>OZ018383.1:10000000-20000000 GCA_963969555.1 Polydrusus pterygomalis
ATTTTTACATATACCTAATAATAAAAAAAAATCCCATTTGATGCGGACTTTCTTGCAGACACTGTATGTGACAGCAACGCGCTTTCCTACTGTATATAAGACTACGAAAATTGCTAGATCGTTGTATAGTGATAATATCACGATAATTTAGCCAATAGGAAATAGAAGTTATTGCTACCATAGAATGGTTTATAGCCATTATTGCTCTGAATACTCACAGTAATTATCAAGTTCTATCGGGGGTGTAATCTGCTTTTATAGTGTATTAGTTCTGCCTGATGGCAGTTATAAGGAAACTTGACATTAATCATAATAATAGTTGCTTGCTACGGTTAATAAAGCATATACTTATCACTAAAAATCAGTACCTACTGTAGTTCTCAAAAATTTAAATAGCTTCTAGTATGATATTGTTCTTTTCGTTTAACATTGCATATGATTATCTATTAGATTAGATAGATTATAAAGTCCAATACTAATGATGGGTTGCGTGAAATAAGAATATTCTATTGCTTTATCTGACATGCAAAGTTTAAAAAAACTGAAATACAAAGTAAAACTAAATTAATTGAAACAGGTATTGGTACGATCAATAAAATTCAAATTCAGACAGGACGTTAAAACTAAAACTACGGCGCGCATTGCTACAAACCCCCACCAACGTCTTGTGGATTATAGGTTCTAACGGATACAATTCGTTTTTGGGGACGCTGTTCTACTTTCTTAATTGCAGAGAAAGCGCTCTACTGGGAATAAAATGCGAGAAGATACAATTTATTTCTTAACAAAATTGCTGTATTAAAAGTCGTTCATTATTTAACAAGACTGTGCTGCTAACGGAACTGATTACTACCAATAAAAACACTGTTCTAGCAAATCTGGAATTGATATTGCACTAAAGCGGGTTTGATACACTAGCAATGTATTTAATATGGCTTAATAAAAAATAAACTATCAATACAAACTATGTCTTAGCAAACTTGTTGTATTGGATCAATTTCTTCAGTGCATATACCAACTAACACAACTATAGACTAAGCGAATTTCAGTCAAATTACAATGCTTGACTTTATTCACCAGAATATATCTATTGAATTTCTCAATACAATAGAAAAAAAACCATTAAAGAAACAATATTTCTAACCTACGCAATTTCCTATAATCAAGCTCTTCCTACAGCTTGGATTGTATCGGCCTCATCTAATCTCGAATCTCATCTGAGAAATTGTGATTTTTTCGCCAATCTTCTACGGGATCCGCCATCAGATAGAGACGGCTTCGTGAGGTAACTGTATACCAAATCTGGAGAGTTTTCATGGTCGAGATGGTAGAGAGAGATTTTGCAGGTATACTCGGTTTTCAGCATACACTGAGGAAAATGATCTAATACAACAGGAAGTTTGTTTTGATAGCCAGGGGATAGTAGGGGGTGGGGGGCGAGGGGCCCCAAAAATTATGTCTTCCGTCGGATCCCAGCCTTACTGGTGAGCCGTGATATAACGTAACACGTCTAAGAAAGGACTAAACTAAACGAATCCCTTTTATCATGAATACTTTCTACCACCTATACAACCGTATATTTTCTCCGTATATTAAATCCTGACACGCAAATAATAACGACTAGGCCTGGGCAAAAATTCGATATATCGGTATTTTTATCGATATATCAATATTATCGATATTTATTGATATTATTGATATTATCGATATTATCGATATTATCGATATTCGATTGGAATTTCAATATCGTCCTTATAACACATTTACCAATATTTAATTCAATCTTTTTTCTTCATGTTTTCATAATTAGAGTCTCCCCTTGAAATGAAGGTACGGTGTTTTACAGGGCACATAAAACAATATTGATATACAGTGTCACCAGTAAAGTCGCATCATATGGGATTTTTTTTTATTAATAGCTTTATTTACAAAATCAAAATTGGGCTATTAAAATTTGGTCGCATGTGATGCAAAGTTTATTTGTTTTTGACCCTGTATAAGGTAACTTCATAAAATAAGTATTTTTCAAAGCGTAGTTTGTGTCTGAAAGTACACTTTAATATTAAGGCAAAAAAGAACACAGTGTCTTCGGTAAAGTGTTTTTTAAGTGGAAAGTAAATTTTAGCTTAACAACGTTAAGTTTCTATTTTCAACGATTTAATTTAAAACCCCTATATTATAATTTATTATTAAGCTATGCCATAATAACGTTTTTGTAGAAAAACACACATTTAATAAGGCGCTACTTTAAAGAAAATGTATCTGAAATAAAGCATTGTCAAAACTAAGAAGTTTTATGTAGGTTGCGTTGAGTCTTATTTTGCAAAAGTGGTACAATTTACAAAATATAGGTAAAAAATCAAAATTATCTTATGCAGCGGAAATTTTGCATGTGGGCTATGCTGCATTTAGAAAAACTTTTTCTAATAACTTTTTTCGATTTTTTCAGAAACCCCACATTTGAATTATTTTTTGGAAAAAATTAAAAAATGACAGATAATGCGTGATTCGCATTGCCTACTATTTTTTTGTTTAATTTTCATCTCGATCGAAGCAGAACTTAATGACAAAATCAAATTTTGAATAAAGCTATTAATAAAAAAAATCCCATATGATGCGGACTTTACTGGTGACACTGTATTTATAATATAATATTTTTATGTTTTATCGATATATCGAATAACGATATTAAAAAAATAAAATATCGATATATCGAATAACGATATTTAAAAAATAAAATATCGATATTATCGATATACCGACTATATCGATATTGGAATTTCAATATCACCCAGCCCTAATAACGACCATTAAACACACAAACGAGTAACGAGTCTATCAATGAAAGAAAATAAGTCTGATTGCGCCACTTGTCTCTATTATCTCGCAAACACGTTGAGATTTCTTTTGGGTTATGTTGTTTATGGTCGTGTTGCTGTATAGGGATATGATTTATCGGACGTATTGAGAACAAATTTTATGGTTTTTTTTTATAATGGTTATGTATATTGTGCGTAGGCACTTATACTACTATAACACCACGGCAATACTCACTTTCACTTAGTTATTATTAAAACAATAATTATCGTAAGTGACTCTATTGGACGTATACAATGCCCGACCGCGCCGGTGCGGCGGTCTGACAGCCGTTGAAAAGTAGTTAAAGCGGTAGTTCTGATGTGACGAAATTATTTTAGCTATTGCACGTAGTTTTAATGAAAAGTGGGTCTTGTAACAACAATCTATTCGGATAGAAAGAAATATTCGTACAGAAAATGATTCATCTTATTCTCTTTATCAAAACAAGCCGACAAGACGTCAGATACAAATGTCCACCAGGGTACTCTAGAATAATACGTTGTTGTCGATGCCTCTACAGTTTTTTGGGTTTTATTTGAGCTTAAATTCACTTAATTTCTAACTATTGGGAATTTACCAGTGTTATGGTGGCGCATAATGCCGCTTTCAAGAACAGCTGTTGGCTGGCGGCCAATCAAAAATTAACTTTACAGTTCGAACAGTAGGTACAGTTGTATTTATAAAAAAAGCGTACGCGAATTAGAATGAGAGAAAAACTTAACCATATTTGCGTAAAACCGGCTCATCACTTGTTAAAGGAAAGGTTATTAAAAATGCAAAGCATTGGCGTTGGGCGTTAGTTCAATAGAATAACAAAAATTATTTTTCTTATTTCATAATACCTTTAACAGTTTTATAAAAATTACAACAGAAACAAAAAACGTTTAACAAGAATAAATTAAATGTAATATTTGGTCATATATCCCTGTTTTTCTATTACTTGAGCCAGTCTATTCGGAATTGACTGAATTATATTTGATACAATATTTGGATCAAGCTTTTCCCAGCGCTCATGTATTATTTCCCATAAATCTTCTGAATTTTGTGACCTAAAATTTCGATTATATATTTTTTTACGATTATACCCCAAATATTTTCAATTGGATTGATATCGGGACTATAAGCGACCCAAGGCAGCACTTCCGTACACATGGGTTTGAAACCAGCATTGGCTAAGTGTGGACTGAACAATTATCTTGTTGAAATATAAATATAAAAGTATTAATGGGATATATTTGCTCAGCAGATGGTAACAATATGTTTTCTAAAATGTTAATGTAATTTCCGGCATTAAATCTTCCCTCTATTCGCAAGCAAACACCAGGTCCATGTCTGTCTTTTCATCAGTAAAAATGACCCTGTTCCAAAATTGAGGATGGCGGCATATATAATTTGAAGCAAAAATAATCCTTGATTGTCGCTGTTCTTCGGTAAGAAACATTTTTTTCGCAGCTGGGCGTCATTTTAGTTTAGATTCCTTGACTGCTGGCGGTAGATTGGGAGGCAGGAAATGCTGTATCAATAACAGCATCCCTAGAAATTAATTATTTCTTGAATATCTCACAAAAAGCAGCATCCTGTTCAGGGTTGGAACGTTTGGGACGACCTGTACCAATTTTTTTATTTAGGGATTCTTCTTTTTCCCAGCGTTGTTTAATTTTCAACAGGGCCGTTTCTGAGTGGTGTGCTGGGAGTGCCCCCGCACAAGGGCGGCCAAAGTTATAGGGCGGCGAAAGCCGCCTGCAGTTTCACAGAAAAAAATGTTAGACGTAAAAAAAAATTCTAGGAGATTTCATAAATATGAAGGGTCAAATAAGAATGGTAAATTCAGTTTTCAAAAAAAAATTATGCAGTAGCTGTCAAGAATGAGGCAGCCGCCCTTTGTGTTAATTAGAGATTTCTTTTTAGATAGATAAGTATCGGAAAAATAAAAATAATTCTCAACGGAGGTGGCCGCCCTGCAACCCACGTCAATTACATTTTGTCTTAGGTTTACTCAAAAAATTAAAACTAATTAATATTATTTGAATAATTATGTAGGTATAGTTGAATTCACATAAACTTTTAATGCCGTGACATTTCAGTTATGTCATACTTGTCAAATACTGCAGCAACTCATAAAATATAAATTTCTAATGGCTAAATTTAATTAGTATAATTGTACTGCACACAAAGTATGTCTATCTTGTATTATTTCATACGATTAAAAAGAGATAGAAATAAAAAGAGTTGGCCGAACAATTCCAGAAAAGAAAAAGAAAAAACACTGAACAATCTCAGCTGTATAAGAAATTTAGTAAGTTGGTGCAATCTAAAGTAACTAGACAATGACAAGTCTTGACATTTGGCATTAAAACTTTATGTGAATTTAACTATAGGTCTTATTAATTTGGTAGTAGGGTAGGTGGGGGCACAAATACTCACAGGGCAAAAGAACGCACCCTATTTAAATTTGCCGCCGATGTCCGGTTTCAAATGCTGTTACAAATAACTTTTCCGACGCTGAAAAAAAGTACCCAGACATTTTGATTACGAATTAAAAGATGACCCCATCGTCGAGGCCAAACAGAGTTTCAATGTGAATTTTTATTTTTCGATTTTGGATATATTTTTTTTTGCCAGGGAGGAAACCCTTTATGGGCACCGGTTACTTGTTCTTTAAATATTGCGATAGAATCAATTAAGGAGAGATTCGTTTCACTTAATAAGTGTAATGAAACTTTTGGGTTTTTGTCGAACTTCTATGAAGCTAATGCCATAAATGATGAGAAATTGTTAAAATCCTGCAAAGATCTCGATATAGCGCTTCCATAGCAAGGAAGTCCCACAAACAAAGATATTGATCGATCAGAGCTCGACCAGGAAATTTTGTCGTTCCCAGAAATTTTTCCAATAAAACGTTCAAAATAATAATTGTAGATACGCTAAAATCCATAGCTGAAAAAGATTTAATCTCATCATTTCCAAATCTTTGTGTTGCGCTGAGAATTTTTATTACTCTGTCGGTTACTGTTGCATCTATCGAACGTAGTTTTTCAAAGTTAAAATTAATTAAAAATTACTTGCGGTCAATTATGTCCCAAGAAAGGATTAGTGGCTTGGCCCTTATCGCCAATGAAAGCCAAATTGCTGAGCCCCTCTGTAGGTAAGTATGAATAAAAGAAAAATATTAAAAATAGACACCTATTAAAGATTTATTTTTCTGACAATTGCTTTGCGCCATAATTTCAGGTAGGTAATTGTAAAATAGTAACTGATTTGATTTAAAGGGCAGCCAGTTCATATGTCGCACAAGGGCGGCCAACAGGCCAGAAACGGCCCTGATTTTCAATATAGTTTTTTAATTTCTATTATACAACTGCGCTACAGCACGGATTGACCATCCTTCTTTGATTCTTGATACAATTTGAGCCTCCTTTTCAACTTCGCACAACTGACGAGGCATTTTTATGTTGTTCTGTCAAAGTTTATCAAACGTTACCACCGTGCAGTTTCAAAATTAATTCCACCGACGCCAATGCTTTGCATTTTTGATAATCTATGACGTGTGATGACCTCCAATAAACAAACATTTAGACAAGCCGGTTTTTCTCAAATATGACAAAACTTACCACCCATTCTAATTCTTGTACCTACGCTTTTTTTATGAATACAACTGGTACTTATATCGTTCGAAATATTCCATAACGTAAACCTTGGCAACGTCTGCCTCCTGCCGGTAGCAAATGGAAATCAAAACATGAAATAACAATTTTGACATTTACAATGATAATAGTCATATATGATAGAATGTCCTCTTTAGGGAGTTATAGGTTCGGCGCAAAAGTAAGGAAAATAGTGATATTATGAGCTCGTAAGGTTCCCACGATAAATGGGACAAATTCTGGGTCTATTCAAAGAGATAGATTGTAATTTGGTAAAAAACCTAAACGTTTTCATAATGAAATACCGTAGTACGGCCAAACAAAAGAATCAGATGCCCACGCTGCCCGGCAATTGGCCAGATAATATCTCAAATAAAATTGATCATTATGCATAGACATAGGTACGTAGCTGTAATTCTTTGACGTCCTTTAAATCATTTTTAAGGTTAATAATTGTTAATCTCTTTGACGTAATTGGGGTTTAACTGTTATTTTGTGGATTGCCTATAGGTACTGTTACACGACGATTGATTATACATATTATAAGACTGACTTTTAAAATCTCCAATCTCTATAGGTAAGTACATATGTACCTATATGTATGATGATGTGTGTAATTAAATTTGTTTATTTAAAAGGTAGAACTGCCGAAAAAATAAAGTCAATATTAAATCCTGTTCTTGGCGATTCTTTCAGCGCAGCTACATTGGAGTGTGATTGAACAGTCCTTTTAGGCACTCTAAAATGGTCAGCTATTTTTCCATAAGACCATGCACCCTATTTCTACGAAACATATTATTCTTGCTTTTTCAATAATACTTAAATGAGGCATTTTTAAATCAAATAAGATAATGACAATACCTACTTTGACAGATATCATGATAACAATTAGCACGTTACAAAGGTAATAAAGGTAAAAAAGTTGCATTCACAGTATCACAGTTTCGTGTACGAAATTATCTGTCGTCAACTGTACTTATTAAGTCGAAAAAGCATGAAAAAAAATATATTACAAGGCCAATACTGACTATACCGATTGGCTAGCTCAGATCGCTACAAGAAAAAATATAAAAAATTAATTTTGCTAATTTCACTACACCGCTTTTTTTCTAATAAACTAAATTAATGAATCAGATCTAAGGTCGACAGCTCTTTCTTCGTGATCTTAACATTACGTCAGTCGTCAAGATACGCTGAATGGTTTTTGAGCAACAATAGGTAATCGTGCTAAACTGGGTTAAGTTCATAGCATTAAAAAATTACTACCGCAAATCCGCGTTGAACCTACATTATTTTAAAAGGGTGTGTTGTTGCAAGGACTTTCCTTTAAGTCGGTTTGCTATATACTGTCGGGCAACTCTTCCCAATGCAATCCTGTTGTAGCCAACCAGTAGCGCACCGAGAATTCTCCTCTGAAAGGGGTTCGCCCAGATCCCAGCTTAAACCTTTTGTACCGAAGTTACATTTAGTCTTGACGTCTTTTCATAATTTGACAAGCAAAACGAACTACAAATTATTTAGTTGAACTCCGTGCCGCTGTTGCCACTATATTGATATTGAAATATGTACAAAAAAGTAAAAAATAGTTTTGGATAACAAGAACAACTTACCTAATTATTAAATAATAGTAATATTGCGTTGAGAAGCTGTTTTTGTTTCACACCAGATTTATTAGATCGATCAAAAGTCATTTTCTATTATACAAATTATTATCTTCTGCGTTTAAATTACAGGATTGACTATCGACTTCTGAAGTCTCAAAAATTAGTAAGCTTAAGGCTTTGTTTAAGAAATATATGCTTGTCTTAAGAAAGTCACCTACTATCTGGGCAACTTCGTTACTTTCACAATGTATGATTTGGTACCGAGACAATAAGTTTTCAAGCTGAGGCCACCTGCTTAGTTTCATTTCAAAGGGGAAAATCCATTTCAAATCATTGTAAGCCAATTCATTACATTTTTAAAAAACCTTTACCTTCATATCAATGTCCGTCGCTTCACCTGCTTTTAAAACACTTTTATAGTTAGAGTTACACCCAGGAATACAGCAGGGGCTTGGCATGTTGATAAATAAACAAACTAAAAGAAAAAAATAGTACTTACCTAGGTATCTAGAGGTATCCTACCTACTTACGAACTATCTCTACTAGTGATATTTTTAAACTTCACATATACCTTCAAGTTAAATAAACACTTGAATATTTAATAAATTAACTGTAGCTACAAAACAATAAAGTTTATCCCAAAGAGCAACTTAACTAGAATACAAAAAAGACAACTTTTAAATTAAAATAAATAAAATTCTGCCGGCTAGGCTGTTGGATTTTTCACTTTATTAACGCTATTAGAGCAAACCCGCATCAAAAATTTTCATCAGTATTTTGTAGAGGTTCTTAGCAATCATGTCACTTAAATTTTCTATTAGATTAGATATCAATCGAAAACCGGATAAAAATTCAAATTAATACGACACCTACGCCTATAGTTCGCGCGTAAATTACATACTAAACCATGGCTAACCTCAAAGTCACGTGACACATGGATCTTTAAGCAGTGTTGTCGATGTTTCTGTTTCACGGTTTCGTTCAAGGTGGTTATGGCTATGGTTAATACCTATTGTTTCGAAAGTTTATATATCACAAATATAACAAATGAATGAACACGCGAACATGTCAATAATAATATAGGCTTGATTGGGTCGCCTGCTCGCTGTGGTTCGGCAAGACTCGTGTTCTTGATTAGCGGTAACGATTGCCAACATTTTTCTAGGGAAATAAATTAACTCCCTGGCCACACAGTCTATTTTTAATACGCGTACAGGTCTTATGAGGATTAGGGCCTGTGGCTAAAACCCCAACGTTACAGTCACCACTCCGTGGTGATTTAAAACTTTCGTATACACCTTGTATGCGGTACCTGAAGTACGTGGGTACTTTATAGGTTATTAAACCTTCTAATACGTACCACATGCATAAAAAGCCGACTAAATCGGTGTCCCGACTCGACTCCCGCGTTCATTCTCAACTTCGGAGTTAATGGTGCTTCTCGTAAAAACGATCGCGGCTCTAAACTGGCTGTAAAATTACGAAAAAAAGAACGTCTGCAAGAACGGAATATTTTTAGGTTATTATTTATTATACGGGGTGTCGAAAAAGTATGAAATAATGCAATTACTTTAAAAACTCTACTATTTTTTATTTAATTTTTTAGAACTTTGATGTAAAATCAATAGGTGAACCAATATTTGAGGCTAGCAAAATGGCTGGCGGTGCACCACCAGATTCTGAGCCAACCGACAGAAAAACCGACATAAATGGGGTAATGGGGTACATGTTTTTCGTGATAATACGCCGTCTTCTAATAATATCTCAAACATTTCTTTCGCGTCATTTACAATAAGTACTTTCAATCTAACTAAAAAATATTGTTTGTGACGAACCCTGTATAGTAATCGCAAATCGAATACTTTGTTGTAATTGTAATTTCAACACTAGCAAATTTCATTTAATAGATCAAGGAATTGAAAAAAAAAGATCCAAAGAACCAAAAATGTTGTTTCTGACGAACCCTGTATAGTAATCGCAAATCTAATAGATGAAATTGTAGTTTCAACACTAGCAAAATTCATTTAATAAATCAAGGAATTGAAAAAAAAAGATACAAAAAACTAAAAATGTTGTTTGTGACGAACCCTGTATAGTAATCGCAAATCTGATAGTTGAAATTGTAGTGTCAACACTAGCAAAATTCATTTAATAAATCAAGGAATTGAAAAAATAAGATCCAAAAAACTAAAAATGTTGTTTCTGACGGATCCTGTTTAGTAATCGCAAATCGAATACTTAGTTGAAATTGTAATTTCAACACTAGCAAAATTCATTTAATAAATCAAGGAATTAAAAAAATAAGATCCAAAAAACTAAAAATGTTGTTTGTGACGAACCCCGTATAGTAATAGCAAATCTGATAGTTGAAATTGTAGTGTCAACACTAGCAAAATTCATTTAATAAATCAAGGAATTGAAAAAATAAGATACAAAAAACTAAAAATGTTGTTTGTGACGAACCCTGTATAGTAATCGCAAATCTGATAGTTGAAATTGTAGTGTCAACACTAGCAAAATTCATTTAATAAATCAAGGAATTGAAAAAATAAGATCCAAAAAACTAAAAATGTTGTTTCTGACGGATCCTGTTTAGTAATCGCAAATCGAATACTTAGTTGAAATTGTAATTTCAACACTAGCAAAATTCATTTAATAAATCAAGGAATTGAAAAAATAAGATCCAAAAAACTAAAAATGTTGTTTGTGACGAACCCTGTATAGTAATCGCAAATCAAATACTTAGTTGAAATTGTAATTTCAACACTAGCAAAATTCATTTAATAAATCAAGGAATTGAAAAAATAGATCCAAAAAACTAAAAATGTTGTTTTTGACGTACCCTGTATAGTAATCGCAAATCTAATAGTTGAAATTGTAGTTTCAACACTAGCAAAATTCATTTAATAAATCAAGGAATTGAAAAAAAAAAGATCCAAAAAACTAAAAATGTTGTTTCTGACGAATCCTGTTTAGTAATCGCAAATCTAATAGTTGAAATTGTAATTTCAACACTAGCAAAATTTATTTAATAAATCAAGGAATTGGAAAATCCAAAAAACTAAAAATGTTGTTTTTGACTAACCCTGTATAGTAATCGCAAATCTGATATTCGAAATTGTAGTTTCAGCACAAGCAGACGTTTTTATAAAGAATGACTTTTTCTTCTATACCCACTAATAAAAAGTTTTCCTCTTCCAAACTCTATCCGGACACACTATATATGTATTTTGTAAATTTTCTTCTACTAGTCAAATTATTTATAGTTTCCTAATGATATCAAATTGAAATGCTTTAGGAAAATCACAATGACAACGCTGTTTGGACGTTTTTACTACGAGTGACGCAGAATTTTTGATATTCAATCAATATATAACGTGCTGTTCACCTGTGTTTGCGATCAATTGCATTTTTCGATTAATTTTTAGTGTTATTTAGTGCTATTTATTATTATTTACAATGATTATTCGACTATTCTAATCCTGGATTAATATTTCGGCGGTAACAGGTTAATCAGGTTATGTTTTTTTAGCTTAAAAGTAATGATGTTGATAGTTCTGTATTTTAAGCAAATATAAATAATCTTTCGCGTCATTTACAATACTTTCACTGCGAGTTTATTGTTCGTTCGCTCGGTAGGTCCAGACTGTGACCACAACGAATCATGGGAACCAGGCTAAAACTACCTTGAATTAAGTGGGCGAATACGTAGACCCATTATAATATGCATCAACTTGCACTGAGTAACTTACTATACAGAATACGAATAGGGAGCGTTTTTTATGGCCAGGCCGCCGGATTTCACACGGAAAGGTACCGCCGCGGGCGAAAATAAGTTCTAAATGAAATTGTGCCTGGGTTCACAACAATATAAAAGCTATAATAAGATCAACGGCTTTCGGGTTGGGCCTTTTTTGAAATTAAGAAAGAACACGTCATACGTATGTTAATAGTTCTTGGTCACAGACATAATATACACTGCGCGGCAGATTTAACGCATAACGAAAAAATTGCCTCAATTTTGATGTTATATATTTTCCAAATTTGTGGTTTGTTTTTAATGATTTTTTTTTCTAATTGTAGGTTTTTTCCTTAAGCATATCACTACCTTTGTTGTTTTGTTTAAAAAAGTAATTTTGGTATTATGCCGGGTGTTATAAAACTGTTATGTTTTTTTTACGGAAATTCAAAACACCCTGTGGGATTTACTAGCCATTGCAAGTTATCACAATTACCGCCAAATGAAAGTCCCGTATTTCCTTTACATTTTCTTTTTTGATTCATTGGTTTATCTCTGTTTTTTCATGAAATATTCAATTTTTAGTTCAACGTGATTTTTATAAAAAAATGTTTAGTTAAAAATACAAAATAAACGAAATGCTTTGATTAATGCACCAGCAAGAAAAAAAAATTATAAAGTAAAAATAAAGAATCAATATCTGGTATTAATTAATTTTATTGAATCCACAAAATAGGGCAAAAAAATACAGGGAAAAAAATTGTAATTTCTAAAGGTATTCAAAAAAATTAAAAAGAGTGGTACAAAATTATCTCCAAGAAACAGAAATTTTAACTTTGCCTTGGCCAGCAAGAAGCCCTGACATTAATCCTAGTGAGCATTTATGGGATAACATGGGACGACATCTTAGAGCCATGTGCTTGCTTTCTCCTCCTAGAAACTTAAATGATCTGTCATTGAGGCTTATGGAAACATGGAATCAGATTAAACAAGATGAAATCAGAAATCTGATTTTAAGTATGCCAAGAAGATGCGAAGCAGCTACTAATAATTATTCATATTTAATTTTTTTGAATACCTTTAGAAATTACAATTTTTTTTCCAAAATACATGCTCTGTTTTGTGGATTTAATAAAATTAATTAATACCAGATATTGATTCCTTATTTACTTTATAATTTGTTTTTGTATTTTTTTCAACACTAGCAAAATTCATTTAATAAATCAAGAAATTAAAAGAAGAAATCCAAATAAATAAAAATGTTGCTTGTTACGAACCCGGTATAGTAATCGCAAATCTGATATTCGAAATGGTAGTTTCAGCACAAGCAGACTTTTTATAAAGAATGACATTGTCATTCTGTTGTTGCTATACCCACTAATAAAAAGTCTTTCCTCTTCCAAACTCTATCCGTGGACACACGTGTTTTTTGTAAATTTTCTTCTGCTAGTCAAATTATTTATAGTTTCCTAATGATATCAAATTATAATACATTAGGGAAATCACAACGGCAACGCTGTAAAGACGTTTTTACTACGAGTGACGCAGAATTTTTGATATTCATTCATTATCAAACGTTACAGTGTTGATGAGCTGTGCTTGTGATTTGTGATCAATTGCTTGTATTTGATCCTAAAATTACCATTTGTCAATGCTTTGTAAGGATAACCGTGAGTTTTTACAGCTTACAGTGTTGTCATTTTTTCAAGCCATCTCCTTCTAACTTATCTGAAAGTTTGTAAGTATGTATGATTGTAAACAAATGGTTTTTGATGGATGGAACCTTTGTCTTATTATATTACATGCTTGTGTTAAATTATATCAACTTATTGAAAGGTATATAATTATTTTGGTCACTATAAACATCATGCGAACCGAATTTTTTTCAAAACTAATTTCTATTACTAAATCTCGACTACTCGTGACATTTCAGCGCCCATAAAAACCATATAAAATCCCATAAAACCCATAAAAACCATTAATAATTCAACGCTACGCTCGAGCGTTCTGGACGTTCGTCGCGGCCCTTTGATTGAATTTCGTCGGCCATGTTTTGCGATATTTGGACAAGCTGCCGCGTTACGATTCATCGATTGTCAACGAGTTACGCTTTTGATGTGGAACAAAAAAATTGAAACACCTTGAAATATAACGACGAAATTATGTTTTGCGGCTTTTTTTCGTCGTCCAAGTGGACCTAGTTGTTAAAAGGACGATCAAGCGAAGCGCATCTCATTCATAAACGTACCTTTGCGTTGAGCCGCACTAAAACCAGCTAATTTACAGACCTCGTCCTCGTATACTGTATTGTAATATTGTTATTACTATTTTTACAATAACCTAACATTTTTTATCATTCAATGTCAAAATTGTCATATTACATTTTCTTATTTTCAGTTGCTACCGCTAGAAGGCAGACGCTGCCACGTCGTCTTGTGGGTTCTATGGAATGTTTATAGATAGAGCAGGATAGGGTGATTCATTAAGGGTGACTACCGGCCATATCTTGGAAACTACCAAGCATAGAAACTTGAGAAAAAAAAATTATGATTAAAGCGGTCATGAGAAAATTTTGGAAATTATTTTTAAGTTCCTAATTTCGCCGCAAGAGGGCACAAATAGATTTTTTTTTTTTTAATTCTAAATTTCTCCGAAAATTCCCATATTAAGGT
The DNA here is from genome assembly GCA_963969555.1 of Polydrusus pterygomalis. Classification (NCBI taxonomy): domain Eukaryota; kingdom Metazoa; phylum Arthropoda; class Insecta; order Coleoptera; family Curculionidae; genus Polydrusus; species Polydrusus pterygomalis. The sequence goes on from OZ018383.1 coordinate 10,014,519, forward strand.
ATAACTCTGATTGCATCATCGAAAAGCTTAGACAATTCTGCATCTTTTGGTTTAAGGCTCGTTGGCGTACCGACCTTGATAAGAGTGGGGGAAGCTATTGAATGTGTAAATATTAAAATCGCTGTAACTTCTAAACGACTTATCCGATTTTACTAAATTTAAGCTTGTTTGGAAGGGAAAGGTAAGTATCTTCAATTGCCGTATCCAACAGTACACGATAGTGTTTAATAAAATTTCTAGAGGGCGCAATTTGTAATAATAACAGTTTTTTCGATTTTATCCCGAAAATTCAAATCATACGGTATAACTATGACATCATAATCGGAAAGTAGATGAAATTTGCAAGAAAAGATGTGAAGACCGCAGTTCGATATCCTTGTTCGTTTCAGTGTTATCGCCAAAATAATAATTATTAATACAAATAGCGCCCTCTAGCAATTTTATTAGAAACTATCGCGTACCATTGGATACAACAACTGAAGGTACTTCCAAACAAGCTTAAATTTAGTAAAATCGGATAAGTCGTTTAGAAGTTACAGCGGTTTTAATGTTTACACTTTCAATAGCTTCTCCCACTCTTATCAAGTGAAAGTGCAATTATTAAAATGGCTGCAAATTCTAAACGACGTATCCGATTTTACTTAATTTAAGCTTGTTTGGAAGATAAAGGTAAGTACCTTCAATTGTTGTATCCAATGGTACACGATAGTTTCTAATAAAATTGCTATTTGTATTTATAATTATTATTTTGCCGATAACTCTGAAACGAACAAGGATATCGAACTGCGGTCTTCACATTTTTTCTTGCAAATTTCATTTACTTTCCGATTATGATGTCATAGTTATACGGTATGATTTGAATTTTCGGGATAAAATCGAAAAAACTGTTATTATTACAAATTGCGCCTTCTAGCAATTTTATTAAACACTATCGTGTACTGTTGGATACGGCAATTGAAGATACTTACCTTTCCCTTCCAAACAAGCTTAAATTTAGTAAAATCGAATAAGTCGTTTAGAAGTTACAGCGATTTTAATGTTTACACATTCAATAGCTTCCCCCACTCTTATTAAGGTCGGTACGCCAACAAGCCTTAAACCAAAATGATGCAGAATTGTCTAAGCTTTTTAATGATGTAATCAGAGTTATACCTTAATATGGGAATTTTCGACGAAATTAAGAATTTAAAAAAAAAAAATTATATATGCCCTCTTGCGGCGAAATTAGGAACTTAAAAATAATTTCCAGAATTTTCTCATGACCGCTTTAATCATAATTTTTTTTTCAAGTTTCTATGCTTAGTAGTTTCCGAGATGTGGCCGGTAGTCACCCTTATTGAATCACCCTGTATATATCATTCTCTTTATCGTAACAAGAGAACAAGACGTCGAATAAAAGGACCACACTGAGAGAAAATACTTCTATTCCTTATAAGAATTCATATACTCTTTATACAACTGTTTAGTACTATACAGGGTGTTCATTTGAAAACTTCCCACCTCGATTTTCCTGCTTTGAAATGAAAATGTGGAAAATAGCTCGGACCCGTCGATTTTAATTTCGAGGGGGACATATTTTGCGTATATTGTAACTCTTGTTACTTCAAGCCCCTAGGAGTGAGGGGGGTAAGATCTAAATCTTAAATGGATACCCCTATTTTATATAATTTTTTTGGATTCTGCATAAAATTTTGAACATTTTTTAATAAAAGCATTATTAGTCTATACTTAACAGTTTCCGAGATATTGACTCTTGAAAAATGACATTTTTGAACTTTGACAGCGTCTTCATTTTTAAGATTATAATTTAGGATTATCTCTAAAAAATGTACTAATAAAATCTCCAACTTTGTATATTTCAGGAGTTGGTTCTCTAAACCTACGTTCTTTTTTCATTAAAAACTCGGCGACTGCCGGTCTTGGATCAAAATGAGCTGTTCCAACTCCATTCAATGACACTAAGAGGCGATCATTCATTGTATTTTCATTTAATGAAATTCTTTCTGCCGTTTTTAATTTGTTGTAATGGGAAAAAATCCTCTCGGTAGTCATTGAATTACTTATTAGCAATAACGAGACTAAAAGCTTTTGTAATATATCCTTAGTGCAAACTATAAGTTTTCTTAATTTATTAGCAAGTCTGGTGCCTTCATCGGGAGTATCAATGTCTGAAATTTCTTGAATTAAAGGCCAGCAATCACACACGGATGTCGCAATATTGGACACTTCCTCTGAACCGAAGAGATTCTCAACTAATGGTCGGCCTGCGGATATTATTTCAGCTTCGGCACAAATAAGGTTTATCATATTTTTAATTGTTTCATCTTCTTCCTCTAAAAACCTCTAAAAATTTTCGCCTGCGGCGCTATTATTACGCCTTACGCGCTGTTTTAACCCCCCCAGAATTAATTTCTGGGTCCTCCCTTGGATTTGATACACTAGCAATGTAATTTGGGTTAATAAAAAATAAGCTATATCAATACAAACTATGTCTTAACAAACCTGTTGATTTAGATCATTTTCCTCCACGGTGCCGGTTTAAAGAAAATCTTTTGGCCTGGCATAGAGTCTGCAAGACGTGGCAAGCCTCCTACCGATAGCAAGTGAAAATAAGAAAAGGAAAAAGGTTTATATAGTTTTTAAAAGTTTTGCGCTTGATGTTGAACGCTTACAATAGAATTTTTAGATTGAGTTTTGTTTTACGTGGGCAGTAATATAAAAAAAAAATCGGTTCCTACTTCCCAAAGAATCATTTTCATCAAGCACATACATTCGACTTAAGAAGAGATTAGGAACCATCGTTTTTTAAACCAATTAACAAGTTACTAACGCGTATAATTCGATTATTAATGATGTCTTTTTAAGATTAAGCTCAAAATTACCCAAATAGTTAGGTAGGTACCTATCACGGCTGTGCCTAAAAAAACAACAACAATAACCATTAGTATCCTACTACCACGAACCGAAATGGTTTCGTATGGTCTTAAGGATATAATTAGCTTCACTAATACGACCAAGTGTTGGATTACGACATTGAAATATGCGGTTAACATAAGTTTTTATCTACAAATTTAAGTAGTCGAATTCTGAAAATTCTTCGATGCTTTTTACGGTGATGTATCAATTTAAAAATGACTGAAAAGATAATTTTTCCATTAGCACAGTTTATCGCATTTTTAAGAACGTTTGTGGACCTACGGCCGGTGGCAAACTACAATAAAGTCGATTCTTTGTTTTTGAAAGTATAATAAATTTTATTCGTTTCGACTGAACCAATTAAAAGTTATTTAGAAAAAACTCTTCCTTTTAAATCTGCATTATTTTCTTGCGATCTACCATCGAGTGCGTCATGGCCTCATTACTTTGTTCTAAGCAGTTGCATTTTTTAATTACACCTATATCTACTCTCAAGATTGCGAATCATATTCAGGTTTATCGAAGAAATTACCTTGTCGCACTTCCATTGTCTTTATTTTGTTACTTAACACAACGTTTCGGCTAGTTAGTATCTCTAATCGTTTTCAAGTGTAAACTAAATTATAATTCTAAAGCTACTGTCTTAAATAATATCCATGTGCATTGAAGCTTGATGACTCCGCCTACGTGCTTATTGGAGTGTGAAGTTTGAGTTGTCGGGTTTGGACAAAAAGAGGCTTCCAGATATTGGGGATATCTATACCTACTTGGTTTACTAAATATATGGGTATTTTGATTCATGAAAGCTGCTCCTTTGAATTTTCGTCTTCTCCAGTGCTGTTCCGTGTCCAAAACCTTGGCTTCTGACCACTTTACATTAAATTTATGTTGGTTGGTCCACACATGTTCCGCTATACCTGATTTCGAAGTTTCACCTCTTTGAGTATGTTTCCGATGTTCCTTAACTCGTACGGGAAGAGGTCTTTTTGTTTCTCCAATGTACGATTCGCCACACTCACAAGGGATTTGATAAAAACAATTTTTTGTGTTTTTATTACGGTTACTTTCGTAAGAAATCTTCTAAGCGTATTTCCGGTTTTGCAGGCTTTTTTGATATTATAGTTTTTCGTTATCCTTCCAATCTTTTCAGAAATCCCCTTAACATAGTCACAGTTCCTAAATATGGTAACTTTGGTTCCATCTAGTAAATTCCATTGTTGTAATTTAGAACCTAATACTGCAACATGCTCCTGCAGGGGTCTGCGAGGGTCTGCGAGGTGACTGATTTATTACCAAGATTTTCATTTCACAAGTAAGTGTTCCAGTCTTTGTTCTAGTAAATATAATATGTGTCTATTTAGAAAAAAATTATAATTCCCAACCGGAAGAAACGACTATAAGTCGCAAAGACTAAATAATTGTACGTTGAGTATACAACAAAGAGTTGTTACCTGCCTGGCAGCTTATTTACAAGACATTGAGATAATTTTATCATACAAAATTACCCAATGGAGACCTACAATAATTTAAATAATCTATTGTTTACAATGAATCATTACTATCATAAGAAGTCTGGGTACATTATTAGAAATATATCGTTCTATCTGGGCTCATTGGTGTAGAAATAACGAAAAAGGTATTCTAATAATTAGCTCATTGAGAAATACTGAAGTGATTCTTCTATTTTTTACTGTGGTGCAATTCTTTTGAACCGACAATTTGAAAACAAGCAAGCGTACATCACCCCCAAGTCCCCCAACCCACTCACACGGGGCAATACCTTAACCCTTAAAAGGGCACAACCTTAGTTTACAAATAAAATGTTCAAATTCACTTTATTTTTTATTAATATACATCAAAAAGGACAGAAAATGTAAAAAAAAAATTTTTTCTCATTTAACAAAAAAAAACGGTATGTATCCCCCAGGATACAAGGTTCAGTTAAACATCCTTTGTTACTCACTTATTGTTTTGTATGATATATAGTAAAACAATTCCGCAAGTTTTTTCCTTGTACAATACATACATCGCATTTTTGACAAAATATTGTAGTTTGTCCGTTTGTGCAAAATTTACTCCTTTCTTTGTCCACGAATATTGGAAAATGCCCGATTTGATCGTATCTAATATCATCGGTTGGTCTAGCACTTACTGGAACTCTAATTTTTTTCTTAGGTTGCTCATTTGTAAAATCGGATTTTCGGACTTTCGTTACATTGTTTGCTTTTATAAGCGACAATGCTAAATGTAGGCGAAACGTTACGTTACGGTATTAGTATTGGTATATGAGGCCGTAAAACCTCGGGTTCAAAATCTACAACCAATTCGCTAAAATCGGGTTCGTCATCGCCGGAAGACGATCCAACATCAGAAATATTGACATTTTCCGGGGGCAATACTGGTATATAGTCTGCAACTCCAACTTTTCGGCCGTAGAAATGCTTACAAGATATTTCGGAAAACTGAAAAAAATAATTGACAAATGAAATTAAAAAAAAAAGTTATCCCGATTTGGGCAGTGTGTACTGGGGGATACAAACAAGTTGGAACGAGTTTTAGCTGGATTCGAAATGTTTTATTACTAAAGTCAACGTTCTATGTGTATTTTAAAAGTATTATAATCTTTTCCCTAACTGCAAACCGAAAATAAAAATATCAAATATCGGTCTAAAACAGTTGCAAAACTTACCTCATCTGTATTTGCTGCGGACGCCATGACACACCATCAATAAATGAACTCTATACTACGTCCAGCAGCGCTGCCGGCACTCCCGCCGCGCGGAACAATTTTACTGCTTGTGTCTCTCACGGGATACAATGCCCATTTTACTGTAAATTTACCTCTCCGGCTATGGAAAAATTGCCATGCCTATGTATCCCGTAAGATACACTACCCGTTTAAGGGTTAATCACGGATCGAATCATTCAAACTCCATAAAACAGGGCATAATTCAAACTCTTTATCACAAAGCATCTAACGGTTGCAACAATCCGGAAGACCTTAATATTGAAATTTCAAACATCAAGAAAAATTTAAAACAGAATGGTTACCCTGAAACCGTTGTAACTAATACCATCTCAAAACTAAAAAATCGCGAAGTAAGAACTAATACAGAAACGAAAGAGGAGCAAGCATTTCTTACAATACCTTATGTCAAGGGGATTTCTGAAAAGATTAGATGGATACCTAACCAAAAACTATTATATCAAAACAGCCTTCAAATCCAGAAATACGCTTAGAAGCTTCTTTACAAAAGTAAACCCCCCCCCCCGTAATGAAAACACAAAAATTGTATCTATCAAATCCCTTGCGAGTGTGGCGAATCGTACATTGGGGAAATAAAAAGACCCCTTCCCGTACGAGTTAAAGAACATCTGAAACATACTCAAAGAGGCGAAACTTCGAGATTAGGTATAACTATAACGCAGTGGCGGCTCGTGCCATTTTAGTGAAGTAGGGACAGGTAAACCCTTAGCGCCGCAGGCAAAAAAATTTTGGGTGCCACGCCCTTTTTTGTTAATAGTTCTTGCTTTTAAAGTAGGAAAAATAAGCAAAAAGGCACCTAATTTAATTTATGAATTTACAATCATATCTTGAATATACCTAAACACGATAACAAGTTGAAACACACAAACAATGTCAGTGGTTTCATCTGCGATAACAGCGATAAACGGAGAGTCCTTTATTTCTTTTATGACTTCATCATGATACACGTCTAACATACAGTCCAGAAGTTCATTTTGTAGGGGTTTTGATGTTCCTTTAAATACTTTCGATTTTTCAATATGATCTTTAAGAGTTTTGTCTAATTCTGAGCTGAAATTTATTAATTCACGAAATATGCCCCTATTTTCCGACGTCTCTTTTTCGTCATGACCTCTCAAAGCCAACTCAAATGCACCACAAAACCGAACGCAGTTTATAACTTGGTTTAATATGTATCTGTTTTTATCAATTTGTTCGTTTTTCTTCATTATTTCATTGTGATATGCAGAATTTAATTGAGTTTTAATGTTAATTTTACCAAGCATACTGAAATTAAATATATTGTTTAAATGTACCTTCGATTTTTCATGTGTCTTCATTTTGTCCCAGAAATGGACCCAATCATCTGTACCTTTTTGGGACCAAGTTTGCTTCCCACCAAATAAAACACACATAAAACAAAATAGTCTATTAGGTTCATCACAACCGCACACCCAAGTATTTTTTCCATAAAGTTTCCTTTAAAAATCTAATAGTATTCATTACTTATGTATTTCTAAAATAAAAAGTTCGTTAACCATACATTAAATCAGCCGCCGGCCGAACGAAAACAAATCGGGACGCGACGCGAACATCAGCTGTTTGAAACGTCTAACATCAAACGGTCAAACGAAGAGAGCCTGGCTACGTCGTCGAGATTTTTGCCTGCTTGCATTCAAGGTCATTTTCCAACGTTTTTTTATTAAGGTGATGGCGTTTCGTCACCTCCCGTGTGCCTCGTCGCGCTTGGCGCGGAAGCTACGTTACCGTTTTACGCATAATCGCTTCCTTTTAGATGAAAATTTGCACCCGACTGTGTTCCATTTTTAAATTATTTTGCTAATTGCTTTAAAAACGAGAATATTAATTTTAATAGGTTTTGGTAATTTGTAAAGGGCAGGACGCTAGACAGGAGGGCAGGTAGTGCCATGGCACTGTGGCTCTACCCCACGAGCCGCCACTGCTATAACGGAACATGTATGGACCAACCAACATAATATACAGCGGTCAGGTCAAAAGCCAAGGTTTTGGACACGGAACAGCTCTAGAGAAAACGAAAATTTAAAGAAGCAGCTTTCATGAATTAAAATACCCATACATTTTTAGGGCTTAAACCTCGTTTGTCATATAGCAGATTTTCCGCTGAATTTCAGTAAATCGCTTTATCTCCGCTACTGAAGAAAGTTGCATATCGATGTCCATATTCGATAATATATATTATATTTATAGTCCATGCAACAACTGCAACTACTTTAAGGATAATTGACCATTGTTTAGCAAATTATACGTTTAATTTGATTTGTTTGTTTTTGCTTCACTCAGTTGCACCAGGAAGAAATCCGATAGATTCGATTCGTGCCTGTTTAGGATAAGACATCTTGCTATAATAAAGGTATCTCCAAAGTCCAAACGTTGAAATGAATATTGTTCTCATTATTCCGTTTTCAAGTACTTGCATTTATTAAATTAGTAAACAATCGTTATTTTTCTTGAATACAGTAATAAAGGGTTTTCCAATAAGAACGATATGATTTTGAAACGATATGGTAACCATGGTAATAAAGTTATACCTGTCACCAGTTGTCAGTTATTGTCAGTAAACTATAACAATTTATTATGGCTAAATACGCGCTTCAAGAACGTTTGGTTATTATCCAAAAATTTTACGAAAATAGACGATCTTTTGTGAACACTTATCGCGCACTTCGCGAAAACTTGGGTGTAAATAATCGTCCTCCTTTGCTTGCCATTCGTCGCATCGTGGAGAAATTTGAAAATAATTTTACTCTTCACGATGTAAAAACACCAAGAATACATCGAAACGCAAGAACTATTGAGCATATTGCTGCTGTAAGAGCTAGTGTTGCAGTGGATCCAAATTTATCAATTCCTCGTCGGGCTCAAGAGTTAAGGATTAAAAAACGACAACTTGGCGTATTTTGAAAGAAGACTTGAATTTACACCCGTATAAGATTGTTTTGACCCAAGAACTTAAGCCACTGGACCATCGTCGGCGCAGAGAATTTTCTGCTTGGAGTTTAGAACAACTTGAAAGGGATCCTAATTTTGCCAAAAAAATTATCTTTTCAGATGAACCTCATTTTTGATTAAGTGGATACGTTAACAAGCAAAATTGCCGTTTTTGGTGTGAAAACAATCCACAACAGATTCATGAGAAGCCTTTGTATCCGCTAAAGGTAACTGTATGGTGTGGTTTATGGTATGGTGGCATCACCGGACCATTTTTTTTCCAAAATGAGGCAGGAGATGCAGTTACAGTGAATGGTGAACGATATCGACAGATGTTAAGAAATTTTTTGTGGCCAAATTTATATGCACTTGATTTGGAGGATATGTGGTTCCAGCAAGACGGTGCCCATGTCACACTGGTCATGAAACTATCGATATACTGCAAGAAAAGTTTGACGAAAGGATAATTTCAATGAATGCTACTGTTCAATGGCGTCCAAGAAGCTGTGATTTAACTCCTTTAGATTACTTTTTGTGGGGCTATTTGAAATCTAAGGTTTATGAAAACTGACCACAAACACTTGATGCATTAAGGTTGAACATTGAACCCTGCATTCGTCAGATCACGCCCGATTTATTGCATAAAGTCATCGAAAATTGGGTTCGTCGAATTCGCTCGTGTACACGAAGTCGCGGAGGACATTTAAACGATGTGTTATTCAAAACATAATTGTTATCGACTATACTTTAAGATAATATAAAACGTTTTGTTGTATCTGAAAATATTTTAATTTTATTTCATTTTGAAATCATATCGTTCTTATTGGAAAACCCTTTGCATGTTGAAACAAAAAAAAAGTCTAGTAACAAAACAATTAACATTATCATTATTATCACTGGTGATTTCATGAGGTACCTATCACTGGCACCCATCAATACAAAGACATATTTCTCACGTCACTCCCGATGAGCCTGTCCCGCTCTTCAATAGTTCTTTTTCTAATATGACACGATCTTAATCAAAGTTAATGAAATAAAGGCCCACAATGAATAGATGGATAGAATATGGTCACTTTAACCATTATGTTTTATGGTCTATTATTATACCATCGAGGCATGGGTCACGCCATTATAGTCACGAAAAGACGAGTGGATTAAAAAATGATAAGGGGGCGTTTGACGCGCCGCTTGTTCAGTTAAAAAAATGACATTACAGACCACCTTATAAAATTAATATATTACAACAATAGTTATCCAAGTTAGCATGCATACATTTAAACCTGTAATGGGTTTTAAAGCTTTTAGGGGAAACCCTACACTGAGGAAAATAATCTAATACAACAGGTTTGCTAAGACTTTGTTAGTATTGATAGCTTATTTGTTATTAACCTATAATAAATAAATTGCTAGTGTATGAAACCCGCTTTAGTGTTATATCAAATCCAGATTTGCTAGAACAGTGTTTTTATTGGTAGTAATCAGTTCTATTAGCAGCACAGTCTTGTCGAATAATGAACTAATTTTAATACAGCAATTTTGTTAAGAAATAAATTGTATTTTCTCAATGCGACGCATTTTGTTCCCAGTAAAGCGCTTTCTCTACAATTAGGAAGGCAGAACAGCGTCCCCAAAAACGAATTGTATCCGTTAGAACCTATAATCCATAAGACTTTGGTGGGGGTTCGTATAGCGATCGACAATCGCCGCGCGCTTTATTATTAGTTTAACGTATTTGTTGCGCACGTCACATCGTTGTTCGGAGTCTTCTAGCTGTCCTGTCTGAATTTGAATTTTATTGATCGTACCTGTTTCAATTTATTTATTTTCACTTTGTTTTTAAGTTTTTTTAAACTTTGCATCAAACAACCCTTCATTAGTGTAATCTATGGTCGAATTTTACCATCTCAGTAAACCATGTTGCATAATAGAGAATCATATGCAATGTTAAACGATAAGAACAATATAACACTAGAAGCTATTTAAATTTGTGAGAACTACAGTACTGATTTTTAGTGGTAAGTGTATGCTTTATTAACTGTAGCAAGCAAATATTATTGTGATTAATGACAAGTTTCATTACAAACTGCCAGTCGGAACGAATACAGTTTATAAAACCAGATTACACATTACACCCCTAATAGAAATTGATAATTACTGTGAGTTTTCCGAGCCATAACGGCTATAAACCATAACCAGCAATAACTCCTATTTCCTATATATTGGCTAAATTACCGTCATATTATCACTACACAACGGTCTAGCGATGTTCGTTGTCTTACAGTAGGAAAGCGCGTCGCTGTCACAAGTATTAAACACTTGTATAAAGTATATGTGAATTCTTATAAGGAATAGAAGGCTTTCCTCGCTTCGTCGCTATTTCAGGGGGGAGGGGTTTAAACCCCCTAATCCACCCCCCTTGGGTTTGTTCGGGTTTGTTCGAAAGTGCAGAGATTGGCTGGCCTCGGTATAACCGGAGCCATGAGGACGACCCCTACAGCCGCGCTGGAAACTCTACTTGGGCTGTCTGGGCTCCCACTCTGGATACAGAAGGAGGCAATGGCGGCCTACATGAGAATGAGATGCACTGACTGTTGGAAAGGTATTGGAGACGTAGGACACACGAGGATAGCCGACTAGCGGAAGCAGAGGTTCCGATACTGAACCTCGCAGCGACCCTGACAGAGGACCCATTAAGGTTGAACAGAAAGTACTCCCTCACGATCCCTACCAAGGAACAATGGGAGAGAAAAGAGGTTCTATTCCCAGAGGATGCCCTGGTATGCTACACCGATGGGTCGCGCATGGCCGGAACGGAATCCTCAGGAGACGGAGTATATATTAAAAAGACTGACACCCACTAGAACGGCTCGCAACAGTCTTTCAAGCAGAGGTGTTTGCCATCTTAATGACGGCCAGCATGGCAAAGGTCAGAGACTGCGAAGAGCGTGCGGTATATGTATGCTCCGACAGCCAAGCTGCCCTAAAAGCCATCTGTAAACCAAGAGTCACAACTAACCTCGTCAGCGAATGCGTCGATGCCCTGGAGAGACTCTCGAGGAGGAAAGAGGTAAACCTAGTCTGGGTCCCCGGACACCAAGGGGTTCAGGGTAACGAGCTGGCAGACGAACTTGCCAGAGGTGGAGCTGAGACCCCATTCCTTGGACCAGAACCGGCTATAGGAATAACAAAAAAGCAGGTAGGATCCACTCAACGAGTGGGCTGAACGCCGCTCTAAGGAGCAATGGCGGACGATCCAAGGGTGCAGACAAGCTAAGGACTTTATAGCTTGGCCGAGCAAGGCTAAGCTAGATTGGATTCTAAATAGAAGACGATGTGTCCTAAATCCCTTGATTGGGATACTGACAGGACACTGCAAGCTGAGGAAGCACCTATCACTGATTGGTGTCGAAGACGACCCAATCTGTGCCGGATGCCTGGAGGAGGAAGATACCACACTGCATTTTCTGGGTACCTGCGAGGCCCTGGGAAGACTCAGGCACCAGGTCCTGGGATCAGCGGCTCTCCAGAAGTAAGAAATCACGGCCCTGGCCTGGAGCGACATACTCAACTTCATAAAGAGGTCGGGACGCTTTGGCGGAGGCCAAGGTGGTTAGCGTGATTGGGGGAAGACTCTGGGGTAGGCAAAAAGGATCGCGGTTGGTCTACTTGCCAGGTTTTCGGAACCTCCCCTCAATTACTACTATTACTATTACCCCCCTTGGGTATTGCCCTGACTACTTGGTGGACATTTTTCCTATTACTCGTCGAATGGACTCCTCAAGCGTATCTTTCGAGTTGGGTTTAGATTTAAAACCTAAATTTTTGACATACCTATCTCCATAAAAAAGTCCAGTGGTTTAAGATCAGGCGATCTGGGTGGCCACGTCTACCGATCCACCGCCCCGGAAAAATTGTATTCAAGTACTCCCTTACACGGTAGCATTTCCATGCACCACCCTGTAGAATATCCTTTTTCTAAAAAAATGTAGGTCGCAACAATAAATGGGTAATTAATTAATTATTCTTGTACTTGAATTTTCTTTCTGTTACAATGTATCGAAAATGGTTATAGGTACTGCACGTTCATAAATTCAAATTTTACTACCGACGAATATTTAAATTTACTCTTTCGATGCTTTGTACGAGTCGCCGCTTCTATGAAATTACTCCTTTCTGAAAGCGGTTTATTGCACTGTTGCAATTTAAGGAGAACCAATCAATGATCTGCTACCTATATAGATGGCACATGTCACATGTCATTCATAAATGCTATTAAAATGTATTGACAACATCGTTTGCAGCAGTCCACATCATCTTAATACTTTTAACAGCTAAAGTTTGGCAAAGAAAGTGGAGAGGCGAAATTTATATGTTGATTTACTTCCGAATGGAATACGATTTTGTCAATAGATTAATTTATTGTTGTTTCTCCTGATTATTGGTACCAATCAGAATTGGAACGTCGGAAAGTATTAATACTCTACCATTGTACATTTGTGTAAAGTAATATTTGTACATTTGACTTATACCGTGCGAGCAAAAATTATCTGCATCAATAAGGGGTTGGATTAAAAAACGTAGAGCTTGGTTTAAATCACAATGATATGGGGACGATATATCTAACCAAATCTAGGTTAAAATTTTGTCAAATTCATATTATGACATGATATGCCAAACCAATGAGTAATAAAATAAGTAGACAAATACAAATTTATTTTTGTTGTTGTTTACAAAATTAACAAAGTAAGAGCATACAGAAAGAAAAAGAAAAGTAATTACATAAATTGCTGAAATTGGCCACCGCCATGCTCCAAGCATAAATTCACACGTCTCTTCATATTTTCGAAAGTGTTGACCAGCATCTCTGGAGAAATATTACCACATTCTTGGATAATCCTTTCTTGTAATTGTTCTTAATTCTGTTTTCCTAAACACAGCCACGGTTCTTTTCAGGCAATGATAAAAATCCCCAGCAATAAAAGCAACGTTAGGAAATTGTTCGTGAAAAGCGTCCATGCACAAACCCAGATTGTATTGCCACTCACCATTTACTCAACCCCGCTTCGAAAGTACGCTTCGACTATGAATGTTTTGTGCTGTTCCGTAAAGCCCATTGTGTGAATTGTTCAAGAAATTGGAAAAATTAGCGATAAATCAAATTACTTGTAACGACTGTCAAAGATGACGGAATAACTGATTGATTGTTAATTCAGGTAGTTACTGACACCCAACAGGTATTAAGCTCTTCGGCTAAGCATTACGTCCTTAGATGCAAGGCCCTCTTTGATGCAAATAATGTTTGCTCTCACGGTATATTATTAACGATATCACCAGTAAAATTTAATTAAACAGGTTAAAATTTGGTATCATTGGGTAGGTAAAGGTTCAAACCTTGTTTGTCTCAAGCGCGGTCCTACGGGGGGGTACTGGGGGTAATTACCCCCCCCCCCCCCCAAGAGATCAGGTTGAGGACGCAAAAACTAAAAATAATTTGTCCAAAAAACTATAAATATTTATTATTTTTAAATAAAAAACAAAACCAATAAATTTGAAAAAACATTTTTTATATAAAAATATCAACATCTTAATATTATAAGATATATTCTATTATAATAATAATCCGTCGATAAGTCCATATAATATCGCGAAAATGATGGTAAACCGGACCGAAGAATGTCCGGTTTTCTAATGACTTAATAAAAATGTTAAAAGCAGCGGCATCCAATGCAAAATACATTAAAAAACAATTGTAATTTTTTTTAGCTTTATTTTCATGTTCTGATTTCTATATTATACATATACATTTAAGTTTTGTTTTATTTTAGTGTTTTGACTTATGTTACAATATTAAAACATACTACATCAGTGGCGTATTTACGAGGGGGCTCGGGGGGCCCGGGCCCCCCAGAGATTTATAGTACAATTGTATAAACAAAGTTCATATGTCACGGATAATGCCCTCGAAGCTTTCAAAACTTGTTTATTTTGTCGCCCTTTCAAATTTCTTTTAAATTAAAAGAGTGTTTTAAAGTCTGGCATATCGCCGCAGATTAAGCTTTACGGTTATTTTACCCAAAAAAGGGCGTGGCGCCCAAAAAATTTTCGCCAGAAGGATTGCGCCTTCGGCGCAACTCCTTAAAAGTACCCCCCCTCTCTAGAAAGACGTTCTAGGACCGCCGTTGGTTGTTTGTCTTGTAACAGTTTTTTTGATTTAGGTCTTTCATTGGGACAAAATAATTTGTAGTAAGTTGGCCTTACTACATTAACACAAATTAGGTATAGTATATTTTAAAAACCAAAACGTAATCGAAAAATCTGCTCCATGCTAAACACAGTACGTATCGAATTATTTTTCAGATATACCTAATTATTATTATTATTGAAATACAAAAATAAACAACGAATAGTGCGAATTTTCATTGCCGCACCACACAAAACATCCTGTAGTTTTATAAAAACGACAACACACAAAACATCTAATCAGATCGACGAGTATTGGACAGGACAATACAGAGAAGATGGTTAAAATAGATTAAATAAGAATTTAAGAATGCGATGGAACATCGAGGATCGAAGCACCCATTCAAATGGTTCCATTTGAAAATCGCGATGCCATTCCGTTCATCGATTGTTTACAATCAGACGTAGGTACTTCCAAAGTTTCAGATAAGTTAGATGGAGATGGCTTTCCATATATACAGGATGTCCATTTAGTGTGCCGGTGGACGATATATCGTAAACGGTCGACTTAAGGAATAAAACTTTTATACAAAAGTTGTACATGTTAATGTCGCACACCTTTTAAAAATAATTTTAAATATACAGGTTAGACCAAAAATCCAGGGTGGGCCAGACATATATTTTTTTAAATGGAACACCCTGTATATTTTTACATTTTTAAATTCCACATAAGATTATAATTATTTTTTATTAAATGCATTATTAGTCTATACTTCATAGTTTCCGAGATATTGACTCTCGAAAAGTGACATTTTTGAAATTTGACAGCTTCTAACTTTCTAACAGTACGTCTTAGAGCAAAACGGCTTACATGTCCCTATCTTCAATTTTTATTATCTATCCAAAAAATCAACTTCCAGTTAAACCGGAACAACTATATTGCCTGTTTTCGAGTTACATCCGGTTTAACCGGAAGTTGATTTTTTTGGGAAGATAATAAAAATTGAAGATAGGGACATGTAAGCCGTTTTGCTCTAAGACGTACTGTTAGAAAGTTAGAAGCTGTCAAAGTTCAAAAATGTCACTTTTCGGGAGTCAATATCTCGGAAACTATGAAGTATAGACTAATAATGCATTTAATAAATAATAATTATAATTTTATGTGGAATTTAAAAATGTAAAAATATACAGGGTGTTCCATTTAAAAAAAGATATGTCTGGCCCACCCTGTATTTTTGGTCCAACCTGTATATTTAAAATTATTTTTAAAAGACGTGCGACATTAATATGTACCACTTTTGTATAAAAGTTTTATTCCTTAAGTCGACCGTTTACGATATATCGTCCACCGGCACACTAAATGGACACCCTGTATACTTAAAATACGGAACTATTCAGTGTGCCCAGTAGTCCGCATCATATGGGATTTTTTTTTATTAATAGCTTTATTCAAAATTTGACTTTGGCATCAAATTCTGCTTCGATCAAGATGAAAATTAAGCAAAAAAATAGTAGTCACCTGATTCGCATTATCTGTAAAATTTTAATTTTTTCCAAAAAATAATTCAAAAATGGGATTATTTCTAAAAATATCGAAAAAAGTTATTAGAAAAAGTTTTTTTAAAAGCAGTTTCTAGCTCACATGCAAAATTTTAGCTGCATAAGATAATTTTGATTTTTAGGTATGGTATAGGGTATGAAGTTTTTGTACGTAATTAACTTTTAGTGTGTCGTAAAAAGTGTCCTGGTTTTTAATTTATGATAATTCTTACTGGGGGTTAGATTTTAATTAATTTAATAACAGATTTTTTTATAAATTTGGAATTTGTAGTATATTCTTGAAATGTAGCCACTGGTTATAAGTACTACATGTACTACACCAATTATTGGCCGTCAAAAACGACACAACTTAATTGTTAGTTTGTTCAATAAAAAAATAACATGTTCATTAAAGCCGACCGACCAGCATAGCAGTGTCCTACATAATAAGGCATTTATAACTTTATTGCCTACTTTTTGTTGTAAAATTATTTACTATTTAACAATAAAAAGCCAATAGGTAACGGGTTTGTTAATTTCCACCTATAATATAACATAAATAATAAATACATTAAATTTGACCACTCCTTTGGTTATTATTACGAACTTAATGTAGGTATATAATATGTTTTATAATAATCTACATAGACAATAATTGGGTATAGTGCACCGCCAGGCTAGCTGTGGGAAATCCCATGTAAATTTGACTACCCTCAAGTATTGGCACCCCTATACAGGGTGGTGCATCCATCCACGCAACATAGGAAATCCCATGCAAATTTTGAGATGGTAAAATATTGGCTCCCCAATTTATTTTAGAGCAAAAGTTTATCTAAACTTTTTAAAGAATTCAATAAACTAAACTCAGTTACAAAATTTTAATAATTTTCATGCAGTCTATCCAAAGTTATTTAAAAAATAATATTATCTTTTATTATCCTAAAATGGATAATACGGGTCTGAATTTTAATGACGATATTTTGATGGATTATGTTAGTGTTAAATTCAAACCAAGTTTGACAATTTTTTTAACAATAAATACGTCTGAAAAGATTGCTATAGTTAAGTGGTATTATGCGGTAACCGCAGCAGAAATGTATCCGATATGTTTGCAGTACATTATCCAGAGAGGCCAGCAATATCCACCGTAATCAGAATAATTAACAAATCTGAAAATAGTGGAACGCTTCTCAATAAATGTAAATGCGAAAGAGAAGACGAAGGTAATAATCATGCAGATAATGATAAAGGTTTTAATATTTTGTTAAGTGTGGAAGAAAATAAGGGAATTATAAGTACTAGGCATATTGGAGACGAAGCGGGGAAACATCCTACAACCGTTTTACGAGTATTACATAAACATAAATATTATCCGTATAAATACCATAGAGTTCAAGAATTAAGACACCTAAAACAACCATCTACAAAAATTTTAAATACGAGACGCTGGAGGATTTAAAAAATGCTATTACTTTAAAGTGTGAAAGACTGTCCGTGTATCAATTAAGAAATGTTCGAAATGAATTTTATGTTCGTCTCGGGTATTGTCTAGCAGCAAATGGAGGGTTTTTGTTTGAAGGTTGTAACTTGTTTAGTATTCACCTGAAGACGACTGAAGATACTTACCAGTTGAAACGTTGTGATATGAAAAACTAAAGGCAATGGAAGTCCAAAACACATCTATTACTCAAAATGGGGGGTTGTTTGAACATCTTATTAAATAATTAGTTAAGTATGTAATTTATTTGTTTTATTATGCATTGAAAGTCAAAGTCTCGAAAAATAAAGTAACCTAAAAGCTTTTAACCTATTTTACCCGAATACAAATGTGTTGTCATAATACATCCTTCTTGTCAGTTACTGACATTTACTGGTGTTTTTATTATAAAGCTTTAGAATTGTATTTGTTAATTTTCGCCAATTATAGATTGACGTTTTTTTAAATAAGCCCTTAATTACTTAATAAATCGCGATAAAATTTCGTCAGTTAGTTCGTCAAAGTATTCCCTTTAATAAAGTTAAATAAACTTTTGCTCTAAAATAAATTGGGGAGCCAATATTTTACCATCTCAAAATTTGCATGGGATTTCCTATGTTGCGTGGATCGATGCACCACCCTGTATACAGGGCGTTCATTTGAAAACTTCCCACCTCAGTTTTCCTGCTTTAAAATGAAAATGTGGAAAATCGCTCGGACCCGTCGATTTTTATTTCGAGGGGGACATCTTTTCCGTATATTGTCAATCTTGTTACTTCAAGCCCCTAGGAGGGAGGGGGGTAAGATCTAAATCTTAAATGGATACCCCAATTTTATATAATTTTTTTGGATTCTGCATAAAATTCTGAACATTTTTTAATAAAAGCATTATTAGTCTAAACTTAACAGTTTCCGAGATATTGACTCTTGAAAAATTACATTTTTGAACTTTGACAGCGTCTAGCTTTCTAACTGTACGTCTTAGGGCAAAACGGCTTACATGTCCCTATCTTCGATTTTTATTATCTTTCCAATAGTGTCAACTTCCGGTCAAACCGGAAGTACTATATTTCTTACATGTATATTATGTATGTGTATTTATATAATGACGTTTAAAAAAGTCTCATACAATTTTGATGTAAAATCCTATATCTACCGTGCGAGCAAAAATTACTTGCATCAAAGAGGGCCTTGCATCTAAGGACGTAATGCTTAGCCATAGAGCATAATACCTGTTGGGTGTCAGTATCTACCTGAATTAACAATCAATCAGTTATTCCGTCATCTTTGACAGTCGTTACAAGTAATTTGATTCATCGCTAATTTTTCCAATTTCTTGAACAATTCACACAATGGGCTTTACGGAACAGCACAAAACATTCATGTTTGAAGCGTATTTTCGAAACGGGGTTAGAGTAAATATGGTGAGTGGCAATACAATCCGGGTTTGTGCATGGACGATTTTTACGAACATTTTCCTAACGTTGCTTTTATTGCTGGGGATTTTTATCATTGCATGAAAAGGACCGTGGCTGTGTTTAGGGAAACAGGTTCTATACAACACAAAAAAGGAGCAGGACGACCATCTGTAAGAACAGAAGAACTTGTTGCTTGTTGCAAACGTTCGTGAAATAATGCAAAATACGCCAACAAATTGTATAAGACGCCTGTCCAAAGAAGTGGGAAGATCTTATTAACATGCAGGACTATTCTTAAGAAGCAGCTAAATTTATTTCCTTATAAAGTGCAAGTATTATCATTTTGTAAACAACAAAAATAAATTTGTATTTGTCTACTTATTACTCATTAGTTTGGCATATCATGTCATAATATGAATTTGATAAAATTTTAACCTAGATTTGATTAGATATATCGTCCCCATATCATTGTGATATAAACCAAGCCCTACGTTTTTTAATCCAAGCCCTCTTTGATGCAAATAATTTTTGCTCGCACGGTACTAGCCCCAGTGGCGTGGATTTAAAAAGCGGAAGAGGTGGGGCGATTAGCAATAATAATCGATTACGTGATTTATAGGGCAATTATACGATTTTAATTAATATCACGCAATAACGTATCTAATTTATAAAGAAAGAACGCTGGTATTCGTTATTTTTTAATAACAGTTACAAATTTGAAAAAAAAAACGTTAAATATATGGAATTTCTGTCATATCGTGAATAACATGCATATCAAATACGTAATAAATTATATTCTAATTGTTAATGTATTTAAAACGTTCATGCCAATATTTTGAATACATTTACATGCTTAGCGCGATTTTTTAAACGTTTAGTTTTTATGTGTTTTTATATGTATGCAACGCCTATTATCTTATATAACTTTCAACGAAACAAGCGCCCTTACCTTTTGCGCATAATCTTACGTCTATGCTATCCTGAGGAGGTTATAGTTCAACACACAATCATAAGACTATTTACTCTTTTACTCTGTTTCAGTTAATAGACGATTCTTATTTCGCACAACCAATCATTAGTATTGGTCTTTATTGGTCTATGGACGAATTTCACCATCTCAGTAAATCATGTTGCATAATAGATAATCATATGCAACTAATTATGTTAAGACTTTTAAGAGGAACTTTTGGATTTTCCGTTATTTGCCGCCAATTAGGTTTAGTTCTAGTGGTTTTTCGGGATTTTCGGGGACAAAAATCTTGCGGAATCCCGAGATTTTCGAAATCCGGGATCCCGGACTGGAAACCCTAGTGTGGAGCCAATCCTGTGCCCTTAATGTATCCCACGATTTATTCATAATTACTTAAAATTTGTAAACTATGTCAATCTACTTATTGAGACTTAACAGTATACCTAAGATCATTAAACACACAGAACAATGGTCTATCGAAAAAATAAAAATACCATCAAAGACGGTCATAGGATACCGAGGCCAACTGTTTCTGTGACCGACAAAAGAAACAAACAAAAGAAAACGCCGCAACAATGTGGAAAGATTGCACGATCAAGGATTGTTTTATTTGTTTCTGAAACAATCATATCAGTTTTCTAAAAAGAACTATTATTTGCACCGGATTGCTTAAATGGAGACGAACGTTGCCAAATGTATACAGAAAAATACCATCATCAGATACGTTTCTAGGGAATACCACCCACCTCTTCCCTCCAAGTCCCGGCGGCGCTTGAGACGGCCCTGTATCATATATGATACAACGGTTAGGTACCGTGCGAGAAAAAATTATTTGCATCAAAGAGGGCCTTGCATCTAAGAACGTAATGCTTAGTCGTAGAACTTAATACCTGTTGGGTGTCAGTAACTACCTGAATTAACAATCAATCAGTTATTCCGTCATCTTTGACAGTCGTTACAATTAATTTGATTCATCGCTAATTTTTCCAGTTCTTGAACAATTCACACACTGGGCTTTACGGAACAGCACAAAACATTCATGGTTGAAGTGTATTTTCGAAACGGGGTTAGAGTAAATGGTAAGTGGTAATACACTCCGGGTTTGTGCATGGACGATTTTCACGAACATTTTCCTAACGTTGCTTTTATTGCTGGGGATTTTTATCATTGCCTGAAAAGAAACGTGGCTGTGTTTAGGGAAACAGGTTCTATACAACACAAAAAAGGAGCAGGACGACCATCTGTAAGAACAGAAGAACTTGTTGCAAACGTTCATGAAATAATGCAAAATACGCCAACAAATTGTATAAGATGCCTGTCCCAAGAAGTGGGAAAAATCTTATGGAACATGCAGGACTATTCTTAAGAAGCAGCTAAATGTATTTCCCTATAAAGTGCAAGTATTCCAAGAAATATAAGCCGCAGATTTTGAAAGACACAGGAATTACTCTCAATGGTTTACCCAAAATTTATTGGAAAGAAATGATTTATTAGACCTGACATTTTTTTCGGATGAAGCCTGGTTCCACCTCTCCGGTTATGTGAATTCTCAGAATACACGCATGTGGAGTAGTAAAATTCCCATTTTTTTTGTAGAGTCCACATTGCACCCTCAAAAAATTGGTGTCTGGTTAGCTGTTTCCCGAAAAAAAATTGTTGGTCCTATTTTTTTCCATGACACAGTTACTGCACAGCGGTATAGAGACAATATTTTGAATCCATTTGTGGAGCAATTACTTGACGGCGAACTACGTTTTGGATATTTTCAACAAGACGCTTTCAACTACTTACGCAATTTTTTCGATGACAGATTGATCAGTTTTCGATCAGACATTGAATTCCCACCTAGATCACCTTGTTTAACGGTTATGGATTAGGTACTTCGTTTTTCCTCATTTAAAGAACACTATTTTTAAAACACCAGTTGCAAATTTAGAACAATTACAAGAAAGGATTATCCAAGAATGTGGTAACATTTCTTCATTCTGGTCAAATCTTTCAAAAATATGAAGAGACGTGTGAATTTATGCTTGGAGCATTGGAGCACCGCGGTGGCCAATTTCAGCAATTTATGTAATTTTTTTTCTTTCTTTATATTCTTACTTTGTTAATTGTGTAAACAACAAAAATAAATTTGTATTTGTCTACTTATTTTATTACTCATTAGTTCGGCATATCATGTCATAATATGAATTTGACAAAATTTTAACCTAGATTTGGTTAGATATATCGTCCCCATATCATTGTGATCTATACCAAGCTCCACGTTTTTTAATCCAAGCCCTCATTGATGCAAATACTTTTTGCTCGCACGGTACATAAAACTACACGATTTTTTTTGTTTTTCCGAAAAATTTTAAATGACGACGACATCTATGTTGGGACATTATTTAACCAACCCAATGTCCATACCATACCCAGTACCGCAGATAACCTACCATTACCCACACAATACCTGTTCATATCTTAAACATATCAATTCATAAAACACTGCCGACGCAAAAATGATCCTTATCGTTTTCTTACCACGTTATATTTCTTGCGTTTTCGCTCTCGAGCAAAACCGACTTTTATCAGAGCATAAACCGTCGACTTTTGAATTTACGTCGCGTCGTCGGCAAGATAGGGCAGGAAATGTTGTTTCAGCATCGATATGTAAAATACAGCGTGTCCGCAAAATACGTGTATAAACGCTAGCACCAATTCCTGAGGCTAGAATATAAGCCCAACCCATTTTTGAATTCGTTAATCGTGTAATAATATAATTAGGCTTCAACCCACATTATGCGTTAAGTACCTACTGTTAAAACAGCAAACAATTCGAATTTATTTTATAATCCTAGGACATAGGTAGTCATTATACGTAATATTCCAGCAAACATGATGCAAAATCAAAATTTTAAAACACCTTTTTATTATAATGTTGCTTACCATCTATGGTAGTAACGGGGGTAGCATCAGTGATCGAGCCTCATAGAATCCAAAAGACAGAAAACAGTAAAACACATGAACACTTAACAAGTATGCACAAACATTATGTCACTAAGTACTATACAAGGTATTATACAAAACGACCAGATCGTAGAGAGTTTTTTTTTTTTTGCAGAATCGTTTATAATTTCGTCGATATAAATCCGAAAGGCGTTGTTGTCCCATGGTGTTACGTAAATGGGTTTATACTATTTTAAGTTTGGAAAAAGATCGTTCCGCTGATGCCACACTAACTGGTAAAGTTAGAAATAACGTCACTGCAGTGCTGCACTAGATACATCTGGAAAATTTGAAGAAACACACTGATTTTTTATTAATAAATGATCCGCAAGTTCAAACAGTGTTTTTAATTTTGAAATACTTGGAAAAGTCAATGGACAAGTCTTTATGGTATATCGTGTAAGTCGCCACAGTGGATCTTTTCCCGTGCGTCATCACTTTCACGTCATCAAAATCGTATGAATCAAATCAAAATTACGAGACAAAAAAAGTCAAAACTAAGTCTAAGTTCACAAAATGGACGTGCCTGCCTACTGTTTGACGTACCTACATAATATCCCGAAAAATTATTATTTATTTTAAGTTTTGCCCGGCATTCTCTATTATCTAAAAGAAATTGACAAACAAATGTTAATACAATTAATACTATTTTTAAAGCTTAAAATCTAGAAAAGTTCGGTGTTTTATTGACTATGAAAATCGCAAAAGTCAAATTTTTGACATCCTTTCGTTTAAGGGAATTTAGCCACTGCCGTAAACTTTTCAAAGAACTTTCACGGTTAGAATATTTAAAATAAATAAATTAGGTATTATAAAAATCCATAAATACTTACCGCCAAAACAGAGGGTGGGTATAATTAGCTCTAAAAAGAACAATTTTTAGAAAAAGGAACTGTTTTAAGGCACACAAATTAACAAAATACGAATTAGATTGGCAGATCAAAACAAGGTTGACAATGACGTTCTAAAATACAACGGTAGTCAACTAAACAAATAAGAAAAGTAATTAATTGACGTTTATAGTTTTATTCTTTTCTAGCACGTTATATTATTGCGGAATCTTGGAGACGTTCTTTTATGCTTTTATTCAAACTTGTTACTGTAATAAATAAGGATGCAGAGTTATTAACCACGTTGAGTCCTGATCGTTGATTGATGACGCACGGGCAAAGATCCACTTTGGCGACTTTAAATTCTGCGCTTTCACGTATAATTCTTCTTTACTTAACGAAGTTAAATTATCAGGATATAAAAAAATTAAATTAATTAGGAAATGAAATACCTACGAAAAGCAAAGCTGGTTTGTTACGGCACTGTCCACTGTGTGTGTGTAAAGTGTGTTTTTTACTCTCCTCCTATTATCAGGCGTCGGTCTGTCTATTGGTTCGAAAACTGAAAAACTACTGGACAGGAAATTACGAAATTTTGTATATGGATTAGGTGCATGTTAACCCTGATCATACATATCCTATTGGAACCAGGGAACCCTAAAAGTCATTAATCTACTACAGTTCACACCTACTTGATTTCGCGGAAACGAAATTTGACACCATTATGGCAGAAGTAAAGCGATACTTTTCACTAGATGTTGATTGTTTAGTTTGAAATAAAAGATGCAATAGTTGGGTCACGTGTACAGGTGCGGTCAAAAAAATCGTCACAGTATGACCGGCTCTGAATCCGCTTACTTAGGGCAATACCTCGTAGACTGTGATTGTCTGATGTGTGTCATACTAGCAGGGTTGCCCAGAAGTCCGGAATAAAATTAATATAGCCTTAACCTGTAACTTTTGGGAAAAACGCTCGGACACGTCAATTTAGTTTTATATATGCTCACACTTTGGCGTTATTCGTTTATTTTTTTTATAGACATTTGTCAAAGATATGACGACTATGATATTTTTTTTAAACGGAAACATACAGCTTGTGATACATCATTTGAAAGCTAATATATCGTACAGTATGCTCATAAATTTTGGCGCGATTCTGTCAAGCTATTTCAAAATGGCGACTGTTAAAAGTTTTAAAAAAATCTCTATTTAAATAAGCGGAAATGATAAATCATTGATGGAAACCTCACAGCTGAACGGTACCTGGATTTCTTAACCTTCGGAGTTGATGCCTGCTCTAGCTGTAATTTTTCCCAACGAAGTAGATCCAGATATGCCTAATGAAACAATTTGGTTTCAGCAAGATGGTGCTCCCTCGCATTTTGGTGTCAATGTGAGAAGTTATTTAGATGAGGTATTTCCAGGTCGCTGAATTGGACGTCGTCGTACAATTAAATGGCCACCGAGGTCCCCAGACTTAACGCCTCTAGACTATTTTCTTTGGAAATATTTAAAAGAAAAAGTTTA
This sequence comes from Polydrusus pterygomalis, assembly GCA_963969555.1. Lineage (NCBI taxonomy): Eukaryota > Metazoa > Arthropoda > Insecta > Coleoptera > Curculionidae > Polydrusus > Polydrusus pterygomalis. Next base: position 10,040,083 of record OZ018383.1, read on the forward strand.
CCAAAATAGGTCAAATATTATTGAATATTTGAAATACATAATTAGATTGGAGACACATAACATGCCGGCTGAAGCCATTCGGAATTCCGTCGACGGATTTTACCATCGTCTGGGAGCATGCCAAGTAGAGGGTGGAGGACATTTCCAGCATTTGCCACGTTAAACCAGCTTTTTGTTGTGTTTTGTTTTGATTCGTTACATTTTTATTTTATTTTTACAAAATAAATAACAAACCAACCAGGTCACAAAATCTGAGAACGTGAAACAAACATCAATGATTTATCATTCCCGCTTATTTAAATAGAGATTTTTTAATAGTATATTAAAGTACACGTTTCATAAGAAGCGGTTTTAGCGCACGCGTCCATTTTAAAAAACGCGGCACAAAGTGGCGAGTTTTTTTATTGACACGTGCGCTAAAACGCCTTATGAAACATGTGCTTTATACATTTTTTTCTATTTCACCTTTTATAATAAAGAAAAGTACATTTTAAAAAGAAAATAAATCCTTCAAATTTTGTAAATTTTTATGTCTAAATTTTATGTTGGTAATACTATTTTTTATCATAGTAGCCTCTGGACAACAAAAATTATTTTGCAAACTGTCATTTTTTGATTTATTGACCCATTTTCACCACGACATTCTAAAGTTATTTTAGCGATATGAGATTTTAAATTGGACGGAATACGTTGTGTGACCCTTGTACATTCGGTACATATACAGAGCGTTCGGAAATTCGGGAGATTTTGCTACTTTTTTTCGAATTTCAAAAGACGCGATTTTACGTCACGGCATTGCAATTTAGTATAGGGAAGATGGAAAATTCAAATAAAGTTGAAGTTAAAATCGACATTGGAAGGTTAGTAGAATGAATTTTGGATAGGATTTGGCAGAAAATTATAGCTTGAAGCATCTACAAACGAGTGATTTATAGATTTATGCAACCAACATACATGACTGTTATTCACACAGAATAAAAAAGTAACTTATCAAGCTATTTTTCCTCTGCGAAAAATGGGTTTTCTCTTAAATCACAAGGGCCGCGCAAGTCAATGAAATAAAACATTTAAATGTTACCAACATCAAATAAAAAAAAACGCGTATCGAAATAGCTTCATTACGATACGCAAGTGCGTATCGTACTGAGCTTATTATGAACGTGAAATAGAAAAAAATGTTTAAAAGTCGCCGTTTTGAAATAGCTTGACAGAATCGCGCCAAAATTTATGAGCATACCTACTGTACGAGATATTATCTTTCAATTAATGTATCACAAGCTGTATGTTTCCATTAAAAAAAAAAGATCGATGTCGTCATATCTTTGACGAATGTCTATAAAAAAACAAACGAATAACGTCAAAATGTGAGCATATATAAAACTAAATAGACGTGTCCGAGCATTTTTCCCAAAAGTTACATGTTAAGGCTGTAATAATTTTATTCCGGACTTATGGGCGACCCTGTATACTTTGTTAAGTTTTTTTATTGTATTTATAATAATGATGTAAACCAGCAGTCTCAGATTCGTAACTCCGTTGTTTTTTTTATAGCAAGGACGTTTGAAACAAGAATCTCTGAATTGAAATAATAAACAACCATATGGAAGGTGATATTTTTGTTTTTATCGCAAGTGGGTGTGTGTTTTTGCATATTTTAAAATAAACTTTTATTACTAAATTATATATAAATTTTTAAAATAAAGGAGAACAAGTTTATTCAAACATCGAACAGCGATCTTGGCCTCGAGGCGTTTTAAACTAATTAATTAATAAGACAGAGACAGTTAGTTCAAAAATGAAGTTATATAAAAATTTTACATTCTATCGTGTTTAACTCCTCGTCGCGTTAAAAATGAGTACCAACTAGGTGGGTCTAGCTGTATTAATAAGATAGTTGCCTCAGAAATGAAGTTAGATAAAAATCGAAAACTCTATCGTATTTTACTCCTCGTGGCGTTAAAAATGAGTACCAACTAGATGGGTCTATCTGTATTAATAAGATAGTTGCCTCAGAAATGAAGTTAGATAAAAATTGAAAACTCTATTGTGTTTTACTCCTCGTGGCGTTAAAAATGAGTACCAACTAGATGGGTCTATCTGTATTAATAAGATAGTTGCCTCAGAAATGGAGTTAGATAAAAATCGAAAACTCTATCGTGTTTTACCCCTCGTGGCGTTTAAAATGAGTACCAGCAAGGTGGGTCTATCGTAATTAATAAGAGAGTTGGCTCAAAAATGAAGTTAGGTTATTGAGTAAATTGTATCAGTATGGTATTCACGGAAACGTTTATAAACTGTTTAAAAATTATTTAAGTAACAGGTCACAAAAAACAAAAATATCAAAAACATATTCAAATAAAAAAATAAATAATATAGGAGTTCCTCAAGGAAGTATACTAGGTCCAATATTATTTATTTTATACATCAACGATATGTCTTTAGTTTTAAAAATGTATAAGTTACAAATGTTTGCTGATCATACCTTAATTTACATTAATGTTTTAAATATTTTTGATGGTCTAAATACTCTAAATTCTGAGATAAATATATTATTAAATTAGTTAAATTAAATAAATTAAAATTAAATATTTCAAAAATTAAATGTATGGTTATGGGTAATAATTTAAATTGTCAAAATATAAATGTTGTAATTGATGGTAAAAAATTGGAATTAGTAAACAGTTTTAAATATTTTGAGATAATAATTGATTCAAAATTTAAAATTTTTAATCATTTTGAAAGTATCATATCGAAGATTGCCCGAAAAAGTAGGTTATTTTAAAAGAATCAGTACTAATTTAAGTTTGTTTTTTATAAAAAACTGTATTTAATACCATTATATTACCACATTTTACAACATAAGGCAATGCCGATTATTTTAAATCGTGACAAATATACAAAAATTAATTTTATGTTGAAAAATTTAGATTGGTTGAATGTCAGAAATTTAATTTTTTATTTAGTATGTATCTTTATACATAAAATTAAAAATAATTTATTGTCTGATTATTGTTTAAAATTTTTTTGTTCTTTTAATTATGACCATCATAATTATAAAACAAGAACGAATCAAAATTTTTATGTGAATAGAGTGTCTAAAACATTAGCTTATAAATCTATTTTTTATAAAGGTTTGATAGAATATAATAATTTGGAAAATTCTATTAAATCTCAAAAACCAATAAAACTGTTTAAAAAAACTTTAAAATTACATTTAATTAAAAAACAAAATGATACGTAATATTTGATACAATTTACAAAATGTTTAACTTTTCTGTCTGTTTTTGTTAGAGGAAAGTTGCGTTTTAAAACTTAAAATTTAAAAATAAATCTATAAAAATGTGTTTAAAACATGTATTAAAAAATATTTAATTGTAGCTTTTTGCCAAATAAAACATGTTACTACTACTACTACCAGGTAAAAATTAAAAATTCTATCGTGTTTTACTCTTCGCGGCATTTAAAATTAGTGCCAATGATGGCTAAAAAATGAAGTTAGATAAAAATTGAAAATTCTATACCCTGAATGCGATTTTTATGATTTTTTTAATGGGTTTATCCACACGCCAGACCAAAACCACAACTTGGCTGAGAAGTGGTATCTACTATAAAATTTTAAGAAGTGTTTAGAAAACTGTTATAAAAATTTCAAGAAATGTTTCGTCTTCATGTTCCTTTCATTAATAAATATGTGGTTTAAAATCTGAAATTAAACCTACGCATAATATGTATTATTGCCTATTGTTAACAATTTAATGATGTAACTGTTTTTCTCATAATGGGTGTGTAGGTTTGTACTTTTGATACTTATCAAACCCTTTGGCCGTTATTTCTAACTAGATAATTTATTACATATTTAGTTTCATTACAAAACATTTGTTAAAGGTATGCAGTCAGGTTTACCCGGTAGATATTCTTCGAACAAAGATTTTATAGTATTTCTTCTAAATATTGTGGAAATAATGAGGAGTTTAATAATGTTAATCTTGTATTCTACCAGTACAAAATAAATCAATTTCATCGAATGACTGGCAGTAAATCTGTAATGTATTTTTAAAGAAATAAAACGAAAACGATGATTTTTCACCATGAGTGTTCTTATTAGTTATTACACACAGAACGACTTGTGGAGTGTGTTTTTCTTTTTCCTTTAGTTCAGGTTTCAATAATTAGTATGTGCTCCTCTCCTCCCGAACATTATGTTATAGTAAAAAGGTGCAATTGACACAAAACTATGGCATAAATATAATGTTTACACCTGTGCCCTGTACCAAACACAGCTGTTTAATAGCAGTTCCAGTAATAAAATAAACGTTGGGCTTCATGTGGATTTCTTCGCCTCAATTATTGTTTGCTTGGGGCCAAATTTTAAATAGCTATTGAACTTTAACTGTTTTTACAGTACTTTAGACCAGGGCCTTTGAAAATGGTAAAAAGTGAAAAAAATAATAGTAGGATGAAACCCATTGGAAAAGGAAGAGAATATAACAAAAATGAAAGGAAAAATAATTTACGGGCGATCCGAGGTCGGGAAGTGGAAAGGGGTGAGTTTTTAAGGGTACAAAACGATTTATCTCTATTTCCGGCAAAACTACAAGTCCTATGGAAAAACGTTAAATGGCAAAGTTGTAGGTAATAAAAAGATCTACAACTTTTGTATTTACACTTTTTTAACATAACCTCAAAATTTATGTGAAAAATTCAAATAACCAAGTTTGGTTTTTTATTTTTATCTTTTACAAGAAAATTTTTTTTTTTACGGAATTTGGTGAAAACTTACCTTTTTATGTCCCAAACACACTGTAATTTTTTTGATTTAAAATATTTATTTTTTCACCTTATTTCGACTTTATATCGAAAAAGCACCCTAATTTTCTATCGTCAGAGAGAGAGACAGGATCGGACCTAGTTCTTTTACCTTCGCATTCACCATCATGATAACGGTCGTTAATTGTTTCTTGTACTTACCGTTAACCTTCAATTAAAAAAAAAAACAACAAGAAACACTTAAGGTGAAATTATCAACGTCATTAAGTTTATTGCCAACCTATAACCTATTTCGCCTTGTTTTTCTTAGTTTAATATTTTATTGACTAGGATTTAAATAAAATCAATATCGCACATTATTTAGGTAATATCGGATATTTTACAAAAATATCAATTTATTTCATTGCTTATTTTGGGAGAATTGTATAGTGAAAGAACAATGACATAATAATGTTAAAAAAAAATCTTAACCGATATTTTTCGATATACAATTCTCCTTAAATAACTTATGAAATTCTTTGATATTTATTTAACATGTTAATTATTACCTATAGAATATGAAGACGATATTGATTTTATTTAAATTTTGTGTAAAAGTTAGAAAAAATAAATAAATCTACGCGAAATAGGTTATAGGTTGGCAAGCATGTTGATACTCCCACCTTAATCAAAGACATATCCAGCGGTCTACGACACTGCCGGATATTAAAAAACTTTAAAATGGGAGCAAAAATATTTACTGCTCATTAAAATGAAGCTGATTCTGAGATATATGCTGTCGGGTCGTCGCCTACATCGCTTCTTTAAAATGAAAATTTCCTATTAGCATACAAATAATCATGTAGCAGGTGATGGGGGTCGGGAATTCGCGTGGGATCGAATCAGTTTAAAAATTAAATGTTTTTCGTAAAAGCAGGACCCGATCCAGGTGCTCGTGGACGGCGAAAAGCTTTGAAAAAACACCATATGAACTACGTCATTTCAATTATATTAAATTATTGTGGCCTTTTCTTTTAATTATAAATGAGAAAGTTATAATTTATTAAAATTAATTTATTCATCAATTTTTACTCGAGAATAATCATAGGCCTTTAAATACGTACAGCTTATCTCCTGCGTAAACAAAAGTTACGTTTTATAGATGAAAAAATACGTCCGAGCGCACAGCTCACCGGCCTTCCTTCTCAGCAGCATCGGGCATGCGCACAAACCTCTTGTTATCGGCCGGTCCTTTAGCGACATGCTCAAAATACACTCCAGAATCGGCTCGGCGTCATTTTTGTTGTTGCGTTTTAAGTTTTCTCTGTGGATTCCTTGTTGTTTATTGTGGGTGTTTAATATTTAAGGATTGCTAGTTTTGGTGTAGTTTAGTGAATTGTATTTGTGCTTTTAGTGACTCGGATACTCGAATGGAAATATAAACAATGCCTAGTAACAGCCGTTGTATGCCTTTATTATGCCCAAATAGGGGTAAAATACCAAAGTGTATGTAATATTTGATTTGAGGTTAGATACGCGATAACATCGAAGATTGGTTATTTTGCTGGTTTTGTTTGTGTTTTTATATTCGATTTCATAAGTTTTATAGTTTAATTGACTTGTTATATTCCTTTTTGAACTAAAAACACGACGACAAATCATTTTTAAACAAAATTTAAAAACAAACCGTTCAAAACAATTTGCTATCCTCAAAATCTGATAGGTTTGCAACTACTAAAAATGCCAGAAATCACTACCTTATTTTCCAACTTGCAGGCAGCTTGATCAAAAATTGAGAAGAAATTCCAATTTTTTGACAAGAATTTGGGGCAAATTTTAGCTGTTTACACGTAAAAATAAATTGAAGGTCACCTTTTGCAATTTCTCGAGCAAGAACTTAAATTTTAAAGCCCGGACCTGTCTATTTTTCCCATTGGTCAAATGATAATGTTGCAGTGCGCATGTCTAATCGTGTGTAGCTTTGTTTACATGCACGAGGCGAGAAATTTGCCACTTTCGGGATTATCGTTTGCTTATCTAAAGGTCAATATCTATGAGAGTAATAGGCTTTTGCCGAACAATCATTCCCTTTGGGTTTTATTTGTGTTTGATCGTCGTTGACTTTTAAAACCGCATAATTGGAGTCGGTACTACTAGAAAACGTAATTTTATAGTGAGACATTAAAATCAATTTGCAAGTTTTCAATAAATAGTATAGGAAAAACAAAAAAAAATGTATGACGTCCCCTAGACGCTAAACGTGGCAATTTAAAATATAACAAAGTCGACTTATTATGACGTCAGTAGTCTTCCATCAAGCTTTGTAGTACGCGTACTTTCCGAACACCCTGTATATAATTTGTTAATTATTATCGGACAGTATACAAATCGTTGGCGCCAAAAGAACCAACAATAGCATTATAATCGACAAAAATTTCCATATTTTAATGGAGATATTGAATTATTAGTTTTTAATTTGCAGGTTGCGTGTAGGTGAATCCATGGTGAGTTGTGAGCATAGATTTCTTATAGAAAGTCTATGGTTGTGAGATATGTCTCCGCTCTTGATCGTCGGATTCTATTTCATTTTGAGTTTATTAAAAATAAAATATCACATTTCCTATTTATTATACAGTGTTACCAGTAAAGTCCGCATCATATGGGATTTTTTTTTATTAATAGCTTTATTCGAAATTTGACTTTGGCATCAAGTTCTGCTTCGATCGAGAGGAAAATAAGCAAAAAAATAGTAGTCACGTAATTTGCATTATCTGTCAAATTTTAATTTTTTCCAAAAAATAATTCAAAAGTGGGGTTATTTCTGAAAATATCGAAAAAAGTTATAGGAAAAAGTTTTTTTAAATGCAGTTTCTAGCCCACATGCAAAATTTCAGCTGCATAAATATTTTGATTTTTTACCCACCACTAAAATTTATTTTCCACTTAGGTAATGAACACTTTACTGATGACACTGTGTTCTTTTTTGTCCTAATATTATGGTGTATTACTTTCACACACAAACTACGGTTTCAAAAATACTTTATGTGGAGTTACCTTATACAGGGTCAAAAACAATTAAACTTTGCATCACATGCGACCAAATTTTAATAGCCCAATTTTGATTTAGTAGAAAAACACACATTTAATATGGCGCTACTATACAGAAAATATATCTGAAAGTAAACATTGTCAAAACTAAGAAGTTTTATGTAGATTGCGTCGAGTCTTATTTTGCAAAAGTGGTGCCATTTACAAAACATGGGTAAAAAATCAAAATCATTTTATGCAGCAGAAATTTTGCATGTGGGCTAGAAACTGCATTAAAAAAAACTTTTTCTAACAACTTTTTTCGATACTTTCAGAAATAACCCTACTTTTGAATTATTTTTGGAAAAAATTAAAATTTGACAGATACTGCCAATCACGTGACTACTATTTTTTCTTATTAATAGCAAATAAAATTTAACTTTAACACCCCGTTAATTTTTGAAAAAATATTATAGGAAGAGATAGCATTTATTTTTGGTCTAGAATTATCCCCTAAATTTTTTGCTCATCATTTCCGGACACCCTAAAATAATTTTTAAATATACAGGCTGGTCCAGAAAGGCAGGACAATTAAAATAAATATTTTTGTTTCAGTTTTCGGCAATAATGTGACAACAATGACCTCCTGTACCACGGACAGCGGCACGGAAACTCTGTTTTCCGATGATTCTCCCTGCGAGCTGGTTGGATCGCCAAGTATATGTTCCGGAGACGAAGCCGCGGGTCAAAATGAGCAAAACGAGGACGCCATTTCTGTACATAGTAGATTGGCACCGCCGAATATACAACCTTATAGTGGAGTCCTCGAAAAGGTAAGCATATTTGAAACCACGGACATATAATATTTAAGGAGAGACATTGTTTACATTTTGTTCCGATCAGAAATCGTTTTAACAGAAATCAATGACAACAAATTTCTGCTGATTGCCCTAGATCTACTGCCTGAGTTTGCAAACAAAGGTTAAATTATATTAAATGCATTTTTCATGTGTACTTATTAAGTAAAGATATTATACTAAATATATGTGTGTTATTTAAATTTTCTTCCAGTCATATTATTTATAGTTTCTTAATGATACCAAAATTAAAATGCTTTAAAGAAATCACAACGACAACGCTGTACAGACGTTTTTACTACGAGTGACGCAGAATTTTTGATATTCATCCATTATCTAATGTTACAGTGTAGGTGGGTGGTTAGCATTTTTTCCAAATAGAACTATTTAGTGCTATTTATTATTATTTCCAATGGTTCGCCAGTGCATGGTGTATAAAAGATCCGACAATTCTAACCCTTGATTAATATTTCGGCGGTGAGTGAGGTTATTCAGATTATGTTTTTTTTAGCTTAAAACCAATGGTGTAGATAATTCTGTATTTTAACTTAATGTTCCAAAATATACAGTGTGACCAGTAAAGCCCGCATCATATGAATTTTTTTTTTATTAATAGATAGCTTTATTTGAAATTTGACTTTGGCATCAAGTTTTGCTTCGATCGAGATGAAAATTAAGCAAAAAAATAGTAGTCACGTGATTCGCATTATCTGTCAAATTATATTTTTTCCAAAAAATAATTCGAAAGTGGGGTTATTTCTAAAAATATCGAAAAAAGTTATAAGAAAAAGTTTTTTTTAATGCAGTTTCTAGCCCACATGGAAAATTTCAGCTGCATAAGATAATTTTGATTTTTTACCCATATTTTGAAAATTGCACCACTTTTGGAAAATAAGACTCAACGCAACCTACATTAAACTTCTTAGTTTTGACAATGCTTTACTTCAGATACAGTTTCTTTAAAGTAGCGCCATATTAAATGTGAGTTTTTCTACAAAATCAAAATTGGGCTATTAAAATTTGGTCGCATGTGATGCAAAGTTTACTTGTTTTTGACCCTGTAGAGGGTAACTTCATAAAATAAGTATTTTTGAAAACATAGTTAATTTGTGTCTGAAAGCAGTGAACGCAACACATCTTGATATTAAGACAAAAAAGAACACAGTGTCATCAGTAAAGTGTTCATTAAGTGGAAAATAAATATTAGTTTACTTAACGTAAAATTTATCTATTTTCAACGATTTAATTTAAAACCTTTTTATTAAAATTTGTTATTAAGCTATGTCATAAAAAAGTAAAAATAGTCTTTTATTATTTAAGTGCAGTTTCCAAAAAATTAATTACAGTGACCAGCACCAAAAACACGTTTACAACGACAAAATATGGGTAAAAAATCAAAATTATCTTATGCAGCTGAATTTTTGTACGTGGGCTAAAAACTGCATTTTAAAAAACTTTTTCTTATAACTTTTTTCGATGTTTTCAGAAATAACCCCACTTTTGAATTATTTTTTGGAAAAAATTAAAATTTGACAGATAATGCGAATCACGTGACTATTTTTTTGCTTCATTTTCATCTCGATCGAAGCAGAACTTGATGCCAAAGTCAAATTTCGAATAAGTAAAGCTATTCAATTCGTAACTATTGCTGTTGGCTGTTCTACTACTGCTTCTCTTGATTCTGTGAATGAAAGAGGTACAGCTGGTACTTAGAGGGAAATATTGACGTGCTGCTTATGTGGTTTGATTTTCATAAATCCTTAGCTAACTTTCAGGACATTCATCTCAATATCACCCTGTATATGAGGCTACCAAAACTTGCAACATCGCACACTGGTGCCACAATTTGTGTATGTTTTTTTGCCGATTCGAGAAATATATCTTGGTGCTGTCCCAGTTGATTTATTTCTGTTTACCCGCCCATTTCACGGCTTGTTTTGCGGTTGATACTGGGAAACGGCATTCAGTGACGTGTCAAGGGGGTTTTTACAGCAACTAAAAAGGGCTACATTTTATTTTGTGGGCACAAATCGAAATTTTACAAGGTCGAAAAATGATTTCTTCGGATTAAAATTTTTGCGAATCCGTTCGACCCGAGCCACAACCAGGTTGAAAAGAAGCCATGAAGTGACATCGGGCAACCCCGCATCAGCTGGGAGTTGCGGATCCACAAGCTATTATTATGACGCGCGGCAACGGGCGCGAGTTTTTTATTCTTTCTGATATTTTTCGTTTTTTTTTGGCTCTGTTGCCACTGTATTGATATTGAAAAACGTACAAAAAAGTAATAAATAGTTTTGGACAACAAGCACAACTTACCTAATTATTAAATAAAAGTAATATTGCGCTGAGAAGCTGTTTTTGTTTCACTGCGAGTATATTTATTTGATCGATCAAAAGTAATATTCTGTTATACACTTACTACGTACTTCTGCGTTTAAATTACAGGATTGACTATCGACTTCTGAAGTCTCAAAATTGAGTAAGCTTAAGGCTTTGTTTAAGAAATCTACGCTTGTCTTAAGAAAGTCACCTACTATCTGGGTAACTTCGTTACTTTCACAATGTATGAATTGGTACAGAGACAATAAGTTTTCAAGCTGAGACCACCTGCTTAGTTTCATTTCAAAGGGCAAAATCCATTTCAAATCATTGTAAGCCAGTTCGTTACCTTTTAAAAAAACCTTTACCTTCATATCAATATCCACTGAAACCTGATTAACAATATTTATACAGTCATTGATCAAATCTAAACTATAAAAATATATTACACTCTCTTCGCCTGCTTTTAAAACACTTTTATAGTTAGAGTTACACCCAGGAATACAGCAGGGGCTTGGCATGTTGATAAATAAACAAACTAAAAGAAAAAAATAGTAGGTACTTACCTAAGTACCTAGGTATCTAGAGGTATCCTACCTACTTACGAACTATCTCTACTAGTGATATTTTTAAACTAATTCACATATACCTTTAAGTTAAATAAACACTTAAATATTTAATAAATTAACTGAAGCCACAAAACAATAAAGTTTATCCCAAAGCGCTAACTAGAATACAAAAAACACAACTTTTAAATTAAAACAAATAAAATTCTGCCGCCATTATAAGACCCGTAAACAAACCGCCCTGGGCCAGCCAGGCTGTTGGATTTTTCACTTTATTTTAACCTCAAAAAAGTCACGTGACACATGGATCTTCAAACGGTGTTGTCGATGTTTCTGTTTCACGACTTCTTTCAAGGTGGTTGCGCCCAAGCGTACCTACGACGATCTGGTAAATTCTCAATTTAAGCTCAAATAAAACTCAAATGGGGCCCATTACCTATTCTATAGTAGAAATTGGTGTATTCTTTCATTTGCCTTTATTGTGGAACTCGCGAAGAATCTAGTGGAATTTGCATTTGACGTCTTGTTTGCTTGTTATGATAAAGAGAAAGAGATGTCTATGTTCCTTTGTCGTCGTTGTATCTTCTAATAACTGCCCCTCGTATTACATACTCTCACATTTATAGAACAACAATTTGATTCGACTGCATTACTTGTATTCTATTTTCACCTTGTACCTTTAATCGCTACTTAACAAATTAATTATTATTCATGCATACAAATTTTACCGTAATTAATGAACCAAAATGAACCATTCCTTAAATGGATACCTTGTTTACAATTTCCAGTAATGCGGTTGAATGTTACAGCTGATTTATATAAATCGAATAACTGCTAAAATATCGGTTAACGAATAAATATATGTCTATCCTCATACAGGGTGGCCCCCACGTAAAATAACTAAGGATGCCAGGTTTGTAACTTTGATTTAATAGCGTTAGGTATTTCAAACGTAATTTACCAACGACATTCTCCTTATCATAACATGCCGACAGGACGTCAAAAGCAAAGGACCGCCAGGTTCCTACAATGGTTCGCCAGTGCGTGGTGTGACCCGACCATTCTAGCCCTGGATTAATATTTCGGCGGTAATTCAGGTTAGTCTTTTTTAGCTTAAAAGCAATGTTGTATCACAACCACCTTGAAAAGAAGCCATGAAGTGACATCGGGCAACGCCGCATCAGCTGGGAGTTGCGGATCCACAAGCTATTATTTTGACGCGCGGCAACGGGCGAGTTTTTTATTCTTTTTGATACTTTTTGTGTTTTTTTTGGCTCTGTTGCCACTATATTGATATTGAAAAATGTACAAAAAAGTAATAAATAGTTTTGGATAATAAGGACAACTTACCCAATTATTAAATAATAGTAATATTGCGTTGAGAAGCTGTTTTTGTTTCACTACGGGTAGATTTATTTGATCGATCAAGAGTAATATTCTATTATACAAATTATTTTCTTCTGCGTTTAAATTACAGGACTGACTATCGACTTCTGAAGTCTTAAAATTTAGTAAGCTTAAGGCTTTGTTTAAGTAATCTACGCTTGTCTTAAGAAATACCTACTATCTGGGTAACTTCGTTACATCGTTACAATAATATTTCAACCTGAGACCACCTGCTTAGTTTCATTTCAAAGGGTAAAATCCATTTCAAATCATTGTAAGCCAATTCATTACCTTTTAAAAAAACCTTTACCTTCATATCAATGTCGACTGAAACCTGATTAACAATAGTTAAACAGTCATTGGTCGAAACAAAAGAAAAAAAAATAGTAATTACCTAGGTATCTAGAGGTATTCTACCTACTTACGAACTATCTCTACTAGTGATGTTTTCAAACTAATTCACATAATTGTGGTTCACCATGTTACAGACTGAGCTCCTGGCTAAACAATATATTAATTCCTCTTACAAAATTCAAAAGCTCATTTTCTGTAAAGAATTCGTCTCACTTAGCTAATGACCTTAAACAACACATTCCCAATACAGCTCAACTAGTATCTTTTGATGTCTCTAATCTCTTTCCAAGTATACCTCCACAGGAATGCGTAACACTTATTAAACAACTTTTAGAAAACAATTCCGATCTTGAACAAGAACATATCAATAATCTTTGCACTCTAGTTGACTTAGTACTAAAACAAAATTTTTTTCAATTCAATTCTAAATTTTATAAGCAAAACTCTGGTCTGGCCATGGGCTCAGCCTTGTCACCATTCTTGGCGGAAGTTTTTATGTCACGCTTAGAATCCTCTATGGAAGTTCACCCTCTTTTCTCAAGTGTTATTTTCATTAGACGTTATGTAGATGACATATTTGTAGTCTTCGATGGTGACCTCGAGAGTCTTTCAAATTTCCTCAATTTTCTTAATTCATTACACCCCTCTATTAGTTTCACATTTGAAACTGAAGTCAACCACTCTCTTCCATTTTTAGATTTATTACTTACTAAATTTAACAATAAAATTAAATTTTCTATATACCGTAAACCCACTAACACTGATTCTACTATTCCATTTCACTCCAATCATCCACATAACCAAAAACTTTCAGCTTTCCACTCATATTTTTCTAGACTCTTCTCGGTTCCCCTCGAAGACTGTGAATTTAGATTGGAACTAGGTATTATCAGACAAATAGGATTGAACAATGGTTACCCTCTTGCGTTGATTAATAAGGTATACTATAGACATTTAAATAAACATCTCAATAAAATTCATATAACCAATAATAAATCTACCATTAAATACTACTCTCTACCCTTTTGGGGATCAATTTCGTACAAACTGAAAAATATTTTTAATTCTTTTAACTACGACATAAGTTTCAAAACTCAACATTCTTTAAAGTCTCTCTTATGCAATTCAAAGGACTCGGTTCCGATCGCTAATAAATCAGGTGTCTACAGTGTTTCTTGTTCCGCACAGGGTTGTTCGGCTACCTATGTCGGTCAAACCGGCCGCAAGTTCTCGGTCAGGGTGGGTGAACATTGTAAAGAAATTGTGAAAGCCAGAAATTCAAACCTTTCTCCTTCAAAAATTAAATCAAATTTTTCTAGACACATACATACTGAAAACCACTATTTCAATCCGGATTCCAATACCAAATACCTTCATTTGTGCAACAAAGGCAATAAATTAGATCTTCTTGAAATTTTAGAAATTAACAAAACTATAAACAATATTAACATAGAATGTCTGAATGATCAAATTCAACACAGCTGCTCTCATTTTTTCAACTCTCTTAATTTTGACTGATGACCTGTTTGTTACACCTTCATATTAAAATATTAAAAACAAAATTTTCAAAATAACTACAACTATTGTTTCTTACAACCCCTCAGGTTTTCACTTTTTCTCACTTCCCCATATGACTAGAGTCACTTTAGTTTTGTATTTATTTTTTCTTTTTTAAAATTTCCACTCAACTTACAATTACACTTCTTTTTTACAGTGCGTTTTGAACAAGTTTTCATCAAAGTGTATATATTAAAAAAAATTTTTTTTTTCCTTTACCAATTGGACTTTAACCCGCAGTGTTTTATGGTCATACCCAATTTTACTTATAAGTTTGAACGTTTTTAGGTGCACTTATTGTTTATATTGATTTATTAACTTTTTCATAGTACCTTATCATTCTCCGGAACAGGCATTGTGGGCCCCCATATCCTGTTTTGGTTTATGCAATTGGATATCTTTTGTAAACCTTGACTGAGCTATAAATTTGTAAAAGATTCGCCAACCCCATTTTTTTTTCTCTGTGACATTCTATAGATTCAATACTTTTCCTCTGTGTCAGCCTTCAGCTCCCTTGTTTTCCCAGCTATTTTTCTGTGTTTTTTTTCTCCAAACGCCTTCTTTTTAATATTTAAAAGACCTGTCAGAAATTTCATAGGACTGTCTTTTGTAGAACGTGGTATTGGATCCTGCTTAAGAATTTATTAAACTCGTTTTTTTTTAAATTTAACTACCATAATGGCATTTAAGCCTAAAATGCTACAACTTTTCAGTTATACTTATTCTTAAAAATTTCATTATGAGGTAAGTTTTCTATTATTGTTCAATGGATGTGACCTAAAAGTTATCTCTTTTTCAGATTCGCATCTATAAGTTAGAACAATTAATATAGTTTTTCTTCCTCAAACTTCCATTTTCACAGTTTTCATAATGATTTTTCTTAAATAATTCTTCAATTTTACATCTCGTTCAATATAATCTACCTTTAGTTTTCTCTTATACAAATGCTGAACCCTTCGTTCTGCATTTGCACTCTTACGTGCCCTAAGCCATAAACCCTTACATTCTTATTTCTTTCCTTTTCATAATGCAAGTTACATTATGACTTTTTCTCCGTTCTATTCATTGAACCGGTTTCTTTGTGCCTACAAATTTTGATGCTCCGTTAAGGTGATATCTAATAATTTTTTCTTTTTACTTATTCTCCTGAAGATGAATGCTTCTGCATTCGAAACATGTAGAGAATTTTTCAACCCTTAATTATTTCTTTAATATAAAAGTGGAGGAAGACTTTGTGTTCTTATTTCTTTCCTTCTAAATTTCCACTCCACTTCAAGTATGGACTACTTCTTCAAGTTAATTCACATAAGTTAAATAAACACTTCAATATTTAATAAATTAACTGTAGCCACAAAACAATAAAGTTTATCCCAAATAGCTAAGTAGAATACAAAAAAGCACAACTTTTATATTAAAACAAATAAAATTCTGCCGCCATTTATAAGACCCGTAAACAAACCGCCCTGGGCCGGCCAGGCTGTTGGCTTTTTCACTTTATTAATGCTATTACAGCAAATCCGCAAAAAAATGTTCACTAATATTTTGTAAAGGTTCTTAGCAATCATGTCACTTAAATTTTCTATTAGATATTAATCGAAAACCGGATAAAAATACAAATTAATACGAAAAACCGCAAAGTTAACATCCACGTCGCGCGTAAATTACATACTAAAGCATGGATAACCTCAAAAAAGTCACGTGACACATGGATCTTCAAGCAGTGTTGTCGATGTTTCTGTTTCACGGCTTCTTTCAAGGTGGTTGTGGTTGTATATAGCTCTGTATTTTAAGTAAATTTTGCAGAATTAATGGATTGTTTTTAATCCTAAAAAAACACATGCCAATGCACTGTAAGGATAACAGCGAGTTTTTGCAGTTTACAGTGTTGCCATTTTTGGATGCCATCTTCTTCTAACTTATCTGAAACTTTGGAAGTACTTATGTATGATTGTAAACAGATGGTTTTTGATAAAAAAATAAAATGTTCTGTTTCCTTATATTCCATGTCTGTGGTACATATTTCCCTAATTAAAAATCCTTATGTTGCGTTGACAACTGACAGTGTCAGACTTCCTTTGTTTATTCGCCATGACAATGGCGTTAACTGGGGGGTCCTTTTAAGTTATTTTTAGCGGCAACATTTTAATTCGGTGTTCATTTTTCCAAATCGAATACACTCGTTGAGTTTGGGACACCCCGTATACGTCTACCATCATAGGTGGAAATGCAGATAAGGAAATAAATATTCTTTAATTTAAACATCTATTTAAATCAATGAACATTTAAATTTAAATAAAATAAAGTAGGCAATGGAGAATGGGTTAGGCCGTCCGTTAGAACGTAAATAACTGGCAACGTTGCCAAATTAAATTATTCGACCATTTTTCACCGAACTAATTCAGCACATTTTCGGTAACCGGAATGGTTACCTTGGCAACGCCGACCGACCGTCAACATTGTAGTTTGTAGTTGGCCGGGGCAGCAGCGGTATCGTTTCGTTTTTGTTTTGATCCTCGATCGCGAGTTACGTTCGCGTTCCCACGATCGGCGACTGTTTCGCCCGCGGCACGCTACGACCAGAAGAGCACGAGCCTAACGAATCGGCCAGAATGGACTTAGGACTTCGGGTATAGTCTAATCCTGTTCAATATTTTGTAATATCCACTGATTGGGCTGCTGGCCAACGGCTTTTCTTGAAACCAACATTATGCGTAGCCATAGCACTGGTAAATTCACAATAGTTACAAATATTGAGTCAATTTAAGCCCGAATAATACCCAAAAGGGCAAATGTCTTTGGAGTCTTCAGCAACAGCCCTGAAGAAGAACCTGATGGACCTATGCATTTGACATATTGTCGGCTTGGTAAAGGGAATGAGATGTATATCTTGCCTCGTTGCCGTAATGTTTCCTATTAACACGTTTCTTATGGAATATACCATACGTTTCTCGTGGTTCTCATAGTTGCTTATCTAACAATAAAATGTAATGGATTTCGAACATTATTACGTTTATTCTTGACCGACAATCGCCTTCATTTCACTATTATAATGATCTTGTCAGAAACATTCGTTAAATATGTCTACGGTTCAACGTAGAAATCAGCTACGTTCCGAAACATAATATTAATAATAGACGAGTTCCTCCAAGTCAACGGCTAAATTCAGCGTTTCTTTTAAAAATTTTAACTCGGCTCAGCTAAGATATCCCTCCCTCTTGCCGCGGTTAAGTATACCCCTCTATATTTCTCATGCGATTTTACGAAGGTGTTTCAAATCATGTTTGGACCAACCAATAACATTAAATGCAGTGGTCAGAAGCCAACGTTTTGGACACAGAACAGCACTGGAGAAAACGAAAATTCAAAGAAGCAGCTTTCATGAATCAAAATACCCATATATTTAGAAAACCAAGTATAGATATCCCCAATATCTGAAAGCTTCTTCTTGTCCAAAAACCAACAGCTCAAACTTCACACTCCAATAAGCACGTAGACGGAGTCATCAAGCATCTGAAGCATAACCAAAGAGGTGGAACTTCGACATCATGTTTGGACCAACCAATAACATTAAATGCAGTTGCCAGAAGCCAAGGTTTTGGACACGGAACAGCACTGGAAAAAACGAAAATTCAAAGAAGCAGCTTTCGTGAATCAAAATACCCATATATTTAGTAAACCAAGTATAGATAGCCCCAATATCTGGAAGCCTCTTCTTGTCCAAAACCAAAAGCTCAAACTTCACACTCCAATAAGCACGTAGACGGAGTCATCAAGCATCTGAAGCATACCCAAAGAGGTGGAACTTCGAGATCATGTTTGGACCAACCAATAACATTAAATGCAGTGGTCAGAAGCCAAGGTTTTGGACACGGAACAGCACTTTAGAAAACGAAAATTCAAAGAAGCAGCTTTCGTGAATCAAAATACCCATATATTTAGTAAACCAAGTATAGATAGCCCCAATATCTGGAAGCCTCTTCTTGTCCAAAACCAACAGCTCAAACGTCACACTCCAATAAGCACGTAGACGGAGTCATCAAGCATCTGAAGCATACCCAAAGAGGTGGAACTTCGAGATCATGTTTGGACCAACCAATAACAATCAATGCAGTGTCCAGAAGCCAAGGTTTTGGACACGGAACATCACTGGAGAAAACGAAAATTCAAAGAAGCAGCTCTCGTGAATCAAAATACCCATATATTTAGTAAACCAAGCATAGATATCCCCAATATCTGAAAGCTTCTTCTTGTCCAAAACCAACAGCTCAAACTTCACACTCCAATAAGCACGTAGACGGAGTCATCAAGCATCTGAAGCATACCCGAAGAGGTGGAACTTCGAGATCAGGTTTAGACCAACCAATAACAATAAATGCAGTGTTCAGAAGCCAAGGTTTTGGACACGGAACTACACTGGCGAAAATGCATATTCAAATTAGCCATTAGATTTATGTACCAAAACACTTTTATGTTTAGTGTCCAAAACAAACAGGTTAAACTTCACACTCCAGTAAGCAAGTAAATCGTTGCCAACATTTTGCCAGGGAAAAAATGTTCGTTAAAGGTTGTTAAGCCTTGCCTACAGATGCTATTTTATAACACTGGGTCTTGAGGGAAATAGGTATTCTACTTTTTTTTAGTTCCGTGGTCTTTTCTGGCCGATTATGAAAGTCCGCGAACGTAGCACCATATAGTCGATCTTATATCTCACTCTTCGGAGCAAAGTAGTTTCCATATATCTTGACCGGTGATCTACAGGTACTTTAAAATAAATGGTTTCGAGATTTGTTTTTTATATTGTTGTTTTGTGCGCAAGTACTTGCATAGAAATTTCTACTTCTTGTTAAATATAGTCGTAATTCTTATTTTCATTACTATTAGGTTCAGGTTTATGAATTTTTAAATTCGTTAATCGTGTAATAATTTAATTAGGCTTAAACCCACATTATGTGTTAAGTACCTACTATTAAAACAGCAAACAATTTGAATTTATTTTATAATCCTAGGTTGACTGTTGAAAATTCAAAACACCACTTATAATGTTGCTTACCATGTATGGTAGTAACGGGGGTTGCAGTGATCGAGCCTCATAGAATCCAAAAGACAGAAAACAGTAAAACACATGAACACTCAACATGTCTGCACAAACATTATGTCACTCGGTACTATATTTATTTATTTATTTATTTATTTATTTATTTATACAGCTAAGCCCAACAGATGCTCTGAGCATCCAATTATAGGGCAGATTACATATTAGAAATATAAATGTATTACTCGTAAAGTAAACACAAGATATAAATATGTTATATGGAAATCATTACATTAAACATTTTACATATTTTATAATAACAATGCTCAAATAGGCCGGATGCAGAAACCGCTAAGTGCAAAAGTCAAATAATAGTGTCATAATTAAATAAATGTTATAACAATCATTAATAATAGAAATTAAAGAAAATACATTTTTATGAAGTTAATACTCTACGTATTTTACTCTTGAAGTTGTAGATTGAGTCGTTAAAAATATCAATATTAGAATTTATATTAACCGCGGCGTTGAAGGAGTTTATGCATCTGACCAATGGCGAATAGAGAAAATAGTTTGTTGTACACTGTGGTGCCTGCAAAAGATTGCGAGATCTTATTACGTAAGGATTACAATTTAAAGAAAGATATTCCAGACAATACCGGGAATCAATGTGACCGTTGTAAACTTTATAAACAAATAATATATCAAAAAACCTCCTTCTCAGCGCAAGACTATCAATCTTATAATAGGCGAGGTTACACTCGTAAGTTCTGTGGTGCTGGTACCTATGAAAACGGTAGTTTAAATTATTGGTAAGTCTTCTTTGCACAGATTCTATAAGTTGTACATATTTATCATAGTGGGGGTTCCACACAACACTCGCATACTCCAGCACTGATCGGACAATGGAATTATATAACAAAATAATGGAATGATAATTTTTAAAGTTTCGCGTCCCTCTCAAAATGAAACCGAGGTTTCTGAATGCTTTCCTGGTGATATTATTAATGTGATTTTCAAAACTTAGTTTATTGTCCAAAACAACACCCAGATCCCTGACCTCCTCCCTGGTTGCTAAAGAAGAGCTGTTTAAGAATAGTAGTTGTCTAGGGGGATCTACCTGTCTTGTGAATAATATAGTAAAACATTTGTCTACATTCAAAAATAAGCGGTTAATTTTGCAATAAGTGGCAAAGTTGTTAAGATCCATCTGTAGTTTATTATAATCTGTCTGATTTCTAATAGCTCTATACAACTTTATATCATCGGCATACAACAAGGCTTCAATGTAAGAAAAACACGTAAATACATCATTAATAAAAATACTGAATAACAGTGGACCAAGATGAGAACCCTGAGGTACCCCCGATGATACCCTGACCTTATTTGAAGTAAAACCGTTTACCGCAACATACTGGTATCTGTCTGTTAAGTAAGAGGTAAGCAGGGTCAGCAGGCGCCCGTGCACGCCAAACGCGTTCAATTTAGCTAGCAATGTCGAATGATGGACCTTATCAAAGGCCTTGGAAAAATCCGCGTACACGGCCGCCACCGACGCATCTCCCTCCATATGCTTTAAGATATATTGAACAAAAGGCATTAAGTTTGATAAGACAGAACGGTTTTTAAAGAAGCCATGTTGATTTATATTAATTTTTTTTTTGCACATAAAAAATAACTCGTCAGTGATAATGGATTCAAAAACCTTTCCGAAGTGACTTAAGAGCGAAATAGGTCTATAATTTTTTATGTCGTCCTTATTCCCAGATTTAAATATTGGTACAACTTGCGCAACTTTCCAGATTAGTGGATAGCAACCATAAAGAAGACACTTGTTATAAATAATTTGCAACGGAATGCTCAGGGAGCGGGAACACTCTTTTAAAAAAATTGTTGGTATTCCATCCGGTCCTGCGGACTTGCGAATATCTAGCCTGTTAAGGCAAGTCGATATTTTTTCCAAATCAATTTTGGATATGGTGAAACAGTCATTGGAGGGATTAGGCCTAACAATCACAGGTGTATCGCCAGGTTCAAAGACGCTAATAAAGTAGTCAGAAAATAAATCGCATACCGATTGGTCATCACAAGCGGTTTGATCGCCATAGACCATTTTTTTGGGTATGGATTTCGTATTTTTTTTATTAGAAATAAAAGTCCAAAAATACTTAACATCGGTGACAATGCTGTCCTCTGTTCTTTTGATGTAGTTGTTATAATCTTGTTTGGTGCACTTTTTTACTTCTTTTCTAAGACGCGAGAAATTATTATAATCATCTAACCTTTTATGAAGCTTCCATTTCTTATGGTATTTTACTTTTTGTTTAATAGTATTAATTGTGGCTTTCGAGAACCAAACCGGGTAGGAACGATTTTTAATTTTCTTTGTTGGTACATTGTTTTCAATAATGTTATTTAACACATCATAAAAAATGGAAACCATTCTATCAATGTCTGTCCCCTCCAATACAGTATTCCAATCTATTTGAGAGATAAGATCATTTATAACATTGTAGTTCGCATTGTTAAATCGTTTTTTGTAATAAGATCTTGCCTGCATGAATTTTAAATCTTTCATTTCAAAAGAAAATTCTAATGATTTGTGATGAATGTCCTCAGGGACAAAACTTGCATCTGATGCACTAATAGTAACGTTGTTGACATTCCTTGCAAGCACCAAATCAAGGACCCTATCATTTGCATTTTTAACAAAATTATATTGCTGCAGTCCCAACAGGGAAATGTTATCGATAAAGAGTTTACTAATGGGATCCAACGCCCCCGATGGAGAGCAATCCCCCTCCCCCGCTGCGTCGTTCCGCTCCCATCTGATGTTTGATAAGTTATAATCCCCGGCGATTACGACTTTTGAGTTAGGATGTTTATTAAGAATTCTTTCTAGGTTATTGAAATGGGAGATTAGATGATTTATTGTTGAAAGGGGAGGAACATAAACACAGCAAATCAACAAAAGCTTACCTCCATCGAGAGCAACAGAAACCCACAACTCCTCAATCAAACCCTGACAAGACCATTGCATGAAGCACTCAGAGTCATATTTGCTACTGACAGCTATTAAAACGCCCCCACCGTCACTTTTCCCACTTAAAACTGGATCACGGTCCCTTCTATACACGTTATAGGTAGATGAAAAAAGTTCCGCGCTGTTAATATAATCCTTAAGCCACGTTTCCACAACACAGACAACATCGAAGTCACTCGCTGCAACCGAGTTGAAAAATTCATCAGTCTTGGTTCGTAGTCCCCTGACATTTTGAAAATAAAAATTGATTTCAGTCTGTTCCATGAATGAAGCCTACAAAAACTGCAACTTTTATCATTAACAAGAAAATAAGAGAAAAACATTTTTTTACGAAGTTAGTGATCGTTTTAGCTTGTCCAGGGCTTCCTCGTTGGAAATCAGGAATGGCTTACTCTGTTCGGACTGTTTAACAAATATCTTAGAGTCCTTTACCCAGCAAAATTTGAATTTTTTATCATGGCAGAATTCTCGACAGTTTTTAAATAAAACCTTGTAATAGGGCGATAGATGTTCATTAATAAATATAGGTATTGGCTCAGTGAAGTTAAGTTCTCGAGCGTCCAGTTTTTTGTTTAATCCACGATAAGCACCAATGAATTCTTTCTTCTTAATGCGTGATGAGAACTTCACAATTATATTTCTTGGTTTGGCGGCAGGGTCCGATCTGTTGCTGGTAAAAGTAGAGACACGATGCAGTTCCTCGATGTCATGAGTAGCAATAGGGACGTTTAATTTAGTTGCCGCTATTTGTATAATTTCAGATAACTTTTCTCCTCGGGTCTCAGGAACTCCACAGATCTCAAGGTTGTTCATACGACCCTGCTGGTGCAACATCTCGATCTCAGCCCTAAGACTCCTGCATGTGTCCTGGATAATACGCACATCAGAGCGGACGGAATCAAGACCCTTTACGAGACCTTCAAATTTTTCCATCTTCTATATATATATATATATATCATATATACAAGGTATTATACAAAACGACCAGATTGTAGAGAGTTTTTTTTGCAAAATCGTTTATAATTTCGTCGATATTTAATGTTCTAACAAACTCGTGTTCGATACTGATTAAGGATAAATCCGAAAGGCGTTGTTGTCCCATGGTGTTGCGTAAATTTGGTTTTACTATTTTAAGTTTGGAAAAAGATCGTTCCGCTGATGCCACACTAACTGGTAAAGTTAGACATAACATCACTGCAGTAGATACATCTGGAAAATTTAAAGAAAAACACTAATTCTTTATTAAAAATGATTCGCAAGTTCATACACTGTTTTTATTAATTTTCAAATACTGTCTCCAAGTCCCTTTCTGAGGCTTCAAATTTAACTAGGAAAGTCAATGGACAAGTCTTTATAGTATATCGTTTGTACATTCCGCGCTTTCACGTATAATTCTTCTTCACGTAACGAAGTTAAATTTTCGGGATATAAAAAAATATAATTAATTAAATTAAATAAAATAACTATGAAAAGCAAAGCTGGCAGCAGATTTCGAAGGGGGCCACCATGTGGGCCCCCTGCGGTGCGGGAGTGTTTGTTATGCCACTGATAGGGTGTTCTACGTCCTGTTTCAATATTTTGTTGCAAACGGTATTGGTACATTGGTACATTTTTGCTAGGAAACGAAAAATATGAAACTACGCCTCTGCATCTTGGGTACCTACTGTAAATATTGCCATTAAATACCAATAACCCGGATTTTAAGAATCGCTAAAAATACAATGATTTATTTAAGTAAATAAACATTTTATTGTTATCTTGGATTATGCCGGATATCTTACCGGTAATTGCAAATGAGATAGGTGCGATATGTTTCCAAAGGACATCATCGGTATATCAACAGTAAAAGCTCAAAAGTTGTTTTTCTCGTGCAATAGATTGTGAATTCAAGGTTTTCGTTGAAGAAAAGAATATTATGTCTGTCTGTCATTACAGAACGCTTTGCTTTTAGAAAAAGTATATCAAGGTATAATAATAATAAAGTATTTTATTTTGATGAACAAAGAAAACAGTTACAAAGACTAATATGCAGACAAGCAAAAGCGGGGCGCAGTCTAGCCACAAGGGCTACCTACTCTACTGAACCACACACTGCTTGCGAAAATAATAATAAAAAAAATATATAAAGAATTGTGAATGAACGGATATTATATAAATATCGAAGAAAGGAGAAATAAGAAAAAAATTGGTTTAAATAGTTAACATTCTAGAAAAAGAAAAATACGCTACATTCTAACCTGATGGAGAAGACGACAAATACATGATTCGAAGAATGACCTGCAAATTATTAATAAAAATAATAATTTAACAAGAATAATTAACAAAGTTGTTCATTTTGAAAACTGAGTAGATATTTTTTATATTGCAATTTAAATTTGCTACTGTCAAGGAAAACAATTTCATTAGATAAGGAGTTATACAATTTAACAGAGTTGTAGGTAAATGATTTCTGAAACATGGCACTCTGATGTTGAGGTACCGTCAACCTATTAGGAAATCTCATGTCACGGGAATGTATATTTTCACGAAATACAAACCTACTTTTTAAAGAAAGAGGCAGAGCCGAATTATTTAGAGTTTTAACCAAAAAATTCCCCAAATGTAAAGTTCTACGGTTGTTCACTACTAGCCACTTGAGATTTTTAAACGTATGAGAAATATGATCAGATTTTCGAAGTCCAAAAATAAGGCGTGAGCATGTACTCTTTGTATTCTATTCATATCTGCTACATCAAGGCATGACCCATAAATGAAATCACAGTAGTTAAAGCTGGATAAAACGAGACTCTCACAGAGCATTTTATGCAATTTAAAATTTAGGACATGACGGTTGTTGTTTAATACCCTTAAATACATACTTATATAACTTTTGAATTAGTTTTTTGACATACTCCCTAAACCTTAGATCAGTATTCAGGATTATACTCAGATTTTTAGCTGTTTTAACTACGGGGAGCCTAAACAGCATCAATAACTATATTGATATTATCATTTAAAAAGCCAATTTTCTTCTTATTCCCAAAAAGCATCAAGTGTAACTAGGTCGAATCATAGAACCACTTACCTTTTTGATTCTTCTTGTACTTACCAATATTTTGTGGATATATCAACCTAAGTCACGAATAAATAGGGAAAGACTTCGAACGTTTTAAGGATGGTAATATCAATCTCCTGTCATCTCTAACAATAGAAGATAGATTTTTCTTGACGTCTCTAGGAACAAATATGAAGACTTTATTATACTCTACATTACTGTCTTTTGATTTTCCACAATTAGTTTAGTCGTTGTACCTATTATTAATTGTACAACTTTTATTCCATCTGTTATTTACAACTTGTGTAAGTTAACAGGACATTTTGCAGAATTAATTATCGATTAATTTCATCGACGCGATTTTTATTAATTGCCTAACGAGACAGCCACCATCAATTATTATTCTGAAACTAATTAATTGACTTAATCATAAATTTGAGTGCATTATTACAAGATAAGGTTACGTAAGTAAGTGTACTTATAGTATTAGGATTTTCTTATTTTGTTAAGGAGAATTATCTACTAAAAAGAGAAAGAAGAGAACGCGAGCTGAAACTAAACAGGCGAAAGTCATAGCTGTGGATCATCATGATAGAATTCATGCTTAACGATTGTCACATTTTAAGGATTATCCAGCCATTATGGATAAATAATACTGTTGTGTTTAGTTAGTAATCATTTTTAAATGGATTATATATGAAGTTCTTCAATATAAGTATTATTCGACATTTTCATTTCCTTTATTTTAACACATCATTGGGAGGTAAGTTGGTATCAACAACGATCAAGCAAAAACATACATCGCATTCAGTGTTAGGTACCTTACCAGATATAATGAAAAGGCTAATGTCTGGGCGGGCACTTTTGAAAATAGGGTAATCGGAACAATTATCATTGATGAGAACCTTACTGGAGAAACGAAATGATCTGGTTCCAGTTCTTGCCACTTTATTGCCAGATGATAATGATCCTGATATACCAAATTTAATTTAACATTATGGTTTCAACCGCATGATGCTCCCGCTCATTATGTTGTTCATGAAAGAGAGTACTTAAATACCATGCGAGCAAAAATTATTTGCATCAAAAAGGGCTTGGATTAAAAAACGTAGGGCTTGGTTTAGATCACAATGATATGAGGACGATATATCTAACCAAATCTAGCTTACAATTTTGTCAAATTCATATTATGACATAATATGCCAAACTAATGAGTAATAAAATAAGTAGACAAATACAAATTTATTTTTGTTGTTTACAAAATTAACAAAGTTAGAATATACAGAAAGAAAAAGAAAAATAATTACATTAATTGCTGAAATTGACCACAGCCATGCTTTTCATGCCATGACTTGCATTACTCCACATGCGTGTATTCTGAGAATTCACATAACCGGAGAGGTGGAACCAGGCTCATCCGAAACAAATGTCAGGTCTAATAAATAATTTCTTTCCAATAAATTTTGGGTAAACCATTGAGAGTAAATCCTGCGTCTTTCAAAATCTGCGGCTTGTATTTCTTGGAATACTTGCACTTTATAAGAAAATAAATTTAGCTGCTTCTTAAGAATAGTCCTGCATGTTCCATAAGATCTTCCCACTTCTTGGGACAGGCGTCTTATACAATTTGTTGGCGTATTTTGCATTATTTCACGAACGTTTGCAACAAGTTCTTCTGTTCTTACAGATGGCCTTCCTGCTCCTTTTTTCTCTTGTATAGAACCTGTTTCCCTCTAAACACAGCCACGGTTCTTTCCAGGCAATGATAAAAATCCCCCAGCAATAAAAGCAACGTTAGAAAAATGTTCGTGAAAATCGTCCATGCACAAACCCGGATTGTAATACCACTCACCATTTACTCTAACCCCGTTTTGAAAATACGCTGCAACCATGAATGTTTTGTGCTGTTCCGTAAAGCCCATTGTATGAATTGTTCAAGAAATTGGAAAAATTAGCGATGAATCAAATTACTTGTAACGGCTGTCAAAGATGACGGAATAACTGATTGATTGTTGATTCAGGTAGTTACTGACACCCAACAGGTATTAAGCTATACGGCTAAGCATTACGTCCTTAGATGCAAGGCCCTCTTTGATGGAAATAATTTTGGCTCGCACGGTACAATTTTTCCAGGGCGGTAAAGAGATAAAAGGGAGACAAAACCATGAAATATTTTTTCTTCGTCCAAAAATATCATAACACCTCATAACGACCCCGCATTGTCTTCTGCTCTTGTTAAACTGTGAAAATGCCCATTTTTCGTGTAAACAAAATTGTACAAAACGGGCGTAGCCATCGCCTAGGGGCAAATTATAGGTTCGAACCTCCTTGTAATATACGCGTTGGCTTGCCCATGATTATAAATAACCACGACGGTACAGCGAATTTAAATCATGGGCATGGGCGTAGAACGAAACGGGTTCGTGCTGAATTTGATTTTTCCTTTTAATAAAAATTTTGGACTACACAAAACCAATATATTATTCTAAAAAACAATTTAAATTGATTAAGTTGCTGTTTTATACCGTGCGAGCAAAAATTAATGCTTAGCCATAGAGCTTAATACCTGTTGGCTGTCAGTAAGTACCTGAATTAACAATCAATCAGTTATTCCGTCAGCTTTGACAAGTAATTTGATTCATCGCTAATTTTTCCAATTTCTTGAACAATTCACACAATGGGCTTTACGGAACAGCACAAAACATTCATGGTTGAAGCGTATTTTCGAAACGGGGTTAGAGTAAATGGTGAGTGGCAATACAATCCGGGTTTGTGCATGGACGATTTTCACGAACATTTTCCTGACGTTGCTTTTATTGCCGGGGATTTTTATCATTGCCTGAAAAGAACCGTGGCTGTGTCTAGGAAAACAGGTTCTATACATATACAACACAAAAAGGAGCAGGAAGACCATCTGTAAGAACAGAACAACTTGTTGCAAACGTTCGTGAAATAATGCAAAATACGCCAACAAATTGTATAAGACGCCTGTCCCAAGCATGGCGGTGGCCAATTTCAGCGATTTATGTAATTATTTTTCTTGTTCTTTCTGTATAATCTTACTTTGTTAATTTTGTAAACAACAAAAATAAATTTGTATTTGTCTACTTATTTTATTACTCATTAGTTTGACATATCATGTCATATAATGAATTTGACAAAATTATAACCTAGATTTTGATGAGAAATTGGTGTCTGGTTAGCTGTTTTCCGAAGAAGAATTGTTGGTCCTATTTTTTTCCATGACACAGTTACAGCACAGCGGTATAGAGACAATATTTTGAATCCATTTGTGGAGTAATTACTTGACGACGAACTATGTTTTGGATATTTTCAACAGGAGGGTGCAACCGCCATACAGCCACCGAAACTATTAACTACTTACGCAATTTTTTCGACGACAGATTGATCAGTTTTCGATCAGACATTGAATTCCCACCTAGATCACCTTGTTTAACGGTTATAGATTACTTCGTTTTTCCTCATTTAAAAAACACTATTTTTAAAACACCAGTTGCAAATTTAGAACAATTACAAGAAAAGATTATTCAAGAATGTGGTAACATTTCTCCAGGGATGCTGGTCGAAAATATGAAGAGACGTGTGAATTTACACTTGGAGCATGGCGGTGGCCAATTTCAGCAATTTATGTAATTCTTTTTCTTTTTCGTTCTGTATATTCGTACTTTGTTAATTTTGTAAACAACAAAAATAAATTTGTATTTGTCTACTTATTTTATCATTATTTTGGCATATCATGTCATAATATGAATGACAAAATTTTAACCTAGATTTGGTTAGATATATCGTCCTCATATCATTGTGATCTAAACCAATCCCTACGTTTTTTTAATCCAAGCCCTCTTTGATCCGAATAATTTTTGCTCGCAAGGTATTTCTTCTATTTTATTCTACAAGTCATCACTACATTCTGGATCGAAACCATTAATTATTGTATTAATAATTTAGCACAATTCAACCCCATCATTTCCAACTAATAAATAAATATTGTTTTCCCACGCCCAATACAATATTCTTCTTCTTCGTGTCGTGTTGATAATTTAAAAAAAATTGAGTTAAAATATTATTCATTGAAGGCTACCTTGTTATATCTTACCTATTTTTTCTGTATTTTCTCAATTATAACATCCTTTGATCACTGACTCATACCCTTTTCTTTAAATCTAATTTCGTTAATTTTAACTGGAGTTTCAGGCCTAGCACCTCTCGCTTCCATTATTTTTCCATTAGTTCTATCTTTGTCCATAACCGCTTGCTTCTTAACTGACTATTTCGACTGTCTTTCGATTTACCCTCGGTACTATTCTGCCCCCTTTCGGGAACCATAGGATCCTGACGACACCTAAACATACTTAGAAGTTACAAAACACTGGTCTGGACTTCTTCAACTGTGGTTTAAAGACGTTTTATCAAATAATGCAGGGGTAAATCTATCATTGATTCGATTACCAAATTCAAGTTATATTTCCCTTCAAATCTACTTTAAACTTTTTTTGCCTGCCCACTGATGTAATAGAAACAGGAAAGGTATTTTCATCAGTGAAAATATTTTCCCATCATCAGCAACCCTTCCTGCAAATATTGCAAAGCAAATCCCATCGCTCTCTGATCTTTGTTGTCAATAGTTGGGTGCATGGTTTCTTAACAGCAGCACGATTTCTTAGCTTAGATCTTTCTTCTCGACGTTTTGCTCCCTAACAGAGTTATCAGGAAAATTTGTTTGTCCATGTGCCTTCTAAGGCTTTGTGGATGGTTCTTCAAAAAGTTATTATTTCTTCGTTTTACGTAAAATGAATGTAGCCTATTGACGATTTTTCGTCCTACACTGTACGAAACCACAAATTAAAACTTATTAGTCTGGTATAAGACCGCGCATATACACAAAAGGAAGTAAATAAATGAAACACGTCCGTGGCTAGATTTATTATTATAATACAGAGTTCGTTCGCAAGATGTACGTTATGATTATAGCGCCAGATAAGAGCGTGGTTTCTCTTATAATTTCGAAGCGATGTATTCTCGCTTTGCCGTTTTTTCTCAAAGGATAAATAGCATCCATATAAAAATATTAATTAGTATTTCCTATACATATTATAAGCTTATTCTATTGTCTGATGGAAAGTGCAAGATGAACTTAATACTACCGAGCGAGCAATAATTATTTGCATCAAAGAGGGCCTTACATCTTGCATCTAAGGACGTAATGCTTAGCCGTAGAGCTAAATACCTGTTGGGTGTCAGTAACTACCTGAATTTACAATCAATCAGTTATTCCGTCATCTTTGACAGTCGTTACAAGTAATTTGATTCATCGCCAATTTTTCTAATTTCTTGAACAATTCACACAATGGGCTTTACGGAATAGCACAAAACATTCATGGTTGAAGCGTATTTTCGAAACGGGGTTAGAGTAAATAGTGAGTGGCAATACATTCCGGGTTTGTGCATGGACGATTTTCACGAACATTTTCCTAACGTTGCTTTTATTGCTGGGGATTTTTATCATTGCCTGAAAAGAACCGTGGCTGTGTTTAGGGAAACAGGTTCTATACAACACAAAAAAGGAGCTGGAAGACCATCTGTAAGAACAGAAGAATTTGTTGCAAACGTTCGTGAAATAATGCAAAATACGCCAACAAATTGTATAAGATGCCTGTCCCAAGAAGTGGAAAGATCTTATGGAACATGCAGGATTATTCTTAAGAAGCAGCTAAATGTATTTCCTTATAAAGTGCAAGTATTCCAAGAAATACAAGCCGCAGATTTTGAAAGACGCAGGAATTACTCTCAATGGTTTACCCAAAATTTATTGGAAAGAAATGATTTATTAGACCTGACATTTTTTTTTCGGATGAAGCCTGGTCCCACCTATCCGGTTATGTGAATTCTCAGAATACACGCATTTGGAGTAGTGAAAATACCCATTTTTTTGTAGAGTCCACATTGCACCCTCAAAAAATTGGTGTCTGGTTAGCTGTTTTCCGAAGAAGAATTGTTGGTCCTATTTTTTTCCATGACACAGTTACAGCACAGCGGTATAGAGACAATATTTTGAATCCATTTGTGGAGTAATTACTTGACGACGAACTATGTTTTGGATATTTTCAACAGGAGGGTGCAACCGCCATACAGCCACCGAAACTATTAACTACTTACGCAATTTTTTCGACGACAGATTGATCAGTTTTCGATCAGACATTGAATTCCCACCTAGATCACCTTGTTTAACGGTTATAGATTACTTCGTTTTTCCTCATTTAAAAAACACTATTTTTAAAACACCAGTTGCAAATTTAGAACAATTACAAGAAAAGATTATTCAAGAATGTGGTAACATTTCTCCAGGGATGCTGGTCGAAAATATGAAGAGACGTGTGAATTTACACTTGGAGCATGGCGGTGGCCAATTTCAGCAATTTATGTAATTCTTTTTCTTTTTCGTTCTGTATATTCGTACTTTGTTAATTTTGTAAACAACAAAAATAAATTTGTATTTGTCTACTTATTTTATCATTATTTTGGCATATCATGTCATAATATGAATGACAAAATTTTAACCTAGATTTGGTTAGATATATCGTCCCCATATCATTGTGATCTAAACCAAGCACCACGTTTATTAATCCAAGCCCTCTTTGATGCAAATAATTTTTGCTCGCACGGTAAGAAGAGATAATTGCCTCTGCTTCATTACCCTTTGCTTTAAATAACCAATTAATATTTATCCAGAATCATATAATTTGTAAATTTGTAACAGTGATTTTTTGGTTATAGGGTAAGGTAGTAATCAGGCCGATAGCCTTCAAACCATCAGCGTCCAGTATGACCCCGTCGGCGAGGTTTAGCGATAGATATGGTTCAACGCCTATCCTCACCAGGCCTGGTTCCAGACTGACTTTATATGGAAGTACGTTAACCGCATTTTTTCTTGCTTTGGTTGTATTATTGGTAATCTTATCGATTTTCTTAGGTACAAGTGATCTTCATAGACAGCCCAACACCCAAAACTACTCCCTGGATAGAAAACTACGTTCCTCCTGCACCTCTACCAACTCTTCGCCTCCATTGGCCATGAGTTCCTTACCATCGATACCTCACAGTCACAAACTTATGAACTATGATAGTTTGGAGAGCGTGAGGAAGAGTCCAAATCAACATATTGATTATTCTTTAATGTAAGTATAGATGAAACGAAGATAACCAACATTTAATTAAATGTATGTAGTTTGTTGCATTAATTCATTTCATATCTATTTAAGAGACAAGAATGCAT
This sequence comes from Polydrusus pterygomalis, assembly GCA_963969555.1. NCBI lineage: Eukaryota > Metazoa > Arthropoda > Insecta > Coleoptera > Curculionidae > Polydrusus > Polydrusus pterygomalis. The sequence continues at coordinate 10,073,301 of OZ018383.1, forward strand.
ATCGATTGTCGATGTCAAATATGGGAAGCCTCATGGATCTTACGCCTTCCCCTAGTGATTCGGGAGTTTCTGAGTTAGAAGCGGCACTTAGAGAACGGGATTCAGAATTGGCGTATCTTAGACAAACCATGGAACACAACGAGCAAGTTATTTTTAGGGTTTACCAGGAAAAAGAAAAGGTTTGTATTGTTACATGAAGTGTTAATTTAATGTTTAGGCAAGGTTGGATTGATATATCGATTTATTTTTATTTTCAGGTATGGGAAAGAGAACTCCGCAGATTAAAAACCGTTCATGAGCATAGACTTCGAGCCAGCGCTCAAAAAGCTTTAAAATTAGAACAAATGTTAATGATGCAATCGTATCAGTTGAATCAAGATAAAAAGAGACTTTCAGGTAAAAACCCCTTCGTTTTGGATTACCCTCAGACCATAGTGCTTGGTCTGAGGGATTACCATTGTAATATTTTTGTTTAAAACAGCTCTGTGTTGTTGTTGCTCCAACTATAAATAATGTTCTTAAACCTAGATAATTTTGTAGGGGAAATACAGAGAGCTAGTTTTCAAAATGACAAATTCAAACAAGAACTGAACGCACTGCGAAGTAGACTTGAAGAGACTGAATGGGGACTTTGTCAAAAGACTGGTGAAATGTCATTGCTTAAAACTCAGTTAAAGGAATGTCAGGTAAATAAATAGTGCTTTAAAATACACGTTATTCACGTTATACACAAACATGTGGGTTAAACTCCGCTCCATCACGTAATTTTTTAGACCGAACAAACTGCCAAATGTCAAGACCTCCTTCAGTTGAGAACAGACTTCAGAGACCTTCAACAGCAATGTGAAGAACTAGATGACGAATTAGGAAGACAAAAGGCTCAAAATGAAGAGAAAGATAGCGAAATATCCGATTTGAAATTGGAGATAGAGAGTCTGAGGTACCAACTGAAGAAGTATGAAAGTTCAGAAAGTATTGATAAGACTAGGTAAGCTGTAGTTGATTTGCTAACATAGTTTCATTCCCTGAACTGTTTTCACCAAAATTGATACAGTATAAGGGGGCGTTGCTTGGATCACCTTACACCTTCTGTGACATTGATTATTGTTTTAATTTATATTATTATATAGGTTTGAAGATATACTAGAAAACGAGAGATTAAAAGCTGAAATCAAAGAACTCCGTGAAGAATTATCCGATCTTTCTCTGAACGATTATAGCAATATCCAGCCCGGTCGTTTACCCAGAACTCAGAACGTTCAAAACGAGCTGCAGAACGGTCAGAACAAAGAAGATAGCGTGTCCTTGGAAGATCTGGAGATTCAGAAATTAAATGGGGAGTACGCAGAGAGCTTTAGTGAGAAAAGTAAGGTGGAGAGATTGAGGAGGGAGCTGGAGGTGAGGTCTAAGGAGTTTGACAGGGAAAAGTTGATCTGGGCTCAGGAAAAAGAAAAAGTTTTAAGGTAAAGACAATTAATTTGAAGTAGGTATTGATAGAAGTATATGCTAGTGATATTAGTTTTTAACAGATTAAAATTAAGCTTTTGTACATAAAAAATGGTGTATCTCTGGATAGCTAATGGTTCCACAGTTATTTCTCGTGCAGTAAATGGAGGTTTTATTGGGAAAAAATAATTTCTAACTAGCATAAATTATCTACTGTACTGTACTATATATTTCCAACATGAAAGATAATCGTAATAATCTTTATGGACCAATTTGTCCAAAATTTTCTGTAAATATTGTAGATCTTTTCTTTTAGGTATCAAAGGCAGTTGCAAATGAATTATGTTCAGATGTACAGAAGAAGCAGAGTTTTGGAAACAAAAATAGAAAGTTTGTCCAGAGAAATAGCGCTAGCGAAAAATGATGTCGATCAAGCGCAATTGGCGCAAACTATCGAACTGTAAAAATATAGAATAGCGTAAATTAAAAAAAAAGCATTAATAAATAAATATCACTGCTGGTAATGTTACAGGATATGTTGCGTTTTTTGTTGTAAATTTAAATTGTTATGTGAACTTTTATAGGATTAAAAAAAATTGTCTGAATGTCTTGCCCACGTTATACATATACCATAGATACTTTTTCTTATGTAGATAAAATGTTCTACGAATGAGTTAAAAATATGTTTGGTTGTTGCTACGATTGTAACTACAGCGTCATAATTTTTATTTGAGTAACGCCGATGATCACACTGTAAACATTATGATTTGAGTTGCTTATCACTTGCCATTTTTTAAAATTTCAATCGCCAATAAAAGCTTAGACTTTTTAATAATTAAGTAGACATTTCAGTAAAGTAGGGTCAACAATTTTTTGGACCACGCCCAACTAAATTTAGTCAATATTCCGTAAGTCGTCGTCGAAACAAAATCACTTTGTTTACGAGCGCGAATAAAGCAAAGCAACACGCATTCGAGACGTACGAACCAACAACTGAATCACGCCGCCGCGAGATCGGTTCGGCACGCGTACAGCAATTGACCGAAGTATTCCCATTGATGGGAGCCTTGGGCGCTTGGTTCTTAAACAATTAAGTACCTACCACTGTAATTGAAGGGAAACGGCATGGATACAGGTCATAGTGAGCTAGGCTCACAGTTATCTAGGTACTATAAAAGCTATTTTTCGAAATCTTTTTTTTCTTAATTCTGTAGATCAAGAAGAACGCGAGAAAAGTTTCTATCCATGCCAAATACCCGTCGTTCATTGTTCTAGTGTCCACTGTATGATAGGTTCCCTGTAGTTATTTATATCCACAATGTGATTTTAATCCAAGATTTCTTTATTATTTATTTAGAGTTAAGCGTTAAGTTGAAATGTGTATTTATTTTTAAACCACAATGCATTTTTACCAGACAAAAACTAGATTTTAAGATTTGTACTAGGTACTTTGTTTTTTTATAATATGTACATAATATTTGCAATAAACACAATATTATTCTTTAAAATTGTTTTATTTAAAAGCAATATCACATGCTGTGCTAAACGGTGCCTACTTTAGGTTCCATGGCAACTAAATGTCTGACTAATGACATTTGCCGCGTTCGGCAATTACCTCAGACGTAACTCAGACCGCTTGGATTGATCTAAATCGTTCGTTTATGACATCTAAATGTAGGGGAAATAAATCTCAACAGTTCGGCAATTAAAATCGGAGCGCTCCGAGGATAATCTTTTTGCTCGGAGTATTTTGACCGAGGAAAGCGATTAATCTCAGCTGAATTTGTGAGGTTAAGTTTGATTTTATATTTAGGTTTAAAATTTTGGTAGTTTGATTGAAAAAAGCCTTTATTTTTCTATGATTTGACTGAAAATAATATGCAGGAAGTGGAACTATATGATGTGGAAGAACAAAAACGCTATACCATGTTTATTTGACCATAAATACACAGAAATATTCTACATGTTCTATATAAGACATCCCAGCAGGTTGACTTGGTTATTCCAAATCGATCAGCGACTGATCTAAATTGAAAATACACATTAGGCAAGGCTAAGGAAGGCATAAACTCTGGTGGATTTTACCTAAAACTTTCCATATTTGATAAACACCAGATTGCTATCATGGTCTGTTTATCCAATAACATTTCCGGATGGCTAGCACCTACAGCTATCAATCTTCCCTCTGAAACTGCATTTAATTTATTAAGCAAGTCTTCAAAGGTAGTTGGGGACAATCTAAAGTGATGTCTGAACTGGTGATGTGCAAATCGGGGTACCATTTCTTCGTCAAAACCGTCTACCTTTTCCAAAATCTTGACGTCTTCCTCATTATCGTCTTCAAACATTAGTTGATAGCCTCCTTCAATTAAGGCCAATACAACGCTAGGAATACTCATTTTTAGTAACTTTACAAAAAGGGAAAACAGGTTAGGTTTCTTAGATCAAAACAAATATTACATTTTTGACTTTGACAGAGGTCAGCTGTTAGGTACCGTTCGTTTATCACAAAATTCTCCGACCGATCCGAGGTCACGTGACAAAATATCCATCGCATCGCAGATGTAATTGCCGAACGCGGCTATTAAGTGTGGTACAGATTACGATTCTGCTAACCTTATCAAGAGCGGTAGTAGACTAAAGTTCTGGGAGAGGGAGGTAATTCTTGGAAACATGTCAATCTATAGGATGTTTAAAAATTGAATAAGATTGAATCCCGGGTATCTCTCATTCCCCCAAAAACCCCCCTAATACCCTTTGTCGTGGCCTGAGTATCGTCACGTGGGTACCATATTGCGACAAAAAAAAACAGTGACAGAGAAATTTGCTTTAACTTCCTGGACTAATATACTAGGTTTAATGTAAGTAAATTACCGAAACATAACCTAAAATTTGCAAATTGCACAAAATTTATTAAGATTGAATCCCGGGTATCTCTCATTCCCCCAAAAAACCCCCTAATACCCTTTGTCGTGGCCTGAGTATCGTCACGTGGGTACCATATTGCGACAAAAAAAAACAGTGACAAAGAAATTTGCTTTAATTTCCTGGACTAATATACTAGGTTTAATGTAAGTAAATTACCGAAACATAACCTAAAATTTGCAGCGATACTTAACATGTTAGGTAACATATGTCAACTTGCAGGTACTTATATACAGTGTGACCAGTAAAGTCCGCATCATATGGAATTTTTTTTTATTAATAGCTTTATTCGAAATTTGACTTTGGCATCAAGTTCTGCTTCGATCGAGATGAAAATTAAGCAAAAAAGATAGTAGTCACGTGATTCGCATTATGTGTTAAATTTTAATTCTTTCCAAAAAATAATTCAAAAGTGGGGTTATTTCTAAAAATATCGAAAAAAGTTATAATAATATTCAAGCGCCAGCACCATGCCGATCAATCCTATCCCTACAAAAATTACTATAAATACTCCCCCGATGTTTTGAATGTTGATTCCATCTCACTGATATGTTGTTTTTAAAAATTCTTAATAATTTCTAGGGTGAACTGAAAAATTTCCAGTTATCTAGGCTATTTTTCGAATTTTTTAAACAAAAAAGCAACAGTTAGTATATCCAAGGAAGATTCAGAGATAATAGCTACCCACTCACCAGCATTCATTACCGCCATTTTTTCCTTCCACGTTCTTTCCTTTTGATATTATCGATCGTTAGTGGAGTAAGAGATGACGGCCTTACGTGCCATTTAGGTATAGAACAAGTTTTCTCTCATTTCAATTTTTTAAAAGGAAAGAATGTGGAAGGAAAGAATGACGGGAAAGAATGCTGGTGTATGCGCAGCTATTATCTTCTATAATAGATATACAAATATCTACAGGGTGTCCCATACAAGGGGCTGTACAGTAACAGAAGATAGTAGTAGACTTAAAAAGATCAGTTTTGCTTAATTTTTTTTTTACAAAATATCCACGGTTGAAGAGATACAGGGTGATTCAAGTTAAAAGCTATTTGAAAATGGGTATTGCGATTCCGAAAGTAAACATGTGATTTGTCTATTTTGCTTGATCGACTTTGATTTTAACAGCTGTTAAAGACAAACATAGGCGCTTGCAACAAAATTAACACAAATACAACATTTATTAGAAAATACAAGAAATTATTATTAGACCTAAGTATACTTTTAAATGAATATTTTGATATTAAAATCTACCATAAAAACATTTTAAAAATATTTATTTTTATATTTACTTTGTAGATTAATATAACAACACCTATATGATTTGGCTACATTATAGAAATTAACACTATTGGCGGTATTTTTTATATTTTTCTGAACAGCCGACCAATCATTATATTAATACTTTTTTTTGACTAAAATTTTACAATAATCCTTTAATACATTTTAATGTGAATAAGGGGAACTATCTCACAATCAAATAATTGTGCGCATTTCCAACACTGAATATGCTATAAACCCACACTTTAAAAAAAAAAATACTTTGAAATCTTTTTGTGCGTATACTATTCCTCTCTATCACACGTGAGTTGCGGCGGTAACAGATTCAGAAAATTGCAAAGATTAACTTTAACATAAACATGTTGTTATGTTACTTACTATTCAGTAAGCAATCTTTCTAACACCTACAACAATTCTATATATTACAAGTTATCCGTTATAGTATTTATGACATAAGAATGTAACGGCCACCGTTGTTATATGTCAAACATATTTCCTAACATTTAATTTAAAAGTCGTTTTTTCAGAAAACAGCTCGTTGTATTGATGAGAGATGGATATAAATCGAAAATCGAAAGGTGCTGTACCTTCGATATAATCTCGTGTAAATAGGCATCTTATTCTTATATTCGGTAATCTCGGAAACTCGCAGATCCGTCTCATTCCAGTTTTCATTTGTGAAGCTCAAATCAAGGTTTGTTTTTTGGGAATATGTTTGTGTTTGCAGAAAGTGTTTTGCCATTATTTTGAGTGTATAACATGTTTTGATAGTATAGTAATTGGACATTTTTCGTCTGCAAAATGTTTATTTTTTTGAGTAGTAAGTAGTGTAAACATAATGAGCCTAATGAATAAAAATTAAGCAATTACTTTTTAGTAAACGCAATTGCGTGACTAGCAAATGCTACAAGTAAAAGAAATTGCTAGATCTGGATATGAATAAAATTTTGAAGCAATTGCTGTTTTTCTTACACCTCCGTAGCAAATGCTTATTCAACACAAGTTCAGACGTGGCTTATCCACTTGTTCAGATTATAGATTTCATGTTCAGTTTGGTGCCTAATTTGCAAAAGGGTTGACGTAAATACAACAACGTTGGTCTATTTATTTAGTACAATAGTAATCTGTTACGTATTTGTGGAAAATAGGAAACCCATATTTGTGATATGGCAAATTTCAGTGAAAATAAGGAAAGTAGTGATGAAGAAATTAAAGACAAGCAATTGATATCCGTTCACAAATTGAAGGAACATAAATAAATCTCTCTTACCACAACCGTTTAGCTCCACAGCAGCTTCAGCACTTGGATGGAATTTAATTAAAATATTGGCCTTCTGCAAAACTACATCTATTACAAAAGTGTGTGTGACAGTAGTTTGGTGAACACCGAGTTCTTCACCTACAGAATTTTGAAAGCACAATTTCCGCAGAAAAACTTTAATCTTATTTAAAGGCGGCAGTGCCTTTTACCAGTATCAGTCAAAAAATAATTTGCCAACCAATCAACATTTTCGCAGTCAAATCGGTATAACTTTCTGAAATTGTCATATCTGCAATTTTTACGTACACTGTAGATTTTTCTTTTACGGACGTTCATATATTCAGCCATAATTGAAGATACAAATTAAGAGCAACGCACGTGGTGAACTAAAGTTGACTGCTACCAAGCAAATGATGCAGGGGTCGACCTACCTTAAAACGTTGAAAGCGATTGCTACACTAGAAAAAGCGATTCCTTAATTTATTCGTCACATTTGAAGCAAACGATAGCAATCGCTTCTATTTTTTAAGAAAAAGCATCGACTAGAAGCAATTCCTGCACTTTTAAGCGATCGCTGGACGCAAAAGCAATTACTTTAGTTTTTATTCGTTGGCTTTCAAGAAATTACTTCGATTTTCTAAGAAAAAGCGATTGCTACATTTTTATTCATTAGGCTCATTGTCACTAGAAATGACATAGGTCAAGGGCGGTCATTGCATTCTTATGTGATAAGTAAAGTAGGTGCTGTTCCCAATTGTTTATGACATTTCTTTTTCTAATTTTACAACGTACCTATGCTATCAATTTCCTTACAAAAAATCTCCTTCCCAAGTCCACGCAGTTTCTCATTTCCCCTTTAAATAGAACCTTCTCTAAAACTTAACTTTCGGGTAGAGCTTATTTATTTTGAACGATAGACCACCACTTTCGGTATCTTTGGACTTAAACCCGTCGCCATCTTTGGAGAATCCGGCAACCTTGTGATGTTTCACGCTCTGTCCATCGATAACGTTAGTTATCTTCGTATTTTTCCGGTACTTGTACCACCAATACTCGAACGCCAACGTGATGCATGCCAGACCGATGCCGACGAAGATAACGATGAACACGCCACCTATGTTCTGGATGCTGATACCGTCCGATTGGTCGTCGGCTTTGTCGCACTGTTTCTTTTCCGGGTTCTTGTTCCACCATCTTTCTTTCAGACGTTCCAGTTCTCGACGATTCAACAGTTGAAGGATTCTGTATTTGCAAAGAAAAGTGTGTTACGGGCGGGGGGTTTCGTTTACGTGCGTTGACACTTAAAAGCCTCTAGAAGCAACATCAATTGAGATGGCTTAGCAAAATCACTAAGTAGGTATATACAGACTGTCCGCGGATAGCGTTTACAATAGCAGAAATGGATGAAAAATTTCATTTTTCGGGAAAAAGTCATTCTTGATAAAAAGTTTTGCTTGTAAAAAAATTCACGAAGAGAAAATTTTGATTTTTTATACAGGGTTCGCCAAAACTTCAAAAACATGATTTTTCTCCAAGAGTAAACTACCTTTATTTTTCATTTTTGACCAAAATGCCAATTAGAAAACTTATTTGGAATAAATTTAAATCCAATCCAATCCAATAGTGTGAACTTTCGGTTAAACCGGATGTAAGGAATATAGTACTTCCGGTTTGACCGGAAGTTGACACTATTGAAAAAATAATAAAAATCGAAGATAGGGACATGTAAGCCGTTTTGCTCTAAGAAGTACAGTTAGAAAGCTAGACGCTGTCAAAGTTCAAAAATGTCATTTTTCAAGAGTCAATATCTCGGAAACTGTTAAGTATAGACTAATAATACTTTTATTAAAAAATGTTCAGAGTTTTATGCAGAATCCAAAAAAATTATATAAAATAGGGGTATCTATTTAAGATTTAGATCTTCCCCCCCTCCCTCCTAGGGGCTTGAAGTAACAAGATTGACAATATACGCAAAAGATGTCCCCCTCGAAATAAAAATCAACGGACCCGAGCGATTTTCCACATTTTCATTTTAAAGCAGGAAAATCGAGGTGGGAAGTTTTCAAATGAACACCCTGTATATAGATAGATAACTTTTTCTTCTATACCTACTAATAAAAAGGTTTTTTCTCTTCCATACTCTATCCATGGACACACTGTATAGGTATGTGAAAATGTAGGTACATTTAAAGCCAGACAAAGCAGTTCTTGTGAAGCAACGCCCTATGTATTTAGCATGGAAAAAACGACAAGAAAACCCAAGTTCTATTTTTTTTTTTAATGGGACTTACGCAGTATTAAATTGATCTTTGAGTGGAGACCCTTGCTGTACAGCTATGGCATAGGGTTTTCTAGAAAACTCCTCTCCCACAATCGTGAATTCACAATTCGCCATTTCTAGATATTTGATATCTGTCGCATCGCCCAAATATGCAAAACCTAAAATAATAATACTTGTAGTAGGTACGACAGACTGGACTTATAAAAAATCAAATAACTGCACCTTCCGATGATGATTTAGATTTTTTAACTCGTTCGACAGCTTCGTCCAGGGATTGTGGCAATCCTGCTTCCTTCATAGCTTGCCACATTTTAGTGTACTTGTCAGAAACTGGATAGTCCCACACGGCTAATTTAGCTCTCTCCACGTCCGAGAGGCTATCATTTAAGCTCATATCTTTCCAGATTCTAAAATATTATTAACTACTTACAAGGTTTGAATCGTTGAGGCCTTTACTTGATGGAAATTCATTATAACTCAATGAAAGACAATTTATTAAGTAAGTAAAGTACTAAAATTAAGTAAGACCATTTTGTTATTTTACTGAAATAAAATTAGTTAGCACCATACACCCGAAGAAGCTACAATGTAGCGAAACGCGTCGTGTAAAGAAATAGTATTTTCAATCAAAGTGGAAATTTGAAATATATAATAAATTGTCTTTCATTGAGTTACTTACAAGGTCCTATTCAGCGGTATGATAACGAAATGGATCGGCCTTTTATATATAGAATACCACCCACTTAATGACAATTTGCTCTTTAAGGTTTAGACGACGACAAAAAATGTTAACGGATGTTAATAAAATTTGAATTCTGCTCTGTTGATATTACATCTAAAAGGCGCTTCGCTGAAGATGAACGCATATAAATTTCGATTACGTAGGGTTGTGGAGATAAAAGTCTTAAGAAAATCCCTGATATGTTCAATGAAAGATACCCAAACCGCCCGTCTAATATCCAATCGATAGTGTCTAGGTTAGCAATTAAGTACTGTTAAAGATAGTGTTAAAAATGGTCGTCCTGGTATAACTGAGGAGAAAAAAATAAACATATTATTATCACTACAGGAATATTTTCATAGCTCGAGTATACAACTTGGGCGTTACTACAATACTCATCACTAGGAAGGGCGGAATATATGAATTTTTTTGCATATTTTGTCAATTCTATAATAAAATTCATATTTTTCATAAATTAGATATGATTTTAAGAGCATATTTGAGGTTTTCGGCTTTATCAAAAAATTTAAAACGTTAAAGGTTTAATGTCCAGTTCGGTACTTATTTCAGAGATTTTCCAATCTGAAGATTATAATAATTATATTTACATTTTGGTTATTCACAAGGTATTTATTAGGGGTTTCCGGGGTTTGCAGGTATATTGCTAGGGGTTGTTATTGTCACTTAATAATGCGTTATTATTACCTACTTAACAAACTGTATTTATATCGATTTGTAATACATACTTCTGGTAAATAAACTTTTGGTAAATAAATGAATTTCAAATGTAAAAAAAGTGGTTCTAAAAGCACCTCTAAGAGTGCAGTTGTATAAGGAGAGATTACCACGAGTTAGTTTACCTCCAGAACCTGTAATTACTCGGTGGGGAATATGGATTAAGGCCGCAATATTCTACGCAGAGTATGTCGAAGCCATTAAAGAACTAATTTTGGATTTAGATGGCGATTCGCAGTGTGTTGTGCAAAGTAAAGAGTTGTTAAAAAGTGCAGGTGTGTAGCTAAAGATCTTGTTTTTATTAAGGTAAATTTCAGTTTTATACCGGACATAATATCATCGTTGGAGAGTAGAAATTTAAGTTTAAGAGACTCAATTAGTATTGTTGAAACTTTTTCCGCTAAATGTAACAACATTCCCGGTAAAGTAGGAGGTCAAGTAAGGAATAAATTGGATATAACTGTAAAAAAGAATAAAGGATTTAAATACTTAACTGCAGTTAAACGCATTTATGAGGGTAAACCATTCAACTAAGTTGTATATAGGCCTTATATTTTGCTACCTAAGTTGCAGAATTGTCCGATTACATCAGTAGTTCTTTAAAGAAGCTTCTCTTTGTATAATCATATTTTACTAATAGAAGACAATCCTTTTTAGTTGAAAATTTTAGAAAATATTTAGTAATTAATGCCTTTGATACAATAGAGGGGTCAATAGAGTGGCCACCCAGAGCGCCCGATCTAAACCCACTGGATTTTTTTGTGGGCTAAATAAATTAAAGTGGACGAAATAGTATACAAAAGGCTGATCGGTTTCTTTATCCATAACACTGTATAAAGTCTCATTTTAGACGAAGAGACGTACCTAAGCGTTTTTTTTTAAATTTTAGTTGCTGCTAATAAAAAATACAAGTCTTACTCATAAAACCGAGCTTCAATATCGGCCATTCTTTGAAAATACGTCATCGTCGAACTTCCGTTGACGGGAGCGTACTGAATTTTGTATTGCTTCGACAGATCGTCCAACGATTCTATCGGCGTGTCCAATCGAGAGACCGTTAAAAAGGCCGCCAGATTCGCGGTGTAAGAGGCGATGATGATGAAACCGAATAACCACCAGGTGGCAGCGACGAGGCGTCCTAAAAAAGTTTCAAGTAAAAGAAGAATATAATATATGGTATTTACTAGTGATGGGAAAAACCGACTTATTTTAATAACCGAATACCGAGTTTTCAAGTTATTTAAAAAACCAAATTATAACCGGTTTTTCACTCGAATGCTAATATTAATATTGGCGGTTCATCGTTCATGTTGATATACAGCATTTGTATTGGAAATAACATAATGGATGTTGTTAATCCATTGATTTTTTGCTGATTATTAAATGTGGCGGAGATATTTGTGGATTTTTTGGCATGGTTCCCAGTTCTCAGATCTTAGAATTTAACAACTTGACTACTTGACCTTAAGATGTCACGATATTGCATAACTCATGATATTTATGAATACTGAATATCTACTCACCACTAAACATTAAGGTTTCAGTAGACGCCAACGATTTAAATCTAAATAAAATAAAAAATCCTATTATCCTACGCAGGCAACCCGTAATGCAGTATTTAAATCTAAATAATAAATCATATTATCTTACACAGGTAACCCGTAATGCAGTATTTAATTTGAATTATATCGCCAATAACCGAAACCACTCGGTGTAGCCGCTCGCTAGGAGATGGCTCTGGCCGCAGTGAGTGATTGACATGCGGGCAGCAACTTTGAAGACGCGTTGGAAAATAAAAACCATATGTTCGTCACTCGAATTATTTCCGAAGATAATCGAATTATTCAAGTGATTGAAAAAACCGGTTGATAGGTTATTTTTCACTCGAGTTATCCCAACACTAGTATTTACTTATTAATCAAATCGTTAGGTTCAATAATTATTATTCTTTCTAAGTATACATTGATTGTCATCCTTTTATAAAAGATTCTAGAAGTTTGCGCAAAGATAGTTACCCGACAAGTTCTTCGGAGCCTCCCCGCCCCCTTGAGGTGTTAGTGACGTCATGCAGAACCATAAGCACTCCTTGAGGTTAAATTCACGCTTTTCTTCGTCATCTTTGTATTTGTCCCTGTTATTTTGGTAACTGTAGGGCGACCAGCGGTCGAATACCCACATGAGAAAGCTAAACGATGTAAAAAAGGTTTCTTTTTAATGATTTTGTATTAGAGCTGAAGGGTGAGAAGGTACATGTTTTCTTGTGGCACAAAATTTAAATGAATTTCCAAGACGTTAATCGATATCTAATTTACTTAATTAACAAAAGCGTGAATTGTTCTTTGGATTGCATATTAATAATTGTTTAAATTTGGGAAAGTAAAAGTTCGGAAACAGAAATAATATGTGGAGTTCCACAAGGATCAATATTAGGTTCGTTATTATTCTTAATTTACATTAATTCCGTTTCCAAATTGAACTTAAAGGGCACTATAAAGTTATTTGCAGATAATTCAACAATTATTTATTTTGATGAAACTTTCGCAGAAATGTATTTTGATATTAATAATGATTTAAATATACTTCTTTCTTGGCTTCAATCAAATAAACTTACGTTAAATTTTACAAAATCTTCTTTTATGTTTATAACTAAAAATAAAATAAATTCTATCATACCCTAAACATTCAAAAACGACAAAATTTTTAGGATTAGTTTTAGACGAAAATTTAAATTGGAAAGGCCATTTCCAGTATATTAGCAACTCGATATCTTCTTTGGTATCTGTTTTGTACAGAGCTAGATATTACATTCCTTTGAACAACTTCAAAACATATATTTTTCATTAATATATTCAAAATTACAATACTTAGCTTCTGTATGGGGATCTGCTTGTTTATCATACTTAAAACCATTACAAAATTGCAAAATAAAATTATTAAATGTATACACAAATTACCACATTTAGGACCAACTGTTAATCTATATAGACCGAAAAGGTATTTAGACGTTCGAAACATTTATAAATTAAAAATTTGTATTCTAATTTACTCTATTATTTTAAAAGAAAATAAATAAAACATAACACTTCAGGAGAATAAGACATCACATAATCATAACACTAGACATTGTATAAAATATCAAACTATACCAGTAAAAAGTAATTTCGGAAAAGAATCGATTTTATATGACGGAGTAATAAAATATAACAATATTCCAAAAAATATCAGGGGAATTAAAAAAAAAAACCTTTAAAAACCAATTAAAGAGATATTTACTAAATTAAATTATTTATACTATTTTTTTAAATTGATTTTATTAATAAATTAAATTGGATTAACTTCAATTTTTTTATTTTTTTTTTTTTTCAATGGTTATTATTTTCTATATTATTTTGTCATTTTCCATGTAATGAACTGTAAAAGTTAGTTTGGAATAAAGGAATTTTAAAAGTTATATAATTTAATAGAAGCAACGAACAAACCTTGTAAAGAAATACGCGGCCAATATACACAACCACACTTCATTCTCCAACACCGTTAAAAATTTAAACAGGGAGGTCGGTGTCTCCGGGAGCTTCATCAAGATCGTTATGCCAACCAAGTCGTAGTAAGGAACTGTAAAGTCTATGACGTTCTCACGTTCTGCCATAACGGACAAGGAGCCCAAACCTATGTCGGCCTTTTTATCCATAATATCCTGTAACGAAACAATATTTGAGGGCCAAAGCCAAGTTGTTCCAACCAGTTAGATCACATCAAAGTTCTATTATTTTGATTGAAAATATTGTAGGGTACCCTTCGTAACTCAACTTACTTTGATGATACCATTCCAATTTCCTTTTTCGTCCATGTTTCCGAATAATCCGTCAGCGACAGCTTCAATTTCATAATCAAAATGTAATATTTTTGCTATTTCATCTATAAGATCGATACAGTAGCCCCTGAAGCCTTTCGGTGCTTTTTCATCTTTATAAATAAAAGGCATTTGCTGAAATAGAATTATTCATATTTAAAACAGCTGTATTTTGTATCGATCCTTGAGTAGGATAGGAAGAAGGTTCTCTTACCACAACAGTAACGATTTTATAGACAACATCGGCGGTATAATTTCGCATATCTTTAGCATTGGTCAGCGTCAAATTGTTGTCAAAACCGCCTTGCCATATTCCCAATTGAGTTGACTTGTCCGATGCTCCAGCTCTGACGTAGACCGCCGATAGAGCCATGGAGAACTCCATGTAACTTTGTCCATTTATAGTTATGCTAAAAGGACCGTAGGTGAGAGGTTCCGAGGACTCCTAGGAGAGGAAAACGTCGTATTAGAAAAGAAAATTGTACAGTTGTAAAAGGTAAATCATAAACCCTAAAATTGTTACTACACAATAAAAGGTGTATCATACATACTCCAATTGTAACCAATTTATTAGAAACGGCGAATCATGATCTACTAAATAGTGAAGAAAAATTGTTGCAATATTTTTACCTTTTGTAAATATGATCTGAGGTTCAAGTTAAACCTTTTTGGACTATATTTGGGTTCATAATCGTCACATGTAACGTAGTTTGTGACGTTGTTCTTCTTCCACGAACCATCCAATAGCATTTCCCTTAAAAACATAATTATTAAATAAAAAAAAAATGTGTTTTTTACCAAAAACTTCTTATAGAAGTCGTTCTCAGTTAACAATAATTAATTCCTATAATAGATGAGCTTACTTCACCGACAAAAACGACTTTAACGCCAGGTCGAAATAGAAGGCAGCTTCTATTTCCGGAGTAACACTCGACAATTGGTAAGTTGAACCGATATCCCGCAATCGGTCCTGGTACATGGTATTAACCACGGGTTTTGCAAAAAGTACAGTTGCGTTCTTAATAGAGGCTTTTAATTCTCCTGAATCCTAGAAATGTTAAAAAACAACGACATCATTACGTCATCTCTAAGTCCACAGATCCTCAAAATATTGTAGGGATCCTTCGATTCCTTATATTAGTGAGTAAAAGCAGAGCAAAATAGACATCTTATTCTCTTTATCATAACAAGCCGACAAGGCGTCAAGTACACACTGGTGTAGAGGCATAGACATTTACCTTTAGATTCGTACAACTTTAAAAATTTTTAGTGGCGAAGATTCAAATCAGTGGCGTGACAAAAACTGAGTGGGCCCCCGCAAACGTTTTCAGGGGCCCCATCTCTATAACGAGTGGAAAATGATAAGTCCCTTTTTTCATTACTATTAGGTTCAGGTTTATGAATCTTTGAATTCGTTAATCGTGTAATAATTTAATTAGGGTTAAACCCCCATTATGTGTTAAGTACCTTCTATTAAAGCAGCAAACAATTCGAATTTATTTTATAATCTTAGGTAGACTGGTAGATATAACATAGGTAAGTAGTAAGTCATTATACGTAATGTTCCAGCAAACATGATGCAAAACCAAAATTTTAAAACACCACTTATAATGTTGCTTACCATGTAGGTATGGTAGTAACGGGGGTAAAGTCGATTCAGCCAGTAAACCTGCATGATGCCGGCGGATAATCCATATCAGCGCTCTCCAATCACTAATAAATTAAGGCAAAAAGTTACTAGGATTTCACACCAGAAATTATTAAAATTCAATTCCAAACATAAGTAAAAGCAACTATTAACTAAGTCCCTAAATCATATATCTTTCTTGTTTCTTCGTATCGAGTTAAATGCATGATAGAGAGAGACACATACCGGTGCTAACCAACACGAACCGTTATATGATCACAGGGCAGGCCAGGCGCAACGGAGAGACCGTTTCCGGGGTTTCCAGGAGTAGCGACACGCAATACGTCTTGAACGGAATATAACGTGTTAGACAGAGATATAATTATACCTATTGCTGCCAATATTATTCTTACCAAAAATTAAATAGATGGAATATGACTTTTGTCATATGACATGTCGGCCATCTTGCAGGTTTACTGGCTGAATCGACTTTAGCAGTGATCGAGTATCATAAAATCCAAAAGACAGAAAACAGTAAAACACATGAATACTCAACAAGTCTGCACAAACATTATGTCACTAAGTACTATACAAGGTATTATACAAAACGACCAGATCGTCGAGGTTTTTTTTTGCAAAATCGTTTATAATTTCGTCTTTAGACCATTGTATGATTTTGTTATGCCCAAATAGTGGTAAAAAATAGAGCATTTCGTATTTTCAGTAAGTATGAAATAGTGTTAGTTTTTGTTATGTAATTTTATTATATTATGATTTAAACACATCTAACTAGGCCTAGGCCACAGAAACAATATGTTAAAGCCCAGACCTGTCTATTTTCCCATTCGTCAAATGATAATGTTGCAGTGCGCATGTCTAATCGTGTCTAGCTTTGCTTACATGCGCAAGGCCCTAAATTTGCTACTTTCGTGATTATTGTTTGCTTATCTAAAGGTAAACGCCTATGGGTCCACCAGGTTCATCGTGAGTTCCACATTGAAACCATGTGAAAATATGTCGTTCAGTAAAACCAACCTTTGTAAGCACATGCCAAGCAAACTTTCTATTAAACAAATTTTTCTTTTCGGCAGATTCCAAAACCGTCAATATATTTTCCAAACTGCCCAGCACGAAAAAATTTTTTAGGTCAAGCTTCACCAAATCTTCCAGTTGTTCCGGTATTTTGCTCGCGTCGGTATTGATCTCATCGATCAGATGACGAGTGGCCACGTTTTGGAGAAGCGCTTTGTATTTGTGATCCATTACTGGAAATAGTGGAAATAAAATAATACTAGTATACAGGGTGTCCCAGATAAGAATGCACTCTACAGGGATCTCGTAAACCATAAGAGATACAGAGAGGGTTAAATTAGAGAAAAGTTGCGCATAACTAAATCCTGTAACGTCATGTTTTCAAATTTAAAAAATATTTGGATAAAACCAAATATTCGCGATTTCGTTTTAATTGATTTATGATTCTATTTGAAGAGACATTTCAAAATAAATTGAACATTCTCATTGCCACTTTTTCTCCCTTACAAGATTGTTCAATTACATTTTTAATCTGACGTTTCGTTTAGTCACAACCATCATCAACTTTGATATTTTAAATAATAGGAAAATTTTATTTTATGCTTAATAAATTCTACGTTTTATTCTAAATCTAACGGTGTATCATACTTATTATTTATTAGACGTTTCGATATAGAAAAATACATCATCAATGTAAATAGGCACAGTATCGAAAATATTTTTGTTTTTATTGTTGTATTTAAACACTAGTTGGATTTTAAAACATTTTTTTAAAATAAACTTATAACAAAACATAATATCTAATAAAACTTATCTGAAAAATGCAACAAGTAATAATTAATTTTAATTATTAAATACAATTATTTTTTATTTTTAAAAAATGCATGATAATATTCTAACATAACGTACCATTTAAATTCGGGATCATATGGGTGGCTATCACATTGATTGACGTTATTCGCAATTGTTTAAATATTTAAATGTGCCTATTTTCATTGATGATGTGTTTTTCTATATCGAAACGTCTAATAAATAGTAAGTGTGATACACACCTTTAGATTTAGAATAAAACGTAGAATTTATTAAGCATACAATTAAATTTTCCGACTATTTAAAATAACAAAGTTGATGATGGTTGTGACTAAACGAAACGTCGGATCCAAAATGTAATTGAACCATCTTGTAGGGGAGAAAAAGTGGCAATGAGAATGTTAAATTTATTTTGAAATGTCTCTTTAAATAGAATCATAAATCAATTAAACCGAACTCGCGAATATTCGGTTTTATCCAAATATCTTCGTAAGCATTCGGAATTTTTTAAATTTGAAAACATGACGTTACAGGATTCAGTTATGCGCAACTTTTCTCTAATTTAACCATCTCTGTATCTCCTATGGTTATCTGGGACACCCTGTATACTCATACAGACCACTTCCTTACATTATCATTATTTTCTTACCGAAAGAATCATCAAATAAAATAGCAGCGTTGGTGATGTTTTGGTTTAGAACCAGGGTCCTCACCATCTCGGGAACTATGTCCCCCGGAGGGGAGACTTGCACTAAGTATTCCTCTTCATTTGGTTTTAGGTTTCGCCATTGACGCAAGTCGCCTAGCTGACCGTATGAAGCACTTACTAAAAAAATTATATAATCAACCTTGGCAAAGGTACTTGCAGTGCGTAGACACAACCACCTTGAAAGAAACCGTGAAACAGAAACATCGACGACACTGCTTGAGGATCCATGTGTCACGTGACTTTTTTGAGGTTAGCCGTTCTTTGGTATGTAATTTACGCGCGAAGTTGGTGTTAACTTTGCGTTTTTTCGTATTAATTTGTATTTTTATCCGGTTTTCGATTGATATCTACTAGAAAATTTAAGTGACATGATTGCTAAGAACCTCTACAAAATATTAGTAAAAATTTTTGGTGCGCGTTTGCTGTAATAGCATTAATAAAGTGAAAAATCCAACAGCCTGGCCGGCCCAGGGCGGTTTGTTTGCGGGTCTTATAATGGCGGCAGAATTTTATTTGTTTTAATTTAAAAGTTGTGTTTTTTGTTTTCTAGTTAGCTCTTTGGGATAAACTTTATTGTTTTGTGGCTACAGTTCATTTATTAAATATTGAAGTGTTTATTTAGCTTGAAGGTATATGTGAATTCGTTTTAAAATATCACTAGTAGAGATAGTTCACTATTTTTTTTCTGTTAGTGCGTTTATTTATCAACATGCCAAGCCCCTGCTGTATTTCTGGGTGTAACTCTAACTATAAAAGTGTTTTACAAGCAGGCGAAGAGAGTGTATCAGTTTTTCACTTTCCAAAAGATAAAAATCTGAAAATTCCATGGCTAAAAGCCATTCCAAGAGCTAATTGGTCGCCCACACAGTATTCTGTAGTTTGTGCTAAGCATTTTGTCTCCAGTGATATTTTGCCTGATGGCACCACAAAAAAAAATTCCAACTAAAGTGAGACTAAATTTAACAGCTGTTCCGTGCTTTTATCCCAATTTGCCGGCTTACGTGTCAAAAACTGTTCTCATTCCTAGAAAAAGTCCAGCCGAGAGAAACGAGGAACAACTTAAACAAGCTTTTGAACAATCAGATTTTATAAAAAGTTTTGACGATCTCAGTAATTATTCACAAAAAATTAATACTTCTGAATTTTGGGAAGTAAAAATTGTAAGTGACTCAAAAATAGATTTTTATAGTTTAGATTTGACCAATGACTGTATAAATATTGTTAATCAGGTTTCAGTGGACATTGATATGAAGGTAAAGGTTTTTTTAAAAGGTAATGAATTGGCTTACAATGATTTGAAATGGATTTTACCCTTTGAAAGAATAAAAAACTCGCCCGTTGCCACACGTCATAGTAATAGCTTGTGGATCCGCAACTCCCAGCTGATGCAGCGTTGCCCGATGTCACTTCATGGCTTCTTTTTAAAGTGGTTGTGGCGTAGAACTAACCTGTTGGTAATCCCAAAGCTGCTGTAAATGATTTTATAGTTTCGGACGCTAATCCCGCTCTGGTTGTATCGAAAATCAAGTGTGGTGGGGTACCGCTGTCTAACATCTGTTGGTATGTTGCACAACCTAAGGAATAAAACAGGATACAAAAATGCTTCTAGCCGAGTATAAAAGTCCAGCATTTGATTTGAATAAGTGTATGTAATAATTAGACTAAAAAGCGGAAAATAAATATAGTTTAAAATAATTCTTGAAATTCTTAATATATGCAGAAAATAATAATGAACGATAAACATTAGTATTATTGTGAAAAAAGCGTGGGTCGCTTTGTGCTATATTTTTCGTATATCGAGCACCCCACGCTTTTTTCCCAATAATACTGATGTTTATCGTTCATTATTATTTTCTGCCTATATTAAGAATTTCAAGAATTATTTTAAACTATATTTATTTTCCGCTTTTTAGTCTGATTAATTATTAAAGCATGTTTTTTAGTTTTTTAAACTATATTTAAGTATTTTTCCTTTTTTAGTTCGAGTTTACATAAATTTATTATGTTTAATTTAAATTAAATCGGACCGTTTAAAGTGGGTCAAAATCGGGTTCAAAGAAGTCGGTTACAAACAAACATACATACAAACCCTAACAAACCCGATCGTCTATGCCGAATTGTAAGAAAAGAAGGATATTTGCAAATTTTTAAAAGCTTTAATTTTCCAACATTTCAGGAAAATTTCGTAATATTCATAAATTGCCATTTTCTCCAGAAAGTATAAACTTTGGGAAAAAAGGCTATATAACTAAAAAGTTGTATCTCGAAGAATTCTATATTTCAGTTTGATATTATTTTTTCGTATCTCTTACGGTTTTCGAGATATCGGCCAAAATATGATTTCTATATTTTGCCTCATATCTCGAAACTGATAATACGAAAATTTTTAAATTAAAATAAAAAAGACGCGTCATCGAACGTTCCATAAATTTAGTTATATAACATTTTTCTCTCAAACGTACAATAACGGAGTTATTCGCAAGAAATAAAAAAACGACAAAAATTTTCAAAATTTTTAAAATAATTTGTCAAAATTTTATTTTGACGGGTAGAATTTTTTTAAAAATTTTTCTCTATTCTTAACGACAATATCAATACGACCGCACGTTTGTTTCATTACTATCGGTTATTGTAATAATTCTGACATATTGACAGCTGTCAAATTCTGACAGGAGAATTTTTTGCTTATTTTTACCGAAATCTCCGCATCGAATACTACCCCATAATTTGTTTCGTCAAAATCGCTTCTTCGTTTTATACCTGACAGCTGTCAAAATTTGACAGGAGAACTTTTTTGCCTGTAGATTATTGTATTGTCAGCGGTTCTTGAAGTCTACAAAATATAAATTAAATCTGACCGTTTAAAGTGGGTCAAAATCGGGTTCAAAAAAGTCGGTTACAAACATACATACAAACATACAGGTGAAGCTAATAAAAGAGTGTTAAAAAGACTACAATTTATGACTTTTTTTCGCTTACATGCATCCAAAATATTTTGGGAGTCGGTCCTGTTTCCAACCACTCGTTTGATATCGACGCTGAGGCCTAATTTTGCTGTTTTTTTGATATAATTTAATGCGACCGAGACAGCTTTGTCAGCCACTGTATTGCCTTCTTCATTAATAAATACTAAAAAAAAAATACGTTTCAACAACCCTTCCAAGCCACTATGTGATTTAAATATGGCACACACAATATACGGCGTTATGATGAAGATATTACGGATCTGCATTTTATATATAATACCTCCCACTAAGACTAGTCAAATCAATATTTAAAAAAAAACTGATATTATACAGGGTGGATAATAAAAATACTACGTGTACGCATGTTTCATAAATCGTGCTCTATACCAGGGACGGTTCTATGGGTGGGCCTGGGGGGGGCCCAGGACCCCCCAACATTTCTGAAAAAAATTTTTAAAATATCTCGAGAGAAATACAATCAAGCTAAGGCTACCAAAAATTGTGGCTGCGCCAATGTGGTGCCCCCCCAATATTTTGGGTCTAGAACCGCCCCTGCTCTATACCTATCTTCAACCCTTTATGAAATATTAACACTTTAATGCTGGTATATACATCAGTGTGTCTACGGATAGAGTTTGAAAGAGGAAAAACTTTTTTATTAGTAGGTACAGAAGAAAAAATCATTCTTTATAAAAACTTTTGGTTATGCTGAAACTACAATTTCGAATATCAGATTTGCGATTACTATACAGGGTTCGTCACAAACAACATTTTTAGTTTTTTTGGATCTTTTTTTTCAATTCCTTGATTTATTAAATGAATTTTGCTAGTGTTAAAACTACAATTTCAACTGTTAGATTTGCGATTACCATACAGGGTTCGTCAGAAACAACAGTTTTTGCTTTTTGGATTTTTTTCAATCCTAATTTTCAATTCCTTTTGATGTTTGGCTAAATCATAACTTTGGGAATAAATGGATTGGAAGGTTCCTATGGTCCAAATCAGTTGGCACGTAGGAGTCCCGATCTCACGATTATCGACTTTCATTTATGGGGATATCTGAAGCCACATGTGTATAAAACCAATTTTAATAATAACTTAGAGCTCTTGACAAAAAAATAAGAGTAGTTGCAAATATCTCAAAACAGCAAGTTAGGGACTGTTATCGGGAATTCAGATGTCGAGTTGAACTATGCGCTAACTCGGTGGTACCACGTTTGAATAAAAGTTTTATAATTTAAGATTGGATGAATTGAAGAAATATGACACATGTGGCTAAAAATTTAAAAAATAAGCCTAGCAAGTAAATAAATAATTTAAAAAAAATTATTTTGAATGAAATTTGTGCCTTTTTTGTATAAACTCAAGACAGCCCAATAAGTTTCGTCCAAAAAGTTCGTTTTAAAAAATTAAGCCTTACGAGAAATAAATCATTTTGAAAAAAATTATTTTAAGATGCTTAAAAGTAACTAACTGGAGGAAATTTATGTGTTTTTCGTATTATCCCAATACAGTACAATAAGGTAAGTAGGCAAATAAAAATGGTTTTCTTACAACAAAATCGTTACTCGGCTAGATATAAAATCGCATTCGAAGTAAGAAAGCAACAATAGTTATAGTAATCGCAAATATTAATAGTGGAAACTGTAGTTTCAATACTAGCAAAATTCATTTAATGAATCAAGGAATTGAAAAAAAGATCCAAAAAACTAAAAATGTTGTTTGTGACGAACCCTGTATAGTAATCGCGAATGCGATATTCGAAATTGTAGTTTCAGCACAAGCAAAATTCATTTAATAAATCAATGAATCGAAAAAAAAAGATCCAAAAAACTAAAAATGTTGTTTGTGACGAACCCTGTATAGTAATCGCGAATCTGATATTCGAAATTATAGTTTCAGCACAAGCAGACGTTTTTATAAAGAATGATTTTTTCTTCTATACCTACTAATAAAAAAGTTTTTCTTTCCTCTTCCAAACTCTATCCGTGGACGTACTGTATATTTGCGCAAGAGTTATTGGACGATGATTCTGATAGGCGAAAGCAATTTTGTGAAATAATGTATATATGTGTGTATAATATATCTTTGTTAAAATTATTGAAACTATAATTAAAATTATTTATCTACGACTATTTAATAATAGAAACATAATGGGTTTGTTAGTACATATATATTGTGGTTCATATTACCATAGCTACTCATAATCTACAACCGTGGATTATGAGATTTCATAATCCACGGTCCCAACAATGAAGGTTATGAAAAGGAAAGAAAAACACAAAGTCTTCCTCCACCAATTTGGTGGAGGAACACTTTGTTTTTCTTTCCTTTTCATACTTTCAACTCCACTTTAAGTATGGACTATTTCTTCAAATTAATTAAGGTTATATTGCTGATTAAAAAAAAACCAAAATAGACGCTGCTAATAAAATTTTAAAACAAATAAACTCAAATGTATGCCCATCTACATCTACCACTGTAAATAATGTTAGCTCCGAAACTTTTTCCATTACTAAAAAAAACGATATGGATGTAAATAATATTCCTGCTCCCATTCATTTTCATAATTGCTCCAATGTTACAATCAATTTCATAAAAAATTAGAAATAAGTAATTTTATTTTGTTTAATTATTGTTAACATTGTTGAATTGTATTTTTTAGTCAAGAAATACCATTAATAATATTACCTTGTTATGTAAAAATATCCTATTGTAATAAAATTTGTAGCTCTGAATGCATTTACTAATTTTTTGAATACTGAATAGTCGTAGATAAAGTATAGTATTTGACTCGCGTATAATGGCTACATTAAACGCTCGTTAAATAATATACTATTAAATATGAAAATCAGAAAAATAATAGAGTAATCTCAATTTTAATTAACAAAAGTTGAAATTGCGGCACGTCTTGTGCACGTGTATAGGTACTGTCTGCTCTAGTTACAATAATAAAATTGGGTTAAGTTTGTTCACTTCATCCCCTTTTCACGTGCCTTAAAAAATGGATCTTTTACCCTGTAAAAATAGATTTCGATTGTAATAACGTATTAATTTATTCTACGCACGTGTGGCCTGTGGAATTATTAAAGAAATGCATGCAGGTACGATAAGAAAACTTTGTTTAAGGCAGCTAATACTGTTCCAGTTAAAAATTTCACACTCTGTATAAGTAATAAAATAATACGTATTTAAACTTTAACTGATTCTACCTTTGGTTGTTTGTCTTTAACAAAATAAATAAACAGGCGACAAAAATATGTTAACATAATTATTATTTATTTATATTATTTTATCATTTTATATATTTGAGGAAGATAAAGTTTCATATTATATGATTTCCATTCCATTAACATTCATATTTAATGATTTATTAACAAACTCTTGTTCGATACTGATTAAGGATAAATCCGAAAGGCGTTGTTGTCCCATATGGAGTTACGTAAATGGGTTTTTACTATTTTAAGTTTGGAAAAAGGTCGTTCCGCTGACGTCACACTAACTGGTAAAGTTAGAAATAGCATCACTGCACTAGATACATCTGGAAAATTTGAAAAACACACTAATTTTTTATTAATAAACGATCCGCTAGTTGATACACTGTTTTTAATTTTAAAATACTATCTCCAAGTCCCTTCCTGAGGCTTAAAATTTGACTAGGAAAGTCAATGGACAAGTCTTTATGTCGTTTGCAAATTCCGCGCTTTCACGTGTAATTCTTCTTCACTTAACGAAGTTAAATTCTCAGGATATAAAAAAAATAAAATTATTTATGAAATGAGATACCTGTGATAAGCAAAGCTGGCAGCAACTTTAGAAGGGGCCGTCGGGGTGGGCCCCCCGGCTGGCTTTTTGTTTTAGAATGGTCCGAAACTATGTTAGAAAAACTGATAGAGGGAAATGGTCGGAAGTACAAACGAAGAACGCAATTTCCGCTGTTTTGGAGGGGAAAATGGGTTATCATTTCCCATCTTGCCCCATGGGGTACCCTGTCTTACCCCACCTATGGGGTAAGATGGGGAAGAATGCCTTTTTTGTGTTGATTCGCTTTTTTTTCTAAACCTTAAGAAAATTTGTTTTTATTTTGCTGTTGTCCCAATGTTATATTAGTAGTAGTTACTTTAATAAATAAATTTGTTTCTCTTACCATGAAAATACTAGTTTAATTCTCGATCAAACCTTAACTACCCCGTCTTGCCCCACCTTCCCCTACGTAATCCCAATATCAGAAAATTTCTTTTACTCTTTACGTCGATTATATCGTCATCTTTGTTTCGATAATTTAAATAGACAAGAACAGAAGACTAGAAACCAGATATATTATTTAGGTAGATGCCGGCTGGTCGATCTTCAGTCCAAGTACCACCGTTCTTATGAGGTAGATCGCTGCTACTTTCGTGAGTTTTTATTAAAGAACGTCTTTTTTAATTATTATCCCAATAAGGCCTTGTGAGATTTAAACAGAAGTAAGTGAAACACTTACTTATTTAAAATCGAGAAAGCTATGATTTTCTCAGTAAAAAATTCAAAATTTTAAAAACTGAAACGAGAGAAAATTTTATTTTTTCTTCTTTTATGCGGTAGAGTATAAAAATCAAAAATAAGTGAAAAAGCACTTCAATTAGTGACAGCCCAAAATTAAAGATCTATTACGAGAAAAAAGCCTAATGGTATCCGCATTAAAGTAATCCAGACCCGGTATTATTTATTTTAGAATCATAAACGGTAATAGGCACTTTTCTTTTGCTTCCTTTAAACAGCAAAGTAAGGAAATAGTTGTTAAAGGAATGCTTCGCTAACATTTCGTATAATCGTATGAGAAATATAGAGGGGCTTAACCGAGGCATATTTGCTGAGCTTTGCTTTGCTATTTAAAAGTAACTGAAAAGGAAGTCGGATATTATTTGGTAAATAATATTTGGATGGTGTTTAGTGCAGAATTCTTTAAAAACTTATAGATACCTACAGTATTTTGTGTGTATTAAACAAGGGATCTAATATTCGACCACGTTAAATTCTCTATGGGAAGCTGCACCCCATATATCATATACATTCTTAAAAAAAAGTTACTTACTGACGTTGATATTCTGCGTGGTTTGCCCCCGTACGTTGGGCCAGAAAACGAACACAAGCATTAGAAAAACCAATCCATTTTTCAATCTCTCCATTACTTTTCTTTAAAAAGCAACAGGAAAATTTCTGAAGTTTTTATATTTTTCTAAATTTTCGTCATCAAATAATGTGAATCTTTCAACCCCGGTAAAACAATATTCACTGATTAATAATCGACATTAAAGCCACGTACATATGTTGAAAAATAATAAATTTAAGGTAGTTTTAGCGCAACAAATTATGGGGACAGAATTATGGGTCCTTAATCTGGTAAAAATGTTATTTTTAGTAGGGAAAAGAAAAGCATAAAGTCTTTCTCCACAATTTTAATTCAATAGCTAGGCTAGAATCGACATGTTTCGAGTGTAGAAACACTCATCATCAGGAAATTGAAGGAAATATAATGAACAGCTGATGTTGTTAGCAAAAGAGAAAATAGAAAAAAATTAAAGGTGGAACTAATCCATAATGGAGCTTTTAATGGCACGCATGGGGAGTGAAAAAACTTTTCATATCATCATACTATATCATTCAACTCCACTTTGAGTATGGACTACTTCTTCAAAGTTATTTTTAGTGTTTCTATAGCAATAGAAACACAAAAAATTATTTTGGAGTCAGTTTTTAGGTGTCTCGATGTTCATTTATCTGTACAGCCTATTTTTTCAGAAACTGTTTAACAGAGGGCTTATACTTGACATAGTTTCTTGTACATTATTCGTATATCACAAGACCAAAAAGTAAAAATCATGAACTACCGAATAAAAAAATGGAAAAAATTAAACACGTTGGTATATTATGTCCACATCTTGGATAAAATTATCAGCAGCGTTTAGACGCAAGATCGACTCGCACTTATATTATGAATTACCGTAACAACCTAAACTATCAGTTATACGGTAAGGACGTCCTAAAACTACCCTTATAAATTTGTTGCTATGGACATGTAAGGATGTACACACATAAAACATGAATAATATATTAGATATATTGCCCATAAAATTACAGTCATTATTAGACCAAGGGGCACAACAAAGCTGTTAAAATATAATTTGTTCACGTTATTTTATTTAACCAACATAGAAAATATCAATCGATATACAAATAGTTTTTAAACTAATTGTTTGTTTGCTTAGTTCGGTTCTAGGCCACAGCCTTCTTTAGAGACCTATAGCCTTAAAAATTCGGAAAACATATGTTTACACCCAACTAAACTGAAATAAATTACACATGCGTTTTAAACTCAAACGTATATAATGGCAATTGAGTAAAAACACCTCCTCGTACATGTAATATATTTTTAAAATGGTTGTGGTTACGAGGTTTTAACCCAGCGGTACTGTGTACCTATTCTTCGTTTGTGCTGTCGCACTGAAACATGACCAAACGGTTTCGTTGCTAACGCTAGAAATTTAAAAATAGAAGAAAACAACATAACCTCAATGCAAAGCGCGATTTTGATTTTGACACCTATCAGCTGATGGGGCTCTAACAAATGTTATTCAACACCTCAAAGTAAATAACTATGTCCCAAAATGAACAAAAAACACTTCAAAGCAACGAAAACACTCAGAAAAACTCTAACTACGCCAAGGTACTCATTATCGGAGCAGGTATGGCCGGGTTGAGTGCAGCATATCACTTGACAAAAAACAACTTTACCGATTTTAAAGTTCTGGAGGCCAGGGGGCGATTAGGGGGGCGCATAGTGCAGATTCCTATAGGTCAAGAAAAGGTGGAACTAGGGGCAAACTGGATCCATGGAGTTTTAGGTAATCCTGTGTATGAGCTTGCCATGCAACATGGATTGGTGGATATTATGGCGGTACCGAAGCCCCATAAGGTAGGAGGATGTTTTAATTGGTAGTAGAATAGTGTATAAAGAGAGTTTTAAACAATATCTATTATCATCATGAATCACATTATAGTTAACAGTTTATTTTAACTAATTTAAACTTTAGGTTATTGCTGCGACTGAACAAGGCAAACAAGTGCCATTTGCACTGCTTCAAGAGATCTATGAAGCGTATTTATGCTTCCTTAAGCGTTGTGAAGAGTATTTTATTTCCCAATATGAACCCCCTGATGGTATTGACAGTGTCGGTGAACATATAAAGTTGGAAGTGAATCTGTACCTAGACAAAGTTAAGGTAGGGACCACGTAAATAATAATAATTATCCCTTTTTCTCCTTATTATATTGGAATTAAATTTTAGGACTCAACCGAACGGCGTTTAAAAGAACTTTTATTTGACTGCCTGTTAAAGAGGGAAACATGTATATCAGGATGTAGTAGCATGGATGAAATTGATTTACTGGAAGTGGGGAGTTATACAGAACTTCAAGGAGGAAACATTACCCTTCCCAAAGGGTATAGTTCTATTTTAGGGCCCCTAGAAAAGGCTATTCCTAAGGAGAATATATTAAGGAAGCATCCTGTAAGGCTTATGAAGTGGAATTGTAACCGGAAGGCTCAGGTAATGAAATAATAAAAATAAGAAAGTTCTAAGTAGTTGCAAATATCTGAAAATATTTTCAGAAATCTTCAAAAACCAACACATTTACCGACTCAGATTCGGATGACTCAGACAGGACTGTCATAGAAGACTTAAGTAGCACTCCAGGTAGTAGTAGAGAATCGTCACAAGAAAAAGTGTTTCCCCCACCCCAGGGTCACAACGTGGAAGTTATTTGTGAAAATAACCAACGGTTCTACGGGGACCACCTGATATGTACCATACCTTTAGGAGTACTGAAACATAAGGCTAAGAGTTTGTTTAGGCCTCCTTTGCCGGAATATAAAATGGAGGCTATAGATAGGCTTTTGTTTGGTACTGTAGATAAAATACTTTTGGAATATGACAGGTGAGAAAAGTAGAATTGATAATATTCTGAATAATAACTGTTTGTTTGAGTGAGACCTTTTTCTACACATATATTAACATAGTTTACAGATAGATACTACTCATGTACCTTATATACAGGGTGTCTCTAAAACGTAGCATTTTTTCCGCACCATACCACCACCATGTTTCTCAAAAGACGATAAAAATATACAAGATGTCCCATTTAAATTACCAAAGTCAAGGTCACTTCCGGTCAAACCGGAAGTGCTAACAAATTGCAAATTATGCCAATAAATGCAGACTCATCTCTTATGCATAATCGCAAAATTTCATTTTAATATCTATAAATATAGAAAAGTTATAGGGGTGAACGTCTTTTGAGAAACACCCGGTATATGAAAATATAATGTTTTTTAGGCCTTTTCTTCATCCGAGTATTACAGAGGTTCTATTATTATGGGAAGACGATCCTAACGAAGATATTAGTAAAAATTGGTTTAGAAAAATATACTCTTTTAGTAAAATTTCCGAAACGTTAATTCTCGGTTGGATTTCCGGAAAGGAAGCCGAATATATGGAAACCTTGGATAATGCTGTCGTGATAGAGACTTGCACGATGGTGTTAAGGAAGTTCTTAAATGATCCTTTTATTCCAAAGCCTAAGAGTTGTGCATGGTTAGTATTGTTAATAATTTGGATGTTTAGCTTCAGCTTCTAAGAACATAAAAATTTTAGATAGGTAGAGTTGAATCTTATGGTTCTGGTTTTTCTTTGAAGTCCTCATTATTTTTAGCACAAGTTGGCATGAACAAGAATATACCAGAGGTTCCTATACAGCCATCGCCGTTGGTGCTTCGCAAATAGATATAGAGTGTTTAGCACAACCCTTGTATTTAGATGAAACTGAAACTAAGGTTAGTATTTTATGTAAACTATACCATAGACATATAATACCTACAGATCAGTATATTTTGTAATAATCATGAGTGGCAATTTTATGGCATTGCTGTAAACAAAGGCACTGCAAAATTCTCATTAACGAATGGGAAGGTAGACAGACTTATATATATTTTATTATTCCATCATATAAAAGCGATTTTTTTCCGAAATTATTTTTTACTGGTATAGTTGGATAATTTATACAATGTCTGGTGTTATGATCATGTAATGTCTTATTCTCCTAAAGTGTTATGTTTGATTTTTTTTTCTTTTAAAATAATAGAGTGAATTAGAATACAAATTTTTAAATCATAAATGTTTTGAATGTGTAAATACTTCTTGGGCCTATATGGACTAACAGTTGGTGGTAATTTGTGTATGCATTTAATAACTTTATTTTGCAATTTTTGTAATGGTTTTAAGTTTGATAAACAAGCAGATCCCCATGCAAGAAGCTAAGTATTGTAATTTTGAATATATTAATGAAAAATATACAGTGGTTTTTTAAGTGTGCAACATATGGGAGTTTTTTTTATTAACGATTTCTCAGAAAATTTTATTTTTAATAAAAGTTGGTGCATGTTCGATAATCATATTAGGTGCACTTGGAATGGTTGCAAGTCAAACGGCGTAAATAGAAAACTTGTACAAGAATAAAGTACCCCTATTTAAAAAAATTCAGCAAAATGTTATTAAAAAAAGTTGTTTAGAATTAAAAGTTATGCATAGATTCAAAAACGTGACCTCCTAAAATAAAAAAATATATTTTTTTAAAAAACATTAATAATTTCCCAAAAAATTTTTTTTTAATATTTACCATAAAGACCTTCATAAATTAATCCAAATCAAACCAATTTCACATATTTTTGTTCAACTTCAAGCATATTTGTAAAAGTTACTTGAATTTTTAATTTATTAAGGAATCACAAACTTCATGTTTGTTGCAACGATATTAAACACAACTTTAAAATATCCTAAAAATTATTTTTAACAAGATAAAGCATTAGTAATGATAATATGCTAAATAAAAAACCATCATTTAAAGTGCAAAATTTTTATTTTAAATGTTTATTAAAAAAAATTATTCTTGTAAAAGTTTCATATTTTTTGGCCTACCCTGTACGCCGTTTGACTTGCAACCATTCCAAGTGCACCTAATATGATTTTCGAACATGCACCAACTTTTATCAAGAATAAAATTTTCTGAGAAATCGTTAATAAAAAAAAATCCCATATGTTGCACACTTAAACAACCACACTGTATATGTTTTAAGTATTTCAAAGAAATCAAATATCTAGCTCTGTAAAAAACAGATACCAAAGGAGATATCGAGTTGATAATGTACTGGATATGGCATTTCCAATTTAAATTTTCGTCATCCTAAAATTTTTGTGGTTTTTGAATACTTATTGAATATTTTTATTATTAAATGTTAAGGGGTTAATGATGGAATTTATTTTATTTTTAGTTATAAACATAAAAATTTAACGTAAGTTTATTTGATTGAAGCCAAGAAAGAAGTATTTTTAAATCATTATTAATATCAAAATACATTTCTACAGGAGTTTCAGCAAAATAAATAATTGTTGTATCATCTGCAAATAGCTTTATATTGTCCTTTAAGTTTAATTTGGAAACGGAATTAATATAAATTAAGAATAATAACGGACCTAATATTGATCCTTGCTTGTGGAACTCCACATATAATTTTTTTTCCCAACTTTTTCTTTCCCCAATTTGAACAAATTATTTACGATAGCTTAAATAACTTTAAAGTAGTTTGTGCGTATTTCCTCTTATTCCAATACTGTATAATTTTCTACGGTGTCAAAAGCCTTACACAGATCTAAGGATAGTAAACAGCATTTTTTACTGCTGTTGACATTAGCTTGAATATTTGTTATGATATCTCCTACAACTATTTCTGTATCCTTAGATCTGCGAAAACCATACTGGTTAGCAAAAAGTAAATTTTGGCTTTCTAGAAAGTCGCATAATCTATTATTTATTATTTTTTCTAATATTTTTGAAAAGATTGGTAAAACAGATAGGTATTGGGCGATAATTTCTGCATTTATATCTTTTATCAGTTTTAAATACTGGAGTTACTTTAGCAATTTTAATTTTTTCTCGAAAAATACCAGTTTTTTAGTTAAATTTAATTAAATGAAATAAAATTGGAGTAACTTTATTTTTTAAACACTTTACAATTTTAACTTATGGCCTCGCGCATGTAAACAAAGCTACACTGGATTAGGCATGCGCACTGCAACATTATCATTTGACGAATGGGAAAATAGACAGGTCCGGACTTTAAAATTTAAGTTCTTGCTCAAAAAATTGTGGAAGTTGACCTTCAATTTATTTTTACATGTAAACAGCTAAAATTTGCCCCAAATTCTTGTCAAAAAAATTGAATTTCTTTTCAATTTTTGATCAAGTTAGGAAATAAGGAAGTGATTTCTGGCATTTTTAATTGCTGCAAACCTATCAGATTTTGAGGATAGAACATTGTTTTTAAGGGTTTGTTTACATTACAGATATATCACTACTCCATCCTTACTGAAAATACGAAATACCCGGTATATTACCCCTATTTGGGCATAATAAAATCATCCAACGGTTTTTACTAGGCATTGTTTATATTCCAATCTGAGTCACTAAAAGTATAAATACGATTCACTAAACCAGCGGTTCTCAAACTATGGTACGCGTACCACAAGTGGTACGTGAGGCCTCCAAAGGTGGTACGCGAACAGTTACGTACTTGCCTTCAAATAAAATTATCGTTGGCTCAATTTTATTAAGAATCTAACAGTTAAAAATGAGTATCCAGCTTTGTCCAAAAAAGCATTGTTGTTTTTAATTCCATTTTTAACCACCTACCTTTGTGAAACTGGCTTTTCTGCAATGCTACAAGTTAAAAATAAATATCGAAATAGAGTTATTGTTAACCCTAATTTACGTATGAAAGTTGACTACAATTGAACCTTACATCTCTTCTCTTTTCTTCCTTATTGCAACTATGCAGACTCATCATTCCCACTGACTTTTAAGGTGATGTGCTGATTTACATTATTTTATTATTATAAATTCTTCGTTCTTTATAATAAAAGCTTTTAAAAAAGTTGTGTTAATACTATAACAATCTGTTTTGTTGTCGGTATTTCTTATTACACTACAAGTTCAATAAATACGTGCACGCAGCACAACTTGTTTTATTTAGTTCGGTGGTACTCGATTAATCCACATTGCACATAAATGGTACGCGAAAGAAAAAGTTTGAGAACCACTGCACTAAACTACACAAAAACTAGGAATTCGTAAATATTAAACACCCACAATAAACAAGGAATCCACAGAGAAAACTTAAAACACAACAACAAAAATGGCGCCGAGTCGGTTCTGGAGTGTGTTTTGAGCATGTCGCTAAAGAAAGACAGGCCGATAACAAGAGGTTTGTGCGCATGCCCAATGCTGCTGTAAGGGAAGGCATCTGACCGGCGAGTCATGCGCACGGACTTATTTTTTCACCCATAAAACGTAACTTTTGTTTGCGCACGAGATAAGCTGTACGTATCTAAAGGTAAATGGCTGGTTTTAATTTTAAACGATGTACACGGAATTTCTGGACATCCTTTATAATACAGCAATAAAACCTAATGTTTTTTAGCCTGTTTTGCTGTTTGCTGGCGAACACACACACAGCAACTTCTACTCTACAGTCCACGGGGCCTACTTGACGGGAAGGACGGTCGCACAGACCATTCTCAACAGCGATACCCCTCAAGAAATTGTGGTGAACTGCGAAGACGAGACGGACTTGAGTTCTTGGATACAAGGAATAATCCTCGAGTGATAATAAACCAAAAAGATATTGTATTTGATAGGATGAAGTGAGAAAGCGGTACAAGATATCCATCTGGAATTTTTAGGCATCATTATGGTGTCTAAGAAATATGGCTTTGATGTGCCCAATGTCAAAACATTGTTTGTATTGGTATCAAGTAAACCTCGAAGTAAACATAAAATAAGGCCTCAAGATTTGTTTATAAAAGTTGACTCACTAGACAAGTAGACCTGGGTCGATAATTTTTGAAACGAAAAAAAATAATAGTAGGATGAAACCCATTGGAAAAGGAAGAGAATATAACAAAAATGAAAGGAAAAATAATTTACGGGCGATCCGAGGTCGGGAAGTGGAAGGGGGTGAGTTTTTTAAAACTACAAGTCCTATGGAAAAACGTTAAATGGCAAAGTTGTAGGTAATAAAAAGATCTACAACTTTTGTATTTACACTTTTTTCACATAACCTCAAAATGTATGTGAAAAATTCAAATAACCAAGTTTTTGGTTTTTTATTTTTATCTTTTACAAAAAATTTTTTTTTTCACGAAATTTATATCCCAAACACGCTGTAATTTTTTGATTTAAAATATTTATTTTTTCACCCTATTTTGACATAATATCGAAAAAGCACCCTAATTTTCAATCGAAAATTCTCACGTCAAAATATCTGCTTTTTTAAAAAAGTCAGAGGGCTTTTTGTTCGTTGAAATCTCTACTTTCTGATGGTGTAAAAAAAATATACATTACTATGGTAAATGTTCTCAAAAATTGCAAAGAAACGAACGTCTTATATAAATATTAACTTATTTGGTTGTTAATTATAGTAGTATATTTCGACTTGCAATTTTTTGTTTATCAATGAAACATGGAATCTTACGTTTTTCGAGTAATTAAAGCATAAATTTTAATAAATAGCTCAAAATTGTACATAATGATTTAAAAAAAAAATTCGGATTCTAGTTTTTTTCGTTTCTTTGCATTTTTTGAGAACATTTACCATCGTAATGTATATTTTTAGACCATCAGAAAGTAGAGATTTCAACGAACAAAAAGCCCACCGATTTTTTTAAAAAAGCAGATATTTTGACGTTAGAATTTTGAAATTTTCGATTGAAAATTAGGGTGCTTTTTCGATATTAAGTCAAAATAAGGTGAAAAAATAAATATTTTAAATCAAAAAAATTACAGCGTGTTTGGGACATAAAAAGGTAAGTTTTCACCAAATTTCGTGAAAAAAAATTTTTTTTGTAAGAGATAAAAATAAAAAACCAAAGACTTGGTTATTTGAATTTTTCACGTACATTTTGAGGTTATGTAAAAAAAGTGTAAATACTAAAGTTGTAGATCTTTTTATTACCTACAACTTTGCCATTTAACGTTTTTCCATAGGACTTGTAGTTTTGCCGGAAATCGATATAAATCGTTTTCTACCCTTAAAAACTCACCCCTGCTTTCATTTTTGTTATATTCCCTTCTTTTTCCAATAGGTTTCATCCTATTATTTTTTTTTTTCACTTTTTACCATTTTTAAAGGCCCTGGTCTAAAGATGTAAGCTGTCATTTTAAAAATTAACTTATGTTGTTTATGGCGAACGCACAGAGGGGGTTGTTTTATATCCTCTAAAAGCATAACTCTACTGTTATTATTGTTGAGTTATGAGTCAAACTGACAACCCTCAGTTCAGGTAACACTTTTGTATTTTGAATTATCACTGGTCACCGTTTTGATTGACTCTCATAAATATTCTACACTATCATAATTCTACTGAATATAGGAGATTCCACACGGTTTCAAACAGTGAGATTGAATGTAATTCGTGGTATATTACCTTTGCTTGATCATCTGGGTTACTATAAACACTCAAAGCTATACAATAATGTTACCTGTGACTAACGCGGTTGCGCACTAAGGATTTGGCA
The DNA here is from genome assembly GCA_963969555.1 of Polydrusus pterygomalis. Classification (NCBI taxonomy): domain Eukaryota; kingdom Metazoa; phylum Arthropoda; class Insecta; order Coleoptera; family Curculionidae; genus Polydrusus; species Polydrusus pterygomalis. Next base: position 10,109,609 of record OZ018383.1, read on the forward strand.
GATACCGTTAACTCTGCACTAAAACAATACTGTTATAAAGTTATTTGTAAGAAATACACAACTATATTTTAAGAAATACGAATTTAGGAACCTAATAAAAAGCATATACTTACTTAGTTTAATGCTCATATGGTTTTGTAAAAAAATTCAACCTAGTCATTTTTAGTATTCTTTTAATACCTTTTATTTATATTTTCACGATTTTTTCTTTAGCAGCAGGCAAAAAATAAGTAATGTAATATATAACACTACACAACTTGGAAAAAGGATAATTAGGTAGGTATCGTTCAAACCATTTATTTCAAAAACATAGAAAAATCGTTCATGAATAAATAATAATATGGTATTATACAGAGTTGCCCAGAAGTCCGGAATAAAATTAATATAGGCTTAACCTGTAACTTTTGGGGAAAACGATCGGACACGTCAATTTAGTTTTGTTTAATATGCTCACATTTTGACATTATTCCTTTGTTTTTTTATAGACAGAATCAAAAATATGACTACATCGATCTTTTTTTTTTAATGGAAACACAGCTTGTGATACGTCATTTGAAAGCTAATATCTCGTACAGTACGCTCATAAATTTTGGCGCCATTCTATCGAGCTATTTCAAAATGGCGAGCGTTTCCCCAAAAGTTTTAGGTTAGGGCTATATTAATTTTATTCCTTACTTCTGGGCAACCCTGTATACTACTGTGTAATTTTAAAATTATTGTTTATACAGAAAAAAAGAGATGGTCAATATTTAAAAATAAAGTAAGAACTTCATATAAAATTGTGAACAGCCCCCTAAAGGAGGTACTCTGAAGATGGTTTTTTCTAAATAATTTCGAAACCTTTGTGGATACAAATTTAAAATTAATTTAGATATTTTGGTAAATCTTGTATGCTGAATAGAACTGTGCTCTTAAAAATGTGCCAGAAATAGGGGATAGTGGGGTAAAAATAGACGTAACTTTTTTTAACCCTAACATTTATACTTTTTTACGTCAAATTAGAAAAACGTGATATATTTTACGAAAAAAGGTAAAACTGGTACGACATGATTGGATGCGCCGTTTTCAAGATAAATTTATTTAAAAATTACCTTGCAATTGAAAAAATCTTCAATATAGGTAATATGTTATTTACTAGGATTAACAAATCCTAAAATTTATGTATGAATATTATTAATTCAATAAAAAAAAACAATTTTACATGAAGTTCCTACTTAAAGTCGCCACAGTGGTTCTTTTCCCGTGCGTCATCAAAATCGTATGAATCAAATCAAAATTACGAGACGAAAAAAGTCAAAACTAAGTTAAGTTCATAAAATGGACGTGCCTGCCTACCGTTTGACGTACCTACATAATATCCCGAAAAATTATTATTTATTTTAAGTTTTGCCCGGCATTCTCTATTATCTAAAAGAAATTGACAAACAAATGTTAATACATTTAATACTATTTTTAAAGCTTAAAATCTAGAAAAGTTTGGTGTTTTATTGACTATTAAAATCGCAAAAGTCAAATTTTTAACATCCTTTCATTTAAGGGAATTTAGCCACTACCGTAAACTTTTCAAAGAACTTTCACGGTTAGAATATTTAAAATAAATAAATTAGGTATTATAAAAATCCATAAATACTTACCGCCAAAACAGATGGTTGGTATAATTAGCTCTAAAAAGAACTATTTTTAGAAAAAGAAACAGTTTTAAGGCACACAGATTTACAAAATACGAATTAGATCAAAATAAGGTTGACAATGACGTTCTAAAATACAACGGTTGTCAACTAAACAATTAAAAAAAGTTATTAATTGACGTTTATAGTTTTATTCTTGTCTAGCACATTATATTATTGCGGAATCTTGGAGATGTTCTTTTATGCTTTTATTCAAGTTTGTTACTGTAATAAATAAGGATGCAGAGTTATTAACCACGTTGAGTCCTGATCGTTGATTGATGACGCACGGGCAAAGATCCACTGTGGCGACTTTATATTATCTATTTTTTTAAATATTTTTAGTATCTAGAATTTTTACAATCATTCATTGTTAACACCATTTGTAGTGTCTCATATTCCCAACTTGTTTTTGCCTTTATTGTAATAATAAGTTAAATAATTTATTAAGTAATTTTATAAGCTTGAAACTAGTCAATTTTTAAAATTTTAATAAAACAAAATCAAACCATATCTTAAATATATTTTATTCTTAACTCATTCCAGGCACTCTATACATAAACTCACCATCACTATCATAGTAACAATCATTTAGCTTATACGTAAATCCTCTTTTATAATGTTGTTTTGGTATTGCAATTTTTTCCGGGTAAATTAAATAAGATACATCGCTAGTTGTCTTTCTAACGAAACCTACTTTACCAGTGTTGGTTTCATGTTTACTCTCCAATATACTTGAAACTTCCTCAGCTTTTAATGCAATGGTAGTATTTAAGTCTTCTTCTGAAGGTGGTTTGGTATCTTTAAGAATCAACCTTTCTTGTTCGGAAACATTTTTGCCTCGGAGTACATCTTTTTGCACCTTTTTTTGTAATTCTTTGAACGTCAGTAAATTGCCATCACTATTTATAGTTTTGTGTCCTATATTACTCACTATGTCACTGGTGTTTGTAGGATTACCGTCTAGATATTTTGGTTCCACCTTTCCATCTTCTATTGAATTATCAGCTTTTTTACTTTGCAACTTTTGGTAGCTCGTTATTATTTCAGAAAATTCTCCTTCTTTACTATTTGTTACATTGCTAACAATTTTGTGTTCATTATTTGGCATTTCGAAAGGTCTTAAACTCAGAGACCTATTGGAAAATTTCTGAAGATGTTCTTTAAGCTCCTGAGGAAGAGAGTTTAATTTTCCTTGTTTAAAATCAGTCCAATGTTGCGCTGCTGATCGATCATGGGCATATATTTTGGCCTGAGTCTTCTTGGTCCATTTATTTTTAATAATTTTCTGTAAAAAAACATGAATTAACCTGTGCCATACTAAAATATAGTAAGAATAGGATATTAAACATACCTCTATGACTTCTGGCAGGGCTGGAAATGCCTCTGAAAGCTTGTCTATGCTCCACTCTACAGGGTCGCTGTTATGGAGGTAGCGTATTTGCTCTTTATCGTGCCACGTTAAAAAATTAGGCATTTTCACGTTAAAATACTTTCTCTTGACTATTAAATATTTCTCTTTTTCTTTCCAAGCCTCGATCTGCTGTATGTGCTCCCTATGAGACTTGTCTACGCTCATGAAGTCCGTTTCTAGTTCTTCAAAGTCAAAGTTAGAGGCATCCTCATTTTCCTCGTGCGATTCAGTACTAACGATTTTTCTTTGGCGTGAAATACCTGGATCAACCTTTGTAGCCTTCGCATATCTAGCTGAATTTGACTGCCTTGAATATAAACGCCTTAAAATGAGCATACTTTAATGCTGCCTGTTATTTTTCCAAATTTTAATTTTTTTTAAGGTTAGGTTGTTTAGAAAATGTAAGGTTATGGGATAGTTAGTTTGACACTTTGAACAGTTCTCGAAAGTAATGTAGAGTCGAACAAGAAAATAACCATATAGTATGGATGTTCCTTTTTTTGGTTTCATTATCTGTGCGTTCCTTTAATTTTTTTTAACTTCCTTTCATGCCCCTACCTGGTCCCTATAAAAAACAAATATTTGTGCTGCGTCCTCTTCAAGTAAACCGTAAATTGGCTCAGCAAATTATTTTCTCCTATCTCAAAACTTTTGTTTTTGACCGTACGTGAAGATGTAAGTTGAGTTGCATAAGAAGGACCAATCATATGTTGTTGACAATTAGATGACAAGTAAATAATAACAGCGAGGTGAGTCAAGGTGCCAAAAATGACAAACATTTTGCCAAAAAAAAATGTAAATTTTAGCGTCACTCAATTCAAAAATTCACAGTGATATCTCCAAATTTTTAGTGCTTATTCGAGATAAACAATTTATCAAAACAACAAGCATAACGCGAGAAATATGGTAGATACTAGACATGATCTTTGACCACATGGAGGTGTAATTATCTTAACTAGCAATTATGGAGGAAAAAACCACAAGTACAGGAGAAAAAAAGATTAGATTCCGACAGCCAGCTAAAGTGTTGTTCAGACAAGACAGTAAAATAGAAGAGCTGTTGCAAAACGAACGTAAAGACAATGGAGATATGGAAAAATTAAAATCAGGTAGGTATAGTCCTTGCCGGATACATATAAACTTTTGATGGATGTTTGCCAATATATACAAATTTGTTCTAAAACCTCTCTTCTCTCTCTTTTAACCGAAACTATCTGAAAAAGATGGATTTATTGTCGACGAATGCAATGAATTGTTTTTCGACAAACTTATATGTTTTAAAGTTATCATACAGAATTAATTCCGACAGATGTTTGGCTAGGCTTTTATTAAGTAATTTTTATTTTTATATTTTAACCTGCTAATAAATATATTTTATTATAGCTGCTTCCATGTGTATTATGATAAAATTAATAGACACATAGATACGGAGTGTACTAAGATAACGTTACTTTATTTAAGTAGTTCTTTTATTTTAGAAAAATTTCCCTCTCTTCTCTCATTTCTCCGAGTAGAAGTGACAAGAGAGTACCTGCTAGAAAATGACGAAGAAAGATTCAGTGCAAGAAGAGAGAAAATATACTCTTTTATGAAAATACCCAAAGAGGTAGAAAAATTTATGCAGTATGGCATAATGCAATGTACGGATAGTTTTTTGTTTGTTTATACTTTTTTACCACTAAGAGTAGTGTTAGCTTTATGGGCACTGGTAACAAGACCGTTTTCAAAATGTTTTGGGTAAGTTATTTTTATTACATTATTCACATCACAAGACAAAATCATCATATTCAACCACCAATGGTAAAGAGTACTTCACAAAAATCAATATTATATAAAGGAATAACAATTTATAACAGTTTGCCAAAAAAAATTAAAGAAATATCAAAATTATGGACTTTTAAAAAATCACTAAAAAATATTTAAAAAAAAAAAAGTTCGAATTACATACACTAAGAATCTTAAAACTAATGAAATTTTTCATATTTTCAGTTTAGGTGATAAAAGAAATAGAAGGATCCTTACCCCAGCAGAGATCTGTGATTTACTAAAAGCTATGATCCTTATACTATCGACTATAGTTCTATGGTCAGTCGACACTAACATGATGTACCACATGATAAAAAGCCAATCTGTGATAAAGCTGTACATATTTTACAATATGCTGGAAATAGGTGATAGGCTTTTTAGTTCTTTTGGACAAGACACCATCGACGCTTTGTTTTGGACAGCCACAGAGCCTAGAGGAAAGAAACGGGAGCATTTGGGTGTGATACCACATTTGGTGTTTGCTCTGGTGTATGTCAGTATCCTTTGCAAGTTGTAGATAATGTCAGCTTTTTCTGGTAGTCTGTTTGTTGTAAAGTGATCTGTAGAAGGTTATTTTTTTTAAAGTCATGCTAATAAGAATATTTTTACTTTCTTTTTCAATGGTTAAAACCCTGAGAGGAGTCACTCTGTATTCAATTTATGATAATAAAGATAAAAACCTGTTTTGTTTACAATAGAATTCGTAAGTTATTATTATTTTTGGGTTATAGGTCAATTACGAATAATAACGATAAGTGTACTTTCATTATTGAATCTTTGTTATGTAAAATTGAATTAATTTGTTATAAGGTCATTTTTCCCTCAGGACATAATGATAACAAATGCTGGGACGAGGCCTCTTAAAAATTACTACACTACACACTACCTCGCGTTCGATTCCCATCAATATCAATTGCGTGGCTTGTCGAGCGGTAAAAAACTTTTTCCAACATTGCCTTTTATTATTAGACCAGGGCTGAAGCCTTTGACAATGGTAAAAAGTGAAAAAAAATAATAGTAGGATGAAACTCATTGGAAAAGGAAGAGAATATAACAAAAATGAAAGAAAAAATAATTTACAGGCGATCCGAGGTCGGGAAGTGGAAGGGGGTGAGTTTTTAAGGGTAGAAAACGATTTATCTCGATTTCCGGCAAAACTACAAGTCCTATGGAAAAACGTTAAATGGCAAAGTTGTAGGTAATAAAAAGATCTACAACTTTGGTATTTATACTTTTTTTCACATAACCTTAAAATTCATGTGAAAAATTCAAACCCAGTTTTTGGTTTTTTATTTTTATCTTTTACAAAAAGTTTTTTTTTTCACGAAATTTGGTAAAAACTTACCTTTTTATGTCCCAAACCCACTGTAATTTTTTTGATTTAAAATATTTATTTTTTCACCTTATTTTGACTTAATATCGAAAAAGCACCCTAATTTTCAATCGAAAATTCTCACGTCAAAATATCTGCTTTTTTAAAAAAGTCGGTGGGCTTTTTGTTCGTTGAAATCTCTACTTTCTGATGGTGTAAAAAAAAATATACATTACTATGGTAAATGTGTTGAAATCCCCTTTTTTTAGAACAACTTTTTTGGCATGTTTTTTGCGAACTTTATGTTTTATGGATTTGTAATTTTTTTGTTTATCAATGTAACATGGAATCTTACGTTTTTCGAGTAATTAAAGTATAAATTTTAATAAATAGCTCAAAATTGTACATAATGATTAAAAAAAAAAAATCGAATTCGAGTTTTTTTAGTTTCTTTGCATTTTTTAAGAACATTTACCATAGTAATACATATATATTTTTTTACACCATCAGAAAGTAGAGATTTCAACGAACAAAAAGCCAACCGACTTGTTTAAAAAAGCAGATATTTTGACGTGAGAATTTTCGATTAAAAGTTTTTTTGTAAAAGATAAAAAATCAAAACCTTGGTTATTTGAATTTTTCACATAAATTTTGAGGTTATGAGAAAAAAATGGAAATACAAAAATTGTAGATCTTTTTATTACCTACAACTTTGCCATTTAACATTTTTCCATAGGACTTGTAGTTTTGCCGGAAATCGAGATAAATCGTTTTCTATCCTTAAAAACTCACCCCCTTCCACTTCCCGACCTCGGATCGCCCGTAAATTATTTTTCCTTTCATTTTTGTTATATTCTCTTCCTTTTCCAATGGGTTTCATCCTACTATTATTTTTTTTGGTTTCAAAAATTATCGACCCTGGTCTATATTCCGCCCGTGTGTTGTATCGTTCCCAACTAGTATTTCCTTAAAATACACTCAGTAATGCATAGTGCACTCGTACTATTTCAAGCGACGACAATAAACGTAGCTGTTAATGCCAACAATAAGGCCTTATTGACGATAATGATGTCAAATAATGTAAGTATCATTATTTTTAAAAGTTTTCACAAATTTTATTGAAAAATTTGCTCTTTTGCCCCTCTTTTCAGTTTGTGGAACTCAAGGGTAGTGTCTTTAAGAAATTTGACAAGAACAACCTGTTCCAAGTGTCCTGTAGCGATGTAAGAGAACGATTCCACTTGACGGTGCTGTTGCTGATAGTCATTTTACAAACCATGAAGGAGTACAGTTGGAAAATCGACATATTTTGGGTGCTTATGTTCGATTGCATCGGGGTGTTGGGAGCAGAAGTTCTGGTGGATTGGATTAAGCATGCTTTTATTACAAGGTAGAGTATTTTACGGTTCAATGATTTCCCTAACTTTAGCCGTTACACTGACATTATAACCTCAAAATATTTAAATAAATAAACAAACAACCGATGTCAACAGACCTGATGTCAACGTCTTGTCATGATTTGACAGACAAAACTAACCTAACCTCAAATTATTTAGTTAAATGACGCCGACATGGAGGTCGCCACTGTCATTCTCCTCTGCACAGAAAAAAATCGGGGTTTGTCGGTTCGGTTCTCTTTGAACCTACCCGATTCGTAGATCCTACAAAGATTCGAAAATGGCTAGGCTTTCTGTGCAATTCAAGAAGGCCCATTACCTTTACACTACATCCCTTCTTCTCTTCCAGGTTTAACGAACTACACCTGGACGTCTACAAAGACTACCGCACCAGCCTGGCCTACGACCTGGCCCAAACCCGCCAAAAACACGCCTTCTCGGATCACTCCGATCTAGTCGCAAGGCGCATGGGTTTCATCCCGCTCCCGCTCGGCGTTGTAATGATCAGAGTCTTGCTCACGTCGTTCTCCATCAGCAACATACCGGCCGTAATCATAGCGATCGTCGGCTACCTGTGCTTGTGGTCCTGGAAGATACTGAACAGCGTGTTGATACTGGGAGTGGCGTGTAGATTTATCGCGCAACATAAGTTGGAGAGGACGACGCAGAATAGTCCGGTGAATAATGTGGAGTCGAAGGAGAAGCTCAAGGATATCGCTACTAGTCCGTTGCATCCGGTAAGCGAGCAGCCTAGGAAGGGGGTTATGCTGAGGAATGGATTTCCACCGCTTGGTAGGTTATAGTTTTACTCATAGTTTTACGGCGAATACAATATTGTGGTCGCGAAAATTTGCGCGTACTGTCTTTTTGTTTTCTTTCCATGACTTTTGTGTTGTTCTTGATAGATTTTTATAAACGTGAAATTGATAAATGTAAAAACTCCAATCAAGATAATATCTTGATATATTATGACATATTATGTGGAAAAAGATTAAAAAAATATGTAATAAAAATCAAAAACATAAAAATATAAACGAAATCAAAATTGAAAATAAATCACTTATTGAAAAGAAAAGTATCGCTAATAGCTTTATTGCCTATTTTTCTGAAGTGGGAGAAAAGCTAGCAAACAAAATCAATAAAGGTACTTAATAACACATTTTCAAATAAAAAATAAACAATATAAATTAATTTTATTTAGAAGAAACTAATATAATCATAAAGAAGTTGAAAATGTAATTGATCGTTTAAAATTAAAGAAATCTCCTGGTGCCGATAGAATAACAACAGAAATATTAAAAAATATTAAAACTTTTATTTCTAGACCACTAACATTTCTTATAAATATTATTTTTGAAACCAGTATATATCCAGAAGCTTTCAAAATTGGTATAATAAAACCTATTTTTAAAAATGGAGATTCTAGTAAAACTAGTAATTAAATTATAGACCAATAACATTAATATATTCGATAGCAAAAGTATTCGAAAAATTTTTAAAATTAACATTTGAAAATTATTTTGAAAAAATACATTTTATTTCTAATAAACAGTTTGGGTTTCAAAAAAATAAATCAACGCAAAACGCTATTTGCTATCTAACAGAACAAATATATGATGCACTAGATAATAAAAAACAGTTAGTACAAATAAATTGCGATGGACAAATTCATAGTTTTGCAGATGATACTACAATTTTTTCTTTTTTCTACAAAATTAATTTTAATAAAACAAATGATATTCCTTTTACTTTAAACCAAAATAACCTACCACGAAATATGAATAGTATTCAAATAAATGAAGACATTCAAATTTTTAAAGTTAATAAAATAATTATTTTTGATAGTAAATTAAATTGGAATTTTCACTTAGAATACTTAATTAAAACATTAAGAAGTCTACTACCCATTTTTAAAAACATTAAAAAATTTTTAAATGTAAGACATAATGGAAATATTATATTAGGCGTTAGTTAAAACTCATTTAAATTACGGAATTTTAGGTTGGGGAATAAATAGAACTTTAGTTAAAAAATTAGAAATACTACAAAAAAAAAGGTTTCTAAAAATTATATTCAATAAAGATTATCTTTATTCTTCAAAATAATTATATTCAGAAACAAAAAAGTTAAACATAAGACAACGTTACATTTATAACATCTTAATATACAGGGTGTTCCTAAATATCATGTAAATGCGAAAAGGGGTAATTCTTTGGCTTATTTAATGACTAAAAATTCATATAAACATAGGCGCACCGAAAAAAAGTTCATGGGGAGAAAAGGGGGCATGGCCCCTGAAAAAATATCTCCTTGTAGATTCTTAAAACCATTTGGTATGCACGATGATGTAAGTCCTACAGCGTAACCTATATTCCAAATTAGAGCTAAATATCTCAAAAACTACAAAAGCTATAAGGAAAAAACTAAAAAAATCTTGAAATTTCAACACCCTGTAGATCGGCAACAAAGCGTTTGCGGACCTACGTTTATATGACTTTTTAGTCATTAAATAAGCCAAAGAGTTATCCCTTTTCGTATTTACATGATATTTAGGAACACCCTGTATATATTTAAAAATAAAAACCTTATACAATTTAAAAACCATAATTATAATACACGTCATAAAAATGAAATAACCATAAAACCTAAAATAAATAAGTCCATAGGACAACAAAATTCTAAATATTTATATTTTTATTTAAACGATTATTTACCAACAAAAATTAAAAAATTAATTTCCTTAAAAAAATTAAAGTTAAAATAAAAACATGGATATTAAAAACAGACAATAATTTGAAAATATTTTTAGAAATGCTCTAATTAATATTGTTCTAAATAATTTATATAAGTAATATTTATTACCTAAAAATTATAAATTAATAATTTTATTATAGGTAATATATTTCTTCAAAAAGAACTGCGTTTATACTATAAATGAACATTTTTACTTTAAAACTTAATTTTTAATGCATATTTATGATTTATGATTTTACATACTAAAACAAAAGATAAGATTTGCCCCTAACAAGCTCAGCTTCAGGGGATTGAAGAATAAGTTTATAGAAGACAACATAAACATATTTATTAAAAATTTTAAATAAACTTATTATTATTCAAAAAGAGGTCTTTGGTTTTACTCATAGTTTTACTGCGAATACGATATTTTTTTTTTTTTTATAAATTTATATATTTTTAGACGTAAAAGAAAACGAACTAATCGTCAACGCACCTCCGGGTGACCTAGGAGCGTCCGCTATTTTCGCAAACAGCACCGTCGACCTCAAAAATGCTAGTCTAAACGAGGAACTCCTCAAAGTGAGCGACGAGGAAATAAGGATAGAGCAAGTGAACGAGGACATCGTCACTCGCAGCGTCCCCGACATAAAAAAGGAGCTCAGCGGCGAGGAGATGGTTAGTTCGAAGTGCGAGATAGAAAGTCTGAAAAAAAGTGAGAGCGAACCGAATTTGATAAATATGGCGGACAGTCAGTGTAAGGATTTATAGTGACGTGTCAAATTTTACGCGTTTATGATTTGACCAGTGCCTATATAATAGGAAGTATTGCCTCTGTTGTTGCGTTATAAAAAAATAAAAAATTACTGCCGAAAGTTTCACGAGTTGGGCGGTAGAATTATTGCAAATTCTTCTTAATGTGCAATAAAAACTACGGATACTCTGTATAATACAATGCGCATGAAGGTTTTTGATTGTGATATAATTTTCAAAGAAATCAATGATATGTTATTAACAATAGTTTTAAATACCGGCATTTATGACGAAAAGGCAAATCAGAGAAAGCTATTCAGATGCCTCTTATTTGTTTTGTGAACTGTTAACATACCATTGACGATTTACCTTTAGATAAGCAAACAATAATCACGGAAGTGGCAGTTTTATGGCCTCGCGCATGTAAACAAAGCTAGACACTATTTGACATGCGCACTGCAACATTATCGTTTGACGAATGGGGAAATAGAGGTAAAGTCGCCACAGTGGATCTTTGCCCGTGCGTCATCAATCAACGATCAGGACTCAACGTGGTTAATAACTCTGCATCCTTGTTTATTACAGTAACAAGTTTGAATAAAAGCATAAAAGAACGTCTCCAAGATTCCGCAATAATATAATGTGCTAGACAAGAATAAAACTATAAACGTCAATTAATTACTTTTTTTATTTGTTTAGTTGACAACCGTTGTATTTTAGAACGTCATTGTCAACCTTATTTTGATCTGCCAATCTAATTCGTATTTTGTAAATCTGTGTGCCTTAAAACTGTTCCTTTTTAGAGCTAATTATACCCACCATCTGTTTTGGCGGTAAGTATTTATGGATTTTTATAATACCCAATTTATTTATTTTAAATATTCTAACCGTGAAAGTTCTTTGAAAAGTTTACGGCAGTGGCTAAATTCCCTTAAACGAAAGGATGTTAAAAATTTGACTTTTGCGATTTTAATAGCCAATAAAACACCAAACTTTTCTAGATTTTAAGCTTTAAAAATAGTATTAAATGTATTAACATTTGTTTGTCAATTTCTTTTAGATAATAGAGAATGCCGGGCAAAACTTCAAATAAATAATAATTTTTCGGGATATTATGTAGGTACGTCAAACGGTAGGCAGGCACGTCCATTTTATGAACTTAACTTAGTTTTGACTTTTTTCGTCTCATAATTTTGATTTGATTCATACGATTTTGATGACGTAAAAGTGATGACGCACGGGAAAAGAACCACTGTGGCGACTTTAGATAGGGCTTTAAAATTTAAGTTCTTGCTCAAGAAATTGGACTTTCTTCTCCTTCTATGCCCCAAATCTTGCCAAAGAATTGGAATGTCTTCTCAATTTTTGATCAAGTTGGGACAAAAGGTAGTGATGTCTGACATTTTTAGTAGTTGCGAACCTATCAGATTTTAAGGATAGAAAATTGTTTTTACGGTCTTGTTTTTAAAATTTGTTTAAAAATGATTCGTCGTCGTGTTTTTAGTTCGAAAAGGAAGAAAACAAGAACAAGTGAATTAAACTAGTCTTGTAAAATCGAATATAAAAACAATAACCAGCAAAATAACCAATCTGCGGTGTTATCGCGTGCCTAACCTCAAGTCAAATATTAGTTGTTATATAACTGGTATATTCGATTAAGTTATATTATAACATTGTATTGATTTTTACAATTTGGCAAAATCTTGGGTACGTGTAAAACATTTTCAAGCAAAATTTCTTGTTCAAGAATTTGAAAAGTGTTTGCCCGAGAACTTGACCCGTGGAAAACTGGCTTTATTAAAAGCTTAATGTCTGAGTGTACAGATTTTAACCAAAAAATTAACCAACCAGCAACTTTGACAGAATTATTTTTCTCACAATTCACTAAACTACACAAAAACTAGAAATCCGTAAATATTAAACACCCACAATCCACGATAGCTAAAGAGAACTACAAGGAATCCACAGAGAAACCTTAAAACACTACAACAAAAATGGCGGCCGAGCCGGTTCTGGAGAGCAACTGTAGAGTATCTTAAGGTGGGAGTATCAACATGCTTGCCAACCTATTTCGCGTAGAGTTATTTATGTTTTCTAGCTTTTATACAAAATTTAAAGAAAATCAGTATCGACTTGATATTCTATAGGCAATAATTGACATATTTAATAAATATCAAGGAATTTCATAACTTATTTTAGGAGAATTGTATAGCGAAAAATATCGGATAAGATTTTTTTTAACATTATTATGTCATTGTCACTCATTGTTCTTTCACTATACAATTCTCCCAAAATTAGCAATGAAATATATTGATATTTTTGTAATATATCAGATACTACCTAAATTATGTACCGACGATATTGATTTTCTTTAAATGTTAGTTATTAAAATAATAAACTCAAAAAATCAACGCGAAATAGGTTATAGGTTGGCACTAGATTGAATGACGTTGAGAATTCAACCTTAAGCATGTCGGTAAAGTAGGACAGGCCGATAACATGAGGTTTGTGCGCATGCACGAAGGTGTCCAGAAGGAAGGCAGCTGATCGGCGAGTCATGCGCACGGACGTATTTTTTCGCCCATAAAACGTAACTTGTTTGCGTAGGAGATAAGCTGTACTTATCTAAAGGTAAATTGTCTATGAAACATACCGATACGGTCAAATAGTGTTTGCAAAGCAAGTTAAATCTTCCTCTCCAAGGGAATATTCTAAGGGAGCAAAAAATCTGAACCGCAAGGGACAAATAAGGAAAATGCCTGTCGCCCAATGTAATTAACTCTGTCTTTATTTACTGATTTGCCTGGTACTACCGTTAAGAGTCTGACCCACCAAAGCTAATTGAAACTATTTAACTTGGTAAAAACCTTAGACATGTACCTTTAGATAAGCAAACATGCAAACAATAATCACGAAAGTGGCAAATTTATGGCCTCGCGCATGTAAACAAAGCTACAGACGAATAGACATGCGCACTGCAACATTGTCGTTTGACAAATGGGAAAATAGACAGGTCCGGGCTTTAAAATTTGAGTTCTTGCTCAAGAAATTGTAAAAGTTGAGCTTCAATTTATTTTTACGTGCAAACAGCTAAAATATGCCCCAAATTCTTGCCAAAGAATTGGAATTTCTTCTCAATTTTTGATCAAGTTGGGAAAAAAGGTAGTGATGTCTGACATTTTTAGTATTTGCAAACCTATCATATTTTGAGGATAGAAAATTGTTTTGTAAGGTTTTGTTTAAAAATGATTCGTCGTCGTGTTTTTACTTCAAAAAGGAAAAGAACAAGTCAAATAAAATTATAATTTATTCACCCTTGGATTAATATTAACATACTTAGTGTTTTTAAACTTTTTAAAGCAATATATTACCCGAAAAATAGGCGTACCTAATTAGATTGCAGGGCTGCAAATACATACATTAGGGATCATCTGCCTTGGTGTGTGTTTCTCTTGATTTTCATACCTTGTTATGTGTTATTTGGGCATAATAAAAGCATACAATGGTCTTTACTAGTCATTGTATCCGAGTCACTAAAGGCACACAGACATATCCACTAAAAACTACACAAAAACTATAAATCCGTAAATATTAAACGCCCACAATAAACAACAAGGAATCCACAGAGAAAACTTAAAACGCAACAACAAAAATTGCGCCGAACCGGTTCTGGAGGGTATTTTGAGCATGTCGCTAAACAAGGACAGACCGATAACAAGAACTTTGTGCGCATGACCGATGCTGCTGGGAGGAAAGGCAGCTGACCGGCGAGCCGTGCTTTTTCACCCATAAAACTTACCTTTTGTTTACGCACGAGATAAGCTGTACGTATCTAAAGGTAAATGTCTATGGAAAAAACTTGCCGTTGATCACAGAACTATTAAAACAGGTAAAACACTTAGTATAGGCTGTATCTGTGTGTTCTCTGGTATAGATGGCACACCATAATAATAATAATAATAATATCTCTGTACTGACGGGGTTTCGGTTTTTATAGGTTGCCATCCACTAATTTGAGTTGGCAGCATAAAATTTTACCTGATTTCATCATATTTGAATGAAGAAAACGTCAATATACGTCGTAATTCCCAATAAGAAAACACTTTGAGTAAACTATCAGCCATGTAAATAAAGCACCTTACCCACTTCAAATCGTAGAGTCATAGTTTGAATGCTAGTGGGCTATTATAGGTGAGGTGCCTTATTTAAATGGTCGATGTTTCACTCTAAGTAGTTTCTTATTGAGAATGATGCTTTATAGCCTGTTCTTCTCTAAAGCCTGGATATGTGTCGGTACTGATGTTATGACGAGTATAATGCTGTGTGTTGTGTGAATGTGTGATGTGTGCTAGAGACTATATTTTACTCTTTCAATATGTTTTTTCCAAGTACCTATGTTGTTTTATAATAGTATTTATTTTTTATAAATTATATGTACTGTAATATAAAGATGGTGTATATATAATATACTTATAATAAATACCTCGAAACCAATTAATTTAAATGTTGTATTTGGATATGTATTTTAATTTTACAGGGGTTGATGACAGATTCCTGACGTCAAAATAGGTTCGAATCGTAGACTTAAGTTTTATTTAAAGAATCAAAGAATCCCTCGTTCACAATTTGTCTGGTTAGCTGTATAGACTACACCCATGGTCCATTATACTTAACACGTGCATCAAAAAGCAAAAGTATTTAGGTATGGTGTTCCTCAAGGAACAATTTTAGGACCATTATTTTTTAATATTTATACAGGGTGTTCTCAAAGTTGAGTCATTTATTTTACCAGGTTGTAGAACTCGTAAAAATAAGTAATTGTGCCAAAAATCATTTATATAAAAGTTGCAGAATAAAGAAGTCATTAACAATTGAAAAAATGTAAAATTTAAAAACTGTAAGACCTGATTTTTTGATATTCTCGACCACTGCGTTATCAATGTTTTGTTTACTGGCGATACTGGGTATGGCTTATTTTTTTGTAGGATACAAATTACTTATCATTCATTAATTTTACGGGTTTTAGTGGTCGAGAATACCAAAGAGCAGGTCTTAAGTTTTTAAATTTTACATTTTTTCAATTGTTAATGACTTCTTTATTCTGCAACTTTTATATGAATGATTTTTGGTACAATTACTTATTTTTACGAGTTCTACAACCTGGTAAAATAAATGACTCAACTTTGAGAACACCCTGTATTAACGACCCATTTAGTATAAATTGCGATGGACAAATTCATAGTTTTGCAGATGATACTACAATTTTTTATACCGATACAAATTGGGAAAACTTAAATAATAAAATTGAAAAAGATTTAAAATTATAAAAAATTGGTTTGATAACAATTTTTTAACAATTAATTTTAATAAAACAAATTATATTCCTTTTACTTTAAACCTAAATAACCTACCACGAAATATGAATAGGATTCAAATAAATGAAGACATTCAAAATTTTAAAGTTAATAAAATAAAATACTTATTTAGGAATTATTTTTGACAGTAAAATAAATTGGAATTTTCACTTAGAATACTGAATTAAAAAATTAGTTTACTACCGATTTTTAAAAACAATTTTTTTTTTTTAATGTAAGACATGGAAATATTATATTACGCGTTAGTTAAAACTCATTTAAATTACGGAATTTTAGGTTGGGGAGGAATAAATAGAACTTTAGTTAAAAAATTAGAAATATTACAAAAAAGGTTTCTAAAAATTATATTTAATAACGATTATCTTTATCCTTCAAAAGAATTATATTCAGAAACAAAACAGTTGAACATAAGACATCTTTACATTTATAACATCTTAATATATATATTAAAAAAATAAAAACTATACAATTTAAAAACCATAATCATAATACACGTTATAAAAGTGAAATAACCATAAAACCTAAAATACGTACCATAGGTATAATAGTCCATAGGACAACAAAATTTCAAATATTTGTTTTTATTTAAACGATTATTTATCAACAAAAATTAAAAAATTGATTTCATTAAAAAAATTTTAAGTCGAAATAAAAACATGGATATTAAAAACAGACAATTTGAAAATATTTTTAGAAATGCTTCAATTAATTAATATTGTTTTGAATAATTTATATAAGTAAGTAGGTAAGGTAATATTTTTACTTAAAAATTATAAACTATAATTTTATTATAGGTAATATATTTCTTCAAAAAAAGCTGCGTTTATACTATAAATTTACATTTTTACTTTAAAACTTGATTTTTAATGCATATTTATGATTTATAATTTTACATACTAAAACAAAAAAGAGATTTGCCCCTAACAAGCTCAGCTTCAGGGGATTGAAGAATAAGTTTATAGAAGACAACATAAACATATATACACTACGCCCATTAATTATCAAATATTAAAAAATGCACCCTCAAATTAATAAGCTGTAATTTCGTTAATAATGAACCAATTTTAAACTTTTTTTTTTTAATTATAGATATAAGATTCTCGTGTTTAGCGCAGAGTAGTTTGCGTCCTGACACGTCTTATTGTACGGGGAAGCACATAAACTCTAGATGCATGTAAATTTCCTTAAATTTAAAACTGACATATCTTACATAAAAATTGAATTTAATTTATTTTTTAAACGAAAACAATTAGACACCTATCAGCGCTAGAAACTGGCCAAAAAGTTTCGCCATGCCACTAGAGGCAAAGAAAAAAATACCATTTCTTCGAAATAAATTCTGTTGCCGAGAAAATGTTTCGTAAATAATCAATGAGTCATTTTATCACTTTTGGCTTTTAAATTTAGAATAAAAAACATGTCAACAAATAAAGTCTATAATACAGGGTGGCACGCAAAAACTTATCCATTTAATTCGTTCACAGAATGTATCCCTGAATTTTTATTTGTATTATTATTTTTGTATTTCTAATTTTAAGCAATTTAATTAAATGGTTAGATATTTCCGTAGCACTCTGTATTATAGACTTTATTTGTTGACATGTTTTTTATTCTAAATTTAAAAGCCAAAAGTGATAAAATGACTCATTGATTATTTTCGAAACATTTTTTCGGCAACAGAATTTATTTCGAAGAAATGGTATTTTTTCTTTGCCTCTAGTGGCATGGCGAAACTTTTGGCCAGTTTCTAGCGCAGATAGATGTCTAATTGCTTTCGTTTAAAAAATAAATTAAATTCAGCTTTTAGGTAAGATAGGTCAGTTTTAAATTTAAGGAAATTTACATGCATCTAGAGTTTATACGCTATCCCGTACAATAAGACGAGTCAGGACGCAAACTACTCTGCGCTAAACACGAGAATCTTATATCTATAATTTTAAAAAAAAAGTTCAAAATTGGTTCATTATTAACGAAATTACAGCTTATTAATTTGAGCGTGCATATTTGAATATTCGATAATTAATGGGCGTAGTGTATTATATTATTAAATTTTAAATAAACTTATGATTATTATTATTATTATTATTTTAATTCTATGGCGACAAAATCTAGAATGATAGCGGCAACCTCGCTTTCCTTTTTCACGCATCGGCCATTCATGGGCAGCAACAAAAACAGCTATAGTAATCGAAAAAACCCGTCTGGTTTTCTGAGAGTAATCGTAGTAGGTACTTGTTTTTGCGATGTCGTGGTTAATCGTCCGGAAGTTTTCGTAAATTTATTTTTTCCACAATACCTTTTGAATAACGTACCTATATGTACCTATAATAAATAAGAATCGAGAGTTTCCCACGTAACCTTAACCTTTATCTCGGCCATCTCTACAACTTTCCCCGGTCCAACCCTGCACGCACTCTACCCACGCTTTTCTCCGTCCCGGCGTTCTCCTGTGACGTAAGCGTGTCGGCCCTCTGACGCACGCCCAGCCCTGCTGACGTCACAAGGGACGCGCGATGCCGTTGCCAAGGGCTACCAAGCGTCCCGATGCCGGATCGGGATTCGGTAAGTGGTTTTTGTTTAATGCCCGTTGATACTATAACAACAGATAATAATAATATAATAATAAGTTTATTTAAAAGTTAATAATAATATAATAAATGTTTATGTTGTCTTCTAGAAACTTATTCTTCAATCCCCTGAAGCTGAGCTTGTTAGGGGCAAATCTTATTTTTTGTTATAGTATGTAAAATCATAAATCATAAATATGCATTAAAAATCAAGTTTTGAAGTAAAAATGTTAATTTATAGTATAAACGCAGCTTTTTTGAAGAAATATATTGCCTATAATAAAATTATTAATTTATAATTTTTAAGTAAAAAATATTACTTATATAATAAATTATTCAGAACAATATTAATTAATTAAAGCATTTCTAAAAATATTTTCAAATTGTCTGTTTTTATTTCGACTTAAAATTTTTTTAATGAAATCAATTTTTTAATGTTTGTTGGTAAATAATCGTTTAAATAAAAACATTAATATTTGAAATTTTTTTGTCCTATGGACTTATTTATTTTAGGTTTTATGGTTATTTCATTTTTATGACGTGTAATATGATTATGGTTTTTAAATTGTATAAGGTTTTTATTTTTAAATATATATATTAAGATGTTATAATTGTCTTATGTTCAACTTTTTTGTTTCTGAATATAATTCTTTTGAAGGATAAAGATAATCTTTATTGAATATAATTTTTAGAAACCTTTTTTGTAATATTTCTAATTTTTTAACTATATAGTTCTATTTATTCATCCCCAACCTAAAATTCCGTAATTTAAATGAGTTTTAACTAATGCGTAATATAATATTTCCATGTCTTACATTTAAAGAATTTTTCAATGTTTTTAAAAATCGGTAGTAAACTTCTTAATTTTTTAATTAAGTATTCTATGTAAATATTCCAATTTAATTTACTGTCAAAAATAATTCCTAAATATTTTATTTTATTAACTTTAAAAATTTTCATATTTCGTGGTAGGTTATTTAGGTTTAAAGTAAAAGGAATATAATTTGTTTTATTAAAATTAATTGTTAACAAATTGTTATCAAACCAATTTTTTATAATTTTAAAATCTTTTTCAATTTCTAGATGCTTTTGTTCAGTCAACAGTCAAGATAATCGTCTTCTAAGTTCACCATTTTGTCGAAAAATAAATTGCAAAGTTATAAATTTTAACCCGTTTCAGGGTTACGGTCCGATTTTTTTTCTTCTATACTCCGTCCATTTTATCCTAAGAAAGGTTATAGAAACCCATTTTTGAAAAAAGTAAGGTCTTCTGAGGTTATGTTACCACAGAAAAGAATATGG
The DNA here is from genome assembly GCA_963969555.1 of Polydrusus pterygomalis. Taxonomy (NCBI): domain Eukaryota; kingdom Metazoa; phylum Arthropoda; class Insecta; order Coleoptera; family Curculionidae; genus Polydrusus; species Polydrusus pterygomalis. The sequence continues at coordinate 10,129,935 of OZ018383.1, forward strand.
TTTGAGTGCATGCAGTTGCATACGGTAGATAGATTCTATCATAGATAGATAGATAAACAAGATCTTACAGAATTCCTCTCTCGATTAAACCGTCCGGTAGAGATATAGGAAAATGACACGTACTCATCGCGTTATTTACATCAGAAAATGTCTCAGCGGAATTGCGTGTCAAATTTTTCCAATAAACATTCTTCAAGGCTGAAAAGTTTTACGATGATGATGATAGATGGAAAATAAATATTTTTTAAGATACTGTATCAAATCTCTTTTCTAAAAAAAAACATTTTTCATTCGCAGTTAAGTAATCAATGGAAAATATTATTATTTATATAATATTATTACTATTTATTATATTCAAAGAATTGTCACTATTGTATTCTGTTTTAATTAAATAAAAAAATAAGAAGTTTACTACCTACCGATTTTTAAAAACATTAAAAAAATTTTAAATGTAAGACATATTGAAATATTATATTACGCGTTAGTTAAAACTCATTTAAATTACGAAATTTTAGGTTGGGGAGGAATAAATAGAACTTTAGTTAAAAATTTTGAAATATTACAAAAAAGGTTTCTAAAGATTATCTTTATCCTTCAAAAAAATTATATTCAGAAACAAAAAAGTTGAACATAAGACAACTTAACATTTACAACATCCCTATACTTACATATTTAAAAATAAAAACCTTATACAATTTAAAAACCATAATTATAATACACGTCAGAAAAATGAAATAACCATAAAACCTAAAATAGGACAAAAAATTTCAAATATTTATGGTTTTATTTAAACGATTATTTACCAACAAAAATTAAAAAATCGATTTCATTAAAAAAATTTTAAGTCGAAACAAAAACAGACAATTTGAAAATATTTTTAGAAATGCTTTAATTAATTAATATTGTTCTGAATAATTTATATAAGTAATATTTTTAACTTAAAAATTATAAATTATTAATTTTATTATAGGTAATATATTTCTTCAAAAAAAAAACTGCGTTTATACTATAAATTAACATTTTTACTTTAAAACTTGATTTTTAATGCATATTTATGATTTATAATTTTACATACTAAAACAAAAAATAAGATTTGCCCCTAACAAGCTCAGCTTCAGGGGATTAAAAAATAAGTTTATTATATTTATTATATTATTAAATTTTATATGAACTTATTATTATTATATTATTATTAATTAATTGTTATTATGTCATTTCATCTTCACATTCAATTTATGCTATTTATTGTCATCTACTTTTTAAGAATGTTGAACGCCTAAATATTGCGACTAATTAGTTTTAAATACAAGCTTCTCTTATTTATGAGTTTCTGGGGGGAGGGGATAAATGCCTCTTGGTCACCCCCCCCCCCCCCACCTAGCTACGCCAGTGTGAAGGACCTAAAAATACGTCACAAATCCATAAATCTTACATCAACAAGAAGTGCGAGTCATATGATCATGTATTATACACTCCTCAAATAAATAACAATCGTACAATTTGTATTGTATAAAATTTGTAGCTAAAACTATAGATATTAAAATTGGGTGCTTGCCATTTGGGTTTTCTAATCTATTTCCTCGTTACATAAGGAATTTTGATTGCCTCCTTGTATTGATGTACCGAAAAAAAACATAAATTTCAAAATAAGTACTTAATTCTCCCATTCAACCACTTTTTTCTTGCGCTATTGTTGTGTTTTTGAACGATATATTTTTATATCTTTAAAATTTTTCTTTTTTGAATTTGGATAGTAATGCTGCAGTAAGAAAATTTCCAAGAATCGCTTCTCGCGAAAAATTCCAAGAAACTTATAAATTTCCTTGGTATTGATTTCCTTGACAAGCAGAATCGGAAAACTCGCGCACTTTCGTGAAATAGGACGAACATATGGGTAACATAAAAACTACACACAAAAAATATTGAACAAAACACAATACCTATCATAGACAAGCGAGTTGCGCGCTCTCAAGGATAGATAGGCAACTTAACATACTAAATTGGTTCCCTGATAGCGCCACATGCGACCGGTGGAAAAACTAAATATAGTCGTGGTGGGGGTAGGCGCCAAGCATAAAAATTTAAATTTTATTATTACTTTGAATTCAAATTTTCGCGCTTCCAACTTAACGGAAAAGTTTGAAGCGCGAAACATTTGATTCAAGTTAAAATAATTTGGGAGAACGAAAGGAAATTATAACAACGTTTCTTTGATATGGCGACAAGATTTATTAATATTAGATATTTACATAATTATGGTTTACATAAAAAAAACAGCTTACATTATTATATTATTATTTTCTGTAGATTTTTCTAACAATTCCGTGTTATTTTCAAAGTTTTTATTTAATAAACTAGGTATTGTACCTTGTAGTTCATTAAGTTGTGAAGTAAAGTTTCTTTCTATATCTTTAATAGCTTTCGCTGTACTTTCCAATCGTTGGGCGACATTAATGAAGTCTTCAGGAGGTTCCACGCTTTTGTTAATTGCCTTGGTTTTTCTTCCCGATTTCTTTGGTCGCGACATATTAAATATATACCTATTTACGATTCTCAAACTACCGACTGCGCCATGTTAAGTTTATAAATTATATATGAATAATTATTTAATAATAACTTTATTTTTTATATATTTGACAAATCAATCATAAAATGACAATGACTCAATGACAATCTTTCACCAGTCCAGGTAAGACTTCAGGATCTGTCACAACAAGCCATATCTTTATCTTTCTCGCACATGCAGGTACAGAGAGAGAGAGAGGTACAGAATGTTGGCCATGCTCATTCTAAATGAATATTCTGTTCCTACCAACGTTAGGAGATGAACAACCTTATAAAACAAAATTCCTACAATAGCGCCACTAGCGACCGGGGGATAAATTAAACGAACAGGGGACGACCTTCACCATTTAAGTTATCCTAGCCTGATACCTATCAACAACTCATTTTCAGTGACGTAACCAGGCTAGGATAACTTAAATGGTGAAGGTCGTCCCCTGTTCGTTTAATTTAGCCCCCCGGTCGCTAGTGGCGCAATTGTAGGAATTTTGTTTTATAAGGTTGTTCATCTCCTAACGTTGGTAGGAACAGAATATTCATTTAGAATGAGCATGGCCAACATTCTGTACCTCTCTCTCGCTCTGTACCTGCATAATATGTGCGAGAAAGATAAAAATATGGCTTGTTGTGACAGATCCTGAAGTCTTACCTGGACTGGTGAAAGATTGTCATTGTCATTTTATGATTGATTGTAAAATATATAAAAAATAAAGTTATTATTAAATAATTATTCATATATAATTTATAAACTTAACATGGCGCAGTCGGTAGTTTGAGAATCGTAAATAGGTATATATTTAATATGTCGCGACCAAAGAAATCGGGAAGAAAAACCAAGGCAATTAACAAGAGCGTGGAACCTCCTGAAGACTTCATTAATGTCGCCCAACGATTGGAAAGTACAGCGAAAGCTATTAAAGATATAGAAAGAAACTTTACTTCACAACTTAATGAACTACAAGGTACAATAACTAGTTTATTAAATAAAAACTTTGAAAATAACACGGAATTGTTAGAAAAATCTACAGAAAATAATAATATAATAATGTAAGCTGTTTTTTTATGTAAACCATATTTATGTAAATATCTAATATTAATAAATCTTGTCGCCATATCATTGTTATAATTTCCTTTCGTTCTCCCAAATTATTTTAACTTGAATCAGATGTTTCGCGCTTCAAACTTTTCCGTTAAGTTGGAAGCGCGAAAATTTGAATTCAAAGTAATAATAAAATTTAAATTTTTATGCTTGGCGCCTACCCCCACCACGACTATATTTAGTTTTTCCCCCGGTCGCATGTGGCGCTATCAGGGAACCAATTTAGTATGTTAAGTTGCCTATCTATCCTTGAGAGCGCGCAACTCGCTTGTCTATGGTAGGTATTTCAATTCATAATTAATTTTATTTTTTTATATCCTGATAATTTAACTTCGTTAAGTGAAGAAGAATTATACGTGAAAGCGCGGAATTTACAAACGATATACCATAAAGACTTATCCATTGACTTTCCTAGTCAAAATTTAAGCCTCAGAAAGGGACTTGGAGATAGTATTTCAAAATTCAAAACGTTGTATGAACTTGCGGATCATTTATTAATAAAAAATCAGTGTGTTTCTTCAAATTCTGTATGTAAGATGTATCTAGTGCAGTGATGTTATTTCTAACTTTGCCAGTTAGTGTGGCATCAGCGGAACGATCTTTTTCCAAACTTAAAATAGTAAAAACCCATTTACGTAAAACCATGGAACAACAACGCCTTTCGGACTTATCCTTAATCAGCATCGAACACGACTTTGTTCAAACATTAAATATCGACGAAATTATAAACGATTTTGCAAAAAAAAAACTCTCGACGATCTGGTCGTTTTGTATAATACCTTGTATAGTACTTAGTGACAATAATGTTAGTGCAGACTTGTTGAATGTTCATGTGTTTTACTGTCTTCTATCTTTTGGATTCTATGAGGCTCGATCACTGCCACCCCCGTTACTACCATACATGGTAAGCAACATTATAAGTGGTGTTTTAAAATTTTGATTTTGCAGCATGTTTGCTGGAATATTATGTATAATAACTATGTATAACCTATGTTATGTCTACCTAGGATTATAAAATAAATTCGAATTGTTTGCTGTTTTAATAGTAGGTAGTACTTAACAGATAATGTGGGTTTAAGCCTAATTAAATTACTACACGATTAACGAATTCAATAATTCATAAACCTGAACCTAATAGTAATGAAAATAAGAATTAAATTATTTAAAGTTCAATGGTTCATCACAAAAATATATCCAAGTAGCGATTACGGCCCTGGAAACCAGCCACTTAAGGTACGTTTATCGTATCATAGCTCTGACGATCATCATGAGCCATAAATTATGCTGATTAGTAATTATTATGTCACACATATAAAATCCACAATGTACATTGATATAGGTACCTATATATTTTTTTATCGCAAACGAAATTGACGCAATCTGAACTTTTATGAATGAAAATTTGTTTTCGCTGTAGTAAACTTGGCAATGACGACAATAGAAGGGCGCACTTTCGTCTCTTTTTTACGTCAATCGTTTGTTTTGATACGCTGAGAAAAAATGTGACTGTGTAATTACCACAGGACTATGCAGTAATTTCAGTTGGCAGCATCATTCCGACTATGAAAATACAGGGCTATGTTATTTGGGTTTGTTGAAAGGTAAAACAAATTAACTAATAATATCTGGACATCACCAAAACACAGTTTATTATAAACAATTTTAAAAATTTCTTTTGTGATATTTATATAAACTTACAATACAATAGATAGGTATTAACAATATCACTGTGTTTAGTGTATAATTGTTTTAATAGTAAGAAAAGTGCGGCAGAGGAAATTTCTTTCAACAGGTAATAAATCTCAATAGATGCATTGTTTTAAGATATACAGGGTTCCCCATTTAAAACGAAACAGGCTAAATATCTGGTTCCACGTTAATTAAAAAAAAAAAACGCTCGGACCAGTCGATTTTTATTTCGAGGGGGACATCTTTTGCGTATATTGTTAATCTTGTTACTTCAAGCCCCTAGGAGGGAGGGGGGTAAGATCTAAATCTTAAATGTATACCCCTATTTTATATAATTTTTTTGGATTCTGCATAAAATTCTGAACATTTTTTAATAAAAGCATTATTAGTCTATACTAAACAGTTTCCGAGATATTGACTCTTGAAAAATGACATTTTTGAACTTTGACAGCGTCTAGCTTTCTAACTGTACGTCTTAGAGCAAAGCGGCTTACATGTCCTATATTCGATTTTTATTATCTTTCCAATAGTGTGAACTTTCGGTTAAACCGGTTGTAAGAAATATAGTACTTCCGGTTTAATCGGAAGTTGACACTATTGGAAAGATAATAAAAATCGAAGATAGGGACATGTAAGCCGTTTTACTCTAAGACGTACAGTTAGAAAGCTAGATGCTGTCAAAGTTCAAAAATCCTATTTTTCAAGAGTCAATATCTCGGAAACTGGTTAGTATAGACTAATAATGCTTTTATTAAAAAACGTTCAGAATTTTATGCAGAATCCAAAAAAATTATATAAAATAGGGGTATCCATTTAAGATTTAGATCTTACCCCCCATTATTACATAACCCATCATTAAAAATCTACGGCACATTCCTTAATGAAAGTATCGATAACATGGTAAAAAAACTGTAAAAATCGCATTAAAAATAAAAGAGTTGTATCTCTTGTATAAAAAGTATTTGAATCATACCTAGCTAAACACTCCAGAGCATCAGTCAGTATTTTTTTAAATGATCGTTCCGGAAAACAGATCTGAACGTTTTATCCTGTTTTCGGGAATCTGCACGTCCACATTTCGGGATAACACATTACTTCTAATCGTTTCCGTGTAATCTAGGTTTTCGGAAAACCAATGCATTCACCCCCACACATTGATGGTGGTATATTCAGACACATGATCACGTATTATATTGACAAAATATTTCGCAGAAACTGTAAATGGGTGGAAAATGTATGGTTATCTATATCTATGATCAAACAGCATCAGTCTGTGGTTAGTTCAGTCAATATATAGGTCAAAATGACAACTGACATGACACACAAACCGAAACCAAGTGTATAGTGTCTTCACCTTTATATGGTTTAAACCAACGTATATACCCTGCGAGCAAAAGTTAGTTGCATCAAAGAGGGCCTTGCATCTAAGGACGTAATGCTTAGCTGTAGAGGTTAATACCTATTGGGTGTCAGTAACTACCTGAATTAACAATCAATCAGTTATTCCGTCATCTTTGACAGTGGTTACAAGTAATTTGATTCATCGCTAATTTTTCCAATTTCTTGAACAAACAGCACAAAACATTCATGATTGAAGCGTATTTTCGAAACGGGGTTAGAGTAAATAGTGAGTGGCAATACAATCCGGGTTTGTGCATGGACGATTTTCACGAACATTTTCCTAACGTTGCTTTTATTGCTGGGGATTTTTATCATTGCCTGAAAAGAACCGTGGCTGTGTTTAGGAAAACAGGTTCTATACAACACAAAAAGGAGCAGGAAGACCATCTGTAAGAACAGAAGAACTTGTTGCAAATTTAGAACAATAACAAGAAAGGATTATCCAAGAATGTGGTAACATTTCTCCAGAGATGCTGGTCAACTCTTTCGAAAATATGAAGAGACGTGTGAATTTATGCTTAGAGCATGGCGGTGGCCAATTTCAGCAGTTTATGTAATTATTTTCTTTGTGTATATTCTTACTTTGTTAATTTTGTAAACAACAAAAATAAATTTGCATTTGTCTTCTTATTTTATTACTCATTAGATTGGCATATCATGTTATAATATGAATTTGACAAAATTTTAACCTAGATTTGGTTAGATATATCGTCCCCATATCATTGTGATCTAAACCAAGCCCTACGTTTTTTAATCCAAGCCCTCTTTGATGCAAATAATCTTTGCTCGCGCGGTATAAAGTTCGTAAACCTCCGAATAAAAAAAAAAAATTACACATTTTATGAAATAAATCTGTTCAAAATTTTTCCCTAAAAGCCCGACAAGCAACAGCTGGAATATTCCGAAAATAGGGCGCCGTTTCCAGCGAAGCGGCACGGAAAATGCGTGGGAGCCATTCCAGCCATTGTCATTTTCCAAGAAACGGAAAGCTGCGAAATTGCTAAATTTTAAAGTCATTTGGGCTCTAACTACGTAAGATCATTTATCAGATAATAATTCGGACAGGTTGGGCTTACGATGAAAAATTAACTTTAATCATAGACGACACTGGCGTAGCAAGAGGGGTGAGAAAAATGGAATATTCTTCCCCGCCTATTAATAGGGAAATAAATATTAGTAGCTCTAATAATAGACCAGGGTCGATAATTTTTGAAACCAATAAAAAATAATAGTAAGATGAAACCGGGGACGAAACCCATAGGAAAAGGAAGACAATATAACAAAAATAAAAGGAAAAATAATTTACGAGCGATCCGAGGTCGGAAAGTGGAAGGGGGTGAGTTTTTAAGGGTAGGAAACGATTTATCTCGATTTCCGGCAAAACTACAAGTCCTATGGAAAAACGTTAAATGGCAAAGTTGTAGGTAATAAAAAGATTTAAAACTTTTGTATTTGCACTTCAAAATTTATGTGAAAAATTCAAAGTTTTTGGTTTTTTATTTTTAACTTTTACAAAAAAAAATTTTTTTTTTACGAAATTTGGTGAAAACTTACCTTTTTATGTCCCAAACACACTGTAATATTTTTGATTTAAAATATTTATTTTTTCACCTTATTTTGACTTAATATCGAAAAAGCACCCTAATTTTCAATCGAAAATTCTCACGTCAAAATATCTGCTTTTTTTAAAAAGTCGGTGGGCTTTTTGTTCGTTGAAATCTCTACTTTCTGATGGTGTAAAAAATATACATTACCTTCTATGGTAAATGTTCTCAAAAAATGCAAAGAAACGAAAAAAACTCGAATCCGAAATTTTTTTTTTAATCATTATGTACAATTTTGAGCTATTTGTTAAAATTTATACTTCACTTACTCGAAAAACGTAAGATTCCATGTTACATGTTAGTGTAACTTCCATTTCTTATTTCGTTTTTCATTCATAAAAAAAGCGTACACGAATTAGAATGAGTGGAAACCTTAACCATATTTGCGTAAAACCTGCTTATCGCACGTTAAAGGTTATTAAAAATGCAAAGTATTGGCGATGGGCGTTAGTTCAATAGAATAACAAAAATTAATTTTTTTATTTCATATAATATATCTTAATAGTTTTATAAAAATTACAATAGAAAAAAAAAGTTTAACGAGAATAAATAAAATGTAATATTTGCTCATTATTATAGGTATCCCTGTTTTTCTATTACTTGAGCCAGTCTATTCGGAATTGACTGAATTATATTTGATTCAATATTTGGATCAAGCTCTTCCCAGCACGCATGTATTATTTCCCATAAATCTTCTGAATTTTGTGGCCTAAAATTTCGATTATATATTTTTATTACGATTATACCCTAAATATTTTCAATTGGATTGATATCGGGACTATAAGCGACCCAAAGCAGCACTTCCACATTATGGGTTTGAAACCAGTAGGTTACAGCATTGTCAGTGCGGACTGGACAATAAACTTGTTGAAATATGAAAGTACCTATTATTATTATTATTTTATTATATATTTGCTCAGCAGATGGTAACAATATGTTTTCTAAAATGTTAATGTAATTTCCGGCATTAAATCTTCCCTATATTCGCCAGCAAACACCAGGTCCATGAACACTTTATCCAGCCCCATACGTTTACAGATAAACGCCAATGTCTAGAAGTGATAGGAATAGTATATCGCTCTTCAAACCTGGTATTGTTTGGACGGGTTTGTTCGGGTTTGTTCGACGACCTGAACCAATTTTCCACTTTAGGGATTCTTCTTGTTCCCAGCGTTGCTTAATTTTCACTTGTAATACCACTAGAAGTCAAATTATATCCAGAAATTTTTTTGAGCACACGAATATTTTGAAAATTTTTTCGAGCCGGAGGTGAGAGAAAATTTTCTTAAAATATTCGTGTGCGAGAAAAAGTTTTAAGGTATAATTTGATTTCGAATGGTATTTGGTAAGAAACTTTCACAACAAAATGATTTTATAATAGATATTTGTTATTAGACAGTTATACGTCAATAAATATAGAATGCTTTGAAATTACTTTAAACGTCAAATTTAAAAAAAAATATGTCAATTGTAGTTGTGCCTATATAAGAGTAACCGCAGCACAAGATTGCAGTTATTTAACATTTAGTGTTGGTTTATGAAGTGCAGATAGGGATCACAATATTAATCGCTTTGGTCAAAATAATATGGAAGAAGTTAGGCAAGAAATTGAGGGGTTAACACCTGCTAATACAAAAAAATCTAAAGCAAGTGTTTGGCGACAGTTTACTGACTTTTGCCTCGAGAAGTCATATGATTTTGAACCCATCACCGTACTGTACATGTTTTTTTTTGGAAGATCTCATTGCCGAATGCGGTAGTGAATTAGAGGAAGAAAATTTGTTCTCGATCATCCAGCAATATCTTTTAAAGAATCAATAAAATACAGATTATTACGTGGACAAGAAGTTAACAAAATTTTGTCCAAATATTACCTATATTATTTAAAACATAGACATTTATTCAATAGAATTTGTCCATCGGATTATTGGCCATTGAAAAGGGAAGAGGTAGAAAGAGGATTTAAGGTACATTTACAGTTTGTAACTAAAAATTATGTATCTAAAAAATAAATTATTTTGTATTGTTTAGGCGTTTTTATTCCTTTAATATTATCTAACATTAATTAAAGAAATTTAAAATTATAAAAAGTTTGACAAAACGTACTGGTTGATTGTTGACAGTTCCAGTTGATATTTTATAAAGTTCCGTGTTGTCACTTTATATTATGTCAAAAAATGTCCACTGTAATATACCCTCCAGGGTACCCCAGCAAGAAAAAAATTCCGAAAAAAATACAAAGGTTGCCATGGCAACGTTATGAAATGATTATATTTCATTGGATAAATATCGATGGCGTGAAATTTTCAATATAGTTTTTTTATTTCCATTATACAACTGGGCTACAGCACGAATTGACCATCCTTCTTCGATTCTTGATACAATTTGAGCCTTTTCAACTTCAGACAACTGACGAGGCAATTTGACGTTCTTCTGTCAAAGTTTATCAAACGTTACCACCGTGCAGTTTCAAAATTAATTACACCGACGCCAATGCTTTGCATTTTTGATAATTTATGACGTGTGATAACATCCAATAAACAATCATTTAGACAAACCGGTTTTACGCAAATATGACAAATCTTACCTGTCATTCTAATTCTCGTACGCTTTTTTTTTCTGAATACAACTGTACCTACCACATAATTATTGTTTTAATTTTAAATTGGCTTATTAGAAAATAATAAAATTTGGCTTGCGAGTCTATCGTACAAGGACCTTTAAAAAAGTCTCATATAATTTTGATGTAAAATTAATAGGAAAGCCAATAATAATTGAGGATAGCAAAATTTACATGGGATTTCTCAATGCCCGTCTAGCATAGCTGCTGCATTGCTTCTTTCAATATCTTTAAAGTGAATTAGATAAAAGGAAGAGTACCATACCTGTTTTCTGTTTTCCTCAACCAAATCGACTAATTACCGGACGATATCAGTTACCTACACCGAAAAACCCTTTTTCATGAAAAAAGCAAACACCGATCTTTAAAAATATTTATTTGAATTCGGCATTAATATTTGTCCAGCATAATATACCCGGCATAGTAAAGTAGTATATGAGACAATGTTAACAAAAGACATACATCATCTTGAGTAACACTGGCGCTTCGGTTACCGAACAGAGTTGACTGCAAATATTGATTCTTCGCTGTGTCGGATCCACTGAGCGCCAGACGAAGAAATGTTATGTAAAGAAAGGTATGAAGATGTACAATTAGAGAAGATTGGTTCCCACAAATCTTACATACGCGACCGTAGCACAACTAATTGATATAATAAATAGTAAAAATGACATACTTAAAGGAGTACTCTTATGAAACTCTTAACGAATTTTAAGGGTATGCGTCACAGAATAAAAAAATAGATATAATACCATGTGTTTAAAAACAGCATCTCTAGGCAACGCCTAATCTTTGGGGAAATAATTTTTTACACTAGAACAAAGTTGGCAACGAAATTATATTAACGCCAAAATATGTCAATTGAAGAAAACATTGAAGGAATTAGATTTATCTTCGTCCTCGTTACAATATCGTTTTTAAAACCTAGACTACAGAAGTTTTTCTCTTAGAACAGTGTTTTTATTGGTAGTAATCAGTTCCATTAGCAGCACAGTCTCATGTGTTTCCTAAAAAAACACTCAAATAATAAAAAAAACAGCAATTTTAAGCGATGGCTACCGAGTTCATCTGCCTATAACGTTTGAACAATGGCGTGGTTGGAAACATTCCTAAAATATTTCCACGTTGGACCAGGAGTCGGGCAAGTCAAAGAAACTATACTATCTACGACCTTTTAGTAGGCTTTAGTTAAAATATTTTTAATAACATTTTACTAACTGCAGACTTCGGTCAGAAATGATACGTAAACTAGACTGCGGACGACCGGTTGTGCAAGGAAATATACTAACAGTTGCCCTTAACCTACTTGTCGGTAAAAAAACTGCCTTCGTTACCAACCCGCTGTCATCTGTCACTTTTTAATTTTGTGCGACTTATTTTTCTTCTTTCTTTCTAATTTTAACCTTCTGTAATAGGTGGCCGAATATTTAAACATGATTTAAACTCGCGACGAGTAGAGGTAAGCAGCTTTTTTGTTTCCATATTATCAATAATAAAATAAACAGAACCAAAACAAAACCTCACTTTGAAGTAGGAATAAGACTGCTGTGCCGACGTACGGTCCAACGACTAGCAACAACTAAATACTTACCAAGAACATTTAGTCTGTTACCAACGTTGTATGAACGTTGCCCATGTGCCCAACAGTGTACTTGCTCATAGCTGGTCAGTAACCGACGTTTTACCAACGTCGGCGTCGGTTAGTATCCAAATCTTTGGGGTCGGGTATGCAAGGTTGGAACAACGTCGATTAGACGTCGGTTTACATCTTACCGTATTTAAGTGATATTTCGACTAAATCTGTAACTACCACAACGTCGCGCGTAGTAAAACTATAGCTGGAAGTCAGAAAAATGCTGTTTGGGCAACTGCCAGTCGGAATTAATACAGTTTATAAAACCAGATTACACCCCCAATAGAACTTGATAATTACTGTGAGTGGTCAGAGCAATAATGGCTATAAAGCATTCTATGGTAGCATTAACTCCTATTTCCTATTGGCTAAATTACCGTGATATTATCACTACACAACGGTCTAGCAATTTTCGTTGTCTTGTGCATTTTGGAACTTAACTAAAAATCGGTTGTATTTAAATCCGGCAAGTCGGGTGCTCGTTATAACTTACTGATCAAGAAGTTAATAGTTGCGAATATAGCAAGAATATGCAGATGAGAGTCGATTAAACAGTTTGAGATGCAGTTTTTTAATGTACTTAGGTATCTAATAAATAATTAATCCCATGAACATCTCGTACGACCATAAAATCAACATATTCTCTGCATGGGGTCATGGTCGCAAACACACGATTATCATTACATACGTACTGCGTGTGTGGGTCATTCCCAGCTAATTTGCTTATCCTACTAGACTATACAACGCAGTTTATTTTGTCGATGTAAAGCCCCAAAAATGTATTTAAAAGGGTTTTTTTATCGTTTAAAAAATGCCCAATGCGTTTTTGGGTCTTATCCACTTCACACGATTCTTCACAGGTAATATAAACCAACGCTGAAGCAAAGATATAGCATGGATTTCATTCATAAGCGTATTTTTAAGCCCACTGCACTAAGAAATAACCTTCTATTTCTTATAAGAATTCACGTACTCTTTATACAACTGTTTAATACTATATGTGACAGCAACGCGCTTTCCTAACTGTCAGACAACGAACATTGCTATACCGTTGTGTAGTGATTATATCACGGTAATTTAGACAATAGGAAATAGGAGTTAATGCTACCATAGAATGGTTTATAGCCATTATTGCTCTGAATACTCACAGCAATTATTGTCAAGTTCTATTTGGGATGTTATCTGGTTTTATATACTGTATTAGTTCCGACTGGCAGTTGTAATGAAACTTGACATTAATCATAATAATATTTGATTGCTACTGTTAACAAAGCATATACTTACCACTAAAAATCACTACTGTAGTTCTGAAAAATTTAAATAGCTTCTAGTGTGATATTGTTCTTGTCGTTTAACATTGCATATGATTATCTATTATTCAACATGGTTTACTGAGATGGAAAAATTCGTCCATAGATTATAAAGTCCAATACTAACGATGGGTTGTGCGAAATAAGAATCTTCTATTGCTTTATATGACATGCAAAGTTCTAAAAAACTAAATTAATTGAAACAGGTATTGGTACGATAAATAAAATGTAAATTCAGACAGGATAGCTAGAAGACTCCGAACAACGATGTGACCTGCGCAATGAAAACGGTAAAACCAATACTAGGGCGTGCAGCGATTGCTGATTGCTACGAACCCCCACCAACGTCTTGTGGATTATAGGTTCTAACGGATACAATTCGTTTTTGGGGACGCTGTTCTGCTTCTTAATTGTAGAGAAAGTGCTTTACTAGAAACAAAATGCGTAGCATTGAGAAGATACAATTTATTTCTTAACAAAATGGCTGTATTAAAAGTCGTTCATTATTCAACAAGACTGATGTGCTGCTAATGGAACTGATACTGAACTACCAATAAAGACACTGTTCTAGCAATTCTGGAATTGGTGTGATGTTTGTTGAGGTCCTGTTAAAAAAACCTTATCGACGGAAATAAAAAACGGTAAATAGGTATATAGGGTGACTGGTAAGTAGACGCATTCCTTTGGGGAGGTGTTTGTAGAGCCTATTTGCAATTGAATTAACCATACTACCCTCTATGCAAAACCCACTGGATTTTGAGATATTTTCATGTTTATGTTTTTTCGAAATTCTCGTGCTATGACTACTAAGAATTTGAAATTAAAGAAAAAAATTATCGTTTTTGTAAATGTTCCAATTTTACGTGTTAGCTGACACACTAGTGCAGGTTATAAAGCAAAAAGTATGGCAAAGAAGTAAAAGAAATAAAAATACAGGGGCAAAAACGAAAACTTACGAGAATTTCGAAAAAACATAAACATGAAAATATCTCAAAATCCAGTGGGTTTTGAATAGAGAGTAGTATGGTTAATTCAATTGCAAATAGGCTCTACAAACACCTCCCCAAAGGAATACGTCTACTTACCAGTCACCCTGTATAAGTAGGTACACGCTTTGTTGATGGATTTAGTTGTACCCTTAAATGTTTGTATGTTGCATGTTTAATTGTGTTCCTATAGATCAAATAGACATATAAATGTTACTTTATCTTGGAATAACCCCTGTACGCTTTTCACAAATAATATTATTGCTCCAAGTAGCCAATTAATGGGACGATTCTTCTTGTTTGCCATTCACACGGTAGGCGACCGTTGCCCATTTTTTCCGGTTTTGGTAAAACAAATAATGATCGAAGTGAGGAGTTTTGGTAGCCACTTTGTAAGGAAGGAGCCATCGATCACGTAAAAAAACTCTTGATGAAGAAGTCAATATGGAAGAAAGATGCCTGCCGACCAGTGGCGTGCCGTGGTGGGACTAATAACCCCCTCACCCCGTTTGTAATAACGCCTCCGCACTTTTTTTTTTAACTTTCAACTTAGCACACTTACATATTCTTTTTACAACTGTTTAATACTATATGTGACAACAACGCGTTTTCCTACTGTAAGACAACAAAAATAAATTGTTATAGACCGCTGTGTAGTGATAATATCACGGCAATTTAGCCAAGTCGAAATAGGAGTTAATGCTACCATAGAATGGTTTATAGCCATTATTGCTCTGAATACTCACAGTAATTATCAAGTTCTATTGGGGGTGTAATCTGGTTTTATATACTGTATTAGTTCCGACTGGCAGTTGTAATTAAACTTGACATTAATCATAATAATATTTGCTTGCTACGGTTAATAGAGCACACCTACACTTATCACTAAAAATCAGTACCTACTGTAGTTCTCAAAAATTTAAATAGCTTCTAGTTTGATATTGTTCTTACCGTTTAACATTGCATATGATTATCTATAATGCAACATTTACTGAGATCGTAAAATTCCTCCATAGATTATAAAGTCCAATACCTACTAATGATGGGTTGTGCGAAATAAAAATATTCTATTGCTTTATCTGACATGCAAAGTTTTAAAAAATCTAAATACATAGTAAAAATAAATTAATTGAAACAGGTATTGGTAATACGATCAATAGAATTTAAATTCAGGCAGGACAGCTAGAAGACTGCGAACAACGATGTGACCTGCGCAATAGAAACGTTAAAACTAATACTATAGGACGCGCGGCGATTGCCGATCGCTACGAACCCCCACCAACGTCTTGATGGATTAAAGGTTCTAACGGATACAATTCGTTTTTGGGGACGCTGTCCTGCTTTCTTAATTGCAGAGAAAGCGCTTTACCGGGAACAAAATGCGTCGCATTGAGAAGATACAATTTATTTCTTAACAAAATTGCTGTATTAAAAGTAGTTCATCATTCATACTTGACAGCTAGAATACTCCTGGGGGTAAAGTATTAATTTTTAAAGGGTTTTCGGTCCTCCTGCAATATGGACTTCTAAAAAAAAGGACAGGCCTGTATGTTATGTTGCTGTTGTAATAAACGGCGACGAATAGTACCTACACTCTACACTCATGTCTCATTTTGTTAGGGCGGGGGGCAATCGACGTCCTGGGGGGGGGGGGGGGGGGGTAATTGCCTGTCGTCCTAAAGGGGATATAATACAGTCATGTATCATTCAACCCGAAACTTGCGGACCATCTGTTAAAATTAAACATAAATTACGTATAAGTCGAAATACCTCGACATTTCTTAATTTCAAACGCCGGCGATCAATGGTTACAGATAAAGCATTGACTCGTGTATAATGAACCATAATATACACGGATTATATGCTCGTTAACTGCGTTACTATTATTTTTACTCGGGCAACATTTAAATCGGTATTTGTACATCTGGTACCTATACGGTCATCATAACCATTATATCAGCAGTTTTTTTTCACATCCCATGCTAAAACTCTCCACGTGGTATTATTAAATGGGCTTGCCTAAGTACTTAAAAGAATATAGCTTTATTAACAACTTTATAACGCCATAAGGAGCCAGCAATATACCATACCATTCATATTTTTCACTCAAATAATAATATTTATTTTTCACATTGTGCCAAGCCGGTATGCGATTGTGTAAGACGGTAATTTTATGTAATTCTGTTACTGAAACGGTGTGACCAAAATATGTAAAGGTTGTCACTTCCAGATATGGAGAGTTATGTGATAACTTAACACGAAATGAGGAGCAAAGTTAATAGGTACTTAAAAATTGCAGAACTACTCTTTAATTAGGTATAAACTACTTAAAATAATGTATTGTGAATTGGCAAATGCTGGAAATGTCCTCCGCCCTCTACTTTGCATGCTCCCAGACGATGGCGGAATCCGTCGTCGGAATTCCGAATGGCTTCAGCCGGTATGTTACGTGTCTCCAATCTAATTATGTATTTCAAATCTTCAATATTATTTGGCCTATTTTGGTAAACTTTTTCTTTCAAATATCCCCAAAGAAAATAGTCTAGAGGCGTTAAGTCTCGGGACCTCATTCAATTGTACCACGTCGTCCAATCCAGCGGTTGGAAGTATCTCATCTAAATATCTTCTCGCATTGACACCAATATGCGGGGGAGCACCATCTTGTTGAAACCAAATTGATTCATTATGTGTATCTGGATCTACTTCGTTGGGAAAAATTACAGCTAGAGCAGGCATCAACTTTGACGGTTAAGAAATCCAGGTACCGTTCAGCTGTGACGTTTCCTTAAAAAAAGAATAGCCCCAGCATTCGGTTACATACATTTACTTTCTGGGGCCGCTGAGTATGCGCTTCAAATATCCATCGTGGATTTTCTTGACTCCAGAAATGATAATTATGTCTGTTAATCACCCCGTTTAAATAGAGAGTAGCTTCATACGAAAGTAATATGTTCTGTGGAAACCTATTATTTTCGTCACACCGTCTCATCATTTCTTCGCAAAATTGCAAACGCCTGTCATAGTCATCTTACTAAAAGCTCTTGGACAAGATATACTTTATAAGGGTGATATTTTTCTGCTTTCAAAAATCTTCCAATAATACCTCTAGATGTATCATGATTTTGAGCCGATGAAACTGTTGAAACATGCGGATTATCCTGCAGAGATAAGGCAATATCCAATTTTCCATTGTCGCCTAAAACACGCGGGCGTCCATTCCTAGGCAAGTCCTTTACTGCGCCATGTTCATCAAATTTGTGGAATATTTTACTAACAGCGCCCAGTGAAATTTGTTTCTCCGGATATTTAGCATTAAATAAAGTGCACACTTCACTTTGACTTCTTATTTTATCTCCACATCCTAACAATATCAAGACTTCAATACGCTGTATTTGCGACAAAACCATTTTTGTTTAGAAAATTGTAAAATAATACTTCGGAAAAACCTAAATTAATTTTACAAGTTCACAATGTCACAAAATATCAGAACGTGAAACAATGAAGATTTCTTACCTTGAAAGGGAACAAAACCATCAATGATTTATCATTTCCGCTTATTTAAATAGAGATTTTTTTAAAAACTTTTAACAGTCGCCATTTTGAAATAGCTTGACAGCATCGCGCCAAAATTTATGAGCATACTTTACGAGATATAAGCTTTCAAATGATGTATCACAAGCTGTATGTTTCTATTTAAAAAAAGATCGATGTCGTCATATCTTTGACAAATGTCTATATAGAAAAACAAACGAATAACGTCAAAATGTGAGCATATATAAAATTAAATTGACGTGTCTGAGCGTTCTCCCCAAAAGGTACACGTTAAGGCTATATTAATTTTATTCCGGACTTCTGGCCAACCCTGTATATGACATTATTTTACAAGTAAGTGTTCATTGTGTTTGAAATGATTTGTCTTTCGATATTTGCTTCGAGATTAGCGGTTGTGCCTAAAATATTTTCATAAAAATTGCCCCCACTAAAGGGGTTCGGTCGTAAAGGTCGATATATGACCCTCCGCCCCTCCCCCCACGAAAGAACGACAGTTCTTAGGTCAAAATACGTATCTTCACCTCAAGTTAAAAAGTGGTTAATGACTATGCGGAATTTATGGGTGGTAAATATATCTTTAAATGACCGTACGTCGAGAAGAAGAATCTACAAAGAGACAATGGTTAGGATTTCAGCGTTCCAAAGGCTCTCGTGTGCAAATGAGCCATCGTGTGTGGTTTGAAGAAGGGCTCTAGCAACGTCCTCCAGCCGCGGGGCCGAAGAGTCACAACACAACTAAGCTGGACAGTGTCGTCAGTGGTACTGTAGTGAATAAGTTGTTACAGAGATGGTTCGTACCACCATTGGCTGCTGATACGGTGTGAGTTTGTAATGTGGAATAAATTTAGTAAATCCGGTATAGTAGATTCTGTAACGAGGTTGGAATGAAAATTCGATCCGAGTGGAAGATTCCGGAACCACGAGTATCAAATTTTCATTCTAACCGAGTAGCAGACTATATTTTCACCACGACCATCCAGTTCCATATCTGATTCATCCGATTTTTCACTAATTTTTTGACTTGCACTAAAATTTGTCTGAAAATAATTATTAGAACGGGGCCATTTTTATCTGACACTGACAGTTTCGAAATTCATGGCAACCTATGTCGTTTATATCAATTACAAATTGTATAAGACCAACAAGCCCTCGATTTAAAGGCGTTGTTGATAAGAACCCTGTCCCAAGAAGTGGGAAGATCTTATGGAACATGCAGGACTATTCTAAAAAAGCAGCTAAATTTATTTCCTTTTAAAGTGCAAGTGTTCCAGGAAATACAAGCCGCAAATTTTGAAAGATGCAAGAATTACTCTCAATGGTTTACCCTGGCTGGTTCCACCTCTCCGGTTATGTAAATTCTCAGAATACACGCATGTGGAGCAGTGAAAGTGAAAATCCCCATTTTTTTGTAGAGTCCACATTCCACCCTCAAAAAATTGGTGTCTGATTAGCTGTTTCCCGAAGAAGAATTGTTGGTCCTATTTCTTTCCATGACACAGTTACAGCACAGCGCTATAGACAATATTTTGAATCCATTTGTGGAGCAATTACTTGAATACGAACTACGTTTTGAATATTTTCAACAGGACGGTGCAACCGCCCATACAGCCGCCGAAACTATTAACTCCTTACGCAATTTTTTCGACGGCAGATTGATCAGTTTTCGATCAGACATTGAATTCCCACCTAGATCACCTTGTTTAACGGTTATGGATTACTTCGTTTTTCCTCATTTAAAGAACACTATTTTTAAAACACCAGTTCCAAATTTGGAACAATTATAAGAAAGGATTATCCAAGAATTTGGTAACATTTCTCCAGAGATGCTGGTCAACACTTTCGAAAATATGAAGAGACGTGTGAATTTATGCTTGGAGCATGGCGGTGGCCAATTTCAGCAATTTATGTAATTATTTTTCTTTTTCTTTCTGTATATTCTTACTTTGTTAATTTTGTAAACAACAAAAATAAATTTGTATTTTATTACTCATTAATTTGGCATATCATATCATATTATGAATTTGACAAAATTTTAACCTAGATTTGGATCGATATATCGTCCCCATAAATATCATTGTGATCTAAAACCAATCCCCACGATTTTTAATCCAAGCCCTCTTTGATGCAAATAATTTTTGCTCGCACGGTACCAAAAAATTTTTTTTATGAAACTGTCGACCACTGGCGACAATTTCCATGTTCGAAAACCAAGAACGGATTGTTATGGCACGTCGAACACCTCTCGCATTATGCCAGTTTAGTCTTGAGGAGATTAGAAACAGGTTATATCGAGTGCCACTCCCTAAACGCGGCCACAGTCACACAACAATGTGACGTGCTGCTCTTTTTGTTCCCGTGGAGTTCGACCTATACGGGGCAAAACGAAAGAAAATAATTTCGTATCTATACCATAGAGACATACAGTTGACGACATATAAATTCGTACACTCCACCCATACATAACTCAATTACAACAAAATTGGATAAAACGGGTTTCTCACCTTGCTGCTTATACCTGGATAGAACACCAGCTATAATATATACATAGCTGTAAATTATTGTATGTACGAATTTTACCATAAGTAATAATGGTTATTTCTAAATATTTTTGTGTTTAAATTGCAGCCGCGAAATAAGAAAATTATAAAATAGTACCAGTACCAGCGTCATTGGATTCTAACACTAACCGTAATCTTCTTGGCATTGCCAAAATAATACTTCTGGTGTAATCCGGCGTTAGCCCGTCCCAAATTTCTTTTATTTTATCAAATAACTCTATTCTGTGGTTTAAAATTAATTTTGTACATTTTTTTACCATCAATCCCCAAACATTTTCAATTGGATTTAAATCAGGACTTCTTGAGCACCAAGGCAGACATATTACGCTGTTTTGTTTAAACCAGTTTCCTATATTTCTTGCAGTATGCACAGGCCAGTTATTCTGCTGAAATATAAAGTTATTTTCTTCA
This sequence comes from Polydrusus pterygomalis, assembly GCA_963969555.1. Classification (NCBI taxonomy): domain Eukaryota; kingdom Metazoa; phylum Arthropoda; class Insecta; order Coleoptera; family Curculionidae; genus Polydrusus; species Polydrusus pterygomalis. Next base: position 10,151,360 of record OZ018383.1, read on the forward strand.
AAAACTATCGCGGCAGAAGGAAGAAAAATTTTTTCCAAAAACTGTTTAGTGTTCCATCAATATTCCAGCATAGACCTGCACCGTAAACACTTATCCATGCCCACACATTAACGGAGAAACGTCCACTGGTTAGCTTTTTTTGAGTATACTTCTCATCATATCGGGAATTTGGTGGTCTATATACTCGAATCCTTCCATTATATGTGGACTGAAAAGTTTTCTCATCGGAAAAGATAACATTTTGCCCAAAAAAATAATTTTCTGGTAATTATTGTGTAGCAAACCCAATTCTTTGTTCCCAATCACTATTTTTTAAAAACGGTTTGGATGCAGCTGCTCGATTTCTTAATTCGGAACATTGTCTTACTCGGCGTTGCGCAATTCTAGATAAAGCAGGGAATCCTGTTATGTGCATAGCGGATACTGCAGTTTCAAATGGATCCTGCTTTAAATACTCCATCAAATTTTGGTCTTCTTCATTTGATGATTTTCTATTATTTAAACCAGACTCAACAGACCTTTCAAGTGATTGATGATAGCGCCATTTTTTACAATTCCTTGAACAGTACTTTTAGGTACTCTAATATGATCAGCTATTTTTCCATAAGACCACCCTATTTGTACTAAACATATTATTCTTGCTAGGATTTATGTGATAAAAAACATATTTCTTCATTCAAATAACATTGTAGAACACTGAGCACAGATGCCAAGCACAGATAATGTAAAATTACTTTCTTCTTTTTACAGTGTGGTTATATTTTCGGTTAACCCTGTATATACGGTCCACGACAGCAACTTAACAGAAGAAAATTTACATCCAATCTGTTATTATACGTTCGCGTACGATTAAAACAAGTTCCTCAGAAAAGGGATGGGTCCCCGTCTAGGCTTAAATAAGTTATGGCGATTGTTCCGTATTTTTATTTTTTCTGTTCGCTGCTCTCGCTTCATTTGTTGGTTTAGTTGTTTCGAGATTATTGAATCTATACGTTGTGAATTGTTTTAAGACCATTCTATATGCTATGATGCAGTCGGAACATGTCGGAAGTAGATAATGAGCATGAGAATATGTTCCGTTTACTTACTGTAAGTAGGTAGTAGCATACCTTGGTGTCCCAATATCCGGACCAGTTTAACTTCCGTGATATCTGGAAACCTTTCCAGATCATATACTTACGCACTTTTCAATGAGTACTGACATGACCCTGGGTTTGCGTACTGTCTTGAAGGCAGCTCGTCAAACCTTGGTAACTCTCACTTATACACAATAACATTCGTAATATTAGGTTTGAGAAAATGTGTGGTTAAAATACCTTTAGATAAGCAAACAATAATTTTCAAATTTATGGCCTCGCGAATGTAAACAAAGCTATACACGATTAGACATGCGCACTGCAACATTATCATTTGACGAATGGGAAAATAGACAGGTCCGGGCTTTAAAATTTACGTTCTTGCTCAAGAAATTGTAATAGTATATTAAAGTACGAGTTTCATAGGAAGCGGTTTTAGCGCGAGCCACGAAGTGGCGAGTTTTTATTGACACGGGCGCTAAAACGCCTTATGAAACATGTGCTTTATACATTTTTTTCTATTTCACCTTTTATAATCAAGAAAAATACATTTTAAAAAGAAAATAAATCCTTCAAATTTTGTAAATTTTTATGTCTAAATTTTATGTTGGTAATACTATTTTTTATCATAGGAGCCTCTGGACAACAAAAATTATTTTGCAAACATTTTTTGATTTATTGACCCATTTTCACCACGAGATTCTAAAGTTATTTTAGCGATATGAGATTTGAAATTGGACGGAATACGTTGTGTGATCCTTGTACATTCGGTACATATACAGAGCGTTCGGAAATTCGGGAGATTTTGCTACTTTTTTTCGAATTTCAAAAGACGTGATTTTACGTCACGGCATTGCAATTTAGTATAGGGAAGATGGAAAATTCAAATAAAGTTGAAGTTAAAATCGACATTGGAAGGTTAGTAGATTGAATTTTGGATAGGATTTGGCAGAAAATAATAGCTTGAAGCATCTACAAAAGATTGATTTATAGATTTATGCAACCAACATACATGACTGTTATCCACACAGAATAAAAAAGTAAGTTATCAAGCTAGTTTTCCTCTGCGAAAAATGGGTTTTCTCGTAAATCACAAAGGCCGCGCAAGTCAATGAAATAAAACATTTAAATGTTACCAACATCAAATAAAGAAAAAACGCGTATCGAAATAGCTTCATTACGATCCGCAAATGAGGGTCGTACTGAACTCATTATGAACGTGAAATAGAAAAAATTATTTAAACAATTTATTACGTGTAAACAGTTAAAATTTGCCCCAAATTCTTGCCAAAAAAGGATGGAAACAGTTTTGATCAAGTTGGAGAAAAAGGTAGTGATTTCTGACATTTTTACTAGTTGCAAAATCAGATTTTGAGTATAAAAAACTCTTTGTTTCTAAAATTTGTTTAAAAATGATTCGTCGTCGTGTTTTTAGTTCAAAAGTGAAGAGAACAAGTCAAATGAACTATAAAACCTTAAAACACAACAACAAAAATGGCGGCCGAGCCGGTTCTGGAGTGTATTTTGAGCATGTCGCTAACGAAGGACAGGCCGATCACACGACGTTTGTGCGCATGCTCGATGCTGCTCAGAGGGAAGGCAGCTGACCGGCGAGTCATGCGCTCGGACGTAGTTTTTCACCCATAAAACGTAACTTTTTGTTTTGTTTGTACGTATCTAAGGGTAAATGTCTACGTTAAAATAGTGATAAAATTGATCCGATGTGAGGCGATCGTACTGAATTACCGAGTCAATTGTGTTATCAACCCTGTAAGGCGATTTCAATTGACGCTTATTTACGTTAGCACTTCATAGATAAAATGGCTGGTAAATATTAGTAAAAGAATGATTAACGTGACGTAGGTTATGTTATGAAGGAACATTATGCATGGAAGTAATCCGTAAAAGTAAACATAAATGTCAGCTGTGAAAAATAGTGCTGATTTTTGCGGTAAATAAATTCGCGGAAAACCGGGAAAATTTTCATGATGGTATTTTCGTGACGAAGGTTTTTCTCCGCAAAAACGAATTCAAATTTGAATTGAGACATAGGTATCTGTTTTTATTAATTATTTAATTTTACCAAGCATAGAGAATTGAAATAGAATGTTGTTCATTTGAAAACTTCCCACCACGGATTTTCCTGCTTTAAAATGAAAATGTGGAAAATCGCTCGGACCAGTCGATTTTTATTTCGAGGGGGACATCTTTTGCGTATGTTGTCAATCTTGTTACTTCAAGCCCCTAGGAGGGAGGGGGGTAAGATCTAAATCTTAAATGGATACCCCTATTTTATATAATTTTTTTGGATTCTGCATAAAATTCTGAACATTTTTAAATGAAAGCATTATTAGTCTATACTAAACAGTTTCCAAGATATTGACTCTTGAAAAATGAGATTTTGAACTTTGACAGCGTCTAGCTTTCTAACAATACGTCTTAGAGCAAAACGGCTTACATGTCCCTATCTTCGATTTTTATTATCTTTCCAATAGTGTCAACTTCCGGTTAAACCGGTTGTAAGACTTCTAATATTTACTCTCAGCCCCACTCCGTGCGACGCCACTGGAAGAAATATTTTCATTCTAAACTAACTGTTATGTACAATTTATCGACTGGAAGGCACGTACCAATTTTCATGTCATTATCTTTAAGGGTTTCCATACTATTATAAAAAAAGACTTCCTTCCGGACCATCTTTGAGGGGCTCTAGCCCCCTAAAGGAGCATTTCTCGGGGTATGTTTATAGGACATTTTTGTCATATTTTTGGATATAGTTTACGCCCTAGAAATATTGCACGCTAATTTCGGGACACCCTGTATAAGTAGACATTTATTTTGTCAAAGATATGACGAAATCGATCTTTTTTTTTTTAATGGAAACATACAGCTTGTGATACATCATTTGAAGGCTACTATCTCGTATAGTATGTTCATAAATTTTGGCGCGATTCTGTCCAGCTATTTCAAAATGGCGACTGTTAAAATTTTTTTAAAAATCTCAATATCAATAAGCGGAAAATGATAAATCATTGATGTTTTTTTTACCTTTCAAGGTAAGAAATCTTCATTGTTTCACGTTCTGACATTGTGAACTTGTAAAATTAATTTAGGTATTTCCGAAGTATTATTTTACAATTTTCTAAACAAAAATGATTTTGTCGGAAAGACAGCGTATCGAAGTCTTGATATTGTTAGGATGTGGAGATAAAATAAGAAGTCACTTTATTTAATGCTAAATATCCGGATAATCAAATTTCACAGGGCACTGTTAGTAAAATATTCCACAAATTTGATGAACATGGCACAGTAAACGACTTGCCCAGGAATGGACGGCCACGTGTTTTATGCGATGATGAAAAATTGGATATTGCATTATCTCTGCAGGATAATCCGCATGTTTCAACAGTTTCATCGGCTCAAAATCATGATACATCTAGTGGTATTATTGGAAGATTTTTGAAAGCAGAAAAATACCACCCTTATAAAGTATATATTGTGCAAGATCTTTTATAAGATGACCATGACAGGCGTTTGCAATGAAAAAACATCAATGATTTATCATTTCCGCTTATTTAAATAGATATTTTCTTAAAACTTTTAATAGTCGCCATTTTGAAATAGCTTGCCAGAATCGCGCCAAAATATATGAGCATACACTGTACGAGATATTAGCATTCAAATGATGTATCACAAGCTGTATGTTCCCTCTAAAAAAAAAAAAAAAAAAAAATTGTGTGTGCTTAAGACCACACGACAGAAGTGAAAACTTCAACAAGGTTAATTCAGTGCCCACAAAAAAGTGCTAAACGCGCCTAAAGAAGTTTTCACTTCAAAAATAACATAAACTTGGAATACGGGATAATTTTACTGCATACTGCATAATTGAAACATTTAATGAACAGCTATTCAATAAATTAATTCAAAAAGAAAACTGGAATTCAGTATTAGGGAGTTTCGAAGTAACTACAGCAACAGATGAATTTTATAAGAAGATAAATACTTTACGACAACAAGCTACCAATTTAAAAAAAATTCATTTGACACAATTTAAAAAACGCCAACCATGGATCACAAATAGTTTGATCCTGAGTATAAAAAAGAGAGATAAAATGAAAAGAAAGTTTCTCCAAAATTTTAATGAGGAGGATAACCAAATATTTAAAACTTACAGAAACAACCTTAAAAAAATTATTGAAAAGTGTAAACACGAATATTATAAAAACGAAGTTGACATGGCAGGACATGATCTTAAAAAAGTTTATGAATTAATATCCGAGGCTACAAATAATACCAAGGACAAAACAAGTCACATACCTCCACCCATATTAAATGATGACTCAAGTGAGTTTACAAGTGTGAAATCAATGGCAAATTATTGTAATAACTTTTTTATTAATGTAGGGGTGGATATGCTAAGTAAGATTCCAAATGCAAACAATGAATTTAACATTCCTAACAACCAATTAACATCATTGTACCTAAGGCCAGTCACCAAAAATGAAATAATTGACAAAATTAGTAGTTTAAAAAACAACAGTAGTCCTGGTATTGACAGAGTGACTACAAAAATGATAAAGAATAATCATATATTCTTGCTTGATCCACTTGTCCATATAATAAATTTAATCTTTAAATATGGCACTGTTCCCGACCAGTTTAAGATATCAGTAATAACTCCAATATACAAATCTGACGATAAGACAAAAGTGACCAATTATAGACCTATTAATTTGATAAATAACTTTGCTAAAGTCTTTGAGAAGTGTGTTAAAGATAGGTTGTTGAATTTTTTACAATTAAACTCAATTTTGTCAACGAACCAGTATGGCTTTTTGAGTAATTTGAGTACTTCAGATGCTCTTTACCATCTAACAAAGCACATTGCGGACAAACTTGATAAGAATGAGAAATGTATAGCCCTATTCTTGGACTTGGCCAAGGCATTTGATACGGTGCCCCATCACCTACTCTTGGAGGTTCTGGAGGGGAATGGGGTGAGGGGTGTCGTGTTGAATGTCTTTAAAAGTTACTTACATGAAAGAATACAATATGTAAAAATAGTAAATACGTTAAGTGATCCATCAAATATTAAAATAGGAGTGTCGCAGGGTACAGTATTGGGCCCAATATTATTTTTAGCATATATAAACACATTAACCAATCTGAAACTTAAGGACGGTACAGTTGTTTCATATGCAGATGACACTGCCATAATATTTTCCGCAGAATCTTGGAATGAAGTAAGACAAAATGTCATTAATGGATTGGACATTGTTCAAAACTGGTTAAACACCTTTAAATTAACATTAAACCTAAATAAAACAACGTATATTGCCTTTTCATTAACCCAGGCTAATCGTCCTACTTTCAGTGCCATCCAGGTGAGAGACTCAGACAGAGTAATTAGAGAGGCTTCACAAACTCGATATTTAGGTATCACTATTGACAAACATCTGAAATGGGATCAACATGTACTGAAATTAACATCAATGATTCGAAGGTTATTGTATAAATTTTATGTCCTAAGAAACATTCTGAGCAAAAACTTGTTAATATCTGTTTACAGAACTGTTGTAGAGTCATTGTTACGATATGGTATCGTTGTGTGGGGTGGTATGTACAAAAGCGCTTTACACCCATTAAGCATTGTACAGAATTACATATTAAAAGTAATTTACAAGAAGAATAGGCTTTATCCCACGAGCATGTTATATTCAAGAGAAGTTTTTGATGTAAGATCATTGTATATTCTGGAAGTAAGCATCTTTACTTATAAAAATAAGGAACTGAAAAAATATATTGACCATAACTATCAAACTAGAAATAAGGTGAACGATCATATTACGGTACCTAAAAGTAATACTACTGCTAGTTTGAGATACTTAAGTTATATGTCGCCAAAGATTTATAATCTTATACCTCTGGAAATTAGAAGTGTTGTTAAGATTAACATATTTAAGCACAAGTGTAGATCTTATATTTTTGATAAAAACTCTGTATTTAAGAAACTGTTTTAGGGTTGGTATTTTCTTTTTATTTGGGTTGGGTTTTTGTATTGTGCATTGGGAGTGGGATTGTTAATTGGAGGGGGTGACAACTATGCTACGTAACTGCTTTTTCCCTGGATTTTCGTGCTTGGTTTTTTTATGATTTTCTAATTTTAATTGTTTTAATTGGGATTGGTAAAGATTGTAATCATTGCACATACAGATGTTTAGTCATCTAGGTGCTGGATTGCAATCTACTTGTGATTTATCGTGGTATTCACTAAAGGGCTTACTTTGTATAAAAAATAAATTATATTGAAGGTCTTATAGCTACTTTTATATTTTAAAAAAAATATCCTTAAAATGTAAATACCTATGATAATAAATGTGGAAGGGTTACAGGGTATACTGTTCCCTCCAAAAATATATAAAAAATAAAATATACGAAAAAAGATATTTCCTAAAATTGAACAACCCTTGAATTTTTACATCTTCAACAGAAGTCAGAAATCATAATAAATTAGGTCCACGGAATAAGCAATTACGGTAAACCTTACTTCACCCTACGTAAATATATAATGTAATAATTTAAAAAATGCCAGAACATACCTGAGACGCAGACGAGTGTCTAGACAATGCACACTGTTTGCGGCATGCTCTTGCATATAACGTTCATTCGGGTCAGGGTCAGTTCGGATTGAATATAGCAGTTGAATTCGAGCGTAGCACACTCGAGTCTGACGCCTGACGCGTGACGGCTCAGTTTAATTCAGTGCCCACAAAAAGTGCTAAACGCGCCTAAAGAAGTTTTCACTTCAAAAAATTGTGTGTGCTTAAGACCACACGACAGAAGTGAAAACTTCAACAAGGTTAATTCAGTGCCCACAAAAAAGTGCTAAACGCGCCCAAAGAAGTTTTCACGTCAAAAATAACATAAACTTGGAATACGGGATAATTTTACTGCATACGAAAAAAGATATTTCCTAAAATTGAACAACCCTTGAATTTTTACATCTGCAACAGAAGTCAGAAATCATAATAAATTAGGTCCACGGAATAAGCAATTACGGTAAACCTTACTTCACCCTACGTAAATATATAATTTAAAAAATGCCAGAACATACCTGAGACGCAGACGAGTGTCTAGACAATGCACACTGTTTGCGGCATGCTCTTGCATATAACGTTCATTCGGGTCAGGGTCAGTTCGGATTGAATATAGCAGTTGAATTCGAGCGTAGCACACTCGAGTCTGACGCCTGACGCGTGACGGCTCAGTTTAATTCAGTGCCCACAAAAAGTGCTAAACGCGCCTAAAGAAGTTTTCACTTCAAAAAAAATCGATGTCGTCAAATCTTTGACAAGTGTCTATTAAAAAACAAACGAATAACGTCAAAATGTGAGCATATTATATAAAACTAAATTGACGTGTCCGATCGTTTTCCCCAAAAGTTACAGGTTAAGGCGATATTAATTTTATTCCGGACTTCTGGGCAACCCTGTATATAATAGGGATTTACGGGTTTCAAAATAATAATCAATTTTTTTAAAAGCCTATAGAGAAAAATTGCATCAATTCCCTTAAGAACCGAGGTTAAAAGAAACGAAATAATAAATAAAATAAATAACTCTAAAAACTGAAAAACAACCCTCCACGAAAAAATTCCATTTTATTGGAAGAAGCGAATTATTTTATTTACCGAAAAGAGAGATAAATATCCCCTAGAATCAAACTCCTCTTCCAAACAATTTTTTCCGCCCGTTACATGAAATTTAAACGTGACGCCGTGACGTCAAAAGCGACGTCGCGCGTCATGCCGTCCCGGACGTCGATTTATTAATTATTAACACCACTTGATTTCCCGTGACGCGTATTAATATGCGTAACATTTTACGTTTGAGATAAGATTAGATCTTTATAGGGTAATTAAGAGTGTTTAAATAATTGTACAGGGTGGTTTCTTCCCTAAAGTTCCCACTTCAGTAGTGGGCAGTAGCAAGCTCACGCGTCACGTTTCAGCGACTGCATTTTCTTCGTGTTTATTATTTAAGTTGAATAAACCAGTTTAGGTTAATTCTCTCTCCCATTTCCAATAACAAACATTTCATGGACAAATTCATAGTTTTGCAGATGATACTACAATTTTTTATACCGATACAAATTGGGACAAATAATAAAATTTTAAAAAATTTAAAATTATAAAAAATTGGTTCGATAACAATTTGTTAACAATTAATTTTAATAAAACAAATTTTATTCCTTTTACTTTAAACCTAAATAACCTACCACGAAATATGAATAAGTAGTATTCAAATAAATGAAGACATTCAAATTTTTAAAGTTAATAAAATAAAATATTTAGGAATTATTTTTGACAGTAAATTAAATTGGAATTTTCACATAGAATACTTAATTAAAAAATTAAGAAGTTTACTACCGATTTTTAAAAACATAAATTTTTTTTTAAATGTAAGGCATATGGAAATATTATATTACGCGTTAGTTAAAACACATTTAAATTACGGAAGTTTAGGTTGGGGAGGAATAAATAGAACTTTAGTTAAAAAATTAGAAATATTACAACAAAGGTTTCTAAAAATTATATTCGATAAAGATTATCTTTATCCTTCAAAAGAATTATATTCAGAAACAAAAAAGTTGAACATAAGACAACTTTACATTTATAACATCTTAATATATATATTTAAAAATAAAAACCTTATACAATTTAAAAACCATAATCATAATAGACGTCATAAAAATGAAATAACCATAAAACCTAAAATAAATAAGTCCATAGGACAAAAAAATTTCAAATATTAAGGTTTTAATTTAAACGATTATTTACCAACAAAAATTAAAAAATTGATTTCATTAAAAAAATTTTAAGTCGAAATAAAAACATGGATATTAAAAACAGACAATTTGAAGATATTTTTAAAAATGCTTTAATAAATTAATATTGTTCTGAATAATTTATACTTATAAGTAATATTTTTTACTTAAAAATTATAAATTAATAATTTTATTATAGGTAATATATTTCTTCAAAAAAGCTGCGTTTATACTATAAATTAACATTTTTACTTTAAAACTTGATTTTTAATACAACATTATGATTTATGATTTTACATACTTAAACAAAAAATAAGATTTGCCTCTAACAAGCTCAGCTTCAGGGGATTGAAGAATAAGTTTATAAAAGACAACAGAAACATATTTATTATATTATTAAATTTTAAATAAACTTATTATTATTATTATTATTATTATTATTATTATTATTATTATTATTATTATTATTATTATTATTATTATTATTATTATTATTATTATTAATCATCATTTGCTATTATTAATTTAATATTCTTAGGTTATCCGTTTTATTTACGGTACAATAGGTTGCCAAACCTTGAGCTCACTGAGAACTGATCCAGCTGTTTGTATTTAAAAACGCATTGCATTTTGGCGGCTTTGTATTACGCCGCGAACGTAAATTATGATATGGCAACGCAGCATTAAACGCGAGACATGCGCAGGCGCACCACTTGCCGCTTAATTGGCTCGTAGCTACAATATTTGCGCCGCGAAACTCTTGTATGTTGTCAGGGTTATTCATAGCGTTTTCCATTGGTAAGTTTAGTGCATGTCAAATGTATTTCTATGTTTTACCAATGAATAACTCCATAACTTTTAATCTATGGCACGTTGAGTTCTATGTTTCAATTATTGTAAATAAAATTACTGATGTATTTTTGCAAGCCATGCTAATGGAAAATTAAAACCCCGCACAAGTTTAAAATATGGTCCGATGCGTCTCGTTAGAATTTATGCTTGGAGCATGGCGGTGGCCAATTTCAGCAATTAATGTAATTATTTTTCTTTTTCTTTCTGTATATTCTCACTTTGTTAATTTTATAAACAACAAAAATAAATTTGTATTTGTCTACTTATTTTATTACTCATTAGTTTGGCATATTATGTCATAATATGAATTTAAAAAAATTTGAACTTATATTTGATTAGATTGTCCCCATAACCCCATATCATTGTGATCTATACCAAGCTCCACGTTTTTTAATCCAAGCCCTCTTTGATGCAAATAGTTTTTGCTCGCACGGTACCAAAAAATTTTTTGGTGATCTCAAATAAATATAAAATATTCCAGAAAATATATTTTGAAATTACTTTTATTCAAAGAAAAGGTATATGGCCTTATTAAGGTGAAGTTAATCTGACACATGACGCGTTTCCTCGTTAGCAATTACTTATGCTCATGAAAATTCTAAAACTTGAATTGATTCGTAGTGTATCACACATTAACGGTTATCTAATTGCTCCTAACATTAATATACATGAGGATTTTTTGCTTCGTCTTATTAATTCGAAATTACATTGAATATTGAAGGCTTATCAATGTTCATTACACATCGAACTAACCACAAATAAAGGCATAGAGCTTTCACCACTTATTTTGTTTCTTTTCCGGTGCTGTGATCTACAATTTTGTACAATAAATCTACTGTGCTGACTGTAAAGTTAAATCTTGATTGACTGGCAGCCAACAGCTTGTCTTGAAACCGGCACAGTGGTTGATCCAGACCCATCACCTAGAGGGGGGCACTTGACCTAAATGGTTTTTAGAAGTCAATACAATAATACAAAAAAATGTTACCTTAAAACACGTGCATATATTTACATAGGCGTATTTAGGGGGGTACTTGGGGGTGCTAAGCACCCCCGAAATCTAAATTAGCAGTGGCGGGCTTTTTGTGCACCCCCACGTTAACATGTCACGAGCCGCCACTGGACTTCAGCACCCCCAGTGTTGACCGTCTAACTACGCCTATGTATATTTATTAGGCAAGAGAGAACTTACAAATAAAACTATGATTAACATATACAAAACGTAACTTCTATGTACAGGCTGTCTCCTGTCTCATGGTGATCGTCCACTAGAATATTTCCGAAAGTAATGCAATTTGAATCCTACAAATTTGAATAATAGGGTTTTTGGAGTCGCTCTATTAAAATGAAATAACAGCGACCATATTATGTAACTTCCGGTTATGCCAGAAGTTGTCTCAAACTTGCTTGTTCGTTACTTGCGTTTTTGTGTAGTTTAATGAATTGCGTTTGTGCTTTTAGTGATTTCGACTGTAAAAACAATACACAAATATACCAACTAATATTTGACTTGAGGTTGGCTATTTTGCTGGTTTTGTTTTTACACGTAAAAATAAATTGAAGATCAACTTCTACAATTTATTGAGTAAGACTTAAATTTTAAAGCCCGGACTTGTTTATTTTCCCATTCGTCAAATGATAATGTTGCAGTGCGCATGTCTAATAGTGTCTAGCTTTGTTTACATGCGCGAGGCCATACATTTGCCACTTTCGTGATTATTGTTTGCTTATCCAAAGGTAAATGTTGGTCCAATAATATGCAATAATAATATTAATATAAAGGAAGATGAAAATATTAAATATCTAGGAATAATTTTTGATAAACATTTAAAATGGGATTTACATAGTGACTACATTGTAAAAAAACTAAGAATTCTTATACCAAAGTGTTAACACCTTAAACAATTTTTAAATATAAAAGAATTAGAAATATTTTATTATTCTTTAGTACAAACCCATTTAAATTACGGAATACTAGGATTAATAAGCATTATCTTAATAATATTGAAACTATTCAAAAATACATTTTGAAAATTATTTACGAAAAAGACCACCAATATTCTTTTGATTTGCTATTTAAAGATAGCAAAAAAATGGATATTAAACAAATATTTTCTTACAAAATGACGTTAATATAAATTTTTAAACATAAAAATAAAATAAATTATATTAATCACACACATGAAACTCGTCATAAAAATACTATTACATATGAAAATATAGTAAACAAAACAATAGCACACAAACATTTTTTAAACATTAATCCATATATTTTTGATATGCTACCACAGTCAATTAAAATAATTAAATCATTAAATAAAAGTGGATATTATCCAATCCAAGAGATATATTCAAGAACGTCATTAATAAATAATATACAGTGTGTGTATAAAGTCTGGAAACGACTTAATAACATCACAATTTACTGGCCGATTTAAACCAAATTTGGTACAGTTGTGTAAGAGGATCTAACGCACCGAATGACGATATTGGCGTTGTTGCCAGCTTTTTAGTTTGTCTGGAATTCGAACGAATTTTATATTAACACCCAGTATATTTTTACATTTTTAAATTCCACATAAAATTATAATTATTTTTTATTAAATGCATTATTAGTCTATACTTCATAGTTTCCGAGATATTGACTCTCGAAAAGTGACATTTTTGAACTTTGACAGCTTATAACTTTCTAACAGTACGTCTTAGAGCAAAACGGCTTACATGTCCCTATCTTCAATTTTTATTATCTTCCCAAAAAAATCAACTTCCAGTTAAACCGGAACAACTATATTTCCTGCTTTCGAGTTACATCCGGTTTAACCGGAAGTTGATTTTTTTGGAAAGATAATAAAAATTGAAGATAGGGACATGTAAGCCGTTTTGCTCTAAGACGTACTGTTAGAAAGTTATAAGCTGTCAAAGTTCAAAAATGTCACTTTTCGAGAGTCAATATCTCGGAAACTATGACTAATAATGCATTTAATAAAAAATAATTATAATTTTATGTGGAAGTTAAAAATGTAAAAATATACTGGGTGTTATATTTAAAAATATAAAATTCGTTCGAATTCCAGACAAACTAAAAAGCTGGCAACAACGCCAATATCGTCATTCGGTGCGTTAGATCCTCTTACACAACTGTACCAAATTTGGTTTAAATCGGCCAGTAAATTGTGATGTTATTAAGCCGTTTCCAGACTTTATACACACACTGTATATACCAAGCTATAATGAATAAAATAAATAAATATATATGGTATATACTAGTGATGGGAAAAATCGAGTTATTAATAATCGACTACCGAGTATTCGAGTGATTTAAAAAACCGAATTATAATTCGATTTTTCACTCGAATGTTATATTAGGAAAAAAGGTCGGCATAGTAGTAAAAAACCGGTTTTTTTTTTAATAACTTCAATAATCAACCACATTTTTTTTTAGACTTCTAAAAAAAAAAAAAAAAAAAGTCGCCAGTTCCGTAAACTAACTAGTTTGTGTAGTCGCAATGAGTGATTGGTGATTTATGAATGGCATACGAGTCGTTTGAAAATAAAATAATCCGAATTTTCGTCACTCGAATTATTACCGATGATATATGAAATACTACCGTGTACACGGCCTGCGTTGCAGCGCTTTCTCTGAGATAATAAGGCGAGTTCACCATCACGTCAAGATTTATAAATACAAACCCGAACAAACCTCTAAATTTATCAGTGTTTCTCTACAATATTATGCATGAATTATACATAAAAACCTTCCTCTTGAATCACTCTATCTATTAAAAAAACTGCTTCAAAATCCGTTGCGTAGTTTTAAAGATTTAAGCACATATGAAAGGGGACAGACGGGCGACAGCGACTTTGTTTTATACTATGTTAAGATTAAGATATTCTTGACAATAAATATTATATTATTTAACTTAAAACAAGTATTTTACGTCTGAGTTCGGAATTGATAGTTTATACAAAAAAAATATATACATATTAGCATTAAATGTCAAAAAAATATTTGTTAAAACTTTTATTATTATTATTATTATTATTATTATTATTATTATTATTATTAAATATCTATGAGTAAACCACATAACTGCCAATGCAAAAATTTTAGTTTCATCTGATGACTATAGAATGTTATTTTGTAGATGCCGCTTATTTCACGCCAACTACAAAATCGTAAAATGATATTCATTAAATTTGTTCAATGAACACTGGTTACGCAACGTTTCAAGTACATTGCAACGTACGACTTTCTCCTCTTAAAATGCATAAATGATTAAATTCAGCGCTAATTATTATCTGAAAAATTATGTGCTCTTAATTAATCTGTCACTACGGCTAATAAGTTGACGTACTTTCCTATTTTAATGCGCCTGAGAAACTAAGCGGTGAGAAAACTGTAAAAAATGTAGTTTTTCTTAAGGATTTACATACCACAGACGTGTAATGTATAAGGAGACCCCATTGGCATTGTTTACATTTTGTTCCGATCAAAAATCGATTTAACAGAAATCAACGATGACAAATTTCTCCTGATTGCCCTACATCTATCGCCTGTGTTTGCAAACAAAGTTTATAATGGCGTTCCTCAAGGAACAATTTTAGGACCATTATTTTTTAAGATTTTTGGTAACGACTTATTTAGTATAAATTGCGATGGACAAATTCAGAGTTTTGCAGATGATACTACAATTTTTTATACCGATATAAATTGGGACAACTTAAATAATAAAATTAAAAAAGATTTTAAAATTATAAAAAATTGGTTTGATAACAATTTGTTAACAATTTTAATAAAACAAATTATATTCCTTTTACTTTAAACCTAAATAACCTACCACGAAATATGAATAGTATTCAAATAAATGAAGACATTCCAATTTTTAAAGTTAATAAAATGAAATATTTAGAAATTATTTTTGACAATAAATTAAATTGAAATTTTCACTTAGAATACTTAATTAAAATATTAAGAAATTCCGATTACCGATACAAATTGGGACAACTCAAATAATAAAATTAAAAAAGATTTAAAAATTGTAAAAAATTGGTTTGATAACAATTTGTTAACAATAAAATTTAATAAAACAGACTATATTCCTTTTACTTTAAACCTAAATAAGCTACCACGAAATATGAATAGTATTCAAATAAATGAAGACATTCAAATTTTTAAAGTTAATAAAATGAAATTTTTAGAAATTATTTTTGACAGTAAATTAAATTGAAATTTTCACTTAGAATACTTAATTAAAATATTAAGAAGTTTACTACCGATTTTTAAAAACATTAAAAAAAATTTTAAATGTAAGACATGGAAATATTATACTACGGGTATAGTGATTTCATTAAAAAAATTTAAAGTCGAAATTAAAACATGGATAAAAACAGATAATTTGAAAATATTTTTAGAAATGCTTTAATTAATTAATATTGTTCTGAATAATTTATATAAGTTATATTTTTTACTTAAAAATTAGGGGAAGGTTGCCCATATTGGAACAATTTCTAGATTTCTTATCATAGATCCTGATAATAACGCAAAATCGATCTTGAAGCTATACCTTAGTATACTTTAGTATGTTGTTCAACTGCGGGATTTTTTGCAGAATTTTATTTCAAAGTATCTATGATATACCAGGCTATAAAAAAACCTCTGCAAGTGGTTCAATATAGGAAACCGGGTTGCCTAAATTGCACCTGGGGGTTTCAAAATTGGACCACATGATTTAAATCGGAAGCTTAGGTGTTAAATAAATAAATAAAAAATAAAATTGTTGGTATAGGAAGTTTAGTGTTACTTATACTTATATTTCAAAAAAACATCAAATTTACAATCAAAATTTCGGTAGAAGACATCCTAATGCAAAAAAAAGTACCTATTAGTTTCCTATATTGGATCAGTCATTGTTTCATTTTTTAACTCAAAGAAAAAAGATTGTAGCAATATTGAAATGGTGTTAGTTCATGACATTAACTTATTTAAAGAGAAAAATTGTTTTTGCACAATTTGGAAAAATTGCCTAAATTGGACCGGTCAAATTCTGGCAATCACCCAGTGGTCCAATTTAAGCAACTACCACGTGTTTTACAAAACCACCCAGGAAAGAAACAAGAAAAAACAAATATGGCATAGTAATAGGAGAAATAGAAAGAGAAAAACTTACTTGATTACTTTCATAAAAAAGATTTTGCTTACAGTTTTATGATTCTAAGGTAAATTCTTAGGTAAATCCTAAAAATATTACATTAAAATTGTGTAAATTACGTTTTGCTCTGTACACGCCAAGCACTAACTGCCAACTAGTTGAGTTTGTTGCCGATCAAAGGTTCTGGGTGGAAGCATGTTACAGTGTTGCCAAATGAAATGGCACTTGTTTAGTTTCGGAGAAATGTACTGTGGTCCAATTTAGGTAGCGGTTCAATATAGGCAACCTTTCCCTATAAATTTTATTATAGGTAATATATTTCTTAAAAAAAAACTGCGTTTATACTATAAATTAACATTTTTACTTTAAAACTTGATTTTTAATGCATAAGTATTTATGATTTATGATTTTACATACTAAAACAAAAAATAAGATTTGCCTCTAACAATCTCAGCTTCACAGGATTGAAGAATGAGTTTGTAGAAGACAACATAAACATATTTATTATATTATTAAATTTTAAATAAACTATGTAATTATTGTATAGTTTCCTATTGATATCAAGCTTTAGAGAAATCACAACGGAAACGTTGTACAGACGTTTTTACTACGAGTGACGCAGACTATTCTAACGACATTTGACATTAACAGCTGATCTGGTTTCGTCGTTAAAGTTCCCAGATCAGCAGTGGGCCGTATCAAGCTCACGCGTCAGGTTGCGTCATATTATTTTCTTTCGTTAACTCATCTATTATCAAATCAATAAAGTGCCTAGTTAAACCATTTACTTATCGTTATATACAGGATGTCTCATAACTAATGGGCAAATACAGCAACAGGAGATAGTAGACTTGAAAATATGTCATTTATGCTTAAGAACTTAAGAATATATTTTTAGTATATTATTTTTACTTAATATCAACTACCACAAACATTTACAAACCGCTTAAACTTCGGCCACCATTTTTCCTTAAAATACAAGAATCCCAAAAATCAATATTGATCTTTAAAATCAGTCAATATTTAAAAACGAACCACCATATTGCCCAGACATGAAACCTCTCGTTACTGGTCCTTTTTTTTTGGAAACAAGCAAAAGGTAGGTATGTAATACACGAGAAATAAAAATTGTAAACAGATCCGGCTTATAGCGTTTCAGTATTATTGGGTGCCGGTAAAATAAACTCCGTATATGGAAACTACATGATTTACCTTTTAGCAGTTGCTTTGATATTTGAGAGTCGCGTATTTACATACAACGTATTATGTGGTACATAGCTTCTCGCTTCTAAAATAGTGAGTGAGACAATATATACTAGCCACTATACGCTTCACTCACTCCTCCTTTATCATTATTTAAATACTCGAAAACATTCCATTTAAAAACAATGTCACATTAAAAATTGGGCAATAACTTTGACCGTTTCTGTCCCATATGTTGCCTTAATAATAAATAACAATTTATAAATATTAAACTAGATTCTTACAAGATTTTGTTCAACCTACGATTTCCTGCCTGGCCGTAGGAAAAAGAGACGTAGGCCGTGGTCGCAGGTATTCGAAAACAAATGTCTGTCGCATGCACGGCACGAGCCGATCGTGTCCGAGGGCAAGGGCGTTGATTCTCGAAGAAATTTGCACTCGCAATAATATTGTGCAAAATTTCAGTGAGCCTCAATCAATTTGTATCTGTGTGAAGATGCTATGGATCGTGGCTAAGTCACCTGTCGTTTATGTCACCCTGTTGAAGTCTGGTCAATGTTGCCGTCAGAGACAGGACTGGGCTAACATTATTTTACTATTGCATTTACAATATTTTAAACTTGTATGGGTGGTCTGAATGGTTTATCAGCATATTGGCTTGCATAAATACAGCGTTAATTTTATTTGTAATTGAAACATCGAACTCAACGTGCGATAGATTAAAAGGTATGTCGTTATCCATTGGTAAAACATAGAAATACATTTGACATGCACTAAACTTACCAATGGAAAACGCTACGAACAACCCCGACAATAGTTTCGTCGCCCAAATATTGTTGAACAGCCAATCAAGAGGCAATGGGTGCGCCTGCGCATGTTTCGCGTTCAATGCTGCGTTGCCACATTAATTTACGTTCGCGCCGTAGTACAAAGCCGCCAATGTGCCACGTGTTTTTAAATACAAACAGCCGGACTGGATTAGTTCTCAGTAAGCGCAAGGTTTGACAAACTATTGCTCCGTAATTAAAATCGATAAACTAATAATATAAAATTTATAATAGCTAATGTTGATAAATGAAATGTTTGTTTTGGAAATAGGAGAGGTAATTAACTTAAACTGGTTTAGTCTACTCACCGTTTAACTTAAATAATAAACACCAAGAAAATTTAGTCTCTGAAACTTGACACGTGAGCTTGCTACGACCCACTACTGAACTAGGAACTTTTAGGAAGAAACCAGGATCAGCTGGTAATGTCACATGTGGGTGTCAACTGTCAAAACGCTTGGTTTTTAAAAAAAGTTGACTCTATAATATGAAATAACAAAATTACTCGATTTACAACATTTTTCGGAATACGAACCCAGTACGGTTGGTACCTTCACCGCTACACAACGCCGCTAAATGTGCTATAAATAGCTGCCCAGTCATTTTCGTCAGCGAGGTGGGATGAAATTAAATCAAGAAACAAATAAAAATATCCTTTTTTAGTAGCTTGCGGTTTTTAGGATTTAATACCGGTACTACCTATTTGTTTTTAATAATCAAATTAGCCAATAAAATAACAAGGATTTGAAAGTACTGATGTGTTTCCTTTTTTGGTGTTTTGTGGTTAACCTTTCGTTTATTGGTTTATTTCATATATAGATACTAGTACTAGTAGTACAGTTAAATGTTAAAAATGTTTGGTACCTCTATACCATATATTATGCAGATGATACACAAATTTACCTTCATTTCAATTGCCAAGACTATATAAACGCATCGAATTTGCTTAACGAAGATTTAAGCATCAACTTTCTCTGGATCATAATCTAAGGTTTAATCCATTAAAGTCATCCTTGATGCTTTTTGGGAATAAGAACAAAATTTACTTTTTGAATGATAATATCAATATAGTTATTGATGGTGTTAGGGTAGTTAAAACAGCTAAAAATCTGGGTATAATCCTGGATACTGAACTAAGGTTTAGGGAGTAGGTATGTCAAAAACTAATTAAAAAGTCATATGTGTATTTAAGAGTTTATACAACAACCGTTATGTCCCAAATTTTAAATTGCGTAAAATGATCTGTGAGAGTCTCGTTTTATCCAGCTTTAACTACTGTAATTTAATTTATGGGCCATGCCTTGATGTAGCAGATAGGAATAGGATACAAAGGGTACAGAATACATGCTCCCGCCTTATTTTCAGACTTCGAAATTTTGATCATATTTCTCATACGTTTAAAAATCTTAAGTGGCTATTAATAAACAACCGTAGAACTTTACATTTGGGAACATTTTTGGTTAAAACTCTAAATTATCCGGCTCTGCCTCTTTCTTTAAACAGCAGGTTTGTATTTCGCGAAAATATACATTCCCGTGACATGAGATTTCCTAATAGGTTGCCGGTGCCTCAACATCAGAGTGCCATGTTTCAGAGATCATTTACCTATACAACTCTATTAAATTGTACAACTCCTGAACTCCTTACCTAATTAAATGGTTTTCCTTGACAGTAGCAAATTTAAATTGCAATATAAAAAATATCTACTCAGTTTTCAAAATGAACAACTTTGTTAATAATTCTCATTCTTCAAATTATGTTTTGTCTGGACCCATTCGCCGTATCATCCGTATTTGACTCCGTCTGACTTCTTGTTATCCAGGCATTCGAAGAGTAGCTACAACCGCTGAGCCTAATTTTGCGGACAATAACCAATTTTTATCTATTTAGATGAAGTACTTTGTACTTTACATGTGACATCCACATCACCGTCGGGTACTATCCAATAGTGGTAACACGGAAGGTACCTTAGGTGTTGTGATCAAGAAGGCGCTCGTCCGCGTCAAGTCAACGAACCGTATGAAAGCTTTAAACGCTGGGTTTGGTTGGTAGTTAATTGCGCCTTGGGTTGAGTTCCTTTGAGAAGTGGAGGCCATATAAACTCGTAGATCCCCGAAAAAGGTTCGCAATACGCAAAATCTAATCGAATTATACAAGGTGTCTTTTTTCTTACTTGTATATTAGTAGCAATGATTGACACTTGTGACTCATCTTACACACAGCAATTATTATTTCACAAAACCAATAAATTGGAAAAGTTTCAGATCGCTGTCAAAGAAACACCAAATGGAAAAGGGGATGTTCGATATACATCGATATTCTCAAGCGAACTTTGGTTAGTGAAGGTTCTATTCTATAAAAAAAAAAATTTCGATGCATCGCATAAATTTTCTGTGTACGTCCCTAAACGGAAATGAATTAAACAACGTCATCATGGCTTCAGACCAATGTGGTGGCCATCACATCTATGAAGGCGGATCTTTTATTGCCGCGTTGCCATACTGCTTACTTTTTATAAGGTTTTAGACAAAGATTTAAATTTTCCACATCATGTTAATACTTTTAACGGCGTAACTTTGGCAAACTAAGTGAAGGGGCGAAATGTGTATGTAGATTTACTTTAGAATGGAATGCGATTTTGTCAATATGTTCATTTGTTATTGTTTCATCTATAATCCTTCCGAAGATAATCGGGCAAAACCGAATTTTCGCTATTTCGTTTAAATTTCTTTTTCTATTTTACGTTCATAATAAGCTCAGTACGATACGCAATGAAGCTAGTTCGATACGCGTTTTTTCTTTATTTGATGTTGGATGTTGGTAACATTTAAATGTTTTATTTCATTGACTTGCGCGGCCTTTGTGATTTACGAGAAAACCCATTTTTCGCAGAGGAAAAATAGCTTGATAACTTACTTTTTTATTCTGTATGGATAACAGTCATGTATGTTGGTTGCATAAATCTATAAATCAATCTGTTGTAGATGCTTCAAGCTATGATTTTCTGCCAAATCCTATCCAAAATTCAGTCTACTAACCTTCCAATGTCGATTTTAACTTCAACTTTATTTGAATTTTCCATCTTCCCTATACTAAATTGCAATGCCGTGACGTAAAATCACGTCTTTTGAAATTCGAGTAGCAAAATCTCCCGAATTTCCGAACGCTCTGTATATGTACCGAATGTACAAGGATCACACAACGTATTCCGTCCAATTTCAAATCTCATATCGCTAAAATAACTTTAGAATCTCGTGGTGAAAATGGGTCAATAAATCAAACAATGACAGTTTGCAAAATAATTTTTGTTGTCCAGAGGCTACTATGATAAAAAATAGTATTACCAACATAAAATTTAGACATAAAAATTTACAAAATTTGAAGGATTTATTTTCTTTTTAAAATGTATTTTTCTTGATTATAAAAGGTGAAATAGAAAAAAATGTATAAAGCACATGTTTCAGAAGGCGTTTTAGCGCACGTGTCAATAAAAAAACTCGCCACTTTGTGGCTCGTTTTTTAAAATAGACGCGTGCGCTAAAACCGCTTCTTATGAAACGTGTACTTTAATATACTATTCCTACTCTATTATTTGTCGAGACACTCGTATGTCAAAATAAAGATTACATTCTCATTGCCATTTTTTCTCCTTTACAAGTTGGTGCAATTAGATTTTCAATCCAACGTTTCGTTTTCTCACAACCACCATCAACTTCGATTATTTATTTTTTTAATTAAATGACCTTTTGAAACTTATTTATTTTTTGAATTAAATGACCTTTTGAAACGTTATTTGTCCTGTTGGGTAATAAGAAAGATTTTAAACTTTTTTTAATTGATTTTAAACTTTATTGATTTTTAATTTTGTTTAATTTATTAAATTCAATAAGACCCTTATGAAAAACTGATTTATATGTTATATTTTTTTAAAAAATTATTAAGAAAAAAATTATTGTTATTTCGTGTTAAATAATTATGTTGATCACTATTTAGAACAGTCAATTGCTTTAAATGTGGCGGTAACAAATCATTTTGAATTTAAAAAATAAATATTAGAACCAAAAATAATACTAAATTTTTTATATTTAACCATTCTAATTTTTTTAACATTACATTAATTTTTGTATATCTATCCATATTAAGTAAAATTCGCATTGCTTTAGTTTGTAAAATTTGTAATCTATTTATTACACCTTCATCCGCCATAAACAAAATTAAAGTATTGTAAACAATTTTTTTTGAATAAAATTTTAAATTTAAACTTATTCTTTTAAAATAACTAATTTTTCCCGCAATTTTGTAAATTAAATTTTATTAGTAGGGCCCAACTTTTACTTCGTTTAACCATCTCTGTATTTCTTCGGTTTACGAAATCCCTGTAGAAAGTCATCTGCTTCGGGACAACCGGTAAAATGATTGTTGTACGCGATCAAAAAATTATAGAGGTGTAAAAGTAACAAAATGTGTTTTTATAAAACCCAACAGCTACAGAAAGCGTGTAACTTCGATTTTATGACTTCATTTTACATTACAAGAAAATAATTTTATTGGCTATACGGCATTAGTTGAATCATGTTTGAATTCATTTATATTCTGAATTGAAATCGACTTATTATGGAAGTTGTTTAAAAGGCAGGGCTGAGGTTCATATAAAATAAAGTTAATTTGTTTATTACCTGTAGATAGACTACGATAGACATGCAAATTTGTAATTGTGCATAATAAAAAATGATAATTTGTTTAATTTTTAATTGAAAAACCAATATTACATTAAATTACAAATATTGCAAAATATTTCCTCATTAGCACAATATAAAATGGAAGAACAATAAAGAAAATGTGGTAATATAATAGCATTAAATACAGTTTTTTTAGAAAACAAACATAAATTAGAACTGATTCTTTTAAAATAACCTACTTTTCCGGCAATCTTCGATATGATACTTTCAAAATAATTAAAAATTTTTAATTTTAAATCAATAAGTATCCCTAAATATTTAAAACTGTTTACTAATTCCAATTTTTTACCATCAATTACAACAATTCTATTTTGACAATTTAGATTATTTATATCAGAATTTAGAGTATTTAGACCATCAAAAATATTTAAAACATTAATGTTAATTTAGGGTGTCATCAGCAAACATTTGTAACTTACACATTTTTAAAACTAAAGGCATGTCGTTGATGTATAAAATAAATAATATTGGACCTAGTATACTTCCTTGAGGAACTCCTATATTATTTATTTTTTTATACAAATCGTTTTTAAGGACGCTATGTTGCTTTTTTAATTGTAGAGAAAGCACTTTAACTGGGAACAAAATGTGTCGCATTGAGAAAATACAATTTTTTTCTTAACAAAATTGCTGTATTAAAAGAAGTTCATTATTCGACAAGACTGTGCTGCTAATGGAAGTGATAACTACCAATAAAAACACTGTTCTAGCAAATCTGGAATTGATACAACACTAAAGGGGGTTTGATACACTCGCAATTTATTTAATATGGGTTAGAAAAAATAAGTTATCAATACAAACTATGTCTTAGCAAACCTGTTTGTATTAGATCATTTTCCTCAGTGCAGAGTTTTCATTTTACAAGTTACTGTCATACGATAGAATGTCCTCTGTAAACAGCAAGATGTCAGTTCGGCGAAAAAATACGTTTATATACAAAATTATTTGTCTATCTTTGTTCGATCGTCGTCGACTTATACCAAGAAAAAAACCTAAATATTGCTTTGTAGACCAGGGTCGATAATTTTTAAAACTAAAAAAAATAATAGTAGGATGAAACCTATTGGAAAAGGAAGAGAATATAACAAAAATGAAAGGAAAAATAATTTACGGGCGATCCGAGGTCGGGAAGTGGAAGGGGGTGAGTTTTTAAGGGTAGATAACGATTTATCTCGATTTCCGGCAAAACTACAAGTCCTATGGAAAAACGTTAAATGGCAAAGTTGTAGGTAATAAAAATATCTACAACTTTTGTATTTACACTCTCTTCACATAACCTCAAAATTTATGTGACAAATTCAAATAACCAAGTTTTTGGTATTTTATTTTTATCTTTTACAAAAAAAATTTTTTTTTCACGAAATTTGGTGAAAACTTACCTTTTTATGTCCCAAACACACTGTAATGATTTTGATTTAAAATGTTTATTTTTTCACCTTATTTTGACTTAATATCGAAAAAGCACCCTAATTTTCAATCGAAAATTCTCACGCAAAATATCTGCTCTTTTAAAAAAGTCGGTGGGCTTTTTGTTCGTTGAAATCCCTACTTTTTGATGGTGTAAAAAAAATATACATTACTATGGTAAATGTTCTCAAAAAATGCAAAGAAACGAAAAAAACTCGAATCCGAAATTTTTTTTTAATCATTATGTACAATTTGAGCTATTTATTGAAATTTACACTTTAATTACTCGAAAAACGTAAGATTCCATGTTAAGTTGATAAAAAAAAATTACAAATCCATAAAACATAAAGATCGCAAAAAACATGCGAAAATAGTTGTTCTAAATATAATTAAAGGTAGGATTTAAAGGGAATTTCATCACATTTACCATAGTATAATTTTTTACACCATCAGAAATTAGAGATTTCAACGAACAAAAAGGGCAAAGAATTTTTTAAAAAAGCAGATATTTTGACGTGAGAATTTTCGATTGAAAATTAGGGTGCTTTTTCGATATTAAGTCAAAATAAGGTGAAAAAATTAATATTTTAAATTAAAGAAATTACAGTGTGTTTGGGACATAAAAAGGTAAGTTTTCACCAAATTTCGCGAAAAAAATTTTTTTTTGTAAAATATAAAAATAAAAAACCAAAAACTAGGTTATTTGAATTTTTCACATAAGTTTTGAGGTTATGTGAAAAAAGTGTAAATACAAATGTTGTAGATCTTTTTATTACCTACAACTTTGCCATTTAACGTTTTTCCATAGGACTTGTAGTTTTGCCGGAAATCGAGATAAATCGTTTTCTACCCTTAAAAACTCACCCCTTTCCACTTCCCGACTTCGGATCGCCCGTAAATTATTTTTCCTTTAATTTTTGCTATATTCTCTTCCTTTTCCAATGGGTTTCATCCTACTATTATTTTTTTTCACATTTTACCATTTTCAAAGGCTTCAGCCCTGGTCTATTGGAGCTTTGGTTACGTTCAATTTTATGTAAATGTTAATAAGACACCGTCTAAAATCCGAAACAGCATAATATAAGTATATTATTATTTTACGGTACGATTGTAAGATTTGACCCACATCTCTCGTGTACAATTTTATCTGCATATGTGGACTTCCGCCCACACGTGTCTTGACTTAATGATAAATCGCTGTTATTGGCAGCCCGTTGGATTGAAATTAATAATAAGTAACTTGATATGTTAATTTAAATAATACAAGTTGGCAAGCAATGTTAGTTCACTGAAGTAACCCGGTAGTCAGCCCGATATCTTTCGCTGCGTTATTATTATATACATACATTACATAGGTACAGGGTTTTATAATAAAAAAAAATAACAGCCTTGTATACAGACTGTCCGCGGATAGGGTTACAACAGCACAGATGGATGAAAAATTTCATTTTTCGGGAAAAAGTCATTCTTGATAAAAAGTTTTGCTTGTAAAAAAATGCAATTCACGAAGAGAAAATATTACTTTTTTATGCTAGGTTCGCAAAAACTTCAAAAACATGATTTCCCTCAAAGAGTTTTGGACTAAAATGCCAGTTAGAAAACTTATTTAGAATAACGTTTGTAATTTAAATCCGAGATTTAGAATAAATCTTCGATTTTTTTAGTTTTTTTTTAATTTTTAGAGGTAAAAGAATTTTTTTTTTGGATAGCAGCATTAGCGGTCAAAATACATACATTATCAATGACAGAGGGGTATCAAAAAGTTTTAAAAACTGATTTTAGGTGTTACCAGAAATATGTATTTTTAATTTTACAAATGAAATGAACCCGGAAATAACACAATTTTTTTTTAAAATAACAACAAATAATAATTTCATAATTTGCTATTCAAACACTTCCCCTCCATATTCAACACATTTTTCCAGCTGTAAACGAATGTGGTCAAAACTTCTTCGAATTTCTTCAATGGAAATTGTTTGAACAGCTTCAACAATTCGCTGTTTTAGAAGCTGTACGTCGTTCTCAATTGGACGGCAGTATACTAATTGTTTGAGGCACCCCCAAAGATAGGCATCTGAAATAGTTGAATCGGGACTTCTTGGGGGCCACAGAACCGGACCATTCCGACCAATCCATCTGTGGCCAAACGTATTATTAAGCCATTCCCTCACTTCAATTTTCAATTGCGAAATGCGAAGGGCGTCCATCTTGTTCAAAGTACATTTCGTTCCTAAATTGGAGAGGCAATTCTTCTAGGTTGTCAGAAATTGTTGTCCACATTTCAAGGTAACTTGTTCTGTTACACGTGGTTTCGAAAGGGTATGGGCCAATAATGCCATAATAAGAAATCGCACACCAGACATTTACTTTCTTGTAATATTGTCTTCTTGCAGGAATTCCAAAACGGGGATTATTTTCGTTCCAGTTTCTAATATGCGCAGAAGACACTTTCCCGTTTGTTGAAAATGTCGATTCATCGGAGAACATGATAAATTTATGAAAATTCCTGTTTTCACTTACAATTTTGTTTCCGACCCAAAGACAAAAATCCAAACGTTTGGCTTCGTTTCCTTCCAACGTTTGATTAAAAGTTGGCTTAAATGGGAATATTTTGTTTGCCTTTAAAATATATTGAATATGAGTTTTTTTACCACTTTTTAACATCAAGTTCTTGAGCTCGGTTTCTTAATGAAAGGGTAGGATTATCAGCAACAGACTGCAATACGATTAGAGAAGCTGCGTCATTCTGATCATATATATTTTTTTAAATTGGAAACTGAACCAGTTCTCTGAAATTTTCTTAATAATTTATGAAGTCCCATTTTTGAGACGTAAACGTTAGAGTATCTTTGATTAAATTTCTCTATCACAAAGTTGTAAGAACTTTCGCCCGCACCGTAACATTTAACTAAATGCTTGTTCTAAGGTCAACATTTTCAAAACACAACAAATTCTATTTGACAACTTCAAATTTGCCCCATACGTGAAGCAAAGTAATAAAAAGGTAAAAAATTCCTTGTTTTTACAAAAGATGGTAGCAATGCATTTAAAATTTTAAAATAAGATACACACCACCCATTATGAAAATGGAGTCTAATAAAATTTACAAACTTACAAGTAATCTCGAAAGGGCTATTTATTTTATATGTTAATTATTTTAATTTTATTTTAATAGGTTGGACGAACTAGCATTGCAACATGGACATCGAGTTTTAAGACTTCCTACATATCATCGCCACTTTAATTCTATTGAAATGGTTTGGTCGAAATATAAGCGCTATTATGTCAACAATCTAGGGTAGCAATTACGTACTGTTAAAGATAGTGTTAAAAAATGTTTATTTACGGACTTGCTATTTTAATAATAGTAATCAAGCAAAAGTAAATTGAACATATGCTTATTTACCTACATTACACATTGTCCTTGCACAATAATAATAATTTTAAATTCTTATTTGTCTAGTATGTAAAAATGACAGATAAACAGCGCTCTCACTCGGTAGTGGGCAATAAAATTCATTAATAACCATGTATAATAACAGACATAACAATGTTCTTAAGGCTGGGATTTGCGAGCGTAATGTTGCAACATTCAAACTTGATCAGTTCGACAAAAAATAACATTCTACAATAAATTTAAGATATTTTTCATAAATCCATGCCCTATACCTACAGTATCAGTATGACCAGTACCGTCAACCGGGGCTAAGTGGTCCAATATTTTCGGTTTTTTGCAGTTTTTTGGAAAACTAATAAATATTTTGGTTTAAGGATTTTAATATAAAATCTACCATACTTTAGTAAGCTGCCTGTGAACATTTTTTATCTTAAATATATCTAGTTTTTTTTATATTCCACAGTCCACTTTTCCCAGAGTTTTGCAGATTTTTTATATTTAACTACCCCACTGCTAACACAAATAATTAAAAATGTTTTTTAAACTAAATTATTTTTCAAAACTTAACGTACAAGTGCCTAACATAAGTTGAAACTCAAAAAACTTACCTGTGAACGTACTGCAATGGAGGTTTTCCGAAAAATAAAAAACAATAGGAATTTGCATGTGTTTATTTCCGCTTTCTAACTGGGACTAAAGAAGTGTAACGCCCTCGACCTTGATACTCAACCCTGCGCTAGGTATTCCTAGACACACGTGCGTGCGAAACCGTTGTTACCAGTTGTATTTTGGCAGATACACTTTTTTATTTTTTTAATGTCCCTTCGGACCACTTTACCAGCTGTGGTCATCTTAGCCCCGGTTGACTGTACCTAAAGTCCGCATCATATGGATTTTTTTTTATTAATAGCTTTATTCGAAATTTGACTTTGGCATCAAGTTCTGCTTCGATCGAGATGAAAATTAGGCAAAAAAAATAGTAGTCACGTGAATCGCATTATCTGTCAAATTTTAATTTTTTCCAAAAAATAATTCAAAAGTGGGGTTATTTTTAAAAGTATCGAAAAAAATTATTAGAAAAAGTTTTTTTAAATGCACTTCTAGCCCACATGCAAAATTTTAGCTGCATAAGATAATTTTGATTTTTTACCCATATTTTGTAAATTGCACCACTTTTGCAAAATAAGACTCAACGCAACCTACATAAAACTTCTTAGTTTTCACAATGCTTTATTTCAGATACATTTACTTTAAAGTAGCGCCATATGAAATGTGTGTTTTTTTACAGAATCAAAATTGGGCTATTAAAATTTGGTCGCATGTGATGCAAAGTTTATTTGTTTTTGACCCTGTATAAGGTAACTTCATAAAATAAGTATTTTTGAAAACGTAGTTTGTGTCTGAAAGTAATACCTACACCTTAATATTAAGACCAAAAAAAAAACACAGTGTTATCAGTAAAGTGTTTATTCAGTGGGAAATATATTTTAGTGGTGGGTAAAAAATCAAAATTATCTTATGCAGCTAAAAAGCATGTGGGCTAGAAACTGCATTTAAAAAAACTTTTTCTAATAACTTGTTTCGATATTTTCAGAAATAACCCCACTTTTGAAGTATTTTTTGGAAAAAATTAAAATTTGACAGATAATGCGATTCACGTGACTACTATTTTTTTGCTTAATTTTCATCTCAATCGAAGCAGAGTTTGATGCCAAAGTCAAATTTCGAATAAAGCTATTAATAAAAAAAAATCCCATATGATGCGGACTTTACTGGTCACACTGTATATCTTCAACCAAAAGAAAAATTGGCCTACCTATCCTATTTTCAACAATTCCCGCCCATAGATTAACCTTTGTCATAAAGCTGTATTATCCGGATAACGATGATCACAATAATTAATATTTCTGGGATTCCACGGTACCATGAAATCAGCATTAATGATCATAGGCATAAAAATAAAAACCTCATAAAAGTTAGCTTAATGGAATTGCATTTCTGAGAACTGTATAAGTTATGAAGCAGTACCTATAAGATGTGTAGTACTGTCTCTGTTGTTTGTTGTCGTATCTTGTAACGGAACTGAAGGTAACCGTATAACCGTGATGTAGGTATTTGAGAATTGAGCATTTTCAGTTAAGTAGGATGGTATCAACTATAAGTACTTGAAATGAGCACTAATAACTAATATTTTCCCACTTTTACAACCTTACAAACCTGAACAAACTTGAACATGAAGTTAGCATGTATTGTGATAATTCTATAGATGGCAACCAGACTGCTGATGCGCTCGCCAGGCAGAGAATAATGTGGCTAGACCAGTGGGATCACTCAAAGAGGAGATAGATCGGAGAGCTAAGCAACTTGCGCCCAGCGCCAGCAGATGGATGGAACTAACAACCTGTAGCATCCCAAAGCAATTGTGGCCCCTACTTAAAACAGGAAAACCGCAGCGTTATTATAGCATGCCGTAGTCACCGGATATTGCCTTTTCGGTAGACACGCTGAACGTATGCAAATTCCAACTAACGACTTCTGTAGAAGTTGCACAGAAGAAGAAGAGGAGAAAAGTATTCAGCATTTCTTGTGTGAACGCCTCGACCTCGCGAGAAGAAGGTTCAATGCTTTGGGCAAACCATTCATTAATGATCTAATAAGATTCTTCTACGATCTACGTCGCGGTAACCATCAGGAAGCTGATGCTGATAGGTTCCGCGGAACATGTGTGGTACCACAACGGTCCTTATAGGACTCCGTGTAACTGGTTGGACAGTCTGCCACTCTAACGTAGGCCCATTAATAAAAAAAAATTGATACTTAGTTAAAGATCATGCTTCGTTAAAAGCGCCACCTTTTACCTCTTCCACCTTTCATTTTTCTCGGGTTTTAAAATTTTAGATGAAGTCGTCCATTCATAAACATCAAGCTTTGTAGGCATTTTCCCTCATTCAGATTTCTATTCATTAGATAATACGAAACGATTCTATTTTTCCTAGATTTATTGCGAACCTGAAAGGTTACTGGTATGGAAATAAATGTTTATTTTCTAAATTTATTAGCACTTACATAAAAGCAATAAATATCATATTATACACTGCGTGTAGAAAGTTGGAAGATAACGCAAGACTTGTCTCTAAATTTAGTATGACGGAATTTGTCATTTTAAAATTGACTTGGTCTGTTCGGAACGACATAATAATTTTGAAATTAATTCAACCAGTGACCATTACGTGATGACAGGTTTTCCATGTTTTCTGGAGGACACACAATCGTCAGTAGTCACACTTGATCGACATGCATTTGGATGTAAACAACCTGTCTGTATAGATTTTATTTAAAGACTATTAACAAACTGTGTGAAGAAGCTATTGTCCAGTATAAAAACGATGACTCAAAATAAGATAATTCACCAGGTTTATCGTAGTTACATTGCCTTACTTGTAAGAATCAAGACGGAAGCATGTCTATCGAACTAGCAGATAATACTTTGGCTAGACCACTGGGACCATTCAAGGAGAAGATAGATCGGATAGCTAAACAACTTGCGCAAAGCAGATGGACAGGGCTGACAACTTGTAGCATCTCCAGGCAATTGTGGCCCCCTACTTGACGGCGGGAAAACCGCAGCGCTATTACAGCACAGTCGGAAGGACCTAAGAAACCTCACTGCCGTAGTCACCGGACATTGCCTGTTCGGTAGACACGCTGAACGTATGCCAATGCCAACTAACGACTTCTCGAGAAGTTGCAGAGATGAAGAAGAGGAGGAAAGTATTCAGCATTTCTTGTGTGAACGCCCCGACCTCGCGAGAAGAAGGTTCAATGCTTTGGGCAAACCATTCATTAATGATCTGGAGGAAGTAAGCAGCCTGCAACTGGGTCGAATCACTAAGTTTATTAATAGCAGTGGCTGGTTTGAATGAGCTGTCAAGATTCTTCTACAATCTACGTCGCGAGCTGATGCGGATAGGTTCCTTGGAACATGTGTGGTACCACAACGGTCCCTATAGGACTACGTGTGACTATTTGGACAATGCCAGAGGTCTGCCACTCTAACCTAACCTAAGGATCAAGACAAAGTTCACATGATAACAACACATATGGATCAATATTGTCTATTACTTTAGGTTTTTAAGGGTTATGTAATAATTCACTTCTAGACATTTAAACTTGATTTTAAGCAAACTAACACCAGGAAAATAACTACTAATAACACAATGGTTTTACGGGAAATAATTCAAAAAATATGGCCGAGCTGTCAAAGTCAGCTGATCGGTAATGATCAATTATAACCCTACGTTAACAATGACAGATCCCGTACTTACTTGACGTTCGGATCTCTATCTATCGTCATTTACTTGTCGTGATGAAATTTATTAGATGTTTTTTTCTCACCAGTTCGCGGCCCAATGTTTGCGTACAAGATGTACCTACCTATACCATCGAGGGTACCAGGTACCATCAAGTGCTTAAAAATCATAAATAAAAATATATACCCGTTGATTTACGCCGCTTTAAAATTGCAAAGATCAACACCAATAAATTGTTGTTTTATTCGCGCCTCTGTCGTTGTTCATTTTATTAAACGTCTCTTGAATTTATTATGCGAAAGCTGAGAGCACTCAGGTATGCCTTCTCGTTCTTTTATTTCATATATTTCTGAGGTGCATTTTATAGGGAGGAATATTTGTAAGTCGCTGATGCAGCAAGGGTATATTTAAGCTTGTATAAATACTAATTATAAAAAGGTTAGGTTAGGTTAAAAGTGAGTGGGTTACAGCTAACCCTCCACTGCGACCATGCGATCTATTGTGGCTCACACCTTATTTATATTTCCCCCAATAGGTCTAACTTTTCGATGAAGTTTATGATGGTATTGGGAGAGACATTTTTCATGTCATCCGGCAGCAGAGTCATCTTGCCCAATAGGGCGAATCTGATTCTTTCTGCTGCGGGGCAGGCCAATAACTCCTAGATAGGAGTTATTGGGCAGGCGCCCGTGTTCTGCTGTTTCTGCATCTTCCATGCAGAGCCGGCATTCATCAGTTGGGGCTAATCCAATTTTATACATATGGTGACGTAATCTGCAGTTGCCGGTGTACAATCCCACTATAGTGCTTTAAGGCATGATCTGTTGAGCACAAGTAGTTTGTCAGTTAGTTGTGGGTTTATATGGCTGTAAATAAATGCTTTTGAATGTGTTAGACGTGGTAGATTTAACCAGTGTCTTTCCCATTTGCTTTTTACTTCGGCTAGTATTGTTTTCTTGGCCGCATCATGAGATATTCCTATAATCGGCTCGGGTCCTGTGAATTTTAGTGCTGCACCTCTCTTAGCGAGCTTGTCGGTAGCCTCATTACCCTCCAGGCCCATGTGTCCCAGTATCCATACTAGAATTATTCTGTTGTTCAGACTTAGTTCGGATAGTGTATCGTAACAGCTCCACACCGTTTTTTAGGTACACTATTTTGATTCAAGAGCTTTTAATGCAGCTTGTATTTTGATTGATCTGTGTGCATACCGTCGGTTTATCAGCAGTCTTGCACACATTTCAGTTGCATGAACCTTTGCTTGTGTGGTGATAATATCACGGTAATTTAGCCAATAGGAAGTAGGAGTTAATGCTACTATAAAATGATGTACCTATAGCCGTTATTGTTCTGAATACTCACAGTAATTATTAAATTCTATTGGGGGTTTACTCTGGTTTTATATATTGTATTAGTTCCGACTGGCAGTTGTAATGAACGTTGACATTAATCATAATAATATTTGCTTGCTACGGTTAATAAAGCATATACTTACCACTAAAAATCAGTAGAGGAGAGTATACTGTATGACTGGCAGTTGAAATGAAACTTGACATTGATCATAATAATATTTGCTTGCTACGGTTAATAAAGCATATAGGTACTTACCACTAAAAATCAGTACTGTAGTTCTCAAAAACTTAAATAGCTTCTAGTGTGATATTGTTCTTGTCGTTTAACATTGCATATGATTATCTATTATGCAACATTGAGGTACACTAGATCTAAGGATACAGAAATAGCTGTAGGAGATATCATAACAAATATTCAAGCTAATGTCGACAGTAGTAAAAAATGCTGTTTACTATCCTTAGATCTGTGTAAGGCTTTTGACACCGTAAACCATGATATTTTATTAAGAAAATTATACAGTATTGGGATAAGGGGAAATACACACAAACTACTTCAAAGTTATTTAAGCTATCGTAAACAATTTGTTCAAATTGGGGAAAGAAAAAGTTCGGAAAAAGAAATAATATGTGGAGTTCCACAAGGATCAATATTAGGTCCGTTATTATTCTTAATTTACATTAATTCTGTTTCCAAATTGAACTTAAAAGGCAATATAAAGCTATTTGCAGATGATACGACAATTATTTATTTTGCTGAAACTCTTGCAGAAATGTATTTTGATATTAATAATGATTTAAAAATACTTCTTTCTTGGCTTCAATCAAATAAACTTACGTTAAATTTTAAAAAATCTTCTTTTATGTTTATAACTAAAAATAAAATAAATTCCATCATTAACCCCTTAACATTTAATAATGAAAATATTCAATATTCAAAAACGACAAAATTTTTAGGATTAGTTTTAGACCAAAATTTAAATTGGAAATGCCATATCCAGTATATTATCAACTCGATATCTCCTTAGGTATCTGTTTTGTACAGAGCTAGATATTTTATTCCTTTGAAATACTTAAAAAATATATATTTTTCATTAATATATTCAAAATTACAATACTTAGCTTCTGCATGGGGATCTGCTGGTTTATCAAACTTAAAACCATTACAAAAATTACAAAATAAAGTTATTAAATGTATACACAAATTACCACATTTAGAACCAACTGTTGATCTATATAGACCGAAAGGGTATTTACACGTTCAAAACATTTATAAATTAAAAATTTGTATTCTAATTCACTCTATTATTTTAAAAGAAAAAAAATCAAACATAACACTTCAGGAGAATAAGACATTACATGATCATAACACCAGACATTGCATAAATTATCAAACTATACCAGTAAAAAGTAATTTCGGAAAAAAATCGCTTTTATATGACGGAATAATAAAATATAACAATCTTCCACAAAATATCAGAAAAATTAAAAAATTGGCAACTTTTAAAAAACAATTAAAGAAATATTTACTAAATTAAATTATTTATACTATTTTTTTTTTACATTGATTTTATTAATGAATTAAATTGGATTAACTTCAATTTTTTTTTTATTGTTATTTTTTTTTATGGTTATTATTTTCTATATTATGTTGTCACTTTCCATGTAATGAACTGTAAAAGTTAGTTTGGAATAAAGACATTTTAAAGTAAAAAAAAAACATGGTTTGCTAAGATTGTAAAATTCGTCCATGGATTATAAAGTCCAATACTAATGATGGGTAGTGCGAAATAAGAATCTTCCATTGCTTTATATGAATGAGATGGCGAGTTTAAAAAAAGCTTATATACAAAGTAAAAATAAATTAATTGAAACAGGTATTGTCAATTGTCATGGTCAATAAAATTCAAATTCAGACAGGATAGCTAGAAGACTCCAAACAACGGTGTGACCTGCGCAACAAATACGTTAAAACTAATACTACGCAGCGTTGCCAGGTCACAAATATTCTTATCAGTAGCTTGCTGTGAAGAAAATCAGTAGAAATCAGTAGATGCTCAGAATATGAGAAAGTAATAAAAAATTATTCAGCAACATTACCTCATATCTTTGGATAAGAATTATTTCAAATTCAATTCAACACAATCAACACCAAAATAGTCAAAATACTATAAATAAAGGTACCAAATAATGCAAAAAAAGTTTACCTACAGGATTAACGAGCCATAGAACTAAATTTGCATAAATTCGGGGAAGCCCAACCGCCCAACCAATCATCGACGCGACGTTTGCTTGCGTGCGTCGGCTGCGTCGGCTGAAACTGGGTTGCGGAGCGGCGGAACTAGGAATGGTTGCTACTTTGCCGGCGTAGGAAAAGTAGGCGGGCGGGGTTCTCCTAACTTTCAAATTTACTGCATTCTCGAAATCTGTGATCGTTCCCATCGTATAAAAAGTGTGCTGCTGGTTGCGCTCTGTCGGTTTCGGTCGCGACGACATTATACAGAATAATTAGTAGATTAGAGAAAATTGGTGTATTAAAAGTAGCTCATTATTCAACAAGACTGTACTGCGAATGGAACTGATTACTACCAATAAAAACACTGTTCTGGCAAATCTGTAATTGACAGGACACTAACTCTAGTTTGATACACTAGCAATTTATTTAATATGGTGTTGTATTGGATCATTTTCCTCAGTGTATCTGAGGGATCCAAACAACCAACTACAGTGTTTTTTTTTGAACAAACACTATATTTTTTTTTTGAAAGAAGTTAAAATCTAAAATTTCTTGGGTATACATATTATGGTACATCGATGGTACGCGGTATAATAAATACATTAAAGCCACCATTTAAATTTTCGTCTCGGCATCGTTATGCGAGGTATGCGTTCAGGATCAACTGAGACAAACTTATTCAGAGACTTAACACAAGAGATTGTTCACATGTTCACGGTGCGCGAATTCTTGTCGCTTGTACCGGCGAACCTGTCTTGAGTATATAAATTTCATCAATATATCAAGTTTGTGTGCAATATTGTGATCAAGGTAGTCATATTTTGTTTTATGCGGGACATTTTCAACATTACAGTACTGGTAGATAGATAGTTCTAGATTCTTATTGCATGGGAAAGTGGTATACCGGGTGTTGAACCTCCATATACTGGTCAATCGCCATGGGAAATCCAATGTAGATTTTGCTACCGCCAACTAGTCACTCCCCTATTAATATTACATCAAATCTGTATAAAACTTTTTTAAAGGTCTTTGTATGATGCATTAGAAGCCAATTAGAAGTTATTAGGATAAAACTGTCCGCAAAATCCTTAAATAGTATATACGTTTCATAAGAAGCGGTTTTAGCGCACGCGTCTATTTTAAAAAACGAGCCACAAAGTGGCGAGTTTTTTTATTGACTCGTGCGCTAAAACGCCTTATGAAACATGTGCTTTATACATTTTTTTCTATTTCGCCTTTTATAACCAAGAAAAATACATTTTAAAAAGAAAATAAATTCTTCAAATTTTGTAAATTTTTATGTCTAAATTTTATGTTGGTAATACTATTTTTTATCATAGTAGCCTCTGGACAACAAGAATTATTTTGCAAACTGTCATTTTTTGATTTATTGACCCATTTTCACCACGAGATTCTAAAGTTATTTTAGCGATATGAGATTTAAAATTGGACGGAATACGTTGTGTGATCCTGGTACATTCGGTACATATACAGAGCGTTCGGAAATTCGGGAGATTTTGCTACTTTTTTTTCGAATTTCAAAAGACGTGATTTTACGTCACGGCATTGCAATTTAGTATAGGGAAGATGGAAAATTCAAATAAAGTTGAAGTTCAAATCGACATTGGAAGGTTAGTAGATAGGATTTGGCAGAAAATGATAGCTTGAAGCATCTACAAAAGATTGATTTATAGATTTATGCAACCAACATACATGACTGTTATCCACGCAGCAGTGGCGCAGCCAGAATGTTGTATTAGGGGGGGTTTTCAAAAAAAAGAACAGGATTTCAAAATTTTAAAAAGCGTTTTTTTTAAATTTGGTTGTTAATTTTAATACTGTAGGAAAATTTGTATGAATACAAATTCTGTATTTTTTAAATTAATACCTGTTTAAAGGCCGTTTAGACCAGGGTCGATAATTTTTGAAACCAAAAAAAATAATAGTAGGATGAAACCCATTGGAAAAGGAAGAGAATATTACAAAAATGAAAGGAAAAATAATTTACGGGCGATCCGAGGTCGGGAAGTGGAAGGGGGTGAGTTTTTAAGGGTAGAAAACGATTTATCTCGATTTCCGGCAAAACTACAAGTCCTATGGAAAAACGTGAAATGGCAAAGTTGTAGGTAATAAAAAAAACTACAACTTTTGTATTTACACTTTTTTCACATGGCCTCAAAATTTATGTGAAAAATTCAAATAACCAAGTTTTTGGTTTTTTATTTTTATCTTTTACAAGAAAAATATGATTTTTAATCGAAAATTCTCACGTCAAAATATCTGCTTTTTTAAAAAAGTCGGTGGGCTTTTTGTTCGTTGAAATCTCTACTTTCTTATGGTGTAAAAAAAATATACATTACTATGGTAAATGTTCTCAAAAAATGCAAAGAAACGAAAAAAACTCGAATCCTAAATTTTTTTTAAAATTATTATGTACAATTTTGAGCTATTTATTAAAATGTATACTTTAATTACTCGAAAAAGTAACATTCCATGTTACATTGATAAACAAAAAAATTACAAATCCATAAAACATAAAGATCGCAAAAAATATGCGAAAATAGTTGTTCTAAATATAATTAAAGGTAGGATTTAAAGGGAATTTTATCACATTTACCATAGTAATGTATATTTTTTTTACACCATAAGAAAGTAGAGATTTCAACGAACAAAAAGCCCACCGACTTTTTTAAAAAAGCAGATATTTTGACGTGAGAATTTTCGATTGAAAATTAAGGTGCTTTTTCGATATTAAGTCAAAATAAAGTGAAAAAATAAATATTTTAAATCAAAAAAATTACAGTGTGTTTGGGACATAAAAAGGTAACTTTTTACCAAATTTCGTAGAAAAAAAATTTTCTTTTAAAAGAAAAAAATAAAAAACCAATAACTTGGTTATTTGAATTTTTCACATAAATTTTGAGGTTATATGACAAAAGTGTAAATACAAAAGTTGTAGATCTTTTTATTATCTACAACTTTGCCATTTAACGTTTTTCCATAGGACTTGTAGTTTTGCCGAAAATCGAGATAAATCATTTTCTACCCTTAAAAACTCACGCCTTTCCACTTCCCGACCTCGAATCGCCCGTAAATTATTTTTCCTTTCATTTTTGTTATATTCTCGTCCTTTTCCAATGGGTTTCATCCTACTATTATTATTTTTTTTCACTTTTTACCATTTTCAAAGGCTTCAGCCCTGGTCTAAACCGTAAAAAAACATCTTAGTCTGGGCGTCTGGGGGGGGGGGGGGGTTTAACCCCTAACCCCCCCCTCGCTGCGCCACTGCCACGCAGAATAAAAAAGTAAGTTATCAAGCTATTTTTCCTCTGCGAAAAATGGGTTTTCTCGTAAATCACAAAGGCCGCGCAAGTCAATGAAATAAACATTTAAATGTTACCAACATCAAATAAAAAAAAACGCGTATCGAAATAGCTTCATTACGATACGCAAATGCGTATCGTACTGAGCTTATTATAAACGTGAAATAGAAAAAATTAACTACGGGCTCTGGTACGTGTATAAAGGGGATAGAGAAGGATGTAGATTTTAAGACTCGCAATAATGTAGCTATTTTGTCATCCCGTGGTCGACAACTTCACCATAAGAGAGCGTATTTATGGGATGTACCTATAGAGCATGTGAACACGTTACCATTAAACCTTAAAATCATTGATGGTGTTGAAATATCCACTGGTTCATTAGCGGACTGTTTAAAAAAAAAATTAAATAGCGTAAATGTATTGTATCAAATAGGCGTTTTTTTAATAGAGCAACCCCATATAGCCCAAAAACAAGTAGAATTTTTAGGAGAATTTAAACTCTTAATTTCCCTTAAAACCTGTTTTGCTGGATGAAGCCTGGATATACAGTAAAGGGGCTTTTAGGCGAAGTTGGTAAGATGATACTCTTAATACAGTCAAAAAAAATCGTCAGAGGGTGTACGGTATATTGTTCTACATGCTGGTTCAGAAAATGC
This sequence comes from Polydrusus pterygomalis, assembly GCA_963969555.1. Taxonomy (NCBI): domain Eukaryota; kingdom Metazoa; phylum Arthropoda; class Insecta; order Coleoptera; family Curculionidae; genus Polydrusus; species Polydrusus pterygomalis. The sequence continues at coordinate 10,191,710 of OZ018383.1, forward strand.
ATTTGTGAATATGCAAGTTTGATATTTAAGTCTGGCCTGAAATCTGGTGCTTATCATGATTCGATAAATAGTGAAAACTTAGAGAAATGGTTTGAAGAAAAATAGTTACTAAACTTGGAAGAACCGTCGCTATTATGGATAACGCCACCTATCGTTCTGGGCTAATTGAAAAAACTTTCAAATACAAGTTGTAAGACTTCCTCCAATTGAAATGGTTTGGTCGGAATGTTAGCGCTATTATGATGCAAAAATAAGTTCTATGCATCCTGTTTGTGGAATGAAGCCATAGAAAATGTAACAGTGGAAAGATGGAAAACTGTATGTAACACAACCTAATAAAATTATAAATGATGCGTGGGAACGGGAAAGATTTATCGATGCTTCAGATACTCTTCCCCTTATTATTAACTTGGACGAATCTGATGATGATGATGATGATGATGATGATGATGATGATGATGATGATGATGATGATGATGATGATGATGATGATGATGATGATGATGATGATGATGATGATGATGATGATGATGATGATGATGATGATGATGATGATGATGATGATGATGATGATGATGATGATGATGATGATGATGATGATGATGATGATGATGATGATGATGATGATGATGATGATGATGATGATGATGATTTATTTTAATTATTAACAAACTGTATTTTGTTGTGTTGTCATTTTCTTTTTATATTTTCTTCTTTATGATTTTATAAATAGGATCAAAATATTTTAAACAAAATGTACGAGTATAGACTGATCCACTAGACAAAAAATGTGTGATTCAATTTTAAATTTTATAAATGAGTTTTATATATTTTTCAGTCAATTTTAATTAATTGAAAATTTCATGCTGATTTTCAAAAACAAAATGTTTCAGCCCATGATACCTTTTACCCTAAATAAACTACTTATTTTTAAGAATTTTATGAATATAAATGATATTTCCAAATCGATTGTCCGATCGTAAAAAAATATGTTTATCGATATTAAATGGTCAGTTTGTAAGTTTACTATGACTAAGTATAACCAAAATGAGTAATAGTAATAAAAAATCCATGCCAACTTGTTTGCTCAAAAAGATCTTCAACTTATAACAATAAAAATTGTTAATTGTCGTGGTATAGTCAAGGTCTTAGCGACGGAAAAAGATACTAGAGAAATTAATAATTAATATTTGTCCAAAATTAAAATGATGACGATTCGACAAGGTGTACCAAACTACATTAGTTGTAATTTTATCTAAATTTAGCCACATTGTAACATTATTTTCGCAAGTTTTCACTAATTACTGTTTATTTTGTTGACTAAGAATAATTGACTCGCTAATAAAAAGAAATAACAAAGATGACCGTGCTAAGTTCCTAATTTTGTGCTGTTTCACATAATGTTAGCAAAATTTCATTCGCTGATACCACAGACATGTAATAAATCAGGAGACCAAATTGTTTACATTTTGTCTCGATCAGAAATAGTTTTTACCAGAATCATTAAATATCAATAATAACTACGAAATATACAGTTACATTGGCCGTTGAATATCAAACTATATAAGAATGACGGATGTCCGAGAAAAGTTGACAACCCATTTTTAGACGTCTTGGAGCTGGTTTAGCCGCCATTGTGGAGTTGATCGTAACTCTAATCTTAAATCTGTCGTTATAATGCAGCGCCTCGGCAACAGATGTCTCAAATTCACTGATGTGATGTCGTGGTGTTGCCGCATATCGTATTTTATAGGAACTTTTAATGATTTAAGCATTAACAGACAATAAAATAGAAGGTTCTCAATTCCGGCCGAATGTATGTTTTTGATAATAATATGTACGCTGATTACTCCGGGGTAATTGGACCGATTTTCACAATGATTTTACCGTTGCCTTGGGTGTTAAATGTTAAAGAAATAAAAGTAGATAAAAAGCGACAGCAAGTATAACTAAAATAGGTTTTATTTCGTCGAAAAATAGCAAAATACGTAATACACTAATACAAACAAACTGGATGTTTCTCAAGTAAGAAAGTAAAACCTACTTATTTGAACCATTTTGAAAAGGAGTAATAATTGCAAATTAAAACCAAGTTATACAAACAAACCGCACATCATTCATATTTTATCCAACATATACGTTGTAGCCTAGGTAGGTATTGAATAGTGAGAGTCGTCATTTCTGTTAGAAATAGAATACATGGCGGTCAATATTTTTTCATGTATTAATTAACGTTGAGACGTCAAAAGGTTGAAAATACTATAAGCTACAAAGCAATTAAAAATAGGGACATTTTTAAGTCTAGACTATATAGGTAGAAAAATAAATGTAAGCTACTTTAATTTGGGATAGGTGTAGGGTACTTATGTGAAATCAGGTTTTATGATAAGCTATAAAAATAAATTTAAAAAACTCATGCAGCAAGTCAAACAGACAGGCGGCAACAATGTTTTAATTTAGCAGTGAAAAAGCTGGTCGCTTTCTTGTTGGTGAACTTATTGTGCCATCTATGAATTTAACGTAGCAGATTTAGGAAATCGGCTCATATTGACCTTCTTATAGTTTGATATTCAATGCCAGAATCAACGATGACTGCCGCCTGTGTCTACAAACAAAGGTTAAAATAACTATATTAGATGCATTTGTCATGTGTACCTATTTAGACCAGGGTCGATAATTTTTGAAACCAAAAAAAATAATAGTAGGATGAAACGCATTGGAAAAGGAAGAGAATATAACAAAAATGAAAGGAAAAATAATTTAGGGGCGATCCGAGGTCGGGAAGTGGAAGGGGGTGACTTTTTAAGGGTAGAAAACGATTAATTCCGATTTCCGGCAAAACTACAAGTCCTATGGAAAAACGTTAAATGGCAAAGTTGTAGGTAATAAAAAGATATACAGCTTTTGTATTTACACGTTTTTCACATAACCTCAAAATTTATATGAAAAACTCAAATAACCAAGTTTTTAGTGTTTTATTTGTATCTTTTACAAACATTTTTTTTTCACGAAATTTGGTGAAAACTTACCTTTTTATATCCTAAACACACTGTAATTTTTTTGATTTAAAATATTTATTTTTTCACCTTATTTTGACTTAATATCGAAAAAGCACCCTAATTTTCAATCGAAAATTCTCACGTCAAAATATTTGCTTTTTAAAAAAGTCGGTGGGCTTTTTGTTCGTTGAAATCTCTACTTTCTGATAATGTAAAAAAAATATACATTACTATGGTAAATGTTTTCAAAAAATGCAAAAAAAAACGAAAAAAACTCGAATCCGAAATTTTTTTTAAATCATTATGTGCAATTTTGAGCTATTACATTTTTTTAGTCCGATTTATCTCGATTTCCGGCAAAACTACAAGTCCTATGGAAAAACGTAAAATGGCAAAGTTATAGGTAATAAAAAGATCTACAACTTTTGTATTTACACTTTTTTCACATAGCCTCAAAATTTATGTGAAAAATTCAAATAACCCAGTTCTTGGTTTTTTATTTTTATCTTTTACAAGAAAAATATGATTTTTAATCGAAAATTGTCACGTGAAAATATCTGCTTTTTTAAAAAAGTCGGTGGGCTTTTTGTTCGTTGACATCTCTACTTTCTGATGGTGTAAAAAAAAATATACATTACTATGGTAAATGTTCTCAAAAAATGCAAAGAAACGAAAAAAACTCGAATCCTAATTTTTTTTTTTAAATTATTATGTACAATTTTGAGCTATTTATTAAAATGTATACTTTAATTACTCGAAAAAGTAACATTCCATGTTACATTTATAAACAAAAAAATTACAAATCCATAAAACATAAAGATCGCAAAAAATATGCGAAAATAGTTGTTCTAAATATAATTAAAGGTAGGATTTAAAGGGAATTTCATCACATTTACCATAGTAATGTATATCTTTTTTACACCATCAGAAAGTAGAGATTTCAACGAACAAAAAGCCCACCGACTTTTTTAAAAAAGCAGATATTTTGACGTGAGAATTTTCGATTGAAAATTAAGGCGCTTTTTCGATATTAAGTCAAAATTAAGTAAAAAAATAAATATTTTAAATCAAAAAAATTACAGTGTGTTTGGGACATAAAAAGGTAACTTTTTACCAAATTTCGTGAAAGCAAAATTTTCTTTTAAAAGATAAAAATAAAAAACCAATACTATGGTAAATGTTTTCAAAAAATGCAAAAAAACGAAAAAAAAACTCGAATCCGAAATTTTTTTTTTTAATCATTATGTACAATTTTGAGCTATTACATTTTTTTTAGTCCGCCTAACATGGAATGCAGACAACAAAAGAAAACGTGTATCAAAAATATTCCTAAATAAATACGTCATTTATCAATAAATCATCAAACCATAACTAATTAACAATACAACACTATGTCTTGCTGAAATTGTTTCGGTAATTTCATTGTATAAGTGCGAAAAATACAAATTGCAGCGTGCATAAGATTCTAATTACCAACAAACTAAAAACCTATTTCGTGCCAACAAAAATGACGAAATATAGTAAAATTGCAAGATAAACATTGCTTATTTATTGTTTATACAGGGTGTTATAGAAATTGGCTTCGGACGCTTACTAGGTTTTTCTCTTTCTACCTGATTGGGTCTAAAATTCGGTCTTTTTCTATTTCATGTGCTGATTAACTGGTAGATGATCTTGGACTTTTTCCACCTCCGAATAGATCGCAAACGCCTAAACGGTTTATTACATAGAAATTTACCTTTAGATAAGCAAACGATAATCACAAAAGTGGCATATTTATGGCCTCGCGCATGTAAACAAAGCTACACACGATTAGACATGCGCACTGCAACATTATCGTTTGACAAATGGGAAAATAGACAGGTCCGGGCTTTAAAATTTAAATCTTGCCAAAAAATTTGAATTTCTTCTCAATTTTTTTGTTCAGGTTGGGAAATAAGTAAGTGATTTCTGGCATTTTAAGTAGTTGCAAACCTATTAGATTTTGAGGATAGAAAATTGTTTTGTAAGGTTATGTTTCTAAAATTTGTTTAAAAATGATTCGTCGTCGTGTTTTTAGTTCGAGAGTCAATTAAACTATAAAATCGAATATAAAAAACAAAGAAAACCAGCAAAATAACCAATCCTCGATGTTATCGCGTACCTACCTAACCTCAAGTCAAATATTAGTTGTTATATAACTTGTATTGATTTTTACAATTTGGCAAAAACTTGGGTACGTCTAAAACATTTTCAAGCACAATTTCTTGTTCGAGAATTTGAAAAAGTTTTTTCCCGAGAACTTGACCCGTGGAGTAATATAAACTACCTAGGTATTTACATTTTTTCTTTTATATGATATACTAGCGTGTACCCGGCCTGCGTTACAGCCCGGCATTATACGACGTGAGATAATAAGGCGAACAAATCCGAACAAACCTCAAACTCAACCGTTTGCCGGCCCGTCCACAATTCACATCGATGCATAAAACATAGTCTGTCTTCGTTTATTCCGGCTTCGGATCGATCGTTGAACGGGCCGGAGACCGGTTAGGTTGGGTCGTTCGTTCTCCCTACTCTAATTTATCAGTGTTTATCAGTGTTTCTCTACAATATTATGCATGTATTATACATATAAACCTTCCTCTTGAATCACTCTATCTATTAAAAAAAAACCGCTTCAAAATCAGTGGCGGATTTACAAATTTGCCGCTAGTAGGCTGTTCAATTTTTGCCGCCCCTATACCAGTGACGGCTCGTGAGTTGTGAAACCGGTGAAGTGTTCGGGAAAGAAAAAGCCCGCTGCAGGCGAAATGTACCGCAGGCGAAAATTTTTTAAGACCACGCCCAAATTTGGTCAATAATTTTTAGTAAATATTTTAAAAATTTATGATTATACCTACTTAATTTATTGAAAATGAAATTTCTTTCTGCAAAGCCAGTAAAGTTCCAACTACCTTTTTTTATCCCCATTAACAGACACGGCCAACAATAAAGTTTATTTAAAAAAATACTACCCGTCGACCATGAATAAAGATTGTACCATTTATTTCTGTAAGACAAAAAAAAATTTTGGGGCAAATTTGCCGCCCCCTAAAACCTGCCGCCCTAGGCTTCAGCCTACTTAGCCTAATGGTAAATTCAGCACTGTTCAAAATCCGTTGCGTAGTTTTAAAGATTTAAGCACATATAGGGACAGGACGGGCGATAGCGACTTTGTTTTATACTATGTTAAGATTAAGAAGTATAGAGAAAAGTGAATTTTAAACTTTTTAAAGATTGCAGGGCTGCAAATAAAATATACCAAAACATGCATTGGGATAATCTGTATTGGTGTGGGTTTCTCTTTATTTCCATACGGCGGCATTTTGAGCATGTCGCTAAAGAAGGACAGGCCGATAACACGAGGTCTGTGCGCATGCCTGATGCTGCTCAGAGGGAAGGCAGCTTTTATTAGCTTCACCTGTATGATTGTATTGTTTGTAACCGACTTCTTTGAACCCGATTTTGACCCACTTTAAACGGTCAGATTTAATTTAAATTTTGTAGACTTATCAAGAACCGCTGACAATACAATAATCTACTAATCTAGCTCAATTTACTCATTTTTTTCTTAACAATAACTCAAACTAAAAAAATGAGAAATATAGTTAAAAAAAAACATTTTATAGTTTTTTTAAACTATTTATTTCACCCATAAAACGTAACTTTTGTTTGTGCAGGAGATAAGCTGTGTATCTAAAGGTACATGTCTACGGTTTACACCCAAATATTGCAGAAGAAAGAAAACTTTTAACACACTGTGACATACGAGCTCTCTGCAGATCATATCAACAATAAGTGACAGCTTTCTAAAGAATGACCCTTGGTCCATTCTATTGTTGCGAAAAAAAATACATTTATTATTTGTCTTAATAATATTGTCGTGTGCTGAGTCATATATATATTGGAACATCTTCAACTTAAGCATCATTACATCACGAACCGTTTTCGCTTTGCTTGAGTGATGGCATCAAATTCGAAACATATTTATTTAAATTATTAAGCGTGGCATGATTTATTTACTGTACTTATACGCATTCCTTTGAGTACTTTGGGTATTAAAATACGTAATGAGGGACACGCGGAAGGTAGAAAAAGAAATTATTTTTCAACGAAATCGTCTTTTTCTCAATGTCTCCCAATCGGGAATAGTAATTTACGTTACAAGACCGGAAAGTAGTGTTATTCAGGTCGAGATAAGCATTTCCAGGGCGAGCCGTAGGCGAGTCCTGGAAGCTTGGAGAGACCTGCACAACACTAATTTTCGGTTGCGTGACGTACAATATTTTTTTTAAGACCGACACTTCGATATACCTGCATTAAATTATTTTATTTTATATTATTTTTAAATGCGTCGTATGACTTCTCGTAACGGGCTTTTGATTTTACTGGCAATATATCGTAAGTCGCTTTCCTTGCTGCTTCCAAAATGTCTTCTGGAATCTCATTTTCCGTGTCGGATAATTCAAAATCTAAATTCATATTGTTAAATTTGCGCACTCGCGAAACAAGTTTGACATAAACAACAAATTAAAAAACAACGAACTGTCACTCGACAATACATCAAAATGTTGTCATAGTAACGAAATCAAGGTAGCTTGTATTATCAAAGAGCGATTGGAAAAACAAAAAAACAGGGACCTGAATAGTAATTTACGTTACAAGACCGGAAAGTAGTGTTATTCAGGTCGAGACAAGCATTTCCAGGGCGAGCCATAGGCGAGTCCTGGAAGCTTGGAGAGACCTGGAAAACACTAATTTTTGGTTGCGTAACGTACAATATTTTTTTTAAGACCGACACTTCGATATATTTTGTAATCTACGCGAAACAAGTTTGACATAAAGAACAAAATTAAAAATCAACGAACTGTCACTCGACAATACATCGAAATGTTGTTGTCATAATAACGAAATCAAGGTATCTTGTATTATCAAAGAGCGATTGGAAAAACAAAAAACAGGGTGACAGTGACATTAGAGACCGGAAAAGTGACATTAGAGACCGGAAAAATCTTTCCGGTCTCTAATGTCACTTTTCCGGTCTTGCGATCGGAAAAACGTTATTTTCTAGACAAAAAATTGTCCAGAAAGTGTAAATTTTCTGGTCGGTTTTAAAAAAAAATCTTTTCCGGTGTCTAACGTCAATTTTCCGGTCTTGATCGACAAAAGGTTATTTTCTGGACGAAAAATTGTCCAGAACGTGTATATTTTCTGGTCGGTTTTAAAAAAAAGATTTACTTTAGCTAAGAGATATCGTAAGACGCGACCGTCAACCGGGGAGAACAACAAATTAATAGTACTGGTAATGGTACTCTGAACAAAGGCCTGTAAGTGGTTTAAAGTAGTTTTTTTATTCTTATATCTTTTACAACCACACACTTGCTTATGTCACACCCAACGATAGAATGAACCGGCACAGTTCGAACGACACGTATCGTTCAAAGCCAACGACTGACTGCCACAGTATACCACGAGGTGGTACCCCCGACTGTTTAAATTGATGCGTGATACGCATTGGTCAGCAGCTTCCAATGCATTTTAACATCCCTTAAATCAGACATGATTTTAAATGGTGGCATATTTTATAGAATTGATCGGTGTCGATTTAAAGTAATGCATACAGTGTGACCAGTAAAGTCCGCATCATATGGGCTTTTTTTTATTAATAGTTTTATTTGAAATTTGACTTTGGCATCAAGTTCTGCTTCGAACGAGATGAAAATTAAGCAAAAAAATAGTTGTCACGTGATTCGCATTATCTGTCAAATTTTAATTTTTTCCAAAAAATAATTCAAAAGTAGGGTTATTTCTGAAAGTATAAAGTTATTAGAAAAAGTTTTTTTTAATGCAGTTTCTAGCCCACATGCAAAATTTTAGCTGCATAAGATAATTTTGATTTTTTTCCCATATTTTGTAAATAGCACCACTTTTGCAAAATAAGACTCAACGAAACCTATATAAAACTTCTTAGTTTTGACTGCTTTATTTCAGATACATTTTCTTTAAAGTAGCGCCATATTAAATGTGTGTTTTTCTACAAAATCAAATTTGGGCTATTAAAACTTGGTCGCATGTGATGCAAAGTTTATTTGTTTTTTACCCTGTATAATGTAACTTCATAAAATAAGTATTTTTGAAAACGTAGTTTGTGTCTGAAAGTAATACACCTTAATATTAAGACAAAAAAGAACACAGTGTCATCAGTAAAGTGTTCATTAAGTGGAAAATAACTTTTAGTGTCAATCAAAATTATCTTATGCAGCTGAAATTTTGGATGTTGGCTAGAAACTGCATTTAAAAAACTTTTTCTAATAACTTTTTCGATAATTTTCGAAACAACCTCACTTTTGAATTATTTTTTGGAAATATTTAAAATTTGACAGATAATGCGAATAACGTGACTACTAGTTGTTTGCTTAATTTTCATTTCGATCGAAGCAGAACTTGATGCCAAAGTCAAATTTCGAATAAAGCTATTAATAAAAAAAATCCCATATGATGCGGACTTTACTGGCCACACTGTATATATAATCAATTTTGATTTAAGGATTGACTCAAATTTGAATTAAAAAAATAATGAAATTATCATCAGCAATCACTTCCTGTTAATCAATCGATTTTTTTACCGTTTACATTTCATTTAAAACGATCTGTTTATTTATTATAGTTGTATATTTTCTGCCAATCTTGGATTTTTGAGGTCGATTTTATTTAGATTAGTTAATTTAATAGTAAATTAAGATCCTATCCTTACTGATGAGCCATGATAGGGCGAGTCGTGTCTAAGGATAAATCTGACGCCATTAAAGGAATTCTTGTAATTTCAGTTGAATAAAATAAAAACTGGGTTTATTAATACATAATTAGAAGCAGGAGCGAGACGTCAATGTGTGTGCATACCACTACTTCATTTAATGGTAGTATTTAATGCCAAAATTACCTAATAATGTTTCATGTTTCACCCAAAACAATAAATACTAAACCGAATTACCTCCAAAAATGCATAATTAAACAAAGATATCGCAATAGATTATTATGCCACTTTGTAAGTATGCATGGGAAATACGATCATTGCACAAGCAAGAACCTCTCTCACATCGAACATCTGTTTTATCACTTTTAATAGTTTTTAAGCAAATAGGTCAGTGGTATTTGAGCATACGGATTTTGCATCTTGATAATTTCGGTATGAATGAACTTCTGACATTCAATGTTGGTAGTTTTTTTTTCTTGGCCTGTACTACGTACAGCCTAGTTCGTGCACATTATGTTAATCCAAGTATGAACCAATTATTTTTTTTGAAATGATTAGTCTGAGGATCTTTGGGCATTAAAATTACGTATCAGCATCATTGTAATCGGCCTAGAAAGGTTGTGGAGGGTGGGAGAGAACCTCATCGAACCAGTCTTTATTTTAGAAAGTTGTGGCATACTGTAAGCTAAATTTTAAAGGCCGGACCTGTCTATCTTCCAATTCGGTAAATAAGAATTTTGAACTACTTTTAATACAGCAATTTTGTTAAGAAATAAATTGTATCTTCTCAATGCGACGCATTTTGTTCCTAATAAAGCGCATTCTCTACAATTTAGAAAGCAAAACCAATTGTATTCGTTAGAACCTATAATCCACAAGACGTTGGTGGGGGTTCGTAGCGATCGGCAATCGCCGCGCGCCCTTGTATTAGTTTTAACATATTTGTTGCGCAGGTCTCATCGTTGCTCGGAGTCTTCTAGCTGTCCTGTCTGAATTTTAATTTTATTGATCGTACCAATACCTGTTTCAATTAATTTATTTTTACTTTGTATTTAAGTTTTTTAAAGTTTGCATGTTAGATAAAGCAATAGAATATTCTTATTTCGCACAAGTATTGGACTTTATAATCTAAGGACGAATTTTGCCATCTCAGTAAACCATGTTGCTTAATAGATAATCGTATGCAATGTTTTAAACGACAAGAACAATATCACACTAGAAGCTATTTAAATTTTTGAGAACTACAGTACTGATTTTTAGTGGTAAGTATATATGCTTTATTAACCGTAGCAAGCAAATATTATTATGATTAATGTCAAGTTTCATTACAACTGACAACTGCCACTCAGAACTAATACAGTATATAAAACCAGATTACACCCCAATATAACTTGATAATTACTGTGGGTATTCAGAGCAATAATGGCTATATAAACCATTCTATAATAGCAATAACTCCTATTTTCTATTGGCTAAATTACCGAGATATTAGACAGTTTTCGTTGTCTTTTAAAAGCGATTCCGATAGCCGCTATTTGACAACTTTGACATTTGAGCTGTCATTTATCGTTATCGTTACGGATAAGTGGCGGGAGCTAACGGACGGAAGACAAAGCCATAGCGAAAACGGAACGCATGCGTAATCACAATTTTTTTGACAGATGCAATCAACATAACCTATTTTTTGTTGAGGTCTGTTTTTAAAGTTTTTGTTTAGTATTTTTTGTTTTTTTGTTTTCGTCATGGATTCAAGCTGGAGCTGACCGTCCAAAAAATACCTCCAAATCAACTAGCCTACTAGGGTAGCTTAATTTTCTTAACAAAATGCAAAGCCCTTCCACGCCAGAAACATTATGGTTGCTTTCTGTTATTACATTATTGGGAATCCTAAGTGCTTCAGCCAGTCTTCTTAAGTGATTTTTTTCAAATCGGAAATAAAGTTTGCAGTCAGCATTATTATAGTTTTCTAAATTGAAATTTCCATACAACTGTGCTCGATACTGAATGTCCTGGCGATCAAGCACCTCCAAGAGAAGGGCATCATCCGAATCACTGGATGAGCCAATAAAAGCAACCTTTCGTCTATCATGATGTTTTAGAATTTTGGGTACTAGGAAATTAAAACCAAGCAAAAAAGATAGCACAAAACGTATATGAAAATATGAACACAAACCATTAAAGATAGGTTATGTTTTATGTTATATTTGTTATGTTTATACTGTCGAATTCGACTTAACGTAAACGTTAAGCGAATTGAACGAAAACTATTTTTACGATCTGTCAAATAGCGGCTTCGTATTCGTATTCGTTATGGTTAACCGTTTGAATTTGACAATAGAACGAAAACTCTCTAGTAATAATATGTGAAGTCTTATAAGCAATATAAGGCTTTTTTCTCAGTGATATACTGGACTTTAGTGACACTCGCAAGGAAGTTAATTTTCCATTAAGTAAGGGTATATTTGTACATCACATTTTCCCAAACCCCTTCGAAAAATTTTCCCAGTGGGCTTTGGCCAAAAGGTAGACGTTCCTTAATTCATCATAAAGTTGAAATGACTTAACGTTTAAATCCAAATATTATAATGATCTTAAATAATTTATGTTTTTAAATATAAGTATGTTGTAGTTTTAAAAAGCAAAATCGTGACTAAACTTCTCATTACCCATAATTGAGGTCCGGCCAGGTCACCATAGATAATATGGCACGAGCGCCAGTTCCTGAAATTTGTGGTTTTATTACTTTTATAATAGCTCAAGGAAAAAGACTAATTTTTACGTAGTAGTATAGTACGCGGGCAGATCAAGGAAGAAAAAGACGCTATTATATACGAGGAAAATCTTTTTTCACGTAGAAATATTTAAAAATAATATAGCCTTTCTTCCCCGTGGACGTAGGACGTACAGTTGTATTTATAAAAAGAGCGTACAAGAATTAGAATAAAGGGTAAGTGTTGTCATATTTGCGTAAAACCGGCTTGTCTAAATGATTGTTTATTGGAGGTTATCACACGTCATAGATTATCAAAAATGCAAAGCATTGGCGTCGGTGTAACTAATTTTGAAACTGCATGGTAGGTGGTAACGTTTGATAAACTTTGACAGAAAAACATAAAAATGCCTCGTCAGTTGTCTGAAGTTGAAAAGGCTCGAATTGTATTAAGAATCGAAGAAGGATGGTCAATACATGCTGTAGCGCAGTTGTATAATAGAAATAAAAAACTATATTGAAAATTAAGCAACGCCGGGAACAAGAAGAATCCCTAAAGAGGAAAATTGGTCCAGGTCGTCCCAAACGTTCCAACCCTGAACATGATGCTGCTTTTTTGGAATATTTAAGAAATAATCCATTTGCAATTGCAAGGGATGCTGTTATCGATACAGCATTTCCTGCCTCCCAATCTACCGCTAGCAGGAGAGTCAAGGAATCTAAACTAAAATGTCGCCCAGCTGCGAAAAAAATGTTTCTTACCGAAAAACAGCGACAATCAAGGATTATTTTTGCTTTAAATTATATATACCGCAATTCTCAATTTTCGAACAGGGTCATTTTTACTGATGAAAAGACGTTCCAGTCGACTTATAACGGACAAATTAATTCTTGGATACCATCCAAACAATACCAGGTTTGAAGAGCGATATATTAAACCCCTCACTTCTAACAATTTTTGTAATTCTATTAAACTAACGCCCAACGCCAATGCTTTGCATTTTTAACATGCGCTAAGCCGGTTTTACGCAAATTTGGTAAATGTTTCCTCTCATTCTAATTCGTGTACGCTTTTTTATTAATACAACTGTGCTTTTAAGACACTGTAATTGGATCATTACTCCAGCATCACTACACAAAATAAAATATACCAACAGCACTAAACGACAACAAAACATTTTCCTATAACGAGTCATGTTATGACGAAACACGTCAGAGCGTGGATCTGACTAATAAAAGAAAAAAACGATTTTTATGTCTATATAACGAAATATATTTACGTTGCGAAAGAATTTGACCCGTATCAAAATTGTCCATTGACCATTGACTACAGTCAAAACAAAGCCAAAAAACGCAGTGAAACAGGTACGGTATAAATAACAGCAACACATATAGGCACGGGCGACGACATCAGCAGAAACAAGGCCCATGTTGCCCCTAATCTAATCTTCATCGTATTCGATTACAATCTCGTTACGTGCGCGTCTCGCGTTACCCCGCTCACCCCTCGCCCACGCCGGGTTTGTTTTACCTTAGGATCGCTGTGATGCTGCGTTCTAAGATGAATAGAACTCGTTTGAGTAATAGATAGTATAGTAGTAAATTATAGGCATTATTGCTCTGAATACTCACGGTAATTATCAAGTTCTATTGGGGGTGTAATCTGGTTTTATATACTGTATTAGGTCCTACTGGCAGTTGTAATGAAACTTGACATTAATCATAATAATATTTGCTTGCTACGTTTAATAAAGCATATATTTACCACTAAAAATCAGTACTGTAGTTCTCAAAATTTAAATAGCTTCTAGTGTGATATTGTTCTTGTCGTTTAACATTGCATATGATTACCGATCTATTATGCAACATGGTCTATAGATTATTAAGTCCAATAGGTACTACTGATGGGATACGCGAAATAAGAATCTTCTATTGCTTCATCTGACATGCAAAATTTTAAAAAACTTATTTACAAAGTAAAAATAAATTTATTGAAACAGGTACTTGTACGATCCAAATTCAGACAGGACAGCTAGAAGACTCCGAACAACAATGTTATCTGCGCAATAAATACGTTTAAACTAATACTACGGCGCGCGGCGATTGCCGATCGCTACGAACCCCCGCCAACGTCTTGGTGGATTATAGGTTCTAACGGATACAATTCGTTTTTGGGGACGCTGTTCTGCTTTATTAATTGTAGAGAAAGCGCTTTACTGGGAACAAAATGCGTTGCATTGAGAAGATACAATTTATATCTTAACAAAATTGCTGTATTAATAGTAGTTCATTATTCAACAAGACTGTGCTGCTAATGGAACTGATTACTACCAATAAACAGGGCCGATCCTAGGGTGTCGGCCGCCCGCGTGCAAAGACCTATTATGCCGCCCCTCTAAAGAATTTTTCCTAATTTTTAAAATAATAAACCAACAAAAATATTACTTTTGAAACGAAAATAGACATTTTATAATTAGAAATGTAAAACAACAGTATTTACCAGAAAATATAAAATAACAAAAAATACTAAAGCATAAATCTCGCGAAACGAAAAGTATATAAATCAGTCCTTCCTCGACGACTACCTAATAATTAACTATAAAATAATTTTTCTGGCTTTCTGAGAAGCAAATTTGTCAATAATTGCGGTGAGATCAATTTTTTCAGAGATTTCGGATTCAATAGAGATGATGGCCAAATCTGAAAGTCTTTCTTGTGTCATATTATTTCTCAAGTAATTTTTAATAATTTTTAATTTACTGAAACTTCTTTCACCTGAAGCCACAGAAACAGGTAAGGTTAAAAAAAATCCTTATTGCTAGAGCAAAATTTGGAAAACAGGGAATGAGATCATTTTTGACTAAAATTTCTAATATCTTAATTGGCTGTTTTTTACCTGAAAAAATATCTTTAAATGAAGTTATTTCATTAAAGAGTTGTATATACCGTCTATATCTTTCACACTAGTTTCTTCCTCCTGTACTTATAACTTAATATCTAAGTCCATGCAGACTTTCATGAAGTCATCATTAGAATGGTGTGAAACTCATACAGAAAGCAGAATATTGAATAGCACTTAGATAATAAGGTAAATCTTTCATTTATCGAAGAGATCACGTAATCAAGAACTGCAAAATAGAAAGCAATCTTGAATTGCAGGAAGGGATTTAAAACTGGTTCATCACTGCCCTCGTAATCAAATAAACTAACTTTTTTTCTGAGCTTCGAGATGGAAAATTCGGGATCAATACCTAAATCTCTAGCAAGTGTTGTTACTGAATCGACAAATATTTTAAAATTATCGTCAGATCTTTGGGAAACTAAATATTTTTTAAGATTATCTAAGCCTTTAATGCATTCCGCGATGTTTAATTTAGGATTTTGAAGCATTTTACACAATACATCAATTCTTGATAATAAATCATGTCAAATTAAAATTGAACACAAAAACTTAAATGTTTCAAGACTTTTAATTATTGATTTAGCACCCATTTTTGTTTTCGTGTCTCTGGTGGTATCTTCAATTAAGGCCTTTAATGCGGTAATAATGTTTTTTTAGCTCTAATTTTAGAGGTCTAATAGCATTGATACGACTTTCCCGTCTTGTTTCACTTAACGGTTTTAAAATAACAGTTTTCACGTGTTTTTGAGTAAATCCCATCGATATGGGGACGCAGAAAAGTAATTATATACCTCTTGTACCACATCAAAAAAACTAGAAATTTCACCACTGGCGCTGGCTGGTTTAATTGAAAATCTTTAATAAATAAATCCATTTGAAATAGTTCACAAAATATTGTTTTCTTCTTCGACGTTAATTTAAAGTTATCTTTTATAGTTTGATAAATTTAATGTCACTTTATTTTTATTTCGAGAAATTCGTAAAAAGTTTTACTTGATTGAGAGAACTATCTGGCCGCCCCTTGTTTTGGCCGCCCGCGTGCGGTGCACGCGCTGCACACCTGCTAGGATCGGCCCTGCCAATAAAAACACTGTTCTAGCAAATTTGGAATTGATATAACACTAAAGCGGGTTTGATACACTAGCAATGTACTTAACACGGGTTAATAAAAAATAAGGCATCATATACATACTATGTCTTAGCAAACCTGTTGTATTAGATCATTTTCCTCAGTGTGTATAAACTTACATCAATTAATTATCCAGGATTATTATTTTTTAGTTAATGAGAAATATATTTTACATAAATTATGAACACAGTCGTTTTCCTGCATTAGAAGTGTTTTTTTTTCTTATCGCATCGTTGCCGGTCAGAAAATACGACGTGGTCCATTCATCTAAGTTGGCTTGTGTCACCGAGAGCGCTATCTTTCACTTATCGCATCGTGAGACTGGCCGTGCAGCTACTTGGAAAAGCTAAAGCTTCCTTTGGGTCATTGTCATAAAGTGATAGTCATCATAACAGAACAGTCTTTTCACATAAAATTTGTTTTTAAAACGTCAGTGTACAGGAAACCCACTTACAGGGGGCAATACCTTAATCACGGATCGAATCATTCAAACTCCATAAAACAGGGCATAATTCACACTCTTTATCACAAAGCATCTAACGGTTGCAACAATCCGGAAGACCTTCATATCGAAATTTCAAACATCAAAAAAGATTTAAAACAGAATGGTTACCCTGAAACCTTTGTAACTAATACCATCTCAAAACTTAAAAATCGCGAAGTAAAATCTAATACAGAAACGAAAGAGGAGCAAGCATTTCTTACAATACCTTATGTCAAGGGAATTTCTAAAAAGATTAGAAGGATACCCAAAAACTATAATATCAAATTCGGAAATACTCTTAGAAGCTTTCCTACAAAAGTAAAACCCCCCGTAATGACAACACAATTATCATGATTTGATAAATTAATAGTGAAAACTTTGATAAATGGTTTGAAGAAAAATTATTACCAAAACTGGAATAACCGTCGCTTATTATCATGGATAACGCCACCAATCATTCTGGGCTAATTGAAAAAATTCCAAATACAAGTTGGTTAAAAAGATTACTTATTGCATGGTCAGAACAAAGACAAATTCTGGTTTCACCATTTGCAATGAAGGATCAGATCTAAATAATAGTGAAGCATCCCACCCAAACGTTACAATTAATCTGGAAAGCCCTATTTAATTAATTTTTCAATTATTTTTATTTTATTTTAATAGGTTGGACGAACTAGCATTGCAACATGGACATTGGACCCAGGACGGATCCAGGGGGGGGGGGGGTCATGGGGGTCATGACCCCCCCCCCTGGACGGTTTACATTTCAACATACGTAAAAACTATTGTGGAGTCAAAAAGAGTGAGTTCATAACCCAGTGCACATTTTTTCTACAAATTGAAAACACTGTTATTTTACGGCGTCATGCAAAAAGGAACTCGTTACTCGTTACATTTTCATTGTAAAACGAACTTCATTAATAAGATTATAATTTAGGATTATCTCTAAAAAATGTACTAATAAAATCTCTAGTTTTGTAAATTTCAGGAGTTGGTTCTCTAAACCTACGTTCTTTTTTCATTAAAAACTCGGCGGCTGCCGGTCTTTGGATCAAAATGGGCTGTTCCAACTCCATTCAATGACACTAAGAGACGATCATTCATTGTATCTTCATTTAATGAAATTCTTCCTGGCTTTTTAATTTGTTGCAATGGGAAATAATCCTCTCAGTAGCCATTAAATGAGGACTTATTAGCAATAACGAGACTAAAAGCTTTTGTAATATATCCTTAGTGCAAACTATAAGTTTTCTTAATTTATTAGCGAGTCTGGTGCCTTCATCGGGAGTATCAATGTCTGAAATTTCTTGAATTAAAGGCCAGCAATCACACACGGATGTCGCAAAATTGGACACTTTCTCTGAACCGAAGAGATTCTCAACTAATGGTCGGCCTGCGGATATCATTTCAGCTTCGGCACAAATAAGGTTTATCATATTTTTAATTGTTTCATCTTCTTCCTCTAAAAACCTCTAAAAATTTCTCCTGCGGCGCTATTTATGCGCCTTCGGCACTGTTTGACCCCCCCCCCCCCCAGGATTAATTTCTGGATCTGCCCTTGCATTGGACATCAAATTTTAAAACTTCCTCCATATCATTGCCAGTTTAATCCTATTGAAATGGTTTGGTCGGAATGATAGCGCTATAATGATGACTTTGCTTGGGGCGGGTTGCCCTCTCCCAGCTACGTTACTGATCGAGACGTCCCGTCGAGTCGATTTGGGAATTTTTGTAACGATTGGTGATAGGTTAATAGGTTAAAAGTGAGTGGGTTACAGCTAACCCTCCACTGCGACCATGCGGTCTATTGTGGCTCACACCTTATTTATATTTCCCCCAATAGGTCTAACTTTTTGATGAAGTTAATGATGGTATTGGGAGAGATATTCTTCATGTCATCCGGCAGCAGAGTCACCTCGCCGAATAGGGCGAATCTGATTCTTCCTGCTGCGGGGCAAGCGCACATTACGTGTTCTGCTGTTTCTGCATCTTCCATGCAAAGGCGGCATTCATCAGTTGGGGCTATTCCAATTTTATACATACGGTGTCGCAGTCTGCAATGGCCGGTGTACAATCCCACTAGTGCTTTAAGGCATGACCTGTTGAGCACTAGTAGTTTTGTCAGTTAGCTGTTGGTTTATATGGCTATTTATAAATGCTTTTGAGTGTGTTAGACCTCGTAAATTTAACCAGTGTCTTTCCCATTTGCTTTTTGCTTCAGCTAGTATTGGTTTCTTGGCCGTAGCATGAGATATCTTAATACCGACTCGGGTCCTGTAAATTTAAAAAAAAAAATTTTGTCGGCAGCCTCATTACCCAGACCCATGTGACCCAACGAATTTTTCAAAGATGAAGGAAAAATGTCGTTTTTATATCGACTATTAATACTTACCTACAACGAATATCTCCGTAAACTATGAACGTGGAACGTGTATATACGGTTTAAAACAGTAGTAGTACAGTCACGTTTCACTCAATACAATCAATATTTTATGGTGTAATACCGAATGTTTTATTTCTTTTCTCGTTACGAGTCTGACAGGTCGCCATTAGAAGTGTCATGCTAGAAGGAAATTCCGATAAGCTAGAACAATGGGTTAGTAACTAACAATAAACTACACTTATTTACGTTAATATAATTGGTACATAAAGGCATTTCGGTAGTTTCGGTTATGGTTAGCGAGATGGATCCGCTTTATTAAGAAAATTATTATAAAGTATGTTCAATGACCGCTGAACGCTGACCGTTACGTCACGACTAGTGCTAATCTTTCTAACATTCGTGAACTAGGTGAGATAGTAAATTTGCGTCAATCATGAATGTCGTAGAATTTTACCAGTCAAAAAATTTTATTGTCATTTTTGGCAGTGACATTTTTAATCAACATTATTTCAAAAATGTCGCGGTATTGTGAAAAAGAACAAGCATTTATTTTAAAATTATTTGATTATTTTCAAAGCGAAAGTGAGGCCGGTAGGACTCTTTTATCCTTTAACGCAGTTGACGGGACGGGGTAAGTAGATCTAATAAAGCAGGAATTGTGGAAATGTAAATAATAAACACGAAAAATATATGGCAATGTTTTTATAAATCCCCATCTGTTTTAGAGAGTGTCTGATGCTTTGGGAGTTTCATGTTCAACAATCCAACGAATTAAGGCAAAGGCGATAGAGAAGGATGTAGATTTTAAGAATCGCAATAATGTAGCTATTTTGTCATCCCGTGGTCGACAACTTCACCATAAGAGAGCGTATTTATGGGATGTACCTATAGAGCATGTGAACACGTTACCTACCATTCGTTCAATACAACTAAACCTTAAAATCATTGATGGTGTTGAAATATCCACTGGTTCTTTAGCGGACTGTTTAAAAAAGTTTTAATTTAAATGGCGTAAATGTATTGTATCAAACTCAAACAGGCGTTTCTTTATAGAGCAACCCCATATAGCCCAAAAACGAGTAGAATTTTTAAGAGAATTATAAATAACGGCTCCTCGCAATTTCCCTTAAAACCTGTTTTTCTGGATAAAACCTGGATATATACAGTAAAGGGGCTTTTAGGTGAAGTTGGCAAGACGATACTCTTCATACAGTTAAAAAAATTCGACATAGGAGGTACGGTATATTATTCTACATGTTGGTTCAGAAAATGGATCTGTGTATATATATATTTACGTCTGGCCTGAAATCTGGTCATTATCAAAATACGATGAATAGTAAAAACTCTAAGAAATAGTTTAAAGAAAACTTGTTACCAAACTAGCAAGAACCGTCGCTTATTATCATTCTGGGCAAATTGAAAAAATTTCAAATAATAAGTTTTAAGACTTTTTCCACATCATTGCCACGTTAATCCTATTGAAGAAATGGTTTTGTCGGAATGTAAGCGCTATTATGATGCAAAAATATGTACTATGCATCCTGTAACAAATGACATAGTTTTGGGTCTGTGGAATGAAGTCATAGAAAATGTAACAGTGGAAAAATGGAAAAATTATGTAACACACACTATTAAATTATACAGTGTTAGGAAAAATTACCAGAACGGTCGATTATTTCAAAATATACAGGGGTTATCAAAAAACGTCTTATATAAAAAAATGTAGGGCTGTTAAAAATCTACATATCGGTAATAAATTGAAATATACAGGGTCGCCCACAAAGTTGTGGAGAATGATAGTTATATTTTTTTAAATGGAACAACCTGTATATTTTTACTTATTTTGATTGTTAACTCAATTTTAAACATTTTTTATTAACCATATGTTATACCTAAATTCATTACTTTCCTACATAAATTGATCAGCTACAAAACACAAAACAAATTTCAAGAAACAATTTATTAAGTTAACTTTAAACAATAACGTATAACAAATCATGGCAAAACGGCTCTATTTTTTAATAAGTGTTGAAAATTACCCCCATTTACCAACTGACAATGATACAAATTATCGCAAAAATGTCTTTGGGTGTTTAAAACCATTTCCCTTGTTATTCTCGCACGTTCATTGACAATTTTCATTCTTAATTCTTCTAAATTATTGGATTTATTTTGATAAACTATGTTTTTCAGGTGACCCCAATAAAAAAATCTAATAGCGAAAGATCAGGGAACCGTGAAGGCCATTCGATAGGCCCCCTTCTTCCTATCCATCGATTTGGGAACGTGACATCCAAAAATTCTCTAACTTCGCGAGTAAAATGCGGAGGAGCTCCATCTTGCTGATACCAGGTTAAGTTAATATCAGCATTTAAATTGTTTATAGCTGGAACTATTTCTTGCCGAAGAAGCCGGAGATATCGATCACCCTTCAAATTTCCCTCGATAAAAAAGGGTCCAATTACATGTCCCGCAAACAATCCAGCCCAGACATCAACTTTTCTTGGGAACTGTGTATGCAGCTCTTCATACCAGTTAGGGTTATTTCGCGCCCAGTAACGGTAATTTTTCTTATTCACCATTCCGTGTAGTGTAAAAGTCGCTTCATCCGAAAACACAATATTGTTTGAAAAATTCGGGTTTTCTTCCATATTTCTAGTCATTATTTCGCAAAATTCTAGCCTTCGACCACAGTCAACGTCAAAAAGTTCTTGTACAACATTAATTTTGTATGGATGCATTTTCTTAGTATGAAGAACGGTTCTTACAGATTTTTGATCAAATTCATGATCCAAAGCAAGCTGATTGGTGGATTGTTTGGGATTTTCTTCTATCGCAAGCATAATGTCCAGCTTTTTTTCCTCGGAGATAGCAGTCCTAGGTCTTCCAGATCTTGGGCGGTTTTTTACAGTACCAGTCATTCTGTAACGCTCAATAGTTCGAAAAACTGCTTTTTTTTTAATGTGCCTGTCTGGATGCAAATTATTGTAAATATTACATACCTCCTGCTATTATGATCTCTGTTTGTCGCTAAACCCCCTTAAAATTAAAATATCAATTCTCTCTGTTTCAGTAAGTAAAAATGCCATGCTATTTTCTTTTTTGTCTATTTCTGTGACCTATTTGCGTCGCCAGGTAATTATATCCGAATTAAAATCAAATACCAATTTCAACATGAGTAATTATTATTATCCCATTATCTACTTTTCTTCGCTATACATATTTTAATAAAAAATGCACAATACATGCCCACCTTTAAGGTCCAAGTCAATGTATACGCAACCCACCTGCCGTGCTTATAAAATTAATTATTTATTTATTTGTAGTGACACCAGGACTAGTTTTTTTTTTTGGTTGCAACATGGCACTTAACAATGGCTTTTCAATGGTTACATTAACACATTTCCATTGCAATGTGTAACACATTAGTTTAAAAAAGGAACAGGGGTGCGTCGATTTTCCCTTATACGCAATGCTCTACGTATTGAAGTACATATACAACGACAGAGCAAGATATACATTATTTTTATCATAACAGGCCGGGTGTGCAACAAGATCGATTATTCGAATAGAGATAATTTTTTTATCGAAAAATCGATTAATTGATTATTAATCGAAAAAAACTATTTTTCGATTAATCGATTATTCGAAAAAAAAATTTTTTTAAGATTTTTTGATTAATCGATTATTAATTTATCGAAAAAAAAAACGATTTTTCAATTAATCAAAAATCAAAATCGAAAAAAAAAATTATTTTTCGATTAGCGATTAACCAAAAAAAAAAATTTTTCGATAACCTAATCGATTAATTAGGTATTCGAAAAAAAAAATTTACGATGTTTTGATTAATCGATTCTTAATCGAAAAAAACGATTTTTCGTTTAATCAATTGACCAAAAAAACTATTTTTCGATTATTCGAAAATATAGGTATGTTTTTGGATGATTGAAATTTGCTAGTTACTTATTATTGCTGTAAGTCTATATATTTATTAGCAACCCTATTACCCTGAAAATCGGTTTAAAAAATATTATAGCATATTATTGCAAGACAATCAACGAAATAATTTGAACAAAGTTTCAATCTGTGCGCCTTTCATAAAATTAATATTCTTAACGATCTAATATTTGAATCGACTTTTTGATTTATTTTGATTAAATCAATCGATTATTTTCCATTAATCGATTTTTCTATAATCAGAAATAATCTAATATTCTCGATGATCGGGTATTTTCAATTTATCGGTTATTTTCGATTAATGGATTATTTTGATTTTCGATTACTTAATCGATTATTTTCAATTAATTGGATATAACTAACTATTTTCGATTAATCGATTATTTTTGATAAATCGATTATTTTCGATTAATCGATTAATAGGAAATAATCGATTATTTCAAATAATTCAAAATCGATTAGGTAGCTTTTTCGGTAATCACGCAGCCCTAGCTGTTACCCACTGGTTTTAAACCCATAATGTAGATGTGCTACCTTAGGTCGCTTATTTAATAGTCCCGATTGAAAATATTTGGGGTATAATCGTAAAAAAATATATAAGTAATCGAATTTGAAATTTCAAATTCAGTAGATTTATGGGAAATAAAACATGCGTGCTGGAAAGAGCTTGATCCAACTATTGTATCAAATATAATTCAGTCAATTCCGAATAGATGAATACAAGTGTACTTATAAAAACATTGCCATATATTTTTTATGTTTTCACAATTCCTGCTTTAGTATATCTATATTTACCTCGTAAACTGCGCTAAAGGGTAAAATAATCTTTCCGACCAAAAAAATACTCTATTCTGGATTTATTGAATTTAACCCAAGTTCCAAACTCACACTGTATATATTTTTCAGAAGAAAACAGCTGCTTGACGTTATTAACTTACCTGTAAATAATTTACTTGCTAAATTTATATTGCATGAAACCTATTATTGTAATTGAAATTGTAGTCATAAATATAAGAGAACGGTTTCTCTTGTAATGATGTAAAATTCCACCAATTAAATGTAGTAATTAATACAGTTCAGCCAATAGAAAATAAAGAAAACGTTAAAAGAGAGCTACCACATAACTCATAAATTTTGGCGCAATTCTGCCAAGCTATTTTAAAATGGCGACTGTTAAAAGTTTTAAAAAATCTCCGGATTCTGGGGCCGTTCTTTTTTAAAGAAAACCCCACAGCTTAACGGTATCTGGATTTCTTAACCTTCGAGTTGATGCCTGCTCTAGCTGTAATTTTTCACAACGAAGTAGATCCAGATATACCCAATGAAAACAATTTGGTTTCAGCAAGATGGTGCTTCCCCGCATTTTGGTGTCAATGTGATAAGATATTTAGATGAAATATTTCCAGGTCGCTGGATTTGACGACGTGGTACAATTGAATGGTCACCGAGGTCCCCAGACTTAACGCCTCCAGACTATTTTCTTTGCGGATATTTAAAAGAAAAAGTTTACCAAAATATGCCAAATAATATCAAAGATTTGAAATACAAAATTAGGTTGGAGACACATAACATACCGGCTGAAACCATTCGGAATCGAAATCATAGGCGTATTGAAAATACCTACCACATACAGTGGCGAGAAGGAAACCATTATGTCACAGCACAGATTATTCCTATCTGTGAGTATGTAACGGGCCGCTATCACGCGTTATTATGACGGCATGGATGCTCCGATTTAGTTTGAAATAATAATTAAATTATTATACTTAGAAATGTGTAAATTTGAATGTTTTGTTAAAATAAAAAATATAGGATAATCTGTATATTATAGTACATATTGAAGAGAGCTCAAAACCACCTTTTCAAAAATAACGACAAAATTATTTCTTTAGCTATACACAGCCATTTACCTGCTGGTCCTTGTACTCTTTGTTCATGAAATGTCCAAATCTTAAGTCGGCTATGAAATGTTTTGGATTGGTATATCCATTCTCCCCGACTTTCTGTGTAATACGCCAAGACCGCCGTGCTATTTCGCTTTGTTTCAGCGACATTCACTGTTTATTTTTTTCCAATTTTATCGAAATTTAAACAATCAAAAATGCGGTTACCATGATATCGACTAATATGGACACCCGAAAATTTTAAAAATTACGAAAACGTTATCTGATATCAATGAAATTTAGACGAATAAAATCTATTTGCACTATCGTAGATTAAATTTTGCATGATACACGTTCGATATGAACTTTGTTAATGAAGCTGGTGCAATTAAACCAATAGGCTGACGCCTCGTGGTTTAACGTTGCACACGTTTCTTTATAGTGTTCATCGAACTAGTATCATTAGTATCTATCTACTAACTGTTCTCTCTCCTGGCCATATTATCCTAATATCAACAAATATAATAATAAATGCCGAAACCCAAAACAAAACAATATTAATACTCAGCAGATGATGTCATCGATCCTGTGCTGCTCGGATGTTTGTCTAGACTTCACCGCCGTGTTATTTATGTGCATGTCGCATGTCGCGTTCATTTTTCATGAAATATACCCGTATATACGCACCCAGTAGTATTTTCAATACTAAAAAGATCGATGTCGTCATATCTTTGACGAATGTCTATAAAAAAACAAACGAATAACGTCAAAATGTGAGCATTTATAAAACTAAATTGACGTGTCCGAGCGTTCTCCCCAAAAGTTACAGATTAAGGCTACATCAATTTTATTCCGGACTTCTGGGCAACCCTGTATAACATATCTGCGTTATAAAATATATTTGTTTCTATACAATTATTACATATTTTCAAATAGCTTACGCAGATATCACGGGGGTGGGGATCCCCTTCTCTAAATCCGCCACTGGGTAGAGCAGGCTGTTAGTTGACCAATCGTTGATCATCATAGTTATCAATTGCTATTAACAGTAAATAAGCGACAACGTATGTAGTGACGTTCCTTCGATAAAACCCCATAAACCAAGCAACAATTAAAGTTGCAAATTAGATATAGGCTCCGAACCGGCCATTATTCATCGGGTCTCGAAGAGGCTTCGTTCCGTTGGTGCTGTTCTAGTTATTCAACCGTGGAAAGCAGAATCAATATTTATTTTTGTTATTGTTTTGCCATTTTATTTGCTAACTGTTGTTGTTGATTTATTGCATATTGTTTATTTACCGGATAACTTGTGGCGATATTGGATTTATTCGGTTTGGATTGGGATTAACGTATGAATAGCTTAATTAGAAATTGTCAGGAAATAGCCGGGTGAAGGGTTTTGTTCGGGATTGGCGAGACATCCTTGAATAATTCTTTAGGGTTGAGCCAAAATACAATGATAATGATCAATGTCTTGTTTTATAAACAATTCTTACTTGTATGACTCTTGCTTATTTTATTTGTGCAACCATAACTTGTATGACATATCTTTCTTTGCATTTTCTAAAACATCTATTTGTATGACTTACATATCCTTATTTTTCTGTTTCTTTTTTTTGCACAACCTCTGCTACTTTATCTATTTTTTTCGTCGACCGTGTATTTACAACCTTAATTAATGTATAAAAAATCATACATTAATGGCCCCTATTAATGCATGGGGCAGGGGGCCCACAATGACGGTCCCTTCAAAACTTGCCGCCAGCTTTGCTTTTCATAGGTATTTCATTTCATAATTAATTTTATTTTTTTATATCGTGAGAATTTAACTTCGTGAATTGAAGAAGAATTATACGTGAAAGCGCGGAATTTACAAACGATATAGGTATACCATAAAGACTTAACACTTGTCCAGTGACTTTACTAGTCAAATTTTAAGCCTCAGAAAGGGACTTGGAGATAGTATTTCAAAATTGAAATGAGTGTATGAGCTTGCGGATCATTTATTAATAAAAAAAATCAGTGTGTTTCTTCACATTTTCCAGATGTATCGAGTGCAGTGATGTTATTTCTAACTTTACCAGTTAGTGACTTAAAATAGTAAAAACCTATTTACGTAACACCATGGGTTAACAACGGATTTATCCTTAATCAGTATCGAACACGAGTTTGTTAAAACAATAAATATCGTCGACAAAATTATAAACAATTTTGCAAGTAAAAACTCTCGACGATCTGGTATAGTACCTACGTACAGACACAATGTTTTTGCAGACTTGTTGACTGTTCATGTGTTTTACTGATTTCTGTCTTTTGGATTCTATGAGGCTACCCCCGTTACTACCATACCTACATGGTAAGCAACATTATAAATGGTGTTTTAAAATTTTGATTTTGCATCATGTTTGCTGGAACATTACGTATAATGATTTAATAACAACTACCTATGTTATGTCTACCAGTCTACCTAGGATTATAAAATGAATTCGAATTGTTTGCTGTTTTAATAGTAGGTACTTAACATATAATGCGGGTTTAAGCCTAATTAAATTATTACACGATCAACGCGAATTCAAAAATTCATAAACCTGAACCTTATAGTAATGAAAATAAAAATTATCATTTTCCATTCGTTATAGAGAGGGGGCCCCTGAAAACGTTTGCGGGGGGGCACTCAGTTTTTGTTTCACCACATTACCCTTAACTCTTGATTTTCTTAACGACTCTTACTTGTATGACATACCTTCCTTTATATTTTCTAAAACATCTATTTGTATGACTTACATTTCCTTATTTTTTGCACAATCTCTATAATATACAGGGTGTTATTAAAGTATATAGCCAAACTCCAAGGGGTGCTTCTTTAAGTGATTTTAAGAAGAAAAGTTCATATAAACATGGGTTCAAAAATGCACAGTTTTTACGATACAGGGTGTCAAACTTAAAAAAAAAATCGTATGTTCGTAAATATCTCAATACTCTTTTATTCGATTTTGTTGAAATTTGGCAATTCTGTTTGTAATAACAAGAGGATAATTTTGCCTTTATTAGATTAAAATTATTAAGTCCAGTGGCGTCCCGAAAGACAGTCTAACTAATATTTTTGTCAAAATTTTTTTATTATATACAGGGTTGTTTCTTAATAAGATGCAAATATTTAAGGAGCTTATTATAGGGCCCATTTTAAGAAAAAAACTTCATATAAACATATGTTCTAAAATTCTTAACTGTTGAACTACAGGGTGCTAAAGTTTTAAGAAAAAAACATTTTTTTTATGATAACTTTGGTATAACCCTGTATATTTTTGTGAAACGTGGTACGCATCCTTTATCAATCAAAAGGCGTTTACTGCTGTACAACATAGTTTTTTATTTTTACCAGTGGCGTTCGTGCGGGATTTGAACTGCATCATTTTAAAGAAAAAAGTGTTACGCCACTGCTTTTTCTTTACATAAAAATTATTTTTCCTTACTGAGCAAATCTGGTTTCTTCATTTTGATTCATTTGTATGGTTTTCGCATAAAAAAGTAAAATACATTGATTTGAACATTGTTATGAAATTGGGTATTATTAAGGATTATTAACGTAAAATATCTAGTAGGCATGGCCACCTAGGTCCCCAGACCTCAATAGTTTAGATTACTTCCTGTGGGTCATCTTAAAACATTAGTTTACAGCACACCAATTCATACTGAAGAGCAGTTGAGAAATCGCATTATAGTTTCTTGCGAAACAATTAGGAACAGTCCCGGCATTTTCCAAAGAGTACGTGAGTCCATGAGAAAAAAAGCAGATGCATGCATATTTGCAGGAGGTGGTCATTTTCAACACCTGATTTAATTTATTTCTTTGCGCGTTCAGGGTAGTTTTGTGTTAACATTCCAAAATGTATTTAAGTTTTTATAATTTCATAATTTTACCGTTTAAAGTTACATAAATTGTTTTTTCTGGTAAGTGGTCTTGCGGGATGCAAATCAATGTATTTTATTTTTTTTTGCGAAAACCATACGTCAAATGAATCAAAATGAAGAGACCAGATTTGCTCAGTAAGGAATAAGGATTTAAAAAATAATTTTTATGTAAAGAAAAAGCAGTGGCGTAACACTTTTTTCTTTAAAATGATGCAGTTCAAATCCCGCACGAACGCCACTGGCAAGAATAAAAAATTATGTTGTACAGCAGTAAACGCCTTTTGATTGATAAAGGATGCGTACCACGTTTCACAAAAATATACAGGGTAATACCAAAGTTATCATAAAAAAAATGTTTTTTTCTTAAAACTTTAGCACCCTGTAGTTCAACAGTTAAGAATTTTAGAACATATGTTAATATGAAGTTTTTTTCTTAAAATGAGCCCTATAATAAGCTCCTTAAATATTTGCGTCTTATTAAGAAACACCCTGTATATTAATTTAAAAGAGATTTACATAAAATAATCGCATAACGTAATAATTTATTACTGCAATGTTTAATTATGTATTTAACAGAAAATAAGACGAAACTTATAATAGTTGCTTATTATTATTATTTTATGTTAATATCTTTTATCGAAAACAGTTTTAAACAGTGAGAAAAAATTTAAAAGAGGACTTTCGTGTAATTTTAATTGCTTAATAATTTGGTAAGTAGTTTAAATGTTTTACTCTTATTGCCCTGGGGACATGCAATAAAGTGGTTTTTATTTTTTTTTTCTCGAAAGCAAAGCAAGATATCAAAAAAACTCAGGAGATAAAATAGTTGTATTTGTAGTTGCTTAATTCGAAAAAAAAAACATAACTTTAAAAAAAGTCAGTGGCGCGCAATTTTTTTGTCAAAACTATTAGTTAGACTGTCTTCCGGGACGCCACTGGACTTAATAATTTTAATCTAATTGAGGCTAAATTATCCTATTGTTATTACAAACAGAATTGCCAAATTTCAACAAAATCGAATAAAAGAGTATTGAGATATTTGCGAACATCCGATTTTTCTTTAAAAGTTTGACTCAAAAATTATGCATTTTCGGATCCATGTTTATATGAACTTTTCTTCTTAAAATCACTTAAATACCAGCCTGTATAATATACAATTTTAAAATATTCTTTCTTCAATTTCTCCAATACTGAAGATTGTGACACTTAAAGTTTTATAGACCAGGGCTGAATGAAGCCTTTGAAAATGGTAAAAAGTGAAAAAAAATAATAGTAGGATGAAACCCATTGGAAAAGGAAAAGAATATAACAAAAATTAAAGGAAAAATAATTTACGGGCGATCCGAGGTCGGAAAGTGGAAAGGGGTGAGTTTTTAAGGGTAGAAAACGATTTATCTCGATTTTCGGCAAAACTACAAGTCCTATGGAAAAACGTTAAATGACAAAGTTGTAGGTAATAAAAAGATCTACAACTTTTGTATTTACACTTTTTTCACATAACCTCAAAATTTATGTGAAAAATTCAAATAACCAAGTTTTTGGTCTTTTATTTTTATCTTTTAGAAAAATTTTTTTTTTTCACGAAATTTGGTGAGATCTTACCTTTTTATGTCCCAAACACACTGTAATTTTTTTGATTTAAAATATTTATTTTTTCACTTTATTTTCACTTAATATCGACAAAGCACCCTAATTTTCAATCGAAAATTCTCCCCGAATTATTTTTCTTTTCATTTTTGTTATATTCTCTTCCTTTTCCAATGGGTTTCATCATACTATTATTTTTTTTCATTTCAAAAATTATTGACCCTGGTCTATAGAACGACAGCGAATTTTGCTTAGGTGCGTGCAATTCCCCCGCCCTCTCCTACTGCAGCAACTCCTCCTGCCATTATTTTGATATAAGCAATTCGTAAGCCTACACCTATTAAGTAACTGCTTCGTCTTTAACTATTCAATACGTCAGTCTTTACATCTGCTTAAACTGGTAAGGCTTTTTGCTCCCACCCCAGTTTCAGTAATTGACGAGGAAATAACACTAGCCTTGTCTAATGCGTTGCAGTGCCGTCGTGACGTGGGGGTAATGACTAACTTCACTTCACTACATACGCCTTTTTGTTTGTCGTAAGGTAAAATAGGGGTGTATTGAGAATAACATCTTTTTTTCAAACCCGATATCTTTAAACACTTACTTGTAAAATAAAAATTCTGGCTTTAAATCAGGTAATTTACAGACCTCTGGCACTATCTTGTAATATTGTTTTGTTATAATGTTTGCATATAGATATACCTTTTCTTATATATGTATATTTTATTTGCAGCCCCGCAATCTAATTAGGTACGCCTATTTTTCGGGCAATATATTGCTTTAGAAAGTTTAAAAAACCCTTTTTTCTATACTTACTTATATTAGGGGAAGGTTGCCCATATTGGATCAATTTCCAGTTTTCTTATCATAGATCCTGATAATAACGCAAAATCGATCTTGAAGCTATACCTTAGTATACTTTAGTATGTTGTTCAACTGCAGGATTTTTTGCAGAATTTTATTTCAAAGTATCTATGATATACCAGGCTATTAAAAAACCTCTACAAGTGGTTCAATATAGGAAACCGGTTGCCTAAATTGCACCTGGGGGTTCCAAAATTGGACCACATGATTTAAATGGGAAGCTTAGGTGTTAAATAAATAAATTAAAAATAAAATTGAAGTTTTATACTTATATTTCAAAAAAACGTCAAATTTACAATCAAAATTTCGGTAGAAGACATCCTAATGCAAAAAAAAGTACCTATTAGTTTCCTATATCGGACCAGTCATAGTTTCATTTTTTAACTCAAAGAAAAAAGAGTTTAGCAATATTGAAATGGTGTTACTTCATGACATTAACTTATTTAAAGAGAAAAATTATTTTTGCACAATTTGAAAAAATTGCCTAATGTGGACCGGTTCAATTTTGGCAATCACCCAGTGGTCCAATTTAAGCAGCTACCACGTGTTTTACAAAACCACCCAGGAAAGAAACAAGAAAAAGCAAATATGGCATGGTAATAGGAGAAATACAAAAATTTACTGGATAACTTCCATAAAAAATATTTTGCTTAAAGTTTTATGGTTCTAAGGTAAACTCTTAGGAAAATCCTAAAAATATTACATTAAAATTGTGTAAATTACGTTTTTCTACTACTGTATAAATAAATTAACTTTCGGGTCCTAGCAACACGAAAGAAAACGAAAGTAAGTGTTACAGTTACCTGAATACTATCCGTTGCTAGCTACGAAAGTAGGTTGCTAGCTACGAAAGTAATACTTTCGGTGCCAGGACAAAAAAATCGAACTGACAGACTCTGACAGTACTCAAATAACTAGTTGTCAACAATACTCAAATAACTAGTTGTCATGGATTATTTTACAGGTGAAAAAAAAAACTTATTTTATCATTTTAATTTGAATAAAATCAAAGTTTATTACTTAATAATATATTGATCAGAGAACAGTAGTAGAAAAAATTTAATACATTACACGATGCGAAAGCCTTTTTTGGTGGTCGGAGGTATTAAATCACCTCGGTTTTGCCTCGGCAATTCAAAAACCACCTCACACCAATGAATTAACTTTCGCATCTTGTAATGTAAATAACTATTTGCTCTGTACACGCCAAGCACTAACGGCCAACTAGTTGAGTTTGTTGCCGATCAAAGGTTCTGGGTGGAAGTATGTTGCAGTGTTGCCAGATGATATGGCACTTGTTTAGTTTCGGAGAAATGTACTGTGGTCCAATTTAGGTAGCGGTTCAATATAGGCAACCTACCCCTATATAAAAGGAAAAAGTAAATACCTAGGTATGTTTATATTAATTCAAGGGTAATAACTCTTCCAAATTAGGACAGGTGGCCATTGTAATTAAGACTAACAGTAAGACTACCTCTTCCAAATTCTTGAACAAGAAATTGTGCTTGAAAATGTTTTACACGTACCCAAGTTTTTCCTAAATTGTAAAAATCAATTCAAGTTATATACCTACTAACTTTTAAAAAAAAAATTAGAAACGAACCCTTAAAAATAATTTTTGGGGCAAATTTTAGTTGTTTACACGTAAAAATTAAATTGAGGATCAACTTTTACAATTTATTTACCATGAACTCAAATTTTAAAGTCCGGACCTGTCTATTTTCCCATTCGTCAAATGATAATGTTGCAGTGCGCATGTCTAATCGTGTATAGCTTTGTTTACAAGTGCGAGGACATAAATTTGCCACTTTCGTGACTATTGTTTGCTTATCTAAAGGTAAATATCTATGATGGTGGAACCTTTACATTGTCTTCCTGTTCTGATAAGGAGAATGTGTCGTTGGGTTTACCCCGGGTGGAAAGTGGGTAGCTACTGTCAAAATGTCAACATTATACATATTATATGGTTGTAAATAAAATAATTTTTGTCGTTTCCACGTCTCTGACTCCAATTACTTGCACCGTTGAATAATGTATAGCAATTGTATTATTGTAATTGAAAAGCCACATCTTCAATGCATCATCAATCAGAACGTCGATTTCTTTGTGATAGCACCCATCAGGGTCATCAGTAGTAGCCAAAGAGATATGTTATTAACTCTGTCGTTTTTGCATGCGAACTTTCTATTTAAATTGTTTTAATGTATTGCGTAAATCATTTTCTTTGGTTATTAAGTGGTTGTAATAAATTGAAGGTGGTGATTCTAATACCTATAGGTACCATCCTTAAAATTAAAACAAGTATACCTAATACTTACCTACCTATTGCCTTTTAAAACGTTTTATCGCCATTAACTGTTGTGAACTAAACTGGAACTTCATCTTGAACCCAATGTTAAATGTCAATTGCCATGTCAATAAATTAAGTAGGTTTAAATTAGAAAATTTGTTACCGATGGTGCTTGAAAAAAACACATGATGTGATAATAATTTTTAATAGAATTTATTCTATTCTTAGCCAAGAAGCTTTCGAAATTAACATATAACTTAAGGGTGCATCATGAGCCTGTAAAATGAACCCAATTTGGGCCCTCTGATGTCACCGAATTTCTCCGAATATTGAAAGACCCATCCTTAGGGTGGGATCAACGACGCCATTTTCTATCGTCAATTTTTGCCTAATTATTGACGATTCGCATTTATGCTTTTGGCATACGAAGAAGAAATACAGACATATTCTGGAGCTGGTAAAGTAAGGCAGATGTTAGTCGGCCGGTCATAGTTTTGTTTACGTTCGTGTTTTGTGCAATTACGGAACCTCTCCTGTTAAAACAAACACATATTCTCTAGAATTCTTAGGAGAGATGACATCTAGATAGACTAGAAAATATCGTGTTACCAGTAAAATCCGTCTGAAACGATTTTTAACAGTGTTTCTAAAGTTAAAACCGGCAGTTCTGGCACATTGTTACTAACACTCAACTCACGCATGACCAAAATAATAGTAGATAATTATATTACCAAACAAATACGCATGCGTCACTGGAACCGAATTTAACGAACGAATACGGCGCCCTTCGCGGTTCGATTTAAATTTGAAACATGTTTTTAGGGTTGCATATGTATACAAAAATGGCATTACGGGAACGCTGGTTGCCTGGACGTGGCGGAACAGAATGCACGCAAGTGCAAAAATAGGTCAGGTCAGACTTTTAAAAATAGTGTCTATTTTGTTTATATGTTGTTTTTTTTTGGTAAAAAATGTGTGTAATATGGTTTTAAATGTAGTGTAAATTATAGTTAATATTGTTTTAACTGGATAATTTATAAATTGAGACGTTTCTTTGCATGCGTGAGCTTTCTATGGATGGCCCACCAAACTGAACTGGAAACTTTTTGAAGGAGTCCGAATGAGCTGTTCATGTCATTTCATTTGTGGTTGTCAACTGTTGCAGCGTTCAGTTTTATCGTAAATAGGAATAAGGAATAATAGTGATAACACAAACACAAATTTATAATATTTAGCGTAATTTATTTATCGTCTTGTTGGGAATAACATCTTGACAAGAGCACATCAACATATTCATAAAAGGTAAGATTTCACAGTTATTTTATTTATTATTTTTTTTTAAACAACATTTTACAATTTTTATATTTTCATTATATTATTAAAGACAATATCCAGTATTTAAATATCACATTTAGAAAATACGATAAGATTTTACAGCCTTGGGTGATTGAAACTTATTATATAGCATCGTACATCACGTCAAACTTTTTAACCAATCCCCGTATTTTACAGCAGAATTACAGGTTTACTTTTAGTAAGGTCATCGTACTAACGATTCAGGAGTTAGTTGTTGTCTAGGTGAACGAAATACAATTGGAAGATCAATTAATTCGATGGTTTACGTTTCGACCTCTATGAGGCCATCATCAGGACACATGACTCTACATATATGTAGAAAAGTGGACAAATTGATCTTCCCAGTGTTTTATTGACCTGCCGTCCAACTAACTCCCGATTCATTTAATGTTTATCGCCGAACCATTGCTTCAGACGAGGCGTTGTTAAAAAGTTTGTTACGAAATTTAAACAGAGTAAAAAGCTTGCACCAAATACCAAACAAAATTAAATATTCTCTTAAAAAATATATATCACTGAAAGAAAGTTTGAAGAATTAAAAATGTAAACAAGGTACGAAAACAAATTCTGTAATATATATTGTGCTCGACATTAGTCCTACCCTGTTTAATTAATTATTACAGGGTGTTATCGGAATGACTCAAAATATACAGGGTTGCCAAGAAGTCCGAAATAAAATTAATATTGCCTAGGAATGGACGGCCACGTGTTTTAGGCGACGATGAAAAATTGGATATTACATTATCTCTGCAGGATAAATCGCATGTTTCAACAGCTTCATTGGCTCAAAAGTATGATACATCTAGAGGTACTATTGGAAGATTTTTGAGAGCAGAAAAATTTGTCATTTCCGCCTAATTAAATAGAGATTTTTTAAAAACTCTTAACAGTCGCCATTTTGAAATAGCTCGACAGAATCGCGCCAAAATTCATAAGCAAACTGTACGAGATATTAGATTTCAAATGATGTATCACAAGCTGTATGTTTCCATTTAAAAAAAAAAAGATCGATGTCTTCATATCTTTGACAAATAAATGTCTATAAAAAACAAACGAATAACGTCAAAATGTGAGCATAAAACTAAATTGACGTGTGTGACGTATTAATTTTATTCCGGACTTTTGGGCAACCCTGTATAAATGGGTGACCTGACGCCTTGAGTCTAGAGAAATATTCTATAATTAATTTTTTTTAATCAATCAATATTTTTATTTTAAGAAAATATTTATTTGGTGCGGAAAGATTTCTACATAAAAAAGAGTGCTAGATATTTATATTATGGTATAAATAGGTACAGAAGAAAATATATAAAAACACTTGATCATTCTAGCTAACAAGTACAAAATTTAGTGTTGATGGGGGCTCGACTTTACAACAAATATTTATATACTCAACAATAGATGTTTTATTTAACAATTCAATTGGGTATTAAATTATCTATGTACAAAATGTATAGAGGTTAATTTTAAATAAAATTTTATGTACAAGCTATGCTACATTGTTTTTTTTTACTTAAAGGGGTTACTCCTAATGCATTTTTACAATACTTTTAGTAGAATTTAGGCCTTTTAGAGTAGTAGTTTTAAACCACGTGGTTAAAATAAATAATTGAAATGGGTATAAACAATGCTAATTATTCCGTTCCTTAGTTTCTACTTTGTAATGTGCATAATCTGATTATTAAACGTTTACAACATTACGCGGAATGAAGCCCATTTTGTCCATCGCTGTCACCACGTTTCTCTAAATTGGTATATACGATTTTTAATTTAATGAGAGAATGCTAAAATACCACACTTCAGTCCTATTCAAACTAAAGGTCAGGTCACGGTCTAACCGCGATCAGGCCATAGTCTGATCAAATATTGTGGCTTGCATTTTCTACATACAACATAATTCCCAAAAATGGATTTTTTATACCAACTCCATATTGCCTAACGGTTAGTTTTTCAATTTCAGTGACATAAATTCATATACCTATTTGGAGAAATGCAGTTACTGCGGAGGTCTAAACGCAATTTTCAAATTTTCGTAAACGAACGGAACTAGCAACGAATAATGTAATTTTTCTCAATAGCGGTTATTTTTCAGACTAAGAATCATAATATAAGGCAAGTTGAACAAAACAGGTATTCGTTAAAATAAAGAAGATAGACCGGGGTCGATAATTTTTGAAACCAAAAAAATAATAGTAGGATGAAACCCATTGGAAAAGGAAGAGAATATAACAAAAATGAAAGGAAAAATAATTTACGGGCGATCCGAGGTCGGGAAGTGGAAAGGGGTGAGTTTTTAAGGGTAGAAAACGATTTATCTCGATTTCCGGCAAAACTACAAGTCCTATGAAAAAACGTTAAATGGCAAAGTTGTAGATAATAAAAAGATCTACAACTTTTGTATTTACACTTTTCTCACATAACCTCAAAATGTATGTGAAAAATTCAAATAACCAAGTTTTTAGTTTTTTATTTTTATCTTTTACAAAAAAAATTTTTTACACGAAATTTGGTGAAAACTTACCTTTTTATGTCCCAAACACACTGTAATTTTTTTGATTTAAAATATTTATTTTTTCACCTTATTTTTACTTAATATCGAAAAAGCACCCTAATTTTCAATCTATAATTCTCACGTCAAAATATCTGCTTTTTTAAAAAAGTCGGTGGGCTTTTTGTTCGTTGAAATCTCTTCTTTCTGATGGTGTAAAAAAAATATACATTACTATGGTAAATGTTTTCAAAAAATGCAAAGAAACGAAAAAAACTCGAATCCGAATTAACTTTATAAATTTATTTGGTTGTTAATTATAGTAGTATATTTTTTCGACTTGCAATTTTTTGTTTATCAATGTAACATGGAATCTTACGTTTTTCGAATAATTAAAGTATAAATTTTAATAAATAGATTAAAATTGAACATAATGATTTAAAAAAAAAAATTTGGATTCTAGTTTTTTTCGTTTCTTTGCATTTTTTGAGAACATTTACCATAGAAATGTACATTTTTTTTAACACCATCAGAAAGTAGAGATTTCAACGAACAAAAAGCACACCGACTTTTTTAAAAAAGCAGATATTTTGACGTGAGAATTTTCGATTGAAAATTAGGGTGCTTTTTCGATATTAAGTCAAAATAAGGTGAAAAAATAAATATTTTAAATCAAAAAAATTACAGTGTGTTTGGGACATAAAAAGGTAAGTTTTCACCAAATTTCGTGAAAAAATTTTTTTTTGTAAAAGATAAAAATAAAAAACCAAAAACTTGGTTATTTGAATTTTTCACATAAATTTTGAGGTTATGTGAAAAAAGTGTAAATACAAAAGTTGTAGATCTTTTTATTGCCTATAACTTTGCTGTTTACCGTTTTGCCATAGAACTTGTAGTTTTACCGGAAATCGAGATAAATCGTTTTCTACCCTTAAAAACTCACCCCTTTCCACTTCCTGACCTCGGATCGCCCGTAAATTATTTTTCCTTTTATTTTTGTTATATTCTCTTCCTTTTCCAATGGGTTTCATTCTACTATTCTTTTTTTTCCCTTTTAACCATTTTCAAAGGCTTCAGCCCTGGTCTAAGAAGAAGAATGTACGGCATAAAATTTGTTTTTTTTTTTGGCAAGATTTAAGTTTTGTTCAATTAACGTCGGTAACCAGTGGCGTAACTAAAGGGGGGGGGCACAGAGGGCACGTGCCCCCTCTCAATTAAAAATGCGAAGAAAAAATAATATTAAAAACAGATTTTTTTTTTGGCCCCCCCCTCTTCAATTTCTGTCTTGGTTACGCCATTGTCGATAGGTAACTATGAAAGAGGCTGGTCTATGTATGAATCATATCAATTTTTTTATTGTATACAAGACACTTGCTATAAGGCATTTTTATACTCAAATATTTTCCAAAATTTTTGACACTACTGAGCTTTTTCATAGGCGGTTTTCGATATTGACGGTATTCGAATATTGACTTAACATTTAAACGCTCCGTAACCGTCGAATTCCGAATTGACGGTTACAAGGCGTCTAAAAATGCACGCACCTATTTCACAGGTGGCCTTAAAAATCTAAAAAATAAATTATCATTTAGAAAAAAAATTTATACGGAATGTATTAACAACATTGTTATTTGGCATTTACACATTATTAACCCTAAAGAATTAATTAAAGCTTTTTTTTAGTTTAAAGTTACAAAATCTACTTAAACGTAAATATAAATATCTCGTTATTTTACTAAGAATTCGAAAGATATTATCTATAATACAAAAATAGGATTTATATTTAAATAGTGTAACAGCTATAAAATTTCCGGCAAAAAATAAACGCCCCTCACAACCTCAAATTACGAGGCAGAGTTAAAAAGTTGTTTCCGGACTCGTCATTATATCCGGTGTATTCGGTAGGAGGAACACACACACCTCTTTACCTTTTTTTTAGTTTAAATTACAGAAATAAACTTTGGTGGCTTCATATATGATATTATTTTCCATTTTCAGATACGAGAGATGCAAGTTTGTCACTTCCGGTTTAACCGGAAATGACCTCAAGTTTAGATTTTCAAATGGAACACCCTGCTTGGCTTTATCGATTCAAAACACCATTCCAAATTCAAAAACTCACTTTTTGACACTTTTAATTTTTATCTACATCTCTAAAATGATTTACTTCTAACCCAAAATCTTTATAAAAATGCAAGTTTCAATTTTTTATGGTGTTTTAAAGTTTTTACACACTTTTAGTAGTTTTATTTAGCAAAAAGCTACAATTAAATATTTTTCAATACATTTTGTTAACATTTATTTTTAATTTTAAAACGGAACCTTCTTTTAACAAAAAACACACAGAAAAGTTTTTCAAATTGTATCAAATATTAAGCATCAATTTGTTTTTTAAATAAATGTAATTTTAAAGTTTTTTTAAACAGTTTTAATGATTTTTGAGATTTAATAGAATTTTGCAAATTATTCTATCTAACCTTTATGAAAAATAGACTTATAAGTTAATGTTTTAGACACTCTATCCACAAAAAAATGTTGATTAGTTCTTGTTTTATAATTAAAATGGTCATGATTAAAAAAACAACATTTTTTTAAACAATCAGGCAATAAATTATTTTCAATTTTATGTGCATATAAAGATACATACTAAATAAAAAATTTAATTTCTGACATTCAACCAATCTAATTTTTTTAACATAAAATTTATTTTTGTATATTTGTCACAATTTAAAATAATCCGCATTGCCTTATTTTGCAAAATTTGTAATTTGTCAAATATTTCCTCACTAGCACAATATAAAATGGAAGCACAATAAAGAAAATGGGGTTATATAATAGTATTAAATACAGTTTTTTTAGAAAACAAAATAAATTAGAACTGATTCTTTTAAAATTGGCTACTTTTCCGGCAATCTTCGATATGATACTTTCAAAATAATTAAAAAATTTTAATTTTTAATCAATAATTATCCCTAAATATTTAAAACTGTTCACTAATTCCAATTTTTCACCATCAATTATAACATTTATATTTTGACAATTTAATAATATATTTATCTCAGAATTTAGAGTATTTAGACCATCAAAAATATTTAAAACATTAATGTAAATTAAGGCGTCATCAGCAAACATTTCTAACTTACACATTTTTAAAACTAAAGGCATATCGTTGATGTATAAAATAAATAATATTGGACCTAGTACACTTTCTTGAGAAACTCCTATATAATTTATTTTTTTATTTGAATGTTTTTGAAATTTTTGTTTTTTGAGATCTGTTACTTACTAAAGTTCAGAGGTCATTTCCGGTTAAACCGGAAGTGATAAAATGGCATCTGTCATGTCATAAAATGCAAAATAACATCATATTTGAACCTACCAAATTTTATTTCTGTAATTTAAACAATTAACAAGTTATAGGGGGGTGAGTGTTACTCCTGAAAACCCCGGTAGAGGGCAGTGGTGGAGTATAAATTTATTTCTATCATTAAGTAGCAGGTAAATAGTAGCTTTGTGATTTTTCAATCATAAAGAAAAAAACCACTAATGAGTTAAAAGTCACTTACATAATTTTAGGGTTAGGGTTTACGTTTTTTTTTGCTAGGGAATTTAGTTAAAACAGTTATAATTTCATAAATCTTTTTAACAACCATATTTTTTGCGGTGATAGAGCACCGTAAAAACTATAATCAGTCGAAGTATAGCTTGAAACTGGCTTGTAACATTTAGTTTGAGATTTTATTTACAAAAGGGGCCGCAATTTTTTTCACAAATTAGGGTATGTTAAGATCTAGTTTGTGTTTGGTTTGAAATCATATTCGCATATCCACAACAAATAAAGAGTTTTTAATATTTAAAAAAAAAATTTTAAAAAATTTATAAAAAAAATTTTTTGCAGCGGTATCCACCATTCGTCCTTAATCCAGATTATGCTTTAACCCGGCTTTAAATAGTTTGTTGGTTGTTTTACCACGGTAAAAATAAATTTAAACCAGATTAAAGTTAATCCTACAACTTTGCATAGGTACCGCTGTTAAAGAATCATTTTTTGAAGGTTGTAATAATTATTACAATATACACATATACAGGGTTGCCCAGAAGTCAGGAATAAAACTAATATAGCCCTAACCTGTAGCTTTTGGGATAAACGCTCGAACACGTCAATTTAGTTTTATATATGCTCACATTTTAAAGTTATTCCTTTGTTTTTTTATTGACATTTGTCAAAGATATGACGACATCGATTTTTTTTTAAATGGAAACATAAAGCTTATGATACATTATTTTGAAAGCTTATATTTCGTACAGTCTGCTCATAAATGTAAGTCAAATGGCGACTGTTAAAAGTTTTTAAAAAATATCTAGTTAAATAAGCGGAAATGATAAATCATTGATGTTTTTGTTCCCTTTCAAGGTAAGTAATCTTCATTGTTTTACGTTCTGACATTTTGTGACATTGTGAACTTGTAAAATAAATTTAGGTATTTCCGAAGTATTATTTTACAATTTTCTAAAAAAAATGTTTTTTTTGGAAAGACAGCGTATCGAAATGTTGATATTGTTAGGATGTGGAGATAAAATAGGAAGTCAAAGTGAGGTGTGCACTTTATTTAATGCTAAATATCCGGATAATCAAATTTCACAGGGCGCTGTTAGTAAAATATTCCATAAATTTGATGAACTTGGCACAGTAAAGGACTTGCCTAGGAACGGACGGCCACGCGTTTTAGGCGATGAACGATGGAAAATAGGATATTGCATTATCTCTGCAGGATAATCCGCATTTTTCAACAGTTTCATTGGTTCAAAATCATGATACATCTAGAGGTACTATTGGAAGATTTTTGAAAGCAGAAAAATACCACCCTTACAAAGTATATATTGTACAAGAGCTTTTAGACGATGACTATGACAGGCGTATGCAATTTTGCGAAGAAATTATGAGACGGTGTGACGAGAATAATAGGTTTCCACAGAACATATTACTTTCGGATGAAGCTACTTTTTATTTAAACGGGGTAATGAGCAGACATAATTATTGTTTCAACAATGATTAATTGAAAGGTAAAAAAATTCAATAATTTATCATTTCGGCTTATTTAAATAGAGATTTTTTAAAAACTATTATCAGCCATTTTGAAATAGCTTGACAGAATCGCGCCAAAATTCATGAGCATACTGTACGTGATATTAGCTTTCAAATGATCTATCACAAGCTGTGCGTTTCCATTAAAAAAAAAGTCGATGTCGTCATATCTTTTTCAAATATCTATAAAAAAACAAACGAATAACGTCAAAATGTGAGCATATATAAAACTAAATTGACGTGTCCGAGGGTTTTCCCCAAAAGTTACAGGTTAAGGGTATATTAATTTTATTCCGGACTTCTGGGCAACCTTGCATGTACGTTGTGGATAAACATTAAAAAAAAATTAACAAAGCCTTATAGGATAGAAGAATGGGGTTTTACATATATGTATGACGATGACAGGGCGAGATATACATCTCATTCTATTTATCACAACACGCCGACAAGACGACAAAATTAAATATGAAAATTTTTAAATTTTGACTCATAAAAAAAAAGGTTTTTGTTAAAATAGTAATGACAAGATAATACCAGGTCTGTAAGGTAGTTGATTTAGTGCCAGGATTTTAATTAAGTAAGTAAATGTTCACTTAGACATGTCATGTGATAGAATGTGCTCTATAAACAGCGAGATATCGGCTCGGCGCAAACGTACATTTATGAATAAGATGCGTAGTACTTTGCTCGATCATCGTCGGCGTTATTTTGACAATAAAGACTTTGTTAAATTTTTTCTGTACTACAATTTATTATAGAAACGTAATTTGAGTTTTCCTAATCAAAATTCGTGATGGTTTTCATGGCACTATTATTATGGCACATCATTTGTAAGTTTTGTAACGCCACCTATATTCAAAAACATATTTCGACCTTTTAAAAATAACAATTTAGCGTATTGAGACGTTGCCATTTCTCCACCCGTTGTTGAAACCTGCTACTAACCACTAACACACCTCCATCCCCTTTTTTACCCTTAATAGTCCATCTTTAAAAAAATATATTATTTTAGCGAGATCATTATCAGCTTCAGTCACTATCCACCCTTAAACTTTCATCACTACTTTCATCTCCCTCCCTCTCCATAGTTGCACTATTTCCTGCGTCACAAAGCAATACCGGAGCACTAGGACCCTGTCGCCTCGTTGCCAGGTCGCTACTTTCCCCCTCCCGTTCTTCAATCGGCAACAGTGTTATAACACTTCGTGCCTCGTGCGCGCTCGCCATGGCTTGACCTAACGACAGTAGCGTCGGGGTGTCGGGGACCGGACTACAACTTTCTTCTCTGTGTTCCGTTTCCATAGACATCTGCGA
Source organism: Polydrusus pterygomalis (assembly GCA_963969555.1). Classification (NCBI taxonomy): domain Eukaryota; kingdom Metazoa; phylum Arthropoda; class Insecta; order Coleoptera; family Curculionidae; genus Polydrusus; species Polydrusus pterygomalis. Next base: position 10,235,830 of record OZ018383.1, read on the forward strand.
TTGGTCTACGGTGATGAGAAGACCTTCCCGGCCCTTCGGGTTCGTTCGAGTTTCTCCGGAAAGCAGTGGCGCGGATGGAATATCGTCAATTTGTATGAAAACTATTTTTGGAGCATCGCCAGTTGTGCTGCTCTCGGCAACACTGGATAGATCACAGTCGTCTTGTATCAAAATGAAGCATTCGCCGACCGGGACCTGAAACAATAGAAAAGAAAATGTTACATTTGCAGCGCTGCCAGATTGTGCGACAAATAATTATTTCACATAAAACAATGGGGTACTTACTCGATCGGCGTTGGGTAAATCTCACAGAGGCCCATGACTGACTCTGTCCATGGGGCTGACTTCCTCACTGGTCAAGGTGTGAGAGGGAGGTAACTGGTGGGGATGCATGTGGTGATGATGGTGATGTGAGTGGTGGTGAGGAGTGGGGGAGGCAACGTGGGAAGGAGGCGTTGGGGTGGTGGTGTTATTGTTGTTCGCCGTCGCGGACGTGGAGCTGCTCGAGGAGAGTTTCGATTCTTTCTTCATCCGTTGTTTGAGGTGAACCTGGAACAAAAAGAGGGGAAGTTGTAGATAAATTTATAAATAGGCAAAAATATGATTGGTTGATGGAAGAAATATGATCGGGCGGAAGCTCAGACCAAGCACAATAGACAAAGCATGCCACTCATTGCCATTCATGAAAGAGGGGTTGTTGTGTTGACAAATTTCAAGTCACATTGCGATGCAACAGCGATACAAGTAAGTCCCCCACCACTATAAGGGGTGATCAATCGGGGCGCGCGGAGAACCGGACAAAATGGAGGGGATACGTCTTGTAAAGCGCTTCGACAAGGAGTGTCGAACGTCGAACGGCGATCACAGCCGTATTGCTACTACAGTGCGTAAATTCTTATACTGTGAACATAAAACTGTTTTTAAGGCCAAATGTAAATAGCTTTGTCTATAGTGCTTGGTCTGAGGGCGGAAGAGTATAGAGGGATATTGGCGCCATGGATCACCTTCCCTGATGCTACCGGAAAAGGGGAGCTACAGCATAGCTAGGATTAGTAGGTCTTGGTGGAGCTAGCTACTGGTGGCTGACTACGTAATAATAATTACAGGCACCGTTGCCAGATTGCGATAAAATATTTATTTTACTAAAATAAAATTTTTTTTAAACTTTTTGAATCAAGCGCTACTAAAAAACACAATGGCATTTGCTGTAAGTATGAAATAGTAGAAAAAGGTATGTTTTAATTAGCTTACGGCGAACAATAAAATGCTGGTATGTAGCCCGACTTCTCAAATCTATCAAAAATATTTAAGATAGTTTTGCCTGTTGGTACAGGTTCGTCGGCTACAAAAATCCAAAACACCCAACTACTTCCTCTGCCTCTGCACTCTCCGCCTTGGCGTTACATAAAATATCGTGCGAGCAAAAATTATTTGCATCAAAGAGGGCCTTGCATCTAAGGACGTAATGCTTAGCCGTAGAGCCTAATACCTGTTGGGTGTCAGTAACTACCTGAATTAACAATCAATCAGTTATTCCGTCATCTTTGACCGTCGTTACAAGTAATTTGATTCATCGCTAATTTTTCCCATTTCTTGAACAATTCACACAATGGGCTTTACGGAACAGCACAAAACATTCATGGTTGAAGCGTATTTTCGAAACGGGGTTAGAGTAAATTGTGAGTGGCAATACAATCCGGGTTTGTGCATGGACGATTTTCCCGAACATTTTCCTAACGTTGCTTTTATTGCTGGGGATTTTTATCATTGCCTGAAAAGAACCGTGGCTGTGTTTAGGGAAACAGGTTCTATACAACACAAAAAAGGAGCAGGAAGACCATCTGTAAGAATAGAAGAACTTGTTGCAAACGTTCGTGAAATAATGCAAAATACGCCAACAAATTAGATAAGACGCCTGTCCCAAGAAGTGGAAAGATCTTATGGAACATGCAGGACTATTCTTAAGAAGCAGCTAAATTTATTCATTATAATATATATATAAGTATTACATAATAATATGTATTATTAATGGTAGTTTAGGGGAAAAATATAACGCAAAATAATATTTTAGGTATAGCCGGAAAGTCTAAAAATATGAACGATCATTATAATTATTCATTAAGATTACCTAATAGGTATACCTAGCCACATTAGCTACTGGTGATTGATAATGCTAATTAATATTACATATTGATTTAAAACCACACGTGCATTTATTCTCTTCTGGCGATTATGAAGTAGTTAAGTACCTATATATTGATTCAATTTATCCTTGAACAAAAAATAGGTGTAACTCGTATAATTTCTAAAAGAATTCTTTGCAATTAATCAAGTGAACAAGATTGTTTAGACGTAGCTTCTTTCTTTATTTGTTCAACTACGTGTGTATTACATTTAAGCTATGAAATTAGCGAGCACAATAAAAATATTTTATTTTAAAAGCAAACTCATTTTCGTTTTTGATCAATATTTTTTTTCTCCCTCGTTTTAAAGAAAAAACGGCCAAATACCGTGGACATTCACCTTATTTAGATACTCGTACAGTTTATTTCGTGCGCAAACAATAGTTCAGTTTTATGAGGAAAAAAATAGGTCCGAGCGCACGGTTGGCCGGTCAGATGCCTTTTCCTCCCAGCAGAATTGGGCATGCGCACAAAACTCTTGTTATCGACCTGTCCTTCTTTAGCCACATGCTCAAAATGCACTTCAGAACCGGCTCGGCGCCATTTTTTTTGTCGTGTTTTGTGATTCCTTGTTGTTTATTGTGGGTGTTTAATATTTGCGGGTTTCTAGTTTTTGTGTAGTTTAGTGAATTGTGTTTGTGCTTTTAGTGACTCGGATTGGAATATAAACAATGACTATTAACAGCCGTTGTATGATGTTATTATGCCCAAATAGGGGTAAAATACCGGGTATTTCGTATTTTCAGTAAGTATGGAGTAGTGATCTATCTTGATATATAACTTAATTTTATTATGATCAATTTAAACACATCTAATTAGACCTAGGCTACACAAACAAGGTATGAAAATAAAGAGAAACACACACCAAGACAGATTATCCCGTTGCATGTTTTGGTATATTTTATTTGCAGCCCTGCAATCTGATTAGGTATGCCTATTTTTCGGGCAATATACCCTTTTCTCTATACCTACTTACATTACATAAAAAAATAAAGTAAATACCTAGGTACGTTTATATTAATTCAAGGGTAAATAAATTATTATTTTATTTGACTTGTTCTCTTCCTTTTCGAACTAAAAACACGACGACGAATCATTTTTAAACAAAATTTAGAAACAAAACCTTACAAAACAATTTCCTATCCTCAAAATCTGATTTTGTAGTTTGCCACTACTAAAAATGCCAGAAATCACTAACTTAATTCCCAACCTGATCAAAAAAATTGAGAAGAAATTCCAATGTTTGGCAAGAACTTAAATTTTAAAGCCCGGACCTGTCTATTTGTCCATTCGTCAAACGATAATGTTGCAGTGCGCATGTCTAATCGTGTGTAGCTTTGTTTACATGCGCGACGTCCTAAATTTGCCACTTTCGTGATTATTGTTACCTTATCTAAAGGTAAAAGTAAATATTTGTGCCAAATACCCGTCTTTGGAGTACCTACAATTTTATTACCTACAGTTTTACTTTAAACAAGTTTGCACGCAGCAAAAGAAATATTGGAATGATGCTGCCAACTCAAATTAGTGGATGGCAACATATAAAAACCAAAACCCCGTTAAGTAGTACAGATATATTATATTATACCATCTATACAGCCTATTAAGCATCCTACTATTTCCTATAGGACTGTGATCGTTACTGATCAAATTCAATTAATGAAATCACACTCGTTTCCTTCGTTACCAACCAAGCAAATGGGTCGCTCCGCGTGAAATGCTTGCAATTAGTTTCTGTCAATATATTCTGATAATAAACCTCTATTACTAGCAATAAATATTTATTAAAAACAACTTAAGTAACCTGCCATTAAGTAATGGTTTTTCAGGTGGCAGTTATAATCTTGATTTGCTGTTTTCTTGCCGTTTTTATACGCTCACTGATTGCTATAGGATTATTTTAGATTGATAGCACCTGACGATTTTTACAAGGACATTGTTACGTTAAATTTTTTATTTAACAAGTAATACTCGTCAATTCCAGGGGCGTAAGCAACACCACCAAAGTCCCCGGGGGGCCTACATCGACGGCCCCTTCAAATTTTGCTGCCAGCTTTGCCTTCCATAGGTATTTCAATTCATAATTAATTTTTTTTATATATCCTGAGAATTTAACTTCGTTAAGTGAAGAAGTATATGTGAAGGAGCGGAATTTCCAAACGATATACCATAAAGACTTTTTAAGCCATAGAAAGGGACTTGGAGATAGTATTTCAAAATTAAAAACAGCGTATGAACTTGCGGATTATTTATTAATAAAAAGTCAGTGTGTTTCTTCAAATTTTCCAGATGTATTTAGTGCAGTGATGTTATTTCGAACTTTACCAGTTAGGTAGTGTGGCATCAGCGGAACGATCTTTTTCCAAACTTAAATTAGTAAAAACCTCGGTAAAAACCCTTTTACGTAACACCATGGGACAACAACGTCATTCGGATTTATCCCTAATCAGTATCGAACACGAGCTTGTTAAAACATTAAATATCGACGAAATTATAAACGATTTTGCAAAAAAAACTCTCGACGATCTGGTCGTTTTGTATAATACCTTGTATTAGTGACATAATTTTTGTGCAGACTTGTTGAGTGTTCATGTGTTTTTCTGTTTTCTGTCTTTCGGATACTATGAGGCTCGATAACTGCTAGAGTCTATTCAGCCAGTAAACCTGCAAGATGGCCGACATGTCATATGACAAAAGTCATTAGAAAGGCAAAAATTTATTTTATTTAGCTAGAATATGACTCTTGTCATATGACATGTCGGCCATCTTGCAGGTTTACTGAGTGAATCGATTATACCACCGTTACTACTAGTGATGGGAAAAATCGAGTTATTTTAATAATCGACTACCGAGAATTCAAGTGATTTAAAAAACCGAATGATAATCGATTTTTCACTCAAATACTAATATTAATTGGCATTGGCGGTTCATCGTACATGTTGGTCGCCAAAGTAATAAGAAACAGTTTTTTTTTAATCACTTCAATAATCAACCACATATTTTTAGACTTCTAAAAAAAAAAAAGGTCGCCACTTCCGTAAACTAACTACTTTATGCAGCCGCAATGAGTGATTGGTGATTGGTATGAATGGCATAGCTCCTTGGAAAATAAAATAATTCGAATTTTCGTCACTCGAATTATTACCGATGATAACCGAAAAATCAAGTGATTGAAAAAACCGAGTGATCGGTTATTTTTCACTCGAGTTATCCCATCACTAGTTACTACCATACATGGTAAGCAACATTATAAGTGGTGTTTTAAAATTTTGATTTTGCATCATGTTTGCTGCAATATTACGTATAATGATTTAATACCAAATACCTACCTATGTTGTTATGTCTACCAGTCTACCTAGGATTATAAAATAAATTCGAATTGTTTGCTGTTTTAATAGTATAGGTATAGTATTTGTAGAATTATACCGTTGATCTTTTGACTGCAATAAACCCTCATTATCCTTTTGACCATAAAATAAATAATGAAATCCCAAATTTTAAAACCTTTTCGAGCAGAGCCGGACCAGGTACAAATTCAATTTATACCTATGCCTGAATCATATATAAATACAAACTGATTTTTAATAATTTTAGTCTTTAGTGGTTTTCCTGCGAGTAATTTTTAGTTAGGCTTATTAGTGGTAGAATAATATTTCTCCTACATTAAATGCATCTGTAGTAGAATTAATTAAAAACGAAGTAAGAAAAATTTCTGCAGACAGCTGGAAATACTGTGTACAGCATGTACTTAAGGTGGAAAATTCTTACAATTGTATGATTACAAATGTTCAACCCTTAATTATAAGTTTAGACTTAGATGGAGATAGTGATAGTGATACAGAGTTAAATTTTGAATAAATTATCAATAGTTTTTTAGAATTTAATTAATTTTTATTGCACTTGTTATCCTAATAGTTATACTTTTAAATTATATTATTTTCAATTATCATTAATTGTTATCATTATTTTACATTTATTATAGGTACCTACCTAAAACTAAAAATACCTATCTATTTATTTTAAATTATAAAAATAAATCATGTGGTGCAGGTTCTTTTTCAAGCCGACCCTGATCCCATTTAATCCCCTTTGAAGAGGTTGAGGCGTATACAATAGGGTTTAATCAGGTAGTTTATTTTTGGCAGTAAGAGTCAACGGTATAATTCTAACGTGGGTTTAACCATAAAATTAAATTATTACACGATTAACGAATTCAAAAATTCATAAACCTGAACCTAATAGTAATGAAAATAAGAATTATCATTTTCCATGTGTTATAGAGAGGGGGCCCCTGAAAACGTTTGCGGGGGGGCCACTCAGTTTTTGTTATGCCACACTGATCAATTCATACTATAATATTACATAAAAACTACCAGTTAGATATAACCAACGAGGACGGGGCAAGATAGACATTTTATGCTCTTTATCACAACAAGCCGACTTTTACTCTAAAATAATTCGTTGTTGCCAATGACTTACTCCTTTTGGGATTTATTGAACTTAAATTGACGCAACCTAAAATAATGAGAAATTTACCAGTCCAAGGAAAGCTAATGATGGTCAATCTTTGCTTCAGCGTTGTTGGATATAACTTTTATTCGTATCGATCACATTCTCGCGGACTTATACATACTAGGTATATAAAATAGACGATCAAACTCACCTTTGCATGCCTCTTTTTCTCGTCACTCCTCGCGAACTTTCGTCCACAAACGTCACACGAAAACGGCTTTTCCCCGGTATGAGTCCTGATATGAGTCGTCAGATGATCGGACCTCGAAAAACTACGCATACAAATCCGGCACTGAAACGGCTTCTGTCCCGTATGGATCCGAATATGTCGTGTGAGTTCGTCCGATCTCGAGAATCGTCGGTCACAGTTTTCCACCGGACACGCGTACGGCCGCTCGTGTACCGGCGTCTTACTAGGACGATTCGGATATTTCCGTGGTTTGACCGGCACCAACTTAAGGGGAATCGGGCTTTGTTGGTATACCTGCGAAAGGATCTCGTGTCCTTTCGAGGTGGAGGGGTTGTACTCGGCAAGTTGCACTGGCCCATAGGGCGATGACGTCTGTTGGATCTCTGCTCCGCACGATGACGAGAAAGGTTCTTGTTTAGGCACCAATGAACTAGGTCCGGGAACGATCGAACCTTGAGGTGAATACTCTTGGGTCTCCCATTGATATTTGGCAGAAGGCGCTACAAGAGGTTGCCCCACTCGCGAGTAAACCAAGTCAGTTTGCTGCATGTCAAGTTGTAATGTTGTGGTGGCACTAGAACAACTAGGATAGCTCGGGGGATGTTTCAGAGCCAAATTAGAAGAGCAGTCCATGCTAAGCATCAATTGTTCAGTGCCTCTGTCGTCATACTGAGTTCCTGCGGGCGAAGGTGTGGTGCTTGAATATTGATGAGGACTCTGACTCGACTGACTAGTACCTCCTTGCAAAAATCCAAACATCGAGGGGTACATTGGTTTATCTCCTGTAGACAACAACCACTGACCTACGGCTGACGGGCTATGCCCCAAATTCTGATTGCCCATCCCCAACGGACTTCCCTGATTATGCATTTGGATATTGCTCTGCATCACAGGACTTCCTGCGCTGGTATACACCGATCTCTGTTGCACTTTCCCCATGTTGTTGTTGTTAGTTGAAGCGTGATGGGGATACATGGTGCTGAGAGAGCTCTGAGTGGTGCTATCTTCTTTCGGACTGAGCGCGGAGTCCTGAGGAGTCGTTCGTTCTGCGAGGTGCGAGCTCGTGGGAGAATGGTGGGGGGAGGTGTGGTGTTGCTGACTTTGCTGCTCGATTGATAGTTCTTCGGGGTCGAGAGAACCTGAAATAGAAAATGGTATATCGTTAGTTGGGTGGATGTTTAGGATATTGAAGAGAAAATTGTTTTTTTTTTTAACTCGCTAAAATAATGGGTATACCTTGAAATATTATTTATGACTCTAAAGCGTGCGGTTGTTCCTAAGGTACTGATTAATATGGAACCAAAGATGTTTAAATAAAAACTTTGTTAGAAAAACTAGCTTTGTGCTGACGTTGGGCAAGCTGACATTTGAGCTTATTATAACAGTTTTTCGTTCTTGTTCAGAGGCAAAGGTGAATGAATGTGCCGCAATAACAACGGACGATAAGGCGTTGGAATCTAAGAATGGCATTGGAATTATACCATTGAGATATGTGATCTAGCCGACCTGCTGCATTATGGTTTCTTATATTATAAAACATATATTATTAGGTATATGTTTAATCTAGTTTATTCGGGTTTGTTCGTTAGACGTTAGCAATGAAGTTAAAATTAATAAAAAACAATTTGTCTCTCTAAAAATCGTATTTTGGTTTTAAAAAAATATTTTCCTTTTTAATAGTTAAAGAAACTTACGCTAGTGTATTAAAACGTGGTGCGGTTGAACTCGACAACTGTTGAAATTCTGTAGGCAGCTATTTTCAAACAATGACCGTATGCAAGATATTATAAAATATGCATTAAAATTGGTCGTTAACTTTTATTGGCAATTAAAGTTTTTACTGGATTTATATAAAGTATATGCGATAAATTGTTGGTTTTTTCTCTGAAGATTTAATTGGTCAAGCAATTTAATATTTTAAATGCACATGTAATTGACCAATCACTCTTCTGGTGGCATAGTATTATTAATAAAATTCATTAAATATAAGCTAGCATATAATATGCGTTAGATTTGAAGCGTATGTAATGATTGTTGATGTAATATTGACCATTCCCAGGATTTATACCGTGCGAGCAAAACTAATTTGCATCTAAGGACGTAATGCTTAGCCGTAGAGCTTAATACCTGTTGGGTGTCAGTAACTACCTGAATTAACAATCAATCAGTTATTCCGTCATCTTCGACAGTCGTTACAAGTAATTTGATTCATCGCTAATTTTTTCAAATTTCTTGAACCATTCACACAATGGGCTTTACGGAACAGCACAAAACATTTATGGTTAAAGCGTATTTTCGAAACGGGGGTTAGAGTAAATGGTGAGTGGCAATACAATCCGAGTTTGTGCATGGACGATTTTCACGATCATTTTCCTAACGTTGGTTTTATTACAGGTTCTATGCAACACAAAAAAGGAGCAGGAAGACCATCTGTAAGAACAGAAGAACTTGTTGCAAACGTTCGTGAAATAATGCAAAATAGGCCGACAAATTGTATAAGACGCCTGTCCCAAGAAGTGGGAAGATCTTATGGAACGTGCAGGACTATTCTTAAGAAGCAGCTAAATTTATTTTCTTATAAAGTGCAAGTATTCCAAGAAATACAAGTCGCAGATTTCGAAAGACGCAGGAATTACTCTCACCGGTTTACCCAAAATTTATTGGAAAGAAATGATTTATTAGACCTGACTTTTTTTCGGATGAAGCCTGGTTCCACCTCTCCGGTTATGTAAATTCTCAGAATACACGAATGTGGACTAGTGAAAATCCCCATTTTTTTGGAGAGTCCACATTGCACCCTCAAAAAATTGGTGTCTGGTTAGCTGTTTCCCGAAGAAGAATTGTTGGTCCTATTTTTTTCCATGACACAGTTACAGCACAGCGGTATAGAGACAATATTTTAAATCCATTGTGGAGCAAATAAAAAATAAATTTTTATTTGTCTACTTATTTTATTACTCATTAGTTTGGCATATCATGTCATAATATGAATTTGACAAAATTTTAACCTAGATTTGGTTAGATATATCGTCCCCATATCATTGTGATTTAAACCCCACGGTTTTTAATCCAATCCCTCTTTGATGCAAATAATTGTTGCTCGCACGGTACAAGCTGTCAAATGATTTCCACTACGTAAAAGTAACGGACAATGAATACGCGTATGTGGGTAAGTAGGTTTCAGGGTATGGGTTCCTATTTTCTTCCCGTCACCCCCCAGGGAACGGGTTTCCCGCCCGTATCTCCGCCCTAACCTTCAACTTGACCGGACTAGCATGGCATTTTATGAATGGAGACCCCCGGCATCGATTATCCTTCCCTGTCGTATAGCCAGGCCCTGGAATCGATTTTCCAGAATGCGCGAGAGCCTACGACCTTCGTCAGAAAATTTAATAGAGGAGGCCTTGAAATCTCTGGATGTCCGGGCGAAACGGCGAAGTCTGCGTCGTTACAGTCGCAATGTCGCGCCGTTGCCAAGTTGTATTTAAAATACCCGAGGTTGCAGCGCTTTCCTATTCCCAAGCTGTGTTCTTATTAATTTTTATGATTATAATTTGTTTTCTCACAAAAACAAGTACAAATTAAACTAAGCAGACATTTAAATTAATTAACCCAAACACCACACAAATATTGAAAAATCGGCGACGACACGATTATTGGGGTGGATGCTCCTTGACGGCAAGTGTGCGCAGATGGGCGAACGCCCAATTTAGTTAGTCAAATCGAGTAGGTATGATAAATTCAATTATATAGCGGAAAGGTCCACTAAGGCGATTGACTATTTCAATAGCAATAGCAATAGCAACTGACGTGGCAACGCTGTGTGAGGAAGTCAAGTTTATGACTGACGAGATCCAGGTAATAACGGGCGAAACGGCTTCGTACAGGGTCACGTGACCCTGATGACGTCAATGTGGAAAATCGTTCCGTTAATAATTGATGGTTTCATTGAATTGCAGCTGTGAAACTCTATTTTAAGGACTTTTTTTTTAATTGTGATACTTAATACGTTCAAAAATAGAACTTGGAAATCATTTGTATATCTTAAAAATAAAACAATGCACATCCTAAATTTGACAAAAGTAAAGACAGTAAAAGTAAAGACAATAAAAGTAAAAGACAATCACACTTAATTTACAATGCTAAATACTCTTCCACGTCATAAAAAGCCTGACCCACCAAGAAATTAAGCAAAGTAGGTACCTACTTCGAAAACTGACAGTTTGGTCACCGAAAAGTTGCAGGAACTTATTATATAAAACAATTCCCTGAAGGGAAGGAGAGTTTTGACCTACACTCAAGTAAGAGTATGAAAAATGTAAATGATTCTGAGTTCTTGTGTTATAACTATGTTTATCCGATTTTTTTGGAAATTCACTCATTCCTTTTGTCATATAGAATAGGGACAATAATGACGCAGTTCAGGCAATATTTTAATCATTGTGACAAACAGTTATGTGAGATATACATATTATTATACCAACCTATTCAGATTGCATGAAACCTGGCAAGAAAATGACGCTTTTCAATTGATAGGAACTTCGTTCTTAAGTTTTTATCGCTAGTTCAGTCGCCATTTTTCTTTACTTCTGAAGTTACTATGAAATCTTCTACTAATGATTCATCCACATACCTATAGGTATGATACAGATTTACCGCGATATTACATCTGATTTCGCCCTAAATTTAGCAAAAATTTGAAGCTGTCAAACCTCTGCATTGTTTTTTTCCATAACTTTCTTCGAAACCCCTTTAGTTTCGTTGACCCAGGCTTCGACCGCGTCGGAAATCATGCGTCTCAAAAAGAAACGCACTTTATGTTCTGGGAAAAAATTGATAATCCGTTGAAGTGAATTGGAAAACCTACGCTAGAGGTTATGGCATCCAATACTTACAATTTGATGTGGGCGACCCCCTACGATATAATGTCGTAGGTTTGATAGTAAAAGGTTATGAATGAAAACCGCGTTCATTCTGCATTGTTATGGAATCTAAAGCCTTATTGAACTAAGGAAGTAGACAGAGATCGTTTAGATTGTTAGACATTTAGAAAACCTACGTATCCCCACCAAGGTCCACATCAGACAGAACATCAATCAACTTGTATAACATTTTGTTATACAGGGTGTTATTTAACTATGTGGCCAAACTCCAAGGGGTGCTTCTTTAGGTGATTTTAAGAAGAAAAGTTCAATCAGCATGGGTCCGAAAATGCATAGTTTTTACGATACAGGGTGTCAAACTTTAAAAAAAAATCGGATGTTTGTAAATATCTCAATATTCTTTTATCCGATTTTGTTGAAATTTGGCAATTCTGTTTGTAATAACAAGAGGATAATTTAGCCTCTATTAGATTAAAATTATTAAGTCCAGTGGCGTCCCGGAAGACAGTCCAACTAATACCGTTAACTGGGGCTACTTGCACACCTTTTCAGCACATTTCCCAATGTACCGCCGTACATTGTAACTTTACAACTTTGAAAAAATTACATTGTACCGACCTATCCAAGGGCTACCCATGGCTGGTATAAAAATTGGAAGAATCCAGCCATGGGTCCCAAAAAAAATTGTTTTTGGGGTGTGCAAGTTACCCCATGGTTGGGGCAACTTGCACATCCATGGAAAAATGTTCATAAATTGCATTCTAAAGCCTATTCTGTGCATGTTACCCCTAAGTCATATGAAGAAAAAAAAAGGGAACCTATTTTATAACAACGGCCATTATAAACCAATAAAAACCAATATTTTTAATGAAAAAATATATTTTTTTTTATCAAAATACATGAAACTTAAAAACAAATACCTACCTACTGTATAAATGTTTAGAAATATAAATAACACGTTATAAAAAAATAAACAAACTTTGTCCTATTAAAACTGTGATAAAATAAGGCACATTCTTTGAATAAATCACAAATGTAACATAAAATAAATAAAAATACACGTGGTGTGCCAGTTACCCCGGGGTGGGCAAGTAGCCCCAGTTTACGGTAATTTTTACAAAAAAAATTGCGCGCCACTGACTTTTTAAAAAATTATGTATTTTTCTTGAATTAAGCAACTACAAATACAACTATTTTATCTCCTGAGTTTTTTTCATATCTTGCTTTGTTTTCGAGAAAGAAAAATAAAAACCACTTTGTTGCATGTCCCGGGACAATAAGAGTAAAAAATTTAAACTACTTACCAAACTATCAAGCAATTAAAATTACACGAAAGTCCTTTTTTGAATTTTTTCGCACAGATTAAAACTGTTTTCGATAAAAAAAAATTAACATAAAATAATCGCATAACGTAGGTAATAATTTATTACTGCAATGTTTTAAAAGTAACAACTATGACTACTCTTATTGTCCCGGGGACATGCAATAAAGTGGTTTTTATTTTTTTTTCTCGAAAACAAATCAAGATATGAAAAAAACTCAGGAGATAAAATAGTTGTATTTGTAGTTGCTTAATTCGAAAAAAATACATAATTTTAAAAAAAGTCAGTGGCGCGCAATTTTTTTGTCAAAAATATTAATTGGACTGTCTTCCGGGACTCCACTGGACTTAATAATTTTAATCTAATTGAGGCTAAATTATCCTCTTGTTATTACAGACAGAATTGTTAAATTTCAACAAAATCGAATAAAAGAGTATTGAGATATTTACGAACATTTTTTTTTAAAGTTTGACACCCTGTATCGTAAAAACTATGCATTTTCGGACCCGTGTTTATATGAACTTTTCTTCTTAAAATCACTTAAAGAAGTACCCCTTGGAGTTTGGCCACATACTTAAATAACACCCTGTATAATAATAGGACAATACATCGCAAACTTCAAACATTTATGGAGAGATGTAGGTACTTGTATTATTCGTTTCTGTCCTTTCGCGGCAATTTCCTCCCGAAAACCCGTGCTTTACATTCGACATTTAAAGGTCAAAAGGTCGTAAGTTCGCAGTTATCCATAAAGGCCAAACGGTAAAGCAATATATATCCATTAACATAAATAAAGGATGGAAATTAGGAGTATCGACTTTTGGATTTGGAAACACCGTGGAATGAGATCAGTTTCCATTTTTTGGAAGCAATAAGTCTCATTGCAACATTGCACAACGTACACCCTGGCTCAACTCAGATGTACCACCTTGAAAAAAGAGCGAGAGCCAACAATATTTTCGAATGCAACTCAAAGAAGAGAAAAAAGAGGAAATCAGATGCTGTTGTACCGTGCGAGCAAAAATTATTTGCATCAAAGAGGGCCTTGCATCTAAGGACGTAATGCTTAGCCGTAGAGCTTAATACCAACCTGTTGGGTGTCAGTAATTACCTGAATTAACAATCAATCAGTTATTCCGTCATCTTTGACAGTCGTTACAAGTAATTTGATTCATCGCTAATTTCTCCAATTTCTTGAACAATTCACACAATGGGCTTTACGGAACACCACAAAACATTCATGGTTGAAGCGTATTTTCGAAACGGGGTTAGAGTAAATAGTGAGTGGCAATACAATCCGGATTTGTGCATGGACGATTTTCACGAACATTTTCCTAACGTTGCTTTTATTGCTGCGGATTTTTATCATTGCTTGAAAAGAACCGTGGCTGTATTTAGGGAAACAGGTTCTATACAACACAAAAAAGGAGCAGGACTACTATCTGTAAGAACAGATGTGCTGTGTTTAAGAAGAATTGTTGGTCCTATTTTTTCCATGACACAGTTACAGCACAGCGGTATAGAGACAATTTTTAATCCATTTGTGGAGCAATTACTTGACGACGAACTACGTTTTGGATATTTTCAACAGGACGGTGCAACCGCCCATACACCCGTCGAAACTGTTAACTACTTACGCAATTTTTTCGACGACAGATTGATCAGTTTTCGATCAGACATTGAATTCCCACCCAGATCCCCTTGTTTAACGGTTATGGATTACTTCGTTTTTCCTCATTTAAAGAACACTATTTTTAAAACACCAGTTGCAAATTTAGAACAATTGCAAGAAAGGATTATCCAATAAGAATGTGGTAACATTTCTCCAGAGATGCTGGTCAACACTTTCGAAAGTATAAAGAGACGTGTGAATTTATGCTTGGAGCATGGCGGTGGCCAATTTCAGCCATTTATGTAATTATTTTTCTTTTTCTTTCTGTATATTCTTACTTTGTTAATTTTGTAAACAACAAAAATAAATTTGTATTTGTCTACTTATTTTATTACTCATTAGTTTGGCATATCATGTCATAATATGAATTTGACAAAATTTTAACCTAGATTTGGTTAGATATATCGTCCCCATATCATTGTGATCTAAACCAAGCTCTACGTTTTTTAATCCAAGCCCTCTTTGATGCTAATAATTTTTGCTCGCACGGTACATGAATTGCTTCCTGAACGTGTTTGTAAAACGTTTGGGCAACAAGTGCTAACATCTGTAACAGTTCTAGGTGGGCGGAAAGGTTGCTGCTCCAAGGCATCCGAAATAATTCGAGATCGATACCGCGTTGCTGGTTTAATGTCGCTTTTATTAACCCTCGGCTGCACCTCTTCTGTTATTTCATTCTTTATCTCACCAGTTGTGCAATGAATTGTTTCAGTTGATTGTTTGCTTAACGAGAAGCGCATTCTTGCCACGAACAGCACAAGTCCCGTAATAGTAATTTACGTTACAAGACCGGAAAGTAGTGTTTTTCAGGTCGAGACAAGTATTTCCAGGGCGAGCCGTAGGCGAGTCCTGGAAGCTTAGAGAGACCTGCACAACACTAATTTTCGGTTGCGTGACGCACAATATTTTTTTTAAGACCGACACTTCGATATACCTACTTACATTAAATTATTTTATTTTATATTATTTTTAAATGCGTCGTATGACTTTTCGTAACGGGCTTTTGATTTTACTGGCAATATTGTAAGTCGCTTTCCTTGTTGCTTTCAAAACTTCTTTTGAAATCTCATTTTCTGTGTCGGATAATTCAAAATCTGAATTCATATTGTTAAATTTGCGAACTCGCGAAACAAGTTTGACATAACCAACAAATTAAAAATCAACGAACTGTCACTCGACAATACATCGAAATGTTGTTGTCGTAGTAACGAAATCAAGGTATAGCTTGTATTATCAAAGAGCGGTTGGAAAAACGAAAAACAGGGACCGGAAAAATCTTTTCCGGTCTCTAACGTCGATTTTCCGGTCTTGATCGACAAAACGTTATTTTCCGGACGAAAAATTGTCCAGAAAGTGTATATTTTCTGGTCGGTTTAAAAAAAATATATATTGTCAACTATAACATTTTATATGGCATAATTAAAATAGAGTATTAAATGTCATTAGGTAATATCAAAATTTAATTTCTGTAATGTGCCCGAAGTTCGTTATTGGGTCTATCAATACTGACGTAGGTATTCATGGTTAGATTTAATGGAGGATTTAATCATCGGATGACAACGATCTCATTTCCTGCCTGATTGGTTTCGGGTAAGGTAAGGCTGTATTATTTGAAATGCTTAAATTGTCATTCCCTTTCTTGTCAAAGCTCTATATGTAACGGAATCTGGGTAGGTAATTAATTTGTGTAATTGGTGTAACCAGCGTTAGGTAGATTTAAAAAAATATTTGGTTGTTCCCATTATTTAAAAGTTCAAGTATGTAAAGAATAGAGGTAGTCTAATGTATGGTTTATAGGATAATCCATAGGTTAAACGCCCAAAGCTAAAGTATTTTGATAGAAAATGCTACGTAGGAGAAGTTGTGTCCTGTTAAAAATATCCAAAACGTAGTTCGTCGTCAAGTAATTGCTCCACAAATGGATTCAAAATATTGTCTCTATACCGCTGTGCTATAACTGTGTCATGGAAAAAAATAGAACCAACAATTCTTCTTCGGGAAACAGCTAACCAGACACCAATTTTTTGAGGGTGCAATATATACAAAAAAATGGGGATTTTCACTACTCCACATGCGTGTACTCTGAGAATTCACATAACCGGAGAGGTAGAACCAGGCTTCATCCGAAAAAAATGTCAAGTCTAATAAATCATTTATTTCCAATACATTTTGGGTAAACTATTGAGCGTAATTCTTGCGTCTTTCAAAATCTGCGGCTTGTATTTCTTAGAATACTTGCATATTATGTGAAGAGGTCAGATCGAACAAAACCATTTGACTCATATAATCCAGTGCGTAGAACAGGTGCACACGGATGAACGTATAATTTATCCCAAGTTTATAAATATCTCGCACTAAGTGTCGACTCGGGTGCCAGAAACGAAAATACTACGTAACTCCTGAGGTTTAAATTTAGATCGCGAGTCAGCCAGCGAAATGTTTTGTCTGGAATTCTGTGTGTATATATCAACGACTGAAAATCATTTTCGAATATTATGTTATCGCCGCATGGACCTGCTAAATTTGCAGGTTTATAACCGGATGTAAAACAACACCCATGTTTGACCGTCGCTGGTAGTCGATGTCACGACGGAATTTATTGAAATTGGGACATTGGTATGTCGTCATATACCTAGGTATTTCAAGAATGATAATTATCACTTCAAATAACTCTATCTATAGATACTCTATAAACATTTCAGTTTTTCCTTCACCCTATTCATCGTTCGAATCCTTTAAATCCTGCACTACTCAGCCCTGCAGATAATCATTGTCAGTATCGATTTTCAAGTCAACAAGTTAAAGCCCTATCTCGGCATTGCCCTTGACATTTACCCAGCGCTCTCCCGGCATCCCGGCGCCGCCATTTTGCATATTATAGTAAATATCCATGAATGGGGGCCGTTCCGACAGGATGAATAAATCTTTGAAATGGTACCTACACGACGATATTGATTTTTTAATGCTTCCATTAAATAATTTATCTAAATGATTGTCAATTCTACACCTTTGCGAGGATTGAATAAAGAAACAATATCAATAATAATAAAAGTAGGTAGGTATTCCTCCAGTTTTATAATGGCAAACGGATATTGGTTAAGTTAGTTTCTTACACTTTTTGCAATAAATTCTTTAAAAAGACGTTAAAATTATGCTTCATACCAATTAATAACAACCTTATCGATATAGGAAGTTGACGCCGATTTTAAGGTTGTGTAATCTGCTAGAAGGCGTCTACTGGTTGTGGTTAGATAATGGTAATTGGTTCCTAAGACTAACGCATTGCAAAATCTTGCACATTAGGTGGGAACGTTTTGTAATGTGTTACTTTATATAATTGTTATTTAATTGCATTGTTCAATGTACCTAATAACAGTGATGTAAAGTTGAAAGAAATACCTACTTTAGTTTGTACTTGTAGGGTAATTTCTTTCTTCGTTCATCTATTTTTTTCTTCCATAAAACGTTAGCTAAATCATCGGTCGCAAGAAACGTATGGGGAACATTAAAATCCAGCAAAATTCCTGCAATTTTACCATCAATACCAATATTGGTCCTGCATATATACTAAGAACCAATATGAATAATGTATACATGCTCGTTACGTTACCGAAGGAACATATCTTATGTCCAGCCAACGATGTCAAATAAATCATTTCGCAAGGCGCCATACTCTTTAAAATCAAGCTGAAAACAACTTTTTCTTAAATTAGCACTATTTTAATTAATTGCAGGGTCCACCCAGGTGCTTTATTTGCGATCATACTATAGTTCTGGTTAGAAGAATGTGGTCCCATTTTAAACAGACATTACAATAATCAATCTTAAAATCAATAATTGGGTTTATTAGTCAGATTATACCAAAATCAGTCTATTCAATGTTAAGCTATGCTAGATTTAGACCAGCTCCAGCAGACACAGACCCATATATCTTGACGTGCCTAATCGAACGTACAAATATAGGTAAACCAATTCAATTACGAAGACCAGCTGTGCATGAAACCAATGTTTAATCAAGAGTTAATAGCACCCAAGTTATTATTAACTTTCGACCTAGGGCTAGAGACTCTAAAGTTAAATGATTATTGAACGAGCTATTGATTTCTGTAAGAGGATATGTTTCCAATTATAAAATTTTAGTACCTATGGCTATCTGTCGACAAATATCAAGTTACAATTTATTTTTATTGGATATTTATTATTTAAATTTTATTTTAATTAAGTTTGATTCCAATGACTGAGAAAACTTATCCTGTACCATTATTCTAAATGGCGCTAATTCTAATAACACACAGGTTAACATTTACAAGACCTGTATAATGGAGCATCAGCATCAGCTTTCCAAAAAAAATAACTTGCAGTAGAACAAGGCAAGGTATAGAATTTGACCTATCCCAATTCCGTTATCGATCCATCTTCCCACATAATGATTTCAAAAATAAGTGCGAGTCAGGAATTGTATCTAATAATATGATGCGTGATTGTTGATATAGGGTGATGTGATTGAGCTTGGTTTCTAAAGGTTTCTTTGGTGTTAGATATGGTTTCTTAACATAGAGTCGATGCTTTAATTGCTCTATTAACTAAACATACTGAATGTCGTTACTGACCTGTTATTGGTGGTGGTTCAACGACCGTGCTTGGTCCAAAGAAACTAGGAGCGTCTCCCGCGGTAGTAACGGGGGTATTCAAGTCTCCGGGTACTCCCTCGATACCAATGGTATCCCCTTCGGAAGCGCAAATCGACGCTGGCGTCGGGCTACCCCCTGAACTAGCCCCCGAGCCCCCCTTGTATAAGCACGTATCGAAACTCAACACGTTAAAGTGGTGAGCGGCCGCGGCGGCAGTTTCCGTAAGGAGAAAAGCTGGCGATACATGGGGGTGATGGTGATGATGCTGATGGCTGGACAACGTGTCCAAAGTGTCCATTATCATTTTGTCACTGGGTTTTGGCTCTTGTGGATCCACTACAAATAGAAGTCACTTAACTAATGGCACCAGTAAGAGGGTAGTCTTTAGCAGCGTCGCGTATTAAGGCGCCAAGAAGTGGATTGCACTGAACTGATCCACGGTTCCATGTCACTGAGCTTAGAGCTTGTATAAAAGTTCAAGTTAAACCGATCTGGCTTCGCGAAAATGTCTTCGGCTCCAACCAAGCTGTCACTAGAATATTAAACCGGCGGCGCGAATATTTTGGGTTACAAGCGTTAAGGTCACCTTGGCAATGACCCTTCACCGAAACGTCAACAAACAACTGAAATAATTCGGCGTGTCGTATCAGAATGTGACTGCAAATTGCGCGCGAGCCGCCTCAAACTATATTTATTCTGAATCGAGCTTTAGGTGAGTGAAAAGCGCTAAAACATCTACACTCTAACGAAGTCTCTGTATGACTACTCGCCGCGCCGCTTTCAACCACTTTTATGAATGAACCGGCTGTGCCATATTTGGCCCGCCAATCGCAGAGCGGCTTCGGCACCAGACCCTCCCCTCTGCCCCTTCCACTGTGTGACGCGTGGTGACGTCAGGCGGACAGCGCTGGCGCCGCCAACAGGTTATACCGGGGCGCGCGCTAAGTTCGTGCTTAAGGGGTGTAGTGGCGCGTGCCAAAGGTGCGGTGTTGCCAAAGTGAACCGAAAGGAATAACAAGGGTTCATGTATTGTGGTGTGGTGAGTTCGACGCCATCAATGACTTGATACTACCTATTTTATTGTATAGGGATTTTAGGATACTCCTGAGAGGAATAGGTATATCTAGTTGTTGCTTCTAATGATTTCTCCCAGAACAATATTTACCACCCTAAGTTAAAAATATATGTAAGTAGGTACGTTATATGAAATATGTGTGAATATTGTTAATTTTCACTATTTTAAAAGGAGTGTGTATTCTTGCGATGATATAACAGACCTTGTTGTTGGTAGCAACTTTGGAAACATCTGTGACTTCACCGTCGTCCCAGAGGGATTAAATATTGAAATTTTTTGTAAAATCTATTTTATAACGGTCTGTTGGGGTGAAAATATGGGGTTTGTATAAAAAATAAAACTTTTTGACAAAATATACAGTGCCAGCTTCAATATATGTCTGCGATGACATTTTATCTAAACGAATAAAGACTTAAAGGAGAATTTCGTTTATTTTATATAATCCTATAGAATCAAATGTGTATTTTAATTACTTTTTCCCAAATATAATATAGGTTTTTTTTAAGCGACAATTAGTGTGGGTATAGTCGGTTCTTAAAAAGCAATTTTCTATTTTATTGCATGGTTAGGATTACACAATATTAAAAACATTTAAGAATTACCTCTACTTCCGCATTCTTTACCCCTTTTTTTGATTTAAAAGGATCATATATATATATTTTTAAATGACCCTGCGTTGGGCGCCAAATATACGTATACCTACCATATGGTCTTTCCATTTTATCCTAAGATCAATGACAGAAAAACAATTGAACAAAAATTCACCACATTGGTTAAATATTTGGGACATGTGCCATTTCTTTTACTCGTAGGCAGTGCTGGATTTACCATTAGGCTGAGTAGGCTAGAGCCTAGGGCGGCAGATTTTAGGGAGCGGCAAATTTGGCCCAAAATTTTTTTTATCTTACAGAAATAAATGGTACAATCTTTATTCATGGTCGACGGGTAGTATTTTTTTAAATAAACTTTATTGTTGGCCGTGTCTGTTAATGGGGATAAAAAAAAGGTAGTTGGAACTTTACTGGCTTTTCAGAAAGAAATTTCATTTTCAATAAAATAAGTAGGTAATCATAAATTTTTAAAATATTTACTAAAAATTATTGACCAAATTTGGGCGTGGTCTTAAAAAAATTTCACCTACGTCGCATTTCGCCTGCAACGGGCTTTTTCTTTCCCGAACACTTCACCTGTTTCACAACTCACGAGCCGTCACTGGTATAGGGGCGGCAAAAATTGAATAGCCTACTAGCGGCAAATTTGTAAATCCGTCACTGCTCGTAGGTCATATTGAACGAATATATTCGGCATTTTGCATTTGACCGAAAATGAGCAATATATTTATCGACAAAAAAGACAATATCGTATTTAAAACGTAGACAAGTTGATGTTTTGTGCCAGTGTATTGTTGGTTATCAACCTTTGAAAAACAGTAAGGCTAAAAAAATCGGTTAAAACGATAAAATTGAATTTTCATTAATAAATTGTGGTTGACACATCCAAACTTCCTCCAAAGTGAATTAAAAGCTTCCATGTTTTACCTATCTATTATTCTTTTGTGCAACTGCAGACAAACCATTTTCTTTTCTCTCGTAACGTAACCTCAAAAAATTCATCAAATTTATTTTTAACCTTACTTTTCTAATGACATAAAACGACAAGTAAACTGGGTTTCTATCATATTTCCCAGAATAAAATGGACATGGACAGTTTTTTTAGTAGATACCTACTCCGCTGTTTTGTCCTCTTTATACCGTGCGAGCAAAAATGATTTACATTAAAGTATCAAAGATGGCCTTGCATCTAAGGACGTACCTAATGCTTAGCCGTATATAGAGCTTAATACCTGTTGGGTGTCAGTAACTACCTGAATTAACAATCATCGGTTATTCCGTCATCTATGACAGTCGTTGCAAGTAATTTGATTCATCGCTAATTTTTCCAATTTCGTGAACAATTCACACAATGGGCTTTACGGAACAGCACAAAACATTCATGGTTGAAGCGTATTTTCGAAACGGGGTTAGAATAAATGGTGAGTCGCAATACAATCCGGGTTTGTGCATGGACGATTTTCACGAACATTTTCCTAACGTTGCTTTTATTGCTGGGGATTTTTATCATTGCCTGAAAAGAACCGTGGCTGTATTTAGGGAAACAGAGGTTCTATACAACACAAAAAAGGAGCAAGAAAACCATCTGTAAGAACTTGTTGCAAACGTTCGTGAAATAATGCAAAGACGCCTGTCCCAAGAAGTGGGAAGATCTTATGGAACATGCAGGACTATTCTTAAGAAGCAGCTAACTTTATTTCCTTATAAAGTGCAAGTATAAATTGTGTAAATACAAATTTAGAACAATTACAAGAAATGATTATTCAAGAATGTGGTAACATTTCTCCAGAGATGCTGGTCAACACTTTCGAAAATATGAAGAGACGTGTAAATGTATGCTTGGAGCATGGCGGTGGCCAATTTCAGCATGAGTTTGGCATATCGTGTCATAATATGAATTTGACAAAATTTTAACCTATATTTGGTTGGCATCCCCATATCATTGTGATCTAAACCAAGTCCTACGTTTTTTAATCCAAGCCCTCTTTGATGCAAATAATTTTTGCTCGCACGGTAAATTAAAATATCTCCGTAATTACATAACCTCCAAACTCAATATTTATTTTCTCCAAAGTTAAACATGTGTGGGGGTATCTCGGCGGTGTATTTGACCTGGTGGGAAACCGCAGATCGGTGGGCCGTCGGAAGTTCACACACGTATTTATAAAACAAACCCAAACATAATAGTAAACATACACCAACCTAGTGCAAATCACGGGCACGAGCCGACCGTCCTACGGATCCCGAAAGTGACCTGTCGAGGAGACGACGTTACGCGTGGTTAAAATCCACCTACGAGGACGATCATCGGGTCCATTGCCGCGTTGCCGCTTGTAAGAACGCTTTTTTGAATGGTTCTATGTTCTATGCAATCGACGATGAAATACCACATTTTTACTAGGTCTATAGATTCCATGAGAACAAAATTTACTATAACTAATTAAATTTAAAGCTACAAGGAATGCAGCAGAAGATTTCCAATTACAGTGTGACCAGTAAAGTGCGCCTCATATGGGATTTTTTCTAATTAATAGCTTTATTCGAAATTTGACTTTGGCATCAAGTTCTGCCTGTTCTGCTTCGATCGAGATGAAAATTAAACAAAAAAAATAGTAGTCACGTGATTCGCATTATCTGTCCAATTTAAATGTTTCCAATAAATAATTCAAAAGTGGGGTTATTTCTGAAAATATCGAAAAAAGTTATTAGAAAAAGTTTTTTTAAATGTAGTTTCTAGCCAACATGCAATATTTTAGCTGCATAACATAATTTTGATTTTTTACTCACCACTAAAATTTCTTTTCCACTTAATGAACACTTTACTGATGATACTGTGTTCTTTTTTGTCTTAATATTAAGG
The DNA here is from genome assembly GCA_963969555.1 of Polydrusus pterygomalis. Classification (NCBI taxonomy): domain Eukaryota; kingdom Metazoa; phylum Arthropoda; class Insecta; order Coleoptera; family Curculionidae; genus Polydrusus; species Polydrusus pterygomalis. The sequence continues at coordinate 10,259,769 of OZ018383.1, forward strand.
TTTCACCCATAAACTACGTTTTCAAATATACTTATTTTAGGAAGTTACCTTATACAGGGTCAAAAACAAATAAACTTTGCATCACATGCGCCCAAATTTTAATAGCCCAATTTTGATTCTGTAGAAAAGCACAAATTTATAATATGGCGCTACTTTAAAGAAAATGTATCTGAAATAAAGCATTGTCAAAACTAAGAACTGGGTTGCGTTGAGTCTTATTTTGCAAAAGTGGTGCAATTTACAAAACATGGGTAAAAAATCAAAATTATCTTATGCATGCATTCCGAACAACTTTTCATAATTACAGTTTTCGATATTTTCGAAAATAACCCCACTTTTGAATTCTTTTTTGGGAAAAATTAAAATTTGACAGATAATGCGAATCAAGTGACTACTATTTTTTTGGCTTAATTTTCATCTCGATCGAAGCAGAACTTGATGGCAAAGTCAAATTTCGAATAATACCAGATGATCCGGACTTTACTGGTGACACTGTATTAATTTGTTTAAAAATGGTTGTCTACCTTTAAGGTTGAATTCTCAACGTCATTCAATCTATTGCCAACCTATAACCTATTTCGCGTTGATTTTTTGAGTTTATTATTTTAATATCTAACATTTAAAGAAAAGCAATATCGTCGGTACATTATTTAGGTAGTATCTGATATATTACAAAAATATAAATTTATTTCATTGCTAATTTTGGGAGAATTGTATAGTAAAAGAACAATGAGTGACAATGACATAATAATGTTAAAAAAAATCTTACCCGATATTTTTCGCTATACAATTCTCCTAAAATAAGTTATGAAATTCCTTGATATTTATTAAATATGTCAATTATTACCTATAGAATATCAAGTCGATACTGATTTTCTTTAAATTTTGTATAAAAGCTAGAAAACATAAATAAATCTACGCGAAATAGGTTATAGGTTGGCAAGCATGTTGATAGTCCCACCTTAAGGTGGGTATAACCTATTTTACGCAGATTTTATTTATTTCTCTAGCTTTTACACAAAATTTAAATAAAATCAATATCGACTGCATATTCTATAGGTAATAATTGACATATTAAATAAATATCAAGGAATTTCATAAATTATTTTAGAAGAATTGTGTAACGAAAAATATTGAGTAAGATATTATTATGTCATTGTCATGTCATATTCTTTCACTATACAATTCCTCCAAAATTAGCAATGAAATAAATTGATACTTTTGTAATATATCAGATATTACCTAAATAATAGGCCGACGAGATTGTATTTAAAAGTTGGTAAATAAAATAATAAATAAAAAAAAACAACGCGAAATAGGTTATAGGTTGGCAATAGATTGAATGACATTGAAAATTCCATCTTAAAGAGCACTGACGCTAAAAAAATTGGTCTAAACCACAAAACACCAATAAAGAAAAACGCGCTATTTGATCGATGCCGCCGTGACTTTTGAATGACGTCGATGCGATTGCAACGCCACCAAGTGTAGTGCGATTGAACTAATCCCAGGCCAGGCGGCAGCGGCGTAGGGGGAAGCCACTGGGTGTTTTCATTTTTTAAAGGTCAAATTAATATAGTATTATGGGAGGCAGTAAAACAAAGTTGAACTTGTAAATTTCCACTATTTTAACTAGAAAAATTACATGTTTCGCTAACACTGTAGCTTCGTCAGATGACAATGATTTAATAAAGGTGAAAATTAAAAATTGGGGTGCAATAAAATTAAATTATTGAAGATGTAAATAAATAGTGGAAGGGTTACAATAGCGGGAGAACCCCAACAGAGGGTTTAAAAATTAAATTGAATTAATTAATTTACAAAATCCTAAGTATATGGTCAACAGAATAAATTTAACAAAGGTGAATTATTTAAATCTAGTTGATCATTAATTAAGTAATAGGTCCGTATTTCTAAGTTTATTTATTTCAATAGATTCTAACAAATTTAGTTTTAAGCCTTTGTTTTCTGTATATTATTTAAGATTTTAAAGGAAGGATCGAAATTATGTTGATAATCAAGTAAATGGTTACCATAGTTTGAGTCTGTTTTAATTTTTAGAAAGCTGTTATAATGTTCCTGTATTTTTTTGTCAAAATGTCTACCCGTTTGGCCAATGTATGTTTTAGGACAATCTTTGCATTTGAAATAAAAAATTTGTTGTAAGTAATTAAAAAAAAAAACTTTTTATTACCAATAGGTATAGTTAGCACCGCACAATTTGTACTTATAGAAACTTATTTCTATTAAAAATTATTTATAACAAAATTTAAATGTCAAAATATTAATTTTCTATACGTTACAAACAATTGCAATGATATTGGCAACTCAAATTACTGTATTTCATCAATGTGTTCTCACTGTTTTCCTTATTCTTTTAGTTTATCGATTGTGGTTATAAGTACTTTCTATTGGTTTTCAATATCACTCAGTTTTTCAGTGTAACAATAACCTATTTTTAATGTTGCTAACATATGTTTTTTTTTTCAAAATAAAACGTTATTTTGTGTTTTTTGAATTACGCTTTTCGAGTCCAATTTTAATGGGTATTTTGTCACCGAACACCTCCGCATTTAAGGAGTTGGTAAATTTAGAAAACGATGTTTCTATTTCGAAATTTTGGTTGAAAATAGCCCGGCGGTTTTCGCAGTGTTGAATTTTTAACGTTAATCGTTATTTTAATGGAAAAATACTTTTTATCAATTTCGATGGCATTTTTTGTGGTGGCGCTTTTATGGTAGGTATGTACATACCTACGAGGTGTAATAGAATATTTTTTCCTATCAAATAATACACTGCGCGGCAAATTTAACGCATAACGAAAAAATTGCCTCAATTTTGATGTTATATATTTTCCAAATTTGTGGTTCGTTTTTAATGATTTTTTTTTTCTAATTGTAGGTTTTTCCTTAAGCATATCACTGCCTTTGTTGTTTTGCTTAAAAAAGTAACTTTGGTATTATACCGGGTGTTATACCGGGTGTTATAAAACTGTTATGCTTTTTTACGGAAATTCAAAACACCCTGTGGGATTTACTAGCCATTGCAAGTTATCGCAATTACAGCCAAATGAAAGTCCCATGTTTCCTTTACATTTCTTTTTTTGATTCATTGGGTTATCTCTGTTTTTTCATGAAATATTCAATCTTTAGTTCAACGTGATTTTCATAAAAAAATGTTTAGTTAAAAAATACAAAATAAACGAAATTATTTGATTAGTGCAACAGCAAAAAAAGACAAATTATAAAGTAATTTTGTCTTAATATTAAGGTGTATCACTTTTAGACACAAACTATTTTTTCAAAAATACTTATTTTATGAAGTTACCTTATACAGGGTCAAAAACAAATAGACTTTGCATCACATGCGACAAAATTTTAATAGCCCAATTTTGATTGTGTAGAAAAACACCCATTTAATATGGCGCTACTTTAAAGAAAATGTATCTGAAATAAAGCATTGTCAAAATTAAGAAGTTTTATGTAGGTTGCGTCTTATTTTGCAAAAGTGGTGCAATTTGTAAAATATGGGTAAAAAATCAAAATTATCTTATGCAGCTAAAATTTTGTATGTGGGCTAAAAACTGCATTTAAAAAATTTTTCTCTAATAACTTTTTTCGATACTTTCAGAATACATTTGAATTATTTTTTGGAAAAAATTAAAATTTGACAGACAATGCGAATCACGTGACTACTATTTTTTTGCTTAATTTTCATCGCGATCGAAGCAGAACTTGATGCCAAAGTCAAATTTCGAATAAAGATATTACAAAAAAAAATCCCATTTGCGGACTTTACTGGTCACACTGTAGATACTTTCAGATATACTTTATACTTTGTGGAGAAATTTCTTGTAGTACTCGCCGAATGGACTCCTCAAGCGTATCTGTCGAGTTGGGTTTGGATTAATAAACTAAATTTTCGACGTAGCTCCACAAAAAAAGTCCAGTGGGTTGAGATCGGGCGATATGGGTGGTCAATGTATAAAAATATACAATACTAGCGTGTACCCGGCCTATTTTGCAGCCCGGCATTATACGACGTGAGATAATAAGGCGAACAAACCTCAAACTCAACCGTTTGCCGGCCCGTCCACAATTCACATCCATGCATAAAACATAGTCTGTCTTCGTCTATTCTGGCTTCGGTGCTTCGGATCGATCGTTGAACGGGCCGGGGACAGGTTAGGTTGGGTCGTTCGTTCTCCCTACTCTAATTTATCAGTGTTTATCAGTGTTTATCAGTGTTTCTCTACAATATTATGCATATATTATACATAAAAACCTTCCTCTTGAATCACTCTATCTATTAAAAAAACCGCTTCAAAATCCGTTGCGTAGTTTTAAAGATTTAAGCACATATAGGGACAGGACGGGCGATAGCGACTTTGTTTTATACTATGTCAAGATATTCAATTTTTTTACACAACCGTATTTAATTTCTAAGAATTTCACTATACGTTTTTAAATAACTTTTAATTGGCTTATTAGAAAATAATAAAATTTGGTGTACCAATCCAAAGTCCATCATACCAGGACCTTCAAAAAAGTCTAATACAATTTTGATGTCAAATTCCCATGGCCAGCTTGTCCTAGCACCCGGTATATCTCACTTTCTTCCAGTGTATCCATGAGAATCATCGCTTAAATTCCAAATTTTCAAAAATAGACTTTGACTAGCCGATCATCTCCCGAAATAACTCAAATCAGCTGGCTTGAAAATTTACTGTTTTCCCCTCGTTTATACACAAATCCAAATCGGTTTTTCATTGCGTAATTTTAAAAATAGTCGATTTTTATTTTTTTGACGTAAGTCCACTACTTACATGATTTTGGAGTGAGTTCAATGCCTATAAATATTGTTTAGTAATAATTTCACGCGGTTTGTGTAATTTCATTTATTTTGAGTAAGGTCTGAATCACGAGTTTTATTGCTTTTGAGAAGCAGTTAGCCAGATATCACGACTGACGTTTTGCATATCCATAAATGGATCTATTTGGAGGTTCCCCAATTAAAATTTGATAATATCACAAACGACAACGTTTCAGCCTTATACAGTGTGGTTTTTTAAGTGTGCAACATATGGGAATTTTTTCAGTAACGAAAAGTCGTAGCAAATTGAGCGAAACGGCATTGGAAATAGGACGTCGAGCACTATACGATGCCGTCTCCAAAAACTACCTATCTATATGAGAAAACGGAAATTTTGCACCATTCTCTAGTTTTTGTCAGTTGTTATAATGACAATTTGGCGATATGTTTCCCCTTCACGTTCCGCAGGAAGGTGAGGCAAAAAAGGCAATAGAAAACATAGAAAAAAGAAACTAAGAATAATACTTTTTAAATACAAATTTTTAGTACTTATAATAGAATGCACTATCGGCTGACGATTAGCGATATGTACCAAGTCTAGTAAGGTCTGAATCACAAGTTTTATTGCTTTTGAGAAGCAGTTAGCCAGATATCACGACTGACGTTTTGCATATCCATAAATGGATCTATTTGGAGGTTCCCCAATTAAAATTTGATAATATCACAAACGACAACGTTTCAGCCTTATACAGTATGGTTTTTTAAGTGTGCAACATATGGGAATTTTTTCAGTAACGAAAAGTCGTAGCGAATTGAGCGAGACGGCATTGGAAATAGGACGTCGAGCACTATACGATGCCGTCTCCAAAAACTACCTATCTATATGAGAAAACGGAAATTTTGCACCATTCTCTAGTTTTTGTCAGTTGTTATAATGACAATTTGGCGATATGTTTCCCCTTCACGTTCCGCAGGAAGGTGAGGCAAAAAAGGCAATAGAAAACATAGAAAAAAGAAACTAAGAATAATACTTTTTAAATACAAATTTTTAGTACTTATAATAGAATGCACTCTCGGCTGACGATTAGCGATATGTACCAAGTCTAGTAAGGTCTGAATCACGAGTTTTATTGCTTTTGAGAAGCAGTTGGCCAGATATCACGACTGACGTTTTGCATATCCATAAATGGATCTATTTGGAGGTTCCCCAATTAAAATTTGATAATATCACAAACGACAACGTTTCAGCCTTATACAGTGTGGTTTTTTAAGTGTGCAACATATGGGAATTTTTTTTATTAACGATTTCTCAGAAAATCTTATTCTTGATAAAAGTTGGTGCATGTTCGATAATCATATTAGGTGCACTTGGAATGGTTGCAACAAGTCAAACAGCGTACAGGGTAAGCCAAAAAATAGAAAACTTGTACTTGAACTTGTATATAAACGCCACGCCCATCAACATTACCATTTTCTGATAGTATCAAATTTTTATCTTAAATAGTTCTATGAGAAAAAAAGTTAATTAGTTAATCTAACTCTAAAATAAAAAAAAATCCAATCTATTTCCATTTAAAAATGTTTCAAATAATGTGAAAAGGAATGTTGGTAGACATAATGTACCTAATAGTATCGATAACGATAATAACATAACAATAACATAGCTAGTAAAAATTACTTACATATTATAGTACACTACATTAATTCGATTATGAAATCGATACTATTAGGTACATTGTGTTGGTTGGTGTCTACCAACCTTCCTTTTTACATTATTTGAAAAGTTGTTAAATGGAAATAGATTGGATTTATTTTTTATTTTAGAGTTAGAGTTGTAACTAATTAACTTTTTTTCCCATAGAACTATTTGAGATAAAAATTTGATACTATCAGGAAATGATAATGTTGATGGGAGGAATCGAATTCAATAAAAAAAGAGTAGTTTTACATTAAAAAAAAAAACATTTATTTAGCCTTCGTAGTTTTAAAGAAAATTAGCCGTTCCGGGTATTTTAACTAACCCTGTATATGGATAGAAACTGTTCCCGGTGGGACACCATTTATATATACCTGTGGATTCTCCTACTTGGCAACACCACAACGTCCTTCACCTCCAATCTTCTCCCCGTTTACATCTCAAAAGCCCCCCGTACACCTTAAACCGCCATCAACCCTTAATCTGAAAGCGGCATTGACCGCAGCGCATCGTAGTGGTGGGGAGGAGCGATCGTATCACATGACTCGTAGGGGAGAGAATCCATGAATGAACGTGACGTCAGCAGTCACGGGGCATAGCCAACAGGGCTCGTCGTAGGGTGTGCCCGTGGCAGGTTGGTGTTAGCGTCTACGTCGCGGCGGTCATAATTTTGCGCGTTGCCCGATTGCGGTGAAGGTAAGCGATTTAGGGAATTCGTTTTTCGGAATTGTAAAGCAGAAATAAATCAATTTTTTTTTGGTTATAATAAACTAAAAAAACATATTGGTGAAGTTAGATTAATATATATCTTTATTCTCAATCAACTTAAAAAAGTTTATTACAGAGAATATAAGATCAAATATACAATATATCAATTCACAAATAATAAAAACCATGTTTAGTACCTAACTATTAATAACTCCATCGAAATTATTCAAAAAAAAATATATAATAACCATTTACAAAAAAAAATATTAATATATAGATAGGTAATACGTTAAAGTTAGTTCAGTTTAAAAAAATATTTTTTAGTGTTTTTTTAAAAGTTCATAATTTTGATATTTCTTTAATTTTTTTCGGCAACCTGTTGTAAATTGTTATTCCTTTATAAAATATTGATTTTTGGCCAAAAGGACTCTTTACCACATGTCATTGTGTACCTAATAATATGATGCTTTGTCTCGTGATATGAATAATGAATAATGTTGGTCGAAGGAAATATTATATTCGATTGTTTTTCTTTAATAATAATGGAAGGTATTAGAATGCATAATTTTAATTTATAAAGCTTTTCTATATTTAAATATCCATTTGGTTCATACAAATTTATAGTTGGTTCTACAAAAGGAAGTTTATGTATGCATTTAATTATTTTGTTTTGTAGTTTTTTTAATGGCTGAATTGTAGTTAAATTCGCTGATCCCCAAATTGAAATCATATATCTACTGTAATTTTAAATAAACCAAAGAATAATATATATTTTTTAAATATTTTAACGTTATATAATTTTTAGTTTTAAACAAAATGCCAATTATATTGGTGAGATGTAACTTCTTAAATGCATATTCAATAATATGTTTTTTCCAACTTAAATTTTTATCAATATATAAACCTAAGAATTTAATTGTATTAGTATCTATATTTAATTATAATATAATTATTGAAAGATAATGAAGAAATATTATTATTTTTTAATTTTCATTTAATTATAAACATAAAAGATGATTTATTAAAATTTAATGATAATTTATTAATTTCAATCCATTTACATATATTATATTTAGGTCGTGGTTAACGTTATTCTGAATTTGAGCACCGTCTTCATGAATATATGCAATAGTAGTATCATCAGCAAACAATTTTATTTTACCTTTTAAATTTAATTTTGCTATAGAATTAATGTAGATTAAAAAAAAGTAGGTGCTAAGGTTAATCCTTGCGGAACACCACAAGTTATGTTTTTTTGTGAACTTTAAACATTTTTAATTTGAACAAACTGCTTTCTATTACTTAAGTAATTTTTTAACAATAAATAAATATTTCTCCGAATTCCAATATCTTATAGGCTTTTAAGTAAAACGTTGTGATTGACTGTATCAAATGCTTTACATAAATCTAGGGACAGTAGGCAGCATTTTTGGTTGCTATCAACGTTTTGTTCAATATCTTTGATAATATCTGCAGCTGCAACTTCTGTAACTCTAAATTTACGAAAACCATATTGAAATGGAGAGAGTAATTTCTTTTCTTTTAAAAAATTGTCTATTCTATTATTATTATTATTATTATTATTATTATTATTATTATTATTATTATTATTATTATTATTATTATTATTATTATTATTATTATTATTATTATTAAGTTAAAAAGATAATAAATAAGGATTGGTGTACGGATGCCGATGGCAACGCTTGGCTCGTTGAATAGTAGTCAAGTTTGTGACGACCGCGCGCTAGACGACCGTCGGGTTACTTCGATTTACAGGTGTCATTTTAGGCCTGTTCCCCGGTGTGTTATATATTTATATAAAGGAATTTATTTATAGGATGACGCAAACGCCTAATTTTCTCGGAAAAGAGGGAACGTAAAAACGTATATTAAATAATTATTAACAAAAAAGGTTTCAAATATAGTGTCATTAAAGTCAAACTATTATCGGATCGACTATACTATTAATAGTCTTTGATTGCGAGTTATTTTTGGGAGTAAGTAATATACCTACACCAATTTTTACTTCACAGTATAGGCTGTTGCCGAAGAATCAAAAAAATCATCCTTTTTGGATTTTATTTCAGCTTAAATTGACTCAGTTTGAAACTATTGGGAATTTACCAGCGCTATGGCCGCGCATAATGCACACATTACTTTATACAGCAATATTCTGGGAATGTGTTCAGAGGGTGAAAATAAGAGAAATAAACCCATATGTTTTAGTTCGAATCTCAACCGTTTCTGAAATAATAGGTTCTAAAATTTTTGTAAGTTAATTTTTAGTTTAAAAGCGAATAATTGCAGGTACTGCAGTACAAACTAACTTAAAAAATATTTTCAAAAACCCCTCCACCAACTTCAATACATTTTTCGGCACGTTTGTTAATAGCTTGGGTAGCACGTTGGATTGAGTGGGGATTGTTTTTTATAAAAGCTGCAGCATTGAAAATTCGATCGCGTTTCCACTCGTGTTTCTTATACTAGCTATTTCATCCATCCCCAAAGGCAATAATCAAGCGGGTTTAAGTCTGGTGACCTCGGTGGCCAAACTTGCGGACCACCTCTGCCAATCCAGCGATTAGGAAAACAATAATTCAAGAAATTTCGCACACAGAGACTAAAATGAGGTGGGGCTCCATCATGTTGGAAGTACATTCGCTGTCGAACATTTGACGGAACATCATCCAAAATGTGTATCAAATGGTCTTCCAAAAACCGTAAATATCCTTCTCCAGTAAGACGCCTTTCATTTCAATTGGACCAAACAACTGGTCGTTGAGCATTCCACATGCACCAGACATTAATACTGAATCGATGTTGAAAGTTTCGTTCAAAATGTAGCATGAGGGTTTTTCATCTGACCACCGATGTTCGTTGTGGCAATTATTAATTCCATCACGAGTGAACTGAGCTTCATCGCTAAATAAAATGTATTTGTGCAGACTTCGATTTTGATGGATCCATTCACAAAATTGTACCCTTGAAGCAAGATCACCATCTAAAAGATGTTGAACGGGTTGAACGTGAAAAGGTTTTAAACCGTTTTTTCTAAGTGACTCCCATACGGCTAGATGTGATGGCATATGAAGTTCATTTGCAACCCGTCTCGTACTTATGCCTGAGTTCTCTGCAGTGCTGGATTTACCATTAGGCTGAGTAGGCTGGAGCCTAGGGCGGCAGATTTTAGGGGGCGGCAAATTTGGCCCAAAATTTTTTTTTTAATCTTACAGAAATAAATGGTAGGTACAATCTTTATTCATGGTTAACGGGTAGTATTTTTTTAAATAAACTTTATTGTTGGCCGTGTCTGTTAATGGGGATAAAAAAAAGGTAGTTGGAACTTTACTGGCTTTGCAGAAAGAAATTTCATTTTCAATAAAATAAGTAGGTAATCATAAATTTTAAAAATATTTACTAAAAATTATTGAGCAAATTTGGGCGTGGTCTTAAAATTTTTTCGCCTGCGGCGCATCTCGCATGCAGCGGGCTTTTTCTTTCTCGAACACTTCACCTGTTTCACAACTCACGAGCCGTTACTGGTAGGGGCGGCAAAAATTGAATAGCCTACTAGCGGCAAATTTGTAAATCCGCCACTGATTCTCTGCGACAATATCCAGACAATGTCGAATGTCTAATGAAACAAAATAAAATCGTCGGAAAAACAAATACCTTCCCACCAATGCACCAACGTCTGTGAAGGGCTTTTTCAGACCACATTATTTTTGATCCTTATTTTTATCCGGGATATTTTCCATTAATAAATGATCGAAGAAAAGGTACCTATAAGGGTTGTTTTTAAACGTTTGTTATCTGATTTTTTTTGTTATTTTTGTGCGGTTTGAGGATTTATCCATTGTACTGTAGGAGGGTATAAAAAAGTTTAAGTCCAGTATGGCGAAAGGTCAAACTTATTATTTTTGTATATTATATGGTTTGGATTTTTTGAGAAAATATTACTTTTTCACGAAAATTTAAATCAATCTAAAGGAGTATTACACTGAGAAAAAGCCTTTTATTTCTTAGTAGCGTGTACCCGGCCTGCGTTGCAGCCCGGCATTATACGACGTGAGATAATAAGGCGAACAAACTCGAACAAACCTCAAACTCAACCGTTTGCCGGCCCGTCCACAATTCACATCCATGCATAAAACATAGTCTGTCTTCGTCTATTCCGGCTTCGCTGCTTCGGATCGATCGTTGAACGGGCCGGGGACCGGTTAGGTTGGGTCGTTCGTTCTCCCTACTCTAATTTATCAGTGTTTATCAGTGTTTCTCTATAATATTATGCATGTATTATACATAAAAACCTTCCTCTTGAATCAGTCTATCTATTAAAAAAACCGCTTCAAAATTCGTTGCGTAGTTTTAAAGATTTAAGCACATATAGGGACAGGACGGGCGATAGCGACTTTGTTTTATACTATGTTAAGATAATAATTCACATACTACCTACTCTTTATACAACTGTTTAATACTATATGTGACAGCAACGCGCTTTCCTATTGCAGAAAGTCAACGAAAATTGCTAAATTTTGATAATATCACGGTAATTTAGCCATTATGGCTCTGAATATTCACAGTAAGTATTAAGTTATATTGGAGGTGTAATTTGGTTCTATTTACTGTATTAGTTCCGACTGGCAGTTGTAATGAAACTTGACATTATTTATAATAATATTTGCTTGCTACTACTACGGCGCGCGGCGATTGCCGATCACTACGAACCCCCCCCCCCCCCCATCAACGTCTTGTGAATTGTAGGTTCTAACGGATACAATTCGTTTTTGGGACACTGTTCTGCTTTCTTAATTGTAGAGAAAAAGTTTTATTGAGAACAAAATGCGTCGCATTGAGAAGATACAATTTATTTCTTAACAAAATTGTTGTATTAAGAGTAGTTTATTATTCAACAAGACGGTGCTGCTAATGGACTAGCCATTATTTAATATGGGTCAATTAAAAATAAGCCATCAATACAAACTATGTCTTAGCAAACTTGTTATATGTACATATTAGATCAGTTTCCTCAGTGTGGGTACTTAATAAGGACATAGACATAACAATAACCAGATTTCTACATACAATACCTGCACTATACCTAAGCATTCTACCTGTATGTTTGTACATTGTACCTTTCTTACAAGCAAATTATTAGAGTTTCCACATTGTATTCGAACTGCCGTTTTGTTTGCCATATTCCCGTGAAAAAACCCTATAAACTCAACGTTATTGGAAGTTCTATTTTAAAACTAGAGACAAGGGATGATAACGCCAAGAAATGGCGTGACCCAGAAACGGGCTGTTGCCGTTTTATGAATGAAATTCAGCGTGGGCGTCAGAAAGCGCACTCATTCGTAACATAAGGGTGCAAGCGCCGCGACCGGGTGTTGTTTGGTGCAGTTTTCAGATGGGATATTGTCTAGACAGTGCTGTAGGTTGTCTCTTTATGTAGTATCTACGTGAGGGTGTTTTTTATTATTATTTACTAATAATGGAATAGATAATAATATGTGATTTTTCAAGCGCTTTGCAACTTAGGTAGCAAAATATAAGGCAAATATACAACTTCGTTGGATGGTTTACCCTCATAAATGCTTTTTACTGCAGTTAAGTATTTAAATCCTTCATTATTTTTTACAGTTACATCCAATTTGTTCCTTACTCGACCTCCTACTTTACCGGGAATGTTGTTACATTTAGCGGAAAAAGTTTCAACAATACTAATTGAGTCTTTTAAACTTAAATTTCTACTCTCCAACGAGGATATTATGTCCGGTATAGAACTGAAATTAACCTTAATAAAAACAAGATGTGACACTTGCACTTTTTAAGAAAACTCTTTACTTTGCAGAACACACTGCGAATCGGCATCTAAATCCATGATTTTTCAAGTTTGCTTTGAGACTAGTGGTATATTATATAGGTAATTTTATCACCAACATACGCCGTCCTTTAAGGTCTAAAGTACCTAGTACCTACTCAGAGTAGACGTTGTTTTTTGGATTCTCTATTAAATGCATGTCTTACCTCTTACCAAACATCTTGGCTATTTCCAACATTTGAATATCTTTTGCTACGTTTTTATATACACATTTGCCTCTTATTTGTCGTAATATTTTATTTTTTTATCTACTTATATTTATACAGTGTCTACGTCTATGAAAGTGACCTCTTAAGCTCATCTAAATAAATTTGAACTCATGCTTAAAATAAGGTCGTATAAGGTACGCTGCCCTTTACAGCACAGTGGCGTGCGGTGGAATTTTAATGTGGGGGATATGCCCCAAAAATATTACTTTGTTGCGGCTGTTAGTATAGCATAACGGTATATATGGATTTTAATTATTATAAAACAAAAACTAATCAAATTACTTATGTGGATAGAGTGTCTAAAACATTAGCTTAAAAAATCTATTTTTTATAAATAAGGTTTGATAGAATATAATAATTTGGAAAATTCTATTAAATCTCAAATATCATTAAAACCATTTAAAAAAACTTTAAAATTACATTTAATTAAAAAACAAAATGATACGTACCTAATATTTAATACAATTTGCAAAATGTTTAACTTTTCTGTCTGTTTTTGTTAAAAGGAGGTTGCGTTTTAAAATTTAAAAATAAATTTAATAAAGCAAGAGCAGAGACGTATTTATGGATTTAAAACGTGTTAACATAAGGCGTGTCCGATCTACACATTTTTACATTCCAAAACTTTTAAATTTGCCTACTCATCTCAAAGATTCGTGTAAGCAGCGACATTCTATTGTTTTAAGGAGATCAATGATATTTCTTTGTCCTCGAATGTCCTTTGTAAAAAACTCTTTAACATTCGTCGTTTCGAAACAATATAAATATAATAAACTCATTAAAAATCCGGCGATTTAAATTCAAAAAGTTTTTATAATGGACTGACACTAGTTAATGTAACAGATACCAATTTGAATATTAGAAAAAAACAAACTGTACCGAATAAAAACAACGGATATGGTGTGACGTAGCCATTGGCGTAGGCTGGATGGCTATATCGGGATATATTTAATGTTCTTGGTGAGTCCATCTCGGAAAAAGTCTTTCAATTAAGTCCTGATTAAAACTGATTTTTTTAAAACTTTTGAACATTAATTTCAAATGTAAAAAAGTCTTTCCAAAAGCACCTCTAAGAGTGCAGTGTATAAGGAGAGATTACCAGGAGTAAGTTTACCTCCAGAACCTGTAATTACCCGCTGGGGAACCTGGAATATGGCCGCAATATTCTACGCAGAGCATTTCGAACCCATTAAAGAACTAATTTTGGATTTAGATGACGATTCGCAGTGTGTTGTGCAAAGTAAAGAGTTGTTAAAAAATGTAAGTGTAAAGTATGTTTGACAATAAATGATTGACTCCGTTTAACTACCTGGGACGTTTTGCAAGAGCCCTGCGGCCGAGCTCTTGCAAAACGTCCCAGCTAGTTAAACGGAGTCAACCATTTATTGTGAAACATACTTTATCTAAACATCTTGTTTTTAGAAAGGTTAATTTCAGACATAATATCCTCGTTGGAGAGTAGAAATTTAAGTTTAAGAGACTTAATTAGTAATAATTGTTGAAACTTTTTCCGCTAAATGTAATAACATTCCCGGTAAAGTAGGCGGTCAAGTAAGGAACAAATTGGATGTATGTAACTGTAAAAAATAATGAAGGATTTAAATACTTAACGTAAAAAGCATTTATGAGGGTAAACTATTCAACGAAGTTGTATCTTGGCCTTATATTTCGCTACCAAGTTGCAGTATTGTCCGATTACATCAGTAGATGTTAAAAGAAGCTTCTCTTTGTATAAGCATATTTTTACTAATAGAAGACAATCCTTTTTAGTTAATAATTTTGAAAAATATTTAGTAATAAATACCTTTTATACAATTTTAGGTTAAAAAATTGTTTGCTTTTACTTTTCTTTGTTTTTTTTTGCATACAAAAAAATAAACATATTTTTTAGAACCCGATATGTTTCTTTACCTCATTTTACTATAATAAATTAGTAAATATTGCATACCAGCATGCATATTTAGTAAAAAAATGCAAATAATTGTATATTTTAAAGGCAAACAATGCATATATATGCGCATATTTTGGCTGAATTTGAGTGCCCTTTAATTATAACAAACATAAATATGGTATTCTTTGTCTGGGACTTTACTGAGATTTATTTAACACCAACAAAGTTATTGCAAATATATCATAATAAAAGGCTGCCATAATCTCGCTAATAACATAATCAAGGAATGACCCAATACATGACGTTTCCATAGGCGTAGGCAGAGCAAACTGTATGTGGGCATAACGAATATAAAAGTGGCAAATATTACAAGATAATTACGTAAGGAAAAACCGAAAAAGGTGATATTAAACTATGGAGCAATTATAAGTGTTGTTATTATTGGTGAAGCATTTAACCAGATAGCGTGAAGAGGCGGCGAATATGGCGTGAAAACTCTGTGACGTAAAATGTTGCGTAAGGAAATGGAAATAATCGATGCAGAACACTGAGCAAACAATTAAACACGTAAACATTTCGTTTTTCTGATTTGGTTTCCTGTTTTCTTATTCATATGATTATGATAAAGAAACGGATCGGCCTCAAGAACGCTCGGACCGGTCAAATTTATTTTTTTGAAATAAAAAACTATAGTATATATACCGTGCGAGCAAAATTATTTGCATCAAAGAGGGCTTGGATTTAAAAACGTAAGGCTTGGTTTAGATTACAATGATATAGGGACGATATATCTAACCAAATCTAGGTTAAAATTTTGTCAAATTCATATTATGACATGATAATATGCCAAACTAATAAGTAATAAAATAAGTAGACAAATACAAATTTTTTTTTGCTGTTTACAAAATTAACAAAGCAAGCATATACAGAAAGAAAAAGAAAAATAATTACATAAATTGCTGACATTGACCACCGCCATGCTCCAAGCATAAATTCACAAGTCTCTTCATATTTTCGAAAGTGTTGACCAGCATCTCTGGAAAAATGTTACCACATTCTTAGATAATCCTTTCTTGTAATTGTTCAAAATTTGCAACTGGCGTTTTAAAAATAGTGTTCTTTAAATGAGGAAAAACAAAGTAATCCATAATCGTTAAACAAGGTGATCTAGGTGGGAATTTAATGTCTGATCGAAAACTGATCAATCTGTCGTCGAAAAAATTGCGTAAGTAGTTAATAGTTTCGGCGGCTGTATGGGCGGTTGCACCTTCCTGTTGAAAATATCCAAAACGTATAGTTCGTCGTCAAGTAATTGCTCCATAAATGGATTCAAAACATTGTCTCTATACCGCCGTGCTGTAACTGTGTCATGGAAAAAATAGGACCAACAATTCTTCTTCGGGAAACAGCTAACCAGACACCAATTTTTTGAGGGTGCAATGTGGACTCTACAAAAAAATGGGGATTTTCACTACTCCACATGCGCGTATTCTAAGAATTCACATAACCGGAGAGGTGGAACCAGGCTTCATCCGAAAAAATGGCAGGTCTAATAAATCATTTCTTTCCAATAAATTTTGGGTAAACCATTGAGAGTAATTCCCGCGTCTTTCAAAATCTGCGGCTTGCATTTCTTGGAATACTTGCACTTTATAAGGAAATAAATTTAGCTGCTTCTTTAGAATAGTCCTGCATGTTCCATAAGATCTTCCCACTTTTTGGGACAGGCGTCTTATACAATTTGTTGGCGTATTTTGCATTATTTTACGAACGTTTGCAACAAGTTCTTCTGTTCTTACAGATGGTCTTCCTGCTCCTTTTTTGTGTTGTATAGAACCTGTTTCTCCAAATACAGCCACGGTTCTTTTCAGGCAATGATAAAAATCCCCAGCAATAAAAGCAACGTTAGGAAAAGGTTCGTGAAAATCGTCCATGCACAAACCCTGATTGTATTGCCACTCACCATTTACTCTAACCCCGTTTCGAAAATACGCTTCAACCCCGAATGTTTTGTGCTGTTCCGTAAAGCCCATTGTGTGAATTGTTCAAGAAATTGGAAAAATTAGCGATGAATCAAATTACTTGTAACGACTGTCAAAGATGACGGAATAACTGATTGATTGTTAATTCAGGTAGTTACTGACACTCAACAGGTATTAAGCTCTACGGCTAAGCATTACGTCCTTAGATGCAAGGCCCTCTTTGATGCAAATAATTTTTGCTCGCACGGTAATATTTGTAGGTTTCTTGTGAACTTTTTAGAAAACGTACAAAAAAAATCCTCAGATAAAAAGAAACATTTTTCCATGAATCAACCGGCATCTTTATTATGGTAGTTAAAGAATTAACCCAGAAACCAGTCTTAATTAAATTTAACTCTCCGGCTACCGTTTGAAAGGATAAATGTAATTTACTAATAACAAAAGTGATTACTCATAATACATAATAGGTGTAAGGACGCTATGTTGGTTTTAGTTAAGGTTAAGAGTAACCATCGGCCAACAACCAGCGCATTTTTTATCACCGTCAAGGGAAGAACCACGGACATCTATAATAAAAGGAGACAAAACATTCCATTCATCAAAGTTTTAATGGCTTGAAAAAATGGAGGGTTCTTTTATACGTAAAAAAGTTGTACTTCATGAATCTCGATATTTCAATTGGTTTTTGCGATAATTGCGTTTAAATGCTAGATGGCAAGAAACTTTTAAATAAACACCTGCCTTCATATCGAAACATATTTATTGAAAATTAACCGCATAAATGAGTAACCTCTTGCTGTATTTGCCCCTTAGTTATGAGACATCCTGTATATAACGATAAGTAAAAGGTTTAACAAGGCACTTTATTGATTTGAGAATAGATGAGTTAACTAAAATGTTATTTGTACTCACTATTAAACTTAAATAATAAACACCAAGAAAATATGTCTCTGAAATATACAGTGTGTCTACGTAAGTTGGCATATGGGAAACTTTTTTATTATTAATTTTACGAAAAAAAGTTATTTTTCCTAAAAAGTTCTGCATGGTCCAAAACCTGAAATGTAACCATCAAATATCGAAATTTCAGTCATATACGAGGTTTGTCAAAAAACGTGAATTTTTCCCAAGAATGTAAATTTTTCCCAAGAGTAAAGTACCTTTATTTTTGACATTATTAAAAATTGTTATGAAAAAAGTTGATCAGAACTAAAAGCCACGTCTAAATATGCAATAACACGCATTAAATTAATTAAATAATTAAAAAATTAAATGATTAATAATAAATCAATAAAATAATTTTTCAACATAAATGCGTATAACTGCATATTTAGCCGTAGTTTTTTGTTCTGATCAACTTTTTTTAATAACAATTTTTGATAATGTCAAAAATAAAGGTGGGAAAAATTCACATTCTTGGGAAAAATTCACGTTTTTTGACAAACCTCGTATATGACTGGAAAATTTCGATATTTGATGGTTGCATTTTAGGTTTTGGACTATGCAGAACTTTTTATGAAGAATAACTTTTTTTCGTAAAATAATAATAAAAAAGTTTCCGATATGTCGCCAACTTAGGTAAACACACTGTATAAAATCAAAAGTAAAATGTTTAAAACATACACTATATACTTGAAAAGCAGCCGCGGAAAGACCAAAATCGAAAGAAAATAATATGACGCAACCTGACGCGTGAGCTTGCTACGGTCCACTGCTGATTTGGGAACTTTAACGATGAAACCAGATCAACTGTCAACAGTGGCGGCTCGTGACTAGTGAGTCAGGGGGGCGCTGACTGTAAATAAAAAAAAATTAAAATGTCTATTATTTTCGAAAGTACATGTCTGTTTTTTCCAACTTTCTCGTTGTGAATTTTAATTTCATTAGCAGAAGCACTACTTAAACAAGTTAAAATATTAGTCATCTCAAAACTTACCACATTATAACGATGTTTTGCACTATTTTCATGTTTTTTATTTTCTCTGAAAGATGTTTTTCCTGCACCCCATTTTTAGTCCAATTATCATCCCCGCCAAAAAGAAGACACACGAAACAAAAAAAAATAATTTTTGTCCTAACAACCGCATATCCAGAATATTTTATTATATATTTCTTTGTCAAACTTACGCGTAAACTGTGCCTTACTTTTACATTTTGATTGCACTTGTACTATGTTCAATTTCTAGCATTTTTCAAGTTCAGGTTTTTACTTAAGCTCAGAGAACTAAACACAAGCTTCTGTAAATCACTGACCTTCATATTACACGACATTTTCCACTTTTATAACGTAATTAATAAATAACTCAAAACAAATAAACAAAACGTCAGCGAGTCAACGGCATCGACAGACGACGGGTCGCATCGCGATTCGCGAACAGTGGGCGCGGAAAATTGGAGCTCTCCGTGGCCGCTCGTTGTGCGATGTGTAGGTGACGTCAGGCCTCCGTCGTCATGACAACCTATCGAGAAGGCGCGTTGAATCGGGACGGATAATCGGTCGCCCGCCGCCGCCCGCGCTTAGTACAACCTTGAGAGCGCGCAACTCGCTTGTCTATGAGTATAGCCTGCCCGTTAGAATAGGGCTACGTTTGGTTTGAATTATTTTAATTGATTGCTTACATACATTGCGTTATTGGTTTTTTAAGTAAAGTATTTTTGGATTCTGTTTGAAATAATTGCAGGGAGGGCGGCGCCCCAGAGCCCTTCATTAACCAGCCGCCACTGGCTGTCAAATGTCGTTGTCTTCTGTCGAAACGCCTTGTTTTAAGAAAAAGTTAACTATAGTACTAATTAGTTCTATTTGGAAAAGATACTAAAAACTGTATCGTTTGATAATGAATAAATATCAAAAATTCTGCGTCACTCGTAGTAAAAACGTTTGTAAAGCGTTTCCGTTTAAATTATTTTGTTTGTTTAATATCTTATAAATTACAAGGAATAAAAATTTGAAATTTGATACTTAATAAAAATAGTCAATAAAACCTAAGGTTGCGATTTAAAAAAATTATCTATATTGTCTCTAATTTGGGACACACTGTATAAATATTACCATGGTGTGGTGGTAGAGTATGTATTTTAATCCCGAAGGCGAAATTTATTGCACGAGCCGCAGGCCAGGGTTCCCATTACACGAAGTAATAAATCCTACATCATAAATAAAGAATTTTTTTAAGTGGGAGTAAAATATAAAAAAATTCGGGGGTAGAACGACAATTTACAGAAAATATTTTATATGGCGCCCTATTAAATATCCGCCCACAAAATTTTCATTTGAAAATACCCTGGAGTTTGTTTGCTTCTTGAAAATTTTTATTTATTATTTTTACTTACAAACCATTTAATAAATAATTATTATTAAACACACAAATTTTTTTATTTTATCGTTAATAAATAAGTCATTAAAAAAAATATAATATACAGGGTTGACCAGAGGTCCGGAATAAAATTAATATAGCCTGAACCTGTAACTTTTGGAAAAAACGCTCGGACACGTCAATTTAGTTTTATATATGCTAACATTTTGACGTTATTCGTTTGTTTTTTTATAGATATTTGTCAAAGATATGACGACATCGATATTTTTTTTTAATCGAAACATACAGCTTGTGATACATCATTTGAAAGCTAATATCTCATACAGTATGCTCATAAATTTTGGCGCGATCCTGTCAAGCTATTTCAAAATGGCGACTGTTAAAAGTTTTTAAAACATCTCTATTTAAATAAGAGGAAATGATAAATCATTGATGTTTTTTTTTACCTTTCAAGGTAAGAAATCTTCATTGTTTCACGTTCTAACATTTTGTGACATTGTGAACTTGTAAAATTAATTTAGGTATTTACGAAGTATTATTTTACAATTTTCTAAACAAAAATGGTTTTGTCGGAAAGACAGCGTATCGAAGTCTTGATATTGTTAGGATGTGGAGATAAAATAAGAAGTCAATGAGAAGTGTGCACTTTGTTTACTGCTAAATATCCGGATACGTAATCAAATTTCACAGGGCACTGTTAGTAAAATATTCCACAAATTTGATGAACATGGCACAGTCAAGGACTTGCCTAGGAATGGACGGCCACGCGTTTTAGGCGATGTACGATGGAAAATAGGATATTGCATTATCTCTGCAGGATAATCCGCCTGTTTCAACAGTTTCATTGGCTTAAAATCATGATACATCTAGAGGTACTATTTTAAGATTTTTGAAAGCAGAAAAATACCACCCTTAGAAAATATATCTTGTCCAAGAGCTTTTAGAAGATGACGATGACAGGCGTTTGTAATTTTGCGAAGAAATGATGAGAAGGTGTGACGAGAA
This sequence comes from Polydrusus pterygomalis, assembly GCA_963969555.1. Classification (NCBI taxonomy): domain Eukaryota; kingdom Metazoa; phylum Arthropoda; class Insecta; order Coleoptera; family Curculionidae; genus Polydrusus; species Polydrusus pterygomalis. Next base: position 10,281,273 of record OZ018383.1, read on the forward strand.
TAATAGGTTTCCACACAACATATTATTTTCGGATAAAGCTACTTTCTATTTAAACGGGGTGATTAACAGACATAATGCCCATCGTTTCTGGAGTCAAGAAAATCCACGATGGATATTTGAAGCGCATACTCAGCGCGGCCCCAGAAAGTAAATGTATGGGCAGGTATCATTAATAACCGAATTCTGGGGCCATTATTTTTTTTTAAAGGAAACCTCACAGTTGAACGGTACCTGGCTTTTTTAACCTTCGAGTTGATGCCTGCTAGCTGTAATTTTTCCCAACGAAGTAGATCCAGAGATATACCTACTGAAATAATTTGGTTTCAGCAAGATGGTGCTCCCCCGCATTTTGTTGTAAATGTGAGAAGATATTTAGATGAGATATTTCCAGGTCGCTGGATTGGATGGTTCTTGTAGGGTGGACTCGCAGTACAAATTTTATTTTTTTCTGATAAGCCAATTGAAAGTTATTTAAAAAATTATTCGTACAATTGGCCTTTTGTCAATACTATAATTATTGTGAATATTACTATTTACACATATACTCCTAGATTTCTTCAAAAGAAATTAAAATATTAATTCCTCATCATGCTCATGCAAATATGCATCATGATCGAATATGGTTTCAGCAAGACGGTACGACCCAATTTGAATAGTTTCTCGTAAACGGTGGAAAAATAGCAAAGATATCGTTGAATGGCCAGCAAGTTCGCAAAACCTTAACCTCTTTGATTATTTTCTTTGGAACCGCATTTAAAGCTTACTTTACGCGATAAAAACCAGATAATTTAGAGGAAATGACAAATGAATTTTTGCGTAATCGTTATAGATGCAGAAGTTAGAGGAGGATACCCAACATTTACTTGTTGTTTAGTGATGATCAAAACTTCAACTATTCTAGTCCACAAGAGAAGAACAACCAATGGTTTTATTTACCGATTACCCTTTCATATAAAAATAACCTGTTCTCAAGAAAATACAGGCAAAATATCTTACCTGAGGTACTTGGTCCTCCGCTAAACCACATGGCCACCAAATCGTCCATACTAGCGCCCGCCGATCCCGGTGGGGTCTGGTGATACGCCGGATTCCCGTAGTAATAGGTGGAGGTCGTGGTACCCAGCGTATCCATCATAAGGCGAGGGGGTAATCCCGATTGCGAGGGGCCCGCGTGTAGGCCTCCCGGATCTCTACGGTTCGAATCCAAAAGAAGTTGTTGAACCTGCAAGTTGTAAGTATTATAAGAAAGTGTTTTATCGATAATAACGGGTTTATTTATAAACATTGCTTTATACTTTGCAGTTGTGGAGTGATGCGTTCCTGCAGGTTTGCCAATAAGCCTGGTGTTAATTTCATTGTATTGGAGTAAACGTTCTAAATCTACATTATTTTCTTGGACTCTACCATCGAGTACATCATTATGTTGCTCTAAGCAGTTAGATTTATTAATAACAGTACCTTTACTGGCAACATTGCAAACAATATTCAGGACTGTTGCTTAGCTTGGAATGGGTCTTTCAGGAAACTTAGCAGAGAACATTTCGGATACTCTCTGGGAACTATTAAATAATTAATAGTCGAGCCAATATTTGATGGGATTTCCCATGGTGAGTCTGGCGATGCAGACACTTTGTATTCATTTATGGTGAGAGCATTCTTTCCATGCACGTGCCTCTTGTTTACATTTTTTTACAAAATTAAATAAGGGTCGCGTATATTTTTATCGCTGGAAGACGCCTCGTCGTTAAAGCACGACAAGATTAAAAGAACAACACGATTACGTATAAAAAAAAGGTATTTTTGTTGCTTGGGCGGCAATTTATGAACTCAATTTTCCCTAAAACATAAATACATTTTTCTTAAAATAGAAAACACGGAGTTTCAGGTCCCATATACGTTGGTGGGCGATATTATTGCTTCTTTCGCGCGTTTCCATATCATTGGGCCTTAACACATACATTTCTGCGAACTTTTAAAAGTCTAGACGATATTTTTGACAATTTGTTTAAAATTTATACAAGTTGATATTGGTAACGATAATGACCTTCAAGCCACTGGTGACATTTTTGACACCGTCGATATCTCTTATTAAATTATTAGTTTAGAGCTAGCTAAGTTCTAAATTACTTTTTACAAACATCCTATCGCTATATTTTCTGCAATAAAAAAGATATATCCTTTTTGTATTGAGGAAAATTAATCCGGCCAAGTTTACTTCTACACTTCCAGAAAGATGCTGCTGTAGCGAGAGAGTGGTTGGAACAAAATTATCCAAACCAGTGGATTGGCAGAAGAGGTAAACTCCTCTTCGAAATGAATTAGGTTATCTCTCGCTAGGCTTGGCCATTGACATTTCGTCTTTATATTGGATCAAGTGAATAAAAAGTGCAGTTGACGACAGATAATTTCGTACACTAAACTGTAACACTGTAAATGCAACTTTATTACCTTTATTACCTTGTTATCATGATATCTGTCAACGTATTGTCATTATCTTATTTGATTTACAAATGCCTCATTTAAGTATTATTGAAAAAGCAAGAATAATATGTTTAGTAGAAATAGTGTGGTCTTATGGAAAAATAGCTGATCATTTTAGGGTACCCAGAAGTACTGTTCAAGGAATTGTAAAAAAATGGCGCTATCATCAAACACTTGAAAGGTCTGTTGGGTCTGGTTTGAATAATAGAAAATTATCAAATGAAGAAGACCGGAATTTGGTGGAGTATTTAAGGTAAAATCCATTTGAAACTGCAGTATACGCTATGCTCATAGCAGGATTCCGTGCATTATCTAGAACTGCGCAACGCCGAGTAAGACAATGTTCCGAATCAAGAAATTGGACAGCTGCATCCAAGCCGTTTTAAAAAAATAGTGATAAGGAACGAGGAATTGGGTTTGCTATGCAATATTAACCAGAAAATTTTTTTTTTTTGGCAAAATGTTATCTTTTCCGATGAGAAAACTTTTTAGTCTACATATAATGGAAGGATTCGAGTATATAGACCACCAAATTCCCGATATGATGAGAAGTATACTCAAAAAAAGCTAACCAGTGGACGTTTTTCCGTTAATGTGTGGGCATGGATAAGTGTTTACGGTGCAGGTGTATGCTGGAATATTGATGGAACACTAAACAGTACCTAATATATATCTTCAGATTTTGGAAAATGTTTTTCTTTCTTCTGCCGCGATAGTTTTTGAAGGAAATAACTTTATATTTCAGCAGGATAACTGCCCTGTGCATAATGTCTGTCTTGGTGCTCAAGAGGTCCTGATTTAAATCCAATTGAAAATGTTTGGGGATTGATAGTAAAAAAATGTACAAAATACATTTTAAACTACAGAATGAAGTAGGGTTAGGGTTATTTGATAAAATAGAAGAAATTTGGGAAGGACTAACTCCGGATTACACCAGAAGTATTATCTGGTCAATACCAAGAATATTACGATTAGTGTTAGAATCCAATGGCGCAGCAATTAAATCTTAGTATTTTATATGTTGTTTGTTAATAAATTTACCCTTTTTGGCCTTACACTTTTGTAGTTTTCCTGGTATTATTTTATAATTTTCTTATTTCGCGGCTGTAATTTGAACACAAAAATATTTAGAAATAACCATTATTACTTATAGTAAAAATCGTACATACAATAATTTACAGCTATGTATATAGCTGGTGTTCTATCCAGGTATAAGCAGCAAGGTGAGAAACCCGTTTTATCTAATTTTGTTGCAATTGAGTTATGTTTGGGTGGAGTGTACGACTTTATATGTCGTCAACTGTACTTACTCAATGCTTGTAGGAACAATGAGAATTTCTATGAGTAAATACTAATGTATACTACCTAGGTCTTAAAAACAAATAAGCTTACCTGTAATATGTCCACAAATTCATCGCCGTTATTGGTACTAGATGGTACTCGAGTAGTATCACTGTGTTGGGAGTGGCGCATTGCTAGCGTTAACATTTTGACGGATGACAAATTGGCAAGGGGCTAAACGACCTCTTGCCATACGGTAACGCGTTAAAAGTATAAATATGTTTGTAAAAAGTTGTATATTTTCTAAAGTTGATAGAGATATCGGTTGGACGGATTGGAGTTGTACTGTTAGTGGGACAGTCGACAGCGGAAGAGGTAAGTTGGGTTTAGGCTGGTTGCATTCCTTCTTCATAACCTGTAACAAAAGAAAACCTGTTTGAAATCGCTAGGATTATTATATAACATAGATGAAATACTACTTAGGGGAAATGGGTGGTACACCACGAAACCATACAAGGACCTTCAAAAAATTCTTATACAATTTTGATGTAATATTAATGAGGGAGCCAATATTTGAAGGTTTTGGACAAAAGAGGCTTCCAGATATTGGGAATATCTATACTTGGATTACTATATGGGTATTTTGATTCATGAAAGCTGCTTCTTTGAATTTTCGTTTTCTCCAGTGCTGTTCCGTGTCCAAAACCTTGGTTTCTGACTACTGTATATTAGGTTGGTCCATACACGTTTCGTTATACCTGATCTCGAAGTTTCACTTTGTTGAGTGTGTTTCTTTAACTCGAACGGGAAGAGGTCTTTTTGTTTCTCTAATGTACGATTCGCCACACTCGGAAGGGATTTCATAGATACAATTTTTTGTGATTTCATGACGAGGGGGTTTTTACTTTTGTAAGAAAGCTTTTATGCGTATTTTCGGATTTGAAGGCTGTTTTGATATTATAGATTTCCGTTATCCTTCTAATCTTTTCAGAAAATCCCTTGACATAAGGTATTGGAAGAAATGCTTGCTCCTCTTTCGTTTCTGTATTAGTTTTTACTTCGCGATTTTTAAGTTTTGAGATGGTACTAGTTACAAAGGTTTCAGGGTAACCATTCTGTTTTAAATTTTTTTGATGTTTGAAATTTGAATATTAAGGTCGTCCGGATTGTTGCAAACATTAGATACTCTGTGATAAAGAGTGTGAATTATGCCCTGTTTGATGGAGTTTGAATGATTCGATCCGTGATTAAGGTGATGCCCCGTGTCTTATTGTCCAAAACCAACAGCTCAAACTTCAAACTCCAATAAGCACGTAGACGGAGTCATCAAGCTTCATTGCACATGGATAGTACTTAAGACAGCAGCCTTGGAATTGTAATTTAGTTTACACTTGAAAACGGTTAAAGATACTAACTAACCGAAACGTTGTGTTAAGTAACAAAACAAAGACAATGGAAGTCCGACAAGGTCATTTTTTTATATTACTTCATTGTCTACCATCTTCAAACAAATTATTGGGTCGAGTTTTCAAAGAATGAAATAGGTTACAACAAATTAGAAACATATGCATATGCATATTTAAATGTCAACTATGACTCAAGAGAGAAATGTTTTTTTTTTAATGCCGACCCTGATTTTCCAAAATGGGAGACATCAACTTTCTAAAACCTCGATTCAAAAAATTTAATTATTAATTATTATTTAATTTTATGAAACCGGCGATGTGTTTTATATGGAACGTCATTGGCACAACCGACGTCAGATATCGGTGTTTGGTCATCCAGTATTTTGATAACATGTCTGATGTGAACATTAATTTCGAGAATGTACCTGGTGGCCAAATAAGACCGACCCTCGGCCGTACAGACTAGTAATCTTTCGGCAAATACTGCCGAGAAAAATCGGTGGGAATTACCCTCGTTGGTACAAGCAATTGGAAATTTTTTACTTTGCGTTTATGTCACAATTTGGCTTTTCTGTCAGAGGTTTGGGATTTGAGATGTGTCGTGTGCGAACGCTTTTAAAACACGTTTGCGTGCGTCGTTAAATTGCTGATGGTTTCTGACTGCTGCACGAACGTAGCTGATTTCCAAGTTCGTAAGATGTCCGCTAGGGAGCGTAACAGACAAACAAAAAAATTAGGGGTTTCCCCTTATGTTGCCTAATTAAGTGGTACTAAAACATTAATTTTTTTTAAGCCTTAGAGTAGGTATGCCGAATCTTTTTTATTGTAAATATTTCACTCTACCTACATTGGTAAGCTTGGCTCGTTATAAAAACTGATAACCTAGGTTGGGCGGAACGGATTCTAACTTTATCTTATTCGATAGAGTTTTTCATTCTCTATCCATTGCGCTTTAGTTGATCTTTACCCAAACCTTACTTTTCCCACTGGAGGGCGTTTTCTAAAATATCAACAAATGAAGTGCTTGTAAAGAAAAATCAAACGGGAAGATACATTTATTTTTTGATAAAGAACTAGAGAATTAAAAGCTTTAGACGTTAGTCAAAACCGTGGTTTTCTTTTCTAAATAAAGATATTGATCACAAAGTTTAGAAGTGCCTAGCCGACAATATACAGTGCGAGCAAAAATTATTCGCATCAAAGAGGTCTTGGATTAAAAAACGTAGGGCTTGGTTTACATCACAATGATATGGGGACGATATATCTAACCAAATCTAGGTTAAAATTTTCCCAAATTCATATTATGACATGATAATATGCCAAACTAATGAGTAATAAAATAAGTAGACAAATACAAATTTATTTTTGTTGCTTACAAAGTTATACTTGCACTTTATAAGGAAATAAATTTAGCTGCTTCTTAAGAATAGTCCTGCATGTTCCATAAAATATGCCCACTTCTTGGGACAGGCGTCTTATACCATTTGTTGGCGTATTTTGCATTATTTCACGAACGTTTGCAACAAGTTCTTCTGTTCTTACAGATGGTCTTCCTGCTCCTTTTTTGTGCTGTATAGAACCTATTTCCCTAAACACAGCCACGGTTCTTTTCAGGCAATAATAAAAATCCCCAGCAATAAAAGCAACGTTAGGAAAATGTTCGTGAAAATCGTCCATGCACAAACCCGTATTGGACTGCCACTCACCATTTACTCTAACCCTGTTTCGAAAATACGCTTTAACCATGAATGTTTTGTGCTGTTCCGTGAAGCCCATTGAGTGAATTGTTCAAGAAATTGGAAAAATTAGCGGTGAATCAAATTACTTGTAACGACTGTCAAAGATGACGGAATAACTGATTGATTGTTAATTCAGGTAGTTACTGACACCCAACAGGTATTAAGCTCTACGGGTAAGCATTACGTCCTTAGATGCAAGGCACTCTTTGATCAAATAATTTTTGCTCGCACGGTACTAAAAACATTAGTTTTTTTAATCCCTAGGCGGGTAGGTATGCCGAATCTGGGAGATGGTACTGTTAATTTGTTTCTTACCTTCAATGATAATAAATAACAAGGAGGTACCTAATTGGTGGTAAAATTAAAGGCGGTACTTCCTTTGTCATATTTTCTAAATAAAAACCTATTTGATAAGACGCGCAAAAGTTTTCAAAAAAATGGCGTCGCAGGTTTCGTTTAGGATACGATAATGACACGTTATTCACATTGGTCGATAAGTAATGGCCGCTATAATAATCAAAACTTTCCACTTACGTCTCAAACAATTTTACTCGAATTTTCACTGAATGTCCATCGTTTCCGCTACAAATAAATAAACGACAATCGATAACAATAAGTATATTCGACTTATTCAAAGGAAAAGCACCTGTATCAGTATTGGAACTGTCAAAAAGTCGACTGTGCTGCCACGGATCCAGCTGAACTAACCGGTTTTAGTGGATTGCTGCCAAATTTGGAAACTGGAACTGCGCAAAACTTAGTCGCTTGTGGATGTGTTATTGACCTTAAACAGGTCTCAGAAATATTGCCAGGTTCGGACAGGTACCTCATTTTGAAAACGGGTTTCCTGTTTAGGGCATATACAAGCACCAATGAAAAATAAAAACATGGACGTCTAAAAGAAACGGCGAAGAAGATGCATTAGTCAGAGGGCGCAGCCTTCCCCTTCCCCAAAGATGTTTGCATGAACGCTAAAAAAAACGTTGGATTTACAAATTAATAAAAGTGGAAAAAAAAATATGGGCAAATTGGGGACAAAATTTCGTTTTCTGCTTTTATTAATTTATTAAATAATTTTTTTTTAAAGTTGAAACTTTAGGAATTGTACAACTGTTGGGGCTTAAGAAGGGGGGATAGGGGTATACAAATTTAAAATCAAATGATGTTCATTTGTTTGCTAGCATTATGGCGTCATGGATAACTAGATAATTGCAAAGCCGTTTGCGCTTCCTGTTGTATTTTTAATAAGTTGCCTCTCCTTTTTTAACTTGACATAAGAGTGTGTGATATCAATTAGTTGGAAAAAGTACTCCATCTTTTTTTCTGAGTGAGACAATATGTTGCCATTTGAAAAAAAAAATTAGTTCTCTGGAGAAAGCCTTTTTAACAAGCTAAAAAGTTTGTAAAAACTTCAATACAATGAAACTTTAAAACTGCATATTAAACAAGATTTTGGATTAAAAATAAACGATTTTGGAGAGTTTATAGCAATCCAGATGAAAAAATAAAAATAAAAATGATTTAAATTGTTAAAAAATGATGTATGGTGTGTCGTTGAAACTGGAATGGTGCTCTGAGTCGTTAATATAAAAATATACAGGCTGTTCGATTTAAAAATTAAGTTGAGGTCATTTCCGGTTAAATGGGAAGTGACAAAATGGCACCTGTCATGTCATAAAATACAAAATAATATCACGTATAAACCGACCAAATTATATTTCTGTAATTTAAACGATAAACAAGTTGTAGGGGTAAACGTTTCTCATGAAATACCCCATATCTTTGAAAAAAATCTTTTTAAATTAAAAATATTTACAACGTTTAAATCGTACCTCGACGCTTGTTTACATAGCACGAAAGTCGAATGTTCAACAATCACTGCCAATATTTCTCAGTAAACCAATAATTCTTGTAGTAAAGTCGATAGTTTTAGTCGTTCTTGAGTAACCGTTAAACTGAAATAGGTACCTACTTACCAAAAGTAAGGTAAAATAACCAACAAATATCAATCCAAAAATAAACTCCCAGCGAAAAGGCACTTCAATTTAAACTTTTGTCACTTCACAAAATCACTAATCTCCAGCTTCTTGTAAACCTTTTTTTCCAACAAATCGCACGATAATTACACATGACACAACGACGACCGCAAGTCCTGTCAAAAACCGCCTTTTCGGGTACACAACAACCGCAAACCTCCAATTAATTATCAATTATAATATTAATAAAAATAGTTACAAAATATTGTTGGAAGAGTTAAAAGAACGTGTGATAAAATCGATAGAGGTTATATAGGCCCAGTTTTAAGGTTAACCGACCGTGCGTGTTGGGGTAATAAAAAAAAAGAAAATTCGTCGTTTATTAATAAAAAATAAAGCTACAGCGTCCAATTAACCGAATTGTTGTACTACCAGCGAATCACTATACACTTCTTGCTTCTTGCAGATAACAACTTGCAACCCCGTGAAGGACACTTTGGACGTAAATGTCGATTTAAATCCACTTTTAATCGCACCGGATCACACGGAACACTTTTCACCGTAAATAATGCGCAATTTACGCCGTCGCGTTTCCTCTCAGTTCACCGCATCACCAGTTCCCGAGATAATCGCGACCGGAAAAATCCAAAAGACACGCATAACACCCGGCACATGGAGGAAACTTCGACTTCACTCTGCTTCGTTTGCGAAACAACAACGATATCAAAGCAAGCCATGAATGAAACCTCGCGTTACCCGCCATGTGGAGTTGGTGGCCCACGTATTTTCGGCGCCCCCGCAAAATGTACGTCACTGTACTTATTGCTGGACGACGACGCCGGTACGGAGGAGCGTCGTTTCAGCGTCGTTCCTATGACGACGCCGATGATTGAGTAGGAAGGAAGTTTATTATTAGGTATATTTAATTATTTAGCAGCTATACCTTTGTTAATAAGAAGTGGATTATCGAAAAGCCCTTAATAAGGATTGTAGGTACAATATTGATATCTGAGACAAAGGAGCTTTAGGAGCGAATTGTTAATTGAGAAACTCAACTGAACATGATCCTTATTTTTATTGAATGAAGACGGGGTAACGTATTGACAGTGGCGTAGCTGGCGTTCGGTCAAACGCGTCACGTCTAATATTTGCCTGGAATTGTTTGGTTGTCGACCGGCGACTCGCCGCGCAGGTCGCGAATCCATTTACGTTTGTTTGTACCGGATCTGAGTAAATCTTCCATGGAGGGAGGTGGTCAGAGCCGGACTCTTTCGAATACGGCTTGACATCATAGACATTTACCTTTAGATACGTACAGCTTATCTCCTGCGCAAACAAAACTTACGTTTTATGGGTAAAAAAATGCGTCCGAGCGCACGGCCACAACACCTTGAAGGAAGCCGTGAAACAGAACCATCGACAACACTGCTTGAAGATCCATGTGTCACGTGACTTTTGAGGTTAGCGATGGTTTAGTATGTAAGTAAGTTACGGGCGAAGTAAGTGTTCATTTTGCAGTTTATCGTATTAATTTGTATTTTTATCCGGTTTTCGATTGATCTCTAATAGAAAATTTAGGTGACATGATTGCTAAGAACCTCTACCAAATATTAGCGAACATTTTTGGTACGCGTTTGCTGTAATGGCATTAATAAAGTGAAAAATCCAACAGCTTGGCCGGCCCAGGGCGGTTTGTTTACCGGTCTTATTATGGCGGCAGAATTTTATTTGTTTTAATTTAAAAGTTGTGTTTTTTGTAGTCTAGTTATCTCTTTGGGATAAACTTTATTGTTTTGTGGCTACAGTTAATTTATTAAATATTGAAGTGTTTATTTAGCTTGAAGGTATATGTGAATAAGTTTAAAAATATCACTAGTAGAGATAGTCCGTAAGTAGGTAGGATACCTCTAGATACCTAGGTACTTAGGTAAGTAATATTTTTTTCTTTTAGTTTGTTTATTTATCAACATGCCAAGCCCCTGCTGTATTCCTGGGTGTAACTCTAACTATAAAAGTGTTTAAAAAGCAGGTGAAGAGAGTGTATCAGTTTTTCACTTCCCAAAAGATGAAAATATGAAAATTCTATTGGCTAAAAGTCCTTCCAAGAGCTAATTGGTCGCCCACACTGTATTCTGTAGTTTGTGCTAAGCATTTTGTCCCCAGTGATATTTTGCCTGATGGCACCACAAAAAAATTCCAACTAAAGTGAGACTAAAGTTAACAGCTGTTCCGTGCTTTAATCCCAATTTGCCTGCATACTTGTCAAAAACTGTTCTCATTCCTAGAAAAAGTCCAGCGGAGAAAAACGAGGAACAACAAGAGCGCACCTCTCAACTTAATCAAGCTTTCGAGCAATCAGATTTTATAAAAAGTTTTGACGATCTCAGTAATTATTCACAAAAATTAATACTTCTGAATTTTGGGAAGTAAAAATTGTAAGTGACTCAAAAATATATTTTTATAGTTTAGATTTGACCAGTGACTGTATAAATATTGTTAATCAGGTTTCAGTGGACATTGATATGAAGTTAAATGTTTTTTTAAAAGGTAATGACTTGGTTTACAATGATTTGAAATGGATTTTACGCGTCATAATAATAGCTTGTGGATCCGCAACTCCCAGCTGATGGGTTTTCATTTTACAAGTAAGTGTTCGTAGACCTGTCATATGAAAGAATGTCCTCTATACACAGCGAGATATTGGCTCGGTGCAAAATCACGTTTATGAATTGGATGCGTTGTCTATCTCCGCTTAATAGTCGTTGGTTATTTCAATCCAGCCAGCACCGAAACACTTCTCGAGTCATTACAACACCGTTAAAAAATTATTAAGAAATCACCTGTAACCTGTAACAACCGATCAGTATAATCCCACGCTATTTTTAACGTTTCCATCACATCTTTACAATGCTCCCGATTCCCGAATAACATTATCAACTTTGGCACGCGTCCCAAAAACAACGACTCTGGAATTCGGGTACTAAAAATAAAGATTTCGAATCGTTATTCGTGACATCACGAAGCGTCGTAACGCCTTAACGGGCGATGGACGTTAGACGTCACAGTGCACTTTCTAGATTTTTGATGCTTGTAGTAATGAGCACCTTATTATGATGCATCTAGAAATCACGTATCGCATAAACGCTTGCCAACTGCAGTAGATATACGGGTGGAAAGTTATTTGTCTACTTTCTTTGTTGCCATCGATATTTACGTTAGACAAGCTCATCCCTATGCGAATCCGACCATAAACATTTATCTTTAGATAAGCAAACAATATTCCTTCTCAGGAATGACATAATTATGAGGGGGAGATGTGACAGATCCTGAGGTCTTACCTGGACTGGTGAAAGATTGTCATTATCATTTTATTATTTCCAATTTGGTTAACCTCAACCAACATCTTACCAGAATTTTCTAATTTATAACCATATGTTACCTTATTTATAGATACAATTCCAACTGTTGCATTTTCATTGAAGGTTGAATTTTTGGTTCTACAAAATTCGGTAAAATGCCCTCTTAAATTGCATTTTTTGCATATAAAATTTTTGGCCGGACATTCACCTAAGTTTTTGTGCCACATCTAAAGCCTATTTTATTGGTTTTGTTCCTTTGTTGTATTTTTAAGATTTCTTTAGTGGATTGTTGTTCCTCTTTAGCTGCTCTCACCTCATTTTCACATAGTTTCCTAATATCATCTACACTGGCAGTATCTGGAAATGTTCTACATTTTCTTCTTAAATCTGCATCATATAATGATTCTATTATATGATCTGCTAAGCATTGATCATAGCAATTAGAACAAGGTTCAGTCATTTGAAATAATTTTGCTTTTTCTCGATAAAAATGATTAAATGCTTCACCTTCTTCTTGTTTTCAGTTTATAAATTTGCTACTTAGGATTCTTCCATTTTCCTTTTGTTTAAAATATCCTTCTAGTTTATCTAATACTTCTTCAGTTTTTATAAGTTTTAAATCATTAACTTTTAAAACGAATCTAACGATGTCAGAAATCTCTTGACTAAAATATGTGCTTAGAAGAGCTGTTACTTGACCTTTACTATCTGTTTTTTAATTTTGAAGTAATAAGTAGTTTTTAAATTTTTGTCTCCAATCTTTAAATTGGCATATGGTTAGTTCTTCAGTAAGTTTCTCTGGTCCAGGTATTCCACCTATTAAATGAATTCTACTATTCTCTTTATCAAAAATATTATTTTCATTTGTATTGCTTATATTATTATTTTCTGTAGATTTTTCTAACAATTCTGTGTTATTTTCAAAGTTTTTATTTAATAAACTAGTTATTGTACATTGTAGTTCATTAGGTTGGGAAGTAAAGTTTCTTTCTATATCTTTAATAGCTTTCTCTGTACTTTCCAATCGTTGGGCGACATTAATGAAGTCTTCAGGAGGTTCCACGCTTTTGTTAATTGCCTTGGTTTTTCTTCCCGATTTCTTTGGTCGCGACATAAGTATTAAATATATATTTACAATTCTCAAACTACCGACTGCGCCATGTTAAGTTTATAAATTATATATAAATAATTATTTAATTATAACTTTATTTTTTATATATTTTACAAATCAATTACTATCAATACTAGTCAATTGTATCCGAGTCACTAAAGGCACAATTTACTTAGCTATACAAGAACTAGAAATTCATAAATATTAAACACCCACAATAGCAAAGAAAACAACAAGAAATCATACGTGTGAAGTTAGCGATGTTCATCAGCGCCATTTATGCAGCAACGATATTTTTTGGGATACTTGTCAATTTCGCCTGTAGCGCTTGTAAACGAATTTTAATTTTTTTAGTGGCGAAGATTGAAATTCTACCAATTGAAATTATCGTCTTCAATTAACTACCACATAGGGGTAGAATTTCAATCGCCACTAAAAAAATTAAAATTCGTTTACAAACGCTATTTTTCGAAATTTTTATCCTGTAAGTTTTTTCTTCCGGTTTATTGGAAATTCGTATATAGCAGGTCTCTTTATACCATTCGTGTCCCATACAGGTTCATGTATGTTAGGCTTATACAATTGCCACTTTCGTGATTAAGTGTATGGGTACTATCGACAAATCTTCAAGGCATAAAATTACTCTTCGCTATCGTTACCGGTACTGTCAGTACTATGTAATGTAATTTGTTCCATTTATACTAGTGCATATTTTTTCGACTGTCTTTTGGTAGCTGATTATTGCTTTACCATCAGCCGTCATAACTATCGCATCTCTACCGCGGACACCGAAAGTCCGAACTTTCATTTCTAACGGAAGTGGTGGGCGAAAAAAATACACAACACTCAAAGGTGTTGTTGGTAAATACAAGTTTAAATAAATCAGTCAATGACAATGAATTTTATGCAACTTGCATTAGAATGAACGAATGTATATGTTTATGCTAATGGATATATGAATTTTCATTGATGCTGCCTTGGTTGTGTAATAGATATACTAATGGCGACCTTTGGCTAATAGTTTGGTAATAGATTTTGAAATAAAAAAGCTCAGGGCTGGATTTGAAAATGTAGTAGGTACAGTGTACACTAGTGTAACCGTTTTCAAGTGTAAACTAAATTATAATAATTCTAAGGCTACTGTCTTAAATACTATCCATCTGCAATGAAGCTTGATGACTCCGCCTACGTGCGTATTGGAGTGTGAAGTTTGAGCTGTTGGTTTTGGACAAGAAGAGGCTTCCAAATATTGGGGATATCTGATACTTGGATTACTACATGCGTATTTTGATTCATGAAAGCTGCTTCTTTGAATTTTCGTTTCCTCCAGTGCTGTTCCGTGTCCAAAACCTTAGCTTCTGACCACTATATATTATGTTGGTTGGTCCATACACAGTGGCGTATTTAGAATATTGCCACGGGGGGGTCTATACCTTTCGTTTTATCTTTCTTTTTTTGTTTCTTTCTTTCTTTCTTTCTTTCTTTAAAAAAGCGCCGCAGGCGAAAAATTTTTCGGTGCTACGCCCTATTTTGAACTATCAAAATTTATAATTTCTATGTTTTGATAGTTGAACCCAAAAAAGGAAGAAATTAAGAAATTTTTAAATATAAACGCAATAATGGGAATATATATTTTTTTAAATATTTATGTTTAAAAATATATATTTCTACATAATATGACCGATTCCGAAAATGATTGGTTTTCAAGTTATTTTTGCCATTTTTTTTTGCCAAGTTAGGCCATGTTGTTTTGTTATCTGTGACACAGTTACTTCATTATTTGTAAAAACAAAGTATTGCTAATAGTTCTAGTTTGCAAAAAAATTACAAAACTAAGTGAACATCATTTAAATTTTTTTAAATTAAATAAATTAGACACGCAGGTAAAAAACAAGAAAAAAATTGAAATAACTCGAAAACCAAGCATTTTTGGAATAGGTCATATTTAAGAAAAAATCACAAATTACCTCCTGCGAGGAATTAATCGAATTATCAATCACCATGTATATATTATTTTACTCACTTAAATTAGAAATTAAATGCAACAGGGCATCTGATCTGTTCTGAGTTTTTTTTAATGTTGAGCCCACGGGGGGGGGGGGGGTCCAGAACCCTCGGACCCCCCCTAAATACGCCACTGTCATACATGTTACCATACCTGATCTCGAAGTTTCACCTCTTTGAGTATGTTTCATATGTTCTTTAACTCGTACGGGAAGAGGAATTTTTGTTTCTCCAATGTACGATTCGCCATACTCGCAAGGGATTTGATAGATACAATTTTTTGTGTTTTCATTTCTGGGGGGGGTTTACTTTTGTAAGAAAGCTTCTCAGCATATTTCCGGATTTGAAGGCCGTTTTGATATTAAAGTTTTTGATGATCCTTCTAATCTTTTTAGAATCCCTTTGGCATAAGGTATTGTAAGAAATGCTTGCTCCTCTTTCGTTCCTGTATTGGTTTTTACTTCGCGATTTTTAAGTTTTGAGATGGTATTAGTTACAAAGGTTTCAGGGTAACCATTCTGTTGTAAATCTTTTTTGATGTTTGCAATTTCGATATAAGGGTCTTCCGAATTGTTGCAAACGTTAGATGCTCTATGATACAGAGTTTCAATTATGCCCTGTTTTATGGACTCTAAATGATTCGATCCGTGTGAGTGGGTTTCCTGTACACTGAAGTTTTAATGTTTTCAGCATTTCGTTTACCCATACCGCCTTCAAACAAACAATATAATTTTCTATTAGGTACGATGAAATCTGCCTCTGCATTAACTTTCCAGGTGAAACGTAATCTTTAATTACCTATTAAAAAGTATTTACATAACTCGTCATGAGTGACCGTCTTGGCATTACCAGTCCAACGAAAACTATAAAAAAATAAAAGTTACTGAATATCGATCGGTATTAATGTTTTGTATATGGAAAAATTTTCAAAATTAGCTGCCGACACTTTACATAACGTTTTTAACTGAACATCAACAACACACTAAAAATAACATTTTCGACTAACTTGTCTCGTCATCCACCTTCTCGGTGGTCGGTCGAGCGCCTTAAGTGGGCAGAGTTATCGTTGATACCACGATGACGACGTATTTATGACGTCATGACATCAACGTCTCCTATCGCAAAATGTGTTCTAATTATTGGTTACGCGAGATTCAAAAAACACGTCCTCAAAGTAAGCCTGGGAATGTTGTGAATCAGTTGTTATTTAGTGATAGTTATTATTTTGGAGATAATTTGAAAAGTATGGGTCCTTAACTGATGCCAAATGTTTTCATACACCTCCAGACTGAATAGTCCAAGGGAGTAAGGTCTGGGGAACGGGATGGCTATTTAACAGGCGCTTCTTGGATCCGATCAATCTTGCGATTAGAAAATATATGGTCAAAATAGTTCCGATATACTAAAGGGCGGATTATATGCACTTAAATTCAGCCAAAATATGCGCATATGTTTGCCTTCAAAATATGCAGTTATTTGCATTTTTTAACCAAATATGCATACTGGTCTGCAATATTTCTTAATTTATTATAGTAAAACAAGGTAAGGAAACACATTGGGTTCTAACAAATATGTTTGTTTTTTAAAAAATGCAAAAAAAACCAAAGAAAAATTAAAGTAAACAATTTTTTAACCTAAAATTATATAATAATTATATTACTAAATATTTTTCAAAATTTTCAACTAAAAAGGATTGTCTTCTATTAGTAAAAATATGTTTATATGTATAAAGAGAAGCTTCTGTCAAAATCTTTTGATGTAATTGGACAATACTGCAACTTAGGTAACAAAATATAAGGCCAAGATACAACTTTGTTGGATGGTTTACCCTCATCAATAATTTTTACTGCAGTTAAGTATTTAAATCCTTCATTCTTTTTTACAGTTACATCAAATTTGTTCCTTACTTGACCTCCTACATTACCGGGAATGTTGTTACATTTAGCGGAAAAAGTTTCAACAATACTAATTAAGTCCCTTAAACTTAAATTTCTACTCTCCAACGAGGATATTATGTCCGGTATAAAACTGAAATTAATCTTAATAAAAACAAGATCTTTAGCTACACTTGCACTTTTTAGCAACTCTTTACTTTGCACAACACATTGCGAACCGTCATCTAAATCCAAAATTAGTTCTTTAATGGCTTCGAAATGCTCTGCGTAGAATATTGCGGCCTTAATCCATGTTCCTCACCGGGTAATTACAGGTTCTGGAACGATATAAATACAGTTTGTTAAGCAGGTAATAATAACGCAATATTAAATGACGATAAACAACCCCTAACAATATACCTGCAAACCCCGGAAACCCCCAATAAATACTGTGTGTATAACCAAAATGTAAATATAATTATTATAATCTTCAGATTGGAAAATCCCTGAAATAAGTGACATTAAACCTTTAACGTTTTAAATTTTTTTAAAAGCCGAAAATATAGAAATATGCTCTCAATATGCATTTTATTATAAAATTGACAAAATATGCAAAAAATGCATATACACTGCGCGACATATTTAACGCATAACGAAAAAATTGCTTCAATTTTGATGTTATATATTTTCCAAATTTGTGGTTCGTTTTTAATGATATTTTTTTCAAATTGTAGGTTTTTTCCTTAAGCATATCACTGCCTTTGTTGTTTTACTTGAAAAAGTAACTTTGGTATTATACCGGGTGTTATAAAACTGTTATGTTCTTTTTACGGAAATGCAAAACACCCTGTGGGATCTACTAGCCATTGCAAGTAATCGCAATTCTAGCCAAATTAAAGTCCCATGTTTCCTTTACATTTTCTTTTTTGATTCATTGGTTTATCTCTGTTTTTTTATGAAATATTCAATTTTTAGTTCAACGTGATTTTCATAAAAAAATGTTTAGTTAAAAAATACAAAATAAACGAAATGCTTTGATAAATGCAACAGCAAGAAAAAACAAATCATAAAGTAAATAAAGAATCAATATCTGGTATTAATTTACTGAATCCACAAAACAGGGCAAAAAAATACAGGGAAAAAAATTGTAATTTCTAAATGTATTAAAAAAAAATTAAATATGAATAATTAGCAGCGAGTATTGCGTCTCCTTGCTCTAATGAATGCTTCGCATCTTCTTGGCATACTTAAAATCAGATTTCTGATTTCATCTTGATTAATCTGATTCCATATTTCCATAAGCCTCAATGACAGATCATTTAAGTTTCTAGGAGGAGGAAGCAAGGCTCTAAGATTCGTCGGCAATACTCGCTACTAATGATTCATATTTAATTTTTTTGAATACCTTTAGAAACTGCAATTTTCTTTCCTGTATTTTTTAGCCCTGTTTTGTGGATTCAGTAAATTAATACCAGATATTGATTCTTTATTTACTTTATAGTTTGTTTTTTCTTGCTGTTGCATTAATCAAAGCATTTTTTCGTTTATTTTTTAACTAAACATTTTTTTATGAAAATCACGTTGAACTAAAAATTGAATATTTCATAAGAAAACAGAGATAAACCAATAAATCAAAAAAGAAAATGTAAAGAAAACATGTGACTTCAATTTGGCTGGAATTGCGATAACTTGCAATGGCTAGTAAATTCCACAGGGTGTTTGAAATTTTCGTAAAAAAAACATAACAGTTTTATAACACCCGGTAGGTATAATACCAAAGTTACTTTTTCAAGTAAAACAACAAAGGCAGTGATATGCTTAAGGAAAAAACCTACAATTTGAAAAAAAAAATCATTAAAAACGAACCACAAATTTGGAAAATAAATAACATCAAAATTGAGGCAATTTTTTCGTTGCGTTAAATATGTCGCGCAGTGTATATGCATTTTGCATATAATTTAATACCTTTTAGTTATTACTATTTCACGTTTACTATTAATAGTATATGATGGTACGTGGTACGTTTTCTATATGTTTTTACTCAACCACCAAAAATTAAATGCGGTTTATTAGAAAAATGCTAATGAAACTTTGTTGCAGTTCCTAATTAATATAAAGCAAATGTTAGATGGAGATCCTTGAAATTTTGAATACGATGTTTAAAAATAACTACAGTTTTCTGGAGTTGCCAGAATTACCAGGTGAAAATGTCAACTAACAATGCCAATCTCATAGATTAGGTATATCAGAGTAAAATTATTATATTTATTATGAAGTATCATTACATAATTAAATCTGTATTTTCAACGGAGTACCTACATGTTTTTCAAACCAATTTTTTTTATCACTTCGCTAGGAATCCACAAAGCAAAGAGTTCTTGTTTTATCGGCATTACCTGTTACAGGGTGTCCGGGAAAATGTGGGAAATCTCCCGGATATGAAAAAAACACGTGAAAAGAATACTACAAGTCCATAATTATAAACTTCTTTCGTATCGGCCTCCTCTTCGGAGATATGGGCTCCCAAAGAGCTCCCATGGAATTAAGTTGTTGACACATATCTAATTATTGAACCAACAGGCAACAGGTATATTTAATTTTTCTTTCACATGATCTATACCAGGTAATACCCTTCAAATTACTATCCCAGAAAGTGTTGCGAATTACTCACAGCTGCAGGGACGGACTAGCTGTAACACTAATGTGCCCATTTTCACCCAAGACTTACAGGTTAAGGCTATATTAATTTTATTCCGGAATTCTGGGCTATCCTGTATAAGGACGGTCAAAAAAGTATAATATAATTTTGATGTACGATTGATAAGGAAGCCAATATTCGAGGGGGTAGCAAAATTTACATGAGATGTCCCATGACCAGTCTAGCGGGGCCCCACCCGATAAATCTAATGCCCATGGAGTTATAGTTACCGCAAATAATTGGATAAAAAGTAATTCTTCTAATCAATGCAACGGCATAGAGAAAAGGAAACACAAACTAGGTTATCGGCGTTTTATTAGTAAAATTAATCAAAATTCTTAACCACAAGTTCAATGTAACCATTGGCTACAATTTATTATGATGCATTGCCTGAGAAACTCTTAAGATAAAAAAAGTAAATTTTAAACTATAAATTTTCCAAACGTATAAATCTTATGATAGTTAGCAGCTTGAATATCTAGATTTATTGTATTGGGTGTAAGGGAAACAAGACTTAGGAATAATAGGTTTTTAAGGTTTGATTTTATCAGGTAGACTGATAATAGTACTTTAAGCCAAAATAAACGAACTTTAATTAATTAGAAATTATCTGAAAAATAGACCAACTTATGTTCAAATAAAGAAAAAAGCTATCCAAAAGTATTTAAGTATGGTGTTCCTCAAGGAACCATTTTGGGACCATTATTTTTTAATATTTATATTAACGACTTATTTAGTATAAATTGCGATGGACAAATTCATAGTTTTGCAGATGATACTACAATTTTTTATACCGATACAAATTGGGACAACTTAAATAGTAAAATTTAAAAGGATTTTAAAATTATAAAAAATTGGTTTGATAACAATAATTTGGTAACAAATGATTTTAATACAACAAATTATATTCCTTTTACTTTAAACCTAAATAACCTACCACGAAATATGAATAGTATTCAAATAAATGAAGACATTCAAATTTTTAAAGTTAATAAAATAAAATATTTAGGAATTATTTTTGGCAGTAAATTAAATTGGAATTTTCACTTAGATTACTTAATTAAAAATTAAGAAGTTTACTACCGATTTTTAAAAACATTAAAAAAATTTTAAATGTAAGACATATTATTATGGAAATATTATATTACGCGTTAGTTAAAACTCATTTAAATTACGGAATTTTAGGTTGGGGAGGAATAAAATAGAACTTTAGTTAAAAAATTAGAAATATTACAAAAAAGGTTTCTAAAAATTATATTCAATAACGATTATCTTTATCCTTCAAAAGAATTATATTCAGAAACAAAAAAGTTGAACATAATACAACTTCACATTTATTACAGCTTAATATAATAATATTTAAAAGTAAAATCCTTATACAATTTAAAAACCATAATCATAATACACGTCATAAAATTAAATAACCACAAAACCTAAAATAAATAAGTCCATAGGGCAAAAAAATTTCAAATCCTATTTAAGTTTTCATTTAAACGATTATTTACCAACAAAAATTAAAAAATTGATTTTATTTAAAAAATTTTAAGTCGAAATAAAAACATGGATATTAAAAACAGACAATTTGAAAATATTTTTAGAAATACTTCAATTAATTTAATATTGTTCTGAATAATTTATATAAGTTATATTTTTTACTTAAAAAGTGCCTGCACCGTTCGTCGCTATTTGAGGGGAGGGGGATTTAAACCCCCACTAATCCCCCCCTTCCCTTGGGTACGGCCCTGGTAATGTTAACAACAGTAACCCCCTTACTCCGGGTATACTAATTAAATTAAATCTGTTAAATCAGAAACCTGACGACCATTTATTCTCCTCACACTGTGATTAATATTTCTATCAATGTCGACATTTATACTTTTGTTCACAAGTTATTTCGGTATCAAAACTTCGAATTGGAGTGGGTGGTTGCTCTGATCAATATAAAGGTGAATAACATGCACGCTCTAAAGATAGTTCCACTAGACTATTTTTAACCCTATAGAACTTTTATTAATATTTTAGTAATGCCACATTTTTCTTGGTTACTAATTTTATTTTTAGGTTACCCCACGTTTTCTGATCAAACTATGGGGATGTGTGGTAAAAAGAATTGCGATACGTGAAATGGGCTTCTTTACAAACCTTATTTATAACATGGCACGTACCTACATGAGTGCGTAAATGATGTAGCTGCTGCTGCTGCTGCTGCTGCTGCTGCTGCTGCTGCTGCTGCTGCTGCTCGGGGCGTTGATGTTGAAGGATAGGAAGGATATTATGTTGATAAATAAAACTCAGTTTGGTCCAAACCCCTACTATTAGAATCATGAACTCTCAAGGATCTTCTTCTTATAAGGTAGGCATCCACCAAGAAGGGATTTTCAGAGAATCAACTCCCAAGGAGGTTGAAATATTTTTAGAAAATTCTGTATCTCGGAAACTACAACTGGTGAAGGTTTAAAAACCCCCTTGGGGGTGGATTCTCGGATAATCCCTTCTTTGTGGATGTGGACGTTATACGAAGAATACACCCTCGAAATTTCATGATTCTAGGACCAGGGATTTAGTCTAGGCGTTGATAAATCTTTCCCGTTCTCACCCATCATTTATAATTTTATTAGTGAGTGGTACATAATTTTTCCATTTTTCCACCGTTACATTTTCTATGGCTTCATTTCACAGACCCGAAACTACATCATTTGTTACAGGATGCATAGAACTTATTTTTGCATCATAATAGCGCTTACATTCCGACCAAACCGTTTCAATAGGATTAAAGTGGAAATGATATGGGGGAAGTCTTAAAACTCGATGCCATGTTGCAATGCTAGTTCGTCCAACCTATTAAAATAAAATAAAAATAATTAAAAAATAAAATAATAATAATAATAATAAGTTTATTTAAAATTTAATAATATAATAAATATGTTTTTGTTGTATTCGATAAACTTATTCTTTAACCCCCTGAAGCTGAGCTTGTTAGGGGCAAATCTTATTTTTTGTTTTAGTATGTAAAATCATAAATCATAAGTAAATACTTATGCATTAAAAATCAAGTTTTAAAGTAAAAATGTTAATTTATACTATAAACGCAGCTTTTTGAAGATTTTTATAATACAATTATTAATTTATAATTTTTAAGTAAAAAATATTACTTATATAAATTATTCAGAACAATATTAATTAATTAAAGCATTTATTTTCTAAAAATATTTTCAAATTGTCTGTTTTTAATATCCATGTTTTTATTTCGACTGTAAATTTTTTTAATGAAATCAATTTTTTAATTTTTGTTGGTAAATAATCGTTTAAATAAAAACATAAATATTTGAACTTTTTTTGTCCTATGGACTTATTTATTTTAGGTTTTATAGTTATTTCATTTTTATGACGTGTATTATGATTATGGTTTTTAAATTGTATAAGGTTTTTATTTTTAAATATATCTATTAAGATGTTATTAATGTAAAGATGTCTTATGTTTAACTTTTTTGTTTCTGAATATAATTCTTTTAAAAGATAAAGATAATCTTTATTGAATATAATTTTTAGAAACCTTTTTTGTGATATTTCTAATTATTTAACTAAGTTTCTATTTATTCCTCCCCAACCTAAAATTCCGTAATTTAAATGAGTTTTAACTAACGCGTAATATAATATTTCCATATGTCTTTTTAAAAAAATTTTAATGTTTTTAAAAATCGGTAGTAAACTTCGTAATTTTTTAATTAAGTATTCTATATGAAAATTCAAATTTAATTTACTGTCAAAAATAATTCCTTAATATTTTACTTTATTAACTTTAAAAATTTGAATGACTTCATTTATTTGAATACTATTCATATTTTGTGGTAGGTTTATTTAGGTTTAAAGTAAAAGGAATATAATTTGTTTTATTGAAATTAATTGTTAACAAATTGTTATCAAACTTTTTTTTTATAATTTTAAAATATTTTTTAATTTTATTTTATAAGTTTTCCCAATTCGTATAAAAATAAAAAATAAATACATAAAAATAAAATAAATAGCGCTTTCCAGATCACTTGTAACGTTTGGGTGGGATATGCTGTTTCACTATTATCCAGATCTGATCCTTCATTGCAAATGGTAAAACCCGAATTTGTCTTTGTTTTAACCATGAAATAAGTAATCTTTTGGACCAACTTGTATTTGGAATTTTTTCAATTAGCCCAGAATGATGGCGTGGCGTTATCCATGATATTAAGCGACGGTTTTATTCTGCAATGCAAGGAGTTAATTCTGACCCCTAGAAGAAAATACAGAGTTTGTCGTGATAACAATACGGTCGAAATAAGGTTTATATGTTTCCAACAGTCCTTATTTAGCCATCCAAGTTTAAATCAATCAATTACTACCATTAGCGAATTGACGAACTCAAAGACGTAAACGAAAAACAAATAATGAAATTCATCGAATTAAATTTGAACGTCTAAAAATAGGTGGGAAGTCAATAGTTTTTCTAAAATTAGTCCGTGTAGTTTTTCTTAAAATAGTGTCAATCAATTCGGGTTGTTTTTTCGATAGGAATTTAACGTGACCGTGACGTCATTCGGAACGTCATTTCGTTATGTGTTAGTTGGATAATTTTGGAGTTTGAAATGTGGGGCATTCTCTTAGAATTACACATTATACGCCTTTCAGGGAAATTACCTGCCCGAGAACGGAAATAAATTGCTTGTGAAAACAAGACTACGAGCACTATTAGCGACGGTAAACCAGGAGGCAGAACATGACCAGCAACCATAGAAACTTTTAGATCCGTTGGGTTGATCCCTTGGTGTCCAACAGGGATGGGCATGCGCACAACCCTCTTGTTATTAGGTTTTCCTTCTTTGTCGATCAGGAAAAAACTGGAAGACATCTGTAATAAAGTAGCACTAATTTAAAGCTACCGTAATAATTAATAATAAGGCTTTTATGGGATATCTTATTATTGTAAAGGGCGGATTATATGCATTTAAATTCAGCCAAAATATGCGCATATATATGCCTTGTTTGCCTTTAAAATATGAAGTTATTTGCATTTTTTTACCAAATATGCATGATGGTATGCAATATTTCTTAATTTATTATCAGGGGCGTAGCTACCGCCGTATCAGCCGTATCAGCCGTATCAATGCGGGCGCCCAAAAGTTGGCAACACAGAACGCCTCACATCACGATTGACCCGCAACCACCGATTACTAAATCCACGACGCGTGTCAGTATACACCAGTTATTGCGGGATTCCCCAACAACTCCTACACATAGGAGTTATTGGATTCCCCCGTTTAAGTGAATGACAATCATAAACCACAACCACCCCATTTTCCTCCGGTTCAAACGATATTATATTGTAACAAAAAATCTTGTTCGTGTGATTATTTTCATTATTTTATTGGTTAATAAGTTTTATTTGTGAAAAAAATTAGTGAAAGAAAAAGAGATTACCCCAGTGGGGCTATGAAAAGAAAAAGTAAACAGAAAAAGGAAGAGGTTATAAAGAAACTGCCCAAAATTTCTTCATTTTATTCAGCAATCAGCTTCTGTGATTTAAATTGTTGGGCTAGCTTAGTTCTTCGAAATTAATTGTAAGTTATAACGTATAATCAATATATATTTATTTTAATTTAATGCGAGCGTTTTTTTTCCTTTTTAAAAAGTCTTTACCCTTCATTTGGGCCCCCCAACAAATTTTGATACAGGGCCCGTCTAAGGCACGCTACGCCACTGTTTATTATAGTAAAATAAGGTAATGAAACGCATTGGGTTCTAAAAAATATATTTATGTTTAAAAAAATGCAAAAAAAAAACAAAGAAAAATAAAAGTAAACACTTTTTTAACCCAGAATTGTATAAAACACATTTATTACCAAATATTTTTTCAATAATTAAAAATATTATTTCCGTGGCATATTTTAGGAGAATGTCTCATTAAAAATTACAAAACTGGACTTTAAGAACATCCGTCTTATCCGTTACCGTTTTTAAAATTAAACGGGTTTTCCAGAACGAACAGAGTGAAATATTTTGGCACCGTGATGATATTGTTACGTAATTCGTTTAAAAAACGTTTATTGTTAAAATATACCTCTGACATGATAATAGATAGATATAGGGTAAAGACGGCGAATTCCGCGCAGTGTGCAAGTCTGTTTCGATATTTTAAATGGAAGGTTTTAGTTGAGTTAGTAAAATTTACACGAGATTTCCATAGACCTTTGGATAGGTACAGCCAGTGGCGGCTCGTGGGGTAGAGCCACAGTGCCATGGCATTACCTGCCCTCCTGTCTAGCGTCCTGCCCTTTACAAATTACCAAAACCTATTAAAATTAATATTCTCGTTTTTAAAGCAATAAGCAAAATAATTTAAAAATGGAACACGGTCGGGTGCAAATTTCCATCTAAAAGGAAGCGATTATGCGTAAAACGGTAACGTAGCTTCCGCGCCAAGCGCGCCGAGGCACACGGGAGGTGACGGAACGCCATCACCTCAATAAAAAAACATTGGAAAATGACCTTGAATGCAAGCAGGCAAAAATCTCGGCGACGTAGCCTGGCTCTCTTCGTTTGACCGTTTAATGTTAGACGTTTCAAACAGCTGATGTTCGCGTCGCGTCCCGATTTGTTTTCGTTTGGCCAGCTGATTTAATGTAGGGTTAACGAACTTTTTATTTTAGAAATACATAAGTAATGAATACTATTAGATTTTTAAAGGAAACTCCATTTTCTACCATTTCCTTAGAACAGAAATTGGAAATTAAGGAATTAGGACGACCGTTACCAGATTTAAATATAGAAAAAACTCAGGGCGGACAGAAAGTGCGTTTGCGTTAATTTAATAGAAATATTTATGGAAAAAAATACTTGGGTTTGTTCGGTTGGTGGGGAGCAAACTTGGTCCCAAAAAGGTACAGATGATTTGGTCCATATCTGGGACAAAATGAAGACACATGAAAAATCGAAGGTACATTTAAACAATATATTTAATTTCAGTATGCTTGGTAAAATTAACATTAAAACTCAGTTAAATTCTGCATATCACAATGAAATAATGAAGAAAAACGAACAAATTGATAAAAACAGATACATATTAAACCAAATTATAAACTGCGTTCGGTTTTGTGGTGCATTTGAGTTGGATTTGAGAGGTCATGACGAAAAAGAGACGTCGGAAAATAGGAGCATATTTCGTGAATTAATAAATTTCAGCTCAGAATTAGACAAAACTCTTAAAGATCATATTGAAAAATCAAAAGTATTTAAAGGAACATCAAAAACCATACAAAATAAACTTCTGGACTGTATGTTAGATGTGTATCATGACTATCATGATGAAGTCATAAAAGAAATAAAGGACTCTCCGTTTATCGCTGTTATCGCAGATGAAACCACTGACATTGCTTGTGTGTTTCAACTTGTTATCGTGTTTAGGTATACCTATTCAAGATATGATTGTAAATTCATAAATTAAATTAGGTGCCTTTTTGCTTATTTTTCCTACTTCAAAAGCAAGAACTATTAACAAAAAAGGGCGTGGCACCCAAAAAACCGCTAAGGGTTTACCTGGCCCTACTTCACTAAAATGGCACGAGCCGCCACTGGGTACAGCTTATCTCCTGCGCAAACAAAAGTTACGTCCAAGCGCACGGCTCGCCGGTCAGCTGCCTTCCCTCTGAGCAGCATCGGGCATGCGCAGAAACCTCGTCTTATCGGCCTGTCCTTCTTTAGCGACATGTTCAAAATATACTCCAATTTTCCATTTTTTTTTTATTGTGTTTTAAGGGTTCTCTGTGGATTCCTTGTATTTTTCTTTGCTATTGTGGATTGTGGGTTATATATTTACGGATTTCTAGTTTTTGTGTAGTTTAGTGAATTGTGTTTGTGCTTTTGGTGGCTCGGATTGGAATATAAACAATGACTAGTAACAGCCGTTGTATGATTTTATTATGCCCAAATAGGGGTAAAATACCTGGTATTTAAAATTTTCAGTAAGGATGGAGTTGTGATGGATCTTGATATATAACTTTATTTTATTATGATCAATTTAAACACATCTTACTAGGCCTAGGCTACACAAACCAGGTATGAGAATAAAGAGAAACATACACTAAGACCAGGGGCGGCTCGTCAACAAGTGCGCTCGTGCGCGCGCACTGCCTAAGGAAGTCAAGCACCAAGCAAAAATAAAATTTATACCTATTTAAAAAAATATTTAACTGAAATAAAGAACTTGTATAATATAACAATGGCGAAGGCGAAAGACTTCAAGCGCGACCGCAGCGCGTGGGCAGGCTCACCTCCCGGTCCCGGCTGTCGGTTGTTGTGTTAACAATTTCTAGAGCGAGCACTTAAATTTTAAAGCCCGGACCTGTCTATTTTCCCATTCGTCAAATATGATAATGTTGCAGTGCGCATGTCTAATCGTGTGTAGCTTTGTTTACATGCGCGAGGCCATAAATTTGTCACTTTCGTGATTATTGTTAAGGAATGAAGTCCCTTTAAATACATACAAATTTAACGATACAATATAGACCAGGGCTGAAGCCTTTGCAAATGGTAAAAAGTGAAAAAAAATAATAGTAGAATGAAACCCATTGGAGAAGGAAGAGAATATAACAAAAATGAAAGGAAAAATAATTTACGGGCGATCCGAGGTCGGGAAGTGGTGGGGGGTGAGTTTTTAAGGTTAGAAAACGATTTATCTCGATTTTCGGCAAAACTACAAGTCCTATGGAAAAACGTAAAATGGCAAAGTTGCAGGTAATAAAAAGATCTACAACTTTTGTATTTGCCCTTTTTTCACATAACCTCAAAATGTATGTGAAAAATTCCAATAACCAAGTTTTTGCTTTTTTATTTTTATCTTTTACAAAAAATTTTTTTGTACAAGAAATTTGGTGAAAACTTACCTTTTTATGTCCACACTGTAATTTTTTTGATTTAAAATATTTATTTTTTCACCTTATTTTGACTTAATATCGAAAAAGCACCCTAATTTTCAATCGAAAATTCTCACGTCAAAACATTTGCTTTTTTAAAAAAGTTGGTGGGCTTTTTGTTCGTTGATATCTCTACTTTCTGATGGTGTAAAAAAAAATATACATTACTATGGTAAATGTGATGAAACCCCCTTTAAATCCTACCTTTAATTATATTTAGAACAACTATTTTCGCATATTTTTTGCGATCTTTATGTTTTATGGATTTGTAATTTTTTTGTTTATCAATGTAACATGAAATCTTACGTTTTTCAAGTAATTAAAGTATAAATTTTAATAAATAGCTCACAATTGTACATAATGATTAAAAAAAAAAATTCGCATTCGATTTTTTTTTTCGATTTCTTTGCATTTTTTGAGAATATTTACCATAGTAATGTATATTTTTATTACACCATCAGAAAGTAGATATTTCAACGAACAAAAAGCCCACCGACTTTTTTAAAAAAGCAGATATTTTGACGTGAGAATTTTCGATTGAAAATTAGGGTGCTTTTTCGATATTAAGTCAAAATAAGGTTAAAAAATAAATATTTTAAATCAAAAAAAATTACAGTGTGTTTGGGACATAAAAAGGTAAGTTTTCACTAAATTTCGTGTATAAAAAAAAATTTTTTGTAAAAGATAAAAATAAAAAACCAAAAAGTCGGTTATTTGAATTTTTCACATAAATTTTGAGGTTATGTGAAAAAAGTGTAAAGGCAAAAGTTGTAGATCTTTTTATTACCTACAACTTTGCTATTTAACGTTTTTCCATAGGACTTGTAATTTTGCCGAAAATCGAGATAAATCGTTTTCTAACCTTAATAACTTACCGCCCCCCACTTCCCGACCTCGGATCGCCCGTAATTATTTATTTTTCCTTTAATTTTTGTTATATTCTCTTCCTTTTTCAATGGGTTTCATCCTACTATTATTTTTTTTGGTTTCAAAAATTATCGACCCTGGTCTAATATGGTTTGATTGGCGTTTATTAGTGAAAATTATCCAAAACCCAAAATGGACCCTTGAAATGTAAAATAAATGCCCCGCGTTGGATGGGTTCTGTTTTCTTAAAAAAATATTAATCAACATTCAAGTGTTTAGACACGATAATCTTATCTGAACAAACGTTAAATGCGACTAAGCCGGTAAATTTTCGATTCTGAAAACAAACTCTGTTATTATCGGCGTCCAACATCCATCGGATTTCATTTTATCTCTTCGAAATGGAAGTGAAACTTCCGGGATGTTAGAAAAGAAATAATTGTGTGTATAATCTTGTATACGATAAATTGTTCCCTATTGATAGTGTTAAAGTTAAATTACATGGAAATTTATAAAATTAAAATATCTTCCCTGTAGAAATGCCGATGGAGGGGCTCGAGACGGTTTTGGTTTATTTATTTCATACAGTGTGTATCAGCTAAATGGAATAAGCTCGGTAATAACTACGTGGGGGCGTGTCCGGAAAAACCCTCGGACACGTCGATTGGTGGCCGGTACCAACTTTCTTATTTTAAATGCAACACCCTGTATATTATTCAATTTTTGGATTCTTCAGAAAATTATAAACATATTTCGTGTACAATATCCTATACTTATCTTCAACTGCTTCGGAAATATTAAATATTTTCAAATTTATTGCAAACAAAAAAAAAGCATTAATGTAGGAGATGTTGAATATGCTCGCCGCGAACGTCTTGGCAACATCCTAATCTTAAATAGAAATTTCTTCTAATGTTACTGAACATCTCAGGCGTGACCGATCTAATCGCAAGCGTTATTCGTATTCTTAAGTCAGCTAAGTCGAGGGGTTTAGTTTTGTATACAATATTTTTGACATAACCCCATAAGAAGAAGTCTAATGGCGTCAGATCAGGGGATCGTGCTGGCCATGGCCATTCCATCGATCCTCGCCTCCCTATCCACCAATTTGGAAATACTCGGTTGAGGTACTGCCGGACATTGATTTGGTAATGGGGCGGTGCTCCCTCTTGCTGAAACCATATCATATTTGCTGGAAGTTGTGGGTTAGCTGGATCAGGTTGGCAAGACATTATTTTGAAGCAGTGCTAAATAATTATCGCCATTTAAATTGCCATTAATGAAAAAGGGACCTATGATATGATCTCCAACTATTCCTGCCCAAACATTAACCTTTTCAGGATATTGCGTATGTTCTTTTCTAATCCAGTGAGGATTTTCCCTAGACCCATAGCGGCATTTCTAACGCATAACCGTGAATTGTAAAGGTGCACTGATCAGAAAACAAAACATGTTCTAATTGGATCATATTGTTATCTAACATTGCCATAATTTGTTCACAAAAATACGTTCTCCTATCAAAATCTTCTTCCATGAGCTCATGAGTAGGTATCATTTTATAGGGATACATTTTATTTTCTTGTAATGTTCGAATAATCGATGAATGGCTAACATCGAACATTGGGGCTGTTTTTCGACTAGACGTATGTGGGTTTTCCTCAAACTCAAGCATAATATCTAATTTGGTGTCATCACTTATTGCATTGGCAGCTACTTTGTTTTATCTGCTTTACATGTCCAAGCTGGCGAAACTTATTGTCTATTTAACTAATTTTCCCTTGAGTTATAGGCGGCAAATTTGGAAATTTTTCATGAAATACGCGAGCAACTTCCATTTGTGTCCGTGTTTTATCTCCATAACCAATCATCTGTAGAATTGTTAATTTGTGCATTTCTGTTAAATAAACCATTTTTCTGATATGCAGTTAACGAAATTTAAACGACTATAATACTGACAACTACTCTCATGCAGACAGACAGCAATTTGCTAAAGCCAGGAGTTTTAAACAAAACTATTTATACATTTTTTTTAGTAAAGAGAAACGCTGAAATGCATCAAATCTGAAAACACTTAATATTTCCAAAACAGTTGAAGATAGGTATAGGATATTGTGCATAAAATATGTCTAGAATTTTCTGAAGAATTCAAAAATTAAATAATATATAGGGGACGCAACTAGAAATACCAATCGACGTGTCCGAGCGTCTTTTCGGAGACGCCCCCATGTATTAATTATCGAATTTATTCCATTTGGATGATACACACTGTATATTATTATACTGTAGACAGGTACCACAGAAGATTGTGGAACTCGCGAGGAACCTGGTGGACCTTATTTAATATCGTCGTTGTGTCATATACAGTGTCACCAGTAAAGTCCGCATCATATGGGATTTTTTTTTATTCATAGCTTTATTCAAAATTTGACTTTGGCATCAAGTTCTGCTTCGATCGAGATGAAAATTAAGCAAAAAAATAGTAGTCACGTGATTTGCATTATCTGTCAAATTTTAATTTTTTCCAAAAAACAATTCAAAAGTGGGGTTATTTCTGAAAATATCGAAAAAAGTTATTAGAAAAAGTTTTTTTAAATGCAGTTTCTAGCCCACAGGCAAAATTTCAGCTGCATAAGATAATTTTGATTTTTTACCTATATTTTGTAAATTGCACCACTTTTGCAGAATAAGACTCAACGCAACCTACATAAAACTTCTTAATTTTGACAATGCTTTATTTTAGATACATTTTCTTTAAAGTAGCGCCATATTAAATGTGTGTTTTTCTACAAAATCAAAATTGGGCTAGTAAAATTTGGTCGCATGTGATGCAAAGTTCATTTGTTTTTAACCCTGTAGAAGGTAACTTCATAAAATAAGTATTTTTGAAAACGTAGTTTGTGCCTGAAAGTAAAAAAAAATAAAAAATAAACTAAAGGGGTTTTTAATTAAATCGTTGAAAATAGATAAACTTTACGTTAAGTTAAACTAAAATTTATCTTTCACTTAAAAAACACTTTACTGAAAACACTGTTTTTTTTTGTCTTCATATTAGGGTGTATTACTTTCAGACACAAACTACGTTTTCAAAAATACTTATTTTATGAAGTTACCTTCTACAGGGTTAAAAACAAATGAACTTTGCATCACATGCGACCAAATTTTACTAGCCCAATTTTGTTATTGTAGAAAAACACACATTTAATATGGCGCTACTTTAAAGAAAATGTATCTGAAATAAAGCATTGTTAAAATTAAGAAGTTTTATGTAGGTTGCGTTGAGTCTTATTCTGCAAAAGTGGTGCAATTTACAAAATATAGGTAAAAAATCAAAATTATCTTATGCAGCTGAAATTTGGCATGTGGGCTAGAAACTGCATTTAAAAAAACTTTTTCTAATAACTTTTTTCGATATTTTCAGAAATAACCCCACTTTTGAATTATTTTTTGGAAAAAAATAAAATTGGACAGATAATGCAAATCACGTGACTATTATTTTTTGCTTAATTTTCATCTCGATCGAAGCAGAACTTGATGCCAAAGTCAAATTTTCAATAAAGCTATTAATAAAAAAAAATCCCATATGATGCGGACTTTACTGGTGACACTGTATAGAATGTTTTCTAATCCCCATCTTGCCTGATCGTCGCTGATCTCAACTGACTCTTACATGTCCATTTTTTTTTCGGAAACACACAACAACTAACGCAACAAAAGTGTTCTTAATGGGCTACTTGATCTCCGCGTCGACCTCGAACCCGCGTTGATTCATTCAATTTCTTAAATTAAATAACACAATTAAAAAGTCTAGGGCGCGTCGAATTCCGCTTTAATGTGTTCCATTCATTATTAGATGAACGGGAAAAAGGATTAATCAAATAACAGCCTTGGACGGGCTCGTTTCATTAAACGATTGACAACCGAAAATATTTTTATTAATTTAAAGAAAAAATTGTTGTTGGGATGTTAGTTGAGTTCGTAGAACTAAAATATCAATAATCCCTACATACAATGTGACCAGTAAAGTCCGCATCATATGGGATTTTTTTTATTAATATAGCTTTATTCGAAATTTGACTTTGGCATCAAGTTCTGCTTCGATCGAGATGAAAATTAAGCAAAAAAATAGTAGTCACGTGATTCGCATTAGGTATCTGTCAAATTTTAATTTTTTCCAAAAGAAAATTCAATTCGCAACCTACATAAACCTTCTTAGTTTTGACAATGCTTTATTTCAAATACATTTTGTTCAATGTAGCGCCATATTAAATGTGTGTTTTTCTACAAAATCAAAATTGGGCTATTAAAATTTGGTCGCATGCGATGCAAAGTTTATTTGTTTTTGACCCTGTATAAGGTTACTTCATAAAATAAGTATTTTTGAAAACGTTATTTGTGTTCATTAAGTATAAAATAAATTTTAACTTAACGTAAAGTTTAAATATTTCAACGATTTAATTTAAAACAACTTTATTTTACTTTTTATTTTTTTACTTTCAGACACAAACTACGTTTTCAAAAATACTTATTTTATGAAGTTACCTTATACAGGGTCAAAAATAAATAAACTTTGCATCACATGCGACCAAATTTTAATAGCCCAATTTGGATTTTGTAGAAAAACACACATTTAATATGGCGCACCTTTGAAGAAAATGTATCTAAAATAATGCATTGTCAAAATTAAGAAGTTTTATGTAGGTTGCGTTGAGTCTTATTTTGCAAAAGTGGTGCAATTTACAAAATATGGGTAAAAAATCAAAATTTTCTTATGCAGCTAAAATTTTGCATGGGACTGCATTTAAAAAAACCTTTTTTTGATACTTTTAAAAATAATTTCACTTATATATGAATTATATTTTGGAAAAAAATTAAAATTTGACAGATAATGCAAAGCACGTGACTACTATTATTTTTGCTTAATTTTCATCTCGATCGAAGCAGAACTTGATGCTAAAGTCAAATTTTGAATAAAGTTATTAATAAAAAAAAATCCCATATGATGCGGACTGTACTGGTCTCAAGGAATTGAAAAAAAAGATCCAAAAAACTAAAAATGCTGTTTGTGACGAACCCTGTATACTAATCGCAAATCTAATATTCGAAATTGTAGTTTCAGCACAAGCGGACGTTTTTTATAAAGAATGAATTTTCTTTCTATACCTACCAATAAAAAAGTTTTTTCTCATCCAAACTCTATTCGTGGACCCAGTGTATACATTTAGTTCCATAACGCGTATCTTGTGCGCAAACACAAGTTAAGTTTTAACCCTCGTCTAATTAAGTCGTCCTTCATTAGCGACTGCATGTAAATACACTCCAGAACAGGGTCGGCGCCATTTTTGTTGTTACGTTTTCTCTGCGGATTATTTGCTATTAGGTGCTTTCCTTTTGCTGCTGTGTTAAACAGCAAAGTAAAAATATCCGCTTAGCTAAGTTCTTACAGAAACGCTTTCGGAAAAACTTCGTATTGTGGATTTGCCATTTTCGAGATTATTGTTTGCTGATCAAAAGGTATAATATGTGATTCTTCCACACGCTCAGCTTCTTTTCGCCACACATTTTCGTATTTCTCGTAGTTTCAATCAGTTAAAACGTTAAATCTATTTCCAATAAAATTCCCGCTTACTGCCATCGCTGAATCCTCCGATAAGATCTTGAACGTCCCCGGGGCAAGCTCGAGAAATCGAGAATCTTTAGTTATCAGTAAAAATGTCATTCCGCAGAATCACAGTCATATATTTAAATCGCGTTATTATGCGGGCATGAATACTTATCGGATGCCATCGGACAGTGCGTATTGTTTTGCATAATTAATTAATAAAAATCGCAGACCGAAATTAAAATGAAATTTGAAATTTAGAACGAGTCATTTGAAATTATAATACGTAGTGTCGCTTATTAAATGGGTATGTTTATCGTAGACAGAATGACCTGTGCCAGATTCGATAGATTACATTGCAACACTGTATGCAGAAATGTGGTATGTGGTCCTATTATAATATTAAGAACAACCTGTACAAAATATACAATGTTACGGTCTTATAAAAGTAGCGATCCTTTTACCAATGTAAAGGTTACATGTTTGGCTGGTATTTGAGGAACATCAGACCACAACCACCTTGAAGGAAGCCGTGAAACAGAAACATCGACAACACTGCTTGAAGATCCATGTGACACGTGACTTTTTTGAGGTTATCCATGCTTTAGTATTTAATTTACTCGCGATATAGGTGTTATACTATATATTAGTAAACATTTTTGGGGCGGATTTGCTGCAATAGCATTAATAAAGTGAAAAATCCAACTGCCTGGCGGTTTATTTACGGGTCTTATAAATGGCGTCAGAATTTTATTTGTTTTAATTTAAAAGTTGTGTTTTTGTATTCTACTTAACTCTTTGGACTAAACTTTATTGTTTTGTGGCTATAGTTAATTTATTAAATATTGAAGTGTTTATTTAACTTGAAGGTATATGTAAATTAGTTTAAAAATATCACTAGTAGAGATAGTTTATAAGTAGGTATGATACCTCTAGATACCTAGGTACTTAGGTAAGTTCTATTTTTTTTTGTAGTTTGTTTATTTATCAACATGCCAAGCCCCTGCTGTATTCCTGGGTGTAACCAATACCCTCTGAAATATGTTTCAGAGGGTATTGGTACACTATAAAAGTGTTTTAAATGTTGGTGTTGAGAGTGTAATATATATTTAGAGTTTATATTTGACCAATGACTGTATAAATATTGTTAATCAGGTTTCACTGGACATTGATATGAAGGTAAGGGTTTTTTTAAAGGTAATGAATTGGCTTACAATGATTTGAAATGGATTTTACCCTTTGAAATGAAACTAAGCAGGTGGTCTCGGCTTGAAAACTTATTGTCTCGGTACCAATTCATACATTGTGAAAGTGACGAAGTTACCCAGATAGTAGGTGACTTTCTTAAGACAAGCGTAGATTTCTTAAACAAAGCCTTAAGCTTACTAAATTTTGAGACTTCAGAAGTCGATAGTCAATCTTGTAATTTAAACGCAGAAGATAATAATTTGTATAATAGAATATTACTTTTGATCGATCAAATAAATCTACTCGTAGTGAAACAAAAACAGCTTCTCAACGCAATATTACTATTATTTAATAATTAGGTAAGTTGTTGTTGTTATCCAAAACTATTAATTACTTTTTGTACATTTTTTAATATCAATATAGTGGCAACAGAGCCAAAAAACGCAAAAAATATTATAAGACAGAATAAAAAACTCGCCCGTTGTTGTGCGTAGTAATAGCTTGTGGATCAGCTACTCCCAGCTGATGCGGCGTTGCCCGATGTCACTTCATGGCTTCTTTTTAAGGTGGTTGTGTTCGGGCTTTAAAAGTTTAATGTATGATGGACTTCGTAGACAAATAAATAGCCTATAAAACGAAGTTCACATATTAGTTTTCTTGCAGGTTTTTTAAAAAGTCATTAGGTTTGTATGATGAAAGAGTTTTGAACTTCCATCGTCTTTATTTGTTTTAAATAACAACGTTTCAACTGGTAAGTATCTCCAGTCGTCTTCAGGTGAATACTGTACTAACAGTACTGGTGGGGGGGCAGCGGCGGATTTAGGGGGGGAGGGGCGACGGGGGTTTCGCCCCCCCTGAGCCTTCTTAACCACACCTAAAGTCAAATACGTCATTCGCGAATTCCTGTGAAATAAATATAAGAAAAACCTTAATTTCAAATTCACATAATTAATAATAGAAATCTTAACGTAGTATAAAACAAAGTCGCTATCGCCCGTCCTGTCCCTATATGTGCTTAAATCTTTAAAACTACGCAACGGATTTTAAAGCGTTTTTTTTTAATAGATAGAGTGATTCAAGGGGAAGGTTTTTATGTATAACTAGCGACCCGCCCCGGCTTCGCACGGGTGCAATTTCAGAAAGTGGCATGCCGGGTACTAATATATTGGGTTTGTTCGGGTTTGTATTTATACCAGCGGGTTGCAACGCATGCCGGGTACACGCTAGTAATAGAATATAAAACAAGCCAGCCAATGATATAAATAAATGTATTGTCATGTTTTAAAAATAAAAGAAAAGATCAACACTATTACCGCGGTATGTATGTGTCGTAGGCTGACAGTGAAATCCGTCATTTCATGAAACGCCTAGTCATATATCATGAAGCGTGGCTAAAAGGTATATTGCAACTGGTTTGTTCGTTGTTACCCAGAGCATTTTTTTCAATTTTTTCAACTAATATTATTTTATAAAAATAAAATTTAATTTAAATTAAAAAAAAATTAAAAAAAGGCTCTGGGTAATAACGAACAAACCAGTTGCAAATATACCTTTTAGCGTGCAGCATGATATGACTAGGCTTTTCATGAAATGACGGATTTCACTATCAGCCTACGACATATGCATTGATAACTGCCGATGCCGCCGAAGCGCCCGAAGCAGATCAAAGGAGCCGCGTCAGTGCTGGATTTACCATTAGGCTGAGTAGGCTGGAGCCTAGGGCGGCAGATTTTAGGGGGCGGCAAATTTAGCCTAAAATTTTTTTTTTATCTTACAGAAATAAATGGTACAACCTTTATTCATGGTCGACGGGTAGTATTTTTTTAAATAAACTTTATTGTTGGCCGTGTCTGTTAATGGGGATGAAAAAGGTAGTTAGAACTTTACTGACTTTGCAGAAAGAAATTTCATTTTCAATAAAATAAGTTGGTAATCATAATTTTTTAAAATATTTACTAAAAATTATTGACCAAATTTGGGCGTGGTCTTAAAAAAATTTCGCCTGCGGCGCATTTCGCCTGCAGCGGGCTTTTTCTTTCCCGAACACTTCACCTGTTTCACAACTCACGAGCCGTCACTGGTATAGGGGCGGCAAAAATTGAATAGCCTACTAGCGGCAAATTTGTAAATCCGCCCCTGAGCCGCGTACTTTTAACTCGCCGTCGTCACGCCCTACCTAGATTTTACCTCACTTGCAAGACTACGAACAGCATAATAGGAAAAAAACGTAAACATGCGGTAGTGCTTTCAGGGATTTTTATTAGGTACAATTTTTTGACTTAATGAATAAAAATCTCTTTTTAAGTTTTTCAGAAAATTTCCCAAATAATCTTTTACATAGTTTATGTCTAAGGCACAACTTTATAAAAAAAGAGTATTTAGTTTAACTTATTTTTAACAGTTTTTTTATAGTGAATTTTTGAGAAATTCTGGGCGTGGTCCCGAAAATTTTTCTCCCGACACTATCCTGCTCGTCTCTTTGTAGGTAGGTAGATATTTCAGTTTTTAGTTTAACTTATTTTTAACATTTTTTTTCAGAGTGAATTTTTGATTTTGGGCGTGTCGCGAAAATTTTTTGCCTGCGGCGCTTCATTTCTAAAACTTAGTCGCCCCCTCCTCAGCAAAATCCTGGATCCGCTACTGTGGGGGGGGGAGGTTTCTAAACCCTTCCCCTGATTGGCACTACTAAGCTGAACTTTAACTCAATCTACTGAAAAACTATAAAAATGAACTTATCTCCTTCTTCCCCGGGACCACGGATTTAAGACAGTACCTAGCCTTAGAATTATAATTTAGTTTATAGGTACTTGAAAACGGTTAGAGATACTAACTAACTGAAACGTTGTGTTAAGTAACAAAATAAAGACAATGGAAGTCCGTCAAAGTAATTTTGTTGATATTACTTCATTGTCTACCACCTTCAAGCCAATATTCCATAAACTATCCATTCAAGGAAGTATTAAAAAGTACCGAGAATTGCGAAGTGATGTGTTTCCGCACGACCCAGCAAGAGCCATCTTTAACAGATCACTTACTAATTAAATATAACTTACAGCGGACTAACAGCATACCTCCTGTCGACTTATCGCATACCTTCAATCCGCAGTTAATTCGCACCTTGAACTTCCTTCTCTTCTCGCCGTACAAGGCAACAAATGGGAGAAGGATAGAACGCGCGTCGTGTCTTTTAAGGTACAGGAATGGCAAGGAGCCGTATTCACTTAATTGTCATCTACCGTATTCGAGTGACATTTTAAGATAAGTCAATTAGTTTAGCTTTGCAACTTGGAAATAAAAGCAGGACTTTTGGCTGTGTTCGAAAATTGCTAGATTATCTTTTGGATATACCGTGCGAGCAAAAATTATTTGCATCAAAGAGGGCCTTGCATCTAAGGACGTAATGCTTAGCCGTAGAGCTTAATATCTGTTGGGTGTCAGTAACTACCTGAATTAACAATCAAGCCGTTATTCCGTCATCTTTGACAGTCGTTACAAATAATTTGATTCATCCCCAATTTCTTGAACAATTCACACAATGGGATTTACGGAACAGCACAAAACATTCATGGTTAAAGCGTATTTTCGAAACGGGGTTAGAGTAAATGGTGAGTGGCTGGCAATACAATCCTGGTTTGTGCATGGACGATTTTCACGAAGATTTTTGTAACGTTGCTTTTATTGCTGGGGGTTTTTATCATTGCCTGAAAAGAACCGCGACTGTGTTTAGGGAAACAGGTTCTATACAACACAAAAAAGGAGCAGGAAGACCATCTGTAAGAACAGAAGTACTTGTTGCAAACGTTCGTGAAATAATGCAAAATACGCCAACAAATTGTATAAGACGCCTGTCCCAAGAAGTGGGAAAATCTTATGGAAAACAGGAAAGAGAAAAAATGGCCTTAAGTTTGGATGAAAATACCCCCAGATGGGCTTCAACGGAAGTGTTTCTACATAGCTGCATCCGAACTAGCATGGAGGGGAAATGAAGCGGTTTTTTTGGTATTGGAATATTTTAAGGAGGAAAAATATAATACGGGTCTAGTACAGGTCGTCTGGAATACAACCCAATATTTGCTAAAACGGCGCAAGGGGGAGCAAGTCTAACATGCAAAAGTAAGTGGCTTGTAAAAAATCTTGTGAATCCGGATTTATGTCCAATACGATTGTATTGTAAGCTAATGTCCAAAAGAAGCGAAAACATTAAAACTAAGCGATTATTTTTGACGCTCAATCAGAAATGGAAACAGAACGATAATTCCCCGTGGTTTAAGAATTCTCCAGCAGGTCTTAACATTATAAGAAACTGGACAAAAATGGGACCAAACATCGGCCTAGATACTAAAAATTAAAAAATCACGAATCACTCTAATAGAGCTTCAACAGTAAGTACTCTTAGCAGTTCAGGCCATAGTTCTATAAATTCTGTTACTCCCTATCTCCAGCTCAGCGAACAGCATCATATGAAGATTTTGTCACAAATGAGAGTCGAAAATACACCGTCATAATAATTCAATGGTTCAAGTTTTCACTATAATAATTGTAATTTTTTTATTAACAATAATTATTATAGTAATAAAAATGTTTAATATAAGAAGGATATAATATGTACTTTATTTAGTTGTATAATTTTTTGAATACAACTCGATGTTTCAGGATTACCTAATACTTTTACCTGACACACAACGCGATACCGACAACACTACTCCTCCTTCGGAGTTGTAGTGTTGCCGGGTGATGCGTTTCGTGTCAGGTAAAAGTATTATTCGGTAATCCCGAAACATCTTGTGGTATTACATTCGATAATCACTATTCGTGATGTAACGTCAGTTAAACGTGATAAATATAACTTGTGCAAAATTTGGCATTCGAGGACGCAGCCTATCAACGAACACCGCACAAAAAACCACATACAAGAGCTTTATTTTTACATTTACCATTTGCAAGAAGAATTGGAGTATTGTATTGTGAGTCTGGCGTAGCGTTTTATCTTTAAAAGATTTGTTTCTTGCCTCAAGAGAGATTTATTGGCTGAATTGATTTGTTAGACCGATCGAAGTGCAGATTTCACGGCTTTATTGTTTCCGTAAATTTATGGTACTATGGGTGTACCGCGTACCACTGAACTTCAGTTCGTTTTGTTCATGTTTCTGGTTCATTTGTTGATCCCGAGGTTTAAAAAAAATATAAGAAAAGCACGTCGAACGTCCGTACCATACGCTCGCCGCAGTCCATACGTTATTCGGTCACGGTTTGGTGTGAGACCTAAGAATGTATAAATCTAAAGAACCTAATATACAGTGGCTAGCAAAAAGTTCGCAACATTTTTTTTTAACAAAGTATTAAATTAAAATACACTTTATTGTTATAAGAAGTACATCTTGTTGTTCGGACAGTATTAAAACTGTTATGGAAATTACAATGTTCACTATATAAAGTAAGAAAAAGTAATCCAATAAATAGATAATCACACCTTTTGAGACAACGAAATAGTCATGGTCAAAAAAATTTACATACAAATCAATCCAAGACTAAGACAAACGCAATCTGGCAAGAATATACACTAATTCAACTTTTTTTTTAAATTAAAGCGAATGCCTAGATATTATCATTGTAAATTTCCTGGATAGTATAATAGGGTCTAGTAATTAGTTGCCTTTTTAGCCTTTGCTTAAAAATCCTGTTACCAATCACCTGCCGATAAGCAAGTGGTATGTGGTTATAAATTTTGATGTTTTCAAATATCTAGGGGTTTTTGGTGAGAGTTGTTTTTGGTATAGGAAGAGGAATATCATTCACAGTGCGCATGTTATAGGAGCTGTTAATAGTATAATTTTTATATTTTTGATGGATAAGGCAGGCCGTTTCCAAGATATAAATTTCAATCAAAGTTAAAATATTTTCCCTGACAAATAAAGGTTTACACTGAGTACCACAATTAACACCACGAAAGTATCTTAATGCCCCCTTTCGCAAAACCAATGTGAAGCCCAATAGGCCCTTACTACTAAAACCCCAAAAAGCAATACCATACCTCAAGTGACTTTCAACAAGTGAAAGATAAACCATTCTACCCAAACTCTTTTCCAATTCTCTTGAGACAACTCTCACTGCATAAGAACCGGACGCTAGTCTCCCATTCAATGCAAGAACGTGGTCCTTAAACTTAAGTTTGTCGTCGATTTGAGCACCCAAGAATTTTAGAACGCCCGAGTTTTTAACAAAATTATCTGTCAAAATCAGAAAACCAAAACTTAAAGGTGAGAATACTAGTTTTGCTAATATTAAAACATAATAGGTTCGCATCACAACATTGTTTGACAAGCAGTAAATCGTTCTGCACAATTAGCATTAACTCTTCTGCATTTTCCACGCCACGAAATAGTTGTATCGTCGGCGAATAAAGTAAAGATACCACTGACATCAATGGAAGGTAAATCATTAACGTACAATAGGAATAAAACCGGACCAAAATATATCGATGATGGATAAACTAAAGCATTTGAAAATAATCTGCCTGTTTACATTTACAAGCATGTAATCAAGTGTGACTCTAAGACGACTGTGTGTCCATCAGAAAACCTGGACGACCTGTCAATGACATCAGTACGGAATCGTCAATTGCGGCAAATTAAAAAATAAATTGTGAATTTACAAAAAGTGAGGTTAGATATATTTCGGATTGGAGATAAGCTTCGCCACCTATAAGTACCCACGGCACCAACAATTCTAAACAAAAGACATATCTGGCGGTAACCTAATCCCAACTTCAGATAGGTATTGTAGTGTGGTAGGTCTGAAATATACTTAAAGTCCGAATCGTGATCTCGCCGGATGTAATCTGTACTCCTGCGGGAATTTACGAGGAACGTACGACCTCTGCCCGGCAGCGAAATTGTCCGACAACCGGACAGACGCTTACTACACGCCAGGAACGGGCAGACATCAATATGTTTCGATTTGTGGATACTATGGCGATTAAAGGCCAGAAAGTTATTCGGTGCTCATAGGCTACTAAAACTAAGAGAAGAAAAGGAGAGGGAGGGAGAGAGAGAGAGAAACTACTAGAGAGAACACAGATACAGCAATCTATATTTTATAATACCTGTGTATTGTAATAATAATTACAATATTATTTTATATGATATGCCAGTACTTAATTACTCCACAATTGTATAAATTATGATAAGCATGCGTTAACTTTTGCACAATGTAACAAAAATGATACACGTTTATTTATATACAGGGTTCTGCAATAGTGCGTCAGGCTTCCATAGCTCCTATACGAAGTTAGGACTTTCATTCATACGCTAACTTATACTGTATCATACGGGGTACTTCAGAAAAATATTTTTTTGTGATCATAAAAAGTTGTGATTTTTTAAATGGCATACCCCATATTTTTTTGCATATTTAGATTTATGCTATCGTCCTTTATAAATGCATAAAATTTTGTTTAATTTGCTTTGGTAGTTTAAGAGCAATCAATTAAAAACAAAAAAAAAATTATTTTGAAGTGGAAAAATATAAAAAAAAAAAATCTAAAATTAGTTTTTCAACCACGGCATTAAGTGAGTTTGATGACAAGAGGTTTAAAGATATTATGAATCGCATAGTATTTATCTATTTTATACAGGGTGTTCATAATAAGGTCTCAAAAGTGACACATTTCAAACCTATTTTTCTCAACA
The DNA here is from genome assembly GCA_963969555.1 of Polydrusus pterygomalis. Taxonomy (NCBI): domain Eukaryota; kingdom Metazoa; phylum Arthropoda; class Insecta; order Coleoptera; family Curculionidae; genus Polydrusus; species Polydrusus pterygomalis. Next base: position 10,325,483 of record OZ018383.1, read on the forward strand.
TTTTCAAATGGAACACCCTGTATATTATTTCGGTATTTTATATAAAATACACAAGCAATTATTTTTTGTAGTTGAAGCATATAAGTTATTTCCAGCCGTTTTCGAAATAAATGCAAATTTCATAAATTATGTTCATTAAACAGAGTTTATTTTTAAAATTAAGCCTAGGCGACTAGACTAATAATTGAAAACTACAATATTTGTTCAAAATGTCTTCCATTTTGTTCTGTGCACCGAGATCTTTTCAAAAACATGTTGGCTTGTGCACAGAACAAAATGGAAGACATTTTGAACAATTACTGTAGTTTTCAATTATTAGTCTAGTCGCCTAGGCTTAATTTTAAAAATAAACTCTGTTTAAACAACATAATTTATGAAATTTTTTGCATTTATTTTGAAAACGGCTGGAAATAACTTATAATATGCTTCAACAGCAAAAAAAATTGCTTGTGTATTTTATATAAAATACCGAAATAATATACAGGGTGTTCCATTTGAAAAAGTTGAGAAAAATAGGTTTGAAATGGGTCATTTTTGAAACCTTATTATGAACACCCTGTATAAAATACATAAATACTATTCTATTCAGAGTATCTTTAAACCTCTTGTCATTAAACTCACTAAATACCGTGGTTGAAAAACGAATTTTAGATTGTTTTTTTTTGATATTTTTTCCACGACTTCAAAATAATTTTTTTTTAGATTTAATTGATTGCTCTTAAACTACCAAAGCAAATCAAACAAAATTTTAGGCATTTATAAAGGACGATAGCATAAATCTAAATATGTCAAAAAATATGGGGCATGCCATTGAAAAAATCACAACTTTTTATGACCACAGTTTTTTGGGCCACCCTGCATAAGAAAAAATATTTTTCTGAAGTACCCCGTATGATACAGTATAAGTTAGCGTATAAATGAAAGTCCTAACTAAATTCGTATAGGAGCAATGGAAGCCTGACGCACTATTGCAGGGCCCTGTATATCTCAGACGATGTGGTAACACTCATCATAGGAACTAGGAACTTATACCACTACTTAGCAGAACTAATGCAAAGAGAACTGAATATCGTGTAGCGCTGGTGTAAGTAAGAAAGTGGATCTTCAAGTAAACGCTGCAAAGACTTCACCATTCACCAAACGAAGACACAAGAGAACAACCTAACAATCGTTTGTGAATAGCTAAAAAACAGTCAGCGAGGTAAAATATCTAGGACTAATTCTGGACACCAAACTGACATGGAACCAATAAATTAAGAGCACCATAATGAGATGCAGAAGCCTGTTGGAAAAACCGAGAGACCGCAGATGGTAATGTTGTATGTCACAGTCATTAGACCATTGATGCATAGGGTTCATAGAGATCTGTAGTGTGATTGCGCGTTCAATAAGAAGCACCCTCATCGCGACGTGAGATCATACTAGTACTAACACCCTTAGATATACATATCCGAATGGAGGTTAACTGCAACTGCCTCTAGAAAATAGGGCACATAAAAGTGACGGATCCAATCAACGACGAGCTCTTGGAGATGAAAACCAATCGCATCAAAGCGATCTACAACTTTGCAAAATCATTTAATATCAGCTGCAACCCTACGACTGATATATGGACCAAAGGAACACCTTTGTTATTTGGCAAAGCAGGGACATCAATATATAAGTGTTTCATCTACAACCAATTAATTTGGTGATTTACCAGAAATATTCCACAGTGTTGCCAATTCATCTTTAGTGTCTGCAATTCCAGGAATTTAAAAAAAATCCTTAATTAAGTAAATAACCATTGAACTTGTTTTAGCTCATTTTTATTGTACTACGGCTGTGTAACGTGAACGTAGGCATCCGAAACACATCAATATGTATTCGAGATAGAAGATCTGATGTCGCATATTTGCTTAAACGGTCCTCTCGACACGGGCGTAATATGGTAGCTTTCACATAATTTTCCAGATAAAAGCAGAAATACTGGGAAAAACACGCAGGGTGTGTGTTTTATCGAATCGCGATCGCCATTTGCCAGTCGATTTTTTCCCTTTTTCAATCATTTTGTTAGTCGTACACTGGGAAAATCTCTTTTTATCCCTTGCAAAAATTTAAGCGACCATTGCTAAAATGTTTTGTCAAATAAAGGACAGCCAAGCGCATTACTCTATTAGGAGAATGCACTTTGATGAACTGACTTTGCTGTGGTTATAACTAACTAACTACTTTGTAAAGAATAATTCTGTTATAACTGTAAAATATTTTGCTGCAAGGCCAGAAACCTTTTTTAACTGGAACAGAAATTGAAGATATAGTCCATACTTTAAGTGGAGTATGTTTAAAAGTTAAAAGGGAAAGAAATAAGGCACTTTAAGTTTTCCTCCACTGGCATATTAAAATAAATTTTAAGTTTTATTGAAGGGTAAACTCTCTGCATGTTTCGAATGTATATACATTCATCATCAGAAGAATAGAATAAGAAATATTATAAAGAAATACAATAGGTGCGAACAGTCCAAACGGAGCTACAAGATGATGGAAAGAACAAGTAAAGTATTTGGAAAAACGTCCAACGTAATCATAAACTTAACGAGAGGCCATTCGTGAAGTATTGGTAGAAACTAAGTGATAAGCAGTAAGCTATGTTTTTTTTTTATGATCGAGCACAACCACTATAGGAAAAATCCTTTAAGGCGCTCTGGGAGCGGTGCGTGTGCGAAGAAAGCGATTCACGTTTTTCTTGAATCGTTGGAGGTTATATTCGGTTGGAAGCACGGTCTCAGAAAAGCCGTTCCACAAAGATGACGTCCTCCAAATGAAAGAGTTCTGAAACAATGATGTTCGGGGTGTACTAAGTTGAACCACATAGGGATGAGCGGCAGTGGTTCGTCGTGTGTTTCTGCTATGTATTGCTCTAGGTGGAATTGAGCGGGCAATATATGTCGAACACTTACCATGGAAATATCTGTAGAAGAGAGTCAAATCACCAACCTGTCTTCGATGTTCTAAGCTGTCGAGGTTCTTAGTCAGCTCGTGGTCGCCGATTAGACAAACGGCTCTCCTTTGGATGGAATCCAACAACCGAAGGGTATGCTTTGGTGCAGAACTCCAGATATGAGAGCAGTATTCCAGTGATGGTCGAATCTGGGCTTTATAGAGTGTCAAAAGTTGTTGAGGTGTATACAACTTTTTGGTACGGAAAAGTACACCGAGCTTCTGAGAAGCTGCCTTGGCGATTGCCACAACGTGATTATGCCAAGACATATTTCCTCCCAGGTTGACACCCAGCAAATTAATAGACGAAGTCAGTGGAATTGCGTGTCCTGCCATAACGATATCGGGTTCTGCAATGTTAACCTTCTTAGAGAAAACTGCTGCCTGGGTTTTTTGAGCGTTAAATTCGACTTGGTTACTGTCACCCCAAGACAAAATTTCTTCCAGGTCTTTATTGAGGCGTGATACCTCATGTTGTCTGCGAAGATGTGCGTCAGCAGCCGATGTTTGAGATTTCAAAGTAAAAGATGAGATAAGTGTGCTGTCGTCAGCAAAGCTATATATTGGATTTTCTGTTTTCGCTAGAAGGTCGTTACTGTACAGTAAGAAGAGTGTAAAAATATTAGTTTGTCTAGTATCATGTCTATGAATATCATGAACTTTTGTAAACGTTATGTTAGAAATTTTTTGTTTGCTAGTATATCAAACCCGCTTAAAGTAGTAGTAGTAGTAGTAGAAGAAGATGCAACGACCAGCTCACGAAGAATTGGAACTTAGTTGGGATTTCCCAAAAAAGAGTGATCAAATCGCTTCACGAGCAAGGCTTATACCCGTACCATGTACAGCGTGTACAGAATCTTCAACCTGGAGACTACGCCAAGGCGGCCAAGTATATGCAATTTTGTGAGTGAATAATTAACAATCGAACAAACCCGAACAAACCCAACCGATTTGTCGTATAGTCCGCCATTCACCAGACATGCTCGGGCGAAAGCCGATTGGCGATCCTGGGTGTTATGTACAAATATGCGTGCGGCATGGTCTTGGTCTGTAACTGTATGCGATGTATCGGCACCAGCACCCGGTATAACCCTATATCTATATAACTCAAAGTACTTACGTATCATTTAATGGAAAGCATTGGACCCTTATGCGGAAGGTTAACGATCCCCGAGGAAAAAACAACAAACAATCTTTTGTAATTAAAATCCCTCGGTAATCATTTCGCATTCTTATTTTTAATAAAGCATGAGAATAACCGAACAAATTACCTGTCTTTTCACTTTTCCAGGCAATTATTAAACGCCAGGAGCTAAAAGGCACAGCGGAAAAAATAAAAACCGTCGACTGGTTACTGGTTTATATTTTAAAAAGATTCAAGTGTTGTCTTGGTTGAATGGAAGGTGCAGGTTGATGTATTTATGCAGTGGCTGGAATTAATCGAATGCCATTCCGGCCACGCCGTAGGTCCTTCGATCAAAATGCGTTGAAGCCACCGCGTTTATTACACTGGTCGACTGTTGTTTGCTTGCTGATTTTTTGCTTCGTTACGATTGCTACTGGTATAAAGCAATGGTATCTAATGCAGCCCCGCAATGAGAAAAAAGCCTTTTATTCCTTATAAGAATACACATCCTCCTTATACAACTATTGAATACTATATGTGACAGAAACGCGCTTTCCTACTGTAAGACAACGAAAATTGCTAGACCGTTCTGTCACACGGTAATTTGGCCATAGGAAATAGGAGTTCATGCTACCATAGAATGGTTTATAGCCATTATTGTTCTGAATGCTCACTTATAATCTCCCTAGCAGCAGAATTATTACCGATAATTTTTTTAAGGTCACGAATGGATTTGTTGATAGAAAATTATCCCGAGTCGAAGACGAGGGAAATTTTCTATCAATAAAAACACGAGTGAAACCGAGAAAAAAATTATCGGCAATTAATTCTGCTGCGTGGGAGATTCGGTAAGAAAATTTCATAAATTGGAGTGTCTTTTAATGTTCCTGAGATTTAAGTAATAAACCTTAGTTACTAACAAGTAAACTCAACTTGTAAAAATACAGTTACATATTTAACTAAACTCAACAGAAATATGTTTTTTAAAGTTATATTTGAATTTAAAACTATAAAGACAATGGATTGTCTCACCTGTCACTTCAAAATGACTTGACATATGAAATAAAATTAAGTCGTAGTAGTCGTACCTAAGAAAAATTATCACTTATTAATTTTATTGGGTTAATAGGCTATAGACTATCGCGATAGTCTCCCGTTGCTATAAGCAACGTAAACAAAAAGGAGCCTTCTTATTGGTTGAAAATAAATTTATGAAATTTTCACAGTAATTATCAAGGTCTATTGGGGGTGTAATCTGGTTTTATATACTGTAATAGTTCCGACTGGCAGTTATAATGAAACTTTTGCTTGCTACGGTTAATAAAGCATATACTTACCACTAAAAATAAGTACCTACTGTAGTTCTCAAAAATTTAAACAGCTTTTAGTGTGATATTGTTCTTGTCGTTCAACATTGCATATGATTATCAGAATCTATTATGCAACATGCTCAATTAAGATATATAATTCGTCGAATACTAATGATGGGTTGTGCGAAATAAGAATCTTCTATTGATTTATATGACATGCAAAGTAAATAAATTAATGAAACAGGTATTGGTACGATCAATAGAATTCAAATTCGGGCAGGACAGCTAGAAGACTCCGAACAACGATGTGACCTGCACAACAAATACGTTAAAACTAATACTAAGGCGCGCGGCGATTGCCTAACAGCGTTTAAACTGGGTTTCTGTAAAACTTGCATTATTTTCTGTAAAAATTCCCGTTGCTGAATCATCAACCAACAAAATTTGAGAATACCAGTTATATATACTATTATTAATTATCTTTTAATTATTTTTCTAGTATTTAAAAAAGTATCCTGCTAATCCTGTACCGTAAATAATATCTATAGGGCAGTAATTAATCTTGCGGCGCTCTATTTTTAAGTCAAATCAAATTAATTGCTTTGATTTCTTGTCTTATTTTCATTAAACAAATTATATTACTGAGAATTAGGTTGTCTTCGATATAACTGCAAGAATCTTGGATTTCTAATTTACTATTTGTATAAAATATAAAAGAAATCATGAAGTTAATAAATAACTTTATATTTTAGCAGGATGACTGTGTATACTGTAAGAAATATAGGAAACTTTAGACAAAACAACGTAACATGTCTGCCTTGGTGCTCAAGAAGTCCTGATTTAAATCCAATTGAAAATGTTTGGGGATTGATGATTAAAAAAATGTACAAAATAAATTTTAAACCACAGAATGAAATAGAGTTATTTGATAAAATAGAAGAAATTTGGGAAGGGCTAACTCCGGATTAGACCAGAAGTATTATTTTGTCAATGCCAAGAAGATTATGACTACTTAGTGTTAGAATCCAATGGCGCAGCAATTAAATATTAGTATTTTGTTTGTTGTTTGTTAATAAATTTACCCTTTTTGGCTTTATACTTTTGTTGGTGTGTAGGTATAAGCAGCAAGGTGAGAAATCCGTATTAGGTACCCAATTTTGTTGTAATTGAGTTATGTATGGGTGGAGTGTACGAATTTATATGTCGTCAATTGAACTAGATCATTGGATTGGATAACTCCCCGATGATGAAAAGCTTCTTGCAGATTTCTATAATCTCCAGTCAGTTATAAACGTCTTTACAACAGTTTTCTTGCATTTGCGACTAAATAAACCGTACAATCATTACCGACAAATTTTGTTACACAATCCCAAACAACCTATTAGCGAGTGATACAGCGAAAAGCGCTGCTGTACCTCTTTCAAATCGGTAGTATTTGTCTGTACGAAAGATCAAAGAAAGCGAATTTTATTGATCGATATTGATCTGTAAACGTATGAATCATTTGAGATATAGTCGAGGAATTTGGACGTGGACAAAAAATACCCCCAATTGGGTAGTAATCTGTGAATATTATACAGGGTGTCCGGAAATGATGAGCAAAAAATTTCGGGGATAATTCGAGACCGAAAATAAAAGCTCTTCCCATAACATTTTTTCCAAAATTGATTAACGGAGTTACGGGGTGTTAAAGGTAAATTTTATTTGTAGTTTTTTTACAATACCTTTTGCCAGGCTCATAATATTTAGACGATTGTGGGGCTATTTCGGGATAAGAAATACAAATTTGACCACTGGTTTTTCGCATTTTGTAGAGGGCGCCTCATAGGAGCCTATACTTTAATTTGAATGGTCCCTACTCTTTTGTCTTACACTGTATGCGCATTTTGACTGAATATTTTTATTCTCCTAACCTTTTGACATTTAAAAGGTATAGTAGGGGAGAGTGGGGCACGTTCGGCCATGGGGCACAATCGGCCAGTGCCTTTTAAAATTTAAATGTTTACATTTTCGCGCGAATTTCATTATTGAAAGTTGGTATTAGCCCTAATGCAACTTGTCGTTACGATTTTATAGGTTTAGTAACGTTAACAAAAATTTGTTGAATAAAATTGTGTTTTGTGCAGAAAAAGGTAAGTTTTTGAATAATCCTATTAGGTAATATATTAATCGTCCTCTGAACCCAGTTTAGTCTGAAAATTGGAACAAACTAACTTCAGTATGCCTAGTTTTATTATTTAAATACACATAACCTATATATAAGTGACAGTCATGTAAAAAATATTATAATTGAGAACGACCGGTAGGGGCACTTTCGGCCACAGACAGTGGGGCAGAGTCAGCCAGTGGCCGAAAGTGCCCCGACCAAATTTTATTATACCGAATACAATTAAAAACCAACATAGAAGAGAAAGGTGAGGTATTAGATACAATTAAAAGAAGTACTACATCAAATACAGTATTAACTCCTGAAGGCGACCTAAAGGCAATCAGGGAAAGTCGAGAATATATACAGAAACTCCAGAAAAAAATAGAATAGAGGAAATTGAAGAAGGGCTAAGCAGAAGAATATATTGGAAAAATAGAAAAGGAAGTTGAAAGGACCTAGTCAGGAAACTAATTCTTTATTACCAAATGGTTTAATTAAGGTGAAAAAATTAAGATACCAAAGATGAAAGTATTTGACAGCTCCAGCAGTGAATCAGATATTAACTATGCTAGCGCAACAGACGACAATGTAAGCTTTGGGTCTCTGGACGACAATGACGATTCCGAAATAAACAGTTTTATTTTAGTTAAATTCACTTTAAAAAATGCTTTCATGCATTATGTCGGTTATGTGCAAAATATTATTTCTGACAATTCATATGAGGTAAAATATCTTAGGCGTAGAGCAAAAACTAATAAGTTTTATTTTCCACAAGTGAAGGACATTGAGAAATGTAGCCGGGATAGCATTTCAGCTATACTAAAAAATTCCGTTAAGTCGAGAAAAGACTCTAGCTTAACATTTCATTATAATTTTACCGGTCTTAATGTAAAATAGTTCGTTTACACAAACTTTAGGACATGTTTAAAATACTTATCGCTATAGCTACCTGATAGTTCTAAGGTTTGTTTTTAGTATATAAGTATATTATCTTTAAGTGTATTTTGTTTTTATTGCTATTTGCAATTTGCGATGTTTGACTAATAAAGTAGACAGCTGCCTTACTGTTTTATTAAAGAATTTTAGTCAATATATCGATATGCCGAACCTACCCCACTCTATGGCCGAACGTACCCCCATGTGGGGCACATTCGGACATTATGCATTTTTTTTTGCTGACCAACAAAAATGTTAGTAAGATAGTTTCATCATAATAGCTTGAAATTGTTTTATAAAGACCAGATTAACCTACTTTTAACTGTATATTTATTCTTACATTTTTTAAAGACATTATTATAATGCAACAATCAATATGGGGCCGAATGTGCCCCACTCTCCCCTACTTTTCTTTCGATAAATCTAACCGTTTTCGAGAAAAACGCTAAAATAACATTGCTTGCATGCGATGAACACGAAATCATTTTAATTTCTTATGTTTTAATTTAATTATAATTTTTTAAGAAGAATTAATTTATGCAAAATTTAACTTTAACACCCCGTAACTCCTTTAATAATAAATGTTCGAAAAAATGTTACAGGAAGAGATAGCATTTATTTTCGGTCTAGAATTATCCCCTAATTTGTTTGCTAATCATTTCCGGACATCCTGTATATAACAGCTCAACATAAAAAGACATCAACTGGTCAAGAAATTGTAACTTGTGTAAATTGTAAGTTTACCTTCAATTTATTTTCGCGTTACACAGCTAAAATTTTTAACCTATTGGCAAGAAATTGGAACTTGTTCTAATTTTTCGATCAAGTTGGGGAAAAGTAGTGCATTCTAGTGTTTTTAGTGGCTGCCAACCTATTAGATTTTGAGGTTAGAAAATCCTTTTTAATGTTTCGTTAAAATTTGGTTAAAATTGGTTCGACGTCGTGTTTTTAGTTCGAGCAAGAGAACAAGTCAATTAAACTTACTTTTTCAAATCGACGTTTCTTCGATAATGTTTTTTAAGATCTACGTACTAACTACAGAGCCAAAACTATACAAAATTTAAACCCTAGTGGTCCGTACCATCCCATACTGAGCAAAACATAAAAAATTACATTAGAACCGTCTTTGTTCGTCTAATAGAAAGTGGATCGGTTCTTTTAAGCCGATTTGTTTTTGAGAAATACGGGTCAGTCAATCCTAATCGATTTATCGATCAATAGATCCATTGATCACGATCAATGATGGAGCATTACGTTATTACGCACCGACATTGTCTATAGTCAGATCTGGTCTTAACGTGCGGGTCCAAAGGTCACTGATCATATGCGTCAAATCAGACAACACAGAGGCTATCAAAATGTTGTGAGATTATTTACAAATTACCGAAGGAAGGAAAAATAGTTTCATTATTTTAGCTATCACGAAGATAGCCACATATACCCAATATTATTAGTTTTGTAAAAATTATGTACAGGGGAGTTGAAAAAGTTACAAAAAAATTATATAATCGTTAATTATATACCTACTGTACCCTTTAATTAAAAACGAGAATAATAAACAGTGCAATTTATTTTAACAATTTTACTACTAAAACCTAAAAATACAATGGCATTTAGTCTGATAAACTATTTCGATAATGAAAGAAAAAGTGGAATTCGCAAACCAATATGCAGGAAACCGTAATGAAAACACTGGGAATTAGTTTAAGGACTATGCAGAATAATGTGCATGAAAAAAAGCATAATATAATACCCAAGAATACTAAAAAATGTAAACGAAAAACACCGTTTATAATTATAGCCTAAAAACTCTCATCGTCACTTATAAAATCTGAAAAGTCCTCGTCGTCTGAGTCGTCTTCGAATGGAGCAATTATCATTGGCGCTACTTCGACATCTAGTACTTGTTCTCGATCCCACCAATCCCTTATTAATATTTCTGTAGGTTCCACCGATTTCTTCCAGTACTCTTGTGTAATATGATCTAACGAATCTTGCCAAACTATTTGTAGTTGGTCGGATTTAAGACCATCACCTACATGTTTTTAATAATAAGACTTTGCACCAGTCCATATTAATTCTATTGCGTTAAACTGGCAATGATATGGCGGCAGTCGTAGAACCTCATGACCATATTCACGCAGTATTTCATCTACCGCGTATATTTTGGGTTTTTTAAGAGACTTTGCTATTGATAGGAGTTCCGATTTAAGCATATTTGGTAAAGGATTTTGGTTGTGTTTTTCCAGCCACTCATAAATATCACTTTTCCTCCAAGACGAAGTAGGCTGTTTATTTAAAATTCTTGAATGATATGATGCATTATCTAATACAATTAAAGACGGAGCATCCAAATTTGGTATCAATTGAACTTTTAACCATTTTTCAAACATTTCGCAATTCATATTATCATGATAGCCAGCACTTTTTGATGTTGAAAAAAAAATCAAACTCGCACCTGCAACATATTCTGCTGCGGAACCGGCATGCAAAATAATAAAACGCTTTCCCGTACCGCACCCCTTTTTCCTTTTAACACTTTTTACAGACTCATCTTGCCAAGATTTTGAACCACTTTCATTCGAAAATATCCACGTTTCGTCTTAAAATACCACTTTTCTAAATTTCGATTTGTAATTGTCCGTATATTTTTTTAAAAACTGAACACGCTGACTCACTATCTGTGGCTGCTCACATAAAAATCTTCGGTTACAGTCTTTTTTATAGCGAAAACCTAAATTTTTTATTAATTTTGATAACGCTTCAAGTCCAATTTCCAAAACCCCCCGAATTTTTAATGTTTTTTGTAAAACTGGAAGAGTTACATTGGTTTTTGATTTGTATAAATCGTAAATCACATTTCGAACTTCCATTTTAATATTTTCGCTTAAATCCTCAGTCTTTGGCTTTCTTCGTTTACACTTTTTAGTATTCTTGGGTATTAGGTATGTTATGTTTTGTTTCATGCACAATTTTCTGCACAGTCCTTAAACTAATTCCCAGTGCTTTGGCTACTGTTTCCTAAATATTGGTTGGCGAATTTCCACTTTTTCTTTCATTTTCGAAATAGTTTATCAGATTAAGTACCATTTTTTTTGATTGGGGATGCAAAAACCCAGAAAATAGTTTCATTTTGTCACAAACTGTCAAAGTCACAAAACTGGCATATTTAAAATAAAACGTAGCTGTTGCTATTATAAGCTTTTTTAGAATCGCTGGAAAGTAAATACTATCCTTTTTTTCATGTCAAAATGGAATAAGTCTGTCTCATTTATCTTACGTATTTTATTTAGAGGGTAAAATTAAACGCAAGTAAAGAAAACAAAAACTGAGAGTATGTCTTTCTTAAATCGGATGACCCGCACGATAAGACCAGATCTGACTATAACAACAGTGTATAAATGTGAATCTACCATCAATGCGACGACAAAGTTCTAGTCCTCTTGCAGGTAATGCCACTGGTATTTGCAGGAATATACATTTTTTTTAACAAGATTTCGAACGAAACCACCGAACTACTTTCCATTTTCATTGTATAACGAAAAAAAAAACGTACCATGTCACAGTCTAACAATACATAATCAAGCGTCCTTAATAGGTATGCATCGGCCGAATAAAAATTGACCATTGTGGCCAGCTGGTGTGACCGTACAATGTGTCGTTTAACCTGGCCTAATGTTTATCGTCCACCGGGACCTGTTTTCTGCCGGTCCCCGAACGTATTCTATCAATTAAAATTGTAGCTCGGGCTGAGCCTACATTCCTCTGACCCTGTACGATAATCAATTATTAATATGGTGACAAGGAATCTTGAGTCTTATACTTGTTAGATTCAGGATTCAGGCACTCACAGAAAACAATTATATTATATTTAATTTACAGTTTTGATTTGCAATATACTTTACCTTTGCACTGAGAAAAAAGCCTTCTGTTCCTTATAATAATTTACGTGCTCTTTATAAGTTTAATACTATCTAAATGTGACAGGAACGCGCTTTCTACTGTAGAAAACGAAAATTGCTAAACCATTGTGTAGGGATAATATCACGATAATTTAGCCAATAGGAAATGGAAGTTAATGCTACTATAGAATGGGTTATTAACAATCAATCAGTTATTCCGTCATCTTTGACAGTCGTTACAAGTAATTTGATTCATCGCCAATTTTTCCAATCTTGAACAATTCACACAATGGGCTTTACGGAACAACACAAAACATTCATGGTTGAAGCGTATTTTCGAAACGGGGTTAGAGTAAATGGTGAGTGGCAATATAATCCGGGTTTGTGCATGGACGATTTTCACGAACATTTTCCTAACGTTGCTTTTATTGCTGGGGATTTTTACCATTGCTTAAAAAGAACCGTGGCTGTGAGGGAAACAAGTTCTTTACAACACAATAGAGGAACAGGAAGACCATCTGTAAGAATAGAAGAACTTGTTGCAAACGTTCGTGAAATAATGCAAAATACGCCAACAAATTGTACCTATAAGACGCCTGTCCCAAGAAGTGGGAAGATCTTATGGAACATGCAGGACTATTCTTAAGAAGCAGCTAAATTTAAATATTTCCTTATAAATTGCAAGTATTCCAAGAAATACAAGCCGCAGATAATAATAGGGAATAACCGTTACCTATAGGCAACGGAATAACTCTCAGTGGTTTACCCAAAATTTATTGGAAATAAATGACTTCTTAGACCTGACTTTTTTTCGAATGAAGCCTGTTCCACCTCTCCGGTTATGTGAATTCTCAGAATACACGCATGTGGAGTAGTGAAAATCCCCATGTAGAGTTCACATTGCACCCTCAACAAATTGGTGTCTGGTTAGCTGTTTTCCGAAGAAGAATTGTTGGTCCTATTTTTTTCCATGACACAGTTAGGTATACAGCACAGCGATATAGAGACAATATTTTGAATCCATTTGTGGAGCAATTACTTGACGACGAACTACGCTTTGGATATTTTCAACAGGACGGTGCAACCGCCCATACAGCCGCCGAAACTATTAACTAATTACAGTTTTCGATCAGACATTGAATTTCCACCTAGATCGCCTTGTTTAACGGTTATGGATTACTTCGTTTTTTCTCATTGGAAGAACACTATTTTTAAAACACCAGTTGCAAATTTAGAACAATTACAAGAAAGGATTATCCAAGAATGTGGTAACATTTCTCCAGAGATGTTGGTCAACACTTTCGAAAATATGAAGAAACGTGTGAATTTATGCTTGGAGCATGGCGGTGGCCAATTTCAGCAATTTATGTTATTATTTTGTTTCTTTTTCTTTCTGTGTATTCTTACTTTGTTAATTTTGTAAACAACATAAGTAAATTTGTATTTTTCTACTTATTTTATTACTCATTAGTTTGGCATAATATCATGTCATAATATGAATTTGACAAAATTTTAACCTAGATTTGGTTAGATATATCGTCCCCATATCATTGTGATCTAAACCAAGCGCTACGTTTTTTAATCCAAGCCCTCTTTGATGCAAATAAACTTTGCTCGCACGTTACCTTCAGACTAATCATTTTAAATCAAATAATAAGTTCATACTTTAATTAATATAAATATAGTTCAATTCGTAATTGGTGTGTGGATTTACCGATGCGGTGAATTTCTTTTCAATTGTTTTTTCTGTCATATTTCTTAAGGTAAAATGGGCATACCATAGGGACCTACTACTCCCACTCTACGATCAAAAACTTTCTAACACAACTTATCATTTTTCTTCTTAATGCCACTACCTCTCTTTCTCTAATGTGATTGACGGTTCCGAAACAAAAACAAAAAACCCGTTCACCTGTTGAAACGATAAAAAATCACGGCGGCGTTGAAATGCCCTTAAAGATATTTCGAGCATCGCGTTCCGTTCAACGCCCACTTGATTGACACGAGCCACGAGTTTGACGTTGAAGAATGCCGACACGTAACCCGTGGTACGACCAAGACATGGCATGATTTTATGTTTAATTTTTCGATTGTCTTCGATCGATCCACGCTTCAATGAGTGAAGACATTCGAGATGGATGTGATAAGGTTTCATTGATATTGTGTTTCGGGCGTTGTTAATCTAGCTATCGCCATTACGATAATTAGGAGACGGCCATGTCTTGTTGAATAGCTTAAACCGATCGGCAACTGTTTTATTTTCTTATTTTCACGTGCTACCGCTAGGAGGCTGACGTTGCCACGTCTGTGTGTCGTCATATATACCTACTGTTCCGACTGTAAAGTTAAATTTTTGATTGGCTGCTAGCCAACACTTGCACTAATAAATTTCCCATACAAGTCAACTTATGCTGACCCCTGATGACATATGGGTCTGTAGTTTGGTGGACAAAAACACAGCATATTACGACAACCACAAAACTCAACAGTGTACAGAGGCCTGCTTGTATATCACCGGTGCAATGAGAAGCACCCCCACCGCAGCAATGGAAGTTATACTAGGACTAACACCACTAGATATACACATCAAAATGGAGGCCAACTGCAGCGCTTCTAGGATGAAAGCAAATGGGGAATGGAAACAACGCCCCGAGAAAATAGGGCACACAAGAGCCACGGACCTTATCAACGACGAGCTCCTGGAGATGCAAACCGATCGCATGAAAGCGAGATATAACTTTACAAAACCATTTAATGTCAGGTGCGACCCTGATATGTGGTCCAAAGGAAAATCTCCGTCACTAGACAATGGCCTAGTTTGGTACACTGATGGATCGAAAACGGCCAACGGAGTAGGCGCAGGTATATTTGGGGAAAGACCGAGAATGGAAATCAGCATCCCTCTGAGGAACTACGCCACAGTATACCAAGCTGAAGTTCATGCGATACAAGCATGCGTACAAAAGAATCTTGAAAAAGGCTACCACGACTAAAAGATACATATCCTGTCGGACAGCCGAGCTGCCCTGAAGGCTCTGAACTCTTTCCGATTTACATGAAAAATCACAATGAAGTGCCTTAACGACCTAAAAGACCTGGCAGCCAGAAACAACAGGGTTGAACTCCTATGGCTTCCTGGCCATTCAGGGATAAAAGGCAACGAAAAAGCAGATGAACTGGCAAGAACCGGATCTGCTCAAAATTTTAGGGGCCCAGAACCCTCCCTTGGAATATCAAAAAAGGCAACCAAAACAACATTAGACAGATGGGCGCAAAAGCAACATCTATCTCGATGGAAAGGCACACCTGGCCAGGCACACGCACGGGCCGTCATCGATAGGCCCTCGAAGAAGCTATCAGTTGGAATGCTGCTCCTGACGCGTACCCAGCTAAAGCAAGTGACCGGCCTACTAACAGGCCATTGTCACTTAAGAAAACACCTTCAACGAATGGGAGTCTATAATGGACCCATTGAATGTAGACTTTGCGGCGAAGAGGATGAAACCGCCTCCAATATCATATACAGCTGCGAAGCGCTAAACCGTAAAAGATTCAAAATCTTCGGAAACATTCGACGTGGCGATAACCTCCCGCACGACAAACTTGGAAGAAAACTACTGGACCTCGTAGAAGGAACAAATATTTTCTAACAAGACTGGGGCGCACAATAAGCCAGAAGGCTGCAGTGTAAGAAGTTTGGGCCACACTTCGAACCCGACCTCCGCCTTTAACCAACCAACCAACCAACCATGCTGAAATAAACCCTAAAAGGGTTCTTGAGTCTTTAAATTCGTCGGTAACACCGTACCTTCCTCGCGGTTTTATGGTGAAACTTGCGAGGAACCTGGTGGAGCTTTCCATTTCTTCCATTCCTTTCTTTGTCAGCTCGTTATGATAAAGATAATGAGATATACATCTTGCTCCATCGTCTTTCGAATGCACAATCAAGAGTCAAGTAGTAAAATTTTAGTTGTCGATCACCCGGATCTGATATCCCTTTTCGTTCTTCTGCTCTGAGAAAAAAGCCTTCTATTTCTTATAAGAATTCACATACTCTTTGTACAACTGTTTAACACTAGATGTGACAACAACGCGCTTTTCTATTGTAAGACAACGATAATTGCTAGACCGTTGTGTAGTGATAATAGCACGGTAAATTAGCCAATAGGAAATAGGAGTTAATGCTACCATTGAATGGTTTACGGCCATTATTGCTCTGAATACTGACAGTAACTATCAAATTCTATTGGGGGTGTAATCTGCTTTTATATACTGTATTAGTTCAGTCTATATAGCAGTTGTAATAAAACTTGACATTAATCATAATAATATTTGCTTGCTACGGTAAATAAAGCATATACCACTAAAAATCAGTAGGTACCTAGGCTGTAGTTCTAAAAATTTAAATAGCTTCTAGTTTGATTTTGTTCTTGTCGTTTAACATTGCATATAATTATCTATTAGGCAACATGGTTTACTGAGATCATAAAATTCGTCCATAGATTATAAAATCCAATCTTAATGATGGGATGTGCGGAATGAATATTCTATTGCTTTATCTGACATGCAAATTTAAAAAACCTAAATACAAAGTAAAAATAAATTAATTGAAACAAGTATTGGTACGATCAATAAAATTCAAAGTCAGAGAGGACAGCTAGAAGACTCCGAACAACGATGTGACCTGCGCAACGTATACGTTAAAACTAATAGTACGGCACGCGGCGATTGCCGATCGCTACGAACCCCCACCAACGTCTTGGTGGATTATAGGTTCTCACGGACACAATTCGTTTTTGGGGACGCTGTTCTGCTTTCTTAATTGTAGAGGAAGCGCTTTACTAGGAACAAAATGCGTCGCATTGAGAAGATACCATTTATTTCTTAACAAAATTGCTGTATTAAAAGTAGTTCATTATTCAACAAGAATGTGCTGCTAATGAAACTGATTACTACCATTTCAAACACTGTTCTGGCAATTTTGGAATTGAGATAACACTAAAGCCTTTGACACACTAACAATTTATTTAATATGGGTTGATAAAAAATAAGCCATCAATACCAACTCTGTCTTAGCAAACCTGTTGAATTACACAATCTTCCTCAGCATATTATTGACCTTATTCTATTCCGTGTATTAAATTACAAAAATATTAAAAGCTGTTTTTCGGTTTCTCCGGGTTCCTTACCCAAATAGAAACAGAATTAAAGCTAAACTTACATTTAGAAATATTTTATCGTCAAAAATCCAGCTCCGAAGAGCGCTAGGAATCTCCACGCCATATTTTGTGGTACCCATCACAAGTTATATTATTTATTACAAAAATATATTTTTTCAAAGTCAAAGTATACATACCTTTAAATATATGTAACATTGTGTAGTCACACCACACAATGCGGTGGTACCCATTAAGGACTGAGCAAAGAAAGGTACCCGGCGAGCTGCTATTATGCTATTGTTGCTCGCTGGTACAAACGACAATAAATTAGGCCCATTTTTTCCACGGCGTTGTGTATGGTATAGCTTTTGGTTTATAAGATCTAAATCCTTAAATAGTAGTATATTGTAAGGTGGTGCGTTCTAGAATTAAATTGCATTTCGATAATTAATTTATTTCTGCCTCGATTTATGGATCGCCTGGATTCACGCTGGAGGCTTCCAGATATTGGGGATATCTATACTTGGTTTACTAAATATATGGGTATTTTGATTCATATGAAAGCTGCTTCGTTGAATTTTCGTTTTCTCCAGTGCTGTTCCGTGTCCAAAACCTTGGCTTCCGACCACTGTCCACTGTATATTATGTTGGTTGGTCCATACATGTTCCGCTATACCTGATCTCAAAGTTTCACCTCTTTAAGTATGTTTCAGATGTTTTTTCACTCGTACGGGAAGAGGTCTTTTTGTTTCTCCAATGAACGATTCGCCACACTAACAAGGGATTTGATAGATACAATTTTTTGTGTTTTCATTAAAGTTTTCATGTTTTCAAAGTTTCTGCTTTTTTGGCGTCTTTTTAATTGTTTCTAGGAAAGGTTTGTGATTCTCAGATTCTTCAGCCTAATGTTTGCAGTACTTTATCCAGAAGCGCCAACCTGCCTAACAAATATTATTGTAAAAGAGAGGATGAAGGCGATATGAAGATGGTAAAGAGCTAAATATTAGTGCTATGTGTAGAAGGAACTAAGAAAATGAGAAAATTATAAGTAGTCGACATATTAGAGACGAAGTGGGGGGGAACTGGGCACGTAGATAGCTTTTCTTCCTAAGGCGGAGGGGAGTTTCGATGTTGCGCCAGTCAATGTACCAACCTGTATAGGCCAACCCGTTTTTGGTCTATGTGATAACGATGTTTTACGGACACGCAAAGAACGTTCAAAAAAGGTAAGAATAGGAAAGCCGAGGCGCTTAAACGGCTTACATTCTCTGTTGTTTTCCTAATTGATTAGGTACCTACCTAAGTATATAGACTTATTGATATTTGTGAACATATTTATTTTTAAATTTAAATTCTCCATAGTATGTTCTCCAATACAATATGATAATAAACAAAGTGCGAGAATCCATTCCGTAAGATAAATATCTTGAAATATTTTTGCCGATTCGCATTCATTCTATTGTTTTCAATTTTGTCTTAATTGCTGGAGGACAAACAATGGATATTAACAGTAAAAGGAAGCACATTCGGTGCTGGTAGATATATATTGGTATTTTATTGTCAATTTAGTTCCGTATAGATTAAATTAATTGTCGCTCCATTTGACGCAGTTATTAAATTTTGGTCCAAAGAATTTTATAGGTGATTCCATTATACAGGGTTGGGCAAATGGTTCACAACGGCTTAGCAGGTTTGCTAAGACAAAGTTTGTATTATTCAACTTAGAACTTATTAGTAAATATTTATTTTGTCAATAAAATTCGGACAGGACGGAAGGGGACGACGTTCTTTTGCGCCAAGCGTACATTTTACTTTTTATACATAGAGGAAAATGATTTAATACAGCAGGTTTGCTAGTTTGTATTAATACCTTATTTTTTTATCAACCCATATTAAATAAATTGCTAGTGTATCAAATCCGGTTTAGTGTTATATCAATTCCAGATTTGCTAGAACAATATTTTTATTGGTATAGTAATCAGTTCCATTAGCAGCACAGTCTTGTCGAATAATGAACTACTTTTAATACAGCAATTGTGTTAAGAAATAAATTGTATCTTCACAATGCGACGCATTTTGTTCCCAGTAAATCATTTCCTCTGCAATTAAGAAACCAGAACAGCCTCCCCAAAAACGAATTGTATCCGTTAGAAGCTATAATCCATCAAGACGTTGTTTTAGTTTTAACGTATTTGTTGCGCAGGTCACATCGTTGTTCGGAGTCTTCTAGCTGTCCTGTCTGAACTTAAATTCTATTGATCGTACCAATACCTGTCTCAATTAATTTATTTTTACTATGTATTTACGTTTTTTTAAACTTTGCATGTCAGATAAAGCAATAGAATATTTTTATTTCGCACAACCCATCATTAGTATTGGACTTTATAATCAATGGACGAATTTCACCATCTCCGTAAACCATGTTGCATAATAGATAATCATAATATACAATGTTAAACGACAAGAATGATATCACACTAAATTTTTGAGAACTACAGTACTGATTTTTAGCGGTCAGTATATGCTTTATTAACCGTAGCGAGCAAATATTATTATGATTAATGTCAAGCTTCATTACAACTGCCCGTCGGAACTAATACAGTTTATAAAACCAGATTACACCCCCAATAGAACTTGATACTTACTGTGAGTATTAATAGCGATACTGGCTATAAACCATTCTATGGTAGCAATAACTCCTATTTCCTATTGGCTAAATTACCGTGATATTATCACTACACAATGGTCTAGCAATTTTTGTTGTCTTACAGTAGGAAAACGAGTTGCTGTTACATATAGTATTAAAAAGTTGTATAAATAGTATGTGAATTCTCATAAGGAATAGAAGGCTTTTTCTCAGTGTAAGTTTAGCTTTATTTCTGTTTCTATTTTGGTAAGGAACCCGGGAGAAACCGAAAAACAGCTTTAATAATTTTTTTAATTTACTACACGGAATAGAAAGAGGCTAATAAAATAGTATATTATTATCCGGGTAAAAATATTGGATCCTCTATTAAATTTACATCAAAATAGGGAACTTGACAAAAATTTTAAATGGGGAAAAAATTCTATAATTTATAAGTACCTATATTGTCATAAAACATATGGCAGCAAAAAAAACAACATATTTCGTCCCAAAAGACCGCTAGCAAGATTTAAAAATGCCCCAAAATTAAAATTATCCCTAGCGGGTAAAAACGGGTCGTGACGTCACGAAGTATAATGGGCCTTTTCACTATTCTTAAATTTGATACATTTGGCATTTGAATTGTTTAGTCGGTGCTATAATAAGTGTTTTTCATCAATAAAATTATTGCTAGGTCATAACATTAATTTATTTCAGCACAGTAAAAACCGGGTAAAATTCAACCAATTTGAAAATCTCAAAACAGGCGCGACTCATGACGTAGATATGTTTAAAGCTTGCTAGAGCGCATGCGTTTAACCTCGCACACGCGTAAATGCTGATCTGTCGAACTGCCATCGGCAAATTAAGCCGCTGTTGCCATATGTAGAAAGTTTTATAATCTTAATAATATACTTTCTTCTTAGAACTTTATTTGGATAATTTAAATAAATATAAACATAATACTGGTAAAATAATTCATTCCGCAGCTATTGAATGGAAAACTGGTATATTATAATTACTAATAATTGCTAGTCAATTACCATTACACTGGTACTATAAACTATAATAAATGATTTTTGAGAGTATCGGCAACACTGTCAAGCTGCTGATTTTGTGAATTCTTGATATTTTAAGCCAGCGACTCGGGTATTCCTATCATTCCTCTGTGCATCAATCTTCCGGCGCGATGACGTAGGTATGTTTAAGTCCGTGTTTTTATTCAAGGAGTTTTTTTATTTATTTATTTTCTCAGTTATGGCTTAAAAGTATAGAAAAGTAAAAACACAGAAAATTTTATTTTTTGTTCCTTTATACACTACTACCAAAATCAAAATTTAGTGAAAAGGCCCATTCGTGTGTGACATCCACGAAATAGGTTATAAATTGAACGACGTTGAGAATTCCACCTTAAAACAACAATACAATAACAATAACACACGGCAATCCAAGTGCAAACTCGGTAGCTCGGCCACCGGTCAGGATGACGGATGACGGAAAAATCATACTTCGTGACGTC
The DNA here is from genome assembly GCA_963969555.1 of Polydrusus pterygomalis. Lineage (NCBI taxonomy): Eukaryota > Metazoa > Arthropoda > Insecta > Coleoptera > Curculionidae > Polydrusus > Polydrusus pterygomalis. Next base: position 10,347,189 of record OZ018383.1, read on the forward strand.
ATCGGGCTTGGCGCGCTTAAAAGGTCGTTTGAAATGCTTTTGACACGCGCGAAACTTTAAAGAATTTTTACCAAGTTATTACTAATTTTTAGGAAGTAATAATTGGGGAATATTTTTTTTAGGCCTAACTAAAACATATTATTGAAAAAAAAAATTGGAAAGTTCCGTATTGTATTAGACTTTTTTGAAGATCCTTGTATAATGGACAATTTTTTTCTTGAATACTGAAAAACATTTTGAAGCTTATAAAAAATAAACCGTTTATCATTTATTACTGTTGGTTTCATTGGGTATGTATCACAACCGTGTTTATTTTTTAGGAATTTTGAAGTTTTTTCCATATAACTTTTAATTGGATAATTAGAAAATAATAAAATTTGGCGTGCTAGTTCATTATATAAGGACCTTCAAGAAAGTCTTATACATTTTTGCTGTGAAATTAATAGGAGAGCCAATATTTGACGATAGCAAAATTTACATGGGATTTCCTATGGTCAGTTTGGCGGCGCGACTCCCGGTATACCTAGTATGCACGGTATCTTTTTAAAAAATTAAATTATTCATAAATTTATTAATATTGGGTCGACACAGTCAAATCCTTTTATTTATTATCAAAACAAACGAAAATCCATTATGCAAATCGACTAATTTATAAAAATTAGAAAGTGAATGAACCAAACTGGAAACTAATCTGAAGAGATAAAACAACGTCTCTTCTCGAGCACTTCTTGTCGCCAGTACATTAATAATTCTTCCTTTATGTCTTCTGCTCCTTCATTGTAGTCCAGTCGAAAATACATATAAGATATTTTAAATAATCTTCGACACCTTCTTAGAAAGGTTTTTCTTCTCCCCCATTTTATTTGGTTGGTTTACACCCCCTTGAATAACGTTTTTCAATACTCAGTATGGTTTAACCATTATCAATTTTCTTCATATCATGTTTCTTCTACACTTCACACAAGTCCATAAAAGCTCCATTAAGGTTCTAATTTTCAATTTTCTCTTTTGCTTACACCTTCAACATAAAATAAAAAAATTTCTGTCTCCTGAGGATGAACGTTTCCACGTTCGAAACATGTAGATACCCTTAAACTAAGAATTTTATTCTATTAATTTTTGTGGAGGAAGAATTTCTGTTTTTCTTTCCTTTTCACATTATAAAATATTCTTTGGAGATTTTTCCTATATTTGGCAGATAATTGATAACAAACCGATATTTCAAATAAAAAGCATCGAACTAGCGGTTTTAAATACTTTCAAAATAACTGAAAAATTTTAATTTTGAATCAATAATTATCCCAAAATATTTAAAACTGTTCACTAATTCCAATTTTTCACCATCAATTACAACATTTATATTTTGACAATTTAAATTATTACCCATTACCATACATTTAGTTTTTGAAATATTTAATTTTAATTTATTTACTTTAAGCCAATTTAATAATATATTTATCTCAGAATTTAGAGTATTTAGACCATCAAAAATATTTAAAACATGAATGTAAATTAAGGTGTTATCGGCAAACATTTGTAACTTCCACATTTTTAAAACTAAAGGCATATCATTGATGTATAAAATAAATAATATTGGACCTAGTATATTTATGCATATTTTTACCGGACTACTCTTAAAAGCTATTCCATCAGTCATACTTTTCCTTACGCATGTAGTTTCGCGACAAAGCTCAGCAATAGCGTCAAAATTTTCTCATAAAACTCTTTTTAACACATTTTTACTTGCCTAGCACTAAGTCCGGCCAGTTTGGCGGCCAAGGGTAATCCGTAAGGGGTACAAAAGGGACCACGTGCGCGACTAGAAGAAGCGTGTCTAGAGCTGTGCCTCACATTTTTTCAGGTGAATGAGCCCGTGAAGAACTACGAACGGTCTTTGCGCCATTGGTTAGAAATAAAGAAGAAGAAGAAGAAGAAGAAGATGGATAATATAAATGGCATAGTAGAATAATTGCGTTTATCAAGTTATTGTCTTCGCATCCTAACAATAAAAATAACAATGTGGAGAGATACGATTTACACTTTACTAAAACAGTCACAATTTGCAAAGACATGACTAGTAACAATAGTGGTATGATTTTATTTTTCCCCTAATAGGAGTGAAATGCCTAGTATTTCGTATTTTCGGTAAGTATGGAGTAGTGGTAGTCCTTGACATGTCATTTTATTTTGTTATGACCAATTTAAACACATCTAAACAGGCTAGGCTATATAAACAAGATGTTTATATTAATTCAAGAGTGAATCAATTATTATTTTATTTGAAGTGATCAGCCTAGAGGTATTTGGCATCATTGCTATCAGTCTAGAAAGGTTAGTGAGGCTGGGAGGGCCTCATGAAACCAGGCTTTATTTTCAACTTGTACTTTGTACTGAAAGGTTTATTAGCATAAGGGTTTGCAAAAATACAGCGTCAATTTTATTTACAATTAAAACATCAAACTCAACGTGCGATGGATTGAAAGTTACGCCGTACTTACCAATGAAAAACGCTATGAACAATCCTGACAACATAAAAGAGTGTCGCCGCGCAAATATTGTGGCTACGAGCCAATCAAGCGGCAAGCGGTGCGCCCGCGCATGTTTCGCGTTCAATGCTGCATTGCCACATTATAATTTACGTTCACGGCGCAAAATGCCATGTGTTTTTAAATACAAACAGCTGGATTCGTTCTCAGTGAGCGCAAGGTTTCACCACCTATTGTACCGTGATTAACATAAATAAGCTAATAATACTATAATATAATAATACCGTGCGAGCAAAAATTATTTGCATCAAAGAGGGCTTGGATTAAAAAACGTAGGGCTTGGTTTAGATCACAATGATATGAGGACGATATCTAACCAAATCTAGGTTAAAATTTTGTCAAATTCATATTATGTCATGATATGCCAAACTAATGAGTAATAAAATAAATAGACAAATACAAATTTATTTTTGTTGTTTACGAAATTAACAAAGTAAGAATAACCAGAAAGAAAAAGAAAAATAATTACATAAATTGCTGAAATTGGCCACCGCCATGCTCCAAGCATAAATTCACACGTCCCTTCATATTTTCGAAAGTGTTGACCAGCATCTCTGGGAAAATGTTACCACATTCTTGGATAATCCTTTCTTGTAATTTAATTTGCAACCAGTGTTTTAAAAATAGTGCTCTTTAAATGAGGAAAAACGAAGTAATCCATAACCGTTAAACAAGGTGATCTCTAGGTGGGAATTCAATGTCTGATCGAAAACTGATCAATGTGTCGTCGAAAAATAACATAACCGGAGAGGTGGAACCAGGCTTCATCAGAAAAAAAATGTACGTCTTATAAATCATTTCTTTCCAATAAATTTTGGGTAAACCATTGAGAGTAATTCCTGCGTCTTTCAAAATCTGCGGCTTGTATTTCCTGGAATACTTGCACTTTATAAGGAAATAAATTTAGCTGCTTCTTAAGAATAGTCCTGCATATTCCATGAGATCTTCGCACTTCTTGGGACAGGCGTCTTATACAATTTATTGGCGTATTTTGCATTATTTCACGAACGTTTGCAACAAGTTCTTCTGTTCTTACAGATGGTCTTCCTGCTCCTTTCTCGTGTTGTATAGAACCTGTTTCCCTAAACACAGCCAAGGTTCCTTTCAGGCAATAATAAAAATCCCCAGCAATAAAAGCAACGTTAGGAAAATGTTCATGAAAATCGTCCATGCACAAACCCGGATTGTATTGCCATTTACTTTAACCCCGTTTTGAAAATACGCTTCAACCATGAATATTTTGTACTGTTCCGTAAAGCCCATTGTGTGAATTGTTCAAGATTGGAAAAATTAGCGGTGAATCAAATTACTTGTAACGACTGTCAAAGATGACGGAATAACTGATTGATTGTTAATTCAGGTAGTTACTGACACCCAACAGGTATTAAGCTCTACGTCTAAGCATTACGTCCTTAGATGCAAGGCCCTCTTTAATGCAAATAATTTTTGTTCGCATGGTACTTATAGCTCGTGAAGTTATTTCCAAGTTGAACTTAAAGCCTAATATTTTTTAGTAACATCATTTAAATTTGAAAGCCCGGAACTGTTTACCTTCCCATTTGTTAAATTAGAATTTTGCAGTGCGCATGTCCACGTATGCTAGGCTTTATTATGTCTTTGATAGGTACCCACAACAGCATCAATTCTCATATTATTATTTTTATTTCTGTCTGCCCCGACGCTGAAGTAACAATCCATAACTTACGGTATTATTCAACCCGATTAATTACAACACACATGTACCGATTAAGGATGGCTATCGGACCCATGCTGGTAGATAATTGATTTAAATCATTTTCATAAAAAATACCGACATATCACGATAGGGTAAAATATTTGTAATATGCGTCTAACGACGATGGAATAATGATAGACAAATCTTTTCACTCATAAACGTACTTTAAGGCCGAGCCGACATCCCACTGTTTATAGAGAACATTCTATCATATGACACGTCTAGAAATACTCACTTGTAAAGAAAAAGTTCTGGCACTGAACCAGTTACTTATTTACAGACGTGGTACTGTCTTATAATATTGTTTTGTTATAATGTTCACACAATACGTAAAAACGTTTAAGTATATTTTTTCGACAGAGAAGACTAAAAGACGTAATGAAGATTTGTTCGTCCTTGAAAAGACTAGGGTTTGTCGGCGTTGCCACGTTTTGTAGATTCTCCAGCGATTATGAAACATTTGATTAGATGATAGGAGAGATCTTATAGTTATTTATGTATTAAGGGCATTATGAAGATGTTTATGCCTCCGAGGGCAACAATCTCACAAAGCCGAGGGTCTTTGGCCCCAGGGTTTGTAAGTTTCCCGAGGCAAGTAATGCCGGTGGTACATACAATATTTTATGTCCTGCTTCAGATAATTCCAAGTTAAATTAAAAGAAAGCTCAAAATCACGAAAGGATTTTTACCTATAAAGTTGGGGAAAATAAACAAAGGTAATAAGTGTTCATTATTGTGCTGTGTCAAAGTCAAAACTGAAATTCATATAAAATAATGGATTTTCCGTTGATTCCGGTAAAAAGCGTTAAATCCCTAGGGATTTAAAGTACCACTTTTTTTTCCTGAAAATAGGGATTTAAAGGGTACTTTAAATCCCTAAAGTACATAAAATATATTATTCGTCTTTTTGATTTGCTACATTTTTTTACCCCTTGTCATTACTGAATTTCTTCAAATTGAAATATGAAATAATTTTTATACATTTGAGTTTTGGGTTATTAACGATAAATAAAAGGAATGGACATTATGATCATCACCTAAGGACATTTACCGAACTAATTATTTTGCAAATAACGAATCGTAACAGAATGGTAATAAAATCTCATTGCAGTTATATTAAGCATTATAAAATAATGTCATATAATTATTTCGCTCTATAAACGTAATAGTTTTAACCATAACTTTTCCTGTGAGAAGTCTAAGACTTGCATGTTATTATTAAACTTTATGTTATGATATTTCGCATATTATCATGGTTGTTTTTATATGATTAGGTGTTGGTATTTTATATTAAATGCACGCAGGCTACCCAAAGATGGTTGTTTTCGTATTTGGTTAATTGAAGTGTGAATATGTCGATTCTATGAGGAAAATTACATTATTTTATTGATTCTCTTTGGTTGCACAGTTGTTCCTCCGGACAAATTCTTGAAGACAATATACAAGGACGGTGACGATCGGCCCCACGGTGAAGCCCTCACTGAGAAAAAAGCCTTCTATTCCTTGTAAGAATTCACATACTACTCTTTATATAACTGTTTTAACTGTTTAATACTATATGTGACAGCAATGCGCTTTCCTACTGTAAGACAACAAACATTGCTAGACGGTTTGGGTAGTGATAATATCACGGTAATTTAGCCAATAGAAAATAGGAGTTAATGGTACCATAGAATGGTTTATAGCCATTATTTCTCTGAATACTCAAATAACTGGTAGTTTTAATGAAACGTGACGTTGATCATAATAATATTTGCTTGCTACGGTTAATAAAACATACACTTACCACTAAAAATCAATACATACCGTAGTTCTTAAAAATGTAAATAGCATTGTCCTTGTCGTTTAATATTGCATATGATTATCTATTATGCAGCATGGTCTACTGAGATGGTAAAATTCGTCCATAAATTATAAGGTCCAATACTAATGATGAGTTGTGCGAAATAAGAATCTTTTATTGCTTTATTACACCAGTCAAGTTATCAAAATTTTAGTGCAACATGGAAAAAATTGATATCCAAAATTTTATTGCTGGAAACTGTTAATGGGGTAAGTATAAACGTAAAAAACCAAAAATAGACAACTGGATCGGTCATCCCTCCCCGTGGGGGGGTCGAAAGGGGGTGAAAAATGGTGTTTAGTGATTTATGGTAAAAGGAGACGTCCTCGAAAAAAATGTTTCATACAAAACTTGTAGATCATGTAAAAATCTACTACTTTTGTGAAAAGCACTTTTTCACATAACCTCAAATTTTTTTGGATAAGTGCGAAAAACCGGTTTTTGTGTTTTCTAATTTTCATTTGAAAACGTGTCAACTAATATTTATGAAATTTTAGGGAGAAATAGCTTTTCTTATGACAAATAAGAAAAATTTTTTTTGTTTTTATTTCATGGGCTGTTTTGAAGATATTTGGTTTTTTTTTTTTGTATTTTTTTCAAATAAAATTTGTCCTTCGAAAAATCAATTTAAAAACTTTTGGTTGTGCTCATTTTTTTCGTTTTTAGTTGCACTTTACCATGAAAAAAAAAATAAGTCAGGGCGCAAAAACATCCTTTAAAATGCACAAGAAGCCAAACGTGAGTTATACGAAAACGAATATTTCAGTATAAGTTCATAATTCGTTTAAAATTACGAACATTTTTTAAAATCAAGTACTTATTTGTATTCTATGGGAAAAAATACTAAAAAAATTATTAAGAAATTTAGGTTAATTAAAATTTAAATTAGCAAGAATTTTAAAATACGAATTTTTGTAATTGATCGAGAAAAGTATAATTGCGTAAGCGAGTCACAAAAAAAATAATTTTAGGTAATTTTGAAGTACTCTTGTTCTTTTTAACTAATAAAAATAAACTTAAACTAGATTCAAATAACAAGTATATATTTTAACGAAATATAAATTATTAATTCAAAAAATTCTCTGGATTTGCTGGCAAAGGAAAAAAAACAAGTTTTCATTCATTATTAAAAACTCCAAACTTGACTACTTTGGTTAAACCTTTTTATGAAGAAAATGTAGACCCCACGATCATTTCTGCTAACGGCTGTACATTAATAAAATCAATTTACAAATGTGAAAAATCCAAAGAATCACTTGATGAATTGAGGTTCAGCCAGTATAAAAAACTATCGACTAGAAAAGGTTTCAAATTAGAAAAAATACCACTAACTGTTGGGGCAGCTACGCAACACTCTTACAGATGCTATTTCCAGGTTCAAAAGTGGCTTGGAAACAATACTTTACTTGCTACTAAATGGGGCTGGAATAAAATAACAGCTAATAAGAAAGACGTGCTGTTACCTCATTTCACAGACGATCCAGTTATTCCGGACACATTACTTAAATCAATTTCTTGTAGCTGTGAAAAAGGCTGTGGTACTAAGTGCGGATGCCGAAAGCATGGTCTGCAATGCACTGACTTATGTGCAAAATGTCAGAGTGCTGATAATTGTACTAATTTTGAAGAGCGAGAAAATTTGGATGGCTTTATTGATGTAGAAGATATTTTAGCTGCAAACGAAGAAACCTAACCTAAATTTCTTAATAATTTTTTTAGTATTTTTTCCCATAGAATACAAATAAGTACTTGATTTTAAAAAATGTTCGTAATTTTAAACGAATTATAACTGAAATATTCGTTTTCGTATAACTCATTTTTGACTTCTTGTGCATTTTAAAGGATGTTTTTGCGCCCTGACTTATTTTTTTTTCATGTTAAAGTGCAACTAAAAACGAAAAAAATGAGCACAACCAAAAGTTTTTAAATTGATTTTTCGAAGGACAAATTTTATTTGAAAAAAATACAAAAAAAAAAAGCAAATATCTTCAAAACAGCCCATGAAATAAAAACAAAAAAATGTTTCCTTATTTGTCATAAGAAAAGCTATTTCTCCCTAAAATTTCATAAATATTAGTTGACACGTTTTCAAATGAAAATTAAAAAACACAAAAACCGGTTTTTCGCACTTATCTAAAAAAGTTTGAGGTTATGTGAAAAAGTGCTTTTCACAAAAGTAGTAGATTTTTACATGATTTACAAGTTTTGTATGAAACATTTTTTTCTAGGACGTCTCCTTTTACCATAAATCACGAAACGCCATTTTTCACCCCCTTTCGACCCCCCACGGGGAGGGATGACCGATCCAGTTGTCTATTTTTGGTTTTTTACGTTTATACTTACCCCATAAACAGTTTCCAGCAATAAAATTTTGGATATCAATTTTTTCCTAACATTTTCCAGTCTGACTGGTGCATATCTGACATTCAAAGTTTTAAAAAACTTATATACAAATTAAAAATAAATAAATTGAAACATGTATTGGTGCGATCAATAGAATTCTATTTCAGTCAGACAAGACAGCTAGAAGACTTCGAACAACGATGTGACCTGCGCAACAAATACGTTAAAATTAATAATAAAGCGCGCGGCGATTGCCGATCGCTACGAACCCCCACCAACGTCTTGTGGATTATAGGTTCTAACGCATACAATTCGTTAATTGTAGAAAAAGCGCTTTACTGGGAATAAAATGAGTCGCATTGAGAAGACAATTTATTTCTTAACAAAATTGCTGTATTAAAAGTAGGTAGTTCATTATTCAACAAGACTGTGCTGCTAATGCCACTGATTATACTACCAATGAAAACACTGTTCTAGCAAATCTGGAATTGATATAACACTAAAGCTGGTTTGATACACTAGCAATTTATTTAATATGGGTTAATAAAAAATAGGCTATCAATACAAACTATAACGTCTTAGCAAACCTGTTGTATTAAATCATTTTCCTCAGTTTGTAAACGTTGCATTTAAAAAAATTGGTTACCTATTACTTAATATTTTTAAATATTTTTACAGGTGGTATAATTTACGACCAATATAATACAAACCAATCCAACCATAAAATGTTTAAATTCATTCAAAATACACCTGCCGCTGAATTCACAATAGAAAATGACTTCCTATCAACCTAATACCGCTGTACAAAACCAACCAATTTGGAAAAGATATACTGCGTCTCATAATCTCTCAAATTATGCCCAATAAAGACGCTTTTCTTTTCTATAACGACTGCGTTTAAGTTTTTATTTATATTGTCCTATAATTTAAACGTTGACGTTCCGATTGTTTGATATAATCGGAATCTAACCATGGCATTTAGCTTAATATCCTGCAATTAAATCGCATTAAAAATGTCGCTAAGTACTCGGTAACTCTATTCTAATTGGTCGATTGATTTATTAGAGAAGTTTTACCCGCACTATTTTCGTAAACTTTATTTTTTAAAGCACCCCACAAATAAAAGTCCACTGGAGAGAAGTCTGGGGATCTGGCAGGACCTCCCTATGATTTGGAAACATTTGCTTTTGCAAAACGTAACATTATCAGAATTTTGCAAAACTCAATTCGTCTATCGAAGTCATCTTCTGCCAGTTTCTCTGAGGTGGGGGCTTGTGGGTACCAAAAGATACGTATCCTATCAGACAGCCAAGCTGTCCTTAAGTCTCTGATCTCCTATCAACGCGGCGAGAACCTTGGTAGGAAACTATTGGGCCTCGTAGAAGGATCAAACCCTTCCTAACAAGACTGGGGTGCACAGTAAGCCAGGAGGCTGCCGTGTAAGATGCCTAGACCACCCAATCAACCAAGGGTACCCTTTTTGTTTTCAAATAAATGTTCAACCGATTGGTGACACACATTGTCATCCAAATCAAGCTGTCAAGGTGATGATGATATGTTTACCATCTAACCAGTGTGCTTACACATGATGCGGTCATCATATCCAACCAATACTTGGTGAAATGCTTGTACTAAGTAATAATTTAGTTCTCCTCGTACATTGTCGTTAGATATATAGAAAAACACCATAGATCACCAGAATTGAACTCCGTAAACGTTCAAGCAAACGCACACACAAAACGATCCCCTGAGGCAACCAAAAAATTAATTTCATCCAATAAATCTCTGTGATGTTCTATTTGCATTTCACTAATGTCTCACGCGCTTCGGGGCACACTCGTTGTATCTTAATAGAATTCTCTTCAAATAAGGAACCGTTCGTTCGTTCCCCCACTAATTGGTGAGATCGTTACTAATCGTTAGGCCAACAATTTCATAAACAGGTTGGCCGGTGATTAGCATGGTAAATTGGTCATAACCCGAGTTTACACCAAGAACCTTTACGCCATTTATAAAATACCTCTCGAAATTTAAATAGAATAGAATGAATGAAATGTGTTTCAACCTCAGATACGAATTTTGGCTTTGAATTTTGACTTTGAACTGGTAGGTAAGTATCTACAGTGGTCTTCAGGTCGATATTAAATAAGCAAAGTAACTATACAGTTATATTTATTCTAGCTAGAGGGCTTACTAAAACAGCAACAAAGCGTTCTGGTACATAGCAGCTGCTGCCTTAAACTTCCTCTTCCTTCAGTGGGGTTCTTTACGCAGGATTTCAGCTTATGACCACACGATAATATGATGGCCATGTGCCCAGGCATAGCCAGCTGTACCTGACTTTGGTGTCGGTGCGTGGACACATGGCTATTGTACTATGTGGTCAGAAGCTGAAATCTTGCATAAAGAACCAAACTGAAGGAAGAGGAAGTTTAACGCAGCTGCTGCTATACATCAGAACCCTTTGTTGTTGTTTTAGTAAGCCATCATAAGATATAAGAAATATCTGTAAACCTTTGCTAAGTACATGAATTAAACTAATGACTGCACCTATTTCAGTAATGCCAGTCGGAACTAATACAGTATATAAAACCATATTACACCCCCAATAGAACTTGATAATTACTGTAAGTATGTAGAGCAATAATGGCTATAAACCATTCTATGATAGCATTAACTCCTATTTTCTATTGGCTAAATTACCGTGATATTATCACTACACAACGCAAGCAATTTTCGTTGTCTTACAGTAGAAAAGCGCGTTGCTGTCACATGTAGTATTAAACAGTTGTATAAAGAATATTATTATGTGAATTCTTATAAGGAATTGTCAGTGCATAGATACTTTTTACAACTGCATTTCTAATTGTTTGTTTTACGTTCCGTGAGTGCAAGATCTAAGAAGAAGCGTTAGGTTTTTCTAATTTTGGTGGGGACCACCAAAAACACTGCAAATTTCTGCAGGGTACTGCTCGGTAGCACAGCCGACACGAGAATCGTTCGCGTGGGGCTTTATATGTTCCGCATCGGTTGGTTCTTAAATCTGCCGATTATAAATCTGAAATTTCTTATATTATACACGATATTGAACGTACCCATAAATTATTCGGTAGCTACCTATCAATATTTTCACTGGCCAAGGAAATACTTATAGAGTTGTTATACGATAGGTATTTATCGGGGTAATGCGGCGTGACGTTTTAGTTTGTAATTTCTCTTGGTTGCATTATCGATTATTAATTTTCGATAATTAAGTTTACGACAAGCATCTGGAAGGACAGGCATTAAATTTCAAACGCTTTATCGCTACGTCAAAAAACAAAACCTTGCAGACGAAAATGTGAAAATAAGAGTGTTTAAAGAATCTTCTAGTGAAGAGTCTGATAGGGAATCCTATCAGGAAGATACTAGGGGCTCCTCTGAAGATGCTAGTGATATTGAAGATGCCTTAGATAAAGGTAACTTTCTTGCACTGGAGCGACAACTAATCGCTGGGGACTACGTTTTAGTTCAATTTGATGAATTAAAAACTGTTGTCTTTTATGTCGGAAAAATTTTAAAGAAAAAAGAAGATGAATTTAAAATTTCATTTCTTCGTAAAAGTAACAAGTCTGACAACTGTTTTTTTCACCCCGTAACAGAAGATATAAGAATGATCGAAGAAAAAAACATCAAAATAATACTTTCCAAATATTTAACGACTGGGAAAACTAAGAGGCAACAGGCTCTAATACGTTTTGAACTAAATTTCAACTCATTAAATGTGCGCTAATATTTTGAAGGATTTTATTTTATTTTTTACTTGTCGGATTTATATTTTATGTTGTCCTATCTAGCAAAATAAGTTTTTTGGATACTGTTTTTTTTAAAGAATGTTCATTTTCCTTTAATATATATTTTTTTTCATATTTTTTGTATTGTTTTTTGGTCCAAAAAGTTCTGTCTCATAGTGAAACATACTTGTTCCACAATGAGACAAAAATCACAATTAAAAAAAAAATCCCTATTTATTTTCTAAATCGATATATTAATAAACTTATTGCGTTAAATGACGAGGAATGCATGAAACAACAAAATTACAAAATTCAATCATAACCTCTGGCAACTTACCGAAACGTAATGTTTGTCTCATTGTGGAACACTTTCCCCTATACTTAACACTAAAAATCAGTACTGTAGTTCTCAAATTTTAAATAACCTCTAGTGTGGTATTGTTCTTGTCGTTTAACATTGCACATGATTATAGTAAAAATCTTGAATACTCTCGCAATATGGGGGTAAAGTCACGTGACACTCTGTCAATTTTGGTCTATTAAATTTTTATAAGTTGGTATGAATTACAGGACCGGACTTGAAAATTATACATGTGATACATTCTAAAACAATTTATGCAATAGCCTCATCGGTTCTACCGCTTTAATATTGCCAAATAATAAGTAATAGGTAATAATTTCTTTTGAAAGTTATGTTTTATAAATATTATAATTTAAGGTAGGTAATAGGTAATAAGCATGAATTTCTATATGGTTTAAAGATAAAGTGTCAAATAGATTTAAAAAGTTTATAATATTATAAATATCCAAACCTTAAAAATACTAAACTAACTGAAACACAACTTAAAATAGGATTCTGTCACTCATATTTAGAATAGATTTTTTTTTGTTTTATTTGTTCAGATTATACCTATAGGTAAAATACCAACAGTTCAACATAAACTAATTGAATTCAAGTTATTACATTCACTGTCAAGAAAATCCCCATATATGATTTACGTAAGGTACGTAGGCCCAAATATGGTTTTTATAGAATTTGTTGGCTATGGTACGGTTACATTTCTAAACTTGTATGTGGGCTAACATAAAGTTAAAAGCTTCAAAATAGCTAGGGATTTAATTTGTTTGTCAATGGAAGCCCTAATTTAACAGTTTTTGAGTTAACGTAAGGTACGAAGACCCAAATACGGTTTTTATAGAATTTGTTGGTTATAATACAGTTACATTCCTAAACTTGTATGTAGGCTAACATAAAATTAAAAGCTTTAGTTTAGCCAGGGATTACATTTTTCTGTCAGTGGAAACCCTACTTTAACAGTTTTTGACTTACGTAAGGTACGTAGACCCAAAAGTGGTTTTTATGGAATTTGTTTGTTAAAATGCAATTTATTGATACAGTTACATTTCTAAACTTGTATGTAGGCTAACTTTATGTTAAAAACTTTATTTTATTGTCATACAAACAATAATAATAGTAATATCAAATAATAATTTTACTTATGTAAGGTACGTAGACACAGAAAATAGAATTATATATTTGTTCGCTATCCTATTACATACTAATATGGTTAGCTATTTTAACTACTATAGTATATATATAGTAACATAATGTTACTTAATATTACCTTACTATTGCCAAACAATAATAATATTTACTAATAACAATAATAAAAATAACTCCTGCAAAATCAAATAGCTGCTTTTTAAAGGTTAATAATATGGAAAGCTGTTTTGGCATATGGTAGAACTAGGCGATACCCGGTTTTATTAACCTACCCTGTTTTGTCCAACTCTCTCCTACCTACCTAAGTCAGGGAAATACTTAATTTCTACTTATTTTTCTTGAAACAGAAAAGGATACTTAGATAATGTAAAATGCGAAAATTATACATTAGAAACCTAACCTTAACGAACAAACATTTTAAGAACAAAAATTTTACAAACTAACTTTTCGACAAAAACGGCGTTCAGATGAAATAAAACTTATTACTTATCGGTGAAATCAACTTAACGAGCAAGGCACACATTAATAATTATGATCCCTAATGAAAAAGAATTAAAAAATTTTAACCTGTATCTAAATTTTTGGTCAAATGAATAATAATTGTAGGTACTTACACAAAAGTAATTAAATTAAAATTTTTAAAATGTAATTAAATGTAACAAAAACGCAATTCATAACTCGGTGTTTGGGCTCATTACGGTCCGCTACAAATCTAGGGATATTATTATGTCCCAATATCAGCTGATCGATGACAAATAACCGCTGTCATCTGTTTTAAAACGAGACTATTCGTGATATTTAGTATATCTATAATTATGCAACATGGTTTACTGAGATCTTAAATTCGTCCATAGACTATAAAGTCCAATACTAATGATGGGTTGTGCGAAATAAGAATCTTCTATTGCTTTATCTGACACGCAAAGTTTAAAAAAACTTAAATACAAAGAAAAATAAATTAATTGAAACTGTCATTGGTACGATCACGGTATAATAAAGATATCGATATAATATGTACTCTGGTACGATCAAGAAAATTCAAATTCAGACAGGACAGCTAGAAGACTCCGAATAACGATGTGACCTGCGTAACAAATACGTTAAAACTAATAATAGGGCGCGCGGCGATTGCCGATCGCTATAAACTCCCACCAACGTCTAATGAATTATAGGATACAATTCGTTTTTGGGGACTCTGTTCCGCTTTCTTAATTGTAGAAAAAACCCCTTGGGGTCCGCGGCGTGTTTTTTGGGGGTCCGCGAACCCACGGAGCACAAAGGGAAAATAAAACTAAAATAACTAAATAACTCACCTAATAATAAAACAATTAAATTATTTTTTAGTTTATTATTGTTTTTAAGGAAAATACGATTTATTGATAAATAAAATGTTGTTTAAATAAGTTACAAAACAGTTGTTTTAGTACTTTTAAAGATTAACTGGCCATGGGGGTCCGCATGTTACTATATATAATCCGATTTCGGGGGTCCGGGATTTTGCGAAATTTGGGAGTCACTGTATATTAGATCATTTTCCTCAGTGTAAAAATATTAAATACCCGGTATTTTACCCCTATTTGGACAAAATAAAATCATTCAACTATGGGTACTATAGTCGTTGTTTATATTCCAAAGCGAGTCTGTAATCAAAAAAGCACAAACACAATTTACGTAACTACACAAAAACTAGAAGTCCGTAAATATTAAACACCCACAATCCACAATAGCAAAGAAAACTACAAGGAATCCACAGAGAAACCTTAAAACGCAACAACAAAAATGGCGGCCGAGCCGGTTCTGGAGTGTATTTGGAGCATGTCGCTAAAGAAGGACAGACCGATAACGAGAGGATGGGGCTCATGCCCATCGTTAATGTACGTCTAGAAATATGACCTGTGAGCCGTGCATGCAAACGTACTTTTTTCATCCATAAAACGTAACTTTTGCTTGCTGAACGAGTCTAAAGGTATATGTCTGTAGGCCGTAGTCACTGCAATTGAAAACAATCTACTAAATTTTTATAACTCACTTGTAACTGCTGCATTTTGTCTTGCATTTAACACGTAACATATATCTAAATTACCGGCTTTAAAACATAAACTTTAGATTACAATAAATCATAACGCTAATAATGTACATTCAAAATTTTTACATTCAAACAAATTTATCGCGCTTTATTATCAAAGAGAAAATATAGTGGTTCGGTACTCATAATTATTTATTCCTGCTCGCACATACCATAATATCACCACATTCCTAATATTTTTACATTAGCGCTGTAATAAATGATCTAATACGCCATAAAGGGATTATTATTAAGTAAGGATTTTAACGTTACCGTTTTAAAATACGAGAAGAAAGACCGTAAAAGAAATATGTTCATGGGGTTGTCATTGTTTTGAAAACGACAAGGTCTTGTATTGAAATTGTATTGATCTTGTATTGATCTTGTACTGATCTTGTATTGATCTTGTACTGATCTTGTATTGATCTTGTACTGATCTTGTATTGATCTTGTATTGATCTTGTATTGATCTTGTATTGATCTTGTATTGATCTTGAATTGATATTGTACATCGACATTCACTTTTAGATACGTACAGCTTATCTCCTGCGCAAACAAAAGCTGCATTTCATGGGTGAAAAAATACGTCCGAGCGCATGGCTCACCGGTCAGCTGCCTTCCCTCTCGGGCATGCGCATAAACCTCGTGTTATCGGCCTGTCCTTCTTTAGCGACATGCTCCAAATACACTCCAGAACCGGCTCGGCGCCTTTTTTGCTGTTGGGTTTTAAGGTTTCTCTGTGGATTCCTTGTTGTTTATTGTGGGTGTTTAATATTTACGGATTTCTAGTTTTGTGTAGTTTAGTGAATTATGTTTATGCTTTTAGTGACTCCGATTGGAATATAATAGGGTTAAAATACCTAATGGTATTTTGTATTTTCAGTAAGTATGGAGTAGTGATGTATCATGATACTATTATACAACTTTATTTTATGATGATCAATTTAAACACATCTGTACTGATCAGACTAATATTGTATTAATCTTGTCTTAAGGGTTTATGATTGCTGTGGGCAATTTTATAACCACTTCTTGGATGCGACATCAAAAATATATTTGTTTTTGGAAGATAGCAACATATAAAGATTGAATTTGTTATTTCTTTAGTCAATATTAAGACGTAAGAAACAATATTTTACATTTTTCTCACAAGCTCTCTATTTTCACGTTACCATTAAACTACATCTAAGCAATGTATAGAACCCAGTTCGCAACACGCAAAACATTAACATATTCACTTTTGTATGGGGAGCCATAAAACTGATGGATGGTTTTCATTTTGCCCTATTCATCTATTGAACTATTCAGCCATACAAAATGATTATTAAGTCCATTTGCAAATACTTCAACTTACAATTTCATATGTGCAATGGGTTTATATTGGTGAATGGATTGTGGCATCTCATTATCTTTCTCATAAAAAGCCGACAAGACGTCAGATGCAATACGAGGTTCCGCGCGAGAACAGTGTTTTTATTGGTAGTAATCAGTTCCATTATCAGCACAGTCTTGTTGAATAATGAACTACTTTTAATACAACAATTTTGTTAAGAAATAAATTGTATCTTCTCAATGCGACGCATTTTGTTTATAGTGAAGCGCCCTACAATTTAGAAAGCAGAACAGCGTCCCCAAAACGAATTGTAGCCGTTAAAACCTATAATCCACAAGACGTTGGTGGATGTTCGTAACCATCGGCAATCGCCGCGCGCCCTAGCGTAATTGTTGCGCAGGTCACTTCGTTGTTCGGAGTCTTCTAGTTATGCTGTCTGAATTTGAATTTCAGTGATCTTATCAATACGTGTTTGAATTAATTTATTTTTACTTTGTATTTAGGTTTTTTAAACTTTGTATGTCAGATAAAGCAATAGAAGATTTTTATTTCGCACAACCCATCATTAGTATTGGACTTTATAATTTATGGACAAATTTTACCATCTCAGTAAACCATGTTGTATAATAGATAATCATATGCAATGTTAAACGACAAGAACAACATCACACTAGAAGCTATTTAAATTGTTGAGAACTACAGTACTGATTTTTAGTGGTATGTAACTTTATTAACCGTAGCAAGCAAATATTATTATGAATAATATTAATATCAAGTTTCATTACAACTGCCAGTCGACACTAATACAGTATATAAAACCAAATTACACCCCCAACAGAACTCGGTAATTACTGTGAGTATTCAGAACAATAATGTCTATAAACCATTCTACGGTAGCATTAACTCCTATTTCCTATTGGTTAAATTACCGTGATATTATCACTACATAACGGTCTAGCAATTTTCGTTGTCCCACAATAGAAAAGCGCGTTGCTGTCACATATAGTATTAAACAGTTTTATAACGAGTATATAAATTCTTATAATGAATAAAAGGTTTTTAATTTATTTATTTATTTATATTGGTTTAAGATGCTAACAGCATAGGTTCCAAAAACAGCATCCACTGTTTGCTAATATTACATATTAGGTAAAACCCAAACTAAAACTATCCAAAACTAAGCTAGACTAAAATATAAAATGGAATACTGCAGTAGGTACGCACTTTTCTTTGTAAACATTCTACGCAAGAATCTGTTGTAAGAAATATCTTCTTACTCCTAATTTAAATTGGAATAAATTTAGATTAAACAAGTCGATATTCTCAAAGTGTTGGTTATAGGTTCTTTGTAGCCTGGTCAGAGGGGCGTTCAGTCCTAAATTAGTCCTATGATAAGGCAAATTAAATAAATGAAATCTTCTTAGATCCCTTGCAGGGACGTTAAAATTAATTTGTTGTAATTATTGAGGTACATCAATGAGAGCATTACTTAACTTAAACAAGAAAGAAAGGTCCGTGACATGCCTTCTATCAGAAAAGTTCTTACTGCGATGTCGGCAGTAGACAGTACAGTTAGAATGCTGCCTCATCAATTCCTACTTTCAAGAAAAGGATAGATTCTTCAACCAAGTAGACGGACTACCGATGGGCTCATCCCTCTCGCCAATAATCGCCAACATTTACATGGAATGGTTTGAATCCAAAGCAATGGAACAGGCAAAGAAGAAACCGAAAATGTGGTTGAGATATGTGGATGACACCTTCATTATTTGGAATGGAACCGATGGCGAATTAAGAGATTTTCTAGATCACCTCAATAGCTTAACAGCAACAATCAAATTCACCATGGAGAAAGGAGAAAACAACCAATTACCCTTTCTAGATGTCAACGTGGCAACAGCATCCAAACTTCAGTATACAGAAAACCTACGCATACAGGTCAGTATCTCTATTTTACATCAAATCACTCAAATAACACGAAACATGGCATAGTTAAAACCCTCGTGGATAGAGCAATCTGTAACTCGGAAGAAGCACTTAAAAAAGAAGCTCACCACATCAAGACCGACCTGAACAGAAATGGCTACCCCACAAGATTAGTTGACATAATATTGGAAAATCGTAAGAATCGCCCCAACGCTCAGGAAGCAAACAGAGAGTAGAGAGGCACAACCAACACTTAATATTCCGTATGTCAAAGGAGTATCTGAGAAAATAAGAAGACTAGGACAACGATATAACATCAACACCGTATTCAACTCGAGGGAAACCCTAAGAAGCCACCTGACGAAGACAAAGCCTACAAGTCAAAAAGATAGGAAAAACTGCGTCTACCAGATCCCCTGCGAGTGCGGCCAATCTTATATAGGTGAGACATTAAGACCACTCGAGAGGATTAAAGAACACAAAAACAATACGTTAAAGGAGAGACCGAACAGTCAGGTGCAGCTGAATATGCCTGGAAACATGGTCACCATGTCATGTGGTCAGAAGCTGAAATCCTACATAAGGAACCACACTGGAGGAATAGAAAATTTAAGGCTGCTTTAGTAAACCATCATTAGACATAAGAAATATCTGAAAACCTTTGTTAGATGGATGTAATCTTAGGATAAGATCGCGTGCCAACTGAACGCATAACTGCACCCATCTCAGTTATGCTTCATATAAAGGATTCCATATTTTCTCAGTGTTGCTATTCATGTTAATAAGATAGCCCTGATGAATAAATATTAAACGAAACACTATACGCTACAACTCGTTATTACTGCGTCCAAACTCCGAATAAGAAGAAACCTCGTAATAAGACAAATATTTACAACCAATAAAAAATTTAGATACCGTATTAGATTAGACGGAAATTGCTTCGAATCTTTAAATCTAATTTAATAAAACATAATTTTTATGTCTCGCAGCAACCGAACGGGCGGTGCGTAGCGGTATCCCGAAAGATAAGTATATCTCTTCTTCTGAAGCCTCCTCGCCGCACGATAACTTGAATATTAATATCTCCCGGATTTTTTAATGACACACTTTATAATTAACCAACATTAATTAATTATTTATCGTGGTTAATTTATCTGACGTACTACGGGCAGTCATTATTATTGTTACCACAAGTACACCCCATACGGATTTACTGTGACTTATGCCAAAGGCCATTGTGGGATCGTTTTAGCATCGCTTATACCAGTGGTGCGCAGTTGAGGGTTTGTCAATTCATTTTTGAGTGATGAATAACGTTTGAGCTTTTAGCCATATCCGGTGATATCAAATTTAGGTAGGCTCGCTAGGGAGGGCGCAATCATAACTGTTGAACTAGCAGATAATACTGTGGCTAAACCATGGTGATCACTCAAAGGGGAGATAGAACGGATAGCTAAACAACTTGCGCAAAGCGGATGGACTAAACTGACAACCTGGATTCCTTGTTGTTTATTGTGGGTGTTATTTACGGTTTCTATTTTTTGTGTAGTTTAGTGAATTGTGTTTGTGCTTTTATTGACTCCGAATGGAATATAAACAATGACTAGTAACAGCCATTGTATGATTTTATTATGCCCAAATAGGGGTAAAACAACGGGTATTTCGTATTTTCAGTAAGTATGGAGTAGTGATAGTAGTAGTTTATAATTAATCCACAGGTCAAGTTCTCAGGCAAAAACTTTTTCAAATTCTTGAACAAGAAATTGTGCTTGAAAATATTTTACACGTTACCCAAGTTTTTGCTAAATTGTAAAAATCAATACAAGTTATATACCAACTAATATTTGACTTGATTACTTATGCGATAACATCGCTGATGGGGTATTTTGCTTTTAATATTCGATTTTATAAGTTTTATAGTTTAATTGACTTGTTCTCTTCGTTTTTGAACTAAAACCACGACGACGAATCATTTTTAAACAAAATTTAGAAACGAACCCTTAATAACAATTTTCTATCCTCAAAATCTGATAGGTTTGCAACTATTAAAAATGCCAGAAATTACTATTTTATTTCCCAACTTGATCAAAAATTGATAAGAAATTTCAATTTTTTTTATCAAGAATTTGGGGCAAATTTTAGCTGTTTACACGAAAAAATAAATTAGGTCCACTTTTACAAATTCTTGAGCAAGAAATTAAAATGTTAAGCCCGGACCTGTCTATTTTCTCATTCGTCAAATGATAATGTTGCAGTACGCCTGTCTAATCGTGTGTATATAGTTTTTTCTGCTACTGTATAAATAAATTAACCTTCGGGCCCTAGCAACACGAAAGAAAACGAAAGTAAATGTTACAGTTACCTGAATATTATCCGTTGCTAGCTACGAAAGTAGGTTGCTAGCTACGAAAGTAATACTTTCGGTGCCAGGACAAAAAAATCGAACTGACAGACTCTGACAGTACTCAAATAACTAGTTGTCAACAATACTCAAATAACTAGTTGTCATGGATTATTTTATAGGTTTATTTTATCATTTTAATTTGAATAAAATCAAAGTTTATTACTTAATAATATATTGATCAGAGAACAGTAGTAGATAAAATTTAATACATTACACGATGCGAAAGCCTTTTTTGGTGGTCGGAGGTATTAAATCACCTCGGCTTTGCCTCGGCAATTCAAAAACCTCCTCACACCAAAAAATTAACTTTCGCATCTAGTAATGTAATAGTAATTTACGTTACAAGACCGGAAAGTAGTGTTTTTCAGGTCGAGACAAGCATTTCCAGGGCGAGCCAAAGGCGAGTCCTGGAAGCTTGGAGAGACCTGGAAAACATTTATTTTCGGTTGCGTGACGTACAATATTTTTTTTAAGACCGACACTTCGATATATTTTATAATCTACGCGAAACAAGTTTGACATAAAGAACAAAATTAAAAATCAACGAACTGTCACTCGACAATACATCGAAATGTTGTTGTCATAATAACGAAATCAAGGTATCTTGTATTATCAAAGGGCGATTGGAAAAACAAAAAACATGGTGACAGTGACATTAGAGACCGGAAAAGTGACATTAGAGTCCGGAAAAGATTTTTCCGGTCACTAATGTCACTTTTCCGGTCTTGCGATCGGAAAAACGTTATTTTCTAGACGAAAAATTGTCCAGAAAGTGTAAATTTTCTGGTCGGTTTTAAAAAAATAACTATTGTTTACATGTGCAAAGCCACTTTCGTGATTATTGTTTGATTATCTAAAAGGTAAATATCTATACTTGAGACCAGGAAAACAGCAGTGTTAGTGTCAATGTCAAAGAAGGGTTATTTTCCCATATTTTTCGATAATTTGTAAAAATATACGTGTAATTAATTATTGAAATAGGGCAAGTTTTGGCTGACTTTCAATTTTTTTAATAGGTCTCCTATTGACTTTTCCAAAATTCTGGATAAAGTGCGCTCTAAGTTTGAGTTATTTACACAGCATATATATTTTTTTTAAAACCGACCAGAAAATTTACACTTTCTGGACAATTTTTCGTCTAGAAAATAACGTTTTTCCGGTCTCTAATGTCACTGTCACCCTGTTTTTTGTTTTTCCAATCGCTCTTTGATAATACAAGATACCTTGATTTCGTTATTATGACAACAATATTTCGATGTACTGTCGAGTGACAGTTCGTCGATTTTTAATTTTGTTCTTTATGTCAAACGTTTCGCGTAGATTATAAAATATATCGAAGTGTCGGTCTTAAAAAAAATATTGTACGTCACGCAACCGAAAATTAGTGTTTTCCAGGTCTCTCCAAGCTCCCAGGACTCGCCTATGGCTCGCCCTGGAAATGCTTGTCTCGACATGAAAAACACTACTTTCCGGTCTTGTAACGTAAATTACTATTTCAATATCATCGGAAAACTAAATCAGTCACAATTCCTTTTTAAAAATATTCCAAATTTATAAAATATTTTTACTGGTACGAATTCCCCTAAATATTTAATAGGAGCTTTTTGTATACAATACATTAATAGATAAACGCCAATCGTTTAAAAAAAAAGCTCCGATCCACGAGCCCAACAAGTAATTTATTAAAAAACCGACCATATGGTCAAGACAGCCCAAAGTTTAAGCGCGTATAATTTAGAATCTAAATTAGAGAATTATAATCTTATCTGTTGAGGCTTATACGCGGTACTAACGGTACATAAAAAAGATTTATTATGTCATCGCTCGTGTAATGTTAGGTATTAGAAGCAAATCCTATTTCGCCGTGAAAATTTCGAGGAGAAAATATTTGTAGTTTTTTCGTTGCGAATTGCGTCGGGAATACGCGATTGCGTTTGTAGACCAGGGCTTGAAGTCTTTGAAAATGGTAAAAATTGAAAAAAAATAATAGTAGGACGAAACCCATTGGAAAAGGAAGGGAATATAACAAAAATGAAAGAAAAAATAATTTACGGGCGATCCGAGGTCGGGAAGTGGAAAGGGGTGAGTTTTTAAGGGTAGAAAACGATTTATCTCGATTTCCGGCAAAACTACAAGTCCTATGGATAAACGTTAAATAGCAAAATTGGAGGTAATAAAAGGATCTACAACATTTTTATTTGCACTTTTTTCACATAACCTCAAAATTTATGTGAAAAATTCAAATATTTAATTTTTTGGTTTTTTATTATTTTTACCTTTTACAAAAAAAAAAATTTCACTAAATTTGGTGAAAACTTACCTTTTTATGTCCCAAATATACTGTAATTTTTTTGATTTAAAATATTTATTTTTTCACCTTATTTTGACTTAATATCGAAAATGCACCCTAATTTTCAATCGAAAATTCTCACGTAAAAATATCTGCTTTTTTAAAAAAGTCGGTGGGCTTTTTGTTCCTTGAAATCTCTACTTTCTGATGATGTAAAAAAAATATACATTACTATGGTAAATGTTCTCAAAAAATGCAAAGAAACGAAAAAAACTGGAATTCGATTTTTTTTAATCATTATGTACAATTTTGAGCTATTTATTAAAATTTATACTTTAATTACTCGAAAAACGTAAGATTCCATTTTACATTGATAAACAAAAAAAATTACAAGTCCATAAAACATAAAGATCGCAAAAAACATGCGAAAATAGTTGTTCTAAATATATAAAGGTAGGATTTCTTTGCATTTTTTGAGAACATTTACCATAGTAATGTATATTTTTTTTACACCATAATTAGAGATTTCAACGAACAAAAAGCCCACCGACTTTTTTAAAAAAGCAGATATTTTGACGTGAGAATTTTCGATTGAAAATTAGGGTGCTTTTTCGATATTAACTAAGTTGTAGGTAATAAAAATATCTACAATTGTATTTACACATTTTTTACATAACCTCAAAATTTATGTGAAAAATTCAAATAACCAAGTTTTTCGTTTTTTATTTTTGTTTTACAAAAAAAAATTTTTTTTTACTAAATTTGGTGAAAACTTACCTTCTTATGTCCCAAATACACTGTAATTTTTTTGATTTAAAATATTTATTTTTTCACCTTATTTTGACTTAATATCGAAAAAGCACCCTAATTTTCAATCGAAAATTCTTACGTCAAAATATCTGCTTTTTTAAAAAAGTCGGTGGGCTCTTTGTTCGTTGAAATTTCTACTTTTTGATGGTGTAAAAAAATATATACATTACTATGGTGATTAATTGAATGTTTTTCTATGATTACAACTAATGATTGCGTCTCGTCGTCGCATCAACTTATCTAGTTTCCACCAGTCTCTCCAGATTTAAGACCGGGTGATCGTTTTAATAATTTAAATTGTCGAAAAAGGAGGCCGATAAATTGTCCACGTAGACTTCCAATAAAAAAGTCAATTAAGTGAAATTTAATGTATAGAGAAATGAAAGAAAAAAGCGATGTTGCGTGTAGAGTTTGAATAAAATGTATTTAAGGCCCCCATTATAGAGAATAAGATGCCATTTCAATATGTTGTCTAACCAAATTAGGATATTTCGGAGTTAAAGTACGACTGTACGACGATGAGGTAGGTATTTATAAGAATTTTTAGGAACGCTCAGAAACACCGTTTGTTTTCTTAAAACAGTTTATAATTTTAAAGTTCCTAATTCCTTTTAATTGGATCGTCAAAAAAATCGAATACAATTTTGATGTCAAATAAATGGGGTGGGTGTCAATATTTGACAGTAGCAAAGTTTACAAGGTATTTGCTATGGCCAGTCTGGCAGTGTACCACCGGTTTTTGAAATATTTGCAAAATTCTAGATCTTTTTGACATCCTGAATGCTGAATGTATGTACAGTTGTAAAGAGGAAAATTGGTTCAGGTCGTCCCAAACGTTCCAACCCTGAACAGGATGCTGCTTTTTGGGGATATTTAAGAAATAATCCATTTGCAACTGCAAGGGATGCTGTTATTGATACAGCATTTCCTGTCTCTCAACCTATCGCCAGCAGGACAGTCAAAAAATCTGAACTAAAATGTCGCCCAGCTGCGAATTACCGAAGAACAGCGACAATCAAGGATTATTTTTGCTTGAAATTATATATACCGGCGCAATCCTCAATTTTGGAATTTTTATTGTTGAAAAGACGTTCCAGTCGACTATAACGGACAAATTCGTGTGTACCGTCCAAACAATACCAGGTTTGAAGAGCGATATACTAAACTCTTTACTTCTAGACATTAGCGTTTCTCTGCAAATATTTGGGGCCGGATAAGTGTTCATGGATCTGCTGTTTGCTGGCGAATAGAGGGAAGATTTAATGCCGGAAATTACATTAACATTTTAGAAAACATATTGTTACCATCTGCTGAGCAAATATATCCCAATAATACTTTCATATTTCAACAAGATAATTGTCCAGTCCACACTGCCAATGCTGCAGTAACCCACTAGTTTCAAACCCATAATGTGGAAGTGCTGCCTTGGGTCGCTTATAGTCCCGATATCAATCCTATTGAAAATATTTGGCGTATAATCGTTAAATAAATATATAATCCAAATTTTAGGCCACAAAATTCAGAAGATTTATGGGTGCTTGGAAGAGCTTCATTCAAATATTGTATCAAATATAATTCAGTCAATAATTCCGAATAGACTGGCCCAAGTAATAGAAAAACAGGGATATATGACCAAATATTAGATTTTATTTATTCTTGTTAAACGATTTTTGTTACTATTGTAATTTTTATAAAACTGTTAAGGTATATTATAAAATAATTTTTGTTATTCTAGTGAACTAACTCCCACTAATAAATTAATATTACCTTCGTTTTCAAACACAGGCGGTAGATCTAGGGCAATCAGAAATTTTTTATCTTTGATTATTGTTAAAGACGATTTCTGATCGGGATAAAATGTAAACAATTTGGTCTACTTATATATTACACGTCTGTGGTATGAACCCCAGAGTTGAGATATTGAGTTCTTAAGTAGGTACATTCAATATAATCTGTAAGGTAAACCTATTTTTGACCGCTCCTGTACGTCCGCGTTTTCGAAACTAAGTCAGTCATATCGTTCCTACTAGATTCCTATAAACCCGTGATGCCTTCGAAAACTATTTATCGGTTTTAGTTAACCGGTTTGGTTATACGAATCGAACGCAGTAAATGTTACATTAAAAAGCTTATTTATTCCCGAAATAAAGTTGAGTTGCGACCTAAACTGGACGATTACTGACAATCGGACCAGGCTGGACGCGAAGAGTCATCGAGCTAAGTAATGGTTTTTATTTGGTCGTATCAATTCAAAGTGGAGTAGTTTTCTTTAATTAAAACCATATGTTGGTGGATTTAACTTTACCAGCGAACGTGAGACTGTGTAAAGGGTGTGATTATGCGTCAAGTCATTGACGTAAATAAGAGCAGTTTCTTGGGGGAGGGGGTTCTAGGCCACCTAAGTATATACAGGGAGTTTACTGACATAAACGTAGTCTTTGTTTTAGTGCTGCATTAAGATTCCAGCTATCTTTCAGTAAAAATCCAGTTACACTGAGACAGTTCATTCAATACAAGTTTTTTTTTAATATACAGTGTCACCAGTAAAGTTCTGCTTCGATCGAGATGAAAAATAAGCAAAAAAATAGTAGTCACATGATTCGCATTATCTGTCAAATTTTAATTTTTTCCAAAAAAATAACTCAAAATTGAGGTTATTTCTGAAAGTATCGAAAAAAGTTATGAGAAAAAGTTTTTTTTAAATGCAGTTTCTAGCCCACATGCAAAATTTTAGCTGCATAAGATAACTTTGATTTTTTACCCATATTTTGTAAATTGCACCACTTTTGCAAAATAAGACTCAACGCAACCTACATAAAACTTCTTAGTTTTGACAATGCTTCATTTCAGATACATTTTCTTTAAAGTGGCGTCATATTAAATGTGTGTTTTTCTACAAAATCAAAATTGGGCTATTAAAATTTGGTCGCATGTGATGCAAAGTTTATTTGTTTTTGACCCTGTATAAGGTAACTTCATAAAATAAGTATTTTTGAAAACGTAGTTTGTGTCTGAAAGTAATACACCTTAATATTAAGACAAAAAAGAACAAGTAAAGTGTTTTTTAGTGGAAAATAAATTTTAGAGGTGAGTAAAACATCAAAATTATCTTATGCAGCTGAAATTTTGTGTGTCTGCTAGAAACGGCATTAAAAAAAAACTTTCCTAATAACTTTTTTCGATATTTTCAGAAATAACCCCACACCACTTGAATTCTTTTTTGGAACAAATTAAATTTTGACAGATAATGCGAATCATGTGACTACTATTTTTTCGCTTAATTTTCATCTCGATCGAAGCAGAAATTGATGTCAAAGTCAAATTTCGAATAAAGTTATTAACAAAAAAAAAACCATATGATGCGGACTTTACTGGTCACACTGTACATAAAATAGGGCTATCAACTGGCCATATTCATTTTTCCTTTTACTCTTTAACACTAGGTTCCTACCTATACTTAGGTAACTGGCTCATAAACCTTACTGTCGGATGGGTCCGTCAAGAAACCTCACAGAAAATATTTCGGATACTCTCCGAGAACTGTTCTCAATGTTCTGCAATCATTGTTATTTTTTCTTGAATAATAATATTGTAGTTGACACTTTTAGGAATTTTAAAGATACTTTTTCCTAAATAACTTTTAATTGGCCTATTAGAAATAAACAAAATTTGGTGGACAAACCCATCATACAAGGACCTTCATTATTACATTACATTACGTCTTTACATTTTAAAGGGTTTTTTTTCGTTTCTTAAGTCAATACGCGAAAAAAAAATCAAATTTTAACTTAAACTTAAAACGTCACGCAACTTCGTATCCCATAATTATCATATAAAACTTCCAATTAAATTTATGACGTACAATCCTATCTCGCGTTTGACATCAAAAGCACATCAAAACGAGATGGTCGATATAATTAATTGATAGAATAGGCGCTATTAATTCTTGAATCAAGCCAGTAAATTAATTTTTTTTTACTGATGGGACGATGCGATAAAGCTAAGGCTGTTTTCTTATATTACACTTGCATTATTAGTAAGCATCGTATTTATTGGTCATTGAATCAACAATATAAAAAACACCAATTTTTTCTTCTCAGGTATAACAGGACGATCACTTGTAACACTATCTTTTAAAAGCACGGGAAGTTCTTGACATAATTGCTACATATCACGGACTTCCCTTCCCTATGACTTCTACAGTTATCTCTACACTGAGGAAAATGATCTAATACAACAGGTTTGTTAAGACATAGTTTGCATTGATAGCAAGGGCGTCGGCAAGGAAGGGCAGGGGAGGCCCCCCCCCTAAAGATTCGAAAAATAATAAATAGATAGAAATAACTAGGTTGTAAATGAAATAAAAACGGTGTCATTTCAAAAAACCTGGACTGGTGGAAGAGATGAAATCAGTGCCTCGCACTGTTCAGAGACAACATCATCGAAGCAACCACCCAGCAGGAAGCCCTTTAGAATTCTGGAAAAGATTTTTAATAATACCATATTTGGACTCCGTTATTAGTTCTCTAAAAGTAAGTTTTCCTGAAGAAAACACTCCTTCATTCGCATTAACGAAATTACACCCAGCGCAAATGTTAACCATGTCAGTGGAAAGTCTAACAGAAGCCTGCGAAACCTTCGCCCAATTTTAAGACTTAACAAATATAAAAAATGAAATCGAACTTTGGCGAAAATTGTGGCAGGATAAACCTAATCTAACAGAACTTACCGTTGCAGTTGCCTAAAGGAGACGAAAACTTCTTTCCCGAAACAAGAAAGGCTTTAGAAATTTTAATTGCTCTACCATGCACAACGTGTACTGTGGAGCGATCCTTTAGCAACTTAGGAAGAATTAAAACCTGGCTGAGGAGCACTATGGCAAAAAGTCGACTAAATGGCCTAGCAAAGATGAGTATTCACAGAAAGCTGATTTTTGACAACCTAGAAGATTTTATCAATAAAGTGGTCGACAAATTTGCAGAAAATCCTATATTTTAATTAATTTTGTTTTATTATTTGAATTTCATTTTATTTTTTATTAAATTTTTCTAGAAATAAAAACCCACTTTAAAAATTATAGTTGCTATTTAGAGGCTATAAGTCGTATTTCCCACATCCACTCTCTTATCTTGCCCCCCTCTGGCCCATTGGCTGGCGACGCCCTTGATTGATAGCTTATTTTTTTATTAACCCATATTAAATTAATTGCTAGTGTATCAAACCCGCTTTAGTGTTATATCAATTCCAAAATTGCCAGAACAGTGTTTGGAATGGTAGTAATCAGTTCCATTAGCAGCACAATCTTGTTGAATAATGAATTACTTTTAATACAGCAATTTTGTTAAGAAATAAATTGTATCTTCTCAATGCGACGCATTTTGTTCCTAGTACAGCGCTTTCTTTGCAATTAAGAAAACAGAACAGCGTTCCCAAAAACGAATTGTATCCGTTAGAACCTATAATCCACAGGACGTTGGTGGGGGTTCGTAGCGATCGGCAAGCGTCGCGCGTCGTAGTATTAGTTTTTAACGTATTTTTGCGCATGTCACATCGTTGTTCGGAGTCAGCAGCTGTCCTGCCTGAATTTGAATTCTATTGATCTTACCAATACCTGTCTCAATTACTTTATTTTTACTTTGTATTTAGGTTTTCTTAAACTTTGCACGTCAGATTAAGCGATTGTTTCGCACAACCCATCATTAGTATTGAACTTTATAATCTTTGGACGAATCCGCAAGTAAACCATGTTGCATAATAGATAATCATATGCAATGTTAAACGACAAGAACAATATCACACTAGAAGCTTTTTAAATTTTTGAGAACTACAGTACTGGTTTTTGGTGGTACGTATATGCTTTATTAACCGTATCAAGCAAATATTATGATTAAAGTCAAGTTTCATTACAATTGTCGATACGACTAATACAGTATATTATAAAACCAGATTTATTACACCCCCAATAGAACTTGATAATTACTGTGAGTATTCAGAGCAATAATGGCTATAAACCATTCTATGGTAGCATTAACTCCTATTTCCTATTGGCTAAATTACCCTGATATTATCACTTCACAACGGTCTAGCAATTTTCGTTCTCTTACAGTAGAAAAGCGCGTTGCTGTCACATATAGTATTAAACACTCGTATAAAGAACATGTGAATTCTTATAAGGAATAGAATGTTTTTTCTCAATGCACAACCCAACCTTAGTCAAAATTTCTTTGCGTTCATCAAAATCAAATTTGATCAAAATTCACTGACTTTTTTGACGTCTCAAACTTAATTAGCATGAACTTGTTATTGTTGCCTTAAAGATTGTGCGTTGCCAAGTCGGGAAACATCAATAATGGTGCATACCACTATTAAAGTGTTAATATTTCGTAAAGGATTGAAGATAGGTATAGGGCATGATTTATTCAATTCTAGAATTGATTGTAAAAATGTAAAAATATACAATATGTTTTTTTTAAATAGTTATAGTTGATACATGTAGCATTTTTATGATATACAGGGTGTTCATTTGAAAACTTCCCACCTCGATTTTCCTGCTTTAAAATGAAAATGTGGAAAATCGCTCGGACCCGTCGATTTGTATTTTGAGGGGGACATCTTTTACGTATATCAATCTTGTTGCTTCAAGCCCCTAGGAGGGAGGGGGGGTACGATCTAAATCTTAAATGGATACCCCCTACCCCTATTTTTGGATTCTGCATAAAATTCTGAACATTTTTTAATAATAGCATTATTAGTCTATACTTAACAATTTCCGAGATATTGACTCTTGAAAAATTACATTTTTGATCTTTGACAACGTCTAGCTTTCTAACTGTACGTCTTAGAGCAAAACGGCTTACATGTCCCTATCTTCGATTTTTATTATCTTTCCAATAGTGTCAACTTCCGGTCAAACCGGAAGTAATATATTTCTTACATCCGGTTTAACCGAAAGTTTACACTATTGGAAAGATAATAAAAATCGAAGATAGGGACATGTAAGCCGTTTTGCTCTAAGACGTGCAGTTAGAAAGCTAGACGCTGTCAAAGTTCAAAAATGTCATTTTTCAAGAGTAAATATCTCGGAAACTTAAGTATAGACTAATAAGGCTTTTATTAAAAAATGTTCAGAATTTTATGCAGAATCCAAAAAATTATATAAAATAGGGGTATCCATTTAAGATTTAGATCTCCCCCCCCCCCCCCCTGCTCCTCCTAGGGGCTTGAAGTAACAAGATTGACAATATACGCAAAGGATGTCCCCCTCGAAATAAAAATCGACGAGTCCGAGTGATTTTTCACATTTTCATTTTAAAGCAGAAAAATCGAGGTGGGAAGTTTTCAAATGGTATAATATCTTTTTTCTAAGAAAAAATGCAATTCAAAAAAATTAATTGACGTGAAAGTAAGCGGTATTCCATATAAACGTCCGATCCGTTTCGTTATCATAAGCAACAAAACAGCCTTAACCTCATTGGTCATTCTCCAATTATTTAACGGTCAACGGTAAGCCCATTATTTATTTATTTTTTTAATGAAACATAGTTATGACATTTCTGACGCGTAATCCATAATATTACCAGTTAACACATTATTTGACATTCGTATAAATTACGTTTATTGATTTATTATGAGTCAGGGACAATCGAAATGGATTTTCTAGAATCAGGCTTCGCTTTCTAGTAAACTATAAGTAAAAATTTTAATTCCTCTCGCAAGATGGATTCCAAGGCACGTGACACTCTGACAATTCTGGTCTATTAAGTTTTTATAAGCTGGCATGAATTCCAGGACCGGACTTGAAAATTATACATGTGATACCTTCTAAAACAATTGATACAATAGTCTCATCGGTTCTACCGCCTTACTATTGCCAAATAATAATAATTTCTTTTGAAAGTTTTCTTTAATGAATATTATAATTTAAGGTAGGTAATAATAAACATGAGTTTGTATATGGTTTAAAGATAAAGTGTCAAAATACATTTAAAAACTATATAATATTATAATTATCTGAACCTTTAAAATGCTAAATTAAGTGAAACGCAACTTTAAATAGGACTCTGTCACCCATACTTACAAGAGATTTTTTGTGTTTTATTTGTTCAGATTATACCTATAGGTAAAATACAATACCTACAGTTCAACGTAAACTAACTGAATTCAGTCAGATATTACATTTACTGTCGAGGAAATCCCCATATAATATGACTTATATAAGGTACATAGACCTAAAAATGGTGTTTATAGAATTTGTTGGTTATGATACGGTAACATATCTAAACTTGCATGTGGGCTTACATAAAGTTAAAACTTAGCCAGGGATTTAATTTTTCTGTCAATGGAAACCCTACTTTAACAGTTTTTGACTAACGTAAGGTACGTAGACCCAAAATTGGAGTTTATAGAATTTGTTCGTTAAAATAAAATGTATTCATACGGTTATACGTCATACGAAGTCAGTTGAGACAACTTAAATATTTGGGGTACGATCAATTTACTGCATCACACACTGAAACTACAATACAAATATAACAAAATTTGTATTGATCGCTCCCTATACAGATGTTCGAAGATAGTCCGTCCACGTGGACTTGACAGGTCTGTCATAAAAAAAAATTTAGTTTTTTTATCTGTCTCACCTAGTATCGTATACACTTTACATTTCTAAACTTGTATGTAGGCTAACTTAATGTTAAAAAATGTGTTTTATTGCCATACAAACACTAATATTAGTAATATCTAATAATAATTTCACTTATATGTAAGGTACGCATAGATGGCAAAATACATTTGGCAGAACTAGGCGGTACCCGGGTTTTATCAACCTACCCGGTTTTGACTAACTCTCCCCTGCCTACCTAAGTCAGAGAAATAATTTCTACTTATTTTTCCTGAAACAGAACAGAACTTATTACTTATCGATGAAATCAACTAACGTGCATGGCACACAATAATAAATTATGATCCCTAATGAAAAAGACTTAAAAAATTTTAACCTGAAAGTTTTTGGTCAAATGAATAATAATTGTAGGTACAGGGTATTTCCGTATATTTTGGAGCACCCCTGGAGCTTTTATTTGAAGACCTAGAAAAAACTTTAAATTACCAAAGTTGCATTATTTCTCCTGAAGTGCCAGAATTTGTTATCGGACAAAACAAATGAACATCGTAAATTTGTTTAATAATGCCAATGTCGATTTTTTTAAATGGAACACCCTGTATATTATTTTTTTTTTAACTCCTCACTCTTTTCTGATTCCAAATATCTATATATGTTATATGTTTGTTTCATAAATTATTATCATTATTTATATTAATTATTGTTACTGAATAAGCATTATGTTCTATCATGTTTTCCTCACACCAATATAGATTTTCTAATCCGCAATATTTTGAAATGCAATTTTGCCTAAACGACTAAAGTAAACATATAACATATATACATATTTGGAATTAGAAAAGAGTGAGGAGTTAAAAAAAAATGAATATACAGGGTGTTCCATTTAAAAAAATCGACATTGGCATTATTAAACAAATTTACGATGTTCATTTGTTTTATCCGATAACAAATTCTGGCAGTTCAGGAGAAATCATGCAACTTTGGTAATTTAAAGTTTTTTCTAGGTCTTCAAATAAAAGCTCCAGGGGTGCTCCAAAATATACGGAAAAACCCTGTACTTAGCGGCCACACAAAAGTAATTAAAATTCAATGAAAGTAAAAACAAAAGGCACCACAACCACTAAATATTTTGAAAACGTAATTAAATGTAACAAAAAGCACAAAAACGCTATTCACTACTCGGTGTTTGGGCTCATTACGGTCCACTTCTAATCTGGGGATATTATTATGTCCTAATATCAGCTGATTGATGACAAATTTCTGCTGTCACCTGTTTTAAAACGAGAGAATTCTTGCCATTTACCCTATATATATACGCTATTTCTGGCTCTTACAGCGTTGTCGGATTGTCGTCGACTGAAAACTGCAATATGTGACAACGTCGTAAACTTGAAAATACTGCTTTGACGCTTCCCATACATAAAATATTGAGCCTTGCTTTTAGCGAGGTGTCGATATCCACACGAAGCATATATTCATAAAATGCCTTAATGCCGTGGGCATTACGTAAATCAAGTTGTAACTAGTAACTATAGTAACGGCTATCTCGAGCGGGAAAATGGAAAAAATGCGGAAAACACGCGGCCGAGTACATTTGTTTCGTCTACAGGTTAGTGCTCGAACCCCTATATCTTGTTGTCTCGTCGGACAACGTTCGGACCGCCGAAGGTGACAAGACCGTGATTAGAACGGTCAGAAAGGCCGAAAGACAATCAGGACCGTCTCAGCTTTATTCGATTGGAATTAATAGCGCGTCCGTACAAATAATCAAATTATTTCTAGTTTCCTAAAGATATCAAATTAAAATGCTTTAGTGAAATCACAACGGTGTACGCACGTATCCCTTGCGAGTGTGGCGAATCGTACATTGGAGAAACAAAAATACCTCTTCTCGTACGAGTTAAAGAACATCTGAAACATACTCAAAGAGGTGAAACTTTGAGATCAGGTACAGCGGAACATGTATGGACCAATCAACACAATATACAGTTGTCAGAAGCCAAGGTTTTGGACACGGAACAGCACTGGAGAAGACGAAAATCCAATGAAGCAGCAACCAAAATACTAATATATTTAGTGAACCAAGTATATGGATATCCCCAATATCTGACAGCCTCTTCTTGTCCAAAACCAACAGCTCGAACTTCACACTCCAATAAGCACGTAGGCGGAGTCATCAAGCTTCATTGCACACGGATAGTATTTAAGACAGTAGCCTTAGAATTATAATTTAGAATCTTCAGAATCCCAGGGTATCCATTGAACTTGGATCCCTGTGTATTCCAATATAAAAAATAGTTACACACTTGTCCGATATGCCACTATATTTTCTTTTTTCTTTTAATTATTTTCGCGGACACTATATCATCTTTTAAACATTTTTATGGCTTAAAACTCAAACGGATTGCGCGCATTCTGGTGGGTGCCAGCGTTGATCTGTTTTCTTGTCTCCAAAATGGCAGATGTTTTCGGTGAAAACGCAAATAGCGTTCCCTATACTGGATTGTGGTTGCACTTCGTGGTTTATTTAGTTGTCTACCTTTCGATTATACCAGTGTAACTATCTTTTATATTGGAGTGAATTCCGTGGGATGGCGCTACGGTGCACTGATGACCGCCTTCGTTTTGCAAGGAGGCTTTTAGTGCATTTTTCCGTCATTCTTGGAATTGCTTGGGTTATGGCTGCCCGTCGAGTCCTAATAAGGACGAAACGGCCGTCGTGGTCTACCCGCCCCAGGGTATCCATTGAACTTGAATCCCTGTGTATTCCAATATAAAAAATAGTTACACACTTGTCCGATATGCCACTATATTTTCTTTTTTCTTTTAATTATTTTCGCGGACACTATATCATCTTTTAATTATAATTTAATTTACACTTGAAAACGTTTAGAGATATTAACTAACCGAAACGTAGTGTTAAGTAACAAAATAAAGACAGTGGAAGTCCGACAAGGTAAATTTTTGATATTCATTTTGATTCTATCATTCGAACAATTAATAAATATACGATTCGCATTTGGATATTGGATATTATATTAATAACGGTTTCAAATGATTTGGAAATTTAAAAATAGAGGAAACGCGTATCAAATTTAAAGCAAAACATTTTGCTATAAGTCATTATCAGCATTTACGAAAACGATGGTAAAATACGGTTCAGTCCGTAGCTGTTTGTTAGTCTCCCCGACCACAAACACCTGGAAAAAAATATTAATTGCGACCAGAAGAAGAAGAAGAGCGCGTATAACTTCTCCGGTCGTAATATATTCTTCCCGACTCATGATCTGCGCTGTTACATCAAGTGTCCACGATTTATGTTGGGCTTTTTAATTTATTCTTGCCGGCCAGGCCTTTTGGCCCTCGGGCCCAAATATTCCTCTTCGGCTATTTTATGGCCACAAAAAAAGAAAAACCAGTCGCAAATATAATTAAAATGTTTTCGATGGGTTAGAGGTATTTTTGTCGATTGGTCGCGAGGATGAATAGTTTAAATTTTTTCGCATGTTCGGAACTGATTGTTCGTCGTTTTGAAAGGTACTGTAAAGTCGCCACAGTGGATCTTTGCCCGTGCGTCATCAATCAACGATCAGGACTCAACGTGGTTAATAACTCTGCATCCTTGTTTATTACAGTAACAAGTTTGAATAAAAGCATAAAAGAACGTCTCCAAGATTCCGCAATAATATAATGTGCTAGACAAGAATAAAACTATAAACGTCAATTAATTACTTTTTTTATTTGTTTAGTTGATAACCGTTGTATTTTAGAACGTCATTGTCAACCTTATTTTGATCTGCCAATCTAATTCGTATTTTGTAAATCTGTGTGCCTTAAAACTGTTTCTTTTCCTAAAAATAGTTCTTTTTAGAGCTAATTATACCCACCATCTGTTTTGGCGGTAAATATTTATGGATTTTTATAATACCTAATTTATTTATTTTAAATATTCTAACCGTGAAAGTTCTTTGAAAAGTTTACGGCAGTGGCTAAATTTCCTTAAATGAAAGGATGTTAAAAATTTGACTTTTGCGATTTTAATAGTCAATAAAACATCAAACTTTTCTAGATTTTAAGCTTTAAAAATAGTATTAAGTGTATTAACATTTGTTTGTCAATTTCTTTTAGATAATAGAGAATGCCGGGCAAAACTTAAAATAAATAATAATTTTTCGGGATATTATGTAGGTACGTCAAACGGTAGGCAGGCACGTCCATTTTATGAACTTAGACTTAGTTTTGACTTTTTTCGTCTCGTAATTTTGATTTGATTCATACGATTTTGATTCTATATAATTTAAACGAACTGTATTCGTAAGAACCTATAATCCACAAGACGTTGGTGGGGGTTCATAGCGACCGGCAATCGCCGCGCGCCGTTTTATTAGGTTTAACGTATTTGTTGTGCAGGTCACATTGTTGTTCGGAGTCTTCGTATTCATCATATTTATTTTTACTTTGTATTTAAGTTTTTTAAAACTGTGCATGTCAGATAAAGCAATGGAAAATTCTTATTTCGCACAATCCATCATTAGTATTGGACTTTACAATATATGAATGAATTTAACTATCTCAGTAAACCATGTTGCATAATAGATAATCATATGCAATGTTAAACCACAAGAACAAGATCCCACTAGAAGCTATTTAAATTTTTGAGAACTACAGTACTGATTTTTAGTGTTGAATAGGTATGCTTTATTAACCGTAGCAAGCAAAAGTTTTATTACAACTGCCAGTCGAAACTAATACAGTATATAAAACCAGAGTAAACCCCCAATAGAACTTGATAATTACTGTGAGTATTCAAAGCAATAAGGGTTATAAACCATTCCATGGTAGCATTAACTCCTATTTCCTATTGGCTAAATTACCGTGATATTATCACTACACTACGGTCTAGCCATT
Source organism: Polydrusus pterygomalis (assembly GCA_963969555.1). Lineage (NCBI taxonomy): Eukaryota > Metazoa > Arthropoda > Insecta > Coleoptera > Curculionidae > Polydrusus > Polydrusus pterygomalis. The sequence goes on from OZ018383.1 coordinate 10,385,289, forward strand.
TTCGTTGTCTTACAATAGGAAAGCGCGTTTCTCTCACATACAGTATTAAACAGTTGTATAAAGAGTATGTGAATTCTTATAAGGAATAGCAGGCTGAGGTAAACATTATAACAAAACAATATTATAAGGGCTGTATTGGCGGGTCTATAAAGTAAAAGATTTAGTTCCAGATCTTTCATTTGACAAGTGTCATGCGATAGAATGTCCTCCATAAACAAGGAGATGTTGACTCCGCGCAAAAATACGTTTATGAATAAAAGTATATTTCTATATTCGCTTCATCGTCGTTGGGGTCCAAGTGAACCAAAGGAGACTTAAAAAGCGGCGCGGAGTTTCACGAAATTTCGAAAAATAGCATCGACGACAATATACGATTTATCTTTGAATTTTCAAGAGCCGCTGCAAAGGTCAAAAACCTTTCTTTTCCTAATGTCAGAATCGTAACAATCAAATAAACAACAAAAGAGCCTACGAACATGCATAAAGCAGACACATATATTTGAAACGTTGAAACGAAAAAAGAACCCTCCGCTAACAAGTCGGTCCGAACTTAAAAGATATAAAGGTGTGTCGCACCGTCGACTTTTCGTTTTATATGTTTTATATTCAGAACAGAAAACACAAGGACCTTATATGGTGCTCAGATGATTTACGTTCGGAGATATTGGATGGTTGTTAACCAGAGATACTCCGGTTCACTCTCTATCTTATCAAAACGTGTCGCTGTACTCTTTTTGCCCGGGTGACATACCGAAGAATGCCCAACTTATCTCTTCATACACATTGCACATGGCGGATTTTATTGTTTTAAATCGTTAACATGGCGGGTGAAATTTGGCGCCATTGGTAGGATATTGGTTACATTGAGAAAGCCCCTTCTATTCCTTATAAGAATTCGCATACTCTTTATACAATTGTTTAATACTATATGATTGTGACAGCAACGCGCTTTTCTACTGTAAGACAACGAAAACTGCTAGACCGTTGTATAGTGATAATATCACAGTAATTTAGCCAATAGGAAATAGGAGTTAATGCTACCATAGAATGGTTTATAACCATTATCGCTCTAAATACTCACAGTAATTATCGAGTTCTATTGGGGTGTAATCTGGTTTTATATACTGTAGTAGTTCCGACTGGCAGTTGTAATGAAACTTTTGCTTGCTGCGGTTAATAAAGCTTAACAACTTAACGCTAAAAATCAGTACCTACTGTGGTTCTCAAAAATTTAAATACCTTCTAGTGTGATATTGTTCTTGTCGTTTAACATTGAATATGATTATCTATTATGCGACTAGGTTTACTGAGATGGTAAAATCCGTCGATAGATTTATAAAGTCCAATACTAATGATGAGTTGTGCGAAATAAGAATATTCTTTTCTGATTGCTTTATCTGACATGCAAAGTTTTGAAAACCTTATACAGTGTCCGCAAAAAAGTCCGCATCAAATGGGATTTTTTATTATTAGGTATAGGTAAAAATTGAAAAAGCAGTTCATTTTTGCTTACCTAAAAACCAAAAATGACGTATACTGAAGCAGCTGCGCGACTTGCGTTACCTGTCAAATTTGACATTTTTAATAAAATAGGTTCAAAAATGCCCTTACTTATAAAAATATTGAAAAACTTTATTCGAGAAAGTTGTTTATTTAGGCATTCTTAGCCTTTCTACGAAATTTTAACAGTCTAATACAATTTTTATTTTTTGCCAGATTCTTGAAAATTTTGATCAACCCTCGTGGATTAACTTTTATACATCGATGTAAAACCATTTGCCTTTACTTCATTTGTAATCTTAATGCAATTTTGTCTAAAATTTTTGTTTCCAATTATTTATTTTGCTTCAAAAACTGAAATTGTTAATGATCAGTATGTAATGTTTGATGCAAAGTTTATCTAATTACATCAGTTTTGTCAAAACCGACGTTTCTCATTTTTCTTAAGTTAGTAAACAGATGTACAAAAAGAAAATATTAGGAAGCTTTCGTTGAAATCTTACTTAATTAATATTGGATCAAAAAGAATAAATATTAATCGCTCGAAACATTTTATTCAACAAAAATATGGTTTAATATAATTAATTTAATTTAATAATAATAATTAAGTAAAATTTCAACGAAAGCTTCCTAATATTTTTTTTATACATCTGTTTACTAACTTAGGAAAAATGAGAAACGTCGGTTTTGACAAAACTGATGTAATTAGATAAACTTTGCATCAAACATTACATACTGATCAATAACAATTTCAGTTTTTGAAGCAAAATAAATAATTGGAAACAAACATTTTACACAAAATTGCATTAAGATTACAAATAAAGTAAAGGCAAATGGTTTTACATCGATGTATAAAAGTTAATCTACGAGGGTTGATCAAAATTTTCAAGAATCTGGCAAAAAATAAAAATTATATTAGACTGTCAAAATTTCGTAAAGAGGCTAAAAATGCCTAAATAAACAACTTTTTCGAATAAAGTTTTTCGAAATTTTAATAAATAAGGGCATTTTTGAACCTATTTTATTAAAAATGTCAAATTTGGCAGGTAACGCAAGTAGTGCAGCTGCTTCAGAATACGTCATTTTTGGTTTTTAGGTAAGCAAAAACTAACTGCCTTTTCAATTTTTACCTATACCTAATAATAAAAAAAAAAATACCATTTGATGCGGACTTTCTTGCGGACACTGTATACAAATTAAAAATAAATTAATTGAAACATGTTTTGTAGGATCAATTGCCTTCAAATTTAGATAGGACAGCTATAGAAGACTCCCAACAACGATGTGACCTGCGCAACAAATACGTTAAAACTAACAATACGGCGCGCGGCGATTGCCGATCGCTACAAACCCCCGCCAACGTCTTGTGGATTATAGATTATAACGGATACAATTCGTTTTTGGGGACACTGTTCTTCTTCCTCATCACTGGGGTGCAGAGTCCACCCAATACTGGACTCATATGGAACCTCTGATACCAATGGCGATATTTCATAACAACTAAATAAATTTGAAATCCACAATATAGTAATAAAACAGTCGCGGACACAGAGACTTAGGTCGCTTACTTTATTTCCCTTAACCGCTTTATCTGTGGAACTTTTATTTAGACTTAATTTATAATTACCGGAGTAAGGAATGTTTGTATTGAAACACTCCATAGAAATCTAGAAACATTGGTCTTTTGATAAGCACTTTGTGGTTGTACTGGTTTTATGTATATGGCCAATTAGAATGTGGATTTTATCAGAGTATTGTTATGGTAGATTTAGGACTTCCTACCGACCGTTACTTATGTTGGTAACATTTTTATTACAAATACAGTACTTACTTTAAATATGGGAGGTACCTAGCTAGAATTTGCAGTGTTTAAATAAATTCCGTTTTTATCTTATTCAAATCTTTGAAAAAAAAACACCGACGATCTTGCAAAGATAGACAAATCATCTCATTGTTTATACCGTGCGAGCAAAAATTATTTGCATCAAAGAGGGCCTTGCATCTAAGGACGTAATGCTTAGCCGTAGAGCTTAATACCTGTTGGGTGTCAGTAACTACCTGAATTAAAAATCATTCAGTTATTCCGTCATCTTTGATATTGGTTACAAGTAATTTGATTCATTGCTAATTTTTCCAATTTCTTGAACAATTTACACAATGGGCTTTAAGGAACAGCACAAAACATTCATGGTTGAAGCGTATTTTCGAAACGGGGTTAGAGTAAATGGTGAGTGGCAATAAAATCCGGGTTTGTGCATTGACGATTTTCACGAACATTTTCCTAACGTTGCTTTTATTGCTGGGTATTTTTATCATTGCCTGAAAAGAACCGTGGCTATGTTTAGGAAAGCAGGTTCTATACAACACAAAAATGGAGCAGAAAGACTATCTGTAGGAATAGAAGAACTTGTATTAGCAAACGTTCGTGAAATAATACAAAATACGCCAACAAATTGTATAAGACGCCTGTCCCAAGAAGTGGGAAGATCTTATGGAACATGCAGGACTATTCTTAAGAAGCAGCTAAATTTATTTCCTTATAAAGTGCAAGTATTCCAAGAAATACAAGCCTCAGATTTTGAAAGACGCGGGAATTACTCTCAATGGTTTACCCAAAATTTATTGAAAAGAAATGATTTATTAGACCTGATATTTTTTTCGGATGAAGCCTGGTTCCACCTCTCCGGTTATGTGAATTCTCAGGATACACGCATGTGGAGTAGTGAAAATCCCCATTTTTTTGTAGAGTCCACATTGCACCCACAAAAAATTGGTATCTGGTTAGCTGTTTCCCGAAGAAGAATTGTTGGTCCTATTTTTTTTTCCATGACACAGGTACAGCACAGCGGTATAGAGACAATATTTTGAATCCATTTGTGGAGCAATTACTGGACGACGAACTACGTTTTGGATATTTTCAACAGTACGGTGCAACCGCCCATACAGCCGCCGAAACTATTAACTACTTACACAATTTTTTCGACGACAGATTGATTAGTTTTCGATCAGACATTGAATTTCCACCTAGATCACCTTGTTTAACGGTTATAGATTACTTCGTTTTTCCCCATTTAAAGAACACTATTTTTCAAACACCAGTTGCAAATTTAGGACAATTACAAGTAAGGATTATCCAAGGATGTGGTAACATTTCTCCAGAGATGCTGGTCAACATTTTCGAAAATATGAAGAGACGTGTGAATTTATGCTTGGAGCATGGCGGTGGCCAATTTCAGCAATTTATGTAATTATTTTTCTTTTTCTTTCTGTATATTCTTACTTTGATAATTTTGTAAACAACAAAAATAAATTTGTATTTGTCTACTTATTTTATTACTCATTAGTTTGGCATATCATGTCATAATATGAATTTGACAAAATTTTAACCTAGATTTGGTTAGATAATATATCGTCCCCATATCATTGTGATCTAAACCAAGCCCTACGTTTTTTAATCCAAGCCCTCTTTGATGCAAATAATTTTTGCTCGCACGGTATATTACACACCTTTTTACCAAAAAAAAAAGATGATCAAAACAGACACGTGTTTTGAAACGTCTAACGCTGGTACTGACCCATTTTGCACTTGCGTGCATTCTGTTCCGCCACGTGCAGGCAACCAGCGTTACTCGGCACGAGAGGAGAGTTTTTTAAAAAGTGCGAGATGTCTGGTCTCGTGAAATGTTAACAAGAACCGTAAATATTAAGTAGAAGTATTTTATCTTTGTATTAATAGCCGGAAAAAACAACTCACACTAGACAGTTATTATATTTTTAATTTTTCGTATTTCTCGTAAATCGTCCGATAATTGATAAAAAATCATTTAAATAATTTATTTGCAACAATAGAAATGGCAAATGGCCGCACTATTAAAACGAAACTTGTTTCGCAACATAATAACCAGATATTTCAGAGATTAAATTAAAAAATAAAGTACATATATTTCCGGTAGAGGCACGCTTTGCTCAGACCGTTTCGCGTGGGTCGGACCAGCTTGATCACGGCACAAGCGGCGGGCTTCGGTTACTGTTCTTTACATAACCAATAAGATATTCAAACTTGTAAAAAATATGGGGGTTTTATTTTGAATAAAGGAAATAATAAAAAATTTTATGTCAAACAAATTTGATTTCAAAAAAATACGTAGAAAGCTTATACACACACCAACGTTCCAATAGGGGAATAATTGCATATCATCAAGCAAAAGTTACAAGAACACCAGACCCTTTCTAAACGCACAAGTTTGCCGCTGGATGGAGTGATGGAACTATTGGAGTGTTGTTTACTTAGTTCCTACTTTCAAGTAAAATATAGGTTATATGCCCAAGATGACGGTCTTCCCACGGGTTCATCTCTCTCCCCGGTGGTGGCTAACCTGTACATGGTATGGTTCGAGTCACACGCTATTAACACTGCCAAGATTAAACCTGAACTTTGGCTTAGATATGTTGGTGATACCTTTATTATCTGGACAGACAGCAACGAAGAGCTGATACGGTTTTTGGAACATATTAATAGTATAAGACAATCCATTAAATTTACCATTGAAACAGAAAAACATTCCACTCTACCTTTTCTCGATGTTTTCGTCAAACGAAGTGCTGAAAACATAAACACTTCAGTGTACAGGAAACCAACTCACATGGATCGAATCATTCAAACTCCATAAAACACTAATACAGAAACGAAAGAGGAGCAAGCCTTTCTTATAATACCTTATGTCAAGGGGATTTCTGAAAAGATTAGAAGGATAACCAAAAACTATAATATCAAAACAGCCTTCAAATCTGGAAATATGCTTAGAAGCTTTATTACAAAAGTAAAACCCCCCCGCGTAATGAAAACACAAAAAATTGTATCTATCAAATCCCTTGCGAGTGTGGCGAATCGTACATCGGAGAAAAAAAGTTACACCTCTTGCCGTACGAGTTAAAAACATCTGAAACATACTCAAAGAGGTGAAACTTCGAGATCCGGTATAGCGGAACATGTATGGACAAACCAACATAATATACAGCGGTCAGAAGCCAAGGTTTTGGACACTGAACAGTACGGGAGAAAACGAAAATTCAAAGAAGCAGCTTTCATGAATCAAAATACCCATATATTTAGTAAACCAAGTATAGATATCCTCAATATCTGGAAGCCCCTTCTTGTGCTCAAACTTCACACTCCAATAAGCACGTAGGCGGAGTCATCAAGCTTCATTGCACATGGATAGGATTTAAGACAGTAGCCTTAGAATTAAAATTTAGTTTGCACTTGAAAACGGTTAGAGGTACTAACTAACCGAAAGGTTGTGTTAAGTAGCAAAATAAAGACAATGGAAGTCCGACAAGGTAATTGTTTTGATATTACTTCATTGTCTACCACCTTCAAACAAACAAAATTGATTTCAAGTGTTTGAATAGCTAAGTTACGTACGGTATATAGACCTGAAAGTGGCCAGATGCATTTATAAGCGTCACAAAATTAAATTGTGGTTTCGGGCCGACGTGACGCCGCTCTATAATTATCCTAACCACCAATTTTTGTGCCCCCCGGTGTGTTATTTAAGCAAATTTACTATGGTTGTGACTTTGATTAAAAAAATAGACAAACAAATCAATCCATCAATTATATCTGTCTCGTATGGTGTTTTCTACAATGCGTGACGTAATTTTTTGGTAATTTTTGTTAACTTTGCACCAACACGTTATATTATTGTCGATGAAAATTTTAACAGGGTGACCTGTCTTAATGACAAACGTCAGGAAAGGCAAAACATATAGCGCAATAAGGACAGCGTTGCCAGTTGTCTTGCCAAGCCTGCTATTCCTTATAAGAATTCACATACTCTTTATACAACTGCCTAATACTATAATATGTGATAGCAACGCGCTTTCCTACTGTAAGACAATGAAAATTGCTAGACCATTGTGTAGTGATACTATCACGGTAATTTAGCCAATAGAAAATAGGAGTTAATGCTACCATAGAATGGCTAATGGCATTCCGACTGGCAGTTGTAATGAAACTTGACATTGATCATAATAATATTTGCTTGCTACGATTAATAATGCAGATCATTGCTGTAGAAAAATTTTTTTTTGTTTTTAATCTTAATTTTTGTAAGGTTTTATATTACATTTTTGTTTGTATAATTAAAACATTTAATTCCCACTAGCTAATACCACAACGTGGATGCTTTATTGGACTTAGTGTCGGTTGTATCCCTACTTGTTAATAAATAAATAAAAAAAATAAATTATACTTACCACTAAAAATCCGTACTGTGGTTCTTAAAAATTTACATATCTTCTTGTCGTTTAACATTGCATATTATGATTATCTATTATGCAACATGGTTTACTGAGATAGTTAAATTCATCCATACATCATAAAGTCCAATACTTACTAATGATGGGTTGTGCGAAATAAGAATATTCTATACAGGGTGTTCTCAAAGTTGAGTCATTTATTTTACCAGGTTGTAGAACTCGTAAAAATAAGTAATTGTACCAAAAATCATTTATATAAAAGTTACACAATAAAGAAGTTATTAACAATTGACAAAATGTAAAATTTAAAAACTGTAAGACCTTCTTTTTTGATATCCTCGACCACTGCGTTATCAATGTTTTGTTTACTGGCGATACTGGGTATGGCTTATTTTTTTGTAGGATACAAATTACTTATCATTCATTCATTTTACGGGTTTTAGTGGTCGAGAATACCAAAGAGCAGGTCTTAAGTTTTTAAATTTTACATTTTTTCAATTGTTAATGACTTCTTTATTCTGCAACTTTTATATACATGATTTTTGGTACAATTACTTATTTTTACGAGTTCTACAACCTGGTAAAATAAATGACTCAACTTTGAGAACACCCTGTATATAGCTTTATCTGACATGCAAAAATTAAAAAAAAAAACTTCAATAGAAAGTAAAAATAAATTAATTGAAACAGGTATTGGTACGATCAATAAAATTTAATTTCAGACAGGACAGTTAGAAGACTCCGAACAACGATGTGACCTGCGCAACAAATACGTTAAAACTAATACAACGGCGCGCGGCGATTGCCGATCGCTACAAACCCCCACGAACGTCTTGTGGATTATAGGTTCTAACGGATACAATTCGTTTTAGGGGACGCTGTTCTGCTTTCTTAATTGTAGAGATAGCGCTTTACTGGAAACTAAATGTGTCGCATTAAGAATACTATTTATTTCTTAACAAGATTTGCTGTATTAAAAGTGGTTCATTATTCAACAAGACTGTGCTGCTAACGGAACTGGATACCAGCTGTTGCAATAGTCTATTTCTAATAACCTTATCGATATTTTTTATATCGAAATATTCTATTATGTTAAGAAATCCTTAAATTCATTAATCCAAAGAAAATTTTATTTATAACTGTAAAAAATAATTTAAATTTTTATTAATTTTTAGATTTTTTTAAAGATTTCTGCGAAATTCTAAATTATTTTTTACAGTTATAAATAAAATTTTCTTTGGATTAATGAATTTAAGGATTTCTTAACATAATAGAATATTTCGATATAAAAAATATCGATAAGGTTATTAGAAATAGACTATTGCAACAGCTGGTATCCAAGTGTAAACGAATTTTTTGAATTATTGCTCCAAATTGTCAGAAAAACAAAAGAATATTTCTAGTTGTGGTCACCAGATGTCAGTTTTACTTTAATGAAGCTTTAAGAAAGGAAAAATATGGAAATTTTTAATTCGGTAAAAAATATTTACAAAAATATTCGATTTTATGTTTTAAAGTAGATATCCCAAACATTGCATGTAAGGTTCTAATGGAATTCTAAACACTTTTTATTCTTGGAATTTTTTCGATATCTCATCAACTTATCTGATTTATGATGATTTCATATTGGTTTTTCAACTTTCCCGCCATACCATTGGTCACGTGACGTATGTCAAAATCGATTTTAAGGGTATGGGACATGCACATCCAATCCCCCAAAAAAGATTTTTCAATATTCCGCTAATAAAAATTTTTCCCATATGTTGCGAACTCTTTGCCGGTCACTGTATAAGAAAATAAGGTCATTCAAGTCAAGATGTATCGTTTCCATGGATAACAGGATGACGATACTGAACTGAATAAAATTACCATTGTTAATATAATAAAAAATATTTAAAAAAATTCGTAAAATCGACGTGTCCGAACGATTTTTAAAAACATTCAGCGTTTCCTAAATAATGAATTTATTCCAAACTTTACGTCCTCACTGTATATAGATCATATTCCTCAGTGAAGACCTAACCATTTTTTTTAAAATAAAAAATAAATATTACCCACTTTTATACAGAGAAAAAAGGGGTTTGTTCGGGTTGCTTTCATCGCCCAATTTCTTCCATCATTATTATAGGCAAGAAATATTTTATTTACCTCTCTCTCTCTCTCTTTCTCTACCATTGCTCTACCGGCTGCGTCATCCTCCCATAAAAATAAATAAAACAACAAAACGGCCGCATTTAATTTACAATTATGCAGTAAAATAATTTTCCAGCCTATATTTTTCCTATCTCTTCGCGAATCTGCTATGACTTTTATTATTCGGCTTCGGGCTATCGGGCCTGTTATATTAGATTTAATTGCTTCGAAACAACCCGGCCGAGGCGAGTAGGTACTCATCTTTTGCACGGAAAACGTTCGCATAAAATTCAGTACGTTACCGTGAAATTATAAAATTAACGTTTGGCTAGAAGGGACGTTAAGCACGGTCGGAATTTTAAGTTTCGAACGAGGAAACACGATCGCGAAAAAAACTTGAGCGGCGAAACGCGCGCGCTTTGTCGGATATTTTTCCAGGTCCATATTAGGAACGTTCTCTCGGTTTAACGGTTTTGTCATTACGGACGTTATCAGTTAGGAACTATTGTCGACTCAGATAGCTATCGGCGAGATAAATATGTAATTATTAATAATTTTCCCCTTGCAAAGAAGATTTTGTTATTTTAATGAAATTAGCTTAAATTTTAAGAATATTATACAGGGTTTTTTAATATTTGATGTATTTTTACGATATTCGGCTAAGGGGAGTTTTATAGAGTGAAAAATTAAAATCTGCTCCCATTTATGTACAGGGTTATCCAACCAAGACTAGACAAGGCGATTTTTTGACTTTTCCTGTACTTTTATAAAAAAAAACTGAAATAGCCATCTTAAGTCATTTTCTCCCGCGAATTCGAATATCTTCAGCAAAAAACAATTGAACATCAAACAAAAGTACTAGGGGTCACTTTGATATTTTTTAAATGGGATGCCGTATTTTTAATGAGCTTATCCGATTTCTCATATAAATTTTGATCTAAAATGTTGGATTTTTAATTCAAAAACGCCTTTTTTCTTCAGTTTTAAATTCGGAAAATGTTCGTCTACCGTACGATTAATACCTGATAGATGGATACCCGTTTCACCTGTTCACCCTTTAACCTGCTTTAAAGTGTCCGTCAGTTAGACAAAATAATCAAGTGTCAAATTTCTATATATTTTTCACGAATTAATTACAAATAATGAAATATTCTTTAGAAGAACGGCTAAGTGTAATAAAATTATATTACAAAAATGAAAAATATAGAAATTTGACACTTGATTATTTTGTCTAACTGACGGACACTTAAAGCAGGTTAAAGGGTAAACAGGTGAAACGGGTATCCATCTATCAGGTATTAATCGTACGGTAGACGAACATTTTCCGAATTTAAAACTGAAGAAAAAAGGCGTTTTTGAATTAAAAATCCAACATTTTAGATCAAAATTTATATGAGAAATCGGATAAGCTCATTAAAAATACGGCATCCCATTTAAAAAAATATCAAAGTGACCCCTAGTACTTTTGTTTGATGTTCAATTGTTTTTTGCCGAAGATATTCGAATTCGCGGGAGAAAATGACTTAAGATGGCTATTTCAGTTTTTTTTATAAAAGTACAGGAAAAGTCAAAAAATCGCCTTGTCTAGTCTTGGTTGGATAACCCTGTACAGTTGATGACATATAAATTCGTACACTCCACCCATACATAACTCAATTACAACAAAATTAGGTAAAACGGGGTTCTCACCTTGCTGCTTATACCTGGATAGAACACCAGCTATATACATAGCTGTAAATTATTGTATGTACGATTTTTTACCATAAGTAATAATGGTTATTTCTAAATATTTTTGTGTTTAAATTACAGCCGCGAAATAAGAAAATTATAAAATAATACCAGGAAAACTACAAAAGTATAAAGCCAAAAAGGGTAAATTTATTAACAAACAACAAACAAAATTCTAATATTTAATTGCTGCGCCATTGGATTCTAATACTAATCGTAATCTTCTTGGCATTGACAAAATAATACTTCTGGTGTAATCCGGAGTTAGCCCTTCCCAAATTTCTTCTACTTTATCGAATAACTCTATTTCATTCTGTGGTTTAAAATATATTTTGTACATTTTTTTACCATCAATCCCCTAACATTTTCAATTGGATTTAAATCAGGACGTCTTGAGCACCAAGGCAGACATGTTACGTTGTTTTGTCTAAACCAGTTTCCTATATTTCTTGCAGTATGCACAGGGCGGTTATCCTGCTGAAATATAAGCTTATTTCCTACAAAAACTATCGCGGCAGAAGGAAGAAAACCATTTTCCAAAATCTGAAGATATATAATACTGTTCCATCAATATTCCAGCATACACCTGTACCCTGTACCGTAAACACTTATCCATATCCATGCCCACACATTAACGGAGAAACGTCCACTGGTTTGCTTTTTTTTAATATACTTCCCATCATAGCGGAAATTTTGGTGGTCTATATACTCGAATCCTTCCATTATATTATGTAGAATGAAAAGTTTTCTCATCGGAAAAGATAACATTTTGACAAAAAAAAATAATTTTCTGGTAAATAATGCATAACAAACCCAATTCTTTGTTCCTTATCATTATTTTTTAAAAACTGCTTGGATGCAGCTGCTCGATTTCTTAATTCGGAACATTGTCTTACTCGGCGTTGCGCAGTTATAGATGAAGCAGGTAATCCTGTCATGTACATAGCGGATACTGCATTTTCAAATTGATTTTGCCTTCAATACTCTACTAAAATTCAGTATTATTCATTTGATGATTTTCTTTATTTAAACCAGACCTAACAGACCTTTCAAGTGTTCCTTGAACAGTACTTGTAGGTACTCTAAAATTATCAGCTATTTTTCCATAAGACCACCCTATTTCTACTAAACATATTATTCTTGCTTTTTCAGTAATACTTAAAAGAGGCATTTTTAAATCAAATAAGATAATGACAATACTTTGACAGATATCATGATAACAATTAACACGCTACAAAGGTAATAAAGCTAAATAAGTTGCATTTGCAGTGTCACAGTTTAGTGTACGAAATTATCTGTCGTCAACTGTACCTTTTTTAGCTGTTTACACGTAAAAATAAATTGAAGGTCAACTTTTACAATTTCTTGCGCAAGAACTTAAATTTTAAAGCCCGGACCTGTCTATTTTCCCATTCGTCAAATGATAATGTTGCAGTGCGCATGCCTTATCCGGTGTAGCTTTGTTTACATGCGCGAGGCCATAAATTTGCCACTTTTGTGATTATTGTTTGCTTATCTAAAGGTAAATGTCCATGGAAATCATCCAGTTTTGAACTGAGCTAGGTAGGGTTAGATTGTCACATTTAAACATTTATGGCAGCATTTTTTGCGCACCTTTTAGTATATAAAAGGGTGATCTGTTTCTTTATTGGCTGCATACGCCGTCACCGCGTGAAAGTTCTCTTTGAAAGTTATATTTTTATTTTTAATTACGTATAAGTAAGAGAGCTATGACAGATTAATATGACAGCTGATTTAATAATCTACCTTGGGCCGTTAAGAATATTATTAACTACCAGATTCTGGTTGTGGTATGGTGTTAAGGTGGTATGGACTTCCGTATATTTATATCTTTAATTTATTACAACTTGAAATATGCGTTATTCGTTTCGGTAAAATCGCGTCGCTGGCTTACGCTGCTGTACAAGCTGTAAATTTAGGTTTATTAGCTATTTATTACAAATAAAATAGTGTAATATCTATTATAGAGGGTGTCCAAGATAAACACTCCATCCAACGACGACCAAACAAAGATAAGCAAATCATTTCATTTATAAACGTAGTGTTGCTATATGTATAGTATGTACATTACATGATATAGTCAGATCTGGTTTTAACGTGCGGGTCCAAAGGTCACTGATCATATGAGTCAAATCAGACAACACAGAGGCTATCAAAATGTTGTGAGATTATTTACAAATATACCGAAGGAAGGAAAAATAGTTTCATTCCTTTAGCTATCCCGAAGATAGCCACATATACCTAATATTATTAGTTTTGTAAAAATTATGTACAGGGGAGTTGAAAAAGTTACAAAAAAATTATATAATCGTTAATTATATACCTACTGTACCCTTTAATTAAAAACGACAATAATAAACAGTGCAATTTATTTTAACAATTTTACTACAAAACCTAAAAATACAATGACATTTAGTCTGATAAACTATTTCGATAATGAAAGAAAAAATGGAAATTCGCAAACCAATATGCAGGAAACCGTAATGAAAACACTGGAAATTAGTTTAAGGACTATGCAGAATAATGTGCATGAAAAAAAAGCATAATATAATACCCAAGAATACTAAAAAATGTAAACGAAAAACACCGTTTATAATTATAGCCTAAAAACTCTCATCGTCACTTATAAAATCTGAAAAGTCCTCGTCGTCTGAGTCGTCTTCGAATGGAGCAATAATTATCATTGGCGCTACTTCGACATCTAGTACTTGTTCTCGATCCCACCAATCCCTTATTAATATTTCTGTATGTTCCACCGATTTCTTCCAGTACTCTTGTGTAATATGATCTAACGAATCTTGCCAAACTATTTGTACTTGGTCGGATTTAAGACCATCACCTACATGTTTTTCATATAATAAGACTTTGCACCAGCCCATTTTATTGCGTTAAACTGGCAATGATATGGCGGCAGTCGTAGAACCTCATGACCATATTCACGCAGTATTTCATCTACCGCGTATATATTTTGGGTTTTTTAAGAGACTTTGCTATTGATAGGAGTTCCGATTTAAGCATATTTGGTAAAGGATTTTGGTTGTGTTTTTCCAGCCACTCATAAATATCACTTTTCCTCCAAGATGAAGTAGGCTGTTTATTTAAAATTCTTGAATGATATGATGCATTATCTAATACAATTAAAGACGGAGCATCCAAATTTGGTATCAATTGAACTTTTAACCATTTTTCAAACATTTCGCAATTCATATTATCATGATAGTCAGCACTTTTTGATGTTGAAGAAAAAATTAAACTCGCACCTGCAACATATCCTGTTGCAGAACCGGCATGCAAAATAATAAAACGCTTTCCCGTACCGCACCCCTTTTTCCTTTTAACACTTTTTACAGACTCATCTTGCCAAGATTTTGAACCACTTCCATTCGAAAATATCCACGTTTCGTCTAAAAATACCACTTTTCGAAATTTCGATTTGTAATTGTCCGTATATTTTTTTAAAAACGGAACACGCTGACTCACTATCTGTGGCTGCTCATAAAAATCTTCGGTTACAGTATTTTTTATAGCGAAAACCTAATTTTTTTTTAATAATTTTGATAACGTTTCAAGTCCAATTTCCAAAACACCCCGAATTTTTTATGTTTTTTGTAAAACTGGAAGAGTTACATTGGTTTTTGATTTGTATAAATCGTAAATCACATTTCGAACTCCCATTTTAATATTTTCGCTTAAATCCTCAGTCTTTGGCTTTCTTCGTTTACACTTTTTAGTATTCTTGGGTATTAGGTATGTTATGTTTTGTTTCATGCACAATTTTCTGCACAGTCCTTAAACTAATTCCCAGTGCTTTGGCTACTGTTTCCTGAATATTGGTTGGCGAATTTCCACTTTTTCTTTCATTTTCGAAATAGTTTATCAGATTAAGTACCATTTTTTTTGATTGGGGATGCAAAAACCCAGAAAATTGTTTCATTTTGTCACAAAGTGTCAAAGTCACAAAACTGGCATATTTAAAATAAAACGTAGCTGGTGCTATTACAAGCTTTTTTAGAATCGCTGGGAAGTAAATACATATCCTTTTTTTCATGTCAAAATGGAATAAGTCTGTCTCATTTATCTTACGTATTTTATTTAGAGGGTAAAATTAAACGCAAGTAAAGAAAACAAAAACTGAGAGTATGTCTTTCTTGAATCGTATGACCCGCACGATAAGACCAGATCCGACTATAGCTTTTTTTTTTTATTAACCCAAATTAATTGCATTGCTGGTGTATCAAACCCGCTTTAGTGTTATATCAGTTCCAAATTTGCTAGAACAGTGATTTTATTGGTAGTAATCAGTTCCATTGGCAGCACAGTCTTGTTGAATAATGAACTACTTTTAATAAAGCAATTTTGTTAAGAAATAAATGGTATCTTCTCATTGCGACGCATCTTGTTCCCAGTAAAGCGCTGTCTCTACAATTAAGGAAGCAGAACGGAGTCCTCAAAAACGAATTGTATCCGTGAGAACCTATAATTCACAAGATGTTGGTAAGGGTTCGTAGCGATCGGCAATTGCAGCGCGTTGTAGTATTAGTTTAAACGTATTTGTTGCGCAGGTCACATCGTTGTTCGGAGTGTTCCAGCTGTCCTATCTGAATTTAAATTTTATATACCTGTTTCAATTAATTTGTAGGTATTTAAGTTTTTTCTAAACTTTGCATGTCAGATAAAGCAATACAAGATTCTTATTTCGCACCACCCATCATTAGTATTGGACTTAATAATCCATGAACGAATTTTACAATGTCAGCAAACCATGTTGCATAATAGATTTTTTGTTATTTCATTGGTCTTGGTTCTTTTATGTTTCTATTCCGCTGTTCCTGATGAAAAGGCGAGTGTGTCGCCACGATAGTTCCTAGTTTTTAAATAAAAAATCCAATCATGATCACACCACAACAATAATTGTCGGCCGAAAACTCTCTATACAGCAACAATAACTTCTATTGTGTGAATTATTCAAGTGCATCAGGCACTATTAGTATCCGAGATGGAATGTCAAACAAAATATTGTTGACTTCCAATTTTACACCTTTTGTAATAATTACAGGTACAAATATGGGCATTGAAGACGAGAACCACGTCAATTTGACCATTTAACATCCGATAATTGACTTTCAAAACGAAATATCAAATACAAAAGCGACCATATGTGTAGGTGAGACCACGCAATTAATTTATTCAAAAATAAAACATTATTTTAGTATTCAAGATACAGGTTCAAGGTTGCTATCAGGACCGGAGTGACACAAAAGCGACGAACATAGTGACCATGGGAAATCCTGTGTAAATTTTGGTACCCTCAATTATTGGCTCCCGTTATAAGTTTACATCAAAATTATGTTAGACTTTTGTAAGGTTCTTGTACCCAGGCTCGTTCCTGGGGTGTTTGGCGCCTACGTGCAGGTTTCTTTGGTGCGCCCTAGTTAAAAATATATTTCGGGAAAAACTGGTAATGTTTTGAAATGTTAGAAAACTGATAAAAAAATAATTAGAAAAATATTTATTAAATTACCAAAACAAACAAAATCACAAAAACTATTTGGTAAGTATATTCACAAAAAATTAATGGAGAATAAAATTAACGTAAATAAAATAAACAACAAAAACATGAAACAATATTATACCTAGTACTTATATGGTAGGTACCTAACAGGAATACATATTTTAATGATAAAAAAATAAACGCTTCAAAAATGAAAAATACTATTTTTGTAGGTAACAAAACAAAAAAGGAACGATATACCTAAAATAATACACGTCTGGCTTTCACGGATGCAAGCTCGTTCGCTCGTTGATCATCTGATTATGATCAAGAGCCTCAGAAATATCATTTTCGATCGAAATAATGGCCAAATTTGATAGGCGTTCTTGACTCATAGATGTCTTCAAATAATTCTTTATTAATTTTAACTAAGAAAAACCTTTTTCACCCGAAGCTACTGAAATGGGTAATGTAAGGTAGTACCTTTATCCGTAAAACTATAAATAAATTTGGAAAAAGAGACTGTAGATTTTGTTTAGTTATATAATTTAAAATGTCTATGGGAAAGGATGAATCAGTAGTATTTTTAGGATTAAGAATTTTATATGTTAAAATTATATGTAAATCTAAGCCGTCAATGTCTAAATATTTCTCTATCAACCTCAACTTGCAAAACGGTATCTAAATTTACACATGATTCTTTAATTAAGTCAGATTCTAAATTTTCAAAATTACATAAGAACCCAAATAAATTTTGAAATTTCTTTATACCCTCAAACCGCCTTTGTAAAGACTGAATGGTTGTATCCAAAATTAGAAAATAAAAATCGATTTTAAATGTTTGCTTTGGATCTGCTATCTGCTACAGATTCATCCTTATTACTTTCATATGAAAATTGTTGCTTAAATTTTCGTTGCCGTACTATTGGGAATACCTGCTCTACATCGTTTTCTGCTGCTTCTTCTTTAGCTTTATTGATGAGCAAATCAAAATTTTTGTCTGACCGTTTTTCGTTAAAATAAAGATTAAGATTGTCAATTTCTTTATGGCAGTCATTTAAGTTTCTATTCGGATCTTGTAGTAATTTATTACTATATTATTTTTTTCTAGAATATCATGCCAGATTAAAATCGAACAAATAAATTTAAAAGGCAAACGTTTGGTAAAATTTTTAGACATATTAAAATGATAAAATATATAATTTTTTTTTTTAATTTGTAATAAAGAATACTAAATGACCGTCGATTTTGCGCCCCTAAAATTTTGCGCCTGCGTGCATGCACGCCCTGCACGCTCGCCAGGAACGGTGCTTGTACCGTGCGAGCAAAAATTATTTGCATCAAAGAGGGCTTGGATTAAAAAACGTGGGGCTTGGTTTAGATCACAATGATATGGGGACGATTTATCTAACCAAATCTAGGTTAAAATTTTGTTAAATTCATATTATGACATGGTATGCCAAACTATAATGAGTAATAAAATAAGTAGACAAATATACAAATGTATTTTTTTGTTTACAAAATTTATAAAGTAAGAATATACAGAAAGAAAAAGAAAAATAATTACATAAATTGCTGAAATTGGCCACCGCCATGCTCCAAGCATAAATTCACTCGTCTTTTCATATTTTTGAAAGAGTTGACCAGCTTCTCTGGAGAAATGTTACCACATTCTTCGATAATCCTTTCTTGTAATTGTTCTAAATTTGCAACTGGTGTTTTAAAAATAGTGTTCTTTCAATATGGAAAAACGAAGTAATCCATAACCGTTAAACAAGGTGATCTACTATATACCATTATATACCATTGAGAGTAATTCCTGCGTCTTTCAAAATCTGCGGCTTGTAGTTCTTGGAATGCTTGCACTTTATAAGGAAATAAACTTAGCTTCTTAAGAATAGTCCTGCTTGTCCCACTTCTTGGGACAGGCGTCTTACACAATTTGTTGGCGTATTTTGCATTATTTCACGAACGTTTGCAACAAGTTCTTCTGTTCTTACAGATGGTCTTCTTGCTCCTTTTTTGTGTTGTATAGAACATGTTTCCCTAAACACAGCCACGGTTCTTTTCAGGCAATGATAAACATCCCCAGCATCAAAAGCAACGTTAGGAAAATGTTCGTGAAAATCGTCCATGCACAAACCCGGATTGTATTGCCACTCACCATTTACTCTAACCCCGTTTCGAAAATACGCTTCAACCATGAATATTTTCTGCCGTTCCGTAAAGCCCATTGTGTGAATTGTTTAAGAAATTGGAAAAATTAGCGATAAATCAAATTATTTGTAACGACTGTCAAAGATGACGGAATAACTGATTGATTGTTAATTCAGGTAGTTACTGACACCCAACAGGTATTAAGCTCTACGGCTAAGCATTACGTCCTTAGATGCAAGGCCCTCTTTGATTCAAATAATTTTTGCTCGCACGGTATAGTCTGTTCAATGACCGCTGACCGTTACATCATGGTGAATGGTACCTAACGTGTTCACCTGCTCTATAAATCCCATAAATTCGCTCTCTTATGGTATGTTCATGAATTTGGTAAAGTTGTCTACAACGGGATGACAAAATAGCTACATTATTGCGATTCTTAAAATCTACATCCCTTTCTATTCCCTTTGCCTTAATTCGTTGGATTGTTAAACACGGAACTCCCAAAGCATCAGAAATTCTCTAAAACAGATAGGTATTTATAAAAACTGCCATATATTTTTCATGTTTATTATTTATGTTTTCACAATTCCTGCTATAATACAGTGTGACCAGTAAAGTCCGCATCATATGGGATTTTTTTTATTAATAGCTTTATTCGAAATTTGACTTTGGCATCAAGTTCTGCTCCGATGATACAAAATTTTAGCAGCATAAGATAATTTTGATTTTTTACCAATATTTTGTAAATTGCACCACTTTTGCAAAATAAGACTCAACGCAACCTACATAAAACTTCTTGGTTTTGACAATGCTTTATTTCAGATACATTTTCTTTAAAGTAGCGCCATAATAAATGTGTGTTTTTCTACAAACTCAAAATTGGGCTATTTAAATTTGGTCGCATGTGAAGCAAAGTTTATTTGTTTTTGACCCTGTATAAGGTAACTTTATAAAATAAGTATTTTTAAAAACGTATTTTATGTCTGAAAGTAATACACCTTAATATTAAGACAAAAAAGAACACAGTGTCACCAGTAAAGTGTTCATTAAGTGGAAAATAAATTTTGGTGGTGGGTAAAAAATCAAAACTATCTTATGCAGCTGAAATTTTGCATGTGGGCTAAAAACTGCATGTAAAAAAACTTTTTCTAATAACTTTTATCGGTACTTTCCAAAATAACCCTACGTTTGAATTATTTTTTGGAAAAAATTAAAATTTGACAGATAATGCGAATCACGTGACTACTATTTTTTGCTTAATTTTCATCTCGATCGAAGCAGAACTTGATGCCAAAGTCAAATTTTGAATAAAGGTATTAATTTAAAAAAATCCCATATGATGCGGACTTTACCAGTCACACTGTATATATACTTTCGGTGGAGCAGCCCGGAGAAGTACCTTAACCAATAAATCAATCAATTAAGATGTAGAATTACATTTTTTTGGGGTGTGGTACATGATGAGCATGTCTGTATGCATAATATGCAAAACACCTTAATTTCTCTTCTAAGAATATAATATTAAGAATATTACCGTTTTGTAGGTGTTTATATGGCGCCTATGTTATTGGTAAACGGTAAAAACTAATTTGAAACCTATTATGTATAGACTATTTTATAGCTTTTCGGAAATTTCAGTTATAATATGTAAATAACACAAGCACAATGTATGTATATAATATAATTAAAATTAATTTATTTTTATACTTAAAATTAAAAATCAATAAAAAATGTAGTTCCTTAGACATATGAATAGAAACTATCTTAATACAATAATATTAGTAACGATTGAACTACCACTGACCGACGGGGGCCCTGTGTTAGATTAAATAGCGTTACATCCAAAGACCTCTCATAAATAGATCGGACTATTTATCTTTAAAGCAATCAAATATGCCAGGGTTCACAATTTGTCTGGCTAGCTGTATGGTCCACTATACTTAACACGTGCATCAAAAGAGGCGCTGTTGCCAAACCTACTGTTAAATAAAATAATATTAGATTCATAAAATTAATAAAATACACGTTTTAATTAAAGTTAATAGGATACTATAGGTAGAACCAATTTTTGTTGTGTTGGTAAATAAAATAAATATGTGGTATTTAGTAACATGTCTATGTATTTAATACCTACATATTTTAGTTCCATCGCACAACCACCTTGAATGAAGCCGTGAAACAGAAACATCGACAACACCGCTTGAAGATCCATGTGTCACGTGAGTTTTTTGAGATTGGCCATGGTTTAGTATGTAATTTACGCGCGAACTAGGTGTAGGTGTCGTATTAATTTGTATTTTTATCCGGTTTTTGATTGATATCTAATAGAAAATTTAAGTGACATGATTGCTAAGAACCTCTACAAAATACTGATGAAAATTTTTGGTGCAGGTTTGCTCTAATAGCATTAATAAAGTGAGAAATCGAACAGCCTGGCCGGCCTGGTGGTTTTTTTACGGGTCTTATAAATGGCGGAAGGATTTTATTTGTTTTAATTTAAAAGTTGTGTCTTTTGTATTCTAGTTAGCTCTTTGGGATAAACTTTATTGTTTTGTGGCTACAGTTAATTATTTAAATATTAAGGTGTTTATTTAACTTGAAGGTATATAGGTACGTGAATTAGTTTAAAAATATCACTAGTAGAGATAGTTCGTAAGTAGGTAGGATACCTCTAGATACCTAGGTAAGTACTATTTTTTTCTTTTAGTTTGTTTATTTATCAACATGCCAAGCCCCTGCTGTATTCCTGGGTGTAACTCTAACATAGTTACATTATCATTTCCGCTTATTTAAATAGTGATTTTTTAAAAACTTTTAACAGTCGCCATTTTGAAATAGCTTAACAGAATCAAGCCAAAATTTATGAGCATAGTGTATGATGTATCACAAGCTGCATGTTTCCATTGGAAAAAAAAACTATGTGTATAAAAAAAAACGAATAGCGTCAAAATGTGAGCATATATAAAACTAAATTGACGTGTCCTAGCGTTTTTCCCAAAAATTACTGGTTAAGGGTATATTAATTTTATTTCGGACTTCTGGGCAATCCTGTATAAATTAAAAGCGAATAAATTGGAAATATATTTTAAAATTTCAGTTTCCTTCCTATGCCCACTGCAGTTCCAGTCCTGCAATGTTTATTTTCGCCTAATGACAACTTACACCACAAAAAAAACTGCACATAATAGTGCCCATATAGTAAATTATGATATTTTCTCGAATGCATACAGCCCCAACCAACCATGCACCAGGCCGATGGGAAAAAAGGCAAAGAATAATTATAGGCCATTACAGACTATACCGATTTTTAACCTTTTATATCTGATATTATTTTATTATGGCAGGACCACCAACACGGGGTAATGTGGGGTCAGAATATACCAACAAAGAGAAACAACTTAGTGTTTTATATGAAATATAATCCTTCCTTTTAGATTCAAGCGATAATTAGTGATGGGGGAAGGTAATGAATAAATATGGTACAAGGCAGCGCATCTTTTAGTGATTTTTTACTGCGTATCCATGTATTCAAAAGGCCCTACTTTTTAACATATTTTGTTTTGATAAAAATAATATAATAGCAATGGCGGATCCAGAAATTAACTCTGGGGGGGTCAAACAGCGCCAAAGGCGCAAAAATAGCGCCGCAAACGAAAATTTTTAGAGGCCACGCCAAAATTTTGGTTTTGTCCACTATTCTAATACTATCCTGCCTGTGGGGATCCGGACCCGATGACACCCCCCCCCCCCCCCCCGTTAATCCGCCACTGTTTAATAGCATCGATTGGAACAGCCCATTTTGATTCAAAATGGAAAGAGAACGTAGGTTTAGAGAACCAACTCCTGAAATATACAAAACTAGAGATTTTATTAGTACATTTTTTAGAGATAATCCTAAACTATATTCTTATTAATGAGGTTCCTTTTACAATGAAAATGAGTACGTAACGAGTATCTTTTCCTTTTAATTTGTGGTATTTTTTATTTTTAGGTACTGTATTACTTTTATTTTAAAATACCTTAATACCAAAGAGTGTCCTATTTAGTTAGATTTCCAGTATTAATCGTAGTATGTTATATTTTTGTATTAGACTGAAAAGAGTTTATTTTTAATTTTGATTTTGTTTTACGTTTCTAAACAATTAAACGTTATTTTTCTAGGTAGGTAGTTGATTTTTTTTGTATAAGTCATGAGGCCCCAAATTTCTGTATCCATTTCATGATTACTGGGTATCCAAATGAAAGGCCCGCGTAACCAAATAGATACACAAGAGTACGTTAAAAGACGGGTACAAGGAAATATGTTATTCTCATAGAAGAATTCCTAATGATGACAAAAATGTTGCAATCTATGTGCAGTTACTTAAGGGAGGGGTATGGTTCATGGAGGATTCTACTCAACAACAAGTTTCATCCATACAAAACTAAATTGGTCCCTAGATTGGAGCCTGAGCATCTCGCACTAAAACTGGAATTCTTCGAAAGATTTTCCGAATTGTATTTAGACAAGGATCGATAATTTTTGAAACTAAAAAAAATAATAGTAGGATGAAACCCATTGGAAAAGAAAGAGAATATAACAAAAATGAAAGGAAAAATAATTTACGGGCGATCCGAGGTCGGGAAGTGGAATGGGGTAAGTTTTTAAGGGTAGAAAACGATTTATCTCGGTTTCCGGCAAAACTACAAGTCCTATGGAAAAACGTTAAATAGCAAAGTTGTAGGTAATAAGAGGATCTACAACTTTTTTATTTACACTTTTTTCACATAACCTTAAAATTTATGTGAAAAATTCAAATATTCAAGTTTTTGGTTTTTTATTTTTACCTTTTAAAAAAAATTTTTTTTTCACGAAATTTGGTGAAAACTTACCTTTTTATGTCCCAAATATACTGTAATTTTTTTGATTTAAAATATTTATTTTTTCACCTTATTTTGACTTAATATCGAAAATGCACCCTAATTTTCAATCGAAAATTCTCACGTAAAAATATCTGCTTTTTTAAAAAAGTCGGTGGGCTTTTTGTTCCTTGAAATCTCTACTTTCTGATGATGTAAAAAAATATACATTACTATGGTAAATGTTCTCAAAAAATGCAAAGAAACGAAAAAAACTCGAATCCGAATTTTTTTTTTTTTAATCATGTACAATTTTGAGCTATTTATTAAAATTTATACTTTAATTACTCGAAAAACGTAAGATTTCATTTTACATTGATAAACAAAAAAAATTACAAGTCCATAAAACATAAAGATCGCAAAAAACATGCGAAAATAGTTGTTCTAAATATATAAAGGTAGGATTTCTTTGCATTTTTTGAGAACATTTACCATAGTAATGTATATTTTTTACACCATCAGAAATTAGAGATTTCAACGAACAAAAAGCCCACCGACTTTTTTAAAAAAGCAGATATTTTGACGTGAGAATTTTCGATTGAAAATTAGGGTGCTTTTTCGATATTAAGTCAAAATAAGGTGAAAAAATAAATATTTTAAATAAAAAAAATTACAGTGTATTTAAAACATAAGAAGGTACGTTTTCACCAAATTTCGTGAAAAAAAAAATTTTTTGTAAAAGATAAAAATAAAAAACCAAAAACTTGGTTATTTGAATTTTTCACATAAATTTTGAGGTTATGCGAAAAAAGTGTGAATACAAAAGTTGTAGATCTTTTTATTACCTACAACTTTGCCATTTAACGTTTTTCCATAAGACTTGTAGTTTTACCGGAAATCGAGATAAATCGTTTTCTACCCTTAAAAACTCACCCCCTTCCACTTCCCGACCTCAGATCGCCCGTAAATTATTTTTCCTTTCGTTTTTGTTATATGTATTCTCTTTCTTTTCCAATGGGTTTCATTGTACTATTATTTTTTTTTCACTTTTTACCATTTTCAAAGGCTTCAGCCCTGGTCTAATTGGCCAAGAAGAAAAAGAGGAAAACAACTCGTTTTTAAATTGAAATGTTTGGTGCTGTCTGGATATCTCATTGGACCTTTTTGATACTTTTTGATACTTTTTCTTCAAGTTACACTTGCTAGAAAAGGTACCTTCCAGTACAGAATGAATATGTAGCTGCAACAGATTCCCAATCGATGGTTTGGAACCAACGAACCGATAAGATGGCCAACAAGATTACCAGATATAACACCCTTAGATTTAAATCAAAGAAATGAATAATTATTGTCCATTACTTCTTACTTCTACTAATCAAAAAAAATGCAGTAAGAGGAGTTAAAACAATCGTTTTAAATAAAAAATTGAGATCACTGCTATAAAAAACTATCTGTACCAATTAGGTCTGACAGAGATTTTAAAATTAGCATTTTTATTGGTTGAGTAATGGGTTTAGATGCATTCTATTCTATTAAGGACTTTTAGCATACGTATAATTTACGATCGGTTATTTTTTCAATGCTTCCAACAAACAGATGTTCGCTTTGAAAAAGCTCATAGATATTTACCTGTAGATAAGCAAACAATAATCATGAAAGTGGCAACTTTCTGGCCTCGCGCATGCAAACAGAGCTATACACGATTGGACATGCGCACTGCAACATTATCGTTTGACTAATGGGATAATAGACAGGTCCGGGCTTTAAAATTTAAATTCTTGCCAAAAAATTGTAATTTCAAAATCAAGTTGGAAATTAACTTAGTGATTTCTGGCATTTTTAATAGTTGCAACCCTATTAGATTTTGAGGATAGAAAATGGTTTTTAGGGTTTTGTTTCTAAAATTTGTTTAAAATTGATTCGTCGTCCTGTTTTTAGTTCGAAATGGAAGAGAACAAGTCAATTAAACTCTAAAACTTATAAAATCGAATATAAAAAACAAACACATCCAGCAAAATAACCAATCTTTGATGTGATCGCGTAGCTAACTTCAAGTCAAATATTAGTTGGTATATAGCTTGTATTGATTTTTACAATTTGGCAAAAACTTGGGTACGTGTAAAACATTTTCAACCACAATTTCTTGTTCAAGAATTTGAAAAAGTTTTTGCCCGAGAACTTGACCCGTGGAGTAATATAAACTACCTAGGCATTTACATTTTTTCTTTTATATATAATATATTAGTATTTATAACTTATATTTAGTTAGTATTTTTAACTTTTTAAAGATTGCAGGGCTGCAAATAAAATATTCCAAAGCATGCATCGGGACAATCTGTCTTGGTGTGGGTTTCTCTTTATTTTCATTCTTTGTTTGTATAGCCTAGGCCTAGTTTGATGCGTTAAATTGATCATAATAAAATAAAGTTATAATATCAAGATACATTACTACTCCATATTCCACACTTACTGCAAATACGAAATACCCGATATTTTACCCCAATTTGGGCATAATAATTTCATTGTTTATATTTTTATATAAGTCACTAAAAGCACAACCACAATTCACTAAACTACAAAAATGTATATTTTTTTTACACCGTTAGAAAGTAGAGATTTCAACGAACAAAAAGCCCACCGACTTTTTTAAAAAAGCAGATATTTTGACTTGAGAATTTTCGATTGAAAATTACGGTGCTTTTTCGATATTAAGTCAAAATAAGGTGAAAAAATAAATATTTTAAATCAAAAAAATTACAGTCTGTTTAGGACATAAAAAGATAAGTTTTCACCAAATTTCGTTGAAAAAAAAAATGTTTAGATACAAATAAAAAACCAAAAACTTGGTTATTTGAATTTTTCAGATAAATTTTGAGGTTATTTAAAATAAGTGTAAATACAAAAGTTGTAGATCTTTTTATTACCTATAACTTTGCTATTTAACGTTTTTCCATAGGACTTGTAGTTTTGCCGGAAATCGTTTCTACCCTTAAAAACTCACCCCTTTCCACTTCCCGACCTCGGATCGCCCGTAAATGACTTTTCCTTTCATTTTTGTTACATTCTTTTCCTTTTCCAATGGGTTTCATCCTACTAATATTTTTTTTCACTTTTTACCATTTAAAAAGGTCTAAAACCTATAATAACCAAAACCCATCGGCTTCGATTGGATTTTTTTTCTGGGAGCCTGCATGTCAAAGACAGTAAAAAAAAACCGGACCATTCAAAAACTCCCTTGATCTGTATGGCACGAGAGGTCCCGTTAAACACGGGAAGCCATTGTCTCATACCGATTGTTATCTTAAATTATTCGAATTGTGTTATAAATAAAGATAAATTTAGAGACTCGCAAGCTTATGTCACTCCGCTTGATTTTATAGTTTTATGTCACTCTCGAACGTCGTAAAATGGATGGGTCATAATAGGTTCTGTTTGTTATCTGGTCAGGACCGCAGCCGGGAGGGGGGGGGGGGGCACCCCCTTCTAAGGCCATCGACAGTAAAAAGTTAGAGAATGGTAAAACTTGTTGCAAAAACAAATATATCTAAATGTAAAGTCGCCACAGTGGTTCTTTTCCCCTGCGTCATCACCTTTACGTCATCAAAATGGTATGAATCAAATCAAAATTACGAGACGAAAAAAGTCAAAACTAAGTTAAGTTCATAAAATGGACGTGCCTGCCTACCGTTTGACGTACCTACATAATATCACGAAAAATTATTATTTATTTTAAGTTTTGCCCGGCATTCTCTATTATCTAAAAGAAATTGACAAACAAATGTTTATACATTTAATACTATTTTTAAAGCTTAAAATCTACAAAAGTTTGGTGTTTTATTGACTATTAAAATCGCAAAAGTCAAATTTTTAACATCCTTTCATTTAAGGGAATTTAGCCACTGCCGTAAACGTTTCAAAGAACTTTCACGGTTAGAATATTTAAAATAAATAAATTAGTTATTATAAAAATCCATAAATACTTACCGCCAAAACAGATGGTGGGTATAATTACCTCTAAAAGGAACTATTTTTAGAAACAGGAACAGTTCTAAGGCATACAGATTTACAAAATACGAATTAGATTGGCAGATCAAAATAAGGTTGACAATGACGTTCTAAAATACAACGGTTGTCAACTAAACAAATAAAGAAAGTAATTAACTGACGTTTATAGTTTTATCCTTGTCTAGCACGTTATATTATTGCGGAATTTTGGAGACTTCCTTTTATGCTTTTATTCAAACTTGTTACTGTAATAAACAAGGATGCAGAGTTATTAACCACGTCGAGTCCTGATCGTTGATTGATGACGCACGGGCAAAGATCCACTGTGGCAACTTTATGTAGGTACCGTGCGAGCAAAAATTATTTGCATCAAAGAGGGCTTGGATTAAAAAACGCAGGGCTTGGTTTAGATCACAATGTTATGGGGGCGATATATCTAACCAAATCTAGGTTAAAATTTTGTCAAATTTATATTATGACATGATATGCCAAACTAATGAGTAATAAAATAAGTAGACAAATGCAAATTTATTTTTATTGTTTACAAAATTAACAAAGTAAAAATATACAGAAAGAAAAATAATTACATAAATTGCTGAAATTGGCCACCGCCATGCTCCAAGCATAAATTCACACGTTTCTTCATATTTTCGCAAGTGTTGACCAGCATCTCTGGAGAAATGTGCTTATGTGCTGAGAATTGTTTCTTAAAAATAACCAATTTTCGATGTTATCGCGTACCTAACCTCAAGTGAAATATTAGTTGGTACCTATTTAACTTGTATCGATTTTTACAATTTGGGAAAATCTTGGGTACGTGTAAAACATTTTTAAGCACAATTTCTTGTTCAAGAATTTGAACGAGTTTTTGCCCGAGAACGTGACCCGTGGGATACTTTCACCCTTGGATTGATATAAACATACCTAGGTATTTACTTTTTTCTTTTATATTAATATAAGTAGGTATAGAGAAAACTGTCTTTTAAACTTTTTGAAGCAATACATATATTGCCCGAAAAATGGCAAATAAAATATACCTAACCATGCATCGGGATAGTCTGTCTTGGTGTGTGTTTCTCTTTATTTTCATACCTTATTTGTGTAGCCTAAGCCTAGTTAGATGTCTGTAATGATCATTATAAAATAAAGTTATATATCAAGATACATCACTACTCCATACTTACTGAAAATACGAAATACCCGGTATTTTACCCCTATTTGGGCATAACAAAATAATACAACGGCTGTTACTAGTCACTAAAAGCACAAACACAATTCACTAAACTACACAAAAACTAGAAATCCGTAAATATTAAATACCCACAATAAACAACAAGGAATCCACAGAGAAAACTTTAAACACAACAATAAAAATGGCGGACGAGCCGGCTCTGGAGTGTATTTTGAGCATGTCGCTAAAGAAGGACAGGTCGATAACAAGAGGTTTGTGCGCATGCCCAATTCTGCTGGGAGGGAAGGCATCGGATCGGTTAGCCGTGCGCTCGGACGCATTTTTTCACCCATAAAACGTAACTTTTGTTTGCGCAAGAGATTAGCTGTACGTATCTAGAGGTAAATGTCTCGTATATAAAAATATGGTAATATATTACCAAACCTAGGCATATATGCTCAGCCCCCCCAGCAAGTGATCCTGGATACGCCACTGTCAAGCTCACGCATTTTACTAAACTGATGTTTGTGTGTCGCTTATGTGTGGACCACTTATAAAAAAACAAGAAAATTAAACTTAATTATTTTAAGTACGTTTTTTTTAACTAAGTGAACAATTATTAAATACGTGAAAGGCCTGGAAGAATGGACATTTCTTGAGTGGCGCCAAAAACGTCGTAAAGAGGCGGAAATATTTAATAAAACAAATAAACAGTGTATTAAACTTTATTAAGGGGATTACCATTTTTATTCTAGTGGTGAAAATTCTGACACTGAATCAGTTACCTAAATTTTTTTAAAATAACTCTTGCATTTTTAATATTGTGATTTTAATTGCAATTTTTATTGTATTGTTATAGTTCTTTTTAATGCGGGTATCACCCCCTTAAAGGGTGTCACCCTAGCCACGCCACTGCTAATTTTAAAACGGACATCTACGAATTTATTTAAACGATCAATTGATACATTACAAATGGTTCTGTTCTATTTCATCTGGTACCTGGGTGCATAAATTCAACTAATCAAGATCTTAAAGTTTTATTCAGGTTCCAGTTTGATATTATAAAGTATTATAAAACAACCTGTGTGGCACAGATACAATGGACGAACTATTAATAATAAAGAAATCCACTCTTAAATCTAAGAACAGAAACATTTGTTGCTTTGGGAGGTCTGCCACATAAATTTGTTGTCGAATTGAGGTTGAGATATCGGACAAACGACTTTATAGGTACTGTTGGTCTTGTTTAAAAATAACGAAACTGGTTATTTCTCCGCTTTAAAATTTTATTAAATTTGATTAACAAAAGTTCTTCGGTGTAATTAACTGCAATGGTTTTGAGTCATAGACATTTACCTTCGGATACGTACAGCTTAAAAAAAGTTGTCCTCTGAGCAACATCGGGCACGCGCACTAACCTCGTGTTATCGGCCTGTCGTTCTTTAGCGACATGCTCAAAATATACTCCAGAACCGGCTCGGCCTCCATTTTTGTTGTTGTGTTTTAAGTTTTCGCTATGGATACCTTGTTGTTTATTGTGGGTACCTATTTAATATTTACGGATATCTTGTTTTTGTGTAGTTTAATGAATTGTGTTTGTGCTAGTGAGTCCGATTAAAATATAAACAATGACTAGTATATACAGGGTGTCCATTTAGTGTGCCGGTGGACGATATATCGTAAACGGTCGACTTAAGGAATAAAACTTTTATACAAAAGTTGTACATGTTAATGTCGCGCACCTTCTAAAAATAATTTTAAATATACAGGTTGGACCAAAAATCCAGGGTGGGCCAGACATATCTTTTTTTAAATGGAACACCCTGTATATTTTTACATTTTTAAATTCCACATACAATTATAATTATTTTTTATTAAATGCATTATTAGTCTATACTTCATAGTTTCCGAGATATTGACTCTCGAAAAGTGACATTTTTGAACTTTGACAGCTTCTAACTTTCTAACGGTACGTCTTAGAGAAAAAAAGGCTTAAATGTCCCTATCTTAAATTTGTATTATCTTCTTAAAAAATCAACTTCCGGTGAAACCGGATGTAACTCGAAAGCTGGAAATATAGTTGTTCCGGTTTAACTGGAAGTTGATTTTTTTGGGAAGATAATAAATATTGAAGATAGGGACGTAAGCCGTGTTGCTCTAAGACGTACTGTTAGAAAGTTAGAAGCTGTCAAAGTTCAAAAATGTCACTTTTCGGGAGTCAATATCTCGGAAACTATGAAGTATAGACTAATAATGCATTTAATAAAAAATAATTATAATCTTATGTGGAATTTAAAAATGTAAAAATATACAGGGTGTTCCATTTAAAAAAATATATGTCTGGCCCACCCTGGATTTTTGGTCCAACCTGTATATTTAAAATTATTTTTAAAAGGTGCGCAACATTAACATGTACAACTTTTGTATAAAAGTTTTATTCCTTAAGTCGACCGCTTACGATACATCGTCCACCGGCACACTAAATGGTCACCCTGTATATACTAGTAATTGTTTATATTTTAATCGGACTCACTAGCACAAACACAATTCATTAAACAACACAAAAACAAGATATCCGTAAATATTAAATTGGTACCCACAATAAACAACAAGGTATCCATAGCGAAAACTTAAAACACAACAACAAAAATGGCGGCAGAGTCGGTTCTGGAGTGTATTTTGAGCATGTCGCTAAAGAAGGACAGGCCGATAACACGAGGTTTGTGCGCGTGCCCGATGTTGCTCAGAGGTCAACGTTGTATTATTTTGTTATGCCCAAATAGGGGTAAACCGGGTATTTCGTATTTTCAGTAATGGAGTAGTAATGTATCTTGATATATAACTTTATTTTATTATGATCAATTTAAAGACATCTAACTAGGCTTGGGTTACACAAATAAGGTATGAAAATAAAAAGAAACACACACCAAGACAGACTATCCCGATGCGTGGTTTGGTATATTTTATTTGCAGCCCTGCAGTCTAATTAGGTACGCCTATTTTTCGTGCAATATTTTGCTTTAAAAAGTTTAAAAGCAGAGAACACCTTGCTGGTAATATTCTGTGTTTAAAAGACACTTTTCTCTATACTTATATTATATAAAAGAAAAAGTAAATACCTAGGTATGTTTATATTAATCCAAAGGGTGGAAGTATTCCACGGGTCACGATCTCGGGCAAAATCTCTTTCAAATTCTTGAACAAGAAATTGCGCTTGAAAATGTTTGACACGTACCCAAATTTTTCCCAAATACTACAATACAAGTTATACAGTGTCCGCAAGAAAGTTCGCATCAAATGGGATTTTTTTTTATTATTAGGTTTAGGTAAAAATTGAAAAAGCAGTTAGTTTTTGCTTACCTAAAAACCAAAAATGACGTATACTGAAGCATCTGCATGACTTGCGTTACCTGTCAAATTTGACATTTTTAATAAAATAGGGTCAAAAATGCCATTATTTATCAAAATATCGAAAAACTTTATTCGAGAAAGTTGTTTATTTACGAAATTTTGATAGTCTAATACAATGTTTATTTTTTGCCAGATTCTTGAAAATTTTGATCAACCCTCGTAGATTAACTTTTATACATCGATGTAAAATCATTTGCCTTTACTTCATTTGTAATCTTAATGCAATTTTGTGTCAAATTTTTGTTTCCAATTATTTATTTTGCTTCAAAAACTGACATTGTTATTAATCAGTATGTAATGTTTGATGCAAAGTTTTAGCAAAACTGATGTAATTTATCTAATTACATCAGTTTTGCTAAAACCGACGTTTCTCATTTTTCTTAAGTTAGTAAACAGATGTACAAAAAGAAAATATTAGGAAGCTTTCGTTGAAATTTACTTAATTAATATTAAATTAAATTAATTATATTAAACTATATTTTTGTTGAATAAAATGTTTCGAGCGATTAATATTTATTCTTTATGATCCAATATTAATTAAGTAAAATTTCAACGAAAGCTTCCTAATATTTTCTTCATGTACATCTGTTTACTAACTTAAGAAAAATGAGAAACGTCGGTTTTGGCAAAACTAATGTAATTAGATAAACTTTGCATCAAACATTACATACTGATCAATAACAATTTCAGTTTTTGAAGTAAAATAAATAATTGGAAACAAAAATTTTACACAAAATTGCATTAAGATTACAAATGAAGTAATGGAAAATGGTTTTACATCGATGTATAAAAGTTAGAATACGAGGGTTGATCAAAATTTTCAAGAACCTGGCAATAAATAAAAATTGTTTTAGACTGTCAAAATTATGAAGAAAGACTAAAAATGCCTAAATAAACAACTTTCTCGAATAAAGTTTTTCGATATTTTGATAAATAATGGCATTTTTGAACCTATTTTATTAAAAATGTCAAATTTGACAGGTAACGCAAGTCGTGCAGCTGCTTCAGTATACGTCATTTTTGGTTTTTAGGTAAGCAAAAACGAACTGCTTTTTCAATTTTTACCTATACCTAATAATAAAAAAAAATCCCATTTGATGCGGACTTTCTTGCGGACACTGTATACCAACTATTATTTGATTTGAGGTTAGGTACGCAATAACATCGAAGATTGGTTATTTTGGTGGTTTTGTTTGTTTTTTATATTCGCTTTCATAAGTTTTATAATTTAATTGACTTGTTTTCTTCCTTTTTGAAGTAAAAACATGACGACGAATCATTTTTAAACAAATTTTAGAAACAAACCCTTAAAAACAAATTTCTATCCTCAAAATCTGATAGATTAGCAACTACTAAAAATGCCAGAAATAACCACCTTATTTTCCAACCAACTTGATCAACAATTGAGAAGAAATTCCAATTTTTTGGCAAGAAATTGGGGCAAATGTTAGCTG
Source organism: Polydrusus pterygomalis (assembly GCA_963969555.1). Taxonomy (NCBI): domain Eukaryota; kingdom Metazoa; phylum Arthropoda; class Insecta; order Coleoptera; family Curculionidae; genus Polydrusus; species Polydrusus pterygomalis. Next base: position 10,419,460 of record OZ018383.1, read on the forward strand.
TTTACACGTAAAAATAAATTGCAGGTCAACTTTTACAATTTCTTGAGCAAGAACTTAAATTTTAAAGCCCGGACCTGCCTATTTTCCCATTCGCCCAATAATAACGTTGCAGTGCGCATGTCTAATCGTGTGTAGCTTTCTTTACATAAGCGAGGCTATACATTTGCCACTTTCGTGATGATTGTTTGCTTATCTATGGTTTTAAACTCTAAAAAAATGTTGTAAACAATCAAAGTCTGTCTTGTGTAACGTTGTATTTTCCGGACACCCTGTATGCTCTTAAAAATAAAAGTTTTACAGGCACCTATAATCACAACTCAAGGAAATATTTTAAAATAAGTAGAGATTTTTACCTTTTTTCCTAACCGGCCTACAGACTTTTGGGCACTGATTACAAAGCGTAAAATTTATCGGGCTTTTACGAGAATCCCGATGATCTTTCCCTAAAACAGACTAATAGAAGGACACTGCTAATGGCCAACTAGCAACAGATGGTTGCAAGCAACGCCAACGCACCGCCTTGGTCCGCGTGGGCCTCTCGCACTCTCAAGGGGCTTGGCTTGCGCTATACCGGTATCAATAGTTGCTATAGTCAATTCCGTAAAAACAATCAGGAACTGAATGGTAGAAAAAAAAACATCTAATAGTCACTTTCGTTCCTTGGACTAGTCCGTTTCGACACACGTGCGTTTCTCTGTATCACAGCTCGACACGCATTTTTTCGCACCAGATGGTACAGGTTCACGTTACTTAGTAATAGTAATACAAATATGTTGCTCAAAAATAAAAAAAATAGATGTAAGAGATATAAAACGTCCCCCAAGAAGTTCTAGTAACTTAAAGACACAACAAGTGAATCTTTATTTATTTGTTTTGGGTTTCGTGAGTCTTGAATGACTAAAATACAGTGCAAGACTGCTGCTATACTTACATATAACATTTGCAAAAAAAAATTGAAGATGTTGTTGAATAAGGAACGTCTAAAATAATTTTACACACGCTACCATAGAATGGGTTATAGCCATTATTGCTCTGAATACTCACAGTAATTATCAAGTTCTATTGGGGGTGTAATCTGGTTTTATATACTGGATTAGTTCCGACTGGTAGTTGTAATGAAGCTTGACATTAACCATAATAATATTTGCTTGCTGAGGTTAATGAAGCATATACTTACCAATAAAAATCAGTACTGTAGTTCTCAAAAATTTGAACAGCTTCTAGTGTGATATTGTTCTTGTCGTTTAATATTGCATATGATTATCTATTCTGCAACTGAGATGGTAAAATTCGTCCATAGATTATAAAGTCCAATACTAATGATGGGTTGTGCGAAATAAGAATCTTCTATTGTTTTATACGACATGCAAAGTTTAAAAAAATGTAAATACAAAGTAAACATAAATTAATTGAAACAGGTATTGGTACGATCAATAAAATTCAAATTCAGACAGGACAGCTAGAAGACTCCGAACAACGATGTGACCTGCGCAACAAATACGTTTAAACTAATACTACGGCGCGCGGCGATTACCGATCGCTACGAACCCCCACCAACGTCTTGTGGATTATAGGTTCTAACGGATACAATTCGTTTTTGGGGACGCTGTTCTGCTTTCTTAATTGTAGAGAAAGCGCTTTACTAGGAACAAGATGCGTCGCAATGAGAAGATACAATTTATTTCTTAACAAAATTGCTGTAATAAATGTAGTTTATTATTCAACAAGATTGTGCTGCTAATGGAACTAATTACTACCAATCAAAACACTGTTCTAGCAAATCTGGAATTGATATGTCGTAGGCTAATAGTGAAATCCGTCATTTCATGAAACGCCTAGTCATATCATGAAGCGTGGCTAAAAGGTATATTGCAACTGGTTTGTTCGTTGTTCCCCAGAGCATTTTTTTCAATTTTTTTAACTAATATTATTTTATAAAAATAAAATTTAAATTAAATTTAAAAAAAATTGAAAAAAATGCTCTGGGGAACAACGAACAAACCAGTTGCAAATATACCTTTTAGCGTGCAGCATGATATGACTAGGCTTTTCATGAAATGACGGATTTCACTATCAGCCTACAATATATAACACTAAAACGGGTTTGATACACTAGCAATTTATTTAATATGGGTTAATAAAAAATAAGGTATCAATACAAACTATGTTTTAGCAAACCTGTTGTATTAGATCATACCTTAGACCAGTAGAGCTGGCATCAAATTTCGAAAGACAAAAGGTATTTTTTTTTTCACTTGTTAGAGCAAAAATTTTAAAATACCCACTGAATAGGATGTTTTTCTGCAAAAAACAATCTAGCAAGGTATTTTAAGGAAGTAAACACGCTACCTCTTTTCATGGAATATACTTTGCATCAAATGAGTTTCGTCTCAAAAATGCATTGTCAAAAACCTCGTATAAAATAAGCATCTTATTAGACAGAGTTTTTCTTTTCGATTCGAGAAACAGGCGATATATTCAGCCTCTATACGAAATTTAGGAGGGGTTTTGACTGTTTTTATCGAAATTTAAGTGAAAATTATGCACCTGGATAATTTATACGAGAACAAGTTGGCTACTGGAATCTGCGGTTTTCAGTTTTTATTTGCACATCTTTGGAAATATAAATATAAATAATGGATATGTTATGGCTGTTCGTTTTATTGGTCCAACTTATTGCTACCTATACAAGTTTACAATACCTACTTTTTGAAAAATAAAAGAAGAAGAATTAGAATGGATGGAATGTCATGAATTTGGCAACAAACAAACTATAAATTTTCTAAGAAATTATATAATGGTTTGCTAAAACATAGTTTTTATTGATAGCTTATTTTTTATTAACCTATATTAAATAAATTGCTAGTGGATCAAACCCAGTGCCGGTTTTAACACTACCAGCGCCTTTGGCGAGATTTCTACGGCGCTCCCCAACTGCAATTCAAACCCATACGAAAAAAGGGAAAGGATATAATAAAATAACCATTTATTAAAAGAAATAATTATTTATTATAAAAAATAACAGTTTATTAGAAAAAAAACTAATAAAATTTTACTTTTCTGGCCTTTCTATCAGCGAACTCTTTTATGAGGTTATCAAAGTCGATGTTTTCAGCAATTTCGTTTTCAATTGACAAAGTTGCTAAGTTTGTCAATCTAAATTAAGATATTGTTGATCGAAGATAGGTTTTTATCAGCTTCAGCTTTAAAAAACTCCTCTCCCCACTAGCAACCGTTACAGGTATAGTCAATAATATTCGCAATGGCAATGCTATCCATACATTTGGATACAGTTCTTGTAAGTTGCGATCTTTGATGAAATTTAAAACAAAAATAGGAGTAACTTGCGTTCCATTCAAGTGTTGCCAACATAAAGATTTTTTCGCTTAATTTAGAGAATTTACGAGTAAGTAGAGCTCGAAGGATTTCGTAGTGCATTCAGTACCATGGACCATTTACAAACGTTACGCACCATAATAGAAAAAACAACTGAATACAACATACCCATATATCTGGCATTTATAGACTTCCATAAAGCATTTGACTCAATTAAAACATGGTCCTTCCTTAACGCTATGAATAATGCCAGAATCGACTCAAGATACAATGCAGTTATAAAAGATATATATAAAAACGCCACAATGCATGTTAAAATTAACGAAAGCTTAAAAACATCTAAAATAAACCTAAATAGAGGAGTTCGACAAGGCGACACGATATCACCAAAACTGTTTACCCTGGCACTGGAAGAGATATTTAAGGAAATGGATTGGAAACAAAAAGGCTTCAAAATCGACGGATCGTACCTGAGTAACTTACGTTTCGCGGATGATATTGTTCTCATCTCCGAAGATCCAGATGAGTTAAAGGAAATGATGCAGCAACTAAATATAACATCGGAAAAAATAGGGCTAAAAATGAACATCAACAAAACCAAGATTATGTCACCCAATCACATTCAATTATCATTATCAAACATAAACATTGAAAACGTTGACGAATACGTACACCTAGGACACCTCATTAAACTAGGAAAAGAGAATCAAAAGTCGGAAATAACGCGAAGAGTGAAACTATCCTTGGCTGCTTTTGGAAAACTAAAATACCTTCTAAAAATCCAGACATTCCAATACATTTAAAACGCAAAGTTTATGACATGTGCATTTTGCCGGTAGCAACATATGACCTTGAAACAATGGCAATCACAAAAGGCAGTGCAGACAGACTAAAGACAACACAAAGGGCAATGGAACGGGCAATGCTTGGAGTCTCCATAAGGGATCGGGTCAGAAACGAGGAAGTAAGAGGACGAACAAAGGTGACCGACGTAATCTGCTACATGGCCGAGATGAATTGGAGGTGGGCGGGACATGTTGCAAGACAGGACAATAGTAGATGGACCAACAAAGCGACCCACTGGCGCTCCAGAGAAACAAAAAGAAGTAGAGGAAGACCGCAGAGGCGCTGGCTGGATGATATCAGAGAGGTCGCTGGTAGAAACTGGGCACAACTGGCTCAGAATCGACATGAATGGAAAAGACTCGGAGAGGCTTATGTCCAGGAGTGGACTAAAGGCTGATAAAGAGAGAGAGAGAAAGAGCTCGAACTATGAGCGATGGGCTACAAAGGGGCGCCTGCGCCGATCGCCCAACCAGGCTCTACCCTAACGCCGCTCCTGATCAAATCCACTTTAGTGTTATATCAATTCCAGCTTTGCTAGAACAGTGTTTTTATTGGTGGTAATTATTTCCATTAGCAGCACAGTCTTGTAGAATAATCAATTACTTATAATACAGCAATTTTGTTAAGAAATAAATTGTATCTTCTCAATGCGACGCATTTCGTTCCCAGTAAAGCGCTTTCTCTACAATTAAGAAAACAGAACAGCGTCCCCAAAAACGAATTGTATCCGTTAGAAACTATAATCCACAAGACGTTGGTGGGGGGTTCGTAGCGATCGGCAATCGCCGCGTGCCGTAGTATTAGTTTTAACGTGTTTCTTGCGCAGGTCACATCGTTGTTCGGAGTCTTCTAGCTGTCCTGTCTGAATTTGAATTTTATTGATCGTATCAATATCTGTTTCAATTAATTTATTTTTACTTTGTATTTAAGTTTTTTTTAAACTTTGAATGTCGGATAAAACAATAGAAGATTCTTATTTCGCACAACCCATCATTAGTATTGGACTTTATAAACTACGGACGAATTTTACCATACCAGTAAACCATGTTACATAATAGATAATCATATGCAATGTCAAACGGCAATAACAATATCACACTAGAATCTATTTAAATTTTTGTGAACTACAGTACTGATTTTTAGTGGTAAGTATCTGTTTATTAACCGTAGCAAGAAAATAATATTATGATTAATGTCAAATTTCATTACAACTGCCAGTCGTAACTAATACAGAATATAAAACCAGCTTACACCCCCAATAGAACTTGATAATTTCTGTAAGTAAGTATACCTTGTTTCAATTACATTTAATCATATTCGCTGATTTTCTTTTAGGAACACCACCATACCAGAGTACCTACAGATTCTCAGCCAGTCAAAGAAACAAGCGGCCACGGTAGAAAATAAGTTAATGGGAATCAAGCGGTCCGTTTATCAAGATGATGTCCATTTTTGGAAGGCCACAGAACGCTGAGTAACATGATGGCTCCGGCGATAAACCAACCACATTGGAGTAATGTGACAGCAGCCCGTTGCTACTGTTTCACCTGTCAATAACTTCAGCTTTTTGACGAGCAGATTCGATCGTTATTTACCGATTGGTTCGATTTAATAAATGTGACGTTATTGCATAGACATATACCTTTAGATGCGTACCGCTTATCTTGTGCGCAAACAAAAGTTAAGTTTTATGGGTAAAAAAATAAGTTTGTATGCACGGCTCGCTGGTCACGAGTCTTAGCGCCCAACAGGGATGGGCGTGCGCACGACCCTCTTGTCATTAGGTTTTCCTTCTTTATCTACATCATATAAATACACTCCAGAACCGGATCGGCGCTATTTTTGTTGTCGCGTTTTCTCCGTGGCTTTCTTGTATTTTTTGCTATTAGGTACTTTCCTTTTGCTTCTTTTAAACAGCATAGCAACAAAGCAAAGCAAAAATTTTTTGCATCAAAGAGGGCTTGGATTAAAAAACGTAGGTCTTGGTTTAAATCACAATGATATGGGGACGATATATCTAACCAAATCTAGGTTACAATTTTGTGAAATTCATATAATGACATGATATGCCAAACTAATGAGTAATAAAATAAGTATACAAATACAAATTTATTTTTGTTGTTTACAAAATTAACAAAGTAAGAATATACAGAAAGAAAAAGAAAAATAATTACATGTTTTCTGATAATTCATATAACCGGAGAGGTGGAACCAGGCTTCATCCGAAAAAAATGTCAGGTCTAATAAATCATTTCTTTCCAATAAATTTTGAGTAAACCATTGAGAGTAATTCCTGCGTCTTTTAAAACCTGCGACTTGTATTTCGTGGAATACTTGCACTTTATATGGAAATAAATTTAGCTGCTTCTTAAGAATAGTCCTGCATGTTCCATAATATCTTCCCACTTCTTAGGACAGGCGTCTTATACAATTTGTTGGCGTATTTTGCATTATTTCACGAACGTTTGCAACAAGTTCTTCTGTTCTTACAGATAGTCTTCCTGCTCCTTTTTTGTGTTGTATAGAACCTGTTTCCCTAAACACAGCCACGGTTCTTTGCAGGCAATCATAAAAATCCCCAGCAATAAAAGCAACGTTAGGAAAAATGTTCCTGAAAATCGTCCATGCACAAACCCGGATTCTATTGCCACTCACCATTTACTCTAACCCCGTTTCGAAAATACGCTTCAACCATGAATATTGTGTGTTGTTTCGTAAAGCCCATTGTGTGAATTGTTCAAGAAATTGGAAGAATAAGCAATGAATCAAATTACTTGTAACGACTGTCAAAGATGACGGAACAACTGATTGATTGTTAATTCAGGTAGTTACTGACACCCAACAGGGCAGGTATTAAGCTCTACGGCTAAGCATTACGTCCTTAGATGCAAGGCCCTCTTTGATGCAAATAATTTTTGCTCGCACGGTAGGTGGCCAGTCTAGCAGGGAACCACCCGGTAATATGGTCTTATTATTATAAAATTTTAGCCTATGGTATAGTGGTTATTCAAAATGTCAAGTTTCAAGAGCTGTCAATCAAATTTAAAGCTCTTAATCGTTTTTATAAACAATTTCATTATAAGAAGAACTATTTCATTGTTGTATAACAATACTAAGATTAAAAGAAGTTCATACACCTTAAAATCCCATTGTGGTTTTTTATCGCGTACTTATGGTGAACGTTTCGAAAGAGTAGGTAAGTGATTCATACGAAAAGTTAGCACTTTTAATATTTATTTACCGAATCAAATCATAGACACATTTACCGCTTTAGATTAGCAAACAATAATCATGATAGTGGCCTTCGCATGTAAACAAAGCCTAACATGCACCATGCGCACTGCAAAATTCTCACTTAACGAATCGAAAGGTAGACAGGTCCGGGCTTTAAAATTAAAAATTTCTTACTAAAAGCTTAATGCTGTGGTGCCCAGATTTTAAGCCCGTGTCATTGGTTGTAAAAGTTGACCTTCTATTTATTTTCACATACCGTGCGAGCCAAAATTATTTGCGTCAAAGAGGGCCTCTTGCATCTAAGGACGTAATGCTTAGCCGTAGAGCTTAATACCTGTTGGGTGTCAGTAACTACCTGAATTAACAATCAATCAGTTACTCCGTCATCTTTGATAGTCGTTACAAGTAATTTGATTCCTCGCTAATGTTTCCAATTTCTTAAACAATTCACACAATGGGCTTTACGGAACAGCACAAAACATTCATGGTTGAATCGTATTTTCGAAACGGGGTTGCTTTTATTGCTGGGGATTTTTATCATTGCCTGAAAAGAACCGTGGCTGTGTTTAGGAAAACAGGTTCTATACAACACAAAGAAGGAGCAGGAAGACCATCTGTAAGAACAGAAGAACTTGTTGCGAACGTTCGTGAAATAATGCAAAATACGCCAACAAATTGTGTAAGACGCCTGTCCCAAGAAGTGGGAAGATCTTATGGAACATGCAGGACTATTCTTAAGAAGCAGCTAAATTTATTTCCTTATAAAGTGCAAGTATTCCAAGAAATACAAGCCGCAGATTTTGAAAGACGCAGGAATTACTCTCAATGGTTTACCCAGAATTTATTGGAAAGAAATGATTTATTAGACTTGACTTTTTTTCGGATGAAGCCTGGTTCCACCTCTCCGGTTATGTAAATATTCAGAATACATGTATTTATTTTTCTTTTTCTTTCTGTATATTCTTACTTTGTTAATTGTGTAAACAACAAAAATAAATTTGTATTTGTCTACTTATTTTATTACTCATTAGTTTGGCATATCATGTCATAATAGGAATTTGACAACATTTTAACGTAGATTTGGTTAGATATATCGTCCCCATATCATTGTGATCTAAACCAAGCCCCACGTTTTTTAATCCAAGCCCTCTTGGATGCGAATAATTTTTGCTTGGACGGTATTAAGACAACAAGTAATTTAACAAACTTAATGTTTTTAATCAGATATCCAAACAGTTCTTTGTCCTCCATCATGTCCAATATCCTAAATGATCATAAAATTCAGTTCTTACATTAATAAGTGGACAGGCACAGATTCGCCTGAAATTGCAATTTTTAGTTCTTTCCAATTTTTAATGACCAATAATTGATCCATTACTTAAGAAATACCAAAAAACTCTTACTCTTCATCCCAGAATGGACACTAACCCAACAGTTTTTCCAATGCAATTGTACGTATTGCGAAAAAAGGCATACAAATGGGATAGAATCCACTATTTTCTTTCGAATTTCTCTTACCACGTATTATTAACTGCACCTTGTAAAGCAAACAGGAAATTACCCATTAATATGAAATGCTAGTTCGTAAAAACGTACTAAGCATCTTGCAACCACACAGCGATAAAGTAAAAAGACTTAATACCCCAGTAATAGCGTAGTCGCATCCGTCAGAAGCTGCTACTGGTTTTCGAAAACTCACCGGCAAGAACTTATAAGAAAAAATATAAAATAACACGGAGTACACGCAAGTAATACGTAATTAACGGCCAATCTAATTGGTAATGGTCCATGTAATCGGGGGCTATAGAGAGAAGATAACTCCAGTAGCCGGGAACCGCCTATTGATGAGCAGAAGCACAGCGGGACCAGCCCATGCAATTTCTATTAATCATAATAATTTAGGGTCGGTTGATATCGGATAACCTGTCTTTAAAACTGTTGGTTTTTATAATGAACGGTGGAAGTGGCCACTAGTTGTTTGATCGAAGAAGGATTCGTTCTGGTACCGGAAAAATTGTTTGACGACTTATACTCTTTCTACGGATTATGGTAAAGGAACGGAACATGCATTTTTTTACAAAGAAGATATAATACGGGGTCGATCATGAAAACGCTACGTTAATCAGCTTTACTTTTTTTAATTTGCATTTTTACATTCTACAATCAATTATAGAAATTTTTCATAAATCGTACCTGTCTTCGTTTATAAAGTACTAGCGTGTACCCGGCCTGCGTTGCAATGCCAGGCATTATACGCCTTTGAGATAATAATAAGGCGAGTTCACCATCACGTCAAGATTTATAAATACAAACCCAAACAAACCTCTAAATTTATCAGTGTTTCTCTACAATATTATGCATGTATTATACATAAAAACCTTCCTCTTGAATCACTCTATCTACTAAAAAAAAAAACGCTTCAAAATCCGTTGCGTAGTTTTAAAGATTTAAGCACATATAGCTGGGGACAGACGCGACAGCGACTTTGTTTTATACTATGTTAAGATTAACTTTAAAAACAAAGTAGACAAACGACAAAGTATGAAGTTGTTGTCTATGGACTTACGTAGCTTCATCTGAAAAACTATTCGTGCATGATTATCTGTTAGCTCAATCATGACACTAAGAAAAGAGGCTTCTATTTCTTATAATAACTCACATATCATCATCACTTTATACAGGGTGTTTTTTTAAGGTCGACGAGCGGCCATATCTCGGAAACTACTGGGCATAAAAACTCAGGAAAAGAAAAACGATAATTAAAGTGGCCATGAGAAAATTCTGGAAATAATTTTAAAGTTCCGCATTTTGACGCAAGAGGGCGTAATTGAAAAGTAAATTTTAAATTTTACATAACTCCGAAAATTCCACATTAAGGTATATGTTTGATAACACCATTTTGAAGCTTGGACAATTATGCATCATTTTTGTCTTATGCTCATTGGCGTACCGACTTTAATAAGAGTGGGGGAAGCTGTTGAAAGTGTAATCATTTAAACCGCTGTAACTTATAAACGACTTATCCGATTTTAGCAAACTAAAGACTGTTTGGAAGAGAAATGTATGCACTTTCACGAATCGTATTTAGTTGTCCATAATAGTTCTCAAAAAAAAATACTAGAGGGCGCAATTTGTAATAATAACAGTTTTTTCGATTTTATCCCAAAAATTCAAATCATACGGTATAACTATGACATCATAATCGAAAAGTAGATGAAATTTGCAAGAAAAGATGTGAAGACCGCAGTTCGATATCTCTGTTCGTTTCAAAGTTATTGGCAAAACAATAAGTTTTAATACAAATTGCGCCCTCCAGCAATTTTATTAGAAACTATCGTATACCATTAGATACGACAATTGAAGGTTCTTCCAAACAAGCTTAAATTTAGTAAAATCGGATAAGTCGTTTAGAAGTTACAGCGATTTTAATGTTTACACTTTCTACTTAACACACTTATCAAGTGAAAGTGTAAACATTAAAATCGCTGTAACTTCTTAACGACTTAACCGATTTTACTAATATTACGCTTGTTTGGAAGAGAAAGGTAAGTACCTTCAATTGTCGGATCCAATGGTACAAGATAGTTTCTAAAAAAATTGCTAGAGGGCGCAATTTGTATTAAAAATTATTGTTTTGGCAATAACTCTGAAACGAACAAAGATATCGAACTGCGGTCTTCACATCTTTTCTTGCAAATTTCATCTTCTTTTCGATTATGATGTCATAGTTATACCGTATGATTTGAATTTTCGGGATAAAATCGAAAAAACTGTTATTATTACAAATTGCGCCCTCTAGCATTTTTTTTGAGAATTATTATGGACAACTAAATACGATTGGTAAAAGTGCATACATTTCTACTCCAAACAGTCTTTAGTTTGCTAAAATCGGATAAGTCGTTTATAAGTTACAGCGATTTAAATGATTACACTTTCAACAGCTTCCCCCACTCTTATTAAAGTCGGTACGCCAATGAGCATAAGACCAAAATGATGCATAATTGTCCAAGCTTTAAAATGGTGTTATCAATCATATACCATAATGTGGAATTTTCGGAGTTATGTAAAATTTTAAAATTTACTTTTCAATTACGCCCTCTTGCGGCAAAATGCGGAACTTAAAAATTATTTCCAGAATTTTCTCATGGCCACTTTAATTATCATTTTTCTTTTCCTGAGTTTCTATGCCCAGTAGTTTCCGAGATATGGCCGCTCGTCGACCTTAAAAAAACACCCTGTACAACTATTTTATCTACCGTGCGAGCAAAAATTATTTGCATCAAAGAGGGCCTTGCATCTAAGGACGTAATGCTTAGCCGTAGAGCTTAATACCTGTTGGGTGTCAGTAACTACCTGAATTAACAATCAATCAGTTATTCCGTCAACTTTGACAGTCGTTACAAGTAATTTGATTCATCGCTAATTTTTCCAATTTCTTAAACAATTCACACAATGGTGAGTGGCAATGCAATCCGAGTTTGTGCATGGACGATTTTCACGAACATTTTCCTAACGTTGCTTTTATTGCTGGGGATTTTTATCATTGCCTGAAAAGAACTGTGGCTGTGCTTAGGGAAACAGGTTCTATATACAATACAAAAAAGGAGCAGGAAGACCATCTGTAAGCACAGAAGAACTTGTTGCAAACATTTCGAAAATATTAAGAGACGTGTGAATTTATACTTGGAGCATGGCGGTGGCCAATTTCAGCAATTTATGTAATTATATTTCTTTTTCTTTCTGTATATTTTTACTTTGTTAATTTTGTAAACAACAAAAATAAATTTGTATTTGTCTACTTATTTTACTACTCATTTGTTTGGCATATCATGTCATAATATGAATTTGACAAAATGTTAACCTAGATTTGGTTAGATATATCGTCCCCATATCATTGTGATCTAAACCAAGCCCCACGTTTTTTAATCCAAGCCCTCTTTGATGCAAATAATTTTTGCTCGTCCGATATAACTTGAGAGGGGAAATGAAAAAAAAGATCGTCTATGTAACTAGAGCAACTACCAAGCGCTTTTTTAAAATCATTTAGTCGAATAAACTATTTTTTAAAACTCCTCCATATTGATACAAATACAAATAGTTGTACAGACACCCAAACGGCAACTGACGTATTCATGGGTGTGTCTCACAACATTACATGCTAACACTCAAAAAAATCAGGCAGATTCACCCGTTGTGTGTCGTGTCATCCGAACAAAGACCTTCTTGTTCGAGAGAATATGACCATTATAAGCTAATAAACTCCGTATAATGGGTGGAAGTAACACCCTGAATGGGATCTATCGCAGGAGATTTTATGGTTTTTTTACGTAAATGGATTCGCGATTGCTAATATATAAAAAAAATTAAACGTTAACAGGTCCGTAGCAACAGATAATTTACCTGCATATGCAGTGGCGCAAACGGGGGGGGGGGGCTGCCGGGCTGCAGCCCCCCCCCCCCCCCCCCCGAGCTTAGAAACTTAGCCTATTCGTTTAATTGCAAACCAATTTTTCATGTCACGCCTTTTACTAATATTTTATATTCAGCCACATAATTTACATCAATCATGTTATCAATAGTGAAATTATACTACGTCTGACTGAATGGACCGACCGAAATACTTCCACTGAGGCATCTGGATTACTGGCCAGCATTATATAAGTCCCAAATTTGTGATCGCACTAATGTGTACAGAAATAATATATGCCGCAAGATTCTACAAACAGTCGATTTAAACCTTTTTTAAGCATTACAGTTAGCTAATGACGTAACAGATCAAGTTAAAGAAATAAGAGGCCTGGCCGATGATAATTTTCAAAATATTTTTAAGGAAGCTCAAGATCTACTTTCGGAATACGATATTGAAATCAGAGTACCTAGACTACCGCCAAGACAAACACAAAGATTTGTTATAAAAACCGATTCCGCTGCTGAGTATTTTAAAATAACAATTTTTATTTCGTTTTTAGATGGCCTCATAGCAAATCTCGAGGATCGGTTTTTAAAACATCGAGAAACCCTTCAAAATTTTGAATGCCTCTTTCCATATGATAATCAAGATTTTGATAGTCAATTTAAATGTTTTTTGAAACTTCACAGCTTTTACAAGAATGAGTTCCTTGAAGAGTTTTCCATTAAAAATTCCAATAAAAAATGCAAAAACAAAAACTGAAGGAAAATTTGGACAAAGTGTATTCCGAATGTGATGCCAATATATTTCCTAATATAAAAAGGCTTTTACAAATTGTTTTAACTTTGCCTATTACAACCGCCACATCTGAAAGGTCCTTTTCAAATTTAAAATATTTAAAGACATATCTGCGTAGCACCACGGAAGAGGACAGATTAAATGGTTTGGCAGTTCTTTATGCGAACCACGATATTGATATTACCGTGGCAGAAATTCTGGACGAAAAGGCAAAAACAAAACGAAGAATTTTACTTTAATATTAGGATTATTAGTGATTACTTACCACTTATTGTATAAGGTTTTTGTTTTGTTTCAGTATAAGTATGATTAATATATGCGTTACTTATTTTAAATACATTTTTACTGATTAAAATAAAATCTCTAATTTTTTTTTTATAAATATTTAGTTAGGGCCAGCGGCGTATTATTGCAGAAGTTTTAGGGGGCTGTCGCTCTCGTCAATCATACGTATTTTACCCAAAAAAGGGCGTGGCACCCAAAAATTTTTTCGCAAGAAGTTAAAGCCCCCCCCCCCCCCCCCCGAACTAAATTTCTGGTTGCGCCACTGTGCATATGTTCTTAAAGGTTGTGTTGATTTTTGTAAAGCCCCTAAAACATATTTTTAATCTTTGTCTAAAAAAAGCCACAAAATGGAAAGAAAGTAAGGTTATTCCGATATTTAAGTGTGGTGATAGGAATGACATTAAAAACTATAGACCTGTTAGTCTTGTTTTGGCTTGTTCAAAGGTTTTAGAATTAATTATTTGTAATAGAATATATAACGATGTTAAACACATAATTTCGGACCAGTAACATGGATTTTTACCCCAGCGCTTAACTAATTTAATAAATTTTACACAATTCATTTATAATTCTTTTAAAAACGGCCAACAAGTTGATGTTATTTTCACCGATTTAGAAAAAGCGTTTAACAAGGTGGACTATTGGCGAGATAATTACAGCTCTTCAAGACTTCTCAGTGGACCAAAACATTATTTAATTATTATCATCATATTTGCATAAAAGATCATTATTCGTTGAACTTAAGGGGTACACTTCACAAATATATTCGCCCTCATCAGGGGTGCCCCAGGGTTCAAATCTTGGACCACTTCTGTTCTTGCTACCCAGATAACACACTTGGTTTTAATCTGCCGATATTGCGTTGGCCGGCAGTCATAAAAGGATTACTCACTTTGTGGTGCGGAAAAAGCAATAATTATTCGTTGGTTTATTTCAGCTTTAACGAACAACCGCTTAAAATATAACGGCCGGCATTTATAAAATTAGCACCTCTGTAACCGTATGCCAGAAGTGCATATCTTGTGCATGTTGTGCAAGCACTTAAAAGTAATACGCTTTAAAAGCGCGTAAGACGTTGACAGTTCAGTCACACCGAGTGAGGTTATATGGTTTCGTCGTTTTTGGTCTTCGGTCTTCGACTTTCGTCACTTCGTCCATTTTTAATTGGTTTTTTGTTTGGTACTCTTGTTTAGTGAAATTATATAGCAAGAAACTTCAAGAAAATGAGGTATGTATATTATAATTTACACATTTTAGTAACTGCAAATTACTTAATTAAGCAAGGAACTATGTAATAGCGGGCTATAACGGCAAGAGCTGTTGAGTTTTCCATTTTATTCGGCTTCAGGATAGAAACCACAGAAAAAAAAAGATAGAAACGACCCGCGGCCATATTGGTCGCTTTTGGCATTATATGAAATTTATATAAATAAATTAACTTTAAATTCTTATACCTACTATGAATTTTACAGTTGATAATGACTATAAGACTATAAATGCATTTCTAAAAGAATATTTACCCTTCCCCTCTGCAGCGAAATGGGGGTTATGACTAAAGAATATACGAGATTTAGTATTTAGTGATATTTTTGTAGCTTCGTGCAAAATACTGATAATTAAAAGTAAAAATAAATCATTTATTACTAAATATTAAATAACTTTTACCTAAAAATGCGCAGGTATATAATTAACAAATAAATATTTTGCAAATAACGTGAATGTACATTAAATTTTACTATAACCTTTTAGGTCAGAGAGGATTTTGAAGTTGTAGGTGGACGACTCCATTGACACAACTCGAATAATAATAAGTGCAAATTATTAAGAACACTTTCGCAGAAGGAACTAAACTGGACAAGACGTAATAATAAGATTACTTTTTCTCAATTGACTGAAGTTTGAAAATTAATTTTAGGTAAGGATGTAAAAGACAATATTATAAGTATATTTTCATTACTAACCGTATATATTTAAATATCCAAGCTCAGCTAGATGGTTATAGACACTTCATATCTGTGTGTGTCAATAAACTATACAGGGTCCTGCAATAGTGCGTCAGGCTTCCATAACTCCTATACGAATGGGGTTAGGAATTTTGTTAATATGCCGACTTAAACCGCATAGTACGGGGTACTTCCGGAAAATATTTTCTCATATACAGGGTGGCCCAAAAAAGTGTGGTCACATAAAGTTGTGATTTTTTAAATGGAACACCCTGTATATTATTAAATTTTCACATTCTACGTAAAATTATAATAATTTTTTTATAAATGCATTACTGGTCTATATTTAATAGTTTCCGAGATATCGATATTTGAAAAATGACATTTTTGAACTTTGACAGCTTTTAGCTTTCTAACTGTACGTCTTAGAGCAAAACGGCTTACATGTTCCTATCTTCGATTTTTATTATCTTTCCAATAGGGTCAACTTCCAGTCAAACCGGATGTAACGCGAAAGCAGGAAATATAGTACTTCCGGTTTGACCGGAAGTTAAAATTTCTGGGAAGATAACAAAAATCGAAGATAGGAACATGTAAGCCGTTTTGCTCTAAGACGTACAGTTAGAAAGCTAGAAGCTGTCAAAGTTCAAAAACGTCATTTTTCAAATATCGATATCTCGGAAACTCTTAAGTATAGACCAGTCATGCATTTATAAAAACATTATTATAATTTTATGTAGAATGTGAAAATTTAATAATATACAGCGTATTCCATTTAAAAAATCACAACTTTATGTGACCACACTTTTTTGGGCCACCCTGTATATGAGAAAATATTTTCCGGAAGTACCCCGTACTATGCGGTTTAAGTCGGCATATTAATAAAATTCCTAACCCCATTCGTATAGGAGCTATGGAAGCCTGACGCACTATTGCAGGACCCTGTATAGGTAGTCAATATTTAAAACTACATTTTTTTGTGAATTTGTTTAAAACAATAATTATTGACATTTTTTTTAGTTTAATTAATAGTAGTTCATGATGTTATAGTGTTAAAAGTTCCAATTTATTTAGTAGAAAGGAACAAGATAAAACCACTTTTAAGGGATACTTACATCATACATTATTTTTACAAAAACTGTTGAACTTGGCACTAAAATAGACGATAATATTTTAAAAACTTTTTCAAAATTAAAATTAACCATTACGCATGTTGTTACAACTTCTAACACCTTACTTAGTAAGGACTAATGGTGTTAAAGTAAAACTATTTTTTTACACTGGTGTTTAAAGTAAGACTTAAAATTGCCATCTTAAAATTAATCATTTTTGACATTGAAAATTAAAATTTAAAAAGCCTATTTTTAATAGTGTTAAAGTTTGTAGATAAAAGTGCTTTAAATATAAAAGTTTGCTTTTTATTTTGTAGTACGTTGCTGTAAGAAAAAAAATGTTTTTCAAGAAATGCCACCGAAAAAGATGTAGAAGTACAATTAAATTATATCTAAGGGACAGAGAAGGAGGAAGGGGAAAAAGAACTGCATAATTATTAGTTTTACTGCTGTCCAATCTATAATTTCCAGGATACCAAGCTGATTTAAAAGAAACAAAATTGTATGTATACTATATATATTATCTTTAAAATGTCTTCCGTATTTTTATGTCTTTGTGTTACCAAGTTGTATGTGTGGCACATATTATATACCACTTTGCAATTGCTAAAATGATTTTTGTCTCCATGTGCAACTATGTATTTATATGTATATATTTACGTACTCATACAGCTGGTTACAAAACTAACTAATCTTTTAAACACATCACTTTTATACAGTTTCGAAGATCCAGGCATTAAATCTATAAATATAAAACTGTTTATTGCTGGGTCTAATCTTATTTTTATAAACAGTGTCTTTAACTGTCTGAGGTTGGAGACAATGCATGATCTTGATTGATCGAAGAATTTTGGACTTTCATTGTCTTTATTTGGTTTAAATCACAAAGTTTCAACTGGTATGTGTCTCCAGTCGTCTTCAGGTGAATACTAAATAAGAAAAGTAACTACAGGTCTATACTAGCTAGGTGCACTGAAGCCTCGACTGAAGCATGCCTGAAATATGTGTGCAGTTATGATAAGATTACATCTACTTAACAAAGGTTTCTTTTGTCTACTAATATTTACTGAAGCAACCTAGGTTTTGATGAATAGCCACAGCTTCCTTGAACATCATTGGACATAGGAAATATATGGAAACCTTTGTTAAGATATGTAATCTTAGAATAAGACCTCGAATTAAATGCATGACTGCACATATTTCAGTGCACCTATTTAGCTAGTATAAATAGACCTGTAGTTACTTTACTTTACTAATTTAGTATTCACCTGAAGACGACTGGAGATACTTACCAGTTGAAACTTGACAATGCAAGTCCAAAATGCTTGTATTAATCAATGTCATAACTAATATGCTACTTTTAGTTTATCGATGTATTAATTATAAATGTTTCTGACGAGGTAATAAAATTAAATATTAAAATTATTTTGCATTTAAAAGTCTTATTTAATTTTCTCCCCTACTCCCTTAAGTTTTAGAATACTGGAGAAAATTTAATGCTTGCGAAAGGAAAAGGTCTAGGTTTTGGTACATTCATTTTTGGTGCGACCAAATAAAATAATTACGTTATAGCGATACATAAAAAAATCTTAAAAATTACACAAAATATAATAATTAAAATGTGCACTTTATATGGACACCATATACAGGGTTAGGAAAAATTACCAGAACGGTCGATTATTTCAAAATATACAGGGGGTTATCAAAAAACGTCTTATTTAAAAAATGTAGGGCTGTTAAAAATCTACATATTGGTGATAAATTGAAATATACAGGGTCGCCCACAAAGTTGTGGAGAATGATAGTTATATTTTTTAAATTGAACACCCTGTATATTTTTACATTTTTAAATTCCACATAAAATTATAATTATTTTTTATTAAATGCACTATTAGTCTATACTACATAGTTTCCGAGATATTGACTCTCGAAAAGTGACATTTTTGAACTTTGACAGCTTATAACTTTCTAACAGTACGTCTTAGAGCAAAACGGCTTACATGTCCCTATCTTCAATTTTTGTTATCTTCCCAAAAAAATCAACTTCCAGTTAAACCGGAACAACTATATTTCCTTCTTTCGAGTTACATCCGGTTTAACCAGAAGTTGATTTTTTTGGAAAGATAATAAAATTTGAAGATAGGGACATGTAAGCCGTTTTGCTCTAAGACGTACTGTTAAAAAGTTATAAGCTGTCAAAGTTCAAAAATGTCACTTTTCGAGAGTCAATATCTCGGAAACTATGAAGTATAGACTAATAGTGCATTAAAAAAAAAATAATTATAATTTTATGTGGAATTTAAAAATGTAAAAATATACAGGGTGTTCCATTTAAAAAAATATAACTATCATTCTCCACAACTTTGTGGGCGACCCTGTATATTTTAATTTATCACCGATATGTAGATTTTTAACAGCCCTACATTTTTTATAAAAGACGTTTTTTGATAACCCCTGTATATTTTAAAATAATCGACCGTTCTGGTAATTTTTCCTAACCCTGTACCTTTTAGACGGAATTTATTCCTTTAGTTATATCGCCTCCTCCTGTATTTGCCTTAACTAAGACCTGGCGCATTGAAATTCCGTCACTTGAAAGCAGTGCATTTAAAGCGCGTAGAATACTTATTCAGAGGTAGCGCTTTTAAAGTGCTTTTTTAGCAATCGTTATAGCGAGCCCGGCGGCCATATTTGCTGAAAAAGTACCGCGTGGATTTAGCCGGCCGTCCGGACGCCGGGGCGCTTTGCAAGTTAAATATGAAAGCGCTTCTCCGATTCTACAGTAACAGATAACAAGTACTTTTTAATCGCTTTTGGATACAGTTTTGGTTATCTGGGTAGTTATCAATAAAATTGGAGTGAGCGTTAATTTCACCAAAGGTCTTATTTTAGCTGGTGATTATAAGCTATTTCATACTATTGTCACGAGGGCACCTGAGTTCCCCCACTTATTGGTTATCCCAATGATCGGGTGCTGGGCGACGTGCTCACTTGGCTGCGAGATAGGTGATTCCCCCGCGCTCGCTGCGCCGCAAGCCGTCCCCCACTCTCTCCCGACCATTGGGATAACCAATAAGTCGGGGAACTCAGGCGTCGATCGCGCGAAAAACTACCCCTCGTGACACTATTGTGGATGAACTTGATGCAAGGACCTTACAAAACGATTTGAATTTAGTTGTGCATTGGTGTAGAGTAGAGAACCTAATTTAAATGTAAATGTAGGTAAATGTGCGATAATGTCCTTTACATGTAGAACTCAAAGTATTAATTTTAATTACTGCATTGATAATGTGCCTTAAAGAGAACTGATTTTCACAAAGATCTTGGTGTCTATTTTGATCCTAAGTTAGGTTTTGTTGGGCATATTGATAATATTACTGCCAGCGCTTTAAAAATGCTAGGATTTATTATAAGAACTTGTAAATACTTTAAAAATGTTAATGCCATAATAACTTTATATAAATCCCTAGTAATTACAACACTTCAGTATGCATGCACTATTTGGGATCCTCAGTATGCCAATAAGATTGCTCTTTTGGAATATGTTCAGCGTAAATTTTTAAAATTTTTGTACTACAAGTAATTTTCAGTTTATCCACCAAGAGGTACAGATCAAAGGTTTTGTGTAATTTGTTTAATTTCCCTTCTTTAAGACTATAATATAAAAATAGTTTATGTATTCATTATACAAAATATTTTATAGATACTATGACGCAACTTGTCGCGTGAACTTTATGAAGGAACCAGTATCAGCTGTTGTCGAAAAGTTGAGTTTATAGTAAACTAGCGTGTACCCTGCCTGCGTTGCAGCCCGGCATTATACGACGTGAGATAATAAGGCGAGCAAACCTCAAACTCAATCGTTTGCCGGCCCGTCCACAATTCACATCTTCCATGCATAAAACATAGTATGTCTTCGTCTCTTCCGGCTTCGGTGCTTCGAATCGATCGTTGAACGGGCCGGGGACCGGTTAGGTTGAGTCGTTCGTTCTCCCTACTCTAATTTATCAGTGTTTCTCTATAATATTATGCATGTATTATACATAAAAACCTTCCTCTTGAATCACTCTATCTATTAAAAAAAACGCTTCAAAATCCGTTGCGTAGTTTTAAAGATTTAAGCACATATAGGGACAGGACCGGCGATAGCGACTTTGTTTTATACTATGTTAAGGTATAAAATAATTATTTTTTATATTTTTTTAGCGTTATCGTTTATAGTTGCGGCATTGCGATACATACCATTCATTCTTGTCAAAAAACCTAGTGATTGATTACTGTTAAGTTTCAGACAAACGGACCTTTAAGAACATTAGTAAAGTGCTGACAACACCTATTATTTAATTATTATTCGTCTCCTTCCTGGACCGCGAAGAAGAGTGTGGTACCGAGAACAGTACCTTATCATTAATCATTCGGAAATTATCCCCGTGCCGTGTTTGGGATATCAATGGAGATACGGGGGATAAACAATACAAAGTCCTTGTCAGAAAACTGCAATGTAACAACGAGTAATTGCCCTATGCCTTGCTATTCAAAAAATACATGATATAGTCAAATTTTTCTAAGAACACGCCTCATTAGTCGCTAAGACACCTGTCACTTATTGCACCATGTTGATGTCTAGTCTATTTTGCGTTAGGATGTTGGCGACAGAGACAGGATTGGGCTAACTTCTTTTACTATCGCATTCGCCATATTTTAAACTTGTACGGGCTTGTAATGGCTTACTAAAATACAAAGTTAATTTTATTTACAATCGAAACATCAAACTCAACGTGCGATAGATTAAATGTTATGGCGTTATTTATTGGTACATTGGTCTATTAAATTTTTATTAGTTGGCATGAATTCCAGGACTGGACTTGAAAATTATACATGTGATACCTTCTAAAACAATTGATGTAATAGTCTCATCGGTTCTACCGCTTTAATATTGCCAAAAAGGAAATAATATGTGGAGTTCCACAAGGATCAATATTAGGTCCGTTATTATTCTTAATTTACATTAATTCCGTTTCCAAATTGAACTTAAAGGGCAATATAAAGCTATTTGCAGATGATACGACAATCATTTATTTTGCTGAAACTCTTGCAGAAATGTATTTTGATATTAATAATGATTTAAAAATACTTCTTTCTTGGCTTCATTCAAATAAACTTGCGTTAAATTTTAAAAAATCTTCTTTTATGTTTATAACTAAAAATAAAATAAATTCCATCATTAACCCCTTAACATTTAATAATGAAAATATTCAATATTCAAGAACGACAAAATTTTTAGGATTAGTTTTGGACAAAAATTTAAATTGGAAATGCCATATCCAGTATATTATTAACTCGATATCTCCTTTGGTATCTGTTTTGTACAGAGCTAGATATTTCATTCCTTTGAAATACTTAAAAAATATATATTTTTCATTAATATATTCAAAATTACAATACTTAGCTTCTGCATGGGGATCTGCTTGTTTATCAAACTTAAAACCATTATAAAAATTGCAAAATAAAGTTATTAAAATGTATACACAAATTACCACATTTAGCACCAACTCTTAATCTATGTAGACCGAAAGGGTATTTACACGTTCAAAACATTTATAAATTAAAAATTTGTATTCTAATTCACTCTATTATTTTAAAAGAAAAAAAATCAAACATAACACTTCAGGAGAATAAGACATTACATGATCATAACACCAGACATTGTATAAATTATCAAACTATACCAATAAAAAGTAATTTCGGAAAAAAATCGCTTTTATATGACGGAATAATAAAATATAACAATCTTCCAAAAAATATCAGAAAAATTAAAAAATTGGCAACTTTTAAAAAACAATTAAAGAGATATTTACTAAATTAAATTATTTATACTATTTTTTTTTTAATTGATTTTATTAATGAATTACATTGGATTAACTTCCATTTTTATTTTTTATTGTTATTTTTTTTTATGGTTATTATTTTCTATATTAAGTAGGTATGTTGTCACTTTCCATGTAATGAACTGTAAAAATTAGTTTGGAATAAAGACATTTTGAAAGTTAAATAATAATAATAATTTGTTTTGACAGTTTTGTTGTATGAATATTATAATTTAAGGTAGGTAATATTAAACATGAGTCTTTGTATGGTTTAAAGATAAAGTGTCAAAATACATTTAAAAACTATATAATATTCTAATTATCCAAACCTTGCAACTTTAAATAGGACTCTGTCACTCATATTTACAACAGATTTTTTTTGTTTTATTTGTTCAGATTATAACTATAGGTAAAATACTATACCTACATAAACTAATTGAATTTAGTCAGATATTACATTTACGGTCAAGGAAATACCCATATATGACTTACCTAAGGTACGTAGACCCAAATATGGTTTTTATAGAATTTGTTGGTTATGATACGGTTACATTTCTAAACTTCTATGTGGGCTAACATAAAGTTAAAAGCTTCAATATAGCCAGGGATTTAATTTTTCTGTCAATGGAAACCCTACTTTAACAATTTTTGACCTACGTAAGGTACCTAGACCCAAAAATGGTGTTTATAGAATTTTTTCGTTAAAATGCAATTTATTGATACGGTTACATTTCTAAACGTATGTAGGCTAACTTAATGTTAAAAACTATACTCGAATTTTATTGCCATTCAAACAATAAAAATAGTAATATCTAACAATAATTTCACTTATGTAAGGTACGTAGACCCAGAAAATAGAATTATATATTTGTTCGCTATCCTATTACATATTAATATGGTTATTTTTTTAAACTACTACTAACTAAATAGTTTATTTCAACCTTACTATTGTCAAACAATAATAAAACTATTTATTTACTATGGTAAATGTTCTCAAAAAATGCAAAGAAACGAAAAAAAACTCGAATCCGAAATTTTTTTTTTAAATCATAATGTACAATTTTGAGCTGTTTATTAAAATTTATATTTTATCTCTTATTACTCGAAAAACGTAAGATTCCATGTTACATTGATAAACAAAAAATTGCAAGTCAAAATATACTACTAAAATTAACAACCAATTAAGTTAATATTTAATAAGACGTTCGTTTCTTTGCATTTTTTCAGAACATTTACCATAGTAATGTATATTTTTTTACACCATTAGAAAATAGAGATTTTAAGGAACAAAAAGCCCACCGAGTTTTTTTTAAAAAAGCAGATCTTTTGACGTGAGAATTTCCGATTGAAAATTAGGGTGCTTTTTCGATATTACCTTAGTCAAAATAAGGTGAAAAAATAAATATTTTAAATCAAAAAAATTACAGTGTGTATGGGACATAAAAAGGTAAGTTTTCACCAAATTTCGTAAAAAAAAAATTTTTTGTAAAAGATAAAAATAAAAAACCAAAAACTTGGTTACTTATTTGAATTTTTCACATAAATTTTGAGGTTATGTGAAAAAAGTGTAAATACAAAAGTTGTAGATCTTTTTATTACCTACAACTTTGCCATTTAACGTTTTTCCATAGGACTTGCCTGAAATCGAGATAAATCGTTTTCTACCCTTAAAAACTCACCCATTTCCACTTCCCGACCTCGAATCGCCCGTAAATTATTTTTCCTTTCATTTTTGTATTCTCTTCCTTTTCCAATGGGTTTCATCCTACTATTATTATTTTTCACTTTTTACCATTTTCAAAGGCTTCAGCCCTGGTCTACTAAGCCGTGAGCTTCTTAGCTACTGAACTGGGAACTTTTAGGAAAAGCCTAGTATCAGCTGTTAATGTCAAATGTAAAAACGCTTTATTTTTAGAAAAAGTTGACTCTAATCACCATTTATGTGGATAGTTGTTAAAAATAATAATAATAATAATAATAATAATAATGAAATTGAATTCGTTTCTAGCTTATCATCGGGGCCCGAGAAAAACGAAAAACAAGCGTTAACTTTATGTGATAAATTCATCACATACATCCCGGATGTGAACAACTAACCACTTGTCTTACAGAATTTAAAACGGTCGCGTTAAATTTCATTGTTTTTATTAAAGCGTGCCGGTTATTTCGTCTTAATATACCGGCGACACTGCCAATTTATGTTGACCTGAAGAATTCGGTACACCTATTTAGCGGCTATGATGAAACAGGGACGGATTGAGAATTTTTTAAGAGGGTTGGCGCATATTTAATCCAACAATACCGAAGGGTGATACCTAAATCTCAAGTTTTTGTTTGTAATGGTCCATACAATAAGGAAACATAACAAATTGCTATATAGACCAGGGTCGATAATTTTTAAAACCAAAAAAAATAATAGTAGGATGAAACCCATTGGAAAAGGAAGAGAATATAACAAAAATGAAAGGAAAAATAATTTACGGGCGATCCGAGGTCGGGAAGTGGAAAGGGGTGAGTTTTTAAGGGTAGAAAATCTCGATTTTCGGCAAAACTACAAGTCTTATGGAAAAACGTTAAATGGCAAAGTTGTAGGTAATAAAAAGATCTACAACTTTTGTATTTACACTTTTTGCGCATAACCTCAAAATTTATGTGAAAAATTCAAATAACCAAGTTTTTGGTTTTTTATTTTTATCTTTTACAAAAATAATTTTTTTTACGAAATTTGGTGAAAACGTACCTTCTTATGTTCCAAACACACTGTAATGTTTTTTATTTAAAATATTTAGTTTTTCACCTTATTTTGACTTAATATCGGAAAAGCACCCTAATTTACGGGCGATCCGAGGTCGGGAAGTGGAAAGGGGTGGGTTTTTAAGGGTAGAAAACGATTTATCTCGATTTCCGGAAAAACTACAAGTCCTATGGAAAAACGTTAAACACCAAAGTTGTAGGTAATAAAAAGATCTACAACTTTTGTATTTACACTTTTTCACAAAACCTCAAAATTTAGGTGAAAAATTCAAATAACCAAGTTTTTGGTTTTTTATTTTTCTTTTACAAAAAATTTTTTTTTTCACAAAATTTGGTGAAAATTTACCTTTTTATTTCACAAACACACTGTAATTTTTTTGACCGCCCTAATTTTCAACCGAAAATTCTCACGTCAAAATATTTGCTTTTTTAAAAAAGTCGGTGGGCTTTTTTTGTTCGTTGAAATCGCTACTCTCTGATGGTGTAAAAAAAATATACATTACTATGGTAAATGTTCTCAAAAAATGCAAAGAAACGAAAAAAACTCGAATCCGAAATTATTTTTTTTCATTTTCATTACATCATTATGTACAACTTTGAGCTATTTATTAAAATTTATACTTTAGTTACTCAAAAAACGTAAGATTCCATGTTACATTGATAAACAAAAAAATTACAAATCCATGAAACATAAAGATCGCAAAAAACATGCGAAAATAGTTGTTCTAAATATAATTAAAGGTAGGAGTTTTTTCGTTTCTTTGCATTTTTTGAGAACATTTACCATAGTAATGTATTTTTTTACACCATCAGAAAGTAGAGATTTCAATGAACAAAAAGCCGACTTTCGACTTTTTTCAAAAAGCAGATATTTTGACGTGAGAATTTTCGATTGAAAATTAGGGTACTTTTTCGATATTAAGTCAAAATAAGGTAAAAAAATAAATATTTTAAATCAAAAAAATTACAGTGTGTTTGGGACATAAAAAGGTAAGTTTTCACCAAATTTTGTGAAAAAAAAATTTTTTTTTGTAAAAGATAAAAATAAAAAACCAAAAACTTGGTTATTTGAATTTTTTACATAAATTTTGAGGTTATGTGAAAAAAGTGTAAATACATTTCATTTTTGTTATATTCCCTTCCTTTTCCAATGGGTTTTATCCCACTATTATTTTTTTTCACTTTTTACCATTTTCAAAGTCTTCAGCCCTGGTCTAATACCAGAACCAGATTTTTTCGTCGATTTATGTTACACGGCCAAATAAGGAATTGTACATTTTTTCGTTTATTTTAATTTTTAATTCAGGGAGCTGGTACCGTTCCGCCTACTCGCCGATGTCCGTCACCTCACGAGGAGCTGCTGAAAGTGTTAAACACGTCTTATCTTGATGGTATTCTTAATTAAGTATATTAAACGGTGGTTTTAAGCGAAATTTATACCACCTCAAGCTCAGACTTGTTTGGTTAAGATTAAGAGGAAATCTAGCAAAAAAGAGACAGACTAATCGGGTCCAATCAACGATCTGGTACCTGTAGATGGCAAATGTCATTCATAAACGCTATTATAACGTGTTGACAACATCGTTTGTAGGGGAGAGGCGGTGAAGTGCTGGGTGGGGCAGGAAGTGGGGATTACGCCGGATTTCCTTTGAATGTGACCTTGCTACTCTAGGTTAAACCTAACCAACAAATAACTCAACCTTGTATTTGACTTGCCAATCGAAAGCAAGAGTCTTATTTAGAGTTTTTTGTCAAAACTGAATACTTTGTCTGTCTCTCCCCAGGATAACTCTTAATCTAGTTAACCGATGTGACCTAAAGTTGGTTTACTTATGTAAAATAGGCACCCGCTTCTGAGGAAAATACGCAAAATGTCCTGTGCCAGCAGCTTCACTTGCGGTAATATCATTCTATAAAGAATTATATTAAAAATCGAAAATCAATTTTCAATAAATAAATTAAAAAGAGAAACCCTCCCTGTAAAAAAAAATGGGCCAGCTATCTTTTATTTCACTTACCAATCGAAATCACGAATTTCCTTTAGAATTTTTTGTCAAAACTGAATACTTTGTCTCTCCCCAGGATAACTCTTAACCTAGTTAACCGATGTGATCTAAAGTTGGTTTACTTATCTAAACTAGGCATCTGCTTACGAGGAAAACACGCAAAATGTCCTGTGCCAGCACCTTCGCTCGCAGTGATACCATTCTATAAAAAATTATATTAAAAATCGAAAAACAATTTTCAATAAGTAAATTAAGAAGAGAAACCTTCCCTGTAAAAAGAAAAAATGGGCCAGCTATCTTTTATTTCACTTACCAATCGAAATCACGAAATTCCTTTAGAATTTTTTGTCAAAACTGAATACTTTGTCTGTCTCTCCCCAGAATAACTCTTAAACTAGTTAACCGATGTGATCTAAAGTTGGTTTACTTATGTAAACTAGGCATCTGCTTACGAGGAAAATACGCAAAATGTCCTGGGCCAGCAGCTTCGCTCGCAGTGATACCATTTTATAAAAAATTATATTAAAAATCGAAAAACAATTTTCAATAAGTAAATTAAGAAGAGAAACCCTCCCTGTAAAAAGAAATGGGCCAGCTATCTTTTATTTCACTTACCAATCGAAATCACGAATTTCCTTTAGAATTTTTTGTCAAAACTGAATACTTTGTCTCTCCCCAGGATAACTCTTAACCTAGTTAACCGATGTGATCTAAAGTTGGTTTACTTATCTAAACTAGGCATCTGCTTACGAGGAAAACACGCAAAATGTCCTGTGCCAGCACCTTCGCTCGCAGTGATACCATTCTATAAAAAATTATATTAAAAATCGAAAAACAATTTTCAATAAGTAAATTAAGAAGAGAAACCCTCCCTGTAAAAAGAAAAAATGGGCCAGCTATCTTTTATTTCACTTACCAATCGAAATCACGAAATTCCTTTAAAAATTTTTGTCAAAACTGAATAATTTGTCTGTCTCTCCCCAGCATAACTCTTAAACTAGTTAACCGATGTGATCTAAAGTTGGTTTACTTATGTAAACTAGGCATCTGCTTACGAGGAAAACACGCAAAATGTCCTGTGCCAGCACCTTCGCTCGCAGTGATACCATTCTATAAAAAATTATATTAAAAATCGAAAAACAATTTTTAATAAGTAAATTAAGAAGAGAAACCCTCCCTGTAAAAAGAAAAAATGGGCCAGCTATCTTTTATTTCACTTACCAATCGAAATCACGAAATTCCTTTAAAAAATTTTGTCAAAACTGAATACTTTGTCTGTCTCTCCCCAGCATAACTCTTAAACTAGTTAACCGATGTGATCTAAAGTTGGTTTACTTATGTAAACTAGGCATCTGCTTACGAGGAAAATACGCAAAATATCCTGTGCCAACAGCTTCACTCGCGGTGATATTATCCTATAAAAAATTATATTAAAAATCGAAAAACAATTTTCAATAAGCAAATTAAGAAGAAAACCCTCCCTGTAAAAAAAATGGGCCAGCTATCTTTTATTTCACTTACCAATCGAAATCACGAATTTCCTTTAGAATTTTTTGTCAAAACTGTATAATTTGTCTGTAAGGATAGCTCTTAATCTAGTTAACCGATGTGATCTAAAGTTGGTTTACTTGGTAAACTAGGCATCTGCTTACGAGGAAAACACGCAAAATGTCCTGTGCCAGCACCTTCGCTCGCAGTGATACCATTCTATATAAAATTATATTAAAAATCGAAAAACAATTTTTAATAAGTAAATTAAGAAGAGAAACCCTCCCTGTAAAAAGAAAAAATGGGCCAGCTATCTTTTATTTCACTTACCAATAGAAATCACGAAATTCCTTTAGAATTTTTTGTCAAAACTGAATACTTTGTCTGTCTCTCCCCAGGATAACTCTTAATCTAGTTATCCGATCTGACCTAAAGTTGGTTTACTTATGTAAAATAGGCGTTTGCTTCCGAGAAAATTACGCAAAATGTCCTGTGCCAGCAGCTTCGCTCGCAGTAATACCATTCTATAAAAAATTATATTAAAAATCGAAAAACAGTGATCAATAATAAAAGAGAAACCTTCCTTGTAATAAAAAAAAGGCTAACTGTCTTTTATTTCACTTGGCAATCGAAATCAAGAATTTTCTTTAAGAATTTTTGTCAAATCTGTATACTTTGTCTGTCTCTCCCCAGGATAACTCTTAAACTAGTTAACCGATGTGATTTAAAGTTGGTTTACTTATGTAAACTAAGCATCTGCTTACGAGGAAAATACGCAAAATGTCCTGTGCCAGCAGTCATTTAAACACATCTAACTAGACCTAGGCCACACAAACAAGATATTTAAGCTTGGACCGGTCTATTTTCCCCATCCGTTAAATGATAATATAGCAGAGCGCATGCCTATTCCTGTGTGGTTTAATTTTGTGGTTATAAATTTGCCACTTTCGTGTATATTGTTTGCTTATCTAAAGGTAAATGTCTATGAATTTATCGAACGTTAAATAGATTTTTTGTGTTTCAGCCGCGTTCTGTAATTACAATTTAACAGTAAAAGGATTTAAAAGGGGTTTCAAAAGGTGCTAATTTAATTAATTGCCGATTAATTTGCCGGTGAAGATGATTAATAACCGCAAACCTAAACATACCAGCGAACGGAAATGCTAAAGCAGTTGGTTAGATTAAAATCTTTGTTACTGTATTGGGTGTTTTTGTGTTCGCTTACAGACACTTTATTCTTATAGCTTATTAGTCGAAAATAATCTGAAATTTCTTTATTCGCAATTTTTAGTTTTTAAAAATAGTTCTCACCTCCCGTCTTCTATAGCTCACTTAGTAATTAAGTTAGGATTTTGATATTTTGCAGACCTTACCTGTATCTTGGTGCGAATTTCAGGAAAAAAAAATTTTCATACACGGTGTGCCAAAAAAATGTAACGTCATAAGGATGTATTTTTTTAGATTATATGCTATATATTATCTTACCTATTTGGGTGCCTCCTATAGTTACCTACATAACCCTAAAATTTGATTGAAATCGATTTAGTATTATAGGCGAAAAAAAATAAAAACTGAAAAATATCAGTTTTGCACCACTGGTTTTAAAAATTATTAAAAAATAAAAGTAATGCCTCGTTTATAAAATTTAACAAAGGAACGTATTAAATAAAGTCTAACAGTCTCGTTAACCAAGTTTGATTATTACAAATTATACAGGGTGTCCAAAGTTTAGTGTCAAACTTTGCAAACTTTAAAGCAATTTATTTTTCTTATTTCAAATAGGAACCCCTGTATATTTTAATGTCATTCGTTGCAGAATTAAAAATCAAAAATTTGTCCTAATTACAACCCTATCGCAATTTCTAACGCATCAAGACTTATTTGCAGAAAACTCAATTCATCAACTATTCCAACAGTCATTATTATGAATAAATATCGAAGATGGCTTTCAATAACAATTTATTTAACTGGGGAATAATTATTCATCATTTTTTAAATTATTTTTATAATATACACACAAGCTTTCAATAACGCGTTAAAAATAAAACTAAACTACCTCACTTGAAGTTGGAAATATTCTATGACATAAGCCACCTACTTGTATACCTATGCAATAATAGATAATTTAATTACTTAAGATCGGGTACCTGTTATTGTTACGCTTATGGTTTATTGAGGTTTTACGACTTATGACCCTCAGCTATGCTGTCAGGCTTTAACAAACCGGCATTATAGCTTGCCATAGTACTGGTAAATTCCCAATAATTACAAATTGAGTCAATTTAAGCTCAATTAAAACCCAAAATAATAATAATAATACCCTGATTATGTTCACAAAATAATAAAGTTATCGGTATATTTATCAATAAACACTGCAACGCCAACCAAAATGAAACGTTCTGGCTGTTACCGTTGTTTCTCTTCTCGGGTAAAAGCCATAAATAATTGTTCTTTTTAATTAACACCTCGTTGCCCTGCCCGATTTGACACGATAATTATAATTGGGTATCCGAAAAGGGAATAATCCGAATGAATCAAGTTTATAAAGAGTTTTTATATTGGTTGGATGGTGGAATCAAAATATATCGTTGTGGATTGTAGATATAGAAAAAAGAACTTTAACCACACAGGATATTATACAGGGTTAAAAAAGTAGGCTAAAGATGCTCTGCTTATTCTGAAAAAATAAATAATACATAAGTATGACAGAAATACAGTGTGACCAGTGAAGTCCGCATCATATGCGGGATTTTTTTTTTATTAATGGCTTTATTCGAAATTTGACTTTGGCATCAAGTTCTGCTTCGATCAAGCTGAAAATTAAGCAAAAAAATAGTAGTCACGTAATTCGCATTATCTGTCAAATTTTAATGTTTTTTTTTTTTAAATAATTCAAAAGTGGCGTTATTTCTGAAAATATCGAAAAAAGTTATGAGAAAAAGTTTTTTTAAATGCAGTTTCTAGCCCACATGCAAAATTTTAGCTGCATAAGATAATTTTGATTTTTTTCCTATATTTTGTAAATTGCACCACTTTTGTAAAATAAGACTCAACGCAACTCAACTCGCCCTTAAAGGTGTGCTTAACCTACTGTCCGAAGATTTATACTAAATCATCGGCTTGCCCTGTTGTTACAATTTTACGACCCTATTGTGGAAGGTAAAATTAGGGGTGTACCAATCTATATAGTGCTTAAACTACCTGTATTGTTAATAAAACGATATATTTTCAGGCGAAAAATAATATGTTTACCCGGTAAGCTAAAATTTGTGTTTTGCATTTTTAATGAGGGCGGTACAATATAGGCAACCTTCCCCTATATAAGTATAAATAGAACGAACACCCAATGACTAAATCTGATTAAATTTTTATTTAACATTTTAAATAATTTAAAAAAACAGGAAATTGACTATCGTGTTAATAATGAACTTATGGAACCTGTTAGATCTGATTTATTTCTTGGAAATTTTGCACGATTATGAATGAATTTGAGTCACCGTATGGTTATTTAAGTTTTAAGTATCGCGCTTATAATACAGAACATTATTAGCAACTTGTTTAAACAATATGTTATTTATAAAACAGAAAAAGTTTATTTTTAATTGGTACTTTCAACCCAAACCATTTACGGTACTATTCTGATATCGGGACGTAAGTGACATACAGTGTCCGCAAGAAACTTCGCATCAAATGGGATTTTTTTTATTATTAGGTATAGGTAAAAATTGAAAAAGCAGTTGGTTTTTGCTTACCTAAAAACCAAAAATGACGTATACTGAATAAGCTGCACGACTTGCGTTACCTGTCAAATTTGACATTTTTAATAAAATAGGTTCAAAAATGCCCTTATTTATCAAAATATCGAAAAACTTTATTCGAGAAAGTTGTTTATTTAGGCATTTTTAGCCTCTGAACGAAATTTTGACAGTCTTATACGATTTTTATTTTTTGCCAGGTTCTTGAAAATTTTGATCAACCCTCGTAGATTAACTTTTATACATTGATGTAAAACCATTGGCCTTTACTTTATCTGTAATCTTAATGCAATTTTGTGTAAAATTTTTGTTTCCAATTATTTATTTTGCTTAAAAAACTGAAATTGTTATTGTTTAGTATGTAATGTTTGATGCAACGTTTATCTAATTACATTAGTTTTGCCAAAACCGACGTTTTTCATTTTTCTTAAGTTCGTAAACAGATGTAGAAAAAGAAAATATTAGGAAGCTTTCGTTGAAATTTTACTTAATTAATATTCGATCAAAAAGAATTAATATTAATCGCTCGAAACATTTTATTCAACAAAAATATAATTTAATATAATTAATATAATTTAATATTAATTTAGTAAAATTTCAACGAAAGCTTCCTAATATTTTCTTTTTGTAGATCTGTTTACTAACTTAAGAAAAATAAGAAACGTCGGTTTTGGCAAAACTGATCTAATTAGATACACTTTGCATCAAACATTACATACTGATCAATAAAAATTTCAGTTTTTGAAGCAAAATAAATAATTGAAAACAAAAATTTTACACAAAATTGCATTAAGATTACAAATGTAGTAAAGGCAAATGGTTTTACATCGATGTATAAAAGTTAATCTACAAGGCTTGATCAAAATTTTCAAGAATCTGGCAAAAATAAAAATTGTATTAGACTGTCAAAATTTTGTACAGAGGCTAAAAATGCCTAAATAAACAACTTTTTCGAATAAAGTTTTTCGATATTTTGATAAATAAATGAATTTTTAAACCTATTTTATTAAAAATGTCAAATTTGACAGGTAACGCAAGTCGTGCAGCTGCTTCAGTATACGTCATTTTTGGTTTTTAGATAAGCAAAAACTAACTGCTTTTTCAATTTTTACCTATACCAAATAATTTTAAAAAATCCCATTTGATGCGGACACTGTATAGACTTTAAGTGGCATTACGATAAACACTTACCTTTAGATCAGCAAACAATAATCACGAAAGTGGCAGTTTTATGGCCTCGCGCATGTAAACAAAGCTAGACACTATTAGACATGCGCACTGCAACATTATCGTTTGACAAATGGGAAAATGGACAGGTCCGGGATTTAAAATGATTGTAAAAGTTGGCATTCTATTTATTTTTACGTGTAAACAGCTAAAATTTGCCCCAAATTCTTGCCAAAAAATTGGAATTTGTTCTCAATTTTTGATCAAGTTGGGAAATAAAGTAGTGATTTATGGCATTTTTAGTAGTTGCTATTGGTGTTTACTTTTTCTTTTATATATTACATATATAAGTATAGAGAAAAGTGTCTTTTAAACGTTTTGAAGCAACATATTGCCCGAAAAATAGGCATGCCTAACTAGATTGCAGGGCTGCAAATAAGATATACCAAAACATGCATCGGGATTATCTGTCATGGTGTGTGTTTCTCTTTATTTTAATACCTTTTTTGTGTAGCCTAGGCCTAGGCCTAGTTAGATGTGTTTAAATTGATCATAATAAAATAAAGTTATATGCAGTGACCGGCAAAGAGTTCGCAACATATGGGAAAAATTTTTATTAGCGGAATATTGAAAAATCTTTTTTGGGGGATTGGATGTGCATGTCCCATAACCTTAAAATCGATTTTGACATACGTCACGTGACCAATGGTATGGCGGGAAAGTTGAAAAAACCAATATGAAATCATCATAAATCAGATAAGTTGATGAGATATCGAAAAAATTCCAAGAATAAAAAGTGTTTAGAATTCCATTAGAACCTTCAATACAATGTTTGGGATATCTACATAAAAAAATATAAAATCGAATATTTTTGTAAATATTTTTTTACCAAATTAAAAATTTCCATATTTTTCCTTTCTTAAAGCTTCATTAAAGTAAAACTGACATCTGGTGACCACAAGTAGAAATATTCTTTTGTTTTTCTGACAATTTGGAGCAATAATTCAAAAAAATCGTTTACACTTGGATACCAGCTGTTGCAATAGTCAATTTCTATTAACCTTATCGATATTTTTTATATCGAAATATTCTATTATGTTAAGAAATCCTTAAATTCATTAATCCAAAGCAAATTTTATTTATAACCGTAAAAAATAATTTAAATTTTTATTAATTTTTAGATGTTTTTAAAGATTTCTGCGAAATTCAAAATTATTTTTTACGGTTATAAATAAAATTTTCTTTGGATTAATGAATTTAAGGATTTCATCACATAATAGAATATTTCGATATAAAAAATATCGATAAGGTTATTGGAAATAGACTATTGCAACAGCTGGTATCCAAGTGTAAACGAATTTTTTGAATTATTGCTCCAAATTGTCAGAAAAACAAAGGAATATTTCTATTTGTGGCCACCGGATGTCAGTTTTACTTTAATGAAGATTTAAGAAAGGAAAAATATGGAAATTTTTAATTCGGTAAAAAAATATTTACAAAAATATTCGATTTTATGTTTTTTTAAGTAGATATCCCAAACATTCTATTTAAGGTTCTAATGGAATTCTAAACACTTTTTCTTCTTGGAATTTTTTCGATATCTCATCAACTTATCTGATTTATGATGATTTCATATTGGTTTTTTCAACTTTCCCGCCATACCATTGGTCACGTGCCGTATGTCAAAATCGATTTTAAGGTTATGGGACATGCACATCCAATCCCCCAAAAAATATTTTTCAATATTCCGCTAATAAAAATTTTTTCCATATGTTGCGAACTCTTTGCCGGTCACTGTATATCAAGATTCATCACCACTCCATATTTACTGAAAATACGAAATACCCGGTATTTTACCTCCATTTGGGCATAATAAAATAATACAACGGTGTTTATATTCCAATCCGAGTATCACAATTCACTATACTACACAAAAACTAGAAATCCGTAATTATCCCACAATCCACAATAGCAAAGAAAACAACAAGGACTCCACAGAGAAAACTTAAAACGCAACAACAAAAATGGCGGCCGAGCCGGTTCTGGAGTGTAATTTAAGCATGTCGCTAAAGAAGGACAGGCCGATAACACTAGGTTTGTGCGCATGCCCAATACTGCTCATAGGGAAGGCAGCTGACCGGCGAGCCGTGCGCTCAAACTTATTTTTTCACCCAAAAAAGTTAACTTTGGTTTGCGCATGACATAATCTGTACGTATTTAAAGGTAAATGAAAGAAGTAGTCCATGCTTAAAGTGGAGTTGAAAGTATGGGAAAGAAAGAAAAAACTCAAAGTCTTCCTCCACAAAATTTAATAGAATAAATTTATTCAAGGGTATCTACATGTTTCGAACGTAGAAACGTTCATCATTAGGAGACAGAAAATATATTTGGTGCTGATGGTTTTAGCAAAAGAGAAAAGAAAGTGGTGTAGAACCTTAATGGAGCTTGCATGGAATAAAAACTTGAAGTGTAGAAGACCTAATATGAAGGAAATTGATGAAAATTAAACCGTACTGAGTATGTGAGAAGTCTGTAAAGGTGGTCTAAACCAACCAAATAAACTATGGAAGAAGAAAAAACCTTTCTAAAAAGAATGTGTCGAAGATTATTTAAAATTTTTAAAACTTTTTATAAAACATCTTTAGATGTGTGTCTGTAAGACATTGTCTTCATATTATGTCTTCTACATATCAGTGGCGGCTCGTGCCATTTTAGTGAAGTAGGGCCAGGTAAACCCTTAGCGCCCCAGGCAAAAAAATGTTGGTGCCACGCCCTTTTTTGTTAATAGTTCTTGCTTTTAAAGTAGGAAAAATAAGCAAAAAGGCACCTAATTTAATTTATGAATTTACAATCATATCTTGAATAGGTATACCTAAACACGATAACAAGTTGAAACACACAAGCAATGTCAGTGGTTTCATCTGCGATAAACGGAGAGTCCTTTATTTCTTTTATGACTTCATCATGATACACATCTAACATACAGTCCAGAAGTTCATTTTGTAGGGGTTTTGATGTTCCTTTAAATACTTTCTAATTCTGAGCTGAAATTTATTAATTCACGAAATATGCCCCTATTTTTCGACGTCTCTTTTTCGTCATGACCTCTCAAAGCCAACTCAAATGCACCACAAAACCGAACGCAGTTTATAATTTGGTTTAATATGTATCTGTTTTTATCAATTTGTTCGTTTTTCTTCATTATTTCATTGTGATATGCAGAATTTAATTGAGTTTTAATGTTAATTTTACCAAGCATACTGAAATTAAATAATAATATATTGTTTAAATGTACCTTCGATTTTTCATGTGTCTTCATTTTGTCCCAGAAATGGACCAAATCATCTGTACCTTTTTGGGACCAAGTTTGCTTCCCACCAAATAAAACACACATAAAACAAAATAGTCTATTAGATTCATCACAACCGCACACCCAAGTATTTTTTCCATAAAGTTTCCTTTAAAAATCTAATAGTATTCATTACTTATGTATTTCTAAAATAAAAAGTTCGTTAACCCTACATTAAATCAGCCGCCGGCCGAACGAAAACAAATCGGGACGCGACGCGAACATCAGCTGTTTGAAACGTCTAACATCAAACGGTCAAACGAAGAGAGCCTGGCTACCCGTCGAGATTTTTGCCTGCTTGCATGCAAGGTCATTTTTCAACGTTTTTTTATTGAGGTGATGGCGTTTCGTCACCTCCCGTGTGCCTCGTCGCGCTTGGCGCGGAAGCTACGTTACCGTTTTACGCATAATCGCTTCCTTTTAGATGGAAATTTGCACCCGACTGTGTTCCATTTTTAAATTATTTTGCTAATTGCTTTAAAAACGAGAATATTAATTTTAATAGGTTTTGGTAATTTGTAAAGGGCAGGACGCTAGACAGGAGGGCAGGTAGTGCCATGGCACTGTGGCTCTACCCCACGAGCCGCCACTGCTACATATACAAGCTCCATTAAGATTCTACACCATCAGCATCAAATATATTTTCTGTCTCCTGATGATGAACGTCTCTACGTTCGAAACATGTAGAGACCCTTGAATAACTTTCATCTATTAAATTTTGTGGATGAAGAGTTTTAGTTTTTTCTTTCTTTCCCATAAAGGTAAATGTCTATGGGCATTACTGATGCCAGGACCAAAAGGGTTGTTGCTCCGCATCCCATCCATCTCTCCACTTGCCAGAACGAAAAGTGGTTATCGGACGCTTTCCATTTATCATTTCAAACGTGTATTTTTAGTTTCTACTACAATTTCCGTACTTTCGGTCATAAAGAACATAAATAAGGGCCTAACCGCAATATCTCGTCGCTTTAATTTACACCTTGCTCTTTGTTTTAATTCGCGGTGTGGGTGGACCGGCAACGTCGTTTCGCGTAAATAAATTCACGTTATTAAAAGTATTATTTACAATTAGTACGTAAAGTCGTTTATCAAAAAAATTATTCCATTATCGGTCTCATAAATTGTTTTTAACACCTTGTAAGGGGGCGCCTACACGACCAGCACACACGATATACAGGGTGTAAAGTAGGGGGAGTAGGGGAAATAAGGAGAGCCTACTAAATATACAGGGTGTTCTCAAAGTTGAGTCATTTATTTTACCAGGTTGTAGAACTCGTAAAAATAAGTAATTGTACCAAAAATCATTTATATAAAAGTTGCAGAATAAAGAAGTCATTAACAATTGGAAAAATTTTAAATTTAAAAACTTAAGACCTGCTCTTTGGTATTCTCGACCACTGCGTTTTATTTTTATTGCAACTCACAATAATTCCATACTCACCGGCAGAATGCATCCCGATGTTACAAAAATTGTTCAAAATTATCACCATTTGTTCGGTTTGCGCAAAGTCTTGCTCGGCGTATCCATGATTGACTACACGCTTCAAAAATAAAATCCGGGTGTCCACGAACAACATCACAAGCGTTTCTGATGCGCTGTTGTAGTTCTTGCACAGTATTTACCTCTGCATCGTGATAAACCAACTGTTTTAAATAGCCCCACAAAAAAAATCGCAGGGCGTTAGATCCGGAGAGCGTGCGGGCCAAGAAATGTAGCCATTGCGCCCTATCCATCTATTAGGAAACTCATTATTTAAATGTTTCCTTACTTCTCGTCTAAAATGTGGCGGTGCTCCATCATGTAAAAGCCACATATTCTGTCTCACATTTAAAGGAACATCTTCTAATAATTGTGGCGTGTTTTGAAAAAAGTCTAAATAAATGTCACCTGTCAGTCGAGCTGGAAAAAAGTAAGGCCCAATAAGCATGCCATTTACTACGCCAGCCCAAACATTTACTGAAAATCTGTCCTGAAAATGGGTTCTTTTCACAGCATGCGGATTTTCCACTGCCCAAATATGGTTGTTGTGAAAATTTGTAACTCCATTTCTTGTAAATGTGGCCTCGTCAGTAGCCAAAATAAATTTGGTAAAATTTTCATTTCTGTTGTATTGATTTAATAGCCACTGACAAAATTCAACTCTTCTAGGACCATCTTCGGGTTGTAACGCTTGTACCCGTTGATAATGGTAGGGATAAAGTTGTTCTTGTCGTATAGTCTTCCACACTTTGCTATGAGCAGTTCCAACTTGAGCTGCTACTGACCTAGTGGACGTTATTGGGTCGTTTTCGACAATTCCTAAAATGTCCTCCTCAATCTGTACCATTTCGCGTGGAGGAGGTCTTCCAGCGTGACCACCTCGTTGTTCCTTTAAGTAGCCTGTGTCGCGAAGTCTTGTTACTAAATTTACAAACATCCGCGGAGCCGGACGATTTCTTAAAGGAAACCTTTCCGCGTACAAACGACATGCGGCGGCTGCATTTTGTTGGCACTCCCCGTAAGTTAATATTATGTCCACTAGTTCATTGTTTTCATAAACTTGCGCCATTTTTATCGCACAAAATGCCCAAAAATCAAAAATATCACGCACTTTAGCGAATTATTTAGCACTGGTCAAATCGAAATTCGCACTAAAACCCGTAAAATGAATGAATGATAAGTAATTTGTATCCTACAAAAAAAAAGGGCATACCTTATCGCCAGTAAACAAAACATTCATAACGCAGTGGTCGAGAATATCCAAAAAGCAGGTCTTAGAGTTCTTAAATTTTACATTTTTTCAATTGTTAATAACTTCTTTATTCTGCAACGAGTTCTACAACCTGGTAAAATAAATGACTCAACTTTGAGAACACTCTGTATGTAATCGTTTATTATAATTACGTTAATTGAGTCCTTTGACTACTTACATATAGATATACTATTATTGCAATTTCAACTAAAAAAAACATCCTGTTTCTAAAAACACCTTTGTCTCCAATTACCCTACTATAGGGTAATGGGAGGCAAAAAAAATTCCATATGGGTAATAGGAGCCGCTTTTATTTTAGGTTTCACAATTCCTTTGGTGTAATTATTACGATAAAATGCTACTACAGATACTAAAGTAAAGTGGAGGCCGCAGTGGGAGTGGAGGCCTCATTGGGGTAATGGGAGCGAGCCACCTAGGCTGCAATTACCCGAAAATCCACCTCCACTATTGTAAAGGTCGTGAAATAAGTAAACAAACTATTTTATACCTCGTTATAAAACGTTCTGGTTATTTTAGATCGATTTAAACTTTAGCAGGTATAGGTACAGTTGTATTCATAAAAAAAGCGTACAAGAATTAGAATGAGAGGTAAGTTTTGTCATATTTGCGTAAAACCGGCTTGTCTAAATGATTGTTTATTGGAGGTTAGTTATCACACGTCATAGATTATCAAAAATGCAAAGCCTTGGCGTCGGTGTAATTAATTTTGAAACTGCATGGTGGTAACGTTTGATAGACTCTGACAGAAGAACATAAAAATGCCTCGTCGGTTGTTTGAAGTTGAAAAGGCTCAAATTGTATCAAGAATCGAAGAAGGATGGTTAATCCGTCCTGTAGCGCAGTTGTATAATAGAAATAAACAAACTATATTGAAAATTAAGCAACGCTGGCAACAAGAAGAATCCCTAAAGAGGAAAATTGGTTCAGGTCGTCCCAAACGTTCCAACCCTGAACAGGATGCTGCTTTTTTGGAATATTTAAGAAATAATCCATTTGCAACTGCAAGGGATGCTGTTATTGATGCAGCATTTCCTGCCTCCCAACCTACCGCCAGTAGGAGAGTCAAGGAATCTGAATTAAAATGTCGCTCAGCTGCGAAAAACTATTTCTTACCGAAGAACAGCGACAATCAAGGATTATTTTTGCTTTAAATTATATACCGCAATCCCTAATTTTGGAATCCCAATAATACTTTCATATTTCAAAAAGATAATTGTCCAGTCCACACTGCCAATGCTGTAACCCAATGGTTTCAAACCCATAATGTGGAAGTGCTGCCTTGGGTCGCTTATAGTCCCGATATCAATTTAATTGAAATGAATACTGTATCAGTATTCACTTGAAGACGACTGGAGATACTTACCAGTTGAAACGTTGTAATTTAAAACAAATAAAGACAATGGAAGTCCAAAACTCTTTCATCATTCAAGAAACAAAAATATGCTGATTGCGTCATTCACATCAACATCAACATGTTCTGGTTGCAGTGCCATAGTAATGGAGCATAACTTTAATAGTTATTTGTTTCACTAGGCAGAAAAGCACAAGATTTAATGCCGCGGCTGGTGTTTCATAGACGAGGCGCAGCCGAGGCTAGGAAACCAGCCAAGGCATTAAATCTGCTTTTCTGCCTAGTAAAACATATAATTTTTTCTCCAAATTTGTTCCAATTTCAGGCAA
This sequence comes from Polydrusus pterygomalis, assembly GCA_963969555.1. NCBI lineage: Eukaryota > Metazoa > Arthropoda > Insecta > Coleoptera > Curculionidae > Polydrusus > Polydrusus pterygomalis. The sequence continues at coordinate 10,461,243 of OZ018383.1, forward strand.
AATCGTATTTTTTATATTTATGCATGTTATTTATGACATTTATTGAATTGTTGTGTTTACTTGTCATTTTAATTTTTAATGACCCCTTTTGAGCCTGGCAGGTGTCATTAAAAGACCGCTTTTAATGTCATTTGGAGAAAAACAATTTTGAATTTGTCTCGTTCTGTCAATCTTGTGTTAGAAAAAACCCGAAATGTTGTCGGATAGTGAGAATGAAGATTATTCTATCCCAACAGAACTTAAAGAGGCTGCAGAAAGAGCAGAAGCAAGTTTACTTCCGGAGAAAAGTAGGGGGCGATATGAAAAAGCATTCAAGGTATATGAAAATTGGTGTTTAGAAAAAAACACAAAGCATATAATAAGTCAAATTTGACCAATAATTTTAAGAAAACATGTAATAAATTGTTTAATTATTGTTGTTAATTGTCTTGTTGATATACGTTCCTTGTATAAGAATAGGGAACTTGACAAAAATGTTAATTGGGGAAAAAATTCTATAAATCATAAGTATATATTGTCATAAAACATAATATAGCAGCAAAAAAAACAACATATTTCGTCCCAAAAGACCGCTAGCAAGATTTAAAAATGCCCCAAAATTTAAATTATCCCAAGCGGGTAAAAACGGATCGTGACGTCAAGAAGTATAATTCGTATGTGACATCCACGAAATAGGTTATAGGTTGGCAATAAATTGAACGACGTTGAGAATTCCACCTTAAAACAACAATACAATAACAATAACACACGGCAATCCAAATGCAAACTCGGTAGCTCGGCCACCGGTCAGGATGACGGATGACGGAAAAGTCATACTTCCTGACGTCATCGGGCTTGGCGCGCTTAAAAGGTCGGTTGAAATGCTTTTGACACCCGCGAAACTTTAAAGAATTTTTACCAAGTTATTACTGATTTTTAAGGAGTAATAATTGGGGAATATTTTTTTTTGGCCTAACTAAATCATATTATTGAAAAAAAAAATTGGAAAGTTCCCTATTCTTAAATAAAGATATTACATAAATATTTTGCTTTATTGAATGTGTGGGAGAAATGAGAGAAGAACAAGAATGAGGGAAATGAGTGAGAGAAATGGGTGAGGGAAGTGGGTAAGGGAAGTGGAAGAGGGAAGTAGACGTAGGTAATGTGACACTTCCAAACTTTTAAAAATGTTGTAATGTCAACATTACTGTATGGTTGTAAATAAATAAAATATCTATGGTGACCTCTGGTTGTTTTTACCACGTGTGTAATAGCAGTAGAACTTTTTGCTTCGTATGCATAGAAATCCGGACCTCACAAGATCAGTCCGATAACTGCCCGTGTCCATACATGCCCATAATGGCGGAAGGCACAGATCTTCGACGGACTGTAATAACGATGCATTAACACTTCACTGCGGCATTATGCCTCGGAATATTATCCGCAAACTTATGATTAGACCGATGATTTGTTACCCAATGTCTACAATTATTCGTAATGATATCGAACGGTCGGATTTTTACCGGGCAAATTATCGGTCGTCTTTGCGTCGCGTCGATTATTATTTATCGATTTACGTCGCTGTGTATCTTTAGTAATGACATAATTTAAATGGTTGAACGTTTGTTTTAAATAGTGATACTGGGGGGCGTCCAATTTTTCATCCATTATAGTCTTTTTCCTATTGCCTGATAGCTAAGAACCCTCATTAAAAATCAGTGCCGGATTTACATAAGGGCAAAAAGGGCAATTGCCCTAGGGCCCCGGATGCTGGAGGGGCCCCACAATGGGCCCGGCACCGGATATAATTGATTATCTAACGCAGTTGCGAAATAGGTTCGATTATTATTTTGAAAAAGGTAGAAATTTATCAATCATCAATCATTTATAAATCAAGTTTTTCACTTAAGCTCAGAGAACTAAACACAACCTTCTGTAAATCACTGACCTTCATATTAGACGAAATTTTCCAACTTTATAACGTAACTAATAAATCAAATCAAAACAAATAAACAAATCATTAGCGGCATCGACAAGTCGCATCGTCAGAGTACATATGTCGATTATTCTTCCTTGGCATCGCGATTCGCGAACAGCTCTTGGGCGCGGAAAATTGGAGCCCATCCGTGGCAGCTCGTTGTGCGATGTGTGGGTGACGTCACGCCTCTGTAGTCATGGCAACTCGCGTTGAATCGGGACGAATAATCGGTCGCCCGCGCTTAGTACAACCTTTTGAGAGCGCGCAACTCGCTTGTCTTGTGATGTCCCAGATTTAACATCACGTATAAAGTATTGCAACCTACCTTTTTCCTTATTAATTCTTTAAAATTAACATGGATATTCCTTCTTTTCGAAACCTTCTCTCTGTCTGATCGTCGTTGACATCCTTGTATAAGATCCTACTTTTCTCAGGATGCGTACCTGACATTGTGTTCTCACTATGGCTCAAATTTTGTCTTCTAATAAGCATATCAACATACATTTTGGTACTCTTTTATTTTCGATTGTAATTTCATTACTTATTTTGTTTACATTTTCTGTCAGTTGTTAGAGGGGTTATGTTATTCTTTTGGCACTGGTTGCCGTAGGTCTTACTGATAATGTTAGAGTTCCGTATTAAGCGATTTCGATTGGATTTGGCCACAGAGCATATTTGGGTAACATTTTTGAACGCCATCAGAGTCGAAAGGAAGAGAATGACAGGTTTTTGAAATTTGAAAATGAATTTCCTATTTCCGTTTTCGGAGATTGGCCATTTTCTTGCAAGCTGCTGGGGAAGAAACACGCGGCACCGCAAAAGTTAAAGTAGTTAACTTCTCAGGTTGAGGATCAGCGGTTCCGTGCTAATTGGAAATGAATGGGTTTTGATGCTTAATAAGCATAAGTTGTCAGTATTCATTTTCCAGCGAGATTTTCTCGGTTTCTTAAGTTTCTTCCTGGTCCGAAACAACGACCTTAAAAATATCAAGAAAACAGGAAGCTCTCATTGGTTTGAGGTATGCATATTTGATATTATTTTAGTAAGATTAATTGCCATTATTTTCATTGTTGGAAGATTGTAATTTTCATGGGGAAAACTAGTTTTTACTACTTTAAATTGGGGTAACTTCCACGTGCTATTTTGGGGGTTAAGTTTTTGCTTATTTTACACAAAATTTAAGAGGGTTTTTACAGTAATAAAACTATAACCGAATCATTTGATGGGATTAATTTTCTATGGGTTTTTTTTCTACGGGGGGGGCCACTTGTAAGTACCATTTACTAATTTGTACTGTTCTCCGTAGGGCTTCTTTTTCACTTCTTCACTTCTTCTTCCTACTTCTTGGTTATCTTCTGACTTCATCAGACGTTACATTTTTCTACTTCATTTGATGCTATCTTCTTTTACTGTCCTTTTGACTGGACCCGGAAGACTCAAGTTTTGGTTATACTTTGAATATTTTGGAAGACTACTGGTTCTGGATATTTTAACTGCCAAGCAGTACCCACAGTACCGATTTACTGTTGTCACCCAGACAAATAATACTAGCACAGTTCTTGCCTAGAGTACCGTATAACAGCTAAGTGGTAGATTTAGTAACTTTTATTTTATTTGGGTATATCATTTTAACCTGGGGGACTGTCGGAGGCCTTACCATTTCTTTTTAGAATACCGTTGGATTAATTATTAGTATTTCTTGTGGCCAAAGACGGACCCAGTTTAGAATGTTATCAAAAGTAAAATCATTTACTCATGCCTTGATTTTTCTTTCCTAAAAACATTTTATTTAGCGGTTAACCCAGATTGTAAGGTACCAAATTTGTAAGGCAATTGCGTTTAGTCGACCAAACCTCTTCGCTAGCTAGTACCAAACGTCCTTGTACAGAGTACAAGATATTTAGGTATTATGATATGAAGTCATGAAATGCATTTTATTTAAATTTTTTTTTCTTTTAATCACCATGATAATGTACTTTTAAATTGAAGATCACCATTTCACTTTGTCACCTTTCATAAGTGAATACACTACTTGCATTTATTTAAATTAATTATTTTTTTTAATTACCATGACAATGTACTTTTAAATGGAATATCACCAATTTACTTTGTTACTTTTAATAAGTGAATACACTACTCAAAGTTTTACGTAAGCCTGTGTTTACTTATTTAGCGTACATTACAACATCAATCAATTTAATGTTTTGGTAATTTTCTTACTGACGAAAATTACCTGGCGCCTAAAGAAAATCATTGGTTTTGTCGGTGAATGTCTGATGATAGATATGACAGGCATTGCTTGATTGGCCGTACTAAGGTAAGATAACCCAGTGAACTCACTGCCCTGTTGAGCTAGCTAGGGTAGCGAAAAGCCAGACTCTTTAAGGTTACATTTTGGTTTCTTAAAGACATTCTCAATTTTAGTTTTAGTTTAAGAGATTACACTGGCTTTGATTTCTATATCTAACACTGTCGCCTGACAGTGAAATTATTAGGACAGCAATTATAGGTTAACACTGTCGTCGCCCAACGCAAATACTAGGATAACATTGGCGCCCAAGCTATTTTTTTTTGCTTTTGTGGAAATTTTGAAACAAAATTAGTTCATTGTTTTTTACTCGAACAAGTTTTTTAAATTTTTTCTCTTTAGTATCATATCTTGGTAAAACTTGTTACGATGTTAACTTTTTTGGTTTCGATATAAAGTTTTTTTAATATGAATTAATTTTAGTAGCTCGGTTGATAATATTTGATGGTACTTAGTACAGTATTTTGAAGAAAACTTAAAAATTTTCAAGTTGTGAGTCTTGAGTGGACATATTGTGTAGCACACTTTTGTATTAGCATAAAGGAAACTTGTTTTATAGTAAGGTAAGCCACTAATTACCAGATATTTTGAAGTGCTTGGATATTTTTTTTTTACACACTTATCTTGATTTGGGATATTATGTGGGAATAAGTACTTTTTGTATTTTTCTTTTTGGGGGGGTGAGATTATTGTAATAAATTTCACTACATGTTTTGCTATACAGTGTTGCCATTGTTGACAAACTTCTGATTTTTTTTTGATAAATACCACAAAGCAAATTAAAGGTTTCTACTTTTGTATGGTTAATCTATGTAATGCCTACAGAACCATTGATTGATTTTGACATGTTATACTAAAATATTTGTTTTGATTTCCGTGGTACTATTGTGCTCAATTGACTTAGTATACTTGATAAATTGGTACACTTTTGAGATACTGAGAGTTTTGTTTGGTACTGATATTTATTTTGTGTATAATATTGGTACAGTTTGGTAATAACTTGGTATATTTTTTTTTGGTACTGATTTTTATTTGCTAGTTGATGCATACATAGGTACATACTTGAAATATTTTGGTATATTATTTTGATACAGATTTTTTTTTACTGATGTACAGTTACATTGGTAGATTTTGAAATTTTGATAAATTTTTTGATACTGATATCTGGAATTGAGACTTGCAATTTTTTTATAATATTGCGTATTGATTTTGACTGAGTATACTTATATTGAAAAGTATATTTGATGCGTATATTCTAGGTTTTGACTTAGTATTCTTTTTCTTATGAATTCTGGGAAAAGGTAACTACTATATTTGATATTGATTGTATATTTTTGACTTATTGCTTAAAGTTATTTATTTTATCTTACAAGATGTATAAACTAGATATTGATCGCTTGTCTAAAGATGAAATTATTAGTGAGCTTTCTGCACGAGGCGTTTCAGAAACTGGAACGGTAGACAGTTTAAGAAAATGTTTGCGTTCTTTACTGTCGTTGGAAAAATCCGGTAGTACTGTTCATAGTTCGTACAATCTGGATGCTGCGGCTGAAATTAAGGAATGTAATAGTAAGATTAAAGAGTTGTCTGATAATATTAAAACTTTTAATGGATCTTCTAATCAATTACGTAAGATTGAAACAAAAATAGCTCATTTAGTCGGTCGTATTGACAGAATACCAGATCAGGAGCGTGTTATCAATGAAGAAAGGTCTAAAGCACTTGTTAGTTTAGCTACTTGTATCTCTGAATATGAGGAGAGACTTAAAGTTTTAAAAGATCAACAAACACAACCTTCAGCTCCACTGGATCCAAATTTTTCCAACGCGGTAGGGCACACAATCGTTCAATCTTCACCAAATGCTCACTCTACTATACATAATAATGCGAATACACCACCAGCAAATGTTAGCAATTTTACTTTAGCGCAAGGAAATTTAGCACCGCAGGTGACTCCTTATGTAAATAGTTTACCAGTTTGGAAGTGGGATGTAAAATTTTCGGGTATCGCTTCTGGAATTAGTTTTAATGCGTTTCTTGAACGTGTCGAAGAACTTTGCCATTCTAGAGGTGTTAGTAAAGCAGACTTGTTTCGTTGTGCTGCAGATTTGTTTGATGGAGATGCCCTAAATTATTATCATCTTATCGTTAGGTATTGTAGTGATTGGGATGGTTTAGTAAAGTTGTTAAAGGATGAATTCCTGCCATCTCACTTGGGTGATAAACTTTGGCGGCAAATTTTAGAGCGAACTCAAGGCACTGGTGAACCAATTGGTATTTATGTGGCGGCTATGACTAAACTTTTTGACCGCATGCCAAATTGTGTATCGGACGAACTTAGACTTAAAGTTTTAAGAGCTAATATTTTACCTTTTTATCAAGAACGATTGACTTTACATGAGATTAATTCACCTTTCGAACTTATTGAATTATGTCGCAAACTTGAAGAAACTCGACTGCGTGTAGAAGAATTTAAACCACCTCGCAGAGGAAATTTATTTTTAGAGCCTGACTTAGACTATAATCCACCTAGGAGGGATTTTTCTAAACATTCGGAAAAACCGATCGTACGCAATGTTCAGGGCGGCGATTCTTGTACTAAACAATCATTAGTCTGTTTTAAGTGTAATCAACCTAATCATATGGCTAAGAACTGCACAACAAAAATTCAAAAGTGTTTTACTTGCGGAAAACAAGGGTTTACAAAGAAAACTTGCCCTGAATGTAATAAAAAGCAAATTAGAAAATCGGGAAACGGTTCGGGAAGTCGTCAGTAGGTCGAGGGTTGACTTCTTCGAATAATTCGACCAATTTGGATATTAGTCATAAAAATAGTTTAAACAATTTAGAAATTATAAAAACAGAGTTAGAATATAAAGATAGGGTTGTTTTAGATTATGTATTAGCACATGTTGGTCCTGGTGAATGTCCATTCTTAAAAGTTAGTATTTTGGGATTAGATTTCTACGGTTTATTAGATTCCGGCGCAAATAAAAATTTTGTTGGCGAAAAGGGTTGGATTAAGTTAAAGAATTTAGGGGTTAGGCTAGATCCTAACAGAACAGCTTCGTGTACTGTCGCGAATAATGATACTTGCTTTTGTCTTGGTATTGTTTCTGTGCCAATTAGGGTACGTGACGTAGTCAAGTTAGTTGATTTGTATATAGTTCCTGAGCTACGTCATGAGTTGATTTTGGGCATTGATTTTTGGGTTAAGTTGGGTATAGTTCCTGACATGAGAAAAGGCGAGTGGTATTTTTCGGACGAAAATTTTTCTGCCCCAGAAATTTCTTTAATTCAATGTGAAGCAGATTTAGATGCTGACCAACAAGTTAGACTGGATGCTGTCGTATCTGCTTATTTTGACAAGTTTGAAGGAAAATTAGGTTGCACTTCAATTGTCAAACATAAAATCGTCACTAACAGCGAACCAATCAAACAGCGGTATTACCCTGTATCACCTTATAAGCAGAAGCTAATCGACGAGGAAGTGGACAAGATGCTGTCAGCAGGTGTCATCGAAAGGTCTACTTCAGCATGGTCTTCTCCTGTACTTTTAGTACCAAAACGTGATGGAACACAGAGGTTTTGTGTCGATTTTCGTAAGTTAAATAAAGTTAGTCAGATAGATGCATATCCATTGCCGTATATTTCCGCTACGTTGGATAAATTAGGTGGTGCGCGTTATCTGTCTTCTTTAGACTTACAGAGCGCATATTGGCAAGTGGAATTGGAGGAGTCCAGCAAACAATATACCGCATTCACAGTTCCTGGTCGTGGTCTGTTTCAATTTTGTCGTTTACCCTTTGGTTTACATAATGCTCCTGCAACTTTTCAGCGTTTAATTGAGACTGTTTTGGGGCCAGAATTGCAGCCTTATGTGTTTTGCTATCTTGATGATGTGATTGTTGTCACGCCTACGTTTGATAAACATATTGAGGTTTTGGAAGCAGTGTTTCAACGCTTGGAAACAGCTGGCTTAACGTTGAATAAGGTTAAGAGTAAGTTCTGTCGCTCAGAATTGAAGTACTTGGGATATGTAGTTAACCGACACGGTATTTCCGTAGACGCCGATAAGGTGCGTGCGATTTCTGATATGCCGAATCCTAAAAATATTACAGAAGTACGTAGGGTATTAGGTATGATATCTTGGTATAGGAAGTTTGTTCCAAAGTATTCTGACCTGATTTCTCCATTGACTCGTTTACTACGAAAAGGGATAAAATTTGTTTGGGACGAAAGTTGCGAGAGGTCATTTCAGGGTATTAAAAACTCACTTATTTCAGCTCCTATTTTGACATGCCCTAACTTCGAACAAGAATTCGTTGTGGCTACAGATGCCAGTAATTATGCCGTTGGCGCAATTTTGAGTCAATTTTATGATGGCAGAGAACATGTTATTTGTTATATTTCAAGGACCTTAAGTCGTCAGGAAAGGTTATATTCTGCTACCGAACGAGAACTTCTTGCTGTACTGTTCGCTATAGAAAAGCTGCGTTGTTATTTGGAATATACTAAGTTTACTGTTATTACAGATCATTATAGCCTTAAATGGCTGGACAATTTGAAGGATCCACAAGGTCGTCTAGGACGGTGGGCTCTTCGTCTTCAACAATTTGATTATACTGTTGTACATAGGAAAGGTCGTGATCATTTTGGACCAGACTTAATGTCAAGGGCTGTTCCAGAGACTAGCGGTGACTTGGAGACTTCCAACATAGAAATTCAGGAGGTTAAAGACAAGTGGTATATTAAGCTTAGGAAACGTATTTTGGAAAATCCATTGTCTTACCCTCAGTGGCGAGTTAGCGACGACAAAATTTTTAAGTATGTGGAACTAGATTTACCAGAATTGAGAGAGAATGTAGAGTATTGGAAGTTAGTAATTCCTAAAGAAAATCGTAGGGAGGTACTTCATTCGTGTCATAACGTTCCGACTGGCGGACATTTAGGCGTTCATAAGACTTATTATAAAGTTGCTAGACTTTATTATTGGCCTTGTCTAAGAGCGGATGTTGCACGGTATGTTAAGGAGTGTTTGACTTGTCAACGCGTCAAGCCTGAACAAAAACTTCCAGCAGGTTTTATGGGTGGTCATGTTGCTGCTAATCGCATATGGCAGATTATTAGTATGGATATTTTTGGACCATTACCCAAAACCAAACAAGGTCACATGTATATATTTGTTGTTACGGACACTTTTAGTAAGATGAATCGCTTCTTCGCTATTAGGCGCGCAAACGCACAAACTGTTGTCAAATTGGTAGAAGACCAAATTATATTGCGCCAGGGTGTACCTGAAATTATTCGCACCGATAACGGGTCGACATTTAAAAATCGCCTCTTTGAGCAGTTAACAGGAAAATATGGAATTAAAGTTATTTTTAATCCGCATTATCATCCATCGCCAAATCTTACAGAACGTGTTAATAGGGTGCTTAAAACTATGATTTCTGCATTTGTGACAGACACTCAACGTACTTGGGATGAAAATCTATCATCTCTAGAGTGTGCCGTAAACTCGTCCGTACATCAAACTACTGGCCGAACTCCTTATTTTCTCAATCACGGTTGCGAAATGATTTTGCACGGTAGCGAATACGAAAAAGTAACCATTTTAGACGATAGTTCTAGCCATAATTCTGATAGTGACTCTATCGAGGACAACGATCCTCCTAAAAATAAGTTGGTTAAAAAGGTTGAAACTTTGGCGAAATTGCGAGATTTTGTAGCAAAGAAACTCGAAAAAGCTCATTTAAAAACAAGTGATCAATATAATTTAAGACGTCGCGATGTTCATTTTTCAGTAGGAAGCTTAGTTTGGAAACGTTTGTTTGCTCTGTCAGACGCTGGTAACTACTATACTGCCAAGTTGGCGGGCAAGTTTGAAGGTCCTTATAAGGTTAGGAAAAAATGTGGTTACTGTGTCTACGAGCTTGAGGATAAAAACGGTAAATCTAAGGGAAGATGGCATGTTCAAGATTTGAAGCCGTATTATGCTCCTACTGGGGAATAGAAAAACCGTTGGGGTTTGTTGAGCCCTGCAGCGATGGGCTACAGAATGTGTAGGTAACTGCCTTGGCGCGAACCTTGGTCGGTATCTAGACATACTGCTTTGCATAAGAATTATCCTGCACTAGAACTGGTTGGGGTAAGAGCCCTCTAAAAGTTATAATAAAGATTGCCTTCAGCTACTTTATTATTTGAGTTAGTCACTGCTTAATTTAAGTATTTAGTTTCTTGATTGATTTGGTTCAGTAAGTTCTAAATTTTTGTTAACTTGTGACGGGCTGATACTTGACTCGGCGCGTAACGGGACAAGTGTAAGTTCGAAATACGGTGAAACTTAATTTAGTAATTTTGATTTGGTTACTTCACTTTGGTTCATGTTCAAATAACCATTCAGTTTGTCTTTTAGCAGTGTTTAAGTTTAAAAAAAAAACCCCAAACGTTGCGTTGTTTTTTTAAAATGTATTACTTATAGTTATCACTAATTTTTTAGTAAAAGCAAATGTATAATCTATAGTAGTTATCTTAAAGTTATCTTGAAGTTATCTTGAGTAATCTTGAGTTATCTTGAGGTTACCTTGAGTTATCTTGAGGTTATCCTATCTTGATTTTGACGCTTAACTAAGTAGTTAAGTTTATTTTCCGACTGTGTCCTTTGTCTGATTAGACAATATGTAGTTTACCGATTGTGTCCTATTTTCTTTCCAGCCTTTTTTTTCTTTCTTTTGAATACAGGCTGAGGGATGTTGGGTGCTCCAGGATGACGCTTTGCCGCTTTCTTAACGTAGACGCTTGTTCTACGGAGGGCAAATCTGTCGGGAAGAGTCATGTGTCGGGGGGTCGAAGTCTGGCCTTCGGAGCCGTAATACGGACCAGTTTGCGCTTGTCGTAACCCGGAGGAGGACCAAACTACTGCGCATGACCTCGCTCGAAGGTTAGTGTGATACGACAGGTCTGGAGCAGTGTCATCTTTCAGAACACCCTATTTAGTTTTCATGACAAGGCTGTGATGCATTTAGATGTGTTAAAACACTAGTGTATCTTTTAGTTTGGTATATACTATAATATTACTTCCGTTTGACCGGTGGAGCATCTGGGTTACAATTTATTATTTTTTTTTGTTTCTCCTATTGTTTATTTTTTTAGTTCTCCACCTTTCAGGTATTGTTGTACGGTCAATTTTATTCGGTCTCTTTTGGAATTAGTGGGTTGTGCCTCGAGATTACTTGTATGAGGTTAGTACACGAGGTTCGCCAAGCCGCATTTGGTCCAACGCAATGCTAACTTAAGTCTATTTAAAATCGAAACAACTTTTATATTCAGATCCTTATACCATACAAGTGGCTCAAGACAACTTCCTTCTTCTTTCGGGGTTTCCGGGGATTGCTGACCGTAGAGCAGTCACTGGAATATTTTTGGTTTTCTAGTGGTAGTATTATTCTTCCATGTCTATTTCAATTTTCCTACTCGAAGCGTGTGATTTCGATTTTGGCATAAATTTATCTCGTATCTATTAAGTTAAGGTTTTGTAGAAAATTACGAGGTAATTTTCTTTTGGTGGGGGAGTGGTGTGATGTCCCAGATTTAACATCACGTATAAAGTATTGCAACCTACCTTTTTCCTTATTAATTCTTTAAAATTAACATGGATATTCCTTCTTTTCGAAACCTTCTCTCTGTCTGATCGTCGTTGACATCCTTGTATAAGATCCTACTTTTCTCAGGATGCGTACCTGACATTGTGTTCTCACTATGGCTCAAATTTTGTCTTCTAATAAGCATATCAACATACATTTTGGTACTCTTTTATTTTCGATTGTAATTTCATTACTTATTTTGTTTACATTTTCTGTCAGTTGTTAGAGGGGTTATGTTATTCTTTTGGCACTGGTTGCCGTAGGTCTTACTGATAATGTTAGAGTTCCGTATTAAGCGATTTCGATTGGATTTGGCCACAGAGCATATTTGGGTAACATTTTTGAACGCCATCAGAGTCGAAAGGAAGAGAATGACAGGTTTTTGAAATTTGAAAATGAATTTCCTATTTCCGTTTTCGGAGATTGGCCATTTTCTTGCAAGCTGCTGGGGAAGAAACACGCGGCACCGCAAAAGTTAAAGTAGTTAACTTCTCAGGTTGAGGATCAGCGGTTCCGTGCTAATTGGAAATGAATGGGTTTTGATGCTTAATAAGCATAAGTTGTCAGTATTCATTTTCCAGCGAGATTTTCTCGGTTTCTTAAGTTTCTTCCTGGTCCGAAACAACGACCTTAAAAATATCAAGAAAACAGGAAGCTCTCATTGGTTTGAGGTATGCATATTTGATATTATTTTAGTAAGATTAATTGCCATTATTTTCATTGTTGGAAGATTGTAATTTTCATGGGGAAAACTAGTTTTTACTACTTTAAATTGGGGTAACTTCCACGTGCTATTTTGGGGGTTAAGTTTTTGCTTATTTTACACAAAATTTAAGAGGGTTTTTACAGTAATAAAACTATAACCGAATCATTTGATGGGATTAATTTTCTATGGGTTTTTTTTCTACGGGGGGGGCCACTTGTAAGTACCATTTACTAATTTGTACTGTTCTCCGTAGGGCTTCTTTTTCACTTCTTCACTTCTTCTTCCTACTTCTTGGTTATCTTCTGACTTCATCAGACGTTACATTTTTCTACTTCATTTGATGCTATCTTCTTTTACTGTCCTTTTGACTGGACCCGGAAGACTCAAGTTTTGGTTATACTTTGAATATTTTGGAAGACTACTGGTTCTGGATATTTTAACTGCCAAGCAGTACCCACAGTACCGATTTACTGTTGTCACCCAGACAAATAATACTAGCACAGTTCTTGCCTAGAGTACCGTATAACAGCTAAGTGGTAGATTTAGTAACTTTTATTTTATTTGGGTATATCATTTTAACCTGGGGGACTGTCGGAGGCCTTACCATTTCTTTTTAGAATACCGTTGGATTAATTATTAGTATTTCTTGTGGCCAAAGACGGACCCAGTTTAGAATGTTATCAAAAGTAAAATCATTTACTCATGCCTTGATTTTTCTTTCCTAAAAACATTTTATTTAGCGGTTAACCCAGATTGTAAGGTACCAAATTTGTAAGGCAATTGCGTTTAGTCGACCAAACCTCTTCGCTAGCTAGTACCAAACGTCCTTGTACAGAGTACAAGATATTTAGGTATTATGATATGAAGTCATGAAATGCATTTTATTTAAATTTTTTTTTCTTTTAATCACCATGATAATGTACTTTTAAATTGAAGATCACCATTTCACTTTGTCACCTTTCATAAGTGAATACACTACTTGCATTTATTTAAATTAATTATTTTTTTTAATTACCATGACAATGTACTTTTAAATGGAATATCACCAATTTACTTTGTTACTTTTAATAAGTGAATACACTACTCAAAGTTTTACGTAAGCCTGTGTTTACTTATTTAGCGTACATTACAACATCAATCAATTTAATGTTTTGGTAATTTTCTTACTGACGAAAATTACCTGGCGCCTAAAGAAAATCATTGGTTTTGTCGGTGAATGTCTGATGATAGATATGACAGGCATTGCTTGATTGGCCGTACTAAGGTAAGATAACCCAGTGAACTCACTGCCCTGTTGAGCTAGCTAGGGTAGCGAAAAGCCAGACTCTTTAAGGTTACATTTTGGTTTCTTAAAGACATTCTCAATTTTAGTTTTAGTTTAAGAGATTACACTGGCTTTGATTTCTATATCTAACACTGTCGCCTGACAGTGAAATTATTAGGACAGCAATTATAGGTTAACACTGTCGTCGCCCAACGCAAATACTAGGATAACAGTCTATGAGTATATAGCCTGCCCGTTGGAATAGGGCTACGTTTGGTTTGAATTATTTTAATTGATTGCTTATATACATTGCGTTCTTGGTTTTTTAAGTAAAGTATTCTTGGATTCTGTTTGAAATAATTGCAGGGAGGGCGGCGCCCCAGAGCCCTTCATTAACGATCCGCCACTGGCGAGGAACCTGGTGGATCTTTGACGTCTCGTCGGCTTGTCATGATAAAGTGAATGAAATGTCTATCTTCCTCTATTGTCGTTGGGTTGCCCCCGGCAAATCTGGCACTGCAAATCAGCATATTTTAATTGAATATTTTTTATTTTAATTCGTTAAAAATAACTTGTGTAACCTCGTAATTTCCTTAACGATCAAAAAAAAACATATATAAAAGTATATTTCCTAATTCATATCCATGTTTCATTAAAATCCGTTATTAAATCTCGACATTAAACGCTTTTTTTCGACCGCGGCCCACTTGAAACCAGCTGATATCTCGCCCACAGTCGTGGCCAAAAAGGGCGAATTTCTTTTTTGCCAGTTGTTGTTTCTTTCCCGAAGAAACGGATTGGGTAAACGCTGAGTCAGGTGACGTTACGTCAGGTGTAATTAAATCTGAAAAATAAAATCCGAAAGAATAGGTACAGTCGTAGACGAAAAGAAATTTCTTTTACACCGCGGCTGTCGCCTTGGAACGTTTTCGAATTTATTGAAACAGTGAAAACAGCGATTTGTCAAGATTAAACTATATAATGTATATGCAAAATCCTGATGTCATTTTACACGCACAATAATAAACAACACTACGGCAAGGCAGGTAAGTCACATTTGCTGCGGAAAATATGGTTCAACGAATAGTCCATGATAGGGCTGGGAGACACTGAAATTCCAATATCGAATATCGATATTTGAAAAAATATCGATGATATTGATAAATATCGATAATGTCGATAAATATCGATATTATGGATAATATCGATTTTTCGATATTTTATTTTTAAATATCGTTATTTAATATATCGATATATTGAATTTATGCCCAGCCCTACTTATAGATACCTATATCAAATTAGTGTTAGGCGATATTAAATATCAATATGTGTATTGATACACTGACATTTATATTATAGATACCAAAAGATTGACTTTATTAAACAGAAGACACATGTATAAAAAAATTTTAAATTCATTAGTGACAGTCAAAAATAACATGAAACACTAAACAAATCAGGTAAAGGCGTAAATAAAGGATAAAAACAATAATAATCAATTTTCAAAAAAAAGTTATAAGAAGAGATAGCATTTATTTTTGGTCTAGAATTATCCCCTAAATTTTTTGCTCACCATTTTCGGACACTCTGCATAAAGAAATTTTAAAAATTGTTTATGATAATAATATACTGTTGTGATGTCCAGATATTATTAGGTTTTTTTTTACCTTTTAACAAACCCAAACAACATAACCCAATTTTCAAAGTTGACGCGCGCCGATCGCTACGAAGTTACGTCAGTTGGAATGATGCTGCCAACTCAAATTAGTGGATGGCAACCTATAAAAACTAAAACCCCATTCATACAGAGATATTATACTGTGCAATTTATACAGGCTATTTAGTGTTCTATGTTCTATGTGATACTGGTCCGATAAAAATTCTCACTCAATTTCTACCAAAAAAAAAATGTATAACTGAACTATAGAAACATTCTACTCGATTTTAAATAACACCATTTGCATTCGCGAGATGGGAAACCGCATGTAGGTACCATCGATGGTACACAATGCGTAACTTTTCCGGTTTGTGCATACTTAGGTTGTCCTAAAATGGTCTAAGAAGAAGCAAAACAATATATATAGGTACGACGTCCACGCCATTTTTACCAGTACCGTTAAGGTACTGAAGACTGCATACAGTATGCATCACAGATATGTAATTTAAGGGGACAACACAGTATATTCATCAAAAGTGCATCGTGTACAGGGTGATCGCGTATAATGTTACCCCCCTTTTTGTTTCGCAATTAAGAAAAAACTGTTAAATACAAAAGTTGTAGGATTTAATGTAAACTTTTTGCAAAATATATTTTCGTAGATAGTAGTTGCATAAAAGCGTGACAGATCAAAGTTATATTTTTTTAAATGGAATACTCTGTATATTGTTGCATAATTGGATTTTACGGACAATTCTAAACATAATTTATATACTTATACCACTATATATCTAAATTGAACCGTTTTCGATTTATTGATGTTTGAAAATTACTTACAGGCTTTAAGAAACAAAGTATAGTAAAACTGCGCTTTCTAAAAATGAGAAATTATTATTTTCAACAGGTAGTGTGTTAAGTTAAAACTATGGTAAGAAAATCTCTATAAGTTTCTCTTCGCTTTATTTATTTTCCCTCGACAAGACTACTTTACCAATAAAAAAACACTCCATTTCTTTTTCGCTTTGCCTCGATGTACTTAACAGAAAAATCTGCAAAATATAACTCACGTCCAAGACGAAGACAAGTATATTTTATGTGCCAATAAACATATTAAAGACCCAATAAAAAAGGGATTTGCACTTCTTAAAAGATCAATTAGTAAGATCGAGTCGGTCGGTACAAAGCCCATGCTAAGTATGTATATTATGACCGTGTTTCTTAATATCCTCGAAACTAACGATATCCCCTTGTTTATATGACACTTGAGCCTTTTCTCCCGGTCTATAATAAAGTTAAATCTCGGGGATTTCATTCTCCCTTCATGGAGGTTCGGCTGGCGCACCATAGAAAATCCCATACAAAATTTAAGGTGGTCAAATATTAGCCCCCCCCCCCCATTGTTTAATAATAAGAGTGGATCCATGTTTTTAAAGAATTCAATAGGTCAAACCCACTTTCAAACGTTTAATAATTTGCCTACAGTATATCCAAAGTTATTTATCAAATATTATCTTTCATATTTCAGCAAATATTTCCCTAATTTCGTGTGAAGTTTACCAAAAATTTGACCTATTTTTTTAACTTTTAACACAATTTAGTTATGAATAAAGAACGGATTATATACATTTAAATTCAGCCAAAATATGCGCATGTTATATATATGCCTTGTTTGCCTTTAAAATATGCAGTTATTTGCATTTTTTACCAAATATGCATACTGGTATGGTTCTAAAAAAATATGCTTATTTTTTTTAAATGCAAAAAAAACAAAGAAAAACGATGATTTAACCTAAAATTGTAGAAAATGCATTTATTACTAAATATTTTTCAAAATTTTCAACTAAAAAGGATTGTCTTTTAATAGTAAAAATATGTTTATATAAAGAAAAGCTTCTTTCAATATCTACTGATGTAATCGGACAATAGTGCAACTTAGGTAGCAAAATATAAGGCCAAGATACAACTTCGTTGGATGGTTTACCCTCATAAACGCTGTTTACTGCAGTTAATTATTTAAATCTTTCATTCTTTTTTACAGTTACTTCCAATTTGTTCCTTACTTGACCTCCGACTTTACCGGGAATGCTGTTACATTTAGCGGAAAAAGTTTCAACAATAGATACTAATTGAGTCTCTTAAACTTTTAATTTCTACTCTCCAACGAGGATACTATGTCCGGTATAAAACTGAAATTAACCTTAATAAAAACAAGATCTTTAGCTACACTTGCACATTTTAACAACTCTTTACTTTGCGCAACACACTGTGAATCGTCATCTAAATGCAAAATTAGTTCTTTAATGACTTCGAAAAGCTCTGCGTAAAATATTGCGGCCTTAATCCATGTTTCCCACCGGGTTATTACAAGTTCTGGATGTAAACTAACTCCTGGTAATCTCTCCTTATACAACTGCAGTCTTAGAGGTGCTTTTAGAACCACTTTTTTACATTTGAAATTAATTTATTTTAATTTAAATACAGTTTGTTAAGCAGGTAATAATAACGCATTATTAAGTGACAATAAACAACCCCCTAACAATATACCTGCAAACCCCGGAAACCCCCAATAAATACCTTTGTGTATAACCAAAATGTAAATATTATTTTTATAATCTTCAGATTGGAAAATCCCTGATATAAATACCGAACTGGACATTAAACCTTTAACGTTTTAAATTTTTTGATAAAGCCAAAAACATAAAAATATGCTCTTAAAATGATGATAATAATAATTGATGAAAATATGCAAATAAAAATAAAAACAATTTTAATGCATATCTCTGGAAAACAAAAATCATTAAATAATTAATACGTTGTGTCTTTTGCTATTAATCGAAATACACTATTAAGAGTTTGCAGAACCGAATTATTATATCGATTTGCTATGTGTGTATATGAAAACGGCAATAATTTTAAACACCTCATTCGACCCCATTAAATAGTTTTTGGTAAGTATTGTTCTAATTTTCATTAATAATTTTGTATAATTTCTCATCAGTTCTTTCATAAAATTTAAAACATCTTTTAATTTTATTTTATAATGCTTTAATGTTTTAATGCTTTTAAACAAGAAAAAATACAACGTATTAATAAGTTTTATCACTAAAATTATCATTACCAAAATTAAAATAAAATCTGCTAAAGGATATTAAAAACATTTAGATTTAAAATACTCGTTAAAATTATTTTTTAAAAAAGATTTTTAAATATATACAAATATCTCCGTTCATGTTGGATATATAAAAAAATTGTGTAGGACATAATTTGATCAAAAATTAATTATCTTTAAGGACGACAACATTTATAAGGTCCTGTCATCGAAAAATTTCTTTGCACCGTGGCGCCACCTACATCTTGTATTATTCAAACACATTTTTTACACAGTTGTGAAGCCAATCATAGAGGCTAAAAACTGGCGTTTACAGAATTTACATGTTACTTTTAGTTTTCGAAATAATTGGTCTGGGAGTTTTTATTGAAACACCCTGTATATGCATTTTGCATATATTCCGCCCTTTAGGTATGAACCATTCTACACCTGAAAAAGCTGCCAAAATGTATTCAAGACAGAATATTCCAGTCGACCCCAACCAGAATCATTAAAAAATTTGAAAATAGTGGAACTATTCTTAGTAAACTATTGCGTTTAGTAACATTATAATATCACAAGAGCTTAAATTATTCCTGGAAATTTTCTTTCGGGCACGAATATTTTAAGAAAATTATCCCTCGTCGCTTCGCGACTCTTGATAATTTTCAAAATATTCGTGCCCTCGCGTGGGATTCGGTAAGAAAATTTCACACCACTGCACACCATAATTTGGAAAAAAAGTTATTAATCAAACTTGACATTTTAAACTAATTTCACTGCTTGTCAAGTTGGCCAGGGTATTTTGACATAATATGTTGAATTGTCATTTTTGTTTAACCGGTTCTGTCACAAAGCTTAATAATTACTAGGTACAGTGTCCGCAAGAAAGTCCGCATCAAATGGGATTTTTTTTTATTATTAGGTATAGGTAAAAATTAAAAACGCAGTTAGCTTTTGCTTACCTAAAAACCAAAAATGACGTATACTGAAGCAGCTGCACGACTTGCGTTACCTGTCAAATTTTACATTTTTAATAAAATAGGTTCAAAAATGCCATTATTTATCAAAATATCGAAAAACTTTATTCGAGAAAGTTGTTTATTTGGGCATTTTTAGCCTCTGTTCAAAATTTTGACGGTCTAATACAATTTTTATTTTTTGCCAGGTTCTTGAAAATTTTGATCAACCCTCGTAGATTAACTTTTATACATCGATGTAAAACCATTTGCCTTTACTTCATTTGTAATCTTAATGCAATTTTGTGTAAAATTTTTGTTTCCCATTATTTATTTTGCTTCAAAAACTGAAATTGTTTTTGATCAGTATGTAATGTTTGATGCAAAGTTTATCTAATTACATCAGTTTTGCCAAAACCGACGTTTCTCATTTTTCTTAAGTTAGTAAACAGATGTACAAGAAGAAAATATTAGGAAGCTTTCGTTGAAATTTTACTTAATTAATATTGGATCAAAAAGAATTAATATTAATCGTTCGAAACATTTTATTCAACAAAAATTTAGTTTAATATAATTAATTTAATTTAATATTAATTAAGTGAAATTTCAACGAAAGCTTCCTAATATTTTCTTTTTGTACATCTGTTTACTAACTTAAGAAAAATGAGAAAAGTCGGTTTTGGCAAAACTGATGTAATTAGATAAACTTTGCATCAAACATTACATACTGATCAATAACAATTTCAGTTTTTGAAGCAAAATAAATAATTGGAAACAAAAATTTTACACAAAATTGCATTAAGATTACAAATGAAGTAAAGGCAAATGATTTTACATCGATGTATAAAAGTTAATCTACGAGGGTTGATCAAAATTTTCAAGAATCTGGCAAAAAATAAAAATTGTATTAGACTATCAAAATTTCGTACGGAGGCTAAAAATGCCTAAATAAACAACTTTCTCGAATAAAGTTTTTCGATATTTTGATAAATAATGGTATTTTTGAACCTATTTTATTAAAAATGTCAAATTTGACAAGTAACGCAAGTCGTGCAGCTGCTTCAGTATACGTCATTTTTGGTTTTTAGGTAAGCAAAAACTAACTGCTTTTTCAATTTTTACCTATACCTAATAATTAAAAAAAATCCCATTTGATGCGAACTTTCTTGCGGACACTGTATATAGTTTAAAACGTCGGTACGTTGAGTGTTGAGTTTAATAATAAAAAATACATTTTTACCACCTTTAGTAACCTAAAATGATGAAAGGGCGATAGACTGAACTAATACCCATCTGTGTTATAGCATTTGGTGTAACTAAAGTTGGTATTTTTTTTTTATTTAACGAAATATGGTGCATATACCTATATGATTTTTTTAGAATTTATTTCATGGTGAACTAATATACTTTATAAAAAATACATTTCTACCACCTTTAGTAACCTAAAATTATGAAAGGGCGATAGACTGAACTAATACCCATCTGGGTTTTAGCATTTGGTGTAACTAAAGTTGGTAATTTTTTTTTATTTAACGAAATATGAAGGATATACCTATTATGTATATATATTTTAGAATTTATTCCATGTTGAACTAATATCTTTATTGGCAAATCTCTAATGATATCTACTAATAAGCAAAATAATAACGAAATAAATTTAATTATTATAGGTTATATAGACATCTAATTAATTCGTCACCTTCCTATTCACCATTAAGAAGAGAGGATGGGTTAGAATTCAAGCAACATTTAAATCTTATGTTTGTACATCCGACGTTTGTTGAAATATAAATTGTTAATACATAATAATTAAACAAATTTGTGTTTTCTGTTTAATGAAACGTTATAACGAATAATAAATAATAATGTTACATAATTCAGATATTTTGCATTATTCACAGGTATATCTACATTATTTAATGGTTGTAGATCATATGTTTACCTTTTCAACTGTCAAAAAATGTCCACTTAAATATCGTGACGCCTCGAAAAAATTTCCGGAAATTCTTTTAGTTGCCATGGTAACTAGTCATAATTAAGGTATCTTATTGGTTAAAAAGTACAGGTGTGAAATTTTCTACATAACTTTTAATTGGGTTATTAGAAAATAATAAAATTTGGTGTGCAAGTATATCGTACAAGGGCCCTCAAAAAAGTCTCATACAATTTTGATGTAAAATTAAGAGGGGAGCCAATAATCGAGGGTAGCAAAATTTACATGGGATTTCCCATGGCCAGTCTCGCGTTGCACCATCCGGTATACACCGTAATGTACACTACGTACATCTTCCGTCGGATCTGAACAATATGATATTTAATGTGTGCAACAATGGCTATAGAATTTAGCGAGATCTTCATTTTTTACGATATAATAATACCTGTGCCCGTGCATAATTGATTACGAGTTCGCCCACTATTGTCTTAACATCATTGATTAATGTATCAAAGGAAACCAGAACAAAAAGGCCATTTAAATTTATTTGGGAAGAATAAAAGCATTATTAACTTATAAATAGTACGCCCAAGCCTGCAGGTGATATGGGGTATATTAGATCGTTATGTATTTTTGTATAATGCATTAAAATTATAGTTAGACAGATGATATTGTTGTTATGTACCATTATAAGAACCTCTACAAAATACTAGTAAAAATTTGTGGTGTGGGTTTACTCTAATAGCTTTAATAAAGTGAGAAATCGAACAGCCTGGCCGGCCTGGCGGTTTGTTTACGGGTCTTATAAATGGCGGCATAATTTTATTTGTTTTAATTTAAAAGCTGTGTTTTTTGTATTCTGGTTAGCTCTTTGGGATAAACTCTATTGTTTTAAGGCTACAGTTAATTTAATAAATATTGAAGTGTTTATTTAACTTGAAGGTATATTATGTGAATTAGTTTTAAAATATCACTAGTAGAGATAGTTTGTTAGTAGGTAGGATACCTCTAGATACCTAGGTAAGTACTATTTTTTTTCTTTTAGTTTGTTTATTTATCAAGATGCCAATCCCTTGCTGTATTCCTGGGTCTAACGCTAACTATAAAAGTGTTTTAAAGCAGGTGAAGAGAGGGTAATGTATTTTTATAGTTTAGATTTGACCAATGACTGTATAAATATTGTTAATCAGGTTTCAGTGGACATGGATATGAAGGTAAAGGTTTTTTTGAAAGGTAATGAATTGGCTTACAATGATTTGAAATGGATTTTACCCTTTGAAATGAAACTAAGCAGGTGGTCTCAGCTTGAAAACTTATTATTGTCTCGGTACCAATTCATGCATTGGGAAAGTAACGAAGTTACTCAGATAGTAGGTGACTTTCTTAAGACAAGCGTAGATTTCTTAAACAAAGCCTTAAGCTTACAAAATTTTGAGACTTCAGGAGATGATAGTCAATCCTGTAATTTAAACGCAGAAGATCATAATTTGTACAATAGAATATTACTTTTGATCGATCAAATAAATCTACTCGTAGTAAAACAAAAACAGCTTCTCAACGCAATTACTATTATTTAATAATTAGTTAAGTTGGTCTTGTTATCCAAAACTATTTATTACTTTTTTGTAGATTTTTCAACATCAATATAGTGGCAACAGAGCCAAAAACACAAAAAATATCAGAAAGCCCGTTGCCGCGCGTTGCCCGATATCACTTCATGGTTTCTTTTCAAGGTGTTGTGACACAACATTAGATTTGACATGCACAACAATGGAACACGCTATAAACAACCCTGAAAACAGTTTCGAGTTTCGGGGAGCACCTGAAGGTATTTCCCTAATTCTTAATAGCACACTAATTTAGGACTAAATATGTATCTGTACCTTTAAATGTTAGGAAAACCCACAGTTGACCATTCCATCTTTTAATTCTAATTTTAATTTTTTGACCTGTTTATAACTAATCTTAACATAGTATAAAGCAAAGTCCCTGTCGCCCGTCTGTCCCCTTATGTGCGTAAATCTTTAAAACTACGCAACGGATTTTGAAGCGGTTTTTTTTAATAGATAGAGTGATTCAAGGGGAAGGTTTTTATGTATAACTAGCGACCCGCCCCGGCTTCGCACGGGTGCAATTTCAGAAAGTGGCATGCCGGGTACTAATATATCGGGTTTGTTCGGGTTTTTATTTATACCAGCGGGTTGCAACGCATGCCGGGTAGCATATACAGTAACAGCACGCGGGCTAGTAACGACACTCGCGCTAGCAGCAGTTACAGTAATAGCACGCGAGGGTCGCGAGGTATTAAAAGGTATATCGGCAATCGGTTTGTTTGTTGTTAGCAGAGCATTTTTTTAAAATTTAATTAATATTTTATGAAATATTATGAAATTAATTGGATTTAAAAAAAATGCTCTGCTAACAACGAACAAACCGATTGCCGATATACCTTTTTATACCTCGCGTGCTATTACTGTAACTGCTGCTAGCGTGTCGAGTGTCGTTACTAGCCAGGACTTCGGAAAGTCGGATTTTCTAGCCCGCGTGCTGTTACTGTATATGCTGCCTGGTACACGCTAGTATGATATAAATCCCTTTGTAATGTCCCGTAGAATTTAGTATTTTCTTGTACTCCTGTGACAATGGCCCGCAAGGGCCGAAACACGTCAAATTTGTGAAACATAACAAGTAGTTAATATTTTTTCTTCCTGTGCAATGAAACAACAGTTTCACCAAGCATGTAGCCCAACACAAATTAATTAACGTGGTTTATTCTACTTACCGTTCAACTTAAATAATAAATACCAAAAAAATTTAGTCTCTGAAACTTGACACGTGAGCTTACTCCGGCCCACTACTGAACTGGGAACTCTTGGGATCAGCTGTTAACGTCACATGTGAGTGTCAACTATCGCAACGCTTTGTTTTTAGAAAAAGTTGACATTAAAGACAATGAGACGTACTATGGAGGACTTGAGGTAGGAGGCCGATCGCAATGCATTGGATTCGGTCCCAAATTAGCATCGGTAATTCAGCTTTACGAGTTGCCATAAGATGGCGCTCGTGTTCGAAGTGGGCTATCAAATAAATGGTTTCTTATGGACGCGATAACTATTTTTATTTAAATTAGTTCTTTAAGGAACAAATAAGGACTTTTATATGAATTTACACTTACTTTGATATACTTATTAGTAAACTCGGCCTGTATAAAGTTCCAACGATGCTTCGTTTTTAAAATACAGGAACATTCTAGCTAGAATGTTTTACCTTTGGAGCTAGA
The DNA here is from genome assembly GCA_963969555.1 of Polydrusus pterygomalis. Lineage (NCBI taxonomy): Eukaryota > Metazoa > Arthropoda > Insecta > Coleoptera > Curculionidae > Polydrusus > Polydrusus pterygomalis. Next base: position 10,486,041 of record OZ018383.1, read on the forward strand.
AAGATACTTATTTGGCTGCGTTTCATCTCTGAAGAAGATCCTGTCTTACACCCCGACACAAAGCAAACTCTACTTTTATAAATTGTACCATTATTCATTATAAATATGGAAATTAATTACAATACAACGTTATTTGTCTTGTCTTGCCTTCAAACGTTATTTGTTATTTCGAAAAATAAAATGTCAATTGTCAAAAATAAAAGCACATAAAAATAAAGGGTTTAAGTAAAAGTTAAAAACTATGGAGGATCTAGTTTTCCATATTAAAAACGAAGAAGAAGAAGACGACAACATCAGCCCACTTCGGACGCGAGAGCCATCTATCGGCCAACTAGCGAACTAACCAAAAAACCGGGACAGAATTTGAAAATGCTGCCATTGTCGATCGGCCTCCTACCCTATAGTTCTCCATAAGACGTACCTATATCTTGCTCTATCGCGTCGTTGATCCATTACTTCAAGAATGATTTATTTGTGTTTTCGAATTATATCATTCCGTAATAATTACTTAAGTAAGTAAGTATAAGGTATAACAAGCAAATAATTGCACATTTCCGAACGAGAACAATAGCAAAATAAATTTATTAGGTATTTTCTGATTTTAATGCCTAAATAAGTATGAGAAACATGACGAAACGGCTCCATTTAAATTACGATAGTACCTTTTAGAATACGATCATACCATGTAAGGTGGATAAATAAAAGTCAGGTGCACTAAGGTTAAGGCTGGGTTTCCTGCTGGCTAATAGGCAGAGGTTATTATCAGCTATTAAAAACAATTTTGTTGTTTTATAGTGAATAATTATTATTGGACAGATGCTATTACGCAGATATAATCGCTAAAAGGATAATTGTTACGCTGAACAAGAACTTATCATTAGATAAGTACCATTTACCAGTGGACTATTAAGTCCACTGGTAAAATATATTTTTGATCTTACCTTCGGCTTTTCCAAGCATTTAGAAGGAATTATTTGTGGATATCTTGTTTTTTTTTTACTTTCATTCGCATTTATTTGGTTCGTATTCAACGAGAGTTTTTAGGTGTAGGTAAAGTGTGTTGAATGACCGCTGACCGTTACGTCATATTCTCCATATTTGCGATACGTCGTAAATTAATTCAGTCACTTTGACATACCGGTGGTAAAGGTTATGATTTTTCTTAGGCTTGATCTATGAAGGGCTTTAGGAAGGAGTCCGATCGAAAATGGCTGTTCTTTAAATTTACGTCCCTGTTTAGTAGTTAGTTCGCTGTTTCCCGGTCGCGGCGCAGTGATCGTCAAGTGTTTGACTTTTTACAGGTTTTGATAGACGTCAGCGGTATTTTTATCCAATAATTAATAAAATAAGCTTTATTAGATATAATATATACATATCTCAGCCTGTAGAGGGTTTTAGTTAACTAAATTCAATAAAACAGTTGATTATTCCATAAGAACCCATGCATTTTACAGATTTAAAGGAACACATGCGCCCCTGACGCCCATTTTAAAAGCTGCTTTACCGATCCAAAACTTTGCCCGAAACCAATGTATTGCGATCGGTCTCCTAACCTAAAGCCCTCCATAGCTTGATCACATAAAGACGGATGCAGGTGAACAGGGGCGGTTCTAGACCCAAAATATTGGGGGGGCACCACATTGGCGCAGCCACAATTTTTGGTAGCCTTCGCAAGCAAATAACGCCGCAGCCCAAAATGTTTTAGGATCACGCCCAAATTGTATCAAATTATGTAAATAATAAAGCACCCAGAATTTTTTTTTATCATTGGCATGCATGAAATCATAAGTGATTAGCAATTCGATCAGCGATAAATTTATTTATTGAGTATTAGGTTTCACGAAAAAATATTTGTATTATTTCAGTTTTCCTCAGCCGCATTGTAGGGACATAGGTTTTGGATATGATATAGTGGATTTCACCTTAGTTTTTAATGGCCGCCGCTGACACATGTCATTTATAACATTTCTTTTTACAGAACTTAAGGATTGGCCAGGGCCGGACTTAAAAATTATGTGTGAACATGGGTCAATTTATTTGTAGTTGTAATAATTATGGATGGAAACGAGAATTACCTAAGCAATTTTTAAGATATTTCAAAAAAAAACACTGAAGGGGAATGGAAATATAGGATAGAATATCAGAAAAACAATTTCATTTAATTTTTATTCATAATATAATAAAGTTATTTTGGTAAAAACACACTCTTAATTTAGTACAATAAAAAATATACAAGGGGCAGTCGTGAATCTAGTATCATCAATAATTAACTACGTTTTTTATTAAAGAATTATTTTGTTTTTTAATTTGATTTTAGACCATGCAGTGTTAAGTTGAAAAATTCTATATATTATATTTAATAGCTTATTGTTTACTTTTTTATTTTCTTATTCACGGGTAGATATTTTTTTCTTTAGACTAGGTTCTAAAGAGTTTGAAGTTTACAATAGGTCTAACTTTTCGTTGGTTTATAATAAAACAACAAAAGTTTGTAATGTTATCGAATTAGATATTTTTTTTAATGAATAAAGAAAAAATAATGTAAGTAGCTACTACAAAAAAAGATTTTTGTCCATGTGTTTGCAGAACAGATACCTCAAGCACTCTTCAATACAACTGTATGTAAAACTTATTTTAGCATAATGGTTCAATGTGGTTTTCAAATTTAATTTTGTTGCAAGTTCCCTATTATTTTTGGTCTTCATCTGACAAGCTGTCGATGTCGTCGTCACCGTCCGAGACATTAATAATTATTTATTTACTTTTGCATAAAAAGAAACACGTCACAGATACACACAGTCCGGCAGTTTAAAACCAAAAAGTCTAATACGCACAAAATATAAGCAAAATGCTGTCTGAAAAATACCAAAAACAATAACACGAACGATCAAAAATTAACAGCATAATGCACGCGGTGCGCGGTGTGTCCCAATGCGGCTCTGTGATATTTAAACAACGCGACGAGACAATCGAATTAATGAAGTACGAAAAGAGATATGCGAGAGCAAATGCGTAAGACAAAGATGCACATACTAACGGCATATACGAGCGATGACGAGTTTGAGCTCATTGAAGGGCAACGTATTGAACTGTGTAGTGTGCATCTTCGTCATGTACATGTAACTATACGGTCAGTTATATATCCATCTCTTGTTAATCTAGCCAATGCCCGTGCCTGAAAGCCGTTTATAGAATTAGGGATTTTAAAATCACGTGTTGGCTAATATGTTTGACAAGAGAGACGTCAAAGCATTAAAAACTAAGGTGGAGTCCACTATACCTAACATGTTTCGCGAAGATTTTTGCTTCAATGCGAGGGTGCCTGAAACCTGGACTAGAGGCAACATTTAAAAAAAAATCGTTTTTTTAATTGCTTTATCATTATTCTGTGTCTAAAATATGTACATACCAGAGACAACTGGTTTAGTGTATGATTAATGCGTGCGCAGAGTGTATAGTGAAGCGAGGTTGTCATTGTTGCCAAATTGATTGTATTTCTCTCGAGATATTTTTAAGTTTTTTTCAGAAATGTTGGGGGTCCTGGGCCCCCCAGGCCCCCCCGTAGAACCGTCCCTGCATGTGAACAAGTAAAATACAAGCGCGTTTTTTCAAATTTTTAATTATTATTTTTATACTGTTAATGGAGTCAGATATAAGTAGTTTATTTAGGGTTAAATATATCATGGGATGAAACATTTTGTTTTTCTAAAACAGTATGAAATTTTTTATTAATTTAAATTTACCGAAAAATAAATAAAACTCTTTTATAAAATCTAAAATTGAATCATATATTTCTTGTTTATTGCATCTCTAGTGCATCATTCTATAAATTTTGTTTCAAATATTGTCTTCCTATTTATAAAACCATAAAGAAGAAAATATAATAAAAAATGACAACTCAACAAAATACAGTTTTTTAATAATTAAAATAAATCATCTCCGCAAGGATCATCATCATCATCAGATTTGTCCAAGTTAATAATAAAGGGAAGAGCATCTGAAGCACCGATAAATCTTTCCTATTCCCACACATAATTTATAAGTTTATTAGTGTTACAAAATTTTTCCATTTATCCTCTGTTACATTTTCTAAAAAAAGTGTTAATTTTTTTAAACAGTCCGTTAATGAACCAGTGGATATTTTAACACCATCAATGATTTTAAGGTTTAGTTGTATTAAGCGAATGGTTTACCTGCTTTATACATCCTATAAATAGGTACACTCTCTTATGGTATCCTTATGAATTTCGTGAAGTTGTAGACCACGGGATAACAAAATAGCTACATAATTGCGATTCTTAAAATCTACATCATTCTCTATCTCTATCCACTATGCCTTAAGTCGTTGGATTGTTGAACACGAAACTATCAAAGCATCATCAAAAACTCTCTAAAACAGATAGGTATTTATAAAACCATTGCTATAAGTTTTTAATGTTTATTATTTATTTTTGCACAATTCCTTCTTTATTATATCTACTTACCTCGTAAACTGCATTAACGGGTAAAAGAGTCTTTCCGGCATCCGGCATCACTTTCTCTTTGAAAATAATCAAATAATTTTAAAATTAATGCTTGTTCTTTTTTACAAAACCGTGACATTGTTAAAATAAAGTTGATCAAAAAGGTCACTGTCAAAAATCACAATAAAAGGTAAAATTATACGACATTTATTATTGACGCAAATTTACTATCTCACCTAATTCTCGAATGTTAGAAAGATAAGCACTAGTCGTGGCGTAACGGTCAGCGGTCATTGAACAGACTTTAGCTTAAAAAAGAAAAGAAAAAAAATTACAAAGTGCGTATTGTGTAAATTGTATGATTTTATTACTTTTGTAATTAAGCTGTAATATAAATGTTCCTAGTGATATGTATTTGTTAAATAAATCTATCAAAGCCCTCAGATATGGTATACTTACCTCTTTTACTTGAAGTAATTATCTGCCTAAACCTAATATGAAACAAATATGGAAATACGTCACAAAACGTAGATATATTACATTCTATGTTTCAAAACCATTCTAGCGTCAACCGTTTAACAAACTGACAAAAAATAAGTTTTTAATATTGTTATACCTAATTATAAAAATTTGATATTTTAACAAGGTTTAAAATAGTATATTAACGTACACGTTTTATAAAGCATCTTTTATAGCACGCGTCCATGTTAAAAAACGAGCCGCTTGCGGCGAGTTTTATAACGGGACTAGTACTTAAAACTGCTTTATATAACATGTACGTTATACTATTATTTCTAATTTGTAGTTTTTTGAATAAAAAACACATATTTAAAAAGAAAATAAATCCTTCAAATTTTGCAAATTATTATGTCTAAATTTTATGTTGGTAATACTATTTTTATCATAGTAGCCTCTGGACAACAAAAATTATTTTGCGAACTGTCATTTTTTGATTTATTGACCCATTTTCACCACGAGATTCTAAAGTTATTTTAGCGATATGAGATTTGAAATTGGACGGAATACGTTGTGTGATCCTTGTACATTCGGTACATATACAGAGCGTTCGGAAATTCGGGCGACTTTGCTACTTTTTGAATTTCAAAAGACGTGATTTTACGTCACGGCATTGCAATTTAGTATAGGAAAGATGGAAAATTCAAATAAAGTTGAAGTTAAAATCGACATTGGAAGGTTAGTAGATTAAGTTTTGGATAGGATTTGGCAGAAAATGATAGCTTGAAGCATCTACAAACGATTGATTTATAGATTTATGCAACCAACATACATGACTGTTATTCACACAGAATAAAAAAGTAGGTTATCAAGCTATTTTTCCTCTGCGAAAAATGGGTTTTCTCGTAAATCACAAAGGCCGCGCAAGTCAATAAAATAAAACATTTAAATGTTACCGACATCAAATAAAGAAAAAACGCGTATCGAAATAGCTTCATTACGATACGCCAATGCGTATCGCAATAGACTTGTTATGATACCAAATTAGAAAAATATATTTTAAATAATACTCATTACTTTATTTTTTGCGAATCATGTAACTCAAAAATTTGTCCAATAAATTCCAAAAGGTGGTCATGATAAGATTCTCCGGTGTTGACAACTCGACAAGAATCGCATTTTTATTTGCAGGAATGCTGCTCGGTGCAGGAGAAGTTGCCGATTTGCTACGCCCAGCAGGAGTCCGGACAATTCGTATTCATCATTTCGTTAACTGATTTTGAACGGATATTCCGTGATGGTTTTGAGCGATAGCAAACTTTATTTGTAAAAAGGGTTTAAATTCTAAAAAAAAAATTTTAATGTTAGTAAGCCTTTAATTTTCAATTTAAGGTGTGGATTGGATAGAGATCATTCTTCCTTCCTTTAAATCGCTGTCAAAAGATCTTTAACTCTTAGACCTTTATAGATCTCAAGATCGTGTTAAGATAACGCCCAAACATCTGTCAGTTTAATTTAATAAATAACCAAAAGCGGACAGGTATAAGGCACGCCCATCATAGATAGTTTTAACGCGATACAGAATTGGTACTACATAACCTGTGAGTAAGTTTTAAAGTGTCTTGAAGTAATGGACCATCGACGATAGAGCATAGGCGTAGTTAGAGGGGTACTTGGGGTACTAAGCACCCCCGAAATCTAAATTAGCACCCCCAAAAAAAATTTACAATATAAGTATAGGCTAATTTTAAAACTAACCTATTTTTATAATATACATTATATGTAAAGAATTTTTCATATTAATATTTCAAGCATTCGAATTCTGGTACAAATTCAAGTATATTTAGATAGTTGCGGATTCTGTTGAAACTTTCTCTCCGTGTACCGTGTAGTTCACGCCCAGTTTATTTGTCAGAGCGGGTCTATGATCATAAAAATCTCGTAAAATACAAAAGCGGCATAATAGCTTGTGTATGTCATGTTCTGCGATTCTGCATTAATTTGATAATATAAATTTAACCAGTCGTAGTCGTTCAAATTCTCGGAAATTTTTAGCCGGTATTTTGACTATTTCCTCGTTTAATAAGGTTTAATATGGTTTTATTGAATTCTGTTAAAGGTTAAAGTTAAATCAACATGAAAAAACAATGAGTGCGTCGTCGGATCTAAAATACTCCGTGGAATTTTTGAAAAAATCTAGCGGCTACACCGAGTGGGGTTTCGGTTACTGGCGATATAATTCAAATTAAATACTGCATTACGGGTTACTTGTGTAAGATAATAAGATTAATTATTTAGATTTAAATACTGCATTACGGGTTGCCTGCGTAGGATAAAAGGATTTATTATTTTATTTAGATTTAAATCGTTGGCGTCTACTGAAAACTTAATGTTTAGTGGTGAGTATTCAGTATTCATAAATATATTATGCAATATCGTGACATCTCAACGTCAAGTAGTCAAGTTGTTAAATTGTAAGATCTGAGAACTGGGAACCATGCCAAAAAATCCACAAATATCTCCGCTACATTTAATAATCCGCAAAAAATCAATCAATAACACAGGCCTGCATGAAATTTGTGATGACGTGATTTTTGTTTGTTGAGTTCAGTTTTTATATAGAAATAACTAATTAAAATACGATTGGTCTCTATTACCCACAGATTTTTTTTTGCAAAAAAAAATTAAAAATTAAAAAAAAACTTATAATAGGCGTTTTAATACGTTTTAAAATGAATGTAGTACTTCAAATTCTAAATGATTGATGAATAAAAAATGATTTTCTGTGGTGCTACACACCTTCCGACTGGAGACTTTTTATCGACTTCAAAAAGGAGCTTTAAAGCTGTTCTTTTACATAATGACAATGTTTTTGCTTCTGTTTCGGTCGGCCATACAGTTAAGTTAAAGGAAAACTATGAAAATTTAGAGGAATTACTTTTAAGAATACAATATAAAAATCACAACATCTAAAAATTCTAGGTCTTCTCTTAGGTCAGCAGTCTGGATTTACTAAATTTCCATGTTTCCTGTGCGAGTGGGCTAGCAGGAATCGAGAACAGCATTGGATAAAAAGAGACTGATCACAAAGAGAGACTTTAACACCTGGAAACAAAAATGTAATTCGCGAAGGTCTTATTAACCCTCAAAAAGTTTTACTTCCATCACTTCACATAAAACTTGGATGTATGAAACAATTTGTTAAGGCATTAAACAAAGAAGGAAATTGTTTTAATTATTTGTGTAAAACATTTCCGGCTCTGTCAGAGGCAAAATTAAAGGAGGGAATCTTTGTAGGGCCGCAGATTAGCAGCTTGATAAAAGATACAGAATTTGAAAAGTTTATGGAAGATAAGGAAAAATATGCATGGAATGCTTTTAAAAAAATTGAACCTACATTACTACTATGTTGAGATCGTTGAAAATATGCTGGAAAATTTCAGGAATTTCAGAATATGATCACAAAAATTCCCTTTTTACATTCCCATTTGGACTAATTCCCGGAAAATCTTGGGGACGTGGGTGAAGAGCAAGGTGAAAGATTTTATCAATATAATAAAGAGATGGAAAAAAGGTACCAGGGGCGCTGGGACACAAAAATGATGGCCGATTTCTGTTGGACATTGAGAGGAGATCTTCCTTTAGCTGAAACAGAAAAACAACCAAAAGAAGCTTTTCTGAAAAAAGAAAACGTTTTTTGAAGAAGCCATATAACCATTTATAATAAGTAGTTTATATGTGTATATTTTGTATATTTTTGTATTTTTTTCCTTAATATATTCAAAAACTAGCTTATACATGAAATAAATCGTGTTTTTTCTATATTTTTGGATTTTACCGGTTTGAAAAATAACCTTACGTGATATAAAAAAACTGAAAGCAGATTTGAAACCAGCACTACCCAATTACTAGAAAACAGTTAAAATTTTTAAATCAACTTTCAAAGTGTTAAAAAATGCAGGCCTGTGTAATCGATTAACAACATCCATTCAGTTATTCCCAATACAAATGCTGTACCCATATCAACATGAACGATGAACCGCCAATATTAATATTAGATTTCGATTGAAAAACCGGTTATCATTCGGTTTTTAAATCACTTGAATTCTCGGAATTCGGTTATTAAAATAAGTCGGTTTTTCCCATCACTAGTAAAAACCATCCAACATTTTAATTCAGAAAACTATCTTCGTTTTCATAAAGAAAAACGTTTCTTTTGGTACCGCCCATATTACGTATACCTTATTAGAGAGCGTATTTTGATCTGGAGGTAAGAAAGTGAGGCGATAGTCATCTACAAATCTTAAACGTAATATTATTGTAATTATGTTATTTATATGGAGATGACAGATAAACGCCTGCTGGTCAAATCGTGTTAGAAAGAGATTTTTTCTTTAGCGTAATAGAGGTAGATGGATTTGTGTAAGATGTACTGACTTGAATATGCGGTTTTTTTAATAGGTGCCTGCTCTATTTCCATTTGTTGACAAAACTGCATTATTCCCCATCTTTTTTTCTGTATTAATGGATAAAATACAGGGTTGCCCAAAGGTCCGGAATAAAATTAATATAGCCTTAACTAAGGGCGTCCATAGGGGGGGGGGGGCAAAACGGGCACTTCCCCCCCCCCCCTAGGCGCCCACATTACTATTTTATTTCATAATTCAGTATAAATATTGAATAGTACAGTGGTTAGTTAGTAGACCATCAAATCACTAAACTGAACAATTACATAATAAAAACATATCAATAAATTAATACATTAGGCATAAGTTAAACAAATAGTCTTATACAGTGTCACCAGTAAAGTCCGCATCATATGGGCTTTTTTTTATTAATATCTTTATTCAAAATTTGACTTTGGCATCAAGTTCTGCAACGATCGAGATGAAAAAATTGAGCAAAAAAATAGTAGTCACGTGATTCGCATTATCTGTCAAATTTAAATTTTTTTTCAAAAAATAATTCAAAAGTAAGGTTATTTCTGAAAATATCGAAAAAAGTTATGATTTATTTTTAAATGCAGTTTCTAGCCCACATGCAAAATTTCAGCTGGATAAGATAATTTTGATTTTTTACCTATATTTTGTAAATTGCACCACTTTTGCAAAATAAGACTCAACGCAACCTATACATAAAATTTCTTAGTTTTGGCAATGCTTTATTTCAGATACATTTTCTTTAAACTAGCGTCATATTAAATGTGTGTTTTTCTACAAAATCAAAATTGGGCTATTAAAATTTGGTCGCATGTGATACAAAGTTCATTTGTTTTTGACCCTGTATAAGGTAACTTCATAAAATACGTATTTTTGAAAACGTAGTTTGTGACTGAAAGTAAAAAAGTAAAAAATAAAATAAAGAGATTTTAAATTAAATCGTTGAAAATAGATAAACTTTCTGTTGGGTTAAGCAAAAATTTATTTTCCACTTAATGAACACTTTACTGATGACACTGTGTACTTTTTGTCTTAATATTAAGGTGTATTACTTTCAGACACAAACTATGTTTTCCAAAATACTTATTTTATGAAGTTACCTTATACAGGGTCAATAACAAATGAGCTTTGCATCACATGCGACCAAATTTTAATAGCCCAATTTTGATTTCGTAGAAAAACACACATTTAATATAAAGCTACTTTAAAAAAAATGTATCTGAAATAAAGCATTGTCAAAACTAAGAAGTTTTATGTAGGTTACGTTCAGTGTTATTTTGCAAAAGTGGTGCAATTTACAAAATATGGGTAAAAAATAAAAATTATCTTATCCAGCTGAAATTTTGCATGTGGGCTAGAAACTGCATTTAAAAAAACTTTTTCCTATAACTTTTTTTTGATATTTTCAGAAATAACCCCACTTTTGAATTATTTTTTGAAAAAAATTAAAATTTGACAGATAATGCGAATCACGTTACTACTATTCGTTTGCTTAATTTTCATCTCGATCGAAGCAGAACTTGATGCCAAAGTTAAATTTCGAATAAAGCTATTAATAAAAAAAAATCCCATATGATGCGGACTTTACTGGTGACACTGTATATAAAAAGTATTGTTTAAGTTTTTGCCCCCCCCCCCTGAAAAACGCTCTATGGACGCCTTCGATGTGAATTGTCCCTTCTCGCGAGAGAGCGTTCACTTCTCTTAACTTGAAGAATAGACGTCCAGATGGCCTAAATATTAAAGTTTTTGGTAATAAATTTGAGAAGTGTAAGCCTTACATGGTGACGGGCCACCCGCATATTTCACAGAAGACACAAAATACTGTTATTTGCCTTAAATTCTGCTTCGACACCATAAACACGTCGGATATATTAATATTCTGAAATATCTGTTGAAAGGGTATTTATTTTTTGAAAATTATGGCGTCGTATTTTTGAGAATTGCCGCGGTTGTCAGAGGTACAAGCGAAATTATATAGAAATTACGGGATTTTTTGTACTTTATAAGTGAAATCGTGGAAGGTCGCATTTGTTAAATTATGGCCTTTGAAAAAAGGAAATTTATTGCTTGCTTGTATTATTTTTATTTAACGTTGAAAAAGACAAAAATTGAGAGATTATTATTTTTAAATAAAACCAAACTACTGCTCTTCACTGAGAAAAAGCCTTCTATTGCTTATAAGAATTCACATACTCTTGATATAACTATTTAATACTATACAGGGTGGTCCAACAAAAACTTAACACCTCGATTTTACTGCTTTAAAATGAAAATGTGGAAAATCGCTCGGACCCATCGATTTTTATTTTGAGGGGGACATCTTTGGCGTATATTGTCAATCTTGTTACTTCAAGCCCCTAGGAGGGAGGGGGGGGAGTAAGATCTAAATCTTAAATGGATAACCCTATTTTATATAATTTTTTGGATTCTGCATAAAATTCTAAACATTTTTTAATAAAAGCATTATTAGTCTATACTTAACAGTTTCCGAGATATTGACTCTTGACTTTTTTGAACTTTGACAGTGTCTAGCTTTCCAACTGTACGTCTTAGAGCAAAACGGCTTACATGTCCCTATCTTCGATTTTTACTATCTTTCCAATAGTGTCAACTTCCTGTTAAACCGGAAGTAATATATTTCTTACATCCGGTGTAACCAAAAGTTGACACTATTGGAAAGATAATAAAAATCGAAGATAGGGACATGTAAGCCGTTTTGCTCTACGACGTACAGTTAGAACGCTAGACGATGTCAAAGTTCAAAAATGTAATTTTTCAAGAGTCAATATCTCGGAAACTGTTAAGTATAGACTAATAATGGTTCTATTAAAAAATGTTCAGAATTTTATGCAGATATTCCAAAAAAATTATTTATTATTGCTCTGAATACCCACAGTTATTATCAAGTTCTATTGGGGGTGTTATATACTGTATTAGTTCCGACTGGCAGTTGTAATGAAACTTGATATTAATCATAATAATATTTGCTTGCTACGGTTCAATAAAACATATACGTATCACTAAAAATCAGTAGTGTGGTTCTCAAAAATTTAAATAGCTTCTAGTGTGATATTGTTCTTGTCGTTTAAGATTGCATATGAGCATATATCTATTATGCAACATGGTTTACTGAGATCGCAAAATTCGTCCGTAGCTTATAAAGTCTTAAATACAATGAAAAAATAAATTAATTGAAATAGGTATTGGTACGATCAATAAAATTTAATTTCAGACAGGACAGCTAGAAGACTCCGAACAACGATGTAACCTGCGCAACAAATAGGTTAAAAGTAATAATAGGGCGCGCGGCGATTGCCAATCTCTACGAACCCCCACCAACGTCTTGTGGATTATAGGTTCTAACGGACACAATTCGCTTCTCTACTTTCTTATCTGTAGAGAAAGCGCTTTACTGGGAACAAAATGCGTCGCATTGAGAAGATACAATTTATTTCTTAACAAAATTGCTGTGTTAAAAGTAGTTCATTATTCAACAAGACTGTGGTGTTAATGAAACTGATTAATACAAATAAAAACACTGCTGGAATTGATGTAACACTAAAGCAGGTTTGATACAGTAGCAATTTATTTAATATGGGTTAATAAAAAATAAGCTATCCATACAAACTATGTCTTAGCAAACCAGTTGTGCATTAGATCATTTTCCTCAGTGCGGTTAATGTTTTTAGAGGCACACAATATATAGTTTTGTTATGGTACGAAAAAATCAATATAGGTTAATGTAAATTTAAAAAAAAAATACCAAATTTGGGAAATGTAGAAAATAAGAATTTTATTTTAAGCTTCGGCGATTTTAAACCGCAGAATAGTCATTTACTGTTAATAACAGTAGATTTTAATTTTAAAAACCGCCTGTTTTGCATAAATACACAATCTTTTTTAATAGATTCCTCCCAATATGGAAAAGGATCATTGCATTAGTATGGTAGCCACAGTTAGAGACCTATCGCAATCTATTCGTTTACAGTTTTTGAAAAGTAATTACGAAAAAATTTTCAACGACTTATTTTTTTATTTATTTATGACCTCAAATCAGTACAAAGATACCCGGTACCGAGTCCTACACGTACAATCAGGAAACAGTCGCTAAAATATAGATAGTACACAATAACCTAATGTAACATAATTATGTTAATTCTTTGGAGGGTCTTTAGTTTTCATATAATTTTTGAAATTTACGTAAGTCTTTTTGGCTGCTTTGCTAATGATGACTTTCGGTATTTCATTATAATACACCTGAATGCTTAGAAAAATTGGAGAGTTTTTGGTTCTAGAAAACTTATTTCTAAGGTTCATGTTTGTTCTTAAGTTGTACTTATGAAAGTCCAAATTTTTGCTCAACACTGCATTTAACTTTAGTAATTTATTTTCTAAACCGTGTATTAGTATTGTTTGTTCTTTTAATTGTCTGATGTTTAGGAACGGATACCGTTTATAAATATAGCTAGTTGTCGTATAGTAGTTTAAAAAAAAAATACTTTTTATAGTCTTATTTTTTGATACCATGATACCTTTGCAGCTTGTCCAAGATATATTCGCCTGTGTTCCCCCAACAAGGTATTAAGTACCTTAAATGTGGTTCAACAAAACAATTGTTTAAGTGGAATTGTCGATTTTTGTTTAATTAATGAGCGCATCTTCTAATATTTCCAATAATGGGAGACAGTATTTTAATGACGTGATCTATGTAGCCATTTGTAATAGAATAGAATAGAATAGAATAGAATAGAACTTTATTTCATATTATGTTTCACAATACATATCATAAAGACATAAAAGAAATGACGTCACAAGATTACATTACTATAAGTTTTACATAAGTATTTTTCCTGGTTTTACATATTAAAGTAATCTTCAATTTTATACGGTTCCAGTCCAATTAGAAGTTTTTTAGTCTCCAATTTAAATTTTTTATAACATGATATATTCTTAATTCTATTTGGTAATTTATTATAAATTCTTATACACATATATGAGGGGTGTCTTTCTGTCATTGTTAACTTATGGATTGGATAATTTATATCTAATGTTCTAGTATTATATACATTATTTACATTGTTTATTAAGAATTTTTCTTTGTGTTTAAATAAATAAAGTAAACATTCATGCAAATATAGGCCATATATTGTTAAAATGCCGTTTTCCTTGAATTTCCCCCTGCAAGATTCTATTATACCCATCTTAAAAATGATTCTTATAATCCTTTTTTGTACAATGAAAATGGATTCAGTTTCTGAGCTAATTCCCCAAAAAATTAATCCATATCTAAGAAGCGCTTCAAAATTTGCAAAATATAAAATCTTAAGAATATCCCTATTTACATAACCTGTACATGTTCGAATTGCATAGCAGACTTTATTTAGTTTTTTACCCAAACTCTCAATTTGGGGTGACCATTTTAGGAACTCGTCAATGACAATTCCCAAAAAAGTTGTATATTTTACTGTCTCTATGTCCTTTTCACTTAATACAATATTCATTGGTTTCTCTTTTGTTGTCCTATTCGTACTAAAAATCACAATATTTGTTTTATCTTCATTTATTATTAATTTGTTACGTTCAAACCATTCTTTTGCATCTTAGAAAAAACACTCTATTTGCCGAATCAGAGACTCAGGTTCTTCTTCACCTACAAGTAAATTTGTGTCATCTGCAAAGTTTGTCATAGCTCGACCATCACCATTCGCTATGCAATTGAGATCATTTATGAATATCAAGAATAGAATGGGCCCCAAAACACTCCCTTGGGGTAGACCCATCGTTATTTCTTTGATATTTGACTTAACTGCTTGATTGTTCTTTGTAATTACAACTCGTTGTTGTCTATTTGATAGATATGATTCCAGCCACTGTAAGGCATTTCCTTCGACTCCATAAGAGCTTAGTTTCAAAAGTAGATAACTCCAATCAATGCAGTCATACGCCTTCGATAGGTCTATGAATAACCCCGCTGTAAGCTTACCTTCTTCTAATAGGTTTTGTATTGTCTGCGTAAATTGATACACTGCCGTCTGTGTCGATCTATTTTTTAGATACCCATGCTGAGTGGAACTGAACAAATTAAATTCATTAAAAAAACTTAGCAACCTCCTTGCCATTGCTAGCTCAAACATTTTTGAAAAACTGTTCAATAAACTTATTGGTCTGTAGTTTTCCATCTCTTCCGGATCTCCTTTCTTAAGAATAGGTTTTATTAATGAGCGCTTTAACTGCTTTGGAAAAATGCCAAATTTCAATGAATTATTCAATATGTAGCACAACACCGTATTGATTTTACTTATACTGGATTTGACTATTTTAGTAGGAATTTCATCTTCACCACTACTCCATTTATTTTTCATTTCTTTTGAGAGATCCATTACTTCATTTGGAGAAAAAGGTTTTAGAAAAAGTGATTTGTCATTTTTTGGAATATTTAAATGTGGGGGTTGTAAGTTTGCATTATTGTTCCTTAAAGTAGAAACAATTTGAATTAAGAACTCGTTATATTCTTCCACTATAACTTCTGGATGTCCCTTAATTTGGCATTCTTCCTTATCAGTGTGTTTGCCTTTTATGTCATTAACTACAGACCACATAATTTTACTTTTATTATCAGAGTTTGTTATTTTCTGACTTAGAGAATTTGCTCTTACTTCCCTCAACATGTTATCGTATTCCCGCTTTGTATTTTTATAGAGATCTTTATAGTTATTGTCGCACCTACTGAGAGTGAGGAGTAGGTCCAATCTATTCTTGCATTCCTTAATTCTGCTATCATGATATACATTTATCCTACGTTTATGATTGTGAATTAGTCTTTTTGGAAAGCTTTCATTAAAAATATTCATGTAGTTATTCATGAACATCTCCCACTGTCCATTTACATCATTTTTAGTAACATTATATACACATTGCCAATCTTCCTGACCTAGTATTTGCAAAAAATAACCTACATTATTGTCATTAAAAAATCTTTTGTATCTAGTACCTATTTTACTACTACCATTTAACTTAAAAACTAGTCTTTGAGATGTGTGATCTGACACATGATTTTCTATTACTTCATTAACTTCATACCGACCTAAATTTGTAAATATGTTATCTATGCAGCTCTGACTATTATCTGTGACCCTAGTATTATCAAAGATAGTTTCATGTAACATAAATGAGTTTGCAATCGATAGTAGTTTAGTTCTGAGTTTATTTGGTTTTTTAAATTCTATATTGAAGTCTCCTCCAATAAGAATTTTTTTATTTTCGTTACAGATCATAGTCAAAATCTGCTCTAACCTCTGAAAGAATATATAAGTTTCCATTAAACCAAATTATAATTCTAAGGTGACTATCTTAAATACTATCCATGTGGAATGAAGCTTGATGACTCCGCCTATACGTGCTTATTGGAGTGTGAAGTTTAAGCTGTTGGCTTTTGGACAAGAAGAGGCTTCCAGATATTGGGGATATCTATACTTGGTTTACTAAATTTATGGGTATTTTGATTCATGAAAGCTGCTCCTTAGAATTCTCGTTTTCTCCAGTGCTGTTCCGTGTCCAAAGCCTTGGCTTCTAACCACTGTATATTATGTTGGTTGGTCCATACATGTTCCGCTATACCTGATCTCGAAGTTTCACCTCTTTGAGTATGTTTCAGATGTTCCTTAACTCGTACGGGAAGAGGTATTTTTGTTTCTCCAATGTACGATTCGCCACACTCGCAAGAGATTTGATAGGTAAAAATTTTTGTGTTTTCATTGCGGGGGATGTTTTCTTTCGTAAGAAAGCTTCTAAGCGTATTTCCGGATTTGCAGCACTTCGTTTGACGAGAACATCGAAAAAATGTAGAGTGGAACATTTTTCTTTTTCCATGGTAAATTTAATTGGTTGTCTTATACTATTAATATGTTCCAAAAACCGTATCAGCTCTTCGTGGCTGTCTGTCCAGATAATAAAGGGTATCATGAACGGATCTAAGCCAAAGTTTAGGTTTAATCTTGGCAGTTTTAATAGCGTGTGACTCATACAGTGTGTGTATAAAGTCTGGAAACGGCTTAATAACATCACAATTTACTGGCCGATTTAAACAAAATTTGGTACAGTTGTGTAAGAGGATCTAACGCACCGAATGACGATATTGGCGTTGTTGCCAGCTTTTTAGTTTGTCTGGAATTCGAACGAATTTTATATTTTTAAATATAACACCCAGTCTATTTTTACATTTTTAAATTCCACATAAAATTATAATTATTTTTTATTAAATGCATTATTAGTCTATACTTCATAGTTTCCGAGATATTGACTCTCGAAAAGTGACATTTTTGAACTTTGACAGCTTATAACTTTCTAACAGTACGTCTTAGAGCAAAACGGCTTACATGTCCCTATCTTCAATTTTTATTATCTTCCCAAAAAATCAACTTCCGGTTAAACCGGATGTAACTCAAAAGCAGGAAATATAGTTGTTCCGGTTTAACTGGAAGTTGATTTTTTTGGGAAGATAATAAAAATTGAAGATAGGGACATGCAAGCCGTTTTGCTCTAAGACGGACTGTTAGAAAGTTATAAGCTGTCAAAGTTCAAAAATGTCACTTTTCGAGAGTCAATATCTCGGAAACTATGAAGTATAGACTAATAATGCATTTAATAAAAAATAATTATAATTTTATGTGGAATTTAAAAATGTAAAAATATACTGGGTGTTATATTTAAAAATATAAAATTCGTTCGAATTCCAGACAAACTAAAAAGCTGGCAACAACGCCAATATCGTCATTCGGTGCGTTAGATCCTCTTGCACAACTGTACCAAATTTGGTTTAAATCGGCCAGTAAATTGTGATGTTATTAAGCCGTTTCCAGACTTTATACACACACTGTATATAGGTACATATAGAAGGTATTGCAGTGGACCTATAGGACGGAGCCTTGGGCTACTCTTACTCTTATTTCCTTTCCATCACTTAAGACTTTATTTATGATCGTTCACTGTCTTTTAAATAGTTAATCGAGCCTTTTGAGTGAGTCATGAAGCAGCTAATCAAAAATTTCACGTAATACTCAGAGCAGTAGCTACAATATTCGGAATATTCGACACTGAACTGAATAAAACAACTTCACAACGCCCTGCAACAAACTCCTAATATTACCGGGTGATAATAAAGTGTACACGGCGTTTTTTATTACAGATTTATGAAAATTACAGGACCATCTCGAGCGGCGCCATTTAAATACAATGAACATAAACTCTACGATTTATTTATTTTGATGAGGTGCATCCATTAGTAGGAATTAGGATCGTAATTTGTAATTTATTGAAAATAAAAGATAAACGGTAAAGTTACCTTTGAAAGAGTGGATTTTTATGATGTTTCTGACACTGAGTTATGTAGATATATATTGGGCGATATACATATCAGATGCGTAATAAAAATATATAAATTTCTTTAAAGTGAGTCCACGGTAGTCACTGATTTAATTTACATGGATAGTTGCATCGTATCAATTTGGAGGAAGTTAATATTTTTTTAGAATGGACTGCACGTGGTCCGGATCTGAATCCTATAGAATATTTCTGCGGTAATCTAAGAGCGACCATCCGGTGCCGTATAATAGCCTGTACCAATGGTCAGGTACCTATAGATCAAAGAATAACAAATAAACCTATTGTAAGTAAATCAACATGCAATTTACCAAACTTACGCTGTTAAAAGTATGAACATGATGTGGGAAATTTAAATCTGTGTCTAAAACCTTTAAAAAAATCTGCAGTATGGCAACGCAGTAGTCAGAGATCCGCCCCCAAAGATGGATCTACCACGACATTGATCTGAGGCCATGATGACGTTGTTTCATTTATTTTGGTTTAGGGATGTCTACAGAAAATGGCCTGTACCTATAGCTAAACGAGGCATTCGGAATATCACTAGTATTTATTAAATTTTTAGCAAAATAATGCACTTTTACAGGGTGTTAATTAATGTCATGCAGATATTTCAGGGGGTGATAGTACTCGTCAAAGTAAGAAAAAAATGCAAATATATGCATGGTCTAAAACGCGTTATTTTCGTTATACAGGGTGGCAAAGTTTCAATTTTTTTTCTCGTATTTTGCGTTTTCTCTCCTATATTCTGCGATAATTGTTTCAAATTTAGAACATCAACCCTTTTTTTAAATCTCTACAATAAAGTATCAAAATTGTCGGTCGCAGTATACAGGATGTTACATTTTCTTTAATCGGCTACAATTTTATCTTTCAGAACTTTTTTTTTTGGCTCCCTGTATGAATTCCGGTATGAAATTTGAACTCTCTGTTCCTTTGTTTAGCGTTCGGATATCTTGCACTATTCTCGTATCTGTGACCGTTTTCGATTTATTTGCAAAAATAGCCATCGATGGAAATTAAGTGTCGGCGAAATAACGCAGAGTAAAAAGCTGTGTATCAAAACAACTTGTTAGTTAATCAAATAAAAATAAAACAAAATTATAAAAACTGTTGAAAATTGCCGCCTCTTGCTAAAATGCACGAATCAAGTCTTCGCCTCATGGACTGACAGACACTCTATTTTTTCTTATATTCATTATTGCGTTATTTCGCCTACACTTAATTTTCATCGGTGGATATTTTTGCAAATAAATTGAAAACGGTCACAGATACGAGAATAGTGCAAGAGACCAGAACGCTAAACAAAGGAACAGAGAGTTCAAATTTTATACCGGAATTCATACAGGGAGCCAAAAAAAAAGTTTTGAAAGATAAAGTTTTAGCCGATTCAAGAAAATGTAACACCCTGTATACTGCGACCGGCAATTTTGATACTTTATTGCAGATATTTTAAAAAAGGGTTAATGTTCCAAATTTGAAACAATTATCGCAGAATATAAGAGAGAAAACGCAAAATACGAGAAAAAAAATTGAAACTTTGCCACCCTGTATAACGAAAATAAGGCGTTTTGGACCATGCATATATTTGCGTTTTTTTCCTATTTTGACGAGTACTATCATCCCCTGAAATATCTGCATGACATTAATTAACACCCTGTATATTTTAGTGTTAGAAAATTCTGTTGTGTTTAAAAAAACATACCTCCCAGACTTTGTATAATCCATATAAAAGCACTATTATGTTAATTTGTAATTAAAAATGATTGTATTTCTCTCATTACTGCTGCTCGCCCAAAAAGAGACCCCAATTAATAAAGAAAAATTTACACACAACAGTCGTTATCAATAAAAATACCATTTTACCGTTTTCGTGTAAAATATCACCCACAAAAACGTCAAATCGAGATGCTAATTGGTCGAAATCTATATGTTCACGTTGATTAAGCCCAATTAATTGGTATTTCAAAAGGAGGAACCAATTTAGCGATCATTTCTCAGCGGGAGTATATAATTTAAATTACCCAGATTTATCTCAAAGAATAAAACGTATAGTTTACGATATTCTACCGACCCAAGAGGTATGTAAATTGTTTTTGGTAGTTCGATAAGTCCTAGATTTTGTAAAAAACACTGCGATAATTATTTTCTCAATGCGACGCACTTTGTTCCCAGTAAAGCGCTTTCTCTGCAATTAAGAAAGCAGAACAGCGTCCCCTAAAACGAATTGTATCCGTTAGAACCTATAATCCACAAGACGTTCGTGGGGGTTTGTAGCGATCGGCAATCGCCGCGCGCCGTATTATTAGTTTTAACGTATTTGTTGCGCAGGTCACATCGTTGTTCGGAGTCTTCTAGCTGTCCTGTCTGAATTTGAATTTTATTGATCGTACCAATACCTGTTTCAATTAATTTATTTATCAGATAAAGCAATAGAAGATTTTTATTTTTGAACTACAGTACTGATTTTTAGTGGTAAGTATATGCTTTATTAACCGTAGCAAGGACTTATTATTATGAATAATGTCAAGTTTCATTACAACTGCCAGTCGGAACTAATACGGTATATAAAACCAGATTACACCCCCAATAGAACTTGATAATTACTGTGAGTATTCAGAGCACTAATGGCTATAAACCCTTCTATGGTAGCAGTAACTCCTTTTTCCTATTGGCTAAATTGCCGTGATATTATAGTCGGATCTGGTCTTATCGTGCGGGTCATACGATTCAAGAAAGACATACTCTCAGTTTTTGTTTTCTTTACTTGCGTTTAATTTTACCCTCTAAATAAAATACGTAAGATAAATGAGACAGACTTATTCCATTTTGACATAAAAATAAAGGATATGTATTTACTTTCCAGCGATTCTAAAAAAGCTTAAATATGCCAGTTTTGTGACTTTGACGGTTTGTGACAAAATGAAACAATTTTCTGGGTTTTTGCATCCCCAATCAAAAAAAAATGGTACTTAATCTGATAAACTATTTCGAAAATGAAAGAAAAAGTGGAAATTCGCCAACCAATATTCAGGAAACAGTAGCCAAAGCACTGGGAATTAGTTTAAGGACTGTGCACAAAATTGTGCATGAAACAAAACATAACATACCTAATACCCAAGAATACTAAAAAGTGTAAACGAAGAAAGCCAAAGACTTAGGATTTAAGCGAAAATATTAAAATGGGAGTTGGGAGTTCGAAATGTGATTTACGATTTATACAAATCAAAAACCAATGTAACTCTTCCAGTTTTACAAAAAACATTAAAAATTCGGGGTGTTTTGGAAATTGGACTTGAAGCGTTATCAAAATTAATAAAAATTTTAGGTTTTCGCTATAAAAAAGACTGTAACCGAAGATTTTATGTGAGCAGCCACAGATAGTGAGTCAGCGTGTTCAGTTTTTAAAAAAATATACGGACAATTACAAATCGAAATTTAGAAAAGTGGTATTTTTAGACGAAACGTTGATATTTTCGAATGGAAGTGGTTCAAAATCTTGGCAAGATGAGTCTGTAAAAATTGTTAAATGGAAAAAGGGGTGCGGTACGGGAAAGCGTTTTATTATTTTGCATGCCGGTTCTGCAACAGGATATGTTGCAGGTGCGAGTTTAATTTTTTCTTTAACATCAAAAAGTGCTGACTATCACGATAATATGAATTGTTGCGAAATGTTTGAAAAATGGTTAAAAGTTCATTTGATACCAAATTTGGATGCTCCGTCTTTAATTGTATTAGAATTGAAGAATTTTAAATAAACAGCCTACTTCATCTTGGAGGAAAGGTGATATTTATGAGTGGCTGGAAAAACACAATCAAAATCCTTTACCAAATATGCTTAAATCGGAACTCCTATCAATAGCAAAGTCTCTTAAAAAACCCAAAATATACGCGGTAGATGAAATACTGCGTGAATATGGTCATGAGGTTCTACGACTGCTGCCATGTCATTGCCAGTTTAACGCAATAGAATTAATATGGGCTGGTGCAAAGTCTTATTATGAAAAACATGTAGGTGATGGTCTTAAATCCGGCCAAGTACAAATAGTTTGGCAAGATTCGTTAGATCATATTACACAAGAGTACTAGAAGAAATCGGTGGAACATACAGAAATATTAATAAGGGATTGGTGGGATCGAGAACAAGTACTAGATATCGAAGTAGCGCCAATGATAATTGCTCCATTCGAAGACGACGAGGACTTTTCAGATTTTATAAGTGACGAGGAGAGTTTTTAGGCTATAATTATAAACGGTGTTTTTCGTTTACATTTTTTAGTATTCTTGGGTATTATATTATGCTTTTTTTTCATGCACATTATTCTGCATAGTCCCAGTGTTTTCATTACGGTTTCCTGCATATTTGTTTGCGAATTTCCACTTTTTCTTTCATTATCGAAATAGTTTATCAGACTAAATGCCATTGTATTTTTAGGTTTTAGTAGTAAAATTGTTAAAATAAATTGCACTGTTTATTATTGTCGTTTTTAATTAAAGGGTACAGTAGGTATATAATTAACGATTATATAATTTTTTTGTAACTTTTTCAACTCCCCTGTACATAATTTTTACAAATCTAATAATATTAGGTATAGCGATAGCTAAAATAATGAAACTATTTTTCCTTCCTTCGGTATATTTGTAAATAATCTCACAACATTTTGATAGCCTCTGTGTTGTCTGATTTGACGCATATGATCAGTGACCTTTGGACCCGCACGTTAAGACCAGATCTGACTATATCACTTCACAACGGTCTAGCAATTTTCGTTGTCTGACAGTAGGAAAGCGCGTTGCTGTGACATATAGTATTAAAGAGTGGTACTTATAAAAAGTATGTGAATTCTTATAAGGAATAGAAGGATTTTTTCTCAGTGCAGATACCGAAAGTTCCACCGCCCTTCTGAATAAGAAAATAAAGCATACCTACTTTAGTACCTACAACCTGGTAAAAAAATAAAATTTCTATCTTTAATAATAAAAAAGTTAAAAGGGGCGGTCAAAATATAGTCAGTGACCCTGTACACTTTACAACAAATGAAGAAACTCGTTAAAATTCTTCACGAGCTACTGAAATCCGAAACGTCATCCTGCCATGCGGATGCGTTCGTATCTGTCGTCCCGTTTTTTTTATCGCCTAGTCCAATTTACCGTTCCCCTTCCAGCAATATTTAATTACGTTTAGATTAGGGGTATCACCGATAATTGTTAATTAAAGTCGAGGAACGCTGCCCCGTAAATTATCGGAGAGCGGTGTCGCCCCCTCGGGGCATTTTTCGAAATAAATTATTATAATCTCGAGTTTCGCGCATGATAAACTGAAGCCTGTGACACTTTTGATATACAGTGTATTATTGCAATTAGTTTTTCGAGTTTTTTTCTTGTCCTGTATTAAATTCCCCATTATCTGGGTTTTTTTTACCCCTACTAGGATCGTTATTTGTCAATTGTGAAATAATTTGACGTCATAGACATAGACATAGCCAACAATAATCACAAAAGGGGCAAATTTATGGTTTTGCGCATGTAAACAACGTCCAGTATGGTCTGGATTCTGAACTCCACGGTCAAACGTAAACGTCGTGCTGGAAGATGTAATTCAGTGGCGGCTCGTGGGGTAGAGCCACAGTGCCATGGCACTACCTGCCCTCCTGTCTAGCGTCCTGCCCTTTACAAATTACCAAAACCTATTAAAATTAATATTCTCGTTTTTAAAGCAATTAGCAAAATAATTTTAAAATGGGACACAGGCGGGTGCAAATTTTCATCTAAAAGGAAGCGATTATGCGTAAAACGGTAACGTAGCTTCCGCGCCAAGCGCGACGAGGCACACGGGAGGTGACGAAACGCCATCACCTCAATAAAAAAACGTTGGAAATGACCTTGAATGCAAGCAGGCAAAAATCTCGGCGACGTAGCCTGGCTCTCTTCGTTTGACCGTTTGATGTTAGACGTTTCAAACAGCTGATGTTCGCGTCGCAGAAATTGGAAATTAAGGAATTAGGACGACCGTTACCAGATTTAAATATAGAAAAAACTCAGGGCGGACAGAAAGTGCGTTTGCGTTAATTTAATAGAAATATTTATGGAAAAAATACTTGGGTGTGCGGTTGTGATGAATCTAATAGACTATTTTGTTTTATGTGTGTTTTATTTGGTGGGGAGCAAACTTGGTCCCAAAAAGGTACAGATGATTTGGTCCATATCTGTGACAAAATGAAGACACATGAAAAATCGAAGGTACATTTAAACAATATATTTAATTTCAGTATGCTTGGTAAAATTAACATTAAAACTCAATTAAATTCTGCATATCACAATGAAATAATGAAGAAAAACGAACAAATTGATAAAAACAGATACATATTAAACCAAATTATAAACTGCGTTCGGTTTTGTGGTGCATTTGAGTTGGCTTTGAGAGGTCATGACGAAAAAGAGACGTCGGAAAATAGGGGCATATTTCGTGAATTAATAAATTTCAGCTCAGAATTAGACAAAACTCTTAAAGATCATATTGAAAAATCAAAAGTATTTAAAGGAACATCAAAAACCATACAAAATGAACTTCTGGACTGTATGTTAGATGTGTATTATGACTATCATGATGAAGTCATAAAAGAAATAAAGGACTCTCCGTTTATCGCTGTTATCGCAGATGAAACCACTGACATTGCTTGTGTGTTTCAACTTGTTATCGTGTTTAGGTATATTCAAGATATGATTGTAAATTCATAAATTAAATTAGGTGCCTTTTTGCTTATTTTTCCTACTTCAAAAGCAAGAACTATTAACAAAAAAGGGCGTGGCACCCAAAAAATTTTTTCCTGCGGCGCTAAGGGTTTACCTGGCCCTACTTTACTAAAATGGCACGAGCCGCCACTGATGTAATCCTCTCCATATACCACTCAAACCGATGGAATCGTGACTCGGAAGAAAAATATCTTGATAGACAGCAATCGCCAGCAGCCCGGTGAGACAAAGATTGGCGGAATGGAAACATGTGACGTCAGAGTGTGACGTCACATGCCAGACAATTGTTAATAGAACCGCCCTACGTTTACCGTCCCCATCCTTGTCGTCTATCCTTGTCTAAGGTCCTCATCATTTATGAGTTAATATAACTCCTACGTCGTTATTTGTTTAAACTGAATGTGTTTACTAAGAAACGCGACCTTTCTTCGTTCGAGCTATACTTGTCTCTCTTTATATATAGCAAAGGTAACTTGATGCAGACAGAGACTATGCTACAAATTGCCCGAGCCATTAAATTATTTTTAAACGTTCAGTATCTTCTTGGACTCAGTCACAAATAATGGAATCGCCCAGCCCAACCTCGCCTTTATAAAATAAAATGATAATGGCCGACAAAGTTTATGAAAGAGTTTGTTTAACTTATTAACTTGATCTTTTCTATTAATATTGTACATGAACACGAGAATGTTTACATTTCATTCTGCTAAAGGTAAGTTTGCTAACTTTGATTAATTATTTCTATGATTATACAAATCAAAACCATAACATAAACTGAATATTAACCAAAATGTGCCAACACTTGTTTGATTATTTTCTCCTAAATCTGACGCCCGGAAGTAAGAAATAAAATGACAGACACCCGTTTTAACAGTATTGCCAGATTTTGTATTTTTTTCTTATTTTAGATTGTCCACAGAAAAGAAGTGGTATGCTAGATACAAAGTTTAAAGTATTTAAAATTCACCATCAAGTAACATTTCTTGAAAAAATTGTGTTTTTGATTGTTCTTGTCCTATAAACTTTACTGTTTTTATATTAGAGATTACTAAAAATAGAGGGTTAAAAAAATACAAGGTGTTTTATATTAAGAAACATGTTGGGTTACGTCCACGGAAGTGACTTTTCGGTAATAAATAATACCATAAAAATGTGAAAAATGAATTATTTAATTTGAAACAATATTCATTCGATTAAGTTACTATTTACTAACCTATTTACGCGTTTCACCGCGTATTACCGCGTTTTGTGTGCTTTTCTAGAATTTATAAACTGCCAATACAGCTGCATACGTTTTTTCAATATTCACCCAGGTATCATTTGACTAGTTGATGACAACAAATCAACATTAATCCAGAAGATTGAAGCAAATTTCTTGGTGCCAGTATTTGTTGGCTACGTAATGAGCTATATAAACTGTTAGTCTATAAAAAAAAAATAATGTCTATTGGCCTTCCAGGCATCAATAACCCCAAAGCTCTGTCACCATCGGCTGAAAATCACCGCCGATTACCATCACCCTCACGAAGTGCGATCAACTACCACTTAAAATTATTATCAGTTTATCTTCTGCTAGGTATGGTCATCTGTTTAACTTCTTAAGATATATATCTCTTATTTCACGAAACGGGTGGCACATACTGGACCGTAATAGAACCATTTTAACGGGACAAGGTTCGAAGGTTTCTGTATATTTGTAAATTAAAAGATACTAACAAGGTATTGAGTCTGCTGAAATAACTTGAAGTTGCCAGCGAACAGCTTTTCCAAAATATCACTAGGTGAAGAATACAGTGACAGAACCTAATATAGCTACGCGTAGCTGTACATTTCGTGGTACGGTCCTTCTTTTGTTTTTTAAAGGGAAAGTGTTGTATTGTATATTAGTCTTTTAATTGCTTTAATTAAAGAACGTTAAAGAAGAATTGGCGAGCCAGCGTCAGGCAATTCCTTATCGTGTCGGATGGTATTATCTCTTGATGGTATCAGGTCTCAAGGTAATATATCGCCATCAGTATTAAAGAATATAAACTTAGGTAGGTACCTACTCCTCGTTATATCCTGTTTATGATCAGTATAATGAAGCTTTTCATCTTTTCCATTTGCTTCATATACAAGGAAATGTAAAAAACGCATCATGTGATAGCCACTGGCGCAGGGTGTGTATGCGTGTGTGTAACCATAGGTGAAGCTTTGTCTGGGAGGGAAGGGGGATGGGGGTCAAACCCCCGCATAAATTTTTTTTTAATGTAAGACCGTGAGTTTTTTCAGAGTTCTGGGTGGTTTTATCGATTACCGGCTGAACAGTGCTCTACGCTAATGCAGCTAATCGTTTAAATCATCAATTCTTAATTCATCATAATATGAGCTAGGCACTCTTGAATAGCAAACGCCAATACATTGTTGATTGGGTAATCTTTGGTAATAGGTACCTACATATACTGGGTGTGCTAAAAGATATGGTCGATAATTTGGGATTTAGTAGATTGGTTAAAATAAAGTAAGAACGTTGTGTTAAAAATTGTGTCCCACGTTCACTTACTATGAAGCTACAGCCATCTAAAGGAGGTATTCTGACGATGGTTTTTTCTAAATATTTTCGAAACCTTTATACAGTGTCACCAGTAAAGTCCGCATCATATGGGATTTTTTTTTATTAATAGGTTTATTCAAAATTTGACTTTGGCATCAAGTTCTGCTTCGATCGCGATGAAAATTAAGCAAAAAAATAGTAGTCACGTGATTCGCATTATATGTCAAATTTTAATTTTTTCAAAAAAATAATTCAAAAGTGGGGTTATTTTTGAAAATATCGAAAAAAGTTATTAGAAAAAGTTTTTTTAAATGTAGTTTCTAGCCCACGTGCAAAATTTCAGCCGCATAAGATAATTTTCATTTTTTACCTATATTTTGAAAAGGGCACCACTTTTGCAAAATAATACTCAACGCAACTTACATAAAACTTCTTAGTTTTGACAATGCTTTATTTCAGATACATTTTCTTTAAAGTAGCGCCATATTAAATGTGTGTTTTTTTACAAAATCAAAATTGGGCTATTAAAATTTGGTCGTATGTGATGCAAAGTTTATTTGTTTTTGACCCTGTATAAGGTAACTCCATAAAATAAGTATTTTGTGTCTGAAAGTAATACACCTTATTATTAAGACAAAAAAGAACACAGTGTCTTTAGTAAAGTGTTTTTTAAGTGGAAAATAAATTTTAGTTTAACAACGTAAAGTTTATCTATTTTCAACGATTTAATTTAAAACCCCTATATTATAATTTATTATTAAGCTATGTCATAATAACGTTAACGTGTATTACTTTCAACTACAAACTACGTTTTCAAAAATACTTATTTTATGAAGTTACCTTATACAGGGTCCAAAACAAATAAACTTTGCATCACATACGACCAAATTTTAATAGCCCAGTTTTGATTTTGTAGAAAAACACACATTTATTGTGGCGCTTCTTTAAAGAAAATGTATCTGAAATAAAGCATTGTCAAAACTAAGAAGTTTTATGTAAGTTGCGTTGAGTCTTATTTTCCAAAAGTGGTGCAATTTACAAAATATAGGTAAAAAATGAAAATTATCTTATGCGGCTGAAATTTTGCATGTGGGCTAGAAACTGCATTTAAAAAAACTTTTTCTAATAACTTTTTTCGATATTTTCAAAAATAACCCCACTTTTAAATTATTTTTTTGAAAAAATTAAAATTTGACAGATAATGAGAATCACGTGACTACTATTTTTTTGCTTAATTTTCATTTCGATCGAAGCAGAGCTTGATGCCAAAGTCAAATTTCGAATAAAGCCATTAATAAAAAAAAATCCCATATGATGCGGACTTTACTGGTGACACTGTAGATACAAATTTAAAATTTAGATATTTGGGTAAACTTTTAAACCATTTAGGACACCCGTTTTGCAGTGGAGGCTCGTGGGGTCGAGCCACAGTGCCATGGCACTACCTGCCCTCCTGTCCAGCGTCCTGCCCTTTACAAATTACCAAAACCTATTAAAATTAATATTCTCGTTTTTAAAGCAATTAGCAAAATAATTTAAAAATGGAACACAGTCGGGTGCAAATTTCCATCTATTTAGGAAGCGATTATGCGTAAAACGGTAACGTAGCTTTCGCGCCACACGGCGGAGGCCCCAAGTGATGACGAAATCGCCATAACACAACAATAAAAAACATTAGAAAATGACGCCATGAATGCAAGCAGGAAAAAATCTCTGAGTAGCCAGGCTCTTCGTTTGACCGTTTGACGTTAGACGTTTCAAACAGTACAGTTGTCCCGCGTCACGTCGCGATTTGTTTGTGTTAGGTTAGGTTGTTTGTAAACTAAATAATTTTCGTTCGGCCGTCTGATTTAATGTTAATTTTATTTTAGAAATACATAAATGAATACTATTAGATAGGGTGTGCGGTTGTGGTGAATCTAATAGACTATTTTGTTTTATGTGTGTTTTATTTTGTGGGGAGCAAACTTGGTCCCAAAAAGGTACAGATGATTTGGTCCATATCTGGGGAAAAATGAAGACACATGAAAAATCGAAGGTACATTTAAACAATATATTTAATTTCAGTATGCTTGGTAAAATTAACATTAAAAGGTGTCTTTTTGCTTATTTTTCCTACTTCAAAAGCAAGAACTATTAACAAAAAAGGGCGTGGCACCCAAAATTTTTTTGTCTGCGGCGCTAAGGGTTTACCTGGCCCTACTTCACTAAAATGGCACAAGCCGCCACTGCCGTTTTGTATTCGAAATGCAAATTTCTAAACTTTATGTCTTCTTTGCCCCTGTGTATCTATTATAAATTATTTATATTCTGTTCTCTTATACGCAAAAAGTAATAAACGCTAAGAGGGGTAACTTGAAGGCCAATAAAATATACGAATGATTTTCGCAATGCTATTAAACTAATATTTACTAAGATAATGAAGTGTTTTAATGTTTGACGTTCGTATTACGCGTAACTAATGACCGGACCATAAAAGGCATTTTTTATCTGTTATTGCTAACTGTTTCTTTATTTTCTTTTCTAATTTACTTGAACAGTTAAATGTGTTGACTGTTAACTTCAAGGGATCTTGCACCATGTGGTCGATGATGAACTTTTATTTTACAGAAAAAAATGGAAGATCACGTCGAACGACTATACGCAGGGTTAGTAAAAGGTATAAATTATGGTTAATCATTTGGGATTGAGTAAATTGGTTAAAAATAAAGTAAGACTTTATATAAAATTGTGTTCCATGTCCACTTACTACGAAGCTACAGCCCTCTAAAGGGGTACTCTCTCTACTACCCCCCATACTGAGAAAAAGCCGTTTATTCCTTATAAAAATTCACATACTCTTTATACAAATATAAATAGCTTCTAGTATGATATTGTTCTTGTCGTTTAACATTGCACATGATTATCTATTATGCAAAATGGTTTACTGAGATGGTAAAATTCGTTCATAGATTATAAAGTTCAATACCAATGGTAGGTTGTGCGAAAAAAGAATATTCTATTGCTTTATCTGACATGCAAAGTGTAAAAAAACGTAAGTACAAAGTAAAAATAAATTAATTAAAACTGGTAGGGGTACGATCAATAAAATTCAAGTTCAGACAGGGCAGGTTAAAACTAATAAAAGGGCGCGCGGCGATTGCCGATAGCTACGAACCCCCACCAACGTTATAGGTTATAGGTTCTAACGGATACAATTCGTTTTTGGGAAAAAGCGCTTTGCTGGGAAGAAAATGCATCGCATTGAGAAGATACAACTTATTTCTTAACAATATTGCTGTATTAAAAGTGGTTCATTATTCAACCAGACTGTGCTGTTAATGAAACTGATTACCAAGGGCGTCCGAATGGGGGGGGGAGGCAAGGGGGGTGCGCTTGCCTCCCCCTGGCCCAAGTAGAATTGAGATATTTTATTTAACTGGGATATTATACATTTTTATTGAGATACAATTCAATTGACAAAATTGGTAAAACGAACTCTTGTTGCATAAAATGAAATGTGGAATTCAAAAATCTTCACTAAATAGCGAAGGAAAAATATTAGAATAGAATAAATAAAGCTTTATTTTAATTTACACAGCTAGTCATAATAGCAATATATAAATATATATACTATTGGTAGGAGAAGGTTGCCTATATTGGAACCGCTACCTAAATTGGACCACAGTACATTTCTCCGAAACTAAACAAGTGCCATATAATCTGGCAACACTGTATCATACTTCCACCCAGAACCTTTGATCGGCACCAAACTAAACTAG
The DNA here is from genome assembly GCA_963969555.1 of Polydrusus pterygomalis. Classification (NCBI taxonomy): domain Eukaryota; kingdom Metazoa; phylum Arthropoda; class Insecta; order Coleoptera; family Curculionidae; genus Polydrusus; species Polydrusus pterygomalis. The sequence continues at coordinate 10,517,827 of OZ018383.1, forward strand.
TTGGCCGTTAGTGCTTGGCGTGTACCCACAGAGCAAAACGTAATTTACACAATTTTAATGTAATATTTTTAGGATTTACCTAAGAATTTACCTTAGAACCATAAAACTCTAAGCAACATCTTTTTTATGGAAGTTATCAAGTAAGTTTTTCTCTTTCTATTTCTCCTATTACTCTGCCATATTTGTTTTTTCTTGTTTCTTTCCTGGGTGGTTTTGTAAAACACGTGGTAGTTGCTTAAATTGGACCACTGGGTGATTGCCAATTTAGGCAATTTTTCCAAATTGTGCAAAAACAATTTTTCTCTTTAAATACCGTTAATGTCATGAACTAACACCATTTCAATATTGCTAAAATCTTTTTTCTTTGAGTTAAAAAATGAAACTATGACTGGTCCAATATAGGAAACTAATAGGTACTTTTTCTTTGCATTAGGATGTCTTCTACCGAAATTTTGATTGTAAATTGGATGTTTTTTTGAAATATAAGTACATATAACACTTCCTATTCCAACAATTTTATTTTTATTTATTTATTTATCACCTAAGCTTCCGATTTAAATCATGTGGTCCAATTTTGGAACCCCCAGGTGCAATTTAGGCAACCGGTTTCCTATATTGAACCACTTGCAGAGGTTTTTTTTATAGCCTGGTATATCATAGATACCTTGAAATAAAATTCTGCAAAAAATCCTGCAGTTGAACAACATACTAAAGTATACTAAGGTATAGCTTCAAGATCGATTTTGCGTTATTATCAGGATCTATGATAAGAAATCTGGAAATTGGTCCAATATGGGCAACCTTCCCCTATGTTTTAACTACATGTACAGTGGAAAGATCATTCAGTACTCTCAGAAGAGTAAAAACCTGGATTCGCTCGACTATGACTGAGCACCGACTGGAAGGTTTATGTATGATGAGTGTTCATCGCAAATTTGTAAAAGAAAAAAAATACATTTTTAATTGAAAAAATTATTGATGAACTTGCAAAAGATTCAAGATACACACCTAAGCTTCCGATTTAAATCATGTGGTCCAATTTTGGAACCCCCAGGTGCAATTTAGGCAACCGGTTTCCTATATTGAACCACTTGCAGAGGTTTTTTTATAGCCTGGTATATCATAGATACTTTGAAATAAAATTCTGCAAAAAATCCTGCAGTTGAACAACATACTAAAGTATATTAAGGTATAGCTTCAAGATCGATTTTGCGTTATTATCAGGATCTATGATAAGAAATCTGGAAATTGGTCCAATATGGGCAACCTTCTCCTATGTTTACCTCCAACTACATGTACAGTCGAAACATCATTCAGTACTCTCAGAAGAGTAAAAACCTGGATTCGCTCGACTATGACTGAGCACCGATTGGACGGTTTATATATGATGAGTGTTCATCGCAAATTTGTAAAAGAAAAAAAATACATTTAATTGAAAAAATTATTGATGAATTTGCAAAAGATTCAAGAAAATTGACATTTCTTTTCTCCAATAAATCTGAATAACTTATAAGTTTTTTGTTATATTTGAACATTTTTAAATATTTTGTTTAGCCATTTTTTGTTATTTAATATAACTATTAGGTGTTTTGCTCTATTCTTTTATTGAAGGTTTGTTGAAGTGCTAGAAACAAAAATTCGTGGTAAGTGAACATGGAACACAATTTTATATGAAGTTCTTACTTAGTTTTCAACTAATCTACCCAATCCCAAGTTTACAAAACCCAGACGGATTCTCTGGAGGAATTGTGTCGGATGATAATTGATGCTTGTCGAAGTATTTCACCAGAAGACACTTTAAGAGGGGGAGGGGGAATTTAAAAATCCACTTTATTTCTGTTTAGAACAGAAGGGAAATTATTTTGAGCCGTTAATAAAATAGTTTTCAAAAAGCCAAACGCCGCGCGCCGACACGTATATACCGTTCCACTTACGGCTTGAATATATTTTTTCCATATTTAATAAAATTTGCCTCAATGAATGGTGTCATACCGAATACGTGTAAACGTATGCCAAAAATTTAAATAATAATTCTATAAAAAATAACGTTTTCCGCCAGAGCAGTTTTACGAAAATTACCAATGCAAATTGAATCGACAAATATAGATAATATCTTGTAAATCCGTGTTGTTTATACTAACAATGTTAGACATGAATGGTTTTCGAGAGAGAGTTGGTCAACATTCTAGTGTGGTTGCGTAAGAATTCTCCTTATATGGCAATCATGAATGAAAGATGCCAACTGCAGTTTTCTATTAAAGCGTTTACGTTGATTCTTGCAAGTACATTTTCTTCGGTCTGAAAATACTTCAATATTTTTCTGCGCCTTTGGAAATATACGCATGCGAATCAATTGGTAACTATTGGGAATTTAAGAATGCACGATGACGCCGATTTCAAGAAAAAATGTTAAAAAAAGCCTTCTATTTCTCATAAGAATTCACATATTCTTTATGCAACTTTTTGTTACTATATGTGACAGCAACGCGCTTTCTTACTGTAAGACAGCGAAAATTGCTAGACCGTTGTGTAGTAATAATATCACGGTAATTTAGCCAATGCGAAATAGGAGTTATTGCAACCATATAATGGTGTATAGCCGTTATTGTTCTGAATAGTCACAGTAATTATCAAGTTCTATTGGGGATGTAATCTGGTTTTATATACTGTATCAGTTCCGACTGGCAGTTGTAATGAAACTTGACTTTATTCAATATTCATAATAATATTTGCTTGCTACGGTTAATAAAGCATATACTAAAAATCCGTAGGTACTGTAGTTCTCTAAAATTTAAATAACTTCTAGTGTGATATTGTTTTTCTCATTTAACATTGCATATAATTATTTATTATGCAACATGGTTTGCTGAGATCGTAAAATTCGTCCATGGATTATAAAGTTCAATACTAATGATGGGTTGTGCGAAATAATAATCTTTTATTGCTTTATCTGACATGCAAAGTTTTAAAAAACGTATATACAAAGTAAAAATAAATTAATTAAATCAGGTATTGATACGATTAATAGAATTCTAATTCAGACAGGACAGCTAGAAGACTCCGAACAACGATGTGACCTGCGCAACGAATACGTTAAAACTAATAGTACGGCGCGCGGCGATTGCCGATCGCTACAAACCCCCACCAACGTCTTGGTGGATTATAGGTTCTCACGGACACAATTCGTTTTTGGGGACGCTGTTCTGCTTTCTTAATTGTAGAGGAAGCGCTTTACTAGGAACAAAATGCGTCGCATTGAGCAGATACCAGTTATTTCTTAACAAAATTGCTGTTTTAAAAGGGGTTCATTATTCAACCAGACTGTGCAGTGGCGGAACAACGTAGCCACGAGCCCGTGTGCAAAAACTTTGCCGGGTCCCCATTATGATATGGAGTATTATTATTGATAACCATATTAATTTATGAATTTTGAGTAGGTACACAAAAAAGCAATTATTGTTATGTGCACATACTCTTTTTCTGCAATCGAAAAGAAAATAGAATAAATACAAAAATAAAATGATTGTGCCTAATAAAAAATTAATTAAAAGTCATTATTCCAGTATTGTTAACCGTTGCGAAGCAATGGGCCGTTATATATCGATACGAGAATATTATATTCTCGGCCTAGGCCGGGAATAGTAGATTCTGTAACGAGGTTGGAATGAAAATTCGATCCGAGTGGAAGATTCCGAACGCGAGCGTAGCGAGCGTGAGGAACCACGAGTATCGAATTTTCATTCTAACCGAGTAGCAGACTATATTTTCTCCACGACCATCCAGTTCCATATCTGATTCATCCGATTTTTCACTCATTTTTTGACTTGCACTAAAATTTGTCTGAAAATAATTATTACAATGCGGCCATTTTTATCTGACACTGACAGTTTCGAAATTCATGGCAACCTATGTCGTTTATATCAATTACAGAATATTCATTTCGTATCTTGTTATGGAATGAAAATACACGCAAAACGCATAAGAAGCAAGTGTTTCAGAATAAATATTCCAACTCAAGACCGAGAATTTTTACATTCTATTATCAAAAATTATTTTGGAATTATTGCATTCAGTAATGGTCGTGAAGAAAAGTCTTTTCCGGTCTTTCGATCGGAAAAAGGTTATTTTCTAGACGAAAAATTGTCCAGAAAGTGTATAGTTTCTGGTCGGTTTTTAAAAAAAGCTATTGGTGGGCTTCAATCAACCTATATTTTGACGCCAGGAGTCTGTCGTATGTCATCAAACGTTATTTTCCGGACATCCCGGTACATAATATATACGAGTAACTTCGGATAATTATTCTCATCTACCCTGTATATCTTAACCTTAAAGATCGCGTGTGAGCTCGAAGAAAAACGATCCTCTTCGTCCATCAGCATAAAGCACGTCGTCGGTAACGAGGCTCGAGTTTCCAGTTCTATCACATTATTTCTCGTAATTAAAAATCGAAATTATAGTAGGCCTGCGGGGTGAATGGGGACACGAATCGATATCTTCGCTAAAGGTATCGATACGAAATAGATTTGAAGAAAGAGATAATGCCAACGGTAAACAAACATAACGAAGTTGAGGCGTTGGGTCGGCCAGGAATTTATGGTCCTCTGTGCCGGATTTAGGTGTATTGGCGCCGGGGGCTAAATATATTAAGGAAAAATAATAAACTTAATATATGTATTTTTTTTATTATTTTCTACTTCGTCAAATTATTTATTGTTTCCTAATGATATCAAATTATCGTGCGAGCAAAAATTATTTGCATCAAAGAGGGTCTTGCATCTAAGGACGTAATGATTAGCCGTAGAGCTTTAATACCTGTTGGGTGTCAGTAACTACCTGAATGAACAATCAATCAGTTATTCCGCATTTTTGACAGTCGTTACAAGTAATTTGATTCATCGCTAATTTTTCCAATTTCTTAAACAATTCACACAATGGGCTTTACGGAACAGCACAAAACATTCATGGTTGAAGCGTATTTTCGAAGCGGGGTAAGAGTAAATGGTGAGTGGCAATACAACCCGGGATTGTGTATGGACGATTTTCACGAACATTTTCCTAACGTTGCTTTTATTGCTGGGGATTTTTATCGTTGCCTGAAAAGAACCGTGGCTGTGTTTAGGGAAACAGGTTTTATACAACACAAAAAAAGAGCAGGAAGACCATCTGTAAGAACAGAAGAACTTGTTGCAAACGTTCGTGAAATAATGCAAAATACGCCAACAAATTGTATAAGACGCCTGTCCCAAGAAGTGGGAAGATCTTATGGAACATGCAGGACTATTCTTAAGAAGCAGCTAAATTTGTTTCCTTATAAAGAAATATAAGCCACAGATTTTGAAAGACGCGGGAATAACTCTCAATGGTTAACCCAGAATTTATTGGAAATGAATGATTTATTAGACCTGACATTTTTTTCGGATGAAGCCTGGTTCCGCCTCTTCGGTTATGTGAATTCTCAGAATACATGCATGTGGAGTTGTGAAAATCCCCATTTTTTTGTAGAGTCCACATTGCACCCTTAAAGAAATTGGTGTCTGGTTAGCTGTTTCCCGAAGAAGAATTGTTGGTCTATTTTTTCCATGACACAGTTACAGCACAGCGGTATAGAGACACTATTTTGAATCCATTTGTGGAGCAATTACTTGACGACGAACTACATTTTGGATATTTTCAACAGGACGGTGCAACCGCCCATACAGCCGCCGAAACTATTAACTACTTACGCAATTTTCTCGACGACAGATTGACATTGAATTCCCACCTAGATCAACTTATTTAACGGTTATGGATTACTGCGTTTTTCCTCATTTAAAGAACACTATTTTTAAAACACCAGTTGCAAATTTAGAACAATTACAACAAAGGATTATCCAAATTTTTCCAGAGATGCTGGTCAACGCTTTCGAAAATATGAAGAGACGCATGAATTTATGCTTGGAGCATGGCGGTGGCCAATTTCAGCAATTTATGTAATTATTTTTTTATCGATACCAGAATCGATCTTTCAGCCCCTTCACCTTCCGTAATTAAAAATCTAAATTATGGCGGGCCCGCGAGCCACGTAGGTGAAATTTCGCGGTTCGCGGTTTAAATCAGTGTTTTAAATTGGAGTGATGGCGTGTTAAGTTACCGCCGATCACGTTGGTAATAGTAATAATAAGGCCCGGGGTGGGTCTGCATGAGAACAGTCGTTTGAGTTGAGGGCTACGAGCTCGAACGGTTAGAATGTGCGGCAGTATAGGTCCGGCTGTATGGTCGGGGATGTCACTTATGATTTATTATTAAAGTCACATTGGTCGATTTTAAAAAAGTAAGTGAGACTGCATATACAGGGTTGCCCAGAAGTCCGGAATAAAATAAATACAGCCTTAACCTATAACTTTTAGAGAAAACGCTCGGACAGGTCAATTTAGTTCTATATATGCTCACATTTTGACCTTATTCGTTTGTTATTTTATAGACATTTGTCAAAGATATGACGACATCGATCTTTTTTTTAAATGGAAACATACAGCTTGTAATACATCATTTGAAAGCTAATATCGCGTACCTACAGAATGCCCATAAATTTTGGCGCGATTCTGTCAAGCTATTTCAAAATGGCGACTTTTTAAAACAATCTCTATGTAAATAAGCGAAAATGATGTATTTTTACCTTTCAGGGTAAGAAATCTTCATTGTTTCACGTTCTGACATTTTGTGACTTAACAATAGTTATGGTTTATTTGTTATTTATTTAAAAAAAAAATCTAACGAAGCAAAACAAAACACAACAAAAATGTGGTTTAACGTGGCAAATGCTGGAAATGTCCTCCACCCTCTACTTGGCATGCTCCCAGACGATGGTAAAATCCGTCGACGGAATTCCGAATGGCTTCATCTCCAATCAATTTTGATTTCAAATCTTCAATATTATTTGCCCTATTTTGGTAAACTTTTGCTTTTAAATATCCTTAACGAAAATAGTCTATAGGCATTAAGTCTGGGGACCTCGGTTGCCATTCAATTGTACTACGTCGTCCAATCCAGCGACCTGGAAATATCTCATCTAAATATCTTCTCACATTGACACCAAAATGCGGGGAAGCACCATCTTGCTGAAACCAAATTGTTTCATTAGGTAAAACCGAATCCTCTTCGTTGGGAAGGTTAAGAAATCCAGGTACCGTTCAGCTGTGTGGTTTCCTTTAAGAGCAGTAACCCCCTTTACCACAATGAAAATTGCCGAACGTTTTGCTGGTCAAACGAAAAGAAAAAATAAAAATTGATATTTAGAAAATAAATTCTACTTTAAATACCCGATCTAGAAAAGTAAATGACGACCGAAAATATTCCCAAAATTTTTTTTAGAATTTTTTTTTATTTTTAGTAATTTTGTTATATTTTAAACAATTCTTTATTGGTCAAAAGCAAAATGACTTTCCCGGGTGTAGAATGTTGTACCAAACAATTTTTCTTAAAGCCATTTTTCAATATCGGCCTTACTTTTTTCTCAAAAACTTTGGGCGCGTAAACCCACTTTACACGCTTAAATTCACTTTACGCGCAATAAAGAATTGTTTAAAATATTACAAAATTACTAAAAATTTAAAAAATTTTGGGAATATTTTCGATCATCATTTACTTCTCTGGATGGGGTATTTAAAGTAGAATTTATTTTCTAAATACCAATTTTTATTTTTTCTTTTCGTTTGACCAGCAAAACGTTCGGCAATTTTCATTGTGGTAAAGGGGTTACTTCCTCTTAATGGCCCCAGAATTCGGAGATTTTTTAAAAATTTTAACAGTCGCCATTTTGAAATAGCTTGACAGAATCGCGCCAACATTTATGAGCATACTGTACGAGATATTAGCTTTCAAATGATGTATCACAAGCTGTATGTTTCCATTAAAAAAAAAGATCGATGTCGTCATATCTTTGACAAATGTATATAAAAAAAACCAACGAATAACGTCAAAATGTGAGCATATATCAAACTAAATTGACGTGTCCGAGCGTTTTTCCGAAAACTTACAGGTGAAGGCTATATTAATTTTATTCCGGACTTCTGTGCAACCCTGTATTAGCCTGTTCTAGCCTGAAATAATTTGAAATGTCCTTAAATACATCGTTTATATGGGTAAAGAGGAATTTAAAGAAAGGTTTTTAACCATGATTAAAAACCATACAAAACATTTTTTAAAAAGTCGATAGGATACATTATACTTTATCAGCACTTCTTCCAAGTCCAAAAAGTATCGTACAGTGTGTCCCAAGTTAAAGATATGACGACATCGATAATTTTTTTAAATGGCAACCGTTTTTTATTAACTATTGTTAAAGCACATACTTATTAAATTATAAATAAGTAGCAAATTTCAAATTTTTATTCCATCCCTAATTGTGCTTTCAAAGCATTGTTCTTACTTGCCCAACCACAAAGTTTCGACTAATCGCCAGTCATCTACAGGCGAATACGGAATACCCTAAAGGTCTTTTCTGATTTTGTCCGCTTGTGTGCATGCATAGCTTTGAATTTAGAACGCCTTTTTTACATATTATGCCTAAGTGAATGAACCTCACGAAATCATGAAAGAAACGCCTATCAATCAATGCGAGACTGTTAAATTGACTAAATCTAATATTTAAATACAGCTTGCCGGTAAACCGTTTTTGTGAAATCATTCACGATTCTCTTTCAATCTACCCACATCTATTTTGCGTGGCTTAATATACGGGGTTATGACATGGTACAATAAACGGAAGGTAAGATATCAGGCACGTAGCTAGGGGAGGGGCCCAAGAGGCTTGCCCCCCCCCCCCCGAAACTCGAGACCATACTTATAAAACTTACAAAAACAAAATTAATTTTATGCGAAATATGCATAGCTCTGATTTGTATATATTGGAAGAAATAAGAATTCTTAATAGTAGGTCTGGTATTATTTTTTTTTAAATACATGCAATTTCATACATACATATTATATTGTCACTAAGCCACAAATATAATTTAAGCTTCTAGCATTTGGTATTATAAAACTTACAAAAACAAAATTAATTTTATGCGAAAAAATATGCATAGCTCTGATTTCGGCAATATAGCCCACACATTAAACATTTCCTACACTATTAAATTTTTTTCGTGACAGTTTTTCCCCACTTGAAAACCAAGCACCATGATTATAAAAAGGGCGTGGCATCCAAAAAAATTTCGCCTGCGGCGCGACCTCGCTGGGCCCCCTCCGAGAAGAAATCCTGGCTACGTGCCTGTAAGATATCTATTTAGCTGTTCCATTTCCGTCAGGCTCACGCAGTGACGCTGTCGGGAGAGTAACTTTTTAAATCGCTTAGAGAGATGCGTGTCTTTATTAGCTTTTGGACGTTATATCACAGTTTTTTAAGGAAATATATACGTACATTGTTTGTATATCTCAGTACTAGCTGCCCAGAACAACAATTTAAATAATATAAGTATAGAGAAAAGTGTATTTTAAACTTTTTAAAGCAATATATTGCCCGAAAAATAGGCGTACCTAATTAGATTGCAGGGCTGCAAATAAAATATACCAAAACATGCATCGGGATAATCTGTCTTCGTGTGTAAATTGATCTTAATAAAATAAAGCTTGGGCATAATAAAATCATACAATGGCTGTTACTAGTCATTGTTTATATTCCAATCGGAGTCACTTAAAGCACAAACGCAATTCATTAAACTACACAAAAACTAGAAATCCGTAAATATTAAACACCCACAATAAACGACAAGGAATCCACAGAGAAAATTTAAAATACAACAACAAAAATGGCGCCGAGCCGGTTATGGAGTGTATTTTGAGCATGTCGCTAAAGAAGGACAGGCCGATAACACGAGGTTTGTGCGCATGCCCAATTCTGCTGGGAGGGAAGGCATCGGATCGGTTAGCCGTGCGCTCGGACGCATTTTTTCACCCATAATACGTAACTTTTGTTTGCGCAGGAGATAAGCTGTATGTATCTAAAGGTAAAAGTCTATGCATGGCTTGATGTTGTTACGTTTTCGCATTGCTCTTTTGCCGAACAGCCCCGCCGTGTATAGGCGTCGGCGTCGTCGGAAAAATGTCTCAAAATCAAAAGAAATATTTAACCGTAACATAATTACTGTAAACGCCGAGAACCACGATGATATTACCTTTATTACCAGCAACGTCATTTCTTTGGTAGCGTTTCAGGTATGTAAATCAAACATACCCAAAACAACAAATCAGTTAAAAGGCACAATAAAGTTCGTAAAGAACCCTAATATGGTTCTTAATGCGTGAGTTATACCATTCCCGCGCAGTAAGAGATCGATACTAATTTCAGAACTGGTAGTGCTAGTAGTAGCAACGCTAACGATATACGGGGTATCCGGGAACATGTGGGAAATCTCCCGGATATGAAAAAAACTCGTGAAAAGAATACTACAAGTTCATATAAACTTCTTTCGTATCGGCCTCCTCTTCGGAGATATGGGCTCCCAAAGAGCTCCCATGGAATTAAGTTTTTGACACATAATTATTAAACCAACAGGTATATTTCAATTTTTTTTTTCATATGATGTATACCAGGTAAGACCCTTCAAATTACTATCCCAGAAAGTGTTGCGAATTACTCACAGCTGCAGGGACGGACTAGCTGTGACACTAATGTGCCCATTTTTTTACGCCCTGTATGATAAAAACTTTGGACGTTTTTTACATACCTTTAACTATTGACTAAAAATTAAGTACTCTTCATTCATGTCGCTAATCCTAACCGTTTTCGGAAAAACGTCATTTTATTGCGATCATGTATTATTATTAAGCAGTTAAAAGTGAACATTTATAATTTATAGGAACAAAGATGTAGGTACCTATCGTTTATTGAAATACGCTAAATATAGGTACATGATGTAAATATTATGTTAAAAATGACGTTTTTCCGAAAACGGTTAGGATTAGCGACATGAATTAAGAGTACTTAATTTTTAGTCAAAAGTTAAAGGTATGTAAAAAACGTTTTCCAAAGTATTTATCATACAGGGCGTAAAAAAAATGGGCACATTAGAGTCACAGCACAGCTAGTCCGTCCCTGCAGCTGTGAGTAATTCGCAACACTTTCTGGGATAGTAATTTGAAGGGTCTTACCTAGTATACAACATATGAAAAAAAAATTGAAATAATAATAATAATAATAATAATAATAATAAACGTCTTTTATTCAAAGAAAAGTTTACACAAAATCAGAAATTAACAAAGATATTTTTCGAGGCGATATTTAGCCGTAGTGGCTAGTCTTACATAGAACCTCTAATATACCTGTTGGTTTAATAATTATGTGTCAAAAACTTAATTCCATGGGAGCTCTTTGGGAGCCCATATCTCCGAAGAGGAGGCAGATACGAAAGAAGTTTATATGAACTTGTAGTATTCTTTTTACGTGTTTTTTTCATATCCGGGAGATTTCCCACATTTTCCCGGACACCCTGTATACCTTGTTTACCTTGGATTTAAGCAACTTATTTTCATTTTCACCCACAAAAAAATCGCCTTATTTTAACGTGCAATAACTCTTTATTTTCCGGCGTGCAGAGCCCGCTATGTCGGCCCTATTGTTACGGATTATTTAGTAATTTTCTCCTCGTCATTGTTTATCGATACCCCGGCGTTCTCCGAGATGTAATCGATGCCTAATCGTTCCGTTTGACTCGCACCTCCCCTACTGCGAGAATAAATTCAAGTGGAATATACAATAAAAAAATGTTTCTACCCGACATAACCGAACAAACCCGCTACATTTGGAAAATACAGTGATGCTGGCTGGACGATACCAAATGATACTTTATTTATTTATTAACAATATACGGGATGCTCCATTTATAAATTTACATTTCTAATTGAAATAATCTAATCATACAAATATTAACAATAAATTAAATATCTAAATATGCCCAAACATAACACTTATTCATATTTTTGATCGCATAGTACTGTTTTGGAACCTGTTGAGTGAACTTCCGAAGGGATCAATTTCAGGATAGGCATTTAAAACTGTTAGGCTACGGGTTAGAGGAGAATGAGCGCCGTAATTAGTCCTATGTACATTCAAAGAGAATACTTCATTTTTTTTAAGAAATCGGGACGGTACTCTAAGAGAAATTTGACTGAGAAGATATAACCATTAATCAATTTGTAAATGAAGTTCAGGTCAGAAGTTTTTCTTCTGTACTCAAGGGTTGGAAGATGAAGATGTTGTTGAACCTCTTCGAGTCTATTATTCATGTTAAGCTTGTAAGCACAAACTTTCGTTGAACTCTCTCAAGTTGTTCTTTATAGTTTATAGATGTTGTAGAATGGCGACCACACAACTGAGGCATATTCCAAATGAGATCTTACTAAGAACATTTAGTAGGGTTTAGGGAAAGTCCATTGAGTTCGGACCATTCTACAAGGGATGTTAAGGATTCTTGTAGTAATGTGGATTCACCTTCATCATTTACAATTCTAAACATTTTGAGATCGTCGGCATAGACCAGATACTCGCTGCAACCAATGTAATTTTCAATGTCACAGAGAAATAGGTTAAACAATAGAGGCGAACAGTGGCCACCCTGAGGCACACCAGAGGTCACCTCTATGCTATCAGATTCTGAACGATGGTACTAACGTATACCTAGTGAAAAGTTTTGTAATGTAAACAAAACCACACAGGAATAGGCATGCGCACTGGAAAATTATCGTTTACCGAATCGGAAAATACAGTGTGACCAGTAAAGCATCATATGGGATTTGTTTTTATTGATAGCTTTATTCGAAATTTGACTTTGGCATCAAGTTCTGCTTCGATCGAGATGAAAATTAAGCAAAAAAATAGTAGTCACGTGATTCGCATTATCTATCAAATTTAAATTTTGTCCAAGAAATAATTTAAAAGTGAGGTTTTTTTGAAAATATTGGAAAAAGTTTTTTTAAATGCAGTTTTTAGCCCACATGCAAAATTTTAGCTGCATAAGATAATTTTGATTTTTTTTACCCATATTTTGTGAATTGCACCACGTTTGCAAAATAAGACACAACGCAACCTACATAAAACTTCTTAGTTTTGACAATGTTTTATTTCAGATACATTTTCTTTAAAGTAGCGCCATATTAAATGTGTGTTTTTCTACAAAATCAACATTGGGCTATTAAAATTTGGTCGCCTGTGATGCAAATTTTATTTGTTTTTGACCCTGTTTAAGGTAACTTCATAAAATAAGTATTTTTGAAAACGTATTTTGTGTCCGAAAGTAATACATGTTAACGTTATTATGACATAGCTTAATAATAAATTATAATATCGGGGTTTTAAATTAAATCGTTGAAATAAGATAAACTTTACGTTTTAATAATAATAATAACAAATTTTTATTAGTTCATTGAACTATTTAATTACATTTCAAATTTTTAATTTTTTCTTCTCTCTTGATAGATAGGTAATTACAATCTAGAAAGACTATTTTATTAGACTTTTTTACATAAAATTTGATTCTTTAATTTTTTTACGTTGTTAACCTAAAATTTATTTTCCACGTAAGAAACACTTTACTGAAGACACTGTGTTCTTTTTTGTCTTAATATTAAGGTGTATTACTTTCAGACACAAACTACGTTTTCAAAAATACTTATTTTATGAAGTTGCCTTATACAGGGTCAAAAACAAATAAACTTTGCATCACATGCGACCAAATCTTAATGGCCCAATTTTGATTTTGTAGAAAAACACACATTTATTATGGCGCTACTTTAAAGACAATGTATCTGAAATAAAGCATTGTCAAAACTAGGAAGTTTCATGTAGATTGCGTTGAGTGTTATTTTGCAAAAGTGGTGCAATTTACAAAATATAGGTGAATCAAAATTATCTTATGCAGCTGAAATATTGCATGTAGGCTAGAAACTGCATTTAAAAAAACTTTTTCCAATAACCTTTTTACGATATTTTCAGAAATAACCCCACTTTTGAATTATTTTTTGGAAAAAATTAAAATTTGACAGAGAATGCGAATCACGTGACTACTATTTTTTGCTTAATTTTCATCTCGATGAAAGCAGAACTTGATGCCAAAGTCAAATTTCGAATAAAGTTATTAATAAAAAAAAATCCCATATGCGGACTTTACTGGTGACACTGTATAAAGTAAGAATAAGTAATTCAATAAATAGATAATCACACCTTATGAGACAATGAAATAGTCATGGTCAAAAATGTACACACAAATCAATCTAAGGCGAAGACAAGCTCAATCTTACAAAAAATCTGGCAAGAATATACACTAATCAAAGTTTTTAAAAAAATTGTAGGTACATTTACCGCCGTAAAATACTTATATTTAGGCATTGTATACCAAAAAGAAATCCAACTGGATTTTAAATCGGGTGAGCAACCAGGCCAAACAGCATTCTAATTAAATTTTAATAAGCATAAGGAGTTACAATTTCTCAGAAATCTCGATTTTACATATCTAACAAAACAATCTGTGTTTCTGTCGTACAAGGTCCCAACGACAGGCCTATAAAAAAAAAGTAGAATTCTTGATAGGCTGCATAAATGGCACACTACAATATCTCTGTAGGAATGGGGTTTTGGTTTTTATAGGTCTACTAATTTGAGTTGGCAGCATCATTCCGATAATAATATCTGGACATCGCCAGATAAACAAGTTTAAGCATTTCTTTAGGATATTTATATCTTAACATAGTATAAAACAAAGTCGCTATCGTCCGTCTGTCCCCTTTCATATGTGCTTAAATCTTTAAAACTACGCAACGGATTTTGAAGCGGTTTTTTTTAATAGATAGAGTGATTCAAGAGGAAGGTTTTTATGTATAATTAGCGACCCGCCCCGGCTTCGCACGGGTGCAATTTCAGAAAGTGGCATGCCGGGTACTAATATATCGGGTTTGTTCGGGTTTGTATTTATACCAGCGGGTTGCACCGCATGCCGGATACACGCTAGTATCTTAATAAAGCCATGCACCTCTTGGATTCATCACCTGTTGAAAGAGATATCCTCTGCCGTACTTATTTCACTGTTAAAACAATTATGTACTAAACTAAACACAGTGGCTTGTTTGAAGGTGGTAGACAATAAAGTAATATCAAAAAAAGTACCTTATCGGACTTCCATTGTCTTTATTTTGTTACTTAACACAACGTTTCGGTTAGTTAGTATCTCTAACCGTTTTCAAGTGTAAACTAAAGTATAATTCTAAGGCTACTGTCTTAAATACTATCCATGTGCAATGAAGCTTGATGACTCCGCCTACCTGCTTATTGGAGTATGAAGTTTGAGCTTTTGGTTTTGGACAAGGAGATTCGTAAAAGCTGCTTCTCTGAATGTTCGTTTTCTCCAGTGCTGTTCCGTGTCCAAACCCTTGGCTTCTGACCACTGTGTATTATGTTGGTTGGTCCATACATGTTCCGCTATACCTGATCTCGAAGTTTCACCTCTTTGAGTATGTTTCAGATGTTCTTTAACTCGTACGGGAAGAGGCCTTTTTGTTTCTCCAATGTACGATTCGCCACACTCGCAAGGGATTTGATAGAAACAATTTTTTGTGTTTTCATTACGGGGGGGGGGGGGGGGGTTACTTTTGTAAGAAAACTTCTGAGCGTATTTCCGGATTTGAAGCCTGTTTTGATATTATAGTTTTTGGATATACTTCTAATCTTTTCAGAAATCCCCTTGACTTAAGGTACTCTAAGAAACTGAGAAATGCTTGCTCCTCTTTCGTTTCTGTATTCGTTTTCATTTCGCGATTTTTATTTTTTTTTCAGACAGCAGTTCCTAGACATAACATAACAGAATAAAGTTCGTGACGTGGAGGCACTTATTCTAAATAAAATATTCGATTACATTATTAAGGAAACAAATGCCGATAATCTAACATCATTTCTGCCGATGGTGGTAGATTACTTACTTTTAATTCGAATCGAGTTATATTTTAAAGTAGTGCCGCACCTTTATGGAGTATTTATTTCGACCGTATGTTTTCGGTAGCCTGCTGTTTCATCTGTGGAGATAATACAACCCCGCTATTACCGAAGGTACTTTATATTGTCCATTTTAAATTGGTATGTTAAGAACGGCTATAGGGAAGGTAGTCTAAAAGGTGCACCGCTATACCTAAACAAAATATAGACAGAAAGAAAAATGCACTTTCAAGTTTTATAAGTTTAATAACATTATTTACAGGATGGCCATGGAAAATCCTATCCCCCTAAAACATTGGCTCCCCTATTAGTTGTGTGATGGACACGCATAGGACTTTAGGACATTAGGACTTTTACTCCATATACAGTGATGGGCTAAAATATGGAACAAATTCATTTAAAAATCAGGTATTCATTTTTTGAAAAAACACTCGGACACGTCGATTATAATTCTTTCTTCCGGATTTTTTGCCTCAAAAAGAAATTATACCGGGTGTGTCAAAAAGTAGATGTAGCAAAATTTTTTTGTTTTTTAAATAGAACCCCCCTATTTTTACTTATTACCCTAATTCTACGTCAAATTCTGCGCATAATTCATGTAGCATACTCTATCCTTATCTCTAACGGTTTTAGAGAAAAATTACATCATAAAAAAAATCTTTAAAAAAAGGTTAAAAATCAGTTTATTAAGTGTTGAAACTGCAAACCATTAACTTCTTGCCAATATGCTAATCTACTTAAAAACCCTTCTAAAACATTATTTACAGTATTTTCATTAATTTGCCTAATTTCATATCTAATTTTAAATTTTAAGTCTTCCAAATTTTGTGGTTTATCCTTATACACTTTTGATTTCAAATAACCCCAAAGAAAGAAATCCATGGGTGTAAGATCGGGAGATCTTGCAGGCCATTCTATGGGTCCTCTTCTACCTATCCATCGTTCCGGAAATACAGTATTCAAATACTCTCGTACTTGTCGAGCAAAATGAGGCGGAGCACCATCCTGCTGAAACCAAATAGACGCTTCTGGTAGATGAGGCTGATTCGGATTTGGAAAATCCGCTGCTAGTGTGGGAATTAATTCATTTTGAAGAAATTGTAAATACCGGTCTCCTGTAAGATTTCCATCGAAGAAAAAAGGTCCAATAATTCTATCATTTAATATCCCTGCCCAAACATTTACTTTTTGTGGGTATTGCGTGTGCTGTTCTCTCATCCAACGGGGATTATTTGTACTCCAATACCGAAAATTTTGTCTGTTTACTGAACCATTCAAACAAAACGTGGCTTCATCGCTAAAAAGTATGTTGCGATGGAAAAATAGATTTAAGTTGCAAATTTCCATCATAGTTTCACAAAACTGTAGTCGGCGGTCGGGATCATCTTCGTTTAGCTCGTGCAGCAACCTAATTTTGTACGGATGGTACTTTTCTTGTTTCAATACCCGCAACACAGATCGTCGGCTAACATCATTATTAAGGGCTACTTCAGTGGATGCACTATGAGGATTATCTTCAACCTCTAACAAACTGTTCAATTGTGAGTTTTCAATAATTTTTGGACGACCTGGCCGTAGACGATCCTTTACATTCCCTGTTTCCCTGAATTTATTCTCAATTTTACTTACTGTAGATCTTGTAATCGGACGTTCTGGATACTTAGCGTTAAACAAGTTACAAACTTCTTCTTGACTTCTTGTTTTGTCTCCACATCCAATTAAAATTAAAATTTCGATTCTTTGTGTTTCATTTAAATGCACCATGATCACCGTTTTTCAAAATTATACCTAAACTAATTTTTGATTGACACATGACTTGCTATCGTAGTAACAATTCATTTAAATTTACCTGTTTACCTTTAAGTAGGTACATGTACCTTTTTTTAAAGAATTTTTTTTTATGATGTAATTTTTCTCTAAAACCGTTAGAGATAAGGATAGAGTATGCTACATGAATTATGCGCAGAATTTGACGTAGAATTAGGGTAATAAGTAAAAATAGGGGGGTTCTATTTAAAAAACAAAAAAATTTTGCTACATCTACTTTTTGACACACCCGGTATAATTTCTTTTTGAGGCAAAAAATCCGGAAGAAAGAATTATAATCGACGTGTCCGAGCGTTTGTTCAAAAAATGAATACCTGATTTTTAAATTAATTTGTTCCATATTTTAGCCCATCACTGTATGGATCAGCCACGTTGTGCTGCAAACGATTAGATTTTGCAGGATTGTGCTGAGGCCGATTATATTTTGTAATTTCGTAATTGGGGGCGTGTCTTGTGCTGTAATATGTTATATTTTGTAAAATCGCCACCCGGTAAGCTAAAATTTGTGTTTTGCATTTTTAATAAGGGTTCTTAGCTGTCAGGCAATAGAAAGCAGACTATAGGTTTGCAGTCATGCACCTCGCACTTGCACTAAAAGTACACCATACCATCAGACATCAATCACCCACCAATAACGGCACAGGCAATCATATGACATGTTTTGAATTACTCCGTTCAACTTACACCTCGCGGAGCAACGACATATCATTGTTTTAAGTTAGTTTATCCCTCTCTGTTCCGTTGTAGTAAGGGATAGACTATATAGCGCTCGCTGAAAGTTACCTAAACGATGTCTAAAAAGTATATTTTAGTTATAAAAAGAGGGTTTATTTTTAGTTTATTTTTGTGATAACTAAATAACCTCGCAAGAATTAAAAAATCATCTCTTAAAAATATTTTATTGGATACATATGTTAATGGTCAGACAGTATTTTGTTAAAGGAAAAAAACGAATAGGCGCAAGAAACGACCCCGTGTGTGTCTAAACGAAATATTTTAGAGATTAAAGGATTTCTGTTTTGATATAGGTAGTTTAACAATCAAATTGTTATATTTATTAGATTTCAAAATGCATAGTTTTAATTGCATAGACATCATCATTAACTCTTGATTAGTAAATTAGGACCAAAACGAATAAATGGTTGTGACTGAGCAACAATGAGCATCAACTTCTTGTAACGACCAGACGACGACTTTCTGAAGACGATTTCAGCCTAATTTGCATAGAATTATAATTACCTTCCAAACTGTATAAGGCAACAAGATGGATGGACATTGTGACAGCTAAATTTATTGCATTGAAATATTATTTTTTTGATTTAGTTTATGTTGTTTAGTTATTATTATCAAAGGGAGGTACTTTAATGACACTGGCGTTTTTTCCAGGATCCGAGTGAGCCCCTTCTTTTCTTCATTTATAGCAGGATGCCCGGAAATGACCACGATAAATTTTAGTATTTCAAAATAGTCTATACTAAATAGATGGCACAGTCATTTATAAACAATATTAAAATTTAACAAAAAAATTGCCTTGTCGGACTTCCGCTGTCTTTATTTTGTTACTTAACACAAAGTTTCGGTTAGTTAGTATTTCTAAACTAACTAAACTAAATTATAATTCTAAGGGTACTGTCTTAAATACTATCCATGTGCAATGAAGCTTGATGACTCCGCCTATACATGCTTATTGGAATGTGAAGTTTGAGATGTTGGTTTTGGACAAGAAGAGGCTTCCAGATATTGAGGATATCTCTACTTGGTTTACTAAATATATGGGTATTTTGATTCATGAAAGCTGCTTCTTTAAATTTTCGTTTTCTCCAGTGCTGTTCAGTGTCCAAAACCTTGGCTTCTGACCACTGTATAGGCTTGCCCAAGGGGGGGGGGGGCAAGGCACCCCTTGCCCCCCCCCCCTGGTCCAAGTAGATTTGAGAATATTTTATTTAACTGGGATATACATATTTATTGAGATACAATTCAATTGACAAAATTGGTAAAACGAACTCTTGTTGCATAAAATGAAATGTGGAATTAAAAATTCTTCACTAAATAGCGAAGAGAAAATATTAGAATAGAATAAATAAAGCTCTATTTTAATTTACACAGAAGATACATCCATGTTAGAATTACTGGAACATTGCAAGTTCTATCCAGCTATTGGTCAGGCAATTGCGATAGCAATTTGTTTACCTCCAACTACATGTACAGTCGAAAGATCATTCAGTACTCTCAGAAGAGTAAAAACCTGGATTCGCTCGACTATGACTGAGCACCGATTGGACGGTTTATGTATGACGAGTGTTCATCGCAAATTTGTAAAAGAAAAAAAAAGACATTTAATTGAAAAAATGATTGATGAATTTGCAAAAGATTCAAGAAAATTAACATTTCTTTTCTCCAATAAATCTAAATAACTTATAAGTTTTTTGTTGTATTTTTTTTGTTATATTTGAACATTTTTAAATATTTTGTTTAGCTATTTTTTGTTATTTAATATAAGTACTAGAGGTGTTTTGCTCTATTCTTTTATTGAAGGTTTGTTGAAGTGCTAGAAACAAAAACAATTCCAATTATGATTTGCCCCCCCTTGGAAAAGTTCCGTCGGACGCCCTTGGGCTTGCCAGATATAAATTTGGAAAAAGGGGTACTTATCTACATGCAGGCAGGCGCGTATACAGCTCTTAGTTATGGGGGGGTAATTAAAGGAGATAAAAAAATAGCGCCGCAGGCTAAAATTTTTTGGGTGCCACGCCCTTTTTTCAATGTTTGTGCTTTATTTTTAATTAGGAAAATAAAATACACAACACAGAATCCTCAAGAAAACCACAAAAACAGTGTAACAAACCATAAAAATGCTCTAAAAAAAATGCAACTTTAATTGGAAGAAACAATAAAAACATTAAAGCAAAAGTAAAACAATATGTGGATTTAAAAACTTACTTTAATATGGTAAATTATATAACTATTTATTGTAATATAAATAAAAAATATAATAAAAACATTAATAACTGTAGCCTCTTTTAATTTAATTGTTATACTTTTCACTTGACTTTGTCGCTTTTAACAATTTTTCATTTTGCAAAACATATTTATGGAATTCTTTGCAATTATGTTTAACCATAATTTCGGCCTCTATAGTTTTTAGTGATAAGCGACCTCTATTATCTCGCCAAGCATGAAACATTAGGCTAAACATTCTCTCGCTCATGGCATTTGAATGGGGAAGTGCAAAAACAAAATTTATAATTTTTTCGATGTACGGTGTCTCAAATGAGTTTAAAAATGCTTTCCATTTTTGCTCATACGACGAAATTTCTTGCAATGAGGAAAATGCAGATTTGAGAAAAACAAATTCTTCAAACAGTAAGTCACAATTTATGCCAGTAATACTAAATTTATCCAATACGATAGTAAGTTGTTCAAAAGATGGAATATTTTCCAACTTAAAAATTCTTAGAACTTCATATTTGTTATTTTCAAATTGATATCTTTTACCGATGTACTCAATAATGTGTTCTAAAAATGCGTCAGCTCGTTTTTTGAAGAGGTCAACTTTATTTTGATTGTCGCATTTTAAAATTGCCTGTCCGAGCGGCCTAAAATGGGGTATTTTCGGTACCCCTTTTAGGTTTTTTAAAAAGGGGTACTTTAAAAAATATGATTACAAAAAGGGGTATTGTACCCCCGAAAGGGCTACTTCTGGCAAGCCTACCACTGTATATTATGTTGGTTGGTCCATACATGTTTCGCTATATCTACCTTATCTCGATGTTTCACCTCTTTGAGTATATTTCAGATGTTCTTTAACTCGTATGGGAAGAGGCCTTTTTGTTTCTCCAATGTATACGCAGGGTAGCTAGTGATACAATTACTGAAGTAGTGAGTAGTGATAGGGTCAGTAGGAGATGTGCACGCCCCTCCTCTAGGCGAGAGAAAAAAAATGTTCAATAAACATTGAAACATATTATTATGATTATTATTATTATTATTATTATTATTATTATTATTATTATTATTATTATTATTATTATTATTATTATTATTATTATTATTATTATTATTATTATTATTATTATTATTATTATTATTATTATTATTATTATTATTATTATTATTATTATTATTATTATTATTATTATTATTATTATTATTATTATTATTATTATTATTATTATTATTATTATTATTATTATTATTATTATTATTATTATTATTATTATTATTATTATTATTATTATTATTATTATTATTATTATTATTATTATTATTATTATTATTATTATTATTATTATTATTATTATTATTATTATTATTATTATTATTATTATTATTATTATTATTATTATTATTATTATTATTATTATTATTATTATTATTATTATTATTATTATTATTATTATTATTATTATTATTATTATTATTATTATTATTATTATTATTATTATTATTATTATTATTATTATTATTATTATTATTATTATTATTATTATTATTATTATTATTATTATTATTATTATTATTATTATTATTATTATTATTATTATTATTATTATTATTATTATTATTATTATTATTATTATTATTATTATTATTATTATTATTATTATTATTATTATTATTATTATTATTATTATTATTATTATTATTATTATTATTATTATTATTATTATTATTATTATTATTATTATTATTATTATTATTATTATTATTATTATTATTATTATTATTATTATTATTATTATTATTATTATTATTATTATTATTATTATTATTATTATTATTATTAATGTACTGAAAAAACGTAAGCATCGTATCAACTCTAAAAATACCTAACAGGCCTATTAACACACTGCATGATGCTGATTCCTTATCCAGATAACAATTGACTAACACGTGCCAAAGTGATCGGCCGTTTCCTGCTTGGCCCGCTTGATAGACTAGAGTACCACTATAGTACCAGAGGCGTATGTTTTAATGAATAAATTAAACAATCTGACGATTATTTGTGACAAAACCTTCACGGGTTTGATATCGCGTTAATCGCATACGTCAAAAGAGAATCAGGTGTATATAGCGAGTTTAGGTTTGTTAGGCATCATGGACGTTTTAATCAGTATACCGGGTGGAGCATTGCTAGACTGTCCATGGGAAATCCCATGTAAATTTTGCTACCCTCAAATATTGGGCCTCCTATTAATTTTACATCAAAACTGTACTAGACATTTTTGAAGGTGCTTGTATAATGGACGTGTACACCAAATTTTATTATTTTCTAATAAGCCAATTAAAAGTTATTTATATATACAGGGTGTACCATATTAAGTGGGCACTATTGCTAACTCTTTTATTATTAAAGATACAAAGTCGGTTAAATTAACAAAGTAGTAGCATTTTTTATGCTGATTATGATTATGAAAGAAGAAAAACAATTGAACGTGGCGTTTCCGAATAAATGATTAAAATGAAATTTTTTAAATTCCTCATAAAATTATAATTATTTTTTATAAAATGCATTAATAGCCTATACTTCATAGTTTCCGATATATTGACTCTCGAAAAGTGACATTTTTGAACTTGACAGCTTCTAACTTGCTAACAGTACGTCTTAGAGCAAAACGGCTTACATGTCCCTATCTTCAATTTTTATTATCTTCCCAAAAAAATCAACTTCCGGTTAAACCGGATGTAACTCGAAAGCAGGAAATATAGTTGTATAATAGGAAGAGAATATAACAAAAATGAAAGGAAAAATAATTTACGGGTGATCCGAGGTCGGGAAGTGGAAAGGGGTGAGTTTTTAAGGGTAGAAAACGATTTATCTCGATTTCCGGCAAAACTACAAGTCCTATGGAAAAACGTTAAATGGCAACGTTGTAGGTAATAAAAAGATTTACAACTTTTTTATTTACACTTTTTTCACATAACCTCAAAATTTATGTGAAAAATTGAAATAACCAAGTTTTTGGTTTTTTTATTTTTATCTTTTACAAGAAAAATAAATTTGTTGAAAATTTACCTTTTTATGTCCCAAACACACTGTAATTTTTTTGATTTAAAATATTTATTTTTTCACCTTATTTTGACTTAATATCGAAAAAGCACCCTGATTTTCAATTGAAAATTCTCACGTCAAAATATCTGCTTTTTTAAAAAAGTCAGTGGGCTTTTTCTTCGTTAAAATCTCTGCTTTCTGATGGTGTAAAAAAATATACATTACTATGGTAAATGTTCTCAAAAAATGCAAAAAAACGAAAAAAACTCTAATCCGAATTTTTTTTTTTTAATTATTATGTACAATTTTGAGCTATTTATTAAAATTTATACTTTAATTACTCGAAAAACGTAACATTCCATGTTACATTGATAAACAAAAAAATTGCAAATCCATAAAACATAAAGATCGCAAAAAATATGCGAAAATAGTTGTTCTAAATATAATTAAAGGTAGGATTTAAAGGAGATTTCATCACATTTACCATAGTAATGTATATTTTTTTATACCATTAGAAGGTAGAGATTTCAACGAACAAAAAGCCCACCGACTTTTTTAAAAAAGCAGATATTTTGACGTGAGAATTTTCGATTGAAAATTAGGGTGCTTTTTCGATATTAAGTCAAAATAAGGTGAAAAAATAAATATTTTAAATCAAAAAAATTACAGTGTGTTTGGGACATAAAAAGGTAAGTTTTCACCAAATTTCGTAAAAAAAAATTTCTTGTAAAAGATAAACATAAAAAACCAAAAACATGATTATTTGAATTTTTCACATAAATTTTGAGTTTATGTGAAAATGTGTTAATACAAAAGTTGTAGATCTTTTTTTTACCTACAACTTTGCCATTTAACGTTTTTCCATGGGACTTGTAGTTTTGCCGGAAATAGAGATAAATCGTTTTCTACCCTTAAAAACTCACCCCTTTCCACTTCCCGACCTCGGATCGCCCGTAAATTATTTTTCCTTTCATTTTTGTTATATTATCTTTCTTTTCCAATGGGTTTCATCCTACTATTATTTTTTTTTTTTCACTTTTTACCATTTTCAAAGGCTTCAGCTAGCCCTCGTCTAAACCGTAAAAAACCATCTTAGTCTGGGCGTCTGGGGGGTTTAACCCCTAAACCTCCCCCCTTGCTGCGCCACTGCTGCTAGTGCAATAAACAGTTCTGTCGACAAGCGATACGCCGCCAACTAAAATGCAAAATAGTTTCAAACAGACCATAGGTATATTATAAATGTAAACTTGCTGGTCTTTTCTTTATTGCGTAATACTAAGTTATAAATGATATATCATTCTTCGAACCTCAAACACCGATAAGCCGTAAACATAATCAGTTTTCGAAAATATATATCTAGTCCGTGCTAGATATTTTTAATGGATTTTCGTCGTTTTTTAACGTGCTATCTTGCGCCCGCGGACGCTTTAAGGTAGATAGGTAGGTACCTCGTCAGTAACCTTTCGTGATACAAGATAACTGTTATATACTGTTACGCGGTCTAAGTCTTTAAAAGGATAGTGTTAATGATGTTTTCAAGTTATTAATGATTTTGGTCGATTTGTTGCACGGAAGGAACGAGAGAAAGTTGATTTTGTATACTTTTACCAGAAATGTAATGCTACATTTTGGTTAGTACCTAGATAGAAACTGCTCACCCCCCAAATTTCAATGTCTCTTCTGTAGTCTGTTTCCTATTGCCTGATAGCTACGAACCCTCATTGAAAATGCAAAACACAAATTTTAGCTTTAGACCAGTGCTGAAGCCTTTGAAAATGGTAAAAAGTGAAAAAAAAATAATAGTAGGATTAAACCCATTGGAAAAGGAAGAGAATAGAACAAAAATGAAAGGAAAAATAAATTACGGGCGATCCGTGGTCGGGAAGGGGGGAAGGGTAGAAAACGATTTATCTCGATTTCTGGTAAAACTACATGTCCTATGGAAAAACATTAAATCGCAAAGTTGTAGGTAATAAAAAGATCTACAACTTTTGTATTTACACTTTTTTCATATAACCTCAAAATGTAGGTGTGTGAGAAATTGAAATAACCAAGGTTTTGGTTTTTTATTTTTATCTTTTACAAAAAAAATTTTTTATCCACGAAATTTGGTGAAAACTTACCTTTTTATGTCCTAAACACACTGTAATTTTTTTGATTTAAAATATTTATTTTTTAACCTGATTTTGACTTAATATCGAAAAAACACCCTAATTTTCAATCGAAAATTCTCACATCAAAATATCTGCTTTTTTAAAAAAGTCGGTGGGCTTTTTGTTCGTTGAAATCTCTACTTTCTGATGCTGTTAAAAAATATATACATTACTATGGTAAATGTAAATATAAAAACGTAAGATTCCATGTTACATTGATAAAAAAAAAGTATAAATTTTAATAAACAGCTCAAAATTGTACATATTGATCTAAAAAAAATATATCTGATTCGAGTTTTTTTCATTTCTTTGCATTTTTTTTAGAACATTTACCATAGTATTGTATATTTTCTTTTACACCATCAGAAAGTAGAGATTTCAACGAACAAAAAGCCCACCGACTTTTTTAAAAAGCAGATATTTTGACGTGAGAATTTTCGATTGAAAATTAGGGTGCTTTTTCGATATTAAGTCAAAATAAGGTGAAAGCCCTTGTCTATAAAAGATTGCAAGCTGTTTAAAACCGTTTTTTATTTCTCTGCTTAAACGTTTAGTTTAGTGTCGTGAATGTTTAGTGTGGAGCTGTGAAATGTAAGGATTTTTTAAATTTTCAATTGTAGACTAGATGTATAACGATTTATCTATGGAGGTGTACATTTTGGTCAGTTTGGGATTTTTCAGGTACACCTAGGTAGAATTATTATTATTTACCGCCCAACGTTTTATTTCTTGTAGTATTTGACCCAACCCGGTATTAAAATACTCTCCATTCACTTCTCTTGATCGACAATACGTGACATGGTGGTCATAAAAAAAAATCATGGCCGTCAGGAAATGTACAACTTTCCTGACTTTTACCTTTTACGTTGCCAAGCAATAATTAAAAAGTTGACGTTCGCAAATAAGGAAAAGAGGTTGGTCGGAGCTGGCTCGATCTCCTTCTTTCGATCTTCTATTGTTCGTCTCCGGCCAATGGCGTGACGGCAGGTTGAATCGCGACGCCTGCTTGATTATTTATTTATGTTTGTTGCAAATTATTGTTAAGACAGCTGCGGCAATTTGCTGGCCATTGAGAAATCGAGTTTATTATGCGAGATAACGGAGACGTATAAAATTGCTGCGTTGCCAAGTTTATATAGGATGAAATCCTCATTATCTAGTTCAATCCACAGACGTAGCTAGGAGTTTGTCTTGAGGGGTGGGGGACAATTTTGACCTTGCGACATAAGGGTAGAGACACAACACCTTGCAAAGAAGCCATGAAGTGACATCGGGCAACGCCGTACCAGCTGGGATTATGACGCGCCGCAACGGGCGAGTTTTTTATTTTCTCTGATTTTTTTGTGTTTTTTTGGCTCTGTTGCCACTATGTCGATATTGAAATATGTTCAAAAAAGTAATAAATAGTTTTGGATAACAAGAACAACTCACCTAATTATTAAATAGGGTAAACCCGGTAGAGATGGCGCACGTTTTTTCAAAGTCGCGTAAAAAAATCAGATTTACAATTTTTAGGTAGGAATTATTTTTAATATGATTATACTGAGTAAAATAAAAGTAGAGGATACAAAAAACAAAACTTAATTTAATTTTAATGACCATAAAATGTATTTAAAAAAAAACAGAAAAAAAAACCATATCACCCCATGGCTATGGGTGAGATGGCGTAAACACAAGATAATGTAAAAAAAAAACAATTTTTTTGGGAAAAATAAAAGTAGAGGATACGAAAAAAATCCATTTAATTCAACTGACTAAGACATGGTTCTCTTTTTTCAAAATAAGAGAACATTTCTGGGTGAGATGGCGCTCACACAAAATATAAAAAAAAATAACTTAATACCATTCAAATTTTGTCTCGTGCCACATAGTGGGCATCTATAAAAAATAAAAAGTTAATCTGATACGCTTCAAGCTAATTATTTTAGCAGTTTAATCTAATAGATTGGGTGAGATGGCGCACCAACACTAACCCAACTTGCATTTGGTGAGATGGCTTGGTAACGTGCTCGGGAACAAATAACAATGTGAATGATCTATATGCTCATTTCAAAGCGACAACGTTACAACTAGTAAAAACTTTGGCTAGTTTGACACCCAAATAATTAGATTACTTATTATCTAGAAAAAAAAGGACATGCTGAAATATACAAAGGAAAATTAAAATACCTTAACTCCAAATGATGGGCGCGAGGTGAACGGCATAGACGTTTACTTGCAAATGAAGGTCTGTAGCGATGGCCACGTTGCCGGATATTATTCTGTTTAGGGATATATTGCACTGCGCCATCTAACCCGCTGCGCCATCTGTACCGGGTTTACCCAATACCCTCTGTGTTTTTCAGAGGGTATTGGTTTACCCTAATAGCAATATTGCATTGAGAAGCTGTTTTTGTTTCACTACGAGTAGATTTATTTGATCGATCAAAAGTAATAGGTATTCTATTATCTATTCAAATTATTATCATCTGCGTTTAAATTACAGGGTTGCGACTATCGACTTCTGAAGTCTCAAAATTTAGTAAGCTTAAGGCTTTGTTTAAGAAATCTATGCTTGTCTTAAGAAATTCACCTACTATCTGGGTAACTTCGTTACTTTCACAATGTATGAATTGGTACCGAGACAATAAGTTTTCAAGCTGAGGCCACCTGCTTAGTTTCATTTCAAAGGGTAAAATCCATTTCAAATCATTGTAAGCCAATTCATTACCTTTTAAAAAAACCTTTACATTCATATCAATGTCCACTGAAACCTGATTAACAATATTTATACAGTCATTGATCAAATTTAAACTATAAAAATATATTACACTCTCTTCACCTGCTTTTAAAACACTTTTATAGTTAGAGGTACACCCAGGAATTCAGCAGGGGCTTGGCATGTTGATAAATAAACAAACTAAAAGAAAAAAAATAATACTCACCTAAGTACCTAGGTATCTAGAGGTAGCCTACCTACTTATGAACTATCTCTACTAGTGATATATTTAAACTAATTCACATATACCTTCAAGTTAAATAAACACTTCAATATTTAATAAATTAACTGTAGCCATAAAACAATAAAGTTTATCCCAAACTAGAATAAAAAAAACACAACTTTTAAATTAAAACAAATAAAATTCTGCCGCCATTTATAACACCTGTAAACAATCCGCCAGGCCGGCCAGGCTGTTGGATTTTTCACTTTATTAATGCTACTAGAGTAAACCCGCACCAAAATTTTTTATCAGTATTTTGTAGAGGTTCTTAGCAATCATGCCACTTGAATTTCCTATTAGATAGCAATCGAAAACGGATAAAAATACAAATTAATACGACACCTACACCTAGTACGCGCGTAAATTACATACTAAACCACGGCTAACCTCAAAAAAGTCACGTGACACATGGATGTTCAAGCAGTGTTGTCGATGTTTCTGTTTCACGGCTTCTTTCAAGGTGGTTGTGGTAGAGAGCCTTGGGAATAACGGCGCAGTAATATTTTTATCACCTCCCTCCTGCTAGCTACGCCAGTGGAATAATCTTATGGGTAATCTTAGATAATATGGTGTACGTAATTCCAAGTGTTATTTCGTCAGGTATAAACACCTCGCTTTCTTCTTATATGTTATTTATATTGGAAGTCCATGCAGAATACCAATAATGGAATAATCTATGACCGACCAGGCAACAATAACAATTTTGCTATTAACCATACCAACGTGTAAATAATAGCGAGTTGGTGTCTGCCCAACTGCACATGGTATCAATTTATTAACTATTATAAAGCATAGAGACTTAGAGACCTCTTTTACACTTTGTCTTTAGGGGACTACCATCATTACGACTTTCATCTTTACCAGTGTCGGAGTTGCAAGGCTTCTATAATAGGTAATGTCAAAAATTCAGTGTTGCTTTTGCGCACAGCTTGCCAGTCCGTTGCCTCCCTACAGGTATGGGCATGCGCACAATTCTCCAGACACTCCAGACAGCGGCTCGGCGCCATGTTTGTTGTTATGTTTTAAGTTTTCTTTGTGGATTCCTTGTTGTTTTGTTTGCTATTGTGGATTGTGGGTGTTTAATATTTACGAATTTCTAGTTTTTGTTTAGTTTAGTGAATTGTGTTTGTGCCTTTAGTGACTCGGATGAGTAAAGGCCATTGTATGATTTTATTGTTCCCAAATAGGGGTAAAATATCGGGTATTTCGTATTTTCAGTAAGTATGAAGTAGTGATACTTCTTGGTATGTAACTAACTAGACCTAGGCAGGCCCGGTTCTAGACCTCCTGGCGCCCCCGGGCAAGGGTCTTATTTAGCGCCCTCGAAATTTTTATTTCATATTTTTTTCCTGAATATATACATACTTATACAGGGTTGGGCAAATATTCCGGAACGGCTTAATTACAGGCGAACGAAAAGTGATATCGGATCCGGGTTTTGGGCAATCTATAGGACTAAAATTTTACTATTTGACTATTATACCATATGTCAGTAATGTCACCAACTGTCAAGTGTTGACGTTATTTTTTTTTTAAATGGTAGATATATTTTTACATTTTTAAATTCCAAAAAAAATTGTAATTATTTTTTATTAAATGCACTATTAGTCTATACTTCATAGTTTCCGAGATATTGACTCTCGAAAAGTGACATTATTGAACTTTGACAGCTTATAACTTTCTAACAGTACGTCTTAGAGCAAAACGGCTTACATGTCCCTATCTTCAATTTTTATTATCTTCCCAAAAAATCAACTTCCAGTTAAACCGGAACAACTATATTTCCTGCTTTCGAGTTACATCCGGTTTAACCGGAAGTTGATTTTTTTGGGAAGATAATAAAAATTGAAGATAGGGACATGTAAGCCGTTTTACTCTAAGACGTACTGTTAGAAAGTTATAAGCTGTCAAAGTTCAAAAATGTCACTTTTCGAGAGTCAATATCTCGGAAACTATGAAGTATAGACTAATGGTGCATTTAATAGAAAATAATTACAGTTTTATTTGGAATTTAAAAATGTAAAAATATACCATTTAAAAAAAAAATTGCCAACACTTGACAGTTGGTGACATTACTGACATATGGTATAATAGTCAAATAGTAAAATTTTAGTCCTATAGATTGCCCAAAACCCGGATCCGATATCACTTTTCGTTTGCCTGTAATTTGCCCAACCCTGTATATACCTCGGTATATACTTATACCATCAAAAATATTTAATTTTTTTGACGTGATTATAAAAAATATTTGGGCGCCCTTATCTTTTAAATAGTATATTATACATCGAAGGTTATACAGACGCTTATTTGTTTTACCGTTGGCAATATTTTGCGCCCCTTGGACTTTGCGCCCCCGGCGTCTGCCCGGGTTGCCCGGGCGCTGGAACCGGGCCTGACCTAGGCCATACAGACAAGCTGCTTAAGCCCGGACCTGTCTATTTTCCCCATTCGTCAAATGATAATGTTGCAGTGCGCATGCCTAATCCGGTGTAGCTTTGTTTACATGCACAAGGCCATAAGGTTTTCACTTTCGTCATTATTGTTTGCTATCCAAATAATTCATGATGAACGTATAATATGGGCTTCAAAAAGACATAAATGTTTTGAAATACCTGAATAATCAGTGCCATAAAACCGTTTTATTACCTATTTTATGACTTCGAGTCGGATATGCGAACGCGTATGTTACACCAATGACTTAACAACACCAACCATAACTTTTTCAAAAAAGGAAGTATTTCATACGATATTTCCTAATGCATCTTTTGCTGGCAGGCACAACGGCACCCACAACGTGCCGTGTGATTCAACCATCGCAGGGTGTGAACCATCTTCATGCGTTCATTAATAAAAGACTACGCAGGTTGAGAGGATGATGGTAAAAATTATCTAACTCGAGGTATTATTGTTAAGTTGAAATGTGGATAAGATAAATTCACTGGTAGACGAAGTCGCTTTTATCTAAAACGATTATGTAAGGACGGATTCACTGCACACACTCCAGTATAATAATAAATAATAATAATAATAATAATAATAATAATAAACGTCTTTTATTAGGATGAGCAAAGAAAACAATTACAAAGACTAACAATAATATATGCATGCAGACAAGCAAAAAGCGGGGCGCAGTCTAGCTACAAAGGCTACTCTACTGAACCCCACACTGCTTGCTAAAATAATAATAAAAAATATAATTATATAAAGAAGGAAGGAAGAAAGGTCATGATAGCCAGAATGGTAGCCAACGTTCGGTAACGGACACGGTACTCGAAGAAGAAGAAGAAAGAATTATGAATTTACAGATATTATATAAATATCGTAGAAAGAAGAAATAAGAAAAAAAAAGATTGGTTTAAATAGTTAAAATTCTAGAAAAAAGAAAAGTACGCTACATTCTGACCTGATGGAGAAGACATGATTCGAAGAATGACCTGCAAAACATTGATAAAAATAATAATTTAACTAGAATAATTAACGAAGTTGTTCATTTTGAATACTGAGTAGATATTTTTTATATTGCAATTTAAATTTGTTACTGTCAAGGGAAACCATTTCATTGGTTAAGGAGTTGTATAATTTAACAGAGTTGTAGGTAAATGATCTCTGAAATATGGCACTCTGATGTTGAGGCACCGTCAACCTATTACGAAATCTCATGTCACGTGAATGTATATTTTCACGAAATACAAACCTACTTTTTAAAGAAAGCGGCAGAGCCGGATTATTTAGAGTTTTAACCAAAAAATTCCCCAAATGTAAAGTTCTACGGTTGTTCATTACTAGCCACTTAACATTTTTAAACGTATGTTAAATATGATCAAGTTTTCGAAGTCCAAAAATAAGGCGGGAGCATGTATTCTGTACCCTTTGTATCCTATTTCTATCTGCTACGTCAAGGCATGGCCCATAAATAAAATCACAGTAGTTAAAGCTGGATAAAACGAGACTCTCACACATCATTTTACGCAATTTAAAATTTAGAACGTGACGGTTGTTGTATAATACTCAAAGACATAATATATGACTTTTGAATTAGCTTTTTGACATACTCCCTAAACCTTAGTTCAGTATCCAGGATTATACCCAGATTTTTAGCTGTGTAACTACGGGGAGCCTACCATCGATAACTATATTGATATTATCATTCAAAAAGCCAATTTTGTTCTTATTCCCAAAAAGCATCAACGATGACTTCAACGGATTCAACCTTAGATTGTGATCTAGAGAAAGTTGACTTAACATGCTTAAATCTTCGTTAAGTAAATTCGATGCGTTTATATAGTCTTGGCAATAGAGATGAAGGTAAAGTGTATCATCTGCATATGCCTGAACCTTACAGTGCTTTAAAGATTTTAAAATATCTGACGTATAGATAATACATAGAAGAGGTCCTAGGATAGATCCTTGAGGTACATCAGACAAAATTTGAATTTGTTCTGTACCATTATGTTTAAAGACGGGATCCCCAACGGGGATTCCCCACGGGCTTAAATTTGACAACGTACCTATTCTTTAAGAGGCGATTGGTTGATTAGACCACACTTACGCTGTCACTTTCGGCGATGTATTTTGCCCTCCTGTAAACTAACGTTATAACAGCTCGGGCTCAAATACTAAATAGCGTAAACGAAAAAAAAATACCCCTTACAATAATTATTCGCCCACCGGCAGTGATTCAGCTAGAATCCTTTCATCCAATTGGCTTATTCTAGCGGATACGTCAATAAAAATGCACCAAGTCGAGCCGATTGGACTTTACTATAATAGGAAAAGGGCGCGGTCGAACGAGCAGCAGAAGAGAATAACGGCTGACCTAAAGTTTATATTCGTGTGGAAATAAATATTCGAATATACAGAGTGGTTTTAAAAATGAGGAAACGATTTTTCTATACTGTATCGTAAGATATGTCTTGTACCGGGTGGTCAAATAAGCGAGGACGTCGGCTTTATCTCGGAAACCATTAATCGTACAACTTTCGGAAATATTTTTTTATGAGTAAAGTGGTCAAGAGAAATTGCTGAAAATTACTTTTAAGTTCCTCATTTCGCCGCAAGGGGGCACAATTAAAAATTGTTTTTTTAAATTCTAAATTTCTCCGAAAATTCCCATATTAAGGTATAACTCTGATTACATCAATGGAAAGCTTAGACAATTCTGCATCATTTTGGTTTAAGGGTCATTGACGTACCGACCTTGATAAGAGTGGGAGAAGCTATTGAAAGTGTAAATATTAAAATCGCTGTAACTTCTAAACGACTTATCCGATTTTACTAAATGTAAGCTTGTTTGGAAGGGAAAAATAAGCATCTTCAATTGCCGTATCCAACAGTACACGATAGTGTTTAATAAAATTGCTAGAGGGCGCAATTTGTAATAATAACAGTTTTTTCGATTTTATCCCGAAAATTCCATACGGTATAACTATGAAATCATAATCGAAAAGTAGATGAAATTTGCAATAAAAGATGTGAAGACGGCAGTTCGATATCTTTGTTCGTTTCAGAGTTATTGCCAAAACAATAATTTTTAATACAAATTGCGCCCTCTAGCAATTGTATCAGAAAATATCTTGTACCATTGGATACGACAATTGAAGGTACTTCCAAACAAGCTTAAATTTAGTAAAATCGGTTAAGTCGTTCAGAAGTTACAGCGATTTTAATGTTTACACTTTCACTTGATAAGAGTGGGGGAAGCTATCGAAAGTGT
Source organism: Polydrusus pterygomalis (assembly GCA_963969555.1). Taxonomy (NCBI): domain Eukaryota; kingdom Metazoa; phylum Arthropoda; class Insecta; order Coleoptera; family Curculionidae; genus Polydrusus; species Polydrusus pterygomalis. The sequence goes on from OZ018383.1 coordinate 10,552,448, forward strand.
AAACATTAAAATCGCTGTAACTTCTAAACGACTTATCCGATTTTACTAAATTTAAGCTTGTTTGGAAGTACCTTCAATTGTCGTATCTAATGGTACACGATAGTTTCTAATAAAATTGCTAGAGGGCGCAATTTGTATTAAAAATTATTGTTTTGGCAATAACTCTAAAACGAACAAAGATATCGAACTGCGGTCTTCACACCTTTTCTTGCAAATTTCATCTACTTTTCGATTATGATGTCATAGTTATACCGTATAATTTGAATTTTCGGGATAAAATCGAAAAAACTCCTATTATTACAAATTGCCGATGTAATCAGAGTTATACCTTAATATGGGAATTTTCGGAGAAATTTAGGATTTAAAAAAACAATTTTTAATTGTGCCCTCTTGCGGCAAAATGAGGAGCTTAAATGTAATTTCCAGCAATTTCTCTTGACCACTTTACTCATAAAAAAATCTTTCCGAAAGTTGTACGATTAATGGTTTCCGAGATAAAGCCGACGTCCTCGCTTATTTGACCACCCGGTACAATAATAATTGTCTGGTCGACGTCGTTTGAATGGGTCTTGAATTGACCGGGCCTTGGATTGACCAACGATAACATTATCTTTATCATACCAAGAGGAAGAGAACACGCGGGTTCCAGAATGAAACTAGGTAAGAATATATACCAGTTTTTACTAAGGTTGATACTACTTATTCGGAATATTCCACACTGGTGTCCACACTAGTGGTAGTAAGTGAAAATATGAAACGTTTTTTCAAATTTTTATTTATTATTTTTAAACTGTTAATGAAGTCAGAAACAGGTAGTTTATTTAGGGTAAAAGCTATCATGGGATGAAGCATTTGGTTTTTGAAAATTAGTATGGCATTTTTAATTAATTTAAAATTACTCAAAAATAAATAAAACTCATTTATAAAATTGAACAACACATTTTTTCGTCTATTGCATCTCTAGTGCATCAGTTTATAAATTTTGTTTAAAATATTGTCATCTTATTTATAAAATCGTAAAGAAGAAAATATAATAAAAAATGACAACACAACAAAATTCAGTATTTTAAGGATTAAAATAAATCATCTCCGCAAAAATCATCATCATCAGAGTCGTCCAAGTTAATAATAAGGAGAAGACTATCTGAAGCATCGATAAATCTTTCCCGTTCCCACGCATCATTTATAATTTTATTAGTGTGTAATACATAATTTTTCCACTGTTACATTTTCTACGGCTTTATTCCACGGACCCAAAACTACGTCATTTGTTACAGGATGCATAGAACTTATTTTTGCATTATAATAGCGGTTACATTCCGACCAAACCATTTCAATAGGATTAAAGTGGAGATGATACGGAGGAAGTCTTAAAACTCGATGTCCATGCTGCAATGCTAGTTCGTCCAACCTATTAAAATAATTAAAAAATAAAATAACTAGCGGTTTCCAGATTATTTATTTATAAAAACATTGCCATATATTTTTCATGTTTATTATTTACGTTTTCACAATTCCTGCTTTATTATATTATTTAATTACCTCGTAAACCTCGTTAAAGGGTATGGCTGGTTCTCGTTCAGAATACCGTGACATTTTTGAAATAATGTTGATTAAAAATGTCAGTATCTAAAACGCCAATAAAACTTTTTTGACTGGTAATATTATACGACATTCATTATTGACGCAAATTTACTATCTCACCTAGTTCACGAACGTTAGAAAGATAAGCGCTAGTCGTGACGTAACGGCCAGCGGTCATTGAACAGACTTTACATTTACGAACGAGATGCGTGGTCTAATTTTACTTATGTTAAGTAAATTAACAACAAAATAAATGGAAAACAACCAAATCTTTTCTATTACCCTGTATATATTGTTAAGTATACCTATACCTTACGTAAATGGTATAACGTCAAGGTTTGCGCAAGAATATTGTTGCTCCAGAGTGAGGGCGAGGGGGGGGGGGGGGGGGGCTTTACCGACTGATGAATGAACATGTGCTCATGAATGAATGATAAACTCGAACTGTTGTCGGTCGTTGATAGTATAGAATATTCCTGAGATTTGTTTTCAGTTTTCAACAAAACCTAGCCCGATTACCTGATGTTATTGGGTTGTCGTTCACCAGTATCATCGGATTTCTGCCGATAAAAAGCCCCCTTAAAATAAGTATCGCCGCGAATGAGGTGGATAGTTTGCGATGGCATCGCCGGTACCTGCACCATTTCTTACAGAATGTACCATACAATGGTCCAACTCGTGCCATCAGGGTCAGATGGGCTTGGAGAAACTGTCAGTCCGTGGGCAGACGCTGAAGAATGGCCGTAGGGAGTGTCAATATGCCAGCGAGGATTTTATTTGTACACATGTCGAAGTTGCTGCCGCGCTTTTTATTGTTATGCTTTTCTTGCTACGATTTCGAATAAAAATCGTGATTTTATTGCGTCGTACTTAAGGAAAATCTCGTGTTTTGTTTAAATATTTAATGTACAGGGTGTCCCACATTCTCAAGCCTGATTTTTATAATTTCTATATGCTTCGCTATAAAAAGTAGGTATAAATAGCGATGGTGTTCAAGTTAAGACAAAGACATTGACAGAGTTCTTTTACGTTACTTTTAAACAGCAAAGCAAAGCACAGCAAAGATTATTTCCTCCCCCTTTTGCCGCGTTTAAGTATGCCCCTCTATATTTCTCATACGATTAGGTAGGTGTAGGAAGTTGTTCGCGAAGCGTTCCTTTAACAACTTGGTTAGGCAAAGGTATTTACTTTGCTTTGCTGTTTAACAGGAGCAAAAGGAAAGTACCTATATATTATGTAGGTATACACGTAGGGAAAATGTTTGTCCGCCCATCTCTTAGTAATAAGTTAGAATAGTACAAATATGAAGTATCGCAAAGTAAACAGAAATAGTTAGATTATGTTTCCCCCACTCCATCGCATCGGATCTGGCTGGCTCGATGCATTTTGCTTGATCCTGATCCTTTTATTCTGGCGGCAACGTACGAAAGAATGAATATTTATTTGATATTAATAGAATCGAAGCGGCGCGGCGTGCCTCCAGCGAGTGCCATGAGCGAGATGCAATACGATGGAGCGGGGGAAACATAATCTACCTACCTCTGTTTGCTTTGCGATACTTCATATTTGTACTATTCTAACTTATTACTAAGAGATGGGCGGACAAACATTTTCCCTACGTGTATATAGGCATCGACGATCAAGTAGGTACTGGTCGATTTTCAATACTTACGAATTGAGTCAATTTAAGCCCAAATAAAACCCCCAAGGGGATAAGCCAGTACTTTGGATTCCTTGTCGACAGCGTAGATGAATATGTTCAGAGGGTGAAAATAAGAGAAATAAACCCATATGCTTTAGTGCGATTCTCAACCATTTCTGAAATAATAGGTTTTAGAAGTTAATTTTTATTTTAAAAGCGAATAATTGCAGGTAAGTACTGCAGTACAAACTAATAAAGAATATTTTCAAAAACCCCTCCACCAACTTCAATACATTTTTCGACACGTCTGTTAATCGCTCGGGTAGCACGTTGGATTGAGTGGTGATTGTTTTTTGTAAAAGCTGCATCATTAAAAATTTGATCGCGGAGTGCTTCTCTCGTTTCCACTCGTGTTTCATATACTAGCAATTTCATCCATCCCCAAAGGCAATAATCAAGCGGGTTTAAGTCTGGTGATCTCGGTGGCCAAACTTGCGGACCACCTCTGCCAATCCAGCGATTAGGAAAACGATAATTCAAGAAATTTCGCACACGGAGACTAAAATGAGGTGGGGCTCCATCATGTTGGAAGTACATTCGTTGTCGAACATTTAACGGAACGTCATCCAAAATGTGTACCAAATGGTCTTCCAAAAACCGTAAATATCCTTCTCCAGTAAGACGCCCATCCATTTCGAATGGACCAAACAACACAGCATTCCACACCAGACAATAATACTGAATCGATGTTGAAAGTTTCGTTCAAATGTAGCATGAGGGTTTTCATCTGACCACCGATGTTCATTGTGGCAATTATTAATTCCATCACGAGTGAACTGAGCTTCATCGCTAACTAAAGTGTATTTGTGCAGACTTCGATTTTAATGGATCCATTCACAAAATTGTATCCTTGAAGCAGGATCACCATCTAGAAGATGTTGAACGGGTTGAACGTGAAAAGGTTTTAAACCGTTTTTTCTAAATGACTCCCATACGGCTAGATGTGATGGCATATGAAGTTCATTTGCAACCCGTCTCGTACTTATACCTTAGTTCTCTGCGATAATATCCAGAACATTTTCTTCATTTTCCACATCTAGACTCTGCACTCTTTCAGAAACAATTCTCACGTCTGGAAACATTCCAGTTTCCTGAGCACTTGCAAATACTTTTTGAAAAACTCTTCCATTAGGAACTGTTCGATTTGGAAAACGACGTCGATATTCATTAACTGCGCGCATCGCATTACCGTTACAGTAACCATACACGAAATATCATGTCTGCATACTCCCTGTGACTAAATATGTGGGGCATTGTAAGTATGAAAATCTTGGTTCAAGTCGATACGCTAATATGAAGCTAACTGACAACTACTATGCATGTCAAAACTATCACAGCCTTCTTCATTGTTTCAATATAAAAAAAATTCAGAACCGATTATTTCAGAAATGGTTGAGAATCGAACTAAAACATATGGTTATAGGGAAAAAACCCACAGTCGTCTCCACAAATACTTATATTAAAAGAGTTAGATTAATATGGTGTACATGTTTCGGTATTAGGGAGTACCATCATCAGCACCGCAGGGCTAAAATAAATATAGAACGAATAGAAAGAGGAAGGACAAGTCAGATTAACGTACTTACCCCAAGTGCCACTAATACAAGCAATGTAAAAGATTTTTAAAATATCAAAAACTAAAAACATGATTAACATTGATTTTTTTAAAATCTTTTACATTGCTTGTATTAGTGGCACTTGGGGTAAGTACGTTAATCTGACATGTCCTTCCTCTTTCTATTCGTTCTATATTTATTTTAGCCCTTCGGTGCTGATGATGGTACTCCCTAGTACCGAAACATGTACACCATATTAATCTAGCTCTTTTAATATAAGTATTTGTGGAGACGACTGTTGGTTTTTTTCCCTATACTACAGCTCCACTTTGAGATAATGGACTACTTCCGCAAAATTAAAACATTTGGGTTTATTTCTCTTATTTTCACCCTCTGAACGCATTCCCAAAATATTGTCCTTTCCTCCCCAAACACCCTGTATAGTTATGACGTGGCTCGGTTATATTTTGTTAGAATTGACCGTTTGGCACGCGCTTGTTTTAATTAATGGTCGAGGTGACGCTCAGTTTATCTTTTTTTTACCGCGTGAAAGACATTTTTGTTAAATTAATTGATCGTTAAAATATTTTGAATTTTTAATTGCTTTTAAGCAGTCAAGGTTGACGGACTTTACATGTATCTTAAAGGCGATGGACCCAACGACGAAAAAGCAAAAAGACATTTCATTCTCTTTATCATAACACGCCGACGAGACTTCAAATGGAAAGGTCCACCAGAACAAACATTTCATTCATCATCATTTGCTATTATAAAAGTTAATATTATTAGAAAAAAGAAAAGCACAAAGTCATTCATAATAATTCAATTCGACATGTTTCGAGTGTAGAAACACTCATCATCAGGAAAACAAAGCAAATGGTACAGGGTTATTCAACCAAGACTAGACAAGGCGATTTTTTGACTTTTCCTGTACTTTTATAAAAAAAACTGAAATAGCCATCTTAAGTCATTTTCTCCCGCGAATTCGAATATCTTCAGCAAAAAACAATTGAACATCAAACAAAAGTACTAGGGGTCACTTTGATATTTTTTTAAATGGAACACCCTGTATATTTTTACATTTTTAAATTCCACATAAAATTATAATTATTTTTTATTAAATGCACTATTAGTCTATACTTCATAGTTTCCGAGATATTGACTCTCGAAAAGTGACATTTTTGAACTTTGACAGCTTATAACTTTCTAACAGTACGTCTTAGAGCAAAACGGCTTACATGTCCCTATCTTCAATTTTTATTATCTTCCCAAAAAAATCAACTTCCGGTTAAACCGGATGTAACTCGAAAGAAGGAAATATAGTTGTTCCGGTTTAACTGGAAGTTGATTTTTTTGGGAAGATAATAAAAATTGAAGATAGGGATATGTAAGCCGTTTTGCTCTAAGACGTACTGTTAGAAAGTTATAAGCTGCCAAAGTTCAAAAATGTCACTTTTCGAGAGTCAATATCTCGGAAACTATAAAGTATAGACTAATAGTGCATTTAATAAAAAATAATTATAATTTTATGTGGAATTTAAAAATGTAAAAATATACAGGGTGTTCTATTTAAAAAAATATCAAAGTGACCCCTAGTACTTTTGTTTGATGTTCAATTGTTTTTTGCTGAAGATATTCGAATTCGCGGGAGAAAATGACTTAAGATGGCTATTTCAGTTTTTTTATAAAAGTACAGGAAAAGTCAAAAAATCGCCTTGTCTAGTCTTGGTTGGATAACCCTGTAAAAAAAAAATTACAATGCTGATGTTGTTAGCAATACACAAAATAGTAAGTGGAATTGAGCAGCAATGGAGCTTTCAATGGTGTAGAAGAGGTGTGAGGTGTAAAAATTGAATAGTCAGAAGACCGACAAGACTTCAGCATACTGGAAAGTCAAGGGAAGGGTTAGTGCAAAGGCCCTGTCTTGGGCAGAAAAACGAAGGGAGCAAAAGGAAAATTAGGGAGTTTTAACAGACTTTGTGAACATCATTAATTAAGAAGTGAAAAGGCTTAAGCTTCATTCAACTTTGTCAGAGACATGTAAACATATTGAAATAAGAGGACCAAAAAAGAAAAAATTGTTTTTCATAAAAGTCAAAGCATCATTTAGCTTGAATTAAAATGCTGTTGGGGTACCAGTACCAAGCTTGTTACGGCCCAGTTACCGCGGCAGGAGTCAAAACATACACATTGTGTGAAAAATTAATAGTTTTAAAAAAGGTTTTTAAAAAACAGTTTTTTGTTTTACTAGAACATCTTAGAAAGGTAACCCTTTCTGTGTTAAAGAAGTTCCACTGCAAGCAGCACGTGTCAGAAGGGAAAAAAGAATAATTTTTCAAAGAGCCCCTTCAAAACTTTCTGCCAGCTTTGCTTTTCATAGCTGTTTCATTTCATAATTAATTTTATTTTTTTATATTCTGAGAATTTAACTTCGTTAAGTGAAGAAGAATTATACGTGAAAGCACGGAATTTACAAACGATATGCCATAAAGACTTGTCCATTGACTTTCCTAGTCAAATTTTAAGCCTCAAAACGGGACTTGGAGATAGTATTTCAAAATTAAAAACAGTGTATGAACTTGCGAATCATGTATTAATAAAAAATCAAAATCAGTGTTTTTCTTCAAATTTTCCAGATGTATCTAGTGCAGTGATGTTATTTCTAACTTTACCAGTTAGTGTGGCATCAGCGGAACGATCTTCTTCCAAACTTAAATTAGTAAAAACCTATTTGCGTAACACCATGGAACAACAGCGCCTTTCGGATTTATCCTTAATCAGTATCAGACACAAGTTTGTTAAACCATTAAATATCGACGAAATTATAAACGATTTTGCAAAAAAAAAACTCTCGATGAGCTAGTCGTTTTGTTTAATACCTTGTATAATACTTAGAGACATAATGTTTGTGCAGACTTGTTGAGTGTTCATTTATGTTTCACTGTTTTCTGTCTTTTGGATTCTATAAGGCTCGATCACTGCTATCCCCGTTAATAATGAAAATAAGAATTATCATTTTCCATCAGTTATAGAGATGGGGTCTCTAAAAACGTTTGCGGGGTGGGGGGGGGGGGGCATCAGTGGCGTAACTAGCCCTGTGACCTGGGGGTGGCCCTGTTATTGTGATTTGAAGTGGCGGCTCGTACGAAATTTTTTTCTGGACCACGCCCATATTTTAACAAATTTGGTCAATAATCAACAGTAATATCACATGACCTCGTTTTTTATTGGTTAGATTTTACAGCTGTCACGAAAACTTTTTTTGGAAATTTTTCTAGTTGAATTTGGACATGTTTATTCTGATAAGATCCCGAGAGCGTCTTGGCAGGCAACATTGGATTTCTAACTTTACAGACCTGGCTTGGAGTTCTGATTCCGAGTTTTAGTTGCGCGTATAGGGTATAGACTAGACAAAAAATATAATAAAACTGATGAATAAATATAATTAATTTATGTAGGTATATAAAAAAAATTCAATTAATCAATTTGTCGTTTGACTTATCGTTCGCAGTGGCGCAACCAGGGGGGGGGGGGCTGCCGGGCTGCAGCCCCCCCTCTCCGAGCTTAGAAACTTAGCCTATTCGTTTAATTGCAAACCAATTTTTCATGTCACGCGAACTATTTTCGCATATTTTTTGCGATCTCAATGTTTTATGGATTTGTAATTTTTTTGCTTATCAATGTAACATGAAATCTTACGTTTTTTAAGTAATTAAAGTATAAATTTTAATAAATAGCTCAAAATTGTACATAATGATTTAAAAACAAATTTCGGATTCGAGTTTTTTCCGTTTCTTTGCATTTTTTGAGAATATTTACCATAGTGTAGTATATATATATTTTTACACCATCAGAAAGTGGAGATTTCAACGAACAAAACGCCCACCGACTTTTTTAAAACAGCAGATATTTTGACGTGAGAATTTTCGATTAAAAATAAGGATGCTTTTTCGATATTAAGTCAAAATAAGGTGAAAAAATAAATATTTTAAATCAAAATAATTACAGTGTGTTTGGGACATAAAAAGGTAAGTTATCACCAAATTTCGAGAAAACATAATTTTTTTTGTAAAAGATAAAAATAAAAAAACAAAAACTTGGTTATTTGAATTTTTCACATAAATTTTGAGGCAATGTGAAAAAAGTGTTAATACAAAAGTTGTAGATCTTTTTATTACCTACAATGTTGCCATTTAACGTTTTTCCATAGGACTTGTAGTTTTCCCGGAAATCGAGATAAATCGTTTCCTAGCCTTAAAAACTCACCCCCTTCCACTTCCCGACCTCGGATCGCCCGTAAATTATTTTTTCTTTCATTTTTGTTATATTCTCTTTCTTTTCCAATGGGTTTCATCCTACTATTATTTTTTTTGTTTCAAAAATTATCGACCCTGGTCTACCTATTTATGCGAACCACGATATTGATATTACCGTGGAAGAAATTCTGGACGAAATGGCAAAAACAGAACGAAGAATTTTACTTTAATATTAGTATTATTAGTGATTACTTACAACTTATGGTATAAGGTTTTTGTTTTGTTTTAGTATAAGTATGCCTAATATATGCGTTACTTATTTTAAATACATTTTTACTAATTAAAATAAAATCTCTAAATTTTTTTTTCATAAATATTTCGTTAGGGCTAGCGGCGTATTATTGCAGAAGTTTTAGGGGGCTGTCGCTCTCGTCAATCATAAGTATTTTACCCAAAAAAGGGCGTGGCACCCAAAAAAATTTTCGGCGCAAGAAGTTAAAGCCCCCCCCCCCCCCCGAACAAAATTTCTGGTTGCGCCACTGATCGTTCGCATTTGGGTGGTCTGGCAGAATAAATTTGAAGAAATAGTCCATACTTAAAGTGGAGTTGAAAGTATGAAAAGGAAAGAAAAACACAAAGTCTTCCTCCACAAAATTTAATAGAATAAAATTCTAGTTAGAAAGGTCTCTACATGTTTCGAACGTAGAAACGTTCATCATCAGGAGACAGAAATCTATTTTATGCTGATGTTGTTAGCAAAAGAGAAAATTAGAACCTTAATGGAGCTTTTATGGATGTATAAATAAAAAAAAAAAAAAAAAAAAATTACGTCCATAAAAGCTCCATTAAGGTTCTAATTTTCTCTTTTGCTAACAACATCAGCATAAAATAGATTTCTGTCTCCTGATGATGAACGTTTCTACGTTCGAAACATGTAGAGACCTTTCTAACTAGAATTTTATTCTATTAAATTTTGTGGAGGAAGACTTTGTGTTTTTCTTTCCTTTTCAGAATAAATTTGTTTCTCGCGGATTCTGGGGGGGGGGCAGGCAGACCTCTGGGGGGGCCGGGCCCCCCCTGGTCCCCCCTAGTTACGCCACTGGGGGGCATTCAGTTTTTGTTATGCCACTGCGCACCAGCCTACAAATTTTATAAATACAAACCTGGATTTTTATTTTGTTAAATATTAATTAAAAATGAAGTGAGGACCGTGATACTGATGCTGCCAACTCAAATTAGTGGATGTCAACCTCGAAAAACCACAACTTTGATTTTATGAATAACGTATCATTTTTGAAGTGGATACCTCAATAATATGGCACCGAGTCGTTCATTCACAACTGAAAAAGAGCAAAAAATCCGGTTTGGGTACGGCACCAAGCACGACGATGTAAAACAATCAAGGCCAAAAAGGTGATTTTAACTTTGCATTCCGGTTTTTTTTTTGGTGAATGTAAAAAAGATGATAAATGTTTCCGGTGGATAGTCAGATGAGATTTTGTTGATGGCATATGGGCGCGGAGGTCAAAAACAAAGATTAAAATAAATTAGAATAAAAATACGATTTTTTTTTTGTATAAGGTCAAGCAATTAACTCGACTAGATGCAAGTTTCTTAGCAGCTTTTCCCTGGAATGGGTTATAGTTATTTATGTATCAAGGGAATTATAAGGGTCTTAATTACCGAGGGCAAAGTTTACTTCCCGAGGGCCTTCGGCCCGAGGGACAGCAATTGACCGAGGTAATTGAGACTCTTATAATTCCCGTGGTACATAAAGTCGCCACAGTGGTTCTTTTCCCGTGCGTCATCACTTTTACGTCATCAAAATCGTATGAATCAAATCAAAATTACGAGACGAAAAAAGTCAAAACTAAGTTAAGTTCATAAAATGGACGTGCCTGCCTACCGTTTGACGTACCTACATAATATCACGAAAAATTATTATTTATTTTAAGTTTTGCCCGGCATTCTCTATTATCTAAAAGAAATTGACAAACAAATGTTTATACATTTAATACTATTTTTAAAGCTTAAAATCTACAAAAGTTTGGTGTTTTATTGACTATTAAAATCGCAAAAGTCAAATTTTTAACATCCTTTCATTTAAGGGAATTTAGCCACTGCCGTAAACGTTTCAAAGAACTTTCACGGTTAGAATATTTAAAATAAATAAATTAGTTATTATAAAAATCCATAAATACTTACCGCCAAAACAGATGGTGGGTATAATTACCTCTAAAAAGAACTATTTTTAGAAACAGGAACAGTTCTAAGGCACACAGATTTACAAAATACGAATTAGATTGGCAGATCAAAATAAGGTTGACAATGACGTTCTAAAATACAACGGTTGTCAACTAAACAAATAAAGAAAGTAATTAACTGACGTTTATAGTTTTATCCTTGTCTAGCACGTTATATTATTGCGGAATTTTGGAGACGTTATTTTATGCTTTTATTCAAACTTGTTACTGTAATAAACAAGGATGCAGAGTCATTAACCACGTCGAGTCCTGATCGTTGATTGATGACGCACGGGCAAAGATCCACTGTGGCAACTTTAGATAATTTTATTTCTGACCGATTTAAATTTTGTTCATTTTCAAACCGGAATAAACGTTTCAAGTTATTACCTTTCCGGTATATTTGAATCAGATGCCGTCAATAATGACATTGACGTTGTAATGACATGAATAAAAAATAGTTATTTTAGCATTTCTTTGTTTTATTTTACCTGTAAAAGGTAGAGGGAAATAGAGAATCTTTAATATCCCAAGGGAGTTATAACCCTCTTTATTGATAGCGTAACCATGATGATATAAACTTATAATATCCCGGTCAGAAATAAAAGCATTAATCAACATGGAGTGCCGAAAGGTTCCGTATTGAGGCTCTTATTTGTACTTTTTTCTTGAGGCGTAGGGGAAGGTTGCCTCTATTGGACCAATTTCCAGATTTCTTATCATAGATCCTGATAATAACGCAAAATCGATCTTGAAGCTATACCTTAGTATACTTTAGTATGTTATTTAACTGCAGGATTTTTTGCAGAATTTTATTTCAAAGTATCTATGATATACCATGCAGGCTATAAAAAAAACCTCTGCAAGTGGTTCACTATAGGAAACCGGTTGCCTAAATTGCACCTGGGGGTTCCAAAATTGGACCACATGATTTAAATCGGAAGCTTAGGTGTTAAATAAATAAATAAAAAATAAAATTGTTGGTATAGGAAGTTTAGTGTTATACTTATATTTTAAAAAAACATCAAATTTACAATCAAAATTTCGGTAGAAGACATCCTAATGCAAAAAAGTACCTATTAGTTTCCTATATTGGACCAGTCATAGTTTCATTTTTTTAACTTAAAGAAAAATGATTTTAGCAATATTGAAGTGGTGTTAGTTTATGACATTAACTTATTTAAAAAGAAAAATTATTTTTGCTCAATTTGGAAAAATTGCCTAAATTGGACCGGTTCAATTTTGGCAATCAACCAGTGGTCCAATTTAAGCAACTACCACGTATTTTACAAAACCACCCAGGAAAGAAACAAGAAAAAACAAATATGGCATGGTAATAGAAGAAATAGAAAGAGAAAAACGAGGAGAAAAACTTACTTGATAAAAAAAAAAGATTTTACCTAGAGTTTTATGGTTCTAAGGTAAATTCTTAGAAAAATCCTAAAAATATTACATTAAAATTGTGTAAATTACGTTTTGCTCTGTCCACGCCAAGCACTAACGGCCAACTAGGTGAGTTTGTTGCCAATCAAAGGTTCTGGGTGGAAGTATGTTACAGTGTTTCCAGATGATATGGCACTTGTTTAGTTTCGGAGAAATGTACTGTGGTCCAATTTAGGTAGCGGTTCAATATAGGCAACCTTCCCCTACTTTACAAACTGGAATGTGCTGAATACAATCAAAATTAATATAACAAAATGTGCATTACTTTTAACGCGCCGCAGGTGCTTTAAACGACTTTATTATCTTCGCGTTATGTAATGTTAATAAATCTTATGTAATGGCTTAAACCACAGACATGTGATAATAAAGATCAAATTGTTTACATTTTGTCTCGATCAGACAGAAATCATTGGTAACAAAGAATCCCGCACTTCTCTTATGGAAAATGGCCCTCGGTTAAATTTTCTAAATTTTTAGTATGTTGTAGAATGTAGAGAATGCCATTCTGATCAAAAGTATTCATGGCCACAACAATATCTGCCGACTAGTTTTTGAGATACAGGGTAGGGTGTCCAAGTTGCAAAATATGAATTTTCAATAGGTACATACATTATATTTTCGTAGTTTATAATATTAATTCGTTTTTTTTTTGTTGGCCCGGTCGTAGATAGGATAGAATACTATAAAAATAGTTTTAAAAAAATTTATTATATACCGGGTGAGTGACGAAAATTATTTAATATTTTTTGTTAAATTATTGTAATTCCGGCATTAAACAGACAAACCTTTTTTGAATTAAATTAAATGTTAACAAAGTAATACTGTAGATGACATTAGCTTGGAGCAAGCTATCAAAATTTATATTATTTATATTTATACAGGGTAACTCAAAAAAGTTAATATTTTTTTTATTCGCTTTTAAAGAAATTTTGTAGATATTTCTTTATGTACTACTTGTCGCTTATCGTATGCTTCCAAATATATCTATATAATTATCAGGGTTATACAGGGTGTTTCCAAAGATAAGCGATAGAAAAATAACATAAACATGCATGTATTTATAAATCACCCAGTATATTAAAAATGGATCGGTTAAATTTCGTTACTTTTTTAATATTTTTTGCTTGAAGTGTCTTACTTACTTGTTTGCTATTGATTTCCCTTTTCCTATGACCAGTTCTGGAGATATACAGCGTCCAACAAACTCAAAATTCAAAAAATAAGCAAATAAAATAACAATTTGTTTTTTAATTTCAATAAAATTTGTTAGGTAGTAAGTTTATTTTATGGTTAAAAATAAATATATTTAATGATATACAGGGTGTTTCGAATAATTAGGGTATTCTAACACTGTATTATGCAAATAAGAAATTTATATCAATAGTATAAACAAGCAAAGTCTCAATACAAAAAATTAATTTTATCCAAAAATAATAAGTAGGCCTTGAGTAGTAATAGCTGCCATATACAAAGTAATAAAATTTTGTCTCTGGCATAAATCAAACTTCGTACAAGAATTAACCCAACCATGTATACTATACATGAATAAATATTATGAATTAAAATCTCAACCTACGGTTTTTAATATGTAATATCTGATATTGAAGGCCGGAGATTTTGTAAAAGCATATTTGTTAATGAAACACACCAAGGGTACAATATAATACAATCAATGGATAATTTTTCTTTGTGCAACTTTTAGCGCTTATTAATGAAATTTAAAATCTTAAGCCCACGGATTTTAGAATAAAAACCGCGGCATTATGTCGAAACAAGAAGGAGTTTTTGGGATGTCAATTCGAATTATGGTTTAGCCCAGTGTTTTTCAACCTGTGGGTCGCGACCCCCTGGGGGGTCGCGAAGCCTCTGTAAGGGGGTCGCACTCAGTAAAAAAATCAATACATTTTAAAAAAGTAATTATATTAAGAAAAAGTTAACAGAATGATACTCGTTTCAACTGGTAAGTATATCCAGTCGTCTTCAGGTGAATACTGCGAAACGTTGTGATTTAAAACAAATAAAGACAATGGAAGTCCAAAATTCTTTCATCATTCAGTAAAATGTAGTCTTGGCGCAAAAGCGCGTTGTTACACTCCGTCCTTACGATTCTTTTGGGGAATTTTATTGACAAAATAAATATCTAATAATGTTCTAAGTTGTACAGTCTCGCTATTTTACAACAAAAACTCTCTAAATTGACCACGCAACAACGGTTTTTTTACGGCTAGTTTATGAATGAAAGGCCGCGTACATATAGTTACGTAAGGCATATATTAACTTTAGTAATGTTATATTAAAGATTTTGGCCTCCAATTTGCATGCCGATGAAAAATAAGCTACCTTTCAATTTGGCATATACAGGGTGCTACGAATTCGTGTAACAACCTAATAAAGAAATTTAAAAAATGCAGCTTCGCTTCGAAAAAATTCAAGATCCGAGGTTGGGTTTTAGGGACTAAAGCTAGACGTGTAAGATTAAATTCAATTGTAGTTAAGCCCATTAAAAACGACGGCACGCATGCGTAGCTGTATGTTCTGTGTCACAAGGTAGCCATGCGCAGTGCGCAAAATTACCCCCACGATTACTTAAGTGTTGATTCTAAATTAAGTTTTTTTAAAGATGCCCTGGCTATTGCCGAAGTTAAATGTATAAGATATTCGTTTTGGTAATAATTTGATTTGTGTAGTTAGTTACTGCTAACGATAAACGAAATAAAGAATATTTTTTTGACTTTTTTAATATACAGTGTGGCCAGTAAAGCTCGCATTATATGGGATTTTTTTTATTAATAACTTTATTCGAAATTTTACTTTGGCATCAAGTTCTGCCTCGATGGAGATGAAAATTAAGCAAAAAAATAGTAGTCACGTGATTCGCATTATCTGTCAAATTTTAATTTTTTCCAAAAAATAATTCAAAAGTGGGTATTTCTGAAAGTATCGAAAAAAGTTATTGGAAAAAGTTTTTTTAAATGCAGTTTCTAGCCCACATGCAAAATTTTAGCTGCATAAGATAATTTTGATTTTTTACTCATATTTTGTAAATTGCACCACTTTTGTAAAATAAGACTCAACGCAACCTACATAAAACTTCTCAGTTTTGACAAGGCTTTATTTCAGATACATTTTCTTTAAAGTTGTGCCAAATTAAATGTGTGTTTTTCTACAAAATCAAAATTGGGCTATTAAAATTTGGTCGCATGTGATGCAAAGTTTATTTGTTTTTGATAAGGATAAGAGCTTGCGCGAGCTGAGCGTCATATTCAAAACGGCGCTACTTTTACTTTTCTTTGTGTCTATGTCCCTAAACACTACTTATATGCTTTGTAAAGTTTTTGAATATATCTTTAGATTGCACTTTCCTGATATTTTTTTATTTTTTTTTAAGTTTTAAACATGTTCCCTAGAACGTAATATATTATTTTAAGTCTTTTTAAACAGTTTTATGTGCTTGAATTTTTTAACAATAAAAATGTGCTAACTGTACCTAACAAAAATATTTCTTTTACATGTATGCGTCCTTCAGATTTTTGCATTTTACTGGAGTATGCCATCATAGGCAACGCAGTTGCCTATGATGGCATACTTGGTGGTTTTTTCTTTTCTATTCTTTTTACCAAAAAAATAGTTTTTGTATATTTTTAAAGTTTTATAATGAATATTTAAGTAGTAACAAATATTTTAACATGGTTTAATGGGTTAAAACCTTTGAACTAAAAAATATATTAGGTGGTAAAAAAAAAACAATAAAAATGTGCCAACTGTACATAACAAAAATATTTCTTTTACATGTAATATGCGTCCTTCAGATTTTTGCATTTTACTGGAGTATGCCATCATAGGCAACGCAGTTGCCTAATGTTGGCATACTTAGTGGTTTTTTCTTTTCTATTCTTTTAAAAAAAAAAATAGTTTTTGTATATTTTTAAAGTTTTATAATGAATATTTAAGTAGTAACAAATATTTTAACATGGTTAAATGGGTACAAACCTTTGAACTAAAAAATATATTAAGTGGTAAAAAAAAAAACAATAAAAATGTGCAAACTGTACATAACAAAAATATTTCGTTTACATGTATGCGTCCTTCAGATTTTTGCATTTTACTGGAGTATGCCATCATAGGCAACTGCGTTGCCTATGATGGCATACTTGGTGGTTTTTTCTTTTCTATTCTTTTTACCAAAAAAATAGTTTTTGTATATTATTTAAAGTTTTATAATGAATATTTAAGTAGTAACAAATATTTTAACATGGTTAAATGGGTTAAAATCTTTGAATTAAAAAATATATTAGGTGGTAAAAAAAAGGTGCCATCATTGGCGACCTTCCCCTACTGGTCACACTGTGTTTGTGGAGACGACTGTGGGTTTTTTCCCTAAATACTTTGCTACATAGGTGCGCGGAATTCGCCGTCCTTCCCCTAACCTATACCTACGGTTGCTTGATATAACAAACAAAAGCAGCAACATATAAGATTATCTCGTAACATTATATTACTACTAATTTGATTAATCAAGTTTTAAATTTCGTTGTATCTGGTAGTAAAAGTATCAAAATAAGGTCATCGCGTAGGTTTTATGAATGAAAAAGGCAACATATGTGTGGGCAGCCGTGCGAGGAGGGGAGAGGGGAAAGGTGTGTTTAGTTAAAAAGAACCGTGTAATATTAGTGAATGTGCCATAAATCGCATAAATGAAACTTAATAATAATAATAATAAGTCTGTTGGCTATAGTAGGTAGATATGTACGTGTATGTTTGCTACGCTTTTGTCCCATTATAGGTATTTTCCATTTGCTTCTTTTAAACAGGAAAGGAAAGTAAAAATATTTTCTTGACTAAGTTGTTAAAGGAGCATTTCACGAAAGGGAGAGGAAAAACTTTTGGCTTTGCTTTGATATTTAAAAGAAGCTTAAAGGAACTATAGACCAGGGTCGATAATTTTTGAAACCAAAAAATATAATAGTAGGATGAAACCCATTGGAAAAAAAAGAGAATATAACAAAAATGAAAGGAAAAATAATTTACGGGCGATCCGAGGTCGGGAAGTGGAAGGGGGTGAGTTTTTAAGGGTAGAAAACGATTTATCTCGATTTACGGCAAAACTACAAGTCCTATGGAAAAACGTTAAATGGCAAAGTTGTGGGTAATAAAAAGATCTACAACTTTTGTAATTACACTTTTTTTACATAACCTCAAAATTTATGTAAAAAATTCAAATAACCAAGTGCTTGGTTTTTTTATTTTTATCTTTTACAAGAAACATTTTTTTTTTCACGAAATGTGGTGAAAACTTACCTTTTTATGTCCCAAACACACTGTCATTTTTTTGATTTCAAATATTTCTTTTTTCACTTTATTTTGACTTAATATCGAGAAAGCACCCTAATTTTCAATCGAAAATTCTCACGTCAAAATATCTGCTTTTTTAAAAAAGTCGATGGACTTTTTGTTCGTTGAAATCTCTACTTTCTGATGGTGTAAAAAAATATACATTACTGTGGTAAATGTTCTCAAAAAATGCAAAGAAACGAAAAAGACTCGAATCCGATATTTTTTTTAAAATTATTATGTACAATTTTGAGCTATTTATTAAAATTTATACTTTAATTACTCGAAAAACGTAAGATTCCATGTTACATTGATAAACAAAAAAATTACAAATTCATAAAACATAGATCGCAAAAAGTATGCGAAAATAGTTGTTCTAAATATAATTAAAGGTAGGATTTATAGGGGATTTCATCATATTTACTATAGTAATGTTCACTTTTTTTACACCATCAGAAAGTAGAGATTTCAACGAACAAAAAGCCCACCGACTTTTTTAAAAAAGCAGATATTTTGACGTGAGAATTTTCGATTGAAAATTAGGGTAGGAAAAAATAAATATTTTAAATCAAAAAAATTACAGTGTGTTTGGGACATAAAAAGGTAAGTTTTCACTAAATTTCGTAAAAAAAAATTTCTTGTAAAAGATAAAAATAAAAAACCAAAAACTTGGTTAAATTTGGCGCATAAATTTTCAGGTTATGTGAAAAAAGTGTAAATACAACAGTTGTAGATCTTTTTATTGACTACAACTTTGCCATTTAACGTTTTTCCATAGGACTTGTAGATTTGCCGGAAATCGAGATAAATCGTTTTCTACCCTTAAAAACTCCTATCCACTTCCCGACCTCGGATCGACCGTAAATAATTTTTCCTTTAATTTTTGTTATATCCTCTTCCTTTTCCAATGGGTTTCATCCCACTATTATTTTTTTTCACTTTTTACCATTTTCAAAGGCTTCAGCCCTGGTCTACTACCTATGTTAACAGAGGAAAATTCTCTTCATTCTTTTAAGCTGGGACACTTAGTGCCCATCGGCAATTAACCAAAGAAGAAGAACTTTACAAAGCCGAAAGCCGATTAGCCTTATAATTTCTCATCAACGTCCAATCTGAGCTAGCAAATCCAAGAGATGCTGTTAACAATTAAACGTGCTCGGAGGTGGGGTGGGAGGGGGGGCAATATCAACGAGGTCCACGTAATAATTGTAATTAATGTCGGTTTGTTAAGCACCGCGGTGTCGAAAATACAGGTATTATTACCGTGGTGTGTTAGAGATATGTTGCGTCTGTTATCACAAACCCAATCCGTAAGTGATCAAAGCAAAAAAGGAAATTCCTGCATATTTGCCCGCAATAGGCTAATCCATTGTTGGGCTCAGGCGCGGATACAGGGGGGGGGGCAATGGGGGAAATCCCCCCCCCCCCCTGAGCAAGCAAAAACTTTTCGGGGCACCCTTGTCAGTGTGGGTAGGCGAAAAGCCCGAACATTTTTTTTAAACTATACGTCCACATTTTAACAAATTTGGTCAATAATTTAGAGCAAAATTTTTAAAATCGACTATGTATTGAGATTTTTCACTACTGTCCGTTTTTTTCTCAAACAATGTTCATATACCCATGATTTCTAAAAATAAAATACTAACATTTTAGTAGGTACCTATGTCCTACTTTTAAGGAATAATAAAAAAATATGATTTCATAAAATTGTGTAGTTGCTAGATGTATAAAACTCGAAGCGCAAATTAAATCCCCGAAGGCGCCCGAAAGCGCCCCTGCAAAATGAGCACATGATGCGAATAGGAAGTAGTGAAACATTTATTGGGTCTTTTTTTTTTCTTATTCTTAAAATTTTAGTATTTTTTTTATAAAGCATAACAATACGTATAACAAGTAATAAATCACAGGGAGTAGAACCTAAAAACACCTCTAATAAAAATTAAAGGGCCAATTTTCTTTAAAATACTCCCACATTGCCATTAAGCGCTCAATCTGGCAGCCCTGTAAACAGTGAGTCTTTGAAAAAGTCGATATACACATATATATGTGTTTTGTATTTCATTTTTTTTTTTGGACAACAAATTAAAATTTTATGAAATTTTTATTTAAAACGAATTCTCTGGAAGGTAAAATCACAAAAATTAACCCCTTCCTAAATGCACCAGGTTGTTTTTGTAATTTTGTTTTGTATTTTTTATTTTTCCCACTTGAAAACCAAGCATCATAATTCAAAAAAGGGCGTGGCACCAAAAAAAATTTCGCGTACGGCGCTATTTTTTTTAGAGGCGCTACTTTCATTTTGCCCCCCTGGGCAAAATCCTAGATCCGCGCCTGGTTGGGCTCCGTAATAATTTCCCTTATACTTATAATAAATTTATGTACGCTGAGGAAAATGATCTAACAGAGGTTCGCTCAGACATAGTTTGTATTGATACCTTATTTTTTATTAACCCATATTAAATAAATTGCTAGTGTATCAAACCCGTTTTAGTGTTATATCAATTCCAGATTTGCTAGAACAGTGTTTTTATCGGTAGTAATCAGTTCAATTAGCAGCACGGTCTTGTTAAATAATGACCTCCTTTTAATACAGCAATTTTGTTAAGAAATAAATTGTATCTTCACAATGCGACGCATTTTGTTCCCAGCAAAGCGCTTTCTCTACAATTAAGAAGGCAGAACAGCGTCCCAAAAAACAAATTGTATCCTTTAGAACCTATAATCCACAAGCCGTTGCATGGTGGGGGTTCGTAGCGATCGGCAATAGCCGGGCGCCGTATTATTAGTTTTGTTGCGTAGGTCACCTCGTTGTTCGGAGTCTTCTAGCTGTCCTGTCTATATTTGAATTTTATTGATCGTACCAATACCTGTTTCTATTAATTTATCTTTACTTTGTATTTAAGTTTTTTAAACTTTCATTGTCAGATTAAGCAATAGAAGATTCTTATTTCGCACAACTCATCATTAGTATTGGACTTTATAATCTATGGACGAATTTTCCCATATCAGTAAACCATGTTGCATAATAGATAATCATATGCTATGTTAAACGATAAGAACGATATCACACTAGAAGCTATTTAAATTTTTGAGAACTAAGTACTGATTTTTAGTAGTAAGTAGGTATATACAGTATGTCTCTGTAAGTTTGCATCATATGGAAAACTTTTTTATTATTCATTTTACGAAAAAAAGTTATTCTTCATAAAAATCTCTGCATGGTCTAAAACCTAAAATGCAACCATCAAATATCGAAATTTCCCAGTCATATACGAGGTTTGTCAAAAAATGTGAATTTTTCCTAAGAATGTAAATTTTTCCCAAGAGTAAAGTACCTTTATTTTTGACATTATCAAAAAATGTTATTAAAAAAAGTTGATCAGAACTAAAAACCACGTCTAAATATGCAATACCACGCATTAAATTAATTAAATAATTAAAAAAATTAAATAATTAATAATAAATTAATAAAATAATTTTTCAACATAAATGCGTATAATTGCATATTTAGACGTGGTTTTTAGTTCTGATCAACTTTTTTTAATAACAATTTTTGATAATGTAAAAAATAAAGGTACTTTACTCTTGGGAAAAATTTACATTCTTTGGAAAAATTCACATTTTTTGACAAACCTCGTATATGAGTGGAAATTTTCGATATTTGATGGTTGCATTTTAGGTTTTAGACCATGCAGAGCTTTTTATGAAGAATAACTTTTTTTCGTAAAATGAATAATAAAAAAGTTTTCCATATGATGCAAACTTACGGAGACATACTGTATATGCTAACCGTAGCAAGCAAATATTATTATGATTAATATCACGTTTTAGTACAACTGCCAGTCGGAACTAATACAATATATAAAACCAGATTACACCCCCAATAGACCTTTATAATTACTGTCTACTGTGAGTATTCAGAGCAATAATGGCTATAAACCATTCTATGGTAGCATTAACTCCTATTTCCTATTGGCTAAATTACCGTGATATTATCACTACACAACGGTCTAGCAATCTTCGTTGTCTTACAGTAGGAAAGCGCGTTGCTGTCACATATAGTATTAAACAGTTGTATAAAGAATATGTTAATTCTTATAAGGAATAGAAAGCATCTTTCTCCGTGTATCTATAATTACTATACTACGTACAGTGTACAGGGTGTCCAGTTTTCGACACTTTTGACGGGTATCTCAGTTATTAGTACAGATAGAATGATGCGGTTTTCGCAAACCTGTGTTACTTTTTTGTGAAACAAACGATGCCCTTAACGGATTTATCATGGCCATCTTGGTTTTTGAGATACAGGGCGAAATTAAAAACGGTGCATTTTCAGACACCCCTTCTATTTTAGTTATCTTATACCTTATCGAAAATGTAAGAACGTGGTGTTATACAGTTTTTTACGTAGAATCCAGTGGCGTAGTTAATATTTTTCCAGGTGTCCCCATTTTTGAGAAATATACCAAAGTTATGTTTTTTTAAATGAAACACCCTGTAAATTTTTTCATATTTGCATTCTGCTTACTGAGAGCTTTCCAAAAATATATAATAGTTGGCACTTTGTTTTAACAGGAAGGTTAAAATTCATATTTTTTAAATAACAAGCTTTAAGTTGACAGTAGGCCGTGTATTTTACTTAAATAAAAATAAATTGACGATACACTACACCATCAATTGGTTTGGCAATTAATAGTTTAATTTCAAACTTTTAAGTTTTTTAATACTTACAATAGTAAAAAGTAATTTTCTCTTATTGTTGCGTAGGTATATTATCGGAATAAAGAAAAACATCTAGTAGGCCTTGACTTATCCAGGCTATAAAACAAAATATTTATAATGGCGTTTAGCTTTTGTCAGAATTGTATTTAGGTATTTAAGGTTGAAAAGTTACTGGCTTGTATAAAGCATACCAGCATATCGTATTTTTCATAATTTTCATACTTTTGGGCCATCGTTGAAATTGAACAATATCATAAATAAATTATGAGTAACTTTTCAACCTTAAATACCTACCTAAATACAATTCTGACAAGAGCTAAACGCCATTATGAAAATTTTGTTTTATAGCCTGGATAAGTCAAGGCCTACTAGATGTTTTTGTCTATTCCGATAATATACCTACGTAACAAATGAGAAAATGACTTTTTACTATTGAAAGTATTAAAAAACTTAAAAGTTTGAAATTAAACTATAAAGTAATATTGATGGTGTAGTGTATCGTCAATTTATTTTTATTAAAGTACTGTCAACTTAAAGCTTGTTATTTAAAAAATATGAATTTTAACCTTCCTGTTAAAACAAAGTGCCAACTATTATATATTTTTGGAAAGCTCTTAGCAAGCAGAATGCAAATATGAAGAAATATACAGGGTGTTCCATTAAAAAAAACATAACTTTGGTATATTTCTCAAAAATGGGGACACCTGGAAAAATATTAACTACGCCACTGGATTCTACGTAAAAAACTGTATAACACCACGTTCTTACATTTTCGATAAGGTATAAGATAACTAAAATACAAGGGGTGTCTGAAAATGCACCGTTTTTAATTTCGCCCTGTATCTCAAAAACCAAGATGGTCATGATAAATCCGTTAAGGGCATTGTTTGTTTCATAAAAAAGTGACACAGGTTTGCGAAAACCGCATCATTCTATCTGTACTAATAACTGAGATACCCGTCAAAAGTGTCGAAAACTGGACACCCTGTACATTGCAAAACGTCAATAAAATAATTTTATTTAACACGTATCGCTTACTATTCGAAATTCTATTAATGGAATTGACGACAGGCGACGTTACTGAATTGGTCCAACGCAATTTAAGGTATTTAGGCTATTTTGGGTAATTTTTGTGTATTCTGCTGATTTTTCTGAAAAATCTTGTTCAGGAACACTGGCCTATAAAAAAAAAGGAGAATGCTTATTCCCTATAAGATCTTTGTTATTAAAATAGCACCTCTAGGAAAATAAAAAATCGAAAATACCTTATATAGGTATATATACAAGAACGTGTACAAGGTGTATTATCTCTCTATAACGCAACTTTGTGCGTTGGCGTTATCTGGCGCCAACCTCTTTGGACGCAACTTTCATCAAGTCGCGGACACGCGCGGTCATCTGGGCCCGCGATACCAGATAAATCTTCATTGTCTTTATGACCGCAGGCTAGACCTAACGTGGATTTAGATAAACAAATATATTTATTTTTCTCTTTGTTATTTCACGTTTTTTGATGTTGCAACCGTGGAAAAATAATAACGGACATTGTCAGGCAGCATAATGTTTTGATACACAAGGTATGTATACCTATTATACTAATCAAAAACGATACTGCTCGTGTCGAGAGCATCCCATTAAGAACCTGGCTCCCCCTACTTTGATCCAACGAATAGGAATTATATATGTATCAAAAGTACCTTATTTTAAAGATGTTATTTAGGACAAATATTAACACAACAATAAATACTCCCCCCTTCCCCCACCCTCGTCTTGTTGCATAATCTTATTCAGCTTTTGAAATTTGATAATTTACCAAGTTTTTACTGAATTTGAATTTTGTGTACGAATTCGGCTTTCCGGCCCACTGTGCGAGGGGTTTCACCGACAAAAGTAACCAAATTCGAATAATATTATACACGTCGCCATCTTTGGCAGCTTTCAATAACTACTCTTTGTAAATGGATTTGTACCACAGGCAACCAAAAATACGCAATTTCCACCATGCTGTTTTTTCTTTGTTGGATTCTAGTTTTTAGGATTTCGGTATCAAAAACCCTCAAGCGTCATCAAATGTCCTAACCCCGCTTTTATCCCCAACAAAAAAGATTAATTTTTCACAAATATTATTTAAAATTGTTAAGCAATGGACGACGCTAAGACCGTTTGGTGCGGTAATTTAGCTGACCAGGTAACCGAGGAACTTCTCTATGAGCTATTCCTACAAGTGGCCCCATTGGAAAGGGTAAAAATTCCAGCAGATCGAGAAGGTCGTAAGTCCAATTTTGGTTTTATCACTTTCAAACACGAAATCTCTGTTCCCTATGCTGTACAATTGTTACATGGGATTAGGATGTTTGATAAAAATCTAAATGTTAAACCTAGAAATGCTGGGTCGAAGCAGGATACACAAAATGCTCAACAGAATGCAATACAAAGAAGCTCTTCATATCCAATCGACATGTATAATCATATGAAGCAAAATCAACACACAAGGTAGTTTAATCTTTTTTATTTCAACTATTTTATATAAAGCTCAACGTTATATTGTATTTAGGTCTGTGCATACTTTGTGAGGACCTTTTTAAACCATCTCTCTGGTCTGTATTACTCAATCATTTGTCCTTAAAAATTACTGGCTAAAATCAAGAAACATAAATTAGTTTGATTGTTGGCTAGTAAGTTTTATTTTTTGTAGGTTTAACGACCCCACTGACCTAATACAACCATATATCAGTTATGATAGTCTCGTACATCGTCAAAGTATGATTGTAAATTATGACTACCCCGGAAACAACTATGGTAATCCATATGGAGGTAGCCAAGGACATAATCCTGGAGACAACCATGGAAATTCCAGGCCGCAATGGGAAAGAAACAGTTATCGAGACAAAGACAAGGACCGAGGCAGAAAGGAGTACGATAGGGGCAGGTCAAGGAATAATAAAGAAAGAGATAGACGACATGATCATTCTAATAATAGCAGACACAACAGACGAGATAATGATAGAAGTAGAGGACGGAGGCATTACAATAAATTTTAAACTTTGTACCTTAAAATGACTAGGAAATGTTTTTATTTTTTCATGTGCCCAATCTTTAATAAAGTTTATAATAAAATGTGGAGTTTATTTTTATTATTTCCGTCATCTTATGGCATATATGGATGGAGTTGTAATTCGGTAGAGTCCCTGCCTGCCGAGAGCAAGTTTGTGACCAGTGACTTGGTGAGTGAAAATGGTGCTTCTGTTCAGTGCATGTTTTTTCCAGGAGGAGTATCTGTAAGCTCCTGGGTTTATTGAACTACTTGGTTCGAGGCGCCAAAGAGGAAGAAATTGGTTTCAATTCAAAGGGCACTTACTTTATACAATATGGTTCCGGAGTCAACGATGTAAACGTAGTTCAGCTGTTACCACAGAGGATTAATAGGTCGACACTACGTTTCTTCGAAAAAGTATTGATAAAGCATTGCAATACAAACACCACCTACAATAGAAGAAATAAATTTTGATATTTTGTTTTGATAATGTTTGTTTACATGGGTTTGAAGTTTTTCTGAGTTTTTTCAATAATTTTTGTAAAATCGATTAATTGCCTCGCTACAAACCCTTTTACAGAAGGTAATAGTGAAAAATAAGTCACCTAAAGGTTTTTCATTTGGGCTGTAAAGTTCTATTACAATTACTCTCGAGTTTATTCTTTTTTTAAACGGTTATTTTTGTAAATGCAACCTTCGGTTTTGTGATGAAGACAAGAAACATAATCAAGAAACCTTGTAATAACTTTAGAATAACTTATTATGAGTGATACAGATGATACAGACGATTTATTACTTATTCCTCCAGATTTTTTCCTAGTGCATTCTGAACCAGAACCCCCTTATTATACCATCGTAGATAACCTTATTAAACAGGTAAAATTTATATTTCTACAACACTTTTTTCTATTAAAGCGTCCCTTTAACTGTAAGGTGTAATAGTAAGCAGTTTGCCTACTATCTTTACTGTAAAAGCTTCAAACATTTACTGTTTTAACACTAAGTATGCCTATTTTAGGTCACAAATTTACAAAATCGCATTGAGACCATTGAAACAACTTCAGATGTAAGCCTGGCTGGTAGTCATTTGGATTATTCATTTGAGGGGCAACAAAATACAATAATGTTTAACCCAAATAACCCTTCAACCAGAAAATATCTTAGTCATGACAATTTATATCAACCCACGAGTACTCAAAGTACCCCTCAGAAACCTCTAAATAAAATTAGGTTAAGTTCATTGCCCAACAGTCCAATTATTGATAGGTTTAGTCCTAGAAGAAGTAGTGTTAAGTTTGCCCAATCTCCACCAAGAAATAGTAAGTAAATCTGATAAGTATATGTATTTTTCGATTTGCTGCCTATATACCTATTGTAAACTAGACTATTTTGGCTGTAATTTTTTGCGGTTTTTAACTTTATTACAGATGTAAGTAACATTCCTAAACAAGCATTAGCAGAAGATCCAGAAGTCTTAAACGAAATAGACACATTTTTATCTAACGTGAAAACAATTCAAAGAAACCATGCTGCCAGAAACTTACAAAATGACTTTGATACTCAGCAAACTTTACTTAGTGGTGGGGCTAGTAATAATAAGAACTCTTCATCGAGTAATAGTTATTTGCAAAGTAGGGATAGAGATGTACAAGAAACCATGGATCAACTTGAGAGAAGGTCACAAAAAATTCTTGATGGAAAAAAAAATGTAACTAGGGCAGATACGAATCCCAATAACGATCCAATACAAGAAAGGGTTAGTAGTAAGGACAGGACTTGGAGATGTGGGGATAATATTGACAGTGTTCCTAATTATGGAGCAGGTAAGTTAATACACAACACACTTTTTACCAGTTATAAACAATTTTTATTTCGTTTTTTAGGTGTCAGAAACGCACTATACCAGCAAAAAGAACCAATTGAACCGCCTAACAAGCTGAAACAAATACCAGAAAATTACCAACAAACTTCTTCTAGTACAGACTTTACATCTTACACCACCTTAGACAAATCCACAGACAGCAGTTCTGATTCCACACAACTCACGGCCTATAACAAATATGGCAAAGAAGACTTGTTTAAAATCGATCAGAAGTACAAGCAATTTCAAAGAAAACAAAATACGGATCGAAAATTAAATGATTTGTTTAAAGTGAGTCATAATGACGCTCCCTGTAAGATTGAGCAAGAAAGAAATGAGTTGCTACGGAGTCCACTGCATGATAACGCTTTGAATGTATTGGATATGCATCAAAAACTATTGGAAAGTACTAATAATGCTGTTAAAGATGGTAGAGTATACAAAAGAAGGTATGCTAAAAATGTATTGTTGTTTAAACCACAGACATGTTATATAGGGAGACTAAATGTTCCGTTCATAAAAACCCATTTGTTTACACACTGCACACACTTCCAAAGTTTCAGATAAGTTAGAAATAACTCCTAGTAAAATTCTCAAAAATTAAATTTAGAAGAAACTATGATTAGTTTATGATTCAAGAAGTTGAAAATGTAAATGATAGAGCAATTAGAATTAATTAAAAATTATCTGAAAAATAGACCAACTTATGTTCAATTAAATAAAGAAAAAAGCGATCCAAAAGTATTTTTAAGTATGGTGTTCCTCAAGGAACAATTTTAGGACCATTATTTTTTAATATTTATATTAACGACTTATTTAGTATAAATTGCGATTGACAAATTCATAGTTTTGCAGATGATACTGCAATTTTGTATATCCATACCAATTGGGAAAACTTAAATAATAAAATTAAAAAATATTTTAAAATTAAAAAAAAATTGGTTTGATAACAATTTGTTAACAATTAATTTTAATAAAACAAATTATATTCCTTTTACTTTAAACCTAAATAACCTACCACGAAATATGAATAGTATTCAAATAAATGAAGACATTCAAATTTTTAAAGTTAATAAAATAAAATATTTAGGAATTATTTTTGATAGTAAATTAAATTGGAATTTTCACTTAAAATACTTAATTAAAAAATTAAGAAGTTTACTACCGATTTTTAAAAACATTAAAAAAATTTTAAATGTAAGACATGGAAATATTATATTACGCGTTAGTTAAATTAAAACTCATTTCAATTACGGAATTTTAGGTTGGGGAGGAATAAATAGAACTTTACTTAGTTAAAAAATTAGAAATATTACAAAACAGGTTTCTAAAAATTATATTCAATAAAGATTATCTTTAACAGATGATATAGTGTCCGCGAAAATAATTAAAAAAAAAAAATTGATCTGTTTTCTTGTCTGCAAAATGGCAGATGTTTTCGGTGAAAACGCAAATAGCGTTCCTTATACTGGATTGTGGTTGCACTTCGTGGTTTATTTAGTTGTCTACCTTTCGATTATACCAGTGTAACTATCTTTTATATTGGAGTTGGTTCCGTGGGATGGCGCTAAGGTGTATTGAGGGCCGCCTTGATTCTACAAGTAGGCTTTTAGTACATTTTTTCGTCGTTCTTGGAATTGCTTGGGTTATGGCTGCCCGTCGAGTCCTAACAAGGACGAAACGGCCGTCGTGGTCTACCCGCCCCAGGGTATCCATTGAACTTGGATCCCTGTGTATTCCAATATAAAAAATAGGTACACACTTGTCCGATATGCCATTATATATATATATTTTTTTTTTCTTTTAATTATCTTTAACCTTCAAAAAAATTATATTCAGAAACAAAAAAGTTGAACATAAGACAACTTTACATTTATAACATCTTAATATATAATATATTAATATTTAAAAATTAAAACCTTATAGCATATAAAAACCATAATCATAATACACGTCATAAAAATGATAACCATAAAACCTAAAATAAATAAGTCCATAGGTAGTGGTGGGCAAGACGGATCTATTTTGGGATTCGGGTCACCAGATCCAAATCAGCACAAAGATCCGACTCAATGAGCCGGATCCCGGGTCTTGTCCCAAAAATCATAAAGAAAATCTTATCGGTTCTCGGCTCGGTTATTCTGAGTCACGATCCGTATCATTGATCATTATTTTAAACGATCTTACGCGGTAGCGCCATTTAACATTATTCAAAAAATAAGAACCCCCAGTGATTACAGAAATGGACAAACATTTAAATGAACCGCTTATTAAAAGATACGAAGATTCTTTAATATGGTGGTTTCATAGAAAAAACTTATATTCCAGACTCTATGAAATCATCAAGAAATAAGTGACGCAACCCACAATACAATAAACACAACAGTAATAAATCGCCACGCTACGTTTTCTTTTCCAACGCTGCGACCCGCATGTCAGGCATCGGAACGATTTAAAAAAATCTTTTAACGGATCCGAGAGCCACGAGCCGCTCTCGATCGAATCGCAGCTCGTGGCGCCGTGCGCCGTAGCAGTGAATTCTACCCCTACGCCGAACGTGAACCTAGCGGTCGACAATCAAATCAAATAGATCCGTCAGATCCGTGATCCGTCTATTTTATTTTGAGAGTCGGATCAGTATGAATCTTTCTTAAGATCCGACTCACCGATCCGGCTCAGATCCGATCCGCCCATCGCTATCCATAGGACTTTTTTACTGAAAAATTATAAATTAATAATTTTATTATAGGCAATATATTTCTTCAAAAAAAAGCTGCGTTTATCCTATAAATTAACATTTTTACTTTAAAACTTGATTTTTTTTTTAATGCATATTTATAATTGTACCTCGGATTTTACATACTAAAACAAAAGATAAGATTTGCCCCTAACAAGCTCAGCTTCAGGGGATTGAAGAATAAGTTTCTAGAAGACAACATAAACATATTTATTATATTATTAAATTTTAAATAAACTTATTATTATTAAATATGCAAAATTAACAAATTTATATGGGAGTAAATAAATAATCCCTGATGTATAATTATTTTAGAGGCATCAACACGTTAAGTGATACCTTGGGACTTCTTAGTCTGGCCGACATTTGGGGCTCAGCCCATATGACTCAAAGCCCTCACAAAATTGCCCAAAAGTTGCAGGAAGAGAAGTTGAGAAGACAGGTATGTCACAAGCAACACACATGATATATAGGTGTGGACTTATATTTGTGTGTATTTTTTTAGCATTGTGAACATTTAATTCAGGACCTGCAGAACAAAAATTTGGAGTTTCAACAAAAGCTGGCCGTTGCGGTGAAAGTCGACGAGACGAAAAACAATACAATCCAGCAATTCAGGGAAGCTTTGGAAAAAGTTTCTGCAAGAATGGAGAAACTGAACGAGGAAAAATCGACTTGGGATAATGAAATGGCCAAGGTGAAAAATCAGCATGCTATAGAGGTAGACTCTGCAAATCAGGTAATTTGTATACTTCTTGTGTAGATATAGTAGGTAAAGTCGCCACAGTGGTTCTTTTCCCGTGCGTCATCACTTTTACGTCATCAAAATCGTATGAATCAAATCAAAATTACGAGACGAAAAAAGTCAAAACTAAGTTAAGTTCATAAAATGGACGTGCCTGCCTACCGTTTGACGTACCTACATAATATCACGAAAAATTATTATTTATTTTAAGTTTTGCCCGGCATTCTCTATTATCTAAAAGAAATTGACAAACAAATGTTTATACATTTAATAATATTTTTAAAGCTTAAAATCTACAAAAGTTTGGTGTTTTATTGACTATTAAAATCGCAAAAGTCAAATTTTTAACATCCTTTCATTTAAGGGAATTTAGCCACTGCTGTAAACGTAAAGAACTTTCACGGTTACAATATTTAAAATAAATAAATTAGTTATTATGAAAATCCATAAATACTTACCGCCAAAACAGATGGTGGGTATAATTACCTCTAAAAAGAACTATTTTTAGAAACAGGAACAGTTCTAAGGCACACAGATTTACAAAATACGAATTAGATTGGCAGATCAAAATAAGGTTGACAATGACGTTCTAAAATACAACGGTTGTCAACTAAACAAATAAAGAAAGTAATTAACTGACGTTTATAGTTTTATCCTTGTCTAGCACGTTATATTATTGCGGAATTTTGGAGACGTTCTTTTATGCTTTTATTCAAACTTGTTACTGTAATAAACAAGGATGCAGAGTTATTAACCACGTCGAGTCCTGATCGTTGATTGATGACGCACGGGCAAAGATCCACTGTGGCAACTTTATCAGCAAAGTTAGCTAGACAAACTACAAGACTCCTAACTTTATTTTTTCCAGAAAATACTGTACTATGAAAAAGAAGCCTCCAAGGCTTTAGATTTAGCTCACACAAACCAAGAGAAAATTTCTTCCCTTGAAAAAAGATGTTTAGACTTACAAAATGAACTGGACAGTATAGAAAGCAAATTTAAAGAAGTGGGAGAGAATTATAAGACGGAATTTGATAAGAACAAACAACTGGCTGAGATAGTGAGTCAGAAGGAGATAGAATTAAAAGAGGTAAATATATAATGAAAGCAATATTTTAGGTACTAATATTTCATTTATTTTTACTCACATTCGTTTTATTTTAGAATAAAAGTGTGTTGAACAATGCCAGAGAGGAGGTGTCCCAAAGCAAAAAAGCAGTGGAGGTTTGTCAAGCCGAGTTTACAGCGCTAAAAAGCGAGTGTGCCAAGTTACAGTCGGAATTAAAGCAGGAAAAGAATGCCAACATGAACCTAAATGAACAAAAGAGGAAGTTCTTAAATGAAGTACAAACTTACAAAACTAACGAGGTATGTAGTATTAATCACCATGTGTTTTTAAGTTCATTCAATAACGATTTTTCCAAATTACCTATATCAATTTTATTAAGTATACAGTGTGTGTATAAAGTTTGGAAACGATTTAATAACATCACTGGCCGATTTAAACCAAATTTGGTACAGTTGTGTAAGAGGATCTAATGCACCGAATGACGATATTAGCGTTGTTGCCAGCTTTTTAGTTTGTCTGGAATTCGAACGAAATTTTATATTTTTAAATATAACACCCAGTATATTTTTACATTTTTAAATTCCACATAAAATTATAATTATTTTTTATTAAATGCATTATTAGTCTATACTTCATAGTTTCCGAGATATTGACTCTCGAAAAGTGACATTTTTGAACTTTGACAGCTTATAACTTTCTAACAGTACGTCTTAGAGCAAAACGGCTTACATGTCCCTATCTTCAATTTTTATTATCTTCCCAAAAAAATCAACTTCCGTTCCGTTATGTTTTACTAGGCAGAAAAGCAGATTTAATGCCGCGGCTGGTGTTTCATAGACGAGGCGCAGCCGCCTGCTTTTCTGCCTAGTGAAACAAATAACTATTACTCTTGGAGAAAAATCATGTTTTTGAAGTTTTTGCGAACACTGTACAAAAAAAAAATTACATTTTTCTTACAAGCAAAACTTTTTATCAAGAATGCCTTTCTGAAAAATGAAATTTTTCATCCATTCGTGCTATTGTTAACCCTATCCGCGGACAGTCTGTATATGAGGTACCTGTGCATTATAGAAGGCTCTAAAAGAAGCTTTAGATCAATCAAAATCGAAGCTGGAAAGTACCAAGGTAGAATTAAGAAACTTTTACCAAGGTCAGCTGGAAATTATAGTTGAAAATAAGAGGAAAGAGATGCAAAGTCAGCTGGATAGTGAGAGACAGCGCAATTTGGAAGAGCTCAAGAGGAAGGAACTGTCGATGGCCAAGACTGCAGCCAGTCACATTAAACAAATATCTGAAAAGTAAGTACCAGTGTTGATATCAAAGCAAGTTTTTT
Organism: Polydrusus pterygomalis; assembly: GCA_963969555.1. Taxonomy (NCBI): domain Eukaryota; kingdom Metazoa; phylum Arthropoda; class Insecta; order Coleoptera; family Curculionidae; genus Polydrusus; species Polydrusus pterygomalis. Next base: position 10,586,064 of record OZ018383.1, read on the forward strand.
GCCGCTTAGGTAGGTACTTTTTTAATACTGTAGTGCTTGTAAATTAATAAGTTTTATAATTATTTCAGTGTCAGAAACGTCATTTTTTTGTCAATACTTATGTACCGGGTGAACAACTAAGAATGGTCGTCGGGTATATCTCGGAAACTACTAAACGTAGAAACTTGGGATAAAAAAAATTATGATTAAAGCGGTCATGAGAAAATTCTGGAAATAATTTTTAAGTTCCGCATTTTGCCGCAAGAGGGCGTAATTGAAAAGTAAATTTTAAAATTTTACATAACTCCGAAAATTCCACATTAAGGTATATGTTTGATAACACCATTTTAAAGCTTGGATAATTATGCATCATTTTTGTCTTATGCTCATTGGCGTACCGACTTTAATAAGAGTGGGGGAAGCTGTTCAAAGTGTAAACATTTAAATCGCTGTAACTTCTAAACGACTTATCCGATTTCAGCAAACTAAAGACTGTTTGGAAGAGAAATATATGCACTTTCACCGGTCGTATTTAGTTGTCCATAATAGTTCTCAATAAAATTGCTAGCGGGCGCAATTTGTAATAATAATAGTTTTTTTGATTTTATCCCGAAAATTCAAATCATACGGTATAATTATGATACCATAATCGAAAAGAAGATGAAATTTTCTAGAAAAAATATTAAAACCGCAGCTCGATATCTTTGTTCGTTTCAGAGTTATTGCCAAAACATTAATTTTTCATACAAATTGCGCCCTCTAGCAATTTTATTTGAAACTATTGTATACCATTGGATAAGACAATTAAAGGTACTTACCTTTCTCTTCCAACAAGCTTAAATTGAGTGAAATCGGATAAGTCGTTTAGAAGTTACAGCGATTTTAATGTTTACACTTTCAATAGCTTCTCCCACTCTTATCAAGTGAAAGTGAAAACATTAAAATCGCTGTAACTTTTAAACGACTTTCCGATTTCACTCAATTTAAGCTTGTTTGGAAGAGAAAGGTAAGTACCTTTAATTGTCTTATCCAATGGTACACAATAGTTTCAAATAAAATTGCTAGAGGGCGCAATTTGTATGAAAAATTAATGTTTTGGCAATACCTCTGAAACGAACAAAGATATCGAGCTGCGGTTTTAATATTTTTTCTAGTAAATTTCATCTTCTTTTCGATTATGGTATCATAATTATACCGTATGATTTGAATTTTCGGGATAAAATCAAAAAAACTATTATTATTACAAATTGCGCCCTCTAGCAATTTTATTGAGAACTATTATGGACAACTAAATACGACTGGTAAAAGTGCATATATTTCTCTTCCAAACAGTCTTTAGTTTGCTGAAATCGGATAAGTCGTTTAGAAGTTACAGCGATTTAAATGTTTACACTTTGAACAGGTTCCCCCACTCTTATTAAAGTCGGTACGCCAATGAGCATAAGACAAAAATGATGCATAGTTATCCAAGCTTTAAAATGGTGTTATCAAACATATACCTTAATGTGGAATTTTCGGAGTTATGTAAAATTTTAAAATTTACTTTTCAATTACGCCCTCTTGCGGCAAAATGCGGAACTTAAAAATTATTTCCAGAATTTTCTCATGACCGTTTTAATCATAATTTTTTTTATCCCAAGTTTCTACGTTTAGTAGTTTCCGAGATATACCCGACGACCATTCTTAGTTGTTCACCCGGTACTTACTTACATAAGTGCCAATTTCAACACACTGCTTTGAAATGTCTACTTATTACTATGATATATTCCCCTGTTATAGATGTACATTGGAAACTAAATTGTTGGAGCAAAAGCACGACGAAGAAATACGCCTCTATCAAATGCACTTGGCAAAGTATAAGACCGAGATAGACAATCTTCAAGCTAAATTGGCGAATTTGCCTGAGAAAAGAGCACAAATCGCCAAACAGTTACAAAAGGTAATGGAAACGCAATGGAATGAGGCTTTAAAGATGATAAGTAGCAGTCCTTCTTCATTTTCAAGCGATCATCAGGTAAAGTTACACACTTATTCGGATTTAATTTGTATTATTGTTCATGTCGGTACCCTTTTTTACCTCCAGGTGTTAAATAACGTTAATGAGCTACAACCAAAACAAACATTTACCAATGTCAATAACGTGTTGATGCAGCAAAAGGTGCCTGATCATTATGAGAGTGACTATGATGATACTCCGGTATCGAGCAGAGGTCCCAAGCAATCCGAGAGTGAGATACAGAAGTACATAAACATGGTAAGTTATTTTATCGTCATAGTAAGTTAATGTAGACTATGGTAAGTTTTTTACTGCTTCTTTTAAGGATGTTTCAACGTTGATTTCTTCAATTGTTTTTTTACAACGTATACGTATTTTCTCTTGGGTAGAAGTGTGTTGCCATGAAATTGTAGGGGAGTCGCTTCCTATTTTTGAGGATTGTGGGGTGAGGATACCGAATGGTGCACGGCCAGACTCACCATAGGAAATCCCATGGAAATTTTGCTACTCTTAAATATTGGCTCGCCTATTAATTTTACATCAAAATTGTATTCCATGTCCATTAATTATGGAATAGGTAAAATGTACTCAAATTTTAAACATCCATATCTCCATTAAAATTATATCAATCCACTCAATTTTTGGTTTATTAGGCAGGCCGTCCCTTGGACTACTTAGCACAATGTGTTTGACCTTACCTTATGTCTTTTTTATACAGTGTGATGGCTAAGATACCAAGCCGTGTAAAATGTGCTGATTTTAAAACTAATGTTTGGAAAATACGAAGCAATGAAAATTGAATTTTATTAGTGTACAAATTACAGCGCTGTGCCGTTCGTGTCAATTAAAAAAAATAATTAAAAAATCTGTATATTACAAATTATATTGACTGAAAACGTTTTACTTTTATTTGGATTTACGTTGCTAGTCAAGCAATTGCCCTTGTCAATTTATCGAGATTATAAATTTGTTGGCAGTTCGTGACAAGGCCTTTTGTTTAGTTTCTTTTTTTAAATGAATGCCAATATCCGATTCATATCTTCAGAAGAATGTGTTTTTGTCTATACAGCAATGATAGACGTTTAAAAGTTCGCCCCTCTAACTTTTTTGTTTTTCAAGATAATGAAATAAAATTCGGGGGATTTGTATACGACATAAAACTGCATTTTTTGACAGATGACTCAACATTATGGAACTTCCGGTTTAACCGGAAGTGACATAAACTTTCGATTTTTAAATGGGACACCTGGTATATTTTTACTTTTTTTGACTCCATACAACATTCTAAATACAACGATGTGTCACTTGTCATTTTTTGTCACCAAGAAAATATTTTTTTTCCAAATTTATTGTTTTATCTAGAGGGCTATGAATACCTTAAAATCACTTATTTCAGTTCTTTAATCTTGGGAAAAATACAATTTTACTATTTTTGGTCCAATGCTAAGTGCTATGTAAAATTTACTCTTTAAAGTTGTATAACTCATTTTTTTTAAATGGCAACATGGCGGCTTGTCGGGTTAAGAAAAAAGAGGATTTTATTACGATTATTTTGATACCATACACTATTAGGTTTTAGAAAAGCTGCCATTAAAAAACTTTAAAAAGTTAACTTGGAACTTTCCTAAAATGAAGCATCTTTTGAGAATAAATTTAGATTTAAATGCATCAAGTTTGTTGGCTGTGACCAGCCAAACTGATAAAACAAAATCATGCCTTGAAGAAAATTGACATGCCAGCAGCTTCTGCCAAAGTAAATTAGTTTGTTGTTTAAAAAACATGGAAAATAATAGTTTTACAAGAAGTGAAAAAGTTAATATGTTATTAGTGTTTGGAGAATGTAGAAATAATTCAACCGATGCTGCACGACTTTCCGCACAAAGATATCCTAATCGGCGTCATCCAACCCGGCACTATAAGGTACCCAAAACTGGTTCCGAAAATGCGAAATGAGCCTGAAATAACATAAAATATCAACTTTTTCACTCCTTGTAAAACTATTATTTTCCATGTTTTTTAAACAACAAACTAATTTACTTTGGCAGCTGTTGGCATTTCAATTTTCTTCAAGGCATGATTTTGTTTTATTAGTTTTGCTGGTCACAGGCTACTTGATGCATTTAAATCTAAATTTATTTTCAAAAGATGCTTCATTTTAGGAAAGTTCCAAGTTAACTTTTTAAAGATTTTTAATGGCAGCTTTTCTAAAACATAATACCTGTGTATTGTATCAAAATAATCGTAATAAAATCCTCTTTTTTCTTAACCCGACGAGCCACCATGTTGCCATTTAAAAAAAATGAGTTATACAACTTTAAAGAGTAAATTTTACATAGCACTTAGCATTGGACCAAAAATAGTACAATTGTATTTTTCCCAAGATTAAAGAACTGAAATAAGTGATTTTAAGGCCCTCTAGATAAAACAATAAATTTGGAAAAAAAATATTTTCTTGGTGACAAAAAGTGACAAGTCGTTGTATTTAGAATGTTCTATGGAGTCAAAAAAAGTAAAAATATACCAGGTGTCCCATTTAAAAATCGAAAGGTTAAACCGGAAGTTCCATAATGTTGAGTCACCTGTCAAAAAATGCAGTTTTATGTCGTATACAAATCCCCCGAATTTTATTTTATTATCTTGAAAAACAAAAAAGTTAGAGGGGCGAGCCACCTTCCGTGGACACCCGGTATATCTAAAAATGAATGTTTGTCTGTCTGTACGTCCCGTATGCGTTTCTATACCATTTATCCGATTACGATGAAAATTTGGTGAGTTGTTGTGTGCAGGCCGAGGAAGGTTTCGGCATAAAAAAAAGTGGCGCAAGGGATGCTGGGATGTCGGAATGCCGGATATTTGTGTAATGTCTTTCCTTCAAATTTATTTTAGTAAGTAGCGTAGCAACGCGCGCGGGGTATAGCTAGTAATCTATATATCTAAAAATGAATGTTTGTCTGTCTGTCTGTATGTCCCGTATGCGTTCCTATACCATTTATCCGATTACGATGAAAATTTGGTGAGTTGTTGTGTGCAGGTTCGAGGAAGGGTTCAGCATAAAAAAAAAGTGGCGCAACGTATGCCGGATACTAATAAATAATTATATAAAATGTTTGTTGACGCGCCTTATTATTAGCGTAGCAACTGTGTAAAAGAGATAAAGTAAGGTCTAACACATTGTGCTAAGTAGTCAAAGGGACGGCCTACCTAATAAACCAAAAATTGAGTGAATTGATATAATTTTGATGGAGATATGGATGTTTAAAATTTCAGTACTTTTTTACCTATTCCATAATAATTAATGGACGCAGTGTAGTGTCACTTAATCATAGTTATTTTTCTTGAGTACTGTTGAAACCAACGAATTAATAATACAAAGGAAGTAGGGTTTTGTAGATTGACAGTTGTCCGGGATGGGTGCTGATGGCGGCAACATTTGACGCATGCGCGCACGACTGTTTCCGGTCCACCTGTGGCGTATCATTAAAATGGTAATAATAAAATGATTAATGATATTTTATTTGGCAAAGAAAAGAAAAAAATTATTTAGATTCATATATACCTATAAGATTCGTTAAGGTTGGTGTAATAAAACAATACAACTATTTCTTTTAATTATTTATTTAAATAAGGTAACGGAGGTGAAAGGGTCCTTTGTAAATATCTGGTTAAATAACTAAAAAACACCTGTTATTATACATTTAAAAAAATTGCAGAAAACAAATTGTTTCAGATATTAAATACTGATGACGGCAAAATTATTGCCAAAACGTCTATGTTAAAAAAATTAAATTTTCAGAAAACCTTACTCTTTCTTCATGAACCAAATCACAAGAAAATAATAAAATATAATATATAATCCTGTTTATTATATAATATGTACCTAAATAATATTAATGAGATTTCTAGTATACAAGAAAATTGTCAAATGATAAACTATGCAGATGATACAAACATTTTATTGTCATATAAAGACCTTGAGCTTCTCGAGCAACATATTCAACAATTTATGATTGAAGTAAATAATTGGTTTTCTAAAAATAAACTAATATTAAATAAATCAAAGACCGGTATCACCTTGTTTAAGACTAACCAACACACTTTGGAGAATCCGGAAACCGTAACCATTAATGATTGTCATATGAGATTAAAGGAAGATACTAAAATCTTAGGTGTGTTGTTGGATAGTAAAATGTCCTGGAAGAGCCATGTCCAATATATGTTGTAACCAGAAGGTGTTCCAGTTAGATTCACAGTAGGATAATTATCTTCAGGCAGGTTTTCACATGGTGTCTTATAAGATATTGCATAGGAACGTACCTGCCAAAAAAATATAGGTTTTTTAATTATCTGTTTAGCACCTTTACCAAATAACACAAAAGTACCTATAACGTAAATAAAATACTGAAACCTATAGACTACTACCTCTCTTTGTAAAAAAAATATTTATATTTTGATATGAATTTCTTTGAATGATAGAAGGTTTGGGACTTGCTTTGAATTTATTTTTTTAATCACTGGTATCTCCAGTCGTCCTCAGGTGAATATTGGGAAAACGTTTTTATCATTCTAGAAACATCATTGTCTTCAACCTTTAAATATGAGTTTCTTTGTTTATCATACCTACACTCCCATATTTTATTACATTCTTTATCCATGGCTTTAAAATTTTAAAAATATATTAAACCATTAAAACACCGAAAAACTTTTCTCAATAAATAATTTACGAAAGAGTAACAAAGCAGCTTCCTTAGAAGCATAAATAATGCAGCATTATTTGTATTCATATTCTTAAGTACCTACCTACCTATATATTTTCCAATATTATTATGTAATGACCCGATACAATAGTTTCAAAACTTACATTTTTTAACCTGGCTCCTGCAAAAGTAGGCACTGCAGTTGGGACCAATTAAACTTTTAATCTTGAAGTTCTGTCAAAGCAATCTTCAGAAAAATGCTCCGAGCAAAGAACGCTATTTCGTGTAGGATCCCAATCACTTCGGTTTACAAATTTCAACCATCCTTTTTTCTTAGGTAATTATTTGGAAAACTAAAAACCAGTAAGTATTTTTAATTTGCTTTCCTAAGATTTTACTCCCAAGGTTTCTGAAAATGAGATCAAATATTGTAAATTATCTGTGATATTTTAAATTTTGATTTAGGTTTAAATTGTTTTAACTAAAAGTATTGTTTATTTTAAATTTTTATGTAATTTTTTAAGTTATTAAATTGTTGCACATTTTTTTTTCCGATTGCTATAAAATTATTGTTGAAATTGTGATATTATATTTACATAGGTAAATATTTTAGTTGTTATTTAAATTTTTCTGTAGAAATGGGGTAACCCAGTCGATTAATAAATAAATAATATTTTTCTGGTTTTATAGGACGAACGCCCATGAGGCCATGAATGACATGCGAGGTTGTGTATTTTGACATTAAATTAAAATAACATTTTTTTTCTCTACAGATTAAAAAAGTTTATATATCTAAACATAAACTTACCGATGATTGAAATGTTATGTCCAGTTTTTTATTCTTTAGCGTTTGGGAGCACCCACAAGCAGCACAACTAACCATACGTATAGCTAATTAAATAATACGAAACACAACCTAAATAAAATGTTTTAATCGCTGTCCAGCGCTAAAAGTATAGTCCACTGTCACAATAAACTAAATTATAAGTTTAATAGAATTCGATAAAATATCGTTGTTAACTAATTAAAATGCAAATCAATTCAAAAACAGCAAAGAAAGCAGAAATCACAGCTCGACCTGTCAACCACGGTCAACCACCAAAACAAACATGGAGTAATTTGTAATTTGTGGGTTCTGAAGATGGCCGACTTCCGTCGCAAATTTTGTTAGGCGGTTTATGCAAAACCCTACTTCCTTTGTATTATTATTTCGTTGGTTGAAACTAATAAAAAAATAAAACGTCTAATTTGACATTATCACTATGGTTTTATTGAGGTATGTATCAGGGCAGTATTTAATTTTTTAAAATTTTACTTACAGTTTTTTCTAAATACGTTTTAATTGGCATATTAGAAACTAATAAAATTTGGCGTGCAGGTCCATCCTACAAGAACCTTCAAAAAAGTATAATACAATTTTTTTGTAAAATGAATAGGGGAACCAATATTTGAGGGTAGCAATATTTACAGGCGATTTCCCATAACGAGTCGGGCGATGATCTATACCCGGTTTAAATTTGTATTTTTAATTGTTATAGGGCACCAATTTTGTAATATGTTCGATAAACAAGATTCCCAAAGTGTTGGAGAAGATGATAACCGTATACTATCTGTACACAAATTTTGTAAAAAGATAATAAAACATCGAATAGAACTTTCACCTTGTTTTTTAATTATTGAATGACTGATTGTGATAATAATAAAATAGACAAGATAATTAGAAAGTTTGAATATTTATACAGTAAAAGTTAAACAACAATAATAACCAGGCCAGTATAGTATTTGCAGAATTATACCGTTGACTGTATCACTATGTACTGTATCACTATCACTATCTTCATCTAAGCCTAAACTTATAATTAAGGGTTGGACATTTGTAATCATGCAATTGTAAGAATTTTCCACCTTAAGTACATGCTGTACACAGTTTTTCCAGCTGTCTGCAAACATTTTTCATAAATCATTTTCAATCATAAAATTTTGAATTTCTGCTTTTGTATTATTAGAATTGGGAATGATTTTTGCCATGTTTCGTCAAGGTAAATAATTGGACGATTTTCTTCTCTAAATTGTTTTAACAGCTGTTAAATATGTAAGTCTCCATTCCCGTAAGCGTTGAGATTCCATTAATGTTTGTCTTTTATTAATGCTTCGGTATTTAAAACCCATTTTACGCAATATTTTCCTAAGGCTTGAAAGGCAACAAGAGATATTTGTTTCGTCTTTAATCAGCCGCTCTTTGCGGGAAATCAAAGTGGGTACAGTTTGCGCCTCATACATTTGGTAAATCTTTCTTCTTTATAAATCCATGTCATTTTCGTCAATGCTTCTAAATGTGCCAGAATCACTCCGATTTTTTCTAGGATTAACAGGTTTAAGTAGTATGTCTCTTACCGAAGATAAAGGAGTTTTTGTCAAAGTAGACGTCTCTGCTAAAGCATCCGTCGAATTAAAATTTCTACTCAACAAAGATTGATACACATTTTTAATTATTAGTTTGGCATCGGTAGATAAATGCTTTCTTTTAAAAATTACACTTGAAGATGCCCCCCTATCAGCACAATTCCATCTACCACTAATAAGCCTAACTAAAAATGACTCACCGGAAAACCACTAAAGACTAAAATTATTAAAAATCAGTTTGTATTTATATATGAATCAGGCATAGGTATAAATTGAATTTGTACCTGGTCCGGCTCTGCTCGAAAAGGTTTTAAAATTTGGGATTTCATTATTTATTTTATGGTCAAAGGGATAATGAGGGTTTATTGCAGTCAAAAGATCAACGGTATAATTCTACAAAAATACTATACTGCCTATTTCTATTATTTTTTATTTCAAAAACATAATTTATTATTAGCCACGTAATAAACTAATATCGGCAAGATCACAAAGAACATTAGTGGCTCAAAAAACAAACCAAAGCGGGCCGAGTTTAACTGGAATTCAGATTGCGAGTTGGTGAAACTGTTCTTTGGCCTGAGGGGTACCTACAACTTAAACACCCTGTCATCTCTCGTTCTTTCATATGTAAAAAATGGTATTTCCTTTTTAGTTGTTGAATAGACAGCCAGGGAACCCAGTGGCGGAACCTCAAGATACTAAGAGAACCCACAATCATGATCGAGTCACGTGGCATCAGGGTGTAAGTATGTATAGATCCATTTTTTATAATTCATATTTATTCGTATGTAGTTTTTAAGGTGTGCAAAAAAGATTTGTATATTTAACCGAATTAATTTTATTTTCTCAATACAAAAACAGTTCGTACTTAAAAGAGTTAACAAATTAAAGGTCTAGAAAGGTATCGTCACTATCACTAAATTCGAAGGATTCATCTGTGGACTCAACTGAAATAATAAGTGGTTCTACCGTTTCTTTCATCAGGTTGTTTAAGTCCCACATTTTTGTCCTTTTTTATTACATGTTTTATAGCTTCTTTCCAATTTTTTTTCGTTATAATGTTTAATGAAGTCGCGTACATCTTTTATTTTAAATGCAGTGTTATTCCTTGCCACATAGCCTTTTATTTGTGCCCATATTAACTCAATTGGATTTAATTCACAGTGGTAGGGCGGCAGTCTAAGTAAAATGATACCACGTTTTTTAGTCATTTCGTCGATTACCATTTTTTAAAACGTGACTTATTTTCTTGCACTATTTTTTAAAAGCTCTTTTTTTAACATGCCATCTTCAAAGGGTATATTTTTCTTAGACAGCTAATTTATAATATGTTTTTTCCCCAAGAACTCGTAGGAAGTTTTTCTAAAACCCTTGAATGGTAGCTGGCGTTACATATACTATACACACACAAGCTTCCGATAACACGTTAAAAATAAAACTAAACTACCTCACTTGAAGTTGGAGATATTCTATGACATAAGCCACCTACCTGTACACCTATGCAATAATAGATAATTTAATTAGTTAAGATCGGGTACCTGTTATTGTAACGCCTATGGTTTATTGAGGTTTTACGACTCATGACCCTCAGCTGTGCTGTCAGGCTTTAAGAAACAGAGTAGAGATGCGTGGTCTATATTTGCTCGATCGTCGTTGTTTCGGACACGTCATCTTGGGGCGCTGGTGTAGCGATGGCCCTTAATGGATAATTTTGTTTCAGGCTCAAGAAAACCAAAATAAATCAGAGAATACAAAACCTTCTTCCAAAGAGAGAAGACACGATAAACCGCCGTGGAAATGACATTAGTTGATAGCCATAGTTTTAGTGGATCGATATAATATCAAGTATATTTTATTAAGTTTTATATATTAAATTTTTTGCCAGAAGTATCAAATTCAAATTTTGGTGATATTTATACTAAGAGTACCTTGTAATCAAAGTAATAAAGGATTTTTATACTGAATACTATAATAAGGATGTCAATAATATATTTTTACACCAATAAGAATGAGAAAGCGAAGCAAGGCCACAATTATTGTGCTTGCTACTGGCTCTGCAGTCATAATACAAAGATTATCAGATGTGATGGTCATTTCGTCAGAACGAATCATCCTTAAACGTGTTTCGCCCTATTACGACTCATCAGTAATGCTTGAATCCAAAGAAATAAACGAAAGTGTGTACTACTGTGTACGCTAACGTATGTTCAATGACCGCTGACCGTTACGTCATATTCTCCATATTTGCGGTACGTCGTAAATTAATTCAGTCAACTTGACTTACCGGTGGTAAAAGTTATGATTTTCTTAGGCTTGATCTACATAAAGACGAATGCATGTAAACAAGTAATTGTACAAGCGCGTTTTTTCAAATTTTTAATTATTAGTTTTATACTGTTAATGAAATCAGAAAAAAGCAGCTTATTTAGGGTACAAGGTATCATGGGATGAAACATTTGGGTTTTGAAAATTAGTATGACATTTTTAATTGATTGAAAAATAAATAAAATTCATTTAAAAATTTTAAAATTGAATCATGTTTTCATCTTATTTATAAAATCATCAAGAAGAAAAGAACATCATCATCATCATCAGATTCCTCCAAGTTAATATAATAAGGGGAAGAGTATCTGAAGCATCGATAAATCTTTCCCGTTTCCACACATCATTTATAATTTTTTTAGTGTAAGTTACATATTTTTTCATTTTTCTACTGTTAAATTTTCTATGGCTTCATTCCACAGACCCAAAACTACGTCATTTGTTACAGGATGCATAGAACTTATTTTTGCATCATATTAGCGCTTACATTCCGACCAAACCATTTCAATAGGACTAAACGTGGCAATGATGTGGAGGAAGTCTTAAAACTCGATGTCCATGTTGCAATGCTAGTTCGTCCAACCTATTAAAATAATTAAAAAATAAAATAAATAGCGCTTTTTAGATTACTTTTGTAACGTTTGGTGGGATATGCTGCTTCACTATTATCCAGATCTGATCCTTTGTTGCAAATGGTGAAACCGGAATTTGTCTTTGTTCTAACTAGATTTGGGCATGGTCAATTGACCATGACGTATTTGACCGGTCAAATTCGGTCAAAATATATCAATTTTATTTTATTATTTATGCATTTCTGATCTGTCCAGATTACCTCCTACCACCCAGGATAATGTTTAGTGTATCGTTATAGCGCCGTTATTTAAGAAAACAATAACACCTGATTCGGGGAATCCCAATAGTCGGCCTCGTTTATTAGTGGTTCCCGGAACGGATTCAATCACAATAAAGGAAAGGAATAGAGAAGTTATTGTTATTCTTTTTTTATACCATTTTCATAGACATTTCCTTCTCAGTCTATTTATTTTCATTTCGTATTTGCCAGAGTTAGGGTTTGCACTTGCATTGCATTTTTGTGAACTAACGACGCGACGTCGCATTTACGATGCGATGCGAAACCAAAATTTGGAATTGTTTTACCGAAATAACAGAAGAAAACAAAGTAAAAGGGAAATGTATCTACTGTGGAGCAACTATTGAGATATAACTTATAGAATGTGTACCTGGATGGACCTAACTATATCATCCATTTGACCACCCTGTATAAAATTTAGGTATGGCAATAGACTTTTCAGAACAAGCAAAACTTGTTATGAAAAATTAATTTTTTCCAAAATACAAAATGAGAAATTTGGCAAGTATGGTTAGGCCCTCCGCACATGAAGCAACTAAAAAGAAACTAAACTAATTAGAAACTTAAATTATAAACTAGTAACAAACTATGAATCGCACACGACGCTACTGAAAGTTTATAAAATCAAGTCACTTCTCGATTATGGTGGCTTTGTTATATGGTGCATACATTATTATTTCAGTATTGTAATAATAACTATTGTTATTTATTATCGTGTTAAAAAATGGATAGTGATTCAAGTGACGAAGATATTATCCTTTATTATTATAATGCAATAATTTAACATTAAATTCGCTTCCAATAGCATTCCAAGCTTTTTCGGTAATTTTCCGTGAATTTTCATTTAACGTGTAGTTATAAAGATACGGGTATTTTTCCACTTCTTCTACTAGTCTTAAATTCAATAGTTGGTCTTCCATTTTTGCCCTTTTGTGTAGTTGTTTACAGAATAAACTAGAAACCAATCGCTGAGCGACCTACACGTCGGGTTGAGACTTGACTGATTACTGACGAGTTGCAAACCAGTTGTCAACTAGTAGCGCTGTATGCGGATGCTCATTGAAATACACAGGGAGTGACTAATAAGTAACTGAGTGATGATTTAAATTTCTAATTCGTTTCTTTTTAGTTGCTTCATGTGCGGAGGGCCTTAGGTTCATCCACTGCATTTTTAAATTTTAATTTATTTTAGTCAATTGACCAAAAACAAATTGACCGGTCAGATCCACAACCCTAGTTCTAACCACGCAGTAAGTAACCTTTTTGACCAACTTGTATTTGGAATTTTTTCAATTGGCCCAGAATGATAGGTTGCGTTATCCAGGATAATAAGCGAGAGTTCTTCCAAGTATTGTAACAATTTTTCTTCAAACCATTTTTCAAAGTCTTGGCCAGACTTGAATATCAAATTTGCTTTATTCACAACTCCATTTTCTGAACCGGCATGTAGAATAATATACCGTACACCCTCTGACAATTTTTCTTTAAACTGTATAAAGAGTATCATCTTGCCAACTTTGCCGAAAAACCTCTTTACTGTATAACCGGGTTTCATCCAGAAAAACAGGTTTTAAGGGAAATTGATAGTGGCAGTTATTCTTAAATTCCCTTATACAGGGTGTTACAAATTCGAGGGCCACCATTGGGATCTGGGAAATGGTAATAGATACGGGGAAGTTTAAATTAGGGCAAAGTTGCGCAATTCAATGCCGATCAATATACCGTCAAGAAGATTTGTCCATTCCGAGTACTTCCGAAGATATTCGATAAAATCCGAATTTAACGTTTTTCATTTATATGTTTTCCTGCGTTTATTTAAATAGATAATTGAAAATAAATTAAACTTTCTCATTGCCACTTTTTCTCTTCTATTAGACTGTGGTATCAGATTTCGAATCCGACGTTTTGTCTCTGGGCCCCATCATTAATTTATTTTTTTTAAATACGGACCTGGATTTTTTATTTTATTTTTGGAATCACCAAGGCTGATCGGCATTGAATTGCGCAACTTTGCCCTAATTTAAACTTCCCCGTATCTATTACCATTTCCCAGATCCCAATGGTGGCCCTCGAATTTGTAACACCCTGTATATAGGGTTGCTCTATTAAGAAACCCCTGTTTGATACAGTACATTTACGCCATTTAAATTTAATTTTTTTTAAAACAGCCCGCTAATAAACCAGTGGCTATTTCAACACCATCAATGATTTTAAGGTTTAGTTGTATTATTGAGCGAATAGTAACGTGTTCACCTGCTTTATACATCCCATAAATACGCTCTGTTATGGTAAGTTCATGAATTTCGTGAAGTTGTCGACCACGGGATGACAGAATAGCTACATTATTGCGATTCTTAAAATCTAAATCCTTCTCTATCCCGTACACGAAACTCCCAAAGCATCAGAAACTATCTAAAACAGAAAGCATATAAAAACATTGCCATATATTTTTTTTAAAACCGACCAGAAAATTTACACTTTCTGGACAATTTTTCGTCTAGAAAATAACGTTTTTCCGATCGCAAGACCGGAAAAGTGACATTAGAGACCGGAAAAATATTTTCCGGACTCTAATGTCACTTTTCCGGTCTCTAATGTCCCTGTTTTTTGTTTTTCCAATCGCTCTTTGATAATACAAGATACCTTGATTTCGTTATTATGACAACATTTCGATGTATTGTCGAGTGACAGTTCGTTGATTTTATGTCAAACTTGTTTCGCGTAGATTATAAAATATATCGAAGTGTCGGTCTTAAAAAAAATATTGTACGTCACGCAACCGAAAATTAGTGTTTTCCAGGTCTCTCCAAGCTTCCAGGACTCGCCTATGGCTCGCCCTGGAAATGCTTGTCTCAACCTGAAAAACACTACTTTCCGGTCTTGTAACGTAAATTACTATTTCAGGTTTATTATTTCACAATTCCTGCTTTATTATATCTACTTACCTCGTAAACTGCGTTAAAGGGCAAAAGAGTCTTTCCGGCATCACTTTCTCGTTGAAAATAATCAAATAATTTTAAAATAATGCTTGTTCTTTTTCACAATACCGCGACACTTTTCAAAATAATGTCGATTAAAAATGTCATGTCAAAAATTACAATAAAACTTTATTGACTGGTAATATTATACGACATTCATTATTGACGCAAATTTACTATCTTATCTAGTTTACGAATGTTAGAAAGATAAGCACTAGTCGTGACGTAACGGTCAGCGGCCATTGAACAGACTTTTGATTTCAATCAATATTAATTGTATATGACATTAATAATGTTGATCGTGTAGGTTGTTGTTCAGACAGTAAAAAAAAAACATTTCTTACTTTGATATTGTTTTTTATTCAATGCAAAAATTGTGTTAAATCTAACACAGCAAAAAACAAAAAGAAGATCGATTTAACAAAATCAATAAGGAGCACCTGACCAAACCTATACTCAATCGAAAATACTATTTACACTGGTAAAACTTACAAATTAAAATGAAAAAAAAAACTCTATTAATCATAATCAATATCAAGTGTTATTTTCAAGTCTACAAACTAGAGAACATACCTTAAAAAAGTAGATAATATAAATAGACGAAAAAAAAAATTTAAATACATACATTAAGTGCTAGAAAAACTAAAACATATTTCGAGTGTGCGCGACCTTTATATCAAATTAGAAAAGTAGTCACGATTTTTTCCCTCAAACGCTTGTGTCACTAACACTGAGCAGTCTTCAAATATTGGCGATTTTCGACACCATACTTACAGATATTTTGGTTATACACGGCCAGAGCAGCGATCATTTGACATTGGCACTTAAGTAATTTATTTCAATTAAGTACCGAAAAGAAGGGGTGCTTAAATTTGCCTATAAAAGGTATACAGTGTGTCCAAAAAAGTATGCAATATGGGAAAGTTTTTTATCACCGATTTCTCAGAAAATTTTATTCTTTGTAAAAGTTGGCGCATTCCTTAAAACTATAAATGCATATTTCATATTTCACCTGCGGCTAATAGTAGGGGAGTAAATGCCATTTTTTCGAAATTGCCTTAAGAGTAAAGTACCTTAATTATTAGAAATACAGCAAAATTTTATATGGAAATGTTCTTGCAAATTAGTAAGTTAGTCCAAATACGAAATTTGAGTTAGGTGTCAATTTTTAATTTTTTTATATGCATTTCTTTGCAGGTTTTTGGACTTCGGCGTACTGGGTAAAAATGACAAATAAATTATTAATTATTTCCAGTAATGTGAATAGAGTTGGATTCTATCATAATTTTGTTTAGAACATAAGTTGACTAAAATATGTTTAAGTAGGCGTTGCAACACGCTAATATCTGAAACAACTCGTAACATTCAAAGGTTTTAAAAAGTTTGCAACTACTTAATCCATTTTTATTATAAACCCATGTTTAAGTTATTTAATAAATATATTAAAATTGCGTAAACAAAAAATCGACCAGAGGAGTACCGTTTAGGGGAAAAAAAAATAACCAAAAAAAATTAAAAATTGTGACACCTAACTCAAATTTCGTATTTGGACTAACTTACTAATTTGCAAGAACATTCCCATATAAAATTTTGCTGTATTTCTAATAATTAAGGTACTTCACTCTTAAGGCAATTTCGAAAAAATGGCATTTACTCCCTTACTATTAGCCGCAGGTGAAATATGAAATATGCATTTACAGTCTAAAGGGGGCTACAGACACGCGTATATGTATTAATACATGTACGCGCATTGATGTTCGCCAGTGTGTAGACAAAATACCGACAACAAAACCGCCGCACATGTTTACTGTTCCCGCTTGAATTTATGTACGCACTAGTGCTGGGAAGTTTAGTTCACTTTGCTGATTTCAATCTTTCGTTCTCGTTCAATAAAGTGAATAGTTCAAAAGACTAGTTCGTTTAGTTCATTAGTTCACTGATTTATACTGGCATAGTGAAGTAAAAAAAATATTTTAAAATTTAAATTATATATTAAATTACTTAACAAAAAACCTACGAATACAAAAGAAATAAATATTTTTCTTGATTTACCCACCGATCACGTTGCTTTTATATTAAAAACACAGCCTCCTTCTGAGAAGAGCGCTCGCCCGATACAGTAGACACCGACAATACTTATTCATTTCAATACCGAAATAGTCCGGAATCATCGCGGCATGCATCGGTCGGTCAGGTGACAAAACCTATAATCTCGGTCGTCTCGCTCTCGCTTGCGTAGTAGAGACTTTATAGTTCACCTTGTTTCAATCTCTCAGTAATTACTGATTGAATCTTTTAGTTCAGTTGTCAGATTCGATCTTTTGAACTAGTTCGTTCGCGAACTACACAACTCTAGTACGCACGTACATAAACGCGCGCACATGTATGAATGTGCGGAGACGAAAGTTTGTTTGTTTCAAGGATTTTGTCAGTGTCGGGTTAGTTTTGTTGTTGTAGTTTGCTTTGAACATGGCGGATTTAAGAAGTTTTTCTTATAACACACACGCAAGCCACTGCCAATAAGTTTAGTTCATCGTCACGTGACATGCTGACACCGCAACGCCTAGAAGACTGACATACAAGTACCTGTGTCTGTAGAGAAATGTGATCCACACACATCAACGTGCGTACATCAACGCGCGTACATGTACTAATACATGTACGTGTGTCTGTAGGCCCCTTTAAGGCATGCATCAACTTTTATAAAAAATAAAATTTTCCGAAAAATCGGTGATAAAAAAACTTTCCCAAATGTTGCATACTTTCTTGGACACACTGTATAATGAAATAGTGGCCCCCACTAAACAAATTCCAATCATACAGGTGTGGAAATGCGTTAATCCACGTTTAAACTTAAAAAGGCTGCCAAAATGTGCCCTAGTACCAATAGAAACAGGCAGTATTGTGGCTATTTTTCGCTAAAATGTACTTGTACTGTTACAACATACATTTCTACGGTACGGGCGAATGTGCGAACCTAAAACCCCGACCAATAATTTCGTCACGTTACACATTCTCCACAATTTAACATTATCGGCCGAAAATAAAAGTACGTACGTTCGAAAATCGCCGCGTATAGATGTAAAAAAACGGTTCACAGAACCAGGCAGTCCGTCGTCTCGTCCGAATCGGGCAGTTTACCACCCTGTATATTTTTCACTACTCCGGGAATTGATCACCGAACTGGGTTGGGCTACGCAACAAATTAAAGAAAAATTTGAAAAAAAAACGTCCCTTTTTGTTTCGATATAAATACATATAACTTCTTTCTCTCGTAAAGGAGGCACTCACTCTAGAAGCTCGGTTTACGGTAGGAAGCATTTTTAGGATGTTGCTTTTGCACTCTGTAGCGCTGTCCAAAAGTATGTATTAGTAATGAAGCATCGACTACTACTACATTTAGATTTTATTTATGCCAGGGTAAACATGCACGCCTTGGCCAATAACAACCCTTCCTCCTCCTCGACGTAAATGAAATCTGAATATACTATAGAAAGTATGCGTCCGAAAACCGATTCTATAAACCTTAGATACGTTCAACAACGTACCTGCAAGAAAAAAACTAAAACAATTATTACGTTTTTGTATAGGCTACTTGGCTAACGTATTTTTCACAATAAATGGTTGACTCCGTTTAACTGCCCGAGACGTTTTGCAAGAGCTTGGCCATAAAAATGCAACCTCTGTGACTTCTCTACAAGTGACTATGTTTACAACCACTCTAAGTAAACTAGTTCAAATGCATTTTCGACGTAGCAAAGACATAAATGAGTACCGGAACCCAAGAAAAAACACATTTTAGTATTTGTAAACTCATTCGGAGCCGAAAAAAGACCTGCCAATCGCGATAGACTGTTTGTTATGCCAATCTAGTATAGTTTAGTGTTAGAACGTAACCTGATAAACCCGTTACTACTAAAAACAATTTACACTCTCCATACTCCACTCGAAACCGAGCTTCTATTAAGTACCCCTCCCTCACGAGACACCTTCCCCTCCGCACGCGACCCTACGTCGGCGTCGCCCAACAAGTCACGTGACCTAGGCCGCAGTACCGTTCACGAGGGCTTCCTTCGGTTTTTCCGGACGTTCGTTCGGGCGTTCGGTCCGACGTGCAGATGTAGGTGGCCTATTAGAGCGGTTCTTCGGTCCTCCGTTGCCGGCGCCACCAACGCCCGCGCCATTTTGTTTCGGTAAGCCGTTGTTGGTGGGCGGGAGGTCGGTTGCGTCGGTGTGATTGGTGGCTGGAACAAAGAATGAGGTTAGGTTAGATGCCGGTATGTACAGGCGGTCGGTTATGAACACGTTTTGTTTGTTAATGTTCTTTCGGTGTAGAATTATGCGGTTTTTAGTATCAGTTAGTATTATATTCCCTGAATCACTGAAAACGGTTTATGGGTTCGAGGTGTTCCATTTATTGAGGACGATGTTGCCTTGGTTATTAAATTTGAAATATTCTATTAGTTCGGTACATTATTTAATAAAATATACCGCTACACACATCCCAAATAACATATATAGTTATAGTTTTTCATTTAAAACGCTTTTAGTGATTCTGGGAACGTTACTATGGTGTACACTGAAGCCAAACTAAGGTAACCTCTGTTTTGAAATTAATTAATTAATACTTAATTAAAAAATTAAGAAGTTTACTACCGATTTTTAAAAACATTAAAATTTTTTTAAATGTAAGACATATTATGGAAATATTATATTACGCGTTAGTTAAAACTCATTTAAATTACGGAATTTTAGGTTGGGGAGGAATAAATAGAACTTTAGTTAAAAAATTACAAATATTACAAAACAGGTTTCTAAAAATTATATTCAATAAAAATTATCTTTATTCGTCAAAAGAATTATATTCAGAAACAAAAAAGTTGAACATATGACAACTTTACGCCTAAAGATTTGAAAGCGACATAAGTATTTTCATTAATAGTCCCGCAAGTAATAGTTATTAGATACTTTCCTTTTGCGTCTTTTGAACAGCAAAGTAAACATAATTGCTAAGCCAAGTTGTTAAAAAGAACGCTTCGAGAGCAACTTCGTATAAGAAATAACCGCGACAAGGGGGGTGGAAAAAATCTGCTGCTAAATTTTTAAAAGGAACTCTGCTTTTATCTAATTTATGGCCGTCTATGATGTAAGACAAGACAAAGACAATTATTCTCAGGTCATGGCAAAGCGCAAGGCCCCTATTGGGATATAAGGAGAAGTGAGTGAAATAGAATACAGGCCTGTTCATAAACAAGTGAATATTTGACGTTTAAGTCGAAGCAGACTTTGGCAACTTTCGTCAAACAAAATTAACCTAAAAATGTACCAATGTCAACGTCCTTCATAAAACTAACCTCAAAATGTTTAAACAAATGCCAGTCATCATTTGACAAGACGTTGACATCCGTTTGTTTATTATTGAATTGTCAGTTTCGACAAGTGAGTTAAAGGTGCGGTCGGGTGGTTAATATAAGTATATACAGTAAAAAAATTAGTTAGATAGTATGAGTAGTTTTTTTGTTATAAGTATATTTTACAATTTTGGTAAAAAAAAAATGCGTTGCTTATTCCCCAATCTCCGTCAAAAAGCCATTTTCCGTAATCGGATATCTGTCTTTGTCTTTTAAAATAAGAGGTTACCTTCACTCAACCCTCAATGGTGATGATCAAGACCTTCCCTATAAGTGTCAATTTGTTATGTTGGTTTAATCGGCTACCTTGTACGGCATAGAGCGTCCTCTATACCAGAAATTTGGCGTTAATAACATCGCAACGTTACCAACCCAAAGTGTTTACTTCTAGAGGGTGTCCCATGCCCTACAAGATAAGTTTTACCTGCGATTGAAGTATCGTCCTACATATGGACATTAACAACCCAACACACAACACAGAAAAGGTCTTGTCGATATACAATAATTAGAATGGTACAGGCGGGGCTACAAAGCCGAAAGAACAAAGATAGACCTGGCTATCTCAAGTCTCAACCTCGCATTCCCGAGGTCTCGTACCCCTCCCTCCATACCTGATGTGTTCCGCATGTTGTTGTTTCGTGTGTCTAGGTCGCCTCTTCTAGGTGGTCCGTCCCTATGGTCTCTGGGGTCTCTGCGGGGCCCGCCTCTGCCGCCGTCGCCCCGTCTTCGGCCGCCCCGGCCTCTTCTACCGCCCCCTCCGCTCTCCGACCAGGCTCCGCCTTCTTGACTAGAAACCGACTCTACGATTGGACGAGAGCTCGTTAGAATTTGTTTTGAGGAAAATGACGTGGAGTGGAAGAAATTTGGAAAGTTTCATTATTATTACGTAACCAGTGGCGTGTCGTGGGGTTTGTGTTTGGAAGGGCGCAATAGAAATCCAATACCAAATGACATATAAGCAAATTGCTCGAAAAAGTATCTATTTATAAAAAAAAATTTAGGTAAATTAATACATACATTTATAAATGTCTTTTGAAAACCGACGCGTAAAAGATCGGTTTTCGGCCCGTCGTTCACAAGTTTGTGATAACTTTATATCCGGCAACGGCCTCCCCAGTTCTTTAATTTTAAGTTTATCCGCTAATGGCAGCCTACAAAAATTTATTTGAATTATATTATTGACGAAATTCATTGTTATTAGTTCGAACTCGACGCGCGCTTACGCCACAACAAAGTCCGAAATATATAAAGCAATAAGCAATGCAGGCGCTAAAATACCGCGGCCGTAGAGTCCCTAAATAAATCGAATATAACCGGGTGACGTTCGGGTTCGTTCGGCGAAATTTATATACACCAGGCGAGATTCACCGTCCGTCGCAGCGTTTCAAGGACGGAATTCAATTATCTAAAATTCACACGAGGAGGCTTGCTTATCGTTGGTCAACGAAAACGGACAATTAGAGATGAGTTCAGAAATGGTGAGTTGCTAGGGTTTTTTAAAATTTGGAAATTTTAACTACCTATATGAATAATAATAATATTAGTATTAAAATGAATAGTAATAATAAATATTTTTAATTTGTGTGCTATGTTAAAATTCCTAGGAGGGGCGCGCGGCCACGCGGCCTTATAAAGCAACCGCCACTGTACGTACGCCACTCTAGTTTGACGTATCAAACGGTATTGTCGCTTGCATGGTTTCGATACATCGCTTAGTCGCTTTTACAACATTATGAGTTTAATTAGAATATATTATATCCTATAGATAGTTCCATCAAAGTTCAGGGGATCGCTAAATAGATACCAGTCAGACAGTGTTGGACATTTTATTTTGAGTGGGGTAGTTCTTGTGCATTAATTAGATGTTAATTCAGTAGTTAGCCACTACCTAACCCCATGTTGTAAAAGCTAACATTTAAAACGCAAAAGTTACGTCAAATTCTGAAAAACATTTTAACTTCGATAGTTCGAAAATCTGTGTCACGCGGGTACGTTTAAATTGATAATGTATTGGTAACTTTACATAAAATTGCTGGTCTGTTTTTGGCATATACAGGGTGTTCATTTGAAAAGTTCCCACCTCGATTTTCCTGCTTTAAATTGAAAATGTGGAAAATCGCTCGGAAAAGTCGATTTTTATTTCGAGGGGGGACATCTTTTGCGTATATTGTCAATCTTGTTAGTTCAAGCCCCTAGGAGGGAGGGAGGGGGGGCAAGATCTAAATCTTAAATAGATACCCCTATTTTATATAATTTTTTTGGGTTCTGCATAAAATTCTGAACATTTTTTAATAAAAGCATTATTAGTCTATACTTAACAGTTTCCGAGATATTGACTTTTGAAAAATGATATTTTTGAACTCTAGCTTTCTAACTGTACGTCTTAGAGTTAAACGGCTTACTTTCGGTTAAACCGGCTGTAAGAATATAGTACTTCCGGTTTGACCGGAAGTTGACACTATTGGAAAGATAATAAAAATCGAAGATAGGGACATGTAAGCCGTTTTGCTCTAAGACGTACAGTTAGAAAGCTAGACGCTGTCAAAGTTCAAAAATGTCATTTTTCAAGAGTCAATATCTCGGAAACTGTTTATAGAGACTAATAATGCTTTTATTAAAAAATGTTCAGAATTTTCTGCAGAATCCAAAATTTTTTATAAAATAGGGGTATCCATTTAAGATTTAGATCTTGCCCCAGCTCCCTCCTAGGGGATTGAAGTAACAAGATTTACAATATACGCAAAAGATGTCCCCCTCGAAATAAAAATCGACGGGTCCGAGCGATTTTCCACATTTTCATTTTTAAGCAGGAAAATCGAGGTGGGAAGTTTTCAAATGAACACCCTGTATACCCCTGATATTTGTAAATAAGACAGTCCAAGACGCGCTACCACTACACTATCAATTCCTGCACGGCTCCCGTGACCTAGGTTCTCCTACCATCAACAACGCTCACCTCTATCAGCACTGGAAACATCCTGGCTGTCCAAGACCGTCTCCTCTTCGTCGTGGTTCCTGCGTCTGTCGTCTCCCCGCCTGGAGTCACCTCTGCGACCACGTCCCCCACCACCCCGGGGGTTGTCGTATCTGTAGGCCCCGTAGGTTCGTTTCTCCGATACGCGTTCCTCCACGGTGTCCGGAGTTTGATGACGGGAACCTAGAAAGTGTGTTATTTTATGGGAAATGTAATAACGGTTTAGGTTTGTATGCACCAAGACTGAAATTGTAGTACTGACTTCCTTCCTGTAAACTTATGCATGGTTCGTTGCAACTTACTATTATAGACCGTTATTTCTGCGATGGTACCACAGACATGTATATATAAGGAGACATGACACATAATGCAAGCTAGACATGACACACTGACGCATACAGACTCGATGCACGGAAGGTTATTTATGACCCTCTCTCAATAGTCTTTTTAAAAATTATTTTAATATGATTTGTATTTGTTTAAATTATTTATATTCTTTCACAAATTTTGTGGAGGAAGACTTTTAGTTTTTTCTTACTTTTCTATATTTCAACTCCACTTTAAGCATGGACTACTTCTTCAAATTATTTATTTTAGTTATTAACAGCCAATTTTTTTTTTTTTTTTTTTTTTTTTTTAAGAAACAAGAGTAACTTTACGGAGCTGTAAAAAAAAATGTCTACAAAAATGTAGGTAATTTTGTCCTCTTTAACTTTGTATAGAATATCTTTTGTCGTAAAAGCCACCGTTTTTGAGTTATTGTCAAAAAATCAAATTTTTGTACCTAAAATCCAAGATGGCGGCTCGAGCGCATGCGCCTCGAGGTCGAAAATTTGGATTTTTCATTAGGGCCCCAAGCGTAACAACATACTAAAAAATCGCTACTACACCACCTTTTGCATTCAAACACCCCTTTTTGATACCCACGTACTGGGCTAGAAGAAAACAATATTTTTGTGAATTATTTCACATGGATTTATTTATTAAAGATTTTCAATCAAATCAGCCAGCGCCAGTGGTGAAATTTCTAGTTTTTTTTGAGGTGGTACAAGAGGTATATAATTACTTTTCTGCGTCCCCATATCGATGGGATTTACTCAAAAAACACGTGAAAACTCTTACTTTAAAACCGTTAAGTGAAACAAGATGGGAAAGTCGTATCAATGCTATTAGATCTCTAAAATTAGAGCTAAAAAACATTATTACCGCATTAAAGGCATTAATTGAAGATACAACCAGAGACACGAAAACAAAAATGGGTGCTAAATCAATAATTAAAAGTCTTGAAACATTTAAGTTTTGTGTTCAATTTTAATTTGGCATGATTTATTATCAAGAATTTATGTAGTGAGTAAAATGCTTCAAAATCCTAAATTAAACATCGCGGAATGCATTAAAGGCTTAGATAATCTTAAAAAATATTTATTTTCCCAAAGATCTGACGATAATTTTAAAATATTTGTCGATTCAGCAACAACACTTGCTAGAGATTTAGGTATTGATCCCGAATTTCCCATATCGAAGCTCAGAAAAAGTTAGTTTATTTGATTCCGAGGGCAGTGATGAACCAGTTTTAAATCCCTTCCTGCAATTCAAGATTGCTTTCCATTTTGCAGTTCTCGATTACGCGATCTCTTCGACAAATGAAAGATTTACCTTATTATCTGAGTGCTATTCAATATTCTGCTTTCTGTATGAGTTTCACACCATTTCTAATGATGACCTCATGAAAGCCTGCATAGACTTAGATAATAAGTTACAGGTAGAGGAGGAAGGAACTATTGTGAAAGATATAGACGGTATACAACTCAATGAAATAACTTCATTTAAAGATATTTTTCCAGGTAATAAACAGCCAATTAAGATATTAGAAATTTTAGTCAAAAATGATCTCATTCCCTGTTTTCCAAATTTGGCTCTAGCAATAAGGATTTTTTTAACCTTACCTGTTTCTGTGGCTTCAGGTGAAAGAAGTTTCAGTAAATTAAAAATTGTTAAAAATTACTTGAGAAATAATATGACACAAGAAAGACTTTCAGATTTGGCCATCATCTCTATTGAATCCGAAATCTCTGAAAAAATTGATCTCACCGCAATTATTGACAAATTTGCTTCTCAGAAAGCCAGAAAAATTATTTTATAGTTAATTATGAGGTAGTCTTCAAGGAAGGACTGATTTATATACTTTTCGTTTCGCGAGATTTATGCTTTAGTACTTTTTGTCATTTTATATTTTCTGGTAAATACTGTTGTTTCTAATTTTCTAATAATAAAATGTGTATTTTTGTTTTAAAAGTAATATTTTTGTTGGTTTATTATTTTGTTAAAGTAAAAAGAAAAAAAGGTTTCGCCAATATAACATATTAGCTGGCCCAAAAAGAAAGTCTCCCGTAAAATTTTATTTGTAGTTTGCATTTTTATTAACGTTTAACTTTTTACTCTTATGCACATGTAGATGAGTTTATACCGTCAACGTTAAGTATTACTCAAAATGGGAAAACATTTTTAGAGGGGCGGCATAATAGGTCTTTGCACCGCGGGCGGCCGACACCCTAGGATCGGCCCTGGGCCCTCAGCTGTGTTTGTCAGGCTTTAACAAACGGAGTATAGGGTTAACTAAAGGAAGGAGGGTGTTAGTAGTTAAATAAACATTGGAAATGCGGCGACCCTTCCAAGCTCTTCGCAAAAGCAAACGGTTAAGATTGAAAGCAAACAGCATGCAAACACACCTGCAACGATCAAAGCGCCCTTCCGGAATACCAAAAAATAAAAATAAAACACAATAAATTAAAACACTCTCCTTGAAAGGGTACACCCACCCATGTCCAATGCCTAATCTAAAACAACGACAATAAAACAACGTCTATTCGTTTTTTTATAATTAATTTATATTTCTAAAAAAAGTCTTTCACAATTTAAGTACGACACAATTTGAGCCAGTCTTTTAAGCCAATTCTTAACGAATTTTTTGGCAGAGGTCGCCGTTTTTTTGTGTTGCTTTACCTTAGATAGGACATTCTCGAAAAACTAACGACTTAAAGCTTCTTCGAGTGTGTATTCGGGTGCTAAATATAGGAGATATTTTAAATTACTAGAAAAGGTAAATTTCTAATACTATTCCCCCTGACCTGGATGTTAATAAATGTCACGTAAATATTTAAGGAAGTGGTAGTACTACTCGAGATAGAAAAAAATACTCATAAACATGCTGTCAAAAAGCCTTCACTTTTGATATCCAGTGTGTCAAAGGTTTTTCTCACAGTTTTGAACACTTATTGGTTTTTGGAATATCTACAAAATTGTCAGATGCAGTATACAGGGTGTTAAATTTTTTGCCTAATCGACAATAATTCTCTCCTATACTTTTTTTTGGAACACCCTGTATAAATACTAATTGGTTATTTTCTCATTACTTTTCTATCCTTACGTTTTTATCGTATCTGTCATATTTTTTAGTTATTTGCGAAAAAAGTATACCTGAAAGGTCTACAGGGTGACATATTTACAATTTTAATAATGTCACTTTTTACCATTTTGCATAGAAATGTTGTCATTGTTATCAAGAGCAAGTAGGTCAGGCCCGTATTCGATAAGTTTATGGCGTTTGCAATTATTATTTAGGTTAGGCGCCCTTGTTAGTTGACTCCAGGGCCGGGCCCGATGCAATTAGGATATATGCGTTTGGGAAATTTGTGGAAGTGTTGATTCTGTGAGAAAACAAGAAAATTGTTTTAACGTTATGTACAGTATGTCTCCGTAAGTTTGCACCATATGGAAAACTTTTTTATTTTTCATTTTACGAAAAAAAGTTATTCTTCATAAAAAGCTCTGCATGGTCTAAAACCTAAAATGCAACCATCAAATATCGAAATTTTCCAGTCATATACGAGGTTTGTCAAAAAATGTGAATTTTTCCCAAGAGTAAAGTACCTTATTTTTGACATTACCATTTTTATAACAATTTTTGATATTGTCAAAAATAAAGGTACTTTACTCATGGGAAAAATTCACATTTTTTGACAAACCTCGTATATGACAGAAAAATTTCGATATGTGATGGTTGCATTTTAAGTTTTAAACCATGCAGAGCTTTATATGAAGAATAACTTTTTTTCGTAAAATGAATAATAAAAAAGTTTTCCATATGGTGCAAACTTACGGAGACACTGTATATCAAAAATGAAACCTTTTTGACCGTATGTTTATAAGTATTTTTTTTTCTATCTTGAGGAGTACTATCCCTTAACTTCGTTAGGATCGTGTTAACTGTAACCAAATAGTTAAACATTACCTGAGCTTTGTACTTTCATCGGTCGTTTCTTAATTGGCTGAAATCTTCTAATTTGCAACAAACCCGAACGATATCGTTCCTTAAACCCCAAACACACACCGTGGGAATAAAAACCCCAAACATTCGAGAATGCCCTTTATAAATACGTGTTAGCAAACTCACCACTCGCATATCTCAAGCGCTACCTCGAGGTTGGGAATACTGGAAGTTGCGGCAAACATTTTATAAATTATTTAAAATTTTCTCGTCTAAAAATTAAAACCTTTCATAGTGTTTGGCGTCTACATTTTTATGCGTCAACTGTCAATAATGATCCATTTTTTAGACGACAAAATTTCGTTTCTCCCAACCTCACTTACAGGAAGCGCCGGGATCTACGCAGTGTGTGTTGTGACATGGCCTGGTTACGTACCCTTCCAGTTGTTTTTTTTGTATTTTATTTTTATTTGAGAGATATTTAGAAGCCTCTTGGGGGTTTTCACTAACTTATTAGAAAATGTCGCGTTGTAACAGCAAAAAGTGTTTCGACTCGCGTCGTTTTTACACCAAATTACTAGGGCGATAAGTTTCATCCTTATAAAGTTCATCATCAGATCAAATGTTATTAGCTTCGTTCGTACGGCAAGCAGAAACCGTCAGCAAACTGACGACGCATGCGCACACGATAAATCCCAAACCGCTGACAGAAAATCCGGCGTTCGCGGAGGCAAATATTTGGTTGTGGATCGGTTTCTAATTGTCGGAATAATTCACTGATTGAAAGCGAATTTTTAGGTGGAGACTTGACCAGTTGGCATTCTTAAAACTGTCATATTATGACGTTTAGAAAAGAAAGACAAAGTACTGTTGGAAACTTGGACTCTTGGACAATAGACCGAATTTTTTTTTATAAAGGTCTAGTTAAATAAGGGGGTTTGCTCTGGTCCAAGAAAATGCAGACCTATAACATTATTTGAATTATTCAGCTTATGTGTATTGTTTTAAGGATTCTGATTTTGGGATTGGGAATAACTAGAAACTTGTATTCGGTTGACAATTTGCTTATACGAACGAAGCTATTGTGTTGATGAAACAGACAGAACAAGGTACAACGACATTGTCAGACGTCAAATTAATACGAGAAATGTCAAAAATTAAGCCAATGTTTTGCTGTTAAAACGCGACTAACCTAAATATTTGACATTATAGATATAATAAGGCAATGCAGATATGAGCAGAAAAATGTAAAATAAGTCGGATGCCGGAAAAACGCGTCAGAAAACTTACGCGGGCAATCTAATGATATAGTTAAGCAGTCTATGGACTGCGGCTTTGATGGTTGGCAACAAAAACGACGCAGTGTTTTATAGTATACCGGTTGTTTCTCAAGGGACGTTCACCCCTATAACTTTTCTGTATTTATAGATATTAAAATGAAATTTTGAGATTATGCATAAGAGATGAGTCTGCAATTATTGGTATACCATATATTATGCCAATAATTGCAGACTCATCTCTTATGCATAATGTCAAAATTTCATTTGAATATCTATAAATACAGAAAAGTTATAGGGGTGAACGTATTTTGAGAAACACCCAGT
This sequence comes from Polydrusus pterygomalis, assembly GCA_963969555.1. NCBI lineage: Eukaryota > Metazoa > Arthropoda > Insecta > Coleoptera > Curculionidae > Polydrusus > Polydrusus pterygomalis. Next base: position 10,615,563 of record OZ018383.1, read on the forward strand.
AGGTAGCAGGAGCGTATTAGCTCACAGACTGCATGCTTAAACATGTTATGTGGGCTCCTTTAGATCCACTGGTAACTCAGTAAGCATACAATCTGTTTTGCTGACCCGACTTATCCACCCAATAATTAGTACCACCGATTTATAATCCTCCGCATCTTCTGAAGCATCCTCCCGTACATCCCTTTAATCCCTTCGTCGTTCTTAAACGCTTAGAAACGCGACACTTTTTGTTTTTTTTAATCGCATTCTAAAGTCGCCTCAATGTTCCTTATATAAGTAGCTAAAATCTGCATCTGCCTTTACAAAAAGCCTTGAAAGTCGACATCCTTTAATATTTTTTTGTGCTGCCAGGGATACACATTTAGCAAAACTTAATAAAAATTATGTTTCTTTGATATCTTCGGATTTAAAACTCAATCAACAACCGATCAAATTTTTTTTGGAACAGTTTTGTTGCAGTTATATTGCTGGGAAAAATAAGATAGGGTGGCCCACATTAACCATAATATTGAAGTATCTTCCCTTCATGCTCTTTTTTTTTTTAATAATTTTATTAAGTTTCGCTAATATACCGGCTGTAGCAACTAAGTAAAATAGTATATTTTTTTTATACGCTACACTTAATACAGCAAGTAAAAAACAAACATAATAAACATGAAGTCAGCAATGAGCCAAACTTTTAAGTCATTCCTATAGATTCGCAGGTAATATGGAGATATTGCTACGGCAGGTTGACACATACGATAGGCCTGTTCCACTGACAGGAGAAACTTTTTTACTATGGAGAACGTCCTCTAGAGGCGCTCCATGCCGTACAAGGTAAACTTTGTACCTACGTTGACTTCAAATGCTCAACAATGTAAATGGAAAATGTAATGCAAGTGAAATTGTTGTTTTCTCTAAAGCAAGTTGAAATTATCCGAAAAAAGTATGGTCAATTCGTCAACCATATATTTCTGGAGAAGAAATAATATGACTTTTATAATACCATTTTTCATATACAGTGACCGGCAAAGAGTTCGCAACATATGGGAAAAAATTTTATTAGCGGAATATTGAAAAATCTTTTTTGGGGGATTGGATGTGCATGTCCCATAACCTTGAAATCGATTTTGACATACGTCACGTGACCAATGGTATGGCGGGAAAGTTGAAAAAACCAGTATGAAATCATCATAAATCAGACAAGTTGATGAGATATCGAAAAAATTCCAAGAATAAAAAGTGTTTAGAATTCCATTAGAACCTTAAATGCAATGTTTGGGATATCTACTTAAAAAAATATAAAATCGAATATTTTTTTACCAAATTAAAAATTTCCATATTTTTCCTTTCTTAAAGCTTCATTAAAGTAAAACTGACATCTGGTGACCACAACTAGAAATATTCTTTTGTTTTTCTGACAATTTGGAGCAATAATTCAAAAAATTCGTTTACACTTGGATACCAGCTGTTGCAATAGTCTATTTCTAATAACGAAGTTATGGCTGCTCTCTAGAAGGGTCATTGTTTAGATAGTTTAAAGGTGTTGGGGAAGAAAAGTCCTTTCTACCTTCTTACATATAAAATATAATTGCCTACGCGTTTCGGCTCACATAAGCCATCATCAGGGCGCAGCTGTAAGTAAAGAACATGATGTTATGTAATAATTTTTTTTTTTTTTATAATTTTAAAAATAATGAACGTCAGTAAACAAATATAAAATATGTCCTAAAACTTACAGGTATGAAAAATCACATACAGGGCTACACAGTGAGACGCACCCAGTCAACACACAAACAAATAACATCAAAACAATATAAAAGTTACGACACAATCATGACTTTTAAAAAATAAATAAATACAAACTAACGTGTAGAGCAACAAAAAGGTACTGAATGTTGACAGAGGAATCAGATGGTGACTTGGGTTTTTTCAGTCACCATCTGATTCCTCTGTCAACATTCAGTACCTTTTTGTTGCTCTACACGTTAGTTTGTATTTATTTATTTTTTAAAAATCATGATTGTGTCGTAACTTTTATATTGTTTTGATGTTATTTGTTTGTGTGTTGACTGGGTGCGTCTCACTGTGTAGCCCTGTATGTGATTTTTCATACCTGTAAGTTTTAGGACATATTTTATATTTGTTTACAGACGTTCATTATTTTCAAAATTATAAAAAAAAAAAAAAAATTTATTACATAACATCAGGTTCTTTACTTACAGCTGCGCCCTGATGATGGCTTATGTGAGCCGAAACGCGTAGGCAATTATATTTTATATGTAAGAAGGTAGAAAGGACTTTTCTTCCCCAACACCTTTAAACTATCTATTTCTAATAACCTTATCGATATTTTTTATATCGAAATATTCTATTATGTTAAGAAATCCTTAAATTCATTAATCCAAAGCAAATTTTATTTATAACCGTAAAAAATTATTTAAATTTTTATTAATTTTTAGATTTTTTTAAAGATTTCTGCGAAATTCAAAATTATTTTTTACGGTTATAAATAAAATTTTCTTTGGATTAATGAATTTAAGGATTTCCTAACATAATAGAATATTTCGATATAAAAAATAAAATATCGATAAGGTTATTAGAAATAGACTATTGCAACAGCTGGTATCAAAGTGTAAACGAATTTTTTGAATTATTGCTCCAAATTGTCAGAAAAACAAAAGAATATTTCTAGTTGTGGTCACCAGATGTCAGTTTTACTTTAATGAAGCTTTAAGAAAGGAAAAATAAGGAAATTTTTAATTCGGTAAAAAAATATTTACAAAAATATTCCATTTTATGTTTTTTCAAGTAGATATCCCAAACATTGTATTTAAGGTTCTAATGGAATTTTAAACACTTTTTATTCTTGGAATTTTTTCGATATCTCATCAACTTATCTGATTTATGATGATTTCATATTGGTTTTTTCAACTTTCCCGCCATACCATTGGTCACGTGACGTATGTCAAAATCGATTTTAAGGTTATGGGACATGCACATCCAATCCCCCAAAAAAGATTTTTCAATATTCCGCTAATAAAATTTTTTCCCATATGTTGCGAACTCTTTGCTGGTCACTGTATATACAGACTGTCCGCACAAATGGATGAAAAATATCATTTTTCGGGAAAGTCATTCTTGATAAAAAGTTTTGTTTGTAAAAAAAATGCAATTCACAAAGAGAAAATTTTCATTTTTATAGAGGGTTCGCAAAAACCTCAAAAACATGATTTTTCTTCAAGAGTAAATTATCTTTATTTTTCATTTTTGACCAAAAGGCCAATTAGAAAACTTATTTAGACTAACGTTTGTAATTTAAATCCGAGATTTAAAATAAATCTTCGATTTTTTAGTTTTTTCAATTTTTAGAGGTAAATGGAAATTTTGCTGCTCAATAAAAATATTAATATAAAATAATAATAATAAAAAAACATCATTTTATCGAAATTTTATAGGACACAAAAATAATCAAAATTAAATGATTACATGAAAAAATACGGTTCGGAAGTTACTGGCGCACGTACTAAAAAATAGGGGTGGGGGGTCAGCCGGTACTGGACCCCCCTATTTTGATTATTTAAAAATTGTTGTTTGTTTTGTTTTTCTCAGAAGATGCAACTCTTTATGCTGAAGCAATGTACCAAATTTGAAATTAATATCTTATTTAAATACTTGAACAATTAAAAAAAAAAATCAGTTTTTAGTTTCAAACTTTGTATATCGACCACGAGTGTCAAAAATAAAAAATGACGTTATAAAAGTCATATTATTCTTGCTTAAGGAATATAAATGGTTAACGGATTGACCTCATTTTTCCAGACACCCTGTATAATAAAGGTTTCTGTATAGCAATACAACCATATTTCAAAAATCTATGCAAGTATCAAAGATAAGATAATAACTACCTTAAATCTGCTGACCAGTCCATTCCTGCCTCTCAATGAGTAAATTTGAATTACAAAAATTTATAAAAAAAAAAGTTAAAAAACTGAAAATTATTTTTCGAAAACAAAAAGCCGTTAATAGGAAAAGCTGGTCAGCCCAAAAGCAAGTAATACGTTAAAAAGCTTAAGAAAAAAACAAGGAAAAACTTGATGAAAAATGTAAATTGTAATATTTACAACTGTTTCTACCACCGTAGTACGATTAGTTTTACAGAGATATTTATACGTATGAAAAAACACCACTTGGAAACCATCGAATGAAATTTCTCGATGGGGTAATATAAAAAAAGCCCCCTTCCAATATTGTAAAAATTACATTGTTACCGTTTACAACCTGTAAACTAAATAGACCAGGGTCGATAATTTAAAAAAAAAAAAATAGTAGGATGAAACCCATTGGAAAAGGAAGAGAATATAACAAAAATGAAGGGAAAAATAATTTACGGGCGATCCGAGGTCAGGAAGTGGAAGGGGGTGAGTTTTTAAGGGTAGAAAACGATTTATCTCGATTTCCGGCAAAACTACAAGTCCTATGGAAAAACGTTAAATGGCAAAGTTGTAGGTAATAAAAAGATCTACAACTTTTGTATTTACACTTTTTTCACGAAATTTGGTGAAAACTTACCTTTTTAGGTCCCAAACACACTGTATTTTTTTTGATTGAAAATATTTATGTTTTCACCTTATTTTGACTTAATATCGAAAAAGCACCCTAATTTTCAATCGAAAATTCTCACGTCAAAATATCTGCTTTTTTAAAAAAGTCGGTGGGCTTTTTGTTCGTTGAAATTCCTACTTTCTGATGGTGTAAAAAAAATATACATTACTATGGTAAACGTTCTCAAAAAATGCAAAGAAACGAAAAAAACTTAAAACCGAAATTTTTTTTTAATTATTATGTACAATTTTGAGCTATTTATTAAAATTTATACTTTAATTACTCGAAAAACGTAACATTCCATGTAACATTGATAAACAAAAAAATTACAAATCCATAAATTAAAAAAAAATTCTGATTCAAGTTTTTTTCGTTTTTTTGCATTTTTTGAGAACATTTACCATAGTAATATATATTTTTTTACAATCAGAAAGTAGAAATTTCAACGAACAAAAAGCCCACCGACTTTTGAAAAAAAGCAGATATTTTAACGTGAGAATTTTCGATTGAAAATTAGGGTGTTTTTTCCATATTAAGTCAAAATAAGGTGAAAAAATAAATATTTTAAATCAAAAAAATTACAGTGTTTGGGACATGAAAAGGTAAGTTTTTACCAAATTTCGTGAAAAAAAAAATTCTTGTAAAAGATAAAAATAACAAACCAAAAACTTGGTTATTTGAATTTTTCACATAAATTTTGAGGTTATGTGAAAAAAGTGTAAATACAAAAGTTGTAGATCTTTTTATTGCCGTTTAACGTTTTTCCATAGGACTTGTAGTTTTGCCGGAAATCGAGATAAATCGTTTTCTACCCTTAAAAACTCACCCCTTTCCACTTCCCGACCTCGGATCGCCCGTAAATTATTTTTCCTTTCATTTTTGTTATATTATCTTCCTTTTCCAATAAGTTTCATCCTATTATTTTTTTTTTCACTTTTTACCATTTTCAAAGGCTTCAGCCCTGGTCTAAAATTGTATCACTATTATTTAACAACGTGTAGTGGAATCGACGATTTGACAGTTTTCATACGCACAAATAATCTCGCATTGCTATTTCTCACATAGAATTAAGAGTATCCTTACTAAACGGGACGCTCCAAGCTCTATTCAAATGAAAAACGCTTTTATTTAACGAAAATAGAGTGCAGTTGGTTAACGCCCGGGTAATATAAATCCTAAATCGAACAAAAACATTACGTTTCTTGAAAAATGCACAAAAATTCCTCGTAAATCGTGTGTGCGCTGGGTTTTGACATTGGCAGGTATGATAACGTCTTTGGCACCTAACTGTACAAATGTTTTTAAAAAACTCGTCAGTCAAAATATAGAAAATTTTTGGTTAAAATCGTTGGTTTTTTGCTTTTATTTAGTTTATTATAGGGTATATTTTATCATCACTATGACCTAATACTTCTATTCTAATGTCATTTCACTTGAAGGCAATAAATCAATCGATAAATTGAAATGGATATTTAAATTTAGAAAAGCTTTATAAATTAAAACTATGCCTTCTAATACACTGTATAATTATTAAAGAAAATTAATCGAATATAATATTTTCTTAGACCAACATTATTCACATCACGAGACAAAACCATCATATTCATATACCTCTGGTAAAGACTACTTTTGGCCAAAGATCAATATTATACAGGGTGTGTCAACAAGGTGTTCGCCTTCGATAGCGCCTAAACTAAAAGAGATTTATAAAAAAGTGTTATATAAAAGTTATAGGATTGACAATGGAGCATAAGGTTAAAATATTTTATTATATACAGGGTGGCTCGAAAAAGCGGAACAAGAAAAAATGTACTTTTTTCAAATGGAACACCCTGTATATTTTTACATTTTTAAATTCCACATAAAATTATAATTAATTTTTATTAAATGCATTATTAGTCTATACTCCATAGTTTCCGAGATATTGACTCTCGAAAAGTGACATTTTTGAACTTTGACAGGTTATAACTTTCTAACAGTACGTCTTAGAGCAAAACGGCTTACATGTCCCTATCTTCAATTTTTATTATCTTCCCAAAAAAATCAAGTTCCAGTTAAACCGGAACAACTATATTTTCTGCTTTCGAGTTACATCCGGTTTAACCGGAAGTTGATTTTTTTGGGAAGATAATAAAAATTGAAGATAGGGATATGTAAGCCGTTTGCTCTAAGACGTACTGTTAGAAGCTGTCAAAGTTCAAAAATGTCACTTTTCGACAGTCAATATCTCAGAAACTATGAAGTATAGACTAATAATGCATTTAATAAAAATAATTATAATTTTATGTGGAATTTAAAAATGTAAAAATATACAGGGTGTTCCATTTGAAAAAAGTACATTTTTTCTTGTTCCGCTTTTTTGAGCCACCCTGTATATCATAAAATATTTTAACGTTATGCTCCATTGTCAATCCTATAACTTTTATTTAACACTTTTTTGTAAATCTCTTATAGTTTAGGCACTATCGAAGGCGAACACCTTGTGACACACCCTGTATAAAGGAATAACAATTTACACCAGTTTGCCGGAAAAAATTAAAGAAATATCGAAAATATGGATTTTAAAAAAAAAACTAAAATTTTTTTTTTAAAACTAAACTAACTGACTAACGTCTACTTAAGTTGGCTACATACGGGAAACTTTTTTATTATTAACTTTACGAAAAAAAGTTATTCTTCATAAAAAGTTCTGCATGGTCCAAAACCTAAAATGCAACCATCGGATGTTAAATTTTTTCAGTCGTATACGAGGTTTGTCAAAAAATATGAATTTTGCCCAAGAGTAAAGTACCTTAATTTTTGACAATATCGAAAACTGTAATTATGAAAAGTTGTTCGGAATGTAAAACTATATTTTAATATGCAATTACATTCTTCTACTTAAATTTTTTTTTATTTTTACAAATTTTTATTTTAATGGCGTCTGTCTCTCTTAATTAAATTTGTAGAAATCAATTTTGTTTCGAGATCTATTATTTTCTGAACGAAACAGAAAGGTTATGATTTTTTTAATAAATAAAAAAGATAAATGTTCGGTATCCGTTTTTATGAAGAATAACTTTTTTTCGTAAAGTTAATAATAAAAAAGTTTCCCATATGTAGCCAACTTAAGTAGACACACTGTATATTATTATTAGTATTATTATTTTTTTTGTAAATGGTTATTGTATATATTTTTTTTTTAATAATTTCGATGGAGTTATTAATAGTTACTATACATGATTTTTATTATTTGTGATTTTATATATTTGGTACCTAAGTATTTAATATTCTTTGTAATGCACTTTTTAAGTTGGTTGAGAATAAAGATAATATATTAAAAAAAAATACCTAATTTGTAACTATTATGAAATCACCAGTGTTATGGCGGCGCAAAATGCAATATTATTATTATTAGTCTGCCTCACAGCGGTAGCAAGTAAAAATAACAAAATGAAATGACAATTTTTGTGTGTTCTGTGAACATTATAACAAAACAAAAGCTCCTTTTTATTGGTAATTTAAAGGGTCGCGACAATTTTCTAGATTTCCACGGCGCAACGCGAAAACTGTGCCAAAAGAGCGAAACATACCCGCGCAAACAACGAACCGTGCGTACAAGTTCAGAGACATGATTAAAAAATGAGTCGTCGGCCGGGTCAGTCTATAAAGTCGTTTGGAAAATACATTTTACACAATACGGGGCAGCGGCGGGGGGCGTCGTGTCCCTCCCGCCGCTGCGCAGCAACACGCTAAGCCGCGAGACGCAATCGGGCCGCCCCATTCGAAGAACGGACGGCGCGCATGTGACCAATCACTTGCGGTCGCCCGCCGAATCTACCGACATTCTACCTCGGGCACCGCCACGAGGGATGCGCCCGTTCGGTGTGTACCCCCCGGCGCTGTTTCCCCTGGGGCCCCCTTTGCGCCCCGGGCGCGCGTCTATGTTGTTATAGTCGTTTTGCGGCTGCGTACCCTGGCCGTAGCGATCACCCTGACGGGAGCCTCCCCGACCTCTGCCGCCACCCCGGCCGCCCCTGGGACCTCCGCGGGGCATCCGGCCGTCCATGTCGGAGCTGTAGCCCCGGTCGGACCTGCGACCCATGGATAGGGACTGCATTGAACCCAGGTTGGAGCCGTGGTGGATGCTGCGTAATTGTTGGTCGATTTCCAATTTTTCTTGGCGAAGCTGCTCTACTTCCTGTTGAGAAACGACGATTTAATGAAGGAACGATTGTATACTAAAAATATATTTTTCCGAATGTAGTTCAACTTTATTTAACTTATGTCTACAGATTTATTATATTATTGCGGAATTTTGGAGACGTTCTTTTATGCTTTTATTCAAACTTGTTACTGTAATAAACAAGGATGCAGAGTTATTAACCACGTCGAGTCCTGATCGTTGATTGATGACGCACGGGCAAAGATCCACTGTGGCAACTTTATATATATTCTTTTTAAATAATTTCGATAGAGTTATTAATAGTTACTAAACATGATTTTTATTATTTGTGATTTTATATATTGTATATTTGGTGTTATATTCTTTCATTCTTTGTAATGAACTTTTTAAGTTGGTTGAGAATAAAGATAGGTATATATTATTATTAATGTTGTCCGGGATTTTTCGTCCGCAACGGTACTACCTCTAGCTTACTTATAAGACCACGCATTCATAGGGACTTACTTTTAGGTGTGCCAAATGGTACTGTAAAAGGACTTTTGCGTTGGATATACTTTCGACGGTGCCCACGAAAACGAAAGGAACCTGCCCCTCTTCCCGTGGGATGGTCGGTTGTGGTTCGTTGTCGCCTTCAATTTTAACTCGAACCTAAACAATGAAAAATCAATAATTAATAATTTCACTTGTGTCCGGTAGTCCGAGAACAATATATAATTCATAATCCGCTCTATGGCGAGTTTGTTTACTAAAATACAGTTGTGGCTCTGGGATTATTACGATTTTATAATAATCCTAGGTTTTTGAAGGTATAGTACAGTGGTAAAGTACAGATAAAACCTGAGATACTTACCACTCCGCTTTTGTCAACAATCTCCTGTATTATCCTACCATTTTTTCCGATAACTTTTCCTACTAGCGCCCTCGGTACTTGCAAGGATTCTTCACTATATTCCAACATGGACCTAAAGAAGGGAAGCAAAATATTACAAACCATTACGATTCGGTAATGTTGGTAAAGACTATTATAGGTTTTTGTATTCGTTCACATTCCTTACCTAGCCTTTTTAACTGCCTCATCGCTTTCACCGTAAATTTTAAATGTACAAGAGTTCTCCTCGAGTTCAATGTTAGTGATACCATCTACTTTCCGGGCCTGTTGGATATTTACCCCGTGTGCCCCAATCGCGAGTCCCATGAGGTCTTCTTTGACATGGAATTCATCGGAATATCTATAAAAAAATATATATTGTTATTGAAAACAGTCATCGGCAATCTATGGTGTGTCCACAGATAGTTTGGAAGAGGAAACACTTTTTTATTAGTAGGTATAGAAGAAAGTAATTCTTTATAAAAACGTCCGCTTGTGCTTGAAACTATAATTTCAACTATTAGACTTGCGATTACTATACAGGGTTCGTCAGAAACAACATTTTTAGTTTTGGATTTCGTTTAAAATAAATTTACGTAAAAACAAACAACTATTGTTGCTTTCTTACTTCGAATATGATTTTATATCTGGCCGAGTAACGATTTTGTTGTAAGAAAACCATTTTTTATTTGCCTACTTTTGAAGTATTTTTATTATTACATGTAATTTTTCTTCAATTCATTCAATCATAAATTATAAAACTTTTATTCGAACGTGGTACCACCGAGTTAGCGCATAGTTCAACTAGACATCTGAATTCCCGATAATAGTTCCTAACTTGCTGTATTGGGATATTTGTTTATCTAAGTTTTTATTGGAATTGGTTTTATACACATGTGGCTTCAGATATCCCCATAAATGAAATTCGATAATTGTGAAATCGGGACTCCTACGTGCCAACTGATTTTGACCATAGGTACCTTCCAATTCATTTGTTCCCAAAGTGATGATTTAGCCAATCATCAAAACGAATTGAAAGAAAAAAATCCAAAAAGCAAAAACTGTTGTTTCTGACGAACCCTGTATAATAATCGCAAATCTGACATTCGAAATTGTAGTTTCAGCAAAAGCAGACGTTTTTATAAAGAATGAAAGTTTTCTTCTATACCTACTAATAAAAAGATTTTCCTCTTCCAAACTCTATCCGTGGACACACTGTCTGTTATAAAAATAAAATAATTCGATAATAATAAAACACTTACCCTCCAATGGTCGCGAGCTTGGTACTCTCCAACTGCCTGGCCGCCTCCTCCGTCCTCTTCATCAGCAGCACCTTCTGCGACAGACTCCTGAAGTGCATGTCTTGCAGCAGGGACGCCCTCTTGCGGCTGCTCTCGCACTTGGAAATCACTACGAGCGAAGTCTTTTCGAGGTTGTAGAAGATGCGACCGGCGCCGAGCGCTTTTGCGAATTCTTTGTGGTTGTCCTTTTTACAACTGTCGGACAATGTTATCGTTAAATTTTTAAACTTACTTATCAAGTTGTAGGAATGGTACAGTTGACGACAGATAATTTTCTACACTAAACTGTGAGTCTGTAAATGCAACTTTTTTACCTTTGTAGCGATATCTGTCAAAGTATTATCTTATTTGATTTTAAAATGCCTCATTTAAGTATTATTGAAAAAGCAAGAATAATATGTTTAGTAGAAATAGGGTGGGTCTTATGGAAAAATAGCTGATCATTTTAGAGTACCTAGAAGTACTGTTCAAATGTTCAAGGAATTGTAAAAAAAAATCAAACACGTGAAAGGTCTGTTGGATCTGGTTTAAATAATAGAAAATCATCAAATAAAGAAGACCGAAATTTGGTGGAGTATTTAAGACAAAATCCATTTGAAACTGCAGTATCCGCTATGCACATAACAGGATTCATTGCTTCATCTAGAACTGCGCAACGCCGAGTAAGACAATGTTCCGAATTAAGAAATCGAGCAGCTGCATCCAAGCCGTTTTTAAAAAATAGTGTTAAGGACCAAAGAATTGGGTTTGCTATGCAATATTAACCAGAAAATGATTTTTTTTTTGGCAAAATGTTATCTATTTCGATGAGTAAACTTTTCAGTCTACATATAATGGAATGATTAGAGTATATAGACCACCAAATTCCCGATATGATGAGAAGTATACTCAAAAAAAGCAAACCAGTGGACGTTTCTCCGTTAATGTGTGGGCATTAATAAGTATTTACGGTGCAGGTGTATGCTAGAATACTAACAGTAATATATCTTCAGATTTTGGAAAATGTTTTTCTTCCTTCTGCCGCGATAGTTTTTGGTGGAAATAACTTTTTAATTCAGCAGGATAACTGCCCTGTGCATACTGCAAGAAATATAGGAAACTGGTTTAGATAAAACAACGTAACATGTCTGCCTTGGTGCTCAAGAAGTCCTGATTTAAATCCAATTGAAAATGTTTAGGGTTTGATAGTAAAAAAATTGTACAAAATAAATTTTAAACCACAGAATGAAATAGAAGAAATTTGGGAAGGGCTAACTCCGGATTACACAAGAAGTATCATTTTGTCAATGCCAAGATTACGATTAGTGTTAGAATCCAATGGCGCAGCAATTAAATATTAGTATTTTGTTTCTTGTTTGTTAATAAATTTACCCTTTTTGGCTTTATACTTTTGTAGTTTTCCTGGTATTATTTTATAATATTCTTATTTCACGGCTGTAATTTAAACACAAAAATATTTAGAAATAACCATCATTACTTATGGTAAAAAATCGTACATACAATAATTTACAGCTATGTATATAGCTGGTGTTCTATCCAGATATAAGCAGCAAGGTGAGAAACCCGTTTTACCCAATTTTGTTGTAATTGAGTTATGTATGGGTGGAGTGTACGAATTTATGTCGGCAACTGTACATAAAAAAACCAATGCATTTTAACGGATTTTTGATACTTACTAATCCCTAACGTCCTCTGGAACTTCTATTTCGAATTTGTGAAACATGGTCCTGTCGATTGGCGGGTTGGCGTTCTTCTGCCTGAGCCGGTCGTTACTCACTATTTCCGTGTAAGTGTTTTCCCAACCGAGGTATTCCAGGACGTAGAAATCGCCTTTCATCATCTAAGAAGTAAATTTTTTATAACAATAATACTAGAAATGGCACTTATACTGTATATCGTATGCATCGGTCGTCTGTAAGGTTTAGTAATAATTAATATTTCAGTCAGCACGGACATTTGTGTATTCTCAAGTCAGTCATTATGAACTCCAACCATTAAAAAAATAACAATAAAAAAATGGAAGTTAATCCAATTTAATTCATTAATAAAATCAATTAAAAAAAATAATACAAATAATTTTAATTTAGTAAATATCTCTTTCAATTGTTTTTTAACAGTTGCCAATTTTCCTAATATTTTTTTGAGGATTGTTATATATTTTATTATCCCGTCATATAAAAGCGATTTTTTTCCGAAATTACTTTTTACTGGTATAGTTTGATAAATTACACAACGTCTGGTGTTAAGATCATGTAATGCCTTATTCTCCTAAAGATTTTTTTCTTTTAAAATAGAGTGAATTAGAATACAAATTTGTTAATTTATAAATGTTTGGAACGTGTAAATACCCTTTCGGTCTATATAGATTAACAGTTGGTTCTAAATGTGGTAATTTGTGTAATCATTTAATAACTTGAATGGTTTTAAGTTTGATAAACAAACAGATCCCCATACAGAAACTAAGTACTGTAATTTTGAATATATTAATGAAAAATATATATTTTTTAAGCATTTCAAACGAATGAAATATCTAGCTCTGTACAGGGTCTTCCAACGAGGACTGAACAGGGGCTCATTGTTGAGCTTCCTTGTATTTAAAGAAAAATCCAAAATAGCCAATCGATGTACTTTTTCCTGCAGAATTCAAAAATGAAACCAAAAATTTATTTGAACCAAAAACAAAAGAGTTACGATATGGATAAGGTGTTTTTTAAATGGAACATAGCTTTTTTTATAGGATTTTTGGAACGAGTGATTTTTTTTTTGTCCGTTCTGATTAAAATATTTAATATTGTGACAGCTATTTTTATTAAATTTTAATGTTTTATCCAGTATAATTTAACTTTAACCTGTTTGAAACATACACTAGGTAATAAAGGTATAATCACCTTTAAATCCTTCAAAGTAAAAAAATTTGACAAATTTACTATAATATTGCCGAAATGACTTTGAAGGATTCAGGATTCAGATATATTTTGAGAATTTTCGATTGAAAATTAGGGTGTTTTTTCGATATTAAGTCAAAATAAGGTTAAAAAATAAATATTTTAAATCAAAAAAATTACAGTGTGTTTAGGACATAAAAGGGTAAGTTTTCACCAAATTTCGTGGATAAAAAAAATTTGTTGTAAAAGATAAAAATAAAAAACCGAAAACTTGGTTATTTGAATTTTTCACATTAATTTTGAGGTTATGTGAAAAAAGTGCGGATACAAAAGTTGTAAATCTTTTTATTACCTACAACTTTGCCATTTAACGTTTTTCCACAGGACTTGAAGTTTTGTCGGAAATCGAGATAAACCGTTTTCTACCCTTAAAACCCCCCCTCCTCCCCTCCCCGACCTCGGATCGCCGTAATTTATTTTTTCTTTAATTTTTGTTCTATTCTCTTCCTTTTCCAATGGGTTTCATCCTACTATTATTTTTTTTGGTTTCAAGAATGATCGACCCTGGTCTAATAGTGGTAATTCAGTACTTATTTTTTTAATAAATAAATTCATCCTCAACTTCAGTTAAGTATATTTTACAATGCCTAGGTAATTTCTATTTTTATTTGTCACTACTTATTTTTATTTTATCGCGGAATAACAGCGGTAATAGGAACACATTAATCATTTACCCTTGAACTTATTGTTTTATCAATTAATTGCCAAATATATTTAATTATATTAGGTTTTTGACGTCAAAATGACAGCATTTTTTCTGTTATAGAAAGTAATTATTTGGCATGTTTCATTCTTTCAGCGACGACGCGATGCATATGTTTCAACCTATCAGATTTGATTTAATACAAAATAAAAACGTTACATTTATTAATAAAAAAACTGTTCTTACCTTAATTCTCGCCTTCCACCACCCGTAGCCCTCTTGATTGTTTGACCTAGAGAAAACTTCCACTTCCATGTTCTCAGTGAACTCCACCTTGACATCGGCACTGGGAGGTAGTCTGACTTGCTCATAGGGAAATTTTGAATCCGGCTGCCACCTAAGAAAAATTAAAACTTAAGGTGGGAGTATCAACATGCTTGCCAACATGTAACCTATTTCGCGTAGATTTATTTATGTTTTCTAGCTTTTACACAAAATTTAAATAAAATCAGTATCGACTTGATATTCTATGGGTAATAATTGACATACAGTGTGTGTATAAAGTCTGGAAACGGCTTAATAACATCACAATTTACTGGCCGATTTAAACCAAATTTGGTACAGTTGTGTAAGAGGATCTAACGCACCGAATGACGATATTGGCGTTGTTGCCAGCTTTTTAGTTTGTCTGGAATCCGAACGAATTTTATATTTTTAAATATAACACCCAGTATATTTTTTCATTTTTAAATTCCACATAAAATTATAATTATTTTTTATTAAATGCATTATTAGTCTATACTTCATAGTTTCCGAGATATTGACTCTCGAAAAGTGACATTTTTGAACTTTGACAGCTTATAACTTTCTAACAGTACGTCTTAGAGCAAAACGGCTTACATGTCCCTATCTTCAATTTTTATTATCTTCCCAAAAAAAACCAACTTCCGGTTAAACCGGATGTAACTCGAAAGCAGGAAATATAGTTGTTCCGGTTTAACTGGAAGTTGATTTTTTTGGGAAGATAATAAAAATTGAACATAGGGACATGTAAGCCGTTTTGCTCTAAGACGTACTGTTAGAAAGTTATAAGCTGTCAAAGTTCAAAAATGTCACTTTTCGAGAGTCAATATTTCGGAAACTATGAAGTATAGACTAATAATGCATTTAATAAAAAATAATTAAAATTTTATGTGGAATTTAAAAATGTAAAAATATACTGGGTGTTATATTTAAAAATATAAAATTCGTTCGAATTCCAGACAAACTAAAAAGCTGGCAACAACGCCAATATCATCATTCGGTGCGTTAGATCCTCTTACACAACTGTAACAAATTTGGTTTAAATCGGCCAGTAAATTGTGATGTTATCGAGCCGTTTCCAGACTTTATACACACACTGTATTTAATAAATATCAAGGAATTTCATAACTTATTTTAGGAGAATTGTATAGCGAAAAATATCGGGTAAGATTTTTTTTTACATTATTATGTCATTGTTTTTTCACTATACAATTCTCCCATAATTAGCAATGAAATAAATTGATATTTTTGTAGTATAGCAGATATTACCTTAGTAATGTGCCGACGATACTGATTTTATTTAAATGTTAGTCAATAAAATAATAAACTTGAAAAAATAACGCGAAATAGGTTATAGGTTGGCAATAGATTGAATGACGTTGATAATTCTACCTTAAAACTAAATTTATTCTACTAAGGAAGGATCATACATTATGATTTGAGGTTTGTCATATAAAACTATAAAATTAACTAACTTAGGAGGCAGTTTACCTTAAGACTACTATTAAATGTACAAGAAAAATTTGGAAGATCAAAACCTTTTACGCAAATACGACATCTTTTATTCATTCAAAAAGTCTTTTAGTGTGTAAAATGCATTTTTTATAAGAAAGTCCTTTAGTTTTCTTGCAAATATACCCCTTCTTATGAATTGTTTGATTTCTTTTGGTAGTTTATTAAAAATTTTGATGCAGGCATACTGGGGAGATTTTTAATATCGTGTTGAAGTGTGGGACTATAAGGCCATTTGCCTTTCTTGTAGGATAGTTGTGATTGTATCTGTTTTCTTGTAATTCGTTTATGTTCTTGTCGGTTCTTGTATACATATGTGGAGCAGTTAACGATGTATATTGAAGTGACTGTAAGAATTTTGTGTTTTTTGTATATTTCTCTGCATTTTTGTGTTGGTTTCATCCCAAAGGTGAGCCTTAATAGACGTTTCTGTATTTGACATACTCGGTTTATGTTTACTGCTTGTCCCCACAGTAAAATATAGCTGAGTTGAGGATAGGCAAATGCGTAGTAAATGTTATTTGAGTAGGGACAGGCACTGTGTATCTCAACTTAAGGATAGCGTAGTAAGCGTGTGTCAATTTTGAGCATACATGATCCAGTTGAGGTTCCCACGATAGTTTGGAATCAAGATATATTCCCAGAAATTTTGAAAAGGTTGCCGCCTGGTTTAAAACCTTGTTTTGCAACCCAACATAAGTGATTTTTTTATAGAATCTTTGGTTTTTCTTGAACTCTGATAGCCCAATTTTTTTTTCAACACCTCTTGCTCATTGTGCAAGAAAATACTTCAAAACCAATGACATAGATCAAAAACACAGATATATCATTCTCTTTATAAACACAAGACAACATTAGTTCAAATGCAAAGTTTCAGTATGTTACTAAATGGAACTTACAAGTTCTGAATGAACTTACATGTAAATGTAGTAAATTTTCTACAATTTATTTCTACCGTGCGAGCAAAAATTATTTACATCAAAGAGGGCCTTGCATCTAAGGACATATTGCTTAGCCGTAAAGCTTAATACTTGTCTGTTGGGTGTCAGTAACTACCTGAATTAACAATCAATCAGTTATTCCGTCATCTTTGACAGTCTTTACAAGTAATTTGATTCATCGCTAATTTTTCCAATTTCTTGAACAATTCACACAATGGGCTTTACGGAACAGCACAAAACATTAATGGCTGAAGCGTATTTTCGAAACGGGGTTAGAGTAAATGGTGAGTGGCAATACAATCCGGGTTTGTGCATGGACGATTTTCACGAACATTTTCCTAACGTTGCTTTTATTGCTGGGGATTTTTATCATTGCCTGAAAAGAACCGTGGCTGTGTTTAGGGAAACAGGTTCTATACAACACAAAAAAGAAGCAGGAAGACCATCTGTAAGAACAGAAGAACTTGTTGCAAACGTTCGTGAAATAATGCAAAATACGCCAACAAATTGTATAAGACGCCTGTCCCAAGAAGTGGGAAGATCTTATGGAACATGCAGGACTATTCTTAAGAAGCAGCTAAATTTGTTTCCTTATAAAGTGCAAGTATTCCAAGAAATACAAGCCGCAGGAATTACTCTCAATGGTTTACCCAAAATTTATTGGAAAGAAATTATTTATTAGACCTGACATTTTTTTCGGATGAAGCCTGGTTCCACCTCTCCGGTTATGTGAATTTTCAGAATACATGTTATTATTTATCTTTTTCTTTCTGTATATTCTTACTTTGTTAATTTTGTAAACAACAAAAATAAATTTGTATTTGCCTACTTATTTTAATACTCATTAGTTTGGCATATCATGTCATAATATGAAATTGACAATATTTTAACCTAGATTTGGTTAGATATATCGTCCCCATATCATCGTGATCTCCTCTTTGATGCAAATAATTTTTGCTCGCACGGTACAAATTCCACAATAGCTCGAGAATTTTCAAAACGTGGCAACGCCGAATAATAGGGCATGTGCACAACCTGACAGTTGACACTAATGACAGTCGCCCTGAGGAAAAACATATTAATATTTACATTAAGGTTATGTAATGCAGTTAATCGATTTTTATTAATTCTTTTTGTGATAAGTATTAACTAGTTACCCTAAGATATGCCGAGAATTTGTTCAGTAGTTAAATGTGGTAGTAATAATTCAAGACAAAAAATAAAATAAATAAGACAAAAATACCTGTAAACTAACGGTAAAAACAGGTTTTGCTTTTCCTCTGGAAGTCTGTCAAATTTGACTAATGACGTCACGTGCACATGCCCAATGCTCGTCGTTTCAAGGAAAGGAAGAACAAATTTTTATGACGTCTTGTGAGAGGTTAGGCATAGGCACCCAAAAATAACACAGACAGTGAATTGTAGCCTCCGCGCAACAGTACGTTTAACAGCTTTCATATGACTTACACGTTGCATGATTGGCAAAAAAAATTAGATAAATCAAGGGAACCCCCATGTACAAGCGCGACTATGCCACCTCCCGTCTGTTTTGTATCACCTTGGCTACACAAGGATAATTATGAATAGCCAAAGGGGCTCTGGTAACATCATTTTTAATAGTAATTTAATATTAGAAATGGCATTTAAAACCCTAAACTTTTCGCCCCAAAGCAGAGCAGCCTGAGGCATTGGGTAGTAGGTACTATTAAAAAAACCTAAAAATGACCTTTTCCTACTCGCGTGCGGTAAAGTACACTTTACAGCACTCATTTTCATGTCGTAAGTAGTACTTTACCGCACTCAGTGCGGTAAGTGCGGTAAAATTTCTTTACCGCACCCAATGCTGTAAAATTTCTTTACCGCACTTTTATTATATGCGTAATATGTTCTATTTAATTTACTACATTATGATGCTAACCACAACTAACGGCGATAAGTATCACATCATTACGAATATTTTTACTATCAACACGAAACAACCCAACGCCTACACCTTTAGCAATTTTCAGGTCACAACAATCTACTGTACCATGCATGGCGCAAGAAAATAACGCTTCTGTAATTTACAAAAACTGCTCAACTACATCTGATGAACAAAATCAAGCTCGCTCAGCACTTAATTTGCATTGCGCTACAAATTGTACATTTAATTTTAATATTTATCGTTAGCTATATTTTTATATTATAATGTTTGTATGTAATAAATATTTTTAAAAAATATTGTTTCTTTTTGTATTAATTTTGTAATATAATTCTTTTTTTTACCGGTGCGGTAAAGATTCTTTACCGCACTCAGTGCTGTAAAGATTCTTTACCGCACTGTATTAATTTTATTCAAAAAATGCAATTGATGTACTTGCATTCGCGCAATGCATAATATAAAAATATTTATAGCTTTTAACAATTAATATTTGTTACTTTTTATAAATTTTTTCTTTTAAATTTGATTTTTGTTCCAAATATTATTGCTCGAAGGAAAAATTGTGTACCTACCACGTGCGTAAAGTGTCTTTACCGCCCTTAACGGCTTGCCCGAACTCCGCTTCGCGTCGTTCGTGCAACTGCCGTCGCGTGCGGTAAAGGACCACTTTCCGCACTTGTTAGGTAAATAACTATTTAAAAGCTCTGCAGCGTTAAAAAATATGTTTTTAAATTATCAATAATTGTAAAACAAATATGGCAAGATATACCTTTGGTGAAATACCGATTTATTTTAAAACAATAAACACACTTTTATGCAACATTTATTTAAAGAAAACATAAAGTAAGCAGTATCAATTTTGGTAAATGTAAAAAAATATGAGTACAGCAAACCTAGTAAAATGTTATCAAATATGTAGTTTAATAAAAGCAAGGCAACTAATTAAAAGCTAAAACTTATCAAAAACTGCACTATTCATTATAAGATAGAACAAAAGGATATTATTATATTGATCAAACTTATTTTTTACAGAAACAAAAAGGAGCCTAAACTCCTATGAACATAGGTAGGTAGGTATGAATTTAAATACCCTACCAATTATGCTTTTAATAGATTATTCTTATATGTGCAAATTTAACCAACATACCAAAATGTGATTTAAAGTTTTGAATTCAATCTAAAGGACTCAAAGGTTTATTATTATAGATTATAGTAGTCACGTTTTAGGAGAATAAAACTACAAGGATAAATGTGGAATCAAACAGGAATACTTAGGCCTTGAAAGATCATAAATGCAGATAGAAGTAGTTACCCATCTATGTAAAAACCCAATTTCTTTACCCTTGCAGAAGAAAATAGGCTTTGTGATGAGGTTTACATTTAAATAGACCAAGGTTATCCTAAGTACATATCTAAAAATAGTATTTTCTAAACTTTCTAGCGTTTAGGTAAGAACCTGCAATAAATACTTCAGAATTCTTAATATATGGATGAAATCCAAAGGTTAATCACCTCCTAAAACTATCCTATTGTTACTGTATTAAAAGATAAGCTGTACTTCTTATTTAAATGTTTTGCAACCCTTTCAATCTTAAACAGCTGCATTTTTGCATCATTGTGATTTTGTGACTCACCTTGTTCAAAAGAGAAATATAGGTGCCCATCACCCTATTATAGTGTATTAAATGAAACAAAATCAGACAAAATACAATACTTACTCATCTTCAAAGTGAACAAGGACACCGTCTTCGAATACATCAAGAACGAAGCCCTGAAAAGAAATAAGAAGCTATAAAAGGGGCCCACGTCTACTGTACTGTAACCCGATACTTTTGAGAACATAACCTTGCGCAAACTTGCGATTTGTCTCGTTTTTGAGTTTATTTGCAAGTAGAACTGAAAACGTGGGGTTTTTAGGGTGTGAAAAGGGGTGCAAAGCAGTATTTTTTAGAACACATGGACCTATCACGCCCTGTCAAACGGCCATGGCGTCAAAAGAACCGCGTTCGCTCGCAGAGAAATTCGAAAAATCCGACGCGAAAAACCACTAAAAAACCCACTTATTTCGCGAAATTGGTACTCGAAACTTTAACACATAAATTGGAGGCACTATTACGCGACTTTTTAATATACTTTGGACGATACCGACCTTATAAAGGGCCCCATTTTCGCCGACAACTTCCACAGCTAGATCCTCCATGTTGATTTCACTCTTGGGTGAGGAAACAGCCTTGAGCTGAGAACCAGTCGCACTGCCGCTCTGCGAAAAACAAAGATGACAGATTTAAAATAGGCAGGTCCGTAATGAGACTCATGTTAAACCGATTCAAAAAATAATTGAATATTTTCCGTGTGTCAATGATTTTGAATGACCCTGTAAAATTTCCATCAGGCTAGATGGCTTTTTTCAAAGTGGCAATCAGGCAATACGCATGAAATTATAACACTACTACTCCCATGGTATAATATGCCACTTTTGTATTAAATTACACTTTATAATATAGTTGTTACGCTTTAAAGTTATGATGATCGTTAAGGTACGTGTACATTAGCAAGAAACTTGCGACATTTATTGCGCAAGTAGATGTCAGCGTCTGTGTAAACACTCCCGAGACCAAAGTCCGAGAGGAGAGGTGTACTTGCGACAGTTGATCTCTGTAAGTCAATACGTGTCAGTGTAGACGACGTATATTCTTCTCTCAGAGTTCAAGATTTTATTTCCATACTTGTTGGAAATTTTACGCGAGAGTGAATTGTATAAAGTTATAAAAGGACAGAAAAAAAGTGTTGATCGAAAGATTACACTTTTTTGCGTGTCGCGTATCACTTTTGGTTATGTTAGGTCCAACTAATTTTAAAAGATAGTCAAAATCAGCATTTGACATTCGCAAAAAATTATCAAGTTGTTTTGGATCTTCTTTCCTTAATTCGGAATTCGGACAATAAGGTGTCATGAAACCCAAGATCACACCTTTTCAATATTCAGTCTCTTGTCCATATTCTCTTCTTTTTCTGAGTTTTTTTCGTTAAACGTAAAACTATATATGCAGCAGCATATCGACCTTGTTGACCCGCCATTTTAATAAAGTTTTGCTCTGCTTTTCCTTCACAAATATTTAACAGTGCAAGTTTAGTGTAAACACACCAGACATATTTTCTGCAATATTGCATGACATTTCTCTCACAACTACTTGCCAGACACGATTTGCGGCAAATAGTTGTTCTAGTGTAAACATGCATCCAAGTTTATTGAGAAATAAATGTCGCAAGTTTCCTGCTAATGTATTTTTTTTATTACACGTATGTACCTTTACGCAACTTTCGAGATGTCGCAGATTTTATGGTTTATATATTTTTTTTTACATGGCGTGTTGGTAGGAGCATTCAAAGCTCAGAGCGTTTATTTAATAATAATCAATTAAAAAACAGATAGAAAATACATTTAATTCATAGATTTGAATTTTATTGTAACTTTATTGGTTTGATAATTCAAGGTCACTGGCATATTTGATTACCATTATTCTAAACACTCTTGTGGTATGACTATGGAGGACTTGAGGTAGGAGGCCGATCGCAATGCATTGGATTCGGTCCCAAATTAGCATCGGTAATTCAGCTTTACGAGTTGCCATAAGATGGCGCTCGTGTTCGAAGTGGGCTATCAAATAAATGGTTTCTTATGGACGCGATAACTATTTTTATTTAAATTAGTTCTTTAAGGAACAAATAAGGACTTTTATATGAATTTACACTTACTTTGATATACTTATTAGTAAACTCGGCCTGTATAAAGTTCCAACGATGCTTCGTTTTTAAAACACAGGAACATTCTAGCTAGAATGTTTTACCTTTGGAGCTAGAAAGAGACTTATTTGGCTGCGTTTCATCTCTGAAGAAGATTCTGTCTTACACCCCGACACAAAGCAAACTCTACTTTTATAAATTGTACCATTATTCATTATAAATATGGAAATTAATTACAATACAACGTTATTTGTCTTGTCTTGCCTTCAAACGTTATTTGTTATTTCGAAAAATAAAATGTCAATTGTCAAAAATAAAAGCACAGAAAAATAAAGGATTTAAGGTTGAATTCTCAACGTCATTCAATCTATTGCCAACCTATAACCTATTTCGCGTTGATTTTTTGAGTTTATTATTTTAATAACTAACATTTAAACAAAATCAATATCGTCGGTACATTATTTAGGTAGTATCTGATATATTACAAAAATAACAATTTATTTCATTGCTAATTTTAAGAGAATTGTATAGTGAAAGAACAATGAGTGACAATGACATAATATGTAATGTTAAAAAAAATCTTACCCGATATTTTTCGCTATACAATTCTTCTAAAATAAATTATGAAATTCCTTGATATTTATTAAATATGTCAATTATTACTTATAGAATATCAAGTCGATACTGATTTTCTTTAAATTTTGTATAAAAGCTAGAAAACATAAATAAACCTACGCTAAATAGGTTATAGGTTGGCAAGCATGTTGATACACCCACCTTAAGTAAAAGTTAAAAACTATGGACGATCTAGTTTTCCATATTAAAAACGAAGAAGAAGAAGAAGAAGAGAACATCAGCCCACTTCGGACGCGAGAGCCATCTATCGGCCAACTAGCGAACTAACCAAAAAAACCGGGACAGAATTTGAAAATGCTGCCATTGTCGATCGGCCTCCTACCCTATAGTTCTCCATAGGTATGACAATTAATTTACGCGCAGGAACTAAATATTCTATTCCAGCCCTGTCCTTACTTCGCTTGCGTGCTTGGGTAAATAGGTATCTGCTTTATCGACAATTTTGACAACCGCAAGTAAATGGCTAGGCCTTTAGTAAATAAAGTCCTTTTAAACTCGTTTTTATTTATTTTATTTTAATTTTATTAGTTTAGGTGTACAAATTTTAGTGTTAAAGGACAATTCTCCGAGTGAAAATGCTAAATTTACCGAGCGAACATGTCTAGCAGCAGCGACTCCGAGGAATTCTACGATGCCGAAGATATTACTCCCAATCACGGTTCAAGGTATAAGAGGCCCAATTATGATATCATAGCTAATTAAAAATGATACTTACATCGAAATAATCTCTCATCAATGCACCACAAATGCCTGAGGTTTTTTTCAAGCCCTGACACTGACAAATAAACAATAAAAACAACTGTCACCTGCTGATTCTGATATCTTGATTATTTTTTGTGAAAAAGGTGTTCAAGGTTAAAAAGGGTTATTTCCTATCCTTAAAGCAATATTTCTTTGTTCTCTTTACGGCTAAGGGGTTCCTAATGGTTGGTACAGAAATCCCTGGATCAAATTATGTAACAATAAGTACAGAACAAGCCTGAAATTTGGTTCATGACTCGATAGAAAGCGTTTACGGTAAGGTATACCTGTGCACCAAGTGAGTTTTTTATTTCGAAAGGTTTGTAACAGCTGATAGTTATTACCAATATATCTGTGGAGTTCAGATTAACGGGTCTAACTCCTGAACGTCTGTGTGTCCATTGTAAACAAATTTTAAAATACAATACATGCAAATATGTACCAAAGATATAAAGAACATTTGAATAAAACAATATTTTTTAAGGCAAAAATTGTTCACCACATTTACCACTGAAGATAAGGTAAGTTCATTTTTGTAAATTACTATTTCCTTGTCTTTTTATCATAATATTTATATAATATGTGATTTCACTAAGATAACTGTTTTTGCTGTGGCAATTGAGGAGAAGGATTTGCCAATTATTGCTCCTCGGTATGTATCCAAATACTTTTCTTTTGTATTACCTCCTTAGATATTGGGGCCCTAAAAATGAAACATAGTGGTGTTGTAAAAATATAATTTTAGGAGATATGAGGGTTTCTAAGGTGCATATTTATTGTAAAATACAGGTTTAAACTCTACTAGAGCTGTAAAGCATTTTTGGTAAATTTCTTAGTAGGTAATTATTTTAATTCGACATTAGTGTATTATTTATTTATCCTAGGTATTATAGAGATTTAATTGGTACTCAACTATTTACTATTTAGTATTATTGGTCTAAAATACTTATGTATTAGAAATATTATATTTTTTATAAATTTGACATGGGATTTCTTATTATTACCACAACCACCTTGAAAAGAAGCCATGAAGTGCCATCGGGCAACGCCGCATCAGCTGGGAGTTGCGGATCCACAAGCTATTATTATGACGTGCGGCAAAGGGCGAGTTTTCTATTCTTTCTGATATTTTTTGTGTTTTTTTGGCTCTGTTGCCACTATATTGATATTGAAAAATGTACAAAAAAGTAATAAATAGTTTTGGATGATAAGAACAACTTACCTAATTATTATTAAATAATAGTAGTATTGCGTTAAGAAGCTGTTTTTGTTTCACTTGAGTAGATTCATTTGATCGATCAAAAGTAATATTGTATTATAGAAATTATTATCTTTTGCGTTTAAATTGCAGGATTGACTATCGACTTCTGAAGTCTCAAAATTTAGGAAGCTTAAGGCTTTGTTTATATAATCTACGCTTGTCTTAAGAAAGTCACCTACTATCTGGGTAACTTCGTTTCTTTCACAATGTATGAATTGGTACCGATACAATAAGTTTTCAAGCTGAGACCACCTGCTTAGGTAAAGGGTAAAATCCATTTCAAATCATTGTAAGCCAATTCATTACCTTTTAAACAAACCTTTGCCCTTATATCAATGTCCACTGAAACCTGATTAACAATATTTATACAGTCATTGGTCAAATCTAAACTATAAAAATATATTACACCCTCTTCACCTGCTCTTAAAACACTTTTATAGTTGGAGTTACACCCAGGAATACAGCAGGGGCTTGGCATGTTGATAAATAAACAAACTAAAAGAAAAAAATAGTACTTACCTAAGTACCTAGGTATCTAGAGGTATCCTACCTACTTATGAACTATCTCTACTAGTGATATTTTGAAACTAATTCACATATATACCTTCAAGTTAAATAAACACTTCAATATTTAATAAATTAACTGTCGCCACAAAACAATAAAGTTTATTCCAAAGAGCTAACTAGAATACAAAAAACACAACTTTTAAATTAAAACAAATAAAATTCTGCCGCCATTTATAAGACCCGTAAACAAACCGCCAGGCCGGCCAGGCTGTTGGATTTTTCACTTTATTACCTAATGCTATTAGAGCGAACCCGCACCAAAAATTTTCATCAGTATTTTGTAGAGGTTCTTAGCAATCATGTCACTTAAATTTTCTATTAGCAATCGAAAACCGGATAAAAATACAAATTAATACGACACCCTACATCTAGTTCGCGCGTAAATTACATACTAAACCATGGCTAACCTCAAAAAAGTCACGTGACACATGGATCTTCAAGCAGTGTTGTCGATGTTTCTGTTTCACGGCGTCTTTCAAGGTGGTTGTGACTGTACCAAAACCTTGAAACTAATATTTTTATAAAATATTCACCCACCCATCAATTTTTAAGAAAATTTTAAAATAGTGTCTCTCTTTTTTAGAAGTAAACCACGCAGGGTATCGGACGAAAGCCTCACGAAAAG
Source organism: Polydrusus pterygomalis (assembly GCA_963969555.1). Classification (NCBI taxonomy): domain Eukaryota; kingdom Metazoa; phylum Arthropoda; class Insecta; order Coleoptera; family Curculionidae; genus Polydrusus; species Polydrusus pterygomalis. Next base: position 10,642,323 of record OZ018383.1, read on the forward strand.
ATCGAGCTCGGTACCGAACTTCCTAGCGGCGGCCAAAGAAAATACCGCGAACGATCGACATCAGAACACGAAAAGCTTCGAAGAAGACAACAATGACAACGTGTTTGTAGAACCGTCGACTAGTTTGGTTCCGGCCAGTAGCAGAAAGAAGTTTCAAGGTAGGTAGGTCAACAACAACAAAAATTGTGATTTTAATAGCTAACGGTATAAAATTCGGACTTATTTTTTCGCAGAACTCCGTCAAAAACTCCAAAATGACGACGAGGAAGGCTGTGGAAACGTCACGCCTCCCCACAGCCAAACATCTTCTGTGGAAGGGGTATACGCCGCCTCCAGCAAACCATCGCATCCCTTTAGAATTATCGAACAAGATACGATCAGCTTGCAGAGTGTTAATTCTTTGGGGAGGTTGATGAGAGTCATCAATAATAATGCCGGTATGTATTAGCGATAGAAAACTCTCTATAAGTGGCATTGTTTTAATATAGCAATTTGTTGGTGTAAAGCAGGGGTCGTCAACCTTTTTTCATAGAAGGGCCATATTTAAGCTACCCATCGATTGCCGGGCCAGAACAAATAGACAGTGAGAAATTTAATATAGCTGAAATATAGTAAACTCAAGACAATATTTTATACAAACACAATATTATTTAATGTTTAATTTTATTAATAAATTTTTATGCGGGCCACAAAAAAGCTAATTGCGCGCCGCCGGTTACAGACCCCAGGGTCCTAATTCTTGAAACTGGGGAACACTGTTCTCAGGAGAAATGTGGGCGGAGTTCTCACGCAACGCATGAAACGGTATTCTTGATCACATGGGACCATTCACATCACCGATTTACGGGAGAACTCGCTTCTCCTACTATTTTTGGTGGGAACGACCGATCCCATGCAATTCTAACCCCAGTATTATATTTACGTCGTAATAATATTTGACATTGACAAGTTTCATAATCTTACCTTTCACAATAAAGAAAAACCCGCACTAACAATCTCCACCTCAATTTACCTTTAGATTTCTTTTAAATTTTCGTAAAAAGTGGCGGCCCTTGCCTTGAAAATGGTTGGCAACACTGTCTTATCACCTCCCCGCACGGAACATATCGTCTGCGTTCGAGAATACCAAATTTTACTAACTTATGATCATAGGAGAACTGCCGCGGAAGGGAATGCTCCTTTGCGTGATGTGATCGTTCACGTTCTCTTACGCTCGAGAATTAGGACCCTGGTGTAAAGAGAATGCAATGTCTATGTTTGCTAGATCGCGCCCATTTTCTAACATTAGGGTGGAAGTATCAACAAGCTTGCCAACCTATAACCTATTTTACGCAGATTTTATTTATTTTTCTAGCTTTTACACAAAATTTAAATAAAATCAATATCGACTGCATATTCTATAGGTAATAATTGACATATTAAATAAATATCAAGGAATTTCATAAATTATTTTAGAAGAATTGTGTAACGAAAAATATTAAGTAAGATTTTTTTAAATATTATTATGTCATTGTCATCCCAACATTAGCAATGAAATAAATTGATAGGTACTTTTGTAATATAACAGATATTACCTAAATAATAGGCCGACGTTATTGATTTTATTTACAAGTTAGTAAATAAAATAAGAAACTAAAAAAACCAACGCGAAATAGGTTATAGGTTGGCAATAGATTGAATGACATTGAAAATTCCACCGGCTCTTTTTGTCTAGTTAGACAATTAGACAAGGCTAGCTGATAACCGTTGCCTGTCAAACTGTTAAGTCAAATATTGCAGTAATGTCAATTACAGTCCCTGTTTTTTTTGTCGTTTGTAACAGATCTAGGTATTCTTGCCGTTTACAAAAATACAGCTACAAATTTTACATTATTTTTATTGCCTCGGGAGGTTTTGAAGGTTTGAAAAAGGTACTTATCAATAGTTAGGTAAGGTTTGATATTTGAAGATTTTGAATAATGCTTATTTCGACAAAGTTGGTGCCTGACAGCCAAACCATAATAATATTCGGAATAAAATAGTCTATCTTTGCATTCTTTGCTTTGTCCATTGAATATCAAACTATAAAAATGGCGGATGTCCGAGAAAAGTTGACAAACCAGTTATACAAACCGCACATCATTCATATTTTACCCAACATATACGTTGTAGCCTAGGTATGTATTGAATAGTAAGAGTCGTCATTTAATTGTGTTAGAAATAGAAAACATGGCAGTCAATATGTTTTCATACAATTAACGTTGGAACGTCAAAGGGTTGAAAATATAATATGCTATAAAGCAATTAAAAATAGGGACATTTTTGAGTCTAAACTATACTATAGGTAGGAAAATAAATGTAAGCTACTTAAATCTAGGATAGGTGTAGGTACTTATGTGAAATCAAGTTTTACGATAAGCTATAAAAATAAATTTTAAAAACTCATGCAGCAAGTCACGCAGGCAGGCGGCAACAATGTTTTAATTTAGCAGTGAAAAGGCTTATCGTTAGTGGCTGCATCAACACGCTTTATTTTTAATGACTCATTGGTGCCATCTATGAATTTAACCTAGCAGATTTAGGAAATCTGCTTATATGGCCTTCTTATAGTTTGATATTCAATGCTTTGACGTTTACAACATTTGTTTAATTTCTTTTTATACAGGGTTGCCCAGGGTCAGGAATAAAATGAATATAGCCTTAATCTGTTACTTCTGGGGAGATACATCAATTTAGTTTTATATATGCTCACATTTTGACGTTATTCGTTTGTTTTTTTATAGACATTTGTTAAAGATATGACGACATCTATCTTTTTTTTAAATGGAAACATACAGCTTGTGATACATCATTTGAAAGCTAATATCTCCTACAGCATACTGTACGCTGCTATGCAGCTGTATGTTTCCATTTCAAAAAAAAGATCGATGTCGTCATATCTTTGACAAATATGTTAATAAAAAACAAACAAATAACGTCAAAATGTGAGCATATATAAAACTAAATTCACGTGTCCGAACATTTTCCCCAAGGTACAGGTTAAGGCTATATTCATTTTATTCCGGACTTCTGGGCAACCCTGTATAATTATGCCTTTAAAAAATAGATTTACATGTAAATTTCATTGGCTTTCTTTCTATTTTTAGAGACGGCCAGAAAAACGATGTCAGTGTCTGCTCTATCTTCGAGTTCTTTGGATTCGGAATCCACCCAGAGTTCAAAAAAGTATCCCAGCACGTTTGCTTTATCATCAACAGGTAAATACAGTGTGTGTATAAAGTCTGGAAATGGCTTAATAACATCACAATTTACTGGCCGATTTAAACCAAATTTGGTACAGTTGTGTAAGAGGATCTAACGCACCGAATGACGATATTGGCGTTGTTGCCAGCTTTTTAGTTTGTCTGGAATTCGAACGAATTTTATATTTTTAAATATAATACCCAGTATATTTTAACATTTTTAAATTCCACATAAAATTATAATTATTTTTTATTAAATGCATTATTAGTCTATACTTCATAGTTTCCGAGATATTGACTCTCGAAAAGTGACATTTTTGAACTTTGACAGCTTATAACTTTCTAACAGTACGTCTTAGAGCAAAACGGCTTACATGTCCCTATCTTCAATTTTTATTATCTTCCCAAAAAAATCAACTTCCGGTTAAACCGGATGTAACTCGAAAGCAGGAAATATAGTTGTTCCGGTTTAACTGGAAGTTGATTTTTTTGGGAAGATAATAAAAATTGAAGATAGGGACATGTAAGCCGTTTTGCTCTAAGACGTACTGTTAGAAAGTTATAAGCTGTCAAAGTTCAAAAATGTCACTTTTCGAGAGTCAATATCTCGGAAACTATGAAGTATAGACTAATAATGCATTTAAAAAAAAATAATTATAATTTTATGTGGAATTTAAAAATGTAAAAATATACTGGGTGTTATATTTAAAAATATAAAATTCGTTCGAATTCCAGACAAACTAAAAAGCTGGCAACAACGCCAATATCGTCATTCGGTGCGTTAGATCCTCTTACACAACTGTACCAAATTTGGTTTAAATCGGCCAGTAAATTGTGATATTATTAAGCCGTTTCCAGACTTTATACACACACTGTATATCTCCCACTGATACTGCTTCATTTAAAAATAGGTATACGTATATTTAACGCATTCTTTTCCACATACGTTACATTCTATGGTATACTATACTTACAGTGTCATCAGTAAAGTCCGCATCATATGGGATTTTTTATTATTATTACCTTTATTCGAAATTTTACCTTGGCATCAAGTTCTGCTTCGATCGAGATGAAAATTAAGCAAAAAAATAGTAGTCACTTAATTCGCATTATCTGTCAAATTTTAATTTTTTCCAAAAAATAATTCAAAAGTGGGGTTATTACTGAAAATATCCAAAAAAGTTATTAGAAAAAGTTTTTTTTAAATGCAATTTCTAGCCCATATGCAAAATTTCAGCTGCATTAGATAATTTTGATTTTTTACCCATATTTTGTAAATTGCACCAGTTTTGCAAAATAAGAATCAACGCAACCTACATAAATGCTTTATTTCAGATACATTTTCTTTAAAGTAGCGCCATATTAAATGTGTGTTTTTCTCCAAAATCAAAATTGGGCTATTAAAATTTGGTCGCATGTGATGCAAAGTTTATTTGTTTTTGACCCTGTATAAGGTAACTTCATAAAATAAGTATTTTTGAAAACGTAGTTTGTGTCTGAAAGTAATACACCTTAATATTAAGACAAAAAAGAACAGTGTCTTCAGTAAAGTGTTTTTTAGTGGAAAATAAATTTTATTTTAACAACGTAAAGTTTATCTATTTTCAACGATTTAATTTAAACCCCCTATATTATAATTTAATATTAAGCTATGTCATAATAACGTTAACGTGTATTACTTTCAGACACAAAACACACACGTTTTCAAAAATACTTATTTTATAAAGTTACCTTATACAGGGTCAAAAACAAATAAACTTTGAATCACGTGCGACCAAATTTTAATACCCCAATTTTGATTTTGTAGAAAAACACATATTTAATATGGCGCTACTTTAAGGAAAATGTATCTGAAATAAAGCATTGTCAAAGTTAAGAAGTTTTATGTAGGTTGCGTTGCTTTTTTGCAAAAGTGGTGCAATTTACAAAATATGGGTAAAAAATCAAAATTATCTTATGCAGCTAAAATTTTGCATGTGGGCTAGGAACTGTATTTAAAAAAAACTTTTTTCAATAACTTTTTTCGATACTTTCACACTTTTGAATTATTTTTTGTAAAAAATTCAAATTTGACAGATAATGCAAATCACGTGACTACTATTTTTTTGCTTAATTTTCATCTCGAGCAAAGCAGAACTTGATGCCAAAGTCAAATTTCGAATAAAGTTATTAATAAAAAAAATCCCATATGATGCGGACTTTACTGGTCACACTGTATACAAAAATTGTTTTACTTGTAGGCACTGCAACCGTAACCACTGATTCCGAAAAATCGGCTTCCACTCCGCTTCAGGAACCCGATGTGATTGCTAGCGCTAAGGCTTCAACCTCTTCTAAAAATAGTAATATACCGGTGGCTCCCCCTAGACGTAAAAAGAAGAACAAAAATCCGGACGACTCTCTTGCCCTAACTGTAAGAAATTTGTTTTATTTTACTATTTTTACGAATCGTTTATACAGTGTGTGTCCAAGAAAGTATGCAACATATGGAAAAGTTTTTTTATCACCGATTTCTCAGAAAATTTTATTCTTTATAAAAGTTGGTGCAAGCCTTAAAACTATAAATGCATATTTCGTATTTCACCTGCGGCTAATTGCCTTAAGAGTAAAGTACCTTAATTATTAGAAATACAGCAAAATTTGATATGGAAATGTTCTTGCAAATTAGTAATTTAGTCCAAATACGAAATTTGAGTTAGGTGTCACAAATTTTTAATTTTTTTTGGTTAATCTCTATTTTCCCCTAAACGGTACACCCCTGGTCGATTTTTTGTTTACGCAATTTTAATATATTTATTAAATAACTTAAACGTGGGTTTATAATAAAAATGGATTAAGTGGTTGCAAACTTTTTAAAACCTTTGAATGTTACGAGTTGTTTCAGATATCAGCGTGTTGCACGCCTACTTAAACACATTTAAGCCAACTTATGTACTAAACAAAATTATGATAGAATCCAACTCTATTTATATTAATGGAAATAATTATTAATTTATTTGTCATTTTCACCCAGTACGCTGAAGTCCAAAAACCTATTTTAAAGAAATGCATATAAAAAAAATTAAAAATTGACACACCTAACTCAAATTTCGTATTTGGACTAAGTTATTAATTTGCAAGACATTTCCATATAAAATTTTGCTGTATTTCTAACAATTAAGGTACTTTACTCTTAAGGCAATTTCGAAGAAATGGCATTTGCTCCCCTACTATTAGCCGCAGGTGAAATATGAAATAAAGTCGCCACAGTGGATCTTTGCCCGTGCGTCATCAATCAACGATCAGGACTCAACGTGGTTAATAACTCTACATCCTTGTTTATTACAGTAACAAGTTTGAATAAAAGCATAAAAAAACGTCTCCAAGATTCCGCAATAATATAATGTGCTAGACAATAATAAAACTATTAACGTCAATTAATTACTTTTTTTATTTGTTTAGTTGACAATCGTTGTATTTTAGAACGTCATTATCAACCTTATTTTGATCTGCCAATCTAATTCGTATTTTGTAAATCTGTGTGTCTTAAAACTGTTCCTTTTTCTAAAAATAGTTCATTTTAGAGCTAATTATACCCACCATCTGTTTTGGCGGTAAGTATTTATGGATTTTTATAATACCTAATTTATTTATTTTAAATATTCTAACCGTGAAAGTTCTTTGAAAAGTTTACGGCAGTGGCTAAATTCCCTTAAACGAAAGGATGTTAAAAATTTGACTTTTGCGATTTTAATAGTCAATAAAACACCAAACTTTTCTAGATTTTAAGCTTTAAAAATAGTATTAAATGTATTAACATTTGTTTGTCAATTTCTTTTAGATAATAGAGAATGCCGGGCAAAACTTAAAATAAATAATAATTTTTCGGGATATTATGTAGGTACGTCAAACGGTAGGCAGGCACGTCCATTTTATGAACTTAACTTAGTTTTGACTTTTTTCGTCTCGTAATTTTGATTTGATTCATACGATTTTGATGACGTTAAGGTGATGACGCACGGGAAAAGAACCACTGTGGCGACTTTATGCATTTATAGTTTTAAGGCATGCACCAACTTTTATCAAGAATAAAATTTTCTGAGAAATCGGTGATAAAAAACTTTCCCATATGTTGCATACTTTTTTGGACACACCGTATTTACTACGTCACAGACTGACAGTGGTTGCTTGATTTTTTTAGAAATCCGCTTCAAGCGCCACCTTTTCCATTTCTGCCGAGTTAGCTAGTCCCGTTAGTACGATAGAATCGCTTACGCGCGAAATCGAGAGGCTTCCTTCTATGTCATCGGTGAAATCGCACAAATCTGATAGGCTAATCCACGTCCAATCGGATGATTCCAAGAGTTCGACGTTGAGAAGTGGGCATTCCTTGGATATATCACAAGTAATATAGTGGGCGCCAGACGGGCCGTTTTGCTACCCCCTCAAATATTGGCCCGCCTATTAATTTTACATCAAAATTCTATTAGACTTTTTTGAAGGTACTTGTATGATGGACTGGCACACCCAATTTTATTATTTTCTAGCAAGCCGATTAAAAGTTATTGAGAAAAAACTCTTCGTAAAATTTAAATACTGCTCTAATACATATTTCAATGGAACCGCCAGTAATAATTATGTTAATGTCACGTGACGTTTTATAATTGTTTATTTCAATATTTGAAAACAAAAAAAAAACAACACTTAAAAAAATACCTAGTAAACAACAACTAATTTAAATAGAAAAATAATGTTTTTTATCAAAAAAATTACCTTCGAAAAATGGTTATACAATTTTGAGGTACAATTGACCACAAATAATTGCGTACACTAAACTGTGACACTTGTAAATGCAACTTTTTTACCTTTATTAAGTACCTTTGTAACGTGTTAATTGTTATCATGATATCTGTCAAAATATTGTAATTATCTTATTTGATTTTAAAATGCCTCATTTTGGTATTATGGAAAAAGCAAGAATAATACAGGGTGGCCCTTTAGTGTGGCAAAGTACAATAGCTCCGTTACTATTTCAAATACATTAAAAATATTAATACAAAAGTTGAAGGACAGTAAGTGACTTATAACGTAAAATTATTTTTAACTCTATAGGGTGGCTCAAAAAAGCGGAACAATAAAAAATGTACTTTTTTCAAGTGGAACACCATGTATATTTTTTCATTTTTAAATTCCACATAAAATTATAATTATTTTTTATTTAATACATTATTAGTCTATACTTTATAGTTTCCGAGAAATTGACTCTCGAAAAGTGACATTTTTGAATTTTGACAGCTTCTAACTTTCTAACAGTAGGTCTTAGAGCAAAACGGCTTACATGTCCCTATCTTCAATTTTTATTATCTTCCCAAAAAATCAACTTCCGGTTAAACCGGATGTTACTCGAAAGCAGAAAATATAGTTGTTCCGGTTTAACTGGAAGTTGATTTTTTTGGGAAGATAATAAAAATTGAAGATAGGGACATGTAAGCCGTTTTGCTCTAAGACGTACTGTTAGAAAGTTAGAAGCTGTCAAAATTCAAAAATGTCACTTTTCGAGAGTCAATTTCTCGGAAACTATAAAGTATAGACTAATAATGTATTAAATAAAAAATAATTATAATTTTATGTGGAATTTAAAAATGAAAAAATATATATGGTGTTCCACTTGAAAAAAGTACATTTTTTATTGTTCCGCTTTTTTGAGCCACCCTATAGAGTTAAAAATAATTTTACGTTATAAGTCACTTACTGTCCTTCAACTTTTGTATTAATATTTTTAATGTATTTGAAATAGTAACGGAGCTATTGTACTTTGCCACACTAAAGGGCCACCCTGTATGTTTAGTAGAAATAGGGTGGTCTTATGGAAAAATAGCTGATCATTTTAGAGTACCTAGAAGTACTGTTCAAGGAATTGTAAAAAAATGGCGCTATTATTAAACACTTGAAAGGTCTGTTGGGTCTGGTTTAAATACTAGAAAATCATCAAATGAAGAAGACCGAAATTTGGTGGAGTATTTAAGGCAAAATCCATTTGAAACTGCAGTATCCGCTATGCGCATAACGGGATTCCCAGCTTCATCTAGAACTGCGCAACGCCGAGTAAGACAATGTTCCGAATTAAGAAATCGAGCAGTTGCATCCAAACCGTTTTTAAAAAATAGTGATAAGGAACAAATAATTGGGTTTGCTATGCAATATTTATCAGAAAATGATTTTTTTTGGCAAAATGTTATATTTTCCGATGAGAAAACTTTTCAGTCTACACATAATGGAAGGATTCGAGTATATAGACAACCAAATTCCCGATATGATGAGAATTATACTCAAAAAAGGCAAACCAGTGGACGTTTCGCCGTTAATGTGTGGACATGAATAAGTGTTTACGGTACAGGTGTATGCTGGAATATTGGTGGAACAATAAACAGTAAAATATATCTTCAGATTTTGGAAAATGTTTTTCTTCCTTCTGCCGCGATAGTTTTTGAAGAAAATAACTTTATATTTCAGCAGGATAACTGCCCTGTACATACTGCAAGAAATATAGGAAACTGGTTTATACAAAACAACGTAACATGTCTGCCTGGGTGCTCAAGAAGTCCTGATTTAAATTCAATTGAAAATATTTGGGAATTGATAGTAAAAAAAAATATGTATACAAAATAAATTTTAAACCACAGAATGAAATAGAAAAAAATTTGGAAAGGGCTAACTTCGAATTACACCAGAAGTATTATAGCTGGTGTTCCATCCAGGTATGTATAAGCAGCAAGGTGAGAACCCCGTTTTACCCAATTTTGTTGTAATTGAGTTATGTATGGGGTGGAGTGTACGAATTTATATGTCCTCAACTGTACAATGAATAGGAACATCAATATTTGAGTGTAGCAAAATTTACATGGTATTTGCCATGGCCAATCTGGCGGTAAACAATAAAATATCATAATATGAGCTGGTAATGTTGAAAACGTTTCTTCGATAAATTTCAGGTGACCAAAGGACAGTTTGTCGTTAAACCCATGGATACGGAGAGTATAAAGGCGCAAGGGACTGGATTTATATTGTCCAAAAAAAGCATAGTCGATCACTCGGCAATAGGACCAGAGAGGTTAGTTAAAATAATAAAAGAAATAATATGTGGAGTTCCACAAGGATCAATATTAGGTCCGTTATTATTCTTAATTTACATTAATTCCGTTTCCAAATTGAACTTAAAGGGCAATATAAAGCTATTTGCAGATGATACAACAATTATTTATTTTGCTGAAACTTTTGCAGAAATGTATTTTGATATTAATAAGATTTAAAAATACTTCTTTCTTTGCTTCAATCAAATAAACTTACGTTAAATTCTACAAAATCTTCTTTTATGTTTATAACTAAAAATAAAATAAATTCCATCATTAACCCCCTAACATTTAATAATGAAAATATTCAATATTCAAAAACGACAAAATTTTTAGGATTAGTTTTAGACATAAATTTAAATTGGAAATGCCATATCCAGTATATTATAAACTCGATATCTCCTTTGGTATCTGTTTTGTACAGAGCTAGATATTTCTTTCCTTTAAAATACTTAAAAATATATATTTTTCATTAATATATTCAAAATTACAATACTTAGCTTCTTGCATGGGGATTTGCTTGTTTATCAAACTTAAAACCATTACAAAAATTGCAAAATAAAGTTATTAAATGTATACACAAATTACCACATTTAAAACCAACTGTTAATCTATATAGACCGAAAGGGTATTTACACGTTCAAAACATTTATAATTTAAAAATTTGTATTCTAATTCACTCTATTATTTTAAAAGAAAAAAAATCAAACATAACACTTCAGGAGAATAAAACATTACATGATCATAACACTAGACGTTGTATAAATTATCAATCTATACCAGCAAAAAGTAATTTCCGAAAGAAATCGCTTTTATATGACGTAATAATAAAATATAACAATCTTCCAAAAAATATCAGAAAAATTAAAAAATTGGCAACTTTTAAAAAACAATTAAAGAGATATCTACTAAATTAAATTATTTATACTATTTTTTAAATTGATTTTATTAATGAACTAAATTCGATTAACTTCCATTTTTTTTATTGTTATTTTTTTTTAATGGTTATTATTTTCTATATTATGTTGTCACTTTCCATATAATGAACTGTAAAAGTTAGTTTGGAATAAAGGCATTTTAAAAGTTAATAAAAACAACACATGTTTTCAGCATTATTAATGTTATTGTACTTTGTCATGTATTTTTTAGGTTAACTGCACCTGCTGAGGAGAGTTCTAGTGGCAGCAGTAGGACCTCAAACAGAAGCAGCATGGGACATTATAGTTTGGGACCTCATCGGTAAGATATTGACTTCATTCCCGTTCTTACCCAAAGGATCTTGTACCAGACTAGAATATTGTCATCTAACGTCTGTTTCCTATTGCCTGACGGCTAAGAACTAGTGATGGGAAAAATCGAGTTATTTCAAGAGTCGATTACCGAGAATTCGAGTGATTTAAAAAACCGAATGATAATCGATTGTTCACTCAAATGCTATATGAGGGGCAATTTTAAAAAATTCATTTCTTTAATCACTTAAAACTTAAATAATCAAGCACATATATTTTTAGACTTCTAAAAAAAAAAAAAAAAAGGTCGCCAGTTCCATAAACTAACTACTTTCTAAAGCCCCACAGTGAGTGATCGGTTATTTTTTAACTCGAGTGATCCCATCACTATCAAAAACCATTATGTTCATCACTCATTTCGTCACTCGAATGATTTCCGAAGATAATCGAATTATTCGAGTGATTGAAAAAACCGAGTGATCGGTCATTTTTCACTCGAGTTATCCCATCACTACTAAGAACCCTAATTAAAAATGCAAAACACAAATTTTAGCTTACCGGGTGAATTATTTTTCGCCTAAAAGTATATCTTTTTAGTAACAATACAGGTAGTTTAAACACCATATAGATTGGCACACTCCTAATTTTACCTTTCACAATAGGAATGAGAATATTAATTTCTCTTTGTTTCCTGCCCGTGTTGTATATAAATTATACATAGTAAACACTTTATCTGATTTAGTTCTAGCCGATACTATACATTAACAAAACAAGGTGATAGTGAAATAGTGTATCGTTTTAAGAGAACAAACTGCCAAAAAATTCGACCGTTTTGACCCATTTTTTTAACGGAGTTACCTGTCCTCTTCAATTGTAATATTATGGTACGTTCTTATTTTCATTTTTTTTTGGTTTCTATATGTAATTTTTATTTATAATTTATATTTATTCGTATGTAGTTTTTAAGGTGTGCAAAAAATATTTGTAAATGTAACTGAATTAATTTTATTTTCTCAATACAAAAACAGTTCATACTTAAAAGAGTTAATAAATTAAAGGTCTAGAAAGGTGTCTTCACTATCACTAAATTCGAAGGATTCATCTGTGGAGTCAACTGAAATAATAAGTGGTTCTACCGTTTCTTCCATCAGGTTGTTTAAGTCCCACATTTTTTCCCTCTTATTACATGTTTTATAGCTTCTTTCCAATTTTCTTTCGTTATAATGTTTAATAAATACTTCAATAACTCACGTACATCTTTTATTTTGTTATTCCTTGCTACATAGCCTTTCATTTTGCCCATATTAACTCAATTGTATTTACTTCACAGTGGTAGGGCGGCAGTCTACATTGGTATTTTCAAACCAGTAGACAAACCTTCTATAAATGCTTGAAGAGAGCTTTGAATATTTTTATTTTGCCATATCTTTTGTACTGAATGTCCTTCCTTAACCCAGGTTTCATCCAAATAAAAAATGGTCCTTTTTGTACTTCTATATCTGTTCACAGTGGCGGATTTAGAGGGGGGGCACAGGGGCACGTGCCCCCCCCTGTCATAATAATTTTGCACGAACCAACCTAAGCGCAACACCCAAAATTTCAAACACAGTGACAAAGCATTGTACTGTAACAACCAAATATTTTTTTGATGCCAAAACTTTACAGCATTTAGAAATGGATATTAAAAATCAGGTTTTCAACGTGGTTTGATAAAGCACGTTAGATAAAAAGCATACATTTTAGGATTTTAGAATTTGTGTTTTGTTACAGAAAACTGTAATCTGTGGTTTTGTTTACAAAGAAAGTGTATTATTTTGGGGTAGTAAGGACTTATTTTAATAAAAATAAACATGCCAAAACGGCTATGAATGTAGAATATTTGAGAAACAATTTTAGCTCATTAAGTATTGAGCAAAAAATTGAAATTAAAATTGAGGGAAGACCTAAACCCGAAATTAACTTGACACAGATCACAAAGTGTAGATCTAGGGACTTTATTGTTATTGATAAGTTTGCTGGAAATAAAACCAGAAGATTGAACTTTACTTTTAAACAATGTACCCGCTAATGAAAAATAAATTGGCCTTTTTTTATTTTTTTTATCTTATTTCATTTTCAATAAAATAAGTAGGTAATCATACATTTTAAAAATATTTACTAAAAATTATTGACCAAATTTGGGCGTGGTCTTAAAAAATTTTCGCCTGCGGCGCGTTTTGTCCGCAGCGGGCTTTTCGTGCACCCCAAGATAACAAGTAAGTGCCCCCCTGTCAATTTTTTCTGAATCCGCCACTGTCTATATCTCTTCGATACTGTCGTCTCAAAAAAACGATATCTTCTCTATCCGATAACATTGACTTTCGGTTGTGTTTTCCCAAGAAAAATTTAATTGATATAAAATTTGCGACAATTTTTTTCTTTCTACGTTGGGTAAAGTCTCGTCTTCTTTTACAGCATTTAAAATTAATGTTGGGATCTCTCTATTGAAATAAAAATTATGCACTTTTCTTCTTATAATACTTTTCACATCCTCATCAATTTGTATAGGTGTCCTTCCTGGCGACTGTTTAGGAAGGGCTATAGTTCCAGATTTTCTTTCCCTAAGAAGCCTATAGATTGTTAATTCACTAACATTCATCATATTAGCACATGCTTATACTAGGTTTCTGACAGTACTAGATGGTTTTTGACATAACATAAGCCACCTACCTGTATACCTATGCAATAATAGATAATTTAATTACTTAAGATCAGGTACCTGTTATTGTTACGTTTATGGTTTATTGAGGTTTTACGACTCATGACCCTCAGCTGTGCTGTCAGGCTTTAAGAAACAGAGTATACCATGGGTAATATTGAATTTTTTAGTGGTACAAATCAGTCTTCCAGTCGTCACAATTCCAAGGACCGAAGAAAATCTGCCGGTGATGAGAACCTCCTTTGTGCTGGCAACCTGAAGGTTAGAACCCACACGGATTCCGGGAAACAATTGTCAGATTTGGAGATTTTAGAACAGATTACAGTGTTAAATTTGGATACAGGTTAGTCATTCTTCTTAGGGTATTGTAGTTTTACTCATAAAGTATCTATCTTATAATAATAATAATAATAATAATAATAATAATAAGTTTATTTTATATTTAATAATATAAAAAAATATGTTTATGTTGTCTTCTAGAAACTTATTCTTCAATCCCCTGAAGCTGAGCTCGTTAGGGGCAAATCTTATTTCTTTTGTTTTAGTATGTAAAATCATAAATCATAAATGTGCATTTAAAATCAAGTTTTAACGTAAAAATGTTAATTTATGGTATAAACGCAGCTTTTTTGAAGAAATATATTACCTAACGATTAATAGAGATATATTATTAGAAAAATTATTTGAATATGGTATAAGGGGTAAAGTTTATCAATGGTTTCAAAATTATTTAAATAATAGATCACAGAAAACTAAATTTGGTAATTTTTTTTCAACAAAGAAATTTAATAACATAGGAGTACCTCAAGGAAGTATTTTGGGGCCTTTACTTTTTATTTTATATATTAATGACATGCCATTAGTCCTAAAATTTCTTAAAATACAAATGTTTGCTGTTGATACTCTTATCTATATAAGCGGTAAAAATCTTTTGGAAATTTTGGAAATTTTAAATTCAGAACTGATTCTATTGTCAAACTGGTTAAAAGTTAACAAATTAAAATTAAATGTTTCTAAAACAAAATGTATGGTTATGGGTGTAAATTTAAATAATTATACAAATATAAATATTTTAATTGATGGTGATAAACTAGAAATAGTCAATTCTTTTAAATATTTAGGTATATTGATTGATTCAAAATTAAAAGTTAATAACCAATTCGAAAATTTAATTTACAAAATTGCGGGAAAAATTAGTTATTTTAAAAGAACAAGTTTAAATTTAAAATTTTATTCAAAAAAAATTGTATACAATACTTTAATTTTACCACATTTTCTTTATTGTTCTACAATTTTGTTTATGGCGGATGAAGGTGTAATAAATAGATTACAAATTTTACAAAATAAAGCAATGCGAATTTTACTTAATATGGATAGATATACAAAAATTAATGTGATGTTAAAAAAATTAGAATGGTTAAATGTAAAAAATTTAGTATTATTTTTGGTTCTAATATTTATTTTTAAAATTCAAAATGATTTGTTACCGCCACATTTAAAGCAATTGACTGTTCTAAATAGTGATCAACATAATTATTTAACACGAAATAACAATAATTTTTTTCTTAATAATTTTTCAAAAAATATTGCATATAAATCAGTTTTTCATAAGGGTCTTATTGAATTTAATAAATTAAACAAGTCAATTAAAAATCAAAAAAGTTTAAAATCTTTTAAAAAAAGTTTAAAATCTTTCTTATTAACTCAACAGGACAAATAAAAAAAGGGTATAAACTTGTTAAAATGTATCATGTAGCCACGTGCTAAATAAATCTTTTTACTACTACTACTACTATAATAAAATTATTAGTTTATAATTTTTAAGTAAAAAATATTACTTATATAAATTATTCAGAACAATATTAATTAATTAAAGCATTTCTAAAAATATTTTCAAATTGTCTGTTTTTAATATCCATGTTTTTATTTCGACTTTAAATTTTTTAATAAAATCACTTTTTTAATTTTTGTTGGTAAATAATCGTTTAAATAAAAACATATTTGAAATTTTTTTGTCCTATGGACTTACTTATTTTAGGTTTTATGGTTATTTCATTTTTATGACGTGTATTATGATTATGGTTTTTAAATTGTATAAGGGTTTTATTTTTAAATATATATATTAAGATGTTATAAATAATGTAAAGTTGTTTTATGTTCAACTTTTTTGTTTCTGAATATAATTCTTTTGAAGAGTAAAGATAATCTTTATTGAATATAATTTTTTAGAAACCTTTTTTGTAATATTTCTAATTTTTTAACTAAAGTTCTATTCATTCCTCCCCAACCTAAAATTCCGCAATTTAAATGAGTTTTAACTAACGCGTAATATAATATTTCCATATGTCTTACATTTAAAAAAATTTTAATGTTTTTAAAAATCGGTAGTAAACTAAATGATTTTATTTTTCTAGGATTAGCAAGTAAAGACGTCTGTAAGTAAGATGTGTAACCGCTTCTTGTTTATTTTAACACCCATCTAGCGCATGTTGTGAGTGGGCTTTGTATAAAACACCTTCACAAAAATAAATAGATTATAAAATACTACACATTTACCTACAATATAAATTCACAAAATTATGCATAAAGTGTGATCCACCCTTAGATATTTAAGGGTATTTTTGGTTTCTCAGTGCCCGTAATCATTTGATATATCACTATGTATTTTTTTTAACACCAACCGAGTATACGCAAAATGCCACCCCTTATTTTTTTACTAATCTTCGTCGTTTATTTTTACAGGTGAAAGAGTACCCCTTAGCGTTGCCGAGGACAAGTTACCCCAATGCATCAACCCCCTGTCGCTACACATCATGCGATTGACTTCGGAATACGTCAGTTCCAATAGCATGGATAAGGAGAAGGAGAGTGACGAGGAAAGCGTGGACAACAACAAGAAATCGGAAATACCTATAGTTGATGATAACGAACCCGGAGGTACGTCGTCGTGGATTATTTTGGTAAAATACGTATGCGACTTTTGATGACAGGTCTTAACTTTTATAATGCCATTTATCCCAAATAGACCAGGGCTGAGCCTTTGCAAACGGTAAAAAGGGGGAAAAAAATAATAGTAGAATGAAACCCATTGAAAAAGGAAGAGAATATAACAAAAATGAAAGGAAAAATAAATTACGGGCGATCCGAGGTCGGGAAGTGGGGGGCGGTGACGTTAAATCGAAATTTCTCACGTCAAAATATCTGCTTTTTTAAAAAAGTCGGTGGACTTTTTGTTCGTTGAAATCTCTACTTTCTGATGGTGTAATAAAAAATGTACATTACTATGGTAAATGTGATGAAATCCCCTTTAAATCCTACCTTTAATTATATTTAGAACAAGTATTTTCGCATATTTTTTGCGATCTTTATGTTTTATGGATTTGTAATTTTTTTGTTTATCAATGTAACATGGAAACTTACGTTTTTCGAGTAACTAAAGTATAAATTTTAATAAATAGCTCAAAATTGTACCTAATGATTAAAAAAAAATTCGGATTCGATTTTTTTTCGTTTCTTTGCATTTTTTGAGAATATTTACCATAGTAATGTATATTTTTTTTTACACCATCAGAAAGTAGAGATTACAATGAACAAAAAGCCTACCGACTTTTTTAAAAAAGCAGATATTTTGACGTGAGAATTTTCGATTGAAAACTAGGGTGCTTTTTCGATATTAAGTCAAAATAAGGTTAAAAAATAAATATTTTGAATCAAAAAAATTACAGTGTGTTTGGGACATAAAAAGGTAAGTTTTTACCAAATTTCGTGTATAAACAAAAATTTGTAAAAGATAAAAATAAAAAACCAAAAACTTGGTTATTTGAATTTTTCACATAAATTTTGAGGTTATGTGAAAAAAGTGTAAATACAAAAGTTGTAGATCTTTTTATTACCTGCAACTTTGCCATTTAACGTTTTTCCATAGGACTTGTAGTTTTGCCGAAAATCGAGATAAATCGTTTTCTAACCTTAAAAACTCACCCCCTTCCACTCCCCGACCTCGGATCGCCTGTAATTTATTTTTCCTTTTATTTTTGTTATATTCTCTTCCTTTTCCAATGGGTTTCATCCTACTATTGTTTTTTTTGGTTTCAAAAATTATCGACCCTGGTCTAAAAGTTTGACATTGATACAGGATTTTTTTGAATAATTCGAGCATTTAACAAGATATTAATTTCAAATTTGGTACATTGCTTCAACATTAAGAGTTACATCTTTTGAGAAAAACAAAACAAAAAAACAATGGTCAAATATTCAAAATAGGGGGGTTCAGTACCCGCTGACCCCCCTTATTTTTTAGTACGTGCGCCACTGACTTTCGAACTATATTTTTTCAGATAATCATTTGGTTTTAATAATTTTTTGTCTCTTATAAAATTTCGATAAAATTATCCGTTTTGGAGATAATTTGAAAAGTATGGGTCCTTAATAGGGAACTTGACAAAAATTTCAAATGGGGAAAAAATTCTATAAATCATAAGTATATTTTGTCATAAAACATATAGCAGCAAAAAGAACAACATATTTCGTCCCAAAAGACCGCTAGCAAGATTTAAAAATGCCCCAAAATTCAAATTATGCCAAGCGGGTAAAAACGGGCGTGACGTCACGAAGTATAATCCTAGTGTGACATCCACGAAATAGGTTATAGGTTGGCAATAAATTAAACGACGTTGAGAATTCCACCTTAAAACAACAATACAATAACAATAACACGCGGCAATCCAAATGCAAGCTCGGTAGCTCGACCACCGGTCAGGATGACGGAAAAGTCATACTTCGTGACGTCACCGGGCTTGGCGCGCTTAAAAGGTCGTTTGAAATGCTTTTGACACGCGCGAAACTTTAAAGAATTTTTACCAAGTTATTACTGATTTTTAAGGAGTAATAATTGGGGAATATTTTTTTTAGGCCTTTGAAAGAAAAAAAATTGGAAAGTTCCCTATTGATTGAATAATTGAAAACAAATGATTATCTAAAAAAATATATAGCTGTATAGGTATTTTTTATTTGACAGAATGGTATTTTCCGTTGACTATCACTCCAAATAAAGTTGGTAAGATGTTTGAGAGTTTTGCAGATTTTTTAGAGGTTTTTTTTTCTTAATATTTGGCTTTGTTTAGAACCTTTTGAATTACCACGTGTGTGCTGGTTTTCGCTTGCAAATGCCTAACATATTTTAAGTTTTTATTGTAAGGAACCTATGTATATCAGCAATACTCCAATACCCGACATATTATTGATACTGCCAGGGACTAATTATGAGTTACAAAGGTTCTGCGCAAACAATGACCAGTATATTTATCCGCATCGCTTAGACTTGGGTATTTTGCATTAATGGAAGGAATCTTGCCTATGGTGTTCTTCCCAACTGGTTGTGAAAAACAACGACCATTACGGTAACACAAAAAATAATCTATTGATGTTGCAGTTCGTCGGGCGTAAAGACCAATAAGTTCTCAGTCAGTAGCTTTAAACAACCCATCTCCTTCTCATCAATAATTGTGAAGACACGCTTTTTATCGGTCTTTGTATCGGGAATATTAACTATAACTACGGATCCTCTATCATTTATATGTTCAATCAACATATTAACTAGCTCTTGACGGCGGCACCCACCAAATACACCAAGTAACGGAACCACTTTGTAAATCAAAAAAGTTTCATTGGGAGCTTAACGGATGAATTTCAGCACATCTTCTCGAGTCAAAATTTTCGATTTCTTCGCTTCATATCCTTTGGATGCTTGCTTTAGATACTTGCTTAACTTGCAATATTTGGCAATGTCTATATTTTTATTAACTATTAATGTCTTCTTTAACATTGAACCTTTCGTTCATAGGGAATTAGGATTGAATGTTCCAGACTATAATCGATATACATAATTAATATTTTAATATAATTTAGAACAGCAATTTTAACGTAGGTACCAATTCCTGGAAATTTTTACATCATTATTTTTCATCCAATTCCCAAACCTTTGATATTCCTTATCATAGGCGTCTTTAGACTTCTTTGGGACAAGATTATCCAAAGCTTTTGGCAGCATTCACAGCAATTCTATCCGGAATCAACGGAAAATCCATAATTTTATATGAATTACAGTTTTGACCATAGACAAGCGAGTTGCGCGCTCTCAAGGATAGATAGGCAACTTAACATACTAAATTGGTTCCCTGATAGCGCCACATGCGACCGGGGGCGAAACTAAATATAGTCGTGGTGGGGGTAGGCGCCAAGCATAAAAATTTAAATTTTATTATTACTTTGAACTCAAATTTTCGCGCTTCCAACTTAACGGAAAAGTTTGAAGCGCGAAACATCTGATTCAAGTTAAAATAATTTGGAAGAACGAAAGGAAATTATAACAATGATATGGCGACAAGATTTATTAATATTAGATATTTACATACCTAAATATGGTTTACATAAAAAAACAGCTTACATTATTATATTATTATTTTCTGTAGATTTTTCTAACAATTCCGTGTTATTTTCAAAGTTTTTATTTAATAAACTAGTTATTGTACCTTGTAGTTCATTAAGTTGTGAAGTAAAGTTTCTTTCTATATCTTTAATAGCTTTCTCCCTTTCTCTGTACTTTCCAATCGTTGGGCGACATTAATGAATTCTTCAGGAGGTTCCACGCTTTTGTTAATTGCCTTGGTTTTTCTTCCCGATTTCTTTGGTCGCGACATATTAAATATATACCTATTTACGATTCTCAAACTACCGACTGCGCCATGTTAAGTTTATAAATTATATATAAATAATTATTTAATAATAACTTTATTTTTTATATATTTTACAAATCAATCTTAAAATGACAATGACAATCTTTCACCAGTCCAGGTAAGACTTCAGGATCTGTCACAACAAGCCATATTTTTATCTTTCTCGCACATATTATGCAGGTACAGAGAGAGAGAGAGGTACAGAATGTTGGCCATTCTCATTCTAAATGAATATTCTGTTCCTACCAACGTTAGGAGATGAACAACCTTATAAAACAAAATTCCTACAATAGCGCCACTAGCGACCGGGGGCTAAATTAAACGAACGGGGGACGACCTTCACCATTTAAGTTATCCTAGCCTGGTTTTGACTTTGACACAGCACAACAATGAACCACAGATTACAATGCAATGAACGCTTATTACCTTTGTTTATTTAGCAACTTTATAGGTAAAAAACGTTTCGTGATTTTGAATTTTCTTTTAATTTAACTTGGAATTATCTGAATTAGGACATAAAATATTGTATGTACCAAGGGCATTACCTGATGTCTATACCCTCGGGCAACTTACAAACCCTCGGGCCAAAGGCCCTCGGAGGCATCGACATCATCATAATGCCCTTAATACATAAATAACTATTATAAACATGGACTCATTATTATACATCAATAATAATAATAAACTAAAATATAATAAATACTGAACTCATACTTTAGCTGACGAGAGATAACGAATTTTTAATTTAGGTATGCGAAAGAAAACGGCCAAATTAAAAAGATTCTTGGGAACCAACGTGAGGAAGGCGATGCACAAGGCGAAAAGCATCGCCCAGGAAGTGTCACACGCGAGACATAAAGAAGATGTGATCGATATTGTCGATAATGTGCACCCAGGAGAACAAAATTGCAAGTTGAAGGTACATTTAAACTACATCCGGCTTTGTTAGGCGTTTCACACGGAAAAAGTATTATACTGTGTCACCAGTAAAGTCCGCATCATATGGGATTTTTTTTTATTAATAGCTTTATTCGAAATTTGACTTTGGCATCAAGTTCTGCTTCGATCGAGATAAAAATTAAGCAAGAAAATAGTAGTCACGTGATTCGCATTATCTCTCCAATTTAAATTTTTTCCAAAAAATAATTCAAAAGTGGGGTTATTTCTGAATATATCGAAAAAAGTTATTAGAAAAATTTTTTTTCTACAACTGTCAAAAAAATATTACTTTTTTTGGTTACTATGGATGCACAAAACGTCGCTTTCTTTCACCGTAAAAGAAGTCATTTTTTCACCGTGAAAAAATGATATTTTTTCACGGCAAGCTCAGCTGATTGATGTTTTCGTATAGAAATGCAAAAATTAATTTCCAAAACATTTTTTATAAAAAAATTTATTATTAAAGTGAATTAAATTAACAATCTTAAAAATAAAATGTATTTTATCATCGGATTCCTTTATAAATCTTGCTACATCCTCCTTTGTTAATACTTTAAACTTCTTTCCTCTATACCCAATGGATTTGCTCTTTAAAAATGGAACCAATTTAGTAAACCGCTGCAGATTAATATTTTCATTTATGTTTAGGGTACTTTAAGCATCGAATAGGTACTCCATAGTGTAGGTGGCTTTAAAATTTTCGACTTTTCCTCCAAATAACAGAGCAAAACATTTTCTGTTACTGTTTTTACTTTCTTTATATTGCACCATTCGCGAAACTGAGTGTACACTTTCTCATATTTGATTCTTGATTTCACGGGCAAAAGGTTTGATATAACGATTTCTGCCGCATCCGTAATTTCGTGAGGCGTCTCACTATCACTTTCAGACATTTAAATGGTATCAAACTTGAGTAAACAACTATAAACTTTTGACACGAAAAACGATAGATTTGACAATCAATAAAATTTAAACAATTTTAGGTTTCCATAGTAATGGGAACAGGTGTAAGAAATAATACCTTAAATGAATTATTATTTTAGATTTTATCTCTAAACACGATAAAAAATAGTTAACAACAAACAATTGTAGAAAAAATGTTGTTTTTATTTCGCGCGCAAAAGTGTTTTTATGGCACATTTGATTGAATTTTTAACCTCGACCTAACGGTCTCGGTAAAAATTTACAATCTCATGTGCCATTAAAAAAACACCTATTTTGCGCACTTAATACAAAAATAACTATTTTTAATGCAGTTTCTAGCCCACATGTGAAATTTCAGCTGCATAAGATAATTTTGATTTTTTACCCATATTTTGTAAATTGCACCACTTTTGCAAAATAATACTCAACGCAACCTACATAAAACTTCTTAGTTTTGACAATGCTTTATTTCAGATACATTTTCTTTAAAGTAGCGCCATATTAAATGTGTGTTTTTCTACAAAATCAAAATTGGGCTATAAAAATTTGGTCGCATGTGATGCAAAGTTTATTTGTTTTTAACCCTGTATAAGGTAACTTCATAAAATAAGTATTTTTGAAAACGTAGTTTGTGTCTGAAAGTAATACACCTTAATATTAAGACAAAAAAGAACACAGTGTCATCAGTAAAGTGTTCATTAAGTGGAAAATAAATTTTAGTTTAACTTAACGTAAAGTTTATCTATTTTCAACGATTTAATTTAAAACCTCTATATTATAATTTAATATTAAGCTATGTCATAATAACGTTAACGTGTATTACTTTCAGACACAAACAAATAAACTTTGCATCACTTGCGACCAAATTTTAATAGCCCAATTTTGATTTTGTAGAAAAACACACACTTAATATGGCGCTACTTTAAAGAAAATGTATCTG
Organism: Polydrusus pterygomalis; assembly: GCA_963969555.1. Taxonomy (NCBI): domain Eukaryota; kingdom Metazoa; phylum Arthropoda; class Insecta; order Coleoptera; family Curculionidae; genus Polydrusus; species Polydrusus pterygomalis. The sequence goes on from OZ018383.1 coordinate 10,666,117, forward strand.
AAATAAAGCATTGTCAAAACTAAGAAGTTTTATGTAGGTTGCGTTGAGTCTTATTTTGCAAAAGTGGTGCAATTTACAAAATATAGGGAAAAAATCAAAATTATCTTATGCAGCTGAAATTTTGCATGTGGGCTAGAAACTGCATATTAAAAAACTTTTTCTAATAACTTTTTTCGATATTTTCAGAAATAACCCAACTTTTGAATTATTTTTTGGAAAAAAATTAAAATTTGACAGATAATGCGACCCACATGACTACTATTTTTTTTGCTCAATTTCCATCTCTATCGACTTTACTGGTGACACTGTAGAATGTCGTTCAATGATTTTATTTTCAGGCATCAAATTCACACAAGGGACCGTACGAATTTGAAAAAATCGAACACATTCAAGAGCTGAAGGACGATCAGCACGAGGGTCCCATTTGGTGCATGAAGTTTTCTAGTTGTGGACGTTTATTAGCGACCGCTGGACAGGATAAGATATTGAGAATATGGGTCGTTAAAGACGCCTTCCCGTTCTTCCAGGTAAAGGCATGACGGTGTTTGTTTGCCGCTTTATAATAGTAGGATGAAACCCATTGGAAAAGGAAGAGAATATAACAAAAATGAAAGGAAAAATAATTTACGGGCGATCCGAGGTCGGGAAGTGGAAGGGGGTGAGTTTTTAAGGGTAGAAAACGATTTATCTTGATTTCCGGCAAAATTACAAGTCCTATGGAAAAACATCAAATGGCAAAGTTGTAGGTAATAAAAAGACCTACAACTTTTGTATTTACACTTTTTTCACGTAACCTCAAAATTTATGTGAAAAATTCAAATAACCAAGTTTTTGGTTTTTTATTTTTATCTTTTACAAAAAAAAATTTTTTTCACGAAATTTTGTGAAACTTACCTTTTTATGTCCCAAACACGCTGTAATTTTTTTGATTTAAAATATTTATTTTTTCACCTTATTTTGACTTAATTTTAATATCGAAAAAGCACCCTAATTTTCAATCGAAAATTCTCACGTCAAAATATCTGCTTTTTTAAAAAAGTCGGTGAGCTTTTTGTTCGTTGCAACCTCTACTTTCTGATGGTGTAAAAAAAAATATACATTACTATGGTAAATGTTATCAAAAAATGCAAAGAAACGAAAAAAACTCGAATCCGAAATTTTTTTTAATCATTATGTACAATTTAAAGCTATATATTAAAATTTATACTTTAATTACTCGAAAAACGTAAGATTCCAAGTTACATTGATAAACAAAAATTACAAATCCATAAAACATAAAGATCGCAAAAAACATGCGAAAATAGTTGTTCTAAATATAATTAAAGGTAGGATTTAAAGGGATTTCATCACATTTACCATAGTAATGTACATTTTTTTTTACACCATTAGAAAGTAGAGATTTCAACGAACAAAAAGCTCACCGACTTTTTTAAAAAAGCAAATATTTTGACGTCAGAATTTTCCGAGGAATTTTCGATTGAAAATTAGGGTGCTTTTTCGATATTAAGTCAACATAAGGTGAAAAAATAAATATTTTAAATCAAAAAAATTACAGTGTGTTTGGGATATAAAAGGTAAGTTTTCACCAAATTCCGTGAAAAAAATTTTTTTTGTAAAAGATAAAAATAAAAAACCAAAAACTTGGTTATTTGAATTTTTCACATAAATTTTGAGGTTATGTGAAAAGAGTGTAAATACAAAAGTTGTAGATCTTTTTATTACCTACAACTTTGCCATTTACCGTTTTTCCATTGAACTTGTAGTTTTGCCGGAAATCGAGATATATCGTTTTCTACCCTTAAAAACTCACCCCTTTCCACTTCCCGACCTCGGATCGCCCGTAAATTATTTTTCCTTTTATTTTTGTTATATTTTCTTCCTTTTCCAATGGGTTTCATCCTACTATTATTTTTTTTCACTTTTTACCATTTTCAAAGGCTTCAGCCCTGGTCTAGTCAGAGAACAGTACTTACTTCTACGTTTTTTTGCAGGATATGAGGACTAAGTACAATGCAGAAAAAGTGTCGCCGACGCCTTCCCAGGAATCGTTGGCATCGCATAATTCCACCGAACATTGTAACTTGGCCGCGTTAGAGGCTCTTAGTCCGGAAGAAGCTAGCAGGATTACCTTTATGCCGAAACCTTTTTGTACTTATTCCGGACATACTTCCGACCTATTGGATGTGTCGTGGTCCAAGAATTACTTTATTTTGTCTTCTAGTATGGATAAAACGGTGAGGTAAGAAAGTACAGAAATAGTATTTAATTTTTAAAGGGTATAGGAATTTTAATTCAATACATATTCGAAGATTGGAATAAGGTATAACTAAAACTAAAAATAAACTGCTTATTTCAGGTTATGGCATATTTCGAGGAAAGAATGCTTATGCTGTTTTCAACATATCGATTTTGTAACTGCTATCGTGTTCCATCCCAGGGACGATAGATATTTCTTGAGCGGCTCCTTGGACGGGAAGCTGAGGTTATGGAACATACCAGATAAAAAAGTGAGGAGGATTTTTTTATTGACTAAACGGCAATTTCGTTTCATGTTATCCTTTTTTTTTATATATAGGTTGCCGTGTGGAATGAAGTCGAAGGGAGCCCCAAACTAATAACAGCAGCAAATTTCTGTCAAAATGGAAAATTCGCGGTCGTTGGAACCTACGATGGTCGGTGCATATTTTACAGGTAAATATTAAGTTTCGTTGGTGGCAGCGCTGTCGAAGTCGGCAGTCGGTTTGTTTAGCTGTTATTATTTTACTGTAAGTAGTACTTGCCGGCTTACCTAATACAAGGTCGCGACACACTAATCTGCGTTTACGACCTGTAAAGAGCGGGAAGCACAATCTTTTAAAACGTGACTCGTGAGTCATGGGCATGCTACTTTAATTTTAACACGGCAAAAACAGCTTCATAACAGGACGAACAAATTTGCATTTGATACCTCTATACTTTCTCTTGCGCTAATTTTTGTGTACCTATGGCCATAGGATACAGGGTTAAAAACAAATAAACTTTGCATCACATGCGACCAAATTTTAATAGCCCAATTTTGATTTTGTAGAAAAACACACATTTAATATGGCGCTACTTTAAAGAAAATGTATCTGTAATAAAGCATTGTCAAAACTAAGAAGTTTTATGTAGGTTGCGATGAGTCTTATTTTGCAAAAGTGGTGCAATTTACAAAATATGGGTAAAAAATCAAAATTATCTTATGCAGCTGAAATTTTGCATGTGGGCTAGAAACTGCATAAAAAAAAACTTTTACTAATACATTTTTTCGATTCTTTTAGAAATAACCCTACTTTTGAATTATTTTTTGGAAAGAATTAAAAATTTTACAGATAATGCGAATCACGTGACTACTACTTTAGGCTTAATTTTCATCTCGATCGAAGCAGAACTTGATGCCAAAGTCAAATTTCAAATAAAGTTATTAATAAAAAAAAATCCCATATGATGCGGACTTTACTGGTGACACTGTATTTATTAAATGACGTTTTCAGCACTGACCAATTAAAATATCACACCCAAATTCACGTGAGATCTTCAAGGGGTAGGAACGCCGTAGGCAGGAAAGTCAGCGGAATAGAACCGATGCCAGGAGAAGACAAGATATTGGTGACGTCAAACGACAGTAGGATTAGATTGTACGACCTAAGAGACTTAAACGTATCATGTAAATATAAGGGAAAAGGTTCGTGTTTTGCTGTTATTCTATTCTCAAGTAGTATCAATAATAGACCAGGGCTGAAGCCTTTGAAAATGGTAAAAAGTAAAAAAAAATAATAGTAGGATGAAACCCATTGGAAAAGGAAGAGAATATAACAAAAATGAAAGGAAAAATAATTTACGGGCGATCCGAGGTGGGGAAGTGGAAAGGGGTGAGTTTTTATGGGTAGAAAACGATTTATCTCGATTTCCGGCAAAACTACAATTCCTATGGAAAAAACGTTAAGTGGCAAAGTTGTGGGTAATAAAAAGATCTACAACTTTTGTATTTACACTTTTGTCACATAACCTCAAAGTTTATGTGAAAAATTCAAATGACCAAGTCCCAAACACACTGTAATTTTTTTGATTTAAAATATTTGTTTTTTCACCTTATTTTGACTTAATATCGAAAAAGCACCCTAATTTTCAATCGAAAATTCTCACGTCAAAATATCTGCTTTTTTAAAAAAGTCGGTGGGCTTTTTGTTCATTGAAATCTCTACTTTCTGATGGTGTAAAAAATATAGATTTAATAATTTAATTAGATGAAATCCCCTTTAAATCCTACATTTAATTATATTTAGAACAACTATTTTCGCATGTTTTTTGCCGTCTTTATGTTTTATGTATTTGTAATTTTTTTGTTCATCAATATAACATGGAATCTTACGTTTTTCGAGTAATTAAAGTATAAATTTTAATAAATAGCTCAAAATTGTACATAATGATTAAAAAAAAACTTCGGATTCGAGTTTTTTTCGTTTTTTTGCATTTTTTGAGAACATTTACCATAGTGATGTATATTTTTTTTTACACCATCAGGAAGTAGAGATTTCAACGAACAAAAGCCCACCGACTTTTTTAAAAAAGCAGATATTTTGACGTGAGAATTTTCGATTGAAAATTAGGGTGCTTTTTCGATATTAAGTCAAAATAAGGTGAAAAAATAAATATTTTAAATCAAAAAATTTACAGTGTGTTTGGGACATAAAAAGGTAAGTTTTCACCAAATTTCTTTTGTAAAATAAAAATAAAAAACCAAAAACTTGGTTATTTAAATTTTTCACATACATTTTGAGGTTATGTAAAAAAAGTGTAAATACAAAAGTTGTAGATATTTTTATTACCTACAACTTTGCCATTTAACGTTTTTCCATAGGACTTGTAGTTTTGGCGGAAATCGAGATAAATCGTTTTCTACCCTTAAAAACTCACCCCCTTCCACTTCCCGACGTCGGATCACCCGTAAATTATTTTTCCTTTCGTTTTTGTTATATTCTCTTCCTTTTCCAATGGGTTTCATCCTACTATTATTTTTTTTGGTTTCAAAAATTATCGACCCTGGTCTACAAACGAAGAACTTGGAACTGGGAACGCCTCCTTGCTTTTAGGTTATGTAAATATGAGCAGCCAAATCAAAGGAAGCTTCAGCCACGACGGCAAGTACATAGTGAGCGGATCGGAGAACAGAGACATCTACATCTGGAAGACGAACCACGACTATTCCAAGTTCTCTTCTGTGCGACGGGACCGAAATGACTATTGGGAAGCGATAAAGGCCCACAATGCGGTTGTGACGTGTGCGGTTTTCGCACCTAACCCCGAAGCGATAATCAAAATGCTAGAAGATAATCAAAATAGAAACAAAGAGTATAGTGGAGAGGATATGAATAAGGTAAATGCAGGTGATGAGATACCAAAATAGTATATTACGTAACGTACACGTTTTATAAAGCATCATTTTATAGCACGCGTTCATGTTAAAAAACGAGCCGCTTGCGGCGAGTTTTATAACGGGACAAGTGCTTAAAACTGCTTTATATAACACGTACGTTATACTATTCTTTCTAATTTGTAGTTTTTTCAATAAAAAACACATAGGTATTTTAAAAGAAAATAAATCCTTTAAATTTTGTAAATTTTTATGTCTAAATGGATTGGTAATACTATTTTTTATCATTGTAGCCTCTGGACAACAAAAATTATTTTGCGAACTGTCATTTTTTGATTTATTGACCCATTTTCACCACGATATTTTAAAGTTATTTTAGCGATATGAGATTTGAAATTGGACGGAATACGTTGTGTGATCCTTGTACATTCGGTACATATACAGAGCGTTCGGAAATTCGGGCGATTTTGCTACTTTTTTTCGAATTTCAAAATACTTGATTTTACGTCACGGCATTGTAATTTAGTATAGGGAAGATGGAAAATTCAAATAAAGTTGACGTTAATAGCGACATTGGAAGGTTAGTAGATTGAATTTTGGATAGGATTTGGCAGGAAATGATAGCTTAAAGCATCTACAAAATATTGATTTATAGATTTATGCAACCAACATACATGACTGTTATCCACACAGAATAAAAAAGTAGGTTATCAAGCTATTTTTCCTCTGCGAAAAATGGGTTTCTCGTAAATCACAAAGGCCGCGCAAGTCAATGAAATAAAACATTTACATGTTACCAACATCATCAAATATATTTGACATAGTTATTAAAAAAAAACACACAAGGATCAATATTAGGTCAGTTATTATTCTTAATTTACATTAATTCCGTTTCCAAATTGAACTTAAAGGGCAATATAAAACTATTTGCAGATGATACAACATTTATTTATTTGGCTGAAACTCTTGCAGAAATGTATTTTGATATTAATAATGATTTTAAAATACTTCTTTCTTGACTTCAATCAAATAAACTTACGTTAAATTTTACAAAATCTTCTTAAACAGAATAAATTCCATCATTAACCCCTTATAATTTAATAATGAAAATATTCAATATTCAAAAACGACAAAATTTTTAGGATTAGTTTTAGACGAAAATGTAAATTGGAGAAGCCATATCCAGTATATTATAAACTCGATGTCTCCTTTGGTATCTGTTTTGTACAGCGCTAGATATTTCATTCCTTTGAAATACTTTAAAAAATATATATTTTTCATGAATATATTCAAAATTACAATACTTAGCTCCTACATGAGGATCTGCTTGTTTATCAAACTTAAAACCATTACAAAAATTGCAAAATAGATATGGTTTTGCTTTTTGGGGATTTAGTAGTAAGGGCCTATTGGGCTCGACATTGGTTTTGCAAAAGAGGGCATTAAGATACTTACTTGTGTGGTGTTAATTGTCGTACTCACTGTAAACCATTATTTGTCAGGGAAAAGATTTTAACTTTGATTCGAAACTTTATCTTGGAAACGGCCTGCCTTATCCATAAAATTATGCTATTACCAGCTCCTATAACATGCGTACTGTGAATGATATTTCTCTTCCTATACCAAAAACAACTCTCACCAAAAATTCCTTAATATTTGAGAGCATCAAAATTTATAACCACATACCACTGGCTTATCGGCAGGTGATTGATGACAGCATTTTTAAGCATAGACTAAAAATGCAACTAATTACTAGACCCTACTATACTATCCAGGAATTTTACAATGATAATATCTAGGCATTCCCTTTAATTTTTTTTTAAACTTTGATTAGTGTATAATCTTGCCAGATTTTTTGTAAGATTGAGCTTGTCTTCGTCTTAGATTGATTTGTGTGTAAATTTTTGAGCATGACTATTTGTCTTATAAGGTGTGAAACTCAAACTCAAACTCAAACTCAAATATGCTTTATTGTCCGAAGATTAGTACAATCCCATTGACAAAGCTAACAACTTATTATCTAAATAAAAATTATAAATAAAAATCATTCAAAATATAATGAGCAGTTAACGCAGGAAGGAGACTAAATATATAAAGATAAAAACCTACTTACAATTAAAAAACAAGTTAAGACAATAACTGTGAATATACAAAGATAAAATTTAAAATAGAAATATTCAGGCAATGGTATTGATCACACTGGATTATCCATGAGATATTCCTCAACCGTATAATATGCCTTCTTAACCAATAGGCTTTTTACCCTACTCCTAAACATCCTGTAATTAGAAAGTCTTCTAAGTTCTATAGGCAGATTATTAAAAAGTTTTTTACTATTATAAAAAATAGAGTTTTTAGTTAATGCAGATGTAGGAATAGGAAGCCTAATGGTATAGGAGCTCCTTGTAGGAACCACTGACAAGGAACGAATATCCAACGAGTATTTTTTGAACATAAGACATACAGTTTCCAATATAAAAATACATGGCAAAGTTAAAACTCTCCGAGACACGAACAGAGGTCGGCAAGTTTCTAGTGGCTTAGCACCACAAAGATTTCTAATTGCTCGTTTCTGCAGCACAAATACAGAATTAAATAGGGTATTCGAGCAACCACCCCAAAAACAGATGCCATAGCGTAAGTGTGTCTCAACCAAAGAAAAGTAAGCGTTTCTTGCTATTGATGCATTTAACTCATTCTTTATAGTCCTGATGGCAAAACAACCCGATGAGATTTTCTTACATAATTTCTTAATGTGTATGTCGAATTTAAGTTTATTGTCAATGAGTAAGCCAAGAAACCCACTCTCTGACAGATTATCAACCACCTCGCCATTCAATAAAATATCATTCAATTTACATTTAAAATATTGGTTTTAGAAATATTAAAGGAAAGTAGGTTGGAGTCACACCACTTCTTAATACTTAACAAATCTTCCTGCATTAAACTATTAAGAGCAATCGAATCCTTGTGGTGCCAAAGAATTGTTGCGTCATCGGCAAATGATGCATTATGACCATATTTAATAACATTGGGAAGATCGTTAACATACAATAAAAACAACAGTGGTCCCAATACAGATCCTTGTGGAACCCCTGCCGAAACATTTAGTTTACCTGAAGCAGTCCCCCGAAAGCAGACACTCTGACTCCGCTCAGAGAGATAAGACCTGAGCCACTCATAGATTGGACCCCGAAAGCCATACACTTGAAGCTTCCGCAGCAGTATTTCATGACAGACGCAATCAAAAGCTTTGGTCAAGTCACAGAACACCACCGCGGCTCCCTCTCCATCATTTAGCCTCAAGTATAGCTCCTCCAAAACATGAAATATTGCGTCATCGGTATTTTTATTTAGCTGGAATCCAAACTGGGACAATGTCAGTAGTTCGTGCTTTTCCAAAAAACTAATCATTCTCTTTTTAATCAATTTTTCTACAATCTTGGTTAGAGTAGGAAGCAAGGATATTGGTCTATAACTCGAAGGAAGCTCCCTATCACCCCCCTTAAATAATGGTAACACCACAGCCTGTTTTAAAAGCAATGGAAAACTACCCCTATGAACGGATAAATTTATAGCCTCAGCCAGGATGGCCAGTGCTGCATCGGGAATGTTCAAAAATATCTTAACAGAGATATCATCCCATCCAGAAGTGTTCTTATTCTTAATTTCTAGAATCGTGGATTTAAGTTCATCTAAATTAATGGGACTAAAATAAAACGATTCACGCACTGAAACATGGCCAAGATACTGTAGAGGATCAGTCAGTTGGTGATTATTAGTTATGTTTACGGCTAGGTGTTGCGCTATTGTACAGTAATAAGAATTGATAGTTTCAGGTTTCAGTTTAGAATCATTAACGGTTTTTAAACCCTATGTGATTATTTACTTTTCTCTCACTTTATATAGCGAACATTGTAATTTCCGTAACAGGTTTAATACTGTCTCTCTAAAGCTTTGTTAACAAGATGTACTTCCTATAACAATAAAGTGTATTTCGATTTGATTTGATAAATACCTTATGTTTACTTTCTTGTAGGTCGAGGACCCAGTGGTCGAACAACATACCAAATGCCATGGAGGTTATGTACTAGTTTCTGCCGACTTCAACGGTTGCATCAAAGTATTTGTCAACAAGACCAAACCAAAGCACAGTTCTTTACCCGTTTCCGCTATGTCATAAGATAAAAAGGTTGTAATAACGTGACTATGTAGTCGGTTGAAAAGAGGGTCCCTTTTCAAGAAAGGTTACACATTGCCAGGGCCCGTTGGAGAACTAATCGTAAATTTATTTATTAACTTAACTTAAAACAGCATAAGGATCCCTTGTATAGGAAACGTATGGGAAATTAAAGCAGAAGTTTCAGCGGCTGTTTTAAGCATTTTTATTATTTTTTTCTTTACATATCATAGATTGGAATGATGGAAAGGCCTCTGATGGGTATATCGAAACACTTTAACCAGCATTTGACGTTTCAAAGCTTTTTAGAATGATGTTATGGACACTTTTTACTACCAAAGAATAACGAATTTACGTCGATAATTTCGTTTTGTCTGTCATAATTTGCGATAGCGTCAGGTTAAGTATTTTTCACAATAAATGGTTGACTCCGTTTAACTACCTGGGATGTTTTGCAAGGGCTCGGCCATAAAAATGCAAATAAACTGTCGGTCAGGGTCGGATTATAATTTGTAATTATAGCAGGTAATATTTAACTATCTTGTGCTTGCGTATAGACCAGGGTCGATAATTTTTGAAACCAAAAAAAATAATAGTAGGATGAAACTCATTGGAAAAGGAAGAGAATATAACAAAAATGAAAGGAAAAATAATTTACGGGCGATCCGAGGTCGGGAAGTGGAAGGGGGTGAGTTTTTAAGGGTAGAAAACGATTTATCTCGATTTCCGGCAAAACTACAAGTCCTATAGAAAAACGTTAAATGGCAAAGTTGTAGGTAATAAAAAGATCTACAACTTTTGTATTTTCACATAACCTCAAAATTTATGTGAAAAATTCAAATAACCCAATTTTTGGTTTTTTATTTTTATCTTTTACAAAAAAAAATTTTTTCACGAAATTTGGTGAAAACTTACCTTTTTATGTCCCAAACACACGGTACTTTTTTTGATTTAAAATATTTATTTTTTCACCTTATTTTGACTTAATATCGAAAAAGCACCCTAATTTTCAATCGAAAATTCTCACGTCAAAATATCTGCTTTTTTCAAAAAGTCGGTGGGCCTTTTGTTCGTTGAAATCTCTACTTTCTGATGGTGTAAAAAATATACATTACTATAGTAAATGTTCTCAAAAAATGCAAAGAAACGAAAAAAAACTCGAATCCGATTTTTTTTTAATCATGTACAATTTTGAGCTATTTATTAAAATTTATACTTTAACTTAAAAAACGTAAGATTCCATGTTACATTGATAAACAAAAAAATTATAAATCCATAAAACATAAAGATCGCAAAAAATATGCGAAAATAGTTGTTCTAAATATAATTAAAGGTAGGATTTAAAGGGGATTTCATCACATTTACCATAGTAATGTATGTATTTTTTTACACCATCATCAGAAAGTAGAGATTTCAACGAACAAAAAGCCCACCTACTTTTTTAAAAAAGCAGATTTTTTGACGTGAGAATTTTCGATTGAAAGTTAGGGTGCTTTTTCGATATTAAGTCAAAATAAGGTGAAAAATATTTTAAATCAAAAAAAAGTACAGTGTGTTTGGGACATAAAAAGGTAAGTTTTCACCAAATTTCGCAAAAAAAAAATTTTTTTTTGTAAAAGATAAAAATAAAAAATCAAAAACTTGGTTATTTGAATTTTTCACATAAATTTTGAGGTTATTTGAATTTTTCACATAAATTTTGAGGTTATGTGAAAAAAGTGTAAATACAAAAGTTGTAGATCTTTTTATTACCTACAACTTTGCCATTTAACGTTTTTCCATAGGACTTGTAGTTTTGCCGGAAATCGAGATAAATCGTTTTCTACCCTTAAAAACTCACCCCCTTCCACTTCCCGACCTCGGATCGCCCGTAAATTATTTTTCCTTTAATTTTTGTTATATTCTCTTCCTTTTCCAATGGGTTTCATTGTACTATTATTTTTTTTTTCACTTTTTACCATTTTCAAAGGCTGGTCTAATAACATCTTTCAGTCTTTCGTTATTAATAACGAATTAAATATCTAAAGTCCTACCCTGTAGTGTATTTGCTTGTTGATTGTGTATAATACGTATACCATTTAGGGTGAAAAATACTTTAGGCAATGCAATTTTATTTTTAATTGAGCTTGATTGAGCGCACATGTAATTTTTTGTCGATAGAACTTTCTAAACATAAGCAGAGTTCCTTTAAGCTTCTTTTAAATAGCAAAGTTGAGCTTTCCTTGTAAAAATTTTCCTCCCCCCTTCTTGCCGCTGTAAAGTAAGGCCACAACACCTTGAAAGAAGCCGTGAAACAGAAACATCGACAACAGTGCTTGAAGGTCCATGTGTCACGTGACTTTTTTGAGGTTAGCCATGGTTTAGTATGTAATTTACGCGCGAACTAGGTGTCGTATTAATTTGTATTTTTTTCCGATTGATATCTAATAAAAAATTTAAGTGACATGATTGCTAAGAACCTCTACAAAATACTGATGAAAATTGTTGGTGCGGGTTTGCTCTAATATCATTAATAAAGTGAAAAATCCAACAGCCTGGCCGGCCTGGCACTTTGTTTACGGGTCTTATAAATGGCGGCAGAATTTTATTTGTTTTAATTTAAAAGTTGTTTTTTGTATTCTAACTAGCTCTTTGGGATAAACTTTATTGTTTTGTGGCTACACATAATTTATTAAATATTGAAGTGTTTATTTAACTTGAAGGTATATGTGAATTAGTTATACCTAGGTAAGTAGTATTTTTTTCTTTTAGTTTGTTCATTTATCAACATGCAAAGCCCCTGCTGTATTCCTGGGTCTAACTCTAACTATAAAAGTATTAAAAGCAGGTGAAGAGGGTAATATATTTTTATAGTTTAGATTTGACCAATGACTATAAATATTGTTAATCAGGTTTCAGTGGACATTGATATGAAGGTAAAGGTTTTTTTTTAAAAGGTAATGAATTGGCTTAAAATGATTTGAAATGGATTTTACCCTTTGAAAGAATAAAAACCGGGCGTCATAATAATAGCTTGTGGATCCGCAACTCCCAGCTGATGCGGCGTTGCCCGATGTCACTTTATGGCTTCTTTTCAAGGTGGTTGTGGTATAAGGCCCTCTATATTTCACATACGATTATACGAAGTTGTTCGCAGAGCGTTCCTTTAACAACTTAGCTCAGCAAAGGTACTTACTTTGCTTTGCTGTTTAAAAGAAACAAATGGAAAGTACCTACCTATAATTTTACAATTTCTTAAAACCACCTTACTACCCCATTGTTCGTATTTAACTTGGAGGGTCCTATTACTACTATGCTAAAAAATTGGTGATTTAATTCTTTTTAACTGATATATTTTATTAATTTTATTGTAATACCTATTAAACTGAAGATATTAATTTTTAACGTGTTTTAAAGTGATATATGATATTGTAATATTTATGATGTTAAAATAAAAGGTTAAAAAATAGTTTTTTTTTATTGATACACCTGGAAGAGTCATAAGAGGGGAAATGGCAGCCTAGCCTATGGTTGAACTGTGCTTTAATTCTACAGCGTTAAGAAAACTGCCCCTGAAAAGTTATTCTGTTATTGTATTTTATTAAAAATCAAAAATACATTATTACCTATACATTAACTTATACTCTTAGATTATGTAACCATTTGAAACTTAAAGTACCTCTTTCTTAAACTATATACAATACAGATCCTTCCCTAAAAAAAACTTTTGTTGAGGAAGCCATAAATTGTGTTACCAGAAAAAACAAAAATAAATTTTTCTCGATATATTACAATAATTAGTCATCTTAACTATTCCTTAGTGCGGGTTCCAGGACTTCTAGACCAAGACCGTCCCGTTTTTTGTTCACCCTCCTTTGGTAAGGACCAAGACTTACTCCTACTTCTTCCCCTTGCTTCTCTTTGTTCTAGCAATTGCCTTGGGGTCATGAATTTAGAAGAATCCACAGACTTTTCTCTAGATCTATGGAAGAATAACGACATTATTAGAAGATCTAAACTTTTTTTTTTTTATTCTCGACCAACTTGAAAAGGTTTATTACAGAGAATATAACACCAAATATACAATATATAAATTCACAAATAATAAAAATCATGTTTAGTAACTATTAATAACTCCATCGAAATTATTCAAAAAAATATATATAATAACCATTTACAAAAAAAAAATATTAATATAATACGTTAACGTTAGTTCAGTTTAAAAAAATATTTTTTTTAGTGTTTTTAAAAGTCCATAATTTTGATATTTCTTTAATTTTACTGTTGTAAATTGTTAGTCCTTTATATAATATTGATCTTTGTCCAAAAGCACTCTTTACTATAGGTGTATAAATATGATGGTTTTGTCTTGTGATGTGAATAATGTTGGTCGGATGAAATATTATATTCGATTTTTTTTTGTTTAATAATAATAGAGTGTATTAGAATGCATAGTTTTAATTTATAAAGCTTTTCTAAATTTAAATATCCGTTTGGTTCATACAAATTTATAGTTGGTTCTAAAAAAAGGAAGTTTATGTATGCATTTAATTATTTTGTTTTGTAGTTTTTTTAATGGCTGAATTGTAGTTAAATTCGCTTATCCCCAAATTGAAATCATATAATGTAATTTTGAATAAACCAAAGAATAATATATATTTTTTAAATATTTTAACGATATATAATTTGTAGCTTTAAACAAAATGCCAATTATTGGTGAGATGTAACTTCTTAAATATTCAATATGTTTTTTCCAACTTAAATTTTCATCAATATACAGTATGTCTCTGTAAGTTTGCATCATATGGAAAACTTTTTTATTATTCATTTTACGAAAAAAAGTTATTCCTCATAAAAAGCTCTGCATAGTCTAAAACCTAAAATGCAACCATCAAATATCGAAATTTCCCAGTCATATACGAGGTTTGTCAAGAAACGTGAATTTTTCCCTAGAATGTAAATTTTTCCCAAGAGTAAAGTACCTTTATTTTTGACATTATCAAAAATTGTTATTAAAAAAAGTTGATCAGAACTAAACACCACGTCTAAATATGCAATAACTCGCATTAAATTAATTAAATAATTAATAATAAATTAATAAAATAATTTTTCAACATAAATGCGTATAATTGCATATTTAGACGTGGTTTTTAGTTCTGATCAACTTTTTTTAATAACAATTTTTGATAATGTCAAAAATAAAGGTACTTTACTCTTGGGACAAATTCACATTTTTTGACAAACCTCGTATATGACTGGAAAATTTCGATATTTGATGGTTGCATTTTAGGTTTTACACCATGCAGAGCTTTTTATGAAGAATAACTTTTTTTCGTAAAATGAATAATAAAAAAGTTTTCCATATGATGCAAACTTACGGAGACATACTGTATAAACCTAAAAATTTAATTGTATTAGTATATTTAATTATGTGGTTATTGAAAGATAGTGAAATCTTATTATTTTTTTAATTTTGATTTACTTATAAACATAAAAGATGATTTATTAAAACGCAATGATAAACTATTTGGCACACACAAATGGTTGGCTACTATGTCACAAATAACATAATCGCGCTTTCGCTGGAGGGGACAAATCCAAAATTCCTAAAATCACATTAACTTCAATGTTAAAACGCTTTGTTTGTCATTGAAAGTGAGGTTATGCGTGTGAGCTAGTGCCTAATTTACTTACCCAGATTTTGATCTGCTTCTTCCTTTCGCTTTATTCACACTTTTAGACGGTTCTGCTGATCGCTCTTCGCGCGATTTGCTCCTCGATCTACGGTCACTAGTCTTACTCTTGCTCCTTGATCTATGATCTCTTGTCTTACTCCTGCTTCTAGATCTGTGGTCTTTTTGCTTACTTTTACTCCTAGATCTTGATCTTCGCTCCGAACGCGATTCTTTCCTAGGCTTTGATCTACTGCGGTCTCTCGATCTTGATCTGAAAGGCGTAAAAATCACGTGTAAAACTTTTAATAAAAGACTAGTAAAAACACAGTAAAATTTATTACCTACCTAGATTTTCTCCTGGAGCTTCTGGATCTCGATCTACTTCTGCTGTCGCGATCTTGCCTTCTATCGGAACGCCGTCTAGATCTGGACCTGCTTCTAGACCTCGATTTTCTTCTAGAATAACTGCGGCTTCTAGATCTCGAATAGGAGCGACGCCTGGTGGATGAACGCGAACGGTGTCTGCGCGAACTACGTGGCGACGCAGTTCTAGACCTGAAAAATAAACGATTTAAGATTAAAATCGTTCGAATTACTTGCAAAATCAACCGATTACTTACCTGCGACGGTCATGCTGTGGTTTATTGTAATACTTGGAGTATTCTTCGAACACTTCCGGAGGATATGGGCCCCTCATTGCACCTGCCTGAGCCCCTCTACCTCTGTTATAACCGCGCCCTCTTCCACGACCTAAATTATAACGATCATTTAATAGTTGTTTTCTTTTTCCTGTAATAAAATGCTCAAGCATGTGATACCATGGGCAGGTATTATAACGGTATTACAAGAGAACTGTAGCAAAATTTACATACCTCGCATACCTCCTCT
Source organism: Polydrusus pterygomalis (assembly GCA_963969555.1). Lineage (NCBI taxonomy): Eukaryota > Metazoa > Arthropoda > Insecta > Coleoptera > Curculionidae > Polydrusus > Polydrusus pterygomalis. The sequence goes on from OZ018383.1 coordinate 10,682,231, forward strand.
ACCCCTACCGCCCCTGTAGATGGCGTAAATATCGATATCCGGGTAAAGAGGTGCGTGAAAGGGAGTATACATTGGTTGGTATGGAAAGCCATACATAGGAGGTGGCGCCGGCGGATGATGGTCGTACATCAGTTCAGCTGGATGTTGACCGTGCAACGGGATGTTCCTAGCGTTTCGGTATCCTGAAATTTGTATGGTTGTATTATAAACTGTTGAAGTGCCTTAAGGAATGAAAATTGCTGACGGTAAACCGATTTTTAAGTCGGGCGATAAACAACACCTAAATAATTACCGGCCGATATCAGTTTTGCCAATAATGTCAAAGATTTTTGAAAGATTAGTAAAGGATGGTCTTAATTTACATTTAAATTCCATACATTTTTTTTTAATAAATGGCAATATTGCTTTCGAGAATCAAGTAATACATATTCCGCATCCGTTGATTTAATTTCAGAAACTCAAACGGCTTATGATGGAGGCCAAAAATGTACCCTTGTTTCTCTGGATCTTTGCAAAGCCTTTGATACAGTAAATGTTTCTATTATTTTAAGGAAACGTGATATGATGGGTATTTCGGATGTAATTCTCGACTTGTTTAGAAAGTATTTGAATCAGCGAAAACAAAAAGTTCGTATCAAACATAAATATAGCGAATTTCTTAATGGTAACTGTGGTGTTCCCCGCAAGGTTCGATTTTGGCCCCTTTATTTTTCCTTACTTATATTAATTATATATTTAATTTAAAATTGAAAGGAAAAATTAGGTTGTTTGCTGATGATACAACTATTTTATACATTGCTAATTGGATAAGAAAGAAAACCAATTTATACAGAAGGGATTTAAAATTAAAAGTAGGACAATTAAAACAATCAAATTAAATTAAATTTTTGGGGTTGGTTACAGATGAAGCTGTTAATTGAAGTGAACACATTGAATATATTAAACAGAAAGTATTTGCACCAGTGGGGATTTTTGAAAAACTCACTCCAAATTATAGGTATGTCACTTCCTATTTATTTTTCTAGTATTCACTCTCATTTACAATATTTAACTTTGATGTGGGGATCAACTTTTCAAAATTTATTTATATTAACCTTTTAGAAGTTTTACAAAATAAAGCAATTAAAAATATATATTCCTTGGAGGGACAATATTTAACTAAAGTTTCGTATACAATTTTTAATGTTTCTTTTTCAATTCACTTATTCAAAATATTGTTTTTGTTCACCACGTTATATCAAACATTCAAAATTCCAAACTAACTTTTACACTTCATTACATGTAAAATGACAACATAACATAGAAAAAAAATAACCAGTTAAAAAAATATAACAATAAAAAATTTAAGTTAATCCAATTTAATTTATTAATAAAATCAATTAAAATAAAATATCATCAACGGGATTTATAATATGGCTTAGGTAATCTAACAGAAAAACCTTTTTCGAATTAAAATAAAATAGTTTAAATAATTTAATTTAGTAAATATCTCTTTAATTGTTTTTTAAAGTTGCCAATTTTTTAACTTATCTGATATTTTTTGGAAGATTGTTATATTTTATTATTCCGTCATATAAAAGCGATTTTTTTTCCGAAATTACTTTTTACTGGTATAGATTGGTAATTTATACAACGTCTGATGATCATGTGATGTCTTATTCTCCTGAAGTGTTATGTTTGATTTTTTTTTCTTTTAAAATAATAGAGTGAATTAGAAAACAAATTTTTTAATTTATAAATGTTTTGAACGGGTAAATACCCCTTCGGTCTATATAGATTAACAGTTGGTTTTAAATGTGGTAATTTGTGTATACATTTAATAACTTTATTTTGCAATTTTTGTAATGGTTTTAAGTTTGATAAACAAGCAGATCCCCATACAGAAGCTAAGTATTGTAATTTTGACTATTATATTAATGAAAAATATATATTTTTTAGGTATTTCAAAGGAATGAAATATCTAGCTCTGTACAAAACAGATACCCCAGGAAATATCGAGTTTATAATATACTGGATATGGCCTATCCAATTTAAATTTTCGTCTAAAACCAATTATAAAAATTTTGTCGTTTTTGAATATTGAATATTTTCATTATTTAAAGTTAAGGGGTTAATGATAGCATTTATTTTATTTTTAATTATAAACATAAAAGAAGATTTTGTAAAATTTAACGTAAGTTTATTTGATTGAAGCCAAGAAAGAAGTATTGTTAAATCATTATTAATATCAAAATACATTCCTGCAAGAGTTTCAGCCAAATAAATAATTGTTGTATGATCTGCAAATAGCTTTATATTGCCCTTTAAGTTCAATTTGGAAACGGAATTAATGTAAATTAAGAATAATAATGGTCCTAATATTGATCCTTGTGGATTTCCACATATTATTTCTTTTTCCGAACTTTTTCTTTCAGACGTGACGTAGATAATCATTTAACTAGAACTGTTTTCAATATCGACTTAATACAAAAAAAATATAACGTGTTTTTATGATAAGAAGGATATCAAAATATATGCAGCATCACTTACTGGGCTCTTCTTCTAACGATAGCTCGGAATCCGAGGAATCTGAATACTTGGCCGTTCGGATATCTTCCGACAAGATACTTTTCAACATGACCCTCCCTTTGAGAGCATTGTGTAGTTTTTCTTTCTGGCTTAGGTAATCTAATTCGCTGTGGTTCTTCAGTCTTTTCAACTGGAAAATAAAATAAAATCTTATTCTTGATAAAAGTTGGTCCATAGAAAAGGTTTATTTATGACAATGGAAAAAATTTCCTAAAATATACGAGCTGCAAAAAACACAAAAATTTAACAATGAAATTATGTAAATAAATATTTTTGTTGTTTACCTCGTCTTGTCTTACATCGGGAACGTTATATTGTTGAATATCACCTTCAGTTTTCTCCTGCAATGGAAAAAATCGTGAAAACATCGAAAAGACAAGCGCGTGAAGTTTAATAAACATACTGGTACATCCATAGATACCGGGTGAAGCACCCGGCCATTGGGAAATTCCTTATAAATTTTGCTAGCCTCAAATATTGCCCCCCCTATTGACTTTACATCAAAATTGTATCAGACTTTTTTGAAGGTACTTGTATGATAGAGTCACAAACCAAATTTTATTATTTTCTAGTAAGCCTATTAAAAGTTATTTAGAAAATTCTTCGGAAAATTCTTAAAAATTAAACACGGCTGTGACACAATGAAACCATCAGTCATAGTGTTATGATAATTTCAAATGTTAATAGGCGTTTTAATTTTTAATCGTTCCAATCGTACAAATACAGTAAAATTAATAATGGGTCCAATATTTTAGGGTAGCAAAATTTACAAGGGTGTTCCCATGTCCAGTCCAGCTACGTACCACTCGGTATATACAGGATTGCCCAGAAGTCCGGACTTCTGGGCAACCCTGTATACATATCTAGGTGCATAAAGCAGCCATACTACATACTTTTATTCTTGTAAACAGCTCCTCAACTAATCTGATAGCCTCCAGCTTCCTCTGCACCTTAATGAGCTTCCTTTCTTCCTTGGCAATTTTCTCGTTTATTTCATCCGAGCCGGTAATCTCCAATTTTTTCAAAATTTTCTCCTTTCGTTTTTCTTCTCTCATACGACGTCGAATTTCTTTCTGTTTTGTCAAGTTTTCGCCCTTTTTTCTGTAAATTATCACTTACCTCTCACAAAGATTAACGGAGAAAAATATTTAGATCCAAATTTACAAAAAAAAGTTTTAAAACAGAGGTCTAATCAGTTTTTAGATTTTTACAAACATATACACGGTGTGTATCTAAAAAGGTTTGTACAAAACGCTTTTGTGCCTTCTCTCTTTATGGCCTAAAAATGTCAAGGAATAAGAATTTTTAACTAGAAGTTAAATACACACAGTATTAAAACTGTTATGGAAATTGCAATGTTCACTATATAAAGTAAGAAAAAGTAATCCAATAAATAGATAATCACACCTTATAAGACAACAAAATAGTCATGGTCAAAAATTTACCCACTAATCAATCTAAGACAATGACAAGCTCAATCTTACAAAAAATCTGGCAAGAATACACTAATCAAAGTCTCAAAAAAAAATTAAAGGGAACGCCTAGATATTATCATTGTAAAATTCCTGGATAGTATAGTCGGGTCTAGTAATTAGTTGCCTTTTTAGTCTTTGCTTAAAAATCCTGTCATCAATCACCTGCCGATAAGCCAGTGATATGTGGTATCGTCGGCGAATAAAGTAAAGAAACCCTTGAGAGAAACACTGTATATCCAACAGATGTTGGAGCCTTAAGAGACCCACAGTTAAACCTGCGGTATGATTCTAAAACTTTTTCTAATAAATTTAGAATTTAGTCTTTGTGGTTAGGTTGTGTGTGTGTATTAATAAACTGGGTGTCACTGTAAACACCTAATTATATACAGTATTACCTGAAAACTGAAAATCAAGTTACTGTTACAGCATTGGGCTAAAAGACTTTTTTTGAAACACTTCAAAAATTCTCCCAATTATCCAAGTTAATATTTGTATTTGAACAAAAAAAACGTCTTTTGCCTTTAAATTAGGAGAATAATATTTAGTCTCACTTTGTATGGGTTTATCCAATTTAAAATTAGTAACTGTCTGAAGAATATATTGGCTTACCCTGGAAGAAGTGCCTGGTAAACCAGTCATTGAAATTATGGTGGTTTGTCAGGCACTTCCCCAGGGCTAAGGTAAGCCTTCTGTACTAGTAGAACCATGACATTTTATATTCATGTGAGTAAATTTGAAGTTTTTTCCCTAGGTTACCAAGAAAAATATTTTTATCAACCTTTCAGACTCTTCTTGCTGCTTCTTCTCTTCCAACAATTTCTTGTCTTTCTCTTCTTGTTCTCGAGCTTTTTTCACTAACCGATCCCTTACTATCTCTCTTCGTCTAATAGAAGCATCACTAAAAAAGTTAAAAATTAATAGCTATGTTTTTCAACACTTATACTTAACAAAACAATGTAATATACCAATGTAGGTAATATATTTACCTTAAATGTTTGGTTTTATCAAAGTCAACCTTTAAATCCACCTCCATATCATCATCATCCTCTTTATGAACTAACTTTTTATCGCGAAAAAAATCCATTGCTTTTGTAAAACCGATGTAGTCTTTAAACTGTATGTATCCTTCGAACCAGTCCATCTTTTCAAAGGATGAGTATTTTAAACCGGAGATATGGTCTTTCATTTTCTTGCGGTAAGGATCACAAGTTGGGATGTCCACGTAGCGAATACTGCCGAATTTCTCAAACACCCTCCAGAAGATTTTTTCTAAAAAAACCAAACATTGCAGCTTATAATTATCTACCTATGTAAAAATAAGAAAAGCACATGTGTTGCATCAATTTACCTGATGGTGTAACATCTTCCTCACTGCTCATATGATATGGTACAAACCACTTTGAAGGTAAATTAGCAATGTGGATTGTATCAGGCCTTTCTCCTGGTTTCATTTCATCCATATCTTTAGACTCGGAGAAGAAAGCATCCCATATTCTTCTGTTTGGAAAGTCGGAACGAAATTCAGCTGCTCTGACTCTCATAAGGTCTCCGAAATCTTTTAGTTTGATCATTTTATTGTCGATTTTCGAAATGACACGCTCCAACTTGGCGCGTTTTTCTACTTCAGCTTCGAATCTCACAAATTCCATGGTAGTTTTTGTTACCTTCAGAACAGTAAACTCATCGGGTCGAATGAGTTCCTTCAATTTATCCATGATCTCCCAATGGGAAACGCTTTTTCCTAACTTTTTTACGTTCGGTAGTTGCAGGGAAATGCTCATTTTTGCAACGGGACGCAAATAGAGCTGCTGGGAAAGGAACAGCGGTTCCAGTTCCGATGTGTTGGGGCATCTCTGAAAAACATTCATAATTAGAGCTTTCTTCTTACCAGAGGCAAGGGAAAGTCTAAATTATCAATGCTTTCCAGAACTTAAAGGGGTCTTGGTTGATTTTCCTTGCTTTTTCAGTAGTTTCGTGTAAAGAATTAAAAAAATTAAACAACTTGGCGTTTTTCTAATAACCGAGGATAGGATGTCACGTCACTGTCAAAATTGGAGGTTAGGTTTGGATGCATTGGACTTCTTCTCTTAAAAAATCTAGCGCAATACACCATTCAGATGCACAAAGAACTAATAATAATAATAATAATAATAATAATATAATAATAAGGTTTTTTATTTAGCACCTGGCTAGTAAATACAACTAAGTATATACAACTATATAATACTACTGTTAGTTACAATCTTATTTACTCTGTAAATATTTCGAAACATTTTTACTAAAGGTGACCAGACTATTTTCACTCTTTAATGCACCCGGTAGGGCATTATAGAGACAAACACCCTCATAGAACAACGATTTTTGTAAACTTGCTGACTTTACATACTGAATATTGTAGTTATGTCTTGATCGAATGTTATATTCAAAAAAGTTGGATCTTTTTTCAAGAAAATCCTTCAAATAGGCAGGAAGTTGACCATGTTCAATTTTATATATTAAAATAATGTTTGCCTTTTTAATGCCCTGTTCAATAGACAACCAATTTAAGGTGCCCAGCATTGCTTTAATTGGGGTATATTTATTACAATTAAGAATTAAACGCATTACTTTATTTTGTTGTACTTGTAACCTGTATATATTTTCCTGAGTACATGATATTAGTAATGAAGAACAGTAATTAAAGTGTGGTTGAATAATTGTATTATAAACTAGTGTTTTGGCCCATTGAGACAGACAGTTTGAGACGCGACAAAAAAATCCAATTTTCTTACCTAGTTTTTTACAAAGATAGTCTATGTGATTTGAAAACGTTAGCTGAGGATCTAAAAAAATACCTAGATATTTTATTTCTGACACAAAGTTAATTACACTGTTATTAATTTTAACTGTTAATTCTAAGTCTAAATATTTTTTACAATTCGCTTTTGAACCTATTACCATGCATTTTGTTTTTAAAGCATTTAATTTCAATTTATTTTGACAAAGCCAATCATATAATATTTCAAGTTCCGCATTTAAAATATTAGTTATTTCTTCAAAATTGGTACCTGCTACACATATAAGGGTGTCATCTGCAAACAAATTAACAAATGACTTTTTTAAAACTTTGGCAATATCATTCACATAAATTACAAACAAGAGAGGACCCAAAACACTTCCTTGGGGTACACCCCACCTACTTTCCCTATCATGTGAAAATTTGTTATCCACTTTTGTTTTTTGGTACCTATTGGCTAAGTAATCATTGATCCAGTCCAACGCACTACCATTTATACCATATAAGGATAATTTTTTTATGAGAATCGCACGATCAATAGTTTCGAATGCCCGTTGTAAGTCTACAAAAACACTAAGTACGACCTTATCATTATTTATGAAGTTTCTCCATTTTGCACATACATATTGTAATGCCGATTCACAGGAATGTTGACTTCTAAATCCGGATTGTCCAACAAATAATAACTGGTTAATCTCAAAATAATGTCTTAATTGTTGGCAAACTATTGTCTCGATGATTTTGTCTACAACTGGCAGTAGGTTAATCGGTCTGAATTCAGCGAGAACCTTTGGTTTATACACTTTTGGTATGGGAATAATAACACTTGTTTTTAGGTCACTAGGTATTTTTCCAGTACGTAACGATGTATTTATTAAATATAAAAGAGGATAGCCTATTACACAAAACAAGTCCTTTAATAATTTAATGCTCAAAAGTTCGTCACTGGTGCTTTTGTTTTTAAATTTGAACACAACTTTTTTTAACTCTCCAAGATTTACCGTTTTAAATGTAAATAAGTTATTTTTATTCCTGTTAATATCAGAAGCCCACTGTCGCTTTTCTATGGTAGCGGAAATATCATCCAAACTATCGGAATAAAAGTTATTAAAATTGTCCTCAACTGTGCCATCGTATTTTTCAAAGTCAATCTGTGTAAAATCTGTAGATTGATTATTGTTTCCTACTAAATTTTTTAGAGTTTTCCACATCCTCTTTCCATCGCCTTTGCACCTGTCTATGTTTTGATCGTAATATTTAATTTTTTCGCTGCGAATTAACGAGGTCACTCTATTTCTCTTATTTTGGTAATCTCTCCAATCATCCTCACTTCTACTGAGAATAAATTTTTTATATGCGTTATTTCTAGTATTTTGTGCTTGTTTCACTATTCCAGATATCCATGGATGTTTTGTTGTTTTCGCTGCCTTTTTTGGAGCCACTTTATCCACTGCTGTTTGAATAATTTTTATGAAATCTGAATATACCTTATTGACGTCAACAGATGTATAATTCCAGCTTGCCCCTATTAATTCTTCTACTACTTTTGTTACCGTTTCTTTACCCAAATTACGTATAGTCGTAAGATTTGATTTTTCCATGGCAGATTCAAATTCAAACTCAGTTCCAATGATTTCGTGATCACTCAGTATAGGAAAATTTCTTGGAATCTCTTGAGCATTGAAATCGTTTGTGATTATGTGATCAATAAGAGTAGATGATGCGTTGGTAACTCGTGTTTCCTGCTCAACGATCTGCTTAAACCCTGCTCCTTGTATAGTTCTTATTAAGTTTCTTACATTTCTGTCCTTTTTTAATAGATCTATATTTAGATCCCCCATTATCACGGTTCTTTGCTGGTGGAGAATAGTATCACTAAGCATTTCTTCAAGGTAGTCCAAAAATGTGTTGCAAGTAGAATTTGGAGATCTATAAAGAGCCCCCACCATAACAGATTCCCTTCCAATTTGAACCCTTACCAAAAGTACCCAGTGGCTGTAATTGACTTCTTCGTTACGAATTACTGTAAAATTTAAATGTTCTTTTAAATAAATAATGACTCCGCCAGTGTGTCTGCTGCTAGAGTAGCAGATTATCGTAACATATCCAGGTATAGATATCTCACGATCATCAATTTCAGGAGTTATGTGAGTCTCACTTACGCAGACAATTAGTGGGTTTCGATTTTGTAACAACTGATTTAGTTCTGCCATATGTGATGTAAGGCCTTGAGCATTTATATGCAAGAATACCCCCTTATAGAAAGGTGGAGAAACGGTTTTTGGACCCTTTAGTTGCTATATATATCTTGTTCTGGATTTAGCTTTTTCTTGTGCCCTCTGAAAACATATACATTGTTTATCAAACACTGTGTGCCTATAGTCTATATTTGGTATTTTTAATACTTCGTGGGCGTGTTTGCAATTAGTACATTCCTTAACAGTTGAGGTACACTCATCACTTTTATGGTTTTTGTTGCATAACGGACAAATAGCGCGAGGTTGTTGACAATGTACAGCTTTGTGTCCATATTTCCAGCAGTTGTAACACCGTAACACACCAATGTATTCATATACAGGGAAGCTGTCCCAGTCCATAAATACTTTTTTCCTAACTACAAGTGATTTAAAAGCCTCTGGTGATACTTCTAAAACGATATTATTTAATTTTTTATTCTTCGAGATATACTTTCTTACAATTTTAATATTCAATTCGTTTTGACATGCCGAAAGACAACTCTGTTGTTTAACCCTTAAAATAAGGTCTTCTTCATTGTCTGTATACTTTTCTTGTATACCAACAATAACAACCTTCGGATTGACTATTTTTGGAACTTCAATTGTGTAGTTTTCAGAGAGTTCAGCGACCGCCTTATCTTGCAGTTTTTTTAGGGAATCCCGATCATTGCATTCAATAACAATGCTACCTTGACCTACAGATTTACATTTATTTACTTCAACTGATAATTTCGATGGATTTATTTTTTGTGTGACGACGTTTTTGGTAGTAGCACTGTTCTGACTGGCATTTTTCGGTTTTATTATTAATGGCGGAAAGTTATTCTTTTTAACAATGCTTGACCATTGTTGTTCACTTTTTCCTATAGAATCTGTGTTTTCTAATCTGTTAAGTATCTCGCCGGTCGTTGTTTTATTTTCTACTAATTTTTGTTCTATATTCTCAATTATTTTGGCAATATTTAGTCTCTCTTCAACAACTATGGCACATTCATCACAATACCACATCACATTTTTACAATCATTGATTAATTTATACAACTGGTCTTTTATCTGTACACACTGAGGATGATAATTTCCTTTACAGAATTTGCAAGTAACTAACTTAGAACTCACGATAAAATTATCGGAGCAACGGGCGCACACATGTGCGCTCGCCGCCATCTCTACTACGACATAGGTTAGTTCATCGCCAAACAGATGTGAAGTCATTTAAGATCGTCTGACCAATTGCTTAATCCAGATTTACTAATGTAGATGAAACAGTTAAACGACACCTTTGGGTTATTTACAGCATGAGGGATATAAAAGTGCCCATACGAGTTCCCTGTGCTCTGCATTCAACGAAAAAGCTAACAGTTTATAATAATAGCTTAATATGAAACAGACGCCATTAGTTGCTGAAATCCGAAGGTGACCTGCTTAAACCAAATACCTTCATTTGGTGCATATACGTTAGGGTTGCCAACCGTCCTGATCCCAGGATACGTCCTAGGTGTTAGGTGGTTCTAATAGGTATTTTTAAAGCAACATCCTGGGTTTTTTAGGCGTCCTCTGAGTGCTTAGGCTGCTTAGAGTGTGTATGCGTAAGTTTAAATTTTTTGAGGTGGTGGTGGTGGTGGTGGCGGTGGTGGTGGTGGTGGTGGTAGTGCGTGGTCTCTCTAGCAGTAACAAGAGCAAATTTAGTTTATTGTGAGTGGTTATTGCTGTAGGAATAAAACATATTGAAAAATTTGTCACCAAAGGACTTCAGTTTCCTATAGATAACCTTATAGCTACTAAATATATAGGTTTTGTATTTAATAATGTAACAATAATGATGTACTTTTTGCAGTTAATTTCTACCCCGAGAAATATTGTTATTATATGTAATTTTAACAGTTTTATAACGTGTTGTGTGTTTAAGTTAGTTATAGTTCAGTTGAAATATAGTTTACATATGGTATGAATTTACATTTGTGTATTACTATTTATTGCTCTTCTACTGCGTCCAGTTTTTTAACTCTATAAAGTGGTATACCTACCTCTAGGAAATACATAATTAATAATTAAAAATTTATAAACTTTCCCAAACAACTTCTTGTTTAGCTTCCTTTGAAATATAAACTACATACATAAATACTGCCCACATATGCAAGAGTATAAATATTTTATGCAACATTTGCGTTGAAAACAAAAACCTTAACTTTTACCAAAACATGCTATATTAATAAAGTTTGCTGGAACACGAATGCTTGCCCAGTCGTTTTTTTACCTAAGCAGTAAAAAGTTGTGGGGCGTATACAAATTACAGATTTATCACAAACTGATATACCTATATACATTTTGGGGGAAGGAAAATTTTAGGTAATGTTACTTCTTGTATTTTTTTTATGACATAACAGATTAAAAGAAGTGTAAATAAATATCTCTTATTGCAAAACCAATCTTTAGAAGTTATTTATTGAGTCAAAATTACAGGCAGTACTAAAAAATCATGGAGAATGAAAAACTAGTACAAATTACCAAAATCTTTATGCTTCTTGGGGGTCTCTGGAAAGTACCATTCACCAAAAACACCTACCTTCAAAAATTGTACTTCGTATTTTCCATATTGATGAGAGCAAATTTTACCATATTTTGGACCTTGTTGTTTATGGAATTGATTCGTGTAATTCGCGATCACGGCGAAATTATGAACATTATTTTCCTGAATTTGGCCATATTGATCAACGCATCGAAAATAACTACCAAAGTAATTATTTTCCAGAAAAATAAAGTGCCAGGTTTGTATTTATCTGATTTAGGGAAGACCGGGGGAATGCCCCGCACGGGGAAATACCGCGCAGGCCACTATAAAAAAAACTGCAACCAGGAATGCACAGGTGTATATCACGAATTGTTGCCGTAGCCATGTCAAGTACGCGCCAATAGTTTGATGGATTTTTGATCTATCTTTTGTGAAAATTAATCGGTTGATAATTATATTAGTTACTGTGCACATTTAAAGAAGATATATTTTATTTTCACTTGCTAGGGCCTATAGAAGTGTTGTCCTAAGTGATCACCAATAAAATGTAAGTACTTTTCTTGAATTAAATTTTTAGGTTGGAAAATATGTCCCGGGGAAATACCGCGCATAATAATGGGGGAATAGCGCGCTGCGCGGTATTACCCCAACCCATGAACACAACATCTGTTTAATCTGCGGAGACTTTGGAAGGGACAACGAGGTCTGGTATCGTTGCACTTTCTGCTCAAAGTGGGCACACGCCGCTTGTAGTGGAAAAGGAAAAGTCTACCTTTGTGACTACTGTTGCTAACAGTTGTTTTTTTACCTAAGTATCTGTTGGAATGTGTTTTTATGTTAGTATACAATAATATTTCTTTATTTGCTTGCTCACTATTAATTTTTTTTTATTATTTGGGTTACCTACATACCTGTATTTTATGTATAATAAAGTCTTAATTAAACTGTATTGAAACACTTCACTGCGTGCCATTTCCCCAAATGCCCGGGTAATACCGCGCAGGCACTCATTTTTATTTTTTTGTGTTAATGGACATTACAAAAAGAAATGTTTGATTTCCAATGTTGCAATAGTTCGTGTATTGTATTAACACTCCTTATACAAAAAATTACGTCAAAGATAAAAATATTTAATAATTTAGGAGTAATTCTGCTTAGGTGCGCGGCATTCCCCTGGTCTCCCCTAATTGAATTTGAATTCAACTACCTACCTCTGGTACTTATTCTATCTATATACAAAGAGTTGTTTTCTCTACGGCACAAAACGATAATATTTATAGTAGATGGTGGAGCTTCTTTGTGAGCACACTTGTATTATGCTGGTGTTGTACATTGACTACTTTACTACTAAGTACTAACTGTATTAAGTTTTTGTATAGGCTTATACAATCGAGTAATAGAAGAAGAAAAACTTATATGGAAAGACAATGATCAAAAAATAGTGACAACTTACTCCAGACTCGTCAAGTACTGTAACTTCCTCATGTTTTGCCAAACAATGTCTACCGTGGTGGTGGTTTTATTATTTTTTTATGTAGGTAAGTTTAATATTTAACCAGAAGATATTTTTACTCCTGCTTTATTTTAATACCTACTTCTTGCAGGTGTTTCGGGACATATTAAAGTCGAAGAGTTTAACGCGTTAACAAATCAAACGATTGAAGCTCCTTTTTTGTATCAGGTTTGGTTTCCACATAAGCGGGAACATATTATTCCTGTATACGTTTTAAATGCTTGGTACGTATATATGCTATATATTATCCTTCGGACAACGTGAACATTATGTAAGATATACATTTTATCAGTGGCGTGGGGAGCAAACATTGACGGCCCCTTCAAAACTTGCTGCCAGCTTTGCTTTCCATAGGTATTTCATTTCATAATTAATTTTATTTTTTTATATCCTGAGAATTTAACTTCGTTAAGTGAAGAAGAATTTATAAGGTAAGGTGGGGTAAATGCAACTGGTTTTTTGAATAGTTGACTTTTGGACTTCCATAAAAAATATGAATGATTCAAATAAAATTTTGCAAAAAATACCATGGGGTGTTCAGTAATTTTGCCATTATAATTTATGAGGGAATTTTGGTAAAAGCTCAAACTACATTTTTACAACAAATTTTTTTTAAATAATATCAACATATTACATTTACCCCAGCGAATGGGGCAAATGTAACAGCTGTCTGTATTTGCAAGAGGTACTCTATATGAGATTCGAAAACGGGGTAAATGTAAAAGGAACGGTTTTTACTACATATGGTTTTTATTTCAACTAAATTCCATTATAACTGAAGGAGTTACAAACTTTTTAATGAATTATGATTAATGGTAGTATCATTTTCAATAAAATAAGAACTAAAGTAAAACACAAATGTAAATTATTATTTATTTATATAAATTGCTTTTTTAAGTCATTTTCATTGCATTTTGGGCCTTGGGATTTTTTGACATATGTTCTGACCATGACGCCTAAAACAAAAAATGATCAACCATAAGTCTTAAACGAAAACAAATAATGGGGTAAATGTAACGGAGCCTATTACATTTACCCACTACAAACATGTTACATTAACCCCCAAACCGATTTCTCTCGGGGCAAATGTACTACATGAAATAAATCGGTCGTAAATAATGTATTTATTATAATTTCTGATTTGAATCGATATATTGGCCCGATCTGACCGTGTAAACTCATATTTACCTAAAGTAAAGTAAAGTTCGTGTAACTTGTGGTGCTCAAGTCTGGTGCTAGAGTTTTCAGGTCGCGCAAGCGCCTCTAGCGTGACTTAACGACCAGAGATGGCCGGGACCGATAGCTTTACGTCTCCTCCGAAAGACGATCTTACACCAACCAACTAAAATTCGGTCATACTTTTTTTATTATGCGTATGCCCACTCCGGGAATCGAACCGGGATCGCCACGGCCGTAAGCGGTATCTCTACCACTGAGCTACGACCGGGCTACTATATTTACCTGATAATACTTTTCGTAATGTAACATAGCCGGCACCGAAATTTGTAACACTAATTTGAAAACTCACTGCAAAATCAGGTGTTTATCTCGCAGCCATAAGCGTCTTACTGAAGTGACAAACATAGATATGCGCATTGCAAAATGGACGAGGACACTTGAACTACGAAATTAATACATGCGGCGCCATCTCACGCTCAAGGGCGTTAATTATAGGACCAAATAACACATTTACCCCAATCTTGTATTTACCCCACCTTACCTTACGTGAAAGCGCTGAATTTATAAACGATATACCATATAGACTTGTCCATTGACTTTCCTAGTCAAATTTTACAAAAATGTATACAGGGTGTTCATTTGAAAACTTCCCACCTCGATTTTCCTGCTTTAAAATGAAAATGTGGAAAATCGCTCGGACTCGGACCCGTCGATTTTTATTTCGAGGGGGACATCTTTTGCGTATATTGTCAATCTTGTTACTTCAAGCCCCTAGGAGGGAGGGGGGGGGGGTAAGATCTAAATCTTAAATGGATACCCCTATTTTGAACTTTGACAGCGTCTAGCTTTCTAACTGTAACGTCTTAGAGCAAAACGGCTTACATGTCCCGGAGGCCTATCTTCGATTTTTATTATCTTTTCAATAGTGTCAACTTCCGGTCAAACCGGAAGTACTATATTTCTTACATCCGGTTTAACCGAAAGTTCACACTATTGGAAAGATAATAAAAATCGAAGATAGGGACATGTAAGCCGTTTTGCTCTAAGACGTACAGTTAGAAAGCTAGACGCTGTCAAAGTTCAAAAATGTAATTTTTCAAGAGTAAATATCTCGGAAACTGTTAAGTTTAGACTAATAATGCTTTTATTAAAAAATGTTCAGAATTTTATGCAGAATCCAAAAAAATTATATAAAATAGGGGTATCCGTTTAAGATTTAGATCTTACATGTACCGAGTCAAACTTACTTTAACTATCCTCTCTTACCTGTTGACAGGCTCATATCTTGCATTTTCTGCGAGACACTGCCTGCAGCACTGGTACCCGGTCCAAAATTATCAAAATTCAACGCTTTTGAGGTACTAGAGTTAGATGTAGGGAGGTTTCGTTTGTTTGGAGGTATGTAGCGTTTCGGCGTCAGGCCCTTTTTGTGTTCTTCGATCTCTTGAGATTCTACAATGCACAATAGGATAGTTATACGGCGACATACGGTCAAATTTCTAAAGCGATAGTTAAACTTCCAAATTTTTTTAAAAAAATGATCTCCACAGACAGCGTCTAGCTTTCTAACTGTACGTCTTAGAGCAAAACGTGATGTCCCTATCTTCGATTTTTATTATCTTTCCAATAGTGTCAACTTCCGGTTAAACCGGTTGTAAGAAATATAGTACTAAGACGTACAGTTAAAAAGCTAGATGCTGTCAAAGTTCAAAAATCTCATTTTTCAAGAGTCAATATCTCGGAAACTGTTTAGTATAGAATGCTTTTATTAAAAAATGTTCAGAATTTTATGCAGAATCCAAAAAGATTATTATATAAAATAGGGGTATCCATTTAAGATTTAGTTCTTACCCCCCTCCCTCCTAGGGGCTTGAAGTAACAAGATTGATAATATACGCAAAAGATGTCCACCTCGAAATAAAAATCGACGGGTCCGAGCGAATTTTTACATTTTCATTTTAAAGCAGGAAAATCGAGGTGGGAAGTTTTCAAATGAACGCCCTGTATAATATTTTAATATGTTGTTCACATTGTCAAGTACATACAATTCCACATTCAGGTTTGGTTATCTCTGCATCGTCTACAACAGTGTAACTCATATGATATACACAAACCTGATGGTTTTCGTCGCATCTCAACTTAAAATGATGCAAATACGTCTGAGAAAACTTGACGTCGTGGCCGATAACTCTTACAACGGAGATATGGTATTTACTATTAAAAAATACATCAAGGATCATCAAAATCTTATAAGGTAAAACCACATCAGGCCTATAAAAAAAAGGTAAAAACCAAGGACCAAGGGGACGACCAAACTAAGATAGAGACCAGACATCTCATTCATAAACGTACTTTTACGCAAAGCCTATACTCACTGTCTGTGTGAAAACATCCTATCGTCTGACATGTCTATGAACTCGTAGGATTGTAAAATATCCTGACACTAAACTAGTTAGGTACTATAGCTACTTTCCTTTTGCTTCTTTGAACCAGCAAAGTAAAGTAAAAATCTTTGCTTAGCTAAGTTGTTAAAGGAACGCTTTGCGAAAAACTTCGTATGGAAAATAGAGAGGGGCATACTTAACCGTGGCAAGGGGGGAGGAAAAATCTTTGAATACGAAGTTGTTTATTGCGAAGCGTCCCTTTAACAAGTTAGCAAGCAAAGATTTACTTTGCTTTGCTGTTTGAAAGAAACAAATGTAAAGTAGCTGATATTCATACAACACGTTTAATATTCTAGTCTAGAGTAAACATTATTGGTGTATATTCTCACATGGTTTCATGGTGGAACTCGCGAGGATCCTAGTGATGAACCTTTGCATAGATAATGAATAAATGTCTATATCTTGCTGTCGTCGTTAGATAAAACTCTGTTTTTGAGTCAGAAAAACGGGAATACCTATACTTATTCTTTTAAATTTATTTCTGTTAGTAAAATATATGTTAGTCAACCCATATATAACAACTCTAGCACGTCCTTATGACCTGATGAATGTCATGCGTTCGTCGACATTTTCATTACATCTGTTTTTAGCACATTTAAATACATAATATATGTAGGTAATATTAAGTTGATCATTTTTTTTTAATGTTATTTATAGGTTTGTCGAAGAGCTGAATGAATCTACGAAAAATATTGTTATGATGGAGTTCTTTTTAAGTTCATTAGATTGCGCCTCGGTAGCTGCACAGGCAATACGAGTAAGTATAAACTCGTGTTCGATAGTGATTAAGAATAAATCCGAAAGGCGTTGTTATCCCATGGTGTTGTAAATAGGGCCGTGGATGTGCCCCCCCCCCCCCCCCCCGCGGTGTCTACGGGGTCTTCGTTATGCCACTGCGGCTGCCTCCTAAAGCTATAGTAAAAATAAGACAAAGAAATATGTCAAATTTTGAAATTTGATTTGATTACGACCACAAGTTTTTCTTCATTAATTTTATTCACATTCACTAGCTGACTGTTTCACTATTATTTTTTGCAATTGATTGTTTCTTAACTTATTGTTTTTAGATAAAGGCAGCATCTGACTCGGTATTTCTACTGTTTTACTTCGGTTTAATGGTTCTGCAAATTTTCGTTCTGGGATGGACAACGAATGAAATAAAAATTCAAGTACGTTGGGTGATTTTTAGATTACAAAATTTAGCATGTATTAGTATTAGTAAGTCTGTTCAATGACCGCTGGCCGTTACGTCACGACTAGTGTTTATCTTTCTAACATTCGTGAAGTAGGTGAGATAGTAAATTTGGCGTCAATAATGAATGTCGTATAATTTTACCAGTCAAACAAGTCAACAAAAATGTCACGGTATTGTGAAAAAGAACAAGCATTAAGTCTAAAATTATTTGATTATTTTCACAGAGAAAGTGACGCCGGAAAGGCTCTTTTACCCTTTAACGCAGTTTACGAGGTAAGTAGATATAATTAAGCAGGAATTGTGAAAACATAAATAATAAGCATAAAAAAATATATGGCAATGTTTTTATAAATATCTTTTTTCAGAGAGTTTCTGATGCTTTGGGAGTTTCGTGTTCTACAATCCAACGAATTAAGGCAAAGTGGATAGAGAAGGATGTAAATTTTAAGAATCGCGCTAATGTAGGTACCTAGCTATTTTGCCATCCCGTGGTCGACAACTTCACGAACTTGATGAACATACCATAAAGAGAGCGTATTTATGGGATGTATATAGAGCAGGTGAACACGTTACCATTCGCTCAATACCTAGGACAACTAAACCTTAAAATCATGGATAGAGTCTTCCCCTTATTATTAACTTGGACGAATCTGATGATGTTATGATGATGATCCTTGCGGAGATGATTTATTTTAATTATTAAAAAACTGTATTTCATTGTGTTGTAATTTTTTATTATATATTTTCTTCTTTATGATTTTATAAATAAGATGAAAATATTTGAAACAAAATTTATAGACTGATGCACTAGACAAAAAAATATATATGATTCAATTTTAAATTTTATAAATGAGTTTTATTTATTTTTCAATAAATTTAAATTAAGTAAAGATTTGATACTGATTTTCAAAAACAAAATGTTTCATCCCATGACACCTTTTACCCAAAAAAATAAAGTACTTATTTCTGACTTTATTAACAGTATAAAAATAATAATTAAAAATTTGAAAACGCTTGTATTTTTCTTGTTTACGTGCATCCGTCTTTATGTATATCAAGCCTAAGAAAAATCATAACCTTTACTACCGGTAAGTCAAACTGACTGAATTAATTTATGACGTACCGCAAATATGGAGAATGTGACGTAACGGTCAGCGGTCATCCAACAGACTTTACAAGTTTAGTTATTTACTGCACCTTTTTAGAGTTTGGCTATATCGGATGCCCTATATCAATCAAAATGGCACCTGTTCAACAAAGAGACAACTCAAATGCTTCAAATAATGTTAATGCGAGCTCAACGACCACTAGTAATGAGAATTGGACCTTTTGGAGCTATAACTACTGAGACCCCCTTGATGGTAAAACAGTTATTTGTATATAACTAGTTCAGAGACATATATTTATGGTGTGCCAGTGCTAAGATCCATATCAGCTATATAGTTCCCGTAAACTATTTATAAGTACCTATACCTACTATAAGTATTCTTCCCCAGCGAGTTGTGTACCAAATATATACAAGGTTGCCCAAAGTCCGGAATCAAATAATTAATATAGCCTTTTTTTTTTTTTTTTATTTATGATCGAGCACAAGCACTATAGGAAAAATCCTTTAAGGCGCTCCGGGAGCGGTGCGTGTGCGAAGAAAGCGATTCACGTTTTTCTTGAATCGTTGGAGGTTATTTATATTCGGTTGGAAACACGGTTTCAGAAAGGCCGTTCCACAAAGATGACGTCCTCCAAATGAAAGAGTTCTGAATGAAACAATGATGTTCGGGGTGTACTAAGTTGAACCACATAGGGATGGGCGGCAGTGGTTCGTCGTGTGTTTCTGCTATGCATTACTCTAGGTGGAATCGAGCGGGCAATATCTGTCGAACACTTGCCATGGAAATATCTGTAGAAGAGAGTCAAATCACCAACCTGTCTTCGATGTTCTAAGCTGTCGAGGTTCTTAGTCAGCTCGTGGTCGCCGATTAGACGAACGGCTCTCCTTTGGATGGAATCCAACAACCGAAGAGTATGCTTCGGTGCAGAACTCCAGATATGAGAGCAGTATTCCAGTGATGGTCGAATCTGGGCTTTATAGAGTGTCAAAAGTTGTTGAGGCGTATACAACTTTTTGGTACGGAAAAGTATACCGAGCTTCTGAGAAGCTGCCCTGGCGATTGCCACAACGTGATTATGCCAAGACATATTTCCTCCCAGGTTGACACCCAGCAAATTAATAGACGAAGTCAGTGGAATTGCGTGTCCTGCCATAACGATATCGGGTTCTGCAGTGTTAACCTTCTTAGAGAAAACTGCTGCCTGGGTTTTTTGAGCGTTAAATTCGACTTGGTTACTGTCACCCCAAGACAAAATTTCTTCCAGGTCTTTATTGAGACGTGATACCTCATGTTGTCTGCGAAGATGTGCGTCAGCAGCCGATGTTTGAGATTTCAAAGTAAAAGATTAGATAAGTGTGCTGTCGTCAGCAAAGCTATATATTGGATTTTCTGTTTTCGCTAGAAGGTCGTTAATGTACAGTAAGAAGAGAGTGGGGGATAATATGGACCCTTGAGGAACACCAGCATTGATGGTGAAGGTGTGTGAGAGAAACCCGTCAATCGCCACTTGCAGAGAACGGTCCTTGAGGAAGCTAGACAACCATGAACAAAATCGACCGGGCATACCATAAGAACGCAGTTTTCTTAGGAGCCCCTCGTGCCAGACACGGTCAAAGGCTTTAGAGATGTCCAGTGCAATAGCCCGGGACTTCCCATGATGTTTGATTGCGTTGCTCCAAAGATGGGTGACATAGGCTAGAAGGTCTCTTGTTGATCTGGACTTACGAAAACCATACTGATGGTCGCTGATAATTTTAAGGCCTTCTAGATATTTTAGAAGTTGTTGGTTAATAGCTTTCTCCATCACCTTTGATATAACTGAAAGCAATGCGACTGGTCGATAGTTGTTTGGCAGGGTTTTCTTGCCTTTTTTTGGTATAGGCTGGACTCGCGCCTTTTTCCAACAAGATGGAAATATTCCCTTTTTGTAGGATAGGTTAAAAAGTCTACAAAATACTGGTGTGAGTTCATCGGCGCATTTCTTGAGCACTATAATAGGAATTTCATCTGGACCAGAAGCTTTTTTGGCATCGAGCCCCTTCAGAATTCGTTTGACAGGACGCTGACGGAATACGATATCAGTCATTTCCGATTGAACTGCTGGAATGTTCGGAGATGTTTTTCCCTGAAAGTTCACCGTGGAGTGTGAAGCAAATAGTTCTGCGAGTAAGTTCTGCCGTCAGAACGTGTTAGCGGTGGAATATTTGATTTGGTAAAATTTTGACTGACGGCCTTAGCGACTGACCAAAAGGACCTAGATCCGTTAGGACTGGCGAGAAGTTTATTTTTGATCCTCATGTTATGAGCCTCTTTGTTTTGATCTATCGTTTGCTTACACTGGTTTCGAGCGGTAACAAAGATGGTGCGATTCACATCGGTAGGATTTTTACGCCATTGTCGGTAAGCTAGATTTTTAGCTCTGACAGCACGCTCGCAGATTTAGTTTTATATATGCTCATTTTGACGTTATTTGTTTGTTTTTTATAGACATTTGTCAAAGATATGACGACATCGATATTTTTTTTAATTGTAATAAGACATCATATTGACTTAACGCCTCTAGACTATTTTCTTTGGGAATATTTTAAAAAAAAGTTTACCAAAAGAAGCCAAATAATATTGAATATTTGAAATACAAAATTAGATTGGAGACACATAAGATAGACCGGCTGAAGCATTTCGTAATTCCGTCGACGGATTTTACCATCGTCTGGGAGCATGCCATTTAGAGGGTGGAGGACATTTCCAGCATTTGCCACGTTAAACCACATTTTGTTGTGTTTTGTTTTGCTTCGTTACATTTTAATTTTTTTTTGGCAAAATAAATAACAAATATAAAGCATACTTAATTAACTATTGTTAATTCACGAAATGTCAGAACGTAAAACAATGAAGTTTTCTTCTTGAACGGTAAAAAAAACCCAATGATTTATCATTTCCGCTTATTTAAATAGAGATTTTTTTAAAACTTTTAACAGTCGCCATTTTAAAATAGCTTGACAGAGTCGCGCCAAAATTTATGAGCATACTTTACGAGATATTAGCTTTTAAATGATGTATCACAAGCTGTACGTTTCCATTTAAAAAAAAGATCGATGTCGTCATACCTTTGACAATATGTCTATAAAAAACAAACGAATAACGTCAAAATGTGAGCATTTATAAAACTAAATTGACGTGTCCGAGCGTTTTCAGTTTCCCCAAAAGTTACAGGTTATTAAGGCTACATCAATTTTATTCCGGACTTCTGGGCAACCCTGTATTATATATTTTATTATTTTGTTTGACTCCTTATTTTTTTGCTTTAGCAATTCGTCATTGTAATTCTTCTTTTTTAGATAATGAAAGCAGCTTATTCCTATGTAACGATAATGATAAACTAATTGTTTGTGACCTAAAAGGAGAATTTGGCACTTTATTCTGAAATGTCGTAGGACCGTATACAGGGAAAAAATAGATTAAATAATATAATATAAGGCTATTCACGGCTTTATACAAATGAAAATATATAATATACCGATTTAATCCATAATATTCGTCATATTATTCCGTAAAATATCCGTCTCAGTACAAACCCACCTTTAAAAATATGATAGTGTGAAACCGACCTTATAATTATTATAAACCGTTCTACGGATGAAAGCGACTGTTCTCGCACTTCTTCTTGTTCATAAAATCATCAGGCTTACTACTATTTTTTCCCCTATCTGTTAGGCAACCACCAAATACACCAAATTTTTATTTCTTCCAAAAATATAACTGGATTAATGATCAGTGTTTATTCAGCTTACCTTTTTACTCCTATCAATCGAAATAGAAATCTCCATTTTTTTTCACTTTCCACAAATTAATTAACAGAGAAAATTCCATTAAAAAGCAGTGTCCTTGAGTAAGTGCATCTCCCTTGTCTATGGATGGAGACTGATAAAAGCACCGTTAATTTTAAACCTGTCCAATCAAAGTAAAGATATATTCCATCCCCCTAGTACCCCTACTCACAAAACCATTACCTCCCACCTGATTTAATTTGTGCACCTGATTGCAGCAAGCATGCCAGCCTCCTTATCTAATATAGCTCTTTAAACAAAGACAAAACTGTAATTGACTCTATATTTCCATAAGTCTTTGATCTATGGATGGATAGATGGCACTTTTTTTACTCCCACTACATAAAATGAGATTTTCCCGCAAATCTATTCATATTCAACGGATTTTCTTCATTCGCGCCGATTCGCCTGTCGTGAGCACGCACGGTAGTGATTTCGTTATTAATCCGGAAAAAACGTCCGGAAATCTTAAACAATAGTGTTTTACAGGGGTTCACGTCGTTTCTCAGCCTGCCTTATCGGTAAGTGTTAGCATAACATAGAAATTTGAATTTTTTGGGAGTCATGTAGAGGCGAAGCTTAAACCTCATTTTTAGCAAATTCCTGGAATAATTTACGTCTTTTTGTCTGTAAAAGATCATTTAAACATTAGTGAATGCCTTTATACCAAAATATATTGAGGTTCCTGTTAGAAAAATCGTTTTAAAAAGCCTAAACTGTGCCCTTTTATAGGTCCGGATAAACTTGAAATAGCCGAATGTGTATTACGAGTTGCCTAATTTTTCCATAGCTTATATCAATCAGCTGTATTTCAGCTGACCCTTAAGGGGGGCTCAACTATTTTAAGGCAAATAATTTCCTTTTTCCAGAGGTTTAGCCCCTGGTGCTTTTCCCATCAAGAGTAAATATGTTATAATAACATAGCCTAGTTACTGTAACAGAATGATGTAATAGCAGAAAGTTAAATAAATAAAGTAATCGAAGAACTATTTTAAAATGGCGAATACGAGACTTTTTGCCGCCTTAATATGGCGCATTCTTTTATTTAGGTTTGCTGGTTGTCCCCAGAAGTGTCCTTTTCTAATAATGTCGTCTCAACAAGGACAGCAATATAGCTTTGTTATTCTACTTAAAAGCATTCATTTTGACACATCGTTTGACAGTCGTGTCATGTCATAAATTAAGAATTAAGGTTATGTAAACAACTTGTGTTGTGTTTTTCCCAGGTTTATATATTTTTCCAAATATTTTTTTAATCGCTTTTCAGGAAATTTGCGTTATTTTCTGTGATATGAGTTTGTGATAAACATAAGTATTTATTATTTCATATTGCTACACCTAACTTTCGCTGTAAGTGAGTAAGAATGAACGGTGATATCAGAAGAAGAGGGGGGCCTCAACACGGTAGTGGGCCTCCCAGTAACAACGCTTGGTCCAGGAGACCTAGGAGGGAGAATTTAAGGTACGGTATTAAGGCTTAATACTATGCAGTAAGCCATGCAAGTTTTTCTTTGTTGATTTCTATAACTTTTGTTGCTATTACTTTACAGATTCGGTGTAAACGATAAAAAATCAAGGAACGAAAGGAAGGGTGGTTTGGTTATAGACGAACACATTCAAGAAGCAACTCCTGAACATCTACGTATTGAGATTGATAAAATTATTACGGGATTTTTGGCAGATCCAGATAACAAGGAATACATTTTCCCTCCTGATTTAAACAATTTGCAGAGGAAATATATTCATTATAAGGTGGGTTTAGGTACACCTAATGAAATATATTTAATGTCTTGTCCAGTGCCCTTTATTCTCAAAACCAATTTTAAATATTTTAGGCTCAAATAATGAATATAGTTTCAAAATCACATGGTAAAGAACCGAACAGGCAGCTTCATTTGAAGAAGAAACCTAGACAGGTAGCTAGCCAGACTTTTCATATTTATCCTTGTGAAGAGATAAGAAAGAGTCTCGAGGAATTCGATGAAAAATTTGGTATGTACTATGGCAATAAAAACATTTTAAGGGAGCAAATTAAGGGTTAAAACCACATAAAGCTTGGAAATTAGTTTATTAGTGATTTTCATTCCTATACAGTGTGGTTGTTTAAGTGTGCAACATATGGGAATTTTTTTTATTAACAATTTCACAGAAAATTTTATTCTTGATAAAAGTTGGTGCATGTTCAAAAATCATATGAGGTGCACTTGGAATGGTTGCAAGTCAAACGGCGTACAGGGTAGGCCAAAAAATATAAAACTTTTACAAGAATAAATTTTGCACTTTAAATGATGGTTTTTTAATTAGCATATTATCATTACTAATGCTTTATCTTGTTAAAAATAATTTTTAGGATATTTTAAAGTTGTGTTTAATATCGTTGCGAACAAACATGAAGTTTGTGATTCCTTAATAAATTAAAAATTCAAGTAACTTTTACAAATATGCTTGAACACTAACAAAAATATGTGAAATTGATTTCATTTTGATTAATTTATGAAGGTCTTTATGGTGAATATTAAAAAAAAAATTTTTGGGAAATTATTAATGTTTTTTAAAAAAAATATATTTTTTTATTTTAGGAGGTCACGTTTTTGAATCTATGCATAACTTTTAATTCTAAACAACTTTTTTTAATAACATTTTGCTGAATTTTTTGAAATAGGGGTACTTTATTCTTGTACAAGTTTTCTATTTTTTGGCTTACCCTGTACGCCGTTTGACTTGCAACCATTCCAAGTGCACCTAATATGATTATCGAACATGCACCAACTTTTATCAAGAATAAAATTTTCTGAGAAATCGTTAATAAAAACTATTCCCATATGTTGCACACTTAAAAAACCACACTGCATTCCTATGTAAATAATTATTTTATATTCTAGGAGAAGTTCAAGCTCAACCTCAAAACTATCGAGCCGTCAAACGATATGAAAAAGTGTATGGTAGATTACAGGATATCGATCCCATAATTCCCCAAACCACTCGTGGCGATCAGGAGGTACAATTCGCCAGAAGAAAGTTGCCCATTTTTGAGAAAAAGAAGTTAATTATGGAGGCCATTGATGAAAATCAGGTATTTGTTTGTTATTTTTGTACATAATCAGTTGTAGTATTACTAGATAAGTTAGCACCCCGCTTTGGAGCCTTGTACAAAGAAGTAAACCAATTAAATGTTTAATAGTGTCTACGGTTCATCTATAACCTCTCTCCCATAAACATGACCCATTTATAAATTCCATGTGTTTTGTAGGTTATAATTATCTCTTCTGAGACTGGCTCTGGTAAGACTACCCAAATACCTCAGTATCTAATGGAGGAAGCCTCTCAGAATAAAATCCCTTGCAAGATAATATGCACCCAACCCAGAAGGATCTCTACAGTAGCAGCAGCGGAGAGGGTGGCTTACGAAAGAGGGGAAAGTCTAGGGGGTAGTGTCGGCTACCATATAAGACTGGAGTCAAAGTGCAGTAAGGATTTTCGCAGCATCGTTTATAATGAAACTGTTTAATATTGTAAAAAATTTCTACTCTTAAAATAATACTATTTTTAGGTAACAACACTAACCTAGTTTATTGTACCGTTGGTGTTTTTCTCAGAAATCTCATGTGCGGCAACAAATGCCTGAGCAAAATAACCCATGTCATTGTAGATGAAATACACGAGAGAGATAAACTTAGCGATTTTATGTTGATCTGTTTGAAACAGAACCTGCCTGTATTTAAACATTTAAAAGTAAGTGTAAGGTAATTGGATGCAGTAGTTTTAGTGTATTGAGTACAGGCCTATAAAAAAAAAGTTGGAATGATGCTGCCAACTCAAATTAGTGGATGGCAACCTATACGAACCAAATCGCCGTTAGTACAGAAACATTATTGTGTGCCATTTATTCTATATGTACATAATTTAAAAATAATGACCGATTTTTATTATATAAATATAAAATTTATAAAAACAAACTGACTAAAGTAATTAAAGAAACAAAAACCAATTTTTATAAACGTGAAATTGATAAATGTAAAAACTCTAATCCAGATATGTGGAAAACTATTAAAAAAATATGTAATAAAAATCAAAAACATAAAAATATAAACGAAATAAAAATTGAAAATTAATCACTTACTGATAAGAAAAGTATAGCTAATAGCTTTATTGACTATTTTTCTGATGTGGGAGAAAAGCTAGCAAACAAAATCAATAAAGGTAATAACACATTTTCAAATAAAAAAATAAACAATATAAATTAATTTTATTTAGAAGAAACTAATCATAAAGAAAATGAAAATGTAATTGATAGTTTAAAATTAAAGAAATCTTCTGGTGCCCAATGTCCATGGAATAACAACAGAAATATTAAAAAGTATTAAAACTACTATTTCTAGACCACTAACATTTTTTATAAATAATATTTTTAAAAGCAGAAGCTTTCAAAATTGGTATAATAAAACCTATTTTTAAAAATGGAGATTCTAGTAAAACTAGTAATTATAGACCAGTAGCATTAATATCTTCGGTAGCAAAAGTATTCGAAAACATTTTAAAATTAAGAATTGAAAATTATTTGAAAAAAATACATTTTATTTCTAACTAGCGTGTACCCGGCATGCGTTGCAACCTGCTGTTATAAATACAAACACGAAATATTAGTACCCGGCATGCCACTTTCTGAAATTGCACCCGTGCGAAGCCGGGGCGGGTCGCTAGTTATACATAAAAACCTTTCCCTTGAATCACTCTATCTATTAAAAAAAACCGCTTCAAAATCCGTTGCGTAGTTTTAAAGATTTAAGCATATATAGGTAGGGACGGACAGACAGCGACAGCAACTTGTAAAGACTATGACGACTATGTAAAGATAATCAGTTTGGGTTTCAAAAAAATAAATCAACACAGTACGCTATTTGCTATATAACAGAACAAATATATGATGCACTCAGGGTTGAAAAAAAACCCGG
Organism: Polydrusus pterygomalis; assembly: GCA_963969555.1. Classification (NCBI taxonomy): domain Eukaryota; kingdom Metazoa; phylum Arthropoda; class Insecta; order Coleoptera; family Curculionidae; genus Polydrusus; species Polydrusus pterygomalis. Next base: position 10,710,015 of record OZ018383.1, read on the forward strand.
TTTTTCTAAAAAAAAACAAAAAACCGGGTTTTTTTGGTTTAAACCAGGTTTTTTTGGTTTAAACCGGTTTTTTTTAAATTTAAGCCAGTATTTTTAAATAACAATGTAAAATGCTAAGTATGTAAAAAATATTTGGTATAGAGTATGGAAGTAAAACAAAAACATGCAGAATATTGCTATGTAATAGTAGGTAACCTGAAATTGGTGGTGCCTGACATTATTATATCGCAACAAAGCCGAAAAATAAACCAAACTTATCAGCGACAAAGAGAAATAATATTATTTCTCGACCACGTACGAAATGGGAAATAGGGGAATACCCGAATGCAAATCTAAAGCGGGGCTGGACTGGCTGGTGGGGTGGAGGTAAAATAAACACAGTGTTGCCAACACTAAGATATTTTCATTTAACACAGGGACGTGTTCGCATTGCCAGTAGTAAGAAGGGTATTTTTACTAAAAATAAAAACTCAAATGCCAATAATAAAAATTTTAAAATAGAAATGGGTTTTTGGTTTAAACCATATGGTTTTTAAAAAAAAACCATCTGGTTTAAATCACGGTTTAAACCGTGGATGGTTTAAACCAGCCAACCCTGGATGCACTAGATAAGAAAAACCTTGTATTAGTATTTTTCTAGATTTAGCAAAAGCCTTTGATACAGTTAGCCATAATTTCATGTTAAAAAAATATTGGATTCAGAGGAAAGCAATTAGAATTAATTAAAAATTATCTGAAAACTAGACCAACAAATATTCAAATAGATAAAGAAAAAAGCTATCCAAAAGTATTTAAGTATGGTGTTCCTCAAGGAACAATTTTAAGACCATTATTTTTTAATATTTATATTAACGACTTATTTAGTATAAATTGCCATGGACAAATTTATAGTTTTGCAGATGATACTACAATTTTTTATACCGATACAAATTGGGAAAACTTAAATATTAAAATTAAAAAAGATTTTAAAATTATAAAAAATTGGTTTGATAACAATTTGTTAACAATTAATTTTAATAAAACAAATTATATTCCTTTTACTTTAAACCTAAATAACCTACCACGAAATATGAATAGGATTCAAATAAATCAAACTTTTAAAGTTAATAAAATAAAATATTTAGGAATTATTTTTGATCGTAAATTAAATTGGAATTTTCACCTAAATAAAAAAATTAAGAAGTTTACTACCGATTTTTAAAAACAGTAAATTTTTTTTTTTTTAAATACAGCCTTAGGCATTCACCTTTTTTCTGTATAGTTCTGTCGTATTGATCAATAATAATTAAAGATCTTTTTTCTAGTAAATAATTTGACCATGTATGTTGCTTTTAAGGTGATTCTGATGTCCGCCACTGTCGACACTACCAAATTCCAAGAGTACTTCCAAGCGAGCACCGTCCTCACGATACCGGGTCGCGTTTTTCCGATACACACGTATTTCCTAGAAAACATTTTAGATATGACCAAATTTTTCACACCCCAGATGCGAATGGCCATGAACAAGTTGCAACAACAACAAGCAGTGAAGGCGGAAAATAAGGTGGCTGTGAACGTGGAATTGTCCGAGCAAGATCAGGAGAATTTGGATTTCGCTTTGGAGACTTACATGAATTTCAGGTACCCAATCTACTAATACCCGTTGTTTCTCAAAAGACGTTCACCCCTATAACTTTTTTATATTTATAGATAATAAAATGAAATTTTGAGATTATGCATAAGAGATGAGTCTGCATTTATTGGCTTAATTTTCGATTTGTTAGCACTTCCGGTTTGACCGGAAGTGACCTTGATTTTGGTATTTTAAATGGGACATCTTGTATATTTTTACTTATTGGGATTCGGCATAACTATGGAGAACTATAGGGTAGGAGGCCGATCGACAATGGCAGCATTTTCAAATTCTGTCCCGGTTTTTTATTAGTTCGCTATTGGCTGATAGATGGCTCTCGCGTCCGAAGTGGGCTGATGTTGTCTTCTTCTTCTTCGTTTTTAATGTGGAAAACTAGATCCTCCATAGTTTTTAGCTTTTACTTAAACCCTTTATTTTTCTGTGCTTTTACTTTTGACAATTGACATTTTATTTTTCGAAATAACAAATCATGTTTGAAGGCAAGACAAGACAAATAACGTTGTATTGTAATTAATTTCCATATTTATAATGAATAATGGTACAATTTATAAAAGTAGAGTTTGCTTTGTGTCGGGGTGTAAGACAGGATCTTTTTCAGAGAGAAAACGCAGCCAAATAAGTCTCTTTCTAGCTCCAAAGGTATAGCTAGAATGTTTAATACCCTGTATTTTAAAAACCAAGCATCGTTGGAACTTTATACAGGCCGAGTTTACTAATAAGTATAACAAAGTAAGTGTAAATTCATATAAAAGTCCTTATTTGTTCCTTAAAGAACTAATTTAAATAAAAATAGTTATTGCGTCCATAAGAAACCATTATTTGATAGCCCACTTCGAACACGCGCGCCATCTTACAGCGACTCGTAAAGCTGCATTAACGATGCTAATTTGGGACCGAATCCAATGCATTGCGATCGGCCTCCTACCTCAAGTCCTCCATAGGCATAACATTCTGAGTAAAATGACACCTCACTTGTCATTTTTTGACGTGTTATAACATTTTTTTTTCCAATTTTGTCTCGAAACATCTATTTCGAACGCGCTAGCGAGTTGCGTTCGAAATATATCTATTTCGAACTCCGAATTTTATTATTTAAGGGCCCTACATGACATGTTTTATTTCATTGACTTGCGCGGCCTTTGTGATTTACGAGAAAACCCATTTTTCGCAGAGGAAAAATAGCTTGATAACTTACTTTTTTATTCTGTGTGGATAACAGTCATGTATGTTGGTTGCATAAATCTATAAATCAATCTTTTGTAGATGCTTCAAGCTATCATTTTCTGCCAAATTCTATCCAAAATTCAATCTACTAACCTTCCAATGTCGATTTTAACTTCAACTTTATTTGAATTTTCCATCTTCCCTATACTAAATTGCAATGCCGCGACGTAAAATCACGTCTTTTGAAACTCGAAAAAAAGTAGCAAAATCGCCCGAATTTCCGAACGCTCTGTATATGTACCGAATGTACAAGGATCACACAACGTATTCCGTCCAATTTCAAATCTCATATCGCTAAAATAACTTTAGAATCTCGTGGTGAAAATGGGTCAATAAATCAAAAAATGACAGTTCGCAGAATAACTTTTGTTGTCCAGAGGCTACTATGGTAAAAAATAGTATTACCAACATAAAATTTAGACATAAAAATTAACAAAATTTGAAGGATTTATTTTCTTTTTAAATATGTGTTTTATTGAAAAAACTACAAATTAGAAAAAATAGTATAACGTATGTGTTATATAAAGCAGTTTTAAGCACTTGTCCCGTTAAAAAACTCGCCGCAAGCGGCTCGTTTTTTAACATAGACGCGTGCTATAAAATGATGCTTTATAAAACGTGTACGTTAATATATTATATGTTTACTTTTTATTTTCAATCTAGAGTGCTACAAATTAATTAAACCTGTTAATTTATAGTCAAATAGTATATTATGAAAATTAAAATTATGTCATATTAATTGATTTTCTAAGTTTCACAAGCGTTTAAAAAATAAAACTTTGTTTTCTTCACGTTTACTCCATTTTTTCAAATGGATCGATGGTACTTCACTAGGATATTTAAAATGAGCATTTTTTTAAAAGCGTTATGCATTATTACTAAAGAAATATAAAGGCGGCTTTAAAAACCAATATTATGGTTTTAAATTAAAATAATTGTAATGTCATTCGTTTATTAAACTTACATTGTAAATCAGATAAAATGGTTAGTTTTACTAGAAATGAACAAATTGATATATATGCTCCTAATTTTTGTAGTGACCAGAAAAATTCTTCTGAAGCCGCAAGATTGTATGTATTGTTTGTTTTATAAACTAACTAGCGTGTACCCGGCCTGCGTTGCAATGCCAGGCATTATACGCCTCTGAGATAATAATAAGGCTAGTTCACCATCGCGTCAAGATTTATAAATGCAAACCCGAACAAACCTCTAAATTTATCAGTGTTTCTCTACAATATTATGCATACATTATACATAAAAACCTTCCTGTTGAATCACTCTATCTATTAAAAAAAACCGCTTCAAAATCCGTTGAGTAGTTTTAAAGATTTAAGCACATATAGCTGGGGACAGACGCGACAGCGACTTTGTTTTATACTATGTTACTAGCGTGTACCCGGTCTGCGTTGCAGCCCGGCATTATACGACGTGAGATAATAAGGCGAACAAACCTCAAACTCAGCCGTTTGCCGGCCCGTCCACAATTCACATCCATGCATAAAACATAGTCTGTCTTCGTCTATTCCGGCTTCGGATCGATCGTTGAACGGGCCGGGGACCGGTTAGGTTGGGTCGTTCGTTCTCCCTACTCTAATTTATCAGTGTTTCTCTATAACATTATGCATGTATTATACATAAAAACCTTCCTCTTGAATCATTCTATCTATTTAAAAAAACCGCTTCAAAATCCGTTGCGTAGTTTTAAAGATTTAAGCACATATAGGGACAGGACGGGCGATAGCGACCATATTGATTTTCAAAACCATTCCATTATTTTTCAAAGCCTCCTTTATATTTCTTTAGAAAAGAGAGGGCGGCAATAATGCATAACGCTTTTAAATTTGCGATTTGGATTTAAGGCAAATTTTTTCGTGTCAATTTTAAAATAGCATAGGAGTGTATGGTATTAAATTGTTGGAAAAAAAATGCTCGTTTTAAATATATCCTGAATGAACTACCATTGTTCCATTTGGAAAAATGGAGTAAACGTCAAGAAAACAAAATTTCATTTTTTAAACGCTTGTGAAACTTAGAACGTCAATTATTATGATAATTTTAATTTTCATATACTAGTTGACTATAAATTAACAGATTTAATTAATTTGTAGCACTCTAGATTGAAAATAAAAAATAAACACAAAAATATTATAACACGTCAAAAAATGACAAGTGAGGTGTCATTTTACTCTGAATGTTATGCTGAATCCCAATAAGCAAAAATATTCGAGATATCGGCCCTGGGAGTTTTAATAAGTGAGAAACTCCGTATACATTGTTACTGGTTTTAAGTTAACAATATTTTGTGTTTTCTAGTGACGAGTACGACTACACAATTCACTACGAAGAGGCCACCGCCGATTTGCTGCAAATGTTTATATCCGAGGACGTACCCGTTGACCAACAACATTCTGAAAGAGGCTGGACGGCCCTTATGTTAGCTTGCCATCTGGGCGATGTAGAGTTCATCAGCAAACTGTGCACCATGGGTTAGTTCCATACAATCATTTACAGTGTGACCAGTAAAGTCCGCATCATATGGGATTTTTTTTATTAATAGCTTTATTCTTTATTTGAAAATTGACTTTGGCATCAAGTTCTGCTTCGATCGAGATGAAAATTAAGCAAAAAAAATAGTAGTCTCGTTATTCGCATTAACTGGCAAATTTTAATTTTTTCCAAAAAATAATTCAAAAGTTTTCTGAAAATATCGGAAAAAGTTATTAGAAAAAGTTTTTTTAAATGCAGTTTCTAGCCCACGTGCAAAATTTTAGCTGCATAAGATAATTTTGATTTTTTACCCATATTTTGTAAATGGCACCACTTTTGCAAAATAAGACTCAACGCAACCTACATAAAACTTTTCAGTTTTGACAATGCTTTGTTTCAAAAACATTTTCTTTAAAGTAGCGCCATATTAAATGAGTGTTTTTCTACAAAATCAAAATTGGGATATTAAAATTTGGTCGCTTGTGACGCAAAGTTTATTTGTTTTTGACCCTGTATAAGGTAACTTCATAAAATAAGTATTTTTGGAAACGTAGTTTGTGTCTGAAAGTAATACACCTTAATATTAAGACAAAAAAGAACACGGTGTCATCAGTAAAGTGTTCATTAAGTGAAAAATAAATTTTAGTGGTGGGTAAAAAATCAATATTATCTTATGCAGCTGAAATTTTGCATGTGGGCTAGAAACTGCATTTAAAAAAACTTTTTCTTATAACTTTTTCGATATTTTCAGAAATAACCCCACTTTTGAATTATTTTTTGGAAAAAAATTAAATGTTGACAGATAATGCGAATCACGTGACTACTATTTTTTTGCTTAATTTTCATCTCGATCGAAGCAAAACTGTAACGTTAGATAATGAATGAATATCAAAAATTCTACGTCACTCGTAGTAAAAACGTCCGTACCCGTACAGCGTTACCGCTGTGATTTCCATAAAGCATTATAATTTGATATCATTAGATTCCCATATTTTGAAAAGAAAGATAATATCTCAAAAAAGTAAAAGTAAAAGTAAACGTATTTAGTTAGTTTGTAAGTTGTACGGGTTTGTTGTTTGTTGTTTGACACATACAACAGGCCTGCCCTACATTTCTACTTGTAAAGGGTGTGCTATGCTGCACAGGGTACATTTTTAATATCATCGATTGGTATCACTTTTCAACCTGACAAACTGCCACATAGAAAAGGTAGCTAATTATATTATTCTTTTTAGGAGCTACCATGGGTACTTATGACAAATTTGGAAAGACCGCCTACGATTATGCCAAGATGGCAAATAAAAATAACACTGTCCAACTATTGGACTATATAAATAGTCAAAAAACTGATGAAAAAACACCCAACGCTAATGGTGAGTTACTCGTGGTTTTGCACTTTAAGAAGCTGTAAAAGTACTGTAGTACTTTAAGGGGACTATCTGAAGTACACTTTTAATCTTTTATACAGTGTGTATCAGCCAAATGGAATAAATTCGATAACAAATACATAGGGGCGTGTCCGAAATAACGCTCGGACACGTCGATTGGTATTTCTAGTTGCGCATTTTTTTCAATAAAAACTTTTTATACAGGGTGTGTCATGTAACAGCGGCCAATGCCAACTTTCTTATTTTAAATGCAACACCCTGTATATTATGCAATTTTTGGATTCTTCAGAAAATTTTAGACATATTTCATGTACAATATCCTATACCTATCTTCAACTGTTTCGGAGATATTAAGTGTTTTCAGATTTATTGCAAAAATTAACAACACACTCAAAATCTAATAAGTAATACTGTTTATTTCTTGATAATGTAAAAAACCAAAAAAATACATTAACGTAGGAGATGTTGAAAATGCTCGCCGCGAACGTTTTGGCAACATCCTAATCTTCTAGAAATTTCTTCTAATGTTATTGAACATCTCAGGCGTGACCGATCTAATCGCAAGCGTTATTCGTCTTCTTAAGTCAGCTAAGTCGAGGGATTTAGTTTTGTGTAGAATATTTTTGACAGAAGAAGTCTAATTGCGTCAGATCAGGGGATCGTGCTGACCATTCCATCGATCCACGCCTCCCTATCCTCTGATTTGGAAATTCTCGGTTGAGGTACTGCCAGACATTGATTTGGTAATGGGAGGTTGTGGGTTTGCTGGATCGGGATATAAGTTTGTCAAAGTTGACTCTTTTTATCTGCTTTACAAGTCCAAGCTGGCGAAACTTTGGAAATTTGGAAATTTTTCATGAAATAAGCCAGCAACTTCCATTTGTGTCTGTGTTTTATCTCCATAACCAATCATCTGTTAAATTGTTATTTTGTGCTTTTCTGTTAAATAAACCATTTTTCTGATATGCAGTTAACGAAATTCAAACGACTATAACGCTGACAACTACTGTCATGCAGACAAACAACAATTTGCTAAGGTCAGGAGTTCTAAACAAAACTATTTATACCTTTTTTTTAATTTCATATCAGTAAAAAGAAACGCTGAAATGCAATAAATCTGAGAACATTTAGTATTTCCGAAACAGTTGAAGATAGGTATAGGATATTGTACATGAAATATGTCTAAAATTTTCTGAAGAATCCAAAAATAGAATAATATACAGGGTGTTGCATTTAAAATAAGAAAGTTGGTATTGGTCACTGTCACATGACACACCCTGTATAAAAAGTTTTTATTGGAAAAAATGCTCAACTACAAATACCAATCGACGTGTCCGAGCGTTTTTTCGAACACGCCCCCATGTATTTATTATCGAATTTATTCCATTTGGCTGATACACACTGTATATTGACCGATACTATCTTTATTACTATGTTTTTAGACATTCAGTACCTGAGACAGTTGTATGATATGACAACACCAGATGATTTTATAGACTACGACTTGGTCGTGGCTATTATCAAATATGTAGAAACCAATTCCGATGAAGGAGCCATCTTAATTTTTTTACCCGGTAAGTTGCCTCTATATTTACCTTCTAAATACTCTAAATTCTGAGATAAATATATTATTAATGTGGCTAAAAGTAAATAAATTAAAATTAAATATTTCAAAAACTAAATGTATGATTATGGGTAATAATTTAAATTGTCAAAATATAAATGTCGTAATTGATGGTGAAAAATTGGAATTAGTAAACAGTTTTAAATATTTAGGGATAATCATTGATTCAAAATTACAATTTTTTATTTATTTTGAAAGTATTATATCGAAGATTGCCGGAAAAGTAGGTTATTTTAAAAGAATCAGTTCTAATTTAAGTTTGTTTTCTAAAAAAACTGTATTTAATACTATTATATTACCACATTTTCCTTATCGGTCTTCCATTTTATATTGTGCTAGTGAGGAAATATTTGATAAATTACAAATTTTACAAAATAAGGCAATGCGGATTATTTTAAATTGTGACAAGTATACAAAAATAAAATTTGTGTTGAAAAATTCAGATTGGTTGAATGTCAGAAATTTAATTTTTTATTTGGTATGTATCTTTATACATAAAATTAAAAATAATTTATTGCCTGATTGTTTAAAAAATGTTTGTTCTTTAATTATGACCATCATAATTATAAAACAAGGACTAATCAAAATTTTTATGTTGATAGAGTGTCTAAAACATTAGCTTATAAAATCTATTTTTCATAAAGGTTTGATAGAATATAATAATTTGGAAAATTCTATGAAATCTCAAATATTATTAAAACTATTTAAAAAAACTTTAAAATTACATTTAATTAAAAGACAAAATGATACGTAATATTTGATACAATTTGCAAAATGTTTAACTCTTCTGTCTATTTTTGTTAAAAGAAGGTGGCAGATATTATCAAAGATATTCCACAAAACGTTGATAGCAACCAAAAATGCTGCCTAATGTCCTTAGATTTATGTAAAGCATTTGATACAGTCAGTCACAACATTTTACTTAAATGCCCATACAATATTGGAATTCGGGGAAATATTTATTTATTGTTAAAAAATTACTTAAGTAATAGAAAGCAGTTTGTTCAAATGGAAAATATTAAAAGTTCACAAAAAACATAACTTGTGGTGTTCCGCAAGGATCAACCCTGGAACCTACTTATTTTAAATCTACATTAATTCTATAGCAAAATTAAATTTAAAAGGTAAAATAAAATTGTTTGCCGATGATACTACTATTGTATATTTTCATGAAGACTGTGCTCAAATTCATAATAACATTAACCACGACCTAAATATAATATGTAAATGGCTTGAAACTAATAAATTATCATTAAATTTTAATAAATCATCTTTTATGTTTATAAGTACATAAATCAAAATTAAATAATAATAATCATATCACTCGTCACTGTCTTTCAATAATCATTTAATTAAATATACTAATACAATTAAATTTTTAGGTTTATCTATTGATGAAAAATTAAGTTGGGAAAAACATATTAAATATTTAAGAAGTTACATCTCACCAATAATTGGCATTTTGTTTAAAGCTAAAAATTATATATCGTTAAAATATTGAAAAAATATATATTATTCTTTGGTTTATTCAAAATTACAGTATATGATTTCAATTTGGGGATCAGCGAATTTAACTACAATTCAGCCATTAAAAAACTACACAACAAAATAATTAAATGCATACATAAACTGCCTTTTTTCGAACCAACTATAAATTTATATGAACCAAACGGATATTTAAATTTGGAACAGCTTTATAAATTAAAACTATGCATTCTAATACACTCTATTATTATTAAAGAAAAACAATCGAATATAATATTTCCTTCGAGCAACATTATTCACATCACGAGACAAAATCATCATATTCAAACACCAATGGTAAAGAGTACTTTTAGCCAAAAATCAATAATATATAAAGGAATAACAATTTATAACAGTTTGCCGAAAAAAATTAAAGATAATAATATATCAAAATTATGGCCTTTTAAAAAAACACTAAAAAATATTTTTTAAAACTGAACTAAGTTTAACCTTTTATATATTAATATTTTTTTATATAAATTATTATACTTTTTTTTTTTAATAATTTCAATGGAGTTATTAATAGTTACTAAACATATTTGGTGTTATATTCTCTGTAATAAACTTTTTTTAAGTTGGTTGAGAATAAAGATATATTATTAAAAAATGTAAAAATAAATCTATAAAAATGCGTGAAAAAAAATGTATTAAAAAACAATTTAGTTGTAGCTTTTTGCTAAATAAAACATGTTACTACTACAACATTAAATCTGTGACCAAATTCGTAGCCTTAATGTTCGGTTGTGCCGTTTTAGGTTACGACGATATAATGAGCTGTAACGATCACATCGTCGATTCCGACTTGGACATGAATCGTTACAGGATATTTTTCCTGCACAGCAGCATGAATATGAAAGAGCAACGCGACGTATTTAAAACGTTGCCCGATCAGAGAAAAATTATTCTGAGTACTAACATTGCCGAAACCAGTATAACCGTGCAAGACGTTGTGTTCGTTATCGATGCTGGAAAAGCTAAGGAAAAAGTATACGATTCTGTAAGTTTGTATATACATAAAAAGTAATAGCTATTTCCATTGGGTCATTGGAAAACTTCACAAATCTTTGTAAGGTTGTCTTTGTTCTTTATGTATTGAGATTATGCCTCAACTTAATAACGATAGAGCAATATAGCCATCTAATTCTTTATATTATTTATTTCCATTATTTTTTAATATTTATGTTAACGACTTATTTAGTATAAATTGCGATGGACAAATTCATAGTTTTGCAGATGATACTACAATTTTTTATACCGATACAAATTGGGAAAACTTAAATAATGAAATTAAAAAAGATTTTAAAATTATAAAAAATTGGTTTGATAACAATTTGTTAACAATTAATTTTAATAAAACAAATTATATTCCTTTTACTTTAAACCTAAATAACCCACCACGAAATATGAATAGTATTCAAATTAATGAAGACATTCAAATTTTTAAAGTTAATAAAATAAAATATTTAGGAATTATTTTTGACAGTAAATTAAATGGGACTTTTCACTTAGAATACTTAATTAAAAAATTAAGAAATTTACTACCGATTTTTAAAAACATTAAAAAAATTTTAAATGTAAGACATTATGGAAATAAAGTCGCCACAGTGGATCTTTTCCCGTGCGTCATCACTTTCACGTCATCAAAATCGTATGAATTAAATCAAAATTACGAGACGAAAAAAGTCAAGTTCATAAAATGGACGTGCCTGCCTACCGTTTGACGTACCTACATAATATCCCGAAAAATTATTATTTATTTTAAATTTTGCCCGGCATTCTCTATTATCTAAAAGAAATTGACAAACAAATGTTAATACATTTAATACTATTTTTAAAGCTTAAAATCTAGAAAAGTTTGGTGTTTTATTGACTATTAAAATCGCAAAAGTCAAATTTTTGACATCCTTTCATTTAAGGGAATTTAGCCACTGCCGTAAACTTTTCAAAGAACTTTCACGGTTAGAATATTTAAAATAAATAAATTAGGTATTATAAAAATCCATAAATACTTACCGCCAAAACAGATGGTGGGTATAATTAGCTCTAAAAAGAACTATTTTTAGAAAAAGGAACAGTTTTAAGGCACACAAATTTACAAAATACGAATTAGATTGGCAGATCAAAATAAGGTTGACAATGACGTTCTAAAATACAACGGTAGTCAACTAAACAAATAAAAAAGTAATTAATTGACGTTTATAGTTTTATTCTTGTCTAGCACGTTATATTATTGCGGAATCTTGAAGACGTTCTTTTATGCCTTTATTCAAACTTGTTACTGTAATAAATAAGGATGCATAGTTATTAACCACGTTGAGTCCTGATCGTTGATTGATGACGCACGGGAAAAGATCCACTGTGGCGAGTTTATTATATTATGCGGTAGTTAAAACTCATTTAAATTACGGAATTTTAGGTTGGAGAGGAATAAATAGAACTTTAGTTAAAAAATTAGAAATATTACAAAAAAGGTTTCTACAAATTATATTTAATAAAGATTATCTTTATCCTTCAAAAGAATTATATTCAGAAACAAAAAAGTTGAACATAAGACAACTGTACATTGTACAATAAAAACATGGATATTAAAAACAGACAATTTGAAAATAGTTTTAGAAATGCTTTAATTAATATTGTTTTGCATAATTTACATAAGTAATATTTTTTACTTAAAAATTATAAATTAATAATTTTATTATAGCTAATATATTTCTTTAAAAAAAAATGCGTTTATACTATAAATTAACATTTTTACTGTAAAACTTGATTTTTAATGCATATTTATGATTTATGATTTTACATACTTAAACAAAAAATAATATTTGCCCCTAACAAGCTCAGCTTCAGCTTGAAGAATAAGTTTATAGAAGACAACATAAACATATTTATTATATTATTAAATTTTAAATTTTTTTAAATAAACTTATTATTATTATGTACACAGTGAACTAATAACATCCTTATTGTATCATATCTTACAACAGGGGAAAAAGTCTCTCCGTAATCAATCAATTGGCTTGAGGTTTTTCGGTAGAATATGGCCATCAGCAACATTTTGTCTTGTACTGTTAAAACTTGACACTGGCACATCGGCACATGACTCAGCCGTTGATGCCATGTTAAAACACTAACATTACTAATTTCGACAGGAACTTCTTAAAAAAACTTGTTCTTTGTAATCAGATATTACCCACCCAGCTTGTTTACCTTTGTTAAAAAATACAATTTCATTTCTATTGCCACTCACGGTAATTCCTTTTAATTTTATCTTTTCCCAGGACATTAGATTGCATTTTAATTCAGGAAAATGATTTGTCTATTTTAGTATAATAAAATGTCTGCATTACAAACCCAGTGGATTTCGCGTGCCTGCGCCGAACAGCGTAAGGGTAGGGCAGGAAGAGTGCAAACTGGCGTTTGCTTCCGGTTGTATTCCAACCAGAGGTACATTCACATGGCGGAAGAACGCGTACCTGAGATCTTACGAGTGTCTTTAGAGGTAATAACTAGCAAGAAAATCGTAAACTTGTGTTTTATATTAAATAGACCAGGGCTGAATGAAGCCTTTGAAAATCGTAAAAAGTGATAAAAATAATAGTAGGATGAAACCCATTGGAAAAGGCAGAGAATATAACAAAAATGAAAGGAAAAATAATTTACGGGCGATCCGAGGTCGGGAAGTGGAAAGGGGTGAGTTTTTAAGGGTAGAAAACGATTTATCTCGATTTCCGGCAAAACTACAAGTCCTATGGAAAAACGTTAAAGGGGAAAGTTGTAGGTAATAAAAAGATCTACAACTTCTACTTACACTTTTTTCACATAACCTCAAAATTTATGTGAAAAATTCAAATAACCAAGTTTTTGGTTTTTTATTTTTATCTTTTACAAGAAAATTTTTTTTTCACGGAATTTGGTGATAACTTACCTTTTTATGTCCCAAACACACTGTAATTTTTTTGATTTAAAATATTTATTTTTTCACCTTATTTTGACATAATTATCGAAAAAGCACCCTAATTTTCAATCGAAAATTCTCACGTCAAAATATCTGCTTTTTTAAAAAAGTCGGGCTTTTTGTTCGTTGAAATCTCTACTTTCTGATTGTGTAAAGAAATATACATTACTATGGTAAATATGATGAAATCCCCTTTAAATCCTACCTTTAATTATATTTAGAACAACTATTTTCGCATATTTTTTGCGATCTTTAGGTTTTATGGATTTGTAATTTTTTTGTCTATCAATGTAACATGGAATCTTACGTTTTTCGAGTAATTAAAGTATAAATTTTAATAAATAGCTCAAAATTGTACATACCTAATAATTAAAAAAAAAAATCGGATTCGAGTTTTTTTCGTTTTTTTGCATTTTTTGAGGACATTTACCATAGTAATGTATATTTTTTTTACACCATCAGAAAGTAGAGATTTCAACGAACCCACCGACTTTTAAAAAAGCAGATATTTTGACGTGAGAATTTTCAAAAATTAGGGTGCTTTTTCGATATTATGTCAAAATAAGGTGAAAAAATAAATATTTTAAATCAAAAAAATGACAGTGTGTTTGGGACATAAAAAGGTACGTTTTCACCAAATTCGTAAAAAAAAATTCTTATAAAAGATAAAAATAAAAAACTAAAAACTTGGTTTTTTCAAGCTCAGCTTCAGGGGATTGAAGAATAAGTTTATCGAAGACAACATAAACATATTTATTATATTATTAAATTTTAAATAAACTTATTATTATTATTTGAATTTTTCACATAAATTTTGAGGTTATGTAAAAAAAGTGTAAATACAAAAGTTGTAGATCTTTTTATTGCCTACAATTTTGCCATTTAACGTTTTTCCATAGGACTTGTAGTTTTGCCGGAAATCGAGATTAATCGTTTTCTACCCTTAAAAACTCATCCACTTCCCGACCTCGGATCGCCCGTAAATTATTTTTCCTTTCATTTTTGTTATATTCTCTTCCTTTTCCAATGGGTTTCATCCTACTATTATTTTTTTTTGTTTCAAAAATTATCGACCCTGGTCTATTAAGGTGACAATGTATTATTAACTGGTTTTACTTTCTAGGAACTGTGTCTCAACGCGAAGATTATCGCTCCGACATCAATGAACATCTACAATTTCTTAGGCCTAGCACCTGATCCTCCTACTGCGAACTCTGTAGCCGCGGCGATTGAAAATTTGCAATCTTTGGGCGCCCTGGACAAGGAGGAAGATCTCACAAGGTATTTTTCATTGTGAAATTTATAGGATTTTATAATATAACGCGTTTATTACCGAGACATTTACCTTTAGATACGTACAGCTTATCTCGTGCGCAAACAAAAATTTATGGGTGAAAAAATACGTCTGAGCGCACGGCTCGCCGGCCAGATGCCTTCTCTCCCAGCAGGATTGGGCATGCGCACTAACCTCTTGTTCTTTAGCGACATGCTCAAATTACACTCCAGAACCGGCTCTGCGCCATTTTTGTTGTTGTGTTTTAAGTTTTCTCTGTGGATTCCTTGTTGTTTTCCTTGCTATTGTGAATTGCGTTTGTGCTTTTAGTGACTCGTATTGGAATATATACAATGACTAGTAACAGCCGAGGTATGATTACATTATGCCCAAATAGAGGTAAAATACCGGGTATTTCGTATTTTAAGTAAGTATGGAGTGGTTATGTATCTTGATATATAACTTTATTTTATTATGATCAATTTAAACAAGTCTAACTAGGCCTAGGCTACACAAACAAGGTATGAAAATAAAGAGAAACACACACCAAGACAGATTATCCCGATACATGTTTTGGTATATTTTATTTGCAGCCCTGCAATCTGAAGGTACGCCTATTTTTCGGGCATTATATTGCTTCAAAAGGTTTAAAAGACACTTTTATCTATACTTACATTATATAAAAAAAAGGAAATACCAAGAAGAAAGAAATTGTGCTTGTACATTTTTACACATGACACATACCCAAGTTTTTCTCAAATTGTAAAATTCAATACAAGTTATATACCAACCAATATTTGACTTGAGGTTAGGTACGCGATAACATCAAAGACTGGTTATTTTGCTAGTTTTGTTTGTTTTTATATTCGATTTTATAAAACAATAAAACTAGTTTAATTGACTTGTTCTCTTCCTTTTCGAACTAAAAACGCGACGACGAATCATTTTTAAACAAATTTTAGAAACAAAACCTTAAGGTGGGAGTATCAACATGCTTGCCAACCTATAACCTATTTCGCGTAGATTTATTTATGTTTTCTAGCTTTTATACAAAATTTAAAGAAAATCAGTATCGACTTGACTTTCTATAGGTAATAATTGACATATTTAATAAATATCAAGGAATTTCATAAGTTATTTAAGGAGAATTGTATATCGAAAAATATCGGTTAAGATTTTTTTTAACATTATTATGTCATTGTCACTCATTGTTCTTTCACTATACAATTCTCCCAAAATTAGCAATGAAATAAATGGATATTTTTGTATTATATCAGATACTACCTAATTAATGTACCGACGATATTGATTTTCTTTAAATGTTAGTTATTAAAATAATAAACTCAAAAACTCAACGCGAAATAGGTTATAGGTTGGCAATAGATTGAATGACGTTGAGAATTCAACCTTAAAAACACTTCTATCCTCAAAATCTGATACTAAAAATGCCAGAAATCACTAGCTTTTTTCCAACTTGATCAAAAATTGAGAAGAAATTCCAATTTTTTGGCAAGAATTTGAGGCAAATTTTAGCTGTTTACACGTAAAAATAAATTTACACGTAAAAATAAATTGAAGGTCAACTTTTACAATTTCTTGAGCAAGAACTTAAATTTTAAAGCCCGGACCTGTCTATTTTCCCATTCGTCAAACGATAATGTTGCAGTGCGCATGTCTAATAGTATCTAGCTTTATTTACATGCGCGAGGTCATAAAGTTGCCACTTTCGTGATTGTTGTTTGCTAAAGGTAAATATCTATGGTTTATGATCACTTGCTTGTAATATACAGGGTGTTTCAGAACATGTGGGTAATCTCTCGGATTTATATAGATTAGGTGAAAAGTAACATGATAAGTTCATATAATATTTTTTCCTAAGAGCCCCCCTCGAGGAGATATACGCCCCTAAAGACCGGCCCTAAAAACTAGTTTTTTATTGATAGCCTTTGAATCGCCCTGTATATTTTGATTAAAATTTAGTATAATCTACACTATGGAAAGCTTTATTAAATAGGTTAACAATAAAATGTATAGTTCATTCTGTGGGCCAGGGACGGACTAGCTTGGGCATAAAAATCTTACATCTTTGACAGGTGTCATGCAATCGGGATTTTTATATTATTTTTGGATAGCTTACGTATTTTAACGCAAAATAGATACTCTTCGCAGATTTCGATAAGTTGAACCGTTTTCGAGAAAAAGACAATAACGTTAATAATTATCATAACTATAATAATAGGAAAATGAACGGATTTTTACTTAATTAAAAAATGTATAACAAGGCTCAATGTGGGCTCCCTCTACTCTAACACACTCCCGGGCATGATGTACTGAAGACTGCTGCACCCTCCATAACACCCCTATTATAACGAAAAAACACGAAACAGATTCGGGTACGATTAAACCTTTTTAAAGTATGTTAACGGTCAAGTTGATTTTTCTCGAAAACGGTTCAACTTATCGAAATCTACGAAGAGTATCTATTTTGCGTTAAAATACGTAAGCTATCCAAAAATAATATAAAAATCCCGATTGCATGACACCTGTCAAAGATGTAAGATTTTTAATGCCCAAGCTAGTCCGTCCCTGGCCCACAGAATGAACTGTACATTTTATTATTAACCTATTTATTAAAGCTTTCTATAGTGTAGATTATACTAAATTTTAATCAAAATATACAGGGCGATTCAAAGGCTATCAATAAAAAACTAGTTTTCAGGGCCGGTCTTTAGGGGCTCTTAGGGGCTCGAGGGGGGCTCTTAGGAAAAAATATTATATGAACTTATCATATTATTTTCACCTAATCTATATGAATCCGAGAGATTGCCCACATGTTCTGAAACACCCTATATACAGTGTGACCAGTAAAGTCCGCATCATATGGGATTTTTTTTTATTAATAGCTTTATTCGAAATTTTACTTTCACATCAAGTGCTGCTTCAATCGAGATGAAAATTAAGCAAAAAAATAGTTGTCACGTGATTCGCATTATGTGTCAAATTTTAATTTTTTCGAAAAAATAATTCTAAAGTGGGGTTATTTCTGAATATATCGAAAAAAGTTATTAGAAAAAGTTTTTTTAAATGCAGTTTTTAGCTCACTTGCAAATTTTCAGCTGCATAAGATAATTTTAATTTTTTACCCATATTTTGTAAATTGCACCATTTTTTCAAAATAAGACTCAACGCAACCTACATAAAACTTCTCAGTTTTGACAAGGCTTTATTTCAGATACATTTTTTTTAAAATAGCGCCATATTAAATGTGTGTTTTTCTACAAAATCAAAATTGAGCTATTAAAATTTGGTCCCATGTGATGCAAAGTTTCTTTGTTTTTGACCCTGTATAAGGTAACCTTATAAAATAAGTATTTTTGAAAACGTAGTTTGTGTCTAAAAGTAATACACCTTAATATTAAGACAAAAAAGAACACAGTGTCATCAGTAAAGTGTTCATTAAGTGGAAAATAAATTTTAGTGGTGGGTAAAAAATCAAAATTATCTTATGCAGCTGAAATTTTGCATGTGGGCTAGAAACTACATTTAAAAAAGCTTTTTCCAATAACTTTTACCAGATACTTTCAGAAATAACCCCACTTTTGAATTATTTTCTGGAAATAATTAAAATTTGACAGATAATGCGAATCACTTGACTACTATTTTTTTGCTTAATTTTTATCTCGATCGAAGCAGAACTTAATGCCAAAGTCAAATTTCGAATAAAGCTATTAATAAAAAAACCCCATATGATGCGGACTTTACTGGTCACACTGTATATCGTCGGCTTTATCACGAAAAGGCGTAACTCAATATTTACAACTTTACGGGAGAGCAAATTTAAAAAAATGACGACGTTATATTTGAGGCTGGCACTAAGTTTTTAGTTTTTTTGAGGTTTTTTTGGAGAGATATGTTGGAGTTGAAGTAAAACTACAACCCTATGTTACTTATTTGATGTATATACTCTAAATATTAGTAATATTAATTATTTATTAAGATACGCCTTTTTGTTATAATATTCATAATTGGTATGGAGTAGATAAGCCCTAGTAGTATCAATCAGAAGGTACTGATAAGGTGATTTTTATATTGAAAAAACGTTTATTAGTATTGTTATTTTACTACTACGTAGGTACCTATAAACTAAACATACAAAAAGTCAAAAAAATAAATACAAAAAACGATTAAAGTGAGTGGGTAGGTAATGATAGTAAGTACTTTTTATTATTTTAAAATAAAACTATACACATTATTAATTTTAAACTAATCTAATTAAGTAACTTAAAGTCGATTAACCAACAAGTAATTAAAAAATGACAATTCGGCAAGTTTACCAATGCAAATATCTTTAATTTACAAAATAATACTTTAACTAAAGTAAATAAAAATCAAGAATTGTTTTTAGGACAAAGATCCGTATTAACTAATTTGTTACTCAACACAAAATAGGCAACAAAATAAATTTTAGACTTTGTAAGAAAATATTTTAAAATATTAACAAGAAAGAACAAACAATAAAGAAGATTAATATTATAATATTTTAGTCGGCAAAGATTTAAAAAAGAGAATGTCCTCTGGTAATCTGATTACAGGTTTGTCACCAGAGCAAAGCTATAGTAGGTCTTGGTATTTTACTAGTGAAATTGGTTTTGGGCCATTATTCAATTTAAAAAAAGCATGGAAGGTACTAATTGCCGTTTTAAGGTTATTGTTCTATATTCACCCAAGTGGCTGGTTTTAAAGAACATCTTATCAAGGCTTTCCTTTTTTACAGACTAATTTAAAACTATTGTATTACCGTCTGTATAAATATTGCATTGACGCCAAATGTACCGATTAGCAGATAAGAACGCAAGGACCTATGTCGAGAAACACGCTGCCTGGTTCAAAAAAGAATATGACTAATAGGCGTAACTTGAGGTACGCCTATTTGTCATAATAAAATGTTGCAGTATTTGAGATAGGGCTTTCTTTTTTCTGTCTGTACAATACAAACGGTTTGACTTTGAGGTACGCCCCTTCGTAACAACAAAATATGAGCTATCCCGGGTTTAAAAATAGACAAAGCTCATTTTGGCCAAATATTGAGTTACGCCTTTTCGTCATAAAGCCGACGATATAATATATAATATTTTTAGTTTTTTTTTAAACTGAAACCTTTTTTTAGGGTCGTTTGTTTTCAGCTGTTAACGTTTCTACATTTTGTAATTCAGTAATAACATTACCTTTTTAGAATGGGTGAATATTTGGCACAGTTGACATTGGAACCGCGTTTGGGAAAAATGCTTATCTACGGTTGTATATTCAAATGTCTAGAGCCCATACTGACTCTATGCGCTGGTATGGCACACAAGTAAGTTTATATTATCTTATTTCCTTAAATCAATTTTAATTATTGTTATTATTTTTTAGAGATCCATTTCAGTTGCCTCCCCAAGCGAACCTAAGAACTGCCGCGGCTGCAAAACGGCGTGAACTAATCGACAACGTCCCTAGTGATCACGTGGTATATTTGAGGGTATTCCAGAGATGGCAGGAGGAGTCCGCAAGGGGACGTTCGAAGCAGTTCTGCCACGACTATTTCATTTCCGAGAGTACCATGCATTCGGTGTTGGAGACTAGACGACAATTGCTTGGTAAGGGGTTTAATTTTCTTCCATTTCTTCCACGGACATGTAATATAAGGAGGCAAAACATTATATTCATCAAAAGAAAAAACCATTTGTTTACATTAAGATATACTTTCCAAAATTTCAGCTAAATAGGGAACTTGACAAAAATTTTAAATGGGGAAAAAATTCTATAAATCATAAGTATATATTGTCATAAAACTTATTTCGTCCCAAAAGACCGCTAGCAAGATTTAAAAATGCCCCAAAATTCAAATTATCCCAAGCTGGTAAAAACGGGTCGTTACGTCAAGAAGTATAATTCGTGTGTGACATCCACGAAATAGGTTATAGGTTGGCAATAAATTGAACGACGTTGAGAATTCCACCTTAAAACAACAATACAATAACAATAACACACGGCAATCCAAATGCAAACACGGGAGCTCGGCCACCGGTCAGGATGACGGAAAGTCATACTTCGTGACGTCATCGGGCTTGGCGCGCTTAAAAGGTCGTTTGAAATGCTTTTGACACGCGCGAAACTTTAAAGAATTTTTACCAAGTGATTTTTAAGGAGTAATAATTGGGGAATATTTTTTTTATGCCTAACTAAATCATATTATTGAAAAAAAGAAAATTGGAAAATTCCCTATTAGAAGAAAGCTTTAAATAATGGCAACACTGTAAGCTGTAAAAGCTCGCTGTTATCCTTACAGTGCATTGTCATGTGTTTTTTTTTAGGATCCAAAACATCCATATATTTTGCAACATTTACTTTAAATAGAGAACTATCTACACCATTGCTTTAAAGCTAAAAAAAACATGACCTTAATAATCTCACCTACCGCCGAAATATTAAGCCAGGGTTAGAATAGTCGGGTCTCTTATACACACCACGCACTGGCGAATCATTGATAATAATAATAAATAGCACTGAACAAAAATACCAAAAATTAATCGTAAAATCGTGATTATTAAAAATTCTGCGTCACTCTTAGTAAAAACGTCCGTACAGCGTGGCCGTTGTGATTTTCCTAAAGCATTATAATTTTATATCATTAGGAAACTATAAATAATATGACTGGAAGAAAATTTAAATAACGCACTTATATTTAGTATCTTATTTTTACTAGGGCAATCAGCAGAGGGTTCATCATTAAAGCGCGGATTATATGCACTTAAATTCATCCAAAATATGCGCATATATATGCCTTGTTTGCCTTTAAAATATGTAGTTATTTGCATTATTTACCAAATATGCATAGGTAGGGACTGGTATGCAATATTTCTTAATTTAGTATATTAAAATAATGTACAGAAACACATTGGGTTCAAAAAAATATGTTTATTTAAAAAAAATTCAAAAAAACACAAAGAAAAATAAAAGTTAACCTAAAATTGTATAAAAGGCATTTATTACTAAATATTTTTCAAAATTTTCGTCTTCAATTGAATCGGTGAGCGGAAGAACAGTATAAGTGCAATTCGTTAGTTTTTCAAAATGCGCCGCACTTGTACTGTTCTTTCACTCAGCCGAAAATTTAATAGTTTACCGTTGTGGTCGGAGGATGGCTGATGTACTGTTGTTTCAATATATGATAGGCCTTTGGCTTTTAAGCACAATTTGGCTATCTAAGTTAAAACGCCATTTGGCACTTGTATTGTTCGTCCACTCACCGATTCAATTAGTAAAAATATGTTTTATACAAAGAAAAGCTTCTTTCAACATCTACTGATGTAATCGGACAATACTGCATCAACTTAGGTGGCAAAATATAAGGCCAAGATACAACTTCGTTGGATGGTTTACCCTCATAAATGCTTTTTACTGCAGTTACGTATTTAAATCCTTCATTCTTTTTTACAGTTACATCCAATTTTTTCCTTACTTGACCTCCTACTTTACCGGGAATGTTGTTACATTTAGCGGAAAAAGTTTCAACAATACTAATAATTGAGCCTCTTA
Source organism: Polydrusus pterygomalis (assembly GCA_963969555.1). NCBI lineage: Eukaryota > Metazoa > Arthropoda > Insecta > Coleoptera > Curculionidae > Polydrusus > Polydrusus pterygomalis. The sequence continues at coordinate 10,732,701 of OZ018383.1, forward strand.
AACTTAAATTTCTACTCTCCAACGAGGATATTATGTCCGGTATAAAACTGAAATTAACCTTAATAAAAACAAGATCTTTAGCTACACTTGCACTTTTTAGCAACTCTTTACTTTGCACAACACATAGCGAATCGTCATCTAAATCCAAAATTAGTTCTTTAATGGCTTCGAAATGCTCTGCGTAGAATATTGGGGCCTTAATCCATGTTCCCCACCGGGTAATTACAGGTTCTGGAGGTAAACTAACTCCTGGTAATCTCTCCTTATTTAGTGATGTAAAATTCTCGGTAATAATCTTTTGGAGAATATTCTCGAGAATATTCTTAAGTTAGAGAATTTTCTGGGAATGTTACTTTTTGGGTTTGTGATACCCTTAAATTTATTTTTTTCCATGTTTTTATACTTATAGACGGTCTAAACTGAGGCGAACGGAACGCCAAAATAAAACTAGTCTCACCACCACCACACCATTTACAATTCACACAGCTGTATACGAGTATACGTTCGCGCTTCTAGGGGATTTCCCTGAATCACTGTTGCCAGAGTTATAGAAAAGGTTAGGGAAACTCAAAATTTTAAAAATCATTGCAAAATTTTTCAGTGTAAATCGAAGCGGTGTAAATTATGTAGAAAAACTTCCCTAGAGAATATTCTCGGGAGAATTTTCTTACAGAGAATATTCCCGTTCTCGAGAGAATATTCTCCTCTCACATCACTACTCCTTATACAACTGCACTCTTAGAGTTGCTTTTAGAAACACTTTTTTACATTTGAAATTAATTTTATGTTAATTTAAATACGGTTTGTTAAGCAGGTAATACTAACGCATTATTAAGTGACAATAAACAACCCCTAACAATATACCTGCAAACCCCGGAAACCCCCAATAAATACCTTGTGTATAACCAAAATGTAAATATAATTATTATAATCTTCAGATTGGAAAATCCCTGAAATAAGTACCGAACTGGACATTAAACCTGCCGAAAACATAAAAATATGCTCTTAAAAATAATAATTTATGAAAAATATGCATTTTATTATAAAATTGACAAAATATGCAAAAAATGCATATATTCCGCCCTTTATTATTGATTCTGTTAAAAACAATTTCTGATCAGGACAAAATGTAAACAATTTGGTCTCCTGATATTACACGTCTGCGATTTCTTCCACCAGAGGGTATATTATTTCCAGTCTATTAAAGTTCGTTTTTTTTTTAGGACAACTTCGAGCCGTAGGTTTTGTGAACAACACTCACAATATCGATGAATTCAATCTGAACAGTGCTTCGTGGGGACTCGTTAAAGCCATAATGAGTGCTGCGTTTTTTCCTAACATAGCTCATCCCATACAGAGAGGATTGTCTTTGTCTACAAGGTATGGAACCCTTTGTTTTTGCTATATATTTTTACCGATCAAATTTTATTGATGTCGACGTTGTGGTCTAGTGGTTAGCGCAGCAGCCTCACAGATCGTAGGCCCGAGTTCCATTCCCGGTGCCGGCAACGTCGATGTTAAATTTGGAATTTGGTTTAAGAGGTGGCGCCGTCTTTCGGAAGAGACGTTAAACTGTGGGCCCCGTGTCATGGATGTTGTCACGTTAAAGAACCCTACCCTCGACAAAGAGGGATTCGGCAAAATTACCAGATAGTGTGTGACAAATTCCCTGGCGTCGGTGATTGGCCTCGTTGCGGAAAAAGGCTGACGTAAAATAAATAAATAAAAAAAAAAAAATTTTATTGATTATTTTCTAATTTTTACACGTATTGTCTGGACACCATGTAAATATTATAGACCACTGCGAACAAAATAAAATGATCAAAAATAACTATTAAAATGATGCGTTTTCAGGAACGAAAAGAAAGTATCGATTCATAATCTCAGCGTGTGCAACGCGAAGGTCTACAACTACTGGTGTTTCTTCGATGAGATGGTCAAGAATAGGGTTGGTTTTCTGGTCCGAGGGGTTACGTTATTTACTCCTCTTACGGTAAGTTTTAAGTACAAGAGGGCCGCAGAAACGGTTTCCCTCCAACACTTAAACCACAGTTTTTTTTTATAAATATATTTTATGTTACCTTGGCGGGTATATACTTTATTATATTCCAGTGTTTGAGAGTTTAAGGGGACACATAGAGCAGAAGATTTTTTAAAATTTTATTGACATCCTGTATAATTAATAATGTAGGTACATTTGTATTCATAAAAAAAACCGTACAAGATCTAGAATGAGAGGTAAGTTTTGTCATATTTGCGTAAAACCGGCTTGTCTAAATGATTGTTTATTGGAGGTTATCACGCGTCATAGATTATCAAAAATGCAAAGCATTGGCGTCGGTGTAATTAACTTTGAAACTGCACGGTGGTAACGTTTGATAAACTGACAGAAGAACATAAGAATGCCTCGTCAGTTGTCTGAAGTTGAACAGGCTCAAATTGTATCAAGAATCGACGAAGAATGGTCAATTCGTGCTGTAGCGCAGTTGTATAATAGAAATAAAAAAAACTATATTGAAAATTAAGCAACGCTGAGAACAAAAAGAATCCCTAAAGTGGAAAATTGGTTCAGGTCGTCCCAAACGTTTCAACCCAGAACAGGATGCTGCTTTTCGGGATATTTAAGAAATAATCCATTTGTAACTGCAAGAGATGCTGTTATTGATACAGCATTTCCTGCCTCCCAACCTACCGCCAGCAGGAGAGTCAAGGAATCTGAACTAAAATGTCGCCCAGCTGCGAAAAAAAAGTTCCTTCCGAAGAAAAGCGACAATCAAGGATTATGTTTGCTTTAAATTAATAATATACCGCAATCCTCAATTTTGGAACAGGGTCATTTTTACTGTTCAGTCGACTTATAACGGACAAATTCGTGTGTACCGTCCAAACAATACTAGGTTTGAAGAGCGATATACTAACCCCATCACTTCTAGACATGCGCGTTTCTCTGTGAATGTATGGGGCTGGATAAGTGTTCATGGACCCGGTGTTTGCTGGCGAATAGAGGGAAGATTTAATGCCGGAAATTACATTAACATTTTAGAAAACATATTGTTACCATCTGCTGAGCAAATATATCCCAATAAAACTTTCATATTTCAACAAGATAATTGTCCAGTCCACACTGCCAATGCTGTAACCCACTGGTTTCAAACCCATAATGTGGAAGTGCTGCCTTGGGTCGCTTATAGTCCCGATATCAATCCAATTGAAAATATTTGAGTTATAATCGTAAAAAAATATATAATCGAAATTTTAGGCCACAAAATTCAGAAGATTTATGGGAAATAATACATGCGTGCTGGGAAGAGCTTAATCCAATTATTGTATCAAATATGATTCAGTCAATTCCGAATAGACTGACTCAAGTAATAGAAAAACAGGGATATACGACCAAATATTAGATTCTATTTATTCTTGTTGAACGTTTTTTGTTTCTATTGTAATTTTTATAAAACTGTTAAGATATATTATAAAAAAAAATTAATTTTTGTTACTCTACTGAACTAACGCCCAACGCCAATGCTTTGCATTGTTAATAACCTTTAACATGCGATAAGCCGGTTTTACGCAAATATGGTTCAGGTTTCCTCTCATTCTAATTGGTGTACGTTTTTTTTTAGGATGACAACTGTGCCTACATTAACATTGATTGGGAAGTACTGTGTCGCGATAAACCATTTTTTTTTAATTCCTTGTTTTAGGTGGCCATAATGTGCGGGATCGAATGCGTCTATCCCTCTTCCCATTCGATGAACATCGACGATTGGCTCGAGTTTTATTTCGGTGACACTTTGGTGATCAAATTCCGTACAGCCGTGCAGACATTGGTCGAGAAGTCGATGCTCAATCCGTGGCATTCGTTCCACGAATCTAATCAGGTTATTGTTTTGAAGCGTACTTTAAAAAAACCTTTATTTTTAAATTTTATTGTTATGGTGTCGATGAAAGTGTAAGATTTATATTATATGTATCGTATTCGCCATTTAATCCTAGTTTAATAACGGACATTACATTCATTCTTTACCGAGTACCTACTTCAGAAACCAGTTTTATCAATTACAATGTGTATTTTAAAATTAATTTTTAGATCGTCTCAGAAACCTTACGAAAGGTAATGGACATGGAAGAAGATCAAGCTCAATTGGCTCAACCAAAATCTGTCGGCGCGAGGCCCAAATTTTTGTACAAAATAATCGGCGACAGTAAACCTGCGAAAAATAATCCCATTACCAGGAACGGTATGAGGCAGAAGCCTCCTACTGTGAACAACTATAAGGAAAACAGTGCAATTGGAATGAGGCAATATTCTAAAGCTAGCGGTTATACAGGTATAAAAATGTGTTGTCCGCCCATATTCATATATATACAGGGTTCCCCATTTAAAACGAAACAGGCTAAATATCTGGTTACACGTTAATTTAAAAAAAAAACGCTCGGACCCGTCGATTTTTATTTCGAGGGGGACATCTTTTGCGTATATTGTCAATCTTGTTACTTCAAGACCCTAGGAGGGAGGGGGGGTAAGAACTAAATCTTAAATGGATACCCCTATTTTATATAATCTTTTTGGGTTCTGCATAAAATTCTGAACATTTTTTAATAAAAGCATTGTTAGTCTATACTAAACAGTTTCCGAGATATTGACTCTTGAAAAATGAGATTTTTGAACTTTGACAGCGTCTAGCTTTCTAACTGTACGTCTTAGAGCAAAACGGCTTACATGTCCCTATCTTCGATTTTTATTATCTTTCCAATAGTGTCAACTTCCGGTTAAACCGGAAGTACTATATTTCTTACAACCGGTTTAACCGGAAGTTGACACTATTGGAAAGATTATAAAAATCGAAGATAGGGACATCACGTTTTGCTCTAAGACGTACAGTTAGAAAGCTAGACGCTGTCTGTGGAGATAATTTTTTTAAAAAAATTTGGAAGTTTGACTATTGCTTTAGAAATTTGACCGTATGTCGCCGTATAACTATCCTATTGTGCATTGTAGAATCTCAAGAGATCGAAGAACACAAAAAAGGCCTGACTCCGAAACGCTACATACCTCCAAACAAACGAAACATCCCTCCATCTAACTCTAGCACCTCAAAAGCGTTAAATTTTGATAATTTTGGACCGGGTACCAGTGCTGCCGGCAGTGTCTCGCAGAAAATGCAAGATATGAGCCTGTCAACAGGTAAGAGAGGATAGTTAAAGTAAGTTTGACTCGGTACATGTTTTACCTGGTAAATGGCGACAATATCCCATGGACCCATATCTTTCTTCTCCGCCTGTTAAATTTGCTAGGAAGGTTTATTTTTATACTGACTGAACAATTCTTTTGTAGGATCCGGCAATTTAAATCCCGCAGCCGCATTAATGAAAGGCCTGGGTGTCGATCCCGAAGTCAATACAAGCCAAAACATCTACGGCAACGACAGTACAAGCGATTATGACAGAAACGTCAACGGTTATCCCAATTATGGCAGTGACCGTTCCGCCGGTTACAACAACTATAGTTACAACAACTACACCAAAGCCAGCACCAGCGGTTATAACAATTACGGGATGGATCGTGGTAACGGTTACAACAATTACGGCGCAGACCGTGGCAACGGCTATAACAGTTACGGAAGAGGAAGCGACAACAGTTATGTTAACTATGGATCTCAAAGAAATGGGAAATACGACTATAGCGTTTATAACTCCTATTTGTTCGATAATTCCGGCTATGGAAATAATCAGGAACCCGGTAACAACGGTAAGTCGCGTGGAAGACGTAATTGGAATAAGAAATAAGGAAATGTGTGTGATTTATCGATGGAAATATTATTTAAAGCGAGGCTTCGTCACACAGTCATTTGTAATGATATTTGCAATTCCCAATCGATACTATCCCGGGCGTAGAGATGCTTTAAATCGAAACCGATACAGTTTGTTCGGGTTGGTTCAATTTGCAACCTTCTCTGTGTCAGGTTGTTATTAGGTTGACATGCATGATAAGCCTGTTATCGTACATGTTTGTCGTACATGTCAATCTAAGAATTTGACACATAGAGACATTTAGATTTCATGCCGAGACCAATAACAGCAGGAGGAGGAAGGGCTGTTATTTTTCAATTCGTATTTACCCCGGCGTAAAGAAATCTGAATATACTATATCAATAGACCAGGGTTGATAATTTTTGAAACCAAAAAAAATAATGGTAGGATGAAACCCATTGGAAAAGGAAGAGAATAGAACAAAAATGAAAGGAAAAATAGTTTACGGCGATCCGAGGTCGGGAAGTGGAAGGGGGTGAGTTTTTAAGGGTAGAAAACGATTTATCTCGATTTCCGGCAAAACTACAAGTCCTATGGGAAAACGTTAAATGGCAAAGTTCTACGTAATAAAAAGATCTACAACTTTTGTATTTACACTTTTTTCACATAACCTCAAAATTTATGTGAAAAATTCAAATAACCAAGTTTTCGGTTTTTTATTTGTATCAAAAATTTTTTTTTTCACGAAATTTTGTGAAAACTTACCTTTTTATGTCCTAAACACACGTAATTTTTTTGATTTAAAATATTTATTTTTCACCTTATTTTGACTTAATATCGAAAAAGCACCCTAATTTTCAATCGAAAATTCTCACGTCACAATATCTGCTTTCTTAAAAAAGTCGGTGGGCTTTTTGTTCGTTGAAATCTCTACTTTTTTTTAATCATTATGTACAATTTTGAGCTTTTTATTAAAATTTATACTTTTTTATTACTCGAAAAACGTAAGATTCCGTGTTACATTGATAAACAAAAAATTGCAAGTCGAAATATACTACCTACTCAAAATTGTACATAATGATTAAAAAAAAAATTCCGATTCGAGTTTTTTTCGTTTCTTTGCATTTTTTGAGAACATTTACCATAGTAATGTATATTTTTTTACACCATCAGAAAGTAGAGATTTCAACAAACAAAAAGCCCACCGACTTTTTTAAAAAAGCAGATATTTTGACGTGAGAATTTTCGATTGAAAATTAAGGTGCTTTTTCGTAAGTCAAAATAAGGTGAAAAGATAAATATTTTAAAACAAAAAAATTACAGTGTGTTTGGGATATAAAAAGGTAAGTTTTCACCAAACTTCGTGAAAAAAAAATTTTTTTTGTAAAAGATAAAAATAAAAAACCAAAAACTTGGTTATTTGAATTTTTCACATAAATTTTGAGGTTATGTGAAAAAAGTGTAAATACAAAAATTGTAGATCTTTTTATTGCCTACAACCTTGCCATTTAACGTTTTTCCATAGGACTTGTAGTTTTGCCGGAAATCAAGATAACCCTTAAAAACTCACCCCCTTCCACTTCCCGACCTGTGATCGCTCGTAAATTATTTTTCCTTTCATTTTTGTTATATTCTCTTCCTTTTCATCCTACTATTATTTTTTTTCATTTTTTACCATTTTCAAAGGCTTCATTCAGCCCTGGTCTGCAAATTCCATTGCTCTCATTGCCTTGATTTGTGTGTTTGGCCAAACTAAGCAATTTTTTAGGATATTTTTTTTTTAAGGTTGTATTAAATTATTAAAATAAAAATTATTACTAAACATGAAGCGTTTTATTCAATGTTGGTATGGGCTATGATGATGATATAAGATTAAATTGAATGATGATGAAAGAATATAGTGCGACAAAGATAAATAAATACTTTGCGGTTATAGGCTTACAGTAAAATTTATAAAGGAAAGTTGTGCGGGACCGTCTCACCTGTGTTAAGGTCTCCAAAAAAAGTCTACGACTAAGCTATATACGGGGTGGTCCAAAGCCAGACTAGCCACGGGAAACCCCATGTACATATCATGTCATCAAGTTCTGCTTCGATCGAGATGAAAATTAAGCAAAAAATAGTCACGTGATTCGCATTATCTGTCAAATTTAATTTTTTTCCAAAAAAAAATTCAAAAGGGTATTTCTGAATGTATCGAAAAAAGTTATTGGGATTTTTTAAATGCAGTTTCTAGCCCACATGCGAAATTTCAGCTGCATAAGATAATTTTGATTTTTTACCAATATTTTGTAAATTGCACCACTTTTGCAAAATAAGACTCGACGCAACCAACATAAAACTTCTTAGTTTTGACAACGCTTTATTTCAAATATATTTTCTTTAAAGTAGCGCCATATTAAATGTGTGTTTTTCTACAAAATCAAAATTGGGCTATTAAAATTTGGTCGCATGTGATGCAAAGTTTATTTGTTTTTGACCCTGTATAAGGTAACTTCATAAAATAAGTATTTTTGAAAACGTTAAAATTAAGACAAAAAAGAACACAGTGTCATCAGTAAAGTGTTCATTAAGTGGAAAATAAATTTTAGTGGTGGGTAAAAAATCAAAATTATCTTATGCAGCTGAAATTTTTCATGTGGGCTAGAAACTGCATTAAAAAAAACTTTCGAATAACTTTTTTCGATATTTTCAGAATAACCCCATTTTTGAAAAAAATTAAAATTTGACAGATAATGCGAATCACGTGACTACTTTTTTGCATAATTTTCATCTCGATCAAAGCAGAACTTGATGCCAAAGTCAAATTTTGAATAAATCTATTAATAAAAAAAAACATGATGCGGACTATCACACAATATATTTTGATACTATTGTTGAGCGGTTTGTAGATAACTTATTGAGAAAACGTATTTTTTCAATAAGAATAAAGTTTTTGTGTCGACTGCCTTCTTTAGTTCTTGTAAAGGTTGGGTCAGGGGTCAACCCCAGCGATATCCAATGAGGTTGGGAGGTGTAACCACCTATATGTATAATACGGGGGCGTGGGGGCCAATAGAGTTCGCCTACACCATGGCTGCACTCTGCCAGACCGGTCATGGGAAGTCCCTTGTTTTTTGCTACCCTTAAATATTGAGTATAATAAAATTTACATGGGATTTCCAATGGCCAGTTCGACCGTGCCCCACCCGGTACAAATTAGTTCCCTATTAAAAGAGCAAACGAAATGAAATTAACTTTGTAAAGGATTTCTCATGGGGCATTTGGAACGCCATTTTCAAAAAATGTCTAGCTGTATTACTGGAAGTACCTGTTCATTGTCTTACATCGATTTAAAGTATTTTATAAAATTCACAGCTTCCTAAAAATTCATATATGTACTTCTATAAAGATGTAAATAACGAGACGATTTAAAAAAGAAAATGTTAGGAATCCATGGAATTTCATCGTAACAAATTTGACTTCCATCAGGAATACGCGCCTCAAATATTCTACAGGATGTTCTAAGTTAAGGACAAAAGATATTTTTTAAACCTGTACTTATATTCGTTTATTTCTTGCTTGACAGAATCAGCTACGAATCGGTAGAAGAATCGTAAAAAATAAAAAGTTTAGGACCAATAAAACTACATTGGGTAACAACTGATTCTTTAAATCGAAATTATCTTCGAAAAATAAAGGACAACCAAAGGTTTGAAAAATGACACAACAAATAAATTCATAGGTTTGTGTTTGTGAGTATGGGTGAGTAAGAATATTACATAATTTGTAATGTTTGGACCCGCTGTAATAGGGTATATGTGGATTTTGGTTGGTCACTGTTGCCTACTAATATAGGACTATGCTATATATAGGGTAGGTACTTGTAAGTATACAGGGTGCCCGGGAAAGACGTGTGCACGTTTGGTGTTAGGTTCCTGACGTCAGAATAGGTCTCTACTCTACAGGCCAACTTATAAGTCTGTTTCCTATTGGCCGACAGCTAAGAACCCTCGTTAAAAATCCAAAACACAAATTTCAGCTTACCGGGTGAACATATTATTTTTCACCTGAAAGTATATCTTTTTAGTAACGATACAGGTAGTTTAAACACTATGTAGATTGGCACACCCACATTTTTTTCCCTCTTTTATTACATGTTTTATAGCTTCTTTCCAATTTTCTTTCGCTATAATTTTGAAGAAGTAGCCAAAACGCTTGTCATTTGTTCCCCTCTTTTACAATGTCAAGTTTAGATTCATTTCCCATCCTACACGTGTTGGCTACAGTAGCACCTCTATAACGGGAACACAATAATTTTTTTCTAAAAAATTTCTTAAAAACTTTTTCCACACAATGTGTCTGCTTTGACTCTGGCGGGGTAACTGGGCCGTAAAAAGCCTGGTACCCCAACTGTTTTTACTTTTACAATAAAAGGTAAGCTAATCTACTACACTTCTTAAATTTCATTTACTACATTCCCCTTTCTATATTTTTTTACAGATGCTTTGACAAAAAAAAACAATTTTTTCTTTTTCTCTTCTTTTCTTTACATCTCATCCCAACATTTTCAAATGTTTCTGACTGTGCTCAATAAAACTCAGGATGTTTCAGTAATTTATTAATACTTTTAACAGATATGTTTTTCAAAACTCCCTAATTTTTACTACCCTATCTTTTTCTGCACGACAGTGTGCTTCTACACTTAACCCTCGACTCTTCAGTATGCTGGAGTCTTGATTTTTGACCTTCTGATTTTTCAATTTTACATCTCTTGTACACCATTAAAAGCTCCATTACGGCTCAACCTCACCATTATTTTCTCTTGCTAAAAACATCAGCATTTTAATTTTCACTTTGTTTCCTGATGACACTCGAAACATGTCGTCGATGTGATACTAGGTTCGCCTAGTTTTTTGATTAATAAAGATTGTGGAGAAAGACTTCGTGCTTTTCTTTTTCTGTTTCGCTATAATGTTTAATGAATACTTTAATAATTCACATAGATCTTTTATTTTAAATGTAGTGTTATTCCTTGCTACATAGACTTTCATTTGTGCCCATATTAATTCAACTGAATTTATATCAGTCTAATAACAGTCTATAGTCAATCTAAGTAAAATGATACCACGTTTTTTAGCCATTTCGTCGATTACACATCTTTTAAAACGTGACTTATTTTCTTGCACTATTTTTAAAAGCTCTTTTGTTTTAACATGCCATCTTGACATTCTTAGACTTCCAATTTATAATATCTGTTTTTTTCCAAGAAGTCGTAGGAAGTTTTTCTAAAAGCCTTGAATGGTAGCTGGCGTTATCTAATACTATGACAGAATTTTCGGGAATTAATTCTATCATTTGCTCAGAATACTCTTCGAAAACGCAGTCATTTCCTCATGATAATCTTTTGTTGATTTTAACTCAAATTCAAGTAAACCATCATTTACAAATCCACTTTCATTTCCTATATGCGTTATTTGCAACCTTTACCTGCATTGCAGGTATTTTCAAACCAGTAGACAAACCTTCTATAAATGCTTGACGAGAGCTTTGAATATTTTTATCTTGCTATATCTTTTGTACTGAATGTCCTTCGTTAACCCAGGTTTCATCCAAATAAAAAATGGTCCTTTTTTCACTTCTATATCTGCTCATATCTCTTAGATATACTGTCGTCTCCAAAAAATGATATCTTCTCTATCCAATAACATTGAGTTTCGGTTGTGTTTTTCCCAAGAAAAATTTAATGGATGTTAAATTTGCCACAATTTTTTTCTTCCTACGTTCGGTAAAGTCTCTTCTTCTTTTACAGCTTTTAAAATTTTATCTTATGTGAAATAAAAATAATGCACTTTTCCTCTTATTATATTTCACATCCTCATCAATTTGTATAGGTATCCTTCCTGCTTAGGAGGGGCTACAGTTCCAGCTTTTCTTTCCCTAAGAATCGGCAAGATTCCATTTTAAAAAAAATGTGACATTAATCTGACAACGTCAAAAACTTGATTTGTTGAAAGGGATTTTTGTTATTATAGAAACGGTCTATAGCAACCATCAAATATTTTAAACTTGTTATGATGTTGTTATGCATTGGCATTGTTGTGGTAGGTGGCCCGGGGTATATCCACTTATGCGGGGTATATTCAGTATAATATACATCTGATTGGTCGCAAAACAGCGTTTAATTGGTCAGAATCGGATTGAGGTATATCTATGATATAAGCCACCTACCTGTGTATACCCATGCAATAATAGATAATTTAATTACTTAAGAAGTACCTGTTATTGTTACGCTTATGGTTTATTGAGGTTTTACCCTCAGCTGTGCTGTCAGGCTTTAAGAAACCGAGTTATAGTTTTAAAGACTAAACGTTTTCGGTTTGTCCCACATTTCTTAAAACCCTTTCCGCTTATGTAGTACTTACTTATATTTCGAATAGGTACTAATCTCATCAAACGTTGTATACATGGTGTTCTCAAAGTTGAGTCATTTATTTTACTAGGTTGTAGAACTCGTAAAAATAAGTAATTGTACCAAAAATCACTTATATAAAAGTTGCAGAATAAAGAAGTCATTAACAATTGAAAAAATGTAAAATTTAAAAATTTAAGACCTGCTCTTTGGTATTCTCGACCACTAAAACCCGTAAAATGAATGATAAGTAATTTGTATCCTACAAAAAAATAAGCCATACCCAGTATGGCCAGTAAACAAAACATTGATAACGCAGTGGTCGAGAATATCAAAAAACCAGGTCTTACAGTTTTTAAATTTTACATTTTTTCAATTGTTAATAACTTCTTTATTCTGCAACTTTTATATAAATGATTTTTGGTACAATTACTTATTTTTACGAGTTCTACAACCTGGTAAAATAAATGACTCAACTTTGAGAACACCCTGTATATGTAGGTAGAAGTATTGTCTGGGACACTCTATGTTGTATAAATATTTTTATTTGGTGTTTTGACTGTAGGTTTTGTTTTGTTGTGTATTTTTACTGGTGAGTGTTTTGTATGGATATTTTTGTTGGTATGGAAACTGTGTGTACCTACCGGATGGGCACCGCGTGGGAAATCACATGTAAACTTTGCTACCCTCTCAATTATTGGCACCCCCATTAATTTTACATCAAAATTGTATTAGACTTTATTGAAGGTTATTGTATGGCGGACACGCATACCAAATTTCATTAGTTTTTAATAAACCGATTAAAAGTTATTAAGGAAAAACTCTTTGTGAAATTCTTTAAAGCTAAATAGAAAGAGTTTTTTCTAATTAACTTTTGATTGGCTTATTAGAAAATAATAAAAATCGGTATGCGAGTTCATTATACAAAGGCCTCCATAAAAGTCTCCTACAATTTTGATGTGAAATGAATAGGGGAACCAATATTTACATGGGAGTTTCCCATGACCAGACTGTTTTACCTACACTGTATGCACGTTGAATTTAGTTTTACGTGTGATTTTTTTCTTGATCTTGGTTCTGGTTATTTGTGCCTATATGCGGTGCAGTCACAAAAAACAAATCTAATTCAAGTCACAACGTCACTTGGGACCGCGAATTAAATGGAATATTTTGTGACGGCACCTGCACTAACTGTACTTTGTTATTGTAAATAGTCTACCGGGTGTTTCCCAAAAGACGTTCACCCCTATAACTTTTCTGTATTTATAGATATTAAAATGAAATTTTGAGATTATGCATAAGAGACGAGTCTGCATTTATTAGCATAATTTTCAATTTGCTAGCACTTCCGGTTTGACCGGAAGTGAGCTTGACTTTGATATTTTAAATGGGCCATCTTGTATATTTTTACTTATTGGGATTCAGCATAACATATGAGTGAAATGACACCTCACTTGTTATTTTTTGACGTGTTATAACATTTTTATGTTTATTTTTTATTTTCAATCTAGAGAGTGCTACAAATTAAATAAATCTGTTAATTTATAGTCAAGTAGTAGGTATATGAAAATTAAAATTATGTCATAATAATTGACTTTCTCAGTTTCACAAGCGTTTAAAAAATGAATTTTGTTTTTTTGACGTTTACTCCATTTTTCCAAACTGGAAACTTAGATGACATAATTTTAAGTTTCATATACTACTTGACTATAAATTAACAGATTTAATTAATTTGTAGCACTCTCTAGATTGAAAATAAAAAATATTATAATACGTCAAAAAATGACAAGTAAGGTGTCATTTTACTCAGAATGAATCCCAATAAGTAAAAATATACAAGATGTCCCATTTAAAATACCAAAGTCAAGGTCACTTCCGGTCAAACTGGAAGTGCTAACAAATTGAAAAGTATGCCAATAAATGCATCATCTCTCATGCATAATCTCAAAATTTCATTTGAATATCTATAAATATAAAAAGTTATAGGGGTGAACGTCTTTTGAGAAACACCCGGTATACCTATATGCCATCTCCACTTGTCATCAGTTTGTTACGCACGTCGACAGGCCTCTTTTGGGTTCAAATTATCAACGTCCTGTTAGTACTAACAGCCACATAACTTCCATGGCAACAGTTGTTCCAACAATGGTATCCTATGGCTGGTAGTGTTAACAGGATATTAATAATTTGGGACTAAGCGGCGCCGGCGCCGGCGTAGATAAAAGTGTACCTTCTACGTCATAGGACACCCTCCACCACAAACATTTAACGTTTATTTAACTCTATTTGTATCGTTTACCTACGCCGAGTGAACACTAACAGTCCTGTCTGTTGTACAAGAAACTGGCGAATGTCGAGAGTCTTATTGGGTATAATATTTTGTTTAACATTTTAAGGTGTGCTGGTTGACATATCGAACAACAACGCTGGTTACTCTAGCATTATTAATAACGAAAATATGGCTAGAAAGATAGTGAAGAAACAAGATTTGACAGATTTCCAGTATAACGACGTTTATTCTTTGCCTGCATTACAGCCGCAAGATCAATGCCAATCCTTCTTTGATTTTGGACTAGATTCGTTAGGTAGGCAGTAATAAAATGATCCTTGTATTTTTTATATACAGGGTGTTTTTTTAAGGTCGACGAGCGGCCATATCTCGGAAACTACTGGGCATAGAAACTCAGAAAGAGAAAAGTGATAATTAAAGTGGCCATGAGAAAATTCTGGAAATAATTTTTAAGTTCCGCATTTTGCCGCAAAAGGGCATGGCGTAATTGAAAAGTAAATTTTAAAATTTTACATAACTCCAAAAATTCCACATTAAGGTATATATTTGATAACACCATTTTAAAGCTTGGACAATTATCCATCATTTTGGTCTTATGCTCATTGGCGTACCGACTTTAATAAGAGTGGGGGAAGCTGTTGAAAGTGTAATCATTTAAATCGCTGTAACTTATAAACGACTTATCCGATTTTAGCAAACTAAAGACTATTTGGAAAAGAAATATATGCACTTTCACCGGTCGTATTTAGTTGTCCATAATAGTTCTAAAAAAAAATGCTAGAGGGCGCAATTTGTAATAATAACAGTTTTTTCGATTTTATCCCGAAAATTCAAATCATACGGTATAACTATGACACCATAATCGAAAAGTAGATTAAATTTGCAAGAAAAGATGTAAATACCGCAGTTCGATATCTTTGTTCGTTTCAGAGTTATTGCCAAAAGTATACTTTTTAATATAAATTGCGCCCTCTAGCAATTTTGTTAGAAACTATCGTGTACCATTATATACGACAATTGAAGGTACTTCCAAACAAGCTTAAATTTAATAAAATCGGATAAGTCATTTAGAAGTTACATCGATTTTAATGTTTACACTTTCAATAGATTCTCCCACTCTTATCAAGTGAAAGTGTAAACATTAAAATCGCTGTAACTTCTAAACGACTTAACCGATTTTACTAAATTTAAGCTTGTTTGGAAGAAAAAGGTAAGTACCCTCAATTGTCGTATCCAATGGTACAAGATAGTTTTTAATAAAATTGCTAGAGTGCGCAATTTGTATTAAAAATTATTGTTTTGGCAATAACTCTGAAACCAACAAAGATATCGAACTGCGGTCTTCACATCTTTACTTGCAAATTTCATCTACTTTTCGATTATGATGTCATAGTTATACCGTATGATTTGAATTTTCGGGATAAAATCGAAAAAACTGTTATTATTACAAATTGCGCCCTCTAGCAATTTTATTAAACACTATCGTGTACTGTTGGATACGGCGATTGAAGATACTTACCTTTCCCTTCCAAACAAGCTTAAATTTAGTAAAATCGGATAAGTCGTTTAGAAGTTAAAGCGATTTTAATGTTTACACATTCAATAGCTTCCCCCACTCTTATTAAAGTCGGTACGCCAATGAGCATAAGACCAAAATGATGCATAATTGTCCATGCTTTAAAATGGTGTTATCAAACATATACCTTAATGTGGAATTTTCGGAGTCATTCTTAAAAAAATTTTGTTTGTAAAAAAAATGCAATTCACGAAGAGAAAATTTTGATTTTTTTATAGTGTTCGCAAAAACTTCAAAATCATGATTTTTCTCCAAGAGTAAACTACCTTTATTTTTCATTTTTGACCAAAATGCCAATAAAATTGGAAAACTTATTTAGAATAACGTTTGTAATTTAAATCCGAGATTTAAAATAAATCTTAGATTTTTTTAGTTTTTTTAATTTTTAGAGGTAAAAGAATTTTTTTTTGGATAGCAGCATTAGCGGTCGAAATACATACGTTATCAACAGAGGGGTATCAAAAAGTTTTAAAAACTGATTTTTGTTCAAAAAAATTACCTTGTCGGACTTCCATTGTCTTTATTTTGTTACTTAACACAACGTTTCGGTTAGTTAGTATCTCTAACCGTTTTCAAGTGTAAACTAAATAATAATTCTAAGGCTACTGTCTTAAATACTATCCATGTGCAATGAAGCTTGATGACTCCGCCTACGTGCTTATTGGAGTGTGAAGTTTGAGCACAAGAAGGGGCTTCCAGATATTGGGGATATCTATACTTGGTTGCGCATTGTCAAAATTTCTTCTTGAAATAATTAAACCGTTACAGGGTAAGTCATCTTCTTTTGTTCAGAACTCTAATCATTTTGTAAATATTCTGAAAACCGTCAATTTAGAACCACAAGACACATTTGTTAGTTTTGATGTAGAAAGCTTATATACCAACGTCCCAATAGGGGAATCACTGCATATCATTAAACAAAAGTTACAAGACGACCCAACCCTTTCAGAACGCACTAGTTTGCCGCTGGATGGAGTGATGGAACTATTGGAGTGCTGTTTACGTAGTTCCTACTTTCAAGTAAAAGATAGGTTCTATGCCCAGGATGACGGTCTTCCAATGGGTTCATCTCTCTCTCCGGTGGTGGCTAACCTGTACATGGAATGGTTCGAGTCACACGCTATTGACACTGCCAAGATTAAACCTAAACTTTGGCTTAGATATGTTGATGATACCTTTATTATCTGGACAGACAGCAACGAAGAGCTGATACGGTTTTTGGAACATATTAATAGTATAAGACAATCCATTAAATTTACCATGGAAACAGAAAAACATTCCACTCTACCTTTTCTCGATGTTCTCGTCAAACGAAGTGCTGATAACATAAAAACTTCAGTATACAGAAAACCCACTCACACCGGGCAATACCTTAATCACGGATCGAATCATTCAAACTCCATAAAACAGGGCATAATTCAAACACTTTATCACAGAGCATCTAACATTTGCAACAATCCGGAAGACCTAAATATTGAAATTTCAAACATCAAAAGAGATTTAAAACAAAATGGTTACCCTGAAACGTTTGTAACTAATACCATCTCAAAATTTAAAAATCGCGAAGTAAAAACTAATACAGAAGCTAGAGAGGAGCAAACATTTCTTACAATACCTTATGTCAAGGGGATTTCTGAAAAGATTAGAAGAATAACCAAAAACTATAATATCAAAACAGCCTTTAAATCCGGAAATACGCTCAGAAGCCTTCTTACAAAAGTAAAACCCCCCAGTAATGAAAACACAAAAAATTGTATCTATCAAATCCCTTGCGAGTGTGGCGAATCGTACATTGGAGAAACAAAAAGACCTCTTCCCGTACGAGTTAAAGAACATCTGAAACATACTCAAAGAGGTGAAACTTCGAGATCAGGTATAGCGGAACATGTATGGACTAACCAACATAATATACAGTGGTCAGAAGCCAGGGTTTTGGACACGGAACAGCACTGGAAAAAACGAAAATTCAAGGAAGCAGCTTTTATGAATCAAAATACACATATATTCAGTAAACCAAGTATAGATATCCCCAATATCTGGAAGCCACTTCTTGTCCAAAACCAACAGCTCAAACTTCACACTCCAATAAGCACGTAGGCGGAGTCATCAAGCTTCATTGCACATGGATAGTATTTAAGACAGTAGCCTTAGAATTATTATTTAGTTTACACTTGAAAACGGTTAGAGATACTAACTAACCGAAACGTTGTGTTAAGTAACAAAATAAAGACAATGGAAGTCCGACAAGGTAATTTTTTTGATATTACTTCATTGTCTACCACCTTCAAACAAACACTGATTTTTGTTGTTACCAGAAATATGTATTTTTAATTTCACAAATGAAATGACCCCGGAAACAATAGTAGCTGTACGTCGTTCTCAATTGGACTGGAGTACACTAATTGTTTGAGGCGCCCCCAAAGATAGGCATCTGAAATAGTTAAATCGGGACTTCTTGGGGGCCACAGAACCGGACCATTCCGACCAATCCATCTGTGGCCAAATGTATTATTAAGCCATTCCCTCGCATCCATCTTGTTGAAAGTACATTTCGTTCCTAAATTGGAGAGGCAATTCTTCTAGGTTGTCAGAAAGAAATGTTTCCAACGTTTCAAGGTAACTCCTACGGTTACACGTATTTTCGAAAAAGTATGTGTGTACTTTTTGTAATATTGTCTTCTTGCAGGAATTCTAAAACAGGGATTATTTTCGCTCCAGTATCTAATATATGCGCAGAAGACCCTTTCCCGTTTGTTGAAAATGTCGATTCATCGGAGAACATGATAAATTTATGAAAATTTTTGATTTCACTTACAATTTTGTTTCCGACCCAAAGACAAAACTCCGAACGTTTGGCTTCGTCTCCTTCCAACGTTTGATTAAAAGTTGGCTCAAATGGGAATATTTTGTTTTCCTTTAAAATATACAGTGTGTGTATAAAGTCTGGAAACGGCTTAATAACATCACAATTTACTGGCCGATTTAAACCAAATTTGGTACAGTTGTGTAAGAGGATCTAACGCACCGAATGACGATATTGGCGTTGTTGCCAGCTTTTTAGTTTGTCTGGAATTCGAACGAATTTTATATTTTTAAATATAACACCCAGTATATTTTTTCATTTGTAGTTTTTACATTAAATTTGTTACACTTTTGGTATAACATACTTTGTTCATAATATCAGTAGTTTTCGAAATAACTAGTACAATTTCGAAAAAATATATTTTTTATATTAAATGTTCAAACTGTTTTCCCTGTACAGCTTGACAGTTTGCTAATTGAAAATAAAATTTTTCAATTGTGTTGTAAATCATTTCTGGCGTTATTAATTCAAATTCGTCCAAAATTCGACGCTGCAAATCGGCCAAATCTTGAGGTTTTGTGGTATAAACTCTGTTCTTCAAGTGTCCCCATAAAAAATAGTCGTTAGGCGACAAATCAGGGGACCTAGGTGGCCACTCGATTGTACCCCCTCTACCGATCCACCTATTCGGAAAAGTGTTGTTCAAAAATTCGCGCACGTTTCGACCAAAATGGGGAGGAGCTCCGTCCTGTTGGAAGAATGTACTTGCATAATTTGGACCCATCACATTTCGTATAGTAGGCACTATTTGCGTTTCCAAGAGCTCAAGGTAAAGTTGTGATGTCAAATTTCCATCAATAAAAAATGGACCGATCTTGTGGTTACCCAGAAGCCCAGCCCACACATTCAATTTTCCAGGGCGTTGTGTATGACCTTCTATCATCCAGTGGGGATTTTCATTTGCCCAAAACCTACAGTTGTGTCTATTGACTTTAGCATTTAACATAAATGTTGCTTCATCCGAAAATACTAGAAATTTGAAAAACTGGTTATTTTGGTCAAACCTTAACATCATAATATCACAAAATTCAATTCTTCGCTCGTAATCATCTTCTGATAACTCTTGAACTACATGTATTTTGAAAGGGTGATATTTATGTTTTATTAAAACGTTATGGACGGATTTGAAGCAGACATCACTTACTTGAGAAATTTTTCTTAATGAAGAAACAGGGGTTTCAACAACATGTAAAATTTCTAAACTTTTCTCTTCATCTACTACTACTGGTCGTCCTGATCGTCGCCTATCTCTACAATTTCCAGTTTCTTCGAACCGTCGGACAGTTAGAACAGTTGCTTTTGAAATTGGACTTCGGTTTGGAAATGCGTCATTAAATAGATTTTTAACCTCTTCGTAAGATCTGACCCTATCGCCATATCCTCTCATCATAAGAATTTTAATTCTTTCACTTTCAGTTAAAGACGTTTTTGCATGTAAAAATGACAGCTTTTATGACTTAACATCAAAACTGAACTGGTGTTTTATTTATTAATAAATAAAACACAATTTGTTGATATTTTCAAAACACGTCGTTATTTCGAAAACTACTGATATTATGAACAAAGTATGTTATACCAAAAGTGTAACAAATTTAATGTAAAAACTACAAATGAAAAAATATACTGGGTGTTATATTTAAAAATATAAAATTCGTTCGAATTCCAGACAAACTAAAAAGCTGGCAACAACGCCAACATCGTCATTCGGTGCGTTAGATCCTCTTACGCAACTGTACCAAATTTGGTTTAAATCGGCCAGTAAATTGTGATGTTATTAAGCCCCTTTCCAGACTTTATACACACACTGTATACTGAATATGAGTTTTTTTACTACATCAAGTTCTTGAGCTCGAGATAGGTATGGGGCACGATTTATGAAGAATGCCTAGAATTGATTGTAGAATGTAAAAATATACAATATGTTTCATTAAAAAAATTATGGTTTAGAGTAGAGCAAGCGATTCTTGATTTCGTTATCATAACGCAGCATGTAGAATTAAAACTAGTTTTCCACGATTCAACTAATATAATTATTAATTTTTAGATTTTTTCAAGTCACCACCGTTTACAGAAGCTCAATCTCGCAGTTCGAGTATGCTTAAAATGTTTAAAAACCAAGACAATTACGATCCGAGATTCCAGAACGGACAAACGTCAGCTGCGTTATCGTCGAATACTTCCGCTTCCGACAAAGATTGCGATTATCCCGATAATCCGATTTATGTTTTGATCAGAGCCAATGAGAAAAAGAATACCGATATCGCTCAAAGTTGTAACAAATGGGTGTTTTCTCCTCAGACTGAAAGAAAAATTGTACTTTTAGCCAGCGTAAGTTGTATTTATACAGTGATGGGCTAAAATATGGAACGAATTCATTTAAAAATCAGGTATTCATTTTTTGAAAAAACGCTCGGACACGTCGATTATAATTCTTTCTTCCGGATTTTTTGCCTCAAAAAGAAATTATACCGGGTGTGTCAAAAAGTAGATGTAGCAAAATTTTTTTGTTTTTTAAATAGAACCCCCCTATTTTTACTTATTACCCTATTTCTACGTCAAATTCTGCGCATAATTCATGTAGCATACTCTATCCTTATCTCTAACGGTTTTAGAGAAAAATTACATCATAAAAAAAATTCTTTAAAAAAAGGTACATGTACCTACTTAAAGGTAAACAGGTAAATTTAAATGAATTGTTACTACGATAGCAAGTCATGTGTCAATCAAAAATTAGTTTAGGTATAATTTTGAAAAACGGTGATCATGGTGCATTTAAATGAAACACAAAGAATCGAAATTTTAATTTTAATTGGATGTGGAGACAAAACAAGAACAAGAAGAAGTTTGTAACTTGTTTAACGCTAAGTATCCAGAACGGCCGATTACAAGATCTACAGTAAGTAAAATTGAGAAGAAATTCAGGGAAACAGGGAATGTAAAGGATCGTCTACGGCCAGGTCGTCCAAAAATTAGTGAAAACTCAAAATTGAACATTTTGTTAGAGGTTGAAGATAATCCTCATAGTGCATCCACTGAAGTAGCCCTTAATAATGATGTTAGCCGACGATCTATGTTGCGGGTATTGAAACAAGAAAAGTACCATCCGTAGAAAATTAGGTTGCTGCACGAGCTAAACGAAGATGATCCCGACCGCCGACTACAGTTTTGTGAAACTATGATGGAAATTTGCAACTTAAATCTATTTTTCCATCGCAACATACTTTTTAGCGATGAAGCCACGTTTTGTTTGAATGGTTCGGTAAACAGACAAAATTTTCGGTATTGGAGTACAAATAATCCCCGTTGGATGAGAGAACAGCACACGCAATACCCACAAAAAGTAAATGTTTGGGCAGGGATATTAAATGATAGAATTATTGGACCTTTTTTCTTCGATGGAAATCTTACAGGAAACCGGTATTTACAATTTCTTCAAAATGAATTAATTCCCACACTAGCAGCGGCTTTTCCAAATCCGAATCAGCCTCATCTACCAGAAGCGTCTATTTGGTTTCAGCAGGATGGTGCTCCGCCTCATTTTGCTCGACAAGTACGAGAGTATTTGAATACTGTATTTCCCGAACGATGGATAGGTAAAAGAGGACCCATAGAATGGCCTGCAAGATCTCCCGATCTTACACCCATGGATTTCTTTCTTTGGGGTTATTTGAAATCAAAAGTGTATAAGGATAAACCACAAAATTTGGAAGACTTAAAATTTAAAATTAGATATGAAATTAGGCAAATTAATGAAAATACTGTAAATAATGTTTTAGAAGGGTTTTTAAGTAGATTAGCATATTGTCAAGAAGTTAATGGTTTGCATTTTCAACACATAATAAACTAATTTTTTAACCTTTTTTTAAAGAATTTTTTTTATGATGTAATTTTTCTCTAAAACCGTTAGAGATAAGGATAGAGTATGCTACATGAATTATGCGCAGAATTTGACGTAGAATTAGGGTAATAAGTTAAAATAGGGGGGTTCTATTTAAAAAACAAAAAAATGTTGCTACATCTTCTTTTTGACACACCCGGTATAATTTCTTTTTGAGGTAAAAAATCCGGAAGAAAGAATTATAATCGACGTGTCCGAGCGTTTTTTTTTTAAATGAATACCTGATTTTTAAATGAATTTGTTCCATATTTTAGCCCATCACTGTATTTCCAGTTCGACTTTTAAAAAATCCTTATTAAAAATGAGCGTAAAAACTTTTTAGCTAGTTTAATTACTAATAATAATGTGATTTAGAGAAAAAAAGAACATTTATTCACATTAAGGGTAAAACCTTGTACATTACACCAATCGTGGTAGCAATCTCCAATGACAACTTAATCATCTAACCCTCAGAGCACTTTACAACCCTAATAATACCATTCGTGGCTATCAAAAACAGTAAAGAACCCAACCCAAATTACAGCCTTGTGGAACTCCAGAGGTCCTTTAATACTTCTCTCAGTACGACAAATAATATTAAATCAGCGTCATTAAGTTCTTAGTGACATTTATTTAGAGCTTTTATTAACACAGTGTCTAACTTTATCAAAAGCTTTCTTCATATTGGTATATACAACACCAATTTTTTTATTTATTTGATCCGTGAATATGCTGAGAAAATGCTGCAAGATTGGTAACAGCAGACCGCTTTGGCAAGAAACTACGTTGTAGACTGGGTATATGGCTGCTACTTCGTCATAGCCAAGTGGATCAATTAAAAAATCCACACGCCACCACTCCATCAAGTCTTATAGCGCCATTATAGCCTTCATCTTTCAATCGCGTGCTTAATTTGAAAAGGTTAATTTTTCTTTCGTAAAAATGCTATTTTAATTCAAAGTCTTTACACTCCGGCTCACCATATTTACTATAAACAGATCGTCGCGTCAGTCAAACTTTAATTCTCATGAATATTTTTTTTTAGCAAGAAAAGATAGTGTACTTGGTATTCTACGTCAAAGTCCTGCAGATGTTCATGGGAATTGCGGAATACAAGCACCTTAATCTTGGAAAAAACTTTACCAAACCCACTGCCACGATCATCTGGAAATACACCGCACCGCTGCATCGGAATAAGAC
The DNA here is from genome assembly GCA_963969555.1 of Polydrusus pterygomalis. Lineage (NCBI taxonomy): Eukaryota > Metazoa > Arthropoda > Insecta > Coleoptera > Curculionidae > Polydrusus > Polydrusus pterygomalis. Next base: position 10,756,652 of record OZ018383.1, read on the forward strand.
AAAGTAAGTATTGTAGGACGATACGATAGTCGGTACCTAGTCAGCGAAAGTAAGTGGTACCTAACTGGTTGGGATTTGAGATAAAAGCACGGAACAGTTGTTAAATTTAGTCTCACTTTAGTAGGAATTTTTTTTTGTGTATATCACTGGGGACAAAATGCTTAGCACAAACTACAGAACACTGTGTGGGCGACCAATTAGCTCTTGGAATGGCTTTTAGCCATAGAATGTTCAGATTTTCATTTTTTGGGAAGTGAAAAACTGATACACTCTCTTCACCTGCTTTTAAAACACTTTTATAGTTAGAGTTACACCCTGGAATACAGCAGGGGCTTGGTATGTTAATAAATAAACAAACTAAAAGAAAAAAAATAGTACTTACCTAAGTACCTATGTATCTAGAGGTATCCTACCTACTTACGAACTATCTCTACTAGTGATATTGCTAAACTAATTCACATATACATACCGTCAAGCTAAATAAACACCTCGATATTTAATAAATTAACTGTATAGCCACAAAACAATAAAGTTTATCCCAAAGAGCTAACTAGAATACAAAAAACACAACTTTTAAATGAAAACAAATAAAATTCTGCCGCCATTGATAAGACCCGTAAATAAACCGCCCTGGGCCGGCCAGGCTGTTGGATTTTTCACTTTATTAATGCTATTACAGCAAACTTCACCAAAAATGTTCACTAATATTTTGTAGAGATTCTTAGCAATCATGTCACTTAAATTTTCTATTAGATATCATTTGAAAACCGGATAAAAATATAAATTAATACGAAAAACCGCAAAAATATTAACACCTACTTCGCGCGTAAATTACATACTAAACCATGGCTAACCTCAAAAAAGTCACGTGACACATGGTGTTGTCACAAGAATAAATAACAAAATTGTTATTTATTATTGTGGTGTTGTCGATGTTTCTGTTTCACGGCTTCTTTCAAGGTGGTTGTGACACCGTTCAACTTCTACCAATTCGATTCCAAAAGCGGTGGCGCCAGATTGTCAAAGAATTCAAGTAGTTTTTCAGAAAATCGGTAATAAAATAATCGAATTTTTACAGGCATTTGCTGAATCCTTACAACGACGGTAAGCCCATCTTCGACGCGCAAGATGGCGCCGTTATTCGTCAAGATGTCGGCGAGGAATTGATGAGAATTTACTCCGAAGCCGAGGGCGTTAAGATGAGTGACAAGTATGACAAGTGAACGGACTAAACATCGAAAACTTTGGTATTTGTTCTTAGAATTATTAATTGTCGATTTTTTTTATTAATTTGTGATACTCAATACTCATAGTATTATTTTTGTTGTACAGGGTGTCCTATTAGCGTGACAAACAGTTTGTTGCTCCATTAGGACATCCGGTATAGTTTTTTTTAGCTAGGTAATTATTAACCAAACTATAATATTCTCACTTCAGTAGACGTAGGTAAAAGTTCACCCCCCTTCCCATGTATGTGTCGCTAAAGAAGTACCGGGTGTTCCACCTAAGGAGGTAATCGGCAATATCTCAGAAAGTAATAACACTAGGACTTTGGGAAAAAATATATATCCATAAAAGCGGCCAAGAGTAATTGCTGGAAATTATTTTCAAGTTCGAAAAATGACCGCTAAGAGAGCTAAGAGAACTTTCAAAATAGAAATGCCGATTTTCTCTTGATTTTTCTTAATAAAAATATGTTAAAGATATAAGCATTGTATTCTTCATAAAATTATGCAACTTTATGTTAGGAATCTTTTTTTTCTATTTTCAATAATAAAGTGGTGGGAGAAGGTCAAACCTTTTTTCTTTCAAACGCTGATATCTCTGCTTTGGATAAACCGATTTTATTCAACTTAGTCTTGAAAAAAAGCTCTTCTTTTCCTCTACACGTAGATCTATTAACTATACCATATTGATTCTGATGGTGGCCACTAGATGGCGTTTTTCCGTAATTCCTCAATGAATAAGGATTTTCTCAAAAAAATCAAATGTTATGATATGACTTTTTCATCATATTTTATTTTAGGCTTATAAAGGCTATTAACTAGTGGAATAAAAAATCCAGGTCCGTATTTAAAATAAAAAAGTTGATGATGTCGCTCGAATCCGAAACGTCGGATTAAAAAACTAACCCCATCAGCTTGTAGAGGCGGAAAAGTTACTATCAGGAACTGAAAACCGCAACGTGATATCTTTTGTTATACTAGAGAAAAAACCAGTGATTTAATTGATTAATAAATGTTTTAAAAAATGGCCTATTTTTCCATATTAATTATTATTATCCCTAATTTCTCTAGTTTAACAAAAGATATCACGTTGCGGTTTTCAGTTCCTTATAGAAACTTTTCTTCCTCTACAAGCTGATGGGGTTAGTTTTTTAATCCGACGTTTCGGATTCGAGCGACCATCATCAACTTTTTTATTTTAAATACGGACCTGGATTTTTTATTCTACTATTTAATAGCCTTTATAAGCCTAAAATAAAATATGATAAAAAAGTCATATCATAACATTTGATTTTTTTGAGAATATCCTTATTCATTGAGGAATTACGGAAAAACGCCATCTAGTGGCCACCTTTAGAATCAATATGGTATAGTTAATAGATCTACGTGTAGAGGAAAAGAAGAGCTTTTTTTCAAGACTAAGTTGAATAAAATCGGTTTATCCAAAGCAGAGATATCAGCGTTTGAAAGAAAAAAGGTTTGACCTTCTCCCACCACTTTATTATTGAAAATAGAAAAAAACGATTTCCAACATAAAGTTGCATAATTTTATGAAGAATACAATGTTTATATTTTTAACATATTTTTATTAAGAAAAATCAAGAGAAAATCGGCATTTCTATTTTGAAAGTTCTCTTACGCCCCCTAGCGGTCATTTTTCGAACTTGAAAATAATTTCCAGCTATTTCTCTTGGCCGCTTTTATGGATATATATTTTTTCCCAAAGTCCTAGTGCTATTACTTTCTGAGATATTGCCGATTACCTCCTTAGGGGGAACACCCGGTACAGGCCGATAACAAGAGGGTTGTGCGCATGTCCATCGCTACTGAAATATATGACCGGTGAGCCGTGCGTACAAACTTATTCTTTTACCCATAAAACCTAGCTTTTGTACGGGTCCAAAGGTATACCTATGTCTACGGGAAGATGGGAAGCTTATGACAATATTCTGCCGTTAGTTTTTAAGTAGCTTAAAATTTATTTTTAGTATTATTAGAAAAATGTTCCACTTAGAATATTTTAATTATCAATTTAATGAATTAACTTGTGGAAAAAAAGTCATCATCTTTTAGTAGAAAACAATTTCCAATGGGGTATCCAATGGACCCCATATTTGCTAAAAGGCATCAAACGAATATTTCAAATTTTTGTCTTTTTTTCACTGTTTTTTTAGGGTAACCAATTTTTGTTTTATGTACAATTAATTAATTTAGGACTTAACATCCTCTAGGCAATTTTATTTATATTTTTTTTTGTATATTTACTCTATTTTTCCCGCCAGTAATATTAGAATAGGAAATGTCGTCCCGTAAAAACCACAGACATGTAATAAGCGAGACAAAACATTTCATTGATCAAAAATCATTCGTTTACAATCATACATACTTCCAAAGTTTTAGATAAGTTAGGGGAAAGCTTTAAATAATGGCAACACTGTAATCTGTTATCCTTCATCATTTCATCAAAAACGATCTATATATTTTACAACATTTACTTAAAATATAGAACTATTTACACCATTGCTTTTAAGATAAATATAACCTCATTTACCGCCGAAGTATTAATCGAACCATTGTAAATAATAACAAATATCACTAAATTTCGAAAAATAATAAAAATTAATCGACACAATTGATCAGAAACGCAGCTCACCAACACTGTATCGTTAGACAATGATGAATGAATATCAAAAATTCTGCGTCACTCGTAGTAAAAACGTCCGGACAGCGTTGCCGTTGTGATTTCCTTAAAACATAATTTATATACAGGGTGTCCGGAGATGATGAGCAAAAAATTTGGGGGATAATTCTAGACCGAAAATAAATGCTATCTCTTTCTATAACATTTTTTCGAAAATTCATTCCGGAGTTACAGGGTGTTAAAGTAAAATTTTATTTGCAGTTTTAAAGTAGATAAGTTACTAGAACAATTAATTAAATATTCAAATCAAAGGTCCCAAATGACGTTAATTCTTCTTAAAAAATTCCGACTAACTCCATGGAATATTCCTTCCTTTCCTATGCTATGTTTAAGGTTGAAAATAAATTAAAATGATTGCGTATTCATCACATGCAAGTAATGTTATTTTAGCTTTTTTCTCGAAAACTGTTAGATTTATCGAAACAAAAGCAGTATACCTTTTTTATGTCAAAAGGTTAGGCGAATAAAAATATTCAGTCAAAATGCGCATACAGTGTAGGACAAAAAAGTTGGGACCATTCAAATTAAAGTATAGGCTGCTATGTGGCGACCTCTACAATTTTGCTCATCATTTCGGGACACCCTGTATATTTAGTATATTATTCTTACCTAATAGGTATACATCACAAATGCATCCAATATAAATATAATAAGCTTTATTTGATCTCCTCATACATTACATGTTTGTGGTAAAAACCAACTTAAAAAGTGAATGAACAAGCTACTTTTATTTACAACATTAGGGGATTTATACCGGAGCCAGGTTTACGTAATCGGTAATACCCTATTTGAAAAGCATTGGGAATTACGTCTAACATTATCTGCTATTGCTAAAAATCCCTGTGCCAATTTTCCATTTTCTTTGCCGAAAACTCGCGAGTATTTGCTCGGACCAGCGCGAACATGCGTGGCTTGTGTTCTGCTTGGCCAATCAATATTTTAAATATCGATTTTTTAATAACTTTAATAAGTTTTTTGTACTTCTGTAGAATATTTCAATTATCAATTAAAAAATATTAATTTTTTAAAACATGCGATAGTCTCACGGTTTTTAAACACTAATTATATAATTATAATGTTTCAATCGAAATTTTATTACGTAAAAATCTTGAAAGTTTTGTGGGATCTCTCTACACTGACTGATCTATTTATCAATTTTTTTAGTGAAGTAGGGTTTAAATATAATCATCACTTGTAATTAATTTTACAATTATTCTTTCTAGAATGAAAATTTCCCTTAATTCTTAACTCGTCGTAGGTAAATTACAAAAGCACCTTTTTCAAAATACTTTATAACCGTTTTTGAGTTACTTCATCTTTCTAGACACTTTTTATAAATATCGCTCAGAATAATAAGGCGGACCTTTTCGGTTTTTCCTAATTTTCTTAAATAACGTGCGTCTTACAAAAAATCTTTGAGAAGAAAAATTAAAGAGCATATAATGGTGCACGAAATAGGTTATGTACACTTTTTTCCTACAGTGCATAGCTAACTAGATTTTCGATGGTTTATATTTACCGTCCTTAATCTTTTATATAAAGTGTTTTTTCGTACTACTGTACCTGTACCTATACAGTATAGGTTAGGTACTAATATGTACAGGGTGGAACCTACCTTTTTTAATCATTTATAATCCTTTTTCACTATATTCAAACTACATCCACCCTGTATATATTTAAACGCTCATATGTATAATATCTTGTAAAGCGCCTTGTATATTTTTTACTTTTCTAGTTCTATTTTCAAAATGTTTTGAAGAAAACGTTCTAACGCGTTTACATTTTAAATTTGACAATTTTTTAAAAAGCTCGTACATATTTTATCGGCGTTTTTTTTTGGATAATGCGTTTTATATAAATCTTTCTAGATCTTTAAATCAAACTAATGGTAGAAACGTAATATATACAGGGTTTCTTTTTTCGTCGTATTATTGAAGTTGCGGCATTTTATAAAATATATTTCATTTTCTTACTACTTATGCCTAACTCTGTATATCTTTTAATTAAGTAAAAAATTAATAGATAAGTATTATCATCATTATCAATTTTGTAGTCACTACCAGTTTTGTAAAATAAATAATTTAAATTACTATCCTTTTCTTTCATTTGTCGAAAATACTTTATTAGGTAAGTATAATATTTATTTAATTATATTATTATGTTATTTAACCAGTACTATTCTAAATGAATGGAATTGATCTGTAGAATGCAAAAGGGTAGATCAAATACTTAAATACGAATATGTCTTTCCATGGGTAAGTATGGTTATGTTTTAATATTTTTAATAATAATAATAATATATCTTTATTTTCAACCAACTTAAAAAGTTCATTACAGAGAATATAACACCAAATATACAATATATAAAATCACAAATAATAAAAAATATGTTTAGTAGTTATTAATAATGAAATTATTTAACAGAAAATATGGAAAAGAAATAAAAAACTAAGTTTTCCTCCACAAAATTTAATAGAACAAAAAATTTTTTTTGCTCAACGGTCTCTACTTGTTTCGAACGTAGAAACGTTCATCATCAGGAGACTGAAAAATGTATTGCTGATGGTTTTAGCAGAAGAGAAAATGTTTTATTTTTTTATTATCAGCAAACAATTTTATTTTACCTTTTAAATTTAATTTTGCTATAGAATTAATGTAGAATAGAAAAAAATTGACTCCTTAAGCTTGTGAATAGGTGGGGAGAGGGGCAGGGGGCTGGGGTAGGTTAATTAAAACGCGTTATTTATAAAAATCATTTATTTGTTTCCCCTGATCTAAAAGTAAGCGTTAAAATGCTATATTGGGCTCAAAAATATAGCATTTTGACAGGACCTTTATTTAACGGGCATCTACTAAATTATTATTGACAGCTTCTTACTTCTAAGTAATACCCCTTATTTATACACAGCTTTGTGAGTATTCTTGAACAAATATTTTTACCATTTATACCCATTTTCCTAAATTTATTTATTTCGGTACAAATAGTTTTTTTCTCCTCTTATTTTAAACCTTTTATAGACAAATATTTATTTTAATATTCTAATGGTGGGGATCAAGTTTATAACTAATTTTGGGTAAGTGTGGGGTTAATATAAAAGTTTGTATGAATCACAGGCCTATAAAAAAAGTAGAATAGCACCTTTTAGGATGTCTGGTCGGAAATAATTTTTTCCCCTAGAAAATAGTTGGCAATTGATTATTTTTGTGATCTATAAACTTGCAAAACACTATATTATGCCATTAACACTGCGACTGTGTTCAGTGCATAATTGTGTTATAGTAAGAAAAGTGCGGCAGAGGATATCTCTTTCACCAGGTAATGAATCTCTATGAAATCTTGTTTTATTAAGATATACAGTGTGTGTCAGCCGAATGGAATAAATTCGATAATAAATACATGGGGGCGTGTCCGAAAAAACGCTCGGACACGTCGATTGGTATTTCTAGTTGCGCACTTTTTTCAATAAAAATTATTTATACAGGGTGTGTCATGTAACAGTGGCCAATACGAACTTTCTTATTTTAAATGCAACACCCTGTATATTATTCAATTGTTGGATTCTTTAGAACATTTTAAACATATTTTATGTACAATATCCTATACCTATCTTCAACTGTTTCGGAAATATTAAGTGTTTTCAGATTTATTGCAAAAATTAACAACACACTCAAAACCCAATAAGTAATACTGTTTATTTCTTGATAATGTAAAAAACAAAAAGAAACATTAATGTAGGAGATGTCAAAAATGCTCGCTGCGAACGTCTTGGCAACACACTCTAATCTTAAATAGAAATTTCTTCTAATGTTACTGAACATCTCAGGCGTGACCGATCTAATCACAAGCGTTATTCGTCTTCTTAAGTCAGCTAAGTCGAGGGGTTTAGTTTTGTATATAATATTTTCGACATAACCCCATAAGAATAAGTCTAATGGCGTCAGATCAGGGGATCGTGCTGGCCATTCCATCGAACCACGCCTCCCTATCCACCGATTTGGAAATTCTCGGTTGAGGTACTGCCAGACATTGATTTGGTAATGGGAGGTTGTGGGTTTGCTGGATCAGGATATAAGTTTGTCAAAGTTGACTTTTTTTTATCTGCTTTACAAGTCCAAGCTGGCGAAACTGCTTTTCTATTTTTTACTAATTTTCCCTTGAGTTATAGGCGGCAAATTTGGAAATTTTTCATGAAATAAGCGAGCAACTTCCATTTGTGTCTGTGTTTTATCTCCATAACCAATCATCTGTAGAATTGTTATTTTGTGCATTTCTGTTAAATAAATCATTTTTCTGATATGCAGTCAACGAAATTCAAACGACTATAACACTGACAACTACTGTCATGCAGACAAACAACAATTTGCTAAGGTCAGGAGTTCTAAACAAAACTATTTATACTTTTTTTAAATTTCATATCAGTAAAAAGAAACGCTGAAATGCAATAAATCTGAAAACATTTAATATTTCCGAAACAGTTGAAGATAGGTATAAGATATTGTACATGAAATATGTTTAAAATTTTCTGAAGAATCCAAAAATTGAATAATATACAGGGTGTTGCATTTAAAGTAAGAAAGTTGGTATTGGCCACTGTTACATGACACACCCTGTATAAAAAGTTTTTATTGAAAAAAATGCGCAACTAGAAATACCAATCGACGTGTCCGAGCGTTTTTTCGGACACGTCCCCATGTATTTATTATCGAACTTATTCCATTTGGCTGATACACAATGTATTATAAATATCATAAAGAAATTTGGAAAAATTGTTTATGATACGTGTTGACGTCCATGTTAATATTTTTTTTTTAAGTTTCATCAAACGCAAATAACATAACCCTGTATTTTCAAAGATGGCGCGCGTCGATCGCCACGAAGTTGCAGTCAGTTGGAATGATGCTGCCAACTTAAATTGGTGCGTGAACAAAAATGATTAAAATAATTGATCGTTATAAATTTGACCCTGTATGTGACATTATGTTGTGACAGATACAGGGTATTTTAGGATATCATTTTATTTTTCTAAATTACGGGATGGTCAAATAACAATGGACGCCGCCCGTATCTCAGGAACCGGTTGTCGGAACCTTTGCCATAAAGTTTTGGAATAATATTTTTTTATTACAAAATCGACCAAGAGAAATTGCTGGACATTATTTGCAAGTTCCTAAACTTACCGCTAGAAGGCGCTCATCCTACGATTAGGTAGATTATCGGGGTTTTATCGATAATATGCCCAATAAAGTTATATCAAAAATTAGGTGTTTTATTCTTTGAAATATACGGTACAACTTTGATTTGGTACATATATTTTACTCCAACTCGCAAAATAGATTGAGTGGGGGAGGGGAAACCCCTCTTCAAAGATATACTCATAACTCCCGAGTTGTCCTAACCAATTGTGAGCAATTTGGTCTTGTTTAAAAGTGCTTATCGAATAGTTACATTTAAAATTTTGTTTGGATCTTTTTTGTTATATCCGTCGCCGCTAGAGGGGGCCATGTGCTTGGCGCTAAGCCTATCCTCAACTATAGTGGATTTCACCTTAGTTTTTAATGCTTTCACGTCTCTCTTGTCAAACATATTAGCCAACACGTGATTTTAAAATCCCTAATTCTATAAACGGCTTTCAGGCACGGGCATTGGCTAGATTAACAAGAGATGGATATAAAACTGACCGTATAGTTACATGTACATGACGAAGATGCACACTACACAGTTCAATACGTTGCCCTTCAATGAGCTCAAACTCGTCAAAAGCACAGCACCGCTCGTATATGCCGTTAGTATGTGCATCTTTGTCTTACGCATTTGCTCTCGCATATCTTTTTTCGTACTTCATTAATTCGATTGTCTCGTCGCGTTCTTTAAAAATCACAGAGCCGCATTGGGACTTGGGACACGCCGCGTGCATTCTGCTGTTAATTCTTAGAGTCTTTAATTCTTGATCGTTCGTGTTATTGTTTTTGGTATTTTTCAGACAGCATTTTGCTTATATTGTGTGCATATTAGACTTTTTGGTTTTAAACTGCCGGATGTGTGTATCTGTGACGTGTTTCTTTTTATGCAAAAGTAAGTAAATAATTATTAATGTCTCGGACGGTGACGACGACATCGACAGCTTGTCAGATGAAGACCAAAAATAATAGGGAACTTGCAACAAAATTAAATTTGAAAACCACAGTGAACCATTATGCTAAAATAAGTTTTACATACAGTTGTATTGAAGAGTGCTTGAGGTATCTGTTCTGCAAACGCATGGACAAAAATCGTTTTTTGTAGTATCTACTTACATTATTTTTTCTTTATTCATTAAAAAAAAATACCTAATTCGATAACATTACAAACTTTTATTGTTTTATTAGAAACCAACGAAAAGTTAGACCTATTGTAAACTTCAAACTCTTTAGAACCTAGTCTAAAGAAAAAAATATCTACCCGTGAATAAGAAAATAAAAAAGTAAACAATAAGCTATTAAATATAATATATAGATTTTTTCAACTTAACACTGCATGGTCTAAAATCAAATTAAAAAACAAAATAATTCTTTATTAAAAAACGTAGTTAATTATTGATGATACTAGATTCACGACTGCCCGTTGTATATTTTTTATTGTACTAATTAAGAGTGTGTTTTTACCAAAATAACAGCACTTTATTATATTATAAATAAAAATTAAATGAAATTGTTTTTCTGATATTCTATCCTATTTCCATTCCCCTTCAGTGTTTTTTTTTTGAAATATCTTAAAAATTGCTTAGGTAATTCTCGTTTCCATCCATAATTACAACTACAAATAAATTGACCCATGTTCACACATAATTTTTAAGTCCGACCCTGGCCAATCCTTAAGTTCTGTAAAAAGAAATGTTATAAATGACATGTGTCAGCGGCGGCCATTAAAAACTAAGGTGAAATCCACTATACTACTTTTTTTTTTAATTGGCATTTGGCTAATTAGCCATGCAGCCAGTCGCAAAGTAAAAAAGAAAAACATTATTATACGAAACATAAACAGGGATACACGCTTCACTACTACTACTCTTGTTACTACGTATTTTATAAAATGCAAACGATTTTATCCATCTATATTAAGGTTTTCTTTTAAAAGTAGTAGATGAGGAGAAGCTTAGCGCCAAGCCAGACATTTTTTTTTCTGTATCTCTGACTTAATATAAGTACTAAAGATATCGACATGCTGTTTTTACCAATTTTTTTCGTTTTTAATCTATTTTGTATCTAAATAAATATTTATATATCGGCGTTGTGGTCTATGGTCAGCGCAGCGGCCTCACAGATCGTAGGCTCGGGTTCCATTCCCAGTGCCGGCAACGTCGATGTTAAATTTGGAATTTGGTTTAGGAGGTGCGCCGTCTTTCGGAAGAGACGTTAAACTGTGGGCCCCGTGTCATGGATGTTGGCACGTTAAAGAACCCTACCCTCTACAAAGAGGGATTCGGCAAAAATTACCAGATAGTGTGTGACAAATTCCCTGGCGTCGGTGATTGGCCTCGTTGCGGAAAAAGGCCGACGTAAAATAAATAAATTAAAAAAAAAAAAATATTTATATATACGGATTGAGTTTGGAAGAGAAAAAAAAATGTTATAGGAGGTATAGAAGAAAAAGTCTTCTTTATGAAAACTATAATTTCAAATATCATATTTGCGATTACTATATTTATACAGGACTCTTCAGTAACAACATTTTTAGGTTTTTGGATTTTGTTTAAAATAAATTTACGTAAAAACAAAACTATTGTCGCTTTCTTATTCCGAATATGGTTTTATTGCTGGCCGAGTAACGATTTTGATTTTTTATTTGCCTGTTTTGAAGTATTTTTATTATTACGTGTCATATTTCTTCAATTCATTAAATCGTAAATTATAAAACTTTTATTCAAACGTGGTACCACCGAGTTAGCGCATTGTTTAACTCGACATCTGAATTCCCGATAACAATTCCTAACTTGCTGTATTGGGATATTTGCAATAACTAGATAGGTACTCTTATTTTTTCTTTCCAGATATCTAAGTTATTATTGAAATCGGTTTTATACACATGTGGCTTCGATCAGATATCCCCATAAATGAAAGTCGATAATAGTAAGATCCGGACTCCTACGTGCCAGCTGATTTGGACCATATATAGGTACCTTTCAATCCATTTGTTCCCAAAGTGATGATTTAGCCAATCATCAAAAGGAACTGAAAATTTAGAATAAAAAAAGATCCAAAAAACTAAAAATGTTGTTTGTGATGAACCCTGTATAGTAATCGTAAATCTAATATTCGAAATTGTAGTTTTAGTGCAAGCAGACGTTTTTATAAAGAATGACTTTTTCTTCTATACCTACTAATAAAAAAGTTTTTCCTCTTCCCAACTCTATCCGTGGACATATGTAGTCATACAAAATTTTAAATGTTACTTTAGGATAAGTAAACCCTTTCAAACGAGACCAGGCTTGTCAAATTTAGTTAAGGCAAACCGGAGTTATGAGTTTTTCTTTCAAAAGAAATCCCCCTCCCCCCTCTGTCTATTTGGCGAGTTAGAGCAAAATTTATTTAATCATAATTGTACCGTATATTTTAAAGAATAAAACACCTAATTTGTGATATAAATTTGTTTGTCATATTATCGATAACAAACCCGATAATCTTCCCAATCATAGGTTGAACGCCCTCTAGCGGTACGTTTAGGAACTTGCAAATAATTTCCAGCAATCTCTCCTGGTCGATTTTGTAATAAAATTTCTTATTTCAAAACTTTGTGACCAAGGCAACGGTTCCTGAGGGATGGCTGACGTCCACTCTCATTTGGCCGCAATTCAAATGACTTAACAATATTATATATTTATTATGGTTTACAAAATATGTTTGTTGATCTTAACAAGATATATCGATGATTACCTCTGATCATGATAAAATGTCTATTAAAATCCCTGTACCTGAACATACACATTCTATCGATTGATATAATACTAAGTATATAAATTCGGAAAAATCGCCTAACCTTATTATTGTCTTTTATGAATAACAATATATTTACATGTCTTGCAAAAATATTTCAAATCATGTCCATTAACGTCGAATAAACGTTGATAAAATGACATCGCTTATACACGTCACAAACACATTTATTTGACGTTGGTTAAAAAGCTCACGTCTTGTTATAAAAAGGTAACTTTACAAGAAGTGGATTTTATCCACTGGTATGGTAAACCCTCTCTACACGATACCAGTATATTTCTTTACTGTTTAGTAACTTTTATAAATAAACCTTAAAAAAATAGTAAACCACCCTAAGAATGGATTAAAAACAAAAGTTTTTTGCAAGACACCTTCAGTTACATCTTTACAAATATGTACATCTACATAATATGTAGTATTGAGTTCTTATCAGCTTCTATATTCTTATACAGGGTGTTATTTAAGTATGTGGCCGAACTACAAGGAGTGCTTTTTTAAGTGATTTTAAGAAGAAAAGTTCATATAAACATGGGTCCGAATATGCATAATTTTTACGATACAGGGTGTCTAACTTTAAAAAAAAAATCGGATGTTCGTAAATATCTCAATACTCTTTTATTCGATTTTGTTGAAATTTGGCAATTCTCTTTGCAATGATAAGAGGATAATTTAGCCTCAATTATAATAAAAATTGCGCGCCACTGACTTTTTTAAAATCATGTAGGTATTTTTTTCGAATTAAGCAATTACAAATAAAACTATTTTATCTTTTGAGTTTTTTTCATAGCTTGCTTTGTTTTCTAGAAAAAAAAATAAAAACCAACCTAATTGCATGTCCCCGGGACAATTTGAGTAAAAAATTTAAACTAAGTAGGTACCAAATATTAAGCAATTAAAATTACACGAAAGTCCTGTTTTGAATTTTAATATTTTAAAATTTATGCGAAAAAATTCAAAAGAGGACTTTCGTGTAATTTTAATTGCTTAATAGTTTGGTAAGTAGTTTACATTTTTTACTCTTATTGTCCCGGGGACATGCAATAAAGTGGTTTTTATTTTTTTTCTCGAAAACAAAGCAAGATATGAAAAAAACTCAAAAGATAAAATAGTTATATTTGCAGTTGCTTAATTCGAAAAAAATACCTACATGATTTAAAAAAAAATCAGTGGCGCGCAGTTTCTATTCTAATTGAGGCTAAATTATCCTCTTATCATTGCAAAGAGAATTGCCAAATTTCAACAAAATCGAATAAATGAGCGTTGAGATATTTACGAACATCCGATTTTTTTTTAAAGTTTGAAACCCTGTATCCTAAAAATTATGCATTTTCGGACCCATGTTTATATGAACTCTTCTTCTTAAAATCACCTAAAGAAGCACCGCTTGGAGTTTGGCCACATACTTAAATAACACACTGTATTTACAAGATGCTCTAAAACGGATTATTATAGCAGTTTGTAGGTACCTAGAATTTTTTTATTTGTTATCGCCGTTAAAAAAATAGTTTATCAATTTTTATTTCCTATAAATTAATTTAAGAAATGTTTTATTTATGTCATGTTCCGTTTATAACCTTTATTATCTGTCTGTACTGGGTGATACAAAATATACCCAAGGGAATAAGCCTTATATTTTTGTTGTCGGAGTATAAACTCATCGACGGCCAAGCAAAGATAGACTATTGCACCGAGCCGACATACAGAGTGTTTCATTAAGGGTGGCCAGTGGCCATATCTCGCAAACTACTAGGCATGTAAACTTGGAAAAAAAATTATGATTAAAGCGGTCATATGAGAAAATTCTGGAAATTACTTTTAAGTTCCTCATTTCGCCACAAGGGGCACAATTAAATTTTTTTTTTAATTCTTAATTTCTCCGAAAATTCTCATATTAAGGTATAACTCTGATTACACCATCGAAAAGCTTAGACAATTCTGCATCATTTTGGTTTAAGGCTCATTGGCGTACCGACCTTGATAAGAGTGGGGGAAGCTATTGAATGTGTAAACATTAAAATCGCTGTAACTTCTAAACGACTTATCCGATTTTACTAAATTTAAGCTTGTTTGGAAGGCAAAGGTAAGTATCTTCAATCGCCGTATCCAACAGTAAACGATAGTGTTTAATAAAATTGCTAGAGGGCGCAATTTGTAGTTATAACAGTTTTTTCGATTTTATCCCGAAAATTCAAATCATACGGTATAACTATGACATCATAATCGAAAAGTAGATGAAATTTGCAAGAACAGATGTAAAGACCGCAGTTCGATATCTTTGTTCGTTTCAGAGTTATTGCCAAAACAATAATTTTTAATACAAATTGCGCCCTCTGGCAATTTTATTAAACACTATCGTGTACTGTTGGATACGGCGATTGAAGATACTTACCTTTCCCTTCCAAACAAGCTTAAATTTAGTAAAATCGGATAAGTCGTTTAGAAGTTACAGCGATTTTAATGTTTACACATTCAATAGCTTCCCCCACTCTTATCAAGGTCGGTACGCCAATGAGCCTTAAACCAAAATGATGCAGAATTGTCTAAGCTTTTCGATGATGTAATCAGAGTTATACCTTAATATGGGAATTTTCGGAGAAATTTAGAATTAAAAAAAAAAAATTTAATTGTGCCCTCTTGCGGCGAAATTAGGAACTAAAAATAATTTCCAGAATTTTCTCAGGACCGCTTTAATCATAATTTTTTTTTTCTCAAGTCTCTATACTTAGTGGTTTCCGAAATATGGCCGGTAGTCACCTTTAATGAATCACCCTGTATATGCTCACATTTTGACGTTATTCATTTGTTTTTTTATAGACATATTTGTCAAAGATATGACGACATCGATCTTTTTTTAAAATAGAAACATACAGCTTGTGATAATTTACATCATTTGAAAGCTAGTATCTCGTACAGTATGCTCATAAATTTTGGCACGATTCTGTCGAGCTATTTCAAATGGGCGACTGTTAAAAGATTTTAAAAAATCTCTATTTAAATTAGCGGAAATGATAGATCATTGATGTTTTTTACCTTTCAAGATAAGAAATCTTCATTGTTTCACGTTCTGTTGATGCCTGCTCTAGCTGTAATTTTTCCCAACAAAGTAGATCCAGATATACCTAATGGAGCAATTTGGTTTCAGCAAGATGGTGCTCCCCCGCATTTTGGTGTCAATGTGACGAGATATTTAGATGAGATATTTCCAGGTCGCTGGATTGGACGACGTGGTACAATTAAATGGTCACCGAGGTCTTCAGACTTAACGCCTCTAAACTATTTTCTTTGGGATATTTAAAAGAAAAAGTTTACCAAAATAGGCTAAATAATATTGAAGATTTGAAATACAAAATTAGATTATAGACCCATAACATACCGGCTGAAGCCATTCGACGGATTTTACCATCGTCTGAGAGCATACCAAGTACACTCTCTATAGAGAGTGGAGGACATTTCCAGCATTTGCCACGTTAAACCACCATTTTGTTGTGTTTTGTTTTGCTCCGTTGAATTTTTATTTTTTTTGACAAAATAAATAACAAATCAACCATAACTATTGTTAAGTCACAAAATGTCAGAACGTGAAACGATGAAGTTTTCTTAAATTGAAAGGTAAAAAAACATCAATGATTTATCATTTCCGCTTATTTAAATAGAGATTTTTTTAAAACTTTTAACAGTCGCCATTTTGAAATGTCTTGACAGAATGGCGCCAAAATTTATGAACATACTGTACGAGATATTGGCTTTCAAATGATGTATCACAAGCTGTATGTTTCCCTTAAAAAAAACGATGTCGTCATATCTTTGACAAATTTCTACAAAAAAAACAAACGAATAACGTCAAAATGTGAGCCTATATAAAACTAAATTGACGTATCCGAGTGTTTTCCCCAAAAGTTAGAGGTTAAGGATATACTAATTTTATTCTGGACTTTTGGACAACCCTGTATAGTTCCCTTGAGTACATTTTACCACAGAAATAGTAAATTATAATTTCAAACTTTCTTAAACAAATTTAATTTCAAAATTGAACGGGTTTTGGTGCTTACAATATTGTTGTTTCGGCATAGGTCCAAAAACAACTGATCTGTCAAATTTCATACCAGTTAGTATCACAAGTGACGTACGTAGAACTTTTTTCCTCAACAAGTACAATGTTTTGTCGCTTTACTGGTGTAGAAGTGCCTTCATTTCTTTATACCCATAATTTATCACTAATATTTATTATTAACGTGTAATTTCATCATCATAAGGATTTGTTTTGTTCTGATATGCATATCATAACTTCACAAAAGTATAAAAAATTGCTTTTGATTGTTGTGTGTTATTGTTGTAAGTCCCTTGTAAAAACCTCATGTCAAACTGCGACCGTTACCTATTACAAATTTATCGAAACCGACATTGTAGCATCTAGTAATAAACTTATTGTTGTGATAACATCAGTTCGATAGTTTGAAGGTGCTAGACAATGAAGTAATATCAAAAAAATTACCTTGTCGGACTTCTATTGTCTTTATTTTGTTACTTAACACAACGTTTCAGTTAGTTATTATCTCTAACCGTTTTCAAGTAGGTACCTATAAACTAAATTATAATCTAAGGCTAGGTACTGTCTTAAATACTATCCATGTGCAATGAAGCTTGATGACTCCGCCTACGTGCTTATTGGAGTGTGAAGTTTGAGGTGTTGGTTTTGGACAAGAAGAGGCTTCCAGATATTGGAGATATCATATCCCTATACTTGGTTTATTAAATATATGGGTATTTTGATTCATGAAAGCTGCTTCTTTGAATTTTCGTTTTCTCCAGTGCTGTTCCGTGTCCGAAACCTTGGCTTCTGACCACTGTATATTATATATGTTGGTTGGTCCACACATGTTCCGCTATACCTGATCTCGAAGTTTCACTTCTTTGAGTATGTTTCAGAATCAGATGTTCTTTAACTCGTACGGGAAGAGGTCTTTTTGTTTCTCCAATGTACGATTCGCCACACTCACAAGGGATTTGATAGATACAATTTTTTGTGTTTTCATTACAGGGGGTTTTACTTTATTAAGAAAGCTTTTAAGCGTATTTCAGGATTTAAAGGCTGTTTTGATATTACAGTTTTTGGTTATCCTTCTAATATTTTCAAAAATCCCCTTAACATAAGGTATTGTAGGAAATGCTTGCTCCTCTTTCGTTTCTGTATTAGTGTTTACTTCGCGATTTTTAAGTTTTGAGATGGTATTAGTTATAAAGGTTTCAGGGTAACCATTCTGTTTTAAATCGTTTTTGATATTTGAAATTTCAATATTAAGGTCGTCCGCCGGATTGCTGCAAACGTTAGCCACCACAGGAGAGCGAGATGAACCCAGGGGAAGACCGTCATCTTTTATTTGAAAGTAGGAACTACGTAGACAACACTCCAATAATTCCATCACTCCATCCAGCGGCAAACTAGTGCGTTCTGAAAGGGTTGGGTCTTCTTTGTAACTTTTGCTTGATGATATGCAATGATTTTATTTGATAAGTATTTAAGACACTAGCCTTAGAATTATAATTTAGTTTACACTTGAAAACGGTTAGAGATACTAACTAACTGAGACGTTTGGTTAAGTAACAAAATAAAGACAATGGACTTGTCCATTTATTTGTAAACTCCAAACACTCCTAAGTCAAATGAAGATCACCCCTTAAAATCCTAGTAAAAGTTTTCTTAAATTGCTGATTGGCCAACGCGTAACAAAACGGATTCAACGGGCTATTGGCGTAGCATAAAAAATACGAAAACATGTAAATATGGGAATTTATACAGGGCGGTTGGGTGCAGAACCCTTCAACCAAAGCAAAGATGTGATATGGTGTCCAGCACACCACAAAAGCGCCTAAAATAAACGATATTGTTCTCAGTGCTTTTCTCGCTCTGTTCTCACTCTTGGATTTCTGTCTCAGTCCGAAAGCGCCAAGCGGCCCGCCAAGATTTTTCTTTTTCCCTTTGAATTTTTTTCCCAAGGACTTCACAAAGACTCTCTTCGACGTAGCGTCTGTGGTAAAATCCGTATCTGTTTTGTTAGAAAAAGATTTATTTTTACTGACTATAGTCGTGGCAGTCATAATAGCAGCAACATTACCTGTTTGGGATATGGCTGATATTCCGTCGCATGGGGAACTAGGTCCGCTGTCTCTAAAAGATCCTTTGGTACTAGATCCATCTTTAAAAGAGTTTTTGTGGGAATCTCCGGACTTCTTTCCTACCAGTGATGTGATGGGGCGATTTGAGCTTAGCGTTACTTCGGTTTGAATTCTCACTGAATTTATGTGAGGTTCCACTGTCTGGAAATTGCTTTTCTCGTTACTTGGAGGAAATGTAATTAAGTTTTCATCATTCGAGGGTATTCTACTGTTATTTTCAAATGAACGAAAGGGATTGGTAGGGTAATCCAACGTGCCATGATGGTCAGATTTTGATTGATTACAAGCATTACTGTAAATTTGATGGGAGGTATCAACAAATCTACTGGTACCATGGTCTACACCGCTTTGGGGGACACCTTCGACATTACTATCACTATTGTCATAGTATTGGGGTAAGATATCAACACCACTATCACTTTGGTCTACACCACAAGGGTCTAAGGCAACATTACTCAAACTAGGGATTTTTTCCAGTACTGGAGACGGTATAACTACACTACTCTCATCCATATACCTTAAGTCTGAATTGTCTAGACCCGTTAAAAGATCAAACGTGCTATGTACTTTTTTGGTAGGAGGTTTACAAGGTTCTACAAGGGACTTTACACCAATTTCTATGGAACTGTATGAAGTGGGTAACTGGGGAAGTTTACTGGGTCTTACCAAGTGATGTTGAACGGTTTTTTTCATTACTTCGTGCAGTTTTTGTGTTTCTTCTTCAGGTTTTTTGTTACGTGCTAATTTGGGAGTAATTTTTTCTGGTTCTGCAATCTTTTTTGATGGATCTTGTTTGGATTGGAGGCCGCCGTTGACTTTTTGCGGCGATGCGCCGAAGAACTGTATGCTGCTCGTCTGAAGAACTAAAAAAGAAATAATGGTGATACAAAAAATGCAAAACTGAAGGGTTGTATATAATAAAACAAAATTTAAGAAAGTAATTTTAATATACCGAACCTATATCGACGATGCTCTTCCGATGACTCTTGTTTTTATCATCTTTCTGTAGTTTCCCAGTTAAACTAAGACGCGGTTCTTCTTTTGGGTTGTTTTGAATGGTGCTGTCTTCGTCGCTCTCAAAGGCCGGGCTGGAACTTCGCTCTGATTTTTCTTCTTGCAGCAACATCTGCAATCACAATTGTTTGGGATAGTTTGAGATGAAAATCAAAGGGTTCAAAGCACATTTTGGGAAATTTCTAATCTACCCTTTATATATATTGACACAAGGCCGTTATCAATACCCGTTAATAATAGTAAAAGTCCAAGAACAGAACCTTGAGGTATTCCATAGTTCAATCTATTTCTCTAACTAAAACCGAAAGTAGAAGGTTGATATACATAGAAACTACTCGCAGACATTTGGTAGGAGTAAATTCTCTAAAAAAATTATCTAAATTTTGTATCAAAGTACCTTATTATTTGAAGATAGATTAATATTCCTTTCCATCGTGGCTACTGTGGTGGTTGTGGTATTGGTCGTAGAACTGTTTTTATTTGAACTAGTAGTTTTTTGACTAGAATTTGAGTCTCCTGAGCCTCCAGCTGCATAACTTTCCCTTACTTTCAGTCCATCGGCGCTTGTAGGCAGTTTTTTACCTAAAAATATATAGATCTAGATTAAATGAACCATGGTCGATCTAGTCTTACGACACCCATAGGCTCACACATCGATATAAGCAAAAGGCTAGTTCTAGGGGTTTGTTCGAAGGTTACAATTAGCATGTTCTTTTACCTTCCTCTAAAAAATTATTGTCATGAATATCCTGAACTGCCTCTTTTGATTTCTGGCTACCATTCATTCTTCCACCGGGCGTAGGGAGTTCCAAGGATGGTTTGGTTTCGCTCAACCCGATACCAGCAGCTCTACCTGCCATACCTAAGAAATAATTGCCAAATATAAAAAATAGTATATTGTATACCTAGTGAGCCATTATTGACCTAGCACTTTCATATATATAATTTGCTGCTAACTGTTGTTTATTTAGAATTTAGAAGAATCTAATTTTGTACCTGACATAGCTCCAGCACTTAAAGCTACCATTGATTGCATCTTTCTTTGTTTTGCTTCACTTTTTTTCTGCATATCAAATGCCGTTTTATAAATACCTTAAAATAAAACGACTTTTGTATAAAAACTAGGTGAAAATATAATTATAGACTTAGCGTTAAACCTGCGTAATATTTACCTCCATACAAAATAAAAAGAACTATAAGGGTGACCCAATAATATGTTATAATAAGGGCTGTATTGAAAACAGGTTCCTTCAGAAACTGCACAGCACATTCCCCTGGTAAGAGATCCCTGTACCCGACAAAATGTTCCCAACCGAATATGCTAATGAAGAAAAGTAAGGTGGGTATGATCCATGTGATTACTACCATTAGTATAACTCGTTGTTTTGTTCTCCAACTAAAATAGAAGCGATCTTTTATTTACTATTATTATACATACTATAAATATTTACCTACCTACGATATTTCGCTGCTATTTTTACCGAACAAAACCTATCTATGGTGATAAGCAACACGGTATACTGAGATACTAGACATACTGTATAATCTACTGACAACCATAAATCACATAACAAAGGTCCTAAGTCCCAGTAGCCCATTAGTACATAGACAGCGAAAAATGGCATTGATACGGTTCCTAAAATGATTTTTGAAATATAAACGCGTATTTTACCCATTTTTGTGTCAGATTAATACATTACTTGTTCTACTTACCAATTAACATATCTGTAGCTGCTAGAGAAGCTATGAAATAGTTGCTAGGTTGCCTAATATTTCTATCGACTATAAACGCTAGGAGTACCAATATGTTTCCTGACACGGTAAGGATCATACAAATTCCTAAACTTATGGCTATTAGAACGGTCTGCCATAGTTCAAAGGGCGCTAGAACCGGTGAGATTGACGGCTGTGTTGAGACTGTACTGCTGATGTTTTGTTCGGTACCTAAAATTTAAAAATAAATCGTCTATATACCACAGACATATACGGATACCATATTGTTTACATTCGTCTTGATCAGAAATCGTTTTTACCAGAAATCAAAGATGACACATTTCAGCTGATTGCCCTAGATCAACCGCCAGTGTTGGAAGACGAAAGTTATATTACATTATATTATATGCATTTGTAATGTGTACTTATTAAGTAAAAATTATATTCTAACTACAGGGTATTCGGAAATGATGAGCAAAAAAGTTAGGGGATAATTCTAGACCGAAAATAAATGCGATCTCTTCCTATAACATTTTTTCGAAAATTGATTATTAGCGGAGTTACAGGGTGTTAAGGTTGGATTTTATTTGCAGTTGCAACTGTAAGTATAACAGCTAGCTTACAGTGTTGCCATTTTTTACAGGCATTTATGCATCTATGAATCTCATAGTAAACAAGTGGTTTTTGATAAATTTAATGGAATGTTTTGTCTCCGTACATTACATGATTCAGAGGAAAGCAATTCAAATTAATTAAAAATTATCTGAAAAATAGACCAACTTATGTTCAAATAGATAAAGAAAAAAGCTATCCAAAATTATTTAAGTATGGTGTTCCTCAAGGAACAATTTTAGGACCATTATTTTTTAGTATTTATATTAACGACTTATTTAGTATAAATTGCGATGGACAATTCATAGTTTTGCAGATGATACTACAATTTGTTATACCGATACAAATTGGAACAACTTAAATAATAAAATTAAAAAAGATTTTAAAATTATAAAAAATTGGTTTGATAACAATTTGTTAACAATTAATTTTAATAAAACAAATTATATTCCTTTTGCTTTAAACCTAAATAACCTACCACGAAATATGAATAGTATTAAAATAAATGAAGATATTCAAATTTTTAAAGTTAATAAAATAAAATATTTAGGAATTATTTTTGACAGTAAATTAAATTGGATAGAAGAAAAAAATTTTTAAATGTAAGACATGGAAATATTATATTACGCCATAGTTAAAACTCATTTAAATTACGGAATTTTAGGTTAGGGAGGAATAAATAGAACTTTAGTTAAAAAATTAGAAATATTACAAAATAGGTTTCTAAAAATTATATTCAATAAAGATTATCTTTATCCTTCAAAAGAATTATATTTAGAAACAAAAAAGTTGAACATAAGACAACTTTACATTTATAAAATCTTAATATATATATATTTAAAAATAAAAACCTTATACAATTTAAAAACTATAATCATAATACACGTCATAAAAATAAAATAACCATAAAACCTAAAATAAATAAGTCCATAGGACAAAAAAAAATTCAAATATTTATGTTTTTATTTAAACGATTATTTACCAACAAAAATTTAAAAAATTGATTTCATTAAAAAAATTTTAAGTCAAAATAAAAACATGGATATTAAAAACAGACAATTTGAAAATATTTTTAGAAATGCTTTAATTAATTAATTAATATTGTTCTGAATAATTTATATAAGTTATATTTTTTACTTAAAAATTATAAATTAAATTTTATTATAGGTAATATATTTCTTATTTTTTACTTTAAAACTTGATTTCTTATGCATATTTATGATTTATGATTATACATACTAAAACAAAAAATAAGATTTGCTCAGCTTCAGGGGACTAAAGAATAAGTTTATAGAAGACAACATAATAGTATATTAAAAAAGTACACGTTTCATAAGAAGCGGTTTTAGCGCACGCGCCTATTTTAAAAAACGAGCCACGAAGTGGCGAGTTTTTTAATTGACACGTGCGCTAAAACGCCTTATGAACCACGTGCTTTATACTATTTTTTCTATTTGTAGTTTTTTCAATAAAAAATACATATTTAAAAAGAAAATAAATCCTTTAAATTTTTATGTCTAAATTTTATGTTGGTAATACTATTTTTTATCATAGTAGCCTCTGGACAAAATTATTTTGCGAACTGTCATTTTTTGATTTATTGACCCATTTTCACCACGAGATTCTAAAGTTATTTTAGCGATATGAGATTTGAAATTGGACGGAATACGTTGTGTGATCCTTGTACATTCAGTACATATACAGAGCGTTCGGAAATTCGGGCGATTTTGCTAATTTTTTTTGAATTTCAAAAGACGTGATTTTACGTCAATTTTTTAATTTTTTAATTTCAATATTACCAACATCAAATAAAGAAAAAACGCGTATCGAAATAGCTTCATTATGAACTTCATTTCAAGTTCATAATGAACTTATTATGAACGTCAAATAGAAAAACATATTTATAATATTATTATTAAATTTTAAATAAACTTATTATTATTATGTCTGTGTCTATGAAATATTTCTTTAAATACTTACTTTAAACGGCATTTATTCTTTAGTTTAATATATCTTTGAAGTGGCTCAATTTTAACGATCAAAGTTTTATTATCATCATTATGCTGCGACATCCTGGTGGTTTAAAAATTGATGGGGTATTAAAGTTTAATGATCGTTTTCATTCTCTTATCTACGTAATTGTCAATTAACTTTTGAAATTTTTATGTAAGTATAAAGACATTTCTTAAGAACGGAGTTTCGATAATGTCAGTAGCAAGAACTCAAGAACTAGAGTTTAATTCGGTAGATATATGGAGACCGACTGACCATGGGAAATCCCATGTAAATTTTGTTATCGTCTAATATTGGCTTTCCTTTTAATTTGACAGCAAAATTGCATGATACTTTTTTGAAGGCCCTTGTATGATGGACTCGTACACCAAATTTTATTATTTTCTAACAAGCCAATTATAAGTTATTTAGAAAAAACTGTTCGTGAAATAAAAAATAAAAAATACGGCTCTGTGTAAATTTAATTATTGCATTGTATTTATAAATATAAAAGTCGATGGTGTGTAAAGGGCGGATTATATGCACTTAAATTCAGTCAAAATATGCGCATATATTATATGCCTTGTTTGCCTTTAAAATATTCAGTTATTTGCATTTTTTTTAACCAAATATGCATACTGGTATGCAATATTTCTTAATTTATTATATTAAAATGAGGTAAAGAAAAACATTGGGTTCTAAAAATAATGTTTATTTTTAAAACAGTGCAAAAAAAACGAAAAAAAAATGTTTTAAACCTAAAATTGTATAAAAGGCATTTATTACTAAATATATTTCACACTTTTCAACTAAAAAGGATTGTCTTCTATTAGTAAAAATATGTTTATACAAAGAGAAGCTTCTTTCAACATCTACTGATGTAATCGGACAATACTGCAGGTAGCAAAATATAAGGCCAAGATAACTTCGTTGGATGGTTTACCCTCATAAATGCTGCAGTTAAGTATTTAAATCCTTCATTCTTTTTTACAGCTACATCCAATTTGTTCCTTACTTGACCCCCTACTTTATCGGGAATATTGTTACATTTAGCCGAAAAATTTCAACAATACTAGTTATTGAATATTGAGTCTCTTAAACTTAAATTTCTACTCTCCAACGAGGAGATTATGTCCGGTATAAAACTGAAATTAACCTTAATGAAAACAAGTTCTTAACCTACACTTACACGTTTTTTTTTACAACTCTTTACTTTGCACAACACACTGCGAATCGTCATCTAAATCCAAAATTAGTTCTTTAATGGCTTTGAAATGGCTCTGCGTAGAATATTACGGCCTTAAACCATCTTCCCTACCGGGTAATTACAGGTTCTGGAGGTAAACTAACTCCTGGTAATCTCTCCTTATACAACTGCACTCTTAGAGTTGCTTTTAGAAACACTTTTTTTACATTTGAAATTAATTTATTTTAATTTAAATACAGTTTGTTAAGCAGGTAATAATAAAGCATTATTAAGTGACAATAAACAAACCCTAACAATATACCTGCAAAAACCCCGGAAACCCCCAATAAATACCTTGTGTATAACCGAAATGTAAATATAATTATTATAATCTTCAGATTGGAAAATTCCTGAAATAAGTACCGAACTGGACCCTAAACCTTTAACGTTTTCAATTTTTTGATAAAGCCGAAAACATAAAAATATGCTCTTAAAACAATAATTTATGAAAAATATGCATTTTATTATAAAATTCACAAAATATGCAAAAAATGCATATATATGCATATATCCCACGGGTGTAACATGTGAAATTTCTCATTTTACTCACGATTTTTGGTCCACTCAATATCAGTTCCAAATATGTTTAATGCTTCGTTATCAAACGCTGTAAGATTAAAAGTTTCTGTACATTCTGTCAATGATAGCAGTCCTTCATATATGGTCTTGCATATTTTCTCCTTTTGCTTTTGAAGTTTCCTGAAACAAAAAAATATTTATTAATGAATATATTTCAAATTATTGAATATTGCTTTCTACCGATAATTATACCCAGAAAATCAAAATTATCTTATGCAGCTGAAATTTTGTATGTGGGCTAGAAACTGCATTTAAAAAAACTTTTTCTAATAACTTTTTTTGATACTTTCAAAAATAACCCCACTTTTGAATTATTTTTTGGAAAAATTTAAAATTTGACAGATAATGCAAATCACGTGACTACTATTTTTCGCTTAATTTTCATCTCGATCGAAGCAGAACTTGATGCCAAAGTCAAATTTCGAATAAAGCTATTAATAAGAAAAAATTCCATATGATGCGGACTTTACTGGTCACACTGTATATATACAGTGGCGTGCCGAAAGGGCCCGCAGGGCCCGCAATGCGGGGGGGCCCCGGGGATCTGGGGGGCCCCCGCTCAGCCTCGACTTCGACCTCTATAATACTTTTATACTTAATTTTATAGCGGCGGAATATGTGTATACCTTATAATTTTCCAAAATCAAATTAAATAGATTTTGCCTTATCAGTAGGTACCTATTTTATGGCAAAATTCAACAACATGACAACGTAGTCGAACGTAGAATCCAAGACGACAAGAAAAAGTGGCTACGTTACAGTGACGCGACGCGTATCTATGGTTACCAAGTTTTTCTGGGAATCCCAGACTGTCGATAACGTGGTCATGATGCTCGCGTTTTGAGATTGAGATTATTGGTATTCGGAAATTCGGATAATGCGTCAAATGCGTGGTTGCCTAACAGTAGTAATAGTTCAATATTATATTTATAATATTAATATTATAACCAGTCTATTACAATTATAGTAATTAGAGTAACCTAAGTGGTGTTTTTAGTTCATTCTGTTATACTTTGATACTATTTTTATTATGAGTGGTTTACGAAAATATTTAAGTGGATCACAGAAAAGAAAACTGAATGAAATAAAGGAAGAAGAGAAAAACAAACTGGTCAAAATTGATAGTTTTTTTCTAAAAATTTTTTTTTCTATCCATAATCCGATTTGAAATATCACCCTAGACAGCAGTTTCGTTGTCACCAGTATAAGCAGTATATTAATTTTTTTCATGTAAAGGGGGCCCCTTGAAAAAAATTGCGGGGGGGCCCGAAGACCTTGGCACGCCACTGTATACATATAGACATTTTGGAACCCACTGCGATGGTCAGCGCAAAATAATGGCATTAACGATCAACTTTGAACTGACACATAAGAGCCAAGGTATACAGAGTGTTTTCAAAGTTGAGTCATTTATTTTACCAGGTTGTAAAAATAAGTAATTGTGCCAAAAATCATTTATATAAAAGTTGCAGAATAAAGAAGTCATTAACAATTGAAAAAATGTAAAATTTAAAAACTTAAGACCTGCTGTTTGGTATTCTCGACCACTAAAACCCGTAAAATGAATGAATGATAAGTAATTTGTATCCTACAAAAAAATAAGCCATACCCAGTATCGCCAGTAAACACAACATTGATAACGCAGTGGTCGAGAATATCAAAAAATCAGGTCTTACAGTTTTTAAATTTTACATTTTTTCAAGTGTTAATAACTTCTTCATTCTGCAACTTTTATATAAATGATTTTTGGTACAATTACTTATTTTTACGAGTTCTACAACCTGGTAAAATAAACGACTCAACTTTGAAAACACCCTGTATATTTCTAAGAATCGATAACCCAAATAAATAAGCAAAAAATTATTGTTGACCCAGTCTCCATAATATGTATATAAAGCCAGTCTGCGGCGCGTCGCCGGTCGACACCCAAACAATTCCCATATTGGACAGGGTAAATAATAATTTAAAATAAACATATTTCAGTCATGGCAAGCAGGGGAAGAAGCATCAGTGCTTCCATCACTTCCACGCCACTGCAAGTAATTGTCAAATTTAAGACCTGCCTTATCTCAAAACAACACTGTTTATCTTTTTAATATACATATATACGTGCGTTCGCTTTTTAATTAGACATTATCGAGTTTCTATAAGGCCCGTAAACCGACACTGCCTGCAAAAACCCCTCCTAGGGTTAACATTTTCCTTTGAAAAATTGTCGGTTTGTGTTACAAGATTAAAACGCTTATAAAAATGAGCGTAATAAATTTTTCGTACGTAAATTCGTTTTTTTTCTCTGGCTGAAATTAAAATAAAAACCTGAATAGGTGATAAAAACGGTAATTTTATGGAACAAATACGTCTACAATTTGTCTACAATCAGTGGCGCATCCAGAGTTTGAGCCTGGGGGGGGGGGGGGGGGGGGGGTGGTAATGCCGCTATTTAGGCAGGCGCGGATACAGAAAATTTTTAGGAGCCACGCCCAAATTTCATTTTCGTGACAAAAAAACTTGGAATTATATATACGTACCTAATTTTCTTTAAAAAAATGTCAGAATTTCTGCCAAAATATAATTGAATTTTCTATATTCATATATTTGTAAGAAATATAGTACTTCCGGTTTGACCGGAAGTTGACACGATTGGAAAGATAATAAAAATCGAAGATAGGGATATGTAAGCCGTTTTGCTCGAAGACGTACAGTTAGAAAGCTAGACGCTGTCAAAGTTCAAAAATGTAATTTTTCAAGAGTCAATATCTCGGAAACTGTTAAGTATAGACTAATAATACTTTTATTAAAAAATGTTCTGAATTTTATGCAGAATCCAAAAAAATTATATAAAATAGGAGTATCCATTTAAGATTTAGATCTTAGGCCCCCTCACTCCTAGGGGCTTGAAGTAACAAGATTGACAATATACGCAAAAGATGTCCCCCTCGAAATAAAAATCGACGGGTCCGAGCGATTTTCCACATTTTCATTTTAAAGCAGGAAAATCGAGGTGGGAAGTTTTCAAATAAACACCCTGTATATGGTATATTAACAAATACATATTTTAAAACCATTTAAGAAATAACAAATAATAAATAATGATCTTTTAATAGTTTTTGCAATATTTCTTCGGTGAAAAGTAATATAGGTCTAAAAAATTCCTGGGAGGGGTAATTACCGCCCCTGAACCTATAGCATCTGTATCTTTTTTTTGTTTTTCCAAATACTAAATTCTGATTTTAATTTTAAAAGTATTAGGTCCTTATTTTGGGTATTTTCAAAAATCCTGGGGGGGGGGTAATTACCCCCATTACCTCCCCCGTGTATGCGCCACTGTCTACAATGGTGATAAAGGTAAACGACATTTTGTAAAACTCAGTGCGATGTTTATAATACCGTATAATAACAATAACATAATATGGAACCGATTTATCTACAAAAGCACCTAAATAAAACCATAGATAAGCAAACAATAATAATTACGAAAGTGGCAAATATATGGCCACGCGCATGTAAACAAATCTACACACGATTAGACATGCGCACTGCAACATTATCATTTGACGAATGGGAACATAGACAGGTCGGGGCTTTAAAATTTAAGTTCTTGCTCAAGAAATGGTGAAAGTTGACTTTCAATTTATTTTTACGTGTAAACAGCTAAAATTTGCCCCTAGTTCTTGCCAAAAAATTGGAATTTGAAAAGGAAGAGAACTAGTCAATTGAACTATAAAACTTATAAAATCGAATATAAAAACAAACAAACCCAGCCAAGGGCGGATCCAGCCGCAGGCGAAATTTTTTAGAGGTTTTTAGAGGAAGAAGATGAAACAATTAAACTGAGGTTTAGAGAACCAACTCCTGAAATATACAAAACTGGAGATTTTATTAGTACATTTTTTAGAGATAATCCTAAATTATAATCGTATTAATGAAGTTCCTTTTACAATGAAAATGAGTAGGTAACGAGTTCCTTTTTGCAAGACGCCGTAAAATAACAGTGTTTTCAATTTGTAGAAAAAATGTGCACTGGGTTATGAACTCACTCTTTTTGACCACAATAGTTTTTACGTATGTTGAAATGTAAACCGCCCAGGGGGGGGGTCATGACCCCCATGACCCCCCCCCCCCTGGATCCGCCCTTGAACCCAGCAAAATAATTAATCTTCGATGTTATCGCGTACCTAACCTCAAGTCAAATATTAGTTAGTATTAGTGATGGGAATAATCGAGTTATTTTAATAACCGCCTACCGAAAATTCAGGTGATTTTAAAAACCGGTTGAAGTGATTTTAAAAACCGGTTGAAAACCGGTTTTTCACTCGCATGCTATATTATGGGAATATGGGCGGTAGTTCGTCGAACAACACTGCTGACTTCTTAAAAAGAAAAAGAAAAAAGGTCGCCAGTTCCGTGAATTAGTAAAAAACCGATATACATAATCACTGCGAGTGACCTATTCAGGCACCCACTAATCAATACACTGCCCCGATATTTAGACTTCTAAATAATAAAAAAAGGTGGCCAGTTCCGTAAACTAGTTTGTCTAGCCGCAATGAGTGATTGGTATGAATGGCATGCGCGTCGTTGGAAAATAAGAACCGAATTTTCGTCACTCGAATTATTACCGATGATAACCGAATAATTCAAGTGATTGAAAAAACTGAGTGATAGATTATTTTTCACTCGAGTGATCCCAACACTATAGTTAGTGTATAACTTGTATTGATTTTTACAATTTGGAAAAACTTGGGTACATCCCTTTATTTTTCTGTGGGTACATCACTACTCCGTACTTACTGAAAATACGAAACACCCGGTGTTTTACCTCTAAGTATTTGGGCATAACAAAATAATACAACGGCTGTTACTAGTCATTGTTTATATTCCAATCGGAGTCACTAATAGCACAAATACAATTAATTTAACTACACAAAACTAGAACTTCGTAAATATTAAATACCCACAATAAACAACAAGGAATCCACAGAGAAAACTTAAAACACAACAACAAAAATGGCGCTGAGCCGATTCTGGAGTGTATTTTGAGCGTGTCGCTAAGGAAGGACAGGCCGATAACAAGAGGTTTGTGCGCATGCCCAATTCTCCGGGGAAGGAAGTCATCGGACCGGTAAACCGTGCGCTCGGACGCATTTTTTCACCCATAAAACGTAACTTTTGTTTGCGCAGGAGATAAAATAAACCTATAACTAAGTTTCTAATATTTTAAATAAATTAGCCAAGAATAATATATTATGCACTTAATACATACCTTAAATTAAAGCGGTATTACCTGAAGTGTAATATCATCCCTATTTAAAATTAATATTAAGTTTTAAAAAAAATATATTACGAAATTCCTCTCCCGTATCCCTCTGCACCAATGGGTACAAGGTAGATTTTATGTAATGAACTATTTTTGGCTCTTGGAGTGTGAGGCAAATAGGAATACAGTTCTAGGGAAAGAAAATTATTGAAAAATTGAAGCCTTTTGAAGGAAAACTATAATAGCGAAATGTCCTGAAGACTACAAAAAACTTGCTAAATGTCTATGGTCAAAACTATTTGGTAGAAAGAGATGCAACTAATCCCACGATAAACATTATTATCTGTCTGACTCGACGAACAAAGTATTCGATTATATTATCATAATATTATGATGATGAATAATCAAATACCTTATTAAGTTACTTTTTAAATTAAATAATAATTATAGAATGAGACGGTAGGGCCTTCTTAATTCTCATTAGGGCAGTTTAAACTACAACTTCCAGACGTTAATATTTAATTTTCGAAACTGGAAATTTGCTGCGCCCCGTTTGATGTCGTTAATCATAAGAGGGCACAGTCAAAGGCAGTGGTGTCACATTATTTCCAAAACAGGGCCGTGGATAGTAGACAGATGCTCCATTAAAACTTAATGAAAATATTTTTTGCGATTTTTTTCCGATTCTACGGGTAAAAAGGTCCATTGGCGTAATCTGGGGAGGGGGGGTAGCCAGTGCCCAGCCTAGACTATTCTAGCACCTATTCCCGCCACGACCTATATACTTATATCTTATATTTATAAGAAAAAAGTAAATATTTATATTTATATTTATATTAATACAAATTCCAATTAATTAAAATTAGACAATGCATCATATCATTCAAGAATTTTAAACAACCTCGTTCATCTAGGCGAAAAAGTGATATTTATGAGTGGCTCGAAAAACACAACCAAAATCCTTTACCAAATATGTTAAAGTCCGAACTCCTATCAATGGCAAAGTCTCTCAAATCACCCAAAATATACGCTGTAGATAAAATATTGCGTGAATATGGCCATGAGGTTCTACGACTGCCGCCATATCATTGCCAGTTTAATGCGATAGAATTAATATGGACTCTGGGGCAAAATCTTTTTATGAAAAACATGTAGGTGATGGTCTTAAATCCTCGCAAGTAGAGATAGTTTGGCAAGATTTGTTGGATCATACGCAGGAGTACTGGAAGAAATCGGTGGAACATACAGAAAAATTAATAAGGAATTGGTGGGATCGAGAACAAGTATTAGATGTCGAAGTAGCGCCGATGATCATTGCTCCATTTGAGGACGACTCAGATGACGAGGACTTTTTAGAATTTCTAAGTGATGATGACAGTTTTTAAGTTTTTAGTCTATAATTATAAACGGTTTTCTTTGTTTACATTTTTTAGTATTCTTCGGTATTATATTATGCTTTCTTTCATGGACAATTTTCTGTACAATCCTTAAATTGATCACCAGTGCTTTTGCTAGTGTTTTCTACTAATTGGTTGGCAAATTACCATATTTTCTCTTTATTTCTTGAAATAGTTAATCGGATTAAATTCCATTGTATTGTTAGGTTAGGTAATTTTATAGCTAAAATAAATTATTGTCGTTTTTAATAAATAGATTCAGTAGATATACCTACTATTTACAGAGATGGCGAACCAATGGCTCGCGTGCCATTGATGGCACGCCACCGATCACAAAGTTTACTATGAATTATTATATCACGAATTGGACGGCACGTCTATGGCCTCATTAAACGTTTCTTTAGAAAAAATGGCACGTTAATACATAAAGGTTCGCCACTCCTGTACTATTATGTACATAATTTTTGCAAAAATAATAATATTATATGTCTTCACGACAGTTAAAATAATAAAACTATGTTTCTTTTCTCCGGGTACATTGATACCTACATAATGTCACAACATTTTGATAAGCTCTGGAATTTTCGAATCGATTCATACGATCGGTGACCTTTGGACCTGCATAATAAGACCAGATTTGACTATGTATTTATACACATAGGGAAAATGTTTGTCCGCCCATCTCTTAGTAATAAGTTAGAATAGTACAAATATGAAGTATCGCAAAGTAAACAGAAATAGGTAGATTATGTTTCCCCCCACTCCATCGCATCGGATCTGGCTGGCTCGATGCGTTTCGCTTGATCCTGATCCTTTCATTCAGGCGGCAACGTACGAAAGAATAAGAATGAATATTTATTTGATATTAATAGAATCGAAGCGGCGCGGCGTGCCACCAGCGAGTGCCATGAGCGAGATGCAATACGATGGAGCGGGGGAAACATAATCTACCTACCTCTGTTTGCTTTGCGATACTTCATATTTGTACTATTCTAACTTATTACTAAGAGATGGGCAGACAAACATTTTCCCTACGTGTATATGAATTTAACTAAATAGATTTGCTTGTCGAATAATGACTAAGAACCTATACGTCAAGACGTTGACATCTATTTGTTTATTAATTTATTATATTGAGGTTAGTTTTATGACAGGTGACGATATAATGATGATACATTTCTAGGTTAGTTTTGTTTATCAAATAAGAATTTGCGGGCTTTAAATATAATAAATCATTTCCATAGCATCCTTGATTAGTCAACTGTTTGAGGACGATGCTACGCTAATGTAATTTAACTTAATAATTTTGGCGGGCCAACACTGTTGTGGCGTAGTTAAACAGTTAATCTGAAATTTGGGAAACCTCATACTCGTAAATTATTTCGTTTCATTTGCATATCACTAAGGACTTTGGCTCTGGGCTATTTATAGGATAATATCTTGGAGTTAATCTAATTACCTAGTTAGATAGGTATAACAGCGATTACGATCTCCAAGAAAATCTACAGGTCTGTTATTTTATTTACAAGGACCTTCAAAAAAAGTCTAATACAATTTTTATGTAAAATGAACCTATTGACAAAATCATATTCAATTCTAAAGTAAACCAAGATGCAAATTGCGCCCCTCCACTTTGTTTGTCAAACTTACGCTCTTAAATGTATTAACATGATTGTCTAAAACCTTGTAAAAAGTCTGCAGTATGGCAACGCAGCAGTTAGGGATCCGCCCCCAAAGATATGCCCGCCACGACATTGGTCCGAGGCCACGATGACGCTAATATATTCGTTTCCGTTTAGGGATGTCCACGGAAAATATATCGAGGAAAAACATCGATGTTTAAGATGCATTGGAAATTTTTTTTAATAGCATTCGAATTACAAAACAAATCACAAATCTAGAATAATAATTATTGTTCTTAGCTGAAACCAAAGGTAAAAGGTATAATCAAGATCGTGAGGCAACGACAAAATAATTATTTTACAAATAAAATTAAGGCTTAATACAGGGTGTTTTTTTAAGGTCGACGAGCGGCCATATCTCGGAAACTACTGGGCATAGAAACTCAGGAAAAGAAAAATGATAATTAAAGTGGCCATGAGAAAATTCTGCAAATAATTTTTAAGTTCCGCATTTTGCTGCAAGAGGGCGTAATTGAAAAGTAAATTTTAAAATTTTACCTAACTCCGAAAATTCCACATTAATGTATATGTTTGATTACACCATTTTAAAGCTTCGACAATTATGCATCATTCTGGTCTTATGCTCATTGGCGTACCGACTTTAATAAGAGTGGGGGAAACTGTTGAAAGTGTAATCATTTAAATCGCTGTAACTTATAAACGACTTATCCGATTTTAGCAACCTAAAGACGGTTTGGAAGAGAAATGTATGCACTTTCACCAATCGTATTTAGTTGTCCATAATAATTCTCAAAAAAAAATGCTAGAGGGCGCAATTTGCAATTTTTTGATTTTACTCCGAAAAAATAAAATCATACGGTATAATTATGATACCATACTCGAAAAGTAGATAAAATTTGCAAGAAAAGATGTGAAGACCGCAGTTCGATATCTTTGTTCGTTTCAGAGTTATTGCCGAAACAATAATTTTTAATACAAATTGCGCCCTCTAGCAATTTTATTAGAAACTATCTTGTACCATTGGATATGACAATTGAAGGTACTTACCTTTCTCTTCCAAACAAGCTTAAAGTTAGTAAAATCGGATAAGTCGTTCAAAAGTTACAGCGATTTAAATGATTACACTTTCAACAGCTTCCCCCACTCTTATTAAAGTCGGTACGCCAATGAGCATAAGACTAAAATGATGCATAATTGTACAAGCTTTAAAATGGTGTTATCAAACATATTAATGTGGAATTTTCGGAGTTATGTAAAATTTTAAAATTTTCTTTTCAATTACGCCCTCTTGCGGCAAAATTCTGAACTTAAAAATTATTTCCAGAATTTTCTCATGGCCACTTTAATTATCATTTTTCTTTTCCTGAATTTCTATGCCCAGTAGTTTCCGAGATATGGCCGCTCGTCGACCTTAACAAACACCCTGTATAGGTACCAGATTATTGAAAAGCGCATGATATGAAAAAGCCCGATACCGTGAATCTAGCTGGGTTGCCAGATTTAACAAAATCATCGGTAGATGACTTTAAAAATCACTGTAAGCTGTAAAAGACCACTGTTATACTTACGGTGCGTTGGCATATATTTTGCAACCTTTACTTAAGATACAAAACTATCTACACCATTGCTTTTAAGCTAAAAAAAAACTAACCTGAATAACCTCACTTACAGCCAAAATAATAATCCGGGGTTAGAATACTCGGGTTTCATACTCAACATGCACTGGCGATCCATTGTAGATAATAATAATCGAAAAACGCAATTGATCACAAACCCAGCTCACCAACACTATAGATAATGAATGAATATCAAAAATTCTGCGTCACTCGTAGTAAGAACGTACGTACAGCGTTACCGTTGTGATTTTACTAAAGCTTTATAATTTTATATCATTAGGAAACTATAAATAATTTGATTAGTAGAACATTTTATAAACACACATATATTTAGTATATTATTTTTACTTAATAGGTACAGGTGGGCAATCTGCAGAAATTTGTCAACATTCATTTTTGTTAAAAACGATTTCGGATTGAGACAAAATGTAAACAATTTGGTCACCTTATATGTCCGTGGTTTTTTTCATCATGTAATGCCGACATGTTGTTAGCGTCATACACATTTTTAATTGCATTGTAAAAAAGGGACCATTCCGGCCGCGGCAGCCAATTAAATTTTTATATAGATAATAATTAACTCCCAATTAAAAAAACATTGATTGCCTGAAGAAAATAAAATATCGCGTTGTTGTTCAAAAGATAAGGGAATGCACTCAAAACTAATTGCACTGATTTTAAAGATAATTAAAGCCAATTTTAAGAGAAAATTGAAGTTAATGTGTTCTATGGGAAGCGCCAATACGGCTTGTTTATTTAGCGGAACTAGATTATCGGATATATCAGGATCCATTAAAATATAAAATCGAATGGACGTTGTGATGGAAGGCAAGAGCAGATTTTAATATGCATTATATGCAATATCTGTTCAAAGCTAGGTTTTGTGCTAATAGGTTTAAAGAGGCTTTATAAAATTTTGTGTGAATTCCTCAAACCTAAAGGGCGGAATATACAGCGTGTATTCGGAAGTTCTTACCAAATGGGAAACTTTTTTATTGTTCATTTTAAGAAAAAAAGTTATTCTTCATAAAAAGCTCTGCGTGGTCTAAAACCTAAAATGCAACGATCAAATATCGAAATTTTCCAATCATATACGAGGTTTGTCAAAAAATGTGAATTTTTTCCAAGAGTAAAGAACCTTTATTTTTGACATTATCAAAAATTGTTATTAAAAAAAGTTGATCAGAACTAAAAACCACGTCTAAATATGCAATAATACGCATTAAATTAATTAAATAATTAAAAAATTAAATAATTAATAATAAATCAATAAAATAATTTTTCAACATAAATGCGTATAATTGCACATATTTTTACTAATGGAAAGACAATAGGTTTTAGTTGAAAATTTTGAAAAATATTTAGTAATAAATGTCTTTTATACAATTTTAGGTTAAAAAATTGTTTAGTTTTATTTTTCTTTGTTTGTTTTAAAAATAAACATATTTTTTAGAACCCAATGTGTTTCTTCTTTACCTTATTTTTTTCTATTTTATTTTAAAATTTTTGTTTTTTAATATTAAATGTTGCTTTATTTGCGGCTCTGGTTCCCCCCTCCCCCCTCAAACTACACTATAATGAATATGCACTTCTTCACAAATTTTATTCAATGGAACGAATATATCGACAAGAAAAAGCTTTCAAAATTTGCAGAGAATAAAAATTTATATTAATTCAGCGTCGAGTTTTAAGCACTCTAGAATATTAAAACTCTCTGCGACCTATAGAAATATACTTTGACTTTAAACCTCATTTAAATATTATATAATCCTTAGATTAGTATTTAATAAGTATAAAATTGATAAAATATTATCAAAAAATTCAATATTTAGTTAAAAAACGATGTTAATTTAATGAACGAAAACTAGTAATTTGTTTTGAAAAATGGTACATCTATGTATTTAAAAACCGCACACTTGAAAGGAAGAAACAAAACCAAACGATCATCATTATCTTCATCATTGTTGATGATTAGATCGATTTATCTGTCAAAATGACATAGGAAAATAAATGTTAAATCAATTAACAAGAACACATTTATGTAAATTTTACCACAAAATAGTCCAAAGAGGTTATGTCTGGGGATCTGACAGGCCACTCAATCAAGACATCAAATGCAATGGTCCACCAGGTTCCTCGCAACTTCCACAATGAAACCAAGTGCTTTTTATTTAATTTTTATATACAGTGTGACCAGTAAAGTCCGCATCATATGGGATTTTTTGTATTAATAGCTTTATTCGAAATTTGACTTTGGCATCAAGTTCTGCATCGATCGAGATGAAAATTAAGCAAAAAAATAGTAGTCACGTGATTCGTATTATCTGTCAAATTTTAATTTTAAAAAAAAATAGTTCAAAAGTGGGGTTATTTTTGAAAATATCGAAAAAAATTATTAGAAAAATGTTTTTTAAATGCAGTTTCTAGCCCACATGCAAAATTTTAGCTGCATAAGATAATTTTGATTTTTTACTGATCACTAAAATGTATTTTCCTCTTAATGAACACTTTCCTAATGACACTATGTTCTTTTTTGTCTTAATATTAAGGTGTATTACTTTCAGACACAAACTACGTTTTCAAAAATAGTACTTATTTTATGAAGTTCTATACAGGATCAAAAACAAATACACTTTGAATCACATGCGACCAAATTTTAATAGCCCAATTTTGTAGAAAAACACACATTTAATATGGCCGCTACTTTAAAGAAACTGTATCTGAAATAAAGCATTGTCAAAACTAAGAACTTTTATGTAGGTTGCGTTGAGTCTTATTTTGCAAAAGTGGTGCAATTTACAAAATATGGGTAAAAAATCAAAATTATTTTATGCAGCTGAAATTTTGCATGTGGGCTAGGAACTGTATTTAAATAAACTTTTTCTAATACGTTTTTTCGATACTTTCAGAAATAACCCCACTTTTGAATTATTTTCTGGAAAAAATTAAAATTTGACAGATAATGCGAATCACGTTTTTTTTTTGCTTAATTTTCATCTTGATTGAAGCAGAACTTGATGCCAAAGTCAAATTTCGAATAAAGCTATTAAAAAAAAAACCATATGATGCGGATTTTACTGGTCACACTGATAATATCAAAAAATCAACTGCCATTTTGTTTTGCTTCTCGACTATACAGTTTGGTTTATATAATTGCTCCACGAGTTAAACGTCAACATTTTACCTCATTTTTTAATGAACAGGCCTGTATTCTATTTCACTTACTCCCAGTGGCGGCTTGTGACTAGCGAGTCAGGGGGGGCGCTGGCTTTAAATAAAAAATTTTTTAAATGTATATTATTTTCAAAAGTACGTCTCTCTTTTTTCTAACTTTCTAGTTGTGAATTTTAATTTCATCAGCATAAGCACTACTTAAACAAGTTAAAATATTAGTCCTAACATCTCAAAACTTACCACATTATGACGATGTTTTGCACTATTTTCATGTTTTTTTATTTTCTCTGAAAGATGTTTTAAGTCCTGCACCCCATTCATAGTCCAATTATCATCCCCGTCAAAAAGAAGACACACGAAACAAAAAAAAAGAATTTTTGTCCTCAAAACGCATACCTATTCAGGACTTTATATTATATATTTCTTTGTCAAACTTACGCGTAAACTGTGCCTTACTTTTACATTTTGATTGCACTTGTACTATGTTCAATTTCTAGTGGCCGCCCTGCATTTTTTAAATCAAGTTTTTCACTTAAGCTCAGAGAACTAAACACAAGCTTCTGTAAATCACTGACCTTCATATTACACGACATTTTCCAACTTTATAAGTTTGCCTAGCGGCATCGGCAGGTCGCCTCGTCAGAGCACATAATATCGATTATTCTACCGTGGCATCGCGAACAGCTGTTGTTAAGCGCGGAAAATCGGAGCTCGTCCGTGGCCGTTCGTTGTGCGATGTGTGGGTGACGTCACGCCTTTGTCGTCATGGCAACTCATCGAGAAGCCGCGTTGAATCGGGACGGATAATCGGTCGCCCCCGCCCGCGCTTAGTATAACATTGAGAGCGCGGAACTCGCTTGTCTATGAGTATAACCTGCCCGTTGGAATAGGGCTACGTTTGGTTTATGCCCGCGCTTTGTATAACCTACCCGCTGGAATAGGGCTATGTTTGGTTTGAATTATTTTAATGGATTGCTTACATAGAGTGCTTTATTGGTTTTTTAAGTAAAGTATTTTTGGATTCTGTTTGAAATAATTGCAGGGAGGGCGGCGCCCCAGAGCCCTTCATTAACGAGCCGCCACTGCTTACTCCTCCTTAAATCCCAGAAGGTCTTGTCGTTAATAGCACCCACCCAAACTGCCACTTTTTTGTGTTGCAATGATTAATTTAATGTTTTTTACATGATTCCATCAAATCTTCTTTAATAATACAAGATTTTTTTAAAGAAAATAGTATTATTTTTGACATCCTGTATACAGAAGTCTCAGTTCTTACGAGCCCAATAGGTGTTCATTTTCACGTACAATATCGTATATCCGCTTCCATTTGAGAGCTTTACGTTCGGGATTATGTTGATCAATGTTCGTTTCAGCCTTTTTTCCTTAACTGAATTTAAACCCCACACCTGACGCTAATTTTAAGGGTCGGGCTTACAACCTGTCATTTTTTTTTAAGCTAGGTAGTTGATAAAATTATTAAAATATATAAAAGCCCAAACAACCTCTTTTTTTAACACACATTAGTGTGACATTTATTTGTGAAGTATGGTTGGCTGTTATGATCATATACAGACTGTCCGCGGATAGGGTTACAATAGCACAAACGGATGAAAAATTTCGTTTTTCGGGAAAAAGTCATTCTTGATAAAAAGTTATGCTTGTAAAAAAATGCAATTCACGAAGAGAAAATGTTGATTTTATATACAGGGTTTGCAAAAACCTCAAAAACATGATTTTTCTCCAAGAGTAAAATATCTTCATTTTTCATTTTTGACCAAAATGCCAATTAGAAAACTTATTTAGAATAACGTTTGTAATTTAAATCAGAGATTTAAAATAAATCTTCCATTTTTTTAGTTTTTTAAATTTTTACCCTTATACAGGGTGTCCGGAAATGATGAGTAAAAAATATATATAAGTCGGTCTAGAACGTCTTTCTTCGTTGTCCGACACCTAATCTCCACTCTCTTCTATCCTCGCAATCTTCTGGTGAGAGGTTTTTTTCACTCATGGACTTTTGTATGGTTTTTTGCCATTCCAGTCTTGGTCTTCCTCGTTTTCTTCTACCTGTTGGTTGCCAATGCAGTATTCTTCTTGGCCACCTGTTATTTGGCATTCGCTCTATGTGTCCGTACCAGGTAAGTTGTTTTTTTTCAATGTTCTGAACTATCGTACCTTCTATTTCCATTTGTTGTTTTATATGGTCGTTCCTTATTCTGTCTTTTCGTGAGATTCGCATGGATCTTCTAATGGCATCCATTTTAACTGCCTCTACTTTCTTCTTTTGTCTGTCTGTAATTCTCCAAGTTTCTGCTCCATACAGAAGACTGCTTTTTACCATTGTCTCGTATATATTAAATTTTTTTTTTGTTATTTCCTTGCTCCATAAAATTCCATTTAGGCATCCGATTACTTTTTTAGCCTTAACTATTCGTTTTTCTATTTCTTTCACATCTGTTCCGATGTTGTCGAATGTGATACCTAGGTATTCATATTCCTGACATTGCAGAAT
Organism: Polydrusus pterygomalis; assembly: GCA_963969555.1. NCBI lineage: Eukaryota > Metazoa > Arthropoda > Insecta > Coleoptera > Curculionidae > Polydrusus > Polydrusus pterygomalis. The sequence continues at coordinate 10,798,478 of OZ018383.1, forward strand.
TTCCTGACCATTGTCCACTTCCAAATTTCCGTCCTGGGTGCCTATACATAGATATTTTGTTTTATTTATATTGACTGTCAGGCCCCATTCTCGGTACTCTTCCATGAGTTTTCTTACCATATATTGCATGTCCTCTTTGTCATTAGCCACTATGACCTGATCATCTGCAAACTGAAGAGTGAACAAGCACCTGTCATTTTTTTCTATACCCATACCATGGATCTTCCTTTTCCAATTTCTTAGTGCAACCGCTACATATATTTTAAAGAGTGTAGGAGAAATACAGCATCCTTGACGTAGTCCTTTGTTTACTATGAATGTGTCTGTGAGCTCCTTGCCTATCTTAATCCTTGATTTTGAGTCTTTATATAATTCTTTAAGAGCCGTTATATAGTGGTGATTAATATTTGATTGTTCTAATACCTTTCATAGTCTGGATACTGGGACTGTATCATATGCTTTTTGTAGGTCCACGAATGTGAGGTGAGTTTCCAAATGTCTAGCCGATCTCTTTTCTATGACTTGTTTTAGGCAGAACACGTTGTCCGTACATGATCTTCCTGCTCTAAAGCCGCACTGCTCTTCTTCTTCTTTCTCTTTATAGTCTTCCTCAATGAGATCACGCAGGATTCTACCGTATAGTCTGCTTAGTGTGCTTGTGACCGATATGCCCCGATAATTATTGCAGTCCAGCTTATTTCCTTTTTTATGAATGGATGATATATAAGCCTTTTTCCAGTCTTGCGGAACAGGATGACCATTTAGGCATTTATTGATAATTATTGTGAGACTTCTAAAGAGCTTTTCAGTTCCAAATTTAAGCATTTCGGAGTATATTCCTTCTGGGCCGCTAGCTTTGCCTACCTTAAGATTTTTAGCAGTCTTCTTTACCGTTTCTTTCGATATCTCAATTTTTTCTCCGTGTACTACAATATATCTTGAGTAAAAAATTTAGGGAATAATTCTAGACCGAAAATAAATGCTATCTCTTCCTATAACATTTCTTCGAAATTTGATTATTAACGGAGAGGCAGGGTGTTAAAGTTAAATTTTATTTGCAGTTTTTTTTGCAATGCTTTTTGCCGCCCTCATAATATTTTAACGAAATCCCGTATATGGGGCTTTTTCGGGATGATGAATACAAACATACCCACCGTTTTTTCGTATTTTGTAGAGGGCGCCACATAGGAGCCTATACTTTAATTTGAATGGTCCCAACTTTTTAGTCCTACTCTGTATGCGCATTTTGACCGAATATTTTTATTCTCTTAACCTTTTGACATAAAAAAGGTATACTACTTTTGTTTCGATAAATCTAACCGTTTTCGAGAAAAACGCTAAAATAACATTGCTTGCATGTGATGAATACGAAATTATTTTAATTTATTTTCAACCTTAAACAAAACATGGCAAAGGAAGGAATATTCCACGGAGTTCGTCGGAATTTTTTAAGAAGAAATAATTTATGCATTGAAGAGGAAGGACGTCACTTGGAACCTTTGATTTAAATGTTTAATTTATTGTTCTAGTAACTTATGTATTTTAAAACTGCCAACAAAATTTATCTTTAACACCCTGTAACTCTTATAGGAAGAGATAGCATTTATTTTCGTTCTAGAATTATTCCCTATTGCTCATCATTTCCGGACACCCTGTATATTACATGTCTGTGGTTATGATAGATACATAATATAGAAAGATCGTTTCCATCCCTTCAAGTGTATTTGGGTCGTGATTTTTCTAATACCCCATTTTCATTCCCGTTTTGGAACTTCATATCCCGGATCAAATTGATCAGTGCCCTGTGAATATTACACAGGATTGCAATTACACAACGTGTCACGTGGTCTTTAATTGGGTTTCTCTCACTCTCACGTTGACACACATTACAAAATGAAAAGGCGTTCGTAGATCGAACAAATAGAGTGTAAAAAATGGCGTGTATGTATTGTATACGTCAATTGGAACGGTGACTTGTCGATAAATGATATTTTATCGGTTTCTAATTTTAGTATTGTGAAAAATATTAAATTTTCATTTAAAAAAAATTATATCAGGAATCGTATTTCTCATTTTTAATTATGTACTCAGTTCTTTTTTAGTAAAAAGTCGAGGTAGGGGAAGGTTGCCTATATTGAACCGCTACCTAAATTGGACCACACTACATTTCTCTGAAACTAAACAAGTGCCATATCATCTGGCAACACTGTAACATACTTCCACCCAGAACCTTTGATTGGCAACAAACTCAACTAGTTGGCCGTTCGTTAGTGCTTGGCGTGTACAAAGCAAAACGTAATTTACACAATTTTAATGTAATATTTTTAGGATTTTCCTAAGAATTTACCTTAGAACCATAAAACTCTAAGCAAAATCTGTTTTATGGAAGTCATCAAGTAAGTTTTTCTCTGTTTCTTTCCTGGGTGGTTTTGTAAAACACGTGGTAATTGCTTAAATTGGACCACTGGGTGATTGCCAAAATTGAACCGATCCAATTTAGGCAATTTTTCCTAATTGTGCAAAAAATAATTTTTTTCTTTAAATAAGTTAATGTCATGAACGAACACCATTTCAATTGCTAAAATCTATTTTCTTTGCGTTAAAAAATGAAACTATGACTGGTCCAATATAGGAAACTAATAGGTACTTTTTTTTGCATTAGGATGTCTTCTACCGAAATTTTGATTGTAAATTTGATGCTTTTTTAAAATATAAGTATAAAACTTCCTATACCAACAATTTTATTTTTTATTTATTTATTTAACACCTAAGCTTCCGATTTAAATCATGTGGTCCAATTTTGGAACCCCCAGGTGCAATTAAACCACTTGCAGAGGTTTTTTTATAACCTGGTATATCATAGATACTTTAAAATAAAATTCTGCAAAAATCCTGCAGTTTAACAACATACTAAAGTATACTAAATATAGCTTCAAGATCGATTTTGCGTTATTATCGGGATCTATGATAAGAAATCTGGAAATTGGTCCAATACGGGCAACCTTCCCCTATTACTTTTCATTTATTATCCAACTGAATATTCCCTTAGACTAGTCAGAAGCTGCAGTCAGTTTTATATTCGTCTTGGCACTTTAAGTTTCGAGGCTGCAGCGAGAAACAGAATGATCTTTTTGTATCTGAAATTCTGAAACACAATGGTCTTAGAAATTCCTCTTATTGTGGTAATTCTTTATAATACAGATTTAAAGAATTTTTGGCGTGAAATAAGACAAATCTTCAAGGAGTATATTGTTTGGATTATTTTCACATAAAAGGCAATTATTTAGGCAGACAACTTCTTGACTGACTTGAAAAATTAATAAATGAATGCACTGAGAAAAAAAAACTATTCCTTATAATAATTTACATACTCTTTATACAACTGTCTACTACTATATGTGACAGCAACGCGCTTTCCTACTGTGAGACAACGAAAATTGCTAGACCATTGTGTAGTGATAATATCACGGTAATCTAGCAAATAGAAAATAGGAGTTAATGCTACCATATAATGGTTTATAGCCATTATTGCTCTAAATACTAACAGCAATTATCAAGTTCTATTGTTGGTGTAATGTTGTTTTATATACTGGTTTAGTTGCGACTGGCAGTTGTAATACAACTTGACATTAATCATAATAATATTAGCTTGCTACGGTTAATAAAGCATATACTTACCACAAAAAATCAGTACTGTAGTTATCAAAAATTTAAACAGCTTCTAGTGTGATATCGTTCTTGTCGTTCAACCAGTGGCGGCTCGTGCCATTTTAGTGAAGTACGGCCAGGTAAACCCTTAGCGCCGCAGGCAAAATTTTTTTGGGTGCCACGCCCTTTTTTTGTTAATAGTTCTTGCTTTTGAAGTAGGGAAAATAAGCAAAAAGGTACCTAATTTAATTTATGAATTTACAATCATATCTTGAATATACCTAAACACGATAAAAAGTTGAAACACACAAGCAATGTCAGTGGTTTCATCTGCGATAACAGCGATAAACGGAGAGTCCTTTATTTCTTTTATGACTTCATCATGATACACATCTAACATACAGTCCAGAAGTTCATTTTGTATGGTTTTTGATGTTCCTTTAAATACTTTCGATTTTTCAATATGATCTTTAAGAGTTTTGTCTAATTCTGAGCTGAAATTTATTAATTCACGAAATACGCCCCTATTTTCCGACGTCTCTTTTTCGTCATGACCTCTCAAAGCCAACTCAAATGCACCACAAAACCGAATGCAGTTTATAATTTGGTTTAATAGGTATCTGTTTTTATCAATTTGTTCGTTTTTCTTCATTATTTCATTGTGATATGCAGAATTTAATTGAGTTTTAATTTTAATTTTACCAAGCATACTAAAATTAAATATATTGTTTAAATGTACCTTCGATTTTTCATGTGTCTTCATTTTGTCCCAGAAATGGACCAAATCATCTGTACCTTTTTGGGACCAAGTTTGCTTCCCACCAAATAAAACACACATAAAACAAAATAGTCTATTAGATTCATCACAACCGCACACCCAAGTATTTTTTCCATAAAGTTTCCTTTAAAAATCTAATAGTATTCATTACTTACGTATTTCTAAAATAAAAAGTTCGTTAACCCTACATTAAATCAGCCGGCCGAACGAAACCAAATCGAGACGCGACGCGAACATCAGCTGTTTGAAACGTCTAACATCAAACGGTCAAACGAAGAGAGCCTGGCTACCCGCCGGGATTTTTGCCTGCTTGCATTCAAGGTCATTTTCCAACGTTTTTTATTGAGGTGATGGCGTTTCGTCACCTCCCGTGTGCCTCGTCGCGCTTGGCGCGAAAGCTACATTACCGTTTTACGCATAATCGCTTCCTTTTAGATGGAAATTTGCACCCGACTGTGTTCCATTTTTAAATTATTTTGCTAATTGCTTTAAAAACGAGATTATTAATTTTAATAGGTTTTGGTAATTTGTAAAGGGCAGGACGCTAGACAGGAGGGCAGGTAGTGCTATGGCACTGTGGCTCTACCCCACGAGCCGCCACTGCGTTCAACATTGCATATGATTATCTATTATGCAACATAGTCTGCTGAGATAGATAATTCGTCCATAGACTATAAAGTCCAATACTATTGATGGGTTGTGCGAAATAGGAATTTTCTATATATTGCTTTATCTGACATGCAAAGTTTAAAAAAATTAAATACAAAGTAAAAATAAATTAATTGCTTATGACACCTTAATTTATCTACATTAATGTTGTGAGGAAATATTTGACAAATTACAAATTTTACAAAATAAGGCAATGCGGATTATTTTAAATTGTGACAAATATACAAAAATTAATTTTATGTTAAAAAATTTAGATTGGTTGAATATCAGAAATTTAATTTTTTATTTAGTATGTATCTTAAACATAAAATTAAAAATAATTTATTGCCGGCTTGTTAAAAAATTTTTTTTTTTTGGCCTTGAGCGGAGCTCATTTAGCCAGTATATTAATTAAATAAATTATAGATTAAATAGTTTTTTTACAATTTAATGATAGGGATATAGGCATGTAACATAGGGATTTGCACAGGGACACTCGTTTCACGCCACTGGGGCCTATCAGGGCGACTTGAATTTATACATAGGACAGTGACGGCCACTAAAAAAAAAAAAAAAAAAAATTGTTCTTTTAATTATGACCATCATATTTATTATAAAACAAGAACTAATCAAATTTTTTTTGTGGAGAGAGTTTCTAAAACATTAGCTTATAAGTCTATTTTTCATAAAGGTTTGATAGAATATAATAATTTGGAAAATTCTATTAAATCTCAAAAACTATTTAAAAAAACTTTAAAATTACATTTTATTAAATAACAGAATGATACGTAAAATATGATACAATTTGCAAAATGTTTAACTTTTCTGTCTGTTTTTTGTTTAAAGAAGGTTCCGTTTTAAAATTAAAAATAATTCTATAAAAATGTTGTTAAAAAAAAAGTATTAAAAAAATATTTAATTGTAGCTTTTTGCCAAATAAAACATGTTACTACTACTACTACTACTAGGTTTCTACTTAATTCAAGTAAATATTTTTACTGCCACCTCGAAGGCCGTAAGTAAGGGGGAGAGTCGACAAAATATCCTTTCAACAGTTTCAAAGTAGCCATTTTTCGCCGAAACAGATCATACATCAAAAACACATCGTTTTATAACCCATATATCTATCACTTAAAGCCCGTTCCGATAGAAAAAATCTCGACCATATCCATTACCGGAAACAGGCTAAAATGAGATGACGGGAATCAATTGTAGCATGAAATGTGATTATGTTCAGGTGATAGAGCTTCTATAGAACGGATAGAGCCGAAGAGAGCCAAATGAAGTTGTCTCTGTGCTCGGTCGGTACGCCTGTAATATTGTGTGTGGGAGGGACATTGTGTCGGAAATTATTGAAACTTGGCGTTAGATAGTTGGATATTGATATTGGGATATTATAAAATCCATTGAAGGTTGAGCTGGTCGAGAAAAGTGCTCATATTATGTAGAGCAAGGGCAATAATAATAATACATATTTAATGCATGTTTACTAGTGTTGGGAAAAATCGACTTATTTTAATAATCGACTACCGAGTAATCGAGTGATTTAAAAGATCGAATTATAATCGATTTTTTTTCACTCAAATGCTAATATTAATTATTAATATTGGCGGTCCATCGTTCATGTTGATATACAGCATTTGTATTGGGAATAACTGACTCGGTGTTGTTAATCCATTGATTTTTTGCGGATTATTAAATGTGGCGGAGATATTTGTGGATTTTTTGGCACGGTTCCCAGATCTTACAATTTAATTTAACAACTTCACTACTTGACCTCGAGATGCCACGATATTGCATAACTCATGATATTTATGAATACTGAATACTCACCACTAAACAATAAGTTTTCAGTAGACGCCGACGATTTAAATCTAAATAAAATAATAAATTCTATTATCCTACGCAGGCAACCCGTAATGCAGTATTTAAATCAAAATAATAAATCCTACCGGGTAACCCGTAATGCAGTATTTAATTTGAATTAAATCGCCAATAACCGAAACCACTCGGTGTAGCCGCTCGCTAGGAGATGGCTCTGGCCGCAGTGAGTGATTGACAAGCGGGCAGCAACTTTGGAGACGCGTTGGAAAATAAAAACCATATTTTCGTCACTCATTTTGTCACTCGAATTATTTCCGAAGATAATCGAATAATTCAAGTGATTGAAAAAACCGAATGATAGGTTATTTTTCACTCGAGTGATCCCATCACTAATGTTTACCTCTTTGTAAAAGGAGATATGAGAACATTTTTTCCTTACATGCCACTATATTATACAGTGTGACCAGTAAAGTCCGCATCATACGGTATTTTTTTTTATTAATAAAACTTTATTCGAAATTTGACTTTGGCATCAAGTTCTGCTTTGAACCAGGTAAAAATTAAGCAAAAAAAAATAGTAGTCACGTGATTCGCATTATCTGTCAAATTTTAATTTTTTCCAAAAAATAATTCTGAAGATATCGAAGAAAGTTATTTTAAATGCAGTTTCTAGCCTACATGCAAAATTTCAACAGCATAAGATAATTTTGATTTTTTACCCATATTTTGTAAATTGCACCACTTTTGCAAAATAAGACTCATCGCAACTTACATAAAACTTCTTAGTTTTGACAATGCTTTATTTCAGATACATTTTCTTTAAAGTAGCGCAATATTAAATGTGCGTTTTTCTACAAAATCTTTGGGATATTAAAATTTGGTCGCATGTGATGCAAAGTTTATTTGTTTTTGACCCTGTATAAGGTAACTTCATAAAATAAGTATTTTTGAAAACGTAGTTTGTGTCTGAAAGCAGTGGCGGCTCGTGCCATTTTAGTGAAGTAGGGCCAGGTAAACCCTTAGCGCCGCAGGCAAAAAAATTTTGGGTGCCACGCCCTTTTTTGTTAATAGTTCTTGCTTTTGAAGTAGGAAAAATAAGCAAAAAGGCACCTAATTTAATTTATGAATTTACAATCATATCTTGAATTTTAAAAAAATACTGTAGGTAGAGTGTACTATATAGACCGAAAGAACCACAAACCGAACGCAGTTTATAATTTGGTTTAATAATTAATATGTATCTGTTTTTATCAATTTGTTCGTTTTTCTTCATTATTTCATTGTGATATGCAGAATTTAATTGAATTTTACCAAGCATACTGAAATTAAATATATTGTTTAAATGTACCTTCGATTTTTCATGTGTCCTCATTTTTTCCCAGATATGGACCAAATCATCTGTACCTTTTTGGGACCAAGTTTGCTCCCCCATCAAATAAAACACACATAAAACAAAATAGTCTATTAGATTTATCACAACCGCACACCCAAGTATTTTTTCCATAAATATTTCTATTACATCAGCTGGCCGAACGAAAATTATTTAGTTTACAAACAACCTTACACGACACGACGCGGACAAACAACTGTTTGAATTTGAAACGTCTAACGTCAAACGGTCAAACGGGGTCAAAGAGCCTGGCTACATGGATATGTTTTCCTGCTTGCATTCAAGGTCATTTTCCTATGTTTTTTATTGGTGTGTTATGGCAATTACGTCATAACTTCGGGCCTCCCGTGTGCCTCGTCGCTTTGGCGCTAAAGCTACGTTACCGTTTTACGCATAATCGCTTGCTCAATAGATGGAAGTTTGCACCCGACTGTGTTCCATTTTTAAATTATTTTGCTAATTGCTTTAAAAAGGAGAATATTAATTTTAATAGGTTTTGGTAATTTGTAAAGGGCAGGACGCTGGACAGGAGGGCAGGTAGTGCCATGTCACTGTGGCTCTACCCCACGAGCCGCCACTGTCTAAAAGTAAAAAAATAAAAAATAAAATAAAGGGATTTTAAATTAAATCGTTGAAAATTGTTAAACTTTAGGTACGTTTTTTGAAAGTTAATTATTTTTTAATTTAAAAACTAAGTCGCCGAGGCTACACCACTGTTTGTTCGTCGTTTTTTACCATGATACATCCTTCGATGGCACAAAAAATCATCATTTACAGTAAAAATCCTTGCGAGAGCCTATAAAACGTTATGTACCTACTCGAATTTCGCCTCAAACAAAAAAAAACTGCGAAGGAAACAATCCGAAACATTTAAAAGGAAATTCGGCACATTTGCGGTATTTTACAAAAGACCACTTGCTTTGCCAGCATCTCATATATCGGAAAATCGAGTTTCTTGTGGGAAATAAAACGACTTTTCCCAGAAGCGGAGTGCCTAGCGTCAATACGAGGCGAGATTTGTAAGAGAGAACAGCCGATAATAGTTTTTAAATCCATGTTTATATCTTTGACACCAGTTTTTTGTACTTCATTGTAAACGAGGATTCCTTATTGTGTGTACTTTGCAATGTGATAAATGATTATGGATTAGTTCGAGCTTTCAATGAGCCGGTTTTTTTTCGTCGAATACTTTTTGGATAAACTCCGAGCGCTTGCTACTAATTAAAATAAATACGCTTGAGCTGTATTGCCAACTAATCTCTAAAAGTGTGTTTAAAGGTGGTAGAAAATGAAGTAATATCAAAAAAATTACCTTGTCGGACTTCCATTTTCTTTATTAAACCTAAACTTTAGCTTAGATATGTTGATGATACCTTTATTATCTGGACAGATAGCAACGAAGAGCTGATATTTTTGGAACGTATTAATAGTATAAGAAAATCCATTAAATTTACCATGGGAACAGAAAAACATTCCACTCTACCTTTTCTCGATGTTCTCGTCAAACGAAGTGCTGATAACATAAAAACTTCAGTATACAGGAAACCCACTTACACCGGGCAATACCTTAATCACGGATCGAATCATTCAAACTCCATAAAACAGGGCATAATTCAAACTCTTTATCACGGAGCATCTAAAGTTTGCAACAATCCGGAAGACCTAAATATTGAAATTTCAAACATCAAAACAGATTTAAAACAAAATGGTTACCTTTGTAACTAATACCATCTCAAAACTAATACAGAAACGAAAGAGGAGCAAGCATTTCTTACAATACCTTATGTCAAGGGGATTTCTGAAAAGATCAGAAGGATAACCAAAAACTATAATATCCAAACAGCCTTTAATTCCGGAAATACGCTTAGAATCTTTCTTACAAAAGTAACCCCCCCCCCCGTAATGAAAACACAAAAAATTGTATCTATCAAATATCTTGCGAGTGTGGCGAATCGTACATTGGAGAAATTAAAAGACCTCTTTCCGTACGAGTTAAAGAACATCTGAAACATACTCAAAGAGGTGAAACTTCGAGATCAGGTACAGCGGAACATGTATATGGACCAACCAACATAATATACAGTGGTCAGAAGCCAAGGTTTTGGACCCAGAACAGCACTGGAGAAAACGAAAATTCACGGAAACAGCTTTCATGAATCAAAATACACATATATTTAGTAAACCAAGTATAGATATCCCCAATATCTGGAAGCCTCTTCTTGTCCAAAACCAACAGCTCAAACTTCACACTCCAATAAGCGCGTAGGAAGAGTCATCAAGCTTCATTGCACACGGATAGTATTTAAGACAGTCGCCTTAGAATTATGATTTAGTTTACACTTGAAAAGGTTAGAGATACTAACTAACCGAAACGTTGTGTTAAGTAACAAAATAAAGACAATGGAAGTCCAACAAGGTATTTTTTTTTTGATAATCTCTAAAAGTTCAAATTAACTCCCAGTTTTCAAGTAAAAGGTTTGCAACCGACAACATTGTTTGCATTATAATGACATTTCATAACCTTTATCTATGTCTATAACTAATGATCTGGTAATCTGGTACGTACAGTTGTATTCATAAAAAAAGCGTGGGTACAAGAATTATAATGATAGGTAAGTTTTGTCATATTTGCGTAAAACCGACTTGTCTAAATGATTGTTTATTGGAGGTTATTACACTTCATAGATTATCAAAAATGCAAAGCATTGGCGTCGGTGTAATTAATTTTGAAACTGCATGGTGGGTGGTAACGTTTGATAAACTTTTATAGAAGAACATAAAAATGCCTCGTCAGTTGTCTGAAGTTGAAAAGGCTCAAATTGTATCAAGAATCGAAGAAGGATGGTCAATCCGTTCTGTAGCGCAGTTCTATAATAGAAATAAAAAAAGCTATATTGAAAATTAAGCAACGCTGCGAACAAGAAGAATTCCTAAAGAGGAAAATTGGTTCAGGTCGTCCCAAACGTTCCAACCCTGAACAGGATGATGCTTTATTGGGATATTTAAGAAATAATCCATTTGCAACCACAAAGGATGCTGTTATATTGATACAGCATTTCCTGCCTCTCAACCTACCGGGAGAGTCAAGGAATCTGAACTAAAATGTCGCCTAGCTATGAAAAAAATGTTTCTTACCGAAGAACAGCGACAATCAAGGATTATTTTTGCTTTAAATTATATATACTGCAATCCTTAATTTTGGAACAGGGTATTTTTTACTGATGAAAAGACGTTCCAGTCGACTTATAACGGACAAATTCGTATGTACCGTCCAAACAATACCAGGTTTGAAAGCGATATACTTCTAGACATGGGCGTTTCTCTGTAAATATTTGGAGCTGGATAAGTGTTCATGGACCTGGTGTTTGCTGGCGAATAGAGGGAAGATTTAATGCCGGAAATTACGTTAACATTTTAGAAAACATATTGTTACCATCTGCTGAGCAAATATATTCCAATAATACTTTCATATTTCAACAAGATAATTTTCCAGTCCACACTGCCATGCTGTAACCCACTGGTTTCAAACCCATAATGCGGAAAGGCAGCACGCCTTGGGTCGCTTATAGTCCCGATATCAATCCAATTGAAAATATTTGGAGTATAATCGTAAAAAAAATATATGTATAATCGAAATTTTAGGCCACAAAATTCAGAAGATTTATGGGAAATAATATATGCGTGCTGGAAAGAGCTTGATTCAAATATTGTATCAAATATAACTTAGTCACCACCAGGGTGGAATATTCCGAATGATAAACCAACTGCCGACTGTAAAGTTTAATTTTTTTATTGGCTACCAGCCAATTCTTCTTGAACCCGTCATTATGCGTCGCCTTAGCACTGATAAATTCCCAATAGTTAAAAATTGAGTCAATTTATGACTCAAATACAAGCACAAATTGCTTTGTTATGATTTCGCTGACCCACAGAAATAAGACGTAGACTTCTTAAAGTTTACCTCGTTTCTAACTGTCCGACTGTCCGACATACAGTGCTGGATTTACCATTAGGCTGAGTAGGCTGGAGCCTAGGGCGGCAGATTTTAGGGGGCGACAAATTTGGCCCAAAATTTTTTTTTTATCTTACAGAAATAAATGGTACAATCTTTATTCATGGTCGACGCGTAGTATTTTTTTAAATAAACTTTATTGTTGACCGTGTCTGTTAATGGGGATAAAAAAAAAGGTAGTTGGAACTTTACTGGCTTTGCAGAAAGAAATTTCATTTTCAATAAAATAAGTAGGTAATCATAAATTTTTAAAATATTTACTAAAAATTATTGACCAAATTTAGGCGTGATCCTAAAATTTTTTCGCCTGCGGCGCATTTCACCTGCAACGAGCTTTTTCTTTCCCGAACACTTCACCTGTTTCACAACTCACGAGCCGTCACTGGTATAGGGGCGGCAAACATTGAATAGCCTACTAGCGGCAAATTTGTAAATCCGCCACTGCCCACATATAACTTAATCTAAAAGAAATCTCCCTCGGTAAGTTCGTGTTCTGTCTAGATTAAAAGCTATACCTATTAAATAACTCACAGAAACCTTAACTTGTTTTCTATAAATAATTCGACATGAAAATTGATAAAGGTAAAGGTTGTATAAACATTTTGTTGCAGTTATACGTGACCAATGAACGGGCGGTATTGGATTATTTAAAGACGCCAGCACAATAGCGATAAGAAATAAGCAAATTTTTGCCACGCGATTTTTAACTTTCAAAATGTCTTTATTCCAAACTAACTTTTACAGTTCATTACATGGAAAGTGACAAGTTATATAGAAAATAATAACCATTAAATAGAAATAACAATAAAAAAATGGAAGTTAATCCTATTTAATTCATTAAAAAAATCATTTAAAAAAAATAGTATAAATAATTTAATTTAGTAAATATCTCTTTAATTGTTTTTTAAAAGCTGCCAATTTTTTAATTTTTCTGATATTTTTTGGAAGGTTGTTATATTTTATTATTCCGTTATAAAAGCGATTTTTTTCCAAAATTACTTTTTACTGGTATAGTTTGATAATTTATACAACGTCTGGTGTTATGATCATGTGATGTCTTATTCTCCCGAAGTGTTATGTTTGATTTTTTTTCTTTTCAAATAATAGAGTGAATTAGAATACAAATTTTTAATTTATAAATGTTGTGAACGTGTAAATACCCTTTCGGTCTATATAGATATAGATTGACAGTTGGTTCTGAATGTGGTAATTTGTGTATGCTTGTAACTTTATTTTATAATTTTTCTAATGGTTTTAAGTTTGATGAACAAGCAGATCCCCATACAGAAGCTAAGTATTGTAATTTTGAATATATTAATGAAAAATATATATTTTTTAAGTATTTCAAAGGAATTAAATATCTAGCTCTGTACAAAACAGATACCAAAGGAGATATTATCTAGTTGATAATATACTGGATATGGCATTTCCAATTTAAATTTTCGTCTAAAACTAATCCTAAAAATTTTGTCGTTTATGAATATTGAATATTTTCATTATTAAATGTTTAGGGGTTAATGATGGAATTTATTTTATTTTTAGTTATAAACATAAAAGAAGATTTTGTAAAATTCAACGTAAGTTTATTTGATTGAAGCCAAGAAAGAAGTATTTTTAAATCATTATTAATATCAAAATACATTTCTGCAAGAGTTTCAGGAAAATAAATAATTGTTGTATCATTTGCAAATAGCTTTATATTGCCCTTTAAGTTCAATTTGGAAACGGAATTAATATAAATTAAGAATAATAATGGACCTAATATTGATCCTTGTGGAACTCCACATATTTTTTTATTTTTCCCAACTTTTTCTTTCCCCAATTTGAACAAATTGTTTACGATAGCTTAAATAACTTTGAAGTAGTTTGTGCGTATTTCCCCCTATCCCAATGCTGTATACAGCATAAAGCACAGCAGTAAAACACATGAACATTCAACAAGTCTGCACAATAGTAATTTACGTTACAAGACCGGAAAGTAGTGTTTTTCAGGTCAAGACAAGCATTTCCAGGGCGAGCCATAGGCGAGTCCTGGAAGCTTGGAGAGACCTGGAAAACACTAATTTTCGGTTGCGTGACGTACAATATTTTTTTTAAGACCGACACTTCGATATATTTTATAATCTACGCGAAACAAGTTTGACATAAAGAACAAATTTAAAAATCAACTCGACAATACATCGAAATGTTGTTGTCATAATAACGAAATCAAGGTATCTTGTATTATCAAAGAGCGATTGGAAAAACAAAAAACAGGGTGACAGTGACATTAGAGACCGAAAAAGTGACATTAGAGTCCGGAAAAGATTTTTCCGGTCTCTAATGTCACTTTTCCGGTCTTGCGATCGGAAAAACGTTATTTTCTAGACGAAAAATTGTCCAGAAAGTGTAAATTTTCTGGTCGCTTTTAAAAAAAGTAAATTTTGGCTTTCTAGAAAGTCGCATAATTTATTATTTATTATTTTTTATAATATTTTTGAAAAGATTGGTAAAACAGATATTGGGCGATAATTGCTGCATTTATATATTTTATCAGTTTTAAATACTGGAGTTACTTTAGCATATTTAATTTTTTCTGGAAAAATACCTGTTTTTAGAAATAATTTAGTTAAATGAAATAAAATTGGAGTAGTTTCATTTTTTAAACCCTGTATATTATTAAAACAGTACAAATTTAAAATACCTACCAATATCTTCAAGAGGAAATTAAAACTTAATTTTTGGTAACTTGGCACCCTTAACTCAAGGAAATATTTCCGTAGGCAACAAGGTCAACATAAGTCGTAAAACCGCCAAGAGTTGGGTAATATTTTGTTAGAAACTTTTATCGTCCCTAACATGCTCGAATCGGAAATGTTCTACATGTTAATGGCACTACAATTTACTAGTAATTTAAATCCCCATCTTGTAATTTCAATCTAATTGCTTTATAAGGTTAATGAGACAGTCATCAAGATTAACTTTGATATGTCAACAATGTTAATGATTGAGTGTTAAAGCAAAGCCACAAAACTATATAAAAAGTATAACACTTAATTGGCTGCAGTATAAATCGCACACTACAATATCTCTATGTAGGTACTAATAGTTTTGGTTTTTATAGGTTGCCATCCACCAATTTGAGTTGGCAGTATCATTCCAACCGATTGTAACTTCATAACGATAGACGAGCGCCAACTTTGAAAATACAGGGTTTATTGGGTTTATTCAAAGGCCAAGAAAAAATAACTAATAATATCGGGACATTACTAGGCAGCAGCGCAAAAGTTTGTCATAAGGTTAGGTTAGGTTAGAGTGGCAGACTTCTGGCATTGTCTAAACAGTCACACGTAGTCCTATAAGGACCGTTGTGGTACCACACACGTTCCGAGGAACCTATTTGCATCAGCTTCCTGATAGTTTAACGCGACGTACATCGTAGAAAAATCTTGACAGCTCATTCAAACCAGTCACTGACAGACCCAATTGCAAGCTGCTCACTTAGTCCAGATCATTAAAAAATAGTTCGCCCAAGGCATTGAACCTTCTTTTCGCGAGGCCGGAGCGTTCACACAAGAAATGCTGCATACTTGCCTCATCGTCTTCATCTCTACAACGTCTGCTGAAGCCGTTAGCTGGTATTTGCATATGTTCGGCATATCTACCGAAAAGGCAATGTCCGGTGCTGAGTGAAGGGCACCAGTCACTCCTAAACAAGCTGCCCGTTGTACCTTCGTTAGTTTCTTCATGTGTACTGCTTTTTCCAAAGCAGTCCACCAGACCAGGACCCCGTAGGTTAGTATAGGTCTTACAATGACTGTATAAATCCAATGTACTATGTTGGGGTTTCAATCCCCACTTCTTACCAATGGCTTTTTGCTTGTTAATATAGCAGCAGGGCCAAAACAAGGGGCGGCCAAAACAAGGGGCGGCCAGATAGCTGCCAGCGCCAGTGGTGAAATTTCCAGTTTTTTTGATGTGGTACAAGAGGTATATAATTACTTTTTTCCACTACTAACCTATAACATCGCCATTATTGACCGATTAATTAACGCCAGAAATCGTTTTTCTCTCCCTTCTCAGTTGCTATTGACGACGGTCAATAATAATGCATTGAAATCCATTATTGACCGATCTATTTAAAACCCGGTAACTTGATTTGTTAATTCCCCAATAAATAACATGAAAGGTGACGCCAAGCCAACTGACAAGAGAACAAATTATCTTGCCAATATGCCAAAGCAGGTAACTTGATTAAAATATATATTTATACCTACCTAATATTTTTTATAATTTATTAATACTGTACAAAATAAAAGTGTTAGTAGTGGAAAAAAAATTATATTAACCACGGTTTAGACAGCCTATAGCCCTCGCGCCCTAAATCCCTCGTCGCTCCGCTCCTCGTGATTTAAACTTGACGCTCGGGCAATAATGATGGCTGTCTAAACCTTGGTTAATAATATACTATTCTGCGTCCCCATATCGATGGGATTTACTCAAAAAACACGTGAAAACTCTTACTTTCAAACCGTTAAGTGAAACAAGATGGGAAAGTCGTATCAATGTTATTAGACCTCTAAAATTAGAGCTAAAAACATTATTGCCGCATTAAAGGCCTTAATTGAAGATACCACCAGAGACACGAAAACAAAAATAGGTGCTAAATTAATAATTAAAAGTCTTGAAACATTTAAGTGTTTGTGTTCAATTTTAATTTGGCATGATTTATTATCAAGAATTGATGTATTGAGTAAAATGCTTCAAAATCCTGAATTAAACATAGCGGAATGCATTAAAGGCTTAGATAATCTTAAAAAATATTTAGTTTCCCAAAGATCTGACGATAATTTTAAAATATTTGTCGATTCAGCAACAACACTTGATCCCGAATTTCCCATCTCGAAGATCAGAAAAAAAGTTCGTTTATTTGATTACGAGGGCAATGATGAACCAGTTTAAAATCCCTTCCTGCAATTCAAGATTGCTTTCTATTTTGCAGTTCTTGATTATGCGATCTCTTCGATAAATGAAAGATTTTCCCTATTATCTGAGTGCTATTCAATATTCTGCTTTCTGTATGAGTTTCACACCATTTCTAATGATGACCTCATGAAAGCCTGCATGGACTTAGATATTAAGTTACAGGTACAGGAGGAAGGAACTATTGTGAAAGATATAGACGGTATACTGTATAAACCCTTTAATGAAATAACTTAATTTAAAGATATTTTTCCGGGTAAAAAACAGCCAATTAAGATATTAGAAATTTTAGTCAAAAATGATCTCATTCCCTGTTTTTCAAATTTTGGTCTAGCAATAAGGATTTTTTAACCTTACCTGTTTCTGTGGCTTCAGGTGAAAGAAGTTTCAGTAAATCAAAAATTATTAAAAATTACTTGAGAAATAATATGACACAAGAAAGACTTTCAGATTTGGCCATCGTCTCTATTGATCCGAAATCTCTGAAAAAATTGATCTCACCGCAATTATTGACAAATTTGCTTCTCAGAAAGCCAGAAAAATTATTTTATAGTTAATTATTAGGTAGTCTTCGAGGAAGGACTGATTTATATACTTTTCGTTTCGCGAGATTTATGCTTTAGTACTTTTTGTTATTTATATTTTCTGGTAAATACTGTTGTTTTACATTTCTAATTATAAAATGTCTATTTTTGTTTCAAAAGTAATATTTTTGTTGGTTTATTATTTTGTTAAAGTAAAAAGAAAAAAAGGTGTCGCTAATATAACATATTAGCTGGCCCAAAAATAAAGTCTTTCCCGTAAAATTTTATTTACTATTAGTTTGCATTTTTATTAATGTTTAACTTTTTACTCTTATGTACAGGGTGTCCCAAATTCGAGCCTCATCATGGGGATCTCGGAAACTATAAGAGATACAGCATCGGTCAAATTGTGGCAAAGTTGCGCAATTTCGTACTGAGCAATATCGCAAAAAAATATCTGAGCTATCTTTTTTAGTTTTTGAAATTTTTGCAAAAAACTAAAATTTTGAGTTTTTGTTTTTTTAAATTGCTCGACTTATTTTATCCGCTACAGAAAAACAAGCACAACATTTTTAAGGCAACTTTTTACGCTCCATATTGTGACATTTTTAGAATTTCGTTGCAACGTTTCGTTTTTGTGGAACTATTATCAACTTAAGTTTTTTAAATACGGACCTGCATTTTTTATTTTATTTTTTGATAGCCCTTTAAGCCCTGAATTCAACCATGTACCACACTTAATTATATTTAGACGTTTTAATGTCATTATTACATCTTCAGGAATGTGATAATTGTTTTTAAATACGGCCCTGTTGTTAGTTACTTAATCTTTTTACCACATACAACATGTAAATGGATCCAGAATTTTATACAAATAATTTACTATATTTATGTTTTTATATAAATTGTAACAAAGTAAAAATAAAACCAAACAACACAAAGGTGGCTATAACAAGAACTTTTACTTGATTGTTTGGCTTAATTATCTTGACAACTGCAGTCACCATTTATACTGAATATTATAAATAATAATATCGTTACAACGTTTCGTTTTTGTGGAACTATTATCAACTTTATTTTTTAAATACGGACCTGCATTTTTTATTTTATTTTTTGATAGCCCTTTAAGCCCTGAAATCAACCATGTACCACACTTAATTATATTTAGACGTTTTTAAGTCATTATTACATCTTCAGGAATGTGATAATTCTTTTTAAATACGGCCCTGGTGTTAGTTGTTAGATTGAAGTATCGTTTAGCGGAATTTTGGTGGGTTACAGAATCTAAAATATTTTGTTGTTCTTCCGGCTCCATTCGTGTACCATATTTGACCCTTGGTTTATTAAAACTACCATACTGGGCTAAATTAGTAGCAAAATAACTATAATGAGGCTGCAAGCGTTCAGGATAGTCCTGTAAATAACGGTCCCAAGAAATTTGTGAATTCCTATTGAAAGAATAATAAACTAGTAACATGTCGCGCTTTTCTAAAGCAGAAAACATAATTTTGCTGAAATATCCAGTATAAATGGTGACTGCAGTTGTCAAGATAATTAAGCCAAACAATCAAGTAAAAGTTCTTGTCATAGCCACCTTTGTTTTGTTTGGTTTTATTTTTACTTTGTTACAATTTATATAAAAACATAAATATAGTAAGTTATTTGTATAAAATTCTGGATCCATTTACATGTTGTATGTGGTAAAAAGATTAACTAACTAACAACAGGGCCGTATTTAAAAATAATTATCACATTCCTGAAGATGTAATAATTACATCAAAACGTCTAAATATAATTAAGTGTGGTACATGGTTGAATTCAGGGCTTAAAGGGCTATCAAAAAATAAAATAAAATATGCAGGTCCGTATTTAAAAAATTAAAGTTGATAATAGTTCCACAAAAACGAAACGTTGTAACGAAATTCTAAAAATGTTACAATATGGAGCGTAAAAAGTTACCTTAACAATGTTGTGCTTGTTTTTCTGTAGCGGATAAAATAAGTCGAGCAATTTAAAAAAACCAAAACTCAAAATTTTAGTTTTTTGCAAAAATTTCAAAAACTAAAAAAGATACCCCAGATATTTTTTTTCGATATTGCTCAGTACGAAATTGCGCAACTTTGCCACAATTTGACCGATACTGTATCTCTTATAGTTTCCGAGATCCCCATGATGAGGCTCGAATTTGGGACACCCTGTACAGGGTTATCCAACCAAGACTAGACAAGGCGATTTTTTGACTTTTCCTGTACTTTTATAAAAAAACTGAAATAGCCATCTTAAGTCATTTTCTCCCGCGAATTCGAATATCTTCAGCAAAAAACAATTAAACATCAAACAAAAGTACTAGGAGTCACTTTGATATTTTTTTAAATGGAACACCCTGTATATTTTTACATTTTTAAATTCCACATAAAATTATAATTATTTTTTATTAAATGCACTATTAGTCTATACTTCATAGTTTCCGAGATATTGACTCTTGAAAAGTGACATTTTTAAACTTTGACAGCTTATAACTTACTAACAGTACGTCTTAGAGCAAAACGGCTTGCATGTCCCTATCTTTAAATTTTATTATCTTTCCAAAAAAATCAACTTCCGGTTAAACCGGATGTAACTCGAAAGAAGGAACTATAGTTGTTCCGGTTTAACTGGAAGTTGATTTTTTTGGGAAGATAATAAAAATTGAAGGTAGGGACATGTAAGCCGTTTTGCTCTAAGACGTACTGTTAGAAAGTTATAAGCTGTCAAAGTTCTAAAATGTCACTTTTCGAGAGTCAATATCTCGGATACTATGAAGTATAGACTAATAGTGCATTTAATAAAAAATAATTATAATTTTATGTGGAATTTAAAAATGTAAAAATATACAGGGTGTTCTATTTAAAAAAATATCAAAGTGATTCCTAGTACTTTTGTTTGATGTTCAATTGTTTTTTTGCTGAAGATATTCGAATTCGCGGGAGAAAATGACTTAAGATGGCTATTTCAGTTTTTTTATAAAAGTACAGGAAAAGTCAAAAAATCGCCTTGTCTAGTCTTGGTTGGATAACCCTGTACATGTAGATGAGATTATAACGTCAACGTTAAGTATTACTCAAAATAGGAAAAATTCTTTAGAGGGGCGGCATAATAGGTCTTTGCACGCGGGCGGCCGACACCCTAGGATCGGCCCTGCATAGCAGTTAAGCTTGGAGTCGAGTATCAATCTAGATACTTTGCTTTTTCCTTTAGCAGCTTTCAAATGATGTATCACAAAGCTGTATATTTCCATTAAAAAAAAGATCGATGTCGTCATATCTTTGACAAATGTCTATAAAAAAACAAACGAATAACGTCAAAATGTGAGCATATATAAAACTAAATTGACGTGTCCGAGCGTTTTCCCCAAAATTTACAGGCTATATTAATTTTATTCCAGACTTTTGGACAACCCTGTATATCTTAATAAATTGAGATTTCTTGTCTGTTGAAAGATATATTCTCTGCCGCACTTTTCTCACTAGTAAAACAATTATACTGCCCAAAAAGCCTTAGCTAGTCTGCGGCGTCCTTTAGACTGCACTTCCGCCCTTAAAAATTTAAAAATCAATTATGCCAATAAATGGACCTTTTCTAAACAAAAAAAAAAGTAGAAACGAACTTATTTGAAATTCCTGCGTCCCTTCTTTTAAGAATCACCAGGCACGTATAATAACTCCAATAATGTAGCGGGCCTCCATTTGCATTTAATGAGCTTTTAAAATTCAAACTCCTCTCGAGTGGAGAAGTGTTTAAAAGTTGGTGTACACTCGGGCGGAATACAGTGGTAGCGGCGGAAAAAGTTTATTAAAAAATAACGAGCCTGTTTACTCGACTGCGAAATATAATAGGTGACCGGTCGAGTGTTTGACCGGATGCGTTGCTTCAAGATAGTGCGTCTACAAGGTGTCCCAATTATTCAACGAACCAAGAAATTTAAAAAATAGAGACAGTATAATTTTTTTTATTTCTGACCGGGATATTATAAGTTTATAACATCATAGTTACGCTATCAATAAGGAGGGTTATAACTCCCTTGGGATATTAAAGATTCTCTAATTACCTCTACCTTTTACAGGTAAAATAAGACAAGAAATGCTAAAATAACACTATTTTTTATTCATGTCATTACAACGTCAATGTCATTATTGACGGCACCTGATTCAAATATACCGGAAAGGTAATAAATTGAAACATTTCTTCCGGTTTAAAAATAAACAAAAATATAAATCGGTCAGAAATAAAATTATCTATGTACCACGGGAATTATAAGAGTCTCAATTACGTCGGTCAATTGCTGTCCCTCGGGCCAAGGGCCCTCGGGAAGTAAACTTTGCCCTCGGTAATTAAAATCCTTATAATTCCCTTGATACATAAATAGTTATTTACACTACAAGGGAGGCAGGTGATACTTACCAGTCGAGGACATAGTTTGCGCCCGAGCGACAGCGAGGGCTTGTAAAATAGTCCGAGAATGGTCAAGAATACTGCCTCCCGAGTTTTGTATTATATTTTTTCTACTCCAGTTCCCTCAAATTTAAAAAAAAATGTTTTTTAATTTTGTAATTTGAAGTATCCAACTGAAATACCCTGTATGTATGACAGGTTTTCTAGTGTTGACACGTTGATTGCTATGGAATTAATAATGTTCATAATCAAACAAACGTTCTGTCAGTGTCAGTTTTTTTAAGAAATCGAAAAAATGGATATTAATGCAGTTGCGAATACAGTTTGCGCTGCTCTATTACCTCAGAAATCGAAGGAACGGTACAATCGGTGTTACAAGGACTTCAAGGATTGATTACATATTATTACATACATTGAATTTTTAGGATACATTTTTTAGTTTATTTAACTGACTTCCCTAGGGAGGTAAGTATTTACTTACCTCCCTCAAATCAGTATCAAAATGAAGTACTTACCGAGTAAGGAGTAGAAAATAACTATTTATGTCCTACTCGAATATTATTGTTTCATAATACCATAGTTACCAGACACTTTAAATGGTATATTATAATACCCTAGCCCTAGTGCATTAAGGAAGTTTCTAATGACCTCGGGCATTAAGAGAAATAAATATAGGAAAAATCAAAGTAACAACTTTTTATTAACGAAACAAACTTATTTATCATTTATATTAAATGAACAGTTATGAAAAGACCCAGTAAAAACGAATTTATCGGCTTTCGATAAGTCAATGTTTTCTATTATTTCGTCATTTTCACTTACAGAAATTGACGATAATTGGACGTTTTTTGATGTTGATGGTAATCCAGCTATCACATTCGAAATTTTGTTTTTAAAAGACATACCTACTGTCTTGCAAATATCCCTTAACCACAGCCGATCTTCTCAATGTGGTCATGTTTGCCCCCGCGTCCTCCAACAAAGTTGCAGAGGTTCTGCACAAACAATGACCAGTATATTTGTCCGCATCGCTTAGACCCATGTATTTTGCAATAATGGAAGGAATCTTGCCTATGGTGTTCTTCCCAACAGGCTGTGAAAAACAACGACCGTTACGGTAACATAAAAATAATCTATTAATGTTGCAGTTCGTCGGGCGTAAAGACCAATAAGTTCTCAGTAGCTTTAAACAACCCATCTCCTTCTCATCAATAATTGTGAAGACACGCTTTGTATCGGGAATATAACTACTACTTCGGATCCTCTATCCTCTATATGTTCAACCAACATATTAACTAGCTCTTGACGGCGGCACCCACCAAATACACCAAATAACAGAACCACTTTGTAAATCAAAAACGTTTCATTGGGAGCTTTACGGATGAATTTCAGCACATCTTCTCGAGTCAAAATTTTCGACTTCTTCGCTTCATATCCTTTGGATGCTTGCTTTAGATACTGGCTTTACTTGCAATGTCTATATTTTTATTCACTATTAATGTCTTCTTTAACATTGAAT
Source organism: Polydrusus pterygomalis (assembly GCA_963969555.1). NCBI lineage: Eukaryota > Metazoa > Arthropoda > Insecta > Coleoptera > Curculionidae > Polydrusus > Polydrusus pterygomalis. Next base: position 10,822,214 of record OZ018383.1, read on the forward strand.
ATTTCGTCCATATCTACAGCTAAAATTTTGCATGTGGGCTAGAAACTGCATTTAAAAAAACTTTTTTTAATAACTTTTTTCGATACTTTTAGAAATACCTACTTTTGAATTATTTTTTGGAGAAAATTTAAATTTGACAGATAATGCGAATCACGTGACTACTATTTTTTTGCTTAATTTTCAGCTCGATGGAAGCATAACTTAATGCCAAAGCCAAATTTCGAGCTATTAATTTAAAAAATTCCATATGATGCGGACACTGTGGTTGTTAATTTTTACGTTTCATGTTATATTTTATGTATATTCACCTATTATTAAAGAATTGTCATAATTTCAAGTTTTAAACTTTTTTTAATCCATTATTCATGAAAATTTCATAAATTCCATAATTTACCATTTTCTTCGAAAAATATAATATTTCCGGCGAAAATGAATAGAATAAGAAAGTCGTATTTTAATGAGATCTACAAGAAAGGTATTTGTACATTTTTGTATCTCTCACAGTTTTTGAGATATTGACTGAAATCGGTTTTATATATTTTTACCAATATCTCGAAACTGATTAAATTTAGAACAGAAAGTTGTGAATAAAAAAATTGTATTTCTTAATTTTCTAGAAAAAAAACTATATTTAATTTTGCTCTAAAGTTGGTAAAAATAAAAAAAGTATCAAAAAGATACTTTGCGTTTAAATATGATAAAATAAAGCGACTCAAAATTGTGAATAATAATAATAATAAAAGTTTAATCAAATATTTTTTTGACATTTAATGCTAATATATATTTTTTTTTGTATAAACTATCAATTCCGAACTCAGAAGTAAAATACTTGTTTTGAGTTAAATAATATAATATTTTTGTCAGGAATATATTTCATAATTCTGGCACAACTAGCTCGTATATCACTATAGTATACGAAGATACAATACGTTATGTATATAATATATTTATTTATTTTATTCATTATTTATTAATGACGTTCTTGAATAATAATATATCTCTTGGATTGGATAATATCCAATTTTTAATTTTATTTTTATAATTATTTAACGATTTAATTATTTTAATTGACTGTGGTAGCATATCAAAGATATATGGATTGATGTTTAAAAAATGTTTGTGTGCTATTGTTTTGTTTACTCTATTTTTATATGTAATAGTATTTTATGACGACTTTCATGTGTGTGATTAATATAATTTATTATATTTTTATGTTTAAAAATATATATTAACATGTTGTAAGAAAATATTTGTTTAATATCCATTTTTTTCCTATCTTTAAATAGTAAATCAGAAGAATATTGGTGCTGGTGCTGTGTTTCGTAAATAATTTTTAAAATGTATTTTTGAATAGTTTCAATATTATTAGGATAATTCTTATTTATGCGTTCCCATCCTAGATATTCCATAATTTAAATGGGTTTGTACTAAAGAATAATAAAGTATTTCTAATTCTTTTATTTTTAATAATTTTTTAAGATGTTTCAATTTTGGTATAAGAATTCTTAGATTTTTTATAATGTAGTCACTACATAAATCCCATTTTAAATGTTTATCAAAAATTATTCCTAGATATTTAATATTTTCGCCTTCCTTTATGTTAGTATTATTATTGCATATTATTGGATCAATATTTGGAAGTTTATTTTTGTCTGAAGTAAATGGAATGTATGTTGTTTTGTTATAAGGAAGTATTTTGGGGCCTTTACTTTTTATTTTATATATTAATGACATGCCATTAGTCCTAAAATTTCTTAAAATACAAATGTTTGCTGATGATATTCTTATCTATATAAGCGGTAAAAATCTTTTGGAAATTTTGGAACCCGAAAAAACCCGAACAAACCCGAACAAACCCAAACTGGTTAAAAGTTAACAAATTAAAATTAAATGTTTCTAAAACAAAATGTATGGTTATGGGTGTAAATTTAAATAATTATACAAATATAAATATTTTAATTGATGGTGATAAACTAGAAATAGTCAATTCTTTTAAATATTTAGGTATATTGATTGATTCAAAATTAAAATTTAATAACCAATTCGAAAATTTAATTTACAAAATTGCGGAAAAAATTAGTTATTTTAAAAGAATAAGTTTAAATTTAAAATTTTATTCGAAAAAAATTGTATACAATACTTTATGTTACCACATTTTCTTTATTGTTCTACAATTTTGTTTATGGCGGATGAAGGTGTAATAAATAGATTACAAATTTTACAAAATAAAGCAATGCGAATACTGCTCTCATATCTGGAGTTCTGCGCCGAAGCATACCCTTCGGTTGTTGGATTCCATCCAAAGGAGAGCCGTTCGTCTAATCGGCGACCACGAGCTGACTAAGAACCTCGACAGCTTAGAACATCGAAGACAGGTTGGTGATTTGGCTCTCTTCTACAGATATTTTCATGGCAAGTGTTCGACAGATATTGCCCGCTCGATTCCACCTAGAGTAATGCATAGCAGAAACACACGACGAACCACTGCCGCCCATCCCTATGTGGTTCAACTTAGTACACCCCGAACATCATTGTTTCAGAACTCTTTCATTTGGAGGACGTCATCTTTGTGGAACGGCCTTTCTGAGACCGTGTTTCCAACCGAATATAACCTCCAACGATTCAAGAAAAACGTGAATCGCTTTCTTCGCACACGCACCGCTCCCAGAGCGCCTTAAAGGATTTTCCTATAGTGCTTGTGCTCGATCATAAAAAAAAAAAAAAAAAAAAAAAAAAAAAAAAAATGCGAATTTTACTTAATATGGATAGATATACAAAAATTAATGTGATGTTAAAAAAATTAGAATGGTTAAATGTAAAAAATTTAGTATTGTTTTTGGTTCTAATATTTATTTTTAAAATTCAAAATGATTTGTTACCGCCACATTTAAAGCAATTGACTGTTCTAAATAGTGATCAACATAATTATTTAACACGAAATAACAATAATTTTTTTTCTTAATAATTTTTCAAAAAATATTGCATATAAATCAGTTTTTCATAAGGGTCTTATTGAATTTAATAAATTAAACAAGTCAATTAAAAATCAAAAAAGTTTAAAATCTTTTTAAAAAAGTTTAAAATCTTTCTTATTAACTCAACAGGACAAATAAAGTTTCAAAAGGTCATTTAATTCAAAAAATAAATAAAAAAAGGGTATAAACTTGTTAAAATGTATCATGTAGCCACGTGCTAAATAAATCTTTTTACTACTACTACTAGTTAATAAGTTGTTATTAAACCAGTTGCTTATTTTTATAAAATCTTTTTCAATAGTTTTTTTTTAAATATTATATATAATATATTTAAGATCTCTCTCTCTCTCTCTCTCTCTCTCTCTCTCTCTCTCTCTCTTTAATAAAAAGTGGCGGTGAAATGGCAATCATTTTTATAATAATTTAATTTTGTCTAGGCGACACTTTTACAAAAGACCCCAGCACTGGCTAGACGTCCAATCAAACAGGCACCCAAACATTTGCGTACACAAGTTTGTCGCCCCCTCGCCTTATCTTCCAAATATTGCGATGTTTGGCCCGAGAGGCTCATGATTAGAACTGATTAAATTTCTCCGACGAGGTAAATTTACCGAACCAACCGAATCCTGATTTTTTCATTCTCTATTGTTACAGTCTTCGTTAAAAAAAAACGACTATACGTACCCTAATTTTTACTGTGTTTTCAAATGAGAAAATTAACGATTTTTTTAAATTTGCTTACATTATCCAAAATACACTTGAAGTATTATATGAAAAGTTAATTTGGATTCAATTCTTTGAAGACATTTTTGTTCTAAAATCGTTCTATCACAGTAAATTCAGCTACTCATTTTTAAATTCGTTAATCGTGTAATAATCTAATTAGGCTTGAACCCACATTATGTGTTAAGTACCTACCTACTATTAAAACAGCAAAAAATTCGAATTTATTTTATAATCCTAGGTAGACTGGTAGACATAACAACAAAGATTATGTCACTACGTACTATACAAGGTATTATACAAAACGATCAGATCGTCGAGAGTTTTATTTTTGCAAAATCGTTTATAATTTCGTCGATATTTAATGTCGATTGATAAGCATTATAGGAAAAAAACTGTTGCTTCATTAGTCTGTAAAATTCTGTTATACTTGCCACCCAAGGTTGGCGCTGGTACAACCTTTTAACAGCACGATTTTAAAATGTAGCATTATACCTATAACTTTAGAAAATGTAGTAATTATTATTAAAAGTTTACAACTTGCCACATTGTCAGCCGCCGAAACTGTAAAATTTTAGATATAGCTTTAAAAGTTTTATTGCCGTCGTCAAAATACAATGGAATAGATAAAAGCGATTTTAAAAACTAAAGTAATTGCAGTGACTTTATTGGTTTAAGTACGCAAATGAAGTTATCGAAATTACGTCTACTAAAAAAATATTCGAAAATAACATAGACATAAACCTTTAGATAAGCAAACAATAATCACGAATGTGGCAAATTTATGGCCTGCGCATGTAAACAAAGCTATCCAGGAATAGGCATGCGCACTGCAAAACTAGCGTGTAACGAATGAGAAAATAGACAGGTCCGGGCTTTAAAATTTAACAGCTAAAATTTGGAAGGATTCGAGTATATAGACCACCAAATTCCCAATATGATGGGAAGTGGGAAGTAGGTATACTCAAAAAAAAAACAGTGGACGTTTCTCCGTTATTGTGTGGGCATGGATAAGTGTTTACGGTGCAGGTGTATGCTGGAATATTGGTGACACACTAAACAGTAATATACATATATCTAATATATCACTTGAAACTGCAGTATCCGCTAGGCACATAACAGGATTTCCTGCTTTTTCTAGAACTGCGCAACGCCGAGTAAGACAATGTTCCGAATTAAGAAATCGAGCAGCTGCATCCAAACCGTTTTTAAAAAATATTAATAAGGAACAAAGAATTGGGTTTGCCATGCAATATTTACCAGAAAATGATTTTTTTTTTGGCAAAATGTTATCTTTTCCGATGAGAAAACTTTTCAGTCTACATATAATGGAAGGATTCGAGTATATAATATAGAGTATAGACCACCAAATTCCCGATATGATGAGAAGTATACTCAAAAAAAGCAAACCAGTGGACGTTCCTTCGTTAATGTGTGGGCATGGATAAGTGTTTAGGGTGCAGGTGTATGCTGGAATATTGGTGGAACACTAACAGTAATATATGTATTCAGACTTTGGAAAATGTTTTTCTTCCTTCTGCCGCGATAGTTTTTGAAGGAAATAACTTTATATTTCAGCAGGATAACTGCCCTGTGCAGTGTGCATACTACAAAAAATATAGGAAACTGGTTTATACAAAACAACGTAACATGTCTGCCTTGGTGCTCCAGAAGTACTGATTTAAATCCAATTGAAAATGTTTGGGGATTGATGGTAAAAAAATGTACTAAATAAATTTTAAAGCACAGAATGAAATAGAGTCATTTGATCAAATAGAAGAAATTTGGAAAGGGCTAACTCCGGATTACACCGGAAGTATTATCTCGTCAATGCCAAGAAGATTACGATTAGTGTTAGAATTCAATGGCGCAGCAATTAAATATTAGTATTTTGTTTGTTGTTTGTTAATAAATTTACCCTTTTTGGCTTTATACTTTTGTAGTTTTCCTGGTATTATTTTATAATTTTCTTATTTCCCGGCTGTAATTTAAACACAAAAATATTTAGAAATAACCATTATTACTTATGGTAAAAAATCGTACATACAATAATTTACAGCTATGTCTGGTGTTCTTATAGCCCAGTACGTGGGTATCAAAAAAGGGTGTTTGAAGGCAAAAGGTGAAATGGTAAAAAATCGTACATACAATAATTTACAGCTATGTATATAGCTGGTGTTTTTTCCAGGTATAAGCAGCAAGGTGAGAAACCCGTTTTACCCAATTTTGTTGTAATTGAGTTATAGTCTAGTCTTAATTACAATGGCCAGTAATTGAGTTATGTATGGGTGGAGTGTTGTACGAATTTATATGTCGTCAACTGTACCTAAAAGCAAAGAATACAAGAAATCCACAGAGAAAACGTGACAACAAAAATGACGCCAAACCGATTCTGAAGTGTACTATAACCTAATAACAAGAAGGTTGTGCGCATGCGCATACCTGTAGGGCAGCAAGGGATGTACCTGGCGAGCAGTGCATTCAAACGCATTTTTCACACTTAAAACTTTTGTTTGAGCACGAGATAAACACTTAGGGATCTAAAGGTATATTATGTCTATGCAACATAATCGTTTTTCACTTTGTGTATAATTTTTTCTTCCCCGTGTATTTCAAAAACGAATAACACGTAGATTTGAGTTGACAACAATTCGAAAACCTTTTACATGAGGAGAATATCTCCTCGCAGACCGGAATATAAATTTATTCCAGTAGGTACATTTTTATTTTCCTATTCCATATATTTATTCTATGCAAAGCATGTATTAGGGCTGTGCCTACGAGTAGATGAGATGAATATCTAATTTGCCATAGAAGCATTTTGAATGAACGACTAAAGGCGATAAATCCGAATGGTAAAATTTTAATCTTCGCGACTAAAAAAAAATTAAAATTCGTTTACAAATACAATGTATGGTAGTAACGGGGGTAGCAGTGGTCGAGCCTCATAGAATCCAAAAGACAGAAAACAGTAAAACACATGAACACTCAACAAGTCTGCACAATAGTAATTTACGTTACAAGACCGAAAAGTAGTGTTTTTCAGGTCGAGACAAGCATTTCCAGGGCGAGCCATAGGCGAGTCCTGGAAGCTTGGATAAACCTGGAAAACACTAATTTTCGGTTGCGTGACGTACAATATTTTTTTTAAGACCGACACTTCGATATATTTTATAATATACGCGAAACAAGTTTGACATAAAGAACAAAATTAAAAATTAACGAACTGTCACTCGACAATACATCGAAATGTTGTTGTCATAATAACGAAATCAAGGTATCTTTTATTATCAAAGAGCGATTGGAAAAACAAAAAACAGGGTGACAGTGACATTAGAGACCGGAAAAGTGACATTAGAGTCCGGAAAATAAAAGTGTCGGTGTTTGTAGATTCTTGTGGACATAGAAACTGAGGAAAAATCTGACATCATGTGTCAAAATCGACATGTACATTTATTGTTGCTTGGCAATATTATAATCATTTATCACTATACGAGGTACTTAAAAAATACAGTTTTTTTCGTTTTAAGCTGAAATACAAATATCGGGAATTACGATTAAAAGATAAAAGAGAATACTCTTGCAACGGCTTCTCACATTGCCATAAAATAGTTTACAGCTACTAAAATAAATATAAATATTCCCTACCAAGGAGATTTTTGAATAGTTTTACTTTTCCGCACCCAGTGCGGATAAAAGTCTTATCCGCACTAGTGCGGAAAAGTGTAACTTTGCACACAAAAATGCGTGCGCAAAGTACTACTTTGCGCACGCTCGTAGGAAATAGTTATTTTCCTAACAAGTGCGCAAAGTGATACTTTTCCGCACGCAAGTACAGTTGGACGAACGACGCGAAGCGGAGTTCGGATAAGTTCTTGCGTGCGGAAAAGCACTTTGCGCACCTGTTAGGAACAACATTTTTCCTACGAGCTTCATATCAGATAACAACAAAAATAAAAATATGATAATTTATTTAATAATTTTTAATTCGACTTTAAAGAAAGAACTATAATATACTTACAACTAAAAATTACATAACAAAAAAAAATAATAGAAAATTAAAAAATTACATAACAATAAAAAAAATAATAGGAAACTAAATTATTTGTTTATAACATTTATAACAAAAGAGCAATTACTCACATTCTGCAAAGTGATAGCCGATCCAGTAAGCTCATTCAGTGGGTGGCTTATGGTACGGCTTGATAAGCACTGACTTGTGGACGGACAGTTAATATTATGGCTTGATGAAGGTTGACTTAATGCAGAAGGGCAGTTGTTCGTGGCCAATATTTTATTCGACATGTCCTTTTTTTGATTTGTCGAATCATCAATGTAGCTCTCGGCGACAGTCGTCGATTTCCAACCTCCGAGTCGCTTGACATTAGTGATTCCTGCTCCAGAATCGGCCAACATGGTAGCCGATGAACGACGGAAACTATGTCCTGTATAATGCTCTGGATTTTTCAATTGTAGATATGCAGCTATTTTCGAGGGCATCTTACCGAATGAATTTATTCCAATACATTGAGTACCGCATTTTCCTTGTTGATACTGCACAAAAAAGCGCTTGTGCGGAGTGGATGGTTTTCGCAAATTTGCATATTTATGATAGAGTTGTAAATAATGTCCCTTATTTGTTTCATTGGACACTACAAAGATTCTTGAAGTATTGTTTTTACTGTCGGGGATTTTGACGACTATCAAATTTCCTTTATCCTCTATGTGATCAACCATTATCTTGCAAAGCTCTTCGCGCCTGCAAGCACCGGCCAACCCAAAAATGGTGGCGACTTTTATAAGAAGGTAAATTTGGTCAGGTGCTTCTTCCATAAATTTGGAAACTTCAATTTTGTCAAAAATTTTGGCCTTTTTCGGACGATATCCCACATTTTGCTTTTTTAAAAACAATGTTAGCTTGAAATATTGACTTAAATAAGTTTATTTTGATTTTAAGGACACTTTTTAACATAGAGTACTTACTCCATAAAGTATTTGGCTGGAATGATTTTCGTAAATCTGCAAAATAGGCTAGGAAGACCTCCTCCTTGAAACTATTTGTCCCTTTGTTGCGGCACCAGTATTCAAAATGTTCAAATTGCTTCTCGTATTTTTGTTGAGATTTAGCGGGCAATAAATTTAAATTTGCAGAGTTTGCGGCCTCTAGGATGGAATCTGGTAGCTCCTCGTCAGAGCTGCTCATTTTAACAGTGTTTAAGCCTTTTTATGATTTGATAAAAATAAAAGTGTCGGTGTTTGTAGATTCTTGTGGACATAGAAACTGAGGAAAAATCTGACATCATGTGTCAAAATCGACATGTACATTTATTGTTGCTTGGCAATATTATAATCATTTATCACTATACGAGGTACTTAAAAAATACAGTTTTTTTCGTTTTAAGCTGAAATACAAATATCGGGAATTACGATTAAAAGATAAAAGAGAATACTCTTGCAACGGCTTCTCACATTGCCATAAAATAGTTTACAGCTACTAAAATAAATATAAATATTCCCTACCAAGGAGATTTTTGAATAGTTTTACTTTTCCGCACCCAGTGCGGATAAAAGTCTTATCCGCACTAGTGCGGAAAAGTGTAACTTTGCACACAAAAATGCGTGCGCAAAGTACTACTTTGCGCACGCTCGTAGGAAAAAATCTTTTTATCAAATCATAAAAAGGCTTAAACACTGTTAAAATGAGCAGCTCTGACGAGGAGCTACCAGATTCCATCCTAGAGGCCGCAAACTCTGCAAATTTAAATTTATTGCCCGCTAAATCTCAACAAAAATACGAGAAGCAATTTGAACATTTTGAATACTGGTGCCGCAACAAAGGGACAAATAGTTTCAAGGAGGAGGTCTTCCTAGCCTATTTTGCAGATTTACGAAAATCATTCCAGCCAAATACTTTATGGAGTAAGTACTCTATGTTAAAAAGTGTCCTTAAAATCAAAATAAACTTATTTAAGTCAATATTTCAAGCTAACATTGTTTTTAAAAAAGCAAAATGTGGGATATCGTCCGAAAAAGGCCAAAATTTTTGACAAAATTGAAGTTTCCAAATTTATGGAAGAAGCACCTGACCAAATTTACCTTCTTATAAAAGTCGCCACCATTTTTGGGTTGGCCGGTGCTTGCAGGCGCGAAGAGCTTTGCAAGATAATGGTTGATCACATAGAGGATAAAGGAAATTTGATAGTCGTCAAAATCCCCGACAGTAAAAACAATACTTCAAGAATCTTTGTAGTGTCCAATGAAACAAATAAGGGACATTATTTACAACTCTATCATAAATATGCAAATTTGCGAAAACCATCCACTCCGCACAAGCGCTTTTTTGTGCAGTATCAACAAGGAAAATGCGGTACTCAATGTATTGGAATAAATTCATTCGGTAAGATGCCCTCGAAAATAGCTGCATATCTACAATTGAAAAATCCAGAGCATTATACAGGACATAGTTTCCGTCGTTCATCGGCTACCATGTTGGCCGATTCTGGAGCAGGAATCACTAATGTCAAGCGACTCGGAGGTTGGAAATCGACGACTGTCGCCGAGAGCTACATTGATGATTCGACAAATCAAAAAAAGGACATGTCGAATAAAATATTGGCCACGAACAACTGCCCTTCTGCATTAAGTCAACCTTCATCAAGCCATAATATTAACTGTCCGTCCACAAGTCAGTGCTTATCAAGCCGTACCATAAGCCACCCACTGAATGAGCTTACTGGATCGGCTATCACTTTGCAAAATGTGAGTAATTGCTCTTTTGTTATAAATGTTATAAACAAATAATTTAGTTTCCTATTATTTTTTTTATTGTTATGTAATTTTTTAATTTTCTATTATTTTTTTTTGTTATGTAATTTTTAGTTGTAAGTATATTATAGTTCTTTCTTTAAAGTCGAATTAAAAATTATTAAATAAATTATCATATTTTTATTTTTGTTGTTATCTGATATGAAGCTCGTAGGAAAAATGTTGTTCCTAACAGGTGCGCAAAGTGCTTTTCCGCACGCAAGAACTTATCCGAACTCCGCTTCGCGTCGTTCGTCCAACTGTACTTGCGTGCGGAAAAGTATCACTTTGCGCACTTGTTAGGAAAATAACTATTCCGGTCTCTAATGTCACTTTTCCGGTCTTGCGATCGGAAAAACATTATTTTCTAGACGAAAAATTGTCCAGAAAGTGTAAATTTTCTGGTCGGTTTTAAAAAATAGTAATTTACGTTACAAGACCGGAAAGTAGTGTTTTTCAGGTCGAGACAAGCATTTCCAGGGCGAGCCATAGGCGAGTCCTGGAAGCTTGGAGAGACCTGGAAAACACTAATTTTCGGTTGCGTGACGTACAATATTTTTTTTAAGACCGACACTTCGATATATTTTATAATCTACGCGAAACAAGTTTGACATAAAGAACAAAATTAAAAATCAACGAACTGTCACTCGACAATACATCGAAATGTTGTTGTCATAATAACGAAATCAAGGTATCTTTTATTATCAAAGAGCGATTGGAAAAACAAAAAACAGGGTGACAGTGACATTAGAGACCGGAAGAGTGACATGAGAGTACGGAAAAGATTTTTCCGGTCTCTAATGTCACTTTTCCGGTCTTGCGATCGGAAAAACGTTATTTTCTAGACGAAAAATTGTCCAGAAAGTGTAAATTTTCTGGTCGGTTTAAAAAAAAACATTATTTATATGTATATATGTCACTAAAAGTCAAGTACTATACAAGGTATTATACAAAACGAACAGAACGTAGAAAGTTTTTTTTTTGCAAAATCGTTTATAATTTCGTCGATATTTAATGTTCTAACAAACTCGTATTCGATACTGATTAAGGATAAATCCGAAAGGCGTTGTTGTCCCATGGTGTTACGTAAATAGGTTTTTACTATTTTAAGTTTGGAAAAAGATCGTTTCGCTGATGCCATACTAACTGGTAAAGTTAGAAATAACATCAATGCACTAGATACATCTGGAAAATTTAAAGAAACACACTGATTTTTTATTAATAAATGATCCACAAGTTCATTAACTGTTTTTAATTTTGAAATACTATCTCCAAGTCCCTTTTTGAGGCTTAAAATTTGACTAGGAAAGTCAATGGACAAGTCTTTATGGTATAGGTATCGTTTGTAAAGTCCGCGCTTTCACGTATAATTCTTCTTCACTTAATGAAGTTAAATTCTCAGGATATAAAAAAATACACTGCGTCTGATCTTATTTTAACTCAATCGACCTAATCCTTAACTCTTGTCCACACGTTTCAAGACACTTAAATTTGCTCAAGTAAAATAGACCTATTCTTTCGAAAAAACAACCTTTCAAGCGTCAGTTCTCATACGAACAATCAAAGCCGAATCGATAATCACTGAAAAGTTCTATTTTCTGTTTATGTTTCCATTGTAAACGCTTGAAAACCCGTGTCGATCAAACTATAGGAACAACATTTTTTCGATATTCCCACGGTTGTTTCGATGCAATCGATATTAAACGTTGGCCCTTTATACATTCGCGTGGCATTCCCCGATATTGGCAACCTTGAAACAGTTGGAATATGTATAGTGTATATAGGCTGTGCGTGGTATGTACCAGGGCTTTGTGTATTTTCTATTATAATTGGTGAATGTTTGCAGCACCAGTATTTACTTATTTTCTTTATAGGTCCCAAATTTCGTTTCAGGGAACTAGTGGAAGCAGTGACGTACCAAAAACTGAGTGTCCCCCCCGCAAACGTTTTCAGGGGCCCCCTCTTTATAACGAACGGAAAATGATAATTCTTATTTTTATTACTATTAGGTTCAGGTTTATGAATTTTTGAATTCGTTAATCGTGTAATAATTTAATTAGGCTTAAACCCACATTATGTGTTATCAAATCAAAATACACTTTATTGTTATAAGAACTACATCGTGTTAACAAAGCTTTGCATTATTAAAACTGCGTTATGGAAATTACAATGTTCACTATACAAAGTAAGAAAAAGAAATCCAATAAGTAGATAAATAAATAAATAGAATCATACCTTAATGAGACAACAAAATTGTCATGGCCAAAAATTTACACACAAATCAATCTAAGACGAAGACAAGCTCAATCTTACAAGAAATCTGGCAAGAATATACACTAATCAAAGTTAAAAAAAAAATAAAGGGAATGCCTAGATATTATCATTGTAAAATTCCTGGATAGTATAGTAGGGTCTAGTAATTAGTTGCCTTTTCAGTCTTTGCTTAAATATCCCGGCATCAGTCACCTGCCGATAAGCCAGTGGTATGTGGTTATAAATTTTGATGCTCTCAAATATCAAAGAATTTATGGTGAGAGTTGTTTTTGGTATAGGAAGAGGAATATCGTTCACAGTACGCATGTTATAGGAGCTGTTAATAGCATAATTTTTATATTTTTTATGGTTTCCAAGATAAAAATTCCAATCAAAGTTATAATCTTTTCCCTGACAAATAAAGGTTTCCAGTGACGGTGTGTATGACAATTAACACCACTCAAGTATCTTAATGCTCTCTTTTGCAAAACCAATTAAGAGCCCAATAGGCCCTTACTACTAAATCCCCAAAAAGCAATACCATACCTCAAGTGACTCTCAACAAGTAAAAATAAACCATTCTACCCACACTTTTCCCCAATTCTATTGAGACAACTCTCACTGCGTAAGAACCGGACGCTAGTCTCCCATTCAATGCAAGAATGTGGTCCTTAAACTTAAGTTTGTCGTCGATTTGGACACTTAAGAATTTAGCAACGCTCGAGTTTAACAAAATTATCTGTCAAAGTTAAGTCAGAAAACGAAAACTTAAAGGAAGAATACTAGTTTTGCTGATATTAAAACATAATAGGTTCGCATCACACCATTGTTTGACAAGCAGTAAATCGTTTTGCACAATTAGCATTAACTCTTCTGCATTTTCCACGCCACAAAATAGTAGTATCGTTGGCAAATAAAGTAAAGATACCACTGATATCAATGGAAGGCAAATCATTAACATACAATAGGAATAAAACCGGACCAAGTGCAGAGCCCTGAGGTACCCCACAATGGATGTTCAACTCAGAAGAATCAAATGACTCGCCTCGAACTACCTGAGACCTGCCAGAAAGATAGGAAGCGAACCAGTTCAGGGCAGTGCCCCTAACACCGTAACGCTCCGTTTAGCCAGCAGTATTCTGTAGTTAACACAATCAAATGCCTTACAAATATCACAGAACACTGCTGCCGCCACGTCGCCCTCGTTTAAACTGCCATAGAGGCCCTCCAAGAATGAGAAAATCGCATCGTTTTCGTTACTCGATTTGCGTCAATTGGTTTATTTGTTATTGTTCATCATTGCATTTGGACCGATTCCTTCTCTCTGCCAAACCCTCAAAATAATTTAAATTTAAAGGCTGGAAAGTATTAAGTAACTACTTTTGAATGAACCCTTTAACAGGTAATGTGCTTAACTGTAAATCCCGCCCGGTAACCAAGAAGTTTAAGACTTTTAAAACTTGTAAAAACACTTCTTAATTATTTTTCGATATAAGGTGGATTGGCGGTTAAAGTTAAACTCCATTTCGAATTTCCAACTTTGGAACGAGGTTCTTTCATCCGACGTTTTGAAGTTTTGTTCGAGATGTTTAAGTTTCCACTCACTCAAAGTGTCGGTTTATTGGTATACATTGTTTGATTTATTAGACTGATTTTGTTCTACAATGGGTATACGAGGGAAATCAGAGAATATACAGTGTAACCAGTAAAGTCCGCATCATATGGGATTTTTTATTTATTAATAACTTTATTAGAAAATTTAACTTTGGCATCAAGAACTGCTTGGATCGAGATGAAAATTAGGCAAAAAAATAGTAGTCACGTGATTCGCATTATCTGTCAAATTTTAATTTTTTCCAAAAAATTATTCAAAAGTTATTTCCAAAAATATCTAAAAAAGTTATAGGAAAGAGTTTTTTTAAATGCAGTTTCTAGCCCATATGCAGAATTTCAGCTGCATAAGATAATTTTAATTTTTTACCCATACCTATTTTGTAAATTGTACCAATTTTGCAAAATAAGACTCAACGCAACCTACATAAAACTTCTTAGTTTTGACAATGCTTTATTTTAGATACATTTTCTTTAAAGTAGCGCCATATTAAATGTGTGTTTTTCTACAAAATCAAAATTGGGCTATTAAAATTTGGTCGCATGTGATGCAAAGTTTTTTTGTTTTTGACCCTGTATAAGGTAACTTCATAAAATAAGTATTTTTCAAAACGTAGTCTGTGTCTGAAAGTAATACACTTTAATATTAAGACAAAAAAGAACACCAGTGTCATCAGTAAAGTGTTTTTTAGGTGGAAAATAAATTTTAGTTTAACTTATATTATTAACGTAAAGTTTATCTATTTTCAACGATTTAATTTAAAACCCCTTTACTTTATTTGTTTACTTTCAGGAACAAACTACGTTTCAAAAATACTTATTTTATGAAGTTACCTTAAACAAGGTCAAAAACAAATAAACTTTGCTGCTTGCATCACAAGCGACAAATTTTAATAGCCCAATTTTGATTTTGTAGAAAAACACACATTTAATATGGCGCTACTTTAGAGAAAATGTATCTGAAATAAAGCATTGCCAAAACTAAGAAGTTTTATGTTGGTTGCGTCGAGTCTTACTTTGCAAAAGTGGTACAATTTACAAATTATAGGTAAAAAATCAAAATTATCTTATGCAGCTGAAATTTTGCATATGGGCTAGAAACTGCATTTAAAAAACCTTTTTCTAACAACTTTCTTCGATATTTTCAGAAATAAACCCAGTTTTGAATTATTTTCTGAAAAAATTAAAATTTGACAGATAATGCGAATCACGTGACTACTATTTTTTGCTTAATTTTCATCTCGATCGAAGCAGAACTTGATGCCAAGGTCAAATTTTGAATAAAGCTATTAATAAAAAAAATCCTATATGATGTAAAAAGTAGGCCCTGATACCAATGAAGTAAATTTACTGTTTTTGGGTTAGCAATAAATTAAAAAAAAAAAAAATTAAAAGCGTTTTTCGCTTTCTTTCTCACATTATCACACAAATTACGGAAATCAAATTCTACTCACCACTGTGCAATAAACTCTGGTCCAATAGCAAAAACAGGCGTGGTTCGGTTCTGTTCGAATAACTCAATACTAGCAGCCTCGGTGAAGTTTTCCATCGTATCTCTTCACCAGGGTCACTGATTGTGGTCATTTTATGGCATTTTTTATCTAGAACGAAAAAGAATGATTATTTATTTAAAAGCATATCACCGTTGTCAATTTCCAGGAGGTCACAAGATCGCACATGATTAGATAAACTTGTAGACATTTACCTTTAGATACGTAGGTACAGCAAGTCCTTCACAGAAAATAGATAGTTTTTTGTAGTCTTCAGGACATTTCGTTATTTCTATTATAGTTTTCCTTCAAAAAGGTTTCAATTTTTCAATAATTTTCTTTCCCTGGAATAATTGTATTCCTGGGTGCAGTGTTAGGGGGGCAGGTTAATTATATATGGTGATTTACCTGGACATACTGGCGTTGTCAGGGGAATAGGGAGGAGGCACAGGGACATTTGCCTCACACTCCAAGAGGCAAAAATAGTTCATTACATTTGTGTTAGTGTAATAATACGTTGTACCCATTAGTGCAGAGGGATACAGGAGAGGAATTTCGTAATATTTTTTTAAAAATATTAATTTTAAATAGGGATGATATTACAGTCCACGTAATTGACGTAATACCCCTTTAATTTGAGGTATGTATTAAGTGCATAATATATTATTCTGGGATAATTTATTTAAAATTATGGAAACTTAATTATTAAAGGTTTACGACATAGACATTTACCTTTAGATCCGTACAGCTCATCTCCTGCGCAAACAAAAGTTACGTTTTATGGGTGAAAAAATACGTCCGAATGCACGGCTCGCCGGTCAGCTGCCTTCTTTCCGAGCAGCATCGGGCATGCGCACAAAACTCGTGTTATCGGCCTGTCCTTCTTTAGCGACATGCTCAAAATACACTCCAGAGCCGGCTCGGCCTCCATTTTTGTTGTTGTGTTTCGAGGTTTCTTTGTGGATTCCTTGTTGTTTATTGTGGGTGTTTAATATTTACGGATTTCTAGTTTTTGTGTAGTTTAGTGAATTGTGTTTGTGCTTTTAGTGACTCGGCTACTCGAATGGGAATATAAACAATGACTATAGTAACAGCCGTTGTATGATTTTATTATTCCTAAATAGGGTTAAATAACCGGGTATTTCGTATTTTCAGTAAGTATGGAGTAGTGATGTATATATAACTGTATTTTGTCATGATCAATTTAAACACATCTAACTAGGCCTAGGCAACACAAATGAGGTATGAAAATAAAGAGAAGCACACACCAAGACAGATTATCCCGATGCATGTTTTGGTATATTTTATTTGCAGCCCTGCAATCTAATTAGGTACGCCTATTTTTCGGGCAATACATTGCTTCAAAAAGTTTAAAATACACTTTTCTCTATACTTATATTATACATGGTTTCCGGAAATGATGAGCAAAGAATTTAGGATATAATTCTAGACCGAAAATAAATCGAAAATTTGATTATTAATGGAGTCACTCACCCGGTATATAATAAAAAAATTTAAACTATTTCTATAGTATTCAATCCTATCTACGACAGGGCCAACAAAAATTTAGAAAAACAAAACGAATTAATATTATAAACTACGAAAATATAATGTATTGAGAATTCATATTTTGCAACTTGGACACCCTGTATCTCAAAAACTGGTCGGCAGATATTGTTGTGCCCATAAACACTTTTGATCAGAATGGCATTCTCTACAACATACTAAAAATTTAGAAAATTTAACAGAGGGCCATTTTCCATAAGAGAAGTGCGGGATTCTTTACAATGATGCGGTGCTGTAAAATTGCTTTTGAATTTACAGCACCTATAGCATGCTTATCATCTGACAGAAAAATGTTTAAAAGCACCTCCGATAAAATAGTATATTACGTTACAAGACCGGAAAGTACTATTTTACAGGACGAAGCAGGCAATTTCCAGGGCGAGCCGCCAGGCGAGTCCTGGGAGCCTGCGAGTCCTGTTAACGTACTTTTCGGTTGAGTGACGTACAATATTTTTTTTACAATCGACACAAGACACCAGTGGCGTGCGAGAAAACGTTAATAATAGCTTACTATATGGGTATAGTTTTAGCAGAAAACTCTAATAGTTGGGAAAATTATGTTTAATAATAAATACAATTTGGTACAAATGTTCTTAATTCTATTTTATCTATTAATATCTATTTGTTAATTGTTATATTGAAAGTACAATTTTGTGGTGTATTAAATTGTAGACATGACGGGAAATTTTTTGATTCATCTTTATAGGATGTTTGTGAAGTTATATCCACTTTTGATCCTCCGGCTTCCTGAATTCTACTGGCTATATCAATCTTATTTTGTAGAGACTGTTCAATGTAGCCTTCGGCAACTTGGGATGATTTCCAGCCGCCATGTCGTTTTAAATTAAGGATATCGCCTCCACCTTCAACTAACAGTGTCGCCGAACTACGTCGAAAACAGTGCCCTGTAAATTGCTCTGGGTTTGGTAATCCCAAATAGGATGCTATTTTTGATGGCGCTTTTCCTACTGAATGCAAACCTACTGGTTGAATAGTGCATTTTCCTTTATTATAGAAAAGAAATAGCCTGCGATGTGGAACACTAGGCGGACGTAAAGAAATATATTTTCTATATATATTTAGGTTTCGTTCCCCAACAACTATAAATGACCTGGGTTGGTATGTTTTTGTATTTGGAATTTTTACCGCCAACATCGATTCGTTATCTTTAACATCGTCAATTGTCATATTGGTCAATTCTTCACGGCGACACGCTCCAGCCGAACCCATTATTAGTAAAAGCTAAAAAAAATAAGAAATAGTTTAAATATATTTTTTTTAAACACAATATAAGAAAAGAAGAACTTTAAGAAAACTCGTATTATGTATTTAAGTACTTACTTTGATTAAAAGATAATCATTATCAGGGGCTTCCAGCAAAAATTTGTCAATGTCTTCTCTGGTAAGTACGTTCGATTTTTGGGGAATGTATCCAACAGATTTTCTCTTTATGAATGCTATCAGTTTATAATATTTGCTTATATCAATGTTTTCTTTTAAATTTAACATAGATTTGATCATTGAGTACAAGCTCCACAGTGTAGATGATTTTAATTTTTCGGATTTTTCAGCAAAATAAGCTAACAAAACATCCTCAGAAACATTTCTGACATTTTTTTCTCTACACCAATTTTTAAAGACGCTAAACGTTTTTTCATACCGCACTCTGGACTTATGCGGCAACAAATCGTCTGTAGCTCTAGCAGCTGCCTCTGTTATTTCAACTGGAACGTCATTTTCTTCCCAATCCAAATTAAGTTCCATATCTAAAGTCTTCCACACAATTTTATAAAGCCACAAAAGTTTATTTATCAAAGTCAATATCGTACCTGACAGTTCGTTACTATGGAAGCAAGAAAACATAAACATGTCAAAGCCTACTTATAAATGAGTTTGGTTAATTTTTTTAAATTGGGAGCGGAACGCAACAAAAATTGACCGGTAAAGTACTTTTTTTCAATCGACCGGAAAGCAAGCACTTTCTAGACAATTTTTTGATCGGAAAATATCACTTTGCTGGTCTAGACCGGAAAGTAATGAAAAATTGACCGGTAAAGTACTTTACCGGTCAATTTTTGTTGCGTTCCGCTCCCAATTTAAAAAAATTAACCAAACTCATTTATAAGTAGGCTTTGACATGTTTATGTTTTCTTGCTTCCATAGTAACGAACTGTCAGGTACGATATTGACTTTGATAAATAAACTTTTGTGGCTTTATAAAATTGTGTGGAAGACTTTAGATATGGAACTTAATTTGGATTGGGAAGAAAATGACGTTCCAGTTGAAATAACAGAGGCAGCTGCTAGAGCTACAGACGATTTGTTGCCGCATAAGTCCAGAGTGCGGTATGAAAAAACGTTTAGCGTCTTTAAAAATTGGTGTAGAGAAAAAAATGTCAGAAATGTTTCTGAGGATGTTTTGTTAGCTTATTTTGCTGAAAAATCCGAAAAATTAAAATCATCTACACTGTGGAGCTTGTACTCAATGATCAAATCTATGTTAAATTTAAAAGAAAACATTGATATAAGCAAATATTATAAACTGATAGCATTCATAAAGAGAAAATCTGTTGGATACATTCCCCAAAAATCGAACGTACTTACCAGAGAAGACATTGACAAATTTTTGCTGGAAGCCCCTGATAATGATTATCTTTTAATCAAAGTAAGTACTTAAATACATAATACGAGTTTTCTTAAAGTTCTTCTTTTCTTATATTGTGTTTAAAAAAAATATATTTAAACTATTTCTTATTTTTTTTAGCTTTTACTAATAATGGGTTCGGCTGGAGCGTGTCGCCGTGAAGAATTGACCAATATGACAATTGACGATGTTAAAGATAACGAATCGATGTTGGCGGTAAAAATTCCAAATACAAAAACATACCAACCCAGGTCATTTATAGTTGTTGGGGAACGAAACCTAAATATATATAGAAAATATATTTCTTTACGTCCGCCTAGTGTTCCACATCGCAGGCTATTTCTTTTCTATAATAAAGGAAAATGCACTATTCAACCAGTAGGTTTGCATTCAGTAGGAAAAGCGCCATCAAAAATAGCATCCTATTTGGGATTACCAAACCCAGAGCAATTTACAGGGCACTGTTTTCGACGTAGTTCGGCGACACTGTTAGTTGAAGGTGGAGGCGATATCCTTAATTTAAAACGACATGGCGGCTGGAAATCATCCCAAGTTGCCGAAGGCTACATTGAACAGTCTCTACAAAATAAGATTGATATAGCCAGTAGAATTCAGGAAGCCGGAGGATCAAAAGTGGATATAACTTCACAAACATCCTATAAAGATGAATCAAAAAATTTCCCGTCATGTCTACAATTTAATACACCACAAAATTGTACTTTCAATATAACAATTAACAAATAGATATTAATAGATAAAATAGAATTAAGAACATTTGTACCAAATTGTATTTATTATTAAACATAATTTTCCCAACTATTAGAGTTTTCTGCTAAAACTATACCCATATAGTAAGCTATTATTAACGTTTTCTCGCACGCCACTGGTCTCTTGTGTCGATTGTAAAAAAAATATTGTACGTCACTCAACCGAAAAGTACGTTAACAGGACTCGCAGGCTCCCAGGACTCGCCTGGCGGCTCGCCCTGGAAATTGCCTGCTTCGTCCTGTAAAATAGTACTTTCCGGTCTTGTAACGTAATATACTATTACCGGTCAATTTTTCATTACTTTCCGGTCTAGACCAGCAAAGTGATATTTTCCGATCAAAAAATTGTCTAGAAAGTGCTTGCTTTCCGGTCGATTGAAAAAAAACGTGTTTTTCAATCTTGCATGTGTTAAAATCCTCTTGTTATTTTCACGATTTTATCACAACTCATACAAAAAAAAATCGATAAATCGTGCACCAAACTTCCGCACGTTGTTCACTATTCCTTTTCAGAACGAAAAACTATAGAAATGCAAAAAATAGATGGCGTGTTACAGCAGAATAATTGAAATAATAAAAATATAATTTTTGTAAAAAGATTTAATCGAATTTAAAATCTGAATAAACACAGTAATAAACAGTTGACACCCACATGTGACATTTACAGCTGATACCGGTTTCTCCTTAAAAGTTTCCAGTTCCTTAGCGGGCCGTAGCAAGCTCACGCGGCAGGTTTCGGAGACAACGTTTTCTTGGTGTTTAGTATTTAAGTTGAACGATGAGTCGAATAAACCAGTTTAGGTTAATTACTAACTCTGCTATTTTTCCAATAACAAACATTTCATTTATCATCATTTGTTATTATAAATGTAATATTATTAGTTTATCCATTTTAATCACTGTACCGGGTGGTCAAATAAGCGAGGACGTCGGCTTTATCTCGGAAACCATTAATCGTACAACTTTCGGAAGATTTTTTTATGAGTAAAGTGGTCGAGAGAAATTGCTGGAAATTACTTTTAAGTTCCTCATTTCGCCGCAAGGGGGCACAATTAAAAATTGTTTTTTTAAATCCTAAATTTCTCCGAAAATTCCCATATTAAGGTATTACTCTGATTACATCATTGGAAAGCTTAGACAATTCTGCATCATTTTTGTTTAAGGCTCATTGGCGTACCGACCTTGATAAGAGTGGGAGAAGCCATTTAATGTGTAAACATTAAAGTCGCTGTAACTTCTAAACGACTTATCCGATTTTACTAAATTTAAGCTTGTTTGGAAGGGGAAAATAAGTATCTTCAATTGCCGTATCCAACAGTACACGATAGTGTTTAATAAAATTGCTAGAGGGCGCAATTTGTAATAAGAACAATTTTTTCGATTTTATCCCGAAAATTTAAATCATACGGTATAACTATGACATCATAATCGAAAAGTAGATGAAATTTGCAAGAAAAGATGTGAAGACCGCAGTTCGATATCTTTGTTCGTTTCACAGTTATTGCAGAAACAATAATTTTTAATACAAATTGCGCCCTCTAGCAATTTTATTAGAAACTATCTTGTACCATTCGATACGACAATTGAAGGTACTTACCTTTTTCTTCCAAACAAGCTTAAATTTAGTAATCGGTTAAGTCGTTTAGAAGTTACAGCGATTTTAATGTTTACTCTTTCACTTGATAAGAGTGGGAGAAGCTATTGAAAGTGTTAACATTAAAATCGCTGTAACTTCTAAACGACTTATCCGATTTTACTAAATTTAAGCTTGTTTGGAATAACCTTCAATTGTCGTATCTAATGGTACACGATAGTTTCTAATAAAATTGCTAGAGGGCGCAATTTGTATTAAAAATTATTGTTTCGGCAATAACTCTGAAACGAACAAAGATATCGAACTGCGTTCTTCACATCTTATCTTGCAAATTTCATCTACTTTTCGACTATGATGTCATAGTTATACCGTATGATTTGAATTTTCGGGATAAAATCGAAAAACTGTTATTATTACAAATTGCGCCCTCTAGCAATTTTATTAAACACTATCGTGTACTGT
This sequence comes from Polydrusus pterygomalis, assembly GCA_963969555.1. Classification (NCBI taxonomy): domain Eukaryota; kingdom Metazoa; phylum Arthropoda; class Insecta; order Coleoptera; family Curculionidae; genus Polydrusus; species Polydrusus pterygomalis. Next base: position 10,845,103 of record OZ018383.1, read on the forward strand.
TGGATACGGCAATTGAAGATACTTATTTTTCCTTTCCAAACAAGCTTAAATTTAGTAAAATCGGATAAGTCGTTTAGAAGTTACAGCGATTTTAATGTTTACACTTTCAATAGCTTCTCCCACTTATCAAGGTCGGTACGCCAATGAGCCTTAAACCAAAATGATGCAGAATTGTCTAAGCTTTCCAATGATGTAATCAGAGTTATACCTTAATATGGGAATTTTCGGAGAAATTTAGAATTAAAAAAAAAACAATTTTTAATTGTGCCCCCTTGCGGCGAAATGAGGAACTTAAAAGTAATTTCCAGCAATGTCTCTTGACCAATTTACTCATAAAAATATCTTTCCGAAAGTTGTACCATTAATGGTTTCCGAGATAAAGCCGACGTCCTCGCTTATTTGACCACCCGGTACAATAAGTTGCCCAACCTTGCGCTCTATAAGAATTAATCCAGCTATTTGTATTTAAAAATACGTGGCATTTTGGCGGCTTTGTACTACGCCACGAACGTAAATTATAATATGGCAACGCAGAATTGAACGCAAAACATACGCAGGCGCACCGCTTGCCGCTTGATTGGCTCGGGGCTACTATATTTGGGCGGTGGCACTCGCAGGTTGTCAAGGTCGTTCATAACGTTTTCCATTAGTAAATTTAGTGCATGTAAAATGTATTTCTATGTTTTACCAGTGAATAACGTCACAACTTTTAAATTATCGCACGTTAAGTTCGATGTTTCAATTGTAAATAAAATTGACGCTGTATTTTTGCAAACAATTATGCTAAAAAAAGCTATCCAAAGGTATTTAAATATGGTGTTCCTTAAGGAACAATTTTAGGACCATTATTTTTTAATATTTATATTAACGACTTATTTAGTATAAATTGCGATGAACAAATTCATAGTTTTGCAGATGATACTACAATTTTTTATACCGATACAAACTGGGAAAACTTAAATAATAAAAATAAAAAAGATTTTAAAATTATAAAAATTGGTTTGATAACAAGTTGTTAACAATTAATTTTAATAAAACAAATTATATTCCTTTTACTTTAAACCTAAATAACCTACCACGAAATATGAATAGTATTCAAATAAATAAAGACATTCAAATTTTTAAAGTTAATAAAATAACATATTTAGGAATTATTTTTGACAGTAATTTAAATTGGAATTTTTACATAGAATACTTAATTAAAAAATTAAGAAGTTTACTACCGATTTTTAAAAACATTAAAAATTTTTAAATGTAGGACATGAAGATATTATATTACGCGTTAGTTAAAACTCATTTAAATTACGGAATTTTAGGTTGGGGAATGGGGAAGAATAAATAGAACGTTAGTACAAAAAAGGTTTCTAAAAATTATATTCAATAAAGATTATCTTTATCCTTCAAAAGAATTATATTTAAAAACAAAAAAGTTGAACATAAGAAAACTTTACATTTATAACATCTTATATATATTTAAACATAAAAACCTTATACAATTTAAAACCCATAATCATAGTCATAAAAATGAAATAACCATAAAACCTAAAATAAATAAGTCCATAGGACAAAAAAATTTCAAATATTTATGTTTTTATTTAAACGATTATTTACCAACAAAAATTAAAAAATTGATTTCATTAAAAAAATTTTAAGTCGAAATAAAAACATGGATAATAAAAACAGACAATTTGAAAATATTTTTAGAAATGCTTTAATTAATTAATATTGTTCTGAATAATTTATATAGGTAAGTAATATTTTTTACTTAAAAATTATAAATTATTAATTTATTATAGGTAATATATTTCTTCAAAAAAAAAAACTGCGTTTATACTATAAATTAACATTTTTACTTTAAAACTTGATTTTTAATGCATATTTATGATTTATGATTTTACATACTAAAACAAGAAATAAGATTTGTTCCTAACAATCTCAGCTTCAGGGGATTGAAGAATAGGTTTATAAAAGATAACATAAATATATTTATTACATTATTAAATTTTAAATAAACGTATTATTATTATTATTGCTATTATTAAGATCCCCTTACAAGTTTAAAATATGGTGAACGCGATGTTAAAAGAACTTAGCCCAGTCCTGTCTCTGTCGCCACCACATTTCAACAGGGTGCCATAAGTGACAGGTGACTTAGCCATGATACAGCGTGTTCTTAGAGAAATTTGACCTTATCTTCCATGATATATAAGATCCCTGTAGAGTGCATTTTTATCCTGGACACCCTGTATAAACAATATTTTAAAAAAACATCTTTATGACCACCCTCTAAAACCCAATTATTTTTTTTATTATTATTTTCTGACTCCAATTTTCCGATTTTTCTTTGAATGAGTACCCTAATCGACAAATAATAATCATGCCTCCTTTTTCCCGAAAAACCAATAAAAGAAAATCTATTTCCCGTTTCGATGCGTCTTTATCTTTCTGACGGGTTCGCGGTAATATCCTCAAATCACTTTTTATTTGAGAAGTTAGAGACGTGCCGTGATAAAAATGTTATACATTTATACACTGGGAACGGTAGATTACATTTTATTATACTGTACCACAACCACCTTGAAAGGAAGCCATGAAGTGACATCGGGCAACGCCGCATCAGCTGGGAGTTGCGGGTCCATGATTTTGACGCGCGGCAACGGGCGAATTTTTTATTTTTGTGTTTTTTTTCGCTGTTTTTGTTTCACTACGAGTAGATTTATTTGATCGATCAAAAGTAATATTCTATTATACAAATTATTAACTTCTGCGCTTAAATTACAGGATTGAGTATCGACTTCTGAAGTCTCAAAATTTAGTAAGCTTAAGGCTTTGTTTAAGAAATCTACGCTTGTCTTAAGAAAGCCACCTACTATCTGGGTAACTTTGTTACTTTCACAATGTATGAATTGGTACCGAGAAAATAAGTTTTCAAGCTGAAACCACCTGCTTAGTTTCATTTCAAAGGTTAAAATCCATTTCAAATCATTGTAAGCCAATTCATTACCTTTTAAAAAACCTTTACCTTCATATCAATGTCCACTGAAACCTGACTAACAAGATTTATACAGTCATTGGTCAAATCTAAACTACAAAACTATATTACACTCTCTACGCCTGCTTTTAAAACACTTTTATAGTTTGAGTTACGCCCAGGAATAAATAAACAAACTAAAAGAAAAAAAATAGTACTTAGGTATCTAGAGGTATCCTACCTACTTACGAACTATCTCTACTAATGATATTTTTAAACTAATTCACATATACCTTTAAGTTAAATAAACACTTCAATATTTAATAAATTAACTGTAGCTACATAGAATAAAGTTTGTCCCGAAGAGCTTACTAGAATACAAAAAACATAACTTTTAAATTAAAACAATTAAAATTCTGCCGCCATTATAAGACCCGTAAACAAACCGTCCTGGGCCTGCCAGGCTGTTGGATTTTTCACTTTATTAATGCTATTAGAGCAAACCCGCACCAAAAATTTTCATCAGTATTTTGTGGAGGTTCTTAGCAATCATGTCACTTAAATGTTCTATTAGAAATCAATCGAAAACCGGATAAAAATACAAATTAATACGACACCTACACCTATTTCGCGCTTAAATTACATACTAAACCATGGCTAACCTCAAAAAAGTCACGTGACACATGGATCTTCAAGCAGTGTTGTCGATGTTTCTGTTTCACGGCTTCTTTTAAGGTGGTTGTGACTGTACAAAATGGGGTATTGATACGAATATGTATTTTGTTTAATCGTCCTAGCGCTATAAACTTATTCTTTACTGTAGATGTCGGTCTTTGCTTTACCTGTCACAATAAGAAACAACTATCTAAATAGGTCACCTTTAGGGTTATTTTCTTCCAATGAAAGCGATAGATTACAAATAGATGAGTCGACAAACAACGTTTTTTAACCTTTATTTATTAAGCAGTAACAAATTAATATTTTACAGTAATTTTTATTTAGGTTGAGCTCTATGTAACCTTTCCAGGGATTGTTAGCATTATCCACCTTTAGATTTTATGCTCAAAGAGTCCGCCTACCTACTTCCTGTTAAAGTATAATATAAGGCTGTAAAAGACATCAACCCATATTTGTATACAGGGTGGTCCAACGAAAGCTTAACACCTCGATTTTCCTGCTTTAAAATGAAAATGTGGAAAATCGCTCGGACCCGTCGATTTTTATTTAGAGGGGGACATCTTTTTCGTATATTGTCAATCTTGTTACTTCAAGCCCCTAGAATGGAGGGGGGGTAAGATCTAAATCTTAAATGGATACCCTTATTTTATATAATTTTTTTGGATTCTGCATAAAATTCTGAACATTTTTTAATAGAAGCATTATTAGTCTATACTTAACAGTTTCCGAGATATTGACTCTTGAAAAATGACATTTTTGAACTTTGACAGCGTCTAGCTTTCTAACTGTACGTCTTAGAGCAAAACGGCTTACATGTCCCTATCTTCGATTTTTATTATTTTTCCAATAGTGTTAACTTCCGGTTAAACCGGAAATAATATATTTCTTACATCCGTAGTACTAAATCCCCGCGATATTGTAACACGCGTTCCATGCAAGTCAAATTTACCAAAAGTAAAAAATAGTTCCGCAACAAATGTCATCATAAATTTTAAATTCTTAATCATAGGCTTTATAACTATCGCATCTCCCGTACTCGGTTACAGGCATAAATTATGTATTTTAATTAAGTCATGTGACAAGACAAGTAAGACAGTGATACAGTGGTTTTGTTACCGCGAACATCAATTCTAACAAAGGATTATCAGGTACGGAGATCTCTCACAGCTTCGCCATTGTTCACTGGCTTTATTCACTTGTGTTATAATGCGGCATTATCGAAGCCGTATGTATGCCTTGCTAACTGCTCCCTTTACCTGGATTGTATAGTATCACAATAAAATTGATTTCTTGCAATTGGGATAACTAGATTTAGGTAGTTTTTTTGCAATTCGTAAGACCTTAATATTGAAATTTCAAACATCAAAAAAGATTTAAAACAGAACGGTTACCCTGAAACCTTTGTAACTAATACCATCTCAAACCTTTAAAATCGCGAAGTAAAAACTAATACAGAAACGAAAGAGGAGCAAGCATTTCTTATAATACCTTATGTCAAGGGGATTTCTGAAAAGATTAGAAGGATAACCAAAAACTATAATTTCAAAACAGCCTTCAAATCCGGAAATACGCTTAGAAACAGTGGCGGCTCGTGACTAGTGAGTCAGGGGGGCGCTGGCTTTAAATTAAAAAAAAAATTAAAAAGTCTATTATTTTCGAAAGTACGTGTCTGTTTTTTCTAACTTTCTCGTTGTGAATTTTAATTTCATCAGCATAAGCACTACTTAAACAAGTTAAAATATTAGTTTGTCCTAACATCTCAAAACTGAAAACTTACCACATTATAACGATGTTTTGCACTATTTTCATGTTTTTTATTTTCTCTGAAAGATGTTTTAAGTCCTGCACCCCATTTTTAGTCCAATTATCATCCCCGCCAAAAAGACACACGAAACAAAAAAAAAATGTTGTCCTCACAACCACATATCCAGAATATTTTATTATATATTTCTTTGTCAAACTTACGCGTAAACTGTGCCTTAATACTTTTACATTTTGATTGCACTTGTACAATGTTTAATATTGGTAGTGGCCGCCCTGCATTTTTTAAATCAAGTTTTTCAACATAAATGACAGGTAGCTAAAGCCAAGACGATATACTTTGAGATGTACTTCACTTTACAGGCCCGGTACTGTCTTGTAAGTAGTTGTTTACTATTGTTTTGTTATGTATTTTCACAATAACCTAACATTTTTTTTTACCATTCTGATGTCTAAATTGTCATATTTCGTTTTTTTTATTTTTACTTGCTACCGCTAGGAGACAGACGTTGCAATGTTTTGCGGACTCTTCACTAGAGTGGAATGGGCCGAATAATATACCTACTGTTCTGGCTGTGGTTAAATTTTTGATTGGCTGACAGCCAACAGGTTTTTTTAAAACCGGCATTAAGCACCGCCATAGCAATGGTAAATTTTCAATTGAGTTAATTTAAGCTCAAATAAAACCCAGAACGGGTCTTCGGCAACATCGTATTATTCTAAAGTAAAAAAATTGTGTACCTATATTTCCACGTGGTTTTATCGTGAGGAACCTGGTGCATTTGATGTATTGTCGGCTTGTTACGATAAAGAGAATGACATGTCCGAACCCTTCGTATTTATTTCTGAAAAGGAGCCTGCCTTTTTTATTTAATTTTTGCATCTGCTTGAGACTAAAATAATACCTTATCGTTAAAAATAATAAAACAACAGGAGTGCCAAACCTATAAAGCAAACAAAAAACTAACTGGCATAATTTTATCCACGATGGGGGGAAGTTTGAAATTATCATTTTTTATTACGACCCAGTTTTAAAGAATATTTTATTAGAATAACACAAGTTCCGTCGCAAAAAGTGAACTTGGTTGGCTTCCATGTAGGGGAAAGGTTGCCCATATTGGACCAATTTCCAGATTTTTTATCATAGATCCTGATAATAACGCAAAATCGATCTTGAAACTATACCTTAGTATACTTTAGTATGTTGTTCAACTGCAGGATTTTTTGCAGAATTTTATTTCAAAGTATCTATGATATACCAGGCTATAAAAAAACCTCTGCAAGTGGTTCAATATAGGAAACCGGTTGCCTAAATTGCACCTGGGGGTTCCAAAATTGGACCACATGATTTAAATCGGAAGCTTAGGTGTTAAATAAATAAATAAAAAATAAAATTGTTGGTATAGAAAGTTTTATACTTATATTTCAAAAAAACATCAAATTTACAATCAAAATTTCGGTAGAAGACATCCTAATGCAAAAAAAGTACCTATTAGTTTCCTATATTGGACCAGTCATAGTTTCATTTTTTAACTCAAAGAAAAAATATTTTAGCAATATTAAAATGGTGTTAGTTCATGACATTAACTTATTTAAAGAGAAAAATTATTTTTGCACAATTTGCAAAAATTGCCTAAATTGGACAGGTTCAATTTTGGCAATCACCCAGTGGTCCAATTTAAGCAACTACCATGTGTTTTTCAAAACCACCCAGGAAGGAAACAAGAAAAAACAAATATGGCATGGTAATAGGAGAAATAAAGAGAGAAAAACTTACTTGAAAACTTCCATAAAAAAAATTTTGCTTACAGTTCTATGGTTCTAAGGTAAATTCTTAGGAAAATCCTAAAAATATTACAATAAAATTGTGTAAATTACGTTTTGCTCTGTACACGCCAAGCACTAACGGCCAACTAGTTGAGTTTGTTGCCGATCAAAGGTTCTAGGTGGAAGTATGTTACAGTGTTGCCAGGTGATATGGCACTTGTTTAGTTTCGAAGAAATGTACTGTGGTCCAATTTAGTTAGCGGTTCAATATAGGCAACCTTCCCCTAATGGACGGAAAACTTGTTAACATAAATTAAAAATTAAATGACTCGGTTAAGAAAAATAAAGAACAACCTTTCTTGCCAGCGAAAATATTTTGAATAAGTATACAGTGTGAGTTGAAATAAATTTAGTAAATCCAGTACTGTTCACACGGGAGTAGTGATAGATGGGGGTTTCAACGCCAAGTGCGCACTGGCGCCCTTGCCTACGTTTTTTAATCCAAGCCCTCTTTGATGCAAATAATTTTTGCTCGCACGGTACAATCTACAATCTGGAGGTATATATATTACGTAAATGAATTTCCAAATTGTTAAATGAACAGAAGTCAGACGGTGCCAAATCCGGCGGGCGCGTAGGGAAACCTTGGATGTTTCTTATCTATTAAACTTTATCTTTTACCGAGAGCAATATTTCATAACAAAGGGCCAATATTAAAAAAAAAACTTGTCGACAGTACATTAAATATTCCATCTTATCAAAAATTCTCATCTCCGTTCGAGGATCAGCGCCATTTTCATCTCAATTTCCTGATTTTCTTCTCGCGGAAGGTTTTCCCGAACAGGTGTCGATGAATGGTAATAAAATTCACCTCGAAATCGTGGAAATCTAGGCGACGCTCCTCTGCCCTCTGATTGGTTATTTCCCTATTTCCGGTCTGGTAAACCCACAGCGCGTTCGAGGTTTTACTGAAGTTCTATTTCCGACGTCTGCTTTACCTCGTCGCGTACAGGGTGTCCTTATTCCTTGTCCCCTACACAATAAGCACGAAGCAAAAATTGTTTTGGGGACTAGTTTAAACACCTATTGACTTACAAATTGGACTAGTTTTATATACAGGGTGTTCATTTGAAAACTTCCCACCTCGATTTTCCTGCTTTAAAATGAAAATGTGGAAAATCGCTCGGACCCGTCGATTTTTATTTTGAGGGAGACATCTTTTGCGTATATTGTCAATCTTGTTACTTCAAGCAATTTTTTTTGATTCTGCACAAAATTCTGAACATTTTTTAATAAAAGCATTATTAGTCTATACTTAACAGTTTCCGAGATATTTACTCTTGAAAAATGACATTTTTGAACTTTGACAGCGTCTAGCTTTCTAACTGTACCTCTTAGAGCAAAACGGCTTACATGTCCCTATCTTCGATTTTTATTATCTTTCCAATAGTGTGAACTTTCGGGTAAACCGGATGTAAGAAATATAGTACTTCCGGTTTGACCGGAAGTTGACACTATTGGAAAGATAATAAAAATCGAAGATAGGGACATGTAAGCCGTTTTGCTCTAAGACGTACAGTTAGAAAGTTAGACGCTGTCAAAGTTCAAAAATGTAATTTTTCAAGAGTCAATATCTCGGAAACTGTATAGACTAATAATGCTTTTATTAAAAAATGTTCAGAATTTTGTGCAGAATCCAAAAAAATTATATAAAATAGGGGTATCCATTTAATATTTAGATCTTACCCCCCCCCCTCCCCCCCTTCCTCCTAGGGGCTTGAAGTAACAAGATTGACAATATACGCAAAAGATGTCCCCCTCGAAATAAAAATCGACGGTTCCGAGCGATTTTCCACATTTTCATTTTAAAGCAGGAAAATCGAGGTGGGAAGTTTTCAAATGAACACCCTGTATATATTTTTATATATTCTATAAATGGCTTGAATGCAGGGGTAACTTTCGGAAACTAGCAATTATTAAAAAAAAAATTAGTATCTAATTTTGGAAGGGCTGTTCAGGGAGGTATTGATGAATTGTATGCAGGTGTTTTTTTTTAAATAATTGCACAGAAACTTTTAAAAGAACAGTTTTTTGAAACCACTAAAATTGCCACAATTTACCTTAAAATCCTTGAAAGTAATTATGTCGATTTTCAGAACTGAAGTAAAAACAACAATTTTTACTGGTAACACGATATTTTCTAGTCTATCTAGATGCCATCTCTCCTAAGAATTCTAGAGAATAAGTGTTTGTTTTAACAGGAAAGGGGTCGTAATTACACAAAACACGAAAGTAAACAAAACTATGACCGGCTGACTAACATCTGGCTTGCTCTACCAGCTCCAGAGTATGTCTGTCTTTCTTCTTCGTATGCCAAAAGCGTAAAAATAACCACTCTGATCAACACAGCACTTCAGTGCGCATGCGAATCGGCAATAGTTGGGCAAATCGAATTGACGATAGAAAATGGCGTCGTTAATCCCACCTTAATCATATAGGGAGCTCGTAAGTGGTAAGAGATACAGCTATATTTATATATGCGCATATTTATAGAGATGGCGAAAATGTATTTTTACATTTTTATCGCTTCTTTTTATTTTCTATAACATGTCGCTATCAGATATTAATTCCGACGTTTCGTCTATCGAGTACCATCATTAGGTGTGTATTTTTAAATATTGACATGTATTTTTTAATGCAGTTTCGTAGACCTTGTGTCTGATAACAGGGCCGTATCTGAACCAAAATTTTGGGGGGGGTTAGACCAGTGGCAAAAAATACTAGTTATACTTTAAACATACATTTAAACATACACACAAACAAACATATAAGGATTTTATTGTTTTCGGGGGGGGTTTGAACCCCTAACCCCCCCCCTCAGATACGGCCCTGCTGATAAGACAACTACAACTGCTCTATTTAAATATCAACGGGGAAGGTAGGTATAGGGACAATTCCTGTACTTATACAGGGTGTCCGGAAATGATGAGCAAAAAGTTGACATCGTCCAGCAATTTTCTGATTTGTGGCCCAATAAAAATACCTTCCTTTAATTTGGCATCACTTAACTGGGGAAAGACTTGTCTTAGGTATTTGAATCCATCACCGTCTTTATTCATAGCTTTTACAAAGTTTTTCATCAGCTCATGTTTAATGTGAAGAGGAGGCAGAAGGACTTTTTTGGGGTCTACAAGAAGTGCAAACTTAACATTTTGAGATCCCGGCTGAAATTCACTTCTTTGTGGCCAATATTTTATTACATAATGCTGATCTACTGCACGACTGTCCCACAAACAAAGAAAACAGCAATATTTTGTAAATCTTCCCTGAAGTCCTACTAAAATTCATACAGTTCAGGTAATTTTTCTGTTATAAAATGCATCCATTTTTACCGCCTCTAATTAAATTGACTACCTGCTAATGTAAAATGGTCCTATTAAGCTATTGAAAAATGGTATGTATTGGGGCTTTCCCAATATTTTTTCTATTATTAGAGGGGTATTTTCATTATAAAAATAAAGAGCTGACCTGTGTTAGAAAAATCTTGTCGGCCAGTGAATCAATTTTCGGAAAAACGTTATAGGAAGAGATGGCATTTATTTTCGGTCTAGAATTATTCCCTAAATTTTTTGCTCATCATTTCCGGACACCCTGTATGAACAGTAGATATAAATTTTTCGAATACTGATACTGGTATTTCGGAAGGTCTGCATTAAGAATCTCGGATGTTTCCGAAAGTGCAACCATAGTTGCTGAATACATCCTCAAATAAAACCTTTATTATATTACGTACGGCCGCATCGGCTTTCTAAAATTGCTTTTCCCATTTCGATACGAACGTAAAAATATCCATAAAAGTGCCCTTCCCCATTTGTAGTTTTACCTTTTCTATATGCTTTAAGTTTTAAACAAATTAGTACACTAGAAATATCAACAAATGTTAGTTCTCTGTGGTATCAATCTGAAAATGCTTATGTTCCTGGCGTTTTTTTTAATAGTTATAGTCAGATAGTCAGAGTAAAACAAAATAAAACTAGTCAACTGATGTTAAAATAACTATACGGAGGAGTTTAAAGCATCCTCATTGAGCAATTAACAACCAAAATTATCCACTACGTATTGAGTTATAGAATATATTAGTTATTTTCACTTTATACAAACATTTTTATATAATTTTACATAGGTACATAAGTTGAAACCAAGAAAAATCAAGATATTTTAAGGATAACAGGATCTATTTTCAAAAATACGTGTGGTCGCCCACACTGTATTCTGTAGTTTGTGCTAAGCATTTAGTCCCCAGTGATATTTTACCTAAACCACCACAAAAAAAATCCAACTAGAGTGAGACTAAATTTAACAGCTGTTCCGTGCTTTTATCCCAATTTGCCTGCTTACTTGTCAAAGTCCAGCGGAATGAAACGAGGAACAACAAGAGCGTACCTCTCGAATTAATCAAGCTTTCGAGCAATCAGATTTAATAAAAAGTTTTGACGATCTCAGTAATTATTCACCACAAATTAATAGGTACCTACTTCTGAATTTTGGGAAGTAAAAATTGTAAGTGACTAAAAAATATATTTTTATAGTTTAGATTTGACCAATGACTGTATAAATATTGTTAATCAGCTTTCAGTGGACAAGGTTAAGGTTTTTTTAAAAGGTAATGAATTGGCTTACAATGATTTGAAATGGATTTTAACTTTTGAAATGAAAGTAAGCAGATGGTCTCAGCTTGAAAACTTATTGTCTCGGTACCAATTCATACATTGTGAAAGTAACAAAGTTACCCAGATAGTAGGTGACTTTCTTAAGACAAGCGTAGATTTCTTAAACAAAGACTTAAGCTTACCAAATTTTGAGACTTCAGAAGTCGATAGTCAATCCTGTAATTTAAACACATAGGATAATAATTTGTATAATAGAATATTACTTTTGATCGATCAAATAAATCTACTCGTAGTGAAACAAAAACAGCTTCTCAACGCAATATTACTATTATTTGATAATTAGATAAGTTGTTCTTGTTATCCAAAATTATTTATTACGTTTTTGTACATTTTTCAATATCAATATAGTGGCAACAGAGCCAAAAAAAACACACAAAATATCAGAAAGAATAAAAATCTCGCCCGTTGCCGCGCGTAATAATAGCTTGTGGATCCGCTACTCCCAGCTGATGCGGCGTTGCCCGATGTAACTTCATGGCTTGGAAGTTAAGATGGCTGTGGCTTATTGCGTTTAGAATAAGTGACATACTTTCGTATGTTTCCTACATGTCAACTGCGTGTGCTCTTGCTTTCTTGAGAGGGTCTTTTGTTGTAATTATGAAGCAGAACTGCTTTTATTTTGTGCAATTATCAATTTTCCTAGAACACTATTTGCCATTTGGATTAACACATAGACAATTTACCTTTAGATACGTACAGCTTATCTTCTGCGCAAACAAAAGTTACGTTTTATGGGTGAAAAAATACGTCCGAGCGCATGACTCGCCGGTCAGCTGCCTTCCTTATGGACACCTTCGTGCATGCGCACAAACCTCGTGTTATCGGCCTGTCCAACTTTATCGACATGCTCACGATACTTTATTTCTCTGTGAAGATACTCTCCAGAACCGGCTCGGCCGCCATTTTTGTTGTGTTTCAAGGTTTCTCTGTGGATTCCTTGTAGTTTTCTTATAACCTTTAGCTATCGTGGATTGTGTGTGGGTGTTTAATATTTACGGATTTCTAGTTTTTGTGTAGTTAAGTGAATTCTGTTTGTGCTTTTAGTGACTCGGATAGGAATATAAACAATGATTAGTACTAGTAGCAGCCGTTGTATAGTTTTATTATGCCCAAATAGGGGTAAAATACCTGATGGTATTTCGTATTTTCGGTAAGTTTGAGAAGAGTAAAATTGAGAAGAAATAAGAAATTCCAATTTTTTGGCAAGAATTTAAATTTTAAAGCCCGGACCAGTCTATTTTCCCATTCGTCAAACGATAATATTGCAGTGCGCATGACTAATAGTGTCTAGCTTTGTTTACATGCGCGAGGCCATAAAACTGCCACTTTCGTGATTATTGTTTGCTTATCTAAAGGTAAATTGTCTATGGATAAACACAAACAATCATTTTATCCTGCTCAAAATACTTACTTGTTAAAAAGTTTTTACGATTATTTTCGCATTTAAAAACCAAAAATTATTATTACAGTCGGGAATTGGCTGTAAGTTAGTGCAATTATTATTGATAAAATTGCAATAGTACTACCCATGCATCTGGGTTGAATATCTCTTCGAACAATGCAATAATAATTTGTTTGCGTTCAATTTATAATTGCTGGTTTTTCTTTTGCATCATGGATATTTGTTTCGTTTATCGCTTCGATAAATTCAAATAGCTCACAAATGGACTACGGCTATCGAATGGTTTTTTGATTAGTTAAAACGAGGTTCGATAACGAAGCCCTGGCTTTTGTAGCGAATATTTTAGTGCCCTTTTTTCGAAAATACGCACACTCCAGTGCAGTAGTCTAATTTTACTAAAGTAGGTAGCTTTTACAGACTACTGCTTTGCTGGCTGTGTGGTCAGGGAATTAATTTTTCCCCTAGAAAATAGTTGGCAACCATTTGAAATTATATTAATGCCAACCAAAAACAGCCCATCAAAACTATTGGTATTAAAAGTGCCGCAGAGGATGAACATCTCTTTCAACAGGTAATACATCTCAATAGAAGCATTGTTTTATTATTATAAATAATATTACAAAGAAATTTTCAGAATTCCTAAGGGCACAGTTCTCAAGGTAAATCATTTATAAAAGACCTATAAATGACTTGAATGCAGGGTAATTTCCGGAACCTTGCAATTATTAAAAAGAAATAATTAGTATCTAATTTTGGAAGGGCTGTTCAGGGAGGCATTATGCCGGTGTTTTTTTTTTAAATAAATGCACAGAAACTTTAAAAAATGCAGTTTTTTGAAACCACTAAAATTGCCACAATTTACCTTAAAATCCTTGAAAGTAAACACGTCGATTTTCAGAACTGAAGTAAAAACAACAATTTTCACTGGTAATACGATATTCTCTAGTCTATCTAGATGTCATCTCTCCTAAGAATTCTAGAGAATATGTGTTTGTTTTAACAGGAAAGGTTCCGTAATTGCACAAAACACGAAAGTAAACAAAACTATGATCGGCTGATTAACATCTGCCTTGCCCTACCAGCTCCAGAATATGTCTGTCTTTCTTTTTCGTATACCAAAAGCATAAAAATAACTACTCTGATCAACACAGCACTGCCATATGCGAATCGTTAATAGTTAGGTAAATCGAATTGGCAGTTTAAACCTAGAAAATGGCGTCGTTAATCCCACCTTAAGAAAAAATAACACTTTTCACTGGTAACACGATATTATCTAGTCTATCTAGATGTCATCTCTCCTAAGAATTCTAGAGAATATGTGTTGGTTTTAACAGGAAAGGTTCCGTAATTGCACGAAACACGAAAGTAAACAAAACTATGATCGGCTGATTAACATCTACCTTGCTCTACCAGCTCCAGAATATATCTGTCTTTTTTTTTCGTATACCAAAAGCATAAAAATAACTACTCTGATCAACACAGCACTGCCGTATGCGAATCGTTAATAGTTAGGTAAATCGAATTGGCAGTTTAAACCTAGAAAATGGCGTCGTTAATCCCACCTTAAGAAAAAATAACAATTTTCACTGGTAACACGATATTATCTAGTCTATCTAGATGTCATCTCTCCTAAGAATTCTAGAGAATATGTGTTGGTTTTAACAGGAAAGGTTCCGTAATTGCACAAAACACGAAAGTAAACAAAACTATGATCGGCTGATTAACATCTGCCTTGCCCTACCAGCTCCAGAATATGTCTGTCTTTCTTTTTCGTATGCCAAAAGTATGAAAATAACTACTCTGCACTGCAGTGCGCATGAGAATCGTCAATTTAGGCAAATCGAGTTGACGATAGAAAATGGTGTCGTTAATCCATAGACAATTTACCTTTAGATAAACAAACAATAATCACGAATGTGGCAGTTTTATGGCCTCGCGCATGTAAACAAAACTGGGAACTATTAGACATGCGCACTGCAACATTATCGTTTGACGAATGGGAAAATAGACAGGTCCGGGCTTTAAAATTTAAATTCTTGCTCATATGCCACCATAGAGGGTTTATTTTACCCCTATTTGGGCATAATACAATTATACAACGGCTGCAACTAGTACTAGTCATTGTTTATATTACAATCCGAGTCACTAAAAGCACAAACACAATTCACTAACTAAACTACACAAAAACCAGAAATCCATAAATATTAAACACCAGTCCCACAATCCACGATAGCCGATCCGATAGCTGAAATACAAGAAAACTACAAGGAATCCGCAGAGAAGAGAGACCTTAAAACACAACAACAAAAATGGCGGCCGAGCCGGTTCTGGAGAGTATTCTGGAGAGTATTCTTGAGCGCGTCGATTATTGTCGATAAAGTAGGACGGCCGATAACACTAGGTTTGTGCGCATGCACGAAGGCTCCCCGAATGAAGACAGCTGACCGACGAGTCATGCGCTCGGACGTATTTTTTCACCCATAAAACGTAACTTTTGTTTGCGCAGGAGATAAGCTGTAGGTATCTAAAGGTAAATTGTCTATGCGTTAATTCCACCTTAATGATAAACTGTTGTCCAGATATTATTAGGATTTTTGTTCACCTTTCAACAAACCCCAATAACGTATTTTCAAAATTGGCGCGCGTCAAGGGAGGGGGGTATTTACTTCCTCTACACCCCTCCACCCCCCCTTCTCTACGCCATTGGCTTAAGCCTAAGTCTGTATAGGCACCTTTACATTGTTAAGTTGACACATACCGCCATGACCAAATATTATTTTAATTACAAACTATGCAATTTAGATTAAAATATATCGAGCCAATGATTTTTGGAATTTCATTTTGCTTTGAATTTAACGGAATAAAATGTTTGATTGAATTAAAAGATTGGAGAAAAAATACCACACATTTTTGGCATTCTATATTACAGTTTGTATCTATTGTGATCGCAGACGATATTTTTCCATTCCAAACAAACGTTTTTAATAATACATTTCACGTGTCACATCGCATTCTAAATTAAATACGGACGTAAGGAATTTCCTGCAAAAAGCAGGTGAATTATATCGTTTTTCCTGACGTTGATTGAAATAGTTATGTATGTGTATAGTTATTAGGTATTGGAAAAATAGTAATTTTCTTGGTCGACAAGGAAAATCTATACATTAAGACAATTTATTTTATAAATAACACCTACCGGGAGCCACCCCGCCAGACCGGCCATGGGAAATCCCATGTAAATTTTGATACCCTCAAATATTGGCTCTCCTATTAATTTTACATCAAAATTGTATTAGAGTTTTTTGAAGGTACTTGTATCATGTACAGGGTTTTTCCGTATATTTTGGAGCACCCCTGGAGCTTTTATTTGAAGACCTAGAAAAAACTTTAAATTACCAAAGTTGCATGATTTTTCCTGAACTGCCAAAATTTGTTATCGAACAAAACAAATGAACATCGTAAATTTGTTTAATAATGCCAATGTCGATTTTTTTAGATGGAACACCCTGTATATTATTTTTTCTTTTAACTCCTCACTCTTTTCTGATTCCAAATATGTGTATATATTATATGTTTACTTTAGTCATTTAGGCAAAATTTCATTTCAAAATATTGCGATTTATTAATAATTATTGAATTTTTCACCTTAGAGTAACCCATTATACCAAGACAAGACCATTCAAGGTATGAAATATTATTTTTGAGACATAAGTCAGTTGCCATAAGCGATTAATAACAACCAAATTGTTTCTCAGGGCAATCTAGATTTTCTAATCCGCAATATTTTGAAATTAAATTTTGCCTAAACGACTAAAGTAAACATATAACATATATACATATTTGGAATCAGAAAAGAGTGAGGAGTTAAAAAAAAAAATTAAGATACAGGGTGTTCCATTTAAAAAAATCGACATTGGCATTATTAAACAAATTTACGATGTTCATTTGTTTTGTCCGATAACAAATTCTGGCAGTTCAGGAGAAATCATGCAACTTTGGTAATTTAAAGTTTTTTCTAGGTCTTCAAATAAAAGCTCCAGGGGTGCTCCAAAATATACGGAAAAACCCTGTACTTGCACTTAAAATTTGATTATTTCGTCGCCAGAGAGGGCAGGGGGGGGGGCAGCAGCCCCCCCCCCCCCTAGAGGTTCTAAAAATACGGCTGACTGGAAGTAAAAATGAAATTACGCGCACCCGGCTAATCGAAACAATATCCGAGAATTTCTGGGAATCAACGGCAACACTGCATCGGTTCGCGAAGATTGCTCGTCACATAAGCTCAATCTGGTCATCAATGATCTGAACGCCCTGCCCGACATCAGAAATACCGTTGGGACCATCAAGGATATAATAACATTTTTTCGAGAATCGGTTCTAAGACGGAAATTAATACCCAATATTTCCCGGTTATGCGAAACAAGGTGGAGCGAAAAACACAAAAGCATCAGAGTTTTTAAAGAGAATTTTTGTGCTATAATGGAGGCTTTAGAAACATTGTCTCGAGATGGCAATAATGCGACAAGGAAACATGCGTATCAGCTCCATGCGGCAGCTTCCAAATCCAAAGCTTCATTTATTTTTAGCCTCGTATTGATATCCAAATATTCCGGTATTATAGAACCCACAGTAAACGTGCTCCAATCAGTATCCTTGGACACGGTTCAGGCATCATCATATTAGTCGCATTTTACAACTGATCAAAGACCACCGTAACGATCCCGAAAAAGTTACAGAAGATATTATCAAAGATGCTACTGCTATTGCGGAAAAAATTGGACTGACGGAAGATATGAAATCCATACCCCGTACTGTTGAAAGACAACAACACCGCAGCAACCACCCGGCAAAAAGCCCTTCAGAATTCTGGCGGAGGTCTATGACAATTCCTTATTCGGACTCAATTATAAATTACCTCGAAATAAGGTTCTCTGAAGAAAATAGACCATCCTTTGCCCTAACAAAACTACACCCTGCTCAAATGAAAAACATATCTTTGGAAGACCTTAAAGAAGCATGCGAGGAATTCAGAAACTTTTACGGTATTTTGGATATCAAGAATGAGAACTTTGGAAAAAAATATGGGAGGAAAAACTAGAATCAACCAAACTAAGTGTTGTGGAAGTCCTTAAGGAAACTGACGATTTTTTTCCTGCGATAAAGAAGGCCTTGAGGATTCTTATTGCTTTACCTTGTACCACTTGTACAGTTGAAAGGTCATTCAGTAGCTTGAGGAGAATCAAAACCTGGCTGAGGAGCACGATGACTGGAACTCGCCTCAATGGCCTCGCCATGATGAGTGTACACAGGCAACACATTTTCAAGAACTTGGACGATTTTATAAACAAAGTAACCAACAAATTCGCTAGCAACCCTAGACGATTATGTTTAAATTGATTTTGTATGTAAATAATTTATTCGTTTTCTATTTTTTTTTTTAATTAAAACTTTTCTATCCTAATGTTTTCTTCAGTTCTTCTATGCTGCCCCTCCCTAGCTCACTGACTGGCGACGCCCTTGATTGCACTAATTTAATAAACGAAAGTATTGAGTGAAGTACAGTTGACGACAGATAATTTCGTACACTAAACTGTGACACTGAATATGCAACTTTTTTACCTTTATTACCTTTGTAACGTGTTAATTGTTATCATGATATCTGTCAAAGTATTGTCATTATCTTATTTGCTTTAAAAATGCCTCATTTAAATATTATTGAAAAAGCAAGAATAATATGTTTAGTAGAAATAGGGTGGTCTTATGGAAAAATAGCTGATCATTTTAGAGTACTTAGAAGTACTGTTCAAGGAATTGTAAAAAAATTGCGGTATCATCAAACACTTGGGTCTGGTTTAAATAATAGAATATCGTCAAATGAAGAAGACCGAAATTTGGTGAAGTATTTAAGGCAAAATCCATTTGAAACTGCAGTATCCGCTGTGCGCCTAACAGGATTCCCTGCTTCATCTCTTACTGCGCAACGCCGAGTAAGACAATGTTCCGAATTAAGAAATCGAGCAGCTGCATCCTAACCGTTTTTAAAAAATAGTGATAAGGAACAAAGAATTGGGTTTTTTATGCAATATTTACCAGAAAATAATTTTTTTGGCCAAATGTTATCCTTTTCCATGAGAAAACTTTTCAGTCTACATATAATGGAAGGATTCGAGTATATAATATAGAGTATAGACTATAGACCACCAAATTCCCGATATGCTGAGAAGTATACTCAAAAAAAAAAAAACAGTGGACGTTTCTCCGTTAATGTGTGGGCATGGATATGTGTTTAGGGTGCAGGTGTATGCTGAAATATTGGTGGAACACTAATAGTAATACCTATATGTATTCAGACTTTGGAAAATATTTTTCTTCCTTCTGTCGCGATAGTTTTTGAAGAAAATAACTTTATATTTCAGCAGGATAACTGCACTGTGCAGTGTGCATACTACAAAAAATATAGGAAACTGGTTTATACAAAACAACGTAACATGTCTGCCTTGGTGCTCCAGAAGTCCTGATTTAAATCCAATTGAAAATGTTTGGGGATTGATGGTAAAAAAATGTACAAAATAAATTTTAAACCACAGAATGAAATAGAGTTATTTGATCAAATAGAAGAAATTTGGAAAGGGCTAACTCCGGATTACACCAGAAGTATTATTTCGTCAATTCCGATGAGAAAACTTTTCAGTCTACATATAATGGAAGGATTCGAGTATATAATATAGAGTATAGACCACCAAATTCCCGATATGATGAGAAGTATACTCAAAAAAAAAAAAAACAGTGGACGTTTCTCCGTTAATGTATGGGCATGGATAAGTGTTAACGGTGCAGGTGTATGCTGGAATATTGGTAAAATACTAAACAGTAATATATATCTTCGGATTTTGGAAAATGTTTTTCTTCCTTCTGCCGCGATAGTTTTTGAAAGAAATAACTTTATATTTCAGCAGGATAACTGCCCTGTGCATACTGCAAGAAATATAGGAAACTGGTTTAGACAAAACAACGTAACATGTCTGCCTTGGTGCTCAAGAAGTCCTGATTTAAATCCAATTGAAAATGTTTGGGGATTGATGGTAAAAAAAAGTGTACAAAATAAATTTTAATCCACAGAATGAAATAGAAGAAATTTGGGAAGGGCTAACTCCGGATTACACCAGAGGTAATATTTTGTCAATGTCAAGAAGATTACGATTAGTGTTAGAATCCAATGGCGCAGCAATAAAATATTAGTATTTTGTTGCTTGTTGTTTGTTAATAAATTTAACCTTTTTGGCTTTATACTTTTGTAGTTTTCCTGGCATTATTTTATAATTTTCCTATTTCGCGGCTGTAATTTAAACACAAAAATATTTGAAAATAACCATTATTATTTCCTATCTAGGTATAAACAGCAAGGTGAGAAACCTGTTTTACCCAATTTTGTTGTAATTGTGTTATGTATGGGTGGAGTGAAGGAATTTATATGTCGTTAACTGTACCTCGAAAAAGTTTAATATAATTAAAATAAATAGTGGAGCCACTATTTGCGGCTGGGAAAGTACCAAACAATAAACGCCCAAATTTATTACTCGCTTCACAATGAACAAATATTCTACTTTACAAAACCATGTTTTCATTTATTTGATAAAAATTTTATATCCCATATTTTATATCGAACAATTGGTCTTTTATATACAAAATAGAGGTTACAAAATTGATATGCATTTTTCAATGCCTTCCCGCTGTTAACACACAGTGCTATGGATCAATTTTATCACAATAAACCGTAAATGCTGTGATATATTTATATAGGCTTGTTGGTAATTTTTCTTTGCTATTATATTTTCTTGCCGTATCAGACCGATTACATCATAAAAAATAGGATTTCTTGGCACTGTTTCGTATCTGGCCTCTTCCTGCAAAAATACGTTTAAAATGAACGACTTATTAAGCTGTTTTTCCCTCCGCCTCCGTCTAACAGCCGTTTAAAAGTAGTTAATATGGCAGGTTTTGATGTAAATGATTATTTTAGCTTTTGTAGGTAGTTTTAGTGAACGTGGGGCGAAAATAACCACTATTCCTATACAGCAAATGTGTAGGTAGTCTAAATAAAGGATTGTAAGCAGTTTAAAATAGTTATTTGTTTCTCATTTCGAGCAACCCCGAACCAGCCGTTTTGGGTCGTGCATCTTTAAAGTGTGGAATGTGCCAATTTTGGATTTTTCAGATAGATTACAGTTTTATTTACCTTTCAGGTACTTACTTATCATTTTCTGCTATGCGGTTGTGTTTCTATCGATTCACCCATGGTATCGGGCCATTTAAAAAAAGCCAAGTAGTTAAAAATCGCCTTTTCGAACGCAGTGCGACAATTAAGGTAAATTTAACTGCGATTATTTAAGGTAGGTATTTTGATATTTGCCACAGATTGCAGAATGGCCTAAATGATATACAGGGTGTCCGAAATTAGCGTTCAATATTTCTAGGGCGTAAACTATATCCAAAAATATGACAAAAATGTCCTATAAACATACCCCGAGAAATGCTCCTTTAGGGGCTAGAGCCCCTCAAAGATGGTCCGGAAGGAAGTATTTTTTTATAATAGTATGGAAACCCTTAAAGATAATGACATGAAAATTTGTACGTGCCTTCCAACCGATAAACTGTACATAACAGTTAGTTTAGAAATAAAATATTTCTTCCAGTGGCGTCGCACGGAGTGGGGCTGAGTGTAAATATTATCCTATATTTTTTATTTCTATGATTTTTTAATTTTAAGTACAATATTTTAAGAACCTCGAGTTTTTTCTTTAAAAAAGTACCCCTTGTTTTATTTCGATAGGAGGCACCGTTTTCAAGTAAAGTTAATTTTAAAATAAAACGTATTTCTCAAAAGAAAGGTCAGTCCATATGAGTTCAGGTAAATCCGAAAGTTAGCATGCAATATTCCTAGGGCGTAAAGTACATCCAAAAATATTACAAAAATGTTCTATAAACATACCCTCAGAAATGCTCCTTTAGGGGACTAGAGCCTCTCAAAAGGGGGCAACAGAGAACTCACAGATATTCATTTTGTGTATGGACTTTGTAATGGTAGTTCTACTGCCGCTGTAATAGAGTACAGGAGGCGATTTCCGCATAGAAGATTTGCTACGGTCCATCGAAATTTAATAGAAAATGGATCATTTCAAAGACTTCATGCTATTACGAAAAAAAAATTTGCCCCCCTTTGAGAGGCTCTAGTCCCCTAAAGGAGCATTTCTGAGGGTATGTTTATAGAACATTTTTGTAATATTTTTTGATGTACTTTACGCCCTAGGAATATTGCACGCTAACTTTCGGATTTATCTGAACTCATATGGACTAACCTTTCTTTTGAAAAATACGTTTTATTTTAAAATTAATTTTACTTGAAAACGGTGCCTCTTATCAAAATAAAACAAGGGGTACTTTTTTAAAGGAAAAACTCGAGGTTCTTAAAATATTGTTCTTAAAATTAAAAAATCCTAGAAATAAAAAATATAGGATAATATTTACACTCAACCCCACTCCATGCGACGCCACTGGAAGAAATATTTTCATTCTAAACTAACTGTTATATACAGTTTATCGGTTGGAAGGCACGTACCAATTTTCATGTCATTATCTTTAAGGGTTTCCATACTATTATAAAAAAATACTTCCTTCCAGACCATCTTTGAGGGGCTCTAGCCCCCTAAAGGAGCATTTCTCGGGGTATGTTTGTAGGACATTTTTGTCATATTTTTGGATATAGTTTACGCCCTAGAAATATTTCACGCTAATTTCGGGACACTCTGTATACACATTTCATTTAAATTTTTAAAAGGATTGTAGGAGCCTCTATATAGGTTCGTATAACGGGTGTTTTTCAAAAGACGTTCACCCCTATAAATTTTTATATTTTTTTTTTATATTTATGAAAATGAAATTTTCAGATTATGCATAAGAGATGAGTCTGCATTTATTGGCATAATTTTCAATTTGTAGCACTTCCGGTTTGACCGGAAGTGACCTTGCTTACTTATTTGGTTCAGCATAACATTATGAGTGAATTGACACCCCATTTTTTGACGTGTTATAACATTTTTATGTTTATTTTTTTATTTTCAATCTAGAGTGCTACAAATTAATTAAATCTGTTAATTTATAGTCAAGTAGCATATGAAAATTAAAATGATGTCATAATAATTGACTTTCTAAGTTTCACGAGCGTTTAATAAAAAAATAAATTTTGTTTTCTTGACGTTTACTCCATTTTTCCAAATGGAACGATGGTGGTTCACTAGGATATTTAAAACGAGCATTTTTTTCCAACAATTTGATACCATACACTCCCATGCTATTTTAAAATTGACACTAAAAAATGTACCTTAAATCCCAATCGCAAATTTAAAAGCGTTATGCATTATTGCCGCCCTCTCTTTTCTAAAGTAATAAAAAGGCGGCTTTGAAAAAAAAATGGAATGGTTTCATATCATGTCGTACCAATAGTACTTTTTTTTGTAAAAATATGTCAGGTTTTTCTAATTTGACATAAAAAAGTATCAATGTCAGCGTAAAAAAAGTTATGTCTATTTTTACCCCACTTTCCCCTATTTCTGGCCACATTTCTTAAATATCGACATTTTTAAGACCACATTTCTATTCAGCGTACAAAGTTTACCAAAATATCTGAATTTTAAATTTGTATCTACAGAGGTTTCGAAAATATTTAGGAAAAAACCATCTTCAGAGTACCCCCTTTAGGGGGCCATAGCTTCGTAGTAATCAGATATAGGACACAATTTGATATGAATTGACCATATCTTCTAGGACACCCTGTATATGTATGAAATAATGTAGTTAAAAAATCTCTAAGATCTTAAGTACGTCATAAAATGACGTAGGTCATTATAAAGCCATCAAAAATCAGCACGATAGGTAGTTTTCAATTTTGCTGTAGCGAGTCACTTACGAATCAGTATCGATACCGTAAAGCTGGGTTACTTTGGCATCCGGGGTAACTTTGGCACATACGTCATTTAGAAGCCTTTTTCTTCTAATTGGTACATTTTTTTTTAAATTTAACTATGGGAAAGAAAAATTAAGATGCATCTGGACAAAAGGGTTAAACACAGGAAAAAATACAATTGAAATATAATCAGGACCATTGGGCATAAAATGTCCAAGTAGAATCGCAACGAAAAAAAAAAGAAGAACGTTGTTCTATTTGCTCAAGACACTGGTCTCATTATTCAGGGCATGTGTTAAATGCAGGCGTTGGGTTTTGTAACGATGAATGCAAATATCGCTTCTATGGCTGTTCAAACTAAGAATAATTGGATTTTGATTGTTAGTATCTTAGATAAACATTATTTGCCAAGTATCTTTTTAAGGTTAAAAATTTATATTTGTAGGACCAAACTTGGCCACATTTAGAATTTCTTTCTGTTAAAATTTATTTTTCTATGAGCATTTTATTTTATTTTTATTGTGGTAAGTTGTTAAACATACCTATGTTTTATAATGCCTATTTGAAGAGCTCAGTTTAATATTTTATAAATGAAACAAGTTTAATAAAGATATTATCTTTGTCTTTGGTAAAAAAATACATATTAGAAGATCCAAAAACAGTGTAAAAGAAACTGGACCAGATTTTTAGATGTTTAGGTGCCAAAGAAGGCACCAGACGCCGTCTGCCTTAATGTTTTACGCCATATTAATCACCTGCCAAAGAAACCCCAATCATACTGTCTACTTTGGCACCCCAAAACAAATTTTCTTCTCGGTTATCTTCTAATATTTTTTAATCAATTTTAGATCATTTATAGCCTTACGGACATTTGTTACAGTGACAAGTTTAGTTGCGAAATATGAGTGATGGTTTTAGAATTATTTGTAAAAATATCCCAAAATCTGCCAATGAAACCCCGTCTTACGGTACAAAACGCATTTCAAAAGGAGAAAAAAGGTTTTCGTGCTCCAACTTAACCATTTAATATTTTTATAAAGATATATGAGACTGATCAAGGGATTGGAAATCCCATGTAAATTTTGCTCCCCTATTAATTTCACATCAAAATTGTATTAGACTTTTTTGAAGGTCCTTGTATGATGGACTCGAACACCAAATTTTATTATTTTCTAATAAGCCCATTACAAATTATTTAAAAAGAAACTCATCGTAAAATTCTTAAAAATTAATTACAGCAGTGATACATACCACAATAAAACCACCAGTTTGTTGTAAATTTCAAAAGCATCAGGAATTTAGGAAAGGTGATGAAATACGAAGAGCAAACTTTTGTGTTCATATTATGGAAAGGGTAAATAACGATGTGGAATTCTCACGCAATGTTTATTTTACCGACGAATGCACCATAACATTAAACAATGAATCAAATGTACGAAAAGTTTTTCCCAAATAACTTTTAATTGGCTATTAGAAAACAATAAAACTTGATGTGCGGACCTTCAATAAAGTATATACTCTGTTTCTTAAAGCCTGACGGCACAGCTGAGGGTCATGAGTCGTAAAACCTCAATAAACCATAAGCTAAACAATAACAGGTACCTGATCTTAAGTAATTAAATTATCTATTATTGCGTAGATATACAGGTAGGTGGCTTATGTCATAGAATGTTTCCAACATCAAGTTCCCAGATAGCATACCCCGTCCAAAGGACGTACATTTTATGTCCATTTTACGTTTTTACGTCCTGTGGCGTATTTTGGACGTACAGTGTACGTTCAACGCGTACGTTCAAAGAACCTACATTTTTGTTCGTACATTTTACGTTCATTTTATGTCCTTTTTTATGGGACATATGTCGAACGTCCTTTGTGCTTATTAAATGGAACGTATTTTGGACGTAAAACCCAACACGGTCCAACTTTCTTGATTATCTTATTTAAAAAGAAAATATCATTTGTGGACAACATGATCCAATATCCAATATTGAAATGAACGGCCCAAATCATGAATAAACAGTAATAAAGCGGTTGAATAATCCATGTGGGACATTCACAACCTCACTTTTCTAAGTATTTTGAACTTTTCGTCCTTTGTTATCATATAACTCCAGGGGGGGTGGGGGGTGGCACTAATATAGATAGGAGGCCACGACAACAGACGACTTACCCGGCACACCAGCAGGATCGACGAAGCGGGGCAGGGGTGCATACGTATCAACTAGGGACTTGTGTTTTACACTAAAAGTTTAGTTTTATTAATAATTCTCGTTGTTTATGCAAATGTTTGTAAAATTATTATTATTCACGTTATTAGAAATTATAATTAATTCTTTTTAGCGAATTTACAAGATTTCTGTTGTAAATTTTATTAAAATCTCAACTTCTTAGTGACAAAGATGTTGGTTGGTCACACTGTTTTTAGCATCGCCTTGCCAATGCCATTCAGCCATTTTGTTAGTTTGTTTATGGTGTGTTTATGGCCGCTGATCGCTTTTTCTCTTCGCGGAATTTTCAAGTTTTGTTGGAATAAGTAGACTGTTTGAAATGGAAGGAAGTGTTATGTTTTTACGTAAGTTAAGCTGACAATTTTTTTAAAATTACTTTTTGGTAATTGAAGTTTATCTGTTGTAGTTCAATCTGTTAAATATTTAATGGAATCTTTATGGGAGACGCTACGCCACGCCATCCTGGGTCTAGTTTTTGGTAGTTTGGATATTTTCTTTTATACAGGTAATGTAAGTATACCTTGTATTTATTAATTTTTAAGGGTATTTTTCACTAATCTTCCACAAAAAAAACCTTCAAGGTCAGTGGGTCAAAATTTCAAAATACATAACAGGTATACGGTATACCTCTACTTTCGGGCTATGTTAACTTACATTTTGCATAAGAGGCACACAAATCTAAAATCAAAAAGTTTTAAAATTATGGCGAAGGTAGGTAGAGCCAGGTATTCGTGCAAATTCCCAAATTGTCTGAGTAATTATTTAAGTTATTGTCCAATTTTTATTGAAAACTACGTTCATAAAATTTTTTTTTTCCTGAAAAAAAAATAAACACCTGTGTAAAGCCTGGAAAGATATCTGTAAAATTAATTATGATGTAAACTGTGCAAAGTTTTATGTTTGCGAATACCACTTTTTGCCATCTGATTTTTACAGCTCGATCAGAATAGATACTGCTTTTGTTGCCCCTTTTTTTTCAGGATACTTCCACTGCCCTGAGTGCCGCTGCTGCTGGCCAGGGGACCATTTGGTGTCTGGTGGCTGTTGCAGTCAACAGAACTGCATGATTTTGCATACTTACATAATTTTTGATCTCAGATTAGACTTTAGGAATGGAATTTATAATATTGTACATAGCAGTTGTTTTTAAAATTTTAATAAATGTTTTTTCTATATAATCATTGTGTCGTTTAGGATGTTTCTAAATATATTTAAGTAATTTATAGTCATAATAATGGGTAAAATAGGTTTTGTTTGTAATATCTTAATTATTTCATTTTAGAAAATATTTTTTCAAGTAGGTAATTGTTTCAAAATAAGAAATAGGCACGCCTATGCGTGTTTTAAAGAAGAAAAAAATTAAAATAACATTTAATTTTGCGGCGTGCCTATTTCTTATTTTGAAACAATTACCTACTTAAAGAAATATTTTTCAAAATGCAATAATTATGATATTACAAACTAACCTTTTTAAATATTCCCGCCAGTATCATTCGATAAAAAGCTATCTTTTTTACCGATACTGTCCCTGCTATGTCCACAGTATGTTCACTTTTTGTTCAATACCATACATGCATAGTACGTACATAATTTGCGTCCATTTTATGTCCATTGTACGTACTTTATGTTCACAGTATGTTCACTGTTCGTTCAATACCGTACATCCATAGTACGTACATATTTTCCGTCCATTTTATGTCCATTGTACGTACTTTTGGACCTAAAATGGACGTACATCGGACGTCCACCTGGTCGGAATTTGGACGTCCTTTTTACGTCCTTCGTTGCTAAAATGGATTTTATGTACGTCCCATGGACGTACATACGTCCGGAGAGTTTGGTACGAAAAACGTCCATAGGACGTACTTTTGCTATCTGGGTTAGGTAGTTAAGTTTTATTTTTATCGTGTTATCAAAAACTTGTGTGTATATTATATAACGCCAGCTACCATTGAAGGCTTTTAGAAAAACTTCCTACGACTTCTTGGAAAAAACAGATACCTATTATAAATTGGCTGTCTAAGAAAAATATACCCCTTGAAGATCGCATGTTAAAAAAGAGTTTTTTAAAATAGTGCAAGAAAATAAGTCACGTTTTAAAAAATGTGTAATCGACGAAATGGCTAAAAAACGTGGCATCAATTTAGTTAGACTGCCGCCCTACCACTGTGAATTAAATCCAATTGAGTTAATATGGGCACAAATGAAAGACTATGTTGCAAGGAATAACACTACATTTAAAATAAAAGATGTACGCGAGTTATTGAAGTATTCATTAAACATTATAACGAAGGAAAATTGGAAAGAAGCGTGTAATAAAACAGGAAAAAAAGGTGCAACTTAGACAACCTGATGGAAGAAACGGTAGAACCACTTATTATTTCAGTTGACTCCACAGATGAATCCTTTGAATTTAGTGATAGTGAAGACACCTTTCTAGACCTTTAATTTGTTAACTCTTTTAAGTATGGACTGTTTTTGTATTGAGAAAACAAAATTAATTCAGTTAAATTTACTAATCTTTTTTGCACACCTTAAAAACTACATACGAATAAATATAAATTATAAATAAAAATTATATATAGAAACCAAAAAAGAATGAAAATAAGAACGTACCATAATATTACAATTTAAGAGAACAGGTAACTCCATTTAAAAAAATGGGTTAAAACGGTCGAATTTTTTGGCAGACCTGTTCTCTTAAAACGATATAATGGATTTCACCTTAGTTTTTAATGGCCGCCGCTGACACATGTCATTTATAACATTTCTTTTTACAGAACTTAAGGATTGGCCAGTGCCGGACTTAAAAATTATGTGTGAACATGGGTCAATTTATTTGTAGTTGTAATAATTATGGATGGAAACGAGAATTACCTAAGCAATTTTTAAGATATTTCAAAAAAAAACACTGAAGGGGAATGGAAATATAGGATAGAATATCAGAAAAACAATTTCATTTAATTTTTATTCATAATATAATAAAGTGCTGTTATTTTGGTAAAAACACACTCTTAATTTAGTACAATAAAAAATATACAAGGGGCAGTCATAAATCTAGTATCATCAATAATTAACTACGTTTTTTAGAATTATTTTGTTTTTTAATTTGATTTTAGACCATGCAGTGTTAAGTTGAAAAAATCTATATATTATATTTAATAGCTTATTGTTTACTTTTTTATTTTCTTATTCACGGGTAGTTATTTTTTTCTTTACACTAGGTTCTAAAGAGTTTGAAGTTTACAATAGGTCTAACTTTTCGTTGGTTTATAATAAAACAACAAAAGTTTGTAATGTTATCGAATTAGGTATTTTTTTTTAATGAATAAAGAAAAAATAATGTAAGTAGCTACTACAAAAAAAGATTTTTGTCCGTGCGTTTGCAGAACAGATACCTCAAGCACTCTTCAATACAACTGTATGTAAAACTTATTTTAGCATAATGGTTCAATGTGGTTTTCAAATTTAATTTTGTTGCAAGTTCCCTATTATTTTTGGTCTTCATCTGACAAGCTGTCGATGTCGTCGTCACCGTCCGAGACATTAATAATTATTTACTTACTTTTGCATAAAAAGAAACACGTCACAGATACACACAGTCCGGCAGTTTAAAACCAAAAAGTCTAATACGCACAAAATATAAGCAAAATGCTGTCTGAAAAATACCAAAAACAATAACACGAACGATCAAGAATTAACAGCATAATGCACGCGGTGCGCGGTGTGTCCCAAATGCGGCTCTGTGATATTTAAAGAACGCGACGAGACCATCGAATTAATGAAGTACGAAAAGAGATATGCGAGAGCAAATGCGTAAGACAAAGATGCACATACTAACGGCATATACGAGCGATGCTGTGCTTTTGACGAGTTTGAGCTCATTGAAGGGCAACGTATTGAACTGTGTAGTGTGCATCCTCGTCATGTACATGTAACTATACGGTCAGTTATATATCCATCTCTTGTTAATCTAGCCAATGCCCGTGCCTGAAAGCCGTTTATAGAATTAGGGATTTTAAAATCACGTGTTGGCTAATATGTTTGACAAGAGAGACGTCAAAGCATTAAAAACTAAGGTGAAATCCACTATACACTATACACTATTTTACTATCACCTTGTTTAGTTAATGTATAGTATCGGCTAGAACTAAATCAGATAAAGTTTTTACTATGCATAATTTATTTACAACACGGGCAGGAAACAAAAAAGGAATTTATATTTCATAAATAAAATCCTAAACGACCGCCACTGTCCGAAGATTTATTCTAAATCATCGACTTGCCCTATTGCTACAATTTTACGACCCTATTGTGAAAGGTAAAATTAGGGGTGTGCCATTCTATATGGTGTTTAAACTACCTGTATTGTTACTAAAAAAATATACTTTCAGGCGAAAAACAATATGTTCACCCGGTAAGCCAAAATTTGTGTTTTGCATTTTAAATGAGGGTTCTTAGCTGTCAGGCAATAGAAAACATACTTTAATACAGTTTTGATGTAAAATTAATAGGAGATGAGCCAATATTTGAGGGTGGCAGAATTTACATGAAATGTCCTATGGTCAGCCTGGCGGCGCACCAACCGGTACAAATATATGCACAATCAAGTATTGATTATATCTACTAGAGTACCTTCCTACACATATAAACACCACATATTATTATCTCGATAAAGTGAAAATATATTTTCATTAATATTACTCCGATTGTATGTATTTCGACCAGACTGACAAAAGTAATAACGGATGTAATTAGCAGTGAAAGCGACCTAACCTTATTATAGTCGAAGTAAAGGCTTTTAAACAAACCAATTAATGCTTTATAATGAACCACCAAGGACTGACTGTGAGGTAATTGTCGCCAAAAAGCAACAAAGGGAGAAAATTTAGCGTAATGTATCTCGCCCTTATATCTCTCTACGGATGAAAATGCTTCGAGGTGCTGAAATATTGCGCCGCAGGCGATCATATTATTGACGTTTCACTATTGGGATAACTGGAAGATGGTCGATTAAAATGGTGTTTATATGTGTTGTTTTTCGGTGTCAGGGTAAAAAAGCAAATGCCTCCTTCGCTCCCTTACCCATTTAACACGTCCCTGGCTCCTATGCGCCTATATAAAGAATTCCTGGTCATTCAATTGTCGTTAATGTGTATTTTTTTCAGTGTCAGGGTAAAAAAACAAATGCCCCCTTTGCTCCCTTACTCCTTGAACAAGTCCCTAGCTCCTATGAACCTATATATACAGTGTCACCAGTAAAGTCCGCATCATATGGGATTTTTTTTATTAATAGCTTTATTCGAAATTTGACTTTGGCATCAAGTTCTGCTTCGATCGAGATGAAAATTAAGCAAAAAATAGTGTTCACGTGATTCGCATTATCTGTCAAATTTTAATTTTTTCCAAAAAATTATTTAAAAGTGGGGTTATTTCTGAAAATATAGAAAAAAGTTATTAGAAAAAATTAAATGCAGTTTCTAGCCCACATGCAAAATGTCAGCTGCATAAGATAATTTTGATTTTTACCCACCACTAAAATTTATTTTCCACTTAATGAACACTTTACTGATGACACTGTGTTCTTTTTTGTCTTAATATTAAGGTGTATTACTTTCAGACACAAACTACGTTTTCAAAAATACTTATTTTATGAAGTTACCTTATACAGGGTCAATAATAAATGAACTTTGCATCACATGCGACCAAATTTTAATAGCCCAATTTTGATTTTGTAGAAAAACATACATTTAATATAAAGAAAATGTATCTGAAATAAAGCATTGCCAAAACTAAGAAGTTTTATGTAGGTTGCGTTGAGTGTTATTTTGCGAAAGTGGTGCAATTTACAAAATATGGATAAAAAATCAAAATTATGCATGCGGGCTAGAATCTGCATTTAAAAAAACTTTTTTCGATATTTTGAATTATTTTTTGGAAAAAATTAAAATTTGACAGATAATGCGAATCACGTGACTACTATTTTTTTGCTTAATTTTCATCTCGATCGAAGCAGAACTTGATGCCAAAGTCAAATTTCGAATAAAGTTATTAATAAAAGAAAAATCCCATATGATGCGGACTTTACTGGCGACACTGTAGAACTGCTGGTCATTAAATTAGCCTTTATGTGTATTTTTTTCAGTGTCAGGGTAAAAAAACAAATGCCCCATTTCGCCTTGAACACGTCCCTGGCTCCTATGCACCTATAAAAGCTAGTTTTTTTTATAGAAACCTTTACAAATCAAATTTATATTGTTTGTCTACCGTAAAAACTATAGCCAAACAACCAATAAGGTTTCAAGTCTACTTTCTGTCTCGACTGTGAAAATGTACAACGAAATCTCCCAGCAAAGGTGGAAAATTGATTTTCCAGGAGTTGCTGTTATTTAAGCCCGCTTTAGATGAAATGTTTTCCTAAACATAAATGTTTAAATTGGGGCACTTTGGGCCTATTTTTAGACGTCAAACTCGTGGGGTGATATCGATATCTGTATCTATGGCGTGGCATACAGTCCTGATGACCCAAAAAATAATTGCCCAAATTCTTTTAATTAAAAATAAGGCCCCTTTTTTTTGGTTCGAAAAGTCAAGGACCAGTGCAAAGCCAAATGGGCTTTACGGAACAGCACAAAACATTCATGGTTGAAGCGTATTTTCGAAACGGGGTTAGAGTAAATTGTGAGTGGCAATACAATCCGGGTCGATGGACGATTTTCACGAACATTTTCCTAACGTTGCTTTTATTGCTGGGGATTTTTATCATTGCCTAAAAAGAACCGTGGCTGTGTTTATGGAAACAGGTTCTATACAACACAAAAAAGGAGCAGGAAGACAATCTGTAAGAACAAAAGAACTTGTTGCAAACGTTCGTGAAATAATGCAAAATACGCCAACAAATTGTATAAGACGCCTGTCTCAAGAAGTGGGAAGATCTTATGGAACATGCAGGACTATTCTTAAGAAGCAGGTAAATTTATTTCCTTATAAAGTGCAAGTATTCCAAGAAATACAAGCC
This sequence comes from Polydrusus pterygomalis, assembly GCA_963969555.1. Taxonomy (NCBI): domain Eukaryota; kingdom Metazoa; phylum Arthropoda; class Insecta; order Coleoptera; family Curculionidae; genus Polydrusus; species Polydrusus pterygomalis. The sequence continues at coordinate 10,878,615 of OZ018383.1, forward strand.
GCAGTTTTTTAAAGACGCAGGAATTACTCTAAATGGTTTACCCAAAATGTATTGGAAAGAAATGATTTATTAGACCTGACATTTTTTCGAATGAAGCCTGGTTCCACCTCTCCGGTTATGTGAATTCTCAAAATACACGCATGAGGAGTAGTGAAAATCCCCATTGTTTTGTAGAGTCCACATTGCACCCTCAAAAAATTGGTGTCTGGTCCATGACACTGTTACAGCACAGCGGTATAGAGACAATATTTTGAATCCATTTCTGGAGCAATTACTTGACGACGAACTACGTTTTGAATATTTTCAACAGGACGGTGCAACCGCCCATACAGCCGCCGAAACTATTAACTACTTACGCAATTTATGAAGAGAAAAATATGCAAAATATGAAGAGACGTGTGAATTTCTGCTTGGAGCATGGCGGTGGCCAATTTCAGCAATTTATGTAATTATTTTTATTTTTCTTTCTGTATCTATATTCTTACTTTGTTAAGTTTATAAACAACAAAAATAAATTTGTATTTGTCTACTTATTTTATTACTCATTAGTTTGGCATATCATGTCATAATATGAATTTGACAAAATTTTAACCCATATCGTTGTGATCTAAACCAAGCCCTACGTTTTTTAATCCAAGCCCTCTTTGATGCAAATAATCTTTTGCTCGCACGGTATAAGGTTCGTTGATTGGATGGGTAGAAAAAGGGTAGGTATTGTAGATCTTAAGTTGAATATCCGATGTCCATATTAACTCTTAATGTCTAAACTACTATTAAAAACTCAAGAAATATTAAACAAAAAGTACTTTTATAATTCACATCTTACATTCATTTTAGTATATTGTCTAACATCTCACAATGTGCAAATAATCCGCCGCAGCGCTGATTAAACGGGTTGTCAGTTTAGTTTCCTGCGAGAACAAAGCTAAATAAGAGCAGCAGGCCCTTAATAGAAGCTCGAAGCCTGTAAAGAAGCAGGAATTATTCCCGAATAAAATTCAGAGCAGCCGATTTGTTTTCCCGGCGTTTCGCCGTTTAACATAAAGACGGTGGATTATTTCGGAGTTATTTTCACATTTTGAAACGTGAAAACGACTTGTTACGGTCATTGTTAATTGAACCAAGCGATTTAAAGCAAAACAAAAATGGACTATTGGATTTTATATATTTCAGAGACAGATTTTCTTGGTGTTTGTTATTTAAGTTTAATAGTGAGTACAAACACCATTTTGGTTAACTCATCTATTATCAAATCAATAAAGTGCCTAGTTAATGTAGCATTTAAGCACAATTATCTCAAAACCTAACTGAAATATCGAGATTAATGAAGTAAGTACAACTTTTTGACGTATAAAAGGTCCCCTTTTCATAATTTAATGTAAAGCGGTCTGAAATGTGAGAGACAAAAAATATATGCGAGAATTTATCAAACTCATATAGTGTAGCTGGTGTTCTGTAGGAGGTATCTTAAAACTCATTATGGAATCCTCGTTCTTGTGCTTAAAAACAAATCTATACCAAATTTTATTCATATCCGATTAACACCAAATCATATTTTGTAAAGTAAATATTTACTTGGATCACCCTGTAGGGGAAAGTGGGGTAATATTGCGCAGTGAGGTAATATTGCGCACCACAAAACCATAGAATCGAAGAGCGAGAAGTGAAATCTGGCAACGCCTATGTTATTCCGTATCCATGGCGACTATGTTCAACAGGTGTCAGCTCGTTCGGAGTATTTAGTTGGCCGCAGTAAATCGAAGTGTGCGACTTTTGGTTATAATTTTCAGTGTTCAAGAAATAAGCGAGGTAAGTGTAGATTTTAAAACTTTCGATCTTTCTTATGTACAGTTTTTTATAGCATATTTCATGGATCTATCCCTATATCGGCTTTTTATTTTCATACGTAAATAATAAAATTGTAGTTAGAAAGAAAACCAAGGTCGATATGATATATATTACCTCAATTTTATATATAAATAATTACCGCAATTATATATTGCCCCACAACATTGATCTCAACACAACAAATATGTGGCATATGTGGTGAATTCGAAAAGAACAGGGAGCTTTGGTTTCGTTGCATAAAATGTGCCATATGGGTTTATTCAGAATGTTCTGGTTGGGAATCAGCTGCAGGGTACACATGCGATGATTGTCGACTTAGCCTATGCGCCGATAAAAAATAGAACAATCGAAACGTCGTCTATTTAAGTTTGATAACAGAATATCCCATGTATAAGTTGGTAACAAGACTTACTTTTTCTATTTTTTGCGTTTATTTTAAAACTTGGTAAGTTAGCAAACTGCGCGATATTACCCCCACATGATGCGCGATATTACCCGACATATGGGGCAATATCGCGAAGTGCAGCTCTTGAGTAATTTAATTATTTTTTCATGTATTCGATGTTTTCTTTAAATACCCCTTATACGATCATAAAGTAAACTTATTATATTAATATTTCCCAAGTTTAGAGCAAAGTACAATAAAAAATGTAGATTTGATAAATTACAAAATATTAGGACTCCCTTACAAAATTTAACCAGACTTCAACAGGGTGCCATTAATGATATTGCATTAATTTTACTTTACCTGGTATTTTACCTCTATTTTGGTGATAACACTTTCGGTACTATAATCATTGTTTATTACTTATGTGTTTATTGTTATTTATATATTTATTTTCCAAACCGAGTCAATAGGTAAGTAATCAATTTAAAGGACAGACACAATTACGTTAACTATACAAAAACTAGAAATCCGTAAATATTAATTACCCACAATCCACAATAATAAAGAAACCACAGTACCTACTTTTTTAAAACATGAATGTTTTTTTTTTCAGAAATTTTCAACAATTTAAAACGGTCCATTATTAGAACCGAGCTAAGTATCTATTTGCATTTAATATCTACTTTGTGCACACAAAACGATCCTGAATAAGTTTAAATTTACATAATCAGGAATATTTAATCGAATTTTTCCCTAAAAACTTTGCGCAAAGTTAAATATTAGACAATCTCAAAAATGAGATATAGTATTTCTTAGGTCAATTTAATGACATTAAACTGTGGGAATTTTCTAACCATAGGCGTTCCACACAAATAATTAATATGCGTATACACACTTATAAGTTTGTTTTACATTAGGTGTTTGTACATACTACACTTTATAAACCCACTGTATATATAATAATATTATATTAAAATAATAAATATAAGGTAACCAAAAATTCTATATACAAAACTAAAATCAGAAAAATAAACCTGACACGGCACGACACTGCTCAGAAAATGCTTTAATTTTTTTACCAGAACTTCATTCTCGTCAACCAGACTCCGGCCCGTTCATCAAGGCATAACCACGTATATTTTATCTCCGTCTCTTTCACGCCATCGGCGGTCACTGGCCTATCTCTGTCTGGCAGAATCGATCATCAGACGGGCCGGGTACCGGCTCAGCTTATATCCTGGGGCTTGCAATCGCAACAAATTACATGCTGTTGCCAATTCTTCAAAATTTTCGGATTTGTAAGCACAATGTAAGTATATACAGGGTGGCCTTTTAGTGTGGCAAAGTACAATAGCTCCTTTACTATTTCAAATACATTAAAAATATTAATACAAAAGTTGAAGGGCAGTAAGTGACTTATAACGTAAAATTATTTTTAACTCTATAGGGTGGCTCAAAAAAGCGGAACAATAAAAAATGTACTTTTTTTAAATGGAACACCCTGTATATTTTTTCATTTTTAAATTCCACATAAAATTATAATTATTTTTTATTAAATACATTATTAGTCTATACTTTATAGTTTCCGAGATATTGACTCTTGAAAAGTGACATTTTTGAACTTTGACAGCTTCTAACTTTCTAACAGTACGTCTTAGAGCAAAACGGCTTACATGTCCCTATCTTCAATTTTTATTATCTTCCCAAAAAAATCAACTTCCGGTTAAACCGGATGTTACTCGAAAGCAGGAAATATAGTTGTTCCGGTTTAACTGGAAGTTGATTTTTTTGGGAAGATAATAAAAATTGAAGATAGGGACATGTAAGCCGTTTTGCTCTAAGACGTAGTGTTAGAAAGTTAGAAGCTGTCAAAGTTCAAAAATGTCACTTTTCAAGAGTCAATATCTCGGAAACTATAAAGTATAGACTAATAATGTATTTGATAAAAAATAATTGTAATTTTATGTGGAATTTAAAAATGTAAAAATATACAGGGTGTTCCATTTGAAAAAAGTACATTTTTTCTTGTTCCGCTTTTTTGAGCCACCCTATAGAGTTAAAAATAATTTTACGTTATAAGTCACTTACTGCCCTTCAACTTTTGTATTAATATTTTTAATGTATTTGAAATAGTAACGGAGCTATTGTACTTTGCCACACTAAAGGGCCACCCTGTATATACAAGAAACAAGGGTTTGTTAATTAGTTGTTTTTAAACACTGAAAACACTTTTTGTCTTGATTTCAGTTATATTGTTTCTTAAGGACTAAAGAATGTATTATTATAACAATGAATGGCTTGTAATTTTTTTCTGTCACACCTAAAACTCCTCGGTTTAAAGTATATTCGCAAACTAGCTTTCAAAGAAAGTTACTGACTAACAATTGAATACTGATATAAATGAAATATCTTTAATAAAAAAACTTAAAGAATTGAAGAAGAAAGATCTGACAACCCTGGTTGTGCGGTCGGTCTCTTTGAGACTGTTTACCGCCGTATGGAATGATTGGAATGTCCTCAAACTGAGATTGGATAAATAATACCAGCAACAATTAACTCGAGAAACACTGTTTTAAAATTTTAATTAATCTATAGACACTAATATACAGGGTGTCCAGAAATGATGAGCAAAATATTTAGGGGATAATCCTAGACCGAAAATAAATGCTAGCTCTTTCTATAACATTTTTTCGAAAATTGATTATTAAAGGAGTTACAGGGTGTTAAAGTAAAATTTTATTTGCAGTTTTAAAATTCATTTACTTACTAGAACAATAAATTAATTAAACATTCAAATCAAAGGTTCAAAATGACGTCCTTCCTCTTCAATGCATAAATTAATTCTTCCTTAAAAATTCCGACGAACTCCATGGAATATTCCTTCCTTTGCTCTGCTATGTTTAAGGTTGAAAATAAATGAAAATGATTTCGTATTCATCACATGCCAGCAATGTTATTTTAGCGTTTTTCTCGAAAACGGTTAGATTTATCGAAACAAAAGTAGTAAACCTTTTTTATGTCAAAACGTTAGGAGAATAAAAATATTCAGTCAAAATGCGTATACAGAGTAGGACAAAAAAGTTGGGACCATTCAAATTAAAGTATAGGCTCCTATGTGGCGCCCTCTACAAAATGCAAAAACCGGTGGGCAAATTTGTATTCCTCATCCCGAAAAAGCCCCATATACGAGATTTCGTCAAAATATTATGAGCGTGGCGGTCTAGAATTATCCCCTAAATTTTTTGCTCATCATTTCCGGACACCCTGTATATTGATTTACCTTCTATACGAAAAAACGGTCTGTAAAAAAGACGGGCAAAATCAATCATAAAGCAGTTAAGGTGCTTTTCCAGGTTCCCATATAACTTTTTGAACGTTCCATAATAAAGTGGGTATAACCGATATTTTGCAAACACAAACTGAAAGGAATATTTTGTTAATAAAAAAATTGTTTGATGCTTAAGAAGTTTCAAAAATTTGCAAATTATTACCTTTTAATTGGCTTGTACACGATCCAATGCCCAATTAAAAACATTTGCTTTGTTTTTCACCAGTCACCGTTAATAACGTTGGAAAAATATATTTTTTCTTAGAAATCGTTTTTTTTAACCGAATGCATATTTAAGTAAATATAAAATCCAGAAGCTGGAAAATGCATTAGTTTTGTAATACTATCTTATTCCGGAGGCCCAACAATCCGTCAAACTAATATCGCATGATTATGATTTATTACTGTTTGGACTGCCTATACAGCATGTCTCTAAATTTCACATTTTTACTAGTAAAAGTAAGAAATTATGATTTTTACATAGACATTTACCTTTAGATACCTACAGCTTATCTCCTGCGCAAACAAAAGTTACGTTTTATGGGTGAAAAAATACGTCCGAGCGCATGACTCGCCGGTCAGCTGCCTTCCTTCTGGACACCTTCGTGCATGCGTACAAACCTCGTGTTATCGGCCTGTCCTTCTTTAACGACATGCTCAAAATACACTCCAGAATTCCTTGATGTTTATTGTGCGTGTTTAATAATAACGAATTTCTAGTTTTTGTGTAGTTTAGTGAATTGTTTTTGTGCTTTTAGCTAAAGGTATGTAAAAAACGTTGTCCAAAGTTTTTATCATACAGGGCGTAAAAAAAATGGGCACATTAGTATCACAGCTAGTCCGTCCCTGCAGCTGTGAGTAATTCGCAACACTTTCTGGAATAGTAATTTAAAGGATCTTACCTGGTATATAGTGTTTCTTAGGCCAATTTAATGACATAAAACAGTATGAAACTCCTAACCATAGGCGTCCCAAACAAATAATTAAAATGCGTATACACACTTATAAGTTTGTTTAACATTAGGTGTTTGTACATACTACACTTTATAAACCCACTGTATATATAATTATATTATATTAAAATAATAAATATAAGGTAACTCAAAGATTCTATACACAAAACTAAAACCAGAAAAATAAACCTGACACGGCACGACACTGCTCAGAATATGTTTTAATTTTTTTACCAGAATTCCATTCTCGGAGTCCGAGTCGAACCATTCATCCATAAGTTCCAAATCACGTATTTTATCTTCGTCTCTTCCACGCTATCCGCGGTCACTGGCCTATCTCTGTCTGACAGAATCGATCGTTGAACGGGTCGGGGACCGCTTCTGCTATACCAGGTGCAAGTAGCTGGCGCTTATCACTCCTGACAACGCGCATAAATTGTGAACGGTTGCCAGTTCTACCAAATTTTCTGGTTTGTTAATATATTATGTATAAGTATACGAGAAACAAGGGTTTGTTAATTAGTTGTTTTTAAACACTGAAAACACTTTTTGTCTTGATTTCAGTTATATTGTTTCTTAAGGACTAAAGAATGTATTATTATAACAATGAATGGCTTGTTATTTTTTTCTGTCACACTCAAAACTCCTCGGTTTAAAGTATATTTGCAAACTAGCTTTCAAAGAAAGTTACTAACTAACAATTGAATACTGATATAAAGGAAACATCTTTAATAAAAAAAACTTAAAGAATTGAAGAAGAAAGATCTGACAACCCTGGTTGTGAGGTCGGTCTCTTTGAGACTGTTTACCGCCATATGGAATGATTGGAATGTCATCACACTGACTTTGGATAAATTATACCAGTATACATCATATTATGAAAAAAAAACTTGAAATATACCTGTTGGTTTAATAATTATGTGTCAAAACCTTAATTCAATGGGAGTTCTTTGGGACCCCATATGTCCGAAGAGAAGGCCGATACGAAAGAAGTTTATATGAATTTATAGTATTCTTTTTACGTGTTTTTTTTCATATCCGGGAGATTTCCCACATTTTCCCGGACACCCTGTCTGTGTATAAGATATGAGATGCGTGGTCTATCTTTGCTTTATAGTCGTTGATTTTAACTCTAGTAAAAATATAAAGAAATAAATTGAGACGACTGCAACACCAGTATCAGTATCATTTTACTGAAATTCATATTTTCCGCTAACAGAAATTTTAATTTTCAGAAACTTCAGTTTCTGTAAATAAACACCACTTTATTATTTTCACCGTTTTATCTCACGGAAATTACGTCGCCCAGAAGCAAGTTGTTGTTGTACTTTAGTAGAGAAGTAGAGTTTTCGAGGGAAACAATACGATATTTATTTTATGATTTAATTATTTCAGGTGGAAGATACACACCGAAAATTAGAGAAATCCACGAAAATATACAGAACACTATAAGGGAATCATATAGCGCAAAAGTCTGCTACGTTTATACATGTATCAGATTTAAGTAATTTTGTCAAATTGTGTCATCATAAAAAAATTTTTGGAGATCAGTATCCTTGTATTTTATACCTCACCTTCCTACGACAGGGCTTTTTCCAAGATTTTCTCGACTGAATATTTTCATAGTTTTATAAGTTGTATAAATATTATTTAGAATAAGTATTCGTGATATTAATCACTGCCTTATTGGTTGTTACGTTAGTAATTATTTTTCCTGTATAATATTTTATTATTTTCCTATTATCTTTTGTAATTTGCCTATAATACAAAATTTCATAGTAAAATAGTTATGTATTAAATAAAAGCTATAAAAGCCATTAATAAATGTGGTATATCCATAATATGGTGGTGTGTAAGTGGTGATATTACCAATTAGCCCCCGGCCGGCGGTCGGTAGATCTGAATGTCAGCATTTTTTTACAGAAAAATAATAAATAATATAGTCATAATTGTGTCTTCGCACGAACAGTACGTAGATACGCAATAAACCATTTTTATGCTTTACCGCAAAAACAAATAATATATTACCTAACCGTATTATCCCATGATTAATTTGGCAAAGTTTCCAACTACATATCATACCTCGAATACTCCTAAATTACGAAATTACATAGTCGTGAGCATATCTGCACATATCAATCGTTCGTGCGGAATATCCCACTTCTGATTTTAGAAAGGTCGCGTGTAGTTCGATAATGGGTCTTTTCGCATTGCTTAAGTGGGTTTGTTCAATAACCTAACACTTTTTTTTATCATTTTAACGTCAAAGTTGTCATTTCATTTTCTTATTTTCACTTACTATCGCTAGGACTCTGCTAGTCAATAGCTTTCCTTGAAATTGTGTGCCACTGGTAAATTTACAATAGTTGCAAATTGAGTCCATTTAAGCGCGAATAAAACCCAAAAAAAGTGTGTTTCAATAAAATTGGTCTCTTGTTAAGATTACAAATGATATTTATAATGACAGCAATTGATAAAAAAATTAATAGCGCGTTAGTTCTTCTAGATTTTTGAAAAGCCTTTGATACCCTTAATCATTCACTTTTGCTGGCAAAATTAAAATATTATGGCTTTGAAAAATCATCCTTAAGGTGGGAGTATCAACATGCTTGCCAACCTATAACCTATTTCGCGTAGATTTATTCATGTTTTCTAGCTTTTATACAAAATTTAAAGAAAATCAGTATCGACTTGATATTCTATAGGTAATAATTGACATATTTAATAAATATCAAGGAATTTCATAACTTATTTTAGGAGAATTGTGTAGCGAAAAATATCTGGTAAGATTTTTTTTAACATTATTATGTCATTGTCACTCATTGTTCTTTCACTATACAATTCTCCCAAAATTAGCAATGAAATAAATTGATATTTTTGTAATATATCAGATACTACCTAAATAATGTACCGACGATATTGATTTTCTTTAAATGTTAGTTATTAAAATAATAAACTCAAAAAATCAACGCGAAATAGGTTATAGGTTGGCAATAGATTGAATGACGTTGAGAATTCAACCTTAAATCTTATTAGATCATACTTCAACAATAGGTGCCAAAAAAATTTCAATAAAAACAATTATTCAGAACAAATTCAAATTTTGTCTGGTGTACCTTAAGGATCTATCCTTGGACCTCTTCTATTTTTATTCTATCTATACCTCAGATATTTTAAAATCTTAAAAGCACTGTAAGGTTCAGGCATATGCAGATGATACACAAATTTACCTTCATTTCGACTGCCAAGACTATAATATGTATAAACGCATCGAATTTGCTTAACGAAGATTCAAGCATGTTATGTCAACTTTCTCTAGATCACAATCTAAGGTTGAATCCATTGAAGTCATCCTTGATGCTTTTTGGAAATAAGAACAAAATTGACTTTTTGAATGATAATATCAATATAGTTATTGATGGTTTTAGGTGTCCCGTAGTTAAAACAGCTAAAAATCTGAGTATGGTCCTGGATACTGAACTAAGGTTTAGGGAGTATGTCAAAAAACGAATTCAAAAGTCATATATGTCTTTAATAGTATATTATACAACAACCGTCATGTCCTAACTTTTAAATTACGTAAAATGCTGTGTGAGCGTCTCGTTTTATCCAGCTTTAACTACTGTGATTTCATTTATGGGCCATGCCTTGATGTAGCAGATAGGAATAGGATACAAAGGGTACAGAATACATGCTCACGCCTTATTTTTGGACTTCGAAAATTTGATCACATTTCTCATACGTTTAAAAATCTCAAGTGGCTAGTAATGAACAACCGTAGAACTTTACATTTGGGTTTTTTTTTTTTGTTAAAACTCTAAATAATTCGGCTCTGCCTCTTTCTTTAAAAACTAGGTTTGTATTTCGTGAAAATAGACATTCCCGTGACATGAGATTTCCTAATAGGTTGACACTGTCTCAGCACCAGAGTGCCATGTTTCAGAGATCATTTACCTACAACTCTGTTAAATTGAACAACTCCTTACCTAATGAACTGGGTTTCCTTGACAGTAACACATTTATATTGCAATCTAATCAGTTTTCAAAATAAACAACTTTGTTAATTATTTTTGTTAAATTATTATTTTTATCAATGTTTTGCAAATCATTCTTCGAATCATGTAATTATTGTCGTCTTCCCAATCAGGTTAGAATGTAGCGTATTTTTCTTTTTTCTAGAATGGTATGTACAGGGTTTTTCCGTATATTTTGGAGCACCCCTGGAGCTTTTATTTAAAGACCTAGAAAAAACTTTAAATTACCAAAGTTGCATGATTTCCCCTAAACTGCCAGAATTTGTTATCGGACAAAACAAATGAACATCGTAAATTTGTTTAATAATGCCAATGTCGATTTTTTTAAATGGAACACCCTGTATATTAATTTTTTTTTTAACTCCTCACTCTTTTCTGATTCCAAATATGTTTATATGTTATATGTTTACTTGAGTCATTTAGGCAAAATTTCATTTCAAAATATTGCGATTTATTAATAATTATTGAATTTTTCATCTTTAGAGTAACCCATTATTAAAGACAAGACCATTCAAGGTATGAAATATTATTTTTGAGACATAAGTCAGTTGCCATAAGCGATTAATAACAACCAAATTGTTTCTCAGGGCAATCTAGATTTTCTAATCCGCAATATTTTGAAATGAAATTTTGCCTAAACGACTAAAGTAAACATATAACATATTTACATATTTGGAATCAGAAAAGAGTGAGGAGTTAAAAAAAAAATTAATATACAGGGTGTTCCATTAAAAAAAATCGACATTGGCATTATTTAACAAATTTGCGATGTTCATTTGTTTTGTCCGATATCAAATTCTGACAGTTCAGGAGAAATCATGCAACTTTGGTAATTTAAAGTTTTTTCTAGGTCTTTAAATAAAAGCTCCAGGGGTGCTCCAAAATATACGGAAAAACCCTGTATGTACCTAACTATTTGAACCATTTTTTTTATGTCTCCTTTCTACGATATTTATATAATATCTGTATATTCATAATTCTTTATATATTTTTTTAATTATTATTTTAGCAAGCAGTGTGGGGTTCAGTAGAGTAGCCTTTGTGGCTAGACTGCGCCCCGCTTTTGCTTATCTGCCTATTATTATTAGTCTTTGTAATTGTTTTCTTTGTTTATCATAATAAAAGTCGTTTATTATTACTATTATTAGACTATCCCAATGCAAAAAGAAATCATGAAAATCCAAAGAAATACTACAAAGTGAAAATATTCTGCATTTTTAAAGTTATATTAAAATTAATTAGCAATAAATATATTTTATAATAAATAAATTCTGCGAACACTGTGCAATAAAGCCTTTTTATGAACCTTATAAATGAATCACTAAATTAAACGAATATGAAATATCGAACACGGCGAGATATTAAATTTTATTGAAATTTATCTTCAATAGAAATATAAATTTAAATTTAAATATGATTCAATACTTTGAATATAAAGCGCCGATCCATTTTATTTACAGTCGACTGTATTAATTGGATAAACAGTGATATATTTAATTAGATTTCAATTAAAAGCTATAAGTTAGCACTAGACTAGACGCATTTACCATGTTTTTCTGCGATACATTTTCTGTAGACATCCCTAAACGGAAATTAATGAAACAACGTCATCATGGCCTCAGACCCATGTCGTGGCGATCACATCTTTGATGGCGGATCTGTAACTGCTGCGTTGTCATACTGCATATTTTTTTATAAGGTTTTAGACAAATATTTAAATTTACCACATCATGGTATTACTTTTAACAGCGTAAGTTTGGCAAACAACGTGGAGGGTGGAATACGATTTTGTCAATAAGTTAATTTGTTATTGTTGCATCTATAGGTAGGAGATTATTGGTCTACAAGGATAAATGGCAAAATAGGAGCAACAAGTGCCTGTTTGATAAAGATGTATGATGTATATTATTCAAAAATGCATCTGGTTCACTTAAGGTGGGATTATCAACATGCTTGCCAACCTATAACCTATTTCGCGTAGATTTATTTATGTTTTCTAGCTTTTACACAAAATTTAAAGAAAATCATCATCGACTTGATATTCTATAGGTAATAATTGACATATTTATTAAATATCAAGGAATTTCATAACTTATTTTAGGAGAATTGTATAGCGAAAAATATCGGGTAAGATTTTTTTAAACATTATTATGTCATTGTCACTCATTGTTCTTTCACTATACAATTCTCCCAAAATTAGCAATGAAATAAATTGATATTTTTGTAATATATCAGATACTACCTAAATAATGTACCGACGATATTAATCTTCTTTAAATGTTAGTTATTAAAATAATAAACTCAAAATATCAACGCGAAATAGGTTATAGGTTGGCAATAGATTGAATGACGTTGAGAATTCAACCTTAAAGTATAATTAAAAAAAGAGTAATTTTTCAACTTGCCAATCTAAGCGAGTTTTATGATTTTTACCGAGAAGAAGGGATGGATATAAAACAACTTCGTCAAAAAGAAAACTTAATTAACTTTTTAAAAAGAAACCGTTTAAAAAGGAAGATAAAAAATCTTTCAAAAGCTTTTTTAAAGTCAGAGTGTTAGTTAGGGCCTTGTAATAATGCCGTTTATTAACTTATAAAGTGGATCTTTTTAATTCCTTAATGAGTTTTACAGAAAGTTTAGTGTTTTGTTTTTGTGGCGCCAACATTCTAATTTTAAATTCGAAATTATTAGGTTAGAAAAATTTTATCGGCGTTTCTTAATTACAAACTTTCATACGAAGGGTGAGATATTTGTCACATAAAAATGCAATGACCGCGGTTGTCATATGTCAAACAAATTTGCCCACCTTGAATTATTTAAAAGTCCCTCATTCAGAATATACCATAGACATTTAGCTTTAGATACGTATACAGCTTATCTCCTGCGCAAACAAAAGTTACGTTTTATGGGTGAAAAAATACGTCCCAGCGGCATTGGGCATGCGCAGAAACGTCGTATTATCGGCATGTCCTTCTTTAGCGACATGCTCAAAATACATTCCAGAACCGGCTCGGCGGCATTTTTGTTGTGTTTTAGGTTTTCTCTGTGGATTCCTTGTTGCATATTGTGTGCGTATGCCCAATACTGCTGGGAGGGAGGGAAGGCATCTGACCTGCGAGTCGTGCGCTCTGACGTATTTTTTCATCCATAAAACTTAACTTTTTTGCGCAGAGATAATCTGTACTGTAAAGGTAAATGTTTATGATGATTCCCGTCGTGCTTTTAGTTCGAAAAGCAAGAAAACATAAGTGAATTAAACTTACCTAATCAAATCGATAATGAAAAACAAACAAGACAGCATTCTTCAAAGTTATCGCGTACCTAATTTCAAGCCGAATATTAGTTGGTAACATTTAACAATTTGTCAAAAACTTGGGTTCGTGTAAAGCAACATTTTTAAGCACAATTCCTCGATCAAGAATCTTAAAAAGTTTTCGGTACCAGCCATTGTTTATAGCACAGACACAATTCACTTAACTACACAATACAAAAGTACACAGGAAATCCGAAATATTAAACACCCACAATCAACAATAGGCGAGTTCCTTTTAGTTGCTTTTAAATAGCAGAGCCAAGTGCTAAGTTGAGCGTTCCTTTTACAAATTTAAATCAGCTTCTTAAAGGTTTTTTCTCCTTCCCTTGCTGCGGTTAAGTATGCCCATCCATATTCCTCATACGATTATACGATTTGTTCACGAAGCATTCCTTTAACAACTTAGCTAAGCAAGCTTTAACTGTGCTGTTTAAACGGAGCAAAAGAAAAGTACCTAATAGCAAAGAATACGAGAAATCCATAGAGAAAAAGTAACAACAAAAATGGCGCCGAGCCACAACCACCTTGAAAGAAGCCGTGAAACAGAAACATCGACAACACTGCTTGAAGATCCATGTGTCACGTGACTTCTTTGAGGTTAGCCATGCTTTAGTATGTGGTTTTGTCGCGGGATATAGGTGTTAACTTTGCGGTTTTTCGTATTAATTTGTATTTTTATCCGGTTTTCGATTGATATATAATAGAAAATTTAAGTGACAGGGTTGCTAACAACCTCTACAATATATTAGTGAATATTTTTGGTGCGAATTTGCTGTAATAGCATTAATAAAGTGAAAAAACCAACAGCCTGGTCGGCCTGGCGGTTTGTTTACGGGTCTTATAATGGCGGCAAAATTTTATTTGTTTTAATTTAAAAGTTGTGTTTTTTGTATTCTAGTTAGCTCTTTGGGATAAACTTTATTGTTTTGTGGCTGCAGTTAATTTATTAAATATTATATTATTTATTTAACTTGAATGTCTATGTGAATTAGTTTAAAAATATCACTAGTAGAGATAGTTCGTAAGTAGGTAGTATACCTCTAGATACCTAGGTACCTACTTAGGTAAGTACTATTTTTTTCTTTTAGTTTGTTTATTTATCAACATGCCAAGCCCCTGCTGTATTCCTGGGTGTAACTCTAACTATAAAAGTGTTTTAAAAGCAGGTGAATGATATTTTTATAGTTTAGATTTGACCTATGACTGTATAAATATTGTTAATCAGGTTTCAGTGGACATTGATATGAAGGTAAAGGTTTTTTTAAAAGGTAATGAATTGGCTTACAATGATTTGAAATGGATTTTACCCGTTGAAATGAAACTAAGCAGGGGGTCTCAGCTTGAAAGCTTATTGTCTCGGTACCAATTCATACATTGTGAAAGTGACGAAGTTACCCAGATAGTAGGTGCGACTTTCTTAAGACAAGCGTAGATTTCTTAAACAAAGCCTTAAGCTTACTAAATTTTGAGACTTTAGAAGTCGATACTCAATCCTGTAATTTAAACGCAGAAGATAATAATTGGTATAATAGAATATTACTTTTGATCGATCAAATAAATCTACTCGTAGTGAAACAAAAACAGCTTCTCAACGCAATATTACTATTATTTAATAATTAGGTAAGTTGTTCTTGTTATTCAAAACTATTTATTACTTTTTGTACATTTTTCAATATCAATATAGTGGCAACAGAGCCAAAAAATATCAGAAACAATAAAAAACTCGCAGCGGGTTAAATGCCAATTGAAAACTTTACCTACTATCAAACTTCGCACAACCTAATTCCATACCCGTATTTCTATACGTTTATAAACTCTACTAATTTATTTGTGAATATGAATCTCCTCGAATCCAAAACATATTATTAGAGAACTAATGAGCGAAAGTTTCGATGCGTGCAAAATTTATCAGACTGGATAAAAACTTCGAGGGATTACGACAATTTAAATGAAACTCCGGGAAATAATGATTAAATATGACAGCGATAATTCCTTTTTTTTTCATGATTAGGGATTTGGTTCGTAATTGATTGCCACAGATAGACAACTTCTAGTGAAACCGATCGCTGGGAGTCTGGGAATGGCGACCTATTTATACTAGTATTAAGCATAAATTAATTTACAGCGATTATTATTCTTATTATTATTATTTTATTAATAGCAAGCGGAAAGTCCGATGAAGCTATTGTCTATTTGATTTTTTTTCTTCAATCATTTATCGTGATTTAAATTGTCTAGAAGTCCGTTGGCTATAGTTTAAATTACTTGTTAAATTCTTACGCGAAAGTTATTTAAACATGAGTAGGTAATTATTTTGGACGCACAAATATCATCAGATATTTAAAAACGAATAATAAAACCATTGGGTTTCTTTACCATTTTAATAATATGTGCTTCCCATTTTAGATTAGAAGAAATTAGTAACCCCAGATCTGTTCGTTCTGTAACGCTAATAGGTTGAAGATTATTTAGCAAATATGTTTCACAAGGGTTATTTGAGCCAATACGCAATACTGTATATTTTGATAAGTAAGCTTCATGCACCACTGACTTGTCCATGACTCAATACGCCTCAGATCTCTGTCTAAGCATTGCTTTTGAAACAATGGATTACAGAATACCTTGGTGTCGTCAGCAAAGAAAATAATGATTGTCTCAACAACATCAACAAATCGCTAATGTAAACCAGAAACAATAATGGCCCTCAAACAGATCCTTGAGGGATCTCACTTATAACTGGATGTTTATTGGATAAAATACCATTGACCCTTACTTGATAGAAGCGGTTGGTGAGAAAGTCATTGATTAGACTAAGAAGCTTGCCTCTTATACCAAAATGTTCAAGCTTGTAGAGCCACAATGAATGTGGTACTTTATCAAGTGCTTTCTCGAGATCCAGGTATATTAGGTACATCGATAGGTTGCATTTCATCGAGAGCTTTGGTCCATTTATTAATGCAGCTTAAAAGGTTGGTAATTGTTGAGCGCTTAGATATGAAACCGTGTTCTCAAACTGGTCGAACTTTGTCGGTAAGTAGAAAGTCAGTCAATTCTGTAGCTATGATTTTTTCTAGACATTTGCAAGGATTGCAGGTCAAGTTGATGTCTGTCACCCTTCCTATAAAGTGGAGTAACTACTGCTTGATTCCAGATTTCTGGAATTTTTCCTGAATTCATACACTCCTGAAATAACTTCGAAATGTGATTGCTAATAGAGCCTTTGCACTTTTGTAGAAATATTGTCGGAAAACTATCGTGGCCTGGACTGGAGTCAGACTTAATTTTTTCATTTCTCTTCGAGCTTTGATTATCTTCTCATTCTGACACATATTCATATGGATCATAAAAATGCTACGTGTACCAACTTTAATTTTTTTTAATGAAACAGGCATATTGTATATTTTTACATTCTATAATCAATTTTAGACATTTTTCATAAATCATGCCCGATACATATTATGCTCAACCGTTCACAAAATATTACCTTTTAAAGCAAAACAAACAAACTTCAGCGCGGCACGTTTTGCATGTAATATCAGCAGAGCAAAATTCAAATTTGATTAACATTCCCTGATATTTTTTGACGTCGCAAACTTAAATAGCAAATATTGTCAATGCCTTAAAGATTGTGGCTTGAGTTAAGAACGTTGCTAAGGTGGAAAAGGATCCCCAGTGAGTACACACAAAATGAATTCAAAAAAGCAAAAAATGAATTAAACAAATTAAGAACAAAACTCCAAAAACAATATGCAGAAAAAAAATTACAAGAAGCACAGGGCGACATCAAAAAAACTTGGTTTATTCTTAACGATTTGTGCAGTAGGGGCAAAAGGAAGAATAACAACATAAGTAAGTTGATAAGCAAGAATGGAAAGACCTGTAGGGACGACACAGAAATTGCGGAAGAGATGAATAGACATTTCTCAAGTATAGGAAGAACACTAGCGTCAAAAATAGACCACAATCAGACATACCACTTTAACGAAGAAGAAGAAGTTGAAAGTATCACCCTGCAACCAACAAACCTAAACGAAATAAATACAATAATAAGTGATTTAAAAAATAGCTGTTCTCCAGGCATAGACAACGTAACAAAGAAAGACATACATATACATCTTGACACTATTGGTACAAAAATTGTTCAAATAATAAACGAGGTTTTGGAAAATGGACAATATCCAGAAGAACTAAAAATAGCAAAGATAGTGCCAATCTACAAAAAAGGTGCCCATGACGACGTTAATAACTATCGGCCTATATCATTACTAAGTACTTTTAGTAAAATCCTTGAGAAGGCCATAAAAAGTAGGCTTATTGGGTTTATCAACACAGGATTTATATTTGATAAAAACCAGTTTGGATTTCAAAAACAAAGTGGCACACTTGGTGCAACGATCGATCTTCTGGAACATATAACCAACGAATTAGATAAAAATAGGTATGTTGTGTGTGTATTTGTGGATCTGCAAAAGGCATTCGACACTGTAGACATTACTCTACTACTAAATAAACTTGATAAAATGGGTTTTCGTGGCAGATGTTATCAATTATTACAAACATACTCTACAGGAAGGATGCATTGTACAGAAGTGAATGGTAAGGTGAGTGCAGAGGCAAGTGTCAGCGTTGGTGTGGCCCAGGGGTCTGTGCTGGGACCGTTGGAGTATCTTCTGTATGTCCAAAGTTTAAAGTACGCTGGATTACAAGCAAGGTATATAAAATTTTGTGACGACACAGTGCTGGTGTATTCTGGTACAACAGAAAAAGAACTAGAAGTAGTTATAAACACTGATCTTGGGAAGTACTTCGAGTGGTTATGTTACAACAAGCTGACCATAAATGTAGAAAAAACAGTTCATATGGTATTAAGCCAAACAGGAAAAAGTCCAATTCACCCAAAGATTAAGCTCAATAGCTCAATAACAGAGAACTTAAAAGAGTTCACCAGTACAGATACTTGGGACTCACAATTACAGAAAAATTAACATGGTCTGCACATATACAAAGCATTACTGAAAAAGTTATTCCTGTGCTGGGAGCAATTAGAAGGTGTAGCCATATGTTAAATAAAAACACAAAATATCTTCTGTATAACAGTTTTATTGAACCACACATAAGATACTTGTTGCCATGTTATGGAAATGCTGGTGAGCACTTGATAAACAAACTTCAAAGACTGCAGAATAAGTCAATAAAAACAATATTCTCTCTCGGCTACTATACTGCTAGTGAAACTTTGTACATCGTATATCCATTTCTAAAAGTTAAACAACTTAAAATGCTCGAGCAAGCTAAACTTATATTTAAAATTAAAAATAAACTACTAAAAACGAATGTGGAATTAAAACAAAATAGAGACTTTCACGATTATGGCCTAAGAACTAGAGACAATATAAGAAACACATATCAACGAACAAAAAAGTCACAGGACTCACCTATATTTAGAAGTGTACAAATCTACAATGGATTGCCGCAGACTCTGTTCGAGGGCGAAGAAAAGGCTGTGTGTCGTAACCTCAAGATTTATTTTAGAAACAGAGACTGAATTTTGTTTAAGTTGTTAGTTCTTTATATTGTTATCTGTTTATAATTTTTATTCGTTAAGGCCTCGGTGCCAGTTATTGTAACTGTTTTGAGGTCTGAAATAAATAGATTTGAAAAAAAAAAAAAAGTCGGGAAACATGCACACCAGCATTAAAGTGTTACTATTTCGTAAACGGATGAAGATAGGTATATCGGGTGTTTCTCAAAAGACCTATAACTTTTCTGTATTTATAGATATTAAAATGAAAATTTGAGATTATGCATAAGAGATGAGTCTGCATTTATTAGCATAATTTTCAATTTGTTAGCACTTCCGGTTTGACCGGAAGTGATATTAACTTTGATATTTTAAATGGGACATCTTGTATATTTTTACTTATTTGGGTTCAGCATAACATTATGAGTGAAATGACACCTAACTTGTCGTTTTTTGAGGTGTTACACAGATTTTTATGTTTATTTTTTATTTTCAATCTAGAGTGCTACAAATTATTATTAAACCTGTTAATTTATAGTCAAGTAGTATACAGTGACCGGCAAAGAGTTCGCAACATATGGGAAAAATTTTTATTAGCGGAATATTGAAAAATCTTTTTTGGTGGATTGGATGTGCATGTCCCATAACCTTAAAATCGATTTTGACATACGTCACGTGACCAATGGTATGGCGGGAAAGTTAAAAAAACCAATATGAAATCATCATAAATCAGATAAGTTGATGAGATATCGAAAAAATTCCAAGAATAAAAAGTGTTTAGAATTCCATTAGAACCTCTAAAGTACAATGTTTGGGATATCTACTTAAAAAAATATAAAATCGAATATTTTTGTAAATATTTTTTTACCGAATTAAAAATTTCCATATTTTTCTTTTCTTAAAGCTTCATTAAAGTAAAACTGACATCTGGTGACCACAACTAGAAATATTCTTTTGTTTTTCTGACAATTTGGAGCAATAATTCAAAAAATTCGTTTACACTTGGATACCAGCTGTTGCAATAGTCTATTTCTAATAACCTTATCAATATTTTTTATATCGAAATATTCTATTATGTTAAGAAATTCTTAAATTCATTAATCTAAAGAAAATTTTATTTATAACCGTAAAAAATAATTTAAATTTTTATTAATTTTTAGATTTTTTTAAAGATTTCTGCGAAATTAAAAATTATTTTTTACGGTTATAAATAAAATTTTCTTTGGATCATTGAATTTAAGGATTTCTTAACATAATAGAATATTTCGATATAAAAAATATCGATAAGGTTATTAGAAATAGACTATTGCAACAGCTGGTATCCAAGTGTAAACGAATTTTTTGAATTATTGCTCCAAATTGTCAGAAAAACAAAAGAATATTTCTAGTTGTGGTCACCAGATGTCAGTTTTACTTTAATGAAGCTTTAAGAAAGGAAAAATATGGAAATTTTTAATTGGGTAAAAAAATATTTACAAAAATATTCGATTTTATATTTTTTTAAGTAGATATCCCAAACATTGTTTTCAAGGTTCTAATGGAATTCTAAACACTTTTTATTCTTGGAATTTTTTCGATATCTCATCAACTTATCTGATTTATGATGATTTCATATTGGTTTTTTCAACTTTCCCGCCATACCATTGGTCACGTGACGTATGTCAAAATCGATTTTAAGGTTATGGGACATGCACATCCAATCCCCCAAAAAACATTTTTCAATATTCCGCTAATAAAAATGTTTCCCATATGTTGCGAACTCTTTGCCGGTCACTGTATGAAAATTAAAATTATGTCCTTATTGACTCTTAACGTGTATTACTTTCAGACACAAACTACGTTTTCAAAAATACTTATTTTATGAAGTTACCTTATACAGGGTCAAAAACAAATAAACTTTGCATCACATGCGATCAAATTTTAATAGCCCAATTTTGATTTTGTAGAAAAACACATATTTAATATGGCGCTACTTTAAAGAAAATGTATCTGAAATAAAGCATTGTCAAAACTAAGAAGTTTTATGTCGCTTGCGTTGAGTCTTATTTTGCAAAAGTGGTGCAATTTACAAAATATGGGTAAAAAAATCAAAATTATCTTATGCATCTGAAATTATTGAATTATTTTTTGAAAAAAATTAAAATTTGACAGATAATGCGAATCACGTGACTATTATTATTTTTGCTTACTTTTCATCTCGATCGAAGCAGAACTTGATGCCAAAGTAAAATTTCGAATAAAGCTACTAAAAAAAAATCCCATATGATGCGGACATTACTGGTCACACTGTACCAGTGGCGTAGCGCTACTACCGCGAACCCCCGCAGTTGCGGAGGGGCCCGAAGGCTCCGAGGCCCGAAAGAGCCTATTGCTATGGCCCCGAAGGGGCCGAAGTCCTGGCCTAAAAAGGCCAACGCCCAGGGGCTTAGACTCGATGTGTGTCTGCGACTTTTCCTTTAGAGATAGTCGCGTTGTGTATGCCGGCAATGGAAAAAATTGCTTCCCTTCAAAATATTAAAGACTTTGCGGTGTTTTTAATTGTGGAAAATAACACTTTATCATTAAATTTTCCAGAGGTAACAACAGCCTTATTATTATTTTTAACTCTTCCAGTAAGTGTTGCTACAGCTGTAAGATCCTTTTCCAAATTAAAAATCATTAAAAATTATTTACGAAATAGTTCTTCTCAGACAAGGTTAACTAACTTGGCTATACTGTCCATAGAGGCACAAGAGGCGGCCAAAATGGATAATATCCATTTGATAAAAAAATTTGCGGAGGCAAAAGCTAGAAAAAAACAATTTACCTAATTTACCACCTTAAAGCAACAATGAGATAACGGCTATAATAATTGTACTAAAATAATTTTACAATATAATTAGGATAGGCAATTGGGTCGCAATAACTATTGAAATATTCAAGATTTTCTCGCCTAATTTAAAATATTTTTGTTTTTATCTCACTGTTGCTTTCAAGTATTTAGTATCGCTACCTTAGCTACCTAAAAAATATTTTAGTTTTTGTCCCTTTAGTTTTAACGAATATTTTTTATTTTGTTCTTGTTCCTTGTTCAATAGTTATATTTATCGTAACGTTATCTTTACATATCGTGTATTGTATTTTCCTTTGTGTTTTTATAGGCATTTAAGTTAAATTTTATATTAGGTTAGTAGTTTAAATAATAAACAGTATTACCTAATTTTGTTTGGTAACACAAACTTTATACAGTGTGTGTATAAAGTCTGGAAACGGCTTAATAACATCACAATTTACTGGCCGATTTAAACCAAATTTGGTACAGTTGTGTAAGAGGATCTAACGCACCGAATGACGATATTGGCGTTGTTGCCAGCTTTTTAGTTTGTCTGGAATTCGAACGAATTTTATATTTTTAAATATAACACCCAGTATATTTTAACATTTTTAAATTCCACATAAAATTATAATTATTTTTTATAAAATGCATTATTAGTTTATACTTCATAGTTTCCGAGATATTGACTCTCGAAAAGGGACATTTTTGAACTTTGACAGCTTATAACTTTCTAACACTACGTCTTAGAGCAAAACGGCTTACATGTCCCCATCTTCAATTTTTATTATCTTCCCAAAAATCAACTTCCAGTTAAACCGGAACAACTATATTTCCTGCTTTCGAGTTACATCCGGTTTAACCGGAAGTTGATTTTTTTGGAAAGATAATAAAAATTGAAGATAGGGACATGTAAGCCGTTTTGCTCTAAGACGTACTGTTAGAAAGTTATAAGCTGTCAAAGTTCAAAAATGTCACTTTTCGAGAGTCAATATCTCGGAAACTATGAAGTATAGACTAATAATGCATTTAATAAAAAATAATTATAATTTTATGTGGAATTTAAAAATGTAAAAATATACTGGGTGTTATATTTAAAAATATAAAATTCGTTCGAATTTCAGACAAACTAAAAAGCTGGCAACAACGCCAATATCGTTATTCGGTGCGTTAGATCCTCTTACATAACTGTACCAAATTTGGTTTAAATCGGCCAGTAAATTGTGATGTTATTAAGCCGTTTCCAGACTTTCTACACACACTGTATATTATATTCTTAATATAGGCGAGGGGGCCCTAACACAATTTTTGCGGGGGGGCCCATAATTTGTCGCTACGCCACTACACTGTACCTATACATACATGAAAGGCTGATCCATTTTCTATCATAAATCATAATACTGTATATTTCAGAAATTAACGTCAAAGCTAATAAATTATTTCGAGCAAGTTATCTTTGATTTTATTTAAATTAGGCAATCTTGAAAGATCGGAGAGAACATAATGCGAATTGAAGTCCAATCAGACATTATTATTTCCCTTCAATACGTTTCTTGTTCCCCCCTAGAAAGCAGTACTAATTTTAATTTTAATCATGCCCTGATTGTTTTTTAAAAACGTCTCTCGTCGTCGGCTCTAATTCCCTTAAAAATAAAATCAATAATTAATTATTACGTTATTTACTTTGACGTAACTTAAGCCTTATTCCGTAAAACTGATTTATATTGTTCGGATATCGGGTAGTGAAAGGACCGTAAACCAGGGTCGGACCGAAGACTCATTCTAAAATATTATTTATTATAAAAGTAAGAATAAAACGCTTTAAGGTGGCATTCTCAACGTCATTTAATCCATTACCAACCTATAACCTATTTCGCATTATTTTTTTCAAGTTTATTATTTTATTGACTAACATTTAAATAAAATCAGTATTGTCGGCACATTACTTAGGTAATATCTGATATATTATAAAAATATCAAATTATTTCATTGCTAATTCTGGGAGAATTGTATAGTGAAAGAACAATGACATAATAATGATAAAAAAAATCTTACCCGATATTTTTCGCTATACAATTCTCTAAAATGGGTTATGAAATTCCTTGATATTTATTAAATGTGTCAATTATTACCTACCTATAGAATATCAAGTCGATACTGATTTTATTTAAATTTTGTGTAAAAGCTAAAAAACATAAATAAATCTACGCGAAATAGGTTATAGGTTTTTCAAGCATGTTGATACTCCCACCTTAAGCATAAGATATCATTTTATAAGAGCAAGGAGTTCCAATTTGTTACTAAATGAGACTTGGAAGTTCCGAATGAACGTCCGTGTAAACGTAATAGTAAGTTTTCTACACTTGCACGTTTGGCAAAAAAGCCGCTTTTATCTTTTAAGTTGTAAATAAAATACTTTTCAAATATAAACCTACTAAAAGCCACGTAGTTTGGTCGGAATGTAAGCGCTAATATGATGCAAAAATAAGTTCTATGCATCCTGTAACAAATGACGTAGTTTTGGGTCTGCGGAATGAAGCCATAGAAAATGTAACGGTGGAAAAATGGAAAAATTATGTAACACACGCTAATAAAATTATAAATGATGTGTGGGTGTGGGAACGGATTTATCGATGCTTCAGATACTCTTCTCCTTATTATTAACTTGGACGGATCTGATGATGATGATGATCCTTGCGGAGACGATTTATTTTAATTATTATAAAACTGCATTTTGCTGTGTTGTAATTTTTTATTATATTTTCTTCTTTATGATTTTATAAATAATATGAAAATATTTGAAACAAAATTTATAAACTGATGCACTAGAGATGCAATAGACGAAAAAGTATATTATTCAATTTTAAATTTTATAAATGAGTCTTATTTATTTTTCAGTAATTTTAAATTAATTAAAAATTTCAAACTGATTTTTAAAAACAAAATGCTTCATCCCATAAGACCTTTTATCCTAAATAAACTACTTATTTCTGACTTCAGTAACAGTATAAAAATACTAATTAAAAATTTGAAAAAACGTGAATACAGTATTCACCTGAAGACGACTGGAGATACTTACCAGTTGAAACGTTGTGATTTAAAACAAATAAAGACAATGGAAGTCCAAAACTCTTTCATCATTCAGGAACCATTATTGTCTCCAACCTTCAAACAGTATACTACTTTTGTTTCGACAAATCTAACCGTTTTCGAGAAAAACGCTAAAATAACATTGCTTGCATGCGATGAACACGAAATCATTTTAATTTATTTTCAACCTTAAACATAGCATAGCAAAGGAAGGAATATTCCATGGAGTTTGTCGGAATTTTTTAAGAAGAATTAATTTAGGCATTGAAGAGGAAGGACGTCACTATGAACACACACACACAATCCACGATAGCTAAGAAAACTACCAGGAAAAGGAATCCACAGAGAAACCTTAAAGCACAACAACAAAAATGGCGGCCGAGCCGGTTCTGGAGAGTATCTTCACAGAGAAATAAAGTATCGTGAGCATGTCGATAAAGTAGGACAGGCCGATAACACGAGGTTTGTGCGCATGCACGAAGGTGTCCAGAAGGAAGGCAGCTGACCGGCGAGTCATGCGCTCGGACGTATTTTTTCACCCATAAAACGTAACTTTTGTTTGCGCAGGAGATAAGCTGTACGTATCTAAAGGTAACTTGTCTATGGTCTAGATATATCCCCTAAATTTTTTGCTCATCATTTCCGGACACCCTGTATATAAAAATTATTAAAATAAAATTATCTCTTGCAATATATCTATACCGCTTTGTTTGTGCAATATTGTTAGCGACCTTGTTTGCAACCGACACGGACACGACCCCCATCCACGATGCGGCGCATAATATCATTTTCATTAGCCCATAGGCAAATCTGCTTACAGCAGATTAGTTCTGCGAGCCCATGTTAAACCCCGAATTATCTAAAATTACGTCTTGCCACTGCGGGTGCCCTTCAAATTTGCTTATTTTAATGGGAAATGCCACGGGGACCCACCAATTTATGAAAAACTAATTGGTTTATCTAAGATCGGTTTACATCGAATGGAAATTAAATAGTTCGAGATTTCAACAGGGCCATTATCGTTTAAAGAAAATGAAGTATATTTACGTAGATCACTGGAAAAGTTGCAAGGTACTTGTCAGTAAAGTCAAATTCCTCTAAGAACACGCCACATCGTGGTTAAGTCACCTGTCATTTATGGCACCTTGTTGAAGTGTAGTGGCGACAGAGACAGGATTGGGCTAAGTTCTGTTACCATCGCATCGCAGGTGAAGAGAGTGTAATCTGTGTAATACATTTTTATAGTTTAGATTTGACCAATGACTGTATAAATATTGTTAATCGGGTTTCAGTGGACATTGATATGAAGATAAAGTTTTTTTAAAAGGTAATGAATTGGCTTACAATGATTTGAAATGGATTTTACCCTTTGAAATGAAACTAAACAGGTGGTCTCAGCTTGAAAACTTATTGTAACGAAGTTACCCAGAAACCCAGAGAGTAGGTGACTTTCAGCAACAAAAAAAACAAAAAATTACAAGCGTAATTTTCTTAAACGAAGCCTAAGCTTCTCTCGGGTCTTTCTCGGGTCTCTTACACACCACGATCTGGCGAAACATTGTAATAAATAATAAATAGCATTAAACAGTTATATTTCAAAAAAATACTAAAAATTAGCCGAAAAACGCAATTGATCACACACACAGTTCACCAACACTATAGATAATAAATAAATATCAAAATTGCTGCGTCACTTGTAGTAAAAACGTCCGTACAGCAGCGTTTCCGTTGTGATTTCCCTAAAGCATTATGATCGGGACAAAATGTGAACAATTTTGTCTCCTTATATGTTACCTGTCTGTGCTCAGTACCTACAGAAGAAAAAATGAAAGAGCATTACAATTTGCCTATTTTGGCAAAAGGATGCAAGCTTATTAAGACTATCAATTAAAAGGAATTTTCAATTGTAATAATAGAGAACGATAAATTCGGCTGTCCCATTTGGAATAAAGACAACCCTTTACAGGAAGATAAGTTTATTAAACTGGCACACATGAACATAAAGATAAGGTACAAGGGAGGTTGGAAGCAATAAATACTAGAGGGTGTTAATGATTAATATGCAGGAAGTGTGTTTGCTAAATGTACTTTTATTATACTACACAAAAAAAAGTATGGAGTCAAAGCTAGAAAGACAAAGCAAGATAATAATAATAATAATAATAATAATAATAATAATAATAATAATAATAATAATAATAATAATAATAATAAATATAGTTTAAAAAAACAAAAAAACACGCTTTAAAAATTAATCAAACTAAAAAGCGGAAAATAAATATAGTTTAAAATCATTCTTAAAATTCTTAATATAGGCAGAAAATAATAATGAACGATAAACATTAGTATTATTGTGAAAAAAGCTTGGGGCGCTTTGTGCTATATTTTTCGTATATCGAGCACCTCACGATTTTTTTTCAAAATAATACTAATGTTTATCGTTCATTATTATTTTCTGCCTATATTAAGAATTTCAAGAATTATTTTAAACTATATTTATCTTCCGCTTTTTAGTTTTTTTAAACTAGGTATATTTATTTTTAATTTTTTAATTTGAGTTATTGTTAAGAAAAAAAAAATTTTGAGTAGATTGAGCAAGATTAGTAGATTATTGTATTGTCAGTGGTTCTTGATAAGTCTACAAAATTTATATTAAATCTGACCGTTTAAAGTGGGTCAAAATGGGGTTCAAAAAAGTAGGTTACAAACAAACATACATACAAACCCGATCGTCTATGCCGAGTTATAAAAAAAAAGAACGATATTTGCAAATTTTTTAACAATTTTAATTTTCCGACATTTTCCATACATATTTTTTTTTTAAATTTGTTAAAATTTGATTTTGACAGGTAGAATTTTTTTTATAATTTTTTCTCTATTCTTAGCGACAATATCTATACGACCCCCCGTTTGTTTCATTACTATCGGTTATTGTAATAATTCTGACATATTGACAGGTGTCAAATTTTGACAAGACAATATTTTGCGTATTTTTTTCAACTTTCCACCGTCAATATACATACGACCTTATAGTTTTTTCATTAATATCATTTTTTTAAACAATTTTTTTAAAAACGATTTGACATATTGACAGCTGTCAAATTTTGACAGGAGAATTTTTTGCTTATTTTTCCCGACGTCTCCGCATCGAATACTATACGACCCCATAATTTGTTTCGTCAAAATCGCATCTTCGTTTTATGCCTGACAGCTGTCAAAATTTGAGAGGAGAATTATTCGCATGTAGATTATTGTATTGTTAGTGGTTCTTGATAAGTCTACAAAATTTAAATTAAATCTGACCGTATAAAGTGGGTCAAAATCGGGTTCAAAGAAGTCGGTTACGGACAAACAAACAAACAAGCAAACATACAGGTGAAGCTAAAAAAAGCGTGTTAAAAAGGGGTTCCATTAAGAGGTATGACGAAGGACCCTGAAACAAAAAGCAAGCTGGCTATCTCTTGGGACACCCTGTTTAAATATTTCCTCTAATTTCCATAGACATTAACCTTTAGATACGTACATCTCTTGCGCAAACAAAAGTTACGTTTTATGGGTGAAAAAATACGTCCGAACGCATGGCGCGCCGGTCAGCTGCCTTCCCTCCCAGCAGCATCGGGCATGCGCACAAACCTCTTGTTATCGGCCTGTCCTTCTTTAGCGACATGCTCAAAATACACTCCAGAACCGGCTCGGCGCCATTTTTGTTGTGTTTTACGTTTTCTCTGTGGACTCCTTGTTGTTTATTGTGGGTGTTTAATATTTACGGATTTCTAGTTTTTGTGTAGTTCAGTGAATTGTGTTTTTAGCGACTCGGATTGGAATATAAACAACGACTAGTAACAGCCGTTGTATGATTCTGTTATACCCAAATTGGGGTAAAATACCGGGTATTTCGTAGTTTCAGTACCTACCTAAGTTTAGTCAGGTTAGGTACGCGATAAGATCGAAATCGAAAGCAGTAACACGTAAAAATAAATTGAAAGTCAACTTTTACAATTTCTTGAGCAAGAACTTAAATTTGAAAGCCCGGACCTGTCTATTTTCCCATTCGTCAAACGATAATGTTCCAGTGCGCATGCCTGTGTGTAGCTTTGTTTACATGCGCGAGGCAATAAATTTGCCACTTTCGTGGTTATTTTTTGCTTATCTAAACGTAAATATCTATGTTAATTTCGTCCAAACTTTCGCAAACAAGCTGAGAAGTAAATCGAGAAGTATTTCCAATTTTTTTTCATTCGGAGACATCAAAGAGACATTCTTAAACGGTTCTTTAATTTTTATTTTTAGAAACCCTTTCAGAAATAAACTTTTTTAAGTTTAATTCGGCATATTGGAATAGCTACCTTAATAGGATTTTCCATTATTCGATATCAAAGGAAAACATTTTAAAAAGCTTAGGAAATTATTGTTGTCTGGAAATAAATATTTATTTTATATAATAGTGCGTAGGAGTCCAAAGAATATTTTCAATGTCTTCAAAGGGAGGTGAATGGTCCATGTTTCAATTTGAAGAAACTGAGTGGTAGCAGGGGGCAAAAAATGGGTTTAATTTACCGGGGGGACCAGGGGGACAACAACCCCCGCCGATACATGTTTGGAGGCGGCATCGGCAGGTCGGCGCCAATTAAGTATATGAAATTGGGGTAGATAAAAATCACAGACATGTAATGAATGAGGAGAAAAAATTGTTTACATTTTGTCCCGATCAGAAATCGTTTTCAACAGTGATGCCAATTTTCTGCTGATTGCCCTAGATCTAGGTACCGCCTGTGTTTAAAAACGAAGGTTATACCGTGCGAGCAAAAATTATTTGCATCAAAGAGGGCCTTGCATCTAAGGACGTAATGCTTAGCCGTAGAGCTTAATACCTGTTGGGTGTCAGTAACTACCTACCTGAATTAACAATCCATCAGTTATTCCGTCATCTTTGACAGTCGTTACAAGTAATAATTCGATTCATCGCTAATTTTTCCAATTTCTTGAACAATTCACACAATGGGTACAAAACATTCATGGTTGAAGCGTATTTTCGAAACGGGGTTAGAGTAAATGGTGAGTGGCAATACAATCCGGGTTTGTGCATGGACGATTTTCACGAACATTTTCCTAACGTTGCTTTTATTGCTGGGGATTTTTATCATTGCCTAAAAAGAACCGTGGCTGTGTTTAGGGAAACAGGTTCTATACAACACAAAAAAGGAGCAGGAAGACAATCTGTAAGAACAGAAGAACTTGTTGCAAACGTTCGTGAAATAATGCAAAATACGCCAACAAATTGTACTTATAAGACGCCTGTCCCAAGAAGTGGGAAGATCTTATGGAACATGCAGGACCATTCTTAAGAAGCAGCTAAATTTATTTCCTTATAAAGTGCAAGTATTCCAAGAAATACAAGCCGCAGATTTTGAGAGACGCAGGAGTTACTGCAGGAATTTATACTTGGAGCATGGCGGTGGCCAATTTCAGCAATTTATGTAATTATTTTTCTTTTTTTTTCTGTATATTCTTACTTTGTTAATTTTGTAAACAACCAAAATAAATTTGTATTTGTCTACTTATTTTATTACTCATTAGTTTGGCATATCATGTCATAATATGAATTTGAAAAAATTTTAACCTAGATTTGGTTAGATATATCGTCCCCATATCATTGTGATCTAACAAGCCCTACGTTTTTTTAATCCAAGCCCTCTTTGATGTCAATAATTTTTGCTCGCACGGTATTATTTACATTAGATGCATTTGTGATGTGTATATGATGATATCAAATTATAATGCTTCAGGGAAACAACAATGGCAACGCCGTACGGACGTTTTTACTACGAGTGGCGCAGAATTTTTAATATCCATTCATTACACAGGCCTGCGTTTTTTAACACTTTGAAAGCTGATTTAAAAATTTTGGACTGTTTTCTAGTAATTTGGTAGCGCTGATTTCAAATCTGCTTTCAGTTTTTTTATATCACGTAAGGTTATTTTTCAAACCGGTAAAATCCAAAAATATAGAAAAAACACGATTTATTTCATTTATAAGCTAGTTTTTGAATATATTAAGGAAAAAAACACAAAAATATACAAAATATACACGTATAAACTATTATAATTGGTTATTTATTTGTTACGCTTCTTCAAAAAACATTTTCTTTTTTCAGAAAAGCTTCTTTTGGTTGTTTTTCTGTTTCAGCTAAAGGAAGATCTCCTCTTAATGTCCAACAGAAATCGGCCATCATTTTTGTGTCCCAGCGCCCCTGGTATATTTTTTCCATTTCTTTAATATATTGATGAAATCTTTTACCTTGCTCTTCACCCACGTCCCCAAGATTTTCTGGGAATTAGTCCAAATGGGAATGTAAAAAGTGAATTTTTATGCTCATATTCTGAAATCCCTGAAATTTTCCAACATATTTTCAACGATCTCAACATAGTAGTAATTTATGTTCAACTTCTTTAAAAGCATTCCATGCATGTTTTACCTTATCTTCCATTACCTTTTCAAATTCTGTATCTTTCATCAAGCTGCTAATCTGCGGCCCTACAAAGATTCCCTCCTTTAATTTTGCCTCTGACAGAGCCGGAAATGTTTTACACAAATATTTAAAACAATTTCCTTCTTTGTTTAATGCCTTAACAAATAGTTTCATACGTCCAAGTTTTATGTGAAGTTGTGGAAGTAAAACTTTTTGAGGGTCAATAAGACTTTCGCGAATTACGTTTTTGTATCCAGGTGTTAAAGTCTCTCTTTGTGACCAGTCTCTTTTTACCCAATGCTGTTCTCGATTCCTGCTAGCCCACTCGTACAGGAAACAGGGAAATTTAGTAAATCCAGAATGCTGACCTAAGAGAAGACCTAAAATTTTTAGATCTTCACACACTTCCCAGTTGTGATTTTCATATTGTATTCTTAAAAGTAATTCCTCTAAATTTTCATAAAAGAACAGCTTTAAAGCTCCTTTTTGAAGTCGATAAAAAGTCCCCAGTAGGAAGGTTTGTAGCACTACAGAAAATATTTTTTTATTCATCAATCATTTAGAATTTGAAGTACTACATTCATTTTCAAATGTATTAAAACGCATATTATAAATTTTTTTTTATATTTTTTCTCTTTTTTTTCCAAAAAAAATCTGTGGGTGATAGAGACCAATTGTATTTTAATTAGTTATTTCTATATAAAAACTGAGCTCAACAAACAAAAATTACGTCATCACAAATTTCATGCAGGCCTGTGTTATCTAACGTTACATTGTTGATGAGCTGTATTTGTGATAAATTGCGTTTTTTGATTAATTTTTGGTGTTTTTTCGAAATAGAATTATTTAGTGCTATTTATTATTGTTTATAATGGTTCGCTAGTGCGTGGTGTGTAAGAAGACCCGACTATTCTAACTCTGGATTCGGCGGTAAGTGAGGTTATTCAGGTTATGTTTTTTTAGCTTTAAAGCAATGGTGTAAACAGTTATGTATTTTAAGTAAATGTTGTAAAATATAATATGGATTGTTTTTGAACCTAAAAAAACCAAATGTCGATGCACTATAAGGTTAACAGTGAGTTTTTACAGCTTACAGTGTTGTCAATTTTCAAACATCTATCTAAAGAAATAATTTTAAAAGCAGGGTAATTTTTAGTGCATGTTTCCAAATAAAGGATACACGTTAAAGTTAAGACAAAATCTTGTTTTTATCGTCCTTGAGACTCTTACTTTGATTTACGACCCGAAAACCATAACATATTAGCAAGTTGTATATTTTTACTAATATGTTTAACTCTTTGTTCTCTACAAAGTACGTAGAAAAATGTAACAAACTGTTTACTTTTGTTCGTTATCTCCTCGGAAACTTTCTTTCGGGCTAGAAGTTCGTTATTTTATTTAGGTAAGGTATTTCCTTAGTTATGCTTTGTAAGGTATTCGTGGGGATGTTCTAAAAATTCGTTAAGTGAAATAGGGCGAAAGTTCAAACACTTAGGTTTATTTGGAAAATGCGAATTATCTTGTCGGATGAAAGTCAAAATTCCTTTTACTTTTGTTTTCTTCTTTCGTCGTGGAATTTACCACGGTCGCCCTGCCAAATTTATTTCCACGGAATGATGTAAAATTTTAATTTAAAATAACCTATTTTATCTTAATGGCTGAAGCTTAGTTTTTGGTTGGCATAAGCTGCTAAGGCTCATTGGCGTACCGACCTTGATAAGAGTGGGAGAAGCTATTGAAAATGTAAACATTAAAATCGCTGTAACTTCTAAACGACTTATTCGATTTTACTGAATTTAAGCTTGTTTGGAAGGGGAAAATAGGCATCTTCAATTGACGTATCCAAGAGTACACGATAGTGTTTACTAAAATTGCTAGAGGGCGCAATTTGTATTAAAAATTATTGTTTTGGCAATAACTCTGAAACTAACAAAGATATCGAACTGCGGTCTCTACATCTTTTCTTGCAAATTTCATCTACTTTTCGATTATAATGTCATAGTTATACCGTATGGTTTGAATTTTCGGGATAAAATCGAAAAACCTGTTATTATTACAAATTGCGCCCTCTAGCAATTTTATTAAACCCTATTGTGTACTATTGGATACGGCAATTGAAGATACTTATTTTCCCCTTCCAAACAAGCTTAAATTTAGTAAAATCGGATAAGTCGTTTAGAAGTTACAGCGATTTTAATGTTTACACTTTCAATAGCTTCTCCCACTCTTATCAAGGTCGGTACGCCAATGAGCCTTAAACCAAAATGATGCAGAATTGTCTAAGCTTTCCAATGATGTAATCAGAGTTATACCTTAATATGGGCATTTTCGGAGAAATTTAGAATTTAAAAAAACAATTTTTAATTGTGCCCCCTTGCGGCGAAATGAGGAACTTAAAAGTAATTTCCAGCAATTTCACTTGACCACTTTACTCATAAAAAAATCTTTCCGAAAGTTGTACGATTAATGGTTTTCGAGATAAAGCCGACGTCCTCGCTTATTTGACCACCCGGTACAAGAATTTGAAAAAAACCTTTAACAATGTCACAATTTATTTTTTATTTCCATTATTATATTGTGTATTATACGGAAATCTCAAGTTTATTGTTTTCATAAATATAAAGTTCTTTATACCGTCTCCGGTAAGCCCATATATAAGAGCTTACTGGCTGTTATTTCATTTTATTTCGAGTTTTATATTAAGTTTCATTTTTGTTTTTCCATTTTATTTTGTTACATTTTGTTTACCCGAAATCAGTTAATTTCGTATAAAAAATATAAATCTGGCTTTTTTTCTATACAGAGAGTGTGAATAGTGTTCCTCAAGGAACAATTTTAGGACCATTATTTTTTTAATATTTATATGAACGACTTATTTGGTATAAATTGCGATGGACAAATTCATCGTTTTGCAGATGATACTGCAATTTTTTATACCGATACAAATTGGGACAACTTAAATAATAAAATTAAAAAAGATTTTAAAATTATAAAAAATTGGTTTGATAACAATTTGTTAACGATTAAATTTAATAAAACAAATTATATTCCTTTTACTTTAAACCTAAGTAACCTAGCACGAAATATGAATAGTATTCAAATAAATGAAGACGTTCAAATTTTTAAAGTTAATAAAATAAAATATTTAGGAATTATTTTTGACAGTAAATTAAATTGGAATTTTCACTTAGAATACTTAGTTAAAAAATTAAGAAGTTTACTATCGATTTTTAAAAACATTAAAAAAATTTTAAATGTAAGACATATGGAAATATTATATTACGCGTTAGTTAAAACTCATTTAAATTACGGAACTTTAGGTTGGGGAGGAATAAATAGAACTTTAGTTAAAAAGTTAGAAATATTACAAAAAAGGTTTCTAAAAATTATATTCAATAAAGATTACCTTTATCCTTCAAAAGAATTATGTTCAGAAACAAAAAAGTTGAACATAAGACAACTTTACATTCATAACATCTTCTTAACATAGTCTAAAACAAAGTCGCTGTCGCTGTCTGTCCGTCCGTCCCCTTATATGCTTAAATCTTTAAAACTACGCAACGGATTTTGAAGCGTTTTTTTTTAATAGATAGAGTGATTCAAGGGGAAGGTTTTTATGTATAACTAGCGACCCGCCCCGGCTTCGCACGGGTGCAATTTCAGAAAGTGGCATGCCGGGTACTAATATATCAGGTTTGTTCGGGTTTGTATTTATACCAGCGGGTTGCAACGCATGCCGGATACACGCTAGTAATGTATATATTTAAAAATAAAAACCTTATACAATTTAAAAACCATAATCATAATACACGTCATAAAAATGAAATAACCATAAAACCTAAAATAAATTAGTCCATAGGACAAAAAAATTTCAAATATTTATGTTTTTATTTAAACGATTATTTATTAACAAAAATTAAAAAATTAATTTCATTAAAGAAATTTAAAGTCGAAACAAAAAACAGACATAACAGATATTAAAAACAGACAATTTGAAAATATTTTTAGAAATGCTTTAATTAATTAATATTGTTCTGAATAATTTATATAAGTAATATTTTTTACTTAAAAATTATAAATTAATAATTTTATTATAGGTAATATATTTATTAAAAAAAAAACTGCGTTTCTACTATAAATTAACATTTTTACGTTAAAACTTGATTATTAATGCATATTTATGATTTATGATTTCACATACTAAAAAAAAATAAGATTTGCCCCTAACAAGCTCAGCTTCAGGGGATTGAAGAATAAGTTTATATAATAAAACATAAACATATTTATTATATTATTAAATTTTAAATAAACTTATTATTATTAGTATTATTTAAGCACCTTTTACATGCTCAAAAATATCAATGCGTTTTTGATCGACAAGTTGGAAGCCTATACAGTGTAAATTAAATTTGTAACTTGAAATAAATTCAGTGAATCCAGTACATTTTTTAACAAGTTACAAACTCCCGCTATATACAGAGGGGTCACTTTTAAATTTAAAAACCGTATTTTGTATGCAACTTTTCATTTCAAATTTAGAAGCACTTTTTACCCATCAGCAGATACAAGTTCGAAAAATTAGTTTCCCACAAAATTATGGTACACATGGTGGACTGGTGAGTGGGCACAAGGAAATATCAAGGGGAGGGGGCAACAAGAAAGGCCACAAGAGGGCTCTGCCTCCTTCTCTGCCCCCTCCGGCTATAGGTCTGGGTCAATAACTGGTCAAGTTTTTTTTTTATAATCAAAATATTTTTTTGTACCTTCAGTAAAATAATTCAGGCCCGAATTCTTTATTTTCGGAACATTAAAGATAATATTTTTTAAATAGGTACCTAATTTTGGATTGACTGCGTGAAAATTCCTAATATAAAAAAATTCAACTGTAATAAAACTTACATGGTGCCTATAACCCTTCATCGCCACCAAGTTTTCTTAAACGACGGTACCAAAATGTTTGCTCCAAACCCGCAAAAACGTATACATGTTCGAAATATAAAAAAAATCACTCAAAAACGATATATCGGTTACGATAAGGTTATTGGAAAACCGTGAGAAAATATTATATTTTTATTTTAACAAAAAACTGTCCGGATTGAACTTCGCCATAGCGTCAAAAACTTGTGGAACGCTCCAGACTGGAAAATTGGAAACTTAAAGCGCGGATCGACAACAAGTGAGTCGCGGTGCGCTTTTCCATGGTCCTGATTTTGAATCCAGAAGCTTGGATAACGCCTGCGCCGCTATTATAATTCCAATCCAGATGAAAAGCCGATGGATTTTCAGTAATAATTATTATAGATATTGCCGAAAGGAATAAAAACCTAAATACTTTTAAGGTAAAAGCATTTTTTCTAATTTCGTCTCGAAACAGATCTATTTCGAACTCCGAATTTTATTATTTAAAGGTTGGCCCTACATGACATGTTTTTTTTTTCACCGTTTAGCATAGCATTCTAGATAACTAATATTTTTTAGTCCAAATATGCAAAATACTACACGAACCCACGTATGTATGTTTGGTTGCTTAGATCTACAAATCTGTATGTATTGTTTTAGTTAATTAAAAAACACATATTAAATAATAACTTTATTGACGGAGAACTATTTTGCTTTTGTAGATGCTTCAAGCTATCATTTTCTGCCAAATCCTATCCAAAATTCAATCTACTAACCTTCCAATGTCGATTTTAACTACAACTTTATTTGAATTTTCCATCTTCCCTATACTAAATTGCAATGCCGTGACGTAAAATCACGTCTTTTGAAATTCGAAAAAAAGTAGCAAAATCGCCCGAATTTTCGAACGCTCTGTATATGTACCAAATGTATAAGGATCACACAACGTATTCCGTCCAATTTCAAATCTCATATCGCTAAAATAACTTTAGAATCTCGTGGTGAAAATGGGTGAATAAATCAAAAAATGACAGTTCGCAAAATAATTTTTATTGTCCATAGGCTACTATGATAAAAATAGTATTACCAACATAAAATTTAGACATAAAAATTTACAAAATTTGAAGGAATTATTTTCTTTTTAAATATGTGTTTTCTATTGAAAAAAATTACAAATTAGAAAAAATAGTATAAAGTACGTGTTATATAAAGCAGTTTTAAGCACTTGTCCCGCAGCGGCTCGTTTTTTAACATGGACGCGTGCTATAAAATGATGCTTTATAAAACGTGTACTTTAATATAGTATTATGCAAGTATTACATTGAATAGCGGGCAAAAATTATTTGCATCAAATAGGGCCTTGCATCTAAGGACGTAATGCTTAGCCGTAGAGCTCAATACCTGTTGGGTGTCAGTAACTACCTGAATTAACAATCAATCAGTTATTCCGTCATATTTGATAGTCGTTACAAGTAATTTGATTCATCGCAAATTTTTTCAATTTCTTGAACAATTCACACAATGGGCTTTACGGAACAGCACAAAACATTCATGGTTGAAGCGTATTTTCGAAACGGGGTTAGAGTAAATGGTGAGTGGAAATACAATCCGGGTTTGTGCATGGACGATTTTCACGAACGTTTTCCTAACGTTGCTTTTATTGCTGGGGATTTTTATCATTGCCTGAAAATAACCGTGGCTGTGCTTAGGGAAACAGGTTCTATACAACACAAAAAAGGAGCAGGAAGACCATCTGTAAGAACAGAAGAACTTGTTGCAAACGTTCGTGAAATAATGCAAAATACGCCAACAAATTGTATAAGACGCCTGTCCCAAGAAGTGGGAAGATCTTATGGAACATGCAGGACTATTCTTAAGAAGCTAAATTTATTTCCTTATAAAGTGCAAGTATTCCAAGAAATACAAGCCGCAGATTTTGAAAGACGCAGGAATTACTCCCAATGGTTTACCCAAAATTTATTGGAAAGAAATGATTTTATTAGACCTGACATTTTTTTCGGATGAAGCCTGGTTCTGGTTATGTGAATTCTCAGAATACGCATGTGGAGTAGTGAAAATCCCCCTTCATTGTAAAGTCCACATTTCACCCTCAAAAAATTGGTGTCTGGATAGCTGTTTCCCGAAGAAGAATTGTTGGTCCTATTTTTTTCCATGACACAGTTACAGCACAACGGTATAGAGACAATATTTTGAATCCATTTGTGGAGCAATTACTTGACGACGAACTACGTTTTGGATATTTTCAACAGGACGGTGCAACCGCCCATACAGCCGCCGAAACTATTAACTACTTACGCAATTTTTTCGACGACAGATTGATCAGTTTTCGATCAGACATTGAATTCCCACCTAGATCACCTTGTTTAACGATTATGGATTACTTCGTTTTTCCCCATTTAAAGAACACTATTTTTAAAACACCAGTTGCAAATTTAGAACAATTACAAGAAAGGATTATCCAAGAATGGGGTAACATTTCTGCAGAGATGCTGGTCAACACTTTCGAAAATATGAAGAGACGTGTGAATTTACGCTTGGAGCATGGCGGTGGCCAATTTCAGCAATTTATGTAGATAATTATTTTTCTTTTTCCTATTGTATATTCTTACTTTGTTAATTTTGTAAACAACAAAAATAAATTTGTATTTGTCTACTTATTTTATTACTCATTAGTTTGGCACATCATGTCATAATATGAATTTGACAAACCTAGCCCTACGTTTTTTAATCCAAGCCCACTTTGATGCAAATAATTTTTTGCTCGCACGGTAAAAGCCCATGTATATTTCATAACACGCCTTGAATCATTTTTTACCCCCATAAACAACTTTTTATGTGTTTCGTTTTCAAACTTACCAACGATTGCCCTGAATAAAAATCGAGTATCTGTTAAAC
This sequence comes from Polydrusus pterygomalis, assembly GCA_963969555.1. Lineage (NCBI taxonomy): Eukaryota > Metazoa > Arthropoda > Insecta > Coleoptera > Curculionidae > Polydrusus > Polydrusus pterygomalis. The sequence continues at coordinate 10,918,187 of OZ018383.1, forward strand.
CACGTCCATTTTTCTTACAAACAGTCGTCTCTCTGCGGAAAGAAATTTATTTTCTGAAATGTTTCAATCGGTCGCTTTTCTTAAGATTTTCCGTCGGAAAAGTTCCTATCAGCCGAGACCACAAAAAGGGACAAATGACCACTTCAAATACCAATCGAGATCCGGAAACTTTATTGGATACACCTCAATCGTCTGGATAGAAGAAACTTTCAAATCTATAAGAAATAAACATACCGAATAATACTCTGGGAAATTTATCAAAGTCTACTTGTCTTTTAAAGAATTAATTGGAATAACTTATTCCTAACAACGCCAGATTATCCCGATGCATGTTTTGGTAGGTATATTTTATTTGCAGCCCTGCAATCTAATTAGGTACGCCTATTTTTCAAAAATTGAGAAGAAATTCCAATTTTTTGGCAAGAATTTGAGGCAAATTTGAGCTGTTTACACGTAAAAATAAATTGAAGGTCAACTTTTACAATTTCTTGAGCAAGAAATTTTAAAGCCCGGACCTGTCTATTTCCCCATTCGCCCAATGATAATGTTGCAGTGCGCATGTCTAAACCGGTGTAGCTTTGTTTACATGCGCGAGGCCATAAATTGGCCACTTTCGTGATTATTGTTTGCTTATCTAAAGGTAAATGTCTACGGTTTCATCCCATGCATGCTGCTGTGTTTACAATCAGGGGCGGATGGGCCCACCGGAACTCCGGGAGATTTCCCGGTGCGCCGGTCCCTCAGGTGCCGATAGGCGCCGCCGCTGTTTGCCAACTTTTTTCTTTTATTTTTTAACAATTTGAATTTTTATGTTATCTTTATGTTAAATATTTTTTATTTAATTTTTATATTAATAATAAATATTGAGCCTAATGAATAAAAATTAAGCGATTAAGTACTTTTTAGTAAAAGCAATTGCTCGACTAGCAAATGCTATAAGTAAAATCGATCGCTAGATCTGGATATAAATAAAATTTTGAAGCAATTGCTGTTTTTCTTACACCTCTGTAGCAAATGCTTATTCAACACAAGTTCAGATGTGGCTTATCCATTTGTTCAGATTATAGATTTCATGTGACTGTTTGAAGGTTGGAGACAATGATGTTTCTTGAATGACGAAGGAGTTTTGGACTTCCATTGTCTTTATTTGTTTTAAATCACAACGTTTCAACTGGTAAGTATCTCCAGTCGTCTTCAGGTGAATACTAAATAGTAAAGTAACTACAGTTACAGGACTATTTATACTAGCTAGGTGCACTAAGCATAACTGAGGTGAGTGCAGTCATGCGTTCAATTGGCACGCGATCTTATCCTAAGATTACATCTATCTAACAAAGGTTTCCAGATATTTCTTATGTCTAAGGATGGTTTACTAAAGCAGCCTGGGTTCTGGTGAATAGCAGCAGCTTCCTTGAACTTTCTTTTCCTCCAGTGTGGTTCCTTATGTAGGATTTCAGCTTCTGACCACATGATATGGTGACCATGTTTCCAGGCATGGTCAGCTGCACCTGACTTTTTGGTCTCTCCTTTTAACGTATTGTTTTTGTGTTCTTTAATCCTTGTTTCTAATGGTCTTAATGTCTCACCTATATAGGATTGGCCGCATTCGCAGGGGATCTAGTAGACGCAGTTTTTCCTATCTTTTTGACTTGTGGGCTTCGTCTTCGTCAGGTGGCTTCTTAGGGTGTCCCTGCAAAAGAGTTGACGTAAATACAATAACGTTGGTATATTTATTTAGTAGAATAGTAATCTGTTACGTTTTTGTGGAAAATAGGAACCTTATAGTATTTGTGATATGGCAGATCTCAGTGAAAATGAGGAAAGTGATAGTAGTGATGAAGAAATTAAAGACAAGCAATGGATATTCGTTCACAAATTGAAGGAACATAAATAAATCTCTCTGACCACAACCGTTTAGCTTCCACAACAGCTTCAGCACTTGTAGGAAATTTAATAAAAATATTGGCCTTCTCCAAAACTGCATCCATTACAGAAGTGTATGCCTTACAGACAGTAGTTTGGTAAACACCGTGTTCTTCACCTACAGAATTTTTAAAGCCCGGATCCGACAATTTCCGCAGAAAGACTTTAATATTATTTAAAGGTGACAGTGCACCCCTCGCCTTTTACCAGTATCAGTCAAAAAATAATTTGCCAACCACTCAACATTTTCGCAGTCAAATCGATATAGCTTTCTGAAATCATCATATCTGCAATTTTTACGTACACTGTAGATTTTTCTTTTACGGACGTTCATATATTATTATTCAGCCATAATTGAAGACACACATTAAGAGCAACGCACGTGTAGGCCGAGGAGAACTAAAGTTGACTGCTACCAAGCAAATGATGCAGGAGTCGAACTACCTTAAAAACTTGGAAGCTACACTAAAAAAATCAATTCCTTAATTTATTCATCACATTTTAAGCAAACGATATAGCAATCGCTTTTATTTTTTAAGAAAAAGCATTGAATAGAAGCAATTCCTGCACTTTTAAGCAATTGCTGGACGCAGAGCAATTACTTTAGTTTTTATTCATTGGCTTATAAGAAAGTACTTCGATTTCGTAAGAAAAAGCAATCGCTACATTTTTATTCATTAGGTTTATTTTTTTCATCTAAATGTGTTTTAAATGTAAAAAAATAAGTCGTAAGTGGATGAAAAATACATATTTATGTCTTTTCATTTGTTTATTGGATCGACACGACGCGACGCGGCGCCGTTTCAATTGACTTCCCGCGCCGGTCCGAGGTGTCCCATCCGCCCCTGTTTACAATCCACCAGTTAGGTTATCTGTACTTTATTATAAATTTTAATTAGTGAAACCAGAATTTGAAATTTTTTTTTTTTAATTTACCTTTTTATTCAGAATATTGAATAAACTTTTTAAACTTGGTCGTTTCCAGCGTAGCAGATTACAAGTTCGGAACATAAACTAAATTTACCTCTTTAATTTTATTAATCCCATAGTTAAAATTTTCATATTTTAGTTTCACAATTAGAAACTGATTAAATTTGTATCAAAATTGGTCCAAACTAAATACGGGTCATTCATACTGGTGTACTTATAGTATTATGATTATGTAGATAAACATGTAGATATTGTCGGTTTCCTGTCAAGTAAATAGTAAATAACATTATTGCCCCATCAGGGAATGTATGTAATATTATGTTTTCGAAATAAAGTTAGTTCTGAACCGATTATGCCGATTTAATAAACAAAATTTACCCATAGAGAAGTAACTGCCATCTACCGACTGGATTATAATAACTAATATATAAATAAATAGATAGGTAAAAAAAATCACGAATCACTCTAATAGAGCTTCAACAGCAAGCGCGGATTTCGGGGGGGGCGGGGGGTAATTCCCCCCCCCCTGGATCCTAAACCTAACCAAACTTGAGTGCCCTCTTATACTTATAAATATTTAATAATAAAATCCCTATTTGTTTCAATGAATTTATAAGCCATCCATCTACATTCGACATCGACATATACAGGGTGTCCCGAAATTGGCGTGCAATATTTCTAGGGCGTAAACTATATCCAAAAATATGACAAAAATGTCCTATAAACATACCCCGAGAAATGCTCCTTTAGGGGGCTAGAGCCCCTCAAAGAGGGTCGGGAAGGAAGTATTTTTTTATAATAGAATGGAAACCCTTAAAGATAATGACATGAAAATTGGTACGTGCCTTCCAACCGATAAACTGTATATAACAGTTAGTTTAGAGTGAAAATATTTCTTCCAGTGGCGTCGCACGGAGTGGGGCTGAGGGTACATATTATCCTATATTTTTTATTTCTAGGATTTTTTAATTTTAAGTACAATATTTTAAAAACCTCGAGTTTTTTCTTTAAAAAAGTACCCTTTGTTTTATTTCGATAGGAGGCACCGTTTTTAAGTAAAATTAATTTTAAAATAAAACGTATTTTTCAAAAGAAAGGTTAGTCCATATGAGTTCAGGTAGCGTGCAATATTCCTAGGGCGTAAAGTGCATCCAAAAATATTACAAAAATGTTCTATAAACATACCCTCAAAAATGCTCCTTTAGGGGACTAGAGCTTCTCAAAAGGGGGCAACAGAGAACTCACAGATATTCATTTTGTGTATGGATTTTTTAATGGTAGTTCTACTGCCGCTGTAATAGAGTACAGGAGGCGATTTCCGCATAGAAGAATACCTAGCCGCAGAAGATTTGCTACGGTCCATCGAAATTTAATAGAAAATGGATCATTTCAAAGACTTCATGCTATTACGAAAAAAAAAAATTGCCCCCCTTTGAGAGGCTCTAGTCCCCTAAAGGAGCATTTCTGAGGGTATGTTTAGAGAACATTTTTGTAATATTTTTGGATGTACTTTACGCCCTATGAATATTGCACGCTAACTTTCGGATTTACCTGAACTCATATGGACTAACCTTTCTTTTGAAAAATACGTTTTATTTTAAAATGAATTTTACTTAAAAACGGTGCCTCCTATCGAAATAAAACAAGGGGTACTTTTTTAAAGAAAAAACTCGAGGTTCTTAAAATATTGTACTTAAATTTAAAAAATCCTAGAAATAAAAAATATAGGATAATATTTACCCTCAGCCCCACTCCGTGCGACGCCACTGGAAGAAATATTTTCACTCTAAACTAACTGTTATGTACAGTTTATCGGTTGGAAGGCACGTACCAATTTTCATGTCATTATCTTTAAGGGTTTCCATACTATTATAAAAAAAGACTTCCTTCCCGACCCTCTTTGAGGGGCTCTAGCCCCCTAAAGGAGCATTTCTCGGGATATGTTTATAGGACATTTTTGTCATATTTTTGGATATAGTTTACGCCCTAGAAATATTGCACGCTAATTTCGGGACACCCTGTATAACGATTATAGATCATATCATAGAAGACACACAGTTTAGATTTGACGAGGATTTTTTTTCAACTTTTGACCTCAAAATTCTGGAAAATCTACATACTGTAAGACCCAACGACGACGACGAGTCGATCAATAATTTGTGCTCTCTTCTTGAGCCATTTGTGGATCCAGAGATGTTGTTTCAACGTGTAAGAGCAGAAACTGACCTGTGGAGATTATCAAATGCAGAGATAAATCAAGATTCTCCCATCGAATTTTTGTTTAGGAAATGCGACGAAAGTAAAGAGTTTTTTCCTCTTCTGCTTAAATTATTTATTTTGTTACTTACTCTTCCAGCAAGTGTTGCATCTTGCGAAAGGTCATTTTCTGCTCTTAAGCGGTGGAAATCTTGGACCAGAAATAATATGGCTCAAGAAAGATTGTCTGGTTTGGCTTTGATGCACATTAACCGCGATATGACCTCAAAAATCGTTTAATAGATTTAATTTTATAAATGTGTTTTTACTAAGTGTTTGATTAATATTATGTTTATTTTATTCTTTTTATAAGTTCCTGTAAATTTTGTTGTAGGTTGTAGGTTGGTACCTATAGTACCTAATATAATAAAATAATGTTTCGGTAATGTAATGGTTTGTTTATTTTTCAATAATTATTAGACAATTTGACACTAAAAATATAGGTACTTAAAAGATATGGGTTAACTATAACTATATTAAAAAAAAATCTATCTAAAATCCCCTAGATTTTGACCCAGATATCCGCGCCTGTTCAACAGTAAGTACTCTTAGCAGTTCAGGCGCTAATCTCCAGGAAGGATCAAAATAACGGGCCATAGTTCTATAAATTCTGTTACTCCCTATCTCCAGCTCAGCGAGCAGCATCATATGAAGATTTTGTCGCAAATGAGAGCCGTCACCTACTTCTAATGCTGAAGCCCAAATTCATACACCTCCAACCTATGATAATAATTCAATGGTTCAAGTTTTCCCTATAATAGTTGTAATTTTGTTATTAACAATAATTATTATAATAAAAATGTTTAAGATAAGAAGGATAATTATATGTATTTTATTTCGTTGTATAATCTTTCGAATACAACTTGATGTTTCGGTACCTAATATTCGGTAATCCCGAAACATCTTGTGGTATTACATTCGATAAGCGCTAGTCGTGACGTAACGGTCAGCGGTCATTGAACAGACTTTATATACAATTTGAAATACCCTGCGTGCTTTCAAACTGGGGAGGGCGTTATTAAGAAAAAGGAACACTCATGACAAAAATGCCGTTTGAAATTAATACGTCTATATCAGTTTCACACACAAATGAATCTGTCAAAAAGCACCATCAACCCAAATACAGTTAAGCATCCTTTATTAGGAAACGGTTTTGCGCTTTCGGCCATGCTTTCAATCATGTATTTTCATCTTTTTCGTTCAGACAATCGCGGCAAAGCCTGGGGACGTTTTTTGTTGAAGATTCTCATCAAATAATAGTGGTCCTCGAACAGAATATTTTTCGTTGACAAAGCGGTTTTGCTGGGTTTCCTATTTGAGTTTAACTTATGAGTGTTTCTTTGGTGCATTTGATTTTATCTTTTTCGGCATTTCAGTCTGTATACCCACTGTATGAACTAAAATCGTATAATAATAAAAATCGGGTAAAAATGAAGTGGACGTACAGTTGACGACATATAAATTCGTACACACCACCCATACTTAACTCAATTACAAAAAAAAATGGGTAAAACGGGTTTCTCACCTTGCTGCTTATACCTGGATAAGAACACCAGACATAGCTGTAAATTATTGTATCTACGATTTTTTACCATAAGTACCTAATAATGGTTATTTCTAAATATTTTTGGGTTTAAATTGCAGCCGCGAAATAAGAACATTATAAAATAATACCGGGAAAACTACAAAAGTGTAAAGCCAAAAAAGGTAAATTTATTAACAAACAACAAACAAAATACTAATATTTAATTGATGCGCCATTGGATTCTAAGACTAATCGTAATCTTCTTGGCATTGACGAAATAATACTTCTGGTGTCATTTGGAGTTAGCCCTTCCCAAATTTCTTCTATTTTTATCAAATAACTCTATTTCAGTCTGTGGTTTAAAATTTATTTTGTACATTTTTTTACCATGAATCAGGACTTCTTGAGCACCAATGCAGACATGTTACGTTGTTTTGTCTAAACCAGTTTCCTATATTTCTTGCAGTATGCACAGGGCAGTTATCCTCAAGCACGTAGCCAGGGGGTGGGACCAGGGGGTCCAGACCCCCCCCCCCCGAAATTCTCAGAAAATTTATTTTTTTTTCAGCAAAATAGGAAAATAACACATAATATTATAGATAACTTAAAGAAAATAATTTTTAAAATAAAAATTTTAAATTTTCTATATATAATATCTACGTTTTTTCGGGTTAGGCTATCGAAACTAAGAATTTCCAAGTTTCGAGAGTCAAAAAAAAAGGCGTGGCACCTAAAAAATTTTTTTTTTTAAATTAACGTGGAACCAGATATTTAGCCTGTTTCGTTTTAAATGGGGAACCCTGTCTACGATGGGATCTCCCATGGCCGTTCTGGCGGTGCATGCACCATTACTAGTTCTAGTCTTTATAACCCAAACGTCCCAAACATATTTGGTGATTTAAAAATTCAATAAATTCTCAGGCTCATCGGAAACTTTGTATAAAGCTAAATATTTTTAAATCTTTTTAATCCGCGCCTTAACAAAAAAAGATTGTTACGCATCAAATAACTCGCATTTGTTTCACGAGATAAACCTGTTATCCATATATAGTCAGAGCGACCGCAATTCTCTTCAACCATTCAAATCAGAAGCGGGACTGTGTGCTACGGCAGCCCTTTCGGCTTATAGCGGCTTTGTCGATCGTCCCTTTCTTTTTGACAATCGCGGAAAAGCTACAGGCAGTTTTTCAAGAAGAGAGTTCCATCAAATCGAATAGAAATTTCCTGTTGCATGCGCCTCATGAATCAGCTGAGGCAATTTTACTCATTTAATTGCATCGCATGGACTTGTATGCAGTACTTGCACCTAATTTAAACAGGCTTTTAAACAAACTAAGACTGGAGTAGGAATCCAAATCTTCGAGGAGTCAACATTGGGTGCCAGTGACGTAACAAAAACTGAGTGGGCCACCCCTGCAAACGTTTCCAGGGGCCCCCTCGCTATAACGAATGGAAAATTATTATTCTTATTTTCATTACTATTAGGTTCATATTTATGAATTTTTGAATTCGTTAATCGTGTAATAATTTAATTAGGCTTAAACCCACATTATGTGTTACCTATGTGCTACCATGTATGGTAGTAACGGGGGCAGCACTGCAGTGCTGGATTTACCATAAGGCTGAGTAGGCTGGAGCCTAGGGCGGCAGGTTTTAGGGGGCGGCAAATTTGGCCCAAAAATTTTTCTTTGTCTTACAGAAATAAATGGTACAACCTTTATTCATGGTCGACGGGTAGTATTTTTTTAAATAAACTTTATTGTTGGCCGTGTCTGTTAATGGGGATAAAAAAAGGTAGTTGGAACTTTTCAATAAAATAAGTAGGTAATCATAAATTTTTAAAATATTTACTAAAAATTATTGACCAAATTTGGGCGTAGTCTTAAAAAAATTTCGCCTGCGGCGCATTTCGCCTACAACGGGCTTTTTCTTTCCCGAACACTTCACCTGTTTCACAACTCACGAGCCGTCACTGGTATAGGGGCGGCAAAAATTGAATAGCCTACTAGCGGCAAATTTGTAAATCCGCCACTGGGCAGCAGTGATCGAGCCTCATAGAATCCTAAAGACAGAAAACAGTAAAACACATGAATACCCAATAAGTCTGCACAAACATTATGTCACTATACTTTACATATTATACAAGCAGTGGCGTACCCAGACCTGAGCCTTGGGGGGGGATATAAAAATATTGTTTTTAAAAAATCATATTTATTGATTTTGGTGATTTAAAAAAAAAAAAAGTATTACAAAATAATATCCATACGCCTTGGCTTAAGAGCAAGGTCATCAATTATTTCATTAGTCGAGATAGCTTCTTCTCTATGCACTGCCATCATGGCAAGTCCATTAAGCCTCACTTGAGCGGTAGTATTTCAGTATTTAAATTAAAAATTTAGTTGGCTGCGCATTTGCAAAAATTGATATCACTTTAAGGTAACTTATGTAATAATATCGTAATTTTTTTCATTTTGCATATATATTTATAAACTTATAGTAAACTTCGCATTCTTGGCAGAGTCTATGGGGGGGGATATATCCCCTATATCCCCCCCGTAAGTACGCCACTGTATACAAGGTATTATACAAAACGACCACATCGTCGAGAGTTTTTTTTTGCAAAATCGTTTAAAATTTCGTCGTTATTTAATGTTTTAACAAACTCGTGTTCGATACTGATTAAGGATGAATTCAAAAGGCGTTGTTGTCCCATGGTGTTAAGTAAATGGGTTTTTACTATTTTAAGTTTGGAAAAGATCGTTCCGCTGATGCCACACTAACTGGTAAACTTAGAAATAACATCACTGCACTAGATACATCTGGAAAATTTGAAGAACACACTGATTTTTTATTAATAAATGATCCGCAAGTTCATACACTGTTTTTAATTTTGAAATACTATCTCCAAGTCCCTTTTTGAGTCTTAAAATTTGACTAGGAAAGTCAATGGACAAGTCTTTATGGTATATCGTTTGTAAATTCCGCGCTTTCGCGTATAATTCTTCTTCACTTAACGAAGTTAAATTCTCAGGATATAAAAAAAAATTATGAAATAAAATATCTATGAAAAGCAAAGCTGGTATCAAATGGCCGTCAATGTGGGCCCCCCGGCTGGCCGGTCCCCCCCCCCCCCCCCGGTGATGCGGGTTCTGCGGGGGGTGTTTGTGACGTCACTGCTGGGTGCCCCATCATCCAAAGACAAAAGCCTAGGTACGCCAGTGCGTAATAACGTAATGAAATGGAAAATGATTACTTCGCATTATGTAAAAAGCATTGTTTGCAAAAAAATCTGTATATCAGTGTCAAAATTTAAAATTTCATTTGACGTTAACTAAAATAATACGTAGGTACATTATGCCTACATAATGCGAACTGCGCCAAAATACAGTTATAAAACGTTTAAATGGCAAAACTGGATTTCAATGTGGCTGCATGGATGCGGATTTAATCAAATAGGAAATTAACTTTGTTTTGCAATTGTTTTAGCTCGTGCAGGAATAGCCGCATGTCATTATATAAAACTGGAAAACTGCTAGAACTAATAGGAGTAATTAATTCTATAGCGATAACCAGTGGCGTTACAAGCCTCCCCGCAGACCCCGGGGCGCCGGAGGGGCGACAGTGGCGGCCCCTTCAAAACTTGCTGCGAGCTTTGCTTTTCATAGGTATTTCATTTCATAATTAATTTTATTTTTTTATATCCTGAGAATTTAACTTCGTTAAGTGAAGAAGAATTATACGTGAAAGCGCAGAATTTACAAACGATATACCATAAAGTCTTGTCCATTGACTTTTCTAGTCACATTTTAAGGCTCAGAAAGGGACTTGGAGATAGTATTTCAAAATTAAAAACAGTGTATGAACTTGCGGATCATTTATTAATAAAAAATCAGTGTTTCTTCAAATTTTCGAGATGTATCTAGTGCATAGACAATTTACCTTTAGATAAACAAACAATAATCACGAATGTGGCAGTTTTATGGCCTCGCGCATGTAAACAAAACTGGGAACTATTAGACATGCGCACTGCAACATTATCGTTTGACGAATGGGAAAATAGACAGGTCCGGGCTTTAAAATTTAAATTCTTGCTCATATGCCACCATAGAGGGTTTATTTTACCCCTATTTGGGCATAATACAATTATACAACGGCTGCAACTAGTACTAGTCATTGTTTATATTACAATCCGAGTCACTAAAAGCACAAACACAATTCACTAACTAAACTACACAAAAACCAGAAATCCATAAATATTAAACACCAGTCCCACAATCCACGATAGCCGATCCGATAGCTGAAAACTTTAGAAAACTACAAGGAATCCGCAGAGAAGAGAAACCTTAAAACACAACAACAAAAATGGCGGCCGAGCCGGTTCTGGAGAGTATTTTTGAGCGCGCCGATTATTGTCGATAAAGTAGGACGGCCGATAACACGAGGTTTGTGCGCATGCACGAAGGTTCCCCGAATGAAGACAGCTGACCGACGAGTCATGCGCTCGGACGTATTTTTTCACCCATAAAACGTAACTTTTGTTTGCGCAAGAGATAAGCTGTAGGTATCTAAAGGTAAATTGTCTATGATCTAGTGCAGTGATGTTATTTCTAAGTTAGTGTGGCATCAGCGGAACGATCTTTTTCCATTGATTAATTACCTTGAAATTAATGGAAATAAAGTTGAAGATCAGCAAATTATATGTGAAGGAATCAACAATCATTTTGTAAACGTAGGACAATTACTGGCTAAAAAAAATTCCGCAAGTCCAAAAATGTATCGAGAAGACAGAAGAAAAATATTTTTTTATTAATTCCGAGGAAATATCCCAAAACGAAATAGAACAAATTATTGACGACCTTGAGACAAAAAAAGCAAATGGATTTGACAATATATCGGTTAAAATTGTAAAGTGTTTAAAAAATGAAATTACTCCAATTTTATTTCATTTAACTAAATTATCTCTAAAAACAGGTATTTTTCCAGAAAAAATGAAAATTGCTAAAGTAACTCCAGTATTTAAAACTGATAAAAGATATAAATGCAGCAATTATCGCCCAATATCTGTTTTACCAATCTTTTCAAAAATATTAGAAAAAATAATAAATAATAAATTATGCGACTTTCTAGAAAGCCAAAATTTACTTTTTGCTAACCAGTATGGTTTTCGCAGATCTAAGGATACAGAAATAGCTGTATAGGAGATATCATAACAAATATTCAAGCTAATGTCGACTGCAGTAAAAAATGCTGTTTACTATCCTTAGATCTGTGTAAGGCTTTTGACACCGTAAAGCATGATATTTTATTAAGAAAATTATACATTATTGGGATAAGGGGAAATACACACAAACTGCTTCAAAGTTATTTAAGCTATCGTAAACAATTTGTTCAAATTGGGGAAAGAAAAAGTTCGGAAAAAGAAATAATATGTGGAGTTCCACAAGGATCAATATTAGGTCCGTTATTATTCTTAATTTACATTAATTCCGTTTCCAAATTGAACTTAAAGGGCAATATAAAGCTATTTGCAGATGATACGACACTTATTTATTCTGCTGAAACTCTTGCAGAAATGTATTTTGATATTAATAGTGATTTAAAAATACTTCTTTCTTGGCTTCAATCAAATAAACTTACGTTAAATTTTAAAAAATCTTCTTTTATGTTTATAACTAAAAATAAAATAAATTCCATCATTAACCCCCTAACATTTAATAATGAAAATATTCAATATTTAAAAACGACAAAATTTTTAGGATTGGTTTTAGATGAAAATTTAAATTGGAAATGCCATATCCAGTATATTATCAACTCAATATCTCCTTTGGTATCTCTTTTGTACAGAGCTAGATATTTTATTCCTTTGAAATATTTAAAAAATATATATTTTCCATTAATATCTTCAAAATTACAATACTTAGCTTCTGCATGGGGATCTGCTTGTTTATCAAACTTAAAACCATTACAAAAATTGCAAAATAAAGTTATTAAATGTATACACAAATTACCACATTTAGAACCAACTGTTAATCTATATAGACCGAAAGGGTATTTACACGTTCAAAACATTTATAAATTAAAAATTTGTATTCTAATTTACTCTATTATTTTAAAAGAAAAAAAATCAAACATAACACTTCAGGAGAATAAGACATTACATGATCATAATACCAGACATTGTATAAATTATTAAACTATTCCAGTAAAAAGTATTTTTGGAAAAAATCGCTTTTATATGACGGAATAATAAAATATAACAATCTTCCAAAAAATATCAGAAAAATTAAAAAATTGCCAATTTTTAAAAAACAATTAAAGAGATATTTACTAAATTAAATTATTTATACTATTTTTTTTTTAAATTGATTTTATTAATGAATTAAATTGGATTAACTTCCATTTTTTTTTTATTGTTATTTTTTTTTATGGTTATTATTTTATATATTATGTTGTCACTTTCCATGTAATGAACTGTAAAAGGTAGTTTGGAATAAAGACATTTTGAAAGTTAAACTTCAATTAGTGAAAACTGAAAACCTATTTACGTAATACCATGGGACAACAACGCCTTTCGGATTTATCCTTTAATCAGTATCGAACACGAGTTTGTTTAAACATTAAATATCGACGAAATTATAAACGATTTTGCAAAAAAACCCTCTCGATAATCTGGTCGTTTTGTATAATACCTTGTATAGTACTTAGTGACATAATGTTTGTGCAGACTTGTTGAGTGTTCATGTGTTTTACTGTATTCTGTGTTTTGGATTCTATGAGGCTCGATCACTGCTACCCCCGTCACTACCATACTTGGTAAGCAACATTATAAGTGGTGTTTTAAAATTTTGATTTTGCATCATGTTTGCTGGAATATTACGTATAATGACTTAATAACTAACTCTAACTAGTCCTTTGCTTTCGGTATTGTCACCTATTGCAAAGTTTTACTTAATTATAAGTATCTTGTATCCATGGTAATGCCACAACGGCTGAATTGATTTAGCATTTGAAAATTCTGAGATTACCATTAGTTAAGGACCCACACCCCATTTCAAATTCTTATCTCCAAAACGCATCATTTTATCGAAATTGTATAGCAGACAAAAAATAATCAAAAACAAATGATTACCTGAAAAAAATAATTCGGAAGTCACTGGCGCACATATTAATAAAATAGGGGGCGTCAGTGTGCACTGAACCCCCTATTTTAAATATTTGGCAATTGTTTTTTGTTTTGTTTTTTTCAAAATATGTAACTCTTTATGCTGAAGCAATGTACCAAATTTGAAATTAACATCTTATGAAATACTCGAGTTATTCAAAAAAGCAGTTTTTAATTTCAAATTTGACACCCTTTATATCGACCATGAGGGTCAATAATGAAAAATGGCATTATAAAAGTCATATTATTTTTGCCCAAGGAATATATGGCTAATGGATTGACCTCCTTTTTCCGGACACCCTGTTTGGTTGGTTGGTTGGTTGGTTAAAGGCGGGGGTCGGGTTCGACGTGTGGCCCAAGCTTCTTACACTGCAGCCTTCTGGCTTATTGTGCGCCCCAGTCTTGTTAGAAAAGATTTGTTCCTTCTACGAGGTCCAGTAGTTGCCTTCCAAGTTTGTCGTGCGGGAGGTTATCGCCACGTCGAATGTTTCCGAAGATTTTGAATCTTTTACGGTTTAGCGCTTCGCAGCTGTATATGATATGGGAGGCGGTTTCATCCTCTTCGCCGCAAAGTCTACATTCAATGGGTCCATCATAGACTCCCATTCGTTGAAGGTGTTTTCTTAAGTGACAGTGGCCTGTTAGTAGGCCGGTCACTTGCTTTAGCTGGGTACGCGTCAAGAGCAGCATTCCAGCTGATAGCTTCTTCGAGGGCCTATCGATGGCGGCCCGTGCGTGTGCCTGGCCAGGTGTACCATTCCATCGAGATAGATGTTGTTTTTGCGCCCATCTGTCTAATGTTGTTTTGGTTGCCTTTTTTGATATTCCAAGGGCGGGCTCTGGGCCCCTGAAATTTTGAGCAGATCCGGTTCTTGCCAGTTTATCTGCTTTTTCGTTGCCTTTTATCCCTGAATGGCCAGGAACCCATAGGAGTTCAACCCTGTTGTTTCTGGCTGCCAGGTCTTTTAGGTCGTTAAGGCACTCCATTGTGATTTTTGATGTAAATCGGAAGGAGTTCAGAGCCTTCAGGGCAGCTTGGCTGTCCGACAGGATATGTATCTTTTGGTCGTGGTAGCCCTTTTCAAGATTCTTTTGTACGCATGCTTGTATCGCATGAACTTCAGCTTGGTATACTGTGGCGTAGTTTCCCAGAGGGATGCTGATTTCCATTCTGGGTCTTTCCCCAAATACACCTGCGCCTACTCCGTTGACCGTTTTCGATCCATCAGTGTACCAAACTAGGCCATTGTCTAGTGACGGAGATCTTTCTTTGGACCACATATCAGGGTCGCACCTGACATTAAATGGTTTTGTAAAGTTATATCTCGCTTTCATGCGATCGGTTTGCATCTCCAAGAGCTCGTCGTTGATAAGGTCCGTGGCTCTTGTGTGCCCTATTTTCTCGGGGCGTTGTTTCCATTCCCCATTTGCTTTCATCCTAGAAGCGCTGCAGTTGGCCTCCATTTTGATGTGTATATCTAGTGGTGTTAGTCCTAGTATAACTTCCATTGCTGCGGTGGGAGTGCTTCTCATTGCACCGGTGATACACAAGCAGGCCAGTTACACCCTGTTTACAGTGTGGTTGTTTAATTGTGCAACATATTATGGGCATTTTTATTACCGATCTCTCAGAAAATTTTATTCTTGATAAAAGTTGGTGCATGTTCGATAATCATATTAGGTGCACTTGGAATGGTTGCAAGTCAAACGGCGTACAGGGTAGGCCAAAAAATATAAAACTTTTACAATATTAAAGTTTTTAATAAACATTTAAAATAAAAAAATTGCACTTTAAATGATAGTTTCTTAATTAGCATATTATCATTACTAATGTTTTATTTTCTTAAAAAGAATTTTTAGGATATTTTAAAGTTGTGTTTAATATCGTTGCAACAAACATGAAGTTTGTGATTCCTTAACAAACTAAAAATTCAGGTAAATCTTACAAATATGCTTGAATTTGAACAAAGATATGTAAAATTGATTTGATTTTAATTAATTTATGAAGGTCTTTATGGTGAATATAGAAAAAAAAAATTTTGGGAAATTATTAATGTTTTTTAAAAAAATATATTTTTTTATTTTAGAAGGTCACGTTTTTGAATCATTACATAACTTTTAATTCTAAACAACTTTTCTTAATAACATTTTGCTGAATTTTCTGAAATAGGGGTACCTACTTTATTTTTGTACAAGTTTTATATTTTTTGGCATACCCTGTACGCCGTTTGACTTGCAACCATTCCAAGTGCACCTAATATGATTATCGAACATGCACCAACTTTTATCAAGAATAACATTTTCTGAGAAATCGGTAATAAAAAAATGCCCATATGTTGCACACTTAAACAACCACACTGATGTATACGTTTAGAAGCAAACACTTTTCCGCACTACAACTCTCTATAAAGGTACCTAAAGGGATTGGATATTAGGGCTTGAATAGAAAGAAAAGTTCTATTAAAAACGTAAACGAACCTCTAAATGTTTTAAAAGACAGAACAAAAAGCCGAAATGACTTGAATACCTCAGTTAAACTGGATACGAGACACAGTGGGTTGGTTCCGTTTTTTCGCGTCAGTGGAGAAGGAAGTTTGTATTATAACAAACCGACAAGACGTCTAATGTAATGGTCCATCAGGTTCCTCGCGAGTTACACAATAAAACGTATTATTGTATAATAATACTAGCGTGTACCACTACCCGGCATGCGTTGCAACCCGCTGGTATAAATACAAACCCGAACAAACCCGATATATTAGTACCCGGCATGCCACTTTCTGAAATTGCACCCGTGCGAAGCCGGGGCGGGTCACTAGTTATACATAAAAACCTTCCCCTTGAATCACTCTATCTATTAAAAAAACCGCTTCAAAATCCGTTGCGTAGTTTTAAAGATTTAAGCATATAATAGGTAGGGACGGACAGACAGCGACAGCGACTTTGTTTTATACAATGTTAAGATATACTAAGGATACAGAAATAGCTGTAGGAGATATCATAACAAATATTCAAGCTACTTATTGCACTGAAACATAAGTTACAAAGCTTTATATTTGCCTTTTCCTTTTACAAGAACTTACAATCTCCTAACGATGTTTAAATAATACGATACAAAGCTGATTAAAATCTAGAAAAAACTGACGACGGATTTGTGCATGCTGGACAAAAAGGGATGCTTGCTTGCATCGAGAAAACCCGCAACGCTCTAAACTCCGAAATCCCTTTTCGGAATGTAGCCACAAAGGTGCGACCGAATATGCGTTCATGTTTTATAGAATTTACCTTTTTCTCTTGGAAAGAAAGTTTATCGAGTAAAACTGAGAGAAGCCATATCCCCAGGCGGGCAAAAAACTTCTTTGTTTTGAAGATGTAAAGCGACAACTAATCAGATTATCAACGAAATTGTGACTTCTGCTCCATTATGCCTAAAATATTCGACAACATTTGAATTAAGTTTTTCCCAACAAGCGGTCAGCTAGGAAGAAGAAATAGAAAAATTGAGTGGACACTCGCTGAGATATTTTATTTACTTTGCTTAGCTGTTTAAAAGAAGCAAATGAAAAACACATAGTTACTTAACTATATTTGCTGAGCTAAGTTGTTAAAGAAACGCTTCGTGACCAACTTCGTATAATCGCATGAGAAATATAAAGGGACATACTTAACAGCGGCAAGGTTCTTAAAGTAACGTAGAAGCCTAATGAATAAAAATGTAGCGATTGCTTTTTCTTATAAAATCGAGGTAATTTCTTGAAAGCCAATGAATAAAAACTAAAGTAATTGCTTTTGCGTTCAGCGATTGCTTAAAAGTGCAGGAATAGCTTCTAGGCAATGCTTTTTCTCAAAAAATAGAAGCGATTGCTATAATTTGGAATAGGAATTGCCTCTTCTAGTGTAGCGACTGCTTTCAACATTTTAAGGTAGGTCGACCCCTGCATCATTTGCTTGGTAGCAGTCAACTTTAGTTTTCCGCGGCATATACGTGCGTTGCTCTTAATTTGTGTCTTCATTTATGGCTGAATATATGAACGTCCGTAAAAGAAAATTCTACAGTGCACGTAAAAATTGCAGCTATGATGATTTCAGAACGTTATATCGATTTGACTGCGAAAATGTTGAGTGGTTGGCAAATTATTTTTTGACTGATACTGGTAAAAGGCGAGTGGGTGCACTGTCGCCTTTAAATAAGATAAAAATCTTTCTGCAGAAATTTTCGGATCCGGGTTTTCAAAATTCTGTAGGTGAAGAACTCGGTGTTCACCAAACTACTGTCTGTAAGGCATACACTTCTGTAATGGATGCAGTTTTGGAGAAGGCGAATATTTTTATTAAATTTCCTACCAGTGCTGAAGCTGTTGTGGAAGCTAAACGGTTGTGGTCAGGTCAGAGAGATTTATTTATGTTCCTTCAATTTGTGAACGAATATCAATTGCTTGTCTTTAATTTCTTCATCACTACTATCACTTTTCCCATTTTTACTGAAATCTGCCATATCACAAATATAAGTTTCCTATTTTCCACAAAAACGTAACAGATTACTATTGTCTTAAATAAATAGACCAACGTTGTTGTATTTACGTCAACTCTCTTGGCACCAAACTGAACATGAAATCTATAATCTGAACAAGTGGATAAGCCACGTCTGAACTTGTATTGAATAAGCATTTGCTACAAAGGTGTAAGAAAAACAGCAATTGCTTCAAAATTTTATTTATATCCAGATCTAGCAATCGCTTTTACTTATAGCATTTGCTAGTCAAGCAATCGCTTCAGTGGCGGAACAACGTAGCCACGGGCCCGTGTGCGAAAACTTTGCCGGGCGCCCATTATGATACGGAGTATTATAATTGATAACCATATAAAAAAATAATTTTTTCTTGCTTTTGCATGCGCAAAGTTTGAAATCAGATTAGAAATGTCTATTTTTTGAGCTTCCTCATTTTGGATAGAAATAATTGCTAAAGCTGATAATTTTTTATCGGTCATGCAATTTCTCAAATAAGTTTTAATTAACTTAAACTTGGAAAAAGACCGTTCAGCTGATGCAGCCGAAATAGGGATAGTCAAAAAAATAATGCAGGCAGACAATTTCACTAAAACTGGAAGATGAATAATAATTTTTTACCAATATAAAATCTAATAAATCAAAAATAGAAGTTAAATTATCTATATCATTCTTAAAACATTCTCTAAATGAAAGCACTTGTGACTTGTGATGAAATTGTATCAGCGATATCTTCTAGATATTGAAGATGCAGGAGGAAAGAGAAGGATCTCGTAAAACGTTGGGGAACAAAACGCGAAAATAAGAACAAATTTTGTACAGGCCAGAACTTTGATTTTTTAATTGAGCTGTAATTATATTTATAGTTTTAAAAAACACATTTATTCTAAACCAATCATCACATTACTTGCACTTGATAATGGTTATTAATCATCAAAAATTATTTTTGGTCTTGATATCCTTTTGTTTTTGAATTCAGAAGTAGTGCCCCATTGCCTAGCCAAAATAACAGAGTCCGTTTTAATTACATCAAAATAATTTCTCATTTGATTTATGATTTCAGTGGCGGTGGTAAACATTTTAGACGCAGCTTCAATATTTTGCTCTTTTTTTTCTAATAGTTTTGTCAAAGCATCAATATTCTTTAAAATTTTATATTGAAAAACGGTTTCAAATTTTTTTACGTGTTTTCTTAAAGACTTTGCTTCATTAACTTCCGCTTTATTTGTAGAGGTTAAAATTATTTTTGCCAGCGTTTTTAAAATATCCACAAAATAATATCTAAAACGAAGAGCTTCTAATGCATCGTGTCTCGATGACCATCGGATGTCAATTTTTTAAAAGTCATTTTGGCATTAGTAACACTTTGCAAAAGTGCCCACCGTAATGCTTTGTCCAAAAAAAACATAGACACTTTCAACTAAATCGTAGAAATTCCTAATTTCTCTTATCCAATTTCAATAATCGCCGATACAAACACCGCCCTTTAAACTAAATGCCGGTATGGCGAATTGCGATTTAATAAAAACAATAATAAAAAAATAAAGGCCGTTTTATGTGATTATTTCAGTTACTATCTATAAAAGTATTGAGTAGAGTAGTTTTGGGGATAGGTTTCCGGAGTATTGCATTTTTTTTCTATAAGAACATTTTGTTTTGCATTTGTATGTTTTTGTGGCTCCGCTCCCGGGCCCTTTTTTAGCCCGGCCCGGCCCCGCACACATTGAACACCGGTAGTTCCGCCGCTGAATCGCTTTTACTAAAAAGTAATTGCGTCAAGTAATTGCTTATTTTTTATTCATTAGGCTCAATGACTGATTGATTTAAAAAATTATAGGTACAATTATTTCCAGGGGGGGGGGGGCAATGCCCTCTCCTGTTCCGGCGTCATTGGCAACTGGACCAAACATATATGGTAAAAGTTGGCCTTAATTTTCAAACATCCGCCCAAATGGGGAAAAAAGTAGATGTCGTATTTTTAATAGACTTTCGCTTGAACTTTCCCCCCTATTCCGTTTGATTTGGCAATCCGACTAAACCGTATAGTGTTTTAGTAAACAGTTCACGGCCCGAGATGGGGCTCTAATAAAGCCAGTGATTTTCATTAGAATGGAGAAACCTCCTTTTCCCTGTCAGCCTCTATAGTTTAACAATTTTGTCACCCTTTGTGACGTCATTGCCGACGATCAGCGAAAAAGTCCTTGTATAAATTGGGTATTAGGCAATTTCGGTGGTAGTTTAACTAACAGAGGACATAGGCGTCCGGAAAGGGGGAGCAAAGTACAATATTTGGCACTATTGGCACCCGCATTCGGTACTCTGGCAACATTAACAGCGGCGGTATGCAGCAAACATATCCCCTTAATCCAGATTATCTTTTAATCACGAACAAACCCATGTTGTACCGTAAAACGGGGTGAATAGGATCAATTTTCAACTTTGAAAGCTTGTAACTTGAAAACTATCTGCCCGAATACATTTCTTAATAGCTTAAAACATGAGTTAAGGTTGGTACTTTTAAATGGTGGTATAAGTTTTTATTCAGGGTGTACCCCGTTGTATATATTTTTTTTGTGCAAAAATCCTATTCACCCCGCAGGCGGTGTCAATAGGATCATTGATTGATTTATTGACTGTATCGCATTTAAACAACCGCGGGGTGTATAGAATTTTGCACACAAATTTATCTTAAAGTAATATAAAAGAGTACTAAAAATAATATTACCTAAATTTTATAAGTGCTGCATAGTTGTAGAGATATGAAGTTTGTAAGACAAAAGCAAAGATAAAATGACAACAGTTTAACCGCTAAATTTGACGTTTTAGGTCATGGTATTCAGCCTGCGATGTGGCCAAGTTATTTTAAGTTTAATGTCATAAACATTATTTTTAACAACCGTTACTTAAAATCTGTACATAGAAAAGACCTACCCTTTAAAATTAAAATTATTACAGATTTTTGAAATTTGAAGGTAACTTCAATCCTATATATTCACCCCGCTGATCCTATCCACCCCGTTTTACGGTACCTACCGCCGTAAAAACGAATGTAAACTAGATTAAAGTTGATCCTACATACCGCTGTAATTGAATGGACTTGACGGCGGGTAGTTGTTGCTACTTTGTTGCTGGATTAGTCCAACGCAATTTAAGTTGTTGTGTGGTAATTTTATGTTGATTTTTGTGTGTTTTTTTTGTGAAAAGTATTGTCCTGCAGTAATAAATAATTAAAATTAAGCCAACAAACGATTAGGCCGCCATTGTTTTCGTGTCTGCAAGTCTGACGCCAGACGTCAAGCTTTGCGAACAGTGTTGCCATGTAGGGAAAATCCAAAGGTGTTCTCTCTTCCACACATTACTGATTTTCAATAACATTTTTTTTGTCAGGCGTTTTATGGATGAAACTTGAAAGAAGCCGTGAAACAGAAACATCGATAACACTGCTTGAAGATACATGTGTCACGTGACTTTTTTGAGGTTAGCCATGGTTTAGTATGTAATTTACGCGCGAACTAGGTGTAGGTGTCGTACTAATTTGTATTTTTATCCGGTTTTCGATTGATATCTAATAGAAAATTTAAGTGACATGATTGGTAAGAACCTCTACAAAATACTAGTGAAAATTTTTGGTGCGGGTTTGCTCTATATAATAGCATTAATAAAGTGAAAAATCCAACAGCCTGGTCGGCCTGGCGGTTTGTTTACGGGTCTTATAAATGGCGGCAGAATTTTATTTGTTTTAATTTAAATGTTGTGTTTTTTGTATTCTAGTTAGCTCGTTGGGATAAACTTTATTGTTTTGTGGTACAGTTATTTATTAAATATTGAAGTGTTTATTTAACTTGAAGGTATATGTGAATTAGTTTAAAAATATCACTGGTAGAGATAGTTCATAAGTAGGTAGGATACCTCTAGATACCTAGGTAGGGTAGGGTGGGGTAGGTTCGGACAGTTTTTTTCAAATGGCCATAATTTTGAAATCAGTTACATTTAAATTAAATCGAAAATATTAGCAGAACCGCAGATTCATCTTTTATAAATTTAACGACTATACCTTTTCGGCAAAAATGCGTTTTTTTGACAAATAGCGATTTAAAAAAAAATTGAATTTGTCCAATTCTGCCCCATAGTGGGGTACTGACGGACAGACCATGGGGAAGGTCCGGACACATATTAAAATACCTATATTAAGGTGAAATGACAAATGAATGACGACCCTTGCAAGTTTAATGATATTCTAATAATCAAGTCGGCATATATAATATGTTATTGGATATTTTATGAAAACATATTTACATTAAATTTTAAAATTCCTGCTGTTCTGGATGTTCCTGGCAAATCTGTGGGTTTTGGCAATTTGCTTACCACATCTTTTCTGGAAATAGTTCAAATATCCTTAACATTTGGAAAATGAACACCACTTTTATACTTCCTCAAAACATTTACCAAATAGTCTCCATTGTCTAATATTTTGTCCACTACTCCAGGTTCGGACAGTCCGAAACTGCCCCATGAAATATGTCCGAACGTGCCCCATATTACCAAGTGCATGTCTGGCGGCAAAATATCCCTAAATGCATTTGTATTTCAATTCATTTTAAGGTTAAGTGCAGGAAAACAAGTTAATATTTATAAATTTGGTGAATATCTTACCTTAAATTTATAAGTAAAGATGTAATTCCTTACGACTTTCGCAACCTTTCTTACAACGGCAACGAAAAATTTAAACAAATGTCTACAAACTCCTAATATTTATTGATAGCCGAACAACTTGCACAGCCACGGCCAATACAAATATAAATAAACATTTTTTGGTTGGTAAGAATCCAAGGAGTTAATTTTTTCGCGGTAAATTTGAAATGTCCGGAGGTGCCCCATGTCCGGACCTACCCCATCCTACCCTACTTGGGTAAGTACCTACTATTTTTTTTTCTGTTAGTTTGTTTATTTATCAACATGCCAGGCCCCTGCTGTATTCCTGGGTGTAACTCTAACTATAGTGTTTTAAAAGCAGGTGAAGAGAGTGTAATATATATATTTTTATAGTTAAGATTACACCAATGACTGTATAAATATTGTTAATCAGGTTTCAGTGGACATTGACATGAAGGTAAAGGTTTTTTTAAAATGTAATGAATTGGCTTACAATGATTTGAAATGGATTTAAACCCTTTGAAATGAAACTAAGCAGGTGGTCTCAGCTCGAAAACTTATTGTAACGAAGTTACCCAGATAGTATATATAGTGTGACTTTCTTAAGACAAGCGTAGATTTCTTAAACAACGCCTTAACCTTACTAAATTTTGAGACTTCAGAAGTCGATGGTCAATCCTGTAATTTAAACGCAGAAGATAATAATTGGTATAATAGAATATTACTTTTGATCGATCAAATAAATCTACTCGTAGTGAAACAAAAACAGCTTCTCAACGCAATATTACTATTATTTTATAACTAGGTAAGTTGTTCATATCTTGTTATCCAAAACTATTTATTACTTTTTTGTACCTTTTTCAATCTCAATATAGTGGCAACAGAGCCAAAAAAACCAAAAAATATCAGAAAGAATAAAAAAAACTCGCCCGTTGCCGCGCGTCATAATAGCTTGTGGATCCGCAACTCCCAGCTGATGCGGCGTTGCCCGATGTCACTTATTCATGGCTTCTTTTCAAGGTGGTTGTGTACGTAGCTATATATTCTGTGCTTTGGGTCTAGACTTTACAAGGTCAACAAACTCGAATAAAACCCAAAGTATAAATAAATAAAAATGTGCGCAATAGAGTTAATCTAAGCAATTAAACCAAAAATAAATGGAACCTAATTTTTTTATTATACATACTTTGGCTATATATAGTAAACCCAATCCGGTTTTAAGGGGGGTTAATGCCTAATCCACCTATAAAATTTCGTCTCCGTCAAAAGTAGTTCTAAAACTTTCGAGCCAACAGCCAACAGACACCGTCGGCGTCGCGTCGGTCGAAATCGAAAATATTAAAAAAATATATATTTCTATTTCGTTCGCCTTCACCGCCGTGTCAGGAACTCTTGGTATTAAAATTTTCTTGTCTTTCGTCAAAAACACAAACTAAATAATAATATGTTCGATACTCAATAATTATAAAATATTTCTACCTTCACATATCTTTAAAAAAGTACTTTCTGTAGGAAAAAGCCAATGATCTGCTTAGGTAGCAGATCATTGGGAAAAAGCATAGAAAATATTTTCTTTAGGCAAGACCTGGGTTGTACAGTTGGTTGCCTACTTGCTGCTTTACATTGTCAGTCAAATATTATAAACACGCAGGAGTGGAGTTGCTTATTATGCTTACACGTCAGCGTCATGTCATTGTTGTATTGTAATTAATGTAAACACAACCCGAACTCGAACAAACCCTTTTTTTCTGTGATGTAAACTGTGTGCTTTGATGTTTGTGTTGTATTTTGTGTCCAATAATTAACATTTTCAAAGGTATATCGGTCTATTATAAAATAAAGTAAGTTGATAATAATATATAAAGTACATTTTCTAATGCGAAACAAGTGTTAGAACATTAAAATTATCATTTTGTCGGCCTTTCCCTGTTTAGGAATGTCAAACCTCGGAGACTAGGTGATGGGAACAGGTCCGTACTTATATTTACTACATTTAGAACTATTATTATTCTTACTAAGTTACAACAATAAACCCTAAACCCAACAAAAAATTATTTATCTCTATCATAGACACTAGACTGCCTGTATATTGTTTAAATTCGGGGGGTTCTATGCCTCGAGCCATTTGGGTATACCTAGTTTTTATACCCTGGACCAAAAATCACTTCAAACATTAATAAACTTGTCATATATCCTCACATTTATATGCCTTATTTACTTATTAGAATTCTCGAAATGGCAAATGACTTGGACCCCCACCTGGTAAAATGCATGGGTCTCCTCTATGAAAGCAGGAAACTAAAAAAAGGAGACCCCGTCCCTTTGCAGTATGTTCTCGAAGAGGCCATTTTTCAAAAGTTCGGGGTTGTCAAAGACTATACCGACTTTTTCCAAAGTCAATTGCCGCCGAGAGAAAGCGAGGAACCGCCTATTTCTGCCAACATATACGATGATAAAGGTGGGTGCTTAATTGGTGAGAAGAAAAAAGTGGTTATCGAATATAAATATTTGTACTTTGTAGGAAATAATTCTGACAATGATTTGGAGTTAGACCTGTTCAAAGATGATTTGAGTTGCGTCGTGTGCACAAAAATGGATGTGGGTGCCAGAAATAGGCTTCTAGAATGTAGTGACTGCCACGCCCTCTATCACCAAGAGTGTCACAGACCGGTGGTTACCGATGAAGACATGTTGGACACTTGGACATGTTCCAATTGTAGAAGCATTAGGTAAAAAATTATTCACCTTTTCCAATTAATAACGGGAAGTTGTGTTGGTACAATAAAGTGTGTCTTATTTTAGTTTAAAGAAGATAAAATCTTCAGATAAAGATCACGGTTCCAAGAGTTCATCCAGTTCGAAGTCGGAGAGCAGTCATAGACATGGCAGTAGTTCTTCGTCACATAAGTCCTCAAGGTAAAGGTACCTAGTGATTTAAATGTTGTTTATTTTTGCTTAAATAAAAAATTTTTTTGTGTACAGTGACAAATATAAGTCCAGCAGTTCTGGTAGTAAGTCATCCTCGAGTGGATCGAAATCGAGCAATGCCTCTCCCAGCCACTCGTCTTCATCAAGGTAAGTAATTTTTATTGGTAGTCCTTATCATTCCTTAAATATATTAAACCTTCCTTCAAAGCTTTTCTCCATTTGTCAGTTTTGTTGACAAGACGTCAACACGTTGACATCCGTTTGTTTATAAATGGAATATTTTGGGGTTAGTTTTTTTTGTATTCCGTTTCACTTAGTCCCCCTTAAGAAGGTCTTGAGGTTGATACATACCTACGATAGGCTTGTATAATCAACCATAGTAGGACAAGACGCCCTCTACATGCAGGGTTGGGTAACTTAGCACATCAAAGATTTTTGCCTCCCCCCTTGCCGCGGTTAAGTATGCCCCTCTCTATTTCCCATGAGGAAGATACGAAGTTGTTCGCGAAGCGTTACTTTAACAACTTAACTAAGCAAAGGTTTTTACTTTGCTTTGCTGTTTAAAAGAAACAAATGGAAGGTAACTAATACATTTACAATAGCCGCGTTCCTTTTAGTTTAGTTATTTTTTAATAGCATAGCAATGCCAGTGTGATAACAATAATGGTTTCGAAATCGTGAAATGTTTTCTAATTGTCGCAAAAGAAGCGGCAGCTGAAATGCGATGGTTGTACGCATGTATATACAGGGTTAGTTGAAATATCCGGAACGGCTAATTTTCCTCAAAACTACCAACTAAATCAATAAATGTTGGTGCAGGTGGATAACTTGAAAAATTGAATTGAAAATTGACAATGGGCCTTTTCACTAAATTTTGATTTTGGTAGTAGTGTATAAAGGAACAAAAAATAAAATTTTCTGTGTTTTTACTTTTCTATACTTTTAAGCCATAACTGAGAAAATAAATAAATAAAAAAACTCCTTGAATAAAAACACGGACTTAAACATACCTACGTCATCGCGCCGGAAGATTGATGCACAGAGGAATGATAGGAATAGCCGAGTCGCTGGCTTAAAATATCAAGAATTTACAAAATCAGCAGCTTGACAGTGTTGCCGATACTCTCAAAAATCATATATTATAGTACCAGTGTAATGGTAATTGACTAGCAATTAGTAATTATAATATACCAGTTTTCCATTCAATAGCTGCGAAATAAATTATTTTACCAGTATTATGTTTATATTTATTTAAAGTATCCAAATAAAGTTCTAAGAAGAAAGTATATTATTAAGATTATAAAACTTTCTACATATGGCAACAGAGGCTTAATTTGCCGATGACAGTTCGACAGATCAGCATTTACGCGTGTGCGAGGTTAAACGCATGCGCTCTAGCAAGCTTTAAACATATCTACGTCATGAGTCGCGCCTGTTTTGAGATTTTCAAATTGGTTGAATTTTACCCGGCTTTTACTGTGCTGAAATAAATTAATGTTATGACCTAGCAATAATTTTATTGATGAAAAACACTTATTATAGCACCGACTAAACAATTCAAATGCCAAATGTATCAAATTTAAGAATAGTGAAAAGGCCCATTGCGACGTTGCCAGATTTTTAGTTTTTTCTGTAACTTAAGGAATGTTTTTTTTTTTAATGTAACACTACTCTTTTTTTTTATTGAATTCGATTCCTCACATTACCATTTTCTGATAGTATCAAATTTTTATCTCAAATAGTTCTATGGGAAAAAAAGTTAATTAGTTACAACTCTAACTCTAAAAAAATCCAATCTATTTCCATTTAAAAACGTTTCAAATAATGTGAAAAGGAAGGTTGGTAGACATATCTAATGTACCTAATAGTATCGATAACGATAATAACAAACAACTAGTAACAATAACATAGCTAGTAAAAATTACTGACATATTATAGTACACTACATTAATTTGATTATGAAACCGATAATATGTAAGTAATTTTTACTAGCTATGTTATTGTTAGTAGGTGTTTGTTGTTATTATCGTTATCGATACTATTAGGTACATTATGTCTACCAACCTTCCTTTTCACATTATTTGAAACGTTTTTAAATGGAAATAGATTGGATTTTTTTAGTTAGAGTTGAAACTAATTAACTTTTTTTTCCCATAGAACTATTTGAGATAAAAATTTGATACTATCAGGAAATGGTAATGTTGATGGGGGAATCGAATTTAATAAAAAAAGACTATAGTGTTACATTTGAAAAAAAAAAAACATTGCGTGAGTTACAGAAAAAACTAAAAATCTGGCAACGTCGCAATTGTCAATTTTCAATTCAATTTTTTAAGTTATCCACCTGTACCAAAATTCATTGATTTAGCCTTGGTAGGTTTGAAGAAAATTAGCCGGTATATATATGTCCATGGGTAGAACATAGAAACTAAATTTTATTATAGATCCGACGAGAAAAAATCGAGTTCGAGCAAAAGTAGCAAGAGCTCTTCGTCCAAGTACTACTCGGAGAAAAGGAAACACGACTGACCTTTAAGCGGACAAACAGCGAAAAATCAAACTGTCAAACTGAAACTGTTCGGCGTGGACGTTGTCAAAAAAGAGGTTCAGTTGTAGTTGTAATAATCCGCTATGTTTTTAGGTGAACTATATTTATTCCTGTTTTGCTTTTATTGTAAATATTTTCGAAAAATAGTGTGTGATAGTTATTTATACAAAAAAAAATTTTTTAAGGAAAACCATAAACCTAAATAAAAACCACGATCGATCAAAGATGGACATCGCATTTTCTTTATCCGCAACAAGGCGACAAGTCTTAAAATGCTAACATCCACCACGTGGAAATATTAGCAAGGTGTTAGGCTTATTGCGTCCCTGAGAAAAGAATCAACGACGATTGGATCGTCATTGAAAATCATAATATGCTCGAGTGAGAGAGACGGGATAATCCAATAGTCTTTCCTTTCGAGTAACAGAGACGGAAAAAGCAATATCGATTTTTATCGTAACCTACCCATGAGCCTCTTAAAACAAGAACCTACCCTAACATAATAAGCCAGTCCTGAGAAGTGTTTAGTATCAAGCTGTTCATAACATACTTTTTCTATTTGACGTTCATAATAAGTTCATAATGAAGCTATTCGATACGCGTTGTTTCTTTATTTGATGTTGGTAACATTGAAATTGAAAAATTGACGTAAAATCACGTCTTTTGAAATTCAAAAAAAATTAGCAAAATCGCCCGAATTTCCGAACGCTCTGTATATGTACCGAATGTACAAGGATCACACAACGTATTCCGTCGAATTTCAAATCTCATATCGCTAAAATAACTTTAGAATCTCGTGGTGAAAATGGGTCAATAAATCAAAAAATGACAATTCGCAAAATAACTTTTGTTGTCCAGAGGTTACTATGATAAAAAATAGTATTACCAACATAAAATTTAGACATAAAAATTTAAAGGATTTATTTTCTTTTTAAATATATTACAAATAAAAAAAATAGTATAAAGCACGTGGTTCATAAGGCGTTTTAGCGCACGTGTCAATTAAAAAACTCGTCACTTCGTGGCTCGTTTTTTAAAATAGACGCGTGCGCTAAAACCGCTTCTTATGAAACGTGTACTTTAATATACTATTTTAACTGAAAGCAATATAATGTGTGGTAAAATAAAGCAAATCAAAATGACGAATAATATATTTAAGATGATGTCCCCATCATCGTTGCTTGATCGTCTTGGTTTTATTATAATTCATTCATTTACAATAGAAATTCTTTGCAGGTCCTTGAATTTTTTTAATTATACTTGTACAATACAGTGTCACCAGTAAAGTCCGCATCATATGGGATTTTTTTTTATTAATAGCTTTATTCAAAATTTGACTTTGGCATCAAGTTCTGCTTTGATTGTGATTAAAATTAAGCAAAAAAATAGTAGTCACGTGATTCGCATTATCTGTCAAATTTTAATTTTTTCCAAAAAATAATTCAAAAGTGGGGTTATTTCTGAAAATATCGAAAAAAGTTATTAGAAAAAGTTTTTTTAAATGCAGTTTCTAATCCACATGCAAATGCTTTATTTCAAATACATTTTCTTTAAGTAGCGCCATATTAAATGTGTTTTTTTTCTACAAAATCAAAATTGGGCTATTAAAATTTGGTCGCATGTGATGCAAAGTTTATTTGTTTTTGACCCTGTACCCTGTATGAGGTAACTTCATAAAATAATTATTTTTGAAAACGTAGATTGTGTCTGAAAGTATTAAGACAAAAAAAGAACACAGTGTATTCAGTAAAGTGTTTTTTAAGTGGAAAATAAATTTTAGTTTAACAACGTAAAGTTTAACTATTTTCAACGATTTAATTTAAAACCCCTTTACTTTATTTTTTACTTTCAGACACAAACTACATTTTCAAAAATACTTACTTTATGAAGTTACCTTATACAGGGTCAAAAACAAATAAACTTTGCATCACATGCGACCAAATTTTAATAGCCCAATTTTGATTTTGTAGAAAAACACACATTTAATGTGGCGCTACCTTAATGAAAATGTATCTAAAATAAAGATTGTCAAAACTAAGAAGTTTTATGTAGGTTGCGTTGAGTCTTATTTTGCAAAAGTGGTGCAATTTACAAAACATGGGTAAAAAAATCAAAATTATCTTATGCAGCTGGGTTAGAGACTGCATTTAAAAAAATCTTTTCTAATAAGTTTTTTCGATATTTTCAGAAATAACCCCACTTTTGAATTCTTTTTTGGAAAAAAATTTAAATTTTACAGATAATGCGAATCACGTGACTACTATTTTTTTTGCTTAATTTTTATCTCGATCGAAGCAGAACTTGATGCCAAAGTCAAATTTTGAATAAAGCTATTAATAAAAAAAATCCCATATGATGCGGACTTTATTGGTGACACTGTACCTATATTGGTAGAAATAAAAATTCGAGTAACTAAAACGACTTTAATATTCTAAATAAACACTTTTATTTGGACATTACAACAATGCGTTTCATAATGTTAACAAGGGAATATTTTTCCTATTGTACAGTACCTATTTTAGAGGCTACTCTTACTAATTTCTTTAAATAATACCGTTTTATCGGTAATAAATAAAGGAAAGAAGGGTTTTTATTGCATGTAAGTATACCTATATGTCTGCAGTTCCAGTACCTACCATTTAAGAATAGTGATATTTAGATATGCAAAATTAAAAAGCATCTTTATAGGTCTACGATTCAAATCTGCCTCTGCCTGCTTTAAAGGTCCTGAACATCGACACTAGATGTCGTTCCAAGCTACAACCGCATCCTGCTATTTACGCTTTTGTGTAGTTAGTAAACCACTTTCTTTCGTCGAATCGTATCCGAACAAACCCTTGTTTTCCTTGTCTGGCCGTCAATGAAAAAGAGCTGACAATATGATAAATGATAATCATAGGATAGGCTAGTGATTTCATGTGGTGAGTAACGTAACCATGGGAACAATAAAAATGATAATTGTTTCTAGGGTTTCTTATTTACTACCACGCTATATAGCCCCTGAATATCACATCATATATTTAGTAATCTTTGTATCGTGAATTATTCTTGTGGGTGAGCCTATGAGCCATGATATGAAGAAAGGCGGCCACCGGTGGATCCGACTGAGTTTATTTGTTGTTCGAGTTAACCAGGCTACTCTGATTATGTCTATAGTAAGTTGATAATTGTCAAGGATAGTTCGATAGCCATAATACTACGTATGGTCTGATGTTCATTTTATCTTGAGAAAAATGACGGAAAAAACAACTGAACGTTGACACGTCCAAGGTGGTCAGTTTTTAAAAATCCTCAAAAATAATTTAAAAAACGTTTCCATCTGTCACCTATTATTCCTATGTGCAACTGCGGACAAACCATTTTCTTTTCTGTCGTAACATAACCTCAGAAAATTTATTATCTGACAGGTGTGTCACTTTTTGACATTTACTTCTAACGTTACTTTTTCTAATGTCAAAACGTGCGCGGTGTAAAATGGGTTTCTATTATCTTTCTTAAAATTAAATGGACAGTGTATTATAGTTGTCCATTTTTGGAGATAGGATACAATACAATTATTATTAAACCCTGCTGCATTTTTCTTGCGGATAATTTAATTACATTGTAACATTAACAATAAATATTTTTTTTAAACTTAAGAGCCTTTATTCATTTCTATTTGTTTCAGTTTTAATGATATTCCTGTTTTTAAGTGGTATACAGACTGTCAAGTTAAATAATGATAGAAAAAATACAGGTAAAAATATGTAAATCGTTTTACTCTCAACTAATAAAGATGTAGCATATCAGAAGTATGAAAGTATGTTCTACTTAAAAAATGAAATGCTTATGTGGCAGTAACAGTAAAATGATGCAAGGAAATGAGATCGATTTCTTTTACATAACTGTTATACGTGACGTATCATGACGTCACGTTCTTATGCTATAGCGATGGGTTCTAGAATCGGTTCCCTCTCTTCCACCCATGCAGCCCAGTCTGGATTCCGGGCGCCATATTGTACATCAATTTTTGAGTCGATATAATTTTCAGGTTGGATGAATGGAGGAATCTAAAAATATATAAAAAAAAATACAATACAATTTTATACTTTGCTTCTTAAAGCCTGACAGCACAGCTGAGGATCATGAGTCGCAAAACCTCAATAAACCATAAGCGTAACAATAACAGGTACCTGATCTGAAGTAATTAAATTATCTATTATTGTATAGAAGTGAAAAAAGGACCATTTTTTTATTTAGACGAAACCTGGGATAACGAAGGACATTTGGTACAAAAGATATGGCAAGATAAAAATATCTTGTAATAATGCAAATATTTTTTGCACACCTTAAAAACTGGAAATTAAAAAGAATGAAAATAAGAACGTACCATAATATAACAATTTAAGAGGACAGGTAACTCCATTAAAAAAAATGGGTTAAAACGATCGAATTTTTTGGCAGACCTGTTCTCTTAAAACGATACACTATTTTGGAAACTACTAGGCATAGAAACTTGGAAAAAAATATTATTAAAGCGGCCATGAGAAAATTCTGGAAATTACTTTTAAGTTCCTCATTTCGCCGCAAGAGGGCACAATTGAAATTTTTTTTTTAATTCTAAATTTCTTCGAAAATTCCCATATTACGGTATAACTCTGATTACATCATCGAATAGCTTGGACAATTCTGCATCATTTTGTTGGCGTACCGACCTTGATAAGAGTGGGGGAATGTGTAAACATTAAAATCGCTGTAACTTCTAAACGACTTATCCGATTTTACTAAATTTAAGCTTGTTTGGAAGAATCTTCAATGGTCGTATCTAATGGTACACGATAGTTTCTAATAAAATTGCTAGAGGGCGCAATTTGTATTAAAAATTATTGTTTTGGCAATAACTCTGAAACGAACAAAGATATCGAACTGCGGTCTTCACATCTTTTCTTGCAAATTTCATCTACTTTTCGATTATGATGTCATAGTTATACCGTATGATTTGAATTTTCGGGATAAAATCGAAAAAACTGTTATTATTACAAATTGCGCCCTCTAGCAATTTTATGAAACACTATCGTGTACTGTTGGATACGGCGATTGAAGATACTTACCTTTCCCTTCCAAACAAGCTTAAATTTAGTAAAATCGGATAAGTCGTTTAGAAGTTACAGCGATTTTAATGTTTACACATTCAATAGCTTCCCCCACTCTTATCAAGGTCGGTACGCCAATGAGCCTTAAACCAAAATGATGCAGAATTGTCTAAGCGTTTCAATGATGTAATCAGAGTTATACCTTAATATGGGAATTTTCCGAGAAATTTAGAATTTAAGAAAAAAATTTCAATTGCGGCGAAATGAGGAACTTAAAAGTAATTTCCAGAATTTTCTCATGACCGCTTTAATCATAATATTTTTTTTCCAAGTTTCTATGCCTAGTAGTTTCCGAGTTATGGCCGGTGGGCACCCTTAATGAAACACCCTGTATGCACTTGTTTTTGAGTACCATTTTTTTTTGTTTATTGTATTCACTTCAAAAATTCACCACTGCAGAGACTGAAAAAAAACCACCACCACGTAAAAACGTAAATATCTACTTATAGACCAGGGTTGTAGCCTTTGAAAATGGTAAAAAGTGAAAAAAAATAATAGTAGGATGAAACCCGTAGGAAAAGGAAGAGAATATAACAAAAATGAAGGGAAAAATAAATTACGGGCGATCCGAGGTCAGGAAGTGGAAAGGGGTGAGTTTTTAAGGGTAGAAAACGATTTATCTCGATTTCCGGCAAAACTACAAGTCCTATGAAAAAACGTTAAATGGCAAAGTTGTAGGTAATAAAAAGATCTACAACTTTAGTATTTGCATTTTTTTCACATAACCTCAAAATTTATGTGAAAAATTCAAATAACCAAGTTTTTGGTTTTTTATTTTTATCTTTTACAAAAAAATTTTTTTATACACGAAATTTGGTGAAAACTTACCTTTTTATGTCCCAAACACACTGTAATTTTTTTGATTTAAAATATTTATTTTTTCACCTTATTTTGACTTAATATCGAAAAATCGCCCTAATTTTCAATCGAAAATTCTCACGTCAAAATATCTGCTTTTTTAAAAAAGTCGGTGGGCTTTTTGTTCGTTGAAATCTCTACTTTCTGATGGTGTAGAAAAATATATACATTACTATGGTAAATGTTCTCAAATAATGCAAAGAAACGAAAAAAACTCGAATCCGAAAGTTTTTTTTTAATCATTATGTACAATTTTAAGCTATTTATTAAAATTTATACTTTAATTACTCTAAAAACGTAAGATTCCATGTTACATTGATAAACAAAAAAATTACAAATCCATAAAACATAAAGATCGCAAAAAATATGCGACAATAGTTGTTCTAAATATAATTAAAGGTAGAATTTAAAGGGGATTTCATCACATTTATAGTAATGTATTTTTTTTTACACCATCAGAAAGTAGAGATTTCAACGAACAAACAGCCCACCGACTTTTTTAAAAAAGCAGATATTTTGACGTGAGAATTTTCGATTGAAAATTAGGGTGCTTTTTCGATATTAAGTCAAAATAAGGTGAAAAAATAAATATTTTAAATTTAAAAAATTACAGTGTATTTGGGACATGAAAAGGGAAGTTTTCACCAAATTTCGTGTATACAAATTTTTTTTTGTAAAAGGTAAAAATAAAAAACCAAAAACTTGGTTATTTGAATTTTTCACATAAATTTTGAGGTTATGTGAAAAAAGTGCAAATACAATAGTTGTAGACCTTTTTATTACCTACAACTTTGCTATTCAACGTTTTTCCATATGACTTGCATCAGTTTTGCCGGAAATCGAGATAAATCGTTTTCTACCCTTAAAAACTTACCCCCTCCCACTTCCCGACCTCGCAACGCCCGTAATTTATTTTCCCTTTCATTTTTGTTATATTCTCTTCCTTTTCCAATGGGTTTCATCCTACTATTATTTTTTTTGGTTTCAAAAATTATCGACCCTGGTCTATTATGGTTCGGATAGTACGGATAGGTTTTGAATTTCTGGAAAATAAAAATAATTGGTAAGAATATTTTTAGGATTTTTAAAATTTTTATTAACAGCTAGGATGTCGCAAATACACACACACACCTACCGTAATCGGTTTTAAACCGAAGTCGATCCTTTGCGCTTCAGTAAAAACAGGGTTCGTTACTGTTACCAACTTGGTGTGAGGAAGATAACCGTCTTTATAAGCAGTCACTTTGTAGCTTCCTGGGGTAAGTAATCTATAATAATCTCCACCATAAACTAAAAGGAAATATTAGATTAACCCTAGTGAAACTGCAAACGCTGTGAAACTTTGATTGTACCTACAAAGTTTAAAACCAGTAGCGTAACAAAAACTGAATGCCGCCGCCCCTCCCCCCCCGCAAACGTTTTCAGGGGCCCCCTCTAATGGAAAATGATAATTCTTATTTTCATTACTATTAGGTTCAGGTTTATGAATTTTTGAATTCGTTAATCGTGTAATAATTTGATTAGGCTTTAACTCACATTTAAGCCATATTTGTGCGAGTAAGACGCGATAAGCCGCTTCAAGCGGGGTTATTTGAGCGAATAAGTGATGACGTCACGCTTAAAGACGCTTTAAGCGATATTTGGCGGTGTCTGGAGACCGCCAAAAAGATAATAAGCGTGTGGTGGGGGTAAATAACGAACTTTTGTTGATGTTTTTTGGGTTTTTAAGGTTAGGTGACAATTGAAATATATATTGGCGGTACTGGCAGTCTACGTTTTCCGTTTTATATATTTTTAAACTGTTACAATATCCGAGGAAATGTCTTTCTCTATAAAGGAGAATACTTCTGCTGCATATATATTTTCCATTTTAAACACGTTTACACCAACATCAAATCGTAAAACTGTACGAAAAATTATAAAAATATTTTTTAAGGTTAAAGAAGAAAAAAGTCAAAACTCAGTGACATGTGACATTTCAACGGTACCTAAGCGGTTTTGGGGTGCGTTCAGGAAACGTTACAAAGTACACATTTCTTACTTTTTTGTGACCAAGTTCGTTCATAAATTATGTAACATGTTACTCTGTAACTTCTGTTTCAGCGTTCATAAATTCATTTTGACTTTACCGAAGGAGTCCATTTCTTACCATGGTCTAGAGCATGGCTATAAATGACCGAGTTTGCGCGTTTTAAATCTTGTTGACAGCTTTGAAAAAAACGTTGTATAACTAACCTACAATTTTAGTTCTCTAATAAACCCTTTATTTTTCTGTGAGTTCCCGGCATACAAATACAATCAAAAGCAAGGAACACCAAGAAACAAAACAACAGTTAAAAGTTATAGGTTATGTTGAAACGAATTTTGACATTTGAACAAATGAGGTGCAAAATTCGTTCACAAATCTGGGCTGACTCTGGGATCCACTTTAAATGTCAACAAGTTCCATTACAGTGTAAAGTATTCCTTTCCTTGTTGTTTCCTGAACGCACCCCTGTGCGAATCAAAAATTTGATGACGTCGCGCTTAAAGACGCTTAGAAATAGAAATCCAACTTGAAGACACCAGTTCGCTCAAATATGGCTTTAGTGTTAAGTACCTACTATTAAA
This sequence comes from Polydrusus pterygomalis, assembly GCA_963969555.1. NCBI lineage: Eukaryota > Metazoa > Arthropoda > Insecta > Coleoptera > Curculionidae > Polydrusus > Polydrusus pterygomalis. The sequence continues at coordinate 10,955,219 of OZ018383.1, forward strand.
ACAACAAACAATTCGAATTTATTTTATTATCCTAGGTAGACTGGTAGACATGACATAGGTATAGTTGTTAAGTCATTATACGTAATATTCCAGCAAACATGTTGCAAAATCAAAATTTTAAAACACCACTTATAATGTTGCTTACCATGTATGGTAGTAACGGAGGTAGCAGTGATCGAGCCTCATAAAATCCAAAAGACAGAAATCAGTAAAACACATGGACAAGTATGCACAAACATTATGTCACTAAGTACTATACAAGGTATTACCTATACAAAACGACCAGATCGTCGTGAGTTTTGTTTTGCAAATACTGATTAAGGATAAATCCGAAAGGCGTTGTCGACCCATGGTGTTACGTAAATGGGTTTTTACTATTTTAAGTTTGGAAAAAGATCGTTCCGCTGATTCCACACTGGTAAAGCTAGAAATAACATCACTGTAGATACATCTGGAAAATTTGAAGAAACACACTGATTTATTATAATAAATGATCCTCAAGTTGATACACTGTTTTTAATTTTAAAATACCATCTTCAAGTCCCTTTCTGAGGCTTAAAATTTGACTAGGAAAGTCAACGGACAAGTCTTTATGGTATATAGTTTGTAAATTCTGCGCTTTCACGTATAATTCTTCTTCACTTAACGAAGTTACAATCCTCAGGATATAAAAAAATAAAAATAAATAAAAAATAAAATACCTATGAAACGCAAAGCTGGCATCAAAACTCTGTAACTCTCTATTTTATGTTAACCAATAACCAATAACTTGCCTGAAATAATATCGTGCTTAACGTCAGTTGACTGTCCTCCAGTAACATTAACGACATGAATAACAGCAATAACAATGGGTTGTTTGGTAGCTACATCGTACACTATACCTTTAATTCCAATATGACTCTAAAAAGGTAATTTTCTATTAATTTAATTTTTCTCCGAATGACATTAAAAGCGGTCTTTTTATGACACCTGACAGGCTCAAAAGGTGTATTTTTTATGCCTAGGCAGAAAAAATACCACTTTTTCTGACTAGGCAGAAAAAATACACCTTTTGAGCCTGTCAGGTGTCATTAAAAATTTAAATTTAAAATGACAAGTAAACACAACAGTTCAATAAATGTCATAAATAACATACATAAATATAAAAAATACGATTTTGCGTAAAATTGGAACAAATTTGGAGAAAAAATTATATGTTTTACTAGGCCTTGGCTGGTTTCCTAGCCTCGGCTGCGCCTCGTCTATGAAACACCAGCCGCGGCATTAAATCTTGTGCTTTTCTGCCTAGTGAAACAAATAACTATTTCATACAGGATACAGGTTGCAAAACATAAATATAACTGAATACCTACGAGACTCTTATTTTTTTTGTATAATATTAACTTCCATCAGGTCCGCATGTAGCGTTTTTTTTTTTCTAGAATGTTAACTATTCGAACCAATTTTTTTTTAATTTCTCCTTTCTGGGATATTTATACATACATCATATATGGGATTTCTTTTTCTTAATAACTTTGAAAATATCGAAAAAGTTATTGGAAAAAGTTATTTTAAATGCAGTTTCTAGTCCACGTGCAAAATTTCAGCTGCATAAGATAATTTTAATTTTTTACCCTCATTTTGTAAATTGCATCACTTTTGCAAAATAAGACTCAACGCAAACTTCTTAGTTTTGACAATGCTTTATTTCAGATACATTTTCTTTAAAGTACGCGCCATATTAAATGTGTGTTTTTATACAAAATCAAAATTGGGCTATTAAAATTTCGTCGCATGTGATGCAAAGTTTATTTGTTTTTGACCCTGTATAAGGTAAGTAACTTCATAAAATAAGTATTTTTGAAAACGTAATTTGTGTCTGAAAGTAATACACCTTAATATTAAGACAAATAAGAACACAGTGTCTTCAGTAAAGTGTTTTTTTAAGTGAAAAATAAATTTTATTTTAACAACGTAAAGTTTATCTATTTTCAACGATTTAATTTAAAACCCCTATATTATAATTTATTATTAAGCTATGTCATAATAACGTAACAGACAGAAACTACGTTTTCAAAAATACTTATTTCATGAAGTTACCTTATACAGGGTCAAAAACAAATAAACTTTGCATCACATGCGACCAAATTTGAATAGCCCAATTTTGATTTTGTAGAAAAACACACATTTAATATGGCGCTACTTTAAAGAAAATGTATCTGAAATAAAACCTTGTCAAAACTGAGAAGTTGTATGTAAGTTGCGTTGAGTCTTAATTTACAAAATATAGGTAAAAAATCAAAATTATCTTATGCAGCTGAAATTTTGCATGTGGGCTAGAAACTGCATTGAAAATAACTTTTTTCGATACTTTCAGAAATAACCCTACTTTTGAATTATTTTTTAGAAAAAATTAAAATTTGACAGTTAATGCGAATCACGTGACTACTATTTTTTTGCTTAATTTTCGTCCCGATCGAAGCAGAACTTGATGCCAAAGTCAAATTTTGAATAAAGCTATTAATAAAAAAAAATCCCATATGATGCGGACTTTACTGGTGGTACTGTATAATATCTGAACATTCATAATTATTTTTTTATATTTTTTAGATTATTATTTTAGCAAGCAGTGCGGGGTTCAGTAAGTGTAGCCTTTGTGGCTACCCCGCTTGTCTGCCTATTATTAGTCTTTGTAATTGTTTTCTTTGTTCAGCATAATAAAAGACGTTTATTAATATTATTAGTCTTCAACTTGTCATTGCTCTATTCTCGTCTACCCCTAGTTTGCTTACCTGCCAAATATAGTTAATCAAAGCTTTCTTATTTCGTTGCCACTCTCTTTCCAACATATTTGCTGATGGATATTTTTCACATCCTAGTTCTAGCGTTATCTCAAAGTCGTTGCTCGACAGATAGTTGAAATCCTGCATACCTAAAACATGGTTTTACGGTGCATTTCAAACTACACAATAGCATTTTCTACAACAAATGCAATGTTTAAATGCAAGGTACCTATATACCGGGAGTCCACGGAGGTGGATCGCCCCTCTAACTTTTTTGTTTTTCAAGATAATGAAATAAAATTCGGGGGATTTGTATACGACATAAAACTGCATTTTTTGACAGGTGACTCAACATTATGGAACTTCCGGTTTAACCGGAAGTGACATAAACTTTCCATTTTTAAATGGGACACCTGGTATATTTTTACCTTTTTTGACTCCATATGACATTCTAAATATAACGATGTGTCATTTGTCACTTTTTGTCACCAAGAAAATTTTTTTTTCCAAATTTATTGTTTTATCTAGAGGTCTATGAACACCTTAAAATCACTTATTTCAGTTCTCTAATCTTGGGAAAAATACAATTTTACTATTTTTGATCCAATGCTAGGTGCTATGTAAAATTTAATCTTTAAAGTTGTCTAACTCATTTTTTTTAAATGACAACATGGTGGCTCGTCCGGTTAAGAAAAAAGAGAATTTTATTACGATCATTTTGATACCATACACTATTAGGTTTTCGAAAAGCTGTCATTAAAAAACTTTAAAAAGGTAACTTGGACCTTTCCTAAAATGAAGCATCTTTTGAGAATACATTTAGATTTAAATGCATCAAGTAGCCTGTGACCAGCAAAAATGATAAAACAAAATCATGCCTTGAAGAAAATTGAAATGCCAACAGCTTCTGCCAAAGGAAATTAGTTTGTTGTTTAAATAACAGGGAAAATAATAGTTTTACAAGGAGTGAAAAAGTTGATACGTTATTAGTGTTTGGAGAATGTAGAAATAATTCAACCGATGCTGCACGACTTTACGCAAAAAGATATTTTAATCGGCGTCATCCAACTCGGCACTATTAGGTACCCAAAACTGGTTCCGACAATGCGAAACCTTTGAAGTATAAGAAATACTGTGTATTATTTATTATGAATAAACTCTTATCAATCAAAAGATGCTTCAATTTAGGAAAGTTCCAAGTTACCTTTTTAAAGTTTTTTAATGACAGTTTTTCTAAAACCTAATAGCTAGTGTATGGTATCAAAATAATCGTAATAAAATCCTCTTTTTTTCTTAACCCGACGAGCCACCATGGTGCCATTTAAAAAAAATGATTTTATACCACTTTAAAGATTAAATTTCACATAGCACATAGCATTGGATCAAAAATAGTAAAATTGTATTATTCCCAAGATTAGAGAACTGAAATAAGTGATTTTAAGGTATTCATAGCCCTCTTGATAAAACAATAAATTTGGAAAAAAAAATATTTTCTTGGTGACAAGAAGTGACAAGTGACACATCGTTGTATTTAGAATGTCCTATGGAGTAAAAAAAAGTAAAAATATACCAGGTGTCCCATTTAAAAATGGAAAGTTTATGTCACTTCCGGTTAAACCATGCAGTTTTATGTCGTTTACAAATCCCCCGAAATTTATTTCATTATCTTGAAAAACAAAAAAATTAGAGGGGCGAGCCACCTTCCGTGGGTACTAAAATTTATTTTGAAGAAGAAATTATAAAAGCGCTTACATAGTGAAAAATTGCAGTTTTTTACTAACTCCTGACTCGTATTACTTTAGATAAAAGGTAAGAAATACCTTAGGCCAATCAGACCTGCGGTGTTTTGCCCTTAGATAAAATTGGTTCAACAATATTCAAGAAGAAAGGGCAAGGCACTACATTAGAAGAAGAGATATGTCAAAATAAACGTAACATTCTCGTTGCCATTTTTTCTCCTTTACAAGTTGGTGTAATTAGATTTTCAATCCGATGTTTCGTTTTCTCACCTCCTTCAAGACTATACCACATGGCCCCATTGGTAATGCCACCTTGCCTAGGGAATTTGGAGCTGTCCGAATTGTCACACCCTTTTCTCTTTGGACTGGCCATATCCGCGTGGTTGGTAGAATAACTGAGCGCCAAATATCTAAAATATAAAACGCGTAACTATAAATGTGGTGGCTTAAATTTTTCGTCGTTTCTTACCTAAAAGTATTATCATCGGGTGTAGCTGAATACTCGTCTTTTTGCCGGCCCGATCTACTCTCGTCGTAAGGGTAGTTGGCTACCAAATCACCACCATGGAGATTGGCACTGAGCACGAATGGAATCTGCATGATGAGACGAATGACAGCCCTCGTTTCTGGTTGAAGCTAAAAGAAAAAAGGTATGAAGCGGTGACGTGGCGGATTTACCGGTACGCTAAGTACGCTGCAGCGTAGGGTCCCATGTGCATAGGGGAACCACGAGGGCCCTCCTTACATTTCAAGAATATACCCCAAATTTATAAAAAAAAAATCTGTTATTAAATTAATTAAAATCTAAACCCCAGTAATAATTATCATAAATTAAAAACCAGGAAACTATTCACGATACACTAAAAGTTAGTTACATACAAAAACTTCATACCCTATACCATACCTATATAACATTTTTATTATTAAATTCGCATGAACGTCGAAGTCGATGGTTATTTGGTATTATTCAGTCCCTTTATGTTTTTTTCTCCGCGTCACCCCATAGATGGACTATTGTAGCAACTATCGCCAAACTTCAATACGCTCTTAAATCTTTAAGTGTAACAAGATGGTGTGCTCATTATGAAGCTGTTAGAGCACTTAAAATTGGATACGATGATATTTAAAAAATTTTAAAACATATTTACATGTATGAAACAGAAAAAAATTATTGCAGAAACGAAGCCAAAAACTTATACAGAAAGATGATTAAATTAGAATTTGCTATGTTAACATTAATTTGGGAACAAGTTCTAGAGCGCTTTAATAAGGTTTCTACCAAATTGCAATCGCCTGGTTTGGATATACAAGAAGGATACCATTTATTAGATTTTTTGAAACAATTTTTACAATACATCAGAAAAAAATTTGAACAGAAACCGATAAATTGGAAGCAAATGCTAAAGAACTAAGCGAAGATGTTGAAAAAGAATTTGCTGAATCCAGTAAACGCAAAAGAAAAATATTGCTGGCTAATAAGGAAACTGAGATGCCTATGTTTATTGGAAAAGTAAAATTTAGAGTTGAGATTGTCAACAAGCTGTTGGATTTTTTGATAAACGACTTACATCGCCGAAGTTCTGTCTATCAAGATATAACAGTTAAATTTAAATGTTTATTTGATATAGGTTATAGGGGATATCCCAAAAGACGATATTGATGCGGACAGCTTTAAAAAACTCATGGAATATTATAACGAAGATCTTGAAGAAGAACTCATTAGCGAAGCCTTGCAGTTCAAATAATATTTAAAAATATCTAACCCTGAAATAAACACGAGTTGCTCAACAATGTTAAACATCATCTATAGTAAGGAAATGATAGATGTATTTCCCAATTTATACACTGCCCTAAAGATATTTTTACCGCTATACTACGCTAATACTTTCAATTGAAATTGATTTTACTGGTAATTTAAATTACAATGATGCGATAAGGGAATTTGCCCATATTAAATTAGAAAAAAAGTTTGTTTTTTGTGATTTTTGTTTGTTTCCTATATGTTCATATTTTATATCCTTACTATCTAGTTTTTTACTGGTTGTACCTTTATTACCTTATATTTTTGTAGTTTTGAAAACTCTTACTTTAATATTAGCCAAACTGGTTATTTTTGTTTTTGTATTTATGAGTTCTTTTGGTTTGTCTAAAATGTTTCTATTTTATTTTCTTTATTTTTGCTACTACTTAGTTCCTTTTTTATTTATGTGATTTCGTATCTTATTATGTAGAATGTACGGTAATGTACCTCGAGTTATGTTAGTTAATTATGTGTTTCTTAGGTCAATTTAATGACATAAAACAGTATGAACCTCCTAGCCATAGGCGTCCCAAACAAAAAATTAAAATGCGTAGGGTATTGTTTCAATTTTTTGATATGATAATAATATTATAAATAAAGTAACTTTAATACGTAACACGTTTTAAACAAACATTATTGATTCAAAATGCAGTGACAATTTAATTGCTTTTTTTTTCTTTCCTTACCTTACCTTTCTTCACAAAATTAAATACGTAAATAAAAGGCAAATTAAACCACCTACTACACTGTCCTATTCCCTTTACAATCTGTGGCACCAATGCTAATGGCTTAATTATGTGTTAGCAGGTAGAAAAAATGCGTTCGCCTTTCTTGTCTAGGACATACAAATTTGCAACTACCTAACCTCGGTTTAAAGTATATTTGCAAACTAGCTTTCAAAGAAAGTTACTGACTAACAATTGAATACTGATATAAATGAAACATTCTTAATAAAAAAACTTAAAGAATTGAAGAAGAAAGATCTGACAACCCTGTTCTTCTTTGCAACCGTTTACCGACGTTTTAATGTCCTCAAACTGAGTTTGGAAAAAGTTTATAACTCAAAAATTCTATACACAAAACTAAAATCAGAAAAATAAACCTGACACGGCACGACGACACTGATCAGAAAATGCTTTATAGTTATAGTTATATATTAAAAAAATAAAAAGTAGGGGGTGGGAACGAGGGGCCCCAAAAATTATGTTGCATAGGGCCCCATAAATCGTAAATCCGCCCCTGGACGTGTGCATGGATCTTACAGCCATTTTTTAAGCCATCTCTTTCTAACTTATCTGAAACTTTGCAAGTGTATCTCATTGTAAACAAATGGTTTTTTATAAATGCAATGTGTTGTCTCCTGATATTATATACATGTCTGTGGAAAAGACGCTGAAATAGAAAAATAATAAATACATATCTTACCGGGTCATTGATTCTGGTGACTTGTTCAAGCAAATGGTTATTCCTGTCAACATTTTCTTCTTCGTTTTCAAAAACAATTCTATCCAAGTTCGGGAAGTTCCTGTTTAAATCTATGGAGTTGTTGTTGGTTCTGCCTATGAGATAATCTTGCCCACCCTAAAAACACTTGATTTGTATTCAAAAAAAAAAATTCCTGCTTCCCAATTGGACCTAAACGAAAGTATCGTATTCGCGGTAAAACTAGGAGTAAAACCGTATTAGTAATAAACGAGGCTATACCTATTATATACTTACGGTATCAGTTGCTAATTGCCATCCGTCAGGGTTCATGCTAGGCATTAAATGTATCCTAGTAGTTTTAATTAACTCCCTTATCTGAGGATCGCCTTTAAGGTAGCTTTCGCACAGATGATCCGCTAGTTTTAGAAGAAGTTCTCTGCCTAAAACCTCGTTCCCGTGCATGTTTGCGATGTATTTGAATTCTGGTTTTACTAGAAAAAAATAAAATATAAAACCCTGTGTGTGGACGAGGAATCATTATACCCTTATTAGTTAACATGGTATTTTTCTGATGATACTGTCAAATTTCCCTATGCACAGTATTTAATATTAGGGCAGTACCAAGTAGTTCGGTGCTCGGCCAGAGTTTTCACCGAGTAATGAGTACTCGGTGCTCGGTCTTATATTCATTACTCGGCCCAGTATAGTAGAATATTAGAAGCAATCCTTTTCGGCATGTCAAAAACAGTAAGAAATGAGACATATAATTCATAATTTTAATTTTTAATAACATACTTATGCAAAGTACAGTGGCATTAATAAATGTAATACTTATAATTTAGAAGAGGAAGATTATGATGTAAATATACAGGGTGTCCCAAAAGTAATGGGACACAGAGCAACAGCAGACTTCTTAAGCCGAAATAATGCGATTTACTTAAACTTGCCTTATCCCAAAATTGATAACAACCAAGATACAGGGTTTCAAAGTTTTAATTTTGTTTTCGTTTTTTTTGCGATTATTTCTTAACGAAACGACATAGCAGCACAAAATTAGGGATTTTGGGGTTTTTTGAGATGAGGAATTTAAAATTATCCATAGTTTTTGTGTAACCAGTAGAGGGCGCTGCCTACGGCATTACCCACTCCTTTTATCTGACATAACTTTGTTTAGGATTCTTATATCGATTCGACTACTATTAAAAAAATAAGTTACTTTACTTCTTTTACATTAAAAACGTATAACTTATTGAAGTCGCTAGGAGCAACCATTTTCGAGATAGATAGATAGCTGCTTTACGCCTCTATGCAGCTATATGCCCCCCCCCAAGACAATATCCTAGCTACGCCACTGGTCACAGCCTGTTAAAATTGAAAGTTGAGGTATTCCTGGATCGAATAAAAAGTATTCTCAAGTAATAAGATTTTGATTTTAACCTTGAACTTGTTATAAGGAAGGTTTCTTATGTTGGGAGGTAATACATTAAAAAATTGTATTGACCAAAACCCTGGGCCATCCTGACACCTCCCCAACCGTCTATAAGAAGGCACCAGATCGTTACTGGATCGGGTTTCATAGTCATGAAGATCCCTATGCATTCTAAATGATCCCTGGTTGCGCTTAACAAACAGAAGATTCTCCATAACATACAGACATGGCAAAGTGAGTATTCCCAATTCTCTAAAAGACCCTCTACAATCTTCTCAATACGCAAGGCCACTTATCAGTCGTACGTACAGCTTTCCGCTGGAGGGCAAACAGCCTCTGGGCACCAAAAGAGTGCCCCCAAACCATTGATGAACATGGCACAGTAATTTTACAAGTTCACAATGTCACAAAATGTCAGAACGTGAAACAATGAAGATTTCTTACCTTGAAAGGTAAAAAGAAACATCAATGATTTATCATTTCCGCTTATTTTAATAGAGATTTTTTAAAAACTTTTAACAGTCGCCATTTTGAAATGGCTTGACAAAATCGCGCCAAAATTTATGAGCATACTGTACAATATATTAGCTTTCAAACGATGTATCACAAGCATGTTTCCATTAAAAAAAAAAGATCGATGTTGTCATACCTTTGACAAATGTCTATAAAAATACAAACGAATAACGTCAAAATGCGAGCATATATAAAACGAAATTGACGTGTCCGAGCGTTTTTCCCAAAAGTTACAGGTTAAGTCTATATTAATTTTATTCTGGGCAACCCTGTATAGATCCAAACACCCTGTATTATTATATTATGCAACTATCATTTATTATAGGTTTCATTTATTATAATAAACAACATTTTTATCTATTTTATATATATCTACCTACGCTTAATTAATAAAATATTATATTTATTATAGACGGATTATTTATATCTATAAAGTCAACATAAATATTAACAAAATTAATTCCACGAAATATTTAATGAAAAAACCATTTTAGGAAAAACCGTTCATCCAACGAAAATTTATTGGAAGGTAAAATGTCTTATGGCTGAACGAAAGTAGATATCCATGTGTCATCTAACAATGTAAGTAGGTATAGTGTTTCTTAGGTGAAATGACATAAAACAGTATGAAACTCCTAACCATAGGCGTCCCAAACAAATAATTAAAATGCGTATACACACTGATAAGTTTGTTTAACATTAGGTGTTTGTACATACTACACTTTATAAACCCACTGTATATATAATAATATTATATTAAAATAATAAATATAAGGTAACTCAAAGATTCTATACACAAAACTAAAACCAGAAAAATAAACCTGCCACGGCACGACACTGCTCAGAAAATGCTTTAATTTTTTTACCAGGACTCCATTCTGGGACCATTCCCCGGCCCGTCCATAAGTTCCAAATCACGTATATTTTATCTTCGTCTCTTCCACGCCATCGGCGGTCACTGGCCTATCTCTGTCTGACAGAATCGATCGTTGAACGGGCTGGAGACCGCTTCAGCTTATACCAGCCGCTTTAACTGGCGCTTATCACCCCTAACAACGTGCATAAATTGTGAACGGTTGCCAGTTCTACCAAATTTTCTGGTTTGTTAATATATTATGTATAAGTATACGAGAAACAAGGGTTTGTCAATTAGTTGATTTTAAACACTGAAAACACTTTTTGTCTTGATTTCAGTTATTGTTTCTTAAGGACTAAAGAATGTATTATTATAATAATGAATGGCTTGTTGTTTTTTTCCTGTCACACTCAAAACTCTCTCTCGGTTTAAAGTATATTTGCAAACTAGCTTTCAAAGAAAGTTACTGACTAACAATTGGGTACTGATATAAATGAAACATCTTTAATAAAAAAAACTTAAAGAATTGAAGAAGAAAGATCTGACAACCCTGGTTGTGAGGTCGGTCTCTTTGAGACTGTTTACCGCCGTATGGAATGATTGGAATGTCCTCAAACTGAGTTTGGATAAATTATACCATGGATATTCTGGATTACCAATGGACACCCAAAACCATATGTCTTATTGCTTTATAAAAATAGATATCCATGTGGCATTGCATAAATGGATATCCATATGACTTCCGTAAGTAGTCCATGGACTACATTTCTTATTTTGCCCGAAAAGGTTGTATGTCATGTCCTGGTTATTCGAATATATTATGTACTTACAAACTTGGTGTCGGCCAGGTCTTGTGGAGAACTCAATTAGATAAAGGGGAAGTCCAAGAACTGAGGGTTCATTCAGGGCGTAGACCCTGGTGATATTTTTGCATCTGGTATTTACATCACTAAAAAATAGAGAAAATAGCAGTTAAATGTTTACAGTTTCATTGTAAAAAAATTGGTATTGATAGATAAGAAACATTCCTATGATTTTTGTTTCATCGTTAGGACGGACTAAATCTTCAATGCACTTACCTTAAAACTTGGAACAGCTCCTGGTTATCGTGGTGTTTAAACTCAAACCCTCTAGTATGACTCGCCAATAATGTTGTAACACATAAAACCGAAAAAATCACTGTTGAAAAACCTTCTTTGAATAAATTTACCATTTTGTCACAACTTGATTTTACTTATTATTATCGCCAAGACAAAAACTGTAAACAGCTGTTCGGGTACCCCTAATCGCTGCTAAAGATGTATTGAGCTGGGAACCAATACTATGAGACGCTAGAGCGCAAGCACGGAACTCTGTAACAAAATATAAAAAAAATATTATTACTTAACTGGATTCATGAGGGAATTGAAACTTTACACCACAAAAATAAAAATTCACCAAGGGAAGCGTTTTTCTTTTCAGCATGTTTGTATAATGGATTTTCCCCTATCCGTGAGTTCTCCCATGGTTTATAGAGTCCCGCTCCTGCATTGCGTCTCGACGCAAGCGTCGAAAAACGACGTCAGGAATAATATGGATTTTTAGATAATTCGAGTGGGATATGTTTTTCGAATTGTATACAGCTCCATCAAATTCGCATTCTTATAGAAAGTAATTAGGTATTGCCTATTATGATTGGTACAGGCCCTACAGGTGAGGGGGGGAAGACAAAAACGTAAACTTTGTAAAGTCAAAAAGAAAATTTAGACGGAAACGTCAAGTTCTGTCAAAATTAAATGAAATTTGCTAAAAACTTACCAATGATCGTTTTTTTGTGAAACTATTTTCCTGTTTTAATTATCGTTCAATTTTTTTCATACAAAAATCTAAATTGCGGTTTTAAAAGTAAGGAATTTGCGCTTATCACAAATAATGCATAATATTTAAATAAGTAAAATACTTTTAAAAAACCTAAACCGTTTTTTTCGAGGTTGAAATATAAAATATCAGTTCTTATGAAACGTCATTGTCAGAGTCAAATAATAAATACAAATTATTTTTTTTTATATTATACAATCCTAATTTGACAGTATCACTTCACTTCACTACATGGTATAAAACAAAGTCGCTGTCTGTCCGTCCCTCTGTATGCTTAAATCTTTAAAACTACACAACGGATTTTAAAGCGGTTTTTTTAATAGATAGAGTGATTCAAGAGGAAGGTTTATATGTATAATACACGCATAATATTGTAGAGAAACACTGATAAATTTAGAGGTTTCTAATGTGATGTCGTAAATAAACACATTTTTTTTGCGCTTACATTGTAAACGCTGGCTGAACCCCACGAGATAAATCAAAATAATGTACTACAGTATTGTACACCTTAAAAAGGTCAACAAAAAAGTCCGCGATGGTATATGTCTATCTCTTAAGGATAACCCACAATAACCATTTTTTATCGATCACATTTTACGGGAAAAATGGCTTATTTACGAAGTGATTTTAAGCAATACAGCATTAATGCTTATCCAATTAAGTACCTTAAATACATTGTCCATTTAATATAGATCAATATGGCCCTTTACAGCATGTAATTTAAATGAATATTTCCGAAGATATTACAGATTTAAAATGCAGGGACAAAAAAGCTGTAAACGTTGTTTATGTGTAGGTATCCATAATTCGCATCGCAAACAAAAATCCCACTTCTGACTACACACTGAGAAAAAAACCTTGTATTCTTTATAAGAATTCACATATTCTTTATACAACTGTTTAATACTGTATGTGACAGCAACGCGCTTTCCTACTGTAAGACAACGAAAATTGCTAGAGCGTTGTGTAGTGATAATATCACGGTAATTTAGCCAATAGGAAATAGAAGTTAATGCTACCATGGAATAAAAACATTGCTCTGAATACTCACAGTGATTATCAAGTTCTATTGAGGGTGTATATAATCTGATTTTGTATACTGTATTAGTTCCGACTGGCAGTAATAATGAAGCTTGACATTAATCATAATATTATTTTCTTGATATGGTTAATAAACAGATACTTACCAGTAAAAATCAGTACTGTAGTTCTCAAAAATGTAAATAGCTTCTAGTGTTATATTATTCTTGTTGTTTAACATTGCATATAATTATCTATTATGCAACATGGTTTACTGAGATGCTAAAATCTCTTCTTTCTGATGGTGTAAAAAAATATATACATTACTATGCTAAATGTTCTCAAAAAATGCAAAGAAACGAAAAAAACTCGAATCCGAATTTTTTTTTAATCATTATGTACAATTTTGAGCTACTTTTTAAAATGTATACTTTAATTACTCGAAAAACGTAAGATTCCATGTTACATTGATAAACAAAAAAATTACAAATCCATAAAACATAAAGATCGCAAAAACATGCGAAAATAGTTGTTCATTTTTTGAGAACATTTACCATAGTAATGTATATTTTTTTTTACACAATCAAAAAGTAGAGATTTCAAGGAACAAAAAGCCCACCGACTTTTTTAAAAAAGCAGATATTTTGACGTGAGAATTTTCGATTGAAAATTAGGGTGCTTTTTCGATATTAAGTCAAAATAAGGTGAAAAAATAAATATTTTATATCAAAAAAATTACAGTGTGTTTGGGACATAGAAAGGTAAGTTTTCACCAAATTTCGTGAAAAAAAAATTTTTCTGTAAAAGATAAAAATAAAAGACCAAAAACTTGGTTATTTGAATTTTTCACATAAATTTTGAGGTTCTGTGAACAAAGTGTAAATACAAAAGTTGTAGATCTTTTTATTACCTACAACTTTGCGATTTATCGTTTTTCCATAGGACTTGTAGTTTTGCCGGAAATCGAGATAAATCGTTTTCTATCCTTAAAAACTCACCCCCTTCCACTTCCCGACCTCGGATCGCCCGTAAATTATTTTTCCTTTCATTTTTGTTATATTCTCTTCCTTTTTCAATGGGTTTCATCCTACTATTATTTTTTTTAACTTTTTAAAATTTTCAAAGGCTTCAGCCCTAGTCTAATAGTATTAGATCATTTTCCTTAGTGTACATAAATTACAACAAATTATTCGAAAAGAAAATTCCTTCAAGCCCCAATTTTATCCGACAATCCGACAACCCGGCGCAAACTCCTGTCATTACCATCTTAGTTTCCCAACACTTGGCTCCAATTCACCCTGTTCCTGCAGTAAGAGGGGTGCAAGCAGCGGGGGTAGCAGCTTTTCCCACCGCGCCCCTTTTGTGACGTGCGCCTCTGTTCTGGCGATCAATTTTGTCGTATAGCGTCTCTCACAAAGTGCCGGGTGATATTTTCGGGCCATTTCCAGGGTAGTTTTGCGGGTGATAAAGGTATTCCATAGGGTTTTGGGGTAGTCTATTTAAGCTAGCGGGGTGGAAGGTGTAACTTTAAAAAGCGTAAGTTGTGATCGAAATAACGAATCGTCCCTCGTTGGGCGAGGTAAGTGTTTTTTGCTATCATTGTTACTTATTATTACTAACTTGATTGGAAATGCACAGTTTTTGCATATTTAAATTTAAAAATTGAAGAAAAAAATTTAGACGACTATTTATATATTATGTTATTATTTAATTCTGGTATCCAACTTACATTTTTAACCTCGTTTAAGATTATAGGTGTTGCTATAATAGTACCAAAACAATATTTTAAACAAATAGGTACTTATAAACTATTCTGCAGTACATATTCCTAAAGTCTATAGTTAAAATCTAAAAATAAATATGTATATAGGTAAGTGCATATTTTTAATTAAAAAAAATAATAGTCAAAAGAGACCACGTGGTAATTGCCTATACGAATTTATCCACGTAAAATTTTACAAATTGTATACAGTGTAACCAGTAAAGTCCGCATCATAAGGGATTTTTTTTTATTAATAGCTTTATTCAAAATTTGACTTTGGCATCAAGTTCTGCTTTGATCGAGATGAAAATTAAGCAAAAAAATAGTAGTCACGTGATTCGCATTAACTGTCAAATTTAAATTTTTTCCAAAAAATAATTCAAAATTGGGGTTATTTCTGAAGATACACACAGACAAAGTTTTTTTTTAATGCAAAATTTCGGCTGCATAAGATAATTTTGATTTTTTACCTATATTTTGTAAATTGCACCACTTTTGCAAAATAGGACTCAACGCAACCTACATAAAACTTCTTAGTTTTGACGATACTTTATTTCAGATATATTTTTTTTAAAGTAGCGCCATATTAAATGTGTGTTTTTCTACAAAATCAAAATTGGGCTATTAAAACTTGGTTGCATATGATGCAAAGTTTATTTGTTTTTGGCCCTGTATAAGGTAACTTCATAAAATAGGTATTTTTGAAAACGTAGTTTGTGCCTGAAAGTAAAAAAATAAAAAATAAAGCAAAGGGGTTTTTAATTAAATCGTTGAAAATAGATAAACTTTACGTTAGTTAAACTAAAATTTATTTTCCACTTAATGAACACTTTACTGATGACACTGTGTTCTTTTTTGTCTTAATATTAAGGTGAATTACTTTCAGACAACTACGTTTTCAAAAATACTTATTTTATAAAGTTACCTTATACAGGGTCAAAAACAAATAAAGTTTGTATCACATGCGACCAAAGTTTAATAGCCCAATTTTGATTTTGTAGAAAAACACATCATTTAATATGGCGCTACTTTAAAGAAAATGTATCTGAAATAAAGCATTGGTAAAACTAAGAAGTTTTTTGTAGGTTGCGATAAGTCTTATTTTGCAAAAGTGGTGCAATTTACAAAATATAGGTAAAAAATCAAAATTATCTTTTGCAGCTGAAATTTTGCATGTGGGCTAGAAACGGCATTTAAACAAACTTTTTCTTATATCTTTTTTCAAAATTTTCAGAAATAACCCCACTTTTGAATTATTTTTCGGAAAACATTAAAATTTGACAGATAATGCGAATCACTTGACTACTGTTTTTTGCTTAATTTTCATCTCTATCGAAGCAGAACTTGATGCCAAAGTCAAATTTTGAATAAAGCTATTAAAAAAAAATTGGGGTCTGGAAATTAACTACGTATATTTTTATCGTGGGTCCTAATAAAAGTTCTTATGAAACCTATGACCGTCCAAAGGTAATCTTCGCGGACTATATAGTTTATATTTTACTTGCTTGCACCCGCATGAGATATACCATTCATATAACAACAATTTTCTAGTGACTTCATTGCTGACATGTCATTTAATAATTTGACTATTGACATATACATATTACACAATGCCATTAATGTCATAGAAGTTGACCAAAGTAAGATAAACATTATTATTGAAATTATTGTTAGATTACTAACTAAAACATTCCGGTCTCTTCCTTAATCCAATATATTAACGGAAGATAATATACAAAAATGTCCACGGATAGAGTTTGGAAGAGGAAAAACTTTTTTATTAGTAGGTATGGAAGAAAAGTCATTCTTTATAAAAACGTCAACATTTTTAGTTTTTTGGATCTTTTTTTTCAATTCCTTAATTAATTAAACGATATTAGATTTGCGATTACTATACAGGGTTCGTGGGAAACAACAGTTTTTGTTTTTTGGATTTTTTTTCAATTCCATTTGATGATTGGCTAAATCATCACTTTGGGAACAAATGGATTGGAAGGTACCTATGGTCCAAATCAGTTGGCACGTGGGAGTCCCGATCTCACAATAATTGTCGACTTTCATTTATGGGGATATCTGAAGCCACATGTGTATAAAACCGATTTCAATAATAACTTAGATCTCTTGAAAGAAAAAATAAGAGTAGTTATTGCAAATAGCCCAAAACAGCAAGTTAGGAACTGTTATCGGGAATTCAGATGTCGAGTTGAACTATGCGCTGACTCGGTGGTACCACGTTTGAATACAAGTTTTATAATTTATGATTGAATGAATTGAAGAAATGTGACATGTAATAATAAAAATACTTCAAAAGTAGGCAAATAAAAAATGGTTTACTTACGACAAAATCGTTACTCGGCCAGACATAAAATCACATTCGAAGTAAGAAAGCAACAATAGTTGTTTGTTTTTACGTAAATTTATTTTAAAAGAAATCCAAAAAACTGAAAATGTTGTTTCTGACGAACCCTGTATAGTAATCGAAAATGTGACATTTAAAATTGTAGTTTTGCACAAGCCAAATTCATTTAAAAAATTATGAAATGTAAAAATGTTGTTTTTGACGAACCCTGTATAGTAATCGCAAATCTGATATTCGAAATTGTAGTTTCAGCACAAGTAGACGTTTTTATAAAGAATGACTTTTTCTTCTATACCTACTAATAAAAAAGTTTTTCCTCTTCCAAACTCTATCCGTGCGAACACACATACAGGGTGTCATATAACTAAAGGGCAACACTGCAACCGAAGATAGTTAATTCACAATGGATCATTTATGCTTAATCTCTTATAAAAAAATATCCACTGTTAAACAGATACAGGGTGATCCAAGTAAAAATGTATTTAAGAAAAGGAGCCATGATTTGAAAATGGTCAAGCGGATATGAATCAAATTTGGTGAAGTTTTGTGTTTGAGGGCAAAAATACAAACAACATTTTTTGTACAACTGTTTATTGTTATTAACTATTTTATTATTAATATGGGTATTAGACTATTTTCATTAACTATTTATCTTGTTTATACAGTGTGATCAGTAAAGTCCGCATCATATGGGATTTTTTTTTATTAATGACTTTATTCGAAATTTGACTTTGGCATCAAGTTCTGCTTCGATCGAGATGAAAATTAAGCAAAAAATAGTAGTCACGTGATTCGCATTATCTGTCAAATTAAATTTTTTTTTTTAAATAATTCAAAAGTAGGGTTATTTCTGAAAGTATCGAAAAAAATTATTAGAAAAAGTTTTTTTAAATGCAGTTCCTAGCCCACATGCAAAATTTTAGCTGCATAAGATAATTTTGATTTTTTTACCCATATTTTGTAAATTGCACCACTTTTGCAAAATATGACTCCACGCAACCTACATAAAACTTCTTAGTTTTGACAATGCTTTATTTCAGATACATTTTCTTTACAGTAGCGCCATATTAAATGTGTGTTTTTCTACAAAATCAAAATGAGGCTATTAAAATTTGGTCGCACGTGATGCAAAGTTTATTTGTTTTGGACCCTGTTTAAGATAACTTCCTAAAATAAGTATTTTTGAAAACGTAGTTTGTGTCTGAAAGTAATACACCTTATTATGAAGACAAAAAAGAACACAGTGTCATCAGTAAAGTGTTCATTAAGTGGAAAATAAATTTTAGTGGTGGGTAAAAAATCAAAATTATCTTATGCAGCTGAAATTTTGCATGTGGGGTAGAAAATGCATTTAAAAAAATTTTTGTCGCTATTTTTAGAAATAACCCCACTTTTGAATTATTTTTTGGAAAAAATTAAAATTTGACAGATAATGCGAATCACGTGACTACTAGTTTTTTTGCTCAATTTTCATCTCGATCGAAGCACAACTTGATGGATGCCAAAGTCAAATTTCGAATAAAGTTATTAATAAGAAAAAAAATCCCATATGATGCGGACTTTACTGGTCACACTGTAGAACAAAAATATAAAATTAAAATTCATAGCTTTCAAGGTATTTTTTCTTACACTTTCTAACACCGTTCTGATTACCATGAAAACCTGCAATTGTAGTATTTGGAAGATCTGCAGTTTTAACCCGTTCATTTGCCATCGACTTGTTTTCGCAATAAAAATTGCTCGTTCGAACATCGAAATAGTTCCGAGGAATTAATTTCCTATTTCATCAAGTCGTATGTTCCACATTTAAGCACTTCCCCGTCTGGCACACAAAGGAAATTATGAGAAAGAAAAAATTGACCGTGGCAAAATGCCAAATATAAACTTTCAAGGTTCTCTTTGCCGTAATATACAGAGTAGTTTTTTGCGATTTGACAAAAATAGGTTAGGAAATCTCTGGCGTGCGGAAAGTATCATTATTTCGCATGCAATTAGAGTTAACGGGACGTCGCAAGAAAGCATGTACCGTGCGAGCAAAAATTATTTGCATTAAAGAGGGCCTTGCATCTAAGGAGGTAATGCTTAGCCGTAGAGCTTAATACCTGTTGGGTGTCAGTAACAATCAATCAGTTATTCCGTCATCTTTGACAGTCGTTACAAGTATGGAGAACTAGAGGGTAGGAGGCCGATCGACAATGGCAGCATTTTCAAATTCTGTCCCGGTTTTTTGGTTAGTTCGCTATTGGCCGATAGATGGCTCTCGCGTCCGAAGTGGGCTGATGATGTCTTCTTCTTCTTCGTTTTTAATATGGAAAACTAGATCCTCCATAGTTTTTAAATTTTACTTTTGACACTTGACATTTTATTTTTCGAAATAACAAATAACGTTTGAAGGCAAGACAAGACAAAAGAGGTTGTATTGTAATTAATTTCCATATTTATAATGAATAATGGTACAATTTATAAAAGTAGAGTTTGCTTTGTGTCGGGGTGTAAGACAGGATCTTCTTCAGAGATGAAACGCAGCCAAATAAGTCTCTTTCTAGCTCCAAAGGTAAAACCCTCTAGCTAGAATGTTCCTGTATTTTAAAAACGAAGCATCGTTGGAACTTTATACAGGCCGAGTTTACTAATAAGTATAACAAAGTAAATGTAAATTCATATAAAAGTCCTTATTTGTTCCTTAAAGAACTAATTTAAATAAAAATAGTTATGGCGTCCATAAGAAACCATTTATTTGATAGCCCACTTCGAACACGGGCGCCATCTTATGGCAACTCGTAAAGCTGAATTACCGATGCTAATTTGGGACCGAATCCAATGCATTACGATCGGCCTCCTACCTCAAGTCCTCCATAGTTACAAGTAATTTGATTCATCGCTAATTTTCCCAATTTGTTGAACAATTCACACAATGGGCTTTACGGAACAGCACAAAACATTCATGGTTGAAGCGTATTTTCGAAGCGGGGTTAGAGTAAATGGTGAGTAGCAATACAATCCGGGTTTGTGCATGGACGATTTTCACGAAAATTTTCCTAACGTTGCTTCTATTGCTGGGGATTTTTATCATTGCCTGAAAAGAACCGTGGCTGTGTTTAGGGAAACAGGTTCTATACAATACAAAAAAGGAGCAGGAAGACCATCTGTAAGGACAGAAGAACTTGTTGCAAACGTTCGTGAAATAATGCAAAATTCGCCAACAAATTGTATAAGACGCTTGTCCCGAGAAATGGGAAGATCTTATGGAACATGCAGGACTATTCTTAAGAAGCAGCTAAATTTATTTCCTTATAAAGTGCAAGTATTCCAAAAATATACAAGAAAGGATTATCCAAGAATGTGGTAACATTTCTCCAGAGACGCTGGTCAACACTTTCGAAAATATGAAGAGACGTGTGAATTGATGCTTGGAGCATGGCGGTGGCCAATTTCAGCAATTTATGTAATAATTTTTCTTTTTCTTTCTGTATATTCTTACTTTGTTAATTTTGTAAACAACAAAAATAAAATAAATTTGTATTTGTCTACTTATTTTATTACTCATTAGTTTGGCATATTATCATGTCATAATATGAATTTGACAAAATCTTAACCTAGATTTGGTTAGACATATCGTCCCCATATCATTGTGATCTAAACCAAGCCCTACGTTTTTAATCCAAGTCCTTTTTGATGCAAACAATTTTTGCTCGCACGGTATCTTGTTTTCATCTACAATATATATTTTTATAATTATTGAAGGGTTTCCTTTTTAAAACGTCGCACGAAATACAAGTCCAGAAAGGACCAAGACTTAAATACCTATTATGAACAATCATGGGCGTCCCCCAGTTTAAATGCTCCTTATTCTTCCAATGGTGTTATTAGTTTTAAAAACTAAAACTGATTCTTCTTAACGTAGTATAAAACAAAGTCGCTGTCGCCCGTCTGTCCCTATATGTGCTTAAAACTTTAAAACTACGCAACGGATTTTGAAGCGGTTTTTTTTAATAGATAGAGTGATTCAAGAGGAAGGTTTTTATGTATAATACATGTATAATACATGCATAATATTGTAGAGAAACACTGATAAATTTAGAGGTTTGTTCGGGTTTGTATTTATAAATCTTGACGTGATGCTGAACTCGCCTTATTATCTCAGAGAAAGCGACGTCGTATAATGCCGGGCTGCAACGCAGGCCGGGTACACGCTAGTGATAAATAAATGAGAAAGAGAACGGTTTAATAAAAATATACAATTTTTTTCTTTTTAGCAATGGAAGAAGTTTTACCAGAAGGAAAAAATTTCAGATTGGTTGACGAATCCGAGCTTCCAGAAATTATCGAATTTCTAGGTAACTTTTTACCAGACTCAATAAAGGTAAATATGTCGAAATCAAATAATAATACAAATAAAATAAACGACGACATATGTCTTAATCACAACACGGCGACAAGACGTCTAATGTAAAGATGCAATATTCACCAGAAGACAATGCAAGTCCAAAATCTTCTGTCATTCATAAAAAAATAGTTTCCAAATTATTTCTTTACATAGGTAGCTACTACCATAGACATTTACCTTTAGATAAGCAAACAATAATCACGAAAGTGGCAGTTTTATGGCCGCGCGCATGTAAACAAAGCTACACCGGATTAGGCATGCGCATTGCGACATTATTATTTAACAAATGGGGAAAATAGACAGGTCCGGGCTTTAAAATTTGAGTTCGTGCTCAAGAAATTGTAAAAGTTGACCTTCAATTTATTTTTACGTGTAAACAGCTAAAATTTGCCCCAAATTTTTGCCAAAAATTGGGGCAATGTTTGTTGTTGGGAAATTAGGTAGTTTTGTTGTTGCAAACCTATTAGATTTTGAGGATAGAAAAATGTTTTTACGGGTTTGTTTTTAAAATTTGTTTAAAAATGATTTATCGTCGTGTTTTTAGTTCAAAAAGGAAAAGAACAAATCAATTAAACTGTAAAACTTACAAAATCGAATATAAAAAACAAACAAAACCAGCAAAATAACCAATCGTCGATGTTATCGCGTACCTTACATCAAGTCAAATATTAATTGACATGCAACTTGTATTGATTTTTACAATTTGGCAAAAACTTGGGTACTTGTAAAGCATTTTCAAGCACAATTTCTTGTTCAAGAATTTAAAAAAGTTTTTGCCCGAGAACTTGACTTGATTAATATAACCATTTTAAGGTATTTACTTTTTCTTTTATATAATATAAGTATAGAGAAAAGTGTCTTTTGAACATTTTAAAGCAATTTATTGCCCGAAAAATGGGCGTACCTAATTAGATAAATTAGATTGCAGGGCTGCAAATAAAATATATCAAAACATATGGGATGATATGTCTTGGTGTGTGTTTCTTTTTATTTTCATATCTTATTTGTGTAGCCTAGACCTACTTAGATGTGTTTAAATTGATCATAATAAAATAATAAAGTTATATATCAAGATACGACACTACTCCATACTTACTGAAAATACGAAATACCCGATATTTTACACCTATTTGGGTATAATAAAATCATACAACGGGTTTTACTAGTCATTGTTTATATTTCAATCCGAGTCACTAAAAGCACAAACACGATTGACTCAACTACACAAAAACTAGAAATCCGTAAATATTAAACACAGGCAGGAAGTCATCTGACCCACCCATAAAACTTAACTTTTGTTGGAACACGAGATAAGCTGTACGTATCTAAAGGTAAATGTCTATATTATGGGTTCCTACTACCTTTAAGTAAATTTTTTTAAATACGGACCTGTAAGCTTAAATACAGTTTTAGGGACTTCTTAGCTTTAGAAAATAAAAACGATGTTTCGTCATCAAATAACACATCATCAATATTTTAAATTATTCTTTTTTTGCCATAATATACCGTACAACGGTATTTATATTAATTTCCTCTAGCGTTGAAAAATCGTTTTGACCTTAACCTTGCTGCATAGCAATTTAGCCGTTGTATGGCACCGCGATATCGCATCACAATTCCGTGTTTTCCAACTTTGTTTTTTTTTTAAACCGGTGGTTAAACATGCAAAGTTAAAAAGGTTTACAGGATTATGGGTTTTTAAATTCAGGCGAGCAACGATATAGCGTGGGTATATAATTTATGATAATTTTACGCGGATTGTTGCAAACTTTTTATAAGCTTATTACAAGCTAGTAAACTTTGAAATATCGGTATGTGTTACGACTTTATTTTTGTGACCTCTGTCATACATACACGTACAGTACGGTACAGTTGACGACAGATAATTTCGTACAGTAAACTGTGACACTGGAAATGCAACTTTTTTACCTTTATTACCTTTGTGACGTGTTAATTGTTATCATGAAATCTGTCAAAGTATTGCCATTATCTTATTTGATTTAAAAATGCTTCGTTTAAGTATTATTGAAAAAGCAAGAATAATATGTTTAGTAGAAATAGGGTGGTCTTATGGAAAAATAGCTGATCATTTTAGAGTAACTAGAAGTACTGTTCAAGAAATTGTAGAAAATGGCGCTATCGTCAAACACTTTAAAGGTCTGTTGGGTCTGGTTTAAATAATAGAAGAGCATCAAATGAAGAAGACCGAAATTTGGTGGAGTATTTAAGGCAAAACCCAGTTGAAACCTGGTGTAAGTATTCGTTGGTTGAAACTGCAATATCCGCTATGCACATAACAGGATTCCCTGCTTCATCTAGATTTGCTATGCGATATTTACCAGAAAATGATTTTTTTTGGCAAAATGTTATCTTTTCCGATAAGAAAACTTTTCAGTCTACATAATGGAAGGATTCGAGTATATAGACCATCAAATTCCCGATATAATGAGAAGTATACTCAAAAAAAGCAAACCAGTGGACGTTTCTCCGTTAATGTGTGGACATGGAAAAGTGTTTACGGTGCAGGTGTATGCTGGAATATTGGTGGAACAATAGGCAGCAATATATATCTTCAGATTTTGGTAAATGTTGTTCTTCCTTCTGCCGCGATAGTTTTTGAAGGAAATAACTGTAAAAAATATAGGAAACTGGTTTAGACAAAACAACGTAACATGTCTGCCTGGGTGCTCGAGAAGTACTGATTTAAATCCAATTGAAAATGTTTGGGGATTGATGGTAAAAAAAATGTACAAAATAAATTTTAAACCGCAGAATGAAATATAGTTATTTAGAAAAAATTTGGGAAGGGCTAACTCCGGATTACACCAGAAGTATTATTTTGTCAATGTCCAGAAGATTACGATTAGTGCGTTAAAATCCAATGGCGCAGCTATTGAGCTAATATGGCACCAATTAAAATCCAATATTAGGAGAAATAATATTTCTGCTACATTAAATGCATCTGTAGTAGAATTAATTAAAAACGAAGTAAGAAAAGTTTCTGCAGACAGCTGGAAAAACTGTGTACAGCATGTACTTGAGGTGGAAAATTCTTACAATTGTATGATTACAAATGTTCAACCCTTAATTATAAGTTTAGGCTTAGATGAAGATAGTGATAGTGATACAGAGTTAAATTTTCAATAAATTATCAATAGTTTTTTAGAATTTAATTAATTTTTATTGTACTTGTTATCCTAATAGTTATACTTTTAAATTGTATTATTTTTAATTATCATTAATTGTTATCATTATTTTACATTTATTATAGGTACCTACCTAAAACTAAAAATACCTATCTATTTATTTTAAATTATCAAAAAATCATGTGGTGTAGGTACATTTTCAAGCTGACCCTGATCCCATTTAATTCCCTTTGACGAGGTTGAGGCGTATACAATATAGCGTTTAATCAGGTAGTTTAATTTTGGCAGTAAGAGTCAACGGTATAATTCTGCAAATACTGTACCTACTTTACGCCCGATTGCGTATACAAAATATTAAAGGCAAATCATGTATTTACAAGCTGAAAAAAAAATTTTAACAATTGTGTATCATGTTTACTGAAATTATGACAAAATAACTGCTTAGTACCTAAATATTGATATACATACATGCATTTTAAACCGATAAACGCCAAATTGCCACAAAAGAAATCACTTTTCAGCCGCATAGAAACCGCAGATTAATCTCCGATCTTTTTTCCAGGTTTCTGGCAAAAAATAATTAAACCGTGTCCGATAAACAGTCAGACTGTCGCCACAAACATTTCTGCCTGTACAGCTTTTCTGGCTTCCGTGATTAAAAACAGTTTGGTCGGCTTTTTAGCGAATATTAGATCGAGTTTGCTGGCGATATTTTATTCAAATTTCATGTTGGAATGGTGAACATAATTTACGGGGGGAAACGCAGTTAAACAGTCATTAAAAGACGTAAATAAATTGTGACGGGAGATGCGGTAGAATATGTCACAGTGAAATTATAAATAGGCCATTAAAAAAGTTTCACACAGCAAACTTCAGGCAAGGTGTTCTTTCAAGAGTATAATCATTGAACATTGAATATCAAACTATAAGAATGGCGGATGTCCGAGAAAAGTTGACAACCCAGTTTTAGACGTATTGGAGGTGGTTTGGCCGCCATTGTGAAATTGATCGTAACTCTAACCTTAAATCTGTCCTTATAATGCAGCGCCTCGGCAACAGATGTCTCAAATTCACTGATGTGATGTCGTGGTGTTGCCGCATATCGTATTTTATTGGAATTTTTAATGATAATAAGCATTTTACAACAAAAAAATAGGAGGTTCTCAATTCCAGCCGAATGTATTTTTTTGATAATAATATGTACGCTGATTACTCCGGGGTAATTGGACCGATTTTCACAATAATTTTACCGTTGCATTAGGTGTTAAATGTTAAACAAATAAAAGTAGATAAAAAGCGACAGCAAGTATAACTAAAATAGGTTTTATTTCGTCGAAAAATAGCAAAATACGTAATACACTAATATAAACAAACTGGATGTTTCTTAAGTAAGAAAGTAAAACCTACTTATTTTAACCATTTTGAAAAGTAGTAATCATTGCAAATAAAAACCAAGTTATACAAACAAACCGCACATCATTCATATTTTACCCTTCATATACGTTGTAGCCTAGGTATGTATTAAATAGTGAGAGTCGTCATTTAATTCTGTTAGAAACAGAAAACATGGCAGTCAATATGTTTTCATGCAATTAACGTTGGAACGTCAAAATTTTGAAAATATTATATTATGCTACAAAGCAATTAAAAATAGGGACATTTTTAGGTCTAGACTATACTATAGGTAGAAAAATAAATGCAAGCTACTTAAATCTAGGATAGGTGATATAATAGGTACTTATATGTGAAATCAAGTTTTACGATAAGCTATAAAAATAAATTTAAAAAACTCATGCAGCAAGTCAAACAGACAGGCGGCAACAATGTTTTATTTTAGCAGCGAAAAGGCTTGTCGTTAGTGGCTGCATCAACACGCTTTATTTTTGATGACTCATTGGTGCCATCTATGAATTTAACGTAGCAGATTTAGGAAATCTGCTTGTATGGCCTTCTTATAGTTTGATATTCAATGGTATAATACACTTTCGTGCAAAAAAAAACGGTCATCATAAAATTTGAATTAAGTTTAGGGCTTTAAAACAGTTTTATTTTTACTCCGATTTAAGTGATTTTTTAGAGAGCTCTAGATACATTTATTAGTTTTAACGTGCCTATGCCAATTTTAAGAGAAATTGGTTTTTTCACATATTATACAAGCGGCACTTTGTGAAGTACGAGATGTCAATAGGAGGCGATAACTAGAGGAACAAATTCCGTCTGAAAGGTATATTGGCAACTGGTTTGTTCATTGTTACCCAGAGCATTTTTTTTAATTTAATTTAAATTTTATCTTTATAAAATAATATTAGTTGAAAAAATTGAATTAAAAAAATGCTCTGGGTAACAACGAACAAACCGGTTGCCAATATACCTTTTAGACGGAATTTGTTCCTCTAGTTATCGCCTCCTATGTCAATGCTTTAAAGCAAAATAGCAGATTTATTCTCGATGTCACAACAGTGGTCCCTGTGTTAATACATACAAACAAATGTTTGATGTTATTCTTCTTATTGAAGTCAATTTTTTTGTTAGAATATCTAGATAGGTACTCATATCTACCCCTATATTAAAACTGGTACACTCTATATAAAGCAATGTCTCAATTACAAGCTCGCAAAGTTCACTTAAACACAATATGCCTTGCCTTTGTGGAAACTTCACGAAACCGCAGTATTTAAAGTTAGGCAGGTTGTAGTATACCTACACAATTCGCCGAAATGTGATGGGCTCTTCTTGAAAAGCCTAGGCATATTGTGTAGCTTCGTGTTTTTGCACAATATGCCGACGCTTCATGATATGACTAGATTCTTCATGAAAAGACGGATTTCACTATAAGACTACGACATACTATCTATAGCTCTCTAAAAAATTACCTAAATTGGAGTAAAAATAAAAAAGTTATAATGCCCTAAACTTAATCCAAATTTTATGATGCCCGTTTTTTTTGCACGGGAGTGTATTATTTTGTAATTTGACTTTAAAAATATTTTTATGAAATTTTTCCTTGTTTCAGTTCCATCAAACTCTTCAAACATACGTGACCGACAAGGTGTGGGACTTTCATTTCTACGTGCCGAAAAATTGGCCGGAGCAAGCTGTGATATTGCATTTTCCAGGAATGACCAAAACGGTAATTTCAAAAAAAAAATCTTCTATTCGGGTTATTCGTATATAGTCCGGTCAATCTAGACAATCGAAGGTACATAAATTAACAACAAGCTGAAAATCAGTATAATTGTTCAAAATATGATTATAAATATAATTTATAAGTTCCCCCATCATTCCCGTGGTTGGAAAAAATTTTACTCAAGGTCAAAGGTCAAAAAAATGAGTTTTTCGCGATTTTCAGCAAAACGGTAAGTTTTATCATAAAAATACCCCAGACAAAAATGGTACAGCATAAAAGTATCTTAAAAAAATGTATCAATACTTTTTTTCCTACGAGCCACCGTTTCTGAGATATAACGATTCAAAAAGTTTTAAAAGTTGTTATCGTCAAAATGGAAAAATGCGTCTTTACCCGGTTGGAATGGTTTTATTGAACGTTTAACAAATAACCATATTATAGTGGATTTTACCTTAGTTTTTAATGGCCGCCGCTGACACATGTCATTTATAACATTTTTTTTTTACAGAACTTAAGGATTGGCCAGGGCCGGAGTTAAAAATTATGTGTGAACATGGGTCAATTTATTTGTAGTTGTAATTATGGATGGAAACGAGAATTACCTAAGCCATTTTTAAGATATTTCAAAAAAAAAACACTGAAGGGGAATGGAAATAGGATAGAATATCAGAAAAACAATTTCATTTCATTTTTATTCATAATATAATAGAGTGCTGTTATTTTGGTAAAAACACACTCTTAATTTAGTACAATAAAAAATATACAAGGAGCAGTCGTGAATCTAGTATCATCAATAATTAACTACGTTTTTTATTAAAGAATTATTTTGTTTTTTAATTTGATTTTAGACCATGCTGTGTTAAGTTGAAAAAATCTATATATTATATTTAATAGCTTATTGTTTACTTTTTTATTTTCTTATTCACGGGTAGACATTTTTTTCTTTAGACTAGGTTCTAAAGAGTTTAAAGTTTACAATAGGTCTAACTTTTCGTTGGTTTATAATAAAACAACAAAAGTTTGTAATGTTATCGAATTAGGTTTTTTTTTTAATGAATAAAGAAAAAATAATGTAAGTAGATACTACAAAAAAAGATTTTTGTCCATGCGTTTGCAGAACAGATACCTCAAGCACTCTTCAATACAACTGTATGTAAAACTTATTTTAGCATAATGGTTCACTGTGGTTTTCAAATTTAATTTTGTTGCAAGTTCCCTATTATTTTTGGTCTTCATCTGACAAGCTGTCGATGTCGTCGTCACCGTCCGAGACATTAATAATTATTTACTTACTTTTGCATAAAAAGAAACACGTCACAGATACACACAGTCCGGCAGTTTAAAACCAAAAAGTCTAATACGCACAAAATATAAGCAAAATGCTGTCTGAAAAATACCAAAAACAATAACACGAACGATCAAGAATTAACAGCAGACTGCACGCGGTGCGCGGTGTGTCCCAATGCGGCTCTGTGATATTTAAAGAACGCGACGAGACAATCGAATTAATGAAGTACGAAAAGAGATATGCGAGAGCAAATGCGTAAGACAAAGATGCACATACTAACGGCATATACGAGCGATGCTGTGCTTTTGACGAGTTTGAGCTCATTCAAGGGCAACGTATTGAACTGTGTAGTGTGCATCTTCGTCATGTACATGTAACTATACGGTCAGTTATATATCCATCTCTTGTTAATCTAGCCAATGCCCGTGCGGAAAGCCGTTTATAGAATTAGGGATTTTTAAATCACGTGTTGGCTAATATGTTTGACAAGAGAGACGTCAAAGCATTAAAAACTAGGGTGAAATCGACTATATTATGAATTATTCTAAATATCAAATTTCATTTTTACCATTTATTCACCAGCCAGCCAGTAACTATAATACTATCTATACGACTTTACTTTGTGTATTAGAGAATGCAAAACGGTATGACCACACTGTATGCATCGTGACTTTCGACCAGCCCCTGTATGCTAAAGCTCGAGAAATGGTATCAGCATCAGCCACACCTGAGGGCTCTGAAGTATCAAAAATTATCATCAGACTCGGAGGATTTTATCTACTGATGTCTTTTCTGGGAGCACTTGGTCATATTATGCAAGGAAGCGGCATGACAGAAGTACTCGCAGAGATCTATGCGGTAAAATCATTAGAAAAAATAACGTGTGTATATTATGACGATAACAACTTTTACAACTTTTTGAATCGTTATATCTCAGAACCGGTGGCTCGTAGGAAAAAAGTATTGATACATATTTTATAGATAATTTTATGGTTTACAATTTTTATCTGGGCTATTTTTATGATAAAACGTACCGTTTTGCTGAAAATCGCGAAAAACTAATTTTTTTGACCTTTGACCTTGAGTACAATTTTTTCCAAACACGGGAATGATGGGGAACTTATAAATTTTATTTATAATTATATTTTGAACAATTTTACTGATTTTCAGCTTGTTGTTAATTGATGTACCTTCAGTATGATTTTTTGGTGTAGCTTGACCGGACTAATAGTTTATTTATAAAACTTTACTTTGGACATTTTTATAGACTTTGTTAGTAACTTTTGATTTTAAGATGGGAGGAAAAAAGGGCAAATTTCTACAATGTGACCAGTAAAGTCCGCATCATATGGGATTTTTTTTTCATTAATAGCTTTATTCGAAATTTGACTTTGGCATCAAGTTCTTCTTCGATCGAGATGAAAATTAAGCAAAAAAATAGTAGTCACGTGATTCGCATTATCTGTCAAATTTTAATTTTTTCCAAAAAATAATTCAAAAGTAGTTTTCTGAAAATATCGAAAAAAGTTATTAGAAAAAGTTTTTTTAAATGCATTTTCTAACCCACATGCAAAATTTCAGCTGCATAAGATTTTTTTTCCACTTAATGAACACTTTACTGATGACACTGTGTTCTTTTTTGTCTTAATATTAAGGTGTATTACTTTCAGACACAAACTACTTTTCAAAAATACTTATTTTGTGAAGTTACCTTATACAGGGTCAAAAACAAATAAGCTTTGCATCACATGCGACCAAATTTTAATAGCCCAATTTTGATTTTGTAGAAAAACACACATTTAATATGGCGCGTACTTTAAAGAAAATGTATCTGAAATAAAGCATTGTCAAAACTAAGAAGTATTATGTAGGTTGCGTTCGGTCTTATTTTGCAAAAGTGGTGCAATTTACAAAATATGGGTAAAAAATCAAAATTATCTTATGCAGCTAAAATTTTACATGTGGGCTAGAAACTGCATTTAAAAAAACTTTTTCCAATAACTTTTTTCGATACTTTCGGAAATAACCCTACTTTTGAATTATTTTTTGGAAAAAATTAAAAATTTACAGATAATGCGAATCACGTGACTACTATTTTTTTTGCTTAATTTTCATCTCGATCGAAGCAGAACTTGATGCCAAAGTCAAATTTCAAATAGTTATTAATAAAAAAAAATACCATATGATGCGGACTTTCCTGGTCACACAGTATAATAGTTACAAGCCGGTTCTGTCGAATATTTACATTAACCCATAGACATTTAATAATGAAAAACGACAAAATTTTTAGTATTAGTTATAGACGAAAATTTAAATTGGGAAGGCCATATTCAGTATATTATAAACTCGATATCTCCTTTGGTATCTGTTTTGTACAGAGCTAGATATTTCGTTCCTTTGAAATACTTAAAAATATATATATTTTTCATTAATATTCAAAATTACAATACTTAGCTTCTGTATGGGGATCTGCTTGTTTATCAAACTTAAAACCATTACAAAATAAAGTTATTAAATGTTTACACAAATTACCACATTTAGAACCAACTGTTAATCTATACAGACCGAAGAAGTATTTACACGTTCAAAACATTTATAAATTAAAAATTTGTATTCTAATTCACTCTATTATTTTAAAAGAAAAAAAAAATCCAACATAACACTTCGGGAGAATAAGACATTACATCATCATAACACCAGACGTATAAATTATCAAACTATACCAGTAAAAAGTTATTTCGGAAAAAAATCGCTTTTATATGACGGCATAATAAAATACAACGTTTAAAAAACAATAAAAAAAATATTTACTAAATTAAATTTTTATACCATATTCTTTTAATTGATTTTAATAATGAATTAAATTGGATTAACTCCATTGTTTTATTGTTATTTTTTTAATGGCTATTTTCTATATTTATTTTGTCATTTTCCATGTAATGAATCGTAAAAGTTAATTTGGAATAAAGGCATTTTGAAAGTTAGGAGTATGTCATAATAATAAGTTAATTTTTCAGCCAAATAACAAAATATACGAATCATTCAGCGTGTTTTGTCCTTGTAACCAGCTGGATAATCTAGAACTCTTAGAAACCGAAGACGTTTTGATCGACTGGTCGCAACCTATATACCTGAATTTTACACACGCGAAAATAATGAACAGAATAGAAGAGTTTTATGCAAAAATAGGAACCGTAGAAAAATTATACGGGGACATATACGGTCTTATGGGACCGTACGTGGAAACACCAACAGATCCGGAAATGTAAGTGATTCATTAAAATCAATATAATTTTTCCAAGCTTTTGTAAAAAAAGTTTCTGGGTTCCCCAAAGATCGTCAACTAATAGCCGTAGAGACTGACACCAAATTTCTTTTTTAGATAGAAAGAACTATCGTCAAAAATCTAAATTTTTCGTGTCCCGAGGATGTGTAGACGATAGAATGTGTAAAGTATTTTTCACCCTAAATGGTATCGACTTATTGACTGCAATAAAACTACCGGTTTAATCCCATTGTTATACAAAATCAACAAGCAAATACACTACAGGGTAGGACTTTAGAGAAAATAATAAAGGTGAATAATAAAGATCTTATCGCAAGCACAAGATAGTTAAGTATTACCTGCTATAATTACAAATTATAATCCGACCCTGACCGACAGTATATTTGCATTTTTATGGCCGAGCTCTTGCAAAACGTCCCAGGTAGTTAAACGGAGTCAACCATTTATTGTGAAAAATACTTTACTATTTATTTATCTGGGCCTTGTACCTAACCTAAAAGGGCATTTAAAGTAGAGTAGAGAGCAGTGTTGTTCTTGACCTTAGATTAATAATTGTACTAGAACTAGAATTTACAGAAAATTGTAATATACCTATTCAAATTTATCTAAGAATAATACGCCGCATCGTGTTCAAATCTGGTCTATTTACGTTAAGGTGTTGGCGACAGAGACAGGGATGGGCTAAGTTCCTTTTAATGTTAATGGTTTATTTTAGGTTTAGCATAATGGCTTGCAAATAGACAGCGTTAATTTTATTTACAATTGAATTGTCCCTCTATCTTCGATTATGGATACCTATTGGATATCCTACACAAACATTTCTAAGTTTGTCAGATAATTTTGTTTTATTTTATTGCATTAATGCTTTATATTTTTTCTTCCTATGTTTTATTTGCTGCATTAAATAAAAATGCAATAGAGATTGTAATATTTTGTAATAGGGTAATAGATTTTTTGAAAATGTACGCCGAGGACCGTCGAAACGATGCAGCGCTAAGCGCCATCTAGCCTTGATATAGGACACCTCTTAAATTGTATTCGTTTTGTAGAGTGATTGCTGAACAAGGAGAAATGTGTCAGCTAAAAAAAGAAAATGCTCAAATTATTCACGATTTGTATCCAGCCAATCAAATGGAGTGTATAGAAGTATTCGAAAAACTTATAGAAAAACTTCCCTGTTACGGTGTGTTCTCAGCTCAAGGTAAGCCTGTAAATTTATTATATGATACTTCATCAGAGTTAGAATCAAACATCGACCAATCACGTCGCACTTACGCTGTTAAATTTACGCCCGTTGTCATTCTTATCTTCTTCTTCTTCTTCTTCTTCGGTTTTTTGTTTACATATGAATTATTATGGAAGTTCGATTTATTATTATTATTATTAACATGTTCTTTATTGGTTACCCAATTGGCCTTTGCCCGAGGTCCTTCAGCCTTCAGCGATTTATTTTTTAGTTATTCCTTTTATTTATTTGATAATGCGATGCGATGAAGTATGTAGGTACGTCAGCCGTGTGTTTTTATACAGATAGTTATGACATCTTTCTAGTCGATCTGGCTTCTTTTCTTTTTATACAGTGTGTCCATTATTAGAGTTTGGATTCTTCGTAATTTTTTCTAGTAAGAAACTAATTATTTTTTAAGGTGACTTAGCTGCCTGGATGGTCCAATCGTACTACGGAGCGATGTTTTCTATGCAAACCAGGCCAGAATATAGAAGGAAAGGATATGGAATAATTTTAGCAAATCATTTGACCAAATTGGTAGGTAATAACAACTCGTCCTACAAACATTAAATTTTTTTTCAAATTCTATTCGCAATTTAACGTGTAGAAAATACAACTTCTGGTGATTATTTTGGTGATATATTTCTATTTTTTATATTCTAATACACTCTATTATTATTAAAGAAAAACAATCGAATATAATATTTCGTTCGAGCAACATCATTCACATCACGAGACAAAATCATCATATGCAAACACCAACGGTAAAGAGTACTTTTGGCCAAAAACCAATAATATATAAAGGAATAACAATTTATAACAGTTTGCCGAAAAAAATTAAAGAAATATCAAAACTGAACTAAGTTTAACGTATTATATTAATATTTTTTTTTTGAATAATTCCGATGGAGTTATTAATATATAATTACTAAACATAGTTGGTGTCATATTCTCTGTAATAAACTATTTTAAGTTGGTTGAGAATAAAGATATATTATAAAAAAAAAAAAATTGAGGTTAGGAAAATGCGTCCGATACAAAATTAACAATTTTAGGTAACAGAACGAGGCTACCTTCCGTTCGTCGTCATCCGTCCCGAAAACGACGCCTCCAAAGGTCTATACGCAAAACTCGGGTTCAAAAAGTACTTCGAGACAGTCAGAGCTATCTTGCGGCCATACGAAGAAACGGGTGAACCCCAGGGAGGCGGGGGAATCCCGGGAGAAGTGGCTGTGGGGCAAAGGAATGGTGACGTAGAGGTTAAAGTCGACCAATAGGCGTTCGGGAGACTGTAAAGAAGTATTTTTGCGTTAAAAGTGTTAAGAAAATGTTACAAATTTTTTATTAAAGTTTTTGCTAACTCAGCGACCAACGGGCGGTTATTATTGGTTTTAGGTTACGCTGACTACGATTCTGTCGTAGTAGGTACCGAAAATGGCGTTTTGTGCAGTTCACGTTTGTTATACAGGGTGGAAAAACTGAAATAAGATATCAATGAAAATCAAATGAAAGCGCATTTATCATTGTCATTAAGCTGCAAAGTAACAACAACGAAGCTGTCAGCTGTATATCAATGGTATCGGGTGAGAGATTAAAAAGCTTATTCACAATTACAGTGTTTAGCGGTGCTAGTATGCTTTGGAAGTATCTAAAATCGATGGTAGATGTCGCCGTGTGTTACATCCTCTTAACTACTTACGCTCTTCCCTATACAGTGTGTCCACGGATAGAGTTTGGAAGAGGAAAATCTTTTTTATTAGTAGGTATAGAAGAAAAAGTAATTCTTTATAAAAACGCCTGCTTGTGCTAAAACTACAATTTCGAATATCAGATTTGCGATTACTATACAGGGTTCGTCAAAAACAACATTTTTACTTTTCAGGATTGTTTTTCAATTCTAATTTTTAATTCCTTGATTTATTAAATGAATTTTGCTTGTGTTGAAACTACAATTTCAAATATCAGATTTGCGATTACTATACAGGGTTCGTCAAAAACAGAAATTTTTTTTTTTTGGATTATTTTCAATTTCTTTCGATGATTGGCTAAATAATTACTTTGGGAACAAATGGATTGGAAGGTATCTATGGTCTAAATCAGTTTACACGTAGGATCCCGATCTCACAATTATCAACTTTCATTTATGGGGATATCTGAAGCCACATGTGTATAAAACCAATTTCAATAATAACTTATCTCTCTCTCTTGAAAGAAAAAATAAGAGTGGTTATTGCAAGTATCCCAATACAGCAAGTTAGGAACTATTATCGGGAATTCAGATGTCGAGTTGAACTATGCGCTAACTTGGTGGTACAACGTTTGAATAAAAGTTTTATAATTTACGATTGAATGAATTGAAGAAATTTGACATGTAATAATAAAAATACTTCAAAAGTAGGCAAATAAAAAATGGTTTTCTTTTAACAAAATCATTACTCAGCCAGATATAAAATCATATTCGAAGTAAGAAGGCAACAATAGTTGTTTGTTTTTACGTAAATTCATTTTAACGAAATCCAAAAAACTAAAAATGTTGTTTCTGGCAAACCCTGTATAGTAATTGCAAATGTGATATTTGAAATTGTAGTTTCAGCACAAGCAAAATTCATTTAGTAAATGAAGGAATTGAAAATTAGAAATGAAAAAAAATCCTAAAAAGTAAAAATGTTGTTTTTGACGAACCCTGTATAGTAATCGCAAATCTGATATTCAAAATCGTAGTTTCAGCACAAGTAGACGTTTTAACAAAGATTGACTTTTTCTTCTATCCCTACTAATAAAAAAGTTATTCCGCTTCCAAACTGTATCCGTGGACACAGTGTATACTGTATAGTGTATATACACACATTCCTTCATTTCATCGGATCCTACTGATCCTAGCCTTACTGACGAGCCGTGATATGGCGAAATGAGTCTCAGGATGGATACGATACGACAAAATACTAAGAAAATAATTCTTCTGTCTAAACGTATGTCAGCGTAAGCAAACAACCAATTCTAACCGCTTGTTAAAATAAATCACCGCAGTACCTTTTGCAAATTTTCCTGTTACCTACAGAGCAAGCTTCATAGCTTTCCCCTAACAATTTTTTAAAAAGATCTAAACCTAATTCTTAACGTAACAATAACGGCGTCTAATATCGCAATCTAAAGCATTTCTTCAAATTTCTTAATATTGCAAATATTTTTAAAACTACTGAATATAATTAAAAATTATTATAAATATTCAGTAACCTGTGACTTGTCGATACCGTGTAGATTAAGGATGTCGATCGGATGTAATTTCCGAGTCATTGAAAAAAAAATTTCAAACCCCAGACATTCACAGTCCAAGGTCCGATTAAGATGTTCCTTTATGGTAACGTTGCCTTAGACTGGGACTGAAGAAATTTTTTTAAACTACACCTGAGAAATGCCAAGGTTATGATATTTCACGCTACCATCCCGTAGCTTTATTTGCCAAAAGTCGGCTCATAATCGTCGGTCTATAGAAACTGTCACCTGATTCATTTAGAAAAATTAAGGGGATATACCACCTCGATTTTCCTGCTTTAAAATGAAAATGTGGAAAATCGCTCGGACCCGTCGATTTTTATTTCGAGGGGGACATCTTTTGCGTATATTGTCAATCTTGTTACTTCAAGCCCCTAGGAGGGAGGGGGGGGTAAGATCTAAATCTTAAATGGATACCCCTATTTTATATAATTTTTTTGGATTCTGCATAAAATTCTGAACATTTTTTAATAAAAGCATTATTAGTCTATACTTAACAGTTTCCGAGATATTTACTTTTGAAAAATTACATGTTTGAACTTTGACAGCGTCTAGCTTTCTAACTGTACGTCTTAGAGCAAAACGGCTTACATGTCCCTATCTTCGATTTTTATTATCTTTCCAATAGTGTGAACTTTCGGTTAAACCGGATGTAAGAAATATAGTACTTCCGGTTTGACCGGAAGTTGACACTATTGAAAAGATAATAAAAATCGAAGATAGGGACATGTAAGCCGTTTTGCTCTAAGACGTACAGTTAGAAAGCTAGACGCTGTCAAGTTCAAAAATGTCATTTTTCAAGAGTCAATATCTCGGAAACTGTTAAGTATAGACTAATTATGCTTTTATTAAAAAATGTTCAGAATTTTATGCTGAATCCAAAAAAATTATATAAAATAGGGGTATCCATTTAAGATTTAGATCTTACCCCTCCTCCCTCCTAGGGGCTTGAAGTAACAAGATTGACAATATACGCAAAAGATGTCCCCCTCGAAATAAAAATCGACGGGTCCGAGCGATTTTTCACATTTTCATTTTAAAGCAGCAAAATCGAGGTGGGAAGTTTTCAAATGAACACCCTGTATAAGGGTTTTCATTAAAAAAATGTTCCCGAAAGAACCCCGCACCACTTCTCTTATGAAAAATGGCCCTCGGTTAAATTTCCTAAATTCTTAGTATGTTGTAGAGAATGCCATTCTGATCAAAAGTATCCATGGCCACAACAAAATCTGCCGACCAGTTTTTAAGATACGTGTCCAAGTTGCAAAATATTAATTTACACTATACATTATATTTTCGTAGTTTATAATATTAATTCGTTTTGTTTTTCTAGATTTTTGTTGACCATGTCGTAGATATAGGATATAATACAATAAAAATAGTCTAATTCTGTATTTTTGGCATTAAATTACATAATTTTTAACAAAGTGATACTCTAGATGACATATTCCCTTGGAGCAAACTATCATAATTTATATTTTTTATATTTATACAGGGTAACTCAAAAAAGGTAATATTTTCTTTATTAGTTTTTAAATAAAGTTTGTAGATATTTCTTTATGTGAGTACTACTTGTCGCTTATCGTATGGTTCTAAATATATATAATTATCAAGGTTATACAGGGTGTTTCCGATGGTAAGTGATAGAGGAAAAACATAAAAATGCATGTACCTATTGATAAATCACCCGGTATATTAAAAATGGATTGGTTAAATTTCGTTATTTTTAAATATTTTTGGCAAGTTCATCTTATGGTTAAAAATAAACATATTCAATGCTATACAGGGTGTTTCGAATAATTAAGGTATTCTGACACTATTATACAAATAAAAAATAAATATAAATAATATAGACAAGCAAAGTCTCAATACAAAGAATTAATTTTATCCACACAACAACATAACAAATTTTATTGAAATAAAAAAAAATGTTATTTTATATGCTTTTCTTAAGTTTTGGGTCTGTTCAACACTGTAAATCTCCAGAACTGAACATAGGAAAAAGAAAATCAATAGTAAACCTAAACATGTAAGTAAGATACTTCCAGCAAAAAGTATTAAAAAATAACGAAATTTAACCAATCCGTTTTTAATAAAGTACCGGGTGATTTATAAATACAAGCATTTTTATGTTATATTTCTATTGCTTATCATCGGAAACACCCCGTATAACCTTGATAATTATATATATATTTGGAACCATACGATAAGCGACAAGTAGTACATAAAGAAATATCTACAAAATTTCTTTAAAAACGAATAAAAAAATTATGACTTTTTTGAGTTACCCTGTATAAATATAAAAAATATAAATTCTGATAGCTTCCTCCAAGCTAATGTCATCTAGAGTATTACTTTGTTAACATTTAATTTAATGCCGAAAATACGATTTAACAAAAAATATTAAATAATTTTCGTCACTCACCCGGTATACATATAATTAGAAATTTTAGACTATTTTTATAGTATTCTATCCTATCTACCACACGGTCAAAAAAAATCCAGAAAACAAAACGAATTAATATTATAAACTACGAAAATATAATGTAGTGTAAATTAAAGTGTTGCAACTTGGACTGAAAAACTGGTCGGCAGATTTTATTGATATTGATACTTTTGATCAGAATGGCATTCTCTACGACATACTATAAAAATTTAGGAAATTTAACCGAGGGCCATTTTCTATAAGAGATTTTTTTTCCTCTTTACAAAGAGTATTAAAAATTATTCCAGTGGGCCTGGTACTGACCTG
Source organism: Polydrusus pterygomalis (assembly GCA_963969555.1). NCBI lineage: Eukaryota > Metazoa > Arthropoda > Insecta > Coleoptera > Curculionidae > Polydrusus > Polydrusus pterygomalis. Next base: position 10,995,229 of record OZ018383.1, read on the forward strand.
CAATGATAACGACTCCGGCAAATATTGCTACTTCACCCTGATGCTTTAAAATACATATTATTTATATTATTTGTTCGTTAAGAGCTGTTTAAAAACCCCTAAAATTTCCTAGATCTAGTATTTTTTAACTAAAACTTACCTAGAATAAATGTAGGCTGGCGGGCTTTTCATTTTTAAGAGCTGTGATTTCCATTTTATTAGAATTTCGAAATTGAAGACGCTATACTTAGGTAAAAAATTATAAATTAGGTGACTAAAATTCGAGAGAAAAAAAAACGCCCGCTAATCATTTTTGTATTAAGTCATATACAAATCGTATTTGTTTATTTATAGTTTTAAGTGGTAGACGTTTATTATAAAAAGCCCTTTTCTATTTTATATTATACGGAAATAAGTATTCCCTCTTTTAGGCATAATATGCATTCCAAAAAAAAAACTATTTCTTCCAAAATTAAGTGTGTAGGTATTGATTAGCTTAATGTTTTTTCAAAGGTGCGGACAAAGTGAAGTTCCTCTAACTCACAGTCCAATAGTCTAAACCTCCATTAAACGGCTAACATATACCCCTGGGACTCTGAGTTAGATGGGGCGTTTTGACCGTACCGGTATGGGATTTTTTATAATTATAGGAATTAGTTTCTTGCAAGTAGGGCTGTGAATGTTAATATACATAATATAACATACTAAATTAATACAATTTTTGGCTTTTCTAATGAAAATGAACACGTCGAACAGCATAAGGAATCTCGAAAATCATATAAAATAGGTACAACGATTAATATTTTATTTTTATTATATCTTGAGATAACCAGGGCAAATATTAAATTATCATTGGGCGTGTGTAAATTGCTCTTTCTAAACAAATGTCGAATTTTAAATATATACAGAGGGTAGCAGGATTTCAACGATGCACACGTGGGATCACCCAATGACGATCAAATAAAGATAGACATCGCATCTTTTTATCTCAAGGCGACTACGAGACGCTAGAGCAATGTGATATTCCCGCCTGATTGGTTTTAGACTTCATTTGGTCACTAAAATAAAATTAATTGATAATTAAAATTTATGTTCTTGCTTAAGAAATTGTAAAGTTGACGTTCAATTTATTTTTACGTGTAAACATCAGCTAAAACTTGCCCAAATTCTTGCTAAAAAATTGAAATTTCTTCTCAATTTGTGATCAAGTTGGGAAAAAAGGTAGTGATTTCTCACATTTTTAGTAGTTGCAAACCTATCAGATTTTGAGGATAGAAAATTATTTTAAAGGGATTGTTTCTAAAATTTGTTTAAAAATGATTTGATTCGTCGTCGTGTTTTTAGTTCGAAAAGGAAGAGAACAAGTCAATTAAACTAGTTTTATAAAATCGAATATAAAAAACAAACAAAACCGGCAAAATAATCAATCTTCGATGTTATCGCGTACCTAACATCAAGTCAAATATTAGTTGGTATATAACTTGTATTGATTTTTACAATTTGGCAAAAACTTGGGTACGTGTAAAACCTTTTCAAGCACAATTTCTTGTTCAAGAATTTGAAAAAGTTATTTTCCAATCCGAGTCACTAAAAGCACAAACACAATTCACTAAACTACACAAAAATTAGAAACCCGTCAATATTAAACACCCACAATAAACAAGGAATCCATAGAGAAAACTTAAAACACAACAAAAATGGCGCCGAGCCGATTCTGGAGTGTATTTTGAGCATGTCGCTAAAGAAGGACGGGCCGATAACAAGAGGTTTGTGCGCATGCCCAATGCTGCTGGGCGGGAAGGCATCTGACCGGCGAGTCATGCGCTCGGACGTACTTTTTCACCCATAAAACGTTATTTTTGTTAAGCTGTACGTATCCGAAGGTAACTGTCTATGGTTTTTACTTCTTGTACCACATTATTAGAAAACAATTTATAAGACAGGACGAGATGTGTAAAGTAACTAGATTAGTGCCAGTACTTTTATTTTACAAGGGTTCATAGACATGTCAAACGATAGAATGTCCTCTATAAAACCAGGACTAGGAGATCTGGGAGATGATTTGTCTATCTTTTCTTGATCGCTGGAGAATACTATACACTGTATATCGTAAGTAAGGAGTAATTTTTTTCACTCGCTAGTTTTTTAAATTCCACGCCTTCCATTCCACCTTGTAGAATTGAATAATTCAAGAGATTATAAAAGATTCACGTAGTTTTATTTACAAACAAGGCTGTGATATAGCTAGTATATATATAGAAAGTCTTAGAAAATCCCATGAACAAAAATCAAGAAACTGATTCCCAATAAGCAATTTTTTTTCATTTAAAAACAAATTAGTGCATTTTTGTAACGTTACAAAAATATTATGTAAATGGTGTGGCAAGAAGTATATACAGGGCGTCTCAATACCTACTACGTTAAAATAATACGAATGCTCACGTGTTTTAAGAACTCCTTTAAGTGCCAGATGATATACAGTATGTCTCCGTAAGTTTGCACCATATGGAAAACTTTTTATTATTCATTTTACGAAAAAAAGTTATTCTTCATAAAAACCTCTGCATGGTCTAAAACCTAAAATGCAACCATCAAATATCGAAATTTTCCAGTCATCTACGAGGTTTGTGAAAAAATGTGAATTTTTCCCAAGAATGTGAATTTTTCCCAAGAGTAAAGTACCTTTATTTTTGACATTTTTCGATATTTGATGGTTGCATTTTAGGTTTTAGACCATGCAGAGGTTTTTATGAAGAATAACTTTTTTTCGTAAAATGAATAATAAAAAGTTTTCCATATGGTGCAAACTTACGGAGACATACTGTAAACGCCATGATATTTTACAAACATCAACGGAGGAGTTTTGAAATTCCGAAGTAGTTTGACATGTTTAAAATCTGTGTCTGTATTATTTCTAGCCACTTGCATAGGTTGTCAAAAATAAGGCTTTATTCACATCATTTTTTTTTATTTAAAAGTCAAAGAAATAAGATCGCTTCACCCCTGACTATTTAAACAATTTCGTAGCTTTCTGCCTATAAGGGGCACCAATATCGGACATATGACGATAAGTCAAGCTAAAGTCCGTCTGTGGAGTCTGTGGCTACCGAAAAACGGGGGCAAACAATAAACGCCTATGCCTCAACAGGGAAAATTGACTTGTTCGCGCCTTTTATCACCTCGTCTCAGGCGTCGTAACCACAGACTCGTCAGGCGGACTATACCTGCTCCAGGCTCCGGTCGGACCAATCAAATCCGTTCGCATTGTTGTACAGGGTGTCCCAAATTCTATGCTTTTTTCTTGATTTTTCACCAGCATTAACTTAAGCTCCAAATTATCCAACTTTCCCCCAATTTAACATTTGCTGTATCTTGTAGTTTCCGATAACCCAATAATTGAATTTGGGACACCCTGTACAATAAACTGTACGAACTTACGCAACTGAATATTTCGAAAAATTATGTTAAAAATAAAGTACATTCAAACGTTTTAATAACAAATCAGGCGGTAGAAATGTAGCTTAATCTCTTAAAATTGAAAGTATGCCTCCTGTTTTAAAACATCTAAATAATTACATTTTTATTTAAATTTGTATTAAAGGTACCTTCCCATTATACATGCTATTTGGCATTATAGTAGTGGAATAATTCATTTTTGATAGTTTCTTATTTTTCAGAGCAAATAGAGACGTTTTAAAAACTGGGCTGCATACTTTTAAGAACTTCATATTCAACTATGTTAAAAAAATTTGCAATTCTCGTTCAAAAAAAAAAAATTGGGTACCAATAGACTTAGTATGTACAGTAGACATAGAAATAGCGGTAAAATAGAGACAAGTCTTCAAGTTATATCAAGCGTTCTTTATGCCAGAAATGATTAATAAATTAAATAAACAAAAAAGTTCTACAATTTTTTTTGTATTTTTGTGTTCTCCAACAATTGTTTTAAACTCGGTCACTGATCTTCAGTGGCTATACGCACACATCCATTTTAAAGTCTTCTATTGCTACAGTTTGATTTTTATTACATTTTACATTAATTCCGTTTCCAAATTAAACTTAAAAGGCAATATAAAGCTATTTGCAGATGATACAACAATTATTTATTTTGCTGAAACTTGCAGAAATGTATTTTGATATTAATAATGATTTAATTTGCTTTCGTGGCTTCAATCAAATAAACTTACGTTAAATTTTACAAAATCTTCTTTTATGTTTATAACTAAAAATAAAATAAATTCCATTATTAACCCCTTAACATTTAATAATAAAAATATTCAATATTCAAAAACGACAAAATATTTAGGATTGTATGTTAAACAAATATGAAACCAATTTATTTAGGATTAGTTTTGCGGCGAAAATTTAAAATGGAAATGCCATATCCAGTATATTATCAACTCGATATCTCCTTTGGTATCTGTTTTGTACAGAGCTAAATATTTCATTCCGTTGAAATACTTAAAAAATATATATTTTTCATTAATATATTCAAAATTACAATACTTAGCTTCTGCATGGGGATCTGTTTGTTTATCAAACATAAAACCATTACAAAAATTGCAAAATAAAGTTATTAAATTTATATATACACAAATTACCACATTTAGAACCAACTGTTAAACTATATAGACCGAAAGGGTATTTACACGTTCAAAACATTTATAAATTAAAAATTTGTATTCTAATTTACTCTATTATTTTAAAAGAAAAAAAATCAAACATATCACTTCAGGAAAATAAGACATTACATGATCATAACACCAGACATTGTATAAATTATCAAACTATACCAGTAAAAAGTAATTTCGGAAAAAAATCGCTTTTATATGACGGAATAATAAAATATAACAATCTTCCAAAAAATATCAGAGAAATTAAAAAATTGGCAACTTTTAAAAAACAATTAAAGAGATATTTACTAAATTAAAATTATTTATACTATTTTTTTTTAATTGATTTTTTATTAATGAATTAAATTGGATTAAAAATATGTTCTCATCATTCAAAACTTAATGCCCATTGATACACACAACTAGGTACCTGATAGAAGGGGAAATGTAACCTCCAAAATTACTTAAAATACAATCTATTAAAATTAAATTATTTATAATAAAGGTTATAAGGTCAGAGATAAGGCCAATACAATTTTACACTAAATTTGAAAATGTTGACAATATAATTATTGCAAGCATCATTAATAATATTAACACTTTTGACTCTTGTATGTGTTTCACTTTTGTATTTAATACACAGCTCTGGAAAACAAACTGTTAAGTAAACATTGCGATTTCGTATGCACTTACTCAATGGAGCCCTAGTTCTCGTGGCAGTGTCGATGTAAACGGTTTGTTCGTCTTTGTTAAATATAAATTTTATGCCTTTATGAACATTGAATGTGCATTCCTGAGAAGTTTTAAATTATTTTCCTGTGCCCTACAAATAAGTAAGTATATTCTTGCCTTATCAATATGTATTTTTCTGATCTTCTCAACACAGTCACCCATTTTAACCTGCTAGAGGATTTGCATGAATCGTTATACTATTTATTCTTGTATCGTTCAAAGGCTTGTAATTTTTGGGATTCACAGGCTGCTTCTCTAACTCATCCAGTGTTTCTAATCCATCAATAACCCTAGAAAAATAATAACATTTATATTTATTGACAGAGTAAGTAGATAAAAGCCTTTTCTTTAAATGGACCCAAATAGTCTTTCATACCTATTCGACATTATTTGTTACCCAAACAGCTACTACTACCCACTTACTTTCCAAATATAGTATATTTTAAATCCAAATGAGGTTGGGGTGCATAGGAAATGAAGAACTGACTGCCATTTGTGTTGGGTCCATTATTAGCCATTGATAAAATTCCTCTTACGCTATGCTGAAACAAAATAAGTACCTATATGCATAAAATGATTTATATAGTTACTATTTTAACACACCTACCTTAAGTTGCTCTTTAAATTCATCTTCAAACTTTTTACCCCATATGGAGGTACCACCCTTACCGGTTCCGGTAGGGTCTCCAGTTTGCACTATAAACCCTTTTATGTTTCTATGGAATAACGACCCATTGTAGTAGTCACTGGCGCATAGGGCTAGAAAGTTTTCACATGCTTTAGGACAACTTTCACAAAACAGTTCAATCTTTAAGTGGCCAAGGTCTGTATGTAGAGTTACCGACTAAAAAAAAATTGAGGCAAATATAAAACTAAATAAATGTATGAACCTTGGACTAACAGAGTTTAAATTTAATTTTTAAAATTGATTTTTAAGTGTTATAAGAAAATAAAGCTATTTAAATTTAAATTATTACCATTTCGACAAAAATTAACGTTTGTTTATGTTTTTTATCGTTGGTTTTTTACAATGTTGGTATTTCTAGGATTCTAGGTTATGTTTATTTGACATTTTTATGATTTTTGTTACATATTATCCGTATCCGAGGAGCATCGGGCCGAAATTAATTTTTTCTTTTTTTGTTGATAGAGAAAATTGAAAAAAAGTTTGAGTTCATTTAAGTTGCTCACGATTTGTATTCTTTGCTGTTAATAAATGGGAAATGGGTCTACTCTTCGGCGTACCGATCATAGTTCGTTGATAAACGGGACAATTGTTCCTACTTTGTGTAACGACGTCTGCTGACAGTTAGTCTTAAGTACAAATAGCCGTAGCCTACTTTAAAAAAAGTAGAAGACTTGTTGCCAATTTCACTTCACATCCAACATCCAATTAAACCAAAACTAAAGCAAAACCACAAGCAAAACGTGAATTCGAAACCCCGGTTTTCGTGATTTTTAGTTATATTATTTGTATTTTTTTTCTTTTATCTGAGTGCGATTATCTGCTTTCCTGTCTTGCCGGTTTTATCATGCAAATACTTAACTGGAATTTGTGCTTTTTTGCTAAAATCTCTGCATGGTTATAAATTAAAACCTCGAGGACTCGAGGCCAATGGAAAGAAATATAACATTGGAAAATTTTGCAAAGCAAGCTAAATAGGTTTACCACAGGCCGCTTTAGATAAGGAAAAGCAACATGAGTAGCTGGAGATCATCTAGCAGTAAAAGTCTTTTGGACGGTAATAGCTTAACTTAAAGTTAAATATTATCTGATCTTTTATCCACAGGTTGTAAATTACATCTTTTTGCATTTTTCGCAAATTTACTTCCAAGTCCAAGCATTTAGGTAATTTATTTGAAATAACTGGTTTGTTGGTACATTACCTCTAGTTCCTTATGGAAGGGGTTCAATTGTCAGGACTATTTTTTATTTATTTTGTACCTACCTACTCTAAGAAGTTTGCTAATGACTATAATTGTTATAAATCAAAGCCGATTTGTTAAGCATTTTTGATATTAACTTATGTTCTTTCAAAGAGCATATTATGTAAAGGCCAAAAACAATAACACTAGGCCCAAACGCATGATACTACTTCAGTAGGTCTTAACATTTCACTCAGATTCTAAAACAAGAATAGTAATTGACCATAACAATTTTTCTAACCCATGAAACCCTTCAAAGTCCTTCTGTGCTTTACGTAGCAACTAACAACAATATCATTATAATAATTATGAAAAACAGAGTAGCTCTGACATGTCTTTATTACAGGAATGATTGATTTTGAAGATCAGCTTGATTATGAGCCTGATGGTATTGAAACTGAAGCAGACGCCACAGAAGATAGTGAAGACATATTAAATACAAGTAGTCAGAAGTATTTTACCAACCATACAAGGTTAATATACTATTTTTTGAGCTATTAATTAAAGTTTTACGCAACTGATATCAATAACCTAATAAAGGGCTGCCAATAGTCATCTGTATAGGCACAAAAAATGTTAATTACTGGCATATCACTATAGGGACATTAGTTTTTTTACTGAAGTTCAAACATCCACTTTTTGCAGTTCTGGCAGGCAAAGTCTTAATTATGGAACGAATTTGGAAAGAGCTCCATCAGAATGTCCATCAATTTCTCCATCTATAGCCTCATCCGTTGCTCAATCACAAGCCCCAACGGTTACACCAAGTTATCGGTAAGTTTTACAATGTTATATAGATAGAAAGAGCTTATTTGTAATTATATAATACATGTCCATTACACAGCAATAAATAAAGGTAAATATTTCTTGAATACAATAATAGGTACACATTTAAACTTGTAACTCAAATGGGTTCTGTAGATATTACTCAAATGAATAAAATCATTGTTATTTCTAGTTTAAGATGTGTTATTTAGGTTTGCAGCATCCACTTGCGTTTTTTTTTGAAAACATGTTATGTTGTTTCTTCTTTAGGGACAAAATGAACTACAAAGAATTACACATAGATGTAGAAAGGGGTTCTTCTCGAAGCAAATATGGATGCTACCTAGAGAATGTCGAAAAAAAGTATCTGGATTCTTCTAGTGAGGAAGAAGATTTCCATTGTGCTGTACCTAAAAGAGGTATGTAACATTTTAATGAAGGGAAAAGTTGAAAATGGGAAGGGCCCTTGGAACAAAGAAATTAGTCTTATTTTCAATATTAAAAACTTTGTCTGCACGCCAATTAACATTTTTCAGTTATATTTAACTCTTAAAATGTCTTTATTTCAAACTAACTTTTACAGTTCATTACATGGAAAGTGACAATATAATATAGAAAAAAATAACCATTAAAATAAAATAACAATAAAAGAAATGGAAGTTAATCCAATTAAATTCATTAATAAAATCAATTAAAAAAAAAGAATAGTATAAATAATTTAATTTAGTAAATATCTCTTTAATTGTTTTTAGAAGTTGCCAATTTTTTAATTTTTCTCATATTTTTTGGAAGATTGTTATATTTTATTATTCCGTAAAGCGATTTTTTTCCGAAATTACTTTTTATTGGTATAGTTTGATAATTTATACAACGGCTGGTGTTATGATCATGTAATGTCTTATTCTCCTGTGTGTTATGTTTGATATTTGTTCTTTTAAAATAATAGAGTAAATTAGAATACAAATTTTTAATTTATAAATTTTTGAACGTGTAAATACCCTTTCGGTCTATATAGATTAACAGTTGATTCTAAATGTGGTAATTTGTTTATACATTTAATAACTTTATTTTGCAATTTTTGTAATGGTTTTAAGTTTGATAAACAAGCAGATCGCCATGCAGAAGCTAAGTATTGTAATTTTGAATATATTAATGAAAAATATATAGGTATATTTTAAGTATTTCAAAGAGGAATGAAATATCTAGCTCTGTACAAAACAGATACCAAAGGAGATATCGAGTTGATAATATACTGGATATGGCATTTCCAATTTAAATTTTCGTCTAAAACTAATCCTAAAAATTTTGTCGTTTTTGAATATTGAATATTTTCGTTATTAAATGTTAAGGAATGATGGAATTTATTTTATTTTTAGTTATAAGCATAAAAGACGATTTTGTAAAATTTAACGTAAGTTTATTTAATTGAAGCCACGAAAGAAGTATTTTTAAATCTTATTAATATCAAAATACATTTCTGCAAAAGTTTCAGCACAACAAATAATTGTTGTATCATCTGCAAATAGCTTTATATTGCCCTTTAAGTTCAATTTGAAAACGGAATTAATGTAAATTAAGAATAATAACGGACCTAATATTGATTAGGTAAAAAAAAATAAATAAATAAAAATAATAATAATTAAATACAGACAATACACGACCATTTCTGAAAATAAGAAGTTTTTTATTTAGTTTAAAAACTTATTTACAGGTATTAAATATAAATATAAACATCTTGTAAAGTCAATAACAATTCTTAAATACAATTACAGAATGATTACCAAAAACATGCACCTAATTAAATATTTGTGGATTGGTCTAAGATTGAACTATATTTCAGGTGCTCTCAGAGGCAAGAAACACAAGTCTCAAATGAATTTGAGAGACGAAAGTACATTGAATCTTGAAGACGATTCCCCAAAACCCCAACAAGGAAGCCAATTATATGAAAACTACTATTCCAGCAGTGAATCTTATGAACAAATGGTATCTCCGAGAGATATATTAGAAGAATCGGTACAAGGCGGAGCCTCGACTTTAGCTGTTGACAGTAGCGATGTCCCGACTAGTTTTAGGGGGGCAATACAAAATACAACTAGTAATTCTCCTCAGAGAAGACCGTTGAGACGGAATAATTTCATCGTTTCGCCGCCAAGAAAGCCAGCTACCGTAACAAGCGAGACTAGAAGGGATATTTCTCCTAATCTAGAACAGGTTAAACAGAATGACGTGTTGTCGCCGGGTAGACGGCAAGCGATGGTTGCAAAAAATAGGCGATATGTTTCTCCTAACTTGGGATATGTGACGCAGAACAACGTCGGCGATTCGCTACGTTGCAATCAGATGTCCGATAGAACTGACAATAGAAGCGACACTTTATCTGATTCGGATTTGTTCGTAAATAAAACTGCCGATTTGCCGCAAACGATTGTTGCAACTAAGAAGAGAAGAGATAGTTCTTCTAAATTAGAATATGAGACGCAGAACAAAGTTAGCGATTCGCTGCGTAGCAATCAGATTCCCGTTAGAACTGACAATGGAATAGATATTGTATCTGATCTGGAACGGTTGTTAAAGAATAAAACTGTCGATTTGCCTCTGAAAAAGCAAACCATTGTTGTAAATCGGAATAGGAAAGGTAGTTCTTCTAAATTAGAATATGAGACGCAGAACAACGTTAGCGATTCGCTGCGTAGCTATCGGATCCCCGTTAGAAGCGACATTTTATCTGATTCGGAGCAGTTGTCACAGAATAAAACTGCCGATTTGTCGCTGAAAAAGCAAACGATTGTAACTTGCAATAGGAAGGATAGTTCTTCTAAATTAGAATATGGGCCGCAGAGCAACGTTAACGATTCGCCGCGTAGCAATCGGATCCCCGTTAGAAGCGACATTTTATCTAATTCGGAGCAGTTGTCACAGAATAAAACTGCCGATTTGTCGCTGAAAAAGCAAACGATTGTAACTCGCAATAGGAAGGATAGTTCTTCTAAATTAGAATATGGGCCGCAGAGCAACGTTAACGATTCGCCGCGTAGCAATCGGATCCCCGTTAGAAGCGGCATTTTATCTGATTCGGAGCAGTTGTCACAGAATAAAACTGCCGATTTGTCGCTGAAAAAGCAAACGATTGTAACTCGCAATAGGAAGGATAGTTCTTCTAAATTAGAATATGGGCCGCAGAGCAACGTTAACGATTCGCCGCGTAGCAATCGGATCCCCGTTAGAAGCGACATTTTATCTGATTCGGAGCAGTTGTCACATAATAAAACTGCCGATTTGTCGCTGAAAAAGCAAACGATTATACCTCGCAATAGGAAGGATAGTTCTTCTAAATTAGAATATGAGACGCAAAGCAACGATTCGCTGCGTAGCAATCGGATCCCCGTTAGAAGCGACATTTCATCTGATTCGGAACAGTTGTCACAGAATCAAACTCGAGATTTGCCGCGGAAAAAGCAAACAATTGTTGTCAATCGGAATAGAAAGGATATTTCTTCTAAATTAGAATATGAGACGCAGGGCAACGTTAACGATTCGCTGCGTAGCAATCCGATCCCCGTTAGAAGCGACATTTTATCTGATTCGGAAGAGTTGTCACAGAATAAAACTGCTGATTCCCGGCGAAGAAAGTTACCGCTTGTTGTAACTCGGGATAGGAAAGATAGTTCTTTTAATTTAGAATACGGAACGCTGAACAACGTTATCGATTCATTGCGTAGCAATGAGATCCCCGTTAGGACTGACAATAGAAGCGATATTTTATTTGATTCGGAACCGTTGATACCGAATAAAGCTCTCGATTTGCCGCGGAAAAAGCAAACTAACAATATGAGAGATAGTTCTCCAAATTTAGAATATGAGACCCCCAACAGAGTTACTAATTCGCTGCGTGGCAAGCAGATCGCCTTTAGAACTGACTCGACTGACAATAGCAGTGACATTTTATCTGATTCAGAACGGGATAATATTCAGAATGATGCTATCAAATCGCCGGAAAGGCAAGCGGCCGTTGTAACTAAAAATAGGCAAGAAATTCCATCTGGTTTAGGATATGCTACCGCTAGGGGTGAGAGGAGAAGGAGGGATGTTTCGCCTCATTTAGAATATTCTGCTCCCAGTATGCCAGCAAGAGAAGAAGAATATTCCCCAAAATCTGACGGTAGTGATATTTCTCCCGATTTAGCACACCCAAGCCATAATAACCTCGCTCCTTTGCCTCAACGAGAACGAAAAGCTTCCAACTTCAAAATTCGTTTCGACGGTACCAAAAGAATAGTCACTCCAGCGGAACAGGTAATTCCAAAGAGGCGACCGAAACCTTGGGAAAGTTCTGTGGGAGATTACATGGACGAGTCTGATGTTGTCCTGATCAACACCGACAATACAGTGATCGAATTTTTGCCGGAAAGCACGAAATTCAACGTCAAGAGTCGCTTGGGCGACTATGCTGGAGACGAGAGGTGGGTACGATTTTTTTGATGATAAATAATTTGCTTCTTTCAATATCTTAATATTAAAATAGCTTAACTTTCAAAATGTCTTTATTCCAAACTAACTTTTACAGTTCATTACATGGAAAGTGACAATATAATATAGAAAATAATAACCATTAAAAAAAAATAACGATAAAAAAATGGAAGTTAATCCAATTTAATTTATTAATAAAATCAATTTAAAAAAATAGTATGAATAATTTAATTTAGTAAATATCTCTTTAATTGTGTTTTAAAAGTTGCCAATTTTTTAATTTTTCTGGTATTTTTTGGAAAATTGTTATATTTTATGATTCCGTCATATAAAAGCGATTTTTTTCCGAAATTACTTTTTACTGGTATAGTATGATAATTTACACAACATCTGGTGTTATGATCATGTAATGTCTTATTATTCTGAAGTGTTGTTTCATTTTTTTCTTTTAAAATAGAGTGAATTAGAATACAAATTTTTTAATTTATAAATGTTTTGAACGTGTAAATACCCTTTGGGTCTATATAGATTAACAGTTGGTTCTAAATGTGGTAATTTGTGTATACATTTAATAACTTGAATGGTTTTAAGTTTGATAAACAAACAGATCCCCATACAGAAACTAAGTATTGTAATTTTGAATATATTAATGAAAAATATATATTTTTTAAGTATTTCAAAGGAATGAAATATCTAGCTCTGTACAAAACAGATACCAAAGGAGATATGGAGTTGATAATATACTGGATATGGCATTTGCAATTTAAATTTTCGTCTAAAACTAATCCTAAATATTTTGTCGTTTTTGAATATTGAATATTTTCATTATTAAATGTTAAGGGGTTTATCATGGAGTTTATTTTATTTTAGTTATAAACCTAAAGAAGAGTTTATAAAATTTAACGTAAGTTTATTTGATTGAAGCCAAGAAAGAAGTATTTTTAAATCATTATTAATATCAAAATACATTTTTGAAGAGTTTCAGCAAAATAAATAATTGTTGTATCATCTGCAAATAGCTTTATATTACCCTTTAAGTTCAATTGGGAAACGGAATTAATGAAAATTAAGAATAATAACGGACCTAATATTGATCATTGTGGAACTCCACATATTATTTCTCATGCCTCAATTTTGATGTTATATATTTTCCAAATTTGTGGTTCCTTTTTAATGATTTTTTTTTTCTAATTGTAGGCATATCACTACCTTTGTTGTTTTGCTTAAAAAAGTAACTTTGGTATTATACCAGGTGTTATAAAACTGTTATGTTTTTTTTTACGGAAATTAAAAACAGCCTGTGTGATTTTTTTGCCGTTGCAAGTTATCGCAATTACAAAGTCCCATGTTTTCTTTACATTTTCTTTTTTGATTCATTGGTTTATCTCTGTTTTTTCATGTAATATTAAATTTTTAGTTCAACGTGATTTTTATAAAAAAAAGTTTAGTTAAAAAATACAAAATAAACGAAATGCATTGATTAATGCAACAGCAAAAAACAAATTATAAAGTAAATAAATAATCAATATCTGGTATTAATTAATTTTATTGAATCCACAAAACAGGGCCAAAAAATACAGGGAAAAAAATTGTAATTTCTAAAGGTATTCAAAAAAATTAAATATGAATAATTATTAGCGAGTATTGCCTCCCCTTGCTCTAATGACTGCTTCGCATCTTCTTGGCATACTTAAAATCGGATTGCTGATTTTATCTTGATTAATCTGATTCCATATTTCCATAAGCCTCAACGACAGATCATTTAAGTTTCTAGGAGGAGGAAGCATGGCTCTAAGATGCCGTCCCATGTTATCCCATAAATGCTCAATAGGATTAATGTCAGCGCTTCTTGCTGGCCAAGGCAAAGTTAAAATTTCTGTTTCGTGGAGATCATTTTGTACCACTCTTTAATTTTTTTGAATACCTTTAGAAATTACAATTTTTTTCCCTGTATATTTTTGCCCTGTTTTGTGGATTCAATAAAATTAATTAATACCAGATATTGATTCTTGATTTACTTTATAATTTGTTTTTTATTGCTGTTCCATTAATCAAAGCATTTCGTTTATTTTGTATTTTTTAACTAAACATTTTTTATGAAAATCACGTTGAACTAAAAATTGAATATTTCATGAAAAAACAGAGATAAATAAACCAATGAATCAAAAAAGAAAATGTAAAGGAAACATGGTACTTTCATTTGGCTGTAATTGCGATAACTTGCAATGGCTAGTAAATCCCACAGGATGTTTTGAATTTCCGTAAAAAAAAATAACAGTTTTATAACACCCGGTATAATACCAAAGTTACGTTTTTAAGCAAAACAACAAAGGCAGTGATATGCTTAAGGTTGAATTCTCAACGTCATTCAAACTATTGCCAACCTATAACCTATTTCGCGTTGATTTTTTGAGTTTATTATTTTAATAATTAACATTTAAAAAAAAATCAATATCGTCGATACATTATTTAGGTAGTGTTTGATATATTACAAAAATATCAATTTATTTCATTGCTAATTTTGGGAGAATTGTATAGTGAAAGAACAATGAGTGACAATGACATAATAATGTTAAAAAAAATCTTACCCGATATTTTTCGCTATACAATTCTCCTAAAATAGGTTATGAAATTCCTTGATATTTATTAAATATGTCAGTTATTACCTATAAAATATCAAGTCGATACTGATTTTCTTTAAATTTTGTATGAAAGCTAGAAAACATAAATAAATCTACGCGAAATAGGTTATAGGTTGGCAAGCATGTTGATACTCCTACCTTAAGGAAAAAACCTACAATTAAAAAAAAAATCATTAAAAACGAACCACAAATTTGGAAAATATATAACATCAAAATTGAGGCAAGTTTTTTTGTTATGCGTTAAATATGCCGTGCAGTGTATGTATATATTTTTATACAGTGTCCGCAAGAAAGTTCGCATCAAATGAGGTTTTTTTTATTATTAGGTATAGGTAAAAATTGAAAAAGCAGTTAGTTTTTGCTTACCTAAAAACCAAAAATGACATACTGAAGCAGCTGCACGACTTGCGTTACCTGTCAAATTTGACATTTTTAATAAAATAGGTTCAAAAATGCCATTATTTATCAAAATATGGAAAAACTTTATTTGAGAAAGTTGTTTATTTAGGCATTTTTAGTCTCTATACGAAATTTTGACAGTCTAATACAATTTTTATTTTTTGCCAGGTTTTTGAAAATTTTGATCAACCCTCGTAGATTAACTTGTATACATCGATGTAAAACCATTTGCCTTTACTTCATTTGTAATCTTAATGCAATTTTGTGTAAAATTTTTGTTTCCTATTATTTATTTTGCTTCAAAAACTGAAATTGTTATCGATCAGTATGTAATGTTTGATGCAAAGTTTATATAATTACATCAGTTTTGCCAAAACCGACGTTTCTCATTTCTCTTAAGTTAGTAAACAGATGTACAAAAAGAAAATATTGGAAGCTTTCGTTGAAATTTTACTTAATTAATATTAAATTAAATTAATTATATTAAACTATATTTTTGTTGAATAAAATGTTTCGAGCGATTAATATATATTCTTTTTAATCCAATATTAATTAAGTAAAATTGCAACGAAAGCTTCCTAATATTTTCTTTTTGTACATCTGTTTACTAACTTAAGAAAAATAGGAAACGTCGGTTTTGGCAAAACTGATGTAATTAGATAAACTTTGCATCAAACATTACATACTGATCAATAACAATTTCAGTTTTTGAAGCAAAACAAATAATAGGAAACAAAAATTTTACACAAAATTGCATTAAGATTACAAATGAAGTAAAGGCAAATGGTTTTACATCGATGTATAAAAGTTAATCTACGAGGGTTGATCAAAATTTTCAAGAACCTGGCAAAAAATAAAAATTGTATTAGACAGTCAAAATTTCGGACAGAGACTAAAAATGCCTAAATAAACAACTTTTTCGAATAAGGTTTTTCGATATTTTGTTAAATAAGGGCATTTTTGAACCTATTTTATTAAAAATGTCAAATTTGACAGGTAACGCAAGTCGTGCAGCTGCTTCAGTATACGTCATTTTTGGTTTTTAGGTAAGCAAAAACTAACGGCCTTTTCAATTTTTACCTATACCTAATAATTTAAAAAAATCCCATTTGATGCGGACACTGTATAAGATATAATATTTGTACATTATATCTTATCATATAGCTTGATCAAATATGATTTTTTTTTATAGTTACTCTTCCGAATCCAATCCAAGTTTGTCTTTGTTTAAAATGCCAATGCCGTTGAGAAGACCCCCGACCAGGCTGAAAGGCAAGAACATATCAGTATCTGTCGATTTAAAATCCCGACAGTGGCAGGTAAAAGACGTGACGCCGCCAGTGTCCGTCAGTCAGAAGGATGATATTATATCTATAATGGCCGGGTACGTATACAGTGAATAGAACTGAATAAGAATTAATTAAAAATTATCTGAAAAATACACCAACTTATGTTCAAATGGATAAAGAAAAAAGCTATCCAAAAGTATTTAAATATGGTGTTCCTCAAGGAACAATTTTAGGACTATTATTTTTTAATATTTATATTAACGACTTATTTAGTATAAGTTTGTTAAGAAAAGTCTTTTCTTTTATGGTTTGTATAATTGTTCTTAAACTAAATTAGTTAATTTTAATTTGGGCTAATATTGGTATGGTAACGTTTTTTCCTTTTTTAACTAATTAGTTTTTATTTTTTAATAAATCAATTTATAACTTTTGTCGCGAGCGCACAAGTTCTCGTTTTGGACTCTAGGAGGAGCGCAGTGTCGCTGATGCGAAGTGAGACGTCCAGTCACTAGAGACAAGGTCAGAATCGCAAGAAGGGCAACTCGGTACTAAGGTTGCTTCGCCGATCCGTTTTTTATTGTAAAATGCGTTAATTGAACATTTTCTTCGAGTTTTAACCATACAATAGTGTTAGTGCACATAAATTAAGAGAACCACAAAAAGAAGTAAGAGGGCCCTCTATGCCGCCACGGCTTCTCAGTCCAAGGTAAGAGTCTCAACACGTTTATTTTGTGCGTATTCTCTTGTTTTCTCTTAAAACTAACACATTTTGAAATACAGTCCACTTTTACATGCGTTACCGCATCATTTTTGGCCCCTCTTCGCCGGATATAAATCAGCTTCAAAAAATCATTTTTTAAAATATTTAAAATATTTTATTCATTTCGCTTCCTAATAGCCATTTTTAAAATTTTTTGCTTTAACATTTTTATGCTTAATACCGTGGATAAAGTCGCGCAGGTATTTATCGCTTTAAACTAATGCGCGAGTTTTAGACGTGCATTTGGTCGTACCAAAAGTATTGATTTTTAAAAATTACAGGCGCTCGATCAATTTTTAAAATAAACAAACCAGTTTTTATTGTTGCATTTTCGGGTGTTAAACAAATGTTAAAATTTAACCAGTTTTCCGGGGTTCTTTC
The DNA here is from genome assembly GCA_963969555.1 of Polydrusus pterygomalis. Classification (NCBI taxonomy): domain Eukaryota; kingdom Metazoa; phylum Arthropoda; class Insecta; order Coleoptera; family Curculionidae; genus Polydrusus; species Polydrusus pterygomalis. Next base: position 11,013,185 of record OZ018383.1, read on the forward strand.
AATACAGTGATTATTATTTCGGTCTAAAGTACTATTTTTTTTTCGTTTGGTTGTGTTATTATTAAAACTGTGACACCATGGCAAGTGTAGAAAAAATTACAAAACAAACTTTAAAACGCACGACAGCGTATAACCGTCTGAAAGAAACCTATGAATTGGGACTTCAAATCGCTTCTGACAGCTCAGTAAAACCTACATTTTTGGCTAGAATTGAAGGTATGGATAGATTTTATGAGGAATTTCAGACATCACATAATCAAATTATTTCTTTAATTTCTGAAGATGATTTTAAAACACATGATGCAGTACGCATCGCTGCAGATAAATATTACTACGGTTCAAAGGCAATCAAACATGAGGTTTCTATTAATGATCCAAATCAGTCAGTATTAAATAATTCTATTGCTTCATCAGTCTCTCATAAGCCAGGGACAAAGTTGCCTATAATAAGTTTGCCAAAATTTGACGGCAATTTTGCTTTATGGCCCAGTTTTTATGATTTATATAATAGTTTAATTCATTTTAATAATGATTTATCTCAGGTAGAAAAATTTCAATATCTCATTACTTCCTTAGATAAGGAACCCCTAGCACTAGTAAAAGGAATTCCGCTTACTGAAAATAATTATGTTATTGCTTATGAACTGTTAGAAAAAAGATATCAAAATAAAAGACTTCTGGCAACTCATTATTATAATGAGCTTATCTCAGCGCCTTATATGCAAAAATCGTCTGCTAAAGAACTTAGACATATTCTAAACATTTTTTCTGAAAATTTAGCTGCCCTAAGAGCCTTAAATTTTCCTGTAGATCAGTGGGATTTCTTATTATTTAATATGTTACTTCAAAAAATTGATTCAAAAACACGAACTGATTTCGAAGTTGAGCACAGTTTAACCGAGATACCGTCATATTTACAATTAAAAACCTTTTTAGAAAATAATTGCAAGGCTTTAGAGTCAGTTCAATTTAATTCATGTAATACTAATGCATATAATACAAACATTAACATTAATCAAAACAAACAGCCAAGAATAAACCCTTCTCATTTTAATTCTGGTGTTAATAATTCAAACTTTAAGAACCGAAGACAAACAACTCTTTTAAATACTACAACCCCTATTAATGCGTCAAAATGTCCTTCTTGTCCATCGTCTCATGCCTTATATCGATGCCCTTCATTTATATCAAAAACCCCAAGTGAAAGATATTCTTTCGTTAAGCAACACAACCTTTGTGTTAATTGTTTAATTTCACCTCACCCGCTTCGAAAATGCGGATCTACTTTCCGGTGCCGAATATGCATGGCTCCACATCATACTTTATTGCATTTTGAAAAAACTGATAATGCTTCTTCAAATAATCCTTTAAGTGCTGTGGCTTCAACCTCTACAGCCCAGACACGCCCTCTGTTGGAAAACCAACGATCAGATACTACCCTTACTAGTGTCATGACTAGTACCTTAGCAGTTCGACAAAGCACTGTTCTTCTTTCTACAGCGGAAATAGAAATTAAAGATATTCGCGGTAATTTTCAAAAAATTCGGGCTCTCTTTGACACTGCCAGTATGGCAAACTTTATCTCTGAAAAATGTGTCAATCGACTTGGCCTAAGTCGTCAAAAACATTATAGTCCGATTGAAGGAATAAATGGTATGTCCGCTTGTCCTAGTAATGGTATAACTCAATGCCATATTAAACCCGGACATCAATCTGAATCTTTATTTTCATTCGATGCTATTATTTTACCAAAAATATGTTCGGATCAGCCTAAAGTAAAAATTAATTTTACTGATTGGTCGCACATTAAGCATTTAAAATTAGCAGATTGTAATTTTAACATTCCTGGACCCATTGATATTCTTTTTGGGGCAGAACTTGTCCCACTATTTTTGGGCTCTGGACGTATTTTCGGAAAACCGGGTCAACCCGTGGCTTTAGAGACAGTTTTTGGTTATATTCTTCAAGGCAAAACAATTATTGAGCCATCTGTATCTGATCCATTTTGTTCGCTAGTAAGTTGCCATGCATCTGTTGAAAATCAACTTGACTTCACACTCCAGAAATTCTGGAATGTTGAAGAAATTTCTAAACCTTCTTTTTTATCTCCTGAGGAGAAGAAATGTGAGGAAATTTTTAATTCCCTTACTACAAGAGACCCCACTGGTCGTTTTTTAGTGCCTCTACCTTTCAAAAATGTGAAACCTTGTTTTGGTGACACATATGCTCAAGCTTATCGTCGATTTTGTTTGCTTGAAACTCGTTTATTAAAAAATCCTGATTTGTCTAATAAATACTCAGATTTTATGCAAGACTATTTAGATAGTCACCATATGTCCTTAGTTCCAAGGTCAGATTACAAATCTACTACTGCCTTTTATATTCCTCATCACAGTATACTCAAAAATGAAATTTCCGGTTCTAAACTTCGAGTGGTATTTGACGCGTCTGCGCGCGGCACTCGAGGTAGTTCTTTAAATGACTCGCTTCTTGTTGGGCCCAAGCTCCAACGAGACATTTCATCAATTCTCTTGACTTTTCGCTTCTTTCCATATGTTTTCATTTGTGATATAAAACAAATGTATCGTCAAATTCGTATTCTGCCACAGTTTCAAGATTATCAGAGAATATTGTGGCGTTTTTCACCTAATGATCCTTTAGATGAATATCATTTACTTACTGTCACCTATGGCATTTCATCATCCCCTTTTTTGGCCATAAGGACCTTACAAGAACTAGCTAATAAGGAGGAAATGTCATTTCCTCGCGCGGCCCAAGTCATAAGACGCGACATATATGTAGACGATGTTGTCACTGGCGGGTCAGACTTGGACTCCACTTTAGCGCTTCAATCCGAACTTATTAGCATAATGAAAGCTGGTGGTTTTGAGCTTAGAAAGTGGGCAAGTAACCATCCTGTACTATTACAAAATATTCCTTCTTCGGATATTCAACTATCTTGTAGCTTCGACAAAGAAGAACCATCTTTCATAAAGGTACTTGGACTAAAATGGGATCCAAGTAATGACATATTCTCGTATTATTTCTGTCCAATCGAACGGTCTTGTACTAAACGAAATATTCTCTCAGAAATAAGTAGGATATTTGATCCTGTTGGTTTTATTTCTCCAGTCCTGTTACGGGCAAAATATATTCTTCAATGTCTTTGGTCATCCAATGTTGCCTGGGACGAAACTCCATCTAATGATATTCTTGAGGCGTGGCATGTTTTTAAATCTGAACTACCCCTACTTACTCAAATTAAAATACCTCGCCTAGTCGTCTCTAATCAAATTTCTCGCATAGAGCTCCACGGATTTTGCGATGCATCTCAAGTAGGATTTTCTAGTGTTATATATTTTCGTATAGAACAAAGTTCTGGTAATATTCTGACATACTTAGTTAGCGCAAAATGTAAAGTTGCCCCTCTGAAAACAGTTTCAATACCTCGTTTAGAGCTTTGCGCAGCTGTTCTGCTTGCCGATTTGATTTCTTTTGTAAAGAAGAGTTATTCAGAACTCATTATTTTTAATGATATATATGCTTGGTCAGACTCTATGGTTACCTTAGCTTGGCTATCCTCTTCTCCGCATAAATGGAAGACGTTTATTGCCAACAGAGTAAGCCACATCCAAGATATCATTCAAATGTCATCTTGGCACTATGTTCCCTCTCAGGAAAATCCAGCCGACTGTGCTTCACGCGGCCTACTGCCTTCACAACTACTTCTACAAGATATATGGTGGTCAGGTCCCAAGTTTCTTTCACAAAGGCGCGACTTGTGGCATACACAACCCACCTTTGATTCCAGTAAAATTCCTGAGGTTTCTCAGGAGGAAAAGCAAACGCTGCTTACGGTTTCAATTAAAGATGATTTGATTGACGAATTATTAACCAAATTTTCTTCACTTTTAAAAATTAAGCGAATTGTTGCTTATATTACTCGATTTATTACAAACTCACGTTTCCAAGACAGATCTGTTTCACAAAATCAGTTAAATCAATTGACACCGTTTGAAATTGACAAGGCATTTTGTCTTATTATTAAAAATGTGCAGACTACATGCTTTTCTGATATTTTTGACAAAATTAAAAATAACAGTTTACTACCGAAACCATTCCGAAAACTTGCTCCTTTTGTTGATTCAGATGGTATGCTTAGGGTGGGCGGTAGGTTAAAAAACTCCAATTTTAATTATGACATTAAACACCCCATTCTCTTGCCTAAATCTCATAGATTAACAGAACTAGTAATAGAATGGGTTCATAAAACGAACTTTCATCCAGGTTTAAAGACCCTACATTATTTAATACTCCAGCAATTCTGGATTTTATCTCCTCGAAGTGCGATTTATAAATGTCTTTCTAATTGTATTCAGTGTTTTCGCTGCAAACCTAAATCTTATAACCCTTATATGGGAGACCTTCCAAAGCTCCGTATATCTCAACTCAAGCCTTTTTCTTCAGTATGTATAGATTTTGCTGGCCCATTTTCTTTATTAATGTCCAGACATCGAGGTGCCAAGGTATTTAAAGGTTATGCTTGTGTCTTTGTCTGCACTGCGACCAAAGCTGTGCATTTGGAAGCAACTTCAGATTTAACATCTGAAGCCTTTTTGGCTGCCTTTAGACGTTTTGTCGCCCGTCGTGGCAGATGCATACATATTTCAAGTGATCAAGGCACCAATTTCAAGGGCGCATCAAATATAATTCTAGAGTACGCGCAAATTGCAGCTCAAGAACTCCTAATCCAATGGAATTTCAATCCGCCTAGTACCCCACATTTTAACGGCCTTGCCGAAGCAGGCGTTAAATCAATGAAAACTCACCTTTACCGGGTTATTGGTACCCAAAATTTAACTTATGAAGAGTTTTACACTCTTTTAACGCAAATCGAATCTTTACTTAATTCACGGCCTCTTAGCCCAATTAGCGCCGATCCTAATGATTTGCAACCCTTAACACCAGGTCATTTTCTTACCCTTGAACCTTTAAATAGTAGTATACCCGAACCTGACTTATCTGATTTAAAAATCAGCCGTCTAAGCCGTTGGCAATTAATTCAGCGCTTACAGAGCGATTTCTGGAAACGTTGGTCCAATGAATATATTCATTCGCTACAAGAACGACACAAGTGGGTTCATCATGCGCCAGAGATTGCCAAGGGTGTTTTGGTTTTAATAAAGCACGACCAAAAACCTCCACTTTATTGGGAGCTTGGTCGAGTCACAGACTTACATCCAGGAAAGGATGGAGTGGTACGCGTCGTAACCCTAAAAACTGCGCGCGGATCTTTTCAGCGACCGGTAGTAAGGATATGCCCTCTACCAGGCAATTAATCTTATTCAATTTATATATATATTTTTTTTTCTTTTTTGTAATATGTTTTATTTGTGCTTTCGGGTTTTTACCTGTACGTCTAAAACATTCGTTTTGGTGGGCGGTTTGTTAAGAAAAGTCTTTTCTTTTATGGTTTGTATAATTGTTCTTAAACTAAATTAGTTAATTTTAATTTGGGCTAATATTGGTATGGTAACGTTTTTTCCTTTTTTAACTAATTAGTTTTTATTTTTTAATAAATCAATTTATAACTTTTGTCGCGAGCGCACAAGTTCTCGTTTTGGACTCTAGGAGGAGCGCAGTGTCGCTGATGCGAAGTGAGACGTCCAGTCACTAGAGACAAGGTCAGAATCGCAAGAAGGGCAACTCGGTACTAAGGTTGCTTCGCCGATCCGTTTTTTATTGTAAAATGCGTTAATTGAACATTTTCTTCGAGTTTTAACCATACAATAGTGTTAGTGCACATAAATTAAGAGAACCACAAAAAGAAGTAAGAGGGCCCTCTATGCCGCCACGGCTTCTCAGTCCAAGGTAAGAGTCTCAACACGTTTATTTTGTGCGTATTCTCTTGTTTTCTCTTAAAACTAACACATTTTGAAATACAGTCCACTTTTACATGCGTTACCGCATCAAGTTGCTATGGACAAATTCACGGTTTTGCAGACGATACTACAATTTTTTATACGGATACAAATTGGGAAAACTTAAATAATAAAATTAAAAAAGATTTTAAATTTATAAAAAATTGGTTTGATAATTAATTTTAATAAAACAAATTATATTCCTTTTACTTTAAACCTAAATAACCTTCCACGAAATATGAATAGTATTCAAATAAATGAAGACATTCAAATTTTTAAAGTAAATAAAATATTTAGGAATTATTTTTGACAGTAAATTAAATTGGAATTTTCACTTAGAATACTTAATTAAAAAATTAAGAAGTTTACTACCGATTTTTAAAAATATTTAAAAAATTTTAAATGTAAGACATATGGAAATATTATATTACGCGTTAGTTAAAACTCATTTAAATTACGGAATTTTAGGTTGGGGAGGAATAAATAGAACTTTAGTTAAAAAATTAGACATGTTACAAAAAGGTTTCTAAAAATTATATTCAATAAAGATGATCTTCATCCTTCAAAAAAATTATATTCAGAAACAAAAAAGTTGAACATAAGACAACTTTACATTTATAACATCTTAATATGTATATTTAAAAATAAAAACCTTATACATTTTAAAAACCGTAATCATAATACACGTCATAAAAATGAAATAACCATAAAACCTAAAATAAATAAGTCCATAGGACAAAAACATTTCAAATATTTTTGTTTTTATTTAAACGATAATTTACCAACAAAAATTAAAAAACCGGTTTCATTAAAAAAAATTTAAAGTCGAAATAAAAACATGGATATTAAAAGCAGACAATTTGAAAATATTTTTAGAAATCCTTAAATTAATTAATATTGTTCTGAATAATTTATACAATGACCGGCAAAGAGTTCGCAACATATGGGAAAAAATTTTATTAGCGGAATATTGAAAAATCTTTTTTGGGGGATTGGATGTGCATGTCCCATAACCTTAAAATCGATTTTGACATACGTCACGTGACCAATGGTATGGCGGGAAAGTTGAAAAAACCAATATGAAATCATCATAAATCAGATAAGTTGATAAGATATCGAAAAAATTCCAAGTGTTTAGAATTCCATTAAAACCTTAAATACAATGTTTGGGATATCTACTTAAAAAAATATAAAATCGAATATTTTTGTAAATATTTTTTTACCGAATTAAAAATTTCCATATTTTTCCTTTCTTAAGCTTCATTAAAGTAAAACTGACATCTGGTGACCACAACTAGAAATATTCTTTTGTTTTTCTGACAATTTGGAGCAATAATTCAAAAAATTCGTTTACACTTGGATAGCAGCTGTTGCAATAGTCTATTTCTTATAACCTTATCGATATTTTTTATATCGAAATATTCTATTATGTTAAGAAATCCTTAAATTCATTAATCCAAAGCAAATTTTATTTATAACCGTAAAAAATAATTTAAATTTTTATTAATTTTTAGATTTTTTTAAAGATCTCTGCGAAATTCAAAATTATTTTTTACGGTTATAAATAAAATTTTCTTTGGATTAATGAATAAGGATTTCTTAACATAATAGAATATTTCGATATAAAAATTATCGATAAGGTTATTAGAAATAGACTATTGCAACACCTGGTATCCAAGTGTAAACGAATTTTTTGAATTATTGCTCCAAATTGTCAGAAAAACAAAAGAATATTTCTAGTTGTGGTCACCAGATGTCAGTTTTACTTTAATGAAGCTTTAAGAAAGGAAAAATATGGAAATTTTTAATTCGGTAAAAAAATATTTACAAAAATATTCGATTTTATATTTTTTTAAGTAGATATCCCAAACATTGTATTTAAGGTTCTAATGGAATTCTAAACACTTGGAATTTTTTCGATATCTCATCAACTTATCTGATTTATGATGATTTCATATTGGTTTTTTCAACTTTCCCGCCATACCATTGGTCACGTGACGTATGTCAAAATCGATTTTAAGGTTATGGGACATGCACATCCAATCCCCCAAAAAAGATTTTTCAATATTCCGCTAATCAAAATTTTTCCCATATGTTGCGAACTCTTTGCCGGTCACTGTATAAGTAATATTTTTTACTTAAAAATTATAAATTAAAAATTTTATTATAGGTAATATATTTCTTCAAACAAAACTGCGTTTATACTATAAATTAACATTTTTACTTTAAAACTTAAGTTGTAATGCATATGTATGATTTATGATTTTACATACTAAAACAAAAAATAAGATTTGCTCCCAACAAGCTCAGCTTCAGGGGATTGAAAAATAAATTTATAGAAGACAACATAAACATATTTATTATATTATTAAATTTTAAATAAACTTATTATTATTATTAATAAGCTTAAAAACTCAAAAATTCATATTTTAGTACTTTTCATTTTCGCTCTACAACTGACTATAATATTTTAGATCTGACGTTAGTCTAGCGGATGATCTGGATGAAACGCGCGACCGCATGAACGATTTTACGGTTAAAGAGGAACCGGTTAGTTTACCAGAAAGTTCCCAAGGAACCGAACAAAGAAAACTCGAACGGACAGCGCAGTGGATCCATCACGGTTTAGAACCGAGGCAACAAGTAAGTGTAACTGAATTAGATAAAGTTTCGCTTTAAATTGATGTACCAAATATTTGTATACAGTGTCGCCAGTAAAGTCCGCATCATATGGGATTTTTTTATTAATAGCTTTATTCAAAATTTGACTTTGGCATTAAGTTCTGCTTCGACCGAGATGAAAATTAAGCAAAAAAATAGTAGTCACGTGATTCGCATTATCTGTTAAATTTTAATTTTTTCCAAAAAATAATTCAAAAGTGGGGTTATTTCTGAAAATATCGAAAAAAGTTATTAGAAAAAGTTTTTTAAATGCAGTTTCTAGCCCACATGCAGAATTTCAGCTGCAAAAGATAATTTTGATTTTTTACCCATATTTTGTAAATTGCACCACTTTTGCAAAATAAGACTCAACGCAACCTACATAAAACTTCTTAGTTTTGACAATGCTTTATTTCAGAAACATTTTCTTTAAAGTAATATTAAATGTGTGTTTTTCTACAAAATCAAAATTGGGCTATTAAAATTTGGTCGCATGTGATGCAAAGTTTATTTGTTTTTGACCCTGTATAAGGTAACTTCATAAAATAAGTATTTTTGAAAACGTAGTTTGTGTCTGAAAGTAATACACCTTAATATTAAGACAAAAAAGAACACAGTGTCAGTAAAGTGTTTTTTAAGTGGAAAATAAATTTTAGTTTAACAACGTAAAGTTTATCTATTTTTAATGATTTAATTTAAAACCCCTATATTATAATTTATTATTAAGCTATGTCATAATAACGTTTTAACGTGTATTACTTTCAGACATAAACTACGTTTTCAAAAATACTTATTTTATAAAGTTACCTTCTACAGGGTCAAAAACAAACAAACTTTGCATCACACGCAACCAAATTTTAATAGCCCCATTTTGATTTTGTAAAATAACACACATTTATTATGGCGCTACTTTAAAGAAAATGTATCTGAAATAAAGCCTTGTCAAAACTAAGAAGTTTTATCTAGTTTGCGTTGAGTCTTATTTTGCAAAAGTGGTGCAATTTACAAAATATAGGTAAAAAATCAAAATTATCTTATGCAGCTGAAATTTTGCATGTGGGCTAGAAACTGCATTAAAAAAAACTTTTTCTAATAACTTTTCGATACTTTCAGAAATAACCCCACTCTTGAATTATTTTCTGGAAAAAATTAAAATTTGACAGACAATGCGAATCACGTGACTACTATTTTTTTTGCTTAATTTTCATCTCGATCGAAGCAGAACTTGATGCCAAAGTCAAATTTTGAATAAAGCTATTAATAAAAAAAAAATTTCATGTGATGCGGACTTTACTGATGACGCTATATTTTTCCAGCAAGTACCGTCCATTTACAAAGGACTGTGTTACAAGCATTTCCTGAACAACAAGTGCCAGGCCAACCAGTGCAAGCACAGCCACTATTTGGTCAGCTCGGCTACTCAGATCGATCAGTTGCCGTTTTTGAGCGTTAATGTTCTTGTGGAAGCGTACGAGTTTGCCATCGAGAATTTTTTTCTTTACGGGCAAATTTATAGGCATTTTGCGAACGCTTTTGCTGCGAATGGTGAGGACAAGGGCAATACCCAAATCTTATTAATATTTAGTACGACGTTTCGTTTTCGAAAAAACATCTAACTTTCTTGTTTCAAATACGGTCCTGTGTTTTTTTTTTTAATCGAAGGCTATTTTGAACTCTAAAATAACTGATCTATCACTTGAACAAATTTTCAGCTTTTTCTCTATCATAGATTTTTATTATGTAACAAATAAAATCCTCATATCATATTTTTTACCACGGAACACTAAATTCGGAGCGGTATCGAAATTTACTGCAGCATAATTTGGAAGAATGGTTCGATAACAACTTACCACTAGCAGAAATCAAGTACTTTTGGTTTCAACCCCCGCTCATAATTCGAGAATTGTCCAAGCATATTTAACAGATAGATTTCCTTACAGCCGGATAGGTACGCGTTCAGTTGTTTCTTGGCCTGCACGATCGCCTGATCTAACTCCTTTGGACTTTTATCTCTGGGGGTACATCAAAAACTGTGTGCACCAACGTAATTTTCAAACGGAGGAAGAATTGCGTCAACTGGTTTTAGAAACATTTCAAACGATTACCCCAGATGTACTTAACAATGTTTGAATTCCACAGTAAGACGATGTTACCTATGCTTAGAAAATAATGGCCATTTGTTTGAACACTGTTTGTGTTTGTAATTAAGTTATAATTTGGTATTATGTTAATAAATGTTTTTTGAGCCATTCACTACCGAACTATGGAGATTTTTCTTGAATATTTTTAAACGATAGCTAAAAAGCTGAAAATATGTTTAAACCAATGCAAGTGGTACATCAGTTATTTTAGAGTTCAAAATAGCCTTCGAAAAAAAAAAAAAACACAGGACCGTATTTAAAAAAAGAAAGTTGAGGATGTTTTTTCGAAAACGAAACGTCGTACTGAAAATCTGTAAACGCTATCTTGTTCGGCTTAAAAAGTGACAATGAAAAAGTATTTTTCATTTTTTTTTTATATCTGTTAAAATAATGCAACACATAAATAAGAAATAATACAGCAAAAAATATATTTTTTAAAACCTATCGAAATCGGTTAGAGATAGTTTAATTTTGCAAACACCATGTAAAAGGTATTTAAATTGTGCAACTTTTTCCTAATATAACCAACATTGTAATTTCTACCGTTTCCAAGATTCCAATGCTATCCCATTCTTATCTTGGACAAACTGTATAATACGTTAAAGTTAGTTTAGTTTTAAAAAAAATTTCTTTTTTTTTTAAGTCCAGAATTTTGATATTTCTTTTATTTTTTTCGGCAAACTGTTGTCAATTGTTATTCCTTTATATTATAATATTAAATCTTTGGCCAAAAGTACTCTTTACCATAGGTGTTTGAATATGATGGTTTTGTCTCGTGATGTGAATAATGTTGGTTGAAAGAAATATTATATTTGATTGTTTTTCTTTAATAATAATAGAGTGTATTAGAATGCATAGTTTTAATTTATAAAGCTTTTCTAAAAAAGGAAGTTTAGGTATGCATTTAATTATTTTGTTTTGTAGTTTTTTTAATGGCTGAATTGTAGTTAAATTCGCATAGTCTTCATGAAAATATACAATAGTAGTAACATCAGCAAACAATTTTATTTTACCTTTTAAATTTAATTTTGCTATAGAATTAATGTAGATAAAAAAAATAGTAGGTTCTAAGGTTGACCCCTATTTTAGTAGGTGTATTGTTGGTAATTGTTTTACTGTGAATTTACCTAATTCCGTTTTTCTTTTAGATATGAAAGGCGAACTGGTAAAAATGATAAATATAATTTTCGAGGAGACCAGCTATAAAATTAAACCCGAAGAAGGATTGGAAGCCGTCCTTAACGCTTTATCAAAAACAAACTTATCTTCTTTTGAAGATACCGTTGAGTATGTTCTAATGCAGATTGGACTGAAACGCCATCCCACATTAGGTAAGTGTATAAGCGTAAATACAGTGACCTGGATAAAGTAGGTCACATATGAAAAAAAAAATTACTCATTCTTTACGCCGATTATCTTCGCAAAATGGGTAATAACCTAAAAATTCATTTTCACATTTGTCACGCGACCACTCGTTTGGCGAGAAAATTGTAAAAAATATTTTTGTTATACACCTTTTAAAAAAAATGTCAAGCAGAGCCTTGAGTAACCAAAAGTATCACCAGTTTTTAAAAATGCCGTAAAATATTTTAGTAGTAACTGTCGCCCAATTTCTGTTTTACCCACATTTTCAAAGATTTTTGAAAAAATTTTAAATAATAAAATAGTACATTTTTTAGAAGAAAAAAAAAACTTTTCATTTCAATATGGTTTTCGTAAATTTAGAAATACAGAAGTTGCAGCTGCATATTATATTTTCAATGATATTTTACAAAACGTTGATAAAAATAGCAACCCAAAATGCTGCCTACTGTCCCTAGATTTATGTAAAGCATTTGATACAGTCAATCACGACATTTTACTTAAATGCCTATACAATATTGGAATTAGGGGAAATATTTATTTATTGTTAAAAAATTACTTAAGTAATGGAAAACAGTTTGTTCAAATGGAAAGTTAAAAGTTCACAAAAAAACATAAATTGTGGTGTTCCGCAGGGATCAACCTTAGAACCTATTTTTTTTTAAATCTACATTAATTCTATAGCAAAATTTAATTTAAAAGGTAAAATTAAATTGTTTGCTAATGATACTGCTATTGTAAATTTTCATGAATACTATGCTCAAATTTATAATAACATTAACCAAGACCTAAATATAATATGTAAATGACTTCAAATTAATAAATTATCATTAAATTTTAATAAATCGTCTTTTATGTTTATAAGTAAATCAAAATTGAAAAATAATAATATTTCTTCCCTATCTTTAAATAATCATATAAGTAGTTATTAAATTTTTAGGTTTTTATATTGATGACAATTTAAGTTGGAAAAAACATATTGAATATTTAAGAAGTTACATTTCACCAATAATTGGCATTTTATTTAAAACTAAAAATTATAATACTATATCATTGAAATATTTAAAAATATATATATTATTCTTTGGTTTATTCAAAATTACAGTATTTTATTTCAATTTGGGGATCATCGAATTTAACTACATTAAAAAAAACTACAAAACAAAATAATTAAATGCATAAATACATAAACTTCCTTTTTTAGAACCAACTATAAATTTGTATGAACCAAACGGATATTTAAGTTTAGAGAAGCTTTATAATTTAAAAATATGCATTCTAATACATATTATTAAAGAAAAACAATCGAATATAATATTTCCTTCAACCAACATTATTCACATCACGAGACAAAACCATCATATTCATACACCTATGGTAAAGAGTACTTTTGGCCAAAAATCAATATTATATAAAGAAATAACAATTTACCACAGTTTGCCGAAAAAAATTAAAGAAATATCAAAATTAAAAGACTTTTAAAAAAAAACAAAAAAATATTTTTTAAAACTAAACTAACTTTAACGTATTATATATTATTATTCTTTTTTTGTAAATGAAATGGGTATTATATTTTTTTTTTAAATAATTTGGATGGAGTTATTAATAATTATTACTAAACATGATTTTTATTATTTGTGATTTTTTATATATTGTTGTGTTATATTCTCTGTAATGACTTTTTAAGTTAGTCGAGAATAAAGATATATATTATTATTATAACCTTTGAAAATGTTTTTAGGAAGTGTACTTTTCGAAATCATCCTCAACAAACCGGACGTATCGGAACATTGGTCCATTATCAGACGGCTCGTCATAGCCGGCGAAAGGATGAATATTAAACAGGGTAGCAAATTTCTGGTTCACCTGATGAAGAGCCCGGTAAATCTGAAAGTTTGCCAAGAGGTCTATCGTCAGATTCTGACGCATAAGTTCGTGGACTTACCGTCGATTTCCCACGATATTCGAGAGCAATTTTTGAAGACATGTTCTCAGGACAATGTCAGGTAAGAAGTCATTATTAATTTAATTTGACAGCGTACCTATACTCTCTAAGTAAGCTTGACAGTGTAACTACCTATTTTCTCAGTACCGTGGGCCAATGTATCAAATTTACTCCCATAGGTACTCTATCTTAGTGTTGAAGGTAGTTATAGGATAATTTTACTAAACCTTTTTTAGGCAAACCTCCGAAATAGAAGCTAACGTAGAGCTAAATTTGAAGAAAGAACGCTTCAACTACGAACTAACACTGCAAAGCAATCTTCCTAGCCAGACTTCACACCTAGAATTTCCGCCGCATCTTTATTCGACAACTGAAAGAACCCAATTACCAAACAGGTAATTGATATTCCAACAATGCATTATTCGTAACAGTCGTGAAACGTATTGACATTTACCGCATTCCTTTTTAGTTTGGGTTATGTGTCGCAACCAGAATTTGGCGGCAGCTCAACTAATCAACCAGATTTTGCCGCGTTGAACCGACAAGCGTCACTATTCGCACCTAATGCGCCGATCAACGATCAATTGTTTGAATCTGCATCGGCTGTTTGCTCTTTTACGCGCAGGCGTAGTACCGACGACGAACACAGCCAAATCAACGAATCGCTCCACGACGTGGATTTGAGGTTTCCCCCGCCTAATATTCGGAAACATGGACGTAATAATAACGGAAGGTACAGTAGAGAGTACTTAAACGCCCCAGACCCGGGGCTACTTTTCGCGTAAAAAAATTCCACAAAATTTCTTAAGTGTAAAATTAAATAACTAATATTTTTGGGATTAATAATATTTGCAGAGGAACCCTCGTTTTAAAAGAGCTTAAAAGCCACAAAATGTGTAAAAATTTTACCCTCTTATCGACAAGGCGATTCTTAGCAGGTCAGATTCTTTGTTTTAGAAAAACATGTATCCATATGCTACGCTTTACCAAGCCAAAAGCGGGGCGAGTTTATAAAAGCGGTCAAAACGACGCTCAAGAGGAAGAGTCGATATTTTCCCAATCACAAGTTAAGGTCGTTACGCTGCCAGTTCGTCTAAAGATTCTTTTACTTCAATTTCATTCTTACAAATATTTCTCTCAAAAGTTCTGATCAGAAAATTATCAAGACATAAATAAATGGGGGGGTCTAAATTACAAATGAAGTTCAGTCAACAAGTCTGCAAGACAAATTTGGTTTTTAATTACTTTAAAATAAAAAGGTACGGTACTATTTGTAACTGTAACAAAATCAGTACACTTTTGCTTTCTAAGGGTCATAAAATAAGGGTCAAGGTCGCAGACAAAGACCTTTTTTGTTTAGGTAACTTGTAACAGATGTTGTTTTGTCCCCCTGAGTTATTTTTATTTTGTGGTACTTGAGAACAGAGGGTAGACATTATTATGCAATAATAATGCCGCCGTCGTATAAAAGTAAATAATAATCTGCAATGCTAGGTAAATGAAATGGGGGAGGGTTAAGGACAAGATTTTATTGACAATGTACAAGTAAAGTTATCAGAAAGGGTTATAATTATTTGGTATGATGTTGCCAATGCTTGTAGAACGTTAATTTATAATTGGTGTACATAAAACGGTGTGATGGGTTTTTCCTAAAAAGAATGTCGGACAGCAGGAATAACTTGACTGTCCACTGCTGAGACCGTTGTCGCTCGGCTTTCTGGTAATATTGTCGGATATGGATTGGTATCCTTAAACGCGACAATATGAAAAACAACGCCCACTTGAGAAGAAAAGTGACACATGCGGAAAGTGGACGAGCTCCTAACTTTTATAGGTTGAAAGTTTGAAATGTCCGACAGTAGGAATGACTTGAGAGTCCACTACGGAAGACCGTTGTCGCTCGGCCTTTCACCAAACTACGTAGTACCTTCATACCAAACGTGTATGTAAATCTATAAAAATACTCTGTAACTAAAATGAATAATTTTAATAATTATCATACGTACACGAAAATGGGGCGATATGTAACAAAATAAATTGCAGATTAACGGCGAACCAATCAAAATAGAGTGTGGTCGCAGACCAAAGAACATAAAAAAGGGGTATGTTGGGAGGTAAAGTGTCACCATTACAGTCGCAGACGTAAATGGGTAGCAAAAGGTAAATCATTACTTGTTATTGTCGCAGACAAAATAGGTAAGATCTGAGAAATGTGTCACCATTCTGTCGCACACATATGTAGGTGCAAATGGGCTAAATTATGGGAGACGGGGACCATCTTACACTAAGTTTTATGAAATGTAATAATTAGGGATTTTATTTTGTATGTTATTTAAGGGATATCTGAATAAATTGTATATGACCAAAATGCTTTTATAATAGATCGATTGTTTTAAAAAATCTCTTTAATTTTCATTTACTGGCAGCGGAATATACCGCATCATAGGGAAACCGTCAGAATAAGAATAAAGCTAAAAAGTCTTAAAACCTGACAAACTTTTACCGTTGTACCAAACTTTAAAAGAACCTGAAAATAAACACAACGTAGACAGGGTCGTACCACAATATTTGACGATTACAGCTAGAGTGACGGATTTCTGCAGGTGATGAACGCACCGGGGGTCGCGTCGGTCAGTTTCAGTACCGAGTAGTATATTCAAGATGTTTAATGCAAAGCCCTCTTACAGAGAGTCTTTGGTTTAATGCATACCTACTTAAATAATAGAGTAAGTAATTAAATAAAATTTATTATTTTCAGTTCCGATGGAGATCGATCACCACAGTTCTCCGACTCTTCCGGGTCATTCGCCGATCGAAGTCCAGCTAGAACCCTAGGTCCGTCGAACGCCCGAAAAAGACCAGCACCCACAGGTCGTACGTATAACCGGGAAGGTCTACACTACGACCCCGACAAAGATTACATCCGCCCTCCTAAAAAACGGATCCCTGAACCTATCAGCGAATTCGATCGCTTAAAACTAAGCGGTGCTAAATTTGATAGACCGATTTATAATAGAGGAGCGGCTTGGCCGACAGTACAAACGGAAAATCCTAATGAAGAAGCGGTTAATAGACAGAATCGCGACGATAAAGAGGCTAGGCCACTGTTTCAGCTGACAAATCACCGAACAAGACCAATGGTTCTTAGACAAAAATTCAGAGACGAGACGACGGGGACGTCAACTCGTCAACCCCACCACGATAACCCCGGTGCCAGGCCAGTGTTGCATAGATCGAGGTTATTCCAAGAAGCAACGGACATCGAAGCATCTCATAGACCCAACCGCGGACCTAACGACGATATCCCAATCTTAAGGCCAGGGTTCCATAGACTTCCTGCAGAAGTAAACGAAGGTGTGCAGCCGTTCTTCGTTAGACCCAGTCGTGATGAAGACCAGACCAGGCAGGCGATTGGCAGGTCGCTTCACACTGATCAAACGGTGAGGTCGTCGCGGCCTATACCGCACCAAGAGTCGGACGCGATAGATCTAGATATGAGGTGTCAAAATGTGAGTGCACAGCATCATGGTACGACGGGCGTATCTGCGAACAGGGTAGAGTTGAGTGTTACTAATAACGAGACTACTGGGTCTAGCAGTAGCGATGCTAAATTGATGAATGACAAGGTTTGTGTTAGTATCTTTTTATTGTGGTTTAATCGTTGTAACCTCCAGATTATCCAACTTTGCCCCAACTTCGTTAATCATTGCTGCAATTGTACAGTGATTTTCGGTTAAGTCGGTACTATTTATAATAATATTTTTAAAACCAGTATATATCCAGAAGCTTTCAAAATTGGTATATTAAAACCTATTTTTAAAAATTGAGATTCTAGTAAAACTAGTAATTACAGACCAATAACATTAATATCTTCGATAGCAAAAATATTCGAAGAAGTTTTAAAATTAAGAATCGAAAATTATTTGGAAAAAATAAATTTTATTTCTAATAAACAGTTTGGGTTTCAAAAAAATAAATCAACACAAAACGCTATTTGTTATCTAACGGAACAAATTAATATATGATGCACTAGATAATAAAAAACCTTGTATTAGTATTTTTCTAGATTTAGCAAAAGCCTTTGATACAGTTAGCCATAATTTACTGTTAAAAAAGTTTGAAAATATTGGATTCAGAGGAAAGCAATTAGAATTAATTAAAAATTATCTGAAAAATAGACCAACCATGTTCAAATAGATAAAAAAAAAGCTATCCAAAGGTATTTAAGTATGGTGTTCCTCAAGGAACAATTTTAGGACCATTACTTTTTAATATTTATATTAACGACTTATTTTATAGTACAAATTGCGATGGACAAATTCATAGTTTTGCAGATGATACTACAATTTTTTATACCGATACAAATTGGGACAACTTAAATAATAAAATTAAAAAAGATTTTAAAATTATAAAAAATTGGTTTGATAACAATTTGTTAACAATTAATTTTAATAAAACATTATATTCTTTTTACTTTAAACCTAAATAACCTACCACGAAATATGAATAGTATTCAAATAAATGAAGACATTCAAATTTTTAAAGTTAATAAAATAAAATATTTAGGAATTATTTTTGACAGTAAATTAAATTGGAATTTTCACATAGATTACTTAATTAAAAAATTAAGAAGTTTACTACCGATTTTTAAAAACAATAAAAAAATTTTAAATGTAAGACATGGAAATTACGCGTTAGTTACAACTATGGAGAACTATAGGGTAGGAGGCCGATCGCAATGCATTGGATTCGGTCCCAAATTAGCATCGGTAATTCAGCTTTACGAGTCGCTGTAAGATGGCGCGCGTGTTCGAAGTGGGCTATCAAATAATGGTTTCTTATGGACGCAATAACTATTTTTATTTAAATTAGTTCTTCAAGGAACAAATAAGGACTTTTATATGAATTTACACTTACTTTGTTATACTTATTAGTAAACTCGGCCTGTATAAAGGTCCAACGATGCTTGGTTTTTAAAATACAGGGTATTAAACATTCTAGCTATACCTTTGGAGCTAGAAAGAGACTTATTTGGCTGCGTTTTCTCTCTGAAAAAGATCCTGTCTTACACCCCGACACAAAAGCAAACTCTACTTTTATAAATTGTACCATTATTTATTATAAATATGGAAATTAATTACAATACAACGTTATTTGTCTTGTCTTGCCTTCAAACATTATTTGTTATTTCGAAAAATTAAATGTCAAGTGTCAAAAGTAAAAGCACAGAAAAATAAAGGGTTTAAGTAAAAGTTAAAAACTATGGAGGATCTAGTTTTCCATATTAAAAACGAAGAAGAAGAAGACAACATCAGCCCACTTCGGACGCGAGAGCCATCTATCGGCCAATAGCGAACTAACCAGAAAACCGGGACAGAATTTGAAAATGCTGCCATTGTCGATCGGCCTCCTACCCTATAGTTCTCCATAGTTACAACTCATTTAAATTGCGGAATTTTAGGTTGGGGAGGAATAAATAGAACTTTAGTTAAAAAATTAGAAATATTACAAAAAAGGTTTCTAAAAATTATATCCAATAAAGATTATCTTTATCCTTCAAAAGAATTATATTTAGGAACAAAAAAGTTGAACATAAGACAACTTTACATTTATAACATCTTAATATATATATTTAAAAATAAAAACCTTATACAATTTAAAAACCATAATCATAATACACGTCATAAAAATGAAATAACCATAAAACCTAAAATAAATAAGTCCATAGGACAAAATTTTTCAAATATTTATGTTTTTATTTAAACGATTATTTACCAACAAAAATTAAAAAATTGATTTCATTAAAAAATTGAAAGTCGAAATAAATACATGGATATTAAAAATAGACAATTTGAAAATATTTTTAGAAATGCTTTAATTAATTAATATTGTTCTGAATAATTTATATAAGTAATATTTTTTACTTAAAAATTATAAATTAATAATTTTATTATAGGTAATATATTTCTTCAAAAAAGCTGCGTTTATGTTTATACTATAAATTAACATTTTTACTATAAAAACTTGATTTTTAATGCATATTTATGATTTATGATTTTACATACTAAAACAAAAAATAAGATTTGCCCCTAACAAGCTCAGCTTCAGGGAATTGAAGAATAAGTTTATCAAGACAACATAAACATATTTATTATATTATTAAATGTTAAATAAACTTATTATTATTATTTATTCCAAGAGCATATTATAATAGTTCTTTTTGTTTAGCCTCCAGAGCATCCACAGTTCGGCAAGATATATTTCGACCCGCATTACAAGTTCAACACGAGTCTCCACAATATGTACCTCGAAGCCATCCTCAATGTGGACATCAACGAAGATGACGTCCACAAACTCATCAAATGCGTTAAAAATTCCGATGGAAGAATGTTTTTGGCTTTAATCGAAAAATACAGAGGCCCCGCAACGGTCCAGAACTTTATCTCTATGACTTTGGCCAATTTGAAGGGGATGAATCAGATGATAGCCAGAACTTACCAGACGCTGTTGAACATCATAGGTATGATAGGCAAACCTTATGCGATAATAATCATCGACGATTCAGCAAAGATAAATAAATCATACAGAGTGTGAAAAAATACTTATAAACATGCTGTGAAACAGGCTTCATAATACACAGTACACTTATTAGTTTTTGGGATCTCTACAAGTCATTGTCGTTACCGACAATTCCACACCCTGTATAAATACCGATATCATAATTTGGCTCCCCGTTCTTTTCTCATTCTTTTTGGTTCTCTAAATTTTTACCGTATCTGTTATCGTTTTCTAGTTACTTGCGAAAATAGTCGTCGATGCAAATCGAGTATTATTGAAGTAACAAGATTTAACAAAAAATCTCCGTTTATTTCTACTTATGTGTTTCGTGTTTTATGGCGCTGCTGGTTAACTTTCAAAATGTCTTTATTCCCAACTAACTTTTACAGTTCATTACATGGAAAGTGACAACATAATATAGAAAATAATAACCAAAAAAAATAACAATAAAAAAAAATGAAAGTTAATCCAATTTAATTCATTAATAAAATCAATTTAAAAAAAAATAGTATAAGTAAATAATTTAATTTAGTAAATATCTCTTCAATTGTTTTTTAAAAGTTGCCAATTTTTTTATTTTTCTGATATTTTTTGGAAGATTGAAGAATATTTTATTATTCCGTCATATAAAAGCGATTTTTTTCCGAAATTACTTTTTACTGGTATACTTTCATAATTTATACAACGTCTGGTGTTATGATCATGTAATGTCTTATTCTCCTAAAGTGTTAAGTTTGATTTTTTTTCTTTTAAAATAATAGAGTGAATTAGAATACAATTTTTAATTTATAAATGTTTTGAACGTGTAAATACCCTTTCGGTCTATATAGATTACCAGTTGATTCTAAATGTGGTAATTTGTTTATACATTTAATAACTTTATTTTGCAATTTTTGTAATGATTTTAAGTTTGATAAACAAACAGATCCCCATGCAGAAGCTAAGTATTGTAATTTTGAATATATTAATGAAAAATATATATTTTTTAAGTATTTCAAAGGAATGAAATATCTAGCTCTGTACAAAACAGATACCAAAGGAGATATCGACTTGATAATATACTGTACATGGCATTTCCAATTTAAATTTTCGTCTAAAACTAATCCTAAAAATTTTGTCGCTTTTGAATTTTGAATATTTTCGTTATTAAATGTTAAGGGGTTAATGATGGAATTTATTTTATTTTTAGAGATAATTTAGTTAAATAATAATAATAATAAACGTCTTTTATTACAATATAATATAAAATTACAATTTATTAAATTAGAAAATGAGTGTCAAATCCTGGCGCAGTCTAGCTGTAGTAGCTACTCTACTGAACCAGTCAAAGACCAAAAAGTAAAATTTAATTGTCATCATTAAATGAATATTTTTAATTTTAATGAAATTTAACATAGCCAATGAAATAGGCAATAATTATATAATTAATAAGAAATATAAACAACTTAAAGCAATTTAAATAAATAAAATACATGAATATAATTAACAATAGAATTTTAAGTATTCTGCACATTTAAAAGATATTTTCTATATTTAATCTTAAACGAATTTACATTTAGAGGCAACATCTCAGTGGGAATCGAGTTATAATATTTTACTGCATTGTAAGAAAATGATCGTTGAAACATGGCGCTCCGATGATGAGGCATGGTTAATTTACTTTTGTCTCTAACCCGTCTATTATGAATATCATGACGAAAAATCAGACGCTCTCGAATCGAAATAGGGGAGTCAGGATTATTAATAATTTTTATCAAGAAAGTGCAATAATGAAGCATTCTTCGTTCATCCATCCTCAGCCAGTCAATTGTCCTATACAAGTGGGAAATATGATCGTACTTTCTTATACCATACACAAAACGAAGACAAGCATTCTGCACCCTCTGTATCCGAGATCTACTTTCAACATCCAAGCAGAAACCGTAGACAAAATCACAGTAATTAAACTTGAACAAAACGAGAGATTCACACAAATCTTTCCTTAATTTAAAATTTAGAATATGTCTATTACTGTATAGTATTTTTTAAAAAAGATAAGTTTTCTGAAATACTTTTTTTAAATGCTCGTTAAACCTTAGTTCCGTGTCAAGCAATAAACCCAAATTTTTAGCACTATCCACAATATTTAATTTTGTTCCATTTACGGATTCATTTAAAATATTTTTTAAACCATTGACCTTATTCTTATTACCAAAAATTAGCATGCATGATTTAGTAGGATTTAAATTTAAATTGTGCCTTCGAGAGAGCTCACTCAATATTTGCAAATCCTGGTTTATACAGTTCTCAATTTCGGCGTAGTCCTCAGCATCAAAACAGCAATATCTTTGTGTATCGTCAGCAAATGCTTGCACTTTACCGTGCTTTAAAGATCTAAGAATATCAGAGGTATACATGAGAAAAAGTAGCGGGCCCAAAACTGAACCTTGTGGCACTCCAGAGCGTATGTCGGCTTGTTCCGAATAATTATTATCAGAAAACACTTTTTGAAATCTATTGAACAAGTATGATTGAATGAGAAAAAAAGAGTTATTAACAAAACCATAATATTTTAATTTGGATACAAGAAGTTTATGATTAATGGTGTCAAAAGCTTTTGAAAAGTCAAGGAGAATTAGTATACTGTTCATCTTTTTATCACACGCACGAAGAATGTCATCTGTTACATTTGTTAAAGCCACAGCAGTCCCAAAGTTTTTTCTAAATCCACATTGTGTGGAAGGAATAATATTATTATCAGTAAAATAACTGTACATCTGATCATACAAGACCCTTTCAAAAATTTCTGAAATAGCCGGAAGAATGCTTATTACTCGAAGGTCATTAAAACTAGTTGGGCTACTGACCTTGGATAATGGTTTACCAATTGATATTTTCCATTGATCGGGGAAGTAACCAACCTCTATACAGCAATTTATTATGTGTGTAATATATTTATCGATATATGGACTACAATACTTGAGCATCAAAGGCGAAATTTCCTCTACCCCTGTCGCATTTCTTGAAATACCGTTTAAAATTTTATTGACTTCAGATACTTTAGCTGGCCTAAATGAAAATTGTAGTGTATCACTAAAAACATTGTCTTCATAAAATTTAACTTTATCGTTACAATTAGAGACATTTTGAAGAAAAGCCGCAAAAAAATTATTAATATCATTAGGATCAGATAACACCTTAGGTATTGAACTATTTTTATCAGCGCAAATGTTAAAGGTTTTTAAAGCAGACCAAATTTTTTCAGAATTTTTCTCGGCACATAAAGAATTCAAACAATTTTTCTTTTCTCGTCTTATCGAAGCCAAAGTAAGATTTCTTAAATACTTATAGTTAATCCAATCATCATTTAATTTAGTTCTTTTAAATTTTTGCAAAGCCCTGTCTCTTTGTTTCATAAATACTTTAATGTTGGCAGTCAACCACGGAGCTTTAGGTTTTGTTATTCTCGATTCTTTTGTAGATCAAACCAAGTTAAGATATGAGAATTAAGTAGTTGGAGTAATTTAATTTTTTAAACACTTTACAATTTTAACCGATATGTTGTCAAATCCATTTTCTTTTTTTGTCTCAAGGTCGTCAATAATTTGTTCTATTTCGTTTTGGGATATTTCCTCGGGATTAATAAAAAAAGATTTTTCTTCTGTCTCCTCGATACATTTTTGGACTTGCGGAATTTTCTTAGCCAGTACTTGTCCTACGTTTACAAAATGATTGTTGATTTCTTCACATATAATTTGCTGATCTTCAACTTTATTTCCATTAATTTCAAGGTAATTAATCAATGGCTTGGCTTTCTTATGTCGATTTGTTAAAATCAAATTAAATTTTCCCAGATTCTTTTTTGATTGCTAGTTGAAAATTGTTCCTTGTAATAATTTTGTTTGGTTATCCTAATTTTGGTTTTTACAAATTTATTATAATTATCATAAACTAGCGTGTACCCGGCATGCGTTGCAATGCCCGGCATTCGCCCCGGTATACCTACCGGTATACGCCCTGGTATACGTCTTGCTATGGTCGCTTTCTCTGAGATGCCATAATAGGGGCGAGTTCACCATCACGATCACGTCAAGTAATACTTTACAGATTTATAGATACACACCCGAACAAACCCGAATTATTCTATATATTAGTACCCGGCATGCGTTGTTACAATGCCACTTTTTTTAATGCTGAAACCCCCACAACAACTCACCAAGGTTTCATCGCAATCGGATGAATGGTATAGGAACGTATTCATACAGACAGACAGACAAACATTCATTTTTATATATATACACGACACTGTTCGGGTGTGTGTCATTTTTTCTACAACCTAAGATCGTTGTACACTTGTGACAATACTATTATACCGATTCCTTTGGGCACGGCACTGTTTGGGTATGTGTCAATTTATCCGCAATCCATGATGTATTTCAGACAATAATATTGTGCCGAACCCTTCGGGCACGGCACTGTTCGGGTATCTAGTTTTTCACATTAGTATAGTTTTTTTATAACCCAAGATCGTCTTATCAAATATGTATAATTTTTTCACAACCAAAGATTGCTTTAAATCATTGTGTAATTTTTTCACAAATCCATTTCGTTTTTCTGGTATCCATTTCTGTACCTAAATAACGAAATTTTATACCTGAGTGTCAAATTTTGTTATCTCTTCAAATAAGAAAGTTACACGTGATTTTATGTGACAGCTGTCAAATTTTGACAGGTAAGTGTAAAAAATGTTTTCATTTTTTTCTTGTCCGGGATGGTAGCTACAATATTGCCAAATGAAATATTTCAATTAAAAGAAGTTGAAATCACTCCTGTCAAATTTTGACAGCTGTCAATGTCAAAATGCCACTTTTTTTTATCCTATAATGTTCCTCGGCCTGCACACAACAACTCACCAAATTTTCATCGTAATCGGATAAATGGTATAGGAACGCATGCGGGACATACAGACAGACAGACAGACAAACATTCATTTTTATATATATATATATAGATTTCTTTATAATAAATGTGGTTGAAATCAGACGGCCAATTATTTCTACTTATATTTTATTTTGTCGTTTTAGAAATGGAAAACCCGAATTTCTACGGAAACCGATATATACGAGTAATCCTCGAAGTCATAACCATGAATCTGTTGTTTGAACTTATTAATCGAAACATGATAGACGAAGCCTGTACATTTCTAAACAAATTTTCCGATTGGGACAGTTTGGTTACGTCGCGGGTAAGTGTCATTTGTGTATTAACAAAGCTTGTCTGCCAAATGATTGGAAAAGAGTGGAGGTACTTCCATTTTATTGCATAATTATTAGCTCTGTTAGCATCACTTGCACTTTTTGAAATACTTTTGGTAGGCTACTTAAAAATGATGTTTAGTGAATTAAATTTTCTTTATTACGGACTCTAGGGCACTAG
Organism: Polydrusus pterygomalis; assembly: GCA_963969555.1. Taxonomy (NCBI): domain Eukaryota; kingdom Metazoa; phylum Arthropoda; class Insecta; order Coleoptera; family Curculionidae; genus Polydrusus; species Polydrusus pterygomalis. The sequence goes on from OZ018383.1 coordinate 11,039,188, forward strand.
ACAGGCCTAAAAGAAAGTAAGCTGGAGATAAGGCGTACCTAACATTGGTGTCAACAATTAATATAATAATAATAAGTTTATTTAAAATTTAATCATATAATAAATATGTTTATGTTGTCTTTTATAAACTTATTCTTAAATCCCCTGAAGCTGAACTTGTTAGGGGCAAATCTTATTTTTTGTTTTAGTATGTAAAATCATAAATCATAAATATGCATTAAAAATCAAGTTTTAAAGTAAAAATGTTAATTTACAGTATAAACGCAGTTTTTTTGAGGAAATACCGGGTGTCCACGGAAGGTGGCTCGCCCCTCTAACTTTTTTGTTTTTCAAGATAATGAAATAAAATGTGGATAATTTGTATACGACATAAAACTGCATTATTTGACAGGTGACTCAACATTATGGAACTTCCTGTTTAACCGGAAGTGACAAACTTTCGATTTTTAAATGGGACACCTGGTATATTTTTACTATTTTTGACTCCATATGACATTCTAAATACAACGATGTGTCACTTGTCACTTTTTGTCACCAAGAAAATATTTTTTTCCAAATTTTTATTGTTTTATCTAGAGGGCTACGAATAACTTAAAATCACTTACTTCAGTTCTCTAATCTTGGGAAAAATACAATTTTACTATTTTTGATCCAATGCTATGTGCTATGTAAAATTTAATTTTTAAAGTTGTATAACTCATTTTTTTTAAATGGCAAAATGGTGGCTCGTCGGGTTAAGGAAAAAGAGGATTTTATTACGATTATTTTGATACCATACACTATTAGGTTTTAGAAAAGCTGCCATTAAAAATCTTTAAAAAGTTAACTTAGAACTTTCCTAAAATGAAGCACCTTTTGAGAATAAATTTAGATTTAAATGCATCAAGTAGCCTGTGACCAGCAAAACTGATAAAACAAAATCATGCCTTGAAGAAAATTGAAATGCCAACAGCTTCTGCCAAAGTAAAGTAGTTTGTTGTTTAAAAAACATGGAAAATAATAGTTTTAGAAGGAGTGAAAAAGTTGATATGTTATTAGTGTTTGGAGAATGTAGAAATAATTCAACCGATGCTGCACGACTTTACGCACAAAGCTATTTTAATCGGCGTCGTCCAACCCGGCACTATTAGGTACCCAAAACTGGTTCCGAAAATGCGAAATGAGCCTGACAATAATAACATATCAACTTTTTCACTCCTTTTAAAACTATTATTTTCCTTGTTTTTTAAACAACAAATTAATTACTTTGACAGAAGCTGCTGGCATTTCAATTTTCTTCAAGGGCATGATTTTGTTTTATTAATTTTGCTGGTCACAGGCTACTTGATGCATTTAAATCTAAATTTATTCTCAAAAGATGCTTCATTTTAGGAAAGTTCCAAGTTAACTTTTTAAAGTTTTTTAATGGCAGCTTTTGTATTTTTCCCAAGATTAGAGAACTGAAATAAGTGATTTTTTGGTATTCATAGCCCTCTAGATAAAACAATAAATTTGGAAAAAAAATATTTTCTTGGTGACAAAAAGTGACAAGTGACACATCGTTGTATTTAGAATGTCATATGGAGTCGTCAAAAAAAGTAAAAATATACCAGGTGTCCCATTTAAAAATCGAAACTTTATGTCACTTCCGGTTAAACCGGAAGTTTCATAATGTTGAGTCACGTGTCAAAAAATGCAGTTTTATGTCGTATACAAATCCCCCGAATTTTATTTCATTATCTTGAAAAACAAAAAAGTCAGAGGGGCGAGCCACCTTCCGTGGACACCCGGTATATTACCTATAATAAAATTATTAATTTATTATCAAGTAACAAATGTTTGTTTTTTAGATTTTCCTCTTCAATGATCATGGGATTTCCATCATAGGGAGATACATATTTATCGCTAAGTTATTGGTGCAATGCAAACCGGAGTTGACTTATGAAATTTTGTCGTGTCCAAGTAAGTTCAGTATTTTAAACATTTCCGTAATTTCCTGTTATACCGGCGGTTGTGACCAACATCCGGTAAAACCGGACGTAATTGAGACGTAAACACATATCTAATATTTTAAAAATTTGTCAAGTCAATTACCTATATAGACCAGGGCTGAAGCCTTTGAAAATGGTAAAAGTGAAAAAAAATAATAGTAGGATGAAACCCATTGGAAAAGGAAGAGAATATAACAAAAATGAAAGGAAAAATAATTTACGGGCGATCCGAGGTCGGGAAGTGGAAGGGGGTGAGTTTTTAAGGGTAGAAAACGATTTATCTCGATTTCCGGCAAAACTACAAGTCCTATGGAAAAACGTTAAATGGCAAAGTTGTAGGTAATAAAAAGATCTACAACTTTTATATTTAGGTACACTTTTTTCACATAACCTCAAAATTTATGTGAAAAACTCAAATAACCAAGTTTTTGGTTTTTTATTTTTATCTTTTACAAGAATTTTTTTTTTTTCACACTTACCTTTTTATGTCCCAAACACACTGTAATTTTTTTGATTTTAATTTAATTATTTATTTTTTTCACCTTATTTTGACTTAATATCGAAAAAGCACCCTAATTTTCAATCGAAAATTCTCACGTCAAAATATCTGCTTTTTTTAAAAAAGTCGATGGGCTTTTTGTTCGTTGAAATGTCTACTTTCTCATGGTGTAAAAAAATATACATTACTATGGTAAATGTTCTCAAAAAATGCAAAGAAACGAAAAAAACTCGAATCCGAAATTTTTTTTTTTTAATTATTATGTACAATTTTGAGCTATTTATTAAAATTTATACTTTAATTACTCGAAAAACGTAAGATTCCATGTTACATTGATAAACAAACAAATTACAAATCCATAAAACATAAAGATCGCAAAAAATATGCGAAAATAGTTGTTCTAAATATAATTAAGGGTAGGATTTAAAGGGGATTTCCTCACATTTACCCTAGTAATGTATATTTTTTACACCATCAGAAAGTAGAGATTTCAACGAACAAAGAGCCCACCGACTTTTTTAAAAAAGCAGATATTTTGACGTGAGAATTTTCGAGCGAAAATTAGGGTGCTTTTTCGATATTAAGTCAAAATAAGGTGAAAAAATAATTATCTTAAAACAAAAAAATTACAGTGTGTTTGAGACATAAAAAGGTAAGTCTTCACCAAATTTCGTGAAAAAAAAATTTTTTCTTGTAAAAGATAAAAATAAAAAACCTAAAACTTATTATTTGAATTTTTCACATAAATTTTGAGGTTATGTGAAAAAAGTGCAAATACAAAAGTTGCAGATCTTTTTATTACCTACAACTTTGCCATTTAACGTTTTTCCATAGGACTTGTAGTTTTGCCGGAAATCGAGATAAATCGTTTTCTACCCTTAAAAACTCACCCCCTTCCACTTCCCGACCTCGGATCGCCCGTAAATTATTTTTCCTTTCATTTTTGTTATATTCTCTTTTTCGATGGGTTTCATCCTACTATTTTTTTTTTTTGGTTTCAAAAACTATCGACCCTGGTCTAATGTCTTTTACCAAATTTTTAAAATTCTTCAACGTGAATCGATCGGTATTATTTATTCTATATGTTTCAGCGCTTCACCTGCTGGAAAAATACGAAAACTGGCCATATAAACCCAGCTGTCCGATACCGGAAATTTTTACGAAAGATCTCGAAGCCAGAAACAACGTTATAACGATGTTTTTGAAACGGGGATACCTATTAAGTCCGGTTTCTGTAATCCACTTTTATAAGGCGGCCTTCAAACAGAAGATATGGAAGTTCGGTAAGATTAACAAAGATATTGATAGCACTAGGAAGATTAGGGGGAGACCCCCTCCCCCTCCCCACAGTCGTAGTAAAAAAGTCCGTACAGCGTTTCCGTTATGATTTCCCTAAATCATTTTAATTTGATGTCATTAGGAAACTTAATAATTTGACTAGTGGAAAATTTCAAAAACACGCATATGTTTAGTGTAATATTTTTACTAAATAGGTACACGTCACAAATGCATCTAATATAATTAATACAACCTTCATTTTTAAACACTAGATCTAGGGCAAATAACGGAGATTTGTCATCACTGTACCACATACCAACTTTCTTATTTTAAATGCAACACCCTGTATATTATTCAATTTTTGGATTCTTTAGAAATTTTTAGACCTATTTCATGTACATTATCCTATACCTATCTTCAACTGTTTCGGAAATATTAAGTGTTTTCAGATTTATTTCAAAAATTAACAACACACTCAGAAATTCCAAATTTGCCGCCTATAACTCAAGGGAAAATTAGTAAAATAGAAAAGCAGTTTCGCCAGCTTGGACACGTAAAGCAGATAAAAAAAAAGTAGCTGCCAAATGCAATAAGTGATGATACCAAATGAGATATTATGCTTGAGTTTTAGGAAAACCCACATACTTCTAGTCGAGAACATTACAAGAAAATAAAATGTATCCCTATAAAATGATACCTACTCATGAGCTCATGGAAGACGATTTTGATAGGAGAACGTATTTTTGTGAACAAATGAGCAATGTTAGATAACAATGTGATCCGATTAGAACTTGTTTTGTTTTCTGATGAGTGCACCTTTACACTTCACGGTCATGCTAGTCGTCAGAATTGCCGCTGTTGGTCTAGAAAAAATCCTCACTGGATTAGAGAAGAACATACGCAATATCCTGGAAAGGTTAATGTTTGGGCAGGAATAGTTGGAGATCATATCATAGGTCCCTTTTTCATTAATGGCGATAATTATTTAGCAATGCTCCAAAATAATGTCTTGCCAACTTTGACAAACATATCCTGATCCAGCAAACCCACAACTTCCAGGGAATATGATATGGTTTCAGCAAGATGGAGCACCGCTCCATTACCAAATCAATGTCCGGCAGTACCTCAACCGAGTATTTCCAAATCGGTGGATAGGGAGGCTGGGATCCATGGAATGGCCAGCACGATCCCCTGATCTGACGCCATTAGACTTCTTCTTATGGGGTTGTGTCAAAAATATTGTATACAAAACTAAACCCCTCGACTTAGCTGACTTAAGAAGACGAATAACGCTTGCGATTAGATCGGTCACGCCTGAGATGTTCAGTTACATTAGAAGAAATTTCTGTTTAAGATTAGGATTTTTGATTTTTAGATTATCAAGAAATAAATAATATTACTTATTGGTTTTTGAGTGTGCTGTTAATTTTTGCAATCTTAATATTTCCGAAACAGTTGAATCTAGGTATAGGATATTGTTCATTAATTAATATGTCTAAAATTTTCGGAAGAGTTCAAAAATTGAATAATATACAGGGTGTTGCATTTAAAATAAGAAAGTTTGTATTGGCCACTGTTACATGACACATCCTGTATAAAAAGTTTTTATTGGAAAAATGCCCAACTAGAATTCCAATCGACGTGTCCGAGCGTTTTTTCGGACCCGCCCCCATGTATTTATTATCGAATTTATTCCATTTGGCCGATACACACCGTATATTGCGTGTGTGATAACCGTGGTTACCAATTCTTAATAATTTGTAGACGTGAACCCTTACGTCAATCCCATGATGATGGATCTGATAAACAAGAACCACCCGTCTTTGAAACGGTTTATCAACGAAATAAAGCAGTTCCAGCTGCACATGACAAACAATATTCTCAGGGCATTTCTGATTTGTTTGTGTCAGCAACGCGTCAGTAAGCAGGAGTTATTCCTGGTCTACGAACAATGCGTGGAGAGGAATATATACCAGAGACTAGTAAGAGAAAAGGTATGTATAAAAGTAATTTTTTTAAGGTTTCTTGGTACTCTATTTAATTCATTTGTTATTTATTGAAATTGAAAAGAGAATGAAGAGTAGTAGAAACTAGGAAGTGTTTAGTAATTAGTAAAGTATTGCCTTACATGTAAAAGTAAATGCGGCCATGGGAAATTACATGTAAATTTTGCTCCCCTTTGAATATTGGCTTCCCTATTCATAATAATAATAATAATTATAATAATAATAAAAGTTTATTCATTATTAAGTTTATATTTTTTGACATTTAATGCTAATATATATTTTTTTTGTATAAACTATCGATTCCAAACTCAGAAGTAAAATACCTACTTGTTTTGAGTTAAATTATAGAATATTTTTGTCAAGAATATATTTCGTAATTCAGGCACAACTAGATTATAATATAAAAGGGATATGACAATATTATATTGGTATATTTTATATCACTATAGTATACGAAGATACAATACGTCATGTATATAATATATATTATATATTTATTTATTTTATTCATTATTTATTAATTACGTTCTTGAATATATCTCTTGGATTAGATAATATCCAATATTAAATTTTATTTTTATAATTATTTAACGATTTAATTATTTTAATTGACTGTGAGCATATCAAAAATATATGGATGAATGTTTAAAAAATGTTTGTGTGCTATTGTTTTGTTTACTCTATTTTTATATACAGGGTGTCCCATAACTTATGGGCTTTAGAGTAACTGGAGTTACTAGACATCAAACTAAGCCGATTAAGTCATATAAGTTTTTTCGGATTGTTACTGGTTCTAGAGATACAGGGTGTTGAAAGTAAAAGTTTATTATTATTATTATTAATATTATTATTTATTTAGTTAAAAGTTTAATAAAGTGTATTGAGGTCAACGGTGGTCACTTTCAACATTTACTAAAGTGAGCTTCTTGATTTGTTCCACTGTTTCGAATTTATTGCGTTGTGATAATTAAAATATTAATTTAATTATTTACTATGTTTTTTTATGCTTTGGGATGTTTAAAGGGAAATATCTCGAAAACCGTTAAAGATATTAAGATCAATCAAGTACACCTTTTTGACTCAGAAAATGCTCTTCTTTAAGAAACTTTAATTGAAAAACACCTAATATCACAGGTAAGAAAAAAAATCATAGATTTATGAAGCCCAGTGTATGCAACTAGCGCCCTCTAGTGTGAAACTTAAAAATTTCTACAAATTCTTATTTCTTGCTCATAAAAACATAATACTGCCAACTTTCAATTCGATTCATTAAACGGTTTTAAAATTATGGCTTATTTTCGAGAATAAACTTTTACTTTCAACACCCTGTATCTCTAGAACGAGTAACAAGCCGAAAAAACTTATATGACTTAATCGGCTTGGTTTGATGTCTAGTATCTCCAGTTACTCTACGGCCCATAAGTTACGGGACACCCTGTATAATAGTATTTTTATGACGAGTTTCATGTGTGTGATTAATATAATTTATTATATTTTTATGTTTAAAAATATATATTAACACCTTGTAAGAAAATATTTGTTTAATATCCATTTTTTTGCTATCTTTAAATAGTAAATCAGAAGAATATTGATGGTATTTTTCGTAAATAATTTTTAAAATGTATTTTTGAATAGTTTCAATATTATTAAGATAATTCCTATTTATGCCTCCCCATCCTAGTATTCCATAATTTAAATGGGTTTGTACTAAAGAATAATAAAGTATTTCTCATTATTTTCTATTTAAAAATTGTTTAAGATGTTTAAATTTTGGTATAAGAATTCTTAGTTTTTTTATAATGTAGGTAGTCACTATGTAAATCCCATTTTAAATGTTTATCAAAAATTATTCCTAGATATTTAATATTTTCACCTTCCTTTATGATAATATTATTATTGCATATTATTGGACCAATATTTGGAAGTTTATTTTTGTAGATATGAAGTAAATGGAATGTATGTTGTTTTGTTATAATTTATAGTTTATTAAACCAGTTGCTTATTTTTATAAAATCTTTTTCAATAATATTTTTTTAAATATTCCTATTTAGACCTTCATAAAAAATAACCGTATCATCAGCAAAACATGCCCATATTTCCTTACAAATCTAGGACTACTTTTTATTCACTTTTTTCATCGTTTATTTTTATTATGATTTGTTTTAGAACGTGGAATATACCATAGAAATTAAAACGAACATGAACATCTGCGAAATCGAACTGATAATTAAGTATTACTTTCAAAAACTCGAAGAAATAAGGATGGTGCCGCGTGGTTCGGAACCTCTACGGTTTGATATAAAACTTCCAGGTAAATATTTGCCGTTATCTCCGATTTTGAGATATATTTTTTACACTTTAGACAGACTTTGCCTTAATTTGTATATCATACCCGCATGAATTGGTAGAACCCTGTATCACAACCACCTTGAAAGAAGCCGTGAAACAGAAACATCGACAACACTGCTTGAAGCTCCATGCGTCACGTGACTTTTAAGGTTATCCATGCTTTATTATGTAATTTACGCGCGATGTAGGTGTTAACTTGGAGTTGTTCGTATTAATTTGTATTTTTGTCCGGTTTTCGATTGATATCTAATAGAAAATGTAAGTGACATGATACCGAAGAACCTCTACAAAATATTAGTGAACATTTTTTGTGCAAGTTTGCTGTAATAGCATTAATAAAGTGAAAAATCCAACAGCCTGGCCGGCCCAGGGCGGTTTGTTTACGGGTCTTATAATGGCGTCAGAATTTTATTTGTTTTAATTTAAAAGTTGTGTTTTTTTTTTGTATTCTAGTTAGCTCTTTGGGATAAACCTTATTGTTTTGTGGCTTGTAGAGATAGTTCATAAGTAGGTAGGATACCTCTAGATACCTAGGTACTTAGGTAAGTACTATTTTTTCTTTTAGTTTGTTTATTAATCAACATGCCAAGCCCCTGCTGTATTGGTGGGTGTAACTCTAACTATAAAAGTGTTTTAAAAGCAGGTGAAGAGAGTGTATCAGTTTTTCACTTTCCAAAAGATGAAAATCTGAAAATTCCAGGGCTACAAGCCATTCCAAGAGCTAATTGGTCGCCCACACAGTATTCTGTAGTTTGTGCTAAGCATTTCGTCCCCAGTGATATATTGCCTGATGGCACCACAAAAAAAATTCCAACTAAAGTGAGACTAAATTTAACCCCGATTTGCCTGCTTACTTGTCAAAAACTGTTCTCATTCCTAGAAAAAGTCCAGCGGAATGAAACGAGGAACAACAAGAGCGTATTGTTATTCCAAAGTCAGTGCGATGACATTCCATACGGCGGTAAACAGTCTCAAAGAGACCGACGTTTACCGCCGTATGGAATGATTGGAATGTCATCACACTGACATTGGATAAATTATACCTCTCAACTTAATCAAGCTTTCGAGCAATCAGATTTTATAAAAAGTTTTGACGATCTCAGTAATTATTCACAAAAAATTAATACTTCTGAATTTTGGGAAGTAAAAATTGTGTGACTCAAAAATACATTTTTATAGTTTAGTTTCGACTAATGACTGTATAAATATTGTTAATCAGGTTTCAGTGGACGTTGATATAAAGGTCAAGGTTTTTTTAAAAGGTAATGAATTGGCTTACAATGATTTGAAACGGGTTTTACCCTTTAAAAGAATAAAAGACTCGCCCGTTGCCGCTCGTCATAATAATAGCTTGTGGATCCGCAACTCCCAGCTGATGCGGCGTTGCCCGATGTGACTTCATGGCTTCTCTTTAAGGTGGTTGTGCCTGTATATTAAGTACGGAAATATGAAAGAACCATTTTTTTCCAGGTGAGTCTTTAAGTTTTAAATCGCTGCCCATTCTCAACACGAACATGAGTATGAAGCAAATCAACGACATCATACAACACACACTGAAAAAATATTTTTCTATCAGTTCCACGTGTTTGCTGCCAGGCACCGTTGAAGTGAAGAAGGAAGAGTTGGTTAATTATTTGGAACGACTATGGACATGATATATGAAGTATTTTTCGATACACAAGGAATAACGTTTTGTGCTTTACTCAATACGTAAGGATAATTTGTCGTTTATATCTATAATCGGTAAAAAGTCTCTTATAGACTTGGAACGGGCGATATTTTTACTTATGTCATTTCAGACGGCTGAAATTTCGAACATTCGTCAGAATATGATAAGACTATCATTAAAGTGGATTTATAAACTTGACGTTCCGTTTGGGTTCACCGTTTGCGTCGACGTCCGTAGACACGAAATTCGACTGTTTATAAACTTGACGTTGGCTGACGTTCACATTAGAAAAGATTGACATAACCTGCTTTTCTTTTGACTTTTCGTGTGATTAATATTGTGTTTTTGTTATTCTCAACATTAACAAGGAATATTTTAAAAATTTAATTGCCCGAGTGGGAATTATCCTTTGTACCTATGTGGTCTTAAACGACAGACACAGAACATAAACAAACTTTAAAATTGCTGCAAATCAAATGGTAAACATCACATGATAGACAAATACGATTTTGATTGGCTCTTTAAGTCTGCTACGACGTTTCTACGAACGGCACGAACGGAAAAAGATAAAATTGGTTTATGTTGAAGGGAAGGGAACGACAAGCCCGATGCAAACGACGACGTCAACGTCAAATATAAATGATCTTATGGAACTCTGTGAAGTTGAAACGGCGAGCGCAAACGGAACGTCAAGTTTATAAATCGACCTTAAATGTCATTAGTCAACATATCTCAATAAGGATAATTTGTGCTTTGTTCACTGGAGTTTTGCAATATCAGTGGTGCGTTGCGTATTGCAAAACTTTTCCAGATACTTGCGTATAGTTTTTACGCATCTTAATAACAGGCTTAGCGAAATAATATGTTCAGTGGTTTTCTTAAAATATGTTCTGGTGAGACACTCGTCGGATATCAATGGACCTACCTGTCTAAGGACGCTTGAAAAAGTCGAATCAATTAGTGCTGTTGTTTTAAAATGGACACATTGTAAGCACCTAAGGTATGGCAATGCGAGGAGCTATTGTTCGATTCGTTGAAACATACTATGGAGTCTTTTTTTATATTGTTTTCAATTTTTGATTAATAGACCTGCCTTTGAAAATGGTAAGAAGTAAAAAAAAATAATAGTAGGATGAAACCCATTGGAAAAGGAAGAGAATACAACAAAAATGAAAGGAAAAATAATTTACGGGCAATCTGAGGTCGGGAAGTGGAAAGGGGTGAGTTTTTAAGGGTAGAAAACGATTTATCTCGATTTCCGGCAAAACTACTAGTCCTATGGAAAAACGTTAAATGGCAAAGTTGTAGGTAATAAAAAGATTTACAACTTTTGTATTTGCCCTTTTTTCACATAACCTCAAAATTTATGTGAAAAATTCAAATAACACAGTTTTTGAGTTTTTATTTTTATCTTTTACAAAAAAATTTTTTTATACACTAAATTTGTTGAAATCTTCCCTTTTTATGTCCCAAACACACTGTAATTTTTTTGATTTAAAATATTTATTTTTTAACCTTATTTTGACTTAATATCGAAAAAGCACCCTAATTTTCAATCGAAGATTCTCACGTCAAAATATCTGCTTTTTTAAAAAAATCGGTGGGCTTTTTGTTCGTTGAAATCTCTACTTTCTGATGGTGTAAAAAAGATACATTACTATGGTAAATGTGATGAAATCCCTATTAAATCCTACCTTTAATTATATTTAGAACAACTATTTTCGCATGTTTTTTGCGATCTTTATGTTTTATGGATTTGTAATTTTTTTGTTTATAAATGTAACATGGAATTTTACGTTTTTCGAGTAAATAAAATATAAATTTTAATAAACAGCTCAAAATTGTACATAATGTTAAAAAAAAATGTCGGATTAGAGTTTTTTTCGTTTCTTTGCATTTTTTGAGTTTTCACCAAATTTCGTGAAAAAAAAATTTTTTGTACTTAAAAGATAAAAATAAAAAACCAAAAACTTGGTTATTTGAATTTTTCACATAAATTTTGAGGTTATGTGAAAAAATGTTAAAAACTCACCCCCTTCAACTTCCCGACCTCGGATCGCCCGTAAATTATTTTTCCTTTAATTTTTGTTATATTCTCTTCCTTTTCCAATGGGTTTCATCCTACTATTATTTTTTTTGGTTTCAAAAATTATCGATCCTGGTCTATAAATTGACATGAATTTTTGGTATTTTTAGAGATATTTTGTTAAATACTTATTAGATATCGTTGGATTTGTCGCCAAGTGCCGATTGTTACTTTACTAAAGATATAGTATGTAAGAGTTAATATTTCTTGTAAGAAAACTGTTTTCTTTTTATGGCTTTGGCTGTGACTTAAAAACGGGAACCGAAAATTAAATCTCTTCCTTCAATATTTTCTTGAACGTAGATTATACGTATTCAACACAAACTTGCATGTGCTTAAAAGGAATCATACGCTAGGAAATTGGTTGCGTAAATTGTATTTTGTAATTTCACCAAGTTCATCCTGGACTAACGAAATCACCGGTCGTATGACATGTGTCTTCTCGCTCGCTCTAAAGGCGTGCAGGAACGACGTAAGCAAAGATTAACGACGATCAAATCAAATCAAAATTATTGTTATAAGAAGTACATTTTGTTAACAAAGCTTTGGCCAGTATTAAAACTGTTATGGAAATTACAATGTTCTCTATATAAAGGGAGAAAAAGTAATCCAATAAATAGATAATCACACATGAGACAACAAAATAGTCAATAGTCAAAAATTTACACATATTTCAATCCAATACTAAGACAAGCTCAATCGTACAAAAAATCTGGCAAGAATATACACTAATCAAAGTTTAAAAAAAAAAAATAAAGGGAATGCCTAGATATTATCATTGTAAAATTCCTGGATAGTATAGTAGGGTCTAGTAATTAGTTACCTTTTTAGTCTTTGCTTAGTTAGTTGTTTAGTCACAAAACGAAAACTTTAAGGTGAGAATATTAGTTTTGCTGATATTAAAATATAATAGGTTCGCATCACACCATTGTTTGACAAGCAGTAAATCGTTCTGGTTCTGCACAATTAGCCTTAACTCTTCTGCATTTTTTCCACGTCACAAGACAGTAGTATCGTTACGTAGTAGTAAAGTTACATTTTTGAACGGCTGCCATCCAACAGTTTTTTTAGACCGGTTTTAAGATCCTCCATAGTACTGAACAATTACCACTAGTTACGAATTGAGTCAATTTAAGGTCAAATAAACCCCCAAAGGGGCGAATCTTTAAATTCTTCGGCAACAGCGTAAAAATTTGAAACTATCATCGCATTGGATCATCATTGCTTACGTCGCTCATACATGACTTCCGAGTGTGCGGGGAGACCGGCCGTGTACTGTCGTTAATCCAGGACTTAAAATGCTTTTTAGTTATATTAAGATTATCTCGAATTAAAATAGTATTTTTTTAATAAAGTACCTACTGTCGTTTTTTGAATATTTTTTTAGAATCGCTTGTTTATTTACATACGCTGTTCTACGTTGGGCAGCCTTACTACAACCCGACTTATCATTATGAAACCCTATACCGTGTGTTTCTCAAAAGACGTTCACCCCTATAACTTTTCTGTATTTATTGATATTAAAATGAAATTTTGAGATTATGCATAAGAGATGAGTCTGTATTTATTGATATTAAAATGAAATTTTGAGATTATGCATAAGAGATGAGTCTGCATTTATTGGCATAATTTTCAATTTGTTAACACTTCCGGTTTGACCGGAAGTGACCTTGACTTTGATATTTTAAATCTTATATATTTTTACTTATTTGGGTTCAGCATAACATTATGAGTGAAATGACACCTCACTTGTAATTTTTTTGGCGTGTTATAATATTTTTATGTTAATTTTTTATTTTTAATCTAGATATTAAGTTTATTATTAATTATTTTATTTATTAAGATAATTAGTTAATAATACATATCTACAATACATACAATCTTGCGGCTTCAGAAGAATTTATCCGGCCACTCCAAAAATTAGAACCATATCAATTTGTTCATTTCTAGTAAAACTAACCATTTTATCTGATTTACAATGTAAGTTTAATAAACGAATGACATTACAATTATTTTTTTAAAACTATAATATTGGTTTTTAAAGCCGCCTTTATATTTCTTTAGCAATAATGCATAACGCTTTTAAATTTGCGATTGGGACTTAAGGCAAATTTTTTCGTGTCAATTTTAAAATAGCATATAGGAGTGTATGGTATCAAATTGTTGGAAAATAAATGCTCGTTTTAAAAATCCTAGTGAACCATCGTTTCATTTGGAAAAAAGAAGTAAACGTCAAGAAAACAAAATTTCATTTTTTAAACGGTTGTGAAACGTAGAAAGTCAATTATTATGACATAATTTAATTTTCATAATATACTACTTGACTATAAATTAACAGATTTAATTAGTTTGTAGCACTCTAGATTGAAAATAGAAAATTAACATATACTTAAATGTTATAACACGTCAAAAAATGACAAGTGAGGTGTCATTTTAATCAGAATGTTATGCTGAATCCCGATAACTAAAAATATACAAGATGTCCAATTTAAAATACCAAAGTCAAGGTCACTTCCGGTCAAACCGGAAGTGCTAACAAATTGAAAATTATGCCAATAAATGCAGACTCCTCTCTTATGCATAATCTCAAAATATCATTTTAATATCTATAAATACAGAAAAGTTATAGGGGTGAACGTATTTTGAGAAATACCTGGTAGATTTTATCCCAAATTTGAACTTTTAACGTGTAAAAATGAGTGGTTGTTATACGTAGAATTTTCTACTAGTTCGGTATACCGGGTGTCCACGGAAGGTGGCTCGCCCCTCTAACTTTTTTGTTTTTCAAGATGATGAAATAAAATCAGGGGATTTGTATACGACATAAAACTGCATTTTTTGACAGGTGACTCAACATTATGGAACTTCCGGTTTAACCGGAAGTGACATAAACTTTCGATTTTTAAATGGGACACCAGGTATATTTTTACTTTTTTTGACTTCATATGACATTCTAAATACAACGATGTGTCACTTGTCACTTTTTGTCACCAAGAAAATATTTTTTCTCCAAATTTATTGTTTTATCTAGAGGGCTATGATTACCCTAAAATCACTTATTTCAGTTCTTTAATCTTGGGAAAAATACAATTTTACTATTTTTGGTCCAATGCTATGTGCTATGTAAAATTTACTCTTTAAAGTTGTATAACTCATTTTTTTAAATGGCAACATGGTGGCTCGTCGGGTTAAGAAAAAAGAGGATTTTATTACGATTATTTTGATACCATACACTATTAGGTTTTAGAAAACCTGCCATTAAAAAACTTTAAACTTTCCTAAAATAAAGCATCCTTTGAGAATAAATTTAGATTTAAATGTATCAAGTAGCCTGTGACCAGCGAAACTGATAAAACAAAATCATGCCTTGAAGAAAATTGACATGCCAACAGCTTCCGCCAAAGTAAATTAGTTTGTTGTTTAAAAAACATGGAAAATAATAGTTTTAGAAGGAGTGAAAAAAGTTGATATGTTATTAGTGTTTGGAGAATGTAGAAAGAATTCAACCGATGCTGCACGACTTTACGCACAAAGATATTTTAATCGGCCACATCCAACCCGGCACTATTAGGTACACAAAACTGGTTTCAAAAATGCGAAATGAGCCTGACAATAATAACATATCAACATTTTCACTCCTTGTAAAACTATTATTTTCCATGTTTTTTAAACAACAAACTAATTTACTTTGGCATAAGCTGTTGGCATTTCAATTCCTTTCAAGGCATGATTTCGTTTTATCAGTTTTGCTGGTCACAGGCTACTTGATGCATTTAAATCCAAGTTTATTCTGAAAAGATGCTTCATTTTAGGAAAGTTCTAAGTTAACTTTTTAAAGTTTTTTAATGGCAGCTTTTCTAAAACCTAATAGGTATATGGTATCAAAATAATCGTAATAAAAACCTCTTTTTTCTTAACTCGACGAGCCACCATGTTGCCATTTAAAAAAAAAATGAGGAGTAAATTTTACATAGCACATAGCATTGGACCAAAAATAGTAAAATTGTATTTTTCCCAAGATTAAAGAACTGAAATAAGTGATTTTAAAGTATCCATAGCCCTCTAGATAAAAGAATAAATTTGGAAAAAAAAATTTTTTTGGTGACAAAAAGTGACAAGTGACACATCGTTGGATTTAGAATGTCATATGGAGTCAAAAAAAGTAAAAATATACCAGGTGTCCCATTTAAAAATCGAAAGATTATGTCACTTCCGGTTAAACCGGAAGTTCCATAATGCTGAGTCGCCTGTCAAAAAATGCAGTTTTATGTCGTATACAAATCCCCCGAATTTTATTTCATTATCTAGAAAAACAAAAAAGTTAGAGGGGCGAGCCACCTTCCGTGGACACCCGGTATAGGAACGATATATACGTTATTCATTACATTTTAGTAAGTACTTTTGTTCGAATATTCGAATGTATGTCGCTAAAAAAAATACGCATGTAACCCTGGCTACGCGGACAATCCCGCAAAGAAGGCTCAATTATTTTTTATTAATTGGTTTTTTTTATATTAGAATTTATGATGTTAAATATTTTCGTTACGATAAAAATATAAAGCTTATTTTTATAAATATGATATAATACCGTTTAAGGTTATGTACATAATAGTTTCCATTCGATTTTATTAGACTTTATCTTTACGGGTTAGACATTTTTGGTACTCAGGGCACCAGGTGCTTTTCAAATTATTGAATATGAAGAAGCTACACTTGCTCAGGACTTTGGTTGCCTGGTGCGAAGGGACGTTTCTGCTGAAGGTCAATAGTTGTTGGGGGACCTCTGAAATTAGACCAAATGAGCCGCCCGCCAAAAAACCCATTTTATCCTTTAGGTTTTTGTTTGGAATTGTTAATAAATTTTTAATTTTCTAAGAAAATATTGTTTATTCATTATTTTTACCTCCAGAGTCCCTGGTCTTATGCCAATTGGGACATGCAATTTAACGGTATGAAACACCGTAGATATTTACCTTTAGATAAGCAAACGATAATCACGGAAGTGGCAAATTTATGGCCTCGCGAATGTAAACAAAGCTATACACGATTAGACATGCGCACTGCAACATTATCGTTTGGCGAATGGGGAAATAGACAGGTCCGGGCTTTAAAATTTAAATTCTTGCCAAAAATCGGAATTTCTTCTCAATTTTTTTGATCAGGTTGGGAATTAAGTTAGAGATTTCTGGGATTTGCAAATAAAATATACCAAAACATGCATCGGGATAATCTGTCTTGGTGTGTGTTTCTCTTTTTTTTTTCATACCTTGTTTGAAAATACGAAATACCCCTATTTGGGTATTAATAAAATCATACAACAGCTGTTACTAATCATTGTTTATATTCCAATCCGAATCACTAAAAGCACAAACACAATTTACTAAACTACACAAAAACTAGAAATCCGTAAATATTAAACACCCACAACAGGGAATCCACGGAGAAATTTTAAAACACAACAACAAAAATGGCGCCGAGCCGGTTCTGAGGGTATTTTGAGCATCTCGATA
The DNA here is from genome assembly GCA_963969555.1 of Polydrusus pterygomalis. NCBI lineage: Eukaryota > Metazoa > Arthropoda > Insecta > Coleoptera > Curculionidae > Polydrusus > Polydrusus pterygomalis. The sequence goes on from OZ018383.1 coordinate 11,056,555, forward strand.
AAGAAGGGCAGGCCGATAACACGAGGTTTGTACGCATGCCCGATGCTGCTCAGAGGTTAGGCAGCTGACCGGCGAGACATGCGCTCGGACGTATTTTTTCACCCATAAAAAGTAACTTTTGTTTGCGCACGAGATAAGCTCTACGTATCTAAAGGTAAATGTCTATGTGAAACATGCATCCTGTTTCTCGCTACTTTTTTTTCAAGTAAGGAACCTGGAGGACGTTAGCATTTGAGGTATTGTCGGCTTGTTGTGACAAGGAAATGCGATGTCTATTTTGGCTTGACGTCGTTAGCATCGACGACAGCAAAATAGGCGTAATATGACGCAACGTCAACGAAAGAAAACTTCTTTAGTACCTATACAATTAAAGACTGTTACAATTCATAAAATCTTTATTATCTACAAATAAAATGTGAATAGAGTGGAATAATATGTACAGAGCATGAAAGCGTTCATTCAAAATGAACTAAATATTAATAAAATCTGCGATCGGATGAACTACATTAGTGCCGAAAATTAAGAACGTCATAATCGATTTCTTCAATAACTTTTTTTTCAACATAATCTTTCTTCAACGTACATACGCCTTCTCTGCTGCAACAACCGCATTCCATAAGAAAATAATAATACTTCAAAATAGGGATATTATACGTTTTTCCAAATTTTTAATAATAAAATCACATGGCGCTAAGTCCTGACTACACGGCGGCGGGAGCACCTCCGGAAAGTTACCATGCGAATTAAGGCCAACTGGAATCGTTCCTTTGGATGTGAAATAAAATCATCGCAGCCCAAGAAGCAGTGCGTTGAAGTAAGACGGTAAGTAAGTAACGTTATCAGAAACCTGTTTGCCATAACGGGTGGAGCATCAGCTCCGAATTATTCAACTTTTGCCCCAATTGCTGTTTTTTTTTTATAGTTTCCGCATCGAATTTTTCCTATATCCTTATTTACACAGAAAACTTGCAAAAACTCCATCCCGATAATATCTATAATCTCTACAAACAAAGTACAAACTCATCGTCATCACTGTTCGAATTGAACAATATAAATAAAAGGACTTTGGATGTATAAGAAAACACTGTGCTAAACTTAAAAGCGTATTCATACGATAGGTCAGTCACGGTCTAATTACGGTCCGTTCACAGTCGGATCAAAATATTGTCGGAAGGTACACCCATATAGACCAGGGCTGCCAGGGCTGAAGCCTTTGAAAATGGTAAAAAGTGAAAAAAATAATAGTAGGATGAAACCCATTGGAAAAGGAAGAGAATATAACAAAAATGAAAGGAAAAATAATTTACGGGCGATCCGAGGTCGGGAAGTGGAAAGGGGTGAGTTTTTAAGGGTAGAAAACGATTTGATTTCCGGAAAAACTACAAGTCCTATGGAAAAACGTTAAATGACAAAGTTGTAGGTAATAAAAAGATCTACAACTTTTGTATTTACACTTTTTTCACATAACGTCAAAATGTATGTGAAAAATTCAAATAACCAAGGTTTTTTATTTTTATCTTTTACAAGAATTTTTTTTTTCACGAAATTTGATGAAAACTTACCTTTTTATGTTCCAAACACACTGTAATTTTTTTGATTTAAAATATTTATCTTTTCACCTTATTTTGACTTAATAAAAAATTACTGTGTGTTTGCGACATGAAAAGGTAAGTTTTCACCATATTTCGTGAAAAAAATTTTTTCTTGTAAAAGATAAAAATAAAAAACCAAAATTGGTTATTTGAATTTTTCACATAAATTTTGAGGTTATGTGAAAAAAGTGTAAATACAAAAGTTGTATATCTTTTTATTACCTACAACTTTGCCATTTAACGTTTTTCGATAGGACTTGTAGTTTTGCCAGAAATCGAGATAAATCGTTTTCTACCCTTAAAAACTCACCCCCTTCCACTTCCCTACCTCGTATCGCCCGTAAATTATTTTTCCTTTCATTTTTGTTATATTCTCTTCTTTTTCCAATGGGTTTCATCCTACTATTAATTTTTTTTTGTTTCAAAAATTATCGACCCTGTCTAATAGACGTTTATAGATTATATAAAATGCAAGCCGCAATATTTAATCTGACTATAACCGGACCGTGATTTGACCTTTAGTACAACCGTCAATTTTTTTTTTAAATTCCAACCAAATTCCTTTTATTCAACGCGTTTTAAAAAAAAATATGTATCACTACATAATATACTTTCTCCATTTTTATAAATAATTTTAAAAAAAGTTAATTAACCCTAAGGTGGAACTTGAAAGACTACTACCGCCGGCCAAACCGGTTTTTTAGGAGTGACAACGTCTTGGCCATCAGAGGAGCTTTTTTCGGCTTAAAATGTGAACTACTACTATGGCTAGAACTACCTGAAAGAAGAAAAAAAACATAATTAATTTGTGTTGGGCTACATGCTTGGTAAAACTGTTGTTCCATTGCACAGGAAGAAAAAATAATAACTACTTGTTATGTTTCACAAATTTTATCAGTTTCCTGACACGTGTTTCGGCCGCCCTTACGGGTCTATCAAAGGAGTACAAGAAGATCGATATTCGTAATATTCGAATGGTTGTCAACGAGAATAGTAATTTACGTTACAAGACCGGAAAGTAATGCTTTTCAGATTGAGAAGCATTTCCAGGGCGACCCGTGGGCGAGTCCTGGAAGCTAGGAGAGACACCAATTTTCGATTGCGTGACGTACAATATTTTTTTTAAGACCGACACTTCGATATACATTTAATTCTTTATTTTATTTTATTTTACTAGCAATATAACGTAAGTCGCTTTCCTTGCTGCTTCCAAAATTTCTTCTGAAATCTCATTTTCCGTGTCGGATAATTCAAAATCTGAATTCATATTTTTAAATTTGCGCACTCGCGAAACAAGTTTATCATAAACAACAAATTAAAAATCACCGAACTGTCACTCGACAATACATCGAAATGTTGTTATCATAGTAATGAAATCAAGGTAGATTGTATTAACAAATAAAAAAATTAAACTTACTACTACTTCTATCGCTAGCCCCTTTTCCAGGATTGGGCACGGCTATTTTTCCGGCCTCTCCCGATTTGGCGAGTTGATTCAGTCTTTCGGTGGGGGTTTGCGACGGCCTTTTGATATCGACTGCAGTGCCGTTTTTAGCCTAGAAAGAACGAGTTCACATTTACGGGGGAGCAACGATATGTCGATGGAAAACGGGGAAAAGTCATCAACTCCAATTGAAACAAAAATACAAGAGGGAAAAAACAACGATACCACATGAGACTTTGTCACAGAATATATAGCTATATATTACGTAGCTATATATTCTGTGACTTTGTTTACTTTAACCACAGAATATATAGCTACGCACAGCTATATATATATTCTGTGCTTTAACGCACTGGCAATGTTCCTCATATTATATGGCCTTAGAGTTGTTTACTTTTCGCTGTACCATCGATAAATAAATTATAGAAAATGCTACAACAAAAAATCTACTTGATATAGGCGGTGTTTTTTGTTTTGTTTCTGACGTCTCGTAGACGCGCTCGGGCTGGGGCCCTGGGACGTATATCAAACGACAACAAAACGAACAAACCCGAACATTAACGTCAAAACATTAGTAGAAAAATGTCAGGTTTATGGACGTTTGAAGAAAAAGGTAGCCCAATTATTATATTTGATAATATTTCCATCAAAATTATTAAAATTCTAAAATATAATATAATTCCTATATTACATCATTTAATCAGAATTTCTTTTAAAACCGGGTTATTTCCAGATAAATTAAAAATAGCAAAAGTATCACCAGTTTTTAAAAATGCAGAAAAATATTTTAGTAGTAACTATCGCCCAATTTCTGTTTTACCCACATTTTCAAAGATTTTTGAAAAAATTTCGTAAATTTAGAGATACAGAAGTTGCAGCTGCAGATGTTATCAAAGATATTTAACAATACGTTGATAGCAACCAAAAATGCTGCCTACTGTCCCTAGATTTATGAAAAGCATTTCATAATAACATTAACCACGACCTAAATATAATATGTAAATGGCTTGAAATTAATAAATTTTAATAAATCATCTTTTATGTTTATAAGTAATTCAAAATTAAAAAATAATAATATTTCTTCACTCTTTTAATAATCATTTAATTAAATATACTAATACAATTAAATTTTATGTATATGAAGTTAGCAAAACAACTCCGGACAACCAAGTTAAGTGTAACGGTAAAATTTACCGCTAATTAACCGTAAAAAAATTAATTTTGCCGCTCGTCTTTTTAAAAAAATACGAGGTGTTTTGCCAAGTTCATATAAAGTTGGCAAAACAACTTTGGACCGTGCAATATTTTTGGGTGTTCAATACTATGAAAATTTACCGTTAATTAACCGTATAAAAATTAATTTTGCCGCTCGTCTTTTTTAAAAAATACGAGGTGTTTTGCCAAGTTCATATAAAGTTGGCAAAACAACTTTGGACCGTGCAATATTCTTGGGTGTTCAATACTATGAAAATTTACCGTTAATTAACCGCTAATTAACCTTAAAAAAATTAATTTTGCCGCTCGTCTTTTTTAAAAAATACCAGGTGTTTTGCCAAGTTCTCGAGAAGTTGGCAAAACAATTTTTTTAGACTAGCTAGTTAGGATTTATTTTTATACTACCTGAACAAACCCGAACGTGCAATATTTTTGGGTGTTCAGGTTTGTTCAGGTAGTATAAAAATAAATATTAACTAGCTAGTCTAAAAAAGTTGTTTTGCCAACTTCTCGAGAACTTGGCAAAACACCTCGTATTTTTTAAAAAAGACGAGCGGCAAAATTAATTTTTTTACGGTTAATTAACGGTAAATTTTCATAGTATTGAACACCCAAAAATATTGCACGGTCCAAAGTTGTTTTGCCAACTTCTCGAGAACTTGGCAAAACACCTCGTATTTTTTAAAAAAGACGAGCGGCAAAATTAATTTTTTTACGGTTAATTAACGATAAATTTTCATAGTATTGAACACCCAAAAATATTGCACGGTCCAAAGTTGTTTTGCCAACTTTATATGAACTTGGCAAAACACCTCGTATTTTTTAAAAAAGACGAGCGGCAAAATTAATTTTTTTACGGTTAATTAGCGGCTAATTAGCTGTAAATTTTACCGTTACACTTAACTTGATTGTCCGGAGTTGTTTTGCTAACTTCATATACATTTAAATTTTTAGGTTTATATATTGATGAAAATTTAAGTTGGAAAAAACATATTGAATATTTAAGAAGTTACATCTCACCAATAATTGGCATTTTGTTTAAAGCTAAAAATTATATATCAATAAAATGTTTAAAAAATATATATTATTCCTTGGTTTATTCAACATTACAGCATATGATTTTAATTTGGGGATCAGCGAATTTAACTACAAAAGTAAATAATTAAATGCATACATAAACTTACTTTTTTAGAACCAACCATAAATTTGTATGAACCAAACTGATATTTAAATTTAGAAAAGCTTTATAAATTAAAACTATGCATTCTAATACACTCTATTATTATTAAAGAAAAACAATCGAATATAATACATATTTCCTTCCACCAACATTATTCACATCGCGAGACAAAATCATCATATTGAAATACCAATGGTAAAGAGTACTTTTGGCCAAAAATCAATATTATATAAAGGAATAACAATTTACAACAGTTTTCCGGGGACCTTTCATGCCACCACTCGTTTCTATTAGACGCCACAAACAAAAAATACGGTTATGTATACCTAAATTAGCAGTGTTACAATATCGAACTAGGTACGAGATTCGTGTAAACTAAAGAGGCGGTTTTTCATCGACGTTCTTGTGCCTAACTTATTTCTTCTTTTCGCTCTAAGCAATAATTGCTTTCTCTGAAAAAAAAATCACACAAGGCAAAATAAAAAGGAAATAGGCATGCTTAGCGGGGAAATCGACGATCGGAGAAAATGTGAAACAAATCCACCGGTTGCGTCAAAAAAAAAATAGTGCCTCAAGTTACATATGTGTGCATTAAAAATTACTAGACCAGGGTCGGTAATTTTTGAAACCAACAAAAATAATAGTAGGATGAAACCCATTGGAAAAGGAAGATAATATAACAAAAATGAAAGGAAAAATAATTTACGGGCGATCCGAGGTCGGGAAGTGGAAGGGGGTGAGTTTTTAAGGGTAGAAAACGATTTATCTCGATTTCCGGCAAAACTACAAGTCCTATAGAAAAACGTTAAATCGCAAAATTGTAGGTAATAAAAAGATCTACAACTTTTGTATTTACACTTTTTTCACATAACCCCAAAATTTATGTGAAAAATTCAAATAACCAAGTTTTTGGTTTTTTATCTTTTACAAAAAAAAAATTTTTCACGAAATTTGGTGAAAACTTACCTTTTTATGTCCCAAACACACTGTAATTTTTTTGATTTAAAATATTTATTTTTTCATCTTATTTTGACTTAATATCGAAAAAGCACCCTAATTTTCAATTTCAATTCAAACATGGAATCTTACGTTTTTCGAGTAATTAAAGTATACATTTTAATAAATAGCTCAAAATTGTATGTAATAATTAAAAAAAGAAATATTACGGATTCGAGTTTTTTCCGTTTCCTTGCATTTTTTGAGAACATTTACCATAGTAATGTATATATTTTTTTACACCATCAGAAAGAGAGATTTTAACGAACAAAAAGCCCACCGACTTTTTTAAAAAAGCAGATATTTTGACGTGAGAATTTTCGATTGAAAATTAGGGTGCTTTTTCGATATTAAGTCAAAATAAGGTAAAAAAATTAATATTTTAAATCAAGAAAATTACAGTGTGTTTGGGACATAAAAAGGTAAGTTTTCACCAAATTTCGTGAAAAAAAAAAATTTTGTAAAAGAAAAATAAAAAACCAAAAACTTGGTTATTTGAATTTTTCACATAAATTTTGAGGTTATGTGAAAAAAGTGTGAATACAAAAGTTGTAGATCTTTTTATTACCTACAACTTTGCCATTTAACGTTTTTCCATAGGACTTGTAGTTTTGCCGGAAATCGAGATAAATCGTTTTCTACCCTTAAAAACTCACCCCTTTCCACTTTCCGACCTCGGATCGCCCGTAAATTATTTTTCCTTTCATTTTTCATTCTTCCTTTTCCAATGGGTTTCATCCTACTATTATTTTTTTCACTTTTTACGATTTTCAAAGGCTTCAGCCCTGGTCTATACCTGTTTTCTAGCGATGTTCCTGGGAGGTTTGACGGCAGTGTCCAAGTACGCTAACTTTGTGGTGCGGACCGGCAACTTGACGTCTTGGCTTTGTTTTATATTTGCAGTCAGCGCTTTCAATTTGGCCTCTCTCTCGTCCAGACAGCGCAAGTACATGTCGCGCCAGGATTCCATCTCTTCGCGTTTTTTAGACCTAAATTCCTATTAAAAAATTAAAGGGATAATTATTTTACAGCCACTTTTTTCTGTCAAAGAAAATAACTCACTGTTTATTAAGAACATTCTATCATATGACATGTCTATGAACATTTACTTATACCGTAACCTCAACATTGTTTTGAGACTGTTTTGGGTTGCTAGTAGTAAAAAACACTGAATCCTCATTGAAAATATGAAACAAGTCAGGGAACAACAGTCTACTTAATCTTCTTCTAAAATATAATATAATATCAAACTATACCAGTAAAAAGTAATTTCGGGAAAAAAATCTCTTTTATATGACGGAATAATAAAATATAAGAATTTTTCAAAAAATATCAGAATAATTTAAAAATTGGCAACTTTTAAAAAACAATTAAAGAGATAATTACTAAGTTAAATTATTTATATTTAATTTTTTTTAATTGATTTTATTAATGAATTAAATTGAATTAACTTTTTTATTAGTATTAGTATTAACCATTTTTTATTGTTCTTTTTTTTATGGTTATTATTTTCTATATTATATTGTCATTTTCCATGTAATAAACTGTAAAAGTTGGTCTGGAATGAAGGCATTTTGAAAGTTAACTTTTCTCTGTGGATTCCTTGTTTATTGTGGGTGTTTAATATTTACGGATTTCTAATTTTTGTGTTGTTTAATGCACTGTGTTTGTGCTTTTAGTGACCCGGATTGGAATATAAACAATGACTAGTCAAAACCATTGTATGATTTTATTATGGCGAAATAGGGGTAAAATACCGGGTATTTCGTATTTTCAGTAAGTATGGAGTAGTGATGTATGTTGATATATAACTCAATTTTATTATGATCAATTTAAACACATCTAACTAGGCCTAGGCTACACAAACAAGGTATGAAAATAAAGAGAAACACACACTAATATTAATCCAAGGGTGAAAGTATTCCACGGGTCAAGTTCTCGGGCAAAAACTTTTTCAAATTCTTGAACAAGAAATTGTGCTTGTAAATGTTTTACACGAACCCAAGTTTTTGCCAAATTGTAAAAATCAATACAAGTTATATATCAACTAATATTTGATTTAAGGTTAGGTACGCGATAACATCGAAGATTGGTTATTTTGCTGGTTTTGTTTGGTTTTTATATTCGATTTTATACAGGGGCGGATTTACAAATTTGCCGCTAGTAGGCTATTCAATTTTTGCCGCCCCTATACCAGTGACGGCTCGTGAGTCGTGAAACAGGTAAAGTGTTAGGGAAAGAAAAAGCACGCTCAAATTTGGTCAATAATTTTTAGTAAATATTTTAAAAATTTATGATTACCTACTTATTTTATTGAAAATGAAATTTCTTTCTGCAAAAGCCAGTAAAGTTCCAACTACCTTTTTTTATTCCCATTAACAGACACGGCCAACAATAAAGTTTATTTAAAAAAATACTACCCATCGACCACGAATAAAGATTGTACCATTTATTTCTGTAAGATAAAAAAAAAGTTTTGGGCCAAATTTGCCGCCCCCTAAAATCTGGCGCCCTAGGCTCCAGCCTACTCAGCCTAATGGTAAATCCAGCACTGATTTTATAAGTTTTATAGTTTAATTGACTTGTTCTCTTCCTTTTTAAACAAATTTTAGAAACAAAACCTTACAAAAGAGTTTTCTAACCTCAAAATCTGATAGGTTTGCAACTACTTTTTAGTAGTTGCAAACCTGGCATTTTTATGCCAAAAATCACTACTTTATTTCCCAACTTGATCAGAAATTGAGAAGAAGTTCCAATTTTTTGGCAAGAATTTGGGGCATATTTTAGCTGTTTACACGTAAAAATAAATTGAAGGTCAACTTCCACAATATCCTGAGCAAGAACTTAAATTTTAAAGCCCGGACCCGTCTATTTTCCCATTCGTCAAACGATAATGTTGCAGTGCGCATGTCTAATCGTGTGCAGCTTTGTTTACATGCGCGAGGCCCTAAATTTGCCACTTTCGTGATTATTGTTTGCTTATCTAAAGGTAAATATCTAAGTGCATGAATTCTCATTTTACAAGTAAGTGTTCATAGACCTGTCATATGATAGAATATCCTCTATAAACAGGGAGATGTCGGCCCGGCGCAATCGTACGTATATGAATGAAATGCTTGGTCTATCTTTTCTGTGCCGTCGTTGGATTATTACCTTTTGACAATGTAACAGCCACAACTCGTCGGAATCTTCTATTAAGTAAGGGTTGTGGAATTCTAGCTGAAACAGCTGATCGGGATTCGCTTTTTCTATTATTGGTTTTAAAATTGAGTATGGAACACCGCCAGTATATTCGAGAGCTAAAATAAAAACAGAATTCTTGGAAAATGTGAAATATGCAAATTGTGTATAATATACAGTGTGAGCAGTAAAGTCCGCATCATTTATGGGATTTTTTTTATTAATAGCTTTATTCGAAATTTGACTTTAGCATCAAGTTCTGCTTCGATCGAGATAAAAATTAAGCAAAATAATAGTAGTCACGTGGTTCGCATTATCTGTCAAATTTTAATTTTTTCCAGAAAATAATTCAAAAGTGGGGTTATTTCTGACAATATCGAAAAAAGTTATTAGAAAAAGTTTTTTTTAAATGCAGTTTCTAGCCCACATGCAAAATTTCAGCTGCATAAGATAATTTTGATTTTTTACCCATATTTTGTAAATTGCACCACTTTTCCGAAATAAGACTCAACGCAACCTACATAAAACTTCTTAGTTTTGACATTGCTTTATTTCAGATAAATTTTCTTTAAAGTAGCGCCGTATTAAATGTGTGTTTTTCTACAAAATCAAAATTGGGCTATTAAAATTTGGTCGCATGTGATGCAAAGTTTATTTGTTTTTGACCCTGTATAAGGTAACTTCATAAAATAAGTATTTTTGAAAACGTAGTTTGTGTCTGAAAGTAATACACCTTAATATTAAGACAACAAAGAACACAGTGTCATCTGTAAAGAGTTCATTAAGTGGAAAACAAATTTTAGTGGTGGGTAAAAAATTAAAATTATCTTATGCAGCTGAAATTTTGCATGTGGGCTAGAAACTGCATTTAAAAACTTTTTCTAATAACTTTTTTCCATATTTTCAAAAATAACCCCACTTTTGAATTATTTTTAAAAAAAAATTTGACACATAATGCGAATCACGTGACTACTATTTTTTTGCTTAATTATCATCTCGTTCGAAGCAGAACTTGATGCCAAAGTCAAATTTCGAATAAAGCTATTAATAAAAAAAAATCCCATATGATGCGGACTTTACTGATCACACTGTATATGTATATATGTTGTTGGATTCCTTCCAAATCATTTTTACTTTACTAGAAATCAATCCCGCCCATTATCTGCTTCAATTAAGGCCTTACCATCGATGTTGTCTTGCAAAATGCGGCTGCACAGATCAAATAGTGTAGGAACTTTTGTATAGCTAACCTTGTTTCCAGAATAAACTTTGGTACTAAAAAAAAATGTTATTTGTAACAAAATTGGTCTTTTTATGGAAAAGTAAGAAGGTAAAAATAAATACGGTACTTACCGCTGATGTTTGGCATTGATCACTCGAGTCAGAGCTTCGTCGTCACTCCACTGTTTCCTATGTTGATTATTATCCAAGGGCACACTCAGTGGCCGATAGTTAGGTGTAATCGAAGGCAACAAGCTTGTCATATTTATGTCGAGGGGTTCTAGGTCGCCTGGATCTTTTAATAGCTTTGGGACCTACAAAATTTCCCTTATTTACTATTCAATATTATCAAAGATACTCAACAAAACGTTGATAGCAACCAAAAATGCTGCCTACTGTCCCTAGATTTATGTAAAGCATTTGATACAGTCAATCACAACATTTTACTTAAATGCCTATACAATATTGGAATTCGGGGAAATATTTGTTTATTGTTAAAAAATTACTTAAGTAATAGAAAGCAGTTTGTTCAAATGGATAATGTTAAAAGTACAGGGTTATCCAACCAAGACTAGACAAGGCGATTTTTTGACTTTTCCTGTACTTTTATAAAAAAAACTGAAATAGCCATCTTAAGTCATTTTTTCCCGCGAATTCGAATATCTTCAGCAAAAAACAATTGAACATCAAACAAAAGTACTAGGGGTCACTTTGATATTTTTTTAAATGGAACACCCTGTATATTTTTACATTTTTAAATTCCACATAAAATTATAATTATTTTTTATTGAATGCACTATTAGTCTATACTTCATAGTTTCCGAGATATTGACTCTCGAAAAGTGACATTTTTGAATTTTGACAGCTTATCACTTTCTAACAGTACGTCTTAGAGCAAAACGGCTTACATGTCCCTATCTTCAATTTTTATTATCTTCCCAAAAAAATCAACTTCCAGTTAAACCGGAACAACTATATTTCCTTCTTTCGAGTTACATCCGGTTTAACCGGAAGTTGATTTTTTTGGGAAGATAATAAAAATTGAAGATATGGATATGTAAGCCGTTTTGCTCTAAGACGTACTGTTAGAAAGTTATAAGCTGTCAAAGTTCAAAAATGTCACTTTTCGAGAGTCAATATCTCGGAAACTATGAAGTATAGACTAATAGTGCATTTAATAAAAAATAATTATAATTTTATGTGGAATTTAAAAATGTAAAAATATACAGGGTGTTCCATTTAAAAAAATATCAAAGTGACCCCTAGTACTTTTGTTTGATGTTCAATTGTTTTTTGCTGAAGATATTCGAATTCGCGGGAGAAAATGACTTAAGATGGCTATTTCAGTTTTTTTATAAAAGTACAGGAAAAGTCAAAAAATCGCCTTGTCTAGTCTTGGTTGGATAACCCTGTACATAACTTGAGGTTTTCCGCAAGGGTCAACCTAAGGACCTACTTTTTTTTTAATTTACATTAACTTTCTGTAGCAAAATTAAATTTAAAAGGTAAAATAAAATTGTTTGCTGATGATACTACTTTTGTATATTTTCATGAAGACTATGCTCAAATTCATAATAACATTAACCACGACCTAAATATAATATGTAAATGGCTTAAAATTAATAAACTATCATTAAATTTTAATAAATCATCTTTTATGTTTATAAGTAATTGCTGATGATACTACTATTGTATATTTTCATGAAGACTATGGTCAAATTCATAATAACATTAACCAGGATCCAAATATAATATGTAAATGGCTTGAAATTAATAAATTATCATTAAATTTTAATAAATCATCTTTTATGTTTATAAGTACTTAAATCAAAATTAAAAAATAATATTTCTTCACTATCTTTCGATAATCATATAATTAAATATACTAATACAATTAAATTTTTAGGTTTATATATTGATGAAAATTTAAGTTGGAAAAAACATCTTGAATATTTAAGAAGTTACATCTCACCAATAATTGGCATTTTGTTTAAAGCTAAAAATTATATATATCATTAAAATATTTAAAAACTATATATTATTCTTTGGTTTATTCAAAATGACAGTATATGATTTCAATTTGGGGATCAGCAAATTTACCTACAATTCAGCCATTGAAAAATCTACAAAACAAAATAATTAAATGCATACATAAAGTTCCTGTTTTAGAACCAACTATAAATTTCTATGAACCAAGCGGATATTTAAATTTAGAAAAGCTTTATAAATTAAAACTATGCATTCTAATACACTCTATTATTATTAAAGGAAAATAATCGAATATAATATTTCCTTCAACCAACATTATTCCCATCACGAGACAAAACCATTATATTCAAACACCTATGGTAAAGAGTACTTTTGGCCAAAAATCAATATTATATAAAGGAATAACAATTTACAACAGTTTGCCAAAAAAAAATTAAGAAATATCCAAATTATGGACTTTTATTAAAAAAATACTAAAAAAATATTTTTTAAAACTGAACTAACATTAACGTATTATATATTAATATTTTTTTTTGTAAATTGTTATATAATTTTTTTTAAAATAATCTCGATGGGGTTATTAGTAGTTACTAAACATGCTTTTTATTATTTGTGATTTTATATATTGAATATTTGGTGTTATATTCTCTGTAATAAACTTTTTAAGTTGGTTGAGAATAAAGATAATATATATTAGTATTATCAATAAAAAAAATGTAATATAATATTCTAACCTCAGCAGTATCCTTGCTAGAACTGGCTCCGCCATTACCACTAGTACTAGCACTACTTTTCGACGTTCTATCCCCTTTACTACCGCTGGAACTTCTATCTGAGCTGGTTTTTTCTTGGGTCACAATGGCACTGCTGCTCTTCTTCTTATTTTTGGTAAACACTGGCGCTTCTAACATTCCCAAAACATCGGCAAAACTAGCTCCAGATTCAGAGTCTATGATTATAGGAAATTGTTTGGGAGTCATTTTCGGTTTTGATGCACTGGTTGTTTTAGATTTGTTATCTTTTGTATATTTACTACCGCCAGCGCTGTCTCTCTTTGACTTATCATTGTCCATCTTTTTTTCCTTCTCCTTTTTCTGTTCATTATCTTTTTTCATCTCAGTGCTGTCTCTATCTTTGCTCTTGTTTGAACTGGATGATCCATGGCTCTTACTTTTAGTCTCTTTGCTCTCTGAACCTTTATGTTTCTTACTTTCTCTGTCTGCAGAGGGATCCCTTTCTCTCTTTTTCTCATTGGAGTTCTTACTGCCGCTCTCCTTGTCGTTATAAATCTTTGTGCTCTTTTTGGAGTCTGAATGCCCATTTGACTCCTTATACTTGTCACTTCTACTGGACTTCTTCGAATCTTTGTCCGAGTCACTTTTACTTCTAGACTTTTCTGGTTCCTTGGAGTCTTTTTTGTGTTTGGATTCACCCTCCTCATGTTTGGACTTACTCTTAGCACTAGAACTATCCCTTTTAGAACTAGATTCTTTTTCTTTATAACTCCTATCATGCTTACTTTCTTTAGATTCCTTGGACTTGCTATGTCTATCCTTGGACTCGTGTGGCCTTTCTTTAGACTTACTACTATGCTTATCTTTGGAATCACGATGACTATCTCTTGACTTACTGTGTCTGTCTTTATCACTGTCAGAGCTAGATTTTCCATGCTTTTTAGACGTTTCTCTTTCTTTATCCTTATTATTTTTCTCCCTAGATTTGTTATGTTTTCTAGCTTCAGTATCACTATCGGAGTAATTTGAATCACTAGAATGATCCCTCTTACTTTTTCTATCGCTGTGATGCTTGTTGTATTTATTATTCTTACTATCTCTCTCACTAGAGGAATTGTCCTCACTGCTATTGTCACTATCACTAGAAGATCTATTACTAGACGCACTTGAATTTTGTCTGGATACCTTCCTGCTCTTTTTGTGGCTTGGGGATGAGTCTCCTTCACTTTCTGAACCCTCAGAGTCACTATCAGATTGGCTTTCACTATCACTAGTACGCCGACGACTTTTGTGACTGGATTTCTTTGCCTTTTCATGGCTATCACTGTCATATTTAGTCTTTTTGGACTTGTTATTAGTCTCAGATTCACTATCACTAGAATTGTCATCGCTCTGATCATTAGAGTGACTTGGTTTGGGGTTCTTATCATGTTTATCATGACTTCGGCTTCGTTTACTATGCTTGTCATCAGTATCATAATTATCTTTGCTGGTATTGGTGGATTTTATATGATTAGAATAGTTAGCTTCTTTATAGCTTGTTTTTATTTTGTCACTTTGTTCCTCTTGATCACAAATCTGAAGGGAGTGAGGATCCATATCTATAAAATAGTTGCCTTTTAATTAATTGACTTAATAATGGTCTCGAATTTGATAATTTTTCACTTTATTTACCTACCTTCATCTAATGGCCCATTTCCTAGATTTTCACTTATGTCTGAGACAGATAGCTCTTTCTCTCTCTTCCCCATTTTTTCTTGCTCTGCATCTTCTTCCCCTTTTACCATGGATTTCCATTGATCTACTAAACTTCTAGCTTTTTCTCCAACTTTGCCTAAATACATAAAATGTCAACATAACTATTTATGGCTATTATGATAATACTATTTACCTTCAACTTTTTTTAAACCATTGACGGTTCTGCCTATGCCGGTCTCTTCTAGATGGCACACTCTTATGGGTAGTCGAGAAAGCTTTTCAATTGCATGTAGAAGCTGTTAAGATAAAATGTATTGTAGTCTAAGCAAAGACAGAATTCTATATATTAAGACTTGCATATCCATATCTATCTGTATATGCCTACCTTATGTTTATGAAAAAAATAAATAAAAACAACCCTACAACTTGTGCTTAATACATACTTTAAAATGATAATTTTTTGTTCATAAAAGACCAAGAAATCCATAAATTTACGTATTATAAGAATTCTACTTAGCATATGGAGATGACTTGTAACAACACTAACAAGTAGGTAGGCTATCAACCGCATTTTACAAAATGTCTAGCCAAAGTAGATTTATAGATAAAAGAAGGATTTCTGTAAAATACAATTGCAAAAAAATTTACGCATTATCAATAAAGTATAAACGTAATTGAATACTTTTTTTAGAATTCCTTATATGAAAAATATGGCTAACCAAAGGTTGCCCCCTACCTTCTCACTAATTCCGGTTTTAGTATGCCTTTCCAAGCTATCCTGGTAGTGCCGTATGGCTTTTAGTAATTTCTCCTTTGATTCCTCCATATCAACTTTTTTAAATGAACTAGTTTAAACACTAAACCCCCTTTATATTCTACAAATCACCCGAGCAGATGGAAGAGTTCCACTATGTACTTCTTCTTTTTAATGCTTTTTATTTTAATATAGCGATACACTAAACAATGTGTGAATGAAAATACAGCTAAAATACACTTTAACGAATATTTTTAAACAATTTCGTAAACTTTAAAAGACGATTTCGTTATTTATAGAGCATATTTTTAAAATGTTGCGTCGAACTTTTAGATCAGACCGACATCGCAGCAAAATCTTAATCAGCTGTCAGGTTTGTGACACTGACAGCAGGCTGCGCCAGCGCCATCTGTTTCCTATGTCGAAATCTGTTGTACCGATTTTTGTTTGTACTGCGCCTACTCTGTGGCAAACTTTCTTGTTTTTTTTTTGACAGTTTTGTTTTAACGTCAAAATCAAAATGTCAAAACAAAAAAATTTTCCAGAGGTTTTTTTGCATTTTTTTACCTCTCGTTCATTTTTGTAATATTATGTACTTAAAAATAATTTAAATAATTACAGTTGTTTAAAATGGAAACGGAGGATTACGTTCAACAGGTAAATTTACTATTTTTCCATGCCAACTTATCTTATACGGTATTTTTTAGCTTCAAGCTATAAATCAAATGCTAGAAAACTGCCCTGAAGGAGACGAACGATCAGAATTATTAAATTTAAAGCAAAATATTGAAGAATTACTGTCTTTAACTAGAGAAGTTGAAGAACATAGCAAAATAAGTTCTAGGGAAAATGAAACTGTTGCAACAACTAAAGAAAATAAGCAGGAAAATGATACCAAATTTGATGATGAATATGAACTATTCATGGTAAGCATTAACTTAAAACTTGTGTTAATTTATAAAACATGATACATCCGTTATGTTTTCAGGCTGAAATGGCTAAAGAAGGAGTGATAGATCTAACCTTAGAAACACCTAATGATGATGAAGGTACCAAGGAACCCGAAGTATTAAAAAAAAATAGCAATAGTTTAAAACAGCTAGAAGGCAAGAAGTTTAGAGCTCCACATAAGCATTCATGGGGACAAGTAGTATACCATAACGCCATGGTCTGTTCTGTACCTGATGATATTCCTTCTAATTATGAATTTGAGGTAAACCCTAATTGACAGACAGCTATTTCCTTTAATTTTGGGTCTATATAACTTGTTTTTAGGGAATGGGTATTTTATAAATCATAATATTTTGTAGGTTAAAGTTCTTTTTCTAAATCCAACTCACAAAGAAATGCTACCTTGTCCGTATTATTTTCATATGGAAAAAGATTGTAACTTCAAGGAAGGAGGTTGTGGTTATTCCCATGGAGAACAAGTTCCCTTTTCGAGTTTGAAAGAATATGTAGAGCCAAAATTTGAACTTTTGACCATAGGAAGTAACGTATTAGCTATGCAGATGAATAGTTTGTGGTGTAGGTAAGTTTGGGGTACTTTAATGTTACTTAATGTACTTATATTGATTTTTCTAGTGTTTATTATTAAATATCTATGTCCTTAGGGCCAATATAACTGAAATAATTAAAGAGAGACATGTATGTTTGATCAAATATGATTCTAAAAATGCAGAAAATCAGTCTTATGAGGAGATTCCTTTTCCTCGCATTCTGCCACTGGTTACATCAGAAGAACGTACCATCGACGATGATAGCGATAGTGACAGTGATGTTGAAGGTAATCAAAATAAC
Organism: Polydrusus pterygomalis; assembly: GCA_963969555.1. Classification (NCBI taxonomy): domain Eukaryota; kingdom Metazoa; phylum Arthropoda; class Insecta; order Coleoptera; family Curculionidae; genus Polydrusus; species Polydrusus pterygomalis. Next base: position 11,074,358 of record OZ018383.1, read on the forward strand.
TTAGATATACTAAGGTTTTTGTCACTTCAAATAAAAACCAATTAAAATATTATAATGATTAAATAATTATGTTTGTTTTATAGTGATGGAGGGAAACTTTGAAGAGCAGGTGATAAAGGATCGTCAAGAATTGATTAACACAAGTCTGATGACTACACCAGACTCACAAAAGTTGGGCGATTGGGAAAAATACACCAAGGTAAGGATTAAAACAAATCAAATCAAAATACACTTTATTGTTATAAGAGGTACATCTTAACAAAGCTTTGGACAGTATTTAAACTGTTATGGAAATTACAATGTTCACTATAAAAGTAAGAAAAAGTAATCCAATAAATAGATAAATAAATAATTACACCTTATGAGACAACAAAATAGTCATGGTCAAAAATTTACACATATTTCAGTCCAAGAGTCCAAGCTCAATCTTGCAAAAAAATGTGGCAAGAGTATACACTAATCAAAGTTAAAAAAATTAAAGGGAATGCCTAGATATTATTGTAAAATTCCTGGATAGTATACCTAGTAGGGTCTAGTAATTAGTTGCCTTTTTAGTCTTTGCTTAAAAGTCTTATAATCTTAAAAGATGTGGTTGTAATTTTGTGAGAGTTGTTTTTGGTATAGGAAGAGGAATATCATTCACAGTACGCATGTCATAGGAGCTGTTAATAGCATAATTTTTATATTTTTTATGACTGTTTCCAAGATAAAAATTCCAATCAAAGTTAAAATCTTTTCCCTGACAAATAAAGGTTTACAGTGAATACGACAAGTAACACCACACAAGTATCTTAATGCCCTCTTTTGCAAAACCAATGTGGAGCCCAATAGGCCCTCACTACTAAATCCCCAAAAAGCAATACCATACCTCAAGTGACTCTCAATAAGTGAAGAATAAACCGTTCTACCCACACTCTTCCCCAAATCTCCTGGGACAACTCACACTGCGTAAGAACCGGACGCTAGTCTCCCATTCAATACAAGAATGTCATCCTTAAACTTAAGTTTGTCGTCGATTTAAACACCCAAGAATTTAGCAACGCCCAAGTTTTTAACAAAATTATCTGCCAAAGTTAAGTCAGAAAACGAAAACTTAAAGGTGGGAATACTAGTTTTGCTGATATTAAAACATAATAGGTTCCCATCACACCATTGTTTGACAAGCAGTAAATCGTATTGTACAATAATTAGCCTTAACTGTTCTGCGTTTTTTCCACGCCACAAGATAGTAGTATCGTCGGCGAATAAAGTAAAGATTAGGCAAGTGACACCAAATGCATAATTGATAAATTATACAGATCGAGCATATAGGTACATAAGTTGAATATATTTTATAATTTCAGGGAATAGGTTCAAAGCTTATGCAAAAAATGGGGTATATTGTCGGAACTGGACTAGGAAAAAGCGGATCTGGCATTATAAAACCTGTTACCGCCACTCTATTGCCACAAGGGAAATCTTTAGGTAAATCTTTTATAATAATAAATATATAATTTATAAAATAAAATTTTAACCTGTAATAAACTGCCAACAAAGATTACAGGAAAGGACAGCTCTAAGGATATGTACCGACTAGACGTTTTTATTTCCTTGTATCCTTCAAATGTCATTGAGTTTTAATACCATTTCTTGTTTTAGACTATTGTATGAACCTCAAAGAACAACACAACAATCCGAATTTGTTTAATGCAGAAAGTAAAAAACGTTATAGAGAAGGGAAGCGAAAACGATTGACTAGAAATGCTAAAACAGTGGCCATGAGTAAAATAGTCATCGAACAAATGGAGCTGGTCGAATTTGTCAATTGTAGATTTTCAACTAGCAAGGTGAGTGATAGTTTCTGTTGATTCACAAATAATCCAGGTGCTCAGTCATTTATTATTTTAACTTATTACTAATAGATCAGGGTCGATAATTTTTGAAACCAAAAAAAATAATAGTAGAATGAAACCCATTGGAAAAGGAACAGAATATAACGAAAATGAAAGGAAAAATAATTTACGGGCGATCCGAGGTCGGGAAGTGGAAGGGTGTGAGTTTTTAAGGGTAGAAAACGATTTATCTCGATTTACGGCAAAACTACAAGTCCTATGGAAAAACGTTAAATGGCAAAGTTGTAGGTAATAAAAAGATCTAAAATTTTTGTATTTACACTTTTTTCACAAAACCTCAAAATTTATGTGAAAAATTCAAATAACCAAGTTTTTGGTTTTTTATTTTTATCTTTTCCAAAAAAATTTTTTTCACGAAATTTGGTGAACACTTCCCTTTTTATGTCCCAAACACACTGTAATTTTTTTGATTTAAAATATTTATTTTTTTACCTTATTTTGACTTAATATCGAAAAAGCACCCTAATTTTCAATCGAAAATTCTCACGTCAAAATATCTGCTTTTTTAAAAAAGTCGGTGGGCTTTTTGTTCGTTGAAATCTCTACTTTCTGATGGTGTAAAAAATATATACATTACTATGGTAAATGTTCTCAAAAAATGCAAGGAAACGGAAAAAACTCGAATCCGAAATATTTTTTTTTTTAATTATTACGTACAATTTTGAGCTATTTATTAAAATTGATACTTTAATTACTCGAAAAACGTAAGATTCCATGTTACATTGATAAACAAAAAAACTACAAATCCATAAAACATAAAGTTTGCAAAAAATATGCGAAAATAGTTGTTCTAAATATAATTAAAGGTAGGATTTAAAGAGGATTTCATCACATTTACCATAGTAATGTATATTTTTTTTACACCATCAGAAGGTAAGTTTTCACCAAATTTTGTAAAAAAAACTTTTTCTTGTAAAAGATAAAAATAAAAAACCAAAAACTTGGTTACCTATTTGAATTTTTCACATAAATTTTGAAGTAATATGAAAAAAGTGTAAATACAAAAGTTGTAGATCTTTTTATTACCTACAACTTTGCCATTTAACGTTTTTCCATAGGAGTTGTAGTTTTGCCGAAAATCGACATAAATCGTTTTCTACCCTTAAAAACTTACCCCTCTCCACTTTCCGACCTCGGATCGCCCGTAAATTATTTTTCATTTCATTTTTGTTATATTTCCTTCCTTTTCCAATGGGTTTCATATACTATTATTTTTTTTCACTTTTTACCATTTTCAAAGGCTTCAAGCCCTGGTCTATAATCCAAATTTGTACCATAACTAACGTTTTTTTACTCATTTTCATTATTTCGTTTTTTGGTATGTTACGCCTTCTTAAGACACTCTGTATAAATGCGCAATGTCCCCGAACAACGACGATAGTGCACGATAGACATCTCATTCTCTTTATCACAACAAGCCGACAAGACGTCCAATGCATAGGTCCACCAGGTTCCTCGCGAGTTCCACAATGAAACCACGTGAAAATAGACACCAATTTTTACTCTAGAAGGTTTAATTTGAACTTAAATTGACTCAATTTGTAACTATTGGGAATTTAACAGTGCTATGGCGGCACAGAATGCCTCCTAGCGGTAGCAAACGAACAAAAGAAAATGAAATATGACAGTTTTGACATTAGAAATGTTAGGTTATTGTGAAAATAGTGATGTCACATATAAGAACAAAAAATCAACTAAGAAATGAATATGTAAGAACTAAAACTGCACAGGACTCGCCAATTTTTCGAAGCATTCAAGCATTTAACTCCATCCCAGAAATTATAACAGCATTACCAACCAAGGAAAGCATGCGTCGTAATCTCAGAAAGTACCTACAATCAAAGACTTAAACCTAAAATAGTTCCTATTTGAATATAATTTATAATATGTATATTTTATAATATTTGATTGTAAATACAATAAATTGTAAAATTAAGGCCCCCGTACCAGTAAACACATTACTGTTTAGGGGTCAGTTATAAATAAAAATTTTAAAAATTAAAAAAAAATTTTTTAACATTTCTACATGTTGTATGAACATTATAAGAAAACAATTTTACAAGTAAGTGTTCGTAGACCTGTCATATGATAGAATGTCTTCTATAAACAGTGAGATGTCGACCCGGCGCAAAGGTACGTTTTAGAATGCAATGATTTGTCTATCTTTACTTTATCGTCGTTTGCTTCAAACTTTGTCAACAAGCATAAAGTCAGATCCGGTCTTATCGTGCGGTCTTACGTTTTAACAAAGACATACTTTTAACTTTTCTTTTCTTTTATTGCGTTCAATCATACTATCCAAATAAAATCCGTAAGACAAATACGACAGACTTATGCAATTTTGATATGAAAGAAAAGGATGTGTATTTAATTTTCAGCGATTCACAAAAGTTTGTACCTGCCACTTTCGTCTTGATTTAAAGATGTCAGTTTTGTGATTTTGACAATTAATTTAATGTGACAATATAAACGATAAAAGCAATTTTCTGGTTTTTTGCATCCCCAAGCAAAAAAAATGGTGCTTAATTTGTTAAACTATTTCGAGAATGAAAGAAAAAGTAAAAATTCGCCAACCAATATGCAGGAAACCGTAGCAAAAACACTGGGAATTCGTTTAAGGACTGTGCAGAAAATTGTGCATGAAAGAAAGCATGATATAATACCGAAGAATACTAAAAAATGTAAACGAAGAAAGCCAAAGACAGAAGATTTGAGCGAAAATATTAAAATGGGAGTTCGGAACGTGATTTATGATTTATACATATCAAAAACCAATGCAACTCTTCCAGTTTTAAAAGAAAATTTAAAAATTCGAGGTGTTTTGGAAATCGGACTTGAATCGATATCAAAATAATTAAAAAAGTTGGGTTTTCGCTATAAAAAAGACTGTAACAACCGGAGATTTTTATGTGAGCAGCCACAGATACATAGTGAGTCAGCGTGTTCAGTTTTTAAAAAAATATACGGAAAATTACAAATCAAAATTTAGAAAAGTAGTATTTTTAGACGAAACATATATATATGATATTTTCAAATGGAAGTGGTTCAAATCTTGGCAAGATGATTCTGTGAAAAGCGTGAAAAGAAAAAAGGGATGTGGCACGGGATAGCGGTTCATTATTTTGCATGCCGGTTCTGTATCACGATATGTTCCAGGTGCAAGCTTAATTTTTTCTTCCACATCAAAAAGTTCTGACTATCATGACAATATGAATTGCGAAATGTTTGAAAAATGGCTAAAAGCTCAATTAATGCCAAATTAAGTTGAGCCGTCTTTAATTGTATTAGACAATGCATCATATCTCTCAAGAATTTTAAATAAACAACCTAGTTCATCTTGCCGAAAAAGTGATATTTATGAGTGGCTTGAAAAACACAACCAAAATCCTTTACCAAATATATTAAAATCCGAACCAATGGCAAAGTCTCACAAATCACCCAAAATATACGCTGTAGATGAAATATTGCGTGAATATGGCCACGAGGTTCTACGACTGCCGCCATATCATTGCCAGTTTAATACGATAGAATTAATATGAGCTGGAGCAAAATCTTTTTATAAAAAACATGTAGGTGATGGTCTTAAATTCTCGCAAGTAGAGATAGTTTGGCAAGATTCGTTGGATCATACGCAGGAGTACTAGAAGAAATCGGTGGAACATACAGAAAAATTAATAAGGAATTGGTGGGATCGAGAACAAGTATTAGATGTCGAAGTAGCGCCGATGATCATTGCTCCATTCGAGGACGACTCAGATGACGAGGATTTTTCAGAATTTCTAAGTGATGATGACAGTTTTTAAGCTTTTAGTCTATAATTATAAACGGCTTTCTTTGTTTACATTTTTTAGTATTCTTCGGTATTATATTATGCTTTCTTTCATGGACAATTTTCTGTACAATCCTTAAATTAATTACCAGTGCTGTTGCTACTGTTTTCTACTTATTGGTTGGCAAATTACCATTTTTTCTTTTTATTTGTTGAAATAGTTAATCGGATTAAATTTCATTGTATATTCAGGTTAGGTAATTTTATTGCTCTGTTTATTATTGTCGTTTTTAATAAATAGATTTAGTAGATATACTATTTACAGGGATGGCGAACCAATGGCTCGCGTGCCATTGATGGCATGCGATATAAACTTTTGGGCACGCCACCGATCACAAAGTTTACTATGAATTATTATATTATGAATTTGACGGTACGTCTATGGCCTCATTAAACATTTCTTTAGAAAAAAATGGCACGTTAAAACATAAAGGTTCGCCACCCCTGTACTATTATGTACATAATTTTTGCAAAAATAATAATATATGTGGCTATCTTCACGACAGTTCAAATAATAAAACTATGTTTTTTTTCTCCGGGTATATTGATACCTACATAATCTCACAACATTTTGATAAGCTCTGGAATTTTCGAATTGATTCATAGGATCGGTGACCTTTGGACCCGCATGATAAGACCAGATTTGACTAGACAATTAAAATTTAAACGCCCTTTTCAAATAACTTTTTGTACTGACCACAATATTACAGCATTTAAGGTATTCAGTTTTAATTCTCAAAATTAATTTTTCATGCTTTCTGGAGTACTTTTTTGTTTACTATTATAGAATGTGGAAGAGAAACCATTGTCACTACCTCCAAGTCACCAATCCCGATACCCTAGTGAAACAGTGTTGAAAGGACGACGTTACAGGCGGCCGATAAACAATGGGAAGGCTGAGGATGAACGGAAACGTTCACCTCAAACCAAATTTACTATTGGCACTGATAATTCGTCTCAACCACAATATAAAAGCCAACGTCGTGCAAAAAGAGTGCGTCGTGCCGAGGTAAAACGAAGAAGAAAGGCGCGTGAAGCACTGAAAAGTGCTGCATTGGCCTCTAGCACTAATCGCAGTTCTATTCTAGCTTCTACTGCATCAAATCCGAGCAAGTGTACACCCAAGGACGAACTGAAACGTTCACCTCGACCAATTCTTGAGGCTGAACTTAAAGGACCTTTTCCTAAACCAGACGCTGAACTTAAACACTCACCTCAACCAAAATCTGAGGCTGGATGTGATAGTCCATCGAAAATGCGCCTTGTAGGGAAGAGGCCAAGCGGTGCCGAGATGAATAGAAGAAAAAAAGCACGTGCCCGGGCTTTTGCAGTTACTAGTTCTGATACCCTTAAGCAATTGCCGCACAAGGGTCGTAAAAAACTGAAAAAATCTGAAGCTGTATATCCTTTCATGACGAAAGCAGAAAAGTATGACGCCGAACACGCCGAGGAGAAGCTAAAACATTCATGCCTATCTCTTATCAAATCTAGTTTCCAAAGAAAGAAAAAACCATCACCGAATAGTAATATAAAATGCGCTACTTCCTCTAAAAGAGATATCAGCCAGGTCCCCTTAGAGGACACGAAAAAACCAGTGGACACTTCTAAGAAACCGAAAACCTTCAACAAAACCAGCCATTTGAAAGTAGCAATTGTTGACAAACAGAATCCGTACGGCAAAATGACCGCCGAAAGGGAAGAGCTTGTTAAGAAGGAATTGACCAGAGAGCTAGACAGAGTCATTATGTCCGCATCAAGCAGCACCGATAATCCACCCCGGTTTAAATCATATACGTACACTGGACAGATCATTAGAGTTTTCTGTACCGACGAAATAACTCTTAAATGGTTGGCAAACACAGTTTCAAGAATAGTGCCATGGAAGGACGCGTCTTTATCGGTCGTGACGATTAACCAGCTTCCGAAACTCACCAAGGCTTCCCTGTGGATCCCGAAACCGCCTCGGGGACAACTTGAGGACAAGGAGCTTGTCCTTAGTCGACTAGAATGGCAGAATCGCGCACAATTACACGTGGACCAATGGTGCCTATTTAAGCACCAGGCCAAACCCACCGGACATCTCTTTGTCTTCGGAATTGGAGATGACGACATGGAGGTTATCAAGAAGAGATCCATGCGAATTAGCTATGGATTATCGACCCTCGTCGTCAATGTGTCATTTAGTGAAGAAACAAACGTCGAAAGAGAAAATGAAGAAACCCTGATCTCCGAATCAAGCGAAGCTAAGGTGGAATTTGACGATGTAGGAATGGAATGTGAATGGGAGACGGTCGATGAATGGCGGCCCGACGATCCTCAGAGCAGTCCCAAAACCTCTAGCGATATTGAGGCCGGGATGCTCTCCGAGGAGGTGGCTGGAGGTCACTAGGAAGCGGGCCATTTTGTTGCAGACGAGCGTAGAGGACACCGCATTTAAAACATTTGATGCATCGAATTTCAACAAGGACGACGTCCGCTGTTGTATATATAGGGTTTTCCAATAAGAACGATATGATTTTGAAACGATATGGTAACCATGGTAATAAAGTTATACCTGTAACCAGTTGTCAGTTATTGTCAGCAAACTATAACAATTTATTATGGCTAAATACGCGCTTCAAGAACGTTTGGTTATTATCCAAAAATTTTACGAAAATAGACGATCTTTTGTGAACTTTGGTGTAAATAATCGTCCTCCTTTGCTTGCCATTCGTCGCATCGTTGAGAAATTAGAAAATAATTTTACTCTTCACGATATAAAAACACCAAGAAGACATCGAAACGCAAGAACTGTTGAGAATATTGCTGCTGTAAGAGCTAGTGTTGCAGTGGATCCAAAGTTATCAATTCCTCGTCGTGCTCAAGAGTTAAGGATTAAAAAAACGACAACTTGGCGTATTTTCAAAGAAGACTTGAATTTTCACCCGTATAAGATTGTTTTGACCCAAGAACTTAAGCCACTGGACCATCGTCGGCGCAGAGAATTTTCTGCTTGGAGTTTAGAACAACTTGAAAGGGATCCTAATTTTGCCAAAAAAATTATCTTTTCAGATGAAGCTCATTTTTGGTTAAGTGGATACGTTAACAAGCAAAATTGCCGTTTTTGGTGTGAAAACAATCCACAACAGATTCATGAGAAGCCTTTGTATCCGCTAAAGGTAACTGTATGGTGTGGTTTATGGTATGGTGGCATCACCGGACCATTGTTTTTCCAAAATGAGGCAGGAGATGCAGTTACAGTGAATGGTGAACGATATCGGCAGATGTTAAGAAATTTGTTGTGGCCAAATTTTGATGCACTTGATTTGGAGCATGAAACTATCGATATACTGCAAGAAATGTTTGACGAAAGGATAACTTCAAGGAATGCTACTGTTCAGTGGCCTCCAAGAAGTTGTGATTTAACTCCTTTAGATTACTTCTTGTGGGGCTATTTGAAATCTAAGGTTTATGAAAACAGACCACAAACACTTGATGCATTTAGGTTGAACATTGAACCCTGCACTCGTCAGATCACGCCCGATTTATTGCATAAAGTCATCGAAAATTGGGTTCGTCGAATTCGCTCGTGTACACGAAGTCGCGGAGGACATTTAAACGATGTGTTATTCAAAACATAAATGTTATCGACTATACTTTAAGATAATATAAAACGTTTTGTTGTATCTGAAATTATTTTAATTTTATTTCATTTTGAAATCATATCGTTCTTATTGGAAAACCCTTAATTTATATGGATCGCACTTCGCGAGAAACTCAGTACGCGGCGGTGTTTTTTACGTTTGGGCAGCGTTAAAATGACAGCTACTGAGGTAAATAACAAATAATACGCTTTCTTAAATTGTAACAAGCTGATGGTTGGCATCCTCTATCTTTATATATGCTTTTTTGCCGATTTTTATGTCAGAGGCGGAGATAGAGTTGTTGGTAACTTACTCTACCCTTTTGTACCAATGTTTGTGATCCTCACTGCATATAAATGGGTGTCCAATTGCTTGTTAGTCTGGGTGATATATCCATAAGAAGTTCCTGCGACGAAGTATGATATTATACAGAGTGTCCCCCTTTTTACAATTTGTGGAATACCTATTCATAAAAAGAAATAGGTAGTCATATTTTCCGTGAACCGATCAATTTGATGTTTTAGATCCATTGGAGGTTTACAAAAGAACAAGAGTATGAATTATTAAAGAACAAACTTAAATTGGGTTCAGATAAAGATGTAAATACGGCCAGCTTCATAGTAGAGGAAAAGATCAAGAAATGCCAAGAGTACGTATTATTTTTTATTTTATGTTAATAAAGGACAGTATATTATAACCTTGTTTTTAGGGTTGTAGAAAATCTAAGAACTCAAATCCAACGGTTACAGGAGGTGCACGCTGACACGCAGAAACTTTTGCAGAGGCTCAATCACGGACAGGCAGATTTAAAGACATTTAACACTTATAAAATGGTGATTAACTATGAGATTACCAGGAGAAAAAACAACAAAGAAATGGCTGTTTTCTAGGTGCTTATACCAGAAGGCCTTTGGTTGATTAGGCACTAAAAAAAATACATTTCCTTTTTTTAATAGCAGACTTTTTACAAGATAGAATAATAGTATCTTTTTGTTATCCAATGTTCTTATAATATAATAAATAAGTATGTGTTTGGCTAAGATATCTGCGCTGAGGGGAAAATGTCCGAAGAAAGATATCTTGGGTGTACTAATACTTAAGGTTATATCGGCTTTTATTTCTTTTAAAATCGTTTATTAAAAAAGCTGCAGAGATTGGATGGATGTTGCACGGTCCAGCAAGAGGCTGTTGTAATCGACAAACAGAACGGAACAGTCGTCAACCGATTTTTCCGCTGTGCTTGATGGCGCTTCACCCTATTATTCCTCTGTGGTAAGCGAGCAAGTCGACCTCTTATTTATCTGTGCAGTAATACAGTCACTACGTAACTTGTATATACTCTGTGACAATGTGAATTCGGGAAAATGGGAATGTATCATTTGTAGTGATGGGAAAAATCGAGTTATTTTAATAACCGATTACTGAGTATTCGAGTAATTTAAAAAACCGAATTATAATTGATTGTTCACTCAAATTCTATATGAGGGGCAATTTAAAAAAAATAAATTTTTTTAATCACTTAAATTATCAAGCACATATATTAAAAAAAGGTCGCCAGTTCCATAAACTAACTACTTTGTATAGCCCCGCAATGAGGGTTCGGTTATTTTTTAACTCGAGTGATCCCATCACTATCAAAAACCATTATGTTCATCATCACTCATTTCGTCACTCGAATTATTTCCGAAGATAATCGAATAATTCGGATTATTGAAAAAACCGAGTTATCGGTTATTTTTCACTCGAGTTATCCCATCACTAATCATTTGCCGTCATGTCATTTCGTTCTGTGATTTCGTTGTCAAAAATATTTTTTTATTCAAGTACGTTATCACAAATAAATAATAATATAAAACCCAACTTTGAATAATAACAATTTGGTAAAAGGACAAATATGCATCAAAAACGAGTGTATAATATTATACTACAAAAGATATTGCAGTAAGATAATAGGTAAGAATAAGTGCTTTGTTTGCTTTTAATGACCTCTTGCTGTGTGACATAATGCTTGCAAAAATTGTGGATTTATGTATTTGGCATTTATAAACTCATTTTCGGTTATTGCTCAATGTCAAGTTAAAAAGCATTAACTTTATATTACTATTGTAATTATAAAGCATTGTATTCGCGTTGATTTTGCCACATTTCCGTGTTAACTCACGTCAAATACGAATTCCTGAAAAAATTTGCAACATTCCAATTTTCTTAGGTTCGTTATGGAGGATACTTTGAGTGTAAAATCAAACGAATCTTTACCGACCAGTGACGAGTTTGATTTTGTGTCAGATAAACCAGGGGCCAGTAAAACTCCCACTTTGGACTTCAAAGGAGGGTTGAATGAATTAACAGACGCTTTAAGTGAGGTAAGACATTGTACACAATTTTATAGATTGTTCAGAGATTTAAAACGTCCATAAGTCCAATACTAATATATATAACAAACTAGGTATTGCAAGAAACAGAAAACAACATGACAGACACAATTGATGGAAAATATTCAAATCAGATTATTAAAAATCCTGGTCATTTCTGCGGATCGCCTGTAGATTTGGGTCAGGATCCTCTTACTCAGGAGCTAAGCCCGACTGAAAAACAGGATTCTATGAAAACTGATCACAGCTCAGAGGATGAAACTAGTAGTAAGTGATGTGATATATTATTTGTTTAAGCTTCTACAGGCTAATTAAAAACCTTCATACAACCTAACATAAGTATCACAGGGTTCCAATTATTTGATTATTCCTTGAAGACTTCTTTTTATAGGTAAACCCTGTATATTAGATTTGGCACTTTGAAGTTGATTGTATATAATGCAGGTCTTCTTTTATTTGTCAGTTCATTATTGTCATTCATAGGACTACTAAAATGTAGTATTTCACAGTTATTTTATTATTTTAATATGAATTTTTCAATGTTTTACCTTCATAAAGGATGCAATCAATTAGAAGATAGGGACAGGAAGTTACAACCTGTGTTTTGTATGTCACAATATTTTACTTGATATAACTTTATTATCACCATGTTTGAAAGGTTATAATTTATAATTCATTATTATATCCATATCATCGCCTTAACATTTTTTACTTTTATCTACTTTTTAAAGGGTAGATCTGTAGCACACCTCAGGTTTTTGCTTTTGGCAAACGCTAACTTTCCGAAATATTTCCTAAAAAAGTTTCAGATGTGGACCAGGACTGCACTATTTTCGCCGGGGTAACCTATTTGGGTGCAGCTCAGATAAATGCGCCCAAGTCTGAAGGAGAAATTCACAGGAACATGGGCATTTTGAATGAGCAAAGTATCGAACAAGGAATAAAGGTGTCGGTGTCTGTGCCATTGTCTAGTCAAGGATTAGTTGTGTAAGTAACTTGTGTGGTTGACAGTTAAAGTTACAGTCTAAGCAGAGTTTACTCTTAACACTATAATCACCTCATGAAAAATTAAACAATTTTTTTGACGTTAACTTTTAAAATTTCTGTTGATGTACATTTATGGAGTCAAAAAAATCCATTGGTGTGAAGTTAAAGATTTTGTAGTTATTTTTAACCAGTTTGAAAAATATTTTTGTTTATACATTAGGTCAAGGTCGGTTGATTTATAATTAAATTAATCAATTAAACAGATAATATTGACAAGAAACAGGAAAAGCTTTTTTGATAAAAATAAAACCACATATTATTTGGTGCAACCACATGATTTGTTTATTTATAAAGTGGAAGTGTATCCCTGCTTTATATAATTATTATGGTGAATTATCTATTTTATGACAAACAAATATATAAAAAAATTTAGTTATCTTTTCTTTTGGTGTCATCTGCTATTTTGGAAAGCGACTGTTTATTGAACAGCAATTTACACAAGGTGGGATTAGCTTCGCACATTTTTTATTAGCACAAACAGGTACTCTTAAGGGTCAATAGAATCCTTCATTTTAATCATGGTTTAAATGCCTATTATATTATAACGCCATGTTAGCAAACAATAATCATGAAAAAATCAAATTTATGGCCTCGCGCCAGGGCCGGACCGTGACCTTTGGGGGCCCTGGGCTAACGATATCTGGGGTCCCCACGAAATTATATAAATTAGGCATTTTCCTAAAAAATGTTTTATGCAGAAAATTTAACATTCGAAACTTAAAGTTTTTTATTTCAAACAAAAATACATTATAGGTAAAAGTAGTTAAAATAAACAGGTACCGGTGACAGGGCGGAAGAACGAAAGTAAATTGGTCTGAAAAATTAGAAATAAATTTTATAAGTATGTCATTGTTATCTCGAGTTTTTTATTTGTATTTTTTTGATTGTATGCATCTTTTTCTGTTTATCTTAACGGGAAACGGGGGCCCTGGGCTGCAGCCCATTAAGCCCATACGTAGATCCGGCCCTGCCTCGCGCATGTAAACAAAGCCTAGCATGCATAGGCATGCGCACTGCGAAATTATCATTTAAGTAACGAATGGGAAGATAGACAGGGCCTGGTTTTAAAATTTAACTTGCAATATACAAACAGAGTCAATAGGTACTTTCCATTTGCTTCTTTTAAACAGCAAAGCAAAGTCAAAATTTTTGCGCTTAGCTGAGTTCTTAAAGGAACTCTTCGCGAACAACTTCATATAGTCATCATAGGCGAGTGAGAAAAAGGACATAGTTTACCATAGTTAAGTTAAGGGGAGAGGAAAAAAATCTTTGCTGTGCTAAGTTAAAGTTTTAAAAGAAACGCTCAACTTGTTCGTTGGCTTTGCTTTGTTATTTAAAAGTAAAGGGCGGATTATATGCACTTTAATTCAGCCAAAATATGCGCATATGCCTATGCCTTTTTTGGCTTTAAAATATATAGGTATTTGCATTTTTTTACCAAATATGCATACTGGTATGAAATATTTCTTATTTTATTATAGTAAAATGAGGTAGAGAAACACATTGGGTTCTAAAAAATATGTTTTTTTTTAAATGCAATTAAAAAACAAAAAAAGGCATTTATTACTGACTAATTTTCAACTAACTTCTATTAGTAAAATATGTTTATACAAAGAGAAGCTTTTTTCATCATCTACTAATGTAATCGGACAATACTACTGCAACATCAACATATAAGGCCAAGATACAACTTTGTTGGATGGTTTGCCCTCATAAATGCTTTTTACTGCAGTTAAGTATTTAAATCCTTCATTATTTTTTACAGTTACATCCAATTTGTTCCTTACTTGACCTCCTACTTTACCGGGATGTTGTTACATTTATCGGAAAATTTTTCAACAATACTAATTGAGTCTCTTAAACTTAAATTTCTACTCTCCAACGATGATATTATGTCCGGTATAAAACTGAAATTAACCTTAATAAAAACAAGATCTTTAGCTACACTTGCACTTTTTAACTACTCTTTACTTTGCACAACACACTGCGAATCGTCATCTAAATCTAAAAATTAGTTCTTTAATGGCTTTAATCCACGTTCCCCACCGGGTAATTAGAGGTTCTGAAGGTAAACTAACTCCTGGGAATCTCTTCTTATACAACTGCACTCTTGGAGGTGCTTTTAGACTACTACATACTTTTTCTACATTTGAAATGAATTTATTTTAATTTAAATTCAGTTTGGTAAGCAGGTAATAATAACGCATTATTAAGTGACAATAAACAACTCCTAACCAATATACCTGTAAACTCTGGAAACCCCCAATAAATACCTTGTGTATAACCAAAATGCAAATTTAATTATTGTAATCTTCAGATTGAAAATACCCTGAAATAAGTACCGAACTGAACATTAAACCTTTATCGTTTTAAATTTTTTGATAAAACCGAAAACATAAAAATATGCTCTTAAAATAATTATTTATGAAACATATGCATTTTATTATAAAATTGACAATTGCATATACATATATGCATTTTGCATATACTCCGCCCTTTACCAATAAGTAATCAATTAAAGGAAGCACAAACACAATGTACGTGATTTCTATTCATAAACCGGCTAGGAACCTGATGGATGTTAGCATTTTAGTTTATGTCAGCTTGTTGTGATAAGAAGAATGCAACGTATATCTTGAGAACGCCTAAAGATATCATAGCGAAAGAACCAAAAATGGTGTGGAGTCTTTATATAACGAGCATCTACGTTTTTATTTTATTATTTTAGCCTGTACGATGCGCTTACCAATTCCGTAATATCCCGCTACGAAATCCACAGGATTTTATTCTACGCAAGGGGTTCCGTCGACAGTAAAGAAGCTAGTTGCTTCGCCTTCACTTGGTCTCATGGCGATACCCAAGAATCAGCCATTTTTCAGTGCCATGTTTTTCGCTGTGACATAGTCGAAGCTGTATCGAGAGTATCAGGTATATAGACCAGGGTCGATAATTTTTGAAACCAAAAAAAATAATAGTAGGATGAAACCCATTGGAAAAGGAAGAGAATATAACAAGAATGAAAGGAAAAATAATTTACGGGCGATCCGAGGTCGGAAAGTGGAAGGGGGTGAGTTTTTCAGGGTAGAAAACGATTTATCTCGATTTCCGGCAAAACTACAAGTCCTATGGAAAAACGTTAAATGGCAAAGTTGTAGGTAATAAAAAGATCTACAACTTTTGTATTTACACTTTTTTCACATAACCTTAAAATTTCTGTGAAAAAATCAAATAACCAAGTTTTTGGTTTTTTATTTTTATCTTTTACAAGAAAAATTTTTTTTTCACGAAATTTGGTGAAAACTTACCTGTTTATGTCCCAAACACACTGTAATTTTTTGAATTAAAATATTTATTTTTTCACCTTATATTGACTTAATATCAAAAAAGCACCTTAATTTTCAATCGAAAATTCTCACATCAAAATATCTGCTTTTTTAAAAAAGTCGGTGGGCTTTTTGTTTGTTGAAATCTCTACTTTCCGATGGTGTAAAAAAAATATACATTACTATGGTAAATGTTCTCAAAAAATGCAAAGAAACGAAAAAAACTCGAATCCGAATTTTTTTTTTTTAATTATGTACAATTTTGAGCTATTTATTAAAATTTTTACTTTAATTACTCAAAAAACGTAAGATTCCATGTTACATTGATAAACAAAAAAATTACAAATTCATAAAACATAAAGGTCGCAAAAAATATGCGAAAATAGTTGTTCTGAATATAATTAAAGGTAGGATTTAAAGGGGATTTCATCACATTTACCATAGTAATGTATATATTTTTTTACACCATCAGAAAGTAGAGATTTCAACGAACAAAAAGCCCACCGACTTTTTTAAAAAAGCAGATATTTTGACGTGAGAATTTTCGATTGAAAATTAATGCGCTTTTTCGATATTAAGTCAAAAGAAGGTGAAAAAATAAATATTTTAAATCAAAAAAATTACAGTGTGTTTGGGACATAAAAAGGTAAGTTTTCAGAGTTTTCACCAAATTTCGTGAAAAAAATTTATTTCTTGTAAAAGATAAAAATAAAAAACCAAAAACTAGGGTATTTGAATTTTTCACATAAATTTTGAGGTTATGTGAAAAAAGTGTAAATACAAAAGTTGTAGATCTTTTTATTACCTACAACTTTGCCATTTAACGTTTTTCCATAGGACTTGTAGTTTTCCCGGAAATCGAGATAAAACGTTTTCTACCCTTAAAAACTCACCCCTTTCCACTTCCCGACCTCGGATCGCCCGTAAATTATTTTTCCTTTAATTTTTGTTATATTCTCTTCCTTCCTTTTCCAATGGGTTTCATCCTACTATTATTTTTTTTCACTTTTTACCATTTTCAAAGGCTTCAGCCCTGGTCTAATAGTTTTTCACTGTATTTTTAAAGAAACTAAAAATATCTTGATAGTTTATTTTTTTAAATGTTTTTTCGTTTAAGCCTGTTTTGCAAAAGCCTTTCAACGGATCCCTCGTTCCCTGAGCAGCAGCGTGACGTCTGCAGCCGACATCATGTCGGGTTCGATCGTGACCATTCCCGAAGCCCGAACTCTGATGTACGTTTTCGAAGTTAGTTTGGAAATCAAAGAGGAAGATGGAAAGGTACGAACGACTTTTAACCAGGGTTCGGAGGATATATATCAGGCGATATATATCGTGATATATATCATGATATTTATAGTTTGATATATATCACGATATATTCAATAATTAATTTTTTTTAAATTTTGATTTTTCAGAATATATCAATCGACAAATCAAACAAAAAAAAAACGTTTTTATGTTTTTAAATACTATTAAGGGTGGGTCCGTTTTGAAAATATGTTCAGCTTTATTTAGTCTATTGGATATCTTATAATTATTAACCATTATGATTTATCTGTTTAGTCATTACTCATTAGTTTAGGTCATGTTTTTTAAAGTCAGTTTACTTTAATAAGTATCCTACAAAAATATTTAGTTTTCAATATAAAAAGTATGTTTTACATCGAAATAGTTGTCCTTTTAATAAAAAGAAATATCTTAAAATGATTTATATGTCGGATATATATCCTTTGATATGATATTTTCGAACCCTGCTTTTAACACTAGCTAGGTAATGTATTGTTTAATGTCGATCGTATTTGTTTGTAGGGATCTTATTCCACTGTGGGCAAAGACAGGAATGGTTTCAGGTTGAAAATGAACTTGGAGAAACATATATCCATAAGTATTAAACAGGTTTCTGATAACGGGCCTCAATTAGTTATCGAAAGGTGTTTTGGTGTGTTAGTTGCCGCTGGAAGACATGTAAAGCATTCTGATATGCAACTCCTTGAAATGGTGAGTTACACTAAGAAACCTGTATTTTAAAATTCCCCTGTAAAGTTTGCTACTCTCAAATATTGGTTCCCCTATTAATTTGACATCAAAATTGTATTGGACTTTTTTGAAGGTCCTTGTATGCTGGACTCCTACACCAAATTTGATTATTTTCTAATAAGCCAATAAATAATAATAATAACAACAATAATAAGCTTATTTAAAATTTAATAATATAATAAGTATGTTTATGTTGTCTTCTATAAACTTATTCTTCAATCCGCTGAAGCTGAGCTTGTTAAAGGCAAATCTTATTTTTTGTTTTAGTATGTAAAATCATAAATCATAAATATGCATTAAAAATCAAGTTTTAAAGTAAAAATGTTAATTTATAGTATAAACGCAGTTTTTTTTTTGAAGAAATATATTACCTATAATAAATTAATAATTTATAATTATTAAGTAAAAAATATTACTTACCTATATAGATTATTCAGAACAATATTAATTAATTAAAGCATTTCTAAAAATATTTTCAAATTGTCTGTTTTTAATAGCCATGTTTTTATTTCGACCTAAAATTTTTTTAATAAAATCAATTTTTGTAATTTTTGTTGTTAAATAATCGTTTAAATAAAAACTAAATATTTGAAATTTTTTTGTCCTATGGACCTATTTATTTTAGGTTTTGGGGTTATTTCATTTTTATGACGTGTGTTATGAGTATGGTTTTTAAATTGTATAAGGTTTTTATTTTTAAATATATATTAAGATGTTATAAATGTAAAGTTGTCTTACGTTCAACTTTTTTGTTTCTGAATATAATTCTTTTGAAGGATAAAGATAATCTTTATTGAACATAATTTTTAGAAACCTTTTCTGTAATATTTCTAATTTTTTAACTAAAGTTCTATTTATTCCTCCCCAACCTAAAATTCCGTAATTTAAATGAGTTTTAACTAACGCATAATATAATATTTCCATGTCTTACATTTAAAATTTTTTAATGTTTTTAAAAATCGGTAGTAAACTTCTTAATTTTTTAATTAAGTATTCTATGTGAAAATTCCAATTTAATTTACTGTCAAAAATAATTCCTAAATATTTTATTTTATCAACTTGAAAAATTTGAATTACTTCATTTATTTGAATACTATTCATATTTCCTGCATAATAGGCTATAACAATAAAGTGGTTTATAGAAAGAACAAGAAAAACCTTCGATTGAAAATAACTGTACACTGATATTGGCAACTTGGGATCCGACTGAACAAAATTTCGAGTCTCTGAATGTAGAAACACAGAAGGAAGTTAAACAATATATGACGATAGCCATAGATTTGGTAATACGGGGAATCCAGGAACCAGTTCGGTATGATTTTTTTGATCCCTTTAAGGTTTGTCAAGTTTCCTAACGATTTCTGCGTTTTAGGTTTCTAATAGAGACTCCGGTAAGAATATTCGGTCAGAGCGAACGAAATTTCTGGTATTTTCAAAGGAAAACTTTGGTTCAGCAATTTTTTCTTAATCTAAAAGAGGTAAGCGTTTTGTGCAAATGTGTTTATAAGTCCCGAAACCGTGCTGCGTTTACCGGGGGGCTAATAGCCCCATCACTGACCAGACCTGTATATGACGACTGTTTTAATTAAATTTTTTCAATTCAATTTTTTTATTTATTATTCTCAACCAACTTAAAAAAGTTTATTACAGAGAATATAACACCAAATATACAATATATAAATTCACAAATAATAAAAACCATGTTTAGTAACTATTAATAACTCCATCGAAATTATTAAAAAAAAAATATATACAGTGACCGGCAAAGAGTTCGCAACATATGGGAAAAATTTTTATTAGCGGAATATTGAAAAATCTTTTTTGGGGGATTGGATGTGCATCTCCCATAACCTTAAAATCGATTTTGACATACGTCACGTGACCAATGGTATGGCGGGAAAGTTGAAAAAACCAATATGAACTCATCCTTAATTAGATAAGTAGATGATATACCTATCGAAAAAATTCCAAGAATAAAAAGTGTTTAGAATTCCATTAGAACCTTAAATACAGTGTTTGGGATATCTACTTAAAAAAATATAAAATCAAATATTTTTGTAAATATTTTTTTACCGAATTAAAAATTTCCATATTTTTCCTTTCTTAAAGCTTCATTAAAGTAAAACTGACATCTGGTGACCACAACTAGAAATATTCTTTTGTTTTTCTGACAATTTGGAGCAATAATTCAAAAAATTCGTTTACACTTGGATACCAGCTGTTGCAATAGTCTATTTCTAATAACCTTATCGATATTTTTTATATCGAAATATTCTATTATGTTAAGAAATCCTTAAATTCATTAATCCAAAGAAAATTTTATTTATAACCTTAAAAAATTTCGCAGAAATTTTTAAAAAAATCTAAAAATTAATTAAAATTTAAATTATTTTTTACGGTTATAAATAAAATTTGCTTTGGATTAATGAATTTAAGGATTTCTTAACATAATAGAATATTTCGATATAAAAAATATCGATAAGGTTATTAGAAATAGATTATTGCAACAGCTGGTATCCAAGTGTAAACGAATTTTTTGAATTATTGCTCCAAATTGTCAGAAAAACAAAAGAATATTTCTAGTTGTGGTCACCAGATGTCAGTTTTACTTTAATGAAGCTTTAAGAAAGGAAAAATATGGAAATTTTTAATTCGGTAAAAAAATATTTACAAAAATATTTGATTTTATATTTTTTTAAGTAGATATCCCAAACACTGTATTTAAGGTTCTAATGGAATTCTAAACACTTTTTATTCTTGGAATTTTTTCGATAGGTATATCATCTACTTATCTAATTAAGGATGAGTTCATATTGGTTTTTTCAACTTTCCCGCCATACCATTGGTCACGTGACGTATGTCAAAATCGATTTTAAGGTTATGGGAGATGCACATCCAATCCCCCAAAAAAGATTTTTCAATATTCCGCTAATAAAAATTTTTCCCATATGTTGCGAACTCTTTGCCGGTCACTGTATATAATAACCATTTACAAAAAAAAATATATTAATAAATGATAGGTACCTTAAAGTTTTAAAAAATATTTTTTTAGTGTTTTTAAAAGTCCATAATTTTGATATTTTTTTCGGCAAACTGTTGTAAATTGTTATTCCTTTATATAATATTGATCTTTGGCCAAAAGTACTCTTTACCATAGGTGTTTGAATATGATGATTTTGTCTCGTGATGTGAATAATGTTGGTCGAAGGAAATATTATATTCGATTGTTTTTCTTAATAACAGATTGTATTTTTGAATGCATAGTTTTAATTTATAAAGCTTTTCTAAATTTAAATATCCGTTTGGTTCATACAAATTTATAGTTGGTTCTAAAAAAGGAAGTTTATGTATGCATTTAATTATTTTGTTTTGTAGTTTTTTTATTGGCTAAATTGTAGTTAAATTCGCTGATCCCCAAATTGAAATCATATATGTACTCTTATTTTGAATAAACCAAAGAATAATATATATATTTTTTAAATATTTTAACGATATATAATTTTTATTATTATTTTATTTTTTATATTTATAATATTTTATTTTTGTTATTATGTTTTCCAATGATATCGCCTTATTCGGAAGTAAAGCGTTATATAACAGAAACCTACGAACAAAAAACATGTATTTAATGGATTGTGATAAGTTAATTGGTTGTTTTTATTCGTCACTCTACCAATACGCATGCATCAATTGTAAATATTTTGGCGTCGGTTGTTTTCTTATAATTAGTTACAAATGAAGATGAAAACAGTATCACGTAATATCGTGAAATTACATTCCTAGAATAACAGTGACTTATATGTTGTCTTACTTCATTTGTATATCGTTCACATAACTGTAGTATCCTGATCAATCTCGAAAACCAACTGACTGAAGCGACAAATACCACGTGTAAGTTATATAAGTTTTCATCTTAACTTTCAAAATGTCTTTATTTCGAACTAACTTTTACAGTTCATTACATGGAAAGTGACAACATAATATTATAGAAAATAATAACCATTAAAAAAAATAACAACAAAAAAAATGGAAGTTAATACAATTTAATTCATTAATAAATCAATTTAAAAAAAATAATATAAATAATTTAATTTAGTAAATATCTCTTTAATTGTTTTTTAAAAGTTGCCAATTTTTTAATTTTTCTGATATTTTTTAGAATATTGTTATATTTTATTATTCCGTCATATAAAAGCGATTTTTTTTTCGAAACTACTTTTTACTGGTATATTTTGATAATTTCTACGTCTGGGGTTATGATCGTGTAATGTCTTATTCTCCTGAAGTGTTATGTTTGATTTTTTTTTCTTTTAAAATAATAGAGTGAATTAGAATACAAATTTTTAATTTATAAATGTTTTGAACGTGTAAATACCCTTTCGGACTATATAGATTAACAGTTGGTTCTAATGTGGTAATTTGTGTATACATTTAATAACTTTATTTTGCAATTTTTGTAATGGTTTTAAGTTTGATAAACAAGCAGATCCCCACGCAGAAGCTAAGTATTGTAATTTTGAATATATGAATGAAAAATATATACTTTTTAAGTATTTCAAAGGAATGAAATATCTAGCTCTGTACAAAACAGATACCAAAGGAGATATCGAGTTGATAATATACTGGATATATATCTTGAATCACTTTAAGTCATGTTTTGACTTTTATACTGCCAGCGCCAGACTGACCATGGGAAATCGCATGTAAATTTTGCCATGCAACATGTTTTATAGTATTCAAGATAATATAACACATGAAAAATAGTTCTCGGAGAGTATTCGCAATACTTTGAACGTTCGGTTTATTTTTTAATGTGAAGGTGCACTTTGTTGGTACAACATGTTGATACTATAAAACATGTTGAAACTTACAAAAAATAAAACGTATAGGTAATAACATTTGACCTTATCATAATTATTACTGATGGTTTCATTGACGTACAGTTGTATTCATAAAAAAAGCGTACACTAATTCAAATGAGAGGAAACCTGAACCATATTTGCGTAAAACCGGCTTATCGCACGTTAAAGGTTATTAAAAATGCAAAGCATTGGCGTTGGGCGTTAGTTCAATAGAATAACAAAAATTAACTTTTCTGTTTTATAGTATATCTTAACTAGGGTTGCCAGGTTTAAAACTGCAAATCGCAGGACACAAGTTTAAAAATGGAAGGACTGAGACAAATAAAAAAGGACATTTTTTTAAAACTAAAACAGAATTTATTTTATGTAAAAAACGAATTAAAGCTAAGTTTTTTCGAACAAAATAACAACTCAAAAATGCTTTAAAAAATGTATTGTTATACAGAATATTTTTTATTAGAACGGACGGCTTCCAAGAGCTTTTTGTTTCTAACTGCCGTATTATAAAATTCTTTACAGGTTAAATTAAAATTTGTTTTTATCTAAAGCTCTGCTTTTACGTGGTCAACCAAAAGTTTATTTCGGCTGTCGCTCCAGGCTGCATTGCATAAAAAAATTCTTTCGGAGTCAGCATTTGACCCGTATATTGAAAACACAAACTGTATTATTTTTAAAAAATAATGAATTTTGGGGTTAGCTAAAAAGATGTTGTTCCATTTCTGGATAATGAATTCCTCAGGAAAAACGCAAGCTTAGGTTTTAATATACAATATTCTTCATACCAATTATCAATATTTATGTCTATGGATAAGTTAGTTACGATTTCCATCATTGAATCAAAGTCAAAGAGGTTTTTTAGAGAAAAAATATTTAAGAAATCCAGGACATTAGGCGTCCTTCCAAAGGTCTTCGAAGGACGCTAAATTTAAGCCTCAAATTCAGGACACCTGGCAACCCTAATCTTAACAGTTTTATAAAAATTACAATAGAAACAAAAAACGTTCAACAAGAATAAATAGAATCTAATAGTTGGTCATATATCCCTGTTTTTCTATTACTTGAGCCAGTCTATTCGGAATTGACTGAATTATATTTGATACAATATTTGGATCAAACTCTTCCCAGCACGCACGTATTATTTCCCATAAATCTCCTGAATTTTGTGGCCTAAAATGTCGATTATATATTTTTTTACGATTATACCCCAAATATTTCCAATTGGATTGATATCAGGACTATAAGTGACCCAAGGCAGCACTTCCACATTATGGGTTTGAAACCAGTGGGTTACAGCATTGGCAGTGTGGACTGGACAATTATCTTGTTGAAATATGAAAGTATTATTGGGATATATTTGCTCAGCAGATGGTAACAATATGTTTTCTAAAATGTAAATGTAATTTTCGGCATTAAATCTTCCCTTTATTTGCCAGCAAACACCAGGTCCATGAACACTTACAGAGAAACGCCCATGTCTAGAAGTGAGGGGGTTAGTATATCTGTATATCGCTCTTCAAATCTGGTATTGTTTGGACGGTACACACGAATTTGTCCGTTATAAGTCGACTGGAACGTCTCTTCATCAGTAAAAATGACCCTGTTCCAAAATTGAGGATTGCGGTATATATAATTTAAAGCAAAAATAATCCTTGATTGTCGCTGTTCTTCCGTAAGAAACATTTTTTTTGCAGCTGGGCGACATTTTATTTCAGATTCCTCGACTCTCCTGCTGGCGGTAGGTTGGGAGGCAGACAATGCTGTATCAATAACAGCATGCCTTGCAGTTGCAAATGGATTATTTCTTAAATATCCCCAAAAAGCAGCATCCTGTTCACAGTTGGAACGTTTGGGACGACCTGAACCAATTTTCCTCTTTAGGGATTCTTCTTGTTCCCAGCGTTGCTTAATTTTCAATATGTTTTTTTTTTAATTTCTATTATACAACTGCGCTACAGCACGGATTGACCATTCTTCGTCGATTCTTGATACAATTTGAGCCTTTTCAACTTCAGACAACTGACGAGGCATTTGTATGTTCTTCTGTCAAAGTTTATCAAACGTTACCACGATGCAGTTTCAAAATTAATTACACCGACGCCAAGCTTTGCATTTTTGATAATCTATGACGTGTGATAACTAAACTCCTATAAACAATCATTTAGACAAGCCGGTTTTACGCAAATATGGCAAAACATTATAATTCTTGTACGCTTTTTTTTATGAATATAACTGTCTGTATCACAGCCGTATTGAATTTTTAAGCATTTTACGAAGAGTTTTTTCAAAATAACTTTTAATCGGCTTGCTAGAAAATAATAAAATTTGGTGTACGAGTTCGTCAATCAAGAACCTTCGAAAAAGTCGAATACAATTTTTATGTAAAATTAATAGGGGAGCCTATTTGAGGGAATATCCCCATGGCCGGTCTGACGGTGCGCCATCCCCTAGAAGTGCTGATTATATTATCAATGACCAAAATAATTATTTATCAAATGGGTTATTCCGTGTTGAAGGTATCCAGCCCTAAGTATAAAATACCCAATGTTTTTAACCACTTGCAAAGTAGCAAAGTAACGGTCATTATTATTACTTCGTAATGCGAGCGATACGTAACGTAATCGCAAAAAGCCTTTGTTCACATAATCTGTTTACCACAAAAACGGTGTCAAGAGATAAGCAGTTTTGTCCATCGGGGATCGCAATTATTTTTGTTTTCTTTATTTTTGTTAATTCAAATACAAATTAAATTTCTTTTACTAAGGATCATACATTATGATTTGAGGTTCGTCATATAAAACTATAAAATTAACTAACTTAGGAGGCAGTTTACCTTAAATTTCAGACTACTAGCATTAGGTAAGAGATAAATCTGGAAGGTCAAAACCTTTTACGCAAATATGATATCGTTTAGGCATTCAAAAAGTCTTTTAGTGTGTAAACTGCATTTTTCTAATTTGGTATCATAACAAGTCTATTACGATACGCATTTGCGTATCGTAATGAAGCTATTTCGATACGCGTTTTTTTCTTTTTTTGATGTTGGTAACATTTAATTGTTTTATTTCATTGACTTGCGCGGCCTTTGTGATTTACGAGAAACCCATTTTTCGCAGAGGAAAAATAGCTTGATAACCTACTTTTTTATTCTCTGTGGATAACAGTCATGTATGTTGGTTGAATAAATCTATAAATCAATCTTTTGTAGATGCTTCAAGCTATCATTTTCTGCCAAATCCTATCCAAAATTCAATCTACTAACCTTCCAATGTCGATTTTACCTTCAACTTTATTTGAATTTTCCATCTTCTCTATACTAAATTGCAATGCCGTGACGTAAAATCACGTCTTTTGAAATTCGAAAAAAAGTAGCAAAGTCGCCCGAATTTCCGAACGCTCTGTATATGTACCGAATGTACAAGGATCACACAACGTATTCCGTCTAATTTCAAATCTCATATCGCTAAAATAACTTTAGAATCTCGTGGTGAAAATGGGTTAATAAATCAAAAAATGACAGTTCGCAAAATAATTTTTGTTGTCCAGAGGCTACTATGATAAAAAATAGTATTACCAGCATAAAATTTAGACATAAAAATTTACAAAATTTGAAGGATTTATTTTCTTTTTAAATATGTGTTTTTTATTGAAAAACTACAAATTAGAAAAAATAGTATAACGTACGTCTTAACATAGTATAAAACAAAGTCGCTATCGCCCGTCTGTCCCTATATCCGCTTAAATCTTTAAAACTACGCAACGGATTTTGAAGCGGTTTTTTTTTAATAGATAGAGTGATTCAAGGGGAAGGTTTTTATGTATAACTAGCGGGTTTGTTCGTACGGGTGCAATTTCAGAAAGTGGCATGCCGGGTACTAATATATCGGGTTTGTATTTATACCAGCGGGTTGCAACGCATGCCGGGTACACGATAGTGTTATAAAGCAGTTTTAAGCACTTGTCCCGTTATAAAACTCGCCGCAAGCGGCTCGTTTTTTAACATGGACGCGTGCTACAAAATGATGCTTTATAAAACGTGTACGTTAATATACTATTTTTATAAGAATGTCCTTTAGTTTTCTTCCAAATACACCTCTTGTTATGGATTGTTTAATTTCTTCCGGTAGTTTAATAAACATATTGAGGCAGGCATAGTGGGGAGATTTTTCATATCGCATTGAAGTGTGTCTAGGGACTATGAGGCCATTTGCGTTTCTTGTAGGATAGTTGTGATTGTTTCTATTGTCTTGGAATTCGTTCTTGTTCTGGTATACATACGTGGAGCACTTAAGGATGTATATTGAAGTGACTGTGAGGATTTTGTGTTTTTTGTATATTTCTCTGCATTTTTGTGTTGGTTTCAATCCAAAAATGAACCATTATATGGACGTTTCTCTGCTTGAAATACTCGATTTATGTTTACGTATTAGAATAAGGTACTTTCCATTTGCTTCTTTTAAATAGCTATAAGCAAAGTAAATATCTTTGCTGAGCAAAGTTGTTAAAGGAACGCTTCACGGACAACTTCGTATAATCGCTTAAGAAATATAGAGGGGCATACTTAACCGCGGCAAGGAAGGGGATCTTTGTTGTGCTAATTAATTTAAATACTTTATTTATCTGCAAATACATTAAATCTAACATAAATCGTAGCGATACACCCACATAAAAAGTTATCAGCTATAGAAATTGTTTTTATTACTTTTAGCTTCTATAATAAATATCGTGTTATCACTTTAAATAAAAAAAAATTAAATTTACTACCGTTGGTGCGTCGATTATTATCGATATTCTTGACGGTCTAAAACTTCCGTCGAATATGGAATGCTTGTTGTGAGAAGTTATCGCGAACGAAGCAGATGATTTTTTATAGAATATAGAATAGTTTATT
This sequence comes from Polydrusus pterygomalis, assembly GCA_963969555.1. Classification (NCBI taxonomy): domain Eukaryota; kingdom Metazoa; phylum Arthropoda; class Insecta; order Coleoptera; family Curculionidae; genus Polydrusus; species Polydrusus pterygomalis. Next base: position 11,102,231 of record OZ018383.1, read on the forward strand.
AAATCTCGTCGTGTTATTCGGTGCTTTCTATTATAGGAGCACTCTACGACGGATGATAGACAAGTTTTCTTCAAGGCGACGAAACATATTTTCGTTATTTTTTAGGCTATATCCGGCGATCTCGGCGAAGTAATCTATGAAGTTTTAAACATGGAAACTTCCGGTGAGCTAGATAGGAACTTGTTGAACCTAAATTTGAATCTGTCCAGTCTAATTCAATCGCCCAGTATTACGTCGATCGATACGTTGACTCCCAGAGAGGAATATCACTCGGGTAAGTTTATTTTATTATTGTCAGTCTTCATCATCATCAGGACGTAATATTATGTTGATTGTTATTGGAAGTAGGGTTCCGCCTTCTTACTGAACCTGCCAAAAAATTCGACTGTTTTAACCCATTTTTTTAATGGAGTTACCTGTCCTCTTAAATTGTAATATTTTGATACGTTCTTATTTTCATTTTTTTGGTTCTATATGTAATTTTTATTTATTCGTATGTAGTTTTTAAGGTGTGCAAAAAAGATTTATGTATTTAATTGAATTAATTTTATTTTCTCGATACAAAAACAGTTCATATAAAACAAATTAAAGGTCTAGAAAGGCGTATTAATTATCACTAAATTCGAATGATTCATCTGTAGAGTCAACTGAAATAATAAGTGGTTCTACCGTTTCTTCCTTCAGGTTGTCTAAGTCCCACATTTTTTCCTCTTTTATTACATGTTTTATAGCTTCTTTTCAATTTTGTTTCGTTATAATGTTTAATGAATACTTCAATAATTACTCACGTACATTTTTTATTTTAAATGTTGTGTTATTCCTTGCTACATAGCCTTTCATTTGTGCCCATATTAACTCAATTGGATTTAATTCACAGTGGTAGGAAGGCAGTCTAAGTAAAATGATACCACGTTTTTTAGCCATTTCGTCGATTACACATTTATTAAAACGTGACTTATTTTCTTGCACTATTTTGAAACCCTATTTTTTTAACATGCCATCTTCAAAGGGTATATTTTTCTTTGACAGCCAATTTATAATATCTGTTTTTTTCCAAGAAGTCGTAGGAAGTTTTTCTAAAAGCCTTAATGGTAGCTGGCGTTATCTAATACTATGACAGAATTTTCGGGAATTAATTCTATCATTTGCTCAGAATACTCTTCGAAAACGTCAGCAGTAATTTCCTCATGATAATCTTTTGTTGATTTTAACTCAAATTCTAGTAAACCACCATTTACAAATCCACTTTCACTGCCTATATGCGTTATTTGCAACCTTTACCTGCAGGTATTTTCAAACCAGTAGACAAACCTTCTATAAATGCTTGACGAGAGTTTTGAATATTTTTATCTTGCCATATCTTTTGTACTGAATGTCCTTTGTTAACCCAGGTTTCGTCTAAATAAAAAATGGTCCCTTTTTTACTTCTATATCTGCTCATATCTCTTAGATACTGTCGTCTCCAAAAAATGATATCTTCTCTATTCTTCTGGTAAGTATCTCCAGTCGTCTTCAGGTGAAGACGACTGGAGATACTTACCAGTTCTGTAGACGACTGGAGATACTTACCAGTTGAAACGTTGTGATATGAATAACTAAAGGCAATGGAAGTCCAAAACACATCTATTACTCAAGATACATCATTGTCTACAACCTTCAAACATAAACTAGAGTTTAATAGGTTTGTAAAATTTAAATTTAATGTTAGATGGCGACGAGCCCTTGCTGAGCGGCACGGGATTGGTTTCTAAGGATTGTTCCGAGGATGTACTGGAGTCTTGGGCCGAAATTTTGACCAAATGGAAGGCTACGCAACAGAGACCTAAGCAGGTATACATATTTTTAGAAACTTACTTTCAACCGTCAATATTTGACTACTTAAGGTGGGAGTATCAACATGCTTGCCAACCTATAACCTATTTCGCGTAGATTTATTTAATTTTTCTAGCTTTTACACAAAATTTAAATAAAATCATTATCGTCTTCATATTTTATAGGTAATAATTGACATATTAAATAAATATCAAGGAATTTCATTAAATATTTTAGGAGAATTGTATAGCGAAAAATATCGGGTAAGATTTTTTTTTAACATTAGTATATCATTCTTCTTTCACTATACAATTCTCCCAAAATTAGCAATGAAATAAATTGATATTTTTATAATATGTCAGATATTACCTAAATATTGTACCGACGATATTGATTTTATTTAAATGTTAGTTAATCAAATAAAAATTAAAAAAAGCAACGCGAAATAGGTTATAGGTTAGCAATAGATGGAATGGCGTTGAGAATTTCACCTTAAGACTTGTACACTTTAATATGTAACTGTTAATTTGGCATTTCGTAAATAATATATTATTTTATCTGTTACAGCTGGCAGGCCTAGTTAAACTTGGCATCCCTGAAGCACTCAGAGGAGAAGTTTGGCAACGGTTAGCTGGCGTGGAGGAAAATACCGAAATGATGGAAAACTACAGGGTGTTAATAACTAAGGTTCGTGTATAGCCTTAGGTATTGTCAGTATGAGGGGAGAAAGCTACGCAATGTAATTGATTTCTTTAATTTTTTCTACTTCAGGAATCGTCTTGTGAAAATGTCATTCAGCGAGACATAGCTCGAACATTTCCCGCCCATGACTTTTTTAAAGAGGCTGGAGGCCTTGGTCAAGACTCTTTGTATAGGTATGTAATAATAATAATAACAATACGTTTATTTATAATTTAATAATATAAATATGTTTATGTTGTCTTCTATAAACTTATTCTTCAATCCCCTGAAGCTGAGCTTGTTAGGGGCAAATCTTATTTTTTGTTTTAGTACGTAAATCATAAATCATAAATATGCATTAAAAATCAAGTTTTAAAGTAAAAATGCTAATTCATAGTATAAACGCAGTTTTTTTTTGAAGAAATATATTACCTTAATTTTTAAGTAAAAAATAAAAAAAATATAAAATAATAAATAAATAATTCAGAACAATATTAATTAAATAAAGCATTTCTAAAAATATTTTCAAATTGTCTGTTTTTAATATCCATGTTTTTATTTCGACTTTAAAATTTTTTAATGAAATCAATTTTTTAATTTTTGTTGGTAAATAATCGTTTAAATAAAAACATAAGTATTTGAAATTTTTTTGTCCTATGGACTTATTTATTTTAGGTTTTATGGTTATTTCATTTTTATGACGTGTATTATGATATGGTTTTTAAATTGTATAAGGTTTTTATTTTTAAATATATATATTAAGATGTTATAAATCAAGGTTGGCAGGATATATATCCGTGATAAATATCATGATATTTATGCGACGATATTTATCCTGATATAGGTATATCAATATTTTTTTTCTAAAATTCTATTCATCATATAAAAAATCTAGTTTGGGTTCATTTTGATTTAATTAACAAGCCCAGTAATTCTGGGTTTTAAGTTGAACCATACTTAAAAGCAAAAATATATGATGTGTTTATATTAAATTAAGTGATTTTGAATTTTTTAAATATATTATCACAGAAAACAGATGAAATAATTTAAAATATAAATAAATATCCAAATTTGGATATATATCGAATATTTGGATATTTATATAAATATGATATTTGCCAACCCTGTTATAAATGTAAAGTTGTCTTATGTTCAACTTTTTTGTTTCTGAATATAATTCTTTTGAAGGATAAAGATAATCTTTATTGAATATAATTTTTAGAAACCTTTTTTGTAATATTTCTAATCTTTTAACTAAAGTTCTATTTATTCCTCCCCGACCTAAAATTCCGTAATTTAAATGGGTTTTAACTAACGCGTAATAGGTATAATATTTCAATGTCTACATTTAAAATTTTTTAATTTTTTTAAAAATCGGTAGTAAACTTCTTAATTTTTTAATTAAGTATTCTAATTGAAAATTCCTTTTTAATTTACTATAAAAAATAATTCCCAAATATTTTGTTTTATTAACTTTAAAAATTTGAATGTCTTCATTTATTTGAATGCTATTCATATTTCGTGGTAGATTATTTAGGTTTAAAGTAAAAGAAATATAATTTGTTTTTATTAAAATTAATTGTTAACAAATTGTTATGAAACCAATTTTTTATAATTTTACAATCTTTTTTAATTTTATTATTTTAGTTGTCCCAATTTGTATCGGTATAAAAAGTTGTAGTATCATTGCAAAACTATGAATTTGTTCATCGCAATTTATACGAAATAAGTCGTTAATATAAATAATAAAAAATAATGGTCCTAAAACTGTTCCTTGATGAACACCATACTTATGGTGGGAGTATCAACATGCTTGCCAACCTATTTTGCGTAGATTTATTTATGTTTTCTAGCTTATCGACTTGATATTCTATAGGTAATAATTGACATATTTAATAAATATCAAGGAATTTCATAACTTATTTTAGGAGAATTGTATAGCGAAACATATCGGGTAAGATTTTTTTTAACATTATTATGTCATTATCACTCATTGTTCTTTCACTATACAATTCTCCCAAAATTAGCAATGAAATAAATTAATATTTTTGTAATATATCAGATACTACCTAAATAATGTACCGACGATATTGATTTTCTTTAAATGTTAGTTATGAAAATAATAAATTCAAAAAATCAACGCGAAATAGGTTATAGGTTGGCAATAGATTGAATGACGTTGAGAATTCAACCTTAAATACTTTTGGATAGCTTTTTTTCCCATGTATAGTCTCTTAAATAAAAACGGCCTGTGCCTGTATAGATCAAAGACTTTTCAAAGTAGAGTCCCAATCGTTTGTGTCGATGGTACATGCATGTGTAGTATGCAAAAAAGTGGACCAAATGAATAAGAATTTATGTTTTCATCGATAAGTGTGTTTTAAAATTTATGTCTGTCAGTCTGACGCCAAACGTCAGGCGTTCAACAGTGTTGCCATGGGTCTAGAGTTTATAAGGTGTTTGGTATAGACTGTAGTTCCCTTTACTCCTGAAATTATACAATTTTTGTAGGTATGCGTTGTATTTATAACAATTTTTTTTATTATATTGCTTCTCTATATGTATATGGGTTACTGACATCACTTTTTTTCTTTATAGGGTAAGCAAGGCTTATGCTGTCTACGATTCCGAGGTGGGTTATTGCCAAGGACTAAGCTTTTTAGCCGCTACTCTTCTATTGCATGTAAGTAACTTGTTTGTTATAATATATGATCTCCCTTGCAAAAAAAGTTACTTCTATTAGTGACCCTATCTTATTTGGAATTTCCAAAGAAAAAGTTATAAAGCGTTAAAGTATATGTCCCCTTTTATGCACCCATACCCTTGTCAGATATGATTTCTGTTTTTAGATGCCCGAAGAGCAAGCTTTTTGTGTCCTAGTCAAACTAATGTACGACTACAGATTAAGAGACCTTTATAAAGACGGGTTTGACAATTTATATTTGAGACTGTACCAGCTAAATAGGTAGGTACTTTCCTATTGATTTCTATCGGGTCGTTACCAAGATAGCTTTTAAGAATGCTACCAGAGGTAGGTAGCGTTAACACGGGATATTTATATATTTATCTTTTCCCGTCCGCTTTGTTAATAGCCCCGTTATTATCATGAATGTCATTTATCAAGTACGTTTATGAATGAAATGATTTGTCCATCTTTACTTTTTTTTTTAATAATAATAATAAGTGTAATAATATATATCTTTATTCTCAACCAACTTAAAAAGTTCATTACAGAGAATACAACACCAAATAATATACAATATATAAAATCACAAATAATAAAAATCATGTTTAGTAACTATTAATAACTCCATCGAAATTATTTAAAAACAAATATATATTAACCATTTACAAAAAAAAATGTACGTTAAAGTTAGTTTAGTTTTAAAAAATATTTTTTTAGTTTTTTTTTTAAAAGGCCATAATTTTGATATTTCTTTAATTATTTTCGGCAAACTGTTGTAAATTGTTATTCCTTTATATAATATTGATCTTTGTCCAAAAGTACGCTTTACCATAGGTGTTTGAATATGATGGTTTTGTGTCGTTTTGTGAATAATGTTGGTCGAAGAAAATGTTATATTCGATTGACTTTCTTTAATAATAATAGAGTGTATTAGAATGCATAGCTTTAATTTATAAAGCTTTTCTAAATTTAAATATCCATTTGGTTCGTACAAATTTATAGTTGGTTCTAAAAAAGGCAGTTTATGTATGCATTTAATTATTTTGTTTTGTAGTTTTTTTAATGGCTGAATTGTAGTTAAATTCGCTGATCCCCAAATTGAAATCATATTTACTGTAATTTTAAATAAACCAAAAAATAATATATTATATTTTTTAAATATTTTAATAATATATAATTTTTAGCTTTAAACAAAATGCCAATAATTATTGGTGAGATGTAACTTCTTAAATATTCAATATGTTTTTTCCAACTTAAATTTTCATCAATACATGAACTTAAAAATTTAATTGTATTAGTTAGTATATTTAATTATATGATTATTGAAAGATAGTGAAGAAATATTATTATTTTTTAATTTTGATTTACTTATTAACATAAAAGATGATTTATTATGGTTTAATAATAATTTCTTAATTTCAAGCCATTTACATATTATATTTAGGTCGTGGTTACTGTTATGAATTTGAGCATAGTCTTCATGAAAATATACAATAGTAGTATCGTCAGCAAACAATTTTATTTTACCTTTTAAATTTAATTTTGCTATAGAATTAATGTAGATTAAAAAAAAGTAGGTCCTAAGGTTGATCCTTGCGGAACACCATTTGGTCATTGTTGATAAAAAACTGGACCTTAATATCGTGTATTCTGTTTATTTTTTAGACTAATGGAGGAACAGTTGAACCCTTTGTGGAACCATTTCGCCGAGCATAGAATAGAAACTCATATGTTTGCATCTCAATGGTTTTTAACACTATTTACTGCCCGATTTCCTTTATATTTTGTGTTCCATATTATTGACATATTCCTTTTACAAGGTAAGTATCATTTAATAATTTACAATCACCAATCCAATGACTTTTTGTTTTTTTTACATTAAGAGTTGGTTTTCTTTGCAGGTATCGATACACTCTTCCAAATGGCCCTGGCATTGTTAATGGCCTGCAAAAAAGATCTACTTCAACAGGACTTCGAGGGCATTTTGAAATATTTCCGGGTGTCTTTGCCGAAGAAATGTAGGAGCGAGGAAGCTGCGAAGCATCTTATCAAGTTGGCATGCAGCATTAAAGTGAAGAAACTGAAGAAGTACGAGGCAGACTTCATTGCGCTAAAAGGTGAGCAGCTGTGCCATAACTTTGTAGAATTTGGGGCTTGTTTTTGTTTTTGGTTACTGTTTTTTGTTTCTAAACGAGGATACCCACTGAGGTCGTCGTTACCCTTGTTATTCGATCTTTTTCGGTCTCCTTCTTTAACAATGTTCACTTTTGGTTAGTATACATTTTCCCCAGTTTCCCCTATAGTTACAAATTCAACCTCATTAAACTGGTTTGTCTTATCTTAAATGGATAAGAGATTTTGTTTAACGGCATGGTTAAATTGTTCCAGTTTTACGTCCTACTCTGTTTCGCATATTTGTTAAAAACATCAACGTGTTTTTAATAATAAAGAGTTTACCAATGTACACGTATTACTTTTTAAAAGGTAACTTCATTTTTCATGTATGTTCATTTCCTTCGCACAATTTTTTCCAATAAAAGGGAATCAAAGTAATTTAAAAATAACTCTTAAAAAAAGTATTTACTTTTTAAGAACTTTACGTAAAGTTATTTTAAAGATTTATTTGCCTGGTAGCAAGTTTGGGTAGGATCACAACACCTTGAAAAGAAGCCATGAAGTGACATCGGGCAACGCCGCATCAGCTGGGAGTTGCGGATCCATAAGTTATTATTATGACGCCCGGCAACGGGCGAGTTTTTTATTTTTGTGTTTTTTTGGCTGTTTTTGTTTCACTACAAGTAAATTTATTTGATCGATCAAAAGTAATATTCTATTATAAACATTATTATCTTCTGCGCTTAAATCACAGGATTGACTATCGACTTTTGAAGTCTCAAAATTTAATAAGCTTAAGGCTTTGTTTAAGAAATCTACGCTTGTCTTAAGAAAGTCACCTTACTATATATCGGGGTAACTTCGTTAAATTCACATTGTATGAATTGGTACCGAGACAATAAGTTTTCAAGCTGAGACCACCTGCTTAGTTTCATTTCAAATCATTGTAAGCCAATTCATCACCTTTTAAAAAAACCTTTACCTTCATATCAATGTCCACTGAAACCTGATTAACAATATTTATACAGTTATTGGTCAAATTCAAATCTAAACTACTTTTAAAACACTTTTATAGTTAGAGTTACACCCAGGAATACAGCAGGGGCTTGGCATGTTGATAAATAAACAAACTAAAAGAAAAAAAATAGTACTTACCTAAGTACCTACACACAACTTTTAAATTAAAACAAATAAAATTCTGCCGCCATTTATGAGACCCGTAAACAAACCGCCAGACCGGCCAGGCTGTTGGATTTTTCACTTTATTAATGCTATTAGAGCAAATTCGCACAAAAAATTTTCATCAGTGTTTTGTAGAGGTTCTTAGCAATCATGTCACTTTAATTTTCTATTAGATATCAATCGAAAACCGGATAAAAATACAAATTAATACGACACCTACACCTAGTTTGGGCGTAAATTACATACTAAACCATGGCTAACCTCAAAAAAGTCAAGCAGTGTTGTCGATGTTTCTGTTTTACGGCTTCTTTCAAGGTGGTTGTGGTATGATGTTACGAACCCCACGTTGCAAACTGACAACGAGAAAAGGTCTCTGTCCTACCGGCAAAGATTTATACCTCTTGAAATATCTTTTTTATCGCACAAAAGAAAATATGTCTTTTTGTTTTATGAAATAACATTTTTGAGTTGTTTTTTTTGCAAATACTAATCTATCGAAAAACAACGGTCGTAAGGACCAACCTTTTTTTAATAATTAGACGATTGGGAAATAATTTCTTCGGATTCAGAGGCGCAAGATCGTCGGGATAACGAGGCCAGCGAGGTGGAGAAGTTGAAGATGACCGTCTTAAGGTTGGAGGAGGAAAAGAAACTGATGATGGACGAGATAAGTCAGCTGAAAGATATGTTGAAAAGGGAGGTGAGTAATAAGCTTAGATCGATGATGGTGATGTAAAAACAAATAAATAAATGCAATATTTCTGTAAAGAGTGTGTCGTCTCTTCAATAATCATAATTTTTTACAGGTGGACGAGTCGGAACGGGAAAAGAAGAATAACGTACAAGTAGTGAACGACTACAAGATGGTGAGGCAACGATTGGATATGCAACTAAACGTGGTTAGACAAGAATTGGAAAGTTTAAAGGTTTGTGCGCATTATTTTGTAATTTACCTCCGTAATACCCTTGTAACCATAGCCGGCAAGGAGTTAGTTTACCTTGTAACATGTTTGAACCTCATATTTCTATATTATTTATTCAATACATTGAATATCAAACTATAAGAAGGCCATATAAGCAGATTTCCTAAATCCGCTACGTTAAATTCATAGATGGCACCAATGAGTCATCAAAAATAAAGCGTGTTGATGCAGCCACTAACGACAAACCTTTTCACTGCTAAATTAAAACATTGTTGCCGCCTGCCTGCTTGACTTGCTGCATAAGTTTTTAAAATTTATTTTTATAGCTTATCGTAAAACTTGATTTCACATAAGTACCTACACCTATCCTAGATTTAAGTAGCTTACATTTATTTTCCTACCTATAGTATAGTTTAGACCTAAAAATGTCCCTATTTTTAATGGCTTTGTAGCATATAATATGTTCAACCTTTTGACGTTCCAACGTTAATTACATGAAAACATATTGACTGCCATGTTTTCTATTCCTGCCAGAATTAAATGGCGACTCTCACTATTCAATACATACCTAGGCTACAACGTATATGATGGGTAAAATATGAATGATGTGCGGTTTGTATAACTTGGATTTTATTTGCAATTATTACTCCTTTTCAAAATGGTTAAAATAAGTAGGTTTTACTTTATTACTTATACAGTTTATTTGTATTAGTGGATTACCTATTTTGCTATTTTTCGACGAAATAAAAAATATTTTAGTTATACTTGCTGTCGCTTTTTATCTACTTTTATTTGTTTACTATTTAACACCTAATGCAACGGTAAAATCATTATGAAAATCGGTCCAATTACCCCGGAGTAATCAACGTACATATTATTATCAAAAACATACATTCGGCTGGAATTGAGAACCTCCTATTTTATTGTCTGTTAAAACTGCTTAAATCCTTAAAAATTCCAATAAAATACGATATGCGGCAACACCACGACATCACATCAGTGAATTTGAGACATCTGTTGCCGAGGCGCTGCATTATAACGACAGATTTAAGGTTAGAGTTACGATCAACTCCACAATGGCGGCCAAACCACCCTCAATACGTCTAAAACTGGGTTGTCAACTTTTCTCGGACATCCGCCATTCTGATAGTTTGATATTCAATGTTCAATACGACCTTTTTTTGTAGGTTAAGATCTCAGGTTGTCCGGATTGTTCTAAATTCGCGAACGAAAACACGACTGAAAGTAGACACACGGGGGGCGGTGATCAGACTACCGGCGAAGAGAGGATAAGGGAGCTAGAGTTAGAGTTAGCGCAAACTAAATTGGCCCATGTCGAAGCGGAATGTCGAAATCAGGTAAGAAAAATATAGTTGGTTCTGTCGCAAACCCTATAATTCTTAATTTTGTCAACAGAATTTGACACATGTCCTCCGAGCCACAGAACAGGAATTGACTACGGCAAAGAACAGTTGGCCTCCTTGGATGAGTAAGGCGCTTAGCTCTATAAAAGAGGTAATAATAATAATAATTATTATTATTATATATAATATAGAGGAGACAGAAGAAAAATCTTTTTTTATTAATCCCAAGAAAATATTCCATTTACCCCCAATTACTCCAATTTTATTTCATTTAACTAAATTATCTCTAAAAACGGGCATTTTTCCAGAAAAAATGAAAATTGCTAAAGTAACTCCAGTATTTAAAACTGATAAAAGATATAAATGCAGCAATTATCGCCCAATATCTGTTTTACCAATATTTTCAAAAATAATAGAAAAAATTATAAATAATAAATTATGCGACTTTCTAGAAAACCAAAATTTACTTTCTGCTAACCAGTATGGTTTTCGCAAATCTAAGCATATAGAAATAGCTGTAGGATATATCATAACAAATATTCAAGCTAATGTCGACAGCAGTAAAACATGCTGTTTACTACCCTTAGATCTGTGTAAGGCAGTATTGGGATAAGGGGAAATACACACAAACTACTTCAAAGTTATTTAAGCTATCGTAAACAATTTGTTCAAATTGGGGAAAGAAAAAGATCGGAAAAAGATTAATATGTGGAGTTCCACGAGGATCAATATTAGGTCCGTTATTATTCTTAATTTACATTAATTTCGTTTCCAAATTCAACTTAAAGGGCAATATAAAGCTATTTTGCAGATGATACAACAATTATTTATTTTGCTGAAGCTTTTGCAGAAATGTATTCTGATATTAATAATAATTTAAAAATGCTTCTTTTTTGGCTTCAATCTAATAAACTTACGTTAAATTTTACAAAATCTTCTTTTATGTTTATAACTAAAAATAAAATAAATTCCATCATTAACCCTTTAACATTTAATAAAGAAAATATTCAATATTCAAAAACGACAAAATTTTTAGGATTAGTTTTAGACGAAAATTTAAATTGGAAATGCCATATCCAGTATATTATCAACTCGATATATCCTTTGGTATCTGTTTTGTACAGAGCTAGACATTTCATTCCTTTGAAATACTTAAAAAATATATATTCTTCATTAATATATTCAAAATTACAATACTTAGCTTCTGCATGGGGATCTGCTTGTTTATCAAACTTAAAACCATTACAAAAATTGCAAAATAAATTTATTAAATGTATACAGAAATTACCACATTTAGAACTAACTGTTAATCTATATAGACCGAAAGAGTATTTACACGTTCAAAACATTTATAAATTAAAAATTTGTATTCTAATCTAATTCACTCCATTATTTTAAAAGAAAAACACTTCAGGAGAATGCGACATTACATGATCATAACACCAGACGTATAAATTATCAAACTATACCAGTAAAAAGTAGTTTCGGAAAAAAATCGCTTTTATATGGCAGAATAATAAAATATAACAATCTTCCAAAAAATATCAGAAAAATTAAAAAATTGGCAACTTTTAAAAAACAATTAAAGAGATGTTTACTTAATTAAATTATTTATAATATTTTATATTAATTAATTTTTATCAGTGAATTAAATTGGATTAACTTCCGTTTTTTTATTGTTATTTTTTTTTATGGTTATTATTTTCTATATTATGTTGTCACTTTCCATGTATTAAACTGTAAAAGTTAGTTTGTAATAAAGACATTTTGAAAGTTAAAGTTAATTAGAAACCAGAAAAGTACAACAAGCCACAATTTGAACAAATCCACAAGTATTGACATTTTTGTCCGTTTCCTTCCCAGGTAGCCAACAAAAAGGACTTTCCCAATCTCACATCGAATCCGTCGAACCCCACCTTTATATCGCACATCAACAACGTCTACAGAAGAGACAGCGTTCCCTTGAGGGGCCCCGAACGAATCAACAGCCTTAAGGAGGATGCGAGACGAGAGTCCGCGCCGAGCATTAAGGATTCACAGAGTTGTAGTAGTTTAAAAACTCATAATTAGATGTCGTTTTGTCGTCAGTTAAACCGTTTTATGTATACGGGGTGTGCTAAATTTGAACGTGGTACTGTTGCGGAATTTGATGCCTTGTAGTGAAAAATTGCCTGCCGATATTTTACTACGCGTTTAATTCTAATGACTGTTACATGTTGAGGGTTGAATTTGGGACACTCTGTACAACTCTGGCTATAACTAGCTACCCAACAGGAAGGTTGAGGCAAAAGAAAGATTACGGCGGCTGGAAACATATCCTAAGCTTTCGGGCACACAATAGCAATAACGGGCAAGTTTTATGGTCATTTAAACTTGTACTGCAGGCTCACGCTATTTTAACAGTCCATACCTCTTAAAACGTGGCCAACTCTATTTTTTGTTATTTGTAGGACAAGTACCACCATAAACTTTTTAATTTACCAAGATTGAGGGCTTGAAGTATATTTTTCTGTTGCCTGACTTGCCGTATATGTAGGTATGGAAATGCGTTGTTCCTCCATATCGTAGTAAATAAGTTCCACACACAAAAGTAAGTATCGCGCCTCCCGCTTGGAATGAATTTTAAATTTTAGTGCTATTTACGCTGTTGATGGGAGAAGTACTGTTTTGGACACAGAAAAATTACGTACTCAAAGCTTGTTTTTATTTTTAGTTTGCTTTTCCGTACATAGTTTTGCCGTTTGAAAGAAATAAGTTATATTTTATTGTAAAATACGTACGAAATGATGCATATTTATTTAATACTAGCTATACCCTGCGCGCGTTGCTACGCTACTTACTAAAATACCCGGCATGCGTTGCGCCACTTTTTTTTATGCCGGGACCGGTTAGGTTGGGTCGTTCGTTCTCCCTACTCTAATTTATCAGTGTTTCTCTATAATATTATGCATGTATTATACATAAAAACCTTCCTCTTGAATCACTCTATCTATTAAAAAAAACCGCTTCAAAATCCGTTGCGTAGTTTTAAAGATTTAAGCACATACAGGGACAGGACGGGCGATAGCGACTATGTTAAGATTAATTGCCTTGAGGCGGGATACGAGGAGCTAGATTGTGCGATTCGATGGAGTGGGGGAAACAATCTACCCATTTCCGTTTGCCTTGTATACTGACGATGATATTTTTATTCTTCTAACTTATCGTTAGGATATGGGAGGATAAGGCATTTCCATACCTGTAGGTTATGTTGGTGGCAATAATTTTTTACTAATCGGCAACGTTTTTATTTTGTAAAAGCCGAATAAGGTTGAATGGATCTGTCGATCTCTTAATTTAATAGCTCTCGATGCTGCATATTTACTAACGAACAAAATCGCAATATAAAGAACCAACCTTTTGTCACAACTACTGTAATCAAAGGTATTTATATTTTTGTAAAAAATCCTGGTTTATTACCTGTAACTGAAAAATGCCAGTTTAAAATGACAAAAAAACACACCTTAAGTTGTGTATAATTTGAATTTTTGTAGATTTTTACTTACTTATATTGGGGTTTACCATAGACAAACTCTTATCGATGGGTTTACTAAAAAAAAATAATAAAGTAATAATTTAGTTTTGTTATTTTTATTGAATGTATCGCATGTTTTCAACTGTGAATGCACCTCGGCGATCAAGTCAGTGACTTTACTCACAGTATATAGTTTTATTGAGCCGCGTCTGTACGGTACTGTCGCTTAGACTGTGGGGTAGATGAAACTTCTTTTGATCCCCGCCGAGGGTACCTATACTTCAATGTTTTTCTCGAAGGAAATTTATAAACGAATGGTATTATAGCTCTTATTAACCTTTGATATTTTACGTGTAAGGGACAATTATTAAAAATGCTTTAAACGTTAAGATTTAACATGTGTATAATTGGAAGAAATATTATATATTTAACCAGTTTCGGATGTTTAACAGTAAACGATATTTTTTTACTAAACTTGTCTGATATTGACGTGCAGCTTCACTTGCTTTAATGGTTTCTATTTAGTTTTCCAAATACTCTGTCGTTTCTGCCAAACACCCTGAATATATTTAATGGCAATTTGTAAGATAGCGTTTGTTTTTTGTACATAAACTCATATTTTTGAGGTCAGAATTAACAATTTTTCTTTTGTCACACTGAACTTTTCTAGATACATTTACTTACATATTATGTAAATAATAACAGGTTTATAATGTAATAGATTTGTTACCCCCTTGGATTTTTATCACCCTCACCTTTTTTTAATATTTACATTAAATTCTGGCCATACCGGCTTAGACTATAAGCTATGGCCATGTTTTCTCTAGTGATATATACCGTTTAGTTTTTCGTGATAGTTTATTTTTAAGTTATTTATTATGATTAATGATATTTGTTGAGTACACGTTTAGAATATATTTAATTGCACTTTTTTAAATATGCTTGTTTTATTTTTATCCTTGTCCCATTCGTCCATACACCAGTGTGTTGGGAAAATTCTTTACATGCTGAAAAAAAAATTAGGATTTTTTGCACAATATGGCAACCTTGCCTACTAGGAGCAGAGCCAGAACAATACCTCCTCGCACTTCTGCTATCCTGGTAGATTTCCAAAATTAAGCATCACCAACGTTGTATCTGAAAAATTAAAAATATCAGTTTTGTATTAGGATAACAGAAACGCAAGGAGGTATAAGGCGCCTGACACCGGATTTCCCTAAAATTTAGAAATTTTTGCACAATGTGGCAACGTTGCTTACTAGGAGCAGAGCCACAACAATACCTCCTCGCACTTCTGCTATCCTGATAGATTACGAAATTTCAGCATCAAATTTTAACTTATCGGAAAAACTAAAAAATCTCAGTTTTGTATTAGGATCACAGAGACGCAAGGAGGATTTCCCTAAAATTTAGGAATTTTTGCACAATGTGGCAACGTTGCTTACTAGGCGCAGAGCCACAACAATACCTCCTCGCACTTCTGCTATCCTGATAGATTTACGAAATTTCAGCGTCAAATTTTAACTTATCTGAAAAATTAAAAATCTCAGTTTTGTATTAGGATCACAGAGACGCAAGGAGGATTTCCTTAAAATTTAGGAATTTTTGCACAATGTGGCAACGTTGCTTACTAGGCGCAGAGCCACAACAATACCTCCTCGCACTTCTGCTATCCTGATATATTTACGAAATTTCAGCATCAAATTTTAACTTATCTGAAAAATTAAAAATCTCAGTTTTGTATTAGGATCACAGAGACGCAAGGAGGATTTCCCTAAAATTTAGGAATTTTTGCACAATGTGGCAACGTTGCTTACTAGGCGCAGAGCCACAACAATACCTCCTCGCACTTCTGCTATCCTGATATATTTACGAAATTTCAGCATCAAATTTTGACGTATCTGAAAAATTAAAAATCTCGAGTTTTGTATCAGGATAGCAGAAGTGCGAGGAGGTATTGTTGTTGCTCCGCTCCTGGTAGGCAACGTTGCCACATTGTGCAAAAATTCCTAAATTTTAGGGAAATCCTCCTTGCGTTTCTGTGATCCTAATACAAAACAGATTTTTAATTTTTCAGATACGTTAAAATTTTTTTTTTTATGCTGAAATTTCGTAAATCTATCAGGATAGCAGAAGTGCGAGGAGGTATTGTTGTGGCTCTGCTCCTAGTAAGCAACGTTGCCACATTGTGCAAAAATTCCTAAATTTTAGGGAAATCCTTCTTGCGTTTCTGTTATCCTAATACACAACTCAGATTTTCAATTTTTCAGATACAACGCTTAAATTTCGTAAATTTTTTAGAATAGCAGAAGGGTAAGGAGGTATTGCTGCTCCTGGCAAGCGACGTTGCCAAATTGTGCAAAAAATCCTAAATTTATGGGATAACCTATTTGAATAGGGCATAAAATAATACACAAATTTATGGAATGTTAATGTTTATTATTTAAAAAAAAGTTGCCATTCGTGTATAAAGGTGAATTGAAAGATTTGCTACGTGCATTCCATTTACACCTTTTCCAATATAAATGTAAGGAATTTTAACCGAAAATCGATCGAACCTACCGGTTTCAATATAATAAGGAAAAATTATAAACGGAACACACAGATAAAAATTTATAAATATAAAAACATAAAAAAATAAATTTAAAAACTCAAGGTTTGTTCGTTCGTCTTCCACAAAACTGCACCTACCTGCATTGTTTAAAAAAGAACTGAGAGGGCTAAATTTCAAAGCTTTATGTTGTCCAATATTTGAATCCAAATGTTAAATTCGACCACTATCAATCTCTTTCTGCGGCTACTAGTTGTCCATCTTGGGAGACAAGAGAAACTATTTCCAAACAATTAAAAATTTCCATGGTTTTTCCAGGTGACGAAATTTTTTCTTCTCTTTAAAGATGGATAACCGGTAGCTCCGGAGATTGATGGTTGGCTGAATTAAGACCAAAAATATCGTCAAAAGACTCAATGTTGTTTATGTCCCGAAGTGCTAAAACACCCCTTAACAAAAATACATTTTTTTTAAAAGGTATACTCGAGTAGGTAGGTAAAAACAACCCACACCAAATAAGCTTATGTGGAGCACGAACGGACAAATATTAAGTACAAAGAAGGCGTCATACTTGCATAACATTTATAAAACATTCGGTGCAAATAAGAAATTTGCCGTCTTCCATGGCTTTAAAAACAATAAGTTTCAATTATTTCTAAAAAAAAATAGGGTAACACAGTCAACGTAAACGTTCTGGTTGCAAATAAAATATATTTACATTGTACAAAATTTATTACCCTTCCAGGTCAGGCAGACGACCCTTTTCATGGGCAAATATATAAAATTAAATTGAAAAAATGAAAGACGGCATATCCCCCCCGACCCCAAATAAAATACTATTAAATCATATCTGAGATTCGTTTCAGTATTAACAAATTCGTTATTTTCAGGTATTTCGGCTACCCTACTATGTTAAATTATTAAATAGCTGAAAAAAAAAAATTGTGTATACAGGGTGTCCGGTCTAGAATTATCCCCTAAATTTTTTGCTCATCATTTCCGGACACCCTGTATTGTAACAAATCTACAGAGTAGCACCTCCTTACAAAAGCACGACATCTTGTTAAATGTGCCAACCTAGGAGATGATAAAGAGGACCATTTCGGTAAAAAAAAAACAGGAAATACAATTTCCCTTCTTTGAAGGTCCTACTCTGTAATTGACATAGTCGTGAGTATTCTTAAAACTATCCGTTTGGGATCAACCACTAATACTTCAATTAGGAATGTGAGATTTTTTACAGTGAGAGGTATCAGTGCTGGAAAGTGTATATCTAACTTCAGTTAAGAGCCCTCTAGTCTTGCCTTTAACTAAAGACCGATATACTTAGTCTTAAAACAAAAATCCAATTACACCACTTTTACACATACTACAGTTCATCAACTTTTATCACTTTCTTGTAACATATTGACACTCTTTCAATTGGCGTTCCTTTTCTAGACACAATTTTAATGTTACACTTCTACAGTTCCTCCTTTAGCTCGTGCTTTACGCCGTAATATTTCTTGATGAACTGCTTGATGTCGTCCGCCGTTCGTTTGCCCTCGTAATCGGCAACGTAGCGACCGTTTTTGAAGAGTTTGATGGTGGGGAATCCCTGAATGTCGAACTGTTCGGCGAGGTCGGGGTTCTCGGTGCAGTCGACCATCGCCAGGCATTTTTTGAGTCCTTCGTCGGCCAGTTGTCTTGCTGCCGCCATGTAGTCTGGCTTCATGCGTTTGCAATGGCCGCACCCTGGAAATATACAGGATATTGACGGCTTGAAAGCGACTTTTTTTTTAAATCTACATTAATTCTACAGCAAAATTAAATTTAAAGAGTAAAATAAAATTGTTTGCCGATGATACTACTATTGTATATTTTCATAAAGACCATGCTCAAATTCATAATAACATTAACCACGACCTAAATATAATATGAAAATGGCTTGAAATTAATAAATTATCTATAAATTTTAATAAATCATCTTTTATGTTTATAGACAAGGGTCGATAATTTTTGAAACAAAAAAAAATAATAGTAGGATGAAACCCATTGGAAAAGGAAGAGAATATAACAAAAATGAAAGGAAAAATAATTTACGGGCGATCCGAGGTCGGGAAGTGGAAGGGGGTGAGTTTTTAAGGGTAGAAAACGATTTATCTCGATTTCCGGCAAAACTGCAATCCCTATGGAAAAACGTTAAATGGCAAAGTTGTAGGTAATAAAAAGTTCTACAACTTTTGTATTTACACTATTCTCACATAACCTCAAAATTTATGTGAAAAATTCAAATAACCAAGTTTTTGGTTTTTTATTTCTATCTTTTACAAAAAAATATTTTTTTTTCACGAAATTTGGTGAAAACTTACCTTTTTATATTCCAAACACACTGTAATTTTTTTGATTTAAAATATTTATTTGTTCACCTTATTTTGACTTAATATCGAAAAAGCACCCTAATTTTCAATCGAAAATTCTCACGTCAAAATATCTCCTTTTTAAAAAAGTCGGTGAGCTTTTTGTTCGTTGAAATCTCTACTTTCTGATGGTGTAAAAAAAATATACATTACTATGGTAAATGTTCTCAAAAAATGCAAAGAAACGAAAAAAACTCGAATCCGAAATATTTTTTTTAAATCATTATGTACAATTTTGAGCTATTTATTAAAATGTATACTTTAATTACTCGAAAAATGTAAGATTCCATGTTACATTGATAAACAAAAAATTGCAAGTCGAAATATACTACTATAATTAACAACCAAATAAGTTAATAAAGTTAATATTTAATAAGACATCTACAATATTTTGAGAAAGTTGTAGAATCTATGAGATTTTCTATAACATATATGTTAATTAGAATTTAATAATAAAACTTTTTTACTGAAAAGAAATAGCAGCAGTCACATTTTTTAGATGAAATC
Source organism: Polydrusus pterygomalis (assembly GCA_963969555.1). Classification (NCBI taxonomy): domain Eukaryota; kingdom Metazoa; phylum Arthropoda; class Insecta; order Coleoptera; family Curculionidae; genus Polydrusus; species Polydrusus pterygomalis. Next base: position 11,121,965 of record OZ018383.1, read on the forward strand.
CCCTTTAAATCCTACCTTTAATTATATTTAGATCAACTATTTTCGCATGTTTTTTGCGATCATTATGTTTTATGGATTTGTAGTTTTTTTGTTTATCAATGTAACATGGAATCTTACGTTTTTCGAGTAATTAACGTATACATTTTAATAAATAGCTCAAAATTGTACATGGTTAAAAAAAAAATTTCGGAATCGAGTTTTTCGTTTCTTTGCATTTTTTGAGAACATTTACCATAGTAATGTATATTTTTTTTACACCATCAGAAAGTAGAGATTTCAACGAACAAAAAGCCCACCGACTTTTTTAAAAAAGCAGGTATTTTGACGTGAGAATTTTCGATTGAAAATTAGGGTGCTTTTTCGATATTAAGTCAAAATAAGGTGAAAAATTAAATATTTTAAGTCAAAAAAATTACAGTGTGTTTGGGACATAAAAAGGTACGTTTTCACCAAATTTCGTAAAAAAAAAATTTTTTTTGTACAAGATAAAAATAAAAAACCAAAAACTAGGTTATTTGAATTTTTCACATAAATTTTGAGGTTATGTGAAAAAAGTGTAAATACAAAAGTTGTAGATCTTTTTATTACCTACAACTTTGCCATTTAACGTTTTTCCATAGGACTTGTAGTTTTGCCGGAAATCGAGATAAATCGTTTTCTACACTTAAAAACTCACCCCTTTCCACTTCCCGACCTTGGATCGCCCGTAAATTATTTTTTCTTTCATTTTTATTATATTCTCTTTCTTTTCCAATGGTGTTTCATTCATCCTACTATTATTTTTTTTGGTTTCAAAAATTATCGACCCTGGTCTATTATATTAATAGTTACTAAACATGATTTTTATTATTTGTGTTTTTATATATTGTATATTTGGTGTTATATTCTCTGTAATGAACTTTTTGAGTTGGTTGAGAATAAAGATGTATATTATTATAAAAACTACATGATGGGAAATGACGAAATTTTGTATACCCAGCATATCTTTTACGACGACAAACCCAAGGTAGAAAGTTTACAGATTATATAAACTTAAGCAAGTAGATACTTACACGGGGCATAGAACATAACCAATACGAAGTCATTCTTTGCCAATTCTTTTTTGAAATTATTTTCGTTCAATCGCAACACGGCCGGGTCCACGGACCATGGCGGATCTGAAGAGGGGGGGATAGATTTGTTGGATATTTCCATCGGGTTGGATATAAATTGAACAAAGTCTTCTTTCTGTGAAAAAAAAATTTATATTGTAAAACAAGTTAAAACTAATGAAAAATAAAACGATAATTTACGAATATTATATAAATAACTTTTAATCGGCTTGCTAGAAACTAATAAAATTTGGTGTGCCAGTCCATCATACAAGGACCTTCAAAAAAGTCTAATACAATTTTGATGTAACATTAATAGGGAGCCAATATTTGAGGGTAGCAAATATACAGGGTTGTCCAGAAGTCCGGAATAAAATTAATATCACAAGCTGTGTTTCCATTTAAAAAAAAGATCGATGTCGTCATATCTGTGTTTTCCCCAAAACTTATAGGTTAAGGCTATATTAATTTTATTCCGTACTTCTGGGCAACCCTGTATATAGTATCGCTATCTATTATGCTTTTCTCAACAATTTTTAACTTTAACTCACCGTTCTACCACCGCTGTAAGCCTTAACGTCTTTGTTATAGTAGCTCATATACTTCAGCGTAGGGTAGCCCTTAACCTCAAAGGCATTGCACAAAGAAGACTCTATAGTACAGTCTACAGCCGCAAAGGCCACTCTCGGGTTGTCCTTGAAAGTTGCCGCCGCCTCTGTGAACTCCGGTTTGGCTTTCTTGCAATGGCCACACCCTTGGATAAAAAAATATAGTTAAATGAAGAGACCTATATAATAATATACAGACTGTCCGCGGATAGGGTTAACAATAGCACAAATGGATGAAAAATTTAATTTTTCGGGTCATTCTTGACACAAAGTGCAATTCACGACGAGAAAATTTTGATTTTTTAAACGCAAAAACTTCAAAAACATGATTTTTCTCAAAGAATAAACTACCTTTATTTTTCATTTTTGACCAAAATGCCAATAAAATTGGAAAACTTATTTAGAATAACGTTTGTAATTTAAATCAGAGATTTCAAATAAATCTTCGATTTTTTTAGTTTTTTTTAATTTTTAGAGGTAAATGGAAATTTTGCTGCTCAATAAAAATATTAATATAAAATTTTATTAGACTCTATTTTCATAATGGGTGGTGTGTAGGTATCTTATTTTAAAATTTTAAATGCATTCCTCCCATCTTTTGTAAAAACAAGGATTTTTTTTTACCTTTTTATTACTTTGCTTTACGTATGGGGCAAATTTGAAGTTGTCAAATACAATTTGATGTGTTTTGAAAATGTTGACCTTAGAACAAAGGGTTTATTTAGTTCAATGTTACGGTGCGGGCGAAAGTTCTTACATATTTGTGATAGAGAAATTTAACCAAAAATACCCTAACGTTTACGTCTCCAAAATGGAACTTAAGATCAGAATGACGCAGCTTCCCTAATCGTATTGCAGTCTGTTGCTGACAATCCTACCCTTTCATTAAAAAACCGAGCTCAAGAACTTGATGTAATAAAAAAACTCATATTCAGTATATTTTAAAGGCAAACAAAATATTCCCATTTAAGTCAACTTTTAATCAAAAGTTGGAAGAAGGAGACGAAGCCAAACGTTTGGGTAGGAAACAAAATTGTAAGTGAAAACAGGAATTGTCATAAATTTTTAACAACGGGAAAGTGTCTTCTGCGCATATTAGATACTGGAGCGAAAATAATCCTCGTTTTAGAATTCCTGCAAGAAGACAATACAAAAAAATAAATGTCTGGTGTGCGATTTCTTATTATGGCATTATTGGCCCATACTTTTTCGAAAACACGTGTGGTGTAACCGTAGGAGTTACCTCGAAATGTTGGAAACATTCCTTTCTGACCAGCTAGAAGAATTGCCTCTCCAATTTAGGAACGAAATGTACATATGGATTGGTCGGAATGGTCCGGTTCTGTGGCCCCCAAGAAGTCCCGATTTAACTATTTCAGATGCCTATCTTTGGAGGCGCCTCAAACAATTAGTGTACTCCCGTCCAATTGAGAACGACGTACAGCTTCCAAAACAGCGAATTGTTGAGGCTGTTCAAACAATTTCCATTGAAGAAATTCGAAGAAGTTTTGACCACATTCGTTTACAGCTGGAAAAATGTGTTTGAATAGCAAATTATGAAATTCTTATTTGTTGTTATTTTAAGATTTTTTCAGGGTGTCTAGCAAAAATCGAAAACAAAATTCCCGACTAATTCCCGGTTTTTCCCGGTCGGTTTTTGAAAATTTCCCGGCTGGGTTTTCCTAAATTAACTACACATTCGTTGTTAAATTTTAAAACATTTATTTGCAAAACACATGGCTTAAGCACAACCAAATAATATAGGTACTTTTTTAATTTTACGATTTCTTGTTCTCTAGCTGCCAAATCTTTTGTGATTGTTCGATAATTTTTTTCTTTTTAGTTTCCAGTTCTTCTGCTTGCTTTTGAAGCTTTCTTTTTTCTGCTTTTTTCAAGTCGCTGTCAACCTCTTTTGCCTTTTTGTGCTGTGTTGTACCTTGCATTTCTCATGGAAAGTATCATGGATTTTGTAATGTCCATAGTTTGAACTCTTCCAATTTTTTGTAGTGAATCGTACACTAATCTTTGGCCTATAAGTGACCCTTCTTTTAAATTTTCCACCAAAATCTCCTTATTAACAGAAAATCCCCTTTCTGCTGTGGCATTTCCATGAGAAATTGTTAGAAGAAGTTGCACCACGTTTTTTAAACTGTCATTTGTGATGGTTTCCATCCAAAAGTCATCTACTCTGTTACATCTGGAATAATTTTTCATTTTATTTATCATAGTCTGATCAGTAAGAATGTCACTAAATGCTCTATCTGCTTCTTCCAATTTAGTCGCATTGCATCTGTTTGAATTTAACAAAATTTCAAATGCTTTGGACATCAGTTGCAAGGATTTTTTTGGATCTCTGCCAGTTTTATTGGGGTTAAGGAAACTTATAGCTTCAGTTAATTTATATGCTAACGGACATTTTCCCAAAAGTTTGGAAACTGTATACATCAAGCAGTTTCGACAATCCTGGCGAAAGATCATCATTTCTTTCTCTTTAACTCCGAAGCATTTTTTGATAGCCGCTCTAGTCCCATATCATCCCTTGGACTTTTTTAAGGTTGCAATATAAACCATTCTTGTATTTTTTGAAAACATCTATTTTGAAAATAGGAGTGCCCGAGTACCTACTTCAAATTTTTAAGTTCGAAATTATCTGCTCATTCAAAATTCCCGGCTTAAACTTAATTTTCCCGTCGAATCCCCGGTTTTTTCCGGCTTTGTAAAATTCCCGTTTTTTTCCCGGATTTCCCGGCTCCTAGACACCCTGTTTTTTTGTGTTATTTCCGGGGTCATTTCATTTGTAAAATTAAAAATACATCCTCGTATTTCTGGTAACACCAAAAATCAGTTTTTGACACTTTTTGATACCCCTCTGTCATTGATAATGTATGTATTTCTACCGCTAATGCAGCTATCCAAAAAAAAAAATTCTTTTACCTCTAAAAATTAAAAAAACCAAAAAATCGAAGATTTATTTTAAATCTTGGATTTAAATTACAAACGTTATTCTAAATAAGTTTTCTAATTGGCATGTTGGTCAAAAATGAAAAATAAAGGTACTTTATTCTTGGAGAAAAAAAATTTGAAGTTTTTGCAAACCCTTCTATTCGTGAATTTCATTTTTTTTACAAACAAAACTTTTTATCAGGGAAGACTTTTTCCGGAAGATGAAATTTTTCATCCATTTGTGCAATTGTAAACCCGATCCGCGGACAGTCTGTATATATATTTGAAAAGATAGGGCTTTTTCCACAAAACAAATTAGAAATTCAAACCAAAGTCTGCTTCACTTACACGGAGCGTAGAACATGACCAACGCGTGTTTCTTCTTTTTCAAAACCGGCTTGAAATTTTCTTCATTCAAGTGTACGACGTCGCTAGGCTCTTCGCTCCAGGGCTTTTCGGGGGGTGGTGGTGGGGGTGGTTCTTTAGGATCTCTGAAATACGAGAAGACGTTAACATCACTATAGTTATGTCAAATTTCAAGTTTCTAAGTCGAGCGGTCTCTCGAGAAGGATGTCTGCGACACTAAGCGTAAAACTGCCGAGAAAATATAACATACCTCATAAACTCAATAATTTTGGCGGCTTCTCTTACGTTTGGATTATAGAGTTGTTCTCCAAACGAGAAATATATGACTGTAGGGTAACCCTTAACGTTATACTTTGAGGCTATGGTAGGTTCTTTCGTAGCGTCAACTGCTGCTAACAACCCGGCAATCTATGTTAAAAAAAACATAAATATTGATTGTTATAAAAAGTCTTTGACGAAACATGTTTATCCTTGCCCATTCAATATACGTACCCCTTCTTCCTTTAGCCGTTCTGCGGCTTTTTCATACTCAGGTTTCATTCTCTTGCAATGTCCACACCCTAAAATTAATTAGAAAATAATTACACGGGATTCCTTAATATAACAACTTTCAAGACAGAACAAGATAGGAATAATAGAATAGTAAATTTTTTAGAAGAAAAAAATTACTCTCTCCGTTTCAATATGGTTTTCGTAAATTTAGAGATACAGAAGTTGCAACTGCAGATATTATCAAAGATATTCAACAAAACGTTGATAGCAACCAAAAATGCTGCCTACTGTCCCTAGATTTATGTAAAGCATTTGATACAGTCAATCACAACATTTTACTTAAATGCCTATACAATATTGGAATTCGGGGAAATATTTATTTATTGTTAAAAAATTACTTCAGTTATAGAAAGCAGTTTGTTCAAATGGAAAATGTTAAAAGTTCACAAAAAAACATAAGTTGCGGTGTTCCGCAACCTTAGGACCTACTTTATTTTTAATTTACATTAATTCTATAGCAAAATTCAATTTTAAAGTTAAAATAAAATTGTTTGCTGATGATACTACTATTGTATATTAATAAATTATCATTAAATTTTAATAAATCATCGTTTATGTTTATAAGTAAATCAAAACTAAAAAATAATAATATTTCTGCACGGATCAGCGAATTTAACTACAATTCTGCCGTTAAACAAACTACAAAACAAAATAATTAAATGCATACATAAACTTCCTTTTTTAGAACCAACCATAAATTTTTATGAACCAAAGGGACATTTAAATTTAGAAAAGCTTTATAAATTAAAATTATGCATTCTAATACAGTCTATTATTATTAAAGAAAAACAATCGAATATAATATTTCCTTTGACCAACATTATTCACAACATGAGACAAAACCATCATATTTAAACACCAATGGTCAAGAGTACTTTTGGCCAAAAATCAATATTATACAGGGTGACTGGTAAAGTAGACGTATTCCTTTGGGGAGGTGTTTGTAGAGCCTATTTGCAATTAAATTAACCATACTACCCTCTATTCAAAACCCACCGGATTTTGAGATATTTTCATGTTTATGTTTTTTCGAAATTCTCGTAAGTTTTCGTTTTTGCCCCTGTATTTTTATTTCTTTTACTTCTTTGCCATACTTTTTGCCTTATAACTTGCACTAGTATGTCAGCTAACACGTAAAATTGGAACATTTACAAAAATGATAATTTTTTTCTTTAATTTCAAATTCTTAGTAGTCAGTACGAGAATTTCGAAAAAACATAAACATGAAAATATCTCAAAATCCAGTGGGTTTTGCATAGAGGGTAGTATGGTTAATTCAATTGCAAATAGGCTCTACAAACACCTCCCCAAAGGAATACGTCTACTTACCAGTCACCCTATATAAAGGAATAACATTTACAACAGTTACCCGAAAAAAATTAAAGACTTACTTAATTATGGACTTACTAAAAAAATATTTTTTAATAGTAACTAACTTTAACGTACCTATTAGGAATATATATATATATATTTTTAAATAATTTCAATGGAGTTATTAATAATTACTAAACGCGTTTTGTATTATTTGTGATTTTATATATTGTATATATTTGGTGTTATGTTCTCTGTAATGAACTTTTTAAGTTGGTCGAGAATAAAGATATATATTATTATTCCCTTTTACTTACATGGTGCATAGAACATAACCAACACAGAAGCAGCATCGTTTAGAATGGACTCGAAATTTGCAGAAGTCAGATGCACAACCTCATTTGCAAGTTCCGACCAATCAGGTTCCTTTACCTTGACCTGTGGCGCCACCGGATTGTGCATGAATTGAACCAGCGCCGCCTTCTTGTTGTCCCCTTCATAAGTGTACTTCATTTGACCATTGCTTAAAGAAAAAAATCAAAACCAAATAATGAACTGCTACAAGCACGGCCTCAAAGGACCTTACAAAAGTGTTAGGTAGGTATTTAATAAGCCCCCAAAAAACGGTAAAATTGAAATATAAGAAATATATATTAAAAAGGTTATACATACACAAAATACAACAATGTAGGGAATCCACTAATATTATATTGAGTCCTTAGTACAGCGTTCTCTGGTCGATTCACATCAACAGCTGCTAATATTGAATGATCTTTGAGATCCGTCGCTGCTTGGGAGTACTCTGGCTTCAGTGTTTTGCAGTATCCGCACCACGGAGCATAAAACATAATAAGGATAGGCTTGGCTTCTTTTTTTAGGAACCTTGCCAAAGTCTGAAAGAATTTGAAAGTTTTGTCCTCCATCGCTTTTACAAGTTAGGTTATAGACATGGATGTAAGTGCTATTTTGTTCACCGTTAATTTAGTAGAACAGATTTTCTTAACTGGGTAAATTTAGCTATTGGGTGTTTTTAACCAAAATTTGGATGAATTTAACATGATTGAAGAAAAATTATTTTACATAATGACAACCTTGTCTGACAGAAGGTACACAGTGTTACTGGTTTAAAATAGGGATGTATAGTTATTAACAATGGATATACAAAGGGAAATACATGGTAGAATGTTATTAAAAATGAATATGTACAGGAAAATACATATTTAGAAAAAAGAACCATAAAAAATAGAGTACCTACCTAAATTGGTGTACTTATCTTCAGGGTTGGCTGGTTTAAACCATGGTTTAAACCGTGATTTAAACCAGATGGTTTTTTTAAAAAAACCATATGGTTTAAACCAAAAACCCATTTCTTTTTTTAAATTTTTATTATTGGCATTTGAGTTTTTATTTTTAGTAAAAATACCCTTCTTACTACTGGCAATGCGAACACGTCCCTGTGTTAAATGAAAATATCTTAGTGTTGGCAACACTGTGTTTATTTTACCTCCACCCCACCAGCCAGTCCAGCCCCGCTTTAGATTTGCATTCGGGTATTCCCCTATTTCCCATTTCGTACGTGGTCGAGAAATAATATTATTTCTCTTTGTCGCTGATAAGTTTGGTTTATTTTTCGGCTTTGTTGCGATATAATAATGTCAGGCACCACCAATTTCAGGTTACCTACTATTAAAGTGCAATGTTCTGCATGTTTTTGTTTTACTTCCATACTCTATACCAAATATTTTTGACATACTTAGCATTTTACATTGTTATTTAAAAATACTGGCTTAAATTAAAAAAAACCGGTTTAAACCAAAAAAACCTGGTTTAAACCAAAAAAACCCGGTTTTTTGGTTTTTTTTAGAAAAACCGGGTTTTTTTCCAACCCTGCTTATCTTATAATATAACAGTTAATTGGAAACACACTTTAACTCACATTTGGATCAGGTATATGGACTACATCCTTTGCTGAATTATCCTCCTCCCAGGGCAGATCTCCCGTAGGGTCTTTCATAAAATTAGTAATCGATTTTTCATTATACTTCCTGTCAAAGTCTTTGTTAAACTCTCCATCCTTATAATGTTTAAGAATAAAAGGTTCCTCACTTGGTACTTTAAGTTTCTTACAAAGTTTCTTGGCTTCACTAGAATAAGTAGGAAGAGAAGAGAGAAATAAATTTTTTCTAGGTATAAAGTGTAAATACTCACCCAGAACAGTTTATAACAGCAACAAGTCCTTCTCCTTTAACATTCTTTGCTACATCGTTAAGTATACCCAATACACTTTGAGCTTTCTTGTAAGAGTTGTAGAAACATACCAAAACGTTAGTTTTGGTTCTTAACAGTTTCTTGAGGTCCTTAAATTCAGTGAGGTCATTGATGACGAGATTTTTTCCATTTTGTTTAGCTGACTGAGCTTGAGAAGCAAAATATAAGAGCTGAAATAATTTAAATTTACAATTAGCAAAATTCGGTTTGCCTCCTTTAGAACAAGCTGTGCCTTAGTCGTATAGCTATTATGAGTAAGTATATTATTGGTAATATCTTAGAAATATATTCAACAGACATATCAAAATATATTTTACAGTACAGACAAATGCCTATGCCTATAATAGAAGGACCTTTAAAAAAACTTTTACACTTCTCTTCGCTACTCATAAGTATTATGTTAGGTACTTACAGTACTGTAAATTTGTATAATTTGGAGGGTGTAGTATTATTCTGTAGGCTTGTTGTTCTAATTAAAATGCGTAAAAACCATTATTTCAAGTAAAAGATATTATTTTTTTTAAAAGTTGGGTTATCGTTGAAAACAAAAATATTAAATTACACTAGAAAAATACATAAACTTACCAATGTGAAACACAGTAGCACCTTGAAATATTCCATTCTATATTTCTTATCGCAAAAAATTCATTTGGAATGGCTTTAGAAGCTAAAATTAGAATAACTACACGTAAACACAAACTCCAAATCTACAAGCCGGATATTTTTTTTGGAAATTGGATACACAGAAAAATAAAGGGTCGTCTTTCGGATTTGTTCGAGTTGCAGCGACATTCAGACCTATGATTCCTCTGTGCATATATTAGATTCTACACAGAAAAGATTAGCCGAGTTCCTTTACGTTACTTTTAAATATTTAACTAAGCAGGGCAAAGATTTTTCCTCCCCCCTTGCCTCGGTTAAGTATGCTCCTTTCTACTTCCCATGCGGAGTATATAAAGTTGTTCGCGAAGCGTTCCTAACTTAGCTAAGCAAATATTTTTACTTTGAGAAGCAAATGGAAAGTACCTAGCGTTCATCCATCCATGGCCTATACATAAAAAGCCGCGGAATTTTAAAGTTTATGAAGTTGTTGCAGCAGCGGCAACATTGCAAAAAGCAAACACAAATGCCTGCTTCATCGGTAGGCTTTAAACTATGTCTAAACGGCAACACAGCAATGAAGTCAAGGTAAAACCTTTAAATTACTCGAAATTTTTTTTTTTAAAATAAAATAATTCCTAATAAAAACGTAGTTATAAACGAAAAACACGAACAAAGGAGTGTGGATCATTACAATTACAAGGTAAACAAAATATATACAATTTATTTTTAAGTAAAACCATATTTTGCTTTTGAATAAATCTTTAATAACTAATGAGGGTGACTAGAGACATCAATACATCCAAAAAAACAGTAAAAAAAAGAATCGCACAATAGCACAAACCGTCAAAAAATCAACCACGCGTTAATCAAGAATAACTTCGTCATTATTAATGGCGTTGAGAGGTTAGACAAGCTAAAAAGAAATATATATTTCTCTGGAGTCGCTATAATTTCCTTCTCGGCTAAAAATAAGTTTAACGACCCAAACAACAAACTACATATCGCTGTTTATTACAGTATGGATAGGCGGGTAGAAAAAATATAGGGGAATGTTCATTGTTCACAGAATATTTAATAGTTTTTAGGATTGTAGTAAAAAATTTATCAATTCTTTGTAGGCAAATTTTGGCAATCTTTCTAAGCAAAACAAGCTTAGCGAAAGCATACATGCAATAGGTGATTTTATTTATCTCTAATCTTAATATTCGTATATTTTACCCGCACGGTGTGGCATCGCGGCCTATAATTTTAAAGATAAGATCACAGGTGCATAACCTAAAAAAATATTTACAGGGCGTTTTTTTATAATATAGATTATTCAAATTTGTTATACCTAATACTGACAATATAGCTTAAAAATAACACATCAAGAAAACACCCTGCATGTTAAGATGTTCTCTCAGTAGTCTAAAATATTATAGGGGATAATTATTCCAAATTTTATTACTAAAAAAATGAAAATACTAATTCTTTATGTTACCCTTTGTATCGCAAAAATTGAATATAATGCATCGAATCACAGACATATAAGGCGTGTAAAGAGACCAAATTGTTTATATTTTGTCCTAAACAGAAATCAATGATGACAAGTTTCTGCTGATTGCCTTAGATCTACCGCCTGTGTTTGAAGACGAAGGTTATATTAAGTATATTAGAGGCATTTGTCATGTGTACCTATTAAGTAAAGATATTATACTAAATATATGTGTGAGAGACCCGACTGTTCTAACTCTGAATTAATATTTCGGCGGTAAATCAGATTATATTCAGGTTGTATATAACACATGCCAATAATGCATGCACTCTAAGGATAACAGCGAGTTTATGCAGCTTACTTACAGTGTTGCCATTTTTTAAAGTAATCTCCTTCTAACTTATCTAAAACTTGGAAGTACGTTTGATTGTAACCAAATGGTTTTTGATGAATGGGATGTCTTGTCTCTTTATATTACATGTCTGTGCTTTGAGTGCTAAAATATGACAACCTAGTTCTGAAGACGAATTCGTAAAAGTAATTAAATTTAGAATAATCAATTTTAATATTTTAGAATACAAGAAAAAGCTCTGTATAGAAATGAACTTGAATATAGTTAAGATTAAATCAATCATTAAATAGCTGTTAATAATTGGCTTCACAACCTTTAATATCAAAGGTCTACACTGTACTACTAGCATAACCTAAATATCTAAAGCTTAAAAGTGACATAACTATGACATATTGTGACAATCTGACATCGACAAATGTATCGGCATATACCCAGAAATTCATTAATTTTTGGACGGGCACATCTTGTGAGTAATTCCTTCATAATTCCCTTCTTTTTTTGTTTTTTTTTTCAAATATTTTACAGTTTTTTTTCCTTTTATCACATTTTTAAAATTAGTTACTACTGTCCATTTCCGGGTCACTTTCGACGTCGGAACTGGAACTGACTGCTAAGTCTCCAGCCATGGCTACTCTTGCATATTCGTCCTTGTCAATGGATTTGCAAAAATGTATGGCATATTTTAACTTTTGTTGCAGCACATGCTAAAAATAACAGATGCATTCGTAGATAATAATATAGTCATTAATCATTTATCAGATAGTAAGGCCCGCAGTTGTCATATTATGTCAAGCATATTTCCAAACCTTTAATTTAAAAGTTCTTAATTCAGAAAACACCTCTCGTCGACACCGACAACAGTGGCATTGATGAGAGACGGACATACAGGGTGTCCCAGAAGGTATGGTCAATAATTTGGGATTAAATAAACCAAACATGCTACCTACTGTCACTAGATTTATGTAAATCATTTGATACAGTCAATCACAACATTTTACTTAAATGCCTATACAATATTGGAATTCGGGGAAATATTTATTTATTGTTAAAAAATTACTTAAGTAATAGAAAGCAGTTTGTTCAAATGGAAAATGTTAAAAGTTTACAAACAATCTTAACTTGTGGTGTTCCGCAAGGATCCACCTTAGGACTTACTTTTTTTTAAATCTACATTAATTCTATAGCAAAATTAAATTGTTTGCTGATGATACTACGATTGTATATTTTTATGAAGACGTATGCTCAAATTCATAATAACCACGACCTAAATATAATAAGTAACTAGGAATAACATAGGACAACTGCTGCCATTACATTCTTGGCTGATAAATACTATACAGGAGATTATCGTATTATCAATAGTTATAACTTACCTTGCAAGAATATTTTGGCATCTTAAGCAAAAAGAAGCAGGTATAACTTTCGGGCAAAAAGTGATCCGGAGGAGTATACTTGTCAATAATCTGTACAACAAAATCTCTGCCCCTAAAATCGGCGATTGTCCGCGGTAGACGCGTCCTTCCCCATACAAAACGAAGAAATAGAGACCGCTCTTGGTTGGTGAATTCTTCCATTACTTCCCAGAACCATTGAATAAGAGGAGCAGTACTATCTATCCCTAAAAATAGATAACATTAGCAAATATATGGAAAAAATTTGATTAGCAGAGTAAAAAGATTTTGCCCCAGCTCATATTAATTCTATCGCATTAAACTAGCAATGATATGGAGGCAGTCGTAGAACCTCATGGCCAATTCACGCAATATTTCCTCTACAGCGTATATTTTGGGTGATTTGAGAGACTTTGCCATTGATAGGAGTTCGGATTTTAACATATTTGGTAAAGGATTTTGGTTGTGTTTTTCAAGCCACTCATAAATATCACTTTTTCGCCAAGATGAACTAGGTTGTTTATTTAAAATTCTTGAATGATATGATGCATTGTCTAATACAATTAAAAACGGCTCATCTAAATTTGGGATTAATTGAGCTTTTAACCATTTTCCAAACATTTCGCAATTCATATTGTCATGGTAGTCAGGACTTTTTGACGTGGACGAAAAAATTAAGCTTCCACCTGGAACATATCCTGTTACAGAACCGGTATGTAAAATAATGAACCGCTTTCCCGTGCCACATTCCTTTTTTCTTTTCACGCTTTTCAAGGAATCATCTTGCCAGGATTTTGAACCACTTCCATTTGAAAACATCCACGTTTCGTCTAAAAATACTACTTTATTTCTAAATTTTCATTTGTAATTTTCCGTATATTTTTTTAAAAACTGAACACGCTGACTCACTATCTGTGGCTGCTCACATGAAAATCTCCGGTTACAGTATGTTTTATAGCGAAAACCCAACTTTTTTATTAATTTTGATATCGATTCAAGTCCGATTTCCAAAACACCTCGAATTTTTAAATTTTCTTTTAAAACTGGAAGAGTTACATTGGTTTTTGATCTGTATAAATCATAAATCACGTTTCGAACTCCCATTTTAATATTTTCGCTCAAATATTCAGTCTTTGGCTTTCTTCGTTTACATTTTTTAGTATTCTTCGGTATTATATCATGCTTTCTTTCATGCACAATTTTCTGCACAGTCCTTAAATTAATTCCCAGTGCTTTTGCTACGGTTTCCTGCATATGGCGAATTTTTACTTTTTCTTTCGTTCTCGAGATAGTTTAACAAATTAAGCACCATTTTTTTGCTTGAGGATGCAAAAAACCAGAAAATTGCTTTTTATCGTTCATATTGTCACATTAAATTAATTGTCAAAGTCACAAAACTGACAACTTTAATTCAAGACGAAGGTGACAGGTACAAACTTTTGTGAATCGCTGAAAATTAAATACATATCCTTTTTTTTCATGTCAAAATTGCATAAGTCTGTCATATTTGTCTTACGGATTTTAATTGGATAGTATGATTAAACGCAATAAAAGAAAAATTTAAAGTAAGTATGTCTTTGTTAAATCGGAAGACCGGATCCGATTATATAGCGGTTTTCGCAATATAGATAAAATTATAAGTAGTAATGTTTCAAAAAGATTTTAACCGTATCCAGTGCTAACACCGACATAAACTCTGATACACCACCTACCTTTATAGGTGGCAACGGACTTCAGCAACGACAGAGGTATATCGGGAGACCCACACACCATAGTCTCCAGTTCATAGCCGCTGAACAGGCTCAATAGCGGTACTGGAACCACCTTCGACATACCATCTCTCACCGCTTTAACTTGCTCGTCAAATTCGTGAAGCCTAAAACGTGAAAATTTGCAGTCCACCTTTTCTTATGTAAACGTCACGTCTTTACACGAAACTGTACGTTTCGAAATAATAAATTTACCTGAAATTTAACGCCAATCTAACATATTCCAGTCGATTTTCACAAGTTATACGTTTATATTTGGTACTTAAAGGTACGTCCACGCCGCACGAAGAGGGTGTACTGAACGGCATCTCCAGATTTTGGAAAAGGGGCTCGTCCGGACTAGCTTCTCTGATACAGAGAAGTCCTGGCACATAATCCCTAAAAAATAATGTATGGATTAATAGACCAGGGCTGAATGAAGCCGTTGAAAATGGTAAAAAGTGAAGAAAAAATAACAGTAGGATGAAACCCATTGAAAAAGGAAGAGAATATAACAAAAATGAAAGGAGAAATAAATTACGGGCGATCCGAGGTCGGGAAGTGGAAAGGAGTGAGTTTTTATGGGTGGAAAACGATTTATCTCGATTTCCGGCAAAACTACAAGTCCTATGAAAAAACATTAAAATGGCAAAGTTGTAGGTAATAAAAAGATCTACAAGTTTTGTATTTACACTTTTTTCACATAACCTCAAAATTTATATGAAAAATTGAAATAACCAAGTTTTTGGTTTTTTATTTTTATCTTTTACAAAAAAATTTTTTTATACACGAAATTTGGTGAAAACTTACCTTTTTATGTCCCAAATACACTGTAATTTTTTTGATGCAAAGATTTATTTTTTCACCTTATTTTGACTTAATATCGAAAAAGCACCCTAATTTTCAATCGAAAATTCTCACGTCAAAATATCTGCTTTTTTAAAAAAGTCGGTGGGCTTTTTGTTCGTTGAAATCACTCTTTTTGATGGTGTAAAAAAATATATACATTACTATGGTAAATGTTCTCAAAAAATGCAAAGAAACGAAAAAAACTCGAATCCGAATTTTTTTTTAAATCATTATGTACAATTTTGAGTTATTTATTAAAATTTATACTTTAATTACTCGAAAAACGTAAGATTCCATGTTACATTGATAAACAAAAAATTGCAGGTCGAAATATACTACTATAATTAAAAACCAAATAAGTTAATAAAGTTAATATTTAATTAAAGACTTGCAACTTCTTTGCATTTTTTGAGAACATTTACCATAGTAATGTATATTTTTTTACAATTTCAAGGAACAAAAAGCCCATCAACTTTTTTTAAAAAAGCAGATATTTTGACGTGAGAATTTTCGATTGAAAATTAGGGTGCTTTTTCGATATTAAGTCAAAATAAGGTTAAAAAAGAAATATTTTAAATCAAAAAAATAACAGTGTGTTTGGGACATAAAAAGGTAAGTTTTCACCAAATTTCGTGAAAAAAAAAAATTTTCTTGTAAAAGATAAAAATAAAAAACCGAAAACTTGGTTATTTGAATTTTTCACATAAATTTTGAGGTTATGTGAAAAAAGTGTAAATACAAAAGTTGTAGATCTTTTTATTACCTACAACTTTGCCTTTTAACTTTTTTCCATAGGACTTGTAGTTTTGCCGGAAATCGAGATAAATCGTTTTCTACCCTTAAAAACTCACCCCCTTCCACTTCCCGACCTCGGATCGCCCGTAAATTATTTTTCCTTTCATTTTTGTTATATTCTCTTCCTTTTCCAATGGGTTTCATCCTACTATTATTTTTTTTGGTTTCAAAAATTATCGACCCTGATGGTCTATAAAGCGTTTATTCACTTAAGATTTAAAAAATAAACCTAATTACCTGTCAATTTCGGTCAAATCGGCAGGCGTCAATTCCATTCCAGCTAGTTGCTTCCACACTGGTTCGGCTAAACTTAGACTTAGGGGAGAACCAGTTCTTATGGCTACTCCCATAAGTACACCGAGGAACCTAAACATGTTGAGATGTAAACACGTTTTTGATGTAGGATTCAAAACGAAACAGTCCCTATTCGCGCCAGCTTCGTCCCTACCATTTGGAGTAGGGATCAATAGGGGCAAAGAACCATTTTGCAACTCGTCGCACATTTCTGCTATGGATTCGCTGTATCCACCGCCGCAATCGTCAACACTCTCACCTAAATATAAACCATACATTGTTGACGATACAAAAGTTTCTATTTCAATTTATCTAAATTAAAGCCACGCCATTTTAACTTTTAAAATGTCTTTATTCCAAACTAACTTTTACAGTTCATTACGTAAAAAGTGACGAACATAATATAGAAAATAATAACCATTAGAAAAAAAAAACAATAAAAAAATATCTCTTTAACTGATTTTTAAAAGTTGCCAATTTTTTAATTTTTCTGATATTTTTTGGAAGATTGTTATATTTTATTATTCCGTCATATAAAAGCGATTTTTTTCCGAAATAACTTTTTACTGGTATAGTTTGATGATTTATACAACGTCTGGTGTTATGATCATGTAATGTCTTATTTTCCTGAAGTGTTGTTTGATTTTTTTTCTTTTAAAATAATAGAGTGAATTAGAATACAAATTTTTAATTTATAAATGTTTTGAACGTGTAAATACTCTTTCGGTCTATATAGATTAACAGTTGGTTCTAAATGTGGTAATTTGTGTATACATTTAATAATTTTATTTTGCAATTTTTGTAATGGTTTTAAGTTTGATAAACAAGCAGATCCCCATGCAGAAGCTAAGTATTGTAATTTTGAATATATTAATGAAAAATATATATTTGTTAAGTATTTCAAAGGAATAAAATGTCTAGCTCTGTACAAAACAGGTACCAAAGGAGATATCGAGTTGATAATAAACTGAATATGGCATTTCCAATTTAAATTTTCGTCTAAAACTGATCCTAAAATTTTTGTCGTTTTTGAATATTGAATATTTTCATTATTAAATGTTAAGGGGTTAATAATGGAATTATTTTATTTTTAGTTATAAAGAAGAGTTTATAAAATTAAACACAAGTTTATTTGATTGAAGCCAAGAAAGAAGTATTTTTAAATCAGTTTTAATATCAAAATACATTTCTGCAAGAGTTTCAGCAAAATAAATAATTGTTGTATCATCTGCAAATAGCTTTATATTGCCCTTTAAGATCAATTTGGAAATGAAAATTAATGTAAATTAAGAATAATAACGGACCTAATATTGATCCTTGTGGAACTCCACATATTATTTCTTTTTTCGAACTTTTTCTTTCCTCAATTTGAACAAATTGTTTACTATAGCTGTATCATTAGATCTGCGAAAACCATACTGGTTAGCAAAAAGTAAATCTTTGCTTTCTAGAAAGTCGCATAATTTATTATTTTTTCTAATATTTTTGAAAAGATTGGTAAAACAGATATTGGGCCATAATTGCTGCATTTATATCTTTTATCAGTTTTAAATACTGGAGTTACTTTAGCAATATTCATTTTTTCTGGAAAAATACCTGTTTTTAGAGATAATTTGGTTAAATGAAATAAAATTGGAGTAATTTCATTTTTTAAACACTACAATTTTAATTTAAATTTTAGTCTAAAGCAAAACTCATACGAATAGTCTTACCCACGAATTCTACCTTCCATACTCTATGAGGCAGGGCCAGGGCTTCGGAAGTAAGAAGGGGTAATTTGGTAACCATCTGTCCAAACACTGACTTCATTCCGTCGATTCCTGCCAAACCTCCTCTGGAACGGGACTTTTTTACTTGTAATCTACGAGAAAACAAATTAAATGTATTAGCGTCAATTGTAGTTTGGAAAATATAGTGTCACCAGTATAGTCCTCATCATATGGGATTTTTTTTCATTAATAGCTTTATTCAAAATTTGACTTTGGCATCAAGTTCTGCTTCGATCGAGATGAAAATTAAGCAAAAAAATAGTAGTCACGTGATTCGCATTATCTGTCAAATTTTAATTTTTTCCAAAAAAGAATTCAAAAGTAGGGTTATTTCTAAAAATATCGAAAAAAGTTATAGGAAAAAGTTTTTTTAAATGCAGTTTCTAGCCCACATGCAAAATTTCAGCTGCATAAGATAACTTTGAATTTTTACCCACCACTAAAATTTATTTTCCACTTACTGAACACTTTACTGATGACACTGTGTTCTTTTTTGTCTTAATATTACGGTGTATTACTTTCAGACACAAACTACCTTTTCAAAAATACTTATCTTATGAAGTTACCTTATACAGAGTCATCGCATGCGACCAAATTTTAATAGCCCAATTTTGTTTTTGTAGAAAAACACACATTTAATATGACGCTTCTTTAAAGAAAATATATCTGAAATAAAGCATTGTCAAAACTAAGAAGTTTTATGTGGGTTGCGTTGAGTCTTATTTTGCAAAAGTGGTGCAATTTGCAAAATATGGGTAAAAAATCAAAATTATCTTATGCAGCTAAAATTTTGCATGTGGGCTAAAACTGCATTTAAATAACCTTTTCCAATAACTTTTTTCGATACTTTCAGCAATTCTTTTTTGAAAAAAATTAAAATTTGACAGATAATGCGAATCACGTTGAGTAATATTTTTTTGCTTAATTTTCATCTCGATCGAAGCAGAACTTGATGCCAAAGTCAAATTTCGAATAAAGTTATTAATAAAAAAAAATCCCATATGATGCGGACTTTACTGGTCACACTGTATATTAACAGTATAAAATCTCACAACAAAAATACCAACCTGTTTAGCTCGATAATAGGACCGTGATGTTTATCCCTAACCATAGTAGCTTGTACCACCTTCCTAAACGTCGCTTCTTTGATGTAATATATCAATATATTTCTCAATTCGTGCAACGAGTCTTCGCCAGTTATCGGGAACATTCCTATACAAGGACAAATCAATTCGGTGAAATGGTGCAGTAACACCAGACGTCTGTGCAACACCCAAGTCGGTATATCTTGTAGGAGATCGTATTCTATAGGAGCGACGTTTGGCAACCTCGCGCTTGCCGAACTGTCCGTGGACCACGCTAGGGTGTGGGCGGAGCCACAAGCGACGTTGGTTATCTTCTTGACGTTTGCCTGGAGCGACGTTATGAGCCTTGGTCGCTGAATGCCGTTGGTAGTGCCGTCGCCTAATTGGCCTTCGTCATTATCGCCCCAGGTAAATACCTGTAAAAGTCCGTTGTGTATGAAAAAACGACGAAAATTCAAAATTAAAAAATAATAATTTTTCTTCACTGTCTTTCAATAATCATTTAATTAAATATACTAATACAATTACATTTTTAGGTTTATACAGTGACCGGCAAAGAGTTCGCAACATATGGGAAAAATTTTTTTTAACGGAATATTGAAAAATCTTTTTTGGGGGATTGGATGTGCATGTCCCATAACCTTAAAATCGATTTTGACATACGTCACGTGACCAATGGTATGGCGGGAAAGTTGAAAAAACCAATATGAAATCATCATAAATCAGATAAGTTGATGAGATATCGAAAAAATTCCAAGAATAAAAAGTGTTTAGAATTCCATTAGAACCTTAGATACAATGTTTGGGATATCTACTTAAAAAAATATAAAATCGAATATTTTTGTAAATATTTTTTACCGAATTAAAAATTTCCATATTTTTCCTTTCTTAAAGCTTCATTAAAGTAAAACTGACATCTGGTGACCACAATTAGAAATATTCTTTTGTTTTTCTGACAATTTGGAGCAATAATTCAAAAAATTCGTTTACACTTGGATACCAGCTGTTGCAATAGTCTATTTCTAATAACCTTATCGATATTTTTTATATCGAAATATTCTATTATGTTAAGAAATCCTTAAATTCATTAATCCAAAGCAAATTTTATTTATAACCGTAAAAAATAATTTTAATTTTAAGATTTCTGTGAAATTCAAAATTATTTTTTACGGTTATAAATAAAATTTTCTTTGGATTAATGAATTTAAGGATTTCTTAACATAATAGAATATTTCGATATAAAAAATATCGATAAGGTTATTAGAAATAGACTATTGCAACAGCTGGTATCCAAGTGTAAACGAATTTTTTGAATTATTGCTCCAAATTGTCAGAAAAACAAAAGGATATTTCTAATTGTGGTCACCAGATGTCAGTTTTACTTTAATGAAGCTTTAAGAAAGGAAAAATATGGAAATTTTTAATTCGGTAAAAAAATATTTACAAAAATATTCGATTTTATGTTTTTTTAAGTAGATATCCCAAACATTGTATTCAAGGTTCTTATGGAATTCTAAACACTTTTTATTCTTGGAATTTTTTCGATATCTCATCAACTTATCTGATTTATGATGATTTCATATTGGTTTTTTCAACTTTCCCGCCATACCATTGATCACGTGACGTATGTCAAAATCGATTTTAAGGTTATGGGACATGCACATCCAATCCCCAAAAAAGATTTTTCAATATTCCGCTAATAAATTTTTTTCTCATATGTTGCGAACTCTTTGCCGGTCACTGTATATTGATGAAAATTTAAGTTGGAAAAACATACTGAATATTTAAGAAGTTACTAACCAATAATTGGCATTTTATTTAAAGCTAAAAATTATATATCATTACAATATTTAAAAAATATATTATTCTTTGGTTTATTCGAAATTACAGTATATGATTTCAATTTGGGGATCAGCGAATTTAACTACAATTCACCCATTTAAAAAACTACAAAACAAAATAATTAAATGCATACATAAACCTCCTTTTTTAGAACCAACTATACATTTGTATGAACCAAACGGATAATTAAATTTAGAAAAGCCTTATAAATTAAAACTATGCATTCTAATACACTATTATTAAAGAAAAACAATCGAATATAATATTTCCTTCAATCAATATTACTCACATCACGAGACAAAATCATCATATTCAAACACCAACGGTAAAGAGTACTTTTGGCCAAAAATCAATATTATATAAAGGAATAACAATTTACAACAGTTTGCCGAAAAAAATTAAAGAAATATCAAAATTATGAACTTTTAAAAAAACACTAAAAATATTTTTTAAAACTGAACTAACTTTAACGCATTATAATAATAAGTATATTAATATTTTTTTTGTAAATGGTTATTATATATTTTTTTTTAAATAATTTCCATGGAGTTATTAATAGTTACTAAACATGGTTTTTATTATTTGTGAATTTATATATTGTATATTTGGTGTTATATTCTCTGTAATAAACTTTTTTAAGTTGGTTGAGAATAAAAAACTGACACCGCAGTGTCATCGGTTAGATAGATACCTCGCCTTCATCGGAACACGCGACACAGTGTAGAGATCCCGTCGCTATAGAAACAATCTTCTTCCCTTGTAACGCCGCCACTTTCTTCGGTCTTCTCACGTGGTCTGCCGTGCCGTGACCCAGTCTATGGTAGTCGCCTTTACCCCACGTGTACACGCTGCCGGATCGGGTCAAAGCTATAGAAAACTGGGAGCCGCATTCCACTTTTACCACTCCCAGACCGGCTAGACTCTCGATCTTCATCGGAACCTTGCAACCATCGGATCTGATAAAAAACAATAATTTTTTTTGGAAAAGCTACAGATTATCATCTAGTCTTTTAACTTACCCGCCTCTCCCCAATTTGCCATAGTCCCCATCGCCCCACGACCAGACATTGTCGTCGTCCGTCACGCAGAGAGTCTGCGCGTCGCCCGAACCACAGGCGACGTCTACTACCTTGTAGCCGACCAGTGCTTCGACCAACTTCGGTTTCAGCTGGTCTTCGCTGTCGCCGTGTCCTAGACGGCCGTAGCGCCCTTTGCCCCAGGTGTACAGGTGCCCCGAAGCGGTTATGGCTGCCGAGTGGGCTCCTCCACAAGCTATATCGATTACTTCAAAACCTAGAATAATAGCTAGGCTTTTATGCTGTTAATTATATCGCTATCGCTTTTCGAATTTATATATTTTTTTACGTTTCCTACCCTACCTTGTAAAACATCTATTAGTTTGGGTTTTTCACAGGAAAGCCTATTTCCATGTCCCAGTTTTCCATCTTCACCTTCTCCCCAAGAATACACTTCATTATCGGCAGACAATGCGAGACAATGCTAAGAAAACACAAGTATTGTAAGGCAAAATCCTAAAAAGGTGTTACTTTATACAACCAGAAAATATTAAAATATCTATACCTTTCCGCCAGAATTAACGGCGATCTTCTTAACAAACACGTGCTGTATGGACTCCAGCAGGGTAGGAACCAAAACGCTGTCACACCCGCCTATGCCCAACCTCCCCCCTGCTCCGTACCCAGTGGCATACACTTTTCCATCAGCAGTCACCGCAAACAGTGTCTGTTCGCCCCCCACCAACTGCACAGGCCTCAATTGAGTCAAAGCCTCGCACGGAGTAGGGGTTTTGACTTTAGCCCCTTCCACACCTCCTAGTTGACCTCGATGATTATGACCCCATCCGTAGATCGTGCCCGAACCACCCCAACTAAGCGTCCAGTCTTCGGGACGACGATTGAGCCACACCAACAGCTGTTCGTCGTGTTCTTTCTTAAAAACGCGGTGGTTTTCGTGATCCAGGACACAGTTTAAAGATGATTCCGGCGATTCTGATTGGGTATCGGTAAACTTCTTTCTTACTTCGACGGTGAAGTTCAACGGTAACGGCGAACGATGAATTAGAGATTTGGCAACTCTGGCGGCGTTGCAGTATCTTCTGAACCAAACCCTGTAACATATTTTGGAAGAATAAACACAGGATAAAGAGTAGATGCGAGTCAATATGTAGGGAGATACATAATTTTAATAGAATTAAATTAATGAAATAGGTATTTACTTAACTTACCACTTATGATTGTCCACAATATCTCCCACTTTATCCAATTCGAGATCGGAAGCTAGCGCCACTAATACCTTGAAAAAGTCCGAGTGCATCAAATGCAGACCGGCCCTTACAGAACTGTCCTCGTATTCGAACTGTCTCAGTAGTGCTTGAGGTAATTCCTCAAGAAGACTGCCCAGAGCGCCATCTGGTGAACTTAAGCTTCGAAGTTGTTCGGTAGCCGTTTTGTTTTTAGAGTCTGTTAAGAGCCTACAAAGAACAAATAATATCGCTATAGGTATCCTATTACAGGAACTACGGAAAGAACAGAGTGGACAAAAATATTAACCCATTTACCTGTGTAATTTCTGCAAAGACCACATTCTTTGACTAGCGGACAGGAAACTTAGCTGAGAACACGAAGCTAACGCTGCGGCTAACCGGGACATAAGCGCCGAATCGCCAGAGGCGTACAAACGGGGATCGAGCAAACACATAACCATATCCATTGATGGCTGACTTAATATCGCACGATCTGAACCAATCTCCATTATTCTGAAATAGAAAGATCAGTAATTTGTGGTGTACCATAAGGATGGGTTTTAGGTCCAACCAAAAATATTGGGTAGGTATACAAATAGATATAAAACGTACCCGTTATTTGGCACTAAAGGGTACACTGTAAATCTCCATCCCCACCCGTTCACCGAACTGTCACTACTGAACGTCCAATGCAATTCGTCTCCTGGTATTCTCAATTCCGAGGACCAATCCGACCATTCCCTGCCGCTACGCATGGTAACCACCCTGCCGGATCCATCGGTGATGGTCAGAGGGTCGTGACGACGTTCTGTCGAACACCTATATTGCAGAAATGTACGTGTTTACAATCAAAAAGAAAATTATCCAGATGTAGGAATAAATTAAAGTTCTATGTTTTTAAATAAAGAAGATATCACATTTGAAGAAATAGGCAAAATAATTGATGAGCTTAATTCGAAGAAAGCAACTGGTTTTGATAATATTTCCATCAAAATTATAAAGTATATTACATAATAAACAACTAAAAACCTCTCCGTTCTTCATAAGGTAAAAACTTCTAAAAAACCATTAAAGTAACACAAAAACAGCCTTTGAATCCATAAAAACGTCTATTTAGCAGCTCTTAAACCAAGCAAAAAATATCTAATATTATTCCTATATTACATCATATCAAATCAAAATTTCTTTTAAAACCGGCTTCCAGATAAATTAAAAATAGCAAAAGTGTCACCAGTTTTTAAAAATGCAGAAAAATATTTTAGTAGTAACTATCGCCCAATTTCTGTTTTACCCACATTTTCAAAGATTTTTATATTATAAATAATAGAATAGCAAATTTCTTAGAAGAAAAAAAATTACTCTCTCCATTTCAATATGGTTTTCGTAAATTTAGAGATACAGAAGTTGCAGCTGCAGATATTATCAAAGATATTCAACAAAACGTTGCTGCCTACTGTCCCTAGATTTATGTAAAGCATTTGATACAGCCAATCACAACATTTTACTTAAATGCCTTTACAATATTGGAATTCGGGGAAATAATTATTTAATGTTAAAAAATTACGTAATAGAAAGCAGTTTGTTCAAATGGAAAATGTTAAAAGTTCACAAAAAAACATAACTTGTGGTGTTCCGCAAGGATCAACCTTAGGACCTACTTTTTTTAATCTACATTAATTCTATAGAAAATTAAATTTAAAAGGTAAAATAAAATTGTTTGCTGATGCATACTATTGCATATTTTCATGAAGAGTATGCTCAAATTCATAATAACATTAGCCACGACCTAAATATTCAATTATTAAATAAAAATAAAAAAATAATAATATTTCTTTACTATCTTTCAATAATCATATAATTAAGTATACTAATACAATTAAATTTTTAGGTTTATATATTGATGAAAATTTAAGTTGGAAAAACATATTGAATATTTAAGAAGTTACATCTCACCAATAATTGGCATTTTCTTTAAAGTTAAAAATTATATATCATATATATTTAAAAAATATATATTATTCTTTGGTTTATTCAAAATTCCAATATATGACTTCAATTTGGGGATCAGCGAATTTAACTACAATTCAGCCATTAAAAAAACTACTAAACAAAATAATTAAATGCATACACAAACTTCCTTTTTTAGAACCAACTATAAATTTGTATGAACCAAATGGATATTTAAATTTAGAAAAGCTTTATAAATTAAAACTATGCATTCTAATACACTCTATTATTATTAAAGAAAAACAATCGAATATAATATTTCCTTCAACCAACATTATTCACATCACGAGACAAAACTATCATATTGATACACCTATGGTAAAGCGTACTTTTGGCCAAAGATCAATAATATATAAAGGAATAACAATTTACAACAGTTTGCCGAAAAAAATTAAAGAAATATCAAAATTATGGACTTTTAAAAAAAAACTAAAAAAATATTTTTTAAAACTAAACTAACTTTAACGTATTATACAGGGTGTTAATTAATGTCATGCAGATATTTCAGGGGGTGATAGTACTCGTCAAAATAAGAAAAAAATGCAAATATATGCATGGTCTAAAACGCGTTATTTTCGTTATACAGGGTGGCAAATTGTCAATTTTTTTCTCGTATTTTGCGTTTTCTCTCTTATATTCTGTGATAATTGTTTCAAATTTGTAACGTCAACCCTTTTTTAATATCTCCACAATAAAGTATCAAAATTGTCGGTCGCAGTAAACAGGGTGTTAAATTTTCTTGAATCGGCTACAATTTTATCTTTCAGAACTTTTTTTTTGCTCCCTGAATGAATTCCGGTATGAATGGCTTTTTTTGCAAATAAATCGAAAACGGTCACAGATACGAGAATAGTGCAAGAGACCAGAACGCTAAACAAAGGAATGGAGAGCTCAAATTTCATACCGGAATCCATACAGGGAGCCAAAAAAAAAGTTCTGAAAGATAAAATTGTAGCCGATTCAAGAAAATGTACCACCCTGTATACTGCGACCGACAATTTTGATACTTTATTGTACAGATTTAAAGAAAGGGTTAATGTTCCAAATTTGAAACAATTATCGCAGAATATAAGAGAGAAAACGCAAATTACGAGAAAAAAAATTGAAACTTTGCCACCCTGTATAACGAAAATAACGCGTTTTAGATCATGCATATACTTGCATTTTTTTCCTATTTTGACGAGTACTATCACTCCCTTAAATATCTGCATGACATTAATTAACACCCTGTATATTATTATTCTTTTTTTGTAAATGGTTATTACATATATATATTTCAAAAATAATTTCGATGGAGTTATTAATAGTTACTAAACATGATTTTTATTATTTGTGATTTTATATATTGTAAATGTGGTGTTATATTCTCTGCAATGAACTTTTTAAGTTGGTTGAGAATAAAGTTATATATTATACGGTATTATTTGTACCTCAATTAAAGACAGTCAGATGAAGGTAATTTATATTATACTGACCTTCTGTCAAACTCCACTCTTAAAGCTTCGGCACCTGGCAATCTCACGTGTCCGCTCAACTTGATGTCATCAAAATATGGATGATTCGATTCTTGAACCACGGGATGGGGCGTGGCAGAAAACGGTTGAGTACTGTTGGTTGTATCTTCTAATTCGGTTACGCATAGTTCCAGTAACATTGCTCCTATGGATCGATTGGCGGCTCCCATAGTAATAAGTGTAGTAGATAATATCTGTATGGAAAAAAGATTGAGTGAAGTGAATTTCATGATATAGTCAGATCCGGTCTTATCGTGCGGGTCTTACGATTTAACAAAGACATACTTTCAATTTTTCTTTTCTTTTTCTACGTTTAATCATACTATTGAAATAAAATCCGTAAGACAAATATGACAGACTTATGCAATAGAGAACTTGACAAAAATTTTAAATGGGGAAAAAATTCTATAAATCATAAGTATATATTGTCATAAAACATATGGCAGCAAAAAAACTACATATTTCGTCCCTAAAGACCGCTAGAAAGATTTAAAAATGCCCCAAAATTCAAATTATTCCAAGCGGGTAAAAACGCGCTGCTAGTAGTCGTGACGTCAAGGGGTATCATTTGTCAGATTTGTGTGTGACATCCACGAAATAGGTTATAGGTTTTCAATAAATTTGATGATTTGTCAGATTTGACATCCACGCGTCAAGCGACACGACCTTAAAACAACAATACAATAACAATAACACACGGCAATCCAAATGCAAATTGGGTCGCTCGGTACCTATCAGGATGACGGATGACCAAAAGTCATACCCCCTGACGTCATCGGGCTTCGCGCGCTTTAGAGATCGTTTGAAATGCTTTCGACACGCGCGAAACTTTAAAGAATTATTACCAAGTTATTTTTGATTTTTAAGGAGTAATAATTGGGGAATACTTTTTTCAGGCCTAACTAAATCATATTATTGAAAAAAAAAATTGGAAAGTTCCCTATTTTGACATGAAAGAAAAGGATATGTATTTAATTTTCAGCGATTCACAAAACCTGCCACCTTCGTTTTGATTTAAAGATGTCAGTTTTGTGACTTTGACAATTAATTTAATGTGACAATACGAACGATAAATAGCAATTTTCTGTTTTTTTGCATCCCTAAGCAAAAAAAATGGTGCTTAATTTGTTAAACTATTTCGAGAATGAAAGAAAAAGTGAAAATTCGCCAACCAATATGCAGGAAACCGTAGCAAAAGCACTGGGAATTAGTTTAAGGACTGTGCAGAAAATTGTGCATGAAAGAAAGCATAATATAATACCGAAGAATACTAAAAAATGTCCAAAGACTGAAGATTTGAGCGAAAATATTAAAATGGGAGTTCGAAACGTGATTTCTGATTTATGCAGATCAAAAACCAATGTTTTAAAAGAAAATTTAAAAATTCGAGGTGTTTTGGAAATCGGACTTGAATCGATATCAAAATTAATAAAAAAGTTGGGTTTTCGCTATAAAAAAGACTGCAACCGGAGATTTTCATGTGAGCAGCCACAGATAGTGAGTCAGCGTGTTCAGGTTTTAAAAAAATATACGGAAAATTACAAATCAAAATTTAGAAAAGTAGTATTTTTATACGAAACGTGGATATTTTCAAATGGAAGTGGTTCAAAATCCTGGCAAGATGATTCCTTGAAAAGCGTGAAAAGAAAAAAAGGAATGTGGCACGGGAAAGCGGTTCATTATTTTACATGCTGGTTCTGTAACAGGATATGTTCCAGGTGGAAGCTTAATTTTTTCGTCCACGTCAAAAAGTTCTGACTATCATGACAATATGAATTGCGAAATGTTTGAAAAATGGCTAAAAGCTCAATGAATCCCAAATTTAGATGAGCCGTCTTTAATTGTATCAGACAATGCATCATATCATTCAAGAATTTTATATAAATAACCTAGTTCATCTTGGCGAAAAAGTGATATTTATGAGTGGCTTGAAACACACAACCAAAATCCTTTACCAAATATGTTAAAATCCGAACTCCTATCAATGGCAAAGTCTCTTAAATCACCCAAAATATACGCTGTAGAATGTAGAAGAAACATTGCGTGAATATGGCCATGAGGTTCTACGACTGCCGCCATATCATTGCCAGTTTAATGCGATAGAATTAATATGGGCTGGGGCAAAATCTTTTTATAAAAAACATGTAAGGTGATGGTCTTAAATCCTCGCAAGTAGAGATAGTTTGACAAGATTCGTTGGATCATATTACGCAGGAGTACTGAAAGAAATCGGTGGAACATACAGAAAAATTATTAAGGAATTGGTGGGATCGAGAACAAGTATTAGATGTCGAAGTACAATGATAATTGCTCCATTCGAGGACGACTCAGATGACGAGGACTTTTCAGAATTTCTAAGTGATGATGATTTTTAATTTGTTAGTCTATAATTATAAACGGTTTTCTTTGTTTACATTTTTTAGTATTCTTTGGTATTATATTATGCTTTCTTTCATGGACATTTTTCTGTACAATCCTTAAATTGATTACCAGTGCTGTTGCTACTGTTTTCTACTTATTGGTTGGCAAATTACCAGTTCTTCTTTTTATTTCTTAAAATAGTTAATCGGATTAAATTCCATTGAATTTTTAGGTTAGGTAATTTTATTGCTCTGTTTATTATTGTCGTTTTTAATAAATAGATTTAGTAGATATTTACAGGAATGGCGAACCAATGGCTCGTTTGCCATTGATGGCATGCGACATAAAATTTTAGGCACGCCACCGATCACAAAGTTTACTATGAATTATTATATCACGAATTGGACGGCACGTCTATGGCCTCAATAAACATTTCTTTACAAAAAATGGCACGTTAATACATAAAGGTTCGCAACCCCGGTACTATTATGTACATAATTTTTGCAAAAATAATATTATATGTGGCTATCTTCACAACAGTTATGGTTCTTTTCTCCGGGTATATTGATACCTACATAATCTCACAACATTTTGATAAGCTCTGGAATTTTCGAATAGATTCATATGATCGGTGACCCCATGATAAGACCAGATTTGACTATAATAAAGTTATTTTTATCTCAATAAAACCTTTAAAAGTTTACCTCTTTGGCTTGGTCGTCCTCGATACGTTCAGCGACCGCTAATTTGAGAAGATCTACGATCAGTCTTGCGTCGTTTTCAGTTAAAAGTAATGTAAAGTCGTCTAGACCTGTCAGGCCGCCATCTCCTACAACCTAAAACAAGGAAAATTAATATTAGACATATGTAATTGTCGTACAACTTTGCTTGTTTGTTTTCGTGTATCAAATTCTATAAAAACCTCAAAAGAAATACCTCCGCATGACTAGTAAGAGTGGCAGCAATAACGCTCAGAGCACTAGTGGACATCTTGCTATGTTTCGACGAAATACTAGCCGAACAGCTACTAGCCGTCATCGACTGCAGCAACGTAAGCGCGTTGTCTTCCGGATTTGGACTGGTTTGCGAAGCTGCCATAACATCGGCCATTTCCGCTAAAGAGACCGGGGCTTCCCCGGCACCAATGGCCGTTGACGTGTCGAGAGTAGCGTGGGGAGTTGTGTGGCCGATGGTTCTAAAAGAAAAAAAATTTTAATGTTATATTTATTTATAATAATAATAAACAATAGTTATTCAATTTGAAGAAATAGTCCATGCTTAACGTGGAGTTGAAAGTATGAAAAGGAAAGAAAAAAATAAAAGTCTTCCTCCACAAAATTTATTAGAACAAAAATGTTCAGACATGTATCGAACGCAGAAACGTTTATCATCAGAAGACAGAAAAATGTATTGCTTATGGAATTAAAAATTGGTGTGTCGAAATGACATAATGTAAAGAAAAATAGAGAAGAAGAATTAAGACTAAGCTCAAATTCATAATAACATTAACCACGACCTAAATATAATACGTAAATGGCTTGCAATTAATAAATTATCATTACATTTTAATAAATCATTTTTTATGTTTATAAGGAAATTAAAATTTAAAAAAATAATAATATTTCTTTACTGTCTTTCAATAATCATATAATTAAATATACTAATACAATTAAATTTTTAGGTTTATATATTGACGAAAATTCAAGTTGGAAAAAACATATTAAATATTTAAGAAGTTACATCTCACCAATAATTGGCATTTTATTTAAAGCTAAAAATTATATATCGTTAAAATATTTAAAAAATATATATTATTCTTTGGTTTATTCAAAATTACAGTATACGATTTCAATTTGGGGATCAGCGAATTTAACTACAATTCAGCCATTAAAAGAACAACAAAACAAAATAATTAAATGCATACATAAACTTCCTTTTTTAGAACCAACTATCAATTTGTATGAACTGGATATTTCAATTTAGAAAAGCTTTATAAATTAAAACTATGCATTCTAATACACTCAATTATTATTAAAGAAAAACAATCGAATATAATATTTCCTTCGACCAACATTACTTACATCACGAGACAAAATCATCATATTCAAACACCTACGGTAAAGAAAGAGTACTTTTGGCCAAAAATCAATATTATATAAAGGAATAACAATTTACAACAGTTTGCCGAAAAAATTGAAGAAATATCAAAATTATGGACTTTTAAAAAAAAAACTAAAAAAATATTTTTTAAAATACTTTAACGTATAATTTTTTTTTGTGGTTATTATAATAATTATGTATTTTTTTAAAATTATTTCGATGGAGTTATTAATAGTTACTAAACATGGTTTTTATGATTTGTGAATTTATATATAGTATATTTGGTGTTATATTCTCTGTAATAAACTTTTTTAAGTTGGTTGAGAATAATAAATAAAAAATCAACCAAATATACCGGGGAAGAAGAGAAAATCACTTCTAAAAAGAAGATGTTGAAATGGTATTTTTATGTAAGTGTCTGTAATAAATTGTAAAAATTTTAAACTTGCCATGTATAGAAAAGATGTATCAAGAAAGTATCATGCATTTAAAATAAACGATCCTTTTAACTCAGTGCACCAAACCACCCTTCTTTGAAAGGATCGTTTATTTTGAATGCATGATGCTTGAAACATGTTTTCTATACATGGCAAGTTTTAAATTTTTACAATGCCTTGCAGACATACTTACCTAAAAATATCATTTTAACATCTTCTTTATAAAAGGGATTTTTTCTTCTTCCCCGGTTTATTTGGTTGTTTTAGACCCTTTTAATTGACTTTTTTCACATACTCAGTATGTTCTAACTTATTTCTATTTTTCTTCACATTATGTCATTTCGACACAATTTTTGATTCCATAAAAGCTCCATTAAGGTTTTATACCAGTCTTCTGCTAAAACCATCAGCAATACATTTTTCTGTCTCCTGATGATGAACATTTCTGCGTTCGAAACATGTAGAGACCTCTGAACAAATTGTTGTTCTATTAAATTTTGTGGAGGAAGACTTTCAGTCTTTTCTTTCCTTTTCATGATATTTATTTAGATAAACATTACAGCAGTAAACATTTGAAAAACAAGAAAGAATAATAAACCTCTTATTTAATGTCATCTGAAAGAGCGAATTGCATCCCTTGCTAGTAATAAGGGTTGGACTTCCACTTAACCTTAGTTTAGCCGGACTATGTAACTTAATCAGAGAAAAACAATAAACATTGAAATAAATATAGGTACAAAGTTAAAATTTATCCCAAATTAAATAACAAAACATATTAATAAGTATAGTGCAGGAGAAGGATGAAGGAAAGAAAGAAAAGCACGACCTGAAAGCAGAAAACTTTAAACACCCAATAATAGACTTTTATATATTTAAAAAAAAGTTAAAATAGATTTAGTTTTAAGGTCTGGACCAATAGAATTATAGGCAGCGGAAACGTTATAAGAAAAACTACGTTCAAACAAAGCCGTTTTATGGATAGGTGTTGTAATGATGCCCTTAAATCTAACGGTTAAAATGATGTATATTTGTATTCTGCATTCGTTGTTTCATATTTAACCACCTTATGCCTCACTTATGCATGACAGAATGTTGTTTCATATAAACGAAATTCATAATATGTTTCACAATGAAAACCTACTTATCCATCTCCATGGTGCCTCCTTGCCTACCGCCTTGGTTTTTCACGTTCGTATGGCTGCTCAATGCCTTGACAATAGCTTGACGCAGCTGTTGGATGTGCATTGCGTTGAGAATGTGCTGTAGCGCTTGCTGTTTAGCCGTGTTGCTTTCCAGAGACATCACTATGCTGCTCAGGGTGGGGGTGTTTTTGTTTGGACATTTCGGTTGTGCCTAAAAACATAATAGGAAGTATAAAGTGTTAAAAATATATCTTTTGTAGGTTTTATACCTTCTCTCCGTCGTACAATCCCAAAATAGACGAACCAAGTGGATCTTTTGGTACTGAAAAAATAACCGGCTCCACCTAAAAATAAACATGTTGTGTAAACTTTTGTTATTAAATATTTTCGTAGTCGCTTATTTCTTTACCTTGGCTATCGTTTGGGTATCCTGGAGCGTCCACGCGATAGAATGGGAGCTACCGCAAGCCACCCTGTTTATTTGTACGTCTTCCAGCCCTTGGACTAAGGCCGGTTTTCTATTGACTATTGTCGTTCCATTTCCTTGCTGACCGTGATCGTTGTCACCCCAAGCATAAACCTGTCAATCAAAAAATATATATGCAACGGATATAAATGCTGTATACTCTGTTTCTTGAAGACTGACAGCACAGCTGAGGGTCATGAGTCGTAAAACCTCAATAATACATAAGCGTAACAATAACAGGCACCCGATCTTAAGTAATTAAATTTTTCTTGGGAAAAACGCAACCCAAATTCAATGTTATTGGATAGAGAAGATATCATTTTTTGGAGAAGACAGATCATGAGGAAATGACCGCTGACGTCTTCGAAGAGTATTTTAAGCAAATGATAGAATTAATTCCCGAAAATTCTGTTATAAAGGGTTTTCCAATAAGAACGATATGATTTCAAAATGAAATAAAATTAAAATAATTTCAGATACAACAAAACGTTTTATATTATCTTAAAGTATAGTCGATAACATTTACGTTTTGAATAACACATCGTTTGAATGTCCTCCGCGACTTCGTGTACACGAGCGAATTCGACGAACCCAATTTTCGATGACTTTATGCAATAAATCGGGCGTGATCTAACGAATGCAGGGTTCGATGTTCAACCTTAATGCATCAAGTGTTTGTGGTCTGTTTTCATAAACCTTGATTTCAAATAGCCCCACAAGAAGTAATCTAAAGGAGTTAAATCACAGCTTCTTGGAGGCCACTGAACAGTAGCATAACTTGAAATTATCCTTTCGTCAAACTTTTCTTGCAGTATATCAATAGTTTCATGAGCAGTGTGACATGTGGCACCGTCTTGCTGGAACCACATATCCTCCAAATCAAGTGCATCTAAATTTGGCAAAAAATTTCTTAACATCTGTCGATATCGTTCACCATTCACTGTAACTGCATGCCTCATTTTGGAAAAAGAATGGTCCGATGATGCCACCATACCATAAACCACACCATACAGTTACCTTTAGCGGATACAAAGGCTTCTCATGAATCTGTTGTGGATTGTTTTCACACCAAAAACGGCAATTTTGCTTGTTAACGTATCCACTTAACCAAAAATGAGCTTCATCTGAAAAGATAATTTTTTTGGCAAAATTAGGATCCCTTTCAAGTTGTTCTAAACTCCAAGCAGAAAATTCTCTGCGCCGACGATAGTCCAGTGGCTTAAGTTCTTGGGTCAAAACAATCTTATACGGGTGTAAATTCAAGTCATCTTTCAAAATACGCCAAGTTGTCGTTTTTTTAATCCTTAACTCTTGAGCACGACGAGGAATTGATAAATTTGGATCCACTGCAACACTAGCTTTTACAGGTACAGCAGCAATATTCTCAACAGTTCTTGCGTTTCGATGTATTCTTGGTGTTTTTACATCGTGAAGAGTAAAATTATTTTCAAATTTCTCAACGATGCGACGAATGGCAAGCAAAGAAGGACGACTATTCACACCAAAGTTTTCGCGAAGTGCGCGATAAGTGTTCACAAAAGATCGTCTATTTTCGTAAAATTTTTGGATAATAACCAAACGTTCTTGAAGCGCGTATTTAGCCATAATAAATTGTTATAGTTTACTGAAAATAACTGACAACTGGTGACAGGTATAACTTTATTACCATGGTTACCATATCGTTTCAAAATCATATCGTTCTTATTGGAAAACCCTTTAGTTAGATAACGCCAGCTACCATTCAAGGCTTTTAGAAAAACTTCCTACAACTTCTTGGAAAAAAGCAGATATTATAAATTGGCTGTCTAAGAAAAATATACCCTTTGAAGATGGCATGTTAAAAAAAGAGCTTTTTAAAATAGTGCAAGAGTCACGTTTTAAAAAATGTGTAAAACGATACACTATTACCTTGTTTTGTTAATGTATAGTATTGGCTAGAACTAAATCAGATAAAGGTTTTACTAAAGTCGCCACAGTGGATCTTTTCCCGTGCGTCATCAATCAACGATCAGGACTCAACGTGGTTAATAACTCTGCATCCTTATTTATTACAATAACAAGTTTGAATAAAAGCATAAAAGAACGTCTCCAAGATTCCGCAATAATATAACGTGCTAGACAAGAATAAAACTATAAACGTCAATTAATTACTTTTTTTATTTGTTTAGTTGACTACCGTTGTATTTTAGAACGTCATTGTCAACCTTATTTTGATCTGTCAATCTAATTCGTATTTTGTAAATTTGTGTGCCTTAAAACTGTTCCTGTTTCTAAAAATAGTTCTTTTTAGAGATAATTATACCCACCATCTGTTTTAGCGGTAAGTATTTATGGATTTTTATAATACCTAATTTATTTATTTTAAATATTCTAACCGTGAAAGTTCTTTGAAAAGTTTACGACAGTGGCTAAATTCCCTTTAATGAAAAGATGTCAAAAATTTGACTTTTGCGATTTTAATAGTCAATAAAACACCAAACTTTTCTAGATTTTAAGCTTTAAAAATAGTATTAAATGTAATAACATTTGTTTGTCAATTTCTTTTAGATAATAGAGAATGCCGGGCAAAACTTAAAATAAATAATAATTTTTCGGGATATTATGTAGTTACGTCAAACGGTAGGCAGGCACGTCCATTTTATGAACTTAGACTTAGTTTTGACTTTTTTCGTCTCGTAATTTTGATTTGAATCATACGATTTTGATGACGTGAAAGTGATGACGCACGGGAAAAGAACCACTGTGGCGACTTTATAATTTATTTCCAACAGCGACAGGAAACAAAAGGAATTTATATTTCATAAATAAAAAACTAAACGACCGCCACTGTCCGAAGATTTATTCTAAATCATCGGCTTGCCCTGTTGTTACAATTTTACGACCCTATTGTGGAAGGTAAAATTAGGGGTGCGCCAATCTATATAAAAATATATACTTTCAGGCGAAAAATAACATGTTCGCCCGGTAAGCTAAAATTTGTGTTTTCCATTTTTAATAAGGGTTCTTAGCTTTCCGGCAATAGGAAACAGACTATAATAAATCGATATTAATACCTGTCCGCTGTCCGTTACAGCCAAACAATGTAGAGCTCCGACGGCCACGTGGATTATTTTTCGGTCCCGCAATGATTCGATCATCGTCGGTTTCCTCACGTGTTGATCGGTTCCGTGACCCAATCTAAAGTAGTCCCCTTTGCCCCAGGTCCAGATGTTACCGACCTTCGTTAGGGCCAGCGAAAATTGAGCCCCACATTCTGAAAAAATAGGATTTGTGGTATACGATTACGTGTACAAGAACGAAAAATAAATTCACAGGAGAAAGTTGATGTATGGTCGACTTACCTATTTGTAGTACCCCTAAATGATTCAGTCTTTCGATGTTGTGGGGTACACTGCAGCCCTCGGAACCCCCGCGTCCTGAGAAAGAAAACGAAAAAACATATTACTAAAAGTCAACAAATAAATGTAAAATAAATTAAAAAAAAAACCGCTATGATTAAAAATTCTACTAAAATACTGCTTTATTTTTAATCCAATTTATACGATTCTTCTACCGATTGGTGGATAATGTAATAAATATAATATATATAGGGGCGGATTATATGCACTTAAATTCAGCCAAGATACGCGCATATGTACGCCTTGTTTGCCTTTAAAATATGCAGTTATTTGCATTTTTTTACCAATTATGCATACTGTTATGCAATATTTTTTAATTTATTACAGTAAAATGAAGCAGGGTTCTAAAAAACATGTTTATTTTTAAAAATATGCAAAAAAAACAAAGAAAAATAAAAGAAAACAATTTTTTAACCTGAAATTGTATAAAAGGCATTTATTACTAAATATTTTTCAATCAATTTTTCAACTAAAAAGGATTATCTTTTATTAGTAAAAATATGTTTATACAAAGAGAAGCTTCTTTCAACATCTACTGATGTAATCGAACTATTGTCCGAAACTTAGGTAGCAAAATATAAGGCCAATATACAACTTCGTTGGATGGTTTACCCTCATAAATGCTATTTACTGCAGTTAAGTATTTAAATCCTTCATTCTTTTTTGCAGTTACATCCAATTTGCTCCTTACTTGACCTTTGACCTCCTACTTTACCGGGAATGTTGTTACATTTAGCGGAAAAAGTTTCAACAATACTAATTGAGTCTCTTAAACTTAAATTTCTACTCTCCAACGAGGATATTATGTCCGGTATGAAACTGAAATTAACCTTAATAAAAACAAGATCTTTAGCTACACTTGCACTTTTTAACAACTCTTTACTTTGCACGACACACTGCGAATCGTCATCTAAATCTAAAATTAGTTCTTTAATGGCTTCGAAATGCTCTGCGTAGAATATTGCGGCCTTAATCCATGTTCCCCACCGGGTAATTACAGGTTCTGGAGGTAAACTAACTCCCGGTAATCTCTCCTCATACAACTGCACTCTTAGAGGTGCTTTTAGAAACACTTTTTTTACATTTGAAATTAATTTATTTTAATTTAAATACAGTTTGTTAAGCAGGTAATAATAACGCATTATTAAGTGACTATAAACAACCCCTAACAATATACCTGCAAAAACCCCGGAAACACCCAATAAATAACTTGTGTATAAGCAAAATGTAAATATAATTGTTATAATCTTCAGATTGGAAAATCTCTGAAATAAGTAGCGAACTGGACATTAAATAAACCTTTAACGTTTTAAATTTCTTGATAAAGCCGAAAACATAAAAATATGCTCTTAAAATAATAATTTATGACAAATATGCGTTTTATTATAAAATTGAAAAAATATGCAAAAAATGCATATATATGCATTTTGCATATATTCCGCCCCTTAACGATAATAGACGTTTCCAAAACGACAATAAAATATTCATAAAAATCGAATTAAAATTAAAAAAAAAAGTTAGGTCAAAATATTAGGCAAAGGGGATGTATATTTTTTCTTGACATACCTAACTTTCCGAAGTCACCGTCTCCCCAGCTAAAAACCATTCCTTGGTCAGAAAGAGCCAACGTTTGCGCGTCTCTACTGCCACACGCCACCTGCACTATCCGATGACCAACTAGAGTTTTCACCTACAACACAGTAACAATTTTGTACGTATTCAAAAAGTAAAGTCGCCACAGTGGATATTTTCCCGTGCGTCATCAATCAACGATCAGGACTCAACGTGGTTAATAACTCTGCATCCTTATTTATTACAGTAACAAGTTTGAATAAAAGCATAAAAGAACGTCTCCAAGATTCCGCAATAATATAACGTGCTAGACAAGAATAAAACTATAAACGTTAATTAATTACTTTTTTTATTTGTTTAGTTGACTACCGTTGTATTTTAGAACGTCATTGTCAACCTTGTTTTGATCTGCCAATCTAATTCGTATTTTGTAAATTTGTGTGCCTTAAAACTGTTCATTTTCTAAAATTAGTTCCTTTTAGAGCTAATTATACCCACCATCTGTTTTGGCGGTAAGTACCTATTTATGGATTATTATAATAATTTATTTATTTTAAATATTCTAACCGTGAAAGTTCTTTGAAAAGTTTACGGCAGTGGCTAAATTCCCTTAAATGAAAGGATGTCAAAAATTTGACTTTTGCGATTTTAATAGTCAATAAAACACCAAACTTTTCTAGATTTTAAGCTTTAAAAATAGTATAATAAGAGAAGGATTCTCTATAGGTATATCCAAAAAAATAGTGAAAAAAATGTGTATAAACATGGATCCGCAAACGATTCGTTTCCGAGATACAGCTGTTAAATATAATTCCCCTTTAAAATAGAATCTTAGTTTAAGATTTCAATAAATGTATTGAAATTCATTTTTAGCTGGGAATTAATGGGTTAGACTGCGTTAGAGTACGAATAAACCCCGAGAGAAACTCGGAATTATTAATTATTTTTTCGGGATATTATGTAGGTACGTCAAACGGTAGGCAGGCACGTCCATTTTATGAACTTAGACTTAGTTTTGACTTTTTTCGTCTCGTAATTTTGATTTGATTCATACGATTTTGATGACGTGAAAGTGATGACGCACGGGAAAAGATCCACTGTGGCGACTTTAACTCGTATGGTATCCAC
Source organism: Polydrusus pterygomalis (assembly GCA_963969555.1). Classification (NCBI taxonomy): domain Eukaryota; kingdom Metazoa; phylum Arthropoda; class Insecta; order Coleoptera; family Curculionidae; genus Polydrusus; species Polydrusus pterygomalis. The sequence continues at coordinate 11,161,694 of OZ018383.1, forward strand.
AATGTGCGTTTCCCGTATGTACACGATACTTACAAGTTTGGGCTTAAGCTGTGTGACATTGTCCCCGTGACCTAATCTCCCATATTCACCCAATCCCCACGTGTAGAGCTCGCCACTGCTCGTTATAGCCGCCGAATGCGAGCTCCCACAAGCGATATCTCTCACTTTCTTGCTTTTTAAGACTTCGATGAGCTTCGGTTTATCCAAGTTTAGTCTATTCCCGTGACCTAAAATATATTTTATATGTAATAGATATAATAGATAAAGAGTTAGGGAAAACAATAGGTAAGTGGAGCGGCTATCTCCTTAAATATAGATATAGATATATAATGAATAATAATGTTTATGTTGTCTTCTATAAACTTATTCTTCAATCCCCTGAAGCTGAGCTTGTTAGGGGCAAATCTTATTTTTTGTTTTAGTATGTAAAATCATAAATATGCATTAAAAATCAAATTTTAAAGTAAAAATGTTAATTTATAGTATAAACGCAGTTTTTTCTGAAGAAATATATTACCTATAATAAAATTATTAATTTATAATTTTTAAGTAAAAAATATTACTTATATAAATTATTCAGAACAATATTAATTAATTAAAGCATTTCTAAAAATATTTTCAAATTGTCTATTTTTAATATCCATGTTTTTATTTCGACTTTACATTTTTTTAATGAAATCAATCTTTTAATTTTTGTTGGTAAATAATCGTTTAAATAAAAAAATTAATATTTGAAATTTTTTTGTCCTATGGACTTATTTATTTTAGGTTTTATGGTTATTTCATTCTTATGTATTATGATTATGGTTTTTAAATTGTATAAGGTTTTTATTTTTAAATATATATATTAAGATGTTATAAATGTAAAGTTGTCTTATGTTCAACTTTTTTGTTTCTGAATATAATTCTTTTGAAGGATAAAGATAATCTTTATTGAATATAATTTTTAGAAACCTTTTTTGTAGTATTTATAGTTTTTTAACTAAAGTTCTATTTATTGCTCCCCAACCTAAAATTCCGTAATTTAAATGAGTTAACTAACGCGTAATATAATATTTCCATATGTCTTACATTTAAAATTTTTTTAATGTTTTTAAAAATCGGTAGTAAACTTCTTAATTTTTTAATTAAGTATTCTAAGGGAAAATTCCAATTTAATTTACTGTTAAAAATAATTCCTAAATATTTTATTTTATTAACTTTAAAAATTTGAATGTCTTCATTTATTTGAATACTATTCATATTTCGTGGTAGGTTATTTAGGTTTAAAGTAAAAGGAATATAATTTGTTTATTAAAATGAATTGTTAACAAATTGTTATCAACCAATTTTTTATAATTTTAAAATCTTTTTTAATTTTATTATTTAAGTTTTCCCAATTTGTATCGGTATAAAAAACTGTAGTATAATCTGCAAAACTATGAATTTGTCCATCGCAATTTATACTAAATAAGTCGTTAATATAAATATTAAAAAATAATGGTCCTAAAATTGTTCCTTGAGGAACACCATACTTAAATACTTTTGGATAGCTTTTTTCTTTATCTATTTGAACATAAGTTGGTCTATTTTTCAGATAATTTTTAATTAATTCTAATTGCTATCCCCTAAATCCAATATTTTCAAACTTTTTTAACAGTAAATTATGTCTATGACCTCAGACCAAGCACTATAGACAAAGCATGCCACTCATTGCCATTCATGAAAGAGGGGTTGTTGTGTTGACAAATTTCAAGTCACATTGCGATGCAACAGCGATACAAGTAAGTCCCCCCCACTATAAGGGGTGATCAATCGGGGCGCGCGGAGAACCGGACGAAATGGAGGGGATACGTCTTGTAAAGCTCTTCCACAAGGAGTGTCGAACGTCGAACGGCGATCACAGCCATATTGCTACTACAGTGCGTAAATTTTTATACTGTGAACATAAAACTGTTTTTATGGCCAAATGTAAATAGCTTTGTCTATAGTGCTTGGTCTGAGGCTATAACTGTATCAAAGGCCTTTGCTAAATCTAGAAAAATACTAATACAAAGTTTTTTATTATTTAGTGCATCATATATTTGTTCTGTTAGATAGGAAATAGCGTTTTGTGTTGATTTATTTTTTTGAAACTCAAACTGTTTATTAGAAATAAAATGTATTTTTTTTTAAATAAATGTATAGGTCCGAGCTAGTACTAACGTGCTTATTTTTCTATTACTTTACCTAATTTTCCATCTTCTCCTTCGCCCCAAGAAAAAATTTTGCCGTCCAACGTCAACGCCATGGCGTGTTTTCCCCCCGAATGCACTGCGACTTTCTTCACTACGTACTGGCTTAAAAACGGAACTGGTCGAGGATGGGGCACGTTCATACTGTGACCCAAGCCTAGACGGCCGTTGGTGCCTTCGCCACACGCATAGAGCTGATAACATTTAAATAATGTTAGTTTCTAAACTATTTTTCCTTTAAAAAATAGATATGTTTTGCCTTACCTTTCCTTCTTGCGACACTACAAAGAGGGATTTGGAACCGCCGGCAATATGAAGGGGTCTTAGTTGGCTTAAGAATTCGGATTGAACTGGAAGCTTGACTTTTGACCCTTTCATTCCTCCTAAAAAACAAGTTTATACCGATAAAAATGATATCAGATTCGGCGTTGGTAGTTTTGCCACAAAGACTGTAGGGGTAACGTACCTAATTGATCCTTGTCGTTCAAACCCCAAACGTATACTCTACTCCCAATACTATTATTTGGTGTAGAGTAATCTTCTTGAGATACTGTAACTACCTAAAATACATAGAATTAACTCATTACCGAGGAATTTAGTTGTAAAGTATGTTTCACCGACAATTTATTTGCATTTTTATGACCGAGCTCTTGCAAAACGTCCCAGGTAGTTAAACGGAGTCAACCATTTATTGTGAAACATACTTTAACAAAGTTTTATTTAAAAACACATCTACAAAAATTTTATGTCCCAGGTAATCGACTTATTTATGTAAAAATTATGCTTTGTCTTATAGTAACTGGAAATTTGATTGTCTGAGGCGTTCGAATATCGATTTAAATCTTTAAATATGTACAGTTGACGACATATAAATTCGTACACTCCACCCATACATAACTCAATTACAACAAAATTGGGTAAAACTGGTTTCTCACCTTGCTGCTTATACCTGGATAGAACACCGGCTATATACATAGCTGTAAATTATTATATGTACGATTTTTTACCATAAGTAATAATGGTTATTTCTAAATATTTTTGTGTTTAAATTACAGCCGCGAAATAAGAAAATTATAAAATAATACCAGGAAAACTACAAAAGTATAAAGCCAAAGAGGGTAAATTTATTAACAAACAACAAACAAAATACTAATATTTAATTGCTGCGCCATTGGATTCTACAATTCCTTGAACAGTACTTCTAGGTACTCTAAAATGATCAGCTATTTTTCCATAAGACCACCCTATTTCTACTTAACATATTATTCTTGCTTTTTCAATAATACTTAAATGAGGCATTTTTCAATCAAATAAGATAATGACAATACTTTAACAGATATCATGATAACAATTAACACATTACAAAGGTAATAAAGGTAAAACAGTTGCATTTACAGTGTCACAGTTTAGTGTACGAAATTATCTGTCGTCAACTGAACTTGTAGGTATGCGGAGAAAGTATAACGTCATCGAGGTAATACTAGTTTTGACCGAACTCTTACCGATGGTCCCGGCAAAACCTCTTGATTCAAATCCCAATCGTTTGCCAAAAATGACACGGAAGTCCTAAAGTCTCCGCAAGATGGTCTTTTCACGCCGACCACAAAAATGCCATGAATCTTACAATCGATTCCGTTGTTTCTACACTTCGTAATACTAATCTCGATAATCGGGTAGTACTTGTCACTGTTCGATAGAAGTAGGACTGAGGTCTCGTGACTTTTAACTGACGCAGAGTTCAATTCGAATAGGGAGTTTGAACTGGCTCCCCCTGCAAAAGTATAGTTAGGTTATGTATGGTTTATATCTGTGTATATTAACAGTATGTTAAATAAATAACTGGTAAATGGTAAAAAATATTTAAAGAACAAATACGTACCATTAACAACAATCACGGATGGCATGTAACTATTATCGGCCGGATCCACGCCTACTTTTAAACTCTTTATTACAACATTTGGAGCTATCTCCAACCGAATCCAATGCTTTCCCTGCGATCCATTACTCTGCCATATAGATCCAGGTAGATCGAAACGGGCACCGTATTTCGAGGAAACCGACACATTTTTGACTATACGGTTCCATTCTGTTATTATTTCACCTTCCATTTCTACAGTATCTTGTCTATAGTACCTAAAATAGGTCATTGTTATCAGCGACCTGTATATTACCATAGATTATAGGCAATATTTACCTTCCCGCCTTTCCAGCATACACTTCGGGACTACCTGGCTCTTGTATCCTTACAAAACTGTGCCTGTGATTTTTCTTTGTGTAAAAGCAGTTGTCACACAAATCGTACCCTTCACATATTTTACATTTGAAACGCGGTCCTGTAAAATAAATATAAATTGATTATATAGAAATATAACAAAAGGGCCCAAAACCGCCCCTGGTGGAACACCACATGATACGTCAACTAAATCACACAGTAGCCCGGCATATTTTGGATTATCGACCACTGTACGATGAGGTCGCGTCCCACTGTACACAGATCGGGGTCAAGTGCGACGCAACCTCAGCAGTAATTCAGCTATATAAGCCGGGCCAGATTTAGCAGCAGCATCGGTGTTCATTGCCCGGTCAATCTACTAACAGGTGACAAGCCTTGGTCTTGGCCAAGTGACGCACCTGCTCATCTAATTAACAATAGGTGACAAGCCTTGGTTTAGGCCAAGTGACGCACCTGCCAGTACACTAACCGACGTACGCGGAATCAAAGAGGACATGCTGGTTCACCTTCTGGGGTAAACATAAGAAGTATCCAATAGACGCGGTTTTATAGATCTTCGGACTTTCATTCCTCTCCCTACGTCCCAGCCCATGGAGAGTACTTCGTGACAATACTATTGGGCTTACCTCTGATTGGTTGAACACAACAACTATTACAAGTGACGCCTTCATGACTCGACGGTACAACTTCCATCTCGGACAGCAGACCGGTCCAGTTCTGCTGTTTCGGAAAGTCAACGGTAACGTCGTGTCCATTTGGAGAAATGACGGTCACCACCCCCACGCTGTCGTGCGTGACATATCCCCACTTGTACCTTGGAGTGGTGACGGTCGGCTTTACTCTCACTTTATCTCCCACTTTGATGGTGGCCGGTGTTGGCATCGACGGGGGGAAACCGAGGAGTTCGACGTGGATGAATCTCACCCAGTAGGTGCTTACTTTGTGTTGCCAGTTAACCTTAAAGGAAATTAAAATGAAAGTAATAAATTATAAGATAAACATCATGCTTTTCGTAGTAGAGGGTGTCCAAATTTTATGTCAAACAAATCGAAATAATCCAAACAAACCTGTAAATTAAGATCGTGCAATCCTTCCCTGTCGATTTTGACAACCTTGCCGATGTCGCCGAGTTGTACCTCTTCGTAATTCTTGCAACACCGCACGAGCATTCCTACTTCCACGTTATCTCTGACGTACATTGCGTACTCGTCATTAGACAAGAACTGTGATCTTCTACAGTATTGATTACCATGGTCTTGATTATCATCACCCTAATAATAATGTGTTGTTATTCGATACAATAAGCATTTGAACCGGTTTTATATTATATTATGAAGAATTCCCGTACTTAATACAAAACTGAGCGTGCACAAAGCCTTAAATATATAGACAGACTTACGTATGTTCCGACACACTGACCCATAGCATTATCATAAGAAATTGACTCAGTGTCTGATTCGTACACTGAGCTCATGGATTCGGTGTCTTCTGCTGCCACCTCTGGGTGTTCAAGAAGCCAACCCACAATAGATTCTGGGCTCATTAAATTTTCCGGACCAATAGCTAAAAAATAATAATTAGGAAATCCTTATTATTATTATTTTATCAATAGCAAGCGGAAAGTCCGATGAAGCTATTGTTTTTGTCTCTTTGATTTTTTTTTCTTGTACTTGTTAAATTCCTTCGCGAAAGTTATTTAAACATGGGTAGGTAAGTATTGTGGACGCACAAATATTATTAGATATTTAAAAACGAATATCATCAAGCACCGTAATGCACAAAGTACTGAGTTAACTGCTAAAAATCACGATCAACTTGGTTTTTAAAGGAGTTTACACTATTTGCACATACTGTACTTTCTTCAAGCCAGTCCCATATGTACGCTACCCGATTAAAGAGGAAGTTCTTTCTTGGAAATGTCGCGGATTTTTTTTGCCTAATTTTTTTGAGTGTCCTCGAAGCTGTTGATTCTGATTTCAATGAAACAAATTTCTCAAGTTACAAGAATAGTAGTCCGTTAGTATTTTAAAAGTTTCTATTATATCACCCCTAGTTCTTCTTTGCTTCAGAGCTGTTGGTCTAAATATTTTAGGTCTTTCGGAATAACGTAGTCCTCTTAATTCAAATGGAATTCTGGTAACCCGCCTTTGGACCCCTTCCGAAATTTCAATATCTTTGATGTAGTAGGGGTTCCAAATATTGTATCCGTATTCAATTTTTGGTCTAATATAGGAAGTGTGCCATTTCTTAACAATCTGAGAGAGTGATCTTTGAAAGTCTTTTGCACCATGAAAATAAAACTATTGGCTTTCTTTACCATTTTAATAATATGTGCTTCCCGTTTTAAATTAGAAGAAATTAGTAACCCCAGATCTGTTTGTTCTCTAACGCTAATAAGTTGAAGATTATTTATCATTTAAACAGTTCAATTAGTGTAAAGAAACTGTTTACAAAAAAAAAATCACTTTTTTAAGAGAGATTGATAAGCAGTGTTTAAGATTAATAATTCATCATACCTAAAGATTTGATTGCGTACTCCACAGCTTTCTTGGTGAATCCCATTTCAACAATTTGATGGACCATGGGGTGAACTGGAGCGTCTTCTTCAAGTTCCATTCTTTTACTAGTTTTCTCGCTCACTACACTTTTGATTGAACATTCACTGTTAGGAGTAGCAAGTTCGCTTGCAGCATCTAAATTAACAAGAACACATTTCAAATAAAATTTACCTACTCTATTAATTTGTCCGTTTGATTATAGTTATCTATATCAATCTAACAAATGGACAAGTAAACAAGGTTGAAAAAAACCGTACCTGTTTTAACAATAACACTACTGCCACTCGGCTTATCATTATTAATGCCACAAGGCGCCTCAAAATTCCCTTCCGCCGCCAGATACTGGCTCAAATTCAAGCCGGACAGTTGCATCTCTTGCAAGTTGAACCCCGGTTTCAAGGGACTGGGTTGCGTTGCTTTCGCTAGAAGCTTTTGGATCAATAGTATCGGTTGCTGATTGAGCTCTTCTTCGATGGACTGTTGTTCTTGTGATTGATCCATGCCGTTAACAGGATATTTTAGTACCTGAAACATGAAGAGAAATATTAAAGACTTGTTGTTCTACACGTACAAACTTCATCACTTACCTTCCTTAATCGATACTGATTACTATGCAAAACCCGTGTGGCATTTAGAGCACTCAGAATGTTCTGCTGGGTCCTTAGGTAAGCCAAGTTGACTTGTCCGTGATACGTTTTTCTGTCGTGAGCATTCAAAGAGCTGTGTCTTATGAGCAAAAGGTTGGCCCAAGTCTTGATCGATCCCTCGTTCATCGGCATCTTTTCGAAGGTGAATTCGGGCGAGGGAAGAAGCTTGAGGTCTTTTATTGAGACCTAAAAATAGGGGTTATATGTAAGTCATTAGAAAGCTAGATGTTTCGCAAATAGGAAAATAAAAGAATTCCAGTCTAAATATAGGGTTCCAAATACATATTTTGCAGGCTTATATTTACTTTTTTTAGTTCTCCACTTTCGTGTAACTGCATACACAGCCTTCCCTTAGGCGTTACCCTGGTAACGGTGCCTAGGGCGCTATCTATTTCGGCTAGAGCGCCAACCCGCGGTCTCACGTCCCACGCGCCTATCACGTTCAAGCAAGCTACCACCATGAAATGCTGCTGGTCAGAGTTGACAGCGTCGTTAAGGGTGGACAGATCGCTCAGAAAATACCTGCAGCAATGAGGAATAGAATACAAGTATGAAATAAGACTATTACTAATTTATACTACAAAAACGTGTGTATCGTTAAGTAGGATATCTTACCCGGCCAAATTCAATTTCTGAATCAGTATGGCATTCAAAACTTGATTCCAGCCCAGGACTCCATGTAAAGTTCTCAGTAGATTGATAATTTCTTGAGCCAATGTGCTACTGTGGCTCTGTGTTAGTAATACCAGTGACTTGTTGCTAGCCAACGGCTTGTTGCCGGTATCGTATGAGCAAGTTACAATTATATTCCCTGAAAAATATCAATGTTGTTTCACATTGTGAAGAATATAGAGCTATGGAGGTATGCAAATCGTAAAAAGTAGGTACATTACCTAAAATATTTAACAGTTTTTCTAAAACGCCAGGTATTTCGGGATTGTCCATGTCCCATGAATGTAACACAGTCTGTAGTAATCTTATTGTGAGAATCTGAAAGTTAAAATAAATAGTAAGGTCAGCGGCAAAACAAACCATTTCTAGACCACTAACATTTCTTATAAATAATATTTTTAAAACCAGTATATATCCAGAAGCTTTCAAAATTGGTATAATAAGACCTATTTTTAAAAATGGAGATTCTAGTAAAACTAGTAATTATAGACCAATAACATTAATATATTCGAGAGCAAAAGTATTCGAAAAAATTTTAAAATTAAGAATTAAAAATTATTTAGAAAAATACATTTTATTTCTTATAAACAGTTTGGGTTTCAAAAAAATAAATCAACACAAACCGCTATTTGCTATCTAACAGAACACATATAGCCATAATTGACTGTTAAAAAAGTTTGAAAATATTGGATTCAGAGGAAAGCAATTAGAATTAATTAAAAATTATCTGAAAAATAGACCAACTTATGTTCAAATAGATAAAGAAAAAAGCTATCCAAAAGTATTTAAGTATGGTGTTCCTCATGGAACAATTTTAGGACCATTATTTTTTAATATTTATATTAACGACTTATTTAGTATAAATTGCGATGGACAAATTCATAGTTTTGCAGATGATACTACAATTTTTTATACCGATACAAATTGGGACAACTTAAATAATAAAATTAAAAAAGATTTTAAAATTATAAAAAAATTGGTTTGATAACAATTTGTTAACAATTAATTTTAATAAAACAAATTATATTCCTTTTACTTTAAACCCTACCAAGAAATATGAATAGTATTCAAATAAATGAAGACATTCAAATTTTTAAAGTTAATAAAATAAAATATTTAGGAATTATTTTTGACAGTAAATTAAATTGGAATTTCACATAGAATACTTAATTAAAAAATTAAGAAGTTTACTACCGATTTTTAAAAACATTAAAAATTTTTTAAATGTAAGACATGGAAATATTATATTACGCGTTAGTTAAAAGTCATTTAAATTACGGAATTTTAGGTTGGGGAGGAATAAATAGAACTTAAGTTAAAAAATTAGAAATTTTTAATACATATTTATGATTTATGATTTTACATACTAAAACAAAAAATAAGATTTGCCCCTAACAAGCTTAGCTTCAGGGGATTAAAGAATAAGTTTATAGAAGACACCATACACATACAGTCGCCACAGTGGATCTTTTCCCGTGCGTCATCACTTTCACGTAATCAAAATCGTATGAATCAAATCAAAATTACGAGACGAAAAAAGTCAAAACTAAGTCTAAGTTCATAAAATGGACGTGCCTGCCTACCGTTTGACGTACCTACATAATATCCCGAAAAACTATTTATAATTCTGAGTTTTGCCCGGCATTCTCTTTTATCTAAAAGAAATTGACAACCAAATGTTAATACATTTAATACTATTTTTAAAGCTTAAAATCTAGAAAAGTTTGGTGTTTTATTGACTATTAAAATCGCAAAAGTCAAATTTTTCACATCCTTTCATTTAAGGGAATTTAGCCACTGCCATAAACTTTTCAAAGAACTTTCACGGTTAGAATATTTAAAATAAATAAATTATTACAAAAATCCATAAATACTTACCGCCAAAACAGATGGTGGGTATAATTATTATTAGCTCTAAAAAGAACTATTTTTAGAAAAAGGAACAGTTTTAAGGCACACAAATTTACAAAATACGAATTAGATTGGGAGATCAAAACAAGGTTGACAATGACGTTCTAAAATACAACGGTAGTCAACTAAACAAATAAAAAAAGTAATTAATTGACGTTTATAGTTTTATTCTTGTCTAGCACGTTATATTACTGCGGAATCTTGGAGACGTTCTTTTATGCTTTTATTCAAACTTGTTACTGTAATAAATAAGGATGCAGAGTTATTAACCACGTTGAGTCCTAATCGTTGATTGATGACGCACGGGAAAAGATCCACTGTGGCGACTTTATTTATTATATTATTAAATTTTAAATAAACTTATCATTAAAAACTTGTGTTCTACCTGTTTCGGTAAATTAAACTCGTTCCCCCCAGTACTGCTGGGTGGCGTTAGGAACTCCAGCAGCATACTCATCCAAGGCTTGGTACTGAACGCTCTACTCAACTGTTGCGTCTGACTTACGGTCCTTATAAGGGTCAGATTACACCACTCCGAGTTGTTGTTGTTGTTTAAAATCGAACAGAAAAGCCTGCTGAGCCCGTGAAGAGAAGTGAAGTGCAAGTCGTTTTTCGAAAGACCCGCGCTGATCGTCAGGTTGCGCAGGAAGTTGATGCTTGCGTCTCGCAGAAGTTTTATCAGTTGGTTGTCTTTTATCAGCTGCGAACCTACAATTTAATGAGGTATCATTTAAGAATCGTTATAATTATGTTATCGTTGCCAAAACTAGGAAGATTTGGCGGGGTTGGCGGGGAATAAAATATATACGGCAGGAAGTAGTGGAATAATAGTTATTTATACTACAAGGGATGTAAGTAAATATACTTACATTCCGTGAAGTATATAACATTATTTCTCCTTCCCGCAGAATTTATTCTTGGATTTCTATTAATTTAATTCGATACTTTTCGTATGAAATTATGAACAGCTTTGACGGGTTACGATAGCATCATAAGCATTGTTATTTTAACAACAACGTCAAGCTGACAGTTTATTATCAAAAATTGAGAAAAATTGAAATTATTGATTTGTATAACAGCCAAATGGATATAGAAGAATCAGCAAATATCGCTTGTCTGTCGCTGCTGCCAGAAAAATCGATGAAGAAGTATGAAGCAACGTATCAACACTTCAAAAAATGGTGCCAAACAAAGACTGCTACTGCAGTTTCAGACAACGTGCTTTTGGCGTACTTTCACGAAAAATCTGCTGTATTAAAGTCTCCATCAAGCTTATGGTGTGAATATTCCATGCTGAAGTCCGCCTTTTCATAGAGGAAAACATAGATATTTCCAAGTATTCTAAACTTCGAGCATTTAAAAAAAGAAAAAATGACGGATATAAACCCAAAAAATCTAATGTGTTTGACAGGGAAGATGTAAATAAATTCCTGTTTGAAGCCCCCCGATGATATTTATTTAATGATGAAGGTTGTAATGATAATGGGAATTGCTGGATCGTGCCGTTCTAGTGAACTCTGTACAATGAAAAAGGACAATGTTGAATTAAGGCATGAAGTCATATTTGTTACTATTCCTGATTCCAAAAATGGAATGGCACGTAAATTTATAGTGACTAAAAGTGACGATGAGAAGGTTTGTTATTTCAAAATAGTTCGAAATTACATTGATATAAGATCCCACATGACCCTCGCTTCAAAACATGATTTCTTCAATTCCAAGTAAAATTGCTGAATTTCGGAACTTTCAGAACTCCCGCAGTACTTCAAGAGTAAAAGAAAACTTGGTTAGAGATGGAGAAATTATGGAGTCAGAACATTTCATACAAATTGAGAAAAAACGAAAAAACATTTATCCAAATTTTGTACATAATGTTCATAATTGTAATAATTGTACCATTAATATTCATATCACTTAATGTTACTGAATTTTTATAAATCATTGTTTTTATATGGCATAAATTATTACCACCCAAGGGTGGTAAGTTGACTGACAACCCGTCGTCAAAGGCAATCGATACCTTTTTGGTAATTGTTACTTACGTCCTTCAAAACAGTGTCAAAATGCGCGAGAAAAAAATAATTCTACTTACTTCTGTCACATGATTCGTCGGCAGTTTCACTCTCCGACGTAACGGGCGAAGGTGGAGACGTCAATGTCAAATCATACTTTCCTTCGACTCCCATACGATAGCTGTTAGTTGTCCCGTTACCCCATTCTACCCTAATCCATCCATCGTCGCCTAGTTCGCCAATAATCCTGCCTTCACCAGGTGGATTACCATCCTAAAAAGAAAATACAATTCACAATGGGTATATTAGAGGTTCTATCTATCCTTTAAATACTCTTGGGTAAGAAGAGTGCAAGAAATTGTGTACTTTTTTTCTTCCTTATTATTGATGCTGCTAACTCTTAAAAAAATGGAGTAGTACCTGGTCACCCCATTTCCAATCGGCGCCCCTAACGACTTTGGTCCCAATCTTCATTAGACTGGCCAGTTCCGGACCCGTCAAAGACCTCAGACTAGGTCTGTTCATATCGACTGCGTCGGCGTACAAAACGTAAAACTCCGACACTTTTCTCATTATCGTCTGATCCGAACCGGCTTGTTTTAGAAGAGCGAGAACGGATGAAATAACACCACTAAAAATAGTTCAGTAAATTGAAAGTATACTTGAATTTGTAACTGGAACATTACCTGTTTATCAACGGATTCAATTCCAAAGCATTATAATAGTTAGAGGCCAAAATACCGAGTAGCGCCAATAACATTCTGGCCCTCGGAATATCCCTGAGCAAAGTATAAGTCCCTAGATTCAAGGAAACCTTCGGATTCCCTTTTTGCTTCGAGGACTTCGACGATATATCCCGTAGAATATAACTCCTTAAGCTCTGTATACACCATTCGGTAATACGTAGTTGCGACAGAAGCATCTTGGTTTTTAGAAAAGGTGTCACCAATTGTATGTTTTCCAGGCAGTGTTGTATTTGGGTTTCCTTCTTGTCTAGGCCTAGGTAGCCGTTAATTATAAAGTATTTTACGGAAGTAAGGAGATATGTTTCGTCCAGGAGATTTTTGATCATGTTTAGGCCTTGTTTTCGGGTTTTGCAACGCTTTACCTAAAAAGTATATTAATATTAAATAATAATAATAATAATATATTATAACTTTATTCTCAACCAACTTAAAAAGTTCATTACAGAAAATATAACACCAAATATACAATATATAAAATCACAAATAATAAAAATCATGTTCAGTAACAACTATTCATAACTCCAATGAAATTATTTAAAAAAAAATATATATGATAACCATTTACAAAAAAAAAATATATAATACGTTAAAGTTAGATTAGTTTTAAAAAACATTTTTTTTTTCCATAATTTTGATATTTCTTTAATTTTTTTCGGCAAACTGTTGTAAATTGTTATTACTTAAAATAATACTGATCTTTGACCAAAGGTGAATATGGTTGAATATGATGGTTTTGTCTCGTGATGTGAATAATGTTGGTTGAAGAAAATATTACATTCGATTGTTTTTCTTTTACACGTTCGCGGACAAAGCGGCATATGCCGCTCCTTGTGCTGGGACAAAGCGGAATATGCCGCAGAAGTTTATACCCTCCATAAACGCAAAGCGCCAAACGCCGCGCATTTTTAGGTATAGAGTTATATGAGTTTACTAATGCTGTCCCAGCAGATATCAAAACATTTTGTGAGTTGTCCCAACATAAAACTATTCTTATGGACGGGAGAATATATTTTGACGGTGTGATTTTACGAACATGATGAAGCAACTGTCCGCGAACGTGTTAATAATAATAGTGTATTAGAGTGCATAGTTTTAATTTATAAAGCTTTTCTAAATTTAAATATCCGTTTGGTTCATACAAATTTATAGTTGGTTCTAAAAAAGGAAGTTTATGTATGCATTTAATTATTTTGTTTTGTAGTTTTTTTAACGGCTGAATTGTAGTTAAATTCGCTGACCCCAAATTGAAATCATATACTGTAATTTTGAATAAACCAAAGAATAATATATATTTTTTAAATATTTTAATAATATATAATTTTTAGCTTTAAACAAAATGCCAATTATTGGTGAGATGTAACTTCTTAAATATTCAATATGTGTGAAGCCATTTACATATTATATTTAGGTCGTGGTTAATGTTATTATGAATCTGAGCATAGTCTTCATGAAAATATACAATAGTAGTATCATCGGCAAACAATTTTCTTTTACCTTTTAAATTTAATTTTGCTATAGAATTAATGTAGATTAAAAAAAGTTTCCAATTTGAACAAACTGCTTTCTATTACTTAGGTAATTTTTTAACAATAAATAAATATTTCCCCGAATTCCAATATTGTATAGGCGTTTAAGTAAAATGTTGTGATTGACTGTACCAAATGCTTTACATAAATCTAGGGACAGTAGGCAGCATTTTTGGTTGCTACCAACGTTCTGTTGAATATCTTTGATAATATCTGCAGCTGCAACTTCTGTATCTCTAAATTTACGAAACCATATTGAACTGGAGAGAGTAATTTTTTTTTCTAAAAAAATTTACTATTCTATTTAAAATTTTTTCAAAAATCTTTGAAAATGTGGGTTAAACAGGAATTGGACGATAGTTACTGCTAAAATATTTTTCTGCATTTTTAAAAACTGGTGATACTTTTGCTATTTTTTATTTATCTGGAAATAACCCGGTTTTAAAAGAAATTTTGATTAGATGATGTAATATAGGAATTATTATACTTTAGAATTTTAATAATTTTGATGGAAATATTATCAAAACCAGTGGCTTTCTTCGAATTAAGCTCATCAATTATTTTGCCTATTTCTTCAAATGTGATATCTTCTTTATTTAAAAACATAGAACTTGAATTTATTTCTACATCTGGATAATTTTCTTTTTGATTCATTGGAATTTTCTTGGCCAAAATTTTACAATATTGATATTTTAGCTTTGATATTGACAACTTCACACACTTAAAAGTGTATTTCAACTACTTACTTGAAAATACATAACCTTCCTTAATACATCGACGTCACAGATGGACAGTGCTACAAATTTTAGTATTGACGTCATCAACTCTAAATTTTCGTTGCAAACCTTACTCATTTGTTTCTCGGTTAGTTTCGATATAATCCCTAAAAAATTTTTGACTGAGTTAGAAAGAACAGTTTTCTGATAGCCCTGGTGTATAATTATTTTTTTATTGTAACACCTTCACCAATAACAATAATCTATTTGTAAGTGAGTAGGTGAAGAAAAGTTGCATCTACCTTTTTCAGAACTTTTCTTCACCTTGCCTTAACAATAATACTTCTAGAAAGCAGCTATAACAACATAGACCAGGTTCGATAATTTTTGAAACCAAAAAAAATAATAGTAGGATGAAACCCATTGGAAAAGGAAGAGAATATAACAAAAAATAAAAGGAAAAATAATTTACGGGCGATCCGAGGTCGGGAAGTGGAAGGGGTTGAGTTTTAAGGGTAGAAAACGATTTATCTCGATTTCCGGCAAAACTACAAGTCCTATGGAAAAAACGTTAAATGGCAAAGTTGTAGGTAATAAAAAGATCTACCACTTTTGTATTTACACTTTTTTCACATAACCTCAAAATTTATGTGAAAATTTCAAATAACCAAGTTTTTGGTTTTTTATTTTTATCTTTTACAAAAAAATTCTTTTTCACGAAATTTGGTGAAAACTTACCTTTTTATGTCCCAAACACACTGTAATTTTTTTGATTTAAAATATTTATTTTTTCACCTTATTTTGACTTAATATCGAAAAAGCACCCTAATTTTCAATCGAAAATTCTCACGTCAAAATATCTGCTTTTTTTAAAAAGTCGGTGGGCTTTTGGTTCGTTGAAATCTCTACTTTCTGATGGTGTGAAAAAAAAATATACATTACTATGGTAAATGTTCTCAAAAAATGCAAAGAAACGAAAAAAACTCGAATCCGAATTTTTTTTTTAATCATTATGTACAGGGTTATCCAACCAAGACTAGACAAGGCGATTTTTTGACTTTTTCTGTACTTTTATAAAAAAACTGAAATAGCAATCTTAAGTCATTTTCTCCTGCGAATTCGAATATCTTCAGCAAAAAACAATTGAACATCAAACAAAAGTACTAGGGGTCACTTTGATATTTTTTTAAATGGAACACCCTGTATATTTTTACATTTTTAAATTTCACATAAAATTATAATTATTTTTTATTAAATGCACTATTAGTCTATACTTCATAGTTTCCGAGATATTGACTCTTGAAAAATGACATTTTTGAACTTTGACAGCTTATAACTTTCTAACAGTACGTCTTAGAGCAAAACGGCTTACATGTCCCTATCTTCAATTTTTATTATCTTCCCAAAAAAATCAACTTCCAGTTAAACCGGAACAACTATATTTCCTTCTTTCGAGTTACATCCGGTTTAACCGGAAGTTGATTTTTTTGGGAAGATAATAAAATTTAAAGATAGGGACATGTAAGCCGTTTTGCTCTAAGACGTACTCTTAGAAAGTTATAAGCTGTCAAAGTTCAAAAATGTCACTTTTCGAGAGTCAATATCTCGGAAAATATGAAGTATAGACTAATAGTGCATTTAATAAAAAATAATTATAATTTTATGTGGAATTTAAAAATGTAAAAATATACAGGGTGTTCCATTTAAAAAAATATCAAAGTGACCCCTAGTACTTTTGTTTGATGTTCAATTGTTTTTTGCTGAAGATATTCGAATTCGCGGGAGAAAATGACTTAAGATGGCTATTTCAGTTTTTTTATAAAAGTACAGGAAAAGTCAAAAAATCGCCTTGTCTAGTCTTGGTTGGATAACCCTGTACAATTTTGAGCTATTTGTACTAAATTGTACATAATCATTTTAAAAAAAATTAATACATAATGATTAAAAAAAAAATTCGGAATCGAGTTTTTTTCGTTTCTTTGCATTCTTTGAGAACATTTACCATAGTAATGTATATATTTTTTTACACCATCAGAAAGTAGATATTTCAACGAACAAAAAGCCCACAGACTTTTTTAAAAAACCAGATTTTTTGACGTGAGAATTTTCGAACTGGTCTAACAATAATGTTCACCAGCCTTACCTGATAAAACCACATCACTTTCCATTTTCTTTTCCTTATCTTCCTCGTTAGGTTCAATTCTCAAAGAGTTTTCGGGCTTTTCCACGCTCCATTTTTCGTCCAATTCGGCTTTTATATCTTCGACAACGTTTTTAGATGAATTCGATGTAAAGGATTCGGACAAGACGTTTTTGGCATCCCCTACGAGACAATTAAATCATCGGATTCAAAACTTGCGACAACAACAATAGTTATTTACATTACTAGATGCGAAAGTTAATTTTTTGGTGTAAGGAGGTTTTTGGATTGCCGAGGCAAAGCCGAGGTGATTTAATACCTCCGACCACCAAAAAAGGCTTTCGCATCGTGTAATGTATTAAATTTTTTCTACTACTGTTCTCTGATCAATATATAATTAAGTAATAAACTTTGATTTTATTCAAATTAAAACGATAAAATAAGTTTTTTTTTTCCACCTGTAAAATAATCCATGACAACTAGTTATTTAAGTATTGTTGACAACTAGTTACTTGAGTACTGTCAGAGTCTGTCAGTTCGATTTTTTTGTCCTGGCACCGAAAGGAATGCTTAACATAGCTAGCAACTATGGAGGGTAGGAGGCCGATCGCAATGCATTGGATTCGGTCCCAAATTATCATAAGTAATTCAGCTTTACGAGTTGCCATAAGATGGCGCTCGTGTTCGAAGTGGGCTATCAAATAAATGGTTTCTTATGGACGCGATAACTATTTTTATTTAAATTAGTTCTTTAAGGAACAAATAAGGACTTTTATATGAATTTACACTTACTTTGATATACTTATTAGTAAACTCGGCCTGTATAAAGTTCCAACGATGATTCGTTTTTAAAATACAGCTACTAGCTACTAGCTAGAGGGTTTTACCTTTGGAGCTAGAAAGAGACTTATTTGGCTGCGTTTCATCTCTGAAGAAGATCCTGTCTTACACCCCGACACAAAGCAAACTCTACTTTTATAAATTGTACCATTATTCATTATAATTATGGGAATTAATTACAATACAACGTTATTTGTCGTGTCTTGCCTTCAAACGTTATTTGTTATTTCGAAAAATAAAATGTCAATTGTCAAAAGTAAATATTAAAAACGAAGAAGAAGAAGAGAACATCAGCCCACTTCGGACGCGAGAGCCATCTATCGGCCAATAGCGAACTAACCAAAAAACCGGGACAGAATTTGAAAATGCTGCTGCCATTGTCGATCGGCCTCCTACCCTATAGTTCTCCATACTAGCAACGCTACTTTACATAGCTAGCAACGTATAATATTCAGGTAACTCGAATGTTTACTTCCGTTATCTGTCGTGTTGCTACGGCCCGAAAGTTAACTTATCTATACAGTAGTAGAAAAATTAAATAATAAATCTGTGGGTTACAGTAATTAAAAAAACAGCTCTTATTACCTTTTTGGGCCCCATTTTTAATTTCATTGTTCATATCATCGGTCTCGCTTTTGCTCTCGGCAATCTTGCCATCGGACGGCGCCTTCTTCATGGACTGTTTCACCAGGTCTTCGTGCGATTTCCTTTCCACGCTTTGCGATTGTATAGTGGCGTTTACTATATCCTCGGGCTTTTGAATGTCGGACGTGTGACGACCGCATTTCAGATCTTTTATCACCTTTGGAGCAGGATAAAGAAAATGACCGAAATTAGTTGTTTGACTTGAATATTTTTATGTTTTTTAGTACGCAAATCCCTTAAATACTGTGCGAGCAAAAATTATTTACATCAAAGAGGGCCTTGCATCTAAGGACGTAATGCTTAGCCGTAGAGCTTGATACCTGTTGGGTGTCAGTAACTATCTGAATTAACAATCAATCAGTTATTCCGTCATCTTTGACAGCCGTTACAAGTAATTTGATTCATCCCTAATTTTTCCAATTTCTTGAACAATTCACACAATGGGCTTTACGGAACAGCACAAAACATTCATGGTTGAAGCGTATTTTCGAAACGGGGTTAGAGTAAATGGTGAGTGGCAATACAATCCGGGTTTGTGCATGGACGATTTTCACGAACATTTTCCTAACGTTGCTTTTATTGCCGGGGATTTTTATCATTGCCTGAAAAGAACCGTGGCTGTGTTTAGGGAAACAGGTTCTATACAACACAACAAAGGAGCAGGAAGACCATCTGTAAGAACAGAAGAACTTGTTGCAAACGTTCGTGAAATAATGCAAAATACGCCAACAAATTGTATAAGACGCCTGTCCCAAGAATGCAGGACTATTCTTAAGAAGCAGCTAAATTTATTTCCTTATAAAGTGCAAGTATTCCAAGAAATACAAGCCGCAGATTTTGAAAGACGCAGGAATTACTCTCAATGATTTACCCAAAATTTATTGGAAATAAATGATTTATTAGACCTGACATTTTTTTCGGATGAAGCCTGGTTCCACCTCGGTTATGTGCATTCTCAGAATACACGCATGTGGAGTAGTGAAAATCCCCATTTTTTTGTAGAGTTCACATTGCACCCTCAAAAAAATTGGTGTCTGGTTAGCTTTTTCCCGAAGAAGAATTGTTGGTCCTATTTTTTCCATGACAGTTACAGCACAGCGATATAAAGACAATATTTTGAATCCATTCGTGGAGCAATTACTTGACGACGAACTACGTTTTGGATATTTTCAACAGGACGGTGCAACCGCCCATACAGCCGCCGAAACTATTAACTAGTTAATACTTACGCAATTTTTTCGACGACAGATTGATTAGTTTTCGATCTGACATTGAATTCCCAAATAGATCACCTTGTTTAATGGTTATGGATTACTTCGTTTTTCCTCATTTAAAGAACACTATTTTTAAAACACCAGTTGCAAATTTAGAACAATTACAAGAAAGGATTATCCAAGAATGTGGTAACATTTCTCCAGAGATGCTGGTCAACACTTTCGAAAATATAAAGAGACGTGTGGATTTACGCTTGGAGCGTAGACGGTGGCCAATTTCAGCAATTTATGTAATTGTTTTTCTTTTTCTTTCTGTATATTCTTACTTTGTTAATTTTGTAAACAACAAAAATAAATTTGTATTTGTCTACTTATTTTATTACTCATTAGTTTGGCATATCATGTCATAATATGAATTTGACAAAATTTTAACCTAGATTTGGTTAGATATATCGTCCCCATATCATTGTGATCTAAACCAAGCCCCACGTTTTTTAATCCAAGCCTAAGTAATTAAAAATAAAATGGGCAAAAGTACTTACTTTTTTCACTAAGGTCCTCACTCTGGGCTCCTTGTATAACACATTCACTTTCTTAAAAGCCTCCATTTCAACACTTACAGCTGGCTTCACCTCGTACAACAAAAACCTACATTTTTCCAACAGTGGTATACAAATTTCCTTGTAACTTTTGTTCGCCTCTTGTCTCGTTTTAATAAGATTCCACTTCGTCTGATGCACCAAGCGTATCATCTCCGAGATGGATTTTGGAATTTTTAAATTGTTTGGTTGAGCAGAATCTAAAACGTTATCACCAAATTATGTTATTTCATGTTTCTATTCGCCAGAAGGAACTTTCAAAATGTCTTTATTCCAAACTAACTTTTACAGTTCATTACATTTTTACGTGGAAAGTGGCAAGAAAATAATAACCATTAAAAAAAATAATAATAAAAAAAATGGAAGTTAATCCAATTTAATTCATTAATAAAATCAATTAAAAAAAATAGTATAATAATTTAATTTAGTAAATGTCTCTTTAATTGTTTTTTAAAAGTTGCAAATTTTTAAATGTTTCTGAATATTGTTATATTTTATTATTCCGTAATATAAAAGCGATTTTTTTCCGAAATTGCTTTTTACTGGTATATTTAGATAATTTATACAACGTCTGGTGTGTTATGATCATGTAATGTCTTATTATCCTGAAGTGTTTTGTGTTTGTTGTGTGATTTTTTTTTCTTTTAAAATAATAGAGTGAATTAGAATACAAATTTTTAATTTATAAATATTTTGAACGTGTAAATATCCTTTCGGTCTATATAGATTAACAGTTGGTTCTAAAAGTGGTAATTTGTGTATACATTTAATAACTTTATTTTGCAACTTTTGTAATGGTTTTAAGTTTGATAAACAAGCAGATCCCCATGCAGAAGCTAAGTATTGTAATTTTGAATATATTAATGAAAAAAATATATATTTTTTAGTATTTCAAAGGAATGAAATATCTAGCTCTGTACAAAACAGATACCAAAGGAGATGTCAAGTTGATAATATACTGAATATGGCATTTCCAATTTAAATTTTCGTCTTAAACTAATCCTAAAAATGTTGTCGTTTTTAAATATTGAATATTTTCATTATTAAATGTTAAGGGGTTAATGATGGAATTTATTTTATTTTTAGTCATCAACATAAAAGAAGATTTTGTAAAATTTAGCGTAAGTTTATTTAAACTACTTTAGAACGCTATGAAAACATCCCATTTAAAATAACAATGGCAAGTTTATGACTTACATGCATCTAATATCGGCAGTAAAACGTATCCTAGGCCCAAGTGTTTCAGTAGAACGGCGAAAAGTACTCGCCCTATCTCTTCCAAAGGATGTTCGAAAGAAAAATCAACCCTGGTTAGGTAGTTGTTAGCTTTCGAATGTTGCTCTACTACCGCTAGGAATGCTATGACATATTGGTCCTGAGGAAAGAAACATTTTTCTTCAAACACTTTTTCCATGACTTGTTTTGTCTTTATTATTTTACGATAAAACTTACCGATAATCTACTCTCGGCAAGAGCATTTATAAACGAATTAATCCTATCTATGGGCAACTGAAAATTCTTCGACGTCTTTTGAGTGACATTCCCCCTGGCCTCGGTAGGAGTGTTATCTGCGGTCGAATTCGTGCTGCGCGACTCGCCCTTCTCCTCTTCGTAGGGGTTGGGGGGCTGGTCGACTTGAAGACCCCCCGCTAGAAAAGGGGCTGTTATCCATTGTTGCGACTGCAACTCTTCTTCTTTTTGAGGCAGGCTTTGGCGTAGATTGAACGCGTGCAGTCCTTTAATAACGATATAAAAAGTGGATAAGTTTTAAGCAAAGAGAAAAAGAGGAGTATACTATACCTAAAAGATATCCCAAATTCCTTTCACAGTCCAAGAGCATCGAACAAACATACATGTAATCCATATTTCCGACATTGGCGATTTCTGGTTCCGGCAGACAATAGTTCCCCACCAAATAATGTTCCATCTGGGGCAATATGTGGGGGTAGGACGTGTTTATCACGTGACTGGCGTCTTTGCCGCTGTATCTCTGAAGGACTTCGGTTATGGTGGTGTTGTCGCTGCGAAAGTCTTGCACATCGTAGACTCGGTTGTTTAGAACTAACCACCTATAAGTTGTTTTATGATTAATTATATAAATTAAGCATTAGTAAGACTTACCTTCCACCATCTAAATTGTGATTTTCCAAATCAGCTTTCCTAATAAGAGGTAGATCATCGTGCAGTTTATGGGCTACGTTTGGTGGTCGTGCCTAAAAAGTTATTAATAATTGAAACACAATACGGATAAGCATATTATAATGGCGGAAAAGAAGACAATATATTCAATTAAAACCGGGTGGCGTCTGAGAATGAAGATATATGGTTTCAAATGGATGGTTTTAGGTCTCCAGATTTTTTTAAAAAACGACACCCGTTAAACCAGAATGATTATACAGGGTATTTGGGAATGTGTTCAGAGGGTGAAAATAAGAGAAATAAACCCATATGTTTCAGTTCGATTCTCAACCATTTCTGAAATA
Source organism: Polydrusus pterygomalis (assembly GCA_963969555.1). Taxonomy (NCBI): domain Eukaryota; kingdom Metazoa; phylum Arthropoda; class Insecta; order Coleoptera; family Curculionidae; genus Polydrusus; species Polydrusus pterygomalis. The sequence goes on from OZ018383.1 coordinate 11,184,849, forward strand.
ATCGGTTCTGAATTTTTTTATATTGAAATAATGAAGGAGGCTTTAGTTTTAAACGTCCGATACATTTTGATTGATAGTTTTGACTATGGAGGACTTGAGGTAGGAGGCTGATCGCAATGCATTGGATTCGGTCCCAAATTAGCATCGGTAATTCAGCTTTTCGAGTCGCTGTAAGATGGCGCGCGTGTTCGAAGTGGGCTATCAAATAATGGTTTCTTATGGACGCAATAACTATTTTTATTTAAATTAGTTCTTTAAGGAACAAATAAGGACTTTTATATGAATTTACACTTACTTTGTTATACTTATTAGTAAACTCGGCCTGTATAAAGTTCCAACGATGCTTGGTTTTTAAAATACAGGGTATTAAACATTCTAGCTATACCTTTGGAGCTAGAAATATACTTATTTGGCTGCGTTTTCTCTCTGAAAAAGATCCTGTCTTACACCCCGACACAAACCAAACTCTACTTTTATAAATTGTACCATTATTTATTATAAATATGGAAATTAATTACAATACAACGTTATTTGTCTTGTCTTGCCTTCAAGCATTATTTGTTATTTCGAAAAATAAAATGTCAATTGTCAAAAGTAAAAGCACAGAAAAATAAAGGGTTTAAGTAAAAGTTAAAAACTATGGAGGATCTAGTTTTCCATATTAAAAACGAAGAAGAAGAAGACAACATCAGCCCACTTCGGACGCTAGAGCCATCTATCGGCCAATAGCGAACTAACCAAAAAACCGGGACAGAATTTGAAAATGCTGCCATTGTCGATCGGCCTCCTACCCTATAGTTCTCCATAGTTTTGACATGCATAGTAGTTGTCAGTTAGCTTCATATTGAGCGTATCGACTTGAAGCAAGATTTTTATACTTACAATGCGCCACACATTCAGTCACAGGGAGTATGCCGACATGATATTCGTGTATGGTTACTGTAACTGTAGTGCGATGCGCGCAGTTAATGAATATCGACGTCGTTTTCCAAATCGAAGAGTTCCTAATAGAAGAGTTTTTCAAAAAGTATTTGCAAGTGCTCAGAAAAGTGGAATGTTCCCAAGCGTGAGAATTGTTCCTGAAAAAGTGCAGGGTCTAGATGTGGAAAATGTTCTGGATATTGTCGCAGAGAACTCAGGTATAAGTACGAGATGGGTTGCAAATGAACTTCATATATACCATCTAGCCGTATGGAAGTCACTTAGAAAAAACGGTTTAAAACTTTTTCACGTTCAACATCTTCTAGATGGTGATCCTGCTTCAAGGGTACAATTTCGTGAATGGATCCATCAAAATCGAAGTCTGCACAAATACATTTTATTTAGCGATGAAGCTCAGTTCACTCGTGATGGAATTAATAATTGCCACAATGAACATCGGTGGTCGGATGAAAACCCTCATGCTACATTTGAACGAAACTTTCAACATCGATTCAGTATTAATGTATGGTGTGGAATGCTCAACGACCAGTTGTTTGGTCCATTTGAAATGGATGGGCTTCTTACTGGAGAAGGATACTTACGGTTTTTGGAAGACCATTTAATACACATTTTGGATGATATTCCGTTAATTGTTCGACAACGAATGTACTTCCAACATGATGGAGCCCCACCTCATTTTAGTCTCCGTGTGCGAAATTTCTTGAATTAGCGTTTTCCTAATCGCTGGATTGGCAGAGGTGGTCCGCAAGTTTGGCCACCGAGGTCACCAGACTTAAACCCGCTTGATTATTGCCTTTGGGGATGGATGAAATCGCTAGTATATGAAACACGAGTGGAAACGAGAGAAGCACTGCGCGATCGAATTTTCAATGCTGCAGCTTTTATAAAAAACAATTCCCACTCAATCCAACGTGCTACCCGAGCGATTAACAAACGTGCCGAAAAATGTATTGAAGTTGGTGGAGGGGTTTTTGAAAATACTCTTTAAGTTAGTTTGTGCTGCAGTACCTGCAATTATTCGCTTTTAAAATAAAAATTAACTTACAAAAACTTTAGAACCTATTATTTCAGAAATGGTTGGGGATCGACTAAAACATATGGGTTTATTTCTCTTATTCTCGCCCTCTGAACACATTCCCAAAACATTGCGCTTTCCTCCCCAAACACCCTGTAATCCATATTGCAATTTCTTGTACCTGTGATACGCCAGGCCAACTAATATCATCCAGATCCACGTTTTCTATATCCGGGGACACCCTACATAACTTATCCAAACTGTTTAAGGTTTCTTTGAATGTAGCCAACCAGTCCATCGATGTTAAGAACATGTCTAACTCTTGTTCTAACAATATAAGGCTTACCAAAAGTTCTGGTAATAAAATTCCTATAAAAAAAAGAAAATTATTATCCTTGTGCATCTTAACTTTAGTATAGCGTAGTAAGGTTGTGCCAATTTCAAGCATACATGATCCAGTTGAGGTTCCCATGATAGTATGGAATCAAGATAATATGTTCCCAGAAGTTTGGAAGAGGATGCCGCCTGGTTTAATTGCATTTTGGAAGAAGTTGAAATTTCTTTATGATATTTATAATACCTACATCTTAATGATGAAACAATGCACCTGAGATTCATTACCTGTCCAAAGAGATATCCTCTGCAACACTTTTCTCACTATTGTTTTGAAAGTTTAAATGTATTGCAAAAATAACAACAAAATGAAGCATGTGGTTCAATACTTACCTATAATATCAGACTTTAAAACTTGCATCACAAAGATAAAATTCTTAGGATTAATTATACATAAGTCATAGGCTGCGTTCAGTGTAGCTGTTACATGATTGCTGAAGCACTCTATATACTTTGACAGCAAAGTTTCGGCCGATTCTCTACAGTCGGGTTGTTGGAGAATTTTTCCTGAAAGTATACCAGGTTAGTACTATTACGGCCAAAAATACTGGGACAAAAAAATTGCTTGTTTGGGGAGAAATGACTAAATATATGTATAGGCATGATTCTAGACCGAGAAGCCAGGAAGAACTCTAGGAGCAACATATTTCGATTTATTTTTAGTGTACCAGTATTTTTTGAAAGCAATGGTTTATTTAATGGTTGGATTTGTTTGTATATACAGACGGTGTTACCAGCGTTTCATTTTAAAAAAATACATAGCAGCATTTACCTATCAATAATCTTTGAAATCTCTGTAGAAGTTTCAAACTTGGAGAGGCACCGTACTTTTGCCCAATCCATTTGCCACTAGAACAATATTCCTTCAGCGAATTTTGAGTCAAATTGCTACTATTTCTAAAAAAAACATGTTATATTAGGAATGCAGTGTAAATAACAACAAATATGCGTATCTAAAACTGACCTACTTTTTTTTTTAATCTACATTAATTCTATGGCAAAATTAAATTTAAAAGGTAAAATAAAATTGTTTGCTGATGATACTACTATTGTATATTTTCATGAAGACTGCCCAAATTCAACCACGACCTAAATATAATATGTAAATGGCTTGAAATTAATAAATTATCATTAAATTTTAATAAATCATATCTTATGTTTATAAGTAAATCAAAATTAAAAAATAATAATATTTCTTCACTATCTTTCAATAATCATATTAAATATACCAAAACAATTAAATTTTTATGTTTATATATTGATGAAAATTTAAGTTGGAAAAAAATATTGAATACCTATTTAAGAAGTTACATCTCACCAATAATTGGCATTTTGTTTAAAGCTAAAAATGATATATCGTTAAAATATTTAAAAAACGGATATTATTCTTTGGTTTATTCAAAATTACAGTATATGATTTCAATTTGGGGATCAGCGAATTAAACTACAATTCAGCCATTAAAAAAACTACAAAACAAAATAATTAAATGCATACATAAAATTACTTTTTTAGAACCTACTATAAATTTGTATGAACCAAACGGATATTTAAATTTAGAAAAGCTTTATAAATTTAAACTATGCATTCTAGTACACTTTATTATTATTAAAGAAAAACAATCAAATATAATATTTTCTTCGACCAACATTATTTACAACACAAGACAAATCCAGCATATTCAAACACCAATGGTAAAGAGTACTTTTGGCGAAAGATCAATATTATATAGAGGAATAACAATTTACAACAGTTTGCCCAAAAAAAATTAAAGAAATATCAAAATTATGGATTTAAAAAAAAACTAAAAAATATTTTTTAAAACTAAACTAACTTTAACGTATTATATTATTATTATATTTTTTTAAAATAATTTCGATGGAGTTATTAATAGTTACTGAACATGATTTTTTTTATTTGTGATTTTATATTATATTGTCTGTAATGAACTTTTTAAGTTGGTTGAGAATAAAGATATATATTATTATTATTGTTAATAAATAGAAATAAATAAGTTTTCTTTACCTCACCAACTGCCTAACCAAAAACAACAGCGGTATGGTGATCGGCGAGGTCCCAATTTCGTAACTCTCTTCGATAGAGGTCACTTCTGAAATATCGATATTCAGAGATTCGTTCAGGGCCGTTTCCAAGCCTCCATCGGCCATAAGAGACCACACAAGCAGATCCGTCATAAATCGATGCCCGGATTTGCACATTTTGGTTTCAATATCTAAAAAACATTTACTGTAACATTAGGAGAACAAGGTGCTTACGTAATACTTATAGACCAGGGTCGATAGTTTTTGAAACAAAAAAAAATAATAGTAGGATGAAACCCATTGGAAAAGGAAGAGAATATAACAAAAATGAAAGGAAAAATAATTTACGGGCGATCCGAGGTCGGGAAGTGGAAGGGGGTGAGTTTTTAAGGGTAGAAAACGAGATTTCCGGCAAAACTACAAGTCCTATGGAAAAACGTTAAATGACAAAGTTGTAGGTAATAAAAAGATCTACAACTTTTGCATTTACACTTTTTTCACTTAACCTCAAAATTTATGTGAAAAATTCAAATACCCAAGTTTTTGGTTTTTTATATTTTACAAAAAAAAAATTTTTTTCACGAAATTTGGTGAAAACTTACCTTTTTATGTCCCAAACACACTGTAATTTTTTTGATTTAAAATATTTATTTTTTCACCTTATTTTGACTTAATATCGAAAAAACACCCTAATTTTTAATCGAAAATTCTCACGTCAAAATATCTGCTTTTTTAAAAAAGTCGGTGGGCTTTTTGTGCGTTGAAATCTCTACTTTCTGATGGTGTAAAAAAAATAAACTTTACTATGGTAAATGTTCTCAAAAAATGCAAAGAAACGAAAAAAACTCGAATCCGATTTTTTTTTTTAATCAATATGTACAATTTTGAGTTATTTATTAAAATTTATACTTTAATTACCCGAAAAACGTAAGATTCCATGTTACATTGATAAACAAAATCTTACGTTTTTCGAGTAATTAAAGTATACATTTTAATAAATAGCTCAAAATTGTACATAATGATTAAAAAAAAAATCTGATTCGAGTTTTTTTCGTTTCTTTGCATTTTTTGAGAACATTTACCATAGTAATGTATATATTTTTTTCACCATCAGAAAGTAGAGATTTCAACGAACAAAAAGCCCACCGACTTTTTTAAAAAAGCAGATATTTTGACGTAAGAATTTTCGATTGAAAATTAGGGTGCTTTTTCGATATTAAGTCAAAATAAGGTGAAAAAATAAATATTTTAAATTAAAAAAATTACAGTGTGTTTGGGACATAAAAAGATAAGTTTTCACCAAATTTCGTGAAAAATTTTTTTTTTCGTAAGATAAAAATAAAAAACCAAAAACTTGGTTATTTGAATTTTTCACATAAATTTTGAGGTTACGTGAAAAAAGTGCAAATACAAAAGTTGTAGATCGTTTTATTACCTACAAGTTTGCCATTTAACGTTTTTTAATAGGACTTGTAGTTTTGCCAGAAATCGAGATAAGTCCCTTAAAAACTCACCCCCTTACACTTCCCGACCTCGGATCGCCCGTAAATTATTTTTCCATTCATTTTTGTTATGTTCTCTTCCTTTTCCCATGGGTTTCATCCTACTATTATTTTTTTTTGTTTCAAAAATTTTATATTATAAATGGATATCAATATAAATGACAAAAAATGTTTGATCGACAATTGTAAATAACACACCTGTGTTTAACAGCAGCGATGATAACGTTCTAGCTCGGCCATTTGGAGTAGGCAACAGCACCGACCATCCCGCTTGTAGTACAGCCTGGGCAGCCGTCTGCACTGTTGGTAGAATGTTAGCACTACTCGCCAGATGCACGACCCTAGATTTTATTGAGCCTAGCAACTTCGAGTTTGTACCAAGACCTACAAAATATAACATATCGTACAAAAACGTATTTTTAGAGGTATTACTTTTATTAAACGATGATCAAGCAAAGACAGACAAATCAATTTGCGCCGACCCGACGTCCTTTATGAAGAGGACATTCTATCGTATAATAAGTCTATGAGCCCTTATTCTGGCACTAATTCAGTTACATTGCACAGGAAGAAAAAATAATAACTACTTGTTATGTTTCACAAATTTAATCAGTTTCCTGACACGTGTTTCGGCCCTTGCGGGCCATTGTCAAGGGAGTACAAGAAGATACTAAATTCTACGTTTCATGTCTGTCTTAGCTAGATCGTAGTTTCGTTTATTACCAACACCTTATTTTTGAGACTAACTATTGTTCTAAAAAACTGACCTAAATTTTTGGGATCGATGTTGTTATTTATGACACTATGAAGTTGCAGCTGTAATAGATTTAATGAAGAAACTGCTATGCACTCTTTATCTTGTGTCGATGGTGGTGTTATGGTCATAACTTCAAGCAATTGTTCCAAATACCTAAAATAACACGAAAAATTACCAAACAAGCAAAAAAAGGCAAAAGCAACTTGTTTAATAGGCTGTATAAAATGGCACACTTTAATATCTCTATACTAATTGGGTTTTGGTTTTTATAGGTTGCCTTAAGTCTGTGGCATACTCCCCCATTTTTATTTCTTTATTATATTTATCACTTACTTAAAAGTCGTCTCCGATAGATCCACAACAAACGGCATAGCCGTTGGAGGCGTGAAACTATTGACATCTGTCCATGCGAAACTCTGGATAGGTCCGCAGCTTATACCAACTATCCTGTGTCCTTTCAGGGACTCTATGACTCTCGGTTGTTGAATAAAAGGTTCGTTAATGTCGGCTAAAAACGTCCGGTTATATAAATAGGAGAAAAACTAAGAACTTCACCTTACAAGAATAATGCAATTTGTACTAAGAATTTAGGCTGTTACCTATCTGCCGATTTTCATTTTTTCCCCATCCCAAGACCTCCCCCTCATCTGTCAACGCCATGCAATGAGAAATTCCCACTGACATCGAAATAATTGTTTTCCCTTGAAGCGACTCGACCAGCTCGGGAGTTCTGATATGTTCTTCGGTTTGATGGCCTAGTTTCCAACCTTCACCCTGAAAAATTCACATTAATCGTAAATACTTATAAATAGTGTAAGGACAAAAAACACCAACAAAGTTTTCAAAGAAAATTAGCAATAATAGACTTACTTTGCCCCATGTATATACTTTTCCTTCATTGGACAAAGCGACGCTAAAATGAGGTCCACACCAAATATCAGTTATTTCGACCTGAAAATATAAAACAATTTTAAATATGTTGAGGTCATCGGCATTATTGAATATCAAACTATAAGAAGGCCATATGAGCCGATTTCCTAAATCTGCTACGTCAAATTCATAGATGGCACAATGAGTTCAACAACAAGAAAGCGACTAACCTTTTCACTGCTAAATTAAAACATTGTTGCCGCCTGTCTGTTTGACTTGCTGCATGAGTTTTTTAAATTTATTTTTATAGCTTAACGTAAAACTTGATTTCACATAAGTACCTACACCTATCCTAGATTTAAGTAGCTTACATTTATTTTCCTACCTATAGTATAGTCTAGACCTAAAAATGTACCTATTTTTAATTGCTTTGTATCATATAATATTTTCAACCTTTTGACGTCCCAACGTTAATTACATGAAAACATATTGACCGCCATGTATTCTATTTCTAACAGAACTAAATGACGACTCTCACCATTCAATACCTACCTAGGCTACAACGTATATGTTGGGTAAAATATGAATGATGTGCGGTTTGTATAACTTGGTTTTTATTTGCAATTATTACTACTTTTCAAAATGGTTAAAATAAGTACGTTTTACTTTCTTACTTAAGAAACATTCAGTTTGTTTGTATTAGTGTATTACGTATTTTGCTATTTTTCGACGAATTAAAACCTATTTTAGTTATACTTGCTGTCGCTTTTTATCTACTTTTATTTGTTTAACATTTAACACCTAATGCAACGGTAAAATCATTATGAAAGTCGGTCCAATTACCCCGGAGTAATCAGCGTACATATTATTATCAAAAACATACATTCGGCTGGAATTGAGAACCTCCTATTTTATTGTCTGTTAAAAATGCTTGAATTCTTAAAAATTCCAATAAAATACGATATGCGGCAACACCACGACATCACATCAGTGAATTTGAGACATCTGTTGCCGAGGCGCTGCGTTATAACGACAGACAGGCGACAGATTTAAGGTTAGAGTTACGATCAGCTCCAAAATGGCGGCCAAACCAGCTCCAATACGTCAAAAAATAGGTTGTCAATTTTTCTCGGACATCCGTCATTCTTATATAGTTTGATATTCAATGTCGGCATGAACAAAAGCGGTGCGCAGTGAGATCACTGGAATCCCTCTGTACTACCAGAGTGTACTTTTGCCTATAGTTTTTAATATTCTTGGAATCACCCCATTTAAAAACAAGTTTGTTTCAAGCAATGTTTCACTTATAAAACATACGTAAATCTGGCAATGGCCTATTGAAATAAAAAAAAGGACGGAATGATGAGGCATCAGGTTAAAATGTAAACAATTGAGTCTTCATTTTGAAAGGTCTTCCTATGTAAACAAATTACCTTTCAAAATGCCTTTATTTCAAACTAACTTTTACAGTTCATTACATGGAAAGTGACGACATAATATAGAAAATTAAAAAAAAAAACAATAAAAAAAATGGTTAATCCAATTAAATTCATTAATAAAATCAATTAAAAAATAATAATAGTATAAATATTTAATTTACTAAATATCTCTTTAATTGTTTTGAAAAATTGCCATTTTTTAATTTTTCTGATATTTTTTGGAAGATTATTATATTTTATTAATCCGTCATAAAAAGCGATTTTTTTCCGAAATTATTTTTGTTGGTAGAGTTTGATAATTTATACAACGTCTGGTGTTATGATGATGTAATGTCTTATTATCCTGAAGTGTTGTTTAATTTTTTTCTTTTAAAATAATAGAGTGAATTAGAATACACATTTTTAATGTATAAATGTTTTAAACGTGTAAATACCTCTTCCGTCTATATAGATTAACAGTTAGTTCTAAATGTGGTAATTTGTGTATGTGTCGTAGTCTTATAGTGAAATCAGTCTTTTCATGAAGAATCTAGTCATATCATGAAGCGTCGGCATATTATGTAAAAACATGAAGCTACACAATCTGCCTAGGCTTTTAAGAAGAGCCCGTAGCACTTCGGCATATAACGTCGTAACATAACCTGGCTAAATTTAAAGAGCGGCACTTTGTGAAGTACGAGATGTCAATAGGAGGCGATAACTCTGATATAGCTTACCTCCTGCAACCTCTCAATAAGCCTAGGCACCTTGCTCCCTTCCGCCCCTCCCCTCCCTAACTTTCCATAGTCTCCGTCGCCCCAACTGAACACCAGTCCCCTAGACGTGATACACAACGAATGGGCGTCGCCAGAACCCAGCGCCACGCCCACCACTTGGTGACCGGCCAAAGAAAGTACCGGCGAGGGAGTGAGGAGATCTTCGAAGGTACCGTGGCCAAGTCTGCCGTAATTTCCACGGCCCCAGGTGTATAGGGTACCGGTGGATGAAACGGCGGCACTGAAAATGATTTCAGTACGGAATTAGTTAATAGCGTCATAATAATCTTAACATAGTATAAAACAAAGTCGTATCGCCCGTCCTGTCCCTATATGTGCTTAAATCTTAAAACTAAGCAACGGATTTTGAAGAGGTTTTTTTTAATAGATAGAGTGATTCAAGAGGAAGGTTTTTATGTATAATACATGCATAATATTATAGACAAACACTGATAAATTTAAATTAGAGTAGGGAGAACGAACGACCCAACCTAACCGGTCCCCGGCCCGTTCAACGATCGATCCGAAGCACCGAAGCCGGAATAGACGAAGACAGACTATGTTTTATGCATGGATGTGAATTGTGGGCGGGCCGGCAAACGGTTGAGTTTGAGGTTTGTTCGCCTTATTATATCACGTCGTACACGCTAGTATTATATAAAATTTGAAAATACAAATTTGGTATATGCTTTATTACCATAGACAATATTTGGACAACTTTACATTTTATAACATCTTAATATACAGTGTGACCAGTAAAGTCCGCATCATATGGGATTTTTTTTTATTAATAGTATTATTTGAAATTTGACTTTGGCATCAAGTTCTGCTTCGATCGAGATGAAAATTAAGCAAAAAAATATTAGTCACGTGATTCGCATTATCTGTAAAATTTTAATTTTTTTCCAAAAAATAATTCAAAAGTGGGTTTATTTCTAAAAGTATCTCTAGCCCATATGCAAAATTTTAGCTGCCCAAGATAATTTTGATTTTTTACCCATATTTTGTAAATTGCACCACTTTTGCAAATTAAGACTCAACGCAACCTACATAAAACTTCTTAGTTTTGACAATGCTTTATTTTAGTTACATTTTCTTTAAAGATGTGTGTTTTTCTACTAAATCAAAATTGGTCGCATGTGATGCAAAGTTTATTTGTTTTTGACCCTGTATAAGGTAACTTCATAAAATAAGTATCTTTAAAAACGTAGTTTGTGTCTGAAAATAATACACCTTAATATTAAGACAAAAAGGAACACAGTGTCATCAGTAAAGTGTTCATTAAGTGGAAAATAAATTTCGGTTTAACTTAACGTAAAGTTGATCTATTTTCAATGTTTTAATTTAAAACCCCTTTATTAAAATTTGTTATTAAGCTATGTCATAAAAAAAAAGTAAAAATAGTCTTTATTATTTAAGTGCAGTTTCCAAAAAAATAATTACAATGATGCACCAAAAACACGTTTACAACGACAAAATATGGGTAAGAAATCAAAATTATCTTATGCAGCTGAAATTTTGCATGTGGGCTAGAAACTGCATTCAAAAAAACCTTTTTCTAATAACTTTTTTCGATATTTTCAGAAATAACCCCACTTTTGAATTATTAAAAAAAAAATTAAAATTTGACAGATAATGCGGATCACGTGACTACTATTTTTTTGCTTAATTTTCATCTTGATCGAAGCAGAACTTGATGCCAAAGTCAAATTTCGAATAAAGCTATTAATATAAAAAAAATCCCATATGATGCGGACCTACTGGTCACACTGTATATATTTAAAAATAAAAACCTTATACAATTTAAAAACCGTAATCATAATACACGTGAGAAAAATGAAATAACCATAAAACCTAAAATAAGTAAGTCCATAGGACAAAAAAATTTCAATTATTTATGTTTTTATTTAAACGATTATTTACCAACAAAAATTAAAAAATTGATTTCATTAAAAAAATTTAAAGTCGAAATAAAAACATGGATATTAAAAACAGACAATTTGAAAATATTTTTAGAAATGCTTTAATTAATTAATATTGTTCTGAATAATTTATATAAGTAATATTTTTTACTTAAAAATTATAAATTAATAATTTTATTATAGATAATAATATATATTTCTTCAAAAAAAAAACTGCGTTTATACTATAAAATAACATTTTTACTTTAAAACTTGATTTTTAATGCATATTTATGATTTTACATACTAAAACAAAAAATAAGATTTGCCCCTAACAAGCTCCGCTTCAGGGGATTGAAGAATAAGTTTATAGAAGACAACATAAACATATTTATTATTATTTATTACCTGTAAGTTGCACCACATTCAATCAATACTATGTCCTTTCCATTTAGTGTTTCTATGATTGTAGGTTCGTCTTTAGCCACAGTATCTCCATGACCTACGGATTAAATTGTATTAGAACTTGAGGCCGGATTTATCAGTGGTCTTGCTTACCTAACCGGCCTCCATCACCATTTCCCCACGAATAAACAGTTCCATCTTTGTCTAACGCCATGTAGTGTTTTCCTTCGGCATGCGTAGCTATTAAAGTGATCTCTTTGTCTTTCAGCACCTCCAGTTGTTGGGGGCATTGCGTTTCCGAGGTGTAGTAGACGAAATAAACGGCGCCGGAGCGAGTCAAAAGAAGTACCCCTATAAATTTTAAAATTGGTATAATAAAACCTATTTAAAAAAATGGAGATTCTAGTAAAACTAGTAATTATAGAAAAATAACATTAATATCTTAGGTTAGGTTAGGTTAGGTTAAAGTGGCAGACCTCTGGCATTGTCCAAACAGTCACACGTAGTCCTATAAGGACCGTTGTAACATTATAATCTTGGATAGCAAAAGTATTTGAAAAAAATTTAAAATTAAGAATTGAAAATTATTTGGAAAAAATACATTTTATTTCTAATAAACAGTTTGGGTTTCAAAAAAATAAATCAACACAAAACGCTATTTGCTATCTAACAGAACAACTATATGATGCACTAGATAATAAAAACCTTGCATTAGTATTTTTCTAGATTTAGCAAAAGCCTTTTATACAGTTAGCCATAATTTACTGTTAAAAAACTTTGAAAATATTGGATTCAGAGGAAAGCAATTAGAATTAATTAAAAATTATCTGAGAAATAGACCAACTTATGTTCAAATAGATAAAGAAAAAAGCTATCCAAAAGTATTTAAGTATGGTGTTCTTCAAGGAACAATTTTAGGACCATTATTTTTTAATATTTATATTAACGACTTATTTAGTATAAATTCCGATGAACAAATTCATAGTTTTGCAGATGATACTACACTTTTTAATACCCATACAAATTGGAACAACTTAAATAATAAAATTAAAAAAGATTTTAAAATTATAAAAAATTGGTTTCATAACAATTTGTTAACAATTAATTTTAATAAAACAAATTATATTCCTTTTACTTTAAACCTAAATAACCTACCACGAAATATGAATAGTATTCAAATAAATGAAGACATTCAATTTTTTAAAGTTAATAAAATAAAATATTTAGGAATTATTTTTGACAGTAATTTAAATTGGAATTTTCACTTAAAATACTTAATTAAAAAATTAAGAAGTTTACTACCGATTTTTAAAAATATAAAAAAAAATTTAAATGTAAGACATATGGAAATATTATATTACGCGTTAGTTAAAACTCATTTAAATTACGGAATTTTAGGTTGGGGAATGGGGAGGAATAAATAGAACTTTAGTTAAAAAATTAGAAATATTACAAAAAAGGTTTCTAAACATTATATTCAATAATTTTTCAAAAGAATTATATTCAGAAACAAAAAAGTTGAACATAAGACAACTTTACATTTATAACATCTTATTATATATATTTAAAAATAAAAACCTTATACAATTTAAAAACCATAATTATAATACACGTCATAAAAATGAAATAACCATTAAACCTAAAATAAATAAGTCCATAGGACAAAAAAATTTCAAATATTTATGTTTTTATTTAAGCGATTATTTACCAACAAAAATTAAAAAATTGATTTCAGTAAAAAAATTTAAAGTCGAAATAAAAACATGGATATTAAAAACAGACAATTTGAAAATATTTTTTACTTGAAAATTATAAACTAATAATTTTATTATAGGTAATATATTTCTTCAAAAAAAACTGCGTTTACACTATAAATTAACATTTTTAATTTAAAATTTCTAATGCATATTTATATTTATGATTTTACATACTAAAACAAAAAATAAGATTTGCCCCTAACAAGCTCAGCTTCAGGGGATTGAAGAATAAGTTTATAGAAGACAACATAAACATATTTATTATATTATTAAATTTTAAATAAACTTATTATTATTATTATTATTATTATTAAATAGGAAAATATAAATGAAATGTAGAAATATTCAACAAACATTTTTAACATTCAATTAATAAAAGATATACATTAATCTTACAACAATTACACTTACCTCTTTCAGAACACTTGAGTTGCTGAATACTCAATTCCGCCAAAGACTCACAAAGCTGAGGCCCTGGGTTCGAGGCCCAGCTTAGCCATCCCCAGCCCCATAGACGTTGTCCGTTTAGATGCGACAGAGACTAAAAATAAATATAAAAGAAACTCTTGTGTGATTCTTTAAATTTTATAAGTTACGGTTGTCCCTATTTTACAAATTATTATTTAAAAAAAAAACGGTTTAATTCTATGAACAAGAGGAACTTACCCTATTAAAAGATAATGGTGGTAAATGGGGAGCAGCAAGCTCGTCCAACCTCGACATAACAAAGACGCACACTTGCTTCAAATCCACTTGGACTGTCTCATCTTCTGGAAGTTCTAACATGTCTAGAAAAAATTTGGTGCAGCTTGATTTTTCGTCCTCGTACTTGTCTTTGTTGGAGAAACTGGATGGTTGAGGTGAAATCTCAGAGAAATGATGTAGAAATGGTAAAAGGGGAGCACTGGTATGTTCTAGTGCTAATCTAAAAGCAAAATTCGCATTAATGACATATCTATCACTGACAAAAAACATTAATGCATCTCAGTATATACCTATTGTCTGCAAGATGAACTCTTTTGTCCCATAAAATCAGCATAAGCAATACCATGTCCAGGACACCACTCAAGGTACCTTTTTGGAGTGCAAATTCCAGTAAAAGATTTAAAGATGTGTGTTGATCTTCCATAGGAATACTGTAGTGTTGTCTACTACCTGAGATATCACTAAAAATAATTACGAATTTTAAAAAAATTTGGGTTTTTTTTAGAAAAAACACCTTACCCTTCGACAACTTGTCTTAAAAACTTGGAAGACCTATCTACAACCTCTAACCATACAGGAGATATGTCTTTTTGGTCATACAGAGTACACACTGGCAACATTTTTAGGGCTTCTAGAGATTCAGTCAAAAGTTCACTGCAGAGATCAATGTCTTCACCTATAGGAAGCAAACTATATTAGTTTTCTAATGAAGCTGTAATTCCTACACACAAATTTAAGCTATAATATCCTTAAAAACAGTGTGTGTTTAAAATTCATAGAAATACAATAATAATAACTACTCCTGATGTGAGTACTTACCCAGTCGCCAGGCACGTCTTAAAAAGGCAAAGGAAAAATTTAGAGCCGCCCTGGATCCTATTCTTGCTAAACCTATGGCAGGATCTAAGCTGGACACCTAAAGACAAACTAATCATTTTTAAACAATCAAAACATGCATACATATAAATTGTGTATATACCTTATTCTCAACCCAATACACTTCTTAAATTTATTTATGATATTGCATTACTAACCTTTCTGCTCTTCAATCCTTGTTCTTTAAATAAATTCAGACTATTCTTACTATCACTCATTTCAATTGACACCTTAAGACTATGCGACGGAGCTCCCCTCTCAAAGTTTACACTGTGGGGTACACGATTCAGAGCTATGAAGTATCGTTTTAAAATTAACAACCTATAGTACAACCGAGTGGACGATAATGTACAGTGAGCTGCTTCTGAACATAGGTTGGATTGTTCGTTGTTTAGGTTTTGAATACAATTTCTTAGTTGATCCATTGCTAAAAAATTAAAAAATAAATAAATCATAAAAAAAAGTCAAATTAAATTTTATTGATTACACATGTCCTTACTTGGTTGAGGGCGCCAGGCCCACTGATCAGAGAGAGTTTCCATAGATGGGACTTTTTCTTTCTTAGCAATAGGCTGAGTGGCTTTCTCTGCATCCAACTTTTGACATGGTGGACAATTGCAACCAGATTGTGGACCACAAATTCCATCACAGCAAGTGCATGTTAAAACCTATAAATTTATATGAAGTTCTAAAGCACCGAATAAATATTTAAATTATACTAACCAGTTATGAACAGCTTAGGTATATAATAGTTTTAAAAAAACTCCAACAATCTGTTGGGTAATTTGACAAAAAACTATGTGTATACTTTGAGCTATAGCAACTTACTCTTTGTCCACAATAATACTTTCCAAACTCTCCTTCCTTGGCCATAACCCCGGCACTATTAAGGAGCCCCAAGGAAAAATTTCCTGTAAGCTCTCCATCTGAAATAAGCCCATTCCAAATGTTTACCAAGCTTTCATTGCCGTAAAACAGGTTTTCTAGGTTTGTCTTGAGCCATTTTAAGTCTAAGCGAGGTTGCGCCCTTAGTTGGGCCTCGCTGCGGGACATTTTCACTTAAAAATTTGACTGAACAACATTATTTTCAGAGATTATTGCCATTATTTTGTCGATTTTCGTTTATGGTTCGATAAACTTTTGAGAATTGTCAAAAACAGCTGGTTTTTCTTGTCTTGTCTTTTCTTCAATGGCGTCTGGACATTTGATCCCTGGCTATACAGCGTTGCCAGGAAATGAACATGCCGAGAAACAAAAAAGGCTTGTTTGAAGGTGCAAGCACATAACATTTGTAGGTGTTATGTGGGTGCAAGCCTTCATATTTTATTTCTGTCAAGTCAAATTGAAATTGTCAACAGAAATTTTAAATTTCTAACCTAAAACGCCAAAAACGACCACAAATTCGAATTATTACTTTGTTTGTTTGTAAATGCGAATTATAAAGCAGTATGGATTCCTTTTACGATGCCCCAAGACGTCCCCCACAGCCGATACCCAAAGGAACGGTAAGACACTTTAATTTGAGTTGAAAAAAATCTTTAAGCTTCTTTACCAAGGATAGACTAAAGTACAAACAACTTTTTATAGTTTCTAGCCACTCCTGTAGTTCCCGAAATATCAGTATTGTGTCCATCAAACACGCCAAGAAATGCTTTCACACCATACAATGAATGGAAGAAAGAAACCATGCCAAATCATTATTTATTAACTAATAAAGAAAACTTCAACAGCCCATTGCAGAATACCCAGAATAACTCAATTTTGAAGAAGCAGGTAAGGTTTGAAAGCCCTGTACTTCAGCAGAAACCTTTGGAAAATACTGATCCCTTTTTAAAGAAGGCACAGCCAGATTCAGCTAAAAACCTAAGTGACAAAACTGACCATAGGCCTCATGATCAAACTCGAGCTGTACCAAGTTTTGAACAAATGTATATGGCTAATATTCCAAACAGAAAACTAGATCTTAGTGTAATAGATGTACCCAAAAGAATAATTCAAAAAGAAGATAACAACAATCAATATTGTGAAGGTAACATATTAAGTACAGAGTACAGAGAGAGTATCGAGAAAGAGCAACCAAAAACTTACAGGGAGTTTCGAGAGTGTCAGAAAAAGGAAAACAAAGTTGTTTTTAATGACTCAGTGACAGATATTTTTAATTACAAGAAAAATACGAGTGAAAGTCCTAAACTTATACATAACACTCATAGAGTTGATGTAGGAGTGGACAACAACATTCAACAGACCACTTCATTGTCTCCAAGTGTATGCCAACCTTTTCAGAAGGATATAAGGTATGACCTGAAAGAAAATAATGGAAAAATGAATACTGAACACCACTTCCAGCATGTGACTGAGGCTATTTCTCAAAGAAATAAAGCAACGCCATATGAAAACGCTTATAAGAAATTTGCAGAACCAACAAGGGTTGTTGAATATGACAAGCCTTGGTTTCTTTCACAAGATAACTATTGTGCAAATAATGTTCAATTAGAAACTAATAGAAACCAAGTGCTGGAAAATGACTTTACTACTCAAAAGAAGCAATCTTTTCAAAATATTGTACCAAGACAATTTGATAATGGTTCTCAATCAGTTCCACTAGAATTAAGACCTAATTTCTGTAGACAAGAGTGTTATACACAGACAACAAATGATTTAAACAATTGTGAAGACACTGCTCTAAAAGTAAAAGGTGATTTTTGTGTAAATGACCTTCTTAAAATAATAGCGCAGCAAAGTCATCAAATTTCCCAACAAAACGAGCAAATCTTGTTATTGCAAAAGCAAGTTTCTACACTCATAGACCAACAGAAAGATTATGGATGCTCTAGGCGAAAAACCATTCAGTGTAAACAAGACAGAAATTGCTGGCAACAAGAAAATGAATACTGTGATAGAACAACGCGCTGTTGTAAACAGGAACAAAAACAGGTTTGTATAGAAGGCGCTGTTGATAAAAATATGAAAAATGTTCAAGATAGATGCATTACAAGCACACAACACGAAAATTGTGATGGTATAAGAAAAAAAGTGCAAGCTACGCCCAATAAAAATAAGTTGCCGAATTTTTCAATTGGATTAACAACAAGTTTTGAAGTATCTTTTAGAAGACCTACTAAGGTAACCAAATTTTGGCGTTAAGTACTTATAGGTACCTAATTTAAGTTTTTCTTTGCCTATTTTAGAACCAAGACGATTTTCCGCAGAAAAATAAACATTTACCAGATTTTGATCGATATGAGCCCCTTAAAATTCAAGAAATCACCGAAACCGACTCTACAGAAAGCAATGAAAATTGCCAACAAGATCATAGAATACCTGACAATGAAAATAGGGAGACCCTTATGGATGAGTCTCTTATTTTTAAAGAACCTATAAGAGTGAGGGAGCCTTGTCCAAGTCCTGAGCCCAGTATAAACATTAATATGAAGGATTTTGAGGATTCTGAGTCGTAAGTTGTTTTATTTTTACGTTGGTATTGCATGAGTAATAATAATAATAAGTTTATTTAAAATTTAATAATATAATAAATATGTTTATGTTGTCTTCTATAAACCCTTTCTTCAATCCCCTGAAGCTGAGCTTGTTAGGGGCAAATCGTATGTTTTGTTTTATTATGTAAAATCATAAATCATAAATATGCATTAAAAATCAAGTTTTAAAGTAAATATGTTAATTTATAGTATGAACGCAATTTTTTTTGAAGAAATATATTACCTAAAATAAAATTATTAATTTATAATTTTTAAGTAAGTAAAAAATATTACTTATATAAATTATTCAGAACAATATTAATTAATTAAAGCATTTCTAAAAATATTTTCAAATTGTCTGTTTTTAATATCCATGTTTTTATTTCGATTTTTTAATATTTGTTGGTAAATAATCCTTTAAATAAAAACAAATATTTGAAATTTCTTTGTCCTATGGACTTATTTATTTTAGGTTTTATGGTTATTTCATTTTTATGACGTGTATTATGATTGTGGTTTTTAAATTGTATAAGCTTTTTATTTTTACATATATATACCCCAGGGGTAATTCACTGGGGAAAATGGTGTACAACTTCTAGAAAATACGAGGAAAATGAAGAAAATACGAGGAAAATGAAGAAAATACAGAAAATACAAAGAAAATACGAAGAAAATACAGAAAATACGATGAAAATACAGAAAATACAAAGAAAATACGAGAAAAATACAGGCCAACATAAGGAATAACCGAGTTAAGATTCTGGAAAAGAACAACGATGCTGACTTCTAAAAAAAAAAAAAAGGGAATATTGTTGGCGAAAATGGTGTACAACTTCTAAAAAATACAGAAAATACGAGGAAAATACAAGGAAAATACGAAGAAAATTGGGCAATATGGAAAATGGTGTACAAATTTTTCTCAGTGAATTACCCCTCGTATTATTAAGATGTTATAAATTTAAAGTTTTCTTATGTTTAACATTTTTGTTTCTGAATATAATTCTTTTGAAGGATAAAGATAATCTTTATTGAATATAATTTTAGAAACCTTTTTTGTAATATTTCTAGTTTTTTAACTAAAGTTCTATTTATTCCTCCACAACCTAAACTTCCGTAATTTAAATGAGTCCATATGTCTTACATTTTAAAATTTCTTAATGTTTTTAAAAATCGGTAGTAAACTTCTTAATTTTTTAATTAAGTATTCTAAGTGAAAATTCCAATTTAATTTACTGTCAAAAATAATTCCTAAATATTTTATTTTATTAACTTTAAAAATTTGAATGTCTTCATTGATTTGGAATACTATTTATATTTCGTGGTAGGTTATTTAGGTTTAAAGTAAAAGGAATATAATTTGTTTTATTAAAATTAATTGTTAACAAATTGTTATCAAACCAATTTTTTATAAATTTAAAATCTTTTTTAATTTTATTATTTAAATTGTCCCAATTTGTATTGGTTTAAAAAATTGTAGTATCATCTGCAAAACTATGAATTTGTCCATCGCAATTTATACTAAATAAGTCGTTAATATAAATATAAAAAAATAATGGTCCTAAAATTGTTCCTTGAGGAACACCATACTTAAATACTTTTGGATAGCTTTTTTTTAACTAGTCCTGTTTAATAGTTACATAATTTTGTTTTATTTTTTAGAGAGGATGACTTAACTTCTTTAGAAATCGGACCTAGCTTTTACAGGAATCTTATGGTAAGGCTTAAACATGTATTTAAAATCTAACAATGATAAATTCAATGCAATACAATTTTGGTGATGGGTTTGTTCTATTGCACATTTAAAACGGCTAGAAAACACTTATAATAAATATTAAAGTTGGTAATAAGTTCTGAATCTAATTTCTTGAAGACTCAAGTTCAGAAAATTCTACAAAAAGCCCAGATTGAAACAACAGAAGAAGTAGCTTATAATTTTAAAGGTCAGCATTTGAAACAGAATACCTTACATAAGGTTAAAGAAGCAACTTTGAAGCATTTAAAAAGAATTGGTGTAGAGGTGCAGAATTCTGACGATAGCTCACAGTCAAGCAAGTAAGGTCTTATTTCTGCTTTTATGTTATTTATTAGGGCAATGTCCCATATCTATATCTAGGGTTGTGGATTTGACCGGTCAATTTGTTTTTGGTCAATTGACTGAAATAAATTTAAATTTAAAAATGCAGTGGATGAACCTAATTTAATTTGTTACAACAAGTTTTGCTTGTTCTGAAAAGTCTACTGCCATACCTAAATTTTATACAGGGTGGTCAAATGGATGATATAGTTAGGTCCATCCAGGTACACATTTTATTATATCTCAATTCAATAGTTGCTCTACAGTAGATACATTTCCCTTTTACTTTTTTTTCTTCTCTTATGTCGGTAAAACAATTCCAAATTTTGGTTTTGGACTTCCCCAAACTCATCGTAAATGCGACGTCGCGTCGTTAGTTCACAAAAATGCAATGCAAGTGCAAACCCTAACTCTGGCAAATACGAAATGAAAATAAATAGACTGAGAAGGAAATGTCTATGGCATGAAAATGGTATAGTGGAGTTAAAAGATGTCCCTATCGTGTTATCCCGTTTGCACTTTGTTGCTAAAATGTACGACCCCTTTTATATCATTCCTTATACCTTAAGGAAGCAAAATTGACTTGTCGTCCAAAAATCGTACCATGCAGGGGGTGGTCGGGGGCGGTTTTCCAAAAAGTACCAATTTTTTTTTTTTGCTTTTTTTACATCTATAATACCTGATCATCAACCTGCTTGAATCTTATTTCAAAATCTTAATTAGAAATATATTTTTTTTAATTTTAAAAACATCGCGCGCCGTGCTTGTATATGGAGCGCTTTAATGAATAACCGCTCGCCCTGAAAACCCATAATTGTGGTAATTTGTAACTCGCCATAACTCCAGAATCCTTTGACTTATCAAAAAAATACTTGCCATAAACGTTGTAGATAAAACATCAGGGATTACAATGCTTTTTTAAAATTATCAGTCCGATGAACAGTTTCGTCAAAAAATTGAAAAATGTCAAACCATATCCCCGTAAGCGTGGTCAACCGTGCGGATGCGATGAAGGATCAGATTGCCGTCGTAAAGCCATGAAAAACGACCGTATGTTATATCGCGCGCATAAGTTCGATATTCGTTTAATATCGCGTTTTCAATAGTGTTTAGTCTAGAATTCCGTGCCTAGTAGCCGCCGCGCCGTTAATTTTGAAGCTAGACCAACAAATATTGGATTGTGGATTTCCATTTTCTATCTTATAGCAATATTTTTTGACTTACTTTTATTTTAACCAACAATAGTTGTTATATTTTATTAGGGTGTGTTGTCTGCTGTGAAGTTATAGTTCTTATCTATACATTGGACTTAATGGGCATTGCTAAAAGTTGAAAGTGTTTTACAGATGCCCTGCATTAAATGACTGTTGTAATATAGTTGTTATTAACCTTTCCGTGGCCGAGCGGGATATTTTAGGTACCCCAGATGCGGTTTTTTTAAATTATCTTCCAAACAATTTTTTTGTAATTTTTTTCCCTCCAGGTAATCCTAGAAAAATATATTACAAAGCAATTTTTTTTATAAAAATACTCAATTTAACTTCAATTTTACACAAAAAACTGCTTGCAGCGTATCGAAATCGTCGACCGGCCGAAACCGGCGAAAACGTAAAAAAGAATCATTTTTTTGTTACTCTTAGGGATAGAAAGACTAAAATATCATGTAGTGCATGCAATAAACCCATTTGCAACATACACAGAAGAAAGTAAAAAAAATATTATGTCCCGATTGTAAAAATAATGAGGAAGAGTAAATATTAATTTATTGTAAAAATTAAAAATGTTTTATTAAAAATGAATTATTAGTGTTTTATTGTACATCTTTGCACACCATCATGCATCATTGACAAAAGATCATGCAGTATTTCAATGGGGTATCATAGTTACCCCACACGGCCGAAAATGTAACTTTTTGTAGCATGGCCACGGAAAGGTTAAGGAGAAAGTTTAAGTTTTCAGGTAAGATTTTTTTTAATAACAGTATAGTGCCTTTTAATGTTTATATACGACACTTTTTATTGAAACGATTAAGCAATGGATTTTGAAAGCAGTACCAGTTCAGTGAGTGAACTACAGCCCAAAATTAAATTAAGACCACTTAAAAAAAACTATCAATCAAAACACAAGGCAACATATTTAATTCCCAATTATCTGACATTTGCCAAGAATCAGGGAATAGTTATATCCCGACCAAAATCTAAACAAAGATTTATTGAATGTACAAAGGTACTTATTGATATTTGTCAAGGAAATGATGCAAAGTTGTTGCATATATTTTTAAATTTGAATAATTAAAAAGAGCGAGAACATTTAAATTGGCATAAAACTTGCTACAAAACGTATACCAGCACGAATAATATTAAATCATATAAAGCAAAGTATGCAAAAATATTTACTAACCCACTCCCAGTAGATATACCCCTGAAAAAACCATTTTTACGAACTCAATTTGATGTACAAAGGTGCATATTTTGCCAAAAACGTTTACAAAATCAAAAACTATGCCAGGTAATGAGCAATAACATGGAAAATAAAATTAAAAGTATAGCGCGAGACAATCCAATATTTCATTCCAGAATTGGCGGTATAGTAGACTGTAAAGATACAGATGTTTTGGTACTATCGGCTCACTTTAAAGATATTCTGACTTCAGAAATTTGGATGAAAATTGGAGCTAAAGAAAGCCAACGATCCATTGTAATTCATGAATTAAAAATGGAGAGTTCCATGATCAAATGTCTACCAGCCTTTCACGCACTCACAGGTTGTGATACAACTAGTCAGTTTGTGGGACTAGGCAAAAGAACATGCTGGAAAGTCTTCTTATCACATTATAATCTACTAGCTAGAGTTGGCAAAGAACAGTACCTACTTAGAAGAAGTCTTTAATGACGTAGTTAAATTTGTAATTCGTTTATATAGGTACTACAAAAATGAAGATATCAAATGTATAAATGCTCTTAGAGGAATTTTAGCATCCTCCAAACCTGTGAGTAAATTGCCTCCAACCAAAGATAGTCTAAGACAACACTGTCGCCCTGTCCACTATCAGACCAAAATATGGCTGGACAGTACTATGCCAAGGTCACCTTTACCGGACTTATCAAGTTGTGGCTGGAATATTGCAAACGGTAAACCAGTGCCTGTATTAACAACCGACGCAATACACCGGAGGATACTTCAGTTCTAAATACTTGCAACTGTAAAAAAGGTACCTACACAAAGTTTGTTATTTTTTACTATAGTTAAATTTTAAATTGCTACTCTATTTTAGATTGCACTGGGTCACTGTGTTCCTGTAAAAAAAACAAATAAATTGCATTAGCTCCTGCAAATGCATGGCTGACTCTGACTAAAAACTCTAAGAATCTTTCTTTTGGAATAAATATGTTTATTAATAAATAGATTCTTTAGGGGAAGATTTTACCCAAGCCTTTTATTATTAGGTATATAAAGAGCATTTGTCTGTTTTCCGATTTCTATACTTGTTCCTGTAAATAGGTTCAACAAAAAAATCTTCTGTAAGTATCACCCTTTTTTCTTTATTTTCGTTAAATAACACTCGGATTCTCCCCGATTAATAGTAGTGTTATTTTCAGGTATCCTGCAACACGCTGATACACACAATCAAAACCACAATGAAATTTTAAGGTTATTCTCTATCTCTACTGAGCAACCATGACCTTAACACCTGAAAAAACACTAGTATAGGTACTCTAGGTAGATCAGGTACCTACTTATAGACAAATCCCGAACGTATAAAGCCTGTTTTCTGTTTTTCTTTATAAAAAAAATTAAATAGTACCATTTTTCATTTTTTGTAAACACCCTATATGTACAAAAACTTGGTCAAATACCAATTTTTCTAATAAAAAAAAAGTTCCTTTTAGTAACAACTTATTAATTAATATTAATATTGAAAAAATTTAGAGAAACATAAATTAATTTCAAATTAAGTTATTCAAAACAACATTACTAACCGTTTACAAAATATAATCCCTTAATTTTATAAGGAACTAACTTATAATGTAATAATTGCATTCCAATCACACCAAAAGCGAAGGAAAACCGAACTTATGCGCGCGATATAACATACGGTCGTTTTTCATGGCTTTACGACGGCAATCTGATCCTTCATCGCATCCGCACGGTTGACCACGCTTACGGTGATATGGTTTGACATTTTTCAATTTTTTGACGAAACTGTTCATCGTACTGATAATTTTAAAAAAGCATTGTAATCCCTGATGTTTTATCTACAAGGTTTATGGCAAGTATTTTTTTGATAAGTCAAAGGATTCTGGAGTTATGGCGAGTTACAAATTATCACAATTATGGGTTTTCAGGGCGAGCGGTTATTCATTAAAGCGCTTCATATACAAGCACGGCGCGCGATGTTTTTAAAATTAAAAAAAATATATTTCTAATTAAGATTTTGAAATAAGATTCAAGCAGGTTGATGATCAGGTATTATAGATGTAAAAAAGGCAAAAAAAAAAAATTGGTACTTTTTGGAAAACCGCCCCCGACCACCCCCTGCATGGTACGATTTTTGGACGACAAGTCAATTTTGCTTCCTTAAGGTATAAGGAATGATATAAAAGGGGTCGTACATTTTAGCAACAAAGTGCAAACGGGAATCTTTTTTAGAAGGTATTATCGGGTTGGCAAACTCTACTAGTATAAAAAGAGAATAACAATAACTTATCTATTCCTTTCCTTCATTGTGATTGAATCCGTTCCGGGAACCACTAATAAACGAGGCCGACTGACTATTGGGATTCCCAGAATCAGGTGTTATTGTTTGTTTCCTTAAATAACGGCGCTATAACGATACACTAAACATTATCCTGGGTGGTAGGAGGTAATCTGGACAGATCACAAATGCATAAATAATAAAATAAAATTGATATGTTTTGACGGAATTTGACCGGTCAAATACGTCATGGTCAATTGACCATGCCCAACTCTATCTATATCTAGCGTTATTGTGCTGTTCCTTAAGTATTTTAAAAATTAATATACAAAATAGTTTTTTTTTTGGTTAAATTTTTCAGTTCATCCGATGACATAGACAGTAAATCTTACAACCAAGAAGACATAAGCTTTGCAGTTAAACAACTCCTGATGAAATACCTTCCAGCTGATCATTTAGCTAAAATCGCTTATAAGGAACCGCAACCTGTCAACAATCACCACTACTCAAATGCCAAAGAAAAAATAGGCGCCATAAAGAATAGACCTGATTTTTCATTTGCCACTGTCCAGTACATGAAAAAGTATAATTTGATTGCAAATAACCAGAAGGGTAAGTAGTGTTTTCTATTATACAGTATGTCTCCGTAAGTTTGCACCATATGAAAAACTTTTTTATTATTCATTTTACGAAAAAAAGTTATTCTTCATAAAAAGCTCTGCATGGTCTAAAAGCTAAAATGCAACCATCAAATATCGAAATTATTTTCCAGTCATATACGAGGTTTGTCAAAAAATGTGAATTTTTCCCAAGAGTAAAGTAGGTACATACCTTTATTTTTGACATCAAAAATTGTTATTAAAAAAAGTGGATCAGAACTAAAAACCACGTTTAAATATGCAATAACACGTATTAAATTAATTAAATAATCTTAACATAGTATAAAACAAACTCGCTGTCGCGTCTGTCCCCACCTATATGTGCTTAAATCTTTAAAACTACGCAACGGATTTTGAAGCGGTTTTTTTTTAATAGATAGAGTGATTCAAGAGGAAGGTTTTTATGTATAATGCATGCATAATATTGTAGAGAAACACTAATAAATTTAGAGGTTTGTTCGGGTTTGCATTTATAAATCTTGACGTGATGGTGAACTCGCCTTATCATTATCTCAGAGGCGTATAATGCCTGGCATTCCAACGCAGGCCGGGTACACGCTAGTTAATAATAAATTAATAAAATCATTTTTCAACATAAATGCGTATGCATATTTAGACGTGGTTTTTAGTTCTGATCAACTTTTTTTAATAACAATTTTTGATAATGTCAAAAATAAAGGTACTTTACTCTTGGGAAAAAGTCACATTCTTGGGAAAACTTCACATTTTTTGACAAACCTCGTATATGACTGGAAAATTTCGATATTTAATGGTTGCATTTTAGATTTTAGACCATGCAGAGCTTTTTATGAATAACTTTTTTTCGTAAAATGAATAATAAAAAAGTTTTCCATATGGTGCAAACTTACGAAGACATACTGTATAACTATTGACAATTTGCCAGTGCAAAAGTGAGTTTTTTTCTAATGTACAGGCAAATGAAGATATTTTGAAATTAATTTACAATATTTTAGATTTTCGCCTTGACACTAAACGCAACCAACCAGAATCTCCAAAAGTTTTGGACATAACAAAGTTGAAACAACAGCCAAAACTTCTATAATGCCAGTGATATGTTATGTTAGCCTATATAAGCTCCAATATATATATATATATACACGAAGTGACAATACAAATTCATAGATTAATTAATAGATAATTTATATTTCTAGTTTTATTTTATTTTTAATAAATAAATTTCAAAGCTACTATTTACATAATTTTTTTCAAAATAATATCAGTTCTATCTACTGTATCTAAATTTGACATAAAGCTAAAATCTGTCAAACTTAAACACTAAAATAATTGTCTTTTAGTGCTAACATAAAAATTCCTTTAGACCAAAACCAAAAATCACACTACAACTGCTCCGTGGCTATATTTTTCCCCAGATTCTAAATAAAAATAAGCAATGACACTACAATGGGGTTTTAACATAAATTATACCCATATATAGTATGGTTATGGTGCAATGGTTTTCATTTTTTATATAATCTAAATAGATCTATGCCCTTGTTGCTACACACTAAAAGATTCACCACACCCACAAGTCCCTTTTATGTTTGGATTGTTGAACACAAATTCAGAACTGAGTTTGTTATGGACGTAGTCCATTTCGGTTCCTAAGAGCGTCAGTTGTGCCTTCTTATCTATGAAAACACGAACTCCTTCTTGAACTACTTCTTCATCTAAATTCTCTAAAAAAATACCATACGTTATTATTTTGTTTAAAAGACTCTATATCAGGGTGTAAGTATCAACTATTGATATTTACCCATAAAAATATTTTAAATAGGTACCTTTTTTAACAGCATAGTCCAACGTATATGACAATCCGTTACATCCTCTTTGTCTTACACCAATTTTTAAACCTATCTGAAAAAACGTTTAAGTAAGTAGGTTAAAATTTATATTTATTATCAAATGATTGCCGCGTATTTATGTAACCTTATTTCTTTATTAGCAGCAAAACAAATGCTCTATTTTAAAATACTGTGGCCTAGGTTGTTGGTTAGTAAACAGCAAAAAAAAATCAAAAACAGGAAAATTACTTTGGAATACAAAGGTGTCTACTTACATACTCGTGTTTATCCTTCAAAAGGTCTTTTATCTTGTTTAAAGCAGCCGGTGTCTAAAAACCAAAAAATTAAGAATATTATCTAAATAAAAACAATCTTTAAGGTTAGAAATTTTTATATAACAATTATCGCAAACTCGCTGGGTACTCACCATAATTAGAGCTTGTCTTGAAGGAATTAATTTGCGTTTCACTGCCCTCACCGTTGCGGTGGCAACAGTTCTTGCTGCCATTGCGATTTTACTTTTACTAGAATTTTTGTAGTTATTCTGAAGTTACTTTTCTATTGACGTATTTTCTTCGACTTTGGCAGAAGTCCGGACCTGCGCCACAGAGGAAAAATAGACCGAGATCAATTCTACCATGCCTCAAAAAATTAGGGGCCTGACACGTTTTCGTATTGGAAGATAAGGCAAGAACGTCGTAAAAGGCAACAGTGTTTGACGTATGACTCATCTGTCACTGTCACATTCTAGAAACCCCCGTTCGGTTACAGGTGGTTTTTGATTTCTTGTGCTCCCGTTGTTTGTGCTTTTTCTGGGTGTTTTTTTTTCGTTTAAAAAACTTCAGTGGTACCCAGAAAAAAACTGAACATGCCCACGCCACTTGCTGACGACAATAATAACGAAATCCGAGCCAAGATCGCCTACAGTGGTGAAATTTTAATAACCTACATAAATCGTACTATAACATTAGAAGAACTAAGCCACGAAATTCGCGAAATATGCAGGTTCTCCCAGGACCAGATATTTACCATGAAATGGGTTGACGAGGAAGGGGATCCCTGTACAATTTCCACTCAGTTAGAACTGGATGAAGCCATTCGATTGTATGAAATCAACAAAGACTCTGAGTTGACAATACATGTTTTTCCCAATGCTCCACCTCAACCTGGAATGCCGTGCCAAGGTGAAGACAGAAGCATTTACCGTCGCGGTGCTAGAAGATGGAGAAAGCTGTATAGAGTTAATGGTCACATATTCCAAGCAAAAAGGTTCAACAGAAGAGCCTTTTGTGCTTATTGCCATGATCGGATATGGGGGCTCGGTCGACAAGGATTCAAGTGCATTCAGTGTAAGTTGCTTGTGCACAAAAAATGCCATAAAGCTGTTAATGTAGCATGCACCAGTGACCACAATACCGATACATTATCAAGGGAAGAACGCCAGGAGCGGAACGGGGAACCCCAATCAGTGGGTGGTAATATAAATGAAGCCCTACAAGATTCGGTAAGAGAAAGAGATTATAGGGGCACACCACCTGATGTTACAGGAGAGTCAGTTCCAGTTGAAGATCCAAATAGGCCCCTAGATGACTTGGAACCTGGTACTCAGCGCCAATACTCCTTAATTGACTTTGATTTGATCCGTGTTATTGGACGAGGATCCTATGCTAAGGTACTGATGGTGGAATTAAAGAAAACTAAGAGGATCTACGCTATGAAGGTCATTAAAAAAGCCTTGGTTACTGATGATGAAGATATTGACTGGGTTCAGACTGAGAAACATGTATTTGAGACTGCTTCGAACCATCCATTTCTTGTTGGATTGCATTCTTGCTTCCAAACACCTTCGAGACTGTTTTTTGTGATAGAATTTGTAAGGGGTGGCGATCTAATGTTCCATATGCAAAGGCAAAGAAAACTGCCTGAAGAACATGCACGATTTTATGCAGCAGAAATATCTCTGGCTTTAAATTTCTTGCATTGCAAGGGAATCATTTACCGTGACTTGAAGTTGGATAATGTTTTGCTTGACCATGAAGGACACATTAAACTGACCGACTATGGTATGTGTAAGGAAGGTATTCGCCCAGGAGATACCACTTCTACTTTCTGTGGAACGCCCAATTACATTGCTCCAGAGATTCTCCGAGGAGAAGATTATGGTTTTTCGGTAGATTGGTGGGCTTTGGGAGTGTTGCTGTATGAAATGTTGGCGGGACGATCTCCTTTCGATATAGCAGGAGCATCTGAGAATCCCGATCAGAACACTGAAGACTATTTGTTCCAAGTTATATTGGAGAAGACTATTCGTATTCCCAGATCATTGAGTGTTAAGGCAGCTAACGTTTTGAAGGGTTTTCTTAACAAAAATCCAGCTGATAGACTAGGATGCCATAGTAGCGAATCGTTCATTGAAATCACCGGTCACCAGTTCTTTAAAAGCATTGACTGGGACTTGCTAGAGCAAAAGCAAGTACCGCCTCCGTATAAACCGCGGCTGGATTCTGAAAGAGATTTAGCAAACTTCCCGCCAGAATTTACCGATGAGCCTGTTCATCTTACCCCCGACGATCCGCGGGTTATAGAAAAAATTGACCAATCAGAATTTGAGGGTTTCGAATATGTCAATCCGTTGTTGATGTCTTTGGAGGACTGTGTGTGACACTTTGTCATGGGGATTAACAATTTTAAGTTGCTGAGATGAGATAAGAAAAGAAGTGTAATATTTTCTATAGCCCTAAAAAAAGGTAGCTTATTAATAAGTAGAAAAAGTTATATCCTGGTGCCTTAAAGTTATCATTATGCCTTTTTGTACCTAAAAGTATTCTAAATTGTAAGATATATAAAGTGGTTATTTATTCCCAACCACCACAGATAAAACTATGAAATTGTTTTTTATATCTTTTATAGTTTTTTCTAATTATTGTTCTAAGATAGTTTTATATGTTTATTTTCATAGAGTTTACAGTATTGTATAAAATAGTTTCAACTTATTTTGATGGTACTTTATGTTTGTTGCAGAGTGGTTTTTATTTTGTGAAGATTTTTGTAAACTTTGTAAACGATCACCCTGTAGCTAAATATAGTTTAAGTTGAGAAATGTTTAATGACTTAAGTGAAACTGATGACATTTTATACCAAGTTGTTGTGACCTATTTTTTGAATGTGCAGATATCTAATAAAAGCATAGGTATTTATATTTACATTTCATAATTATATTTCTTGCTAAAGAGACCTGCTTTAAATGGAATTAAGTTACCAATAACAGATCTGATAAGATAAGCGATAATCAGGATTTTTAAAGCGAGAAAAAATAAACATTTTAACAAATTCAAGGTAATTTAATCCTTGCCCAAGAAACACCTTTTTTTGTCAACAACATAATTAGGTCTTTAGGTCGGTGGTAAATTAACTTTAATCAGTCCAATTATTAAATTATTATGTTTTTTCCTTGGGAAATTATATTTGACGTAAAAGCTGCTAACAAAGATAAATTTGAGAGCTTGCCACCTACACCAGTATTGTAGGACCATTCATAGGAGTCTTCAACTTTAAGACTAAAATTTATCGGAAGTTATCATACCTTTAAGAAATGTGGCACCACCGGTTTAATGCGAAGCGATATCTGGCAACGTTGCATAAGATCGGATGAAGCAGGATACGGCAACAACGCATTAGGGTCAACGATGCAAAATAGCAAGCCCCTCAAAATTAGATAAGGTCAAAGCCCTCAAATGTTAAATCTGGCAACGCGGCATAAGGGTCTAGTGAGGCAACACAGAATACAGGTCAGGCGCTTTAATATACCTTTGTTCGATATCATGATATTCAAAGAAAATTTATAGGGTTTGTTTGAAAGACGCCGTCAACTTTAAGACTAAAATTTATGGGAACTTATCATAACTTTAATAAATGTGGCATCACCGGTTTAATGCGAAGCGAAATATCGCAACGTGTGTGCATAAGATCGGATGAAGCAAGATACGGCAACAACGCATTAGGGTCTACGAGGCAACATAGCAAATGTTAAATCTGGCAACGCGGCATAAGGGTCTAGTGAGGCAAAATGCGGCAACACAGCATACAGGTCAGGCGCCCCAATATACCTTTGTTCGATATTGATAGTAAAATTAAATTTTAAGCTTACTGATGTGTACCTACATCGATGTTAGACTTATTATTTAGTTTAGACACCGCATAAGAGTCGTTAAGGCAACTCGGCAAAAGTCAAAATGCGGGAATATAGTAGAGGTCAGACCACAGGCCTCTTAAAACAATCTATGGGTCGGAAGAGTTCATAAATAAAAACGGATTTTTTTCAGTTTTGTATTACAAAAGTAGTTTATAAATGTTAACTTTAAGGTCTGGTAATGAACTAATACTAACAAGGAACTTATTGTTTTGATTTTTTATGCACTGGTTCATCGGTATCCATAATTTCATCCTTTTCTTCATCAGAGTCTATCAGAATCGGCTCCTCGCGTTCTGGTTCAATAATTTCTTCAATATTTTCCACAAACATTACAGCTTTACCGTGACAACGGCCCATTGCATTAACTGTTACTTCCCTACAAAAAAATTACCAGTAAAAAGAGATTCCACAAAAATCCTTTGGAAAACAATTTTTTTTTTTTGTTTTTAATATTACCGTGGACAATGCAAAACGGCATTTTTTGACTGTAACTCGTTCAAACCAAATAAAAATCCTAAGCTAATAACATCATAGGGACTTCTAAGTAGCATGTGATTTTCTGCGCCACTTGAAAAAATTATATTCCTTGATTTACCGTATGTGTGGTACAAGTGTGAAAGATAAATCAAATTTTTTCTCTTGCTAGAATCTTCAATGGCAAAGCTGTAGGTTAATTCAAAATGAAAACCTCTATCTACAAGTTGGTTGTACATTCTACAAAATGTAAAATAAACATATATTAATATCACAGTCACAGACAAGGTAAAAAAAATCTGTGATAATATCTTAAAAACTTACTTTCTAATTAGTTTTCTTCCCAGCCTATTGTATGGATCAAACGTTAAAATATCTGCTTCCAAGCTACCACAGGTAAACATTAATGCCTGCGCTGAAGTTGGTATAACCCCAATAATATCATACTTCTTAAAATTAGTCGATTTTGTAAAGATACGTAAGGTGTCTTGATTGGAAAACACCAGAGTAAGTCTGTTCAGAAATGTAAGATTTAACAGACCTAAATCTTTAGCAACTTTTTTTACAGCCTGTATATTAAATGGGCTCGGTAAAGGGTCTGAGGTGTCCCTTGGTTCTCCTTTTTTCTTCTTTTTCTTATTTTCTGTACTATTATTGTCCGTTTCAACTGTTTGATTTATAGCCACTGTGCGATAACCTGTAGGTTATAGAAAAGGTCTAAGTAAAAACAAGTTACCTTTGTCAGTACTGAGCATACTGTGTGTAAAATACTGGACATTGTTACATATTACTTACCAAAATTGTACAGTGTTTCCAATGTATGTTTAATTTTTTCATCCTGGAAGCAAGATTCGTTGATATTTAGGTCATAGAAGCCTGTTTGTGTACTTTTAATCATAATTAGTTATAGGTATAGATAGAATATGGTCGTGTACAATTTGGCATTAAAAGACATTCAGCAATCTAAAATAAAGCCGAATGCAGTAAAACGAATTCTAGATGGACCTTTAATCATTAAACTAAATAATCATTAATTAATTATTTATTATTACAAATGCATTTTTATTTAAATCACAATCGAAACGTAAACTAACACTATAGTAAAATTAAACATAAAACATAACCAAAAAAATTTGAAATATTCATGGGAATGTTATGAGCTCATTTCGTTAGTCCTCAACCTACTTAATAAAGAACGAACATCAAGATTTTTATAAGTTGGACGAAGATAGCAGCCATCTTCATTACAATTTATAAATTCTACACAGAGAAGAAACAACAGGAGTTCGCGCCTAAATTCGCATACTTCCAACGATCTTTAATTCTCTGTGCTCTTGAATCCAAGCATACGTTTTCTTTCTCTTTCCTATTCTTATTAAAACACTTTTAAACAAAAACAAAGATCGAGAACAATGTAGGAAGTCTGAGCTAAACTCGTCGACTTTCTTGAGTGACGTACCTATTATTTTTTCGCCATATGACATTATGACATCAAAACAATCTGACTGAAGGAAAGGTCATTGATTTTGTAAGAAAAAATTAAGTTTTTGTTAAGAAATAATTTGATATTACCTTAAACGACAGTGTATTTGCAGTGTTTTTAATATATTTAATCGTTTAAACTTAGAAACTACCCAATCATGAGCTTTCTCTTGTAAGTATGAGTCAGAGTAAATGTACCGTAAAAAAATGGTAAATGTCGCTATTTTTAGTGCAGTAATCATCCTAAAATAAAATGTAGTTGTCATTGATTTTTGTGGTAATACCACAGTGTAAAAGATTGATTTCCTGTGTTGTATAAAAGGTTTTGATTACCCGTTCAACAGCTAGACAATGCCAAAAAGTAGTTTTACTTTTGTATGTAAAAATCACTCTTTTGAACCTTCGAGGTGCCTTATCTTTTACCTTACACAAGTATCCTAGAAAAATTCCTTTAGATAGTGAACAGCAGACCTTTTTTTGCAGTGGAAGTCGTTCTTCCAAAACCTTCAAGCCCAAAAAGAATATTCCAGAAGGTACCCATCAATATGAATTAATGAAACATGCCGCAGCAACTTTAGGATCGGGTAACTTGAGGCTAGCTGTTATGTTACCAGAAGGAGAAGATTTAAATGAATGGGTTGCAGTAAACAGTAAGCCCATTTTATAATTAATTCTTTGTTGCAGGTTACAGGAACACTACAATTTAGTTAGCTATACCTATAAGTAAGGTTTTTTTTAACAAAGTTTCCAAATTTCTTTTTAGCTGTGGATTTTTTTAACCAAATCAATATGCTCTATGGGACCATAACAGAGTTTTGTACTGAAGATAGCTGTCCTATCATGTCGGCGGGTCCCAAATATGAGTACCACTGGGCTGACGGTCATACCGTGAAAAAACCTATTAAATGTTCGGCCCCAAAATATATTGATTACCTTATGACGTGGGTACAGGACCAGTTGGATGATGAGACATTGTTTCCATCAAAAATAGGTAAGCGATTATGTGACAGGTGAAAGGTATTGCAAACAAAGCGATGTTTTTTATTATTTTTTTTTCTTCATGCAATTAGGTATACAACATTTTCTATTATCTGTAGGAATTCTTTATTTTTATGACCTTTTACAAACAATGCCTGTTTTAATGCTCTGATAATTTGATTTTAAGTACCTGCCTGCAATACAATATAATGTCTTTAAATTTTTTGTACCTGATATAATTTATATTTAAGTGTGCATTCAATGAAAAATGGTAAAATTTCGTAGGTATTCCATATGTCTAATAAATAATAATAACAATAAGTTTATTTAAAATCTAATAATATAATAAATATGTTTATGTTGTCTTCTATAAACTTATTCTTCAATCCTCTGAAGCTGAGCTTGTTAGGGGCAAATCTTATTTTTCGTTTTAGTATGTAAAATCATAAATCATAAATATGCATTAAAAATCAAGTTTTAAAGTAAAAATGTTAATTTATAGTATAAACGCAGTTTTTTTTTAAAGAAATATATTACCAATAATAAAAATATTAGTTTATAATTTTTAAGTAAAAAATATTACTTACCTAGGTAGGTAAGTATATAAATTATTCAGAACAATATTAATTAATTAAAGCATTTAAAATATTTTCAAATTGTCTCTTTTTAATATCCATGTTTTTATTTCAACTAAATTTTTTTAATGAAATCAATTTTTAAGTTTTGTTGGTAAATAATCGTTTAAATAAAAACATAAATATTTGAAATTATTTTGTCCTATGGCTTATTTATTTTAGGTTTTATGGTTATTTTATTTTTATGACATGTCTATTATGATTATGGTTTTTAAATTGTATAAGGTTTTTATTTTTAAATATATACAGTGTGTCCCCGGATGGAGTTGACAAAGAGGAAAAATATCTTTATTATTGATTTTACGACGAAAAGTTATTCTTTATAAAAAATTCTGCTTGTTGAGAAAATTAATTTACCATATAAAAATTTAAGATCAGATGTACATTCAAAATGAAAACCTGAGAGTGCTGACCTATTTATTTAATTTATTTCTTATTTGGAGAAATGTGTGCAGGTTAGAGGAGGATATTTATTATGTAGAATAATAACTTTTTCCACAATAGGGAACTTTCCAATTTTTTTTTTTTCAATAATATGATTTAGTTAGGCATGAAAAAAGTATTCCCCAATTATTACTCCTTAAAAATCAAAAATAACTTGGTAAAAATTCTTTAAAGTTTCGCGCGTGTCGAAAGTATTTCAAACGATCTCTAAAGCGCGCGAAGCCAGATGACGTCAGGGGGTATGACTTTTGGTCATCCGTCATCCTGACACTCCTGACAGGTGCCGAGCGACCCAATTTGCATTTGGATTGCCGTGTGTTATTGTTATTGTTTGTTATTGTATTGTTGTTTTAAGGTCGTGTCGCTTGACGCGTGGATGTCAAATCTGACAAATCATCAAATTTATTGAAAACCTATAACCCATTTCGTGGATGTCACACACAAATCTGACAAATGATACCCTTTGACGTCACGACTACTAGCAGCGCGTTTTTACCCGCTTGGAATAATTTGAATTTTGGGGCATTTTTAAATCTTTCTAGCGGTCTTTTGGGACTAAATATGTTTTTATTTTTGCTGCCATATGTTTTATGACAATATGTACTTATGATTTATAGAATGTTTTCCCCATTTAAAATTTCCCTATTGTACATTTTGAATGTTCATAAATTCTCTTGTAAAAAATAAAAAACAAAAATTAGAATTCAGATTTCAAATTTTGTATTAAGGCTTTATTTTGGACAACTTTGTTTCATAAACATTTTGTCTAAAATAATAAATATAAAGAATAACTTTTCGTCGCAAAATTAATAATAAAGATCTTTTTCCTCTTGTCAACTCCATCCGGGGACACACTGTATATATAAATAAAAACAATAAATAAAGGATAAAAGGCCCCCCTTGAACTTCCCATATAAATTCTAATGTTAGCCCCTTTTGGCTTATTATAAAACAAATACCCTCTCTTTCCTTACATGACGACAGAGCAATATATACATCTCATTCCCTTTACCATAACTTTTACTTACTTTTTCTCTGCTTATCTAGGTGTACCCTTTCCCAAAAACTTCCAGTCGATAGCGAAGACGATCCTCAAGCGACTCTTCCGAGTCTACGCCCACATCTATCATCAACATTTCAGCGAAGTAGTCCAGTTAGGTGAAGAAGCCCATCTCAACACATCTTTCAAGCATTTCATTTTCTTCGTCCAAGAATTCAGTTTGATCGAAAGGAGAGAATTGGCGCCCCTGCAAGAACTTATCGATAAATTGACGGCAAAGGAACAGCGATAGATTCGTTGTCGAACGAAATAACAATTATTTATTTTTTTCTAATTTGCACTGTTTATTTTTTTTTGAGACGGGGAGAGATATTTATTTTAAAATCTTTTGGTTTTATATGATAGATAAGTTTGTTATTACAAAACTGTATAAAAATTAATGACCTTATGCGCCAACACAGGGATATTTTGGTGTTTCTTTGTGGGCAGACTCAAGTTAAAGTGTTATACTCCCCCCCCGTGAACGACACGACAAGCTATTTTATTGTTAAATAGGTCTCTAATAAAAACAGAATATTCACAATGTGTTATCTTCATAGACCTATGCCTTTAGACCAGCACGAAAGTGGCAAATTTGTGGCCCCGCGCATGTAAGGGTTGTTCCTACAGCGAATCCCCGACCACTTCATGACAATTTTCAAACCAACTTTACGGCGCAAGTCTGATTTCTGACCGGTTTCAAACTCTTGTAGGAACAGGCGTTCGAAATCAACTAACTTCGGTTCGGTGTTTAAAACTGAAGAAATTTTAAACGATGGACATAACCTCAAAATTGTTTATTATTATTTCGTTAATTAAACTCGTGTGGCTCGGCCCAATAAATAAACTTAAACAAAATAAGTAACTTATATTAAATAATATGTTGTAAAAATGTTAATATCTCCTCCAAAGATTGGCACTTTTCAAATCAAAAGTATTAAGATACTATGGGAAGTTTTAGCTCAAGAAGTAAATAAAATATTAAACACCAACTTAACAGCATACATTTCTGAATCTTCATCAGATGACGCAATGTCGCTCATTTCTCAATTTAATAATAGAAAAAGTCTTATACAAAAGCAAAAACCGCAAAAACACGTCTAACAAAAATAGGTTATGTCATATAATGTTATGCTAGCGTTTAACCGCGCATGCTCCGGATATTTTACTGGCAAAAGATTCGCAAACTGCTCTGACAGTTGGCAAACTATCAGAGAAACGTGTAGGAACAGCGACTTTGGGTTTTCAAACTGTCCAAAATCTTTGTGGGAACACTTTTATATTACTGCGCAGAATCCTGACTGTCAAGGACTGTTTCTGATCGCTGTAGGAACAAACCTGTAAACTAAGCTACACCGGATTAGGCATGCGCACTGTAAAATGCTCATTGAACGAATGGGGGACATAGACAGGTCCGGGCTCTAAATGTGTTACTAAAAGCTGAACGTCGGGGTACACAGATTGTAAACAAAAAATCTAACTAAAAACACATAAAAACTGGCAGAAATTATTTTTTTACAATCAGAGTGGCCCAGTTAGCTTATTCTATTGCCTGACAGCTAAGAACCCTTATTAAAAATGCAAAGCACAAATTTTAGCTTACCGGGTGAACATATTATTTCTCGCCTGGAAGTATGTATATCTTTTTAGTAACAATACAGGTAGTTTAAACACCCCTAATTTTACCTTTCACAATAAGGTCGTGAAATGGTAAAAATAGGGCAAGCCGATGATTTAGAATAAATCCTCGGACAGTGGCGGTCGTTTAGGTTTTTACTTATGAAATATAAATTCCTTTTGTTTCCTGCCCGTGTTGTAAATAAATTATACATAAAAGTTATAAGTTTATAACTTTATCTGATTTAGTTCTAGCCGATACTATACAGGGTGTCCAGTTTTCGTGTGTTTTCATATACCAGCTCCCTTATTATAAAAGATAGAAAGATGGGGTTTGCGGCTTACTGTTCTATTTTTTTATGAAACTTTCATTGCCGTAAACAAAATTTTCATAGCCCTCTCAGTTTCTGACATACAGGGACATTTTCAAATTTTGTCATTTTTGACGCTCCCCTGTATCTCGATTATTTGAAAACTTATCAATAAGGTAAAAAAAAATTGTTATATAGTTTTTTATGTTGAATTCAGTGGCGTAGTTAGTTTTTTTCTAAAACGTTTTGTTTATGAGTTATGACCCAAACTTATATTTTTTTTAATGGGACACCCTATATATTATTTATTTTTCTTGTTCCTCTTTTTAAGAGCTTTTCAGAAATATATAATAGTCCATATTTTTTTCTTTTAAAAAGGGACAATTTTAATTTTTTTGTAAAATTAATCATTTTTCGAATAGAGGGCTATGCCCGCAAATAAAAAAAACAACTGGATATCTACGAAAAATTTAAATATGTATCAAAAAGCTAATAATAGATAAAAATAATTATGATTAAATCTTTTTTATTTTTATTATAAACATTAATGTTATCTAAATAACAAATGGTTTTTGAAACTTACCTATTAAAATACAGTTCCGAGGCTGCGTTCGCGTCTTCATTAGCTCGGATAAAACAAACTTACATATCGTGTTTTTCATAATATCTATTATTTTTTGCCATGTTAAATAATTAAATGATTTTTCACAGAAATATCAAATAAACTAACAAAATCAAACAAATACCTTTAATATTTGACAATAATCCGTAATGGCACATTTACAAACCTTTGTTTTCTGTCATGTCTATTCATGATTGATCATGGCCTTCTGGATTCTAGATGAAAAATGATTAATTTTACAAAAAAAGTTAAAATTGTCCCTTTTTAAAAGAAAAAAATATGGACTATTATATATTTTTGAAAAGCTCTTAAAAAGAGGAACAAGAAAAATAAATAATATATAGGGTGTCCCATTAAAAAAAATATAAGTTTGGGTCATAACTCATAAACAAAACTTTTTAGAAAAAAACTAACTACGCCACTGAATTAAACATAAAAAACTATATAACAATTCATTTTTACCTTATTGATAAGTTATCAAATAATCGAGATACAGGGGAGCGTCAAAAATGACAAAATTTGAAAATGTCCCTGTATGTCAGAAACTGAGAAGGCTATGAAAATTTTGTTTACGGCAATAAAAGTTTCATAAAAAAATAGAACAGTAAGCCGCAAACCCCATCTTTCTATCTTTTATAATAAGGGAGCTGGTATATGAAAACACACGAAAACTGGACACCCTGTACATTAACAAAACAAGGTGATAGTGAAATAGTGTATCGTTTTAAGAGAACAGGTCATTTTTTTGATGGAGTTACCTGTCCTCTTAAATTGTAACATTATGGTACGTTCTTATTTTCATTTTTTTTGGTTTCTATACAGGGTGTTAATTAATGTCATGCAGATATTTCAGGGGGTGATAGTAGGTACTCTTCAAAATAAGAAAAAAATGCAAATATATGCATGGTCTAAAACGCGTTATTTTCGTTATACAGGGTGGCAGAGTTTCAATTTTTTTTTCTCGTATTTTGCGTTTTCTCTCTTATATTCTGCGATAATTGTTTCAAATTTGGAACATCAACCCTTTTTTTAAATCTCTACAATAAAGTATCAAAATTGTCGGTCGCAGTATACAGGGTGTTACATTTTCTTGAATCGGCTACAATTTTATCTTTCAGAACTTTTTTTTGGCTCCCTGTATGAATTCCGGTATAAAATTTTAACTATCTGTTCCTTTGTTTAGCGTTCTGGTCTCTTGCACTATTCTCGTATCTGTGACCGTTTTCGATTTATTTGCAAAAATAACCATCGATGGAAATTAAAAGTCGGCGAAATAACGCAGAGTAAAAAGCTGTGTATCAAAACAATTTATTAGTTAGTCAAATAAAAATAAAACAAAATTATAAAAACTGTTGAAAATGTCCGCCTCTTGCTAAAATGCACGAATCAAGTCTTTGCCTCATGGACTGACAGACACTCTATTTTTTTTCTCATATTTATTATTGCGTTATTTCGCCTACACTTAATTTCCATCGACGGATATTTTTGCAAATAAATTGAAAACGGTCACAGATACGAGAATAGTGCAAGAGACCAGAACGCGAAACAAAGGAACAGAGAGTTCAAATTTCATACCAGAATTCATACAGGGAGTCAAAAAAAAAAAAGTTCTGAAAGATAAAATTGTAGCCGATTCAAGAAAATGTAACACCCTGTATACTGCGACCGGCAATTTTGATACTTTATTGTAGAGATTTTAAAAAAGGGTTAATGTTCCAAATTTGAAACAATTATCGCAGAATATAAGAGAGAAAACGCAAAATACGAGAAAAAAAATTGAAACTTTGCCACCCTGTATAACGAAAATAACGCGTTTTGGATCATGCATATATTTGCATTTTTTTCTTATTTTGACGAGTACCTACTATCATCCCCTGAAATATCTGCATGAAATTAATTAACACCCTGTCTGTAATTTTTATTTATATTTATTCGTATGTAGTTTTTAAGGTGTGCAAAAAAGGTTTGTATATTTAACGGAATTAATTTTATTTTCTTAATACAAACACACAGTTCATACTTAAAAGAGTTAACAAATTAAAAGTCTGGAAAGGTGTCTTCACTATCACTAAAATCGAAGGATTCATCTGTGGAGTCATCTGAAATAATAAGTGGTTCTACCGTTTCTTCCATCAGGTTGTCTAAGTCCCAAATTTTTTTTCCTCTTTTATTACATGTTTTATAGCTTCTCTCCGATTTTCTTTCGTTTTAATGTTTAATGAATACTTCAATAACTCACGTACAGCTCTTATTTTAAATAATGTAGTGTTATTCCTTGCTACATAGCCTTTCATTTGTACCCATATTAACTCAATTGGATTTAATTCACAGTGGTATGACATAAGCCACCTATGCAATAATAGGTAATTTAATTACTTAAGATCAGGTACCTGTTATTGTTACGCTTATGGTTTATTGAGGTTTTACGACTCATGACCGTCAACTGTGCTGCCAGGCTTTAAGAAACAGAGTATAATTCTTCGCTAAAACAACACAAGAACTAGAAACCCGTACATAGTAAACACCCACAATCCATAATAGCAAAAAAACAATAAGAAATTACCAGAAAAAAACCATCGAGCCGGTTCTGGAGTATATTTA
The DNA here is from genome assembly GCA_963969555.1 of Polydrusus pterygomalis. Taxonomy (NCBI): domain Eukaryota; kingdom Metazoa; phylum Arthropoda; class Insecta; order Coleoptera; family Curculionidae; genus Polydrusus; species Polydrusus pterygomalis. The sequence continues at coordinate 11,227,308 of OZ018383.1, forward strand.
CATAATGTCGTTTTAAAAAGGAAATCCTAATGACAAGAGCGTCGTGCGCATGCCTCGTCGCTGTTGGGCGACGATAGATGTCACCGGTGAGCAATATTTTTTCACCAATTAAATTTTTGTTTGTCCACGAAATAAGATGTACTGGTCTAAAGGTATATATGTCTATGGTTACCTAATTTTTAAACCATGATAATTTTTAAATTTTCATACTTTAGGGCACAATATACAGGGTGTATACTTTTTGGTCTCTTAGTTAGGAGTTTTTAACAATTCGACAGGTCCTATCTTTATTTTGCTTAGTGCAATATTGTATAAAGAGGTGCTGATCAGTATTTTGTCCGTTGCAAGCGTTGAAACCACTTGCAAATAAAAGGATAAAGTGTTGCTTTGTACCTCTTTTCAACGGTGGATTTTTTTGCTTTTACAATGGCTAAAGGTTAACTTAAAAAAGTCACGCACCAATGTTTGTATATCCTTAGAAATAATAATAATAATAACTGCATAGAAAATATACCTAATAAAATGAATATGAAAATTGTAGATCTTAGAAAATAACAAATAACTAAATGTATTTTTCATACATTGTCATACAAAAATTAGATATTTTTTGACCCATCTCGTATATATGTATGTATACCTTTAACTTATTTTTTTAAAATTAATTATGAGGGAAATTTTGTACAGAGTGGCTTATAAGAATCTATTTAGGATTTAGTTATAGTATAAATATACCGGGGTCTTCAGTAAAAGTTCTCTCAAACAATGACACAAACAAATATCAGTGCCGGATTTCATCATAGATATTTACCTTTAGATAAGCAAACAACAAAGTTGGCGTACCTAATTAGATTGCAAGGCTGCAAATAAAATATACCAGAAAGGACAGACCGATAACACGAGGTTTGTGCGCATGCCCGATGCTGCTCAGGGAAGGCAGCTGACCGGTGACGTGCGCTCGGACGTATTTTTTCACCCATAAAACGTAACTATTGTTTGCGCAGCAGATAAGCTGTACGTATCTAAAGGTAAATGTCTATGGCTATTACAGTAAATATTTTTTTTTTAGTTTTTATCCAAAGAAATTAAGTCTAAAAGTATAATTTTAATGTTTTGGATTATCGTGAACATTAAACTGAGCGGAGCGATTTGTCATGTGTCTTGTCGCCTCTCCTTGTCTACTTGTACGCTTTTTATTAATACAACAATATCTGTTGTACGGCAACAGAAATTTTGAGGACATATTATTATATTCTCGCATGTATAATTGTATAACCTATGCAACAATGTTCTCGAAACTGAATGTTTAACTGTAGACCGATCTGACAATGACATAAATAATACATACCGATCCGTTTATCTTAACATAGTATAAAACGAAGTCGCTGTCGCCCGTCTGTCCCCTTTCATATGTGCTTAAATCTTTAAAACTACGCAACGGATTTTGAAGCGTTTTTTTTTAATAATAATAAAATAAAGTGATTTAAGAGAAAGGGTTTTATGTATAATACATGCATAATATTGTAGAGAAACGAGAAACACTGATAAATTTAGAGGTTTGTTCGGGTTTGTATTTATAAATCTTGACGTGATGGTGAACTCGCCTTATTATCTCAGAAAAAGCGCTGCAACGCAGGCCGGGTACACGCTAGTTTATTATAATCCCCTGTATCCTGTATACAATGTTGTTTAAAGGGGCCTACAGACACACGTACATGTATTAGTACATGTACGCGCGTTGATGTACGCACGTTGATGTGTGTGGATCACATTTCTCTACAGACACAGGTACTTGTATGTCAGTCTTCTAGGCGTTGCGGTGTCAGCATGTCACGTGACGATGAACTAAACTTATTGGCAGTGGCTTGCGTGTGTGTTATAAGAAAAACTTCTTAAATCCGCCATGTTCAAATCAAACTACAACAACAAAACTAACCCGACACTGACAAAATCCTTGAAACAAACAAACTTTCGTCTCCACACCTTCATACATGTGCGCGCGTTTATGTACGTGCGTACATAAATTCAAGCGGGAACAGTAAACATGTGCGTCGGTTTTGTTGTCGGTATTTTGTCTACACACTGGCGAACATCAACGCGCGTACATCAATGCGCGTACATGTATTAATACATGTACACGTGTCTGTAGCCCCCTTAAGTGTGCAACATATGGGCATTTTTTTATTACCTACCGATTTCTTAAAAAATTTTATTCTTGATAAAAGTTGGTGCATGTCAAACGGCGTACAGGGTAGGCCAAACAGTATAAAACTTGTACAAGAATAAAGTTTTTTAATAAACATTTAAAATAAAAATTTTGCACTTTAAATGATAGTTTTTTAATTAGCATATTATCATCACTAATGTTTTATCTTGTTAAAAAGAATTTTTAGGATATTTTAAAGTTGTGTTTAATATCGTTGCAACAAACATGAAGTTTGTGATTCCTTAATAAACTAAAAATTCAAGTAAATTTTACAAATATGCTTGAATTTGAACAAATATATTTGAAATTGATTTGATTTTGATTCATTTATGAAGGTCTTTATGGTGAATATATAAAAAACAATTTTTGGGAAATTGTTAATGTTTTTTAAAAAAATATAATTTTTTATTTTATGAGGTCACGTTCTTGAATCTATGCATAACTTTTAATTCTGAACAACTTTTCTTTATAACATTTTGCTAAATTTTCTGAAATAGGGGTACTTTATTCTTGTACAAGTTTAATATTTTTTGGCCTACCCTGTACGCCGTTTGACTTGCAACCATTCCAAGTGCAGTGATTATCGAACATGCACCAACTTTTATCAAGAATAAAATTTTCTGAGAAATTGGTAATAAAAAAAATGCCCATATGTTGCACACTTAAACAACCACACTGTATAATTATAGCTGTTTTTTTTTTCCACTCTGTATCGTAAGAATCGCAAGAATATTTATAAACTGCAATCTCTGTACCTATTTAGGCTATTCATAGTGATAAAATTTCTGTACGATTTTGATTTTAGTATTAATAAGGTAGTTTTTATCTCTTACGTCCCCAACAGAAATGTCGTTTAATGCCACTAGGGGGCGCCGTAAGCGATAGATTGCCCTTCACCGTGCTTTTATTATATTTTTTTAATTGAAACTTATATTTGGTTAGTATCAATTGCCTTTGCTGAGAGCTAGTGTCTTTGCAACGTTATTATTTGTACATATTTTATTAAAATCTTTGAAAATTGATCGACCTTTTTTTTAACACGCTTTTATTGGCTTCACCTGTATGTATGTGTGTTTGTTTGTTTGTAACCGACTTCTTTGAACCCGATTTTGACCCACTTTAAACGGTCAGATTCAATTTAAATTTTGTAGAATTATCAAGAACCGCTGACAATACAATAATCTAATACGCAAAAAATTCTCCTGTCAAATTTTGACAGCTGTTAGGTATAAAACGAAGATGCGATTTTGACGAGACAAATTATAGGGTTGTATTAGGAGGTCGATCGCAATGCATTGGATTCGGTCCCAAATTAGCATCGGTAATTCAGCTTTACGAGTTGCCATAAGATATGGCGCTCGTGTTCGAAGTGGGCTATCAAATAAATGGTTTCTTATGGACGCGATAACTATTTTTATTTAAATTACTTCTTTAAGGAACAAATAAGGACTTTTATATGAATTTACACTTACTTTGATATACTTATTAGTAAACTCGGCCTGTATAAAGTTCCAACGATGCTTCGTTTTTAAAATACCGGAACATTCTAGCTAGAATGTTTTACCTTTGGAGCTAGAAAGAGACTTATTTGGCTGCGTTTCATCTCTGAAGAAGATCCTGTCTTACACCCCGACACAAAGCAAACTCTACTTTTATAAATTGTACCATTATTCATTATAAATATGGAAATTAATTACAATACAACGTTATTTGTCTTGTCTTGCCTTCAAACGTTATTTGTTATTTCGAAAAATAAAATGTCAATTGTCAAAAATAAAAGCACAGAAAAATAAAGGGTTTAATAAAAGTTAAAAACTATGGGGCATATTAAAAACGAAGAAGAAGAAGACAACATCAGCCCACTTCGGACGCGAGAGCCATCTATCGGCCAACTAACGAACTAACCAAAAAACCGGGACAGAATTTGAAAATGCTGCCATTGTCGATCGGCCTCCTACAATACCCTCTGAAATACTTTCAGAGGGTATTGCCTCCTACCCTATAGTTCTCCATAGGTTGTATAATAGTATTCGATGCGGAGACTTCGGGAAAAATAAGCAAAAAATTCTCCTGTCAAAATTTGACAGCTGTCAATATGCCAAATCGTTTAAAAAAAATGATATTAAGGTTGAATTCTCAACGTCATTCAGTCTATTGCCAACCTATTTCGCGTTGATTTTTTGAGTTTATTATTTTAATAACTAACATTTAAAGAAAATCAATATCGTCGGTACATTATTTAGGTAGTATCTGATATATTACAAAAATATCAATTTATTTCATTGCTAATTTTGGGAGAATTGTATAGTGAAAGAACAATAAGTGACAATGACATAATAATGTTAAAAAAAATCTTACCCGATATTTTTCGCTATACAATTCTCCTAAAATAAGTTATGAAATTCCTTGATATTTATTAAACATGTCAATTAATTACCTATAGAATATCAAGACGATACTGATTTTCTTTAAATTTTGTATAAAAGCTAGAAAACATAAATAAATCTACGCGAAATAGGTTATAGGTTGGCAAACATGTTGATACTCCCACCTTAATGAAAAAACTATAAGGTCGTATGTTTATCGACGGCAGAAGGTTGAAAAAAATACGCCAAAAATTATCTTGTCAAAATTTGGCACCTGTCAATATGTCAGAATTTGCAAATATCGTTCTTTTCTTATAATTCAGCAAAAACGATCGGGTTTGTATGTATGTTTGTTTGTAACCGACTTCTTTGAACCCGATTTTGACCCACTTTAAACGGTCAGATTTAATTTAAATTTTGTAGACTTATCAAGAACTGCTGACAATACAATAATCTACTAATCTAGCTCAATCTACTCAAAAAAAAAAATTTCCTAACAATAGATACCTAACTCAAACTAAAAAATGAAAAATAAATATAGTTTAAAAAAACTAAAAAACACGCTTTAATAATAATTAATCAGACTAAAAAGCGGAAAATAATTCTTGAAATTCTTAATATAGACAGAAAATAATAATGAACGATAAACATTAGTAGTATTGTGGAAAAAGCGAGGGGTGCTCGATATACGAAAAATATCTATAGCACAAAGCGCCCCACGCTTTTTTCACTATAATACTAATGTTTATCGTTCATTATTATTTTCTGCATATATTAAGAATTTCAAGTATTATTTTAAACTATATTTATTTTCCGCTTTTTAGTCTGATTAATTATTATTAAAGCGTGTTTTTTAGTTTTTTTAAACAATTATATTTATTTTTAAAAGAAAACACGCGTTCCCTCAAGTTTACTAAATTGATCGCGATCTTTATTGCGTCGCGTAATCTACTTTTGGACATAAACACCTCCGGAAACCGGCATTGACATTTTGAATCTTATTTTATCGGGGTTTGCAGGAAAAAAAAAGGACACAAATACCATCTCGTAAAACTTTATAGCGCAAAAAGTTCGCCAAAAGAACATAAAAGATAGCAGAAAAATACAGAAATAAAATTAGTTATATTTCCGTTTTGACGTATTCTACATTTTTCTTCAACCGCTTAAGCAAGCTGTAAAAAAAAGTAAACTGCCCTAAAGGGCTGAAATAAAATAAATGGGTCCCGCTTACAAGCCAGGCAGAACTTTTAATTATAATAAACTTTCTTACGTATAGTTTTGCTGCTTTAGACCAGGGCTGAAGCCTTTAAAAATGGTAAAAAGTGAAAAAAAATAATAGTAGGATCAAACCCATTGGAAAAGGAAGAGAATATAACAAAAATGAAAGGAAAAATAAATTACGGGCGATCCGAGGTCGGGAAGTGGAAAGGAGTGAGTTTTTAAGGGTAGAAAACGATTTATCTCGATTTCCGGCAAAACTACAAGTCCTATGGAAAACCGTTAAATGGCAAAGTTGTAGCACAGAAAATATAGCTACGCAATATTTTCTGTGGTTGTAGGTAATAAAAAGATCTACAACTTTTGTATTTACACTTTTTTCACATAACCTCAAAATTTATGTGAAAAATTCGAATAACCAAGTTTTTGGTTTTTTACTTTTATCTTTTACAAAAAAAATTTTTTTCACGAAACTTGGTGAAAACTTACCTTTTTATGTCCCAAACACACCGAATTTTTTTTTTTTAATTAGTATGTACAATTTTGAGCTATTTATGTTTATGTTATCTATGTTTTATGAATTTGTACTTTTTTTTGTTTATCAATGTAACATGAAATCTTACGTTTTTCGAGTAGGTAATTAAAGTATACATTTTAATAAATAGCTCAAAATTGTACATAATGATTTAAAAAAAAAAAATCGAATTTGAGTTTTTTTCGTTTCTTTGCATTTTTTAAGAATATTTACCATATTAATGTATATTTTTTTACACCATCAGAAACTAGAGATTTCAACGAACAAAAAGGCCACCGACGTGAGAATTTTCGATTGAAAATTAGGGTGCTTTTTCGATATTAAGTCAAAATAAGGTGAAAAAATAAATATTTTAAATCAAAAAAATTACAGTGTGTTTGGGACATAAAAAGGTAAGTTTTCACCAAATTTCGTGAAAGAAAAATTTTTTTGTAAAAGATAAAAATGAAAAACCAAAAACATGGTTATTTGAATTTTTCACATAAATTTTGAGGATGTGAAAAAGTGTAAATACAAAAGTTGTAGATCTTCTTATTACCTACAACTTTGCCATTTAACTTTTTCCATAAGACTTGTAGTTTTGCCGGAAATCGAGATAAATCGTTTTCTACCCTTAAAAATTCACCCCCTTCCACTTCCCGACCTCGGATCGCCCGTAAATTATTTTTCCTTTAATTTTTGTTGTATTTTCTTCCTTTTCCAATGAGTTTCATCCTATTAATATTTTTTTTGGTTTAAAAAATTATCGACCCTGGTCTACTTGTGAGATAAGTCAATAGATAATAGGCCAGAGGCGCCGACTCCATGGGTGCGCAAGCACCCATACTGAATATATTATGGGTGAAGATAGTATTTCAAAATTAAAAACAGTGTATGAAATTTCGGACCACTTATTATTAAAAAATCAGTGTGTTTCTTCAAATTTTCCAGATGTATCTAGTGCAGTGATGTTATTTCTAACTTTACCAGTTAGTGTGGTATCATCGGAACCATCTTTTTCCAAACTTAAAATAATGTAAGAAATATAGTACTTCCGGTTTAACCCGAAGTTGACACTATTGGAAAGATAATAAAAATCGAAGATCGGGACATGTAAGCCGTTTTGCTCTAAGACTTACAGTTAGAAAGCTAGACGCTGTCAAAGTTCAAAAATCTAATTTTTCAAGAGTCAATATCTCGGAAACTGTTTAGTATAGACTAATAATGCTTTTATTAAAAAATGTTCAGAATTTTATGCAGAATCCAAAAAAATTATATAAAATAGGGGTATCCATTTAAGATTTAGATCTTACCCCCCCCCCCCCCCCCCCCTCCCTCCTAGGGGCTTGAAGTGACAAGATTGACAATATACGCAAAAGATGTCCCCCTCGAAATAAAAATCGACGGGTCCGAGCGATTTTCCACATTTTCATTTTAAAGCAGGAAAATCCGTGGTGGGAAGTTTTCAAATAAACACCCTGTGTAGCTACGCAACCTTATTATACACTTTGGGATAAATATTAATTACCCTGTTTTTCTGAACCCATTTAACCGCCTGGGAATACATTAAATATTGATTAATAAACGTTTAATAGATTATTGTTTGCCTCTGTTTAATAAATAACTATTTATTACCTAGAACTGGGCTAGTTCGTATAAGCTTATTTACAGCGTCCCTGAAAGTTCAAAATGCTTGTAACTGGAGCTATACTGCTGTAAATTCCATTTTCTGGTCTTTTAAACAAGAATGCAGCTTGTCCTTTGACGGAAAATTGAAAATCCTTAACGATAAGTGCAGAAAACAGTGTAAAACTGAAACATTGTTAAAGTTATGTTGTAGTTAGGTTTGATTCTTTGTTTTATGGTTGTTGGAAAAGAGTTTGCGGTTTTATTGGTGTTATCTCTTGGTTAATAGACGTTTTATAAACAGCAAAACTCAAATTTTAATTGAGTTATTCTTTAAAATAACTTTTAACTCATGTTTTGCAGAACGTTTTAAAATATTTTTCCGTCGACCGTGTATTTACAACCTTAATTAATGTATAAAAAATCATACATTAATGGCCCCTATTTTGTATTTTCTTCCTTTTCCAATGAGTTTCATCCTATTAATATTTTTTTTGGTTTAAAAAATTATCGACCCTGGTCTACTTGTGAGATAAGTCAATAGATAATAGGCCAGAGGCGCCGACTCCATGGGTGCGCAAGCACCCATACTGAATATATTATGGGTGAAGATAGTATTTCAAAATTAAAAACAGTGTATGAAATTTCGGACCACTTATTATTAAAAAATCAGTGTGTTTCTTCAAATTTTCCAGATGTATCTAGTGCAGTGATGTTATTTCTAACTTTACCAGTTAGTGTGGTATCATCGGAACCATCTTTTTCCAAACTTAAAATAATGTAAGAAATATAGTACTTCCGGTTTAACCCGAAGTTGACACTATTGGAAAGATAATAAAAATCGAAGATCGGGACATGTAAGCCGTTTTGCTCTAAGACTTACAGTTAGAAAGCTAGACGCTGTCAAAGTTCAAAAATCTAATTTTTCAAGAGTCAATATCTCGGAAACTGTTTAGTATAGACTAATAATGCTTTTATTAAAAAATGTTCAGAATTTTATGCAGAATCCAAAAAAATTATATAAAATAGGGGTATCCATTTAAGATTTAGATCTTACCCCCCCCCCCCCCCCCCCTCCCTCCTAGGGGCTTGAAGTGACAAGATTGACAATATACGCAAAAGATGTCCCCCTCGAAATAAAAATCGACGGGTCCGAGCGATTTTCCACATTTTCATTTTAAAGCAGGAAAATCCGTGGTGGGAAGTTTTCAAATAAACACCCTGTGTAGCTACGCAACCTTATTATACACTTTGGGATAAATATTAATTACCCTGTTTTTCTGAACCCATTTAACCGCCTGGGAATACATTAAATATTGATTAATAAACGTTTAATAGATTATTGTTTGCCTCTGTTTAATAAATAACTATTTATTACCTAGAACTGGGCTAGTTCGTATAAGCTTATTTACAGCGTCCCTGAAAGTTCAAAATGCTTGTAACTGGAGCTATACTGCTGTAAATTCCATTTTCTGGTCTTTTAAACAAGAATGCAGCTTGTCCTTTGACGGAAAATTGAAAATCCTTAACGATAAGTGCAGAAAACAGTGTAAAACTGAAACATTGTTAAAGTTATGTTGTAGTTAGGTTTGATTCTTTGTTTTATGGTTGTTGGAAAAGAGTTTGCGGTTTTATTGGTGTTATCTCTTGGTTAATAGACGTTTTATAAACAGCAAAACTCAAATTTTAATTGAGTTATTCTTTAAAATAACTTTTAACTCATGTTTTGCAGAACGTTTTAAAATATTTTTCCGTCGACCGTGTATTTACAACCTTAATTAATGTATAAAAAATCATACATTAATGGCCCCTATTAATGCATGATTTTTTTTTATTAATAAACGATTTTAGGCAACCAAACATACTACAAAGCACGCACTGCCGCGTACATAATGGCGTTGCCATAGTTTCTGTCGATGTCAATAAGTTTGAAATTCAAAAATTTTTTATAATATGTAGTTTGGTTCTAAATAAAAAATATATAATCTATTAACAAGACAATCGACGGAAAAATATTGTAACTAACGCGTATATTAAATAGCGATTAATACACTAGTTTGTTAAATTACTTTTAAATATACATGGTGTTATTTAAGTATGTGGCCAAACTCCAAGGGGTGCTTCTTTAAGTGATTTTAAGAAGAAAAGTTCATATAAATATTGGTCCGAAAATGCATAGTTTTTACGATACAGGGTGTCAAACTTTAAAAAAAAATCGGATGTTCGTAAATATCTCAATACTCTTTTATTTGATTCTGTTTAAATTTGGCCATTCTGTTTGTAATAAGAAGAGGATAATTTAGCCCCAACTAGATTAAAATTATCAGGTCCAGTGGCGTCCCGGAAGACAGTCCAACTAATATTTTTGACAAAAAAATAGCGCGCCACTGACTTTTTAAAATTATGTGTTTTTTTGAATTAAGCAAGTAAAATACAACTATTTTATATCCTGAGTTTTTTTCATATTTTGCTTTGTTTTCTAGAAAAAAAATAAAAACCACTTTATTGCATGTCCCCGGGACAATAAAAGTAAAAAATTGAAACTACTTACCAAACTAGCAATTAAAATTACACAAAAGTCCTCTTTTAAATTTTTTCCCACAGATTAAAACTGTTTTCGATAATTTTCCATTGTCCCGGGGACATGTAATAAAGTGGTTTTTATTTTTTTTCTCGAAAACAAAGCAAGATATGAAAAAAAACTCAGGAGATAAAATAGTTGTATTTGTAGTTGCTTAATTCGAAAAACTACATAGTTTTAAATAAGTCAGTGGCGCGCAATTTTTTGTCAAAGATATTAGTTGGACTGTCTTCCGGGACGCCACTGGACTTAATAATTTTAATCTAATTGAGGCAAAATTATCCTCTTGTTATTACAAACAAAATTGTCAAATTTCAACAAAATCGAATTTTGACTCCTGTATCGTAAAAATTATGCATTTTCGGACCCATATGTTTATATGAACTTTTCTTCTTAAAGTCACTTAAAGAAGCACCACTTGGAGTTTGGCCACATGCCTAAATAACATCCTGTATACAGGGTTGGGCAAATGTTCCGGAACGGCTTAATTACAGGCGAACGAAAAGTGATATCGGATCCGGGTTTTGGGCAATCTATAGAACTAAAATTTTACTATTTGAACATTATACCATATGTCAGTAATGTCACCAACTGTCAAGTGTTGACGTTATTATTTTTTTTTTAAATGGAACACCCTTCATAGTTTTCGAGATATTGACTCTCGAAAAGTGACATTTTTGAACTTTGACAGCTTATAACTTTCTAACAGTACGTCTTAGAGCAAAACGGCTTACATGTCCCTATCTTCAATTTTTATTATCTTCCCAAAAAAATCAACTTCCGGTTAAACCGTATGTAACTCGAAAGCAGGAAATAGAGTTGTTCCGGTTTAACTGGAAGTTGATTTTTTTGGGCTGTCAAAGTTCAAAAATGTCACTTTTCGAGAGTCAATATCTCGGAAACTATGAAGTACAGACTAATAGTGCATTTAATAAAAAATAATTATAATTTTATGTGGAATTTAAAAATGTAAAAATATACTGGGTGTTCCATTTAAAAAAAAAAGAAAATAACGTCAACACTTGACAGTTGGTGACATTACTGACATATGGTATAATAGTCAAATAGTAAAATTTTAGTCCTATAGATTGCCCAAAACCCGGATCCGATATCACTTTTCGTTCGCCTGTAATTAAGCCGTTCCGGAACATTTGCCCAACCCTGTATAAATAAAAGTTTCACAAACATCGTATTATACTAGAGTCAAAATTGGTGAATATTTTTGAACTCGAGGAACCTGGTGAACGTTTGCATTGATTTTTATTTCACAAATAGTGTTCTTACGAAGAAATGTTCTTCAAAACCGTACTATTTATGCGTTAAATGATTTATATATATTTTCCGACTGGCACTTGACGGCTTTCTTAAGTTAAAACACCTCTCTGTACGCGAAAGTATAAGAACCTACAGACAAGTAAAACCAATTAACTTTTTTGTTTCTTTTTAGCACAAAACTCTAACCGTGCTCAAACTTTATGAAATTATTTAAAAATGTAGTCAACTTAATTAAATATTAAGAAAAATATATTTTTATTTTACCTAAACAAACTTTTGAAAGCTTTAAGGGTATTTTATAAATTTTAAAACTTGCTTAAATGTATTTTTTGTACGGTTGTTAAAAAATAAACTCATTTATGTTAGTATTTGCATGCTGGTAAAATTATTACGTGTGGAGCTCCACAAGGATCTATTTTGGGACGTAGTATTTCTTATTTATATAAATTCTGTGTCTATACTTAAAATAAATGGTAATATGACATTGTTTGCTGAGAAGACATTATCAACGCATACAAGAATTTTATGGTATGCGTTGGAAATAATTTTACAGACTTAATAACAAGATCTGCATAAAAATTGACTTAAATCCTATAAATGAACACTAAAAAAAATTATGTTACATGTTTATTGATAAGCAAAAAATATCAATAATATGATTGTGTTATATATTATTTACTAATACTGACATGTGATGGATGCTCATCGATACTACAATTTTATAGTATTTAGGCGTCATGCGTCTGAATGATGATTGACGTACTTCTACTGTAGGTTATGTACATTTGTACATAAATGATATAGAAAACTACCTAGAATGTTCTTCAAAAGATCTCTTCACTAACAACGAAACAAACAAACGCTATCGAAAATAAAAATAGAATTTTGGAAGAAATGACAATCATATCGTTACACATGGTGCGGGCAGAACGTGGAAAACATTAATGTAAATTTGTGCCGTAAAAGCAAATGAGCGAAAATAAAAAGAAATTAAATTACTCAGTACCTACCTAATGGTCGTATTCAGCTAGCAATTTGATAGAGGATGTCGACGTAAAATGCCGGAAATAGATAGGCACATATCATGTCACATAATTAACTTTTATAAAGTCAAAGGATGATAATAATGTATACTTTTATTTTCTTAGCTTAAATGAGTTTACTAATGGTAAGTGTACTAATAAAAATAAAATCTCGTATCATAAAAGTAAGATTGATGGCTCCTTCTTTTTGTATATCAAATCTATACCTAAGCAGTAAAGTTATCGACTTATAAGCGATTATCTGTAAATTGTTATCGACAATTTAATTGTCATTCGGTTTTTAGCATAGACATTTACCTTTAGATAAGCAACAACAATCACGAAAGTAGCAAATTTATGGCCTCGCGCATGTAAGCAAACCTACACCGGATTAGGCATGCGCACTGCAACAGTATAATTTGACAAATGGGAAAATAGACAGGTCCGGGCTTTAAAATTTAAGATATTGCTCAGAAGACTGACTTTCTAGGAAACCAAAATTTACTTTTTGCTAATCTAACCAGTATGGTTTTCGCAGATCCAAAAATACAGAAATAGCTGTAGGAGATATCATAACAAATATTCAAGCTAATGTCGACAGCAGTAAAAAATGCTGTTCACTATCCTTAGATCTGTGTAAGGCTTTTGACACCGTAAACCATGATATTTTATTAGGAAAATTATACAGTATCGCAATAAAGGGAAATACACACAAACTACTTCAAAGTTATTTAAGCTATCGTAAACAATTGGTTCAATTGGGGAAAGAAAATTTTCGGAAAAATAAATAATATGTGGAGTTCCACAAGGATCAATATTGGGTCCGTTATTATTCTCAATTTACATTAATTCCGTTTCCAAATTGAACTTAAAGGGCAATATAAAGCTATTTGCAGATGATACAACAATTATTTATTTTGCTGAAACTTGCAGAAATGTATTTTGCTATTAATTATGATTTAAAAATACTTCTTTCTTGGCTTCAATCAAATAAACTTACGTTAAATTTTACAAAATCTTCTTTTATGTTTATAACTAAAAATAAAATAAATTCCATGATTAACCCCTTAACATTTAATAATGAAAATATTCAATATTCAAAATCGACAAAATTTTTAGGATTAGTTTTAGTCGAAAATTTATATTGGAAAAGCCATATCCAGTATATTATCAACTCGATATCTCCTTTGGTATCTGTTTTGTACAGAGCTAGATATTTGATTCCTTTGAAATACTTAAAAATATATATTTTTCATTATTATAATCAAAGTTACAATACTTAGCTTCTGCATGGGCACCTGCTTGTTTATCAAACTTAAAACCATTAGAAAAATTGCAAAATAAAGGTATTAAATGTATACACAAATTACCACATTTAGAATCAACTGGTAATCTATATAGACCGAAAGGGTATTTACACGTTCAAAACATTTATAAATTAAAAATTTGTATATAATTCACTCTATTATTTTAAAAGAAAAAAATGAAACATAACACTTCAGGAGAATAAGACATTACCTGATCATAACACCAGCCGTTGTATAAATTATCAAACTATACCAGTAAAAAGTAATTTCGGAAAAAAAATCGCTTTTATATGACGGAATAATAAAATATAACAATCTTCCAAAAAATATCAGAAAAATTAAAAAATTGGCAACTTTTAAAAAGCAATTAAAGAGATATTTACTAAATTAAATTATTTATACTATTTTTTTAATTGATTTTAATAATGAATTATATTGGATTAACTGCCATTTTTTTTATTGTTATTTTTTTTAATGGTTATTATTTTCTATATTATGTTGAACAAACCCGAACTAATAATGAACAGCTTTGAACGACCAATGAACATCACATATAACGTACCATCCATCGTGCATCACCATGTATATACTTGTAAGGAAAAATCCTATTCTATTAATCGAACTTCGATGTATCTTATAAACTTGGCGTCGCCATCAGACCATTTACAAACTCATCAAACACACAGACGAGAATGAGATTTGGAAAGTGCTTTTAAGCTTATGAGTTTATATACGTCTTGTCTTATTATACACGATCTACTTTATTATATTATATTTGTCGCAGACAAATTATATAGTTTTGCACATTACTGACAGGACTTTCTTGAATTTAACAATTATTTTTATTTGCCGACGATACTACTACCTTGTGGCGTGGAAAAAATGCAGAAGAGTTAAGGCTAATTGTGCAGAACGATTTATTGCTTGTCAAACAATGGTGTGATGCGAATCTTTTAGGTTTAAATATCAGCAAAACTAGTATACGTTTTCGTTTTCTGACTTAACTTTGACAGATAATTTTGTTAAAAACTCTAGCGTTGCTAAATTCTTGGGTGTTCAAATCGACGACAAACTTAAGTTTAAGGACCACATTCTTGCATTGAATGTGGCGGTTCTTACGCAGTGAGAGTTGTCTTAAGAGAATTGAGGAAGAGTGTGGGTAGAATGGTTTATCTTTCACTGGTTGAGAGTCACTTGAGGTATGGTAGTGCTTTCTGAGAATTTAGTAGTAAGGGCCTATTGGGCTTCACATTGGTTTTGCAAAAGAGGGCATTAAGATACTTGTGTGGTGTTAATTGTCATACTCACTTTATTTGCCAGGGAAAATATTTTAACTTTGATTGGAATTTTTATCTTGGAAACGACCTGCCTTATCCATAAAAAATATAAAATTATGCTACTAACAGCTCCTATAACATGCGTACTGTGAATGATATTCCTCTTCATACACCAAAAACAACTCTCACCAAAAATTCCTTGATATTTGAGAGCATCAAAATTTATAACCACATACCACTGGCTTATCGGCAGGCGATTGATGACAGGATTTTTAAGCAAAGACTTAAAAGGCAACTAATTACTAGACCCTACTATACTATCCAGGAATTTTACAATGATAATATCTAGGCATTTCCTTTGATTTTTTTAAAAACTTTGATTAGTATTCTTGCCAGATTTTTTGTAAGATTGAGCTTGTCTTCGTCTTAGATTGATTTGTGTGTAAATTTTTGACCATGACCATTTTATTGTCCCATAAGGTATGATAATCTATTTATTTATTTAATTATTTATCTATTTATTGGATTACTTATTCTTACTATCGAATCATTCTAAACATAATACAAAACCGACAATTATTGCTGAAAATTAACCAGCGAGTGCCGAAATAATTCTACGCTTAGGGCTTAGAGAGCCTATCTTTTAGCTTTATCTAATTTCTATTCCGCCAGTGCTAAATTTCCAAAAGAAAGGTTTATTAGTTTTCTTTTCGGGCTTATCAGAAAACCTTTATCCGTAACACGGGATTCGTTTTTAATAATAATAAGCCAGACGTGGGTTAGGTAAATTAAATCGGTATAAATGGGATCCCGGGATTATTAGAAGATTGCCGGGTTTGGGACCTTTTTAAATTAATACTGACTCTTTTACGTGGCATTTTTTTCTTTTCGGGCGAATACTTAGCTTGGAAAACATCATGTCTCTACATCGTGGGCGGATGCGTCTTATACCTTATGGAATTTCTTTATTTTTTTAAATTTATTTATTTCTTTTTTTAATTTTCTCTCTGGCTTAATATATCTATTCTGTCTTCCATCGCATTCGATTGTCCC
The DNA here is from genome assembly GCA_963969555.1 of Polydrusus pterygomalis. NCBI lineage: Eukaryota > Metazoa > Arthropoda > Insecta > Coleoptera > Curculionidae > Polydrusus > Polydrusus pterygomalis. The sequence continues at coordinate 11,243,750 of OZ018383.1, forward strand.
AAAGAATAACCAGTAAAATGTATTAATAAAGGGCGGATTATATGCACTTAAATTGAATGCCCTTAGAATATGCAGTTATTTGCAATGTTTTTTACCAAATATTCATACTGGTATGCAATATTTCTTAATTTATTATAGTAAAGTAAAGAAACACATTGAGTTCTAAAAATATGTTTATTAAAAAAAATGCAAAAAAAACAAAGAAAAATAAAAAAAAAAAACAAATTTTTAAACAAAAATTTTATAAAAGACATTTATTACTAAATATGTTTTAAAATTTACAACTAAAAAGGATTGTCTTCTATTAGTAAAAATATGTTTATACAAAGAGAAGCTTCTTTCAACATCTACTGATGTAAAGTATTTTACACAATAAATGGTTTTGCAAGAGCTCGGCCATAAAAATACAAATAAACTGTCGAACAGGCCACCGTCAGTGCAGTCAATAAGTCGATAGGGGAGAGGCGGGCATATTGACATAGACGGGCATAATGACTTTTTTCTAGTATGCCAAATCTAGTAGCAGTATAAGTCCCAGTTCGGGTGATAACGTTCAAGAGCCGGAAACACTCAACGGCGGTCCTGGAACGTCTTTCTGGGGGGGGTACTTTGAAGGACTAGCGCCGAAGGCGTAATCTCTCTTGCGCCGCAGGCGAAAATTTTTTGGGTGCCACGCCCTTTTTTGGGTAAAATAACCGTAAAGCTTAATCTGCAGCGATGTGCCAGACCTTAAAACACTCTTTTAATTTAAAAGAAATTTGAAAGGGCGACAAAATAAACAAGTTTTAAAAGCTTCGAGGGCATTATCCGTAACAGATGAACGTTGTTTATACAATTATTGTACTATACATATCTGGGGGGCCCGGGCCCCCTGAGCCCCCTCGTAAATACGCCACTGATGTAGTATGTTTTAATATTGTAACATAAGTCAAAACACTAAAATAAAACAAAACCTAAATGTATATGTATAATAAAGAAATCAGAACATGAAAATAAAGCTAAAAAAAATTACAATTGTTTTTTAATATATTTTGCATTGGATGCCGCTGCTTTTAACATTTTTATTAAGTCATTAGAAAACCGGACATTCTTCGGTCCGATTTACCAGCATTTTCGCGATATTATATCGACTTATCGATGGACTATAATAGAATATATCTTATAATATTAAGATGTTGATATTTTTATATAAAAAATGTTTTTTCAAATTTATTGGTTTTGTTTTTTATTTAAAAATAATAAATATTTATAGTTTTTTGGACATATTATTTTTAGTTTTTGCGTCCTCAACCTGGTCTCTGGGGGGGGGGGTAATTACCCCCAGTACCCCCCCCCCCCCGTAGGACCGCCCTTGGAAACACTGCACTGGCTCTAGTACGGACTCTCTAGACTTTCATCCGACGGATTTATTGTGTTATTTGTGGTTGCCTGGTTTTGACCTTCAGGTTAGTAACATTTTGGAATATTATTTAACTACCTAAAATTTATTTTTGCCATAGTTTTAAGACATTGTCTTGACCACACAATTGTACACTATAAATTAATAACACATTTTTGAAAATTTATTGCAATTTAAGTGTTTTTGAACCCAAATTTTTAAAAAATATCAGTACGGGCAAAACGACATAGCATAATGGCAGGTAAAATGAATAGTGTGTCATTTTGCCCGCCTGCCGCAGAGTTTTAACGGATTTTTTTTTTTTTAGATGGTTTATTTATTATAAAAGAACGACAAATAGAGAAGTTTGGAATGATGTCGATATGGAAAGAGCCATACAAGCTATCCGTAATAGCGAAATGGGCTGGTTAAAAGCAAGTATGCCATTTTAATTTTATGTTGCAAAGTACGTTTAACCTGTTCCAAATAAAGTTCATAAAAAAAAAGAATAAATTTATTTCTAAAGTTGTAGAGTATTTCACTGGTTATCGACATGTATTAAAATAATTAACTTAAGCTCATTTGTTCATGAGGTTTTATGGATAAAAAACTAAGTATGTCATTATGCCCGCCTCTCCCCTACCATTTAGGGTGAAAGATACTTTAATATCGGACAATACTACAATGCTTTTTACTGCAGTTAAGTATATAAATCCTTCATTCTTTTTTACAGTTACATCCAATTTGTTCCTTACTTGCATGACCTCCTACTTTACCGGGAATGTTGTTACATTTAGCGGAAAAAGTTTCAACAATACTAATTGACTTAAACTTAAATTTCTACTCTCCAACGAGGATATTATGTCCGGTATAAAACTGAAATTAACCTTAATCAAAACAAGATCTTTAGCTACACTTGCCCTTTTTAACAACTCTTTACTTTGCACAACACACTGCGAATCGTAATCTAAATCCAAAATTAGTTCTTTAATGGCTTCGAAATGCTCTGCGTAGAATATTGCGGCCTTAGTCCATGTTCCCCACCGGGTAATAAAGGGTTCTGGTTCTGGATCGATATAAATACAGTTTGTTAAGCAGGTAATAATAACGCATCATTAAGTGACAATAAACAACCCATAACAATATACCTGCAAACCCCGGAAACCCCCAATAAATACCTTGTGTATAACCAAAATGTAAATATAATAATTATTATTATAATCTTCAGATTGGAAAATCCCTGAAATAAGTACGGAACTGGACATTAAACCTATTTTATTATAAACTTGACAAAATTTGCAAAAAATGCATATACAATAATTAAGCAAGTAGGGAAAAACCAATAACGATTCTTAAATATAAACGTAAACTAACTATGTATATGCATTATTTACAAACACTTTTACTAAAGGTCATATCGAGGAGTGTCTATTGTAGTAAAGAAGGCCTTTAAATAAATAAAGAAACAAACAATTTGCAGCTCACAATAATCATTTACAAAGGACACAATTCTATGTAAAGTATGTTGTTCGCTCATATCTTCGATTTTATTTGAATAAGGAGTCTATTTTTGATATAAAAGAATCTATTCTTGTTGTTTACCTATTGGATAAACCTTTTGGTCACTTCGCATCAGAAAGTAGAGATTTTAACGAAGAAAAAGCCCACCGACTTTTAAAAAAAGCAGATATTTTGCCGTGAGAATTTTCGATTGAAAATTAGGGTGCTTTAAGTCAAAATAAGGTGAAAAAATAAATATTTTAAATCAAAAAAATTACAGTGTATTTGGGACATAAAAAGGTAAGTTTTCACCAAATTTCGTGAAAAAAAATTTTTTTTGTAAAAGATAAAAATAAAAAACCAAAAACTTGGTTATTTGAATTTTTCACATACATTTTGAGGTTACGTGAAAAAATTGCAAATACAAGAGTTGTAGATCTTTTTATTACCTACAACTTTGCCTTTTAACGTTTTTCCATAGGACTTGTAGTTTGGCCGGAAATTGAGATAAATCGTTTTCTACCCTTAAAAACTCACCCCCTTCCACTTCCCGACCTCGGATCGCCCGTAAATTATTTTTCCTTTCATTTTTGTTATATTCTCTTCTTTTTCCAATGGGTTTCATCCTACTATTATTTTTTTTGGATTAAAAAATTATCGACCCTGGTCTATAGAGTAAACTCCAAATTATGGTAAATAAAGGAGATAAATGTTACAGATTTAATACTCTCGTTAGTCCAATAATTCAATAAAAATCGAATAAATAAGATAAAAAGGGCTATTTTTTATATTTTGGGCTCAGAACCCTAAGGTAATATACATATCCCTCGACACCAAATTATTTTGATTTATTTTTATGGCGGTATTTGCATTTTTATAGCGATATTACACAAAAACTTGAAGAAAAATAGGCATGGGAAGAGACGTATCGTTAAGAAAGAATAACGAAGAAGTGCACGTTTATACATATCGTGTATGAATGTCAACGATCAAAATTTATACACGATTAATACACGATCTATCGTGACATGAATTAACACCTACCTAATACTTGTCAAATGTGTTGTTCTGATTATGATGAGTTCTCGACGCTCCGTGGATTGTGTAAAGTTTTGTCGAGTCAATGTTATGCTGACTACTTACAGTCAGTTGAGAACGATCTTCATGACAATCCGGGGAGTTTTTGGCGCTTTTTGAGTAACAAGAGGGGGGCAGTTGGTTACCCCAGCGCGATGTATTTTGGTGATCTGCATGGTGACACCTGCGCTGACTCAGTAGATTTGTTTGCTGACTACTTTTCAACGGTTTATTCAAAATCTACATATGATATTCCGGAGTATTATAACAATTTACAAGAATTAATAAATGTCAATGTTCTAAGCATAGGTGTCACTGATGTGTTTGAAGCCATCATGCATTGCAAATCAAGTTCTTCCTATGGCCCCGATGGTGTTCCGTCTGTGTTGCTGAAAGCCTGCGTATGCTCTCTTAGCCAGCCATTAAACTTTATCTTCAATTTGTCTCTCCAAGCTGGAATCTTTCCTGATTTTTGGAAACAATCATTTATTGTTCCTATATTTAAGTCTGGGGACAGGAGCAATGTGGCTGACTATAGGGGTATATGCATGCAGTCTGTCATCCCTAAAATCTTTGACTCTCCTGTCACGTCTCTGCTGTTATGGGAGTGCAGGCGTGTCATAGTAGCGCAGCAGCACGGTTTCTGTGCGGGGAGGTCCACACTCACGAACCTATTGATATACCATGATTACCTGTTAAATGCCTTCGAGAATAAACTCCAGGTCGACAGTGTATACACTGACTTTTCGAAGGCGTTCGATCGAGTGGATCATAAACTGCTTGTGGCTAAGCTGGCGGCTTGGGGTTTTGGCTCGGGCATTCTTCAGTGGATTCTCAGTTTCCTCACTGGAAGGGTTCAGAGAGTAAGAATACATAATTTTGTATTTAAAGAGATTGCTGTGCATTCTGTTGTACCTCAAGGTTCCCATAGTGGGCCTTTACTTTTTATACTTTTTATAAATGACATTGGTAATTTTATTACTCAGTCTGTATATTTGTTGTTTGCTGATGACTTCAAATTATATCGATTAATTTACTCCAGTTTGGATTGTGCTCCATTTCAAAGTGATCTGGACGGCCTTTATTGTTGGTCTCAAATGAATGGTCTTGATTTGAACATAAAAAAATGTCATAGTATATCCTTTTATAGATCTCGTAATCCCATTGATTGTAACTATAATATAGCTGGTGTCGTCTTAGATAAAGTTGGGGAGATTCGTGGCCTTGGAGTTATTCTGGATAGGTCTCTCACATTTGTTAACCATATTAATTCTATTACATGCACGGGCTATAGAAACCTAGGATTTGTATCTAGAAACTGTAAAGAATTTTCATGTCAAACATTTAAATTAATGTATTGCTCCATAGTGAGATCTGGCCTGGAGTATGCCAGTGTGTTGTGGTCACCTTACTATCAGGTACATGTGCAGGCGATCGAGGGCGTGCAGAGAAGATTTCTGCGTGTTTGTGCACACAAATTACAAATTCGTTTTCAAAACTTTTATATAGGTTATCAACTTATTCTCAATATCATAAATCTATGCTCTCTACAAAATAGACGTTTCCTCTTGGATATGTGTTTTTTATTTAAGCTTATTACGGGTGACATAGATTGTGATTATCTCTTATCTGAGCTATATTTTAATACCAGACACAATACTCGCAGCAGGAACCTCTTCTCTTTACCTTTCCATTCTACCAATTATAGCATGTTTCGTCCGTTAACCAGGCTGCAGCGAAACTTTAACAGCCTCGACCTCGATATTCATACCACTCATTCTAAGTTTAAATTTGATCTTAAGAGAAAAATACGTAGTAGTGTATTACCACTCTGACCGACCAATACTGATTAACTCTCTGAGATTATTACCAAGTGTGGATTATTTATCTTTAAGCTACTGCTTACTATACGTGGCACCTGAAAAAAATTTGCCTGCGGCGCATCTTTAAAGAAAGAGATGACCATGCTCCAGCACCCATAAACATTTTTAAAAGTCAATTGCGCATATGCTATGGCCACAGAAACACTTAAAAAACACCAAAATCGGAAGCAATATGACGCAACCTGACGCTTGAGCTTGCTACGGCACACTGCTGATCTGGGAACTTTAACGACGAAACCAGATCAGCTGTTAATGTCAAATGCCTTGTTTTAAGAAAAAATTAACTATACCTACCGGTTTTTTTTGTCCCTACTGTGCTGAACACATATTTATAATAAACCCATCTTGGAATTTATTATGTGGACAGTGTGGACACCCTGTATAGTAGCTGGAAATTTACCGAAAAAAATGGATTAGTTTATTGTTTGTCCATCTGATATAGATATATTATGAGGTCCAACATTTTTGAACACCTCCCTTGAATATTTACATATCATTACGAACTTCGATCTGTTCTAAATATAGAATTAAATAAAGGGAGCATGTAACAAAAGTTCTCACATCCACTGACGTAGTCAGTCATTAGTAGACACTTCACATTGAGTTTGTAGGACTCTAGGTATAGTTGAACATCGCATCTCTTTATTACGACAAGCCGACAATACCCAAAATGCTATCGTCCACCAGGTTTCATCGGAAATTCCGAACAAACTCACGTGTAAGCGTTGTAAAATTTCTGCACTTCAGTAATGCCCCGCGTTGTTGAGAAAACATGTGTGTATTCTTAATTTAACGAAATAGATCTCTAAAGGCTCGTTCCCAGAGCTACGGATGTCGCTAGCGACACATCCCCACTCTTATCAATTGGGTGTCGCGGCGACCGTGAAGCGAAAGCACCGACTGTCGCACAGTGTCGCTATCTGTCCAACATAACCCTAATTGATTTGTTTGTTTGTAATATATTGTTGTTTGTAAACTTGTTTTGAATAATTTATTATGGAAAGGCGTAACTTATTAATAGCGTATTATCTTTGGCGAAAAGCCAAACGCTCCAGTACTAAGGAAAACCAGATAAAGAGGAAATAAGAGGAGGTAAAAGGTACTTCCCAAAATTAATTTAGGCTATGTTTATGCTAATTTTTATTTAAAACCAAACTGGAAATTCACAAAATAATATCAAAACACAAACAAAATTAAAAAATAGCTGCTGCAAATAAACGGCACGACGTTGAAGTTGAAATAATTGAACGACAACGACACCGATCTTGCGACACTTAGGTGGGGGTTAGGGGTAATGACGTAAGGTGCTCCTGATTGGTCAAGATGATGTCGCTGGCGACACAACGTAGCTCTGAGAACGAGGCTTAAGACTTACGAACACCTTAATAGGAAAGGTTTTCTTAGCTTCTATCTTATAAATAGGTATGCCACAACCACCTTGAAAAGAAGCCATGAAGTGACATCGGGCAACGCCGCATCAGCTGGGAGTTGCGGATCCACAAGCTATTATTATGACGCGCAGCAACGGGCGAATTTTATTCTTTCTGATATTTTTGTGTTTTTGGCTCTGTTGCCACTATATTGACATTGAAAAATGTACAAAAAAGTAATAAATAGTTTTGGATAGCAAGAACAACTTATCTAATTATTAAATAATAGTAATATTGCGTTGAGAAGCTGTTCTGGTTTCAGTACGAGTAGATTTATTTGATCGATCAAAAGTAATATTCTATTATACAAATTATTATCTTCTACGTTTAAATTACAGGATTAACTATCATCTTCTGAAGTCTCAAAATTTAGTAAGCTTAAGGCTCTGTTTGAGAAATCTATACGCTTGTCTTAAGAAAGCCACCTACTATCTGGGTAACTTGGTTACTTTCACAATGTATGAATTGGTACCGAGAAAATAAGTTTTTAAGCTGAATAATGTCACTGGGGACAAAATGCTTTGCACAAACTACAGAATACTGTGTGGGCAACCAATTGGCTATTTGGAATGGCTTTTAGCCATAGAATTTTCAGATTTTCATCTTTTGGGAAGTGAAAAACTGATACTCCCTCCACCTGCTTTTAAAACACTTTTATAGTTAGAGTTACACCCAGGAATACAGCAACATAAATAAACTTACGAACTATCTCTACTAGTGATATTTTTAACTAATTCACATATACCTTCAAGTAAAATAAACACTTCAATATTTAATAAATTAACTGTAGCCATAAAATAATAAAGTTTATCCCAAAGAGCTAACTAGAATACAAAAACACAACTTTTAAATTTAAACAAATAAAATTCTGCCGCCATTTATGAGACCCGTAAACAAACCGCCTGGCCGGCCAGGCTATTGGATTTTTCACTTTATTAATGTTATGACAGCAAATCCGCACCAAAAATCCTTACTAATATTTTGCAGAGGTTCTTAGCAATCATGTCACATAATTTTTTTATTAGATATTAATCGAAAACCGGATAAAAATATAAACTAATACGAAAAACCTAATTCGCGAGTGAATTACATATTAAAGCATGGCTAACGTCAAAAAAGTCACGTGACACATGGATCTTCAAGCAGTGTTGTCGATGTTTCTGTTTCACGGCTTCTTTTAAGGTGGTTGTGGGTATGCTATTGTAAAGTTTTAAAACATTATTATTATTATCATTATAATCGAATACAATAAAAAAACGCAACGTTATAAAAAAGGATTCTAAAAATCCTAATAAAAAAAAATTGATGCCAATATCGGAACATAATGTCTGTTCTGTAAAGATAAAAATTAAATTAAAATTGCTTAACGTCCTTTCAATTTATCTACCCTTGTAATTGAATTAGGGAATTTTTACGAAGCCGTGTAACCTGCGAAACAGTCCATCTTTTTCAATTCAAAAAGTAATTTATCTTTTTTGTTAAACGCATATTTTTTATGTCATTTTTTTTTAATGACTCATGGTTAGGTTTTTCTTTTTATTGCCATATACAAGGGTGGCCCACCCTCTACCGGATTTACCGAAAGGGTTAAGGGGGCAGACAGCCCCCGGCCGTAAATTTTTGTTTAAACTCCAACATAATTTTACCCAAATAAATGAAATTCTCTAACTTAAACCTTCCACTCAGCTCATATCAGGCCGATTTCCGCGATAATATCAGGTGGTACCGACAGCATTTCACGTTTCACACCATAGACATTTATTATTTATCCAATCTCAATTTGAGGACATTCCAATCATTCCATACGGCGGTAAACAGTCTCAAAGAGACCGACCGCACAACCACGGTTGTCAGATCTTTCTTCTTCAATTCTTTAAGTTTTTTTATTAAAGATATTTCATTTATATCAGTATTCAATTGTTAGTCAGTAGCTTTCTTTGAAAGCTAGTTTGCAAAAAATATACTTTAAACCGAGGAGTTTTGAGTGTGACAGAAAAAAATAACAAGCCATTCATTGTTATAATAATACATTCTTTAGTCCTTAAGAGGAAGTAACCCCTTTTACCACAATGAAAATTGCCCAACGTTTTGCTGGTCAAACGAAAATAAAAAATAAAAATTGGTATTTAGAAAATAAATTCTACTTTAAATACCCCATCCAGAAAAGTAAATGACGATCGAAAATATTCAAAAAAATTTTTTTTAGAAATTTTTTTTATTTTTAGTAATTTTGTAATATCTTAAACAATTCTTTATTGGTCAAAAGCAAAATGACTTTCCCGGGTGTAGAATGTTGTACCAAACAATTTTTCTTAAAGACATTTTTCAATATCGGCCTTACTTTTTTCTCAAAAACTTTGGGCGCGTAAAGTGAATTTAAGCGTGTAAAGTGGGCAAAACGTTCGGCAATTTTCATTGTGGTAAAGGGGGTTACTGCTCTTAAGAAACAATATAACTGAAATCAAGACAATCAGTGTTTAAAAACAACTAATTAACAAACCCTTGTTTCTCGTATATAGGTACTTACATTGTGCTTACGAATCCGAAAATTTTGAAGAATTGGCAACAGCATGTAATTTGTTGCGGTTGGAAGCGCCAGGATATAAGCTGAACCGGTACTCGGCCCATCTAACGATCGATTCTGCCAGACAGAGATAGGCCAGTGACCGCCGATGGCGTGGAAGAGACGGAGATAAAATATACGTGGTTATGCCTTGATGAACGGGCCGGAGTCTGGTTGACGAGAATGAAGTTCTGGTAAAAAAATTAAAGCATTTTCTGAGCAGTGTCGTGCCGTGTCAGGTTTATTTTTCTGATTTTAGTTTTGTATATAGAATTTTTGAGTTACCTTATATTTTTTATTTCAATATAATATTATTATATATACAGTGGGTTTATAAAGTGTAGTATGTACAAACAGCTAATGTAAAACAAACTTATAAGTGTGTATACGCATATTAATTATTTGTGTGGAACGCCTATGGTTAGGAAATTCCCACAGTTTAATGTCATTAAATTGACCTAAGAAACACTATACCTTTAGATACGTACCTACAGCTGATGTCCTGCGCAAACAAAAGTTACGTATTATGGGTGAACAAATGCGTCCGAGAACACGGCTCGCCGGTCCGAGCAGAATTGGACATGCGCACAAACCTCCTGTTATCGGCCTGTCTTTCTTTATCGACATGCTCCAAATACACTCCAGAACCGGCTCGGCTGCCATTTTTGTAGTCGTGTTTTAACTTTTCTCTGTGGATTCCTTGTTGTTTATTGTGGGTATTTAATATTTACGGATTTCTAGTTTTTGTGTAGTTTAATGAATTATATTTGTGCTTTTAGTTACTCGGATTGGAATATATATATATATATAACCCCGCAGCAATAGACCTAAATCAAGCACTTATAATGTTGAAAGTGGAATTCAACATGCATTTAATATTTAACATGTTCATCAATGTGTTCATTTATTACGGATTTTGATGGTAGATTTCATGATATCACTAATTAATGCATAACTAGCTAGATTTTAAATCCAATAAGGTTGGATAGTAATGTTGATATTTAATTACGAATAGTACGATGCGGCGGGATAATAATTATAGCAGTCCTAAATTCCGAATTTATTGATTCACGTTCTGTTTCTAATATAAAAATTTATATAAAAATCGCTGGCAACCAATTTTCACTCCACCCATACATAACTCAATTACAACAAAATTGGGAAAACGGGTTTCTCACCTTGCTGCTTATACCTGGATAGAACAACAGCTATATAAATGGCTGTAAATTATTGTATGAACGATTTTTTACCATAAGTAATAATGGTTATTTCTAAATATTTTTGTGTTTAAATTACAGCCGCCAAATAAGAAAATTATAAAATAATACCAGGAAAACTATAAAAGTATAAAGCCAAAAAGGGTAAATTTATTAACAAACAACAAACAAAATACTAATATTTAATTGCTGCGCCATTGGATTCTAACGCACTAATCGTAATCTTCTTGGCATTGACAAAATAATACTTCTGGTGTAATCCCAAATTTCTTCTATTTTATCAAATAACTCTATTTCATTCTGTGGTTTAAAATTTATTTTGTACATTTTTTTTACCATCAATCCCCAAACATTTTCAATTGGATTTTCAGGACTTCTTGAGCACCAAGGCAGACATGTTACGCTGTTTTGTCTAAGCCAGTTTCCTATATTGCTTGCAGTATGCACATTGCACAGGGCAGTTATCCTACTAAAATATAAAGTTATTTCCTTCAAAAACTATCGCGGCAGAAGGAAGAAAAACATTTTCCAAAATCTAAAGATACAAATAAGCTGTTTAGTGTTCCACCAATATTCCAACATACACCTGCACCGTAAACACTTATCCATGCCTCTATACATTAACGGAGAAGCGTCCACTGGTTTGGTTTTTTTGAGTATCCTTCTCATCATATCGGGAATTTGATGGTCTATATACTTGAATCCTTCCATTGTAGACAGAAAAGTTTTCTCATCGGAAAATTTCCATTTTCTGGTAAATATTGCACAGCAAACCCAATTCTTTGTTCCTTATCACTATTTTTTAAAAACGGTTTGGATGCAGCTGCTCGATTTCTTAATTCGGAACATTGTCTTACTCGGCGTTGCTCAGTTCTAGATGAAGCAGGAAATCCTGTTATGTGCATTGCGGATACTGCAGTTTCAAATGGATTTTGCCTTAAATACTCCACCAAATTTCGGTCTTCTTCATTTGATGGTTTTCTATTATTTAAACCAGACCCAACAGACCTTTCAAGTGTTTGATGATAGCGTCATTTTTTTACAATTCCTTGAACAGTACTTCTAGGTACTCTAAAATGATCAGCTATTTTTCCATAAGACCACCCTATTTCTACTAAACATATTATTCTTGCTTTTTCAATAATACTTAAACGAGGCATTTTTAAATCAAATAAGATAATGACAATACTTCGACAGATATCATGATAACAATTAACACGTTACAAAGGTAGGTAATAAAGGTAAAAAAGTTGCATTTACAATGCCACAGTTTAGTGTACGAAGTTATGTGTCGTCAACTGTACATACCATAAAAAAACCTTCAGATCCTCTAGAGTCTAACACAATACAACAGGAAATAGTCATAGACATTTAAGGTAAATGTCTATGGAAATGGTAAGGAATATTCTTCGAGGAAACAACACGTTAGTTCATTTAAAAACCTTTAAAGTTCCCTTAACTAACCAACAGGAACTTTGTCTTTAAGCTCATGTTAAATCGGTACAATAATACAAATGAAAATAAAAGTTATATTGCAGAACATGCTTCAGGAATCTAACTCAACGACTGTTACCCATTTTATGCCAGATAAACTTTAAACAAAACAATATTTTAATAAAACAAATACAACATTGCGTGTAGAACAGGTTACGAAAATCGAGACGCCCACTTTATAGTCACCAAATAAATTACTTTTAAAGTAAGCGGTGTGGAAAAAAAAGATTTATTTTCGATCAGATATTTTTAAAATATTTAGCTTGTTTTACCGCAGACAATGGGTAAATAATTTTTTTAATTGTTTGCGTGACACTTAAACCAGCAAACATTGGAGTATTCGTGTTAAAAATTGGACAAAATTATCTATATATTTCTTTTACTAGAAAATAAAGACGCCAGTGGACACTAAATTAGAACTTTCACAACAATGTCTTAAATACTGCGACTTTATAGTTGAATCCAGCTACAAATATACAATTTCTCGATACTAGGTAGACGCTGTTCATTGTGTTTTATAAAGCAGTCATTGTAATAATAAGCAGCTGTCCATTTTCTCTTAGGATTGCTTTTAAAATGACTGTACGAGAGACAGAAAGTTTTTTTGTAGTCTTCAGGACATTTCGTTATTTCTATTATAATTTTCCTTCAAAAAAGCTTCAATTTTTCAATCCCTGAAATTGTATTCCTGGGTGCAGTGTTAGGGGGGCAGGTTAATTGTATATGGTAATTTACCTGGACCTACTGGCGTTGTCAGGGGTTAGGGAGGGGGCACAGGGACATTTGCCTCACACCCCAAGAGGCAATATAAGGTTCATTACATGAGTAATAGTGCCATGTATCTATTAGTATAGAGGGACACGGGAGAGGAATTTCGTAATATTTTTTAAAAAATATTAATTTTAAATAGGGATGCTATTACAGTCCACGTAATACCCCTTTAATTTGAGGTATGTATTAGTACATTATTCTTGGCTAATTTATTTAAAATATTAGAAACTTAGTTATTAAAGGTTACCACATAGACATTTACCTTTAGATCCGTACAGCTTATCTCCTGCGCAAACAAAAGTTACGTTTTATGGATGAAAAAAAAAATTAAGTTCTTTATTATAAAACCTCAGTAGAAAAAATATTGTATACAATTCGTTACGAAACAATGTCTTTTAGTCACTTTGACGTGTTGTCCAACTCGGATTTGCCTCGTTGGACAATTTTACGTCGCGTGCCTAAAAGACACTCATTTCGCAACTTATTGTATAAATAGCTATTTATTACCTATGTTTCATTGACACTTGCCAAAAAATATTAAATTATACCTAGTCTGTGGTTACGTTTTAATTGTAAATAATTACCTGCGTTACTTTTAAGCACGCTGCGCTTAAAAGGAGGTTATTAAAAAACCATAATGACAATCGAAAAGAGGTTATTATAAAACGTCAGTAGAAAAAAGCAATTAAGTAACGCTCGCAATAATATGCGGTTTTAAATAATAGCTTTTGTTGTGATTTTTTTCATGCTTACCTTGACGGAAATTATATTGATTTGTATGGGTGCTCTGCACCCATAATATATTCAGTATGGGTGCTTGCGCACCCATAGCACCCATGGAGTCGGCGCCTATGTAATTCTGTGCCTGTGGAACAAACTTGTATAATGTAAATAGACAAGGCAACCTTGATTGACAAAACTTTAGAATATGGGAAGTAAGACAAACCTACAAGCATTAAATTCTACTTTAAAACTGGAAAATGAAAAATTTACATAATTACTTTGAAAGAAATTACTTTCAAGAGCCTTATTCGGTATATTTGAAATTACAATCATGGATATTTAATACTTGTATGTACAACGGAGTTGAGGATAATGATTGTTTAATACAAATTTTAAAGTCATTTAACTTCCCGTTTGTTAAGCAGGAATACTCGGAAAGTTTAACGACCTATGACTGGGTTGTTTACGTTTTATTTTTATGGGAAAGTTTGCAGGAAAAATTAGTTTTTAAAAAACACTTGATCCTACAGTAACATAAAGACTTATCTCAACAAACAAATATTTTTACAAAATATAATATTATAACTGACCAAGAGTTTAAAACTCGCAAAGCTAGCCCGATGCACTGAACATTTCCTTTTTCATCTCGTTGATCTCCTTAACTCCATGCAGCGCACTTAGGGTTAGAAGGAAGGTAGGTTATGCTTCATTGCCATAAAGAAGACATTTCTATGAATCCCATGGACATATACAGTTGTATTCATAAAAAAAGGGTACAATAATTAGAATGAGAGTCAAGTTTTGTCATATTTGCGTAAAACCGGCTTGTCTAAATGATTGTTTATTGGAGGTTATCACACGTCATATATTATTAAAAATGCAAAGCATTGGCGTCGGTGTAATTAATTTTGAAGAAAAAGCAGTATAAATTCAATGACAATGCGACATAAACATAACTAGGGATAGAGAGATGATGATTTAAGATGCAACTATCTGAAAAACTAGGTTTTTTTGAAAAAAATAGTTTGCAGTTTCGTGATTTACACATCAAAATACGTCGATTCTGCAAGAAATCCTAAGTTTTGGCGTGATAACAGAAAATTACCAAACTTACGCTTACACAATTTTTAGGTATATGATTGTCAACATTATGTGTTCACATTACTTTCGTAAGTACGATAGTCACCTTTTCAAAGATTCATTTAATTGAAAAAAAATCTGATTATTTTCTATGAGCTATAAAAAATTATTGCATTCTCATAATGTAGAGTTGTATTCATAAAAAAAAACGTACAAGAATTAGAATGAAAGGTAAGTTTTGTCATATTTGCGTAAAACCGGCTTGACTAAATTATTGTTTATTGGAGGTTATCACACGTCATAGATGATCAAAAATGCAAAGCATTGACGTCGGTGTAATTAATTTTGAAACTGCATCGTGGTAACGTTTAATAAACTTTGACAGAAGAACATAAAAATTCCTTGTCAGTTGTCTGAAGTTGAAAAGGCTCAAATTGTATCGAGAATCAAAGAAGGGTGGTCAATCGGTGCTGTAGCGCAGTTGTATAATAGAAATTAAAAAACTATATTGAAAATTAAGCAACGCTGGGAAAAAGAAGAAACCCTAAAGAGAAAAATTGGTTCAGGTCGTCCCAAACGTTCCAACCCTAAACAGAATGCTGCTTTTTTTGGATATTTAAGAAATAATCCATTTGCCACTGCAATTGATACAGCATTTCCTACCACCCATCCTACCGCCAGCAGAACAGTCCAGAAATCTAAACTAAAATGTCGCCCAGCTGTGAAAAAAATGTTTCTTACCGAAGAACAGGGACAATCAAGGATTATATTATACCGCAATCCTCAATTTTGGAACAGGGTCATTTTAACTGATGAAAAGACGTTTTAGTCGACTTATAACGGACACATTCGTGTGTACCGTCCAAAAAATACCAGGTTTGAAGAGTGATATACTAACTTCTCACTTCTAGACATGGGCGTTTCTCTGTAAATGTATAGGGCTGGATAAGTGTTCATGGACATGGTGTTTGCTGGCGAATAGAGGGAAGATTTAATGCCGGAAATTACATTAACATTTTAGAAAACATATTGTTACCATCTGCTGAGCAAATATATCCCAATCATACTTTCATATTTCAACAAGATAATTGTCCAGTCCACACTGCCAATGCTGCAATAACCCACTGGTTTCAAACCCATAATGTGGAAGTGCTGCCTTGGGTCGCTTATAGTTCCTATACTAATCCAATTGAAAATATTTGGGGTATAATCGTAAAAAAATATATAATCGAAATTTTAGGCCACAAAATTCAGAAGATTTATGGGAAATAATACATGTGAGCTGGGAAGAGCTTGATCCAAATATAATTCAGTCAATTCCGAATAGACTGGCTCAAGTAATAGAAAAACATATGACCAAATATTGGATTTTATTTATTCTTGTTAAACGTTCTTTGTTTCTATTGTAATTGTAAAGATATATTATAAAATAAAAAAATTAATTTTTGTTATTCTCTTGAACTAACGCCCAACGCCAATGCTTTGCATTTTTAATAACCTTTAACATTATTTAACGAATGAAAAGATAGACAGGTCCTGGTTTTAAAATTTAAAAAGTCTTAATAAAGGGTCAATGTTTATGTGCTCGTATTTCACGGGTTACATCATTGGTCAAGAAATTCTAAAAGTTGACCCTTATATTTCCACGTGTAAACCGCTAAAGTTTGCACTAAGTTCTTGCCAGGAAACTGGAACTTGTACTAAATTTTTGACCTAATTGGAGGAAAAGGTAGTGATTTCTGGTGTTTTTAGTAGCTGCGAATCGATCAGATTTTGTAGTTAGAAAATCGTTTTTAATGTTTTGTTTCTAAAATAAGAGCTCAGTAAAGGGGGTTTCTTTCTCCCTTGCCACCGTTAAGTATGCCCATCCATAATTCTCATACGATTTGTTCGCGCAGCGTTCCTTTAACAACTTAGCTAAGCAATGAATTTTACTTTGCTATGCTGTGGAAAGAAGAAAAAGGAAAGTACCTAATAGCGAAGAATACAAGAAATCCACAGAGAAAACGTAACAACATAAATGGCGCCGAACCGGTTCTGGAGTGTATTTATATGATGTCGATAACGAAGGAAAACCTAATAACAAGAGGGCTGTGCGCATGCCCTTTGTTGTTGGGCGCCAAGGCATCTGACCGGCGAGCCGTGCGCTCGGACGTATTTTTTCACCCATAAAACTTTTGTCTATATGTCTGTATACAATGACCGGCAGAAAAGTACGCACCAAAGGGGATTTTTTTTAATTTCAAAACTTACCAAATTTTTTTGGCGGTGGAAAAGTTCTGCATGTTCTTAAACAAAAAAGAGCATAGACAAAACTCGGAAATATGGCGCTGTATACGAGGGAGAGGTGAAAACGTTAAATTCACTCAAGAATAAAGTGCCCTTATTTTTCACTGTAGAAATTTTTTTTATTAGGAAATTTTGTTTGCACTTAAAAGTTGTCCATAAATACCAAATTTCAGCTCGGTAGCACAAAAAAAAGTGTTTTTACTTTTTTTTTACGCCCCCTCGTATAACGAATCGATAGAAGCTATGCAACCTATAAATTCAATTTTTTAACAGCTCTTGGGCAATTAGACACATAACTTACTTAAATTGGTTTAAATACGCGAGAACTGGACGTTTAATAAAATAACGTCAAAAATAATCTAACTTTTTTGGTGCACACCGTACATTTTTCTATGGATAAGCGGAATAACTTTATTCAAAACAAATGAGGGTTTACTTCATACATTTAACAATATTTTGGCGTTCCCAATTTTTCAAAAACTCTTAAACCCTTTGGTTCATGAATTAAAGTTTAAACCCTTACAATAAAATTCGTTTTCATTTAAATCTAGTTGCCATGAAACATTTTTATATTTGTGCTACCGAGTTGAAATTTGGCATTTATGGATAACTTTTAAGAGCAACAACATTTCCTAATAAAAAAAATTTCCACAGTGAAAAATAAGGGCAATTTATTCTTGAGTGAATTTAACGTTTTCACCTCTCCCTCGTATACGGCGCCATATTTACAAGTTTCGTCTATGCTCTTTTCTGTTTAGGGACATGCAGAACTTTTTCACCGCCAAAAAAATTTGGTAAGTTTTGAAATAAAAAAAATCCCCTTTGGTGCGTACTTTCTGCCGGTCACTGTATGATTATTCCTCAAATTTGTTTACTTGAGGCTATGAAATTCACAAATAAAAGAAAACATACCTTGCGGAGTTTGAAAAGAGGATAAAAGTACCCGTTTATTCGTTCATTTCCCTTAGTTTATTACCTACCAAACGAAAACTTCCAAATTCTCTAAATTCATGGATATTATCTGAACCAAACAAGAATGTCATTATTTGAACGGAAACCAAAACTAAATTTTGTAATTTCATGATTATTTCCGCTGCATTTGGTTGAAATTGTCGTGTCGCAAAGACATTTTCAATTGAAGTTACTAGCTTCCCTCCCGCAATAAGTTACAAGTCCTTTGTGGTTCAAAACAGTTTGTTCGAAATTATTATGATGAAAAATTTTGAGAAACCACATTGTAAAAAAATTATTTTTATAACTTTTTGAAATATTTACTTTATTACAGGCATACTTTACATATCTAATCTTTTTTTTTTATATCTATGGTTTCCAGGGCATTTTTTGTTAAGAAGGTAAGGGATGTAATTTTACAAAGAGTTTTTCTAAATAGCTTTTAAGGTGGGAGTATCAACATGCTTGCCAACCTATAACCTATTTTGCGTAGATTTATTTATTTTTCTAGCACTTACACAAAATTTAAATAAAATCAATATCGACTGCATATTCTATGGGTAATAATTGACCTATTAAATAAATATTAAGGAATTTTATATATTATTTTAGGAGAATTGTAGAGCGAAAAACATTATTATGTCATTGTTGTTTCAATATACAATTCTCCCAAAATTAGCAATGCAATAAATTGATATTTTTGTAATATATCAGATACTACCTAAATAATGTTCCGACGATATTGGTTTTCTTTAAATGTAAGTTATTAAAATAATAAACTCAAAAAATCAACGCGAAATAGGTTATAGGTTGGCAATAGATTGAATGACGTTGAGAATTCTACCTTAATTGAGTTATTGGAAAATAATAATATAGTAATTTACGTTACAAGTCCGAAAAATACTGTTTTTTGGACGAGTCGACAAAATTCTACGAAGAGCCGCAGGCGAGTCCTGGAAGTCTGCGAGTCCAAAAAAACTGTTTTCGGACGTGTTGCGTAAACTATTTTTCGGCAACCGTGTAGAATAACAAATCAATGAGACACATTTCTTTATTATATTTCTTTGTAGAACAAAATTTCGAACATTTTGATTCTTATTTGTATTAAATATTGAAATTCGAACAGAAGATAGGTACTAACAGAAACATTCTAATTCTTATTTATATTAATATTTATATTAAAATTCGAGCAATTGCTAATATTGATTGATTCTTCCCGGCCCAGTCCGGGAAGTACGTACTTCGCGGACTAGGCACGTATTTCCCGGACTAGGCCGGAGAAATGCTACTTTCTCAAAGGAAAAGCGTCCAGGAAGTGGCGGTTGCCGAAAAAAATTTATGCGAGTCCCTCTTACCAGGACCTTCAAAAAAGTCGAACACCATTTTGATGTAAAATTAATAGAGGGACAAAGTTGGCGACTTCAATACTTTCTCTGCGAGAAAAGTAAAAATCGGTTTATCGTACATTCGACTACGTAAACATACTAAGGAAAGTTCCGGCTATGAAATCTAAATTTCCGATTTGCTCGCGGTCGGTTAACGTTCAATGCAACGACCAAAGTAGTAGCTCCCAACCGACAGATTACAAAAGCAAAGTCTGTTTGTTCTTAATTGAAAAACTAATTATAGAATTAATCCGAGCTCTTGTCGTCTTTTGTTTACGTTGACAATGGAATTGCTGCTATAGATAAAGCACCTTTTTTTTTCTGATGTGGTTGTAGGTGGAAGAAAACACTCCCGTGCAAAAAAACGGACATCATAAAATTTGGATGAAGGCTTTACAACTTTTTTATTTTTACTCAGATTTAAGTGATTTTTTAGAGAGTTCATGCAAATTTTAAGAGAAATTTGTTTTTTGACATATTATACAAGTATAATCGAAAAGTTGTTTTTTTGTCTAGTGCCAAAACACCCCGTGGACAGGGGCGGCTCGTGGTATTTGAAAGTGGTGAGGCACAGTTGAAAATTTTTTTTCTAGCAAGGTTAGATTTTAAAGTTAGTCTAGTGGTCACTCTACTTCGTCAGTTGTGTAATAGGTACCTTTTGTAAAAAAAATTATAATATTAAATTTAAAAAATTGGAATATACCTAGTTTGTAAAGCTAGGGCTATGTTATCGAACAATTTGTTCCTATGGAAATATATGGGTACTTTTATTGTGTAGTAAAAGACCACGGGACAAGTTTTCTAAATCGCTATAACCACATTTTGACCAAACTTTGTCGCTATTATTTGTTGCAAACAGAATACACGGCCAGCAAAATAATTTGTTTATCGTTACACTACCAGTTAAGCCAGTCGTACTTTTCGACCAAGTGTTTTAAAAGCTCCGATTTGATTTCCCCACCCCACCGATAGTAACAAGACCTTTACTCAAATCTGGAACAGGTCGCTTTACTTCTTTTACTATGTACAATTTATCTTCATAGGAATTAATACTTGAAAAATTCTGCTCATTTACTAAAAAATTAACAAGAAGACAAGTAGGATTGCGAATGTTTACATTTACCTGGAGAAGTTGTGACGCTGTGCTAGGTCCCGCTGAATCCATTTTTCGCTAATAAGCACAAAACAAATAAGTAATAAAAGTAATGTAATATTAATATTTTAGAAAAATCACTGCCCACTGTTGGAAAAAAGCAAAACAAAAATCAGTACGAAAAACCACAAAAGTATTTACCGAAAACTATAATAGAATAAAAAATGCAGGTGTAAGTCAAATTCACTATGCACTATGTACTTTCTCTAAACTCTAAACTTTCAACGGACAAGGGACAAACAACCTGTTAATCTAATAATAGCATTATTTCTCCAAATTCATCTAATAGATTGGATTAGTTCCCTCGCGTTCGCCTTAAATTTACGTAGAGAGTTGAGGCTGGCCTCAAAAGAATGTTTTTATGCGCTATTTAAAGCTAGATTCGACTGGACTATTACGGTATCATACAAGACATTAGATATTTTCACTAATACGCTAGACAAGGAAGCGGGAGGCCGGGCCTCTAACCATATACGACCGTATGCAGAAATGAGATGGATGATATAAGAACAAAACACGCAACGGGTCAGGAAAGACAAGGAAGCGCGAGACCGGCTTCTATTATACCATATACGATCGCATGCATAAATGAGATGGACGATAGATGGTATTTTTAGCGAAGCGCGTTAAGATTGACGCTGACGACATTAATTCTAATGGTATATATTTATGCCAATAGTAAAATAATATAAATTTGTAATTTATTTAATTTGCAAAATTATTGGTGAGGCACTGCCTCACCTGCCTCATAGGAGAAGCCGTCACTGCCTGTGGAATAATTGGGAAGCAAAATTACTTCGAAATATCAGTTTCCATTAAGCCGCAAATATTCTTTGCATTTTGGTTTTGGTTCATGTCAATACGTGCATTTATTCTCACCCAAATGCCAAATGATCTTGATGATGTCAATAATTTAGGAAACTCAAAACTAAAGCTATTGATGACCGATTTTTTGTACTTAAAACTCTTCGGAATCGTCGTTTGACGTCAGTACAGGCGAAAAACCAATTTCGAGAGGTTCGAATTAAAAAATGTCAGTTCTTGGCCAGTTCGTCGAAAATTACACGAAGGTAATTTAAACTCACGCGGACCAGCAACTGTACCTAAATTACTACCGCGTCAAAAGAGTCAAGAATGGAGGAATATTAACCAGGATGATATTCGCGGGCAAATTGATGGCATGAACCGACGTGTACAGTAAGGGCTAGAGGAGGCAATAGAAATAATAGAGATGCGTTTAAATAAAAAAAGTTGTTGTTGGTAGGGGAAAGGAGAGCACGATGACGACAGTAAGCATATTTTTGTATTTTCTTCGTCATATTTAGCCTTAAAACTTTGTTTCGTGTTTTGGAGAATTTAGGACAGCTTTAGTTCCCAACAGTTTGCTTTATATCATGCTATCTTGACTGTAATTTTTTTTTTCTTAAGTTCAAAATTTTATGACAATTTCGTCATCTTGTACTCATGTATGGGTAAGATGACGAGAGCATGCGGGTAAGATGACGAGGTTTATTAAATAAAAGAAAAACTACATAATTAGACAGATATATTAATTATTGTCACAAAAGTTGCAAATATATGCTTTGCGCTTCGCTTCTGCGGATGTCAGTCCTGAGCAAATTTCATTTTTCCAGAATCGTTACAAATTAAACAAATTTCTTCTTGACATTATCGTCATCTTCTTCCATATAATTTACTGATATGGAGGAGTCAGAGGATTCCCCATTATCATGATCGTCAAACCTTACTTTTTTAACGTGTTTGCCTTTTTTGATCTGATTTTTCTGCATTTTAGCTTTTTTCCTTTGATTCTTTTCTCTCCTTCTTCAATTCATTTCTTTTTTCTCCTCCTTTTTTTTTCCGTCAGTCTCTTTTTCTATTAATGCACTTTTAACAGGGGTATTCGTTATATGCAGAGTAGGTAGCTTCTTCCTCTGTCTCTATTCTTTATAAGCAGCAATAGGCAACTGAGGTAGACAATTCAATGATTCTGCATTAAATTGCCCGGGTAGTGAAATATCTAAGACATCAGAGGAAGTATTATGAGATGTTCCTTCTACTGCAGTGACCATATTTGCTGAAAGAGCAATAGTGGCATTCATAAGTTTTGCCCATCCTTATTCCCTGAAAATAAATAAATCATTGCTATAAATTATTTACGAACAGGTCGGGTAAGATGATGAATTCACCATCTTGCCCACTTAGCGAATTCGTCATCTTAGCCGACCACGACATTTTGAATCAAATTTTGTATTAACCAACAAAGATATATTATTTCACGAAAACTTAATGGGATATAGATAAACAATACCATAACATTGAAGAAAATACTTACCGATTCAAGATAAGATTTAACACAAATGCTATAAAGCTTATTTCGTCTTGCACTGATATTATAATGACATAACCATTAAACACAAATGGCGAAATATCGTGACTATGGAGGACTTGAGGTAGGAGGCCAATCGCAATGCATTGAATTCGATCCCAAATTAGCATCGGTAATTCAGCTTTACGAGTTGCCATAAGATGGCGCTCGTGTTCGAAGTGGGCTATCAAATAAATGGTTTCTTATGGACGCAATAACTATTTTTATTTAAATTAGTTCTTTAAGGAACAAATAAGGACTTTTATATGAATTTACACTTACTTTGTTATACTTATTAGTAAACTCGGCCTGTATAAAGTTCCAACGATGCTTCGTTTTTAAAATACAGGGTATTAAACATTCTAGCTATACCTTTGGAGCTAGAAAGAGACTTATTTGGCTGCGTTTCCTCTCTGAAAAAAATCCTGTCTTACACCCCGACACAAAGCAAACTCTACTTTTATAAATTGTACCATTATTCATTATAAATATGGAAATTAATTACAATACAACGTTATTTGTCTTGTCTTGCCTTCAAACGTTATTTGTTATTTCGAAAAATAAAACGTCAATTGTCAAAAGTAAAAGCACAGAAAAATAAATGGTTTAAGAAAAAGTTAAAAACTATGGAGGATCTAGTTTTCCATATTAAAAACGAAGAAGAAGAAGACGACATCAGCCCACTTCGGACGCGAGAGCCATCTATCAGCCAATAGCGAACTAACCAAAAAACCGGGACAGAAATTAAAAATGCTGCCATTATCGATCGGCCTCCTACCCTCTAGTTCTCCATAATCGTGACTATGGAGGACTTGAGGTAGGAGGCCGATCGCAATGCATTGGATTCGGTCCCAAATTAGCATCGGTAATTCAGCTTTACGAGTCGCTGTAAGATGGCGCGCGTGTTCGAAGTGGGCTATCAAATAATGGTTTCTTATGGACGCAATAACTATTTTTATTTAAATTAGTTCTTTAAGGAACAAATAAGGACTTTTATATGAATTTACACTTACTTTGTTATACTTATTAGTAAACTCGGCCTGTATAAAGTTCCAACGATGCTTGGTTTTTAAAATACAGTGTATTAAACATTCTTGCTATACCTTTGGAGCTAGAAAGAGACTTATTTGGCTGCGTTTTCTCTCTGAAAAAGATCCTGTCTTACACCCCGACACAAAGCAAACTCTACTTTTATAAATTGTACCATTATTCATTATAAATATGGAAATTAATTACAATACAACGTTATTTGTCTTGTCTTGCCTTCAAACATTATTTGTTATTTCGAAAAATAAAATGTCAATTGTCAAAAGTGAAAGCACAGAAAAATAAAGGGTTTAAGTAAAAGTTAAAAACTATGGAGGATCTAGTTTTCCATATTAAAAACGAAGAAGAAGAAGACAACATCAGCCCACTTCGGACGCGAGAGCCATCTATCGGCCAATAGCGAACTAACCAAAAAACCGGGACAGAATCTGAAAATGCTGCCAATGTCGATCGGCCTCCTACCCTATAGTTCTCCATAATCGTGACCAAAGAAAGTCAGATTGGGATGTTAATACATAGGCAACTTACGAAGCACACCTGCAACACTGGGCAATCAACCAAGTGGCGCTATCTAATTACAATAATCAGAATTTTTCAATTCGTCACCTTACCCGATTCGTCATCTTATCCCCCTTTCCCCTACCTGTTACGTTTGTTTAGCGAAAATGTTATTTTTGAAATCTTAGGTATACGCACCTTTTTCCGTAAATTTATTTGTTTATTAAATCGTGATTATTACAATGACATTTGTTTTCTTGCATTTTAATAGTCCATTTTATTTTGAATGCAATGGCAATGAGAAAATTATGAAAAAGTTTAAATTATTGACATCATCAACATCATTTTACATTTGGGTGAGAACAAAAATGTACGTATTGACATAAACCAAAAACCAAAATGAAAAGAATACTTGCGGCTCAATAAAAACTGATATTTTGATGTAATTTTGCTTCTTAATTAGTCCACAGGGTGTTTTGACACTAAGCAATAAGCAAAAAAACAACTTTTCGATTATCCTTGTATAATATATGTCAAAAAACCAATTTCTCTTAAAATTTGTATAGGCATGTTAAAAAAAATCATTTAAATCAAAGTAAAATTATAAAACCCTAAACTTAATCCAAATTTTATTATTATATATATAAACAAATTATTTTGCTGGCCGTGTATTCTGTTTGCAACAAATAATAGCGACAAAGTTTGGTCAAAATGTGGTTATAGCGATTTAAAAAACTTGTCCCGTGGTCTTTTATCACCTTAAATCAAAGTAAAATTATAAAACCCTAAACTTAATCCAAATTTTATTATTCCCGTTTTTTTTGCCCGGGAGTGTATATTTATTTTTGTTTGTATTAGTCTGACTTATACAATTATTATTCTTCTTAAACCAATCTGCAAAATATACCGAAAACAATGTATACTGTATCGTTCATGGGTATCAATTATTTGTCAAGTAAATTTCTTCGGCGACAATATTTAGACTTCTAATTCAGTCATTTTCGGTATAATAACCGCCCTTTGTCACCTTTCCCTTCAGTGCTACGTAACTTTTCTGTTCGTAAGGGCCCCCTTTTTTTGTCAAAGGGATCCAGCCAACTCTTAATAAGCGATTTGATTTTCCCCTTTGATGGGGGATCCTTAAATTAAATTTTGGTTCCTTTGAGTATTCAATTCTTTGTACTTGATTCTTATATAAGGGGATATTGTACACTGTTTCAGTGACAAGAGTTTTTAATTTTCTGAAACAAGAGGAAAAATGAAACTTTTTCGACCCCCTTCCCTTATCCCCCTCCCCGCAACTTATTTATTTATTTATTTTACACCATTTAACACTTCGCACCTTTAAAATTAAAGTGACACAATCCAAAAAATAGAGTTTTGCAGAAAACAGGAAAAACTGTAAAATATATTGGACCCCTCTAACTCTTTTGTCTCCTAAGCCCAAGTAATAAATTAAATTAAATGTTAAATTTGAGGAAAAATTAGCTAAATGGTTTTACTAGAAGGCAATTATTTAAATTTAATATTAAAACCTACCCTTAATAGTAAAAAAAATAAAAATAAAAAATGAAAAACAAGTTAGATCTTTTTACTGCCAATTTTTTTTTTAACAACGAACGAATTATTTGGAGTTATGCCATTTTAAAATTAAAATTGTCGTTGTACTCAGCGAGTCATTTTAGAATAGGTCCTTTTTTTATTAAATACCAGTTACTTTTTTGTAAAATGTTTGGAATCAAGTCAGTTTAGACTTAAAGCAGTGTCAATTTTCCGTCGCATGCGACAACATACTGAAATGATACTCTTTAGTATTAAAAAGACGCGCGAATACCGTTAATATGAAAAAGGCATAAATAGGTTCCTCTAATTGGGGAGAAGCGATTTGGTATTAGGTCCAGTGGCAGCTGATAGAGGGCAGTATTTAGTGCCATTTTATGATTAAACCTAGAAATATACAATTTTCGAGTTGTGTCACTTTACTTTTAAAGGTGCGACTAGTTATAGGTGCGACTTACTTACAATAAACCAATTAACAAATGGGTATATAGGCTATTTAAAATAAAATAGGTAATATTATAACAATAATTTAAAAAATTTGTGATAACAAGAAATTTAGACTTAAATTATTATATTGAAACGGAATAATTATGCTTAAAAAGACACTAACACGCTAATTTAGAATTATACTGAACTATAGCGTATACCCGGCATGAGTTGCAACCCGCTGGTATAAATACGAACCCGAACAAACCCGATATATTAGTACCCGGCATGCCACTTTCTGAAATTGCGCCCGTGCGAAGCCGGGGCGGGTCGTTAGTTATACATAAAAACCTTCCCCTTGAATCACTCCATCTATTAAAAAAAACCGCTTCAAAATCCGTTGCGTAGTTTTAAAGATTTAAGCGGATATAGGGACAGACGTATTATATTATGTTAAGATAAATCACAGCTAAAAATGTCAATCTATACCTCCACCAAAATGGTGTTAGATTGTATGTGTTGCACAATCGGTAAATAGGGGAGTATTTACAGTATTTGGTACATAAAATGTGTATGAATGAGGTGTTCTAGGGACGAGGAATTGCAGGTTTTCTAATATATCACTGCATTCAACTCTATTATGCAAGATATTATGGAGAAATTTATGTTGAGAAACGGTACGTCGATCTTCTAAGGAGCAAAAACAGTGCCTTTGCAATAGAGCTTCTTCTAGAGTACCGATTTCGGGATACTGACCATCAATTTTAAAACTTTGATATTTTAGGACACGTCGTTGGACCCTTTCAATGCGATTAAGGTGCACTTGATAATATGGAGACCATACAACCGAAGCGTACTCCAATTTAGATCTTACAAATGCATGAAAAAGTATTTTTGGTGTATGACAATTTAGAAAATCACGAGAATGTCTTATTATAAAACCTATATAGGCATCTATGACAGGCCGCAACAAGGTCATTTATGTGGTGAACAAAAGATAGTTTACTGTCAAATAATACACCCAAATCGCGAAAAGTCTCAGCTCTGTCCTCTGTAATGTTATTAATTTTGTAATCACACAAGGGTATGTCGTTTTAATGAAAATGTTACATTAAATTATGTTACACTTACTGATAGTTAACGGCAATTTATTTTGAACACACCATCTATATATCATGTCAATGGACAATTGAAGTTTTTCACATTCTGCCAGGTTACGAATACGAGCATAGATTTTTATTGATTTAGAAGATTAATTGAGAGGGAATCAGTGGAACTAAAAGTTACCTCATCGACGACCGGAGTTGGTAAAACATATGAATTCTGAAAGAATTCGGCGAAAGCATTTGCAATTTCAATATGATCTTTAAAGTTATTATCACCCATTGTCATTACTTCCGGAAGTTGTTTATTATGTTTCTTATTGTTTATAATTGCCAAAAGTTGTTTTAATTTAATTTATACAAGATATAAGTAAGTAGTATTTTTTTTAGGTATATTACTGTAAAGTTAAAGTTTAATATCCATTAAGAAAAAGTACAATGGAATTATTTATGAAGTTATTCCCAATAACAAGAAAGTTTGGAGAAAATTTTAAGGCAATTAACAAGATTAAAATTGTCTGACGAAGAAGTTTATATAAATATCTATATTTAGAACTTTCCCTAACAATCCTGTAAACAATAATGAAGGCACAAGCCTAAAAAGTTTTTATAAATTTTTTTATAAAAAGAAAATTAAACCTACTTTTGAAATTTTAGAAAGACATCGTGGCTTATCAGCGTTGCCAGATGATTTTTTTTTATTTCCCTAGATTTTTGACAAAAAATTCCCTAGATTTCCCTGGGCAAGTTTATTTTATATTTTAGGGAGGAGGGGATAATGAATTTTGAGTTAAGTCATTTTTGATTTTTTTTAGCTTTATTATCTTTAAATACCTAACAAGTTTCCCTTTAAAAAAGTAACAAAGAACGTCATATACATAATACATATTCTAAATAAATTAAACAAACCACGTTTTTAAAATTTATTGGTTTTCTTTTTTCCCATACAAATTTTCTGATTTAAATTTCTGAAACATTTCTGGATTAATCGTTAAATTAAAACAATTGCTTGTCGTTAACAAACTTTTAGTATGTAAAATTCCACACAATGTGTCCGGCCTGTGTATAACTTTTTAATAATTTTTAGATTTCTTCTTTAGGTCTTTCTTATAGATAGAAATAATGACAATGTATTGTAAAAATCGCAAATATAAATCTTACTCCGCTCTGGGATTCCCGGTAGTTCACCGCAGGGGAATCACCGAAATTGCACGATACATAAAGCGCTCTGAGTCAGGGAGCCGGAGCCCGGAGAATCTCCTAAATTTCCCGATACATAAACAATTGCGTACTAGCTACTAGATCTGTACGCTGTTTATAATTAGTATTTATATAATAATATTATAAAATTTAAGAATTATTTTATCTTATTCAAAAACTCCCTAGATTTGGCATTAAACTGGGCATAATTCCTTTTTTCCCTATAAGCCGCAAAATTCCCTAGAACTAGGGAAATTTCCCTAGGTCTGGCAACCCTGTGGCTTATCAATAAGGCTGGGATTTAAAAGTAATAAAAATAGCAAGTAGCTGAGAGGATGTAGCATGTAGCGACATCTAGTGTCATTTTTATACACTCTTAAAGCACGTCGAAACATGAACTTATCGAAATAAGTATCAGATTTAAGAGATATTCACTTGCAAAGACCCGTGTGACAATTAATTGCTAGAGTCAGGCTAGGCCACCCTAACAATCTACATTCTCTCTGCTACATGCTAGTGCTGGGAAGTTTAGTTCACTTTGCCGATTTCAATCTTTCGTTCTCGTTCAATAAAGTGAATAGTTCAAAAGACTAGTTCGTTTAGTTCATTTAGTTCACTGATTTATACTGGCATATCGCCGCATGCATCGGTCGGTCAGGTGACAAAACCTATAATCTCGGTCGTCTCGCTCTCGCTTGCGTAGTACATGCCGTTTAGACTTTAGTTCGCCTTGTTTCGATCTCTCAGTAATTACTGATTGAATCTTTTAGTTCAGTTGGCAGATTCGATCTTTTGAACTAGTTCGTTCGCGAACTACACAACTCTACTACATGCTATACAGGGTGTCCCAAAAGTAATAGGACATAGAACAACAGCAGACTCCTTAAGGCGAAATAATGTGATTTACTTAAACTTGCCTTATCCCAAAATTGATAACAACAAAGATACAGGGTGGCAAAGTTTTAATTTTGTTTTCTTTTTTTTGTGATTTCTTCTTAACGAAAGGACATAGCAGCACAAAACTAAGGCTTTTGAGGTTTTTTGAGGTGAGGAATTCAAAATTATCCATAGTTTTTGTGTACCCAGTAGAGGGCGCTGCCTACGGCATGACCCATTCCTTTTAGCTGGCATAACTTTGTTTAGGCTTCTTATATCGATCCGACTATTAAAAAATAAGTTACTTTACTTCTTTCACATCAAAAATGTATACTTTATTGAAGTCGCTAGGGGCAACCATTTTCGAGATAATTGCATTCGATATTTTTAATGCAAGAATTCTAAAATATTTAAATTAATTAAATCATTGAAATCAATGGTGGCCATTTTGAACAACTGCTATCATGGCGTTACCATTTTTATTTCTAACTATTTTGTACCTTTTAAATGTTATTAAAGTAAGTAAGTATTAAAAAAAAAAATTGTTTAAAATAAAATTAGTAATTCCGTATACGAAAAAGCGTTTTTATTAGAAAAAAATAGTCAACCTTAAGTATCTACATTAACTGACACTTAGCTAATGTAGCTTATTTATAATAATTTTAAGTCAGAAATTTACCGTTGCTCGATTTTCCGTCGCTTTTGGACCACGTACTTAGTTGCATTGGACATATGAAATGCGATTATCTCGAAAATGATTGCTCCTAGCGACTTCAATAAGTTATACATTTTTGATGTAAAAGAAGTAAAGAAAGTTATTTTTTTAATAGTCGGGTCGATATAAAAAACCTAAACAAAGTTATGCCAGCTAAAAGGATTGGGCCATGTCGTAGGTAGCGCCCTTTACTGGTTACACAAAAACTATGGCTAATTATGAATTCCTCACCTCAAAAAACCCCAAAACCCTTAATTTTGTGCTGCTATGTCGTTTTGTTAAAAAGTAATCGCAAAAAAACAAAAACAAAATTAAAACTTTGACACCCTGTATCTCGGTTGTTATCAGTTTTGGGATAAGGCAAGTTTAGATAGATCGCATTATTTCGTCTAAAGGAGTCTTCTGTTGCTCTGTGTCCTATTACTTTTGGGACACCCTGTATAAGGGTGTTTGGGGAGGAAAGGGCAATATTTTGGGAATGTGTTCAGAGGGTGAAAATAAGAGAAATAAACTTCTGAATTTTTTTTTATATTGAAATAATGAAGGAGGCTTTAGTTTTAAACGTCCGATACATTTTGATTGATAGTTTTGATATGCATAGTAGTTGTCAGTTAGCTTCATATTGAGCGTATCGACTAGAACCAAGATTTTCATACTTACAATGCCACACATTCAGTCACAGGGAGTATAAGAATATAGGTACGTAGTATATAAGTAGTTAATGAATATCGACGTCGTTTTCCAAATCGAAGAGTTCCTTATTCCTTATAGAAAAGTTTTTCAAAAAATATTTGCAAGTGCTCAGGAAACTGGAATGTTTACAAGCGTGAGAATTGTTTCTGAAAGAGTGCAGAGTCTAGATGTGGAAAATGAAGAAAACGTTCTGTCACTTAGAAAAAACGGTTTAAAACCTTTTCACGTTCAACCCGTTCAACATATTCTAGATTCTAGATGGTAATCCTGCTTTAAGGGTACAATTTTGTGAATGGATCTATCAAAATCGAAGTCTGCGCACAAATACATTTTATTTAGCGATGAAGCTCAGTTCACTCGTGATGTAATTAATAATTGCCACAATAAACATCGGTGGTCAGATGAAAACCCTCACGCTACATTTGAACGAAACTTTCAACATCGATTCAGTATTAATGTCTGGTGTGGAATGCTCAACATGTTTGGTCCATTTGAAATGGATGGACGTCTTACTGGAGAAGGATATTTACGGTTTTTGGAAGACCATTTTGGATGATGTTCCATTAAATGTTCGACAACGAATGTACTTCCAACATGATGGAGCCCCACCTCATTTTAGTCTCTGTGTGCAAAATTTCTTGAATTATTGTTTTTCTAATCGCTGGCCTCCGAGGTCACCAGACTTAAACCCGCTTGATTATTGCCTTTGGAGATCAATGAAATCGCTAGTATATGAAACACGAGTGGAAACGAGAGAAGCACTCCGCGATCGAATTTTGAATGCTCCAGCTTTTAATTATTAACAAACGCGCCGAAAAATGAATTGAAGTTGGTGGAGGGGATTTTCAAAATATTCTTTAAGTTAGTTTG
Organism: Polydrusus pterygomalis; assembly: GCA_963969555.1. Classification (NCBI taxonomy): domain Eukaryota; kingdom Metazoa; phylum Arthropoda; class Insecta; order Coleoptera; family Curculionidae; genus Polydrusus; species Polydrusus pterygomalis. The sequence continues at coordinate 11,276,000 of OZ018383.1, forward strand.
TACTGCAGTACCTGCAATTATTCGCTTTTAAAATAAAAATTAACTTACAAAAACTTTAGAACCTATTATTTCAGAAATGGTTGAGAATCGAACAAAAACATATAGGTTTATTTCTCTTATTTTCACCCTCTGAACACATTCTCAAAATATTGCCCTTTCCTCCCCAAACACCCTGCACATCCATTGCAACGGATTTGTTCCTACCCCTTTAACTTTTTTTATAAAAAAATATATGTAGAATATATAGATCAATTGGCTTTTTTGATCTCAATTCCTTGGCGACCTACTCTATCACTTGCAAAAAGAATGATCAAAATCGGTTAAACCAAAAAGATGCGCGAACAATACAGAAAATCTTTTTCTTCGATTTAAAACCACTGTTTTTTTCTGATAACTCAATTTTTATATCCATTTTCAGTTCCCTTAAAACAGTCTTTATACTATTTTAAGATATTGGTTTAAGTATCCCAGGGATTTCAACTTTTTTTATCCAGTCTCATTACATGCCCGAGGCAAGGATCCCTTAAGTGGGTTTATAGGGTTTCAGAGGAAATTAAGGATATGCAAAATAGAGCTAATTTGGCCAAGTGCCTTAAACCACGGAAATTCCTTGGAAGAAAAAAACTGAATGAATCTTTTATATTAAAAACCCGCAGTTATACAGCGTTATGATAAAGACACGGATCAGACTTTTAAATAGAATACCGTCTGCTTAATCAAGAATCGTTCGGTCACCTCAAATTTACTTGTCCGAAATGTATTTTTTTTAGAAAACAGATACAAAAATGCTACGTTAATAATAATAATAAACGTCTTTTATTGTGATAAACAAAGAAAACAATTACAAATACTAATAATAATAAGCAGACAAGCAAAAGCGGGGCGCAGTCTAGCCACAAAGGCTACTCTATTGAACCCCTCAGTGCTTGCTAAAATAATAATTAAAAAAATATATAAAGAATTATGAATGTACAGATATTATTATATAAATATAATAGAAAGGAGAAATAAAAAAATATTGGTTCAAATAGTTAACATTCTATAGAAAAAAGAAATATACGCTATATTTTAACCTGATGGAGAAGACGACAATAAAATGATTCGAAGAACCTGCAAAACATTGATAAAAATAATAATTTAACAAAAATAATTAACGAAGTTGTTCATTTTGAAAACTGAGTAGATATTTTTTTATTGCAATTTAAATTCGTGACTATCAAGGAAAATCAGTTCATTAGATAAGGAGTTGTACAATTTAACAGAGTTGTAGGTATAGTAGATTCTAACCGAGTAGCAGACTATATTTTCTCCACGACCATCCAGTTCCATATCTGATTCATCCGATTTTTCACTCATTTTTTGACTTGCACTAAAATTTGTCTGAAAATAATTATTACAACGCGGCCATTTTTATCTGACACTGACAGTTTCGAAATTCATGGCAACCTATGTCGTTTATATCAATTACAGAATATTCATTCCGTATCTTGTTGTAAAGATTTTAAAATATCTGAGGTATAGATAATAAATAGAAGGGGTCCAAGGATAGATCCTTGAGGTATACCAGACAAAATTTGAATTTGTTCTGTTTGTGTTGTTGTTTTTATTGAAAATTTTTGGCATCTGTTGTTGAAGTATGACCTAATAAGATTTAAGGATGCTTCATTAAAGCCATAATATTTTAATTTTGTCAGCAAAAGTGAATGATTAAGGGTGTCAAAGGCTTTTGAAAAATCGAGAAGAACTAACGCCCTATTTAATTTCTTATCAATTGCTGCCATTATATTTGTAATCTTAACAAGTGCAACAGCCGTATTAAAGTCCTTTCTAAAGCCACATTATTACTATTATAATATTTTTACCTTCTACAATCAATTCTAGACATTTTTCATAAAATCATGTCCTTCCTCATATATCTTCAACCGTTTACATTCTATCTTATGGAGTATGTTCTACGGGGAATAACATTAGGAAGGAAATGTTAATTAATTCAATTATAGGTATTCCTGCTCCCTGACCAACTTCAACTTAAGAAGTAGTGATCCTTTAGGGCCCTTAAGAGAGATGTACAAATTAACAAGGCTTAAGGGCCAAATAATTTGAGTAGGTTTAGTAACGTATAGGACAGATACATTATCCGAATAATATACCGTGCGAGCAAAAAATATTTGCATCAAAGAGGGCCTTGCATCTAAGGACGTAATGCTTAGCCGTAGAGCTCAATACCTGTTGGGTGTCAGTAACTACCTGAATTAACAATCAATCAGTTATTCCGTCATCTTTGACAGTCATTACAAGTGATTTGATTTATCGCTAATTTTTCCAATTTCTTGAACAATTCACACAATGGGCTTTACGGAACAGCACAAAACATTCATGGTTGAAGCGTATTTTCGAAACGGGGTTAGAGTAAATGGTGAGTGGCAATACAATCCGGGTTGGTGCATGGGCGATTTTCACGAACATTTTCCTAACGTTGCTTTTATTGCTGGGGATTTTTATCATTGCCTGAAAAGAACCGTGGCTGTGACGCCTGTCCCAAGAAGTGGGAAGATCTTATGGAGCATGCAGGACTATTCTTAAGAAGCAGCTAAATTTATTTCCTTATAAAGTGCAAGTATTCCAAGAAATACAAGCCGCAGATTTTGAAAGACGCAGGAATTACTCTCAATGGTTTACCCAAAATTTATTGGAAAGAAATGATTTATTAGACCTGACATTTTTTTTGGATGAAGCCTGGTTCCACCTTTCTGGTTATGTGAATTTTCAGAATACACGCATGTGGAGTAGTGAAAATCCCCATTTTTTTGTAGAGTTCACATTGCACCCTCAAAAAATTGGTGTCTGGTTAGCTGTTTCCCGAAGAAGAATTGTTGGTCCTATTTTTTTCCATGACACAGTTACAGCACAGCGGTATAGAGACAATATTTTAAATCCATTTGTGAAGCAATTAATTGACGACGAACTACGTTTTGGATATTTTCAACAGGACGGTGCAACCGCCCATACAGCCGCCGAAACTATTAACTACCTACTTACGCAATTTTTCGACGACAGATTGATCAGTTTTCGATCAGACATTGAATTCCCACCTAGATCACCTTGTTTAACGGTTATGGATTACTTAGTTTCTCCTCATTTAAAGACCACTATTTTTAAAACACCAGTTGCAAATTTAGAACAATTACAAGAAAGGATTATCCAAGAATGTGGTAACATTTCTCCAGAGATGCTGGTCAACACTTCCGAAAATATGAAGAGACGTGTGAATTTATGCTTGGAGCATGGCGGTGGCCAATTTCAGCAATTTATGTAATTATTTTTCTTTTTCTTTCTGTATATTCTTAATTTGTTAATTTTGTAAACAACAAAAATAAATTTGTATTTGTCTAAGTACTTATTTTATTAGTTTGGCATATCATGTCATAATATGAATTTAACCAAATTTTAACCTAGATTTGGTTAGATATATCGTCCCCATATCATCGTGATCTAAACCAAGCCCCACGTTTTTTAATCCAAGCCCTCTTTGATGCAAATAATTTTTGCTCGCACGGTACTTACTGTTCCGACTGTAAAATTAAATTTTTGATTGACTACCAGCCAACAGCTTTTCTTGAAAGTGACATGCGCCGCCACAGCACGGGTAAATTCTCAATAGTTCCAATTTTAGCTAAAATAAAACCCAGAAGGAATGAGTCTTTGAATTCTTCGGCAACACCGTATTATTCTAGTGTAAAAATTGAAGTTTATTTTTAATTGGTTTCCTTGTGGAACTCGCGAGGAACCTCGTGGACTTTTGACGTCTTGTCAGCGTGTTATGATAAAGAGAATGAGTTGTCTAACTTGCTCTGTCGTGTGGAATAAAACCACTTATCGCCTTAAAAATATATCGGCGCTTATCCCTTGACGAGTTTTCTTTGTCTGTACAAAATACACTTAGATGACACAAATAATATCGCTCCTGTCATACAAATCCTTTAAATATCGTCAACGTAAGACTCTCTAAGCACCCAATGCTCGTAAAAATGTCGAGATAATCAGTAAACAAAATAATAAATACAAGAACAGAAAAACTTCTTTTCAAGTCTCCTAGTCGCCTCTGCTCAAAAACCTCGAGACATAATATAGTTTAACAATAATTATGTAAAAATATTCACTAATTTACATGGCTGCTGTGAATTTTATACAATAGTTTGGCGTTTGAATTGGCTCTACCCACAAAGTTTTGGAAATAAAATCGTCCCCGATGGGACTTAAAAGTGGTTGCAAAATTGCATTTTTGTAAGAACTGGCGTTTTCTTGTTACAGTTTGTACCTTAATGAGGGCGTAAAATACCCGCATATCAAATGTCCATCAAAGTCAGTGGCGGATTTAGGAGGAAGAAGGGGCGCAGGAGGCGCCCACCCCTCTCAGAGATTATAGAAATAGGAAAAATAAACACATCCCGCAACAATATAACAAAATGGTTGTTTGACGGTGGTAGACAATGAAGTAATATCAAAAAAATTACCTTGTCGGACTTCCATTGTCTTTACTTTGTTAATTAACACAGCGTTTCGGTTAGTTACTATCTCTAACCGTTTTCAAGTTTAAACTAAATTATAATTCTAAGGCTTAGGGCCGGTATTTTCATCCTCGGTTAAACTGGACATATGATGTTTATAACATGCTTTATCTGTCACAAAACAAGTTTAACTAAGCAATAAAAATAACCGAGTTTTAACCGAGGATGAAGATACCGGCCCTTACTGTCTTAAATACTATCCATGTGCAATGAAGCTTGATAATTCCGCCTACGTGCCTATTGGAGTGTGAAGTTTGAGCTGTTGTTTTTGGACAAGAAGAGGCTTCAAGATATTGAAATACAAAAAATTGTATCTATCAAATCCCTTGCGAGTGTGGCGAATCGTACATTAGAGATGCAAAAAGACCTCTTCCCGTACGAGTTAAAGAACATCTGAAACATACTCAAAGAGGTGAAACTTCGAGATCAGGTATAGCGGAACATGTATGGACCAACCATCCAACCAACATAATATACAAGTCAGAAGCCAAGATTTTGGACACGGAACAGCACTGGAGAAAACGAAAATTCAAAGAAGCAGCTTTCATGAATCAAAATACACATATTATATTTAGTAAACCAAGTATAGATATCCCCAATATCTGGAAGCCACTTCTTGTCCAAAACCAACAGCTCAAACTTCACACTCCAATAAGCACGTAGGCGGAGTCATCAAGCTTCATTGCACATGGATAGTATTTAAGACAGTAGCCTTTGAATTATAATTTATTTTACACTTGGAAACGGTTAGAGATACTAACTAACCGAAATGTTGTGTTAAGTCACAAAATAAAGACAATGGAAGTCCGACAAGGTAATTTTTTTGATATAACAAAATGTTGAAATAAAAAAGGTGTAATCGCCTTTTCTTTCTCTCCCCCTATCCCGAAGAAAATCCTGGATCCGTGCCTGATTAAATTACACACATCTAGAGCGAAAACAAATTTAATTAATTTTAGTATCCATGTTAGTTAATTACAATTATTATTGGAATTCGAAATATTTAGACATGTTAATTTGTACTTTGCTGTTGGTTGCACAAAGTCGATAATGTCGGTGTTGCCTGAAGCGGATATATGTTACTGGAACGGCTGCCGCGAGCGGGAAAATATCACTTTGCGCACTGGTTAGGTAAAAAAAAACTGTTCCCAACTGGCTGAGAAGTTCATTTTCCTTTCTTGTACGACACCAAAAAGAGTAAAGAGTTAATGATTATTGATTCTCGATCTCAATGCCATATGTTATTATGGCTAAGAAATCGAGCTCTTCCCTTGTCATCGTCTTCTATCGAAAACATTCTTAATACTTAAGGTTGCATTAACGACGCCATTTTCTATCGTCATTCGTCAATTCGATTTGCCTTACTATGGACGATTCGCATGCGCACTGCAGTGCTGTGTTGATCAGAGTAGTCATTTTTATGCTTTTGGCATGCGACGAAGAAAGACAGACATATTCTGGAGCTGGTAGAGCAAGGCAGATGTTTGCCGGTCGGTCATAGTTTTGTTTATGTACGTGCTTTGTGCAATTACGGAACCTTTCCTGTTAAAACAAACACATATTCTCTAGAATTCTTAGGAGGGATGACATCTAGATAGACTAGAAAATATCGTGTTATTAGTAAAAATTGTTGCTTCTACTTCAGTTCTGAAAATCGACGTGTTTACTTTCAAGGATTTTAACGTAAATTGTGGCAACTTTAGTGGTTTCAAAAAACAGGTTTTTTAAAAGTTTCTGTGCATTTATTAAAAAAAAAAACACCGACATACTATTCGTCAATGCCTCCCTGAACAGCAGAACAGCCCTTCCAAAATTAGATACTATTTTTTTTTAATAAGTGCAAGGTTCCGGAAGTTACCCCTGCATTCAAGCCATTTATAGGTAATTTTTTGGAGGACTTTGCAATGAAATAGAAAAGGACGGAATGATGAGGAATCGGGTAAAAATATAAACAATTGGGTCGCTAACGTAAAAGGTCTTCGATTTTAATCGTTTTCGAAGGATTTTCCCTCAAAAATAAATTTGAAAAAACATGCCATTGAAATAAAATTTAGTGAGTGCTATTTCGCTGAGATTGACAAACGCGTAAAACATTTATGGGCGTTGATAGTTTCTTCCCCTTTATTTTACGTACAAAATGAAAATAAATTTCTTTTTACGATTTGTTGGGCCATTATTTCACTTTGTCTGCTAAATTAATCGTAATACTTTACTGTCCAATAATAGTAATGTTTTATCGAGCCTATACACGTTTTCTTTAACAGTAATATAGATATTTCTAAATAAGTTGTAGATTGAAAAAAAATACGGTATTATATTCAAAGTTAAACTGCCATGAAATAGTAAAGTTTATTTATTAAAAAGTTGGATGTCATACGTCAGTAAAGAAGGGTTTCAAGCAACGGTAAAACACGAAGACTTTTATATACAGGGTTCCCATTTAAAACGAAACAGGCTAAATATCTGGTTCCACGTTAATTAAAAAAAAAAACGCTCGGACCCGTCGACTTTTATTTCGAGGGGGACATCTTTTGCGTATATTGTCAATCTTGTTACTTCAAGCCCCTAGGAGGGAGGGGGGTAGGATCTATATCTTAAATGGATACCCCTATTTTATATAATTTTTTTGGATTCTGCATAAAATTCCGAACATTTTTTAAGAAAAGCATTATTAGTCTATACTAAACAGTTTCCGAGATATTGACTCTTGAAAAATGAGATTTTTGAACTTTGACAGCGTCTAGCTTTCTAACTGTACGTCTTAGAGTAAAACGGCTTACATGTCCCTATCGTCGATTTTTATTATATTTCCAATAGTGTCAACTTCCGGTTAAACCGGTTGTAAGAAATATAGTACTTCCGCATACGGGACATACAGACAAACATTCATTTTTATATATATACACGACACTGTTCGGGTGTGTGTCATTTTTTCTATAACCTAAGATCGTTGTACACTTGTGACAATACTATTATACCGAATCCTGTGGGCCGCACGGTACTGTTTGGGTATGTGTCAATTTATCCGCAATCCATGATGTATATATTTGAGACCATAATATTGTGCCGAACCCTTCGGGCACGGCACTGTTCGGGTATCTGTAGTTTTTTCACAATAGTATAGTTTTTTCATAACCCAAGATCGTCTTCTCAATTATGTATAGTTTTTTTATAACCCAAGATCGTCTTATCAAATATGTATAATTTTTTCACAATCAAAGATTGCTTTAAAACATCGTGTAATTTTTTCACAAATCCATTTCGTTTTTCTGGTATCCATGATTGTCGCTTAAGAAAACGAAATTAAAGAAATTTTCAGTACCTAAATAACGAAATTTTATGCCTGACCTGTCAAATTTTGACAGGTATGTGTCAAATTTGTTTTCATTTTTTTTTGTCGAGTATCGTAGCTGCAAGAATGCGATATCAAAAGTAAGAAGAAAAAAAGTTATACTTGAACTGTCCAATTTTGACAGGTAGTTGTCAAATTTCTTTTTGCATTTTTTTCTTCTCCTAGATCATATCCGCAAGAATCCGATATCAAGAATTAAAAAAAAAAATTTCACTTGAGCTGTCAAATTTTGACAGGTAGGTGTCAATTTTTTTTTCCTTTTTTTCTTGTCGACTATCCTAGCTGCAAGATTGCGATATCAAAAGTAAGGGGAAAAAAATTTATACTTGACCTGTCAAATTTTGACAGGTAAGTGTAAAATTTTTTTTCCATTTTTTTCTTGTCCGGGATGGTAGCTACAATAATGCCAAATGAAATATTTCAATTAAAAGAAGTTGAAATCACTCCTGTCAAATTTTGACAGCTGTCAATGTCAAATTTGTAACGGCCATTTTTTCTCCCAGGTTAGTACTTAAATTAATCCGAAATCAAAATTTTTTTATCTCTTCAAATAAGAAAGTTACACGTGATTTTATGTGACAGCTGTCAAATTTTGACAGATTGACATATACTTTTTTTAAACTTTTTTTCATGTTAAAAACAAAAGAAAATATACGTGTTTTTTTGTTTTTGTCTAAAATTAATTCCAGACCCAGCTATATATATAATATATTAGTACCCGGCATGCGTTGTTAAAATGCTACTTTTTTTATGCCGAAATTTTCCTCGACCTGCACACAACAACTCACCAAATTTTCATCGTAATCGGATAAATGGTATAGGAACGCATACGGGACATACATACAGACAGACAAACATTCATTTTTCTATATAGATAAGATAAGTATCAACGCTACATCTTTATAAAATATTAAGCCTCCCTTCCCAAATTTAACAGATGGCAAAGGCGAAGGTAAAAGAACTTACTCCGGTTCTGTCTCTGTCGCCAACCTCTTAACGTAAGATAGACCAGACTTCAACAATTTATACTTAGACTTTTTATAAGTATTTAACATTTTTTGGGGCTGCTCAATTTCTCAGAGAGGGGGCTACTTTTACAACAGGGGGAGTTAAGCCCCCCCAAGCTACGCAAATCTAAAAGAAAAACTAGTACACTACACACCGTAAGATGGCTGAAATAAAGTTTGAAAACAATAATCATATTTTAGAGCTTTGCACAATATTCTATTTACTATAACGTATTGAATGTCGGATTTATAACACCTTTATTTCGGGGTTTTTATGTTCCCAAAACAAATATAATATTTCTCCCATTTGAAAATAACCTTTTGACCTTTAAAACTCCATACATTCACAGCTGCTTATATTTTGGGGTAGTGTCAAAATTTTAATGGATGATTTTTAGCTTTACGTTGAAAGGTTAACTGGGCTGGGTGCTATTAAAAAATTTACAGTAAAATCGAGGTGGATCTGTCAACATTCACGGTTAATTGAATTGTTAATATGAAAGGGTTCAACTCAAGGGCGTCCATAGAGCGTTTTTCAGGGGGGGGGGGGGGCAAAAACTTAAACAATACTTTTATATACAGTGTCACCAGTAAAGTCCGCATCATATGGGATTTTTTTTTATTAATAGCTTTATTCGAAATTTGACTTTGGCATCAAGTTCTGCTTCGATCGAGATGAAAATTAGGCAAAAAAATAGTAGTAACGTGATTCGCATTATCTGTCAAATTTTAATTTTTTTCAAAAAATTATTTAAAAGTGGGGTTATTTCTGAAAATATCAAAAAAAAGTTATAGGGAAAAGTTTTCTTAAATGCAGTTTCTAGCCCACATGCAAAATTTCAGCTGGATAAGATAATTTTTATTTTTTACCCATATTTTGTAAATTGCACCACATTTGCAAAATAACACTCAACGTAACCCACATAAAACTTCTTAGTTTTGACAACGCTTTATTTCAGATACATTTTTTTAAAAGTAGCTTTATATTAAATGTGTGTTTTTCTACGAAATCAAAATTGGGCTATTAAAATTTGATCGCATGTGATGCAAAGTTTATTTGTTTTTGACCCTGTATAAGGTAACTTCATAAAATAAGTATTTTTGAAAACATAGATTGTGTTTGAAAGTAATACACCTTAATATTAAGACAAAAAAGACACAGTGTCATCAGTAAAGTGTTCATTAAGTGGAAAATACATTTTTGCTTAACCCAACGAAAAGTTTATCTATTTTCAACGATTTAATTTAAAATCTCTTTATTTTATTTTTTATTTTTTTACTTTCAAAAATACGTATTTTATGAAGTTACCTTATATAGGGTCAAAAACAAATGAACTTTGCATCACATGCGACCAAATTTTAATAGCCCAATTTTGATTTTGTAGAAAAACACACATTTAATATGGCGCTACTTTAAAGAAAATGTATCTGAAATAAAGCATTGTCAAAACTAAGAAGTTTTATGTAGGTTGCGTTGAGTCTTATTTTGCAAAACTGGTGCAAATTAACAAAATATACTTACGTAAAAAATCAAAATTATCTTATCCAGCTGAAATTTTGCATGTGGGCTAGAAACTACATTTAAAAAAAATTATAACTTTTTTCGATATTTTCAGAAATAACCCCACTTTTGAATTATTTTTTGAAAAATAATTAAAATATGACAGATAATGGGAATCACGTGACTTCTATTTATTTGCCTAATTTTCATCTCGATCGATGCAGAACTTGATGCCAAAGTCAAATTTTGAATAAAGATATTAATAAAAAAAATCCCATATGATGCGGACTTTACTGGTGACACTGTATAAGACTATTTATTTAACTAATGCTTAATGTATTAATTTATTGATATGTTTTTATTATGTAATTGTTCAGTTTAGTGATTTATTGGTCTTCTAACTAACCACTGTACTATTCAATATTTATACTGAATTATCAAATAAAATAGTAATGTGGGCGCCTAAACGTCTAAACGCTTTTTGACTGCACAGGTTGTAGAAATCTATAACAAAAGATACAGACACTAGGCATTTTAAATGGTGCAAAGACATTTTACGAAAAATAGTAAAAAACAAGTACCTAGCTGCGTTATTGCAAAAAAAAAATAGAGAGTTTTAACACACACATATGCAGTTTTAAAGCATTTTCTTAAAATGTTGTAATTAAATGTCAATAACTTTGGTATCATTGAAAAGCATTTTTGATAAGCTTTCCAGAGAGGGGTGAGTGGCAAAAAACCTCATTTTTTTCCCCACGTTTTTGTTGAAATGGTATTTACGGCAGTGGGGTAATAAAGACTGAGTGGGGCCCCCCCGCCAACGTTTTCAGGGGCCCCCTCTATATAACATATGGAAAATGATACATAATTCTTATTTTAATTACTATTAGGTTCAGGTTTATGAATTTTTGAATTCGCTTTGATCGTGTAATAATTTAATTAGGCTTAAACCCACATTATGTGTTATGTACCTACTATTAAAACAGCAAACAATTCAAATTTATTTTATAATCCTAGGTAGACTGGTAGACATAACATAGGTAGTTATTAATTCATTATAGGTAGTATTCCAGCAAACATGATGCAAAATCAAAATTTTCAAACACCACTTATAATGTTGCTTTACCATGTATGGTAGTAACGGGGGTGTCAGTGATCGAGCCTCATAGAATCCAAAAGACAGAAAACAGTAAAACACATGAACGCTCAACAAGTCTGCACAAACGTTATGTCACTAAGTACTATACAAGGTATTATACAAAACAACCAGATCGTCGAGAGTTTTTTTTGCAAAATCGTTTATAATTTCGTCGATATTTAATGTGTGTTCGTGTTCAGGGGCGGATGGGCCCGCCGAAACACCGGGAGATTTCCCGGTGCGCCGGTCCCTCAGGCGCCGATAGGCGCCGCCGCTGTTTGCGAAGTTTTTTCTTTTCTTTTTTAACAATTTGAATTAATTTTGAAAATAATCGAAAAAACAAAAAACCAGCTCCTTTTTTATTTACAGTGTCACCAGTAAAGTCCGCATCATATGGGATTTTTTTTTGTTAATAGCTTTATTCAAAATTTGACTTTGGCATCAGATTCTGCTTCAATTAAGATGAAAATTAAGCAAAAAAAATAGTAGTCACGTGATTCGCATTATCTGTCAAATTTTAATTTTTATCCAAAAATAATTCAAAAGTGGGGTTATTTCAGAAAATATCGAAAAAAGGTATTAGAAAAAGTTTTTTAAAATGCAGTTTCTAGCCCACTTGCAAAATTTCAGCTGCATAAGATAATTTTAATTTTTACCTATATTTCGTAAATTGCACCACTTTTGCAAAATAAGACTCAACGCAACCTACACAAAACTTCTTAGTTTTGACAATGCTTTATTTCAGATACATTTTCTTTAAAGTAGCGCCATGTTAAATGTGTTGCAAATTTGGTCGCATGTGATGCAACGTTCATTTGTTTGTGACCCTGTATAAGGTAACTTCATAAAATAAGTATTTTTGAAAACGTAGTTTGTGTCTGAAAGTAAAAAAATAAAAAATAAAATAAAGGGTTTTTAAATTAAATTGTTGAAAATAGATAAACTTTACGTTAAGTTTAACTAAAATTCATTTTCCACTTATTCTTTTTTGTCTTAATATTAAGGTGTATTACTTTCAGACACAAATTACGTTTTCAAAAATACTTATTTTATAAGGTTACCTTATACAGGGTCAAAAACAAATGAACTTTCCGTCACATGCGACCAAATTTTAATAGCCCAATTTTGATTTTGTAGAAAAACACATTTAATATGGCGCTACTTTAAAGAAAATGTATCTGAAATAAAGCATTGTCAAAACTAAGAAGTTTTATGTTATGTAGGTTGCGTTGAGTCTTATTTTGCAAAAGTGGTGCAATTTACAAAATATAGGTAAAAATGAAAATTATCTTATGCAGCTGAAATTTTGCATGTGGGCTAGAAACTGCATTTAAAAAAATTTTCTAATAACTTTTTTCGATATTTTTAGAAATAATCCCACTTTTGAATTATTAAAAAAAAAAAAAATTGACATAATGCGAATCACGTGCCTACTATTTTTTTTCTTAATTTTCATCTCGATCGAAATTTTGAATAAAGCTATTAATAAAAAAAATCCCATATGATGTGGACTTACTGGTGACACTGTATGTTATCTTTATGTTAAATATTTTTTATTTAATATTTATATCAATAATACATATTTTTTTGCACCTAAATGTGTTTTAAATGTAAAAAATGAAGTTTGTTTTTTTATTTATGAGTTGACTTCCCGCGCCGGTTCGAGGTGTCCCATCCGCCCCTGTTCGTGTTCGATACTGATTAAGGATAAACCCGAAAGGCGTTGTTGTCCCATGGTGTTACGTAAATGGGTTGTTACTATTTTAAGTTTGGAAAAAGATCGTTTCGCTGATGCCACACTAACTGGTAAAGTTAGAAATAACATTACTACACTAGATACATCTCGAAAATTTGAAGAAACACACTGATTTTTTATTAATAAATGATCCGCAAGTTCATACACTGTTTTTAATTTTGAAATACTATCTTCAAATCTCTTTCTGAGGCTTAATATTTGACTGGGAAAGTCAATGGACAAGTCTTTATGGTATATCGTTTGTAAATTCCGCGCTTTCACGTATAATTCTTCTTCACTTAACGAAAGTAAATGCTCGGGATATAAAAAAATAAAAAAAAATTATTAAATGAAATACCTATGAAAAGCAAAGCGGGCTGCAGTTTTGAAGGGGCCGTCAGTGTGGGCCCCCGGCTGGCTGCCCCCCCGCGGTGCTGGGTCTGCGGGGGGTGTTGGTTATACCACTGATTTTCGTTCTTTGATGTCTTCTTTATTGTATAAAATATAGAAAATATAGCTATTGTAAGTTTTCAAAACGTCACCCTGTATATTAGTTTCTATTGATCATGAATACGTTTACACCGCCCATTCAGGAAAATGTAGTGCAAAAGGTTTTAGGCCCCGGGTATTATTACAGTATGGTAATATGAAATTGATCCCATTTGCAGGTATATATTGAGATTGAGCAGATTGAGCCGGTGACAGTTTAATCAGTCTCGTATCTAGTAAATTAAATTGTACGATAATATTTTTTTGAAATTTTTATACAGGGTGTCCCGAAATTAGCTGACAATATTTTAAGGAGATAAAGTACATCCAAAAATAAGACTAATACCCTCTATTAATATACCTTCAAAAACGCTTCGTTATGGGGCTAGAGCCCCCCAAATTGGAGCCATGATAAGCAGTTTTTTCACAATATCTCAAAAACCGATTAGGGTATCGAAACAAAATTTGATACATGTTTTACCCATGACAAGACGCAATAAACGATTTAATTAGCTTAACTTTATTTCTTCCAGTGGCGTCCCACTGGGTAGGTAGTTGGGAGAGTATTGCCCTAAGTTTTTTATTTTTAGGATTTTTTAACTTCAGGTGCAATTTTTAGAAGCGTTGAAGTATTTTGTTGAAAAAAGGTACTCTTGTTTCATTGAGGCAGGATTCACCATTTTCCAGTAAAATCGATTTTAAAATTTTCGGTTTTTTGAAATCCAGTGAAAAGGCTAAGGTTTTTTTTTGCTAGCGACAAGGCATATGTATTAAATTAATTAAAATTTAAAATATTTTTCCAGTGACGTCGCACTGGGTGGAGCCTTAAGTAAATACTACTATTATTTTTTTTTATTTCATAGTTTTAATGTAATTTTTTTTTAATTTTAAATTTTTTGTTAATAAAACCTTCTATTATTGTAATTTGACAGAATGTAACGTTTTTAAATTAAACGTATTTTTAGATTAGTTTGTTTTTTAAATATTTATTTTCATGGAGATTTTAAGAGAGTTTTAAAATAAAACAAAAAAGAATAACAAATTGCAAATCAAATTTGATTGTGAACCACACGGAAAACTAATTCTTAAGCAAGTACCAGTCATGTGTCCCCAAAAATAATAATCAAGGGAATTTAAATCAAGTGATCTTTGTGGCCAGGCTATGGCTACCAATCCACCTGGTAAGTTTCTTCAAGTCAATTCCTCACTTGACGTCCGTAGTGAGTTGGTGCTCCATCATGTTGAAAGAAGTACCCTAAACGTAAATCCACTGGCACATTATCTAATAAATCCCCAAGTTGATTATGTATTATTATTATTTGTCGCTAGTATAGAACTTCTAATAAATTTCATGTTTTAATATGAAGTGTTTGCTGAGATATGCAAAAAAAAACCTTAGAAATTTCACCGGATTTCAAAAAATCGAAAATTTTAAAATCGATTTTACTGGAAAATGGTGCATCCTACCGCAATGAAACAAGAGTACCTTTTTTCAACAAAAAACTTCAGGGCTTCTAAAAATTTCAAATAAAGTTAAAAAATCCTACAAATAAAAAACTTATGGCAATATTCTCCCAACTACCTACCCAGTGGGACGCCACTGGAAGAAATACAGTTAAGCTAATTAAACCATTTATTGCATCTAGCTATGGGTAAAACATGTATCAAATTTTGTTTTGATACCCTAATCGGTTTCTGAGATATTGTAAAAAAACTGCTTGTTATAGCTCCAATTCGGGGGGCTCTAGCCCCATAGCGAAGCGTTTTTGAAGGTATATTAATATAGGAATTTAGTCTTATTTTTTAATGTACTTTATCCCCTTAAAATATTGTCAGCTAATTTCGGGACACCCTGTATACAGGGTGATCCACGTCGGGTGACGATTTGCAAAACCATACATGCTACGACTTTGGGGTAAAAAAACTTATTATGGAATATGAGCAAAAAAATCACTGTAAATCAGTTTTAAGTTCCTAATTTTGCCGCTAGGGTGCGTAGTCGCTATGCTATGCTATGATACGAAGTCCTTAATTCCTACTGATAACGGTAATACAATGTAGGTCAGAAATTAAGTTTTTATATGCTCCGTAATATTCTCTATAAATTTTTGTAATAACAATTTTTTGTAGTTACCATGGAAACAGCGTGGAGAAGGGTAATGACTAAAAGTATTTAAAAGGCTGTAACTTCGGTCTGCGTTAACCGAATTTAACAAACTATGGCTTATTTTAAAGAACGCTTTATCCTGACTGAATGTTGATATAAATATTATTAAAATTACTGCGTGAGGTTGATAACAGAGGGCACTTTTAAAAAATATATTTCTAAGTTCGATTTAAAAAAAAATCAATGCAACCATCCAACCATTTTAACTCTATTCTATAGCTAACTAGTTTGTAAAGAGAACTGCAAAAACCGCATGTCGTTTTCTCATGTATATTAAAAGTTATCGCAAAAATAGTGAAAGAGTGTAATTTTGTCCACTGCTGCCTTGACAACAAATGTAACGTTTGGATTATTATTGCATTTTTTTAGATAAATACCTAAAATCAATAACAAAATAACATAATTTATTTTTTTTTAATTTTTAATAAAAGGAAAACTGCAAAATATTTCTAAAAGCCCAAATCGAATTACACTCTTCCACTATTTTTGCGATAACTTTTAATATGCATGAGAAAAGACATGCGGTTTTTGCAGTTCTCTTTACAAACTAGTTAGTTATAGAATAGAGTTAAAATGGTTTGATGGTTGCATTAAAATTTTTTTAAATCCAAGCTAGAAATATATTTTTTTAAAAGTGCCCTCTATTATCAACCTCACGCAGTAATTTTAATAATATTTATTTTATATCAACGTTCAGTCGGGATAAAACATTCTTTAAAATAAGCCATGGTTTGTTAAATTCGGTTAACGCAGACCGAAGTTACAGCCTTTTAAGTACTTTAAGTCGTTACCCTTCTCCACCCTGTTACCATGGTAACTACAAAAAAATTGTTATTACAAAATGTATAAAGAATATTACAGAGCATATAAAAACTTAATTTCTGACGTACATTGTATTGGAGTTATTAGTAGAAATTAAGGACTTTGTATCATAGCATAGCGACTACGCATCCTAGCGGTAAAATTAGGAACTTAGAAATTATTTCCAGTGATTTTTTTGTTCATATTTTACAATGAATTTTTTACCCCAAAGTTGTAGCATGTAAGTTTTTGGATCACCCTACCCTGCATATAGGTACGGTAACAGTGAAATTTAAAATATATTTAATATTTTGTTGCCCTTAAAAAAATATACCTCAATTAAGGAGCCACTCTGTATAAGTAAACCGTGTTTTCTTTCTGTTAATTTCAATATTAAACCCATCGTCTCGATCTTTTTTACTTACCCACTTAATATCGAATGCTGGAACGAGAAAACTTTTTGTGGATTACCAAGACGTCTCCATTTAAAGATTTTTATAAAAAGATGAAAAATAAATCCCAACGAAGCTAACATTTTATTTGGAGACAGCAGACTAAGAGTGTTTTTATGTTATGAGCTGATACTACTCGAAGATATTAAAACGAGATGGTGCTAAAGTAAAAAATTAAAAATATATACAGTGTGACCAGTAAAGTCCGCATCAGATGGGAATTTTTTTTATTAATAACTTTATTCCAAATTTGACTTTGGCATCAAGTTCTGCTTCGATCGAGATGAAAATAAAGCAAAAAAATAGTAGTCACGTGATTCGCATTATCTGTCATATTAAAATTTTTTTTTTAAAAATAATTCAAAAGTTACTTCTGAAAATATCGAAAAAAGTTGATTTCTTACCCACCACTAAAATTTATTTTCCACTTAATGAACACTTTACTGATGACACTGTGTTCTTTTTTGTCTTAATATTAAGGTGTATTACTTTCAGACACAAACTACGTTTTCAAAAATATTTATTTTATGAAGTTACCTTATACAGGGTCAAAAACAAATAAACTTTGCATCACATGCGACCAAATTTTAATAGCCCAATTTTGATTTTGTAGAAAAACACACATTTAATATGGCGCTACTTTAAAGAAAATGTATCTGAAATAAAGCCTTGTCAAAACTAAGAAGTTTTATGTAGGTTGCGATGAGTCTTATTTTGCAAAAGTGGAGCAATTTACAAAATATGGGTAAAAAATCAAAATTAGCGATTTAGCCACGATGCGGTGTGTTCTTAGACACATTTTACTATGCCAAAATTTAAAAACATTTATGTTTGCTTTATTGTTAACTTTTCCTAGTGAGAATATTAATCTTGAAATTTTCATAACTGAACAAAGTTAGTTTATTTCAGAAGCTCTTACAATAAGATCGTTTCTAGGGTGGAAATATTTAATCCATTTCAAACTGAACGCTTTTATCTATATTTACGTTTAATTTAAATTTCTTGAAGTAGAAATACGTCTGTTTGTAAAAGTGAAATATTTAATCTCAACAATGCTATGTCTCTGGAAGGAGCAATGGTGTAGATCATCAGGGTTATGATTATGAAATTACAATAATTAAAATAAATAATCTATTTTTGTGAATACACATTTACCATAGCAATGTATATTTTTTTAAAATCAGAAAGTAGAGATTTCAACGAACAAAAAGCCCACCGACTTTTTTAAAAAAGCAGATATTTTGACCTGAGAATTTTCGATTGAAAATTAGGGTGCTTTTTCGATATTAAGTCAAAATAAATATTCTAAATCAAAAAAATTACAGTGTGTTTGGGAGATAAAAAGGTAAGTTTTCACCAAATTTCGTGAAAAAAAATTTTTTTTTTGTAAGTATAAGATAAAAATAAAAAACCAAAAACTTGGTTATTTGAATTTTTCACATAAATCTTGAGGTTATGTGAAAAAAAGGTAAATACCTACAAAAGTTGTAGATCTTTTTATTATCTAAAACTTATTACCTACAACTTTGCCATTTAGCGACCTCGGATCGCCCGTAAATTATTTTTCCATTCATTTTTGTTATATCCTCTTCCTTTTCCAATGGGTTTCATACTACTATTATTTTTTTTCACTTTTTACCTTTTTCAAAGGCTTCAAGCCCTGGTCTTATAAAAGTAAAAAATATTAAGGCGATGATATGGATATAATAATAAATTATAACCTTTTTAAACATGATGATAATAAAGTTATATCAAGTAAAATATTGTGACATACAAAACACAAGTTGTAACTTCCTGTCCCTATCTTCTAATTGATTGTATCCTTTATGAAGGTAAAACATTGAAAAATTCATATTAAAATAATAAAATAACTGTCTAAAATACAATATTTTAGGGGCTGAACCTGGTCTATAATATTAATAATAACATTGAGTACGTAACTTTTACCTTGGAAGTCGTAACTCTCAGTCCCTTCAATTCGTACAAAGATAAAGCATCAGTCTACATCGGATTCGATGGGTAATAAAAAGTTACTATATAGGGATGCTTTACTATATCACTATATTTCATTGCTCTTGACTTGCCACTAAAGAATTTCGTATATTCGATATGACAAGTCAAAAACTTATTTAATAAATCGAACTTTTTTAATCATCCTATACGAGTATTCTTAGTCTATTCAGACGTAGGAATGATTTTCAACATAATAGTAATGAGAAAAAACAGTCACTACAGGGAACATGTATATATGCGTATAATTTTAAATGTGGATAAATTTACGAAAATAAATTTAATGTTAGAGAAACTTCAGTGGTTAAATCTTAAAAAAAATTTTCTTTTCATTTGTACTTACTGCTTTCTCATTTAAAAGATTTTATAACTCAAAATTTTGAAAATCATAACTATTCAAACAGGTATAATAAACATTTGACATATAAATCGGTTTTCCATAAAGGATTAAATGAATATAACAACTTGAATATTTCAATTAACTCACAGAGCGCTTTGAATTTTAAAAAACCATTCAAAAATTATTTATTCAAAAAGCAAAATAGTGACTGATAATTTTTTTTTAATACTTCAAAGATGATATTGGTAAATTAGTTTAGATATTTTATTAAACTTCTTCAAACCGTTGATATTTGAGCATAAAAAACCTATTTTTAAGTCTACAATCTCCTCTTGCTGCATGGCCCATATGCATAATGCATTTTTTACATAATTTCTCAATTTTATAATAAAATGCATATTTTTCATAAATTATTATTTTAAAAGCATATTTTTATGTTTTCGGCTTTATCAAAATATTTAAAACGTTAAAGGTTTAATGTCCAGTTCGGTACTTATTTGAATTTCAGGGATTTTCCAATCTGAAGATTATAATAATTATATTTTTCTAATTTTGTCTCGAAACAGATCTATTTCGAACTCCGAATTTTATTATTTAAAGGTTGGCCCTACATGACATGTTTTTTTCACCGTTTAGCATAGCATTCTAGATAACTAATATTTTTTTGTCCAAATAAGCAAAATACTACAGGAATCCACGTATGTATGTTTGGTTGCCTAGATCTACAAATCTGTATGTATTGTTTTAGTTCATTAAAAAACACATATTAAATAATAACTTTATTGACGGAGAACTATTTTGCTTTTGTAGATGCTTCAAGCTATCATTTTCTGCCAAATCCTATCCAAAATTCAATCTACTAACCTTCCAATGTCGATTTTAACTACAACTTTATTTGAATTTTCCATCTTCCCTATACTAAATTGCAATGCCGTGACGTAAAATCACGTCTTTTGAAATTTGAAAAAAAATAGCAAAATCGCCCGAATTTCCGAACGCTCTGTATATGCACCGAATGTACAAGGATCACACAACGTAGTCCGTCCAATTTCAAATCTCATATCGCTAAAATAACTTTAGAATCTCGTGGTGAAAATGGGTGAATAAATCAAAAAATGACAGTTTTTTAGACATAAAAATTTACAAAATTTGAAGGATTTATTTTCTTTTTAAATATGTATTTTTTATTGAAAAACTACAAATTAGAAAAAAAGTATAAAGTACGTGTTATATAAAGCAGTTTTAAGCACTTGTCCCGTTATAAAACTCGCCGCAAGCGGCTCGTTTTT
This sequence comes from Polydrusus pterygomalis, assembly GCA_963969555.1. Taxonomy (NCBI): domain Eukaryota; kingdom Metazoa; phylum Arthropoda; class Insecta; order Coleoptera; family Curculionidae; genus Polydrusus; species Polydrusus pterygomalis. The sequence continues at coordinate 11,296,849 of OZ018383.1, forward strand.
TAACATGGACGCGTGCTATAAAATGATGCTTTATAAAACGTGTACTTTAATATATTATTACATTTTGGTTATATCTACACAAGGTATTTATTGGGGGTTTCCGGGGTTTGCAGGTATATTATTAGGGGTTGTTTATTGTCCCTTAATAATGCGTTAATATTACCTGCTTAACAAACTGTATTTAAATTAAAATAAAATAATTTCAAATGTAAAAAAAGTGTTTCTAAAAGCACCTCTAAGAGTGCAGTTGTATAAGGAGAGATTACCAGTAGTTAGTTTACCTCCTGAACCTGTAATTACCCGGTGGGGAACATGGATTAAGGCCGCAATATTTTACGCAGAGCGTTTAGAAGCCATTAAAGAACTGATTTTGGATTTAGATGACGATTCGCAGTGTGTTGTGCAAAGTAAAGAGTTGATAAAAAGCGCCAGTGTAGCTAAAGATATTGTTTTTATTATGGTTATTTACAGTTTTATACCGGACATAATATCCTCGTTGGAGAGTTTGAAAGACTCAATTAGTATCTATTAGTATTGTTGAAACTTTTTCCGCTAAATGTAACAACATTTCCGGTAAAGTAGGAGGTTAAGTAAGGAACAAATTGGATGTAATTGTAAAAAAAAATTAAGGATTTAAATACTTTACTGCAGTTAAAAGCATTTATGAGGGTAAACCATCCAACGAAGTTGTATCTTGGCCTTATATTTTGCTACCCAAGTTGCAATATTGTCCGATTACATCAGTGGATGTTGAAAGAAGCTTCTCTTTGTATAAACATATTTTTACTAATAGAAGACAATCCTGCAGTTGAAAATTTTGAAAAATATTTAGTAATATTTAATAATAAATAAAAAATTGTTTACTTTTATTTTTCTTTGTTTTTTTACATTTTTATAAAAATAAACATATTTTTTAGAACCCAATGTGTTGCTTTACCTGATTTTACTTTAATAAATTAAGAAATATTGCATGCCCGTAAGCATATTTGGTTAAAAACAATGCAAATAACTGCATATTGTAAAGGCAAACAAGGCATATATCATATGCGCATATTTTGGCTGAATTTCGGTGCATTTAATCCGCCGTTTAGTTATGAGACACCCTGTATCAGTTATATGAAATATCATATATTTCAGAAGAAAATTACTTTAGCCAATCATGGTAATACGATTAAAAAAAAATAAAGCCGACCAAACACAATAAATGCCAAATCGTACTTCCCACATATAAAAGATATAATATTTAATTTGTTTTTCTCGAGGAATGGAAAAATTGTAAAAGTGACAGTAAATGGTTTTTCAATGGTCAATTTTCTGGAAAATTCGATATTCCGTCATTTCGAGGCGAACAGAACGTGTTATATATATTACGTCCTGAAATGTATTGTTTTCGTTTCAAATATTGTACGCGAGAAAAACAAAGCCATACGAGTATTACATAATAAAATGTATATTATGCGATTTAAGGATTGAGAACTTTATTAAAGCATCTGCATTCACGTAAATTTCTGCATACATTTATAGATAATTAAAGTATAATTAATATGCACTTAAATTCAGCCTAAATATGCCCATATATATGCTGTCTTTAAAATATGCGGTTATTTACATACTGGTATGCAATATTTCTTAATTTATTATAGTAAAATGGGGTCAAGAAACAAAACAGCTCTAAAAAACATGTTTATTTTTAAAAAATGCAAGAGAAACAAAGAAAAATAGAAGTAAACAATTTTTTAACCTAAAATTGTATAAAAGGCATTTGTTACTAAATATTTTTATTATATATTAGGTTTGTCTTCTATTAGTAAAAATATTTTTATACAAAGTGAGGTCAACATCTACTGATGTAATTGGACAATACTGCAGCTTAGGCAGCAAAATATGAGGCCGAGATACAATTTCGTTGGATGGTTTACCCTCATAAATGCTTTTTACTGCAGTTAAGTATTTAAATCCTTCATTCTTTTTTACAGTTACATCCAATTTGTTCCTTACTTGACCTCCCACTTAACCGGGAATGTTGTTACATTTAGTGGAAAAAGTTTCAACGAGGATATTATGTCCGGTATTAAACTGAAATTAACCTTAATAAAAACAAGATCTTTAACTACACTTGTAGTTTTTAACAACTCTTTACTTTGCACAACACACTACGAATGCGGTGCGAATCAGTGGACGTCTATTATGTTAAGGTGGGAGTATCAACATGCTTGCCAACCTATAATTTATTTTTCTAGCTTTTACACAAAATTTAAATAAAATCAATATCGACTGCATATTCTATAGGTAATAATTGACATATTAAATAAATATCAAGGAATTTCATAAATTATTTTAGAAGAATTGTGTAACGAAAAATATTGAGTAAGATTTTTAAAAATATTATTATGTCATTGTCATGTCATATTCTTTCACTATACAATTCTACCAAAATTAGCAATGAAATAAATTGATACTTTTGTAATATATCAAATATTACCTACATAATAGGCCGACGATATTGATTTTATTTAAAAGTTAGTAAATAAAATAATAAACTAAAAAAACAACGCGAAATAGGTTATAGGTTGGCAATAGATTGAATGACATTGAAAATTCCACCTTAAGTTCAATCTCAATTTTATACAATGCCAATGTATAGATGTATACTAAATTGAAAACTCAAATAAAATGCATTGTAAAATAGCTAGGGAAAATTGCATTAAAAAAACAGATAAGTTTTATATGTTTTCCTATATATTGGCACTTTATGACAAACATGTAAATTTTGTTTATGTTGCACAGAACGATGGGAAACTATTAAACTACAGGTGACCTTGTTGCTGGGGATATTACCGAACTTTTACACAATTTCTCGAGTCGTGGAACAACGTCATTATCACCAAATTTCTGCGCTCTATAAAAATAATACCCATTATTTCCTTCCTATCAATTTTGACCAATAACTGACAAGAATTCGTATGTCATATTTAATTTTCAAGTGGAAAAATTGCATGACAGCTCCTGTCAGTAATTTTTCCGGAAAAATGTTTGATAGGTACTGTCAAAATAAAAAATTACTGCTGCAACGTCCTCCGAAGATGATGTGCATTTATCTGAAATATCAAGCATTATAAAAAATCATAACAATATATCAAACAACACTCCCGTAGTACCTACCTATACAATAACAGTAAATTTTACGTAAATTGTAACTTTAGTTGCTTTGATTAATTAAATTATCATATTACTAGTAAATAGTCTTTTTTTTTGTTCAGTTAGGAAATAATCTTGCCAAACATCATTCGTGCATTATAATTTTTTCGAAAAAATTAGATGCACTTATGATATTACCCCCGACTATTTTACTAGAGTGTTTTATACTGGCAAAATATCATAGCAATGGCCTGTTTTCTAGTGGAAAACTCTTGAACATATACACCTGGACAAAATCAACAAGATGGATTTTCAGCGGCATAATTTTGATAAGTAGATGTCGGATAAAAACTATTGTTATTCTGACAATTGTCATCCGTTTGAAAAAGGCCAAATGAGCAATTTAAACGAAAATGCAAGACTTGGGTGCCAATCTATCCAAAAAATCAAAAAATCGATAGAACATATTCCACTTAACACACGGAAATCCAAGAACTCAATTTGGGCACAGTTCTCAGAGTTTCTAATGGTAAGAAATTATAAACTGGAAAAATGTACTACTGTGATGGAACTGGCGAAAATCCTCGAAGATTACGCCTTTAACATGAAGAAGGGTAATGGCGAAGACTATAAAGAATCTTCTGTAAAGGCTATATGGAACACTAGAGCAAAAATGATTCAAGAAATGTATTTTACAGAATACGAAATAAAAATTGACCCTTTTACGGATATTTCCTTTAAAAATACGCGAATGACAAGAGACGCAAAGATAAAGTAGCTCCAAAGTTGTCAGGAAGAGAGGAAAGTAAGTTCAAAAGCATTATCTACCAAATATTTACTAACAATAATGCAAAGCTACAATGAAGAAAGCCCCGATGAAGCACAAAAAAAACTTTTCCATCTCTGTTAATTTCAACTAGCTTGGAGAGGCAATGAGGTCGTAAATTGCAAAATTCAATAATTTCAAAAGGAGTTTGATTTGATACCACGGGAGAATTTACCGGATGAATTGAATATAACATCATTATTTCCAAGACAGCTCAAGGTGGGTCAAAGTGATTGGCAAACAGCAAATGGTTGGTAGGAAATTCATCAAACATAGACTTATGCCCTGTAAGATCATTTTTAAAATTATTGGAAAAAAGAGGACCAAACATTTCCACAGACAGACTATTTCTCTCCGTTCATCCAAACTGACAGAAGGGATGTTGGTTCAAAAATACTCCACTAGGAATAAATACAGTATCTAAGTGGACCAAAACTTCAGCGGAATGAATCAAATTTGGTGTATTTTTGATGGCAAGAAGGAGGATTCCATAATAAGTTTTCCTAGAACTACACAATATGAGTTTGAAAAATTCTCGCATATTTTTTTTTGTCTCCCACATTCTGATCGCTTTACCTCTAATTATTAAAGAAGGATCTTTTATAAAGTTGTATTTCATTAACCTCGATATTTCAATTAGTTTTTAAGATAATTGGGTTTAAAAGATGATAAGAAACATTTAAATAAACACCTTTCCTAACGAAACATATTTATTGAAAATTAACCGTGCGTTTTTAAGCATAAATGACATATTTTCAAGTCTACTCTCAGCAGCTGCTGTATTTGCCCCTTAGTTATGAAACATCCTGTATATAACGATAAGTAAATGGTTTAACGGGGCACTTTATTGATTTGATAATAATAGATGAGTTAACCAAAATGGTGTTTGTACTCACTATTAAACTTAAATAATAAACACCAACAAAATCTGAATCTCATCTGAATTATATAAAATCCAATAGTAAAATATTTATAACACACACTACACAAAAAACAGCCACAGAAACACCAAAATCGGAAGAAAATAATATGACTATGGAGGGCTTTAGGTTAGGAGACCGATCGCAATACATTGGTTTCGGGCAAAGTTTTGGATCGGTAAAGCAGCTTTAAAAATGGCCGTCAGGGGCGCATGTGTTTCTTTAAATCTGTAAAAGTAAAATGCATGGGTTCTTATGGGATAATCAACTGTTTTATTGAATTTAGTTAACTAAACCCCTCTATAGGCTGAGATATTATATATCTAATAAAGCTTATTTTATTAATTATTGGATAAAAATAGCGCTGACGTCTATCAAAACCTGTAAAAAGTCAAACACTTGACGATCACTGCGCCGCGACCGGGAAACAGCGAACTAACTACTAAACAGGGACGTAAATTTAAAGAACAGCCATTTTCGATCGGACTCCTTCCTAAAGCCCTCCATAAATATGACTCAACCTGACGCGTGAGCTTGCTACGGGCCGGCCCACTGAGCTGATCTGGAGATCTGGGAACTTTACCGACGAAACCAGTTCAGCTGTTAACGTCAAATGTCGTTGTCTGCTGTCGAAACTCTTTGTTTTAAGAAAAAGTTAACTCTACTACTGCTAATGGGTTGATTAAATATAATTTGTGTATGGGTTGTTAACTTTTATTTTCTTAATTTCTACTATAGACATCTAAAATCAAGGCAGGTATTGTTTGTCCCTATTTTTAAAATCATTACATGGAAAAACTGTTGTATTTTATTGGCTCTCAGTGTATATTGTTAATGATTCCAAAAAAACTCGAAAACTTCAAATTATGTCATCAAATTTATTACTAATTTTAAGAGTCTAGGGGAAACGAGTGTTTGCAACACATTGAAAAATCCTTCTGTCTACATGGCAACGTTCAAACCCTTGCCAATAAAACAGGTACTAATCTAATACTTTTGCATCGATTTCCCCTATAATAAGCGTTATCAGATAATCCGATTTTTGTATAAATACAATCAAAACATTGTAACCTTTATAAATCTCATATTATACTCGTCGAATTCAGTTTAGTTTTCTTTATATAATTTTATAACATATTACAAAAATGGCTCCCCTTGCTGGAACTTACCAATTCGAGTCTCAAGAAAACTACATTGAATATTTACAATCATTGGGTGAGTAAATACATATTATGTAAAATATTCATTATACCTACAGTTAAAATATTTTTCGCCTGGCGATGGATGGTGCCCCGTTCGGGACGATGCGAAGCAGAAGTTGAACATTTTGTCAGGAAATATATTGCGTATTTGTTAATTTTATACCTGATTTTGGGATTAAAAATTTTTAATTTTTGAAATATTGATGTCAAAGTGCTGGAATTAAAAAAAAAGCCTTTGACTTGTATTATTCTAACACTTAAAAGTTCCTAAATCGTTCCAGGTCCGTATTTAAAAAAATTGACCGGGCGTTCCTCAATTTAAAATTTAGTATCCCGATGTAAGCCATAGACATATACAGTTGACGACAGATAATTTCGTACACTAAACTGTGGCATAGTAAATGCAACTTTTTACCTTTGTTACCTTTGTAACGTGTTAATTGTTATCATGATATCTGTCAAAGTATTGTCATTATCTTATTTGATTTAAAAATGCCTAATTTAAGTGTTATTGAAAAAGCAAGACCAAGAATAATATGTTTAGTAGTTTAGTAGAAATAGGGTGGTCTTATGGAAAAATATCTGATCATTTTAGAGTACCTAGAAGTAGGTACTGTTCAAGGAATTGTAAAAAAATTCAGTGGCGGCTCGTGCCATTTTAGTGAAGTAGGGCCAGGTAAACCCTTAGCGCCGCAGGCAAAATTTTTTTGGGTGCCACGCCCTTTTTTGTTAATAGTTCTTGCTTTTAAAGTAGGAAAAATAAGCAAAAAGGCACCTTATTTAATTTATGAATTTACAATCATATCTTGAATATACCTAAACACGATAACAAGTTGAAACACACAAGCAATGTCAGTGGTTTCATCTGCGATAAACGGAGAGTCCTTTATTTCTTTTATGACTTCATCATGATACACATCTAACATACAGTCCAGAAGTTCATTTTGTAGGGGTTTTGATGTTCCACTTTCGATTTTTCAATATGATCTTTAAGAGTTTTGTCTAATTCTGAGCTGAAATTTATTAATTCACGAAATATGCCCCTATTTTTCGACGTCTCTTTTTCGTCATGACCTCTCAAAGCCAACTCAAATGCACCACAAAACCGAACGCAGTTTATAATTTGGTTTAATATGTATCTGTTTTTATCAATTTGTTCGTTTTTCTTCATTATTTCATTGTGATATGCAGAATTTAATTGAGTTTTAATGTTAATTTTACCAAGCATACTGAAATTAAATAATAATATATTGTTTAAATGTACCTTCGATTTTTCATGTGTCTTCATTTTGTCCCAGAAATGGACCAAATCATCTGTACCTTTTTGGGACCAAGTTTGCTTCCCACCAAATAAAACACACATAAAACAAAATAGTCTATTAGATTCATCACAACCGCACACCCAAGTATTTTTTCCATAAAGTTTCCTTTAAAAATCTAATAGTATTCATTACTTATGTATTTCTAAAATAAAGAGTTCGTTAACCCTACATTAAATCAGTCGCCGGCTCGCCGGCCGAACGAAAACAAATCGGGACGCGACGCGAATATCAGCTGTTTGAAAGACTAACATCAAACGGTCAAACGAAGAGAGCCTGGCTACCCGTCGAGATTTTTGCCTGCTTGCATTCAAGGTCATTTTTCAACGTTTTTTTATTGAGGCGATGGCGTTTCGTCACCTCCCGTGTGCCTCGTCGCGCTTGGCGCGGAAGCTACGTTACCGTTTTACGCATAATCGCTTCCTTTTAGATGGAAATTTGCACCCGACTGTGTTCCATTTTTAAATTATTTTGCTAATTGCTTTAAAAACGAGAATATTAATTTTAATAGGTTTTGGTAATTTGTAAAGGGCAGGACGCTAGACAGGAGGGCAGGTAGTGCCATGGCACTGGGGCTCTACCCCACGAGCCGCCACTGAAAAAATTGCGCTATCATCAAACACTTGAAAGGTCAGTTGGGTCTGGTTTAAATAATAGAAAATCATCAAATGAAGAAGACCGAAATGTGGTGGAGTATTTAACGCAAAATCCATTTGAAACTGCAGTATCCGCTATGCACATAACAGGATTCCCTGCTTCATCTAGAACTGCGCAACGCCGAGTAAGACAAAGTTCCGAATTAAGAAATCGAGCAGCTGCATCCAAACCGTTTTTAAAAAATAGTGATTAGCAAGAAAGAATTGGGTTTGCTACGCAATATTTACCAGAAAATGATTTTTTTTGGCAAAATGTTATCTTTTCCGATGAACTTTTCAGTCTACGTGGTGGAAGGATTCGAGTATATAGACCACCAAATTTCCGATATGATGAGAAGTATACTCAAAAAAAGCAAACCAGTGGACGTTTCTCCGTTAATGTGTGGGCATGGATAAGTGTTTACGGTGCAGGTGTATGCTGGAATATTGGTGGAACATCTTTAGATTTTGGAAAATGTTTTTCTTCCTTCTGCCGCGATAGTTTTTGAAGAAAATAACTTTATATTTCAGCAGGATAACTGCCCTGTGCATACTGCAAGAAATATAGGAAACTGGTTTAGACAAAACAACGTAACATGTCTGCCTTGGTGCTCAAGAAGTCCCGATTTAAATCCAATTAAAAATGTTTGGGGATTGATGGTAAAAAAAATGTACAAAATAAATTTTAAACCACAGAATGAAATAGAGTTATTTGAAAAAATAGAAGAAATTTGGGAAGAGCTAACTCCGGATTACACCAGCAGTATTATTTTGTCAATGCCAAGAAGATTACGATTAGTGTTAGAATCCAATGGCGCAGCAATTAAATATTAGTATTTTGTTTGTTGTTTGTTAATAAATTTACCATTTTTGGCTTTATACTTTTGAAGTTTTCCTGGTATTATTTTATAATTTTCTTATTTCGCGGCTGTAATTTAAACACAAAAATATTTAGAAATAACCATTATTACTTATGGTAAAAATCGTACATTCTACAATAATTTACAGCTATGTATATAGCTGGTGTTCTATACAGGTATAAGTAGCAAGGCAAACTTTAAATATCCCTTTCCTTTTTGGTTTCCAGGACTTGGTGCCACCGAAGCAAAGGCAGCTGCAGGTGACGACCAGATAGTTGTTGAACCAATAGCATCAGACAAAATAACTGTAACTTTTGGAGCCACCAAAATGGTGTTTAACTTAAATAAGGAGACCGAATATCAACTTCGCGAAGGATTTAAAAGAAAAGTAAATAAAAAAATGCTATAATAATAAGGAATAATTGAAACCGATATTAGTAGTGGTAGTACTGCAAAATTACTAACCGTTTTAATCAACTTTAGGTATTTGTCACCATCAATGGAGATGTCCTTACCATTAAAACCGACCTTGATAAGGATGGCTTGTTAGTTGATACAAAAGTTCTTACACCTACTGACAGCGGTCTTACTTTAGTAAGTAAACATACCCACTAATATTTATTTTAGCCAACCCCTTTCAACCAGCCCCTAACTTAAATACATGCGCATCAGGAGTAGTGGTGGATCCAGGGATCCCCTGTGATTATAAAAATTGTTTTAATTACATATTTAATTGCGCCCACCCCCTTAAAAAAATCCTGGATCCGGACCGGATCAGGAGACTCAAGATTTCATCGTATTAAATAATAAAATTATCTGCCTCTATCCGAAGTTTGATCGTCATTAATTTTCTTTTGAACAAATGTGTAACGTGTTTTTTCTCTTTTTCTAGGCTGCCTTCAACAATAAAGGAGTGAAAGGAGAGCGTCGATACAAGAGAGTTTAAACTTTAGTACTGTATTTGTAATCATAATTTTAAAATAAATCCGTTTAATTAAGTCATTTTATTTTCACCAGTGAAGTGTAATTTTTTTGCCAATTTTTGGGGATTGATAAAATATTAATTTTGAGGTATTATCGTACCGTGCGAGCAAAAATTATTTGCATCAAAAAAGAGGAATTAAAAAACGTAGGGCTTGGTTTAGATCAAAATGATATGGGGACGATATATCTAACCAAATCTAGGTTAAAATTTTCTCAAATTCATATTATGACATGATATGCCAAACTAATGAGTAATAAAATAAGTAGTCAAATACAAATTTATTTTTGTTGTTTACAAAATTAACAAAGTAAGAATATACAGAAGGAAAAAGAAAAATAATTACAAAAATAGCTGAAATTGGCCACCGCCATGATTCAAGCATAAATTCACACGTCTCTTCATATTTTCGAAAGTGTTGACCAGCATCTCTGGAGAAATGTTACCACATTCTTGGATAATCCTTTCTTGTAATTGTTCTAAATTTGCAACTGGTGTTTTAAAAATAGAGTTCTTTAAATGAGAAAAAACGAAGTAATCCATAACCGTTAATCAAGGTGATCTATAGGTGGGAATTCAATGTCTGATCGAAAACTGATCAATCTGTCGTCGAAAAAATTGCGTAAGTAGTTATTAGTTTCGGCTGCTGTATGGGCGGTTGCACCGTCCTGTTGAAAATATTCAAAACGTAGTTCGTCGTCAAGTTTAGTAATTGCTCCACAAATGGATTCAAAAGATTGTCTCTATACCGCTAGGCTGTAACTGTGTCATGGAAAAAAATTTTACCAACAATTCTTCTTCGGGAAACAGCTAACCAGGCACCAATTTTTTAAGGGTGCAATGTGGACTCTACAAAAAAATTAAGATTTTCACTACTTCACATGCGTGTATTCTGAGAATTTACATAACCGGAGAGGTGGAACCAGGCTTCATCCGAAAAAATGTCAGGTCTAATAAATCATTTCTTTCCAATAAATTTCTGCGTCTTTCAAAATCTGCGGCTTGTATTTCTTGGAATACTTGCACTTTATAAGGAAATAAATTTAGCTGCTTCTTAAGAATAGTCCAGCATGTTCCATAAGATCTTCCCACTTCTTGGGACAGGCGTCTTATACAATTTGTTGGCGTATTTTGCATTATTTCACGAACGTTTGGAACAAGTTCTTCTGTTCTTACAGATGGTCTTCCTGCTCCTTTTTTGTGTTGTATAGAACCTGTTTCCCTAAATACAGCCACGGTTCTTTTCAGGCAATGATAAAAATCCCCAGCAATAAAAGCAACGTTAGAAAAATGTTCGTGAAAATCGTGCATGCACAAACCCGAATTGTATTGCCACTTACCATTTACTCTAACCCCGTTTCGAAAATACGCTTTAACCATGAATGTTTTGTGCTGTTCCGTAAAGCCCATTGTGTGAATTGTTCAAGAAATTGGAAAATTAGCGATGACTCAAATTACTTGTAACGACTGTCAAAGATGACGGAATAACTGCTTGATTGTTAATTCAGGTAGTTACTGACACCCAACAGGTATTAAGCTCAACGGCTAAGCATTACGTCCTTAGATGCAAGGCCCTCTTTGATGCAAATAATTTTTGCTCGCACGGTACCTATATAATATCATAAGAGAGAAAATGTTTGCCGGTAAAATCTTCGACTGGTATAAAAGTTTGTTGCTTGGCCATTTTGCAAATGAAATTTTTGACAAAATAAAATCACGAGCCGTTAGGCGAATTAGGTGAATAGGGGGAGGGGGGATCCTAATAGAAAAGCTGGTCTAAGCCCCTTTCAACTTATTCTCCTTCGACTCTTTCTAACCCTAATCTAAATACAAATTTGTTTTTAAAACAAACAAGAAAAAATGGATGGAAGGACTACACCAAAATCACTAACAATAAGCAGTATCCCGAAAATGGGGATATTTGGATAGAAATAAAGAGTCGTGGAATCTAAAAATCAAAGCAGTATGCGAAATCGATATACGTGAATATAGGGAATTATATAGAAGGGGCAAAGCGATATATAGATAAAAGTGTCTTTTAAACTTTTTGAAGCAATATATTGCCCGAAAAATAGGCGTACCTAATTAGTAGTGCTGCAAATAACATGCATTAGGGATAATCTGTCTTGGTGTGTGCTTCACTTTATTTTCATACCTTGTTTGTGTAGCCTAGGCCTAGTTAGATGTGTTTAAATTGATCATAATAAACTAAAGTTATATATTAAGCAGACATCACTGCCCCATACTTACTGAAAATACGAAATACTCGGTATTTTACCCCTATTTGTGCATAATAAAAATCATATAACGGCTGTTACTAGTCATCGTTTATATTCCAATCCGAGTCACTAAAAGCGCAAACACAATTCACTAAACTACACAAAAACTAGAAATATGTAAATATTAAACTCACCTTTTATTTGCGCACGAGGTAAGCTGTGCGTATCTAAAGGTAAATGTCTATGGCTGAAGCACATACTTTTTTACCACTTCTCGTGAAATCTAATTTATTTTATTCGATTTTTTTGGATTCATTTCGTTAGTCATTTTTTTTTTTTTTTTTTTAAACCGAAGTAAATTGTTTTTATTGTATCAAATCACCGGGTCTCGTGGTTTTAACCCGAACTAGGGATGGACGATATCAGCTTTCACCTATCGATAGGTGATAGTAATCTACCTATCGATAGGCATAAGCGTGTACTTTATTTTAAGAAAATTAAAGGAATTATAACAAATGATGTTTTTAATAAGTATTGTAAAATTTTAAAACAAGTTATCAAGGAGGCCAAGAAAATATCAAACATAAATTTTTTAAGTAATTCGGAAAACAAGGTGAAGGCCACTTGGCAACTGGTAAAGAATATCACTAATAACAATAACAACAAAACAGTTCTTGAAAATTTTCAAAATAAGTACAAAGACCCATTCAAAACTGTCAATAATTTAAACATTTTTTTTGTAAATTCATGTCCGGATGTGTGCTCGGGTCAGAAGGATGATTTTCGGTCTGTCAGCTGTATGCAGTCAGTGTATCTTAGACCAACGACCCCGCTTGAAATTTTTAATGTAATTAGTAGCTTAAAAAATAAAAAATCAGTTGGTGATGATAACATACCCGTTAGCATCTTAAAAGAGGTTTCTGGCTTCGTTTCTGAGCCTCTATCTTATATTATTAATCTTTGCTTTAAGAAGGGTACTTACCCTGATCTATTAAAAAACGCACACGTAAAGGCTATACACAAAAAGGGCCCCCTTGATGATGAAAAAAATTACAGACCTATATCTCTTCTTTCTAACATAGGTAAAATCTTTGAAAAAACTATTTACAATCGTATCACGGACTTTTTGGAGAAACACGCAATAATTTCCAATAATCAAAATGGCTTTAGGAAGGGGAAGTCTACCATACGGGCTATATATCAAGCAATTTCTGATATACTTGACTCACTCAATAACAAAAAACTCACTATGGCTATGTGTTTGGACCTGTCAAAGGCATTTGACAGTGTAAATCACCAAACATTGTGTTCAAAAATAGAAAATTATGGCATCAGAGGGCATGCTCTAAAGTTAATTCAATCGTATTTAAATAATCGAACTCAGCAAGTGATTGATAATGACAGTTATGGTAGACCTATTGCCTCAGATAGGGTTAGAGTTACTAAGGGAGTGCCTCAGTGCTCCATATTGGGTCCTCTACTCTATATTTTGTATACCAATGAACTTTCTGATGTAACAGGTAAATACACAGTTCTTTATGCTGATGATACCACCCTTATTTTTAGTGGAGAGGACTCGGATGTGATGCTGACTGAGGTACAGAGGGTCTGCGGCGTTCTCGATAGGTACTTTTCAGCTCATGACCTTCTTCTGAATGTGGCAAAGACACAGTGTATTGTTTTTGGCAATAGAACGAATAATGCTCTTGCCTTTCACTATAAAAATACCGAAATTCAATCAACAGAGCACATCTCATTTTTGGGTGTTAAAATTGATAGAAGGCTTGACTGGAAAGCGCATGTAGAGGACGTAGCGACGAGTGTGTCTAGGTATTGCTACGCTCTTAGAATTATAGCTAGGAATGTTAGTATGGACGCTGCATTATCAGCATATCATGCCTTTATTCAATCTAGAATAAGGTATGGTCTTATTTTTTGGGGTAATTCCACTGATATAGAGAGAATCCTAATTTTACAAAAAAAGTGTATAAGGGCTATATTTGGAATGAGACAACGAGATAGTTGTAGGGAGGTGTTTGCTGGTAAGAATATACTGACACTGATAAGTATGTATATACTGGACTCATTTATGTTTGTCTACAATAATAAAGATTTGTTATGTAACGATGCTAGCAATGCGCATGTATATTTAACCAGACATAAGTCTGACATATTGCCCGATAAATGTAATTTTACCTATATACAAAAAAATGTGACCTATTCTGTCATCAAAATATATAACAGTTTTCCAGTAAGTGTACGAATATTGCCTCGTAGCCAGGTTAGGAATATTATATCCAAGTATCTGATTGAAAAGTCTTATTACTCTGTTGGTGACTTCTTTGACGATCCGGATAGATTAAGTCTTGGGATTACATCAGCTTGAATTCCGATTTTGAAATTTCTTAAAAATGTTATATATTATAGAGATTTTTTTTTCTCAGTGTTCTGCTGTGATATCTGTACACTGCACAATTTAATATTGTCTGTCTTGTGCGCTGTTTCGAGTTTTTTTTTGTGTGTTGTGTATACTTTAAATATCTTGCCACTACTTTGCTTTACTTAAGGTCTATGTAAAATAATTTATATTTTTTTAAATGTATTTCTGTGAGTTACTTAAGTATACCTATTTTAAAATCATGTGTAATTTAAATGCTGTTACTATGATTTTTGTCTTTATTGTTCTTTTAAATTATTCTTTGTATGTTTTAACAATGTTCTATGCCATTGGCTTTATTGAATAAAAAAATGTTTATGACTATGACTATGACTATGACTATGACTATATTTTCGTTATCGATAGTTATCGATATATTGATAACTACGATAACTATCGATATATTGATAACTATCGATACATCGATAACTATCGATATATCGATAACTATCGGTATACCAATCAAAATAAATTTCCATCCCCATGACACACACACACACACACAAACACATTATATTTGAAAGAAAATTAACCCAGATTTATTTTGCGCATATTATTTCTGGACATATTCTTTATTGCAGCTAAGAAATATTAGCTTCTCCGAAAGAGCTGTGGTCAGGTTAGTGCGGTTACTTGTCCGCCTTTATACTGAATACTCTCTCAGATGGCACACTTGTTGCCAGGGCCGAATTAAGGTCGTTTGACGCCTTAGGCCAGACAAATTTTAGCGCCTATTTTTTTCACTTTCGAAATGGATTTTTTAAAAATTGAGCGAGTCATGATACGGATGATCAAATTTGTGCCTAAACGTAATTTCGTAAGAATACGTTTTGCAAGCGGAAATTTGCACGTTTTGTTGAAAAAAACTCATAGATTAATAATTTAATTGTATTAAACATATAATACATGTAAGTACTCAGAGAAAATTATAAACCAAAAAATATAAGTATAAACAAACACTTAACATTAATGATTATCTAATGTTTATAAAATGTGAAATGAATAAAACAATTAACTTAAAATATCATGACTTAATATGAGTTTCGTAGTTTCCAAAGTTCAAAAAAACTAATCGACTAATCCAGCTAATTAAGATGCAAAAAATAAAACTCATAAAAACACAAATTCAGCGCTAAGAGTCAAATGATAGTGGTAGATTGGTTCCCTATAAATACACAAAATGATTTAAACTAAAGTATAGGGATTACTTCTTAAACATCATATCAATAACGACTCGTTATTAACGAGATCAACAAATAAAATAATATACAGGGTGTTCATTTGAAAACTTCCCCCCTCGATTTTCCTGCTTTAAAATGAAGATGTGGAAAATCGCTCGGACCCGTCGATTTTTATTTCGAGGGGGACATCTTTTCCGTATATTGTCAATCTTGTTACTTCAAGCCCCTAGGAGGGAGGGGGGTAAGATCTAAATTTTAAATGGATACCCCTATTTTATATAATTTTTTTGGATTCTGCATAAAATTCTGAACTTTTTTAATAAAAGCATTATTAGTCTATACTTAACAGTTTCCGAGATATTGACTCTTGAAAAATGACATTTTTGAACTTTGACAGCGTCTAGCTTTCTAACTGTACGTCTTAGAGCAAAACGGCTTACATGTCCCTATCTTCGATTTTTATTATCTTTCCAATAGTGTCAACTTCCGGTCAAACCGGAAGTACTATATTTCTTACATTTTTTCTTACTGTTAGAAAGCTAGACGCTGTCAAAGTTCAAAAATGTCATTTTTCAAGAGTAAATATCTCGGAAACTGTTAAGTATAGACTAATAATGCTTTCATTAAAATAGTTCAGAATTTTATGCAGAATCCAAAAAAATTATATAAAATAGGGGTATCCATTTAAGATTTAGATCTTACCGCCCCCCCCTCCCTCCTAGGGGCTTCAAGTAACAAGATTGACAAAATATACGCAAAAGATGTCCCCCTCGAAATAAAAATCGACGGGTCCGAGCGATTTTCCACATTTTCATTTTAAAGCAGGAAAATCGAGGTGGGAAGTTTTCAAATGTAAATGTTTTGAGCAAAAAATATAAAGGTAATAAAGGAACAGTTTTCGTGGCCCAATGCCCAAAAACTTTTATTAAAGGTAATTTTAAAAATAACGACATATTTTTAAGTGTATTAAGATAGTAGAAATGTTTTGTTCGACATTTTTGACTCGAGAAATTTTTAATACTCTGTCGTCAAAGGAAGTTAATTTCACGAGATCTGATAACTAAATAGTCTCAATACTTTAATTTAGAATATTTTTGTTTAGATTGGAATGAGGAATGTTCTTTATAGGATATATTATGTTCTGTATAGATAGGTATGATAATTAGCAATTATGCCATAGTGATTTAAATGTATAAAAT
This sequence comes from Polydrusus pterygomalis, assembly GCA_963969555.1. Classification (NCBI taxonomy): domain Eukaryota; kingdom Metazoa; phylum Arthropoda; class Insecta; order Coleoptera; family Curculionidae; genus Polydrusus; species Polydrusus pterygomalis. Next base: position 11,313,767 of record OZ018383.1, read on the forward strand.
TATTATTATTTTAGGTACACTGAAATTCGTTAAAAAGCCGCGGCGCCTATTTCGTTCGTGGCGCCTTAGGCCATGGCCTATTTGGCCTAGTGGTTAATACGGCCCTGCTTGTTGCACAAACGCAAAGATATTTTATTGACAGCTGGCTTAATATAGGGTATAGAGATGCATTTTGCTTCCACCAAACTAGTGGATCTTCTTCCGGATCTACAGGGGGACAATCGGAAAATTTCTTTAATTCTTCTTGACAAAAAGTATCTGCACTGCACGCAAATTTTGAGTTAGAGAATAGTAAGCTTAATCCGCCGGTTCTTTTTTTCTTTGTTTGGGGACTAGAATATGCAAGGGCTTCCATTTCCTTTAAAACTTCAAATGCCAATGCATTCACGGTTTCCTGAGACTTTGAGCCCTCATAAAACTAAAACTAGTGTTTACGGTACACGCTAGATGGCAGCAAAAACCGTAATAATGCTATTGGAATATTTGATAATTATTTAATTGGAAGAAAGTGGATAGGAGACGTTCGTATTGTACGATGTTTTACCGATAGTTATCCATAATATATTAATAGGTATCGATATATCCATAGTTATCAATATATCGATAGTTATCAAAAAATCGATAGTTATCGAAAATTCGATAGTTATCGAAAAATCGATAGTTATCGATATATCGATAATTTTTGTTTCACATATTGTTATTCGATATATCGATAACTATCGATATATCGAAAAAAATCCCATCCCTAGCCCGAACGTTCCGTTTTCTTTCCCTATAAAATTCTTACGCCCACCTGTAAAATAAGAATTTGGATTTTATAAAAGGTTAAAAATGTTTTTTTTTAATCTCAGACGCAAAATAAGAGTTGCCTGAACTAGAGATATAAATAATTTGTTTTTCTTTAAGGGGTAAAAATAGTCTTCGAAATAAAAGAGGGTTAATTTTTTTTCGGCGACTAGGAAACAATTATTATATTTTAAAATACACATTTGTTCGACTTCACTTAATTAAAAAAATTAATTTAATCAGAATATATTTATTTGTTTTCTTTTAAAGAACGTTTAATTTAGGACTTTGTTTGTGACCTTTGTATTCCGTTTTTATAAAAACAACATTTGCATCTAGACCAGGGCTGAAGCCTTTGGAAATGGTAAAAAGTGAAAAAAAATAATAGTAGGATGAAACCCATTGGAAAAGGAAGAGAATATAACAAAAATGAAAGGAAAAATAATTTACGGGCGATCCGAGGTCGGAAAGTGGAAAGGGGTGAGTTTTTAAGGGTGGAAAACGATTTATCTCGATTTCCGGCAAAACTACGGAAAAACGTTAAATGGCAAAGTTGTAGGTAATAGAAAGATCTACAACTTTTTAATTTATACTTTTTTCACATAACCTCAAAATTTATGTGAAAAATTCAAATATCCAAGTTTTTGGTTTTTTATTTTTATCTTTTACAAGAAAATTTTTTTTTTCACGAAATTTGTTGAGAACTTACCTTTTTATGTCCCAAACACACTGTAATTTTTTGGGTTTAAAATATTTATTTTTTCATCTTATTTTGACAATATCGAAAAAGCACCCTAATTTTCAATCGAAAATTCTCACGTCAAAATATCTGTTTTTTTAAAAAAGTCGGTGGGCTTTTGTTCGTTGAAATCTCTACCTTCTGATGGTGTTAAAAAAAAATATACATTACTATGGTAAATGTTCTCAAAAAATGCAGAGAAACGAAAAAAACTCGAATCCGAATTTTTTTTTTTAATCATTATGTACAATTTTGAGCTATTTATTAAAATTTATACTTTAATTACTCTAAAAACGTAAGATTCCATGTTTCATTGATAAGCAAAAAAATTACAAATCCATAAAACATAAAGATCGCAAAAAACATGCGAAAATAGTTGTTCTAAATATAATTAAAGGTAGGATTTAAGGGGATTTTATCTAAAACTGAGAACATTTTTACCATAGTATTGTATTTTTTTTTTTACACCATCAGAAAGTAGAGATTTCAAGGAACAAAAGCCCACTGACGTTTTTAAAAAAGCAGATATTTTGACGTGAGAATTTTCGATTGAAAATTAGGGTGCTTTTTCGATGTTAAGTCAGAATAAGGTGAAAAAATAAATATTTTAAATCAAAAAAATTACAGTGTTTCTGGGACAAAAAAAGGTAAATTTTCACCAAATTTCGTGAAAAAAAATTTTTTTCTGTAAAAGATAAAAATAAAAAACCAAAACTTGGTTATTTGAATTTTTCACATAAATTTTGAGGTTATGTGAAAAAAGTGTAAATACAAAAGTTGTAGATCTTTTTATTACCTACAACTTTGCCATTTAACGTTTTTTCATAGGACTTGTAGTTTTGCCGGAAATCGAGATAAATTGTTTTCTACCCTTAAAAACTCACCCCTTTCCACTTCCCGACCTCGGATCGCCCGTAAATTATTTTTCCTTTCATTTTTGTTATATTCTCTTCCCTTTCCAATGGGTTTCATCCCACTATTATTTTTTTTCACTTTTTACCATTTTGAAAGGCTTCATCAGCTCTGGTCTAGAACTAGAGATATAAATAATTTGTTATTCTTTAAGGGGTAAAAATAGTCTTCGAAATAAAAGAGGGTTAATTTTAAAATACACATTGTGTTTGACCCAAACACACTATAATTTTTTTGGTTTAAAATATTTATTTTTTCACCTTATTTTGACTTAATATCGAAAAAGCACCCTAATTTTCAATCGAAAATTCTCACGTCAAAATATCTGCTTTTTTAAAAAAGTCGGTGGCCTTTTTGTTCGTTGAAATCTCTACTTTCTGATGGTGTAAAAAAATATACGATTACTATGGTAAATGTGATGAAATCCCCTTTAAATCCTACCTTTAATTATATTTAGAACAACTATTTTCGCATATTTTTTGCGACCTTTATGTTTTATGGATTTGTAATTTATTATTTATCAATGTAACATGGAATCTTACGTTTTTCGAGTAATTAAAGTAAAAATTTTAATAAATAGCTCAAAATTGTACATAATAATTTAAAAAAATTCGGATTCGAGTTTTTTTCGTTTCTTGCACTATTATTTTTTTTCACTTTTTACCATTTTGAAAGGCTTCATCAGCTCTGGTCTAGAACTACAGATATAAATAATGTGTTATTCTTTAAGAGGTAAAAATAGTCTTCGAAATAAAAGAGGGTTAATTTTTTTTCGGCGACTAGGAAACAATTATACTTTAAAATACACATTGTGCTCGACTTCATTTAATTAAAAAAATTAATTTAATCAAAATATATTTATTTGTTTTCTTTCAAAAAACATTTAATTTAGGACATTGTTTGTGAACTTTTGTATTCCGTTTTTATAAAAACAATATTTGCATTCACCTTTTACGTCAGCACAATTTTTTTACAAATGTTATTCAATATTCATACATATAACGTCATGTAATATGTTTTAAAGATCCCCGTGATTTCTAGCACGAAGTCTCTATTTTTAGCAGTCATTGTTCTATTTCTACTATACCAAAATTAACAGTGTTAAAATGTAGTTCACCGTTACCCTAACAGAGATAATACAGGTTTGCACAGAAGTCCGGAATAAAATTAATATAGCCAGGTTAAGGCTATAATAATCTTAACATAGTATAAAACAAAGTCGCTGTCGCCCGTCTGTCCCTATATGTGCTTAAATCTTTAAAACTACGCAACGGATTTTGAAGCGGTTTTTTTAAATAGATAAAGTGATTCAAAGGGAAGGTTTTTATGTATAACTGACGACCCGCCCCGGCTTCGCACGGGTGCAATTTCAGAAAGTGGCATGCCGGGTACTAATATATCGGGTTTGTTGGGGTTTGTATTTATACCAGCGGGTTGCAACGCATGCCGGGTACACGCTAGTTTATAATACAGTGTCACCAGTAAAGTCCGCATCATATGGGATTTTTTTTTATTAATAGCTTTATTCGAAATTTGACTTTGGCATCAAGCTCTGCTTCGATCGAGATGAAAATTAAGCAAAAAAATAGTAGTCACGTGATTCGCATTATATGTAAAATTTTAATTTTTTCAAAAAAATAATTCAAAAGTGGGGTTATTTCTGAAAATATCGAAAAAAGTTATTAGAAAAAGTTTTTCTAAATGCAGTTTCCAGTCCACATGCAAAATTTCAGCCGCATAAGATAATTTTCATTATTTACCTATATTTTGTAAATTGCACCACTTTTGCAAAATAAGACTCAACGCAACTTACATAAAACTTCTTAGTTTTGACAATGTTTTATTTCAGATACATTTTCTTTAAAGTAGCGCCATAATAAATGTGTGTTTTTCTACAAAATCAAAATTGGGCTATTAAAATTCGGTCGTATGTGATGCAAAGTTTATTTGTTTTTGACCCTGTATAAGGTAACTCCATTAAATAAGTAGTTTTGAAAAGGTAGTTTGTGTCTGAAAGTAATACACCTTAATATTAAGACAAAAAAAGAACACAGTGTCTACAGTAAAGTGTTTTTTAAGTGGAAAATAAATTTTAGTTTAACAACGTAAAGTTTATCTATTTTCAACGATTTAATTTAAAACCCCTATATTATAATTTATTATTAAGCTATGTCATAATAACGTTTACGTGTATTACTTTTAACCACAAAAGACGTTTTTAAAAATACTTATTTTATGAAGTTACCTTATACAGGGTCCAAAACAAATAAACTTTGCATCACATACGACCAAATTTTAATAGCCCAATTTTGATTCTATAGTAAAACACACATTTAATGTGGCGCTTCTTTAAAGAAAATGTATCTGAAATAAAGCATTGTCAAAACTAAGAAGTTTTATGTAAGTTGCGTTGAGTCTTATTTTGCAAAAGTGGTGCAATTTACAAAATATAGGTAAAAAATGAAAATGATCTTATGCGGCTGAAATTTTGCATGTGAGCTAAAAACTGCATTTAAAAAAACTTTTTTCGATATTTTCAAAAATAACCCCACTTTTAAATTATTTTTTTGAAAAAATTAAAATTTGACAGATAATGCGAATCACGTGACTACTATTTTTTTGCTTAATTTTCATCTCGATCGAAGCAGAGCTTGATGCCAAAGTCAAATTTCGAATAAAGCCATTAATAAAAAAAAATCCCATATGATGCGGACTTTACTGGTGACACTGTATATACAATACTTGCCCATTTAACAATTATTATAATATTGTCATAATTTGAATTTAACCCCAGAAGATAAACAGTTTCAATGTTGTTACGTAACGAGAATTGTTTAATAAAAATATTTTAAAAGAAACCGTGTTCCTTTTTTTTGTTTTATTAATTATTGTTGTATTTTGCAATAAGATTTCTCAATACAAAAAAAAAATCAAAACCTGTAAAAGTAGTAACTACATTATTATAACCTAGGTAAGTAAAGTAGTAGGTTTAGTCAAACATAATAGGCACACTTGGGAAGGTTGTAACACCACTAGTCTAAACCCAGAGAACACACAGCCAACGAGAAGCGACAGCTGGGCGTTTTGCGGGTCCTGTTTTGGTACGCGCATGTCGCAAAGATGTTGTGTATCGGTAAAAAACATGTGCTCGTCTAAATTGTGTTTAGTCCGTGAGCTGACGTTGCGCCTAGCTATTTTTGGTATTATTTTGTTTTCGTTGTGTGTTGTAAAATGTCTGGATATTATTGTGCCTACCCGTATTGTTCAGTGAGAACCGGCCAAGGATTAAGTTTATTTAGTTTTCCAAAGGAGTACGAACGGTAATTATTATGATAATCAATTAATTATAATATGAATGATAGATTTAAAATTTTTAATCTTAAAGTTTTTTGGGATGTAGGTACATATTTGTAACAGACTTGATAAATAAAGATGGAGCTTATTAGTTTTCTTAAGTTTTTATGTTTAATCGCGAATAATTGTTGATATGATAAAATAAAATAATAAGATATAAGTTGTAAAGGTCTGGTTAAAATAGTTTTTGGGTAGATTTATTTCAAAAGGGGTAGAAATAATGGATATTATGTTGCTTTAAATACAATATTTTGTTATAGTGCAAAATTGTGGATAGACGCCTGCAGTAGGCCAGATTTATTGCCAAAGATTATAAATGCACACAAAAACTATCGGCTTTGTGAAAACCATTTCGAAGAAAAATATTTTTCAAGAAGTGCAACCATTAAAAAAACCTTATTTCCGCAAGCAGTTCCCACAAAGTTTTCTAACCTTTCGCCAACATGTGAAGAAATGCCTGAAGAAATTATTCCTTCATTAGGAGAGCCTCCCAAAAAAAGTATTATATTGTCAGGTTTGTATGCTTTATACAGTGACCGGCAGAAAGTTCGGGTTTGTTTTTTATTTAAAAACTTACCAAATTTTTTTGGCGGTTGAAAAGTTCTGCATGTCCTTAAGCAAAAAAGAGCATAGACAAAACTAGTAAATATTGCGCCGTATACGAGGAAGAGGTGAAAACGTTAAATTCACTCAAGAATAAATTGCCCTTATTTTTCACTGTGGAAATTTTTTTTTATTAGGAAATGTTGTTTGCACTTAAAATTTATCCAAATATACCAAATTTTAGCTCGGTAGCACAAATATAAATATTTTTCATGGCTACTAGATTTAAATGAAAACGAATTTTATTGTAAGGGTTTAAACACCAGAAAAGTTGAATTATTTTTGACGTTATTTTATTAAACGTCCAGTTCTCGCGTATTTAAACAAATTTAAGTAAGTTATGTGTCTAATTGCCCAAGAGGTGTTAAAAAATTGAATTTATAGGTTGCATAGCTTCTATCGATTCGTTATACGAGGGGGCGTAAAAAAAAGTAAAAACACTTTTTTTGTGGTACCGAGCTGAAGTTTGGTATTTATGAATAACTTTTAAGTGCAAACAACATTTCCTTATAACAAAATTTTCTACAGTGAAAAATAAGGGCACTTTATTCTTGAGTGAATTTAACGTTTTCACCTCTCCCTCGTGTACAGCGCAATATTTACTAGTTTTGCCTATGCTCTTTTTTGTTTAGGGACATGCAGAACTTAAAAAGTTATACGAAAGCTACGAATTTTATCACATATATAAGTTTTTTTAAATAGGCAAATGTAAAACAATATGTAATTATTATTCCTCTAGTAATTTCAGAATTAACATGTATTTCTGAATAAAATTTTTGTTTTTTTACAACAGCTTTTTACTTATTTAGGGTGAATTAACTTTTTTTTAATCCCCGAAGGACCACATTTTTTTTATCCATGGGTAAGTAACTATGACACTAAAGCAATTGTCAAAAACGTCACTGTAGTTTTTAAAGCGCAAAAAACTGTGTAACATATTACTGACGTTTTAATAAAATGATATTTATCTCACGCCACCCCATATCTACGTATACCTACTCACGATATATTTTGACGTACCTAATAGTGTTCTATAATTTATGTTATAATATGTTTATAATATTATATAAGTACATATTTTTGCCCGTCACAAATCGAAGGAACCTCAAACAAATCTGTAAAAGCGTTAGCAATTTAAAAGTTTTTTAATATAATAATTTTTTTCGTTTTCTACTTCAATAATATTCTTAATTCCCAAGACTATCAAATTTACAACTTTTTTTAAGTTTTTATGTTTGAAAAATAAATCAAGTTATAACATTTGCACCTGTACTAAAAAGTAATGTCGTTCAGTGTAGAAAATAAGCAAGTTTTCTCGGAGTATTATGTTGTGGATCGACCGTTATCGTTGTGTGAAGGTCATTGAAAAACGACCAGTCGATATCAAAGGTGCCGACAGGTATTGTCGCTTCTGCTTGCTGTTAATATTCTGTGTCTAAACCGTTCTAAAAAATATACAACTTTTTTCAATCTGAACTATCCTCTTCAAAAAAACTTCCTTATTAGGAGGTATTTCCATATTCACTATTTTTCGTCTGCGAAAATCAAGGTATAATTTTTATAAAGCTAATTTTAACCACCTTTTTTCAAAAAATGCCCAAGTGGGAAGGGTTAAGGAAGGGGGTAACACATTTGTTCATAATTACAAAGCGCTAAAAAACTAAAATAGTGAATCTAAATTGTTGTTTAACATACATATTGTGACAAGATAAAGAAAAAGCACCGTTATCGAAAAATGCGGGTATTCAAAATTGTCACCGCGAAACCAAAATTTTGCATAAAATGCTCATTAACAATTAAAATTCATTTAGTTATATCATAGGCGAAACACACAAAGACATCATCCTGGCAATTTCACTTGAAACCTTAAAAACTACTTGACGGGAAATGATGATATCTTGAAACATGAATTATGTAATACCAAGGGCGTACCGGGTGATTGGTTATATTTTGCACCCCCACCTATCTCATTTATTTGAAGAGGTATCAAAAAACTTTAAATACCAAAGTTGTAGGCTTTTTGATGAATTTTTATTATACAATATCAGAAGAAAAAAAAGATTATCGCATAACTGTGAAATACGTACAAATTGTGTTTTTTTTAAATGAAACACCCTGTATATTATATGATATTCTTGTAGAAAATTTTTTTCTCATTTCAAATATATATATTTTATATGGTCTATTTTGAACGCTTGGGTAAATAAGTATAATTTAAAAACATAGCATAAGTAGGCTTAGACAATATGGCCGATTGAATATAAGGCAATTGTTCACCTATTATTGGTCTGCTATATAAATATTAATGTTTATAAACAAATTAATAATAATTATTCTTAGAAATACTCATCCAGATTGGATATCCATGGCTATAGACAAATTGAAAGCCGGTTACCAAAAATGTATAGAAGCGAATGGGGGCCATTTCGAACATATTCATTAGATTGAATTTCGGCTATTACCGCGATATTTCCCATAAAATCGTCTTACATAAAATATGTTTCTATAAATAATTGTAAGAATTTGGTATTTTAAAGTTTAGTAAGTTTTTTTTTTAATATAATAAATATTAACTAAGACATATTATATTAAATGTATGGTTTTATTTCTAAGAATAATTAATATTAATTTGTTTATAAACATTAATATTCATATAGCAGACCAATAATAGGTGAACAATTGCCTTATATTCAATCGGCCATATTGTCTAAGCCTACTTATGCTATGTTTTTAAATTATACTTATTTACCCAAGCGTTCAAAGTAGACCATATAAAATATATATATTTGAAATGAGAAGAAGATTTTCTACAAGAATATCATATAATATACAGGGTGTTTCATTTAAAAAAACAAAATTTTTACGTATTTCACAGTTATGCGATAATCTTTTTTTTCTTCTGATATTGTATAATAAAAATTCATCAAAAAGCCTACAACTTTGGTATTTAAAGTTTTTTGATACCTCTTCAAATAAATGAGATAGGTGGGGGTGCAAAATATAACCAATCACCCGGTACATAGAGCGCTTTTCAGGGGGCGGGGCGCAAAAAATTTCAATACTTTTTATATACAGTCTCACCAGTAAAGTCCGCATCATAAGGGATTTTTTTTATTAATAGCTTTATTCGAAATTTGACTTGGGCATCAAGTTCTGCTTCGATCGAAATGAAAATTAAGCAAAAAAATAGTAGTAACGTGATTCGCATTATCTGTCAAATTTTAATTTTTTTTTTAAATAATTCAAAAGTGGGGTTATTTCTGAAAATATCAAAAAAAAGTTTTAGGGAAAAGTTTTTTTAAATCCAGTTTTTAGCCCACATGCAAAATTTCAGCTGGATAAGATCATTTTTATTTTTTTACCCATATTTTGTAAATTGCACCACTTTTGCAAAATAACACTCAACGCAACCTACATAAAACTTCTTAGTTTTGATAATGCTTTATTTCAGATACATTTTTTTTAAAGTAGCGTTATATTAAATGTGTGTTTTTCTACGAAATCAAAATTGGGCTATTAAAATTTGGTCGCATGTGATGCAAAGTTCATTTGTTATTGACCCTGTATAAGGTAACTTCAGAAAATAAGTATTTTTGAAAACATAGTTTGTGTCTGAAAGTAATACACCTTAATATTAAGACAAAAAAGAACACACTGTCTTCAGTAAAGTGTTTTTTAAGTGGAAACCAAATTTTAGGTTAACAACGTAAAGTTTATCTATTTTCAACGATTTAATTTAAAACCCCTTTACTTTATTTTTTTACTTTCAGACACAAGCTACGTTTTCAAAAATACGTATTTTATGAAGTTACCTTATACAGGGTCAAAAACAAATGAACTTTGCATCACATGCGACCAAATTTTAATAGCCCAATTTTGATTTTGTAGAAAAACACACGTTTAATATGGCGCTACTTTAAAGAAAATGTATCTGAAATAAAGTATTGTCAAAACTAAGACATTTTATGTAGGTTGCGTTGAGTCTTATTTTGCAAAAGTGGTGCAATTTACAAAATATAGGTAAAAAATCAAAATTATCTTATGTAGCTGAAATTTTGCGTGTGGGCTAGAAACTGCATTTAAAAAAACTTTTTTTTAAAACTTTTTTTGATATTTGCAGAAATAACCCACTTTTGAAATATTTTTTGAAAAAAATTAAAATTTGACAGATAATGCGTATCACGTGACTACTATTTTTTTGCTTAATTTTAATCTATATATCGAAGCAGAACTTAATGCCAAAGTCAAATTTCGAATAAAGTTATTAATAAAAAAAAATCCAATATGATGCGGACTTTACTGGTGACATTGTATACATATGACATGTCTGTGGTTGGTGCTTGGTGCTTTCCTTTATTTTTACATCTTGCTTGTGTGGCCTATTAGGCAATTAGGTATTATCATTTTCGGTTAGTACAAGTCATTGTTTAGGCATCCAAGCAGCATCCATTCAAATTAAAAAAGCCGCCCAAATTTTTAATCGTGCACTTTTTCTCAGTTTCAAAAAGGTATTTACGTTGGATGTTTTGGATTTTTTCGTCTATTAATATATATGGAACTAAGTTCAAAATAGAGATGACCGCCAAGCAACTTTTTCACCTTATTCGCATATATTTGGCAGTGTCTAACCAAAACATTCGGCAATTGTAATTTTAAATTTTCGTAGGTAATTTATGATAAATTTCTTATAAATATTTAAAAACAAATTAATTAATAAAGGACAGATTCCAATCGTGAAAGAATACAATACGTCCTCGTCGTGGTGAAAAATGTACCATAAGTACGTCACAGTCGGTTTGGTTAGAAAATAACATGCTGTAGAATGGTCGCACAAGTAAATTTCAACTGAATTTAATTCTTAGTACCGTGCGAGGAAAAATTATTTGCATCAAAGAGGGCTTGGATTAAAAAACGTGGAGCCTGGTTTAGATCACAATGATATTATTATGGAAACGATATATCTAACCAAATCTAGGTTAAAATTTTGTCAAATTCATATTATGACATGATATGCCAAACTAATGAGTAATAAAATAAGTAGACAAATATAAACTTATTTTTGTTGTTTACAAAATTGACAAAGTAAGAATACAGAAAGAAAAAGAAAAAATAATTACATAAATTGCTGAAATTGGCCACCGCCGTGCTCCAAGCATAAATTCACATGTCTCTTCATATTTTCGAAAGTGTTGACCGGCATCTCTGGAGAAATGTTACCACATTCTTGGATAATCCTTTCTTGTAATTGGTCTAAATTTGCAACTGGTGTTTTAAAAATAGTGTTCTTTAAATGAGGAAAAACGAAGTAATCCATAACCGTTAAACAAGGTGATCTAGGTGGGAATTCAATGTCTGATCGAAAACTGATCAATCTGTCATCGAAAAAATTGCGTAAGTAGTAAATAGTTTCGGCGCCTGTATGGGCGGTTGCACCGTCCTGTTGAAAATATCCAAAACGTAGTTCGTCGTCAAGTAATTGCTCCACAAATGGATTCAAAATATTGTCTTTATACCGCTGTGCTGTAACTGTGTCATGGAAAAATAGAACCAACAATTCTTCTTCGGGAAACAGCTAACCAGACACCAATTTTTTGAGGGTGCAATGTGGACTCTACCAAAAATGGGGATTTTCACTACTCCACATGCGTGGATGCAAATAATTTTTGCTCGCACAGTAGCTAATCATAGACAATAATTTATTAATTGAACTGTTGTAGCAGTACGTAGTAGTAAGTGTGCACGTATGTATGTACTCTCGGGGCAATCAAATAACCATTTAGTCAATCTTATTATTAATCCCTTAAAATACTATTTTCACAATAACCTAAAAAAAAATTTTATTAATCTTATATCTCAAAATTCAAAAATTTTCATATTACATTTTCTTATTTTCACTTGCTGCCGCTGGGAGGCAGCCGTTGCCACGTCTGACGTACTCCACCGATGTGGAACATTCCTAAAAATATACCTACCTTTCTAACTGTAAACTTAAATTTTTGGTTGGCTGCCAGTTAATAGCTTTTCTATTAACAAGCATTGTGCGCCGTGAGTTTTTGGATTCTTGGACGAAGATCCACTAGTTTGGTGGAAGCAAAATGCATCTCTATACCCTATATTAAGCCAGCTGGCAAAAAATATCTTTGCCTTTGTGCAACTAGTGTGCCATCTGAGAGAGTATTCAGTAAAGGCGAACAAGTAATTTCCGAAAACCGCACTAACCTGACCACAGCTCATTCGGAGCAGCTAATATTTTTTAGCTGCAATAAAAAATATGTCCAGAAATAATACATATTCGCAAAATAAATCCGGGTTAATTTTCTTTCAAATTTAATGTGTTTTTGTGTGTGTGTGTCATGGGTATGAACATTTATTTTGATATGTATATCGATAGTTATCGACAGTTATCAATATATCGATAGTTATCGATATATCGATAACGATCACTATCGACCTATCGATAACGAAAATATATCGATAGGTAGATGACTATCACCTATCGATAGGTGAAAGCTGATATCGCCCATACCTAGTAAGGACTAGAGGATAGAGATGTGTTTAAGTGAAAAAGTTGTTATTGGTACCTGTTAAGTTTGTTTCGCGAAAATGTTATTTTTTAAATCTTAGGTATAACTACGCAGGGACGCAGGGACGGTTCTACGGGGGGGCCCAGGACCCCCCAACATTTCTGAAAAAAACTTTAAAACATCCCGAGAGAAATACAATCAAGCGAAGGCTGCGAAGGCTACCAAAAATTGTGGCTGCGCCAATGTGGTGCCCCCCCCCCCCAATATTTTGGGACTAGAACCGCCCCTGCAGGGACGTAGCTAGGAATTTTGGCGCCCCGGGCGAATAGTAGTTCTGCGCCCTACCAGACAATCTTAAAACTAAAATTATACATCTAAAATTTTAGTATAAAAAATATATTAATAGCAGTGGCGACTCGTGATTTGTAAACTTGGGGGTGTACTAAAAGCCCGCTGAAGGCGAAATGCGCCGCAGGCGAAAATGTTTTAAGACCACGCCCAAATTTGGTCAATAATTTTTAGTAAATATTTTAAAAATTTATGATTACCTACTTATTTTATTGAAAATTAAATAAGATAAAAAAATAAAAAAGGCCAATTTAGTAAGTAAAGTCACTTCTCCTGTTTTTATATGCAGCAAACTTATCAACAGATCAAACAGCTTCATTCAAGTTTGGAATAACTGTAATGTATTGTTTCTCAAATATTCCACATTCATAGTCGTTTTGGCATTAAAACTGTTCATTTTTATTAAAATAAGTCTTTACTACCCCAAAATACTAACAAAAATATAAAGGTAAACTCCAAATAATAAATTCATACAGCAATTAATTCAACGGCGCACATTTAATTTGTGCGAGTTTTCCTATTAGAATCGCGCTTTCCCCCACCACACCTGCTAGTACAAGATGCATAGAGAAACAGCAGAAACCCCGCCTACGTAACGCATGTGTGCGACTTATGAATTCCTACGCGCCATACGGTTGCTTTTGACAACCGGCTTCTTGACGAGAGCTATTACACCACGTTTCGTTCGATTGTTTGACGGTACGTTAAAATAGGATGGTTCTAACTTATATTACGGTAAGAATATAAAGAAGATAAATTTAAATGAACATTATTTTTTCTTATGGGGTAATTCTTGATGAAGTATGGGGGTGTACGTGCTCCTGTGCTCCTATGGAGAAACCGCCACTGATTAACAGACTGACACACTGAACTTAACATTCGTGAAAAGAAAAGTTGCTTGTTCGGACTTGTGTGACTTATGTCGTGGCAACTCACAATCTACGTAGCATAGTGACGCAATCGAATCGCGGCGCCTTTTCTTCAAATATCGGCGTTGCCAAATGTCAAAAGCAATCCAGCCGTAATTGCATTAGTACATTTTTAAATTCCCGTATTTCTAATGACCATTTTGGCGCCCTGTTAATATGGCGCCCCGGGCGGTCGCCCTATTCGCCCCCCCCCTTGCTACGTCCCTGTACCTACGCACCTTTTTCCGTAAATTTATTTGTTTATTAATCTTGATTATTACAATAACATTTGTTTTCTTGCATTTTAACAGTCTATTTTATTTTGAATATATGCAAAGAATATTTGCGGCCCAATGAAAACTGATATTTTGATGTAATATTTGGCTTTAATTATTCCACTAAGCAAATAAAAACAACTTTTCAATTATCCTTGTATAATATGTCAAAAAACCAATTTCTCTTAAAATTTGTTTAAGCATATTAAAACTAATAAATGTATCTATAGCTCCCTAAAAAATTACCTAATTCGGAGTAAAAAATTTATGATGCCCGTTTTTTTTTGCGGGAGTGTAGTTATTAAACTCACTGATGACGTTGTACTAATATCTTACTTCGACATTAATGGACAATTAATTTTGGAAACTGACACGTATTATGAATCCATGTCCAAGAAAACGACGTTATATATCACTTCAAAAGGAATTAAACCACCCAAGACAAGGTTCAAATTTACGTCATCCTAAAAAGAGGTCCAATTAATACCGTTCGTATCTGCCATTTTATTATTTCTTTTACATCCTACTTTGTATTTTTCAAAGTTATTGTCAAAAATGTAACCAATTTGTTCTATAATTAACAAAATAATTATAAACTAATTTAAAAAAGAATAAATTATTATTTATTAATTGTTTCTTAGTGATTAAATTAAAACTAATAAAATACAAAACATTATAAAATGTACGGCTTTTTTAGACGAAATTCGAGTATAGATAGACAACGCATCGTCTTTATTATCAGTCACAACAAGCCAACAAGACTTAAAATGTGAAAGCCATATAATGGATGATAAATAAAGCAATTCAAAATGAAGAATAATATAATTATATACAGTGTGGTTGTTTAAGTGTGCAACATATGGACATTTTTTTTATTACCGATTTCTCAGAAAATTTTATTCTTGATAAAAGTTGGTGCATGTTCAATAATCATATAGGGTGTACTTGGAATGGTTGCAAGTCAAACGGCATACAGAGTAGGCCAAAAAATATAAAGCTTGTACAGTTTGGCACTTATTTCAGAGATTTTCCAATCTGAAGATTATAATAATTATATTTACATTTTGGTTAAGTATTCACAAGGTATTTATTGGGGGTTTCCAAGGTTTGTAGGTATATTGTTACTTGTTAGGGGTTGTTTATCGTCACTTAAAGAATAGAGCAAAACACCTAATACTTATATTAAATAACAAAAAATAGCTAAACAAAATATTTAAAAATGTTCAAATATAACAAAAAAAAATACAACAAAAAACTTATAAGTTATTCAGATTTATTGGAGAAAAGAAATGTTAATTTTCTTGAATCTTTTGCAAATTCATCAATAATTTTTTCAATTAAATGTCTTTTTTTTTTTTTTTACAAATTTGCGATGAACACTCATCATACATAAACCGTCCAATCGGTGCTCAGTCATAGTCGAGCGAATCCAGGTTTTTACTCTTCTGAGAGTACTGAATGATCTTTCGACTGTACATGTAGTTGGAGGTAAACAAATTGCTTTCGCAATTGCCTGACCAATAGATGGATAGAACTTGCAATGTTCCAATAATTCTAACATGGATGCATCTTCTGTGTAAATTAAAATAAAGCTTTATTTATTCTATTCTAATATTTTTCCTTCGCTATTTAGTGAAGATTTTTGAATTCCACATTTTATTTTATGCAACAAGAGTTCGTTTTACCAATTTTGTCAATTGAAGTGTATTTCAATAAATATGTATATCCCATTTAAATAAAATATTCTCAAATTTACTTGGGCCAGGGGGGGGGGGCAAGCGCACCCCCTTGCCCCCCCTTCGGACGCCCTTGAACTACAGTAAAAAGCATTTATGAGGGTAAACCATCCCACGAAGTTGTATCTTAGCCTTATATTTTGCTAATATTGTCCGATAACATGCAGTAGATGTTGAAAGCAGCTTCTCTTTGTATAAAGATATTTTTACCAATAGAAGACAATTATTTTCAGTTGAAAATTTTGAAAAATATTTAGTAATAAATACCTTTTATACAATTTTAGGTAAAAAAATTTTTTACTTTTATTTTTATTTGCTTTTTTTGCATTTAAAAACAAACATATTTTTTAAAACCCAATGTGTTTGTTTACCTCATTTTACTACAATAAATTAAGAAATATTGCATACCCGTAAGCATATTTGGTTAAAAACAATGCAAATAACTGCATATTTTAAAGGCAAACAAGGCATAAATATGCGCATATTTTGGCTGAATTTAAGTGCATATAATCTGCCCTTCATTTATGACTGAAATGATTTGCTATCTTTACTCGGTTTTTTTTTATGGGTTTCAACTGGATAAAAGCAGGTATGCAGGCTTGCTAAAGAGAAGCACGTAAAAGCCGTATACAAGCCATCGTTCTCCGTTGAAGCGCGGAACAAGAAACAGATAATCTGGTCCTTTCCAGCCGAATAAACATAATAAAAAAAAACGAGCTTAATTATATTTTTGACCAATCAACCAATAAAACCTGACCCAAGCCAATTTATGCATTCGACAGGTGACGGGACATTTGAACCTGTTACCTAGATCTTGAGGTGGGTTATCGAGAATCGAGCCCTGCTGGTTCGAATACTGCTAAATAACAAGTTGTTGTTTATTGCCGGTACAGAAACCAACAGCACGGTTTTCGGCCTGCATAACGCGCCGCGTAGTTCGCGTATTTCCTGCGAAATTTTCGAAATCCTGCTATCGCGCGGCGTTTCTTGCGTGAGGCTACTGATTTTCCCGACTCCGACTGAAATTTTCACGCGACTTTATTCCGTTGGTGTTGTGCGTTGTGGGAAAGCTCCAACCGGCAATTTGACGCTCTTGAAACGCTCTCGACTTGACCGAAATAGTTTGAAAACTATTTTCGCGTGAGTTTTTCTAATTGAAATTCAACAATTTGTTATTAAAAAAGTGACTTTTTAACTGGTTCAGTTGATGCGTTGTCTTTAAAGAACTTTTGAAGTGGAAAAAAGTGACGCTTATTAATTTAAGACAAAGAACTAAATTTTTGCTTTCTGGTAAAATCGCTGTTATTTCGAACTGGTTTTTGGAAAACGCGACAAGTGCTTCTGTGTAACCGTACATACATATATTGAGATTGGATTTTAGGTAAGTAAAAAAGGTACTATATTTTAAAAAACAACTCTAAAATAACAAGAAGCGAAAACAAACGGAAACTAAAGTTAACCATAAAACCCCCAGGCCGAGAATCAGTAAAAAAATAAGCATTCGGTGATAACTGCAAGGGGCAGATTATATGCAGTTAAATTCAGCCAAAATATGCGCATATATATGCCTTGTTTGCCTTTACAATATGCAGTTATTTGCATTGTTTTTTACAAAATATGCATACTGGTATGCAATATTTCCTAATTTATTATAGTAAAATGAGGTAAAGAAACACATTGAGTTCTAAAAAATATGTTTATTTAAAAAAAAAATGCAAAGAAAAATAAAACTAAACAATTTTTTAACCTAAAGTTGTATAATTCAATATAATTATCATTTATTACTAAATATTTTTCAAAATTTTCAACTTAAAAGTATTGCCTTCTATTAGTAAAATATGTTTATACAAAGAGAAGCTTCTTTCAACATCACTGATGTAATCGGACAATACTGCAACCTAGGTAGCAAAATATAAGGCCAAAATACAACTTCGTTAGATTAGAACCCCATATATGCTTTTTACTGCAGTTATGTATTTAAATCCTTCATTCTTTTTTACAGTTACGTCTAATTTGTTCCTTACTTGACCTACTTTACCGGGTATGTTGTTACATTTAGCGGAAAAAGTTTCAACAATACTAATTGGCTCTTTTAAACTTCAATTTCTACTCTCCAACGAGGATATTATGTTCGGTATAAAACTGAAATTAACCATAATAAAAACAAGATCTTTAGCTACACTTGCACTCTTTAACAACTCTTTACTTTGCACAACACACTGCGAATCGTCATATAAATCAAAAATTAGTTCTTTAATGGATTCGAAATGCTATGCCTAGAATATTGCGGCCCTAATCCATGTTTCCCACCGGGTAATTACAGGTTCTGGAGGTAAACTAACTCCTGGAAAACTCTTCTTATACAACTGCACGCTTACAGGTGCTTTTAGGAACACTTTTTTTACAATTGAAACTAATTTATTTTAATTTAAATACAGTTTGTTAAGCAGATAATAATAACGCATCATTAAGTGATAATAAACAACCCCTAACAATATACCTGCAAACCCCGGAAACCCCCAATAAATACCTTGTGTATAACCGAAATGTAAATATAATTATTATAATCTTCAGATTGGAAAATCCCTGAAATAAGTACCGAACTGAACATTAAACCTTTAACGTTTTAAATTTTTTGATAAAGCCGAAAACATAAAAATAAGCTCTTAAAATAATAATTTATGAAAAATATGCATTCTATTATAAAATTGACAAAATATTCAAAAAATGCCCTTTAGTAATAAGCAATAACAAACAAAAATAAGATTTGATACGTAGAAACAAATCAATCGCGACACAATTCAGTTTTAAATAACAAGTAACATACCTCAGACCATAGTGCTTGGTCTGAGTAGCATACATACATACATCAAAGATATTGATATTTTGGAAAGGGTCCGAAGGTGGGTTACCAGAACAAGAAGACCACCTGGAGGCTGGAAGTGATATAATGGAAAGGAAGTAACCGTATTTGGAATATGTACACTTGTTATATCTTCACCTTAAAAGCGAGAGAAAACTTGGTTGTAATTTGCAGCCTTGAGAAATTTGCACAAAACTTCCTCCTATCATTTTGAATAGACAAGGAAACAAAAATTAAAAAACAACAAAAGATCTACCGACTGTGTCATCTGTATTAAGCCGGGTGACCATGAGGTTATTGACTTCCTTATAAAAATTGTATGGAAATATTTGCAGGGGGTAGATGTGGTATGCCATGCAATAAATAATAATAATAATAATAATAATAACAAAAGTTTATTCAAATTTTTTTTTGACATTTAATGCTAATATATAATTTTTTTTTGTATAAACCAACGAAATAAGAATACAAAGGAAGTAGGGTATGGTAGATTGACAGTTGTCCGGGATGGGGTCTGATGGCGGCAACATTTAACGCACGCGCGTTTCCGGTTTACCTGTGGCGTATCATTAAAATGGTAATAACAAAATGATTAATGAAATTTTATTTGGACGAAAAAAATAAAAAATATATTTAGATTCATATATAGCTATAAGATACGGTAAGGTTGGTGTAATAAAACAATACAACTATTTCTTTTAATTATTTATTTAAATAAGGTAACGGAGGTGAAAGGGTAATGTAAATATCTGGTTAAATAACTAAAAAACACCTGTTATTATACATTAAAAAAAAATTGCAGAAGACAAATTGTTTCAGATAATCGGCAAAATTATTGCCAAAACGTCTACGTTAAAAAATAAAATTTTAAAAAAACCTTACTCTTTCTTCATGAACCAAATCACAAGAAAATAATAAAATATAATATAATATAGTCCTGTTTATTATAATATGTACCTAAATAATATTAATGAGATTTCTAGTATACAAGAAAATTGTCAAATGACAAACTATGCAGATAATACAAACATTTTATTTATTTGTAGTATCAACAACTTAACAAGTTAATTATAGATATATAAACCCCATTTCTAAAAGCTATCCTAAGCTATAATAAATATTCAATTAGCATTTGCCCAAGCAGTTCATTCCTTAATTTTAATTTTTGATAGTTTAAATTATATATTTCAATGCCTCCACAATATTTATTAAAATAGAGCACAGTCACAGTGGTGAGTTTTTGTATAGTTTTGTCCTCGGTGTAGGAATATAAAATACATGTGCGGATCTAGTATTGACTAAGCCTATTCTAAACGGAAGCAGTCCTAAGAACTCTTTATTATCTATTTTGTCTCTAAATATTTTATATAAGAAAATAATTTTTGCTTCTATACACAATAGTCTTAAAGAAGGGATATTAAACAAATTACACAAAAGCCCTTGATCTGTACCTCTTGGCGGATAAACTGAAAATGACTTGTAGTATAAAAATTTTTAAAATTTACGCTGAATAGATTTTGAAAGAGCAATCTTATTGGCATACTGAGGATCCCAAATAGTGCATGCATACTAAAGTTTTGTAGCTACCAGGGATTTATATAAAGTTATTATGGCGTTAACATTTTTAAAGTATTTACAAGTTCTTATTATAAATCCTAGCATATAAAGACCATGAGCTTCTCGAGCAACATATTTAACAATTTATGATTGAAGTAAATAATTATTGGTTTTCTAAAGATAAACTGATATTAAATAAATCAAAGACCGTTATCACCTTGTTTAAGACTAACCCATACACTTTGGAGAATCCGGAAACAGTAACCATTAATGATTGTCATATAAGATTAAAGGAATATACTAAAATCTTAGGTGTGTTGTTGGATAGTAAAATGTCCTGGAAGAATCATGTCCTGGAAGAGGCATATCCTGGAAGAGCCATGTCCAATATATGTTGTAACCAGAAGGTGTTCCAGTTAGATTCACAGTAGGATAATTATTATCTTCAGGCAGGTTTTGACAGGGTGTCTTATAAGATATTGCATAGGAACGTACCTGCCAAAAAAATATAAGTTTTTTAATTATTTGTTTGGCACCTTTACGAAATGACACAAAAGTAACTATAACGTGATACTAACTCTCTTTGTAAAATTTTTTTTTATATTTTGATATGAATTTCTTTAAATGATACAAGGTTTGGGACTTGCTTTGAATTTATTTTTTTAATCAATGGTATCTCCAGTCGTCCTCAGGTGAATATTGAGAAAACGTTTCTATCATTCTAGAAACATCATTGTATTCAGTCTTTAAATATGAATTTCTTTGTTTATCGTACCTACACTTCCATATTTTATTACATTCTTTATCCATGGGTTTAAAATTTTAAAAGTAGATTAAACCAATAAAACATCTAAAAACTTTTATCGATACATAATTTATGAAAAAGTGACAAAGCAGCTTCCTCATAAGCATAATTAAGGCAGAATTATTTGTATTCATATTCTTAAGTACCTACCTACATATTTTCCAATATATTATGTAATGACCCGATACAATAGTTTCAAAACTTACATTTTTTAACCTGGCTACTTCAAAAGTAGGCACTACTGCAGTTGGGACCAATCTAACTTTCAATCTTGGGGTTCTGTCAAAGCAATCTTCAGGAAAATGCTTCTAGCAAAGAACTGTATTTCGTGTAGGATCCCAATCACTTCGGTTTACAATTTTCAAGCACGCCTTTTTTCTTAGGTAATTATTTGGAAAACTAAAAACCAATAAGTATTTTTAATTTGCTTTTTTGTAGAAATGGGGTAACCCAGTCGATTAATAAATAAATAATATTTTTCTGGTTTTATAAGACGAACGCCCATGAATGACATGCGAGGTTCGGAGGTTATGTGTATTTTGATATTAAATTAAAATATTTTTTTTTTCTATACAGATTAAAAAAGTTTATATATCTAAACATAAACTTACCGATGAAATGTAATGCCCAGTTTTTTACTTCATAGCGTTTGGGAGCACCCACAAGCAGCACAACGAACCATATTTAAAGCTTATTAATTAACCCAGAATAACAACTAATTAAAATGTTTTAATCGCTGTCCAGCGCTAAAAGTATACTCCACTGTCACACTAAAGTAATTATAAGTTTACTAGTATTCGTTAAATATGGTTGTTAACTAATTAAAATGCAAAATAACTCAAAAACGGCCAAGAAAGCAGAAATCACAGCTCGACCTGTCAACCACGGTCAAACACCAAAACAAACATGGAGTCATATTGTGGTGTCTCAAAATGGCCGACTTCCGTCGGTCGGTTTGTTAGGCGGTTTATGCAAAATCCTACTTCCTTTGTATTCTTATTTCGTTGGTATAAACTATCAATTCCGAACACAGAAGTAAAATACTTTTTTCGAGTTAAATAATATAATATTTTTGTCAAGAATATATTTCATAATTCAGGCACAACTAGATTATAATATAAAAGGAACATGACAATATTTTATTGGTATATTTTATATCACAATAGTATACGAAGATACCAGGTGGAACCAGGCTTCATCCGAAAAAAATGTCGGGTCTAATAAATCATTTCTTTCCAATAAATTTTGGGTAAACTATTGAGAGTAATTCCTGCGTCTTTCAAAATCTGCGGCTTGTATTTCTTGGAATACTTGCACTTTATAAGGAAATAAATTTAGCTGCTTCTTAAGAATAGTCCTGCATGTTCCATAAGATCTTCCCACTTCTTGGGACAGGCGTCTTATACAATTTCTTGGCGTATTTTGCATTATTTCACGAACGTTTGCAACAAGTTCTTCTGTTCTTACAGATGGTCTTCCTGCTCCTTTTTTGTGTTGTATAGAACCTGTTTCCCGAAACACAGCCACGGTTCTTTTCAGGCAATGATAAAAATCCCCAGCAATAAAAGCAACGTTTGGAAAATGTTCGTGAAAATCGTCCATGCACAAACCCGGATTGTATTGCCACTCATTATTTACTCTAACTCCGTTTCGAAAATATGCTTCAACCATGAATGTTTTGTGCTGTTCCGTAAAGCCCATTGTGTGAATTGCTCAAGAAATTGGAAAAATTAGCGATAAATCAAATTCCTTATAACGACTGTCAAGGATGACGGAATAACTGATTGATTGTTAATTCGGGTAGTTACTGACACCCAACAGGTATTAAGCTCTACGGCTAAGCATTACGTCCTTAGATGCAAGGCCCTCTTTGATGCAAACAATTTTTGTTCGCACGGTATAAAACTCGCATACCTATATGCCAAATTTAAGGTTGTTTTGATACCCGTCTAATTCTGGTTTTGGAACCGGTCCGCCGATGTGCCTGTTGAGTGATAAAAATAGGTGTTGTTGATTAATGCATGATTATACCCATCAAAACTCTTATACGCAAAAAAGTTGTCACTTTTATTTTTGTTCGAGAAAAGGTTCGAAAAAGTACGACCAAATCAACTTTGATTTATCACGGGCCTTTGATACTTTGTACCTAAAGTTTGTCGAACAGAAACTCTATGCTGTTGGAATAAGGGGAAACGCACTGTTCTTAATAATGTCATTTCTAACCGAAAGAAGGCTGTTAGTCAAAATCGAAAATCATAGGTACCTCCTCAGAATATAAACGAAACATCGGAGCTGCACTAGCAGCACTAGATGATGCAAAAAGTAACAGAAAAAATGAACAGATGGTGTTTTTCGAATCAACTTATACCAAACGAGGACGAAACGGTTCGCATTCATTTCTACAAAACTTCTCCCAAAATGCAATTTAACCAAGCGGCATCCTCTTCCAAATTTCTGGAAACATATCTTGATTCCAAACTATCGTGGGAAGCTCAACTGGATCATGTATGCTCAAAATTGGCACAAGCTTACTACGCTATACTAAAGTTAATATGCACAGTGCCTGTCCCTACTCAAATAACATCTTACTACTCATTAGCCGATCCTCATCTCAGCTATAATATTTTACTGTGGGGACAAACAGTAAACGTAAACAGAGTATTTCAAATACAGAAACGTCTAATAAGGCTCATATTTGGATTGAAACCAGCACAAACATGCAGAGAAATATAAAAAAAACAGAAAATTCTCGCAGACCCTTCAATATACATCCTTAAGTGCTCCACATAATGTATACAAGAACAAGAACGAATTCCAAGAGAACAGAAACAATCACAACTATCCTACAAGAAACGCAAATGGCCTTAGTTCCTAGGCACACTTCAACCCGATATAAAAAATCTGCCCACTATGCCTGCATCAACATCAACATTTTTAATAAACTACCAGAAGAAATCAATCAATCCATAACAAGGGGTATATTTGCAAGAAAACTAAAGGACTTTCTTATAAAAAATGCATTTTACAAACTAAAAGAGTTTTTGAATGAATAAAATATGTCGTATTTGCGTAAAAGGTTTTGGCCTTTTAGGTTTTTCTCATACATTTAATGTTAGTAGTCTGAAATTTAAGGTAAACTGCCTCCTACGTTAGTTAATTTTAGTTTTATATGACGAACCTCAGATCATAATGTATGATGATTAGTAGAATAAATTCAATTTGAATTTGAACTTTCAAGGGCCACTGTAGCTAAAACGACTCTTGTTGTTTGTCAAAGAAATGGGCTGTATAATACTAAACACACACCGTGGGTATTATTTGGCGGGGTGGTTGGGGGGGGGGGGGGATGCGAGACGCCTGGGTTTCATTGATCAAAGTCAAATTGACAAGAGGTTGACATCGGTTTATTAATTATTAATAAATTGTCAGTTTGACAAGCGAGCCCCGGGCGTTGACCAGCCCCTCAGCCTCCCCGATCCGCATATCGGTCTTTGTTTACTCTTAAACATCCCAGAAGGCTATAAGTTAATTATCGACATGGCCTACATGTTAAAAAGCCAATTTTGAAGAAGTATTTTTTTAATATTCCGGTACGTAGATATATCTACAGTATGGTTGTTTAAGTGTGCAACATACTAACATACAGGGTGTTTCATTAAGGTCGAAGAGCGGCCATATCTCGGAAACTACTGGGCATAGAAACTCAGGAAAAGAAAAATGATAATAAAAGTGGCCATGAGAAAATTCTGGAAATAATTTTCAAGTTCCGCATTGTGCCGCAAGAGAGCGTAATTGAAAAATAATTTTTTAAATTTTAGATACCTCCTAAAATTCCACATTAAGGTATATGTTTGATAACACCATTTTAAAGCTTGGACAATTATGCATCATTTTGGTCCTATGCTCATTGGCGTACCGACTTTAATAAGAGTGGGGGAAGCTGTTGAAAGTGTAATCATTTAAATCGCTGTAACTTATAAACGACTTATCCGATTTTAGCAAACTAAAGACTGTTTGGAAGAGAAATGTATGCACTTTGACCAGACGTATTTAGTTGTCCATGATAGTTCTAAAAAAAATGCTAGAGGGCGCAATTTCCAATAACAATACATTTTTTGATTTTACTCCGAAAAAATAAATTATACGGTATAATTATGATACCATAATCGAGAAGGAGATGAAATTTGCTAGAAAAAATATTAAAACCGCAGCTCGATATCTCCGTTCGTTTCAGAGTTATTGCCAAAACAATAATTTTTAAGACAAATTGCGCCCTGTAGCAATTTTATTAGAAACTCCAAGCTTCCAGGACTCGCCTATGGCTCGCCCTGGAAATGCTTGTCTCGACCTGAAAAACACTACTTTCCGGTCTTGTAACGTAAATTACTATTTTCTATTTGACGTTCATAATAAGTTCATTATGAACTTGAAATGAAGTTCATAATGAAGCTATTTCGATACGCGTTTTTTCTTTATTTGATGTTGGTAACATTGAAATTGAAAAATTTAAAAATTGACGTAAAATCACGTCTTTTGAAATTCAAAAAAAATTAGCAAAATCGCCCGAATTTCCGAACGCTTTGTATATGTACCGAATGTACAAGGATCACACAACGTATTCCGTCCAATTTCAAATCTCATATCGCTAAAATAACTTTAGAATCTCGTGGTGAAAATGGGTCAATAAATCAAAAAATGACAGTTCGCAAAATAATTTTTGTTGTCCAGAGGTTACTATGATAAAAAATAGTATTACCAACATAAAATTTAGACATAAAAATTTAAAGGATTTATTTTCTTTTTAAATATGTATTTTTTATTGAAAAAACTACAAATAGAAAAAAAACTATAAAGCACGTGGTTCATAAGGCGTTTTAGCACGTGTCAATTAAAAAACTCGCCACTTCGTGGCTCGTTTTTTAAAATAGACGCGTGCGCTAAGACCGCTTCTTATGAAACGTGTACTTTAATATACTATTACAAGTTCACAATGTCACAAAATGTCAGAACGTGAAACAATAAAGATTTCTTTACCTTGAAAGGTAAGAAAAAATATCAATGATTTATCATTTCCGCTTATTTAAATAGAGTTTTTTTTTAAACTTTTAACAGTCGCCATTTTGAAATGGCTTGACAGAATCGCGCCAAAATTTATGAGCACACTGTGTACGAAATATTTGCTTTCAAATGATGTATCACAAGCTGTATGTTTCGGTTAAAAAAAAGATAGATGTCGTCATATCTTTGAAAAAGGTCTATAAAAAAACAAACGAATAACGTCAAAATGTGAGCCTATATAAAACTAAATTGACGTGTCCGAGCGTTTTTCCCAAAAGTTACAGGTTCAGGCTATATTAATTTTATTCCGTACTTCTGGGCAACCCTGTAAATTATGTAGGTCTGGAAAATTATGTAAAATACATAATAGGTTGTTATTTGCATTATAAACTTATGTTATTAGAAGGTAGGTACTAATAACGATGAAATAATGGTACGTTAACCTCTTTCAACTTTGAACCGTTAGTATTATTGCGAATGAATGAAAAACAAAATTTTCGTCCCGATATTTTACCTCTATTAAATTTATGCAAACTTAATTTATTATAACTCCTCAATCAATTATAAAATGTTTATATAAAGATATTTATGGAAATATTATTACACAATAACTACCGTAACAAATAATATACAGGGTGTTCCAAAAACGGTAAGAGATACCTACAGCGTAAGTTTAAATTGGGGCAAAGTTGACCAATTTGGATATGACTAACAAGAGTAACAAGCCGTCGCAAAATTTGAAAACTTCCGAAGATAATCGGGAAAAACTGACAATTCTCGTTACGGATTTTATTATTTTCTAAAGTTATTTACAAAGATGGCAGAAAATTAATCTTACATTTTCATTGCCGCTTTTTATTTTCTATTACATAAGATGTCGATTCTGACGTTTCGTCTTTCAAGTAACATCGTCGGGAAGGTGTGTATTTTTAGGAAATAGCTATTTACCTAACAAGTGCGGAAAATGAATTTTTCCGCACGAGTCTGCCGTTCACCGAACGACGCGTAGCGGAGTTCGGTGAAGCAGCCGAGTGCAGGGAAAACATTTTCCGCACGTGTCAGGTACAATAGTTTTTCTACAGACGTGTGGAAATAAGTAACACATATTTCAAAGAAATTTAATAATTTTTAGTTAACTATAACAATCACATACATATGTAACAGTAACTAATTCTGAGAAAAAAGTAATAACTACAAGTTATAATTGAAATATTATTGATTTTGACATAATCGTGCCGAAGTTTTTTTCCGCATTAGTGTGGAAAAACCAATTTTCCGCACGGATTTTTAACATAATCGTGCCGAAAAAAATGTGCGCACTAGTGTGGAAAAATCAATTTTCCGCACTGATGTCCGTGCGGAAAATTGGTTTTTCCACATATCTTATCTTATTTTTGGCAAACTAAAATGTAGAGATCCAAAATAACCCATTATTTGGTCCCACAAATCCGAAAAAGACCGAAAATTTATGTTTGGTTTTTTTCTGGCGTTATACATTGTATACCTATACTATATATAATAGTATATGGAAATACTTAAATTTAAATTATTTTACTGAGCAGATTTTCAAATTTTACCTTCATCTTTAAAAACTAGCGATCGATAATTTTCGTTAATCAATGCGGGTAAAACGACCATGACAAGAGACATTTTTCAATAATTGTGAAAGACCTATGACTCCAATAAATGTAAATTAATGAAGTTGCAAAAATCAAGGACAGCGTAATGAAATTATATAAATTTTACATGATGTTTGATGGGTAGTTTAATCAATCACACAATATAAATACTAATAACACCGTGTTGAACAAAGAAATATCGGATAACCGCTTATTAAAAGAACAAATTTCAACTTGCGAAATTTTGACGGGACTCGTTTAGAAATTAGGGACTTCTTTAGAAAAATGTTAATCCAAAATTGGCGGAATCAAAAAATATTGTTTTGAAACTTAATAATAAAAGCACCAGTAAATGTCACGGAGGATTTTTATGACATGACATAACTGTTATTTTTTTAACAGTTAAACTCTTTTTGACGTTGACACTGACAAAATTATCAAAATATTTGCTAAGACTATTTATATAGCACTCAGTGCCATTATGAATTCATAAAAACATCCAAATGTTAAGATACAAAAACAAAAAGAAAGTCGGTGCAAACTATTTATTTGTTATTATTACTTAGAAAAACGGATTGCATTTATTTATTGTAAACATCCGAAGGGACACTTTCGGATTCAGAATCTCCCATATTTAAATTATTTTTGGCCAACACTTTTCATACAATAGAAAATTAGACGGCAATAATGACGTTGTCAAAATCGAAATTGAAACAATCAAAAATGCGGTTACCATGATATCGACTAATATGGACACCTGAAAATTTTAAAAATTACGAAAACGTTATCTGATATCAATGAAATTCAGACGAATAAAATCTGTTTGCACTGTCGTAGATTAAATTTTGAATGATACACGTTCGATATAAACTTTGTTAATGAAACTTGTGCAATTTAACGTTGCACACGTTTCATTATAGTGTTCATATCGAACTAGTATCATTAATAACTAATATAATACTCTAGGGCATTAAGGAAGTTTCTAATGCCCTCGGGCATTAAGAGAAATAAATAGGAAAATCAAAGTAACAACTTCTTATTAACGAAAAAACTTATTTATCATTTATAGTGGAGTCAATTTACGGAAAAATAAGGTGAGGTCCGTAAAAATTTGATAGAGGTTGGGGACGCGGAAAAAGTTGTTTCTTGTGATAAGAGTAAAGATATTTCAAAATTTCGACAAAAAATATTGATCGGAACCATCCCAAAAATCCAAAAAACTGGTTTTTTGTTTTTTTTTAGGTCATTTTTGAAGTTTAATTTTTTTTTGGACCCCTTAGACTTCTAACTAAGATTTGGGAGTTGAACCCTTTTATTGTCAATGTTCAAGGAAGCTTTAGTTCAAATTTGGAATCTTTGCGATCATTACTTATATATATATATATACGTTTTTCGGACTAAAACTTGAAATTAGGCTATATTGGTTAAATCTTCACCAAATTGGATGAAATTTGGTGTAAAGGTGGGTCATGGTAACCACAATAAGTGATCCAAAGATGAAGTCAAAATAAGAAATATTTTCGATAAAAATCCAAAATTTTGAGTTTTTTCCCAAATTTTGAAACTGACCCCCATCCTGTCAAATAAATCGCAGAGTACTCTACTTAGGCTCAAATTAAAGGCTATTTTATATAGTTTAACGTGGTATAACTTGTTTTCCAAGATTCGCTCATTTGTTGGCCATTTACGCCATATATACATATATGCGCGTGCTGATTTCCCACTTTTATTGTATTATAATGGTATTTTTTTACTATAATATTGTATTTAGCGTTTTATATATAAATATTATTATATTATATTATATTATATTATTGTATTATATGTTCATTATATATGTGTTTGCTCAATAATAATATCGAATATTTCACTCATGTATAAATTTTCCCATAAGAAACGTTAAAAATAAAAAAATATCAGCGGATATACAACGTTGCCTAGACAACGTTGTATATCCAACACACAACAATCGAACCTATTTGACGAGACAGTTTTTTTAATTTTTATTATTCAATCAATAATTAGTTAATATTTTTCAATTGTTTGTTGCTATTTGTTAAGTTTTTTTATAAAATAAAAAAAAATTGTTATTGGATTTCAGTTACAGTTTTAATTATGTTATATGAAATTGAAAATTGTATGACAAAAAAATTTTTTTATATATATTTCATTCTAGAAATATTCTCCCTAAATACCGCTCGTGCATAAAAATTAACCAGATAATTTTCATTCAAGCTTGTTATACTAATTCCACTCGTTCTTCGAACTCGTGGAATTATAAATAACAAGCTTTCATGAAAATTATCGGTAATTTTTAAGCACTCGTGGTATTACCCCCGAATATACACTAGAGTATAATGCAATCACACGATTTCAATTTTTTTTGTACAAATAATAAAAAACTAAGCATGTCATGAACGTCAAGTCCCAGCGCTGGTTACCGTGGCAACAACATGATATCTTGATTTTATCTGTTCTGACAATTGCCCTTCGGTTATTGAGTTTTAATAACAGTCACCATGAAATGCTTGATATATAATATATTATTATTTGAATTATAAGTGGTTAATAATCATGGAAAGTAACATTTGTGTAATATGTTCTGACGAACTGAAACCATTGGATGAAATCATCAATGTTAAAGAAGATGGTTTAAAAAAAAATGCGTCATTCCAGTCGGCATCAGAGGTGTGATAACATATATAGATCATTGATCAATATGAAAGAAAAATAATTTCATTATAAATGCTATAAAACATACATGTCTGCTAACAGCATTGCTGCAGCAGTTAAAAAATTCGAAAGGAAAAAAGAAACATAAGATACACAATTTTTTTACCTGTTATTGATTTAAAAATAATTTTTATCTCATAATATTAGTAGGCATCATGGGAAGAAAATTTTTGTCGCGTCTTGAATTAGAAAAACCGCAAATGATTTTTTTTTTTAATTAAACAAAAAGTTGTATATAGTATACCTAGTATATAATATACCATAATAACGGAGGTGTAGTAAAAAAAAAAAATTATTTTGTCACGAACGAACCCCAAATAAATAATGTATATGTTTTCTTATATATATATATATATAATTATGTAAGAAAAAGCATATACGCTAAATACAATATTATAGTAAAAAAATACCATTATAATACAATAAAAGTGGCAAATCAGCGCGCGCATATATGTATATATGGCGTAAATGGCCAACAAATGAGCGAATCTTGGAAAACAAGTTATACCACGTTAAACTATATAAAATAGCCTTTAATTTAAGCCTAAGTAGAGTACTCTGCGATTTATTTGACAGGATGGGGGTCAGTTTCAAAATTTGGGAAAAAACTCAAAATTTTGGATTTTTATCGAAAATATTTCTTATTTTGACTTCATCTTTAAATCACTTATTGTGGTCACCATGACCCACCTTTACACCAAATTTCATCCAATTTGGTGAAGATTTAACCAATATAGCCTAATTTCAAGTTTTAGTCCGAAAAACGTATATATATATATCTTTTAGGGGAAGTAATGATCGCAAAGATTCCAAATTTAAACTAAAGCTTCCTTGAACATTGACAATAAAAGGGTTTAACTTCCAAATCTTAGTTAGAAGTCTAAGGGGTCCAAAAAAAAATTAAACTTCAAAAATGACCCAAAAAAAACCAAAAAACCAGTTTTTTGGATTTTTGGGATGGTTCCGATCAATATTTTTTGTCGAAATTTTGGAATATCTTTACTCTTATCACAAGAAACAACTTTTTCCACGTCCCCAACCGCTATCAAATTTTTACGGACCTCACCTCATTTTTCCGTAGATTGACTCCACTATTATATTAAATGAACAGTTATGAAAAGACCCAGTAAAACGAATTTACCGGCTTTTGATAAGTCAATGTTTTCTATTATTTCGAGATTTTCACTAACATAAATTGACGATGATTGAACGGTTTTTGATGTTGATTGTCTCGTTGATGATACTCCAGCTATCAATTTCGAAATTTTGTTTTTAAAAGACATACCTACTGTCTTGCCAATATCCCTCAACCACAGCTGATCTTCTCAATGTGGTCATGTTTGCCCCCGCGTCCTCCAACAAAGTTGCAGAGGTTCTGCACAAACAATGACCAGTATATTTGTCCGCATCGCTTAGACCCATGTATTTTGCAATAATGGAAGGAATCTTGCATATGGTGTTCTTCCCAACTGGCTGTGAAAAAACAACGACCGTTACGGTAACATAAAAATAATCTAGTAATGTTGCAGTTCGTCGGGCGTAAAGACCAATAGGTTCTCAGTAGCTTTAAACAACCCATCTTCCTCTCATCAATAATTGTGAAGACACGCTTTTTATCGGTCTTTGTATCGGGAATATTAACGTGGGAGCTTCACGGATGAATTTCAGCACATCTTCTCGAGTCAAAATTTTCGATTTCTTTGCTTCATATCCTTTGGATGCTTGCTTTAGATACCGGCTTAACTTGCAATATTTTGCAATGTCTATATTTTTATTAACTATTAATGTCTTCTTTGACATTGAATATTTCGTCCATAGGGAATTAGGAGTGAATGTTCCAGACTATAATCGATATCCATAATTAGTATTTTAATATAATTTACAACAGCAATTTTAACATACCAATTCCTGGAAATATCCGAGTAGCACCGTCTAGTTGATAATTTTTACATCATTATTTTTCATCCAATCCCCAAACATTTGATATTCCTTATTATAGGCGTCTTTAGACTTCTTTGGGATAAGATTATCCAAAGCTTTGGCAGCATTCACAGCAATTCTATCCGGAATCAACGGGAAATCCATTATTTTATATGAATTTCAGTTTTGACTTTGACACAGGACAACAATGAACACTTATTACCTTTGTTTATTTAGCAACTTTATAGGTAACTAGCGTGTATCCGGCATGCGTTGCAACCCGCTGGTATAAATACAAACCCGAACAAACCCGATATATTAGTACCCGGCATCCCACTTTCTGAAATTGCACCCGTGCGAAGCCGGGGCAGGTCGCTATTATACATAAAAACCTTCCCCTTGAATCACTCTATCTATTTAAAAATACCGCTTCAAAATCCGTTGCGTAGTTTTAAAGATTTAAGCATATATAGCGGGTAGGGGACGCACAGACAGCGACAGCGACTCTGTTTTATACTATGTTAAGAAGAACCTTTCGTGATTTTGAATTTTCTTTTAATTTAACTTGGAATTATCCGAAGTAGGACATAAAATATTGTATGTACCACGGGCATTACAACTTACAAACCCTCGGGCCAAAGGCTCTGGGCTTTGTGAGATTGTTGCCCTCGGAGGCATAAACATCATCATAATGCCCTTAAGGTTGAATTCTCAACGTCGTTCAATTTATTGCCAACCTATTTCGCTTTGTTTTTTCAAGTTTATTATTTTTTAAACTAACATTTAAATAAAATCAGTATCGTCGGCACATGACTTAGGTAATATCTGATATATTACAAAAATATCAATTTATTTCATTGCTAATTTTGGGAGACTTGTATAGTGAAAGAACAATGAGTGACAATGACATAATAATGTTAAAAAAAATCTTACCCGATATTTTTCGGTATACAATTCTCCTAAAATAAGTTATGAAATTCCTTGATATTTATTAAATATGTCAATTATTACCTATAGAATATCAAGTCGATACTGATTTTATTTAAATTTTGTATAAAAGGTAGAAAACATAAATAAATCTACGCGAAATAGGTTATAGGTTGGCAAGCATATTGATACTCCCACCTTAATACATATAACAGTCAAACTTAACGAACGAATATTAAAAATTCTGCGTCACTCGTAGTAAAAACGTCCGTACAGCTTTGCCGTTATGATTTTTCAAAATCATTATAATTGAATTTCATTAGGAAATAATAAATAATTTGCCTAGTATAAAATTTAAAAGAAACACATATATTTAATATATATTTACTATGTTGCGCCAGTCGAAGCACCCTGTATAGGGACATTATATTATTGTTGTTTTAATAAAATATAAGCTATTTCGAAAACATCCAAATTGTATTAAAACCGAAATAATGTATTATTAAAAATATATTTAAAACCCCCAATAATAATGGACGTCTACCCACCTCAATTATAAATATTTATAAAAACTAAAATCGTTGAATCGTGAATTCCATATTATTATTAAAACAGTCTTGTACCGAAAACAACAAAAGTTAAAGATCACATCCAAAAAGTCACGGTCACATGCATACAGGGTCTTATGGAATCCTAATATGATAACACATTGCAAAAAATATTTTTCAATGTCGCTTTACTATATTAATAGTAGTAGTAACATGTTTTTATTTAGCAAAAAGCTACAATTAAATATTTTTTTATACATTTTTTTAACACATTTTTATAGATTTATTTTTAAATTTTAAAACGCAACCTTCTTTTAACAAAAACAGACAGAAAAGTTAAACCTTTTGCAAATTGTATCAAATATTACGTATCATTTTATTTTTTAGGGCATATCGTTCATGTATAAAATAAATAATATTAGACCTAGTATACTTCCTTGAGGAACTCCTATATTATTTATTTTTTTATTTGAATATGTTTTTGATATTTTTGTTTTTTGTGACCTAATACTTAAATAATTTTTAAACCATTTATAAGCGTTTCCGCGAATACCATACTGATACAATTTACTCAATAATCTAGCCCTGTCAATTGTTTCGAATGCCCGCTTAAAATCCAAAAATACAGCTATAATATTTTCCCCTTGATCAATGGTTCTCTTCCAGGTACCCTTTTCGAAAACCAGCTTGAAAGGAAACTAAAATTTTGTTGGCATCAATGAATTCTGTTCATACACGACTTCTTCTAATAATTTCTCAACATCCCATAAAACATTTCCTGGCCTCATCTTATCCCATCTTTTAGTGTTTTTTACTTTTGGCACTGGTGTAATGTAAGAACATTTTAATTCCTCAGGCATAGTTCCATATTTTAAACAAGACTTTATAAAATTTAATAATGGGTAACCAATGCTGCTAAATGTTTCTTTAAACACCTTTTTATTCAATATTTCTCCATAGTTGTTATTCGAATTTAATTTTGAAATTATTAGTTTTAATTTATTTAATGATATTTCATTGAACTCTTCAAAAAAATTATCACTTCTATTAACTATTTGGCATAGTTCTCCATTTCCTGAATTTATTGACTGAACAATTTCTTCAATGCTATGAATACAATAAGAATTTAGTTTTTCAGCAATAATAAATGGTTCCGTTTCTTTTTTATCTTCAAAAATTATTTCTTTAATGTTATTTCTAACTGTAGGGTTTAACTCAATTTTTTAAGGTTCTCCACATTTTTTTACCATCTCCCTTGTTATTATCTATTTGTTTATCATAATTAAAGTATTTTCTCTTCTTAAAACTGATACACATTTATTTCTAAGTTTTTATTAAACTAGAAAATTTATACCATTTTTTGAAATTTATCGCCCCGCCGCTACTGGGGTATTAATAAACACTGCCACAAACGCATCAAATGACAAGTAAACACTAAAAATAAAAGCTCAAAAATCTAAAAGTGGCACGAAATGAATACCTTAACAAGTAAACAATTCTAATCTACGATTCCAACTTAAATTATTTTTACCGCATTTGACACAAAACTAAAAGTTTGTTCAGAGAAATAAATAACCGTTTTAAACTGAATACTGTCCATTCTTATGTGATAAATATTATATGTACTTACAAAAGCTGAAATAATGCCATCACCACCATTTGAAATTATCCTGGATTAAGTTATACCGTGCGAGCAAAAATTATTTGCATCAAAGAGGGCCTTGCATCTAAGGACGTAATGCTTAGCCGTAGAGCTTCATACCTATTGGGTGTCAGTAACTACCTGAATTAACAATCAATCATTTATTGCGTCATCTTTGACAGTCGTTACAAGTAATTTGATTCGTCGCTAATTTTTCCAATTTCTTGAACAATTCACACAATGGGCTTTACGGAACAGCACAAAACATTCATGGTTGAAGCGTATTTTCGAAATGGGGTTAGAGTAAATGGTGAGTGGCAATACAATCCGGGTTTGTGCATGGACGATTTTCACTAACATTTTCCTAACGTCGCTTTTATTGCTGGCGATTTTTATCATTGCCTGAAAAGAACCGTGGCTGTGTTTAGGGAAACAGGTTCTATACAACACAAAAAAGGAGCAGGAAGACCATTTGTAAGAATAGAAGAACTTGTTGCAAACGTTCGTGAAATAATGCAAAATACGCCAACAAATTGTATAAGACGCCTGTCCCAAGAAGTGGGAAAATCTTATGGAACATGCAGGACTATTCTTAATAAGCAGCTAAATTTATTTTCTTATAAAGTGCAAGTATTCCAAGAAATACAAGCCGCAGCTTTTGAAAGACGCAGGAATTACTCTCAATAGTTTACCCAAAATTTATTGGAAAGAAATCATTTATTAGACCTGACATTTTTTTCGGATGAAGCCTGGTTCCACCTCTCCGGTTATGTGAATTCTCAAAATTCTCAAAATACACGCATTTCTATAAGACGCCTGTCCCACTATTTTTAAAACACCAGTTGCAAATTTAGAACAATTACAAGAAAGGATTACCCAAGAATGTGGTAATATTTCTCCAGAGATGCTGGTCAACACTTTCGAAAATATGAAAAGACGTGTGAATTTATGCTTGGAGCACGGCGGTGGCCAATTTCAGCAATTTATGTAATTATTTTTCTTTTTCTTTCTGTATATTCTTGCTTTGTTAGTTTTGTAAACAACAAAAATAAATGTGTCTTTGTCTACTTATTTTATTACTCATTAGTTTGGCATATCATGTCATAATATGAATTTGACAAAATTTTAACCTAAACCAAGCCCTACGTTTTTTAATCCAAGCCCTCTTTGATGCAAATAATTTTTGCTCGCACGGTATAGTAGCATTTAAATATTTTTTTTGTGTATTAAATCACAATAAAACTACAAAGTCACGTATTCCTATTTCGGAGATTTCGATTGTCCAGCTAGGGTTACCCCATTATCTCCATGGTGTTGTTAAGCATGGCTGTGAAAAAAAAGGTTAAAGGTAAATCACTCCAAATCCCAATGCGAATTTAACTTTCAGGGCACGCTACCGCGAGACATGGAAAGAGATAATATAAAACACCCACTCTATACTCCATATAAGAGTTTTCTCCTACACACAGAAAAAGGCGACGTTCTCTATTCAAAAGAGTTTCGCCTTTATAACCTTTTAAAAACTTTTTTATGTTATATAGTAAACAATCAACTTAAATTAATTTAAGCCATTTGAAAGTTTAAAAAATATTGCTGCCTGATGTTAAGGTGGCATGCTCAACGTCATTTAATCCATTACCAACCTATAACCCATTACGCGTTGCTTTTTTTAGTTTATTATTAGATTAACTAACATTTAAATAAAATCAATATCGTCGGTACAATATTTAGGTAATATCTGACATATAACAAAAATATCTATTCATTTTATTGCTAATCTAAAATCTTACCCGATATTTTTCGCCATACAATTCTCCTAAAATATTTAATGAAATTCCTTGATATTTATTTAATATGTCAATTATTACCTATAAAATATGAAGACGATAATGATTTTATTTAAATTTTGTGTAAAAGCTAGAAAAATTAAATAAATATACGCGAAATAGGTTATAGGTTGGCAAGCATGTTGATACTC
Organism: Polydrusus pterygomalis; assembly: GCA_963969555.1. NCBI lineage: Eukaryota > Metazoa > Arthropoda > Insecta > Coleoptera > Curculionidae > Polydrusus > Polydrusus pterygomalis. Next base: position 11,351,602 of record OZ018383.1, read on the forward strand.
CCACCTTAAAAAAAAATAAAAACGTATAATATGACCGTTGCCATGGTACGTCGACCCTATTCAAAAGAAACAGACCGAATAAGTTATTGCTAATAAATATTAACCACAGCGTGTCTAATTAAAAAGATGTTTTTGATCAATATTTCGTTACTAGACTGAGAAAAAACCTCCTATTCCTTATAAGAATTTACTTCACATATTCTTTATACTTATAATTGTTTAATACTATATGTGACAGCAACGCGCTCTCCTACTGTAAGACAACGAAAATTGTTAGACCGTTGTGTAGTGATAATATCACGTTAATTTAGCCAATAGCAAATAAGAGTTAATACTACGATAGAATGTTTTATAGCCGTTATTGCTCTGAATACTCACAGTAATTGTCAAGGTCTATTGTAGGTGTAATCTGGTTTTATATACTGTATTAGTTCCGACTGGCAGTTGTAATGAAACTTGACATTAAACATAATAATATTTGCTTGCTACGGTTAATAAAGCTTTTACGTATGTAGTTTTCAAAAATTTAAATAGCTTCTAGTGTGATGTTGTTCTTGTCGTTTAACAGTGCATATGATTATATATTATTCAACATGGTTTACTGAGATCGTAAAATTCATCGATTGATTATAAAGTCCAATACTAATGACGGGGTGTGCGAAATAAGAATCTTCTATGGCTTTATCTGACATGCAAAGTTAAAAAAAAACTTAAATACAAAGTAGAGATAAATTAATTGACAGGTATTGGTACGATCAATGAAGTTTAAATTCAGACATTACAGCTAGAAGACTCCGAACAACGGTGTGACCTGCGCAACAAATACGTTGGAACTAATAACACGGCGCGCGGCGATTGCCGATCGCTACGAACCCCCACCAACGTCTTGTGGATTATAGGTTCTAACGGATACAATTCGTTTTTGGGGACGCTATTCTGCGTTCTTAATTGTAGAGAAAGCGCTTTACTGGGAAGAAAATGCGTCGCATTGAGAAGATACCATTTATTTCTTAATAAAATTGCTGTATTAAAAGTAGTTCATTATTCAACAAGGCTGTGCTGCTAATGGAACTGATTACTACCAATAAAAACACTGTTCCAGCAAATCTGGAATTGATATAACACTAAATGGTTGTAGATAAAGCATATTATTTGACGCATGTATAACGAACCATAAAACACTATAACGATTATAATGACCTACATTTTAAGCTCGTTAAAAAATATATTACTTATTAAAAGTTACTAATTATATTTAGTTATAGTCAAACACCTTCTACCATTTTTCACATATTGATCTTGAATATAGACAAACGTCAAATAATATAAAAAACATTTTTCAATATTTCTCAATGAGCAAATATTTGAAATTAATTTGACAAGCGGAATATATTTTCGATTCGTTTATATTCCGAGGAAAATCGTGGACTTAAGGAGCTTGTTTTTCCCGTATATTGGGACCTAAATGCTTGACACAAATTTATTGCTATAAGAAAAAGATTAAGTTCCATAAGTTGAGGGAGTGATAAATGGGGGAAAGTTTAAAATTTAGTAAGGCCATAAATTTGTCCCCATGTTTTAGATTAGTTTCGTTTACTTATCGTTGTCACCACCTATTACTATTTAATGCTAATTTTAAAATTATTGTTAGTATCAGTCTTTGATAACGACCAACGCCTTAGAGAAAATATTGTTTTTAAGATTTTAACATAAAACATAAAAATCGAAGTATAATGTGGGCCAAAATAATCGAGGATCAGAGAGTATTATGGTTCATTATACGTGAGTCAAATACAAAGCGTTATTTACAACGCTGCCTGCACATAGGTAATAATAGAATACCACGAAATTTAAATTTTGATTGAGAAAACATCAATGTTTGTCTAATTGTCACCTTTTTTATCTGTGCAAGCTGTAGGTAATTTTCTCAAAACCCGAAAATTGCAGACCATCTTTAAACTTGAGAATACAAATAACTATAAATCACACTAAGAAAACAGCCTTCCATTCCTTATAAAGAATTCACGCACTCTTTATACAACTGTTTAATACTATATGTGACAGCAGCGGCGCACCCAGGATTTTATGTTAGGGGGGCCCGCCAACCAGTGCTGGAAGCAAATTTTTTAATAAACTTTTAAGTTACGCATTTTTCTAGAACTTTGGAGCTTTTTTAGCAGGGAAGATCGCAATAGCCTAGTCATGGGAGTCGTTAAACGGTTTCTTAGGGGGGGGGGCTTTGGCGGCTTGTGACTTGTTAACTTGGGGAGTGTACTAAAAGCCTGCTGTAGGCGAAATGCGCCGCAGGCGAAATTTTTTTAAGACCACGCCCAAATTTGGTCAATAATTATTATAGTAAATATTTTAAAAATTTATGATTACCTTCTTATTCTATTGAAAATGAAATAAGATAAAAAATAGAAAGGCTAATTTATTTTTCATTAGTGGGTACATTGTTTAAAAGTAAAGTTCATTCATCTGTTTTTATTTGCAGCAAACTTATCAATAACAATAAAGCCCCTAGATTTACACTTTGTGGTATGTATCAAGTTAATTTCGAGAGTTTAGGTCTTCCCTTAATTTTAATTTCAATTTTTTGCTCAATACTTACTGAGCTAAAATTGTTTCTCAAACATTCATAGTCGTTTTAGCATTAAAACTGTTTATTTTTATTAAAATAAGTCTTTACTACCCCAAAATAATAACAAAAATATAAAGAAAAACTCGAAATATTAAATTCATAAATTCAATCAAACCATATTAAACCTCAATAAGTTAACTTTTATCAATAAGTCAACTTTCAGGGAGAGGGGGGCAAATGCCCCACCTGGCCCCCCTCAAACGAGGCCCGTGAGGTAAATCTAAGAAAATTGACTTTTTAAAATACTTATCCACACTTTCATAATTTTTATTTCATTGGGGGTTTTGGGGGGGGGGGCAAGGCCCCCTTGGCCCCCCCCCTGGGTGCGCCACTGTGTGACAGCAACGCGCTTTTCTACTGTAAGACAACGAAAATTGCTAGACCGTTGTGTAGTGCTAATATCACGGTAATTTAGCCAATAGGAAATAGGAGTTATCGCTACCATAGAATGGTTTATAGCCATTATTGCTTTGAATGCTCACAGTAATTATCAAGTTCTATTGGGGGTGTAATCTGGTTTTATATACTGTGTTAGTTCCGACTGACAGTTGTAATAAAACTTGACATTATTAATAATAATATTTGCTTGCTACGGTTAATAAAGCATATACTTACCACTAAAAATCACTACTGTAGTTCTCAAAAATTTAAAAAGCTTCTAGTGTGATATTGTTCTTGTCGTTTAACATTGCATATGATTATCTATATGCAACATGGTGGTAAAATTCGTCGATAGCTTATAAAGTTCAATAGGTATACCTAATACTAATGATGGGTTGTGAAAAATAAGAATATTCTATTGCTTTATCTGACATGCAAAGTTAAAAAAAAAAACTTGAATACAAAGTAGAGATAAATTAATTGACAGGTATTGGTACAATCAATAAATTTTTAATTTAGACAGGACAGCTAGACGACTCCAAATAACGGTGTGACCTGCGCAACGAATACGTTGAACAATAACGGCGCGCGGCAATTGCCGATCGCTATACGAACCCCCACCAACGTCTTGTCGATTATAGTTTCTAACGGATACAATTCGTTTTTGGGGACGCTGTTCTGCTTTCTTAAAAGGCTGGTGGCCCACAGGACGGTAACGGCACGATTTGTCGCGCGCGATAAATCGTACGCGATATCGCAACGACCAAAATTCACAAATTTGTCATACAATTAAATACAGTGTTCGCCCACTGGGCGCGAAAATACCTAATACCGTCGCGGCAGGACGTTGCCGGCACAAACTCGCGATTTAGCGGTCAAAAAACGCGCGAATTTGTGTCGCCTGACTTTTGAACGCCAATAGGATTAAATGATTTCTAGCCCACACGACGATATTACCAACGATATTTTTAGTGCTACGTTGTCATTCAGTGAGTGCAGTCTATAAAAGTACAGGTTGTGTTTGCATCAAAAATATGCCACCGAAGAGCACTCTCTAATTTTTTCAAATAATGTATAAAACGCCCCTTCCACAAAAATCTGAGCCTCAAAATGGGATGGACTTCTTCGGCGCCTACGTGAAACCATCGCTAATAAAATTACTTTTCTTCGATCCTTTACTTCTAAGCTCATAGCAACAACTGACCAGAATTGATCTGGCAACACGGAATATTAATCTAAACAAGTTTCGCATGATATACCGTGTAGTGGGCGAGGACTCAGCGGATGCGGCGCGATATACCGCGCGCGACAAATCGTGCCGTTACCGTCCTGTGGGCAACCAGCCTAATTGTAGAGAAAGCGCTGTACTGGGAACAAAATGCGTCGCATTGAGAGACTTTTGTCATATGACATGTCGGCCATCTTGCAGGTTTACTCGCTGAATAGACTTTATCAATACAAAGAATGTCTTAGCCAACCTGTTGTATTAGATCATTTTCCTCAGTGTACTTACGTATCTTTTTCTTTATTTTTGGTCAAACTAAAACGTAGAGATCCAAAATAACCCATTGGGTCCAACATTTTTGTTCGAAAGGTTTACATAACTTTAGAAATTAAAGTCTAAATACGCAAATTTTGGCCATTTTTTGATGGCGCAAATTGTAATAAAACAACAAGGGTAATTACGAATTCATAATTACCCTTGTTGTTTTATGGGTAATTATAAATTATAATGGTTGTAGATAAATGATACAAGAACGTGTGGATAATATTTCCAGTCAGAGTAAGGGCGCTAATAAAATCTAAACACTCTACCCTTAATTTCCGACATATATTTATTGCCATAAAAGAAAAAAGATTAATTTCTTGAGATTAAGGATTATCTATACGGAGCAAAGACAATTTTCGCAAAACGAGACAATTTTGGCGAATGAGGGAAAGTTTAGAAGTATAGCCTACGGCTTTAGGGGAAAGCGGGGACGGTGTAACTCACGTTGTAATTTCTAATAACATATTATCTTATATTATTTTATAGCAAATGATTGTAGATGACCAAAAACTATTTGTAATTCTACGGTGTAGTACCTACTCCTATATTTTTAATGTAAATTTCCATGTCTAAAATCCTTCTTTCAAAATATGTGATGCTATACAAATAAAATAGTTTAAACTTCTCATCACTAAAAAATTACTGACTAAGCTTTGTCGTCGTATTAGCAAAAATTTGCCCAAGAATTCCAGGTTTCCCCTTTCTCCCCTTGCTTCGCATTCCTAAGATTAACGCTCAACCTTGTTAGTAATTTACTGGTTTATAGTTGTTAATTTTGGTACACGCATAAATTAATTAAATAATATTTCGTGAAACACTGCTGATAGGCTGAAATTAGTTACATTAACTTTCGAAATGTATAATGAACTTACATATAAATATAGTCCAGGATATATGTGGCGGAACGATGGGGGGATCTTAGATTAGATATGACTTTCTACAAATATAGCGAATACGTCCAAGACATGAAACAGGACACTGGACTACTGGACACTTCCGACAGTCTTAGATCATCCGTCATCCTCCGTACAGTTCCGATCTTGACTCTTGTGATGAATGTTTTGTAACAATGCACATAGAAGTCTTTATGTTCTATAGACCAAGACAATTTGTCTTATGAATAGTGACTATAAAATTATAGACGATCAAGATAAGGATGCTGCACAGTAAAGCGCTTTCTCTACAATTAAAAAAGTAGAACAGCGTCTCCAAAAACGAATTGTATCTGGTAGAACCTATAATCCACAAGACGTTTTGGCGAGGGTTTGTAGCGATCGGCAATCGCCGCGTGCCGTAGTATTAGTTTTAACGTATTTGTTGCGCAGGTCACACCGTTGTCTTCTAGCTGTCTGGTCTGAATTTAAACTTTATTGATAATGCCTGTTTCAATTAATTTATTTTTACTTTGTATTAAGGTTTTTTTAAACTTGCATGTCGCATAACCCATTATTAGCATTGGACTTTATAATCTATGGACGAATTTTACCATCTCAGTAAACCATGTTGCATAATAGATAATCATAATATGCAATGTTAAACGACAAGAACAATATCACACTAGAGAAACTATTTAAATTTTTGGGAACTACAAGACTGATTTTAAGTGGTAAGTATATGTTTTATTAACCGTAGCAAGCAAATATTATTATGATTAATGTCAAGTGTCATTACAACTGCCAGTCGAAACTAATACAGTATATAATACCAGATTACACCCCCAATAGAACTTGATAATTACTGTGAGTATTCAGAGCAATAATGGCTATAAACCATTCTATGGTAGCATTAACTCCTATTTTCTATTGGCTAAATTACCGTGATATTATCACTACACAGCGGTCTAGCAATTTTCGTTGTCTTACAGTAAAAAAGCGCGTTGCCGTCACATATTTATAGTATTAAACAGTTGTTGTATAAAGAGTATGTGAATTCTCATAAGGAATAGAAGGCTTTTTTCTCAGTGTACTTCCACGTACAGGCTAAATGTTGAATAAAATGATCTTTTTTCGTGGGAACTTTTCTTTCAAAGTGTTTTTCTTGGTCTGTCTGCCCTTGCTCGGTTAAAATGATATATAATGATATATAAGGAATTCCAAAGACAATATTTCCACTATTTAATTTAAATAGGCACAGAATGCGTAGCTCTATATTTTGTGAAATAGACTTACAAAACATATATTCAGGGTGTTTCAGAATAAGATGCTGATCCTTAACGGTGTGAATCCTTAGGTGATTTTAAGAAGAAAAGTTCAAATTAATATATATCCCTAACCTATCAACTTTCGAACTACAGGGCGTTAAAGTTTTAAGAAAAAAATCGTTTTTCTATTATAACTTTAAAAACTTTACAAAAACTTAAAATGAATGAGTATTTTAAAAATAATTTTTATCTTGAGAAAAAGCAGTGGCGTACATATTATTTTTCCAAAATGTCTAGTCCAAACCCTTTCAGGACGCCACTGGTTAAAAATTTTAAAAAAATTTCTACACCAAAAAATGGCTATTGATGCTTAGAGGGCATGTGTGAAAAATTCATAAAAATAGCTGGAAAGTTTTTAAAGTTATGATAGAAAAACGATTTTTTTCTTAAAACTTTAACGCCCTGTAGTTCGAAAGTTGATAGGTTAAGGATATATATTAATTTGAACTTTTCTTTTTAAAATCACCTAAGGATTCACACCGTTAAGGATCAGCATCTTATTCTGAAACACCCTGTATAATATACAGATAAAAAAAACTCATTGTTTTGCCTCAGAAACTGCGAAAAATGTAAACGAATTCAAATTATTGAGCAATTCCAGGGTAAGAAAATGGTTAAAAAGTTGATGCTTCTTGAAGAAAGACGAATAAAAATTACGAAATGCCCCAAAGACTACAAAAAACTTGGTGTTGTTCGTGACACAGACAAGAAAAAATTACATTTCTAATTAATTACTGGGTTGTATTGGGTAGAATAGAAATAATAAGTAATAAATAACTTTGTATTGCAAAAACTTTTCCGGTGACCTACGCGTTTCTAAAAATATTACCAGTTACTTACATAATATGTACCTAGTACCTATACAGTGTGTATCAGCCAAAAATAAATAATAATAATAATAATTTTTATTTAATAGCAAAGCTAACAATTACATAATTAAAATTTACAAAACTTTACAATTTGCTACAATAACTAGGTACATTCATATACAGTGTGTGTATAAAGTATGGAAACGGCTTAATAACATCACAATTTACTGGCCGATGTAAACCAAATTTGGTACAGTTGTGTAAGAGGATTTAACGCACCGAATGACGATATTGGCGTTGTTGCCAGCTTTTTAGTTTGTCTGGAATTCGAACGAATTTTATATTTTTAAATATAACACCCAGTATATTTTTACATTTTTAAATTCCACATAAAATTATAATTATTTTTTATTAAATGCATTATTAGTCTATACTTCATAGTTTCCGAGATATTGACTCTCGAAAAGTGACATTTTTGAACTTTGACAGCTTATAACTTTCTAACAGTACGTCTTAGAGCAAAACGGCTTACATGTCCCTATCTTCAATTTTTATTATCTTCCCAAAAAAATCAACTTCCGGTTAAACCGGATGTAACTCGAAAGCAGGAAATATAGTTGTTCCGGTTTAACTGGAAGTTGATTCTTTGGGAAGATAATAAAAATTCAAGATAGGGACATGTAAGCCGTTTTGCTCTAAGACGTACTGTTAGAAAGTTATAAGCTGTCAAAGTTCAAAAATGTCACTTTTCGAGAGTCAATATCTCGGAAACTATGAAGTATAGACTAATAATGCGTTTAATAAAAAATAATTATAATTTTATGTGGAATTTAAAAATGTAAAAATATACTGGGTGTTATATTTAAAAATATAAAATCGTTCGAATTCCAGACAAACTAAATAGCTGGCAACAACGCCAATATCGTCATTCGGTGCGTTAGATCCTCTTACACAACTGTACCAAATTTGGTTTAAATCAGCCAGTAAATTGTGATGTTATTAAGTTGTTTCCAGACTTTATACACACACTGTATATTTATCGTATGCCAACATTACTTTTACAATAGTCTATACACTTTTTCGAAAACTTTTTATTGATTGAGAGATCTTCACATTATTGGGCAGTTGATTGTACTGAATAAGGCCATTATGGAAAAGGTTTCTTTGGCTATACGTTGTAGACACTGTATTCACATAAAAGTTCTCCCTTGTCCGTGTTGGATAATCATGTACATCTGACACATTTCTTAAATTTTGCAATAAATGCTCAGGAAATAATCCGTTTTCCGACGAATAACGCCTGCGATTAGATCGGTCACGCCTGAGATGTTCAGTAACATTAGAAGACATTTCTATTTAAGATTAGGATGTTGCCAAGACGTTCGCGGCGAGCATTTTCAACATCTCCTACATTAATGTTGTTTTGTTTTTTACATTATCAAGACATAAACATTATTACTTATTTGTTGTTGAGTGTTTTGTTGATTTTTGCAATAAATCTGAAAACACTTAATATTTCCGAAACAGTTGAAGATAGGTATAGGATATTGTACATGATATATGTCTAAAATTTTCTGAAGAATCCAAAAATTGAATGATATACAGGGTGTTGCATTTAAAATAAGAAAGTTGGTATTGGCAACTGTTACATGACACACCCTGTACAAAAATATTTTATTGGAAAAAATGCGCAACAGAAATACCAATCGACGTGTCCGAGCGTTTTTTCTAACACGCCCCCATGTATTTATTATCGAATTTATTCCATTTGGCTGATACACACTGTATACCAAAACATTCAGTGAAAGATTATAAAAATAGTGTTTACGTATCATTAAAATATCCCAAAAAGGTCTGGATCAACAGACAGTTCTTTGACCTATTAATATAAAAATTTTACGTCTTATTTTTAATAATTTATTGCTTTTCAAACTGTAAAATTGTGTGTAGGTTATTTTATTTTAAGTCTAAAGTGTAGTAACTGTAGTAACTTAAGGCATATTTTAGCACCCCATATAAAAATACTATCTTTAAATTCTTTGTCTTAATAGAAAAATATTAATTGTAAAGTTGGCACGAACAACTATTTCGTATGCTTATTGCACAGTTAACAGTTCATCAGATCGTCAAATAATCCCGATTTTTAGCCTCAGCTGTCACTGGACTTTGATTTTTAGTTTTAACTAAACTCTGTTCAATGACCGCTGACCGTTACGTCTCTACTAGCGCTTGTTTTTCTAACATTCGCGAACTGGGTGAGATAGTAAATTAGCGTCAATAATGAATGTCGTATAATTTTATCAATCAAATAGTTTTATTATTATTTTTGACAGTGACATTTTTAATCAATATTATTTCAAAAATGTCACGGCATTGTGCAAAAGAACAAGCATTAATTTTAAAATTATTTGATTATTTTCAAAGAGAAAGTGATGCCGGAAAGACTTTTACCCTTTAACGCAGTTTACGAGGTAAGTAGATGTAATCAAGTAGGAATTGTGGAAACATAAATAATAAACATGACAAATATATGACAATGTTTTTATAAATAACTGTTTGTGTTTTAGAGAGTTTCTGATGCTTTGAGAGTTTCTTGTTCAACAATCCAACGAAAATAAGGGATAGAGAAGGATGTAGATTTTAAGAATCGCAATAATGTAGCTATTTTGTCATCCCGTGGTCGACAACTTCACGAAATTCGTGAAGATACCATAAGAGAGCGTATTTATGGGATGTATAGAGCAGTTGAACACGTTACCATTCGCTCAATACAACTAAACCTTAAAATCATTGATGGTGTTGACTGTGACTTGTTCATTAGCGGACTGTTTAAAAAAATTAAAAATGGCGTAAATGTACTGCAAGAGGCGTTTTTAATACAGCAACCCCATATAGCCCAAAAACGAGTAGAATTTTTAAGAGAATTTAAGAATAACGGCAACTTTCAATTTCCCTTAAAACCAGTTTTTCTAGATGAAACCTGGTATGCAGTAAAGGGGCTTTTAGGTAAAGTTGGCAAGATGATGCTTTTCATACAGTTATAAAAAAAAACGTCAGTTTGAGCTATTCTGCTAGGAATAGTATAAATAGGCTATATTTGAGCTTAATTGATTTAATAAATAAATGAATAAATAAATAAAAAATAAAATTGTTGGTAAGTATAGGAAGTTTTATACTTATATTTTAAAAAAACATCAAATTCACAATCAAAATTTCGGTAGAAGACATCCTAATGCAAAAAAAAGTACCTATTAGTTTCCTATATTGGACCAGTCATAGTTTCATTTTTTAACTCAAAGAAAAAAGATTTTAGCAATATTGAAATGGTGTTAGTTCATGACATTAACTTATTTTAAGAGAAAAAATTATTTTTGCACAATTTTGGCAATCACCCAGTGGTCCAATTTAAGCAACTACCACGTGATTTACAAAACCACCCAGGAAAGAAACAAGAAAAAGCAAATATGGCATGGTAATAGGAGAAATAGAAAGAGAAAAATTTACTTGAGAACTTCCATAAAAAAGATTTTGCTTAGAGTTTTATGGTTCTAAGGTAAATTCTTAGGAAGATCCGAGGGAAAATCCTAAAAATATTACAATAAAATTGTGTACACGCCAAGCACTAACGGCCAACTAGTTGAGTTTATTGCCGATTAAAGGTTCTAGGTGGAAGTAGGTATGTTAGAGTGTTGCCAGATGATATGGCACTTGTTTAGTTTCGGAGAAATGTACCGTGGTCCAATTTAGGTAGCGGTTCAATATAGGCAACCTTCCCCTAATGCCGGTTTTAAGAAACACTGTAGGCTGGTAGCTGAGTGGTAGCCAATCAAAAACTTATCTAGGTATTCTAATTTTCTATTACTATTCGGAATACTCCACACTGATATTTAGATATTTCCTCGTAGTTTAATTAAGCAATTTTAATTAAAAAATCCCTTTTCTAATTGCGGTAAAAAGTTAATCTGTCTAACGCCGAAGTCCGCCGAATTTAATTACCTTTAATAAAAACAACATTAATCGAAATAAGCCTTGAAACACTAGCAGCTCGTAAAAACCATCAAACTAAAAAGTCACAATTAAAAACTCCATTAAAAGTTTTTTTTATTCTCCCATTTACAGTAAAAGCACATCTTTGTAAGTGTATTAATTTATTAACTGACTAGAATTAACTACTAGTTAACCACAAACCTATATAATTACGTTTCATAAACGTTAGAGTGGTTAAAAAATCAATATTTATTGACCTTATAAGACCTCCAGAAAGTTGTTGTGTCTATTAAGTTTTTTATTCAGTTCATTATAAATCCAGATTATCTTTTAATCAGGCTTTAAATAATTTTTTTGGTATGTTGTACCACTGTAAAAATAAGTTTAAATCAGATTAAAGTTAAACCGACTTTAATTTTGTTTTTGGTGGAATTATAGTTAAAAAGTATTTTATTAACAACTATCTACATATTGAGCCTAATGAATAAAAATGTAGCAATCGCTATTTCTTATAAAATCGAAGTAATTTCTTGAAAGCCAATGAATAAAAACTAAATTATTGCTTTTGCATCCAGCGATCGCTTAAAAGTGCAGTAAAAGTTCTAGTCAATGCATTTTCTTGAAAAATAGAAGCGATCGCTATGGTTTGCTTAAAATGTGATGAATAAATTAAGGAATCGCTTTTTCTAGTGTAGCGATCGCTTTTAACTTTTTAAGGTAGGTCGACCCCTGCATCATTTGCTTGGTAGCAGTCAACATTAGTTCTCCGCGGCATATACGTGCGTCGCTCTTAATTTGTGTCTTCAATTATGGCTGAATATATGAACGTCCGTAAAAGAAAAATCTACAGTGTACGTAAAAATTGCAGCTATGATGATTTCAGAAAGTTATATCGATTTGACTGCGAAAATGTTGAGTGGTTGGCAAATTATTTTTTGACTGATACTGGTAAAAGGCGAGGGGTGCACTGTCGCCTTTAAATAAGATTAAAGTCTTTCTGCGGAAATTGTCGGATCCGGGCTTTCAAAATTCTGTAGGTGAAGAACTCGGTGTTCACCAAACTACTGTCTGTAAGACATACACTTCTGTAATGGATGCAGATTTGGAGAAGGCCAATATTTTTGTTAAATTTCCTACAAGTGCTGAAGCTGTTGTGGAAGCTAAACGGTTGTGGTCAGAGAGATTTATTTATGTTCCTTCAATTTGTGAACGAATATCAATTGCCTGTCTTTAATTTCCTCATCACTACTATCACTTTCCTCATTTTTACTGAAATCTGCCATATCACAAATTAAGTTTCCTATTTTCCACAAAAACGTAACAGATTACTATTGTACTAAATAAGTAGACCAACGTTGTTGTATTTACGTCTACTCTTTTGCAAATTAGGCACCAAACTGAACGTGAAATCTATAATCTGAACAAGTGGATAAGCCACGTCTGAACCTGTGTTGAATAAGCATTTGCTACAGAGGTGTAAGAAAAACAGCAATTGCTTCAAAATTTTATTTATATCCAGATCTAGCAATTGCTTTTACTTATAGCATTTGCTAGTCAAGCAATTGCTTTTACTAAAAAGTAATTGCTTCAAGTAATTGCTTAATTTTTATTCATTAGGCTCATTATATGCATGATACTTATTGGTTCTGAAGTCGTAACATTTTGACTAGATGATTTATTTTAGAATTCTTTTCCTGCTTTTGTCATGGTTATTTTTTATTTCAGGTATATTTAACTAAATTTTGATTTTTACCCTATCGTATACAGTGTCACCAGTAAAGTCCGCATCATATGGGATTTTTTTTTATTAATAGCTTTATTCGAACTTTTACTTTGGCATCAAGTTCTGCTTCGATCAAGATGAAAAATTAAGCAAAAAAATCTCTGTCAAATTTAAATTTTTTCCAAAAAATAATTCAAAAGTAGGGTTATTTCTGAAAGTATCGAAAAAAGTTATTAGAAAAAGTTTTTTAAATGCAGTTTCTAGCCCACATGTAAAATTTCAGCTGCATAAGATAATTTTGATTTTTTACCCATATTTTGTAAATTGCACCACTTTTGCAAAATAAGACTCAACGCAACCTACATAAAACTTTTTAGTTTTGACAATGCTTTATTTCAGATACATTTTCTTTAAAGTGTGTTTTTCCACAAAATCAAAATTGGGCTATACAAATTTGGTCGCATGTGATGCAAAGATTATTTGTTTTTGACCCAGTATAAGGTAACTTCATAAAATAAGTATTTTTGAAAACGTAGTTTGTGTCTGAAAGTAATACACCTTAATTTTAAGAAAAAAAGAACACAGTGTCATCAGTAAAGTGTTCATTAAGTGGAAAATAAATTTTAGTGGTGGGTAAAAAAATCAAAATTATCTTATGCAGCTGAAATTTGCATGTGGGCTAGAAACTGCATTTAAAAAAACTTTTTCTAATAACTTTTTTCGATATTTTTAGAAATAACCCCACTTTTGAATTATTTTTTGAAAAAAATTAAAATTTTACAGATAATGCGAATCACGTGACTATTATTTTTCTGCTTAATTTTCATCTCGATCGAAGCAGAACTTGATGCCAAAGTCAAATTTCGAATAAAGTTATTAATAAAAAAAATCCCATATGATGCGGACTTTACTGGTCACGCTGTATATGCATGATCCTTATTGATTCTGAAGTCGTAACATTTTGACTAGATGATTTATTTTAAAATTATTTTCCTGCTTTTGTCATGGTTATTTGTTATTTCAGGTATATTTAACTACATTTTGATTTTTAACCTATCGTATAAAAGAAGAAAAAATACAGTTCTACTGTTTCAGTTTTTAAAATTTCAAATTATTTACTGGAAGATACGCTCTTTAATAAAAACACGGGAATAAACTCACTGACGTCACATCTGCCTCGACCTATGGGTTCCAGTGATTTAGCTCACAGTCGAACACCGAGTCTACCTGAATATCGGGCGGTATGTTTTCTAATTTTAAGTTGTTTTTGTATTTTTGTTTATCAAAACAAAGATAGCATTATAATCCGTCGAGGCTGACAAATAAAGACGTCAAAGATAGACTGGCCAGTCCCTTTTCATTTCCTGCATATTCTCCACTTGTTCAAATATACAGTGTTGCCCGGAAGTCCGGAATAAAATTAATATAGCCTTAACGTGTATCTTTTGGCGCGATTTTGTCAAGCTATTTCAAAATGGCGACTGTTAAAAGTTTTTTAAAAATCTCTATTTAAATAAGCGGAAATGATAAATGATTGATGTTTTTTTTACCGTTCAAGGTAAGAAATCTTCATTGTTTCACGTTCTGACATTTTGTGACTTAGGTAACAATAGTTCGGTATGGTTTATTTGTTATTTATTCTGTCAAAAAAATAAAAATGTAACGAAGCAAAACAAAACACAACAAAAAGGTGGTGTAACGTGGCAAGTGCTGGAAATGTCCCCCACCCTCTAATTGGTATGCTTCAAGACGATGGTAAAATCCGTCGATGGAATTCCGAAAGGCTTCAGCCGGTATGTTATGTGTCTCCAATCTAATTTTGTATTTCAAATCTTCAATATTATTTGGCTTATTTTGGTAAACTTTTTCTTTTAAATGTCCCCAAAGAAAATAGTCTAGAGGCGTTAAGTCTGGGGACCTCGGTGGCCATTCAATAATAATTGTACCACGTCGTCCAATCCAGCGACCTGGAAATATCTCATCTAAATATCTTCTCACATTGAAGGATAAAAAATCATCAATAATTTATCATTTCCGCTTATTTAAATAGAGATTTTTTAAAAACTTTTAACAGTCGTCATTTTGAAATAGCTTGACAGAATCGCGCCAACAATTATGAGCATACTGTACGAGATATCAGCTTTCAAATGGTGTATCACAAGCTGTATGTTTCCATTTAAAAAAAAAGATCGATGTCGTCATATCTTTGACAAATATCTATAAAAAAAAAACGAATAACGTCAAAATGTGAGCATATATAAAACTAAATTGACGTGTCCGAGCTTTTCCCCAAAAGTTACAGGTTAATGCTATATTAATTTTATTTCGGACTTCTGGGCAACCCTGTATATTCACCATCCCATTATATGGACCTAATGCTATAAGATATACAGGGTTCCCCATTTAAAACGAAACAGGCTAAATATCTGGTTCCACGTTAATTAAAAAAAAAACGCTCGGACCCGTCGATTTATATTTCGAGGGGGACATCTTTTGCGTATATTGTCAATCTTGTTACTTCAAGCCCCTAGGAGGGGGGGGGGGTAAGATCTAAATCTTAAATGGATACCCCTATTTTATATAATTTTTTTGGATTCTGCATAAAATTCTGAACATTTTTTAATAAAAGCATTATTTTATTAGTCTATACTTAACAGTTTCCGAGATATTGACTCTTGAAAAATGAGATTTTTGAACTTTGACAGCGTCTAGCTTTCTAACTGTACGTCTTAGAGTAAAACGGCTTACATGTCCCTATCTTCGATTTTAATTATCTTTCCAATAGTGTCAACTTCCGGTTAAACCAGAAGTACCATATTTCTTACAACCGGTTTAACCGGAAGTTGACACTATTGGAAAGATAACAAAAATCGAAGATAGGGACATGTAAGCCGTTTTACTCTAGGACGTACAGTTAGAAAGCTAGACGCTGCCAAAGTTCAAAAATCTCATTTTTCAAGAGTCAATATCTCGGAAACTGTTTAGTATAGACTAATAATGCTTTTATTAAAAAATGTTCAGAATTTTATGCGGAATCCAAAAAAATTATACAAAATAGGGGTATCTATTTAGGACTTAGATCTTACCTCCCCCCCCCCCCCTTCCTCCTAGGGGCTTGAAGTAACAAGATTGACAATATATGCAAAAGATGTCCCCCTCAAAATAAAAATCGACGGGTCCGAGCGTTTTTTTTTTAAATTAATGTGGAACCAGATATTTAGCCTGTTTCGTTTTAAATGGGGAACCCTGTATATAATATAAATAAGTATAAAATAATGTTCATGGTTAAAAATAAGTTTTAAAATATCAAATCCTTAATGCGGTTTAATCTATGAAAAAAAAATTAATTAAATTTTATAATTTGCTCCTAATCATCGTAGTCTTTTATTGTTCAATATACCACTTTCCTGTTGTAAAAAATAAAATATTTTAATTTATGCACATATTCTACTTATTAGCCGCAACGAGAATATTTAATTACGAGAGGGGTCAAGGGTTTTGTAACCGTATAACACAAATAGTGATAATAGGAAAAATAGTACCATTGTCAACGCGTTCGGTTCGTACTTAAAAATAGACACATTATAAGCCCCCTTAGCCCAATCTAAGCTACGTTTCATCATAAATCGTAAGACATTATGTAACTGTAATAAAATCAATACGACTTTTTATTAACCCCTAAGCGAATTTTGGAAAAATGCGTAAACACGTATACAGGGTGTCCGGAAAATACGTGTACAACGTTTGACGACAGACTCCTGACGTCAAAATAGGTCGATCTAAGCCGACTTAGTTATATCCAAAATTGTCTCGTTTAGCCGGTAGAGGGCGTCAAAAATTTGTAAAAATATTAGTTTTTCCTAAATTACGTGAAAACCTGCTAATCGATTTTAATGATTTTTAGTATGTAGACTAATACTATAAAATGACGTTTTTTAGTAGTATAGTCACCGGCTGTAAATAAGTGGAAGTGTTATAAAAGTGATATAATACGTCAACATTTCTTCTCATTTTTTATATGAACGGCGTTATGACAACCCAGATATTTTTGTAAAGTGACTGGATGTATTTGGAAGCTATTTTACCTCTTTAATATTTTTCGTTGAATGAGCTGTTTTGCCAGAAGAAAATATTTACAATTACCTGCATACATCAATTATTAACAATAAAAATAAAACAAAGTACAACAAAGTTGAAAGTATGTATTGTAAGAACACATTACATTACATTACATTACATTACATTACATTACATTACATTACATTACATTACATTACATTACATTACATTACATTACATTACATTACATTACATTACATTACATTACATTACATTACATTACATTACATTACATTACATTACATTACATTACATTACATTACATTACATTACATTACATTACATTACATTACATTACATTACATTACATTACATTACATTACATTACATTACATTACATTACATTACATTACATTACATTACATTACATTACATTACATTACATTACATTACATTACATTACATTACATTACATTACATTACATTACATTACATTACATTACATTACACATTTGCTTAAGTAATGTTTTTGTTTTACTTAGTTTCTTACAATACATATTTTCAACTTTGTTGTACTTTGTTTTATTTTTATTGTTAATAATTGATGTATGCAGGTAATTGTAAATATTTTCTTCTGGAAAAACAGCTCATTCAACGAAAAATATTAAAGAGGTAAAATAGCTTCCAAATACAAAAATATATGGGTTGTCATAACGCCGTTCATATAAAAAATGAGGAGAAATGTTGACGTATTATATCACTTTTATAACACTTTCACTTATTTACAGCCGGTGACTATACTACTAGAAAACGTCATTTTATAGTAAGTTTTAGTCTACAAACTAAAAATCATTAAAATCGATTAGCAGGTTTTCACGTAATTTAGGAAAAACCAATATTTTTACACATTTTTGACGCCCTTTACCGGCTAAACGAGACAATTTTGGATATAACTAAATCGGCTTAGATCGACCTATTTTGACGTCAGGAGCCTGTCGTCAAACGTTTTACACGTATTTTCCGGACACCCTGTATAATTATTTTATTAAAGGGACTTGTATACAAATTTTTGGACCTCCACCAGTTTGAGTTTCTGAGATGCAGAAATTCCCCTAAAAATTTTAATCCCTTAGGGAGAGATTGTTTTTCGAAAAGTCCTTTCTTAGTGAATACCTGCCAGCGGCATTAAGTTAAACCATTTTTGTAACCAAATCCGTCGCATTAAGTAAACTAAAATAGAAAAATATGTTTCTTCTATTTCCTAACTTAATATGGAAAAGCGTAGCGCTTGGATTCCATAGCCTTTGGTTTGCCCCCCACGAGGTCGACAAGAATTGTTTTTCTGGGCGAAGAAAAAATTAAAATCAACATTAACAAATAAAAACAGATATAATTATTGTATTTTCTGTTCCTGCAAGACCCAATTAATAGGATAATAAAATGTAATAATTATATTATTTTTTTAAACGACACTAATGACATATACAGTGTCACCAGTAAAGTCCGCATCATATGGATTTTTTTTTATTAATAGCTTTATTCAAAATTTGACTTTGGCATCAAGTTCTGCTTCGATTGTGATGAAAATTAAGCAAAAAAATAGTAGTCACGTGATTCGTATTATCTGTCAAATTTAAATTTTTTCCAAAAAATAATTCAACTTCCATAACAGTTTTAATACTATCCAAAGCTTTGTTGACAAGATGAGATGTACTTCTTATCATAATAAAGTGTATTTTGATTTGATTTGATATATACGACCTTTACTTACATAAACCATTTTTTTATGGTCAATTCAGTAAATATTAGAAATGTACCCCCTGCCCGAGAAAGCAATCCCAATTACGCTAATGCTCATCAGGTTCAAGACGAGTCGCTTTAACCTTTGGCCTTGAAAGTCTCCATTATTAAACTGGCGAAAGGACTATGTCAACCTGTAGGCAATTTTCGGGACCTTAATAACTTCTACAAACTAATTAATTAGGTCCTTTGGGAATCGGCCGATAGAACGACAAGCTTTATTAAAATTCACTACGCTAAATTAAATTTGAAAGTGAAAACAAAAATTTAATTACAATTTTCAGTTTGTCCAAATACCTGAAAAAAAAAGTAATTAAAGAGTAAGCTTTGCGATATAAAAAAATATTTATTTCTTTAAAATGCCTATAAATTTTTTCGTTCGGACCCTAATAGACCAGGGTCGATAATTTTTGAAACCAAAAAAAATAATAGTAGGATGAAACCCGTTGGAAAAGGAAGAGAATAGAACAAAAATGAAAGGAAAAATAATTTACGGGCGATCCGAGGTCGGGAAGTGGAAAGGGGTGAGTTTTTAAGGGTAGAAAACGATTTATCTCTATTTTCGGCAAAACTACAAGTCCTATGGAAAAACGTTAAATAGCAAAGTTGTAGGTAATAAAAAGATCTACAACTTTTGTATTTACAATTTTTTCACATTACCTCAAAATTTATGTGAAAAATTCAAATAACCAAGTTTTTGGTTTTTTATTTTTATCTTTTACAAAAAAATTTTTTTTTCACGAAAATTGGTGCAAATTTACCTTTTTATGTCTCAAACACACTGTAATTTTTTTTGATTTAAAATATTTATTTTTTCACCTTATTTTGACTTACTATCGAAAAAGCACTCTAATTTTCAATCGAAAATTCTCACGTCAAATATCTGCTTTTTTAAAAAGTTGGTGGGCTTTTTGTTCCTTGAAATCTCTACTTTCTGATGGTGTAAAAAAAATATACCTTACTATGGTAAATGTTCTCAAAAAATGCACAGAAACGAAAAAAACTCGAATCCGAAATTTTTTTTTTAATCATTATGTACAATTTTGTGCTATTTATTAACATTTATACTTTAATTACTCGAAAAACGTAAGATTCCATGTTACATTGATAAACAAACAAATTACAAATCCATAAAACATAAAGATCGCAAAAAATAGTTGTTCTAAATATAATAAAATTAAAGGTAGGATTTAAAAGGGATTTCATCACATTTACCATAGTAATGTATATTTTTTTACACCATCAGAAAGTAGAGATTTCAACGAACAAAAAGCCCACCGACTTTTTTTAAAAAGCAGATATTTTGACGTGAGAATTTTTGATTGAAAATTAAGGTGCTTTTTCGATATTAAGTCAAAATAAGGTGAAAAAATAAATATTTTAAATCAAAAAAATTACAGTGTGTTTGGGACATAAAAAGGTAAGTTTTCACCAAATTTAGTGAAAAAAAAAATTTTTGTAAAAGATAAAAATAAAAAACCAAAAACTTGGTTATTTGAATTTTTCACATACATTTTGAGGTTATGTTCCACTTCCCGACCTCGGACCGCCCGTAAATTATTTTTTCTTTCATTTTTGTTATATTCTCTTCTTTTTCCAATGGGTTTCATCCTACTATTATTTTTTTTCGCTTTTTACCATTTCCAAAGGCCCTGGTCTAATTCACTACGCCAAATTAAATTTGAAAGTGAAAACAAAAAATTAATTACAATTTTCAGTTTGTCCAAATACCTGAAAAAAAGTAATTAAAGAGAA
Source organism: Polydrusus pterygomalis (assembly GCA_963969555.1). NCBI lineage: Eukaryota > Metazoa > Arthropoda > Insecta > Coleoptera > Curculionidae > Polydrusus > Polydrusus pterygomalis. The sequence goes on from OZ018383.1 coordinate 11,372,506, forward strand.
AGCTTTGCGATATAAAAAAATATGTATTTCTTTAAAATGCCTATAAATTTTTTCGTTTCGACCCTAAAGCAAAAGACAGATTTTAAAAAGACGACGAAAAGTGGAAAAAGTATCTTAATTTTAAAATCTGAGGGTGGTAATATTAAAACCGCGTTAAAAGAAATATGGAAGGTGAAATATCGGATGAAAATATAATAAGTATTGACGTTCCCAAACTTAAGTCATTTCCATATTAATTTATTTCGTCAGGATTTTAAATTTAAAACTGTAATTATTAATTAATAAAAACAAAATTCACAGCTCCATTCTCATTGGGGAATTAAACAAATTGCCGAGCGTTAGTTTTAATATTTTTAAATATATCTGGTCTGACTTCAATTTCTTAAAAAAATTTATTGCAATTTTCATTTTAAGATTCGTGGTATGCATGACATGGCCTTTCTTAAAAATATTAACTATACTCTGTGTGTATGTATACTTGGTGTGGGAGTCCACCATACAAGGACCTTCAATGAAGTCAATACTCTGTTTCTTAAAGCCTCACAGCACAGCTGAGGGTCATGAGTTGTAAAACCACAATAAACCATAAGCATAACAATAACAGGTACCTGATCTTAAGTAATTAAATTATCTATCATTGCATAGGTATACAGGTAGGTGGCTTATGTCATAGAATATTTCCAACTTCAAGTGAGGTAGTTTAGTTTTATTTTTGACGTGTTATCGTTATCGAAAGCTTATGTGTATATTATAAAAATACTAATACAATCCCCAGTGTTTTGTAAAGGTGTGCTTGATCTAAATGCAAAGACGACAGTTTGAAATGTACACGATGCACTTGTGCACCAAACACCATCTAGTACTGTCAGAAACATAGTATCAGCATGTGCTAATATGACGGGATTTAGTGAATCAACAATCTATAGGCCTCTTAGGGAAAGAAAAATCTGGAACTGTAGCCCCTCCTAAACAGTCGCCATGAAGGACACCTACAGGGTGTAACAAATTCGTTTATCACTACAGGGATCTCGTAAACCGTAAGAGATACGAAGATGGTTAAATGGGGGCAAAGTTGTACAATTTGATGCCTAATCATAATCCAAAAAGAAATTATTTAGATTCCGAGTACTTCCGGAGATATTCGAAAGAAATCGAAAAACTGTCAAATAAGATTTTTTTGTTTTGCGCCCTTAATGTAGGAGATAAAAGAAAAGCAATCACACCTTTTCAGGGCCACTTTTAATCCTTTCTTAGAATATGTAATTAGTTTTGCCATACAACGTTTAATTTTCCTGAAACCATCATTAATTTCACTATTTTAAATACGGACCTGGATTTTTTTCATTTTTCAATAAAATACCTAGGACATCTTTATTCAATGCCTAGGCTAAATATTAATTTAAAAAAAGAATTAACGCTCTAATGTAGATTTTATTAAGATTTTTCTAATCCGACCCTGTGTTACACAATACCCATTCGTTTTATTACCCGCGTCATCTTTTGTGTGACAATTTAAACTAGGTAGCTCCTTAAAAGAATACTATAAAATTCGTAAAATTGACAATAATCGTAATATAAATTCTTGCTAATGATATTAGTTTTATTTAATTAACAATATTTTATAATATTAATAAAATGAATTAAAACTTTACGAAAAACATTATAAGCAATATTAGCAAAATAAAAAAAAATACTCCTGAATAAAAGAAGTTGCCATATAAAAATTAATTATTAATTACGTGTTCAAAAATGTTTCCCTGGACAGCGATACATTTTCATGTCGTTATTAAAACGAAATGGTATTGTGTAACACAGGGTCGGATTAGAAAAATCTTAATAAAATCTACATTAGAGCGTTAATTCTTTTTTAAAATTAATATTTAGCCTAGGCTTTGAATAAAGATGTCCTAGGTATTTTATTGAAAAATGGAAAAAACCCAGGTCCGTATTTAAAATAGTGAAATTAATGACGGTTTCAGGAAAATGAAACGTTGTATGGCAAAACTAATTACATATTCTAAGAAAGAAATAAAAGTGGCCCTGAAAAGGTGTGATTGGTTTTCTTTTATCTCCTACATTAAGGGCGCAAAACAAAAAATCTTATTGACAGTTTTTCGGTTTCTTTCGAAAATCTCCGGAAGTACTCGGAATCTAAATAATTTCTTTTTGGATTATGATTAGGCATCAAATTGTGCAACTTTGCCCCCATTTAACCATCTTCGTATCTCTTACGGTTTACGAGATCCCTGTAGTGATAAACGAATTTGTTACACCCTGTATACAAATTGATGGGGATGTGAAAAGTATCACAAGAAGAAAGTGCATAATATTTATTTCAATAGAGAGATCCCAACATTAGATAAACTTTTAAATGCAGTAAAAGAAGAAGAGACTTTACCCAACGTAGTAAGAAAAAAATTGTAGCAAATTTTACATCAATTAAATTTTTCTTGGGAAAAACACAACCGAAAGTCCATGTTATTGGATAGAGAAGATATCATTTTTTGAAGACGACAGTATCTAAGAGATATGAGCAGATATAGAAGTGAATAAAGCACCATTTTTTATTTAGACGAAACCTGGGTTAAGGAAGGACGTTTCGTACAAAAGATATTGCAAGATAAAAATATTCAAAGCTCTCGTCAAGCTTTTATAGACGGTTTGTCTACTGGTTTGGAAATACCTGCAGGTAAAGGTCGCAAATAACGCATATAGGTAGTGAAAGTGGATTTGTAAACGGTGATTTACTTGAATTTTAGTCAAATTCAACGAAAGATTATCATGAGGAAATGACTGCTGACGTCTTCAAAGAATATTTTAAGCAAATGATGGAATTAATTCCCGAAAATTCTGTCATAGTATTATATAGAGCCAACTACCATTCAATGCTTTTTGAAAAACGTCCTACGACTTCTTGGAAAAAAACAGATATTATAAATTGGCTGTCCAAGAATGTCAAAATGGCATGTTAAAAAAATAGCTTTTAAAAATAGTGCAAGAAAATAAGTTACGTTTTAAAAAATATGTAATCGACGAAATGGCTAAAAAACGTGGTATCATTTTACTTACGACTGCCGCCCTACCACTCTGAATGAAATCCAATTGTGCACAACTGAAAGGCTATGTAGCAAGGAATACCACTACATTTAAAATAAAAGATGTACGTGAGTTATTGAAGTATTCATTAAACATTATAACGAAAGAAAATTGGAAAGAAGCTGTAAAACATGTAGTAAAAGAGGAAAAAAAATGTGGGACTTAGATAACCTGATGGAAGAAACGGTAGAACCACTTATTATTTCAGTTGACTTCACAGATGAATCCTTCGGATTTAGTGATAGTGAAGACACCTTTCTAGGCCTTTAATTTGCTAACTCTTTTAAGTATGAACTGTTTCTGTATTGAGAAAATAAAACTAATTCAGTTAAATATACAAATCTTTTTTGCACACCTTAAAAACTACATACAAATAAATATAAATTATAAATAAAAATTACATATAGAAACCAAAAAAAATGAAAATAAGAACGTACCATAATATTACAATCTAAGAGGACATGTAACTCCATTAAAAAAATGGGTTAAACGATCAAATTTTTCTCTTTTAAAACCATACACTATTTTATTATTACCTTGTTTTGTTAATGTATAGTATCGGCTAGAACTAAATCAGATAAAGTTTTTACCATGTATAATATACCATTTAGTGTGTAATTCTTCGATATCTCAAATACTATTCTATATAGAGAAAAACTTTAAATGTAAAAAATAAAGGACTGTTGAAGGTGTATATTATGAAAATATTTTTAAATATACAGTGTGTTTCACAAAAGACGGACCACTAAAATTTTATTATTTTTAAATGGAACACCTTATATTTTTTTACATTTTTTAATTCCCCATAAAATTATAATTATTTTTTATTAATAGCATTATTAGTCTATACTTCATAGTTTCCGACATATTGACTCTCGAAAAGTGACATTTTTAAAGTTTGGCAGCTTCTAACTTTTTAACAGTACGTCTTAGAGCAAAACGGCTTTCATGTCCCTATCTTCAATTTTTATTATCTTCCCAACAAAAACAACTTCCAATTAAACCGGAGCAACTATATTTCCTGCTTTTAAGTTACATCCGGTTTAACCGGAAGTTAATTTTTTGGGAAGATAATAAAAATTGAAGATAGGGACATGAAAGCCATTTTGCTCTAAGACGTACTGTTAAAAAGTTAAAACTTCAAAAATGTCACTTTTCGAGAGTCAATATCTCGGAAACTATGAAGTATAGACTAATAATGCTATTAATAAAAAATAATTATAATTTTATGTGGAATTTAAAAATGTAAAAAAATATAGGGTGTTCCATTTAAAAATAATAAAATTTTAGTGGTCCGGCTTTTGTGAAACACACTGTATATTTAAAAATATTTTCATAATATACATCTTCAACAGTCCTTTATTTTTTACATTTAAAGTTTTTCTCTATATAGAATAGTATTTGAGGTATCGAAGAATTACACACTAAATGGACACCCGACAGGAAACAAAAGAAACACGGGCAGGAAACAAAAGAAATTTATGTTTCATAAATAAAAACCTAAGCGACCGCCACTGTCCGAAGATTTACTCTAAATCATCGGCCTGTCCTAATGTTACAATTTTACGACCCTATTGTGAAAGGTAAAAATTAGGGGTGTGCCAATCTATAGTGTTTAAAGTACTTGTATTGTTACTAAAAAGATATACTTTCAGGCGAAAAATATGTTCACCCGGTAAGCTAGAATTTCTGTTTTGTATTTTTAATGAGGGTTCCTAACTGTCAGGCAATAGGAAAGACTATAGCTTTTTGTGCCAATGACATTATCAAATGCCACGAGAAAAAAATTTACATACAAGCATCAGTACACCGTTGTGCTAAATCACCGAAAACCTTATTTTAAAAAGCAAACTTCGGGGTCGTTTAAAAAAAAACCTCGAACTTAAAGATGGAAAAAAATATAAAAGAAAAGTGGGCAACAAAGCGCTCCGAAACTTGATCAAAAAATATGCTCCCTGAGAGGCAATTTCACATGCCTAGTAAAGAGGAAAATGCAATGAAATTAGGTACCCTTTTAGAGTTTTTTATTTCATGTAAAAAATAAAATCTTTGTTACCTTTAATTTCAATTTCAAGCTTTTTAGGAGCAAGGCTATAGTTGCTTAAAACCAGGATATACCTACTCTGGGTTTGCTCAGGGCCCGCTCTAGCCTAGCAATAATGCCGCCCTGGGCAAAACAAAAAATTGTCGCCTTTTTCCAGTGGTGGTTCGTGAATTGTCAACTTGGGGGTGCACCAAAAGTGCGCTGCAGGCGAATTGCGAAATTCAAAATTAAAAACGGTGTATGAACTTGCGGATCATTTATTTATAAAAAATCAGTGTGTTTCTTTATATTTTCCAGATGTATCTAGTGCAGTGATGTTATTTCTAACTTTGCCAGTTAGTGTGGCATCAGCGGAACACTATTTTTCCAAACTTAAAATAGTAATAACCCATTTACTTAGAAGCATTACCGTTTATTTCGTTTTTTTTTTTAATTACAGTCAAACGAGGAATTAACCTAATTAAAATGTTTTTAAGCCACCCTATTCCAGCACGTTTTATTTTGTGTACTCCTCTCAAATAATCTCCGATATCGCCCCAAAAGCCCTAATTCCACGAATAAAAAGACTTAAATAGGAGCGGGTAAAAGTTCATTCATAAATCATGCAGCAACAGATTGCCACTTCCCCATGCAATAAACCGGAGATAAATAAATACACGAAGTGACAAACATAAACTTCAAACTCCATTAATACATTTTCTTATTGACTCTCGATTTGTAAAAGCTCTCTTTGGAACGCTTTGAGACGGATTTTTCTAATTGAGTCAAGTTATGCTACTCCTTTCAAATTTGTGCGAAGGGTTTTTTTACAATTCTTACCATTGGAGTCAGGGCCGATCCTAGCAGGTGTGCAGCGCGTGCACCGCACGCGGGCGACCAAAACAAGGGGCGGCCGTAGGCCGCAGATAGTTCTGTCAATCAAGCAAAACTTTTTACGAATTTCTCGAAATAAAAAAAAAGTGACATTTATCAAACTATAAAACATAACTTTAAATTAACGTCGAAGAAGAAAACAATATTTTTGGGAATTATTTTAAATGGATTTATTTATTAAAGATTTTCAGCCAGCGCCAGTGGTGAAATTTCTAGTTTTTTTGATGTAGTACAAGAGGTATATAATTACTTTTCTGCGTCCCCTTATCGATGGGATTTACTCAAAAAACACGTGAAAACTCTTACTTTAAAAACGTTAAGTGAAACAAGATGGGAAAGTCGTATCAATGCTATTAGACCTCTAAAATTAGAGCTAAAAAACATTATTACCGCATTAAAGGCATTAATTGAAGATACCACCAGAGATACGAAAACAAAAATGAGTGCTAAATCAATAATTAAAAGTCTTGAAACATTTAAGTATTTGTGTTCAATTTTAATTTGGCATGATTTATTATCAAGAATTGATGTATTGAGTAAAATGCTTCAAAATCCTAAATTAAACATCGCGGAATGCATTAAAGGCTTAGATAATTTAAAAATATATTTAGTTTCCCAAAGATCTTACGATAATTTAAAAATATTTGCCGATTCAGCAACAACACTTGCTAGAAATTTAGGTATTGATCCCGAATGTCCCATCTCGAAGCTCAGAAAAAAAGTTCGTTTATTTGATTACGAGGGCAGTGATGAACCAGTTTTAAATCCCTTCCTGCAATTCAAGATTGCTTTCTATTTTGCAGTTTTTGATTACGCGATCTCTTCGATAAATGAAAGATTTACCTTATTATCTGAGTGCTATTCAATATTCTGCTTTCTGTATGAGTTTCACACCATTTCTAATGATGACCTCATGAAAGCCTGCATGGACTTACATATTAAGTTACAGGTACAGGAGGAAGCACCGGCGTAGCTAGGGGGGGGGGGGGCATCGGGGCATTTGCCCCCCCCAAGAGCCATGAAAAAAGGAATTATCAACAATAATTTAAAAACTTTTAATAGGTAGTTAAATTTAATTTTTATATTATATTGTATATTTTCTCTCACTGTTCTTATGTCGCTAGTTTTTACCATTGTTTGCCAGTGTATAAAAACAGCAACACTGCTAATACTGTCAAATTTCGCTAAATTTGGGCGTGGTTCAAAATTTTTTCGCCTGCGGCGCTTTCGGCCGTGGCGGGCTTTACACCTCTATACAACTATATGCCCCCCCCAAGACAAAATCCTAGCTACGCCACTGGGAGGAAGGAACTATTGTGAAAGATATAGACGGTATACAACTCTTTAATGAAATAACTTCATTTAACGATATTTTTCCAGGTAAAAAACATCCAATTAAGATATTAGAAATTTTAGTCAAAAATGATCTCATTCCCTGTTTTCCAAATTTTGCTCTAGCAATAAGGATTTTTTTAACCTTACCTGTTTCTGTGGCTTCAGGTAAAAGAAGTTTCAGTAAATTAAAAATTATTAAAAATTACTTGAGAAATAATATGACACAAGAAAGACTTTCAGATTTGGCCATCATCTCTATTGAATCCGAAATCTCTGAAAAAATTTATCTCACCGCAATTATTGACAAATTTGCTTCTCAGAAAGCCAGAAAAATTATTTTATAGTTAATTATTAGGTAGTCTTCGAGAAATGACTGATTCATATATACTTTTCGTTTCGCGAGATTTATGCTTTAGTACTTCTTGTTATTTTGTATTTTCTGGTAGATACTGTTGTTTTACATTTCTAATTATAAAATGTCTATTTTTGTTTCAAAAGTAATATTTTTGTTGGTTTATTATTTTGTTAAATTAAAAAGAAAAAAAGGTGTCGCTAATATAACATATTAGCTGGCCCAAAAATAAAGTCTTTCCCGTAAGATTTTATTTGTAGTTTGCATTTTTGTTAATGTTTAACTTTTTACTCTTTTGTGCATGTAGATGAGTTTATAATGTCAACGTTAAGTATTACTCAAAATAGGAAAAATTCTTTAGAGGGGCGGCATAATAGGTCTTTGCACGCGGGCGGCTGACACCCTAGGATCGGCCCTGATTGGAGTAACTAGGAGTATATACTTTCTTGAGGCCCCTAGATACTGTAAATGTACTCACAGGCGCCGACGTAGCTGGGGGGGGGGGGGGGGGGCATTACATTTATTTATCTTTCTCCAGTGAGGCTCTCGTCAAAGAAAAATGGTTCGATTACCTCATTTTTAAGAACGTCCGCCAAGACATTAACCTTTTCATTATACAGGGTGTGATTTTATATGAACCAGTGAAGATCTTCCTGTTGCCAGTATCTGTTACGCTATTGGTTCTTACATACACAGTTAAAAAATGAATGAAACTTTACCATACAAAGCGTTCATACATGGTAGTGGCCCCAGGGCCCGCTCTAGCAATAACGTCGCCCTGGGCAAAACAAAAAAATGCCGTCTTATTCCAGTGGTGGTTCGTGAATTGTTAACTTGGGGGTGCACTAAAAGCCCGCTGCAGGCGGAATTTTTTTAAGATCACGCCCAAATTTGGTCAATAATTTTAAAATTTATGATTAGGTACCTACTTATTATAAGATAAAAAAAAAATAAAAAAGGCCAATTTATTTTTCATTAGGTAGTGGGTACAGTGTTTAAAAGTAAAGTCCAATCTTCTGCTTTTATTTGCAGCAAACTTATATCAATAACAATAAAGTCCCTAAATCTACACTTTGTGATCTGTGTCAAGTTAATTTCGGGTTTAGGTCTTCCCTCAATTTTAATTTCAATTTTTTGCTCAATACTTAATGAGCCAAAATTGTTTTTCAAATATTCCACATTCATCGTCGTTTTGGCATTAAAACTGATCATTTTTATTAAAATAAGTCTTTACTGCCCCAAAATAATAACAAAAATATCAAGGAAAACTCCAAACAATAAATTCATACAGCAATTAACACGCAATGAACTAAACGGCGCACATTTAAATTGTGCGAGTTTTCCTATTAGAATCGCGCTTTCCCCCACCACACCTACTAGTACAAGATACCACCGAACATTAACAAGAAATGTTCGGTGAAGATACATAGAGAGGCAGCAGAAACCCCGCCTACTTTAACGCATGTGCGACTTGAATTCCTACGCGCTACAATCGTTGACAAAATATTAAAAAGAAAAGGGATCTGTTGAAATTGTCACTGTTTAGAAAATAAGACGGCAAAACAAAGGAAAATAATTTTGTTAACTGGGAATTGGAATGGTTCAAACTTCAAATATACATAGAAACATACTTAGGTAAAACGGGGATTTATGGCCCCTGTGGTTTTTAGATTTTTCATGCCGCTCTCCCAACTTGCCTCCCTGGGCAGGGGCCCAGGTTGCCCCCCCCAGAGACTTAAGAATATTTTTCCAGCTCAGCGAATATAAATCATAGCTCTAAAAGGCTGCAGTAAGTAGGTAACTCTTTTCTCCTTTTGCGTAGATGCAAGTAGTTGGAAAACTATAAAAGCAGTAGGAATAACACCTAAAAACATTATTAAATCTTCTTAAATAATTAATTGTCTTTTCTGCCTCCTCGTTCCTTTGTGTTTCTATATGGAAAATAAGAAGCAGAATAGAGATTAAACAGGTAAGACGGGGGGAGTTTTAGACTAATATCAGAAGTGCAATTTAAACTTTCTAGAATTAAGCCCTTATTGAGAGTAACAAAGCTAATTAGGGTGTGGAGAACACTATTTTATATTAATTTAATTAGTAAACTGGTGAGATAATTTTCACCCTAAAACAAATGAACGCAAAGCTGTTGTCTTAATTGTTATATTTAGGAATTTTGTCACTAATTTTAGCTAAATTTTCCTTTACAGGGACTACTTAGAACTTTGGGCTTAATAAGTAGGACCCAAAGTCCCAGATAATGTAAATCTTAAAGGGTCCACGAATGTACAATATTATTCTAGTATCTTTCATATCAGTAAAGGGCGGATTATATGCACTTAAATTCAGCCAAAATGTGCGCATATATATATGCCGTGTTTGCCTTTAAAATATGCAGTTATTTGCATTTTTTTACAAAATATGCTTACGGGTATGCAATATTTCTTAATTTATTATAGTAAAATGAGGTACAGAAACACATTGGGGTCTAAAAAATATGTTTATTTTTTTTTTAAATGCAAAAAAAAACAAAGAAAAATAAAAGTAAACAATTTTTAACCTAAAATTGTATAAAAGGCGTCTATTTAAATATTTTTCAACTAAAAAGAATTTTTTTATTCTATTAGTAAATATATGTTTATTCAAAGAGAAGCTTCTTTCAACATGTACTGATGTAATCGGACAATACTGCAACTTAGCAAAATATAAGACCAAAATACAACTTCGTTGGGTGGTTTACCCTCATAAATGCTTTTTACTGCAGTTAAGTATTTAAATCCTTCATTATTTTTTACAGTTACATCCAATTTGTTCCTTATTGACCTCCTACTTTACCGGGAATGTTAATACATTTAGCGGAAAAAGTTTCAACAATACTGTCACGAAGTTTCTCTTCGTGGGGGTCGTAGCGGTAGAGAAAGGAAAGTCTGGAGTCTAATGGTCGTCTATTTCTTGATTTTCACCCTAATAGGAAAACCAGCATGTCTGGCGTGTTTCGGCGTAGGCTCGTTAACGGACTGACAGGTGCGTCACTTGACAATGGTCAAGGCTTGTCACCTATTGTTGAGCTGAAGAGTGGGTGCGGCACTTGACGATGGTCAAGGATAGTCACCCATTGATGAGTTGACCGGGCGGTAGGCTCCGATGCCTGCAGCTTGAGTTGGCCCAGATTATATACCCAAATAAGTGATGAGATTGCAACGCACTTGACCCCGATTGGCGTACAGTGGGTTGCGATCTCAACAACGCACAGTGGTCGAGTATCCTAAATATACCGGACCACTGTGAGTTTTAGTTGACAATACTAATTAAGTTTCTTAATCTTACATTTCTACTCTCCAACGAGGATATTATGTCCGGTATAAAACTGAAATTAACCTTAATAAAAACAAGATCATTAGCTACATTTGCACTTTTTAATAACTCTTTACTTTGCACGACACACTGCGAATCGTCATCTAAATCCAAAATTAGTTCTTTAATGGCTTCGAAATGCTCTGCGTAGAATATTGCGGCCTCAATCCATGTTCCCCACCGGGTAATTACAAGTTCTGGAGGTAAACTAACTCCTGGTAATTTCTCCTTATACAACTGCACTCTTAGAGGTACTTTTAGAACCACATTTTTTTACATTTGAAATTAATTTATTTTAATTTACATACAGTTTGTTAAGCAGGTAATAATAACTCATTATTAAATGACAATAAACAACCCCTAACAATATACCTGCAAACCCCGGAAACTCCCAATAAATACCTTGTGTATAACCAAAATGTAAATATAATTATTATAATCTTCAGATTGGAAAATCCCTGAAATAACTGGACATTAAACTTTTAACGTTTTCAATTTTTTGTTAAAGCCGAAAAACATAATTTCCACATTCCAAATCGCCTTATGTAAATTTTATGCGTATCCCTTTTTTTTCGGCTGATCAAAAAAGAATGCCTTGTAGAAGTTTAATTTGCCACAGGAATGTTATTTGAAACCCAACGAACATTCCGCGTTTCATAAGAACGCTTTTCCAATTTTTAATTAAAATTTATCATTTATTCTTTCGATAAAACAAAAAAAAATGGTCGTACCTACAGCCACGTTATATATTTCCCATATCCGTCTGCTTTACCCCCTCTTACCCCCCATCGGCCCTTCAAACACGTGCGGTTTATTTAACCACGAGTATCGTCCGCCCGAATAATTATTATTGCATGAACAAAATTAGATCTTATTGTTTGTTCAGGCGCCCTACAACAGTAAACATATTATTATAGCCCTTTTGTCCGAAATTAGTTGTCTTAGGGTTAAAATAGCTTAGGGCTAGGCGACGGTAGGGAAATAATAAAATGGGCGGGTGAGCTCTGCATCCCCCCTTCCGCAAAAATCCCCCATAGATTATATAATTTTTTCTGTCTTGTAATACCGTGCGAGCAAAAATTATTTGCATCAAAGAGGGCTTGGATTAAAAAACGTAGGGCTTGGTTTAGATCACAATGATATGGGGACGATAGATCTAACCAAATCTAGGTTAGGATTTTGTCAAATTTATATTATGACACGATAAACTAATGAGTAATAAAATAAGTAGACAAATACAAATGTACTTTTGCAGTTTACAAAATTAACAAAGTAGGAATATACAGAAAGAGAAAAACAAATAAATACATAAATTGCTGAAATTGGTCACCGCCATGCTCCATGCAAGCATACATTTACACGTCTCTTCATATTTTCGAAAGTGTTGACCAGCATCTTTGGAGAAATGTTACCACATTCTTGGATAATCCTTTCTTGTAATTGTTCTAAATTTGCAACTGGTGTTCTTTAAATGAGGAAAAACGAAGTACTTAATCCATAACCGTTAAACAAGGTGATCTAGGTGGGAACTCAATGTCTGATCGAAAACTGATTAATCTGTTGTCGAAAAAATTGCGTAAGTAGTTAATAGTTTCGGCGGCTGTATGGGCCGTTGCACCGTCCTGTTGAAAATATCCAGAACGTAGTTCGTCGTCAAATAATTGCTCCACAAATGGATTCAAAATATTGTCTCTATACCGCTGTGCTGTAACTGTGTCATGGAAAAAAATAGGACCAACAGTTCTTCTTCGGGAAACAGCTTACCAGACACCAATTTTTTGAGGGTGGAATGTGGACCAAAAAAATGGGGATTTTCACTACTCCACATGCGTGTATTCTGAGAATTCACATGACCGGAAAGGTGGAACCAGGCTTCATACGAAAAAAATATCAGGTCTAATAAATCATCTTCTTAAGAATAATCCTGCATGTTCCATAAGATCTTTCCACTTCTTGGGACAGGTGTCTTATACAATTTGTTGGCGTATTTTGCATTATTTCACGAACGTTTGTAACAAGTTCTTCTGTTCTTACAGATGGTCTTCCCGCTCCTTTTTTGTGTTGTATAGTACCTGTTTCCCCAAACACAGCCACAGTTCTTTTCAGGTAATGATAAAACTCCCCAGCAATAAAAGCAACGTTAGGAAAATGTTCGTGAAAATCGTCCATGCACAAATCCGGATTGTATTGCCACTCACCATTTACTCTAACCCCGTTTCGAAAATACGCTTCAACCATAAATGTTTTGTGCTGTTCCGTAAAGCCCATTGTGTGAATTGTTCAAGAAATTGGAAAAATTAGCGATGAATCAAATTACTTGTAACGACTGTCAAAGATGACGGAATAACTGATTGATTGTTAATTAAGGTAGTTACTGATACCCAACAGGTATTAAGCTCTACGGCTAAGCATTACGTCCTTAGATGCAAGGCCCTCTTTGATGCAAATAATTTTTGCTCGCACGGTATAGTTTTTTTACAATAGCTTCGTTCGTATAAGCAATTGTCAGCCGATTTCAATTTTTTTTCTGCGCATGCGTGGTTTTTAAGTGGTTGGAAATTTTTTGCTTTGCCTTTACGTTACAATTTGGCTTCTGCGAACGCCGTATTCTCTGTCAGCGGTTTGGGATTTGCGATTAGAGTAAAAATTTTCGTCAGGAACCTGGTGGACCTTTGCATTTAATGTCTTGTTACGATGAAAGAAATGGAAAAGTCGATTTTGCTCTGTCATCGTCAGCCAGTTTACATCGGCGAAAAATAAATATAAATGGCTGATAAAAATTGAATAATTAGATGGTGGAGAATAGCTGATGTCACGTTTCAAGGTGAATTATTAAAAAGGTTTAAAAGGAATTTTAAATACTCATTACAATTTTAAACTGGACAACTTAAAAAAAACACATTTTATGCAATAATTATGTAGTGTCGTATAAATTTATCAACTCCAATTTGAGTTAATAAAAAAATACAAATTGTATAATAGGTTTCTAATAATAAAATAATATATATAATTGATACCGTCTATAGTACCTACTTAGTACCAATTTTATTGAGATGGCTAAAATTGATTCAAATAATAAATTGCCTGGTATAATTTATCCAAACTCAGTTTGAGGACATTCCAATCATTCCATACGGCGGTAAACAGTCTCAAAGAGACCGACCTCACAACCAGGGTTGTTAGATCTTTCTTCTTCAACTCTTTAAGTTTTTTTATTAAAGATGTTTCATTTATATCAGTATTCAATTGTTAGTCAGTAACTTTCTTTGAAAGCTAGTTTGCAAATATACTTTAAAACGAGAAGTTTTGAGTGTGACAGAAAAAAATAACAAGCCATTCATTGTTATAATAATACATTCTTTAGTCCTTAAGAAACAATATAACTGAAATCAAGACAAAAAGTGTTTTCAGCGTTTAAAAACAACTAATTAACAAACCCTTGTTTCTCGTATACTTATAGATAATATATTCACAAACCAGAAAATTTGGTAGAACTGGCAACCGTTCACAATTTATGCACGTTGTCAGGGGTGATAAGCGCCAGTTAAAGCGGCTGGTATAAGCTGAAGCGGTCTGCAGCCCGTTCAACGATCGATTCTGTCAGACAGAGATAGGCCAGTGACCGCCGATGGCGTGGAAGAGACAAAGATAAAATATACGTGATTTGGAACTTATGGACGGGCCGGGGAATGGTCCCAGAATGGAGTTCTGGTAAAAAAATTAAAGCATCTAGTTTATTGAACAGTATTGGTCTTTTGATAACTAGTTTGTATTTTTGTAGACAGTCTACTTTGTAAAGAAAGCCTAGTTCGGGTAGCGCCGCCCGCTAACGCTCCGGGCGCTAGCAGTGATGAATCAGTCGAAGTAATATACAACGACGAAAGTTCCGACCACATGGAAGATTGCAGGGAACAGAAACTTTGCATTATCTGCCATGAATTTGGGACAACTGAAACATGGTTCAAATCTGGTGTGTGTAACAAATGGGCACACAAAGACTGTACTGGTCAAAGTGGTTTTAAGTCCTATATTTGCGATTTTTCTATGTAAATTTGTTGTCAACCCATTCTAAAATAAATATCAGATAAGGCTAATGATCGATTTTAATTTATACTCACATACATTCCTCTGAAAAAAATTAAAAATATATGGGCTGCATTACCTGACATAGGGGGCGTGGTTATCCTCTATGGCGGATATCCCCGCCCATTCTAAGCTTTCCAAAAATATTAGTTTTTACTATTTAAAAAAATTTTTTTACACAAAGTTAAGTAAATAATAATAAAGACAAAAGACGAACGTATTTAGAAAATTTTTCGGTATATCGAGACAGTTATTACATCTTTTAAAACATCCATATTTGCTTAAGTGGGCGGGGCTGCCCGGATCTCCCCTAATGATTTAATTTGGTTTAAACCCACATTATGTGTTAAGTACCTACTATTAAAACAGCAAACAATTCGAATTTATTTTATAATCCTATTTAGACTGGTACTGTCATGACTGGTAGATATAACATAGTTAGTTATTAAGTTATTATACGTAATATTCCAGCAAACATGACCCAAAATCAACCTCTTATAATGTTGCTTACCATGTATGGTAGTAACGGGGGTAGCAGTGATCGAACCTCATAAAATACAAAAGACAGAAATCAGTAAAACACATGAACACTCAACAACTCTGCACAAACAATATGTCACTAAGTAGGTACTATACCTACAAAGTATTATACAAAACGACCAGATCGTAGAGGTTTTTTTTTGCAAAATCGTTTATAATTTCGCCGATATTTAATGTTTTAGCAAACTCGCGTTCGATACTGATTAAGGATAATTCCAAAAGGCGTTGTTGTCCCATGGTGTTACGTAAATGGGTTGTTACTATTTTAAGTTTGGGAAAAGATCGTTGCGCGTATGCCACTTTAACTGGTAAAGTAAGAAATAACATCTCTGCACTAGATACATCTGGAAAATTTGAAGAACACACTGATTTTTTATTAATAAATGATCCGCAAGTTCATATACACTGTTTTTAATTTTGAAATACTATCTCCAAGTCCCTTTCTGGGGCTTAACATTTGACTAGGAAAGTCAATGGACAAGTCTTTATGGTAAGTCGTTTATAAATTCCGCGCTTTCACGTATAATTGTTCTTCACCTAACGAAATTAAATTCTCAGGATATAAAAAAATAAAATTAATTATGAAATTAAATAACTATGAAAAGCAAAGCTAGCAGCAAGTTTTAAAGGGGCCGTCCACTGTAGGTATACAGGGTGTTTCAGAATAAGATGCTGATCCTTAACGGTGTGAATCCTTAGGTGTTTTTAAGAAGAAAAGTTCAAATTAATATATATCCTTAACCTAACAACTTTCGAACTACAGGGCGTTAAAGTTTTAAGAAAAAAATCGTTTTTCTATCATAGCTTTAAAAACTTTCTAGCTATTTTTATGAATTTTTCACACGTGCCCTCTAAGCATCAATAGCCATTTTTTGGTGTAGAAATTTTAAAAAAAATTTTAACCAGTGGCGTCCTGAAAGGGTTTGGACTAGACATTTTGGAAAAATATTATGTACGCCACTGCTTTTTCTCAAGATAAAAATTATTTTTAAAATACTCATTCATTTTAGGCCAAATTTAATATCTTGCCTTTTTATCGTCCGACAAACAGTTTCCGACAAAAAAAACTAAAAACATTAAATGCGCATTCGCTATGTGCCTATGGTTTGTTTTGACACTATCAGGAATACTCCAGGAATTTTTCAAAGGGTACAAGACTCAATGAGGAGAAGAGCTGAAGCATGCATTATTGCATGTGGTGGCCACTTTCAACAGCTAATCCAAATTATTTTCGTTTTTGTTCACACGTTATTTAATGTTAGTTGTTTTAATTTATTGTGAAAAATAAACCATAGGCACATAGCGAATGCGCATTTAATGCTTTTTATTTTTTTTGTCGGAAACTGTTTGTCGGACGATAAAAGGCAAGATATTAAATTTGGCCTAAAATGAATGAGTATTTTAAAAATAATTTTTATCTTGAGAAAAAGCAGTGGCGTACATAATATTTTTCCAAAATGTCTAGTCCAAACCCTTTCAGGACGCCAATGGTTAAAAATTAAAAAAAAAATTCTACACCAAAAAATGGCTATTGATGCTTAGAGTGCATGTGTGAAAAATTCATAAAAATAGCTAGAAATTTTTTTAAGTTATAATAGAAAAACGATTTTTTTCTTAAAACTTTAACGCCCTGTAGTTCGAAAGTTGATAGGTTAAGGATATATATTAATTTGAACTTTTCTTCTTAAAATCACCTAAGGATTCACACCGTTAAGGATCAGCATCTTATTCTGAAGCACCCTGTATACAATGACTAATATATTTTGCCGTGATTGATCTCCGAATATAAGCTCAAATATACCAAATCCCTGAAATTCAAATGCGACAGATTCTACACTACAGTTTTTTTCCCATCGGAAAATCAAATTAAAGTCCCTTTTTCATTCATAAAAGAAATTTCCACGTGTTAGGTGCTCATTCTAAAGCCGTACTGACGCGCATCGTTTTTACAACAAAATCGTTTCGTCTCAATAAATACGAGAAATGACAAATAAAAATCAATATTCTATTAACATCATTTTATATGGGCCCGAAAGTGGGCGAGAATGACCTGATTATTTAATTTTACCAAAATTACGTTATAACCACTAATATACAGTGTGTATCAGCCAAATGGAAAAAATTCGATAATAAATACGTGGGGGCGTGTCCGAAAAAACGCTCGGACACGTCGATTGGTATTTCTAGTTGCGCATTTTTTTCTATAAAAACTTTTTATACAGGGTGTGTCATGTAACAATGGCCAATACCAACTTTCTTATTTTAAACGCAACACCCTATATATTATGCAATTTTTGGATTCTTCAGAAAATTTCAGACACATTTCATGTACAATATCCTATACCTATCTCCGACTGTTTCGGAAATATTAAGTGTTTTCAGATTTATTGCAAAAATTAACAACACACTCAAAAACTAATAAAAGTAATACTGTTTATTTCTTGATAATGTAAAAAACAAAAAAAGCATCAATGTAGGAGATGATGAAAATGCCACCGCGAACGTCTTGGCAACATCCTAATCCTAAATAGAAATTTCTTCTAATGTTACTGAACATCTCAGGCGTGACCGATCTAATCGCAAGCGTTATTCGTCTTCTTAAGTCAGCTAAGTCGAGGGATTTAGGTTTGTATATAATATTTTTGACGTAACCCCATAAGAAGTCTAATGGCGTCAGATCAGGGGATCGTGCTGGCCATTCCATCGATCCACGCCTCCCTATCTACCGATTTGAAAATACTCGGTTGAGGTACTGCTGGACATTGGTTTGGTAATGGGGCGGTGCTCCATCTTGTTGAAACCATATCATATTCACTGGAAGTTGTGGGTTTGCTGGACCAGGATATAAGTTTCTCAAAGTTGACAAGACATTATTTTGGAGCAGTGCTAAATAATTATCGCCTTTAATGAAAAAGGGACCTATGATATGATCTCCAACTATTCCTGCAATAGCGGCAATTCTGACGATTAGCATGACCGTGAAGTGTAAAGGTGCACTCATCAGAAAACAAAACATGTTCTAATTAGATCACATTGTTATCTAACATTGCCATAATTTGTTCACAAAAATACGTTCTTCTATCAAAATCGTCTTCCATGAGCTCATGAGTAGGTATCATTTTATAGGGATACATTTTATTTTCTTGTAATGTTCAAATAATCGTAGAATGGCTAACATCGAGGCTAACATTGGGGCTGTTTTTCGACTAGAAGTATGTGAGTTTTCGGGTTTTCCTCAAACTCAAGCATAATATCGAATTTGGTATCATCACTTATTGCATTGGCAGCTACTTTTTGTTATCTGCTTTCCGTGTCCAAGCTGGCGAAACTGCTTTTCTATTTAACTAATTTTCCCTTCAGTTATAGGCAGTAAATTTGGAAATTTTTCATGAAATAAGCGAGCAACTTCCATTTGTGTCCGTGTTTTATCTCCTTAACCAATCATCTGTAGATTGTTATTTTGTGCATTTCTGTTAAATAAACCATTTTTCTGATATGCAGTTAACGAAATTCAAACGACTATAACACTGACAACTACTGTCATGCAGACAGACGACGATTTGCTGGTCTGGAGTTTTAAACAAAAGTAAACAAAACTATTTATACCTTAATATTTCCGAAACAGTTGAAGATAGGTATAGGATATTGTACATGAAATATTTCTAAAATTTTCTGAAGAATCCAAAAATTGAATAACATACAGGGTGTTGCGTTTAAAATAAGAAAGTTGGTATTAGCCACTATTACATGACACACCCTGTATAAAAAGTGTTTACTGAAAAAAGTGAGCAACTATAAATACCAATCGACGTGTCCGAGCGTTTTCTCGGACACGCCCCCATGTATTTATTATCGAATTTATTCCATTCACACTGTATAATGTCTTGTTTTGAGAAAGAGCCACGCAGGGCCGTTTCTGAGTGGTGTGCTGGGAGTGCCCCCGCACAAGGGCGGCCAAAGTTATACGGCGGCGAAAGCCGCCTGCAGTTTCACAGAAAAAAATGTTAGACGTAAAAAAAAAATCTAGGAGTTTTCATAAATATGAAGGGTCAAATAAGAATGGTAAATTCAGTTTTCAAAAAAAAATTATGCAGTAGCTGTCAAGAATGAGGCAGCCGCCCTTTGTGTTAATTAGAGATTTCTTTTTAGATAGATAAGTATCGGAAAAATAAAAATAATTCTCAACGGAGGTGGCCGCCCTGCAACCCACGTCAATTACATTTTGTCTTAGGTTTACTCAAAAAATTAAAACTAATTGATATTATTTGAATAATTATGTAGGTATAGTTGAATTCACATAAGCTTTTAATGCCGTGACATTTCAGTTCTGTCATACTTGTCAAATACTGCAGCAACTCATAAAATATAAAGTTCTAATGGCTAAATTTATTTAGTATAATTGTACTCACACAAAGTATGTCTATCTTGTATTATTTCATACGATTAAAAAGAGATAGAAATAAAAAGAGTTGGCCGAGCAATTCCAGAAAAGAAAAATTAAAAACACTGACCAATCTCAGCTGTATAAGAAATTTAGTAAGTTGGTGAAATCTAAAGTAACTAGACAATGACAAGTCTTGACATTTGGCATTAAAACTTTATGTGAATTTAACTATAGGTCTTATTAATTTGGTAGTAGGGTAGGTGGGGGCACAAATACTCACAGGGCAAAAGAACGCACCCTATTTAAATTTGCCGCCGATGTCCGGTTTCAAATGCTGTTACAAATAACTTTTCCGACGCCGAAAAAAAGTACCCAGACATTTTGATTACGAATTAAAAGATGACCCAATCGTCGAGGCCAAACAGAGTTTCAATGTGAATTTTTATTTTTCGATTTTGGATATATTTTTTTTTTGCCAGGGGAAACCCTTTATGGGCGGTTACTTGTTCTTTGGATATTGCGATAGAATCAATTAAGGAGAGATTCGTTTCACTTAATAAGTGTAATGAAACTTTTGGGTTTTTGTCGAACTTCTATGAAGCTAATGCCATAAATGACGAGAAATTGTTAAAATCCTGCAAAGATCTCGATATAGCGCTTCAATAGCAAGGAAGTCCCACAAACAAAGATATTGATCGCTCAGAGCTCGACCAGAAAATTTTGTCGTTCCGAGAAATTTTTCCAATAAAACGTACAAAATAATAATTGTAGATACGCTAAAATTCATAGCTGAAAAAGATTTCATCTCATCATTTCCAAATCTTTGTGTTGCGCTGAGAATTTTTATTACTCTGCCGGTTACTGTTGCATCTATCGAACGTAGTTTTTCAAAGTTAAAATTAATTAAAAATTACTTGCGGTCAATTATGTCCGAAGAAAGGATTAGTGGCTTGGCCCTTATCGCCATTGAAAGCCAAATTGCTGAGTCCCTCTGTAGGTAAGTATGAATAAAAGAAAAATATTAAAAATAGACACCTATTAAAGATTTATTTTTCTGACAATTGCTTTGCGCCATAATTTCAGGTAGGTAATTGTAAAATAGTAACTGATTTGATTTAAAGGGCAGCCAGTTCATATGTCGCACAAGGGCGGCCAACAGGCCAGAAACGGCCCTGAGCCACAGTATATTAAAAGAGAGAAAAGGAGAGTAACAAAATCGAGAGATTAATTAACAATTTAAAGCTAAATAGGCTAATGCATATTCTAATAAAAAAAAACTTTAAAAAGGCCTTTTTATTATACCATCTGCAAGTATTATCAACTCTTGACTACACACTTCTACACAGTGCTAGTGCTGAATGATTGAACATAAAAAACTTTATAACTCCATAACTTTTTTATAGATATAAGACTGTGCCGTTCAAGTGCCATCTCTGTCCAGGTTCTGGTCTTATTTTAATAAAAAGTGCTTCCAGTTTAGAGTAATCGAAAGTCGATAGTACGTATTTCGAATTCTTCAACCTTTAGGAATAATAAAACATTTTTTTTTTTAATTCAATGGCAAAAAAATTGAGCCCTGAGGAGTATGGATTTCTCTGATTTATAATAAGTTAGTGATAAAAATATAACTGAGTATTTTGTGATAGCAGAATGCCTGCAACTATTGCTGGGTACTGCTACGCAGTTTGGACATAATAAACTCGAAAAAATCACTTTAAAAAACCGGTAACACACACCATATTATGATTACCATGAATTTTGCGGAATTCCTATTACAGTTTTAAGGTAAAAAACCAGTCAACATTTAAATCACCGATTAAAAAAAAGTGGCCCGGTCTTCATTATGATTATGGAGTGATATCATCCACGTCATAAATCAGCTAGAAAAATTTAATGAATATTTATAATTTTAGGTCATTAATATGCAAAAATATTTTTATGAAATAGACATTCTATCTATGCCTTAGAGTTTGTTGATATACCCCTAGAAAATACCCACAGAACATTAATACCTACTAGGTATTTAGGTATACGCAGCCCTTCAGAAATAACAAAATCTGTCTTTATTTGGTGTTCTTATCTTGGTCTAATTTAACAAAAATTAGTAATTAATTTTTAGCGCTTAAATGAGCATTATTACCTTCAAGAAACCACATGTATAATGAATTAAAAAGATTTGCATACATTATTAATTATTGCGTTCTAAATTTTACAAAGTTGTTTTAATGTTTATTCTTAGTTGGATCAATAATTAGGTATTTGTCTTGATCAGAAAATAAAATCGATTATGTACAGGGTGGTCCAACCTCCGGGCTTTAAAATTTAGGTTCTTTCTCAAGAAATTGTAAAAGTTGAGCTAAAATTTATTTTTACGTGTAAACAGTTAAAATTTGCCCCAAATTCTTGCCAAAAAATTGGAATTTCTTCTCAATTTTTGATCAAGTTGGGAAACAAGGTAGTGATTTCTGGCATTTTTATTAGTTGCAAAACCTTAGATGTTGAGGATAGAAAATTGTTTTTAAGGGCTTGCTTCTAAAATTTGTTTCAAAATGATTAATGAGAATTTACTCTACTTACCGTTAATTTAAAGCTGACTAGACATAAAACGCACAACCTCAAAAAACTGTTGTCGGCCGAATAAACGTTTAAAATGTAGTTTTCAACCTGTTTCTTGTATTGAGCCACATATTGGTTAGTTATGCACCCGACCAATAGATGACACTACTAATACATCGCATCATTTCAGTAATATTGCGATGAGCGGTGTTACCCGCTGGGCGGGGCTACCCGGATCTCCTCTACGTGTAAAACATTTTCTAGCACAATTTCTTGTTCAAGAATTTGAAAAGTTTTTGCCCGAGGACTTGACCCGTGGAATACTTTCACCCTTGGATTAATATAAACATACCTAAGTAGGTATTTACTTTTTCCTTTTATGTAATAAAAATATAGAGAAACGTGTCTTTTAAAATTTTTGAAGCAATATATTACCCGAAAAATAGGCACACCTACCTAATTAGATTACAGGGCTGCAAATAAAATATACCAATACATATTTCTTTTTATTTTCATACCTCATTTGTGTAGCCTAGACCTTGTTTGATGTGTTTAAATCAATCATAATAAAATAAAATTATTATTCAATTTATTATTATTATCAAATAAATATTTTAAATGTAGTAAAGAAAAGGTATACAGGTTTTCATTGAAAATAGAAAAAGTTTATATACCTGAAGACTGTCGGCATGAAAGGGTTTGTTTCTTGGGTGACTATTGGTAAGCTTTAAGGAGCTTTCGGGTTTTCGTCTGATATCCCTTTAGAAGATTTCAGGTTGCTAGAAATGTATTGCTTTATTTTAGATCAGTGGGTTCACGAAGTGTGTTTTTACAATAATATTATCAGCTGTGGTAGCTCCTTAAAAAATGTAAAAGAAAACGCAACTAAATTTTTTTTGGGAACACTACTTAATACTTATAGACCAGGGTCGATAATTTTTGAAAGCAAAGAAATAATAGAAGGATGAAACCCATTGGAATAGGATCAGAATATAACAAAAATAAAGGGAAAAATAAATTAAGGCCGATCCGAGGTCGGGAAGTGGAAGGGGGTGAGTTTTTAAGGGTAGAAAACGATTTATCTCGATTTCCGCTTTTTCGTTATTAAGTCAAAATAAGGTGAAAAAAATAATATTTTAAATCAAAAAAATTACAGTGTGTTTGAGACATAAAAAGGTAAGTTTGCACCAATTTTCGTGAAAAATTTTTTTTTTGTAAAAGATAAAAATAAAAAACCAAAAACATGGTTATTTGAATTTTTCACATAAATTTTGAGGTTATGTAAAAAAAGTGTAAATACAAAAATTGTAGATATTTTTATTACCTACAACTTTGCCTTTTATCGTTTTTCCATAGAACTTGTAGTTTTGCCGGAAATCGAGATAAATCGTTTTCTACCCTTAAAAACTCACCCCCTTCCACTTCCCGACCTCGGATCGCCCGTAATTTATTTTTCCTTTCATTTTTGTTATATTCTCTTCCTTTTCCAATGGGTTTCATCCTACTATTATTTTTTTTACTTTTTACCATTTTCAGCCCTGGTCTATTATGTCGCGGACACGAACAAAATGTCAAAAGTTTCGATTGACGAAACCGCAATTGCTTGTTATTGTAGTTTTACAAAGTTGCATAAACTTTGTTATCCGTACTATATGCATGTCATTAAAACGAAATTTTCCCGAACATTCTGAATTTCCGTAAAACTATGGACCTTTAAATGTTGACCTTTTTAAAATGTAAAACAATTTATTCCATGTTTTAGTAAAATATATTTATTAGTATTTGCGTTTGTAATTAAACATTATTTACTCAAAAAAGGCAAAATTTTTAATCTATTTTAAACGTAAAATTTAAATGATTTTTGCTGTATTGGCGTATTGTTCTAGAAGACCTCTTTCCACCATCATTTCCACGGGTACCTATTATGTTGTTTCAAAGTTCATAATTTAAAAAATGCCAAATATACGAATTTAGCACTCACTCAACAGTAGGTTATATTATATTACAACTATTCCAAACTGGGGTTCGCAGGACGTGACGTCTGCCTAATAGCCGTAGCAAGTGAAAATAAGAAAGTGGCTTATTACAATTTTTGAATTTTTACATTAGAATGATAAAAATGTTAGGTTATTGTTAAAATAGTAATAAATAAAATTTTAAAAATTCTACGTGGCGCGTGCATATTATAACATAACAAAACAATATCACAAAACAGTATCAGGCCTGTAGAGTAACTGATTTAGTAGTCCAGGAAGTGGAGATTTTTTGAATGCAAAAGATGTTCTATACAAAGTTAAAGAGAATAAAATTTCCTACATTTTTTGTATAATTTTTTTTTGTAGCACACATATGTTAGGAGTTACAGCTCCGTGAAGTTGCACTATTTGAAAAAAAATGCTGAAACTTTTTGGTTGCTTTATTTTATTATTCTTATTATATTTAGCCTATATTAAAAAAAAAACTACGGGCATTTGAATATTATCATTTAACAGTAATATACTTTTTGTAAACAAAGTTAAAGACGAAAAGTATATCGCATTTTCTTTTTAAATTTAAGAATAGCAAATTATGATTTTAGAGCGTTACAAAAATTAATTTCTACTACATTTTAGTACGTTTCGATGGTCCGGATTTTTTCCTGATTGAATAGGGATGACGTAGTGTCACAACCACTGAAGGCATGCAAGAACAGAATGTGCTTGCTTGCTTCTTGGTATTTGAGGCTACTTGCTGAATATAACGTCTCAGCAGTTTTTCCTCTTCCAGGTTTGCGGAAGTAGATAGAACTTTCGGCTGGTGCTAAATAGCCAAATAACAAAATATAATAGTTTTTTTTTTAAATAGTGCAACTTCACGGAGCTGTAACTCCTAACATATGTGCGCTACAAAAAAAATGTTTTTACAAAAAATGTAGGAAATTTTATCCCCTTTAAATTTGTATAAAAGATCTTTTGTCGTGAAAGCCACCGTTTTTGAGTTATTATCAAAAAACCAAAATTTTGTACCTAAAATCCAAGATGGCGGCTCGAGCGCATGCGCCTCATGGTCGAAAACTTGGATTTTTCATAAGGGCCCCAAGCCTAACAAAATACTAAAAAATCGCTCCTACCCCACCTTTTGCATTCAAACACCCCTTTTTGATACCCACGTACAGTGCCAAGATTTTCAATTTACAAGTAAGTATTCATGATAGAATGTCCTTAATAAACAGTAAGATGACGGCCAGTGGCGTAACGAAAACCGAGTGCCCCCCCCCCGCAAACGTTTTCACGGGCCCCCTCTTTATAACCAATGGAAAATGATAATTCTTATTTTCATTACTATTAGGTTCAGGTTTATGAATTTTTGAACTCGTTAATCATGTAATAATTTAATTAGGGTTTAACCCACATTATGTGTTAAGTACCCACTATTGGCGGCACAAAACTGTCTAACTTAAGGTTTGCCGATGATACGACCTTGATAGCTGCCTCCCAGAGAGAAATTCTGGAACTCCTGAAGAGACTTGAAGATGTCAGTGCTCTTTACGGACTTAATATAAATTATAATAAAACCAAAATTATGATCATTGATTGAGAAAATAACAACTACCCTGAAACTCGGACTATTGGACACTGTGAAGTTGTCAACAGTTTTGTCTATCTTGGAGCCCTAATAGAAAATACCGGGGGATGTGATGGCGAAATAAGACGGACACAATTAAATAAAGTATGGAGGGATCGGAATATCACAAAACAAACTAAAATCAATCTAGTAAGTACCTTGGTCTTTTCGGTCTTTCTATATGCTTCAGAATCTTGGACTGTCAAAGAACTAGATCGTCGTCGGATTGACGCATTTGAAATGTGGGCGTGGCGACGAATGTTGAGAGTGTCCTGGACCGCACATAGAACAAATGCTTCGGTTCTACAAGAAATACGTCCGTCAAAACGTTTGTCCAGTATCGTGTACTCCCGAATTCTTACATTTTTCGGACACATCAATCGGAGTGAGCATATGGAGAGGCTTATTGTACAGGGAAAACCTGAAGGAAAGAGAAGGCGTGGCCGATCACCAAATAGATGGGTGGATGTAACCAAAAAATTATTAGATGATACTCTCCCGCAAGCGGCTCACATGTCATCTGGTCGAGATAAATGGCGAGATGCAGTCAAGAGAGTCATACAAAACATTGAACCTCGTTAATATGGGTCACAACAAATCTGTAAAGATGTTATGATGAGGAAGAAGGCCTACTATTGAAACAGCAAACAATTCGAAATTATTTTATAATCCTAGGTAGACTGGTAGACGTAACATTGGTGATTATTAAGTCATTATACGTAATATTCCAGCAAACATGATGCAAAATCAAAATTTTCAAACACCACTTATAATGTTGCTTATATACCATGTATGGTAGTAACGGGGGTAGCAGCGATCGAGCCTCATACAATCCAAAAGACAGAAAACGGTAAACCACATGAACACTCAACAAGTCAGCACAAACATTATGTCACCAAGTACTGTACAAGGTATTATACAAAACGACCAGATCGCCGTGAGGTTTTTTTTTCGTCGATATTTAATGTTTCAACAAACTCGTGTTCGATACTGATTAAGGATAAATCCGAAAGGCGTTGTTGTCCCATGGTGTTACGTTAATAGGTTTTTAATATTTTAAGTTTGGAAAAATATCGGTCCGCTGATGCCACACTAACTGGTAAAGTTAGAAATAACATCACTGCACTAGATATATCTGGAAAATTTGCAGAACACATTGATTTTTTATTAATAAATGATCCGCAAGTTCATATACACTGTTTTTAATTTTGAAATACTATTTCCAAGTCCCTTTCTGGGGCTTAAAATTTGACTAGGAAAGTCAATGGACAAGTCTTTATGGTAAGTCGTTTATAAATTCCGCGCTTTCACGTATAATTGTTCTTCACTTAATGAAATGAAATTCTCAGGATATAAAAAAATAAAATTAATTATGAAATGAAATATCTATAAAAAGCGAAGCTAGCAGCAAGTTTTGAAGGGCGTCGAAAGTCTATCTTTACCTTATTGTCGTCGTTTTCAAATATCTATAAAGCTGGTCCAATATAGGCATCCTTCTCCTGATAAGTTTTCCGAGAACATACATTTGATGACATACCTAGTAATTTTTGTTTAAATAAATACAGATTAATTATTAGTGTTTATCAATAAATCTTTTAGATAATTAAGTACCCACTGTATAATTCAACACTCCCATTGTCTAATAAAAAAAAAGATAATAAAATATTGGGAAATTTAATAATATATTATTTAGAAGCTATCGATTTTGATGTTTTTCAAAAGTCAAAGCAATCAACTGTAAGTATTTCAGACGAGAAATAACAAATTTAAGTGAATAAAAAGAAAACAATTAAGTATTTAAAATGTTTTTTTGAAGGTGGTAGACAATGAAGTAATATCAAAAAAAAATTACCTTGTCAGACTTCCATTGTATTATATTTTGTTACTTAACACAAAGTTTCGGTTAGTTAGTATCTCTAACCGTTTCCAAGTGTAGGGGAGATCCGGGCAGTCCAGCCCACTTAAGCAAATATGGATGTTTTGAAAGATGTAATAACTGTCTCGATACACTGAAAACTGTTCTAAATACGTTTGTCTATTGTCTTTATTATTACTTGCTTAATTTTGTGTAAAATTTTTTTTTTAAACAAAAAAACTAATATTTTTGGAAAGCTTACAATGGGCGGGGATATCCGCCATAGAGGATAACCCCGCCCACTATGTCAGTTAATGCAGCCTATATATTATTAATTGTTTTCAGAGGAATGTATGTGAGTATAAATTAAAATCGATCATTAGCCTTATCTGATATTTAGTTTAGAATGGGTTGACAACAAATTTACATACAAGAATCGCAACTATAGGACTTAAAACCACTTTGACCAGTACAGTCTTTGTGTGCCTATTTGTTACACACACCAGATTTGAACCAAGTTTCAGTTTTCCCAAATTCATGCAGATAATGCAAAGTTTCTGTTCCCTGCAATCTTCCATGTCGTCGGAACTTTCTTCGTTGTATATTACTTCGACTGATTCATCACTGCTAGCGCCCGGAGCGTTAGCGGGCGGCGCTATCCGAACTAGGCTTTCTTTACAAAGCAGACTGTCTACAAAAATACAAACTAGTTATCAAAAGACCAATACTGTTCAATAAACTATGATTAATTCCCTTTAGTTTCATATATAAATTATATTGTTTAATGATAATTTACTCTACTTACCGTTAATTTAAAGCTGACTAGACATAAAACGCACAACCTCAAAAAACTGTTGTCGGCCGAATAAACGTTTAAAATGTAGTTTTCAACTTGTTTCTTGTATTGAGCCACATATTGGTTAGTTATGCACCCGACCAATAGATGACACTACTAATACATCGCATCATTTCAGTAATATTGCGAGGAGCGGGGTTACCCGCTGGGCGGGGCTACCCGGATCTCCCCTAAACTAAATTATAATTCTAAGGCTACTGTCTTAAATACTATCCATGTGCAATGAAGCTTGATGACTCCGCCTACGTGCTTATTGGGGTGTGAAGTTTGAGCTGTTGGTTTTGCACAAGAAGAGGCTTCCAGATATTGGGGATGGGGATATCCATACTTGGTTTAGTAAATATATTGGTATTTTGATTCATGAAAGTTGCTTCTTTGAATTTTCGTATTCTCCACTGCTGTTCCGTGTCCAAAACCTTGGCTTCTGACCACTGTATATTATGTTGGTTGATCATCAGTATTTCTTACAATACCTTATGTCAAGGGGATTTCTGAAAAGATTAGAAGGATAACCAAAAACCTTAATATCAAAACAGACTTAGCGAAAATACGCTTAGAAGCTTTCTTACAAAAGTAAAACCCCCCAGGAATGAAAACACAAAAAATTGTATCAAATCCCCTGCGAGTGTGGCGAATCGTACATTGGATAAACAAAAAGACCTTTTCCAGTACGAGTTAAAGAACATCTGAAACATACTCAAAGAGGTGAAACTTCGAGATCAGGCATAGCGGAACATGTATGGACCAACCAACATAATATACAGTGGTCAGAAGCCAAGGTTTTGGACACGGAACAGCACTGGAGAAAACGGAAATTCAAAGAAGTAGCTTTCATGAATCAAAATACCCATATATTTAGTAAACCAAGTATAGATATCCCCAATATCTGGGAAGCCTCTTCTTGTCCAAAACCAACAGCTCAAACCACACTCCAATAAGCACGTAGGTGGAGCCACAAGCTTCATTGCACATGGATAGTATTTAAGACAGTAGTAAAATTATAATTTAGTTTACACTCGAAAACGGTTAGAGATACTAACTAACCGAAACGTTGTGTTTAGTAACAAAATAAAGACAAAGGAAGTCCGACAAGGTAATTTTTTTGAAATCATTTAAAATGTTTCATATTTATTTTATTACGTCTGTTTGTCAATTAGTATTCGTATTTTCGTTATTTTGTACGTTTATACAGTTTAATATATCCAACTATTTTTTTCAGAAATAGCCAGCCACCATCTCACCAACCCCGAGAACCACAGGACCGAAAACAAAATGGAGACATATTATACAACTGCGACAAGCAATATAAACCCCGTCGACAAAGTGCCCACGACGACAGCGTAGAGACAAAACACACCATTACATATATAAGAAAAAATGACCCTTAACGCTCAAAGCAGTCACGGTTCCCTGTTGGGTCAACAGAAAAAATTGTACAACGACATATTCACTAGCACCATCACAACGTTGAGTCCTCAAAGTATCCTCGGCATCGCCGACAACGACACCATGGATCAAAACTACAGCGCGACCAATAACAGCGTCGAGAACATGACAGAGTCCATGTACCCGTTGGAGCTGGTGATACCGTTCACTATAGTCTACGCCGTGATATTTCTAACGGGTGTTATAGGCAACATAAGTACTTGCATAGTGATCGCGAAAAATAAGAGCATGCATACCGCAACCAACTACTATTTGTTCAGCTTGGCCGTGTCGGACATGCTGTTGCTGATTTCGGGCTTACCTCCAGAGATGTACAGGATATGGAGTCCGGATACGTATATTTTCGGGCATGTGTTGTGTTTTCTTCAGGGATTTAGTGCTGAAACGTCGGCAAATGCTACGGTAAGTAGTAGTAGTAACGGCTTTTACAGTACTTTATTTAGACTCATATACAGGGTGTTCCTTAATGACGTGCTAATATTGTAGGGTGTGAGTAAAGTCAGCATCATATGGGATTTTTTTTTATTAATAGCTTTATTCAAAATTTGACTTTGGCATCAAGTTCTGCTTCGATCGAGATAAAAATTAAGTAAAAAAATAGTATTCACGTGATTCGCATTATCTGTCAAATTTAAATTTTCTCCAAAAAATAATTCAAAAGTGGAGTTATCTCTGAAAATATCCAAAAAAAAGTTATTAGAAAAAGTTATTTTAAATGCAGTTTCTAGCCCACATGCAAAATTTCAGCTGGATAAGATAATTCTGATTTTTTACCTAACGCAACCTACATAAAACTTCTTTTTGACAATGCTTTATTTCAGATACATTTCTTAAAAATATTAAATGTGTGTCTTTCTACAAAATCAAAATTGGGCTATTAAAATTTGGACTCATGTGATGCAAAGTTCATGTGTTTTTGACCCTGTATAAGGTAACTTCATAAAATAAGTATTTTTGAAAACGTGGTTTGTGTCTGAAAGTAATACACCTTAATATTAAGACAAAAAAGAACACAGTGTCATCAGTAAAGTGTTCATTAAATGGAAAATATATATTCATTATATTCAATATATTTTCAACGATTTAATTTAAAACCCCTTTATTTTATTTTTTGATACAGCGATTTTAATGTTGCTATTGAAAGTGTACTTTCAATAGCTTCTCCCACTCTTATCAAGTAAAAATAAAAACATTAAAATCGCCGTAACTTCTAAACGACTTATCCGATTTCAATCAATTTAAGCTTGTTTGGAAGAGAAATGTAAGTACCTTTAATTGTCATATTCAATGGTACACAATAGTTTCAAATAAAATTGCTAGAGGGCGCAATTTGTATTAAAAATTAATATTTTGGCAATAACTCTGAAACAAACAAAGATATCGAGCTGCGGCTTTAATATTTTTTCTAGCAAATTTAATCTACTTTTTGATTATGGTAGTTATACCGTATGATTTGAACTTTCGGGATAAAATCAAAAAAAACTATTATTATTACAAATTGCGCCCTCTAGCAATTTTATTGAGAACTATTATGGACAACTAAATACGATTGGTGAAAGTGCACACATTTCTCTTCCAACCAGTCTTTAGTTTGCTAAAATCGGACAAGTCGTTTAGAAGTTACAGCGATTTAAATGTTTACACTTTTAACAGCTTCCCCCACTCTTATTAAAGTCGGTACGCCAATGAGCATAAGACCAAAATGATGCATAATTGTCCAAGCTTTAAAATGGTGTTATCAAACATATACCTTAATGTGGAATTTTCGGAGTTATGTAAAATTTTAAAATGTACTTTTCAATTACGCCCTCTTGCGGCAAAATGCGGAACTTAAAAATTATTTCCAGAATTTTCTCAGGACCGCTTTAATCATAATTTTTTTATCCCAAGTTTCTACGTTCAGTAGTTTCCGAGATATAGCCGGCTGCCTTTCTTATTGAATCACCCGGTACAAAACAGATACCAAAGGAAATATCGAGTTTATAATATACTGGATATGGCATTTCCAATATAAATTTTCGTCTAAAACTAATCCTAAAAATTTTGTCGTTTTTGAATATTGTAATATCATATTACCTAGAACCCCTTGCACTACGGGCAAAACTTCCTTGGAATAGCACAATTTAAATAAATAATGTCAAAGTGTAATTTAATATCGCTAAGTGAAGCGTTAGAAAATTATAATAGTCTCAAATAAACTTTATTTTTCCGAGATAAATCTATCTCTCTGGGGGAGCGGATATAATCAATGAAATTTAATTTAAGTAAACCAAACACTTAATTAAATACGCATCCTCTTTTTGGAATAGAATCATAAAAGAATAACATGGAACAGTGAATTTTAACGAGGATTTTAATTATTAAAGAAAACGATCTTGAAGAAGTTTTAAAACTGGTTAATACTGAACTGACTCAATGGGAATATACAGGGTTCCCCATTTAAAACGAAACATGCTAAATATCTGGTTCCACGTTAATTTAAAAAAAAACGCTCGGACCCGTCGATTTTTATTTCGAGGGGGACATCTTTTGCGTATATTGTCAATCTTGTTACTTCAAGCCCCTAGGAGGAAGAGGGGGGGGGGGGTAAGATCTAAATCTTAAATGGATACCCCTATTTTTTTATTAAAAACATTATTAGTCTATACTTAAGGTTGAATTCTCAACGTCATTCAATCTATTGCCAACCTATAACCTATTTCGCGTTGATTTTTTGAGTTTATTATTTTAATCACTAACATTTAAAGAAAATCAAAATCGTCGGTACATTATTTAAGTAGTATCTGATATATTACAAAAATATCAATTTATTTTATTGCTAATTTTGGGAGAATTGTATAGTGAAAGAACAATGAGTGACAATGACATAATAATGTTAAAAAAAATCTTACCCGATATTTTTCGCTATACAATTCTCCTAAAATAAGTTATGAAATTCCTTGATATTTATTAAATATGCCAATTATTACCTACAGAATATCAAGTCGATACTGATTTTCTTTAAATTTTGTAAAAAAGCTAGAAAAATTAAATAAATCTACGCGAAATAGGTTATAGGTTGGCAAGCATGTTGATTCTCCTACCTTAACAGTTTCCGAGATATTTACTCTTGAAAAATTACATTTTTTAATTTTGACAGCGTCTAGCTTTCTGACTGTACGTCTTAGAGCAAAACGGCTTACATGTCCATATCTTCGATTTTTATTATCTTTCCAATAGTGTCAACTTCCGGTTAAACCGAAAGTACTATATTTCTTACAACCGGTTTAACCGGAAGTTGACACTATTGGAAAGATAATAAAAATCGAAGATAGGGACAAGTAAGCCGTTTTACTCTAAGACGTGCAGTTAGAAAGCTAGACGCTGTCAAAGTTCAAAAATCTCATTTTTCAAGAGTCAATATCTCGGAAACTGTTTAGTATAGACTAATAATTCTTATATTAAAAAATGTTCAGAATTTTATGCAGAATCCAAAAAAATTATATAAAATAGGGGTATCCGTTTAAGATTTAGATCTTACCCCCCCTCCCTCCTAGGGGCTTGAAGTAACAAGATTGACAATATACGAAAAAGATGTCCCCCTCGAATTAAAAATCGACGGGTCCGAGCGTTTTTTTTTTTAAATTAACGTGGAACCAGATATTTAGCCTGTTTTGTTTTAAATGGGGGAACCCTGTATATATTTACTTTTAGATAAGCAAACAATAATACATTTATGGCCTCGTACATATAAACAAAGTTACACCGGATTAGACATGCGCACTGCAATATTATCATATGACGAATGGGAAAATAGGCAGGTCCGGGCTTTAAAATTTAAGTTCTTGCTTAAGAAATTGTGAAAGTTGACCTAAAATTTATTTTTACGTATAAAATCTAAAATTTGCCCCATATTCTTACCGAAAAATTGGAATTTCCTCTCTACTTTTGATCAAGTTGGGAAAAAGGTAGTGATTTTTGACATTTTTAGTAGTTGCAAACCTATTAGATGTTAAGGATAGAAAATTGTTTTTAAGGGCTTGTTTCTAAAATTTGTTTAAAAATTATTCATCGTCGTGTTTTTAGTTCAAAAGGAAAGAGAACAAGTCAATTAAACTATAAAACTTATAAAATCGAATATAAAAAACAAACAAAACCAGCAAAATAACCAATATTCGATGTTATCGATCGCGTACCTAACCTCAAGTCAAAAATATTAAATGATATACAACTTGTTTGATTTTTACAATTTGGCAAAATCTTGGTTACGTGTAAAACATTTTCAATCACAATTTCTTGTTCAAGATCCAAATCAGATTCCGAAGTTAGGAAATTGTTTTTAAGAGTTTGTTTCTAAAATTTGTTTAAAAATGATTCGTCGTAGTGTTTTTAGTTCAAAAAGGAAGAGAACAAGTCAATTAAACTATAAAACTTATAAAATCAAATATAAAAAACAAAAAAAACCAGCAAAATAATCAATCTTCCATGTTATCGCATTCCTAACCTCAAGTCAAATATTAGTTGGTATATTACTTGTATTGATTTTTACAATTTGGCAAAAACTGGGTACATGTAAAACGTTTTCAAGCACAATATCTTGTTCAAGAATTTGAAAAAGTTTTTCCCTGATAATTTGACCCGTGGAATACTTTCACCCTTGGATTAATATAAATACACCTAGGGTTTTACTTTTTTCTTTTATATGATATAAGTATAGAAAAAAGTGTCTTTTAAACTTTTTGAAGCAATATATTGCCCGAAAAATAGGCGTACCTAATTAGATTGCAGGGCTGCAAATAAAATATACCAAAACGTGCATCGGGATAATCTGTCTTGGTGTGTGTTTCTTTTTATTTTTATACCTTGCTTGTGTAGCCTAGGCCTAGTTTAATGTGTTTAAACTGATCACAATAAAATAAGGTTATATATCAAGAAACATCAGTACTCCATACTTACTGAAAATACGAAATACCCGATATCTTACCCCTATTTGGGCATAATAAAATCATACACCGGCAGTTACTAGTCATTGTTTATATTCCAATCCGAGCATCCGAGTCACTAAAAGCACAAACACAATTCAATAAACCACACAAAAACTAGAAATCCGTAAATATTAAACACCCACAATAAACAACAAGGAATCCACAGAGGAAAATTAAAACACAACAACAAAAATGGCGCCGAGTCGGTTCTGGAGTGTATTTTGAGCATGTCGCTAAAGAAGTACAGGCCGATGACAAGAGGTTTTCTGCTGGAAGGCATCAGACCGGCGAGCCGTGCGCTTGGACGTATTTTTTACGTATCTCAAGGTAAATGTCTATGAATGGAAATCAGAAAATAGTCTTAATTGGACATAGTATGTTGTCTCCAAGCACTGTCTTTGACTAGCAAACGTTCATTGGCTTTTCTTGATTTTTTTTTTAAAATATGTACCATAATTTTTTTATCGCGTACAGCAACTCTAATCACCCACCATTTTTTTTGTTCTTTTTATCTAGGGTGATGAAATTGGAAGGGTCCGAAATCCTTACGGAAATACGTCTGAATAGCCCACAATTTATAGGCCCCCCATAGGAACAATCGTATTACTTTCGACTGGAAAGGTAAAGATCTATAGCAATCGCATTTATTTTTATTAATCCAGTTCGTCCGCTCAACTTATCCTATAATAGAGACGTAAAATCCAGAAAAATATCTAAACTGTCCCTTTTCTCGTCGATTTACGGCTTTTTGTGTTCTAAATTTGGACAGTTTGGTTTGGAACGAGTCTATTTCTATTTTCTGTCTATTTATATAGTTTTGGGGCGGGTCTAAAAAAAATTGGTAAACTGGTAGTCGTGGAAAACTTTGTAAAAACATTTTTATACAGTGTCACCAGTAAAGTCCGCATCATATGGGATTTTTTTTTATTAATAGCTTTACTCAAAATTTGACTTTGGCATCAAGTTCTGCTTCGATCGAGATGAAAATTAAGCAAAAATATAGTAGTCACGTGATTCGCATTATCTGTCAAATTTTAATTTTCTCCAAAAAATAATTCAAAAGTGGGGTTATTTCTGAAAATATCGAAAAAAGTTATTGGAAAACGTTTTTTTAATTGCAGTTTCTAGCCCACATGCAAAATTTCAGCTGCATAAGATAATTTTGAATTTTTACCTATATTTTGTAAATTGCACCACTTTTGCAAAATAAGACTCAATGCAACCTACATAAAACTTCTTAGTTTTGACAATGCTTTATTTCAAATAAATTTTCTTTAAAGTAGCGCCATATTAAATGTGTGTTTTTCTACAAAATCAAAATTGGGCTATTAAAATTTGGTCGCATGTGATGCAAAGTTTATTTGTAGTTTGTGTCTGAAAGTAATACACCTCAATATTAAGACAAAAAAGAACACAGTGTCATCAGTAAAGTGTTCATTAAGTGGAAAATAAATTTTAGTTTAACTTAACGTATCTATTTTCAACGATTTAATTTAAAACCCCTTTACTTTATTTTTTATTTTTTTACTTTCAGACACAAACTACGTTTTCAAAAATACTTATTTTATGAAGTTACCTTATACAGGGTCCAAAACAAATAAACTTTGCGTTGCGTTGAGTCTTATTTTGCAAAAGTGGTGCAATTTACAAAATATAGGTAAAAAATCAAAATTATCTTATGCAGCTGAAATTTTGCATGTGCTAGAAACTGCATTTAAAACAACTTTTTCCAATAACTTTTTTCAATATTTTCAGAAATAACCCCACTTTTGAATTATTTTTTGGAAAAAATTAAAATTTGACAGATAATGCCAATCACGTGACTACTATATTTTTGCTAAATTTTCATCTCAATCGAAGCAGAACTTGATGCTAAAGTCAAATTTTGAATAAAGCTATTAATAAAAAAAAATTCCATATGATGCGGACTTTACTGGTGACACTGTATACCTAATCAGAACGTTTTTTTTTACAAACATAAATTTAAAGACCTTTAACTTTTTGTTAATTACAAACTTTGTTCCTTCTGTAAATTATTAAAAAAACCTTTTAAAAATAAAATAAAACTGTATATCAACAAGACCTTTAAGTTAATAAAATACTTTCATTTTGTTTCCTCCGCTTCGAAAATATTTTCGTATTAAATGAAAAATATGTCAGAGTTATTACACGATTCAGAAAAAAATTTATCGAAATTTATATGAATTTTAATCTCGTTTCGAGTCTGGAATTACTGATAAAACTTCATTCAAAAGCGAGAGTTGGATCAGTCGAAAGTAAAAGTTTAAACCGGAAGGACGAAAAAGACATTAAGATAATTTTCTTCCACTTTTCGCCAGATCTCTCTGAATTTTAATGGATGAATTTTATTTTAAATTATCTGCAAATAACCATTTACTTAATTATACCGTTATTAAGAATTGATTGACTCGTCCGTTACTTTGTGACAATACATTTTAACTATGTAAAATGAAACGAAAAGTATACTTTGTTATTTGCCATTAATTTTTATTTAAAAATTTTGGCGTTACGGCGGTTTCGTAGTACAACTACATCTTCAAGACAAAAAACGACAGTTTGACATTTATAGAAAACCTACCTTCACAGACATCACAATACCACATGACTCAGTACACCCAATATAACACATAAAAGGGCATAGGCGTAGTTAGACGGTCAACACTGGGGGTGTTGAAGTCCAGTGGCGGCTCGTGACATGTTAACGTCTTCCGCCGCTGCAGGCGAAATGCGCCGCAGACGAAAATTTTTTAAGACCACGTCCAAATTTGGTCAATAATTTTTAGTAAATATTTTAATGTGATGTTAATAGCAGGTTTAGGTCTTTCAATGTACTTGACAATCACTTTCTCCTCCAACGGTAACTTGCTAAAAGATTTTTTCAAAAACTCCACGGTGTATTTTATATCCGACGACGCGCTCATTGTTTTTTCGTGTTTATTTAACTTTAAACTTTAACCGAATTCAAGAAAACCATATTAAACTTTAATAAACAAAAAAAATAGTCAAAATACCGGCTAAAAATTTCCGCGAATTTGAACGACTACGACTGGTTAAATTTGATTTATCAAATTAATGCAGAATTGCAGAACATGACATACACAAGCTATTATGCCGCTCTCGTATTTTACGAGATTTTTATGATCATAGACCCGCTCTGACAAGTAAACTGGGCGTGAACTACACGGTACACAGAGAGAAATTTTGAACAGAATATCCGCAACTACCTGAATATACTTGAATTTGTACCAGAATTCGAATGCTTGAAATATTAATATAAAAATTCATTACATATAATGTATATTATAAAAATAGGTTAGTTCTAAAATTAGACTATATATTGTACATTTTTTTTGGGGGTGCTAATTTAGATTTCGGGGGTGCTTAGCACCCCCAAGTACCCCCCTAACTACGCCAATGTAAAAGGGCAGCATATAGGTCAATGGTACATAGAGCTCTATATAAGTATGCCACTCTCCAAAAAAAGTCTAAAGATAGAGCTTGATACCATTAGGAATATTGCTGTCAACAATGGCTACACAATAAAAGAAATAAACTTCCTTATCTCAAAAAGCAAAAGGCACTAGATATGACACAAATATACCCCAACGTAAAAACACGGAATACTAAGAAATGTCATATTCTTACATAATAATATGTAGGCACAACCTCCGAAAAACTGGCAAACATTCTATCCTCTGATGAAGTGATAATAGCTTTCAAACCCTGAAATAACCTATCAAAATTAATATTTAACGTTAAAGATAAATGTGGAAAATATAAGAAATCAGGAGTTTATAAACGAAAATGCAATGAATGCAATATTGTTATACAGTGTCACCAGTAAAGTCCGCATCATATGAGATTTTTTTTTTATTAATAGCTTTCTTTAAAATTTGACTTTGGCATCAAGATGTGCTTCGATCGAGATGAAAATTAAGCAAAAAAATAGTAGTCACGTGATTCGCATTATCTGTCAAATTTTAATTTTTTCCAAAAAATAATTCAAAAGTGGGGTTATTTCTGAAAATATCGAAAAAAGTTATTAGAAAAAGTTTTTTTAAATGCAGTTTCTAGCCCACGTGCAAATTTCAGCCACAAAAGATTATTTTGATTTTTTACCTATATTTTGTAAATTGCACCACTTTTGCAAAATAAGACTCAACGCAACCTACATAAATGTTCTTAGTTTTGACAAGGCTTTATTTCAGATACATTTTCTTTAAAGTTGCGCCATATTAAATCTGTGTTTTTCTACAAAATCAAAATTGGGCTATTAAAATTTGGTCGCATGTGATGCAAAGTTTATTTGTTTGGGACCCTGTATAAGGTAACTTCATAAAATAAGTATTTTTGAAAACGTAATTCGTGTCTGAAAGTAATACACCTTAATATTAAGACAAAAAGGAACACAGTGTCATCAGTAAAGTGTTCATTATGTGGAAAATAAATTTTAGTTTAACTTAACGCAAAGTTTATCTATTTTCAACGATTTAATTTAAAACCCCTTTTACTTTATTTTTTATTTTTTTACTTTCAGGCGCAAACTAACAGGGTCCAAAACAAATAAACTTTGCATCAGATGCGACCAAATTTTAATAGCCCAATTTTGATTTTGTAGCAAAACACACATTTATTATGGCGCTACTTTAAAGAAAATGTATCTGAAATAAAGCATTGTCAAAACTAAGAAGTTTCATGTAGGTTGCGTCGAGCCTTATTTTGCAAAAATGGTGCAATTTACAAAATATAGGTAAAAAATCAAATTTATCTTATGCAGCTGAAATTTTGCATGTGGGCTAAAAACTGCATTAAAAAAAACTTTTTCCAATAACTTTTTTTGATATTTT
Source organism: Polydrusus pterygomalis (assembly GCA_963969555.1). Lineage (NCBI taxonomy): Eukaryota > Metazoa > Arthropoda > Insecta > Coleoptera > Curculionidae > Polydrusus > Polydrusus pterygomalis. The sequence goes on from OZ018383.1 coordinate 11,412,709, forward strand.
CAGAAATTACCCCACTTTTGAATTATTTTTTTGGAAAAAATTAAAATTTGACAGATAATGCGAATCACGTGACTACTATTTTTTTGCTTAATTTTCATCTCGATCGAAGCAGAACTTGATGCCAAAGTCAAATTTCGAATAAAGCTATTAATAAAAAAAAATGCCATATGATGCGGACTTTACTGGTGACACTGTATAGGACAAATGGGACGAAACTTTGAAACTAGATTTAAAGAACATAATGCATGTTTTAGACTAAAGAAAAGAACATCTAATTTTCCGAATCATTTTTTAAACACAAACCACGTTTTTTTCGATATTAACAACTTACAAATATTACATACAGAACAAAAAGGTCATAAATTAGATATATTAGAAAACATCGAAATTTACAAACATAAAAAAGACCATAATGTCAAGCTTTTAAATACACAATTAGATTTCGGAAATTCCCCACTTTTAAAATTATTATAATTTTCATCTGGTATTTTTGCGTGTCCCTTATAATTAGGAATGTTGTAAAATAGCATTGTGTACCAAACAATATTATACTTTAGGTAGATCCAATAATTTTATGAGTGTTAACCTACATACGAGTATACCCTTAGTTTGTTAAGTTTAGATTAGCGTCTTAATGATGTAGTTATACTACGAAACGGCCGTAACGCCTAAATTTTTAAATAAAAATTAGTGACACATAACAAAGTATACTTTTCGTTTCATTTTACATAGATATACTGTTCTTTTTTAAAGGTTTGCCCCCAACGCGACGTTCAAGCAAAGATAGAAAATACTTTGGCATTGTGCCGACAACTCACTGGTTATATGTTATGGACATTCTCTCATAATATGACATGTCTATGAACAATTACTTATAAAATGAAAATGTTGACACTAAATCAGAACTGAGACTATCTAATAATAACATTGTTTTGTTATTATGTTTCCACAAACACGTTCAAACGAAAATCTAACATTTTGTTTGTTTGAAGGTGGTAGACAATGAAGTAATATCAAGAAAATTACCTTGTCGGACTTCCATTGTCTTTATTTTGTTACTTAACACAACGTTTCGGTTGGTCAGTATATCTAACCGTTTTCAAGTGTAAACTAAATTATAATTATAAGACTACTGTCTTAAATACTATCCATGTGCAATGAAGCTTGGTGACTCCGCCTACGTGCTTATTGGAGTGTGAATTTTGAGCTGTTCGTTTTGGACAAGAAGAGGCTTCAAGATATTGGGGATATCTATACTTGGTTTACTAAATATATGGGTATTTTGATTCATGAAAGCTGCTTCTTTGAATTTTCGTTTTCTCCAGTGCTGTTCCGTGTCCAAAACCTTGGCTTCTGACCACTGTATACCTATTATGTTGGTTGGTCCATACATGTTCCGCTATCGGTTCCTGATATCGAAGTAATACAGAAACGACAGAAGAGCAAGCATTTCTTACAAGACCTCTTCCCGTACGAGTTAAAGAACATCTGAACAGTGGCGCAACTAGCCCTCTGACCTGGGGGTGGCCCTGTTATTATGATTTGAAGTGGCGGCTCGTGTAGAGGTGGAGAGCTCGCCGCAGGCTAAATTTTTTTCTGGACCACGCCCGAATTTTAACAAATTTGGTCAATAATCAACAGTAATATCACAAGACCTCGTTTTTTATGGGTTAGATAGAAAACTTTTTTTTGGAAATTTTTCGAGTTGAATTTGGACATGTTTTTTGATTAGATCCGCGCCATATTTGAAACAAAATGTTTTTAGGAATTTTATCATATAATTTAAGATAATTAAAACAAATAATTTAATAAGGTTAGGTTTAGGTTCACGATTCCTTCCTCCAAAGAACTACATAATATTTTTTTCAGTAAATTTAAGGATTAACTTGAAAAATATAATATTTAAAAAAAATTCAATTAATCAATTTGTCGTTTGACTTATCGTTCGCATTTGGGTGGTCTGGCAGAATAAATTTGTTTCTCGCGGACTCTGGGGGGAGGGGCCCCCTGGTCTCCCCTAGTTACGCCACTGCATCTGAAACATACTCAAAGAGGTGAAACTTCGAGATCAGGTATAGCGGAACATGTATGGACCAACCAACATAATATACAGTGGTCAGAAGCCCAGGTTTTGGACACGAAACAGCACTGAAGAAAACGAAAATTCAAAGAAGCAACTTTCATGAATCAAAATACCCATATATTTAGTAAACCAAGTATGGATATCCCCAATATCTGGAAGCCTCTTCTAGTCCAAAAAAAACAGCTCAAACTTCACACATAAGCACGTAGGCGGAGCCATCAAGCTTCATTGCACAATGCACATGGATAGTATTTAAGACAGTATATAGCCTTAGAATTATAATTTAGTTTACACTTGAAAACGGTTAGAGATACTAACTAACCGAAACGCTGTGTTAAGTAACAAAATAAAGACAATGGAAGTCTGACAAGGTAATTTTATTGAACCTAACATTTCTTCGATAAAGCAATTGTGTTTTTGGTTGACTATTTCCCTTTTCACATAACACATAATCAGATGCAGTGATGAACTGTTAACTACGCAAATTTAACATTTAAAGTAAAGTGTAAGTGTAAAGTCTGTTCAATGACCGCTGACCGTTACGTCATATTCTTCATATTTGCGGTACGTCGTAAATTAATTCAGCCAGTTTGACTTACCGGTGGTAAAGGTTACGATTTTTCTTAGGCTTGATCTACATAAAGACGGATGCATGCGTGAAGAAGTAAAATACAAGCGCGTTATTTCAAATTTTTAATTATTATTTTTATACTGAAGTCAGAAATAAGTAGTTTATTTTGGGTAAAAGGTATCGTGAGATGAAACATTTTGTTTTTGAAAATCAGTATCAAATTTTTAATTAATTTAAATTTACTGAAAGATAAAACTCTTTTAATTTTTTTGTCTAGTCAGCACAGTTTTTTAACCCCGATTAAAAAATATCTAATTTTAACTCCCACTGTTAAAAGTGTTATATAATGTCAAAGCCCCGCGCTATATAGATGCGATCTTCGGGTAAGGTAACAGGAAAGGTAAAACCGCCCCCAGGGACGAAGATAATAAGGTAATTTATATTCTTCCGTTATCATTGGTATATATATACACTTTTAATATAACATATAAATTTGAAATGGAAAATAAATATTTTTACCACGTATCGGATTTCCTTAATTGGCATTGGCGAAACTTGGCAGGCCCATACCCCCTTCCCCACCCCTTTCCGCCTCCAGTGTCAATTATTCACCTATACTTTGACTATAAATTACTTGTGTGAAAAGCCGCTTTCTGGCAAAGATAACTTGCTTTTCACCCTTAGACATTTACCTTTAGATAGGTACAGCTTATCTCCTGCACAAAGAAAAGTTACGTTTTATGGTGAAAAAATACGTCCGAGCGCATGGCTCGCCAGTTAGCTGCCTTCCCTATGAGCAGCATTGGGCATGCGCACTAACCTCTTGTTAACGACCTGTCCTTCTTTAGCCACATGGTCAAAATACACTCCAGAACCGGCTCGGCCGCCATTTTTGTTGGTGTGTTTTAAGGTTTCTCTGTGGATTCCTTGTTGTTTATTGTGGGTGTTTAATATTTACGGATTTCTAGTTTTTGTGTAGTTTAGTGCATTGTATTTGCGCTTTTAGTGACTCCGATTGGAATATAAACAATGACTAGTAACCTCCGTTGTATGATTTTATTATGCCCAAATAGGGGTAAAATACCTGGTATTTCGTATTTTCAGTAAGTATGGAGTAGTGATGTATCTTCTTAACATAGTATAAAACAAAGTCGCTATCGCCCGTCCTGTCCCTATATGTGCCTAAATCTTTTAAAACTACGCAACGGATTTTGAAGCGGTTTTTTTTTAATAGATAGAATGATTCAAGAGGAAGGTTTTTATGTATAATACATGCATAATATTATAGAGAAACACTGATAAACACTGATAAATTAGAGTAAGGAGAACGAACGACCCAACCTAACCGGTCCCCGGCCCGTTCAACGATCGATCCGAAGCACCGAAGCCGGAATAGACGAAGACAGACTATGTTTTATGCATGGATGTGAATTGTGGACGGGCCGGTAAACGGTTGAGTTTGAGGTTTGTTCGGGTTTGTTCGCCTTATTATCTCACGTCGTATAATGCCTGGCTGCAACGCAGGCCGGGTACACGCTAGTCTTGTTATATAACTTTATTTTATTATGAGCAATTTAAACACATCTAACTAGGCCTAACCTACACAAACAAGGTATGAAAATAAAGAGAAACACACACCAAGACAGATTATCCCGATGCATGTTTTGGTATATTTTATTTGCAGCCCTGCAATCTTCAAAAAGTTTAAAAGACACTTTTCTCTATACTTATATTATATAAAAGAAAAAATGTTAATGCCTAGGTAGTTTATATTACTCCACGGGTCACGTTATCGGGCAAAAACTTTTTCAAATTCTCGAACAAAAAATTGTGCTTGAAAATGTTTTACACGTACCCAAGTTTTTGCCAAATTGTTAAAATCAATCAAGTTATATCAACTAATATTTGACTTGAGGTTAGGTCAATAACAATTTCAGTTTTTGAAGCAAAATAAATAATTGGAAACAAAAATTTTACACAAAATTGCATTAAGATTACAAATGAAGTAAAGGCAAATGGTTTTACATCGATGTATAAAAGTTAATCTACGAGGGTTGATTAAAATTTTCAAGAATCTGGCAAAAAATTAAAATTGTATTAGACGGTCAAAATTTCTTACAGAGGTTAAAAATGCCTAAATAAACAACTTTCTCGAATAAAGTTTTTCGATATCTTTATAAATAAGGGCATTTTTGAAGATATTTTATTAAAAATGTCAAATTTGACAGGTAACGCAAGTCGTGCGGCTGCTTCAGTATACGTCATTTTTGGTTTTTAGGTAAGCAAAATCTAACTGCTTTTTCAATTTTTACCTATACCTAATAATAAAAAAAAATCCCATTTGATGCGGACTTTCTTGCGGACACTGTATATTTTGAAAAATAAACTTTGAATATACCCAGAACCTTCAAAAACTTGTAAATATTTACTCTCGTCAACTTTTAAACGAATAATTTATAACGAGAGAGTTCTTCGTGAATCTCTTTTAATAAAACTTTCATCAAAACAACGCACGAAAGTTACTACGCCAACGAGGATGGCCTTCACGAGACGTGTCAATAAATCTCATGCTTCGTCTTCTTGTCGTTGATGTTGATGTCATTATAACTATTACAAAGTGGAGACAAGGGAGCATAAAAGTTTATCAAAATTTCCGGAAATTACAAAGAACAATCAAAATTTATTAGTACCCCATCCCATATCCATATAGACGTAAAATCGATTTTAAGGGTAAACCTTTGGTTTCAATAAAAAATTTAACTTTAACGTTTAGAACACTATAAATAGTAAATTGTTCGGAATATTCCGTGCTGGAGTCCGCAATACGTTGCAACGTCTGCCTCCTAGCGGTAACAAGTGAAAATAATAAAATGAAAATGACAATTTTTAAATTTTGACGTTAGAAGTGCCCAACCTGGCGCCCAGGGGGGCGCTGGCTTTAAATAATAAAAAAAATTAACATGTCTATTATTTTCGAAAGTACGTGTCTGTTTTTTCTAACTTTCTCGTTGTGAATTTTAATTTCATCAGCATAAGCACTACTTAAACAAGTTAAAATATTAGTTTGTCCTAACATCTCAAAACTTACCACATTATAACGATGTTTTGCACTATTTTCATGTTTTTTATTTTCTCTGAAAGATGTTTTAAGTCCTGCACCCCATTTATAGTCCAATTATCATCCCGTCAAAAAAAAGACACACGAAACAAAAAAAAAAAAGAATTTTTTCCTCACAACCGCATATCCAGGATTTTTTATTATATATTTTTATTTGTCAAACTTACGCGTAAACTGTGCCTTACTTTTACATTTTGATATTGCACTTGTACTATATTCAATATTGGTAGTGGCCGCACTGTATTTTTTAAATCAAGTTTTTCACTTAAGTTCAGAGAACTAAACACAAGCTTCTGTAAATCAATGACCTTCATATTAGACGAAATTTTCCAACTTTATAATGTAACTATAATAAATCAAAACAAATAAACAAAACGTGGGCGGCATCGACAGGTCGAATCGCGAGTCGCGAACAGCTGTTGGGCGGAAAAATTTGGAGCTCCTCGTTGTGCGATATGTAGGTGACGTCACGCCTCCGTAGTCATATAACGAGAAGTCGCGTTGAATCGGGACGAATAATCGGTCGCCCGCGCTTAGTATAATCTTGAGAGCGCGCAACTCGCTGGTCTATAGCTTGCCCGCTGGAATAGGGCTATGTTTGGTTTGAATTATGCCCGCGCTTAGTATAACCTACCCGCTGGAATAGGGCTATGTTTGGTTTGAATTATTTTAATGAATTGCTTACATACATTGCTTTATTGGTTTTTTAAGTAAAGTATTTTTGGATTCTGTTTGAAATAATTGCAGGGAGGGCGGCGCCCCAGAGCCCTTCATTAACGAGCCGCCACTGTTAGTGGACTTCTCATTGCAACCGAGCTTGGTAGCCAATCCCTGGCGGTGCAGTAAAAATTATGGAATATATACTAGCTTTAAGGACTAGTACATTGATGAAAGCAAACTATTAGAAGCACATATTGACATATTTTAAAAAGTATTACTTAAATATGTTATGAACAGGAAGGTAGCATAAGATTGTGTGTGTGGGTATGAATTTTAAGGATAGGCGGCGCCTACCTTGCCTACCCCGACGGGCCGCCACTGGTTAGAATGATAAAAAGAATGTTAGGTTATTGTGAAATTAGTAATAAAATTTAAATGTCTGCACGTGTTGTGCACTGAGAACAATGATCTAATACAACATGTTTGCTAAGACATAATTTGTATTGATACCTTATTTTTATTAACCCATATTAAATAAATTGCTAGTGTATCAAACGCGCATTAGTGTTATATCAATTCCAGATTTGCTAGAACAGTGTTTTTATTGGTAGTAATCAGTTCCGTTAGCAGCACAGTCTTGTTGAACAATGAACTACTTTTAATACAGCAATTTTATTAAGAAATAAATTGTATCTACTCAATGCGACGCATTATGCTCCCAGTAAAGCGCTTTCTCTACAATTAAGAAAGCGGAATAGCGTCTCTAAAAACTAATTGTATCCATTAGAACCTATAATCCACAAGACGTGGGTGGGGGTTCGTATAGCGATCGGCAATCGCCGCGCGTCCCCGCGACTATTAGTTTTATAAAGAACCCTACCCTCGACAAAGAGGGATTCGGCAGAATTACCAGATAGTGTGTGACAAATTCCCTGGCGTCGGTGATTGGCCTCGTTGCGGAAAAAGGCCGACGTAAAAAAAAAAAAAAACGTATTTGTTGCGCAGGTCACATCGTAGTTCAGAGTCTTCTAGCTGTCCTGTCTGAATTTGAACTTTATTGATCGTACCAATACCTGTTTCAATTTATTAATTTATTTTTACTTTGTATTTAAGTTTTTTTAAACTTTGCATGTCAGATGAAGCAACATAACATTTTTATTTCGCACAACCCATCATTAGTATTGGACTTTATAATCTATGGAGGAATTTTACGATTTCAGTAAACCATGTGGCATAATAGGTAATTATATGCAATGTTAATCGACCAGAACAATATCACACTAGAAGCTATTTAAATTTTTGAATACTCAGTACTGATTTTTAGTGGTAAGTATATGCTTTATTAACCGTAGCAAGCAAATATTATTATGAATAATGTCAAGTTTCATTACAACTGCCAGTCGGAACTTATACAGTATATAAAACCAGATTACAACCCCAATAGAACTTGATAATTACTGTGAGTATTCAGAGCAATAATGTCTATAAACCATTCTATGGTAGCAATGACTCCTATTTCCTATTGGCTAAATTACCGTGATATTATCACTAGACAACGGTCTAGCAATTTTCGTTGTCTTACAGCAGGAAAGCGCGTTGCTGTCACATATAGTATTAAATGGTTGTATAAGGATAAGGAGGATGTGTATTCTTATAAGGAAAAAAGGCTTTTTTTCTCAGTGTGTAAACATATTTGCGTAAAGACCTAGGGCTGGAGGCCGGGAGGCTGGGTATTGAAGAGGAGGGGGGGGGGTCAAAAACATGCTGGAGACCCCCCTCGACCCCCTAGTTATCCCAATGGTCGATAGCAGTGGTGAAAGCTTATTTTGATCAATTTAATTGTAATTTTAATTAATTACCCAACTTTTAAAATATGCTTTATGCCAAATATTTCGATAAACAATTTACAGGCAAAACAAAAGCCTTATAATTAAACTACCTGTTTTTCAGCGCTAAAAGATTCCCAGAATTTTAAGAAGATTAAATTTTATCTTATTACGGCCGTCAAACACGCTTGCAGAGGAATGAAGAAACAACATCCTCTTCAATAATTAGTCTTAATTTCGTTCGAAGAATTGTTTGTCAAAACAGGAAGTGTACAGGCACAGAATATAATATAGCTATGTATGTACCGGTCAAATAATTTACTTTGAATTAAGAAAATCGTGGGCACTTTTTTGCTGTCCAGCTAACATTAATCTCTGCAGCTAACATCCTACCGTGCGAGCAAAAAGTATTTGCATCAAAGAGGGCCTTGTATCTAAGGACGTAATGCTTAGCCGTTGAGCTTAATACCTGTTGGGTATCAGTAACTACCTGAATTAACAATCAATCAGTTATTCCGTCATCTTTGACAGTCGTTCCAAGTAATTTGATTCATCGCTAATTTTACCAATTTCTTGAACAATTCACACAATGGGCTTTACGGAACAGCACAAAACATTCATGGTTGAAGCGTATTTTCGAAACGGGGTTAGAGTAAATGGTGAGTGGCAATACAATTCGGGTTTGTGCATGGACGATTTTCACGAACATTTTCCTAACGTTGCTTTTATTGCTGGGGATTTTTATCATTGCCTGAAACGAACCGTGGCTCTGTTTAGGGAAACAGGTTCTATACAACACAAAAAAGAAGCAGAAAAGGAAGACCATCTGTAAGAATATAGAAGAACTTGTTGCAAACGTGAAATAATGCAAAATACGCCAACAAATTGTATAAAACGCCTGTTCCAAGAAGTGGGAAGATCTTCTGGAACATGCAAGACTATTCTTAAGAAGCAGCTAAATTTAATTCCTTATAAAGTGCAAGTATTCCAAGAAATACAAGCCGCAGATTTTGAAAGACGCAGGAATTACTCGCAATGGTTTACCCAAAATTTATTGGAAAGAAATGATTTATTAGACCTGACATTTTTTTCGGGTGAAGCCTGGTTCCACCTCTCCGGTTATGTGAATTCTCAGAATACACGCATGTGGAGTAGTGAAAATCCCCAAGAATTGTTGGTCCTATTTTTTCCATGACACAGTTACAGCACAGCGGTATAGAAACACTATTTTGAATCCATTTGTGGAGCAATTACTTGACGACGAACAACGTTTTGGATATTTTCAACAGGACGGTGCAACCGCCCATATAGCCGCCGAAACTATTAACTACTCACGCAATTTTTTCGACGACAGATTGATCAGTTTTCGATCAGACATTGAATTCCCACCTAGATCACCTTGTTTAACGGTTATGGATTACTTCGATTTTCCTCATTTAAAGAACACTATTTTTAAAACGCCAGTTGCAAATTTCGAACAATTACAAGAAAGGATTATCCAAGAATGTGGTAACATTTCTCCAAGATGCTGGTCAACACTTTCGAAAATATGAAGAGACGTGTGAATTTAGGTATGTTTGGAGCATGGCGATGGCCAATTTCAGCAATTTATGTAATTATTTTTCTTTTTCTTTCTCTATATTCTTGCTTTGTTAATTTTGTAAACGACAAAAATAAATTTGTATTTGTCTACTTATTTTATTACTCATTAGTTTGGCATATTATCATGTCATAATATGAATTTGACAAAATGTTAACCTAGATTTGGTTAGATATATCGTCCCCATATCATTGTGATCTAAACCAAGCCCTACGTTTTTTAATCCAAGCCCTCTTTGATGCAAATAATTTTTGCTCGCACGGTATATAAACTTTAATATTACAAAATATACTCAGCAGGATTTTTCTTTAATAGCCCTCCAAAGACAACATTTTTTCGAGTTTATATTTTCTTTCTGGCACTCGAATGCCTCAACAAGGAAAGTGAAAATGAAAGTTAACTAACCAGAAGTACCGAGTTTCACGTTTCAAATATTTTTTGCGACATTTTATCTTCTCGTCGAGTTTCCCCCATTCTATTTTCAACGTGTAATTGTGTAAAACGATGCGATGTGTGTTTATCGAAGAAGAAATTAGTTTTAATTTAACCAGGAAAATTTTTACTTTTGTGGAATAGTAATTTACGTTACAAGACCGGAAAGTAGTGTTTTTCAGGTCGAGACAAGCATTTCCAGGGCGAGCCATAGGCGAGTCCTGGAAGCTTGGAGAGACCTGGAAAACACTAATTTTCGGTTGCGTGACGTACAATATTTTTTTTAAAACCGACACTTCGATATACATTTCATTCTTTATTTTATTTTGTTTTATTTTATACTAGCGTGTACCCGGCCTGCGTTGCAGCCCGGCATTATACGACATGAGATAATAAGGCGAACAAACCCGAACAAACCTCAAACTCAACCGTTTGCCGGCCCGTCCACAATTCACATCCATGCATAAAACATAGTCTGTCTTCGTGTATTCCGGCTTCGGTGCTTCGGATCGATCGTTGAACGGGCCGGGGACCGGTTAGGTTGGGTCGTTTGTTCTCCCTATTCTAATTTATCAGTGTTTCTCTATAATATTATGCATGTATTATACATAAAAACCTTCCTCTTGAATCACTCTATCTATTAAAAAAAACCGCTTCAAAATTCGTTGCGTAGTTTTAAAGATTTAAGTCGCTGAAATCTCATTTTCCGTGTCGGATAATTCAAAATCTGAATTCATATTGTTAAATTTGCGAACTCGCGAAACAAGTTTCACATAAACAACAAATTAAAAATCAACGAACTGTCACTCGACAATACATCGAAAGTTGTTGTCATAGTAACGAAATCAAGGTAGCTTGTATTATCATAGAGCGATTGGAAAAACAAAAACAGGGACCGGAAAAATCTTTTTCGGCAACCGTCCGGGAAGTACCCACTTCCCAGACGCTTTTCCTTTGAGAAAATAGCATTTCTCCGGAATAGTCCGGGAAGTACGTACTTCCCGGACTAGGCCGGGAAGAATCACATCAATATTAGCAATTGCTCGAATTTTAATATAAACGAAAAATTGTCCAGAAAGTGTATATTTTCTGGTCGGTTTTAAAAAAATAATATTCCTATTTTCGCAAATTTTAATGCCAGAAATTATTAAACTAAATCCAATTTCTTGCTCGGTATTACTGCTTAGTGAATTAGGTTTCCTTATTAAACACATTATCCTCTCCCACACATTCTAATTTCGATAATGTTCCAAGGGAATTTAATTAATTATAATTAGGTTATTGAATAGGGTCAGACGAAGACAAGTAGACTGATATTCTGAAATATAGCGTCATCTAGACACAATAGTCAATCACCCACTCGAACTGAATTTTACAGCGTGACCAGTAAAGTCCGCATCATATGGGTTTTTTTTGTATTAATAACTTTATTCGAAATTTGACTTTAGCATCAAGTTCTGCTTCAATCGAGATGAAAATTAAGCAAAAATAGTAGTCACGTAATTCGCATTATCTGTTAAATTTTAATTTTTTCCAAAAAATAATTCAAAATTTTGGTTATTTCTGAAAATATCAAAAAAAGTTATTGGAAAAAGTTTTTTTTAATGCAGTTTTTAGCCCACATGCAAAATTTCAGCTGCATAAGATAAATTTGATTTTTTACCTATATTTTGTAAATTGCACCATTTTTGCAAAATAAGACTCAACGCAACGTACATAAAACTTCTTAGTTTTGACAATGCTTTATTTCAGATACATTTTCTTTAAAGTAGCGCCATATTAAACGTGTGTTTTTCTACAAAATCAAAATTGGGCTATTAAAATTTGGTCGCATGTGATGCAGAGATTATTTGTTTTTGACCCTGTATAAGGTAACTTTAAAAAATAAGTATTTTTGAAAACGTAGTTTGTGTCTGAAAGTAATACACCTTAATATTAAGAAAAAAATAGCACAGTGTCATATCAGTAAAGTGTTCATTAAGTGGAAAATAAATGTTAGTTTAACTTAACGTAAAGTTTAGATATCTATTTTCAACGATTTAATTTAAAACCCCTTTATTTTATTTTTTTACCTCCTGACACAAACTACGTTTTCAAAAATACTTATTTTATGAAGTTACCTTATACAGGGTCAAAAACAAATACACTTTGCATCACATGCGTCCAAATTTTAATAGCCCAATTTTGATTTTGTAAAAAAACACACATTTAATAAGGCGCTACTTTAAAGAAAATGTATATCTGAAATAAAGCATTGTAAAAACTAAGAAGTTTTATGTAGGTTGGTTGAGTCTAATTTTGCAAAAGTGGTGCAATTTATAAAATATGGGTAAAAAATCAAAATTAACTTATGCAGCTGAAATTTTGCATGTGGGCTAGAAACTGCATTTAAAAAAACTTTTTTCGATATTTTCAGAAATAACCCCACTTTTGAATTATTTTTTGGAAAAAATAAAAAAAATAATTAATCTAATAAATCGTTATCCACTATCTTATTGCAATAACAACTCGCCTATTTCGTATATAAAAAATAATAAATAAATAAATTTGCTTAATTTTTATTTGGTATTTAATGTTTGTTACCCAATATGGCGCCAGGATCTCGCCGTTTTTGTTGCCAATAAGGGTTGAATAATAAACACTAAAAGTGATAAATCAGGCTCAATTTCTACTTTTCTTGCTTTTAAACTGTGGCACATGACCCTTTTATTGAAAAACAGTTTTATTCGGCCATATTTCAGGTTTAACTGTTTTAGGGCGATTTTCAGGCCAACCTTCTTAAATAAATCTTTATTTATATACTGCTGTACAATCTTAATGTTCGATTAAAGAGCTGGGTAGCCTCTTATATGGAAAATGTAGGTCCCCAGGCAATTTTCGTAAATTTTTGATATCATGAAGGAGTTAGGAGATGTCATTCTTATCAAAATCCCTTATAGGCTTACTACTAATAGTTGATGGGAGAGGGGATGATACAATTTCCCTTTTATATGTCTTCTGCTAACTAGGTACCCATAATAACCCATAATAACCCAAAAACCAATAATAACAACGTACCAGGCATTGCTTAAAATACTGGTACCTATATGCAAAAAAAAAATCAATTAACTTCTAGACCACTATGGAAACCTATCGAATGGTACCTAAATATGATTCCACCCTGCTATCTATACACTGAGAAAAAGTATCTAATACAACTGGTTTGCCTAAGACATAGTTTGTATGGATAGCTTATTTTTTATTAACCCATATTAAATAAATTGCTAGTGTATCAAACCCGCTTTAGTGTTATATCAATTCCAGATTTGCTAGAACAGTGTTTTTATTGGTAGTAATCAGTTCCGTTAGCAGCACAGTCTTGTTGAATAATGAACTACTTTTATACAGCAATTTTATTAAGAAATAAATTGTATCTACTCAATGCGACGCATTATGTTCCCAGTAAAGCGCTTTCTCTACAATTCAGAAAGCAGATCAGCGTCCCCAAAAACGAATTGTATCCGTTAGAACCTATAATCCACGAGACGTTGGTGGGGTTCGTATCGATCGGCAATCGTCGCGCGCCGTATTATTAGTTTTGACGTATTTGTTGCGCAGGTCACATCGTTGTTCGAAGTCTTCTAGCTTTCTTGTTTGAATTTGAATTTTATTGATCGTACGAATATCTGTTTTAATTTATTTTCACTTTGTATTTAAGTTTTTTTAAACTTTGCATGTCAGATTACTACTATTCTGTGGTAGCAATAATTCCTATTTCCTATTGGCTAAATTACAGTGATATCATCACTACATAACGGTCTAGCAACTTGCGTTGTCTTACAGTAGGAAAGCGCGTTGCTGTCACATATAGTATCTATTAAACGATTGTATAAAGAGTATGTGAATTCTTATAAGGAATAGAATGTTTTTTTTCTCAGTGTATACACGTACCTATACGTAATACACGTATTTTTTTATTATAGATCGTTAGTAAAATAAAGTCATTGTCTCTTGTCAAATGATATAAGTATTACATATAATATAATGTTTAAACTCTATTTGGAAACATAAGTACTCGTTAGCACCGTTGATGTCGAAGGCGACTTGTAGGCGATGTGCCATGCTTAACACAAAATTTCTTGTAAATTCTGGAGTTATTTGATTTCTTGCTTCAAGCATCTTCTTGGCTTTTCGGTCTAAAATCAAACCTTTACATTTATTTTGTCATTTCTGTCCAAACGTTCTCAATAGGATTTAGAATTGAGACTCCTTGAACTCCACGTTAAGACATAAACGCTGCTTTCTCGGGTAAATTATTGAACAATTTTTGCCGTTTGATTCATTGTGGTGGAGGAAGATGTAATCTTCTCCATATGCCACTCGAACCGATGGAATCACGACTCGAGAAAGAAGTCAGTCTCCTATGAACAATTTTCAAAACTCCTGGGCCCTAGCACTAATCCAGCTCCCAATATTAATCGAAAAACATCCACATTGATTAGTTTTATGGGTATATCTGACGTCTTACCTCATATTTCCGGGTCTTTATTTACGAATTTTGCCGTTGTTGCACCATTGGAATGTTTTTTCATCGGAAAATAGCACTCCTTCTCAGAAATTATTCTGGTTGAAATATTCCCTACCAAATTCTACTCTTCCAAAAATTGTTCATTCTAAAAAACATTATTTGGGTATTTCAAAACTTTAAAATTAAACTAAATTAAAAAAAATTAAATTTAAGAACCGCCCTGCCATCCAAAATCTCCGAGGAAGCTCTAAAGTACACTAAACAGTCAAGCTGTTCGCTTTATTTCTAAAACCATCTAATGACAGGGGGAAAAGTAAGTTGATGACCAGAGGCTTTCCATAATTAGACTTTTAATTATTCCTGAAATTACCTAATTTTCTGGGGAACACTCTTCCTGAATATTTATATAAGTTAACAATTGAACCTTAAATATCCCCTAGATATTTGGGTCTTGGGCTATATACCAGTGGTGGCTCGTCGCGATTTAAAGGCCCGGGTTGAGCTAAAACTATTGTTTTTTACACGCTTTTAGCTTCACCTGTACCTATGTATGTTTGTTTGTTTATTTGTTTGTAACCGACTTCTTTGAACCCGATTTTGACCCACTTTAAACGGTCAGATTTAATTTAAATTTTGTAGACTTATCAAGAACCGCTGACAATGCAATAATTTAATACGCAAAAAAATCTCCTGTCAAAGTTTGACAGCTGTCGGACACAAAACGAAGATGCGATTTTGATAAAACAAATTATGGGTTCGTATAGTATTCGATGCGGAGACTTCGGTAAAAATAAGCAAAAAATTCTCCTGTCAAAATTTGACAGCTGTCAATATGTCAAATCGTTTAAAAAAAATTATATTAATGAAAAAACTATAAGGTCGTATGTATATTGACGGTGGAGAGTTGAAAAAAATACGCAAAAAATTCTCTTGTCAAAATTTGACACCTGTCAATATGTCAGAGAATTTTCAGAAATTTGCAAATATCGTTTTTTTCTTACAATTCGGCATAAACGATTGGGTTTGTTCGGGTTTGTATGTATGTTTATTTGTAACCGACTTCTTTGAACCCGATGTTGACCCACTTTAACCGGTCAGATTTAATTTAAATTTTGTAGACTTATCAAGAACCGCTGACAATACAATAATCTACTAATCTAACTCAATCTACTAAAAAAAAATGGCTTAACAATAACTCAAACTAAAAAATGAAAAATAAATATAGTATTGTGAAAAAAGCGAGGGGTGCTCGATATACGAAAAATATAGCACAAAGCGCCCCACGCTCTTTTCACAATAATACTAATGTTTATGGTTCATTATTATTTTCTGCCTATATTAAAAATTTCAAGAATTATTTTAAACTATATTTATTTTCCTCTTTTAAGTCTGAATTTAAAGCGTGTTTTTTAGTTTTTTAAACTATATTTATTAATAAACAAAAACTTATCCGAATTGTAATATACAGAATCTGATAAATTTTTCACCAAGGTGAACTTTAATTTAAATCTTTGTTTTAAAAGTGGGTCTTAACAACATGTTTGTTTCCACGTACATGTTATTTCCCGAGTACTCTTCAATGTGCCACTTGGAAAACCCACTACTCATTATTTTATTTAAACCTGCCTTCTCCATTCTCATTCATTTGATTTTCGGTAAACAGCAAATGACGATACAAAAGGGAAAGTATGCACATCCTCAAAGGGCATTGATAGTGGTTTTCGTGTTTAATAAATGAAGCTAACTCTACACGAAATTGGATTTCTAGGTTATATTACGGATGTGACATTTATTGTCATCGTCGTTTTTTTTCCACTTAATAATAAAAACCCACAGAAAAGTGGAGTGTTCTTGTACTCTAAAAAGTATTTTCTTGAATTATACAGTGTGTCCAAAAAAGTATGCAACATATGGGAAAGTTTTTTTATCACCGATTTCTCAGAAAATTTTATTCTTTATAAAAGTTGGTGCATTCCTTAAAACTATTAATGCATATTTCATATTTCACCTGCGGCTAATAGCCATTTTTTCGAAATTGCCTTAAGAGTAAAAGTACCTTAATCGTTAGAAATACAGCAAAATTTTATATGGAAATGTTTTTGAAAATTAAAATACGAAATTTGAGTTAGGTGTGTCAATTTTTAATTTTTCTTATATGCGTTTCTTTAAAATAGGTTTTTGGACTTGGACTGAAAATAAATAAACAAACAAATTATTAATTATTTCCAGTAATATGAATAGAGTTGGATTCTATCATAATTTTGTTTAGTACATAAGTTGGCTAAAATGTGTTTAAGTAGGCGTGCAACACGATAATATCTGAACCAACTCGTAACATTGAAAGGTTTTAAAAAGTTTGCAACTACTTAATCCATTTTTATTATAAACCCACGTTTAAGTTATTTAATAAATATATTAAAATTGCGTAAACAAAAAATCCACACCAGAGGTGTGCCGTTTAGGGGAAAATAGAGATTAATAGAGAGTATTTGGACTAACTTACTTATTTGCAAGAACATTTCAATATAAAATTTTGCTGTATTTCTAATAATTAAGGCAATTTACTCTTAAGGCAATTTCGAAAAAATGGCATTTACCCCCTTACCATTAGCCGCAGGTGAAATACGAAATATGCATTTATAGTTTTAAGGCATGCACCAACTTTTATAAAGAATAAAATTTTCTGAGAAATCGGTGATAAAAAACTTTCCCATATTATGTTGCATACTTTCTTGGACACACTGTATAGGAAAGAACTTTAAGCCACGTTGATTTTATAGAAGCAAAACAATTTAATATAGCCTATCCGGGTCTCCGAATATAAAGGTGCCCACAGACTGCGGCTTTGCTTGCTAATTTATTCGACGGGCCGCTTGACGAGCAGTCTGTCAGAACAAAAATTCACAGATCTTGCATCTTACGCAAGTATCATAGGCGTATTGAAAATACCTACCACATACAGTGGCGAGAAGGAAACCATTATGTCACAGCACTGATTACTCCTATCTGTGAATATGTAACGTTATTATGACGGCATGGATGCTCCGATTTAGTTTGAAATAATAATTAAAGTATTATACTTAGAAATGTGTAAATTATACTTAGAAATTTGTAAATTTGACTGTTTTGTTAAAATAAAAAATATAGGATAATCTGTATATTAGTACATATTGAAGAGATCTCAAAACCACCTTTTCAAAAATAGCGACAAAATTATTTCATCGGATTTTAAAGCGTTTTTTTTTAAATAGATAGAGTGATTCAAGAGGAAGGTTTTTATGTATAATTAGCGACCCGCCCCGGCTTCGCACGGATGCAATTTCAGAAAGTGGCATGCCGGGTACTAATATATCGGGTTTGTTCGGGTTTGTATTTATACCAGCGGGTTGCAACGCATGCCGGGTACACGCTAGTATAATAATAAATGCCGAAACCCAAAACAAAACAATATTAATACTCAGCAGATGATGTCATCGATCCTGTGCTGCTCGGATGTTTGTTTAGACTTCACCGCCGTGTTATTTATGTGCATGTCGCATGTCGCGTTCATTTTTCATGAAATATACCCGTATATACGCACCCAGTAGTATTTTCAATACTAAAACGGCGTACAATGTTTTACAGTAGAAGTGGCAGCCCATAGACTGCGGGTTTAAACTACAGGTACAAACTGAAACTTTACATTTGACCTCATAGTGTTTTGTGCTTATAAAAATAATGATATCTCTAAACGCTCCATCCTCATTGGATTGGTTTTGAACTCGTAACATAATAATAAGCACCTGCCTGTAAACTGTAAAAATAGAATTATTCCTTTATAATCAGTGTTCCCTTTTCCTTTTCATTAGATTTCACGTTAAATTGGATAAAAAA
The DNA here is from genome assembly GCA_963969555.1 of Polydrusus pterygomalis. Classification (NCBI taxonomy): domain Eukaryota; kingdom Metazoa; phylum Arthropoda; class Insecta; order Coleoptera; family Curculionidae; genus Polydrusus; species Polydrusus pterygomalis. The sequence goes on from OZ018383.1 coordinate 11,431,379, forward strand.
AAGTAGAAAAAAAGGTTTTATTACATAATAAACATCTGTTCAAACTCTCATAATTTTATTTCTAAGCCCTAAATTTGGCAAAAAATTAAATTATGCTCCGAAAGTACCCCTTTGGGGACGTTTTAAATGTATAATTTATTTCCCCTCAGCAGGTAATAAGTTTAATATTCATAAAAAAATTAACCGGAGAAATAATAAATATTTAATATTTTAAGAGGCAAAACCTAACGCATATTTAATGACTGTACCACATGTTTCACCGGGATAAACATGGATAAAGGTGTAGTTTTCGCAGTTACTTTATTTTGTTCTGGAAGGTAACACAGTTCCGTGCGAGCAAAAATTATTTGCATCAAAGAGGGCTTGGATTAAAAAACGTAGGGCTTTTTTTGTCAAATTCATATTATGACATGATATGCCAAACTAATGAGTAATAGAATAAGTAGACAAATACAAATTTATTTTTGTTGTTTACAAAATTAACAAAGTAAGAATATACAGAAAGAAAAAGAAAAATAATTACATTAATTGCTGAAATTGGCCACCGCCATGCTCCAAGCATAAATTCATGTTACCACATTCTTGGATAATCCTTTCTGGTAATTGTTCAAAAACTGGTGTTTTAAAAATAGTGTTCTTTAAATGAGGAAAAACGAAGTAATCCATAACCGTTAAACAAGGTGATCTAGGTGGGAATTCAATGTCTTATCGAATCTGTCGTCAAAAAAATTGCGTAAGTAGTTTATAGTTTGGGCGGCTGTGTGGGCGGTTGTATCGTCCTGTTGAAAATATCCAAAACGTAGTTCGTCATCAAGTAATTGCTCCACAAATGGATTCAAACTATTTTCTCTATACCGCTGCCGCTGTGCTGTAACTGTGTCATGGAAAAAAATAGGACCAACAATTCTTCTTCGGGAAACAGCTAACGAGGCACCAATTTTTTGAGGGTGCAATGTGGACTCAACAAAAAAATGGGGATTTTCACTACTCCACATGCGTGTATTCTGAGAATTCACATAACCGGAGAGGTGGAACCAGGCTTCATCTGAAAAAAAATGTCAGGTCTAATAAATCATTTATTTCCAATAAATTCTGTGTAAACCATTATTGAGAATAATTCCTGCGTCTTTCAAAATCTGCGGCTTGTATTTCTTGGAATACTTGCACTTTATAAGGAAATAAATTTAGCTGCTTCTTAAGAATAGTCCTGCATGTTCCATAAGATCTTCCCACTTCTTGGGACAGGCGTCTTATACAATTTGTTGGCGTATTTTGCATTATTTCTTAAGTTCTTCTGTTCTTACAGATGGTCTTCCTCCCCTTTTTTTGTGTTGTATAGAACCTGTTTCCCTAAACACAGCCACGGTTCTTTTCAGGCGATGATAAAAATCCCCAGCAATAAAAGCAACGTTAGGAAAATGTTCGTGAAAATCGCCCATGCACAAACCCAGATTGTATTGCCACTCATCATTTACTCTAACCCCGTTTCGAAAATACGCTTCAACCATGAATGTTTTGTGCTGTTCCGTAAAGCCCATTGTGTGAATTGTTCAAGAAATTGGAAAAATTAGCGATGAATCAAATTACTTGTAACGACTGTCAAAGATGACGGAATAACTGATTGATTGTTAATTCAGGTAGTTACTGACACCCAACAGGTATTAAGCTCTACGGCTAAGCATTACGTCCTTAGATGCAAGGCCCTCTTTGATGCAAATAATTTTTGCTCGCACGGTATAAACTCACAACTGTATTGTAGGATATATATATATATTATGCGCAACTTTACAATTTCCTTATTACTTCACAATTTACTGTAAATTAACCACACGATTTTACAGTGAAAAATCTCCTCAAGGAAATTATTATTGAGTCGCGTCAAAGACGGTGTGAAAACTTTTCTTCTCTTTTTGTAAATATTGTCTGCGCTTTTGTCCGCCCATTAGAAAGGTTTCATATCTCATTGACAAAACAAATTGCTTTTTCCGAGATGTCATTTTAAAGGGACCTATATTTTTATTGCGTAGCGCTTTCTATTACTTTTCCCGGCCAATAAGGACGCGGAGATTTTTTTTAGTGTCTGTGGAAAGTTTTATGTTTATTTAAGTGACCCATATATCTATACGTAAATTTTTATATTTCATTGATTTATTTTTTTTATTTTTATTTTTGAAATATACCAGACTAGCCATAGGAAATCCTATGTAAATTTTCAAATTATGAATTTCATATTAATTTTACATGAAAATTGTATTAGACTTTTTTCAAGGTTTTTGTATGAGGGACTGGCACACCAAATTTTATCATTTTATAATAAGCCAATTAAAAGTTATTGAGAAAAACTCTTCGTAAAATTCTTAAAAAATACAATACCTCAATGAATCTACCAGTTATATTAGCCGATTCATTTTTATTAGTTTCAACATGTATTACTACATTCAAGAAAAATAATAATAATTCAGTGATAATACATGGAATATAGTTCTCGGAGAGTATCCGAAATGTTCACTGTGATGTTTCCTGCCAGCAAAACAACAGTCCTAAATATTGTTCGTAATTTTGAGAGTAAAGGTACTATAATTAATTCGTGCAACTGGTTAGTGTCAAATAATGATGTACTCGAAGGTAGAGCACAAGAAAATAACGCAGATTTAGAACTTTTACTCCATGAAGAATAATGGAACTAGCAACAGACCTCTTGGCAGAACCACAAACACCTTGAAAGAAGCCGTGAAACAGAAACATCGACAACACTGCTTAAAGATCCATGTGCCACGTGACTTTTTTGAGGTTAGCCATGGTTTAGTATGTAGGTGTCGTATTAATTTGTATTTTTATCCGGTTTACGATTGATATCTAATAGAAAATTTAAGTGAAATGATTGCTAAGAACCTCTACAAAATACCTACTGATGAAAATTTTTGGTGCGGGTTTGCTCTAATAGCATTATTAAAGTGAAAATCCAACAGCCTCACCGGTCTGGCGGTTTGTTTACGGGTCTTATAAATTGCGGCAGAATTTTATTTGTTTTCATTTAAACGTTGTGTTTTTGTATTCTAGATAGCTCTTTGGGATAAACTTTATTGTTTTGTGGCTACAGCTAATTTATTAAATATTGAAGTGTTTATTTAACTTGAAGGTATATGTGAATTAGTTTCAAAATATCACTAGTAGAGATAGTTCGTAAGTAGGTAGGATACCTCTAGATACCTAGGTAATTAGGTAAGTACTATTTTTTCGTTAATTTGTTTATTTATCAACATGCCAAGCCCCTGCTGTATTCCTGGGTGTAACTCTAACTATAAAAGTATTTTAAAAGCAGGCGAAGAGAGTATAATATATTTTTATAGTTTAGATTTGACCAATGACTGTATAAATATTGTTAATCAGGTTTCAGTGGACATTGATATGAAGGTAAAGGTTTTTTAAAAGGTAATGAATTGGTTTACAATGATTTGAAATGGATTTTACCCTTTGAAATGAAACTAATCAGGTGGTCTGAGCTTGAAAACTTATTGTCTCGGTACCAATTCATACATTGTGAAAGTAACGAAGTTTCCCAGATAGTAGGTGACTTTCTTAAGACAAGCGTAGATTTTTTAAACAAAGCCTTACGCTTACTAAATTTTGAGACTTCAGAAGTCTATCGTCAATCCTGTTATTTAAACGCAGAAGATAATAATTTGTATAATAGAATATTACTTTTGATCGATCAAATAAATGTACTCGTAGTGAAACAAAAACAGCTTCTCAACGCAATATTACTATTATTTAATAATTAGGTAAGTTGTTCTTGTTATCCAAAACTATTTATTACTTTTTTTGTAAGTTTTTCAATATCAATATAGTGGCAACAGAGCCAAAAAAATACAAAAAATATCATGATGTCATAATAATAGCTTGTGGATCCGCAACTCCCAGCTGATGCAGCGTTGCCCGATGTCACTTCGTGGCTTTTTTTCTAGGTGGTTGTGGCAGAACTGTAAGAAAGCATCAGTTCACAGTACTGCGCAAATTACACAAGTATAAATATCATCCGTATAAATATCACACAATTATTATTTATAAAAATTTGGAAGAACCAAAAATTGCTATTTCAGGGTGAAACCGAAACGCCTTCAACACGATCACCCTGTATGAAGGGAACGCCATTTGCAATTAAGGACTGTGGTTTTAAGGACCGGGATCTTGAAAATTTGACCCCTGCGTTCTAACTGTTTCCGGAAATATAATAACATAATAATGGGTTATAACTTATTCCGAAAACTGAAAAAGGGGAGGGAGGGGTAATGTTCCGGTTTGCCACTGAAATTTATACTGTGAAAGTTGGGATTGGAGTTTGGGTTGACACTCCTCTAGTGGGCATTATAATTATTCTTATTATAGATTTAGGCGTATAATTGTTTTCAATAGCTCATCGCAATCAACTCTACTTTATAATTAAAAACGGTTGTAATTAAACTCATTTTATCGGCGAAATTAAAATTATAAAAGGTGATCTAGTCATTAAATTCTATAATTTTTTTTGCAAAAATTACAGACACAAAAAATGTCAATTAGCTATTAATGACAACAAGCGTGCATGTTGGTTCTTTATAGTCAACAAAAACATTCAAAATATATTATGTCGAGGTTTTTACAGGACTTGGTTACGTCAACACATACATATTATGTATCAGCTATATTTAGGTATGCTTATTAGACCAGGGCTGAAACCTTTGAAAATGGTAAAAAGTGAAAAAAAATAATAGTAGGATGAAACCCATTGGAAAAGGAAGAGAATATAACAAAAATGAAAGGAAAAATAATTTACGGGTGATCCGAGGTCGGGAAGTGGAAAGGGGTGAGTTTTTAAGGGTAGAAAACGATTTATCTCGATTTCCGGCAAAACTACAAGTCCTATGGAAAAACATTAAATACCGAAGTTGTAGGTAATAAAAAGATCTACAACTTTTGTATTTACACTTTTTTCACATAACCTCAAAATTTATGTGAAAAATTCAAATAACCAAGTTTTTGCTTTTTTATTTTTCTTTTACAAAAAAATTTTTTTTGTCACGAAATTTGGTGAAAATTTACCTTTTTATGTCCCAAACACACCGTAATTTTTTTGATTTAAAATATTTATTTTTTCACTTTATTTTTACTTAATATCGAAAAAGCACCCTAATTTTCAATCGATAATTCTCACGTCAAAATAACTGCTTTTTTAAAAAAGTCGGTGGGCTTTTTCTTCGTTGAAATCTCTACTTTCTGATGGTGTAAAAAAATATACATTACTATGGTAAATGTTCTCAAAAAATGCAAAGAAACGAAAAAAACTCGAATCCGAATTTTTTTTTAAATCATTATGTACAATTTTGAGCTATTTATTAAAACTATAACTTTAATTACTCGAAAAACGTAAGATTCCATGTTACATTGATAAACAAAAAATTGCAAGTCGAAATATACTAGTAGAAGTAGAGATTTTAAGGAACAAAAAGCCCACCGACTTTTTTAAAAAAGCAGATATTTTGACGTGAGAATTTTTGATTGAAAATTAGGGTGCTTTTTCGATATTGAGTCAAAATAAGGTGAAAAAATAAATATTTTAAATCAAAAAAGTACAGTGTGTTTGGGACATAAAAAGATAAGTTTTCACAAATTTCGTGAAAAAAATTTTTTTTTGTAAAAGATAAAAATAAAAAACCAAAAACTTGGTTATTTGAATTTTTCACATAAATTTTGAGGTTATGTGAAAAAAGTGTAAATACAAAAGTTGTAGATCTTTTTATTACCTACAACTTTGCCATTTAACGTTTTTCCATAGGACTTGCAGTTTTGCAAATCGAGATCAATTGTTTTCTACCCTTAAAAACTCACCCCCTTCCACTTCCCGACCTCGCATCGCCCGTAAATTATTTTTCCTTTCATTTTTGTTATATTCTCTTCCTTTTCCAATGGGTTTCATCCTAGTATTATTTTTTTTGTTTCAAAAATTATCGACCCTGGTCTATATTGTTATTGTTCTTATTCATCCTCACAATTAAAAAAAAGGGAGAAAACACAACGCTGCTAAAATTCTGTTAAACTGGATAAGGACGAGATCAGCTCTGCCTTTTATATTTTCGGGTGGTTTTGTGCGAAAATGTGAAAATGAAACCCTCCGGGATGATTCAGTTGTCTGTCTGTGACAGCCGTTTTTATGTAAACACTCGAAAGTTGAAGCAGACATCTTGTTTAGTGTTAACCAGCACAGTCGGCGCTAAATAAAATTTGGGGTAGGTGGATTTGTGGAGAAAAACAAATACTTTAAGTTTGAATAAACAATAACGATATTTCGAAACGTGAAAATATACGTTAATACAGGGACATTTTTTAAGTGTCTCTTAGCGATTTTCCTACTGACTACAATAAAAAAACAATTACGTGCTCCCTAATGGTATTTGCGAAGAAGCCAAATTTGCCGTAGAAAATTATATAGGTTCACAAATGATTGATGATTGATATATATTTTTAAACGTTTCGGAGATACGGGGCTTCTTAAAATTAGTATACCCCAAATGGCCACACTGATGAATGATATCGTTTATAAACGAATTTTCATTTTTTTAGTGGCGAAGATTTGGGGTAGTTTACTGATGACGGTATAATAAATCCAAATGGTAGAATTTCAATATTCGCCACTAAAAAAATTAAAATTCGTTTACAAACGCTATAGGCGGAATTGACACGTACCCCAAAAAAATTTCGTCGCTGCATAAACGGTGCTGATGAACGTTGCTAACTTCACATATTATTATATGATTTCTTGTTGTTTGCTTTGCTATTGTGGATTGTGGTTGTTTAATATTTACGGATTTCTAGTTTTTGTGTAGTATAGTGAATTTTGGATACTCGGATTGGAATATAAACAATGACCAGTAAAAACCGTTGTATGATTTTATTATGTCTAAATAGAGGTAAAATACCGGGTATTTCGTTTTTTCACTAAATATGGAGTAGTGGTGTATCTTGATATATAACTTTATTTTATTATGATCAATTTAATCACATCTAACTAGGCCTAGGCTACACAAACAAGGTATGAAAATAAAGAGAAACACACACCAAGACAGATTATCCCGATGCATGTTTGGGTATATTTCATTTGCAGCCCTGCAATCTTCAAAAAGTTTAAAAGACACTATTCTCTTTACTTATACAGGGTTATCCAAATTAAGTGTCCACCATTGGTAACTTTGTTATTATTAAAGATAGAAAATTGCTTAAATTAGCAAACTAGTAGTATTTTTACAGCTCATTAAGATACAAGAATAAAAAAACAGTAGAGCATCGCGTTTTTGAGGTTGGAAGTAAAATACCTTTTTTTAAATGGAACCCTGTATATTATATTTTTATCTGTTAAAGCTTTAAATTTTAAACAAAAAAGCTTATAATGACTTTTCTATTAAGTCAAAAATAACGTCAATATTGAATTTTATAGCTATTTATGTATCAAGGGCGTTACGGGGACTATAATGCCCTGAAGGTAGAAATAGCCCGAGGGCCTCTGGCCCGAGGGATAGGTTTCTGCCTGATGGGCATTATAGTCCAGTAAAGCCCGTGGTGCATACAATGCTTTATGTTTTACCTAAAAAAGAGTTTTTCAATGACTAATTACATTATTTATTCGCAATATAAAAAATAAGTTGCACCTGTACCTGTATACGTAAGTAGATAATGACTGGTGTTAAGTTTGACTTTGATGTTTCTGTCAGTTAGTCAGTTGGCATTTTTTATTTAACGATTTGCTCAAAATGGAAGAAATTCCACAAAATATAAGAGAAAAGGTCATAAAAGCGACCGAAAATCTTTTGCCAGTTAAATCAAGGCAACAGTATGATCGGGAGTATGGCATATTTGGTATTTGGAAAGATACGAACACAATTCTTCAAATAACCGAAAATGTTTTAATGGCATATTTCCAGGAACTGGTAAGTTATTGATTTTATTTTAATACATATGTTTAACAAACTTTATTATTTTTAGTCGGAAAAATACAGTCCGAACTCTCTCTGGACCAAGTATTCTACAAGCGGGCATTATCATAATGCCCGCTTATAATGCCCTAGGTGTGATAGCAGGTATTATTGCTATCATAACATATTCCGTTTCTAAGGTATTATAGATCAATAATAGATAGGTAAAACATAAAAATATTTATGTTTTACCTATCTATTATTGATCTATAATACCTTAGAAACGGAATATGTTATGATAGCAATAATACCTGCTATCACACCTAGGGCATTATAAGCGGGCATTATGATAATGCCCGCTTGTAGAATACTTGGTCCAGAGAGAGTTCGGACTGTATTTTTCCGACTAAAAATAATAAAGTTTGTTAAACATATGTATTAAAATAAAATCAATAACTTACCAGTTCCTGGAAATATGCCATTAAAACATTTTCGGTTATTTGAAGAATTGTGTTCGTATCTTTCCAAATACCAAATATGCCATACTCCCGATCATACTGTTGCCTTGATTTAACTGGCAAAAGATTTTCGGTCGCTTTTATGACCTTTTCTCTTATATTTTGTGGAATTTCTTCCATTTTGAGCAAATCGTTAAATAAAAAATGCCAACTGACTAACTGACAGAAACATCAAAGTCAAACTTAACACCAGTCATTATCTACTTACGTATACAGGTACAGGTGCAACTTATTTTTTATATTGCGAATAAATAATGTAATTAGTCATTGAAAAACTCTTTTTTAGGTAAAACATAAAGCATTGTATGCACCACGGGCTTTACTGGACTATAATGCCCATCAGGCAGAAACCTATCCCTCGGGCCAGAGGCCCTCGGGCTATTTCTACCTTCAGGGCATTATAGTCCCCGTAACGCCCTTGATACATAAATAGCTATAATAGTAGTAAAATAATAAGACGAAAGTTGGTAAATCTATCTTCATTGTTTCAATTTGGGCTTTATAACTTCTTTAGTTTTTATCCTAGGAGAAATTCATTATAAACTTTTTTGTTTAGAATTTAAAGCTTTAACAGATAAAAATATAATATACAGGGGTTTCCATTTCAAAAAATGACATTTTACTTCTAACCTCAAAAACACGATGCTCTACTGTTTTTTTTATTCTTGTTTCTTAATGGGCTGTAAAAATACTACTAGTTTGCTAATTTAAACACGTTTGTATCTTTAATAATAAAAAAGTTACCAATGGTGAACACTTAATTTGGATAACACTGTATATATTATAGAAAAGAAAAAATGTAAATACCCAGGTAGTTTATATTACTCCACGGGTCAAGTTCTCGGGCAAAAACTTTTTCAAATTCTTAAACGAGAAATTGTGCTTGAAACTGTTTTACACGTACATAAGTTTTTGCCAAATTGTAAAACTCAATACAAGTTATATACCAACTAATATTTGAATTGAGGTTAGGTTCGATTTTATGAGTTTTATAGTTTAATTGACTTGTTCTCTTTCCTTTCGAACTAAAAACACGACGACGAATCATTTTTAAACAAATTTTAGAAACAAAACCTTAAAAACAATTTTCTACCCTCGAAATCTGATAGGTTTGCAACTACTAAAAATGCCAGAAATCACTAACTTAATTCCCAACCTGATCAAAAAAATTGGGAAGAAATTCCAATTTTTTGGCAATAATTTAAATTTTAAAGCCCGGACCTGTCCCGGACCACACCGTGATTATTGTTTTCTTATCTAAAAGGTAAATATCTATGGTTAAAGCCCGGACCTGTCTATTTTCCCCTTACTTTTTTTTTTGCTGTAGGTAATATCCTAGTGTGCTTTACCCCAGGCTCCAGGCCCCAATTCGCTCCACGGGTCCCGACAGTTTGTTGTTTTTTATGCTGTCAAATAGGCGTCAGCTGTTTCTTCACTCAACACGTTTGTGGACTTTTTTTTCTTATTTCTATAGATATAGATAGTCGTAGAAAGAGAGTTTTCCATTTCTTTGAAATATCTTGACAACCCTGTATATTGCTTATTTCTTATTTTGTACCTGTTACTCATTAATTGGAAATTTTAAAAGTACCTACGCAATTATATTATGACAAATTGAAATAATACAATTTGTTGAGCTTATTTGAAAAAATGCCCAAGAAAAACAAAAGCTAAATACCCGATGCATTATAAAATGAATGTCGTAACCTTGCGTGTTGTGCACAACACAACCAAACGGTGCTGTGGAAATTACTAGGTATTTAATTATAAAATGACATGTTTTTATTGGAGTTTAAGTTAATAATAATATACCTTATTTAAAGGGAATCATAATTATTAATAAAAAATGTTCATAAGAGAGTGCATTAGTTCGTTCACGATAATCAGCTTTTTTATTAAGTTTTAACTTTAATGCTTTAGGGCAGTGGCGACTGGTTAATGAAGGGCTCTGGGGCGCCGCCCTCCTTGCAATTATTTCAAACAGGATCCAAAAATACTTTACTTAAAAAACCAATAACGCAATGTATGTAAGCAATCAATTAAAATAATTCAAACCAAACGTAGCCCTATTCTAACGGGCAGACTATACTTATATTATGCAAGCGAGTTGCGCGCAATCAAGGTTGTACTAAGCGCGGGCGGCGGCGGGCGACCGATTATCCGTCCCGATTCAACGCGCCTTCTCGATGGGTTGTCATGACGACGGAGGCCTGACGTCACCTACACATCGCACAACGAGCGGCCACGGAGAGCTCCAATTTTCCGCGCCCACTGTTCGCGAATCGCGATGCGTCCTGTCGTCTGTCGATGCCGTTGACTCGCTGACGTTTTGTTTATTAGTTTAGAGTTATTTATTAATTACGTTATAAAAGTGGAAAATGTCGTGTAATATGAAGTTCAGTGATTTACAGAAGCTTGTGTTTAGTTCTCTGAGCTTAAGTGAAAAACTTGAACTTAAAAAATGCTAGAAATTGAACATAGTACAAGTGCAATCAAAATGTAATAGTAAGGCACAGTTTACGCGTAAGTTTGAAAAAGAAATATATAATAAAAAATCCTGGATATGCGGTTGTGAGGACAAAAATTCTTTTTTTTTTGTTTCGTGTGTCTTCTTTTTGACGGGGATGATAATTGGACTATAAATAGGGTGCAGGACTTAAAACATCTTTCAGAGAAAATAAAAAAACATGAAAATAGTGCAAAACATCGTCATAATGTGGTAAGTTTTGAGATGTTAGGACAAACTAATATTTTAACTTGTTTAAGTAGTGCTTATGCTAATGAAATTAAAATTCACAACGAGAAAGTTAGAGAAAACCTCGGAAAAAACAGACATGTACTTTCGAAAATAATAGACATTTAAAATTTTTTTATTTAAAGCCAGCGCCCCCCCTGACTCGCTAGTCACGAGCCGCCACTGCTTTAGGGTTTAGGTGGCGGCTAGTCTATAAGTGCGGTCTTGCGCGCGCACTGCCTACAAAAACAAGCCAAGCAAGAAAATTAAAAAAAAATTAAATTAATATAAAGGTATATTTATTTTTGTATTGTTTAAAGTCGCGGTAGTCGCAAACGAAATGGGAAATCCGCGCGCCAGTATAAGTACAAATTTTAATTCCTCTCAAAAGATCGATTCCAAGTCACGTGACACTCTGACAATTCTGGTCTATTAAATTTATAAGTTGGCATGAGTTCCAGGACCGGAGTCGAAAATTATACATGCGATACCTTCTAAAACAATTGATGCAATAGTCTCATCGGTTCTACCGCTTTAATATTGCCAAATAATAATAATAATTTCTTTTGAAAGTTTTGTTTTATAAATATTATAATTAAAGGTAGGTAATAACAATCATGAGCTTTTATATGGTTTAAAAATAAAGTGTCAAAATATATAGATTTAAAAACTATATAATATTGTAATTATCCAAACCTTGAAAATACTAAATTAACTGAAACGCAACTTTAAATAGGATTCTGTCACTTATATTTGCAACAGAATTTTTTGGTTTTATTTGTTCAAATTACACCTATAGGTAAAACACTATACCTAGAGTTCAATATACACTAATTGAATTCAGTCAGATATTACATTTACTGTCAAGGAAATCTTCAATTTATTGATACGGTTACATTTCTAAACTATGTATGTATGCAGGCTAACTTAATGTTAAAAACTTTATTTTATTGCCATACAAACAATAATAATAGTAATATTTAATAATAATTTCACTTATGTAAGGTGCGTAGACCCAGAAAATAGAATTATATATTTGTTCGCTATCCTATTACATATTAATAGGGTTACCTTTTTAAACTACTATACAGGGTTTCCCAAAAGTAATAGGACACAGAGCAACAGCAGACTCCTTAAGCCGAAATAATGCGATTTACTTAAACTTGCCTTATCCCAAAATTGATAACAACCAAGATACAGGGTGTCAAAGTTTTAATTTTGTTTTCGTTTTTTTGCGATTATTTCTTAACGAAACGACATAGCAGCAGAAAATTAAGGATTTTGGGATTTTTTGAGATGAGGAATTCAAAATTATCCATAGTTTTTGTGTAACCAGTACCAGTAGAGGTCGCTGCCTACGGCATTACCCACTCCTTTTATCTGGCATAACTTTGTTTAGGATTCTTATATCGATTCAACTATTAAAAAAATAAGTTACTTTACTTCTTTTACATTAAAAACATATACCTTATTGAAGTCGCTAGGAGCAACCATTTTCGAGATAATCGCATTTCATATGTCCTATGCAACTAAGTACGTGGTCCAAAAGTAGCGGAAAATCAAGCAACGATGAATTTCTAACTTAAAATTATTGTAAATCAGCTACATTTCCTTAAGGTTGACTATTTTTTTCTAATAAAAACGTTTTTTCGTATACCTACGGAATTACTAATTTTACTCCAATCAAAAATTTTATTTAATACTTAGTTTAATAACATTGAAAAGTAACAAAATAGAAAAAAAATGGTAACGCCGTGATAGCAATTGTTCAAAATGGGCACCATTGACCTTAATACATTTACCTGCGCCCTGCACTCCGACCGTTCACATTTTCTTGTGCATAAATAATACAAAGCATATCACGAATTTCCGCATTGGAAATTAAATTATGCCTAAAAAATTTATAATATCTAAGTAGGTATTGTACGAAGAAAATTAATAACTTTGACAGATGATACTTTAGGTAACATGTTGTTGCCTTAGAAACGTCGTTGTTTTTAATCAAGGTCAGCTGTGATAAATAATACTAACACGAATACACAATTATTTTAAATATTTTAGGATTCTTGCATTAAAAATATCGAATGCGATTATCTCGAAAATGGTTGCTCCTAGCGATTTCAATAAGTTATACGTTTTTGATGTAGAAGAAGTAAATTAACTTATTTTTTTAATAGTCGGATCGATATAAGAATCCTAAACAAAGTTATGTCAGATAAAAGGAGTGGGCCATACTGGTTACACAAAAACTATGGATAATTTTGAATTCCTCATCTCAAAAAACCCCAAAATCCTTAATTTTATGCTGCTATGTCGTTTCGCTAAGAAATAATCGCAAAAAAACTAAAACAAAATTAAAACTTTGACACCCTGTATCTTGGTTGTTATCAATTTTGGGATAAGGCAAGTTTAAGTAAATCGCATTATTTCGGCTTAAGGAGTCTGCTGTTGCTCTGTGTCCCATTACTTTTGGGACACCCATAGGCTAACATAATATTTAATAGTTTATTTCAACCTTACTATTGCCAAACAATAATAATACTGATAATAATAATAATAATAATCAAATAGCTAATTTTTAAAGGTTACTAACATGGAAAGCTGTTTTGGCATTTAGCAGAACTAGGCGGTACCCGGTTTTGTCCCACTCTCCCCTACCTACCTAAGTCAGAGAAATAATTTCTACTTATTTTTCTTGAAACAGAAAAGGATACCTAAACCAAAAATTATACATTAGAAACCTAACCTTTACGAACAAACATTTTATGAACAAAAATTTCACAAACTAACTTTTCGACAAAAACGCCGTTCAGATAAAATGAAACCTATTACTTATCGATGAAATCAACTAACGTGCAAGGCACACAATAATAATTATGATCCCTAATGAAAAATAATTAAAAAATTTTAACCTGTAAATTTTTGGTCAAATGAATAATAGTTGTAGGTATTATTTATCCAATCTCAGTTTGAGGATATTCCAATCATTCCATACGGCGGTAAACAGTCTCAAAGAGACCGACCGCTCAACCAGGGTTGTCAGATCTCTCTTCTTCAATTCTTTAAGTTTTTTTATTAAAGATATTTCATTTATATCAGTATTCAATTGTTAGTCAGTAACTTTCTTTGAAAGCTAGTTTGCAAATATACTTTAAACCGAGGAGTTTTGAGTGTGACAGAAAAAAATAACAAGCCATTCATTGTTATAATAAGACATTCTTTAGTCCTTAAGAAACAATATAACTGAAATCAAGACAAAAAATGTTTTCAGTGTTTAAAAACAACTAATTAACAAACCCTTGTTTCTCGTATATACTTACATTGTGCTTACAAATCCGAAAATTTTGAAGAATTGGCAACAGCATGTAATTTGTTGCGATTGCAAGCGCCAGGATATAAGCTGAACCGGTACCCGGCCCGTCTGACGATCGATTCTGCCAGACAGAGATAGGTCAGTGACCGCCGATGGCGTGGAAGAGACGGAGATAAAATATACGTGGTTATGCCTTGATGAACGGGCCGGAGTCTGGTTGACGAGAGTGAAGTTCTGGTAAAAAAATTAAAGCATTTTCTGAGCAGTGTCGTGCCGTGTCAGGTTTATTTTTCTGATTTTAGTTTTGTATATAGAATTTTTGAGTTACCTTATATTTATTATTTTAATATAATATTATTATATTATACAGTGGGTTTATAAATTGTAGTATGTACAAACATCTAATGTAAAACAAACTTATAAGTGTGTATACGCATATTAATTATTTGTGTGGAACGCCTATGGTTAGGAAATTCCCACAGTTTAATGTCATTAAATTGACCTAAGAAAGACTATACTTACCGGCCACACAAAAGTAATTAAAATTCAATGAAAGTAAAAATAATTTCACCATAACCACAAAATATTTTGAAAAAACGTAATTAAATGTAACAAAAAGCACAAAAACGCAATTTATAACTCGGTGATTGGGCTCATTACGGTCCACTTCTAACCTGGGGATATTATTATGTCCCAATATCAGCTGATCGATGACAAATTTCTGCTGCCATCTGTTTTAAAACGAGAGAACTCGTGCCGTTTACTATACTCTTACTCCCGCCGCAACGTGGGAACAGGGCAGAAATCCCGGTTTCGAAATGTAACACGAATGTTTATTCTATCCCCGTTTTTCTTTAAAATATCGAGAAATAGGTACACTTTATTTTATGGGTTGCAATTTAAAAAATGTCCTTATTATGCTGAATTTTTTTTTTTTATTTATACTTTGACC
Organism: Polydrusus pterygomalis; assembly: GCA_963969555.1. Taxonomy (NCBI): domain Eukaryota; kingdom Metazoa; phylum Arthropoda; class Insecta; order Coleoptera; family Curculionidae; genus Polydrusus; species Polydrusus pterygomalis. The sequence continues at coordinate 11,446,839 of OZ018383.1, forward strand.
CTTCCTGCTTTAATTATGATCGGCCGCCACTGGAAATATGCCACAATTTACGACATACTTGTTTAAAAAGCGGAAACAATTTTGATGCGAATAAGGTATTTTCATTTTCAAGCCATCTAAGTTGCGAGCTTTTATTCCGATGGCATATTTCCTATTTCTTTAAAATTCTCCGCCTTTATTGCGCAGTATATTCCGCAGTTTACGAAAAATCAAAAACTTCAAACTGAATAAAAGTATCCCATTAAAAAGAGCAATTCCCGGTAAACAGGCTGTTTAAATTTAAAAGCCTCTCGACCTAGGGAACGTTTTTTATTCCAATTTATTCACTATATATTCTTGTTTAATTGCCTCTAAAGTTTTATTTCTTTGGCCGTTGTCGCTTTTCTTATTTAACCAATTAAAATAATTAATTCATGGGAAAAATTATTGTATGTTAATAAAATTACCAATTTTATTACTTACTCTTTGCTTTTGCACACTGCTGTTTAATAGTATTTTAAATCTAACCGCCCGTATCCTTATTCTTATTATAATAAAGTTTGTTCAATGACCGCTGACCGTTGACATCACGGCTAGTGCTCATCTTTTTAACATTCGTCAACTTGCGTCAATAATAAATGTCCTATAATTTTTACCAGTTTTTTTTCTACTCCTTACTCGGTAAGTAGGTACTTCATTTTGATACTGATTTGAGGTTTTCAAAAACAAAATGTTTCATCCCATGATTTCTTTTACAAACTACTTATTTTTGACTTCATTAACAGTATAAAAATAATAATTAAAAATTTGAAAAAATGCGCTTGTATTTTACTCGTTCACATGCATTCGTCTTTATGTAGATCAAGCCTAAGAAAAATCAAAACCTTTACCACCGGTAAGTCAAACGGACTGAATTAATTTACGACGTACCGCAAATATGGAGAATATGACGTAACGGTCAGCGGTCATTGAACAGACTTTACCTCCTTCCTGCTGCTTGAAAGCATTGAAACCGTGTAGGTAAATACCGTGCGAGCAAAATTATTTGCATCAAAGAGGGCTTGGATTAAAAAACGTAGGGCTTGGTTTGGATCACAATGATATGGGGACGATATATCTAACCAAATCTAGGTTAAAATTTTGTCAAATTCATATTATGACATGATATGCCAAACTGATGAGTAATAAAATAAGTAGACAAATACAAATTTATTTTTGTTGTTTACAAAATTATAATACTTGCACTTTATAAGGAAATAGATTTAGCTGCTTCTTAAGAATAATCCCGCATGTTCCATAAGATCTTCCCACTTCTTGGGACAGGCGTCTTATACAATTTGTTGGCGTATTTTGCATTATTTCACGAACGTTTGCAACAAGTTCTTCTATCAGATGGTCTTCCTGCTCCTTTTTTTGTGTTGTATAGAACCTGTTTCCCTGAACACAGCCACGGTTCTTTTCAGGCAATGATAAAAATCCCCAGCGATAAAAGCAACGTTAGGAAAATATTCGTGAAAATCGTCCATGCACAAACCCGGATTGTATTGCCACTCACCATTTACTCTAACCCTGTTTCGAAAATACGGTTCAACCATGAATGTTTTGTGCTGTTCCGTAAAGCCCATTGTGTGAATTGTTCAAGAAATTGGAAAAATTAGCGATGAATCAAATTACTTGTACTAACGACTGTCAAATATGACGGAATAACTGATTGATTGTTAATTCAGGTAGTTACTGATACCCAACAAGTATTAAGCTCTACGGCTAAGCATTACGTCCTTAGATGCAAGGCCCTCTTTGATGCAAATAATTTTTGCTCGCACGGTACAATTTTCTTTTAAAGAAAAATATTTCTGTATACCGTCTTTTACTGTGATTTTTTTTTGTTGAATAAAACTGAAGCATAAATGGCAAATACCTACAGTTTTATTAATACGGAAAAAGACGTTTTTGTATACGAATGAAAGAGCACTCGAGAATTTTCGAAGAATTTTTTTTTATAATCAAATGTTTACCACAAAGCAGAATTTTTCTACCGTGAAACGGCTGAGAAAAAGAAAAACTTTCAAAATTTACCTAATTTTTTTTTCAAACATCGAATTTACATTTTATTATAAGTAACATCTTGGAACTTTTAATGCTAAATAATAGTTATTAATGATACTAGTTCGATATGAACACTATAATGAAACGTGTGCAACGTTAAACCACGAGGCGTTAGCCGAGTGGTTTAATTGCACAAGTTAATGTTCGTTGCCTCAAGTCAAATATTAGTTGGTATACAGGGTGATTCACGTTCACCCTATATATTATTAAATTTTTAAATTCTACATAAAATTATAATTATGTTTTAATAAAAGCATTATTAGTCTATGCTTAATGGTTTCCGAGATATTGTCTCTTGAAAAATTACATTTTTGAATTTTGACAGCTTTTAGCTTTTTAACTGTACGTCTGAGAGCAAAACGGCTTACATGTCCCAATCTTCGATTTTTATTATCTTTCCAAAAGTAACAACTTCCGGTCAAACCGGAAGTATCATATTTCCTACATCCGGTTTAACCGGAAATTGACAATTTTGGAAAGATAATAAAAATCGAAGATGGGGACATCTAAGCCGTTTTGCTCTTAGACGTACAGTTAAAAAGCTAGAAGCTGTCAAAGTTCAAAAATGTCATTTTTCAAGAGACAATATCTCGGAAACCATTAAGCATAGACTAATAATGCTTTTTTAAAACATAATTATAATTTTATGTAGAATTTAAAAATTAAATAATATATAGGGTGTTCCATTTAAAATATCGAAGTGGCTATTATTTTTGTGTGGAAGCGGCAACACTGTATTGTTAAAAATATTTTAGATAGGTAGAGCGTGTCCGTTTATGTAAACGACCAAATTTTCAGAACGATTCCTTTATTGATTCGTCAGAAACGTCTAACGTTCCATCCACCGTGAATAACCCTGTATAACTTGTATTGATTTTTACAATTTGGTAAAAACTTGGGTACGTGTAAAACATTTTCAAGCACAATTTCTTGTTCAAGAATTTGAAAAAGTTTTTGCCCAAGAACTTGACCTGTGGAGTAATATAAACTATCAAGGTATTTCCATCTTTTTTTTATATATAATATAAGTATAGAGAAAAGTGTCTTTTAAACTTTTTGCAGATTGCAGGGCTGCAAATAAAATATACCAAAACATGCATCGGGATAATCTGTCTTGGTGCGTGTTTCTCTATATTTTCATACCTTGTTTGCATAGCCTAGGCCTAGTTTGATGTGTTTAAATTGATCATAATAAAATAATGTTATATCAAGATACATCACTACTCCATACTTACTGAAAATACGAAATACCAGGTATTTTACCACAATTTGTGCATAATAAAATCATACAACGGCTGTTACTAGTCATTATTTATATAAGCACAAACACAATTCACTAAACTACACAAAAACTAGAAATCCGTAAATATTAAACACCCACAATCCACAATAGCAAAGAAAACAAGGAATCCACAGAGAAACCTTACTTAAAACACAACAACAAAAATGGCGGCCGAGCCGGTTCTGGAGTGTATTTGAAGCATGTCGCTAAAGGACAGGCCGATAACACGAGGTTTGTGCGCATGCCCGATGCTGCTCAGAGGGAAGGCAGCTGATTTGACTAATTTTTTCACCCATAAAACGTAACTTTTGTTTGCGCAGGAGATAAGCTGTATACCTATCTAAAGGTAAATGAACCTACATATACATGGGGTAGGGGCAAGGCCATCCCCCCCTTAGAAAGTACTCCTCGTTAAGCCAATGCACTCTCTATAATAAGAATAACCCTTTTAAACCGTTTTATTCTTTACCTACCAACAACACCCACGCCAGCAATTTATTCAGTTGCCGAGTTTACGACAAAGACCAATCGGTCCTTTTTATCCACTAAAAATCTGTATAAATCTGTCGTACAGCCATTTAACTTTTTATATATAATTTGCCTTTTAACCTTCCCTAAACAACTAGAAATTTATTTTACTGGAAAAGTGCTTTATATCGGTAAATACGAACCTTTGTATGCGCGATAAAGGTCTGGAGAGTTTGGCTGTTTAAGTGAATAAGAAATTTACAAGAAGTTTGAAGAATATTTAAAAATAATGTATTTCCCTGCCTGTAGGTAGGTATAATTTATCCAAACTCAGTTTGAGGACATTCCATACGGCGGTAAACAGTCTCAAAGAGACCGACCTCACAACCAGGGTTGTCAGATCTTTCTTCTTCAATTCTTTAAGTTTTTTTTATTAACGATGTTTCATTTATATCAGTATTCAATTGTTAGTCAGTAACTTTCTTTGAAAGTTAGTTTGCAGATATACTTTAAACCGAGGAGTTTTGAGTGTGACAGAAAAAAATAACAAGCCATTCATTGTTATAATAATACATTCTTTAGTCCTTAAGAAACAATATAACTGAAATCAAGACAAAAAGTGTTTTCAGTGTTTAAAAACATCTAATTAACAAACCCTTGTTTCTCGTATACTTATACATAATATATTAACAAACTAGAAAATTTGGTAGAACTGGCAACCGTTCACAATTTATGCACGTTGTCAGGGGTGATAAGCGCCAGTTAAAGCGGCTGGTATAAGCTGAAGCGGTCTGCAGCCCGTTCAACGATCGATTCTGTCAGACAGAGATAGGCCAGTGACCGCCGATGGCGTGGAAGAGACGAAGATAAAATATACTTGATTTGGAACTTATGGACGGGCCGGGGAATGGTCCCAGAATGGAGTTCCGGTAAAAAAATTAAAGCATTTTCTGAGCAGTGTCGTGCCGTGTCAGGTTTATTTTTCTGGTTTTAGTTTTGTGTATAGAATCTTTGAGTTACCCTATATTTATTATTTTAATATAATATTATTATATATACAGTGGGTTTATAAAGTGTAGTATGTACAAACACCTAATGTTAACCAAACTTGTAAGTGTGTATACGCATTTTAATTATTTGTTTGGGACGTCTATGGTTAGGAGTTTCATACTGTTTTATGTCATTAAATTGACCTAAGAAACACTATACAATACATTAAGAGCTTGATGGGGCTAGTCGACGACAATCAAGCGAAGACAGACATTCATAAATGTGGGTTTGTGTCAATCCTACACTACTCACTGTTTATAGAGGGACATTCCATCATAGGACATGCCCGAAGGGCTCGGCACAATAACATTTTCACCAATTTATCAGCTATCAATGTAAGAATAGTTTCTTTCCTTATGTTTAAAAAATACAAACTTGGAAAGTATATCCCACATTGTACACCTTTGCTGTGCGATTTTAAAGAGCCTGGTGCTGACAGGTTCAATGTCAATATCAATGTCATATAATATTAAATAATATATTTCAGTAACGAAAAGTCGTAGCAAATCTAGCGAGACGACATTGGAAATACGACGTCGAGTACTATACGATGCCGTCTTCAAAAACTACCCATCTATACGAGGAAACGGAAATTTTGCACCCGTTTCTTTTATTTTTTAGTTTTTGTCAGTTGTTATAATGACAATTTGACGATATGTTTCCCCTCCACGTTCCGTAGGAATGTGAGGCAAAAAAAGCAGGAAAGTGCGTTGCTGTCAGGGCCGGATTAACCACTAGGCCAAATAGGCCATAGACTAAGGCGCCACGAACGAAATAGGCGCCGCGGTTTTTTAACGAATTTCAGTGTACCTATAATAATTATTATTTTATACATTAAAATCACTATTTAAACTATGGCATAATTGCTAATTAGCACACCTATAAAGTATAAAGAACATTCCAATCTAAACAAAAACATTCTAAATTAAAGTATTAAGACTATTTAGTTATCAGATCTCGTGAAATCAACTTCCTTCGACATTATTCAAAATTTCTCGAGTCAGAAATGCCGAAAAAAACATTTCTAGTATCTTAATACCCTTAAAAATATGTTTCATAAAAGTTTTTGGGCATTGGGCCACGAAAACTGTTCCTTTAATACCTTTATATTTTTTGCTCAAAACATTTAGGTACATATATTATTTTATTTGTTGATGTCACTGATCTCGTTAATAACGAGTCGTTATTGATATGATGTTTTAGAAGTAATCCCTATACTTTAGTTTATATCATTTTGTGTATTTATACGGAACCAATCTACCAATATCATTTTTTGACTCTTAGCGCTGAAGTGTTTTTATGTGTTTTATTTTATTTGTATCTTAATTAGCTGGATTAGTCGATTAGTTTGTTTGAACTTTGGAAACTACCAAACTCTTATTAAGTTATGATATTTTAAGTTAATTGTTTTATTTATTTCACATTTTGTAAACATTAATCATTAATGTAAAGTTGTTTGTTTATACTTCTATTTTTTGTTTTATAATTTTCCCTGAGTACTTACGACATGTATTATACGTTTATTACAATTAAATTAATCTATGAGTTTTTTTTAACAAAACGTGCAAATTTTCGCTTGCAAAACGTATTTTTACGAGATTACGTTTAGGCACAAATTTGATCATCCGTATCACGACTCGCTCAATTTTTTAAAATCCATTTCGAAATTGAAAAAAATAGGCGTCAATATTTGTCTGGCCTAAGGCGTCAAATGACCTTAAATCGGCCCTGGTTGCTGTCACATATAATATTAAACAGTTTTATAAAGAATAAATGAATTTTTATAAGGAATAGAATTTTTTCTCAGGGTATTTTCACAGTAACCTGACTTTTCTAAGCAAAAAATTTAGGGGATAATTCTAGACCGAAAATAAATGCTATCTCTTCCTATAACAAAAGTGATTTCGTATTCATCACATGCAAGCAATGTTATTTTAACGTTTTTTTCAAAAATGGTTAGATTTATCGAAACAAAAGTATAGTGGATTTCACCTTAGTTTTTAATGCTTTGACGTCTCTCTTGTCAAACATATTAGCCAACACGTGATTTTAAAATCCCTAATTCTATAAACGGCTTTCAGGCACGGGCTATATTAACAAGAGATGGATATATAACTGACCGTATAGTTACATGTACATGACGAGGATGCACACTACACAGTTCAATACGTTGCCCTTCAATGAGCTCAAACTCGTCAAAAGCACAGAATCGCTCGTATATGCCGTTAGTATGTGCATCTTTGTCTTACGCATTTGCTCTCGCATATCTCTTTTCGTACTTCATTAATTCGATTGTCTCGTCGCGTTCTTTAAATATCACAGAGCCGCATTGGGACACACCGCGCACCGCGTGCATTCTGCTGTTAATTCTTGATCGTTCGTGTTATTGTTTTTGGTATTTTTCAGACATCATTTTGCGTATATTTTGTGCGTATTAGACTTTTTGGTTTTAAACTGCCGGACTGTGTTTATCTGTGACCTGTTTCTTTTTATGCAAAAGTAAGTAAATAATTATTAATGTCTCGGACGGTGACGACGACATCGACAGCTTGTCAGATGAAGACCAAAAATAATAGGGAACTTGCAACAAAATTAAATTTGAAAACCACAGTGAACCATTATGCTAAAATAAGTTTTACATACAGTTGTATTGAAGAGTGCTTGAGGTATCTGTTCTGCAAACGCATGGACAAAAATCTTTTTTTGTAGTAGCTACTTACATTATTTTTTCTTTATTCATTAAAAAAAAACCTAATTCGACATTACAAACTTTTGTTGTTTTATTATTATAAACCAACGAAAAGTTAGACCTATTGTAAACTTCAAACTCTTTAGAACCTAGTCTAAAGAAAAAAATATCTACCCGTGAATAAGAAAATAAAAAAGTAAACAATAAGCTATTAAATATAATATATAGATTTTTTCAACTTAACACTGCATGGTCTAAAATCAAATTAAAAAACAAAATAAGTCTTTAATAAAAAACGTAGTTAATTATTGATGATACTAGATTCACGACTGGCCCTTGTATATTTTTTATTGTACTAAATTAAGAGTGTGTTTTTACCAAAATAACAGCACTTTATTATATTATGAATAAAAATTAAATGAAATTGTTTTTCTGATATTCTATACTATTTCCATTCCCCTTCAGTGTTTTTTTTTTGAAATATCTTAAAAATTGCTTAGGTAATTCTCGTTTCCATCCATAATTATTACAACTACAAATAAATTGACCCATGTTCACACATAATTTTTAAGTCCGGCCCTGGCCAATCCTTAAGTTCTGTAAAAAGAAATGTTATAAATGACATGTGTCAGTGGCGGCCATTAAAAACTAAGGTGAAATCCACTATAGTATACCTTTTTTATGTCAAAAGGTTAAGAGAATAAAAATATTCGGTCAAAATGCGCATACAGAGTAGGACAAAAAAGTTGGGACCATTAAAATTAAAGTATAGGCTCCTATGTGGCGCCCTCTACAAAATGCGGAAAAACGGTGGGCAAATTTGTATTCTTCATCCCGGAAAAGCACCATTTACGAGATTTCGTCAAAACATTATGAGCGTGGCAAAAGGTATTGCAAAAAAAACTGCAAATAAAATTTAACTTTAACACCCTGTAAGTAATTAGCCTTTATTTATTTATTTTTTGCTAAGAGTTATAAGTTATAAATGATAATATCGCAATCCAAAGATATATAAGGCTACAAATAATAATAAAACAATTTCATCCCCCCATGCTGGCGCTATTTTTATTAGGCATTGCCATAAGGGTGTTTTGAGGTCAGTTTGAACCAGAAAAAAATGGGTCACAAGCTTGTCGCCTTGTTATTTTGGCCTATGCCCTTCCTTTTGAGGATAAAATTATGTCGCCATCACTTAGTGGTAAAGTTGTTTTAATACGGGGTGAGTCACGTTGGGGGATCTATCAGAAGATTTTTTTTTTAAAAAATTTTCCAAAATAAAGATACTGATGTAATCGGATAATACTGCAAGTTACGTTGGATGGTTTACCCTCATAAATGCTTTTTACTGCAATATTTAAATCCTCCATTCTTTTTTACAGTATCTACGAATTAAGTCTCTTAAACTTAAATTTCTACTCTCCAACGAGGATATTATGCCCGGTATAAATCTGAAATTAAAAAATAAAAACAAGAACTTTAGCTTCACTTGCACTTTTTAACAACTCTTTACATTGCACAACACACTGCGAATCGTCATCTAAGTAAATCCAAAATTAGTTCTTTAATGGCTTCGAAATGCTCTGCGTAGAATATTGCGGCCTTAATCCGTGTTCCCCACCGGATAATTACAGGTTCTGGGGGTAAACTAACTCCTGGTAATCTCTCCTTACACAACCGCACTCTTAGAGGCGAACAAACCCGATCCTAGCAGGTGTGCAGCGCGTGCGCCGCACGCGGGCGGCTAAAACAAGGGGCGGCCGTAGGCCGCAGATAGTTCTGTCAATCAAGCAAAACTTTTTACGAATTTCTCGAAATAAAAATAAAGTGACATTTATCAAACTATAAAAGATAACTTTAAAATTAACGTCGAAGAAGAAAACAATATTTTTGTGAATTATTTCAAATGGATTTATTTATTAAAGATTTTCAATCAAACCAGCCAGCACCAGTGGTGAAATTTCTAGTTTTTTTGATGTGGTACAAGAGATATATAATTACTTTTCTGCGTCCCCATATCGATATGATTTACTTAAAAAAACACGTGAAAACTCTTACTTTAAACCCGTTAAGTGAAACAAGATGGGAAAGTCGTATCAATGCTATTAGACCTCTAAAATTAGAGCTAAAAAACATTATTACCTCGTTAAAGGCCTTAATTATTGAAGATACCACCAGACACACGAAAACAAAAATGGGTGCTAAATCAATAATTAAAAGTCTTGAAACATTTAAGTTTTTGTGTTCAATTTTAATTTGGCATGATTTATTATCAAGAATTGATGTATTGAGTAAAATGCTTCAAAATCCTTAATTAAACATCGCGGAATGCATTAAAGGCTTAGATAATCTTAAAAAATATTTAGTTTCCCAAAGATCTGACGATAATTTTAAAATATTTGTCGATTCAGCAACAACACTTGCTAGAGATTTAGGTATTGATCCCGAATTTCCCATCTCGAAGCTCAGAAAAAAGTTAGTTTATTTGATTACAAGGGCAGGGCGGTGATGAACCAGTTTTAAATCCCTTCCTGCAATTCAAGATTGCTTTCTATTTTGCAGTTCTTGATTACGCGATCTCTTCGATAAATGAAAGATTTACCTTATTATCTGAGTGCTATTCAATATTCTGCTTTCTGTATGAGTTTCACACCATTTATAATGATGACCTCATGAAAGCCTGCGTGGACTTAGATATTAAGTTACAGGTACAGGAGGAAGGAACTATTTTGAAAGATATAGACGGTATTCAACTCTTTAATGAAATAACTTCATTTAAAGATATTTTTCCAGGTAAAAACAGCCAATTAAGATATTAGAAATTTTAGTCAAAAATGATCTCATTCCCTGTTTTCCAAATTTTGCTCTAGCAATAAGGATTTTTTTAACCTTACCTGTTTCTGTGGCTTCAGGTGAAAAAAGTTTCAGTAAATTAAAAATTATTAGAAATTACTTGAGAAATAATATGACACAAGAAAGACTTTCAGATTTGGCCATCATCTCTATTGAATCCGAAATATCTGAAAAATTATTTTATAGTTATTTATTAGGTAGTCTTCGAGGAAGGACTGATTTATATTTATATACTTTTCGTTTCGCGAGATTTATGCTTCAGTACTTTTTGTTATTTTATATTTTCTGGTAAATACTGTTGTTTTACATTTCTAATTATAAAATGTCTATTTTTGTTTGAAAAGTAATATTTTTGTTAGTTTATTATTTTGTTAAAGTAAAAAGAAAAAAAGGTGTCGCTAATATAACATATTAGCTGGCCCAAAAATAAATTCTTTCCCGTAAAATTTTATTTGTAGTTTGCATTTTTATTAATGTTTAACTTTTTACTCTTATATACATGTAGATGAGTTTATAACGTCAACGTTAAGTATTACTCAAAATAGGAAAAATTCTTTAGAGGGGCGGCATAATAGGTCTTTGCACGCGGGCGTCCGACACCCTAGGATCGGCCCTGCTTAGAGGTGCTTTTAGAAACATTTTTTACATTTGAAATTAATTTATTTTAATTTAAATACAGTTTGTTAAGCAGGTAATAATAACGCATTATTAAGTGACAATAAACAACCCCTAACAATATACCTGCAAACCCTGTAAACCCCCCATAAATACCTTGTGTATAACCAAAATGTAAATATAAATATTATAATCTTCAGATTGGAAAATCCCTGAAATAAGTACCGAACTGGACATTAAACCTTTAACGCTTTAAATTTTTTGATAAGGCCGAAAACATAAAAATATGCTCTTACAATAATAATTTATGAAAAATATGCATTTTATTATAAAATTGACAAAATATGCATTTTATTATAAAATTGACAAAATATGCATATTATACAGTGTGGTTGTTTAAGTGTGCAACATACAGTGTCCGCAAGAAAGTCCGCATCAAATGGGATTTTTTTTTTATTATTAGGTATAGGTAAAAATTGAAAAAGCAGTTAGTTTTTGCTTACCTAAAAACCAAAAATGACGCATACTGATGCAGCTGCACGACTTGCGTTACCTGTCAAATTTGACATTTTTAATAAAATAAGTTCCAAAATGCCCTCATTTATCAAAATATCGAAAAACTTTATTCAATAAAGTTGTTTATTTAGGCATTTTCAGCCTCTGGACGAAATTTGGACAGTCTAATAGAATTTTTAATTTTTGCCAGATTCTTGAAAATTTTGATCAACCCTCGTAGATTAACTTTTATACATCGATGTAAAACCATTTGCCTTTACTTCATTTGTAATCTTAATGCAATTTTGTATAAAATTTTGGATTTTAATTATTTATTTTGCTTCAAAAACTGAAATTGTTATTGATCAGTATGTAATGTTTGATGCAAAGTTTATCTAATTACATCAGTTTTGCCAAAACCGACGTTTCTCATTTTTCTTAAGTTAGTAAACAGATGTACAAAAAAAAACATTAGGAAGCTTTCGTTGAAATTTTACTTAATTAATATTAAATTAAATTAATTATATTAAACTATATTTTTGTTGAATAAAATGTTTCGAGCGATTAATATTTATTCTTTTTGATCCAATATTAATTAAGTAAAATTTCAACGAAAGCTTCCTAATATTTTCTTTTTGTACATCTGTTTACTAACTTAAGAAAAATGAGAAACGTCGGTTTTGGCAAAACTGATGTAATTAGATAAACTTTGCATCAAACATTGCATACTGATCAATAACAATTTCAGTTTTTGAAGCAAAATAAATAATTGGAAACAAAAATTTTACACAAAATTGCCTTAAGATTACAAATGAAGTAATGGCAAATGGTTTTACATCGATGTATAAAAGTTAATCTACGAGGGTTGATCAAAATTTTCAAGAATCTGGCAAAAATAAAAATTGTATTAGACTGTCAAAATTTCGTACAGAAGCTAAAAATGCCTAAATAAACAACTTTCTCGAATAAAGTTTTTCGATATTTTGATAAATAATGGCATTTTTGAACCTATTTTATTAAAAATGTCAAATTTGACAGGTAGCGCAAGTCTCGCGCTTCAGTATACGTCATTTTTGGTTTTTAGGTAAGCGAAAACTAACTGCTTTTACAATTTTTACCTAAACCTAATAATAAAAAAAAATTTCATTTGATGCGGACTTTCTTGCGGACACTGTATAGGCATTTTTTTTATTACCGATTTTTCAGAAAATTTTACTCTTGATAAAAGTTGGTGCATGTTCGATAATCATATTAGGTGCACTTGGAATGGTTGCAAGTCAAACGGCGTACAGGGTAGGCTAAAAAATATAAAACTTGTACAATAATAAAGTACCCCTATTTCAGAAAATTCAGCAAAATGTTATAAAGAAAAGTTGTTTAGAAATAAAAGTTATGCATAGATCCAAAAACGTGACCTCCTAAAATAAAAAAAATATATTTTTTTCAAAAGCATTAATAATTTCCCAAAAAATTTTTATATTCACCATAAAGACCTTCATAAATTAATCAAAATCAAATCAATTTCACATATCTTTGTTCAAATTGAAGCATATTTGTACAATTTACTTGAATTTTTAATTTATTAAGGAATCACAAACTTCATGTTTGTTGCAACGATATTAAACACAACTTTAAAATATCCTAAAAATTCTTTTTAACAAGATTAAACATTAGTTATGATAATATGCTAATTAAAAAACTATCATTTAAAGTGCCAAATTTTTATTTTAAATGTTTATTAAAAAACTTTATTCTTGTACAAGTTTTATATTTTTTGGCCTACCCTGTATGCCGTTTGACTTGCAACCATTCCAAGTGCACCTAATATGATTATCGAACATGCACCAACTTTTATCAAGAATACATTTTTCTGAGATATCGGTAATAAAAAAATGCCCTTATGTTGCACACTTAAACAACCCTACTGTATATGCATATATTTGCATTTTGGATATATTCCGCCTTTTACTTATAAAAAATAAAACGTCTAGTCACATATTTGACTATCATAATTATTATTAATAGTGGTTTTATCGCGATATGTATCACAGGCGTATATTAAGTTTTTAAAAAGTATACGACAGTTTTTTGGGAGTCCACCTTTCAACCACCTTCAAAAAAGTCTAATGCAATTTTGATGTAACATTAATCGGGGAGCCAATATTTGGGTAGCCGAATTTCCCTTGGCCAGTCTGGGGGTGCACCGCCCGTTATACTGTCGCCATTTATTAACTTTATTTTTCGGCCGAGTAAAAAACAAATTAGAATTTTTTTATTGGCCATTTTTACATAAACCAATTTAATATTCAGCAGATATAGCTGACAGAGGAACTGTTTTGTGCACGAGATGCAAACGAATTTTTATTGTTGTACTTATAAACTTTACGATCCAAATAAAGCTCCTTAGGCCTTTTTTAGTATCACATTATTTCCAGTTGAGTTTCTCCTTTTCTAGATTTATTGGTTTGTTTGTGAGAAAGTGGGAAAACTTGTTCTTAGGTAGGATCTGCCTCCCTCGAAGCACAATTTGGTTAACTTTTTATGCTGGCGTGAAAGTTATTAAGTGGCTGAATAATTGGACCTGTTTTATAAGCAACGACGATCAAGAATAGATAGACCACGCACAGAAGCGGATCCAGAACTTTGCTTTAGGGGGTCATCATCATATAAACAAAGTTAAAAGCGCCGCAGGCGAAAACTTTTTGCGACCACGCCCAAAGTTTGACAGAGAATGCGCTATAGGCGAGAAAATTTCCAATTATAAACTTTACATTAAAAAGGATAATATGCATGTAAATTAATGTTAAAGTGAATTCAAAAAAAGAAAAAATATGCAGCTAAAATTAGTATCTTTTTTTTTCCTATATTATGTTTTATCCCAATATTTTGAAAAATTGCCACGTTCGTTATCGACAATACAAAATATAATATACATTACATATATAAATAGTCGTGTGTTTACTTTTAAAACCAAGTAAAAATTTTGGTTAAACCCCATTTATTCCCCAATATTAAGAACAAAAAAATTCTACGCTTGATAAAATAAAATAAAAAATATACATAACAGGGCATTGATTCTTAAATCGCGAATTCTAATTTTCTTTGTTTGTTATTTCCAAATCTGGTTATACCTTCATCAACGTCGATGATTATATTTTTATGAATGTTCAACAAAGCCAAGCCAGTGAGGCGTTCCTCTACCATGCTTGCTCTAAGCCACGTTTTAACGCGACGCCGACGTAGAGTCGAGAAAGACCTTTCCGCTTTTGCTGCACTTACAGGTAGTGTAGCAAGTATTTGAAGAAGAATCAGAATCACAATTATCAATTATATCATATATGGGGAAGTAATTCAGGTATTTTACTGACATTTACATTTTATATTCAATCAACAGAAAAAATATAACTAATTTATGTATGGTAATGTTAAATATAATAAAAATAAAACCCAAAAGGGGCGACTGAATCAGCCAATCAAAAATTTAACTTTACAGTCAAAATAGTATATAATATTCCCATAGACATTTACCTTTAGATACGTACAGCTTATCTCCTGCACAAACAAAAGTTACGAAAAAACACGTCCGAGCGCACGGCTAGCCGGACAGATGCCTTTTCTCCCAGCAGCATCGGGCATGCGCACAAACCTTTTGTTATCGGCCTGTCCTTCTTTAGCGACATGCTCAAAATACACTCCAGAACCGGCTAGGCGCCATTTTTGTTGTTGTGTTTTAAAGTTTCTCGGTGGATTCCTTGTTGTTTATTGTGGGTGTTTAATATTTACGGATTTCTAGTTTTTGTGTCGTTTTGTGAATTGTGTTTGTGCTTTTAGTGACTCGGATACTAGTATTGGAATATAAACAATGACTAGTAACAGCCATTGTATGATTTTATTATACCCAAATAGGGGTAAAATACCTAGTATTTCGTATTTTTAGTAAGTATGGAGTAGTGATGTATCTTGATATATAACTTTATTTTATTATGATGAATTTAAACACATCAAACTAGACCTAGGCTACACAAATAAGGTGGTATGAAAATAAAGAGAAACACACACCAAGACAGATTATCTCGATGCATGTTTTACACGCCTATTTTTCGGGCAATATATTGCTGTAAAAGACATTTTTTCCATACTAATATATAAAAGAAAAAAGTAAATACCTAGTATTATATGTTATATGTATGTTTATATAATTCCAAGGGTGAAAGTAATCCACCGGTCAAGTTCTCGGGCAAAAACTTTTTCAAATTCTTGAACGTGCAATTGTGCTTGAAAATGTTTTACACGTACCCAAATTTTTGCCAAATTGTAAAAATCAATACAAGTTAAATAGGTACCAACTAATATTTCACTTGAGGTTAGGTACGCGATAACATCGAAAATTGGTTATTTTGCTGGTTTTGTTTATTTTTTATATTCGATTTTATAAGTTCTATAGTTTAATTAATTAGTTCCCCTTCTTTATGAACTAAAAACACGACGACGAATTATTTTTAAATAAATTTTAGAAACAAACCCTTAAAAAACAATGTTATATCCTCAAAATCTGGTTTGCAGCTACTAAAAATGCCAGAAATCACCAACTTGATCAAAAATTGTTAAGAAATTACAATTTTTTGCCAAGAATTTGGGATAAATTTTAGCTGTTTACACGTAAAAATAAATTGAAGGTTAACTTTTACAATTTCTCGAGGAAGAATTTAAATTTTAAAGCCCGCACCTGGTCTATTTTCCCATTTGTCAAATGATAATGTTGCAATGCGCATGTCTAATCGTGTGTAGCTTTGTTTACATGCGCGAGGCCATAAATTTGCAACGCAAATGTACGTTTATGAATGATATGATTAGTATATCTCTGCTTCATCCTCGTAGGTTTTGATTGAGTCATTTCAATTCAAAGACCACCCTGTAATTTATAATATAGATTTATGGTACTAATTAGCCAAATGAAGACAATTAACTCTAAATTGGTTATAATATGTTTACAGTTGTTATTTGAGACACAATAGTTTTATAAAAAGCATAAATTCCCAATTAAATTTAGTGGAAAACATATTTTTTTCCTAAGCCATAAATTAGATATTTTTTTAAATAATTTCAAATTTAATTAATTTATTAAACACCTTTAATCCAAGGAATTTTAATAAATTATGTGCCGGATGCGGTTTTATTATTCTAAATGTTCTTAATTGTTAATAAAATATTATGTTTTTTATACCGGGTGGTGCATGGCTAAACTGGCCATATAGGACATTCCATGTAAATTTTGCTACCCTCAAATAGACTTCCCTATTTATGTTTGAAGGTGGTAGGCAATGAGGTAATATCAAAAAATTACCTTGTCGGACTTCCATTGTCTTTATTTTGTTATTTAACACAATGTTTCGGTTAGTTAGTATATCTAACCGTTTTCAAGTGTAAGCCAAATTATAATTCTCAGGCTACTGTCTTAAATACTATCCTATACTATAGATATGTTGATGATACCTTTATTATCTGGACAGACAGCCACGAAGAGCTGATACGGTTTTTGGAACATATTAATAGTATAAGACAATCCATTAAATTTACCATAGAAACAGAAAAACATTCCCCTCTATACCTTTTCTCGATGTTCTCGTCAAACGAAGTGCTGAAAACATAAAAACTTCAGTGTACAGGGTGTCCCAAATTCGAACCTCAACATGGGGATCTCGGAAACTATAAGAGATACAGCATCGGTCAAATTGTGGCAAAGTTGCGCAATTTCGTACTGAGCAATATCGCAAAAAAATATTTAAGCTATCTTTTTTAGTTTTTGAAATTTTTGCAAAAAACTAAAATTTTGAGTTTTGGTTTTTTTAAATTGCTCGACTTATTTTATCCGCTACAGAAAAACAAGCACAACAATGTTAAGGCAACTTTTTACGCTCCATATTATGACGTTTTTAGAATTTCGTTACAACGTTTCGTTTTTGTGGAACTATTATCAACTTTAATTTTTTAAATACGAACCTGCATTTTTTATCTTATTTTTTGATAGCCCTTTAAGCCCTGAAATCAACCATGTACCACACTTAATTATATTAAGACGTTTTGATGTCATTATTACATCTTCAGGAATGTGATAATTATTTTTAAATACGGCCCTGGTGTTAGTTGTTAGATTGAAATATCTTTTAGCGGGATTTTGGTGGGTTACAATCTAATCTAAAATATTTTATTGTTCTTCCGGCTCCATTCGTGTACCATATTTGACTCTTGGTTTAATAAAACTACCATACTGGGCTAAATTAGTATCAAGCGTAGCAAAATAACTATAATGAGGCTGCAAGCGTTCAGGATAGTCCTGTAAATAACGGTCACAGGAAATTTGTGAATTCCTATTGGAAGAATAATAAACTCGTAAAATGTCGCGCTTTTCTAAAGCAGAAAACATAATTTTGCTGAAATATTCAGTAAAAATGGTGACTGCAGTTGTCAAGATAATTAAGCCAAACAATCAAGTAAAAGTTCTTGTCATAGCCACCTTTGCTTTGTTTAGTTTTATTTTTACTTTGTTACAATTTATATAAAAACTTAAATATAGTTAATTATTTGTATAAAATTCCGGATCCATTTACATGTTGTATGTGGTAAAAAGATTAAGTAACTAACAACAGGGCCGTATTTAAAAATAATTATCACATTCCTGAAGATGTAATAATGACATCAAAACGTCTTAATATAATTAAGTGTGGTACATGGTTGATTTCAGGGCTTAAAGGGCTATCAAAAAATAAAATAAAAATTGCAGGTTCGTATTTAAAAAATTAAAGTTGATAATAGTTCCACAAAAACGAAATGTTGTAACGAAATTCTAAAAACGTCACAATATGGAGCGTAAAAAGTTGCCTTAACAATGTTATGCTTGTTTTTCTGTAGCGGATAAAATAAGTCGAGCAATTTAAAAAAACAAAAACTCAAAATTTTAGTTTTTTGCAAAAATTTCAAAAACTAAAAAAGATAGCTTAAATATTTTTTTGCGATATTGCTCAGTACGAAATTGCGCAACTTTGCCACAATTTGACCGATGCTGTATCTCTTATAGTTTCCGAGATCCCCATGATGAGGCTCGAATTTGGGACACCCTGTACAGGAAACCCACTCACACGGATCAAATCATTCAAACTCCATAAAACAGGGCATAATTCAAACTCTTAATTACAGAGCATTTAACGTTGGCAACAATCCGGAAGACCTTAATATTGAAATTTCAAACATAAAAAAAGATTTAAAACAGAATGGTTAAACTTAAAAATCACAAAGTAAAAACTAATGCAGAAACGATTTCTCACAATACCTTATGTCAAGGGGATTTCTGAAAAGATTAGAAGGATAATCAAATACTATAATATCAAAATAGCCTTCAAATCTGGAAATACGCTTAGAAGCTTTCTTACAAAAGTAAAACCCCCCCGTAATGAAAACACAAAAAATTGTATGTCTCTAATCCCTTGTGAGTGTGGCGAATCGTACATTGGAGAAACAAAAAGACCTCTTCCCGTACGAGTTAAAGAACATCTGAAACATACTCTAAGAGGTGAAACTTCGAGATCAGGTATAGGTACTTTGACAGATCATCATAACAATTAACACGTTACAAAGGTAATAAAGGTAAAAAAGTTGTATTTACAGTGTCGCAGTTTAGTGTACGAAATTATCTGTCGTCAACTGTATCTTTTGGTAAAGTTTTATCTGTATATAAATTTTATAATTTGTGAGCCATTTTTGTAGTTCATCTTAACATAGTATAAAACAAAGTCGCTGTCGTCCGTCTGTCCCCTT
Organism: Polydrusus pterygomalis; assembly: GCA_963969555.1. Lineage (NCBI taxonomy): Eukaryota > Metazoa > Arthropoda > Insecta > Coleoptera > Curculionidae > Polydrusus > Polydrusus pterygomalis. Next base: position 11,466,185 of record OZ018383.1, read on the forward strand.
ATGTGCGTAAATCTTTAAAACTACTCAACGGATTTTAAAGCGGTTTTTTTTAATAGATAGAGTGATTCAAGAGGAAGGTTTTTATGTATAACTAGCGACCCGCCCCGGCTTCGCACGGGTGCAATTTCAGAAAGTGGCATGCCGGGTACTAATATATCGGGTTTGTTCGGGTTTGTATTTATACCAGCGGGTTGCAACGCATGCCGGGTACACGCTAGTAGCATATAAATTAAATAAAAATAATGACTCCACATGACACAATAATTTAGTTTGTCAAGCAGGAAAAACAGCAATATATCTATTTTTGTCGGTTTGTTTTTCTCCTGTTGTTCGTCGAAGGGATATAGAGGCTATTAAACGAGATTCATTCGAAGAAAGTTTTATGTCATTTAAAAGTTTGCGTTGTTAATTCTAATTGAAATTTCGACTTAGTTTAAGATTTTGTTCCTACCAAGAGTTTGCAGGAGTTTTTTGCGTCTTGTGATTTGTAGAAGTAGAACCAGTACAAATCCTCGAGTGTTCGTATTATTTGCATATATGAGTAGCTGTGTTTATCTACGAACAGTAATATAATGAAATTTGTAATAAAGCAATTCAAAGAGAAAAGGCGGAGGCCTAAAGCGGTAAGAATCGTGGCTTTAGGATAAGAAAGCCTCTAGAGATCTAGATTGGGACAGGATACTTTTGAAATAAGTACCTATGTTCAAGTAGTTTTAATGACTATTTTTTGATCAATACTTAACAATAGTTTTTAAGAACTTATAGTTAAAATGAGTTTTTTCAATTCTAACCTACAATTAAAGGCAATTTTAATGCATTAAGAGCAGTAGCGATGTAAATGTTGTAAGGAAATTGTAAAATCACCAAATGATCAAACAGGTACAAGTGTTTTAATTTAAAGATGTTATGTAAAAATCTAAATTATGTAAATTATTACTTATTTACAAGTATTTTATCGTAACGATTGTTAACTTTACAATGTAACCAAGTACCTATTATTAACTACTATTTTCATTTTGTTTAAACAAAACAACAAAACATAAACATATTTATTATTGAAGGATACGGGGGGGGGGGGGGTGTCTCCAACCCTAAAGGGCAATTTCAAACATTCTGAACATTTTTTAATAAAAGCATTATTAGTCTATACTTAACAGTTTCCGAGATATTTACTCTTGAAAAATTACATTTTTTAACTTTGAGAGCGTCTAGCTTTCTAACTGTACGTCTTAGAGCAAAACGGCTTACATGTCCCTATCTTCGATTTTTATTATCTTTCCAATGGTGTCAACTTCCGGTCAACCCGGAAGTACTATATTTCTTACATCCGGTTTAACCGAAAGATAGTAAAACGAAAAGATAATAAAAATCGAAGATAGGGACATGTAAGCCGTTTTGCTCTAAGACGTACAGTTAGAAAACTAGACGCTGTCAAAGTTCAAAAATGTCATTTTTCAAGAGTAAATATCTCGGAAACTGTTAAGTATAGACTAATAATGCTTTTATTAAAAATGTTCAGAATTTTATGCAGAATCAAAAAAAATTATATAAAATAGGGGTATCCTTTAAGATTTAGATCTTACCCCCCCTCCCTCCTAGGGGCTTGAAGTAACAAGATTGACAATATACGCAAAAGGTGTCCCCCTCGAAATAAAAATCGACGGGTCCGAGCGATTTTCCACATTTTCATTTTAAAGCAGGAAAATCGAGGTGGGAAGTTTTCAAATGAACACCCTGTATATCTGCCTTAATATCTTCGATGTTTGAGGCGTCGGCGTCGGTCCATTTTTAAATTTTGCAACAACGAGCAACTTTCAACCTTATTATTGTTCGGAGACCTAGTTACCCTTGATGCCAACAGCAAACAAAGCACTTTCCACTTCTGTGTGTGTAATCCTGTTGTTCATTTTCACCCTTCCTCACATTACATTCAACTTCTCAATCAAACTTAGGTATTAAGAAAACTTAATATAAAGTTATTTTCCTCTGAGCTATGTTAAGAATTCCTCGTCTAATACATGGAAACATGGTAATTCCGTTGTAACACCCTTTGGGCTTAAACCCTTCCGTCTTATAAGTATGGCATTTGTACCGCTCCTGCTTTTAAAGTACATTGTAAAACTTGGATTTTCATACAACTAACTTCCATTTGATGTGTTGACGACGCGGCAGAATATAATGAAAACATAAATTTAATTTAGTTTTCCTTAATAAATTTAAAATGTCATAAAAATTTTTGCTTCGAATTTTTTTCGGGAAAAACGTTTTCCTATAATTACTTAAACCTTTTTTTTGCACTCTAGGACCCCTTATCCCTTACCTCCTACGCTACTGTCCCGACAATAAAATCCAATAACGCCAATTTCAATCCATTTATACTCTCGAGCCGACAAATCCTTTCGGTTTGTTATTTTTCACACTCCAATCTCCACTAAGCAATCCTTTTGTAAGGTAAAGTGGCGTTTCTCCAGGGAGGACATCCCCAAAACTTATTTAAGGCGACTTGGGCCGCCCAATTCCCCAACGTACACAAACAATTAAAAATAACTCTTCCCACGCGTTTTGGGATTAAGGAAATGGACATCATATAATATAGTAGTTGTTGTAGTGGAGATTAAATTGTGGTTTTAGGCTTATTGTCTGCAGGAATATCCAGATACAGGAGACGTCTTATTGATAATTCTGTAATTTCTCATGGGAAATTATCTTCCTGAGAGTTGTAATCACTAATAATTGTAAATTTATATTTTTGAATTTTTTTCCGGTGTGCTAATTTGGTTTTTCTATTTCACGTTCATAATAAGCTCAGTACGATACGCATTTGCGTATCGTAATGAAGCTATTTCGATACGCGTTTTTTCTTTATTTGTTGTTGGTAACATTTAAATGGTTTATTTCATTGACTTGCGCGGCCTTTGTGATTTAGGAGAAAACCCATTTTTCGCAGAGGAAAAATAGCTTGATAACTTACTTTTTTATTCTGTGTGGATAACAGTCATGTATGTTGGTTGCATAAATCTATAAATCAATCTTTTGTAGATGCTTCAAGCTATCATTTTCTGCCAAATCCTATCCAAAATTCAATCTACTAACCTTCCAATGTCGGTTTTAACTTCAACTTTATTCGAATTTTCCATCTTCCCTATACTAAATTGCAATGCCGTGACGTAAAATCACGTCTTTTGAAATTCCAAAAAAAGTAGCAAAATCTCCCGAATTTCCGAACGCTCTGTATATGTACCGAATGTATAAGGATCCCACAACGTATTCCGTCCAATTTAAAATCTCATATTGCTAAAATAACTATAGAATCTCGTGGTGAAAATGAGTCAATAAATCAAAAAATTACAGTTTGCAAAATAATTTTTGTTGTCCAGAGGCTACTATGATAAAAAATGGCATTACCTACATAAAATTTAGACATAAAAATTTTCAAAATTTGAAGGATTTATTTTCTTTTTAAAATGTATTTTTCTTGATTATAAAAGGTGAAATAGAAAAAAATGTATAAAGCACATGTTTCACAGGCGTCTTATACAATTTGTTGGTGTATTTTGCATTATTTCACGAACGTTTGCAACAAGTTCTTCTGTCACACTGTTCACAGCCACGGTTCTTTTCAGGCAATGATAAAAATCCCCGGCAATAAAAGCAACGTTAGGAAAATGTTCGTGAAAATCGTCCATGCACAAACCCGGATTGTATTGCCACTCACCATTTACTCTAACCCCGTTTCGAAAATACGCTTCAACCATGAATGTTTTGTGCTGTTCCGTAAAGCCCATTGTGTGAATTGTTCAAGAAATTGGAAAAATTAGCGATGAATCAAATTACTTGTAACGACTGTCAAAGATTATGGAATAACTGATTGATTGTTAATTAGTACTGACACCCAACAGGTATTAAGCTCTACGGCTAAGCATTAGATGCAAGGCCCTCTTTGATGCAAATAATTTTTGCTCGCACGGTACTATAAACTTTGGAAAAAAACGATTTTACAATTTTATTTTTACACGATAAATTTTATTTGCCAGAGGTTCGGTCAAATTGGAATAAACAGTTTACAATTAAATTGGGAACAAAATAAATATTAAATGTCTTCTGCCGATTACACTAAAACAACTGGTATCTAAACAAAGCTAATCTATTGTTTTTTTTAAATATTTATATTATAAATTCAGTATGACTCGTTTATAAGGGTTTATTTTTATTTTGGGTATTTGGGTCGGTTTTATATTTTATGGTAAAAAATCGTACATACAATAATTTACAGCTATGTATATATAGCTGGTGTTCTATCCAGGTATAAGCAGCAAGGTGAGAAACCCGTTTTACCCAATTTTGTTGTAAGTGAGTTATGTATTGGTGGAGTGTACGAATTTATATGTCGTCAACTGTACCTTCATTTGAGCCTATGAACCATTTGTTCATGATATTTTTTTTTGTTCCAGGTGCTCACCATTACAGCATTCACAGTGGAGCGATATCTAGCGATATGTCATCCGTTTCTATCGCACACAATGTCCAAGCTATCCAGATGCGTCCGAATAATCATAATAATTTGGATAGTTGCTCTCACGCTGGCAGTACCTCAAGCTATACAATTCGGGATAGAAGTATCCATGGAAAACGGGAAACAATTCAGTCACTGCACCGTTGTTTCGAGAATATTCGATCATGCCTTTGAAGTAAGTGAATGTTATTTTATACCAAGTGGATTGCCGTTTTGTTAGTAGTGTTTTTTCATGTTATAATAAATTTGATAATTTATACATGGAGGCGTGTCCGAAAAACGCTTAGACAGGTCGATTGGTATTTCAAGTTGCGCATTTTTTCAATGCAAACTTTTTATACAGGGTGTGGCATGTAACAGTGGCCAAAACCAACTTTCTTATTTTAAATGCAATGCATAGTATTCAATTTTTGATTTCTTCAGAAAATGTTAGACATATTTCGTGTACAATAATCTATACCTATCTTCAAGTATTTCGGAAATATTAAGCGTTTTCAGATTTATTGCAAAAATTAACAACACACTCAAAAACTAATAAGTCAGTAATACTGTTTATTTCTTGATAATGTAAAAAACAAAAAAGAAACATTAATGTAAGAGATGTTGAAAATGTTCGCCGCGAACGTCTTGGCAACATCACGATCTTAAATAGAAATTTCTTCTAATGTTACTGAACATCTCAGGCGTGATTTAATCGCAAGCGTTATTCGTCTTCTTAAATCAACAAAGTCGAGGAATTTAGTTTTGTATATAATATTTTTTACATAACTTTATAAGAATAAGTCTAATGGCGCCAGATCAGGGGATCGTGCTGGCCATTCCATCGATCCACGCCTCCCTATCCACCGCGTGAAAACACTCGGTTGATATACTGCCGGGTATTGATAGGATAATGGGGCGGCGCTCCATCTTGCTGAAATCATATCATATTCGTTGAAAGTTGTGGGTTTGTTGGATCAGGATATAAGTTTGTCAAGACATTATTTTTGGAACAGTGCTAAATAATTATCGCCATTTAAATGGCGGATGGCACTGCCATAATTTTGAACGGACGCACATGGCAATCTGTAACCCAGAAGGCTGAGATGGCAATTACTGTAATCAAAAACTGGATTGATTTAAGTTTGCTCTCTTTAAATATCAGTAAAACTAAATTTATGGCCTTTAGCCTAACTAAACGAACAAGTCCGGAAATTCAGAGCTTAAGAATTCATGTACCAAACTGTAACATGGATAATAAATGTAAATGTACGGATAAAATTAGTAGAGTTCAGTTTTTGAAATACCTAGGAGTATACAGGGTGATTCATTAAGGGTGGCGACCGGCCATATTTCGGAAACTACTAGGCATAGAAACTTGGAGAAAAAAAAATTATGATTAAAGCGGTCATGAGAAAATTCTGGAAATTACTTTTAAGTTCCTCATTTCGCCGCAAGGGGGCACAATTAATTTTTTTTTTTTAATTCTAAATTTCTCCGAAATTTCCCATATTAAGGTATAACTCTCATTACATCATCGAAAAGCTTAGACAATTCTGCATCATTTTGGTTTAAGACTCATTGGCGTACCGACCTTGATAAGAGTGAGGGAAGCTATTAAATGTGTAAACATTTAAATCGCTGTAACTTCTGAACGACTTATCCGATTTTACTAAATTTAAGCTTGTTTGGAAGGGAAAGGTAAGTATCTTCAATCGCCGTATCCAAAAGTACACGATAGTGTTTAATAAAATTGCTAGAGGGCGCAATTTGTAATAATAACAGTTTTTTCGATTTTATCCCGGAAATTCAAATCATACGGTATAACTATGACAACATAATCGAAAAGTAGATGAAATTTGCAAGAAAAGATGTGAAGACCGCAGTTCGATATCTTTGTTCGTTTCAGAGTTATTGCCAAAACAATAATTTTTAATACAAATTGCGCCCTCTAGCAATTTTATTAGAAACTATCTTGTACCATTAGATACGACAATTGAAGGTTCTTCCAAACAAGCTTAAATTCAGAAAAATCGGATAAGTCGTTTAGAAGTTACAGCGATTTTAATGTTTACACTTTCAATAGCTTCTCCCACTCTTATCAAGTGAAACTGTAAACATTAAAATCGCTGTAACTTCTAAACGACTTAACCGATTTTACTAAATTTAAGCTTGTTTGGAAGAGAAAGGTAAGTACCTTCAATTGTCGTATCCAATGGTACAAGATAATTTCTAATAAAATTGCTAGAGGGCGCAATTTGTATTAAAAATTATTGTTTTGGCAATAACTCTGAAACGAACAAAGATATCGAACTGCGGTTTTCACATCTTTTCTTGCAAATTTCATCTACTTTTCGATTATGATGTAATAGTTATACCGTATGATTTGAACTTCCGGGATAAAATCGAAAAAACTGTTATTATTACAAATTGCGCCCTCTAGCAATTTTATTAAACACTATCGTGTACTATTGGATACGGCGATTGAAGATACTTACCCTTCCCTTCCAAACAAGCTTAAATTTAGTAAAATCGGATAAGTCGTTTACAAGTTACAGCGATTTTAATGTTGGCACATTCAATAGGTTCCCCCACTCTTATCAAGGCCGGTACGCCAATGAGCCTTAAACCAAAATGATGCAGAATTGTCTAGGCTTTTCGATGATGTAATGAGAGTTATACCTTAATATGGGAAATTTCGGAGAAATTTAGAATTTAAAAAAAAAATTTAATTGTGCCCCCTTGCGGCGAAATGAGGAACTTAAAAGTAATTTCCAGAATTTTCTCATGACCGCTTTAATCATAATTTTTTTTTCTCCAAGTTTCTATGCCTAGTAGTTTCCGAGATATGGCCGGTCGCCATCCTTAATGAATCACCCTGTATATAGATGATACCATGTCGTTGAAAAGTCATATTGATTATGTCACCTGCAAAGTTAGAAGGCTAATTTATAAATTCTACGAACTAAGACATATTTTGCCACTTAGAATTGTTAAAATGGTGTACTTCTCACTTGTTGAGTCAGTCATAAGTTATGGCATTGTAGTTTGGGGTAGTGCGTATAAATCACTAGTGATTCCATTGCATGTAGCTCAAAAATATATTATCAAAATAATTTTGTTTAAAAATAGAATGTATCCTACGGACTTATTATTTCTGGAAAGCAAATTATTAAACATTGATCAGCTATACATAAAGTCAGTGATTAGATTTTTCTGATTTATGCAGTTAACGAAATTCAAACGAATATAACACTGACAACTACTGTCATGCAGACAGACAACAATTTGCTAGGGTCAGGAGTTGTGAACAAAAGTAAACAAAACTATTTACAACTTTTTTATTTCATATCAGTAAAAAGAAACGCCGAAATGCAATAAATCTGCAAATAGTTTAATATTTCCGAAACAGTTGAAGATAGGTATAGGATATTGTACACGAAATATATCTAAAATTTTCTTTAGAATCCAAAAATTGAATAATAAACAGGGTGTCGCATTTAAAATAAGAAAGTTGGTATTGGCCTTTGTTACATGACACACCCTGTATAAAAAGGGTTTATTGAAAAAAATGCGCAACTAGAAATACCAATCGACGGGTCCGAGCGTTTTTTTGGACACGCCTCCTGTATTTATTATCGAATTTATTACCCCAGGGCACGAATTAGGCAAGGTGTTAAAAAAACAATTTGTCAAACTTTGTGATGTGCGGTTTATTCAATCTAATGCCTTATTATTTGCGTTTTCAAGGATTACAATTGTCTCAAATTAAATTACCACAAACGAATTGGGAACTTAGCACGAACGTAAAAACGTTCCATTTTCTCTAAAACTTATTCTGCAATTTGTCGAAAATTAACCTTTTCAAAGTCGCAATCAGACCTCGTAATTAAATAAACGATTCCGATGTCTCTGTAAATAATTTACTAAATAACTTTTCGAAAATGCGGCGTTTTTCGGATGAAATAGACACATTAAAACAAACAGACTTGGCTTCGGCAAATGAAGCTATTACGTAAATTAACTGGTACTGGAAATACTTAACTTAATAGCTCTGGCATCATTCGGTTGATGGGGCAGTGTAAAAAAATTTAATTTGGTACATAGAGATTTTGTTGGATTGAGTAGACCCTATAACCCAAATAAAGTGTCATTGTGTTAAAATCGGTAATATTATGATTACATTGATAATAATGAGTTTATTTAAAATTTAATAATATAGGTAATAAATGTGTTTATGTTGTCTTCTATAAACTTATCCTTCAATCCCCTAAAGCTGAGCTTGTTAGGGGCAAATCTTATTTTTTGTTTTAGTATGTGAAATCATAAATATGCATTTAAAAATCAAGTTTTAAAATAAAAATGCTAATTTATAGTATAAACGCAGTTTTTTTTGAAGAAATATATTACCTATAATAAAATTATTAATTTATAATTTTTAAGTAAAAAATATTACTTATATAAATCATTCAGAACAATATTAATTGATTAAAGCATTTCTAAAAATATTTTCAAATTGTCTGTTTTTAATATCCCTGTTTTTATTTCGAATTAAAATTTTTTTAATGAAATAAATTTTTTAATTTTTGTTGGTAAATAACCGTTTAAATAAAAACATAAATATTTGAAATTTTTTTGTCGTATGGAGTTATTTATTTTAGGTTTTATGGTTATTTAATTTTTATTACGTATATTATGATTATGGTTTTTAAATTGTATAAGGTTTTTATTCTTTATTTATTCAACGACTATAAAGTAAAAATGTACATGTGCATTATCTTTATCGCAACAAGCCGACAATACCTAAAATGCTAACGTCCACCAGGTTCCATGCAAGGTGGACAATAAAAGCACGTATATACAGGGTTGCGCAGAAGTCCGGAATAAAATTAATATAGCGTTAACCTGTAACTTTTTGGGGAAAACGCTCGGACCCGTCAATTTAGTATTATATATGCTCACATTTTGACGGTATTCGTTTGTTTTTTTATAGACATTTGTCATAGATATGACGACATCAATTTTTTTTTAAATGGAAATATACAGCTTGTGATACATCATTTAAAAGCTAATATCTCGTACAGTATGTTCATAAATTTTGGCGCCATTCTGTCAAGCTATTTCAAAATGGCGACTGTTAAAAGTTTTAAAAAAATCTCTATTTAAATAATCGGAAAAGATAAATCATTGATGTATTTTTACCTTTCAAGGTAAGAAATCTTCATTGTTTCACGTTCTGACATTTTGTGACTTAACAATAGTTATGGTTTATTTGTTATTTATTTTGTCAAAAAAAATAAAAATGTAACGAAGCAAAACAAAACACAACCAAAAGGTGGTTTAACGTGGCAAATGCTGGAAATGTCCTCCACCCTCTACTTGGCATGCTCCCAGACGATGGTAAAATGCCGGTATGTTATGTGTCTCCAATCTAATTTTCTATTTCAAATCTTCAATATTATTTGGCCTATTTTGGTAAACTTTTTTTTTTAAATACCCCCAAAGAAAATAGTCTAGAGGCGTTAAGTCTGGGGACCTCGGTGGCTATTCAATTGTACCACGTCGTCCAATCTAGCGACCTGGAAATATCTCATCTAAATATCTTTTCACATTGACACCAAAATGCGGGAAGCAGCATCTTGCTAAAACCAAATTGTTTCATTAGGTATATCTGGATCTACTTCGTATAAACAACCGTGTCCTATGAAATTGGATTATCCGGATATTTAGCATTAAATAAACTGCACACTTCACTTGGACTTCTTATTTTATTTCTACATTTTAACAATATCAAGACTTCGGATACGCTGTCTTTCCGACAAAACCATTTGTGTTTAGAAAATTGTAAAGTATTACTTCGGAAATACCTAAGTTAATTTTACAAGTTGACAATGTCACAAAATGTCAGAACGTGAAACAATAAAAAATCCTTACCTTGAAAGGTAAAAAAAGCATTAATGATTTATCATTTCAGCTTATTTAAATAGAGATTTTTTAAAAACTTTTAACAGTGGCCATTTTAAAATAGCTTGACGGAATCGCGCCAAAATTTATGAGCATACTATACGAAGTATTAGCTTTCAAATGATGTATCACAAGCTGTATGTTTCCATTAAAAAAAATATATCGATGTCGTCATATCTTTGACAAGTGTCTATATAAAAACAAACGAATAACGTCAAAATGTGAGCATAGATAAAACTAAATTTACGTATCCGAGCGTTTTTCCCAAAAGTTACAGATTAAGGCTATAATAATTTGATTCCGGACTTCTAGGCAACCCTGTATACACCAATTTTTACTCTAGAATAATATGCTGTTGCCGAAAACTCCAAAGACTCCCCTTTTGGACTTTATTTGAGCCTAAACTCACTCAATTTGTAACTATTGAGAATTTACGAGTGCTATGGCGACGCAGAGTCCCCCTAGCGACAGCAAGTGAAAATAAGAAAACTAAACCAATTTTTGAATTTTGACGTTAGAATGATAAAAAAAAGTTAGGTTATTGTGACAATATTATAGCAATGAAATGTCGACGTTTTTACCTCTTGCGCAAACATTATAATAAAATAATGTTACAAGACCAGTACCAGACAAACCCGAACAAACCCGTAAAGTAACTGATTTGGGGCCAGGAATTTCATTTTGCAAGTAAGTGTCCAGTGTGCATAGCCATGTCATTGCCATGGCAAAATTATGTTTATGAAAGAAGCGATGTGTCTATCTTTGCTTGACAGTCGTTGAACTGGACAACCTAAGTTTTTAGGGTTAGCGTTCGGAATTTATCCTTTCCCTATCAACTATTTTCAAAACCTGAAATTTTCCAACCACTTTTTGTAGAACTAATTTTTCTCTCTTTTGTGTTTAAGGTGGAATTATCAACGTCATTCAATCTATTGCCAACCTATAACCTATTTCGCGTCATATTTTCATGTTTATTATTTTATTGGCTAACATTTAAATAAAATCAGTATAGTCGGCGCATTACTTAGGTAATATCTGATATACTACAAAAATATCAATTTATTTCATTGCTAATTTTGGGAGAATTGTATAGTGAAAGAACAATGACATAATAATGTTAAAAAAATTCTTACCCGATATTTTTTACGCTATACAATTATCCTAAAATAAGTTATGAAATTCCTTGATATTTATTAAATGCTAGCGTGTATCCGGCATGCGTTGCAACCCGCTGGTATAAATACAAACCCGAACAAACCCGATATATTAGTACCCGGCATGCCACTTTCTGAAATTGCACCCGTGCGAAGCCGGGGGGGTCGCTAATTATACATAAAAACCTTTCTCTTGATTCACTCTATCTATTAAAAAAACCGCTTCAAAATCCGTTGCGTAGTTTTAAAGATTTAAGCATATATAGCTGGTAGGGACGGACAGACAGCGACAGCGACTTTGTTTTATACTATGTTAAGATTAAGATGTCAATTATTACCTATAGAATATCAAGTCGATACTGGTTTTATTTAAATTTTGTGTAGGTACAAGCTAGAAAACATAAATAAAACTAGACGAAATAGGTTACATGTTGGCAAGCATGTTGATACTCCCACCTTAAATTGTTTCATACTCCTACGTGAATCTGTAATCTGTATCTTTAATTTGACACTTTTCTTGACGCGTTTTAAAAAAATAACAATTTTCTAACCACTTTTTGTAAAACTGATTTTCTTTTTTTTTTGTATCAATTGTTTCATACTCCTCCGTGAATCTGCCCCTTTAATTTGACACTTTTCTTGACGCGTTTTAAAACAAATAACAATACTTTGAGAACAGAACAGACACGAAAAACAAACTTTACCTTGTTATGGATAATATATAATAAATTGGCTCGATTTAACTCAATTTGTCTGAAATAAAAACCATTCATAATGAGGAAATCCTTTAACGAGACCTTCTCGTGTGCTGCCTCGTTAAGAATCATTTTTTATTGCCTGTTTTATTGTTTGTAAAAAAATTTGTCGCGTGCATAGTTTCCCCAAAACTTTCATGTAAACTATCAAATACTAAAATAACCCAAGGCGTAAGTATCAACTGTAGTTTTTCAGTTTCCTGTTTCTAGATAAACAAAATTAATATTCTAAATACAATTTTTCAAGAGATGCATATCATAACTTATATAATTGTGTGTAAATTAAGGATATGTATATCATAACTTGTACAGTTGTACGTAACATTAGGAAGAAAGTGTATGTCATAATTTGTAAAGTTGAGTTTCGATTTGTAGTCGAAAGACAAGGTGTCCCCTGTTTTATACAATAATTAAAAAGACATCAAAAAAATTAACTTGTCGGACTTCCATTGTCTTTATTTTGTTACTTAACACAACGTTTCGGTTAGTTAGTATCTCTAACCATTTTCAAGTGTAAACTAAATTATAATTATAAGGCTACCGTCTTAAATACTATCCATGTGCAATGAAGCTTGATGGCTACGCCTATATGCTTATTGGAACATAACCAAAACCAACAGCTCAAACATCACACTCCAATAAGCACGTAGGCGGAGTCATCAAGTTTCATTGCACATGGATAGTATTTAAGACCGTAGCCTTTGAATTAGAATTTAGTTTACACTTGAAAACGGTTAGAGATACTAACTAACCGAAACGTTGTGTTAAGTAACAAAATAAAGACAATGGAAGTCCGACAAGGTAATTTTTTGATATTACTTCATTGTCTACCACCAACAACCAAACAAACAATTAAAAAGATGATATAAAGGTTCATAATAAAAACTATGAACTGACTAAGCTGAGCTGAAATATTTAGTATATTATTCCAAATAAATTTTATTACACAAACTTTACTGGTGACAAGTGACAACCTGCAATTGCTTTCGAAATATGTAATTTGTCGTTTTTTCAGGTTTCGACTATCGTATTTTTCGTCGCCCCGATGACTCTAATAACGGTCCTCTACATATTAATTGGTCGACAGCTTAAAAAATCAACGGCCAAACGACCATCTTTAACTCAACACAACAGCAGTTCAACAGCTACAGGGTACTCGGCACACCACAATAGCTCGGAACCGTCGAAAAAGCGGCTCAGACACACCCAGGCTCAGAATCGAGTGGTTAAAATGTTGAGTAAGTAACAAAAATGTTTTTTTTATAAATAATTTTTAAAAAGTAAATATTGTGGCATATCGGACAAGTTTGTAACTGCAAAAAGGCTTTTAATACATCTTACCGCCGTTGTCGGGATTGTTTGGGTTGTGGCTGCCCCTAGAGTCCTAACAAGGACGAAACGGCCGTCGTGGTCTACCCGCCCCAGGGTATCCATTGTGCTTTGATTCCTGTGTATTCTAATATAAAAAAAAACAGTTACACACTTGTCCGATATGCCACAATATTTACTTTTTAATTATTTTCGCGGACACTATATTATCTTCTAAAAGCATTTTTATGGCTTTTCTTAAACGGATTGCGCGCATTCTAGTGGGTGCCAGCGTTGATCTGTTTCTAGTCTGCAAAAACGGCAGATGTTCCGGTGAAAACGCAAATAGCGTTCCCTATACTGGAAGTATAGTTGTCTTCCTTTCGATATTACCAGTGTGACCGCCTGTTATATTGGAGTTAATTCCGCTGGGATGGCGCTACGGTGTATTGATGGCCGCTTTGATTTTGCAAAGACGCTTTTATACGTCTTACCGCTGTTGTCGGGATTGCTTGGGGTATGGCTGCCTGTAGAGTCTTAACAAGGACGAAACGGCCGTCGTGGTCTACCCGTCCCAGGGTATCCATTGTGCTTGGATTCCTGTGTATTCCAATATAAAAAAAACAGTTACACAATATTCACTTTTTAATTATTTTCGCGGACACTATATTATCTTATAAATGGTTTTTTATTCTTATTCGCAAATCATTGCATCGCTACAAATATTATTTAGGATAATTTTAAAAAAGTGAAATGTATTTGCAATTTGGCTTTACATCCCAGTTGTTTTCCATTAAAAATAACACCTTACAAAAGCGACACGTGCTGTTGTAATAACGACTTTTGAAACAATAAAATTTCAATTTATTTCAGAATATTTAACCGAGCAAAAATATACCTATTATTTCCTTCCTTTTCTTAAAGAAAAAGTAGTATTGATTGTTAAAATGTCTAAATTACAGCCGATTTCATATACAGGGTGTCCGGAAATGATGAGCAAAAAATTTAGGCGATAATTCTGGACCGAAAATAAATGCTATCTCTTCCTATAACATTTTTTCGAAAATTGATTATTAACGGAAATACAGGGTAGTAAATTTAAATTTTTTTTGCACACGCTCATAATATTTTGACGAAATCTCGTATATACGGCTTTTTCGGGATGAGGAATACACATTTTCCCGCCGTTTTTTCGCATTTTGTAGAGGGCGCCACATAGGAGCCTACCCTTTAATTTAAATGGTCCCAACTTTTTTGTCCTACACTGTATGCGCATTTTGACTAGATATTTTAATTCTTCTAACCTTTTGACATAAAAAAGTTATACTACTTTTGTTTTGATAAATCTAAGCGGTTTCGAGAAAAACGCTAAAATAGCTTTGCTTGAATACGAAATCATTCTAATTTATTTTCAACCTTAAACATAGCATAGCAAAGGAAGGAATATTCCATGAAGTTCGTCGGCATTTTTTAAGAAGAATTAATTTACGCATTGAAGGGGAAGGACGTCACTTTGAACCTTTAATTTGAATGTTTAATTTATTGTTCTAGTAACTTATATAAGTATTTTAAAACTGCTAATAAAATTTTACTTTAACACCCTGTAACTCATTTTGATCAATTTTCAAAAAAATGTTATAGGAAGCGATAACATTTATTTTCGGTCTAGAACTATCCCCTAATTTGTTTGCTTATTATTTCCGGACACCCTGTATAGGTATGTCATATTATTATAGATATACATTTTCTGTCTTCTTTATAACTGATTTCTTCATAAAAAAACTGGTGTAAAAAATTTGTATTTATCAATTCTGTTAAAAAAGTTTTGTGTTTATAGAGTTAACAATATTAATATTAATAAGCTTTGCCCTTGAAGACTTTTTCTACCCCAAAACATCGTTAAATCTTTTAATGCGATATTAAAAAAAAAAGGTGCCGCCAGAAAATACAGTGCTGTTTTTCCAAAAATAAAACTGGGGCAAAGAAATTTTAAATTACCCAAAGTATTCCTTAAATGTAAATGTTTGTCAATGTTTGCTCGGAATTAGCAATTTAGATCGGATTCAATTTTCTCGCCATGATTTATTATAGCATACAATTTCCCAATTATAAGGAGAAACAATATGTATTTAGGTAATCAGTTTGCATGCTCAGGGTGTGTATAACGAGTGGGATGTTTGCCAAAAAATAACACCTTATACGATGACATATTGACATAGAAAAGCTATTGAATGACCATGCATCTCATTTACCGTGCGAGCAAAAAATATTTGCATCAAAGAGGGCTTGGATTAAAAAACGTAGGGCTTGGTTTAGATCACAATGATATGGGGACGATATATCTAACCAAATCTAGGTTAAAATTTTGTCAAATTCATATTATTATGACATAATATGCCAAACTAATGAGTAATAAAATAAGTAGACAAATACAAATTTATTTTTGTTGTTTACAAAATTAACAAAGTAAGAATATACAGAAAGAAAAAGAAAAATAATTACATGTATTCTGAGAATTCACATAACCGGAGAGGTGGAACCAGGCTTCATCCGATAAAAAGTCAGGTCTAATAAATCATTTCTTTCCAATAAATTTTGGGTAAACCATTGAGAGTAATTCCTGCGTCTTTCAAAATCTGCGGCTTGTATTTCTTGGAATACGTACTTGCACTTTATAAGAAAATAAATTTAGCTGCTTCAAGAATAGTCTTGCATGTTCCATAAGATCTTCACACTTCTTGGAACAGGCGTCTTATACAATTTGTTGGCGTATTTTGCATTATTTCACGAACGTTTACAACAAATTCTGTTCTTACAGATGGTCTTCCTGCTCCTTTTTTGTCTTGTATAGAACCTGTTTCCCTAAACACAGCCACGGTTCTTTTCAGGCAATGATAAAAATCCCCAGCAATAAAAGCAACGCTAGGAAAATGTTCGTGAAAATCGTCCATGCACAAACCCGGATTGTATTGCCACTTACCATTTACTCTAACCCCGTTTCGAAAATACGCTTCAACCATGAATGTTTTGTGCTGTTCCGTAAAGCCCATTGTGTGAATTGTTCAAGAAATTGGAAAAATTAGCGATGAACTTGTAACGACTGTCAAAGATGACGGAATAATAGAGTGATTGTTAATTCAGGTAGACTGACACCTAACAGGTATTAAGCTCTACGGCTAAGCATTACGTCCTTAGATGCAAGGCCCTGTTTGGGTTTGTTCGGGTTTGTTCGAGATTTTAACATGTACAGTTGTTTTCATAAAAAAAGCGTACAAGAATTAGAATGAGAGGTAAGTTTTGTGATATTTGCGTAAAACCGGATTGTCCAAATGATTGTTTATTGGAGGTTATCACGCGTCATAGATTATCAAAAATGCGAGGCATTGGCGTCGGTGTAATTAATTTTAAAACTGCATCGTGGTAACGTTTGATAAACTTTTACAGAAGAACATAAAAATGCCTCGTCAGTTGTCTGAAGTTGAAAAGGCTCAAATTGTATCAAGAATCGAAGAAGGATGGTCAATCCGTGCTGTAGCGCAGTTGTATAATAGAAATTAAAAAAACTATATTTAAAATTAAGCAACGCTGAGAATAAGAAGAATCCGTAAAGAGGAAAATTGGTTCAGGTCGTCCCAAACTTTCCAACCCTGAACATGATGCTGCTTTTTTGGGATATTTAAGAAATAATCCATTTACAACTGCAAGGGATGCTGTTATTGATACAGCATTTTCTGCCTCCCAACCTACCGCCGGCAGGAGGGTCAAGGAACTAAGCGCGCTGCTGCGAAAAAAATGTTTCTTACCGTAGAACAGCGACAATCAAGGGTCATTTTTGCTGATGAAAAGACGTTCCAGTCCATTTATAACGGACAAATTCGTGTGTACCGTTCAAACAATACAATGGTTTGAAGAGCGATATACTAACCCCCTCACTTATACATGGGCGTTTATCTGTGTAAATATATGGGACTGCAATAAGTGTTCATGGACCTGGTGTTTGCTGGCGAATAGAGGGAAGATTTAATGCCGGAAATTACATTAACATTTTAGAAAACATATTGTTACCATCTGCTGAGCAAATATATCCCAACAATACTTTCATATTTTAACAAGATAATTGTCCAGTCCACACTCCCAATGCTGTAACCCACTTGTTTAAAACCCATAATGTGGAAGTGCTGCCTTGGGTCGCTTATAGTCTCGATATCAATCCAATTGAAAATATTCGGGGTAGGTATAATCGTAAAAAAAATATATAACCGAAATTTTAGGCCACACAAGATTCAGAAGATTTATGGGAAATAATGCATGCGTGCTGGGAAGAGGTTGATCCAAAAATGGTATCAAATATAATTCAATTCCGAATGGACTGGCTCAAGTAATAGAAAAACAGGGATATATGACCAAATATTACATTTTATTTATTCTTGTTAAACGTTTTTTGTTTCTATTGTAATTTTTATAAAACTATTAAAATATATTATAAAATAAAAAAATTAATATTTTTGCTATTCTATTATACAAACGCCCAACGTCAATGCTTTGCATTTTTAATAACCTTTAACATGAGATAAGCCGGTTTTATGGTTAAAGTTTCCTCTCATTCTAATTCGTGCATGTCCCCTTTTTTTATACATACAACTGTATATATTGCTCTATAGACATCGGTTCAAACCTTGAGCTATTCAGTGATATCAATTATTCATGTTTAATAAATTTCTTAGCTTGATTAGTATAACTACAATGGGCGAGTGGAAAAACAGCGAATTTTCCACCAAGATGGTATAGGTTTAACGAATGTTAACGGCGTTCCCCAAGCCATTTCAAAAATGATTTTGTGTAATGGAATCAATCTCATACATTGTCTGACTTTCTACGGTAGTTTATAACTTCGTCAAATCAATCAACTTGCTTTTATAAAGTTCGTTTACTCTGCCTCAACATCCGATAAAAAAATACATGTATATAAAAAAAATAAAAGTGAAAAAACCACTTGTGTGTGCACGAGAAAGCTTTATACAGCTTATAACGGGATTTTCGCCATTTTAAAGTATATTTTCTATCTATCACTACCTAGATTTACCATTAAATTTGACGACGATACCACGGTTGCCATATCAGCACTATATAGGTGACCCCGAAGCACACAGGAAAATACGAGAAGTAACAGAAAAAATAAACAGATGGTGTTTTTCGAATCAACTCATACTAAACGAGGACAAAACGGTTCACATTCATTTCTGCAAAACTTCTTCCAAAAGGCAATTGAACCGGGCAGCATCCTCCTCCAAATTTCTGGGAACGTATCTTGATTCCAAACTATCGTGCAGGGAACCCCAACTGGATCATGTATGCTCAAAATTGGCACAAGCTTACTACGTTATACTAAAGTTAAGATGCACAGTGCCTGTTCCTACTCAAATAATATCTTACTACGCATTAGCCTATTCTCATTTCAGCTATAATATTTTACTGTGGGGACAAGCTGTAAACATAAATCGAATATTTCAAGCACAGAAACGTCTAATAAGGCTCATTTTTGGATTCAAACCAACACAAGCATGCAGAGAAATATACAAAAATCCTTACAGTCACTTCAATATACATCCTGAAGTGCTCCACATATGTATACAAGAACAAGAACGAATTCCAAGAAAACAGAAACGATCACAACTATCCTACAAGAAACGCAAACGGCCTTATAGTCCCTAGACACACTTCAACACGATATGAAAAATCTCCCCACTACGCCTGCATCAAAATTTGTAATAAACTACCAGAAGAAATATAACAATCCATAACAAAAGGTATATTCGGAAGAAAACTAAAGGACTTTCTTATAAAAAATGCATTTTACACACCAAAAGACTTTTTGAATGCCTAATCGATGTCATATTTGCGTAAAAGGTTTTGACCTTCCAGATTTGTCTCTTACCTAATGCTAGTAGTCTGAAATTTAAGGTAAACTAAGTTAGTTAATTTTATAGTTTTATATGACGAACCTCAAATCATAATGTATGATCCTTAGTAGGTTAGTAAGTGTTGCTTACCATGCATGGTAGTAACGGGGGTAGCAGCGATCGAGCCTCATAGAATCCAAAAGACAGAAAACTGCAAAACACATGAACGCTCAACAAGTCTGCATAAACATTATGTCACTAAGTACTATACAATTAAGGTATTATACAAAACGACCAGATCATGGAGAGTTTTTTTTGCAAAATCATTTATAATTTCGTTGACATTTAATGTTTTAACAAACTCGTGTTCGATACTAATTAAGGATAAATCTGAAAGGCGTTGTTGTCCCATGGTGTTACGTATATGGGTTTGTTCATCTGGAAAATTTGCAAAACACACTGATTTCTAATTAATTTAAATGATCCGCAAGTTCATACACTGTTTTAAATTTTGAAATACGATCTCAAAGTCCCTCTCTGAGGCTTAAAATTTGACTAGGAGAGTCAATGGACAAGTCTTTATGGTATATCGTTTCCGCGCTTTCACGTATAATTCTTCGTCACTTAACGAAGTTAAATTTTCAGGATATAAAAAAAATAAAATTATGAAATGAAATGAAATACCTATGAAAAGCAATGCTGGCAGCATGTGGCGCCGCCCCCCCCCCCCCCCCGAGGTGCGGGGTCTGCGGGAGTGTTTGTTGCTCCACTGTCTGTTTGTGTGTTTTAATCTCATAATAGAAAGTAGTAAAGGATAATTGTTTTATGTGCTGATAAAAAAACAGATGCTGAGGAAAAATTTGAGATTACGCTCTAAATGGAACATCCACGCATCGCCGATAAAAATAAATTGAAAGATTGAGAGGTTTTTACGTAGAAAATCGTTGCAGAATATGCGAATGCGAATCTATAACCATTATTATGTAAATTTTGCCTCTATAAATTTAGAGCAAACGATAGGGATTTTTCCATATTATTTCCATATAAAAACAAAGGCAATATTGTTTTCGCTATTAACCTTTACCCTTAAGGTCTAAATTAATTTTTTTTTATAAAATATTTTAACGTTTTGGTTTATAAATTTTAAAAAATTCGTCAATATGCATATGGCGAAACTCGAACAACTGTTGTATGAATGTAAAGTGAAAATAAAGTATAAGTTTGTAAATTGGAATAAATTCAGTAAATCCAGTCAGTTTTTTTTGGGAAATGAACGCAAGTAAATGTAATTAATTAAAAAATATGCTAATTATATTATACTTTTGGGACTATATTTTATACATGAAAATTTAAGTTGGAAAACACATATCGAATATATTAGAAAAAATATATCTCCTTTGATTGGAATTTTATACAAAATTAGACATTATTTACCAATTACACTAATATTTATTATTCTCTAATTTATTCTAAATTGCAATATTTAAATTCAATATGGGGATCTGCTACCTCTACAATAATAAAACCTTTAAAAAATTACAAAATAAACTTTTTAAATGTATACCTATATGTTCCTACTGTTCCTTTTTTGTTATAATCAGGGGAATGTGATAAGTTTTTTTTATGTGTCTTTTTTATTATTTAAGTCTTCTTCTTTTAAATTGTATTAAATTATTTTATCGTAAATTTGTGAAGTTTTAAACTATATATTATACTAGTGTGTATCCGGCATGCGTTGCAACCCGCTGGTATAAATACAAACCCGATATATTAGTACCCGGCATGCCACTTTCTGAAATTGCACCCGTGCGAAGCCGGGGCGGGTCGCTAGTTATACATAAAAACCTTCCCCTTGAATCACTATATCTATTTAAAAAAACCGCTTCAAAATCCGTTGCGTAGTTTTAAAGATTTAAGCATATATAGGTAGGGACGGACGGACAGACAGCGACAGCGACTTTGTTTTTTACTATGTTAAGATTAAGATTTTGATTATAGTGTTTTTGACACGTTTTATATGCCTTACTGGCATCCTTATGAAACAAATAAATGTTTATCTATCTATCTACAAGCTTCCCTTTTTGGAACCCACAATAAATGTATACAAACCACTGGGATATTTAAACTTAAAAAATTTATATAAATTAAAAATATGTGTTATTATTCATTCAATAACCATTCATCAAAAAAAATCAAAAATCATATTTAAAAAAATTAATACTTTACATAATCATCATACCCGGCAAACTGAAACTCTTTAGGCAGTAAATATTGGAAGTAATTTCGGTAAACGATCATTATTATACAACGGGATTAGGATCTATAATAACCTAACAAATAAATATAAAAACATTAAAAAATTAGTACTTACTATTTTAAAAATCAAACTAAATTGTATTTTTTAACAAAATAAATGATTCCATTTAAGGTGGAATTCTCAACGTCGTTCAAATTATTGCCAACCTATAACCTATTTCGCTTTGTTTTTTCAAGTTTATTATTTTTTAAACTAACATTTAAATAAAATCAGTATCGTCGGCACATTACTTAGGGAATATCTGATATATTACAAAAATATCTATTCATTTTATTGCTAATTTTGGAAGAATTGTATAGTGAAAGAACAATGACATAATAATGTTAAAAAAATTCTTACCCGATATTTTTCGCTATACAATTCTTCTCAAATAAGTTATGAAATTCCTTGATATTTATTAAATATGTAAATTATTACCTATAGAATATCAAGTAGATACTGATTTTATTTAAATTTTGTGTAAAAGCTAGAAAACATAAATAAATTTACGCGAGATAGGTTATAGGTTGGCAAGCATGTTGATACTCCCACCTTAAATTCAATAATATTTGAGTTTTTTATTAATTTCGTTAAATATATGTATTTTTATAAAAATTGTTAATTTTTAAGTTTGTTATTGTTTATAATTTATATTCCCTGTAATCAGTGGCGAATCCAGCGGGGGGCCAATGGGGCCCGGGCCCCCTCTAAAGCCCGTTGAAACATTGAAAATTCTTTTTTGTTTTCCTGTTACAAAAATTTGTGTTACGTTTTTCACAATATAAAATATAAATTTATTGATTTATTTTGATTTTATGCATACGGCCCCCCCCCCTTAGGAGTATTTCTGGATCCGCCACTGCCTGTAATGGACTTTTAAAGTTCGTTAGGAATTTGTTAATAAAAAAAAATTAAAAATCGTTTTAAACTTTCCTAATTACTTTGGGAGAAATTAACCTACACTCATATCTTATTCGTGCTTGCAGCTCCTCAACATTACAAATAAAAATTTGAAATTAGGTACTTTATCCATAACTTAATAATATGCACTTTAAATAGTTTTTCCACATATTGTTTTTTGTCCACAAGTATGTATCAGAAACCAACATGGAGACTGAAATAGAATTAATTTTTACAGTGATTGGATAAAGAAGTAAATTGATTGACATGAAGTGGAAGCAAACCCAACAAGGAGAAAATTAAAGTGGTGATTTATAAAAAAAAAGGACTTTTACACACGAGTAAATAAAGTGGTATAGTCAATTTTTGTACATTTAATACAGGCTGATAGAGGGGTGGATTTTGTAATCGAAGGCCTTACTGTCTATGATATGACGATTTCTAATCTCGTATCTATCTTGTGTTAGTTACTCAATGATAATTAAGCATTGCATTATCTTTATCACAAAAAGCCGACAAGACCTCAAATGCTAACGTCCACTGGTTCCTCGCGAGTTCATAAATATCATGAGTGAAAATACCTGCAAAGTTTTGACAAAGATTATCCTTTTCATTGATTTTATGTCGTTTTTGTTAATTGCAATTATTATAAATTAAAAAAAAACTTATAAAAGCTACAAATTAGTTTAAGGACACAGTTCTCAAGGTCAATCATGTATAAAAGACCTATAAATGGCATTAATGTAGGGGTAACTTCCAGAACCTTGCAATTATTAAAAAAAAAATAGTATCTAATTTTGGAATGGCTGTTCAGGGAGCCATTGACGAATAGTATGCCGGTGTTTTCTTTTAAATACATGCTCTGAAACTTTAAAAAAACCAGGTTTTTGAAACCACTAAAATTGCAACAATTTACCTTAAAATCCTTGAAAGTAAACACGTCGATTTTCAGAACTGAAGTAAAAACAACAATTTCTACTGGTAACACGATATTTTCTAATCTATCTAGATGTCATCTCTCCTAAGAATTCTAGAGAATATGCGTTTATTTTAACAGGAAAGGTTCCGTAATTGCACAAAACACGAAAGTAAACAAAACTATGACCGGCTGACTAACATCTGCCTTGCTCTAACAGCTCCGGAATATGTCTGTCTTTCTTCTTCGTACGCCAAAAGCATAAAAATAACTAGTCTGATCAACACAGCACTGCAGTGGGCATGCGAATCGTCAATAGTTAGGCAAATCGAATTGACGATAGAAAATGGCGTCGTTAATCCCACCTTAAAATATGTGGATCAAGCATATTCTCGATATTATCTTTAAAAAGCGCCAGACGACATGAATGATATATTTCAGATTTCCCTATCTTCTAACTTCCACTGTCGCTTAAGAATCTACTAAACGCGCAACGCCGGATAACGCTAGTCTATGGAGAACTATAGGGTAGGAGGCCGATCGACAATGGCAGGATTTTCAAATTCTGTCCCGGTTTTTTGGTTAGTTCGCTATTGGCCGATAGATGGCTCTCGCGTCCGAAGTGGGCTGATGTTGTCTTCTTCTTCTTCGTTTTTAATATGGAAAACTAGGTTTTTAACTTTTATTTAACCCTTTATTTTTCTGTGCTTTTACTTTTGACTATTGACATTTTATTTTTCGAAATAACAAATAATGTTTGAAGGCAAGACAAGACAAATAACGTTGTATTGTAATTAATTTCCATATTTATAATAAATAATGGTACAATTTATAAAAGAAGAGTTTGCTTTGTGTCGGGGTGTAAGACAGGATCTTTTTCAGAGAGAAAACGCAGCCAAATAAGTTCTTTCTAGCTTCAAAGGTATAGCTAGAATGTTTAATATCCTGTATTTTAAAAACCAAGCATCGTTGGAACTTTATACAGGCCGAGTTTACTAATAAGTATAACAAAGTAAGTGTAAATTCATATAAAAGTCCTTATTTGTTCCTTAAAGAACTAATTTAAATAAAAATAGTTATTGCGTCCATAAGAAACCATTATTTGATAGCCCACTTCGAACACGCGCGCCATCTTACAGCGACGCGTAAAGCTGAATTATCGATGCTAATTTGGGACCGAATCCAATGCATTGCGATCGGCCTCCTACCTCAAGTCCTCCATACGCTAGTCTTATCAACGACGAACAAACCTCTTATTGCGCCTTGTAGTTAGAGCAGGCAACCAAAAATACAAGGACTCTACCGAAAAAATGTTTAGGTTATTGCGAAAATAGCGATGAAATTTAAATGTTTCTACGTAACATTATAACAAAACAACATTATAAGACAGTGTCAGCTCTGTAAAGGTGGAAACACATTAACTATCACCCCACGTAAGTTCACATCCTATCCCGCCAGAAATAAAATGCATGAATTGCAAGCAGAATCACATTATTATTATTTCACGTCAAGTCATATCATTCATTCTATAAAAGCAATCTGTGGGATGCTTCGCTAATCGTAACCAGAAAATGTGGAAACTAAATAATAGTTCATCTTCATCTTCAGAGTTTAAGAGGATTTAGAAAGAGCGTGTGCAGTCATAGCGACTGAAAAACTTAAAACTAGGCAATGGATACATGACATTAATTTAAAAAGGCGAGAGAAAAGGATTTCGCACTTTATTCCAAGAGGTGATGAAGATCGTTTTAAGATATACAGACTGTAGTCTCCATTTTTCTAAAGTCGCGCTTTCACGCTTCACGAAATTGATGTATAAATAGAAAATCTAAGCGCGTGAAGACTTGCAAAACCATAATATGCTTTCACGTGAACACACCGTATGACAATATAGCGTGTCTCTTGTTAACCTGTACCTATGGAAAAACGGGTCTCATCAAATTTACTGTGTTTTCACGTAAACTCACGTGACGTGATAGTAATGCGTTTCCACACGAATTTATTGCTACGATTTTCATTTTACAAGTGTTCATATGATAGAATGTCCTCTCTAAACAGTGAGTTGTCGGCTCGTCGAAAAATTACGTTTATGAATAAAGTAGTAGTAGTAGTAGTAAAAAGATTTATTTAGCACGTGTGGATTCTTTTAAATTTTTATTATGTTCTTCTAAGCTTGCTGAGAAAATAATGATATCGTTCATATATACAAGACATGTAGTGCCCTGTAAACCTTTTAATAAATTGTCCATGACCCTTTGAAAGGTCGCCGGCGCATTTTTGAGCCCGAAGGGCATTCTGACGTAAGGATAATGCCCATTTTCGCCGCTAAATACAGTTTTCTCTACCGCTACTTCTACAAGTAAAAATTCAAAGTTGGTTTAGTCACCCTCTGTAAACTTAACGTTTCCTTGATTTGAAAGTTGTAATGTATCTTTAAGTATTTGCTTTTCTAACCGTATTAATTTTTTTTTAGTTGCTGTGGTAGCAGCGTTCTTCGTTTGCTGGGCGCCCTTCCACTCGCAGCGTCTTCTCGCAGTGTATCTAACCGACGCGTCTACGGAAGCTCAGAATACCTATTTTCAAATGTACTTGTATTTAATGTACACCAGTGGCGTGCTGTACTATTTGTCAACGTGCATCAATCCCCTCTTGTACCACATCATGTCGAATAAGTACAGAAATGCATTCAAGGTAAGTTATAATTTTATATATTTACATATACAGGGTTGCCCAGAAGTCCGGAATAAAATTAATATAGCCTTAACTTTTGGGGAAAATGCTCGGACACGTCAATTTAGTTTTATGTATGCTCACATTTTGACGTTACTCGTTCATTTTTTATAGACATTTGTCAAAGATATGACGACATCGATATTTTTTTTAAATGGAAACATAACTACAGCTTGTGATACACCATTTGAAAGCTGATATCTCGTACAATATGCTCATCAGTTTTGGCGCGATTCTGTCAAGCTATTTTAAAATGGCGACTGTTAAAAAATTTTTTACTTTTTAAGGTAAGAAATCTTCATTGTTTCACGTTCTGACATTTTGTGACATAGTGAAC
The DNA here is from genome assembly GCA_963969555.1 of Polydrusus pterygomalis. Lineage (NCBI taxonomy): Eukaryota > Metazoa > Arthropoda > Insecta > Coleoptera > Curculionidae > Polydrusus > Polydrusus pterygomalis. Next base: position 11,492,937 of record OZ018383.1, read on the forward strand.
TTGTAAAATTAATTTAGGTATTTCCGAAGTATTGTTTTATAATTTTCTAAACAAAAATGGTTTTGTCGGAAAGACAGCGTATCGAAGTCTTGATATTCTTAGGATGTGGAGATAAAATAAGAAGTGAAAGTGAAGTGTGCAATGTGAGCATATACCCAAAACATACAGGTTAAGGCTACATTAATTTTATTCCGGACTTCTGGGCAACCCTGTATATAGAGTTCTGTAAAGTACCTGATTTAGTGCCAGGATTTTCATTTCACAAGTAAGTGTTCATTGACCTGTCATATGATAGAATGTCCTTTATAAACAATGGGATGTCGACTCGGCGCGAAAGTACGTTTATAAATAAGATGCGTGGTACCTTTGCTTTATCGGCGTTAGAGTTTCGTAGACGCAGGAACTGAATATTTAAACGTACAGATACGGTTTGGGTTTTCATGGAAACCCAAAAAATCATATTATTCTTGTTAAATCGAGGTAGACAACGCACGGTCTTTCAGGAATATAAACACGTTATTTATGATAAAGTCAAGTATTGTATTATGTTTCTCAAAGAATATACGTCTCTCAGAAGGGGAAGCCAGTGCAATACATCCAAATAAACAGAGGGAAACAGTCGTATTTTTAGAAAATATCTGCGTTTTGCTTTAATTTAATATGGTTTGGAAATGAGCTTGTGTAAGTTTCAGCTTTATCTCGATTCCATGCTATAGAATGCTAGAGAAATAACAGTGTATTTTCTGGTCTGCCGTTTTTCTCAAATTGAGTTTGCTTTCTGGTAACTTGTAAGTGTATTACAAGAAAACGATCGACCAGCAAAGAAATTGAAAGATATTTTTTGGTAGAAAAATATGGGATGCAGTGAAGTGAGCTTGTAAATTTCCACTATATTAACAAGAAAATAACATGTTTGTTTGAAGGTGGTAGACACTTCCATTGTCTTTATTGTGTTTACACAACGTTTCGGCAGTGGCGGCTCGTGACTAGTGAGTCAGGGGGGGGGGGGGGCGCTGGCTTTAAATTAAAAAAAATTAAAATGTCTATTATTTTCGAAAGTACGTGTCTGTTTTTTCTAACTTTCTCGTTGTGAATTTTAATATCATCAGCATAAGCACTACTTAAACAAGTTAAAATATTAGTTTGTCCTAACATCTCAAAACTTACCACATTATAACGATGTTTTGCACTATTTTCATGTTTTTTATTTTCTCTGAAAGATGTTTTAAGTCCTGCACCCCATTTATAGTCCAATTATCATCCCCGTCAAAAAGAAGACACACGAAACAAAAAAAAAGAATTTTTGTCCTCACAACCGCATATCCAGGATTTTTTATCATATATTTATTTGTCAAACTTACGCGTAAACTGTGCCCTGTGCCTTACTTTTACATTTTGATTGCACTTGTAGGTACTATATTCAATATTGGTAGTGGCCGCCCTGTATTTTTTAAATCAAGTTTTTCACTTAAGCTCAGAGAACTACTAAACACAAGCTTCTGTTAATCAATGACCTTCATATTAGACGAAATTTTCCAACTTTATAATGTAACTAATAAATAAATCAAAACTCTGCCCTGTTGGGCGGAAAATTTTGAGCTCCTCTTGCGATATGCAGGTGACGTCACGCCTCCGTAGTCATAACGAGAAGTCGCGTTGAATCGGGACGAATAATCGGTCGCCCGCGCTTAGTAGAATCTTGAGAGCGCGCAACTCGCTTGTCTATGAGTATAGCCTGCCCGCTGGAATAGGGCTATGTTTGGTTTGAATAATTATGCCCGCGCTTAGTATAACCTATCCGCTGGAATAGAGCTATCTTTGGTTTGAATTATTTTAATGGATTGCTTACATACATTGCTTTATTGGTTTTTTAAGTAAAGTATTTTTGGATTCTGTTTGAAATAATTGCAGGGAGGGCGGCGCCCCAGAGCCCTTCATTAACGAGCCGCCACTGCGTTTCGGTTAGTTTATCACAGAGCATCTAACATTTGCAATAATCCGGAAGACCTTAGTATTGTAATTTCAAATATCAAAAAAGATTTTTTCTACGAGTGACCGCAAAGAATCTACTTTGCGCACACTTTTGCATACGCAAAGTAGCACTTTCCCGCACACTGTGCGGGAAATTTTTTTTCCCGCACACTTATTTTAAAGCAAAATTACCATATTATAGACGCGTTTTTTTCTTCTATTTTATTATTTTTTTAGATATTTATGCAAAAATATTGTAACAAGACAAAGTTGAAAGGTGGTTTATGTGTTGCCTTATAAACTATACCGAAGTATTGTGCCGTGCGGGTCAAAATTTTTTTGAAATCTGCATTATTATATTTTCCTCTAATTTTGTTCAAGTTAAAAACAAACAAGTATTTTTGTGTCAAATGCGGTTTGTTCCCTTAGCAACCAAAATACATTGTCATACAACGCTTTCATGTCAGTTTAGAGGTCTTCTTCAAAATTTTCACTAGCATTTTAACCTATTTAAAATAAAAAAAACTGTTTTAAAAATGGATATCACTGAAGAAGAACTTCCAGAAGATGTCCTAGAAGCCGCCAACATGGCTAGTTTGCAATTGCTGCCTGCCAAATCGCGAGAAAAATACGAGAGACAGTACGAGTTGTTTTCCAAATGGTGCGAACAAAGGGGGATAAAAACGTTAAAGGAAGAGGTACTTTTAGCCTACTTTCTTAAGTTAAGCAAAGAATTTAAACCTAACACAATGTGGTCAAAATATTCAATGCTCAAAAATGTAATAAAAATAAAAAGAAACATCGATATTGGTGAATTTTACAAGCTCACTGCATTTCTGAAAAAGCAGAATATTGGGTTTAAACCAAAAAAAGCAAAAATATTTACGAAGGAAGAAATATTCAGTTTTATTAATTCGGCACCAGATGAAATTTACCTTTTAATTAAAGTTGCCACTCTTTTTGGACTTGCCGGCGCATGCCGAAGGGAAGAGCTAGCAAATTTAACCACTGCCGATTTTGAAGATAAAGAAAACCTCATAATTGTCAAAATTAGGAATTCAAAAAATCATACAGCAAGAAACTTTATAATATCGGAAGAAATTCATAACGGAGCCTACCTGCAACTGTACAGAAAATACAAAAGCTTACGCCCGATAACGTTAAACAACCGTTTTTTCTTAGTCTACAAAAAAGGTAAATGCGTTTCACAATGTGTTGGAGTAAATAGTTTCGGAAAGATGCCTTCTGAAATAGCTGCCTTTTTGAAACTGCCAAATCCGGAACTCTATACAGGGCACAGTTTCAGAAGGTCATCAGCAACGTTACTGGCCAATTCTGGAGAATGAATCACTGACATAAAACGTTTGGGGGGTTGGAAATCTACTGCGGTAGCTGAGGGATACATCGATGAGTCCACAACTTATAAAAAAGGGCTGAGCAACAAAATTTTAAGCTGCAGCCCTAAAAAATGTGAAGCAGTTCCAAGTACTTCAAAGAATGGATCCATTTCTTCCTTTTGCAACACGACAGTACTGATGAACCAGAAAATGACATCTACTACAACATTTTCACCTCTAGTTGCTAGATCTGCAATAAATGTAGAAAAAGCGACCAACTGCACATTCCATATTAATGTAATTAATAATAATAAATAGGCAATTTAGGTATAAGTACTTATAAGTTGTTTTTGATGTCAATAAAAATTTAAAATTAAAAAAATATATAGTTATTTCACTCGTAGAAAAAATATTGTTCCTAACACGTGCGCAAAGTAGTTTTCCCGCATTTAAAGCTTATCCGAACTCCGCTTCGCGTCGTTCGTCTAACTGCTTTCGCGTGCGGGAAAACATAACTTTGCGCACTGAATAGGAAAACTACTATAAAAAAGAATGGTTACCCTGAAACCTTTGTAACTAATACCATCTCAAAACTTAAAATTCGCCAAGTAAAAACTAATACAGAAACGAAAGAGGAGCAAGCGTTTCTTACAATACTTTATGTCAAGGGGATTTCTGAAAAGATTAGAAGGATAACCAAAAACTATAATATCAAAACAGCCGTCAAATCCGGAAATACGCTTATAGAAGCTTCCTTACAAAAGTAAAACCCGCCCGTAATAAAAACACAAATTGTATCTATCAAATCCCTTGCGAGTGTGGCGAATCGTACATTGGAGAAACAAAAAGACCTCTTCCCGTGCAAGTTAAAGGACATCTGAAACATACTTAAAGAGGTGAAACATCGAGATCGGGTATAGCGGAACATGTATGGACCAACCAACATAATATACAGTGGTCAGAAGCCAAGGTTTTGGACACGGAACAGCACTGGAGAAAACGAAAGTTCAAAGAAGCAGCTTTCATGAATCAAAATACCCATATATTTGGTAAACCAAGTATAGATATCCCCAATACCTGGAAGCCTCTTTCTTGTCCAAAACCAACAGCTCAAACTTCACACTCCAATAAGCACGTAGGCGGAGTCATCAAGCTTCATTGCACATGGATAGTATTTAAGACAGTAACCTTAGAATTATAATTTAGTTTACACTTGCAAACAGCTGAAGATACTAACTAACCGAAACGCTGTGTTAAGTAACAAAATAAAGACAATGGAAGTCCGACAAGGTAATTTTTTGAAGAACTGTAGCTTCATCACATGACGATGGTTTAATAAAAGTTGTAAATAAAAAGGGTGCAATAAAATTAAATTATGGAAGGTGTAAATGAAACGGTGGAAGGGTTATAATAGCGGGAAAAGTCAACAAAGGGTTTAAAATAATTAAATTAGGTACAATACAATAGGTAAGATATTACAATCTAAAATTGCAAAAGCAGACATCTGACACATTGTTTTTGTACGCACATTACGAATTTGTATATAGCACCTTAATACCTAACTGTATAAAACGGTTCTATGAGAAAGTTCTAGTAAAAAACGAGTTAAATTTCCAATAAAACTATCCTAAAACCTCGTTAACGTGATTTTAGCGAAATCTGTTAGATTAGGTATATATCCGATTTCTTTCGTCGTAAAGTTTCAGACACTCGACTAGTTATAAAAATAATAAAATTGTTTTATTGGTCATATAATTTTCATTTGGTACAGCCGGTTATTAAATTTTCGCGAAATTATTAGCTCGTTTGATGGATTTTATCAACCACGACAGAGCAAGATAGACACCTCATTCTCTTGATCATAACAAGCCAACGAGACGTCCAATGCGAAAGGTCCATCGGGTTCCTCACGAGTTCCACACAGTGGCGGCTCGTTAATGAATGGCTCTGGGGCGCCGCCCTCCCTGCAATTATTTCAAACAGAATCCAAAAATACTTTACTTAAAAAACCAATAAATCAATGTATGTAAGCAATCCATCGAGCGAGTTTCGCGCTCTCAATGTTATACTAAGCGCGGGCGGCCGGGGGCGACGGATTATCCGTCCCGATTCAACGCGGCTTCTCGATGAGTTGCCATGACGACAAAGGCGTGACGTCACCTACACATCGCACAACCAGCGGCCACGGACGAGCTCCAATTTTCCGCGCCCAACAACAGCTGTTCGCGATGCCACGGTAGAATAATCAATATATTATGTACTATGAAGGTCAGTGATTTACAGAAGCTTGTGTTTAGTTCTCTGAGCTTAAGTGAAAAAATTGATTTAAAAAATGCAGGGCGGCCACTAGAAATTGAACATAGTACAAGTGCAATCAAAATGTAAAAGTAAGGCAAAGTTTACGCGTAAGTTTGACAAAGAAATATATAATAAAAAATCCTGGATATGCGGTTGTGAGGACAAAAATTCTTTTTTTTTGTTTCGTGTGTCTTCTTTTTGACGGGGATGATAATTGGACTATAAATGGGGTGCAGGACTTAAAACATCTTTCAGAGAAAATAAAAAAAAACATAAAAATAGTGCAAAACATCGTCATAATGTGGTAAGTTTTGAGATGAGAGGACTAATATTTTAACTTGTTTAAGTAGTGCTTATGCTGATGAAAATAAAATTCACAACGACAAAGTTAGAAAAAACAGACACGTACTTTTGAAAATAATAGACATTTTTAATTTAAACCCCCCTGACTCGCTAGTCACGAGCCGCCACTGGTTACACAATGAAACGAAGTAAAAGGGTGAGTCAACGATTGCGCGGAGTAATGTTGGGCCTTGAAGATAAGATTTGTCGATAATAAGCTTTTGTATGAAGGTATGGTTGGATATCTGGCACATTTTAAAAATATTTTCAATTATACAGGGTGCACCCAAAAAGTAGGGTGTCATAAAGTTACATTTTTTAAAATGGGACACCCTATATTTGAATACATTTATTAATTCTACGTGTAATTTCATACATTTTTATTAATAAAATTGATTAATATACGAAAAAGTTATAGTGTTTGAGATAATTCGACTTATAATGAAAATTTTGCATTTAAAAGCATCTTGTTGTTGTGAAAATGCTACTTAAATTTTGACACTAAGCGATTCATAATCTTTATACTTACTAAATTAAGTCAAAAATACAGATTAGTAGATATGCAATGAGACTTGTACGATCATAAGGGTTGTTTTTACATGCAAATCCCCATAAGAGAATTTAAGGTTCAACCTGCAAAAGTATGACCATTTTAAGGCGTGGTCACTTTCCTACCCTTAGCCCTAACCCCCACTGGCACTTACTACCAGTGGCCCTAATCACCACTGGCACAAACTTCCATTGGCGCTAATCACCATTGGCGCTAGCTCACCTATCATTGGTGCTAGTTACCAAGGGTACTATTGGCGGAACACAGTGTCATCAAGTGGAAAATAAATTTTTGCTTAACCCAACGGAAAGTTTATCTATTTTCAACGATTTAATTTAAAATCTCTTTATTTTATTTTTTATTTTTTTTCTTTCAGTCACAAACTACGTTTTCAAAAATACGTATTTTATGAAGTTACCTTATACAGGGTCAAAAACAAATGAACTTTGCATCACATGCGACCAAATTTTAATAGCCCAATTTTGATTTTGTAGAAAAACACACATTTAATATGACGCTAGATTAAAGAAAATGTATCTGAAATAAAGCATTGTCAAAACTAAGAAATTTTATGTATAGGTTGCGTTGAGTCTTATTTTGCAAAAGTGGTGCAATTTACAAAATATAGGAAAAAAATCAAAATTATCTTATCCAGCTGAAATTTTGCATGTGGGCTAGAAACTGCATTTAAAAAAAATTATAATTTTTTTAGATATTTAGATATTTTCAGAAATAACCCCACTTTTGAATTATTTTTTGAAAAAAAATTAAAATTTGAAAGATAATGCGAATCACGTGACTACTATTTATTTGCCTAATTTTGATCTCGATCGATGCAGAATTTGATGCCAAAGTCAAATTTTGAATAAAAATATTAATAAAAAAAATCCCATATGATGAGGACTTTACTGGTGACACTGTATAAGACTATTTATTTAAATTATGCCTAATGTACTAATTTATTGATATGTTTTTATTATGTAATTGTTCAGTTTAGTGATTTGTTGGTCTACTAACTAACCACTGTACTATTCAATATTTATACTGAATTATGAAATAAAATAGTAATGTGGGCGCCTAGGGGGGGGGGGGGGGGGGGGGGCAAGTGCCCGTTTTGCCCCCCCCCCCTATGGACGCCCTTGGACACACTGTATATAAAGAACGAAATGTCGAATTTGATAACGCCATCTTGTAGAATATAAAAAATGGCTGTTTTCTTTGGTCAAAAATTAAGGTGCAAATAATTAAACACCAAAACTGAAAATTACGTTTTTTTCCAATATTTCCCCAGGTATTCGGAATTTTTGCAATTTTTTTTCGCCAAATCATCAAGCCTCAAAATACGCAACTTTGCCTGAAATTAGCCATCCTCAAATCGTTTTCGAGATTCCTATGTAAGCACGCAAACTGTATACCTTTTGTGTAAAAATTTAAATTTTTCCTCAATATATTTTTTTCAGGAAACTAATTCCCGCGCGATCAATAGGGGCTTCTAAATTTAAATGCCTATACGGGGAAATTCATCGCAAAACTGCCTTGTTTCTTCCAAAACTCCGCAAGTTTTTACATTTTTATCCAATAAAACGACATCCTGTGTCGTCGAGGACAAAATTAATAAAAAAAAAACAACTTTGCAAAACAGAGTTTTCGGGTTTTTCAAGTTTCACTTTTTCCTGTTGTTTCTTTAGTTTCAAAAGTCGACTCGGACGAATTTCCTCTTCAAATATTTGAACTGCATATAAAGGGCTGTTTAGTATATTATCATGTTTACGTTTCCCAAATAATAGCCCGGGAGCCAGCGACCGTTTGGAGTTATAACTCTGTTTCCAGCACCGCTAAGGGTCATGAGTCGTATAACCTCAATAAACCATAAGCGTAATGCATAATTTTTATTTCAGTAGAGAGTTCCCAACGAATTTTATGGCAGACCTGTTCTCTTAAAACGATACACTATTCCACTATCACCTTCTTTTGTTAATGTATAGTATCGGCTCGAACTAAATCAGATACAGTTTTTACTATGTATAATTTATTTACAACACGGGCAGGAAACAAAAGGAATTTATATTTCAAAAATAAAAATCTAAACGACCGCCACTGTCCGAAAATTTATTCTAAATCATCGGCTTGCCCTATATTGTTACAATTTTACGACCCTATTGTGAGTGGTAAAATTAGGGGTGTGCCAATCTATATGGTGTTTAAACTACCTGTATTGTTACTAAAAAGATATACCTACTTTCAGGCGAAAAATAATATGTTTACCCGGTAAGCTACAATTTGAGTTTTGCATTGTTAACGAGGGTTCTTAGCTGTTAGCTGCTCTTGGTCGCCAAAAACTGTCACTGACACCCGGCCTATAAAATGTTTAATGTTTCCAACGTCTTATCAGTAAATAGTAGGTATAAGCAAGGGTTCTGGTAAAGTAAATACTTTTCCATGTCAAAAGTAAACTTTAAGGGTGTTTTTTTTTCAAGTTTTTAGGTAGGTATCAGATTTAAGCCAGAGGATATTGTCCTGTTATAATTAATACTTTAAAAAACGTGTTATAGTTGGTACGTTTTTGATATGGATTTGACAATATATCGGTTAAAATTGTAAAGTGTTTAAAAAATTAAATTACTCCAATTTTATTTCATTTAACTAAATTATCTCTAAAAGCAGGTATTTTTCCAGAAAAAATAAAAAATGCTAAAGTAATCCAGTATTTAAAAGTGATAAAAGATATAAATGCAGCAATTATCGCCCAATATCTGTTTTACCAATCTTTTCAAAAATATCAGAAAAAAGAATAAATTATGCGACTTTCTAGAAAGTCAAAATTTACTTTTTGCTAACAGTATGGTTTTCGCAGATCTAAGGATACAGAAATAGCTGTACGAGATATCATAACAAATATTCAAGCTAATGTCGACAGCAGTAAAAAATGCTGTTTACTATCCTTAGATCTGTGTAAGGCTTTTGACACCGTAAACCATGATATTTTATTAAGAAAATTATACACTATTGGGATTAAGGGGAAATACACACAAACTACTTCAAAGTTATTTAAGCTATCGTAAACAACTTATTCAAATTGGGGAAAGAAAAAGTTCGGAAAAAGAAATAATATGTGGAGTTCCACAAGGATCAATATTAGGTCCGTTATTATTCTTAATTTAGATTAATTCCGTTTCCAAATTGAACTTAAAGGGCAATATAAAGCTATTTGCAGATGATACAACTATTATTTATTTTGCTGAAACTCTTGCAGAAATGTATATTACTAATGATTTAAAAATACTTCTTTCTTGGCTTCAATCAAATAAACTTGCGTTAAATTTTACAAAATCTTCTTTTATGTTTATAATTAAGAATAAAATAATTTCCATCATTAACCCATTAACATTTAATAATGAAAATATTCAATATTCAAAAACGACAAAATTTTTAGGATTAGTTTTAGACGAAAATTTAAATTGGAAATGCCATATCCAGTATATTTTTTTTTTTTTTTTTTTTTTTTTTTTATGATCGAGCACAAGCACTATAGGAAAATCCTTTAAGGCGCTCTGGGAGCGGTGCGTGTGCGAAGAAAGCGATTCACGTTTTTCTTGAATCGTTGGAGGTTATATTCGGTTGGAAACACGGTCTCAGAAAGGCCGTTCCACAAAGATGACGTCCTCCAAATGAAAGAGTTCTGAAACAATGATGTTCGGGGTGTACTAAGTTGAACCACATAGGGATGGGCGGCAGTGGTTCGTCGTGTGTTTCTGCTATGCATTACTCTAGGTGGAATCGAGCGGGCAATTATCAAATCAATATCTCCTTTGGTATCTGTTTTGTATAGAGCTAGATATTTCATTCCTTTGAAATACTTAAAAAATATGTATTTTTCATTAATATATTCAAAAATAGCTTCTGCATGGGGATATGCTTGTTTATCAAGATTAAAACCATTACAAAAATTGCAAAATAAACTTATTAAATCTATACACAAATTACCACATTTAGAAGCAACTGTTAATCTATATAGACCGAAAGGGTATTTACACGTTCAAAACATTTATAAATTAAAAATTTGTATTTTAATTCACTCTATTATTTTAAAAGAAAAAAAATTAAACATAACACTTCAGGAGAATAAGAGATTACATGATCATAACACCAGACATTGTATAAATTATCAAACTATAGGTACCAGTAAAAAGTAATTTCGGAAAAAAATCGCTTTTATATGACGGAATAATAAAAAATAACAATCTTCCAAAAAATATCAGAAAAATTAAAAAATTGGCAACTTTCAAAAACAATTAAAGATATATTTACTAAATTAAATTATTTATACTATTTTTTTTAAATTGATTTTATTAATGAATTAAATTGGATTAACTTCCATTTTTTTTTATTGGTATTTTTTTAATGGTTATTATTTTCTATATTATGTTGTCACTTTCCATGTAATGAACTATAAAAGTTAGTTTGGAATAAAGACATTTTGAAAGTTAAGTTGGTAATTATTATTATTATTTGTACATAGGGGAAGGTTGCCTATATTGAACCGCTACCTAAATTGGACCACAGTACATTTCTCCGAAACTAAACAAGTGCCATATCATCTGGCAACACTGTAACATACTTCCACCCAGAACCTTTGATCGGCAACAAACTCAACTAGTTACTAGTTGGCCGTTAGTGCTTGGCGTGTACAGAGAAAAACGTAATTTACACAATTTTAATGTAATATTTTTAGGATTTACCTAAGAATTTACCTTAGAACCATAAAACTCTAAGCAAAATCTTTTTTATGCAAGTTATCAAGTAAGTTTTTCTATTTCTCCATGCCATATTTGTTTTTTTCTTGTTTCTTTCCTGGGTGGTTTTGTAAAACACGTGGTAGTTGCTTAAATTGGACCACTGGGAGATTGCCAAAATTGAACCAGTACAATTTAGGCAATTTTTTCAAATTGTGCAAAAATAATTTTTCTCTTTAAATAAGTTAATGTCATAAACTAACAACATTTCAATATTGCTAAAATCTTTTTTCTTTGAGTTAAAAAATGAAACTATGACTGGTCCAATATAGGAAACTAATAGGTTTTTTTTTTGCATTAGGATGTCTTCTACCGAAATTTTGATTGTAAATTTGATGTTTTTTTGAAATATAAGTATAAAACTTCCTAAACCAACAACTTTATTTTTTATTTATTTATTGAACACCTAAGCTTCCGATTTAAATCATGTGGTCCAATTTTGGAACCCCCAGGTGCAATTTAGGCAACCGGTTTCCTATATTGAACCACTTGCAGAGGTTTTTTTTATAGCCTGGTATATCATAGATACTTTGAAATAAAATTCTGCAAAAAATTCTGCAGTTGAACAACATACTAAAGTATACTAAGGTATAGCTTCAAGATCGATTTTGCGTTATTATCGGGATCTATGATAAGAAATCTGGAAATTGGTCCAATATGGGCAACCTTCCCCTAATAATGTGTCTTAAACCTCACCACGTCACCACCATCAGTGCTACGCCCCTGACTACTTACAATGAAAAAAAAGGTGTTAAAAATTTAATATTCAAAGGGAACAAGGAAAATATTTGTTCTTCGACTAATTTAAAAACCATCTCACTCAGATGGTCCCGTGGGCTTAACTTAATTGGTTCGAGAATTAAGTGGCAAAATCAACCGAAAAGGTTTTGATTAAATGCGGGTTGGTTTTTGTAAGCGTTATCCAGTGACGTGGGATGTAGTTAATTAAGATGAAAGCGAACTGAAAAGGACAATACAATATAAAGGCTTTGAATTTTGATCTTTATAATATACGAGGACGGTCCAGCAAAGAGTAACAAATTATTTCGACGACATCGAGGACATTCTATTGTCTGACGTACATGTCTACTAACACTTACTTGTAAAATAAAAATTCTGACACTAAACACGTAAAACTAGAAAGACGGATCTAGTCAAATCTGGTCTTATCATGCGGGTCCAAAGGTCACCGATCATATGAATCAATTCGAAAATTTCAGAGCTTATCAAAATGTTGTGAGATTATGTAGGTATCAATATACCCGGAGAAAAGAAACATAGTTTTATTATTTTTAACTGTCGTGAAGATAGCCACATATATTATTATTTTTGCAAAAATTATGTACATAATAGTACAGGGGTGGCGCACCTTTATGTATTAACGTGCCATTTTTTCTAAAGAAATGTTTAATGTACGTACATAGACGTGCCGTCCAATTCGTGATATAATAATTCATAGTAAACTTTGTGATCGGTGGCGTGCCCAAAATTTTATGTCGCGTGCCATCAATGGCACGCGAGCCATTGGTTCGCCATCCCTGTAAATAGTATATCTACTAAAGCTATTTATTAAAAACGACAATAATAAAGAGTGTAATTTATTAGCAATAAAATTACCTAACCTAAAAATACAATGGAATTTAATCCGATTAACTATTTCAAAAAAGAAAAAATGGTAATTTGCCAACCAATAAGTAGAAAACAGCATCTAGCAAAAGCACTGGTAATCAATTTACGGATTGTACAGAAAATTGTCCATGAAAGAAAGTATAATATAATACCGAAGAATACTAAAAAATGTAAACAAAGAAACCCGTTTATAATTATAGATTAAAAGCTGTCACCACACGACATCTAATACTTGTTCTCGATCCCACCAATTCCTTATTAATTTTTCTGTATGTTCCACCGATTTCTTCCAGTATTCCCGCGTAATATGATCCAACGAATATTTCCAAACTATCTCTAGGTAAATTACCTGCTATATACGAATTTCCAAAAAACCGGAGGAAAAAAATTACACCATAAAAACTTCGAAACGTAGCGTTTGTAAACGAATTTTAATTTTATTTATAGGCCGAACGATTTCCAAAACACCTCGAATTATTAAATTTTCTTTTAAAACTGAAAGTTACATTGGTTTTTGATCTGTATAAATCATAAATCACGTTCCGAAATCCCATTTTAATAATTTCACTCAAATCTTTAGTATTTGGCTTTCTTCGTTTACATTTTTTAGTATTCTTCGGTATTATAATGCTTTCTTTCATGCACAATTTCTGCACAGTCCTTAAACTAATTCCCAGTACTTATGCTACGGTTTCCTGCATATTGGTTGGCGAATTTTTACTTTTTCTTTCATTCTCGAAATAGTTTAACAAATTAAGCACCATTTTGTTTGCTTGAGGATGCAAAAAACCAGAAAATTGCTTTTTATCGTTCATATTGTCACATTAAATTAATAGTCAAAGTCACAAGACTGACATCTTTAAATCAAGACGAAGGTGGCAGGTACAAACTTTTGTGAATCACTGAAAATTAAATACATATCCTTTTCTGTCATGTCAAAATTGCATAAGTCTGTCATATTATGTGTACCTATGTATGTACACATGTACATTGAATATCAAACTATATAAGAATGGCGGATGTCCGAAAAAAGTTGAAAACCCAGTTTTAGACGTCTTGGAGGTGGTTTGGCCGCCATTGTGGAGTTGATCGTAACTCTACCCTTAAATCTGTCGTTATAATGCAGCGCCTCGGCAACAGATGTCTCAAATTCACTGATGTGATGTCGTGGTGTTGCCGCATATCCTATTTTATTGGAATTTTTATTGATATAAGCATTTTTAACAGACCATAAAATATGAGGTTCTTAATTCCAGCCGAATGTATGTTTTTGATAATAATATGTACGCTGATTACTACGGGGTAATTGGACCGATTTTCACAATGATTTTACCGTTGCATTGGGTGTTAAATGTTAAACAAATAAAAGTAGATAAAAAGCGACAGCAAGTATAACTAAAATAGGTTTTATTTCGTCGAAAAATAGCAAAATACGTAATACACTAATACAAACAAACTGGATGTTTCTTAAGTAAGAAAGTAAAACCTACTTATTTTAACCATTTTGAAAAGTAGTAATAATTGCAAATAAAAACCAAGTTATACAATCAAACCAATTTTATCCAACATATACGTTGTATCCTAGGTATGTATTGAATAGTGAGAGTCGTCATTTAATTCTGTTAGAAATAGAATACATGGCGGTCAATATGTCATTGTTTTCATGTAATTAACGTTGGGACGTCAAAAGGTTGAAAATATTATAAGCTACAAAGCAATTAAAAATGGGGACATTTTTAAGTCTAGACTATACTATAGGTAGGAATATAAATAATGTAAGCTACTTAAATCTAGGATAGGTGTAGGTACCTACTTATGTGAAATCAAGTTTTATTACGATAAGCTATAAAAATAAATTTAAAAAACTCATGCAGCAAGTCAAACAGACAGGCGGCAACAATGTTTTAATTGAGCAGTGAAAAGGCTAGTCGCTTTCTTGTTGGTGAACTCATTGTGCCATCTATGAATTTAACGTAGCAGATTTAGGAAATCGGCTCATATGGCCTTCTTATAGTTTGATATTCAATGCTATGTATAAACTATGGAGAACTATAGGGTAGGAGGCCGATCGACAATGGCAGCATTTTCAAATTCTGTCCCGGTTTTTTGGTTAGTTCGCTATTGGCCGATAGATGGCTCTCGCGTCCGAAGTGGGCTGATGTTGTCTTCTTCTTCTTCGTTTTTAATATGGAAAACTAGATCCTCCATAGTTTTTAACTTTTACTTAAACCCTTTATTTTTCTGTGCTTTTACTTTTGACAATTGACATTTTATTTTTCGAAATAACAAATAATGTTTGAAGGCAAGACAAGACAAATAACGTTGTATTGTAATTAATTTCCATATTTATAATAAATAATGGTACAATTTATAAAAGTAGAGTTTGCTTTGTGTCGGGGTGTAAGACAGGATCTTTTTCAGAGAGAAAACGCAGCCAAATAAGTCTCTTTCTAGCTCCAAAGGTATAGCTAGAATGTTTAATACCCTGTATTTTAAAAACCAAGCATCGTTGGAACTTTATACAGGCCGAGTTTACTAATAAGTATAACAAAGTAAGTGTAAATTCATATAAAAGTCCTTATTTGTTCCTTAAAGAACTAATTTAAATAAAAATAGTTATTGCGTCCATAAGAAACCATTATTTGATAGCCCACTTCGAACACGCGCGCCATCTTACAGCGACTCGTAAAGCTGAATTACCGATGCTAATTTGGGACCGAATCCAATGCATTGCGATCGGCCTCCTACCTCAAGTCCTCCATAGTATAAACATTTCAAAATTAAACTTATTATAAAAAAATAGAGAATGTATTCAAAATTAGTTAATGCCAATGTCAAATAATAAACATGTAGTTCGCAAAATATTAGTTCAAAATATGCACGTGTCTCGAAAACGGCTTTTGTTGTTCCGAACGTCAGGAACTTGATTTGTTTACAACCTCGCCGCTACATGTAAGCCAATTTTACCGTTGAAACGTTCATAATACTGTTAATTAAGCGGTTTTCAGTGCATTGCATTGGCAACTTTTAAATTGTTCGTACAATTTGCGACTGAATTATTTCGGCATTGCGCGCCATTTCTGAATATTTTTCCGATCTAGACAAAAAAAAAACTCGTGGCGAATAAAACTCATTCCAAGGCCCTAGCTCTTGTCACTGTAATAGCGGGTGGTGCACCACAGAAATCCATGAGAAATCCCATATAAATTTTGCTACCCTTAAATATTGGCTCATCTATTAATTTGACATCAAAATTGTATGGGACTTTTTTGAAGGTCCTTGTATGATAGACGGGCACACCAAATTTGATTATTTTCTGATAAGCCAATTAAAACTTAAAAAAAAAACTCTTCCGATGCATACCTCAATCACAGAATATACAGCGTGTCCGGGAATGATGAGCCAAAAATTTAGGGGATGATTCTAGACATCAATCAGCATGCAGTCATCTGCAAAACTATGAATTTGTCCATCGCAATTTATACTAAATAAGTCGTTAATATAAATATTAAAAAATAATGGTCCTAAAATTGTTCCTTGAGGAACACCATACTTAAATACTTTTGGATAGCTTTTTTCTTTATCTATTTAAACATATAAGTTGGTCTATTTTTCAGATAATTTTTAATTAATTCTAATTGCTTTCCTCTGAATTCAATATTTTCAAACTTTTTAACAGTAAATTATGGCTAACTGTATCAAAGGCTTTTGTTAAATCTAGAAATATACTAATACAAGGTTTTTTATTATCTAGTACATCATATATTTGTTCTGTTAGACAGCAAATAGCGTTTTGTGTTGATTTATTTTTTTGAAACTGTAAACTGTTTATTAGAAATAAAATGTATTTTTTCCAAATAATTTTCAATTCTTAATTTAAAAATTTTTTCGAATACTTTTGCTATCGAATATATTAATGTTATTGGTCTATAATTACTAGTTTTACTAGAATCTCCATTTTTAAAAATAGGTTTTATTATAGCAATTTTGAAAGCTTCTGGATATAATATACCGGTTCTAAAAAGATTATTTATAAGAAGTGTTAGTGGTCTAAAAATAGTAGTTTTAATAGTTTTTAATATTTCTGTTGTTATTCCGTCGGCACCAAGAGATTTCTTTAATTTTAAACTATCAATTACATTTTCAACTTCTTGATGATTAGTTTCTTCTAAATAAAATGAATTTATATTGTTTATTTTTAATTTGAAAATGTGTTATTAAGTACCTTTATTGATTTTGTTTGCTAGCTTTTCTCCCACATCAGAAAAATAGTCAATAAAGCTATTAGCTATACTTTTCTTATCAGTAAAGTGATTCATTTTCAATTTTGATTTCGTTTATATTTTTATGTTTTTGATTTTTATTACATATTATTTAAATAGTTTTCCACATTCAGTGGCGGCTCGTTAATGAAGGGCTCTGGGGCGCCGCCCTCCCTGCAATTATTTCAAACAGAATCCAAAAATACTTTACTTAAAAAACCAATAAAGCAATGTATGTAAGCAATCCATTAAAATACTTCAAACCAAACATAGCCCTATTCCAGCGGGTAGAATATAATAAGCGCGGGCATAATTCAAACCAAACATTACCCTATTCCAACGGGCAGGTTATACTCATAGACAAGCGAGTTGCACGCTTTCAAGATTATACTAAGCGCGGGCGACGAATTATTCGTCCCGATTCAACGTGACTTCTCGATGAGTTACCATGACGACGGAGGCGTGACGTCACCTACACATCGCACAACGAGCGCCCAACAGCTGTTCGCGAATCGCGACGCTACGGTAGAATAATCGATATAATATTATGTACTCTGACGAGGCGACCTGTCGATGCCCCATGACTCGCTAGTCACGAGCCGCCACTGTCCACATGATCTTGATTAGAGTTTTTACATTTATCACTTTTACGTTTATAAAAATTGGTTTTTGTAAATGTAAATGTACCTACTAACTAGAACTATTATTTTTCCAGAAAACATTCCACAACTTCTGCTCCAGGAGTAAAAACCGCAACCGCAACTTCCCCTCGACCCCCCTCCGTCTCACCACCAAAAAGTACCCGGACAATTTTTTAGGGGAAGCTGCGCCTCCAGCCCTAACGGGCGATGCGAGAACTTCCTATAACTCCAACTGGAACAAGTCGTCGATACGATCGTCCAGACTGACGCCACAGACGAGTGAAACCAGCTTTTCCTCGTCGAAAATCGAAAGTTCCCACTTGTTTATCAACAAATATTCGTCCGCGAAACTGAGGACCGGTCCCGGAGATCCCAACGCCACGTGCGGTTCATTTAAGACGCGTTTTTTAAGGTTCTTTAAATTCGGATTCGGTCCCAATAATTACAACACTCAGTCTAGACTAAGTAAGGTGGCGCATACCATTAGCAACTCAAGTTTAAGGGATACCGATGAGATGGACTTGGTTTGTGCCGATTTGGTTAATCATATGAAGCAGGTGAATGAGTTACTATAAATTATTGTGAAATACTAAAATATCGTAATACCTACAAAGATTACCCGATATGATATATTTAGAGGCTCTGACGTCATGTGGTGCTTAAAATATATGTATTCGTAACGTAGCAACCGCAGGGACACAAGGAAAATAGCCGTTTCTATGTATACCTACTTACCATAGATATATATATACTTTTAGATAAGCAAACAATAATCACGAAAGTGGGAAATTTAAGGCCTCGCGCATGTAAACAAAGCTATACACGATTAGACATGCGCACTGCAACATTATCGTTTGACGAATGGGAAAATAGACAGGTCCGGACTTTAAAATTTAAATGCTTGCCCAAAAATTGGAATCCCTTCTTAATTTTTTTGATCAGGTTGGGAATTAAGTTAGTGATTTCTGGCATTTTTAGTAGTTGCAAACCTATCAGATTTTGAGGATAGAAAATTGTTTTGTAAGGTTTTGTTTCTAAAATTTGTTTAAAAATGATTCGTCGTCGTGTTTTTAGTTCGAAAGTTAATAGAACAAGTCAATTAAACTGTAAAACTTATAAAATCGAATATATATAAAAACCAAACAAAACCAGCAAAATAACCAATCTTCGATGTTATCGCGTATAATGTATCCAATACGGCGGTAAACAGTCTCAAAGAGACCGACGTTTACCGCCTTATGGAATGATTGGAATGTCATCACACTGACTTTGGAATAACAATACCTAACCTCAAGTCAAATATCATCAGTTGGTATATAACTTGTACTGATTTTTACAATTTGGCAAAAACTTGGGTACGTGTAAAACATTTTCAAGCACAAGTTCTTGTTCAAGAATTTGAAAACGTTTTTATTGCCCGAGAACTTGACCCGTCGAATAATATAAACTACCTAGGTATTTACATTTTTCTTTTATATAATACTAGCGTGTACCCGATTTATAAATACAAACCCGAACAAACCTCTAGATTTATCAGTGTTTCTCTACAATATTATTACATAAAAACCTTCCTCTTAAATCACTCTATCTATTAAAAAAAAACCGCTTCAAAATCCGTTGCGTAGTTTTAAAGATTTAAGCACATATGAAAGGGGACAGACGGGCGACAGCGACTTTGTTTTATACTATGTTAAGAAGTATAGTCGTGTCTTTTAAACTTTTTGACGATTGCAGGGCTGCAAATAAAATATACCAAAACATGCATCGGGATAATCTGTCTTGGTGTGTGTTTCTCTTGATTTTCGTACCTTGTTTGTGTAGTCTAGCCCTAGTTTGATGTGTTTAAATTGATCATAAAAAATAAAAGTTATATATCAAGATACATCACTACTCCATACTTAGGTACTGGAAATACGATATACCAGGTATTTTACCCCTATTTGTGCATAATAAAATCATACAACGGCTGTTACTAGTTATTGTTTATATTCCAATCCGAGTCACTAAAAGCTAAAAGCACAAACACAATTTACTAAACTACACAAAAACTAGAAATCCGTAAATATTAAACACCCACAATCCACAATAGCAAAGAAAACTACAAGGAATCCACAGAGAACGTACGTATCTAAAGGTAAATGTCTATGATACTTACTCACTACGTGACGTCACAGCCTTTAAAGATCATATCTTGTTAATTTTTGTATCAAGTAGAATACGAAAGTGAGATTTATTTTTAAGAAAGTATCACAGAGCTATATAAAAAGTACTATATGGTATGCTTATTCCCCATAAGGCCTATGCATGTATTTAAAATAGCATCTCATGAAGCGGCTGTATGGACAGGAAATTAATTCTTTCCCCTAGAAAAAAGTTGCCTATTAGGCAAACGAATGAGTAAGAGAGAATAGTACATGATATATTTGTTACCTCTGTGAATTAGGATATAGAATATGAACTTTAATAATTATTGACAAACGTAAGAATAGGTACCGTCAAATGGGGTGAAATTGATTTTATGGGGAGACTTTGATAACAGGTAATATTTTGTTAAATAAATTTAAATATCCCGCAATTATAATCCTCAGTCGGAAGAGTGAAGTTTCACCATTGTTGTGTCCTGTTAGCATGCCGGTAAGTGCTTGTTATAATATTTCTGTAAATATTCTATAATAATACTGCAAATTAGCGTTAAATTGACACTGTCTAAAATTATAAGTTATTTCATCAGTTTTTAGCAATTTTATTAAAAAATCGGTTATTTACGATGAGGTGGTTTCTACTTAACCTCATTTCATGTAAAATTCGGCGCCAAATATGCTTGGTTGAAAACTATTAGTTGATATATATCATGCGGGGTCACTTTGATAACACTTTCGGGGTGATATTGATATAGTAATTTATATATGAATTTGTTGATGTTTTTGAACGTTAAATTTGTGTTAAAATGTGTTAATTTAAGTTCTGTAATTTATATATGAAATAAAGTTTTCTTTTGACATCATAACTAAAGTCTAATTTTCACTTTTGCGAGGATAGTTTATTAAAATGTAATTCTTATGCTGAGTGATAAAGGGTGACTTTGATAATCTCTGTAAACTTATGGATTTTCAAAGTCACCCCAAGCGCACATAAAATTGATAAAAAAAAGATATTAAGAGTGAGGGAAAAAGTGTTACATTGATAACTTTTAGATCCAAAGCATTCGTTGTAATGCAAAAAAACAGTGCCTATCAAAGTCACCCCAATTTGAGCATAACTTTGATAATGAGGTTATTATTTATTTTCTAGCAAAAAAAACAATTTTTGAAGTTTGTTTTAAGCCTGGAGGTCTTCATTCGGCATAGTGCAAATACATTATATTTTTTTTGGCGCAAAACTAGGTGTACTTTTCTTGTAATTTACATATTAATTAAAAAAGCTAACAATTTCACCCCATTTGACGGTACTTATATAGTTTATATTTCTTTATCAACAAAGGAAATAACTGTGGGCAAAGCTTAGAAGCTTATTGCGACCTAAAATATGTGTTTACTACGTTGGTTTACTACGACGGTCAAAAATATGTCTGGCAGTTTAAATAATAAATAAAATACCTAAGTAGGTACCTATTTTTTCAAATTTGGTAAATAAATTTTAATATTTTGTAAATATCGGTGCTTCAAACGCTTAAAAAAATTGTTAGTGAAATGTTATTATAGGGATTTTGTAAATATATATTTTTATGTATTTTCAATCACAACGTGATGCTGTAAATAAACTTCTAGTTAATAAGTCAGTTTCATACTTCTCAAATGTGTCAATACGTAATTGTGCTTCTTAAAACACATTCCTATCATGTTATTATATTCTTACGGCAGTATGGTCTACTTTTAACGCAGAATGAATTACTGCTTCGCTCTGATGGCAGCAAAATTTAAGGTGGTCCAATATTGGACTGGAGAGACCAGCCAATGCTTTGTAAGTGAAACTGAATACAGGCCTGTATAAATTAAAGGAATACCGCTTGAAGAGTACACCACCCTGTATAAATAGTATAAAACATGATGTAGAAAATTAGGATAAAAAAGGTACTATCATGGTTAAAAACTCATACAAATTGCTGTGAAATAAAACGTGTACTTATATGTAATTAATTATATACCTTTTACGATCGACTTGCACGTGGATCATGGCTGTTAAGTAATTGTATATTACATTAGTTATACAGTATACAGTGGGAGTAAAAAGTAAGGGTATAAACCGTGTAAAAATGCCGTTATAGAGAAGTGCAAAATGGCTAACGTGTACCTACCAATGATCTGCTAGCTAGGTAGCAGATCATTGGTACCTACATTATACAGGGTGTTATTTAAGTATGTGGCCAAACTCCAAAGGGTGCTTCTTTAAGTGATTTTAAGAAGAAAAGTTCATATAAACATGAGTCCGAAAATGCATAGTTTTTACGATACAGGATGTCAAAATTAAAAAAAAATCGGATGTTTGTAAATATCTCAATACTCTTTTATTCGATTTTGTTGAAATTTGGCAATTCTGTTTGTAATAACAAGAGGATAATTTAGCCTCAATTAGATTTATTAAGTCCAGTGGCGTCCCGGACCAACCAATATTTTTGACAAAAAAATAGCGCGCCACTGACTTTTTTTACAATTATCTATTTTTTTCGAATTAGGCAACTACAAATACAACTATTTTATCTCCTGAGTTTTTTTCATAGCTTGCTTTGTTTTCGAGAAAAAAAAAACCACTTTGTTGCATGTCCCTGCATGGGACAATAAAAGTAAAAAATTTAAACTACTTACCAAACTATTAAGCAATTAAAATTACACGAAAGTCCTCTTTTGAATTTTTTCGCACAGATTAAAACTGTTTTCAATAAAAGAAATTAACATAAAATAATCGCATAACGTAATAATTTATTACTGCAATGTTTTAAAAGTAACAACTACCTATAACTCTTTTATTGTCCCGGGGATGCAAAAAAGTGGTTTTTATTTTTTTTCTCGAAAACAAAGCAAGATATGAAAAAACACAGAAGATAAAATAGTTGTATTTGTAGTTGCTTAAATCGAAAAAAATATTTAATTTTAAAAAAAGTCAGTGGCGCGCAATTTTTTTGTCAAAAATATTAGTTGGACTGTCTTCCGGGATGCCACTGGACTTAATAATTTTAATCTAATTGAGGCTAAATTATCCTTTTGTTATTACAAACATATTTGCCAAATTTCAACAAATTCGAATAAAATAGTATCGAGATATTTACGAACATCCAATTTTTTTTTTTAAGTTTGACACCCTGTATCGTAAAAACTATGCATTTTCGGACCCATGTTTATGTGAACTTTTCTTCTTAAAATCACTTAAAGAAGCACCCCTTGGAGTTTGGCCACATACTTAAATAACACCATGTATTTATATTACAGAAATAACAAATAACTAAGCGAAAAACCAAAAACTGTTGTTTTTTAGGATTGTAAATGAATCCAAACACCAAATAACAACCCACATCCTAAAAATCATGCAAACATCAAAAAAGGGAACTAAAATAACCCATTTAAGGGAGAAACAAACTTACCCAATTGCTTCCCAGTAAATCGAATGTCCTCGATATCCACCAAACACACCGCCATTAACTTCCAAAACTTGTTTTCTTAAAATAGTTGGGTTATTCAAACACAATTTTTTACAACAACGATAAAATAGAATTTTGTCTTAATATTGATAAAATTACATTTTTTCTAAAGAGCTTTTTACAATTTTTCCGGCTATTTTTATTTGGTACAGACAACGAATGAGCATCGAAATTCAGCCATTTTTACTTCCGACATTCATTTGTTATTTGTTTCTTCTTATAACAATAGAGAACTTTCCAATTTTTTTTTTCAATAATATGATTTAGTCAGGCCTAAAAAAAATATTCCCCAATAAATTACTCCTGAAAAATCAGTCATAACTTGGTAAAAATTCTTTAAAAGTTTCGCACGTGTCAAAAGCATTTCAAACGACCTTTTAAGCGCGCCAAGCCCGATGACGTCAGGAAGTATGACTTTTCCGTCATCCGTCATCCTGACCGGTGGCCGAGCTACCGAGTTTGCATTTGGATTGCCGAGTGTTATTATTATTAGAGAGTTTTCGTTGTATTGGCAATTTCAAACGGTTAACCATAACGAATGCGAATACGAAGCCGCTATTTGACCGATCGTAAAAATAGTTTTCGTTCAATTCGCTTAACGTTAACGTTAAGTCGAATCGACAGTAAACATAACAAATATAACATAACCTATCTTTACTGGTTTGTGTTCATATTTTCATATACGTTTTGTGCTATCTTTTAATTTCCTAGTACCCAAAATTCTAAAACATCATGATAGATGAAAGGTTGCTTTTATTATTGGACTCATCCAGTGATTCCGATTTGGATGATGCCCTTCTCTTGGAGGTGCTTGATCGCCAGGACATTCAGTATCGAGCACAGTTGTATGGAAATTTCAATTTAGAAAACTATAATATTTATAATGCTGAATGCAAACTTTATTTCCGATCAAAAAAATGGTCATTACGCATGCGCTCCGTTTTCGCTTCAGTCTCCGTCCGTTAGCTCCCGCCACTTATCCGTAACGATAAATGACAGCTCAAATGTCAAAGTTGTCAAATAACGGCTATCGGAATCGCTTTTAAAAGACAACGAAAACTGTCTATTGTATTGTTGTTTTAAGGTGGAATTCTCAACGTCGTTCAATTTGTTGCCAACCTATAACCTATTTCGTGGATGTCACACACGAATTATACTTCTTGACGTCACGACCCGTTTTTACCCGCTTGGGATAATTTGAATTTTGGGGCATTTTTAAATCTTGCTAGCGGTCTTTTGGGACGAAATAATATGTTGTTTTTTTTGCTGCCATATGTTTTATGACAATAGGTATATACTTATGATTTATAGAATTTTTTCCCCATTTAAAATTTTTGTCAAGTTCCCTATTATAGGGGTTTACTAGATCACAGCAAATTTTCAATAATCTGTGCGATAATGCACAGGGGGAAAATGAGAGCAACCCAAAAAATAATTTAAAAATAAAAATAATATTACTTATTTATAAATTCTCAAGACAAGGAATAATGTTTGTCCAGTTGTTAAGCAATTTTATATGAGATATGAGACTATTACTTTTTATTCCTGCTATTACCAATTTAAATGTATATGTTTATAAAAATACATTTTCTCACAAAATATTTGTAAATACAAATTAAAAATATGGAATAAAATATGTTTTGTGTTTTTTTTTGCGTTTTATTCTTCACTCTGCTGTTATGTACACCATTTACCAAAAAATGAGGGCAATAATAATTACAGTTTCACCATATACCTATATGTGTAAATAAGGAAACTTTCAAGAAGTATATTCTGTATTTTTTACATGTATTCCCATGTGTCTTGACAAAGTATTGGATTCTCCAAATTGCTTAAAACACACCATACACTGATGAGGCTTTTCCCCTAAAAATAAAATTATTGGTATAAGGACCTCAATCCTGTTAAAAAGAAAGATACAGGATTTTCAAGTCAACCCTCAGTATCAGTTACTAGAGAGCAAGAGATTTTACCTTTGTGGGTCCTCAAATGTACATTTAGTTGGCTACTGTTCTTATATCTTTTCTCACAGTATTCATATTTACAAACATATGGTCTCTCGTTGCTGTGGCATCTCATATGAGTTTTTAAATCAAATGATGTTCTACATTTTCGAGGACACACGGTACAGCTATACTTTTTTTCACCAGTGTGAACAAGTATATGGGTGTTTAGGGCAGCTTTACTGGAAAATACCTTAAAAAATGGTAATTAGGGCCCCTTAACCGACTAAGCAGTATAGGTATATATACATAAAACAGGAACAGCTGTAAAACTGAACAAGGTAACTTACTTTTTCACAATAATTACATGAATAAGGCTTTTCCTTAGTATGGGTTCTGTTATGAATCTTCAATTCTGTTGATGTGTTAAAAGATTTTCCACAGTTTTCACACACAAACGGTTTCTCACCACTGTGGGTTCTCTCGTGGGTTTTCATAGTAAATTGGTGAAGAAACGTTTTTTCGCATACCGAACATTTATAATTTTTGGTACCTGTGTGAATTTTTTCGTGTCTTTTTAAATTTCGTTTGTCAATAAATGATTTTTCACAAATGCTGCAACTAAATGGCTTTTCTCCGGTGTGTTTTCTTAAATGAACCTAAAAATATTAAAATTTTTAAAATGTGGAATTTATACTTTCGAAAAAGTTTTTACTGACCTTTAGTTCGAAGTGAGATACATACTTCTTATCGCATTGTAAACAGTCATAGTTTTTCGTTACTACACCATGTGATTTAATATGAATGTAATATTTTGATTTAGTCGTAAATTCTATACCACAACATTTTTTGGTTTTGGTTGTCTTTCCATGAATTCCAATTTTTTTTGGTTGTAATTTAGTACCCTGGATGGATTTATTTTTGTTTCTTTTTGCCCTTCCACTATAATCTTTTAAAGAATCAGTCTCAAAGAGTGGAAATTCATCAATTTCTAAAGAATTGTCCTCTTTTACATCCAAGATTTCTTTTTGTTCTACATACCTATTTATGATATCTTCAGACTTGATAATTATTTCTAAGAAATTACATGTACTTTCTAATGAAGTGTAGCAGTTTAAACATATTATTTTTGGTAGTGAATCGTCCTCATTAAACTAAAAATTTACAAAATTGAAACTTTGAAAAGGTTATATACTAACCCTAGTTTAAATAAATGATGCTATTTGTACGAGAAAAGGTAACAAACCGTTAGGTGATTCCACCTGCAATACTGCAAAATATTTTGGATACTGTTTTCAAAAATTGAATACAACTTTGGCCCCTCTTCTAATTTGGAAAAACAAAGCCTGCAAATGTTTTCCCCATTCTGTAGCCGTGAGAAAATAACATTTTCGGAAAAATTGTTCATTTGGCACTATAAGAAAATACGGCTTTTCTATTTCTAATTATATTTTCTTTTTAGGAAAAGATACGATTCTAAACAGTAAACATAACCTTATAACCTCATCTGTCACATTTAAACGTAAACAGTAATTTTATATCAATGAGGAACGATAGTGGCTCTAACTGCCAAAATTTACTCCTTATTTTATATAAAGTCATGTTGCGTTCAGCAACCTTTTGGCGCCATCTATTAAGCAAGAACTTACCGATTTAAAAACACGTGGTAGATGTGACGTTTTGTTTTTTGTTTACAATTTATTTTTGATTTGTGAGGTTATCTTTTAGTCGAGAGGCTATCAAATTTAATAAATTTGACCTCTGGTATTCTTATAAATAATTGAGGTACCAAATAACTTTATCACTTTATAAAGAACCCCCACAGAGTGTCTTTAATCGAAAAAGAACGCTCCTTGCGTCAGTAATATCAGCAATACACCCATTTTAAAAAAATGGCATCAACAGGTGGAAATCTCGGTAAGGCATTATATACATACATATTTAAGTAATTAATGTTCGTATATAATTATATCGTTATTCGTTAGGACTGTCGGTTTATTAGGCATTTTTTTATAGCTCTACTATCAGTATCTGACAAACGCGGCCTTATCGAATTGGGCAAGAATCTACATAACTTGGGTTTCAAATTGGTTGCCAGTGGGGGCACAGCTAAATCCCTAAGAGATGTGGGTTTACCAGTCCAGGATGTATCAGATATTTCAGGTGCCCCTGAAATTCTTGGGGGCAGGGTTAAAACTTTGCATCCAGCTGTGCATGGAGGGATTTTATCTAGGTAAGTAGAACTTTAATGTAAGGTCTTATTTCAGTATGTTCCATGAGTAAGTAATAATTATATAATGTTTGTTTTATGAAGATTAATCCCTTCTGACCAAGAAGATTTAAAAAAACAGAAAATTGAAATGATTAGAATAGTGGTATGCAATCTATACCCATTTGTGCAAACAGTGTCTAAACCAGATGTTACTGTGGCCGATGCAGTGGAAAACATTGATATTGGTAAGAATACTATTATTTATTTACTTAGCCAACGTTTCGAAAATAATAGTTCCATCCTCAGGGGTCAGGTTTGCTTTTGTCTATTTATATTTTTTTATATAGGTGGTGTTACGTTACTTCGTGCTGCTGCAAAGAATCATGACAGGGTGACAATAGTTTGTGATCCAAATGACTATGAAAAAATTGTCAATGAAATTAAAACTAACCCTACTAAGGATACATCCCTCGAAACCAGGTAGAAAATCATTTTTTCTTAATAAAATTAGCTCTACTGTGTGCAAATTACTTAATGTTATATTGATTGCCCTTTCTAATATGTTTTTTCCACAAACTTGGTAAAAAATGCAATTTTTAACACCCCTTTCCAACACCAGCCTTAAAAATGTTATTTTAAGGCACTAGTGCCAATAAAATGTTCTTATAGGTAACACTTATTTCATAAACATAACTATTTTGTATGTTTTAGAAAAAATTTGGCATTGAAAGCCTTTACACACACCTCAGAGTATGATTTAGCCATAACAGACTACTTCAGAAAACAGTATTCACCAGATTTGGCACAGATAACTTTAAGGTAAGTCAAGAATTTTTTTGAAAAGTACAATTTCTTCACTTTATTTTTGCTACCACACTCTACAGAATTGTACCTGAATTTTGTGCTATCTGACGATACTAAAATAGTTTTTTTTATAAGATATGGTATGAACCCTCATCAGAAACCCGCCCAGCTCTTCACAATATTACCAAAGTTACCGTTAAAGGTAGTAAATGGTTCCCCAGGATTTATAAATTTATGTGATGCTCTCAATGGATGGCAGCTCGTAAAGGAACTGAAAAATGCTTTAGGTAACATTAATTTAAAACCAAATCTATATTTTTGACATCTTGGCGCAAAAATTTTTTACTTTTTGACTTCAAAATATACAATACGATTAGAAACTTAATAAGGTATATGTGTCTATGATGATATGACTTGTATGTAGTTTGGTTATTATAGGATCGATTTTATAAGTTTTATTTTCTAGGTTTACCTGCAGCTACAAGCTTCAAACATGTGTCACCGGCTGGGGCAGCTGTAGGCACTAAATTAAGCGGAGACGAGGTAAGAAAAACCTTATTTTTTTTTATTTTACCAATTTTATTTCTTCGTTTTCATTTAAATGTTTGCTAGTTTGGCAAACCAACTAAGGATGAGGGAAAGGCGAACCATCCAATGACAACAGGGAAAGGTAGACATTAAAATTCAAAGGTCCCCAGGTTCCTGGCGAGTTCCCTAATGAGATCCAAAAGTATTTAAGTATGGTGTTTCTCAAGGAAGAATTTTAGGACCATTATTTTTTAATATTTATATTAACGACTTATTTAATATAAATTGGGATGGACAAATTCATAGTTTTGCAGATGGTACCTACTACAATTTTTTATACCTAAACAAATTGGGACAACTTAAATAATAAAATTAAAAAAGATAGTAAAATTATAAAAAATTGGTTTGATAACAATTTGTTAACAATTAATTTTAATAAAACAAATTATATTCCTTTTACTTGAAACCTAAATAACCTACCACGAAATGTGAATAGTATTCAAATAAATGAAGACATTCAAATTTTTAAAGTTAATAAAATTTAGGACTTAATTTGACAGTAAATTAAATTGGAATTTTCACTTAGAATACTTATTTAAAAAATTAAGAAGTTTACTACCGGTTTTAAAAACATTAAAAAAATTTTAAATGTAAGACATATGGAAATATTATATTACGCGTTAGTTAAACTCATTTAAATTACGGAATTTTAGGTTGGGCAGGAATAAATAGAACTTTAGTTAAAAAATTAGAAATATTACAAAAAAGGTTTTTAAAAATTATATTCAATAAAGATTATCTTTATCCGTCAAAAGAATTATATTCAGAAACAAAAAAGTTGAACATAAGACAACTTTACATTTATAACATCTTTATATATTTAAAAATAAAAACCTTATACAATTTAAAAACCATACTCATAATACACGTCATAAAAATGAAATAACCATAAAACCTAAAATAAATAAGTCCATAGGGCAAAAAGATTTCAAATATTTATGTTTTTATTTAAACGATTATGTACCAACAAAAATTAAAAAATTGATTTCATTAAAAAAATGTTAAGTTGAAATAAAAACATGGATATTAAAAACAGACAATTTGAAAATATTTTACACAAGCTCAGCTTCAGGGTTCAAGTTTATAAAAGACAACATAAATATATTTATTATATTGTTAAATTTTAAATAAACTTATTATCATTATTATTAGATGCGCGGTTGTTTGATCCTCGTTGAGGTGAACATTTCTATTATCTTATTTTGCTAACCTACCGCAAAGAAAAATTATATTATCTGAACTGTTGTCGTCATACAACGGTACATGGTCTAAAAATACGGCGATGAAACTTAATGAAATAAGTTTTTCAAAACAAAGAATTATTATTCTCGGGCTATAAAAATTAAAAGCATATTTTGGACAAAAAGTATTTACAATAAATATGTAGAAAACATCTTTTATTTGTCAACATGTTTGTTTCAGAAAATTAAGAAATTAAAAGCCGATTAATATACTATATCAATAAAATATAGATTCCCTAAATAATAAAAATGCGTTTCAATATTTTTAATAAAACATATAAATATTCTTTATTCCACAATAAATACAAATAAATTGTGTGATAATATTTTTGCTAACTATTTCAAGAAATATTTATTAAGTTAATTTAATGTTATGTTATTAATAGGTATTTGCTGGGGGTAATATTATTTTTTTATCAAAGTGATAAGAAATAGTGTTGAAATGTTTTTGTGTCCATTAATGGTTATTTATTATTTTGAGATTAGTTATCTATCTTGTTTCATGTTGATCCTGGTTTCGTAAGAAAACGCTACATATTTGGAAACACTTTTATAAAAATTTATGAAAAATAAGATCAAATAATCGGGTTTTTAACGATTTTTGTGATCAACGAGTAAAGATAGACATCGCATTCTCTTCATCACAACACGCCGACAAGACCTGAAATGTTAACGTCCACCAGGTTGCTCGCGAGTTCATGACTGAAACTACCTAGATATATTAGCAACTAGAGTTGTTAAGAAAAGAACCGAACAGGTTCTTTAGAACAGGTTAGAGATAGCCTGTTCAGTGAACTGTTCTTTGTAAAAGAACTGAACCGGTTCTTTAGATAGACTTATGACAGATGATTGCGCTCGCTTTAACCTATTCAACCAAGAACGCAGCGCTGCGCGCTCTGTTCACAGAACATCGCTGCATCCGTGTGTGTGCTCTCACTGCT
This sequence comes from Polydrusus pterygomalis, assembly GCA_963969555.1. NCBI lineage: Eukaryota > Metazoa > Arthropoda > Insecta > Coleoptera > Curculionidae > Polydrusus > Polydrusus pterygomalis. Next base: position 11,524,121 of record OZ018383.1, read on the forward strand.
CTCTGTTCCCTGCCTGCTCCACGCCGCATGAAAGAACAGCCTGTTCTTTCTACCCAACTGTTCTTTGAGTAGAGGTTCAGTTCTTTAAGAGAGTGAGATTCGACCGACACGGTGACGGGGACCGCTGAACTGGCAGGAGTGGCAGGCTAAACGACGCGATGACGCGGTTAGAAATTTTTGAAATTTACCGGAAATCTTGGTGTGTTTGCTGTTTTCTTCGCGTTCGCTCGGCTCGGCTCAGTTATTTCTTTTCTGTGTACTAAATTGTATTGTACTGTACAGATAATTAAAAATCATATCCGCTCTTTTCTTCCGCTTTCGCCATACTATTAAGAATAATATTAATATACCAAGATTAACCAAGTGAGTAAGTGACAATAATTTATGATCAAAAGAACAGCTGAACAGGTTCCCGGGTGAGAACCGAACTGTTCGAACCTGTTCAGCAATTTACCTGCTCTTTAACACTATTAGCAACCTTTTATGGTAGAGTTAGTGATGGAAAATTCTCGAAATTTTTTTTAAAGAATATTCTCGATTCCGAAAATTTTCTGAGAATATTGTAGTAAGGGTTAGAAATAAAGAATATAGTTTTTTGAAAGTTTTTCTGCTGGAAATTGTAACGTAATATACATACAGTGTGTCCACGGATAGAGTTCGGAACTTTTTTATTAGTAGGCATAGAAGAAAAAGTAATTCTTTATAAAAGCGTCTGCTTGTGCTGAAACCAGAGAACTCAAAGCAAACGAGAAGCGACAGCTCGGCGTTTTGCGCCTCCTGTTTTGGTACGCGCATGTGGCAAATAAGTTGTGTATCGCTAAAAACCATGTGCTCGTCTAAGTTGTGTTTAGTCCGCGAGCTGACGTTGCGCCTAGCTAATTGTGATATTATTTTGTTTTCGTTCTGTTACATTTGCACCTGTACTAAAAAGTAAGGTCGCTCAGTGTAGAAAATAAGCAAGTTTTCTCGGAGTAATAGATACTTTTTGCACCTCTTCATTCGTCATTCTTTTGTGGTTATGGTTATTCTGAGCATGCGCAATGTCAATGGTTAACGGACTCCGTTAGTTATGGAAGGATAAGGAAGAGCTTATCGTTATCCTTATGGTTATGCTTAAACTGCATGGTTGCCGGAACATACAAAAGTTATTAAGCATCATAGCACTAATAAAAAAGTTTTTCCTCTTCCAAACTCTATCCGTGCACACAGTAAAAGGCATCTCTAATCTAAAATAGTAACTAAATCAAATAAAATGTATTAAACATGTATTAGGTACAAAATAATTTACCATACCAGAAAATGTGTGCTTTATAAACTGACATAAAGTCAAAAAGAATAAATGCATACTCTAATCTCAGTGCCGGTAAGTAAGTAGATCAGTATCACTGATCACAGTATCAGTACTCAGTACAAGCACTCATGAACTTAGAGGCTAGAGCAAAGAGTATACAGGATAACTCAACATTCTAGAAAACCAAAAAAAAAAGTTTTACAACTAATTAGTACTATTTTAGGCAAAATTGTGTATGGTGGACGACCTACGCGAAATCCTCACCCCTCTAGCCTCAGCCTATGCCAGGGCGAGGGGTTCAGACAGAATGTCGTCCTTTGGCGATTTCATTGCTCTCTCGGACACGTGTGACGAAGTGACCGCAAAGATAATTTCCAGAGAAGTCTCCGATGGGGTAATAGCTCCCGATTACACACCGGAAGCTCTAAGTTTGCTGGCTAAGAAGAAAAATGGAGGTTATTGTGTGTTGCAGGTAATGAAATATTTACCGGCTTTTTTAGAACGGTTTTTATTATTATTATTATTATTATTTTATCAATAGCAAGCGGAAAGTCCGATGAAGCTATTGTTTTAGTCTCTTTGATTTTTTTTTTCTTTAATTGTTCATTGTGATTTAAAATGTCTAAAAGTCCGTTGGCTTTTGGATACATTAAGCTTCATGCACCACTGGCTTGTCCGTGACTTAACTTGATTGGAAACATTTTTTTTCAGATCGATCCCGCATACGAACCCGATCAAATCGAACGAAAAATTCTCTTCGGTCTAACCTTAGAGCAAAAACGCAATGACGCTGTGATAGATTCCGCGCTTTTCAAAAACATCGTTTCCAGTAACAAAGATCTCACCGAGGACGCCGTGAGAGATCTCATCGTCGCCACGATTTCCTTGAAATATACGCAAAGTAATTCGGTGTGTTACGCTTTAAATGGCCAGACGATCGGCATTGGAGCTGGGCAACAGTCTAGGATACATTGTACAAGGTAATTACTGAATTTGACGACATATAAATTCGTACAGTCCACCCATACATAACTCAATTACAACAAAATTAGGTAAAACGGGTTTCTCACCTTGCTGCTTATACCCGGATAGAACACCAGCTATATACATAGCTGTAAATTATTGTATATTGTATATTATTGTATATGTACGATTTTTTTCCATAAGTAATGATGGTAATTTCTAAATATTTTGGTGTTTAAATTACAGCCGCCAAATAAGAAAACTATAAAATAATACCAGGAAAACTACAAAAGTATAAAGCCAAAAAGGGTAAATTTATTAACAAACAACAAACAAAATACTAATATTTAATTGCTGCGCTATTGGATTCTAACACTAATCGTAATCTTCTTGGCATTGAGAAAATAATACTTCTGGTGTAATCCGGAGTTAGCCCTTCCCAAATTCCTTCTATTTTATCAAATAACTCTATTTTATTCTGAGGTTTAAAATTTATTTTGTACATTTTTTTTACCATCCATCCCCAAACATTTTCAATTGGATTTAAATCAGGACTACAAGGCAGACATGTTACGTTGCTTTGTCTAAACCAGTTTCCTATATTTCTTGCAGTATGCACAGGGCAGTTATCCTGCTGAAATATAAAGTTATTTCCTTCAAAAACAATCGCGGCAGAAGGAAGAAAAGCATTTTCCAAAATCTGAAGATATATATTAATGTTTAGTGTTCCACCAATAGTCCAGCATACACCTGCTCCGTAAACACTTATCCATGCCCACAAATTAACGAAGAAACGTCCACTGGTTTGCTTTTTTTGAGTATACTTCTCATCATATCGGGAAATTGGTGGTTTATATACTCGAATCCTTCCATTATAATATGAGAACTGAAAAGTTTTCTCATCGAAAAAGATAACATTTTGTCAAAAATAATCATTTTCTGGTAAATATTGCATAGCAAACCCAATTCTTTGTTCCTTATCACTATTTTTTTAAAACTGGTTGGATGCAGCTGCTCGATTTCTTAATTCGGAACATTGTCTTACTCGGCGTTGCGCAGTTCTAGATGAAGCAGGGAATCCTGTTATGTGCGTCGATGAATTATTTAGCATTAAATATAAATTAAATAAAAATAAATTTTTTTCATAGATTGGCTGGAGACAAAGCAGACAACTGGTGGTTGAGAAGGAACCCTAAAGTTTTAGCCATGAAATTCAAGAAAGGGGTGAAAAGGGCAGAAATTTCAAATGCTATCGATAATTACGTCAATGGAACTGTCGGTAAGCACAGACACCGAGTGGGTGTTGAAATAATGTTCTATCTATAAGAAATGGTCCGATAATTAGATAAGAACAAGAAGTTATTCATTTTTTTAAAACCAAATCATTCAGACCAATTTTTTGTTAAATTTCAGTGCTTTTAATCAGGTTTTGTTTGAAGGTGGTAGACAATGAAGTAATATCAAAAAAAAAGACCTTGTCGGACTTTCATTGTCTTTATTTTGTTACTTAACACAACGTTTCGGTTAGTTAGTATCTCTAACCGTTTTCAAGTATAAACTAAATTATAATTCTAAGGCTACTGTCTTAAATACTAACCATGTGCAATAAAGCTTGATGGATCCGCCTACGTGCTTATTGGAGTGCAAACTTTGACCTGTTGGTTTTGGACAAGAAGAGGCTTCCAGATATTGGGGATATCTATACTTGGTTTACTAAATATGTGGATATTTTGATTCATGTAGGCTGCTTCTTTGAATGTTCGTTTTCTCCGGTGCTGTTCCGTGTCCAGAACCTTGGCTTCTGACCACTGTATATTATGTTGGTTGGTCCATACATGTTCCGCTATACCTGATCTCGAAGTTTCACCTCTTTGAGTATGTTTCAGATGTTCTTTAACTCGTACGGGAAGAGGTCTTTTTGTTTCTCCAATGTACGATTCGTCACACTCGCAAGAGATTTGATAGATACAATTTTTTGTGTTTTTATTACGGGGGGTTTTACTTTTGTAAGAAAACTTCTAAGCGTATTTCCGGATTTGAAGGCTGTTTTGATATTATAGGTTTTGGTTATTCTTCTAATCCTTTCAGAAATGCCCTTAACATAAGGTATTGTAAGAAATGCTTGCTCCTCTTTCGTTTCTGTATTAGTTTTTACTTCGCGATTTTTAAGTTTTGAGATGGTATTAGTTATAAAGGTTTCAGGGTAACCATTCTGTTTTAAATCTTTTTTGATGTTTGAAATTTCAATATTAAGATCTTCTGGATTGTTGCAAAAGTTAGATACATGGTGAAGCTTCGAGATCAGGTATAACGGAACATGTATGGACCAACCAACATAATATACAGTGGTCAGAAGCCAAGGTTTTGGACACGGAACAGCACTGGAGAAAACGAAAATTCAAAGGAGCAGCTTTCGTGAATCAAATTACCCATATATTTAGCAAACCAAGTATAGATATCCCCAATATCTGGAAGCCTCTTCTTGTCCAAAACCAACAGCTCAAACTTCACATTCCAATAAGCACGTACGCGGAGTCATCAAGCTTCATTGCACATGGATAGTATTTAGGACAGTAGCCTTAAAATTATAATTTAGTTTACACTTGAAAACGGCTGAAGATACTAACTAACCGAAACGCTGTGTTAAGTAACAAAATAAAGACAATGAAAGTCGGACAAAGTAATTTCTTTAATCAGTTTGTTGTAATATTTTTAGGGAAAGATATGGACCAACAAGTCTTCAACTCCATATTCGATGAAGTCCCGTCGCAACTGACAGAAAAAGACAAGGCAGACTGGTTGAAGAAAATGTCGGGCGTTGCCCTTGCTTCCGATGCCTTCTTTCCATTCAGAGATAACATTGATAGAGCTAGATTGGTAAGAAATTAATAAATTACATCTGACAGCATAAAAAAACCAAAAATATAAAGGTTGCTTTATAAAATATGAGTTTATTAAGAATAATCATAGTATACGAGTATATAAAATTGGTATAATAAAACCTATTTTTAAAAATGGAGATTCTAGTAAAACTAGTAATTATAGACCAATAACATTAATATCTTCGATAGCAAAAGTATTCGAAAAAATTTAAAAATTAAGAATTGAAAATTATTTGGAAAAATAGATTTTATTTCTAATAAACAGTTTGGGGTTCAAAAAAATAAATCAACACAAAACGCTATTTGCTATCTAACAGAACAAATATATGATGTACTAGATAATAAAAAACCTTGTATTAGTATTTTTCTAGATTTAGCAAAAGCCTTTGATACAGTTAGCCATAATTTACTGTTAAAAAAGTTTGAAAATATTGGATTCAGAGAAAAGCAATTAGAATTAATTAAAAATTATCTGAAAAATAGACCAACTTATGTTCAAATAGATAAAGAAAAAAGCTATCCAAAGGTATTTAAGTATGGTGTTCCTCAAGGAACAATTTTAGGACCATTATTTTTTAATATATATTAACGACTTATTTAGTATAAATTGCGATGGACAAATTAAGCATAGTTTTGCAGATGATACTACAATATTTTAGACCGATACAAATTGGGAAAACTTAAATAATAAAATTAAAAAAGATTTTAAAATTATAAAAAATTGGTTTGATAACAATTTGTTAACAATTAATTTTAATAAAACGAATTATATTCCTTTTACTTTAAACCTAAATAACCTACCACGAAATATGAATAGTATTCACAAATTCACATAAATGAAGATATTCAAATTTTTAAAGTTAATAAAATATTAAGGAATTATTTTTGACAGTAAATTCAATTGGAATTTTCACATAGAATAACTAATTAAAAAAATTAGGGAGTTTGCTACCGATTTTTAAAAACATTAAAAAAAAATTTAAATGTAAAACATGGAAATATTATATTACGCGTTAGTTAAAGCTCATTTAAATTGCGGAGTTTTAGGTTGGGGAGGAATAAATAGAATTTTAGTTAAAGAATTAGAAATATTACAAAAAAGGTTTCTAAAAATTATATTCAATAAAGATTATCTTTATCCTTTAAGGTTGAATTCTCAACGTCATTCAATCTATTGCCAACCTATAACCTATTTCGCGTTGATTTTTTGAGTTTATTATTTTAATAACTAACATTTAAAGAAAATCAATATCGTCGGTACATTATTTAGGTATAGTATCTGATATGTTACAAAAATATCAATTTATTTCATTGCTAATTTTGGGAGAATTGTATAGTGAAAGAACAATGAGTGACAATGACATAATAATGTTAAGAAAAATCTTACCCGATATTTTTCGCTATACAATTCTCCTAAAATAAGTTATGAAATTCCTTGATATTTATTAAATATGTCAATTATTACCTATAGAACATCAAGTCGATACTGATTTTCTTTAAATTTTGTATAAAAGCTAGAAAACATAAATAAATCTACGCGAAATAGGTTATAGGTTGGCAAGCATGTTGATACTCCCACCTTAAAAGAATTATATTCAGAAACAAAAAAGTTGAACATAAGACAACTTTACATTTATAACATCATGTATACATTTAAAAATAAAAACCTTATACAATTTAAAAACCATAATCATAATACACGTCATAAAAATGAAATAACCATAAAACCTAAAATAAATAAGTCCATAGGGCAAAAAGATTTCAAATATTTGTTTTTATTTAAACGACTATTTACCAACAAAAATTAAAAAATTGATTTCATTAAAAAAATTTTAAGTCGAAATAAATACATGGATATTAAAAACAGACAATTTGAAAATATTTTTAGAAATGCTTTAATTAATTAATATTGTTCTGAATAATTTATATAAGTAATATTTTTTACTAAAAGTTGTAAATTAATAATTTCTTATAGGTAATATATTTCTTCAAAAAAGCTGCGTTTATACTATAAATTAGCATTTTTACTTTAAAACTTGATTTTTAATGCATATTTATGATTTTACATACTAAAACAAAAAATAGATTTGTCCCTAACAAGCTCAGCTTCAGGGGATTGAAGAATAAGTTTATAGAAGACAACATAAACATATTTATTATATTATTACATTTTAAATAAACTTATTATTATTAATTCCTTGACAACATTTTTAATGTTTTAGAGTGGCGTATCATACGTGGGAAGCCCCTCTGGATCCAAAAATGATGACGAGGTCGTTAAAGCCTGTAACGATCACAACATCGTTTTAGCGTTTACAAATTTGAGGCTGTTCCATCACTAAGAACATCTATTAAGTATGTAGTATACTTCGGTATCCATTAAGGTTCAAAATATTAAGTTTTGCAAGGTGTTTTTAAAAATATATCTATATCTACTATACAATGTATACAATATTTTCCTTCTATGCACCGCCAGACGCCATGGAAAATCCCGTGTGAACTTTAATAACTATAAATATTGGTTCCCTTATTAATTTTACAGAGTCCACCCGGTATATACTATATTCATGTTAAGAATACAGTACCGCGGCGGGCATTATATTTTGGGGAAACCACTGTATTCTTAATCTAAATGGCATAATTTATGTTAGTTATATTATTTTTTGATACGTTAATGCATGGCATATTTTTTTTAATAAACTTATATTGTTTCCCAGTAAAGCGTACATGAAACACTTTTTATCTCCTGTAAACAATCCCATTCCCTTAATATACAGTGTGTCCGGAAAGTACGTGTGTTCCATAGGACTTGTAGTTTTGCCGGAAATCGAGATAAATCGTTTTCTATCCTTAAAAACTCACCCCCTTTCACTTCCCGACCCCGGATCGCCCGTAAATTATTTTTCCTTTCATTTTTGTTATATTCTCTTCCTTTTCCAATGGGTTTCATCCTACTATTATTTTTTTTCGTTTCAAAAATTTCCTACCCTGGTCTATCGTCCATATATAGTAGCCAAAAAAAACACGATAATTTCTTTAACGATTTTTTATTAATAATAGAGTTTAGTACTTTTGTTACCTAGAATCTATAATTGCTATAACTTTATTTATAGGAAAGGCAAAATATGTAGTTCTTTTTCTTATTAGTAGTTTACAGGACAATAAAAATGATAAATCTCAATAGAAAATTTCAGAAATAACGACTTTCGACCTAACGATAACGTAAACCTAATAAAAACGCAATCAATAAAATCTACTTTAAAATGTACTTATTATACAGAGTTTCTAAAAAAAATAAACATACAAATATTTGTTTCACCCTGTATAATACGAAATATAATAATGAAGTTGTAAAAGGGTTTTTTTTTTATTTACGCGTAAGATCGACCCAACATTGAAAGTCTTTAATATAAAATGATTTAATGTCCAATGTTCATACGAAAACTTAATAAACATTGTCCCCTTTAAACAAATTCAAATATTTATCTTTACAATTAAAATAAAAACCTAGTTATTCGTCACAAAAACTGTGCGTGAATATTCATACAGTACGTCCATAAAGGTTCGCCATACAGGTTCTAATTTCTCAGGAAATTTTTAATTCTGCTAATAAACGCTTTTCCCATAATAATATGCTGCGAACGTTCTGCCGGTTCCAGAATATACATTTTTTTAAACGACAGAATTAAAAATTTGTCCCCTAATCAAAAAACTATTTATTTCAAAAATTACATATTTACAAACGGTAAAAAAATCGTTAAAATCGAATTAAAACTAAAAAGTTGGAAAGCATAAGTAAACATTTTTCGAAAAATCAATAATAATAGTTTTCGATTAATGGTAATAGTAGGAGAGCCCACGATGCTAAATGGGGATTTACTAGAGCGTCGTGGGGACCTATTGGATCTTGAAGATTGGATGGTAGAAAGGAAAAAAGTCATCATTTGTACCCTTTCACCGGTGGGGGGAGTTACTACAGGCTTTCAAAAATGTAAAAAAAAACAGTCACGTGGATATACTCGAGCGCGTCAGATATTAATAGTGTACATGCCCCACGTGACTTTCATGACGGAGGTACATTAATCTGCCGGTTTTGATATTGGGGGCGGCGGTACGGAAGGGTTAAAAATGGGGAAAAAAAAATTTACTCGAGCGTGTCAGATATTCAGAGGGGATGTTAAGGGATCCCTAAGGAAGCTCCCATTCAATAGACTGACGATTCGGATGTGACGCAAGCTCGTGGCGACTTTTCGAAAATGCAAAAAAAAACGCTATTTTGACATACTCGAGCGCGTCAGATTTTCATACAGACTCAGCTTGGTGTCCTGGTCGGGCTGATTCATAATCTGACGATTATTTTGAGGGATTTTGTTAATCTGACCGTTTAAAAAAAAAATTTCATGATTTTTTTTTCTTAAATCTTAAAAATTTAATTCACTTACAAAAATATTTCGGTACAAAATTCGGAACGAATAATAACAATAAGAGTGACATACTGCGATATAAATAAAGACAAAATCCATAGCAACAAAGCGGTTTCATAACTTACTATCTTGATGCTTTTTAATAATATTATTTTTACATATTTTTGATGGAATTAAGAGAAGAATGCATAAGTGTGTTATATTTTTGAAATCGGAAGAAAAGGAACCATCTAATGCGCTTCTAATATACAGAGTGTCTCATTTAAAAAAAATCAAATTTTTGGTTTTAAATGTGACATGTGACACCTACTGTCATTTTTGACAAAACCCATAAATACTCGGCCAGAAGTTCTACATCCTACTTTTTGAGTGAACGCGCTAACTCAAAAAACAGAAAAGTTACAGGCTTTTAAAAGTGGGACAAACTAAAATGTTAAATAATAACCCTGTACATATAATCCCACGAATGCTGTGATCAGCCTGTGATGGCGTGATGGCTGACGGAAAGTAGTGTGAAGACGGTGCGAGAGAGCGAGTGATAAAGAGACATTGAGGCGCGGAGTGTTTCACTACAGCTGCACGCGCTAATAAACTTTATTGACGATTTTTGTTACTTCGGCTTGTGGTAATCGGCAGATTATATTTTTCCCGTTATCCTTGAATTATTTCCTTTAAAATAAAAAAAATTGACCGCGCTCGAGAATGTCCATGTGACTTTTTTTTTGCAAGTTTGTGACCCTCCCACTCCCTTACGTCACGCTCAAATCGTCAGATTATTGAAATGCAGCCTCTTTAGCATGTAATTAACCCACCACACCTTAATCTGACGCGCTCGAGTAAATCCAGCTATCGATTTTTTTTACTATTCTGATCAGCTGCCGTACACGCGCGGCACTATATAGAGGGCTTAGACATGGCAGAGGTACTCAACAGGGTGCAAAGGTATCCCCCATATGTTAATCTGCCGCGCTTGAGTAAATCCCAAAATCCCCTGTTGGGCTCCCCTACTATAATAGATTCTACACAGCTACAAGTCGCAAACCAATTTGGCCGCAATGTAGGTAATTTTGAAACAAAAGCGAAACGTCATAAGATCTTACAATATATATATACAGCATATTTAGATATTTCTTTTTAGAATATTTTTAACGTTTTGAAACGGATAAGCTAGCAACTAACAAAACAGTTTTGATATCATGCCGTTAAAGTAACCTCTATAAACCTAGCAGAACAAGGTGCTCAAAATTGAAAATTTTTGTATGGAAAATTAGGTGCTAATTAGGTGCCAACTTTAAAATTTAGGTGCTCCTATGGTTTTTGAGAAAATTATATTTTGGTGTTGTTCTGCTAGATTCTAGATGAACGTTAAGCTAGCAGAACATTACTGTCAAATAAGCTAATCAAGAACAAAATGTAGTACCAAAATTAGGTGCTTTTTAGGTGCTTATTGAATATCTAAAAAAAAATGTAATTAGTTAAGGTTTTTAAAAAATACCGCCATGTTCTGCTAATTTTAAGAGGAACAAATTCCGAACATCGGCAACCGGTTTGTTCGTTGTTACCAGAGCATTTTTTTTTCATTCAATTTTTTCACTAATATTATTTTATAAAATTTAAATACAAAAAAAATGCTCTGGGTAACAACGAACAAACCGGTTGCCGATATACCTTTTAGACGGAATTTGTTTCTCTTAAAATTAGCAGAACATGGCGGTATTTTTTAAAAACCTTAACTAATTACATTATATTCAATAAGCACCTAATTTTGGTACTACATTTTGTTCCTGATTAGCTTATTTGACAGTAATGTTCTGCTAGCTTAACGTTCATCTAGCAGAACAACACAAAAATATAATTTTCTCAAAAACCATAGGCGCACCTAAATTTTAAAGTTGGCACCTAATTAGCACCTAACTAGCACCTAATTTTCCATACAAAAATTTTCAATTTTGAGCACCTTGTTCTGCTGGGTTTATAGAGGTGTTAAATTATATCTAGGCGCTGTGTTAATAGCATCCACTCGCTGAAGGAGGCTGTTATACCTCCCCTTTTGTCGGGAAAATTTGGACAAATCTTATCTGTTAAAACAATTTAATAAATGTACTATTTGGCCAAAAACCTTTTTCTACAGCTGGTAAAAAATATATGTTATTTTATTACTTTTTACAGTTACTACAGATTTCTTAAGTAGACCCTACATGATCAGTATCACACCGTCATTAATGTAATGAGTAGATGTACGGTAGTACTATTTTAGTAATGCCATCATTACTAACTGCATAGGGCGTGCTTGAGAAAGTTCACTTTTCTGCCTTTTTTTTTGTAGTCACTAGCCTATATTGTGGACACTTTTATTTTAAATTTTCGTACAGTTTATAAAGCTTCTTTTCCAAATTATCGTTTCACCTTTGTACCTCTACTATACAGGGTTGCCCAGAAGTCTGGAATAAAATTAATATAGCCTTAATGTGTAACTTTTAGGCAAAACGCTCGGATACGTCAATTTAGTTTTATACAGGGTGTCCCAGATAAGAATGCACTCTACAGGAATCTCGTAAACCAAAGGAGATACAGAGAGGGTTAAATTAGAGAAAAGTTGGCCATAACTGAATCCTGTAACGTCATGTTTTCAAATTAGAAAAATTCCGAATGCTTCCGAAGATATTTATATAAAACCGAATATTCGCGATTTCGTTTTAATTGATTTATGATTCTATTTGAAGAGACATTTCAAAATAAATTTAACATTCTCATTGCCACTTTTTCTCCCCTACAAGATTGTTTAATTACATTTTTGATCCGACGTTTCGTTTAGTCACAACCATCATCAACTTTGTTATTTTACTAGTCGGAAAATTTAATTGTATGCTTAAAAAATTCTACGTTTTATTGTAAATCTAACGGTGTATCACACTTATTATTTATTAGACGTTTCGATATAGAAAAACACATCATCAATGAAAATAGGCACATTAAACATTTAAACAATTGCGAATAACGTCAATCAATTTCATAGCCACCCATATGATGCCGAATTTAAATGGTACGTTATGTTAGAATATTATCATGCATTTAAAAAAAAAAAAATTATTTAATAATTAAAATTAATCATTACTTGCTGCATTTTTCAGATAAGTTTTATTAAATATTATGTTTTGTTATAAGTTTATTTAAAAAAATGTTTTAAAATCCAACTAGTGCTTAAATACAACAATAAAAACAAAAATATTTTTGATAATGTGCCTATTTTTATTGATGATGTGTTTTTCTATATCGAAACGTCTAATAAATAATAAGTGTGATACACCGTTAGATTTAGAATAAAACGTAGAATTTATTAAGCATAAAATAAAATTTTTCGACTATTTAAAATAACAAAGTTGATGATGGTTGTGACTAAACGAAACGTGGGATAAAAAATGTAAATAAACCATCTTGTAGGGGAGAAAAAGTGGCAATGAGAATGTTAAATTTATTTTGAAATGTCTCTTCAAATAGAATCATAAATCAATTAAAACGAAATGGCGAATATTCGGTTTTATCCAAATATCTTCGGAAGCATTCGGAATTTTTTAAATTTGAAAACATGACGTTACAGGATTCAGTTATGCGCAACTTTTCTCTAATTTAACCATCTCTGTATCTCTTATGGTTTACGAGATCCCTGTAGAGTGCATTCTTATCTGGGACACCCTGTATATGCTCACATTTTGGCGTTATTCGTTTGTTTTTTAATAGACATTTGCTGAAGATATGACGACATCGATCTTTTTTTTTAATATATGCTCATAAATATTGGCGCGATTCTGTCAAGCCATTTCAAAATGGCGACTGTTAAAAGTTTTTAAAAAATCTCTATTTAAATAATCGGAAATGATAAATCATTGATGTTGTTTTTACCTTTCAAGATAAGAAATCTTCATTGTTTCACGTTCTGACATTTTATGACATTGTGAACTTGTAAAATTAATTTAGGTATTTCCAAAGTATTATTTTACAATTTTCTAAACAAAAGTGGTTTTGTCGGAAAGACAGCGTATCGAAGTCTTGATATTGATAAAATAGGAAGTCAAAGTGAAGTGTGCACTTTATTTAATGCTAAATATTCGGATAATCAAATTTCATAGGGCACTGTTAGTAAAATATTCCACAAATTTGATGAACATGGCACAGTAAAGGACTTGCCTAGGAATGGACTTGCCTAGGAATGGACGGCCACCACGTGTTTTAGGCGACGATAAAAAATTGGATATTGCATTATCTCTGCAGGATAATCCGCATGTTTCGACAGTTTCATTAGCTCAAAATTATGATACATCTAGAGGTACTATTGGAAGATTTTTGAAAGCAGAAAAATACCACCCTTATAAAGTATATCTTGTCCCAAGAGCTTTTAGAAGATGATATGACAGGGGTTTGCAATTTCGCGAAGAAATTATGAGTGACGAGAATAATAGATTTCCACAGAACATATTATTTTCGGATGAAGCTACTTTTTATTTAAACGGGGTGATTAACAGACAAAAATTATCGTTTCTGGAGTCAAGAAAATCCACGATGGATAGATATTTGAAGCGCATACTCAGCGGCTCCAGAAAGTAAATGTATGGGCACTGGGGCAGGTATCATTAATAACAGAATTCTGGGGCCATTATTTTTTAAAGGAAGCCTCACAGCTGGACGGTACCTGGATTTCTTAACCTTCGAGTTGATGCCTGCTCTAGCTGTAATTTTTCCCAACGAAGTAGATCCAGATATACCTAATGAAACAATTTGGTTTCAGCAAGATGGTGCTCCCCCGCATTTTGGTGTCAATGTGAGAAGATATTTAGATGAGATATTTCCAGGTCGCTGGATTCGACGACGTGGCCACCGAGGTCCCCAGACTTAACGCCTCTAGACTATTTTCTTTGGGGATATGTAAAAGAAAAAGTTTACCAAAATAGTAATAATAATAAGATTATATTCAAGATTCGAAATACAAAATTAGATTGGAGACACATAACATACCATACCGTATATTTCAACGAAATAAATAACAAATAGGTAAACCATAAATGTTGTTAAGTGACAAAATGTCAGAACGTGAAGCAATGAAGATTTCTTACCTTGAAAGGTAAAAAAAACATCAATGATTTATCATTTCCGCTTATTTAAATAGAGATTTTTTTAAAACTTAACAGTCGCCATTTCGAAATAGCTTGACATAATCGCGCCAAAATTTATGAGCATACTGCACGAGATATTAGCTTTCAAATGATGTATCACAAGCTGTATGTTTCCATTAAAAAAAATATCGATGTCGTCATATCTTTGACAAATGTCTATAAAAAAACAAACGAATAACGTCAAAATGTGATCATATATAAAACCAAATAGGGCATGTGCACGTGACGTCATTAGACAGACGCCCTGAGGAAAAGCAAAACCTGTTTTTACCGTTACAGGTTACAGGTATTATTGATATATTGACAGGTTTACAGGTATTTTTGATGTTTGGATGTTCTTTAGTGTTTTTTTGGTAGTTTTTCTGTGCGAATAATAAGTATAATTATTGTAGCCAGTATCATATTTTTGGATTTTGTTTTATAAAGAATATTCGCTTTGGTTTTAAGTGGCTACGTTTACTACATTACTTATAAGATTGTACAAAGTATTTTAACCTACAACATGGACCAAAGCAACAACTATAGTACCCTTCCAAAAGAAGTTCAAGAACGCTATTTGGCCAAACTGGCTCTAATAAAAAAAAACGATACCTAGCCTTATTAATTTTAAAGAAGTGACAGCATCTTTGACGGATCAAGATGAGAAGCTAACCAAAATGCGAGTTGATTTTTTGTTATTATAACGTCTTGTCATGATTTGACAAACTAACCTGAAAATATACCGATGTCAACGTCATAAAACTAACCTTACTATGTTTTTCCTCAGGGCGACTGTCATCTGTCAGGTTGTGCACATGCCCTATTGACGTGTCCGAGCTTTTTCCCCAAAAGTTACAGCTTAAGGTTGAATTCTCAACGTCATTCAATCTATTGCCAACCTATAACCTATTTCGCGTTGATTTTTTAAGTTTATTATTTTAATAACTAACATTTAAAGAAAATCAATATCGTCGGTACATTATTTAGGTAGTATCTGATATATTACAAAAATATCAATTTATTTCATTGCTAATTTTGGGAGAATTGTATAGTGAAAGAACAATGAGTGACAATGACATAATAATGTTAAAAAAAATCTTATCCGATATTTTTCGCTATAATAAGTTATGAAATTCCTTGATATTTATTAAATATGTCAATTATTACCTATAGAATATCAAGTCGATACTGATTTTCTTTAAATTTTGTATAAAAGCTAGAAAACATAAATAAATCTACGCGAAATAGGTTATAGGTTGGCAAGCATGTTGATACTCCCACCTTAAGGCTATATTAATTTTATTCCAGACTTCTAGGCAACCCTGTATATAGAAGCATTAAGTTCACCGGGCTTGTAAATTTATAAGAATTTGTGATTTGGTATAATAAATGGTCTGTAGCGATAAAATCTAGATAATACGTAAAATACGACCAATGTTTGCATAAGTAACACTATCTTCCTAAAAAGGTGTTTTGAAAAAAGTCTTTAGGTAAAACTAATATCTGTTTATTTATGTGCATTTTAATTGATAATTTTCGATTTTTTTACTACTGATATGTATTTATATCAATTGCAGGAAGGACAATGGAATTAACAAAATAATTGTAGGGATTTAAATAACTTTAACCCCTTTCCACGTAAATTTTTCATTAATATTATGATATTTCTATGATTTACCGAAAAAGTGTTTTTATCAAATTTTTTTCAGAAAAACCAATCAAATTTCCAAAATAATGTGTCAAATTTTGGTAAAAAAAAAACTCGGTTATGTTAACAAGAAGACAAAAATCGAAACTTCACATTTAACACAGGGACCACTACTTTCTTCCAGGCCATAATAAATATAAAACTAAAATAAAAAATATAGTTAATTTCGAAAATTGCTTCGATATTTCTAGATTACGGCCTGTTCAAAATAGTATATTCCTTTATTGGTCAATAGTGGCCTTGTTTTTGATATGAGCTTTACAATTTTTGGTTTCAATTAATTTTATAAATTTACAAGCCACAGCTTACAAACACTTATAACCGAACTTTTCACTAAATAACGATATTTTTCTGAAAGGTATCTTATCATTTTGCCGAGTTTTTAAATAATTCTAGGGCGAGACATTATCCTAGTTTGAGTATCAACCAATCAAATCAATCCAACAACAATGAAGCAAGATAGACCTTCTCTTTATGATAGAAAGCCGACAAGACGTCGAATGGAAACACCGGGTTCCTCGCGAGTTCCACTATAAAACCACGTGAAAACATACAGTAGTGTGGTTGTTTAAGTGTGCAACATAAGGGCATTTTTTTATTACCGATTTTTCAGAAAATTTTATTTTTGATAAAAGTTGGTGCATGTTAGATAATCATATTAGGTGCACTTGGAATGGTTGCAAGTCAAACGGCGTACAGGGTAGGCCAAAACATATAAAACTTGTACAAGAATAAAAATTTGCAATAAACATGTAAAATAAAAATTTTGCACTTTAAATGATAGTGTTTTAATTGGCATATTATCATTACTAATGTTTTATCTTCTTAAAAATAATTTTTAGGATATTTTAAAGTTGTGTTTAATATCGTTGCAACAAACATGAAGTTTGTGATTCCTTAATAAATTAAAAATTCAAGTAAATTTTACAAATATGCCTGAATTTAAACAAAGATATGTGAAATTGATTTGATTTTGATTAATTTATGAAGGTCTTTAGTTAGGGTGAATATAAAAAGTTTTTTTTTGGAAATTATTGTTTTTTAAAAATTTTAAGAGGTCACGTTTTTCAATCTACGCATAACTTTTAATTCTAAACAACTTTTCTTAATAACATTTTGCTGAATTTTCTGAAATACGGGTACTTTGTTCTTGTACAAATTTTATATTTTTTGGCCTACCCTGTACGCCGTTTGACTTGCAACCATTCCAAGTGCACCTAATATGATTATCGAACATACACCAACTTTTATCAAGAATAAAATTTTCTGAGAAATCGGTATAAAAAATTCCCATAAGTTGCACACTTAAACAACCACACTGTATAGAGTTGATTCACTCAGTAAACCTGCAAGATGGCCGACATGTCATATGACAAAAGTCACTGAAAATGCAAAAATTTATTTTTCCTACGAGCGTGCGCAAAGTAGTACTTTGCGCACGCATTTTTGTGTGCAAAGTTACACTTTTCCGCACTAGTGCGGATAAGACTTTTATCCGCACTGGGTGCGGAAAAGTAAAACTAGCCACCCACTGAATGAGCTTACTGGATCGGCTATCACTTTGCAGAATGTGAGTAATTGCTCTTTTGTTATAAATGTTATAAACAAATAATTTAGTTTCCTATTATTTTTTTTATTGTTATGTAATTTTTTAATTTTCTATTATTTTTTTTTGTTATGTAATTTTTAGTTGTAAGTATATTATAGTTCTTTCTTTAAAGTCGAATTAAAAATTATTAAATAAATTATCATATTTTTATTTTTGTTGTTATCTGATATGAAGCTCGTAGGAAAAATGTTGTTCCTAACAAGTGCGCAAAGTGCTTTTCCGCACGCAAGAACTTATCCGAACTCCGCTTCGCGTCGTTCGTCCAACTGTACTTGCGTGCGGAAAAGTATCACTTTGCGCACTTGTTAGGAAAATAACTATTATTTAGCTGGAATATGACTTTTGTCATATGACATGTCGGCCATCTTGCAGGTTTACTGAGTGAATCGACTTTACCAATTTTTACTCTAAAATAATGCGGCGTTGCCAAAGACTCCTAAGACTCGCCCCTTTTGGGTATTGTTTAAGCAAAGTGACTCAATTTGTAACTATTGTGAATTTATCAGTGCTATGGCGACGCCTAATGTCGGTTTCAAAGACAAGTTTGGGTGTAACTTTACACCCAATGAGAACATTAATGAAATATGACAATTATGGAATTTTGACACTAGAAGGACAAAAAAAAGTTAGGTTATTGTAAAAAAGTAATAAAAGTTAAACGATTTTACGTGTTCATAGACATGTCATAAGATAGAATGTCCTCTATGAACAGTGAGTCCTAGATTCGGCGCAAAAGTGCTTTTATGAATGAATTGATTTGTCTAACTTTGCTTGATCGTTGTTGAAAATATTCATTCTTGAAATGTAAAAGTAGAACATTTTTTTTGCAATCAAAAACACAAAACCTAAATTAATTCTTCAAAACCAATTATTTACCTAGAGCATTTTCTATTGGTAGCAGTATCTACTATAATGTATTTCTGTATTTTAAACTCTGTAGAAAATTATAGCAATTAAATTAAATACAGATAGAATAGGTATACCCTGAGACCAGGTCTGTGTTTAGTCAATTACACCAATTAATCACTCTCCTCTTAGAGCATGGGTACTGTCAAATTTAAGTCCATGAGGACCTGGTCTCACTGTCAATGGAAAATGCTGTAAGACCATCTCTAAGTGTCAATTTGTTAGCTCGTTATGTATGTTCAACCAAACAAACCGTTACCTATAAAAGGTCTTAAACTTAAAAAATAATAATTTTGTGTCTTGGTCAAGTGATACAGTCCAAACGCATGCCACTTTTAAAAAACCCTACAGCATAATACCTATCCTTAGAGTTTTCCTTTCAAAACTCGGCAATAATTCTTAAACTTCAATTTATTAAAGCCCTATCTAAAGTATACTGCACTTTGGAAACTTAAAGGAAAATCCTCGCCCGGACCCCGGATACTTGTGTGGCTTTTTGCCCCTGCTAAACTTGTCCTTTCGGATTTCACGGACTAACGAATAGAAGGCATCGTCCACGCCCATACGGGTCTTCGCCGACGTTTCGATGAAAGGGATACCATATTGTTTTGCTATCTAAAATAAAAAACCAACTCTTAAGTGAATTAAGACTTATACATCATATATCTCGTCTCACCACTAAGGTAATGTTAAAATAAGCCTTACAGGTTTAACAACCAACACTTACATCTCTTGCCCTATTCATATCGACCACCCATGCTGGCAGATCACACTTGTTTCCCACAAGCACCATTGGAACCTCTTCAGTGTCCTTTACTCGTAAAATTTGCTCTCTATACACCACAATGTCATCAAAACTTTTAACAGAGTTAACAGCAAAAACTAAGAGGAAACCTTCGCCAGTTCTCATGTATTGGTCGCGCATTGCACTGTATTCTTCTTGGCCTGCAAGGGAAGCAAGAGTAAGAACCAATACCTTATAGTACAACAAAACAGTAGGCTTTTTAAATAATAGATTTGTTTGAGATAACAAGCACATTAAAAAGTGCAGATAATAGTAAAGTAAATATGAAACTAACCTGCAGTATCCAATATATCAAGTAGACAAGTTTCCCCATCTATAACAACTTGTTTCCTATACGAGTCCTCAATTGTAGGGTCGTACTCGTCCACAAAATGATTTTGGATCAATTGAATAGTTAATGCCGACTTTCCCACGCCTCCAGCTCCGACGACAACCAGTTTGTACTCTGTCATGTTCTGGAAAACTATCCTATTTCTTTTAATGTATTCAAGATAGCTTCTACCTTTAGATACAAGTAGGTAACTGCTTTGGGTTTGAGTAGGATCTGATGGGTGGGACCGTTATATTCTTACACTGGGCTAATACACAAAGAAACGAATGTCTAAAAACCTAAATAAATATAGAAACACCACTAAAAACTCAAAAATAAAAACAAAACTAAAGAACACTGCGGGGTTAGTAACCTATGTATGGCTTATTTTGGGCGTAAGATTTTAAAGCATTTTGAGGACTTAACGCAAAAGAATGTCGTGGATCTATTACGGTTACTCATAAATGTGTTAAATAGTGGTTTAATTGGTTTTAATTAGTTTAAAATCGTGAACTAAAAACAACACAAAAGTTTAGACATTTGATTGTGTCATTTCTGAGTGTTTTTTGGTTAGTCACTGGGGTTTGTTCCATTCCTATATACGGATTTACATTTTTCCCTATCATTAAATATCGCTATCCAGACTTGACAACGTTGCTCATAGCATAACATTGACTGTGACGTATAGCTTTCTTATGTAACGTACAAGGCGGCGTAGCCAAATTAATTTTTTAAATTTATTTACAGAATCATGTCTAGTGACACCTATGTCTTCTCTGTGCTTTAACACCGGAGTTGTTTGGACTTTGACCAGCTACTTTAGGCCTACTTCTTGTTTTTAACTTGAGAAATTTAAAACTAACAGCCACATAATTTCCATGACAATTGTTCCAATAATGGTACCGTTAACAGCGGTTCAAATAAAATACACACTGATTACGAAATTGATTATTTAAATTGTAAACTTGATTTTATTTGGATTTTTAATGTTTGTTTTATTACTCAAAACTTTTTTCTTTAGAGATTTTAGGGCTAACTTCACTTTAGGAAAAGTCACTTGTCAATAATGTCATCGAGTTGTCAACCTCAAAAACCGTCGTTGGTGGGACGCCATGTTGTTTACTTTATTGGAGTTCTGTGTTGTTTATCCAGCATTTAAATATTTAAAGCTCTAAAAAAGTGGGGGTATTGTTAATGAGCTTCGTAATAATCTTTTCCTCTATCCATTATCAGCTACTTCACTTATCCAAAGGATTTTTTCAAGTACGGATCTATTAATTTTTAGTGCTTGTACCCCCATAGAAAGTGTTCTGTGTGACTGTTTCCAAATAGAAGGTAGCTGAGAGTTGGATGTTTGAAGAAAAGAAGCTTCGAAACTTGTATAACAATAAATCTGTGCTGCAAATAGTATTTTTGAAAGTCGCTACAAAGTCTGGCAGCCCTGCTTCAACTGTAGCTATAATAGATTGCTAGAAAAACTAATAGAAACAATACTCAAGAAGAACAAGCTACCACCTTCAAACAACTGCCTAGATTATTTAAACTAATTCAAATGACATGCATCAGTTTGACTGAAAACTTGCATTTACAGTGACACATTAACTTATAAGTAAGTCATTAACCATGAGATTTACATAGAGTGCAAGCTTCTGTAACTCTTTATACATCTTTTCTACTATAATTTGTGATATATACAAGTAAGTGACATTAACAATGTCCCTTGAAAATCGTGAAACTGGAGTACTAAGGCAAACCAAATTACGAGTTGCTCGTAATCTATTTGACACAGTTAGAGAAACCCCAGTAGGTAATTATGACAGATTTATTCCATGCAGAACGAACAATAATTGGGAAACCAGTTTTGCTACCATGCCCGATCCAAATAAGACTCCACAAACTGGTAAGAAGACAAGTAGGGAAAGTGGTGAAAACACAAGAGACTCGTCTGTTTATAATATCCTATTAAGGAATGAAATATTGGGGGAGAAGATTGAGGATGTAAAGAATCAGTGTGATGATAGACAAGCCTTGACGCCTATTAAGAGTAGGAATTTGTTTAGATATGGCACCCCAACAAAGGTAAGTTTTATTTTTGTAATTTAGTCAAACTTACAGTTTTACCTTGTGGAATTTGGGTAGGTAATGTTTTGAGAAATATTGCTCTAATACAGATAGATCTAGGCAAAGGTTTTGTAAGGAGCTTTTTTTGTAGTTAAATAGAATGAAGCTAGAATATTATAGAACTTAAAAGTATATGTACCTATTTATTCAGAGTTTTCTTTTCTATATTTGGGCCTTTAGATGAAAAGGAATTATCAAATACCTAAGTAAGTAGGCACTTGAGTACCTACCCTACCCTCTTCTTGTTGAAAGTAGGTATTTTTTAAAAATTTGTTGTTTAGTAAGTACTTAGGTGTGTACCTACCTGACTAAAATGTGCAATTTTATTTGGTCCTAGCTTTTATATTGTTGTTTTCTAATGATATGACTCTCATTTTGTGTATTATAGAATGGAACTATATTCCAGAAATTGTGGAATATTATTTTAACACTTGGGTGCAAAAAAATTATCCAGCGTGTTGCCTTGGTAATATAAAACGTTTTACTGTGATTAATATTTTCAATGTGCCAAGTAAAGGAAAAATTACTAAGTATGTAGTAAAGTAACACAGAGGTCTGAGGTCATCAACATTGGATATAGGTACAACTTTCACTGTACCTATAGTAATAAATTGTCTACATATTTGTTGCTTAGTGTATCTACTAAAACTTTACAAAAATGACAAAACCACGATACTTAGACTGTCATAACTTGTCATTAAACCACAAGCACTGTGGTCACAACAGACAGGAAAGTGATAAAAGAGTATTGAAAACATGATCTTATTCTAAAAACGTCGGGAACTTTGCCAAATAATACGATGTTTTGAGTTCTTACATTAATTAGATAAATTCTGATTGGACCTATACAGGGCGATTCGTTAAATGGGCCCAGGAACACGCCCATGAATTTTGCTTTCGTTATAAATTACCCTGTATAATAAACTAAGGCGTTCTGTTTATAATTTGGCGACAAAACGAAGAATTACCATAACGAGCAATTTGGTTCCTACTTGCAGGCGTGTTAGCCGCAAAAAATAAACTTAAGCTTCCTGCACAAAGAAAATGGTATAATTTGCTTATTATCACGCGCCAAAAAAGTCTACATTGCTGAATTGTGCATTGTCCATGACAAGACCAGACGTCCACTGGGCCTAATGATTGAACATTGTTTAAAAGTTGCAGTTTTGGTTAATCACCGAATAACAAAAAATTTAACACAACAAAAATGATAACAATCTCTTTTTTGGGCTTTAGGTATAGCATTATAATTTGATATAATTAGGAAACTATAAATAATTTGACTAGTAGATAATTTTGAAACACACATATTTAATATTTATTAAACTACTATTTGTAGACCACTAACATTTCTTATAAATAATATTTTTAAAACCAGTAGGTATATATCCAAAAGCTTTCAAAATTGGTATAAGTAATAAAACCTATTTTTAAAAATGGAGATTCTAGTAAAACTAGTAATTATAGACCAATAACATGAATATCTTCGATAGCAAAAGTATTCGAAAAAATTTTAAAATTAAGAATTGAAAATTATTTGGAAAAAATACATTTTATTTCTAATAAACAGTTTGGATTTCAAAAAAATAAATCAACACAAAACGCTATTTGCTATCTAACAGAACAAATATATGATGCACTAGATAATAAAAACCCTTGTATTAGTATTTTTCTAGATTTAGCAAAAGCCTTTGATACAGTTAGCCATAATTTACTGTTAAAAAAGTTTGAAAATATTGGATCCAGAGGAAAGCAATTAGAGTTAATTAAAAATTATCTGAAAAATAGACCAACTTATGTTCAAATAGATAAAGCAAAAAGCTATCCAAAAGTATTGAGGTATGGTGTTCCTCAGGGAACAATTATAGGACCAATATTTTTTAATATTTATATTAACGATTTATTTAGTATAAATTGCGATGGACAAATTCATAGTTTTGCAGATGATACTACAATTTTTTATACCGATACAAATTGGGACAACTTAAATAATAAAATTTAAAAAGATTTTAAAATTATAAAAAATTTGTTTGATAACAATTTGTTAACAATTAATTTGAATAAAACAAATTATATTCCTTTTTCTTTAAACCTAAATAACCTACCACGAAAGATGAATAGTATTCAAATAAATAAAGACACTGAAATTTTTAAAGTTAATAAAATAAAATATTTAGGAATTATTTTTGACAGTAAGTAAATAAAATTGGAATTTTCACTTAGAATACTTAATAAAAAAATTAAGAAGTTTACTTCCGATTTTTAAAAACATTAAAAAAATTTTAAATGTAAGACATATGGAAATATTATATTACGCGTTAGTTAAAACCTATTTAAATTACGGAATTTTAGGTTGGGGAGGAATAAATATAAAATAGAACATTAGTTAAAAAATTAGAAATATTACAAAAAAGGTTTCTTAAATTTATATTCAATATGTAAAGATTATCTTTATCCTTCAAAAGAATTATATTCAGGAACAAAAAGTTGAACATAACTAAGACAACTTTACATTTATAACATCTTAATATATATTTAAAAATAAAAACCTTATACAATTTAAAAACCATAATCATAATACGCGTCATAAAAATAAAATAACCATAAAACCTAAAATAAATAAGTCCATAGGACAAAAAAATTTGAAATATTTATGTTTTTATTTAAACGATCCTTTACCAACAAAAATTAAAAAATTGATTTCATTAAAAAAATTTTAAGTCGAAATAAAAACATGGATATTAAAAACAGACAATTTGAAAGTATTTTTAGAAATGCTTTAATTAATTAATATTGTTTTGAATAATTTATATAAGTAATATTTTTTACTTAAAAATTATAAATGATTAATTTTATTATAGGTACCTAATATATTTCTTTAAAAATAAACTGTGTTTATACTATACTTAAATTAGCATTTTTACTTTAAAACTTGATTTTTAATGCATATTTATGATTTTACATACTAAAACAAAAAATAAGATTTGCCCCTAACAAGCTCAGCTTCAGGGGATTGAAGAATACGTTTATAGAAGACAACATAAACATATTTATTATATTATTAAATTTTAAATAAACCTACTATTATTATTATATTTAGTATATTATTGTTAGACATGACAATGATAAACCTTTGTTTGCAAAAACACAGGCGGTAGATCTAGCGCAATCAGCAGAAATCTGGCATCATTGATTGCTGTTGAAAACGATGTCGGATCGCGACAAAATGTAAATAATTATTTGGTCTCCTTATATATTACTAGCGTGTACCCGGCATGTGTTGCAACCCGCTGGTATAAATACAAACCCGAACAAACTCTATATATTAGTACCCGGCATGCCACTTTCTGAAATTGCACCCGTGCGAACCTTCCTCTTGAATCACTCTATCTATTAAAAAAAACCGCTTCAAAATCCGTTGCGTAGTTTTAAAGATTTAAGCACATATAGGGACAGGACGGGCGATAGCGACTTTGTTTTATACTATGTTAAGAAGTGTCTGTGGCTATAAGACCAATTATTTAATTACATTAAAGACACTTTGACATGAGGCTGCTCATTTAGGGTACTTCTTACAACCGTATCTATCTATTTGCCGATTTTTTATAAACCACGTCATGTGCGTGTATTTGTTTTATCGATCTGGTGAAACCAACTGGCCAGCATCTCTCTTTATGTAAGGAATGTGGAAACTTTTATCGAATATAAAATTTACTGATTTCTATTATATAGACTAATTTTGATACCACATTTTAATCGTACTTACTAATTAATTACTAAAATAATGCTGATTTTGTTCTTCTAAATTTTTTTTTATTTTATTTTTTTTTTTAATTACTTATATTTTTTTTATATATACAGTGTGTCCAAAAAAGTATGCAACATATGGGAAAGTTTTTTATCACCGATTTTTCAGAAAATTTTATTCTTTATAAAAGCTGATGCATTCCTTAAAACTATAAATGCATATTTCATATTTCACGTGCGGCTAATAGTAGGGGAGCAAATGCCATTTTTTCGAAATTGCCTTAAGAATAAAGTACCTTAATTATTAGAAATAAAGCAAAATTTTATATGGAAATGTTTTTGTAAAGTAAAAGCTTAGTCCAAATACGAAATTTGAGTTAGGTGTGTCAATTTTTATTTTTTTTTATATGCATTTCTTTAAAATAGGTTTTTGGACTTCAGCTTACTGGGTGAAAATGACAAATAAATTATTAATTATTTCCAGTAATATGAGTAGAGTTGGATTGCATCATAATTTTGTTTAGAACATAAGTTGGCTAAAATGTGTTTAAGTAGGCATGCAACACGCTAATATCTGAACCAACTCGTAACATTGAAAGGTTTTAAAAAGTTTGCAACTACTTAATCCATTTTTATTATAAACTCCCGTTTAAGTTATTTAATAAATATATTAAAATTGCGTAAACAAAAAATCGACTAGAGGTGTAAAAAAAAGTGTGTAAAAAAAATTAAAAATTGTGACACCTAACTCAAATTTCGTATTTGGACTAACTTACTAATTTGCAAGAACATTTCCATATAAAATGTTGCTGTATTTCTAATAAATAAGGTACTTTACTCTTAAGGCAATTTCGAAAAAATGACATTTACTCCCTTACTATTAGCCGCAGGTGGAATATGAAATATGTATTTATATAAAGAATAATATTTTCTGAGAAATGGGTGATAAAAAATTTCCCATATGTTGCATACTTTCTTGGACACACTATATATTTTTTTCCATGTTTTTTTTTTTTTAATTTTTTTTTTCTTTTCTTTTTTTTTCCTTTTTTAATTTTTTTTTTAATATTTTTTTGTTTTTTCATAAATTTATATTTTGTTTAACAATGAAGTTATACAGAATTCTATAAATAAATATATTGTTGGTGATAACCAAGCTTTCCAAGTTAAAAGGGAGTGTTAAGTACAATGTTTTGTAGATCATTATGTAATACATTCAAAAATGGTCGATTTAAACCACACTCCAATAAAATATGACTTAAATGGTCTAGACGAGACTCACCATAGTCCAACTAATTACTTAATTATGTAAATAGTAAATAGTCTAATGATATATCTTATAGTTAAACAATTAAAAATATATGTATAAAAGAAAACAATGCGTACCGGTACCCATTTATTAGGGGCCTCTTTTTTTTTCGATTAATATGTAATACCGAAAAATATAAAATAAATAGGCTGTTTACCGGTGTAAACGACCGCTTGGCGGCCGCGTAAGAATATTCGCAATGACTTACCATATTTAACGTTAGGTACACCTGGTGCCGTGTCAAAGTTTCACGTTTGAAAATAAACTTGTGCAATTTTTTTTCTACAGTGTCACCAGTAAAGTCCGCATCATATGGGATTTTTTTTTATTAATAGCTTTATTCAAAGTTTGATTTTGGCATCAAGTTCTGCTTCGATCGAGATGAAAATTAAGCAAAAAAATAGTCACGTGATTCGCGTTATCCGTCAAATTTTAATTTTTTTTCCAAAAAATAATTCAAAAGTGGGGTTATTTCTGAAAATATCGAAAAAAGTTATTAGAAAAGTTTTTTTTAAATGCAGTTTCTAGCCCACGTGCAAAATTTAAGCTGCATAAGATAATTTTGATTTTTTACCTATCTTTTGTAAATAATACTTTTGCAAAACAAGACTCAACGCAACCTACATAAAACTTCTTAGTTTTGACGATGCTTTATTTCAAATACATTTTCGTTAAAGTAGCGCCATATTAAATGTGTGTTTTTCTAAAAAATCAAAATTGGGCTATTAAAATTTGGTCGCATGTGATGCAACGTTTATTTGTTTTTGACCCTGTATAAGGTAACTTCATAAAATAAGTATTTTTGAAAACGTAGTTTGTGTCTGAAAGTAATACTAAGACAAAAAAAAACACAGTGTCATCAGTAAAGTGTTCATTAAGAGGAAAATAAATTTTAGTGGTGGGTAAAAAATCAAAATTATCTTATGCAGCTCAAATTTTGCATGTGGGCTAGAAACTGCGTTTAAAAAAAAACTTTTTCTAATAACTTTTTCGATATTTTCAGAAATAACCCCACTTTTGAATTATTTTTTGAAAAAAATTAAAATTTGACCGATAATGCGAATCACGTGACTACTATTTTTTTGCTTAATTTTTATCTCGATCGAAGCAGAACTTAATGCCAAAGTCAAATTTCGAATAAAGCTATTAATAAAAAAAAATCCCATATGATGCGGACTTTACTGGTCACCCTGTATAGTGATCAAAAGAACAAACAATTTCCACATTACTTCAGCACATTGCCGCATTGCATGTGTTATCGCGCCGGTCGCCTAGTCTTTTCCTCGTGTTTTTTTATAACTACCTTTTTAGATTAAATCGTTATTTTCACTGCCTCTTTCAAACTCCAATAAAGTAGTAAAAAAAATTGTACCCAGCGTCGTTAACAACCTATTTATCTTCGATACCCCGAACTAATTCTGTAAACATTTATCAACAAGAGGTCTTCAACATACTCTGTTTCTTAAAGCCTGACAGCACAGCTGAGGGTCATGAGTCGTACAACCTCAATAAACCATAAGCGTAACAATGGCTTATGTTATAGAATATTTCCATATTCATGTAAGATAGTTTAGTTTTATTTTTAACGTGTTATCGAAAGCTTGTGTATATATTATAAAAATAATACAAAAATGGCGAATAATTATTCCCCAGTGTTTTGTAAAGGTGTGGCTTGACCTAAAAGCAAAGACAATAGTTTTAAATGTACACGATGCACTTGTGCACCATTATACCTACTGTCAGAAACCTAGTATCAGTATGTGCTAATATGACGGGAGTAAGTGAATCAACAATCTATAGGCTAGAAAGTAGCATTTCTCCGGCCTAGTCCGGGAAGTGCGTACTTCCCGGACTAAGCCGGAAAGAATCACATCAATATTAGCAATTGCTCGAATTTCAATATTTAATACAAATAAGAATTAAAATATTCGAAATTTTGTTCTACAAAAAAATATAATAAAGAAATTTGTCTCATTGATTTGTTATTCATTCTACACGGTTGCCGAAAATATAGTGTACGCAACACGTCCGAAAACAGTATTTTCCGGACTTGTAACGTAAATTACTATAATATAATAATAATAATATGTTTATTTTCAAAGTATTACAAATTATAACAAATTTACAACATAGAATAAAGAAAATATGAGAATGAAAATAAACAGATCACATTTGAAGTGGCATTTTCCACTTGTTGTGAGTAAAAAAAAAGTCCATTTTCCAGGTTTTTTGGCCATAATCGGGTAAAGTCACAATTTAGTTTCACAAGACACATCCTGGGAAATACAGTCTTAGTTACACTTAGGCACTTATTAAACTTGATTTACATATCAACCATTTTTTATTGACCAGTGCCTGTTTTATTTATCGCACTACAATATTTACAGTCTATCAAAATTTTTACACTTCATAAACAACTAAAAATATATTTATTTAAACAAATTTTCAATTTCAAAAATTGACCTATAAATCCATTCATTTAGTAATTTTTTGTACATTTTGATCTTTTCAACGGTTCTAATGTGGGCAGGGATAATATTATATAGCTTAGGTGCCAGCGACGTTATACTCTTAGTTGTTATCGCCTTGTTACACTTATGTATTTGGAATCTTTTGTTTACTATATTCCTAGTTCTGTGTTGATGAGTTGGATATTTTAGTGTTTCCTTTCCTTTAAAAATTCTAATGGCAATTTTTTGACAATATAATTGCCTTATGTTTAGAAGTTCGGACTCTCCAAATAGTTTTTCAGTTGAATACCCTATGTTTCTGTTGTAGATGACCTTTATTATCCATTTTTGTATTACGTTCAGCTTATTGATATTAAAATTATTTACCCCTCCCCATCCACACAGACCGTAGGTCAAGTGAGATTGCACAAGTGCATAATACAATGTTTTTAATTCCGACAGTCTCAAGTGTTCCCTGAGACATTTAAATCTGGATATCAAGTACCTCAGCTTGTTTATTACATTCTTTACCTGTAAGTCCCACCTTAAATGACGGTCGATTATAATCCCTAAATATTTTACCGACTTAGTAGCAGTAATTGTAACATTATCCGATATTTTTAATGTATTTATGTTAGGGAGTCCTGAAGTATATGAGCTAAAAGTAATAAAATGTGTTTTATCAGCATTCAAGGTAAGAGTATTTAAGTCAAACCAATCTTTCAACTTGAGAAAATCCTGTTTTGCCATATTTTCCGTCTCGGCCCATGATCTGCCTCTAATGAACAGAAAAGTATCGTCCGCGAAACTACCTATTTTACCCCCTGTATCCAGATCGAAGATGTCATTCATATACAAGATAAACAGCAATGGACCGAGGACGGTACCCTGAGGCACACCGTAATTTACGGTTTTTAATGTGCTTGTTTTTTTGCCTATTTTGACTGTTTGTTGTCTATCTGATAAATAACTTTTTAATAACTCAAGACAAGATCCCCTGATTCCATGCCGTTCCAATTTTGTCAACAGTTTGGTGTGGCAAACTGTATCAAATGCTTTGGCAAGATCAACCATGATGCAAAGAGACGGTTCTTTATTATCTAGCGCTTCATAAATTTGCTTTGTTAAAAAAACTATAGCATCCTCAGTTGATTTACCAACGCGAAAACCAAATTGATTTAATATATATTTTCACTTACAAATGAATAGTTCCCAGATAAATCAACTGCATTTTTCTGGTTAAATTGTCGCTTGTAAACTCTCTAATACAATTTGGTGTCTTTCTGCCCCATTTTTGGCCCCGCGACGTGTAAAAAAATCGAGATCCGAAGAATTTTCGGGTGACTAAATAATTGTTCGTCCTACCACGGAATAAAGTTTGGACATACAAGTTAATTTATGTAAATGGCGTGGTTGGACGTTCAACTCTGGTATTTTTAATTTTTATGGATGCATAAACAGCTGTTTTTTTCCAGTCTATTCGTCTTGATATATTATTAAGAAAAATGCCGGTTACCCAATTTTTGTTCGTTCGGTACGTGTAAAAATGTTTTTCCCACGTATGTGTGTGAAGTGGTACCTAAAATACAACGAAGATTCAAGCAAAGATATACTACGCATCTCATTCATTAACGTACTTTTGCGCCGAGCCGACATGTCACTATTTATAGAGGACATTCTATCGTAATATGACATGTTGAACACTTACTTGTAAAATTCCTATTGCATTGCCTGACAGCTAAGAACCCTTATTAAAAATGCAAGACACAAATTTCAGCTTACCGGGTGAACATAATATTTTTCGCCTGAAAGTATATCTTTTTAGTAACAATACAGGTAGTTTAAACACTATATAGATTGGCACACCCCTAATTTTACCTTTCGCAATAGGGTCGTAAAATTGTAACAATAGGGCGAGCCGATGATTTAGAATAAATCCTCGGACAGTGGCGGTCGTTTAGATTTTTATTTATGAAATATAAATTGCTTTTGTGTCCTGCCCTTGTAAATAAATTAGACGTAGTAAAAACTTTATCTGATTTAGTTCTAGCCGATATTATACATTAACAAAACAAGGTGATAGTGAAATAGTGTATCGTTTTAAGAGAACAAGTCTGCCCAAAAATTCGACCGTTTTCACCCATTTCTTTAATGGAGTTACCTGTCCTCTTAAATTGTAATATTATGGTATGTTCTTATTTTTATTCTTTTTGGTTTCTATATGTAATTTTTATTTATAATTTATATTTATTAGTAGGTATTTTTTAAGGTGTGCAAAAAAATTAGAATATTTAACTACTTAAATTAATTTTATTTTCTCAATACAAAAACAGTTCGTACTTAAAAGAGTTAACAAATGAAAGGTCTAGAAATGTGTCTTCACTATCACTAAATTCGAAGGATTCATCTGTGGAGTCAACTGAAATAATAAGTGGTTCTACCATCAGGTTGTCGTAAGTCCCACATTTTTTTCCTCTTTTATTACATGTTTTATAGCTTCTTTCCAATTTTCTTTAGTTATAATGTTTAATGACTACTTCAATAACCCACGTACATCTTTTATTTTAAATGTAGTGTTATTCCTTGCCACATAGCCTTTCATTTGTGCCTATATTTACTCAAATGATACCACGTTTTTATCCTATATGCGTTATTATTAACCTGCGACCTTTACCTGCAGGTATTTTCAAACCAGTAGACAAACCTTCTATAAATGCTTGACTTGAGCTTTGAATATTTTTATCTTACCATATCTTTTGTACTGAATGGCCTTCGTTGACCCAGGTTTCGTCTAAATAAAAAATGGTCCTTTTTTCACTTTTATATCTGCTCATATCTCTTAGATACTGTCGTCTTCAAAAAATTATATCTTCTCTATCCAATAACATTCACGTTCGGTTGTGTTTTTCCGAAGAAAAATTTATTGATTTATTTATTTATTTATTATTATTGATTCGCCTTTTTTGTATTATTTTTATTATATACACACAAGCTTTTGAAAACACGTTAAAAATAAAACTAAACTACCTCACTTGACGTTGGAAATATTCTATGACATAAGCCACCTACCTGTATACCCATGCAATAATAGATAATTTAATTACTTAAGATCATGTACCTGTTATTGTTACACTTATGCTTTATTGAGGTTTTACGACTCATGACCCTCAGCTGTGCTGTCAGGCTTTAAACAACAGAGTTTACTAAAATAGGTGTTGTGCTTTGAGATGTAGAGGAATATATAAGTCTTAAAAACTTCTGTCGACAGAAAAGTCGTCCGAATCATTTTGACTGGACAGAAGAGACGGAATTACTAATTTTATTTAACAAATATTGTGGAAACGTTAAACTGACATTAAATAGAACCTTTCGAAATTTCTGCAAATTGCCCTTCTAAGTATTTGTTTACAAAAATAATACCCATGTTGACTTTTATCAATAACTATAGTCTACAAATACAAGTGGTGTCTGGCACCAACAATTACAACCGAGCAGAAGAATTTGTATGAAATATTAATAATGATTATCGATAATGAGGCGCATGCCAAAGTGATTATTCAGTGTTATCGAAGAATAATGGTGTAATGTTATATTGACGATAGCAAAAAAATGGGGTGTATTGATTAAGTTAAAGAATTTCAAAAAAAAAATGATTGGAGTGTTGTCTACATAGTTTCTACTTTCAAGTAAAATACTTATAGGTTCTATGCCCAAGATGACGGTCTTCCAATGGGTTCATCTATCTCTCTCCGGTGGTGGCTAACCTGTACATGGAATGGTTTGAGACACACGCTATTAACACTGCCAAGATTAACCTAAACTTTGGCTTAGATATGTTGATGATACCTTTATTATCTGGACAGACAGCAACGAAGAGCTGATACGGTTTTTGGAACGTATTAATAGTATAAGACAATCCATTAAATTTACCATGGAAACAAGAAAATCGTTCCACTCTACCTTTTTCTCGATGTTCTCGTCAAACAAAGTGCTGAAAACATAAAAACTTCAGTGTGCAGGAAACCCACTCACACGGGGCAATACCTTAATCACGGATCGAATCATTCAAACTCCATAGAACAGGGCATAATTCAAACCCTCTATCACAGAGCATCCAACGTTTGCACCAATCCGGAATACCTTAATATTGAAATTTCAAAATTCAAAAAAGATTTAACACAGAATGGTTACCCTGAAACCTTAAAACTTAAAAATCGCGAAGTAAAAACTAATACAGAAACGAAAGAGGAGCAAGGAGCAAGCATTTCTTACAATACCTTATGCTAAGGGGATTTTTGAAAAGATTAGAAGGATAACCAAAAGCTATAATATCAAAACAGCCTTCAAATCCGGAAATACGGCTTAGAAGATTTCTTACAAAAGTAAAATCCCCCCGTAATGAAAACACAACAAATTGTATCTATCAAATCCCCTGAGAGTGTGGCGAATCGTACATTGGTGAAACAAAAATACCTCTTCCCGTATGAATTAAAGAACATCTGAAACATACTCAAAGAGGTGGAAGTTCGAGATCAGGTATAGCGGAACATGTATGGACCAACCAACATAATATGCAGTGGACAGAAGCCAAGGGTTGGGACACGGAACAGCACTGGAGAAAACGAATATTCAAAGAAGCAGCTTTTATGAATCAAAATACCCACATATTCAGTAAACCAAGTATAGATATCCCCAATATCTGGAAGCCTCTTCTTGTCCAAAACCGACAGCTCAAACTTCACACTCCAATAAGCACGTAGACGAAGTCATCAAGCTCCATTGCACGTGGATAGTATTAAGACAGTGGCCTAATATACAGTGGTCAGAAGCCAAGGTTTTGTACACGGAACAGCACTGGAGAAAACGAAAATTCAAAGAAGGAGCTTCCATGAATCAAAATACCCACATATTCAGTAAACCAAGTATAGATATCCCCAATGTCTGGAAGCCTCTTCTTATCCAAAACCGACAGCTCAAACTTCAAACTCCAATAAGCACGTAGACGAAGTCATCAAGCTTCATTGCACGTGGATAGTATTTAAGACAGTGGCCTAATATACAGTGGTCAGAAGCCAAGGTTTTGTACACGGAACAGCACTGGAGAAAACGAAAATTCAAAGAAGGAGCTTCCATGAATCAAAATACCCACATATTCAGTAAACCAAGTATAGATATCCCCAATATCTGGAAGCCTCTTCTTGTCCAAAACCGACAGCTCAAACTTCACACTCCTATAAGCACGTAGACGAAGTCATCAAGCTTCATTGCACATGGACAGTATTTAAGACAGTAGTCTTAGAATTATAATTTAGTTTACACTTGAAAACGGTTAGAGTTACTATGTAACCGAAACGTTGTGTTAAGTAACAAAATAAAGACAATGGAAGTCCGACAAGGTAATTTTTTTGAGGCAATGAATTGTTTTATTAAGATATTTTATAAATGTCGTAAAGATATTTTTTTAAATTGTTTATGATCAACTGTTTTGCCCTGGTGATGTCCAAATAGTATCAGCTATTTTTTTTTACCTTTCAACAACCCCAAATAACATAACCCAGTATAGAAGATGATATAGTGTCCACGAAAAATAAATAAAATAATTAAAAGAAAATATTGTGGCATATCGGACAAGTGTGTAACTATTTTTTGTATTGGAATACAAAGGGGTCCAATATAAAAAATAGTTGCACACTTGTCCGATATGCCACAATATTTTCTTTTAATAACCCAGTATTTTCAAAGTTCAAGGCGCGTAGCATCGATCGCCACGAAGTTGGAATGATGCTGCCAACTGAAATTAGTGGACGGCGATAAAAACCAAAACTCGCATTCATGCAGAGATATTATAGTCAATTTATACTGCCTAATGAGGCATGCGGTTAGGACCTAACCAAACCGTCCGAAATATTCTATTCTTAGATAATGGCTAGACAGGACCATAATATGTAACTCTCTTAATCTAGCCGTGTTAAAAGAGGTGCCTGGGCGAAATTCCGAGAATAAATTTATTGGTGAATGGATAGCGTGAGGGGCCCCACGCTCGGTCTATCGTATCGCGTAACATCAGCTGTGAGATCAGCTGATGGCTCGCCACGCTGAATTTAAAACAATTATCTCGCAAACTGGTTTTTTTTTTATATGGTTTATTCACTGATCATTGAAGTATAAGCCGTGCTCGTGCTACAGGGAGGAGCAAAAAGTTATGGTGGACATGAAACCCATTGGAAAAGGAAGAGAATATTATAACAAAAATGAAAGGAAAAATAATTTACGGGCGATCCGAGGTCGGGAAGTGGAAGGGGGTGAGTTTTTAAGGGTAGAAAACGAGTTATCTCGATTTCCGGCAAAACTACAAGTCCTATGGAAAAACGTTAAATGGCAAAGTTGTAGGTAATAAAAAGATCTACAACTTTTGTATTTACACTTTTTTCACATAACCTCAAAATTTATGTGAAAAGTTCAAATAACCAAGTTTTTGGTTTTTTATTTTTATCTTTTACAAAAAAAAAAATTTTTTTTCACGAAACTTACCTTTTTATGTCCCAAACACACTGTATTTTTTTTTGATTTAAAATATTTATTTTTTCACCTTATTTTGACTTAATATCGAAAAAGCACCCTAATTTTCAATCGAAAATTCTCACGTCAAAATATCTGCTTTTTTAAAAAAGTCGGTGGGCTTTTTGTTCGTTGAAATCTCTACTTTCTGATGGTGTAAAAAAAATATACATTACTATGGTAAATGTTCTCAAAAAAATGCAAAGTAACGAACGTCTTATTAAATATTAACTTTATTAACTTATTTGGTTGTTAATTATAGTAGTATATTTCGACTTGCATTTTTTTGTTGATCAATGTAACATGGAATCTTACGTTTTTCGAGTAATTAAAGTATACATTTTAATAAGTAGCTCAAAATTGTACATAATGATTTTAAAAAAATTTCGGATTCGAGTTTTTTTCGTTTCTTTGCCTTTTTTGAGAACATTTACCATAGTAATGTATATTTTTTTACATCATCAGAAGGTAGAGATTTTAACGAACAAAAAGCCCACCGACTTTTTTAAAAAAGCAGATATTTTGACGTGAGAATTTTCGATTGAAAATTAGGGTGCTTTTTCGATATTAAGTCAAAATAAGGTGAAAAAATAAATATTTTAAATCAAAAATATTACAGTGTGTTTGGGACATAAAAAGGTAAGTTTTCACCAAATTTCGTAAAAAAATTTTTTTTTTGTAAAAGATAAAAATAAAAAACCAAAAACTTGGTTATTTAAATTTTTCACATAAATTTTGAGGTTATGTGAAAAAAGTGTAAATACAAAAGTTGTAGATCTTTTTATTACCTACAACTTTCCATTTAACGTTTTTCCATAGGACTTGTAGTTTTGCCGGAAATCGAGATAAATCGTTTTCTACCCTTAAAAACTCACCCCCTTCCACTTCCCAACCTCGGATCGCCCGTAAATTATTTTTCCTTTCATTTTTGTTATATTCCCTTCCTTTTCCAATAGGTTTAATCCTACTATTATTTTTTTTGGTTTCAAAAATGATCGACCCTGGTCTACAGGTTCCTCGCGAGTTCTAGAATAATACTCTGTTGTCGAAGGAGTTTTATTTGAGCTTGAATTGACTCAGTGTGTAATTGAGAATTTACCAGTGCTGTGGAGGCGCATAATGCCAAGAAAAGCTGTTGGCAGCCAATCAAAAATTTAACTTTACAGTCAGAACAGAAGGTACATTATTCGGAATATTCTACACGTGACAAGGCAGTGCCTTCTAGTGGTAGAAAGTGAAAATAAGAAAATTAAATGACAATTTTGACATCAGAATGATAAAACATGCACCTTTTATTATTGTTATTTATATTTAGTCATTAAATTCGTCATTTATTTATGAAAAAACAAATTATTCTGCGGTGTTATCTGTAATGTAAATTCTGTTCGTCAGACCTGTATCTACAAATATTGGTTAATTTTCTGATAATTTTGATAAATTTTACCTATAATTTCGAAATTTTATGTTGGTTCAGACATGGTTTCAAGGAACCGTGTTTGTTTTCGGTTTCGATGCCTTAAAATAGGAATACTTGGCAGAAGGTGGGGTGGGATAGCCAGATAGGGATTACCAAAAATATAGGCAGTGACGTAGCTCTCATAACCATGGAAACGACCAAAATACTGTATGGTCATTGGCGGTTTGCATTCGTTTCCATGGTTTCGAATAATACGTCACTGCCTATAATATTGGGTTTTGAGTATAGTAACAATACAGGTAGTTTAAACACTATATAGATTGGCACACCCCTAATTTTACCTTTTGCAATAGGGTAGTATAATTGTAACAATAGGGCAAGCCGATGATTTAGAATAAATCTTCGGACAGTGGCGGTCGGTTAGGTTTTTATTTATCAAATATAAATTCCTTTTGTTTCCTGCCCTTGTTGTAAATAAATTATACATAGTAAAAACTTTATCTGATTTAGTTCTAGCCGATACTATACATTAACAAAACAAGGTGATAGTGAAATAGTGTATGGTTTTAAGAGAACAGGTCTGCCAAAAAATTCGACCGTTTTAACCCACTTTTTTAATGGAGTGACCTGTCTTCTTAAATTGTAATATAATGGTATGTTCTTATTTTAATTTTTTTGTTTCTATATGTAATTTTTATTTATAATTTATATTTATTCGTATGTAGTTTTTAAGGTGTGCAAAAAAGATTAGTAAATTTAACTGAATTAATTTTGTTTTCTCAATACAAAAACAGTCCATACTTAAAAGAGTTAACAAATTAAAGGTCTAGAAAGGTTTTCTTCACTATCACTAAATTCGAAGGATTCATCTGTGGAGTCAACTGAAATAATAAGTGATTCTACCGTTTCTTCCATCAGGTTGTCTAAGTCCCACATTTTTTTCCTCTTTTATTACATGTTTTATAGCTTCTCTTTAATTTTCTATGGTTATAATGTTTAATGAATACTTCAATAACTCACGTACATATTTTATTTTAAATGTAATGTTATTCCTTGCTACATAGCCTGTCATTTGTGCCCATATTAATTTAATTGGGTTTAATTCACAGTGGTAGGGCTGCAGTCTACATTGGTATTCTCAAACCAGTAGACAAACCTTCTGTAAATGCTTGACGAGAGCTTTGAATATTTTTCTTGCTATATCTTTTGTACTGAATGTCCTTCGTTAACCCAGGTTTCGTCTGAATAAAAAATGGTCCTTTTTTCACTTCTATATCTGCTTATATCTATGACATAAGCCACCTTTAATTACCTACTTAAGATCAGGTACCTGTTATTTTTACGCTTATGGTTTATTGAGGTTTTACGACTCATGACCATCAGCTGTGCTGCCCGGCTTTAAGAAACAGAGTATAATAATCC
This sequence comes from Polydrusus pterygomalis, assembly GCA_963969555.1. Lineage (NCBI taxonomy): Eukaryota > Metazoa > Arthropoda > Insecta > Coleoptera > Curculionidae > Polydrusus > Polydrusus pterygomalis. The sequence continues at coordinate 11,563,190 of OZ018383.1, forward strand.
AAGCTTTTCTTAACAAATAGCCACTTGTCGGTCTGTCGGGAGAAGAAACGCAGTGCGACTTGGGACTCTGGTACCGTTATACAGGGTGTATTTTCCTTTATGTCTTACAGTAAGGAAGTACAATATGTCCACGTTCCCCTAATTTTATTTATAAGGTAATATTTAGGTTTTATCGATTTTTCTGCAAGTGTTGTTCTCATGCATGCACTTGTAAGGTGAATTCCTTATCAGTTCCGATACTAAGTTCAAATATTTGATCAAAAACTCGTATCTTCCACAAATTAGCACAAAAACAACCTAATCTTGCTTTTATTTGGTATTTTAAAACCTGACAAGAATTTTGATATTTATCTATTGGCAGAAGTTAAGTAGGTACTATGTATAGTTCACGCTCACAGGCTAAGCGACATTGTCACAAAAAACAGCTTATTGGGAGTTCATACTGTCAGTTAAATGGACCCGTGTTGGCGATTTTGCGACCATGTTAACGTGAAATGTGATAGGGAGGAAAGGAATCTCAGGTTATCGTAAAGAAACAAGTTGTGATTTGTCAAACATGCACTTATATCTGTTTTTGCAATCAAGCATACACATTTTGCTGATTCGGCAACTGTGGGGTCATTTCTCTCTTCGAGGGTCAAAGAATTTCTATTAATTCGATAAATACACGTAATTAATGCAATTAACAGTATGGAATGGATTATTTTATTTATTTTGTATACAGTGACCGGCAGAAAGTACGCACCAAAGGGGACTTTTTTTTATTTCAAAACTTACCAAATTTTTTGGGCGGTGGAAAAGTTCTGCATGTCCCTAAACAAAAAAGAGCATAGACAAAACTAGTAAATATTGCGCTGTATACGAGGGAGAGGTGAAAATGTTAAATTCACTCAAGAATAGAGTGCCCTTATTTTTCACTGTAGAAATTTTTTTTATTAGGAAATGTTTGCACTTAAAAGTTAAATACCAAATTTCACCTCGGTAGCACAAATATTAATGTTTTTCGTGGCAACTAGATTTAAATGAAAACGAATTTGAATGTAAGGGTTTAAACTTTAATTCATGAACCAATGGGGAAGTTTTTGAAAAATTGGGAACGGCAAAATATTGTGAAATGTATGAAGTAAACCCTTATTTATTTTGCATAAAGATATTTCGCTTATCCATAGAATAATGTACGGTGTGCACCAGAAAAGTTAGATTATTTTTGACATTATTTTATTATACGTCCAGTTCTCGCGTATTTAAACAAATTTAAGTAAATTATGTGTCTAATTGCACAAGAGCTGTTAAAAATTTTAATTTATAGGTCGCATAGCTTCTATCGATTGGTTATACGAGGGGGCGTAAAAAAAAAGTAAAAACACTTTTTTTGTACTACTGTACTACCGAGAAGAAATTAGTAACCTCCGATCTGTTTGTTCTGTAACACTAATAAGTTGTAGATTATTTAGCAAATATGTAATACACTGTACATTTTGATACATTAAGCTTCATGCACCACTGGCTTGTCCATGACTCAAAACGCCTCAGATCCCTGTCTAAGCATTTCTTTTGAAACAATGGATTACGGAATAACTTGGTATCGTCAGCAAATGGTATTATGACCATACCTTGTCAATACATATAGGAATGTCTCATGCACTGCTATAAAAATGTTTAACAGTATAACTCCAATCAGGCTTACCACGATTACCCTACAAGACAGGCACATCAAATAAGACCGGGATATTTAAGATTGGAAAAGTCACGCATCTCATCAAATTATTACTTTCCAACTTTCTACAACAAACCTCCTGCCCACTATAGGAATATGCCAGAGAGGCAGTTTAAGAATAGTGTAAAGAGGCTTTTGGTGCAAGATGCCTTTTATAATAGTAGGTACTGAATTCTTGGAGCATGATTTCGAGTAGGACAGGTGCAGTGTGATTTTATTTTATTTTGTTTTGTTTGATATGTAAAATTTTAATTAGTAATTTTTTGATGTGTTGTGACTATGGAGGACTTGAGGTAGGAGGCCGAACGCAATGCATTGGATTCGGTCCCAAATTAGCATCGGTAATTCAGCTTTACGAGTTGCCATAAGATGGCGCTCGTGTTCGAAGTGGGCTATCAAATAAATGGTTTCTTATGGACGCAATAACTATTTTTATTTAAATTAGTTCTTTAAGGAACAAATAAGGACTTTTATATGAATTTACACTTACTTTGTTATACTTATTAGTAAACTCGACCTGTATAAAGTTCCAACGATGCTTCGTTTTTAAAATACAGGAACATTCTAGCTAGAGGGTTTTACCTTTGGAGCTAGAAAGAGACTTATTTGGCTGCGTTTCATCTCTGAAGAAGATCCTGTCTTACACCCCGACACAAAGCAAACTCTACTTTTATAAATTGTACCATTATTCATTATAAATATGGAAATTAATTACAATACAGCGTTATTTGTCTTGTCTTTCCTTCAAACGTTATTTGTTATTTCGAAAAATAAAATGTCAATTGTCAAAAGTAAAAGTTAAAAACTATGGAGGATCTAGTTTTTCATATTAAAAACGAAGAAGAAGAAGACAACATCAGCCCACTCGGACGCGAGAGCCATCTATCGGCCAATAGCGAACTAACCAAAAAACCGAAACAGAAATTGAAAATGCTGCCATTGTCGATCGGCCTCCTACCCTCTAGTTCTCCATAGTTGTGACTTAATTCAATTTTGACATTAAGATTCCTAGTAGGCAACAAAATAAAAAAGTTTTCGTTTTAATAGAAATTTTATTTTCAATAGATTATATTTATTGACGTCGGTAAAATGTTGTGTAAAAATTCATAGCCGTAATATATGATTTGATTTGATTTGAAAGAAAATGATGATTGTTTCAATATTCCATGACAAATCGCTAATGTAAACCAGAAACAGTAATGGTCCTAAAACAGATCCTTGAGGGTCCCCAAGCGGTTGGTGAGAAAGTCATTGATTAGACTAAGAAGCTTGCCTCTTATACCAAAATGTTCAAGCTTGTAAAGTAACAATGAATCTGGTACTTTATCAAATCGTCGGCGTTCTGGCAAAAGTCACTAAGTCCAATATTGGCGCTTTTGAGTTAAAACCACTACTCGTTTAGAAAACTCAATTGGATTTAATTCACAGTGGTGGGGCGGCAGTCTAAGTAAAATGATACTACGTTTTTTAGCCTATATGCGTTATTATTAACCTGCGACCTTTACCTGCAGGTATTTTCAAACTAGTAGACAAACCTTCTATAAATGCTTGACGTGAGCTTTGAATATTTTTATCTTGCCATATTTTTTGTACTGAATGTACTTCGATAACCCAGGTTTCGTCTAAATAAAAACTGGTCCTTTTTTTCACTTCTATATCTGCTCATATCTCTTAGATACTGTCGTCTCCAAAAAATGATATCTTCTCTATCCAATAGCATTGACTTTCGGTTGTGTTTTTCCCAAGAAAAATTTAATTGATGTAAAATTTGCCACAATTTTTTTCTTCCTACGTTGTAAGTGTTTATCAAATAAAAAGTTAAATGGAAAAAAACCGACTTACAAGGTTTTGCACCTTAATCATCGATATATAAAAATGAATGTCTGTCTGTACGTTACGCATGCGTTCCTATACCATTTATCCGATTACGATGAAAATTTGGTGAGTTGTTGTGTGCAGGCCGAGGAAGGTTTCGGTATAAAAAAAAGTGGCCCAACGCATGCCGGGATGCCGGGATTTGGTGAGTTGTTGTGTGCAGGCCGAGGAAGGTTTCGGCATAAAAAAAGTGGCGCAACGGATGGCGGGATGCCGGATATTTGTGTAATGTCTTTCCTTCAAATTTATTTTAGTAACTAGCGTAGCAACGCGCGCGGGGTATAGCTAGTTTTACATAAAAGGCAGATCAGTTTTTTTTTTATTAAAACGCTGTATAGGTAATGCTAGGCTACTAACACAAATAAAATTTCCTGAAATAAAATAAAGTCATTGAAAAATCCATTTAAAACATTCCACTTATTCCAGCTCGTCATTTCACTGATTTATCTTGAAAAGTAAAAGTATCCCATTAACAAGGAGCTCGCGCTCGCGGCTATTTACTTTACAATTACGATTATCTCGTGCAACATAATAATTGCAGCAACAAATTATTCAAACTAAACGTATTATGCAAGGCGTGCAACGAACGCGAAGCACTTTGTAAATAATAGATGGCTCCGTACGGATGACCACAGACTTTTCGCTATTAACGATAATGTAAATTATTCTTTTTTACCGTTATTTTTTCAGTAAAAGGGTATCCGAGGGCAGATTTCACACTTCGTGGGATTTACCCGAACAAACACTGGCCCCCACGTAAGATCCGTCTCGATCAGGGGCCGAGCCATTTTTACAGTGTCACCAGTAAAGTCCGCATCATATGGGATTTTTTTTTTATTAATAACTTTATTTATCGACGTTGTGGTCTGGTGGTCAGCGCAGCGGCCTCACAGATCGTAGGCCCGGGTTCCATTCCCGGTGCCGGCAACGTCGATATTAAATTTGGAATTTGGTTTAAGAGGTGGCGCCGTCTTTCGGAAGAGACGTTAAACTGTGGACCCCGTGTCATGGATGTTGGCACGTTAAAGAACCCTACCTTCGACAAAGAGGGATTCGGCAAAAATTACCAGATAGTGTGTGACAAATTCCCTGGCGTCGGTGATTGGCCTCGTTGCGGAAAAAGGCCGACGTAAAATAAATAATTAAAAAAAAAAAATGAAAAAAATAACTTTATTCGAAATTTGACTTTGTCATCAAGTTCTGCTTCGATCGAGATGAAAATTAAGCAAAAAAATAGTAGTCACGCCAGAGTACATGTGGTCACGTGATTCGCATTAGGTATCTATCAAATTTTAATTTTTTTCAAAAAATAATTCAAAAGTGAAGATATTTCTGAAAATATCGAAAAAAGTTATTAGAAAAAGTTTTTTTTTAAATGCAGTTTCTTGCCCACATGCAAAATTTTAGCTGCATAAGATAATTTTGATTTTTTACCTATATTTTGTAAATTGCACCACTTTTGCAAAATAAGACTCAACGCAACCTACATAACACTACTCAGTTTTGACAAGGTTTTATTTCCGATACATTTTCTTTAAAGTAGCGCCATATTAAATGTGTGTTTTTCTACAAAATCAAAATTGGGCTATTAAAATTTGGTCGCATGTGATGCAAAGTTTATTTGTTTTTGACCCTGTATAAGGTAACTTCATAAAATAATTATTATTGAAAACGTAGTTTGTGTCTAAAAGTAATACACCTTAATTTTAAGACAAAAAAGAACACAGTGTCCTTCAGTAAAGTGTTTTTGAGTGGAAAATAAATTTTAGTTTAACAACGTAAAGTTTATCTATTTTCAACGTTTTAATTTAAAACCCCTTTACTTAATTTTTTATTTTTTTACTTTCAGACACAAACTACGTTTTCAAAAATACTTATTTTATGAAGTTACCTTATACATGGTCAAAAACAAATAAACTTTACATCACATGCGACCAAATTTTAATAGCCCAATTTTGATTTTGTAGAAAAACACACATTTAATATGGCGCTACTTTAAAGAAAATGTATCTGAAATAAAGCATTGTCAAAACTAAGAAGTTTTATGTAGGTGGCGTTGAGTCTTATTTTGCAAAAGTGGTGCAATTTACGAAATATGGGTAAAAAATTAAAATTATCTTATGCAGCTGAAATTTTGCATGTAGAAACTGTATTTAAAAAAACTTTTTCCAATAACTTTTTTCGATACTTTCAGAAATAACCCCTCTTTTGAATTATTTTTTGGAAAAAATTAAAATTTGACAGATAATGCGAATCACGTGACTACTATTTTTTTTGAAGAAATAGTCCATACTTAAAGTGGAGTTGAAAGGATGAAAAGGAAAGAAAAACACAAAGTCTTCCTCCACAAAATTTAATAAAATAAAATTTTTAGTTTAAGGGATCTCTACATGTTTCGAACGTAGAAACGTTCATCCTCAGGAGACAGAATTTTTTTTTATTAATATAAAATAAAAAATGTTTCTGTCTCCTGAGGATGAACGTTTCTACGTTCGAAACATGAAGAGACCCTTATACTATTCTATTAAATTTTGTGGAGGAAGACTTTGTGTTTTTCTTTCCTTTTCATACTATTTTAAAAAAAAATCCCATATATGATGCGGACTTTACTGGCTGACACTGTATACCCGAATGATATTTTGATTTTCGAGTGTTGTTTTCTGATTCTAAGCTATCCTTTTCATATTTGAGCGCCCTCCAAGTAACGCCAGTGATGTTGCCTTTTTATGTACCCTTCAACTGATAGGAACGAACCTCAGTCGTTGAACGGATATTTTATATTATAATGAGTTATAATCTATTGAATACTGTTAATACTACAGCATTATTTAATACAGTTTTTTTATATTTCAGCATTGATTTCAATAAATAAATAATGATAATCGACTTACGCACAACCATTTTTATTTTACTACGATATGGGCACTTATAAGATATGGTAAAATATACCGTGTTTTTACCATAAAATTCAGGGCGGGTCTACGGCCCTTATCGTTTGTAATTTAAACACACATACATATTTAGTGATTTTTCGGCTTTGATTTTAATATTTATTATCAGAGTTTATCTTTATTTTGTGGTAGAAAGGTCATACGTAGTGTCTGGCTTTAAAGTTACTAGCATGAAATATTTATTTTATAATATACAAAAGATATAATATTCGGGAGACTTTTTTTGAAGGTCCTTGTATGATGAAGTCTTACACCGAATTTTATTATTAAAAGTTATTCAGAAAAAAATTCTTAAAAACTTAATACGCACTGAGGAAATTGCCAGAACAGTGTTTTTATTGGTAGTAATCGGTTCCATTAGCAGGCAGTCTTGTTGAATAATGAACTACTTTTAATACAGCAATTTTGTTAAGAAATAAATTGTATCTACTCAATGCGACGCATTTCATGTGTCCAGTAAAGCGCTTCCTCTACGATAAAGAAAGCTGAACAGCGTCCCCAAAAACGAATTGTATCCGTTAGATCCTATAATCCACAAGACGTTGGTGGGGGCTCGTAGCGATCGGCAATCGCCTTAGTATTAGTTTTAACGTATTTGTTGCGCAGGTCACATCGTTGTTCGGAGTCTTCTAGCTGTCCTGTCTGAATTTGAATTTTATTGATCGTATACTAATACCTGTTTCAATTAATTTATTTTAACTTTGTATTTAAGTTTTTTTAAACTTTGCGTGTCAGATAAAGCAATAGAAGATTCTTATTTCGCACAACCCATCATTAGTATTAGTAGACTTTATAATATATGGACGAATTTTACCATCTCAGTAAACCGTGTTGCATAATAGATAATCATATGCAATGTTAAACGACAAGAACAATATCACACTGGGAGCTATTTAAATTTTCGAGAATTACAGTACCTACTGATTTTTAGTTGCTTTATTTTTAGCATATACCTAATATGCTTTATTAACGGTAGCAAGCAAATATTATTATGTTTAATGTCAAGCTTCAGTACAACTGCCAGTCGGAACTAGCGCAGTATATAAAACCAGATTACACCCCCAATAGAACTTGCTATATACTGTGAGTATTCAGAGCAATAATGTCTATAAACCATTCTATGGTAGCAATAACTCCTATTTATTATTGGCTAAATGACCATGATATCACTACACAAGTGCTTTTTTTTTCTAAATCGAATCAGTTTCGAGATATTAGCAATAAACATATCAACCATTTTTCAGTCAATATCTCAAAAATTGTAAAAGATATACACTACGGAATAGTGTAGTGGCTCAAACCAATCGAGTGGTATTCTCCGTAATAAACGTTTATATATTTATACATTTTTCAGTTCCTCTTTTAATTATTGAAAACTTTTATATTTTCCTCTGTCCTTCCTTATTTCAAGCTTCATCGGTGTGAAGGTCGGTACCTTATGTCAGGCCATTATACTAAATGCTAGTGGGTGGGTACCGTTAGCTGATAGTGCGTACACACGGAATCATGGTTCTTGATTCCGTACAGTGCGTGTTCCTACTTTAAGTTATATAATATTCTAAATGATACGTATGGTCAAATTTCCCTAAGAACACACCGCATCACGGCTAAGTCACCTGTCATTGATGGCACCCTGTTGAAGTCTGGTCTATTCAGTGGCGTGTCGTGGGGTTTGTGTTTGGAGGGGCGCAATAGAAATCCAATACCAAAAGACATATAAGCAAATTGCTCGAAAAAGTATCTATTTATAAAAAAAAATTTTAGGTACTAAATTAATAATACATACATTTATAAATGTCTTTTGAAAACCGACGCGTAAAAGATCGGTTTTCGGCCCGTCGTTCACATTATATTATTGACGAAATTCTTTTTTATTAGTTCGAACTCGACGCGCGCTTACGCCACAACAAAGTCCGAAATGTATAAAGCAATGCAGGCGCTAAAATACCGCGGCCGTAGAGTCCCTAAATAAATCGGATATAACCGGGCGACGTTCGGGTTCGTTCGGCGAAATTTATATACGCCAGGCGAGATTCACCGTCCGTCGCAGCGTTTCAACGACGGGATTCAATTATCTAAAATTTACACGTGGAGGCTTGCTTATCGTTGGTCAACGAAAACGGACAATTAGAGATGAGTTCATAATTGGTGAGTTGCTATGGTTTTTTAAAATTTAGAAATACTAGTATTAAAATGAATAGTAATAATAAACATTTAATTTGTGTGTTATGTTAAAATTCCTAGGAGGGGCGTTAGGCCACGCGGCCTTATAGAGCAACCGCCACTGGGTCTATTTTGAAACATCGAACTCAACGTGCGATAGATGAAAAGTTGTGGCGTTATTCATTGCTAAAACATAGGAATACATTTGACATGATACTAGTATGTTTATGGTCTAGGGACGTTACAATACATTGCTTGTGAGAAAAGCAATTTGCGCTTTAACTTTTAAAAAAGCTGTGGATCTATTTTTCGATCTCTCGAAGGCCTTCGACACTATAGACCATAAGCTTTTAGTGCAGCGACTGGCTGCTTATGGGATTCGAGGAGTTTGTACTTCCTTGCTAAAATCGTATTTGTCAGTGTCCGTATCAAACAACGGAAGGCAGTATTTCTCTGAGCCAGTTTGCAATAAGCAGGGAATACCAGAGGAGATCGATCATTGGGCCGGTCCTCTTCCTGCTGTATGTGAACACTCTTTCCGATTGATTCGTTCGGGTGCGTTACTTTTTGCTAACCAGTATGGTTTTCGCAGATCTAAGGATACAGAAATAGCTGTAGGAGGTATCATAAAAAGTATTCAAGTTAATGTCGACAGCAGTAAAAAATGCCGTTTACTATCCTTAGATCTGTTAAAGGCTTTTGACACCGTAAACCATGATATTATATTAAGAAAATTATACGGTATTGGAATAAGGGGAAATACACACGAACTACTTCAAAGTTATTTAAGCTGTCGTAAACAGTTTGTTCAAATTGGGGAAAGAAAAAGTTCGGAAAAAGAAATAATATGTGGAGTTTCACAAGGATCAATATTAGGTCCGTTATTATTCTTAATTTGCAATAATTCCGTTTCCAAATTGAACTTAAAGGGCAATATAAAGCTATTTGCAGATGATACAACAATTATTTATTTTGCTGAACCTCTTGCAGATATGTATTTTGATATTAATAATGATTTAAAAATACTTCTTTCTTCGCTTCAATCAAATAAATTTACGTTAAATTTTACAAAATCTTTTTTTATGTTTATTATTAAAAATAAAATAAATTCTATCATTAACCCCTTAAAATTTAATAATGAAAAATTCAATATTCAAAAGCGACAATAATTTTAGGATTAGTTTTAGACGAAAATTTAAATTGGAAAAGCCATATCCAGTATATTATCAACTCGATATCTTCTTTGGTATCTGTTTTGTACAGAGCTAGATATTACATTCCTTTGAAATACTTTAAAAAAATATATTTTTTATTAATATATTCAAAATTACCATACTTAGCTTCTGCATGGGGATCTGCTTGTTTATCAAACTTAAAACCATTACAAAAATTGCAAAATAAATTTATTAAATGCATACACAAATAACCACATTTAGAACCAACTGTTAATCAATCTATATAGACCGAAGCGATATTTATACGTTCAAAACATTTATAAATTAAAAATGTGTATTATAATTCACTCTATTATTTTAAAAGAAAAAAAAATCAAACATAACACTTCAGGAGAATAAGACATTACATGATCATAACACCAGAGTCCAGACGTATAAATTATCAAACTATAACAGTAAAAAATAATTTCGGAAAAAAATCGCTTTTATATGACGGAATAATAAAATATAACAATCTTCCAAAAAATATCAGAAATATTAAAAAATTGGCAAGAGATATTTACTAATTAAATTATTTAAACTATATATTTTTTTAAGTTATTATTTTCCTTATTATATTGTCATTTTCCATGTAATGAACTGTGAAAGTTAGTTTGGAATAAAGGCATTTTGAACGTTAATACTAGTCCAAGACATTAAAGCAAATTTTTTTGTTCCAGTATTTTTTGGCTGCATTAGTAAATACGACTGACATCATGTTGGGTATTCTAATTCTAAACCTGAACTATTAACCTAAAACCTAAATAAAATAATGTACGATCGACCGTGGATCTCCCCGATTGAGCCCCCTTGTTAAAAATCCATTATAACCTCTGATACATACAACCCACTTTTCTAGCCAATAGAACACGGATACTAATGAATAAACCCAATAACAAATCCCACAACACGGAGTGAATGACACCACGATAGAAATAAATCAAATAAGGATACTAATTTTTATATAATTTCCCCAAATACCAGTACGCATATTATCCGTGTCTGCCTGGTTAAGAACTAATTAGGATCTCGCACTAATAGAAAAACCAATAATAGTTTCAATGGCTATGTGAAACGCATGAATTTTTTCAATGGCACAAGTTAATTATCACATTTCCGAATTTTTAGAAAGTGTTTTTGCAATGTTCTACGCATAAAACGTCACTGTAGAACGTTTTTAGGTTCTAATCTAGCCCGATTCGTACCGTAAATATATCATATTAGAACTAAAAGTGTCTTATTATACACCATAGACAAGTTCTTGCTCATGAAATTTTAAAAGTTTACCTTCTATTTATTTTTACGTATAAACAGCTAAAATTTACCCCAAATTCTTGCCAAAAATTTGGAGTTTCTTCTCAATTTTCGATCAAGTTGGGAAATATGGTCTGGAATTTTTAGTAGTTGCAAACCTATCAGATTTTGAGAATTGAAAATTGTCAAGCCAAATATTAGTTGATAACATTTAACAGTTCGCCAAAAAGTTGGGTACGTGTAAACAACATTTTCAAGCACAATTTCTGGATAAAAAATTAGAAAAAGTGTTCGGTACCAGTCATTGTTTATAGCACTAACTAGACAATACAAAAGTACCCAAAAACTAGAAATCCGAAGTATTAAACACCCATTATCAACAATAACGTCAATAACAGAATTCCTTTTAGTTGACGCTTTTAAAGAGCAAAGCCAACGGCTGAGTTGAGCCACAACCACCTTGAAAGAAGCCGTGAAACAGAATTAGCGACAACACTGCTTGAATATCCATGTGTCACGTGACTTTCTTAAGGTTATCCATGCTTTAGTATGTAATTTACGCGCGATGTAGATGTTTACTTTGCGGTTTTTCGTATTAATTTGTATTTTTATCCGGTTTTCGATTGATATCTAATAGAAAATTTAAGTGACATGATTGGCTAAGAACCTTTACAAAATATTAGTGAACATTTTTGGTGCGGATTTAGTGTAATAGCATTAATAAAGTGAAAAATCCAACAGCCTGGCCGACCTGGCGGTTTGTTTACGGGTCTTATAAATGGCGGCAGAATTGTATTTGTTTTAATTTAAAAGTTGTCTTTTTTGTCTTCTACTTAGCTCTTTGGGATAAACTTTATTGTTTTGCGGCTACAGTTAATTTATTAAATATTGAAGTGTTTATTTAACTTGAAGGTATGTGAATTAGTTTAAAAATATCACTAGTAGAGATAGTTCGTAAGTAGGTAGGATACCTCTAGATACCTAGGTACTTAAAGGAGTACTATTTTTTTTCTTTTGGCTTGTTTATTTATCAACAAGCCAACCCCCTGCTGTATTCCTGGGTGTAACTCTAACTATAAAAGTGTTTTAATAGCAGGCGAAGAGAGTGTATCAGTTTTTCACTTTCCAAAAGATGAAAATCTGAAAATTCTATGGCTAAAAGCCATTCCTAGAGCTCATTGGCACCACAAAAGAAAGCCAACTAAAGTGAGCTAAATTTAACAGTTGTTCCGTGCTTTTATCCCATTTTTTGATGTCGATAAAAAGGAAAATCTAATAATTATATATATAATACGTCACAATTTGGTTTCTGCGAACGCCGGATTTTCTGTCAGCGGTTTGGGATTTGTCGTGTGCGAACGCTTTTAAAACGCGTGCGCATGCGTCGTTAATTCGCTGACGGTTTCTGACCGCTGCCTGTATGAACAAAGTTATTGTACGAATACTGTTCGAACGTAAAAAATTGTTTCCATAAATTAAAACGAAACAATACAATTAATTAACTCCGATTGTGATGGTAAGGCGAGCTTGTAAACGAAAGAGTGCCCCTATGGGTTGCAGACGGTTGGCCCCGCCGTAGACCATGTAAAACCATTCACACCAAGGACGCGTGTAAATCGGTTCACCCGTCCAAAGTTGTGGGTATTCCCTTCGCGAAATTTCTTTGGGTGTACCGTTTATAGGCCAATAGCATAGGATAAATTAAAGGGATATGTCTGATATAGAGTAAAATAGACCAGGGTTGATAATTTTTGAAATAAAAAAAAAATAATAGTAGCATGAAACCCATTGGAAAAGGAAGAGAATATAACAAAAATGAAAGGAAAAATAATTTACGGGCGATCCGGGGTCGGGAAGTGGAAGAGGGTGAGTTTTTAAGGGTAGAAAACGATTTATCTCGATTTCCGGCAAAACTACAAGTCCTATGGGAAAACGTTACATGGCAAAGTTGTAGGCAATAAAAAGATCTACAACTTTTGTATTTACACTTTTTTCACATAACCTCAAAATTTATGTGAAAAATTCAAATAACCAAGTTTTTGGTTTTTTATTTTTATCTTTTACAAAAAAATTTTTTTTCACGAAATTTGGTGAAAACTTACCTTGTTATGTTCCAAACACACTGTAATTTTTTTGATTTAAAATATTTATTTTTTCACCTTATTTTGACTTAATATCGAAAAAGCACCATAATTTTCAATCGAAAATTCTCACGTCAAAAATTTTTTGAGAACATTTGCCATAGTAATGTATATATTTTTTTACACCATCAGAAAGTAGAGATTTCAACGAACAAAAGACCCACCGACTTTTTTAAGAAAGCAGATATTTTGACGTGAGAATTTTCGATTGTGGGATGTTTTTTCGATATTAAGTCAAAATAAGGTGAAAAAATAAATATTTTAAATCAAAAAAATTACAGTGTGTTTGGGACATAAAAAGGTAAGTTTTCACCAAATCTCGTGAAAAAATTTTTTTAGATATAAATAAAAAACCAAAAACTTGGTTATTTGAATTTTTCACATAAATTTTGAGGTTATGTGAAAAAAGTGTAAATACAAAAGTTGTAGATCTTTTTATTACCTACAACTTTGCCATTTAACATTTTTCAATAGGACTTGTAGTTTTGCCGGAAATCGAGATAAATCGTTTTCTACCCTTAAAAACTCACCCCTTTCCACTTCCCGACCTCAAATCGCCCGTAAATTATTTTTCCTTTCATTTTTGTTATATTCTCTTCCTTTTCCAATGGGTTTCATTCTACTATTATTATTTTTCACTTGTTACCATTTCCAAAGGCTCCAGCCCTGGTCTATAATAGCTGCGCGGGCTGCAGCTATTTACATATTGGTGCAGTACTGCAAAACGTGTACTTACAATTTACATAGGAATTGATGAAATGAATAACCAGTACTAATGGGCGCGGACTACTCTAGGAACATGATAAAAATAGAATTTTATCATTTGATTTTAATACAGTTTCTCAGATTTACAGACGAATAAAAAATTGAGGTTCCTGACTTGCGAAGAATTGTCAAGGACTAGAGAATGTTAAAGTTGACGTACTTTTTCAAATAAACTACCAATATTGGAGGCGTCTCGTTAATAATACGGGGCAAATTATTACCTAGAATATATAAAGGAGGTGTTTTGTTAAAAATTGTATATTATCGTATATAATATCATAAGAGCGAAAATTTTGCCGGTAAAATTTTCGACTGGTATGAAAGTTTGTTGCTAACTAAAAGCAACAAAATTGAATAAAACCAAGAGAAAATTTTGCCGATACAAAATTTTCTCTCTAATTATATTCGGCAAGACTATTTCACGAGAAAACAATAAAAACACACTGTTTATTTAGCAAACTAGAAACTTTATTTATTTATTACTAATATTAAACGTACAATTGTTATAAGTAATGGTTTGTCCATTATTTTCTATCAAAGCATGGTTTTGGGTATGATTGACTTGCATTTGAGAAGTCGAAGGTCCACATGCTTCATTTGTTGTTCTAAAATTTTCGATGAGCTTCATACGATGACTAGGATCTAGCTGCAGATATGGTTTCAGGGAATTTGCGTTTGAGTGGCCTGTTAACTTAATCAACTCTTGTTCCCCAACACCTTGTTTAAATAGGGCAGACACAGCGGAAGATCAATGAGAATGATTTGGTATTTTATGCTTCTTCGTATCTATTCCAATTCTTTCCGCTGAAGTATTGGTCCACTTAGATACTGTATTTATTCCTAAAGGAGTATTTTTGAATCAACATCCCTTCTGCCAGTTTGGATGAACGGAGAAAAATAGTTTTTCTATGGAAATGTTTGGTCCTCTTTTTTCCAATAATTTTAAAAATAATCTTACAGGGCATAAGTCTGTTTGATGAATTTCTTACCAACCATTTGCTGTTTGCCAATCCTTTTGACCCATCTTGAGCTGTCTTGGAAAATATTATGTTAAATTCAATTCGTCCGGTAAAGTCTCCCATAATTTTGCAATGTACGGCCTCATTGCCTCTCCAAGCTAGTTCAAATGGGCAGAGATGAAAAAGCTTTTTTTGTGCTTCATCGGGGGTTTCTTCATCGTAGCTTTGCATTATTGTTAGTAAATCTTTGGTAGATAATGCTTTTGAACTTACTTTCCTCTTTTCCTGACAACTTTGGAGCTGCTTTATCTTTGCGTCTCTTGCCATTCGCGTATTTTTAAAGGAAATATCCGTAAAAGGGTCAATTTTTATTTCGTATTCTGTAAAATACATTTCTTGAATCATTTTTGCTGTAGTCCATATAGCCTTTACAGAATAAGTATTCTTTATAGTCTTCGCCCTTCTTCATATTAAAGGCGTAACCTTCGAGAATTATTGCCGGTTCCATCACAGTATAGTACATTTTTCCAGTTTATATCTTACCATTAGAAACACTGAAAACTGTGCCCAAATTGAGTTCTTGGATTTTCGTGTGTTAAGTGAAACATGTTCAGCTATCGTTTTTTATCTCTTGGATAGATTGGCACCTAAATCTTGCATTTTCGTTTAAATTGCTCATTTTGTCTTTTTCAAACCAGGACGACATTCGTCAGACTAACAATAGTTTTTACCTGACATCTATCAAAAATTATGCCGCTGAAGAACCATCTTGTTGATTTTGTCCAGGTGTATATAATAAATGGGCGGTTTACACCCAACCTTTTATAGTACGACTTGTCTGCGTCGACAAAATGTTGCAAGCAAAACGATGTGTGTAGATGGCAAATTTGCGCAAATTTTAGAACTGCACAAACACATAAGACGGAGTTGAAAGACTGAGCAAATGGACATAGATTTATGGGCGGTTTACACGCAACCTTTTATTGTACGATTTGTCTGCGTCGACAAAATGTTACAAGCAAAACGAGGTGTGTAGATGGCAAATTTGCGCAAATTTTAGAACTGCACAAACACATAAGACGGAGTTGAAAGACTGAGCAAATGGGCATAGATTTAGGCGGTTTGCGCAGTCGTAACGTGTAAACACTTCTGCTCGATTTGTCGGCAGACTTTAAGTTGTAGCGTAGTTAAAATCTACTGGTTGTTTATAAAGTGCGGATGTTTATTTATTAAAAAATCAATACTTTTAAAGCAATGTCAGACCTTCGGCAGTGTTCACATGAGTTTCTCTCAGAGTTTATTGAAATATACAAGATGTTTCCGTGCTTGTGGCGAGTAAAATCAAAAGAATACAGCGACCGTGGTAAAAAAAATCAGGCTTACGAAATTTTAATTCACAAATTCAAAGAAGCAGACTCTGCAACGACAAGAGACATAGCAATTAAAAAGATTAATTCGCTAAGAACTGTCTACAGAAAAGAATTGGCCAAAGTACATAAATCATTTCGTTCGGATGCTGGGGATAAAGATATTTAAAAACCTTGATGCTAAACGTTTCAGGTACTAGCTTACGAAGTGATGGCTTAGATATCAAGGTGGTGAACTCCAAATCCTTGTAACTTTGCCCAGTAGCTAGGAATCGTAATATTGCAGTTAGCCTTTCGTGTGCCGAAATTGCTTTTCTCATACAAGTGTCTTCTTTTGTAATGTATGGACCAACTAATTCCTGTAAATAATTATAGGCTTCAATATCCATCCTTAAATAATTTCGTCAATCTTCAGGCTCACCATGTAGTTCCTTTAGCAATTGCACATGAGAATATCTGTCTTTTTTGTAACCAAGCTCTGGACCATCTAGAGCGTTGTTTATACTATGTTCAAACGTTTAATTTGCTGTTTTCTTATTAAACAAAGAGCGAAAATTGTCCAAAACACTATTTCCTCCATGATGAATTACAACGACTAGATTAATGAAAACTTACAATAAATCGTTGCAGTATAGACACGCTTTGTTTGCAACATTTTGTTTGCGACGATTTGTCGACGTAGACAAATCGTACTATAAAATGTTGCGTGTAAACCGCCCTTAAGAGTTTTTCCACTAGAAAACAGGCCGTTGCTATGATATTTTGCCAGTATAAAACACTCTAGGGAAATAGTCATTTAAGCACGTTTGTCGCACCAATATACACCTTGTTTTATTTATTGTCATTTTTTTCCCTAATTAGCTTTAACTAGTTTTCTTTCCTCGTGAAAAATACTAAACTTAAACAATTTAAACGGTAGCCAATCTATTTCCGTTTAAAAAAACGGATATGTAATTTTATACAGTCGTAAGCCGTTATGAATTCAAGTGACATGAATACATAAACAAACGCTTCGCAAATTAATCAATATTTTAAATTGATATATCACAGGGTACCGGTATTGTTATGCAGTTGTTTATAGAGGTTGTCCCAAGTTATATACAGAGTTATTATATAAAGAAACGACTTGCATTGTCTTTATTTTGTTATTTAACACAACGTTTCGATTAGTTATAGTATTTCTAACCGTATGGCTAACCTGTACATGGAATGAGTCACACGCTATTAACACTGCCAAGATAAAACCTAAACTTTGGCTTAGATATGTTGATGATACCTTTGTTATCTGGACAGACAGCAACGAAGAGCTGATACGGTTTTTGGAACATATTAATAGTGTAAGACAATCCATTAAATTTACCATGAAAACAGAAAAACATTCCACTCTACCTTTTCTCGGTGTAATCGTCAAACGAAGTGCTAAAAACATAAAAACTTCAGTGTACAGGAAACCCACTCACCACGGGGCAATACCTTGATCACTGATCAAATCATTCAAACTCCATAAAACAGGGCATAATTCAAACTCTTTATCACAGAGCATCTAACGTTTGCAACAATCCGGAAGACCTTAATATTGAAATTTCAAACATCAAAAAGGATTTAAAACAGAATGGTTACCCTGAAACCTTTGTAACTAATACCATCTCAAAACTTTAAAATCCCAAAGTAAAAACTAATACCGAAACGAAAGAGGAGCAAGCATTTCTTATAATACCTTATGTCAAGGGGATTTCTGAAAAGATTAGAAGGATAACCAAAAACTATGATATCAAAACAGCCTTTAAATCCGGAAATACAATAATATAGAATTAACAATTTAAGATTGAAAACAACATTAACATACAATCACACAGTAAAATTAAAATTTAAGGTGTACTATATTAAAAATCCAGGGATCAGGAACATTGCAGCAATATAAGTAATATTACATATTTTATATGTTTAAAAAGCTAAGTCCAAGAATTCCTTAAAAGAATAAAATGAGTTTTTTATCAGAATTGACCTAACTTATTTTTTTTAATTTTAAAAGGTAAATCTCTAACATCCCTAGGTAGTTTGTTATAGAATTTTATAGACCAGTAGCCATCCTGACACCTTCTCAACCTTCGATACATTGGAACCAGTCTATCTTTGTTTCTGGTGTTATGCTGGCGAACATCCTCATGCGTTACATATGAGTCCTCATCTCTTTTAACAAATAAGAGGTTCTCCAGTATGTGCAGAGATGGAAAAGTCAAGATTTCCAACTGTCGAAAAGCAGCCCGACAGTCCTCCCTGTAGCCCAGTCCAGCCAGCAGTCTCACTGCTTTTCTCTGCGAGCCAAACACTCTGCATGATTCTGCCGAATGTCCCCATGCCATAATGGCATATGTAATGTGGGACTGAAACAAAGCATAGTATGCCATCTTTAGTACTTGCGTTGATACTGAGTCTGCTAAATTTCGAAGCACAAAGAGGCCGCTGCTCAGCTTCCTACTGACACCGTTAATATGTTTCCCCTATTGTAGCTTTGGGTCCAAAGTCACACCAAGAAACCCCGCCCCGTCCTCTTTCCAGGGCAATAAACCTGTATCCCTTAAGGAAAATACAACCCGTTTTGTTTTACTATTGTTTAAAACCAGTCTATTCATGCAAAACCACTCATCTGCCCTGCGCCGAGCCGCCTCACAACCCTCCAAAGCATCCGATACACAGGATATAGTGATGTCATCCGCAAAGAGCGTGTGTTGTTCAGACATTTTGATCGCTGGTAAATCATTAATATAAATAAGAAACAAAATGGGGCCTAGAATTGAGCCCTGCGGTACCCCAATGTCTAGCACGGTCTCCGCGGATTTAACCCCTGACGTCCTTACCACTTGGCACCTATCCTGCAGGTATGATTTTAACAGTTGAATACTACCCGTGAAAAGCCATATTCTCAAGTTTCCAAAGAAGGATGCAGTGGTCGACACAGTCAAAAGCCTTGCTTAGGTCACAGAGCAAGAACGCGTCGAACTGTTTCTCTTCATATGCTTCCATTATTTCCGAGATAAGTCCCAAAATTGCCTGAACTGTGTTTTTACCACTACGGATTTGACTGGGAGAAAATAAATTGTTACTCTCAAATCAGTTATCTTATTAGCCATGCTTTTTTCTATTATTTTGGACAGTATGGGCAGCAAAGAAATGGGTCTATAGTTTGAGGGGGACTCAGGGTCACCTTTCTTAAAAATAGGAATCACAACAGCTTTTTTAAGGGGTCTTGGAAAAATACCCTCTTGGAAACACAAATTAATTAATCTTGTCAGTGGCATAATAATAAGATTTTTGATAGGTTTAATAATTTCAGCATTTAAACCATAGAAATCCCTGCTTTTTTTACCCTTTAGGTTATTTATTATATCTCGCACTTCATTGAAAGTAGTCTCAGGGAAAGCAAAATTTACATCTAAATTTGTTTCGAAATGATCTGATTTCAGCTCTTGCCTCTCTATTTCCAGATGATAATGATGCTGATTTACCAGTAATCCGAGGAACTTCCCCACAAGTAGTACAGAATGTACAACAGGTCGATCTATTAGCTCGCCACTAAGGAACACCCTATATAAACATTAATAGTGGTTTTTCTATGTAGGGACGTGAAACCATGGAATGAAACATCCGATGGAAAATTATTTATATTTCTAGAAATAATTACCTGTAATGACACATAATCTTTAAAACATAAAAGATCATAAAAATGTTTAATGTATTATTGCTAACTAATCGACTTATTGCCAGGCAACAATTATTGCGAAGATGCATTTATGCATTTTAATGATATTGCACAATCCTTGCGTAATGTATAAATAAAAACATACAATTTATCATAACCATAACAACTATAAAAAATAAATAGTGATTGCAACTTTATTTTGTTGGCTTCAAATGCTGCACATTCCTCTGTAGACCAGGGTCGATAATTTTTAAAACAAAAAAAAATAAAAGTAGGATGAAACCCATTAGAAAAGGAAGAGAATATAACAAAAATGAAAGGAAAAATAATTTACTGGCGAACGGAGGTCGGGAAGTGGAAGGGGGTGAGTTTTGAAGGGTAGAAAACGATTTATCTCGATTTCCGGCAAAACTACAAGTCCTATGGACAAACGATAAATGGCAAAGTTGTAGGTAATAAAAAGATCTACAACTTTTGTATTTACACTTTTTTCACATAACCTCAAAATGTATGTGAAAAATTCAAATAACCAAGTTTTTGGTTTTTTATTTTTATCTTTTACAAAAAAATTACGAAATTTGGTGAAAACTTACCTTTTTATGTCCCAAACACACTGTAATTTTTTTGATTTAAAATATTTATTTTTTCAATCGAAAATTCTCACGTCAAAATATCTGCTTTTTTAAAAAAAGTCGGTGGGCTTTTTGTTCGTTGAAATCTCTACTTTCTAATGGTGTAAAAAAATATACATTACTATGGTATATTATATTATATAGCATAATTTATAATATGCGATTTCCTATGACCAGTCTGGCGGTGCGCCATCCAGTACATCTTAGGCTATTAGATAATGGTTTATGATGTTCGTGTCCTATTAAAAATATATGTTTTTGTTAAGCTGTTCCCTTTATCCACTTAAATGAACTAAAATCCTATTTGTCGCAAAATAATAACATTTTTATCATAGGTCTCAGTGTCAAACGTTCAATAAAACTAAAGAGAAATTTTTAATATGCAGTTCAATAGTAGACCTGCATAATATGATGTTTTTATCAACGTTTTAATAGCAATGACCTAAATAAGTAATAATAAGTGTAAATTTTTCGTTTAAATTGTATGGTACTCAATTAGGTGTAAACTGCGACGCTCACGTACGTATAATGTACATTTTATTATTCATATTTATGATACTTTGAACGGGCGACTGCTAAAAAACGAAGCATAATAATAAATTATCAAAAATTTGCATTCTACAACATTATTAGGTATAGGTAGTGTTTACCGATAATAATAATAAGGTTCGGCTCGGTTTTTACAGCAATATAAGTTTTGTTATCTTAACACAAAACGTGAAAATATACACGGATAGTGAGAAAGGCGTGAGTTGTAAAGCATTTCTTTACACCTTATCCACGAGGAAACGAAAACCCTAAACTGCTGCTCTACCTGAACCGCCATATTTGCAACCTAGAAATCTTCCAGCCATCGGAAAACCAACAACTCAGGGGCCATAATAAGAAATTATCAAAGGAAAGATGTGCCAAACTTCTAAGAAGAAACTTTCTCTCAAATCGTGTGGTGTACAACTGGAATCGACTAAGTCAAGACACAGTCAGTGCAACCTCTATAAACCAATTTAAGAATAGACTGGACAAAGACATTAAACAATGGAACAATTCATTCGTCCATTATACGCTGTGATATTTTGTAATTTTTACATGTGACAATAGAATAGATGCAATAGTCTCATCGGTCTTACCGCTCACTATTGCTAAATAATAATAATAATAATAATAATAACATAAATGAGGAAAATCGTTTTTAAAGTTTAGTCCAGTTATAAGTGGGGTCCCTCAAGGATCTGTTTTAGGACCATTACTGTTTCTGGGTTACGTTAGCGATTTGTCATGGAATATTGAGACAATCTTCATTTTCTTTGCTGACGATACCAAGTCATTCTGTAATCCAGCGGTTCTCAAACTTTTTTGGTGACGGAACCCTTTTGGGAAGCAAAATACTTGATGGAACCCTACAATAAAACAATAGTTTTTAAAAGTGTATTCTTTATTAATAAGCATAATAAAAGTACAATGTAACAGTTACTAATTATTACTTACTTTACCACATGGCAAGTACAATAATAGAAGATATTAAAAAAGAAAAAATCTAACTAATGGGAGGTATGAAACTGTTTTTTATTTTTCATCAATTGGTCGATATCAGGTTTGATAGAAGACAGTTGAAGTCTCATATCAGGTTCGGCGTCCAGTCTATTGCGATATTTTGTTTTCGTGGCTGCATAGGTTGAGAATCCTGTTTCGCACAAATATGTTGTTGGGAACGGGAGAAGAATATTCATAGCATTTTGCCAAGCATTGGATATTCATCACGGATTCTGCACTAAAAATCGTTGAGAGGCGTCGTTTTGAACAGTGACTCCATACTTGTGTCTGATGACATTTCTAAAAGAGATTCATATATCTCGTTTGACATACTTTCGGGCTTTTCCAAGTTGGGTAAAAAAGGATTATGAATCCATGAATTCAGTTTCATTTTTGTATTCTGTTCTTCGGGAAAATACTTTTCAAAAGATGCGCGCATCGAACTGAAATATTGGACCAATTCTCCAAACACATCATCTTGAAACATTTCTGAGTCGTTATCGCTAACAAACTCACTGAGTGACGTAAAGCTTTCTATTTCTTTCTTACCAACGCAAATAATCCAAAAATCTAATTTTCTTTTGAAGGCAGTTATTTTGTTATAGGCCTGAAACACTGTTGTCTGTTTACCTTGCAATGATAAATTCAATTCGTTCAGTTTTTGAAAGATATCCGTCATAAAAGACAATCGGAACAACCAAGTTTTATCATACAAACGGTCCTTCAAATTAAAAGAAGTATCTGCTGAAAGAAACATTTGTAACTCGGCTCTAAGTTCAAATAGCCTTGTTAAAGTTTTACCCCGAGACAGCCATCGCACTTCTGTATGGAGCAGCAGTGTTTTATGTTTGCTGCCATAATCTTCACACAATAATGAGAACAATCGGGATTGTAGTGGTCGTGATTTGATAAAATTAATTATTTTTACCGCTTCATCCATAACTAATTTTAGATTTGACGGCATTTGCTTCATCGCAAGTGCTTGTCTATGCAGAATACAATGGCTGGAACTACAATTAGGCGCTTTATTTTTTATTTGTGAGACTGCTCCTGCTGTTTTACCTGTCATCGCCTTGGCCCCATCTGTACAAATGTCAATGCAATTGTTCCAACTGAGATTATTTTCTTTAAAAAATATATTTATTTTATTAAAAATTTCTTCCCCGGTAGTGTTTGTGAGCAGCGGTGAACACATAAGCATGTCTTCTTCAAAAGAACTTTCATATGGATATCTCACGATAACCAGCAAGCCGCGGAGTCAAAACGTTCGACCAGAGAGAGGTGTTTTGATTTTTTTTCTAAATTCTTGAGGAACCCCTACAGAGGTATGGCGGAACCCTAGGGTTCCGCGGAACACACTTAGAGTATAGCTGCTATAATCCATTGTTGCAAAAGAAATGCTTAGACAGAGATCTGAGGCGTATTGAGTCATGGACAAGCCAGTGGTGCATGAAGCTTAATGTGTCAACATGTACGGTATTGCAGTGGCGTAGCTAGGATATCGTCTTGGGGGGGCATATAGTTGCAAAGAGGCGTAAAGCCCGCCGCAGGCGAAAAAATTTTTGGACCACGCCCAAATTTTGCTAAATTTTTCTATTATCTATAATTGTTACGTAATCGCCTAAGTACAATCCGCAACTGAAATAATCTAGAAGTCCTACAAACAAACCACAACCAAACGTAATTACCTAGGTTTTCCTACGATGTTTATATCTTACTTTGTCTTATTTACGTAAATAAAAGAGAGAAAAGGAAATTTACACCACCAGACACCAGATCCGCGAATGTCACATAAAACAAGACGGTCAAGACGACAGGGATATGAAGACCAAAACAGACGCGTTGTTTCTCAAAGTAAGCCTACCTACGTTAAATTTAAAAGGGCAAAAAAATTAAATTTAAATATTGTTTTTGAAATATTGTTGATAATTACTTTTTTTCATGGCTCTTGGGGGGGGCAAATGCCCCGATGCCCCCCCCCCTAGCTACGCCGGTGCGGTATTGCATATTGGCCCAAATAACTCTTGTAAAACATATTTGCTAAAGAATCTGCTACTAGCCTATAGTTTTATTGTCATGGTGCAAAAGACTTTCAAATATCACTCTCTACAGATTGTAATATGTAAAGAAATTGTACACTTCCTATATTAGACCAAAAATTAAATACGGATACATTATTTGGAACCCCTACTACATCAAAGATATTGAAATTTCTGAAAGGGTTCAAAGACGGGTTACCAGAATTCCTTTTGAATTAAGAGGACTACCTTATCCTGAAAGACTAAAAAGATTTGGGCTAACTGCTCTGAAGCAAAAAAAAAACTAGGGGTGATATAATAGTAACTTTTAAAATATTAATGGACTACTACTCTTGAAACTTGAAAAATTTGTTTCGTTTAAATCAGAGTCAACAGCTTCGGGGACACTCAAAAAAATTAAGCACAGAAAAATCCGCGACATTTCCAAGAAAGAACTTCCTCACCAATCGGGTAGTGTACCGGGTGTTCCACCTAAGGAGGTAATCGGCTATATCTCAGAAAGTAATAACACTAGGACTTTGGGAAAAAATATATGTCGATAAAAGCGGCCAAGAGAAATGGCTGGAAATTATTTTCAAGTTCGAAAAATGACCGCTAGGGGGCGTAAGAGAACTTTCAAAATAGAAATGCCGATTTTCTCTTGATTTTTCTTAATAAAAATATGTTAAAAATATAAGCATTGTATTCTTCATAAAATTATGCAACTTTATGTTAGGAATAGTTTTTTTCTATTTTCAATAATAAAGTGGTGGGAGAAGGTCAAACCTTTTTTCTTTCAAACGCTGATATCTCTGCTTTGGATAAACCGATTTTACTCAACTTGGTCTTGAAAAAAGCCCTTCTTTTCCTCTATACGTAGATCTATTAACTATACCATATTGATTCTGATGGTGGCCACTAGATGGCGTTTTCCCGTAATTCCTCAATGAATAAGGATTTTCTCAAAAAAATCAAATGTTATGATATGACTTTTTTATCATATTTTATTTTAGGCTTATAAAGGCTATTAAATAGTGGAATAAAAAATCCAGGTCCGTATTTAAAATAAAATAGTTGATGATGGTCGCTCGAAACGTCGGATTAAAAAACTAACCCCATCAGCTTGTAGAGGGGGAAAAGTTATTGTAAGGAACTGAAAATCGCAACGTGATATCTTTTGTTAAACTAGAGAAATCAGAAATAATAATAAATAATATGGAAAAATAGGCCATTTTTTAAAACATTCATTAATCAATTAAATCACTGGTTTAATGACGTCCAAGAGTTTTCAGTTCCTTATAGTAACTTTTCCTCCTCTACAAGCTGATGGGGTTAGTTTTTTAATCCGACGTTTCGGATTCGAGCGACCATCATCAACTTTTTTATTTTAAATACGGACCTGGATTTTTTATTCCACTATTTAATAGCCTTTATAAGCCTAAAATAAAATATGATGAAAAAGTGATATCATAACATTTGATTTTTTTGAGAAAATCCTTATTCATTGAGGAATTACGGAAAAACGCCATCTAGTGGCCACCGTCAGAATCAATATGGTATAGTTAATAGATCTACGTGTAGAGGAAAAGAAGGGCTTTTTTTCAAGACCCAATTGAATAAAATCGGTTTATCCAAAGCAGATATATCAGCGTTTGAAAGAAAAAAGGTTTGACTTTCTCCCACCACTTTATTATTGAAAATAGAAAAAAAATATTCCTAACATAAAGTTGCATAATTTTATGAAGAATACAATGCTTATATTTTTAACATATTTTTATTAAGAAAAATCAAGAGAAAATCGGCATTTCTGTTTTGAAAGTTCTCTTACGCCCCCTAGCGGTCATTTTTCGAACTTGAAAATAATTTCCAGCCATTTCTCTTGGCCGCTTTTATCGATATATATTTTTTTCCCAAAGTCCTAGTGTTATTACTTTCTGAGATATAGCCGATTACCTCCTTAGGTGGAACACCCGGTACATATGGAACTCGCTTGAAGAAAGTAGTCTGCGCAAATAGTGTAAACTCCTTTAAAAATCAAGTTGATCGTAATTTTGAGCATTACGGTGCTTGATAATATTCGTTTTTAAATATCTAATGATATTTGTGCGTCCAAAATACTTACCTACCCATGTTTAAATAAATTTCGCGTAAGAATTTATTTATTATATTTGAATAAAATAATTTTTAATTTTGCTTTTCCACTAGGTTTTTAAAGAATTTTTCTTTTTAGAAAAACATCTACCAAATTGACAGGACGCCAATGAAATGTCAAGCTAGTCCCTATTCCTTATCGCCGATCAGTACAAGCAGTCAAAGGTTACTGAGGTCGCCGCACAAAGCAACAAGAAAAATATCCAGGATTCCTTTTAAAGTATGTTTCTTGATATCTCTAGTCACTGGGACTATAAAGTCTGTTCAATGTCCGCTGACCGTTGCGTCATATTCTCCGTATTTGCGGTACGTCGTAAATTGATTCAGTCAGTTTGACTTACCGGTGGTAAAGGTTATGATTTTTCTTAGGCTTGATCTACATAAAGACCGATGCATTCGAGCAAGTGAAACCCAAGCGCGTTTTTCAAATTTTTAATTATTATTTTTATACTGTTAATAAAGTCAGAAATAAAAGGTGAAAGGTATCATGGGATGAAACATTTGGTTTTTGAAAATCAGTATGAATTTTTTAATTAATTTAAATTTACTGAAAAATAAATAAAACTCATTTTATAAAATTTAAAATTGAATCATACCTATATTTTTTTTGTAGTGCATCTCTAATGCATCAGTCTTTAAATGTTGTTTCAAATATTTTCAACTCATTTATAAAATCATTAAGGTGGGAGTATCAACATGCTTGCCAACCTATAACCTATTTCGAGTAGATTTATTTACGTTTTCTAGCTTTTATACAAAATTGAAAGAAAATCAGTATCGACTTGATATTCTATAGGTAATAATTGACATATTTAATAAATATCATTCAGTGTTTTAATAATTTACGAAAGATATACGAATTTATAAATACAATTGCTTTTACATTCACTAATCATAACAACTCATTTTTAATTTACTGGTAAAATCTTTTCTTTTGTAATAAAATTCTATAACTAAAGTAAAAATTTTCTTGTTAGTTATTTACGTATAAAAAAATATATTACTTAAATAATAAATAGGTAATCTATATATTTGTTTGCTACACTCTAAGATAATTTTATGGTAGCGGTGTTGTCGAACTGTGAAAGAATATTTATTTTGCCTAAATTATATCAATTATTTAATAATTTGTATGGGGAGACGATGCATCATTTTAAAGAAAATTTGTAGAAGTAACGGAAGGAACTTATTTTAGGAGAATTGTATAGCGAAAAATATCGGGTAAGATTTTTTTTAACATTATTATGTCATTGTCACTCATTGTTCTTTTACTATACAATTCTCCCAAAATTAGCAATAAAATAAATTGATATTTTTGTAATATATCAGATATTACCTAAATAATGTACCGACGATATTGATTTTCTTTAAATGTTAGGTATTAAAATAATAAACTCAAAAAATCAACGCGAAATAGGTTATAGGTTGGCAATAGATTAAATGACGTTGAGAATTCAACCTTAAAGGGCATAACTTTATCTTTGAAAATAATCACATAATTTTAAAATTAATGCCGTGACATTTTTGAAATAATGTTGATTAAAAAGTCAGTGCCAAAAATGACAATAAAACTTTATTGACTGATAAAATTACACGACATTCATGATTGACGCAAATTTACTATCTCACCTAGTTGACGAATGTTAGAAAGATAACCACGGTCAGCGATCATCGAACAGACTTTTCCAGTTTCCGATGACAACCTTAAATTTCCCACAGATGAAAATAGTAAAGTAAAATCGTATTTTTTTTCTCAGGTTTTAGACGCACCCGAATTACAAGACGACTTCTACCTGAACCTGGTGGACTGGTCGGTCCAAAACGTCCTAAGCGTCGGTCTAGGTAGTTGTGTATATTTGTGGAGCGCGTGTACGAGTCAAGTCACTAGACTGTGCGACCTATCCAGCGACGGAAACGTAGTCACTTCAGTGTCGTGGAGTGAAAGGGGAAATCTAGTAGCTGTAGGAACACATAATGGATATGTCACGGTAAGCCCGCCTATGTATGCTTCTTTGTACCATAATCATACTTCAAAATGTCTTTATTCCAAACTAACATTTACAGTTCTTTACATGGAAAGTGGCAACATAATATAGAAAATAATAACCATTAAAAAAATAACAATAAAAAAAAATAGAAGTTAATCCAATTTAATTCATTAATAAAATCAATTTAAAAAAAAATAGTATAAATAATTTAATTTAGTAAATATCTCTTTAATTGTTTTTTAAAAGTTGCCAATTTTTTTGATATTTTTTTGGAAGATTGTTATATTTTATTATTCCCTCATATAAAAGCGATTTTTTTCCGAAATTACTTTTTACTGGTATATTTTGATAATTCATACAACGTCTGGTGTTATGATCATGTAAGGTCTTATTCTCCTCAAGTGTTATGTTTGATTTTTTTCTTTTAAAATAATACAGTGAATTAGAACACACATTTTTAATTTATAAATGTTTTGAACGTGTAAATACCCTTTCGTTCTATAAATATAGATTAACAGTTGGTTCTAAATGTGGTAATTTGTGTATTGCATTTAATAACTTTATTTTGCAATTTTTCTAATGGTTTGAAGTTTGATAAACAAGCAGATCCCCATGCAGAAGCTAAGTATTGTAATTTTGAATATATTAATGAAAAATATATATTTTTTAAGTATTTCAAAGGAATGAAATTTCTAGCTTTGTGCAAAACAGATACCAAAGGAGATATCGAGTTTATAATATACTGGATATGGCCTTTCCAATTTAAATTTTCGTCTAAAACTAATCCTAAAAATCTTGTCGTTTTTGAATATTTAACTAATGTTAAGGGGTCAATGATAGAATTTATTTTATTTTTAGTGATAAACATAAAAGATTTTGTAAAATTTAACGTAAATTTATTGGATTAAAGCCAAGAAAGAAGTATTTTTAAATCATTATTAATATCAAAATACATTTCTGCAAGAGTTTCAGCAAAATAAATAATTGTTGTATCATCTGCAAATAGCTTTATATTGCCCTTTGAGTTCAATTTGGAAACGGAATTAATGTAAATTAAGAATAATAACGGACCTAATATCGATCCCTGTGGAACCCCACATATTATTTATTTTTCCGAACTTTTTCTTTCCCCAATTTGAGCAAATTGTTTACGATAACTTAAATAACTTTGAAGTAGTTTGTGTGTATTTCCCCTTATCCCAATACTGTATAATTTTTTTAATAAAATGTCATGGTTTACGGTGTCAAAAGTCTTAAAGCCTTTTTTGAAAAGATTGGTAAAACAGATAATGAATAAATGAATAAAAATTAAGCAATTACTTTTTAGTTAAAGCAATTGCTTGACTAGCAAATGCTATAAGTAAAAGCAATTGCTAGATCTGCATATGAATAAAATTTTGAAGCAATTGCTGTTTTTCTTACACCTCTGTAGCAAATCCTTAGCTTGACTAGCAAATGCTATAAGTAAAAGCAATTGCTAGATCTGCATATGAATAAAATTTTGAAGCAATTGCTGTTTTTCTTACACCTCTGTAGCAAATCCTTATTCAACACAAGTTCAGACGCGGCTTATCCACTTGTTCAGATTATAGATTTGATGTTCAGTTGGGTGCCTAATTTGCAAAAGAGTTGACGTAAATACAACAACGTTGGTCTATTTATTTAGTACAATAGTAATCTGTTACGTTTTTGTGGAAAATAGGAAACTTATATTTGTGATATGGCAGATTTCAGTGAAAATGAGGACAGTAATAGTAGTGATGAAGAAATTAAAGACAAGCAATTGATATTCGTTCACAAATTGAAGGAATATAAATAAATCTCTCGGACCACAACCGTTTAGTTTCCACAGCAGCTTCGGCACTTGTGGGAAATTTAATAAAAAATATTGGTCTTCTCCAAAACGGCATCCATTACAGAAGTGTATGTCTTACAGACAGTAGTTTGGTGAACACCGAGTTCTTCACCTACAGAATTTTGAAAGCCCGGATCCGACAATTTCCGCAGAAAGATTTTAATCTTATTTAAAGGTGACAGTGCACCCCCTCGCCTTTTACCAGTAGGTATGTCAAAAAATAATTTGCCAACCACTCAACATTTTAGCAGTCAAATCGATATAACTTTCTGAAATCATCATATCTGCAATTTTTACGTACAATGTAAATTTTTCTTTTACGGACGTTCAAATATTCAGCCATAATTGAAGAGCAACGCACGTGTATGCCGCGGAGAACTAAAGTTGACTGCTACCAAGCAAATGATGCAGGGGTCGACCTACCTTAAAAAGTTGAAAGCTACACTAGAAAAAGCAATTCCTTAATTTATTCATCACATTTTAAGCAAACGATAGCAATCGGTTCTATTTTTTAAGAAAAAGCATTGACCAGAAGCAATTTCTGCACTTTTAAGCAATTGCTGGACGCAACAGCAATGACTTTAGTTTTTATTCATTGGCTTTCAAGAAATTCCTTCGATTTTATAAGAAAAAGCATTCGCTACATTTTTATTCATTGGGCGATAATTGCTAATAGAAAGTTCCTTCTATCAATGCTCGTGCCGTAAACGTAATTTTTTTTTATTAGGTTTGGGATGTGACCGTCAACAAACAGGTTAATAAATTGGTGGGACATTCCGCTAGAGTGGGAGCGTTGGCATGGAACGGGGACGTTTTAAGTTCCGGGAGTCGGGACCGAATGATTTTGCAAAGGGATACTAGGACGCCGTGTAAGTTGTCCTTGCGATATTTTACATGATGCTGTCGTTTACAGTTTGGTGCACCGCTAAACTGATCGTGGAAAATTTCATATAAATTTTGCTACGCTCAAGTATTGACTCCCTGGTTAATTTTACATCAAAATAGTATTAGACTTTTTTGAAGGCACTTGTATGGTGGACTCTCACACCAAATTTTATTACTTTCTAATCATCCATTTAAAAGTTATTTGGAAAAACTGTTAAATTCTCAAAAATTAATTACAAGAGTGGAGCCAATATTTGAGAGTAGCAAAGTTCAAATGGCTAATCTGGTGGTGCAATGTTATAATAATTTTACAAACATGGCTTATAGACCAGGGTCGATAATTTTTGAAACCAAAAAAAAAATAATAGTAGGATGAAACGCATTGGAAAAGGAAGAGAATATAACAAAAATGAAAGGAAAAATAATTTACGGGCGATCCGAGGTCGGGAAGTGGAAGGGGTGAGTTTTTAAGGGTAGAAAACGATTTATCTTGATTTCCGGCAAAACTACAAGTCCTATGGAAAAACATTAAATGGCAAAGTTGTAGGTAATAAAAAGATCTACAACTTTTGTATTTACACTTTTTTCGCATAACCTCAAAATTTTTGTGAAAAATTCGAATAACCAAGTTTTTGGTTTTTTATTTTTCTTTTACAAAAAAAATTTTTTTTTTACGAAATTTGGTGAAAACTTACCTTTTTATGTCCCAAACACACTGTAATTTTTTTTAATTTAAAATATTTATTTTTTCACCTTATTTTGACTTAATATCGAAAAAGCACCCTAATTTTCAATCGAAAATTCTCACGTCAAAATATCTGCTTTTTTAAAAAAGTCGGTGGGCTTTTTGTTCGTTGAAATCTCTACTTTCTGATGGTGTAAAAAAATATACATTACTATGGTAAATGTTCTCAAAAAATGCAAAGAAACGAACGTCTTATTAAATATTAACTTTATTAACTTATTTGGTTGTTAATTATTATAGTAGGATATTTCGACTTGTAATTTTTTGTTTATCAATGTAACATGAAATCTTACGTTTTTCGAATAATTACAGTATAAATTTTATTAAATAGCTCAAAATTGTACATAATGATTTAAAAAAAATAATTTCGGATTCGAGTTTTTTTCGTTTCTTTGCATTTTTTGAGAACATTTACCATAGTAATGTATATTTTTCATCAGAAAGTAGATATTTCAACGAACAAAAAGCACACCGACTTTTTTAAAAAAGCAGATATTTTGACGTGACAATTTTCGATTGAAAATTAAGGTGTTTTTTCGATACCTAATAAGTCAAAATAAGGTGAAAAATAAATATTTTAAATCAAAAAAATTACAGTGTGTTTGGGACATAAAAAGCTAAGTTTTCACCAAATTTCGTGAAAAAAAAATTTTTTTGTAAAAGATAAAAATAAAAAACCAAAAATTTGGTTATTTCAATTTTTACATAAATTTTGAGGTTATGTGAAAAAAGTGTAAATACAAAAGTTGTAGATCTTTTTATTACCTACAACTTTGCTATTTAACGCTTTTCAATAGGACTTGTAGTTTTGCCGAAAATCGAAATAAATCGTTTTCTACCCTTAAAAACTCATCCCTTTCCACTTCCCGACCTCGGATAGCCCGTAAATTATTTTTCCTTTCATTTTTGTTATATTATCTTCCTTTTCCAATGGGTTTCATCCTACTATTATTTTTTTTCACTTTTTACCATTTTCAAAGGCTTGAGCCCTGGTCTATTAGTGTGGCGTTTTAAAGTGCTGTTTTTTTTTGTAGCAAATGTCACCGAACGTCGTCTTATAGGACACAGACAAGAAGTTTGCGGTCTAAAATGGTCTCCAGACAATCAGTATCTAGCATCCGGTAAGTAATACGTAAAGGGCGGATTATATGCACTTAAATTCAGCCAAAATATGCGCATATATGTGCCTTGTTTGCCTTTAAAATATGCAGTTATTTGCATTCTTTTACCAAATATGCATACTGGTATGCGTTTCTTAATTTATTATAGTAAAATGAGGTAAAGAAACACATCGGGTCCTAAAAAATATGTTAATTTAACAAAAAAAAAAATGCAAAGAAAACAAAAAAGAATAAAAGTAAACAATTTTTTAAAATAAAATTTTATTAAAGGCATTTATTACTAAATATTTTTCAAAATTTTCAACTAAAAGGGATTGTCTTCTATTAGTAAAAATATGTTTATACAAAGAGAAGCTTCTTTCAACATCTACTGATGTAATCGGACAATATTGCAACTTGGGTAGCAAAATATAAGGCCAAGATACAACTTCGTTGGATGGTTTACCCTTATAAATGCGTTTTACTGCAGTTAAGTATTTAAATCCTTCATTCTTTTTTACAGTTAAATCCAATTTGTTCCTTACTTGACCTCCTACTTTACCGGGAATGTTGTTACATTTAGCGGAAAAAGTTTCAACAATACTAATTGAGTCTCTTAAACTTAAATTTCTACTCTCCAACGAGGATATTATGTCCGGTATAAAACTGAAATTAACCTTAATAAAAACAAGATATTTAGCTACACTTGCACTTTTTAACAACTCTTTACTTTGCACGACACACTGCGAATCGTCATCTAAATCCAAAATTAGTTCTTTAATGGCTTCGAAATGCTCTGCGTAAAATATTACGGCCTTAATCCATGTTCCCCACCGGGTAATTACAGGTTCTGGAGGTAAACTAACTCCTGGTAATCTCTTCTTATACAACTGCACTCTTAGAGGTGCTTTTAGAAACACTTTTTTTACATTTGAAATTAATTTGTTTTAATTTAAATACAGATTGTTAAGCAGGCAATAATAACGCATTATTAAGTGACAATAAACAACCCCTAACAATATAGCTGCGAACCCCGGAAACCCCCAATAAATACCTTGTGCATAACCAAAATGTAAATATAATTATTATAATCTTCAGATTGGAAAATCCCTGAAATAAGTACCGAACTGGACACGTTTTAAATTTTTTGATAAAGCCGAAAACATAAAAATATGCTCTTAAAATAATTATTTACGAAAAATAAGCATTTTATTATAAAATGGACAAAATATGGAAAAAATGCATAAATATATATGCATTTTCCATATATTCCGCCCTTTAGTAATAAGTATTTTATGGCTGTCAGAAAAATAATGGACGTTTCTAAAGACCTGTATAATAGTTCCCCTTTCCACTGAAAAGTCAAAGAAATGACACTCATATTTATGTCATTCACCACCACACAGGGAGTGTGAACCTGTTCCCTGATGACGCCTGGACGGTCAAAACCGATCTGGGAAATTTTCCCCCAAAAAATTGTTCAATTTGCTTATATAAATCATAACTTAGACGGTATTTTCCAGGTGGTAACGACAACCGACTGTACGTGTGGAACATGCAATCTCTTTCACCGGTTCAAACGTACACGGACCATTTGGCCGCCGTCAAAGCGATAGCCTGGTCCCCCCACCACCACGGCCTGTTAGCTTCGGGGGGCGGAACCGCTGATAGATGTATAAGGTTCTGGAATACTTTGACTGGACAACCCATGCAGTGTGTAGATACAGGTACAGTAACGGTCACATTTATGTCATATAGAGCAGGGCTGAATAAAGCCTTTGAAAATGGTAAAAAGTGAAAAAAAATAATAGTAAGATGAAACCCATTGGAAAAGGAAGAGAATATAAGAAAAATGAAAGGAAAAATAATTTACGGGCGATCCGGGAAGTGGAAGGGGGTGGGTTTTTAGGGGTAGAAAACGATT
This sequence comes from Polydrusus pterygomalis, assembly GCA_963969555.1. Lineage (NCBI taxonomy): Eukaryota > Metazoa > Arthropoda > Insecta > Coleoptera > Curculionidae > Polydrusus > Polydrusus pterygomalis. Next base: position 11,598,124 of record OZ018383.1, read on the forward strand.
TATCTTGATTTCCGGCAAAACTACAAGTCCTATGGAAAAACGTTAAATGGCAAAGTTGTAGGTAATAAAAAGATCTACAACTTTTATATTTACACTTTTTTCACATAACCTCAAAATTATGTGAAAAATTCAATAGCCAAGTTTTTGGTTTTTTATTTTTATCTTTTACAAAAAATCACGAAATTTGGTGAAAACTTACTTTTTTATGTCCCAAACACACTGTAATTTTTTTGATTTAAAATATTTATTTTTCACCTTATTTTGACTTAATATCGAAAAAGCACCCTAATTTTCAATCGAAAATTCTCACGTCAAAATATCTGCTTTTTTAAAAAAGTCGGTGGGCTTTTTGTTCGTTGAAATCTCTACTTTCTGATGGTGTAAAAAAAATATACATGACTATGGTAAATGTTCTCAAAAAATGCAAAGAAACGAAAAAAACTTGAATCCGAATTTTTTTTTTAAATCATTATGTACAATTTTGAGCTATTTATTAAAATTTATACTTTAATTACTCGAAAAACGTAGGATTCCATGTTGCATTGATATTATTAAAGTATAAATTTTAATAAATAGCTCAAAATTGTACATAATGATTTAAAAAAAAAATTGGATTTAAGTTTTTTTCGTTTCTTTGCATTTTTTGAGAACATTTACCATAGTAATGTATATTTTTTTTACACCATCAGAAAGTAGAGATATCAACGAACAAAATATTTTGACGTGAGAATTTTCGATTAAAAATTAGGGTGCTTTTTTGATATTAAGTCAAAATAAGGTGAAAAAATAAATATTTTAAATCAAAAAATGTGTTTTTTTCAACTTAAATTTTCATCAATATATAAACCTAAGAATTTAATTGTATTAGTATATTTAATTAAATGATTATTGAAAGACAGTGAAGAAATATTATTATTTTTTAATTTTGATTTACTTATAAACATAAAAGATGATTTATTAAAATTTAATGATAATTTATTAATTTCAAGCCATTTACATATTATATTTAGGTCGTGGTTAATGTTATTATGAATTTGAGCATAGTCTTCATGAAAATATACAATAGTAGTATCATCGGCAAACAATTTTATTTTACCTTTTAAATTTAATTTTGCTATAGAATTAATGTAGATTAAAAAAAGGAGGTCCTAAGGTTAACCCTTGCGGAACACCACAAGTTATAGTTTTTTGTGAACTTTTAACATTTTCAATTTGAAAAAACTGCTTTCTTATACTTAAGGTTGAATTCTCAACGTCATTCAATCTATTGCCAACCTATAACCTATTCCGCATTGATTTTTTGAGTTTATTATTTTAGTAACTAACATTTAAAGAAAATCAATATCGTCGGTACATTATTTAGGTAGTATCTGATATATTATAAAAATATTAATTTATTTCATTGCTAATTTTGGGAGAATTGTATAGTGAAAGAACAATGAGTGACAATGACATAATAATGTTAAAAAAAATCTTACCCGATATTTTTCGCTATACAATTCTCCTAAAATAAGTTATGAAATTCCTTGATATTTATTAAATATGTCAATTATTACCTATAGAATATCAAGTCGATACTAATTTTCTTTAAATTTTGTATAAAAGCTAGAAAACATAAATAAATCTACGCGAAATAGGTTATAGGTTGGCAAGCATGTTGATACTCCCACCTTAAGTAATTTTTTAACCATAAATAAATATTTCCCCGAATTCCAATATTGTAAAGGCATTTAAGTAAAATGCTGTGATTGACTGTATCAAACTGTACTGAATTTAATCCAAGTTCCAAACTCACATTGTATTTTAGACTCGCTCTTTACAACATTTTTATTTCCAGGCTCGCAAGTATGTAATCTGGCATGGTCCAAACACAGTTCGGAACTAGTGTCGACGCACGGCTACTCCCAAAATCAAATTTTGGTGTGGAAATATCCCAGTTTAACCCAAGTAGCCAAGCTAACCGGCCATTCGTATAGAGTACTCTATCTAGCTCTATCCCCAGACGGAGAGGCTATAGTGACCGGCGCCGGCGACGAAACTCTAAGGTTCTGGAATGTGTTTAGTAAAGCGCGGTCCCAAAAAGAAACTAGAAGTGTATTAAGTCTTTATACCGGTATTCGTTAGTGAACGTAGAGAAACCCGTTCAAAATTGAAAAGTCTACGTTACTGAAACGTAGTAGGACGTTCTTTACGCTGTAGAAGCGTAGCTAAATTTGTTAGTGGCACGTGCGAGGTATACAGGGTGTTCGATATTCGATGACGCTGACGTGCGAGATGTGTCGGGAGTCCAGTACAGTTCAAAACTATATGGGGACATGTTAAAAGTTGCAATTAACAAGGAACAGCCTGTATATGCTAAACCTGTCCGCAATGAATTGACTTGTACAGTATATAACGTTCAGGTGTAACGCCCAATACTGTTAAACAGAATTTTTACGACTGTAATATTTTTTTTGTGTGCTGGTTACATGAAATGATTTCCTGTCTACGTACCATAGACCTTTCAAACTGTAGACCCAGCATGTAAACAAAGCCCAGTACACATGGGCAAGCGCACTCCAAAATTCCCATTTATAACGAATGGGTATACAGGTCCGGGCTTTAAAATTTAACGTACAATATGCCTGGTTTAAATAAGGCTCCCCCCACTTGTCTTAACCTTTCTAGGCCTATTACAATGAAAAGTGCAAAAAAAAAACGGGCATAAGAAAATTTGGATTGAGTTTAGGGTTTTATAACTTTTTTATTTTTACTCCGATTTAAGTGATTTTTTAGAGAGCTCTAGATACATTTATTAGTTTTAACATGTCTATACAAATAGGGAACTTGACAAAAATTTTAAATGGTGAAAAAATTCTATAAATCATAAGTATATATTGTCATAAAACATATGGCAGCAAAAAAACAACATTTCGTCCCAAAAGACCGCTAGAAAGATTTAAAACTGCCCCAAAATTCAAATTATCCCAAGCGGGTAAAAACGGGTCGTGACGTCACGAAGTATCATTTGTCATGATGACATCCACGAAATAGGTTATAGGTTGGCAATAAATTGGACGACGTTAAGAATTCCACCTTAAAACAACAATACAATAACAACACACGGCAATCCAAATGCAAACTCGGTAGCTCGGCGACCGGTCATTATGACGGAAAAGTCATACTTCGTGACGTCATCGGGCTTGGCGCGCTTAAGAGGTCGTTTGAAATGCAAGGATAATCGAAAAATTGTTTTTTTTTTGCTTAGTGTCAAAACGTCCTGTGGAATAATAAAATTAAGAAGCAGAATTACATCAAAATATTAGTTTTCATTGGTCCGCAAATATTCTTTGCATTTTAGTTTTTGGTTCATGTCAATACTAGGGTTTCCAATTTTCGGGATCGGGATCCCGTTTTGAGATCCCGGGATTAAAAATGAAATCCCGGGATCAACCCTAATAATTAATAATATTCAATATTAAAAAATCTCAGACCAGCAAGTAGCAACAGAAATAATAAAAATGCAGACTTATGGCACAAAACTTTTTATTAAAAAACTCAAAAATAAAAACCTTTTTATAGATTTACGTTTTGTAAATGAAAAAATTAAGTTATGCGAACGTACGTAAAACAAAGGAAAGAACTTTTTAAGCGCAAAAAAAAATTGTTAAACATTGACGATCTGCTTAGTAAAAATAAATATGCTCTTAAAAATACCAACGCGTCTAAAGTTGAGTCACTTAAGTGGTTTGGTCGCTAATGTCACTGCTGAAGAAAAAGGCTCTTTCAGCTTCCACACCTGTAGGTGGTACTGTCAGTAAATATTCGTAACACTTTTGCAAATGTAAACCTCTTAATCCTCCATTTTCAAAAAGGGACATTTCTTTTTTTAATTACCGTCAACCGGGGCTAAGTGGTCCAATATTTTCGGTTTTTTTGCAGATTTTTGGAAAACTAATAAATATTTTGGTTTAAAGATTTTAATATAAAATCTACCATACTTTAGTAAGCTGCCTGTGAACAAATTTTATCCTAAATATATCTAGTTTTTTTTTTATATTTTTTTTTCTGTAGGTGGTCCACTTACCCCACACTTTGTGGTAAAGGGGACCACTTGCCCGTTTTCCACTAATTTACGCTTTGTTATTTTTATTATATATTTAATCGTTGTGATGGGAAAGTGGTCCACATTAAAACTTTTAAAAAAGTATTTGCATTCGGAAAAGCATTTGGAAAGAAACATACGAGAAGGTACCTATATGAAATGGTTTTATTTATTTTTAAATTTAAATACAAAAAACGAACTCTACAACTAATCAGGTGTGCAAAAATATTTTAATAGAAATAAAACAAAAAAAAAATTAAAAATTTGGAAACATATTTAGGTATGTTGACCGGTCCACTTTTCCCAGAGTTTTCCTATACACACGTGCGTGCGAAACCGTTGTTGTCGGTTGTATTTTAGCAGATACACATTTTTATTATTTTTAATGTCCCTTCTTACCACTTTACCAGCTGTGGTTGACGGTACGTTAAGACTTTTAAGAGGAACTTTTGGATTTTCCGATTTTTGCCGCCAATTAGGTATAGTTCTAGTGGTAACAGAGCCAATGGCTTCTTGAAGTTTTTGCTAGAGTTTAAATTCCAGTCGGCTTTTCTCTTATTTCAGATAGAGGCATATTGTCTTCATCGTCCGATTCCAAATCTGAAGTAATATATTTTTTAAAATGTTCTGATATATTTTTGAAAAATTGAGCAATGGCTTCAGAACTAGGGTGTCTAAATAAATTGCTTCCATGATGGGTGCTAGGATTTTGAAGGTATGAGATAACCTCAGATATTATAGTTCGATGTTCGTTTATACGATTTGTAAGCGCTTGTTGAAAGTTGGGCGAAGGTGAATCGTCGTTTGTATCATCTTATACCTAAGATTTAAAAAATAACATTTTCGCTAAACAAACTTAACAGGTACCTACCAACAACAACTTTTTCACCTAAACACATCTCTATTATTTCTATTGCCTCCTCTAGCCCTTACTACCGCCTGTACACGTCGGTTCATGCCATCAATTAGCCCGCGAATATCATCCATTCTTGACTCTTATGACGCGGGAGTAATTTAGGTCCAGTTGCTGGTCCGCGTGAGTTTAAATTACCTTCGTGTAATCTTCGACGAACTGTCCAAGAAATGACATTTTTAATTCGAACCTCTCGAAGTTGGTTTTTTGCCTGTACTGACGTCAAACGACGATTCCGAGGAGTTTTAAGTACAAAAATCGGTTATCAATGGCTTTAGTTTTGAGTTTCCTAAATTAATGACATCATCAAGATCATTTGGCATTTGGGCGAGAACAAATGCACGTATTGACATGAACCAAAAACCAAAATACAAAGAATATTTGCGGCTTAATGGAAACTGATATTTTGAAGTAATTTTGCTTCTTAATTATTCCACAGGGTGTTTTGACACTAAGCGAAAAAAAAACAACTTTTCGATTATCCTTGTATAATATGTCAAAAAACTAATTTCTGTTAAAATTTGCATAGGCATGTTAAAACTAATAAATGTATCGAGAGCTCTCTAAAAAATCACTGAAATCGGAGTAAAAATAAAAAGTTATAAAGCTTAAAATAAAATAAACCTAATCCAAATTTTATGATGCCCGTTTTTTTTTTGCACGGGACTGTATAATTTTAACGACTAAAAACTAATTATTAAAAACCAAATGGCCAGCTTCCCTCTTTGTAATAAAATCATAAATCTTTTGGTACTATATACACTGTGTCCAAGAAAGTATATGGGAAAGTTTTTTTATCACCGATTTCCCAGAAAATTTTATTCTTTATAAAAGTTGGTGCATTCCTTAAAACTATAAATGCATATTTCATATTTCACCTGCGGCTAATAGTAAGGGAGTAAATGCCATTTTTTCGAAATTGCCTTAAGAGTAAAGTACCTTAATTATTAGAAATACAACAAAATTTTATATGGGAATGTTCTTGCAAATTAGTAAGTTAGTCCAAATACGAAATTTGAGTTAGGTGTCACAATTTTTAATTTTTTCTGGTTAATCTCTATTTTCCCCTAAACGGTACACCTCTGATCGAGTTTTTGTTTACGCAATTTTAATATATTTATTAAATAACTTAAAACGTGGGTTTATAATAAAAATGGATTAAGTAGTTGCAAACTTTTTAAAACCTTTCAATGTTACGAGTTGGTTCAGATATTAGCGTGTTGCACGCCTCCTTAAACACATTTTAGCCAACTTATGTACTAAACAAAATTATGATAGAATCCAACTCTATTCATATTAATGGAAATAATTATTAATTTATTTGTCATTTTCACCCAGTACGCCGAAGTTCAAAAACCTATTTTAAAGAAATGCATATAAAAAAATTAAAAATTGACACATCTAACTCAAATTTCGTATTTGGACTAAGTTTTTAATTTGCAAAAACACGTCCATGTAAAATTTTACTGTATTTCTAATAATTAAGGTACCGTAAAACGGGGCTACTTCGGCCAGATTTTACAGTTTTTTACATTTTTTAAGGGTAAAAACTTTCGCGATGCAATTAATATTTTTTATGTGGGATACTACATCCTTGCTAGAGTACTTCCTAAAAGAAAAAGTTTATTTTTTTTTGTTCTAACATATATATTTTTTTGGTTGAAGTGTCCGAATTTACCCTACAAGGTGGGGCAAATTCGGACACCTTATTTAAAACGAAAAATATTGAAGTAAACATGGCTTAATAATTACTTCGGACACTAATTTAACTTTTAAAAATATATTAGGTGGGTAGGTACTAAAAAAAGTTAGCATAAAAGCTAGAAATATTTTTAAAAAATGCTTTCATATTTACCATGTCACATAATATATTTATTTTATAAAAATACAAAATATATTCTACCGTCCTCTACAGGCGACTCTCCAACTGCCTTCTGTATATGCGAACCATGTCCGAAGTTGCCCCTCAAATTTGGGTTTTTTTGCTTACACCTCTCTAAAAAAAACATAGCAACTATAAATTTCAAATTTTTTCAAAATGTTAACAACATATAGGGCTACTAAAAAGTAAAATAAAGTTATCCCCTATCATAACTAGTTTCGGCTGTGCGCCAGTTACTTTTACCACTTTTGAAAAAGTTCCAAAAATGGCTTCATAATAAAATAACACGTGGAGACGAGACACTTACCTCTAAACGCTGCTAACTGTCGGAACGTACAAAGGCAACTGTTAAGACACGTCTAAAGAGAAACAGCGCGCTTGCATTCTCTGTTTCCCCACCACTTAATTATTTTAACCCTGATGTCGCGATGTCCGAAGTTACCCACACTGTCCGAAGTAGCCCCGTTTTACGGTACTTTACTCTTAAGGCAATTTCGAAAAAATGGCATTTTCTCCCCTACTATTAGCCGCAGGTCAAATTTGAAATATGCATTTATAGTTTAAAGGAATGCACCAACTTTTATAAAGAATAAAATTTTCTAAAAAATCGGTGATAAAAAAACTGTATAAATATAAACAATTGGGTCTCTACTTTGAATGGTCTTTGATACGTGGGTACATATATTTCGTAGCAGTGTTAAGACTTACATCTGGACTGTATAATATGTACTTGTATAGACATATATTATACCTTCTTTGTACATAAAATATTTAGAAATAATGAATTACTTTATTTAAATCGGAGCTCTTTGAATGCTTAGCAACAAAAGAATGCAAAACTGATGATTGAGAAAAAGTATGGGGAATGTTTGTTTTAGGTGTGGCAAGAATTTCAAAGTTGATTACATTTAAAGAATTGTTTTAACTATTTTATATCGACCGTTTGACGTGGGGGACTGAAATTGGGCATGGTTATTTATTATTACCTACAAACATAGGGATGGTTTATATAGCTAAGGCCCTGCAAACTAATAGCTTTTATAGCGCTCGTGAAAAAGTGTTTTTTATGACACGGTACTTTTTGGCGCTAGTAAGACTAGTTTCGATTTAAAAGTAGCGAGAATAAAACTACTCTATTAGGATTTTGGATAATCGGGATAATATTTCATTGGTATCGATTATAACTAACGACAACCAGGCAAAGATAGACGTGGGATTTTCTTTATCGCGGACATGCCGACAAGACCTAAAATGCTCGCGTCCGCGAGGTTCATCGCGAATTCATGAATGGTAAACGTGGAAATATTAGCAAAGTTTCACGCTGGAGTAAGAAATAAAACGGTTTATTGCAATTATTTTAAATAAAAAATTAATTTAGGATCTTCCTCGTTCTTCCTAGCATTTAATAAAAAGAGCAGGCAACCAAAATTACCAGACTTCTATTGAAGAAATGTTAGGGTTATTGTGAAAATAGTGATGATTAAAGGGCGGATTATATGCACTTAAATTCAGCCAAAATATGCGCGTATATATGCCTTCTTTGCCTTTAAAATATGCAGGTATTTGCATTTTTTAACCAAATATGCATACTGGTATGCAATATTTCTTAATTTATTATAGTAAAATGAGGTAAAGAAACACATTGGGTTTTCAAAAATATGTTTATTTTTAAGAAAATGCAAAAAAAGCAAAGAAAAATAAAAGTAAAATTTTTTTAAACCTAAAAGTGTATAAAAGGCATTTATTACTAAATATTTTTCAAAATTTTCAGCTAAAAAGGATTGTCTTTTATTAGTAAAAATGTTTATACAAAGAGAAGCTTCTTTCAACATCTACTAATGTAATCGGACAATACTGCAACTTAGGTTGCAAAATATAAGGCCAAGATACAACTTCGTTGGATGGTTTACCTTCATAAATGCTTTTTACTGCAGTTAAGTATTTAAATTCTTCATTCTTTTTTACAGTTACATCCAATTCGTTTCCTACTTGACCTCCTACTTTACCGGGAATGTTGTTACATTTAACGGAAAAGGTTTCAACAATACTAATTGAGTCTCTTAAACTTAAATTTCTACTCTCCAACGAGGATATTATGTCGGGTATAAAACTGAAATTAACTTAATAAAAACAAGATCTTTAGCTACACTTGCACTTTTTATCAACTCTTTACTTTGCACGACACACTGCGAATCGTCATCTAAATCCAAAATTAGTTCTTTAATGGCTTCGAAATGCTCTGTGTAGAATATTGGGGCCTTAACCCATGTTCCCCACCGGGTAATTACAGGTTCTGGAGGTAAACTAACTGCTGGTAATCTCTCCTTATACAACTGCACTTTTAGAGGTGCTTTTAGAAACACTTTAAATTTGAAATTAATTTATTTTAATTTAAATGCAGTTTGTTAAGCAGGTAATAATAAAGCATTATTAAGTGACAATAAACAACCTCTAACCCTATACCTGCAAACCCCCGATAAATACCGAAATGTAAATATAAATTATTATAATCTTCAGATTGGAAAATCCCTGAAATAAGTACCGAACTGGACATTAAACCTTTAACGTTTTTAATTTTTTGATAAAGCCGAAAACATAAAAATATGCTCTTGAACCAATACTTTAAGAAAAAGATGCATTTTGTTATAAAATTGACAAAATATGCAATAAACGCATATATATGCATTTTGCATGTATTCCGCCCTTTAGTGATAAAATTTAAATGTTTTGTTATGAATGAATCTATCTTTGCCTAATCGTATACTTGCGTGGAACCCAATATTGTGTTCATATTATCAAAGCTTTTTAAGAAATCAGTTAAACAAAACCTGTGACTTTATATTATATAATTTTTGCTTACTTCCATGAAGTAACTAAGTAGTAAATAGTAGACTTTATACCTATTTATTTTCCGAATGTTTTTTACTGTGATCTAATACGATTAATACAGACATATATATTTGACTTTGTACAAAGCGTCTACATTATTTCGCATTTTTGTTTTAGTTTTATAATAATTATTGTGGGTTACTTTGAGTGAAATAATACGAATATTTTTTGGAATACAGTTTATATATTCAGTCTTTTAATATCCTAGATCCCTCTTTGCTTTTTTTACGTATATTAACCTAAAAACAAAAGTGATATACAGGGTGTTACCAATTCGACATACCAGCATTGGAATCTCGGAAACCATAGGAGTTAGAGAAACGGCTAAATGGGGGCAAAGTAGTGCAATTCGGTGCTGATTATAATGCCACTTTCAAAGTTTCCAAATTCCGAATACTTCCGATTTCGTTCGAAAAAAACCGAAATTTTGCAAAATCGTTTTTATTTTTTCCTGAGCTCATTTGACCTTACCTTTGTCCTTACTTATTTTTTTAAATTCATATTTTTTACACTTCTTGTCAGTCCGGTCCTGGCAAAGAATCACAAGATTAATTAAAAACTTTATTTTATTTAAAACATTCATAAATAAGTAATATAATTTATTTAATAAGAATTTTCTAATAATTCTAAATTTACTAATAATTATAAATCCTAATTTTCTAAATGTTCAAATAGTCAATATTCTTTTTGGGTATCACATGTATTACTTAAATACCTAACATGAACTTTAGACAAACTCTTTCATGAAGCTTATTTGTAAAGGTTTTAAATAAAATAAAGTTTTTAATTAATATTGTGATTCGTTGGGTCCGTATTTAAAAAAGTAAAGTTGGTGATGGCCGCTCGGAGACGAAACGGTGGATCTTTAGTTTAGTAACGTCATTTTGTAGAGGAGAAAAAGTGTCAATGACAAAGTGTCATTTATTTTTAAATAGCTAGTCAAATGAGCGCAGGAAAAAATAAAAACAATTTTGCAAAATTTCTGTTTTTTTCGAATAAATCGGAAGTATTCGGAATTGCACAATTTTGCCTTCATTTAGCCGTTTCTCTAACTCCTATGGTTTCCGAGATTCCAATGCTGGTATGTCGAATTTGTAACACCCTGTATATCACTTTTGTTTTTAGGTTAATATACGTACCCTGTATACTGTATATATTATTTTTATACATGTTTAAAAAAGTGTTTTCCAAAAAATATTCCCCTTTTAGAAGGTATTGTGTTTGGTTTTCGGGATATATACACGTCTGGAAGAGCAAAAATAGACATCGAGATTGGAAAGCGTAGCCTTAATTTCCACTTATGTAAATGTAGTAGTCACGTGATTCGCTTTATCTGTCAAATTTTAATTTTTTCCGAGAATAATTCAAAAGTGGGGTTATTTCTGAAAATATCGAAAAAAGTTATTTAAGTGGGCTAGAAACTGTATTTAAAAAAACTTTTTTTAATAACTTTTTTCAGAAATAACCCTACTTTTGAATTATTTGTTTAAAAAAATTAAAATTTGACAGATAATGCGAATCACGTGACTACTATTTTTTTGCTTTATTTTCATCTCGATCGAAGCAGAACTTGATGCCAAAGTCAAATTTTGAAAAAGCTATTAATAAAAAAAAATCCCATATGATGCGGTCTTACTGGTGATAGCTTTAACTAGTAGTAGTTCATTCTTCCGGTAGAATTGCTTTACCAAGGTTTCTCCTAGCCAGACGTGTATAAAATAGTAGTATGACCGGAATAATTTGGCTTAAAAAGCCTTTAAATAAATGTATTTTAAGAGTGTAATTTCCGTTGCAATATTATTTAATATTCTTCAAATTTTTAAAACATAAGATGAAATAAAAGTTTACATGATTGTGTTTGAAATGTGTGTATTATTTATTGTCACTCAAGTCGACAGAAAAGGTTGCAAAATCTATATTACGTCAAGTTTGGTATAGTCTTTTAGCATGAGATATGGATGAGATTCTCTTAAGGTGGCATTCTTAACGTCATTTAATCCATTACCAACCTATAACCTATTTCGCGTTGCTTTTTTTAGTTTATTATTAGATTAACTAACATTTAAATAAAATCAATATCGTCGGTACAATATTTAGGTAATATCTGACATATAACAAAAATATCTATTCATTTTATTGCTAATTTTGGGATAATTGTATAGTGAAAGAACAATGACATAATAATGTTAAAAAAAATCTTACCCGATATTTTTCGCTATACAATTCTCCTAAAATATTTAATGAAATTCCTTGATATTTATTTAATATGTCAATTATTCCCTATTAAATATGAAGACGATAATGATTTTATTTAAATTTTGTGTAAAAGCTAGAAAAATTAAATAAATATACGCGAAATAGGTTGGCAAGCATGTTGATACTCCCACCTTAAGGACAAACACTAGCATTCACCACTCTTTTTTAAATCAATTTTGGTGTACAATTACCTCCTGCTCCCTGCAATGAGGGACCCTTAAAAATGTATAAATGAGGATGAAGGTGATGAATTGAAGAGGAAATAAAGGAAACACAATTCTTAATAAATATCAATTATTGGGTATGCACATAAAAAATAAGACGACATAACAAACACAACTCCATATTTTTATATACAATCCCGTGCAAAAAAAAAAACGGGCATCATAAAATTTGGATTAAGGTGGGAGTATCAACATGCTTGCCAACATGTAACCTATTTCGCGTAGAATTATTTATGTTTTCTGGCTTTTATACAAAATTTAAAGGAAATCAGTATCGACTTAATATTTTATAGGTAATACTTAGTTAACATATTAAATAAATATCAAAGAATTTCATTAAATATTTTAGGAGAATTGTATAGCGAAAAATATTGGGTAACATGTTTTTTAACATTATTAAGTCATTCTTCTTTCACTATGCAATTCTCCCAAAATTAGCAATAAAATAAATTGATATTTTTGTAATATGTCAGATAGTACCTAAATATTGGACCGACGATATTGATTTTATTTAAATGTTAGTTAATTAAATAATAAACTAAAAAAAGCAACGCGAAATAGGTTGGCAATAGATTGAATGACGTTGAGAATTCCACCTTAAGAGCAGTAACCCCTTTTACCACAATGAAAATTGCCGAACGTTTTGCTGGTCAAACGAAAAGAAAAAATAAAAATTGGTATTTAGAAAATAAATTCTACTTTAAATACCCCATCCAGAAAAGTAAATGACGATCGAAAATATTCCCAAAATTTTTTTTAGAATTTTTTTTTATTTTTAGTAATTTTGTAATATCTTAAACAATTCTTTATTGGTCAAAAGCAAAATGACTTTCCCGGGTGTAGAATGTTGTAGCAAACAATTTTTCTTAAAGCCATTTTTCAATATCGGCCTTACTTTTTTCTCAAAAACGTTGGGCGCGTAAAGTGACTTTAAGCGTGTAAAGTGGATTTACGCGCCCAACGTTTTTGAGAAAAAAGTAAGGCCGTTATTGAAAAATGGCTTTAAGAAAAATTGTTTGCTACAACATTCTACACCCGGGAAAGTCATTTTGCTTTTGACCAATAAAGAATTGTTTAAGATATTACAAAATTACTAAAAAAAAAAAAATTTGGGAATATTTTCGATCGTCATTTACTTTTCTGGATGGAGTATTTAAAGTAGAATTTATTTTCTAAATACCAATTTTTGTTTTTTCTTTTCGTTTGACCAGCAAAACGTTCGGCAATTTTCATTGTGGTGAAGGGGTTACTTCCTCTTAATGCACGTACTGACATGAACTAAAATGCAAAGAATATTTGCGGCTTAATGGAAACTGATATTTTAAAGTAATTTTGCTTCTTAATTATTCCACAGGGTGTTGACACTAAGCGAAAAAAAAAACTTTTCGATTATCCTTGTATAATATGTCAAAAAACCAATTTCTTTTAAAATTTGTATAAGCATATTAAAACTAATAAATGTATCTACAGCTCTCTAAAAAATCACTCAAATCGGAGTAAAAATAAAAAAGTTATGAAGCCCTCAACTTAATTCAAATTTTATGATGCCCGTTTTTTTTTTTTTGCACGGGAGTATAGTAGAATACTCCCCCATAAGATCTGTGTTATTAACAGGCCCGGTTCCAGCGCCCGGGCAGACGCCGGGGGCGCAAAGTCCAAGGGGCGCAAAATATTGCCAAAGGTAAAACAAATAAGCGTCTGTATAACCTTCGATGTATAATATACTATTTAAAAGATAAGGGCGCCCAAGTATTTTTTATAATCACGTCAAAAAAAAAATATTTTTGATGGTATAAGTATATACAGGGTGTTCATTTGAAAACTTCCCACCTCGATTTTCCTGCTTTAAAATGAAAATGTGGAAAATCGCTCGGACCAGTCGATTTTTATTTCGGAGGGGGACATCTTTTGCGTATATTGTCAATCTTGTTACTTCAAGCCCCTAGGAGGGAGGGGGGTAAGATCTAAATCTTAAATGGATACCCCTATTTTATATAATTTTTTTGGATTCTGCATAAAATTCTGAACATTTTTTTAATAAAAGCATTATTAGTCTATACTTAACAGTTTCCGAGATATTGACTCTTGAAAAATAACATTTTTGAACTTTGACAGCGTCTAGCTTTCTAACTGTACGTCTTAGAGCAAAACGGCTTACATGTCCCTATCTTCGATTTTTATTATCTTTCCAATAGTGTCAACTACCGGTCAAACCGGAAGTACTATATTTCTTACATCCGGTTTAACCGAAAGTTCACACTATTGGAAAGATAATAAAAATCGAAGATAGGGACATGTAAGCCGTTTTGCTCTAAGACGTACAGTTAGAAAGCTAGACGCTGTCAAAGTTCAAAAATGTCATTTCTCAAGAGTAAATATCTCGGAAACTGTTAAGTATAGACTAATAATGCTTTTATTAAAAAATGTTCAGAATTTTATGCAGAATCCAAAAAAATTATACAGTGACCGGCAAAGAGTTCGCAACATATGAGAAAAATTTTTATTAGCGGAATATTGAAAAATCTTTTTTGGGGGATTGGATGTGCATGTCCCATAACCTTAAAATCGATTTTGACATACGTCACGTGACCAATAGTATGGCGGGAAAGTTGAAAAAACCAATATGAAATCATCATAAATTAGATAAGTTGATGAGATATCGAAAAAATTCCAAGAATAAAAAGTGTTTAGAATTCCATTAGAATCTTAAATAGAATGTTTGGGATATCTACTTAAAAAAACATAAAATCGAATATTTTTGTAAATATTTTTTTACCGAATTAAAAATTTCCATATTTTTCCTTTCTTAAAGCTTCATTAAAATAAAACTGACATCTGGTGACCGCAACTAGAAATATTCTTTTGTTTTTCTGACAATTTGGAGCAATAATTCAAAAAATTCGTTTACACTTGGATACCAGCTGTTGCAATAGTCTATTTCTAATAACCTTATCGATATTTTTTATATCGAAATATTCTATTATGTTAAGAAATCCTTAAATTCATTAATCCAAAGAAAATTTTATATATAACCGTAAAAAATAATTTTGAATTTCGCAGAAATCTTTAAAAAAATCTAAAAATTAATAAAAATTTAAATTATTTTTTACGGTTATAAATAAAATTTGCTTTAGATTAATGAATTTAAGGATTTCTTAACATAATAGAATATTTCGATATAAAAAATATCGATAAGGTTATTAGAAATAGACTATTGCAACAGCTGGTATCCAAGTGTAAACGAATTTTTTGAATTATTGCTCCAAATTGTCAGAAAAACAAAAGAATATTTCTAGTTGTGGTCACCAGATGTCAGTTTCACTTTAATGAAGCTTTAAGAAAGGAAAAATATGGAAATTTTTAATTCGGTAAAAAAATATTTACAAAAATATTCGATTTTATATTTTTTAAGTAGATATCCCAAACATTGTAATTAACGTTCTAATGGAATTCTAAACACTTTTTATTCTTGAAATTTTTTTGATATCTCATCAACTTATCTGATTTATGATGATTTCATATTGGGTTTTTCAACTTTCCCGCCATACCATTGGTCACGTGACGTATGTCAAAATCGATTTTAAGGTTATGGGACATGCACATCCAATCCCCCAAAAAAGATTTTTCAATATTCCGCTAATAAAAATTTTTCCCATATGTTGCGAACTCTTTGCCGGTCACTATAAAATAGGGGTATCCATTTAAGATTTAGATCTTACCCCCCCTCCCTCCTAGGGACTTGAAGTAACAAAGATTTACAATATACGCAAAAGATGTCCCCCTCGAAATAAAAATCGACGAGTCCGAGCGATTTTCCACATTTTCATTTTAAAGCAGGAAAATCGAGGTGGGAAGTTTTCAAATGAACACCCTGTATATATATTCAGGAAAAAAATATGAAATAAAAATTTCGAGGGCGCTAAATAAGACCCTTTCCCGGGGGCGCCAGGAGGTCTAGAACCGGGCCTGGTTATTAATATAGCATTTATACACCCTATTAAATATACTACTTGCTTCACGCCATACTTTTAAAAATTCCTATTTCTGATGTGCATACCAATATTTTTTTATTGATAAACGCTCTGAGTATTCAATCATTTACACACGGACTTATAAAATATGTTCAAGCAATTTCAAATAATTTTGAGAATCAATACAGAATGTCCGAAATTGTGAAGACCATGAAATTAGTCTATGGAATCGATACCTGCAATCTCATAAATAAATCTATTTATATAAATACATGACACCACAGCCAAAAATTTAAATAGTCGTCTACGGTTCCTAGGAAATAAGGAAGTCTAGTGCTTTGTCTCTGTCGTTATCGTTGTTTGCTAACGCTTCGGAGGCAGCTTTTTCTGAAAATCCCAAGTCCAGGAGATCGGAAAGTGCCAAGAGATGGTCTACTATCTACAATCAAATTCAAACTTTAATAGAAAAAAATAGATGTAGTGTAATTAGAGTTGGGCATGGTCAATTGACCATGACGTATTTGACCGGTCAAATTCGGTATTTATGCATTTGTGATCTGCCCAGATTACCTCCTACCACCCAGGATAATGTTTGGTGTATCGTTATAGCGCCGTTATTTAAGAAAACACTAACACCTGATTCTGGGAATCCCAATAGTCGGCCTCGTTTATTAGTGGTTCCCGGAACGGATTCAAGCACAATGAAGGAAACGAATAGAGAAGTTATTGTTATTCTCTTTTTATACCATTTTCATAGACATTTCCTTCTCAGTCTATTTATTTTCATTTCGCATTTGCCAGAGTTAGGGTTTGCACTTGCATTGCATTTTTGTGAACCTAACTATATCATCCATTTGACCACCCTGTATAAAATTAAGGTATGGCAATAGACTTTTCAGAACAAGCAAAACTTGTTATAAAAAATTAATTTTTTCCAAAATACAAAATAAGAAATTTGGCAAGTATAGTTAAGTTCATCCACTGCATTATTAAATTTTAATTTATTTCAGTCAATTGACCAAAAACAAATTGACCGGTCAAATCCACAACCCTAAGTGTAATCAATTCTCTATCTCAAACCGTTTTGGAAATAAAAATTATAAAATGAAACACGCATGTTTTTTCTAACGTATAAAAAAAATTACCTTGTCGGACTTCCATTGTCTTTATTTTGTTACTTAACACAACGTTTCGATTAGTTAGTATCTCTAACCGTTTTCAAGTGTAAACTAAATTATAATTCTAAGGCTACTGTCTTAAACACTATCCATGTGCAATGAAGCTTGATAACTCCGCCTACGTGCTTATTGGAGTGTGAAGATTGAGCTGTTGGTTTTGGCTTCCAGATATTGGGGATATCTATACTTGGTTTACTAAATATATGGATATTTTGATTCATGAAAGCTGCTTCTCTGAATTTTCGTTTTCTCCAGTGCTGTTCCGTGTCCAAAACCTTGGCTTCTGACCACTGTATATTATGTCGGTTGGTCCATACATGTTCCGCTATACCTGATCTCGAAGTTTCACCTCTTTGAGTATGTTGCAGATGTTCTTTAACTCGTACGGAAAGAGGTATTTTTGTTTCTCCAATGTACGATTCGCCACACTCGCACAGGATTTGATAGATATTTTTTTTGTGTGAAAGCCGCTAAGTGTATTTCCGGATTTGAAGGCTGTCTTGATATTATAGTTTTTGGTTATCCTTCTAACCTTTTCAGAAATCCCCAATTGACATAAAATATTGTAAGAAATGCTTGCTCTTCTTTCATTTCTGTATTCGTTTTTCCATCGCGATTTTTAAGTTTTGAGATGGTATTAGTTACAAAGGTTTCAGGGTAACCATTCTGTTTTAAATCTTTTTTGATGTTTGAAATTTCAATATTAAGGTCTTCCCGATTGTTGCAAACGTGCAAACTCTATGATAAATAGTTTGAATTATGCCCTGTTTTATGGAGTTTGAATGATTCGATCCGTGTGAGTGGGTTTCCTGTACACTGAAGTTTTTATGTTTTCGGCACTTCGTGTGACGAGAACATCGAGAAAAGGTAGACTGGAATGTTTTTCATTTTCTGTTTCCACGGTAAATTTAATGGATTGTCTTATACTATTAATATGTTCCAAAAACCGTATCAGCTCTTCGTTGCTGTCTGTCCAGATAATAAAGGTATCATCAACATTTTTCTAACGTGTAAGTCACTTCCTATATAAAAGTCGACAGGTACGTTGCTTGTTTCCTAATAAAACTACGTGAAATCAAACACCAATATTTACTCTAGAATTAAATTGACTCAATTTGTAACTATTGGTAATTTACCAATGCTTTGGCGGCCAGGGTTGGCTGGTTTAAACCAGGATGGTTTAAACCAAAAACCCATTTATTTTTTTAAATTTTTATTATTGGCATTTGAGTTTTTACTTTTATTTAAAATACCCTTCTTACTACTGGCAATGCGAACACGTCCCTGTGTTAAATGAAAATATATAAGTGTTGGCAACACTGTGTGTTTATTTTACCTCCACCCCACCAGCCAGTCCAGCCCCGCTTTAGATTTGCATTCGGGTATTCCCCTATTTCCCATTTCGTAGGTGCTCGAGAAATAATATTATTTCTCTTTGTCGCTGATACGTTTGGTTTATTTTTCGGCTTTGTTGCAATATAATAATGTCAGGCACCTACAATTTCAGGTTACCTACTATTAAAGTGCAATATTTTGCATGTTTTTGTTTTACTTCCATACTCTATACCATATATTTTTTACATACTTAGTATTTTACATTGTTATTTAAAAATACTGGTATGTTCGATAATCATATTAGGTGCACTTGGAATGGTTGCAAGTCAAACGGCGTACAGGGTAGGCCAAAAAATATAAAACTTGTACAAGAATAAAGTACCCCTATTTCAGAAAATTCAGCAAAATGTTATTAAGAAAAGTTGTTTAAAATTAAAAGTTATGTATAGATTCAAAAACGTGACTTCCTAAAATAAAAAAATATATTTTTTTAAAAAACATTAATAATTTTCCAAAATTTTTTTTTTATATATTTACCATAAAGACCTTCATAAATTAATCAAAATCAAATCTATTTTACATATCTTTGTTCAAATTCAAGCATATTTGTAAAATCTACTTAAATTTTTAATTTATTAAGGAATCACAAACTTCATGTTTGTTGCAACGATATTAAAAACAACTTTAAAATATCCTAAAAATTATTTTTAACAAGATAAGTAATTATAATATGCTAATTAAAAAACTCTCATTTAAAGAGCAAAATTTTTATTTTAAATGTTTAATTTAAAAACTTTATTCTTGTACAAATTTTATATTTTTTGACCTACCCTGTACGCCGTTTGACTTGCAACCATTCCAAGTGCACCAAATATAAATATGATTATCGAACATATGCACCAACTTTTATCAAGAATAAAATTTTCTGAGAAATTGGTAATAAAAAAAATGCCCATATGTTGCACACTTAAACAACCACACTGTATATGCTTATTGAAAAACCAAAGAAAATAATGTTAGTTTTAGAATAATTTACCTTTTTCTGATCACTTCCAAAGACTAGACACACCCTAGCCACCCTATCCAAAGGAAACCCCATAACACTGACATTTCTACAAATTTCTTTTTGCTCCTTGGACAACCTGTCAAACGGATTGAAAATGTCATCCTTGATTTTCGTCTTCATGTAAACGGCATCGGTACTTTTCGGTCTAGTAGGAATAGGGACGTTAGTAGTATAAAACGGATTTTTACTTCTATCTTGACCTGTTCCTGAGATATTTGACTTGTCGTTTAAATGAGTGTTTTCCAGCTCCTTCTCCACTGATTTAACAAGATCCGGAACGCTTTTACAATTAGATCTCTGCATAGAAGGTTGGGTAACACTAGAAACGTATGGTGTATATGTCGAATTTATAGGCCCTAGTTGCATCTGACTAGGCATCTGAGAAGTATTATAATAATACCCATTTAAGTTACTATAGTTCGATACTGCACTAGGAACATAAGATATAGAGCTCTGAGGATGATATTGGGTATTGTATTGACTAAAATTCGTTAAATTAGGGTTAAAATTGGTGTTAACTTGACTGTAAGAGCTAGGAATTTGGTTATAGTTTATCGCGCTTTGGGACGCAGTCGCGTTGGGATGGTACATTCTCGAATCATGAGACACATTGACAGTTTGCTCAAAGCCTCTTGAAGTTTGTGTCATATTTTGAGGAAAATTATTATAATTTTTTGTATTTGAGGCCAATTGGCTGTAAGTGTTCGCTGTATTACTATTATAACTCATTGGATCATGATAAACACTCGTACTCTGATACGTATTTGGTTGATAATTGGTTCTATCACTCTTTAAAACCTGGGCTAACTCCTCCAAATCATTTATTGATTTTAACTCCATGTTGTCAAATGGACTAGATGTATCAGACTCAAAATCAGATAAGTTAAATGGTTTGACGGTAGGTTTTTGAGGCTCAAAGGTTGCATTTGACATTGGAACAGGGTTTAGAATATTGCTACAATTCGTTGAGTAACTAGATACTGGTATGGGCATAAGAATGCCATTTTTGGTAAAGTAGTTTTGTTGATTTTGACTAGTCCCTTGGTCTAAATATGTTATCTGGTTGTCTATATATGTTTGCTGATTTTGATCAACATTTGCTGTATTTAAATAAGTATTTTGTGTTTGCTGTTCTGCATTTGCTTCACCCTTACTAGTTTCTTCAATAAGTTTAGCTTGAGCTTGTTCTTTTTCTAGTCTTTCTAGTTTCTCTTTTTCAAGTTTTTCATCAAAGTGTTTTCTGGCAAGATCAAGACGTTCCTTTCTTTCTTCTACCTACAAATAAAAGATTTATTTTAATAAAAACCTAAATGCTTTGCCACATTGTTCTCCAGAAGTAAACTTACCAATTTTTTTCTAAAGTCTTTCATCTCTTGTGTCTTTTCTAAGACGTTCTTTTCCAAACTGAAGTCATAAACAGGTCTATTATCTTGAAGTTGTTTATTTAGTGTTAATCGTTGTGAATATGACATTGGCATACTTATTTTACAAGGTGGTTTAAATTTTTCTGATATTTTCACTTTAATATCATCTACGTAGGAGTTTGACATTGTTATGGGATAATTCTGCAAAATACCAAATAATAGTACAACAGTTAACGTATGAACCAGCAAACAGGGATATATTCATGCAATACAAACTAAAAGAACAGACATGATTTCTACTATGTAAAGATACTTTTCTAGAATCTTCTGTTTGTTTTATTTTCCAACAAAAATTGATAAGTAATTATTCTAAAAAATAGGGAATATCAATCTAGATTTAATTGGCTGCGGAGTAAATAATTTAATTTACCAGCTTTGTACAATGAATCACAACTTTATACCCGAAGGGATTAAACAAATTTTAACATACCTTCTTTTTACTGCACTTTAAAGACCTAAAAAACGCCTGTACAAATGTACATGACCTGATTTACAATTAAACCAACGTAATAAAGCCTTAATTTATGTTCTAATCCAATTTTAATGGATTTACAATCACTTTTTACTTAAAATATTTCATCACAAGATAATTTTCATTACCTTTTTTTCGTCGGTGCTGTCACTGTCACATTTGACAATAGTAAACAACTAAAATCAAAAAGGCATCCAAAACTACTTTCTATTCGGTTTTTACCGCTTCCGCATCTACTTTGTGACGCTGCCAACATTTTCACAACGGTTTTTATTTTTATGATGTTGGTATTCCTAAAATTTTGACAGTTCTTGAGTTCTTTTTCGTCATCTTCAAGCAATCGTCAACATGGGTGAGTGTCCTGCACCGTAGTTTTTTAAGTTTTTTATGGTAAATATTAAATTTTAATGTAAAATTATTAGTGCTTATCTTTAGAAGACTCCAATTAACACTTTCATAATATATTAGGTTTGCAAAAGGGTCGTTATTGTACCAAATATTTGAAAGCTTGGGCGGGTGCACTGAACTTAACCAAAATCTGAAACAATTTTTTATCTTCAATCATCGCAAAAATAAGGACTATGTTTAAATTTTTTTACTTACCAACATTATTCTTAATCTTCAATGCATGTTTACCGCCAAATATTGCAGCAAAATTAAAATTTATTAATAAGTTTCTTTTAAGGTAAACCCCGTGGATTAAGGACAGCCAGGAAACACGTTAATCACAGAAGAGATCAAAGATGGGCCGATAAGGATTACAAAAAAGCCCATTTGGGAACTAGATGGAAGGCCAATCCTTTCGGAGGCGCCTCTCACGCCAAGGGAATCGTACTTGAAAAAGTGTAAGTACGAAATAGGAATTCAATTATTATAAACTCTGAACTAAAGTTTGTAAAAGTTTGCAACGCACGATTATACACAGAAAATGTTTATAAATATGAGCATTTTGCGATTAATAGTGCTAGATAGAATGTGCTCTGAACCATTGGGTAGTTGTCTCAATCAATTAACCACTCTGATATGAGCTCCACACTCTTATTGACTACATGTATTATGCTGGACCAGAAGGAAGAGAAAAGTTCCAGTGCTCCCATGTTTTGGCCATTGTATCACGCAGGATTCCCTCGTGACTGGTTGTATTCGCAATTCCAATCACAGGAGAATTCTGTGCGCTGCATTGGCTCCATTCTACAAGTCTACCTTTGCCAATTGGTCTGTATGGTATTAATATTAGAAAAACGTTAAAGTCAATAATACCATTGTTATTATATTTTTGTAATAATAACTTTGTTTTAACAGAGGTGTAGAAGCTAAACAACCTAACTCTGCTATCCGTAAGTGTGTTAGAGTACAACTCATCAAGAATGGTAAGAAAATCACAGCATTTGTGCCCCGAGATGGTTGTCTAAATCACATTGAAGAGAATGACGAAGTTCTAGTTGCGGGTTTTGGCAGGAAAGGTCATGCTGTTGGTGATATTCCTGGAGTTAGATTTAAGGTATGGTATTAAGATTAAACTTGTTAAAAACAGTTGTAGTGTAGTAAATAATTTAAATGTTAATTATTACCAGTTTTACTGCAATCAATGTGTCTGTGTTTTTTTACTTTCTAATTGTTTTTATGATGAAAAAATCAGAGCCAATCCCATGATTTCTCATTGATTAAACCTTATCCGAGGTCTGACATGAACTGTAAAACAATCTATGACATTTTTAAAAAGTAAGCAATACTTATGTTTTTTTTTTCTCTTTTCAGGTTGTAAAGGTGGCCAATGTGTCCTTGTTAGCCTTGTATAAAGAAAAGAAGGAAAGACCAAGATCGTAGTTTTTAGGTTTTATAAAATTACTTGTGTTTGAATAAAATGCAAGTATGAAAATTCAAAATGCTGTGTTTTATTTCATAAGATTGTTAAATTATTTTTAATAGATTTTTTTGTGATTTGAGTTATTTTTTATTTGGGTCACTATTAGATTGTAGGAAATACCTACTAAAATAGGAACATATTTAGCATCATTCCAATACTATGTATAAACTTATATCCTTGCGGTTAATCTCTACTTTTTGTAGCTTCGATGTAGACTGCCTTTTTATCTTTGCATAGGAAACGAACCATTTTTTTTTTCTGTGATACAGACCACCCGCTGAAACCTATAATTTCTTTGTCCGCAAATATTCCACAGACGAAGAATGGGCTCCCAACCAGTGCCTAAGGCTGGCCGCGGACACACTGTATCCGATCAGACTGCGTCGTCGGAAAACCGCATCAGTTTATTTCGCAAACGTAGCCAATCCGACGGCGTGCTCCACTCGCTTAAACTTGACCAAAGGCGTGTTCGATTCAACTGATCTGATTTGATTGGTAAATAATCGCAGGCAGGGTCAAAGTGATCTGAACTGTTTTTTAAAATCACCGACCCAAATCTCTGTGCCATTCGAACACGCTACGGATAAAAAATCGAACGTTTGCGGCCTGCCTTAATGTCAAAAACACTTGCGCATGCTCAGCTGTGTTCTTTCACTTTTACAAATGTCTGCTGGCTCCTCTTCTAAAGTTCTTTGTGTTAAGTATTCGAATGGAAAAATAAAGAAATATTAGACCTTGTGCAAAATTTTTTCGTGTTTACCTGTGTAATACATTTATTACATTTGCAGGCGAGTTTTTAATCAAATTTCGAAACGTAAGTGGCCTTTGTAGTGTAAGTTTTTGGTGTATTGATTTTACAGTTTCTGCACGGACAAATATGGACTCCGATGAAAACGTCAGATTTTACGCTGGTTCGTCGTTGAAATTCCGTCGTTTTTCAACGATTTTCGTGTGGAAATTACATAAACTCTAGTGCGAAATACCGTATGGTACCGATATTCGACCTTGTTTCGTTTATTTTTTGCAATAAGAACATTTTCATCTTTCACCGATTTCGTGACACGCCTCGTTTGGCAATGCCGTTCGTCGAACCGGCAAAACTGCACGTCGCGTTGGCAGCTCTGTATTTTCGCCCCCCGGCAACGTCGCAACCTGAACCATCTTCAGGATTTTACGTACGAAACGTCGGCTCCTTCGGGAACAAATGGTGTTGGTTGGTTCGAAAGGGATCCTATGAATGAATGAGAACTGGGTGGATGTTTTATAAGTTTGATGAGATATGTCGCCATGGTAAGGGCGTTGAGAACTAACACTAAACGTCTTCTGAGCAAAACAGAAAAAAAGACGCCGTAATGCGATGACCGCGTGTATAGAAGTCGCTGCAAGTTGCTTTCTATAACGCCGCGAGATAAAATTTGTTTTCGAGTACTATCGGTGTCGAAATGGTCGGAAACGCCGCTCTTTCGGTACTTCACTAACCTATTTACTAACTTCCCAAAGTAGGTAAACCGTTTCATCTGTTAGTACTTACCGCTCAAAAAAGTATTAATCCACTCCATGTCATCTTTTTATATAACCAAAACTTTACCCAGGTAAATGTTACATTTCTCGGTATTTTCTACATACGTCGGTTTCGCGCCACATTCCGATGAAAAAAATATGGTTTTTGGGTTCTTACTGGCTTTAACGTTTCAAAGATGATGGATCTTACCACAAGATATAAGTACCACATATGGCTACGGTTTTCACACTATTTGATACAATGGATTGAGGTATTTTTTATGATCATATTTTGGGTGAACATTTTCAAATATACAGTGCATATCTAAAAGAATACCTCCCTCATTGGTTAGCTTGATCATTACCAGCTTTTTATTTGGTTATCATGTAAAAAATATGTTATTCAAGTATTATATAATAATCAGTGAGGGAATAATTCTAGATAGGCAGTGTATGCATACATACCTAAGTATTTTAATTATTGATACTTAATGTTTTATTTATTTATTTTAAACACATTTATATTATCTTTTGCCACTGTCCAGTTTCTTGTGCTCTTTTTTTACCAACTATAGTAAGTAAGATGTTTATTAAAGAAGACTACTGTTTTGCATAATTATTATTCAAAAGTAAATTTTTTGTATCTTCAGTAGGAAAAAAAACTATGTCACATTTGCTAAGATCACTTAATTACCTTATGTTATATGGCACTAAAAATTTGTTTGAATATATCCTTCCTACATTCATTTCGAATCTTTTAAGTAAGAAGACAAATTTTTTCATATAATATAATTATTTTTTTAGGTAAAACTATTTTTTAAATGTATTATTTATGTAACCCTATAGCTTTGAAATGTCGTCTCGTAGAAGGAGCAGAAGCAAGGACAGAAAAAACCTGTCATCCAAACTCCGAATGGATGATAGGGTTCCTCCCCAAAGAATAACAGGTAAATTTTTTTTTTAAATTTATTTATGACCTCAAATCAGTACAGAGATACTGGCAGGGAGGCCTACACTTACAATCAAATTTAAAAAAAAAATTTTATAGGTATCAGTCGCTAAAATATAGATAGTACCACAATGTTTATGTTACATTTAAATTTAAGTAAGTCTTTTTGACTGCTTTACTAATGATGACTTTCGGTATTTTATTATACACCCGGATGCTTCAGAAAATTGGAGAATTTTTACACTTTTTGATTCTAGAGCACTTATTTCAAAGGTTCATGCATGTTCTTAAGTTGTACTTATGAAAGTCCAAATTTTTGCTCAACACTACATTTGATTTTAGTAATTTATTTTCTAAACAGTTTTATTAGTTTTGCTAATTCTAGTTATTTTAATTGTCTCACGTTTAGGAATGGATAATGGTTATAAATATAGCCAGTTGTCATAATATAGTAGTTTAAAGAAAAAAATACTATTTATAGTCTTATTTTGATACCTCTGCAGCTTGTCCAACATATATTCGCCTGTGTTCTCCCAACATGATATTAGGTACGTTAAATGTGGTTCAACAAAACAATAATTGTATGAGAGATATTGTGTATTTTTGTTTAATTGATAGCGCATCTTCTAATATTTCCAATATTGGAAAAGTTAAGTCATTTGAAATGATTAGGCCTAAACTTCTTTTAGAACTGCGTTATTTAGTTTGATGTTTAGCTTGATTTGCTGTTTATTTTTTTGTTGTAAAATCATATAGGTACACTGTATTTTCTGTATTAATAATAAGTTTATTTTGAGACAGCCATTATAATAAATGTTTTAAGAATGGTGATTGTGCACTTTAGGACCGGGACCGTCAGAATTTCACAATTTTTGAATGTTACTGTTAATGTGTTTTATACAAACCGCAAACCAGTCTTTCCATTGCACTTTCAAAAATTGTGAAATTCCAAGGGTCCTAAGGTTCACCACACTTTAAGAATTAGTTTTTTTCCTTGAATGGCTTATTTCTTATGGTTTATAAGAACAGTGTTCTACTTATGTTTGATTAAGTAAAGTTGTTAAATGTTATTGTTCCTTTAAAGATCCCAGTCTACCAGCTGGCAGGCGACGGGAAATAGACAATGTAATGAAGAAAGCCAGGGCTCAAAACTCGCCAACTTCGAGTGCCATTTGGGAGAAACGGTTGTTGGAAGTTGAGGCTAAGGATTCTAACAGGTAAGTTTTTTTTTCAAATCAATTGAAAAAAAAAAAGAATTTTGGTATAGTTGTCCACACCAAAACCATAATAGTATAAAGTACAAGTTTCATAAGAAGCGGTTTTAGCGCACGCGTCTATTTTAAAAAACGAGCCACAAAGTGGCAAGTTTTTTTATTGACACGTGCGCTAAAACGCCTTATGAAACATGTGCTTTCTACATTCTTTTCTATTTCACCTTTTATAATCAAGAAAAATACATTTTAAAAAGAAAATAAATCCTTCAAATTTTGTAAATTTTTATGTCTAAATTTTATGTTGGTAATACTATTTTTTATCATAGTAGCCTCTGGACAACAAAAATCATTTTGCGAACTGTAATTTTTTGATTTATTGACCCATTTTCACCACGAGATTCTAAAGTTATTTTAGGGCGATTTTGCTACTTTTTTTCGAATGTCAAAAGACATGATTTTACGTCACGGCATTGCAATTTAGTATAGGGAAGATGGAAAATTCAAATAAAGTTGAAGTTAAAATCGACATTGGAAGGTTAGTAGATTGAATTTTGGATAGGATTTGGCAGAAAATGATAGCTTGAAGCATCTACAAAAGATTGATTTATAGATTTATGCAACCAACATACATGACTGTTATCCACACAGAATAAAAAAGTAGGTTATCAAGCTATTTTTCCTCTGCGAAAAATGGGTTTTCTCGTAAATCACAAAGGCCGCGCAAGTCAATGAAATAAAACATTTAAATGTTACCAACGTCAAATAAAGAAAAAAACGCGTATCGAAATAGCTTCATTATGATACGCAAATGCGTATCGTAATAGGTTATGATACAAAATTAAAAAAAAAATCTTTAAAACTTTTTTTCGACTGTTTCCAGATGGCGCCACTCCGGTTATAAGTCCCTCTACCTGGACGGCTCGTCTCGCTCCAGATCACGCTCCCGCTCCTTCTCGAACGCCCGTCGCGGTGGGTCCCCCTCCCCTCGCCGCGCCCGTTCTCCACGCGCGCGTTCGCCTCGCTCTCCGCCGCCGAGGGCCCGTTCGCCCCGCAGCCCCCCGCCGCGGGGACGCAGCCCCAGATCGCCGCCCAGTAATAGGAGATCATCGCCACCGGTAGGGTATAGAGGGGGCGGGAGACCAAGGACGCCACCTTCTCCAAAGGGAAAGAGGTATGTTGTGTTTATGGTAGGAGAGTCGAGCTTTTTAATACAACGCAATGCTGACAAAAAAGTCATTGTTTGGATGACCTGAACCGCGTAGTTTATTTTTCTTTTGTGGTGGTGTCTGTATTTTCATATTAACTTTCAAAATGTCTTTATTCCAAACTAACTTTTACAGTTCATTACATGGAAAGTGACAACATAATATAGAAAATAATAACCATTAAAAAAAAATAACAATAAAAAAAATGGAAGTTAATACAATTTAATTCATTAATAAATCAATTTAAAAAAAATAATATAAATAATTTAATTTAGTAAATATCTCTCTAATTGTTTTTAAAAGTTCCCAATTTTTTAATTTTTCTGATATTTTTTGGATGATTGTTATATTTTATTATTCCGTCATATAAAAGCGATTTTTTTCCGAAATTACTTTTTACTGGTATAGTTTGATAATTTATACAACGCCTGGTGTTATGTTATGATCATGTAATGTCTTATTCTCCTGAAGTGTTATGTTTGATTTTTTTTTCTTTTAAAATAATAGAGTAAATTAGAATACAAATTTTTAGTTTATAAATGTTTTGAACGTGTAAATACCCTTTCGGTCTGTCTATATAGATTAACAGTTGGTTCTAAATGTAGTAATTTGTGTATGCATTTAATAACTTTATTTTGCAATTTTTGTGATTGTTTTATGTTTGATAAACAAGCAGATCCCCATGCAGAAGCTAAGTATTGTAATTTTAAATATATTAATGAAAAATATACATTTTTTAAGTATTTCAAAGGAATGGAATATCTAGCTCTGTACAAAACAGATAAGGTAACGGACCAATTATGGACACTTTTAGAAAAAAAAAATGAGGTGCTCAAATATATTGGATAATTTAAAGTAGAAAAATATTGTTAAATACTACAACTAAATATTTAATAAGAAGTGACGGTCTTGGATTTCTTTTAGTATATCTTAAACTTTAAAAAATTTTAAAACAAAAAAAAAAGAAATTAAAAAAAATTAAAAAAAAAAACAATTATGGACACCTAAATTTCTGACGATTGTGGGTCATAAATAAATACTTCATGACTAATACTAAAAAAATACAAAAGGAAACATATTACTACAACTATATTTTATATATTTCCGAGATATTATATTCTTAAAATTTAGGTGTTTAGGGAAGGTTGTCCATAATTGGTAGGGTGTCCGTAATAGGTCTGTTACTTTTTTTTCAAAGACCATTTATTGACACCCCAATTATGGACACCTAAATTTCTGACAATTGTGGGTCATAAATAAATACTTCATGACTAATACTAAAAAAAAATACAAAAGGAAACATATTACTATAACTATATTCTATATATATTCTTAAAATTTAGGTGTTTAGGGAAGGGTGTCCATAATTGGTAGGGTGTCCAATCCATAATAGGTCTGTTACCTTACCTACCAAAGGAGATATCGAGTTGATAATATACTGGATATGGCATTTCCAATTTAAATTTTCATCTAAAACTAATCCTAAAAATTTTTCGTTTTTGAATATTGAATATTTTTATTATTAAATGTTAAGGTGTTAATGATAGAATTTATTTTATTTTTAGTTATAAACATAAAAGAAGATTTTGTAAAATTTACCGTAAGTTTATTTGATTGAAGCCAAAAAAGAAGTATTTTTAAATCATTATTAATATCAAAATACATTTCTGCAAGAGTTTCAGCAAAATAAATAATTGTTGTATCATCTGCAAATAGCTTTATATTGCCCTTTAAGTTCAATTTGGAAACGGAATTAATGTATATTAAGAATAATAACGGACCTAATATTGATCCTTGTGGAACTCCACATATTATTTCTTTTTCCGAACTTTTTATTTTCCCAATTTGAACAAATTGTTTACGATATCTTAAATAACTTTGAAGTAGTTTGTGTGTATATATTAATTATTTTATTTATTTATTAACGCAATGCAGTGTTTTCTGTTTATTCAAATATCTTTATATTACCAAAATATTTGTAAAAATGCAGCACATATATAGTGGTCAAGCGTCAATACTGAAAAATTTACATATAAAAAAAGAAATAAAATATATATGGTTTTGCATTTCTTAAAGAAATAAAATATATATGGTTTTGCATTTCTTTTCCCCTTTCCTTCCTTTTTCAAGGGGGAATCGTGTATACTATATTATATTGTATATATATTTCAAAACTATTAAAATACTGTTAACACGTTTATAGAATTACTAATGACATATTTACATTTAAAAAAGAAACAATATACTTATTACATTTAAAAAATAAAACATAAAAAATAGATGCACGCAATTGCGTTTACATTATATTTTAAAATTTAGTCATAATCTACTGTGCATCTGTGTGTCGATCACAATCGTCAGTACACTATTTTATGAGTTTAAAAATTCCTCAACACTGTAAGGTTCTAAGTTCACTAGATATTTAAAAATTGCCTTTTTATACTTGGCAAAACTTTGATAGGAAAGCGACTTAACATTTTCTGAAGTTTTATTGTAAAAAATAATTACATTGTAGAGTGGTGATCTCTTGAAGAGAGATAGTCTATGATTAGGTATGTTATAGTTAGACGTTCTTGTATCATATTGCGTATGTGTTTTACGGAAAGGTTCAAAGTATTCTTTATGTTTGCAAAGGAATAACAACATTTCATAAATATAGACAGCACTTACAGTAAGTATATCTAGTTGTTTAAAGCACGTTCTAATTATAGATGTGTCAGAAGATCCGCTTCTGCCAGTAGTGTCAGCAGTTGTTCCGATGATTCCTGCTCAGTATGTTCTCCAAAAACAAGGAATCGGTCAAGGTAAGCCACATTTATTAGTATAATATAAAAACATATACAGGGTGTTAGAAATTCGATGCATTTGCAAAGATTTTAAAAATGTTAACGCCATAATAACTTTATATAAATCCCTGGTAGTTTAAAACTTCAGTATGCATGCACTATTTGGGATCCTCAGTATCCCAATAAGATTGCTCTTTTGGAATCTGTTCAGCGTAAATTTTAAAAATTTTTGTACTACAAGTCATTTTCAGTGTATCCACCAAGAGGTACAGATCAAAGGCTTTTGTTTAATTTCCTTTCTTTAAGACTATTGCGTATAGAAGCAGGAATTATTTTCCTATATAAAATAATTAGAGGAAAAATAAATAATAAAGAGTTCTTAGGACAGCTTCCATTTAGAATAGGGTTAGTCAACACTAAATCCGCACATGTATTTTATATTCCTGCACCGAGGACAAATCTGTACAAAAACTCACCGCTTATAAAACTGTGCTTTTATTTTAATAAATATTGTGGAGACATTGACGTACATAAATTAAACTGAAAAATTAAGGAATGAACTGCTTAGCCAATTGCTGTAATTGCAATACTAATTGAATTATTATTATTATAGCTTAGGTATAAGCTTTTAGAAATAGGGTTTATGTATCTATAATTAACTTGTTAAGTTGTTGATACTATAAATAAATAAATAAGAAAGTGCTCTAGGTTTTTCAAAATAATCAGTATTTTGTTGTAAAGAAGCAAAAATTGATTTTTTTTTGGATATCTGCGGAAGCCATAGGATTTTTTTTTTAACAAATTATGCAGCCTTAAAATATGCATCCATTTAACCAACTCTGTCGCCCTGTATATATTTTGTAAATATTCTAAATAAACCTATTGATTTATTACAGATCCCGTTCGTTCTCTCCGCCCCCGCGCCCGTCCGCTTCGAGCATAGTCCGCAAACCCCCTCCTCCCAAACCCAGCGCCTCGACCAGACCCCGTCCTCCCAGTCCCTCTCCCTCGCCACCGCCAAGACGAATGCCACGCCCCACCACCCCACCCGTAGCCAAAAGGATGCCCAGGCCCACTTCCAGTGATCGTCCCACTGATCCCAGGACCAGGCCGCCGCCGCCCAGGCCGTTTCCCAAGCCTGGACCCAAACTAGGGGAGAAAGGACCCGGACAAGCGGTATGATTTTCAAAATTAAAACATGCTTTATTGTCCAAAGAACATATATAAGTATAATATGGGTATAAATTGTTATAATACCAGTACGAACTAATTTTCACAAATATTTTTCAGGCACTTCTTGCTCGCGTTAAAAAGGAGGGTGTCCCCCGGAAGAAGCGCGCTGGTTCCCCTGGGGCTGAATCTTCCGGTTCTGAAGACAGTGGGGTATCTGCTTCGGTTCCTATAGTGGCAACTACTGCCATGACTTTGTCAGAAAGGTAAATATTTACGGCGAGCTGACTTATAACTAGGATATGATGTATATGATGAGAAAACACATTTCAATACCTGTATCTGTACCACTTTTTCTTCTCAAGATTCTTTTTATTTCTTGAATAAAGGTTTAAATCGTGCTCTTATGAACATTTTGTTAAAGGTTTGGCAAAATAGCTCAATGGTCTGCCGATAGAGAAAGAAGAGACATCGAAAACATGAGGATCACAAAGACTGGCAGCAACATGAAAGTAATGGTGGAGGAAGACGAATTCTTATACGGAACACCTCCAAGAAGATACAGGTATGCATCGGGACTTTTAGGAGAAGTGTTCGTATTTAAAGGTTTTTGTTTTTCCTTGCAGTTTATCACCGGTTCCCCAGGGACACTATCCCGATGAACTGTTGCCGTCAGGACCTTCCCGTCTGGCCGCTTGGGATGACGTGAGAGTGCGGTATCAGTATTATAAAGATTTAGGTAAGAAATTGACGAAAAGTATACGCAAAGTACAGCAATTCATCTAAGAGAATTTGGATGAGGAAACCACGTGATTGCCAATTAAATTTTACTTGTCATCAATCGTCTTGCCAGGGAATCCTGTTAATATTTAACACCCACAATAATTAGGAAACCGGAACAATAAAAATGGCGACGATATCTCTAAAGGACAAGCCGACAAGTTAGCGGACGTCAAGATAAATTTTTTTTTTCAACCATAAAATTTAACTTTTTTGCGGACGAAACAAGCTGTACGGGTCTAAATATACAGGGTGTCCGGAAAAATGTGGGAAATCTCCCGGACATGAAAAGAATACTACAAGTTCATATAAACTTCTTTGGTATCGGCCTCCTCTTCGGAGATATGGGCTCCCAATATTTATTGCGATCATGTATTAATATTAAGCAGTTAAAAATGAACATTTATAATTTATAGGAACAAAGATGTATCCTTTATTGAAATACGCTGAATATACATGATGTAAATATGTTAAAAATTACGTTTTTCCGAAAACGGTTGGGATTAGCGACATGAATGAAGAGTACTTAAGTTTTAGTCAATAGTTAAAGGTATGTAAATAACGTTGTCCAAAGTTTTTATCATACAGGGCGTAAAAAAAATGGGCACATTAGTGTCACAGCTAGTCCGTCCCTGCAGCTGTGAGTAATTCGCAACACTTTCTGGGATAGTAATTTGAAGGGTCTTACCTGGTATACATCATATGAAGAAAAACTTGAAATATACCTGTTGGTTTAAATAATTGTGTCAAAAACTTAATTCCATGGGAGCCCATATCTCCGAAGAGGAGGCCGATACGAAAGAAGTTTATATGAACTTGTAGTATTCTTTTCACATGTTTTTTTCATATCCGGGAGATTTCCCACATTTTCCCGGACACCCTGTATATATCTATGGTTGAGAAGTAGTATTTCATTGATTATATAGTGTAGAGTTAACAGTACTGTCATAAATACAATTCTAATATTCTCCGATGTTTTCTAGGCTACCTTCGCGACCTTTCTCTAGATGACTATGTAAAATGGGAAGAATGGTGGTATAAATATCAGGACTGGTTGGCCAACGAGAGACATTACGAGCACTGGTTGACGACGCACGGGAACTCTGGCGGTAGAAGGCGGAAGAAGAGGGTACCGGCCAGTCAGAGATTGGGTACTTAGTTGAAAAAAAAAGACAAAAATTAGGTAAATAAACTGCTTGGACTTTTGGGTTTAGTCAGTGGAATGAAAATATGCTGTTTTATCAGCTTTATATAATATGGTTTTATGTTGTTTATACCGATCAATGATTTTTAATTTTTACAATAAAATTGCTTTCTGACCGCGACGGTCAATTCTTGAGAGAATTTTAGACCAGGGTCGATAATTTTTGAAACAAAAAAAAAATAATAGTAGGATGAAACCCATTGGAAAAGGAAGAGAATATAACAAAAATGAAGTAGATATTTCAGCGAACAAAAAGCCCACCGAATTAAAATAATTGAAAATTAGGGTGCTTTTTCGATATTAAGTCAAAATAAGGTGAAAAAATAAATATTTTAAATCAAAAAAATTACAGTGTGTTTGGGACATAAAAAGGTAAGTTTTCACCAAATTTCGTGAAAAACAAACTTTTCTTGTAAAAGATAAAAATAAAAAACCAAAAACTTGGTTATTTGAATTTTTCACATAAATTTTGAGGTTATGTGAAAAAAGTGTAAATACAAAAGTTGTAGATCTTTTTCTTACCTATAACTTTGCCATTTAACGTTTTTCCGTAGGACTTGTAGTTTTGCCGGAAATCGAGATAAATCGTTTTCTACCCTTAAAAACTCACCCCTCCCACTTCCCGACCTCGGATCGCCTGTAAATTATTTTTCCTTTCATTTTTGTTATATTCTCTTCCTTTTCCAATGGGTTTCATCCTACTATTATTTTTTTTCACTTTTTACGATTTTCAAATGCTTCAGCCCTGGTCTATTTATGATTATATATATTATTTTGTTTCTGCTGATTAAAACCAACTAGTTGTTATTAAGGAAACTGTAAAATCTCGATTCGATTCTATTATTTAGACTAGGTTTTAAACTATTTTTGATTTTTTTTATTTATTTATATTAGATTTTTTCAATATAGTAACAATTTTTACTCGAGCTGTAAGAATTCAAGTTAATTAGTGGTTTTAAATAAGTGATATAAAACTAGTTAGGGTAATGGCAACACGTAACGCATTCTGTATGTTGAATGTAATAAAAAAATGTTTATTATGAAATAGTTCTAGTTTTATTGCAAACCCACGTATACCCGGTATTATGCAAAGGTTTATCGTTGTTTGACTATAAAATAGAAATTATTTTACATATTATATTATACATAAACCTTATTTCTAAAAGCTACTACCTAAGCTATAATAATAATAATAGGTAATTCAATTAGTATTGCAATTACAGTAATAGGGAACTTTCCAATTTTTTTTTTTCAATAATATGATTTAGTTAGGCCTAAAAAAATATTCCCCAATTATTACTCCTTAAAAATCAGTAAAAATTCTTTAAAGTTTCGCGCGTGTCAAAAGCATTTCGAATGACCTTTTAAGCGCGCCAAGCCCGATGACGTCAGGAAGTATGACTTTTCCGTCATCCTGACCGATGGCCGAGCTACCGAGTTTGCATTTTGATTTTCGTGTGTTATTGTATTGTTTTAGGATGGAATTCTCAACGTCGTTCAATTTATTGCCAACCTAAAACCTATTTCGTGGATGTCACACACGAATTATACTTCTTGACGTCACGACCCGTTTTTACCCGCTTGGGATAATTTGAATTTTGGGGCATTTTTAAATATTGCTAGCGGTCTTTTGGGACGAAATATGTTGTTTTTTTTGCTGCCATATGTTTTATGACAATATATATACCTACTTATGATTTATAGAATTTTTTCCCCATTTAAAATTTTTGTCAAGTTCCCTATTGACTAAAGCAAGTTGTTCCTTAATTTTAATTTTTCAGTTTAAATTATATATGTCAATTTTTGTTAAAATAAGAGCAGTCTTATACAGGGTTGTGATTTTGTCCAGGACATGGACAAAATTGGACAAAATCGGACAATATTGGACAAAATCAAATTTCATTACATTTTATTAAATTTGTTGATTTAGGCAACCCAAAATACACGTTTGTATTGTGTATTATATAAACAATAAATACCAAATTGAAAATTCCAGAAAATGGCTATTTGTTATTTCATTATGGGGCCTGAAGGTTGAATTCTCAACGTCATTCAATCTATTGCCAACCTATAACCTATTTCGCGTTGATTTTTGGAGTTTATTATTTTAATAACTAACATTTAAAAAAATCAATATCGTCGGTACATTATTTAGGTAGTATCTGATATATTACAAAAATATCAAATTATTGCATTGCTAATTTTGGGAAAATTGTATAGTGAAAGAACAATGAGTGACAATGACATAATAATGTTAAAAAAAATCTTACCCGATATTTTTCGCTATACATTTCTCCTAAAATAAGTAATGAAATTCCTTGATATTTATTAAATATGTCAGTTGTTACCTATAGAATATCAAGTCAATACTGATTTTCTTTAAATTTTGTATAAATGCTGGAAAACATAAATAAATCTACGCGAAATAGGTTATAGGTTGGCAAGCATGCTGATACTCCCACCTTAAGGTGAATTTTCATGCGTCCGTCATCCGACGGCACGATGATCCGACGGTATCCCGTTATTGTTGTTTAAGTTTTGTTTGACACCCTAATCCTAATATTATAATAAAGTTTTTTTAATTTTATATGTGTTTAATTTATTTTGTACAATTTTGTCCATTTTGTCCAGAACAATTGATTTTGTCCGGACGGACATAATTGGACAAAATCGTCCAATTATGTCCACTTGGACGAATTCAACCAACCCCGGTCTTATAAGCGGTGAGTTCTTGTACAGATTTGTCCTTGGTCCAGGAATATAAAATACAGGTGCGGATCTAGTATTGACCAAGCCTATTCTAAACGGAAGCTGTCCTAAGAACTCTTTATTTTCTATTTTGTCTAATTATTTTATATAGGAAAATAATTCCTGCTTCTATGCGCAATAGTTTTAAAGAAGGGAAATTAAACAAATTACACAAAATCCTTTGATCTGTATCTCTTGGCGGATAAACTGAAAATTACTTTTAGTACAAAAATTCCCAAAAGAGCAATCTTATTGGCATACTGAGGATCCCCAATAGTGCATGCATACTGAAGTTTTGTAACTACCAGGGATTTATATAAAGTTATTATGGCGTTAGCATTTTTAATGTATTTACAAGCTCTTATAATAAATCCTAGCATTTTTAAAGCGCGAGCAGTAATATTATCAATATGCCCAATAAAACTTATCTTAGGATCAAAACAGACACCAAGATCTCTGTGAAAATCTGTTCTCTTTAGAGGCACATCATCAATGCAGTAATTGAAATTAATATTTTGAGTTCTACATGTAAAGGACATTATAGCACATTTGCCTACGAATAATGTCACAAAATGCTTAGCACAAACTACAGAATACAGTGTGGGCGACCAACTAGCTCTTGGAATGGCTTTTAGCCATAGAATTTTCATCTTTTGGGAAATGAAAAACTGATACACTCTCTTCGCCTGCTTTTAAAACACTTCTATAGTTAGAGTTACACCCAGGAATACAGCAGGGGCTTGGCATGTTGATAAATAAACAAACTAAAAGAAAATATACTTACCTAGGTATCTAGAGGTACCCTACCTACTTACGAACTATCTCTACTAGTGATATTTTTAAACTAATTTTTTTTTTTTTTTTTTTTTTTTTTTTTAACTTTAAAATGTCTTTATTCCAAACTAACTTCTACAGTTCATTACATGGAAAGTGACAATATAATATAGAAAATAATAACCATAAAAAAAATAACAATAAAAAAAAAATGGAAGTTAATCCAATTTAATTCATTATTAAAAAAAAAAAACAGTATAAATAATTTAATTTAGTAAATATCTCTTTAATTGTTTTTTAAAAATTATCATTTTTTTAATTTTTCTGATATTTTTTGGAAGATTATTATATTTTATTATTCCGTCATATAAAAGCGATTTTTTTCCAAAATTACTTTTTACTGGTATAGTTTGATAATTTATACAATGTCTTGTGTTATGATCATGTAATGTTTTATTTTCCTGAAGTGTTATGTTTGATTTTTTTTTCTTTTAAAATAATAGAGTGAATTAGAATACAAATTTTTAATTTATAAATGTTTTGAACGTGTAAATACCCTTTCGGTCTATATAGATTACCAGTTGGTTCTAAATGTGGTAATTTGTGTATACATTTAATAACTTTATTTTGCAATTTTTGTAATGGTTTTAAGTTTGATAAACAAGCAGATCCCCATGCAGAAGCTAAGTATTGTAATTTTGAATATATTAATGAAAAATATATATTTTTTAAATATTTCAAAGGAATAAAATATCTAGCTCTGTACAAAACAGATACCAAAGGAGATATCGAGTTGATAATATACTGGATATGGCATTTCCAATTTAAATTTTCATCTAAAACTAATCCCAAAAATTTTGTCGTTTTTGAATATTGAATATTTTCATTATTAAATGTTAAGGGGTTAATGATGGAATTTATTTTATTTTTAGTTATAAACATAAAAGAAGATTTTTTAAAATTTAACGTAAGTTTATTTGATTGAAGCCAAGAAAGAAGTATTTTTAAATCATTATTAATATCAAAATACATTTCTACAAGAGTTTCAGCAAAATAAATAATTGTCGTATCATCTGCAAATAGCTTTATATTGCCCTTTAAGTTCAATTTGGAAACGGAATTAATGTAAATTAAGAATAATAACGGACCTAATATTGATCCTTGTGGAACTCCACATATTATTTCTTTTTCCGAACTTTTTCTTTCCCCAATTTGAACAAATTGTTTACGATAGCTTAAATAACTTTGAAGTAGTTTGTGTGTATTTCCCCTTATCCCAATACTGTATAATTTTCTTAATAAAATATTGTGGTTTACGGTTTCATATATATACAGTATGTCTCCGTAAGTTTGCATCATATGGAAAACTTTTTTATTATTCATTCTACGAAAAAAAGTTATTCTTCATAAAAAGCTCTGCATGGTCTAAAACCTAAAATGCAACCATCAAATATCGAAAATTTCCACTCATATACGAGGTTTGTCAAAAAATGTGAATTTTTCCAAAGAATGTAAATTTTTCCCAAGAGTAAAGTACCTTTATTTTTGACATTATCAAAAATTGTTATTAAAAAAAGTTGATCAGAACTAAAAACCACGTCTAAATATGCAATTATACGCATTTATGTTGAAAAATTATTTTATTAATTTATTATTAATTATTTAATTTTTTTAATTATTTAATTAATTTAATGCGTGGTATTGCATATTTAGACGTGGTTTTTAGTTCTGATCAACTTTTTTTAATAACAATTTTTGATAATGTCAAAAATAAAGGTACTTTACTCTTGGGAAAAATTTACATTCTTAGGAAAAATTCACATTTTTTGACAAACCTCGTATATGACTGGAAAATTTCGATATTTGATGGTTGCATTTTAGGTTTTAGGCCATGCAGAGGTTTTTATGAAGAATAACTTTTTTTCGTAAAATGAAAAATAAAAAAGTTTTCCATATGATGCAAACTTACAGAGACATACTGTATATATTCACATATACCTTGAAGCTAAATAAACACTTAAATATTTAATAAATTAACTGTAGCCACAAAACAATAAAGTTGATCCCAAAGAGCTAACTAGAATACAAAAAACACAACTTTTAAATTAAAACAAACAAAATTCTGCCGCCATTATAAGACCCATAAACAAACCGCCCTGGGCCGGCCAAGCTGTTGGATTTTTCGCTTTATTAATGCTATTACAGCAAACTTGCACCAAAAATGTTCAGTAATATTTTGTAGACGTTCTTAGCTGTCACGTCACATACATTTTCTATTAGATATCAATCGAAAACCGGACAAAAATACAAATTAATACGAAAAACCGCAAAATTAACACCTACTTCGCGCGTAAATTACATACTAAACCATGGCTAACCTAAAAAAAAGTCACGTGACACATGGATCTTCAAGCAGCGTTGTCGATGTTTCTGTTTCACGGCTTCTTTCAAGGTGTTGTGTGCCAATGTTGAAAAACAAAACGTTTATTATAAATATCGTTTATTGAGCTAAAAATTATATAAAATTCTTCAAAATGTGAAACTCTAAGTATAAAAATATTAAATTCTAAACGAATTAACGACGAACACATTCTTAAATACGTATCTACATGTATATTATCACTAATAGGGGATTAACAAGTAACAAAACTATGAAATTACTAAGCGTAACTAACATCCCTGAAATTATATCAGGAAACACTTGTGTACTAGAATATTATCTTAATAAACAGATATTGGAAAAACGACTTAAATGATTAATAAATTTGGCCCAACATTCAATGACGGGCAGACAGATATCAGAAAATATTAACCACAAATATGTTATACAGTGTCCAAAAAAGTATGCAACATATGGGAAACTTCTTTATTATTGATTTATCAGAAAATTTTATTCTTGATAAAAGTTGGTGCATGCCTTAAAACTATAAATGCATATTTCATATTTCACCTGCGGCTAATAGTAAGGGAGTAAATGCCATTTTTTCGAAATTGCCTTAAGAGTAAAGTACCTTAATTATGAGAAATACAGCAAAATTTTATATGGAAATGTTCTTGCAAATCAGTAAGTTAGTCCAAATGCGGAATTTGAGTTAGGTGTCACAATTTATAATTTTTTTTGGTTAATCTCTATTTTCCCCTAAACGGTACACCTCTGGAATTCAGAGGCGGATCCAGGGGGGGAGCCAATAGGGCCCGGGCCCCTCCCCCCTAAAGCCCGTTGAAACATTGAAAATTAGTTTTTGTTTAAATTAGCGCAATTTGTTTTTACCCAGCATAAATCAGCGCCACCTGCGAACCAAAGTTTTAATACTAAATAGTACGTTTTTCACAATATAAATATACTGATTTATTTTGATTTTTTGCATACGGGCCCCCCCTTAGGAGTATTTCTGGATCCGCCAGTGCCTCTGGTCGATTTTTTGTTTACGCAATTTTAATATATTTATTAAATAATTTAAACGTGGGTTTATAATAAAAATGGATTAAGTAGTTGCAAACTTTTTAAAACAATTTTCAATGTTACGAGTTGAATCAGATATTAGCGTGTTGCAAGCCTACTTAAACACATTTTAGCCAACTTTTGTTCTAAACAAAATTATGATAGAATCCAACTCTATTCATATTACTGGAAATAATTGATAGTTTATTTATCATTTTCACCCAGTACGCTGAAGTCCAAAAACCTATTTTAAAGAAATACATATAAAAAAACATTAAAAATTGACACACCTTACCCAAACTTCGTATGTGGATTAAGTTTTTAATTTGCAAAAACATTTCAAACAAATTCTGCTGTATTTCGAAAAAATGGCATTTGCTCCCCTACTATTAGCCGCAGGTGAAATATGAAATATGCATTTATAGTTTTTAAGGAATGCACCAACTTTTATAAAGAATAAAATTTTCTGAGAAATCGGTGATAAAAAACTTTCCCATATGTTGCATAGTTTTTTGGACACACTGTATATCTGCCCCAGTATTTTTTAAAACCTTAGGCAATACATATAGCAATTACACACAGATGTATTTCCAATAAATAAAAAACTCCTACATATAATATAAAACTAATAGAATAACAGAACACGGGTTGAACAAAAAAATCAAGCTCATAAAATTTTAAATCTTAACCATAAAAGTCTGCTAGGTCTACATACAATAACTGGTCCCACAGGATAAAGTAACGTTTCAATATGAGGGACATATGGTTTAAAAGCAAGTCTGAAACATAATCTTGAAAAAATTGTTTAACTTTTTTATTACAGCATCACAAACACAGTTGTATCACTTTT
Organism: Polydrusus pterygomalis; assembly: GCA_963969555.1. Taxonomy (NCBI): domain Eukaryota; kingdom Metazoa; phylum Arthropoda; class Insecta; order Coleoptera; family Curculionidae; genus Polydrusus; species Polydrusus pterygomalis. The sequence continues at coordinate 11,640,307 of OZ018383.1, forward strand.
AGTAGTATACCTTGAATAAAGGCCTTCATTACGTTTCAAGGCACAACAGTTGCACACAAACAAAGGCTTAATTCTAAAAACTCGAAAACTTTTAAACCTACGTTTAGCATCCACAATAACAGCCACGGTTTCATAATCTCTAATAATCTTAAAAATACCTTTGAAACACATATCCGTTTAAAAAAACATCTATTTTTGGCCCGGTCCATGTTTAAACAGGACATCCTTTAGCTTAACATGGTTTAATCTATTGGATATGTCATCTCTTACACTCTGGGTTCGTTCCTGGTAAGGTGCGCCACAGAACGTTCCACTCTCTTTGGCTTGCATAATGAATTCTTTCCACTTTATGTCTGTTGACAAAACGAGCGGATTACCAATAACAATGATCTTGGACTTGGCCCTAGTTATGGCTACATTAAATCTCTGTAAAAAACAAACAGTTGTGTAAAGTGAATTGTACAAGTTGTTCAAAATGTTATGCAGTTTTTTTCTATTAACAGTATAGTCTTATTTACCATTGCGGCCAAAAAAGACTGAGACAAGGAAAATTTGTTGTTATCAACTTGTTAAATAATATATTATGTTTGTCATCGATATTTTTGCAAGATTTGTTATATAGACGATAATGCCAGCAATAACTTTAGAATAATCCTATTGAAAACGTTTGGGGAGAAATGACAAAATATTAGGCATGATTTTGGACCGAGAAGCCAGAAGAACTCCGACAGAAAATACTTGAAGCATGAGGTGGAATCATAATAAGGGCTTTGTTTTAGGACCATTACTGTTTCTGGTTTACATTAGCGATTTGTCATGGAATATTGAGACAATAATTATTTTCTTTGCTGGCGATACCAAGTTATTCTGTAATCCAATGTTGCAAAAGAAAGGCTTAGACAGGGATCTGAGGCGTATTGAGTCATGGACAAGCCAGTGGTGCATGAAGCTTAATGTATCAAAATGTGCAGTATTGCATATTGGCCCAAATAACCCTTGTGAAACATATTTGCTAAATAATCTTCAACTTACATTAGTGTTACAGAACAAACAGATCTGGGGTTACTAATTTCTTCTAATTTAAAATGGGAATCACATATTATTAAAATGGTAAAGAAAGCCAATAGTTTTATTTTCATGGTGCAAAAGACTTTCAAAGATCACTTTCTTCAGATTGTAAAGAAATTGTACACTTCCTATATTAGACCAAAAATTGAATACGTATACAATATTTGAAACCCTACTGCATTAAAGATATTGAAATTTTGGAAAGGGTCTAAAGGCGGGTTACCAGAATTCCATTTGAACTAAGAGGACTACCTTATCCCGAAAGACTTAAAAGATTTGGGCTAACTGCTCTGAAACAAAGAAGCACTAGGGGTGATATAATAGAAACTTTTTAAATACTAACCGACTACTATTCTTGTAACTTGAGAAATTTGTTTCATTTAAATCAGAATCAACAGCTTCGGGGACACTAAAAAAAATTAAGCAAAGAAAAATCCGCGACATTTCCAAGAAAGAACTTCCTCATCAATCGGATAGTGTACATATGGAACTCGCTCGAAGAAAGTACAGTCTGCGCAAATAGTGAAACTCTTTAAAAACCAAGTTAGTCGTAATCTTGAGTAGTTAACTCCAAAATACTTTCCTACCCACTTTCGCGTAAGAATTTAATAAGTAATTTCAACTAGCCAATGGACTTATAGACTTTTAAATCATGATGAACAATTAAAAAAACAAATCAAAGAGACTAAAACAATACCTTCATCGGACTTTCCGCTTGCTATTGATAAAATAATAATAATAATAATAATAGTCGAGGAGCAACAGTTTTGATTTTTTATGGTATCAGTATTTTTTGGCGTAAACATTGTAAACAAATTTTAAAAGCTCAACTCTTACCTTTGGTTCACTGACGAATCCCAGCTTATACAACTTATCATACAGCAAAAGGTCTTCTTGAGCTCTGACAGTGGAAATGATCATCACTCTCTTCTCTCTACCCTGAAAGGCTTCGGTAGTTCCGACTTCGACGTCGTGATAATCGCAACGCAATGCCTCGCGTATCTTGCACATCTGAAAATGGTTACAAAATCAGTTCCTGACCCAGTTTCTACAGGGTGTCCAGTTACTAAACAACAACGACCAGATTTCAAAAAAGTCATATTGCACCTCCAAGGAGCACAGCCTTGGTTACATTAGAATACTGATGGGCATTCATAGCAAAAATGTCCGGTTATTATATTGTTTACACATGTTGTAAACTGGCGATCTTATTATTAAGTTGTTAACTGCTACGGGCAGATAAAATAGGTTTCTTGATCTTGTATTAACAGCTGAAATGCGAAATTTAAGGAGAGCAAGTAATTCAGTGCAGTCTATCTTATGGTTGCATAATTTAAATAGGAACTGTAGGCTAAGGTATGATCTTCGTCGAGATAGTGATGGAAATTGAAACCTTTGAAGTAGTGCTAGATGGTCAGTACCTCGTGGAGGATATATCCTTAAGCTAAGTATCCTTACCTGACGGATGTAAGGCGTAACCACTCCGATCTGATCCGGAGTTACTTTGTGAGCAGAATTTTCGAAATTTATTGACGTCAAAGCTTTTATGTATTTGCAAACCATTAGAGCTTCTCTGGGATTATAATAGCTGAAAAATTGTTATTTATGTAAACAGTTTAATGATAACACAGGTTTTTATTGTTTCACCAGCGATTAATAAATCCCTTGTATAACTAAATTTTTAGTGTATAGTATAGTATTTGCAGAATTATACCATTGACTCACTGCCAAAAATAAACTACCTGATTAAACCCTATTGTATACGCCTCAACCTCTTCAAAGGGGATTGATTAAATGGGATCAGGGTCGGCTTGAAAATGTACGTACACCCCATGATTTATTTTTATAATTTAAAATAAATAGATAGGTATTTTTAGTTTTAGGTAGGTACCTATAATAAATGTAAAATAATGATAACAATTAATGATAATTGAAAATAATATAATTTAAAAGTATAACTATTGGGACAAGTACAATAAAAATTAATTAAATTCTAAAAAACTATTGATAATTTATTCAAAATTTAACTCTGTATCACTATCACTATCTTCATCTAAGCCTAAACTTATAATTAAGTTTTTCCAGCTCTCTGCAGAAAGTTTTCTTACTTCGTTTTTAATTAATTCTACTACAGATGCATTTAATGTAGGAGAAATATTATTTCTCCTAATATTGGATTTTAATTGGTGCCATATTAGCTCAATAGGATTGAATATACAATAGTATGGAGGAAGACGCAACACTGTATGTCCATTTTCTGCTGTAAGTTTGTCACACTCGTATTCCTTATTTATTTTAAAAGTTTTTATACTTCTAGCAGTTCTCGTTTTTTGTAAGTTTCTTCAAAATATAAATCATTTTCAATCATAAAATTTTGAATTTCTGCTTTTGTATTATTAGAATTGGGAATGTTGTCCATTACAATGATGCTATTTTCAGGTATATTTTTAAGGAGTTTATGTTTAAACCAATCTTCAAAAAGTTGTGCGTCGGTATCTTGATGGTAATCTAAAGAAGAATCTGCTATGTTTTTAGCTGCAAGCAACAGACAATTTGGAACAAACCCGTTCTCTGAACGAGCATGTAATATTGTGATTCTTTTGCCTTTATTTGATGGTGCCTTGGTTTGACATTTTTTGGAAGAATCATCCCAACCTTTTCTTGGAATGTCATGGGTATCGAACCATGTTTCGTCAAGGTAAATAATTGGACGATTTTCTTCTCTAAATTGTTTAACAGCTGTTAAATATTTGTCTCCATTCCCGTAAACGTTGAGATTCTTTTAATGTTTGTCTTTTATTAATGCTTCGGTAGTTAAAACCCATTTTACGCTATATTTTCCCAAGGCTTGAAAGGCAACAAGAGATATTTGTTTCGTCTCTCCGCTCTTTGAGGGAAATCAAAGTGGGTACAGTTTGTGCCTCATACATTTGGTAAATCTTTCTTCTTAATAAATCCATGTCATTTTCGTCAATTCTTCTAAATGTGCCAGAATCACTCCGATTTTTTCCAGGATTAACAGGTTTACGTAATATGTCTCTTACCGAAGATAAAGGAGTTTTTGTGAAGGTAGACGTCTCTGCTAAAACATCCATTTAAATTTCTACTCAACAAAGATTGATACACATTTTTGATTATTAGTTTGGCATCGGTAGATAAATGCTTTCTTTTAAAAATGACACCTGAAGCTGCCCCCCTATCAGCACAATTCCAAGGACGCCATATTCTACCACTAATAAGCCTAACTAAAAACCACTAAAGACTAAAATTATTAAAAATCAGTTTGTATTTATATATGAATCAGGCATAGGTGTAAAGTGAATTTGTACCTTGTCCGGCTCTGCTCGAAAAGGTTTTAAAATTTGGGATTTCATTATTTATTTTATGGTCAAAGGGATAATGAGGGTCTATTGCAGTCAAAAGATCAACGGTATAATTCTACAAATATTATATCTAATATTTCTTTAAATATTACTACTAAGTACCTGGGAGATCGTCCTTCTCTTCTCTCCTGTGCCATAACAGAGCAAAATTCTACTGCAGAACCTTTCTGAGCGTTTCGTTCTGAGCCTACAATCAATTTGTATACAAATATTTTTGCTAGGGGATCACTTAAGGCACTCGCTGATACGGCCTAAAATGTTTAAAAATTCGATCAATTTCTGCCATCAAAATTATTTTAGTAAATAATTTTTAAAAAAATAACTACCTGTAAATGGTTATTGTAGAACATCTTGTTGGGAAGACGAAGTACGTCCGTATGAGACCTAAAGTTCAGTTTTAACATTGTAATGAAATTGTGATCACGGTCGTTTTTATAGACTGGCAATTCCATAAGTCTCTCCAAAAGCGATATATCTAAAAAAGCATAATAATAATAATATATATCTTTATTCTCAACCAACTTAAAAAGTTCATTACAGAGAATATAACACCAAATATACCATATATAAAATCACAAATAATAAAAATCATGTTTAGTAATTATTAATAACTCCATCGAAATTATTTAAAAAAATATTTTTATAATTTTTTTTTAAGTTCAAAATTTTGATATTTCTTTAATTTTTTTTGGCAATCGGTAATTTGTTATTCCTTTATATAATATTGATCTTTGGCCAAAAGTACTCTTAACCATTGGTGTTTGAATATGATGGTTTTGTCTCGTGATGTGAATAATCTTGGTCGAAGGAAATATTATATTCGATTGTTTTTCTTTAATAATAATAGAGTGTATTAGAATGCATAGTTTTAATTTAGAAAGCTTTTCTAAATTTAAATAACCGTTTGGTTCATACAAATTTATAGTTGGTTCTAAAAAAGGAAGTTTATGTATGCATTTAATTATTTTGTTTTGTAGTTTTTTTAATTGCTGAATTGTAGTTAAATTCGCTGATCCCCAAATTGAAATCATATACTGTAATTTTGAATAAACCAAAGAAAAATATATATTTTTTAAATATTTTAATGATATATAATTTTTAGCTTTAAACAAAATGCCAATTGGTGCGATGTAACTTCTTAAATATTCAATATGTTTTTTCCAACTTAAATTTTCATCAATATATAAACCTAAAAATTTAATTGTATTAGTATATTTTTAATTAAATGATTATTGAAAGAGTGAAGAAATATTATTATTTTTTAATTTTGATTTACTTATAAACATAAAAGATGATTTATTAAAATTTAATGATAATTTATTAATTTCAAGCCATTTACATAATATTATATTTAGGTCGTGGTTAATGTTATTATGAATTTGAGCATAGTCTTCATGAAAATATACAATAGTAATATATCATCAGCGAACAATTTTATTTTACCTTTTAAATTTAATTTTGCTATAGAATTAATGCAGATTAAAAAAAAGTAGGTCCTAAAGTTGATCCTTGCGGAACACAAGTTGTGTTTTTTTGTGAACTTTTAACATTTTCCATTTGAACAAACTGTTTTCTATTACTTAAGTAATTTTTTAACAATCAACAAATATTTCCCCGAATTCCAATATTGTAAAGGCATTTAAGTAAAATGTTGTGATTGACTGTATCAAATGCTTTACATAAATCTATGGACAGTAGGCAGCATTTTTGGTTGCTATCAACGTTTTGTTGAATATCCTTGATAATATCTGCAGCTGCAACGTCAGTATCTCTAAATTTACGAAAACCATATTAAAAGGGAAGAGAGTATTGTTTTTTCTTCTAAAAAATTTACTATTCTATTTTTCAAAAATCTTTGAAAATGTGGGTAAAACATTAAATCACAACCGATATCTGAAAAACCTAAAAAAAATAAATAAGTCCATAGGACAAAAAAATTTCAAATATTTATGTTTTTATTTAAACGATTATTTACCGACAAAAATTAAAACATTGATTTCATTAGAAAAATTTTAAGTCGAAATAAAAACATGGATATTAAAAACAGACAATTTGAATATATTTTTAGAAATGCTTTAATTAATTAATATTGTACCGAATAATTTATATAAGTAATATTTTTTACTTAAAAATTATAAATAAATAATTTTATTATAGATAATATATTTCTTCAAAAAAGCTGCGTTTATACTATAAATTAACATTTTTACTTTAAAAAACTTGATTTTTAATGCATATTTATGATTTTACATACTAAAACAAAAAATAAGATTTGCCCCTAACAAGCTCAGCTTCGGGGGATTGAAGAATAAGTTTATCGAAGACAACATAAACATATTTATTATATTATTAAATTTTAAATAAACTTATTATTATTAGAAAAATGTAAACATATATTTTGGCTACTAAATGCAATTAAATTTAAAACCACTATAAATAAAACATCATTACCGTATTTGTACTCTTTACAAATCTTCGAATGCACCACCGGTCCTAATTGCTTCGGATCTCCGGCCAAAATCAGCTGCTTATTTTTCATCAACAAACCAATGGCGCAACAAGCTTCAGGTTCGCGAGCTTGCGCAGCTTCATCTATGAACACAATATCCGGGTGGTATTCTCTGAAATAAAAAAATTGGACACTTGTAGTTTATTTTTGACAAAAATGTTATTTCAATCCGCTTCCGTTAACTTTAGTTAAAATTGGGTTTTATGACTTTAAAATTAACAGAAAAAAATTACATACTTAGTACTAAAACAGGTCGAATTGAGAACTACCTTCTCCTCTTTCAAGGCCCATCAAAGGCAAAGTAATCAGTTTAAAAAATCAAGAAGTAAATATATAAGTTGCCCTATTACCTTCTTTGTAACTCACCTAGTATATTTTCCCGCCAGCACCAAAGTGGTCACTAAAATTCTATATTTGTTGAGTTCAGCTTTTGCGAAAGGCACAACCACTTTTTCATCTTCATCATAGTAAATATTACAGTAGTCGACAATACTGTCGTGTATTGTCTCACTGAAAAGAAAAAAAAGTATATATTAATAATAAGGGGATTTCTGAAAAGATTAGAAGGATAACCAAAAACTATAATATCAAAACAGCCTTCAAATCCGGAAATACGCTTAGAAGCTTCTTACAAAAGTAAAACTCCCCCGTAATGAAAACACAAAAAATTGTATCTATCAAATCCCTTGCGAGTGTGGCGGATCGTACATTGGAGAAACAAAAAGACCTCTTCCCGTACGAGTTCAAGAACATCTGAAACGTACTCAAAGAGGTGAAACTTCGAGATCAGGTATAGCGGAACATGTATGGACCAACCAACATAATATACAGTGGTCAGAAGCCAAGGTTTTGGACACGGAACAGCACTGGAGAAAACGAAAATTCAAAGAAGCAGCTTTCATGAATCAAAATACCCATATATTTAGTAAACCAAGTACCTATAGATATCCCCAATATCTGGAAGCCTCCTCTTGTCCGAAACCAACAGCTCAAACTTCACACTCCAATAAGCACGTAGGCGGAGTAATCAAGCTTCATTGCACATGAATAGTATTTAAGACAGTAGCCTTACAATTATAATTTAGTTTACACTTGAAAACGGATAGAGATACTAACTAACTGAAACGTTGTGTTCAGTAACAAAATAAAGACAATGGAAGTCCGACAAGGTAATTTTTTTTTGATATTACTTCATTGTCTACCTACCACCTTCAAACATACCTGATGATGGTACCCGAAAGACGAAATGTATTTTAATTGTTGACTAGGATTTATTTTATAGAGTTATGGGTATATCGTAAGTTAAATTTTATAGCCTGGACCTGTCTATAGTGGACTTCACCTTAGTTTTTTATGCTTTGACGTCTCTCTTGTCAAACATATTAGCCAACACGTGATTTTAAAATCCCTAATTCTATAAACGGCTTTCAGGCACGGGCATTGGCTAGATTAACAAGAGATGGATATATAACTGACCGTATAGTTACATGTACATGACGAAGATGCACACTACACAGTTCAATACGTTGCCCTTCAATGAGCTCAAACTCGTCAAAAGCACAGCATCGCTCATATATGCCGTTAGTATGTGCATCTTTGTCTTACGCATTTGCTCTCGCATATCTCTTTTCGTACTTCATTAATTCGATTGTCTCGTCGCGTTCTTTAAATATCACAGAGCCGCATTGGGACACACCGCGTGCAGTCTGCTGTTAATTCTTGATCGTTCGTGTTATTGTTTTTGGTATTTTTCAGACAGCATTTTGCTTATATTTTGTGCGTATTAGACTTTTTGGTTTTAAACTGCCGGACTGTGTGTATCTGTGACGTGTTTCTTTTTATGCAAAAGTAAGTAAATAATTATTAATGTCTCGGACGGTGACGACGACATCGACAGCTTGTCAGATGAAGACCAAAAATAATAGGGAACTTGCAACAAAATTAAATTTGAAAACCACAGTGAACCATTATGCTAAAATAAGTTTTACATACAGTTGTATTGAAGACTGCTTGAGGTATCTGTTCTGCAAACGCATGGACATAAATCTTTTTTTGTAGTATCTACTTACATTATTTTTTCTTTATTCATTAAAAAAAATACCTAATTCGATAACATTACAAACTTTTGTTGTTTTATTATAAACCAACGAAAAGTTAGACCTATTGTAAACTTTAAACTCTTTAGAACCTAGTCTAAAGAAAAAAATATCTACCCGTGAATAAGAAAATAAAAAAGTAAACAATAAGCTATTAAATATAATATATAGATTTTTTCAACTTAACACTGCATGGTATAAAATCAAATTAAAAAACAAAATAATTCTTTAATAAAAAACGTAGTTAATTATTGATAATACTAGATTTACGACTGCCCCTTGTATATTTTTTATTGTACTAAATTAAGAGTGTGTTTTTACCAAAATAACAGCACTTTATTATATTATGAATAAAAATTAAATGAAATTGTTTTTCTGATATTCTATCCTATTTCCATTTCCCTTCAGTGTTTTTTTTTTAAATATCTTAAAAATTGCTTAGGTAATTCTCGTTTCCATCCATAATTACAACTACAAATAAATTGACCCATGTTCACACATAATTTTTAACTCCGGCCCTGGCCAATCCTTAAGTTCTGTAAAAAGAAATGTTATAAATGACATGTGTCAGCGGCGGCCATTAAAAACTAAGGTGAAATCCACTATATCATTTGGTAACATCGATGGTATTTTATATTATTATTTAAGAACATTCTAGCTAAAACGCAAAAGAAAGTATAAAAATAAAAAAAATTCTTACGTATCACAGTTCTCAGACATTATCCTCTTCAATTCCTTCGTGTCGCAAAACTTGGCAAGTTTTTCGGTAAGCATGTTACAGGCCGCGTTGGCGGGCGCACAAACTAAAATTTTGTGCTTTGTAAGGCGTTTTAAATGGTAGATTGCCTCGACAATGGTCACCGTTTTTCCTAGAAAAAAATGCTGCTATTTACAAGCATTCTACAAGTATTATGGCTAATATAGACCAGGGTCGATAATTTTTGAAACCAAAAAAAATAATAGTAGGATGAAACCCATTGGAAAAGGAAGAGAATATAACAAAAATGAAGGAAAAATAATTTACGGGCGATCCGAGGTCGGGAAGTGGAAGGGGGTGAGTTTTTAAGGATGGAAAACGATTTATCTCGATTTCCGGCAAAACTACAAGTCCTATGAAAAAACGTTAAATGGCAAAGTTGTAGGTAATAAAAAGATCTACAAATAGTGTATTTACACTTTTTCAGATAACCTCAAAATTTATGTGAAAAATTCAAATAACCAAGTTTTTGGTTTTTTATTTTTATTTATCTTTTACAAAAAAAAAATTTTTCACGAAATTTGGTGAAAACTTACCTTTTTATGTCCCAAACACACTGTCATTTTTTTGATTTAAAATATTTATTTTTTACCCTATTTTGACTTAATATCGAAAAAGCACCCTAATTTTCAATCGAAAATTCTCACGTCAAAATATCTGCTGCAAAATTTTGAGGTTATGTGAAAAAAGTGTAAATACAAAAGTTGTAGATCTTTTTATTACCTACAACTTTGCCATTTAACGTTTTTCCATAGGACTTGTAGTTTTGCCGGAAATCGAGGTAAATCGTTTTCTACCCTTAAAAACTCACCCCTTTCCACTTCCCGGCCTCGGATCGCCCGTAAATTATTTTTCCTTTTTTTTTGTTATATTCTCTTCCTTTTCCAATGGGTTTCATCCTACTATTATTATTTTTCACTTTTTACCATTTTCAAAGGCTTCAGCCCTGGTCTAACATAATAAATATGATGAATGAATGTGATTAGGCCACTGATCAGTGCGATATTAATTTACCTGTTCCAGGGGGTCCATATACGATATAGGGGGCGCCGTTAGATGTGTTGTTCACTATTTTAAGGACGGTCGTCATTTGTTCTTGATTTGAGTAGATGTTCGTATTAAACAACCTTAAACAAAAATTATTGATGCAACAACCATATTGTCTAGTTGTTGAGAAAGTACTCTAATTAGAGGTGTGCTTAAGAGTTATTTTTGAATCACCGGTATACCGGTGACTGTTATTTTAAATTAACTGTTATTTTAAACAGTTACCAGTTATTTTCAAAAAATGAGATTTACTAGGTGAAGGTCAAGGTTGAAGGTGTCAATTTAAATAATCGACTTTTTCTCTTTTTAAATATTTTATTGGCGCCAAATTAAAATAGCTGTTATTTTGAATAATAACAACCTTTTCTCTATTTTATTTTCAGCATATTATGTTACTATACCCATCACATACCACACACCCTAGTCTCTAGTTAAATTACCAATAAAAATAAAGTCTATGTAGTATCATATACTAAGTATATACACACAATACGACGGTCACGACTCACGACATACACACACATAAATAGAAAATACATTAACTACAAACAATGCCACAACGCGCTTCGGGGAATTACAGAATAATTGCCAACCTATCCACCAATCCACTATTTCCCTCGCAATTTTAAACGTGAAGACTAGTGAAGACATGAAATTATCTTGTAACTATTTAACACCTTTCCTTTAAGCATAAACATCCTGCAAACCAGGACTATCAAATATCAGAGAAATAACGTTCATTGGAAGTTAATTATACCTTACCGTTACCGCCCACAAAGTGATATGAAAATTATCCGATTACTAATAATAACCATGTTATTTTTTAATATCCAGTTATTTAACAGCGAGAGAAGGCTGCATGAGCCGGCGACTTAAGCAGCGGCAGTGCTGTGCGATCGGTTGGTATATGAATCACTAGTAGTTGCTTCACATCCTATTACTAAAATAACCATGTTATTCTTTATCCAGTTATTTAGAAAATAACAGCGTGCAGCGAAAGAAGGCTGCCATGAGCCGGCGAACTCAGTCGGCAGTGCGATGTGCGAGCGCTTGGTATATTGAATAACTGGTAACTGCTTCAGATCATATTTAATCACCGATAGCGACTGTTATTTCTTAATAACCGGTTAGTTTTAACCGTGACAGTTATATCGTCACACCTCTAACTCTAATGTATGATCAAAACTTAGCCATGAAGCTTGAGTCTAATCAATGACTTTCTCACCAACCGCTTCTATCAAGTAAGGATTAATGGTATTTTATCCTATAAACATCCAGTTATAAGTGTGTCCCTCAGGGATCTGCTTTAGGACCATTACTGTTTCTTGTTTACATTAGCGATTTGCCATGGAATATTGAGACAATCGTCATTTTCTTTGCTGACGGTACCAAGGTATTCTGTAATCCATTGTTGCAAAATAAATGCTTAGACAGGGATCTGAGGCGTATTGAGTCATGGACAAGCCAGCGGTGCATGAAGCTTAATGTATCAAAAAGTACAGTATTGCATGCATATTGGCCCAAATAACCCTTGTGAAACATATTTGCTAAATAATCTTCAACTTACATTAGGTTACAGAACAAACAGATCTGGGGTTACTAATTTCTACTAATTTAAAATGGGAAGCACATATTATTAAAATGGTAAAGAAAGCCAATAGTTTTATTTTCATGGTGCAAAAGACTATCAAAGATCACTCTCTACAGATTGTAAAGAAATTGTACACTTCCTATATTAGATCAAAAATTGAATACGTATACAATATTTGGAAACCCCTTCTACATCAAAGATATTGAAATTTCGGAAAGGGTCCAAAGGCGGGTTACCAGAATTCCATTTGAACTAAGAGGACTACCTTATCCCGAAAGACTTAAAAGATTTGGGCTAACTGCTCTGAAGCAAAGAAGAACTAGGGGTGATATATGTAATAGAAACTTTTGAAATACTAACGGACTACTATTTGTTTCATGTAAATCAGAATCAACAGCTTCGGGGACACTCAAAAAAATTAAGCAAAGAAAAATCCGCGACATTTCCAAGAAAGAACTTCCTCATCAATCGGGTAGTGTACATATGGAACTCGCTTGAAGAAAGTACCTGCGCAAATAGTGTAAACTCCTTTAAAAACCAAGTTGATCGTAATTTTGAGCAGTTAACTCAAAACGTTGTGCATTACGGTGCTTGATGATATTCGTTTTTAAAAATCTAATGATATTTATGCGTCCAAAATACTTACCTACCCATGTTTAAATAACTTTCGCGTAAGAATTTAACAAGCAATTTAAACTAGCCAACGGACTTTCAGACATTTTAAATCACGATGAACAATTAAAGAAAAAAAAACAAATCAAAGAGAGTAAAACAATAGCTTCATCGGACTTTCCGCTTGCTATTGATAAAATAATAATAATAAGATCAATGATCATAACATAGGAAGGGCTGTACAGTTTATCAAACTGTAGATGTCAAACTTTAACAACTAAAAACTGCTTCGCCCTTTATAAAGCTCGCGGTAGCAGTACATAGTGTTATTTACTTTTAGAAGAAAAAACAACTTACTCGTTTTGAGAAATGGTAATGGGTTCATAGACTCTCCTATTCGGTATCTCGGTGGGAAACAAATTCTTGTGAAAGCCGTTTGCGACCACTTGCTCCACACCTTGATGCATTCTTTCGAAGTGTATCCTTCCCAATACAAATCGGACGTCGATTTCTATATCCGGTTGATATTGAACAGCTGTTAGAATGCTAGAAAATTAGAAATATGTATAAGTTACCACTACAACAGGGTGGGATTTCTACTCATATACAAGGCGTCCAAAAAATACGGGTACAACGTTTGATGACAGCCTCCTTTTGTCAAAATAGATGGATTCTAGACAACTTAGTTATAATCGAAATTCCTTAAATAATTTTTTCGACCATCGTCATCTAATACCAATTTTGATTTTCCTTTTGTCAAAATAGATGGATTCTAGACAACTTAGTTATAATCGAAATTCCTTAAATAATTTTTTCGATCATCGTCATCTAATACCAATTTTGATGACAAAATATGTTTTTTTTAATTGATACAATATTTCGCTTATTTAAAGTACGCCTCAGCGTGTTTAAATCCCATTTTCAAAAACGCGCGTGTTTTAAAGTTACCATGGCAACATCAACAACCCGTGAAACGTGAAGTCTAAATATGTCAACTTTTTAATTATTGATTTGACAGAATTACCTTTTAACGTCAAATAATAGCTATTTATACAATAAGTTGGGAAATGAGTGTCTTTTAGGCACGCGACGTGAAAATTGTCCAACGAGGCAAAGCCGAGTTGGACAACACGTCAAAGTGAGTAAAAGACATTGTTTCGTAACGAATTGTATACAATATTTTTTCTACTGAGGTTTTATAATAAAAAACTTAATTTTACTAACATTTTATTACCTATGTTTCATTTAGACCTTTCATGTCAAAAAAATCGACAGTTGTCAAAAAAAATTCTAAAGATTTTTTTGTCAAAAACTGCGACAAATATAAAAGTAAAAATGAGTGATTTAGAGGACTCAGACATTGAAAATGCCGCAAATGAGGCAATGGTGTACCTTGTTCCCCAAAAATCAAGAAGTTTGTATGAGGGCACATACGAAAAATTCAAAAAATGGTATGAAGAAAAAAAGGTAAAAAACTTAGCAGAAAAAGTATTTTTGGCATATTTTTCACTATTATCCGATGCCTATAAGCCATCAACTTTGTGGAGTACTTACTCAATGCTTCGAACGATGGTTTATTTGAATAAAAATGTTGAGATGAAGACATTTACAAATCTAATAAATTAATTTTAATAATATAAGTAACTGTACTGTTAATATTTATAATAAATAGGTAAAACTATAGTTTGTGTTTATATAGCTATTATTTGTAAATAATTACTTATTATTAGCTGTTTCATTTGCCCCTTGCCAAAAAATATTAAATTATACCTAGTCTGTGGTTACGTTTTAATTGTAAATAATTACCTGCGTTACTTTTAAGCACGTTGCTCCTGGTAACGTGCTTTAAAGTAACGCAGGTAATTATTTACAATTAAAACGTAACCACAGACTAGGTATAATTTAATAATTTTGGCAAGTGTCAATGAAACATAGGTAATAAAATGTTAGTAAAATTAAGTTTTTTATTATAAAACGTCAGTAGAAAAAATATTGTATACAATTTGTTACGAAACAATGTCTTTTAGTCACTTTGACGTGTTGTCCAACGAGGCAAAGCCGAGCACGTCGCGTGCCTAAAATACACTCATTTCGCAACTTATTGTATAAATAGCTATTTTCTAACTTGGTATCATAACAAGTCTATTACGATACGCATTTGCGTATCGCAATGAAGCTATTTCGATACGCGTTTTTTCTTTATTTGATGTTTTAAATGTTTTATTTCATTGATAACCTACTTTATTAATCTGTGTGGATAACAGTCATGTATGTTGGTTGCATAAATCTATAAATCAATCGTTTGTAGATGCTTCAAGCTATCATTTTCTGCCAAATCCTATCCAAAATTCAATCTACTAACCTTCCAATGTCGATTTTAACTTCAACTTTATTTGAATTTTCCATCTTCCCTATACTAAATTGCAATGCCGTGACGTAAAATCATGTCTTTTGAAATTCGAAAAAAAGTAGCAAAATCGCCCGAATTTCCGAACGCTCTGTATATGTACCGAATGTACAAGGATCACACAACGTATTCCGTCCAATTTCAAATCTCATATCGCTAAAATAACTTTAGGATCTCGTGGTGAAAATGGGTCAATAAATCAAAAAATTACAGTTCGCAAAATAATTTTTGTTGTCCAGAGGCTACTATGATAAAAAAATAGTATTACCAATATAAAATTTAGACATACAAATTTACAAAATTTAAAGGATTTATTTTCTTTTTAAATAACTTTGGCAGATAATTTTGTTAAAAAACTTGGGCGTTGCTAAATTCTCGGGTGTTCAAATCGACGACAAACTAAAGTTTAGGGACCACATTCTTGCATTGAATGGGAGACTAGCGTCCGGTTCTTACGCAGTGAGAGTGAGAGTTGTCTCAAGAGAATTGGGGAAGAGTGTGGGTAAAATGGTTTATTTTTTACTTGTTGAGTCATTTGGGGTATGGTATTGTTTTTTGGGGATTTAGTAGTAAGAGTCTATTGGGCTCCATATTGGTTTTGCAAAAGAGGGCATTAAGATATTTCTGTGGTGTTAATTGTCATACTCACTGTAAACCTTTATTTGCCAGTGAAAAGATTTTAACTTCGATTGGAATTTTTATCTTGGAAAAATCTTATACAAATTACGTTATTAATAGCTCCTATAACATGCGTACTCCGAATGATATTCCTCTTCCCATATCAAAAACAACTATCACCAAAAATTCCCTGATATTTGAGAGCATCAAAATTTATAACCACATACCACTGGCTTATCGGCAGGTGATTGATGACAGGATTTTTAAGCAAAGTATAAAAAGGCAAATAATTACTAGACCCTACTTTACTATCCAAGAATTTTACAATGATAATATCTAGGCATTTCCTTTACTTTGATTAGTGTATATTCTTGCCAGATTTAGTTATTCTTACTTTATATAGTGAACATTGTAATTTCCATAACAGTTGTAATACTGTCCAAAGCTTTATTAACAAGATGTACTTCTTAGAACAATAAAATGTATTCAATATCCCATCAATACAAACTTTTCCCATGTAACCAATTTATGCAAGTACCTGTATACGCACAAACAGACAAAATATACAAAGCGTTGCAAAGATTCGGCCCTCATACATTTGCCAATACTTACAAATCGTTTAAAAAATAAATATCCACGGTTTTATCGTTGACCTTTTGAATAACACCTTGATAGGAAGTATGATCGCCGTGAATCTTAATTTCGATTAGATCGCCCTTCACTACGGATGGCCTCTTTTCGGCTAAACCTGGCACCTCGAGCACCAAAATATCGCCTGGTTTGTATTTTAACTTCACCTAAAAAAAAATTACTTTAATCATTAAATATTATTATAGTTTCATTATTTTATATTGTGTATTAATTGTTTCCATCATCAATTTCTATTAAAATCATAGACATATAACATTTTGATCAGCAAACAATAAAGATGGCGACGAGTCGGTTCTGGAGTATTTTTAGATGATGTCGCTAAAGAAGGACAGGCCGATAATAAGAGGTTTGTCCACATGCTCATGATTTTTAAATTCTAAATTAGTTAGATAATCATAATAATAAGTTTATTTAAAATTTAATAATATAATAAATATGTTTATGTTGTCTTCTATAAACTTATTCTATTCTTCAATCCCCTGAAGCTGAGCTTGTTAGGGGCAAATCTTATTTTTTTGTTTTAGTATGTACGAGCCCCGTCTCGGTGAAGTTGGCCCAACGCAGTGGTGATTTGCTGCTATTTGGTTTCGTTGATTTTTATTAATGGACAGTTTTTTTTGGATTTTAAAATATTTTTTCCTGTTACAAAAAAATCTAGTATTTTAGGCTAATATTAAATAAAAATATCGTATGTTATCAGAATTATATTTTTTAGTTTTTAATACGTTTTCGCTAATATGACAAATTTCATAAAAAAAACGTAGTTTTGATAGTTGGGCCAACTTCACTGAGACAGAGCTCGTAAAATCATAAATCATAAATATGCATTATAAATCAAGTTTTAAAGTAAAAATTCTAATTTATAGTATAAACGCAGTTTTTTTTGAAGAAATATATTACCTATAATAAAATTATTAATTAATATATATAATTTTTAAGTAAAAAATATTACTCATATAAATTATTCAGAACAATATTAATTAATTAAAGCATTTCTGAAAATATTTTCAAATTGTCTGTTTTTATTATCCATGTTTTTATTTCGACTTAATTTTTTTTAATGAAATCAATTTTTTTATTTTTGTTGGTAAATAATCGTTTAAATCAAAAACATAAATATTTGAAATTTGTTGGTCCTATGGACTTATTTATTTTAGGTTTTATGGTTATTTCATTTTTATGATTGTGGTTTTTAAATTGTATAAGGTTTTTATTTTTAAATATATATATTAAGATATTATAAATGTAAAGTTGTCTTATGTTCAACTTTTTTGTTTCTGAGTATAATTCTTTTGAAGGATAAAGATAATCTTTATTGAATATAATTTTTAGAAACCTTTTCTGTAATATTTCTAATTTTTTAACTAACGTTCTATTTAATCCTCCCCAACCTAAAATTCCGTAATTTAAATGAGTTTTAACTAACGCGTAATATAATATTTCCATGTCTTACATTTAAAATGTTTTTAATGTTTTTAAAAATCGGTAGTAAACTTCTTAATTTTTTGATTAAGTATTCTAAGTGAAAATTCCAATTTAATTTACTGTCAAAAATAATTCCTAAATATTTTATTTTATTAACTTTAAAAATTTGAATGTCTTCATTCATTTGAACACTATTCGTATTTCGTGGTTGGTTATTTAGGTTTAAAGTAAAAGGAATATAATTTGTTTTATTAAAATTAATTGTAAACAAATTGTTATCAACCCAATTTCTTATAATCTTAAAATCTCGTTTAATTTTATTATTTAAGTTGTCCCAATTTGTATCGGTATAAAAAATTGTAGTATCATCTGCAAAACTATGAATTTGTCCATCGCAATTTATACTAAATAAGTCGTTAATATAAATATTAAAAAATAATGGTCCTAAAATTGTTCCTTATGGAACACCATACTTAAATACTTTTGGATAGCTTTTTTCTTTATCTATTTATTTAGATACTTACGTTCTCCATATTATAACAGCTTATACCAATGATGGAACAAACTTCTTCTAACCATAATAATATATGAAGGAAATGATTGTAGTTATTCTTGGTTACATATCCTGGATGCACTTTTTTCCTAAAAATTAATAATTGTATTGGTTATCAACGCTACATATACTACACTAAGGACTGGTACTAGAGCCGTGTTTAATTTTTAAGAATTCTACAGAGTTTTTCCAAATAACCTTTAATTAGCTTATTAGAACATAATAAAATTTGGCGTGCCAGTTCATCATACAAGGATCTTCAAAAAAGGCTAATACAATTTTGATGTAAAATTAATAGGGGAGCAAATATTTGCTGTATTGACTGGCTGGCAAAATACACAACGATGTTTAACGTTTTCTACAAAACAAAAACTGGACTGACTGTTGTAATAGACTACTTACAATAAGTTTTGAAGGACGTCATCACCGAAATCTTTCTTCATACCACACACCATTGTTTTAAAGTAACCCTTTGGTATAGAAAACTGATCGCTTGCTCGAAAGCTAAAATTAAATCGACGGTAAACCAAGTTGCGTAAAGCAGACGTTATGTAACCAAAAGAAAAATACTATACGTTGATAGCAACCAAAAATGCTGACTTCTGTCCCTAGATTTAAATCATATTTTATGTTTACAAGTAAATCAAAATTAAAAAAATAATAATATTTCTTCACTATCTTTCAATAATCATATAATTAAATATACTAATACAATTAAATTTTTAGGTTTATATATTGATGAAAATTTAAGTTAGAAAAACATATTATTGAATATTTAATAAGTTACATCTCACCAATAATTGGCATTTTGTTTAAAGCTAAAAATTTTATATCATTAAAATATTTTAAAAATATATAATATTCTTTGGTTTACTCAAAATTACAGTATATGATTTCAATTTGGGGATCAGCGAATTTAACTAGAATTCAGCCATACTACAAAACAAAATAATTAAATGGATACATAAACTTCCTTTTATAGAACCAACTATAAATTTGTATGAACCAAACGGATATTTAAATTCAGAAAAGTTTTATAAATTAAAACTACGCATTCTAATACACTCTATTATTATTAAAGAAAAACAATCGAATATAATATTTCCTTCGACCAACATTATTCACAACAAGAGATAAAATCATAATATTCAAACGCCTATGGTAAAGAGTACTTTTGGCCAAAGATCAATATTATATAAAGGAATAACAATTTACAACAGTTTGCCGAAAAAAATTTAAAAAATGTAAAAATTATGCACTTAAAAATTAAAAAATATTTTTTAAACTAACTTTAACGTCTTATATATTATTATTTTTTTGTAAATGGTTATTATATATATTTTTTTTAAATAATTTTGATGGAGTTATTAATAATTACTAAACATGATTTTCATTATTTGTGATTTTATATAGATATTGTATATTTGGTGCTATATTCTCTGTAATGAACTTTTTAAGTTGGTTGAGAATAAAGGTATATGTATATTATTATTATTATACCACTTACTTTTTTATTGGAGGTATGACCATCACCTTATCCCACTTGTTGTTCGTAAAGGGGCTTTTTTCAAGTACAATTTCCTCATCCTTACTATCATTGTGAATTTGTACAATCTGCAAGAAAAACCTGTCAAGTTTTGGCCAGACTTGGCTATAACCGTTCTAAATTTCAATTATCTAACGTAAACGTTTATGGAGACAAAGTGCTGAGACACCAAAGTAGGTAAAATATGAATATAAAGTGTTTATCAGATTTTGGTACTGAACAGTAAAAAAATAAAATAAGGTGTTTTAAAAAAATACTTACAATTGATCTAGCGATAGAAAAGGCTTCCATTTTCTTTTTTTCCGTAAAGGTCTGAAAGGTAAAATAAATGGGTATTTTGAAGTTGCTGACCGTGTGTTCTGACAACGACAATTTCACTAGTACTTCATAGGTTATGCCTAAAAACAAATGAAAACTACTACAACTGTATGCAGGGTTGGGATCTCGTAAACGGTTAAAAAAAAGGTTACATTCAGGCAAAGTTGCGCAATTTGGACATTTTGGTTTTAATTTTTCGTAGCTTTGTTTGCAGAAATCGCGAAAATATCTTATCTCCTATAACATGTCGCTATCAGATATTGCTGCTGACGTTTTGACGTTATAATACATACCTGTACACATGTATGGACCAACCAACATAATATGCAGTGGTTAGAAGCCCAGGTTTTGGACACGTAACAGCACTGGAGAAAACGAAAATTCAAAGAAGCAGCTTTCATGAATCAAAATACCCATATTATATTTATTAAAACAAGTATAGACATCCCCAATATCTAGAAGCCTCTTCTTGTCCAAAACCAGCAGCTCAAACTTCACAGTCCAATAAGCACGTAGGCGGAGTCATCAAGCTTCATTGCACATGGACAGTATTTAAGACAGTAGCGTTAGAATTATAATTTAGTTTAAACTTGAAAACGGTTAGAGATACTAACTAACAGAAACGTTGTGTTAAGTAACAAAATTAAGACAATGGAAGTCCGACAAGGTAATTTTTTTTTGATATTACTTCATTGTCTACCACCTTCAAACAAATACCTGATGATGGTACCCGAAAGACGAAACGCCATAATCAATATCTGATGTTATAGAAAATAAAATAAAAAACAGCAATGAAAATGTAAACTAATTTTTCGCCATCTCTGCAAATAAAGCTAGGAAAGAATAAAACAGGAAACGAGAATTTTCGGTTCACAAGTCTACGAATTTCTACAGTTCGTCGTAAGCGTGACTATACTAAAAATATTCAAAAATACTCACCCATTTCTAAAGGAACAAACTGTCCCTTATCGAGATTATTATTTGGATCGACCATGGAAAAGGGCTCGTAAGGATGCAAAACGCCAGCATAAGTAATCACAATCGGGTCCTCGTTCTTTTTTCTCGTATTCTTTATTTTGCATTTGAATTCAATCTCATTTTTGTGAGATCGAAATTTCTCGGGCGTTATCTATGAAAGTAAACAGTGTCAAAGGCAAATATCATTAATCTTAACTAATAACAGTTCAGTACTTATTTCAGGAATTTTCCAATCTGAAGATTATAATTAATTAATTTACATATTGGTTATACACAAGGTATTTATTGGGGGTTTGCAGGTATATTGTTAGGGGTAGGGTTGTGGATTTGACCGGTCAATTTGTTTTTGGTCAATTGACTGAAATAAATTAAAATTTTAAAATGCCGTGGATGAACCTAACTATACTTGCCAAATTTCTTATTTTGTATTTTGGAAAAAATTAATTTTTTATAACAAGTTTTGCTTGTTCTGAAAAGTCTATTGCCATACCTAAATGTTATACAGGGTGGTCAAATGGATGATATAGTTAGGTCCATCCAGGTACAAATTCTATAAGTGTATATCTCAGCAGTTTATTTTTATATAACCATAAAAACATGAACACTTAAAATAAAATATCAGACTTGGGTAATTAGGTAGCTGAATTATTACGAGCAGTAAAGTAAGTAGCCAATGGTAAATTTTCTTCTTCGTAGTCAGATTCTAGCTGCTCGGCTTCGGAAGACGAAGAGACATCAGCTTCGGAAGATGAAGATAAATTTAAGTCGGGTATTCTTCCACATTTATTAATTATATTTAAATTGTATTGAACATACACCAATTTTCCGGATCGTGTAGTAGTCAGCCTATTTCTTAACTTATTACGGATAATACCCCATGTGGACCAGTTCCTTTCACAAGAAGCTGAGGAGGCCGGCATTTTTAGTAACTTTATAGCTACATCGTGAAGTACCGATTTCTTTTGCCGACTCTCCCACCAAGATACATTTCCCTTTTACTTTGTTTTCTTCTCTTATTTCGGTAAAACAATTCCAAATTTTGGTTTTGGACTTCCCCAAACTCATCGTAAATGCGACGTCGGCGTCGCGTCGTTAGTTCGCAAAAATGCAATGCAAGTGCAAACCCTAACTCTGGCAAATACGAAATGAAAATAAATAGACTGAGAAGGAAATGTCTATGAAAATGGTATAAAAAGAGAATAACAATAACTTCTCTATTCCTTTCCTTCATTGTGATTGAATCCGTTCCGGGAACCACTAATAAACGAGGCCGACTGACTATTGGGATTCCCAGAATCAGGTGTTATTGTTTTCTTAAATAACGGCGCTATAACGATACACTAAACATTATCCTGGGTGGTAGGAGGTAATCTGGACAGATCACAAATGCATAAATAATAAAATAAAATTGATATATTTTGACCGAAGTTGACCGGTCAAATACGTCATGGTCAATTGACCATGCCCAACTCCCAACTCTAAAAATAAGTATTTTTGAAAACGTAGTTTGTGTCTGAAAGTAATACACGTTAATATTAAGACAAAAAAGAACACAGTGTCATCAGTAGATAAAGTGTTCATTAAGTGGAAAATAAATTTTAGTTTAACTTAACGTAAAGTTTATCTATTTTCAACGATTTAATTTAAAACCCCTTTATTTTATTTTTTTACTTTCAGACACAAACTACGTTTTCAAAAATACTTATTTTATGAAGTTTCCATATATCTACAGCAGGGGTTCCCAACCTTTTTTTGGTCAGGGACCATTTTTATATCATTCTTGTGAGCAGGGACCACTATGGAGGTATAATAAAAATTAACTGTAATAATCAAACTGAAACTTTAATTAAACACACATTAGGAACTTAGATAAAAAGTAATAATAATATTTTTAGGATAAACTTCTGTAATTTTGTATTAATGTGATTTTTGAGCTTGCATCTTCTTCACGAGTTCGGCTATCCTAGGACTAATATTGTTACTCAAAGCTACACGCAAATCATCACCTACTTTCAAACGATTCTTCGCCTTGTTTTTAATTACCAACAAAGCGGAAAATTCTTGTTCACATAAATAAGTTGTGGAGAAAACCATAAAATAGCGCAAGGCGATTTCTCGAAGTTTAGTATAAGAAATTGCTTTTTTACACCAAAACGACTCAAGTGAATTCAATTCAAAAGCATCCTTGCAGTTTCTATCATTTTGGAGTTCAATAAGTTCTTCCTGGAGTCCTTCAGTAACTTCGTACTAAAAGGATTACGAATCAGTTTTTCATCAACTTTAGCATCTTCGGTATATTCTGGGAAGTAACGATTAAATTCATCAATCAACAATTCCAAATGAGTCTGGATGTTTTCTTGCATATTTGATTTACTTGCGTCATAATTTTTGTCTTCCACGAGTGGTTTTAATGTCCCAAACGCAGAATAATTATTTTCTTCAACTTTACGTAACCACAACTGAAGTTTGCAAATAAAAGCGCGAAGTTTATCTTCAAAAATGAATATATTTGCGGTGTTTTCTAATTTTTGATTTCCGGAACCTTGCAGTTGCATATTCAATTTATTTCAGTGTGTGATTTTAATTTTAAAATATATTCCCTTTTTCCCTAATCGGTGTCAAAAAGGGAAAATTCCCTCTGGTTGGCAACACTGACGCGGCGACCAACGGCTCACCGCCCGCTAAATTAAAACATGGATTAAGGCCGCTATATTCTGCGCAGAGCATTTCGAAGCCATTAAAGAACTAATTTTGTATTTAGATATGACGATTCGCAGTGTGTTGTGCAAAGTAAAGAGTTGTTAAAAAGTGCAAGTGTAGCTGAAGATATTGTTTTTAATAAAGTTAATTTCAGTTTTATACCCGACATTATATCCTCGTTGGAGAGTAGAAATTTAAGTTTAAGAGACTCAATTAGTATTGTTGAAACTTTTTCCGCTAAATGTAACAACATTCCCGGTAAAGTAGGAGGTCAAGTAAGGAACAAATTGGATGTAACTGTAAAAAAAGAATGAAGGATTTAAATACTTAACTGCTGTAAAAAGCATTTAAGAGGGTAAACCAACCAACGAAGTTGTATCTTGGCCATATATTTTGCTACCTAAGTTGCAGCATTGTCCGATTACATCAGTAGATGTTGAAAGTAGCTTCTCTTTGCATAAACATATTTTTACTAATAGAAGACAATCATTTTTAGTTGAAAATTTTGAAAAATATTTAGTAATAAATGCCTGTAAATACAATTTTAGGTTAAAAAATTGTTTACTTTTATTTTTCGTTGTTTTTTTCTTGCATTTTTTAAAAATAAACATATTTTTTAGAACCCAATGTGTTTCTTTACCTTATTTTAATATAATAAATTAAGAAATATGGCATACCAGTATGCATATTTGGTAAAAAATGCAAATAACTGCATATTTTAAAGGCGAGGCATATATATGCGCATATTTTGGCTGAATTTAAGTGCATTTTAGTCGCCCTTTAGTCATATTAATATGTGTAACTTAAGAAACTCAATTTTTCTTTTCTATTCGGTTTCCTATACCTACATTTAAAAAACAACGTCCTTTCTTATCGGGTTGAACGGTAAAATCATACTCGAATCCATTTAGGGGGACAACTTCCACTGTCAGCTCGACGCCATGTCTGTTTCCACGAAGAGTATGTCTAAAAAATAATAAACAAAAAATTATATTTCTGGTAAGGAAGATTTTGCCTAAAAAGAGCGAATATTCAAGTAGAATGCTCAGTCCCCATAAGGCCTGTGTATATAAAATAGCATCTCATTCCCTTAGAAAAATTGGCAATCGCTCAAATTCAAATTAAATTTATTCTACTAATATACATTATGATTTCAGGTTCCTCATATAAAACTATAAAATTAACTAACTTAGGAGGCAGTTTACCTTAAATTTCAGACTACTAACATTAAATGTAGGAGAAAAATCAAGAAGAAGGTCCAAACCTTTTACGCAAATATGACATCGTTTAGGCATGCAAAAAGTCTTTTAGTGTGTAAAAAGCATTTTTATAAGAGTCCTTTAGTTTTCTTCCTAATATACCTCTTCTTATGGATTGTTTGATTTATTCTGGTAGTTTATTAAAAATTTTGATGCCGACATAGTGGGGCGATTTTTCATATCGCATTGAAGTGTGTCTAGGGACTATAAGGCCATTTGCGTTTATTGTAGGATAGTTGTGATTGTTTCTGTTTTCTCGGAATTTGTTCTTGTTCTTGTATACGTATGTGGATCACTTAAGGATGTACATATTATATTGAAGTGACCGAGAGAATTTTGTGCTTTTTGTTTATTTCTCCGCATGTTTGTGTTGGTTTCAATCGAAAGATTAGCTTTATTAAGACGTTTCTGTGCTTGAAATGCTCGGCTTATGTTAAATGTTTGTCCCCACAGTAAAATATTGTAGCTGAGATGAGGATAGGCTAATGCGTAGTAAGATGCTATTTAAGTAGGGACAGGCACTGTGTATCTTTACTTTAGTATAATTGGAAATTATATTAACGCCAACCAAAGACGAATCTCTGCGAGAAAATCAACACTAATGTTATTAAATTGTTTATCAATTTTGTTTAAAAAAAGTTAGTCATTTGGAATGATGCTGCCAAGTCAAATTAGTGGATGGTAACCTATATAAACCAAACTCCCATTCATACAGAGCTATTATAGTGTGCCATTTATACAGTCTACTAAGCATTTCATTGATATTCTAATACATTTGATCGCTGCTAGGCGACAAAAGATAGCTTATTTTAATAATATATCCCACACAATGGGAGGAAACAACAAATTGTTTTTGAAACAGGGAATAGTAAATATATTTTAATTACATTTATTGTTATTCCCATGTTATAAGTAGGTTTTTCCCCCACCATCAAATATCAATAAATTCTGATTATTATTAGGCATTCCATAAATAAAAGATAACAAATGAATGCATGACATAAAGACTATTGATTAGATAAAGAAAAAATGCATTATGAGTCCCTACTTAGAGGTACCTATTAATTTAACCAGAGGATTTATTTACTTCAAATATTGATGATGTACTTAGTAGGATTTAAGTAACAATAATAACTGCATATTAGAAAATATTAATAGGAAAAGGCTAGGGCTGCACCGAGTACCGAGTAGTTCGGTGCTCGGCCAGAATTTTCACCGAGCAATGAGTACTCGGTGCTCGGTCTTATATTCATTACTTGGCCTAGTATAGTAGAATATTAGAAGCAATCCTTTTCGGCATGTCAAAAACAGTAAGAAATCCTCCTGTACCATTAAGGATAGCGGAAAACTTTTGACAAAGCTTATTAAGGGTTAGGAGATGCTTCTTTTGAAATTACTTCCGTCTATACTATACAGGGTGCTCCAAAAAACCGAAACGGTAAAAATTTTTCATTTTTTAAATAGAACACCGTGTTTTTTTTAATTTTCAGATTACATAAAATTATAATTATTTTTTATTAAATGCATTTTTAGTCCATACTTAATAGTTTCCGAGATGTTGACCTTTTGAAAAATATCATTACTCGGCCGCCGAGTACTAGGTACTCGGTCAATACCATCAGCCGAGTACTCGGTACTCGGTCAAGTTAAAAAACAGGGCTCGGTGCAGCCCTAGAAAAGGCAAAATGTTAATGTTAGATAGATGGATCTACAGTGTCACTAGTAAAGTCCGCATCATATGGGATTTTTTTTTATTAATAGCTTTATTCAAAATTTGACTTTGGCATCAAGTTCTGCTTTGATCGAGATGAAAATAAAGCAAAAAAAATAGTAGTCACGTGATTCGCATTGTCTGTCAAATTTTAATTTTTTTCAAAAAATTATTTAAAAGTGGGGTTATTTCTGAAAATATCGAAAAAAGTTATTTAAAAAAGTTTTTTTAAATGCAGTTTCTAGCCGACATGCAAAATTTCAGCTGGATAAGATAATTTTGATTTTCTACCTATATTTTGTAAATTGCAACACTTTTGCAAAATAAGACTCAACATAAAACTTCTTAGTTTTGACAATGCTTTATTTCAGATACATTTTCTTTATAGTAGCGCAATATTAAATGTGTGTTTTTCTACAAAATCAAAATTGGGCTATTAAAATTTGGTCGCATGTGATGCAAAGCTCATTTGTTTTTGACCCTGTTTTTATTTATTTATTTATTTATTTATTCAAAATTTAAATTTACAATTATTATAATATATTTCATAAAATATTGTACTTATATAAATAGTTTATATTGGCATCTAAGTGTTGATACACTTGTATATGCCTGAAAAATCGCTATAAATTATGTAAGTAACAGTTTTTATTCTTAGAACTAAAAGACTAGCAAAACAATCAATAAAATCTACATCATCCGAAACCAATCAAATACCCTTTTCAGTGTATTGTAATTTTCATTAATAAATTTTTTACATTCTTTATTAAATTTATGTCTATTTCGAAAGTTCCGTATTTTTTGGGGCACTATATTATAAACCTTAGGTCCTAAGTAGCTGATAAATCTCAAATTAACGTTATTATAATTAACAGGTATTTGTTTATTTCCATCTGCTCTATTACGAGTGTTATAAATGTGAGCCACCTCATTCCACAAATTTCCATTTTTATAAATATACATACAGATAGTGTTCATGTATATAGTCCTAATATTACATATTTTGTCAGAGAATAGCAAGTGGGATGGATATAGTGTGTGTTTTTTTTGTAAATAATTTTGAGTATGAATTTCTGAACTATGTTTAGCTTGTATAGACAGTTATTATACAGCCCACCCCACACCAAGATACCATATCTTATTAGCTGTTCAACAAAAGACTTATAAACGACCTCAATAATAGCCCTGCTCAAGAACTCTCTCAAAAGATAGAATCTGTGCACAAGTCTGCGTATTTTATTAGATATGTAGTCAATATGCGCTCCCCACTTAAGATGTTTATCTAAGATAATTCCAAGATATTTTATATCTGGAACCTCCCTTACTTCATGACCATCAATTAAAATGTTTGAATAGTTGGGTCTATTTGCGGCCGTCAATGAGAAAGCTATATAGTTAGTTTTTGTTAAATTTAATGTCAATTTATAGGTTTGCAGCCAATTTTGTACTATTGATAGCCCTCTTATCGCTTTATTTAGCCTTCTACAACAGGCTACCTGATAGTGTCAAGTTGCTTGGGGAAAATCAATTTAAAAATAAGGTTAAGAACTTCCTCTTAAGTAAAGCCTTTTATAGCATGGACGAGTTTCTGAATAGTCCTATGATATTTTAATGTGTATTTTAGTCTCGTGTACTACTTAAGTAAAGTTTGTCTTTGTAGATTTTTTTATATATATTTTTTATTTTATTTTAAATTTTTTAGTCCTTATACAAGGTACCTGCTGACGCAAGGAATGATATTATTTGTATCAAATACTCGAATAAAGTTTTGAATTTTGAATTTTTATTTTTGACTTCATCCCAATCACCACCACTAAAGACAATAACAGTGTCGTCAGCATAAGAAATAGCTTTACCACCTAGATTTAATTTTAATAATGAGTTTATATATATGGTAAACAAGATTGGACCCAATACTGTTCCCTGTGGTACACCAATTCTTACCCTGAGTTCACTACTGAAAGTATCATTAACCCTGACTTTCTGACATCTGTCACTCAAATAGTTCTTCACTAGCCGTAACACAGTTCCTCTCACTCCGTTATGTTCCATAACAGTAATAAGTTTGTTATGGGGAACAGTGTCAAAAGCCTTTGCCAAATCAATAAAGCAGCCCATGCACTTATTACCTACATTCAAATTACTAACAACTTCAGAAACTAGACTGTACATTGCATCATTAGTACTACAACCCTCAACAAAGCCATACTGACTTGGGGAAAGAATTGAGTTTACTGCTAAAAACCTACTTAACCTCACTTTAAAGCTCTTCTCAAAAATCTTAGCAAAATTGTTAATCAGGCTAATTGGTCTGTAATTCTTAACATTCGTAACTGCTCCAGACTTATGGATAGGAACTATAATTGAGGTCTTAAAATCACTCGGTACAATACCTGTCTCGAAAATCAAATTAATTATGTGCAGCAGTGGTTCGGCAATTTCAATATGAGTTGACTTTATTAAACTAGAGGATATTCCATCGAGACCAGAGGAACTATTGTTTTTTAGCGTAGAAATATGTTCAATTAATTCGTGTTTAGTTAGAGGGGAGAGAAACATAGAGTTTTGTACCGGAGGCCCCAATGCGCTCGCCTGATCAGGTGTAGGAATATGTTTCTCCATTTCCACGCCTACATTTATAAAATGTTCATTAATGTAATTGGCCATATCAAAATCACAAACAAAATTCTCACTCTTATCATTCAGTATATTAATTTTATGTTTTAAGTTAGAAGTCGCATATGTTGCGTCTTTTATAATTTCATAAATTTTTTTCATATTATTTTTGTTCCCTTCAATTTGACTTTTATAGTAATTATTTTTAGCCCTATTTATTAGTTTATTAAGGTAATTACGATAAGCCTTGTATTCGCCTTCCAATACTGCACTATAGTTTCTTAACAATCGCCTTTTCATTTTGTCCCTATGTCTAATTAAAGTGACAAGACCAGAAGTAATCCATTTTTTAAGTTTCTTAGGATGTTTAAACACAACTCTAAAGACAGAAGTAGATTCCTTTAGATGTTTATGAAATAGAAAAAAGAAATTGTTTGCTGCATCTTCAGGATTATGTACAGTAAGTACACTAGACCAATCCTGGTCACCCAGCAGCATTTTAAATTTATTTAGATCTAGCCTGGTCTTGGTGATAGAACCAGGTGTGTTTGTATTTGAGTTATTACAGGAAGCATTAGACCTTTCAAAATTTATGTTAAGCATTATCGGATTATGGTCAGTAATATGTGTATCAAGAATAAATGAGTTTAGTTTCAGATTTTGTGACCTCAATCTCTGATTAACAAATATATGATCTAAACATGTACCGGTTTCTAAACGAGTCACAGAGTTTATATGTGGCACATATCCAAGTTCAGCCATAGAAGATAGATAATATGTCACATCATCATCATTAATATTTAAAATGTCTATATTGATATCGCCCACAAATATCTCAAAATTATTATTAGTGTTTAAATGAAGATATTCATAAACATCATGTATAAAGTTATGTTTTAAAATCGGCGGAGGCTTATAGGCAGCTGTTATCCCGAAAGAAATATTATTTTTTTGAAAAGTTATTCTACTAATTGTAGCCAAAGACATGGGTAGTTTAAAATAAGAAAAATCAACATTAATACTTGACTTTACCAAGACCAAGACTCCATCGTTCTTATTGTAATCTGCTTTGTTGTAAAATGTATTATAGTTTGGTACATTGCACTGATCAGTTGATAAAATTTGAAAGCATTCACTCAAAATAATTATATCATTGGCTTGAAGTTTAAAATTTTCCAGTAATAGAAGTAGCTCGTTGATATTTTTGTTGATACTCCGGATGTTCAAATGTAAGATGTTTATAAGTTTACTATCCCAGTCAATATGGTTATGTATCTGAATATCGTGCACTAATATTTCTTTTTCCACATCATTAGAGACCGTTATTTCTTGTAAAATTTCATCCTGAGTCAATATAACCATCAAAAACTAGAATAATCAGTCTTACTCTTCAACACTTCAATGTGGTATCTAGTAGAAGGACAATCTTTATCAGATGCTGCATGTTCAGTATTGTACTGTGCAATGATCTGCTAGCTCATTGGTACTGTGTACCAAAACGAGTATTTGAAATACAACAATTCTTACATTCTTTTTTCAGATTATTACAGTCGGAAACATCATGTTCTTCTCCGCATTTAGCACACGCTTTGCTGTTAGTACATACGTTACTTTTATGAAAATATCCTTGGCACTTAAAACAGCGCGGCACACTTAAATCTTCATAAACAGTATATCGCTCCCAGTCAATATATACTTTTTTAGCATCTATAAATTCGTAATATAATTTCGGTGAACATTCCATATATACTGTAGAATCATTATTCTTTCCTTTGTTTTTCCGTATATATGTAACATTAAGTAGATCGTTTGATTGTATCCATTTATTTTGCTTTTTAATGGAGGCTTCAATTTCTTCTGCATTTTTTTCGCCTTTATAACCAGGAATCTTTATTTTAGGAGATCGCATTTTAGTAGTTTCGACAGTATATTTGCTTCCCAGAGACTTTTCAGCTGCACTCTTTAGTATATTCATATCTTCTTTCGTTGCGCATTTAACAACTACACTACCCCTATTGGTACTCTTGATATTTTTCACACCAATATTTAATGAAGCAGGGTTAATGTTTTTCCGAATATCTCCCCGCGTAATGTCCGTGTTCTGAGTAGATTTCGGCTTCACTATCAATACTGGTATATTCTCACTGCTCTTGGCATATTTACCTTCTTTTGTACTTGTTTTTACCACATCAGAAAAGGGCCTCTGCAACACAGATGAGCCCGCAGATGATATAGACTTCAAATCATCAATGTCTTTTTTCATAGTCTCGATAAGGTTAACCATATATGGCACTCTTGCTAAAAACTTTCTGCAGTCATCACATATGAAGAGCAACAATCGTTTCTGAATTGGCATGCACCTTACCTCCGAGGCCGTGAGGTTCGCACAGGTTTTATGAATTTTTCTTAAACATGAGTCACATTTATAATATTGGTCTTCAGTGACTTCATCTTTACATTTAAAGCACTCGCTCTCATTTCCATCCATTGTTCAAAAAATGTAGAATACTGTCCTGTTCCGTTTGTATTCAAACATAAACAAATATAAATTCCTTATCAGTAAATGTTTCCTTTTTTGTAGTTTAGATGGAGAATGCACAATGGAATTTAATTAAATATCAAGATATTCAATTACACAAACTGCAAGCTGAATTTATCATTAGATTGCTTGTCACTAATTTAATCCATGTTTCAAAAATCACAATTTAAAACACATTTGATCCAGTAAAATTTCAAAATTTAGCAGGACGAATAATATAGCGCGTCAATACTTTGCAATCGAATGAATGCTGTATAAGGTAACTTCATAAAATAAGTATTTTTGAAAACGTAGTTTGTGTCTGAAAGTAAAAAAATAAAATAAAGGGGTTTTAAATTAAATCGTTGAAAATAGATAAACTTTACGTTAAGTTAAACTAAAATTTATTTTCCCCTTAATGAACACTTTACTGATGACACTGTGATCTTTTTTGTCTTAATATTAAGGTGAATTACTTTCAGACACAAACTACGTTTTCAAAAATACTTATTTTATGAAGTTACCTTATACAGGGTCAAAAACAAATGAACTTTGCATCACATGCGACAAAATTTTAATAGCCCAATTTTGATTTTGTAGAAAAACACACATTTAATATTGCGCTACTTTAAAGAAAATGTATCTGAAATAAAGCATTGTCAAAACTAAGAAGTTTTATGCAGGTTGCGTTATGTCTTATTTCGCAAAAGTGGTGCAATTTACAAAATATAGGTAAAAAATCAAAATTATCTTCTCCAGCCGAAATTTTGCATGTGGGCTAGAAACTGCATTTAAAAAAACTTTTTTTTAATAACTTTTTTCGATATTTTCAGAAATAACCCCACTTTTGAATAATTTTTTGAAAAAAATTAAAGTTTGACAGACAATGCGAATCACGTAATTACTATTTTTTTGCTTAATTTTCATCTCGATCGAAGCAGAACTTGATGCCAAAGTAAATTTTGAATAAAGCTATTAATAAAAAAAAATCCCATATGATGCGGACTTTACTGGTGACACTGTAGGTATGTAGGTATCTGTTTGTAAGAATAAAGCCAGTTAAGCTAACTTAGCATAAATTATATGAGTGGTTGTATGTATGTGAATTGCAGGGCTACATAATCTGGGCAATGACGATCATATAATAATTTAAAGCAATTGGACTCACCTATTTCTGTGATAATTTTCCAGAGCATAGTTAAATCGATGAATTTGGGAGGCCCTATGTGAGTCATCGTCTTCCTCAGAATTGCATATGTTACACACCTATAAAATATGGTTTTATTATGGGTAGGAGGTAGTGTTCTTTAGGTCCAGGATATTTTAATATTTATTATACCAGATTTTTTTATTAAAAACATACTTTAAAACCCATTTAATTACTATTAAAGTACAATGTACAATGAGTCAGTATTGGTAGGTAGGTAAAAATGTTAATGCAGATTAGAACAAGAAATAAACAACCTTTTTTTTTAAAAGTATTTATAATAAACCTAGAAAAACCATAAAAAGGAATGTAGTATTTTCAACAGAAAAGTCAGTTAGTGGGACCAGTTTTTAAGGATCCATTGATCTCATGAGCTGTGTTTTGGCTTTGAGCATTTCGTAAACCAACATCTCCAGAGAATTAGTTAAAAAACACGCTTTCAGCAAATAAATTGGACCCCAAACAGTATAAACTTAAACAATCATTCACGGACCTTATACATTTTAAAACTTGAAACCTTGTATATTTTATACATTCTAACCAAAATATGGCAAATAAGTAATAAATAATACTTACGTAAACCATTTTTAGTAACACGGTGCTGGTGTGCTTCCCAGATCGACAGTTCCACTAGAAATTTCATTCGATAATCCCGCCGACGATAAAATGAAATATATGATTAAGGTATATATTGTGTTCGTTATGTAAATACAAATTTGAGAGTTCGGTTATAAAAGATTAAAATTACGATACGGACTGATTAAAAACATAAAAACAAATAAAAAACCAAAAAAGACCTTTGCCTTTGATTATACAAAAATTTTAATAGACAAACGAGACAAACAAAATGGGAAGCATTATTGTCAAAAATTAAAATTATGCGACGTTGCCGCCTAATCTTAAGCACAGGGAAAATTTAGGCTGTCCCTTACTATTAAAACTCTTTAAAATGATACAGTCCTGGCATTAGTCCAGACACTACAAAAATCGGTCCCTTAGTTTTATGATTGCATATTAATTTGATGTATACAAGAAAAATTCTGGAATGGTAAGACGGATGCAGTTAGTTTAGGTTTTTCACATGGAGCGTCTGGTACGAGCAAATGGTAGGATTTGGGTTTCACATATACGTCGTACGTTCTGAAAGTCAGTGTCAGTGCGTACTATACGCTCCATGTGAAACGGCATTAGGGGCAGGGATTGAGCGTATGTAATTAACAAAAATTAAGCAATGTCCAAATATTTTCCTTTATATTTTAATTTACTTTAGAGATTATTCTGTCGTTTATAAGCCTCCACCAGTTATTCAGATACAGAAATTATCGTAAAAATTTCAAATCCCTTTATATCATAGTGGATGACTACGTTATAAGAAGACATCATCAAAACTTCATGATTCTAGGATTGGGAGTTTCCCAAATTCTCCGCGCCACACGTCGTAGACCCCGCCCACATGTGCAATTTCATATCTGTGCCGTCACGTGGTGAGTAAGTAACCATAGAAACGGTTGGTCATTATCATTGTGTTTCCATGGTTACGAATATTAATTTTATTCACCACATGACGTCAGAGTCTCTGGGTATTGTAGGTGTTCCTTGGTAGGTATATCAAAAACCTTAACACTTTTTATAATAGTTGTATAAAAAAAATACTTAGAAATATTAATTTTTATGATTGTCCCATTTTGGGCCTTAAACATATTAGTCCTTAGTTGCCTATTTACATTAAATTTCGCGTACAAAAATGTGTTGCCTTAATAAACTATCTACTCCAAGACGTCACATGACCATGGTCCATCACGCTAACCCCGGCCTTATTCAAGCCATTTCTCATGCTATCACAGATACCTAGTAAATCTTTATTTTTCTCGGCAAGTCCTATACTTCTAACCTCTTGTCTAAAGTTCACTAACATTTCTATAAATTCTGAGCTATCCTCTCTTTCTATATTAGTAATGGAGTCTTTAAAGTCAATGCCGAATATACCCAAAGTCTTAAAAACTGTATTTTTAATAGCAGATATATAATCAACATAATTTCTGGCAACCACTGCACTAGCTGTAGAATAAACAACAGAATTAGTCTTAGAAATAATTTGGCTTAAAATTTGAATTACAAGTGGTGTATTGAAGTCATCACACAATGCTTGATTAATAGTCTTTACCGAATTTTGAAGCAAGTCACTTAAAACATCTTCATTTAACGACGGTTTAAGAAAACCCCTCTCAACATCTGTACAAGTGTTTAAAAAGTTTCGGTACACTTTCATAAGATTATTTGCGGTCTCTATTAAATCTGAACTGTACTCAATGGGGCTAGAATAATGGGACATAGCACAAGCAAGTCTGAAAACCTCGGGGCTGGTATTTTTCAACATATCTCTTATTGAGATGGTATTTTTGAGACTTTTAGACATTTTTTCACTGTCCTTTAGATGTAGATGTCCTGTATGTATCCAGTAGTTGACCCACTGATTGTTATGATGAAAGGCACAACTCTGGGCCTCCTCATTTTCATGATGTGGGAATCTCAGGTCTATTCCACCAGCGTGTATATCGATATTGTGTCCAAATGTATTGGAAGCTATTGTAGAACACTCTATGTGCCATCCAGGCCTTCCTGGGCCCCAGGGACTGTTAAAAGAAGGCTCACTGGAACTTTTCCATAAAGCAAAATCTATAGGTGATTTTTTATTAGGATTTTTTGGGTCTTGAAAGTTTTCTCCAATATTCTGAAGTTTACCATAATGTTGGCAGCCTTTAGAGACATCAAAATATACTGAATTGTCTTGACTTTTATAGGCTACGCCATCACTTTCAAGCTTTTTAATAAAATCTATAATTAAAGAAATATTTTCAGTTACTCGAACTACTATGTCAGGCCTAGAGATTCTTAAATTATCCATGTCTTCCCAAAAATCTTTTTCATATCTTTTGGATACTTCCTCGCAGGTCATTCCTGTATCTGTTGCTTTTTTAATGATTTTTGAATCAATGTCAGTAACATTCATGCATGTAACCAAATTTAATCCACAGACCTGTTTCATTATTCTTTGTATAATGTCCAATTTAACGAAACAACTTCCATGTCCAATATGGGAGTCATCATAAACAGTGGGACCACAAGTGTACCATGTAACAAGGTCCTTATTTTTTACTATTAAAGGCTCCTTCTGCCTGGTCACGCAATTATATAGACTCACTGGAGTTCTGTGGCCTTCCGGCAAGTTCCATGTATGCTTTAATCTGGCTAAATATCGTAATTTTTTATGAAAACTAAACATTTTTAAAAAACTATTTTCTTAAATAATTTTTGTTAGGTTATGATTGTTGTCAATGTCAAAGCGACTATTTATATATTTTAATTTTTTCGACAGAAGGGATTTCTATCAATTTTTTCGGGGATGTTAGAAGTAGCCTATTTCAAGTAGGCTTTGTTTACAAGATTTATTGGACACTGACAGTGACATTTCTCGGAAAACCGAAAATTGATAAACTTCTCTGAAATTAATCGAAATTTTAAGAAATTTGAGTGTGTAAAGATGTGTGGGGGCTTCACTTGTTCCAAAAACGCTCTCATAGCCCTAAATGTACTTTATATTGTAAGTAAAATCTTGCTGTTCATTAAAAAAGTGCTTTTAATGTTTTAAACCATAGTATTTTCTTGTAGGTCGTCGCATTTATTCTAATAGGGGTCGCAGTTTATGGCAGGGCTGCATCCCTTGTGACTAATTTGCCCATTGTAGGAGGAATTCTAGCATGCGGGATAATACTGATCCTTATTTCGGTGCTGGGGCTTATGGGGGCTGTACAGCACCACCAAGTTGTACTGTTTTTTGTATCCTTTGTTAACTTTACTTAAAATTAGCTAGAGATAAGATACAATTGATAAAAGCGGATGTTTGTTTTTATATTAAATATCAATTTATAGCCTGCTAAGAATTGCTAGGCTCTTGTAACAATTATTTTGTAAATATGTAAAATACTTTGTTCTTAAATTGTTATTCTTACAGTGTGTAGGAAGATTGAAGGCTATTTTTTTTATTTTCTGTCTCATAATTGAAATTAACAAGAGGGATACTTATGTCATAATTTGGAAAATGAATACTCTTCCCGACATTATACAAATTATCTACTTAAAATTGGTAGATAATTGGTAAAATCTACATCATATGAATTTTGTTTATCATCTTGAGTAAACATATCTCCTGTATAAGTAGGTGTTAACTATAACATAACAATTATAGGGTATACCTATCAATTTGACTATATTAGTTATTAATTTTATTTTAATAACTTGAATTATTGGAAATTTATTCAACCCAAAAAGTAAACAGACCTTAACAATTATTTAGTACATGGTAATTTTATTCCTACTGTTCTTGATACAATTTTCTGTAGCATGTGCTTGCCTGGGAGTTAACCAATCACAACAAGAACAGCTTGCTGAACAAGGATGGGGCAGGTAGATACAGATTTATTGTAAATAAAATATATCATGGTCTAAATGTTTATGCAACTGCTCTACTAACTTAAGAATATAAACTTTTAGGGTAGGCAATGATACGAAATCAAATGTACAGAACACTTTTACCTGCTGTGGCTTTGACAAGGAAGTTGATAAAGTTGTGCTCTATCCCACATGTAATGTAAGTAGTTTTTTCTGTTTTTATAAACAAGGTTTAACATGTTTATTATTATTTTTGGAGTTTAGGTAGACATACTAAACTTAAGTTAGATATGCCAAAGAGGTATAGTGAAAGGTCCTACATACACCTATAATAATAATAATATATATATTTATTCTCAACCAACTTAAAAAGTTCATTACAGAAAATATAACACCAAATATACAATAGTTATATAAAATCACAAATAATAAAAATTATGTTTAGTAATTATTAATAACTCCATCGAAATTATTTAAAATAATATATATAATACCCATTTACAAAAAAGAGAATAATAATATATAAAATAGGTATTACCTACATTAAAGTTAGTTTTAAAAAATATTTTTTTAGTTTTTTTTTAAAAGTCCATAATTTTGATATTTCTTTAATTTATTTCGGCAAACTGTTGTAAATTTTTATTCCTTTATATAAAATTGATCTTTGGCCAAAAGTACTCTTTACCATAGGTGTCTGAATATGATGGTTTTGTCTCTTGATGTGAATAATGTTGGTTGAAGGAAATATTATATTTCATTGTTTTTCTTTTATAATAACAGAGTGTATTAGAATGCATAGTTTTAATTTATAAAGCTTTTCTAAATTCAAATATCCCTTTGGTTCATACAAATTTATAGTTGGTTCTAAAAAAGGAAGTTTATGTATGCATTTAATTATCTTGTTTTGTAGTTTTTTTAATGGCTGGATTCTAGTTAAATTCGCTGATCCCCAAATTAAAATCATATTCTGTAATTTTGAATAAACCAAAGAATAATGTATATTTTTTAAATATTTTAATAATACTTATATAATTTTTAGCTTTAAACAAAATGCCAATTATTGGTGAGATGTAACTTCTTAAATATTCAATACTTATGATTTTTCCAACTTAAATTTTCATCAATATATAATCCTAAAAATTTAATTGTATTAGTATATTTAATTATATGATTATTGAAAGATAGTGAAGAAATATTATTATTTTTTAATTTTGATTTACTTATAAACATAAAAGGTGATTTATTAAAATTTAAGGATAATTTATTAATTTCATGACATTTACATATTATATTTAGGTCGTGGTTAATGTTATTATGAATTTGAGCATAGGTTTCATGAAAATATACAATAGTGGTATCATCGGCAAACAATTTAATTTTACCTTTTAAATTTAATTTTGCTACCTATAGAATTAAGTAGGTCCTAAGGTCGATCCTTGCGGAACACCACAAGTTATATTTTTTTGTGAACTTTTAACATTTTCCATTTGAACAAACTGCTTTCTATTACTTTTTTTACTATTAGTAATTTTTTTAACAATAAATAAATATTTCCCTAAATTCCCATATTGTATAGGCATTTAAGTAAAATGTTGTGATTGACTGTATCAAATGCTTTACGTAAATCTAGGGACAGTAGGCAGCATTTTTGGTTGCTATCAACGTTTTGTTGAATATCTTTGATAATATCTGCAGCTGTAGCTTCTGTATCTCTAAATTTGCGAAATATTTTACCCATTTTCATTTTAGAGCAAATGCTGTAATGGTCCTGATGATACACAGTGTATTTGCCCTGGATGTCTGGACAAATTACAGAGCACCATAAACTATGCTTTCAAGTTGTGTGGTTGGATTGGACTGTTTTTTAGTTTTACCGAGGTATGTTTTATTGACAATTATGGTACCTTTATCATTTAAAATTTGCATTAAATTGGTATTAACAGGTTTCTCTCTCTATATACAGTGTGGTTGTTTAAGTGTGCAACATATGGGCATTTTTTTTATTACCGATTTCTCAGAAAATTTTATTCTTGCTAAAAGTTGGTGCACGTTTGATAATCATATTAGGTGCACTTGGAATGGTTGCAAGTCAAACGGCGTACAGGGTAGGCCAAAAAATATAAAATTTGTACTCCCACTCACACACTCCCATATGTTGCACACTTAAACAACCACACTATATATTATAATAATAATAATAATATAATGTAAATAAAATAATGGTGTCAATGGTGATGGTATGACATAACGGGTTTGGCATGTTGTTTTGCAGTTCATGGGAGTGTTGCTAACAGTTCGTTACCGTAACCAGAAAGATCCCAGAGCTAACCCAAGCGCATTCCTATAGTGCCATAATGTCCAGAATTCTGTACAAAATGGTGGGTTTGAATCGACTAATTGATGTTTTTTTTTTCAATATTGTATTGCTTGAAATAAGGCCATGCATACACTGGCCTTTTTATTTGTAATTAATAGTCGCCGCTTCACCTGCTTAATCTGATGTTATGTGTGTTTTTAAGCTTGTGGGCTTCCGTTATTTTGTTGCTTGTGTTTGCACTTTTCTTACCTGTTAGATTTAACATTTTTTTGCTTTTCTACATTAATGCTAACAACGAGATCAGTAAGCTTTTTGTATGGATAAACCATGGAGCACTGGAAACAATTAGAGGAACGTGGCGTTACCGTGTTTAAAAAAAAGCCATGAAAAAGTAATAATAATAATAATAATAATAATGAGTTTATTTAAAATTTAATAATATAAAAAATATGTTTATGTTGTCTTCTATAAACTTTCCAATCCCCTGAAGCTTGTTATGGCAAATCTTATTTTTGTTTTAGTATGTAAAATCATAAATCATAAATATGCATTAAAAATTAAGTTTTAAAGTAAAAATGTTAATTTATAGTATAAACGCAGTTTTTTTTTGAAGAAATATATTACCTATAATAAAATT
The DNA here is from genome assembly GCA_963969555.1 of Polydrusus pterygomalis. NCBI lineage: Eukaryota > Metazoa > Arthropoda > Insecta > Coleoptera > Curculionidae > Polydrusus > Polydrusus pterygomalis. The sequence goes on from OZ018383.1 coordinate 11,681,280, forward strand.
ATTAGTTTAAAATTTTTAAGTAAAAAATATTACTTATACAGGGTATTCCCTACTCGATGGTACATTAGAAGTATCTGGAGAACGAAAAGAAAAATAATTTTGAAATTTTCACTACGGCCATAGGAGACTGCGCTCTAGCTTGTAAAAATAATTTCGCGGTTGCAGTGTTGCCAGATCTATTGATTACTGACATCAACTTTGGAATTTTAAATGAGACACCCTGTATATTTTTACATTTTTAAATTCCACATAAAATTGTAATTATTTTTTATTAAATGCACTATTAGTCTATACTTCATAGTTTCCGAAATATTGACTCTCGAAAAGTGACATTTTTGAACTTTGACAGCTTATAACTTTCTAACAGTACGTCTTAGAGCAAAACGGCTTACATGTCCCTATCTTCAATTTTTATTATCTTCCCAAAAAAATCAACTTCCGGTTAAACCGGAACAACTATATTTCCTTCTTTCGAGTTACATCCGGTTTAACCGGAAGTTGATTTTTTTGGGAAGATAATAAAAATTGAAGATAGGGACATGTAAGCCGTTTTGCTCTAAGACGTACTGTTAGAAAGTTATAGGCTGTCAAAGTTCAAAAATGTCACTTTTCGAGAGTCAATATCTCGGAAACTATGAAGTATAGACTAATAGTGCATTTAATAAAAAATAATTATAATTTTATGTGGAACTTAAAAATGTAAAAATATACAGGGTGTTCCATTTAAAAAAATATCAAAGTGACCCCTAATACTTTTGTTTGATGTTCAATTGTTTTTTGCTGAAAATATTCGAATTCGCGGGAGAAAATAACTTAAGATGGCTATTTCAGTTTTTTTATAAAAGTACAGGAAAAGTCAAAAAATCGCCTTGTCTAGTCTTGGTTGGATAACCCTGTACAGGACGATTCCCCAGTTATTTATAAGGTGAAAAGTTCATATAAGCATGGGTTCACAAGGCCTTTATTTTTAAGACACAGGGTGTTAAAAAGTTTATTTTATTTTTGTTATTCGTAAATAATTTTTGAAATATTTTCCATATTTGGAAGAAAATTAGTATTTGTGGATTTTTTACTATGAGAAATTCAAATTTGATTTTAGTTTGGCGCTTAATTGTATGGGGCGCCACCCACAGGCCTATTTCTCTTTTTGGGAGTCACACATTTCTTGTGCGTGTATGTATCACATTTTTTAAATGAAAAATCAATTTTTCTATTGTACCCCCATACAATTAAGGGTCAAACTAAGATCAAATTTAAATTCCTCATAGTAAAAAATCCACAAATACTAATTTTCTTCCAAATATCGACATTATTTCAAAAATTATTTATGAATAACAAAAATAAAATAAAATTTTTAACACCATGTATCTTAAAAATGAAGGCCTTGCGAACCCATGCTTATATGAACTTTTCACCTTATAAATAACTGAGGAATCGTCCTGTACAATATCGGACACTTATTAAATAACACCCTGTATATTAAGATGTTATAAATGTAAAGTTGTTTTATGTTCAACTTTTTTGTTTCTGAATATAATTCTTTTGAAGGATAAAGATAATCTTTATTAAATATAATTTTTAGAAACCCTTTTTGTAATATTTCTAATTTTTTAACTAAAGTTCTATTTATTCCTCCCCAACCTAAAATTCCGTAATTTAAATGGGTTTTAACTAACGCGTAATATAATATTTCCATGTCTTACATTTAAAAATTGTTTAATGTTTTTAAAAATCGGTACTAAACTTCTTAATTTTTTAATTAAGTATTCTAAGTGCAATATCTGTTTTACCGATATTTTCAAAAATATTAGAAAAAATAATAAATAATAAATTATGCGACTTTCTAGAAAGCAAAAATTTACTTTTTGCTAACCAGTATGGTTTTCGCAGATCTAAGGATACAGAAATAGCTGTAGGAGATATCATAACAAATATTCAAGCTAATGTTGACAGCAGTAAAAAATGCTGTTTACTATCCTTAGATCTGTGTAAGGCTTTTGACACCGTAAACCACAATATTTTATTAAGAAAATTATACAGTATTGGGATAAGGGGAAATACACACAAACTACTTCAAAGTTATTTAAGCTATCGTAAACAATTTGTTTAAATTGGGGAAAGAAAAAGCTCGGAAAAAGAAATAATATGTGGAGTTCCACAAGGATCAATATTAGGTCCGTTATTATTTTTAATTTACATTAATTCCGTTTCCAAATTGAACTTAAAGGGCAATATAAAGCTATTTGCAGATGATACGACAATTATTTATTTTGCTGAAACTCTTGCAGAAATGTATTTTGATATTAATAATGATTTAAAAATACTTCTTTCTTGGCATCAATCAAATAAACTTACGTTAAATTTTAAAAAATCTTCTTTTATGTTTATAACTAAAAATAAAATAAATTCCATCATTAACCCCTTAACATTTAATAATGAAAATATTCAATATTCAAAAACGACAAAATTTTTAGGATTAGTTTTAGATGAAAATTAAAATTGGAAATGCCATATCCAGTATATTATCAACTCGATATCTTCTTTGGTATCTGTTTTGTACAGAGCTAGATATTTTATTCCTTTGAAATATTTAAAAAATATATATTTTTCATTATTATATTCAAAATTACAATACTTAGCTTCTGCATGGGGATCTGCTTGTTTATCAAACTTAAAACCATTACAAAAATTGCAAAATAAAGTTATTAAATGTATACACAAATTACCACATTTAAAACCAACCGTTAATCTATATAGACCGAAAGGGTATTTACACGTTCAAAACATTTATAAATTAAAAATTTGTATTCTAATTCACTCTATTATTTTAAAAGAAAAAAAATCAAACATAACACTTCAGGAAAATAAAACATTACATGATCATAACACAAGACATTGTATAAATTATCAAACTATACCAGTAAAAAGTAATTTTGGAAAAAAATCGCTTTTATATGACGGAATAATAAAATATAACAATCTTCCAAAAAATATCAGAAAAATTAAAAAACTGGCAATTTTTAAAAAACAATTAAAGAGATATTTACTAAATTAAATTATTTATACTATTTTTTTTTTTAATTGGTTTTAATAATGAATTAAATTGGATTAACTTCCATTTTTTTTTATTGTTATTTTTTTTTATGGTTATTATTTTCTATACTATATTGTCACTTTCCATGTAATGAACTGTAGAAGTTAGTTTGGAATAAAGACATTTTTAAAAGTTAAATTCCAATTTAATTTACTGTATGAAATGTGGTGACATAGACTTAGACTTAATTTAGATTTTCTCATCATACACAAGAATTGTATTATTTATGGCATGGCACAACCCAAAGACCTCTTCTATAAGACTTATACGAGATCTTTGGCACAACCGCTGTTTTCCCTCTAGTAGTTTCAGTTGCTCTTAGAGTTAAAATAACTTCGTCCCATTGCAAAATCCTTTTTTTTTACCTAGTTTTTAATTTTTTAGATAGCGGGAGTGTTGTTGACGAAACGGTATCGTAACCAGACCGATCCCGATGGACAGCTTAAAGCTACCGCTATTTTTCCTAGACATAACACTTTCACTTACTAGCAGCATGCTAGAATCTAGTCATTTTTTTTTTTCGTGAAACTGTTTTAGTTTAATTTCTTGTTTGGTCAGTGAAATAATAAGGTAAAGTGCGTGGTGAAGTCAGACCTTGTATTGGCTGATACTTCTTAAACATTCCAATACCGTTGGTACGCTTCCTCATAAAAACAAACCATAGATATTTACCTTTAGATAAGCAAACAATAATCACAAAAGTGGCAAATTTATGGCCTCCCGCATGTAAACAAGGCTGCACACGATTAGACATGCGCACTGCACCATTATCGTTTGACGAATGGGAAAATAGACTGGTCCGGGCTTTAAAATTTCAATTCTTGCCAAAAAATTGGAATTTCTTCTCAATTTTTTTTTATCAGGTTGGGAATTAAGTTAGTAACATTTTTAGTATTTGCAAACCTATCAGATTTTGATGATAGAAAATTGTTTTGTAAGGTTTTGTTTCTAAAATTTATTTAAAAATGACAAGTCAATTAAACTATAAAACTTATAAAATCGAATATAAAAAACGAACAAAACCAGCAAAATAACGAAAGGAGTCAAATATTAGTTGGTATATAACTTGTATTGATTTTTACAATTTTGCAAAAACTTGGTAACGTGTTTAAAACATTTTCAAGCACAATTTATTGTTCAAGAATTTGAAAAGTTTTTACTCTTGAGAACTTGACCCGTGGAGTAATATAAACTACACAATTTACTAAACTACACAAAAACCGGAAATCCGTAAATATTAAACACCCACAATCTACAATGGCAAAGAAAACTACAAGGAATCCATAGAGAAACCTTCAAACACAACACAAATGGCGGCCGAGTCGGTTCTTGAGTGTATTTTAAGCATGTCGCTAAAGAAGGACAGGCCGATAACACGAGGTTTGTGCGCATGCCCGATGCTGCTCAGAGGGAAGGCAGCTAACCGGAGAGCCATGCGCTCGGACGTACTTTTTCACCCATAAAACGTAACTTTTGTTTGCGCAGGAGATAAGCTGTACGTATCTAAAGGTAAATGTCTATGGTAAAAATGTAACGAATTGGGTCTCTACACTGAAAGATCTTTGTACAGTAAGAAAACGACTTCTAGTGACAATCTTAGAAGCTCTCTTGGCTGCCAGCCAATGATAAGTATTCTCTGAATTTTTGACGTTATTGTTTGAGGTTAGAAAGGTGAAATGTACCTGGTAAGACTTCAAAATTTGACGTGAACATTTAACATCCAACGGTATCTTTGTCTGATAACATTACCTAAACAAAGACAGCATCATAACTTCGGAAACTTTTTGATTGATTGGTTCTCCTTTAAACGTGTAAATGTAGAATTAGAACGAGCAAGAGCTCCATAAAACTATACAAGGTCGATTCACCACAAGTATATGGACCATATACTGTGAGTTTATAAAATTATTTAACAAAATTGCAAATTCATTGACCATAGCCATTCTACCAAAGACTTCTTCTTTAGTATACATTTATTTTTACTTGTAGAACTGACATTTTTTAATGTATTTTATTCTTTTGAAGCATCTTCCAAGTGATGAATATGATAGAAACAATAACTAATGTAGATTTCTTGTTTAGTGGCGAACAGTGCGCTGTGTAGAATAGTATTTCCTACGTATAATAGAGACATATACTATGCTGGAAGTGGTGCATTATTTCCATAGATATTATATACACAATTCAGAGGCCTGTGATTATTTCACATTTTTTCCACGATGTTCCTTTATTAGACCACTAGGGTCGATAATTTTTGAAAGCAAAAAAAATAATAGTAGGATGAAACCCACTGGAAAAGGAAGAGAATATAACAAGAATGAAAGGCAAAATAATTTACGGGCGATCCGAGGTCGGGAAGTGGAAAGGGGTGAGTTTTTAAGGGTAGAAAACGATTTATCTCGATTTTCGGCAAAACTACAAGTCCTATGGAAAACCGTTAAATGGCAAAGTTGTAGGTAATAAAAAGATATACAACTTTTGTATTTACACTTTTTCACATAACCTCAAAATTTATGTGAAAAATTCAAATAATCAAGGTTTTGGTTTTTTATTTTTATCTTTTACAGGAAAAATTTTTTTTTTCACGAAATTTGGCGAGAACTTACCTTTTTATGTCCCAAACACACTGTAATTTTTTTGATTTAAAATATTTATTTTTTCACCTTATTTTGACTTAATATCGAAAAAGCACCCTAATTTTCAATCGAAGATTCTCACGTCAAAATATCTGCTTTTTTAAAAAAGTCGATGGACTTTTTGTTCGTTGAAATCTCTACTTTCTGATGGTGTAAGAAAATATACATTATTGTGGTAAATGTTCTCAAAAAATGCAAAGAAACAAAAAAAACTTTAATCCGAAATTTTTTAAAAATTATTATGTACAATTTTGAGCTATTTATTAAAATTTATATTTTAATTACTCGAAAAACGTAAGATTCAATGTTACATTGATAAACAAAAAAATTACAAATCCACAATACATAAAGATCGCAAAAAATATGCGAAAATAGTTGTTCTAAATATAATTAAAGGTAGGATTTAAAGGGGATTTCATCACATTTACCATACTAATGTATATTTTGTTTACACCATCAGAAAGTAGAGATTTCAATGAACAAAAAGCCCACCGACTTTTTTAAAAAAGCAGATATTTTGATGTGAGAATTTTCGATTGAAAATTAGGGTGCTTTTCGATATTAAGTCAAAATAAGGTGAAAAAATAAATATTTTAAATCAAAAAAATTACAGTGTGTTTGGGACATGAAAAGGTAAGTTTTCACCAAATTTCGTGAAAAATAAAATTTTCTTGTAAAAGATAAAAATAAAAAACCAAAAACTTGGTGATTTGAATTTTTCACATAAATTTTGAGGTTATGTGAAAAAAGTATACATACAAAAGTTGTAGATCTTTTTATTACCTACAACTTTGCCATTTAACGTTTTTCCATAGGACTTGTAGTTTTGCCGGAAATCGAGATAAATCGTTTTCTACCCTTAAAAACTCACCCCCTTCTACCCTTAAAAACTCACCCCCTTCCACTTCCCGACCTCGGATAGCCCGTAATTTATTTTTCCTTTCTTTTTGTTATATTTTCTTCCTTTTCCAATAGGGTTCATCCTACTATTATTTTTTTTGGTTTCAAAAATGATCGACCCTGATGGTCTATACGCTGGAAGTGGTGCATTATTTCACATTTTTTCCACGATGTTCCTTATGGTACGCATTTCCTTATATATTTTATCTACAACTAAATACTTTAGTACGACACGCGATTCATTGAGATAATGCTAACCTTCTGGCAGAGTTTTGTATATTTTGAACCACATCAAAGGCTGTATGTAACGAAGGAAGAAACGTACGTGTTAGAATGAGTATACAACTAATATTATATCTCATACAGGGTGTTTTAGTTTCAACTCTGGACGCCCTGTATATATAGTGCAATATATTTATCGAACAACACAATAGGGAATTTAATTTTACTTATAATATGTATTCTTACTTTTTTATTGTAAATTTTGTATCTGTGAGTATCTACTTCTATTCTCTTGCTGTCTATGAGATTTTAAGATGTGTATTTTTGCTATATACGTAGTAGAGAAGTATTTAGTGCTAAATTATGTGTAATAAAATGAAGATAGGTCAACCAAAGTACGTGTTATATATTTACTGTATTGTAAGAAGTATTTTTAAGATTGCGGTATTTAAACGAGGAAAAAAGTTGGACTTATTCTTTCTGGCTCGTTAAAAGACTAAAGCAAAGCATTTAAAAAAAAAGTGTTATTCTCTATCACAACTGTCCTTTAAGAGATTGAAAATACTGTTCCAATTGCATCATTCCTATAATTTATAAAAGACATTATTTTAACTCTATAGAAATTAGTAAATATCTGATTCTCTGTACATAAAAGGTTATAATAAAAGATCTCCTTTTGCTAACGCCTGACTTGGTGCGTTATTTTAATGGTGTATAGTTTTTAGGCTAGAGTAAATAAATTCAATATTACTGAATGTAGCCTATGAGATCAATAAATTATTTGAAGACGTATAATTTTTTTCATGTTCCTCCCTAGTTCCACGATGAAACCACGAGAAAATCTTTACATAGATTCTAGAGAACCTACTTAGTACGCTGTAGTCGAAGATTCCAAAGACTTGCCCCTTTTGGGTTTTATTATTATTATTATTTTATCAATAGCAAGCGGAAAGTCCGATGAAGCTATTGTTTTAGTCTCTTCGATTTGTTTTTTTTTCTATAATAATTGTTCATCGTGATTTAAAATGTGTAAAAGTCCGTTGGCTGATTTAAATTACTTGTTAAATTCACAAAAAAACTAATTTTTCATGTTACAAGAATAGTAGTCCGTTAGTATTTTAAAAGTTTCTATTATATCACCCTAGTTCTTCTTTGCTTTAGAGCAGTTAGCCCAAATCTTTTAAGCCTGTCGGGATAAGGTAAGTATAAGTGCTCTTGATTCAAATGGAATTCTGGTAACCCGCCTTTGGACCCTTTCCATTTCAATATCTTTGATGTAGTAGGGGTTCCAAATATTGTATCCGTATTCAATTGTTGGTCTAATATATAGGAAAGGTGCAATTTTTCTGTAGAGAGTGATCTTTGAAAGTCTTTTGCACCATGAAAATAAAACTATTGGCTTTCATGACCATTTTAATAATACATATTATGTGCTTCCCATTTTAAATTATAAGAAATTAGTAACCCAGATATGTTTGTTCTGTAACGCTGATAAGTTGGAGATTATTGAGTAAATATGTTTCACAAGGGTTATTTGGGCCAATATGCAATACTGTACATTTTGTTACATTAAGCTTCATGCACCACTGGCTAGTCCATGACTAAATAAGCCTCAGATCCCTGTCTAAGCATTTCTTTTGCAACAATGGATTACAGAATAACTTGGTATCGTCAGCAAAGAAAATTATGAGTCGACAAAGAAAATTATGATTTTATTTGAGCTCAAATTGAGTCGATTTGTTACTATTGTGAATTCACCATTGCTATGGTGGCACATTGACATAATGCCGCTTTCAAAAAAAGCTGTTGGCTGCAGGCAACCAATTTAAATTAAATTTTACAGCCTGAACAGTAAAGGTATATTAGTTGGAATATTCCACACTGGCCAAGAGTCCGCAAAATGTGGCAACGTCTACCTCCTAGCGGCATCAAGTGGAAATAACAAAATGAAATATGACAATTTTTGAATTTTGACATTAGAATAATAAAAAAAAATGTTAGGTTATGTTGAAAATAGTATGTAATATTAAACGTTTTTACCCGCTGTGTAAACATTATTATAACAAAAGGTTTACCTAGTGCCAGGATTTTCATTCTACAAGTAAAGCGTTCATAGACCTGTCATGATATAGAATGTCCGCTATAAACAGTGAGATGTGAGACTCGGCGCAATAGTAAGTAGATCTGGTATATGGTCTTATTTCAAGCAATAGGAATTCATATATCATTCATAGGTATATATTATTTGTTTGCAGCCAAGTAATAGTTACTTAAAATAAAATATAATTTATTCAAATGTTTGTGGGTTCCTGTTGAACCAAATCAAATCGGTCCTTTTGTTTGAAGGTACCTTTTCATGTATCGCGCTACTAACACCTGAGGGCGCCGTTGGTAATCGTTCATTACTTCTTTTGAGACATCAATCTAAAAAAATTACCAATAGAAAAGTCCGAACGTGAAAAGTAAAAATGCTACTTTTGATACATTTTTATAAAGCCTGTTTACATTAGGTGCAATCGCCGCATTGCATGACCCGTTTAAATATGAAGCAATTATACTTTTATGCAAATGCAAAAAGCTGATTTTATTGCAAAAGTGTGTTCTTGTTATTTACGTGAAATAAAACAAGCTGATCATTGAATGTAAACAGGCTATGCTATAACACAATATATATTTGTGTACCTGATCTGCCTTTAGCCTATTTAATAATGCCACACAAACAATAGCCGCTTTAATACCAGCTTGATGCGTTAAAGCGGCGAAAGCAACCGACTCCATTTCAATATTTTTAACACCTTGTGGAACCAAACCCTCCAAATAAACTTGTTTATCTTGTTCGGTGTAGTCGCAGAATGCTCCATCCACTCTTCCTTGGCCTAAAACACAGATATAGTTTTACACAAAGAACTACAGAACTGGCCCAACCTAGATTATTAGGTATTCAGAATATTTTAGTTCTCTACATTTAATGAACGGTTGTCGGGTGTGTTTAACTGTTCGCCGTAACGGACTTTTAAACCTGTGCTTCGTAACCTTGACTAAGGGTAAATTATTTGCATTGAAACTTGTTTGTGATTGGATAAAATTATATTATGACATGAGACGTAATATTATTGATTGGTTGATTGATTGGGGAGATTAAGATAAGGTTATTTACGTAGAATAATGAAAATTTAATAGGTTTACTTGAGTTTCTGAAGCTTTTAGATTGCATTTTAATAATATTTTTAGCTAAATTTGTTGTATTGAAATAAGTGGTGTTCAGAATAAAAAATTACCTTCATAAAAGTCTTCGGTACATAGAGTGGTACCAACGATTGTCTCGTAAGGATCATCCTCACTGGCCAAAGCTTTCAGTTCTCGGACTATTTCTTTATTAAGTATCGCAGGCCTTTTTAATATTTTTCCAAGCACTGGCTGAAAATATTGATATATTTTTGTATATCTACACCAAAAATTATTGGGTACATTTTCAAATAATTTGCGAAAAATCAAATAGAAAGCTATCTTCTAACGGCAAAGGACGGAAAACGGTGCGTCTGACAAGAAAAATGTAAGAAAGAGACCGTTTTCATGTAAAATTCACCAGGATATTAAAAAAAAATATGCATATGGAAAAATGTCAGTGGCGCCCCCTTTTTTTTGTTAAAAATATTAGAGGACACTGGTGGAGCAATATAGAATAACTTTTTTAAGTAAAAGGATGTAGTTTTATATCCCACGAACACATACCAAAATTGAAAGTATAATATCTAAATAGTACTTTCGGAGATATTACAAAACCACACGTCTCTATAGAAATGTTTTGGAAAATCTTACCACAGAATAAGATTGGTTCCCCAATCCATCAATGACCTTATCCGAAATAACAACGGTTCCAGGTTCTATTCCCAGACCTCCACATGTTCCCATTCTAATGAAGACTGGATCCTTTACTTTGGCATGGTACATCAGTTTGATCATTTCGTGGAGGATGATTCCGATTGAGGGTAAGCCCATTCCGTGCTGAAAACACATAGTCAATGATATACTTCAAAATAGAGGAATTAAATCGAACACCCTGAATTTGTTATTGCCTGTTCGCGCACTATATACAGGGTTAGTTGAAATAACTGGAACGGCTAATTTCCTTCAAAACTATCAAGGCTAAATCAATGAATTTTGGTACAGGCGGATAACTTAAAAATGTGAATTGCGACGTTGCCAGATTTTTAGTTTTTTCTGTAACTCAAGGAATGTTTTTTTTTCAAATGTTACTAGTCTTTTTTTTATTGAATTCGATTCCTACCATCAACATTACCATTTCCTGATAGTACCAAATTTTTATCTCAAATAGTTCTATGGGAAAAAAGTTAATTAGTTACAACTCTAACTCTAAAATTAAATAAAAATCCAATCTATTTCCATTTAAAAACGTTTCAAATAATGTAAAAAGGAAGGTTGGTAGACATAATGTACCGACCTAATAGTATCGATTTCCTAATCAAATTAATGTAGTGTACTATAATATATGTAAGTAATTTTTACTAGCTATGTTATTGTTAGTAGTTGTTTATTCTTATTATCGTTATCGATACTATTAGGTACATTTATGTCCACCAACCTTCCTTTTCACATTATTTGAAACGTTTTTAAATGGAAATAGATTGGATTTTTATTTATTTTAGAGTTAGAGTTTGTAACTAATTAAAATTTTTTTTCCCATAGAACTATTTGAGATAAAAATTTGATACTATCAGGAAATGGTAATGTTGATGGGAGGAATCGAATTTAATAAAAAAAGAGTAGTATTACATTTGAAAAAAAAAACATTCATTGAGTTACAGAAAAAAATAAAAATCTGGCGACGTCGCAATTGTCAATTCAATTTTTTAAGTTATCAATCTGTACCAAAATTCATTTATTTAGTCTTGGTAGTTTTGAAGAAAATTAGCCGTTCCGCTATTTTAACTAACCCTCTGCTATACCTACATTACATTTTTAAGTACCTATATACTTAAATTATTTTATAAAAGGTTTGAAATTTAGGTGATAACTTTCGCACCACTGAAATTGATTTAGGTAGGTACTATTACAAAAAATATCTATTTTGCTATTGCATGCATGGTACTTACGCTTACTGAAATAACTGGTCCTATTTTATACATGCTGTATCGATTGTAGGACTGGCTGATGTCCAATAAAGCGGTACCGGTAGGTAATTTGTAGCCTATTTCCCCCATGATGTAGTGGGCGAAACCTTCCATCCTTTTCGGGGTACCGCCCATACAGACGAACTAAAATATTATTTGTTGGGAAAGACGGTATATACAGGGTGTTCATTTGAAAACTTCCCACCTCGATTTCCCTGCTTTAAAATGAAAATGTGGAAAATCGCTCGGACCCGTCGATTTTTATTTCGAGGGGGACATCTTTTGCGTATATTGTCAATCTTGTTACTTCAAGCCCCTAGGAGGGAGGGGGGGTAAGATCTAAATCTTAAATGGATACCCCTATTTTATATATATATTTTTTTGGATTCTGCATAAAATTCTGAACATTTTTTTAATAAAAGCATTATTAGTCTATACTTAACAGTTTCCGAGATATTGACTCTTGAAAAATTACATTTTTGAACTTTGACAGCGTCTAGCTTTCTAACTGTACGTCTTAGAGCAAAACGGCTTACATGTCCCTGTCTTCGATTTTTATTATCTTTCCAATAGTGTCAACTTCCGGTCAAACCAGAAGTACTATATTTCTTACATCCGGTTTAACCGAAAGTTGACACTATTGGAAAGATAATAAAAATCGAAGATAGGGACATGCAAGCCGTTTTGCTCATGTCATTTTCAAGAGTCAATATGTCGGAAACTGTTAAGTATAGACTAATAATGCTTTTATTAAAAATGTTCAGAATTTTATGCAGAATCCAAAAAATTTATATAAAATAGGGGTATCCATTTAAGATTTAGATCTTACCCCCCTCCCTCCTAGGGGCTTGAAGTAAAAAGATTGACAATATACGCAAAAGATGTCCCCCTCGAAATAAAAATCGACGGGTCCGAGCGATTTTTCACATTTTCATTTTAAAGCAGGAAAATCGAGGCGGGAAGTTTTCAAATGAACACCCTATATAATATTAATGGTGGCACTTTTTACTACCTCTATAGTGGCGTTAAAATCGGCATTATGCACCGACATAGCACTGGTGAATTCTCAATAGTTACAAATTGAGTCAATTTAAGCACAAATAAAACTCAAAAAGGTCGAGTGGGGTCTTATTTGGAGTCTTCGACAACAGCCTATTATTCTAGAGTAAAAACTGGTGTATATAGAGTTGTCTATATTATTGTTATGTCGTCCATTATTGTTTCTACCCTACCTATCTATAGTAAAGATTGTTTCGTATACCTTGACATCTCCAAACATCTCAACCAAGTCATGTGATCCGGTACCAAGTGCAATATGATAGAGTGTATCTTGGTTCATAAATCTAATATGAGAGTTTCTTAGTTTGATGGTGCCATCGGGATGTCTGTAAAAATTATTTAATATGGATCACAAATATTGTTTTTCAATTATGTTCGTCCTATTTTCTGACATTACTTATGCTTTTTATCATATAGTTAGGTATAGTCAGCTTCCACTTAACTAGGCGCGTTATGAACTTATCATAGAGCAACTTATATAGTGTTGTCTTGCTCAAACCAAGGTTAAAACGGCATTATAAAGATATCCGTAATATAAACGCGATAGACCTATTGGTTATTTATGAATCTGAGAGAGAAGCACATCTAATTTTCAGTAATTATCAAAATATTTCGAAGAACACTACCGTATTATATAATATCGTGAATACGCTCCCTAGTTTTGACAAATGTGTCATTAATAAAAATATTGTGACATAAAATGTCGAGTACAAATCGGTTTGCACGTTTTCTGCATCCCCAGGCAAAAGAAATGGTTCTCAATTTAATAGATTATTTTAAAAATGAAGAAGAATTTAAAAGGCTATACTGAAACCGGCGAGTTATTAAATCCCAAGTCTATTAAAGAGAAAGTATCGGAAGCACTAAAACTAAGTTAAGATTAATACAGAGGATTGTTCATGAAAGTAGTAGAACTATACCAATGAAGAAAACGCAACGACGATCAAGGAAAAAGAAGATTGAAACTTTACAGGAAGGTTAAAAAATTGGTTTTTTGTTTTTAAAACATATTATTTAAACAATAAAAACGAATTAATTTACCTAGTTTCTTCGAGATCGTAGTCATATTCTCTCTCAGTTTCGCCAGAGGTACAATTCCCACTATTAACCATCGCCATATTATTATCAATTAGCTTTTATTAATTATTTATCACAATATAACACCTTAATCCACAAGATCAAATTTTAAAATTTAATGACAAATATAAGCGTCTGCTTTCTATTTATAAAGTATCATTACAAGGTAAGTGCTTCCCCGTCACAGATAAATAGGTAGGTACTTTATAGTGGGACTACCAGGAATACCCCTTTGTAAAAATAAAAGACTATATAGATACAGCGTGACCAGTAAAATTATCATATGGGATTTTTTTTATTAATAGCTTTATTCAAAATTTGACTTTGGCATCAAGTTCTGCTTCGATCGAATTTTTTCCAAAAAATAATTTTAAAAGTGAGGTTATTTCTGAAAGTATCGAAAAAAGTTATTAAAAAAAGTTTTTTAAATGTAGTTTCTAGCCCACATGCAAAATTTCAGCTGCATAAGATAATGTTGATTTTTTACCCATATTTTGTAAATTGCACCACTTTGCAAAATAAGACTCAACGCAACCTACATAAAACTTCTTAGTTTTGACGATGCTTTATTTCAGATACATTTTCTTTAAACTAGCGCCATATTAAATGTGTTTTTTTCTACAAAATCAAAATTGGGCTGTTAAAATTTGATCGCATGTGATGCAAAGTTTATTTGTTTTTGACCCTGTATAAGGTAACTTCATAAAATAAGTATTTTTGAAAACGTAGTTTGTGTCTGAAAGTAATACACCTTAATATTAAGACAAAAAGAACACAGTGTCATCAGTAAACTGTTCATTAAGTGGAAAATAAATTTTAGTTTAGCTTAACGTAAAGTTTATCTATATTCAGCGATTTAATTAAAAACCCCTTTATTTTATTTTTTATTTTTTTACTTTCAGGCACAAACTGCGTTTTCAAAAATACTTATTTTATGAAGTTACCTACTTACCTTATACAGGGTCAAAAACAAATAAACTTTGCATCACATGCGACCAAATTTTAATAGCCAAATTTTGATTTTGTACAAAAACACACATTTAATACGGCGCGTACTTTAAAGAAAATGTATCTGAAATAAAGCATTGTCAAAACTAAGAAGTTTTATGTAGGTTGCGTTGAGCCTTATTTTGCAAAAGTGGTGCAATTTATAAAATAAACTTTTTTCAATAACTTTTTTCGATATTTTCAGAAATAACACCACTTTTGAATTATTTTTTGGAAAAAATTAAAATTTGGCAGATAATGCGAATCACGTGACTGCTATTTTTTTTTCTTAATTTTCATCTCGATCGAAGCAGAACTTGATACCAAAGTCAAATTTCGAATAAAGTTATTAATAAACAAAAACCCCATATGATGCGGACTTTACTGGTCACACTGTATATGGATTGCGAAATTTATTTTTTTTCCTCGAAACAAATATAGGTCGACGTTTTATATACTTGTAGGGTCTCGTAGAGCATGTTTCTCATTTCCCTAGGTCGCATTGGTCTGTTTGTTGGCTCAAAAGCTTGAAAACTACACGACGAGGAACGATGAAATTTTGCGTATATATTAGGTATTATAACCCTGTTAAAAACCGGGTATAGTTTGGATTTGTTATAGGGGGTGGTCTACCGCCATACTGGTAACATGGGCGTCCATAGGGGGTGCAAAACGGGCACTTGCCCCCCCCCCCCCCCCCTAGGCTCCCACATTACTATTTTATTTCATAATTCAGTATAAATATTGAATAGTACAGTGGTTACTAGTAGATAAAAAAATATTGTTAAAGTTTTTGCCCCCCCCCTGAAAAACGCTCTATGGACGCCCTTGACTGGTAATGAACATTTTGCTAACAATTGTTAATAATAATAAATAGTACTACACTTCCGCGTGCAAAAAAAAGTGCATCATAAAATTTGAATTAAGTTTGGGGCATTTATAACTTTTTTCTTTTCACTCCGATTTATGTGATTTTTTAGAGAGCTCTAATACATTTATTAGTTATTAGTTTTAATATGCCTATACAAATTTTAGGAGAAATTGGTTTTTTGACATAGCAGGTGTTATACAAGGATAATCGAAAAGAATTTTTTTTTGCCTATAGTGTCAAAACACTGAGGAATAATTAGGAAGCAAAATTACTTGAAAATATCAGTTTCCATTAAGCCGCAAATATTCTTTGCATTTTGTTTTTTTTTTTCATGTAAATGTCGTAGGCTGATAGTGAAATCCGTCATTTCATGAAAAGCCTAGTCACTTCATGAAGCGTCGGCAGATTGTGTAAAAACATGAAATTACACGATCTGCCGCGTCACTTCATGAAGAGACCTTGACGTTTCGGCGTATTATGTATAACACAATCTGCCTAATTTTAAATATCGTCACTTCATGAAATGCCACAAAAACTCACTCTTCGGAATCCTCGTTTGACTTCAGTACACGCGAAAAACCAACTTCGAGAGGTTCGAATTAAAAATGTCAGTTCTTGGACGGTTTATCGAAGATTACACGAAGGTAATTTAAACTCAGGCGGACCAGCAGCTGGACCTAAATTACTACCGCGTCATAAGAGTCAAGAATGAAGGAATATTACTCAGGGATATTCGCGGGCTAATTGATGGCATGAACCGACGTGTACAGGCAGTAGTAAGGACTAGAGAAGGCAATGGAAATAATGGAGATGAGTTTAAGTGAAAAAGTTGTTGTTGGTACCTGTTAAGTTTGTTTTGCGAAAATCTTATTTTTTAAATCTTAGGTATACCTACGCACCTTTTTTTCGCAAATTTATTTGTTTATTAAACCTTGAACATTACAATGACATTTGGTTTCTTGCATTTTAATAGTCTATTTAATTTGAATGCTATGGCAATGAGGAAATTATGGAAAAATTTAAATTATTGACATCATCAAGATCATTTTGCATTTTGGTGAGAACAAAATGCACGTAATTGACATGTACCAAAATGCCAAGAATATTTGCGGCTTAATGGAAACTGATATTTTGAAGTAATTTTACTTCCTAATTATGCCACAGGGTGATTTGACACTAGGCAAAAAAAAAAAAACTTTTCGGTTATTTTTTTTTTTTTTTTTTTTTTTTTTTTTTTTTATGATCGAGCACAAGCACTATAGGAAAAATCCTTTAAGGCGCTCTGGGAGCGGTGCGTGTGCGAAGAAAGCGATTCACGCTTTTCTTGAATGGTTGGAGGTTATATTCGGTTGGAAACACGGTCTCAGAAAGGCCGTTCCACAAAGATGACGTCCTCCGAATGAAAGAGTTCTGAAACAATGATGTTCGGGGTGTACTAAGTTGAACCACATAGGGATGGGCAGCAGTGGTTCGTCGTGTGTTTCTGCTATGCATTACTCTAGGTGGAATCGAGCGGGCAATATCTGTCGAACACTTGCCATGGAAATATCTGTAGAAGAGAGTCAAATCACCAACCTGTCTTCGATGTTCTAAGCTGTCGAGGTTCTTAGTCAGCTCGTGGTCGCCGATTAGACGAACGGCTCTCCTTTGGATAGAATCCAACAACCGAAGGGTATGCTTCGGTGCAGAACTCCAGATATGAGAGCAGTATTCCAGTGATGGTCGAATCTGGGCTTTATAGAGTGTCAAAAGTTGTTGAGGTGTATGCAACTTTTTGGTACGGAAAAGTATACCGAGCTTCTGAGAAGCTGCCCTGGCGAGTGCCACAACGTGATTATGCCAAGGCATATTTCCTCCCAGGTTGACACCCAGCACATTAATAGATGAAGTCAGTGGAATTGCGTGTGCCATAACGATATCGGGTTCTGCAATGTTAACCTTCTTAGAGACAATAGTATGTCCAAAAACCAATTTCTTTTAAAATTTGTATAGGCATGCATGTTAAAATTAATAAATGTATCTAGAGCTCTCTAAAAAAGCACTTAAATCGGAGTAAAAACAAAAAAGTTATAAAACCCTAAACTTAATCCGAATTTTATGATGCCCGATTTTTTTTTGCATGGGAGTGTATTTCGAAAGAATACTAAAAATTAGTCAAAAAACGCATTGATCACAAACACAGCTCAACAACACTGTAACGTTAGATAATGGATGAATATCAAAAATTCTGCGTCACTCGTAGTAAAAACGTTTGTACAGCGTTGCCGTTGTCATTTCCCTAAAGCATTATGATTTGATTTCATTAGGAAATTATAAACAATTTGACTGGTAGTTTTTGTATCAGTACTTATATGTACATACATGCCACTCTGTATATTGTAGTATCAGGATAAATTATTCAGCTCCTTGAATTAATAGTATAATAAAAACGATACTGTACTTTCCCTAAATAATTTTATTAAAAGGCAAATACACAATGTTTACTTAACGTATCATTATCGTTATAATTAATATTTGACTTAATATAGTGTATTTAATTCATTTAATTCTTATTAGTTAGGTACTGATGAATTAAGTAATAATACATAACCACGCGTGGCTTTATGACAAATGCAGTTCAAAAATCGTTTTGTTTATTTAGTAACAATATTTTTTAATGATCTAAATACGGATAACATATAAATTAATTAAAAAAAAAAACATTGTCATAACAACATCAACGTTCACATCTATACTTTAGGCATTTCGGAATACAAAAAATGTTAACACTTCCTGTCGTTGTTTAACTGTTTCTTTTTAAACTTAACAAGCATATTGTCAACTGTAACACGTAAAGCTATATTTAACATTTTTGTAAATAGCAACATCAGTACTATTAGTAATTTATTATAACACGAAAAAGTACGCTACATATCCAACGACGATCTAGCAAGACAGACATTGCATTCTCTTTATCATAACAAGTCGACAAGACGTCAAATGCAATGAAACTACGTGAAAATACACACAAATTTATTCTAAAATCCAGTATAATACGCTATTGTCGAAGAATCCCAAGACTCGTCCCTTTAGGGTTTTATTTGAGCTTAAATTGACTCAATGTCTAACTATTGAGAAATTACCAGTGCTCTGGCGATGCATAACGCGGGTTTAAAAAAAACCGTCGGCCGGCAGCCAATCAAAAACTTAACTTTACAATTATAATTAGAAAAGTAGGTATATTATTATAGGGATATTCCCACTCTGGTGTAGAGGCCTCAAGACGTGGCAACGTCCACCTCCTAACGGCAGCAAGTGAAAATAAGAAAATGAAATATGACAATTTTTGAAGTTTGACATTAGAATGACAAAAAAAGTTAGGTTATTGTGAAAATAGTAATGAAATTTACTCGTTTTCACGTGTTTTGTAAACATTATAACAAAACAATATGACAAGACAGTATACTAGGTCTGTAAACGGTGCGGTGTAAACTGACTTGCTTGATTGTCGTTGACAGTATCCTGCTTGTACTAAACATAGGAATCTGGGAAATAACGAAATATAATAAATAACATGAACAACGTGAAGATGACGAACTAAGAGTTGTAATTTCATGGTTGAACCCGACAATTTCGAGAATAACGCGGTTATAATTTGAAAAGGAATTTCACAGTTTCGAAAATGCGCAAGGGAAACTGGAATAGTTTGTGGATTTTACACAATATTTCTAATAAATATACGTTTTTATAAACATAATGATACATATATCACTATACTATGCTTGATCCGACGATACTATTATACGGGGTGTTTGGGGAGGAAAGGGCAATATTTTGGGAATGTGTTCAGAGGGTGAAAATAAGAGAAATAAACCCATGATTCAGTTCGATTTTCATCAACCATTTCTGAAATAATCGGTTCTGAATTTTTTTTATATTGAAATAATGAAGGAGCTCTAGGCTTTAGTTTTAAACGTCCGATACATTTTGATTGATACTTTTGACATGCATAGTAGTTGTCAGTTAGCTTCATATTGAGCGTATCGACTAGAACCAAGATTTTCATACTTACAATGCCCCACACATTCAGTCACAGGGCGTATGCCGACATGATATTCGTGTATGGTTACTGTAACGGTATAGTGCGATGCGCGCAGTTAATGAATCGACGTCGTTTTCCAAATTGAAGAGTTCCTAATAGAAGAGTTTTTCAAAAAGTATTTGCAAGTGCTCAGGAAACTGGAATGATTCGAAGCGTGAGAATTGTTTCTGAAAGGGTGCAGGGTCTAGATGTGGAAAATAAAGAAAATGTTCTGGATATTGTCGCAGAGAACTCAGGTATAAGTACGAGACGGGTTGCAAAGGAACTTCATATACCATCACATTTAGCCGTATGGGAGTCATGACTTAGGAGAAACTGTTTAAAACCTTTTCACGTTCAACCCGTTCAACATCTAATAGATGGTGATCCTGCTTCAAGGGTACAATTTTGTGAATGGATCCATCAAAATCGAAGTCTGCACAAATACATTTTATTAGTTCACTCGTGATGGAATTAATAATTGCCACAATGAACATCGGTGGTCGGATGAAAACCCTCATGCTACATTTGAACAAAACTTTCAACATCGATTCAGTATTATTGTCTGGTGTGGAATGCCCAACGACCAGTTGTTTGGTCCATTCAAAATGGATGGGCGTCTTACTGGAGAAGGATATTTACGGTTTTTGGAAGACCATTTGATACACATTTTGGATGATGTTGCGTTAAATGTTCGACAACGAATGAACTTCCAACATGATGGAGCCCCACCTCATTTTAGTCTCGGTGTGCGAAATTTCTTGAATTATCGTTTTCCTAATCGCTGGATTGGCAGAGGTGGTCCGCAAGTTTGGCCACCGAGGTCACCAGACTTAAACCCGCTTGATTATTGCCTTTGGGGATGGATGAAATCGCTAGTATATGAAACACGAGTGGAAACGAGAGAACAAACCCGATCCAATTTTCAATGCTGCAGCTTTTTTTAAAAACAATCCCCGCTCAATCCAACGTGCTACCAGAGCGATTAACAAACGTGCCGAAAAATGTATTGAAGCTGGTGGAGGGGTTTTTGAAAATATTCTTTGAGTTAGTTTGTACAATTATTCGCTTCTAAATAAAAATTAACTTAGAAAAACTTTAGAACCTATTATTTTAGAAACGGATGAGAATCGAACTAAAACATAAGTATGGGTTTATTTCTCTTATCACCCTCTGAACATATTCCCAAAATATTGCCCTTTCCTCCCCAAACACCCTGTATATAGTACGAGTATTTTTGTTAGAATACTTATTCTAGCATTAAATACAATTATTATACCAAAATATACACACCAATAAAATTTAAAAACATCCTTTTGATAGCTAAAATTAAGACATCGATATGAATATAATATGTGATTTACCATTTAAATTTAGTCTTCAATGAACGATATATATTCAATAAACTATAAGAACGGTTTATTTCTTAACGTTTTAAATAGAGTTGTGAGCAAGAATGGAGAATTATACGCCGTATAATATAAACCGTTTCGTAATAGGGGATTTTGCATTGTTGTGTGTAGTGCGCAGGTCATAAGTTTGATTGCGCCCGCATGCGCGCGTTCACATCTTATTATAGAGGCGCCCCTTACTTGTTTAGTACGTTTAGGTTGGTAATGCGACTAGTACCATAGTTGTTTATTGACCTATATAAACTAATAATTAATATTAAACAAATTATTTTTTAACACCTTGCGCCTAATTAGTAATTATTTTTTTAAGGTTGGCGCACCTTCGCATTGCCAACGCAAATGATCAAGCTTTAAATATCTATACATCAAAAAACGTTTAAAGCAGAATAAGTTATAACACCTAAAAATAAATACATTAGAGTTAAATCAGTCAGAGGTCGTGAATTAGAATTTATGGTCCAAATAAAGAGGGTTGTGTTGGATAATAGGACAAATTTATCCATAATGTGATATGTTTAACATTTACATTAACTTCTGACTTTTTGAATTCACCATATTGTTCTTCCTTCTTATAACCATCGATCATCAGGCAGCATTTTATATAACTACATTTTATTAACAAACCTAAGATAAAAATATTCCCTTACAGTTAAATTCTTGTTCCTTATCAACTAGAATACTTATAATATGTAAGTGCGTTTTACACAATAACAATAGTCATTCTATTCTACATAACAATTATAGCGATGGAATGTAATAAATATAACAACGCGACTTGTGCAACAAAGTTTGTCTCATAAAACTTATAAGATGCAAAATGTAAACTGCAAAGTCGTTTTTAATTTAAAATAATTAATATCTAGATGAGCATAGGAATATAACCCATAAAGTATTTATTTACACATAGAGCTTCCACTGTAAATGGTAAACAACCTTACACAAACTTACCCCTAATTTTTACAGATAAATAAGAAGTAAATATAAAATTTAGAGGTTCTCATTTGAAAATTGTTATTATTTTTTTAATAATACTATATATCTTCATTCTCAAACAACTTAAAAAGTTCATTACAGAGAATATAACACCAAATATAAAATATATAAAATCACAAATAATAAAAATCATGTTTAGTAACTATTAATAATTCCATCGAAATTATTTAAAAACAAATATATATAATAACCATTTACAAAAAAAATAATAATAAAATATAATACGTTAAAGTTGGTTTAGTTTAAAAAATATTTTTTTAGTTTTTTTTAAAAAAAAAAGAAAAGTCCATAATTTTGATATTTCTTTAATTTTTTTCGGCAAACTGTTGTAAATTGTTATTCCTTTATATAATATTGATCTTTGGCCAAACGTATTCTTTACCATAGGTGTTTGAATATGATGGTTTTGTCTCGTGATGTGAATAATGTTGGTTGAAGAAAATATTATATTCGATTGTCTTTCTTTAATAATAATATAGTGTATTAGAATGCATAGTTTTAATTTATAAAGCTTTTCTAAATTTAAATATCCGTTTGGTTCATACAAATTTATAGTCGGTTCTAAAAGAGGAAGTTTATGTATGCATTTAATTATTTTATTTTGTAGTTTTTTTTAATGGCTGAATTGTAGTTAAATTCGCTGATCCCCAAATTGAAATCATATACTGTACTTTTGAATAAACCAAAGAATAATATATATTTTTTAAATATTTTAATGATATTATATGATTTTTAGCTTTAAACAAAATGCCAACTATTGGAGAAATGTAAGTTCTTATGATTATTGAAGGATAGTGAAGAAATATTATTATTTTTTAATTTTGATTTACTTATAAACATAAAAGATGATTTAATAAAATTTAATGATAATTTATTAATTTGAAGCCATTTACATATTATATTTAGGTCGTGGTTTATGTTATTATGAATTTGAGCATAGTCTTCATGAACATATACAATGACAATAGTAGTATCACCAGCAAACAATTTTATTTTACCTTTTAAATTTAATTTTGCTATAGAATTAATGTAGAATAAAAAAAGTAGGTCCTAAGGTTGATCCTTGCGGAACACCACAAGTTATGTTTTTTGTGAACTTTTAACATTTTCCATTTGAACAAACTGCTTTCTATTACTTATAAATATTTGCCCGAATTCCAATATTGTATAGGCATTTAAGTAAAATGTTGTGATTGACTGTATCAAATGCTTTACATAAATCTAGGGACAGTAGGCAGCATTTTTTGTTGCTATCAACGTTTTGTTGAATATCTTTGATAATATTTGCAGCTGCAACTTCTGTATCTCTAAATTTACGAAAACCATATTGAAATGGAGAGAGTAATTTTTTTCTTCTAAAAAATGTATTATTCGATTATTTAAAATTTTTTCAAAAATCTTTGAAAATGTGGGTTAAACAGAAATTGGGCGATAGTTACTACTTAAATATTTTTCTGCATTTTTAAAAACTGGTGATACTTTTGCTATCTTTAATTTATCTGGAAATAAATAAATAATAATAAATAAATAACCCTGTATTATCAGTTAGTTATCAAAATATAAAAAAATCTATTAAAGCCGGTCCTTTTCAACAAGGAATCCAATCCAAATTAAATAATGAAGGTTTCCTGATAGGAAAAATTGATGATTATTTTAGGGCCTTGAAAACGTCAAAACTTTAATATGTGAAAAACGCTTAAACTTAGGTATAGGACATGATACAAGAAATATGCCTATAATATAGCGTAAAATGTAATAATATATAGAGCGTTCCATTTAAAATAAGCAAGTTGACACCTACTTCCGGTCTAGCCAGAAGTGCCATCACATTGAAAATATATTACAGGTAACTCTATGGGTATATATAAATATATTATAGTATTGTAAAATTTATTATTTACAAAAATAATTTTAAAACTTTTGATCTAATAAATGAATAAAACAAATTTCATAAGTTTTATGGACATCTTGTATAGTCGCGTTTTTGTGCTGTTCCCTGCCCCAGCTACTTAAAGATCCCCTTAAAATTAAAAACTAGCTATAAGTATACTAATTATTTAAAAAAATCAATACAAAAATAATATTTTGCTTGGCATATATTATTGTTCTGTTTTTGAAGTGAAACCGCCTGCATATTTGTGTTAATTATATTTTAATGCAGTTATCAAATATTGTACAATTTCCATGTAGTAATGGGACCAGTGGCGTAACACAAACTAAGTGCCCCCCCCCACGTTTTCAGGAGGCCGTCCTTTCTATAACGAATGGAAAATGATAATTCTTATTTTCAGTACTATTAGGTTCAGGTTTATGAATTTTTGAATTCGTTAATCGTGTAATAATTTAATTAGGCTTAAACCCACATTATGTGTTAAGTACCTAAGTACTACTAAAACAGCAAACAATTCGAATTTATTTTATAATCCTAGGTAGACTGGTAGACATAACATAGGTAGTTATTAAATCATTATGCGTAATTTTTACCAGCAAACATTATGCAAAATCAAAATTTTAAAACACCACTTATAATGTTGCTTACCATGTATGGTAGTAACGGGGGTAGCAGTGATCGAGCCTCATAGAATCCAAAAGACAGAAAACGTAAAACACATGAACACTCAACAAGTCTGCACAAACATTATGTCGCTAAGTACTATACACAGTGGCGGCTCGTGACTAGCGAGTCAGGGGGGCGCTGGCTTTAAATAATTTTTTTTTTAAATGTCTATTATTTTCAAAAGTACGTGTCTGTTTTTTCTAACTTTCTCGTTGCGAATTTTAATTTCATCAGCATAAGCACTACTTAAACAAGTTAAAATATTAGTTTGTCCTAACATCTCAAAACTTACCACATTATGACGATGTTTTGCACTATTTTCATGTTTTTTTATTTTCTCTGAAAGATGTTTTAAGTCCTGCACCCCATTTATAGTCCAATTATCATCCCCGTCAAAAAGAAGACACACGAAACAAAAAAAAAAGAATTCTGGTCCTCACAACCGCATATCCAGGATTTTTTATTATATATTTCTTTGTCAAACTTACGCGTAAACTGTGCCTTACTTTTACATTTTGATTGCATTTGTACTATGTTCAATTTCTAGTGGCCGCCCTGCATTTTTTAAATCAAGTTTTTCACTTAAGCTCAGAGAACTAAACACAAGCTTCTGTAAATCACTGACCTTCATATTACACGATATTTTCCAACAACAATAACGTAACTAATAAATCAAATCAAAACAAATAAACAAAACGTTAGCGCCTAGCGGCATCGGCAGGTCGCCTCGCCAGAGTACATAATATATTGATTATTCTCCGTGGCATCGCGAACAGCTGTTGTTGGGCGCGGAAAATTGGAGCTCATCGTGGCCGCTCGTTGTGCGATGTGTAGGTGACGTCATGCCTCTGTCGTCATGGCAACTTATCGAAAAGCCGCGTTGAATCGGGACGGATAATTGGTCGCCCGTCCGCGCTTAGTATAAAAAACATTACCCGCGTTCGGCAATTACATCTGCGATGCGATGGATATTTTGTCACGTGACCTCAGATCGGTCGGAGAATTTTGTGATAAAAGAACGGTACCTAACAGCTCACCTCTGTCAAAGTCAAAAATGTAATATTTGTTTTGTTTTGATCTAAGAAACCTAACCTGTTTTCCCTTTTTGTAAAGTTACTAAAAATGAGTATTCCTAGCGTTGCATGTATTGGCCTTAATTGAAGGAGGCTATCAACTAATGTTTGAAGACGATAATGAGAAAGTCGTCAAGATTTTGAAAAGGGTAGACGGTCTTGCCGAAGAAACGGTACCCCGATTTGCACATCACCAGTTCAGACAGCACTTTAGATTGTCCCCAACTACCTTTGAAGACTTGCTTAATAAATTAAATGCAGTTTCAGAGGGAAGATTGATAGCTGTAGGTGCTGGCCATCCGGAAATGTTATTGGATAAACAGACCATGACAGCAATCTGGTGTTTATAAAATATGGAAAGTTTTAGCTAAAACCCACCAGAGTTTATGCCTTCCTTAGCCTTGCCTAATGTATATTTTCAATTTAGATCAGTCGCTGATCGATTTGGAATAACCAAGTCAACCTGCTGGGACGTCTTATATAGAACATGTAGAATATTTCTGTGTATTTATGGTCAAATAAACATGGTATAGCGTTTTTGTTCTTCTACATCATATAGTTCCACTTCCTGCATATTATTTTCAGTCAAATCACAGAAAAATAAAGGCTTTGTTTAATCAAACTACCAAAATTTTAAACCTAAATATAAACATCAAACTTAACCTCACAAATTCAGCTGTGATTAATCGCTTTTCTCGGTCAAAATACTCCGAGCAAAAAGATTATCCTCGGAGCGCTCCGATTTTAATTGCCGAACTGTTGAGATTTATTTCCCCTCCATTTAGATGTCATAAACGAACGATTTAGATCAATCCAAGCGGTCTGAGGTAATTGCCGAACGCGGCTATTGAGAGCGTGCAACTCGCTTGTCTATGAGTATAACCTGCCCGTTGGAATAGGGCTACGTTTGGTTTAAATTATTTTAATGGATTGCTTACATAGATTGCTTTATTGGTTTTTTAAGTAAAGTATTTTTGGATTCTGTTTGAAATAATTGCAGGGAGGGCGGCGCCCCAGAGCCCTTCATTAACGAGCCGCCACTGACTATACAAGGTATTATACAAAACGACCAGATCGTCGAGAGTTTTTTTTTGCAAAATCTGAGAGACTGATTAAGGATAAATCCGAAAGGCGTTGTTGTCCCATGGTGTTACGTAAATGGGTTTTTACTATTTTAAGTTTGGAAAAAGATCGTTCCGCTGATGCCACACTAACTGGTAAAGTTAGAAATAACATCACTGCACTAGAGACATCTGGAAAATTTGAAAAACACAGTTTTTAATTTCGAAATACTATTTCCATGTAAGGTTAGTTTTTCACGCAGGATATAAAAAAATAAAATTAATTTTGAAATTAAATAACTATGAAAAGCAAAGCTGGCAGCAAGTTTTGAAGGGGCCGTCCGTGTGGCCCCCCCCCCCCCCCGCGGTGCGGGGTCTGCGGGGGTGTATGTTACGCCACTGATTAGGACGCGTAAAATTTATACAGGTTTGGCGGACGAACCTTTGACAGGACCTTGCGTGTGATACCACAGGCATCTAAAAAAAATTGATGCCTGTGCCGTGTACCAGTAAATAAAAGTAAAAATTACCAATTATTACGTACCCAATAAGAGGAGGTAACAATTGACAATCATTAAGTGTTATTCCCACCATAGCTGATGCCGACAAGGCTAATCGTAATGTCAAACATATCTGTATGCAGATTACACACGAAATTATTTTTTACCATTTTACCTGTTCATAAGTTATAGAGCGGTCGAATAACTCCTGTGTCCCATATGTCCTTAAATTGATTTTTCTGCCACTTCTGGTAAAGACGTATTTCCATTACTTTAATTTATCGTATTAATTGTAATTTCTTATTTACTCAAACTAATTCACATTCTTCAAAACACAACGGTATATATACGCATTGCCTAAATTGCCAAGTCGTCTTTCTACGCTATCCCTAATTTACTAAAAAAGGAAATTAAATCAGAAATAAATTATTCAAAGGTTTGCGATTCCTGTTGAACCAATTTGAACCTTCTGGGACTCTTTACGGCAATTGAGCCGTGCCCGTCGAAATTTCCTAAACGACCTTTCGTTTGAAGGTACCTTTTGATGTATCGCGCGACTAACACCTGAGGGCGCTGCTGGTACTCGTTCATTACTTCTTTTGGGGCGGCGACCTAAAAAAAAAATACCATTGATAATTGGTTTTCCTTGCGCCGGCACCGATTGATTGTAGTAATAAATATCAAACTCTATTTTTTTTTTATTTATTATTTTCAACCGTGTTGTAAATTGTTATTCCTTTATATATTATTGATTTTTTGGCCAAAAGTACTCTTTACCATAGGTGTTTGAATATGATGATTTTGTCTCGTGATGTGAATAATGTTGGTCGAAGGAAACATATTCGATTGTTTTTTCTTTAATAATAATAGTGTATTAGAATGCATAGTTTTAATTTATAAAGCTTTTCTTAATTTAAATATCCATTTGGTTCATTCAAATTTATAGTTGATTCTAAAAGAGGAAGTTTATGTAATGCATTTAATTATTTTGTTTTGTAGTTTTTTTAATGGCTGAATTGTAGTTAAATTCGCTGGTCCCCAAATTGAAATCATATACTGTATTTTGAATAAACCATAAGAATAATATATATTTTTTTAAATATTTTATACATATATAATTTTTAGCTTTAAATAAAGTGCCAATTATTGGTGAGATGTAACTTCTTAAATATTCAATATGTTTTTTCCAACTTAAATTTTCATCAATATATAAACCTAAAAATTTAATTGTATTAGTATATTCAACTAAATGATTATTGAAAGGCAGTGAAAAAATATTATTATTTTTTAATTTTGATTTAATTATAAACATTAAAAGATGATTTATTAAAATTTAATGATAATTTATTAGTTTCAAGCCATTTACATAATATATTTAGGTCGTGGTATAATGTTATTATGAATTTGAGCATATTCATGAGAATATACAATATATAGTATAGTATCATCGGCAAACAATTTTATTTTACCTTTTAAATTTAATTTTGCTATAGAAATAATGTAGATTAAAAAAAAGTAGGTCCTAAGGTTGATCTATAAAATAGACCAAACATTGGTACAACTTTCTATTTACTCATCCATGAAAAGTAACTGCCGAATTATTATTTTATAGCTAACCAGACAAATTTTATTGTGAACCCTGGAATGACTGGAATCTTAGATTGTTTTAAAATGTTAACAATCTGGTCTATGAATAAGAGGTCTTTGATATCAATCTCTAAAAGCTCTTGGCTATGCACAAAGTTACAAAGGCTACTTTTAGTGCATTTTTAAACTCTACATCAACGAAATATAAATTCTGACAGAATGTGTTTACCTGATCTGCTTTTAGCCTATTTAATAATGCCACACAAACAATAGCAGCTTTTATACCAGCTTGATGCGTCAAGGCAGCAAATGGGACCGCCTCCATTTCAATATTTTTTACACCTTGTTGAAATAAACCCTCCAAATAAACTTGTTTATCTTGTTCGGTGTAGTCGCAGAATGCTCCATCCACCCTTCCTTGGCCTAAAACATACATAACTTTATATTAGGGGGTGATTTAGAACTGTGTATGAACATTTAGTTCTCTACGTTCAATGAACGGTTGCCGGGCGTATCTAACTGAACGACCTAACGGACTTTTAATTTTGTGCTTCGTGACCGCGACTATAAGGGTCGCTTCGCATTGGAAACTTGTTTCTGATTGGATAAAATTATACAATAACGTAAGAAGTAATATTATCGATGATAAGGGATAATGAGAACGTTATTTATGTAGAATAATGGAAATATATTAATCTGGCCCTCAAAAGGGCATATTAATGGTTTTTTTTGTGAAATTTGTTGTATAAAAATAAGGATAAATCGAGTAAAAATACCTTCATAAAAATCTTCTGCGCAGAGCGTTGTGCCGACAACTGTCTCGTAAGGATCGTCCGGACTGGCTAAAGCTTTCAGTTCTCTGACTATTTTTTTGTCAAGTTTCGTTGGTCTCTTTAATATTTTTCCAAGCACTGGCTGAAAATATAAATATATGTACGCTTCGTACGCCACTTAGTGAATAAAGTAAACATAAAAAAGGTTATACTATATCTAATAACTAAAGGGAATATATGCAAAATGCATATATATGCATTTTTTTTTCCTTATTTTTTTTTGCATATTTTGCCAATTTTATAATAAAATGCGTATTTTTCATTAATTATTATTTTAAGAGCATATTTTTATGTTTGAGCTTTATCAACAAATTTAAAACGTTAGAGGTTTAATGTCCAGTTCGGTACTTATTTCAGGGATTTTCCAATCTGAAGATTATAATAATTATATTTATATTTTGGTTTTTATACACAAGGTATTTATTGGGGATTTCCTTGGTTTGCAGGTATATTGTTAGGGGTTGTTTATTTGTCACTTAATAATGCGTTATTATAACCTGCTTAACAAACTGTATTTAAATTAAAATAAATTAATTACAAACGTAAAAAAGTGTTTCTAAAGGCACCTCTAAGAGTGTAGTTGTATAAGGAGAGATCACCAGGAGTTAGTTTACCTCTAGAACCTGTAATTACCCGGTGGGGAACATGGATTAAGGCCGCAATATTCTACGCAGAGCATTTCGAAACCATTAAAGAACTAATTTTGGATTTAGATAACGATTCGCAGTGTGTTGTGCAAAGTAAAGAGTTGTTAAAAAGTGCAAGTGTAGCTAAAGATCTTGTTTTTATTAAGGTTAATTTCAGTTTTATACCGGACATAATATCCTCGTTGGAGAGTAGAAATTTAAGTTTAAGAGAATCGATTAGTATTGTTGAAAATGTTTCCGCTAAAGTAGGAGGTCAAGTAAGGAACAAATTGGATGTAACTGTAAAAAAGAATGAAGGATTTAAATACTTAACTGCATTTAAAAGCATTTATGAAGGTAAACTATCCAACGAAATTGTATCTTGGCCTTATATTTTGCTACCTAAGTGGCAGTATTGTCCGATTACATCAGCAGATGTTGAAAGAAGCTTCCTTTTGTTTAAACCAGGGCCGGATCTACAGCGGGGCGGCGCCCTGGGGCCCCCGGCAGGGGTTGGGAAAAGGAAAATATTTAGCTTTATTCGAATACATTAATACATTGCAAACAATTTTTGTATACTCGTATATCTACATTAACAAAATACTGTTATTCTTACCCGACATTAATACTGTGGTATTATCAAAAGTAATTTTAATAAGGGGCCCCAAAATTTGTTTTGCCGCGGGGCCTATTCGGCTCTAGCTCCGGCCCTGGTTTAAACATATTTTTACTGATAGAAGACAATCTTCTTTAGTTGAGAATTTTGAAAAATATTTAGTGATAAATGCCTTTTATACAAATTTAGGTTAAAAAATTGTTTACTTTTATTTTTCTTTGTTTTTTTTTTGCATTTTTTTAAAAATAAACATGTTTTAGCCAATGTGTTTCTTTACCTCATTTTGCTATAATAAATTCAGAAATGCATATGCATAGCAGTATGCATATTTGGTTTACGCAAATAACTGCATATTTTGAAGGCAAACAATGCATATATATGCGCATATTTTGGCTGAATTTAAGTGCATCTAATACGCCCTTTACTACTACAAGATGGTCCCCTGGGAAAAAAAAAGTAATGATATTTAAACGTTAAATTAAAGTTGATTAGTTGTTCTAGAAGTTGTAAAGATTGAATAATATTATGTGAATAATATTGATTGTAATTGAATAAAATAGACGAACTCTACAAAAATAATTCGAACAATCATACCACAGAATAATAATGATTCCCTAATCCATCAATGGCCTCGTCCGAAATAACAACGGTTCCAGGTTCGAGTCCTAGACCTCCACACGTTCCTATTCTGATGAAGACCGGGTCCCTTGCTTTGGCGTGGTACATAAGTTTGATCATTTCGTGGAGGAGGATTCCAATTGAGGGTACGCCCATCCCATGCTGAAAGCATACAAGTTGTTTGACTAAGAAACAAAGAGATGTCGTTCCTATACTTACGCTCACTGAAATAACGGGTCCTACTTTGTACATGCTGTATCGGTAAGAGTACTGACTGATGTCCATTAAAGCGGTACCCGTGGGTAATTTGTAGCCTATTTCCGCCATGATGTAGTGGGCAAAGCTTTCCATTCTTTTTGGGGTACCACCCATACAGACGAACTAAAATATATATGGTTTAAAAATATTTTCTATTTTTGACTATTATTAATTTGTAAGTAATCCTCCAAATTTATACGTTTTTTTTTTAAACTAGAAATCCTATTACTACTTCTGTCATAAAACAACGATTGTTTAATATACAGGCTGGACTTTTTAAAGGTCCAGTTCTCAAGGTTAATCATGTATAAAAGAGACCTACCGTGCGAGCAAAAATTATTTGCATTAAAGAGGGCTTGGATTAAAAAACGTAGGGCTTGGTTTAGATCACAATGATACGGGGACGATATATCTAACCAAATCTAGGTTAAAATTTTGTCAAATTCATATTATGACATGATATGCCAAATTAATGAGTACTAAAATAAGTAGACAAATACAAATTTATTTTTGTTGTTTACAAAATTGGAATACTTGCACTTTATAAGGAAAAGGAAATGAATGTAGCGGAATAGTCCTACATGGTCCATAAGATCTTCTTACTTCTTGATACAGTCGTCCTATACAATTTGTTGGCATATTTTGCATTATTTCACGAACGTTTGCAACAAGGTCTTCTGTTTTTACAGATGGTCTTCCTGCTCCTTTTTCGTGTTGTATAGAACCTGTTTCCCTAAACACAGCCACGGTTCTTTTCAGGCAATGATAAAAATCCCCAGCAATAAAAGCAACGTTAGGAAAATGTTCGTGAAAATCGTCCATGCACAAACCCAGATTGTATTGCCACTCATCATTTACTCTAACCCCGTTTCGAAAATACGCTTCAACCATAAAAGTTTTGTGCTGTTCCGTAAAGCCCATTGTGTGAATTGTTCAAGAAATTGGAAAAATTAGCGGTGAATCAAATTACTTGTAACGACTGTCAAAGATGACGGAATAACTGATTGAGATAAACTAGAAAATATCGTGTTCCCAGTAAAAATTGTTGTTTTTACTTCATTTCTGAAAATCGACGTGTTTACTTTCAAGGATTTTAAGGTACAGGGTTATCCAACCAAGACTAGACAAGGCGATTTTTTGACTTTTCCTGTACTTTTATAAAAAAAACTGAAATAGCCATCTTAAGTCATTTTCTCCCGCGAATTCGAATATCTTCAGCAAAAAACAATTGAACATCAAACAAAAGTACTAGGCGTCACTTTGATATGTTTTTAAATGGGATGCCGTATTTTTAATGAGCTTATCCGATTTCTCATATAAATTTTGATCTAAAATGTTGGATTTTTAATTCAAAAACGCCTTTTTTCTTCAGTTTTAAATTCGGAAAATGTTCGTCTACCGTACGATTAATACCTGATAGATGGATACCCGTTTCACCTGTTCACCCTTTAACCTGCTTTAAAGCGTCCGTCAGTTAGACAAAATAATCAAGTGTCAAATTTCTATATATTTTTCGCGTTCTTTGTGTTTGTCGAGCATTCTCTCCACTTTTCTAATATAATTTTATTACACTTAGCCGTTCTTCTAAAGAATATTTCATTATTTGTAATTAATTCGTGAAAAATATATAGAAATTTGACACTTGATTATTTTGTCTAACTGACGGACGCTTTAAAGCAGGTTAAAGGGTGAACAGGTGAAACGGGTATCCATCTATCAGGTATTAATCGTACGGTAGACGAACATTTTCCGAATTTAAAACTGAAGAAAAAAGGCGTTTTTGAATTAAAAATCCAACATTTTAGATCAAAATTTATATGAGAAATCGGATAAGCTCATTAAAAATAGGGCATCCAATTTAAAAAAATATCAAAGTGACCCCTAGTACTTTTGTTTGATGTTCAATTGTTTTTTGCTGAAGATATTCGAATTCGCGGGAGAAAATGACTTAAGATGGCTATTTCAGTTTTTTTTATAAAAGTACAGGAAAAGTCAAAAAATCGCCTTGTCTAGTCTTGGTTGGATAACCCTGTACCTACCTAAATTATGACAATTTTAGTATTTTTAAAAAACTGCTTTTTTAAAAAGTTTTTTTTGAATTTATTTAAAAAAAAAACACCGGCGTACTATTCGTCAATGCCTCCCTGAACAGCCCTTCCAAAATTAGACACTAATATTTTTTTAAAAATAATTGCAAGGTTCCGGAAGTTATCCCTGCATTCAAGCCATTTATAGGTCTCTTTTATACACGATTGACCTTGAGAACTGGGCCCATAAAGAGGGTTTCCAATACTGAATTTATTCCAGTTAAAAATTTCACCCTGTAAATATACAGTATGTCTCCGTAAGTTTACACCATATGGAAAACTTTGTTATTAGGTATTCAATATTTAATTGAATAATTAAAAAACTAAATAATTAATAATAAAATAATTTTTCAACATAAATGCCTATAATTGCATATTTAGACGTGGTTTTTAGTTCTGATTAACTTTTTTTAATAACAATTTTTGATAATGTGAAATATATATATATATATACAGGGTGTTACAAATTCGAGGGCCACCATTGGGATCTGGGAAATGGTAATAGATACGGGGAAGTTTAAATTAGGGCAAAGTTGCGCAATTCAATGCCGATCAATATACCGCCAAGAAGATTTGTCCATTCCGAGTACTTCCGAAGATATTCGATAAAATCCGAATTTAACGTTTTTCATTTATATGTTTTCCTGCGTTTATTTAAATAGATCATTGAAAATAAATTGAACCTTCTCATTGCCACTTTTTCTCTTCTATTAGACTGTGGTATCAGATTTCGAATCCGACGTTTTGTCTCTGGGCCCCATCATTAATTTATTATTTTTAAATACGGACCTGGATTTTTTATTTTATTTTTGGAATCACCAAGGCTGATTGCATGATATGGTTGCATTAATTTGATTAGGATTCAAAAGTTTAAGCTAATAAAAAGATCTTATAATATTGTATTTGTTTATTTTTTAATTAATGATATTTTACTTAAATTCTAGAAATAATCGGAAAATAATGGTAGGTAGGTACCTACACATTCACTAAAAAGAATCAATTTTATCTAAGACTAAGATGTTCAAAAATATTTCCGTTTGCACGTATACATTGATTAATTTTGTTCCTTACTTTTTCAGTGGACCTTTGTATCGACCTTCTCCTTATTGACCTAAATCCTTCAATAATCCTAGCTCTAAGTTCTTCTAATGTATTAACATTATGTTTATAAATTTTATTTTTCAAAGCCCCCCACAAAAAAAAGTCTAAAGGTGTCAAATCTGGAGATCTCGCAGGCCATTCCACTACACCTCGATTTCCTATCCATCTGCCTGGGAATTTAGGATTTAAAAACTCCCTAACCTCTCTTGTTCCATGAACCGGGGCACCGTCTTGTTGAAACCAAATGGTTGGTAGTCTGGCGAGTGGAAACTCAGCTAAGAACTCTTGTAAATGGGTGTTTATAAGGAAGAGATAGTCGGCACCTCTTAGTCTGTCTGGTAAAAAAATGGGTCCAGGAGTTTTGTCTCCAAACATCCCTGCCCAAACATTGATACTGAAGCGTACTTGTTTGCGTATTTCTATATTAACTCTAGGATTTTCTACGGCCCATACGTGCTCATTATTTCTATTAAAATTACCGCAATTGGTAAATTTAGTTTCATCGGTCCAGATTATAGACATAAGAAAGTTATTATCATCGTCAATTTGATTCTGTAGCCAGTAACAAAAATCTAACCGCCTCTGAGGATCTCCTTCTTGCAACGCATGGGAAATATGAATTTTATATGGTTTTAAACTATTATTTTTTAAAACTTTTGAAGCTTTAACATGATTTAGGGTTGGCAAGTTAGATTCTACGGAAATTTGCCTTGTGGATGTGGAAGGGTTGTTGTCTACCTAAAATAATACCATACCCTAAATAAAATAGCGCCTATACTTTATAAAAAATAATAAACGAAAAACCAAGTTTACATGGTTTTAAAAGAAAGCCAGTCAAAGTTTTAAATACAGACCTGGCGTAAAACATTGTTGGATTCTGCTTCTGTTACACGGTCACCATATTTTTTTCTGGGTTTTTCAAATCTACCGTGTTCGCGTAGGTTTTTGAAAGAACCTTCCGTTAGGCTGCTGTCTTTCGAGTAATCTTCAAAATATCTTTGCGCAGCTGTTACTGAGTTTCTGTTACAGCTGTAATAAACCTTTATCATATCACTTTTTTCCCCAGTAGAATATTGCATTTTAGATTTTTAAAAGATCAGCCTATAACACCTCACAAAAATCTTGAAGTTAAAAATTTCTTACTGTCAGTTATGAAAATTCGCCCATTTTTTTTTCACGGTAAACTACGATTTAATTTTATTTAAACCTCCTGGGATTAGACATCAAAGTAAAAATTATTGCATTTTTAATTTTTTTTTGGGGCCCATCAGCACCCCACATCACCATTTTTTTTTATAGCTTATGTGTATTTTTACGATAGGAATTAACATTATTAAGAAATTTAAGATTATTGTTAGGATGATTTTAAAATACCTACATTACCTAATTAAAAAATAAACAAAAACAATATTATAAGATCTTTTTATTAGCTTAAACTTTTGAATCCTAATCAAAATAATGCAACCATATCGTGCAATCAGCCTTGGTGATTCCAAAAATAAAATAAAAAATCCAGGTCCGTATTTAAAAAAAATAAATTAATGATGGGGCCCAGAGGCAAAACGTCGGATTCGAAATCTGATACCACAGTCTAATAGAAGAGAAAAAGTGGCAATGAGAAAGTTCAATTTATTTTCAATTATCTATTTAAATAAACGCAGGAAAACATATAAATGAAAAACGTTAAATTCGGATTTTATCGAATATCTTCGGAAGTACTCGGAATGGACAAATCTTCTTGGCGGTATATTGATCGGCATTGAATTGCGCAACTTTGCCCTAATTTAAACTTCCTCGTATCTATTACCATTTCCCAGATCCCAATGGTGGCCCTCGAATTTGTAACACCCTGTATATACTTTGGAAAAATTCACATTTTTTGACAAACCTCGTATATGACTGGAAAATTTCGATATTTGATGGTTGCATTTTAGGTTTTAGACCATGCAGAGTTTTTTATGAGGAATACCTTTTTTTCGTAAAATGAATAATAAAAAAGTTTTCCATATGGTGCAAACTTACGGAGACATACTGTAGGTATCTGGAGGGGATATATACCTTGACGTCTCCAAACATCTCAACCAAGTCATGTGATCCGCTGCCAAGAGCAATATGGTACAGAATATCTTGGTCCATAAATTCGATATGTGGGTTTCTAAGTTTGACGGTGCCATCGGGATATCTATAAAATATTATTTAAATATAATTAAAATTGTTTTATAGACATGGACAATGGATGGCGAAACAGCAAGATAGAGAATTCATTCTCTTTGTCGTAACAAGCCGACAAGACGTCAAATGCATATAGACCAGGGCTGAAGCCTTTGAAAATGGTAAAAAGTGAAAAAAAAATAATAGTAGGATGAAACCCATTGGAAAAGGAAGAGAATATAACAAAAATAAAAGGAAAAATAATTTAAGGGCGATCCGATTTTCGGCAAAACTACAGGTCCTATGGAAAAACGTTAAATGGCAAAGTTGTAGGTAATAAAAAGATCTACAACTTTTGTATTTACACTTTTTTCACATAACCTCAAAATTTATGTGAAAAATTCAAATAACCAAATTTTTGGTTTTATTTTTATCTTTTACAAGAAATTTTTTTTTTCACAAAAGGTGAAAACTTTTTTATGTCCCAAACACACTGTAATTTTTTTGATTTAAAATATTTATTTTTTCACCTTATTTTGACTTAATATCGAAAAAGCACCCTAATTTTTAATCGAAAATTCTCACATCAAAGCATCTGCTTTTTTAAAAAAGTCGGTGGACTTTTTGTTCGTTGAAATCTCTACTTTCTGATGGTGTAAAAAAAATATACATTACTATGGCAAACGTTCTTAAAAAATGCAAAGAAACGAAGAAACGAGAAGTTTTCACATACATTTTGAGGTTATGTGAAAAAAGTGTAAATTAAAAAGTTGTAGATCTTTTTATTACCTACAACTTTGCTATTTAACGTTTTTCCATAGGACTTGTAGTTTTGCCGGAAATCGAGATAAATCGTGATCTACCCTTAAAAAGTCACCCACTTCCACTTCCCGACCTCGGATCTCCCGTAAATTATGTTTCCTTTTATTTTTGTTATATTCTCTTCCTTTTCCAATGGGTTTCATCCTACTATTATTTTTTTTGGTTTCAAAAATTATCGACCCTGGTCTAATAGGTCCACCAGGTTCCTCCCTTGTGAAAATATACACCAGTTTTTACTCTAGAATCTGTATTAATATACCTAGTAAAAAAAAACTTCCTTCCAATACACAACCTAAGCAACATTGTATTTAGGAAACCACTTAATAGAACTTTAGACTGTGAATAGGGGACATAGAGACTCCTCTTTTATCACTAAAGGGCAGGGGTACTTACTTGTGAAATAAGGTATCAGCTAATTCGATATATGATATATACTACAATTTTTTATACCGATACCAATTGGCACAACTTAAATAATAAAATTAAAAAAGATTTTAAAATGACTATTTAACTAGAGTGTTTTACACTGGCAAAATGTCATAGCAACGGCCGGTCTTCTACTGGCAAAATTACTACCTGCACCTACCTGGACAAAATTCACATGTGATTTTTGCCGCGGCAAAATTTTGTCTTTTTTCTAGTTAAATAGTCATATCGAATACCACTCGAGAAAAAATTGTGTAAGCAAAATTGTTCTCAAGGATTTATTTAAGTTTGTTGCTTTTAAGCAATTTCGCTCATGACATTTTCGACAAAATCACTCGCCTGACGGCTCGTGATTTTGTCAAAAATGTCATTCGCGAAATTGCCAAGCAACAAACTTTCATACCTTTCGAAAATTTTGCCGACAAAATTTTATCTCTTGTGATATTATATATGATAAAAAATTGGTTTGATAACAATTTGTTATCAATTAATTTTAATAAAACAAATTATATTCCTTTTACTTTAACCCAAATAACCTACCACGAAATATGAATAGTATTCAAATAAATGAAGACATTCAAATTTTTAAAGTTAATAAAATAAAATATTTAGGAATTATTTTTGACAGTAAATTAAATTGGAATTTTCACTTAGAATACTTAATTAAAAAATTGAGAAGGTTAGGTACTACCGATTTTTAAAAACATCAAAATATTTTTAAATGTAAGACATATGGAAATATTATATTACGCGTTAGTTAAAACTCATTTAAATTACGGAATTTTAGGTTGGGGAGGAATAAATAGAGCTTTAGTTAAAAAATTAGAAATACAACAAAATAGGTTTCTAAAAATTATATTCAATAAAGATTATCTTTGTCCTTCAAAAGAATTATATTCAGAAACAAAATAGTTGACCATAAGACAACTTTACATTTATAACATCTTAATATATACAGTGAGGACCTAAAGTCCGTCCCCCCCCCCCTCTAACTTCTAAACCGTTCGGTATATTTTAATGAAATTTTGAACGATAATATTTGAGCAAGTCTTGCACTTTTTGACATACCAATGACAGCTTTAAATGTCAAGATGACAGCTGGGTCCGCTTTTGGAAATTTTTTTTAAATGGAACACCCTGTATATTTTTACATTTTTAAATTCCACATAAAATTATAATTATTTTTTATTAAATGCATTATTAGTATATACTTCATAGTTTCCGAGATATTGACTCTCGAAAAGTGACATTATTGAACTTTGACAGTTTATAACCTTCTAACAGTACGTCCGGTAACCGGAAGTTGATTTTTTTGGGAAGATAATACAAATTGAAGATAGGGACATGTAAGCCGTTTTGCTTGAAGACGTACTGTTAGAAGGTTATAAGCTGTCAAAGTTCAAAAATGTCACTTTTCGACAGTCAATATATCGGAAACTATGAAGTATAGACTAATAATGCATTTAATAAAAAATAATTATTTTATGTGGAATTTAAAAATGTAAAAATATACAGGGTGTTCCATTTAAAAAAATATTCCAAAAGCGGACCCAGCTGTCATCTTGACATTTAAAGCTGTCATTGGTATGTCAAAAAGTGCAAGACTTGCTCAAATATTATCGTTCAAAATTTCATTAAAATATACCGAACGGTTTAGAAGTTAGAGGGGGGGCGGACTTTATGTCCTCACTGTATATTGAAAAATAAAACCCTTATACAAACAAACCATAATCATAATACACGTCATAAAAATGAAATAACCATAAAATCTAAAATAAATACATACATACATATACATAGGACAAAAAATTTTCAAATATTTATGTTTTTATTTAAACGATTATTTACCAACAAAAATTAAAAAATTGATTTCATTAAAAAATTTTTAAGTCAAATAAAAACATGGATATTAAAAACAGACAATTTGAAAATATTTTTAGAAATGCTTTAATTAATTAATATTGTCCTAAATAAATAATATAGATAGGTATAATAAATTTATATAAGTAATATTTTTTACTTGAAAAGTATAAATTAATAATTTTATTATAGGTAATAGATTTCTTCAAAAAAACTGCGTTTATACTAGAAATTAACATTTTTACTTTAAAACTTGATTTTTAATACATATTTATGATTTATGACTTTACATACTAAAACAAAAAATAAGATTTGCCCCTAACAAGCTCATCTTCAGGGGATTGAAGAATAAGTTTATAGAAGACAACATAAACATATTTATTATATTATAAAATTTTTAAATAAACTTATCATTATTATTTAACGAAATAATTAAAATTCCATTTATTAAAATTCCTTTGATTAAATAATTTTTATCATATAGTGTTGGTTGACATTAATCGATATTGATTATTATTATTATATAAGTGCCTTTTATTGCAATTTTTTGCTATCTAATCGGCATTTATATTCCAAAATGCATCTCAAACGAAACGGTGTTATCGTATACAGGGTTCCCCATTTAAAACGAAACAGGCTAAATATCTGGTTCCACGTTAATTAAAAAAAAAAACGCTCGGACCCGTCCATTTTTATTTCGAGGGGGACATCTTTTGCGTATATTGCCAATCTTGTTACTTCAAGCCCCTAGGAGGGAGGGGGGGGGGTAAGATCTAAATCTTAAATGCATACCCCCATTTTATATAATTTTTTAAAATTCTGCATAAAATCCTGAACATTTTTTAATAAAAGCATTATTAGTCTATACTAAACAGTTTCCGAGATATTGACTCTTGAAAAATGATATTTCTGAGCTTTGACAGCGTCTAGCTTTCTAACTGTACGTCTTTAGAGTAAAACGGCTTACATGTCCCTATCTTCGATTTTTATTATCTTTCCAATAGTGTCAACTTCCGGTTAAACCGGTTGTAAGAAATATAGTACTTCCGGTTTAACCGGAAGTTGACACTGTTGGAAAGATAATAAAAATCGAAGATAGGGACATGTAAGCCGTTTTACTCTAAGACGTACAGTTAGAAAGCTAGACGCTGTCAAAATTCAAAAATCTCATTTTTTAAGAGTCAATATCTCGGAAACTGTTTAGTATAGACTAATAATGCTTTTATTAAAAAATGTCCAGAATTTTATGCAGAATCCAAAAAAATTATATAAAATAGAGGTATCCATTTAAGATTTAGATCTTACCCCTCCTCCCTCCTAGGGGCTTGAAGTAAGAAGATTGACAATATACGCAAAAGATGTCCCCCTCAAAATAAAAATCGACGGGTCCGAGCGTTTTTTTTTAAATTAACGTGGAACCAGATATTTAGCCTGTTTCGTTTTAAATGGGGAACCCTGTAGATAGATAGATAGATATCAATAACCCAATTATTCAGAAAACTACAGTAGGTATGTGCAATGGGTTTTATTTTTTTATCGATGGTTTCGTTGAGGCGTATGCTCAACCCAAATATATTTTTAGATACCTAAAATAAAAAAGGAAAAAATTTACCTAGTTTCTGGCGATTCATATCTTCCGTCTTCACTATTTCCATTTTGGCAAACACAATTATTCTTATCGTTCACTACTGCCATAATTATCACTATTTAAAATTTATTTTGCAAGTTCCTCTATAAGACTATATATTCAATTCACACCGTTGATGACTATGTTCTAAATAATTGATTCTATTTTATATTACAGATCGCGAATGTCATTCATACATGTGTTCTTGAAATTATTTTACTAATCCTGTTTTTGCGCGTGGAAATTATTATTGGCACTCAGATCACTTGATAAAGATTTTAATTAATAACAATACACGTTGTATTGTGATATGGAATATTATGTAAGTTTTGCTTGTTTATAGACACAACGTCTATTTTATTTAGTTAATTAATGACTGGTATACATTCGATGTTTTATATTCTCGCGTCATGAAATTTAATTCAGATATAAATTGGATATAAACGACACTATATAAAAATCCAACGAGCTTTTTAACTAATATTTTGTATTTTTATTTAATCTAAAAATAAGAAATTATTTTAACGCTTCATCTAATTATTGAGTGTTAGAGAGAGAACTAAATTTTCTTACTTACAATTTTTATAGCGATGTTTTTATTTATTGTTAAAAATTTTGCTGTTTCAAATTCATTTTTATTGGATTTTTAAAATTTTTGGATGCTAAAAGTTTGACATTTTAAATGTTGACTCATTCAACCCGGCCTTTACTGGTGGGAATTATAATTGCAGTGGGTGTCAATAATGACCACGCCAATAAGGACTTTAAAAAAAAAAAAAAAAACTTGATGGTTCGCTGAACAGCTTTTACCTCACATTCCTCCGAATTTGGTAATTGTTATGGACAATGCGTCATATAGTAGTAGTACATAGCAGTAACATGTTTTATTTAGCAAAAAGCTACAATTAAATATTTTTTAATACATTTTTTTAAACACATTTTTATAGATTTATTTTTAAATTTTAAAACGCAACTTTCTTTTTTCGGCAACCGTCCGGGAAGTACCCACTTCCCGGATGCCTTTCCTTTGAGAAAGTAGCATTTCTCCGGCCTAGTCCGGGAAGTACGTACAGTGGCGTAGCTAGCATGGGTGACACCCGGGGCGGAATTCGTGGTGTCACCCCAAAAATGAAAACTGATTATTATTTTTTTCTAATTAAAATATAAATGAGTAAACAAAAATATGTAAGTACCTTAAAAGCTCTTTTTTCTAGATTTAACAGCTGCAAACTCACTAATTACGCCCTCAAAATTTATTTTTTGCGTTGCCTCGTGTTCTATTGTTAACATGCTTAGACTGTTGAGTCTTCTTTCGCTCATTGTAGCCCTCAAATAGTTTTTTATTAATTTGAGTTTGCTGAAACTTCTTTCACACGAGGCTACCGATACGCAAATTGTTACAAATAGTTTGAGAGCGACCACAAGATTTGGCACAGATTCTATAAAATCCCATTGCACAATAAACTTTAAAAAGTCTAGAGACAACCAATTAGACACTGATATAGTGGCCGCTTGAATATGTCGGCGGAGTCTTGGTATCTCCAAGAGGAGTTCGGCTTCCGAACTGAATGATCTTAAAAAAAAAAAGTCGCTTTACTCAGTGATTATTATTGTTGATAAAAATTGTCATAATTATGATTTGTGTATTTTTTTCATCACTGTCGGGTTATCGGGTGGGTCGGGTGTCACCCCTAAAAGGGTGACACCCGGGGCGGTCCGCCCCCCCGCCCCCCCCCTCTAGCTACGCCACTGAGTACGTACTTCCCGGACTAGGCCGGGAAGAATCACATCAATTGCTCGAATTTTAATATAAATATTAATATAAATAAGAATTAGAATCTTTCTGTTAGTACCTATCTTCTGTTCGAATTTCAATATTTAATACAAATAAGAATTAAAATGTTCGAAATTTTGTTCTACAAGGAAATATAATAAAGAAATGTGTCTCATTGATTTGTTATTCTACACGGTTGCAGACTTCCAGGACTCGCCTACGGCTCGTCCTAGAATTTTGTCGACTCGTCCAAAAAAACAGTATTTTCCGGACTTGTAAAGTAAATTACTATTAACAAAAACAGACAGAAAAGTTAAACATTTTGCAAATTGTATCAAATATTCCGTGTCATTTTGTTTTTTAATTAAATGTAATTTTAAAGTTTTTATAAACAGTTTTAATGATTTTTGAGATTTAATAGAATTTTCCAAATCATTAGGTATATTCTATCAAACCTTTATAAAAAATATACTTATAAGCTAATGTTTTAGACACTATCCACATAAAAATGTTGATTAGTTCTTGTTTTATAATAATTACTAGCGTGTATCCGACATGCGTTGCAACCCGCTGGTATAAATACAAACCCGAACAAACCCGATATATTAGTACCCGGCATGCCACTTTCTGAAATTGCACCCGTGCGAAGCCGGGGTCGCTATTATACATAA
This sequence comes from Polydrusus pterygomalis, assembly GCA_963969555.1. Classification (NCBI taxonomy): domain Eukaryota; kingdom Metazoa; phylum Arthropoda; class Insecta; order Coleoptera; family Curculionidae; genus Polydrusus; species Polydrusus pterygomalis. Next base: position 11,725,971 of record OZ018383.1, read on the forward strand.
AACCTTCCCCTTGAATCACTCTATCTATTAAAAAAAACCGCTTCAAAATCCGTTGCGTAGTTTTAAAGATTTAAGCATATATAGCTGGTAGGGACGGACGGACAGACAGCGACAGCGACTTTGTTTTATACTATGTTAAGATACCTACTGATACAATTTACTCAATAATCTAGCCCTGTCAATTGTTTCAAATGCCCGCTTAAAATCATCGGCGTAGCTAGGGGGGACCCCCCTGAAATATTCAATATAAATAATATATTTTTAATCCACCGTACACTGGGGCCCAGGCTCCCCCTGAAAACTAAGGGTAGCTGTGCCGATGGTTAAAATCCAAAAATACAGCTATAACATTTCCCCCTTAATCAAGGGCACTAAGAACGAAGATATTCTAAAGTTTATGAGAAATAAAAATATGGATATTCCTGAAAGGATTCCAGTCAAAAAGGAATTAATTAAAATCATCAAAAGGAGGAACTTTAAAAATTAATACGTAATTGATACTCTTTGCACTAGACGCGGCTATACTCTTTTGCGATTACCCCCATATTATTGTATCTTTAACTGTATCGAAATACTTGTAATTTGTAATAATGATCATTTAATATCAAATCGTCTCACTTTCTCGCACTGGTATCACTTTGCTGCACTTTAACTTCTACGTAGGCAAGGCTATTATACCGGTATATACATATTAGCCTATGATGTTGGATGGGGAGGTATATTTAATTTAAAATGGAGGGTAAAACGAGGAAACACTCGTCACTAAGTAATAATAACAATAATGACCCACGTAACAACCAATAACTCGTATAAGATTATTCTTTTACCATGGAAAAACAATAATGATGCAGTAAAAACTATAGATAGACAAATCATTTGTGTGGAATATTCCGAATAATATCTACATATAGGTACAGTTGACGACACATAATTTCGTACACTAAACTGTGACACTGTAAATGCAACGTTTTTACCTTTATTACCTTTGTGACGTGTTAATTGTTATCATGATATCTGTCAAAGTATTGTCATTATCTTATTTGACTTAAAAATGCCTCATTTAAGTATTATTGAAAAACAAGAATAATATGTTCAGTAGAAATAGGGTGGTCTTATGGAAAAATAGCTGATCATTTTAGAGTACCTAGAAGTACTGTTCAAGGAATTGTAAAAAAATGGCGCTATCATCAAACACTTGAAAGTTCTGTTGGGTCTGGTTTAAATAATAGAAAATCATCAAATGAAGAAGACCGAAATTTGGTGGAGTATTTAAGGCAAAATCCATTTAAAACTGCAGTATCCGCTATGCGCATAACAGGATCCCTGCTTCATCTAGAACTGTCCAACGTCGAGTGAGACAATATTCCGAATTAAGAAATCGAGCAGCTGCATCCAACCCGTTTTTAAAAAATAGTGATAAGGAACAAAGAATTGGGTTTGCTATGCAATATTTACCAGAAAATGATTTTTTTTGGCAAAATGTTACATATCTTTTCCGATGAGAAAACTTTTCAGTCTATACATAGACCACCAACAAATTCCCGACATGATGAGATGTATCCTCAAGCAAGGTGATAAACCATAGACAATTTACCTTTAGATACCTACAGCTTATCTCCTGCGCAAACAAAAGTTACGTTTTATGGGTGAAAAAATACGTCCGAGCGCATGACTCGTCGGTCAGCTGTCTTCATTCTGGGAACCTTCGTGCATGCGCACAAACCTCGTGTTATCGGCCGTCCTACTTTATCGACAATAATCGACGCGGTCAAGAATACCCTCCAGAACCGGCTCGGCCGCCATTTTTGTTGTTGTGTTTTAAGCAGTGTTGCCAGATGTACAATAATTATCGTATTTATACGATAATTTTACGTTAGGTACGATGTACGATATCAAGTGTACGATAATACGTAATTGTACGATAATTTACACAAAATATATTGTTCTAAGAAAATTCGATGATGAACACTGTCTAAGGTCAACTTAGTGATAAAAAAAAAACCAAAAATTTAAGCCGAAAACTCCGCAACCCACAATTCTATCGTTTTAATAGGGGAAATCGAAAAATCCGCAACCCACAATTCTTTCGTTCGTCGTTCACGGTCGTTTGCTAGGGTAATCCCAGAGCCACGTGCAAGACGATTTGACCAATTGAATTGCGTATGGTATGGTGTGTTACGCGCTACTAGTACTACGTTACCATCAGTTCTCGTTATTAGCAATATTATTTAATTTTATTACCTACTTAACAAAAAAAATTACGCATTATGTCAAGTTCAGAGAGTGATGGTGAAAACAAACGAGCTTGTACGCCCGAATATAAAAAAAGAAAAAGAGGCGAGAGTTCTAGACCAGTTAAACATCGAATTCAAAAATAACTGGATATGCTGGCAAAAAATTATTTTTCGACCTAAGTAACTTTGCTTTAGACGTTCTTACGCTTCCACATTCAAGCGCCAGTTGTGAACGTGTATTTTCAAAAGTTAATTTAATAAAAACAAAAATCAGAAATAAGCTTCAAACAAAATCAATAAATGCAATTTTGCTATCGTCTCAACATATAAATTTACAAAACGGTTGCTTTGACTTTAAACCGACCAAAGAGATGCTTGACAGAATGACGTCATTTCATTTGTATGAAGCTAAAAAAGATTCTTCACATGAAGGCTTATTAGATGAAGAAGTATCAGATATTGTCTTCGAACAAACAATCGAAGAAGGTGTAGTCTAGTTTTCAAAATGTCTATTTTGTTAATAATATATAATATTTTAATCAATAGGTATATGTTTTTTTTTAATGATAATATTTAAATATCTTGTAAGTACGATACAAAATATTTCTGTACGATACTCTGTACGATAATGTACGATTAAAATCACATGATCGTACGATATTTTACTACTTCACGTCTGGCAACACTGGTTTTAAGGTTTCTCTTCTCTGCGTATTCCTTGTAGTTTTCTAAAGTTTTCACCTATCGGATCGGCTATCGTGGATTGTGGGACTGGTGTTTAATATTTATGGATTTCTGGTTTTTGTGTAGTTTAGTTAGTGAATTGTGTTTGTGCTTTTAGTGACTCGGATTGTAATATAAACAATGACTAGTACAAGTTGCAGCCGTTGTATAATTGTATTATGCCCAAATAGGGGTAAAATAAACCCTCTATGGTGGCATATGAGCAAGAATTTAAATTTTAAAGCCCGGACCTGTCTATTTTCCCATTCGTCAAACGATAATGTTGCAGTGCGCATGTCTAGTAGTTCCCAGTTTTGTTTACATGCGCGAGGCCATAAAACTGCCACATTCGTGATTATTATTTGTTTATCTAAAGGTAAATTGTCTATGTGATAAACCCGTTTTACCCAATTTTGTTGTAATTGAGTTACGTATGGGTGGAGTGTACGAATTTATATGTCGTCAACTGTACTGTTCGGAAAGAAAATAAGATATGTCTCTTGCTTTATTGTCGTTAGTAAAACAGCTTTAATGACTTTTGGAGTCCTGTCAATTCAAATAGACATGGAACTGTCAAAATTTCAACAAACGCTGTCATTGTTATTGGAAATAGGGAGTTAATTAACCTAAACTGGTTTATTCTACTTACCGTTCAACTTAAATAATAAACACCAAGAAAATTTAGTCTCTGAAACGTGAGGCGTGAGCTTGCTACGGCCACTACTGAACTGGGAACTTTTGGGAAGAAACCAGCTGTTAATGTGGTCCCATGTGGGTATCAACTGCCGAAACGCTTTGTTTTAACTTTCAAAATGTCTTTATTCCAAACTAACCTTTACATTTTATTACATGGAAAGTGACAACATAATATAGAAAATAATAACCGTTAAAAAAAATAACAATAAAAAAATGGAAGTTAATCTAATTTAATTTATTATTAAAATCAATTAAAAAAAAATAGTATAAATAATTTAATTTAGTAAATATCTCTTTAATTGTTTTTTAAAAGTTGCCAATTTTTTAATTTTTTTGATATTTTTTGAAAGATTGTTATATTTTATTATTTCGTCATATAAAAGCGATTTTTTTCCGAAATTACTTTTTACTGGTATAGTTTGATAATTTATACAACGTCTGGTGTTATGATCATGTAATGTCTTATTCTCCTGAAGTGTTGTTTGATTTTTTTTTTCAAATAATAGAGTAAATTAGAATACAAATTTTTAAATTATAAATGTTTCGAACGTTTAAATACCCCTTCGGTCTATAATATATATTAACAGTTGGCTCTAGTTGCGGTAATTTGTGTATGCATTTAATAACTTTATTTTCCAATTTTTGCAGTGGCGGCTCGTGGGGTAGAGCCACAGTGCCATGGCACTACCTGCCCTCCTGTCTAGCGTCCTGCCCTTTACAAATTACCAAAACCTATTAAAATTAATATTCTCGTTTTTAAAGCAATTAGCAAAATCATTTAAAAATGGAACACAGTCGGGTGCAAATTTCCATCTAAAAGGAAGCGATTATGCGTAAAACGGTAACGTAGCTTCCGCGCCAAGCGCGACGAGGCACACGGGAGGTGACGAAACGCCATCACCTCAATAAAAAAACGTTGGAAATGACCTTGAATGCAAGCAGGCAAAAATCTCGACGGGTCGTTTGACCGTTTGATGTTAGACGTTTCAAACAGCTGATGTTCGCGTCGCGTCTCGATTTGTTTTCGTTCGGCCGGCGGCTGATTTAATGTAGGGTTAACGAACTTTTTATTTTAGAAATACATAAGTAATGAATACTATTAGATTTTTAAAGGAAACTTTATGGAAAAAATACTTGGGTGTGCGGTTGTGATGAATCTAATAGACTATTTTGTTTTATGTGTGTTTTATTTGGTGGGAAGCAAACTTGGTCCCAAAAAGGTACAGATGATTTGGTCCATTTTTGGGACAAAATGAAGACACATGAAAAATCGAAGGTACATTTAAACAATATATTATTATTTAATTTCAGTATGCTTGGTAAAATTAACATTAAAACTCAATTAAATTCTGCATATCACAATGAAATAATGAAGAAAAACGAACAAATTGATAAAAACAGATACATATTAAACCAAATTATAAACTGCGTTCGGTTTTGTGGTGCATTTGAGTTGGCTTTGAGAGGTCATGACGAAAAAGAGACGTCGGAAAATAGGGGCATATTTCGTGAATTAATAAATTTCAGCTCAGAATTAGACAAAACTCTTAAAGATCATATTGAAAAATCGAAAGTATTTAAAGGAACATCAAAACCCCTACAAAATGAACTTCTGGACTGTATGTTAGATGTGTATCATGATGAAGTCATAAAATAAATAAAGGACTCTCCGTTTATCGCAGATGAAACCACTGACATTGCTTGTGTGTTTCAACTTGTTATCGTGTTTAGGTATATTCAAGATATGATTGTAAATTCATAAATTAAATTAGGTGCCTTTTTGCTTATTTTTCCTACTTTAAAAGCAAGAACTATTAACAAAAAAGGGCGTGGCACCCAAAATTTTTTGGCCTGCGGCGCTAAGGGTTTACCTGGCCCTACTTCACTAAAATGGCACGAGCCGCTACTGAATTTTTGTAATGGTTTTAAGTTTGATAAACAAGCAGATCCCCATGCAGAAGCTAAGTATTGTAATTTTGAATATATTAATGAAAAATATATATTTTTTAAGCAAATGAATGAAATATCTAGCTCTGTACAAAACAGATACCAACGGAGATATCGAGTTGAGATATACTGGGTATGGCATTTCCAATTTAAATTTTCGTCTAAAATTAATCCTAAAAATTTTGTCGTTTTTGAATATTGAATAATTTCATTAGATATTAAATGTTAAGGGGGTTAAAGATAGAATTTATTTTATTTTTAGTTATAAACATAAAAGACGATTTTGTCAAATTTAACTTAAGTTTATTTGATTGAAGCCAAAAAAAAATTATTTTTAAATCGTTATTAATACCAAAATACATTTCTGCAGGAGTTTCAGCAAAATAAATAATTGTTGTATCATCTGCAAACAGCTTTATATTGCCCTTTACGTTTAATTTGGAAAAGGAATTAATGTAAATTAAGAATAATAACGGACCTAACATTGATCCTTGTGGAACTCCACATATTATTTCTTTTTCCGAACTTTTTCTTTCCCCAATTTGAACAAATTGTTTACGATAGCTTAAATAACTTTGAAGTAGTTTGTGTGTATTTCCTCTTATCCCAATACTGTATAATTTTCTTAATAAAATATCATGATTTACGGTGTCAAAAGCCTTACACAGATCTTCGGATAGTAAACAGCATTTTTTACTGCTGTCGACATTAGCTTGAATATTTGCTATGATAAAGAAAAATTAAGAAAAAGTTTACTTTACCAAAGTGGATAAAGACTAGACAACCCACAACCTTCTCTTATCACTCATAGAATTCATAAGGAATAATATAATGAGACTTCTATTTTGGGTGACCGACCTCTTTGAGCACCTTTTACCCTACAGAATTGAAACACACATAATAGACCGCCGCGTCGTGATGCGCCGCGGCGTTTTTTAGTTATCGGCTTGAATGCAACTGTACTTTCGCTGGAGCATCGATCATCGATCTAAGATGAAATAAAAATGGATGAAACTAACACGAATACGTCATAATATACAGTGTGACCAGTAAAGTCCGCATATGGGATTTTTTTATTAATAGCTTTATCCGAAATTTGACTTTGGCATCAAGTTCTGTCTCGATCGAGATGAAAATTAAGCAAAAAAATAGTAGTCACGTGATTCGCATTATCTGTCAAATTTTTTATTTTTTTTTTAATTATTCAAAAGTGGGGTTATTTCTGAAAATATCGAAAAAAGTTATTAAAAAAAGTTTTTTTTAAATGCAGTTTCTAGCCCATATGCAAAATTTCAGCTGGATAAGATAATTTTGATTTTTTATCTATATTTTGTAAATTGCACCACTTTTGCAAAATAATACTCAACGCAACCTACATAAAACTTCTTAGTTTTGACAATGCTTTATTTCAGATACATTTTCTTTAAAGTAGCGCCATATTAAATGTGTGTTTTTCTACAAAATCAAAATTGGGCTATTAAAATTTGGTCGCATGTGATGCAAAGTTTACTTGTTTTTGACCCTGTATAAGGTAACTGCATAAAATAAGTATTCTTGAAAACGTAATTTGTGTCTGAAAGTTATACACCTTAATAATAAGACAAAAAAGAACACAGTGTCATCAGTAAAGTGTTCATTAGGTGGAAATTAAATTTTAGTTTAACTTAACGTAAGGTTTATCTATTTTTAGCGATTTAATTTAAGGGGATTCTATACCTATCATTATTTTATTTCCAAATTTTCTTCGTTAATATGCATAATATCAAAAAATTATTATATATAAAAGTAGCATAAAATTACTTTATCTAGGGCGCTATAAAGCCCAAAACTATATATTTTTTTTTCTGAATTTATATTTTTTAAAATAAAATATATTTTAAAAAACAGGCTCTATAGCGCCCTAGTGGGTGTTAATTTAGACATATTGGTAAAAAAATGAAAAATTAAAAGTAAATAGTTTGTTCAAAATCCTGGAAAAACGATTTTGCGGAAAATGTCCTCCGCCCTACGTTCTTTTTTAGATACAAGCCCACTAATCATATCTTGGCGAAACGCTGGCAACGCGATTGACCTTGTCAATATTCGGTGCCCGACCGAAGAAAATAGTAGGAACTATGAATTTATTATTAGCAGGTGCATAATTTTCCATGTAAAGAATAATAATTATCCGTACACATTTTATTAGGGGTTCTTATTTTTGTTGAGGTTGATGGTTGATGCATGGTTTATTGTTAGGTAGATTAATAATAATTATGGGATTATCTCATAAATTTCATTATACCTTTATAATGTATTATTGTAAATAAGTACCTAATATTGTTAGGTTACTTAAATAATTATTATTAGTAATAAAATTACATTACCTTTTTTCATCCGATGATCTGTAAGTAGGTATTCTCATTTCAAAATATATTCTTATGAATCCCTTATGTGTGTGTTCTATTTTTTGTGATTTACTTAGTGCGATCGGTGGTATACATACGGATTAATTATTATTTATATTTTATTTTCCTATCAATATGGGAAAAAAGAAACAAAAAGAACAATTTCAATCCAAAAGGAAAAGTCTTCGACAAAAAATGTTAATTGTTAGAAAGTCAAGGGGAGAAAAGAATCCAGCAAAAACCATTCACCGTTACAAGGTAAGATGCCGATCCGACGCCACGGCCTTTGGGCAATTTTACAATTTCCAGGGTTGCAGGGCATGGGCAACTGCTCATCATTTTAGGGAAGTGTCCACTATTTTGGTTCTTTTACATTTACAGGAAAACATTTCGACATTTTTTGAAAGTATTTAAGTACCCCTAATTTTTTAAGAATAAGGAATATGCAGGATGTCCCACTAAGCTCGGCGAGGTAGGATAGGTATTATGGAAGCCACAAATACGTCTTTGAAAAAAATCTTTATTGACTAAATCGACCAAGAAAAATTGACGGAAAATATTTTCAACGTTTCAAATGGCTGCTAGGGGATGCATTTACTATGATATAACTAAAAATTCAATTTATCTCTGAATAAGCGCTATTGCGGTTATCATTTAATAACGGAAATAGAAAGATCGATAATTTTTGCGATTATTTGTTTTGTAGACTAATTTATATCGTCGATAATAAGGGCGGGGGAATTTTGTAAAAAATTGGTGTATACCCTCTATCCAAATTTAATCAACTTAGTCTTGTTTTAAAGGTAATTTTACCCTTTTTAAAATACTGAATGCCGTCGGGATGGGGAGTTGATGTTGATACTGCGTCTTCTAGAGGGCGTTGATTTCCCAATATTTGTTTTTTTACAGTTTTCTTCATAAAAGTAAACTTGCAACACTACAACCCTGGAAATTCATATTTTTATATGACCTTGCTTAAAGAGAATGACAATAGCTAAATTCTGGTGCAAACTATAATTTCATATCTTTATTCCTTCTCAAGTTATTTACAAATAACAATTTTATTCATGTTATTTACTTTAAACAAGATATACATGCAAAACAAAATTGCCAACTAATAGGGATTGCTAGGCAACTTTGCCATTAAGTTACTTAATTTTGACATCATTTGGCTATTTAAAAATTTGTTAATTATTTATAAAGTAAGAAACCTTAGTGGGACAGTTTGTCCCCGGCTTATGCCAGCCCGGTAGCGTTAATCAGGATAAGTACCTAGTCATTTTTAGATGTCTTTTGCAAATTAGAAAAATATTATACCTATAGCTATAAAAGCATTTGAGACTAAAGAACAAATCTAAAAGTCGAGCCTTGTGGTTTGTTTGTCCATAAAGAACATTGCTTCTTAGCAGCTAGTCCAGATGGACTTATTCAAGACGAAGGGATAATAGAAGTAAAGTCTCCTTCAACAGCGAAAATGTGAACACCAGAAGAGGCCATTCAACAGAAAAAAAAACTTTTGCTACAATAAATAATGGCATATTACAATTAAAGAAAAACCATAATTATTATTATCAAATACAAGGACTGTTCCAAGTAACCAATAATTCATATTGCTATTTTCTGTTGTGGACTACATTAGGATTCCTTGTAGAAAAGGTTTGATATTGTGCCATACTTTTATACAATATCTGTAATTTAAAAAATACCTAATTTGTAAAATGTAATGTATTGTTCTGTTGTATCTATATAGCATAGATATTTACCTTTAGATAAGCAAACAATAATCATGAAAGTGGCAGATTTATGGCCTCGCGCATGTAAGCAGCAAAGGTAGACACTATTAGCCATGCGCACTGCAACATTATCGTTTGACGAATGGGAAAATAAAATAAACAGGTCCGGGCTTTAAAATTTAAATTTTTGCCAAAAAAATTGGAATTTCTTCTTAATTTTTGATCAAGTTGGAAAAAAAGTAGTGATTTCTGGCATTTTGAGTAGTAGCAAACATATGATTTTAAGTATAGAAAATTGTTTTTAAGGTTTTGTTTTCGAAATTTGTTTAAAAATGTTGTTGGTTCAAAAAGGAAGAGAACAAGTTAATTAAACTATAAAACTTACAAAATCGCATATAAAAAACAAACAAAACCAGCAAAATAACGAATCTACAGTGTTATCGCGTACGTAACCTCAAGTCAAATATTAGTTGGTATATAACTTGTATTGATTTTTACAATTTGGCAAAAACTTGTTTTGTTCAAGAATTTGAAAAAGGGTTTGCCCGAGAACTTGACTCATAAAATACTTTCACATTAATATAAACATACCTAGGTATTTACTTTTTTCTTTGCAAGCATCGGGATAATAATATGTTTTGGTGTGTGTTTCTCATTATTTTCATACCTTATTTATGTAGCCTAGGCCTAGTTAGATGTGTTTAAATTGCTCATAATAAAATAAAGTTACATCACTACTCCATACTTACTAAAAATATTAAATACCCGATATTTTACACCTATTTCGGCTTAACAAAATAATACAACGGCTCTTACTGTCATTGTTTATATTCCAATTGGAGTCATTAAAAGCACAAACACAATTCACTAAACTCCACAAAAACTAGAAATCCGTAAATATTAAACACCCACAATCCACGTCAGCTAAGAAAACTACAACGAATCCACAGAGAAACCTTAAAACACAACAACAAAAATGGCGGCCGAGCCGGTTCTGGAGAGTATCTTGAGCATGTCGATTATTGTCGATAAAGTAGGACATGCCGATAACACAAGGTTTGTGCGCATGCACGAAGGTGTCCAGAAGGAAGGCAGCTGACCGGCGAGTCATGCGCTCGGACGTATTTTTTCACCCATAAAACGTAACTTTTGTTTGCGCAGGAGATAAGCTGTACGTATCTAAAGGTAAATTGTGTATGCTATAATATAGTGCAGAAAACCGTTTAAACTGACTTAAAATGTTTAAATTTACACAATTTTTATAGATTGAAAGAAATTATGTGTTTTGGACAGACAAAATGGAGCCATATATATTTAATAAGGTTTTATTTAAAATGCTTACCACCTGAAATTATTGACCCTAGATATACAAGAAGACTACAGATTAGGAATCCCCCTCGGGATGATTAATATATTATTATCAAATTATTTAAGTTTTTCTTATTTTTTTTTCTTATTACTTATTTTGTGTGGAATAATTTAATCATGTTGCAAATTACTAATAGATACATTTGTTTAAATTGGATTTATTAAGAAAATCACAACTTTTTCAGTTAATTAGTTCATCTTAACAGTTAAAATTTGGTAGGTAGGTAATTAACAAAGTATTTGTTGTTGTTTGTAAATAAACTTTAATATTTAACAGATACTGTACATATTATAAGAACACTGGCAGTAAAAATGTCGAAAATATATCTTTATATACTTGAGCATACAAATTAAAATAATATTTTCCTGGACTAATAATTTTCCTGGACTATTAGTCGTAATTGAATAAATACAAAAATAAACTGTTTTGGCCGAGATTTTGGCCCTTGGAGCGGTCTAGTTCTGCGAATTGTTCATGCCCGGTGAAATTAAACAGCGATGATGCCGGTGCAAAAATATTAGTCAGCGGGTGAACGGGTTTAGATAGAAATATGCCTGCAGATTTCCTCCGGACACCGAAATTTCTGTTCGGTGATGTATCGCCTTAAAACCCCTTTATTATTATATTATTTAGTAGTGGGTAAAAAATCAAAATTATCTTATGCAGCTGAAATTTTGCATGTGGGCTAGAAACTGCATTTAAAAAAACTTTTTCTAATAACTTTTTTCGATATTTTCAAAAATAACCCCACTTTTGAATTATTTTTTGGAAATAATTAAAATTTGACAGACAATGCGAATCACGTGACTACTATTTTTTTTGCTTAATTTTCATCTCGATCGAAGCAGAACTTGATGCCAAAGGCAAATTTTGAATAAGGCTATTAGTAAAAAAAAATCCCATATGATGCGGACTTTACTGGTCACGCATACGTAACAAAGAATCACAAGGTAAACTTCATAAAGAAACATTGGGGGAATTTAATGAGACAGATGCATAGAAGACAGAACTGTATTGGGTGAAATTACAGTGAAAATTTTTTTGACGTGACAACAATCCAATTGATTTAGTGTATTTGTAATCACGTGTGCAACAGTAACAAATGACAACGTCTGCCAATTAGAGGTAGCAGTGGCGTAGCTAGGATATTGTCTTGGGGGGGGCATATAGTTGCATAGAGGCGTAAAGCCCGCCGTAGGCAAAAGCGCCGCAGGCAAAAAAAAAAATTTGGACCACGCCCAAATTTTGCTAAATTTTTCTATTATCTATAATTGTTACGTAATCGCCTAAGTACAATCCGCAACTGAAATAATCTAGAAGTCCTACAAACAAACCACAACCAAACGTAATTATCTAGGTTTTCCTACGATGTTTATATCTTACTTTGTCTTATTTACGTAAATAAAAGAGAGAAAAGGAAATTTACACCACCAGACACCAGATCCGCGAATGTCACATAAAACAAGACGACGGGGATGTGATGACCAAAACAGATGCGTTGTTTCTCAAAGTAAGCCTACCTACGTTAAATTTAAAAGGGCAAAAAAATTATATTTAAATATTGTTTTTAAAATATTGTTGATAATTACTTTTTTTCATGGCTCTTGGGGGGGGGGGGGGGGCAAATGCCCCGATGCCCCCCCCCCCTAGCTACGCCGGTGAGAGGTAGAGTTAACTTATTCTTAAAACAAAGCGTTTCGACAGCAGACAATGCCATTTGACATTAAAAGCTGATCTGGTTTCGTCGTTAAAGTTCCCTGATCAGCAGTGGGCCGTAGCAATCTCACGGGTCAGGTTGTGTCATATTATTATAGTGTTTCTGTAGCTGTTTTTTTGTGTAGTGCGTGGTTTAAACAATTAACTTTTGGATTTTCTATATTTCAGAGACAGATTTTCTTGGCGTTTATTGGTTAGGTTTAATAGTGAGTACAAACACCATTTTGGTTAACTCATCTATTAAAAAATCAATAAAGTGCCTACTTAAACCATTTACTTATCGTTATATACAGGATGTCTCATAACTAAGGGGCAAACACAGCAACAGCCCAAGTAGCATTTTTAGACACATTACGGTAAATGTGTCTAAACTATTGTTTCTGTTTCCGACACAAATTGGAAATTGTTGGCAACATGTATGGAAATATTTTCGAAACGTATACAATTTAAATGGCGCATTAGCACGTGTTTCCAAGTGGTTGGTACGGGCTGTGACTTTCGCTGTTTCGACGCAAAATCGAAACTTTTTTCGAAAATGTTTCGAAAATTTTTCAGAAATGTTTGGAACATGTTTCCATAAATGTGCCGAGTGAGAGTTTATTTTATAAAGAGGGCGCTGAGTGTTGGAATTGTAAATTGTCAAAATGGAAACATTATTGAAACAAATAATTAGATATAGGTATAATATCTATCTCTCTGCAGGTTGTAAAATAAAAGAAAGTAAACAATATGATGACAGCATAATTTCGCCATAATGAATTTGTCACCAGAGTATTTTCTATAAGTGATACATTTTTTTCGTATGGTTTATTGCAGAGGAGATCCAAAAATCGTTGACGAAATAAATTTTATCGTGCAATTTAGTAATTTAGCTTTATATTCTTAAGACGCTCCCGATATATTGACATTTACACACAAAATAAGTACTTTGTCAAAAAATAAAATCTTAAATATTTTTAAAATTTTACTTAATTCTTCTTTCAATTGATTAAGCTAGCAAAATGGAACTAATGTAACCACTTTTTTACATTTCAAATGACGCAGGAAGTTAATTAAAGTCCATTTTAATAATATAAAAATGAATTTGTCAAAATGGCCGCCAGAAAGCGAGAATTATTCTGGTCTAAAATGGAGTCGACACACAATTTCTAGTATTTGGTTTCTATAATGTTTCGATAATCATGTAGCTATAATTCATAGAAAATGTGTCGAAACATGAAGAATGTTTTGATATTGTACCGAAACCATGCGAAACAAACGTCGCTAAAGTAAAAAATGCACAGTCCCGTCAAGAGGAAGGTTAAGCTTAGAAGCATAAAACTTCTGTATACCGTCACGGTATACACTACCGCTTTACACTTTCTGTGACATATAACCTACAAAATTGGTTTGTACTTTGTTGAACGTTTAATAAAACTTACTTATAACTTATTCCTAAGTAATAATCTAAAACATGTACTCAATTGTCGAGACAAAGGAAAAATGTACAATTTATAGGTTATAATCGTTATAAACGAGGTTATAATAATTGTCCGGGTGCGGTAGTGTAAAGGTTTCTGGCAGTTTCGAAAATTATTTTCTGCGCAAGTTTCGTAATTAAATGGATATCACTGTTTGGTAAATATTTCAAAGCAGAAGAATACCAATTTGTTTTGAATCACTTAATTCGAAAATGTGTCGCTATAATTTGGGAGCACATGTGTCTAAACACAATTTCATAATATTATATAAAAATGTTTCGAAAAATTTTTTTTTGTGCGTTTCCTAAATGTATCGACACTGTATATAGTTTGGAAAGTATTTTGAAACTAACAGTTCTTAATCGTTTCTAGTAACTAAATTCGAAAATGTGTCGCAAAAGTTTCGAAACACATGTGTCTCCACACAATCTAAATAATTTTAATCGAAAATGTTTCGAAACGTTTCTCAGCAAAGAATTTGTGTCCAATTTGTGTCTATAATTGCTACTTGGGAGGAGATAGTAGACTTGAAAATATGTCATTTATGCTTAGGAACGCACGGTTAATTTTCAATAAATATGTTTCGTTATGAAAGGTGATTATTTTAAATGTTTCTTGCCATCTAGCATTTAAACGCAATTATCTCAAAAACTAATTGAAATATCGGGATAAATGAAGTATAACCTTTTTGCGTATAAAATGTCCCTCTCCCATAAATTGATGTAAAGCGGTCAGAAATGTGAGACAAAAAATATATGCGGGAATTTATCAAACTCATTTTGTGTAGCTAACGTTCTCTAGGAAGTATCTAAAACTCATTATGGAATCCTCCTTCTTGCCCTCAAAAACATAACTACACCAAATTCGATTCATATCCGCTTAACATCAAATCATCGCCAATTTTATAAAGTAAATATTTACTTGGATCACCCTGTACTTCTTTAACCGTGTAAGAAATTAAATTAAATGACATATTTTTGAGTCCACTATCTCCTGTTACTGTATAGCCCTTTAGTTACGGGACACCCTATATATCCATATATAAAATTCCCACAAAAGTAACAATACCAAAAGGGTTCCTAATATGGTGTTTTAATTAGATGTGCACCACAAAGCTTACACCTTTTTCCTTGTATAATAAATACATACCTAAACTTTTTATAAATAAATACTGAAACAAATAAATGTTGTTTTCTTCTTTTCCTTCAGTTTAATAATGATTTCATATACTTATTTTGGTAGGTACGGATCTGTCAATATTTTATTTTATAAATAATAAAATTAGTAAGTATGTACGCTATATCTTTACAAAATACGTTAACACTCCCTTACAAAATTGAACAGATGGTAAAGGCGAAGGTAAGCGAAACTTAGTCCGGTTCTGTTTCTGTAACCAACCGCTTAACGTAAAATATACCAGACTTCAACAGGGTGCCATTAATGACAGGTGATGCGGCGACTTCTTAGATTAATTTCACGTTAGCAAGTGAAAATAAGAAAATTCAAGTCCATGACACCGTTTTAATAAGGTTTTAAAATTAACTCTTTTTAGTATTGAAAATACTACTGGGTGCGTATATACGGGTATATTTCATGAAAAATGAACGCGACATGCGACATGCACATAAATAACACTGCGGTGAAGTCTAAACAAACATCCGAGCAGCACAGGATCGATGACATCATCTGCTAAGTGTTAATATTGTGTTTTGTTTTGGGTTTCGGCATTTATTATTATATTTGTTGATATTAAGATAATATGGCCGGGAGAGAGAACAGTTAGTAGTTAGTTATTGAATCGGCCAGTCCAGTACCTACTTTCATGTTACGGGATCTCCCAAAAGTCACAGGTGCACACAAGCGGCGTCGGCTTTATCAGGATGTTTATTTAAACCATTTATTATTTTACTATTTAAATATTATATTGTGTTTATTATTACTATTTAAATATTATATTGTGTGTTTGAATTTTGAATATAACTTTATTTGGACATAATAAAAAGTAGATTATCTTTATTATTGTTCTATATTCTTACATTATAGTTATTAATGATACTAGTTCGATATAAACACTATAATGAAACGTGTACGGTGCGCAACGTTAAACCACGAGGCGTTAGCGTCTGATAACGTTTTCGTAATTTTTAAAATTTTCAGGTGTCCATATTAGTCGATATCATGGTAACCGCATTTTTGATTGTTTCAATTTCGATAAAATTGGAAAAAAATAAACAGTGAATGTCGCTGAAACAAAGCGAAATAGCACAGCGGTCTTGGCGTATTACACAGAAAGTCGGGGGAGAATGGATATACCAATCCAAAACATTTCATAGCCGACTTAAGATTTAGACATTTCATGAACAAAGAGTAAAAGGACCAGCAGGTAAATGGCTGTGTATAGCTAAAGACATAATTTTGTCGCTATTTTTGAAAAGGTGGTTTTGAGCTCTCTTCAATATGTACTAATATACAGGGTGTTTCATTAAGGTCGAAGAGCGGCCATATCTCGGAAACTACTGGGCATAGAAACTCAGGAAAAGAAAAATGGTAATTAAAGTGGCCATGAGAAAACTCTGGAAATAATTTTCAAGTTCCGCATTTTGCCGCAAGAGGGCGTAATTGAAAAGTAAATTTTTAAATTTTACATAACTCCAAAAATTCCACATTAAGGTATATATTTGATAACACCATTTTAAAGCTTGGACAATTATGCATCATTTTGGTATTATGCTCATTGGCGTACCGACTTTAATAAGAGTGGGGGAAGCTGTTGAAAGTGTAATCATTTAAATCGCTGTAACTTATAAACGGCTTATCCGATTTTAGCAAACTACGGACTGTTTGAAAGAGAAATGTATGCACTTTGACCAATCGTATTTAGTTGTCCATAATAGTTCTCAAAAAAAATGCTAGAGAGCGCAATTTGCAATAACAATAAATTTTTTGATTTTCCTCCGAAAAAATAAATCATACGGTATAATTATGATACCATAATCGAGGAGATGAAATTTGCTAGAAAAAATATTAAAACCGCAGCTCGATATCTCCGCTCGTTTCAGAGTTATTGCCAAAACAATAATTTTTAAGACAAATTGCGCCCTCTAGCAATTTTATTAGAAATTATCTTGTACATTGGATACGACAATTAAAGGTACTTACCTTTCTCTTCCAAACAAGCTGAAATTTAGTAAAATTGGTTAAGTCGTTTAGAAGTTACAGCGAATTTAATGTTTACAGTTTCACTTGATAAGAGTGGGAGAAGCTATTGAAAGTTTAAACATTAAAATCGCTGTAACTTCTAAACGACTTATCCGATTTTATTAAATTTAAGCTTGTTTGGAAGAACCTTCAATTGTCGTATCTAATGGTACAAGATAGTTTCTAATAAAATTGCTAGAGGGCGCAATTTGTGTTAAAAATTATTGTTTTGGCAATAACTCTGAAACGAACGGAGATATCGAGCTGCGGTTTAAATATTTTTTCTAGCAAATTTCATCTTCTTCTCGATTATGGTATCATAATTATACCGTATGATTTATTTTTTCGGAGGAAAATCAAAAAATGTATTGTTATTGCAAATTGCGCCCTCTAGCATTTTTTTTGAGAACTATTATGGACAACTAAATACGATTGGTCAAAGTGCATACATTTCTCTTCCAAACAGTCTTTAGTTTGCTAAAATCGGATAAGTCGTTTATAAGTTACAGCGATTTAAATGATTACACTTTCAACAGCTTCCCCCACTCTTATTAAAGTCGGTACGCCAATGAGCATAAGACCAAAATGATGCATAATTGTCCAAGCTTTAAAATGGTGTTATCAAACATATACCTTAATGTGGAATTTTCGGAGTTATGTAAAATTTAAAAATTTACTTTTCAATTACGCCCTCTTGCGGCAAAATGCGGAACTTGAAAATTATTTCCAGAATTTTCTCATGGCCACTTTAATTATCATTAGTTTCCGAGATATGGCCGCTCTTCGACCTTAATGAAACACCCCAGATTATCCTATATTTTTTATTTTAACAAAACAGTCAAATTTACACATTTCTAAGTATAATTTACACATTTCTAAGTATAATAATTTAATTATTATTTCAAACTAAATCGGAGCATCCATGCCGTCATAATAACGCGTGATAGCGGCACGTTACATACTCACAGATAGGAGTAATCTTTGCTGTGACATAATGGTTTCCTTCTCGCCACTGTATGTGGTAGGTATTTTCAATACGCCTATGATACTTGCGTAAGATGCAAGATCTGTAAATTTTTGATTCCGTCCCTGTTAAACAGAACAGTCCTTGGCCCCGGGCGTGATCCTACCCCGTCCTATTTCTAATACGCGTCGCGTCGTCGCTATCAAATATTCTGAAGATCAAATCACCAAATTTATGGGGACATAAAAAAAATAAATAATATCCATTGACGTAAAACAAGATTTCAAAAAAACTCTCCAGACAATTTCATTACAAACATTAAATTTTATCACAACATAATAACCACAATCGTTTTATTTTTATATTATGTAATAGTTTTTTAAGCCTGTCGATTGATCCGTTAGTAATAAATACAATATTTATTGTTACACATCGCTTATAAAATAGCGACCTTGCCCCTTCTAAATCAAACGACCATAAAACCGCAATGGTCAAGAACGGCTCAAGAAAAAAAAAATGAGACATGATACCTACATAATCAATTAAATATTAACAGCGTCGATTCCTTTTATAGCTTTTAGTTAGCTCAACTATATAAGCACCTAATTAATTTATTGCTAAAAACAGTGGCGAATTTACCGGTACGCTAAGTACGCTGCAGCGTAGGGCCTGCATGCGCATGAGGGACCCTCCTTACACTTCAAGAATATACTCAAAATTCCAAATTTATTAAAAAAATCTGTTATTAAATTAATTAAAATCTAACCCCCGGTAATAATTATCGTAAATTAAAAACCAGGAAACTATTCACGACACACTAAAAGTTAATTACATACAAAAACTTTATACCCCATACCATACCTACCATTTTTATTATTAAATTCGCGTGAACGTCGAAGTCGTTGATTATTTTGGTATTATCCAGTCCAGTGGTTCTCAACCGCCGTTCCGCAAACCTCTTCCAGGTGTTCCGCGAAATAATTTAGTAATATCAACTAATCTGAATCATGATATAGTATTTGATAAACTGATTATAGACCATGCAGGGTCGATAATTTTTGAAACCAAAAAAAATAATAGTAAGATAAAACCCATTGGAAAAGGAAGAGAATATAACAAAAATGAAAGGAAAAATAATTTACGGACGATCCGAGGTCGGGAAGTGGAAGGGGGTGAGTTTTTAAGGGTTTCTACCCTTATTTATCTCGATTTCCGGCAAAACCACAAGTCCTATGGAAAAACGTTAAATGGCAAAGTTGTAGGTAATAAAAAGATCTACAACTTTTTAATTTACACTTTTTTCACATAACCTCAAAATTTATGTGAAAAATTCAAATAACCAAGGTTTTTTTTTACAAAAATTTTTTTTTACGAAATTTGGTGAAAACTTACCTTTTTATGTCCCAAACACACTGTAGTTTTTTGAATTTAAAATATTTATTTTTTCACCTTATTTTGACTTAATATCGAAATAATCGAAAAATATTTTTTTTTACATCATCAGAAAGTAGAGATTTCAACGAACAAAAAGCACACCGACTTTTTTAAAAAGCAGAAATTTTGACGTGAGAATTTTCGATTGAAAATTAGGGTGCTTTTTCGATATTAAGTCAAAATAAGGTGAAAACATAAATCTTTTAAATCAAAAAAACTACAGTGTGTTTGGGACATAAAAAGACACGTTTTCACCAAATTTCGTGAAAAAATTTTTTTTGTAAAAGATAAAAATAAAAAACCAAAAACTTGTTTATTTGAATTTTTCACATAAATTTTGAGGTTATGTGAAAAAAGTGTAAATACAAAAGTTGTAGATCTTTTTATTACCTAAAACTTTGCCATTTAACGTTTTTCCATAAAACTTGTAGTTTTGCTGAAAATCGAGATAAATCGTTTTCTACCCTTAAAAACTCACCCCTTTCCACTTCCCGACCTCGGATCGCCGGTAAATTATTTTTCCTTTCATTTTTGTTATATTCTCTTCCTTTTCCAATGGGTTTCATCCTACTATTATTTTTTTTCACTTTTTGCCATTTTCAAAGGCTTGCCCTGGTTTATTATTTCTCCGCAAATATGTTGACAAAGGTAGTGTTCCGCCATTTTTCTATTGCTATTGCTACCAAAAGTGTTCCGCCACCACAAAAAGGTTGAGAACCACTGATCCACTCCCTTCATGTTTTTTCCCCGCGTCAACACAGATAGAATATTGTATCAACTATCGCCAAACTTCAATACGCTCTTAAGGTGGGAGTATCAACATGCTTGCCAACCTATAACCTATTTCGCGTAGATTTATTTATGTTTTCTAGCTTTTATACAAAATCTAAAGAAAATCAGTATCGACTTGATATTCTATAGGTAATAATTGACATATTTAATAAATATCAAGTAATTTCATAACTTATTTTAGGAGAATTGTATAGCGAAAAATATCGGGTAAGACTTTTTTTAACATTATTATGTCATTGTCACTCATTGTTATTTCACTATACAATTCTCCCAAAATTAGCAATATAATAAATTAAATTTTTTTTAATATATCAGATACTACCTAAATAATGTACCGACGATATTGATTTTCTTTAAATGTTAGTTATTAAAATAATAAACTCAAAAAATCAACGCGAAATAGGTTATAAGTTGGCAATAGATTGAATGACGTTGAGAATTCAACCTTAAATCTTTAAGTGTATGTAACAAGATGGTGTGCTCATTAGGAAGCTGTTAGAGCACTTAAAATTGGATACCATGATATTTTAAAAACTTAAAACATATTTACACGGATGAAACGGAAAAAAATGATTGCAGAAACGAAGCCAAAAATTTATAAAAAAAGATGATTAAATTAGAATTTGCTATGTTAACATCAATTTGGGAACAATTTCTAGTGAGGTTTCTACCAAATTGCAATCGCCTGGTTTGGATATACAAGAAGGATACCATTTATTGGATTCTTTTTGTAATTTTTGTTTGTTTCCTATATGTTCATATTTTATATCCTTACTACCTAGTTTTTTTACTGTTATAATTTTTTTCTGTTGTACCTTTAGTACCTACCTTATATTTTTGTAGTTTTAAAAACTCTTACTTTAATATTAGTAAAACTGGTTATTTTTGTTTATGTATTTTTGAGTTTTTTTTTTGTTTTTCTAAAATGTTTCTATTTTATTTTCTTTATTTTTGATACCTACTACTTAGTTCCTTTTTTATTTATTACTCTGTACAATGTTCGGTAATGTACCTGGAGTTACTTTTAAGTTATTTGATTACGAGTCAAAGTGTTTTGGTTTTGATCTCAGATATATTTTTCCTATTTACTTAATATTTTTTATTTTGCCCTTTGTATTAAAAAGTAGGGATGGATTTTTGTACTTACTCATATTCATCCCGTTCTTCGTCGGACGCCGACATAGGGGGAAGAGTGAAGACGTTTGTGAGAACTATTTTGAAATCGTTAGGGGAACGTCGATAGAAAAAACTAAAGAGTCGCTTCAAATCTGCAAATATTAAAAACACTTATCAAAAACCGTCAAAATTCACCCTTTCAATAAAAAATTTACAGGAAAAATTATTTCATTCAACATTTCGCCTGTACTTGAAAATTCTAGGTCTAAATCTAATCAAAACATTCGTCCTGCAAAAATCGCGCTTTTTGCACGCTTTGCCCTGACAGGCACGGATTTTCGCCACACCATATTGATCAAGCAGATTTAAATCACTTTATTTTTATTCGACTGATTGTCAAAAATAATTTGAGACTTCCTAGTAAGCGAGATATTTTTGAAAAACTTCTGTATGATTCAGGACCGTAACTAGAATTTTATTTCGGGTTTGTTCGTTCCTTGGCTATCCGTGGAAAGGGAAGAAAGGCAGGCGGTGTGGGACCCATAAAAATCTGTCTCATCTTCACTCAAATACGCGTCTTTATTTTAAAATTACTTTATTTCAATATGGTTTTCGTAAATTTAGAGATACAGAAGTTGCAGCTGCAGATATTATCAAAGATATTCAACAAAACGTTGATAGCAACCAAAAATGCTGCCTACTGTCCCTAGATTTATGTAAAGCATTTGATACAGTCAATCACAACATTTTACTTAAATGCCTATACAATATTGGAATTCGGGGAAATATTTATATTTATTGTTAAAAAATTACTTAAGTAATAGAAAGCAGTTTGTTCAAATGGAAAATGTTAAAAGTTCACAAAAAACATAAATTGTGGTGTTCCGCAAGGATCAACCTTAGGACCTACTTTTTTTTTAATCTACATTAATTAATTCTATAGCAAAATAAAATTTAAAAGTTAAAATAAAATTGTTTGCTACTATTGTATATTTTCATGAAGAATATGCTCAAATTCATAATAACATTAACCACGACCCAAATAGAATATTATTATGTAAAGGGCTTGAAATTAATAAATTATTATTAAATTTTAATAAATCATCTTTTATGTTTATAAGTAAATCAAAATTAAAAAATAATAATATTTCTTCACTATCTTTTAATAATCATATAATTATTAAATAATATACTAATACAATTAAATTTTTATTTTTTAAATTTGATGAAAATTTAAGTTGGAAAAAACATATTGAATATTTAAGAAGTTACATCTCAACAATAATTGGCATTTTGTTTAAAGCTAAAAATTATATATCATTATAATATTTAAAAAATATATATCTACATAATTATTCTTTGGTTTATTTAAAATTACAGTACCTACCTATATGATTTCAATTTGGGGATCAGCGAATTTAACTACAATTCAGACATTAACAAAACTACAAAACAAAGCAATTAAATGCATACATAAACTTCCTTTTTTAGAACCGACTATCAATTTGGAACGGATATTAAAATTTAGAAAAGCTTTATAAATTAAAACTATGCATTCTAATACACTCTATTATTATTAAAGAAAAACAATCGAATATAATATTTCCTTCGACCAACATTATTCACATCACGAGACAAAACCATCATATTTAAACACCTATGGTAAAGAGTACTTTTGTCCAAAGATCAATGTTATATAAAGGAATAACAATTTACAACAGTTTGCCCCGAAAAAAATGAAAGAAATATCAAAATTAAGGATTTAAAAAAAAACAAAAAAAATATTTTTTAAAACTAACTTTAACTTAAAAATAATATATATTATTTTTTTTAAATAATTTCGATGGAGTTATTAATAGTTACTAAACATAATTTTTATTATTTGTTATTTTATATTTTGCATATTTGGTGTTATATTCTCGGTAATGAACTTTTAGGTTGGTTGAGAATAAAGATATATATTTTTATTATAAAAAATGAAATAACAAAGCCTTAGCTTGAAAGACCACGGCGCAAAAAAAAGAAAATAAATTTTGTGTTGATAACAATAAGTTTTAATATGTAGTTGTGTTTTTGTTAATTTTCGTGTGGAGTGCGAAGTTCCTGCACCGTTCGTTGCAATTTAGGGAGGGGGGGGGGTGTTATACCTCCTCCTTGGGTAGGCCCTGATATGATTAGAAACAAATAGATATCTTGCCCATTCCACAAATCTATCAAAGGCACTGCTGATCTGGCGTATTAAGTTTGAGATAATCTAAAAGGGGGTACCTACTCAGAAGTGCTAAAAATGTGCGCCTCGATAACAAAGCTATAAAGATTATTCGCTGTCAATATTTGACTGACATGGAATATCTAATTTTTATATCGACTATTCGGAGGTTGTTTATAGAAAACACATTTTGGTATTGATATCACAAATAAAAAGTTTAAAAATATACATTGAGTCAATAGATGTTTTCCAATCAGGAATCAAAAATGTTCTGTCTAAAAATGGTCTACATTTTTTTTATCGTATGAGTTGTACCAGTCCTCCTGGTTAAAGAAAATACGCACCAAAAAAATCGTTCACCTTACCTCGCAAACGAAGTATTTCTATGAAAATCACTATTTCTTGCAGGACACACCCGACAAAAAGAAAACTGAACAATGCACTTGAAAAATCGCCTATTTGTTGCAGGATGGAACGGCGAAATCGACCAACCTAGCAAACGTTCTGCGTAGAGGGTGGTTTTTGTTGAAACCGTCAGCGGGCGTAGAGACTAGAGCCTCAACGGTATAACAGGCTTGGTCAAAGGAAGAAATAAAGGGGAATATTTTTTTTAGGACCATTACTGTTTCTGTTTTACATTAGCGATTTGTCATGGAATATTGGGACAATCATTATTTTCTTTGCTGACGATACCCAGTTATTCTGTAATCCATCGCTGTAAAAGAAATGCTTAGACATAGACAGGGATCTGAGGCGTATTGAGTCATGGATAAGCCAGTAGTGCATGAAGCTTAATGTATCAAAATGTACAGTATTGCATATAGGCCCAAATAACCCTTGTGATACATATTTGCTAAATAATCTTCAACTTATCAGCGTTACAGAACAAACAGATCTGAGGTTACTAATTTCTTCTAATTTAAAATGGGAAGCACATATTATTAAAATGGTAAAGAAAAGCCAATAGTTTTATTTTCATGATGCAAAAGACTTTCAAAGATCTCTCTCTACAGATTGTAAAGAAATTGTACACTTCCTATATTTGACCACAAATTGAATTCGTATACAATATTTGAAACCCTACTACATTAAAGATATTGAAAAGACTTAAAAGATTTGGGCAAACTGCTCTGAAGCAAGAAAGCACTAGGGGTGATATAATAGAAACTTTTAAAATACTAACGGACTACTATTCTTGTAACTTGAGAAATTTGATTCATTTAAATCAGAATCAACAGCTTCGAGGACAGTCAAAAAAATTAAGCAAAGAAAAATGTCCAAGAAAGAACTTCCTCATCAATCGGGTAGTGTACCTACATATGGAACTCGCTTGAAGAAAGTAGTCTGCGCAAATAGTGTAAACTCCTTTAAAAACCAAGTTGATCGTAATTTTGAGCATTACGGTGCTTGATGATATTCGTTTTTAAAAATGTAATGATATTTGTGCGACCAAAATATTTACCTACCCATGTTTAAATACATTTCGCGTAAGAATTTAAGAAGTAATTTAAACTAGCAAAACTTTTAGGCATTTTAAATCCAGTGGCGGCTCGTGACTAGCAAGTCAGGGGCGCTGGCTTTAAATAAATTTTTTTTAAATGTCTATTATTTTCGAAAGTACCGGGTGATTGGTTATATTTTGCACCCCCACCTATCTCATTTATTTGAAGAGGTATCAAAAAACTTTAAATACTAAAGTTGTAGGCTTTTTGATGAATTTTTATTATACAATATCAGAAGGAAAAAAATATTATCGCATAACTGTGAAATACGTACAAATTGTGTTTTTTTAAATGAAACACCCTGTATATTATATGATATTCTTGTAGAAAATCTTCTTCTCATTTCAAATATATATATTTTATATGGTCTGTTTTGAACGCTTGGGTAAATAAGTATAATTTAAAAATATAGCATAAGTAGGCTTAGACAATATGGCCGATTGAATATAAGGCAATTGTTCACCTATTATTGGTCTGCTATATAAATATTAATGTTTATAAACAAATTAATATTAATTATTCTTAGAAATACTAATCCAGATTGGATATCCATGGCTATAGACAAATTGAAAGCCGGTTACCAAAAATGTATAGAAGCGAATGGGGGCCATTTCGAACATATTCATTAGATTGAATGTCGGCTATTACCGGGATATTCCCCATAAAATCGTCTTACATAAAATATGTTTCTATAAATAATTGTAAGAATTTGGTATTTTAAATGTAGTTTAAAGTTTAGTAAGTTTTTTTTTAATATAATAAATATTAACTAAAACATATTATATTAAACGTATGGTTTTATTTCTAAGAATAATTAATATTAATTTGTTTATAAACATTAATATTCATATAGCAGACCAATAATAGGTGAACAATTGCCTTATATTCAATCGGCCATATTGTCTAAGCCTACTTATGCTATGTTTTTAAATTATACTTATTTACCCAAGCGTTTAAAATAGACCATATAAAATATATATATTTGAAATGAGAAGAAGATTTTCTACAAGAATATCATATAATATACAGGGTGTTTCATTTAAAAAAACACAATTTGTACGTATTTCACAGTTATGCGATAATATTTTTTTCTTCTGATATTGTAAAATAAAAATTCATCAAAAAGCCTACAACTTTGGTATTTAAAGTTTTTTGATACCTCTTCAAATAAATGAGATAGGTGGGGGTGCAAAATATAACCAATCACCCGGTACGTGTCTGTTTTTTCCGAGGTTTTTTCTAACTTTCTCGTTGTGAATTTTAATTTCATTAGCATAAGCACTACTTAAACAAGTTAAAATATTAGTTTGTCCTAACATCTCAAAACTTACCACATTATGACGATGTTTTGCACTATTTTCATGTTTTTTTTATTTTCTCTGAAATATGTTTTAGGTCCTGCACCCCATTTAAAGTCCAATTATCATCCCCGTCAAAAAGAAGACACACGAAACAAAAAAAAATAATTTTTGTCCTCACAACCGCATATCCAGGATTTTTCATTATATATTTCTTTGTCAAACTTACGCGTAAACTGTGCCTTACTTTTACATTTTGATTGCACTTGTACTATGTTCAATTTCTAGCATTTTTCAAGGTCAAGTTTTTCACTTAAGCTCAGAGAGAACTAAACACAAGCTTCTGTAAATCACTGACCTTCATATTACACGACATTTTCCACTCTTATAACGTAATTAATAAATAACTCAAAACAAATAAACAAAACGTCAGCGAGTCAACGGCATCGACAGACGACAGGTCGCATCGCGATTCGCGAACAGTGGGCGCGGAAAATTGGAGCTCTCCGTGGCCGCTCGTTGTGCGATGTGTAGGTGACGTCAGGCCTCCGTCGTCATGACAACCCATCGAGAAGGCGCGTTGAATCGGGCCGGATAATCGGTTGCCCGCCGCCGCCCGCGCTTAGTACAACCTTGAGAGCGCGCAACTCGCTGGTCTATGAGTATAGCCTGCCCGTTAGAATAGGGCTACGTTTGGTTTAAATTATTTTAATTGATTGCTTACATACATTGCGTTATTGGTTTTTTAAGTAAAGTATTTTTGGATTCTGTTTGAAATAATTGCAGGGAGGGCACTGTTTAAATCACGATGAACAATTTAAAGAAAAAAAAATCAAAGAGACTAAAACAATAGCTTCATCGGACTTTCCGCTTACTATTGATAAAATAATAATAATAATAATACTTTAGTATGTTGTTCAACTGCAGAATTTTTTGCAGAATTTTATTTCAAAGTATCTAGTATGATATACCAGGCTATAAAAAAAAAACCTCTGCAAGTGGTTCAATATAGGAAACCGGTTGCCTAAATTGCACCTGGGGGTTCCAAAATTGGACCACATGATTTAAATCGGAAGCTTAGGTGTTCAATAAATAAATAAAAAATAAAATTGTTGGTTTAGGAAGTTTTATACTTTTCAAAAAAAACATCAAATTTACAATCAAAATTTCGGTAGAAGACATCCTAATGCAAAAAAAAAATACCTATTAGTTTCCTATATTGGACCAGTCATAGTTTCATTTTTTAATTCAAAGAAAAAATATTTTAGCAATATTGAATTAACTTACTTAAAGAGAAAAATTATTTTTGCACAATTTGGAAAAATTGCCTAAATTCGACCGGTTCAATTTTGGCAATCACCCAGTGGTCCAATTTAAACAACTACCACGTGTTTTACAAAACCACCCAGGAAAGAAACAAGAAAAAACAAATATGGCATGGTAATAGGAGAAATAGAAAAACTTACTTGATAACTTGCATAAAAGAGATTTTGCTTAAAGTTGTATGGTTCTAAGGTAAATTCTTAGGAAAATCCTAAAAATATTACATTAAAATTGTGTAAATTACGCTTTGCTCGTACACGCCAAGCACTAACGGCCAACTAGTTGAGTTTGTTGCCGATCAAAGGTTCTGGGTGGAAGTATGTTGCAGTGTTGCCAGATGATATGGCGCTTGTTTAGTTTCGGAGAAATGTACTGTGGTCCAATTTAGGTAGCGGTTCAATATAGGCAACCTTCCCCTAATAATAATAATAAAAACGAGTCTCTGCATCTTTCAAACAACAGGAATTAAAAAAAATGCATCGTTTAACCGACAGGGGGTGTTTAAGATCGAAGGTTATACGTTACCTCAGTCGTTCTTCTTAACAATAATTTTTTTAGGTGTCCCACACGTTTTCATAAAACTTTGCACACTCAAACTAATTTTATTCAAAGCAAAAGATAAAAAGTGTTATCTTAAAAAATGTGAACTATGTACCTATGTGTATGCATGGTATGTATAGGTAATCGATTTATGACACAAGAGTTTATAAAACCAATAAAACTAGGAAACAAAATCGAAGGCTACAATTATTGTGCATGGAATGTATTTTCTATTGTTTGCCTTTGTTTAGAGCCAATTACAGAGTTGGTTTTGTAGAAGGGAGGTTACAGTTCAATGCCAATACTAATTTTCACGTCAATTTCCTTAATTTTCGTTAACGTTGAAATTACTTATATCTCCAGCCAGTTAATTAATAGGCGCATAATACTTTTGATGGTATAAAAGCATTATGTTATATAATACACCTAGGACAATTATTATTGTGAATCGAAAACTTTGTTTAATGTTTTATTATGCACTTTTTCAATCAATTCTTTCCTATGGTATAATTGGTTGGGGAAGTGCATACGACTCGAATTTGAAACCGCTTATAACAATACAAAAATATGTTTTAAAAATAATATTTAATAAACATATTTTGTTTCCTCCAAAAATAGTATTTGTTAATAATAATATTCTGAGTTTAAAACAACTTTATTACAAAACTTCCATTTCATATACAGTGTGTCTACATAAGTTGGCGGCATAGGGGAAACTTTTTTATTATTAATTTTACGAACAAAAGTTATTCTTTATAAAAATTTCTGCATGGTCCAAAACCTAAAATGCGACCATTAAATATCGAAATTTTCCAGTCATATACGAGGTTTGTCTAAAAACGTGAATTTTTCCCCAGAATGTAAATTTTTCCCAAGAGTAAAGTACCTTTATTTTTTACATTATCAAAAATTGTTATTAAAAAAAGTTGATCAGAACTAAAAACTACGGCTAAATGTGCAATTATACGCATTTATGTTAAAAAATTATTTTATTGATTTATTATTTAATTTTTTAATTAATTTAATGCGTGTTATTGCATATTTAGACGTGGTTTTTAGTTCTGATCAACTTTTTTTAATAACAATTTTTAATAATGTCAAAGATAAAGGTACTTTACTCTTGGGAAAAACTTACATTCTTGGGAAAAATTCACGTTTTTTGACATTTTTTACATATTTTGATATTTGATGGTTGCATTTTAGGTTTTGGACCATGCAGAACTTTTTATGAAGAATAATTTTTTTTCGTAAAATTAATAATAAAAAAGTTTCCCATGCATATGGCGCCAACTTACGTAAACACACTGTTTATATAAAAATAAAAATTTATTACATAATATTACTCATATATACCAAACAAGACAAAAAACAAATCTATGTTTATGTTATGATAATTTTAATTTAAAAAATAATGCTTTATTTATTGTTGGCATCAAAATTTTTAATATAGAATATTACCTCTACTACATAATTTGAAAACTATGAGTTTTTGACATTTAAAAGAAAATTAAAATCATGGATTATGCATAAAGGTAAGGCTATATACATATAGATAATATAATAATAATACTAAATATTACATTTTTTCTGTTATAATTTCTCCCTTATTTATAATTTTTCCTTTTTTTTTTTGGTAAAATATTTTTAAATTACTTACTTGTATTTTTAAATAATATATTTATGATGTGATTAATAGTATATTATTTAACGAGCGTATAATGTAGGCCATAATAAAACGAGGATGAAGTTTACGGCACGAGCCAAAGGCGAGTGTTGTAAATCATCCGAGTGTATTATGGTTCATTAGACGCGAGTCAAATACTATACTTTATCTAAAACCATCCATTTATACAGTGCCTGGAAAAAAAGTTGAGTTTATAGGGGAAATATAATAATTACACTTGTTGTTTTATGATAATTACACTTGTTGTATTATGGATAGCATAATGCTCTTATTATCAGAAAAAAAGTTAAGTTCATATGGGAAATATAATAATTACACTTGTTGTTTTATGATAATTACACTTGTTGTATTATGGATAGCATAATGCTCTTATTATCAGAAGTATAATGCACCTATTATTAAATGGTTGTAGATAAAATTAATAATATAAATGGGTATAGTATATTTTTTCATAACAAAATCGGACAGATTTGTTACTCTATGGTTTTGTAATGATGCTTTCATTGGATTTATTTTTATTAAAAAAAACAATGGTATTGATTTTTAATATTATTATAAAAAAACCTGCAAATAAATAAATAAAATAAACCAACGACAAAAAAGGCTCAGGGGGGGCGCAAAATAGTTCTAGTTACAAAATACGAAACAAAAACAAATAGGGAAGAAAAAATATTGCGAGATGTGTTTATTTTTTTTATTATTTATGGAAAGTTTTGGTTTTATTCTATAATTTTTATAGTCTTACTCCACTGATGGTGACTTTGATTATTGTCCGCAAATCCTGATCAAAAGTTTAAAAAGGTCAATGTACGAATTAGAAAGATTTTAAACAAGACAAAATATTCCTGTAAATTATAACAATTACTTATATAAACAAAATTTTTAAAAAAAATAAGCACAAGAACGCTTCAGCCTGTCGACGTAACCATCCTTACCCTCTGCAGGTCGAAAACCTCTCTTGTACCTTTTTGCTCCTATCATTCTCCTGCAACGCCTGTTATCCTGATACAAAAACCTGCTCCCGCCATTCCTGTGCATAGCAACAGGATAACGGGAAGGGATGTAGACATTCCGCAGGAAACTTGGCCAGGACAACGTGTGTTTTTCTCGGACGAATATCAGACAGTCCTGCTGGTAGACGTTGTATCATATGGAAAGAAAAGCCTGAAAGAATAGTAATTTACGTTACAAGACCGGAAAGTAGTGTTTTTTAGGTCGAGACAAGCATTGAGAGACCTGGAAAACGCTAATTTTCGGTTGCATGACGTACAATATTTTTTTTAAGACCGACACTTCGATATACTTACATTAAATTATTTTATATTATTTTTAAATGCGTCGTATGACTTATTTTACTGGCAATATATCGTAAGTCGCTTTCCTTGCTGCTTCCAAAATTTCTTCTGAAATCTCATTTTCCGTGTCGGATAAATCAAAATCGGAATTCATATTGTTAAATTTACGCACTCGCGAAACAAGTTTGACATAAACAACAAATTAAAAATCAACGAACTGTCACTCGACAATACATCGAAATGTTGTTGTCATAGCAACGAAATCAAGGTAGCTTGTATTATCAAAGAGCGATTGGAAAAACAAAAAACAGGGACCGGAAAAATCTTTTCCGGTTTCTAACGTCACTTTTCCGGTCTTGCGATCGGAAAAAGGTTATTTTCTAGGCGAAAAATTGTCCAGATAGTGTATATTTTCTGGTCGGTTTAAAAAAAAATCTTTTCGCGCGGTTTTCGTATGCTCTTTTAATAAGTAGTGAAACCACTATACGGGTTCATTGGTACCATAAATAAAGAGTTCCAAGAATGGATCTGAAATGAGGTAATTAACCGCGATAACAATGCATTTGATGGGAAATTGCATACCAAGCGACAGAAATGATTCTTTCCACCGGTTAATTGTAAACAGGGAGCCTGAACAATTGCGTAAAATTGACCTTTAATCGGCTAAAACAGAATAATTGGTTCTGTGATATACTGGAAGGTAACTACGTGCAATATAAGAAATCGTTGTTTATTTTAGACCGAAAATGTATTAAATGGAAAACTTTGACGGATTAACTTACGGCATTAGGTTGGTGGTAAAAGTACATTCGTCGATACAAATATTTTGCAAAAATTCTCTGCCATTATTTGCCCTATCCATCATATTAAAATAAAAATCCGCCCTTCGAATGATATACAGTGAGGACCTAAAGTCCGTTCCACCCCTCTAACTTCTAAACCGTTCGGTATATTTTAATGGAATTTTGAACGATAATATTTGAGCAAGTCTTGCACTTTTTGACATACCAATGACAGCTTTAAATGTCAAGATGACAGCTGGGTCCGCTTTTGAAAAAAAAAATTTAAATGGAACACCCTGTATATTTTTACATTTTTTAATTCCACATAAAATTATAATTATTTTTTATTAAATGCATTGTTAGTCTATACTTCATAGTTTCCGAGATATTGACTCTCGAAAAGTGACATTTTTGAACTTTGACAGCTTATAA
The DNA here is from genome assembly GCA_963969555.1 of Polydrusus pterygomalis. NCBI lineage: Eukaryota > Metazoa > Arthropoda > Insecta > Coleoptera > Curculionidae > Polydrusus > Polydrusus pterygomalis. The sequence continues at coordinate 11,758,802 of OZ018383.1, forward strand.
CCTTCTAACAGTACGTCTTAGAGCAAAACGGCTTACATGTCCCTATCTTCAATTTTTATTATCTTCCCAAAAAAATCAACTTCCAGTTAAACCGGAACAACTATATTTCCTGCTTTCGAGTTACATCCGGTTTAACCGGAAGTTGATTTTTTTGGGAAGATAATAAAAATTGAAGATAGGGTCATGTAAGCCGTTTTGCTCTAAGACGTACTGTTAGAAGGTTATAAGCTGTCAAAGTTCAAAAATGTCACTTTTCGAGAGTCAATATCTCGGAAACTATGAAGTATAGACTAATTATGCATTTAATAAAAAATAATTATAATTTTATGTGGAATTTAAAAATGTAAAAATATACAGGTTGTTCCATTTAAAAAAATATTCCAAAAGCGGACCCAGCTGTCATCTTGACATTTAAAGCTGTCATTGGTATGTCAAAAAGTGCAAGACTTGCTCAAATATTATCGTTCAAAATTTCATTAAAATATACCGAACGGTTTAGAAGTTAGAGGGGTGGAACGGACTTTAGGTCCTCACTGTATATCCCCAACTCTCAGCGTATGTAATACTCGCAAAACGTTTGTATGATGTTTCCCCACTTCCTTTCCAATATGCTGAGTATAATAGGAATATGTACCTATACAGTGGCGGACCCAGAGGGGGGGGGGGGGGTAATCGCCCCCTTGTACATTTAGATTTTTTAAAACTATTAAGACAGAAAATATAATCAACCGTTTCTCAAAATTAAAACATAGATTATATTTTGTATGATATGAATTATTCAAATAAAGTTATATATGTACAGGGTAGGTCCCAGCGCCCGGGCAACCCGGGCAGACGCCGGGGGCGCAAAGTCCAAGGGGCGCAAAATATTGCCAAAGGTAAAACAAATAAGCGTCTGTATAACCTTCGATGTATAATATACTATTTAAAAGATAAGGGCGCCCAAGTAGTTTTTATATATTTTTTATCTTTTGTATGATTGTTTTTACTTCTAAAAACCATTTAGGTCATGTGCCCCCTCCTGTACTTATAAATCCCCTATTTTTTTCTACACGTATCAAAATATTTAAATGTGTATTACCATCTTCAACTGCAGGATTATCGCCTTTATCATCTCTTCCGCAATAACATTTCTTTAGAAGAGTTCTACCAGTTTCAAATTTTTGAACGATTCTGGTGATCGATGTTACATATAAAATTGGCTTCTTGTACTGCATATCCGATACTTTTCGGCTACCGTTTCCTGCATAATACAGCTTTACTATTGGCAACCTTTTTAGAGGCAGAATATAGTTCATACATTGTTTCTTTTTTTTTTTAATACAAATATCTCTCATCTTATCCTAGCTTAATGAAAATAATACCAATAACAATATAGATTCATCATCCTTATTAAAAAATGTATCTATTTTCCATGGACTTTGCACACCTTTAGGGATAGAATTTATTGAAACGCGTCAAGAAAATCCCCTTAGGGCCCAATTTTCATAAAAAACAGAAAATAACTGTTTTATTGCTTGTGTCTAGAGTATTTATGCAGAGTTTCAAGAAATTCGAACCAAAAATATTATTCCAATATAAACTTTACATCCCTTATTCCATCCCCTGGGGGTAAAATTTTCCTAAATCCCTAAACACATGTTTAATTACTCCAAGCGCCATTTCGCTTTTCGATCAATATTTCGTTTTTTTTTTTAGTAGTCATAAACCCCTCTTTGGGTAGCATCTTTTTCTCTATCGGTTGGAAACTTACTCTTCCATTTCTACCCCCTAGGGGCCAAAATTCCCCAAACATACTTGCTTATTTTAACAGAGCATAGTACCAAATTTGATATAGCTTAAAATTTTAGATAGAAGAGATACAAAAATTTCTACAACAATTTCAATCCCCATTTTTACCTTAGGGGTTGATATCCGAAAAATCCCTTCTTAGTGAATGCCTACAAGTTATAAGGAGAAGACATCGTCAAAATTTCATGATTCTAGGATTAGATGAATCAGTCATAGTATCAGTATATATTTCATTTCTTTGAAATACTTAAAAAATATATATTTTTCATTAATATATTATTCCAAATTACAATACTTAGCTTCCGCATGGGGATCTGCTTGTTTATCAAACTTAAAACCATTACAAAAATTGCAAAATACAGTTATTAAATGTATCCACAAATTATCACATTTAGAACCAACTGTTAATCTATATAGACCGAAAGGGTATTTACACGTTCAAAACATTTATAAATTAAAAATTTGTATTCTCATTCACTCCATATTATTTTAAAAGAAAAAAAATCAAACATAACACTTTAGAAGAATAAGACATTACGTGATCATAACACCAGACATTGTATAAATTATCAAACTACACCAGTTAAAAGTAATTTCGGAAAAAAATCGCTTTTTTCTCCAAATGACATTAAAAGCGGTCTTTTAATGACACCTGACAGGCTCAAAAGGTGTCATTAAAAATTAAAATGACAAGTAAACACAACAATTCAATAAATGTCATAAATAACATACATAAATATAAAAAATACGATTTTGCGTGAAATTGGAACAAATTTGGAGAAAAAATTATATGTTTTACTAGGCAGAAAAGCAGATTTAATGCCTTGGCTGGTTTCCTAGCCTCGGCTGCGCCTCGTCTATGAAACACCAGCCGCGGCATTAAATCTTGTGCTTTTCTGCCTAGTGAAACAAATAACTATTATATGACGGAATAATAAAATATAACAATCTTCCAAAAAATATCAGAAAAATTAAAAAATTGACAACTTTTAAGAAACAATTAAAGAGATATTTACTAAATTAAATTATTTATACCTACTATTTTTTTTTAAATTGATTTTATTAATGAATTAAATTGGATTAACATCCATTTTTTTTATTGTTATTTTTTTTAATGGTTATTATTTTCTATATTATGTTGTCACTTTCCATGTAATGAACTGTAAAAGTTAGTTTGGAATAAAGACATTTTGAAAGTTAAGTACTTAGGTATGTTTCTCTATGATTATAATAATGAAAAGAGCGAATAGAAATTAATCGACAGCGATGAGGGACCCTTAATAAATTGATCAGTGTTTTTTCCACAGACGCCTATCAGGAATATTTTATAACATTTTCAATTAATTTTTTGTTCATGTGATCTATAGCGAACTTAACTACATTAAATTTAATAAACTCATATCAACGTTGTACATGATTATTCACTACGCCGAGCACATATTTGCCAAAAACAGTGGAAAATGCCCATAAAATTGCCCATTACCCTATTTCTCGCCATACTTCCTGAAAATGGACAAGGACACATCACGTCAAAGGTCGTATCGAAGAAAAACTAATCGACCAAATCGTTACATGCAGAAAACTCTCGACTATATAATCTTGTACCGGTAAGATTTTGAATCAGTTAATCACTTACCTCCTTTAGTACCACTAAAGAAACTTATAAAATGTTACGAAGTACCGTTGTAGGGATTTTCGTTAGTGTGTTCTGCTTTTCAAAGGTAAGTCAGTTGACTATAAGCGTGGATTTTGTAGCTACTTTAAGGATAAATCGAACTTTTGAAATATCTTTCATACCCTGTGATCTAACAGAACGATAAAGCTATTTGCAGATGATACAACAATTTTGCTGAAACTCTTGCAGAAATGTATTTTGATATTAATAATGATTTAAAAATACTTTTTTCTTGGCTTCAATCAAATAAACTTACGTTAAATTTAAAAAAAATCTTCTTTTATGTTTATAACTAAAAATAAAATAAATTCCATCATCAACCCATTAACATTTAATAATAAAAATATTCAATATTCAAATACGACAAAATTTTTAGGATTAGTTTTAGACGAAAATTTAAATTGGAAATGCCATATCCAGTATATTAGCAACTCAATATCTCCTTTGGTATCTGTTTTGTACAGAGCTAGATATTTCATTCCTTTGAAATACTTAAAAAATATATATTTTTCATTAATATATTCAAAATCACTTGCTTCTGCATGGGGATCTGCTTGTTTATCAAACTTAAAACCATTACAAAAATTGCAAAATAAAATTATTAAATGAATACACAAATTATCACATTTAGAACCAACTGTTAATCTATATAGACCGAAAGGGTATTTACACACAAAACAGTAAATAAATTAAAAATTTGTATTCTAATTCACTCTATTATTTTAAAAGAAAAAAAATCGAACACTTTAGGAGAATAAGACATTACATGATCATAACACCAGACGTTGTATAAATTATCAAACTATACCAGTAAAAAGTAATTTCGGAAAAAAATCGCTTTTATATGACGGAATAATAAAATATAACAATCTTCCAAAAAATATCAGAAAAATTAAAAAATTGGCAACTTTTAAAAAACAATTAAAGAGATATTTACTAAATTAAATTATTTATACCATTTTTTTTTAATTGATTTTATTAATGAATTAAATTGAATTAACTTCCATTTCTTTTATGGTTATTATTTTCTATATTATGTTGTCACTTTCCATGTAATGAACTGTAAAAGTTAGTTTGGAATAAAGATATTTTAAAAGTTAACTACGATTCTGAAACGGCAATAGGTCTATTTAAATGCAAGCCTGTCTGTACGTTCCCCTAAGACGTTGTAAAAACTTTAATAATATCAGACTTAAAATCTTCAATATTAAGGTTTACAAAAGTGGACCATTTAGGTTTATTTTTGTAAACCTTATTGTTTAAATCACCCCACAAATAATAATCAAAAAGGGCAAGGTCTGGGGATCTGGCAGGCCACTCATTTTCGTCTCTCCTTCCTTCCCTATCTACCGATTTGGAAACATTTGAAGAGGGGGCTCCATATACAGTGTGTCCCGCTTTTCATGAATACACCTTGATATCTCAGTTATTAATAATGCGATTTTTTTTAAATTTTGGTGGTCATTGTATGTTAGAAAAATTAAGTATTTGGCACAGTGAACACTTTTATGCATCATAGGCGTGCGGTCTTTGGGGGTAAAAAAGGGAGATTTGGAATCAGCATCCTAAAAACCCCTTAATTAATATTTTCAAAATCTCAAGAGCTGATTTTATTTAGCAGTAAAATTTAAAAAAAAACTTAATCATAGTAGTTGCGAGGATACTGATTTCAACGAAATGATATGGAGGCGTTTGAAACGTAATAGGATCAGGACATTAAAACCAAAAGTTAGAAATAAACAACCTATTAAAAAAAAAGTGCCAAATTAAAAAAAAATTTACTGCTAAATAAAATCAGCTCTTGAGATTTTGAAAATATTAATTAAGGGGTTTTTTGGGATGCTGATTCTAAATCTGATAGAAAAAATTATTTAAAATAAGCCCTAATATACTTTTCTCAAAAAATCAACCCTTTTTTACCCCCCAAGACCGCACGCCCATGATGCATAAAAGTGTTCACTATGCCAAATACTTCATTTTTCTAACATACAATCACCACATAAATTTGAAGAAAATCGCATTATTAATAACTGAGATATCAGGGTGTATTCATGAAAAGCGGGACACACTGTATATCTTCGGCCTGGATAAAGCATTTCTAATTGTGGAATAATCTTTACGTAATAACTACAAGTAAAGTTAACCATGTAATTACGATCAGGACACCCTATATATTTTGCAATTTCTCATTAATTTAAATAGATACTCTGCGACGATGAAGCCATTCAACGCCTACCCCTTTACAAGTACCGGTACGAAACCGAAGACATGATGAAGACGTCTGCGTCCCAGGCTCCCGTAAGGGGGTATCACGTGGTAGAAGGAGGTTACTACCCCTCTGAATCTGGAATAGTGGGCGCGGCGATAGGACCGGTAGGAGTCGGCGGTGGATTGGGACTAGGAGGCGGTCAATATATTGGTAAATATTCCCTCCCAGCATAATACTTGTAGTATTTATCGTAGTAGCATATTTTTATTTAGTGTATTTTTTAATTTCCAACAGGTGGTGGTGTTGGTCATCTAGGCTACGGAGGCATAGGCGGCGCAGGCCTAGGAGGCGGAGGTCTCGGAGGTGCCGGCATTGGCTACGGCGGCGTTGGTCACATAGGAGGAGGAGGAGGAATAGGATACGGACATATAGCTCCCCAGTTTATCGGAGGGGGCGGCGGTGGTATCGGAATAGGCGGCGGTGGTATTGGACTAGGGGGAGGCGGTATTGGACTAGGGGGAGGCGGTATTGGAATAGGGGGCGGCGGTATTGGACTGGGAGGAGGTTATGGAGGACCTTTGATTCATGGATATGGTAATTTTTTTGCACATCATTTGATCAGATATAAGTTATCAAATCAAGTTATGCTATTTAATTTAAAAATATATTTACAGGAGGTGAGGAAGTTGACAAATCTCAGTTCAGTGGTGAAAAGAAAAATCTAGCCGACGCAAAGTACGAAAATGCTCATGGTAAAAAGGGGGAAGTGATTAACCATGGACAGGAAGGGTAAGGGAGATTCCTTCGGAACATGCGTTTTATTTTTGAACTGTTGTTGTTCCTTACATTTCTATATTTTTTAATTTATTCCCGAATAGATACTCCCAAGGAAGTCAGGGAGTTAAAGACATCAAAGGAGAGGAAGGTTACTATAGCAACGCGGGAGGTGGCAAAAACGTCATCAACGATGGCAAACAGTACTACGGAGGACAGAACTTCAATCAAGAAGGTAAACTTATTATTTTCATTAAAACAGTATCGGGGAATTTACCTCATACACACAAATAGAACCTCTACAAATAAAAATGCAGTATTGGTAACACTGCAATGTAGGCTACGCAATGTTACCAACTCTAATGTAGAGGGCAACACAAATAGAAAAATGTGTTGATAGACTCAAAGTAGCATCACTAATCTTTTAAAGGTAAAAATGGAGAAGAAAACCAAAACAAAAAGGGACACAAAAAGGGCCATAAGATCAAGGGATTCAAATCGTCTCACCACAAGGACGAGTCCGGCAACACCGAGGAATTCTACGATGAAGAACACGACGAGGGAGACAACGTCGTTTTCAAGGGACAAAACGGGGCATTTGGTCAACAAGGACAATCTTCATACAAGGTAATAGCGCATCTTTCCGAGGATGGATCTTATGAAATGAAGAAACTCTTCTTCTGACTAAAATCGTTTACGTCTTACTTATCTTTTCTAAAAATTTTGACAGGGTGGACATCTGGACGACAAATTCAACGAGGCCGAACATAAGAAATCTGGTCACAACACCAACGAATACGCCGTGAAGAAAGAGAACTCCGACCAAGGTAAATATGGAGAAAATAAATACGCCGGAGGTGGATCGACCTATGGAGTGAACAATGGAATCGACCAACAGAGTTTGCTCGGACACCAGGAAAATTCCAGGTAAACCTTTTCAGTTGTATTTAATGCAGGCAATATATTTTTCAAAAATGTAAGTTATATCCAAGTTATATAATTTATTTTGTTAAAGGTTTTTCAAACATCATCCAGTGCCGTTCTACCACCACTATTAAATGACCATTTCCAGGATTTTTTTACGTGTTTTTTTTTATAGCTATTAGCTAGAATCGTTAGTATTTATTTTGTGTTATAATAGGTATTTATTTTCTTAAGTTACCATATATATTGTACCTTATTGTATAACGTTATATATTTAAGTTTCTATGTACTGCTTTTTATGACGTTTCTGCAGAGACTCGGCTCATGTTTTATTTGTGTTGAAGCAAAAATAAATAAATATTTATTTGAATAAATTTTTTTTTGTATTTTTACCATAATAGACCAGGGTCGATAATTTTTGAAACAAAAAAAAATAATAGTGAGATGAAACCCATTGAAAAAGGAAGAGAATATAACAAAAATGAAAGGAAAAATAATTTATGGGCGATCCGAGGTCGGGAAGTGGAAGGGGGTGAGTTTTTAAGGGTAGAAAACGATTTATCTCGATTTTCGGCGAAACTACAAGTCCTACGGACAAACTTTAAATGGCAAAGTTGTAGGCAATAAAAAGATCTACAACTTTTGTATTTACACTTTTTTCACATAACCTCAAAATTTATGTGAAAAATTCAAATAACCAAGTTTTTGGTTTTTTATTTTTATCATTTACAAAAAAATGTTTTTTTTTTCACGAACTTTTGTGAACACTTACCTTTTTATGTCCCAAACACACTGTAATTTTTTTGATTCAAAATATTTATTTTTCACCTTATTTTGACTTAATATCGAAAAAGCACCCTAATTTTTAATCGAAAATTCTCACGTCAAAATATCTGCTTTTTTAAAAAAGTCGGTGGGCTTTTTGTTCCTTGAAATCTCTACTTTCTGATGGTGTACAAAAAATATACATTACTATGGTAAATGTTCTTAAAAAATGCAAAGAAACGAACGTATTATTAAATATTAACTTTATTAACGTATTTGGTTGTTAAATATAGTAAGTAGTATATTTCGACTTGCATTTTTTTGTTTATCAATGTAACATGGAATCTTACGTTTTTCGAGTAATTAAAGTATACATTTATATAAATTGCTCAAAATTGTACATGATTTTAAAAAAAATTTCGGATTCGAGTTTTTTTCGTTTCTTTGCATTTTTTAAGAACATTTACCATAGTAATGTATATTTTTTACACCATCAGAAAGTAGAGATTTCAACGAACAAAAAACCCTCAGAGTTTTTAAAAAAAGCAGATATTTTGACGTGAGAATTTTCGATTGAAAATTAGGGTGCTTTTTCGATATTAAGTCAAAAAATAAATATTTTAAATCAAAACAATTACAATGTGTTTGGGACATAAAAAGGTAAGTTTTCACCAAATTTCGTGAAAAAAAAATTTTTTTTGTAAAAGATAAAAATAAAAAACCAAAAACTTGGTTACCTATTTGAATTTTTCACATAAATTTTGAAGTTATGTGAAAGTGTAGATCTTTTTATTACCTACAACTTTGCCATTTAATGTTTTTTTCATAGGACTTGTAGTTTTGCCGGAAATCGAGATAAATCGTTTTCTACCATTAAAAACTCGCCCCCTTCCACTTCCCGACCTCGGATCGCCCGTAAATGATTTTTTCTTTCATTTTTGTTATATTCTCTTCCTTTTCCAATGGGTTTCATCTTACTATTTTTTTTTGGTTTTAAAAATTATCGACCCTGGTCTACGTGATACATATCTCAATGAAACCACCAGTAATAATTACGATACTGTCAAATGTTACTAGACATTAACATGTTTTACAGTATTTAAGAAAAAATAATGATTAGGTATACTAATTTTATATTGCAATAAACAAAAACTAATAAACATAAAATCACGTTTATTGAATAATTTTCTTGTCGTTCCAAAAAGTAATATCTTACATTAATATTAACAAAATAAATAACATCAGGTATGCCTAACTAAAATAATTTACAATAAATAATATTGTCTTAGTAGAATGGTGATGTATAAAGTCAACTATTTATTTATAAAACTGGTTTTGTTTATTTAGTTTTTTTGACGTTATTTCTGTTCAAAAATGGAAATCTATATTTTGGTCACCATCAATCCCTGCGGCCATTATTACTCCATCCATAGACAAGCAAGTTGCGCGCTCTACTCCATCTTTAGAGATAAAAGAACCTTCGTATTCCAAAACCCCCTAGAATTAGAACAATTTAAGATGTTTAAAAAAAAAGAGGCTAAACGTTTTCTAGGGGGTTTGGAAAAAAAGTTTTATTTATCTCTACACACAACAGCTTATTTCGTGCGTAAAAAGTTATTTTTTATACGCCTATTTAAGCTGGGCTTTATTTTTATAGAGTTGTGGGTATATTGTAAGAAATTTTAAAGCCCAGACCTGTCTATCTTCCCCATAGACATTTACCTTTAGATACTAACAGCTTATCTCCTGATCTCCTGGTGAAAAAATACGTCCGAGCGCACGACTCGCCGGTCAGATGCCTTTTCTCCTAGCAGCATCGGGCATGCGCACAAACCATTTGTTATCGGGCTGTCCTTTAGCGACATGCTCAAAATACACTCCAACACCGGCTCGGCGCCATTTTTGTTGTTGCGTTTTAAGTTTTCTCTGTGGATTTCTTGTTGTTTAATATTTACGGATTTCTAGTTTTTGTGTAGTTTAGTGAATTGTGTTTGGGCTTTTGGTGACTCAAATTGGCATATAAACAACGACTGGTAAAAACCGTTGTATGATTTTATTATGCCCAAATAGGGATAAAATACCGGGTATTTCGTATTTTCAGTAAGTATGGAGTAGTGATGTATCTTGATACATAATTTTATTTTATTATGATCAATTTAAACACATCAAATTAGGCCTAGGCTACACAAACAATGTATGAAAATAAAGAGAAACACGCACCAAGACAGATTATCCCGATGCATGTTTTGGTATATTTTATTTGCAGCCCTGCCATCTTCAAAAAGTTTAAAATACACTTTTCTCTATACTTATATTATATAAAAGAAAAAAGTAAATGCCTAGGTATGTTTATGTTAATCCAAGGGTGAATAAATTATTATTTTATTTGACTTGTTCTCTTCCTTTTTGAACTAAAAACGCGACGACGAATAATTTTTAAACAAATTTTGGAAACAAACCCTTAAAAATAATTTTCTATCCTCAACATCTAATACGATTAAAACTACTAAAAATGCCAGAAATCACTACCTTTTTCCCAGCTTGATCAAAAATTGAGAAGAAATTTCAATTTTTTGGCAAGAATTTGGAGCAAATTTTAGCTGTTTACACGTAAAAATAAATTGATGATAGTCAAATTATAAATTTCTAATTTAAAACAGAAATATAGTGAAAAAACTAGTTATATAGATGATACAACTTCCTTAACAATTAAGAGGTTGTACAGAAGCAAAAAGTATAAAATAATAAAGTTACACTTAAAAAATAAAATACAAAGTGTTTTTAGGAGAAACCTTAAAACCAGTGCTTTCGAAAACGCGTTAAAACCGTTTTGAAATGCATAGGAAACTACTGCTGTTTCCAGAGTATTTAAAGCTTTTAAAAAAAATATATTTACAACAAAAACTTGCAAACAATTTCATAAATAAATAGTAGGTACGTTTTGTGGTTTCTTAAAACAATAGAGATGGTGCCTTCAATCAGCTGTTGTGTTGCTACACAAGAAAACCCCTGGAGACGTCGCGTCGCGATTAACTCAAAAGCATAGACACTTTCAAAGAAGTAGGGTTCTCTTCACAAAAAAGTCGTAAAAAATGTGGAATCTCCATTTCACAACACAACAGGAGCCCTCTACCTTAGCAACAGGTAATTTTTTAAAAACAATTGTCCAATTTCAATTCTGTATGATTACCAGCCGTTCTATTGGTTCCATCATACCAGTTGCTAAGGTACTAACAGGGATACCGCATTAACGAAAATCGTTGCCATGGAAACCAGCTCCATAGTAACCGTTGCCATGGAAACCGAGTTTGTTGAAGGGCTCCATAGCAACCGTTATTCTGTCGGAGGGCTCCATAAAACCATGTTTTCAAGACATTGGATGTTGTTTCCTTAGATTCCCCCCAGTAACGAGGCCTTATTCTGATGACTTAGCTATATTGTTTTAAGAGTGACCAGACTTTAAATCAGCTGCAACATGCATAATAACACTTTTTTATCACAATAATTGGCAACAATATATATCATGCTATAAATCTTAACCTATTTATGTCGACAGAAAATCTCAGGAAAAAAACCTTGTAAAAAGGCCTGTTTATTACTAATTTCTTTTAATATTTTTGTTAATTCGTCCCTTTTGGCTGCATAGACAGAGCGGAAATGGTAAGAAGCAAGTAGACAAGCAGGAATGAATATTAACCGGATTTTTTTAAACTGCTGTGGTTGGGATCCCTTTATACTTATACACAGGTTATATTAGTAAGAAACAGGCTTCTCTAGTCCCTCATTATTTTGTTGACTACGCAATTTTTTTTAAACATGTACTTCAATATAATATAATTTTCCTTTTGTCAGTATACTAAGTTGAACTTTCATTTCCCTTTTATTGTATATCGAATGGTATAAATTGGTTTTAAATCTTAGCTAAGTTTTAAACGGGTTTCATAACAGTAACCCTTACTTATTATTATTCCTTTCGTTAAAAAAACATAAAACAACCAAAACAATCGTTAACAATATTGATTGATATAAACTAAGTGCTCTTCTTTTGGTCGTTTATATTCACACTTTGAACTCCTACCGCCTAATTTCTTGCACTCCTTTTACGCACACTGATACAGTCACTGGAATCAATTTAGCACGCAGACTTATCGCCTTGTTTCAATTACCTATCGAACAAAATTACTCGCAAACGATAAACGATATTGCATATCACAAAAACCTTTACGTGCAAACTTACAGGTCACCACACGTAGCTGATAAATATCAAAATAGCTTCTCTGCATATACGGGGTGTTCCGGAAATTACTTATTATATTTGACCGTTTATAAAGTTGGGTAGGGACTATGGAGGACTTGAGGTAGAAGGCCGATCGCAATGCATTGGATTCGGTCCCAAATTAGGATCGGTAATTCAGCTTTACGAGTCGTCGTAAGATGGCGCGCGTGTTCGAAGTGGGCTATCAAATAATGGTTTCTTATGGACGCAATAACTATTTTTATTTAAATTAGTTCTTTAAGGAACAAATAAGGACTTTTATATGAATTTACACTTACTTTGTTATACTTATTAGTAAACTCGGCCTGTATAAAGTTCCAACTATGCTTGGTTTTTAAAATACAGGGTATTGAACATTCTAGCTATACCTTTGGAGCTAGAAAGAGACTTATTTGGCTGCGTTTCCTCTCTGAAAAAGATCCTGTCTTATACCCCGACACAAAGCAAATTCTACTTTTATAAACTGTATCATTATTCATTATAAATATGGAAATCACGTTATTTGTCTCGTCTTGTGTTCAAACGTTATTTGTTATTTCGAAAATAAAATGTCAATTTGTCAAAAGTAAAAGTAAAAAACGAAGAAGAAGAAGAAGAAGACGACACCAGCCCCAATGCGACGCGAGAGCATCTGTCGGCCAATAGCGAACTAACCAAAAAAACGGGACAGAATTTGAAAATGCTGCCATTGTCGATCGGCCTCCTACCCTCTAGTTCTCCATAGTAGGGACCATAGACATATTTATACCTTATTTTACCTCAGCGGTTATATCTCTCGACGTCCAGTAACGATGGGCATGCGCAGAACAATCTTGTTATCGGTTTGTCGTTCTTTATTATTGTGGATTGTGGGCGTTCAATAGCCGCGTTCGGCAATTACCTCAGACCGCTTGGATTGATCTAAATCGTTCGTTTATGACATCTAAATGGAGGGGAAATAAATCTCAACAGTTCGGCAATTAAAATCGGAGCGCTCCGAGGATAATCTTATTGCTCGGAGTATTTTGACCGAGGAAAGCGATTAATCTCAGCTGAATTTGTGAGGTTAAGTTTGATGTTTATATTTAGGTTTAAAATTTTGGTAGTTTGATTGAACAAAGCCTTTATTTTTCTGTGATTTGACTGAAAATAATATGCAGGAAGTGGAACTATATGATGTGGAAGAACAAAAACGCTATATCATGTTTATTTGACCATAAATACACAGAAATATTATACATGTTCTATGTAAGACGTCCCAGCAGGTTGACTTGGTTATTCCAAATCGATCAGCGACTGATCTAAATTGAAAATACACATTAGGCAAGGCTAAGGAAGGCATAAACTCTGGTGGGTTTTACCTAAAACTTTCCATATTTGATAAACTCCAGATTGCTATCATGGTCTGTTTATCCAATAACATTTCCGGATGGCCAGCACCTACAGCTATCAATCTTCCCTCTGAAACGGCAATTAATTTATTAAGCAAGTCTTCAAAGGTAGTTGGGGACAATCTAAAGGGCTGTCTGAACTGGTGATGTGCAAATCGGGGTACCGTTTCTTCAGCAAAACCGTCTAATACCTTTTCCAAAATCTTGACGTATTCCTCATTATCGTCTTCAAACATTAGTTGATATAGCATCCTTCAATTAAGGCCAATACAACGCTAGGAATACTCATTTTTAGTAACTTTACAAAAAGAAAAAAAAAGTTAAGGTTTCTTAGATCAAAACAAAAATATTACATTTTTGACTTTGACAGAGGTCAGCTGTTAGGTACCGTTCGTTTATCACAAAATTCTCCGACCGATCCGAGGTCACGTGACAAAATATCCATCGCATCGCAGATGTAATTGCCGAACGCGGCTAATATTTACGGATTTCTAGTTTTTGTAGCCGCGTTCGGCAATTACATCTGAGATGCGATGGATATTTTGTCACGTGACCTCGGATCGGTCGGAGAATTTTGTGATAAACGAACGGTACCTAACAGCTGACCTCTGTCAAAGTCAAAAATGTAATATTTTTGTTTTGATCTAAGAAACCTAACCTTTTTTCCTTTTTGTAAAGTTACTAAAAATGAGTATTCCTAGCGTTGTATTGGCCTTAATTGAAGGAGGCTATATCAACTAATGTTTGAAGACGATAATGAGGAATACTTCAAGATTTTGGAAAAGGTATTAGACGGTTTTGCCGAAGAAACGGTACGTACCCCGATTTGCACATCGCCGGTTCAGACAGCACTTTAGATTGTCCCCAACTACCTTTGAAGACTTGCTTTATTAATTAAATGCAGTTTCAGAGGGAAGATTGATAGCTGTAGGTGCTGGCCATCTGGAAATGTTATTGGATAAACAGACCATGATAGCAATCTGGTGTTTATCAAATATGGAAAGTTTTAGGTAAAACCCACCAGAGTTTATGCCTTCCTTAGCCTTGCCTAATGTGTATTTTCAATTTAGATCAGTCACTGATCGATTTGGAATAACCAAGTCAACCTGCTGTGACGTCTTATATAGAACATGTAGAATATTTCTGTGTATTTATGGTCAAATAAACATGGTATAGCGTTTTTGTTCTTCCACATCATATAGTTCCACTTCCTGCATATTATTTTCAGTCAAATCACAGAAAAATAAAGGCTTTGTTCAATCAAACTACCAAAATTTTAAACCTAAATATAAACATCAAACTTAACCTCACAAATTCAGCTGAGATTAATCGCTTTCCTCAGTCAAAATACTCCGAGCAAAAAGATTATCCTCGGAGCGCTCCGATTTTAATTGCCGAACTGTTGAGATTTATTTCCCCTCCATAAACGAACGATTTAGATCAATCCAAGCGGTCTGAGGTAATTGCCGAACACGGCTTGTGTTGTTAACGCGGGATTAACGACGCCATTTTCTAGGTTGTAACTGTCAATTCGATATGCCCAACTATTGACGATTCGCATACGCACTGCAGTGCTGTATTGATCAGAGCAGTTATTTTTATGCTTTTGGCGTACGAAGAAGAAAGACGGACATATTCTGGAGCTGGTAGAGCTAGGCAGATGTTAGTCAGCCGGTCATAGTTTTGTTTAGTTTCGTGTTTTGGGCAATTACGGAACCTTTCCTGTTAAAACAAACACATATTCTCTATAATTCTTAGGATAGATGACATCTAGATGGACTAGAAAATATTGTGTTACCAGTAAAAGTTGTTGTTTTTACCTCGGTTCTGAAAATCGACGTATTTACTTTCAAGGGTTTTAAGGTGAATTGTGGCAATTTTAGTCGTTTCAAAAAACTGCTTTCTTTTAAAGTTTCCGTGCATTTATTTAAAAAAAACACCGGCATACTATTTGTCAATGCCTCCCTGAACAGCCCTTCCAAAATTAGATACTAATAATTTTTTTTTAATAATTGGAAGGTTCCGGAAGTTACCCCTGCATTCAAGCCATTTATAGGTCTCTTTTATACATGATTGACCTTGAGAACTGGGCCTCAACTATTCCAATGTCTTTATGTCAAATGTGCTGGTTAGCTAACTTTGTGCTGAAAGTCTGTGCACCCGACATTAAGCTTTTAGTAACACATTTAAAAGCCCGGACCTGTCCATTTTCCCCCATTCGTTAAATGAGAATATTGCAGTGCGCATGCCCATGGGTGTCGGTTTTTATTTACATGAGCAATGACATAAATTATTGTTTGTTGATTTAAAGATATAGTATACCTAATATGTCTATGATGGTAGACCCCTTATGCCAATGTTCACCTCTACACAACCAAGTGTTTACTTGTCATGTCATCCCAAGCGGTTGTGTTTATATTATACCTAATGCACCAGTGGCGGCGACCCATAAATTTCACAAAACAAATTGTGAATTTTCCTGCTTATTATAGCAAAACTACTTTTAATAGTATATTAAAGTACACGTTTCATAAGAAGCAGTTTTGGCGCACGCGTCTATTTTAAAAAACGAGCCACAAAGTGGCGAGTTTTTTTATTGACACGTGCGCTAAAACGCCTTATGAAACATGTGCTTTATACATTTTTTTCTATTTCACCTTTTATAATCAAGAAAAATACATTTTAAAAAGAAAATAAATCCTTCAAATTTTGTAAATTTTTATGTCTAAATTTTATGTTGGTAATACTATTTTTTTATCATAGTAGCCTCTGGACAACAAAAATTATTTTGCAAACTGTCATTTTTTGATTTATTGACCCATTTCATCACGAGATCCTTGTACATTCGGTACATATACAGAGGGTTCGGAAATTCGGGAGATTTTGCTACTTTTTTTCGAATTTCAAAAGACGTGATTTTACGTCACGGCATTGCAATTTAGTATAGGGAAGATGGAAAATTCAAATAAAGTTGAAGTTAAAATCGACATTGGAAGGTTAGTAGATTGAATTTTGAATAGGATTTGGCAGAAAATGATAGCTTGAAGCATCTACAAAAGATTGATTTATAGATTTATGCAACCAACATACATGACTGTTATCCACACAGAATAAAAAACTAAGTTATCAAGCTACTTTTCTTCTGCGAAAAATGGGTTTTCTAGTAAATCACAAAGGCCGCGCAAGTCAATGAAATAAAACATTTAAATGTTACCAACATCAAATAAAGAAAAAACGCGCATCGAAATAGCTTCATTACGATACGCAAATGCGTATCGTACTGAGCCTATTACGAACGTGAAATAGAAAAAAATATTGTTTCCATATCAGGACTTGCGTGTTCAAATATAATAAGCCATCTCCGTAAAGTCCCGTATACAACTCACTGGGTTGCATATCCGTTCCCCTACAACAGACTGATGATGTATATATTGCATAATGCCTAGTTGACAGCTTAAGACTACCTGTCATCCATGACAACTTGTTTGAAGGTTGACATTTGTGATTTGACATCGTGATTACCCAGCGACGCCGTTCCGTCTTTGGCTATAAACAGTTGAAGCCCAGACGCTGAAAAAAATATGGTTTTATAAAATAATATGAAAAGAACTTTTCTTACACATTATCCTATACCTATCTAATGTTGGTATTTTTTAACTCTGAAATATTCAGAGCCTGAAATTTGGTGAACAGAGTAGAGTGTATATTCGTTTATGTGAATGACCAAAATTTCATAACTATTCGTTAGCTGTATTTGTTATTGGTCTAATACAATGATCCGGTACCTTATAGATGGCATATGTAATTTATAAACGATATTAAAATGTTTTGACATTTGATTTGTTTTGTAACTCTAATTCCATTAAAAAAAGTTTTTCCGCGATACATTTTCCGTGGGCATCCCTAAACGGAAACGAATGAAACAACTTCATTACGGCCTCAGACCAATGTCGTGGCAGTCGCAGCTTACTGCTGCGTTGCCATTCTGCCGACTTTTTACAAGGTTTCCGACAAAGATTTAAGTTTCCCACATCATGATAATACTTTTAACAGCGTAAATTTGGCAAACAATGTGTAGGGACGCAATTCGGATGTTGATTTACTTCAGAATGGAATACGATTTTGTCAATGGGTTTATTGTTTCATCTACAGGGTGTGCCTTAATGACGTGCTAATATTTTAGGGTGTGATTCCTCAAGTCATTTTATGAAGAAAAGTTCATATAAACATATGTCCTAAACGGCTTAAATTTTTTGCTACAGGGTGTTGAATTTTTTCTTTTTTAATGCGTTTTTTTTTTTTAATATCTCCGAAAGTACTTTAGATAATATTTTCAATTTTGGCATGTGCTAATATGACATAAAACCACATGTTTTAGTTATAAAAGTTATTTTTTTGTCCCACCAGTGGCGTCCCTGCAAACATGTCCTCTGATATTTTTTAGAAAAAAAGTGGTACGCCACTGACATTTTTCCATGTGGATATTATTTCTGATTAGCCTGATCAATTCTACATAAAAATGGTCACTTGCGTTTTTCTCCTCAGGCACACTGTTCTTAATTAAAATAATTAAATTAAATTAGCTTCATTTTGCAGTATTGGCGAATAATTTTTGATCACATAAACCTAGCTATCCTGGAACGGTGACGTTCTTAAAAACATAATTAACGCCTTAACGGCAGTATTATCTGTATTTCCTCCAAGAAGAACTACCTGTGTTACTTGAAGATGTGCCAAATGCGCTCAGGAATCAAATGTTATACATGCATGATGGAGCTCTTGCTCATTTCAGTGTAATCGTTCGCGACCATTTAGATGCAGTTTATGCGAATCGTTGGATAGGTCGCGGAGGAGCTCAACAATGGCCAGCAAGATCCTCTGATCTCAATAGTTTGGATTTTTTCTTGTCGGTCATCTTAAAACTCTAGTGTATTAAACTCCCAATAACACTTTAGAAAATTTAAGGGAGCGAATAATTGCCTTCTGTGAAACATTACGGAATTCGCCTGGAATATTTGAACGAGTGCGCTATTCGATGCAAAGACGGGCGAAAGCATGCCTATTAAGTGAAGGTGGTCATTTCCAACAATTTTTATAAAACAAAAATTTGCATTATCAATGTTAATACCTTATAATAAATAGTGGAGATAATTTAATTTAATTATTTTAAGTAAGAACGTTGTACCTGAGGAGAAAAACTCAAGAGACCATTTTTATGTAGATTTGATCAGGCTACTCACAAATAATATCCACATGGAAAAATGTCAGTGGTGTACCACTTTTTTTCTAAAAAATATCAGAGGACATGTTTGCAGGGACGCCACTGGTGGGAAAAAAAATAACTTTTATAACTAAAACATATGGTTTTATGTCATATTAGCACATGCCAAAATTAAAAATATTATCTAAAGTACTTTCGGAGATATTAAAAAAAACGCATTAAAAAGAAAAAATTCAACACCCTGTGGCAAAAAATTTAAGCCGTTTAGGACATACGCTTATATGAACTTTTCTTCATAAAATAACTTGAGGAATAACACCCTAAAATATTAGCACATCATTAAGGAACACCCTGTATAGGTATCAGATCATTGATTACACAGGCCTGCATGAAATTTGTGATGACGTGATTTTTATTTGTTGAGCTCAGTTTTTATATAGAAATAACTAATTAAAATACAATTGGTCTCTATCACCCACAGATTTTTTTTGCAAAAAAAAAAGAAAAAATATAAAAAAAACTTATAATAGGTGTTTTAATACATTTTAAAATGAATGTAGTATACTTCAAATTCTAAATGATTGATGAATAAAAAATGATTTTCTGTGGTGCTACAAACCTTCCGACTGGAGACTTTTAATCGACTAATGACAATGTTTTTGCTTCTGCTTCGGTCGGCCATACAGTTAAGTTAAAGAAAACCTATGAAAATTTAGAGGAATTACTTTTAAGAATACAATATGAAAATCACAACTGGGGAGTGTGTGAAGATCTAAAAATTTTAGGTCTTCTCTTAGGTCAGCAGTCTGGATGTACTAAATTTCCATGTTTCCTGTGCGAGTGGGCTAGCAGGAATCGAGAACAGCATTGGATAAAAAGAGACTGGTCACAAAGAGAGACTTTAACACCTGGTAACAAAAATGTAATTCGCGAAAGTCTTATTGACCCTCAAAAAGTTTTACTTCCACAACTTCACATAAAACTTGGACGTATGAAACAATTTGTTAAGGCATTAAACAAAGAAGGAAATTGTGTAAAACATTTCCGGCTCTGTCAGGGCAAAATTAAAGGAGGGAATCTTTGTAGGGCCGCAGATTAGCAGCTTGATGAAAGATACAGAATTTGAAAAGGTAATGGAACATAAGGAAAAACATGCATGGAATGCTTTTAATTTCAGGATATGAGCATAGAAATTTACTTTTTACATTCCCATTTGGACCCTTAAAATCTTGGGGACGTGGGTGAAGAGCAAGGTGAAAGATTTCATCAATATATTAAAGAGATGGAAAAAAGATACCAGGGGCGCTGGGACACAAAAAATGATGGCCGATTTCTGTTGGACATTGAGAGGAGATCTTCCTTTAGCTGAAACAGAAAAACAACCAAAAGAAGCTTTTCTGAAAAAAAGAAAACGTTTTTTGAAGGAGCGTAACGAATGAATAACTATTTATAATAGTTTATATGTGTATATTTTTGTATTTTTTTCCTTAATATATTTAAAAACTAGCTTATAAATGAAATAAATCGTGTTTTTCTATATTTTTGGATTTTACCCGTTTGAAAAATAACCTTACGTGATATAAAAAAACTGAAAGCAGATTTGAAATCAGCGCTACCAAATTACTAGAAAACAGTTAAAATTTTTAAATCAACTTTCAAAGTGTTAAAAAATGCAGGCCTGTGTTATTGGTCAAATAAGTCTATAACGAACAGGGAAAAACGACCCCTCAAATCACTTACTTTCAGCGGATTCGTCGGGCTGCTCCAGGTTCGTGTTCTTCAGCAACTCGGCTATACAATCTTCGGGGTTTACCCGGGTGATCTCCACCCTGCCAGGAACGCCCCCTCCCCCGTCGTCGGTCGAATTCGCGTTCTTTTTTCGCCGCTCGTAATTGGCCTTGGCTCGGTCCAACGAACCCGTTTCGCTGCTCGTCGCTAGGCTACCGGAACTGGGGTTTCTATAGAAACGGAAACGAAGTTGGTCACAAGTACCGTCGGAAACTTTCGTGGTAAATATTTAATTCAACAAAGTTGGAATAAAAAGATAAGAACAAGGACGCCGTTTAGTTGAAGACCAAAAGTGGGAATTATTGCTTTTGCTTTGGGTCTTCGTATGAAATAATAGTGTATATGGACTCCTAGTCGAGGTTTGTAATGTGAATTCAGAACGTTGCTAAGTTGAAAAGCAACGGCTAAAGATAGGTGATTCATAAAAAAGGTCTAGAATTGATTGTAGAATGTAAAAATGTTAAAATATACAATATATTTCATTAAAAAAATAAAGTTGATATAGTCGAATCCGGTCTTATCGTGCGGGCCTTACGATTTAACAAAGACATACTTTCAATTTTTTTTATTTTATTGCGTTTAATCATACTATCCAAATAAAATCCGTAAGACAAATATGACAGACTTATGCAATTTTGACATGAAAGAAAAGGATAATACAGTCGCCACAGTGGATCTTTGCCCGTGCGTCATCAATCAACGATCAGTACTCAACGTGGTTAATAACTCTGCATCCTTATTTATTACAGTAACAAGTTTGAATAAAAGCATAAAAGAACGTCTTCAAGATTCCGCAATAATATAACGTGCTAGACAAGAATAAAACTATAAACGTCAATTAATTACTTTTTTTATTTGTTTAGTTGCCTACCGTTGTATTTTAGAACGTCATTGTCAACCTTATTTTGATCTGCCAATCTAATTCGTATTTTGTAAATTTGTGTGCCTTAAAACTGTTCCTTTTTCTAAAAATAGTTCTTTTTAGAGCTAATTATACCCACCATCTGTCTTGGTGGTAAGTATTTATGGATTTTTATAATACCTAATTTATTTATTTTAAATATTCTAACCGTGAAACTTCTTTGAAAAGTTTACGGCAGTGGCTAAATTCCCTTAAATGAAAGGATGTCAAAAATTTGACCTTTGCGATTTTAATAGTCAATAAAACACCAAACTTTTCTAGATTTTAAGCTTTAAAAATAGTATTAAGTGTATTAACATTTGTTTGTCAATTTCTTTTAGATAATAGAGAATGCCGGGCAAAACTTAAAATAAATAATAATTTTTCGGGATATTATGTAGGTACGTCAAACGGTAGGCAGGCACGTCCATTTTATGAACTTAGACTTAGTTTTGACTTTTTTCGTCTCGTAATTTTGATTTGATTCATACGATTTTGATGACGTGAAAGTGATGACGCACGGGAAAAGATCCACTGTGGCGACTTTATGTATTTTATTTTCAGCGATTCACAAAAGTTTGTGCCTGCCACCTTCGTATTGATTTAAAGATGTCAGTTTTGTGACTTTGACAATTAATTTAATGTGACAATATGAACGATAAAAAGCAATTTTCTGTTTTTTTGCATCCCCAAGCAAAAAAGACGGTGCTTAATTTGTTAACCTATTTCGAGAATGAAAGAAAAAGTAAAAATTCGCCAACCAATATGCAGGAAACCGTAGCAAAAGCACTGAGAATTAGTTTAAGGACTGTGCAGAAAATTGTGCATGAAAGAAAGCATAATATAATACTGAAGAATACTTTAAAATGTAAACGAAGAAAGCCAAAGGCTGAAGATTTAAGCGAAAATATTAAAATGGGAGTTCGGAACGTGATTTATGATTTATACAGATCAAAAACCAATGTAACTATTCCAGTTTTAAAAGAAAATTTTAAAATTCGAGGTGTTTTGGAAATCGGACTTGAATCGTTATTAAAATTCGCTATAAAAAATACTGTAACCGGAGATTTTTATGTGAGCAGCCACAGATAGTGAGTCAGCGTATCCAGTTTAAAAAAAAATATAATGACAATATGAATTGCGAAATGTTTGAGAAATGGCTAAAAGCTCAATTAATCTCAAATTTCGGCATTGATGGCACGCGACATAAAATTTTGGGCACGCCACCGATCACAAAGTTTACTATGAACTATTATATTACGAATTTGACGGCATGTCTATGGCCTCATTAAACATTTCTGTAAAAAAATGGCAAGTTAATACATAAAGGTTCGCCACCCCTGTACTATTAAGTACATAATTTTTGCAAAAATAATAATATTATATGTGACTATCTTCACGACAGTTAAAATAATAAAACTATGTTTCTTTTTTTCGGGTATATTGATACCTACATAATCTAGCAACATTTTGATAAGCTCTGGAATTTTGGAATTGATTTATAGGATCGGTGACCTTTGGACCCGCATGATAAGACCAGATTTGACTATACATTATAATATATGATCCACCTTGTATATAGTAGAAAATAGAATTATTTCTTGAAAACTTTAGAAATAAAATGACAATGACAGTCATTAAAAAGACAAAAGCATAATAAACTTACAGATAAAGAGATATTAAGTATTCATTCAAGCAAGTAATACAAAATCTTACTGATTCCGAAAAGAATAAAACCAAATATAACGAAGAAAAATCATTAGCTATTAAAAGCAACAAATAAAACAAAATAGAAAAAAACGGGAACGGAATTAAAAATATGTTAGAAACAAATAAAAATAATAAAAGAAAAAATCAGCAAAAACAAAAAAAAACGTCGCCAAGCAAGATATAACAACGCGTAAGCAAGAACACAACAGCCACAAACAAAAATACAGAAAACAATATCAAAGACGGAAAATAAAGAGCGAAGAAATAAAAACACAGCAACATTAAAACAACAACAAAAAATCGACGAAGCTAAATATGGTGAAACAAGCAAAATATTTCCAAGAAGCATATAGTCAAGCATGAACCAGAAGGGACACAAACACTAACAGCGATGTACTGGGCCGTCGCTGAGGTTCCGACAAGGAGGCACTGTCATCTTCGACTAGATCATCGGGCGGACTATTACAAGGAGCCATGGGGGTCAATTTTGTAGCGGAGGACCCTTCCAACATCATCTTTCGGTGCAGCCTATGAGGGGGTTAGTAGTGATTATTTTTGCATGACGAAACAATTTGGGATGTGGGGGTTTATTTAGATACATTTTACGAGTAGTTAGCGTAATTTCAAACGGAAGAACCCAATAAGTACTGCGTAGTTGTAATCAACGCCCATCAAGCAAAGATAGACAAATTATTTGATATGGAAACGTAGTTTTGCGCCGAGTAGAGAAAACATCTCACTGTTTATAGAGATCATATTATGACACTTTACAGAACGCAGGTACTGTCTTAGAATATTTTGTTGTTATAATGTTCACCCAAGTTTCTTTATTATGTTCACAATAACATAACCTAACTACAAGTCAATAAGTGGTTTCATCCATGAACTCGCGAGGAACCTGATGAACGTTAGCATGTTTCGGACTTGTCGACTTGTGGTGATAAGGAGAAGGCAATGTCTATCTTTGCTCGATCCTCGTTGTTCTTGATCGTCACTGGGGAGAGGCCCCACATTTATTTTCCGGGTAACCTTAAAACTTTCTAAATAAACCACTTGGCAAGGGTAAATAACGTAGTATGAAAGTTACGAAACAATAAATGGTGATGGAACAACTAAAAACGGTTAATTGTTGAAAATAGAAATACAAAGAAATATTAATTTTATGATATATTTGATCGTTTGTGATGTACGAAACAGCAGTAAATTATTTTAAAGTTTCTCTTGTACAATTATAGTGAAGGTTCCATACAACACAAACGAATATTTTAAAAAAATAAAAATATAACAGATACAAGGTTAGTTACGGTGTGAAGGTAACTCCAAAAGTCTTATGCTATATTCTTCTAAAGTCTATTCAATGCCTGCTGACCGTTACATCACGACTAGTGCTAGCTAGTACAACACCGTGAATAACCTTGTAGATACTGACAACTGCAAGTGAGAATAACGAACGTTCAAAAAAATATAATCTTGTTAAATATCGTCACTCAAAGCAGACCGACAGAACTGGTCCTCCTAAGACCTTTGCCATGGCCCGACAATTAGCACTTCCTTCGTCTTCCCTTACACCGTAGACGGCCATGCTGCCAGCCAAAAATAAACTTTCTTGTAATTTTTGATCAGTAGTTGACGTTAGAAAATGTTTGTTGACAACTGACTTGAGCCTTTTTGACAGCCAATGTTATTGGCCTTCCTTGTTGAATTGGATTAACTAAACAAAGACGTTCCGAAAGTTTTTGATTGGCGGGCTGCCAACAGCCTGGTATCTGATAAATAAAATATGGGGGATACATACTACATAAGGTGAAAGGAAAATTTGGTAGTGGGAAATAACATGTCTACGTTTGAAAGGTAAAACGATATGTGAAACCTTTTTTTTGAACGCTCCTTACAAAAATGTTAGAATGTGTGTTTTAATTGTGCAAAAACTAATGTGGAACAGTAAAAGTAAAATACTGGGTCATACGTACTGTTAATTGAAGCTTGGGCCTTGGAAAGAACTTTGATATCTATTTTACACTAAATCTACTTTAAGAAAAAAAGGAATCTAATATTTTTTCTTACAATGACAATTCTGCTTACAATAATTTCGTTAATACTTACCTACCTAAATCACCGAAAAACTAAAACAAAAGCATTCACTTCCTGTTAAGAATGTTAATACGTTAGTAGTATAAGCAAATATACAGTGCTCCCCCCCCCGAACAAATCCAACCAGCACCCACAAAACCACTTCATCTGTACAGTTGTATTCATAAAAAAAAGCATACAAGAATTAGAATAAGAGGTAAGTTTTGTCATATTTGCGTAAAACCGGCTTCTCTAAATGATTGTTTCTTGGAGGTTATCGCACGTCATAGATTATCAAAAATGCAAAGCAGTGGCATCGGTGTAATTACTTTTGAAACTGCATGGTGGTAGCGTTTGATAAACTTTCAGTCAGTTGTCTGAAGTTGAAAAGGCTCAAATTGTATCAAGAATCGAAGAAGGATGGTCAATCCGTGCTGTAGCGCAGTTTTATAATAGAAATAGAAAAACTATATTGAAAATTAAGCGCTGGAAACAAGAAGAATCCCTAAAGAGGAAAATTGGTTCAGGTCGTCCCAAACGTTCCAACCCTGAACAGGATGCTGTTATGGATACAGCATTTCCTGCCTCCCAACCTACCGCCAGCAGGAGTCAAGGAATCTGAACTAAAATGTCGCCTAGCTGCGAAAAAAAAATGTTTCTTACCGAAGAACAGCGACAATCAAGGATTCTTTTTGCTTTAAATTATATATACCGCAATACTCAATTTTGAAACAGAGTCATTTTTACTGATGAAAAGACGTTCCAGTTGATTTATAACGGCAAGGGCGGATCCAGAAATTAATTGTGGGGGGGGGTTAAACAGCGCTGAAGGCGCAAAAATAGCGCCGCAGGCGAAATTTTTTTGGGTGCCACGCCCTTTTTTGAATCTTGGTGCTTGGTTTTCAAGTGGGAAAAATAAAAAATACTAAACAAAATTACAAAAACAACCCGGTGCATTTAGGAGGGAGTTAATTTTTGTGATTTTACCTTCCAGAGAATTCGTTCTAAGTAAAAATTTCATAAAATTTTAATTTGTTGTCCAAAAAAAAATATGAAATACAAAACACATAATAATTATTGACCAAATTTATTAAAATTTGGACGTATAGTTAAAAAAAATGTTCGGGCTTTTCGCCTACCCACACTGACAAGGGTGCCCCGAAAAGTTTTTGCTTTCTCAGGGGGGGGCAATTGCCCCCATTGCCCCCCCCCCCCCCTGTATCCGCGCCTGGCTCCAATCCAATCCAAACGATAACGGCAACAACGAGCGGTTCCAAGACGAACATGTGGATATTACTAATTTGATTGGTTAACACTTCGCGCGCTCCACAATAGTTTTTACGTATGTTAAAATTTAAACCGCCCAGGGGGGGGGGTCGTGACCCCCATGACCCCCCCCCTGGATCCGCCCTTGTATAACGGACAAATTCGTGTGTACCGTCCAAACAATACCAGGTTTGAAGAGCGATATACTAACCCCCCTCACTTCTAGACATGGGCGTTTTTCTGTAAAAGTTCATGGACCTGGTGTTTGCTGGCGAATAGAGTTAAGATTTAATGCCGGAAATTACATTAACATTTTAGAAAACATATTATTACGATCTGCTGAGCAATATATCCCAATAATACTTTCATATTTCAACAAGATAATTATCCAGTCCACACTGCCAATGCTGTAACCCACTGGTTTCAAACCGATAATGTGGAAGTGCTGCCTTGGGTCGCTTATAGTCCCGATATAGATCCAATTGAAAATATTTGGGGTATAACCATAAAAAAAATATATAATCGAAATTTTGGGCCACAAAATTCAGAAGATTTATGGGAAATAATACATGCGTATGCTGGGAAGAGCTTGATCTAAATATTGTATCAAATATGATTCAGTCAATTCCGAATAGAAAAACAGGGATATATGACCAAATATTAGGTTTTATTTACTATTGTTAAACGTTTTTTGTTTCTATTGTAATTTTTATAAAACTGTTAAAATATATTATAAAATAAAAAATTAATTTTTGTTATTCTATTGAACTAACGCCCAACGCCAATGCTTTGCATTTTTAATAACCTTTAACATGCGATAAGCCGGTTTTACGCAAATATGGTTAAGGTTTCCTCTCATTCTAATTCTTGTACGCTTTTTTATGAATACAACTGTACAATGCCACAAAACCCCTTCATCTGTACAATCCCACAAACCCCCAAAAGAAGCCAAACACCCAACCGCTTGCCTACCTGCGAATCGGCCCAGGGACTGCCAGATGCCCGTTGTTGTCAATTTTCAAATTCCCCATTGACACGGCCCTAGTCTCCTTATCGGAAAAGGGTAGGGAAAGGGGTGGGACGAAGCCACGTCCGTCCTTAATGGGCGTGGACTGCGCCCCAATCTCTCTACGGGACAGGTGAGGCGTCAAAAAAGACGCGATGATATTAGAGAAGGTGCGCTCTCTATGGGGAGGTTCTGGCGAAAGTTTCGGAATTATAAAGTCGCTTTTTGAACGCAACACGCCCTCCACAGGAGCTTTCATAATGTAGTTATTGTTGTAATTATTCTGGGCGTTCTTTTCAAAGTACGAGATCTTCCTGCGGACGATCACGTCATCTGTCTGATCCTCGGACCGGTTTTGGTTATTAATCTTGACGAGCAAAGATCGGTCTTGCACGGGTAGATCGGACCGAATCCTCTCGACCACGCTACTCGAAGCACTCTTCTGTAACGCATTAAAGTTCTTATCGAAAACGTCGGTAGGCGTGGTGACACACCCATCGGGAGTCTTAAAAATCTCACTAATCTCGTTGCTAGTATTACTGTGGTTGCTTATTTGAGTCCTATAACTTGTAGGCGTGGTTATCTTCATCGGAAACTTCCGGGGCGTGACGAAATCACACGAGGGCGTGTAAAACACCTCCGATTGGCCGTTCAAGATTGGGGCAGAGTCGGGTGCGCCCTGAGGGGTGTGGTAGACCTCGGCGGAGGGCGATTCGTTGTTGAATGGACGGGGCGACTCGGATAGGATGGTTGTGGGTATGTTAAGCCGGTGTTTGGGGAAGGTGTAGGTGCGTAGGAACTTGGACGGAGGCCGTCGAAGAGAATCGTGCTGCAGGGCGTTCCTATTGCCAGAATAATAACATATAATATGTAGTTTGAGTAGCGTGCATGCAAGGTGAAAGTATTGTAAAAAAAAATTGTAACAGGCAGCAATAATAAAATAAAACATAAATGGGGTTATGATAAAGGAACGGATCAGTCGTTTATATAAAATACAGCCCAAGACTAATAGACCAGGGCTGAAGCCTTTGAAAATGGTAAGAAGTGAAAAAAAATAATAGTAGGATGAAACCCATTGAAAAAGGAAGAGAATATAACAAAAATGAAAGGAAAAATTATTTACGGGCGATCCGAGGTCGGGAAGCGGAAGGGGGTGAGTTTTTAAGGCTAGAAAGCGATTTATCTCGATTTCCGGCAAAACTAAAAGTCCTATGGAAAAACGTTAAATGGCCAAAGTTGTAGGTAATAAAAAGATCTACAACTTTTGTATTTACACTTTTTTCACATAACCTCAAAATTTATGTGAAAAATTCAAATAAGTAACTAAGTTTTTGTGTTTTACAAAAAAAAAATTTTTTTCACGAAATTTGGTGAAAACTTACTTTTTTATGTCCCAAATACACTGTAATTTTTTTGATTTAAAATATTTATTTTTTCACCTTATTTTAACTTAATATCGAAAAAGCACCCTAATTTTCAATCGAAAATTCTCACGTCAAAATATCTGCTTTTTTAAAAAAGTCGGTGGGCTTTTTGTTTGTTGAAATCTCTACTTTCTGAAGGCGTAAAAAAAATATACATTACTATGGTAAATGTAATGAAATCCCCTTTAAATCCTACCTAGAAGAATAGCAGATTCCCATGGTCTCTGCTAAACTTCGCCTTACTATACTACAATATTTATTGTATCCCTTACTATCTTTAATAAAGTCGATTATTATTATTATTATTATTATTAATTATATTTAGAACAACTATTTTCGCATATTTTTTGCGATCTTTATGTTTTATGGATTTGTATTTTTTTTTGCTTATCAATGTAACGTGGAATCTTACGTTTTTCGAGTAATTAAAGTATAAATTTTAATAAATAGCTCAAAATTGTACATTATAATTTTTAAAAAATTTCGGATTCGAGTTTTTTTCGGGTTTGTTCGGGTTCGGGTTTTTACACCATAAATATAAATATTTTAAATCCAAAAAATTACAGTGTGTTTGGGACATAAAAAGGTAAGTTTTCACCAATTTTGTGAAAAAAAAAAAAATTTCTTGTAAAAGATAAAAATAAAAAACCAAAAACTTGGTTATTTCAATTTTTCACATAAATTTTGAGGTTATGTGAAAATAGTGTAAATATAAAAGTTGTAGATCTTCTTATTACCTACAACTTTGCCATTTAACGTTTTTCCATAGGACTTGTAGTTTTGCCGGAAATCGAGATAAATCGTTTTCTACCCTTAAAAACTCACCCCCTTCCACTTCCCGATTTCGGATCGCCCGTAAATTATTTTTCCTTTCATTTTTGTTATATTCTCTTCCTTTTTCAATGGGTTTCATCCTACTATTATTTTTTTTGGTTTCAAAAATTATCGACCCTGGTATATAATATTGACGGGTCTAAGCGATTCTTGATTAAGTGGGCGGTATTTTATATAAAATTGATTCGTTTCCTCGTCATAACGCTGTAAATATTACAAAAAAAATAAGCCAGAAAAAAAAAATTCTGGTAAACAAAAAGTGTACAACAATTAAAAAGCGCCTTCGAAATTTAAATAAAAAATGTATATATGAATTAATTATTACGTGTAAATTATTTTATTGGATTAGTTCTATGCTCAAAGCATCGATTACAATTTACAAATATCAATACAGTCGAACCCAAAAACCCAACAAAAGTTGTGTCAAATAATAAAGCTACTATTTTACAATGAGCTTCACATAAAAACTTTTGTTCAGCTTTTCATTTAAATATATACATGCAAAAAATTCCCATTAACCACAAATAAATCAATTAAAAGGTTCCCTGCAGTTTCTTGAATCTTATTCTTTAAAAAAAACACCTAAAATCAACCTAACCTACAAAAAACCTTAAAACCACGCCCCCTTTTAAATCTCACCTTATATGTCCCGCCGTCGAATCCCCACTACTACTCTGCCGACTGTGCGATATGCTACTGTACCCCGACGCTTTCGACATCTGGCTAGTGTTCGACGAATTCCGGCTATGACCGGGCTCCTGGGCGTGGCCAGAGCCAACGTAGTCATTCGGTTGGTCCAGATGGGCGGTGGACGGGGCCAGGTCGGCACCGGATTGGTCGTAGGGCGTGGTTACCGTAGTCGGACCCGTTTCGGAGAGAGTGTGGCCTATGACGAGTTCTGGAATGATGTGGAAAGTTATTTGTGTGTGAAATGGTATAGTGTAAAGTTTAACGTGTGATTTAAATATAATTAATATTAATAATAATGGGTAAGAGGACACAAAGTATTAAATAGGTTGGTGTACCTGTTGGTAAAGGTGTTCTTCTTTTGGGTAAGCTGCCGAAACCTGAACTTCCGCTGTTGATAGAGCCGGCCAAGGAATCGCTGGAGAACTCGTCCGGTCTAGATTCTGTTGAAGGATCGTCCGTTGGGATTTGCTTATGTTTTAGAGATGGCGAGGGCCTAAAAGTTGGTGATTAATAATAATAATAATAAAAGTTTATTAAAATATTTTTTTGACATTTAAGTAATGCTAATATACAATTTTTTTGTATAAACTATTAATTCCGAACACAGAAGTAAAATACTTGTTTTGAGTTAAATAATATAATATTTATTGTCAAGAATATATTTCATAATTCAGGCACAACTAGATTATAATATATTTATTTATTTTATTCATTATTGCTTGGTAACAACCACTTTAAAAAGAAGCCATAAAGTGACAACGGCAACGCCGCATCAGCTGGGAGTTGCGGATCCACAAGCTATTATTATGAAGCGCGGCGGGCGAGTTTTTTCTTCTTTTAAAGGTAAAATCCATTTCAAATCATTGTAAGCCAATTCATTACCTTTTAAAAAAACCTTTACCTTATATCAATTCCACTGAAACCTGATTAACAATATTGATACAGTCATTGGTCAAATCTAAACTATAAAAATATATTTTTGAGTCACTTACAATTTTTACTTCCAAATATTCAGAAGTAAGTAATAATTTTTTGTGAATAATTACTGAGATCGTCAACACTTTTTATAAAATTTGATTGCTCGAAAGCTTGATTAAGTCGAGAGGTACGCTTTTGTTGTTCCTCGTTTCTCTCCGCTGGACTTTTTCTAGGAATGCAAACAGTTTTTGACAAGTAAACAGGCAAATTGGGATAAAAGCACGGAACAGCTGTTAAATTTAGTCTCACTTTAGTTGGATTTTTTTTTGTGGTGCCATCAGGCAAAATATCACTGGGGACAAAATGCTTAGCACAGAATACTGTGTGAGCGACCAATTAGCTCTTGGAATCTTCAGATTTTCATCTTTTGGGAAGTGAAAAACTGAACACTCTCTTCACCTGCTTTTAAAACACTTTTATAGTAAGAGTTACACCCAGGAATATAGCAGGGGCTTGACATGTTGATAAATAAACAAACTAAAAGAAAAAAAAAATAGTACTTACCTAAGTACCTAGGTATCTAGATCTAGAGGTATCCTACCTACTTACGAACTATCTCTACTAGTGATTATTTTAAACTAATTCACATATACCTTTTAAGCTAAATAAACACTTCAATATTTAATAAATTAATTGTAGCCACAAAACAACAAAGTTTATCCCAAAGAGCTAACTAGAACACAAAAATACAAATAAAATTCTGCCGCCATTATAAGACCCGTAAACAAACCGCCCTGGGCCGACCAGGCTGTTGGATTTTTCACTTTATTAATGCTATTACAGCAAACGCGCACCAAAAATGTTCACTAATATTTTGTAGAGGCTCTTAGCAATCGTGTCACTTAAATTTTCTATTAGATATCAATCGAAAACCGGATAAAAATACAAATTAATACGAAAAACCGCAAAATTAACACCTACTTCGCCCGTAAATTGCATACTAAACCATGTCTAACCTCAAAAAAGTCACGTGACACATGGATCTTCAAGCAGTGTTGTCGACGTTTCTGTTGCACGGCTTCTTTCAAGGTGGTTGTGGATTGGTATATTCATTATTTATTAATGTTCTTGAATATATCTCTTGGATTTATTAATTATTTATTTTTTTATTTTTAGAATATTTAAAATGGAAGTGAAATACCGCTAACGTCTTAAGAGTGCTTCGGTTGCCAGTGGATTTTCTGATTAGTGTCTTTTAACCCTTTTACGAAAATGTTATAAACGAGTCTAAAATAGTTTCCCGTATGTAGGAAACTTCATTAAAGTAAATACGCAGTTTAAATGTGACCCAGCAACACAAATAAAACTTAACGTGCGTGTACACTAGGCCTGATGACAATCCAGATAAAACAACATTAAAACTTTACACCCCTTGAGCATAATAAGCGTAAACATAATTACATGGTGTGGGTAATAAAATATTCCTACCGCAAAATGACGCCTACAGAAAGACCAATAAAAAGAATAAATTTAAAATATTAATAGGTACATATTTCATTGTTGTATTTTTGAAGTGCCTTTCTTTCAAATTTTAATAATTAAATAAATTGTAATTTCATACAAGGGGACAAATTCTTAATAACAATAAAGAGATGAGTGGTCTGTCTATCTTTGCTTTACCGTCGTTGATTTCCACTACTCCATCATATCGCATTATCTTGCACATCGTTCTCCTGATGTCACTCCTCCCGCTTCGAGTCAATTAATAGTAAATATAATAATAATAAGTTTATTTAAAATTTAATAATATAATAAATATGTTTATGTTGTCTTCTATAAACTTATTCTTCAATCCCCTGAAGCTGAGCTTGTTAGGGGCAAATCTTATTTTTTGTTTTATTATGTAAAATCATAAATATGCATTAAAAATCAAGTTTTAAAGTAAAAATGCTAACTTATAGTATAAACGCAGTTTGTTTTTTGAAGAAATATAGTTACCTATATAAGTAAATTATTCAGAACAATATTAATTAATTAAAGCATTTCTAAAAATATTTTCAAATTGTCTGTTTTTAATATCCATGTTTTTATTTCGACTTTAAATTTTTTTAATGAAATCAATTTTCTAATTTTTGTTGGTAAATAATCGTTTATATAAAAACATAAATATTTTAAAAAATGTTGTCCTATGGACTTATTTTTTTTAGGTTTTATGGTTATTTCATTTCTATGACGTGTATTATGATTATGGTTTTTAAATTGTAAAAGGTTTTTATTTTTAAATATATATGTATATTAAGATGTTATAGATGTAAAGTTGTCTTATGTTCAACTTTTTGTTTCTGAATATAGTTATAAGGCTAAAGATAATCTTTATTGAATACAATTTTTAGAAACCTTTTTTGTCATATTTCTAATTTTTTAATTAAAGTTCTATTTATTCCTCCCCAACCTAAAATTCCGTAATTTAAATGAGTTTTAACTAACGCGTAATATATTATTTCCATATGTCTTACATTTAAAAATTTATTAATGTTTTTAAAAATCGGTAGTAAACTTCTTAATTTTTTAATTAAGTATTCTACGTGAAAATTCAAATTTAATTTACTGTCAAAAATAATTCCTAAATATTTTATTTTATTAACTTTAAAAATTTGAATGTCTTCATTTATTTGAATACTATTCATATTTCGTGGTAGGTTATTTAGGTTTATAGGAATATAATTTGTTTTATTAAAATTAATTGTTAACAAATTGTTATCAAACCAATTAAAAATAAATATTCATTCTTCCCTACGTTTCGTAGAGAACGCCAAACTCCCTTCTACAGCGCAAATAGCACTAAAAAATAAAGCGGGAGGCCTGACACCAGGAGGAACAAACGGCGAGATGCGATACGATGGAGTGGGGGAAACACAAACCCGAACAAACCCACTTAACTACGCTACGAATGCAAAAAAAATATGTGTTCGTTATTGTATACTTACGCTTTGAACAAGATATCGCCTGAGATCATGTTAAGGTTGATGCGGAACTTGAGCATACTGTTGTCCTGTCTGTGACGGGTGTCGTATCCCTCCAAAAGCGCCTTCTTGTGAATCAACCCGGCCCCAGCATATTCAGCTAGGTTCAGATCGACAAACCCCAACTGAAATTAAAAAAAAAAAGCCTATACAGGGTCTCTAAAAGGTATGTACAAATTCCTGATGCTAAAATATGAGGATCGTGCAAATCATGCCATTATTAAGAAGCATATTTACAAAAACGAAGTGCTGAAAACATAAAAACTTCAGTGTACAGGAAACCCACTCACACCGGGCAATACCTTGATCACGGATCGAATCATTCAAACTCCATAAAATAGGGCATAATTCAAACTCATCGGGGCATCTAACGTTTGCAACAATCCCGAAGACCTTAATATTGAAATTTCAAAAATCAAAAAAAAATTAAAACGGAATGGTTACCCTGAAACCTTTGTAACTAATACCATCTTAAAACCTAAAAATCGCTCAGTAATAACTAATACAGAAACGAAAGAGGAGCAAGCTTTTTTTACAATACCTTTTGTCAAGGGGATTTCTGAAAAGATTAGGTAGAAGGATAACCAAAAACTATAATATCAAAACAGCCTTCAAATCCGGAAATACGGCTTAGAAGCTTTCTTACAAATGTAAAACCCCCCGTAATGAACATAAAAAATTGTATCTATCAAATCCCTTGGGAGTGTGGCGAATCGTACATTGGAGAAACAAAAATACCTCTTCCCGTACGAGTTAAAGAACATCTAAAACATACTCAAAGAGGTGCAACTTCGAGATCCAGTATAGCGGAACATGTATGGACCAACCAGCGTAATATACAGTGGTCAGAAGCCAAGGCACTGAAGAAAACGAAAGAACAGCTTTCATGAATTAAAATACCCATATATTTAGTAAACCACATATAGATATCCCCAATATCTGAAAGCCTTTTTTTGTCCAAAACCAACAGCTCAAACTTCACACTCCAATAAGCACGTAGGCGGAGTCATCAAGCTTCATTGCACATGGATAGTATTTAAGACAGTAACCTTAGTTCTTTTGATATTTACAAAAAGTTTTAAAACTTTGACACCCTGTATTTTAAAAACTATAAACCTTAAGACTAAGGTAAATTGGACTAGGCCTTACGAATTCGTGCTAGAATAGGGAAACGCTTACCTTAGTAAAACTTCTACCCCCTTTACTTTCTTTCCTTATGGAAATTCGTAATATGCACTTTTCCATTACCCCGGTGGAAGCGTTTGCCATCATTTTACATGGAAAAGAGAACTTTGCATCCCAGTGAACTTTGTGGTCCTTTACTTCTTGTCTGAAAGAAAGAAAATTATATAATTTTTCCATTTTTAGACGTCGTAAGTTCAAACGTTATCCCGAGTTGAAACGTTAGCTTGTCAATGTCACTGATAAATATTATTGATCCAAGTCAACGTGGATTTTGGACGCTCTTAACTAACAAACCCATGATATGAGGCTAACCTGTTGGAGATCTAGGACAAATAGACTGGGTGTATGCCATAAGCCATAAGACATTTACCTTTTAGATAAACAAACAATAATTACAAAAGTGGCAAATTTATGAAAATACGCTTCTCTCTATACTTATCTTAACATAGTATAAAACAAAGTCGCTGTCGCTGTCTGTCCGTCCGTCCCCTTATATGCTTAAATCTTTAAAACTACGCAACGGACTTTGAAGCGGTTTTTTTTAATAGATAGAGTGATTCAAGGGGAAGGTTTTTATGTATAACTAGCGACCCGCCCCGGCTTCGAACGGGTGCAATTTCAGAAAGTGGCATGCCGGGTACTAACATATCGGGTTTGTTCGGGTTTGTATTTATACCAGCGGGTTGCAACGCATGCCGGATACACGCTAGTATATTATATAAAAGAAAAAAGTAAATACCTAGGTATGTTTATATTCATTTAAGGGTAAATAAATTATTATTTTATTTGACTTGTTCTCTCCTTTTTGAACTAAAAACACGACGATGAATCATTTTTAAACAAATTTTAGAAACAAACCCTTAAAAATAATTTTCTATCCTCAAAATCGGATAGGGTTGCAACTTAAAAATACCAAAAATCACTAACTACCTTATTTCCCAATTTTTTTTTCTTATAAATAGAGGATTATAAGAAGGCGATAACTAGACGAACAAATTCCGTCTAAAAGGTATATTGGCAACCGGTTTGTTCGTTGTTACCCAAAGCATTTTTTTTAAATTCAAAAACCAAAAAATCCAAGATTTCAGCCTAATCGAGCGTACGGTAGTCCGACTGTTGTCGTGGTACCGAACGCTCGATACGTGCCGAGGTCGAGCGTCACAAATGCGGCTTACTGGACGCTCGATACAAAAATGCAGCCCGGACCTGTCTATTTTCGCATTCGTCAAACGATAATGTTGCAGTGCGCATGTCTAATCGTGTGCAGCTTTGTTTACATGCGCGAGGCCATAAAACTGCCACTTTCGTAATTATTGTTTGCTTATCTAAAGGCTTATCTATGGCTCAGACGTATTTTTTCACCCATAAAACTTAACTTTTGTTGGCGCACGAAATAAGCTCTACACTGTATAGCAAATATGAAACTGGAATGGACTGGTTACACGTACTTCAAATGTAATAAAATGCCCTTCACCTAATTCCGACCCATTTTCAACAGGAATCTGCTCGTTAATGATAATGCAAAATTATAATTATAAAAATGTGTTTATTGCAATAATAGACCAGGGCTGAAGCCTTTGCAAATGGTAAAAAGTGAAAAAAAATAATAGTAGAATGAAACCCATTGGAAAAGGAAGAGAATATACCAAAAATGAAAGGAAAAATAAATTACGGGCGATCCGAGGTCGGGAAGTGGGGGGCGGTAAGTTTTTAAGGTTAGAAAACGATTTATCTCGATTTTCGGCAAAACTACAAGTCCTACGGAAAAACGTTAAATGGCAAAGTTGTAGGTAATAAAAAGATCTACAACTTTTGTATTTGCACTTTTTTCACATAACCTCAAAATTTATGTGAAAAATTCAAATAACCAAGTTTTTGGTTTTTTATTTTTATCTTTTACAAGAAAAATTTTTTTTTTCACGAAATTTGGTGAAAACTTACCTTTTTATGTCCCAAAGACACTGTAATTTTTTTGATTTAAAATATTTATTTTTTAACCTTATTTTGACTTAAGGTGGGAGTATCAACATGCTTGCCAACCTATAACCTATTTCGCGTAGATTTATTTACGTTTTCTAGCTTTTATACAAAATTTAAAGAAAATCAGTATCGACTTGATATTCTATAGGTAATAATTGACATATTTAATAAATATCAAGGAATTTCATAACTTATTTTAGGAGAATTGTATAGCGAAAAATATCGGGTAAGATTTTTTTTAACATTATTATGTCATTGTCACTCTTTGTTCTTTCACTATACAATTCTCCTAAAATTAGCAATGAAATAAATTGAAATTTTTGTAATATATCAGATACTACCTAAATAATGTACCGACGATATTAGTTTTCTTTAAATGTTAGTTATTAAAATAATAAACTCAAAAAATCAACGCGAAATAGGTTATAGGTTGGCAATAGATTGAATGACGTTGAGAATTCAACCTTAATATCGAAAAAGCACCCTAATTTTCAATCGAAAATTCTCACGTCAAAATATCTGCTTTTTAAAAAAGTTGGTGGGCTTTTTGTTCGTTGAATCTCTACTTTCTGATGGAGTAAAAAAAAATATACATTACTACGGTAAATGTGATGAAATCCCCTTTAAATCCTACCTTTAATTATATTTAGAACAACTATTTTCGCACATTTTTTGCGATCTTTATGTTTTATGGATTTGTAATTTTTTTGTTTATTAATGTAACATGGAATCTTACGTGTTTCGAGTAATTAAAGTATACATTTTAATAAATAGCTCAAAATTGTACATAATGATTAAAAAAAAAAATTCGGATTCGATTTTTTTTCATTTCTTTGCATTTTTTGAGAATATTTACCATAGTAATGTATATTTTTTTACACCATCAGAAAGTAGAGATTTCAACGAACAAAATGCCCACCGACTTTTTTAAAAAAGCAGATATTTTGACGTGAGAATTTTCGATTGAAAATTAGGGTGCTTTTTCGATTTTAAGTCACAATAAGGTTAAAAAATAAATATTTTAAATCAAAAAAATTACAGTGTGTTTGGGACATACAACGGTAAGTTTTCACCAAATTTCGTGTATAAAAAATTTTTTTTGTAAAAGATAAAAATAAAAAACCAAAAACTTGGTTATTTGAATTTTTCACATAAATTTTGAGGTTATGTGAAAAAAGTGTAAATACAAAAGTTGTAGATCTTTTTATTACCTACAACTTTGTCATTTAACGTTTTTCCATAGGACTTGTAGTTTTGCCGGAAATCAAGATAAATCGTTTTCTAACCTTAAAAACTCACCCCCTTCCACTTCCCGACCTCGGATCGCCCGTAAATTATTTTTCCTTTCATTTTTGTTATATTCTCTTTCTTTTCCAATGGGTTTCATTCTACTATTAATTTTTTTGGTTTCAAAAATTATCGATCCTGGTCTATAATCAATTCGGAAGAAATTCGAAAACCTTGTTGGTTATTTTTATCCAAAACCATAGATTAAAAAGAAACGACTTCCTCTTCCGATTTGCGTAACCCATTATCAAATTGAAGTCCTGCCTACAGGGTTCTGCATTATCAACCCATTCGTTCCATAAAAGTAAATTAATGAAATGCGGAACACATTTTTGTATCATACAGTGTCACCGGTAAAGTCCGCATCATATGGAATTTTTTTTAAATTAATAGCTTTATTCAAAATTTGACTTTGGCATCAAGTTCTGCTTCGATCGAGATGAAAATGAAGCAAAAAAATAGTAGTCACGTGATTCGCATTATCGGTCAAATTTTAATTTTTTCCAAAAAATAATTCAAAAGTGGGGTTATTTCTGAAAATATCGAAAAAAGTTATTAGAAAAATTTTTTTTAAATGCAAAATTTTATAAGATATTTTGATTTTTTACCTATATTTTGTAAATTGCACCACTTTTGCAAAATAAGACTCAACGCAACCTACATAAAACTTCTTAGTTTTGACAATGCTTTATTTCAGATACATTTTCTCTAAAGTAGCGCCATAATAAATGCGTGTTTTTCTACAAAATCAAAATTGGGCTATTAAAATTTCGTCGCATGTGATGCAAAGTTTATTTGTTTTGGACCCTGTATAAGGTAACTTCATAAAATAAGTATTTTTGAAAACGTAGTTTGTGTTTGAAAGTAATACACCTTAATATTAAGACAAAAAAGAACACAGTGTCATCAGTAAAGTGTTCATTAAGTGGAAAATAAATTTTAGTTTAACTTAACGTCAAGTTTATCTATTTTCAACGATTTAATTTAAAACCCCTATTTTTTTACTTTCAGACACAAACTACGTTTTCAAAAATACTATAAGTAATAAGGCTCCCGATTATATGCATTGATTCCATGCATCCGAAATGGAATATCCGTCCGGTCAGCTGCGATACTTCCGCCGACACGGCTATTTGTTTTTGTTTATATTCCCATTTGCACGAATAAACATAATTAATTTATTCAAAATGCAGCGTAGGTACGTGTTGCTGAATGAAAATTATAATTTTGGTTTAGTTTTATTAATATCTGATTTATAAATTGAATGGTGCACGTAGTCTATCTAAAAATACTTAAGTTTGAGTCAGTTTGACAATAAAAATGTTGAAATGAAATTTTATGCTGCTTGTCCATCATAGTAGATTGATGTAAATCGCTTTTAATTTTTTTAGTGGCGAAGACTAATGACGATAAATCTAAATGGTAGAATTTCAATCTTCGCCACTAAAAAAGTTTAAATCCGTTTACAAACGTTCGTTGCTGCATGCATACCATAGATATTTACCTTTAGATAAGCAAATAATAATCAGTGGCAAATTTATGGCCTCGCGCATATAAACAAAGCAATACACGATTAGACATGCGCACTGCAACATTATCGTTTGACAAATGGGAAAATAGACGGGTCCGGGCTTTAAAATTTAAATTCTTGCCAAAAAAGTGGAATTTATTCTCAATTTTTTTGATCAGGTTGGGAATTAAGTTAGTGATTTCTGGCATTTTTAGTTGCAGATTTTGAGGATAGAAAACTGTTTTTTGTAAGGTTTTTTTTCTAAAATTTGTTTAAAAAAGATTCGTCGCTTGTTTTTAGTTTGAAAGCGAAGAGAACAAGGCAATTAAACTATAAAACTTATAAAAATCGAATATAAAAAAACGAACAAAACCAGCAAAATAACGAATCTTCTATGTTATCGCGTACCTAACCTCAAGGCAAATATTAGTTGGTATAAAATTTGTATTGATTTTTATAATTTGGGAAAAACTTGGGTACGTGTAAAATATGTTCAAGCACAATTTCTTGTTCAAGAATTTGAAAAAGTTTTTGCCCGAGAGCTTGACCCGTGGAGTAATATAAACTACCTAGGTATTCACATTTTTTTTCTTTTATATAAACTGATCGAAAAAAGTTAAGGATATTGTGTTTTTGCTGAGAAGAAAATTTTCTAAAAAAAATGTGGTATAGGTATTAATACCTATGTCGTTTGCCTTTAAAAAAAGTAGTTCGTAAACATATAAAATTGTACCCAAACAGATAAAAAGCATTATCACCCAAAATGTAAATTTTATTTCTGTAAAGTTTGGTTTTGTTTGTGTGTTGGTAAGCGCAGATTGCGATAATATTGTTGTTATTCTGTCATCGACAATATTTCCATGTGTCATTTAACGGTAGAGGTAGCAAATCAAGCCATTGGGTTGCTTCTTGGAGGTGCGCGACAGATCGATGTGGCTGATCGGTATAATGTCTCTTAAAGTGTAATTTCCCGACTTAATAACCAATTTAATGAGACTGGATCTGTCATGGAAAGGCATAGGGAGGGTAGACCAAGATCGACAAATGCTAGGGAAGATCGACTATTAGTTAGAGGAGCTAGGATGGATCCTACAAGAAACAGCACGTTTCTCAGCCAGGACCTTTTCGCTGCATGCAGAATTCGTATTACCCCTCGGACGGTGTTAAATCGATTAAATGCAGCAGGTTAAAATTGCTATAGGCCTATAAGACGCCCTCCATTGACCGCAGTCCATAGAGCTCAACGTTTGCTTTGGTCTAATGAAAGAGCAAACTGGAATGATGAGTGGCATACTGTGATGTTCAGCGATGAAAGCCGCTTTTGTCTTCGAATCGTGTCTGGAGACCAAGAAATTCAAGAGTTAATGACCGATATGTTCAAGAAGTGCATCCATTTGGGGGGGTGTAATGGTCTGTGGTGGGATTTTCTACGGAGGCCGAACGGAGTTGTATCTTTGTGAAAGTACCATGATTGTGTAGCCTAGGCCTAGTTAGATGTGTTTAAATTGATCATAATAAAATAAAGTTATATATCAAGATACATCACTACTCCATACTTACTAAAAATTCGAAATACCAGGTATTTTACCCCTATTTGGGCATAAGAAAATCATAGAATGGCTGTTACTAGTCATTGTTTAGATTTCAATCGGAGTCACTAAATGCACAAACACAATTCACTAAACTACACAAAAACTAGAAATCCGTAAATATTAAACACCCACAATAAACAACAAGGAATCCACAGAGAAACCTTAAAAGACAACAACAAAAATGGCGGCCGAGCCGGTTCTGGAGTGTATTTTGAGCATGTCGCTAAAGAAAGACATGCCGAAAACACGAGGTTTGTGCGCATGCCCGATGCTGCTCAGAGGGACGACAGCTGACCAGCGAGCCATGC
Source organism: Polydrusus pterygomalis (assembly GCA_963969555.1). Classification (NCBI taxonomy): domain Eukaryota; kingdom Metazoa; phylum Arthropoda; class Insecta; order Coleoptera; family Curculionidae; genus Polydrusus; species Polydrusus pterygomalis. The sequence goes on from OZ018383.1 coordinate 11,801,299, forward strand.
GCTCGGATGTATTTTTTCACCCATAAAACGTAACTTTTGTTTGCGCAAGAGATAAGCTGTACGTATCTAAAGGTAAATGTCTATGGTCTGAGCGCACGGGTCACCGGTCAGATGCCTTCCTTCCCAACATCATCTAAATATACTCCAAAACCAGCTCGACGCCATCTTTGTTATTACGGTTGCATTATCATTGTGGATTGTGGGTGTTTAATATTTACGAAATTATAGTTTTTGTGCAGTTAAGTGAATCGTGTTTCTGCTTCTTAGAATTGATTATTACTTATTGACTCGGTTCGGAATATAATTATAAACAATTGTATCCTGTATGCCAATTAAAATAGAAATAATATCAACTTCTTTAGCAGATGCCCCTCAAAAAACAATTAAAATATTTGATTTCTTTGAAGCCAGCCATACGGTTTTCATGTGTGGGAACCATCTGTTTCGAATCACATTTTAAAAATGGAAATGACATTGTTTTTATTACATTTTTGGACGAGTTATAAAGTAAAAATAGATCGGGAGCCGGCGATCGGAAGTACGCGTTACATCGATATGTTAGTAGTTAATAACGAACGTCTATTTTCCGAACTGAAGCATTTCGTCATGCCTAGCACTAACGTATTCACAATCTATGCGACATGACCATTCAAATGCCGCTTAATCGTGGTTTAGACCAAATTAGAAGTCTTTGGTTTAGACCGTAAGGGCATTAAGGGCAAGGCAATTAAAAGACCTGACAATGAAGATATTTGGTTTCAAAAGGACGGTTTGTCCTGTACACCATGCACGAGAAGTAAGGGAATATGTACCAAACGGTTTATCAGGCATTTACTTAATAATAATAAATAGCACTATAGTCTATTTTAGAAAGGTGTAGACTGGTAGAGTAATAAAAGCTCATTAGGTATGCAAAGGGACTACAGAGTGACCCAACGAATATTTAAGCCACTTTCATAATTTGGCATTGATTTCTTTGCAAAATTATTTCTTTTCATCAAGTGCAGGTAGTACCACCCGGGATTGGGTCAATTTATGAGTTTTGCCTATTGTTGTCCATTCACAAACACTGAAAATGGTGTGATAAAGGCGTGCGGGTAGGATATTCGTAAAAAGGAAATAATTTTATTTTAACAGAATAAAAATGAGGGATTATGTACATAGTATTAGCTACACTTATTTTTTATTAAACATTATAAAAAAAATACAAAATACAAAAAATACATTATACAGAAATTAAATTATAAAAAATCACAATATTCTTTGTCATCTGAGGAACTGTCATCTTCTCTTGACGTTATAATTAACGGGTCGACGGTCCGATCGATCAGGTGGTCAAGATCCTACATTTTCTCCTCTTCTTTAAGGACATGATGGACTGCTTTTCGCCAGTTCTCTGGTGTCACTTCCTTAATGGCTTGCTCAAATAGTAGCTTAACGTCTTTCATTTTGAATGTCGTGTTGTGTCTTGCTACAAATCCTTTTACTTGCGCCCATATAAGTTCTATAGGATTTAGTTCGCAATGATATGGCGGTATGCGCAGCACAGTTACACCATGTTTTTCTGCTATACAGGGTGTTTCATTAAGGTCGAAGAGCGGCCATATCTCGGAAACTACTGGGCATAGAAACTCAGGAAAAGAAAAATGACAATAAAAGTGGCCATGAGAAAATTCTGGAAATAATTTTCAAGTTCCGCATTTTGCCGCAAGAGGGCGTAATTGAAAAGTAAATTTTTAAATTTTACATAACTCCGAAAATTCCACATTAAGGTATATGTTTGATAACACCATTTTAAAGCTTGGACAATTATGCATCATTTTGGTCTTATGCTCATTGGCGTACCGACTTTAATAGGAGTGAGGGAAGCTGTTGAAAGTGTAATCATTTAAATCGCTGTAACTTATAAACGACTTATCCGATTTTAGCAAACTAAAGACTGTTTGGAAGAGAAATGTATGCACTTTAACCAATCGTATTTAGTTGTCCATAATAGTTCTCAAAAAAATGCTAGAGGGCGCAATTAGCAATAACAATACATTTTTTGATTTTCCTCCGAAAAATAAATCATACGGTATAATTATGATACCATAATCGAGAAGGAGATGAAATTTGCTAGAAAAAATATTAAAACCGCAGCTCGATATCTCAGTTCGTTTCAGAGTTATTGCCAAAACAATAACTTTTAAGACAAATTGCGCCCTCTAGCAATTTTATTAGAAACTATCTTGTACATTGGATACGACAATTGAAGGTACTTACCTTTCTCTTCCAAACAAGCTTAAATTTAGTAAAATTGGTTAAGTCGTTTAATAAATCAGGGAATTGAAAATTAGAACTAAAAAAAATCCTAAAAAGTAAAAATGTTGTTTTTAACGAATCCTGTATAGTAATCGCAAATCTGATATTCGAAATTGTAGTTTCAGCACAAGCAGACGTTTTTATAAAGAATGACTTTTTCATCTATACCTATTAATAAAAAAAGTTTTTCCTCTTCCAAACTCTATCCGTGAACACACTACACTGTATTTAGTATATTATTTTTACTTATTAAGTATCTCATCTTCATAAATGCATCTAATATGATTAATATAACCTTCGTTTTCAAGCACAGGAGGTAGATCTAGGTAGGGAATTCAATCTCGGAGGAAATTTTCAATCCCGGGATTTATAAAAAAATAGTTTTCCTTGGAGTTTTTCCTATTAATTAAATAAAAACATTTATTTCTTTATCAGAATATTAATACGAAACCAAGAAACTAAAACATACTCTCTTCATTTAATTTTAATAACTAAAAAAAATAACAATGAACATATAAGTACACTATAACATAATAATATAACCTTTAAATAAAAAAAAATGTAAAAACATAACATAAAAACGATTCTTATAGTAGGAAAAAAGTTATTCTAAACTTGTTTTTTAAAAAAATTCTTAAAAAAATAAGTTGATCACTCAACCTAGACCTTGTGCACGATATAAATAAATGAAAAATGCAAAGATAAATACCGAAAATCCCGGGATTAAATAAACGACAATCCCGGGATTTCAAGATCGAAAAAATGTCCGGGATCCCGGGAAACGAGATCCCGGGATTGAATTCCCTAGATCTAGGGCAATCAGTAGAAATTTGTCATCATCGATTGCTGTTAAAAACGGTTTCTGATCGAGACAAAATGTAAACAATTTGGTCTCCTTATACAGGGTGTCCAGAAATGATGAGGAAAAAATTTAGGAGATAATTCTGGACCGAAAATAAATGCTATCTCCTATAACATTTTTTCGAAAATTGATTATTAAATTTTATTTGCAGTTTTTTTTACAATACCTTTTGCCACGTTCATAATATTTTGACGAAATCTCGTATATGGGGCTTTTTCGGGATGAGAAATGCAAATTTGCCCACTGTTTTTTCGCATTTTGTAGAGGGCGCCACATAGGAGATTATACATTAATTTGAATGGTCCCAACTTTTTTGTCCTACACTGTATGCGCATTTTGGCTAAATATATTTATTCTCCTAACCTTTTGACATAAAAAACGTATGCCTACTACTTTTGTTTTGATAAATCTAACAGTTTTCAAGAAAAACGTTAAAAAACATTGCTTGCATGTGATGAATACGAAATCATTTGAATTTATATTCAACCTTAAACATAGCATAGGAAAGGAATGAATATTCCATGGAGTTCGTCGGAATTTCTTAAGAAGAATTAATTTATGCATTGAAGAGTAAGGACGTCACTTTGAATCTTTGATTTGAATGTTTAAATTATTGTTCTAGTAACTGATGTATTTTAAACCAGCAAATTTAATTTAACTTTAACACCCTGTAACTCCTTTAATAATCAATTTTCGAAAAAATGGTCTAGAATTATCCCCTAAATTTTTTGCTCATCATTTCCGGACACCCTGTATATTACACGTCTGTGGTCTACTACCTTAACACATTGCAACATTCTAAAAAGAACCAGTGTATACGGTATTCCACAGCTTGCAGGTATTTCCACGCGACCTTGTAAGGTCGTCGTATGGTTGAATTCGATTGCAAAACAAATAAAAATAATATAAATTGTCGCAACATTCAATATCTTTTTTCTATTTCACGTTCATAATGAGTTCAGTGCGACCCTCATTTGCGGATCGTAATGAAGCTATTTCGATACGCGTTTTTTCTTTATTTGATGTTGGTAACATTTAAATGTTTTATTTCATTGACTTGCTTGTTTTTCTCTTCCAATGCTATTATATATCTATTGGAGGATTCTCTGACAAATCTTCTTAAAGAGTCAGTTATGGGTATACTTTTAACTCCACCAACGTTTTTGATACTATCATACACAATTCTTTGGGCTGTTAGAGTTTTCTCCTGTACAATTTATTCAAGTAAATTTTTGTTTATTGAGTCATGCGACATCATTAATATTATTTTAATGATATGCCAAAAAATTATTAAAATTTGGATTGTTTCCTACCAATTTAAAATAAAAGTCACCCAACCTGTGACTTCAGGCACAAATAGTTTAAACTCATTAAAATAATCAGTAATGAATTTGTTGTACTCAGATTTCGCCTTCTCAGCCTCAGCCTTGTTGGCGTCAACTATCTCCTGGTCATGTAAGATCTGTAGCAAATTTGCCATTTTTTTTGGCACAATCATTTTTATTAGTAGCCTTAATAAACTTTGGATTTAATGATATACAATCAAAAATTATTTGGTACTTTACGCAACATTTTTATATTATATTTTTTTTGTCAGGCTCCTCAGAAAGTCTTGACAATCTTTTAAAAATAAAAGCTTGTCTTCTTCAGTTATATTATTATCACAAAGATATTTTCTTGCTTTAAAACCAATATCAATATCCTTTAAGGCTTTTAAGTTGTTTTCTTTATCATCATAATCCAATCTTAAAAGCTTTTTTAAACTCACACCAGCTACCTTGTTTAAAACAAATCTTTTCACTATATTCTGGAGTATTTGCTCTACATCATCTACTAAAAATGGTAGCATTGGCTTATCCAGTCTGATACTTTTTCAAAAATATTTCTAAGATGTCAGCAACTGTTGAGAAAAAAGCTAATTTTGTCTTTGTCGAGAGCTACAAGCTTAGGTAAAATTATATATACAGTGAGGACCTAAAGTCCGTCCCCCCCCCCCCCCACCTCTAACTTCTAAACCGTTCGGTATATTTTAATAAAATTTTGAACGATAATATTTGAGCAAGTCTTGCACTTTTTGACATACCAATGACAGCTTTAAATGTCAAGATGACAGCTGGGTCCGCTTTTGGAATATTTTTTTAAATGGAACACCCTGTATATTTTTACATTTTTAAATTCCACATAAAATTATAATTATTTTTTATTAAATGCATTATTAGTCTATACTTCATAGTTTCCGAGACATTGACTCTCGAAAAGTGACATTTTTGAACTTTGACAGCTTATAACCTTCTAACAGTACGTCTTAGAGCAAAACGGCTTACATGTCCCTATCTTCAATTTTTATTATCTTCCCAAAAAAATCAACTTCCAGTTAAACCGGAACAACTATATTTCCTGCTTTCGAGTTACATCCGGTTTAATACATCCGGTTTAACCGGAAGTTGATTTTTTTGGGAAGATAATAAAAATTGAAGATAGGGACATGTAAGCCGTTTTGCTCTAAGACGTACTGTTAGAAAGTTATAAGCTGTCAAAGTTCAAAAATGTCACTTTTCGAGAGTCAATATCTCGGAAACTATAAAGTATAGACTAATAATGCATTTAATAAAAAATAGGTATAATTTTATGTGGAATTTAAAAATGTAAAAATATACAGGGTGTTCCATTTAAAAAAATATTCCAAAAGCGGACCCAGCTGTCATCTTGACATTTAAAGCTGTCATTGGTATGTCAAAAAGTGCAAGACTGGCTCAAATATTATCGTTCAAAATTTCATTAAAATATACCGAACGGTTAAGAAGTTAGAGGGGGGGGGGGACGGACTTTAGGTCCTCACTGTATAACGCATTTCTTTAGTTTAAAACAGAAATTCCCTGACTCCTCCAATAAAATTATTGAGGATTCCCTGAAAATTCCCTGACTTTTTAGATAAAAATAGAATTCCCTGACTTTTTAGATAAAAATAGAATTCCCTGACTTTTCCAGGTTTTCCAGGTCAGTGGGCACCCTGGTTAAGTACCTACTATTAAAACAGCAAACAATTCCAATTTATTTTATAATCCTAGGAAGACTGGTATACATAACATAGGCAGTTATTAAGGTAGGAGTATCAAAATGCTTGCCAACCTATAACCTATTTCGCGTGGATTTATTTATGTTTTCTAGCTTTTATACAAAATTTAAAGAAAATCAGTATCGACTTGATATTCTATAGGTAATAATTGACATATTTAATAAATATCAAGGAATTTCATAACTTATTTTAGGAGAATTGTATAGCGAAAAATATCGGGTAAGATTTTTTTAAACATTATTATGTCATTGTCACTCATTGTTCTTTCACTATACAATTCTCCCAAAATTAGCAATGAAATAAATTGATATTTTTGTAATATATCAGATACTACCTAAATAATGTACCGACGATATTGATTTTCTTTAAATGTTAGTTATTACAATAATAAACTCAAAAAATCAACGCGAAATAGGTTATAGGTTGGCAATAGATTGAATGACGTTGAGAATTCACCCTTAAGTCATTATACGTAATATTCCAGCAAACTTGATGCAAAATCAAAATTTTAAAACACCACTTATAAATGTTGCTTACCATGTATGGTATAAAACGGGGGTAGCAGTGATCGAGCCTCATAGAATTAAAACACATGAACACTCAACAAGTCTGCACAAACATTATATCACTAAGTACTATACAAGGTATTATACAAAACGACCAGATCGTCGAGAGTTTTTTTTGCAAAATCGTTTATAATTTGGTAGATATTTAATGTTTTAACAAACTCGTGTTCGATACTGATTAGGGATAAATCCGAAAGGCGTTGTTGTCCCATGGTGTTACGTAAATGGGGTTTTACTATTTTAAATTTCGAAAAAGATCGTTCCGCTGATGCCACACTAACTGGTAAAGTTAGAAGTAACATCACTGCACTAGATACATCTGGAAAATTTGAAGAAACACACTAATTTTTATTAATAAATGATCCGCAAGTTCATACACTGTTTTTAATTTTGAAATTCTATCTCCAAGTCCCTTTCTGGGGCTTAAAATTTGACTAGGAAAGTCAATGGACAAGTTTTTATGGTATATCGTTGGTAAATTCTGCGCTTTCACGTATAATCCTTCATCACTTAACGAAGTTAAATTCCCGGGATATAAAAAAATAAAATAAAGTATGAAATGAAATACCTATGAAAAGCAAAGCTCGCAGCAAGTTTTAAAGGGGCCGTCGATGTGCCCCTCCCCCGCGAGGAAAGCAATTTTAAAATTTTTTGAATTATATTATCAATGTTAAAAAATTCTACGTTAGCATAATCTAGTTACAAACACTGGTAAATAAATATTTACAATACGTAAAGTCTCAAGGTTCGCCTAGTTCTTACATAACTATATAAAATTAAAAATCCGATCAGGTACTTCCTAGTAGTTTCTTCATATCGTGTACAGTTGTACAGGAAATAATGCCGTAATTTGAATATAAAATCTTCGACAAACATCACGTTTTAAAGATAAACCAGCATATACAGGGTGTTCCGTTAACCATATTATATTCCTTCAGCAAAAAGAATATGTTTTTTTTTTTAACTTTCAAAATGTCTTTATTCCAAACTAACTTTTACAGTTCATTACATGGAAAGTGACAACATAAGCCGCGTTCGGCAATTACCTCAGACCGCTTGGATTGATCTAAATCGTTCGTTTATGACATCTAGATGGAGGAGAAATAAATCTCAACAGTTCGACAATTAAAATCGGAGCGCTCCGAGGATAATCTTTTTGCTCGGAGTATTTTGACCGAGGAAAGCGATTAATCTCAGCTGAATTTGTGAGGTTAAGTTTGATGTTTATATTTAGGTTTAAAATTTTGGTAGTTTAATTGCCTTTATTTTTCTGTGATTTGACTGAAAATAATATGCAGGAAGTGGAACTATATGATGTGGAAGAACAAAAAAATTCCAGGGTTTTCATCATCTTCATCGGTAAATATAATCCAATAATACCATCAGCTGGTATTAGATCGCTGGGAACCCTTAAAAAATTTAAACCGGCTGTGAAGGCGTTTTTGCTGGAAAAAGCCTACTAATCCTACTATACAGTGACCGAATTTTTTGACGATCGTTTTTAAATAATTTTGTAGGTCTTGTTTAAGTTTTATCATTTTAAATATTATATTGACTTTGTTGTAATTTGTAATGTACCTATATTCCTTTTTTGCTGTTTATTATTGTTATTATATATATTTGTGTTTTTGGTAGATATGTTTAAGTGTATGTATATAAAAATTTGTATAAACTATAAAAGAGGAGGTTAGGTTTATCTATGCTATAAAACAAACATAAATAAACACCACGTCACCCACAAATCCAATTCGTTCGTTTATTACCGATCGCTCCGTCTAATCTAGAGTCACGTGACTAAAAATCGCTCCGTATCCAGATTATAATACCGAACGCGCCTATAATATAGAAAATAATAATCATTAAAAAAAATAACAATAAAAAAAATGGAAGTTAATCCAATTTAATTCATTAATAAAATCAATTAAAAAAAAATAGTATAAATAATTTAATTTAGTAAATATCTCTTTAATTGTTTTTTAAAAATTGCCAATTTTTTAATTTTTCTGATATTTTTTGGAACATTGTTATATTTTATTATTCCGTCATATAAAAGCGATTTTTTTTCCGAAATTACTTTTTACTGGCATAGTTTGATAATTTATACAATGTCTGGTGTTATGATCATGCAATGTTTTATTCTCCTGAAGTGTAATGTTTGATTATTTTTCTTTTAAAATGATAGAGTGAATTAGAATACCAATTTTTAATTTATAAATGTTTTGAACGTGTAAATACCCTTTCGGTCTATATAGATTAACAGTTGGTTCTAAATGTGGTAATTTGTGTATACATTTAATAACTTTATTTTGCAATTTTTGTAATGGTTTTAAGTTTGATAAACAAGCAGATCCCCATGCAGAAGCTAAGTATTGTAATTTTGAATATATTAATGAAAAATATATATATTTTAAGTATTTCAAAGGAATGAAATATCTAGCTCTGTACAAAACAGATACCAAAGGAGATATCGAGTTGATAATATACTGGATATGGCATTTCCAATTTAAATTTTCGTCTAAAACTAATCCTAAAAACGCACGGTTAATTTTCAACAAATATGTTTCGTTATGAAAGGTGTTTATTTTAAATGTTTCTTGCCATCTAGAATTTAAACGCAATTATCTCAAAAACTAATTGAAATATCGAGATTAATGAAGTACAACTTTTTTACGTATAAAAGATCCCTCTTCCATAATTTGAGGTAAAGCGGTCAGAAATGTGAGAGACAAAAAATATATGCGAGAATTTATCAAACTCATATTGTGTAGCTGGCGTTTTCTAGGAGATATCCCATAACTCATTATCGAATCCTCCTTCTTGCCCTCAAAAACGTAACTACACCAAATTTGATTCATAGCCTCTTAACATCAAATCGTCGTCAATTTTATAAAGTAAATATTTACTTATATTACATATACAGTGTGTGTATAAAGTCTGGAAACGGCTTAATAACATCACAATTTACTGGCTGATTTAAACCAAATTTGGTACAGTTGTGTAAGAGGATCTAACGCACCGAATGACGATATTGGCGTTGTTGCCAGCTTTTTAGTTTGTCTGGAATTCGAACAAATTTTATATTTTTAAATATAACACCCAGTATATTTTTACATTTTTAAATTCCACATAAAATTATAATTATTTTTTATTAAATGCATTATTAGTCTATACTTCATAGTTTCCGAGATATTGACTCTCGAAAAGTGACATTTTTGAACTTTGACAGCTTATAACTTTCTAACAGTACGTCTTAGAGCAAAACGGCTTACATGTCCCTATCTTCAATTTTTATTATCTTCCCAAAAAAATCAACTTCCAGTTAAACCGGAACAACTATATTTCCTGCTTTCGAGTTACATCCGGTTTAACCGGAAGTTGATTTTTTTGGGAAGATAATAAAAATTGAAGATAGGGACATGTAAGCCGTTTTGCTCTAAGACGTACTGTTAGAAAGTTATAAGCTGTCAAAGTTCAAAAATGTCACTTTTCGAGAGTCAATATCTCGGAAACTATGAAGTATAGACTAATAATGCATTTAATAAAAAATAATTATAATTTTATGTGGAATTTAAAAATGTAAAAATATACTGGGTGTTATATTTAAAAATATAAAATTCGTTCGAATTCCAGACAAACTAAAAAGCTGGCAACAACGCCAATATCGTCATTCGGTGCGTTAGATCCTCCTACACAACTGTACCAAATTTGGTTTAAATCGGCCAGTAAATTGTGATGTTATTAAGCCGTTTCCAGACTTTATACACACACTGTATGTTAAAGTCCACTTCTGTTGCTGTATAATAGCCCCTTAGTTACGAGACCCTATACATAAAATTCCCACAAAAGTAATTTTAACAGATGGCGAAGAGGAAGGTAAAAGAACTTAGTCCAGTTCTGTTTCTATAGCCAACCGCTTAACGTAAAATATACCAGACTTCAACAGGGTGCCATTAACGACAGGGGTGAGTTCTTACATTAATTTGACTTTATAAATTGCTGATACGTTTCTTTATTGTAACGCTGTATATATATTTTTGCTGTAACCCATCATCATCATCATCATCATCGTCGTTATTACACTGTTTCCATGCAATCAACAAAGGGCAAACTTCAAAATTTCCTTGACAATTCGCATAAAAATATACGGCTCCGAGATAGCCTCGACTTTGAAGTCCGAAAGGTTGGCCTTTGCTCTTGAACAGTTGATCGTGATTAAAATAATAACAACCGGTGATTCGTTCGGAAATAGTTGGCAGCTTTTTTATAAAATTAAAATAATTTTTGTGCGCCTCTAGGATGTTCAAGAGTAGACAAGACAGTAGTCAGGCAACAGCAAAATGGTGTTGTGACGTATCCCGAGATCTACCGACTGTATAGCCGAGAAGCGAACCAAAATGGCAGTTGATTTTTTGATATTTTGACGATTTGTCATAATTTGACAAACAAAACTAACCTAAAAATAACGTCCAGCCGTAAAACTAACCTGATAATATTAAAATATAATAATAAACAAACAGATAAGTATGTTCAATGATCGCTGACCGTTACGTCACGACCAGTGGTTATCTATCTGACATTTTTCACAGTTTACGAGGTAAGTAGATATAATAAAGCAGGAATGGTGAAAACATAAATAATAAACACGAAAAATATATGGCAATCTTAACATAGTATAAAACAAAGTCGCTATCGCCCGTCCTGTCCCTATATGTGCTTAAATCTTTAAAACTACGCAACGGATTTTGAAGCGGTTTTTTTAAATAGATAGAGTGATTCAAGAGAAAGGTTTTTATGTATAATACATGCATAATATTATAGAGAAACACTGATAAACACTGATAAATCAGAGTAGGGAGAACGAACGACCCAACCTAACCGGTCCCCGGCCCGTTCAACGATCGATCCGAAGCACCGAAGCCGGAATAGACGAAGACAGACTATGTTTTATGCATGGATGTGAATTGTGGACGGGCCGGCAAACGGTTGAGTTTGAGGTTTGTTCGCCTTATTATCTCACGTCGTATAATGCCGGGCTGCAACGCAGGCCGGGTACACGCTAGTGTTTCTATAAATACCTATCTGTTTTAGAGTTTCTGATGCTTTGGGAGTTTCGCGTTCAAAATCCAACGAATTAAGGCAAAGGCCATGCTCTCGGTATTTTTGACGTATCAGTAGTTGAGGTTAGAAAACGTTTGTTGACAGCTGACAAGACTTGTCAGTCTGTGATATTTACAGACCATAAAGTAGGTGCGTTCGGGATTGTTGGAACTTTTGGAGTAGAGTGCGAGTGGATTACCATCACGTGACGTTAGAACTAACGTAGTGAATCCGTCAAACCCGAACGCTAAAAGGTGTCAGGCTGAACCGAACCTTGAATATACATAACCTTACAACAGAAGTATTTGTGTCATTTTGTCGCATAGAATCATATTTCCATCTTCATTTCACAGGAGCATGGGTTATTTTAGAAATTGTTTCCATATTCGCAATAAATACCATAAATTTAACTTTAAACAAATTTTGTAAATAAATATAACCTAGAACTTTCAAATTCAAATCAAAGATAAAAAAGAAAATGACAATACGCATGCCCGCTCCTAAAACCCTCATCGACGATATAGAACTTGTAGAGTGTGCTCTTAATTCGATACCCGAACGCATATCGATTTACTCTGTTTGCACCAATTTCAATACCCAAACGGACGGAGTGCGCTTATAGGTGCTTGTGGAGTGAAAAGAGTGTGATATTTCGACAATCCCGAACGCACCTAGTACCGTTGCAAAGTGGCTAGTATACGTTGTCTCATTCACTACTTTAAAATCGAGAAGGCCCTTTACCATGGCCGGAGAATTCTATCTTTGTCTTTACTTACATCGTAGACGGCCATGCTCTCGGTATTTTTGACGTATCAGTAGTTGAGGTTAGAAAACGTTTGTTGACAACTGACAGGACTTGTCAGTCTGTGATACTTTATAGACCATAACATGGAGAACTATTATGATTGGAACTAAGAAGGATGCACCTATTATTTATTAATAAAATTATTAGTATTAGGTATTCCTAGAATAGATAAGCATTAACGCACCGTTAGTTTTAATAAAATAATTTATAGGATCTAATCAAAAAGTATAATTTATGGATCCCAGAACTACCCAGACGTTTATTGCCACTTATTCGTTTATGAGTGCATGATGATTTGACGATAAGAGACGCGAAATTGTCCAAATAATTACCTATCACCTTATCTGAGCTTTAGCGGATTTACTGGTATTTATAATAAATAAAAAACACATTAGAAATAATTAACAATTAATTTAAAAGCATTCCGTCGGCAAATATAAAATTTGCGATAAGGACGAAGTGCAACAATGTAATGGAGAAGTTAAGAGGCTGAAAAACGCGCTCGCCAACCTGGCAACAGTGTTAAATTTAACAAGAAAATTCCGCAAGTCCAAAAATGTATCGAGGAGACAGAAGAAAAATATTTTTTTATTAATCCCGAGGAAATATCCCAAAACGAAATAGAACAAATTATTGACGACCTTGAGACAAAAAAGCAAATGGATTTGACAATATATCGGTTAAAGTTGTAAAGTGTTTAAAAAATTAAATTACTCCAATTTTATTTCATTTAACTATATTATCTCTAAAAACAGGTATTTTTCCAGAAAAAATGAAAATTGCTAAAGTAACTTCAGTACTTAAAACTAATAAAATATATAAATGCAGCAATTATATCCCAATATCTGTTTTACCAATCTTTTCAAAAATATTAGAAAAAATAATAGATTATGCGACTTTCTAGAAAGCCAAAATTTACTTTTTGCTAACCAGTATGGTTTTCGCAGATTTAAGGATACAGAACTAGCCGTAGGAGATATCATAATAGATATTCAAGCTAATGTCGACAGATGATATTTTATTAAGAAAATTATACAGTATTGGGATAAGGGGAAATACACACACACTACTTCAAAGTTATTTAAGCTATATATCGTAAACAATTTGTTCAAATTGGGGAAAGAAAAAGTTCGGAAAAAGAAATAATATGTGGAGTTCCACAAGGATCAATATTAGGTCCGTTATTATTCTTAATTTACATTAATTCCGTTTCCAAATTGAACTTAAAGGGCAATATAAAGCTATTGGCAGATGATACAACAATTATTTATTTTGCCGAAACTCTTGCAGAAATGTATTTTGATATTAATAATGATTTAAAAATACTTCTTCCTTGGCTTCAATCAAATAAACTTACGTTAAATTTTACGAAATCTTCTTTTATGTTTATAACTAAAAATAAAATAAATTCCATCATTAACCCCTTAACATTTAATAACGAAAATATTCAACATTCAGAAACCACAAAATTTTTAGGAATAGTTTTAGACGAAAATTTAAATTGGAAATGCCATATCCAGTATATTATCAACTCGATATCTCCTTTGGTATCTGTTTTGTACAGAGCTAGATATTTCATTCCTTTGAAATACTTAAAAATATATATTTTTTCATTAATATATTAAAATACTTAGCTTCTGTATGGGGATATGCTGTTTATCAAACTTAAAACTATTACAAAAATTGCAAAATAAAGTTATTAAATGTATACACAAATTACCACATTTAGAACCATTTGTTAATCTATATAGACCGAAAAAATTGTTATTTATTTTATTGGTTATTATTTTCTATATTATGTTGTCACTCTCCATGTAATGAACTGTAAAAGTTAGTTTGGAATAAAGACATTTTGAAAGTTAAATGCTAATAAAATATCTACGGCCCTTTAAAATTTAAACGTTCTTTTATTAATAAACATAGCAATATCAAAGACTTGTCAATTTGCTTTTGATTAACGCGTACCGAACCGGACGACGCTTATCCCCTCCAATCCCTACGCTGGATACCCTTTGCAATGACCCAGAAAACCACCTGAGAATGGAAAAATGATCTTTCTCGTAGAGTATAGTAGGCCACAAAAAAACTTATACAATAAGGATATTTACTATTATTTACCTGCTGCTATGGTCCTGAAATCCCCCTACATCCAATCTCAGCTTCGCAAACAGCACCGCCGAAACGAACGGCACCTCCAGCAACTCCTCCAGACATATATCGACCTGAAACTTGTATTTCTTCTTTTTCGTCATAAAAGATGTCATTTTCGGACCTCGGCCAATGGGATCCTAAGGTTTTTTAAAGGCGCGCTAGGCGTAGCGACGTGAATTGGCCTTAAGGCATGGTGGAAGGTAAAAATTGTACGCTTGATTTTGAGCAATCCCGGTAGAGATTATTGGGTTGATTGGAAGTTGATGTAGGGAAGCTCTGAAAAAAAAAAAAAAAAGAATATGGTCATTGTTAAAAATTTGTTGTTAAGGGCACAATTCTCAAGGTTAATCATGTATAAAAGAGACCTATAAATGGCTAGAATGCAGGGGCAACTTCCGGAACCTTGCAATTATTAAAAAAAGATAATTATTATATAATTTTGGAAAGGCTGTTCAGGGAGGCATTGGCGAATAGTATGCCGGTGTTTTTTTTTTAACAAATGCACAGAAACTTTAAAAAAAGCAGTTTTTGTAACCACTAATTACCTTAAAATCTTTGAAAGGTAACACGTCTATTTTCAGAACTGAAGTAAAAACAACATATTTTACTGGTAATACGATATTTTCTAGTCTATCTAGATGTCATCTCTCCTAAAAATTTAAGAGAATATGTGTTTGTTTTAACAGGAAAGGTTCCGTAATTGCACAAAACACGAAAGTAAACAAAACTATGACCGGCTGGCTAACATCTGCCTTGCTCTACCTGCTCCAGAATATGTCTGTCTTTCTTCTTCGTATGCCATAAGCATAAAAATAACTACTCTGATCAACACACAAAGTATAGTAGTTTCTTGTTTTAGACGTGTTAAAGCATCCCCGAAGATAACAAATAAGGTTCATAGTGATTTGAAAGTGTTAAAATAATCGTGTAATATTAAGCTTAAAAGTTAGGACTTCCAGAACTTTCAAGTTGGTGTTTTTTTACTACAGTGTGACCAGTAAAGGTCCGCATCATAAGGGATTTTTTTTTATTAATAACTTTATTCGAAATTTCACTTTGGCATCAAGTTCTGCTTCGATCGAGATGAAAATTAAGCAAAAAAAGTAATCACGTAATTTGCATTATCTGTCAAATTAAAAATTTTTTTTTAAAAATAATTCAAATGTATTTCTGAAAATATCAAAAAAAGTTATTAGAAAAAGTTTTATTAAATGCAGTTTTTCGCCCATATGCAAAATTTCAGCTGCATAAGATAATTTTGATTTTTTACCCACCACTAAAATTTATTTTCCACTTAATGAACACTTTACTGATGACACTGTGTCCTTTTTTGTCTTAATATTAAGGTGTATACTTTCAGACACAAACTACGTTTTTAAAAATACTTGTTTTATGAAGTTACCTTATACAGGGTCAAAAACAAATAAACTTTGCATCACATGCGACCAAATTTTAATAGCCCAATTTTGATTTTGTAGAAAAACACACATTTAATATGGCGCTACTTTAAAGAAAATGTATCTAATATAAAGCATTGTCAAAACTAAGAAGTTTTATGTAGGTTGCGTTGAGTCTTATTTTGCAAAAGTGGTGCAATTTACAAAATATGGGTAAAAAATCAAAATTATCTTATGCAGCTAAAATTTTGCATGTGGGCTAGAAACTGCATTTAAAAAAACTTTTTCTAATAACATTTCTCGATACTTTCAGAAATAACTCCACTTTTGAATTATTTTTTGGAAAAAATTAATATTCGACAGATAATGCGAATCACATGACTTACCTACTATTTTTTTGCTTAATTTTGATCTCGATCGAAGCAGAACTTGAAGCCAAAGTCAAATTGAATAAAGTTATTAATAAAAAAAAATCCCATATGATGCGGACTTTACTGGTCACACTGTATTTTTTGTAACTTTTTTGATATTATTTGTGTTAAAATAGCTATTTACCTAACAAGTGCGGAAAATGATTTTTTCCGCACGAGTCTGCCGTTCACCGAACGACGCGTAGCGGAGTTTGGTTAAGCAGCCGAGTGCAGGGAGAACATTTTCCGCACGTGTCAGGTACAATAGTTTTTCTACAGACGTGTGGAAATAAGTAACACATATTTCAAAGAAATTTAATAATTTTTAATTAACTATAACAATCAGTGGCGTAGCTAGCATGGGTGACACCCGGGGCGGAATTCGTGGTGTCACCCCAAATATGAAAACTGATTATTATTTTTTTCTAATTAAAATATAAATGAGTAAACAAAAATATGTAAGTACCTTAAAAGCTCTTTTTTCTAGATTTAACAGCTGCAAACTCACTAATTACGTCCTCAAAATTTATTTTTTGCGTTGCCTCGTGTTCTATTGTTAACATGCTTAGACTGTTGAGTCTTCTTTCGCTCATTGTAGCCCTCAAATAGTTTTTTATTAATTTGAGTTTGCTGAAACTTCTTTCACACGAGGCTACCGATACGCAAATTGTTACAAATAGTTTGAGAGCGACCACAAGATTTGGCACAGATTCTATAAAATCCCATTGCACAATAAACTTTAAAAAGTCTAGAGACAACCAATTAGACACTGATATATTGGCCGCTTGAATATGTCGGCGGAGTCTTGGTATCTCCAAGAGGAGTTCGGCTTCCGATACTTCATCGTCATAAAAATTACAAAATTTTGATACAGCCAATTTCAATTCATCGGTAAAGAAATTAAATTAAATTAATATTTAAAAATACCAAATAAATTCGGTCAACAAGGAAAAATCCAACATTGTTTCTTGCGGTGAAGGGACGAAGAATATTAAAATGAATTCGGTTAACGGATAAAATTAGGACAGGGCTTATGCATGTTGTTAAACTAAGACAATTATTTTGAATAATTTAATAACAAGAGAGATGATAGAAGTAAGAAGATTCTTAGATCTTAAAATATAAAAGCAATTTTTGTGTTTATTTTTATAAAATAAAATTGTGATTTGTAAAGTAAAATGAGCCGCATTAAGTAAATAACACATTTTGTATGTATGTTAATAACCACTGAATGATCTTAAAAAAAATAAAAGTGGCTTTACTCAGTGATTATTATTGTTGATAAAAATTGTCATAATTATGATTTGTGTATTTTTTTCATCACTGTCGGGTTATCGGGTGGGTCGGGTGTCACCCCTAAAAGGGTGACACCCGGGGCGGTCCGCCCCCCCTCTAGCTACGCCACTGATAACAATCACATACATATGAGAAAAAAAGTAATAACTACAAGTTATAATTGATATATTATTGATTTTGACATAATCGTGCCGAAAAAAATTTCCGCACTAGTGTGGAAAAACCAATCTTCCGCACAAATTTTTGACATAATTGTGCCGAAAAAATGTTCCGCACTAGTGTGGAAAAACCAATTTTCCGCACGGATATCAGTGCGGAAAATTGATTTTTCCACACGTCTGTAGGAAAAATACTTTCTATAGTTTTTCAAAGACTGTAAAGTGTCGATTAAAAACAAGGTTACTGTTCAGTTGATTTCCAGAATGGTGAAGTTTTGTTCGGTTGGTAAGTGTGGGAACCGCTCAAATAGGGACAAGGTAATCACGTGGGACGTACATGGGATTTCCCATGGCAAGACTGGCAATAGGCCACCCGGTATAACTAAAAAGACCATAATTTAAATTACATCATACAAAAACATTTAAACTAGCTCGGGTAAATAAACATTATCGAGTCGACACGGGAACATAAAAATTAGGTTTCACTGATGGCTATTAAAAGAGTTTTAATACTTTTAATTGCCGCGTAAACATAAAATTAGCTTTAAAATTTTTAGTGTTTTTCTACTTCATTGGTATCTACCGTGCGAGCAAAAATTATTTGCATCAGAGGGCTTGGATTAAAAAACGTAGGGCTTGGTTTAGATCACAATGATATGGGGACGATATATCTAACCAAATCTAGGTTAAAATTTTGTAAATTCATATTATGACAAGATCGATATGCCAAACTAATGAGTAATAAAATAAGTAGAGAAATACAAATTTATTTTTGTTGTTTACAAAATTAACAAAGTAAGAATATACAGAAAGAAAAAGAAAAATAATTACATAAATTGCTGAAATTGGCCACCGCCATGCTCCAAGCATAAATTCACACGTCTCTTCATATTTTCGAAAGTGTTGACCAGCATCTCTGGAGAAATGTTATCACATTCTTGGATAATCCTTTCTTGTAATTGTTCTAAATTTGCAACTGGTGTTTTACAAATAGTGTTCTTTTTAAATGAAGAAAAACGAAGTAATCCATAACCGTTAAACAAGGTGATCTAGGTGGGAATTCAATGTCCGATCGAAAACTGATCAATCTGTCGTCGAAAAAATTTTGTAAGTAGTTAATAGTTTCGGCGGCTGTATGGGCGGTTTAAAATTTTGTCAAATTCATATTATGACAAACTAATGAGTAATAAAATAAGTAGACAAATACAAATTTATTTTTGTTGCTTACAAAATTAACAAAGTAAGAATATACAGAAAGAAAAAGAAAAATAATTACATAAATTGCTGAAATTGGCCAAGGCCATGCTCCAAGCATAAATTCACACGTCTCTTCATATTTTCGAAAGTATTGACCAGCATCTCTGGAGAAATGTTATCACATTCTTGGATAATCCTTTCTTGTAATTGTTCTAAATTTGCAACTGGTGTTTTACAAATAGTGTTCTTTTTAAATGAGGAAAAACGAAGTAATCCATAACCGTTAAACAAGGTGATCTAGGTGGGAATTCAATGTCCGATCGAAAACTGATCAATCTGTCGTCGAAAAAATTTTGTAAGTAGTTAATAGTTTCGGCGGCTGTATGGGCGGTTGCACCGCCCTGTTGAAAATATCCAAAACGTAGTTCGTCGTCAAGTAATTGCTCCACAAGTGGATTCAAAATATTGTCTCTATACCGCTGTGATGTAACTGTGTCATGGAAAAAAATAGGACCAACAATTCTTCTTCGGGGAAACAGTTAACCAGACACCAATTTTTTGAGGGTGCAATGTGGACTCTACAAAGAAATGGGGATTTTCACTACTCCACGTGCGTGTATTCTGAGAATTCACATAACCGGAGATGTGGAACCATAACTCATTTATTTCCAATAAATTTTGGGTAAACCATCGAGAGTAATTCCTGCGTCTTTCAAACTCTGCGGCTTGTATTTCTTGGAATACTTGCACTTTATAAGGAAATAAATTTAGCTGCTTCTTAAGAATAGTCCTGCATGTTCCATAAGATCTTCCCGCTTCTTGGGATAGGCGTCTTATACCATTTTGTTGGCGTATTTTGCATTATTTCACGAACGTTGGCAACAAGTCCTTCTGTTCTTACAGATGGTCTTCCTGCTCCTTTTTTGTGTTGTATAGAACCTGTTTCCCTAAACACAGCCACGGTTGTTTTCAGGCAATGATAAAAATCCCCAGCAATAAAAGCAA
The DNA here is from genome assembly GCA_963969555.1 of Polydrusus pterygomalis. Taxonomy (NCBI): domain Eukaryota; kingdom Metazoa; phylum Arthropoda; class Insecta; order Coleoptera; family Curculionidae; genus Polydrusus; species Polydrusus pterygomalis. The sequence continues at coordinate 11,821,620 of OZ018383.1, forward strand.
CGTTAGGAAAATGTTCGCGAAAATCGTCCATGCACAAACCCGGATTGTATTGCCACTCACCATTTACTCTAACCCGGTTTCGAAAATACGCTTCAACCATGAATGTTTGGTGCTGTTCCGTAAAGCCCATTGTGTGAATTGTTCAAGAAATTGGAAAAATTAGCGATAAATCAAATCACTTGTAACGACTGTCAAAGATGACGGAATAACTGATTGATTGTTAATTCAGGTAGTTACTGACACCCAACAGGTATTAAGCTCTACGGCTAAGCATTACGTCCTTAGATGCAAGGCCCGCTTTGATGCAAATAATTTTTGCTCGCACGGTATGTTATGTTATGTCTATAACGCCTAATCTATCGCACGTTGAGATCGATGTTTCGATTCCATTTTGCCAACTTTTTTTAAGGGAAAAACAATTATTCCCTTACAAGACTGCCGTTCCAAGAGATGCTATTTTAATACCACTAAAAAAATTGTAAATTCTAACAATATGACGGCGCAACAATTTTTGTATGGCTCTTGTTGGTTGCACGCGATAGCAAAAATCAACCTACTCGTACAATAATATTATAGCAACTTCCGATAACATCTATTAAACTTCGTCCAAACACGCGTCTGCTAATAGTTGCTAGATGACAGCATATAATTTTAAATAGGTATGTATTGGATCGTTTCCAAACGGTAAATAACGTATCGCGAACGCGTGCGTTCTTGGTTATCTTTTAATTAAAAATATTTTGAAATTGTTTCCTACCTACGTAAATCATTACGAGGGTGTGTTTTAAGGAAATTAATTAATATCGATAATTTTGAAGAAGTAGTCCATACTCAAATTGGAGTTAAATGATATAGAACAACGAAAAGCACAAAGTTTTTCACCACAATTTTTATTAGAAAAACTAGGCAAACCTAGAATAATTCATAATAATACAAATCGACATGTTTCGAGTGTAGAAACACTCATCATCAGGAAAAGAAAGTGAAAAGTATAATGCTGATGTTGTTAGCAACAGAGAAAATAATAGTGAGATTGAGCCGTAATGGAGCTTTTAATGGTGTACAGGGTGTCCAGTTTTCGACACTTTTGACGGGTATCTCAGTTATTAGTACAGATAGAATGATGCGGTTTTCGCAAACCTGTGTCACTTTTTTATGAAACAAACGATGCCCTTAACGGATTTATCATGGCCATCTTGGTTTTTGAGATACAGGGCGAAATTGAAAACGGTGCATTTTCAGACACTCCTTGTATTTTAGTTATCTTATACCTTATCGAAAATGTAAAAACGTGGTGTTATACAGTTTTTTACGTAGAATCCAGTGGCGTAGTTAATATTTTTCCAGGTGTCCCCATTTTTGAGAAATATACCAAAGTTATGTTTTTTTAAATGGAACACCCTGTATATTTTTTCATATTTGCATTCTGCTTACTGAGAGCTTTCCAAAAATATATAATAGTTGGCACTTTGTTTTAACAGGAAGGTTAAAATTCATATTTTTTAAATAACAAGCTTTAAGTTGACAGTAGGCCGTGTATTTTACTTAAATAAAAATAAATTGACGATACACTACACCATCAATATTACTTTATAGTTTAATTTCAAACTTTTAAGTTTTTTAATACTTTCAATAGTAAAAAGTCATTTCCTCTTATTGTCACGTAGGTATATTATCGGAATAGACAAAAACATCTAGTAGGCCTTGACTTATCCAGGCTATAAAACAAAATTTTCATAATGGCGTTTAGCTCTTGTCAGAATTGTATTTAGGTAGGTATTTAAGGTTGAAAAGTTACTCATAATTTATTTATGATATTGTTCAATTTCAACGATGGCCCAAAAGTATGAAAATTATGAAAAATACGATATGCTGGTATGCTTTATACAAGCCAGTAACTTTTCAACCTTAAATACCTAAATACAATTCTGACAAAAGCTAAACGCCATTATGAAAATTTTGTTTTATAGCCTGGATAAGTCAAGGCCTACTAGATGTTTTTGTTTATTCCGATAATATACCTACGCAACAATAAGAGAAAATTACTTTTTACTATTGTAAGTATTAAAAAACCTAAAAGTTTGAAATTAAACTATCAATTGCCAAACCAATTGATGGTGTAGTGTATCGTCAATTTATTTTTATTTAAGTAAAATACACGGCCTACTGTCAACTTAAAGCTTGTTATTTAAAAAATATGAATTTTAACCTTCCTGTTAAAACAAAGTGCCAACTATTATATATTTTTGGAAAGCTCTCAATAAGCAGAATGCAAATATGAAAAAATATACAGGGTGTTCCATTTAAAAAAACTTAACTTTGGTATATTTCTCAAAAATGGGGACACCTGGAAAAATATTAACTACGCCACTGGATTCTACGTAAAAAACTGTATAACACCACGTTCTTACATTTTCGATAAGGTATAAGATAACTAAAATAGAAGGGGTGTCTGAAAATGCACCGTTTTTAATTTCGCCCTGTATCTCAAAAACCAAGATGGCCATGATAAATCCGTTAAGGGCATCGTTTGTTTTATAAAAAAGTGACACAGGTTTGCGAAAACCGCATCATTCTATCTGTACTAATAACTGAGATACCCGTCAAAAGTGTCGAAAACTGGACACCCTGTACAAGAGGTGTAAAATTGAATAGTCAAAAGACCGACAATCAAGACTTCAATCTCTATAAACCTAGCAGAACAAGGTGCTCATTGTATGGAAAATTAGGTGCTAGTTAGGTGCTAATTAGGTGCCAACTTTAAAATTTAGGTGCTCCTATGGTTTTTGAGAAAATTATATTTTTGTGTTGTTCTGCTAGATTAACGTTAAGCTAGCAGAACTTACTGTCAAATAAGCTAATCAAGAACAAAGTGTAGTACCAAAATTAGGTGTTTTTTTGGTGCTTATTGAATATATAAAAAAAATTTAATTAGTTAAGGTTTTTAAAAAATACCGCCATGTTCTGCTAATTTTAAGAGAAACAAATTCGGTCTAAAAGGTATATCGGCAACCGGTTTGTTCGTTGTTACCCAGAGCATTTTTTTTGTATTTAAACTTTATAATATAATATTAGTTGAAAAAATTGAATTAAAAAAAATGCTCTGGTAACAACGAACAAACCGGTTGCCGATATACCTTTTAGACGGAATTTGTTCCTCTTAAAATTAGCAGAACATGGCGGTATTTTTTAAAAACCTTAACTAATTAAATTTTTTTTTAGATATTCAATAAGCACCTAAAAAGCACCTAATTTTGGTACTACATTTTGTTCTTGATTAGCTTATTTGACAGTAAGTTCTGCTAGCTTAACGTTAATCTAGCAGAACAACACAAAAATATAATTTTCTCAAAAACCATAGGAGCACCTAAATTTTAAAGTTGGCACCTAATTAGCACCTAACTAGCACCTAATTTTCCATACAAAAATTTTCAAAACGAAAATGTTTAATATTTGCTCTATATATTTGATTTTTCTGGCTTTGGGAATGTTTTTTTGATAAAGAATTATAATAATTTTAAAGCACCTACATAGCACCTAATTTTGGATAAATAAGTTGTTATTTGTTAATCCTTATAATAAAACTGTTCTGGTAGCTCAGGGTCAACCTAGCAGAACATGGCGGTATTTTTTTAAAAACCTTAACTAATTAAATTTTTTTTTAGATATTCAATAAGCACCAAAAAAGCACCTAATTTTGGTACCAGATTTTGTTCTTGATTAGCTTATTTGACAGTAATGTTCTGCTAGCTTAACGTTAATCTAGCAGAACAACACAAAAATATAATTTTCTCAAAAACCATAGGAGCACCTAAATTTTAAAGTTGGCACCTAATTAGCACCTAACTAGCACCTAATTTTCCATACAAAAATTTTCAATTTTGAGCACCTTGTTCTGCTAGGTTTATAGAGGTAAGACTTCAGCATACTGAAAAGTCAAGGGTTAGTGCAAAGGCACTGTCCTGGGCAGAAAAACGAGGAGAGCAAAAGAAAAATTAGGGCGTTTTAAAAAGACTTATCTGTGAAAATCATTATTAAGTACCTAGTGAAAAATCTTGAATTTCATTCGGCTTTGTCAGAGACATGTGAAAGTATTGAAGTAAGATGGAAAGAAAAAGAAAAAAAAGTTGTTTTTCATAAAAGTCGAAGCATCTGTAAAAAATAGAAAGAGGAATGTAGCAAATGAAATTTAATAAAATGAGGTAGATTAGCTTACCATTTCGCTTAAAGTAAAATACGGCCCAGTTACCCCGGCAGGAGTCAAAACATACACATTTAGTGCAAAATTATTGTTAATGTTCTAGTAAAAAAAAAAACTTTTTAAAACTTTTTTGTTCTACATGCCAATACAACGATTGGTTATAGGATGGAAAAGGCCGTCATTCTGCATTTCCTATTTGATATCCCGGTGCGATATTAAGCCAGACGGCAAAATTAAACTCAATCAGGATTAAAATAGGCGCTAATAGACTGGAAATTGTCAGGAGAGAAATCTAGAATGTATTTTAATGTTCTCGATGTCATAGAGGTCAATTAAAATTGCTTTTAACAGTCGGTTGCACACACAGACATGTACAGGGTGTCCCAAATTCGAGCCTCATCATGGGGATCTCAGAAACTATAAGAGATACAACATCGGTCAAATTGTGGCAAAGTTGCGCAATTTCGTACTAAGCAATATCGCAAAAAAATATTTGAGCTATCTTTTTTAGTTTTTGAAATTTTTGCAAAAAACTAAAATTTTGAGTTTTTGTTTTTTTAAACTGCTTGACTTACTTTATCCGCCACAGAAAAACAAGCACAACATTGTTAAGGCAACTTTTTACGCTCCATATTGTGACGTTTTTAGAATTTCGTTACAACGTTTCGTTTTTATGGAACTATTATCAACTTTAATTTTTTAAATACGGACCTGCATTTTTTATTTTATTTTTTGATAGCCCTTTAAGCCCCGAATTCAACCATGTACCACACTTAATTACATTTAGACGTTTTGATGTCATTATTACATCTTCAGGAATGTGATAATTATTTTTAAATACGGCCCTGGTGTTAGTTACTTAATCTTTTTACCACATACAACATGTAAATGGATCCGGAATTTTATACAAATAATTTACTATATTTAAGTTTTTATATAAATTGTAACAAAGTAAAAATAAAACCAAACAAAACAAAGGTTGCTATGACAAGAACTTTTACTTGATTGTTTGGCTTAAGGTAGAATTCTCAACGTCATTTCATCTATTGCCAACCTATAACCTATTTCGCGTTGCTTTTTTCAGTTTATTATTTGATTAACTAACATTTAAATAAAATCAATATCGTCGGTACAATATTTAGGTAATAGCTGACATATTACAAAAATATCAATTTATGTCATTGCTAATTTTGGGAGAATTGTATAGTGAAAGAAGAATGACATAATAATGTTAAAGAAAATCTTACCCGGCATTTTTCGCTATAAAATTCTCCTATAATATTTAATGAAATTCCTTGATATTTATTTAATGTCAATTATTACCTATAAAATATAAAGACGATAATGATTTTATTTAAATTTTGTGTAAAAGCTAGAAAAATTAAATAAATATACGCGAAATAGGTTATAGGTTGGCAAGCATGTTGATACTTTTACCTTAATTATCTTGACAACTGCAGTCACCATTTATACTGAATATTTCAGCAAAATTATGTTTTCTGCTTTGGAAAAGCGCGACATGTTACGAGTTTATTATTCTTCCAATAGGAATTCACAAATTTCTTGTGACCGTTATTTACAGGACTATCCTGAACGCTTGCAGCCTCATTATAGTTATTTTGCTACGCATGATACTAATTTAGACCAGTATGGTAGTTTTAATAAACCAAGAGTCAAATATACACCAGGGCCGTATTTAAAAATAATTATCACATTCCTGAAGATGTAATAATGACATCAAAACGTCTAAATATAATTAAGTGTGGTACATGGTTGAATTCAGGGCTTAAGGGGCTATCAAAAAATAAAATAAAAAATGCAGGTCCGTATTTAAAAAATTAAAGTTGATAATAGTTCCACAAAAACGAAACGTTGTAACGAAATTCTAAAAACGTCACAATATGGAGCGTAAAAAGTTGCCTTAACAATGTTGTGCTTGTTTTTCTGTAGCGGATAAAATAAGTCGAGCAATTTAAAAAAACAAAAACTCAGAATTTTAGTTTTTTGCAAAAATTTCAAAAACTAAAAAGATGGCTTAGATATTTTTTTGCGATATTGCTCAGTACGAAATTGCGCAACTTTGCCATAATTTAACCGATGCTGTATCTCTTATAGTTTCCGAGATCCTCATGATGAGGCTCGAATTTGGGACACCCTGTACAGGGTTGCCCAGAAGTCCGGAATAAAATTAATATAGCCTTAACCTGTAACGTTTGGGAAAAACGCCCGGACACGTCAATTTAGTTTTATATATGCTCACATTTTGACGTCATTCGTTTGTTTTTTTATAGACCTTTTTCAAAGATATGACGACATCTATCTTTTTTTTAACCGAAACATACAGCTTGTGATACATCATTTGAAAGCAAATATTTCGTACAGTATGCTCATAAATTTTGGCGCGATTCTGTCAAGCCATTTCAAAATGGCGACTGTTAAAAGCTTTTAAAAAATCTCTATTTAAATAAGTGGAAATGATAAATCATTGATTTTTTTACCTTTTAAGGTAAGAAATCTTCATTGTTTCACGTTCTGACGTTATGTGACATTGTGAACTTGTAAAATTAATTTAGGTAGGTATTTCCGAAGTATTATTTTACAATTTTCTAAACAAAAATGGTTTTGTCGGAAAGTCAGCGTATCGAAGTTTTGATATTGTTAGGATGTGGATAAAATAAGAAGTCAAAGTGAAGCGTGCACTTTATTTAATGCTAAATATCCGGATAATCAAATTTCAAAGGGCACTGTTAGTAAAATATTCCACAATTTTGATGGACATGGCACAGTAGGAATGGACGGCCACGTGTTTTAGGCGACGATGAAAAATTGGACATTGCATTATCTCTGCAGGAAAATCCGCATGTTTCAACAGTTTTATCGGCTCAAAATCATGATACATCTACAGGTACCATTGAAAGTTTGTTGAAAGCAGAAAAATACCACCCTTATAAAGTATATCTTGTCCAAGAGCTTTTAGAAGATGACTATGACAAGACATTTCCAGCATTGGCCACGTTAAACCACCTTTTTGCTGTGTTTTGTTTCGTTACATTTTATTTTTTACAAAATCAATAACAAATAAACCATAACTATTGTTAAGTCACAAAATGTCAGAACGTGAAACCATGAAGATTTCTTACCTTGAAAGGTAAAAAAACATCAATCATTTATCATTTCCGCTTATTTAGATTGAGATTTTTTTTAAACTTTTAACAGACGCCATTTTGAAATAGCTTGACAGAATCGCGCAAAAATTTATGAGCATACTGTATAGTATTTGTAGAATTATACCGTTGATCTTTTGACTGCAATAAACCCTCATTATCCCTTGGACCATAAAATAAATAATGAAATCCCAAATTTTAAAACCTTTTCGAGCAGAGCCGGACCAGGTACAAATTCAATTTATACCTATGCCTGATTCATAATAATATATAAATACAAACTGATTTTTAATAATTTTAGTCTTTAGTGGTTTTCCGGCGAGTCATTTTTAGTTAGGCTTATTAGTGGTAGAATGTGGCGTCCTTGGAATTGTGCTGATAGGGGGGTATCTTCAAGTGTCATTTTTAAAAGAAAGCATTTATCTACCGATGCCAAACTGATAATTAAAAATGTGTATCAATCTTTGTTGAGTAGAAATTTTAATTCGATGGATGCTTTAGCAGAGACGTCTACTTTGACAAAAACTCCTTTATCTTCGGTAAGAGACATAGTACTTAAACCTGTTAATCCTAGAAAAAATCGGAGTGATTCTGGCACATTTAGAAGCATTCATTTTGACTGACGGCCTTAGCGACTAACCAAAAGGACCTAGATCCGTTAGGGCTGGCGAGAAGTTTATTTTTGATCCTCATGTTATGAGCCTCTTTGTTTTGATCTATCGTTTGCTTACACTGGTTTCGAGCGGTAACAAAGATGGTGCGATTCACATCGGTAGGATTTTTACGCCATTGTCTGTAAGCTAGATTTAGCTCTGACAGCACGCTCGCAGTTCTTGCTAAACCAGGGCTTGCCATTAGAAGGGCGCTTCTTGGAGAAAGGAATAAAGGCTTCCATGCCAGTAAGAATAACATCGGAGACCTCTTGAGCACAAGCGGATGGATCATCTGAAGAGAAGCATACTTCCAGCCAAGGAAAAGTGCGATTATGTAAAATAAAACCTTTTTTTGGACGTTTTGGTGCAATTTTTCTACCTAATAATCGTATGGACCTTGGTCACAATATATTTTTTAAGCAACAGCTAATAGCTACTATTCAAGCCATTAAATAATATCAACATTTTCCCAGCTTTAAACAGACGATAAAAAAATAACAACCCATTATTTAAAAAACCAATTATTTCTCTATAATTGCCCCGTTAATAACATATTTATATTTTAGAAGTGGTCATAAAAAAGCACGTAGGAAAAACGGCAGGACATATATAATTTACAGAGGTATTTTTACCACAAACAATGTTTCGAGATAACTAACTCTCGATTGTCAGGTAATAAAATAATTAAAAATGTTATTACACTACAACATTAACGAACAAACATTATTATGTAACGTAATTGATAGAGCAAGATAGACATGTCATTATTTTTATCATAACAAGCCGACAGGACGTGAACGCACTGGTGTAGCAAGACGTGGCAACGCCTGCCTCCTGGCGGCAGCAAGAGAAAACACATATCTTCCCCCCTCTTCCACCCTGCAAGTATTTATTATCAACATGAAATTATCGTCATAACTATAACAGTATTAGATATTTTAAGGAATTGGATCAACACCAAGATAGTCTAGACGCAATATAGTAATAAATTTACACGTTTTTCAACATGTTACCGTGCGAGCAAAAATTATTTGCATCAAAGAGGGCCTTGCATCTAAGGACGTAATGCTTAGCCGTAGAGCTTAATACCTGTTGGGTGTCAGTAACTACCTGAATTAACAATCAATCATAATTTGATTCATCGCTAATTTTTCCAATTTCTTGAACAATTCACACAATGGGCTTTACGGAACAGCACAAAACATTCATGGCTGAAGCGTATTTTCGAAACAGGGTTAGAGTAAATGGTGAATTGCAATACAATCCGGGTTTGTGCATGTGCATGGACGATTTTCACGGACATTTTCCTAACGTTGCTTTTATTGCTGGGGATTTTTATCATTGCCTGAAAAAAACCGTGGCTGTGTTTAGGGAAACAGGTTCTATACAACACAAAAGGAGCAGGAAGACCATCTGTAAGAACAGAAGAACTAGTTGCAAACGTTCGTGAAATAATGCAAAATACGCCAACAATTTGTATAAGACGCCTGTCCCAAGAAGGGAAGATCTTATGGAACATGCAGGACTATTCTTAAGAAGCAGCTAAATTTATTTCCTTATAAAGTGCAAGTATTCCAAGAAATACAAGCCGCAGATTTTGAAAGACGCAGGAATTACTCTCAATGGTTTACCCAAAATTTATTGCAAAGAAATGATTTATTAGACCTGACATTTTTTTCGGATGAAGCCTGGTTCCACCTCTCCGTTTATGTGAATTCTCAGAATACACGCATGTGGAGTAGTGAAAATCCCTATTTTTTTGTAGAGTCCATATTGCACCCTCAAAAAATGTGTGTCTGGTTAGCTGTTTCCCGAAGAAGAATTGTTGGTCCTATTTTTTTCCATGACACAGTTACAGCACAGCGGTATAGAGACAATATTTTGAATCCATTTGTGGAGCATTTACTTGACGACGAACTACGTTTTGGATATTTTCAACAGAACGGTGCAACCGCCCATACAGCCGCCTAAACTATTAACTACTTACGCAATTTTTTCGACGACAGATTGATCAGTTTTCGATCAGACATTGATCACCACCTAGATCAGCTTGTTTAACGGTTATGGATTACTTCGTTTTTCCTCATTTAAAGAACACTATTTTTAAAACACCAGTTGCAAATTTAGAACAATTACAAGAACAAGAAAGGATTATTTAACATTTCTCCAGAGATGCTGGTCAACACTTTCGAAAATATGAAGAGACATGTGAATTTAATTTATGCTTGAAGCATGGCGGTGGCGAATTTCAGCAATTTATGTAATTATTTTTCTTTTTCTGTATATTCTTACTTTGTTAATTTTGTAAAAAACAAAAGTAAATTTGTATTTGTCTACTTATTTTATTACTCATTAGTTTGGCATATCATGTCATAATATGAATTTGACAAAATTTTAACCTAGATTTGGTTAGATATAAGATCGTCCCCATATCATTGTGATCTAAACCAAGCCCTAGGTTTCTTAATCCAAGCCCTTTTTGATGCAAATAATTTTTTCTCCCAGGGTACAACAAAAATCTTATGGTCTTGTTCTACATTTCAAGCACCGAATTTCCTGGATCTTTATAATTACTTTACCATAAAAATACAAATTGAAACAATAAAATCCAGCCTTTCTACATATTTACATAGTCTTGGAAATAATATTTCAAAATAAGAATATGACTAAGTAACTTAATTTTTATGCAAAATCTAAAAATATAATTATTACATAGTACCTACAGCCTAATAACTTTTTATGAATAATGAAATAACAACGTTCTGAAAATAAAGATAATTACAAGTTAATATTATCATCAAAAACGTATCAAGACATTTAATTGCTTTAAAGTAGAATTAAGCTCTATATGTATGTACCAATGTACGTACCCTCAGGCAATTGCTTTAGTACTGCTACTGCAAGTATACTTATAGGTATTATTATTTTAATGACATATCTTAATCCATGATTATATTTTCTGTCCAAACCCTATCTTGACGTTCCCCTCGCCTTTTAAATCGAATTCACAGATTAAAACGCTTTCAATGAATAAAAAAATTTTAATTACTTATAGTTGTTTTGTATAATGGGAGGAAGCACAGGTACACCTGGTATGCCACAGTATATTATATTTCATTGGCTTATCTTTGAAGTCATTGCAATTGTTTTTAATCCATTTATTAGCACTTTCCACCCAAAATATTTAAACCCTTTACAAGCAAAGTTTTGGGTAAATATTGAAATAAATTTTTACAATTCCATTTACCACTTGCACAATTGATGACGGAAATAGTTCATTAATTTGCATTGTTATAATTTCAACTACAAAAGTACCTACTGATTATATTATTAATTTACATAAGTTCACATTAACTCGTTACGTTATCTATTAGAGACAATTCCAAGTACCTAGGTACACCTCGAGTTATACTCAACAGTCAAAAGTAATTTTTCTTTTTTAATTAAAACAGTAAATGGAAATATGTAAGTACCTATTTTTAGTCTCTCCCTGTCTTTGTATAATACCACTATACCTACACACAAAGAATTAACACCACTATATTCTATAGACCCCCTTAAAATAATCCCAAGGCTTTTAGTGTGTGAATTATTAAAGTTTTTTGGCCGTAGGGTTTTGCATAAGAAGTTATAGGTAGGTAAGTATCTTTGATCTTTTCCGTGAAAATTTTAGAGATGTTTTTGTAACCTAATGTATTTTAGAAAAAGTAAAGGGGCTGGCAAAAATTGTTGCATTATAATTGTTTCATAACTCCTTTAATGCTTGCTTTATACCTCTCATTTAAGATTTAAGTTAATTTAAGATTTAATTTATCATTTAAACTAAGCTAAGAAATAATTTTGTTGATTTATACCTCGAAAACGTGCCACTAAATTAAATTAAATGAAGTGCAAAAAAAAGAAGATTTTTCCAGCTGTTGTTACAACAATTTAAAGCAAGTAGTAAAAAACAAATCGTAGTCTTCCATTACAAATCACAAGAATTTAGATCAGTCAAAATAAATAGAGAAAAAGCACTTTATTTGTTGATAAAAATAAAAATTCCACGATAATTTTAGGTTATTGTCACCGATCAAAATATTCATCTTTCTTCCAGGCCAATCACGGACAGTTGTGGAGAACGATTTAACGCGATTTAGCACGATCTGACACGATCTTTTACCTTAAGTTGAAAGTTGGTCAACTCTTAAATTAAATTAAATGATAAATTAGTTTAAATGAGAGGTATAAACGCATGCATAAGAAAGTTAACTTTCAACTTTTAAATTCTTAGTTTAGCTTAAATCTTAAATTAAATTAAATGTTAAATGGGAGGTATAAAGCAGCCATAAAACTTATTATAGAACATTACAAAGACAAAGAACTGAAATAACAATAAAGAAGTTGTTTGTCAAGGGGAGGAAGGAAAAAAAGTGACCCCAGTAAATGGGTACATTTTACAAACAAGTTTATATTAATAATACAAGAGCCGTTTGCAGTTAATTATAGAAGCATCCAATTAAACAATTTAATTCAGTATTGGGTGTCATCAAACCCACGAAACTGACCAAACAGTCTCGATTTTTAGGCCAAAATTTCTCTTGTACAATGAAACATAATTTTATACGGCACTAGCTGAATTTGTAATTTCTAACTTACTTACCTAAGTAAAATTATAAATATATTCTCCCTCTACGGCATGAAACGATAATTTTTTACTAAAAAATACGTTAAAACTCCAAAAGGCAGCAAAGTTGAGCCAAGCACAACACAAAAAACTACACGTACGCCATTACCAGTTGACAACAAACTGACAGCTAAAAAATATATAACAGTTCTGACAGCTGCTTGACTGCGCACTGCGCAAAAATAGCACAAAAGTGGTCAGAATTTAGGATTCGGATATTACCATGCCGTATTTATTTCACAGGAGACTTATACTTCTTAGGATTTGGGTAAGAGTAACCACTCAAAATATTGATGTTTTTTATTCAAAATATAACCTCACTTTATATTTGTGTCTAAAAAAAAGCGTCAAATTATTTTTTAAAATGTTGATAACTTTTCATTCTTGTGTTGTTTTAATATTCCAAATATTAAAAAATCGAAAAAGACTTAAATTAGTCCCTAGCCTACCCTCGAATCTTGATTTGGACGAGTCAGATCTCGAAAATTACTTAACATTTGACCCCCCAGTTTACAGGCAGAGATACTCCAGGGTTTACGAAACTTTACTTAATGAAAAGTGGAGAAATAACATCCAAAAACTAGTAGATTTTGGCTGTGCAGAATTTGGCCTATTTATTTACGTTAAAAATCTCAACATCCAACAAGTTTTATTTGTTGACATAGATGAAACATTATTACAGGAAAAAATAGGTATCATCGAGCCACTTCTTGTAGATAATTTGAAGCGCCGTAATAACCCCCTAGAAGTATCTGCCTTTTCTGGAAGCGTAGCAGATCCAGATTATAGACTTCGAAAGACTGATGTAGTTACAGCTATAGAATTGTAAGATTTTTGTAAATTAATTTTGTCTATAGGGAAATAAATATTTTTTAAATTTTAGAATTGAACATTTGTACCCAGATACTTTGGATGCCTTTCCTTACAACATCTTCTCATATATTGAACCCAAATTAGTCATAATAACCACCCCTAATGCAGACTTTAATGTGTTGTTCAAAAGAGATGGTTTCAGACATCCTGATCACAAATATGAATGGACTCGTGAGCAGTTTGAAGATTGGTATGTATTGTTTTAGCTTTATAGTAATTATAATCTTTATTTACAATGTACCTATACTTCATAAATAATAGGACTACAAACTAGTCATTTAAAAACAGTGCTTTTTAAGCACCAATTCCTACTTGTAAACATATTTTTTTTAGGGCAAACAACATTGTGAAGAGATTTCCAAATTATACAGTGCAGTTCTCTGGAATAGGACAAGGCCCTAAAGATACAGAACACATTGGTTGTTGTTCACAAATGGCCTTATTCTTAAGAAAGGACCTATTGAACCCTAACTACATATCATCACAGTATGCAAAAGCTTGTTTGTGTAATAAAAACAGCTCTTGCAAGGGACAGACCACAGAGTCTAAACTGCTTTGCAGTTGTGTGTGCCCACTTTGTCTTCCTGACTTTAGCGTAGGGATCTGTACATATTCAAGTAGCTCTAAAGACATTGATTTTAAAGAGATAAACAGGGAAAGTTATAGCAAAAAGAAAAATAGTGATACTAACTTAAAATCTAAACCCACCTCAACTTATTATGCATTTGTAAATGATACTAAACCTCCCAGTTATATTAACCCTTCTTACAATATCCACTATAATTTAGTAGAGAAAATTGATTATCCGTACGAAATAGACCCTATGTCTGAGAAAGAGAGACTGTTACACATGTTCCAGTATAGAATAAGAACTTTTAGTACTCTGAACAGTAGGTTTTATGTTAGTGAGAAGGAACATTGTGAAATTCCTGTTACAGATATTATGTATGGAGATGTTGATGTGTCTGTAGAAGAAATAAGGTATATTCAGTATTTTAAATAAAATATGAAAATATAAAAGTTTTTCGTGCACTGGTGCAGGTACCTAATTTGAATAAAAAGATAATTAAAAAAATTTGAAAACATAAGTTACCTCTAGCCTCTGCCAGATTTTTACCTACAACCGTCACTGTCAATTTTTCATAAACATCAAAAAAAATCATATTTTTTAAAATCCAAATTTTTAGTGGTTTCAAACAACATCTTTTTCATACATTTATAGAACAAAACAAAATAAAATTTGGTACTAATTTCAGGCATTGGCTAATCGATGCTGGTTACCAAATAGAAAGATGTACATTTCAAGAAACAGGATCATGTGAAGATTGTATTATTTCAGTGCCACAAGAAATGGAAGATATCACAAGTAGTTCAGAAGTTACTGATGGTTACAGTTCTAAAAGGTAGGACTAATTGTAGTTTTGTTAGATTCTATTTGAACTACTTTCTTTTAATTTCACTAGAACCAACATATTAACTTTTAAATGTTCAAAATAATATTATTTTTGTCATTTCATTCTATGATGTTCCTCGCTATTTTCATTTTACAAAAGAGATCAGATCTAGAGGTTCTTATAAAACCTTTGTTGATGTCACAAACAGTTCAATTTTCATATTAGTTATTGTTTGTTTGAAAATTTGATTCATAAAAACATAGAAATAATTCTAATTTACCTATAAACAATACAAATATCATTTTCTTTGCTGACGATACCAAGTTATTCTGTAATCCATTGTTGCAAAAGAAATGCTTTGACAGGGATCTGAGGCGTATTGAGTCAAGGGCAAGCCAGTGGTGCATGAAGCTTAATGTATCAAAATGTACAGTATTGCATATTGGCCCAAATAACCCTTGAGAAATATATTTGCTAAATAATCTTCAACTTATTAGTGTTACAGAGCAAACAGATCTGGGGTTACTAATTTCTTCTAATTTAAAATGGGAATCACATATTATTAAAATGGTAAAGAAAGCCAATAATTTTATTTTCATGGTGCAAAAGACTTTCAAAGATCACTCTCTACAGATTGTAAAGAAATTGTACACTTCCTAAATTAGACCAAAAATTGAATATGTATACAATATTTGGAACCCCTACTACATCAAAGATATTAAAATTTTGGAAAGGGTCCAAAGGCGGGTTACTAGAATTCCATTTGAATTAAGAGGACTACCTTATCCCGAAAGACTTAAAAGATTTGGGCTAACTGCTTTGAAGCAAAGAAAAACTAGGTAGTGTACATATTATGGAACTCGCTTGAAGGGAGTACAGTCTGCGCAAATAGTGTAAACTCCTTTAAAAACCAAGTTGATCGTAATTTTGAGCAGTTAACTCAAAACGTTGTGCATTACGGTGCTCGATGATATTCGTGTTTAAATATCTAATGATATTTGTGCGTTCAAAATACTTACCTAAACATGTTTAAATAACTTTCACCTAAGAATTTAACAAGTAATTTAAACTAGCCAAGGGACTTAGACATTTTAAATCACAAAGAACAATTAAAGAAAAAAACAAATCAAAGAGACTAAAGCAATAGCTTCATCGGACTTTCCGCTTGCTATTGATAAAATAATAATAATTTTCTCCAATATCTGGGGAATGTATACAAGCCCAAATATTGTGAATTTTCCAATTTTTGGTGATAGTTGCAAAACTCTTTGTTATATTCTGCTATATTCTATTTAGTGGTAGTTTTTTAGGATGCATAATTTGTAATTTAGGTATACCAAAATAAAGGCATAAATAAATATACAGGCCATTTAAAACGAAACAGGCTAAATATCTGGTTCCACGTTAATTTAAAAAAAAAAACGCTCGGACCCGTCGATTTTTATTTCGAGGGGGACATCTTTTGCGTATACTGTCAATCTTGTTACTTCAAGCCCCTAGGAGGGAGGGGGGGTTAGATCTAAATCTTAAATGGATACCCCTATTTTATATAATTTTTTTGGATTCTGCATAAAATTCTGAACATTTTTTAATAAAAGCATTATTAGTCTATACTAAACAGTTTCCGAGATATTGACTCTTGAAAAATGAAATTTTTGAACTTTGACAGCGTCTAGCTTTCTAACTGTACGTCTTAGAGTAAAACGGCTTACATGTCCCTATCTTCGATTTTTATTATCTTTCCAATAGTGTCAACTTCCGGTTAAACCGGAAGTACTATATTTCTTACAACCGGTTTAACCGGAAGTTGACACTATTGGAAAGATAATAAAAATCGAAGATAGGGACAAAGATAATAAAAATCGAAGATAGGGACATGTAAGCCGTTTTACTCTAAAGGCGTACCGTTAGAAAGCTAGACGCTGTCAAAGTTCAAAAATCTCATTTTTCAAGAGTCAATATCTCGGAAACTGTTTAGTATAGACCAATAATGCTTTTATTAAAAAATGTTCAGAATATAATGCAGAATCCAAAAAAATTATATAAAATAGGGGTATCCATTTAAGATTTAGATCTTACCCCCCCTTCCTCCTAGGGGCTTGAAGTAACAAGATCAAAAAAAATTTGGAATTATCTTCCAGTTTAGGCATATATAAAATAGGTAAAATTTTTATTCAAATATTTCAAATTTAATAATATTTTATTGTTTTTGTTGATAAAGATTCCAAACTTTTAGACAATAAAGCGTATTATATTTTATATGCTTTTACTTTAAACAAGAAATAGTAGAAATAGTTATAATACAATTTTTTTTTTAGTTTTTAAAAATCTTAATTTCAATTTTCTTAGTGACGATAACTTGTATGCAACCACTCACTGTAAATAACTGTTATACTTGTAATTTGAACCTTTATATGTGTCCGGTTTTAAAAGTTGTAGCGAATTTAATTATTATCAGTTTTCAAAGTCCTCAAAACTGTATTCCTCCCTTAACCTTAATAGGCATTGATTTTACATGTATTAGGTTTATATTGTATCTGCAATAATTGAAGGTAATTATGCTTTCCAAGGAACCTTATTTGTTTTTGTTTTTTATTTTAGTAGTGAACCCAACGATAGTACAAAATTCGAAGCCAACAAAGAGTCTTTATCTGATTGGGATGAAGTAACTTATTCACCTATACCAATTCAACAAGGTAAATGTTTTAAGCGACTAGAAACGAGTGTTTAGTAACGGTTTGCCTGCTAACTAAGCTTTTGCACATATGAAGCATTGAATATCAATTTATAAGAATGGCGGATGTCCGAGAAAAGTTGACAACCCAGTTTTAGACGTGGAGGTGGTTTGGCCGCCATTGTGGAGTTGATCGTAACTCTAACCTTAAATCTGTCGTTATAATGCAGCGCCTCGGCAACAGATGTCTCAAATTCACTGATGTGATGTCGTAGTGTTGCCGCATATCGTATTTTATTGGAATTTTTAATGATATAAGCATTTTTTAAAGACAATAAAATAAGAGGTTCTCAATTCCAGCCGAATGTATATTTTTGTTAATAATATGTACGCTGGTGACTCCGGGGTAATTGGACCGATTTTCACAATGATTTTACCGTTGCATTAGGTGTTAAATGTCAAACAAATAAAAGGAGATAAAAAGCGACAGCAAATATAACTAAAATAGGTTTTATTTCGTAGAAAAATAGCAAAATACGTAATACACTATTACAAACAAACTGGATGTTTTTTTAAGTAAGAAAGTAAAACCTACTTATTTTAACCATTTTGAAAAGTAGTAATAATTGCAAATAAAAACCAAGTTATACAAACCGCACATCATTCATCCAACATATACGTTGTAGCCTAGGTATGTATTGAATAGTGAGAGTCGTCATTTAATTCTGTTAGAAATAGAATACATGGCAGTCAATATGTTTTCATGTAATTAACGGTGGAACGTCAAAAGGTTGAAAATATTATATTCTACTAAGCAATTAAAAATAGGGACATTTTTAGGTCTAGACTCTAGACTATACTATAGGTAGCAAAATAAAGGTAAACTACTTAAATGTAGGATAGGTGTAGATACTTATGTGAAATCAAGTTTTACGATAAGCTATAAAAATAAATTTAAAAAAACTCATGCAGCAAGTCAAACAGACAGGCGGCAACAATGTTTTAATTTAGCAGTGAAAAGGCTTGTCGTTAGTGGCTGCATCAACACGCTTTATTTTTGATGGCTCATTGGTGCCATCTATGAATTTAACGTAGCAGATTTAGGAAATCTGCTTATATGGCCTATGGAGGACTTGAGGTAGGAGGCCGATCGCAATGCATTGGATTCGGTCCCAAATTAGCATCGGTAATTCAGCTTTACGAGTTGCCATAAGATGGCGCTCGTGTTCGAAGTGGGCTATCAAATAAATGGTTTCTTATGGACGCGATAACTATTTTTATTTAAATTAGTTCTTTAAGGAACAAATAAGGACTTTTATATGAATTTAGACTTACTTTGTTGTACTTATTAGTAAACTCGGCCTGTATAAAGTTCCAACGATGCTTTGTTTTTAAAATACAGGAACATTCTAGCTAGACTCCTAGAGGGTTTTACCTTTGGAGCTAGAAAGAGACTTATTTGGCTGCGTTTCATCTCTGAAGAAGATCCTGTCTTACACCCCGACACAAAGCAAACTCTACTTTTATAAATTGTACCATTATTCATTATAAATATGAAAATTAATTACAATACAACGTTATTTGTCTTGTCTTGCCTTCAAACATGATTTGTTATTTCGAAAAATAAAATGTCAATTGTCGAAAGTAAAAGCACAGAAAAATAAAGGGTTTAGGTAAAAGCTAAAAACTATGGAGGATCTAGGTTTTCCACATTAAAAACGAAGAAGAAGAAGACAACATCAGCCCACTTCGGACGCGAGAGCCATCTATCGGCCAGTAGCGAACTAACCAAAAAACCGGGACAGAATTTGAAAATGCTGCCATTGTCGATCGGCCTCCTACCCTATAGTTCTCCATAATATGGCCCTCTTATCGTTTGATATTCAATGTATGAAGTAACAGTGCCAAAAATGATTACCTGTAGAAGGCTCAAAAGGTAATATTTTTCCCTACGCGTCGGTTAAAAAGGCCTGTCGTCCTGTCGTCAACCTTACCTTACAGAACTGATAAATGGAGGTTTTGGTTTGTTCTTAGCAACCAGTAAGCTGGTTCAGGTATAACGAATTTCTGACAATTTTTCAAGTGACATTTTTAACATTTCAACGCTCAACAATCGTTATTTATAGATTAACTGAGAGTCTACTTTGTTGTTGACGGTAAGTTTTACCAAAGAGGATATGGAACACCTACCAAAAGGTCTTGGTTGGGTCTTTTCTTTTGGTTAACGAAATATCGACCAAAAAATTCACCATTGAAACCAGACAATTCATAAAAATATGCCATATTTCCTCAGGTACCCCATCCTCAAGCGTCGAACCATCATCGGAACCTAAAAAACCCAACCCGGATCCGTTATTTGACTCTGGTTACCTCAAATCACCCTCGCCCCTCGAAAACACCTCAAAATTACCCCAATCGCCACAACTAGAGAACCCAGAATTAGCCGAGACTGATCAGTTTGAAGATGTTTTAAGTACCCCGAGCTTGTCTAGCGAGGATAACAAACTCCATTTGAAGAAAGCAGTGGCCAAGGAGAAGTTCGCTTCTCCGTTGATGTTGGAAAGTCAGAAGTAGGTGTATTATTATTGGAATTGCTGTGTAACTGTTTTTATATTGGACCGTAGACCGGGGATTTACACTTAAACGTTTTTTTAAGGCAAAAGTACGATCCGAATAGGGTAAACGAACTTGACAGGTTTCACAATATGTCGACGGCCAAGACGTTTATGAATAACTATTTAAAACCTCAAACCGAGTTTAAGAAAGGGCCGTTTAAAGATCTATCCGTGGCTGGACCATCCACTGGCTGGAAAAAAAGCAGGAAATTAAAGGTAAAGTTCGTCCTTAATATAGTCCGTTTATTACTACTAACATTAAAAAAGTTAGATTCACAGGCCTATAAAAAGCTGTATAAATGGCATTATAATATCTCGATCTAGATTGCCATCCACTAGTTTGAGTTGGCAGCATCAGTCCAACTTGTGGAGTTCCACAAGGATCAATATTAGGTCCCCATTATTATTCTTAATTTACATTATATCCGTTTCCAAATTGAACTTAAAGGGCAATATAAAGCTATTTGCAGACGATACAACAATTATTTATTTTGCTGAAACTTTCGCAGAAATGTATTTTGATGTTTTAATGATTTTAAAATGCTTCTTTCTTGGCTTCAATCAAATAAAATTACGTTAAATTTTACGAAATCTTCTTTTATGTTTATACTTAACTAAAATAAAATAAATTCCATCATTAACCCCTTAACATTTAATAATGAAAATATTCAATATTCAAAAACGACAACATTTTTAGGATTAGTTTTAGATGAAAATTTAAATTGGAAAGGCCATATCCAGTATATTATCAACTCGATATCTCCTTTGGTATCTGTTTTGTACAGAGCTAGATATTACATTCCTTTGAAATGCTACATTAATATATTCAAAATTACAATACTTAGCCTCTGTATGGGAATCTGCTTGTTTATCAAACTTAAAACCGTTAAAAAAAGTACAAAATAAAGTTATGCATACACAAATTACCACATTTAGAACCAACTGTTAATCTATATAGACCGAAAGAGTATTTACACGTTCCAAACATTTATAAATTAAAAATTTGTATTCTAATTCACTCTATTTTTTTAAAAGAAAAAATAGCACTTCAGGAGAATAAGACATTACATGATCATAACATCAGACATTGTAGAAACTATCAAACTATACCAGCAAAAAGTAATTTCTTAAAAAATCGCTTTTATATAACAGAATAATAAAATATAACAATCTTCCAAAATATATCAGAAAAATTGGCACCTTTTAAAAAACAATTGAAGAGATTATTACTAAATTAAATTATTTACACTATTTTTTTTAATTGGTTTTATTCATGAATTAAATTGGATTAACTTCCATTTTTTTATTGTTGTTTTCTTTATTATACTTACTATTTTCTATATTATATTATTATTTTCCATGTAATGAACTGTAAAAGTTAGTTTGGAATAAAGGCATTTTGAAAGTTAACTTCGTAGAGATCGTCACGCGCCCACTTTGAAAATACAGGGGTATAAATAACAAAACTGTTAAGTTTATAAATTATATATGAATAATTATTTATTAATAACTTTATTTTTTATATATTTTACCAATCAATCATAAAAATGACAATGACAATCTTTCTCCAGTCCAGGTAAGACTTTAGGATCTGTCACATCTCCCCCTCATAATTATGTCATTCCTTCTAGAGGTGCTATTTTAATAAATACAGGTCTTTCGGGGAATAACCATCCAATTTTTTTTTATAGGATTGTGATTAATTCTGAAACAGACTGATATTATTTGTAGGGTACAAAAAATAAAGTGCCCTTTATTTACCATGCAAAATACAAAATTAATAGGCTTAATACGGTGATAAAAAAATTTCCCCTTTTCCACAGGCGTCGTCCTGCGAGTTGCCGCAACCCACAGCAGAGAAAAAAATTATTAAAAGCGCCAAAATACCTGTAAGTGTGACGTTTTGACTATGGGGTTAATTATAGGGGTTCAATTTCCGTTGGTTTTTCTATTTCGACTTGTTATTGTTCGTTTTTAGGAAAAAAAAGTACCCGAAAAGAAGGAAATTGTCGAGCCCAGTCTATTGGACGATGCAAAAAGTATCACGAATTGCATTATTCAGAACAGTCTGAACAAAATCGATGTGGGGGATGAAATTGTCAATCGAAAGGCCGAATTAATACGGGACTTTGTAAGTAATGTCTATTTTTTAGCATAACTCCGCATTTTCAAATATACAATATATAAAATCACAAATTAAAAAAATCATGTTTAGTAATTATTAATAACCCCATCGAAATTATTTAAAAAAAAATATATATAATAACCATTTACAAAAAAAAAATATTAATATATACTTAATACGTTAAAGTTAGTTCAGTTTAAAAAAAAAAATTTTTAGTTTTTTTTTTTAAATCTATAATTATGATATTTCTTTAATTTTTTTCGGCAAACTGTTGTAAATGGTTATTCCTTTATAGTTTATATAATATTGATCTTTGGCCAAAAGTACTCTTTACCATAGGTGTTTGAGTTTGAATATGATGGTTTTGTCTCGTGATGTGAATAATGTTGGTCGAAGGAAATATTATATTTGATTGTTTTTCTTTAATAATAATAGAGTGTATTAGAATGCATAGTTTTAATTTATAAAGCTTTTCTAAATTTAAATATCCATCTGGTTCATACAAATTTATAGTTGGTTCCAAAAAAGGAAGTTTGTGTATGCTGAATTGTAGTCAAATTCGCTGATCTCCAATTTGAAATCATATACTGTAATTTTTAATAAACCAATAAACATACTAGCATTTACTTTTCACTTTGTTTCCTGATGATGAGTGTTTCTACACTCGAAACATGTCGATGTGATCCTAGGTTCGCCTAGTTTTTCGATTAATAAATATTGTGGAGAAAGACTTCGTGCTTTTCTTTTTCTGTATCATTTAACTCCACTTTGAGTATGGACTACTTCTTCAAAAATATATGATTATTGAAAGATAGTGAAGAAATGTTATTATTTTGTAATTTTGATTTACCTATAAACATAAAAGATGATTTATTAAAATTTAACGATAATTTATTAATTTCAAGCCATTTACATAATATTATATTTAGGTCGTGGTTAATGTTATTATGAATTTGAGCATAGTCTTCATAAAAATATACAATAGTAGTATCATCGTATGAATTTAACAAGTAATTTAAACTAGCCAACGGACTTTTAGACACTTAAAATCACGATGAACAATTAAAGAAAAAAACATATCAAAGATACTAAAATAATAGCTTCATCGGACTTTCCGCTTGCTATTGATAAAATAATAATAATAATAATAATAACATAACCCTATATTTTCAAAGTTGGCGCGCGTTGATAGCTACGAAGTTACAGTCAGAATGATGCTGCCAACTCAAATTAGTGGATGGCAACCTATAAAAACTCCCATTCGTTGCGAGATATTATAGTGGGCCTTTTATACAGTCTATTAGGCGTTCTACTTTTTAATATAGGCCTGTGTTTGGACTAACTTAAAGGCTGTACTTTGAAACGTTACACGTGACTGTATTATAAAACCCTATTTTAGAATCCTCCCCTTCCGCCAGAGATAAACGCTGATATAGTAGTAATTCAGGACCAACCAGAACTTGTCTTTGTTGATGCTTTGGATATAGTTCCTGATCTGTTACCTCTTCCTCAAGGAGTGGAAAATGGAGACCTCGCAAATAATAACCGAGATAATGAAGGTAATGCCATATTTTTTGATAAGATATTCTGGGCGGACTGATATATATATAATAACCATTTACAAAAAATATATATATCATACGTTAAAGTTAGTTTAGTTTTAAAAAATATATTTTTAGTTTTTTTTTTAAATCCATAATTTTGATATTTCTTTCATTTTTTCGGCAAACTGTTTTAAATTGTTATTCCTTTGTATAATATTGATCTTTGGCCAAAAGTACTCTTTACCATAGGTGTTCTAATATGCTGATTTTATCTCTTGTTGTGAATAATGTTGGTCGGAAGAAATATTATATTTGATTGTTTTTCTTTAATAATAATAGAGTGTATTAGAATGCATAGTTTTAATTTTTAAAGCTTTTCTAAATTTAAATATCCGTTTGGTTCATACAAATTTATAGTTGGTTCTTGGTTTTAAAAAAGGAAGTTTATGTATCTATTTAATTACTTTGTTTTGTAGTTTTTTTAATGGCTGAATTGTAGTTAAATTCGCTGATCCCCAAATTGAAATCATATGCTGTAATTTTGAATAAACCAAAGAATAATATCTTTTTTTTTTAAATATTTTAATGATATATTTTTAGCTTTAAACAAAATGCCACTTTACTTTACTTACTTACTACTAAAAATTTTATTGTATTAGTATATTTAATTATATGATTATTGAAAGACAGTAAAGAAATATTAATATTTTTTAATTTTGATTTACTTATAAACATAAAAGATGATTGATTTATTAAAATTTAATGATAATTTATTAATTTCAAGCCATTTACATATTATATTTAGGTCGTGGTTAGTGTTATTATGAATTTGAGCATAGCATTCCTGAAAATATTCATTAGTAGTATCATCAGCAAACAATTTTATTTTACCTTTTAAATTTAATTTTGCAATAAAATTAATGTAGATTAAAAAAAAGTAGGTCCTAAGGTTGACCCTTGCGGAACACCACAAGTTATGGTTTCTTGTGAGCTTTTAACATTTTCCATTTGAACAAACTGTTTTCTATTACTTAAGTAATTTTTTAACAATGAATAAATATTTCCCCGAATTCCAATATTGTATAGGCTTTTAAGTAAAATGTTGTGATTGACTGTATCAAATGCTTTACATAAATCTAGGGACAGTAGGCAGCATTTTTGGTTGCTATCAACGTTTTGTTAAATATCTTTGATAATATCTGCAGCTGCAACTTCTGTATCTCTAAATTTACGAAGACCATAATCCATAATGAAATCGAGAGAGTAATTTTTTTTCTACAAAATTTACTATTCTATTATTTAAAAATGTTTCAAAAATCTTTGAAAATGTGGGTAAAACAGAAATTGGGCGATAGTTACTACTAATATATTTTTCTATATATTATAAATTAATAAATACGTTTAGCTGCTAACATAACGCCTTGACAATCTTTCAGTACTATATTATTATTCTATTTGTGTGTTCGTAACCCTTTACTAATCTTATTTGTGAATTTCAGGAAACAATTTTGTGGCAGATATCCAAGAACAAGACGTAGACGAAGGTATCGATCTTCTCAACGATAACCTAGAAGAACTGATGGTACCACTTCTAGAAGACAACTTGAATGCCTTTGATAACAATAACGATCTAGTTGTGGAGGGTCATAACATAGAAATAGCGATGCCTGTACCACACAGACATATCGAAGAAGTTGTAGGAAACTTCGAAGTGAATGAGGTGGAACCAGACGGCGACTTAGAGGTGTGTTTTTTTTAATTTCTTTTCCCATCTCGTATATAATAATAATAATAATAATAATAATAATAAGTTTATTTAAAATTTAATAATATAATAAATATGTTTATGTTGTCTTCTATAAACTTATTCTTCAATCCCCTGAAGCTGAGCTTGTTGGGGGCAAATCTTATTTTTTGTTTTAGTATGTAAAATCATAAATATGCATTAAAATCAAGTTTTAAAGTAAAAATGTTAATTTATAGTATAAACACAGTTTTTTTTGAAGAAATATATTACTTTTATTAATTTATAATTTTTAGGTAAAAAATATTACTTATATAAATTCAGCAGCAGAGCAATATTAATTAATTAAAGCATTTCTAAAAATATTTTCAAATTGTTTGTTTTTAATATCCATGTATTTCGACTTTAAATTTTTGTTGGTAAATAATCATTTAAATAAAACCATAAATATTTGAAATTTTTTTGTCCCATGGACTTATTTATTTTAGGTTTTATGATTATTTCATTTTTATGGCGTGTATTCTGATTATGGTTTTTAAATTATTGTACCTATAAGGTTTTTATTTTTAAAATATTAAGATGTTATAATGTAAAGTTGTCTTATGTTCAACTTTTTTGTTTCTGAATATAATTCTTTTGAATGATAAAGATAATCTTTATTGAATATAATTTTTAGAAACCTTTTTTGTAATATTTCTAATTTTTTAACTAAAGTTCTATTTATTCCCCCCCAACCTAAAATTCCGTAATTTAAATGAGTTTTAACTAACGCGTAATATAATATTTCCATGTCTTACATTTTAAAAAATTTTCATGTTTTTAAAAATCTGTACTTAGTAAACTTCTGTCTGTACTTTTTTAATTAAGTATTCTAATTAAAAATTCCAGTTTAATTTACTGTCAAAAATTATTCCTAAATATTTTATTTTATTAACTTTAAAAATTTGAATGTATTCATTTATTTGAATACTATTCATATTTCGTGGTAGGTTATTTAGGTTTAAAGTAAAAGGAATATAATTTGTTTTATTAAAATTAATTGTTAACAAATTGTTATCAAACCAATTTTTTATAATTTTAAAATCTTTTTTAATTTTATTATTTACGTTGTCCCAATTTGTATCGGTATAAAATATTGTAGTATCATCTGCAAAACTATGAACTTGTCCATCGCAATTTATACTAAATAAGTCGTTAATATAAATATTAAAAAATAATGGTCCTAAAATTGTTGTTGAGGAACACCATACTTAAATACTTTTGGATAGCTTTTTTCTTTATCTATTTGAACATAAGTTGGTCTATTTTTCAATTTCTAATTGCTTTCCTATAATTCCTCTGAATCCAATATTTTCAAACTTTTTAACAGTAAATTGTGGGTAACTGTATCAAAAGCTTTTGCTAAATCTAGAAAAATACTAATACAAGGTTTTTTATTATCTAGTGCATCATATATTTGTTCTGTTAGATAGCAAATAGCGTTTTGTGTTGATTAATTTTTTTGAAACCCAAACTGTTTATTAGAAATAAAATGTATTTTTTCCAAATAATTTTCAATTCTTAATTTTAAAATTTTTTCGAATTCTTTTGCTATCGAAGATATTAATGTTATTGGTCTATAATTACTAGTTTTACTAGAATCTCCATTTTTTAAAATAGGTTTTATTGTACCAATTTTGAAAGCTTCTGGATATACAGTATGTCTCCGTAAGTTTGCACCATATGGAAAACTTTTTTATTATTCATTTTACGAAAAAAAGTTATTCTTCATAAAAAGCTCTGCATGGTCTAAAACCTAAAATGCAACCATTAAATATCGAAATTTTCTAGTCATCTACGAGGTTTGTCAAAAAATGTGAATTTTTCCCAAGAATGTGAATTTTTCCCAAGAGTAAAGTACCTTTATTTTTGACATTATCAAAAATTGTTATTAAAAAAAGTTGATCAGAACTAAAAACCACGTCTAAATATGCAATAACACGCATTAAATTAATTAAATAATTAAAAAATTAAATAATTAATAATAAATTAATAAAATAATTTTTCAACATAAATGGGTATAATTGCACATTTAGACGTCGTTTTTAGTTCTGATCAACTTTTTTTAATAACAATTTTTGATAATGTCAAAAATAAAGGTACTTTACTCTTGGGAAAAATTCACATTTTTTGACAAACCTCGTATATGACTGGAAATTTTCGATATTTGATGGTTGCATTTTAGGTTTTAAACCATGCAGAGCTTTTTATGAAGAATAACTTTTTTTCGTAAAATGAATAATACTAAAGTTTTCCATATGGTGCAACCTTACGGAGACATACTGTACCTATACTGGTTTTAAAAATATTATTTATAAGAAATGTAGTGGTCTAGATAGAAGATGTAAAAGACCCTTCTTCATAAAATTTTAATTTAGGCAGATGATTCAGTAGCTCACGCAAGTCGCGAAGCTCTTTTCGACGCTAATTCCGAACAAGATCTACTGGACGATTTCGATATCCCTCCTCAGGCGAATCACGACGAAATTTTCAACGTGTTGAACTTGGACAGTAACGTTCTATTGGTCGGCTTGCACCCCATCAGCTCCAGCGGTACGAGAAGGGACCAATCGCCTGGCGCAGGTAAACAATTGAGGTGATTTTTTTATTTCCACAACTTTTTTGTTAAGGTGGGAGTATCAACATGCTTGCCAACCTATAACCTATTTCGCGTAGATTTATTTATTTTTTCTAACTTTTACACAAAATTTAAATAAAATCAATATCGTCTTCATATTCTAAACATGTTAAATAAATGTCAAGGAATTTCATAAGTTATTTAAGGAGAATTGTATATCGAAAAATATCGGTTAAGATTTTTTTTAACATTATTATGTCATTATTCTTTCACTATACAATTCTCCCAAAATAAGCAATGTAAAATGCAAAATAAATTGATATTTTCGTAATATATCAGATATTACCTAAATAATGTGCAGACGATATTGATTTTATTTAAATCTTAATCAATAAAATAATAAACTAAGAAAAACAAGGCCAAATAGGTTATAGGTTGGCAATAAATTGAATGACGTTGATAATTTCACCTTTATCTTAGTATATCATTGTACAGGGTTATCCAACCAAGACTAGACAAGGCGATTTTTTGACTTTTCCTGTACTTTTATAAAAAAAACTGAAATAGCCATCTTAAGGTGGCAGTATCAACATGCTTGCCAACCTATAACCTATTTCGCGTAGATTTATTTATGTTTTCTAGCTTTTATACAAAATTTAAAGAAAATCAGTATCGACTTGATATTCTAGAGGTAATAATTGACATATTTAATAAATATCAAGGAATTTCATAACTTATTTTAGGAGAATTGTATAGCGAAAAATATCGGGTAAGATTTTTTTTAATATTATTATGTCATTGTCACTCATTGTTCTTTTACTATACAATTCTCCCAAAATTAGCAATGAAATAAATTGATATTTTTGTAATATATCAGATACTACCTAAATAATGTACCGACGATATTGATTTTCTTTAAAAGTTAGTTATTAAAATAATAAACTCAAAAAATCAACGCGAAATAGGTTATAGGTTGGCAATAGAGTAAATGACGTTGAGAATTCAACCTTAATAACATTTTTCTGAATTTTCTGAAATAGGGGTACTTTATTCTTGCACAAGTTTTATTACTTTTTGCCTACCCTGTACGCCGTTTAACTTGCAACCATTCCAAGTGCACCAAATATGATTATCGAACATGCACCAACTTCAATGAAGAATAAAATTTTCTGAGAAATCGGTAATAAAAAAATGCCCATAATATGTTGCACACTTAAGTAAACAACCACACTGTATATACCCAGAAGTGCCACCATATTAAAAATATAATAGCCAGGTTGCCCCCATCAACATTAGCATACTGTCAAATTTTCAAAATGTTTCTATGTATAGTTTTTCATATTATAGATCGAAGCTGGTCCCCTGTATTTTATCTTATCCAAAACTATATATTAATCTTTATGTTTCAGCCTCGATACAGACAAACACAAGTAGCTTCCCCAATTGGTTGCTGCAAATTTTGGGGAATCACGTGGCCGATGAACCAGTCGCGGGACCCTTGGGACCCCACGATGAGCCCCATTTTTATTGTCAGGGCGATGGCCTAGGTAAATTACATAATGTGTATAATAATAACCAGGGCATATTATAATGTACTGAATAGTCCTGTAAATACTACAATTCAGGATAATCTATCGTAGGGGTCCATCCGTCGGTAATAGCAGTCGATGTAGATGAAGCCGAAGACGCGGACAACGACACGTCGTCCACAGAAGACTCTTCATCCTCTAACACCGCGGACTTTGCCGAAGTGGAACCCGGACCTTCGGATATGTTCGACACGAGCAGCCTGCCTGAAGATTCCTTGGTGGCCACCAGCCTGATTGACGACAATTCCGGTCATCCAATCCGGGCGGGGGGAAGTATGGTTTGGACGGATCGGGAGTCACATGATAATGTCGACGTAAGATACTTATTATATTACACCCCTCTAAAAAAGTCTAAACAAAGGAATTTTTGTTTGATCCCGTCTCTACAAGTGCTTTTGCATTGTTTGACCCCAGGCATAGGTAGACATAGTCAATTTTGACCTCCCACGACCTTTAACACGCTATATTAGCTTCACCTGTATGCTTGTAACCGACTTCTTTAAACCCGATTTTGACCCACTTTAAACGGTCAGATTTAATTTAAATTTTGTAGACTTATCAAGAACCGCTGACAATGCAATAATCTACACGCAAAAAATTCTCCCTGATTCTACAGGTAGGCTTTTAGTACATTTTTCCGTCGTTCTTGGAATTGCTTGGGTTATGGCTTCCCCTTCGAGTCCTAACAAGGACGAAACGGCCGTCGTGGTCTACCCGCCCCCAGGATATCCATTGACCTTGGATCCCTGTGTATTCCAAAATAAAAGATAGTTACACACTTGTCCGATATGCCACTATATTTTCTTTTTCTTTTAATAATACTAATGTTTATCGTTCTTTATTTTTTTTCTCCCAATATTAAGAACTTCAAGAATTATTTTAAAATATATTTATTTTCCGCTTTTTAGTTTGATTAATTAATTATTAAAGCGTTTTTTTTTAGGTTTTTTAACTATATTTATTAACATAGCTATTTGTAGGAACCCCCACCAATTGAAATAACCAGTTCCGATGATGACACTCTTATTATGGAGTCCATTGCCAATGGAGAAAACTTAGTTGACGAGATAATTCGAACGGCTGTAGAAGAAGTGACGCTCAGATCTCAACTAAACAGTGAATTCAGTATGAGCGTTCCGAAAAACTCTGAAAATGACCTGTCAAGCTCGGAAAATGTATCGGTAACTCAGAACTGTTGTATAGTTCCCATGACCGACAGCTACGAAGTCATGAAGCCGGGCGAATCGCCGAAGAAACCTAAACCCGAGCCGATGAGCTCCGATCAAGACTTGTTGTTACCACACAGCAATACTAGTAGCAGTAACGAAGACATACCAAAGGAAGATTCAACTCCGTCTGAGGAAAGCATGCGAGAAGTTCAGAGTTCCAGTGGATCAGAAAAATCGGAGTATTATGAGACTTAACGACAGCGTAGCGTCAAAAGACGAGCGCTTCAATGTTGATAGCACAATTACACAAGTTTTAAGTTTCGGAAGAATGTAGAACGTTTCGATGGTTAGGCAGGATTAAAGGCCACGAAAATTGGTATTCAACAGTCTCTCGCTTGTTGTTCGTCGGATTAGATTTACGGTTATAAGGTGTGGATTGAAAAATACTTTACAAAAAATGTATCAAAATGAAGCTGTTCTCATTATTCCGAAAATACGCTGCCTTATGTTGTTGGGCTATTGGGGGGTTATTTTCTATATTTCTAGTTATTTTTTAATGTATAAAACGAGATTTTACCAGAGTTGTATAGTGTGTTTGGAAAAAATAGTTTTTTTAAGGCTATGATTGCAAGAAGTACCGTGCGTTCAATTTATTTTGATAACATTTTGATTCACTATAACTTTTTTGTTTTTAAAGATATGAAGGTAAACAAAAAAATAAAATGTAGGGTTGGTTGCCAAGTTTTTTTCCTAAGTTACATATAAAACAAAACACTATCAATTTTCTGACATATAAGTCTACCTTATGTTTTTTTTAAATGGAACACCCTGTATATTTTTACATTTTTAAATTCCACATAAAATTATAATTATTTTTTATTAAATGCATTATTAGTCTATACTTCATAGTTGACAAAGTGACATTTTTGAACTTTGATAGCTTCTAACTTTCTAACAGTACGTCTTAGAGCAAAACGGCTTACATGTCCCTATCTTCAAATTTTATTATCTTCCCAAAAAAATTAACTTCCGGTTAAACCGGATGTAACTCGAAAGCAGGAAATATAGTTGTTCTGGTTTAACTGGAAGTTGATTTTTTTGGGAAGATAATAAAAATTGAAGAAGGGACATGTAAGCCGTTTTGCTCTAAGACGTACTGTTAGAAAGTTAGAAGCTGTCAAAATTCAAAAATGTCACTTTTCGAGAGTCAATATCTCGGAAACTATGAAGTATAGACTAATAATGCATTTAATAAAAAATAACTATAATTTTATGTGGCATTTAAAAATGTAAAAATATACAGGGTGTTCCATTTAAAAAAACATAAGGTAGACTTATATGTCAGAAAATTGATAGTGTTTTGTTTTATATGTAACTTAGAAAAAAACTTGGCAACCAACCCTACATTTTGTTTTTTTGTTTACTTTCATATCTTTAAAAACAAAAAAGTTACAGTGAATCAAAATGTTATCAAGATAAATTGAACGCACGGTACCTACGTTCGGGTTTGTTCTTTTGCAACTCGCAATCAATAAAATCACCCCGGCATCGGCACGATGAGGTTTATATGCAAATATAGTCTTTAAAATATAATGAAGTTAAAGTTATACAAACCACGGAAGAAAGTCAATAAGAAGATCCTCTGAAATCTCTATTTAACAAAAATTTAACTTACTGTAAAAAGTTCATTTATTAGAAAGTACATATTTGTTTTAAAAATTTGGAATGTAAAAACCTTTTTTTATAGGAAGTACCGTGTACATTTTTGTTGGCACTGAAATAAGTAAAGCATCTGATAATTAAAACACAGTGGTTCATTTGTAAACTCATATAATACATTGACCGGCAGAAAGTGCGCAGCATATGGAAAAGTTTTTTATCTATAAGTTTAGAAAATTATTTTTATTTTAGATAGGTTCTGCATGTTCTCAAACCAAAATACCCATTAAATCCGGTAAAAGTCTTATGGTATGCGAGGTAGGATCAAAAATTTGAAATTCCGCTAAGAGTAAAATACCTCCATCTTTCATTTCAGAATATTTTTTTTACTAAGAAGTATTGTTTTAATTTCAAAGTTATACCCAAATTCCAAATTTTGCTTATTTTGGACAAAAAAATGGATTTAATAGTGTTTTCTGAATAACCCTGTATAAAAAATAAATGGCAACCGAACAGTACGAAAATAAGATTTTCTGCAGACTTTGTTAGAGATTACCGTCGATCATAAGTCCGATTAGTTTGTTTTCATAATATTATGGCTTTTTAAAATAAAAACAAAAATATTAAATATTTTTGCTGCACACCGTATTTTATTTTCTGAGGGAACAAGTTAATTTCATCTAACTGATTTTTTTAATTTACATTGACTTAAAGCATCTCCTGAATAGTTTTTATACATTGAAGTATGCATAGAAAGTTTCCTTTTCATTTATAAAAAAAAAATTTTAATTAAAAATATATTTTGAACGGATTTTATATTATTCGTCGCGCAAAATAAGGAAACTTTCTATGCATACTTCAATGTATAAAAAATCATTTAGGAGATGCTTTAAGTCAATGTGAATCAAAAAATATCAGTTAGATGAAATTAACTTGTTCCCTCAGAAAATAAAATACGGTGTGCAGCAAAAATATTTAATATTTTTATGTTTTTATTTTAAAAAGCCATAATATTATGAAAACAAACTAATCGGACTTATGATCGACGGTAATCTCTAACAAAGTCTGCAGAAAATCTTATTTTCGCACTGTTCAGTTGCCATTTATTTTTTATACAGTGTTATTCAGAAAACACGATTAAACCCATTTTTTTTTGTCCAAAATAAGCGAAATTTAGAATTTGGGTATAACTTTGAAATTAAAACAATAATTCTTAGTAAAAAAATATTCTAAAATGAAAGATGGAGGTACTTTACTCTTAGTGGAATTTCAAATTTTTGATCCTACCTCGTATACCATAAGACTTTTACCGGATTTAATGGGTGGTATTTTAGTTTGAGAACATGCAGAACCTATCTAAAATAAAATTAATTTTCTAAACTTAAAGTTAAAAAACTTTCCCATATGCTGCGCACTTTCTGCCGGTCACTGTATATCTTGTAATCACCCTATGAAAACCCTGTATAAAATCTCAAGTTTTGTTTTCTTATTTTATTACCTATAGGTACATCTACCTATCCTATATTTCTTTAGAAGACTGAAAGTTTTGTTAATAAATCAGTTTCTTGGCCATTTCTTGTTTATTTTAATATAACATTTATATTATTTTGGGGCTCTAGGTACATCATATACAGGGCGTCCGAAAATTATGAGCAAAAAATTTAGAGGATAATAATTATGCTAGACCCAAAAATAAATGCTGTCTCTTCCTATAACATTTTTTCGAAAATTGATTATTAACTGAGTTACAGGATGTTAAAGTTAAATTTTATTTTATATATAGCGATGGGCGGATCGGATCTGAGCCGGATCGGTGAGTCGGATCTTAAGAAAGATTAATACTGATCCGACTCTCAAAATAAAATAGACGGATCTGAGTGATCTGACGGATCTATTTGATTTGATTGTCGACCGCTAGGTTCACGTTTGGCGTAGGGATAGAATTCACTGCTACGGCACCACGAGCTGCGATGGAGAGTGGCTCGTGGCTCTCGGATCCGTTAAAAGATTTTTTAAAGTCGTTCCGATGCCTGACATGCGGGTCGCAGCGTTGGAAAAGAAAACGAAGCGTGGCGATTTATTACTGTTGTGTTTATTGTATTGTAGTTGCGTCACTTATTTCTGATGATTTCATAGAGTCTGGAATATAAGTTTTTTCTATGAAACCACCATATTAAAGAATCTTCGTATCTTTTAATAAGCGGTTCATTTAAATGTTTGTCCATTTCTGTGATCACTGGGGGGTTCTTATTTTTTGAATAATGTTAAGTGGCGCTACCGCGTAAGATCGTTTAAAATAATGATCAATGACACGGATCGTGACTCAGAATAACGGTCGAGAACCGATAAGATTTTCTTTTTGGGACAAGACCCGGGATCCGGCTCATTGAGTCGGATCTTTGTGCTGATTCGGATTTGGTGACCCGAATCCCAAAATAGATCCGTCTTGCCTACCACTAATTATATATATAAAAATAATACATCAATCGATGAACAGTTAGGGTTTCGGTGGTTCCCCTCAAAAATGCATTAGAAAGTAGACCAACTGTACAACGCTGTGCATTTAACCTAAAACGCAAACCCATTTTTCTGTGCAACCGACTGCAACCGACAGTTCCCTTTTTATAGGTTAGAAGTTTCGGTAAATTAATTTTATACATTAACAATTTCTGTATTTAAAGGTA
This sequence comes from Polydrusus pterygomalis, assembly GCA_963969555.1. Classification (NCBI taxonomy): domain Eukaryota; kingdom Metazoa; phylum Arthropoda; class Insecta; order Coleoptera; family Curculionidae; genus Polydrusus; species Polydrusus pterygomalis. Next base: position 11,856,991 of record OZ018383.1, read on the forward strand.
CAAAAATGTTTCGTAGATGCTTAATTCCTACTGTAAATTGTCTTATAAGAACAGTCAGGCCTCGCTTCGTCGTAATAAACGCTATTTATCCTCAATATGTAGCCAGTGGTAAGTAAAATACGATTGCAAATAATATATTTTAAATACAACGCCGTTCTTTATAGATGCGACGTTTTGTAGATCATTTGCCACTACTATTCCCGATGTCTCAACTGAAAATTTGGAAAAAGTTAGCTATGAAGATGTTAAAAACTTAGCGAATATTAAAAATGTTGTGCTCATAGATGTAAGAGAGCCAAACGAACTAGTAGAACACGGAGTTCTTCCTGGAAGTATAAATATACCTTGTAAGCATATTTATTGTCCTGATTAGTCTAAAGCGCTGATTACCTATACCTTCCAGTAACCTTCATTAACATAATTGTGTATTAATTATCAAGAACCATTACAAAATTTTATATTAAGCTTGTTAAACATATATAAACCCTAATTTTAGTAGGAGAAGTTGAGTCAACTCTAAAAAACATGTCAGACGACCAGTTTTTAAAACAATACGGATGCAGTAAGCCCGATGAGAATACCCCAGTTGTATTTTCTTGTATGCGAGGCATAAGAAGCGAGAAAGCACAGATAGCCACATTAAAACTTGGATATAAAAAGTAAGCAATGCACAATTAAAAGTTTCTATGAATGTTTAGACATAAAACTTTATTTTTAGTGTAAAAAAACTATTCGGGCGGCTGGACGGATTGGGCAGAACAAACCAAATAGACCAGAGGTAAAAGAAAAGTTGTCTTGTGATAATATAGATTAGATTGTGAATTAGGTGGACGATTTTTTAACTCAACTTAGACATAGGTACTTGTAAGTATTTTGCTGTTCGTAAAGAAGATACTTTTTAAAAAAAAATTGTGTAATTATATAAAAATAAATAAATGTGAATATTGAAATTTGCAGGTTTTTAATATTTATATGGTGACAAAATATGAAAACAAAAAATTTATAGGTGTAGTAGAGAAAAATTGAAAAATCAGTTTTTTTTATTTCTGAATTTTGATTATCAACCAATTTTATTACAAAGAATACAATAGAAATAGTAATAAAAATAATGCTTGACAAACATATTTTTACCGAACCTGGAAGTAAAAAAAATAAATAATATTAACAAATAAAACTTTATTAACAAATGTATAAAACTATAAACAACAGACAGAACTATGTTATTTTTGGTAAAAAAATATTGTCCACTGTCATTATATAGCTGAACCTCACTGTTACCGTTATATTAAAATTATAAACATAACTAAGGGCAGGACCAAATTATCTACTTGCGTGGTTTTTGCTTCTATCACAGATCCTACAATAATGGCTAAAATTATTCGTATCACATCTTCAGATTTTAAATATGGCAGACAACCTTAAAATAAATTAAAATAATTCAAATTAATAAATTATCATTAAATTTTAATAAATCATCTTTTATGTTTATAAGTAAATCAAAATTAAAAAATAATATTTCTTTACTGTCTTTCTATAACCATTTAATTAAATATACTAATACAATTAAATTTTTAGGTTTATATATTGATGAAAATTTAAGTTGGAAAAAACATATTGAATATTTAAGAAGTTACATCTCACCAATAATAATTGTACAGAGCTAGATATTTCATTCCTTTGAAATACTTAAAAAATATATATTTTTCATTAATATATTCAAAATTACAATACTTAGCTTCTGCATGGGGATCTGCTTGTTTATCAAACTTAAAACCATTACAGAAATTGCAAAATAAAGTTATTAAATGTATACACAAATTACCACATTTAGAACCAACTGTTAATCTATACTTAGGTCCTTAAGTACATCAAGAAAATCTAGGATATGATTCCTGGCATCAATTTAAGTTGAAAAGTTCATATGGACTTATGCCCTAAAATGCTTACCCTCTAAGATACAGGGTGTTAAAATATTTTTAAAAAATAATTGTTTTTTTAAAATTTCGGAACTCCTTGAAGATACGGTATTGAAAATTGATGTCGATTGATTTCGTATCAAACTGCACTTCTTGGTTAAAAAAGGGTTTGCCTACTTCCACCAGTGGCGTGCATGAAGATACCATCAATATTTTTTTTGTGAAAATATGTGATACGCCACTGTTTTTTTTAAACTCTGATGCATTTTCATGCATTACTGATATAAGCGGAACAAAAGTTGTCTCTACTATGTTTTTGAAAAAAATGGTAGTTTTAAAGGAAAATGGAAAATATTTTAACACCCTGTATCTTAGAGGGTAAGCATTTTAGGGCATAAGTCCATATGAACTTTTCAACCTAAATTGATGCCAGGAATCATATCCTAGATTTTCTTGATGTACTTAAGGACCACCCTGTATAGACCGAAAGGGTATTTACACGTTCAAAACATTTATAAATTAAAAATTTGTATTCTAATTCACTCTATCATTTTAAAAGAAAAAAAATCAAACATAACACTTCAGGAGAATAAGACATTACATGATCATAACACCAGACATTGTATAAATTATCAAACTATGCCAGTAAAAAGTAATTTCGGAAAAAAATCGCTTTTATATGACGGAATAATAAAATATAACAATCTTTCAAAAAATATCAGAAAAATTAAAAATTGGCAATTTTAAAAAAACAATTAAGATATTTACTAAATTAAATTATTTATACTATTTTTTTTTTAATTGATTTTATTAATTAATTAAATTGGATTAACTTCCATTTTTTTTTATTGTTATTTTTTTTTTAATGGTTATTATTTTCTATATTATGTTGTCATTTTCCATGTAATGAACTGTAAAAGTTAGTTTGGAATAAAGACATTTTTTGAAAGTTAAGTTAATAATTGGCATTTTATTCAAAGCTTAAATTATATATTAAAATATTTAGAAAATATATATTATTCTTTGGTTTATTCAAAATTGCAGTATAATATATTATGATTTCAATTTGGAGATAAGCGAATTTAACTACAATTCAGCCATTAAAAAAACTACAAAACAAGATAATTAAATGCATACATAAACTTCTATTTTTAGAACCAACTATAAATTTGTATGAACCAAATGGATATTTAAATTTAGAAAAGCTTTATAAATTAAAACTATGCATTCAATTATTATTAAAGAAAAAGAATCGAATATAATATTTCCTTCGACCAACATTATTCACATCACAAGACAAAATCATCATATTCAAACACCAATGGTAAATATTACTTTTGGCCAAAAATCAATATTATACAGTATGTCTCTGTAAGTTTGCATCATATGGAAAACTTTTTTATTATTCATTTTACGAAAAAAAGTTATTCCTCATAAAAAGCTCTGCATAGTCTAAAACCTGAAATGCAACCATCAAATATCGAAATTTTCCAGTCATATACGAGGTTTGTCAAAAAATGTGAATTTTTCTCAAGAATGTAAAGTTTTCCCAAGAGTAAAGTACCTTTATTTTTGACATTATCAAAAATTGTTATTAAAAAAAGTTGATCAGAACTAAAAACCACGTCTAAATATGTACTAACACGCATTAAATTAATTAAATAATTAAAAAATTAAATAATTATTAATAAATTAACAAAATAATTTTTCAACATAAATGCGTATAATTGCATATTTAGACGTGGTTTTTAGTTCTGATCAACTTTTTTTACCAACAATTTTTGATAATGTCAAAAATAAAGGTACTTTACTCTTGGGAAAAATTTACATTCTTGGGAAAAATTCACATTTTTTGACAAACCTCGTATATGACTGGAAAATTTTGATATTTGATGGTTGCATTTTAGGTTTTTGACCATGCAGAGCTTTTTATGAAGAATAACTTTTTTTCGTAAAATGAATAATAAAAAAGTTTTCCATATGATGCAAACTTACGGAGACATACTATATAAAGGAACAACAGTTTGCCGAAAAAAATTAAAGAAATATCAAAATTATGGACTTTTAAAAAAACACTAAAAAAATATTTTTTAAAACTTTAACGTATTATATATTAATTTTTTTTTTGTAAATGGTTATTATATAGGTACCTATATATATATATTTTTTTTTTTAATAATTTCGATGGAGTTATTAATAGTTACTAAACATGGTTTTTAATATTTGTGAATTTATATATTGTCTATAGTGGATTTCACCTTAGTTTTTAATGCTTTGACGTCTCTCTTGTCAAACATATTAGCCAACACGTGCTTTTAAAGTCCCTAATTCTATAAACGGCTTTCAGGCACGGGCATTGGCTAGATTAACAAGAGATGGATATATCTGGCCGTATAGTTACATGTACATGACGAAGATGCACGCTACACAGTTCAATACGTTGCCCTTCAATGAGCTCAAACTCGTCAAAAGCACAACATCGCTCGTATATGCCGTTAGTATGCGCATCTTTGTCTTACGCATTTGCTCTCGCATATCTCTTTTCGTACTTCATTAATTCGATTGTCTCGTCGCGTTCTTTAAATATCACAGAGCCGCATTGGGACTTGGGACAAACCGCGCACCGCGTGCATTCTACTGTTAATTCTTAGAGTCTAATTCTTGATCGTTCGTGTTATTGTTTTTGGTATTTTTGAGACAGCATTTTGCTTATATTTTGTGCGTATTAGACTTTTTGGTTTTAAACTGCCGGACTGTGTGTATGTGACGTGTTTCTTTTTATGCAAAAGTAAGTAAATAATTAGTAATGTCTCGGACGGTGACGACGACATCGACAGCTTGTCAGATGAAGACCAAAAATAATAGGGAACTTGCAACAAAATTAAATTTGAAAACCACAGTGAACCATTATGCTAAAATAAGTTTTACATACAGTTGTATTGAAGAGTGCTTGAGGTATCTGTTCTGCAAACGCATGGACAAAAATCTTTTTTTGTAGTATCTACTTACATTATTTTTTCTTTATTCATTAAAAAAAAATACCTAATTCGATAACATTACAAACTTTTATTGTTTTATTATAAACCAACGAAAAGTTAGACCTATTGTAAACTTCAAACTCTTTAGAACCTAGTCTAAAGAAAAACATATCTACCCGTGAATAAGAAAATAAAAAGTAAACAATAAGCTATTAAATATAATATATAGATTTTTTCAACTTAACACTGCATGGTCTAAAATCAAATTAAAAAACAAAATAATGCTTTAATAAAAAACGTAGTTAATTACTGATGATACTAGATTCACGACTGCCCCTTGTATATTTTTTATTGTACTAAATTTAAGAGTGTGTTTTTACCAAAATAACAGCACTTTATTATATTATGAATAAAAATTAAATGAAATTGTTTTTCTGATATTCTATCCTATTTCCATTCCCCTTCAGTGTTTTTTTTTTAAATATCTTAAAAATTGCTTAGGTAATTCTCGTTTCCATCCATAATTACAACTACAAATAAATTGACCCATGTTCACACATAATTTTTAAGTCCGGCCCTGGCCAATCCTTAAGTTCGGTAAAAAGAAATGTTATAAATGACATGTGTCAGCGGCAGCCATTAAAAACTAAGGTGAAATCCACTATATCTGGTGTTATATTCTCTGTAATAAACTTTTTTAAGTTGGTTGAGAATAATAAAAAAAAAATCTACAAGAGAAAATAAATATAGTCCTAAAAACTCACCCAATGTACGTAATAACCCACCTAAATAATACAGCAAATAAACAAATCCCAATTGACTAACCATACATGCAAGAGTACCCTCTACAGTCTTAGAGGATCCTTTCCACCTAATTCTTCCAAAATTTGAACCCATATAACTTGCAGCAGAGTCTCCTATACCTAAAAATGGAAAGAAATGAATGGTATTTTTAATACATAACATCTTTTTTTTACCTATTGATAATAATCCACTTAACAGTGGCAGTATACAAAACTGAGCCGAGTCGGTTACATCACAAGGTGCTGGATGGACCCAAATTGGCATTGACACACCCACTAAAAGGTATATTGGCGTTAAAGCTAAAACACCGGTATCTTTTTCATCACTAAATACTGTGTATCCATCTTGTAGCTGAATTCCCAATGGTGGTATAGATAATAGTCTTAAAATCTAAAATTATAAAATGTATCAATAGGAAAAGCAAGTTTTTATGTAATTTCTTACCTCTAAAGCAAAAAATACTCCCAGGATGACCCCGCTAGATAAATATAAAAAAGAACATCGGTAATACAATCCAGGTACATAAACCACCACAGCCAATAGGTGGAATATTTTTCTTGTAGCTGTAGATGCTTTTTTGGCATAGAAAATTTGGTTACTTATAGCTAGGACTGCTAATGCTATGCAAAAGCTCCAGTAAATAAATAATTTAAGCTAAAAAAGTAAGTTCAATGAAAAAATCAGTTGGCAAAGAAAATAATGTCCTCCTTACCAATGGAATATCTCCTAAAACCTGAGCAAAAATCCATATTACTGGGTTTTGACCCAAAATAACATGCAAGGGAACTGTTATAATTGATGTCAATACTACAAATGTGGTAAAGTAAAATGTTTTTGCTGTCCTGATATTACATTTGTATAGCACATAGGCTAGTATTGAAATTCCCAATAACCCAACCTACAATAGAATCATGCCTTTTGTATTAATTATCTATTTAATTTAATACTGTAAGGAAAATAACAGCAAAATCTGTGTTTTCTTACATTGTTACCTGTATAATCATTGTTGATATCTGCATATTACTCTTTGGTACATTTTTACTAAAATTTACGATATTGTAACCTAAACAATAGATAAATATGGTATATCCTTGTGATATAAGTCCTGCCTCTCCAAGGGTAAAGCTGTCTCTCAAATTTGTCAGTAAAAATGTGTATATTTTTAGGAAAATAATTGTCACACATATACTGCTTGAAATAGAAAAAATCCATGCTAAAAATAAATATAGTTACATAATTTCTAAAGACTTGCGAGGTACTTACTACACCGAAATTAATTTCCATAGTAGGTAGGTACCTAAAAATTATCCTATACACTGGTTCACCTACTACTATCCACAAAATATATTTTCTTATCTATGTAAAAACAAAGTACAATATTCTTTGATACTTGAAGTATTAATAATAATAGTAGTTCAAATATTATCAGAGTGGATTACCCTTCGATAGAACCAGGTGATGATGACAAAGCCAAGTGGGTTTCTAAAAATTTTAAAATACCCACCTTTGTGTAAACACACATGGAACAAACACCCAGTAGTTATTGCAATAGCTGCGGACCACACATTAATTACTTTCAGTCTTTCATTTTTCAAGCATTTTACAATTATATAGACAGAATTGCCCAGTAATGTAAATGATATTAGTGTAGCTAATTTATAGGTGGGCGTTAGAATAACTGGGTGTTTAATTGAAGAAGCAATTAATGAAAGTGGTATTAGAAAGAACACCCATAGTCCTCTGCTAGCGTTAGGTCTACAAAAAATTCGTAAGTGTTTTAGTTTTTGATTACAATTCATTTTGTTTATGAAACATGTATGCTTACCGTACAGAAAAATTGTTTTTTGCAACAAAATTATCAATCACATCAGCTGGCATTTTTAATGCAGCTTCACTGGGAGTAAATGGTTCAATTTCAGTCTTTCTTAAATCAATTTGAGCCTTCTATTTGAAGATTTTACTTTTTTTTAAAACCTTTTTGGTTGAGATGGGTTTTATTTTAACCCCAAAATTTCATGTCAATTTTGACGTTTTAATTTCATGGCTTGTTCACATTAAAAGGGTATTCCTTTGGTTACTGGTAGTGCTCCTTTAGATTGGACGACCAATGTATTTACTTCAATTTGGGTTCTAAATTAAATTAAAAAAAAAAACGAACTAGAATTTTCGCACTTTCATATATGTATACAGCCTACAGACTAAAATATACGAAATAACATGCATTTATCAAAAAATTTAAATGGAAATGGACTGATCACATCGTAAACTTAAACATCCAAACGAATAGGAGTAATGTAGAAAGGACTTTATTTTTAGGATATTGCCAACGTAATAAAAAACGAGGATTCCAGGGAAAAACATAACCTAGAAAAAACGGCTGTCATTTTGTGAAAAAAAAACACTTTTCAACTCGAGTTATTAATTTTTATCGGCCGTCGGTTTATGTAAATATTGAAATAATATGGGATAAAAATACTTATGGTATTGTTAAGGAGTAATTTCTAAAAGATAAACTATATTATAGTTCGGCAGGGCAACATAGGAAAGATGAATGATAAAAAGGAAAACTCCAGGTTTAAGAGTTATCTGGGAGAGCCCGAATTAGAGGTATGAACAAATTGTGTATTTGGGGCACTTCTATAATGGTTTAATTTTATGTTTTTAGAGTATCACTTTGGAAGACTCTCAACGGACCAAGTTACTGGAAGGTAAGTTTTGTAGTCTTCGGTTTGGTATGTGTTTATTACCCTTTTTTGAATGCCAACCTGCAACCTTACCTTTAAAAATTAATTTTTCATTAATACTATGTTTATACTTCCAGGTGAAACTCTTGTAGCAGAGGCTCAACAAGTTTTACTGTCTACACCCCTAAGCGATCCTGAAAAGAAACTTAAAGGTGTCTTAACAATTACAACTTTTAAATTGTCTTTTGCTTCTGCGGAAGAGTGTGAAGCAGCTAACTGTTACCAACAGAATTTTTTATTGGGAGTAAGAATTCATTTAAATTTAGCTAAACTTTGATTATTAATAACATGTTTTTGTATAGGTAAATGATGTATGCCTTTCTGCCATTGACTGTATATACCAACTGGGTGAAAGAAGTAGAAAAAAACTTGCGCCTGGACAAAATGTTAGTGGAAAAGTGAAAGAGTTATTAATAGTTTGCAAGGTAAGATTTTAATGGAATATTTGTTTGTTCCGAAACTAAGCGATCATGACTGGACATTTGTTCAAATTGAAAATATTACTGGAAATGAAAAACAAGTAACAAAAATGACATTTATTGACTATGAAAAATTATCAAAGGAACTTATTTTGTACAATTGGAACTATACTATTACAGATGTCAATATTATATTTGAAAACCTGATAACCAATGTACAGATTGCAATTAATAAAGTAAAAGAAGAAAAAACTATATTTCTAAGAAGACATCCAACACCTTGGTTTAATAAAAAGATTATGGACATTAGAAAAAAAAGAGATAATGCATACAAGAAATTTTCAATTTCAAAAAGTGAAGAGGATTGGAATGTTTATAAGAAAAATCGCAACATTTGTGTTTCAGTATTAAGAGAAGAAAAAACAAATTATTATGAAAAACAAATAGATAATAATAAAAAAAACAGTAAGAAAATGTGGAAAACCTTAAGGAATTTAGTTAAACCAATTACAAAAATAGATATTAAAGAAATAATATTTGAAGAAGGTAAAATATCAAACAAGAATATCATTGCTGAAAAATTAAACTCATATTATGTTCAGAGCGTTGAAGATATTATTGCCTCAATAAATGTTGGAAACCATTCTATATGTCCTAAAATTTCTAGAAATAAAAACATTATGGAAAATTTTTCTAAAGTATCTCTTAATCATTTAAGAAAAATTATAAATGATTTAAATTCAAATGAAAATTACAACGAGGTTTTAACTAAGAAATTGATGAAAGAAACATTTACAGTTATTGGATATTATCTTCTTTACTTTATTGAAGTTTGTTTAAACAAAGGAGAAATTCCAGTCGAACTTAAATGTTCATATATTACTCCGGTTCCAAAGATTAAAAATTCAAAACAATGGAATGAAATGAGACCAATAAATGTATTATGGGATATAGAAAAATTAATAGAAGAAGTAGTTTATGAACAAGTTATGGATTTTTTGAATAAAAACAAAATTTTTATTTATTCTCAAGCTGGGTTTCGAAAAGGATATTCTAGTGAAACAGCCATACAATATGTAGTAGAAAATTGGAAAAGAGCCTTGGAAAGAGAAGAATATGTAATAGCAGTATTTCTTGATTTTAAGCGAGCTTTTGAAACGATTAATAGAGATATATTATTAAAAAAATTATTTGAATATGGTATAAGGGGTAAAGTTTATCAATGGTTTCAAAATTATTTAAATAATAGATCACAGAAAACTAAATTTGGTAATTTTTTTTCAACAAAGAAATTTAATAACATAGGAGTACCTCAAGGAAGTATTTTGGGGCCTTTACTTTTTATATTATATATTAATGACATGCCATTAGTCCTAAAATTTCTTAAAATACAAATGTTTGCTGATGATACTCTTATCTATATAAGCGGTAAAAATCTTTTGGAAATTTTGGCAATTTTAAATTCAGAACTGATTCTATTGTCAAACTGGTTAAAAGTTAACAAATTAAAATTAAATGTTTCTAAAACAAAATGTATGGTTATGGGTGTAAATTTAAATAATTATACAAATATAAATATTTTAATTGATGGTGATAAACTAGAAATAGTCAATTCTTTTAAATATTTAGGTATATTGATTGATTCAAAATTAAAATTTAATAACCAATTCGAAAATTTAATTTCCAAAATTGCGGGAAAAATTAGTTATTTTAAAAGAATAGGTTCAAATTTAAAATTTTATTCAAAAAAAATTGTATACAATACTTTAATTTTACCACATTTTCTTTATTGTTCTACAATTTTGTTTATGGCGGATGAAGGTGTAATAAATAGATTACAAATTTTACAAAATAAAGCAATGCGAATTTTACTTAATATGGATAGATATACAAAAATTAATGTGATGTTAAAAAAATTAGAATGGTTAAATGTAAAAAATTTAGTATTATTTTTGGTTCTAATATTTATTTTTAAAATTCAAAATGATTTGTTACCGCCACATTTAAAGCAATTGACTGTTCTAAATAGTGATCAACATAATTATTTAACACGAAATACCAATAATTTTTTTCTTAATAATTTTTCAAAAAATATTGCATATAAATCAGTTTTTCATAAGGGTCTTATTGAATTTAATAAATTAAACAAGTCAATTAAAAATCAAAAAAGTTTAAAATCTTTTAAAAAAAGTTTAAAATATTTCTTATTAACTCAACAGGACAAATAAAGTTTCAAAAGGTCATTTAATTCAAAAAATAAATAAAAAAAGGGTATAAAATTGTTAAAATGTATCATGTAGCCACGTGCTAAATAAATCTTTTTACTACTACTACTACTACTTGATCGAAAATATAAAGCATACATTTCATTTTAGAACATGAAATATTTTGAGTTAAACTTTAAATTAAGTGATAAAGATAGTGGAAGGAATATTGCCAATGCATTAGTACATCACGCCTACCCAAAAAGACACCAACTTTTATTTGCCTACGATTACAAGTAAGTATTTTTAATTACGTATTACTCAATATGCAAGATAATTGTTAGAGAGCGCCAATATGGAACAAAATATTATACTACTAATGTGGTTTCTTATTTTTAGAGAGCCATATGTTAATACTACACTTATAAAAGAAGTACGACTCTTCGATTCGAAACACGACTGGGACAAAGAACTTCAAAGAACCGGATGTCCGAACTGGAGATTAAGTCACTTCAATTTTAGTTACCAGGTGTCGCCGCTGATGATCGAAACTTTAGTAGTACCTCAATCTGTCACCGATAATATTATCGTCGATGCCGTTGAGAAATTTAGAAATCGTTTTTGTCCAGTTTGGGTAATAAAATAGAGTTTTTAAACTTGAACCTGTAAACATAAGATATTATATTCTAGATATGGGGCACGTCCAAGGGTGCGGCACTAGTCAGAATGGCAGATATTCTTCTAACTATAACAGATCGCACAGAAGAAAACAAACTGTTAGAACACATAAGGAAAAGTCATCCCGACAAAAAGGCCCCTCACATTATCGATCTCAGTAGTCCTAGTCCGAAAGAAATTAACGTTAGTTATCTTAAGTTAAGAGATTTATGCACACCTGAAAACCCCAGAGTGTTTAAACAGCAGGTAAATTGTTATTTTTACATTGTTAAATGTGACATTTTTTTTTACTAAAGGATATTATACATTCTACAACTTCCCCAAACAAAAATACATGTCCCCTGATTAGTTTGGCGGTAACTTAAATCATTATTTAATCGAAATCACTGGAAAATCTTTTTTTTTGCAGGAAACCAAAAATTTTTATTTTTTATTTTAATACAAACAGTACATCACAGAGAATTCCTCGAAATAGTACAATAATTTTAGTTTATGTATATGTAACTAGGTAGATAACATTACTGCTGTTTCATACATAAAGACATAAACTAGCTAGGAGCTACTTTTAGTAGAAAATTATTAAATTTTAATGTAAATATTTTCTGTAGTATTGAATCATTAAGTCATTTTCTCCCATGTTAGACAAATTGTTTGTCAATTATTGTTTTAGGATTTTAAATTTTATGGTTTGTTGGACTCTACCAAATGGTTGACTTTAGTATCAACTTGTTTAAGTAAGGCAGTGGAAGCTGCAGAGCAAATTGCAAAGTACAATCTTACAGTAGTTCTACAAGAAGGTGAGTAAAGAAATGAAAAATACAGTTTTTATTAAATAATGGTATGTATACTATACTATCTTTTAAAATGCCACTATTTTTTTACAGTTCATTACTCATGGAAAATGACAATATAATATGGAAATTAATAACCATTAAAAAAAAAATAACAATAAAAAAATGGAAGTTAATCCAATTTAATTTAGTAAATATCTCTTTAATTGTTTTTTAAAAGTTGCCAGTTTTTCTCATATTTTTTGGAAGATTGTTATATTTTATTATTCCGTCATATAAAAGCGATTTTTTTCCGAAATTACTTTTTACTGGTATAGTTTGATAATTTATACAACGTCTGGTGTTATGATCATGTACTTAATGTATTATTCTCCTGAAGTGTTATGTTTGATTTTTTTTCTTTTAAAAAAATAGAGTGAATTAGAATAAAAATTTTTAATTTATAAATGTTTTGAACGTAGTCTATATAGATTCACAGTTGGGTTTAAATGTGGTAATTTGTGTATGCATTTAATAACTTTGTTTTACAATTTTTCTAATGGTTTTAAGTTTCATAAACAAGCAGATCCCCCTGCAGAAGCTAAGTATTGTAATTTTGAATATATTAATGAAAAATATATATTTTTTAAGTATTTCAAAGGAATGTAATATCTAGCTCTGTACAAAACAGATACCAAAGAAGATATAGAGTTTATAATATACTGGATATGGCATTTCCAATTTAAATTTTCGTCTAAAACTAATTCTAAAAATTTTGTCGCTTTTAAATATTGAATATTTTCATTATTAAATCTTAAGGGGATAATGATAGAATTTATTTTATTTTTAGTTATATACATAAAAGAAGATGTGAAGCCAAAATAAATATTTTTAAATCATTATTAATATCAAAATACATTTCTGCGAAAGTTTAAGCAAAATAAATAATGGTTGTATCATCTGCAAACAGCTTTATATTGCCCTTTAAGTGCAATTTTAAAACGAAATTAATGTAAATTAATAATAATAATTGACCTAATATTGATTCTTGTGGAACTCCACATATTATTTAGTTTTCCGAACTTTTTTTTTCCGCAATTTGAACAAATTGTTTACGACAGCTTAAATAACTTTGAAGTAGTTTGTGTGTATTTCCCCTTATCCCAATACTGTATAATTTTCTTAATAAAATATCATGATTTACGGTGTCAAAAGCCTTACACAGATCTAAGGATAGTAAACAGCATTTTTAACTAAATATTCAAAATATTTTTAGGAAATGGGCAAGATTTAAATTGTCTGGTGTCGAGTCTCACCCAAATTATATTAGATCCTTATTTCCGATCGAAATTTGGGTTCCAATCCTTGATACAGAAAGATTGGGTAGCAATGGGGCATCCATTCGCCAATAGATTAGGTCATATTTTAAGTAAGGTAAGTAAATGATAAGAAGAACCCTATAGATAATATAAAATAAATAGTTTCTTCTAAAAAATTTACTTAAAATTATCGAAAATTTTTGTTTGCCTTGAAAAGACAGTACCATAGCCTTCTCAATGTAAAGGCCGGTCCAAATATTTCTGTTTTAACTTTTAAAAAACAAGTAAACACGTATGTAAATTACAGAAAAGTAGTTAGGAATTCTATGAAATTATTTGGATGTCCGTAGTAAATTTCTAATAATAAAATTCCGGTTAACTCTGTCATTACAAAAGTTTTTGTCCTTATGCCCAAACCATAAAAATCGAATATTGTCATTTTTTAATCTACAGTGTGACCAGTAAATTCCGCATCATATGGAATTTTTTTTATTAATAACTTTATTCGAAATTTTACTTTGGCATCAAGTTCTGCTTCGATCGTGTTGAAAATTAAGCAAAACAATAGTCACGTGATTCGCATTATCTGTCAAATTTTAATTTTTTCCAAAAAATAATTCAAAAGTGGGATTATTTCTGAAAATATCGGAAAAAGTTATTAGAAAAAGTTTTTTTTAAATGCAGTTTCTAGCCCACATGCAAAATTTCAGCTGCATAAGATAATTTTGATTTTTTACCCACCACTAAAATTTATTTTCCACTTAATGAACACATTACTGATGACACTGTGTTCTTTTTGTTTTAATATTAAGGTGTATTACTTTCAGACACAAACTACGTTTTCAAAAATACTTATTTTATGAAGTTACCTTATACAGGGTCAAAAACAAATAAACTTTGCATCACATGCGACCAAATTTTAATAGCCCAATTTTGATTTTGTAGAAAAACGCACATTTAATATGGCGCTACTTTAAAGAAAATGTATCTGAAATAAAGCCTTGTCAAAACTAAGAAGTTTTATGTAGGTTGCGTTGAGTCTTATTTTGAAAAAGTGGTGCAATTTACAAAATATGAGTAAAAAATCAAAATTATCTTATGCAGCTGAAATTTTGCATGTGAGCTAGAAACTGCATTTAAAAAAACTTTTTCTAATAGCTTTTTTCGATACTTTTAGAAATAACCCTACTTTGAATTATTTTTTTGAAAACATTAAAATTTGACAGATAATGCGAATCACGTGACTACTATTTTTTTGCTTAATTTTCATCTCGATCGAAGCTGAACTTGATGCCAAAGTCAAATTTCGAATAAAGTTATTAATAAAAAAAATCGCACATGATGCGGACCTTGCTGGTCACACTGTATATGGAACTGTTTGTAGGAAGTCGAACCATCGCCAATATTCCTGCTATTTATGGACTGCGTATGGCAGCTAATACAGCAGTACCCTACAGCCTTCCAAATTAGCGAGACCTATCTCACGACATTATGGGACTCTGTACATATGTCTGTTTTTGACACGTTCTTGTTCAATTGTCAACATCAGCGAATCATAGCCAGTTCGGTAAGTGTATCTTTCTTCTTTTTTGATAATATACAGTTGTATTCATAAAAAAAGCGTACACGAATTAGAACGAGAGGAAACCTGAACTATATTTGCGTAAAACCGGCTTATCGCATGTTAAAGGTTAAAGCATTGGCGTTGGGCGTTAGTTCAATAAAATAACAAAAATTATTTTTTTTATTTTATAATATATCTTAACAGTTTTATAAAAATTACAATAGAAACAAAAAAGTTAACAAGAATAAATAAAATCTAATATTTGGTCATATATCCCTGTTTTTTCTATTACTTGAGCCAGTTTATTCGGAATTGAATGAATTATATTTGATACAATATTTGGATCAAGCTCTTCCCAGCACGCATGTATTATTTCCCGTAAATCTTCTGATTTTTGTGGCCTAAAATTTCGATTATATATATTTTTTTTACGATTATACCCTAAATATTTTCAATTGGATTGATATCGGGACTATAAGCGACCCAAGGCAGCACTTCCACATTGTGGGTTTGAGCGTTGGCAGTGTGGACTGGATCTTGTTGAAATATGAAGGTATTATTGGGATATATTTGCTCAGCAGATTGTAACAATATGTTGTCTAAAATGTTAATGTAATTTCCGGCATTAAATCTTCCCTTTATTCCCCAGCAAACACCAGGTCCATGAACACTTATTCAGCCCCATACATTTACAAAGAAACGCCCATGTCTAGAAGTGAGGGGGTTAATATATCGCTCTTCAAATCTGGTATTGTTTGGAAGGTACACACGAATTTGTCCGTTATAAGTCGACTGGAACGTCTTTTCATCAGTAAAAATGACCCTGTTGAAATTGAGGATTGCGGTATATATAATTTAAAGCAAAAATTATCCTTGATTGTCGCTGTTCTTCGGTAAGGAACATTTTTTTCGCAGCTGGGCGACATTTTAGTTCAGATTCCTCCACTCTCCTGCTGGCGGTAGGTTGGGAGGCAGGAAATGCTGTATCAATAACAGCATCCCTTGCAGTTGCAAATGGATTATTTCTTAAATATCCCAAAAAAGCAGCATCCTGTTCAGGTTGGAACGTTTGTGACGACCTGAACCAATTTTCCTCTTTAGGGATTCTTCTTGTTCCCAGCGTTGCTTAATTTTCAATATAGTTTTTTTATTTCTATTATACAACTGCGCTACAGCACGGATTGACCATCCTTCTTCGATTCTTGATACAATTTGAGCCTTTTCAACTTCAGACAACTGATGAGGCATTTTTATGTTCTTCTGTCAAAGTTTATCAAACGTTACCACGATGCAGTTTCAAAATTAATTACACCGACGCCACTGCTTTGCATTTTTGATAATCTATGACGTGTGATAACCTCCCAAAAACATCAACAAAAGTTTGTTATTTACCCCCCACCACCCACCACACGCTTATTATCTCTCTGGCGGTCTCCAGACACCGCCAAGTATCGCTTAAAGCGTCTTTAAGCATGACGTCATCACTTATTCGCTCAAATGACCCCGCTTGAAGCGGCTTATCGCGTCTTACTCGCACAAATATGGCTTTACCTCTCATTCTAATTCTTGTACGCTTTTTTTACGAATACAACTGTACATCCATTATTATTTCCCTGCACCCTTTATATGCATTATTACATTTTAATAATTTTTTTTAGGGTAGTTTAAACTCTCATCCGCCATTAATCCTCAGAAGCCTTTGGGATTGGCGGGAGCAGTTCGGTGAAAAGGACATAGCCCTATTTTGTAATCCTTTGTTCGACGACACGTTTAGGGAAGTCCTGAGACCGAGCGTAGCGTTGCAAAACTTAGAAGTCTGGGGCCAGTGTTACTTCAGGTGGATATCAGATTTGGAGATACCGAGAGGGGGAAGGCCTCAATTAGATTTATACACCAGGTGATTGCGCTTTGTTTGCTCTTCTTATTTTTTACTGGGTTTGTTCGCTTGGCGTTTGCTTTTTGCGTCGATGCTGTGGTTTCAATCGGTATCCGATTGCGTAGCTGACCATGCAATGATTTTATTATTATTATTATTATTATTTTATCAATAGCAAGCGGAAAGTCCGATGAAGCTATTGTCTTAGTCTCTTGGATTTTTTTTTTTCTTGTAATTGTTCATCGTGATTTAAAATGTCTAAAAGTCCGTTGGCTAGTTTAAATTACTTATTAAATTCTTACGCGAAATTTATTTAAATATGGGTAGGTAAGTCTTTTGGACGCACAAATATCATTAGATATTTAAAAACGAATGTCATCAAGCACCGTAATGCACAGGTTTTGAGTTAACTGCTCAAAATTAGGATCAACTTGGTTTTTAAAGGAGTTTACACTATTTGCGCAGACTACTTTCTTCAAGCGAGTTCCATATGTACAGGGTGGCCCATTAATAAAGGACGCCGGCTATATCTCGGAAACCATTAATCGTACAGCTTTCGGAAAAAAATTTTGATAAGTAAAGCAGTCATGAGAAAACTCTGGAAATTACTTTCAAGTTTCTCATTTCGCCGCAAGGGGGCACAATTGAAAATTAGTTTTTTAAATTCTAAATTTCTCCGAAAATTCCCATATTAAGGTATAACTCTGATTATATCATTGGAAAGCTTAGATAATTCTGCATCATTTTGGTTTAAGGCTCGTTGGCGTACCGACCTTAATAAGAGTGGGGGAAGCTATTGAATGTGTAAACATTAAAATCGCCGTAACTTCTAAACGACTTATCCGATTTTGCTAAATTTAAGCTTGTTTGGAAGGGAAAGGTAAGTACCTTCAATCGCCGTATCCAATGGTACACGATAGTTTCTAATAAAATTGCTAAAGGGCGCAATTTGTAATAATAACAGTTTTTTTGATTTTATTCCGAAAATTCAAATCATACGGTATACCTATGACATTATAATCGGAAAGTAGATGAAATTTACAAGAAAACATGTGAAAACCGCAGTTCGATATCTTTGTTTGTTTCAGAGTTATTGCCAGAACAATAATTTTTAATACAAATTGCGCCCTCTAGCAGTTTTATTAGAAACTATTGTGTACCATTGGATACGACTATTGAAGGTACTTCCAAACAAGCTTAAATTTAGTAAAGTCGGATAAGTCGTTTAGAAGTTACAGCGATTTTAATGTTTACACTTTCAATAACTTCTCCCACTCTTATCAAGTGAAAGTGTAAACATTAAAATCGCTGTAACTTCTAAATAACTTATTCGATTTTACTAAATTTAAGCTTTTTTGGAAGGAAAAGGTAAGTACCTTTAATTGTCATATCCAATGGTACACAATAGTTTCTAATAAAATTGCTAGAGTGCGCAATTTGAATTAAAAGTTATTGTTTTGGCAATAACTCTGAAACGAACAATATCGAACTGCGGTCTTTACATTTTTTCTTGCATATTTAATCTACTTTCCGAATATGATGTTATAGTTATACCCGTATGATTTGAATTTTCTGGATAAAATCAAAAAAACTGTTATTATTACAAATTGCGACCTCTGGCAATTTTATTAAACACTATCGTGTACTGCTGTATACGACGAATGAAGGTACTTACCTTTCCCTTCTAAACAAGCTTAAATTTAGTAAAATCGCATAAGTCGTTTAGAAGTTACAGCGATTTTAATGTTTACACTTTCAATAGCTTCTCCCACTCTTATTAAGGTCGGTACACCAATGAGCCTTAAACCAAAATGATGCAGAATTGTCTAAGCTTTCCAATGATATAATCAGAGTTATACCTTAATATGGGAATTTTCGGAGAAATTTAAAATTTAAAAAACTAATTTTCAATTGTGCCCCCTTGCGGCGAAATAAGGAACTTGAAAGTAATTTCCAGAATTTTCTCATGACCGCTTTACTAATTAATTTTTTTTTTCCGAAAGCTGTACGATTAATGGTTTCCGAGATATATCCGGCGTCCCTTATTAATGGGCCACCCTGTACACTACGCGATTGGTGAGGAAGTTCTTTCTTGGAAATGTCGCGGATTTTTCTTTGCTTAATTTTTTTGAGTGTCCCCGAAGCTGTTGATTCTGATTTAAATGAAACACATTTCTCAGGTTACAAGAATAGTATTCTGTTAGTATTTTAAAAGTTTCTCTTATATCACCCCTAGTTCTTCTTTGCTTCAGAGTAGTTAGCCCAAAACTTTTAAGTCTTTCGGGATAAGATAATCCTCTCAGTTCAAATGGAATTCTGGTAACCCGCCTTTGGACCCTTTCCAAAATTTCTATATCTTTGATGTAGTAGGGGTTTCAAATATTGTATCCATGTTCAATTTTTGGTTTAATATAGGAAGTGTACAATTTTTTTTTTTAGGTATTTAGTTTCGGAGATTCTTCATCTACAATTCAACAGCGAAGAAATCAACGGTAGACTGTCGGGAAAATTCAGCAAAAACAAAGAAGAATACATGGACCTAATAAAAAAAGTAAACAGTTTCTTCCCATTTAGTCATAACAATAATTTAGTTCGTAATCCTATAAATAACGTCCTCCTTACGGGAGATACGTTAGATTCACAGTCCATACTCAACCTGAATAATGATTAACAAATTTTTCCAAAAAATATTGTGAAATTTATTTTTAACGAGTATCATTGGGTGGTGGGTGCACCGCCAGACATACCAAGGGAATTCCCATGTAAATTTTGCTACCCTCAGATATTAGGTACTTTCCATTTGCTTCTTTTAAACAGGCCTAATCATTTCAAATGACTTAGCTTTTAACACACACATAGATCACGTCATTAAAAAACCGTCTCCCATTATTGGAAATATTAGAAGATGCGCTCATCAATTGAACAAAAATACACAATACCTCATACAATGGTTTTGTTGAACCACATTTAAGGTACCTATTTAATACCATGTTGGGAGAACACAGGCGAATAAATGTTGGACAAGCAGTGGCACAGCCGGATTCAAGATCTAACGTAGGTTTTGGCAGTGGTATCAAAATAAAACTATAAAAAGTATTTTTTCTTTAAACTACCATACGACAACTAGCCATATTTATAAACGTTATCCGTTCCTAAACGTCAGACAATTAAAAGAACTAAAACAAAACTAATACACTGTTTAGAAAATAAATTACTAAAATCAAATGTAGGGTTGAGCAAAAATTTGGACTTTCATAAGTACAACTTAAGAACAGGCATGAACCTTAGAAACAAGTTCTCTAGAACCAAAAAGTGTCAAAACTCTCCAATTTTCCGAAGCATTCAGGTGTATAATGAAATACCGAAAGTCATCATTACTAAAGCAGCAAAAAAGCCTTACGTAAATTTTAAAAATTATATTAAAACTAAAGACCCTCCAAAGAATTAACATAATTATATTACATTGTGTGTACTATCTATATTTTAGCGACTGTTACCTATAAAAGATGTTTTATTTTGATTGTACAGTTGACGACATATAAATTCGTACACTCCACCCATACTATGAAGGACTTGAGGTAGGAGGCCGATCGCAATGCATTGGATTCGGTCCCAAATTAGCATCGGTAATTCAGCTTTACGAGTCGCCGTAAGATGGCGCTCGTGTTCGAAGTGGGCTATCAAATAAATGGTTTCTTCTGGATGCGATAACTATTTTTATTTAAATTAGTTCTTTAAGGAACAAATAGGGACTTTTATATGAATTTACACTTACTTTGTTATACTTATTAGTAAACTCGGCATGTATAAAGTTCCAACGATGCTTGGTTTTTAAAATACAGGGTATTAAACATTCTAGCTATACCTTTGGAGCTGGAAAGAGACTCATTTGGCTGCGTTTCATCTCTGAAAAAGATCCTGTCTTACGCCCCGACACAAAGCAAACTTTACTTTTATAAATTGTACCATTATTCATTACTTATAAATATGGAAATCAATTACAATACAACGTTATTTGTCTCGTCTTGTCTTCAAAAGTCCTCCATACTTCAAATGTTATTTGTTATTTCGAAAATAAAATGTCAATTTGTCAAAAGTAAAAGTAAAAAACGAAGAAGAAGGAGACAACACCAGCCCACTTGCGACGCGAGAGCATCTATCGGCCAATAGCGAACTAACCAAAAAACCGGGACAGAATTTGAAAATGCTGCCATTATCGATCGGCCTCCTACCCTCTAGTTCTCCATAACCCATACATAACAAAATTGGGTAAAACGGGTTTCTCACCTTGCTGCTTATACCTGGATAGAACACCAGCTATATATACATAGCTGTAAATTATTGTATGTACGATTTTTTACCATAAATAATAATGGTAATTTCTAAATTACACCGGCGAAATAAGAAAATTATAAAATAATACCAGGAAAACTACAAAAGTATAAAGCCAAAAATGGTAAATTTATTAACAAACAACAAACAAAATACTAATATTTAATTGCTGCGCCATTGGATTCTAACACTAATCGTAATCTTGTTGGCATTAACAAAATAATACTTCTGGTGTAATCCGGAGTTAGCCCTTCCCAAATTTCTTCTATTTTATCAAATAACTCTATTTTATTCTGTGGTTAAAAATGTATTTTGTACATTTTTTTACCATCAATCCCCAAACATTTTCAATTGGATTTAAATCAGGACTTCTTGAGCACCAAGGCAGACATGATACGTTGTTTTGTCTAAACCAGTTTCCTATATTTCTTGCAGTGCGCACTGGGCAGTTATCCTGCTGAAATATAAAGTTATTTCCTTCAAAAACTATTGCGGCAGAAGGAAGAAAAACATTTTTTAAAATGTGAAGATATATATTACTATTTAGTGTTCCACCAATATTCCAGCATACACCTGCACCGTAAACACTTATCCATGCCCACACATTAACGGAGAAACGTCCACTGGTTTGCTTTTTTTGAGTATACTTATTCTTATCATATCGGGAATTTGGTGGTCTATAGCTCGAATCGTTCCATTATATTATGTAAACTGAAAAGTTTTCTCATCGGAAAAGATAACATTTTGCCAAAAAAATCATTTTCTGGTAAATATTGCATAGAAACCCCAATTCTTTGTTCCTTATCACTATTTTTTAAAAACGGTTTGGATGCAGCTGCTCGATTTCTTAATTCGGAACATTGTCTTACTCAGCGTTGCGCAGTTCTAGATGAAGCAGGGAATCCTGTTATGTGCAAAGCGGATACTGCAGTTTCAAATGGATTTTGCCTTAAATACTCCACCAAGTTTCGGTCTTCTTCATTTGATGATTTTCTATTATTTAAACCAGACCCAACAGACCTTTCAAGTGTTTGATAATAACGCCATTTTTTTACAATTCCTTGAACAGTACTTCTAGGTACTCTAAAATGATCAGCTATTTTTCCATAAGACCCACCCTATTTCTACTAAACATATTATTCTTGCTTTTTCAATAATACTTAAATGAGGCATTTTTAAATCAAATAAGATAATGACAATACTTTGACAGATATCATGATAACAATTAACACGTTACAAAGGTAAAAAAAGTTGCATTTACAGTGTCACAGTTTAGTGTCGATGTTTATCGAACATGCCTATTTCCGTTTGGTGTTCTTTGACAGCGGTCTGAAATTTTCTTCAGTTTATCGGTTGTTTTTACTCCAAGGCATGTTAAAACTTCTAGTAACATTTGACATTATGGTTGGTTTCATTTCAAGAGTTTTTTCTAAGTAACTTTTAATTGGCCTATTAGAAAATAATAAAATTTGGTGTGCGACTCCATCATACAAGGACCTTCAAAAAAGTCTAATACAATTTTGATGTCAAATTAATAGGCGAGCCAATATTTGATGGTAGCAAAATGTAACTCTGGACTCTGGTATTTCCCACAGTCAGCCTGGCGGTGCAGTACCCCGTAGATTAAGTTTAATATTGTGTACAAAAAACATGGAGTTAGAAAAGAAAAGTGGACCAGTTTATGGACCATTTCATCTGTTTAAAACATCAACTTTACCTCATTCGGTTTCGTCGCTTATTCCTATCGTCGCCCGCGTATTTTTCGTTATACAAAACGTATCTATATTTAACACTTTCCGATGTAAAAACGATCAACGTGCCTAAATTAAATAAAATATAAGCCTTTGTCTTATAAACGACTTACTCTAAGATTTCTCTAAGTCTTAAATTAACAATAAAAACCCTATTTTTTCAAAATCTTATATCAGATTCGAGTACCAACCTGATAAAAATTAGTAATAGATTTTGTATGCATTAAATGCATAAAGAAACAGTTGAAACGCAGAAATAAGGAATGCCTATTGCATAGGTTTTCGGTTTACTGCTCTAGCGGGCTGAGATCATAGATATTTACCTTAGATAAGCAAAAAGTGGCAAATTTATGGCCCCGCGCATGTAAACAAAGCTACACACGATTAGACATGCGCACTGCAGCGTTATCGTTTGACGAATGGGAAAATAGACAAGTCCGGGCTTTAAAATTTAAGTTCTTGCTCAAGAAATTGTAAAAGTTGACCTTTAATTTATTTTTACCTGTAAACAACTAAAATTTGTCCCAAGTTCTTGCCAAAAAATTGGAATTTCTTCTCAATTTTTGATCAAGTTGTGAAATAAGGTAGTTATTTTTGGCATTTTTAGTAGTTGCAAACTTATCAGATTTTGAGGATACAAAACTGTTTTTAAGGGTTTGTTTCTAAATTTTGTTTAAAAATGATTCGTCGTCGTGTTTTTAGTTCAAAAAGGAAGAGAACTAAGTCAATTAATTTGAAGAAATATTCCATACTTAAAGTGGAGTTGAAAGTATGAAAAGGAAAGAAAAACACAAAGTCCTCCTCCATAAAATTTAATAGAATAAAAAATTCTTAGTTTAAAAGGTCTCTACGTGTTTCGAACGCAGAAACGTTCATCATCAGGAGACAGAAAAAGTATGTTGCTGATGGTTGTAGCAAAAGAGAAAATGATAAGTGGTAGGCGAAAAACCTTAATGGTGCTTTTATGGCATAAAAAGTTGTAATGTTAAAATTACATTATGTGAAGATATTAAAATGAAAATAAGTCAAAACATACGGAGTACGTGGAAAAGTAATTTAAAAGGGTCTAGAACAACCAAAAAGAGGAAAATGGAGTTAGAAAAACACTTCTAAAAAGAAGATGTCCAGAAGGTTTTCTTAAAAATATGTCTTATAGACATTGTTAAATGTGGAAAGTGATTATATATATATAAATTGCACATTGTAGGCATCCTGTATTAAATTTGAGTATTTATCCGGAAAAGTAGTTTGGGGCACTGAATTCTAAGGCTCAGTAACCCCACCGTAAAATAATTTCAAAATGATTGAATTAACTGCATATTATTTAAACATTTTACAAAATAAGGAAATAAAAGAATTTTTTAACTTTTCACGTGCTACGACGAAAGTACAATGTACGATACAGGATGCCTACAATGTGCAATTTATATAATATATAAAATCACTTTCCACATTTAACAATGTCTATAAGACATGTTTTTAAGAAAACCTTCTGGACATCTTTTTAGAAGTGTTTTTCTAACTCCGTTTTCCTCTTTTTGGTTGTTTTAGACCCTTTTAAATTACTTTTCCACGTACTCCGTATGTTTTGACTTATTTTCATTTTAATATCTTCATAATGTAATTTTAACGTTACAACTTTTTATGCCATAAAAGCTCCATTAAGGTTTTACGCCTCTACCACTTATCATTTTCTCTTTTGCTACAACCATCAGCAACATACTTTTTCTGTCTCCTGATGATGAACGTTTCTGCGTTCGAAACACGTAGAGACCTTTTAAACTAAGAATTTTTTTATTCTATTAAATTTTGTGGAGGAAGACTTTGTGTTTTTCTTTCCTTTTCATAAGTCAATTAAACTATATAACGTATAAAATCGAATAAACAAACCCAGCAAAATAACCTTCCCATCCCATCCAACCCATCTTCGATGTTATCGCGTACCTAACCCCAAGTCAAATATTAGATACATCACTACTCCATATTTAGTGAAAATACGAAATACCAGGTATTTTGCCCATATTAAGGCATAAAAAAAACATACAATGGCTGTTACTAGTCATCGTTTATATTCCCATCCGAGTCGCTAAAAGCACAACACAATTCACTAAACTACACAAAAACTGGAAATCCGTAAATATTAAACACCCACAATAAACAGCAAGGAATCCACAGAGAAACACATAAAACGTAACTTTTGTTTGCGCAGGAGATATGCTGTACGTAACTAAAGGTAAATGTCTATGGCTGAGAGTGCTCTCACCAGGATACCAATGATCGATTGTCAAAATATAGAGTGATCTCAGCTCGAAGTAACACGTTCAATTCTTAGACAGTTGACAGTTGGTTACTATGAATTCTTTAGCGAGTACTTTTCACCGATCTGAAAATAATCAGCTCCTGGGCAGTAACACACAAAATATCGCGTCTGTTAAAAAAAAAATTAACGGTAATTATTTTTTGATGTTCTACATGCATAACAAATTAAAATCGATGGGGGCCAGTTTTGTCGGTCTCTTTGTTAGTATAGTACAAGTTTGGCGAATCTGTTCTTTCCGCCCTTCAATACTACGATATCAACTAAGGCTTCCGACGTTCAATAGATCCGAAAAATAGATAAAGTACGTCCTACGTCGGACAAATATATTCTTCCATTTTTTATTATAGCTTTACAGGGTGTAGAAGTTATTATCGCCCGCCTAATAAAAGTTCGGTGACTAATAAATGGAATACTATAGGTTAATATAAAAGCAGCTTTAATCTTGAAAATGAATAGATGTAATATATTATTTTCAAAATATTAACGTAAGTGGTTAAGTTATAAGGTTTCTTTAGGGAGGCACTAGTTTTGTGAAATTACGATTCGATCGATAAAATCGATTAATTCTTCGCCTTTTGATAAGAAACTCTTTTGCAAACCCCCCTGAAGAAGTATGGTCATTTTTAAATGTTTCTTCCATGATTTTACTCGACGACGACCAAGCAAAGATAAGACAAAAACCCTATTTCTAAAAGCTTATACCTAAGAAGCTATAAATTCAATTAGCGTTACAATTACAGTAATTGCCTAAGCAGTTCATTCCTTAATTTTAATTTGAATTTTTCACAGTTTAAATTATATATGTCAATGTCTCCACAATATTTATTAAAATAAGAGCACAGTCTTATAAGTGGAGAGTTTTTGTATGCGGGAACCAGTGGCGTAGATAGCTTTTCATTCTGGGGGGGGTCTCGGGCTATTCCCTCGCTGGAGGCGCACCGCCGGAGGCGAAAATTTTTTGGGGTGCCACGCCCTAAAATTTTGTTTTGAGCTCTCAAAAATGTAGCTTTAAAGTATCAATTCAACAAAGTTTTCCCTGTTATTTTGAAATGGATAGATTTTTTAAAAAATATACCTATTTCTTATACAGTGTCCGCAAGAAAGTCCGCATCAAATGGGATTTTTTTTTATTATTAGGTATAGGTAAAAATTGAAAAGGCAGTTAGTTTTTGCTTACCTAAAAACCAAAAATGACGTATACTGAAGCAGCTGCACGACTTGCGTTACCTGTCAAATTTTACATTTTTAATAAAATAGGTTCAAAAATGCCCTTATTTATAAAAATATCGAAAAACTTTATTCGAGAAAGTTGTTTATTTAGGCATTTTTAGTCTCTGTCCGAAATTTTGACTGTCTAATACAATTTTTATTTTTTGCCAGGTTCTTGAAAATTTTGATCAACCCTCGTAGATTAACTTTTATACATCGAAGTAAAACCATTTGCCTTTACTTCATTTGTAATCTTAATGCAATTTTGTGTAAAGTTTTTGTTTCCTATTATTTGTTTTGCTTCAAAAACTGAAATTGTTATTGATTAGTATGTAATGTTTGATGCAAAGTTTATCTAATTACATCAGTTTTGCCAAAACCGACGTTTCTTATTTTTCGTAGGTTAGTAAACAGATGTACAAAAAGAAAATATTAGGAAGCTTTCGTTGAAATTTTACTTAATTAATATTGGATTAAAAAGAATAAATATTAATCGCTCGAAACATTTTATTCAACAAAAATATAGTTTAATATAATTAATTTAATTTAATATTAATTAAGTAAAATTTCAACGAAAGCTTCCAATATTTTCTTTTTGTACATCTGTTTACTAACTTAAGAAAAATGAGAAACGTCTGTTTTGGCAAAACTGATGTAATTAGATAAACTTTGCATCAAACATTACATACTGATCAATAACAATTTCAGTTTTTGAAGCAAAATAAATAATAGAAAACAAAAATTTTACACAAAATTGCATTAAGATTACAAATGAAGTAAAGGCAAATGGTTTTACATCGATGTATAAAAGTTAATCTACGAGGGTTGATCAAAATTTTCAAGAACCTGGCAAAAAATAAAAATTGTATTAGATTGTCAAAATTTCGTACAGAGACTAAAAATGCCTAAATAAACAACTTTCTCAAATAAAGTTTTTCGATATTTTGATAAATAATGGCATTTTTGAACCTATTTTATTAAAAATGCCAAATTTGACAGGTAACGCAAGTCGTGCAGCTGCTTCAGTATACGTCATTTTTGGTTTTTAGGTAAGCAAAAACTAACTGCTTTTTCAATTTTTACCTATACCTAATAACAAAAAAAAATCCCATTTGATTCGAACTTTCTTGCGGACACTGTATAACGTAACGCGAGCGTTTTGACGTTTTTATTTTGATAAGCACTAATGGAATTAAAAGGAGATAATTTTCTTTTTTTCAACAATCCTTTTTCTTTGTGGCTTTGAATATGTTGATTGTTAATTGTTTAACTTACGTATCGTGATATTGTCTTACTATCTCTGGGGGGGGGTCCAGACCCCCTGGACCCCCCCCATATCTACGCCACTGGCGGGAACATAAAATACATGTGCGGATCTAGTATTGACTAAACCTATTCTAAACGGAAGCTGTCCTAAGAACTCTTTATTATCTATTTTGTATCGAATTAATTTATACAGTGATGGGCTAGAATATGGAACAAATTCATTTAAAAATCAGGTATTCATTTTTTGAAAAAACGCTCGGACACGTCGATTATAATTCTTTCTTCCGGATTTTTTGCCTCAAAAAGAAATTATACCGGGTGCGTCAAAAAGTAGATGTAGCAAAATTTTTTTGTTTTTTAAATAGAACCCCCCTATTTTTACTTATTACCCTAATTCTACGTCAAATTCTGCGCATAATTCATGTAGCATACTCTATCCTTATCTCTAACGGTTTTAGAGAAAAATTACATCATAAAAAAAAAATATTTAAAAAAAGGTTAAAAAATTAGTTTATTAAGTGTTGAAAATGCAAACCATTAACTTCATGACAATATGCTAATCTACTTAAAAACCCTTCTAAAACATTATTTACAGTATTTTCATTAATTTGCCTAATTTCATATCTAATTTTAAATTTTAAGTCTTCCAAATTTTGTGGTTTATCCTTATACACTTTTGATTTCAAATAACCCCAAAGAAAGAAATCCATGGGTGTAAGATCGGGAGATCTTGCAGGCCATTCTATGGGTCCTCTTCTACCTATCCATCGTTCGGTAAATACAGTATTCAAATACTCTCGTACTTGTCGAGCAAAATGAGGCGGAGCACCATCCTGCTGAAACCAAATAGACGCTTCTGGTAGATGAGGCTGATTCGGATTTGGAAAATCCGCTGCTAGTGTGGAAATTAATTCATTTTGAAGAAATTGTAAATACCGGTCTCCTGTAAGATTTCCATCGAAGAAAAAAGGTCCAATAATTCTATCATTTAATATCCCTGCCCAAACATTTACTTTTTGTGGGTATTGCGTGTGCTGTTCTCTCATCCAAAATTTTGTACTCCAATACCGAAAATTTTGTTTGTTTACCGAACCATTCAAACAAAACGTGGCTTCATCGCTAAAAAGTATGTTGCGATGGAAAAATAGGTTTAAGTTGCAAATTTCCATCATAGTTTCACAAAACTGTAGTCGGCGGTCGGGATCATCTTTGTTTAGCTCGTGCAGCAACCTAATTTTGTACGGATGGTACTTTTCTTGTTTCAATACCCGCAACACAGATCGTCGGCTAACATCATTATTAAGGGCTACTTCAGTGGATGCACTATGAGGATTATCTTCAACCTCTAACAAAATGTTCAATTGTGTTTTCACTAATTTTTGAACGACCTGGCCGTAGACGATCCTTTACATTCCCTGTTTCCCTGAATTTCTTCTCAATTTTACTTACTGTAGATCTTGTAATCGGCCGTTCTGGATACTTAGCGTTAAACAAGTTACAAACTTCTTCTTGACTTCTTGTTTTGTCTCCACATCCAATTAAAATTAAAATTTCGATTCTTTGTGTTTCATTTAAATGCACCATGATCACCGTTTTTCAAAATTATACCTAAACTAATTTTTGATTGACACATGACTTGCTATCGTAGTAACAATTCATTTAAATTTACCTGTTTACCTTTAAGTAGGTACATGGTGTACATGTAAAGCTAGATTCGACTGGACTATTACGGGTATCATACATCACATTAGATATTTTCACTAATACGCTAGACAAGGAAGCGGGAGGCCGGGCCTCTAACCATATACGACCGCATGCAGAAATGAGATGGATGATATAAGAACAAAACACGCAAGGGATCGTAAAAGACAAGGAAGCGCGAGACTGGCTTCTACCATATACGACCGCATGCAGAAATGAGATGGACGATATATGATATTTCTAGCGAAGCGCGTTAAGATTGACGCTGACGGCATTAATTCTAATGGATATAATATATTTATGCAAATAGTAAAATAATATAAATTTGTAATTTATTTAATTTGCAAAATTATTGGTGAGGCACTGCCTCATAGGAGTAGCCGCCACTGGTGAACCTATGCATTTGACGTCTTGTTATGATAAAGAGGGGATGTTTATCTTTGCTCGTTCGTCGTTGGTTGTAATAGAAATTCCACATAAACGATAATTAAGAAATTACAAAGTCACAAGAAACCTTCTCTTGCCTAAATTGTCTTTGAATCCTACTTTCATAAAACTAGTGCCCTTATTTCTAGTTTGTTTGTGGTGGGCGAAACTGCTACTTCCCCTACCAATATTTTGTGAGAAGACGTATCTACAGTTTATTTGTAAATTCAACCTTAATTTGTAAGGTACGTCCGTTGGTAACGGGAGCGACCTTACGACAATTCATTGGCTGAAA
This sequence comes from Polydrusus pterygomalis, assembly GCA_963969555.1. Taxonomy (NCBI): domain Eukaryota; kingdom Metazoa; phylum Arthropoda; class Insecta; order Coleoptera; family Curculionidae; genus Polydrusus; species Polydrusus pterygomalis. Next base: position 11,887,563 of record OZ018383.1, read on the forward strand.
AACGGAATGCACGTATAGTCTTATTATAGTCGTTATTCCTAGAAAATGCAACGCCAAGATACAAATCCGTTCATACGTCTACTTATTCAAAGATTTCGTGCAAATATTAGCAGGTTCCTACATCACAAACTTTTAGTATTAACTGTATTTGGACTGCAAGAATTTAAGTTTTATTTTGTGACTAACTTAAGTTTGATTTTTTTTTGTTTATATTATACCCAAGTTCAATTACGTTACTTATGTAAGAGCAACAATATTCCTATGTAAGAACAACGCAAATCTGTGTACCTAATGTACAGGCTATACTTTATAATGTGTAATATTTCAATTCTAACACACCAAATATGTAATATTTATGTTGTAATTATAAGTTTTTGTGAATATATTTAAGGTTTATTAAATTTTGTTCGTGTTTGTATGCCGCTATGTTTGGTCCACCAGGAAATTTTGCCATTCTCAAAGATTGCATGACTCCCCTATTAATTTTACATCAAAGATGACTCCTTTTGAATTTTATTACCCATTTTTTTTAACTTTGTTTTCGTCCAAGTATACAAAATGTTCTTGTCCTTTTCATGTTTTTAATATTTTTTTTACATTCCTTCGTGTGAGTGGACTTGGGCCCTACAGTGCCGATGATGGTACTTTCTAGTACCGGGTGGTCAAATAAGCGAGGACGTCGGCTTTATCTCGGAAACCATTAGTCGTACAACTTTCGGAAAGATTTTTTTACGAGTAAAGTGGTCAAGAGAAATTGCTGGAAATTACTTTTAAGTTCCTCATTTCGCCGCAAGGGGGCACACTTAAAAATTGTTTTTTTTAATTCTAAATTTCTCCGAAAATTTCCATATTAAGGTATAACTCTGATTACATCATTGGAAAGCTTAGACAATTCTGCATCATTTTGGTTTAAGGTTCATTGGAGTACCGACCTTAATAAGAGTGGGAGAAGCTATTGAAAGTGTAAACATTAAAATCGCTGTAACTTCTAAACGACTTATCCGATTTTACTAAATTTAAGCTTGTTTGGAAGGGGAAAATAAGTATCTTCAATTGCCGTATCCAACAGTACACGATAGTGTTTAATAAAATTGCTAGAGGGCGCAATTTGTAATAATAACAGTTTTTTCGATTATATCCCGAAAATTCAAATCATACGGTATAACTATGACATCATAATTGAAAAGTAGATGAAATATGCAAGAAAAGATGTGAAGACCGCAGTTCGATATCTTTGTTCGTTTCAGAGTTATTGCCAAAACAATTTTTAATACAAATTGCGCCCTCTAGCAATTTTATTAGAAACTATCTTGTACCATTGGATACGACGATTGAAGGTACTTACCTTTCCCTTCCAAACAAGCTTAAATTTAGTAAAATCGGATAAGTCGTTTAGAAGTTACAGCGATTTTAATGTTTACACTTTCAATAGCTTCTCCCACTCTTATCAAGTGAAAGTGTAAACATTAAAATCGTTGTAACTTCTAAACGACTTAACCGATTTTACTAAATTTAAGCTTGTTTGGAAGAAAAAGGTAAGTACCTTCAATTGTCGTATCCAATGGTACAAGATAGTTTGTAATAAAATTGCTAGAGGGCGCAATTTTTATTAAAAATTATTGTTTTGGCAATAACTCTGAAACGAACAAAGATATCGAACTGCGGTCTTCACATCTTTTCTTGCAAATTTCATCTACTTTTCGATTATGATGTCATAGTTATACCGTATGATTTGAATTTTCGGGATAAAATCGAAAAAACTGTTATTATTACAAAATGCGCTCTCTAGCAATTTTATTAAACACTATCGTGTACTGTTGGATACGGCGATTGAAGATACTTACATTTCGCTTCCAAACAAGCTTAAATTTAGTAAAATCGGATAAGTCGTTTAGAAGTTACAGCGATTTTAATGTTTACACATTCAATAGCTTTCCCCACTCTTATCAAGGTCGGTACGCCAATGGGCCCTAAAACAAAATGATGCAGAATTGTCTAAGCTTTCCAATGATGTAATCAGAGTTATACCTTAATATGGGAATTTTTGGAGAAATTTAGAATTAAAAAAAACAATTTTTAATTGTGCCCCCTTGCGGCGAAATGAGGAACTTAAAAGTAATTTCCAGCAATTTCTCTTGACCACTTTACTCATAAAAAAATCTTTCCGAAAGTTATACGATTAATGGTTTCCGAGATAAAGCCGACGTCCTAGCTTATTTGACCACCCGGTACATTGAGGCGTACAGAGAAAATTTTTAAAATATCTTTCCTTTGTAACCACCGATGGATTCTATCCTCCACAAGGTACCTACTGACCATCTAGCAACTGTTAATCTATGTAGACCGAAAGGGTATTTACACAGTCAAAACATTTATAAATTAAAAATTTGTATTCTAATTCACTCTATTATTTTAAGAGAAAAAAATGAAACATAACACTTCAGGAGAATAAGACATTACATGATCATAACACCAGGCGTTGTATAAATTATCAAACTAGACCAGTTAAAAGTAATTTCGGAAAAAAAATCGCTTTTATATGACGGAATAATAAAATATAACAATCTTCCAAAAAATATCAAAAAAATTAAAAAATTGGCAACTTTTAAAAAACAATTAAAGAAATATTTACTAAATTAAATTATTATACTATTTTTTTTTTAATTATTTTATTAATGAATTAAATTATTGGATTAACTTCCATTTTTTTTTATTGTTATTTTTTTTAATGATTATTTTCTATATTATGTTGTCACTTTCCATGTAATGAACTGTAAAAGTTAGTTTGAAATAACGACATTTTGAAAGTTAACTTCAAAGGTTTCAATTTCCATTACTATCTCGACGAAGATCATACCCTTAGCCTATACCCTAATTTAAAGTATGCAACCATAAGATAGACTGCACTGAGTTACTGGCTCTCCTTAAATTTCGCATTCCAGCTGCTAATACAAGATCAAGAGACCTATTTTATCTGCCCACAGCAGTTAACAACCTGATGATAAGATCGCCCGTTGACAGTATGTGTAACCAATATAAGAATCTTATCTTTCGACTGGACATTTTTCCTATGAATGTCCATCAGTATTCTAATGTAACTAAGGCTGTGTGTGCTCCTTGGAATTGCAATATGAATCGAACATGATTTTATATCTGGCCGAGTAACGATTTTGTCGTAAGAAAACCAGTTTTTACTTGCCTACTTTTAAAGTATTTTTATTATTACATGTCATATTTCTTCAATTCATTCAATTATAAAACTTTTATTCGAACGTGGTACCACCGAGTTAGCGCATAGTTCGACTCGACATCTGAATTCCCGATAACAGTTCCTAACTTGCTGTGTTGGGATATTTGCAATAACTACTCTTTTTTCTTTTAAGAGATCTAAGTTATTATTAAAATTGGTTTTATACACGTGTGGCTTCAAATATCCCCATAAATGAAAGTCGATAATTGTGAGATCGGGACTCCGACGTGCCAACTGATTTGGACCATAGGTACATTCCAATCCACTTGTTCCCAAGTAATGATTTAGCCAATCATCAAAAGGAAGTAAAAATTAGAATTGAAAAAAAATATCCAAAAAACAAAAACTGTTGTTTCTGACGAACCCTGTATAGTAATAGCAAATCTAATAGTTGAAATTGTCAAACAACACTAGCCAAAATCATTTAATAAATCAAGGAATTAAAAAAAAATATCCAAAAAACTAAAAATGTTGTTTGTGACGAACCCTGTATAGCAATCGCAACTCTGATATTCGAAATTGTAGTTTCAGCACAAGAAGACATTTTAATAAAGAATGACTTTTTCTTCTATACCTACTAAAAAAAAGTTTAAAAATATCAAAAAAATTAAAAAATTGGCAACTTTTAAAAAACAATTAAAGAAATATTTACTAAATTAAATTATTATACTATTTTTTTTTTAATTATTTTATTAATGAATTAAATTATTGGATTAACTTCCATTTTTTTTTATTGTTATTTTTTTTAATGATTATTTTCTATATTATGTTGTCACTTTCCATGTAATGAACTGTAAAAGTTAGTTTGGAATAACGACATTTTGAAAGTTAACTTCAAAGGTTTCAATTTCCATTACTATCTCGACGAAGATCATACCCTTAGCCTATACCCTAATTTAAAGTATGCAACCATAAGATAGACTGCACTGAGTTACTGGCTCTCCTTAAATTTCGCATTCCAGCTGCTAATACAAGATCAAGAGACCTATTTTATCTGCCCACAGCAGTTAACAACCTGATGATAAGATCGCCCGTTGACAGTATGTGTAACCAATATAAGAATCTTATCTTTCGACTGGACATTTTTCCTATGAATGTCCATCAGTATTCTAATGTAACTAAGGCTGTGTGTGCTCCTTGGAATTGCAATATGAATCGAACATGATTTTATATCTGGCCGAGTAACGATTTTGTCGTAAGAAAACCAGTTTTTACTTGCCTACTTTTAAAGTATTTTTATTATTACATGTCATATTTCTTCAATTCATTCAATTATAAAACTTTTATTCGAACGTGGTACCACCGAGTTAGCGCATAGTTCGACTCGACATCTGAATTCCCGATAACAGTTCCTAACTTGCTGTGTTGGGATATTTGCAATAACTACTCTTTTTTCTTTTAAGAGATCTAAGTTATTATTAAAATTGGTTTTATACACGTGTGGCTTCAAATATCCCCATAAATGAAAGTCGATAATTGTGAGATCGGGACTCCGACGTGCCAACTGATTTGGACCATAGGTACATTCCAATCCACTTGTTCCCAAGTAATGATTTAGCCAATCATCAAAAGGAAGTAAAAATTAGAATTGAAAAAAAATATCCAAAAAACAAAAACTGTTGTTTCTGACGAACCCTGTATAGTAATAGCAAATCTAATAGTTGAAATTGTCAAACAACACTAGCCAAAATCATTTAATAAATCAAGGAATTAAAAAAAAATATCCAAAAAACTAAAAATGTTGTTTGTGACGAACCCTGTATAGCAATCGCAACTCTGATATTCGAAATTGTAGTTTCAGCACAAGAAGACATTTTAATAAAGAATGACTTTTTCTTCTATACCTACTAAAAAAAAGTTTTTTCTCTTCCAAACTCTATCCGTGGACACGCTGCTGTGTTTTGTAATAAAACTACTAAAAATATATATAAATATTGTAATAAAACAGATAACAGTTTTGTAACCTAATAATAATGCAGCAAATAACGTATTCACCATTTAGTTTTTATCATAAGTTTTAAAATCCTTTTTAAGCTAAATAATTGTTGCTCCAAAATTCGATAAAACGAAATAGGAAATACGTCGATATATTCCCGCTCTGAAAAAAATCTTTTTTTAACAGCTTAATATAATATACACAATGACTAAAACCTGAGTGACTAATAGGTTAACCTTTAAATTAAACATTCTCATGTCCTACGTTTAAAGAATCTCAACTATCTCAAAATAACTTGCCCACACAGCATAAAATCCAATATATAATAATTTTAACTCGGTTTAAGCCCTTACGGGCGTCAATATGACAGCGTAAGTGACGCGATTGGCCGATATTTTAAAAAATGGCGTAAATCAACCAATCAAGTCTAAGAAAATAGGTACGCTGTCAAATTTACACCCATGGGGACAGATGTTTTACAGGGTTCCTTCAAAATTTACAGCATACCCACCCAAGTATAGTCTATAGAACAGAAACACTAAAAAGAGCATTTACATGTAAACTTTATAAATAATCCTGTAAAACAATATCCAATACAACTTATATCTACATTATTTTCTGGGGGGCAAATAGGAACGTCGAGTAAATTGCCCAAAGTCAACTGGGTCCCCTACGTTGACGTACGGGATATGTCCCGTGATTCCACTGGCAGTCATTACTAAGGATGGCGGCGTGGTGACTGAGCCCAAAATAAGATGGCTGACGTTTTCCAATGTTTCGGTTGGTTCGGGTGTTATAAGGACTAAGGTATCTGTTTGAAGGTCCATGCCTCTTACGAAACCTACAAAGAAATTTGTCATGGAATATTGAGACAATCATCATTTTTTTTTGCTGACGATACCAAGTTATTATGTAATCCATTGTTGCAAAAGCAATGCTTAGACAGAGATCTGAGGCGTATTGAGCCATGGACAAGCCAGTGGTGCATGAAGCTTAATATGTATCAAAATGTACCGGGTGGTCAAATAAGCGAGGATGTCGGCTTTATCTCGGAAACCATAAATCGTACAACTTTCGGAAAGATTTTTTTATGAGTAAAGTGGTCAAGAGAAATTGCTGGAAATTACTTTTAAGTTCCTCATTTCGCCGCAAGGGGGCACAATTAAAAATTGTTTTTTTTTAATTTTAAATTTCTCCGAAAATTCCCATATTAAGGTATAACTTTGATTACATCATTGGAAAGCTTAGACAATTCTGCATCATTTTGGTTTAAGGCTCATTGGCGGACCGACCTTGATAAGAGTGGGAGAAGCTATTAAAAGTGTAAACATTAAAATCGCTGTAACTTCTAAACGACTTATCCGATTTCACTAAATTTAAGCTTGTTTGGAAGGGGAAAATAAGTATTTTCAATTGCCGCATCCAACAGTTCACGATAGTGTTTAATAAAATTGCTAGAGGGCGCAATTTGTAATAATAACAGTTTTTTCGATTTTATCCCGAAAATTCAAATCATACGGTATAACTATGACATCATAATCGAAAAGTAGATGAAATTTGCAAGAAAAGATGTGAAGACCGCAGTTCGATATCTTTGTTCGTTTCAGAGTTATTGCCAAAACAATAATTTTTAATATAAATTGCGCCCTCTAGCAATTTTATTAGAAACTATCGTGAATAATCAACTTATCAGCGTTACAGAACAAACAGATCTGGGGTTACTAATTTCTTCTAATTTAAAATGGGAAGCACATATTATTAAAACGGTAAAGAAAGCCAATAGTTTTATTTTCATGGTGCAAAAGACTTTCAAAGATCACTCCCTAAAGATTGTAAAGAAATTGTGTAACACTTCCTATATCAGACCAAAAATTGAATACTGATACAATATTTGGAACCCCTACTACATCAAAGATATTGAAATTTTGGGAAGGGTCCAAAGGCGGGTTACCATAAATCCATTTGAATTAAGAGGACTACCTTATCCCGAAAGACAGGGCTAACTGCTCTGAAGCAAAGAAGAACTAGGGGTGATATAATAGAACCTTTTAAAATACTAACGGACTACTACTCTTGTAACTTGAGAAATTTGTTTCATTTAAATCAGAACCGGCAGCTTCCGGGACACTCAAAAAAATTAAGCAAAGCAAAATCCGCGACATTTCTAAGAAAGAACTTCTTTATCAATCGGGTAGTGTATACAGGATGATTCACGGTGGATGGAACGTTAGACGTTTCTGACGAACCAGTAAAGGAATCGTTCTGAAAATTTGGTCGTTTACATAAACGGACATAATTTAAACTAGCCAACGGACTTTAGACATTTTAAATCACGATGAACAATTAAAGAAAAAAAAAATCAAAGAGACTGAAACAATAGCTTCATCGGACTTTCCGCTTGCTATTGAAAAAAAAATAAAAAAAAAATTGTAAATTTTGTCTCAGTCGCATAAATTAATAAAAACAATCTTACCATAGCCATAGCAACAAAATATTGCGGCGTTATCATCTAACTTTGAGCATAGAGCGACCAAATTGGCGTTAATTGCCAGAGGCGACACCGTTTTTCCTTCTGAATTTGTGATGGTCAAAGCAGAGGGACTTATGCTAAAAAAAATAAGAAACAGATTTACAGGCAAGAAATATTTTTTTTTATTAAAGTTTCCAACATACCTATACATCAAAAAAATTACCTTGTCGGACTTCCATCGTCTTTATTTTGTTACTTAACACAACGTTTCGGTTAGTTAGTATCTCTAACCGTTTTCAAGTGCCCCAAGAATTAAAAAAAAAATCGATGATCATGGAAAAAAAATGTAGTTTTTCAAAACGGAATAGCTGCAAAGACCTGCTTCACTACTTAACTAAGTGCTATGCGAAAGATAATTTTTTTAACATTATATTTCGAGGTGCCCCAAAGGTCTTATATTTAAAAAAAACACCATGATTTTCATTTAGTATATTCCTTTAATAAAATAATCAAGTTAAAAAGAAAATTAACTGTTTTGCAAATACTAACTAACCGAAACGATGTGTTAAGTAACAAAATAAAGACAATGGAAGTCCAACAAGGTAATTTTTTTTTTTATGTTACTTCATCGTCTACCACCTTCACCTTCAAACATACCTATACATATTGACAGATGGGTCGGTCAAATCACAGATACTCTGGGTCATTAATTGTCCAAAATATGACAAAATATTCATCTCTCTCCCTTGTCTAGCTTCCAGAGACCATGTTTCATTGCTTTCCGCCAAACTCTCAAACTTCTTAAAGTCATAGCAAAGATCGACAGCATCATTAACCTCTACTCGGTTTAAAATAGCGTTTTCTTCAAGTACCTTACTGACGTTACTAGCCGTCAAATCCATTCGATAATTTTTGCTTTGATTTTTACTCTCTATTTGTATTACCAAGTTTGGTTCCACCAATCTCAAGGATTCTGCGCTGATATCTAAACCTACACCCTGCGTAAAACCAGGGAAATTGATTATTGTGGGCAGTGGTTCCATGGAATTTACTGCTTCTAGAAGATACCTTACCGAGATCAGATACTTTTTAATGTCATAACCCAGGTTTATGTTTGACAATATTGAACTAAAATAAAAAGTTAAATATTGTATTTATTTTTTATACAGTGTGGTTGTTTAAGTGTGCAACATATGGGAATTTTTGAAGAGAAAACTTCTTTAGGCGCGTTTAGCACTTTTTGTGGGCACTGAATTAAACTGAGCCGTCACGCGTCACGTTCGGCTGTGTAACGCTCGAATTCGACTCCGCTGCGGCATCAGTCGACGTGGAAACTGTGCGACACTTGTTGCGTCTCAGGTATGTTCTGGCATTTTTTAAATTATATATTTACGTAGGGTGAAGTAAGGTAATTAGTTTTACCGTAATTGCTTATTCCGTGGACCTAATTTATTATGATTTCTGACTTCTGTTGAAGATGTAAAAATTCAAGGGTTGTTCAATTTTAGGAAATTCGTATGCAGTAAAATTATCCCGTATTCCAAGTTTATGTTATTTTTGAAGTGAAAACTTCTTTAGGCGCGTTTAGCACTTTTTTGTGGGAACTGAATTAACTTGGTTGAAGTTTTCACTTCTGTCATATGGTCTTAAGCACACACAATTTTTTTTAATAATCATCATTTCGATAATCATATTTGGTGCACTTGGAATGGTTGCAAGTCAAACGGCGTACAGGGTAGGCCAAAAAATATAAAACTTGTACAAGAATAAAGTACCCCTATTTCAGAAAATTCAGCAAAATGTTATTAAGAAAAGTTGTTTAGAATTAAAAGTTGTGCATAGATTCAAAAACGCGACCTCATAAAATAATAAAAATTATTTTTTTTAAAAACATTAACAATTTCCAAAATTTTTTATTTTTTTTATATTCACCATAAACCTTCATAAATTAATCAAAATCAAATCAATTTCACATGTCTTTGTTCAAATTCAAGCGTATTTGTAAAATTTACATAAATTTTTAATTTATTAAGGAATCACAAATTTCATGTTTGTTGCAACGATATTAAACAGAACTTTAAAATATCCTAAAAATTCTTTTTAACAAGATAAAACATTAGTAATGATAATATGCTAATTAAAAAACTGTAATTTAACGTGCAAAATTTTTATTTTAAATGTTTATTAAAAAACTTTATTCTTGTGCAAGTTTTATATTTTTTGGTCTACCCTGTACGCCGCTGACTTGCAACCATTCCAAGTGCACCATATATGATTATCGAACATGCACCAACTTTTATCAAGAATAAAATTTTCTGAGAAATCGGTAATAAAAAAAAATGCCCATATGTTGCACACTTAAACAACCACACTGTATACAGAGTGGTCCTTAAGTAATGGGACACAGAGCAGCAGTAAATTATTCACTTCAAAACTTAACGATTTAGCGCAATTTTTATAATCCGAAAATTTATATTAAGACAGATACAGGGTGTCAAAGTTAAAAAAATTATTTCGAGTTTTTTAGATATTTTCAAAAGTTTTCGGAGCATTGGGTTAAAATTTGGTGTAGGGGGGTTTTTTGCGGCGGGAAATAACAATCTCGGCTCATTTTTCTTCTATCGGATAGAGGGCGCTACGAGCAGCACTTTTCTTACTTTCGAACTGCAATTACTTGTTGTCACTAAGTATAATAGGACTTATCACTCCTAATTAATAATCTTACGACTTTTTTACGTAAAAAAGCGACTCTTATAATAACGCTAAAGTTGATAGTTTTCGAAATATTTGCTATTTTAATACTAAATGACCTTTCCGTTGTTTGAGATCCAGCAGAAAGAATTCTTCAATACAAGTTGTTTTTGAATAATTGACGGGTAAATAAAACACAAAATTTCAAACTTTTGTTTATAATATTTTACAAGAGGAAAACGATTTTTTTGGTTAAACTTTTACAAAATACGTTTTACGTTCGGATAAAATAAAAAGTATTACCTTACATGTTACATTAAAATAGCAAATATTTCGAAAACTCTCAACTTTTGCGTTATTTGACAAGAGTACCTTTTGTACGTAAAAAAGTCGTAAGATTATTAATTAGGAGTGATAAGTCTTATTATACCTAGTGACAAAAAGTTATTGCAGTTCAAAAGTAAGAAAAGTGCTGCTCGTAGCGCCCTCTATCCGATAGAAGAAAAATGAGCCCAGATTGTTATTTCCCGCCCCAAAAAACCCCCCATACACCAAATTTTAACCCAACGCTCCGAAAACTTTTGAAAATATCTAAAAAACTCGAAATGATTTTTTTAACTTTGACACCCTGTAGGGGAAGGAGGGGCATAGTGTTACACGGGGAACAGTGTTATATTTGGAATTATAAACTTACGCGAAGCAACACGGCGCTGGAATAATTGCCATTTCCAGTTAAGACTATTTCCTTCAATTATCCGAACGCGTGGTGAAATGTGAATTGTTTATACCACCAAGTAAGTTTTTTATATTTTTTTAGTCAAAAAGTAAATTTTTTATACAGTTTTACAATTGTCTTGTGTTTCTTGACAATAATATATCGTAAACTTTATGGTATCATGTTTAAGGAACATGTTTGTAGATTAGCATGCCATGTAAAACATAACCTAAAAAAATTTTGTTTCCTAAAAACTAGCATATTTTTGGTAAAAATGCGATTGGGGCACAGAGTTCCACACTATACTGGGGGAACAGTGTTACATGTAAAACAATAATAGCAGATCAGAAATGTTAATTTTTTCTGTTAATTTGCACATATACTATAATGAATTAAAATAGTGTTTAATGTGTACACTTCTTTGTTATTTGATACTAATTTAAATATTCTAAATTGAAACATTTGAGTTTTTATTTTTTAAATCATTACATTTTGAGATTCTGTCTGAGTTTTGACTTGTTTTTTATTGTTTAGACTGATGTTTATTTTTTTACCTGTTATTTTTTTGTATTTGTAAATGTTCTGAATAAAAAGAGCACTATTAGTAAAGGTAATCTAAATGTATTTGAAACGTTAACATTGTTTCCCCCCTTGTGTAACAGAGTGCCCCGCTAGTGGGGTACAGTGTTACATTCGACACGTGTAGAGATAATTATTTTTTTATAAAAAACCTATATATTTAGGGCAACAGACGCTCCGAAAATCAGTTGCTAAACATCACCAAACCTAAGCAAAATTAAATTGTTATTTTAATTTGACAAATAAAAAAATTATTAATCAAAATGTTTTTTGTGTAACACTGAGCCCCACCTTCCCCTATCTGTTTTAATATAAATTTTCGGATTATAAAAATTGCGCTAAATCGTTATGTTTTGAAGTGAATAATTTACTGCTGCTCTGTGTCCCATTACTTAAGGACCACCCTGTATATATCGGTGCCAGTATCTCTGTACTGATTTGAGTTCATAAATAAATTTTAAAAAAAATCAACACTTAATATAATATATAATTTACCAGAATGGTTCCATTAAGTGAGTATAATTTGGCCCAAAAACTGGTTTGTCCACTATATTTACTGATATACATCCAGGAGCGTAGAACTCCGATTGTCCAGGATCCAAATCTACAACCCTTATCTTGTCAAATCTCCTTAATAAAAAGTTAACAGCAAATCGAAGGAAAGTACTTTTTCCAACCCCTTTTCCGCCAGAAATGACTGTTTTCGAGTCTTTAGGAATGCTCTCCAGCACCTCCTCCCACCTATCGTCCGTATGAAGTCTATTCCAGCTCCCCTGGAGTTTAAGATCTAATCTAAGTTCTCGGCTGTCGCACTCTGGAAATATCTTCTGGGATATGTATCGTTCAATAAAGTCCATGTATGGCTCTTGTAGTGCAGAGCACAGAAATATAGCATAATGCTGCTCAAATGTCAACTCAACATCTTTAACATATAACAATTCTTCTGCAACTAGAGCCTTTAGTTTAACTGAATTTGCTGCGATTAATATGTTTTTGTTTGTGATGTACAAAAGTGATGTACCTCTGGGAGAATACACTTTCTTTGTTCCAGAATTGCTGTTAACTCTAGCCCCTGAAATTTCCAGTTCCCCCATTAGGACTGTAATTTGGCACAAGCCATGGAAATACATTACATCGTTTAGATTTAAAGCTACAATTTTGTTTCCATTTTTTAAAGTTAAAACTGTAGGCTTCCTTGAATGTCTTGACAATAGCTTAGTCTCTTGTTTCGGACTACCATCTAGAATATCAGGTGTTTGAATCAAAGTTCCTGACTCTGTTGAAATATCTGATGTTTCTTCTTCACTTTCCTCATTCTTAGTACCATTGGAATCCGTTAATTTGTTAAATATTTGTTCATCCAAAATATTAGTTTTTTTCTTGGTACCCTTTTTCTTATTTGGACTATCTAAATGATCGTATTTCTGTAAAATAGGGGCTTCTTTCCTATATGAAACATCTTTTTCTACGGAAGTATTAGTTTTTCTTTTGTTAGCTAGCTTACCTGGTCTTCCTTTACGTTTTGAACTAGGAGACTCCTTACAGTGCCAGTCTGCTGCCAAATCATTCTCAGTAACTTCAAAATATTTCCTGGAAATGTTCAAAGCACTTGCTTGTCCTACAAAATGCTCATTGTGTATGGGAGGGAACTGATCACAAAATCTTTGAAACTTAAGGCCTTTTACTCCCACAGTCTCATTATCAGAACTATCTGAAAGTTCTATAGCATCCTCAATACTACTGATCAAGCTTACTTTTGGATAAAACTCATTATCTGAAAAGCTATCACTACTATCTGAGGAATGTAACACCTTTTTAGCATTTTTTTTGCTCTCAACATTTATTATGTGCTTTTTTTTTACCTTTAATTTCCTTATTTTGTTAGTTGGCTTTTCGTTCTTGTGGTCATACTTTTTGTTAACTGTTGTGGAACTAGCAAGAGGCCCTCTTGATTTAGTTTCTAGTTCTGCAGTCTTTTGTGTATTAGAGGATGCTGTACGACTACGTAATTTATATGAATCTTCGCTACCATTAGTATTATTAATTTTACTTTGTAGTTTTTTCTTCCTAGGTGTCTCTATCTTCTTATTATCTTTATCATTTGGCCAACAAGTATCTAATGGAAAGTTTGTATCTAAACCTTTTTCTATAATCTTATTATTCATTTTCTTTTTTTTTAAATCTTTCTTACTGCCCTGATCAATAGAAGAACTACTAAAGACATTATGTGACTCAGATTCAGTCAAGCTCTCATCAAACACAAGTTTCTTGCCTTTTTTGGCAAAAGGTTTATCTTTTTTTCGCTTCCTACTTACTTCAGGACTATTAGATGCCGATAACAATCTCTTCTTGCTTTTAACATTGTCATCGTTTTTGTTATTACCTGATTCATTCAAATCGGCGTTATTATTTTGACCACTTAAATGATGGAATGTTGTTAGTCTATCATTTTCATTTAATGATGGGCTTACTTTCGTAGCGCTTACTGTAACTATTGCACAATTGTTTGATTCATGTAAATTAGGCTTTGGATTTTTCTTTGACCTTAAATTTACTAGTGGGTTGACCGTTTTAAATGGAGTTACCACTCGGTTGTTAATTTTCTTGGACATGGTAGGGTTACCACTTTCATTATCAATGAATGTTACTTGTTTTGGTTTGATTTTCTTCTTAGATTTATTCGGTAGCTTAGCTTTGGCTTGGAAAGTTTCCTTTTTAGTTATGAACCCTTTTTTTACCTTGTTTTTCGGGCTACTTTCGTCGCCGGCTTCATTCTTTACTTTCTTGGATAAAACTATATTGCAAGCCCTATTACACTGTTTCTTGTAAAGACTCTCTCTTATTAAGTCTAAATAATTTTCATCCAGTTTATTCATATTTTCTAAATATTTTTCAAATTTAAATGAAAATGCGGCTATACATAACCTCAAAAACAACAGCCGTCTGTGTAGTCACAGAAAAATAAAGGGGTATGGGGTAAAGTAAAATCCTAAAGTTCAAAAATCCATTACAAATTTGTCACAAACAAAACTTTTTCTGTGCGTGAAAAAGTGAGGTTAAAACAGCTGTCAAAATCTGGTAAACAACGTTTTTTTCGTACCGTTCGGTGGTTTTTTTAGAAATTTTTCCTACTTTTGACCAAAAAACTATGTCGGTTTGGAAAAAGGCGGCGAAGGCCCACCAAAAGACCCACAAAGAACGGCATCAACCTGAAGAGCGACAGCACTTGGGATTATTAGAAAAGCACAAGGACTATCAGAAGCGGGCCAATGACTACAACGAGAAGAAACAAACACTGAAACTTTTGAGAAAAAGGGCATTAAACAAGAACCCCGATGAGTTCTATCATCATATGATTAATTCCAAAACGGAAGATGGTAGGTTCAGTTAAAAGTTAATATATTTTAATGCAAAGCAATTTGTGAATGCCGTTTTTTGCTTTGCAGGATTACATTTTGAAAAAGAAACCGAAGATGAGGACACCCGGGAACAAATGCACTTGATGCAAAGTCAGGACCTTAAATACATCATCACTAAACGTACCCAAGAACAGAGAAAAATAGAAAAACTTCAGGCGCAGCTGCATTTGACGAGCGTTGACCACAATATTAAGAATATTCATATGTATTTTGGTAAAAAGTGTAAGGAGGATGATTCAGAAAAAGCAAGATTGGAGAAGTTATCACAAATAGAGTTGCCAGATATAGACGCGGATGATTTGCAGGTAAAGTAGCATATTATTAGGCTACTAGATAATGTAATCAATTATTGTTAATTTTAGAAATCGTCCAAAAAACGTCAAGCAGTTTATAACGAATTGGCCAAGAGAATCAAGAGAGAAAAAGAACTGTCCATAATACAACAAAAAATTGAAATGAAAAAAGCTGTAGCTAACAAAAAAAATGCTTTAAGGCCTAGAAAAGTGAAACCAGGATCTAAGGAAAGTGCTCCTGTTTATGTGTGGAAATATGAGAGAAAACGGTAGTAATTGTTTGTATAAAAATACTGTTAAGTTTTTAAATAAATATACAAATTTAACCTTAACACAATTTTGTTTCTTTTAAAGCACCTATTTTTCCTTTCTATGTACCTACATAGCTTAGTTTCCAGCTTATTTTCGTATAACCTTTTGAAAATAATTTGTAGTAAACACACAAGGTCAAAAGTCTGATATAATAAATATGTTTTAAGATTTTAAATTTGTCTAATTTCATTTATCCATTTTAAAGTACATCATACAACATCAACATCTAAAAGGTAAACCTGTATATTTAGGTACCTGGTTCTTTTGAATACCTACCCTAAAATATAATTTATGTTTTAAAATACCAATTAGTGTCCCTTGGAACGTTAACCATTTATAATGAGACAAAATCGTTTTTAACAATGACCAATTTATGGTGATGTTGCCATCAATGAGTGTAATTTACTTCAGCTTTAGGATAAATTAACAATAACGGACAGCGTTCTCTGGTCAGTCTGTTTAAAACAAGCTTCAAGCACATGTTCACTGTTTGGTTTATCAATAATGAACTTTTTTGGAGGCATAAAGAAAAGTAATAAGACTTTTATTATTGCCGAGGTTGGACAGAACCACCAGGGTGATGTTGAGACGGCCAAGGAACTTATAAAAGTTGCAAAGGTAAGTCAGTAGAATTTGATGTTATACTTTGGTTAATTTTATGTATTATAGGTATACTATTTATATTTTCCAGCAATCCGGTGTAGATTGTGTAAAATTCCAGAAATCATGCATACCAGAGAAGTTTACACAAACATCGCTGGAAGTGCCTTATAAAGGTGTACTACGGAGCACCACTTATGGAGACCATAAGTATTCTTTGGAGTTTGACGATGAGGATTTTATTGAACTTCAGAAATATGCTAAAGTAAGTAGAATCTCGGTGGATCAATACGTGAACAACATGCTATCTCTTTTGCTTACTTGCATAGATTCACCGGTAAATATATAATTATTTTTATTTATTGATACTTAAATGACTTTTTATAAGTATAAATATATTAACCCAAACCATTTGGTACACTTCATACCTTGCCAAATTCCTTAATCGCCTTTTTTTTAGGAACAGGGCATTCTGTTCACAGCCTCCGCCATGGATCCGGTTTCCTTGAACTTTTTAACAGGACTACACGTTCCGTTTATTAAAATTGGCTCAGGCGATTCTACGAACTTTTTACTAATTGAAAAGGCCGCTGAAGGTGGACTTCCGTTGGTTATTTCGACAGGTAAACCGCAGTTAAATATATATTTTTGTTTCTTAATTGGTGCCTGCTGGCAGATCATTGAGCAAAAGCACTGGTAATCAATTTAAGGATAGAAAATTGTCCATGACAGAAAGCATAATATAATACCGAAGAATACTAAAAAATGTAAACAAAAAAAACCGTTTATAATTATAGACTAAAAAACTAACTGAAATTTAGAAAAATAGTAGGTACTTTTCTAAATTTTGATTTGTAATTTTTACGTGATTTTCACTACCTGTGGCTGCTCACATAAAAATCTCCGGTTACAGTCTTATTTATAGCGAAAACCCAACTTTTTTATTAATTTTGATAACGATTCAAGTCCGATTTCCAAAACACCTCGAATTTTCGCTCAAATCTTCAGTCTGTGGCTTTCTTCGTTTAAATTTTTTAGTATTCTTCGGTATTATACAGGATGTCCGGAAAATACGTGTACAACATTTGACGACAGACTCCTGACGTCAAAATAGGTCGATCTAAGCCGACTTAGTTATATCCAAAATTGTCTCGTTTAGCCCGTAGAGGGCGTCAAAAATTTGTAAAAATATTGGTTTTTCCTAAATTACGTGAAAACCTGCTAATCGATTTTAATGATTTTTAGTATGTAAACTAATACTATAAAATTACGTTTTCTAGTAGTATAGTCACCGGCTGTAAATAAGTGGAAGTGTTATAAAAGTGATATAATACGTCAACATTTCTCCTCATTTTTTCTATGACCGGCGCGGCGCGCGGCGTTATAACAACCCAGATATTTTTGTAGAGTGACTGGATGTATTTGGAAGCTATTTTACCTCTTTAATATTTTTCGTTGAATGAGCTGTTTTGCCAGAAGAAAATATTTACAATATTTAGTATTATTAGTAATAATATTAAAATCAAATTTAATTTTTTAAGGAGTGTTAATAAGTGTATTCAGCAAGATGGCGGTCATTTTACACATTTGCTTAAGTAATGTTTTTGTTTTACTTAGTTTCTTACAATACTTACATACTTTCAACTTTGTTGTACTTTGTTTTATTTTTATTGTTAATAATTGATGTATGCAGGTAATTGTAAATATTTTCTTCTGGCAAAACAGCTCATTTAACGAAAAATATTAAAGAGGTAAAATAGCTTCCAAATACATCCAGTCGCTCTACAAAAATATCTGGGTTGTCATAACGCCGTTCATATAAAAAAATGAGGAGAAATGTTGACGTATTATATCACTTTTATAACACTTCCACTCAGGGGCGGTTCTAGACCCAAAATATTGGGGGGCACCACATTGGCGCAGCCACAATTTTTGGTAGCCTTCGCTTGATTGTATTTCTCTCGAGATATTTTAAAGTTTTTTTCAGAAATGTTTGGGGGTCCTGGGGGCCCCCCCCAGCCCCCCCCCCCCCCCCCCGTGGAACCGTCCCTGCTTCCACTTATTTACAGCCGGTGACTATACTACTAGAAAACGTCATTTTATAGTATTAGTCTACATACTAAAAATCATTAAAATCGATTAGCAGGTTTTCACGTAATTTAGGAAAAACCAATATTTTTACAAATTTTTGACGCCCTCTACCGGCTAAACGAGACAATTTTCGATATAATTAAGTCGGCTTAGATCGACCTATTTTGACGTCAGGTGTCTGTCGTCAAACGTTGTACACGTATTTTCCGGACACCCTGTATATATTATGCTTTCTTTCATGCACAATTTTCTGCACGGGCCTTAAACTAATTCCCAGTGCTTTTGCTACGGTTTCCTGTATATTGGTTGGCGAATTTTCACTTTTTCTTTCATTCTCGAAATAGTTTAACAAATTAAGCACCATTTTTTTTGCTTGGGGATGCAAAAAACCAGAAAATTGCTTTTTATCATTCATATTGCATGTATTAAATTAATTGTCCAAAATCACAAAACTGACATCTTTAAATCAAGACGAAGGTCGCAAAAAATTAAATAAAATACATATCCTTTTCTTTCATGTCAAAATTGCATAAGTCTGTCAAATTTGTCTTACGGATTTTATTTGGATTGTATAATTAAACGAAAGAAAAGAAAAATTGAAAGTATGTCTTTGTTAAATCGTAAGACCCCCACGATAAGACCGGATCTGACTTTATCTATAATAATACATTTTTTAACGTTGTTTTTAGGTATGGTAGATTTTGACACTGTAAAAGGCATCTACAACTTGGTATCGAAATACCACAAAAATTTTGCACTGCTACATTGTGTCTCGGCATATCCAACCCCGTACGAAGACATAAATTTGAACGTTTTACACCAATATCAGCGGGAATTCCCTGATATTTTGGTGGGATATTCAGGGCATGAACTTGGAATACACATCACCGTGAGCGCAGTAGCAATGGGGGCTAAGGTAAAGCGAGGCTCCGCATTATAGTGGATTTGTGGATTATCAATTCTTCTTTATTTTATATAATTAACACTAATTTATTTCAGATTATCGAACGCCACATCACTTTGGATAAAACACAAAAAGGTACGGATCACAAATGTTCTTTGGAACCCAACGAACTGAAAGCCTTAGTGGAACAAATACGATCGTTGGAACTGGCGTTCGGAAAACCGAATAAAACGGTACAAGAATCGGAAACAACGTGCTATGAAAAGCTGGGAAAATGCATGGTTTATGCTGACGATTTCGTCAAGGGACACATCATCAGGTTGGAAGACATTAAAGTAAAGGTCTCGGTGAACAAAGGTCTAGATGGGACGAAATATAAAGACGTAGTGGGGAACCAGTTAAATTGTAATGTGAAGAAAGATGATCCAATTCGTCATCACTTTTGCAACATAAATATTTTGTACCAATAAAGATTCGCTAGTTCAATGATTCACCCCATGTTTTTGGAAGAAGTTAATAATATTTTGCTAACTTTTGCAGAAATGTATTTTGATATTAATAATGATTTGAAAATGCTTCTTTCTTGGCTTCAATCAAATAAATTGATGTTAAATTTTACAAAATCTCCTTTTATGTTTATAACCAAAAATAAAATAAATGCTATCATTAACCCCTTAACATTTAATAATGAAAATATTCAATATTCAAAAACAACAAAATTTTTAGGATTAGTTTTAGACGAAAATTTAAATTAGAAAGGTCATATCCAGTATATTATAAACTCGACATCTCCTTTGGTATCTGTTTTGTTCAGAGCTAACTATTTCGTTCCTTTGAAATACTTCAAAAATATACATTTTTCATTAATATATTCAAACTTACAATACTTAGCTTCTGTATGATGAACTGCTTGTTTATCAAACTTTAAACCATTACAAAATTGCAAAATAAAGATATTAAATGTATATACAAATTACCACATTTAGAACCAACTGTTAATCTAGGTATATAGACCGAAGAAAACAAAAGCTTAAGGGTACTAAGAAGAAGCCTCGCTACGGGTAAGAAAAATATATCCAAACTTGCAGATCATCAAGGACAAATAACATCAAATAAGGATGAGATTATCAAGATCGTAGAAGAATTTTACAGAGAGCTGTACAGAGAAGGGAACAAAAACGAAGATATTAAGATCAGGAAAGTGGAAAATATAGGTTCAGAGGACATTCCAGAGATAACAAAAGCAGAAATCTCAAAATCACTGAATGAGATGAAGAACAACAAAGCAGCTGGGGATGATCAAATCGTTATTGAGGCTATTAAGGCAGGGGGTCATGCGTTACTAAAAGCTCTGGCTCTGTTGTTTAACGCGTGCCTCTTAAATGGAGTAACACCGTCCAAATGGGACAAAGCAGTAATAATAATAATGCACAAGAAAGGGGATATGACTCAGTTGAGCAACTATAGACCGATTAGCTTGTTATCCCCCCTGTACAAACTGTTTATGAAAATAATCGCTAAAAGGCTAGCATCAAAATTAGACTTCTATCAACCCCCTGAACAAGCCGGATTTAGAGCTAAATATGGAACGAATGACCACCTACAAACAATCAAAACGCTGATTGAAAAGACTATTGAATACAATAAACCTTTGATCCTGGTCTTCGTTGACTTTGAGAAAGCATTTGATTCTGTCAACCAAAAAGCAATGCTTAGTGCTCTGGCTGAATGTAGAATAGACCATAGGTACACCTCCCTCATTAAATATATCTATGAACACGCTACAGCTTGTGTAAGGCTTCACGAAGATACGGAGACCTTTCGTATTGAACGAGGGGTTCGCCAGGGAGACACAATTTCTCCAAAGCTATTCACAGCCCTGTTGGAGTATGCATGTAAAACCGTCGACTGGAATAAAATGGGTATTAATATAGACGGAAAGTTTTTAAATAACCTCAAGTTTGCGGATGACATCGTACTTATCGCTGACAGCTTTGACCAGGCACAGACACTGCTACAAGGACTCTTCACTGCTTCAAGAGGGGTTGGCCTAAAGATAAATTTTTCTAAAACCAAATTCTTGACCAACCTGGTTCACGCCAAGAATATCTCTGTGGATGGCAAGGACATCGAACCAGTAACTTCCTACAATTATTTGGGCCACGAGATAAAAATAGGTAGGGATAACCAAACATGCGAGCTAGTAAGGAGAATAAGCCTAACCTGGGCTGCTTTTGGAAAGCTGAGAGACCTTCTCAGATCAAGTATTCCAATAAGTCTGAAAAGAAAAATATTTGATCAATGTATTCTGCCAGTAATGACGTATGGTGCAGAGACCCTAACGTTAACAAAAGCAACGGTGTCCAAATTGCAAGTTACCCAAAGAGCGATGGAGAGAATAATGTTGGGGATATCGTTACGTGACAGGATTCCTAATGCCACCATCCGCAGACGATCAGGAGTATCAGACGTTGTTGTAAGGATAACCACCCTAAAGTGGAACTGGGCTGGCCATGTAGCGAGGACTAACGACGACCGATGGACAAAGAGAATTTTGGAGTGGAGACCCCGAATACAGGCACACAGAAACCGGGGACGGCCTCCAACAAGATGGACCGATGACATAAAGAGAATAGTATCGAACTGGATACGGGTGGCGCAAAACAGGACCGTTTGGACGGACATGCGAGAGGCCTACGTTCAGCAGTGGACATCAGGGGCTATGTGATGATGATGATAGACCGAAAGGGTATTTACACGTTGAAAACATTTATAAATTAAAAATTTGTATTCTAATTCACTCTATTATTTTAAAAGAAAAAACATCAAATATAACACTTCAGGAGAATAAGACATAAGATGATCATAACACCAGACATCTATACCAGTAAAAAGTAATTTCGGAAAAAAATCGCTTTTATATGACGGAATAATAAAATATAACAATCTTCCAAAAAATATTAGAAAAATTAAAAAATTAGCAACTTTCAAAAAACAATTAAATAGATATTTGCTAAATTAAATTATTTATGCTACTTTTTTTTAAATTGATTTTATTATTGAATTAAATTGGATTAACATTTTTTTAATGGTTATTATTTTCTATATTATGTTGTCACTTTCCTATATAATGAACTGTCAAAGTAAGTTTGGAATAAAGACATTTTGAAAGTTAAATTGACTATTCTGAGAATTAGAATATTTTGCCAAATCCTCAAGGAAACCTTTCCAATCCAAACCCATACAAAATCATTTGTCATTCTATAACGACGTGTTCTTTTATCAAAGTCTGAGATATCTAGGTTATATTTCAGTAAATCAGGGTTTATTTGGGTGGTTAGTGTCACAGAATATATAGCTATGCGTAGCTATATATTCTGTGTTAGTGTCTAAAATTTATGGAAAATACTGTAATGAGTGTAAAAAATATGCTGATTCTCCAAATATTACTTTTCATTTATATGCTGACACTATTACCAGGATTTTTATCTTACATATTATCAGAGTTCACGGACATGTCATACTACAACAGAAAAACACTAGATAACATTTTAATTGTTTTAATTTTATTATCAAATTATAAAAAACAGAAAATTAGACGATTCGCAAGGCTGAGATCAAGATACAAACTTAATTTAAAATCACAGAAAATCTGCTCTTGAAATTTTAAACCGGGAATATGTGTGTCCACATAAAACCGGTTTCTTTCATATGTATTCGTAGATTTTAAAAACCCTAATTACAATGTTTGTTTGAACATTGTAGGTAGACAATGATGTATCTTGAGTCATAGATGTGTTTTGGACTTCCATTGCCTTTAGTTATTCATATCACAACGTTTCAACTGGTAAGTATCTCCAGTCGTCTTCAGGTGAATACTGTATTTACCAGTTAAAACGTTGTGATATGAAAAACTAAAGGCAATGGAAGTCCAAAACGCATCTATGACTCCCTAATTGTAATGCTTAAAAGATAAATCATTTTTTGGAATAGCAAAAATAAAATACTAGTTTATAATCAATAAAAAACCTACTATATAAAACCCTTAAAAATAAAATGATCTATCCTATTTTGCGCGTAAACTTAAAGTACGTATCTGTTACGCCAAGCGTAACGCTAACTTTTAATCCTATCAAACAATCACGTAGGTACATATAAAAATTCTAAACCATAATCTAAAGTACAAAACAACGAACAATGATTGAACACACAAACAAGACCCAGAGGTCATCATCGGATCCCTCTAAAACCACCAGGGATTGTCTAGTTTCCTTTCTACTCATCCAACCACCACACCCTTTTCTTTTGGAATATTAACAGAACCACTTACGCTATTTTCTTCCTCCTTATTTAAAACATCATAACTCTCCTTCAGCACCTGGCATAAAACTGGAGATCCTGGTGGCGCCTCATTTCTACAAGTGGCATCAGTGTGTCCTGAACTTTGAGATGGTCCTGCGCCTTGGTTATCACTGTAATTTTCTACCATGTTTACTAAAACATGCGATTTTAAAGTAGTGTCCTGTTTTTTAACCTGTCGTAGATCTTGAGGATCTTCTTGCAACTCATACTCAAAACCACCGTTAACTTTAGGCTCTTGTTGTAGGTCGTGACAGTAAGAACTGGAACCTTGTTGATTTCCCTCTAATAACTCCACCTCTTTTTTATGGTTACTACAATTTACATCAAGGTTGGTCCCTTGCAAAGTCCTATTGACCCTATCAACCATCTCCATATCTTCTGCTACCTCCTGTACTTGATTCACTAAATAATCTTCTGTCTTATTTACATGAGAAGAATCACTGTCTTGTTCTACTTTGTCTGATAACTCAATTTTTACTTCACCATTTGGAATTTCTTCCAAATTTTGCTGAATTTCTTGTACTACACGTGTTTCTTCGTTTTCCACTTCCATTAAGACTGGATTATTTTCTACCTCTACGGTACGTTCAGACTCTTCCTCGTCTAAGTACGAATTTTTAAATAGTTCTTTTAATTGTTCTACTGAAATCCTACCTTTCTCCCAAATGGCAGAGTTTGAACTTGTTGCGTTGTGCAGAGACTCCTCGATGGTGTTTCGAACAAGGAATTTGTGCACTACCGTTGGTCTGAAAGTAAAGTGAGAAATTAAAGATGGATTAAACCACAAAGGTTTGGGAAAACTCATTGGAGCTAGGGAATGTCACAACCACCTTAAAAAGAAGCCATGAAGTGACATCGGGCAACGCCGCATCAGTTGGGAGTTGGGGATCCACAAGCTATTATTATGACGCAAATTGGGATAAAAGCACGGAACAGCTGTTAATTTAGTCTCACTTTAGTTGGCATTTTTTGTTGTGGTGCTATCAGGCAATATATCACTGGGGACAAAATGCTTAGCACAAACTACAGAATACTGTGTGGGCGACCAATTAGCTCTTGGAATGGCTTTTAGCCATAGAATTTTCAGATTTCCATCTTTTGGGAAGTAAAAAACTGATACACTCTCTTCACCTGCTTTTAAAACACTTTTATAGTTAGAGTTGCACCCAGGAATACAGCAGGGGCTTGGCATGTTGATAAATAAACAAACAAAAAAAAAATAAAATAGTACTTACCTAAGTACCTAGGTATCTAGAGGTATCCTACCTACTTACGAACTATCTCTACTAGTGATATTTTTAAACTTCACATATACCTTCAAGCTAAATAGACACTTCAATATTTAATAAATTAACTGTAGCCATAAAACAATAAAGTTTATACCAAAGAGCTAACTAGAATTCGATTTCTCAATTTATTAATGCTGTTAGAGCAAACCCGCACCAAAAATGTTCACTAATATTTTGTAGAGGTTCTTATAGCAATCATGTCACTTAAATTTTCTATTAGATATCAATCGAAAACCGGATAAAAATACAAATTAATACGAAAAACCGCAAAGTTATCAGTTACGTCGCGCGTAAATTATATACTAAAGCATGTATAACCTCAAAAAAGTCACGTGACACATGGATCTTCAAGCAGTGTTGTCGATGTTTCTGTTTCACGGCTTCTTTCAAGGTGGTTGTGGGAATGTCCATTCCCCCCTTAAGATAACAATCGCAGGACTAGGAGTACTTACTTAGTCTGTCCAATCCGATGTACCCGTCCTATGGCCTGTAACTCATCTGCAGGGTTTAATACAGGCTCCAAAAGTATCACGTGAGTTGCTTCTATTAGATTAAGACCTTTGGAACCCAATCTAATTGGTAGAAGGAGGACTGTAATTTTTTTAATGGGATCCTAAAATTGAAAGACAAGTTTGATGTTACAAAAATATATATAAAAAAATAGTAAAACTGACCTTAAAATTTTCTACTTTCTTTTCAAACGAAGCGGACGTCTCGGCCAGTTCAACGCGGATGTCATTTTGTTCAAGGGCCTTCCTCAGCAGCTTTAATATTAACGGCCACGTAGAGAATAATAAAACCTAAAAATAATTGATTATTGTTTGCTACCGTGCGAGCAAAAATGATTTGCATCAAAGAGGGCCTTGCATCTAAGGACGTAATGCTTAGCCGTGGAGCTTAATACCTGTTGGGTGTCAGTAACTACCTGAATTAACAATCAATCAGTTATTCCGTCATCTTTGATAGTCGTTACAAGTAATTTGATTCATCGCTAATTTTTCCAATTTTTTGAACAATTCACACAATGGGCTTTACGGAACAGCACAAAACATTCATGGTTGAAGCGTATTTTCGAAACGGGGTTAGAATAAATGGTGAGTGGCAATACAATCCGGGTATGTAATGGACGATTTTCACGAACATTTTCCTAACGTTGCTTTTATTGCTGGGGATTTTTATCATTGCCTGAAAAGAACCGTTTGTTGTTTAGGGAAACAGGTTCTATTCAACACAAAAAAAGAGCAGGAAGACCATCTGTAAGAACTTGTTGCAAACGTTCGTGAAATAATGCAAAATACGCCAACAAATTGTATAAGAGGCCTGTCCCAAGAAATGGGAAGATCTTATGGAACATGCAGGACTATTCTTAAGAAGCAGCTAAATTTATTTCCTTATAAAGTGCAAGTATTCCAAGAAATACCAGCCGCAGATTTTGAAAGACGCAGGAATTACTCTCAATGGTTTACCCAAAATTTATTGGAAAGAAATGATTTATTAGACCTGACATTTTCTTCGGATGAAGCCTGGTTCCACCTCTCCGGTTATGTGAATTCTCAGAATACACGCATGTGGAGTAGTGAAAATCCCCATTTTTTTGTAGAGTCCACATTGCACCCTCAAAAAATTGGTGTCTGGTTAGCTGTTTCCCGAAGAAGAATTGTTCGTCCTATTTTTTTTCATGACACAGTTACAGCACAGCGGTATAGAGACAATATTTTAAATTCATTTGTGGAGCAATTACTTGACGACGAACTACGTTTTGGATATTTTCAACAGGATGGTGCAACCGCCCATACAGCCGCCGAAGCTATTAACTACTTACGCAATTTTTTCGACGACAGATTGATCAGTTTTCGATCAGACATTGAATTCCCACCTAGATCACCTTGTTTAACGGTTATGGATTTCTTCGTTTCTCCTCATTTAAAGAACACTATTTTTAAACCACCAGTTGCAAATTTAGAACAATTACAAGAAAGGATTATCCAAGAATGTGGTAACATTTCTCCAGAGATGCTGGTCAACGCTTTCGAAAATATGAAGAGACGTGTGAATTTATGCTGGGAGCATGGCGGTGGCCAATTTCAGCAATTTATGTAATTATTTTTCTTTTTCTTTCTGTATATTCTTACTTTGTTAATAACAAAAATAAATTTGTATTTGTCTACTTATTTTACTACTCATTAGTTTGGCATATCATGTCATAATATGAATTTGACAAAATTTTAACCTAGATTTGGTTAGATATATCGTCCCCATATCATTGTGATCTAAACCAAGCCCTACGTTTTTTAATCCAAGCCCTCTTTGATGCAAATAATTTTTGCTCGCACGATATAAGAACTATTGTAATTGAGCTTGTGTTATCTTACGCTTATTATAATTACCTTGACGTAAGAATCCGTTTTTCTTAACTTCAATATGACCCGTACTACATCCTCTATTTTTCTAGAATAATTTCCAACGACTGATATATCGTCGGATTGGTTGTCGGCCGCCCCATCACTCCTTATATAAGCAACGTCTTGCAACTTGTGCTTGGCGCGGCAAACACAGCAATTCATAAATAATATGGCCTAAAAAAGGTAGGATTAAATTGACAACATGTAGACATACAATACGCACCGCCAGACTGACGTGGGATTTCCAATGGCAACAAATAACTAATTTCCATATAAAATTCTTACCTTATCCAGTAAGGTTTTAAAACATTCCAGGCAAAAGGTGTGCGCGCAAGGCAGGATGGCCCAGTTATTGACCAGGGGACCTTGACAAACCGGACACAACTCTGGACTGCAACCTTCAAACTGTTGTTGACGAAGCGTACCTAAAAACAGCGTTTAAGCGACATAAATTGGATTTACAAAGCTAAACATAACAATATAATGTCTGGATACTCTATTCATACATCATTTGAACGAAGCTAAAAGAAACCACGTTACTATCTAAAGCATTCAAAAAAAATTTTAAATTAAAAATTGAAAATTATTTGAAAAAAATACATTTTTTTATTTCTAATAAATAGTTTGGGTTTCAAAAAAATAAATCAACACAAAACGCTATTTGCTATCTAACAGAACAAATATATGATGCACTAGATAATAAAAAACCTTGTATTAGTATTTTTCTAGATTTAGCAAAAGCCTTTGATACAGTTAGCCATAATTTACTGTTAAAAAAGTTTGAAAATATTGGATTCAGAGGAGAGAAATTATCTGAAAAATAGACCAACTTATGTTCAAATAGATAAAGAAAAAAGCTATCCAAAAGTATTTAAGTATGGTGTTCCTTAAGGAACAATTTTAGGACCATTATTTTTTAATATTTACATTTACGACTTATTTAGTATAAATTGCGATGGACAAATTCATAGTTTTGCAGATGATACTACAATTTTTTATACCGATACAAATTGAGACAACTTAAATAATAACATTAAAAAAGATTTTGAAATTATAAAAAATTGGTTTGATAACAATTTGTTAACAATTAATTTTAATAAAACAAATTAAGTATATTCCTTTTACTTTAAACCTTAACCTACCACGAAATATGAATAGTATTCAAATAAATAAAGACATTCAAATTTTTAATGTTAGTAAAATAAAATATTTAGGAATTATTTTTGACAGTAAATTAAATTGGAATTTTCACTTAGAATACTTAATTAAAAATTAAGAAGTTTACTACCGATTTTTAAAAACATTAAACATTTTTTAAATGTAAGACATATGGAAATATTATATTACGCGTTAGTTAAAACTCATTTAAATTACGGAATTTTAGGTTGGGGAGGAATAAATAGAACTTTAGTTAAAAAAATAGAAATATAACAAAAAAGGTTTCTAAATATCGTTATCCTTCAAAAGAATTATATTTAGAAACAAAAAAGTTGAACATAAGACAACTTTACATTTATAACATCTTAATATATATATTTAAAAATAAAAACCTTATACAATTTAAAAACCATAATCATAATACACGTCATAAAAATGAAATAACCATAAAACCTAAAATAAATAAGTCCATAGGACAAAAAAATTTCAAATATTTATGATTTACCAACAAAAATTAAAAATTGATTTCATTAAAAAAAATTTTAAGTCAAAATAAAAACATGGATATTAAAAACAGACAATTTGAAAATATTTTTAGAAATGCTTTTATTAATTAATATTGTTCTGAATAATTTATATAAGTAATATTTTTTATTTAAAAATTACAAATTTATTATAGGTAATATATTTCTTCAAAAAAAACTGCGTTTATACTATAAATTAGCATTTTTACTTTAAAACTTAATTTTTAATGCATATTTATGATTTTACATACTAAAACAAAAAATAGGATTTGCCCCTAACAAGCTCAGCTTCAGGGGATTGAAGAATAAGTTTATAGAAGACAACATAAACATATTTATTATATTATTAAATTTTAAATACACTTATTATTATTATTATTATTATTATAAGTGAAACATGCACTTTAGTTTTACATGTTTGACAATATAAAACATAAATCTTCATACCTAAATAATTTCTTGTTCCCAAAAGGGCTTCTAACCGCAGGTGATTGCGAGTTTCCTCTGAACGCAGAGTTAGCTCTTGGTCAGGCAACTAAAATAAGAAAAAATAATAATAATTGATACTGAACCGTTATTAGCCCCATACCAAATAGTCTGAGGTTAAAAGGGCCTACCACAGGCACATAAAAAGAAGTTGAATGCTTATTCCCTGTAGTATACAGTCAGTTGTAATGATGCTACCAAATCAATCATAAAAAACCGATCTCCTAATTTATAGGAGACTAAGAAAACCAAGGTTTCCACTTAATTTGACAAACACCATCATTGCATTTACCTCCGCGGGTCGGATCAAGTTTATAGTCTCATTAGTCACAGCCTGTTGGTAGCTCAAATTCTTTAAAACTCTATTTGCCTTGTCCTTACTATCGTCTTCCATTTTTAACTGCAGTCTAACTTTACAAATGTCTAGTTCATCCCGTGCGCAAACCTGTCTATCGAGAAGAGTCCATAATTTTCGTATTTCCTAAAAATTATTTTTTTTATAATAAAATCTGTTGCCTAGTACATACCGTGCGAGCAAAAATTATTTGCATCAAAGAGGGCTTGGATTAAAAAACGTGTGGCTTGGTTTAGATCACAATGATATGGGGACGATATATCTAACCAAATCTAGGTTAAAATTTTGTCAAATTCATATTATGACTGTATTATGACATGATATGCCAAAATAATGAGTAATAAAATAAGTAGACAAGTACAAATTTATTTTTGTTGTTTACAAAATTAACAAAGTAAGAATATACAGACAGAAAAAAAAAATAATTACATAAATTGCTGAAATTGGCCACCGCCATGCTCCAAGCATAAATTCACACGTCTCTTCATATTTTCGAAAGTGTTGACCAGCATCTCTGGAGAAATGTTACCACATTCTTGGATAATCCTTTCTTGTAATTGTTCTAAATTAATAACCGGAGAGGTGGAACCAGGCTTCATCCGAAAAAATGTCAGGTCTAATAAATCATTTATTTCCAATAAACTTTGGGTAAACCATTGAGAGTCATTCCTGCGTCTTTCAAAATCTGCGGCTTGTATTTCTTGGAATACTTGCACTTTATAAGGAAATAAATTTAGCTGCTTCTTAAGAATAGTCCTGCATGTTCCATAAGATCTTCCTACTTCTTGGGACAGGCGCCTTATACAATTTGTTGGCGTATTTTGCATTATTTCACGAACGTTTGCAACAAGTTCTTCTGTTCTTACAGATGGTCTTTCTGCTCCTTTTTTGTGTTGTATAGAACCTGTTTCCCTAAACACAGCCACGGTTCTTTCCAGGCAATGATAAAAATCCCCAGCAATAAAAGCAACGTTAGGAAAATGTACGTGAAAATCGTCCATGCACAAACCCGGATGGTATTGCTACTCACCATTTACTCTAACCTCGTTTCGAAAATACACTTCAACCATGAATGTTTTGTGCAGTTCCGTAAAGCCCATTGTGTGAATTGTTCAAGAAATGGGAAAAATTAGCGATAAATCAAATTACTTGTAACGACTGTCAAAGATGACGGAATAACTGATTGATTGTTAATTCAGGTAGTTACTGACACCCAACAGATATTAAGCTCTACCGCTAAGCATTACGTCCTTAGATGCAAGGCCCTCTTTGATGCAAATAATTTTTGCTCGCACGGTATATTCACACGCCTTGCTGCCCTACAGGTATGGGCATGCGCACGACCCTCTTGTTAGTAGGTTTTCTTTGTTTAGCGAGCAGAATCGGCTCGGCTCCGTTTGCTATTGTGTTTTACGTTTTCTCTGTGGATTTCTTGACATGTGTAAAGTCAGCAATTTTTGTCAGCAACGTTTATGAAGCAACGCAAATTTTTTGGGGTACGTGTCAATTCCGCCTGTAGCGTTTGTAAACGAATTTTAATATTTTTCGCGGCGAAGATTAAAATTCTATCATTTAACTTTAAAAATGTCTTTATTCCAAACTAACTTTTACAGTTCATTACATGGAAAGTGACAACATAATATAGAAAATATAACCATTAAAAAAAAATGGAAGTTAATCCAATTTAATTCATTAATAAAATCAATTTAAAAAAAAAATAGTATAAATAATTTAATTTATTAAATATATCTTTAATTTTGAAGAAGTAGTCCATACTCAAAGTGGAGTTGAATAGTATAGGGAAAAGAAAACCATAAAGTCTTTCTCCACAATTTTAATTCAATAGCTACGCTATAATCTACATGTTTCGAGTGTAGAAACACTCATCATCAGGATGTTGAAGTAAAAATTATGAACAGCTGATGTTGTTAGCAAAAGAGAAAATATAATAAAGTTAAAGGTGGAACTAATCCATAATGGAGCTTTTAATAGCACATATAGGGAGTGAAAAAATTTTGCAGTCAAGAGGCGGAAAATCTATCAGCACGCTGATTTTATGGTCCCTGACCTTTCAGCGTGCTGATAGATTTTCCGCCTCTTGACTGCAAAATTTTTTCACTCCCTATACGTGCTATTGAAAGCTCCATTATGGATTAGTTCCACCTTTAACTTTATTATATTTTCTCTTTTGCTAACAACATCAGCTGTTCATAATTTTTACTTCAACATCCTGATGATGAGTGTTTCTACACTCGAAACATGTAGATTATAGCGTAGCTATTGAATTAAAATTGTGGAGAAAGACTTTATGGTTTTCTTTTCCCTATATCTTTAATTGTTTGTTAAAAGTTGCCAATTTTTCTGATATTTTATGGAAGATTGTTATATTTTATTATTCCGTCATATAAAAAGCGATTTTTTTCCGAAATTACTTTTTCCTGGTATAGTTTGATAATTTATACAACGTCTGGTGTTATGATCATGTAATGTCTTATTCTCCTGAAGTGTTATGTTTGATTTTTTTTCTTTTAAAATAATAGAGTGAATTAGAATACAATTTTTTATTTTACAAATGTTTTGAACGTGTAAATACCTCTTCGGTCTATATATATTAACAGTTGGTTCTAAATGTGGTAATTTGTGTATGCATTTAATAATTTTATTTTACAATTTTTGTAATGGTTTTAAGTTTGATAAACAAGCAGATTCCCATGCAGAAGCTAAGAATTGTAATTTTGAATATATTTGAATTTATCGCCTTTAGTAAACTACCCCAAAGGGGTAAATTACCTGCTATATACGAATTTGCAAGAAACCGGAGGAAAAAAGTTACAAGATATCAATAAAGTTGGAAAAAAAGCTTTTGTAAACGAATTTTAATTTTTTTAGTGGCGAAGATTGAAATTCTACCATTTGCCACTAAAAAAAATAAAATTCGTTTACCAAAGGCTACAAGCTGAATTGTCACATACCCCAGAAAAAAATTCGTTGCTGCATAAACGGTGCTGATGAACGTTGCTAACTTCACACATTCGATTTCTTGGCTATTGCGGATGTTTAATATTTATGGATTTCTAGTTTTTGTGTACTTTAGTGAATTGTGTTTGTGCCTTTAGTGACTCGGATACAATGACAATTGTATTATGCCCAAATAGGGGGTAAAATACCGGGTATTTCGTATTTTCAGTTAGTAGTGACAGTTCTTGATATTATGTAACTTGATTTTATTATGATCAATTTAAACACATCTAATAGGCCTACGCCACACAAATAAGATGGCAAAGCCCGGACCTGTATATTTTCCCATTCTTTCAACGATAATGCGCATGCCTATTCCTGTGTGGTTTTATTTACATGCGTGCGGCCACAAATTTACCACTTTCGTGATTATTGTTTGCTTATCTAAAGGTAAAAGGTATGATTAATACCTTAAATTCTTTTTTAAGTGACTCGATGAGCAAGACATGAGTTTCTCCATCTTTTACAAGTTCAGGTTTGGAATTCCGCGCTTTTAACAGGCCTAGGAGAGCTACAAGCAACAAAACAAAACAGGTAATTTCATAAATACACACATACATACAGGGTGTTTGGGGAGGAAAGGGCAATATTTTGGGAATGTCTTCAAAGGGTGAAAATAAGAGAAATAAACCCATATGTATTTCTTCCTGTGCAATGGAACCACAGTTTCACCAAGCATGTAGCCTAACACAAATTAATTCCATATGTTTTAGTTCGATTCTCAACCATTTCTGAAATAATAGGTTCTAAAGTTTTTGTAAGTTAATTTTTATTTTAAAAGCAATCATTGCAGGTAGGTACTACAGTACAAACTAACTTAAAGAATATTTTCAAAAACCCCTCCATTAACTTTAATACATTTTTCAGCACGTTTGTTCGTCCGTCGGGTACCACGTTGGATTGAGTGGGGATTGTTTTTTATAAAAGCTGCAGCATTGAAAATTCAATCGCGGAGTGCATCTCTCGTTTCCATTCGTGTTTCATATACTAGCGATTTCATCCATCCCCAAAGGCAATAATCAAGCGGGTTTAGGTCTGGTGACCTCGGTGGCCAAACTTGCGGACCACCTCTGCCAATCCAGCGATTAGGAAAACGATAATTTAAGAAATTTCTCACACGGAGACTAAAATGAGGTGGGGGCTCCATCATGTTGGAAGTACATTCGTTGTCGAACATTTAACGGAACATCATCCAAAATCTGTATCAAATGGTCTTCCAAAAACCGTAAATATCCTTCTCCAGTAAGACGCCCATCCATTTCAAATGGACCAAACAACTGGTCGTTGGACATTCCACCTTAATACTGAATCGATGTTGAAAGTTTCGTTCAAATCTAGAAGATGTTAAACGGGTTGAACGTGAAAAGGTTTTAAACCGTTTTTTCTAAGTGACTCCCATACGGCTAGATGTGAAGGTATATGAAGTTCATTTGCAACCCGTCTCGTACCTATACCTGAGTTCTCTGCGACAATATCCAGAACATTTTCTTCATTTTTCACATCTAGACTCTGCACTCTTTCAGAAACAATTCTCACGCTTGGAGACATTCCAGTTTCCTGAGCACTTGCAAATACTTTGTATTTGTACTAAGTATGAAAATCTGACAACTACAATGCATGTCAAAACTATCAATCAAAATATATCGGACTTTTAAAACTAAAGCCTCCTTCATTATTTCAATATAAAAAAAATCAGAACCGATTATTTCAGAAATGGTTGAGAAGCGAACTAAAACATGGGTTTATTTCTCTTATTTTCACCCTCTGAACACATTCCCAAAATATTGCCATTTCCTCCTCACACACCAACACCCTGTATATATTTCTTACCGACCTTTCAGCAGTAGTTCTTCAAACGTAGGTTTCCAACTACCGAGCAATCCCATTTCTTCAAAAACACCAGCTCGTTGTTGCATTTGAAATAGCGTCGCTTCGTATGCCTTTAACCTTGCTGAAATAGACAATATAAACTCGGTAACGAACAATTCCAAATTAAATACAACTCTCACTTACCATTGGCAATACACACGGGACACTTGGCAGTTCTTTTCTTCCCTTTCTGTTGCTGAGGCCTTAAATGACAATCCATAGCTGCTTCAACCAATCTATCTTTAATAATGATATTTTTAGTTTGGGGATCTTCATAATAGAGGGCGTCAATGGCGTTAAACAAGGCTTCGCGTGAGTCGTTCAAGCGCCCGTGCCACATGTAAGCTACACGGAGTAGTGTAAGTGTTGTATGAGCTCTGGAAAGTAGTAAAAGGCTTTATAGTCGACATTCGGGTCGAATTAAGAATCTTCTCCTTTTTGTAAGTCGAGAACAATACTCTACCTTAAATCGCAATCAACATTAGCATTGGCAGCGGCTATTTCAATTCTAGCCGATAAGTCGTCATCGAAACGTTTAACCTCTACCCAATTCAATCCGTCAGAGTACCACTGACCATGCTTCAGGGCAATTTTGTCCTCGTGTCCTTTAACTGTGTTCGTGAATCCTCGACACGTGTCCTTGCAAGCTGCAGTCTGCAATGTCAACAGAAGAACGATAGAAAAGTATCAGAATTATAGGATTCAAAGTAATAAACTAAAATAAACAATTGCAGAAGCACGACAAAGATTTGTAAATGGCACATCAAAGCAATTCTTTCAATATGGACCAAAGCTCTCGATGAAATGCAACGTACCGATGTAATATACCTGGATTTCGAGAAAGCATTTGATAAAGTACCAAATTCATTGTTGCTCTACAAGCTTGAACATTTTGGTATAAGAGGCAAGCTTCTTAAGTCAAATCAATGACTTTCTCATCAACCACTTCTATCAAGTAAGGGTCAATGGTATTTTATCCAATAAACATCCAGTCATAAGTCGGGTCCCTCAAGGATCTGTTTTAGGACCATTACTATTTTCTTTGCTGACGATACCAAGTTATACTGTAATCCATTGTTGCAAAATAAATGCTTAGACAAGGTTCTCAGGCGTATTGACAAGCCAGTGGTGCATGAAGCTTAATGTATCAAAATGTACAGTATTGCATATTGGCCCAAATAACCCTTGTGAAACATATTTCCTAAATAATCTTCAACTTATTAGCGTTACAGAACAAACAGATCTGGGGTTACTAATTTCTTCTAATTTAAAATGGGAAGCACATATTATTAAAATGGTAAAGAAAGCCAATAGTTTTATTTTCATGGTGCAAAAGACTTTCAAACGTCACTCTCTACAGATTGTAAAGAAATTGTACACTTCCTATATTAGACCAAAAATTGAATACGTATACAATATTTGAAACCCTACTGCATTAAAGATATTGAAATTTTGGAAAGGGTCCAAAGGCGGGTTACCAGAATTCCATTTGTATTAAGAGGACTACCTTATTCCGAAAGACTTAAAAGATTTGGGCTAACTGCTCTGAAGTAAAGAAGAACTAGGGGTGATATATGTAATAGAAACTTTTGAAATACTAACGGACTACTATTTGTTTCATGTAAATCAGAATCAACAGCTCCGGGGACACTCAAAAAAATTAAGCAAAGAAAAATCCGCGACATTTCCAAGAAAGAACTTCCTCATCAATCGGGTATAGTGTACATATGGAACTCGCTTGAAGAAAGTACAGTCTGCGCAAATAGTGTAAACTCCTTTAAAAACCAAGTTGATCGTAATTTTGAGCAGTTAACTGAAAATTTTGTGCATTACGGTGCTCGATGATATTTGTTTTTAAATATATCTAATGATATTTGTGCGTCCAAAATACTTACCTAACCATGTTTAAATAACTATCTGCTTGCTATTGATAAAATAATAATAATAATAATAATAAAGAGTATAAAATCTAATATCGTTCATATATTTTAATTAATTAGAAACAAATGTCTAACTAACGGGTGGTATCGTTTCAAGCGAGTGCATGGTAAGGACGTCGTGATGGTACAACGAAGAAATTAATGTCCCTGTTAATTTACCTCTTTCATAAATTTTTCGATGTACTGTTTTTCTACTTTTGCGCAGTCTTCCCGTAATCTACTATCTCTCAGCGTATATTCCTTAGTTGTATGGGTTTCTAGAACTTCGGCTAAATTGTGCATAGCATGGATTAGAGGTAGCTTATCTAAAAAATAGAAACATATTAACAAATTATTTTAAAGGGTGGAAAATAGGAAATACAACTCATGCCCCGATGCTTACCGACGGTCAGTTTTCCTTCTTTCTCTTCTTGGGAAAATCTTGCAGCTAACTGAAGAACTTTACGGTATTCCGTAATAGCCTGTTCTGGCTCGTTCAATAGCAAGTATATTCCAGCTAAACCTAGTAACACAATCACAATTTAAATTAAAATAAATTAATTTCAAATGTAAAAAAAGTGTTTCCAAAAGCACCTCTAAGAGTGCAGTTGTATAAGGAGAGATTACCAGGAGTTAGTTTACCTCCAGAACCTGTAATTACCCGGTGGGGAACATGGATTAAGGCCGCAATATTCTACGCAGAGCATTTCGAAGCCATTAAAGAACTAGTTTTGGATTTAGATGACGATTCGCAGTGTGTTGTGCAAAGTAAAGAGTTGTTAAATATTGCAAGTGTAGCTAAAGATCTTGTTTTTATTAAGGTTGATTTCAGTTTTATACCGGACATAATATCCTCGTTGGAGACTAGAAATATAAGTTTAAGAGACTCAATTAGTATTGTTGAAACTTTTTCCGCTAAATGTTACAACATTCCCGGTAACGTAGGAGGTCAAGTAAGGAGCAAATTGGATGTGTGTAAAAAAGAATGAAGGATTCAAATATTTAACTGCAGTAAAAAGCATTTATGAGGGTAAACCATCCAACGAAGTTGTATCTTGGCCTTATATTTTGCTACCGAAAATGCACTATTGTCCGATTACATTAGTAGATGTTGAAAGAAGCCTCTATTTGTATAAACAAATGCCTTCTATACAATTTGAGATTAAAAAATCGTTTACTTTTATTTTTCTTTGTTTTTTTGCATTTTTTAAAAAATAAACATATTTTTTAGAACCCAATGTGTTTCTTTACCTCATTTTACTATAATAAATTAAGAAATATTGCATACCAGTGTGCATATTTGGTAAAAAAATGCAAATCATATTTTAAAGGCAAAGAAGGCATATATATATGTCGTAGTCTTATAGTGAAATCCGTCTTTTCATGAAGAATCTAGTGAATGAAGCGTCGGCATATTATGTAAAAACATGAAGCTACACGATCTGCCTAGGCTTTTCAGGCATATAACGTCGTAACATAACCTGGCTAAAATTAAAGAGCGGCACTTTGTGAAGTACGAGATGTCAATAGGAGGCGATAACTAGAGGAACAAATTCCGTCAAAAGGTATATTGGCAACTGGTTTGTTCGTTGTTATCCAGAGCATTTTTTTAAAATTTAATTTAAATTTTATTTTTATAAAATAATATTAGTTGAAAAAATTGAATTGAAAAAAATGCTCTGGGTAACAACCACAAATCTCTTATAAGAGTTCTATGGTAACAACGAACAAACCGGTTGCCAATATACCTTTTAGACGGAATTTGTTCCTCTAGTTATCGCCTCCTGTGTCAATGATTTAAAGCAAAATTGCAGTGTAATTCTCGATGTCACAAAAGTGGTCCCTGTGTTAATAAATAGAAACAAATGTTTGATGTTATTCTTCTTATTGAAGTCAATTTTTTTGTTAGAATATCTAGATACCCATATCTACCCCTATATTGAAACTGGTACACTCTATATAAAGCAATGTCTCAATTACAAGCTCGCAAAGTTCACTTATACACAACTAGCGTGTACCCGGCATGCGTTGCAACCCGCTGGTATAAATACAAACCCGAAATATTAGTACCCGGCATGCCATTTTTTGAAATTGCACCCGTGCGAAGCCGGGGCGGGTCGCTAGTTATACATAAAAACCTTCCCCTTGAATCACTCTATCTATTAAAAAAAACCGCTTAAAAATCCGTTGCGTAGTTTTAAAGATTTAAGCATATATAGGACAATATAGGTAGGGAAGGACAGACAGCGACTTTATTTTATACTATGTTAAGATATGCCTTGCCTTTGTGGAAATTTCACAAAACCGCAATATTTAAAGTTAGGCAGGTTGTTAAAAAGCCTAGGCACATTGGGTAGCTTAATGTTTTTACACAATATGCCGACGCTTCATGATATGACTAGATTCTTCATGAAAAGACGGATTTTACTATAAGACTACCACATATATATGCGCAAATTTTGGTTGAATTTAAGTGAATATAATCCGCCCTTTGATCATAATTGTTACTAGTGGTTTCATTGAAGTATGCATCATGGCCGTTTTTAATTTTTAAGAATCTTACGAAGCGTTTTTTCCAAATAACTTTTAATTGGCTTCTTGGACAATCATAAAATTTGGTGTGCGAGTCAACCATACGAGGACCTTCAAAAAAGTCTAATACAATTTTGATGTAAACTTAACAGGGGAGCCAAAATTTAAGGGTAGCATATTTATAGCGTAGCGTATACCTACCATTGATTGAAGACACAATCAGCCTCAAACACTCCTCACAATCACTCTTGTTCTTCAAAATGAGAGCTTCCAAGAGCTCTTTCATGGAAGATGCGTTCTTTTTTAGGGACAAATACCGACCTTTGCCCCTTACAGCGCTTGGATCAGAACAGGCCTGTCTTAGGGATAAAAGCGGACCCATAAGCTGAAAGAAAAATTCAAAATATCCATTAGGTGTCGGTTAGTTTTTAGTATTTGTAGCAGCCAGCCGAGGGGCCCACATTGACGGCCCCTTTAAAATTTGCTGCCAGCTTTGCTTTTCATGGGTATTTCATTTCATAATTAATTTTATTTTTTTATATCCTGAGAACTTAACTTCGTTAAGTGAAGAAGGATTATACGTGAAAGCGCGGAATTTACAAACGATATACCATAAAGACTTGTTCATTGACTTTCCTAGTCGAATTTGAAGACTTGGAAATAGTATTTCAAAATTAAAAGCAGTGTATGAACTTGCGGATCATTTATTAATAAAAAATCAGTGTTTTTTCAAATTTTCCAGATGTATCTAGTGTAGTAATGTTATTTCTAACTTTACCAGTTAGTGTGGCATCAGCGGAACGATCTTTTTCCGAACTTAAAATAGTAAAGACCCATTTACGTAACACCAAGGGACAACAGCGCCTTTCGGATTTATCCTTAATCAGTATCGAACACGAGTTTGTTAAAACATTAAATATCGACGAAATTATAAACGATTTTGTAAAAAAAAACTCTCGACGATCTGGTCGTTTTGTATAATACCTTGTATAGTAGTTAATGACATAATGTTTGTGCAGACTTGTTGAGTGTTCATGTGTTTTGCTGTTTTCTGTCTTTTGGATTCTATGAGGCTCGATCACTGCT
This sequence comes from Polydrusus pterygomalis, assembly GCA_963969555.1. NCBI lineage: Eukaryota > Metazoa > Arthropoda > Insecta > Coleoptera > Curculionidae > Polydrusus > Polydrusus pterygomalis. The sequence continues at coordinate 11,927,823 of OZ018383.1, forward strand.
ACCCCCGTTACTCACACATGGTAAGCAACATTATAAGTGGTGTTTTAAAATTTTGATTTTGCATCATGTTTGCTGGAATATTACGTATAATAACTACCTATGTTATGTCTACCAGTCTATCTAGGATTATAAAATAAATTCGAATTGTTTGCTGTTTTAATAGTAGCATTGAATATCAAACTATATAAGAATGACGGATGTCCGAGAAAAGTTGACAACCCATTTTTTGACGTATTGGAGCTGGTTTGGCCGCCATTGTGGAGCTGATCGTAACTCTAACCTTAAATCTGTCGCCTGTCTGTCGTTATAATGCAGCGCCTCGGCAACAGATGTCTCAAATTCACTGATGTGATGTCGTGGTGTTGCCGCATATCGTATTTTATTGGAATTTTTAAGAATTCAAGCATTTTTAACAGACAATAAAATAGGAGGTTCTCAATTCCAGCCGAATGTATGTTTTTGATAATAATATGTACGCTGATTACTCCGGGGTAATTGGACCGACTTTCATAATGATTTTACCGTTGCATTAGGTGTTAAATGTTAAACAAATAAAAGTAGATAAAAAGCGACAGCAAGTATAACTAAAATAGGTTTTATTTCGTCGAAAAATAGCAAAATACGTAATACATTAATACAAACAAAATGAATGATTCTTAAGTAAGAAAGTAAAACCTTATTTTAGCCATTTTGAAAAGTAGTAATACTTGCAAATAAAAACCATGTTATACAAACCGCACATCATTCATATTTTACCCAACATATATACGTTGTAGCCTAGGTAGGTATTGAATAGTGAAAGTCGTCATTTAGTTCTGTTAGAAATAGAATACATGGCGGTCAATATGTTTTCATGTAATTAACGTTGGGACGTCAAAAGGTTGAAAATATTATAAGCTACAAAGCAATTAAAAATAGGTAGGTACATTTTTAGGTCTAGACGTGGATAGGTGTAGGTACTTATGTGAAATCAAGTTTTACGATAAGCTATAAAAATAAATTTAAAAAACTCATGCAGCAAGTCAAACAGACAGCAACAATGTTTTAATTTAGCAGTGAAAAGGTTAGTCGTTTTCTTGTTGGTGAACTCATTGTGCCATCTATGAATTTGACGTAGCAGATTTAGGAAATCGGCTCATATGGCCTTCTTATAGTTTGATATTCAATGATAGTAACACATAATGTAGGTTTAAGCCTAATTAAATTATTACACGATTAACGAATTTAAAAATTCATAAACCTGAACCGAACAGTAATGAAAATAAGAATTATCATTTTCCATTCGTTATAGAGAGGGGGCCCCTGAAAACGTTTGGGGGGGGGCGCTCAGTTTTTGTTACGTCACTGATACGTAGGGGCGAACTGAATGGATTTTTTTACAGGTATGCATGGTCACCTGTACCAGTACTACTTACATTATTCAAATCCTTTTTATCCATTTTTTCCAAGGATGCATTAGAATCAAACTTGGCGGCGATATGTAAAAAATCTCGGGCGCAAATTTCGTGTTCCCGGTTGTAGAAGAACTTTTCCACGGCGGAGAATTCTAAAGTGTGCATTTCGAATGTCTGTTGGGGTATATTAATCTAAAAATTATATTAAATATAAAGACTAAATAAATGCCAATAAAGGCACGGCAGATATTCACACACTTTCTTAGAATGGTGATCGCTTGCCAACCCTTATACCTGATCTAAAACAGATTCCTTAGACGTTCTCCATAAAACTTTAGACAAAAAGTTTATCATGGGTTCTTTTTCTCCTCGTAAATAAGGTCGAAGTAAAACGTGATGCCAGGTGTCAGCCTCATTATAGGGTTCCATCTGAAGGTAATCGATCAACCCATAAACATCTAAAATTATAATAAAAAAACTGTTAATTAAAGACGATCAAATCGCGTCAAAATTTATGAGCATACTGTACGATTAGCTTTCAAACGATGTTTGTATCACAAGCTGTATGTTTCTATTTAAAAAAAACATCGATGTCGTCATATCTTTGACAAATGTCTATAAAAGACAGAGAAAGAAACGAAATTGACGTGTCCGATCGTTTTTCCCAAAAGTTACCGGCTATATTAATTTTATTCCGGACTTCTGGGCAACCCTGTATTTAGGTATACCAAGGTCGCAACATTTATTATCTTAACATAGTATAAAACAAAGTCGATATCGCCCGTCCTGTCCCTATATGTGCTTAAATCTTTAAAACTACGCAACGGATTTTGAAGCGTTTTTTTTTAATAGATAGAGTGATTCAAGAGGAAGGTTTTTATGTATAATACATGCATAATATTATAGAGAAACACTAATAAACACTGATAAATTAGAGTAGGGAGAACGAACGACCCAACCTAACCGGTCCCCGGCCCGTTCAACGATCGATCCGAAGCACCGAAGCCGGAATAGACGAAGACAGACTGTGTTTTATGCATGGATGTGAATTGTGGACGGGCCGGCAAACGGTTGAGTTTGAGGTTTGTTCGCCTTATTATCTCACGTCGTATAATGCCAGGCTGCAACGCAGGCCGGGTGCACGCTAGTTTATAAAATAAAATATTGACAGTCCCGTACCTACCAAAATAAGAAAGTAAAAACATTATAAAACTAAAGAAAAAGAAAAAAACAACAATATTTCTTTTGGTATTTAAAAAAAGCAAAATATCCTACAAGGAAAAAAGTAATACATTTTTTCCGAGGTGTAAGCTTTGTGGTGCACAACTAATTAAAACATTATATTGGGAAACCCTTTTGGTATTGTTACTTTTGTGGGAATTTTATATATGGATATATAATATAGGGTGTCCCGTAACTAAAGGAGTTTACTACTTTACAGCCACAGGAGATAGTGGACTGGAAAATATGTCATTTAATTTCATTTCTTATACGGTTAAAGAGATACAGGGTGATCCAAGTAAATATTTACTTTATAAAATTGGCGATGATTTGATATTAAGCGGATATAAATCAAATTTGGTGTAGTTATGTTTTTGAGGGCAAGAAGGAGGATTCTATAATGAGTTTTAAGATATATCCTATAGGTACTTACACAATACGAGTTTGGTAAATTTTCGCATATATTTGTTGTCTCTCACATTTCTTACCGTTTCACTTCAAATTATAAAAGAGGGGTCTTTTACGTAAAAAAGTTGTACTTCATTAATTTCGATATTTCAATTCGTTTTTGAGATATATTGCGTTTAAATGATAGATAACAAAAACATTTTTTTATTGAAAATTAACTTTCAAAATGTCTTTATTCCAAACTAACTTTTACAGTTCATTACATGGAAAGTGACAACATAATATAGAAAATAACAACCATTTAAAAAAATAATAACAATAAAAAAAATGGAAGTTAATCCAATTTAATTCATTAATAAAATCAATTTAAAAAAAACTAGTATAAATAATTTAATTTAGTAAATATCTCTTTAATTGTTTTTTAAAAGTTGCCAATTTTTTCATTTTTCTGATATTTTTTGGAAGATTGCTATATTTTATTATTCCGTCATATAAAGATTTTTTTCCGAAATTACTTTTTACTGGTATAGTTTGATAATTTATACAATGTGGTGTTTTGATCATGTAATGTTTTATTCTCCTGAAGTGTTATGTTTGATTTCTTTTCTTTTAAAATAATAGAGTGAATTTAGAATACAAATTTTTAATTTATAAATGTTTTGAACGTGTAAATACCCTTTTGGTCTATATAGATTATTAACAGTTGGTTCTAAATGTGGTAATTTGTGTATACATTTAATAACTTTATTTTGCAATTTTTGTAATGGTTTTAAGTTTGATAAACAAGCAGATCCCCATGCAGAAGCTAAATATTGTAATTTTGAATATATTAATGAAAAATATATATTTTTTAAGTATTTCAAAGGAATGAAATATCTAGCTCTGTAGAAAACAGATACCAAAGGAGATATGGAGTTGATAATATACTAAATATGGCATTTCCAATTTAAATTTTCGTCTAAAACTAATCCTAAAAATTTTGTCGTTTTTGAATATTGAATATTTTCATTATTAAATGTTAAGGGGTTAATGATGGAATTTATTTTATTTTTAGTTATAAACATAAAAGAAGATTTTGTAAAATTTAACTTAAGTTTATTTGATGGAAGCCAAGAAAGAAGTATTTTTAAATCATTATTAATATCAAAATAAATGTCTGCATTACATTTATTAACGGTGGATATTTTATTATAAAAAATTAAGCATAAATTACCTATATTTTCAAGTCCCATTATATTGCTGTAGAGCCCCTTAGTCGTGGGGCACCCTGTATATAACTTTCTAGATGGTATGAATAAATATAATAAAGATTATTATTATAATTATTATTATTATTATTATTATTATTATTATTATTAATATTAATAATAATAATCATTATTATTATTATTAATTATTAATAAAATATAATAAGTCATTTTTGACAGATTTTTTTATATAAATAAAAAAAACGTCAATATGTACAAGATTTAAAAATATTAACATTCCTAAAATTCATTTTTATTTAAAAATAAAATATCGATCCAAAAGTCGTCGACAAACGCTTGGAATGAGTCATGCTTTTTTTTGTTTTTTTTTTGTTTCATTGTTATTTTTACCCAGGTAGAAGCAAATTAAATAATCACTTGATTACCAGTGGTTTTACGGGGCGGAGCTTTTTCGCGCACGCTGCCTGGAAACAACCCCGGGGTGGTTTTTCGTTCGCCAGGGTACTATTATAGCTCATCGCTGGATTCAAGTTTATTTCGGTGTCTTTTCGCCCGCGTTTTGTTCTTCGGGCAACCTAATAGAATACAGTGCTCTGTTCCTTGAAAGGTATGTGTTTTGTTAAATTCTTATTTGTACTTTTGAAGGGGGCCCTTGGCGTGTGTATGACTTTTTTCTTATCGTGCTTGATGCAATAGTTCAGATACGTATTTGGCAATGAGGGATGGGGATACATACACGCCAAGGGTCCAGCTATTAATTAGGTACGTAATTTTATAATGCTGCACATGAGGGATGTGTACAAAAAGGGCCCATGGTGTGTGTATGACTTTTGTTACTTCGTGCAAGAGTTTAGGCCGCTATTAATTATGTAATTGTATTGCAAAATTCATTTTTTAACATTGTAAAATTATATAGGTCGTTATGTAACATTGTTTATCGTCTCGCTCTGTTTTTTAGAACTGCACAAACACACAAAATGGAGTTGAAAGACTGAGCTAACGGGCATAGATTTAGGCGGTCTGCGCAGACAAGTCGTAACGTGTAAACTTCTGCTCGATTTGTCGGAGACTTTTAGGGTATGGTCCGAAAGTAACTAGTGTCGTGGTTTAGCGTTCCGTATTTAACCAAATGATAGCGGTAACCAAAAAATAGGTTTATTTTGGAACACGGTTTTCGGATATGACGTCACCCAAATGTCAAAATGTTCACCGGCTTTAAACGACGGTTACAAATGGTTTCTCCTGTCACTTGTCATTATAAAATATTGTTATGAATTTAATTTCAAAATATTTGGCCGATGGTTGGTAATTTATTATATAGAATGAATCTCAATGAAATTATAAGTAAGTGTATTTAGCATTTCTGTAAATTATCAGTCTGTCGTGAACTTTTCAAAATTAAAGGTTACGAATGTTACGATTTTAACGAACATGGTGATTTTTCGTCCCGAATATAACCGAATTTTTATGGTTGATCTGTCATTTGTCGAGGTTAACCGTGGTTACTGGTGGTGATATTCGGACCATACCCTTGTTGTAGAGTAGTTGAAATCTACTGGTTGTTTTTTTTCTTAAAATCGTTAATTAAAACCTAATTTTACATTTTCTACATACGTAATATGCAGTGTCACCAGTAAAGTCCGCATCATATGGGATTTTTTTTATTAATAGCTTTATTTGAAATTTGACTTTGGCATCAAGTTCTGCTTCGATCGAGATGAAAATTAAGCAAAAAAATAGTAGTCACGTGATTCGCATTATCTGTCAAATTTTAATTTTTTCCAAAAAATAATTCAAAAGTGGGGATTATTTCTGAAAGTATCGAAAAAGTTATTAGAAAAAGTTTTTTAAAATGCAGTTTCTAGCCCACATGCATAAGATAATTTTGATTTTTTACCCATATTTTGTAAATTGCACCACTTTTGCAAAATAAGACTCGACGCAACCTACATAAAACTTCTCGGTTTTGACGCTGCTTTATTTCAGATAGATTTTCTTTAAAGTAGCGTCATATTAAATGTGTGTTTTTCTACAAAAGCAAAATTGGGCTATTAAAATTTGGTCGCATGTGATGCAAGGTTTATTTGTTTTTCTATTTCACGTTCATAATGAGTTCAGTACGACCCTCATTTGCGGATCGTAATGAAGCTATTTCGATACGCGTTTTTTCTTTATTTGATGTTGGTAACATTTAAATGTTTTATTTCATTGACTTGCGCGGCCTTTGTGATTTACGAGAAAACCCATTTTTCGCAGAGGAAAACTAGCTTGATAACTTACTTTTTTATTCTGTGTGGATAACAGTCATGTATGTTGGTTGCATAAATCTATAAATCAATCTTTTGTAGATGCTTCAAGCTATCATTTTCTGCCAAATCCTATCCAAAATTCAATCTACTAACCTTCTAATGTCGATTTTAACCTCAACTTTATTTAAATTTTCCATCTTCTCTATACTAAATTGCAATGCCGTGACGTAAAATCATGTCTTTTGAAGTTCGAAAAAAAGTAGCAAAATCTCCCGAATTTCCGAACGCTCTGTATATGTACCGAATGTACAAGGATCACACAACGTATTCCGTCCAATTTTAAATCTCATATCGCTAAAATAACTTTAGAATCTCGTGGTGAAAATGGGTCAATAAATCAAAAAATGACAGTTTGCAAAATAATTTTTGTTGTCCAGAGGCTCCTATGATAAAAAATAGTATTACCAACATAAAATTTAGACATAAAAATTTACAAAATTTGAAGGATTTATTTTCTTTTTAAAATGTATTTTTCTTGATTATAAAAGGTGAAATAGAAAGAAATGTATAAAGCACATGTTTCATAAGGCGTTTTAGCGCCCGTGTCAATAAAAAAACTCGCCACTTCGTGGCTCGTTTTTTAAAATAGACGCGGGCGCTAAAACCGCTTCTTATGAAACTCGTACTTTAATATACTATTTTGACCCTGTATAAGGTAACTTCATACAATAAGTATTTTTGAAAACGTTATATGCTTCAATATCCATCCTTACATAATTTCTCCAATCTTCAGGTTCACCTTGTAGTTCCTTTATTAGCACTGTTGGGCAGTTGACAAATGTTCAGATCCGTAATAAAAAAAAATATTGGCATGATTGAAAAGCAAACGTCATCTTGTCGACCGCAAAAAAGTGTAGAAATTGTTTTTGTCGTTAGCAAAACTATAATGTAATTGGTGGTAACCTTATTGTTTCCCTTTTCAGATTGAGACGATACCAAACCTAATCGACACTTACAACAGGCGCGGTCGACTCCAAGCCACCTGCGTGCAGCTCTGTAAAGTCGTTGAATGGGTGGTCAGACGTGACTAAGAGGCCGCAGCAAACCTGTACGCCGTGCGGAATAAAGCTTTTCGTGCAGTATAGGTGCCTACATCCTGGATTCGGCATGCAGGACTGAGCGTAACGGATTTTGCGCCCCCGATGGTCGATGAGTATAGCAGCATTTCGAAGATTTGAAAGACGGGGCAAAAAATCCTGTGAGCTTGGAGAAGACACGGGACGAAAACGGGCTTTCAAAATTTCTAATTTGGATTGATAATATGTTTATTAAATTTCGTTATTTATGGAATGGAACAGAGCAACCTGTGTCACCAACCAACATCGCTGGAGCTGGTTCATTTTAAACAATAATTTGGTAAGCTTACTGGTTTATAATTTGTTTTAATAGGATATCCCCTTCTAGCGGCCACACTAATATATTATAAAATTATTTTTTCGCTTTCCTGTTAACATTTTATTTTATGGATATATGAGGTATTAATTCGAATAATAGTTTAAAACCACCTTTCGACGATAATTGATAATTTTATTTTGTAAAATGTATTTTTTTTTAAATTTCAGATTATGGGTACCTACGCGCCACGACCCCTAAAACAGAAGTGCGAGTTACACGCGAGTGATGCGAGAAGGTTCTGCTCTTCAAGGGTTTGTCTAAACATCTTCGCAGTTTAGAAGCGCGGTAAAGTTAGCCTTTGAAGATCATCGGATTTCTGGAAAAGGTCAATGGCAAGCCGGCTTGTCTCTAGGGTATCTCGACGCCCTTTTTGTTCGTACCTTGAAGAGTAGACCAAGAAGCAAGAAGAATGAAGATGAAGGCATCGGGCAAATGGAAATGGACAAGGAGGTAACTTATTTTTCTACTTACTACTACTTGGACCGTATATCTGTATCACAATTCAATATCAAAAAAACATATTGAATATTTAAGAAGTTACATCTCACCAATAATTGGCATTTTGTTTAAAGCTAAAAATTATATATCGTTAAAATATTTAAAAAATATATACTTTGGTTTATTCAAAATTACAGTATATGATTTCAATCTGGGAATCAGCGAATTTAACTACAATTCAGCCATTAAAAAAACTACAAAACAAAATAATTAAATGCATACATAAACTTCCTTTTTTAGAACCAACTTTAAATTTATATGAACCAAATGAATATTTAAATTTCGAAAAGCTTTATAAATTAAAACTATGCATCTAATACACTCTATTATTATTAAATAAAAACAATCGAATATGATATTTCCTTCGAGCAACATTATTCACATCACGAGAAAAAATCATCATATTCAAACACCAATGGTAAAGAGTACTTTTGGCCAAAAATCAGTATTATATAATATAAAGGAATAACAATTTATAACAGTTTGCCGAAAAAAATTAAAGAAATATCAAAATTATGGACATTTAAAAAATCACGAAAAAAATATTTTTTAAAACTGAACTAACTTTAACGTATTATATATTAATATTTTTTTTTATAAATGGTTATTATACAGGATTAGGAAAAATTACCAGAACAGTCGATTATTTCAAAATATACAGGGGTTATCAAAAAACGTCTTATATAAAAAATGTAGGGCTGTTAAAAATCTACATATCGGTGATAAATTGAAATATACAGTGTCGCCCACAAAGTTGTGGAGAATGATAGTTATATTTTTTTAAATGGAACACCCTGTATATTTTTACATTTTTCAGTTCCACATAAAATTATAATTATTTTTTATTAAATGCATTATTAGTATATACTTCATAGTTTCCGAGATATTGACTCTCGAAAAGTGACATTTTTGAACTTTGACAGCTTATAACTTTCTAACAGTACGTCTTAGAGCAAAAAGGCTTACATGTCCCTATCTTCAATTTTTAATATCTTCATCAACTTCCGGTTAAACCGGATGTAACACGAAAGCAGGAAATATAGTTGTTCCGGTTTAACTTGAAGTTGATTTTTTTGGGAACATAATAAAAATTGAAGATAGGGACATGTAAGCCGTTTTACTCTAAGACGTACTGTTAGAAAGTTAGAAGCTGTCAAAGTTCAAAAATGTCACTGTTCGAGAGTCAAAATCTCGGAAATTATGAAGTATAGACTTATAATGCATTTAATAAAAAATAATTATAATTTTATGTGGAACTGAAAAATGTAAAAATATACAGGGTGTTCCATTTAAAAAAATATAACTATCATTCTCCACAACTTTGTGGGCGACCCTGTATATTTCAATTTATCACCGATATGTAGATTTTTAACAGCCCTACATTTTTTATATAAGACGTTTTTTGATAACCCCTGTATATTTCGAAATAATCGACTGTTCTGGTAATTTTTACTAACCCTGTATATATTTTTTTTGAATAATTTCGATGGAGTTATTACTATAGTTAAACATAGTTGGTGTTATATTCTCTGTAATAAACTTTTTTTAAGTTGGTTGAGAATAAAGATATATATTATTATTATTATTATCTGACACTATATTTTTGACCTTACTACTGTCCAATATTTTAAAGGAAAAAATATTCAACTTTTAAGGTACCTTTCCTTGTTTCAGGATCAACCAGAACCACACTTAAAGCAATACGTAACATCCGAGTCGCGGTGTTTTCAGGGTAGCGCAAGATACAGAACCCAGTTCGCGTTAAAATCAATCCGATCTTTTTTAGCCTAACGTACAGAAAGGATATGATTGATCGTAGTTTGGATTTGTTGATTGCAAGTACCTATAAATATAAACAGTAGATATGTCACAAAACATATTATGATTATTCTACAATCATTTATTAGCAGCCATGACGGGCAAACTCTAAATATTTTTGGTATAGTATCTGTGGTGTTACAAAATTTACTCAAATTCTTTTGTGCGTTCTGGTTTCAATAAATATTAAACCGAAAATAACACCATGGACGTTTCTTAATTCGAGATGTCAGACGAGAGCAATAAAAATCATTAAGATTGGTTTCTGTATCTGTTTAATTGTCGCTTTGAGGACAAGTTGTTGCAAAACACAGTTGGCTTTTGGATCTGTCTGAAGAGCTTCGATTAAGTGCGACCATGAAAACTTAAACCAAAATGCTGAATGTTCGGGACAAGCTGGATTAGAGCTAACTACAAGAATTAACTAAGGTAAGATTTTTAAAAGTTTCTATACAACAATCTCAAAGTTCTGCTTTTATAATTGCTACCGATATCGCAGTCTAAAACGTGAATAATCAGGAACTGACTTCAATCAAGAAACATTAAAACTCCATCCTTGACACTGTTTGTCATTTTTTCTAAAAATCAAAGTCCTTAATTAAAAAAACTATTACACGGATCTTCGGAGTGTTAAAGATCGCTTAACTGTAGTATGTATTTAATAGTTTTCTCTATTGTTTCAGGTTAGTACACATGGGTGACGGGCAGAGTTCGTCCACAATAAAGCGCGAGTGCATAAAAGTGCTAAAGGTGTTTTGGGTTTAACGGATTTCAAAACTTACAACTTTTATTGTCATGCTTGAAAGGTAAGAAATGTAGCTGTATATACATTACATCAAGTAAGTATTTGTGTTTTCAAAGTGATTAATTAAAACGTAAGCTGTGATTATTAAAACCTTCTTCAATTTTAGGGCTATTTGGAAAAATGGAATTAATAATGATGATGATGATGATTTCGATAATATATTGGAGAACAAAATATTTACCTAGCACATATGAAAAGTTCTTAGCTGCGAAGTTCTTTAATATTATTTTTTTAGGTGTTCAAGTTTTTGTCCAACATTTTCCAAATGTTGATGCACATTGCACAAAGCCACTGTTTTATATTTACCCCTTTGTTTTTAGGTCAAATTAATGATTGTTTTTTAGGTGTTACAGGTTTTGTCCAACATTTTCCAAATGTTGATGCATAAAACTACTATTGTATATTTACCCCCATTATTTTTAGGTCAAATTATTGATTGTTTTTTAGGTGTTAAAGGTTTTGTCCAACATTTTCCAAATGTTGATGCATAAAACTACTATTGTATATTTACCCCCATTATTTTTAGGTCAAATTATTGATTGTTGTTTAGGTGTTAAAGGTTTTGTCCAACATTTTCCAAATGTTGATGCATAAAACTACTATTGTATATTTACCCCTCCCCCCCCCACACATTATTTTTAGGTCAAATTAATGATTGTTTTTTAGGTGTTAAAGGTTTTGTCCAACATTTTCCAAATGTTGATGCACAATACCAGTGTTTTATATTTGTATATTTACCCATTTTCTTTTTAGGTAAAATTAATGATTGTTTTTGTAGGTGTTAAAGGTTTTGTCCAACATTTTCCAAATGTGGATGCATAAAACTACTATTGTATATTTACCCCCCATTATTTTTAGGTCAAATTAATGATTGTTGTTTAGGTGTTAAAGGTTTTGTCCAACATTTTCCAAATGTTGATGCATAAAACTACTATTGTATATTTACCCCCCCCCCCCCCCCCCTCACATTATTTTTAGGTCAAATTAATGATTGTTTTTTAGGTGTTAAAGGTTTTGTCCAACATTTTCCAAATGTTGATTCATAAAACCACTATTGTATATTTACCCCCCCCATTCTTTTTAGGTCACATTAATGATTGCTGTTTAGGTGTTAAAAGGTTTTGTCCAACATTTTCCCAATGTTGATGAACAAAACCATCGTTTTTGTAACTAAATCGTTTTCCTTTCAGCTTACTTAAGAATATACTATAAGTGGTTAAAAATCTTTGTATCCTTGTATATTCTTGACAACCGCTTGCATTTTAGGTGATTTTGAAGTTAAACGGGTAAGCGGCTGTCTGTTGTTTGTCTCGAATAGGGACCGTACAACACTGATGATGGCCATGGAAGGCCGAAACAGTCGCCGACGCAATGAAGGATTTGAAAGAGGTAAGCAATATTTTATAAGAATATGTATATTTTCTAAGCACTTCCCCTTAAGAGAGATCCGGAGAAAGTTATTAGCTGTACAACACGATTATTATAATTTTTGTTATAAAAAATCACGATAAAATTCCAATGAATTGATAGGCCAATCAATCAATCAAGTGTCTGCAAAAAAGTCTGCGTCAAATGAGATTTTTTTATTTGATTTAAGTAAAAAAGCAAGTACTTTTCAAGTACACAAAAAGTATTTTTACCTGTTACTCCTTTAGCCATAGGAGTTCCAGTGACTGCCCATCGATGGAAGGCAGGGATTTTTCTGGCCATCGCGGACACTGTGCGGCCTGGCATTTCGACCGTTTGGGCTTCATCAAGGCATAGGCGCCACCATTTTATTCTTATGAGGGGGCTCCCGCCAGGCCAGTACTTTCGTTGTTTTCGAAGATTAAAAAACTGCTGAAAAAATAATAATAAAATATTGATATTTTATCATAGAGTTATTGATGTACCTGGCCCGTTTCTGTAAGTCTCATTTCAGCCTGTAATACAGCGTAGGTGGTCATAACAATATCGTAGTTTTGAAGTTCGGTGGGATATACAGGCGTCGCACTGTATCCTTCGTAGTTCAATACTTTTAAACTGAAAAAGAAAAAATAACTTTTATAATGAAACTTAGCTAACTCAACATTTATTTATTTATAGTATCAACAACTTAACAAGTTAATTATAGATAAATAAACCCTATTTCTAAAAGCTATAACAATAATTCAATTAGTATTGTAATTACAGTAATTGACTAAGCAGTTCATTCCTTAATTTTAATTTGAATTTTTCACAGTTTAAATTATATAATATGTCAATGTCTCCACAATATTAAATAAAATAAAAGCACAGTCTTATAAGCGGCGAGTTATTGTACAGATATGTCCTCGGTGCAGGAATATAGTATACATGTTCGGGTTTGTTGACTAAGCCTATTCTAAACAGAAGCTATCCTAGAACTCTTTATTATCTATTTTGTCCCTAATTATTTTATATAGGAAAATAATTCCTGCTTCTATACGAAATATTAAAAAGAAGGGACATTAAACAAATTACACAAAAGCCTTTGATCTGTACCTCTTGGCGGATAAACTGAAAATTACTTTTAGTACAAAAATTTTAAAAATTTTCGCAACAGATTCCAAAAGACCACTCTTATTGGCATACTGAGGATCCCAAATAGTGCATACTCAGACCAAGAACTGAGAGTGCATACATACTGAAGTTTTGTAACTACCAGGGACTTATATAAAGTTATTATGGCAACATTTTTAAAGTATTTACAAGTTCTTGTAATGAATCCTAGCATTTTTAAAACGCTGTATATTATCAATATGCCCAACAAAACTCAACTTAGGATCAAAATAGACACCAAGATCTTTGTGGAAATCGGTTCTCTGTCGAGGCACATTATCAATGCAGTAATTAAAATTAATATTTTGAGTTCTACATGTAAAGGACATTATCGCACATTTGCCTATATTGATATTTAAATTATGTTCTCTACACCAACTCACAACTAAATTTAAATCGTTTTGTAGGGTCCTTGCATCAAGTTTATTCACTATAGTATGAAATAGCTTATAATCATCAGCAAAAATAAGACCTTTCGTGAAATTAACGCTCACTCTAATTTTATTTATGACTAGTAAGAACAGAAGTGGTCCAAGATTTGAACCCTGGGGCACCCCTGATGTGGGTGAATATATTTGTGAAGTGTAGCCCTTAAAGTTTAACGAATAATGATCTTTTATGCAAATATGATGATAATAATGAAATAATGTTTTGGTCCACTGAGAAGCTGTAATTATCTCGCCCAAGTCCACCATGTCAAAACACTTTTTCCAAATCGTTGAAACTAACATCAACTTGTTGGCCGTTTTTTAAAAGAATTATGAATGAATTGTGTATCCATGTTGCTGGTCCGAAATTATGTGTTTAACATCGTTATATTTTCTATTACAAATAATTAATTCTAAAACTTTTGAGCAAGCCGAAACAAACCTAACAGATCTATAGTTTTTAATGTCATTCCTATCACCACTCTTAAATATCGGGATTACCTTACTTTCTTTCCATTTTGTGGGATATATTCCTTTTTTTAGACAAAGATTAAAAATATGTTGTAGCGGCTTTACAGAAGAATCAACACAACCTTTAAGAACATATGCAGGTAAATTATCTGTTGCTATGGACCTGTTAACTTTTAATTTTTTAATTGCTTCCCTGCAAAACTGCAAAAGGTTTTTAAATAATTGGTGTAGGGTCGATTGTTATTATTATTGAATATGATAAACATTTACCCTGGTTTCAAATGAGTTCTCATTTCTCTACACCACTGTTGTCTTAGAGCAGCTGGGGCAACTATTAACGTCGCCCTCGATTCTAGGGGCTCGATGGTTTCCCAGCACTGGGGACATTTATACGGCCCTAGTTGTCTCGTCCATCCTAAACAGGAGCTATGTTGCCATTTACCACAAATTTCACATTCAACTAAACCTGAAAATGATATAAAAGGTGTTCGAGTGTAAAATCCTCTGCAATTGCAGGTAAGAAATAAAATAAAGAAATATACCGGGTGTTTCAATAAAAACTCCCAGGCTAATTATTTCGAAAACTAAAAGTGACATGTAAATTCTGTAAACGCCATCAGTTTTTAGCCTCTATGATTGGCTTCACAACTGTGTAAAAAATGTGTTTGAATAATACAAGATGTAGGTGGCGCCACGGTGCAAAGAATTTTTTCGATGACGGGAGCTTTTAGATATTATGGTTGATTTTTGATCAAATTATGTCCCATAAAAAAATTTGATAAATCAAACATGAACGGAGATATTTGGGGTTAAGTTTTTTTTAAAATAATTTTAACGAGAATTTTAATTATAAATACAGCGTGTATTCGGAAGTTCTTACCAAACGGGAAACTTTTTTATTATTCATTTTACGAAAAAAAGTTATTCTTCATAAAAAGCTCTGCATGGTCTAAAACCTAAAATGCAACCATCAAATATCGAAATTTTCCAATCATATACGAGGTTTGTCAAAAAATGTGAATTTTTCCCAAGAATGTGAATTTTTCCCAAGAGTAAAGTACCTTTATTTTTGACATTATCAAAAATTGTTATTAAAAAATGTTGATCAGAACTAAAAACCACGTCTAAATATGCAATGACACGCATTAAATTAATTCAATAATTAAAAAATTAAATAATTAATAATAAATCAATAAAATAATTTTTCAACATAAATGCGTATAATTGCTCATTTAGCCGTAGTTTTTAGTTCTGATCAACTTTTTTTAATAACAATTTTTGATAATGTCAAAAATAAAGGTACTAACGTAATAATTGTCATTACCAAAATTAAATTAAAATCTGCTAAAGGATATTAAAAATATTTATAATTAAAATACTCGTTAAAATTATTTAAAAAAAAAACTTATATCCAAGGAATTAACACATTAACACTTAAAAATAAGGTATAGTAAAAAATATGCACTGTTTAACATTAACGGAAAATACTGACTTTTGTCTACAATGCTTCCACATAGACACTGCACTTTGCTTTCGTTAGTTTGTTCTCGAGCTTTCGTAGTGCAATAATCAGATAATGTCCGATTATAAATTGCCTGCAACGCCTCGTAGTTCGCCGATTTTTTCTGTGACGATCCTTTTACAAATTTTTCAGGAATCTGAAAATACAGACAAAAATTTAAAATGTTGGGTGGTTAGAAATTAGTTAAGGCTGTAGTGAAGACGAACGCAACAACAAAAAACAATTTATTTTTACCCTGTTCTTTTTTTTTGGCGGCACTATTATTTCTTCCTCTTCTGCAATTATCTGTCTTTTTTTTGGTTGAATTTCTATAACTAACTCTTTCTCATCCTTTTTTTCATCATCTAAAATTTTTTTTTTGTTAGTGAAATTTAAATATGGACCATATTTAGGTATAGACACATACATACAGTTGACGACATATAAATTCGTACACTCCACCCATACATAACCCAATTACAACAAAATAGGGTAAAACGGGTTTCTCACCTTGCTGCTTATACCTGGATAGAACACCAGTTATATACATAGCTATAAATTATTATACATATGTACGATTTTTTACTATAAGTAATAATGGTTATTTATAAATATTTTTGTGTTTAAATTACAGCCGCGAAATAAGAAAATTATAAAATAATACCAAGAAAACTACAAAAGTATAAAACCAAAAAGGGTAAATTTATTAACAAACAACAAACAAAATATTAATATTTAATTGCTGAATTGCCGAATCCTTCCATTATATGTAGACTGAAAAGTTTTTTCATTGGAAAAGATAACATTTTGCCAAAAAAAAAATCATTTTCTGGTAAATATTGCATAGAAAACCCAATTCTTTGTTCCTTATCACTATTTTTTAAAAACGGTTTGGATGCAGCGGCTCGATTTCTTAATTCAGCATTCAGCATTGTCTTACTCGGCGTTGCGCAGTTCTAGATGAAGCAGGGAATCTTGTTATGTGCATAGCGGATACTGCAGTTTCAACTGGATTTTGCCTTAAATACTCCACCAAATTTCGGTCTTCTCATTTGATGATTTTCTATTATTTAAACCAGACCCAACAGACCTTTCAAGTGTTTGATGAGAGCGCCATTTTTTTACAATTCCTTGAACAGTACTTCTAGGTACTCTAAAATGATCAGCTATTTTTCCATAAGACCACCCTATTTCTACTAAACATATTATTCTTGTTTTTTCAATAATACTTAAATGATGCATTTTTAAATCAAATAATATAATGACAATACTTTGACAGATATCATGATAACAATTAACACGTTACAAAGGTAATAAAGATAAAAAAGTTGCATTTACAGTATCACAGTTTAGTGTACGAAATTATCTGTCTTCAACTGTACATAAATCATAATATAATAATCCTTACCCAAACACAATCCTGTATTTAGATTAGGGTCTCTGGCCATTCTATTGCCTAAAATGAGGGCCAACACTTCAACAGTTTTTCCAAGACCCATTTCATCTGCCAGAATACCTCCTTTCCAATTTCCTTGAACAATAGGCTCTGTTTTTTCCACCCACCCTGTATATTTATCAAAATAGACATCTAAGCCGGATTTTAGAGTGATTTTTTGATATAAGGGGTGTATATCTCCTAAAAATATAACATTTGAGTACAAAATTATTAAAATATCATAAAAGCAAAGTTTTTTTTACCATTTAAATCATCTGCCACCGTTTCCCTGTAAATCATCCACTTAACTGCATTTTCTTGATAAGGTCTTAATTTTGGCTTCAGTAATGTAAAGTCTATGTTTTCAGTGCTGGGCTTTTGGAAGTTATTCCTTTTTCCCAATAAAATATGATACAATTCGTTCAACTCAATATTTGAAAGAGAACTTTGTTTTTCAGACCTGTTTGTTACTGATTCTAAAAAAGTTATGATAAAATAAACAGTGAATTATTGCAAAATGTTATAGGTAGGTACAACATTTAGAACCTAAATATTTAGTTTAAAAAAAAAGAGTGGTACTTAAGAGTCCTAAAAAATATCTTACCCTCATCGATTTCTACATCATAGAATAGCTTAAAAGCAGTTTTAATACATTTTCCCAATTTGGGCAGATACTTTGGTAGTGGAATTGAAATCAGGTACACTTTAATATAAACATTTTCTCCTTGTGCATAAGTTCCAAAAGAAAATATTCTCGATTGGACAAATTCTGAAAAGTATGTTCTTAATATTACCGACCCTTAATATATTTATCCTATTAATCATTCCTAACGATAAGACACTTACCTTGAAGGAAAGATATATCTTCTAATGTATGAACGACAATGCAAGCATCATTCGAATTCAGAACAATATCGTAAGATTCTCTTTCTTCCACATAAATAAAACTAATTTTACAGGTTGTTAAGGGTTCGGGAAAAACATTGGTTGTAGATCCAACTCTTATTTCTCCCAGAAAATGTTGTTTATGCTCTTCCGTCGCTAATATTAATTGGTAGGAAGGAATACTTTCCTTTGGGGCTTTTGCTTTGGCTCGTTTTATTTTGCGGTGGAATGCTGGGTGCTCGCCTATAGCACTTAAATTCATGTACAGATTTCCCCTTTTCGTTGGGGACTGTTTAGTTCTACCCATTTTTAGTAAATAATTTACAGAATTTATTAGTAAACATAAACATAAAACATCTTATTTTGACACAAAATATGTTAGGTTAAGTCACAGAAAAGAAGTTAAATTCGATCGCATATCGGTAGATCCACAGAAAAATAAAGGGTTAGTTAGATCTCTTCTCTTTCTCCAACCGATTTTTAGAATTTAGAATATGGATGTCAAGAATCTGACGAACAAATCCGACAACGTTGGCAAACCATCAGCTGTTTATCATCAGGGTCGTCTTATTTTTGACAACTCGTTACGAAGTTGTTTAAAAAGTGCGAAGACTCATAAATACTCAAAATTTCGAGTGTTCGTAGTGACAAAAAGTGCTTTTATAATAAATAAATTATAAAATAAATAGATCGGGTAAAATAAACAGCCAGTTCATGTTCCTAAGGTGTCCAAATTAGAAAGCAAATGGAGGTTTTACAAAGGGTACTTTCACAATTTCAAATTTTGAAGGAAACCTGAGAAAAACGTAAAGCTATGGAGAATACTGGGACCAACATTGAGCTTGAATGGGTTGAAAGTACCAATACAGCATGGGCTCAAAAAGATACAGATAACATAGCAAATCGTGACTTGGTGCAATCCATGTACGATCTCCTCTTGCAAAATAAAGAAGTACGTCTGATTCCTACCACCCTGCTCTCATACAACGACGTGCAGGCCTTGCCCAGTTTTCAGTATGAAGCCCCAACAATAGGCGAACTAAATGGGTTTTTAAATACTTTGTTAACGTCTCAGGTAAGGATATTTTTTTTTTGTAATAATTTTTTACCTATTTTAAGACTTTCATAAGAACTAAGGGTGGTGAAAGTTGTACTAACACTTTTCGAATATGTGTTTAGCTGCAACTAGCAAAGGAGATATGCTCATCTACACAATTCTCCATGATTCTAAAGCAGAGGATGATGATACTCAAACGAATTTACTATGCTCTAATGATGAAATACCATGATAAAGATAAAACATCTGAGGGGCAAGCTATGAATGTGAAAAATGCCCTTATAGTTAGCTCTGTTACAAGAGAAGCTATGTCAGGTAAGACAAGTTGAAAAATTGTTGTAGGTAATCCATATAATGTAATAAACTTGTAGGTTCTCAGGCATTGTTAGAAATAGGTGTTAAAACAGGGCTTAGTCTTTTATTTTCCATTTTGAAACAAAATTGGGAAGTCAGTGGTATTCTTGGAATTCCTTCCCTGTGTAATTCAGTTTTGGAGACTACCGTTGACCTTATTAAAAAACTGCCCCCACTGTGTTTGTCCAACGATGCACAATTGACTAGTTTGGGTATAACCAGCTTAGAACAGGTACGTGTACAAAAAATAAGTTATATCTATGTCGTAAATAATACTGTTTGTTTAATTTTAAGGTATGTGACTTTTTAAAAAATTCTATTCTTCATGAAACAGCAGCCGATAGTACAGGAAAATTGTTAGCGTCGGAAATACTTCTGGGACTGGCTCTACAGAGAGGATCGTTACGGTATCTTCTTGAATGGATTGATATGGCACTAGAAGCTACTTGTAATCAAACTATTAAAAGGTAAATATTTCTGTGGGTTTACATTGTTTTCCTTTAATTTTTGGATATTAATTTTTAGTGACCTTTTTGCTAAAGCTATTCACCAACTTAAGGGAGTTAAAGAGCGTAAGGAGACCCTTTGTTCTGGGCCTATTTTCATGTATGAGGCGGCTATGTACCTTTTGGAAGCTTTATCCTTAATGGCTGTTGATTATAGTAAGTAACACACTGCATCAAAAATATTTTTAAGTAACTATTTTTATTTCTAAACCAAAAAATAATATTTGTTTTTTAAATATTTTAATGATATATAATTTTTCGCTTTAAACAAAATGCCAATTATTAAATATTCAATATGTTTTTTCCAACTTAAATTTTCATCAATATATAATTATATGATTATTGAAAGATAGTGAAGAAATATTATTATTTTTTAATTTTGATTTACTTATAAACATAAAAGATGATTTATTAAAATTTAATATTTATTAATTTCAAGCCATTTACATATTATATTTAGGTCGTGGTTAATGTTATTATTAATTTGAGCATAGTCTTCATGAAAATATACAATAGTAGTATTATCAGCAAACAATTGTATTTTACCCTTTAAATTTAATTTTGCTATAGAATTAATGTAGATTTTTAAAAAAAGTAGGTCCTAAGGTTGATCCTTGCGGAACACCACAAGTTATGTTTTTTGTAAACTTTTAACATTTTTCATTTGAACAAAATGTTTTCTATTACTTAGTAATTTTTTAACAATAAATAAATATTTCCGCGAAGTCCAATATTGTAAAAGTAAAATATTGCAATTGACTGTATCAAATGCTTTAAAGAAATCTAGGGCAGTAGGCAGCATTTTTGGTTGCTATCAGCGTTTTGTTGAATATCTTTCATAATATCTGCAGCTGCAACTTCTGTATCTCTAAATTTACGAAAACCATATTGAAATGGAGAGAGTATTTTTTTCTTCTAGAAAATTTACTATTCTATTATTTAAAATTTTTTCAAAAATCTTTGAAAATGTGGGTAAAACAGAAATTGGGCGATAGTTGTATGATAATATTTTTCCGCATTTTTAAAAACTGGTTATACTTTTGCAATTTTTAATTTATCTGGAAATAACCCGGTTTTAAAAGAAATTTTGATTAGATGATGTAATATAGGTATTATATTGTACTTTTTAATAATTTTGATGGAAATATTATCAAATCCTGTTGCTTTCTTTGAATTAGGCTCATCAATTATTTTGCCTATTTCTTCAAATGTGATATTATCTTCTTTATTTAAAAACATAGAACTTGAATTTATTTCTACATCTGGATAATTTTCTTTTTGATTCATTGGAATTTTCTTGGCCAAATTTTCGCCACCTTTGATAAAATGGTTATTTATTTATTCACAAATTTTAGTTGGTTCTTCGATTTTCTTATTTTCTTTAATGAGGTAATCAATTGTGGATTTTGTTTGATTTGTAGAATTTGAAATAATATAGTTAAAATTTTTCCATATTGTCTTTTGATCTCCTAAAAGAAACTGTTCTTCAGAGTATATATTTTTGTCCCAACTTTATTTTATTTTTAAGTAGACGATCATAGTTATCATAGATGTTTTTAAACAAGTAATTGTCGGGATACTGTTTTTTTGTTATTTAATTTACTAGCTTTGTCTTTTTTCTAACTTATGTTTGGCCATTTATTTCCAGGTGGAGCTTGTTCGGCTGTAGAGTCAACAATGTGTGACTCAGAATTGGGGGTTTATGAAAAATCAGATGTGTATGTTTGGGGTAGCAATTCTTCTCACCAGCTGGCCGAGGGACAACAGGAAAAAATCTTACTGCCTGTTAAATCGAAGATATTTAGCCAAGTACAGCAGGTATATTACCATCATTATATGCCGCGTTTAAGTCTCTATTTCTGATATGATTTGTTCGTGAAGAGTTTCTTTAACAACTTAGCTAGGCAAATATATTGGCTGAGTTGCTTTTGGTTACTTTTAAACAGCAAAGCAAAGCCAACACAAATTTAACTTACTTTATGCGCCTTGCTTGTTTCCTAGAAAATTAGCCAGACAGGCTAATTTTGAATATTTATTTATTTTTGACTTTTAATTTTAAAATCGTGTTTATTTTTCACTTAGATATTATTTTGAAAATATTTATTTAAAACATAATTACAGAAATCGGGCTGTTTTATTATCATTGAACAAATATATATTTATTAGAATTGGTTTCTTTGTCTTTAATAAACAGATAACATAAGCATATTTAGTCCTTGATCACGAAAAACATGTTTTCTATTTCCATCTGCCAAAACCCTATGGTCAAAACCGGGTACCTATAGTTTGCGAGAAATTCCAACTGACAGAAGTATCTAACAAAGCGACCAATTTAAAAAAAAATAGTACTTAATACAGTGTAACCAGTTAAGTCCGCATCATATGGACTTTTTTTTATTAATAACTTTATTCGAAATTTGACTTTGGCATCAAGTTCTGCTTCGATCGAGATGAAAATTAAGCAAAAAAATAGTAGCACGTGATTCGCATTATCTGCTAAATTTTAATTTTTTCCAAAAAATAATTCAAAAGTGGGGTTATTTCTAAAAGTATCGAAAAAAGTTATTAGAAAAAGTTTTTTTTAAATGTAGTTTCTAGCCCACATGCAAAATTTCAGCTGCATAAGATAATGTTGATTTTTTACCCATATTTTATAACTTGCACCACTTGCAAAATAAGACTAAACGCAACCTACATAAAACTTCTTAGTTTTGACAAGGCTTTATTTCAGATACATTTTCTTTAAGGTTGCATTCTCAAGGTCATTCAATCTATTGCCAACCTATAACCTATTTCGCATTGATTTTTTGAGTTTATTATTTTAATAACTAACATTTAAAGAAAATCAATATCGTCGGTACATTATTTAGGTAGTATCTGATATACTACAAAAATATCAATTTATTTCATTGCTAATTTTGGGAGAATTGTATAGTGAAAGAACAATGAGTGACAATGACATAATAATGTTAAAAAAATCTTACCCGATATTTTTCGCTATACAATTCTCCTAAAATAAGTTATGAAATTCCTTGATATTTATTAAATATGTCAATTATTACCTATAGAATATCAAGTCGATACTGATTTTCTTTAAATTTTCGATAAAAGCTAGAAAACATAAATAAATCTACGCGAAATAGGTTATAGGTTGGCAAGCATGTTGATACTCCCACCTTAAAGTAGCGCCATATTAAATGTGCGTTTTTCTACAAAATCTAAATTGGGCTATTAAAATTTGGTCGCATGTGATACAAAGTTTGTTTTTGGCCCTGTATAAGGTAACTTCATAAAATAAGTATTTTTGAAAACGTAGTTTTTTACAGTGTCATCAGTAAAGTGTTCATCAAGTGGAAAATAAATTTTAGTTTAACTTAACGTAAAGTTTATCTATTTTCAGCGATTTAATTTAAAACCCCTTTATTTTATTTTTTATTTTTTTACTTTCAGACACAAACTACGTTTTCAAAAATACTTATTTTATGAAGTTACCTTATACAGGGTCAAAAACAAATAAACTTTGCATCACATGCGACCAAATTTTAATAGCCCAATTTTGATTTTGTAGAAAAACACACATTTAATATGGCGCAACTTTAAAGAAAAGGTATCTGAAATAAAGCATTGTCAAAACTAAGAAGTTTTATGTAGGTTGCGTTGAGTCTTATTTTGCAAAAGTGGTGCAATTTAAAAAGTATAGGTAAAAAATCAAAATTATCTTATCCAGCTGAAATTTTGCATGTGGGCTAGAAACTGCATTTAAAAAAAGTTTTTATAATAACTCTTTCGATATTTTCAGAAATAAATAAATGAATAATTTTTGGGAAAAAATTAAAATTTGACAGATAATGCGAATCACGTGACTACTATTTTTTACTTAATTTTCATCTCGATCGAAGCAGAACTTGATGCCAAAGTCAAATTTTGAATAAAGCTATTAATAAAAAAAAATCCCATATGATGCGAACTTTACGGGTGACACTGTGTATTTTTAAAAAGCTTACTTTGCTGTAGTCCAAATATCATTCTATTTAAAATAATGGTAAAACTTTAGGCACGTGTTAATATCTACTTATCTTTTTCGCAATTTTTGTGTCTACCAAAAACCAGTATAAATCATCAATTTATAGCCATAACTCAGGAGGTAACTAACCTTTACCACTTGATAAATTCCAAACGTTCAATCTTTGCTGTTATATATCAGTAAACTTTCCAGACGTGACCGTGAACCCCGTTTTTTAAGATAACTAATCTCAGAATAGCAAGTCATTTTTGGTAATTTATTATATAAATTTCGGAATATATGCAACAGTCATTGTTCGTGTGTCGTTTTTTTTTTGAAAAAATGTACTTCGCGTAAAAGAATTAATTTTAAGTTTGTCGCCGTTTCTAAAATGAACCTGTTTTTAACCCTCCGCTGTCATTGAATTTCTCTAAATTGAAACGTTTGGTTAACAGAGATGCATCTTTGAAACTGTGATTCTCATGATCTCATGTAACGGATTTGCTGATTTCACTGTCGCTTTCGAAAAATACAGTAATTTATGCTAGTTTAAATAGGCCTTTTAAACTAGCATGATATAAAGTGTGTATCATCCAAATGGAATAAATTCGATAATAAAAACATGGGGGCGTGTCCGAAAAAACGCTCGGACACGTCGATTGGTATTTCTAGTTGCGCATTTTTTTCAATAAAAACTTTTTATACAGGGTGTGTCATGTTACAGTGGCCACTACCAACTTTCTTATTTTAAATGCAACACCCTGTATATTATGCAATTTTTGGATTCTTCAGAAAATTTCAGACACATTTCATGTACAATATCCTATACCTATCTCCGACTGTTTCGGAAATATTAAGTGTTTTCAGATTTATTCCAAAAATCACAGTCAAAAACTAATAAAAGTAATACTGTTTATTTCTTGATAATGTAAAAAAACAAAAAAAGCATTAATGTAGGAGATGTTGAAAATGTTCGCCGCGAACGTCTTGGCAACATCCTAACCTTAAATAGAAACTTCTAATTTTACTGAACATCTCAGGCGTGACCGATCTAATCGCAAGGGTTATTCGTCTTTTTAAGTCAGCTAAGTCGAAGGGTTTAGTTTTGTATACAATATTTTTGACATCACCCCATAAGAAGAAGTTTAATGGCGTCAGATCAGGGGATCGTGCTGACCATTCCATCGGTCCACGCCTCCCTATCCACCGATTCGGAAATATTCGGTTGAGGTACTACCGGGCATTGATTTGGTAACGGGGCGGTGCTCCGTCTTGCTGAAACCATGTCATATTCGCTGGAAGTTGTGGGTTTGCTAGATCAGGATATAAGTTTGTCAAAGTTGGCAAGACATTATTATCGCTATTAATGAAAAAGGGACCTATGACAATATGATCTCCAACTATTCCTGCCTAAACATTAACCTTTTCAGGATATTGCGTATGTTCTTCTCTAATCCAGTGAGGATTTTCCCTAGACCAGTAGCGGCAATTCTGACGATTAATATGACCGTGAAGTGTAAAGGTGCATTCATCAGAAAACAAAACATGTTCTAATTGGATTACATTGTTATCTATTGCCATCATTTGTTCACAAAAATACGTTCTTCTATCAAAATCTTCTTCCATGAGCTCATGAGTAGGTATCATTTTATAGGGATACATTTTATTTTCTTGTAATCGATGAATGGCTAACATCGAATATTATTGGGGCTGTTTTTCGACTAGAAGTATGTGGGTTTTCCTCAAACTCAAGCCTAATATCTAATTTGGTATCATCACTTATTGCATTGACAGCTACTTTTTTTTATTTGCTTTACATGTCCAAGCTGGCGAAACTGCTTTTCTATTTTACTAATTTTCCCTTCAGTTATAGGCGGCAAATTTGTAAATTTTTCATGAAATAAGCGAGTAACTTCCATTTGTGTCCGTGTTTTATCTCCATAATCTGTAGAATTGTATTTTGTGCATTTCTGTTAAATAAACCATTTTTCTGATCTGCAGTCAATGAAATTCAAACGACTATAACACTGACAACTACTGTCATGCAGACAGACAACCATTTGCTAAGGTCGAGAGTTTTAAACACAAGTAAACAAAAAATGTATACGTTTTAATTTCATATCAGTAAAAAGAAACGCCGAAATGCAATAAATCTGAAACACTTAATATTTCCGAAACAGTTGAAGATAGGTATAGGATATTGTACACGAAATATGTCTAAAATTTTCTGAAGAATCCAAAAATTGAATAATATACAGGGTGCTGCATTTAAAATAAGGAAGTTGGTATTGGCCACCGTTACATGACACACCCTGTATAAAAAGTTTTTATTGAAAAAAAATGCGCAACTAGAAATACCAATCGACGTGTCCGAGCGTTTTTTCAAACACGCACATAAATGTATACCTTAAAAATTGGATAGCGACGCCTATACAGTCACAAAGTCAAAGAATAACATTTTTTTTTTTTATATTTAAATAGGTGGAAGCAGGTCAGTATTGCACTTTTGCCATCCACTGGGATGGATACGTCAGCGCGTGCGGCAAAGGCAGCTATGGACGTTTGGGGTTGGGAGAATCCTCCAATCAAACTCTACCAAAAAGAATACTGTTGGATAACGTCATCAAGAAACTATCCAGTTCGAAAGGTTGAATTACCTCGACTTTGTGTCATCCCTTTTTTAAAAACACATTTTTTAGGTTCAGACGGACATACCCTGGCTCTGACAGAAGATGGGCACGTGTACA
The DNA here is from genome assembly GCA_963969555.1 of Polydrusus pterygomalis. Classification (NCBI taxonomy): domain Eukaryota; kingdom Metazoa; phylum Arthropoda; class Insecta; order Coleoptera; family Curculionidae; genus Polydrusus; species Polydrusus pterygomalis. The sequence goes on from OZ018383.1 coordinate 11,954,825, forward strand.
GTTGGGGCGACGGCGACTACGGCAAACTAGGCCACGGGAATTGCGCCACGCATAAACAGCCGGAACGTATCGTCGGACCGTTTTTAGGGAAAACGATCAACTATATCAACGCGGGATATCGACATAGCGCTGCCATCACTGACGACGGCAGGTTGTGGACGTGGGGTAAGTAAGCCGAACAAACATAATTTACTGTTAAAAAAGTACAAACATAATTTACTGTTAAAAAAGTTTGAAAATATTGGATTCGGAGGAAAGCAATTAGAATTAATTAAAAATTATCTGGAAAATAGACCAACTTATGTTCAAATAGATAAAGAAAAAAAGCTATCCAAAGGTATTTAAGTATGGTGTTCCTCAAGGAACAATTTTAGGACTATTATTTTTTAATATTTATATTAAGGACTTATTTAGTATAAATTGCGATGGACAAATTCATAGTTTTGCGGATGATACTACCATTTTTTATACCGATACAAATTGGGAAAACTTAAATAATTAAATTAAAAAAGATTTTAAAATTCTAAAAAATTGGTTTGATAACAATTTGTTAACAATTAATTTTAATAAAACAAATTATATTCCTTTTACTTTAAACCTAAATAACCTACCACGAAATATGAATAGTTTTCAAATAAATGAAGACATTCAAATTTTTAAATTTAATGAAATAAAATATTTAGGATTTATTTTTGACAGTAAATTAAATTGGAATTTTCACATAGAATACTCAATTAAAAAATTAAGAAGTTTACTATCGATTCTTAAAAACATTAAACATTTTTTAAATGTAAGACATATGGAAATATTATATTACGCGTTAGTTAAAACTCATTTAAATTACGGAATTTTAGGTTGGGGAGGAATAAATAGAACTTTAGTTAAAAAATTAGAAATATTACAAAAAAGGGTTTTAAAAATGATTTTCAATAAAGATTAGCTTTATCCTTCAAAAGAATTATATTCAGAAACAAAAAAGTTGAACATAAGACAACTTTACATTTGTAACATCTTAATATATATATTTAAAAATAAAAACCTTATACATTTAATAACCATAAAACCTAAAATAAATAAGTCCATAGGACAAAAAAATTTCAAATATTTATGTTTTTATTTAAACGATTATTTACCAACAAAAATTAAAAAATGGATTTCATTAAAAAAATTTAAAGTCGAAATAAAAACATGGATATTAAAAACAGACAATTTGAAAATATTTTTAGAAATGTTTTAATTAATTAATATTGTTCTGAATAATTATTATATTATTAAAATTTAAATAAACTTATTATTATTAAACATTGTAAGGTTTAAATCACCACGTTATCATTTTCAACATATTATAATAGGCGAAGGAGACCACGGTCGTCTAGGCCACGGCGACTATGCCGCCCGCCATATCCCGACAATGGTCGCGGATCTGAGGGACGTGGGGCAGGTGGCCTGCGGTAGCTCCCATACGCTGGCAGTGTCACGTGACGGAAGAACGGTGTGGTCGTTTGGAAGTGGAGAGAATGGGAAATTGGGACATGGGGAGATAGCGAAAGTAAGTATGGGAGGTATATTTGTTGTCAATGGGTAAAAACTTAAAATATAGATATATACAGGGTGTTTGGGGAGGAAAGGGCAATATTTTGGGAATGTGTTCAGACGGTCAAAATAAGATAAATAAACCCAAATGTTTTAGTTCGATTCTCAACCATTTCTGAAATAATAGGTTCTAAAGCGAATAATTGCAGGTACTGGAGTACAAACTAACTTAAAGAATATTTTCAACCCCCCCCCCCCCCCCCCCCAACAAACTTCAATACATTTTTCAGCACGTTGTGGGGATTGTTTTTTTTTTTAATAAAAGCTGCAGCATTGAATCGCGGAGTGCTTCTCTCGTTTCCACTCGTGTTTCATATACTATAGCGATTTCATCCATGCAAAGGCAATAATCAAGCGGGTTTAAGTCTGGTGACCTAGGCGGCCAAACTTGCGGACCACCTCTGCCAATCCAGCGATTAAGAAACGATAATTCAAGAAATTTCGCACACGGAGACTAAAATGAGGTGGGGCTCCGCCAAGTTGGAAGTACATTCGTTGTCGAACATTTAACGGAACATCATCCAAAATGTGTATCAATTGGTCTTCCAAAAACCGTAAATATCCTTCTCTAGTAATACGCCCATCCATTTCAAATGGACCAAACAACTGGTCGTTGAGCATTCCACACCATCAGACATGAATACTGAATCGATGTTGAAAGTTTCGTTCAAATGTAGCATGAGGGTTTTCATCTGACCACCGATGTTCATTGTGCCAATTATTAATTCCATCACGAGTGAACTGAGCTTCATCGCTAAATAAAATGTATTTGTGCAGACTTCGGTTTTGATGGATCCATTCACAAAATTGTACCCTTGAAGCAGGATCACCATCTGGAAGATGTGGAACGGGTTGAACGGTTGAACGTGAAAAGGTTTTAAACCGTTTTTTCTAAGTGACTCCCATACGGCTAGATGTGCGATTGATGATATTATGAAGTTCATTTGCAACCCGTCTCGTACTTTTACCTGAGCTCTGCGACAATATCCAGAACATTTTCTACATCTAGACCCTGCACTCTTTCAGAAACAATTCTCACGCTTGGAAACATTCCAGTTTCCGGAGCACTTGCAAATACTTTGTGAAAAACTCTTCTATTAGGAACTCTTCGATTTTATATGACGAACCTCAAATCATAATGTATGATCCTTAGTTGAATAAATTTAATTTGAATTTGAATTTGATTTGGAAAACGACGTCGATTTTCATTAACTGCGCGCATCGCACTACAGTTACAGTAACCATACACGAATATTATTTAGGCATACTCCCTGTGACTGAATGTATGGGACAATGTAAGTATGAAAATCGTGGTTCAAGTCGATACGCTCAATATGAAGCTAACTGACAACTACAACTATGCATGTCAAAACTATCAATCAAAATGTATCGGACGTTTAAAACTAAAGCCTCCTTCATTATTTCCATATAAAAAAATTCAGAACCGATTATTTCAGAAATGGTTGAGAATCGAACTAAAACATGAACCCTCTGAACGCATTTCCAAAATATTGCCCTTTTCTCCCCTAACACCCTGTATAATAGGTACGGATTTCCAGACACCCTCTACGTATTAATGTTTATTTTGTGTAGGTTTGTAGGCCAAAGGTAATTGAGGCACTGCAAGGACTTGTCATACAAAAAGTTTGCGCAGCGACATCGTTTTCTTTGGCGTTAACAAACACAGGACAAGTAAGTAATAACTAGTTATTATTTCAATACTCCTCACTACAATATATATATACTTGTCATAGCGTACCTACCAAATTTGAAACGTCTTTACAATTATTTTATCCCTACGTAGGTATACACATGGGGTAGTGGCCCTATTCTAGGCATGGGCTCAGCGGACGCCATTTGCTTGCAACCACTCTTGGTAGAAGATCTGACGCCGTATAGAATTATTGACATATCGGTGGGGGATAACCACTGTTTGGCATTGACAGACGAACACCAAGTAAGTAGAGAATTTGATTGAGCGCAAAAATATTGACGAGAGAAAACTTAATTATCGTAAATTGACCAATTTTTTTTTCACATTCCAGGTTTTTGCTTGGGGTACCAATACCATGAGCCAGTGCGGACAGGGGCACACGTCCAGTCCCATAACGCGACCGCTCAAAGTCGTAGGTTTAGACGGTGTGCTGGTAAGGCAAATCAGCGCTGGAACGTCACATTCTATCGCCTGGACTACCATCCCGGCTGAAAGCCAACAAGTCACGAGGCACAAGCCCTTTTGTTTGGATCTGCACGAGAAAACTTTTAATTATTTTAAGGTTGGTGCAATGATTTCAATTTTTTTAAATTTAATAATAATAATATATACAGGGTGTCCCATAACTTATGGGCCGTAGAGTAACTGGAGATACTACACATGAAACTAAGCCGATTAAGTCATATAAGTTTTTTCGGATTGTTACTCGTTCTAGAGATACAGGGTGTTGAAATTAAAGTTTATTATTATTATTATTATTATTATTATTAATATTATTATTTATTTAGTTAAAAGTTTAATAAAGTGTATTGAGGTCAACGGTGGTCACTTTCAACATTTACTAAAGTGAGCTTCTTGTTTTTGTTCCACTATTTCGAATTTATTGCGTTGTGATAATTAAAATATTAATTTAATTATCTACTATGTTTTTTTATGCTTTGAGATGTTTAAAGGGAAATATCTCGATAACCGTTAAAGATATTAAGATCAATCAAGTACACCTTTTTGACTCAGAAAATGCCTTTCTTTAAAAAACTTTAAATGAAAAACACCTAATATCACAGGTAAGAAATAAAATCATAGATTTATGAAGCCCAGTGTATGCAACTAGCGCCCTCTAGTGTGAAACTTAAAAATTTCTACAAATTCTCATTTCTTGCTCATAAAAACATAATACTGCCAACTTTCAATTCGATTGATTAAACGGTTTTAAAATTATGGCTTATTTTCGAGAATAAACTTTTACTTTCAACACCCTGTATCTCTAGAACGAGTAACAATCCGAAAAAACTTATAGGACTTAATCGGCTTAGTTTGATGTCTAGTATCTCCAGTTTCTCTACGGCCCATAAGTTATGGGACACCCTGTATATATAAATATATATCTTTATTCTCAACCAACTTAAAAAGTTCATTACACAGAATATAACACCAAATATAGGTACAATATATAAAATCACAAATAATAAAAATCATGTTCAGTAACTATTAATAACTCCATCGAAATTATTTTAAAAAAAAAATATATATAATATCCATTTACAAAAAAATAATAATAATATATAATACGTTAAAGTTAGTTTAGTTTTAAAAAATATTTTTTTAGTTTTTTTTAAAAATCCATAATTTTGATATTTCTTTAATTTTTTTCGGCAAACTGTTGTAAATTGTTATTTCTTTATATAAAATTGATCTTTGGCAAAAGTACTCTTGACCATAGGTGTTGGAATATGATGGTTTTGTCTCGCGATGTGAATAATGTTGGTCGAAGGAAATATATTCGATTGTTTTTCTTTAATAATAATAGTGTATTAGAATGCATAGTTTTAATTTATAAAGCTTTTCTAAATGTAAATATCCGTTTGGTTCATACAAATTTACAGTTGGTTCTAAAAAAGGAAGCTTATGTATGCATTTAATTACTTTGTTTTGTAGTTTTTTTAATGGCTGAATTCTAGTTAAATTCGTTGATCCCTAAATTGAAATCATATACTGTAATTTTGAATAAACCAAAGAATAATATTTTTAATTTTTAGCTTTAAATAAAATGCCAATTATTGGTGAGATGTAACTTCTTAAATATTCAATATTATGTTTTTTCCAACTTAAATTTTCATCAATATATAAACCTAAAAATTTAATTGTATTAGTATATTTAAATATATGATTATTGAAAGATGGTGAATAAATATTATTATTTTTTAATGCTGATTTACTTATAAACATAAAAGATGATTTATTAAAGTTTAATGATAATTTATTAATTAGAAGCCATTTACATATTATATTTAGGTCGTGGTTAATGTTCTTATGAATTTGAGCATAGTCTTCATGAAAATATACAATAGTAGTATCATGGGCAAACAATTTTATTTTACCTTTTAAATTTAATTTTGCTATAGAATTAAAGTAGAAAAAAGTTGTCCTAAGGTTGATCCTTGCGGAACACCACAAGTTATGTTTTTTTTGTGAACTTTTAACATTTTCCTTTTGAACAAACTGCTTTCTACTTATTACTTAAGTAATTTTTAAACAATAAATAAATATTTCCCCGAATTCCAGTATTGTAAAGGCATTTAAGTAAAATGTTGTGATTGACTGTATCATATGCTTTACATAAATCTAGGGACAGTAGGCAGCATTTTTGGTTGCTATCAACGTTTTGTAGAATATCTTTGATAATATCTGCAGCTGCAACTTCTTTATCTCTGAATTTACAAAAACCATATTGAAATGGAGAGAGTAATTTTTTTTTCTAAAAAACTTACTATTCGATTATTAAAAATAATTTCAAAAATCTTTGAAAATGTGGGTAAAACAGAAATTGGGCGATAGTTACTACTAAAATATTTTTCTGCATTTTTAAAAACAGGTGATACTTTTGCTATTTTTAATTATTTATCTGGAAATAACCCGGTTTTAAAAGAAATCTTGATTAGATGATGTAATATAGGGATTATATTATACTTTTTAATAATTTTGAGGAAAATATTATCAAAACCAGTTGCTTTCTTCGAATTAGGCTCATCAATTATTTTGCCTATTTCTTCAAATGTGATATATTTTTTATTTAAAAACATAGAACTTTAATTTATTTCTACATCTGGATAATTTTCTTTTTGATTCATTGGAATTTTCTTGACCAAATTTTCTACAACTTTGATGAAATGGTTATTTATTTCTCCACAAATTTTACTTGGTTCTTCGATTTTCTTATTTTTCTTAGAGGTGATCATTTGTGGTTGATTTTGTTTTATTTGAAATAATATAGTTTTAATTTACTTTTTTACAATTATTGAAATGCTTTCTTTTTGCACATTACCACTACATTGCTTGTTATTTTTAGGTGATCAATTGTAGTTGATTTTGTTTTATTTGAAATAATATAGTTTTAATTTACTTTTTTACAATTCTTGAAATGCTTTCTTTTGGCACATTACCACTACATTGCTTGTTATTTTTAGGTATTCTTAGAAAAATACACATCATCTTTTACGTACGCCGACGAGGAACCTCCCCAGCCCTTCAAATCGAAGAAAGACCACCAGAACTTTGTCATTTTGACGCTGAAATTATTATGTACACACTTTCATCTGTGCATCAACGGGAACCTGAACACTAGCGTTTTAAATAAGCACGCGAAGGCATTGAGGACGGCACTATTTAGGTAATCTATAAATTATTTTTAACTAGCGTGTACCCGGCCTGCGTTGCAGCGCTTTCTCTGAGATAATAAGGCGAGTTCACCATCACGTCAAGGTTTATAAATAAAAACCCGAACAAACCTCTAAATTTATCAGTGTTTCTCTACAATATTATGCATGTATTATACATAAAAACCTTCCTCTTGAATCATTCTATCTATTAAAAAAAACCGCTTCAAAATCCGTTGCGTAGTTTTAAAGATTTAAGCACATATGAAAGGGGACAGACTGGCGACAGCGACTTTGTTTTATACTATGTTAAGATAATAATAATATGCAGTGTGTCCAAAAAAGTATGCAACATATGGTAAAGTTTTTTTATCACCGATTTCTCAGAAAGATTTATTCTTTATAAAAGTTGGTGCATTCCTTAAAACTGTAAATGCATATTTCATATTTCACTTGCGGCTAATAGTAGGGGAGCAAATGCCATTTTTTCGAAATTACCTTAAGAGTAAAGTACCTCAATTTTTAGAAATACAGCAAAATTGTATATGGAAATGTTTTTGCAAATTAAAAACTTAGTCCAAATACGAAATTTGAGTTAGGTGTAGTCAATTTAATAGGCATTTAAGTAAAATGTTGTGATTGATTGATTCATTCATTAAGAGTTAATAAAGCTAATTGAAACCCGTTTGTTATTTTTAGGCTTGTCGATATAGAAGCGCCGGAGGAAATTCACAATCTAGGCCGCGAAGTATTGAACATAGGCGCTCCGTTACTTTTACCCCTTTTAAATGAGAGGGTGGAGTTTTTGCATTCTCATTTGTCCAGTGGCAATACCCTGTCACAGGGCCAACAAATGCTGTTAAGCATTATACTGAGCAGTTTGGAAGATCCTATTCATATAGCGGCCCTGCTCGGTAGGTATGAATGGTTTAGTCAGCGACGATAAAGCACAGATACAGAGCCGATATCTCGCTGACAGAATCGCGCCAAAATTTATGAGCATACTGTACAGGGTTATCCAACCAAGACTAGACAAGGCGATTTTTTTACTTTTCCTGTACTTTTATAAAAAAACTGAAATAGCCATCTTAAGTCATTTTCTCCCGCGAATTCGAATATCTTCAGCAAAAAACAATTGAACATCAAACAAAAGTACTAGGGGTCACTTTGATATTTTTTTAAATGGAACACCCTGTATATTTTTACATTTTTAAATTCCACATAAAATTATAATTATTTTTTATTAAATGCACTATTAGTCTATACTTCATAGTTTCCGAGATATTGACTCTCGAAAAGTGACATTTTTGAACTTTGACAGCTTATAACTTTCTAACAGTACGTCTTAGAGCAAAACGGCTTACATGTCCCTATCTTCAATTTTTATTATCTTCCCAAAAAAATCAACTTCCAGTTAAACCTGAACAACTATATTTCCTTCTTTCGAGTTACATCCGGTTTAACCGGAAGTTGATTTTTTGGGAAGATAATAAAAATTGAAGATAGGGATATGTAAGCCGTTTTGCTCTAAGACGTACTGTTAGAAAGTTATAAGCTGTCAAAGTTATAAGCTGTCAAAGCTATGACCTTAATGAAACACCCTGTATAAAACTAAATTGACGTGTCCAAGCGTTTTCCCTAAAAGTTACACGTGTTAAGGCTGTTTTATTTTTATTCCGAACTTCTGGGTAACTCTGTATACAGGGTGTCCCGAAATTAGCTGACAATATTTTAAGGGGATAAAGTACATTCAAAAATAAGACTAAAATCCTCTATTAATATACCTTCAAAAACGCTTCGCTATGGGGCTAGAGCCCCCCGAATTGGAGCTATGATAAGCAGTTTTTTTACAATATCTCAGAAACCGATTAGGGTATCAAAACAAAATTTGACACATGTTTTACCCATAGCTAGACGAAATAAATGGTTTAATTATCTTAACTGTATTTCTTCCAGTGGCGTCTCACTGGGTAGGTAGTTGGGAGAATATTCCCCTTAGTTTTTTTATTTGTAGGATTTTTTAACTTTAGGTGAAATTTTTATAAGCCTTGAAGTCTTTTGCTGAAAAAAGGTACTCTTGTTTCATTGCGGTAGAATTCACCATTTTCCAGTAAAATCGATTTTAAAATTTTCGGTTTTTTGAAATCCGGTGAAAAGGCTAAGGTTTTTATGCATATCTCAGCAAACACTTAATATTAAAACATAAAATTTATTAGAAGTTCTACTAGCGACAAATAATAATAATACATAATCAACTTGGGGATTTATTAGATAATGTGCCACTGGATTTACGTTTAGGGCACTTCTTTCAACTTGATGGGGCACCAGCTCACTACAGACGTCAAGTGAGGAATTGGCTTGAAGAAAATTACCAGGTGGATTGGTAGCCATAGCCTGGCCACCAAGATCACCTGATTTAAATCCCCTTGATTATTATTTTTGGTGACACATGACTGGTACTTGCTTATGAATTAGTTTCCCGTGTGGTTTACAATCAAATTAGATATGCAATTTGTTATTCTTTTTTGTTTTATTTTAAAACTCTCTTAAAATCCCCATGAAAATAAATATTTAAAAAACAAAGGAATCTAAAAATATGTTTAATTTAAAAACGTTACATTCTGTCAAATTACAATAAAAGAAGGTTTTATACATACAAAAAATTTAAAATTAAAAAAATTAAAACCATAAAATTTAAAAAAATAATAGTATCTAATATTTACTTAAGGCTGTGCGACGTCACTGGAAAAATATTTTAAAGTAACATCCTTTAATACATATGCCTTGTCGCTAGTAGAACTTCTAATAAATTTCATGTTTTCAAATTAAGTGTTTGCTGAGATATGCAAAAAAAAAACCTTAGCCTTTTCACCGGATTTCAAAAAACCGAAAATTTTAAAATCGATTTTACTGGAAAATGGTGAATCCTACCTCAATAAATCAAGAATACCTTTTTTCAACAAAATACTTCAAGGCTTCTAAAAATTGTACCTGAAGTTAAAACATCCTAAAAATAAAAAACTTAGGGCAATATTCTCCCAACTACCTACCCAGTGGGACGCCACTGGAAGAAATAAAGTTAAGCTAATTAAATCCTTTATTGCGTCTTGTCATGGGTAAAACATGTATCAAATCTTGTTTCGATACCCCTATTGGTTTTTGAGATATTGTGAAAAAACTGCTTAACATAGCTCCAATTCGGGGGGCTCTAGCCCCATAACGAAGCGTTTTTGAAGGTATGTTAATAGAGGGTATTAGTCTTATTTTTGGATGTACTTTATCTCCCTAAAATATTGTCAGCTAATTTCGGGACACCCTGTATATTTCAGGCTATACAACTTGCACTGACAAAGCAAAAGAACTCGATAGAAAAATGACTTCAACTTTAATGCACACTCTCGTTCAGTCGTTCACTAAAAATACGGAGGAGACGTTGGAGTCCATCTCCAAATATATGAAGATCGAAACCAAGTTGAAGTGGCAGAGTCCCGGGAATTCCAAGATTTGTCATTTGCAAAGGTACGTTATCGTTTTATTTCAAGTCACGACGCGACGTTTAAAATTAAACTTTTTTTTGCTTATGTTAAAGGTTACTATCTTCCCTCCAAAACCACATGTTGGCTCAGTATACAGTGTCGAATAAGTTGCCAACTAATATGCAGGAAGAGGATTTTTTGGTTAACCACCTGCTGGGTCTGTTTGAGTTTGCCATACAGGTGTTAAAAAATGCAGCTGCTATATTGGTAAGATATAATAATAATAATAATAAGTTTATTTAAAATTTCATAATATATTAAATAATATGTTTATGTTGTCTTCGATAAACTTATTCTTCAATCCCCTGAAGCTGAGCTACTGAGCTTGTTAGGGGCAAATCTTATTTTTTGTTTTAGTATGTAAAATCATAAATATGCCTTAAAAATCAAGTTTTAAAGTAAAAATGTTAATTTATAGTAAAAACGCAGCTTTTTTGAAGAAATATATTACCTATAATAAAATTATTAATTTATAATTTTTAAGTCAAAAATATTAGGTACTTATATAAATTATTCAGAACAATATTAATTAATTAAAGCATTTCTAAAAATATTTTCAAATTGTCTGTTTTTAATATCCATGTTTTTATTTCCACTTTAAATTTTTTTAATGAAATCAATTTTTTAATTTTTGATGTTAAATAATCGTTTAAATAAAAACATAAATATTTAAAAAAATTTTGTCCTATGGACTTATTTATTCTAGGTTTTATGGTTATTTCATTTTTATGGCGTGTATAATGATTATGGTTTTTAAATTGTATAATGGTTTTATTTTTAAATATATATATTAAAATGTTATAAATGTAAAGCTGTCTCATGTTCAACTTTTTTGTTTCTGAATATAATTCTTTTGACGGATAAAGATAATCTTTATTGAATATAATTTTTAGAAACTTTTTTTGTAATATTTCTAATTTTTTAACTAAAGTTCTATTTATTCCTCCCCAACCTAAAATTCCGTAATTTAAATGAGTTTTAACTAACGCGTAATATAATATTTCTTTATGTCTTACATTTAAAATTTTTTTAATGTTTTAAAAAATCGGCAGTAAACTTCTTAATTTTTTAATTAAGTATTCTATGTGAAAATTCCAATTTAATTTACTGTCAAAAATAATTCCTAAAAATATTTTATTTTATTAACTTTAAAAATTTGAGTGTCTTTACTTAGTTGAATACTATTCATATTTCCTGGTAGGCTATTTAGGTTTAACGTAAAAGGAATATAATTTGTTTTATTAAAATTAATTGTTAACAAATTGTTATCAAACCAATTTTTTATAATTTTAAAATCGTTTTTAATTTTATTTTTTAAGTTTGTCCAATTTGTATCGGTATAAAAAATTGTAGTATCATCTGCAAAACTATGAATTTCACCATTACAATTTATACTAAATACGTCGTTAATATAAATATTAAAAAATAATGGTCCTAAAATTGTTCCTTCAGGAACACCATACGTAAATACCTTCGGACAGCTTTTTTCTTTATCAATTTGAACATAAGTTGGTCTATTTTTCAGATAATTTTTAATTGCTCTGAATCCAATATTTTCAAACTTTTAACAGTAAATTATGGCTAACTGTATCAAAGGCTTTTGCTAAATCTAGAAAAATACTAATAATATAAATTATTAATCGTTGAGGTTCTTTAGGATTAAAACAATGCCAAGTTTATTATTCACACACCGGTCTAGCATATTGTACCCAATTTCTCTATTTTTCAGGTTATATACCCCAATTCCCTGGAGCTTCTCTACAACGTCCTTCTAGACTCCATAGCTGGTGCTATGCTTTTTAAAATTCTAAGTTCTTTGCTGCTCATGCCTGTTACTTATGTCAAAGTGCTTTACAATCCGTTGCTTGACGTTTTGGACGCCTTGGATTCTTTTAATAAACTGCTGCCCAGTGAATTGCTTATTGAAAATGACAGAGACAGCTCAAGTTAGTAATTGACTTAGTTTAAGTGTTATAAAGCTTATTATATAAAGCTTGTTATAACCAGTGTCGTAACAAAAACTGAGTGAGCAAGTGTTTTCAGGAGTCCCTTCTTTATAACGAATGGAAGTTGATAATTCTTATTTTCATTACTACTAGGTTCAGGTTTATGAATTTTTGAACTCGTTAATCGTGTAATAATTTAATTGGGGTTAAACCCACATTATGTGTTAAGTACCTACTATTAAAACAGCAAACATTTCGAATTTATTTTATAATTCTAGGTAGACTGGTAGACATAACATAGGTAGTTATAAGTACGTAATATTCCAGCAAATATGATGCAAAATCAAAATTTTAAAACACCACTTATAAATGTTGCTTACCATGTATGGTAGTAACGGGGGTAGCAGTGATCGAGCCTCATAGAATCCAAAACACAGAATACAGTAAAACACATTAATCCTCAAGAAGTCTACACAAACATTATGTCACTAAGTACTATACAAGGTATTATACAAAACGACCAGATCGTCGAGAGTTTTTTTTGCAAAATCGTTTATAATTTCGTCGATATTTAATGTTTTAACAAACTCGTGTTCGATACTGATTAAGGATAAATCCGAAAGGCGTTGTGGTCTCATGGTGTTACGTAAATAGGTTTTTACTATTTTAAGTTTGGAAAAAGATCGTTCCGCTGATGCCACACTAACTGGTAAAGTTAGAAATAACATCACTGCACTAGATACATCTGGAAAATTTTAAGAAACACTGATTTTTTTATTAATAAATGATCCGCAAGTTCATACACTGTTTTTAATTTTGAAATACTATCTCCAAGTCCCTTTCTGAAGCTAAAAATTTGACTAGGAAAGTCAATGGACAAGTCTTTATGGTACTATATCGTTTGTTAATTCCGCGCTTTCACGTATAATTCTTTTTTACTTAACGAAGTTAAATTCTCAGGATATAAAAAAATAAAATTAATTATGAAATGAAATACCTATGAAAAGCAAAGCTGGTAGCAAGTTTGAAGGGGCCGTCGATGTGTTACGCCACTAGTTATACTCTTCACTTGACAAATTATGATTATTTTATGATAAATGAATGAATACTGATTTTTTCCATTCTTATTCTTAATATTTCTTTAAAAATATGATTATTTTTAAAGGATCCGAGACACCCACCTTAGCCCAACTAGCAGAACAATCCTGGATCTGGATAGTCGATATGCAAAAAACATGCTCGTTACTCATCGGACGTTGTTTAGGCGGGATGCTAGTGGGGGAAGCACCTAGCAAGGAGGAACAGCAGTGCCGCCATTGGTTGGTGAGCGAAATTTTTTCGTCCGGCATCGAAAACGAAACGTTGGAGGTCGAATGCTTGTCGGAGTTATCCTATGTGACTGAGTAAGTTGTTTTTGTTATTACAATACTACTATCAAATTTTTAGGGTATCTTTTACTTGCTGCTCTATATTTTTTTTATAGCTGTGTTAACACTATCTTATTAACATTTGAAAACCTCCCGAAAGACGTTCAAACCCTCTGCAAAATGGCGTTCGATCTTCCCTGCCAATACGACGATACGGACGCCGTAAGTCCGGAAAATCAGGATTCTGACGATCTTTTTAACAAAATGGCTCAAAACGTTGAGATAGAGACGTTCGAGTTCGATACGGAGGAGAGGAAAATGTTCGACAGGATCACGAGGTCCTATTTCTATGGAGTTTTAAAGGTTACCGGGTTGTTGGATAATGGAAGGAATATGGTCGCTTGCAAGGAGGTGTTTAAGGTAGGAAAACTACAGCTGGAGCTAGATAACGTAGAAGAAGGTGTTTTTTTTTATTTGAAAAGATTTGTTATTTAGACCTTGTCCCAACCATAGTAATTTACCTTTAGATAAGCAAACAATAATCACGAAAGTGGCAAATTTAGGGCCTCGCGAATGTAAACAAAGCTACACACGATTAGACATGCGCACTGCAACATTATCATTTGACGAATGAGAAAATAGACAGGTCCGGCATTTAAAATTTAAGTTCTTGCTCAAGGAGTTGTAAAAGTTTACCTTCAATTTATTTTTACGTAAAAAAATAACGCGATATCGTAGCCGATTTTGGTTTGCGCATATAGATAGCTAAAAGACCAGTCTACAACATATTCCGAATTCTAATGGATGCCTCTACAGAAAAATTTGCCACATTTTTCAAGGGTTTTTTTTTGTTATATTTTTCAAAATTTTCGTCTAAAACATTTTTCCAAAACAGTAATTTCCCTATCAATTTGAGTAGGGAAAGAACGAAAAAAGCATTTATTTTGATCGCAGTCGTCCGGAAATATTTTATCTTTGATATTTTTAAAGAAAAGTTCAAAACGACCGAAAAACACCGTCGGGAAAACCGCCGTAAAAAAATAACGCGATATCGTAGCCGATTTTAATTTGCGCAGATAGATAGCTAAAAGACCAGTCTAAACATATTCCGAATTCAAATGTATTCCTCTCAGGGTCCCCCTTTGTTATATTTTTTCAAAATTTTCGTCTAAAACATTTTCCAAAACAGTAATTTCCCTATCAATTCAAGTATGAAAAGAACGAAAAAAGCATTTATTTTGATCGCAGTCGTCCGGAAATATTTTATTTTTGATATTTTTTTTTAAAAAGTTCATATCGCCCCAAAAACACCGTCAGGAAAACCGCCGTAAAAAAATAACGCGATATCGTAGCCGATTCTAATTTGCGCAGATAGATAGCTAAAAGACCAGTCTAAACATATTC
Source organism: Polydrusus pterygomalis (assembly GCA_963969555.1). Classification (NCBI taxonomy): domain Eukaryota; kingdom Metazoa; phylum Arthropoda; class Insecta; order Coleoptera; family Curculionidae; genus Polydrusus; species Polydrusus pterygomalis. The sequence continues at coordinate 11,970,038 of OZ018383.1, forward strand.
CGAATTCAAATGGATTCCTCTCAGGGTCCCCCTTTGTTATATTTTTTCAAAATTTTCGTCTAAACATTTCCCAAAACAGTCGTTTCCCTATCAATTTGAGTAGGAAAAGAACGAAAAAAACATTTATTTTGATCGCAGTCGTCCGGAAATATTTTATTTTTGATATTTAAAAAAAAAGTTCAAATCGCCCGAAAAACACAGTCTATAACATATTCCGAATTCAAATGGATGCCTGTACAGAAAAAATTGCGACATTTTTCATTGTTATTTTTTTCCAAAATTTTCAGCTAAAACATTTTCCAAAACAAGTCATTTCCCTATCAATTTGAGTATGATCTTTGATATTTAAAAAAAAAGTTCAAAACGGGTGGTCAAATAAGCAAGGACGTCGGCTTTATCTCGGAAACCATTAATCGTACAACTTTCGGAAAGATTTTTTTATGGGTAAAGTGGTCAAGAGATATTGCTGGAAATTACTTTTAAGTTCCTCATTTCGCCGCAAGGGGGCACAATTAAAAATTGTTTTTTTTAATTCTAAATTTCTCCGAAAATTCCCATATTAAGGTATAACTCTGATTACATCATTGGAAAGCTTAGACTATTCTGCATCATTTTGGTTTAAGGCTCATTGGCGTGCCGACCTTGATAAGAGTGGGAGAAGCTATTGAAAGTGTAAACATTAAAATCGCTGTAACTTCTAAACGACTTATCCGACTTTACTAAATTTAAGCTTGTTTGGAAAGGGAAAATAAGCATCTTCAATTGCCGTATCCAACAGTACACGATAGTGTTTAATAAAATTGCTAGAGGGCGCAATTTGTAATAATAACAGTTTTTTCGATTTTATCCCGAAAATTCAAATCATACGGTATAACTATGACATCATAATCGAAAAGCAGATGAAATTTGCAAGAAAAGATGTGAAGACCGCAGTTCGATATCCTTGTTCGTTTCAGAGTTATTGCCAAAACAATAATTTTTAATACAAATTGCGCCCTCTAGCAATTTTATTAGAAACTATCTTGTACCATTGGATATAACACTTGAAGGTACTTCCAAACAAGCTTAAATTTAGTAAAATCGGATAAGTTGTTTAGAAGTTACAGCGATTTTAATGTTTACACTTTCAATAGCTTCTCCCACTCTTATCAAGGTCGGTACGCCAATGAGCCTTAAACCAAAATGATGCAGAATTGTCTAAGCTTTCCAATGATGTAATCAGAGTTATACCTTAATATGGGAATTTTCGGAGAAATTTAGAATTTAAAAAAACAATTTTTAATTGTGCCTCCTTGCGGCGAAATGAGGAACTTAAAATTAATTTCCAGCAATTTCTCTTGACCACTTTACTCATAAAAAAAATTTCCGAAAGTTGTACGATTAATGGTTTCCGAGATAAAGCCGACGTCCTCGCTTATTTGACCACCCGGTACGTATCTAAAGGTAAATGCCTATGGTCCCAACGGGCGTAAATTTAACAGCCTAGAAGTGATTGGTTGATTAGATATTTTCAAAACAACATCAGCATTGGCCGAGTTATAATCTTTACTTTTCTATTTTTAGTTTTCAAGAACGTTGAGGCAGAAGCTGTTCAGTATTATGTGCATTTCCAAATTTAGAGAGGACGAAACGATAGAAGACGAAAAGGATAGCGACGAATCGAAGATCATTTCGGAGGAAAAGACCCAGAACGTGCTTAGGGAAATCGACTTTGAAATATTTTGCCATAAAGTCTTGCAGAGATGTTTGTTCTTATTGATTTTTATAAAAGGTCTGTTTACTAGTTGCATAGATAGACTAACTCTATACCAATTTCTATATATTTTTTAGGTACAAAAGTAGACATTTCTTCTTCGGAGGACGATTCTGACGAAGAAATTTCTGAAAAACCTTACGAAGAGTTTTATAAATGTAATCGCGATCCTACTCTGAGTGATTTACGTCGCATTTGCTCACTTTGTCTGAACTTTGTTATCAGTGCGAATCAGGAGAAAAGTGGATACAGCACTAGGTAAGTTAAAGAAATAGACTTTTTCCCTATATTTTCTCTATATCTCCTAAGTTGTAACACCCTGTATATTTGGTAAAATGCGCTATCGCCTCCATGCAAAACATTTATAAATTAAAAATACGTATTCTAATTCACTCTATTATTTTAAAAGAAAAAAAAATCGAACATAATACTTCAGGAGAATAAGACATTAAATGATCATAACACCAGACATTGTATAAATTATCAAACTATACCAGTAAAAAGTAATTTCGGAAAAAAAATCGCTTTTATATGACGGAATAATAAAATATAACAATCTTCCGAAAAATATCAGAAAAATTAAAAAGTTGGCAATTTTTAAAAAACAATTAAAGATATATTTACTAAATTAAATTATTTATACTATTTTTTTTAAATTGATTTTATTAATGAATTAAATTGGATTAACTTCAATTTTTATTTATTGTTATTTTTTTTAATGGTTATTATTTTCTATATTATGTTGTCACTTTCCATGTAATGAACTGTAAAAGTTAGTTTGGAATAAAGGCATTTCGAAAGTTAATTTTGCAAACAAACAACAGTATTTGTCTAATTTCTCCTTGTAATTTTTCCTTTTCTTTTACAGTGAAAATGGATGGTCCAATGAACCCCCAGTGCTTTATAAATCTTTATTGAGTCACAAAAGAAGAGCTCAGAGTCGCTTTGACGGTTTGGACCAACTGTTGTACCATCTAGTCACAAAAGAACCCAGTTTAACTGTAAGTTACTGTTCTTCGTCGCTTTTACATTACTTTATAAGTGAACTAAGTGTCTTAACGCCTTTTATTCAATTAGGTTCTGAACTGCATACAACAGCAACTCCTCGAAGGGTGCTTCGGGTTTTGCAACGTCACCAACGAAGACTCTTGCACCCCGTTCCACCACTACCTAGAAGGGATTCAAAGCTCCCCCATGGAGACGCAAGAAAAAATCAGAACTATCGTGCAGGGCATCTACGAGTTTCTAACGGCGTCGCTCAAAAAACAAGTCTCTTTGAATTCGGACAACCGACACTTGTTGTTGGTTACCGTTTTTTCGCTGAGTACGCGGTACCAACCTAACGACTTGAGCTTGGTGATTAACAACGATTTAGTGCAAAATTTGATGCAGTTAGTCAACGTTGGCAACATTGGAGTGCACCCTTACACTAAAAGCGAAGTCCTTAGTATCGCTTCTTTAAGACTCATTCACATTTTAGCGATGTCTTGCTGCATAAACTCGAAACATTTGGACGTAGTCCCTCTAGAAATCATCGTTAACGTTCTACACGATCAATTCTTGAAAACGATCGAGGTCTTCGACGAGTGCTGTCAGAATTTCGACAGTAACGTTTTCCAGTGGGGCAACGAGCGACAGATGGGGGATTTTTTGCTCCTCATGCGAGTGATTTCTTCCAGTAGCAACATACAACGGTTGTTGGCAAATAAAAAGTGGATTTACGCGCTCCTGTCTATCCTAGACACGTCGAATTTATGTCTGAGCTACAACGCGCAAATAAAAATTCTCAGGCCCAAATTGTTGATACTACAACTGTTGCAAATCATCTTGCCCAACTTGAAACCGGTGCACATTGACGATGCGTTGCGAAAACACATCGTTACCAAACTTTTCACGCAGTTGGGTAAAGAGATGTGGTCGAATTCTCTCGGTAATGAAGGTGCGCCTGCCCTCTATAACAAGCTTGACGTTTCGGATGATCTTTTGACGGTTAAGGATTTTAAGGAGGGCGAGGGGAATGTTCCAGTTCACGATATGGGTTTTGATCCGGAGAAGTGTTACAGTTGTAGCATTGAAGGTAAGTTTGGTTTTTTTTTTTAACTTGCGTGTATATTTTTTTAAGTTTTATTGTTTCCAATGTTGTCGTATTTTTTTAGGTAGTTTGACTCTTGTCCACGGCCCTGGAGGCCGGGGTTACGGTCTGGGCTTGCAAGCGATTAAATCGGGTTGTTACCAATGGAAAATTCTGATTGTAAAAGAAAATAGAGGCAATGAAGGTACGCATCATAGGTATTTTCTCAATAAGGAACGTTTTAATAGGTCCTATGTAAATTGTGCGTACATTATTTTCTATCGCCAAGTTTCTGATACTCAGTATTTCATAACCATAACGTCTCTGACAGCAACGCGGCCGTCCTTATCTGTTTCGTTATTATCGCATCGCGAAGTATCGCTTTCCACTTGATCGGAACCATGCTTCATCTGGGCACGACGTTTTTAGAAAAAATGATACAACAATTATTTTTTTTGCTGAAACTTTCGCAAAAATGTATTTTGATATTAATAATGGTTTGAAAATACTTCTTTCTTGGCTTCAATCATATAAACTTACGTTAAATTTTACAAAATCTTCTTTTATGTTTATAATTAAAAATAAAATAAATTCTATCATTAACCCCTTAACATTTAATAATGAAAATATGCAATATTCAAAAACGACAAAATTTTTAGAATTAGTTTTAGACGAAAATTTAAATTGGAAAGGCCATATCCAGTATATTATCACTCGATATCTCCTTTGGTATCCCTTTGGTACAGAGCTAGATATTTCATTCCTTTGAAATACTTAAAAAATATATATTTTTCATTAATGTATTCAAAATTACAATACTTAGCTTCTGTATGGGGATCTGCTTGTTTATCAAACTTAAAACCATTACAAAAATTGCAAAATAAACTTATTAAATGCATACACAAATTATCACATCTGTTAATCTATATAGACGGAAGGACTATTTACACGTTCAAAACATTTATAAATTAAAAATTTGTATTCTAATTCACTCTATTATTTTAAAAGAAAAAAATCAAACATAACACAGGAAAATAAGACATTACTTGATCATAACACCAGACGTTTTATAAATTATCAAACTATACCAGTAAAAAGTAATTTCGGAAAAAATCGCTTTTATGACGGAATAATAAAATACAACAATCTTCGAAAAATTATCAGAAAAATTAAAAAATTGGCAACTTTTAAGAAACAATTACTTAAAGAGATATTTGAGATGAATTATTTATACCATTCTTTTTTAATTGATTTTATTAATGAATTAAATTGGATTAGCTTTAATTTTTTTATTGTTATTTTTTTTAATGGTTATTATTTTCCATATTATGTTGTCATTTTCCATATAATGAACTGTAACAGTTAGTTTGGAATAAAGGCATTTTGAAAGTTAAATTTAAAAAAAATCACATGTTAGAAAACCAAAATTTTTTTAAGGTACTTGCATTGGTGTTTCGAAGTACCCCGTCCACGATTTCAGTCACAGATCGACCAGCGACATGTGGCTGTACAGAGCTTACAGCGGAAGTCTGTATCACAGTGGCGAAAGAGATAACTGTTTTCAAAGTTACACTCAGGGAGATTACATCACAGTCGTTTTGGATATGGATGCTAAAACGTTAAGTTTCGGTAATTATGTTTTGTTTATTACTGTTTACTTACATTTTACATTCACAGGACAATATTTAATAATAATAATAGACCATTATTATTTTAATATTACCGACTTATTTAGTATAAATTGCGATGGAAAAATTCATAGTTTTGCTGTATCATCAGCAATTTTTTATACCGATACAAATTGGGAAAACTTAAATAATAAAATTAAAAAAAGATTTTAAAATTATAAAAAATTGGTTTGATAACAATTTGTTAACAATTAATTTAAATAAAACAAATTATATTTCTTTTACTTTAAACCTAAATAACCTACCACAAAATATGAATAGTATTCAAATAAATGAAGACATTCAAATTTTAAGTTAATAAAATAGAATATTTAGGAATTATTTTTGACAGTAAATTAAATTGGAATTTTCACATAGAATACTTAATTAAAAAATTAAGAAGTTTACTACCGATTTTTAAAAACATTAAAAAAATTTTAAATGTAAGACATGGAAATATTATATTACGCGTTAGTTAAAACTCATTTAAATTACGGAATTTTAGGTTGGGGAGGAATAAATGGAACTTTAGTTAAAAAATTAGAAATATTGCAAAAAAGGTTTCTAAAAATTAATTCAATAAAGATTATCATTATCTTTCAAAAGAATTATATTCAGAAACAAAAAAATTGAACATAAGACAACTTTACATTTATAACATCTTAATATATATTTAAAAATAAAAACCTTATACAATTTAAAAACCATAATCATAATGCACGTCATAAAAATGAAATAACCATAAAACCTAAAATAAATAAGTCCATAGGACAAAAAAATTTCAAATATTTATGTTTTTATTTAAACGATTATTTACCAACAAAAATTAAAAAATTGATTTCATTAAAAAAATTTAAAGTCGAAATAAAAACATGGATATTAAAAACAGACAATTTGAAAATATTTTTAGAAATGCTTTAATTAATTAATATTGTTCTGAATAATTAATATAAGTAATATTTTTTACTTAAATATTTTAAATTATTTATTTTATTATAGGTAATATATTTCTTAAAAAAAGCTGCGTTTATACTATAAATTAACATTTTTATTTTAAAACTTGATTTTTAATGCATATTTATGATTTTACATAATAAAACAAAAAATAAGATTTGCCCCTAACAAGCTCAGCTTCAGGGGATTGAAGAATAAGTTTATCGAAGACAACATAAACATATTTATTATATTATTAAATTTTAAATAAACTTATTATTATTATTATTATTTATTAATAGATTTACTAAGGTTTACTGTTGTTCGTATTTTAAGGTAAAAATGGTGAAGAGCCAAGAGTGGCCTTTGAACACGTCGAAGCCACTGAATTATATCCTTGTGTAATGTTCTACAGCACTAATCCGGGCGAAAAGGTGAAAATAACAGATATGAAAGTACACGGAACCCAGAGAGATATTTTACCTGGTGAACCTAATTTGGCACCACTACATGCCGTCTTGGCCGAAGCCTATGTTGGTAAGTCTACTACTACTACCGTGCGAGCAAAAATTATTTGCATCAAAGAGGGCTTGGATTAAAAATCGTAGGGCTTGGTTTAGATCACAATGATTGGGGACGATATATCTAACCAAATATAGGTTAAAATTTTGTCAAATTCATATTATTATAACAAGATATGCCAAACTAATGAGTAATAAAATAAGTAGACAAATGCAAATTTATTTTTGTTGTTTACAAAATTAACAAAGTAAGAATATACAGAAAGAAAAAGAAAAATAATTACATAAATTGCTGAAATTGGCCACCGCCATGCTCCAAGCATAAATTCACACGTCTTCATATTTTTGAAAGTGTTGACCAGCATCTCTGGAGAAATGTTACCACATTCTTGGATAATCCTTTCTTTTAATTGTTCTAAATTTGCAACTGGTGTTTTAAAAATAGTGTTCTTTAAATGAGGAAAAACGAAGTAATCCATAACCGTTAAACAAGTTGATCTAGGTGGGAATTCAATGTCTGATCGAAAACCTGCGTCTTTCAAAATCTGCGGCTTGTATTTCTTGGAATACTTGCACTTTATAAGGAAATAAATTTAGCTGCTTCTTAAGAATGTCCTGCATGTTCCATAAGATCTTCCCACTTCTTGGGACAGGCGTCTTATATAATTTGTTGGCGTATTTTGCATTATTTCACGAACGTTTGCAACAAGTTCTTCTGTTCTTACATATTATGGTCTTCCTGCTTCTTTTTTGTGTTGTTAAGAACCTGTTTCCTTAAACACAGCCACGGTTCTTTTCAGGCAATGATAAAAATCCTCAGCAATGAAAGCAACGTTCCTGCTTCTTTTTTGTGTTGTTTAGAACCTGTTTCCTTAAACACAGCCACGGTTCTTTTCAGGCAATGATAAAAATCCTCAGCAATAAAAGCAACGTTAGGAAAATGTTCGTGAAAATCGTCCATGCACAAACCCGGATTGTATTGTCACTCACCATTTACTCTAATCCCGTTTCGAAAATACGCTTCAACCATGCATGTTTTGTGCTGTTCCGTAAAGCCCATTATGTGAATTGTTCAAGAAATTGGAAAAATTAGCGATGAATCAAATTTCTTGTAACGACTGTCAAAGATGACGGAATAACTGATCGATTGTTAATTTAGGTAGTTACTGACACCCAACAGGTATGAAGCTCTACGGCTAAGCATTACGTCCTTAGATGCAAGGCCCTCTTTGATGCAAATAATTTTTGCTCGCACGGTACTACTACTACTATAATAGTTAATTCATAAGCATTCTTGAGTTTTCAATTTGTTTGTATATCATATACCGTTAAACAGTTTCTTAATTAAAAAAAAAAAATAGTAACAAGGAATTTAAAAATTACATTTTAGGGGTAATCAGAAAACTCCACAGTTCGGCTACGTGGACGAACGACGTGAATTCGGCGTTGAAACAGAGAATCAGTAAAATTGAGGAGTTGTTTCCTAGTATAGAAACTCATAACTTGGACGAAGCTTCCTCTGAGCGATTGGTCGAGATGAAAACCGAGGTAAATATAAATAATTCGTTTTCAAAATATGTACAGTGACCGTCACAAAGAAAAATAAATAATATGTGGGGTTCCACAAGGATGAATATTAGGCCCATTATTATTCTTAATTTACACCAATTCCGTTTCCAAATTGAACTTAAAGGGCAATGTAAAGCTATTTGCAGATGATACAACAATTATTTATTTTGTTGAAACTCTTGCAGAAATGTATTTTGATATTAACAATGATTTTAAAATACTTCTTTCTTGGCTTCAATCAAATAAACTTAGGTTAAATTGTACAAAATATTCTTTTATGTTTATAACTAAAAATAAAATAAATTCCATCATTAACCCCTTAAGATTTAATAATATTCAATATTCAAAAACGACAAAACTTTTAGGATTAGTTTTAGATGATAATTTAAATTGGAAAGGCCATATCCAGTATATTATCAACTCGATATCTCCTTTGGTATCTGTTTTGTACAGACTAGATATTTCATTCCTTTGAAATACTTAAAATATATATATTTTTCATTAATATATTTAAAATTACAATACTTAGCTTCTGTATGGGGATTTGCTTGTTTATCAAACTTAAAACCATTACAAAAATTGCAAAATAAAGTTATTAAATGTATACACAAATTACCACATTTAGAACCAACTGTTAATCTATATAGACCGATACACGTTCAAAACATTTATAAATTAAAAATTTGAATTCTAATTCACTCTATTATTTTAAAAGAAAAAAAATCAAACATAACACTTCAGGAGAATAAGACATTACATGATCATAACACCAGACATTATATAAATTATCAAACTATACCATTAAAAAGTAATTTCGGAAAAAAATCACTTTTATGTGACGGAATGATAAAATATAACAATTTTCCAAAAAATATCATAAAAATTGGCAACTTTTAAAAAACAGTTAAAGATATATTTACTAAATTGAATTATTTATACTATTTTTTTTAATTGATTTTATTCATGAATTAAATTGGATTAATTTCCATTTTTTTATTGTTATTTTTTTAATAGTTATTATTTTCTATAATATGTTGTCATTTTCCATGTAATAAACTGTAAAAGTTAGTTTGGAATAAATATAGACCCTTCAATGGAATATAAAGCAACTTAAATATTGAAATATACCTTCAGCAAGATTTTTATTTTTATTTTCAAGGTTGATATGAACTTAGAAGATTTGTGCACATTGGTTTGGCCAGCTTTAAACGTGATTGGTGGATTGGATAGAGGATTGCGTATGGGCGGTTACTGTCGACACAAAACCACAGGAAAGAGAGCTATAGTTTTGGGCGTTCTTAAAAAAGGTAAATTAGGTATAAAGGTATTTTTACCTACACATAAAATATATTTTTTGTATTATAATACGTTTTCTTAGTTGCATTGAAGTTATGTGTAATGTGCCTAATTGATAAATATTCCTAGGTTTTTCACACAAACACTCCGTAGTTTCTATTAGCAATGCGTTCTTGTAAGAACAAATAATAAATACTCCATACTTGAGGGAAGTGGTCAGATCAATACAAAGAAATGATTCTCCCTATCCATGGGGATATTCCTTGGAATTAATTTTACATCAAAATTGTATTAGACTTTTTTGAAGGTACAGTTGACGACAGATAATTTCGTACACTAAACTGTGACAATGTAAATGCAACTTTTTACCTTTATTACCTTTGTAATGTGTTAATTGTTATCTTGATATCTGTCAAAGTATTGTCATTATTTTATTTGATTTAAAAATGCCTCATTCAAGTATTATTGAAAAAGAAAGAATAATATGTTAAGTAGAAATAGGGTGGTCTTATGGAAAAATAGCTGTTCATTTTAGAGTACCTAGAAGTACTGTTCAAGGAATTGTAAAAAAATGGCGCTATCATCAAACACTTGAAAGGTCTGTTGGGTCTGGTTTAAATAATAGAAAATCATCAAATGAGGAAGACCGAAATTTGGTGGAGTATTTAAGGCAAAATCCATTTGAAACGGCAGTATCCGCTTTGCACATAACAGGATTCCCTGCTTCATCTAGAACTGCGCAACGCCGAGTAAGACAATGTTCCGAATTAAGAAATCGAGCAGCTGCATCCAAACCGTTTTTAAAAAATAGTGATAAGGAACAAATAATTGGGTTTGCTATACAATATTTACCCGAAAATGTTTTTTTTTTTTGGAAAATGGATTCGAGTATATAGACCACCAAATTATATGATGAGAGAAGTATACTCAAAAAAAGCAAACCAGTGGACGTTTCTCCGTTAATGTGTGGGCATGGATAAGTGTTTGTGGTGCAGGTGTATGCTGGAATATTGGTGAAACACTAAACAGTAATATATATCTTCAGATTTTGGAAAATGTTTTTCTTCCTTCTGCCGCGATAGTTTTTGAAGAAAATAACTTTATATTTCAGCAGGATAACTGCCTTGTACATACTGCAAGAAATATAGGAAACTGGTGTAGACAAAACAACGTAACATGTCTGCCTTGGTGCTCAAGAAGTCCTGATTTAAATCCAATTAAAAATGTGTAAAAAAAATGTACAAAATAAATTTTAAACCACAGAATGAAATAGAGTTATTTGATAAAATAGAAGAAATTTGGGAAGGGCTAACTCCGGATTACACCAGAAGTATTATTTTGTAAATGCCAAGAAGATTACGATTAGTGTTAGAATCCAATGGCGCAGCAATTAAATATTAGTATTTTGTTTGTAAATAAATTTACCCTTTTTGGCTTTATACTTTTATAGTTTTCCCGGTATTATTTTATAATTTTCTTATTTCGCGGCTGTAATTTAAACCCAAAAATATTTAGAAATAACCATTATTACTTATGGTAAAAAATGGTACATACAATAATTTACAGCTATGTATATAGCTGGTGTTCTATCCAGGTATAAGCAGCAAGGTGAGAAACCCGTTTTACCCAATCTTGTTGTAATTGAGTTATGTATGGGTGGAATGTACGAATTTATATGTCGTCAACTGTACTCGTACGATAAACTTGCATATAGAGTTGTTACGAAAAGAACCGAACAGGTTCTTTAGAACAGGTTAGAGATAGCCTGTTCAGTGAACTGAGAATAATATTAATATACCAAGTGAGTAAGTGACAATAATTTATGATGAAACATGAACAGGTTCCCGGATGAGAACCGAACTGTTCGAACCTGTACAGCAATTTACCTGCTCTTTAACATCACTACTTGCATATCAAATTCGCTTGCTAAGACTTAAGGCTTATCATTTCTTTCTATTTAAACAACAACACGTTTCTAGGGATATATATCGCAATAGTTCTGCCTGTAGCTAATGCATTTTTATATTTTTATTTAGGTATTACCACAGTTAACGTCCAGTGGGAACACGACAGTGGTGTTTCTGACGTTGCTATTTCCAACTTGGAATTCATAGAACCAGAACCTTTTTGTACTAGTAAATTTAGCGGTAAGTAAGTGAGTAAGAACGAACTGTGAGGGGAACTGTAAGGACGCTTTGGAGTAAACTACCGTATGATTGTGTAAAATGCAAAACACAGTTGTATATGGTGTATTCTTGTAGGGTTAACGCTGAACATGCTGCTCCAACTTGCGAGACTTTCTGGTTTAACCAACGAGGTATCCTTCCCTGTCTACGAGTTGAACGAAGAGGAAGAGATGATTCTCCTGCCCGATGCTAGAAAGAGAACGTCCGGGAATGATGAAATGTTGCATTCGAGCTCAGATTCTCAGGTAGCGAAAGACTCCTTATTTCCGATTAACTAATTGAGCGATAATAGTACCGGAAGCGAGGACGTCGGCTTTATCTCGGAAACCATTAATCGTACAACTTTCGGAAAGATTTTTTATGAGTGAAGTGGTCAAGAGAAATTGCTGGAATTTACTTATAAGTTCTTCATTTCGCCGCAAGGGGGCACAATTAAAAATGGTTTTTTTAAATTCCAAATTTCTCCGAAAATTCCCATATTAAGGTATAAGTCTGATTACATCATTGGAAAGCTTAGACAATTCTGCATAATTTTGGTTTAAGGCTCATTAGCGTACCGACCTTGATAAGAGTGGGAGAAGCTATTGAAAGTGCTAAACATTAAAATCGCTGTAACTTCTAAACGACTTATCGGATTTTACTAAATTTAAGCTTGTTTGGAAGGGGAAAATAAGTATCTTCAATTGCCGTATCCAACAGTACACGATAGTGTTTAATAAAGTTGCTAGAGGGCGCAATTTTTAATAATAACAGTTTTTTCGATTTTATCCCGAAAATTAAAATCATACGGTATAAATATGACATCATAATCGAAAAGTAGATTAAATTTGCAAGAAAAGATGTGAAGACCGCAGTTCGATATCTTTGTTCGTTTCAGAGTTATTGCCAAAACAATAATTTTTAATACAAATTGCGCCCTCTAGCAATTTTATTAGAACTTATCGTGTACCATAAGATACGACAATTGAAGGTACTTCCAAACAAGCTTAAATTTAGTAAAATCGGATAAGTCGTTTAGAAGTTACAGCGATTTAAATGTTTACACATTCAATAGCTTCTCCCACTCTTATCAAGGTCGGTACGCCAATGAGCCTTAAACCAAAATGATGCAGAATTGTCTAAGCTTTCCAATGATGTAATCAGAGTTATACCTTAATATGGAAATTTTCGGAGAAATTTAGAATTTAAAAAAACAATTTTTAATTGTGCCCCCTTGCGGCGAAATGAGGAACTTAAAAGTAATTTCCAGCAATTTCTCTTGACCATTTTACTCATAAAAAAATCTCTCCGAAAGTTGTAGGATTAATGGTTTCCGAGATAAAGACGACGTCCTTGCTTATTTGACCACCCGGTACAAATGTTAGTGTTTTAAACGTGGACTGTTCAAGTTATCAATATTTCTAATGATACTGTGTTTCGATTGTAGGTTTGTAATAATAAAAATGTCCAAGAGAAGCCTCCAATGCCTCGTACAGTTGAGACGCTAACTAATGAAATGGTGTCCAATATCATGAGTGATGTCAAGAGAATCAGTACTGAAAAAATAACCGGTGAGTATATTTTCTGCAAAACATGTTTTTTTTTCAGTAACTATTAATAACTCCATCGAAATTATATATAATATAATAACCATTTACAAAAAAATATATATAATACGTTAAAGTTAGTTTAGTTTTAAAAAATATTTTTTTAATTTTCTTTAAAAATCCATAATTTTGATATTTCTTTCATTTTTTTGGCAAACTGTTGTAAATTGTTATTCCTTTATATAATATTGATCTTTGGTCAAAAGTACTCTTAACCATGGGTGTTTGAATATGATGGTTTTGTCTCGTGACGTGAATAATGTTGGTCGAAGGAAATATTATATTCGATTGTTTTTCTTTAATAATAATAGAGTGTATTAGAATGCACAGTTTTAATTTATAAAGCTTTTCTAAATTTAAATATCCGTTTGGTTCATACAAACTTATAGTTGGTTCTAAAAAAGGAAGTTTATGTATGCATTTAATTATTATTTTGTTTTGTAGTTTTTTTTAATGGCTGAATTGTAGTGAAATTCGCTGATCCCCAAATTGAAATCATATACTGTAATTTTGAATAAACCAAAGAATAATATATATTTTTGAAATATTTTAATGATATATAATTTTTAGCTTTAAACAAAATGCTAATTATTGGTGAGATGTACCTTCTTAAATATTCAATATGTTTTTTCCAACTTAAATTTTCATTAATATATAAACCTAAAAAATTTAATTGTATTAGTATATTTAATTAAATGATTATTGAAAGACAGTGAAAGTGAAGTTACTTATAAACATAAAAGATGATTTATTAAAATTTAATGATAATTCATTAATTTCAAGCCATTTACATCTTCTTAATTGGAAAAGGAAGAGAATATAACAAAAATGAAAAAAAAAAAATTACGGGCGATCCGAGGTCGGGAAGTGGAAAGGGGTGAGTTTTTAAGGATAGAAAACGATTTATCTCGATTTCCGGCAAAACTACAAGTCCTATGGAAAAACGTTAAATGGAAAAGTTGTAGGTAAAAAAAGATCTACAACTTTTATATTTACACTTTTTTCACATAACCTCAAAATGTATGTGAAAAATTCAAATAACCAAGTTTTTGGTTTTTTATCTTTTACAAAAAAAAAATTTTTCACGAAATTTGGTGAAAACTTATCTTTTTATGTCCCAAACACACTGTAATTTTTTTGATTTAAAATATTTAGTTTTTCACCTTATTTTGACTTAATATCGAAAAAGCACCCTAATTTTCAACCGAAAATTCTCACGTCAAATTATCTGCTTTTTTAAAAAAGTCGGTGGGCTTTTTGTTCCTTGAAATCTCTACTTTCTGGTGGTGTAAAAAAATATACATTACTTTGGTAAATGTTCTCAAAAAATGCAAAGAAACGAACGTCTTATTAAATATTAACTTATTTGGTTGTTAATTATAGTAGTATATTTCGACTTGCAATTTTTTGTTTATCATTGTAACATGGAATCTTACGTTTTTCGAGTAATTAAAGTATAAATTTTAATAAATAGCTCAAAATTGTACATAATGATTTTAAAAAAGAATTCTGATTCAAGTTTTTTTCGTTTTTTTACATTTTTTGAGAACATTTACCATAGTAATATATATTTTTTTTACACCATCAGAAAGTAGAGATTTCAACGAACAAAAAGCCCAGCGACTTTTTTAAAAAAGCAGATATTTTGACGTGAGAATTTTCGATTGAAAATTAGGGTGCTTTTTCGATATTAAGTCAAAAAATTAATATTTTAAATCAAAAAAATTACAGTTTGTTTGGGACATAAAAAGGTAAGTTTTCACCAAATTTCGTGAACATTTTTTTTTTGTAAAAGATAAAAATAAAAAACCAAAAACTTGGTTATTTGAATTTTTCACATAAATTTTGAGGTTATGTGAAAAAAGTGTAAATACAAAAGTTGTAGATCTTTTTATTACCTACAACTTTGCCATTTAATGTTTTTCAATAGAACTTGTAGTTTTGCCGGAAATCGAGATAAATCGTTTTCTACGCTTTAAAACTCCCCCCTTTCCACTTCCCGACCTCGGATCGCCCGTAAATTATTTTTCCTTTAATTTTTGTTATATTCTCTTCCTTTTTCAATGGGTTTCATCCTACTATTATTTTTTTTGACCTTTTACCATTTTCAAAGGCTTCAATCCCTGGTCTATCATGAATCAAACGATTTGCCCATCTTTGCTTGTTTATCGTTGGTTATTTGTATCTGTTTCATAACATACGATCTGTTTATAAATAGGTACCCAAAGCGAAACGATTCTAAGGGAACAAAATAGTGACGTCAAGAAAAAGCAACCAGAGACCAGCGTAGAGGCGGCAGAGTTACAAAGAAAATTCGCAACAATGGAGGAGGAATATCTTAAACTAGCTTTTTTGCAATTCTCCGCTTTAAAAACGCTAGGTGAGCTTTTATTTCTTTGTATTTATTAGTATGAACTTGTTTAATTAATTGTTGAAATGCTGTGTGTAGATAGGATAAATATAAACTGATATACAGTGTGTCCACGGATAGAGTTTGGAAGAGGAAAAACTTTTTTATTAGTGGGTATAGAAGAAAAAGTCATGCTTTATATAAACGTCTGCATGTGCTGAAACTACAATTTCAAATGCCACATTTACGATTACTATACAGGGTTCGTCAGAAACAACATTTTTACTTTTTAGGATTTCGTTTAAAATAAATTTACGTAAAAACAAACAACTCTTGTTGCTTTTGTACTTCGAATATGATTTTATATCTGGCCGAGTAACGATTTTGTTGTAAGAAAACCAGTTTTTATTTGCCTACTTTTGAAGTATTTTTATTATTACATGTCATATTTCTTCAATTCATTCAATCATAAATTATTAAACTTTTATTCAAACGTGGTACCACCGAGTTAGCGCATAGTTCAACTCGACATCTGAATTCCCGTTAACAGTTCCTAATTTGCTGTATTTGGGATATTTGCAATAACTACTCTTATTTTTTCTTTCGAGAGATCTAATTTATTATTGAACATGGTTTTATACACATGTGGCCTCAGATATCCCCATAAATGAAAGTCGATAATTGTGAAATCGGGACCCCTACATGCCAACTGATTTGGACCATAGCATAGGTACCTTCCAATCTATTTGTTCCCAAAGTGATGATTTAGCCAATCATCAAAAATAATTGAAAATTAGAATTCAAAAGAAAAGATCCAAAAAACTAAAAATGTTGTTTGTGACGAACCCTGTATAGTAATCGCAAATTTGATATTCGAAATTGTAGTTTCAGCACAAGCAAAATTCATTTAATAGATCAAGGAATTGAAAAAGAAAAGATACTAAAAATGTTGTTTGTGACGAACCCTGTATAGTAATCGCAAAGTTGATATTGGAAATTGTAGTTTCAGCACAAGCAGACGTTTTATAAAATAACATTTTTACTTTAAAACTTGATTTTTAATACATGCTTATGATTTATGATTTTACATAAAACAAAAAATAAGATTTGCCCCTAACAAGCTCAACTTCAGGGGATTGAAGAATAAGTTTATAGAACACAACATAAACATATTTATTATATTATTAAATTTTTAAATAAACTTATTTTAATAATAAATTTATTTTTTCCCCCAAAGGCAGTCTGGCTATGTTAATACTAAATATATTGTAATACTTTTAGGGGCTTTTGTAATGACTTCTCACTTCACTGAGCTGTTCTTAATAAGTCACAAAAAATCGCCAGAAGAGACCGATTGTATAAGATCCATAATGCACAGTATCGTCGACAGAAGTATTGATCAATGCAAGTTGAAAAATATTATAACAGTTGCTGACGCAGAAAGGTGAGTAACTATTAATACAATTAGCAACAAAACTAATTTAATCTGATTAAAATTCGCCATTTTTTTATAGGGCCTTGAGTCTTTTGCATATGAACCATACAAAGAGTAAAAGCAAAGAGGAAACGGAAAACCAAACGAAGAAATACGCAGAAGCCGTATCGTTTCAGTTGAATGAAAACATATCGAACCAACAGTGTACTAGTTCCAGTACTCTAATCAATGAGCCTGGCTGTAGCTCTTCGCAAGAATTGCCGCCTATAAGGTAAGCAAAAAAACATATATTTGCTGTTAAGAGACCCGTCATTTAAATAAATATTTCTCTACTGGCCTGATATTGGTAGTACAGTTGTATTCACAAAAAAAGCGTACAAAAGAATTAGAATGAGAGGTGAGTTTTGTCATATTTGCGTAAAACCGGCTTGTCTAAATGATTGTTTATTTGAGGTTATCACACAACATGGATTATCAAAAATGTGTAATTCATTTTGAAACTGCACGGTGGTAACGTTTGATAAACTTTGACAGAAGAACATAAAAATGCCTCGTCAGTTGTCTGAAGTTAAAACGGTTCAAATTGTATCAAGAATCGAAGAAGGATGGTCAATCCGTGCTGTAGCGCAGTTGTATAATAGAAATAAAAAACTATATTGAAAATTAAGCGACGCTGGGAACAAGAAGAATCCCTAAAGAGGAAAATTGGTCGTCCCAACGTTCCAACCCTGAACAGGATGCTGCTTATTTGGGATATTTAAGAAATAATCCATTTGCAACTGCAAGGGATGCTGTTATTGATACAGCATTTCCTGCCTCCCAACCTACCGCCAGCAGGAGAGTTGAGGAACCTGAACTAAAATGTCGCCCAGCGGCGAAAAAATGTTTCTTGCCGAAGAACAGCGACAATCAAGGATTATTTTTTCTTTAAATTATATATACCTACCGCAATCCTCAGTTTTGGAACAGGGTCATTTTTTACTGATGAAAAGACCTTCCAGTCGACTTATAACGGACAAATTCGTGTGTACCGTCCAAACAATACCAGGTTTGAAGAGCGATATACTAACCCCCTCACTTCTAGACATGGGCGTTTATCTGTAAATGTGTGGGGCTGGATAAGTGTTCATGGACCTGGTGTTTGCTGGCGAACAGAGGAAAGATTTAACCCACTGGTTTCAAGCCCATACTGTGGAAGTGCTGCCTTGGTTCGCTTATAGTAACGATATCAGTCCAATTGAAAATATTTGAGGTATAATCGTAAAAAAAAATATTTAATCGAAATTTTAGGCCACAAAATTCAGAAGATTTATGAGAAATAATACATGCGTGCTGGGAAGAGCTTGATCCAAATATTGTATCAAATATAATTCAGTCAATTCCGAATAGACTGGCTCAAGTAATAGAAAAACAGGGATATATGACCAAATATTCGATTTTATTTATTCTTGTTAACGTTTTTTGTTTTTATTGTAATTTTTATAAAACTGTTAAGATCTTAACATAGTATAAAACAAAGTCGCTGTCAAAGTGCGTAAATCTTTAAAACTACGCAACGGATTTTGAAGCGGTTTTTTTTAATAGATAGAGTGATTCAAGGGGAAGGTTTTTATGTATAACTAGCGACCCGCCCCGGCTTCGCACGGGTGCAATTTCAGAAAGTGGCATGCCGGGTACTAATATATCGGGTTTGTATTTATACCAGCGGGTTGCAACGCATGCCGGGTACACGCTAGTATTTTATAAAATAAAAAAATTATTTTTTGTTATTCTATTGAACTAACGCCTAACGCCAATGCTTTGCATTTTTAATATGGTTAAGGTTTCCTCTCACTCTAATTCGTGTACGCTTTTTTTTATGAATGCAACTGTACCGATACTCCGTATAATAATTTTTAATATTTTAGGAGCCCAAAACAACATAGAATATCTATTAGACCCCCGTCTTCACTAACTGTGCAAGGGACAAACCCTTTTTCATGCTCTAGAACTGTATCTTTAGGATCTAGTCCTAGTACTGCTCACCCTAGCAGGTAAACCTTGAACTTCCTTGGACATTACCCACGATTTAAACCAACCTTTTTTTTACAGGTTCAATATTTTCACGTCCAGCGAATCCGACGACAATCTGTGGAACGTGAGGCGCCGTTCCAGTTCCCCGCCCCCGCCACCGATCTCGGCTCCGCTCCTCGAAATGGGTTTCACCCTAAAACACATCCTGAAAGCGCTCTTCGAGACCAAGAGTTCGGGCGAGGTGAGCGCGCGCACCATAAACATGCTCGCCACGTGGATGTGCGAGCATCCGTACTTGGAGGCGAGGGTCGAGCAGACGCCGAGCAACGTGACGCCGTTTAGGGAACTGTGGAATAGGAGAAACGAATTGGTGGATCAGCAGAATTTTATTATTGAAAGGTGAGTTTCGTGCATTGTTTTGCTGTGCAAAAAGGGTCTCTATCACCTTACTTTTGTCTTTTAGAGCACAAGAAGTTGAATATATTCATCGAAGGGGTATGGGGCCTAGGAGACGTGCTTGTGCGGAATTTAGGAATTTGGTAGAAAGAGTGGACAGGTAAGAAAAATATTGGATTCAGAGGAAAGCAATTAGAATTAATTAAAAATTGTCTGAAAATAGACCAACTTATGTTCAAATAGATAAAGAAAAAAGCTATCCAAACGTATTTAAGTATGGTGTTCCTCAAGGAACAATTTTAGGACCATTATTTTTTAATATTTATATTAACGACTTATTTAGTATAAATTGCGATGGACAAATTCATAGTTTTGCAGATGATACTACCGCTCTCATATATTTGACCGTTTTTAAGGGCTTTACAAGATAGAGTAAGAGAAAGGCAGCAACTGAGAGAGAGACAACACGTGAGGGGCGAAGCACATCCTCTGTTACGAAACACCACAGGAGCAGCCAATAACATGGATGAAATGACATCGCCGCAGGAATGTATAGGTAAAGTTTTTTTTTTCATACTTACGCGTCAACAAACATTATAATATCAATAAAAACATCTACTTAATATTAATAATAATAAGTTTATTTAAAATTTAATAATATAATAAATATGTTTATGTTGTCTTCGATAATCTTATTCTTCAATCCCCTGAAGCTGAGCTTGTTAGGGGCAAATCTTATTTTTTGTTTTAGTATGTAAAATCATAAATATGCATTAAAAATCAAGTTTTAAAGTAAAAATGTTAATTTATAGTATAAACGCAGTTTTTTTGAAGAAATATATAACCTAAAATAAAATTATTAAGAACAATATTAATTAATTAAAGCATTTCTAAAAATATTTTCAAATTGTCTGTTTTTAATATCCATGTTTTTATGTCGACTTTAAATTTTTTTAATGAAATCAATTTTTGTTGGTAAATAATAGTTTAAAATAAAAACATAAATATTTGAAATTTTTTTGTCCTATATGGACTTATTTATTTTAGGTTTTATGGTTATTTCATTTTTATGACGTGTATTGTGTATTATGATTATGGTTTTTAAATTGTATAAGGTTTTTATTTTTTAATATACAGGATGTTCATTTGAAAACTTCCAACCTCAATTTTCCTGCTTTAAAAGGAAAATGTGGAAAATCGCTCGGACCCGTCGATTTTTATTTCGAGGGGGACATCTTTTGCGTATATTGTCAATCTTGTTACTTCAAGCCCCTAGGAGGGAGGGGGGGTAAGATCTAAATCTTAAATGGATACCCCTATTTTATATATTTTTTTTGGATTCTGCATAAAATTCTGAACATTTTTTAATAAAAGCATTATTAGTCTATACTTAACAGTTTCCGAGATATTGACTCTTGAAAAATTACATTTTTGAACTTTGACAGCGTCTAGCTTTCTAACTGTACGTCTTAGAGCAAAACGGCTTACATGTCCCTATCTTCGATTTTTATTATCTTTCCAATAGTGTGAACTTTTGGTTAAACCGGATGTAAGACATATAGTACTTCCGGTTTGACCGGAAGTAGGCACTATTGGAAAGATAATAAAGATCGAAGATAGGGACATGTAAGCCGTTTTGCTCTAAGACGTACAGTGAGAAAGCTAGACGCTGTCAAAGTTCAAAAATGTGTCTTTTTCAAGAGTCAATATCTCGGAAACTGTTAAGTATAGACTAATAATGCTTTTATTAAAAAATGTTCAGAATTTTATGCAGAATCCAAAAAAATTATATAAAATAGGGGTATCCATTAAAGATTTAGACTTACCACCCCTCCCGCTCCTAGGGGCTTGAAGTATTAAGATTGACAATATACGCAATAGATGCCCCCCTCGAAATAAAAATCGACGGGTCCGAGCGATTTTCCACATTTTCATTTTAAAGCAGGAAAATCGAGGTGGGAAGTTTTCAAATGAACACCCTGTATATATTAAGATGCTATAAATGTAAAGTTGTCTTATGTTCAACTTTTTTGTTTCTGAAAATAATTCTTTTGAAGGATAAAGATAATCTTTATTGAATATAATTTGTAGAAACCTTTTTTGTAATATTTCTAATTTTTTAACTAAAGTTCTATTTATTCCTCCCCAACCTAAAATTCCGTAATTTAAATGAGTTTTAACTAACGCGTAATATAATATTTTCATAATATGTCTTACATTTCTTAATCTTTTAATTAAGTATTCTAAGTGAAAATTCCAATTTAATTTACTGTCAAAAATAATTCCTGAATATTTTATTTTATTAAATTTAAAAGTTTGAATGTCTTCATTTATTTGAATACTACTCATATTTCGTGGTAGGTTATTTAGGTTTCAAGTAAAAGGAATATAATTTGTTTTATTAAAATTAATTGTTATCAATTATTTTTCAGAGGCAGAGGATACATCAGAAATTTCGAATAAGGAACGAACCAACTCGTCCAGTTTCGTCGACATAACCGGCCAGTGCGGCGTCTGTCCGTACTGCGAACATCTGGCGCGTTATTTGGATGCTCATATGTTATCGTATCATCCTGGTTGTGGAGCCCTGTGGGGTCCTGGCGTTTGCGGATACATTACCGATGGGTAAGTGCAACTATTCACTCCGACTGCCCCTATTCGGGTAAAGTTTCAACTAATTGATACTTGTTCTTCCGTTCTTTCAGTCTGTACATCATATGCTACAAATGCAAGAGTAAATATCTCAACAAGAATAAGGCAGAAAACTTACTAATATCCCAATGCCCTGATATCCTTTTCGATGAGGACGACAACACCGAGACTGACATGCAAAGTTTAAAGTTTGCAATACCCGAGTGTGACGATTTGGAACAACTTAGAGGGTAAGAGAAAGAGAATCCAGATAAAAACTTTATTTATTTATGGAGTAGTCACCAAAAACGATAATATAATAATAAAGGGTTTTCCAATAAGAACGATATGATTTTGAAACGATATGGTAACCATGGTAATAAAGTTATACCTGTCACCAGTTGTCAGTTATTGTCAGTAAACTATAACAATTTATTATGGCTAAATACGCGCTTCAAGAACGTTTGGTTATTATCCAAAAATTTTACGAAAATAGACGATCTTTTGTGAACACTTATCGCGCACTTCGCGAAAACTTTGGTGTAAATAATCGTCCTCCTTTGCTTGCCATTCGTCGCATCGTCGAGAAATTTGAAAATAATTTTACTCTTCACGATGTAAAAACACCAAGAAGACATCGAAACGCAAGAACTGTTGAGAATATTGCTGCTGTAAGAGCTAGTGTTGCAGTGGATCCAAATTTATCAATTCCTCGTCGTGCTCAAGAGTTAAGGATTAAAAAAACGACTACTTGGCGTATTTTGAAAGATGACTTGAATTTACACCCGTATAAGATTGTTTTGACCCCAGAACTTAAGCCACTGGACCATCGTCGGCGCAGAGAATTTTCTGCTTGGAGTTTAGAACAACTTGAAAGGGATCCTAATTTTGCCAAAAAAATTATCTTTTCAGATTAAGCTCATTTTTGGTTAAGTGGGTACGTTAACAAGCAAAATTGCCGTTTTTGGTGTGAAAACAATCCACAACAGATTCATGAGAAGCCTTTGTATCCGCTAAAGGTAACTGTATGGTGTGGTTTATGGTATGGTGGCATCATCCGACCATTTTTTTTTCCAAAATGAGGCAGGAGATGCAGTTACAGTGAATGGTGAACGATATCGACAGATGTTAAAAAAATTTTTGTGGCCAAATTTAGATGCACTTGATTTGGAGGATATGTGGTTCCAGCAAGACGGTACCACATGTCACACTGCTTATGAAACTATCGATATACTGCAAGAAAAGTTTGACGAAAGGATAATTTCAAGGAATGCTACTGTTCAGTGGCCTCCAAGAAGCTGTGATTTAACTCCTTTGATTACTTCTTGTGGGGCTATTTGAAATCTAAGGTTTATAAAAACAGACCACAAACACTTGATGCATTAAGGTTGAACATTGAACCCTGCATTCGTCAGATCACGCCCGATTTATTGCATAAAGTCATCGAAAGTTGGGTTCGTCGAATTCGCTCGTGTACACGAAGTCGCGGAGGACATTTAAACGATGTGTTATTCAAAACATAAATGTTATCGACTATACTTTAAGATAATATAAAACGTTTTGTTGTATCTGAAATTATTTTAATTTTATTTTATTTTGAAATCATATCGTTCTTATTGGAAAACCCTGTAGTAATAATAATTATAATAATATACCTTGATTCTCAACCAATTTAAAAAGTTCATTACAGATATTATAACACCAAACATACAATATATAATATCACAAATAATAAAAATCATGTTTAGTAACTAGTAATAACTCCGGCGAGATTATTTTCAAATATATATATATATATATTAAACATTTACAAAAAAAATAATAATATAAAACGTGGAAGTTAGTTTAGTTTTAAAAAATATTTTTTTAGTTTTTTTTTGAAAAATCATATTTCTTTAATTTTTTTCGGCAAACTGTTGTAAATTGTTATTCCTTTATATAATATTGATATTTGGTCAAAAGTACTCTTTACCATAGGTGTTTGAATATGATGGTTTTGTCTCGTGATGTGAATAATGTTGGTCAAAGGAAATATTATATTTAATAATAATAATAATAATAATAATAATAATAATAATAATAATAATAATCTTTATTGCCAACAAAATGATTTACATAATCACAAAGCAACGTCACACAGAAGGCATGGAATACATAAAATATCCTAAGTGCTAATATAGATATATATATATATATCTGAGATATAACAAACAAGCGAATAAATTATACAAGTAAATTAAAATAAAATTAAAAGAATTAAGATGTGATAAATAAAATAAATTTAATTATTTTTCTTTAATAATAATAGAGTGTATTAGAATGCATAGTTTTAATTTATAAAGCTTTTCTAAATTTAAATATTCAATTGATTCATACAAATTTGTAGTTGGTTCTAAAAAGGAAGTTTATGTATGCATTTAATTACTTTGTTTTGTAGTTTTTTTAATGGCTGAATTGTAGTTAAATTCGCTGATACCCAAATTGAAATCATGTACTATAATTTTAAATAAACCAAAGAATAATATATATTTTTTTAATATCTTACCAGGAGTTATGTTTTTTGTGAACTTTTAATAAATATAATAATATACTGTTCTGGCTGTAAAATTAATTTTTGATTGAATGCCAGCCAACAGCTTTTTTTGAAAGCGACTGCGTCTCCATAACACTTATTGTTACCAATCGAGTCGATTTAAGCTAAAATAAAACCCGAAAAGGGTAAATCTTTGAATTATTCGACAATAGAGTATTATTTTAGAGTAAAAATCGGTGTATGTTTTCACGTGTTTTGATTGCGGAACTCGCTAGGAAACGGTCGGCTTGTTATAGTAAAGATAATAAAATGTCTATCTTGCTGTGTCCTCATCGAAGGTCACTATGTCCGATAAGCAACATACCGTGTTCGTCAACTGTCTCAGACTAGCTATTTCCTTTTTTAGCTTCCTTGGAGTGTCCGAAAAAGAGTTTCTGATAAAAACCGACGGGTTTCACGGAACAGATCCCTTGGGAACGAACGCCGTTCCGAAGATACCGCAAGAGGTAGAAAAATCGGAGGACAGCAAGACAAAGTCCATAGGTGTGCAGGCGATGCTGCTCGACACTCCCTTGCAGAGGATGCTCGGGTTCAGAGAATTGACTGTATCGATAAAAATATTACTGTGCAGGTTAGTAGAAATATCTCTAACTATTTATATTTCCGCTGATTGAAAAATAATATGTTATACTAAATATATGTGTTTTTTTTTAATTTCCTACTAGTCAAATTGCTTATAGTTTCCCAATGATATCAAATTTCAATGCGTTGGTGAAATCACAACGGAAACGCTGTACGGACGTTTTTACTACGAGTGACGCAGAATTTTTTATATTCATTCATTATCTAACCTTAAAGTGTTGGCGAGCTGTGTTTTTCGATATTAATTTTTAGTATTTTTTCGAAAATAGAGAACTATTTATTATTATTTACAATGGTGTGCCAGTGCGTGGTGTGTAAGAGACCCGACTATTCTAACCCTGGATTCATATGTCGGTGGTAATTGAGGTAATGTCCTTTTTAGCTTAAAAGCAATGGTGTAGATCAGTGGTTCCCAAATTTGGCAAAATCCCGGACCCCCGAAATCGGATTATAGTAACATGCGGACCCCCATGGCCAGTTAATCTTTAAAAGTACTAAAACAACCGTTTTGTAACTTATTTAAACAACATTTTATTTATCAATACAACGTATTTTCCTTAAGAACAATACTAAACTAAAAAATAATTTAATTGTTTTATTATTAGGTGAGGGATTTATTTATTTTTGTTTTATTTTCCCTTTGTGCTCCGTGGGTTCGCGGTCCCCCAAAAAATACGACGCGGACCACCATTTGGGAACCACTGGTGTAGATAGTTCCGATTTTAAGTAAATGTTGGAAAATATATAGGTTGAGCCTAAAAAAAACACATGCCAATGTACTGTAAGGATAACCGCGAGATTTTACAGCTTAGAGTGTTACCATTTTTTAAAGCCATCTCCTTCTAACTTATCTGAAGTACAGTTGTATTCATAAAAAAAGCGTACATAAATTAGAATGAGAGAAAACCTTAACCATATTTGCGTAAAACCGGCTTATCGCATGTTAAAGGTTATTAAAAATGCAAAGTATTGGCGTTGGGCGTTAGTTCAATGGAATAACAGAATTTTATTTTATAATATATCTTAACAGTTTTATAAAAATTACAATAGAAACAAAAAACGTTTAACAAGAATAAATAAAATCTAATATTTGGTCATATGTCCCAGTTTTTCTATTACTTGAGCCAGTCTATTCGGAATTGACTGAATTATATTTGATACAATATTTGGATCAAGCTTTTCCCAGTACGCTGTATTATTGTCCATAAATCTTCTGATTTTTGTGGCCTAAAATTTCAATTATTTATTTTTTTACGATTATACCCCGAATATTTTCAATTGGATTGATATCGAGACTATAAGCGACCCAAGGCAGCACTTCCACATTATGGGTTTGAAACCAGTGGGTTGGCATTGGCAGTGTGGACTGGACAATTATCTTGTTGAAATATGAAAGTATTATTGGGATATATTTGCTCAGCAGATGGTAACGATATGTTTTCTAAAATGTTAATGTAATTTCCGGCATTAAATCTTCCCTCTATTCGCCAGCAAACACCAGGTCCATCAACACTTATCCAGCCCCATACATTTACAGAGAAGAGTCCATGATTGTGTAGAAGTGAGGTGGTTAGTATATCGCTCTTCAATCCTGGTATTGTTTGGACGGTACACACGAATTTGTCCGTTATAGGTCGACTGGAACGTCTTTTCATCAGTAAAAATGACCCCGTTCCAAAATTGAAGATTGCGGTATATATAATTTAAAGCAAAAATTATCCTTGATTGTCGCTGTTCTTCGGTAAGAAACATTTTTTTCGCAGCTGGGCGACATTTTAGTTCAGATTCCTTGACTCTCCTGCTGGCGGTAGGTTGGGAGGCAGGAAATGCTGTATCAATAACAGCATCCCTTGTAGTTGCAAATGGATTATTTCTTAAATACCCTAAAAAGCAGCATCCTGTTCAGGGTTGGAACGTTTGGGATTCTTCTTGTTCCCAGCGTTGCTTAATTTTCAATATAGTTTTTTAATTTCTATTATACAACTGCGCTACAGCACGGATTGACCATCCTTCTTCGATTCTTGATACAATTACAATTTGAGCCTTTTCAACTTCAGACAACTGACGAGGCATTTTTATGTTCTTCTGTCAAAGTTTATCAAACGTTACCACCGTGCAGTTTCAAAATTAATTACACCGACGCCAATGCTTGACAAAACTTACCTCTCATTCTAATTCTTGTACGCTTTTTTTATGAATACAACTGGATGTGGTTCAAACCGTTTCTTAACTTGTCAAACACTAAACTACTTTACAGGCAAATAATCTTGAACGTCCTCTCGCTCCTGTCGATGGGAACAAACTACGTCAGCCTAATATCCTGCCTCGAATTAATAAGCCTGGGCGATATAGGCAAAGTGGTCCGCCTCATGACCCTAACGGCAATGAACAGGGTAGAGATCACCAAGATCCAGAACTCGCCGGAGTTCTTGAACTTCCGTTTGCCTAAAGACTTCAACCAGCTGACAACGAACTTGCCCAGCGCCGCCAATTCTTGCCTAAAATACCTGAGCGTCAGTATCGCCGCCCTGGCTCAGAACGAGGTCGAAGCTTCCAATTTGGTGGTGAATATTTGTACGAAGGATTTGTTAATGGCAGCGTTTGGAGTGGCCGTTCCTAAATCAGGTATTTCAAAGTGTCTTTATTCCAAACTAACTTTTACAGTTCATTACATGGAAAGTGACATAATATAGAAAATAATAACCATTAAAAAAAATAACAATAAAAAAAATGGAAGTTAATCCGATTTAATTTATTAATAAAATCAATTTAAAAAAAAACTAGTATAAATAATTTAATTTAGTAAATATCTGTTTAATTGTTTTTTAAAAGTTGCCAATTTTTTAATTTTTCTGATATTTTTTGGAAGATTGTTAATAAATATTCGGTCATATAAAAGCGATTTTTTTCCGAAATTACTTTTTACTGGTATAGTTTGATAATTTATACAACGCCTGGTGTTATGATCATGTAATGTCTTATTCTACCGAAGTGTTATGTTTGATTTTTTTCTTTTAAAATAATAGAGTGTATTAAAATACAAATTTTTAATTTATAAATGTTTTGAACGTGTAAATACCCTTTCGGTCTATATAGCTTAACAGTTGGTTCTGAATGTGGTAATTTGTTTGCGCATTTAATAACTTTATTTTGCAATTTTTGTAATGGTTTTAAGTTTGATAAACAAGCAGATCCCCATGCAGAAGCTAAGTATTGTAATTTTGAATACATTAATGAAAAATATATATTTTTTAAGTATTTCAAAGGAATGAAATATGTAGCTCTGTACAAAACAGATACCAAAGGAGGTATCGAGATGATAATCTAGGTACTGGATATGACATTTCCAATTTAAATTTTCGTCTAAAAGTAATCCTAAAATTTTGTCGTTTTAAAATATTGAATATTTTCATTATTAAGTGTTAAGGGGTTAATAATAAAAAATATTTTATTTTTAGTTATAAACATAAAAGAATAATTTGTAAAATTTAACGTAAGTTTATTTGATTGAAGCCAAGAAAGAAGTATTTTTAAATCATTATTAATATCAAAATACATTTCTGCAAAAGTTTCAGCAACATAAATAATTATTGTATCATCTGCAAATAGCTTTATATTGCCCTTTAAGTTCAATTTGGAAACGGAATTAATGCAAATTAAGAATAATAATATTAGTTATGGTTTTTTATCTGTTTTTGTTAGGCCATAATTAAAAAATAGACTACAATGAAATTTGTTTATTATAAGCAAAGACCTTATAAACTGTAGTTTTTTTCTCATATTTAAACATAACCATACTTACTTATGAAAAAATTTATTCTTGTTTATTTGGTCTACTTTTTTGCATACTACACAAGACATGCACCTTAAACTGACTGTGTTTTTTTAATATAGGTTTTGCTGTAACCCAGGCTTTAGTAAATATTTTGTCTACCCATGGCGGATGTTCGCTCATGGATTTACCTAAAGAAGAGAGCTGTTTAAGTCCTAACATTGAAAGGCGAGGCGTAGGGCCGCTTACTTTAGCTAACGCCTTATCTGCCTATATTTTGTCGAACAGGTAGGCAATATACACACAGGGTATTACAAATTCCACGCTCATCATTTGGGATCTCTTAAATGGTAGGAGACACCTGTTAAGGTGGAATTATCAACGTCATTCAATCTATTGCCAACCTATAACCTATTTCGCGTTATTTTTTCAAGTTTATTATTCTATTGACTAACATTTAAATAAAATCGTATCGTCGCACATTACTTAGGTAATATCTGATATACTACAAAAATATCAATTTATTTCATTGCTAATTTTGGTAGAATTGTATAATAGTGAAAGAACAATGACATATTAATGTTAAAAAAAATCTTACCCCATATTTTTCGCTATACAATTCTCCTAAAATAAGTTATGAAATTCCTTGATATTTATTAAATACGTCAATTATTACCTATAGAATATCAAGTCGATACTGATTTTATTTATATTTTGTGTAAAAGCTAGAAAACATAAATAAATCTACGCGAAATTGGTTACATGTTGGCAAGCATGTTGATACTCCCACCTTAAGGTTGAATTCTCAACGTCATTCAATCTATTGCCAACCTATAACCTATTTCGCGTTGATATTTTGAGTTTATTGTTTTAATAACTAACATTTAAAGAAAATCAATATCGTCGGTACATTATTTAGGTAGTATCTGATATATTACAAAAATATCAATTTATTTCATTGCTTATTTTGGGAGAATTGTATAGTGAAAGAACAATGAGTGACAATGACATAATAATGTTAAAAAAATCTTACCCGATATTTTTCGCTATACAACTGTTCTCCTAAAATAAGTTATGAAATTCCTTGATATTTATTAAATATGTCAATTATTGCCTATAGAATATCAAGTCGATACTGATTTTCTTTAAATTTTGTATAAAAGCCAGAAAACATAAATAAATCTACGCGAAATAGGTTATAGGTTGGCAAGCATGTTGATACTCCCACCTTAAGGGTTAAAATTTCAGAAAAACATATATTTTTTTTTAAATAGGGGGCAAGAAGGGGTAAAATGGCAAAGACATATTTTGTTCGTCTCGCATAGTATTGAAAATACAACTATAAGTAGTCACAGATCAAGAGATTTTCAACAAAAAACTGATTATCTAATCAATTGTGATCCTTTTAGGGTAGTAAAACAAGGGAAAGAATGGGCTGCCCAGCAGCTTTTCAAGTCCATAGCGACCAAAGTTCAAATGATGTCTGGGTCAAGCCTGGAACAAGTCAATTTTGCAGATTTCTCTGGAACGATGCCCAAGCAAGAAATTGTTTTAGTGGAAGGTAAGTCGGTGGTTAAGTACAAGGAACGAATTTGTTTTGTATTTAATTATTGTACCGAACATTATTATTAATATATCTTTATTCTTAACCAGCTTAAAAAGTTCATTACAGAGAATATAACACCAAATATACAATATATAAAATCACAAATAATAAAAATCATGTTTAGTAACTACCTACATATTAATAACTCCGTCGAAATTATTTAAAAAAAATATATATAATAACCATTTATAAAAAAAAAATATATAATAATTGGTACACGTTAAAGTTAGTTTAGTTTTAAAAAATGTTTTTTATTTTTTTTAAAAGTCCATAATTTTGATATTTCTTTAATTTTTTTCGGCAAACTGTTGTAAATTGTTATTCCTTTATATAATATTGATTTTTGGCCAAAAGTGCTCTTTACCATAGGCGTTTGAATATGATGAGTGATGTGAATAATGTTGGTCGAAGGAAATATTATATTTGATTGTTTTTCTTTAATAATAATAGAGTGTATTAGAATGCATAGTTTTAATTAATAAAGCTTTTCTAAATTTAAATATTCAATTGATTCATACAAATTTGTAGTTGGTTCTAAAAAAGGAAGTTTATGTATGCATTTAATTATTTCGTTTTGAAGTTATTTTAATGGCTGAATTGTAGTTAAATTCGCTGATCCCCAAATTGAAATCATATACTGTAATTTTGAATATTTAATAATTATTGATATATAATTTTTAGCTTTAAACAAAATGCCAATTATTGGTAATTCCGAAATACTAAATATGTTTTTCCAACTTAAATTTTCATCAATGTATAAACCTAAAAATTTAATTGTATTAGTATATTTATTTTAATTATACGATTATTGAAAGATGGTGAAGAAATATTATTATTTTTTAATTTTGATTTACTTATAAACATAAAAGTTGATTTATTAAAATTTAATTATAATTTATTAATTTCAAGCCATTTACATATTATATTTAGGTCGTGGTTAATGTTATAATGAATTTGAGCATAGTCTTCGTGAAAATATACAACAGTAGTATCATTGGCAAACAATTTTATTTTACCTTTTAAATTTAATTTTGCTATAGAATTAATGTAGAATAAAAAAAATAGGTCCTAAGGTTGATCATTGCGGAACACCACAAGCTATGTTTTTCTTATTTTTTTATATACTTTTTACCAATCGATCCATACTTATTTCGGTAATCCGGTATTAATATCTTCCCCCAAAACAATATTATTTTAAAATAAGCTTGTAGAATATTTAGGTAATATTATCACCAGTTTTTATACATCCTAATGACAGTGGTTTCCGTTTTAGGCCACGACAACCGAGTCAGCACCCTCGCCTGGCACGAAAAAAACGGTTTTCTTGCATCGGCTGGCTACGACGGTACCGTGCGACTGTGGGTTCTAGAACCCGGCAAGCAACCCGTCCTGGATTCAACCTTGGTATTCCACACGAGTTTAGATACGTTCGGAAACGATCTACAAGGAAAATTGATAGGTATATATGGAAATAAACACCTTGACGATGATGTATCTACCCGTATCACAATTTTATTAAAGAAATTCTGGCACCAGGAACATTATACGATTTTTCTAAACAAATCTTTGCGTTTTTTAGAACATGTGGCGTGGTCTCCGATGGGCGACTATCTAGCCGCTGCCTTGGACAGCGTGATCAATATCTGGCCAATCAAAAAGTCCGATCAATCCGAGGGCTACGATTGGTTCATTGAACATCAAAAGGAATTCATAACCATAATGTGCTGGCCTAGAAACAAAAACGAAGAGGCCTCCGATAAGGAGTATTTGCTGGTTGGAAAAATTGACGGTGAGTTACACGATCATAACCTAACAAAGTTCTTAGGTGGTTGGCCTTATGGCACACAGAGTATAATACGGTATTTATTTTAGGTACTGTAACACTATTAATGGTTCTAAAAGAATCGAAACAAGTCGATACCCTAATGAACTTTTCGTTGTCTCACGCTGTCGTTCACATGGATTGGTTCCACGAAGAGTATCCTTATGCCACGGGTTACCTCGATGGGACCCTAAAACTTGGACGACTAGATTGCCAAGCGAATATTCTTACCGTCCAAGCTCACGACAATACCATCAGTGCCCTGGAATGGGACCCAAAAGGTACATTCCAAAGTATACTTAGTTGCCTATATTAGGCGATGTATTGACTCACTGTGTTGCCAAACCGATGTAAAAGAAATCTAGTTACTACCGGACGACATAAAGTGTCAATTCTCTCGACAAACTTCCGTAAATTTAACTACAGTACGGTTATTGTACATACATTTATAAACTTTCAGGAATTCTTTTGGCAACAGTATCAATCGACATGGCTTGCAAGCTATGGAAAGAGGCCGACGAGAAGCTACTTCTCTTGCACACCATCATTTTAACCCACGAACCACAGAGTATAACTTGGTCGCCTGTTATTGGAGAGAGCAATTCTCCCATGTTGTTGGCTATAGGAACCAGTTATGGAACGGTCAATGTGTGGCGGGTATGGTATTTCTTAGATCTTAGAAGATCCCGATTCTTGTACTGGACACACTTATCTTACCACTTCTCCATTTATTTTTAGATTCCTGATGATAAAAACTCGAAAAATGAAGTACCAACATTAATGTTCTCTTCGCAAGGGCACTCCTACAACGCGGTGACCAGTTTGTCCATACATTCAAGCGGACTACTATTGGCCAGCGGTTGTTTAAAGGGTAATTGAACTTGCTTATTAGATATTTGTTCTGAATAATAAATTTGGTTTCTGAATACTTAAAACTGCAGAAGTTAAAGGGATAAAAGTATGGTTTTTATAGGTATGAGTCGAAGAGAATCATTTTAACGAATGGAACATTATTTTTAGGACCCAGTGGCGTTGTAAACATTTGGTCTCTCTACGACGGAAGTTTGGTATACACTACAACAGGTAGCGGCGGCGTTAATACCAACGGCCTTAAGTGGATCGACTCCACCAATTCTTTAGCTATAGCTTTTTCAAGGTCCAAATCGATAAATTTGTTGAGCTACAGCTTGGACGATATGAAGAGAAACTTGCCCCTGGCCGCCGTAAGGTGCGCACTGATGAAAAAGGGGGTTAGAGGTAAGAAAGTATGTTTTTCTCCTCCCTATATTGTAAACATCGCATTTTGACACTGTTTTGCCCTTGACGACGGGTTGTAAGTCAACTTACCACCCTTGGGTGGTAATAATTTATGCCATATAAAAACAATGATTTATAAAAACAATGATTTATAAAAATTGAGTAATATTAAGCGATATGAATATTACAATTATGAACATTATTTACAAAATTTGGATAAGTAAATGTTTTCTCGTTTTTTCTCAATTTGTATGAAATATGTTCTGACTCCATAATTTCTCCATCTCTAACCAAGTTTTCTGTTACTCTTGAAGTACTGCCGGAGGCTTCTGGCTTCGTTATATTGAATTGAAGAAGCGAGGATTAAAACCCGTCATGAGAGATCCTATATCAATGTAATTTCGAACTATTTTGAAATAACAAAGCTTCTCATCGTCACTTTTGGTCACTATAAATTTACGTGCCATTCCATTTTTGGAATCAGGAATAGTAACAAATAATATGACTTCATGCCTTAATTCAACATTGTCCATTTTCAATGCACAGAGTTCAATAGATCGGCACGCTCCAGCAATTCCCATTATAATTACAATCTTCATCATTAAATAAATATCATCGGGGGGCTTCAAACAGGAATTTATTTACATCTTCCCTGTCAAACACATTAGATTTTTTGGGTTTATATCCGTCATTTTTTCTTTTGAAAAATGCTCGAAGTTTAGGATACCTACTTGGAAATATCTATGTTTTCCTCTATGAAAAGGGTGGACTTCAGCCTGGAATATTCACACCATAAGCTTGATGGAGACTTTAATACAGCAGATTTTTCGTGAAAGTACGCCAAAAGCACGGTTTCTGAAACTGCAGTAGCAGTTTTTGTGTGGCACCATTTCTTGAAGTATTGATACGTTGCTTCATACCTCTTTCTCGATTTTTCTGGCAGCAGCGACAGACAAGCCATATTTGCTGATTTTTCTATATCCAATTTGCTGTTATACAAATCAATAATTTCAATTTCTCTCAATTTTTGATAATAAACTGTCAGCTTGACGTTGTTGTTAAAATAACAATGCTTATGATGCTATAGAAACCGATCAAAGCTGTCCATAATTGCATACGAAAAGTATCGAATTAAATTAATAAAAATCCAAGAATAAATTTTGCGGGGAGGAGAAAAAATGTATATACTTCACGGAATGTAAGTATATTTACTTACATCCCTTGTAGTATAAATAACTATTTCTTTAATGTAGCGTAATCAGGTAAAACTTTTTATTCGTAGGCATCAAAAACGCACCTTTCTTCAAAGGCCTGGCGACTCTATTGCCGAAAATTCTACTCGATCAATACAATGCCGAAAAACTCAGCGTGTCGACGGGGTCGCAGCTGATGCACAGCGTCTACTTGAAGAGTCTAGCTTCTCTGGCTATTATTCTCGATTTGGGGGATGTTATCTGCTATAAACAAAAACCGTTTAATGATAGAAACAATACGGAGATCGTTCAGGATTATCATTGGTTGCACACGTTTAGTTTAGGAGCTCAGATGGCAGAAGGCTTGATAAAGAGGTTGGTAACATAGTATGTAAAAAAAGCACACGCTGCAAGAGATAAGACTTGGCCGCCAAAGCCAAGGGAAAAAATGGTACTTCTCTATTATTACTGTGATTACTGTAGTTACACAAACGTATCATTACTGTCTCTTACAACTTCAGCTTGAGTAATAATTCCTGTATGCACCCTTCTTATGAGGTAAAATCCATTTTGTTGAAACTCCATCACATGTGAGACGCAGCTCATTAATTAGAAGATGATGTCTTCCATGCTCTTCAAAATATTTAAATTTGTAGATTTGCTTTTTAACTTTCAAAATTCCTTTATTCCACAATAAAAAATGAAAGTCAATCCAACTTAATTCATTAATAAAATCAATTGAAAAAAAATAGTATAAATGATTTTATTTAGTAAATATATTTTTAATTGTTTTTTAAAGTTGCCAATTTTTTAATTTTTCTGATATTTTTTGGAAGATTATTATTATATTTTATTATTACGTCATATAAAAGCGATTTTTTTTCAAAAATTACTTTTTACTAGTATAGTTTGATAATTTATACAACGTCTGGTGTTATGATCAGGTAATGTCTTATTCTCCTGAAGTGCTATGTTTGATTTTTTTTCTTTTAAAATAATAGAGTGAATTAGAAAACAAATTTTTAATTTATAAATGTTTTGAACGTGTAAATACCCTTTCGGTCTATATAGATTGACAGTTGATTCTAAATGTGGTAATTTGTGTATACATTTAATAACTTTATTTTGCAACGTTTGTAATGGTTTTAAGTTTGATAAACAAGCAGATTCCCATGCAGAAGCTAAGTATTGTTATTTTGAATATATTAAGGAAAAATATATATTTTTTAAGTATTTTAAAGGACTGTAATATCTAGCTCTGTACAAAATAGATACCAAAGGAGATATCGAGTTTATAATATACAGGATATGGCCTTTCCAATTTAAATTTTTGTCAAAAACTAATCCTAAAAATTTTGTCGTTTTTGAATATTGAATATTTTCATTATTAAATGTTAAGGGGTTAACGACAGAATTTATTTTATTTTAAGTTATAAACATAAAAGAAGATTTTGTAAAAATTAACGTAAGTTTATTTAATTAAAGCCAAGAAAGAAGTGTTTTTAAATCATTATTAATATCAAAATACATTTCTGAAAGAGTTTCAGCAAAATAAATAATTGTTGTATCATCTGCAAATAGCTTTATATTGCCCTTTAAGTTCAATTTAGAAACGGAATTAATGTAAATTAAGAATAATATTGATCCTTGTGGAAATCCACATATTATTTCCTTTTCCGAACTTTGTCTTTCCCCAATTTGAACAAATTGTTTACGATAGCTTAAATAACTTTGAAGTGGTTTGTGTGTATTTCCCCTTATCCCAATACGGTATAATTTTCTTAATAAAATATCATGGTTCACGGTGTCAAAAGCCTTACACAGATCTAAGGATAGTAAACAGCATTTTTTACTGCTGTCGACATCAACATGAATATTTGTTATGATATCTCCTACAGCTATTTCTGTATCCTTAGATCTGCGAAAATCATACTGGTTAGCAAAAAGTAAATATAGGCTTTCTAGAATTTTTTTTCGTAGTTCTCGAAAACGTTTGTAGGTGTAGTCTTCAAACATTCCTTTCTCAATGTCACAAAAATTAACTTTCTTTTTCTTGAACTTCTTTGTAATAATATATAAAAAATATAAACACACGCTAATAGTAATCCTTTTCTAGGACCGATTTGCAAGAAAACTTGATCAACTTGAGCCTAGTGTTAGACGAAGACGTCCCATCGTCGGCGATACAAAACGTTTTTTGGACCGTTAAACAAGACGAACAGATTATGCAGTGGGCGTCACAACGACCCCAGGATTGGGAGATTGGGGGCAAATGCAAGGTACAGTATTTTTCACCCTAAATGGTATTGACTGCAATAAAACTACCGGTTTAATCCCATTGTTATACACAATCAACAAGCAAATACACTACAGGGTAGGACTTTAGATATTTAATTCGTTATTAATAATATATTATTTAATGGCATGAAATATCCTGTTATAATTACAAATTATAATCCGACCCTGACCGACAGTTTAATTGCATTTTTATGGCCGAGCTCTTGCAAAACGTCCCAGGTAGTTAAACGGGGTCAACCATTTATTGTGAAAAATACTTTACATTTATTTAAACCGATCGATGATATCTTAGGAGGTTATAATCCATATGTCCTCTTCTTTGTTTCGTAGGCTTATCTTTGGGGATCGGACAGACACGGACAGCTGGCCGAACTGGGGTACAGCGCGTCCGCGCCAGCGCTGTTGGACTCCTTCTCTGTAGCAAGAAAAATGGTTTGTGGACAAAACTGTACGTTTGTCATATTGACGAACGGCACTGTCATGGCATGCGGGGAGGGCAGTTATGGACGATTGGGTATGCTTAAATTCGATAAATCCTCGTAGTTTGTAGTAGACTAAAATTGGGTTGCACTGCACTGCAAATAGCATGCGAGCAAAAATTATTTGCATCAAAGAGGGCCTTGCATCTAAGGACGTAATGCTTAGCCGTAGAGCTTAATACCTGTTGGGTTTCAGTAACTACCTGAATTAACAATCAATCAGTTATTCCGTCATCTTTAACAGTCGTTACAAGTAATTTGATTTATCGCTAATTTTTCCAATTTCTTGAACAATTCACACAATGGGCTTTACGGAACAGCACAAAACATTCATGATTGAAGCGTATTTTCGAAACGGGGTTAGAGTAAATGGTGAGTGGCAATACAATCCGGGTTTGTGCATGGACGATTTTCACGAACATTTTCCTAACGTTGCTTTTACTGCTGGGGATTTTTATCATTGCCTGAAAAGAACCGTGGCTGTGTTTAGGGAAACATGTTCTATACAACACAAAAACGGAGCAGGAAGACCATCTGTAAGAACAGAAGAACTTGTTGCAAACGTTCGTGAAATAATGCAAAATACGCCAACAAATTGCATAAGACGCCTGTCCCAAGAAGTGGGAAGATCTTATGGAACATGCAGGACCATTCTTAAGAAGCAGCTAAATTTATTTCCTTATAGAGTGCAAGTATTCCAAGAAATACAAGCCGGAGATTTTGAAAGACGCAGGAATTACTCTCAATGGTTTACCCAAAATTTATTGGAAACAATGATTCATTAGACCTGACTTTTTTTCAGATAAAGCCTGGTGCCACCTCTCCAATTATGTGAATTCTCAGAATACACGCATGTGGAGTAGTGAAAATCCCCATTTTTTTGTAGAGTCCACATTGCACCATCAAAAAATTTGTGTCTGGTTAGCTGTTCCTCTAAGAAGAATTGTTGGTCCTATTTTTTTCCATGACACAGTTACAGCACAGCGCTGTAGACAATATTTTGAATCCATTTGTGGAGCAATTACTTGACGACGAACTACGTTTTGGGTATTTTCAACAGGACGGTGCAACCGCCCATACAGCCGCCGAAACTATTAACTACTTATGCAATTTTTTCGACGACAGATTGATCAGATTTGATTAGACATTGAATTCCCACCTAGATCACCTTGTTTAACGGTTATGGATTACTTCGTTTTCCTCATTTAAAGAACACTATTTTTAAAACACCAGTTGCAAATTTAGAACAATTACAAGAAAGGATTATCCAAGAAGGTGGTAACAGTTCTCCAGAGATGCTGGTCAACACCTTCGAAAATATGAAGAGACGTGTGAATTTATGCTTGGAGCATAGCGGTGGCCAATTTCAGCAATTTATGTAATTATTTTTCTTTTTCTTTCTGTATACTCTTACTTTGTTAATTTTGTAAACAACAAAAATAAATTTGTATTTGTCTACTTATTTTATTACTCATTAGTTTGGCATATCGATCATGTCATAATATGAATTTGACAAAATTTTAACCTAGATTTGGTTAGATATATCGTCCCCATTTCATTGTGATCTAAACCAAGCCCCACGTTTTTTAATCCAAGCCCTTTTTGATGCAAATATTTTTTGCTCCCACGGTATTAAACAATAATAACCATCCAAGCAACTTTGACAGTGATATAAATTGCATTGACAGCCAATTATATTGTATTTTATTGTTCTCTTTCTAGGACAAGGCAATTCCGATGATTTGCACTCTCTCAGTGTGATATCCAGCCTGCAGGGCTTCGTAATCACAGACCTGGCTACTTCGGTAGGTTCGGACGGACACAGTTTAGCTTTGGCGGAAAGTGGGGAGGTGTTTTCGTGGGGCGACGGAGACTACGGCAAGTTGGGGCACGGGAATAGCGACAGACAAAGGAGACCTAGGCAGATTGAAGCTTTACAAAATGAAGAGGTTATTCAGGTACTGAAGAGTAATTTTAATTTAAAAAAAAGGCATTTTCTTAGTTTTGGAGTTGGTATTTTATTGAAACCCATACTAATCTCTAACAAAAATATAATAATATGTTTCTTTTGCGTGTGTTTTTTAGGTCGCATGCGGTTTTAAACATAGCGCCGTCGTGACCAGCGACGGAAAGCTCTTTACGTTCGGGAACGGTGATTACGGACGGCTCGGCTTGGGATCTACTTCAAATAAAAAAGTGCCCGAACGAGTTATATCTTTGGAAGGTAAAAATATACAAGTCACGTTTGGCGAGCAGATATTTACACGAATATTGTATCTTTATCTCGGTTTTAATCGATTTATGATACACTGCTCAAAAATTAGTAGTAGAAATTTAATCTATACAGCACATATTGCCAACCAAAAAGTTTTGTTAAATGATGTATTTATTTATTTATTTATTTTTTCATAGGATACAAAATTGGACAAGTGGCATGCGGCCTAAACCATACCGCCTGTGTCTCACTGGATGGTATGGACGTATGGACATTTGGTGAAGGAGATTACGGCAAACTGGGTATGTCAGTTTATTGTTCTATAGCTGTTAAAGTTGCTATACTAATTTTTTATTTATTCGTATGTACTTTTTAAGGTGTGCAAAAAAGATTTGTATATTTAACTGAATTAATTTTATTTTCTCAATACAAAAACAGTTCATACTTAAAAGAGTTAACAAATTCGAAGGATTCATCTGTGGAGTCAACTGAAATAATAAGTGGTTCTACCGTTTCTTCCATCAGGTTGTCTAAGTCCCACATTTTTTTTTCTCTTTTATTATATGTTTTATAGCTTCTTTCCAATTTTCTTTCGTTATAATGTTTAATGAATACTTCAATAATTACTCACGTACATTTTTTATTTTAAATGTAGTGTTATTCCTTGCTACATAGCCTTTCATTTGTGCCCATATTAACTCAATTGAATTTAATTCACAGTGGTAGGGCCGCAGGGCGGCAGTTTTAAGTAAAATGATACCACGTTTTTTAGCCATTTCGTCCATTACACATTTTTTAAACGTGACTTATTTTCTTGTACTATTTTTAAAACCTCTTTTTTAACACGTCATCTTCAAAGGGTATAAATATCTGTTATTTTCCAAGAAGTCGTAGGAAGCGACCTACCTGTATACCTATGCAATAATAGATAATTTAATTACTTAAGATCGGGTACCTGTTATTGTTACGCTTATGGCTTATCGAGGTTTTACGACTCATGGCCCTCAGCTGTCAGGCTTTAAGAAAAGTATAGTTACAGCATGTTTTACCACCCCCTTAATTTAAATATTACCTCTTCTAGGCTTGGGTCATACCACCACTAAATCCATACCACAAAGGGTGGAAACATTGTGTGAAATAGGCGTCAAAAAGGTCGGTTGTGGAACGAATCTTACCATATTCCTTACCAAGAAAGGGAAATTGTATGTTTGTGGTATAGATAGGGTAAGTAGGAAAGTAGTTCAAGTTAAATATAGTAATTACCACCGACATAAGCAGACCAAATCGTTTACATTTTGTCCCGATCAAAAATCGTTTTTAATATAAATCAAAGATGGCAAATTTGCCCTAGATCTACCTCCTGTGCTTGAAAACGAAGGTTATATTAATCATTTTAGATGCATTTGTGATGTGTACCTATTAAGTAAAAAGTAATATACTAAATATATGTGTGTTTTGTAATTTTTCCACTAATCAAATTATTAATAAGATAATAAAAAATCTTGTATTAGTATTTTTCTAGATTTAGCAAAAGCCTTTAATACAGTTAGCCATAATTTACTGTTAAAAAAGTTTGAAAATATTGGATTCAGAGGAAAGCAATTAGAATTAGTTAAAAATTATCTGAAAAATAAATAAAGAAAAAAGCTATCCAAAAGTATTTAAGTATGGTGTTCCTCAAGGAAGAATTTCAAATTGGGAAAACTTAAATAATAAAATTAAAAAAGATTTTAAAATTATAAAATATTAGTTTGATAACAATTTGTTGACAATTAATTTTAATAAAACAAATTATATTCCTTTTACTTTAAACCTAAATAACCTACCACGAAATATGAATAGTTTTCAAATAAATAAAGACATTCAAATTTTGAAAGTTAATAAACTAAAATATTTAGGAATTATTTTTGACAGTAAATTAAATTGGAATTTTTACTTAGAATACTTAATTAAAAAATTAAGAAGTTTACTACCGATTTTTAAAAACATTA
Source organism: Polydrusus pterygomalis (assembly GCA_963969555.1). Lineage (NCBI taxonomy): Eukaryota > Metazoa > Arthropoda > Insecta > Coleoptera > Curculionidae > Polydrusus > Polydrusus pterygomalis. The sequence goes on from OZ018383.1 coordinate 12,012,253, forward strand.
AAAATTTTAAATGTAAAACATATTTATGGAAATATTATATCACGCGTTAGTTAAAACTCATTTAAATTACGGAATTTTAGGTTGGGGAGGAATAAATAGAACTTTACTTAAACAATTAGAAATATTACAAAAAAGGTTTTTAAAAATTATATTCAATAAAGATTATCTTTATCCTTCCAAAGAATTATATTCAGAAACAAAAAAGTTGAACATAAGACAACTTTACATTTATAACATCTTAATATATATATTTAAAAATAAAAACCTTATACAATTTAAAAACCATAATCATAATACACGTCATAAAAATGAAATAACCATAAAACCTAAAATAAATAAGTTCATAGAACAAAAAAATTTCAAATATTTATGTTTTTATTTAAACGATTATTTACCAACAAAAATTAAAAAAATTTAAAGTCGAAATAAAAACATGGATATTAAAAACATACAATTTAAAAATATTTTTAGAAATGCTTTAATTAATTAATAATTTTATTATAGGTAATATATTTCTTCAAAAAAGCTGCGTTTATACTATAAATTAACATTTTTACTTTAAAACTTGATTTTTAATGCATATTTATGATTTATGATTTTACATACTTACTAAAACAAAAAATAAGATTTGCCCCTAACAAGCTCAGCTTCAGGGGATTGAAGAATAAGTTCATAGAAGACAACATAAACATATTTATTATATTATTAAATTTTAAATAAATAAACTTATTATTATTATTATTATTATTATTATTATTATTTCTGATGGTAAACAAATGGTTGTTTTGTCTCACCTATTTACAAAATACTATCTTAAAGATTATTAGTGGTAATTAGCTAATTTCATGCCTCTTTTCAGGTACCCTGGCATAGTCTCGCAAGAGACAGACCGTCATATTTGCCTCACCAACTGGGTACTCTCGAGGATTATTTCGTCGAAGACTTTGCCATAGGTACAGAGCATGTTTTAATTCTAACTAGTTGTGGAAAGGTAAGTCCGAGTTTTAATTTAATTTATGTTATCTTCAGAATTACAGAAAATATATAGTGATAATATAAGTAATACGATCTGGCGTTATACAACCTAGTATTTTGAAGTTTGATAATATTTTTAAGTTTGACTTCATTCAAAGTCCTATTCTTCGAGGCCAGTTCTAGGAAACTTTGCGCTCATCGTCTTAATTGCTATAAAAGTTGTGAATTATTTCAGGTATTTGGATGGGGAATGAACACCGAAGGCCAGTGCGGATTGCCTCATGTTTCCTTGGTGCGAGAACCAGAAATCATCAGTGAACTTTCTGATAAAGGAATAAAACAAATTTCAACAGGTAAAGAAACAAATGATATAATAAAATACAAGCCTTGTCGTTTTTGGATGGGGTTGAGCTATATGGTAAAGCACAGTTGCCGGACCCATCTAAGCTGCTTGAAATTAATAAATTATCATTAAATTTTAATAAATCATCTTTTATGTTTATAAGGAAAAAACATATTGAATATTTAAGAAGTTACATCTCATCAATAATTGGCATTTTGTTTAAAGCTAAAAATTATATATATATATCATTAAAATATATATTATTCGTTGGTTTATTCAAAATTACAGTATATGATTTCAATTTGGGGATCAGCGAATTTAACTACAATTCAACCATTAAAAAAACTACAAAACAAAATAATTAAATACATACATAAACTTCCTTTTTTAGAACCTATCAATTTGTATGAACCAAACGGATATTTAAATTCAGAAAAGCTTTATAAATTAAAACTATGCATTCTAAAATACTCTATTACTATTAAAGAAAAACAATCGAATATAATATTTCCTTCGACCAAAATTATTCACATCACGAGACAAAACCATCATATTCCAACATCTATGGTAAAGAGTACTTTTGGCCAAAGATCAATATTATATAAAGGAATAACAGTGTACAACAGTTTGCCGAAAGAAATATCAAAATTATGGACTAAACTAACTTTAACGTATTATATATTATTATTCTTTTTTTTTTGTAAATACACAGTGTGTCCAAAAAAGTATGCAACATATTATGGGAAAGTTTTTTTATCACCGATTTCTCAGAAAATTTTATTCTTTATAAAAGTTGATGCATTCCTTAAAACTATAAATGCATATTTCATATTTCACCCGCGGATAATAGTAGGGGAGCAAATGCCATTTTTTCGAAATTGCCTTAAGAGTAAAGTACCTTAATTGTTAGAAATACAGCAACATTTTATAAGGAAATGTTTTTGCAAATTAAAAACTTAGTCCAAATACGAAATTTAAGTTAGGTGTGTCAATTTTTAATTTTTTTTATATGCATTTCTTTAAAATAGGTTTTTGGACTTCAGCGTACTGGTTGAAAATGACAAATAAATTATTAATTATTTCCAGTAATATGAATAGAGTTGGATTCTATCATAATTTTGTTTAGAACATAAGTTGGCTCAAATGTGTTTAAGTAGGCGTGCAACACGCTGATATCTGAACCAACTCGTAACATTGAAAGGTTTAAAAAGTTTGCAACTACTTAATCCATTTTTATTATAAACCCACGTTTAAGTCATTTAATAAATATATTAAAATTGCGTAAACAAAAAATCGACCAGAGGTGTACCGTTTAGGGGAAAATAGAGATTAACCAAAAAAAATTAAAAATTGTGACACCTAACTCAAATTTCGTATTTGGACTAACTTACTAATTTGCAAGAACATTTCCATATAAAATTTTGCTGTATTTTTAATAATTAAGGTACTTTACTCTTAAGGCAATTTTGAAAAAATTGCATTTACTCCCTTACTATTAGCCGCAGGTGAAATATGAAATATGCATTTATAGTTTTATAGTTATTAATAGTTATATACTAAACATGATTTTTATTATTTGTGATTTTATATATTGTATATTATTTGTTGTTATATTCTCTGTAATGAAATTTTTAAGTTGGTTGAGAATAAAGATATAATATATTATTATTATTATTGTTATTATTATTAATATTATTATTATTTTTATTATTATTATTATTACTTCCCAAGCTGTCAGAAGTCTAGAGTAATAGATATCGGAATACCAAAACCATCCCAGTTATATTTTTTTATGTGTATTTATTTTTAGGACGAACACACAGCGCTGCCTGGACAGCGACACCTCTACCCAAACGAATACCAGGCTTATCGCAAAGCTTAACGTTCGGCTTGCCGCATGAAATACCACCACAATTTGACCATTTGCAGGGACTTTCCATAAAATCCATCCAAGCACGGTAAGTTAAATTTTAAAGCCCGGACCTGTCTATCTTCCCATTCGTTAAATGACAATTTCCCAGTGCGCATGCCCATGTGTACTGGGCTTTATTTACTCGCGCAAGCCCATAATTGTGCCAGTTTCGTGATTATTGTTTGCTGATCTTAGGTATACAGGGTTGGGCAAATGTTCCGGAACGGCTTAATTACAGGCGAACAAAAAGTGATATCGGATCCGGGTTTTGGGCAATCTATAGGACTAAAATTTTACTATTTGACTATTATACCATATGTCAGTAATGTCACCAACTGTCAAGTGTTGACGTTATTTTTTTTTTAAGTGGAACACCCTGTATATTTTTACATTTTTAAATTCCACATAAAATTATAATTATTTTTTGTTAAATGCACTATTAGTCTATACTTCATAGTTTCCGAGATATTGACTCTCGAAAAGTGACATTTTTGAACTTTGACAGCTTATAACTTTCTAACAGTACGTCTTAGAGCAAAACGGCTTACATGTCCCTATCTTCAATTTTTATTATCTTCCCAAAAAAATCAACTTCCAGTTAAGCCGGAACAACTATATTTCCTGCTTTCGAGTTACATCCGGTTTAACCGGAAGTTGATTTTTTTGGGAAGATAATAAAAATTGAAGATAGGGACATGTAAGCCGTTTTGCTCTAAGGCGTACTGTTAGAAAGTTATAAGCTGTCAAAGTTCAAAAATGTCACTTTTCGAGAGTCAATATCTCGGAAACTATAAAGTATAGACTAATAGTGCATTTAATAAAAAATAATTATAATTTTATGTGGAAATAAAAAAAAATATACAGGGTGTTCCATTTAAAAAAAAAAAATAACGTCAACACTTGACAGTTGGTGACATTACTGACATATGGTATAATTATGGAGGACTTGAGGTAGGAGGCCGATCGCAATGCATTGGATTCGGTCCCAAATTAGCATCGGTAATTCAGCTTTACGAGTCGCTGTAAGATGGCGCTCGTGTTCGAAGTGGGCTATCAAATAATGGTTTCTTATGGACGCAATAACTATTTTTATTTAAATTAGTTCTTTAAGGAACAAATAAGGACTTTTATATGAATTTACACTTACTTTGTTATACTTATTAGTAAACTCGGCCTGTATAAAGTTCCAACGATGCTTGGTTTTTAAAATACAGGGTATTAAACATTCTAGCTATACCTTTGGAGCTAGAAAGAGACTTATTTGGCTGCGTTTTCTCTCTGAAAAAGATCCTGTCTTACACCCCGACACAAAGCAAACTCTACTTTTATAAATTGTACCATTATTTATTATAAATATGGAAATTAATTACAATACAACGTTATTTGTCTTGTCTTGCCGTCAAACATTATTTGTTATTTCGAAAAATAAAATGTCAATTGTCAAAAGTAAAAGCACAGAAAAATTAAGGGTTTAAGTAAAAGTTAAAAACTATGGAGGATCTAGTTTTCCATATTAAAAACGAAGAAGAAGAAGACAACATCAGCCCACTTCGGACGCGAGAGCCATCTATCGGCCAATAGCGAACTAACCAAAAAACCGGGACAGAATTTGAAAATGCTGTCATTATCGATCGGCCTCCTACCCTATAGTTCTCCATAGGTATAATAGTCAAATATAGTAAAATTTTATTCTTATAGATTGCCCAAAACCCGGATCCGATATCACTTTTCGTTCGCCTGTAATTAAGCCGTTCCGGAACATTTGCCCAACCCTGTATATCTGTGGTCATAAAAAATCGTAACCGTCTCTTAGAAACTTCTAAACACTTTTCTTTAAAACGATTGACCTATTTTATTAATTGGATTACGATATTTGTCCTCACCTTTATCGTTTTAAGGTTAAAGTTCCTCTACAACTTCTCCGACAAACTCTACTCCTGCTGGACATTTATGCCGCTCAGCGCTCAACAGGCCGAGTTCAACGTCCCGCCGCTGGAGGGCCTTATATCGCCCAAACTAAGACCTCTGTTAGCTCCTAGAGTGTATACGTTGCCGTTTGTGAGATGTATTGGCAAAACTATGGTTCAAGGAAAGAATTACGGGCCGCCAATAGTCGTTAGAAGAATCTCGCAAGAAGGTATGTTGGAAAAGAATTTATAAAAAGCCTTTGATACGGTTAGCCATAATTTACTGTTAAAAAAGTTTGAAAATATTGGATTCAGAGGGAAGTAATTGGAATTAATTAAAAATTATCTGAAAAATAGACCAACTTATGTTCAAATAGATAAAGAAAAAATTATCCAAAAGTATTTAAGTATGGTGCTCCTCGAGGAACAATTTTAGGACCATTATTTTTTAATATTTATATTAACGACTTATTTAGTATAAATTGCGATGGACAAATTCATAGTTTTGCAGATGATACTACAATTTTTTATACCGATACAAATTGGGACAACTTAAATAATATAAATAATAATATTTTTTTTGGGAACGAAAGTGGAAATCTGACTGTCCTATTTTTCTCTTGTAGGTAGGAAAGTGAAACCAATATTTATACAAATTGCCAAACAAGTAGTGGATATTAATCCTCAAGATTTAAGATTGCCGTCGAGAGCTTGGAAAGTGAAACTGGTAAGTATATATACCGGTAGGTACACCGCCACAGTGGCCATGGGAAATCCTATGTAAATTTTGCTACCCTCAAATATTGGACCTTCTATTAATGTTACATCAAAATTGTATTAGACTTTTTTGAACGTCCTTGTATGATGGACTTTCACACCAAATTTTATTATTTTCTAATAAACCGATGAAAAGTTATTTAAAAAAAAACTACGTGAGAACTTCCATAACTTCATCACAAAAGTTTGCTCTCCGTATTTCATCAATTCTTGATGGTTTTTATATGTATACTTATGTATTTTGCGCAGTACTGTGGATTGATGCTTTCCTACAGTTTTGCCAAGAAGCCTGGTGCTACATCCATTATTTTTTTGTGCTCTACCATCGAGTACATCATTATTTTGCCGTAAGCAATTGCATTTATTCCCTAAAAAGTGTCCTACTTTTCTGGACCACCCTGTATAGCCTAAAAACTAGTTTGTTTGGGTCTCCGTACGTTTGAACATTGTATTAATATTTATATTTATAATAAAAAACCTTGTAGGTATTAGTATTTTTCTAGATTTATCAAAAGCCTTTGATACAGTTAGCCAAACTTTACTGTTAAAAAAGTTTGAAAATATTGGATTCAGAGAAAAACAATTAGAATTAATTAAAAATTAACTGAAAAATAGACCAACTTATGTTCAAATAGATAAAGAAAAAAGCTACCCAAAAGTATTTAAGTATGGTGTTCCTCAAGGAACAATTTTAGGACCATTATTTTTTATTATTTATATTAATGACTTATTTAGTATAAATTGCGATGGACAAATTCATAGTTTTGCAGATGATACTACAATTTTTTTAACCGATACAAATTGGGACAACGTAAATAATAAAATTAAAAAAGATTTTAAAGTTATAAAATATTGGTTTGATAACAATTTGTTAACAATTAATTTTAATAAAACAAATTATATTCCTTTTACTTTAAACCTAAATAATCTACCACGAAATATGAATAGTATTCAAATAAATGAAGACACTCATATTTTTAAAGTTAATAAAATAAAATATTTAGGAATTATTTTTGACAGTAAATTAAATGGGAATTTTCACTTAGAATACTTAATTAAAAAATTAAGAAATTTACTACCGATTTTTAAAAATATTAAAAGTTTTTTAAATGTAAGACCTATGGAAATATTATATTACGCGTTAGTTAAAACTCATTTAAATTACGGAATTTTAGGTTGGGGCGGAATAAATAGAACTTTATTAAAAAAATTTGACATATTACAAAAAAGGTTTCTAAAAATTATATTCAAGAAAGATTATCTTTATCCTTCAAAAGAATTATATTCAGAAACAAAAAAGTTGAACATCAGACAACTTTACATTTATGACATCTTAATAATATATATATTTAAAAATAAAAACCTTATACAATTTAAAAACCATAATCATAATACATGTCATAAAAATGAAGTAACCATAAAACCTAACATAAATAAGTCCTTAGGACAAAATTTTTTTAAACATTTATGTTTTTATTTAAACGATTATTTACCAAGAAAAATTAAAAAATTGATTTCATTAAAAAAGTCAAAATAAAAACATGGATATTAAAAACAGACAATTTGAAAATATTTTTAGAAATGCTTTAATTAATTAATATTGTTCTGAATAATTTATATAAGTAATATTGTTTACTTAAAAATTATACATTATAAAAAAAAACTGCGTTTTTACTATAAATTAGCATTTTTACTTTAAAACTTTATGATTTTACATACCAAAACAAAAAATAAGATTTGCCCTTAACAAGCTCAGCTTCGGGGGATTGAAGAATAAATTTATAGAAGACAACGTAAACATATTTATTATATTATTAAATTTTAAATAAACTTATCATTATTATTATTATTATTATTTATATTTTTATAGGTCGGGGAAGGTGCAGACGACGCGGGTGGTGTTTTCGACGACACCATCACCGAAATGTGCCAAGAAATTACCACCAATGTGGTACCTCTTCTGGTACCCACGCCCAACGCTTTGAACGAGGAAGGATTCAATAGAGATAAATATCTCCTGAACCCCCACCTAACCACCGCACAACATTTGTCGTGGTTTAAATTTGTAGGTAGGTAGGTTGGCCTATACAGATGCCTAAGAAGCAACGATGAAGAATGGAATAGTAAATTTTTTAGAAGAAAAAAAATTACTCTTTCCATTTCAATATGGTTTTCGTAAATTCAGAGATACAGAAGTTGCAGCTGCAGATATTATCAAAGATATTCAACAAAACGTTGATAGCAACCAAAAATGCTGCATACTGTCCCTAGATTTATGTAAAGCATTTGATACAGTCAACCACAATATTTTACTTAAATGCCTTCACAATATTGGAATTCGGGGAAATACTTATTTATTATTAAAAAATTACTTAAGTAATAGAAAGCAGTTTGTTCAAATTGAAAATATTAAAAGTTCACAAAAAAACATAACTTGTGGTGTTCCGCAAGGATCAACCTTAGGACCTACTTTTTTTTAATCTACATTAATTCTATAGCAAAATTAGATTTAAAAGGTAAAATAAAATTGCTTTCTGATGATACTACTATTGTACATTTTCATGAAGACTATGCTCAAATTCATAATAACATTAATCACGACCTAAATATAATATGTAAATGGCTTGAAACTAATAAATTATTATTAAATTTTAATAAATCATCTTTTATGTTTATAAGTAAATCAAAATTAAAAAATAATAATATTTCTTTACTGTCTTTTAATAATCATTTAATTAAATATACTAATTCAATTAAATTTTTAGGTTTATATATTGATGAAAATTTAAGTTGGAAAAAACATATTGAATATTTAAGAAGTTACATCTCATCAATAATTGGCATTTTGTTTAAAGCTAAAAATTATATATCGTTAAAATATTTAAAAATATATATTATTCTTTGGTTTATTCAAAATTACAGTATATGATTTCAATTTGGGGATCAGCGAATTTAACTACAATTCAGCCATTAAAAAAACTACAAAACAAAATAATTAACTGCATACATAAACTTCCTTTTTTAGAACCAACTATAAATTTGTATGAACCAAACGGATATTTAAATTTGGAAAAGCTTTATAAATTAAAACTATGCTTTCTAATACACTCTATTATTATTAAAGAAAAACAATCGAATATAATATTTCCTTCGACCAACATTATTCAAATCACGAGACAAAACCATCATATTCAAACACCTATGGTAAAGAGTACTTTTGGCTAAAAATCAATATTATATAAAGGAATAACAATTTATAACAGTTTGCCGAAAAAAATTAAGGAAATATCAAAAATGGAATTATATATTTTTTTTTAAATAATTTCTATGGAGTTATTAATAGTTACTAAACATGGTTATTATTATTTGTGAATTTATATATTGTATATTTGGTGTTATATTCTCTGTAATAAACTTTTTTAAGTTGGTTGAGAATAAGATATATATTATTATTATTGTTATTATTATTAAAAAACGCTGCATTTAAGTTAAACATATTACATTCGCTTCAACATATCTATTAATATATTGCAGGTATCCTGTTCGCCGTGGCAATAAGAACTAAAAAACCCCTGGCCATTCCCTTGGCGCCCATTATATGGAAGCTTATAGTGGGAGAACCGGTTACGGTGGAAGATTTGGAGGATACCGACTCTATGTACGTGCAGACGTTGAGGAGCATCAGGGATATCGACAAATCGGGAGTGACTGCTGATTTCTTCCACGACGTGATACCGTTGCAGACCTTCGAGGGACAGAGCTGTACTGGAAAGGTAATAATTTTTTTAGCCAACCCGTCTGGACCAAGCTAAATTCCTTGTTTTTAAATTTCAGATAGTGCCGATAACGCACGGAGGTAAAAATATTGCTCTGACGTTTGAAAATCGTAGTCAATACTATGAGCAGGCTATCAAATTTAGAATGCAGGAGTTTGATCTTCAGGTAATGAAATTATGTTGATGTTTCAAAGGTCAATTTTATTTAAATTTGACTATATAGGTATGGAAATGCAGTGTCGAGAGATCGAGATGATGTCATGGAGTAGGGGCAATGTAATCTACTTATTTTTTGCTTTGTAATACTTAATACCGTACGAGCAAAAATTATTTGCATCAAAGAGGGCTTGGATTTAAAAACGTAGGTCTTGGTTTGGATCACAATGATATGGGGACGATATATCTAACCAAATCTAGGTTAAAATTTTGGTCAAATTCATATTATGACATGATATGCCAAACTAATGAGTAATAAAATAAGTAGACAAATACAAATTTATTTTTGTTGTTTACAAAATTAACAAAGTAAGAATATACAGAAAGAAAAAGAAAGATAATTACATAATTTGCTAAAATTGGCCACCGCCATGCTCCAAGCATTCACACCTCTCTTCTCTTCATATTTTCGAAAGTGTTGACCAGCATCTCTGGAGAAATGTTACCACATTCTTGGATAATCCTTTCTTGTAATTGTTCTAAATTTGCAACTGGTGTTTTAAAAATAGTGTTCTTTAAATGAGGAAAAACGAAGTAATCCATAACCGTTAAACAAGGTGATCTAGGTGGGAATTCAATGTCTGATCGAAAACTGATCAATCTGTCGTCGAAAAAATTGCGTAAGTAGTTAATAGTTTCGGCGGCTGTATGGGCGGTTGCACCGTCCTGTTAAAAATATCCATGTCGTTCAGTAATTGCTCCACAAATGGATTCAAAATATTGTCTCTATACCGCTGTGCTGTAACTGTGTCATGGAAAAAAATAGGACCAACAATTATTCTTCGGGAAACAGCTAACCAGACACCAATTTTTTAGGGTGCAATGTGGACTCTACAAAAAAATGGGGATTTTTACTACTCCACATGCGTGTATTCTGAGAATTCACATAACCGAAGAGGTGGAACCAGGCTTTATCCGAAAAAAATGTCAGGTCTAATGAATCATTCTTTCCAATAAATTTTGGGTAAACCATTGAGAGTAATTCCTGCGTCTTTCAAAATCTGCGGCTTGTATTTCTTGGAATACTTGCACTTTATAAGGAAATAAATTTAGCTGCTTCTTAAGAATAGTCCTGCATGTTCCATCAGATCTTCCCACTTCTTGGGACAGAGGCGTCTTATACAATTTGTTGGCGTATTTTCCATTATTTCACGAACGTTTGCAACAAGTTCTTCTGTTCTTACAGATGGTCTTCCTGCTCCTTTTTTGTGTTGTATAGAACCTGTTTCCCTAAATACAGCCCTCTTTTATGCAAATAATTTTTGCTCGCACGGTATATGGGCGGACAACGCGTTTCCATACCTGTATGTATGCTGTAAACTAATACACTTCGGTCTTGTATTGGTCGAGCAACATTTATTCTTATTTTCAGGTTGTCGCCATCAGAGAAGGTATGTGTGGTATAATACCAGTACCCCTTCTGTCCCTGATGACAGCTGAACATTTAGAACAGCTGGTATGCGGCATGTCGCACATATCTATAGGTGTTTTAAAGAAAATCGTTAGGTAAGACAAAGTTTAGTGTGTATTGTACAATGACGAGCCAACAAAAATAGACAATTTCTTTTATAAACGTACTTGCGTGTCGGACCGATATCTCACTGTTTATATAGGCAATTCTATGCAGGAACACTTACTTGCACAGTTGTATTCATAAAAAAAGCGTACAAGAATTACAATGAGAGGTAAGTTTTGTCATATTTGCGTAAAACCGGCTTGTCTAAATGATTGTTTATTGGAGTTTAGTTATCACACGTCATAGATTATCAAAAATGCAAAGCATTGGCGTCGGTGTAATTAATTTTGAAACTGCATGGTGGTGGTAACGTTTGATAAACTTTAACAGATAAACATACAAATGCCTCGTCAGTTTTTGAAGTTTAACAGGCTCAAATTGTATCAAGACTCGACGAAGGATGGTCAATCCGTGCTGTAGCGCAGTTGTATAATAAAAATAAAAAAAACTATTGAAAATTAAGCAACGCTGCTAACAAGAAGAATCCCTAAAGAGGAAAATTGGTGCAGGTCGTCCAAAACCTTCCAACCCTGAAAAGGATGCTGCTTTTTTGGGATATTTAAGAAATAATCCATTTGCAACTGCAAAGGATGCTGTTATTGATACAGCATTTCCTGCCTCCCAACCTACCGCCGGCAGGAGAGTGGAGGAATCTGAACTGAAATGTCGCCTAGCTGCGAAAAAAATGTTTCTTACCGAAGAACAGCGACAATCAAGGATTAGTTTTGCTTTAAAGTATATATACCGCAATCCTCAATTTTGGAACAAGGTCATTTTGACTGATGAAAAGACGTTCCAGTCGACTTATAACAGACAAATTCGTGTGTACCGTCCAAACAATACCAGATTTGAAGAGCGATATACTAACTCACTTTTAGACATGGGCGTTTCTCTGTAAATGTATGGGGCTGGATAAGTGTTCATGGACCTGGTGTTTGCGGCGAATAGAGAGAAGATTTAATGCCGGAAATTACATTAACATTTTAGAAAACATATTGTTACCATCAGCTGAGCAAATATATCCCAATCATACTTCCATATTTCAACAAGATAATAATTGTCCAGTCCACAAGCCCATGCTGTAACCCACTGGTTTCAAACCGATAATGTGGAAGTGCTGCTTTGGGTCGCTTATAGTTCCGATATCAATCCAATTGAAAATATTTGGGGTATAATCGTAAAAAAATATCGAATTGAAATTTTATACCACAAAATTCAGAAGATTTATGGGAAATAATACATGCGTGCTGGGAAGAGCTTGATCCAAATATTATATCAAATATAATTCAGTCAATTCCGAATAGACTGGGTCAAGTAATAGAAAAACCGGGATATAATATGACCAAATATTAGATTTTATTTATTCTTGTTAAGCATTTTTTGCTTCTATTGTATTTTTAAAAAACTGTTAAGATATATTATAAAATAAAAAAATTAATTTGTGTTGTTCTATTGAACTAACGCTCCAAGCCGTTTGCATTTTTAATAACCTTTAGCATGCGATAAGCCGGTTTTACGCAAATATAGTTAAGGTTTCCTCTCATTCTAATTTATGTACGCTTTTTTATGAATACAACTGTACCTACAACCTTTGCATTTGAGGTCTGGTCGGCTTGTTGTGACAAAGATATGTCTTACTTGCTTCATCGTCGTTACATATAAATGTGTGATATAAAATATAAATCGTATCTTATTTTGCGCTTGCTATTTTTAGGTATAGAGAATTAGACGAAAATAATCAATTGGTACGATGGCTGTGGAATATTTTAGAAAGCTTTACCGATAACGAGAGAGTTCTATTTATGAGATTTGTTTCTGGCAGATCGAGATTGCCTGCCAACTTGGCCGATTTATCGCAAAGGTTTCAGGTAAGTGACGATTTCAAAATTTACGTCGTTTTTGTTCTGTCCCATAACTTGCAAAGAATCGATGCTGCTACGAACATGATCGTGACTTTTGTGATAAAGCAATCAATTACTTGATACATTGAACCTAAAGTTTGTCGAACAGAAACTGTATGCTTAATAATATCATTTCTAACCGAAAAAAGGCTCACTTAAGTCAAAATCGGAAATCATACCTCAAAATATGAACTAAACATCGGAGCCGGGTTTTACCATCATATTTGCCGACGATACCACGGTTGCCATATCAGCACTAGATGATGCAAGAAGTAACAGAAAAAATAAACAGATGGTGTTTTTCGAATCGACCTATACGAAACGAGGACAAAACCGTTCACATTCATTTCTACAAAACTTCTCCCAAAATGCAATTAAACCAGGCGGGATCCTCTTCCAAATGTCTGGGAACATAATATCTTGATTCCAAACCATCGTGGGAACCTCAACTGGATCATGTATGCTCAAAATTGGCACAAGCTTACTACGCTATAATAAAGTTAAGATACACAGTGCGTGTCTCTACTCAAATAACATTTTACTACGCTTTAGCCTATCCTCGTCTCAGATATAATATTTTACTATGATGGGGACAAGCAGTAAACATAAACCAAGTCATTCAAGCACAGAAACGTCTAATAAGGCTCATTTTTGGATTGAAACCAACACAAACATGCAGAGAAATATAGAAAAAAACACAAAATCCTCACAGTCACTTCAATATACGTCCTTCATTGCTCCACATATGTATACAAAAACAAGAACGAATTTTAAGAAAACAGAAACAATCACAACTATCCTACAAGAAACGCAAAGAGCCTTGTAGTCCCTAGACACACTTCACCACTATATGAATGAAAAATCTCCCCACTATGCCTGCATCAAAATTGTTAATAAACTACCAGAAGAAATCAAACAATCCATAACAAGAGGTATATTTGGAAGAAAACTAAAGGACTTTCCTATAAAAAATAGCTTTTTACACACTAAAGGACTTTTTGAATGCCTAACCGATGTCATATTTGCATAAAAGTTTTTGACCTGCTAGATTTTTCTCGTACATTTAATGTTAGTAGTCTGAAATTGAAGGTAAAGTGCCTCCAAAGTAGGTTAATTTTATAGTTTTATATAACGAACCTCAAATCATAATGATTTTAAATGAATTTGAATTCACAATAAACTAATTTCTAGGTTATGAAAGTGGACAAGGCTGTCAATGGTCTTCCTACGGCCCAGACATGCTTCTTTCAATTGAGACTTCCGCCGTATACAAGCCAGGAGATTATGGCTGAAAAACTCAGATACTCCATAAATAACTGTCGATCTATCGACATGGACAACTATATGTTGGCCAGGAATACTGAGCAAGGAAATGTGTCCGATGAAGACTGGTCCTACGGTAGTTAAATTGAAAGGTATGTTATGACGTTGGTATTTTGTCATACCAAAGCAAAATGGAGGTCGAGGTATCTAAATATCAATCTTAAATTCAACGTGGTGAGGACACCGAAAAAGGCTGAATGTTTATCGATTTTCTCATAACTTTTTTTTAAATAACTTTTTGTTATGTTTTCCTTTGTGTTTAAATAAACTTTGTTATAGAATTTAGGTTGAAGTTTTTTCTCTTTGGCACATGACACAGTACCTATGTAGGATATAATACAAGGTGATTCACGTTGAGAGATTGTATCATATTCAGTCTCATTTGGCACCTATTTATATCCAAAAGTTGAAAAAAATGACTGAGAAACAGGAAAAAAAAACGATTTTTTCATCATTTCCAAAGAAAAACAATATTTTTATAGATTTTCTTTATTAGCAGATATAACAAAGCATTTAAAAATTCTAACATTTTATAAAATTACTTAGTAATAGTCACAGATAGTAATTACGGAGAAGGCAAGCTGACATCGACATGGCGGTATAGAAAAGGCAAGAACCCAAATAAATCTGCAAGAAAAAACGTGTATGATGTTTGCGCTGACTACAACGACGATGATATTCTCACCTCATCAAAAAAATTACCTTGTCGGACTTCCATTGTCTTTGTTTTGTTAATTAACACAACGTTTCAGTTAGTTAGTATCTCTATCCGTTTTCAAGTGTAAACTAAATTATAATTCTAAGGCTACTATCTTAAATACTATCCATGTGCAATGAAGCTTGATGACTCCGCCTACGTGCTTATTGGAGTGTGAAGTTTGAGCTGTTGCTTTTGGACAAGAAGAGGTTTCCAGATATTGGAGATATCTATACTAGATTTACTAAATATATTTTGATTCATGAAAGCTGCTTCTTTGAATAGTTTTCGTTTTCCCCAGGGCTGTTCCGTGTCCAAACCCTTGGCTTCTGTCCACTGCATATTATGTTGGTTGGTCCATACATGTTCCGCTATACCTGATCTCGAAGTTTCACCTCTTTGAGTATGTTTATGTTCTTTACCTCGTGCGGGAAGAGGTCTTTTTGTTTCTCCAATGTACGATTCGCCATACTTGCAAGGGATTTGATAGATACAATTTTTTGTGTTTTCATAATTACGGGGGGATTTTACTCTTGTAAGAAAGCTTCTAAGCGTACTTCCGGATTTAAAGGCTGTTTTGATATTATAGTTTTTGGTTATCCTTCTAATCTTTTCAGAAATCCCCTTGACATAAGGTATTGTAAGAAATGCTTGCTCCTCTTTCGTTTCTGTATTAGTTTTTACTTCGCGATTTTAAAGTTTTGAGATGGTATTAGTTAGAAAGGTTTCAGGTTTTGAAACGTTGTGTCAAGTGGCAAAATAAAGACAATGGAATTCCGACAAGGTATTTTTTTTGATCTTACTTCATTGTTCAAACAAACATTCTCGCCTCATATTTTCCCCGTTGCCACTTTTTTCTGTTAATCGATGGCCAACGATCTGAAACTGCCCTCCATTCCAAACATCTGTTTCCCGGAGTTTTTGTTATTGTTGGGCCTCAGAGTTTCATTGACGGCCCATCTAGCATCGTCGTTTATATAGTCTCTGTGTTCCATTATTTTTGTAATCCACCACCGTTTGATGTCGGGGATGGTACCGGCTTGTCCGCCGTACTCTTCGGGCAGTATGTCTTTTGGTACGTAATCGTGGATGGTGCTGGATTTTGGTAGGTGTGTATGGACCTAGCAAGTTATAGACAAATCGTTAGTTATTTTATTTATTATTATTTTATCTATAGCAAGCGGAAAGTCCGATGAATCTATTATTTTAATCTCTTTGATTTTTTTTTCTTTAATTGTTCATCGTGATTTAAAATGCCTAAAAGTCCGTTGGCTGGTTTAAATTACTTGTTAAATTCTTACGCGAAAGCTATTTAAACATGGGTAGGTAAGTATTTTGGACGCACAAATATCATTAGATATTTAAAAACGAATATCATCGAGCTCCGTAATGCACAAAGTTTTGAGTTAATTGCTCAAAATTACGATCAACTTGGTTTTTAAAGGAGTTTACACTATTTGCGCAGACTATACTTTCTTCAAGCGAGTTGCATATGTATATTACCCGATTGATGAGGAAGTTATTTCTTGGAAATGTCGACTGTCCCCGGAGCTGTTGATTCTGATTTAAATGAAACAAATATCTCAAGTTACAAGAATAGTAGTTCGTTAGTATTTTAAAAGTTTCTATTATATCACCCCTAGTTATTTGCTTCAGAGCAGTTAGCCCAAATCTTTAAGTATTTCGGGATAAGGTAGTCCTCTTAATTCAAATGGAATTCTGGTAACCGGCCTTTGGACCCTTTTCCAAAATTTCAATATCTTTGATGTAGTAGGGGTTCCAAATATTGTATCAGTATTCAATTTTTGGTCTAATATAGGAAGTGTACAATTTCTTTACAATCACAATACAATTATATATCTTTTTGAGTTGTTAAAGGAGGTATTTAAGGTGGGAGTATCACCATGCTTGCCAACCTATAACCTATTTCGCGTAGATTTATTTATTTTTTCTAGCTTTTATACAAAATTTAAAGAAAATCAGTATAGACTTGATATTCTATAGGTAATAATTGACATATTTATTAAATATCAAGGAATTTCATAACTGATTTTAGGAGAACTGTATAGCGAAAAATATCGGGTAAGATTTTTTTTAACATTATTATGTCATTGTCACTCATTGTTCTTTCACTATACAATTCTCCCAAAATTAGCAATGAAATAAATTGATATTTTTGTAATATATCAGATACTACCTAAATAATGTACCGACGACATTGATTTTCTTTAAATGTTAGTTATTAAAATAATAAACTCAAAAAATCAACGCGAAATAGGTTATGGGTTGGCAATAGATTGAATGACGTTGAGGCTTCAAGTCGGGTAAGTATAGTAAGACCTACTGCTACAATTACCTATTTTCCTAATTATCCATAGTGTCCATAATCTATTTACCAAAACTATTATATGTTATTAGATATTTTACTTTTTTATTTGTTTCAACATGTTTTACGTCAAGAAAAATATCAATATGATTACCTACCTACTTTAAAAAGTGTTGTTTTTCCACTTATCTCCTAAATAAATGTCTCATTACTTCGCTTTTATTAAATTAGTGCAATCAATATTTTTAATTGGGTTATTACAAAATAATAAAATTTGGTATGCAAGTCCATCGTACAAGGATCTTGAAAAAAGTCTCATACAATTTTGATGTAAAACTAATATGGGAGCCAATATTTGACGGTAGCAAAATTTAATTTACAAGGAATTTCTTCTTACTTACCAGTTTTCCGACCTCGCTCTTCATTAAAGGCTTTATAATATGCATACACCTGTCCAAAAAGTGGGGAACATTCAGCAGGTGAATTTCTTTGAGCTTTATTGGATGTGCTTCCTAAAAAACAGTAAAATATTCATCATAATCATCATATTCATTTCAAGTAAGTGTTCATAGTCATGTCACACGATAGAATGTCCTCTACAAACTACGAACTACTAAAAGTTGCTATGACAATTAATTATTCTTCTTTATTCTGAAGAATCAGCGGCAATACTGGGCCCCCTCTGTATAACGAATGGAAAATGATAATTCATATTTTCATTACTATTAGGTTCAGGTTTATGAATTTTTCAATTCGTTAATCGTGTAATAGTTTATATAATTAGGGTGAAACCCACATTATGTGTTAAGTACCTATACTATTAAAACAGCAAACAATTCGAATTTATTTTATAATCCTAGGTAGACTGGTAGACATAACATAGTTATTAAGTCATTATAAGTAATATTCCGGTAAACATGATACAAAATCAAAATTTTAAAACACCACTTATAATGTTGCTTACTATGTATATGGTAGTAACGGGGGTAGCAGGGATCGAGCCTCATAGAATCCGAAAGACAGAAAACAGTAAAACACATAAACACTCAACAAGTATGCACAAACATTATGTCTCTAAGACTCCAAGTACTATAAAAGGTATTATACAAAACGACCAGATCGTAGAGAGTTTTTTTTTTGGCAAAATCTATTATAATTTCGTCGATATGTAATGTTTTAACGAACTCGTGTTCGACACTGATTAAGGATAAATCCGAATGGCCTTGTTGTCCCATGGTGTTAGATACGTAAATAAGTTTTTACTATTTTAAGTTTGGGAAAAGATCGTTCCGCTGATGCCACACTTACTGGTAAAGTTAGAAATAACATCACTGCACCAGATACGTCTGGAAAATTTGAAGAACACACTGATTTTTTATTAATAAATGATCCGCAAGTTCATACACTGTTATTAATTTTGAAATACTATCTCCAAGTCTCTTTCTGAGGCTTAAAATTTGACTAGGAAAGTCAACGGACGAGTCTTTATGGTATATCGTTTGTAAATTCCGCGCTTTCACGTATAATTCTTCTTCACTTGACGAAGTTAAATACTCAGGATATAAAAAAATAAAATTAATTATGAAATAAAATACCTACGAAAAGCAAAGCTGGCAGCAAATTTTGAAGGGGCCGTCAATGTGGGCCCCCCGGCTGGTACGCAACTGGTACTTACCTGTGTGTATACCATATATTTCTTTAAAACTTGCAAATTAATTTTTGTCAAATGTTTCATGGTAAAATTATTCATATCAAATATCGGGACTTCCCCGTCGGGTATGTTGTTTTCTATAGCCATTCTGACGTCGGCAAATATAAAAAACGCTTTTAGGGCGTTGATAAAGTGGTATTTTTCGGGATCGGGAGTCTTGATGTGATAAACGAATATCTTGTTGTTTTTGGCCGATAGTTTCGGCATAGGAATAAAATCGCTAAAATATAAGTTTTTTATCATTTGGAATTATTGAAACGAGTAAAATTGCATCAGCCGATTAAATAGCCATCAAAGCGCATGCTTACAGGCGATTTTGCTTGCACTTATAGACCTTTGAAAATAGTAAAAAGTGAAAAAAAATAATAGTAGGATGAAACCCATTGGAAAAGGAAGAGAATATAACAAAAATGAAAGGAAAAATAATTTACGGGCGATCCGAGGTCGGGAAGTGGAAGAGGGTGAGTTTTTAAGGGTAGAAAACGATTTATCTCGATTGCCGGCAAAACTACAAATCCTATGGAAAAACGTTAAATGGCAAAGTGGTAGGTAATAAAAATATCTACAACTTTTGTATTTTCACTTTTTTCACATAACCTCAAAATGTATGTGAAAAATTCAAATAACCAAGTTTTTGGTTTTTTATTTTTATCTTTTACAAGAAAAATTTTTTTTTTCACGAAATTTGGTGAAAACTTACCTTTTTATGTCCCAAACACAGTGTAATTTTTTTGATTTAAAATATTTATTTTTTAACCTTATTTTGACTTAAGGTTGAATTCTCAACGTCATTCAATCTATTGCCAACCTATAACCTATTTCGCGTTGATTTTTTGAGTTTATTATTTTAATAACTAACATTTAAAGAAAATCAATATCGTCGGTACATTATTTAGGTAATATCTGAAATATTACAAAAATATCAATTAATTTCATTGCTAATTTTTGGAGAATTGTATAGTGAAAGAACAATGAGTGACAATGACATAATAATGTTAAAAAAAATCTTACCCGATATTTTTCGCTATACAATTCTCCTAAAATAAGTTATGAAATTACTTGATATTTATTAAATATGTCAATTATTACCTATAGAATATCAAGTCGATACTGACTTTTTTAAATTTTGTATAAAAGCTATAAAACATAAATAAATGTACGCGAAATAGGTTATAGGTTGGCAAGCATGTTGATACTCCCACCTTAATATCGAAGAAGCTACCTAATTTTCAATCGAAAATTCGTACGTCAAAATATCTGCTTTTTTAAAAAAATCGGTGGGCTTTTTGTTCGTTGAAATCTCTACTTTCTGATGGTGTAAAAAAAATATACATTACTATGGTAAATGTGATGAAATCCCCTTTAAATCCTACCTTTAATTATATTTAGAACAACTATTTTCGCATATTTTATTTCGTTTTTCGAGTAATTAAAGTATAAATTTTATTCGAGTTTTTTTCTTTTCTTTCCATTTTTTGAGAACAGTTACCATAGTAATGTATATTTTTTTACACCATCAGAAAGTAGAGATTTCAACGAACAAAATGCCCACCGACTTTTTTAAAATAGCAGATATTTTGACGTGAGAAATTTCGATTGAAAATTAGGGTGCTTTTTCGATATTAAGTCAAAACAAGGTGAAAAAATAAATATTTTAAATCAAAAAAATTACAGTGTGTTTGGGACATAGAAAGGTGTATTCACCAAATTTCGTGAAAAAAAAAATGTTCTTGTAAAAGATAAAAATAAAAACCAATAACTTGGTTATTTAAATTTTTCACATAAATTTTGGAGTTATGTGAAAATAGTGTAAATACAAAAGTTGTAGATCTTTTTATTACCTACAACTTTGCCATTTAACGTTTTTCCATAGGACTTGTAGTTTGGCCGGAAATCGAGATAAATCGTTTTCTACCCTTAAAAACTCACCCCCTTCCACTTCCCGACCTCGGATCGCCCGTAAATTATTTTTCCTTTCATTTTATTTGTTATATTCTCTTCCTTTTCCAATGGGTTTCATCCTACAATTTTTTTTTTGGTTTCAAAAATTATCTACCCTGGTCTATTACACCTCTAAACAGGTACGGATTTCTCTTCCAACTTACAAATTTTCAAATATCTCTTGTATTTCCGGAGAAGCGGGATCTCGGTCGAAAAATATCTCTCTAGCTTGGGATCTTATTGTGTAAAATAAATCTATTAAATTTTTGGTTTGTTCTATGCTGAAGTTGCAAGTATGAAGAAATCTGTATAGAAGTATATCATCTAAAATAAAATAAATTCCATCATTAACCCCTTAACATTTAATAATGAAAATATTCAATATTCAAAAACGACCAAATTTTTAGGATTAGTTTTAGAAGAAAATTTAAATTGGAAAGTCCATATCCATATTATCAACTCGATATCTCCTTTGGTATCTGTTTTGTACAGAGCTAGATATTACATTTCTTTGAAATACTTAAAATATATATAATATATTCGAAATTACAATACCTAGCTTCTGCATGGGGATCTGCTTGTTTATCAAACTTAAAACCATTACAAAAGTTGCAAAATAATGTTACTAAATGTATACACAAATTACCACATTTAGAACCAACTGTTAATCTAGGTATATAGACCGAAAGGGTATTTACACGTTCAAAACATTTATAAATTAAAAATTGGTATTCTAATTCACTCTATTATTTTAAAAGAAAAAAAAATCAAACATAACATTTCAGGAGAATAAGACATATTACATATATGATCATAACACCAGACTTTGTATAAATTATCAAACTATACCAGTAAAAAGTAATTTCGGAAAAAGATCGCTTTTATATGACAGAATAATAAAATATAACAATCTTTCAAAAAATATCAAAAAAATAAAAAAATTGGCAACTTTTAAAAAACAATAAAAGAGATATTTACTAAATTAAATTATTTATACTATTTTTTTAAATTGATTTTAGGTATTAATGAATTAAATTGGATTAACTTCCATTTTTTTTTATTGGTATTTTTTTTAATGGTTATTATTTTCTATATTATGTTGTCACTTTCCATGTAATGAACTGTAAAAGTTAGTTTGGAATAAAGACAGTTTGAATGTTAAATTGAATGAAATGATAATTCAACATACTTTATAGATAACTTACTTATTTTTTGTGGTAAATGCGGCTGTTTTGAAAGCCATTCCTTGATTATTTTCAAATCGCCTTCCTTTTCAGACATCATTTTTCCTTGAACAAAAAACGCAATCACATAAATGTTAAACTATCATTTAAAGACAACAATTTACTTTGAATATATCGATATATTATATCGTATTACGGTAACTTAAGCAATAAGTTTAAGAAGCGGTAAATTCATTCCACTTTCACAATTCTAAAGAACTTTCCCTTTTTTAGTATTTTATAATTGATCGAAACAAACACCTTGAAGTGTTTTAAATTGATAAAATTGAAGCACATTCATTTTTTACTGATTGCTTAAAAGTACCCCTTTCTCGAGTTTTATAAAAAAAATTCGCCAAGTGGGTAGATATCAAATAAAAATAAATGACGAGCATTTAAAAATGATATAATCTCTGGAGGGGTACTAAGTGCGTGCAAATACGTACAATAATAAATATCTAGGCATATAATTTAAATAACGTTAGAAAAATGAAAGGACTCACCCCCGAACAACGTTGTAAACGCCATCATGTTGCATACGCATTCAATACATTAACGGCCGCTTCTTTGAAGACTGCCTAATGAAAAAAATCCGCATAAGTTGTGAAACAACTCTTGGGAAACCGCTTTCTTTTTCAAGGTTGTATAATTAATAATTTCATATCCATCGCTTATGTTACACCCGGCAACCCATTCAAATATAAATTATATTTAAAATAGTGATTCCCCCGTCATAGATCGGGATTAGAATAACGGCTATAGCATGATAGTGTCCGTTTGGTCATGTAGGATGCAGGGTTAGGTAAAAATGTTGCTGCTTTTGCACCAGATTATTTCCATCAACCCAAATTCGCCTTAAGCTTAATTCCCATTCTCCCGAACGTCAAATGTCAAAAGCAATGAGGACAAGTGTCAGACGATGTCAACTAGAAATATTTTGATTTGTTTAGCAAAATTTTCAAAAAATAGTGTTTTAAATGGACAAAACTGCGTTAGAAACTATTCGAGGAAAGTTAGTAACTCTAATGGACCCTTTAAAGTTGTGAAAGGAAGAAGACCCGAACCAGGTGAGTAGAAATTTGGTTTGCTGGTTCTAAAGGGCCCACCAAGGGATGATGTAACTTGTTCATATTCAAAAATTAACAATTATTTTATTAAAAAAATTACGCAATTTAAAGCATTAAATACGGAAGTGTTCATTCACAATACCTACAATTTTTCCTACCTATATTCGTTGTAGGTACCTACTTTGTTTCACGTATGCAAAGTTAAAGTTGCTCCCCTGACTTTATTTGTAATTTTTTAGAACATAGTAACTTGGTATGGCGCGACCCAAGTTTTGAACTATTGGCGTCCAACGGATTTCCCTTGTTTTTACGAGGCAACATAGGGTTGGCTTGGTATGACTCCCACACTACCATTAAAACTCATCATGAAATTATTATGGAACAGGTTGAAGAGGTATGTATAGTGATTTTTATTTAATTAAAGATGAAATTATTTTACCAACTGTAATTTATTCTTCTCCATGCCGGTAGCCACCAACTATTTAGGCATTGTTCATTACATACCACTTTTTGTTGTTATCGCAATTTCTTTTATTTGTTATATTTATTATACACTCACACATCGATAAATTTATCAGGCTTCAGGCATACTTTTTACTTTAGGCAGGAGATAACTTTGAAGCAGACATGATTCTCCGTGTTCAAACATGCCCTACTGTTCTTCGTGAAACCGTAGGTGAATTGTTTCCATACAGACCACTGGAGAAAAGTGAGCTATCTGTCATAACTATTAATTTGAAGCCGGAGTTAGATAATTTAAGGGCTAATAAGGAACTGGAGACGGAGAAATTGGCCCAAATGGTAATAAGTTTTAAGTATGCTTTTTTTTAATATATATATTATCATATAAAAGTAAGAAAGTTTATCAAAATTGTATATTTTTATTTTTAGTTCCTGATTACTGCCAAAAACATATGCTCAAAGCTAAGAAATAACGGTTACTGGGCAGACTTTATCAACCCCTTTTCCGGAAGACCCTATTTGGTACCCAGTGGATCAAATGTACTGTACAAAAGTGATGAAAAATTCAGGTGTTTGGATTTCCAAATTTTTGAAATTGATGATTGCAAGATTATTTCCAATGAGGGAAGGTTAGCAAAAAGATTTATAGGTAAGTAGATATTTTCGTATGTTAGGGTATTGTCTAATTTATGTAATATATTTTTTTAGGAAGCCTCTTTACAAATGCCCCTTGTAATAAGCAGCATTTAAACTCAATTTTTACAGCGCCTGCGCCTGGCCAGTAGATAAAAATTGTCCCCAAGACTACAAGGTATCCTAGTCTCTAAAATACCTAAATTGTACATAATTTATTTTAAAATGTGGAATAAATGTTTATTGAAGCTTCCTATTTAAGTGGATTTATTTCAATCAGAGCCTTTCATAATCTAGTTTAATGTTAATGTAATCACTCGCGTTACGGTCCCTGCAATAAAACCTATTATCTTAAAAGTGCGATACGGTTCTGTCCGATTACCTAAAAAGCAATGTTGCCAATTCGGTCTATTTCGTTATTCGAGCAAATGGGAATATGAACCACGCAACACCAAAGCAGATATTCTGGCTGCCATTTCTTCATAATCGTTTTTTCTCTTTCTAACCCGTCAAACTTGCGTAAAGGCGTCCCTCTCTAAACATCGTTAGCCGCCATTGTGGCTAGGCAGAATATCGAGTGGACGAGTTTCTTGTCGCGCCTATTTTATTGTATTTTTTAGTAAAAAAATTAAGAAAATCGGTGTGAAAATTACTTTGTATGGTAAAGAAATATCTGTGTTTTCTACAGTGCATCGTATAGAGGTTTTACATAAGACGCTAATAAGAAAAATGTACAAATGTCAGCAAGAACTAACCTAAAAACTGAGGCTTGGTATCATCTAAGTTTTTTTTCGATTTTCTTGGTTTTGAGAGATTTGTAGCCCAATTTAGCTGTATCTGGAAAATTTGTATTCATTTAAAAGTATTTTTGTACCAAAAACGTGTCGTTATATGCGTTTTTAATCGAAAATTTGAACATATAAAATAGTCAATAGACCCAGTGTATTGTGTTTAATGGACAGATTTCAACAGCACAAAAACGAATTTTAGTGAACTTTCCACCTATCTGAGGGAAATGTTTTTATAAATTGGAGAATATTTGGACCGTATGACGATATTTTCAATGTAAATGAAGATGTTAAGCAGAATGAACTTTGAAAATTTTCAGGCCTAGGAATTCTCAAACATAATTTGACTTCTACTCTTGGAATTTTAATACATTTTGTATTTAAAGTTTAAGTTAGGTACCAATCAATCAATAGTGTTTATAATTTACACCCGATACAGTGAAAATTAATCATGGTTTCATAACCAAGACGTTGACGAGAACTCTGTTTCATGAAAACTTTTTTAGCAAAAGTAGCATTCCTCGAATTATTTTAGTGCCTGTAAATGTACTGAACCTCAAGTTATAACATTATACCATCAACGTTTTAAGAAAAGGAACTGAAAAAATGTGTGTTTTGATAGTGTTTTCATAGTTTTTGTGTTAGTTGTTGGATTATGCGAATTATTTAGCTTAAAAATGAGTAAACGGCGAAGAACTAGCTCTATAGCTAGTCGACACGATGATGAAGATCCTAGTGAAGCATCAACAAGTACTGGGCCTACCATGCGGAAAAGAAAAAAGCAGTTTGACCCTGTAAGTAACCGATGTTTTCCTTCTAGGTATGATTGTACAAGAAAATGAGCCATTTATAAAACTGAATAGGTTTTTGGTAATGCAAATTTCTGTTTTTAGATGGAGGTGTGTCATCAGTTATATGATACCATTAGAAATCATAAGAAAAATGATGGAAGCTTGCTATGTGACTCTTTTATAAGGGTACCAAAACGACGGCAAGAGCCAGGTAAGCCCCCTACCTGGAAAATTACACCACTGTTCAAATTTAAAACATTTTTTTTTAGCTGTAGTTTTAATATTTGCAAATTCTGATTTTCAAAGCTTCAAGTACTTTTGTATTTTTTCAGGTTACTATGATGTTGTAAATAACCCCATAGATCTACTTAAAGTTCAACAAAAACTTAAAACGGACGAGTACGATGATATACAGGATTTAGAAAATGACGTAGAATTAATTGTACATAACACCAAAGCGTTTTATAAGAAAAGTACCCAAGAATGGAAAGATGCTGATGAGCTGTGGAATTTGTTTTTAACTACTAAAATCAGGTGAGTTTTGGACTTCTTTTGATGTGTAGAATATATTTTTCTTTTCCTTTGTAATATTTTATAATAAAAAATGGTTTTGAGGTTAAGTTTTTGTGAGTGTAAGTATATATTTGTGTCCTTAATTGTTCCTATAAACTTAATTTTGGTTGTAGATTACTAAACCCTGAAGATGAGACTAAACCAGACCATAGACTGGAAATTAAAAACCCCAATCACACTCCAAGACCTGTCAGAACGCCAGTCAAGAGGGCCAATAGCACCGTTAAGAATAACTCGAGTCACAACAATAGCTTTAATAATTCAAATTCTACAAATTGTAGTAATAATAGGGATGGTAAGTTCCTTAGTAGTTTTGGTTATAGTTAAAAAAGCTACTTAATACTCTCAATGTTATCAAATTCTACATTTAACAGTGGTAGAAGTGTGGACAAAGTTTATATTATTTATTTATTTATTTATTTATTTATTTATAGTATCAACAACTTATCAACTTTATTTCTATAAGCTGTAATAATAATTCAATTAGTATTGCAATTACAGTAATTGACTAAGCAGTTCCTTCCTTAATTTTAATTTGAATTTTTCACAGTTTAAATTATATATGTCAATGTCTCCACAATATTTATTAAAATAAGAGTACAGTCTTATAAGCGGTGAGTTTGTGTACAGATTTGTCCTTGGTGCAGGAATATAAAATACATGTGCGGATCTAGTATTGACTAAGCCTATTCTAAACGGAAGCTGTCCTAAGAACTCTTTATTATCTATTTTGTCTCTAATTCTTTTATTTAGGAAAATAATTTCTGCTTCTATACGCAATAGTTTTAAAAAAGGGAAATTGAACAAATTACATAAAAGCCTTTGATCTGTACCTCTTGGCGGATAAACTGAAAATGACTTGTAGTACAAAAATTTTAAAAATGTACGTTAAAAATATACCAAAAGAGCAATCTTATTGGCATACTGAGGATCCCAAATAGTGCATGCATACTGAAGTTTTGTAACTGCCATGGATTTATATAAAGTTATTATGGCGTTAACATTTTAAAAGTATTTACAAGTTCTTATAATAAATCCTAGCATTTTTAAAGCGCTGGCAGTAATATTATCAATATGCCCAACAAAACTCAACTTTGGATCAAAATGGACACCAAGATCTCTGTGAAAATCAGTTATCTTTGGAGGCACATTATCAATGCAGTGATTAAAATTAATATTTTGAGTTCTACATGTAAAGGGCATTATTGCACATTGGCCTACATTTACATTTAAATTATGTTCTCTACACCAACGCATAACTAAATTCAAATCGGTTTGTAGGGTCCTTGCATCAAGTTCATTCACAATAGTATGAAATAGCTTATAATCATCAGCAAAAATAAGACCTTTAGTGAAATTAACACTCACTCTCACTCCAATTTTATTTTTAACTAGTAAGAACAGAAGTGGTTCAAGATTTGAACCCTGGGGCACCCCTGATGTGGGTAAATATATTTGTGAAGTGTAGCCCTTAAGTTCGATCTTTTATGCAAAGATGATAATAATGAGATAATGTTTTGGTCCACTGAGAAGTCTTGAAGTGCTGACTATTATTTTGCCAAAGTCCACCTTGTCAAACGCTTTTTCCAAATCGTTGAAAATAACATCGACTTGTTGGCCGTTTTTAAAAGAATTATGAATGAATTGTGAATTGTGTAAAATTTATTAAGGGGTTTTTAAATTAAAATATTTGTGGAATAAAATATTTTGGAGGGTTAGTTAAATTACAATTTTAATGGTAGAGGCCTTTACTTGATATTTGGAAATCTGAGCAATTCACTATACACTTTAAGACATGTTAAACTTGATTTAACCGTTAATGAGCTTCCTAATTAAATTCCCGCTTTATTTAAGGAACTTTCTGTGGGAAGAAGTTCACTAAGGAAGGTTTCTTAAATTAAGTAGAAATTTGACAAGTATGTTGTAAATGTCAAAGATAGAGCACGCATCTCATTCATAAAGGTGCAATTCTGGCATTAATTCAGTTGGATTAAGAGTTAAACCAAAATTTCACAATGAAATATAATTCTAGAAGGTGTTATAGCATTGCAACTTTATTTTCTCTTTTATAGAATCTGCACAATATGAAGAACTCTTTAACATCGTAATGACCGCAACTGATGATCATAAAAAACTACTGAACACACATTTCCAACTGCTACCTTCAAAGAAAAACTATCCCGAATACTACGAGGTAAAAATATTTTTCGGAGCTTGTATTTTAGGCAAAAAACGTTACTTGTTGCTCGAACCATTATTTTGACAATTTTGAATCTTTTAGGTTATCGAACAGCCAATAGACCTTAAGAGAATAGCAATCAAAATACAGAAGAACGACTATCCAAATCTGTTAGCTTTGGAAAAGGACCTAGTGGTGATGTGTAAAAATGCGTGTTTGTTCAATGAACCCAATTCTCAAATCTATAATCACGCCAAGCAGTTAAAGAAGGTAAGGTATTTTATAATAAAAATATGTGTTTAAAAATATACAGTGTGGTTGTTTAAGTGTGCAACATATGGGAATTTTTTTTATTAACGATTTCTCAGAAAATGTAATTCTTGATAAAAGTTGGTGCATGTTCGAAAATCATATTAGGTGCACTTGGAATGGTTGCAAGTCAAACGGCGTACAGGGTAGGCCAAAAAATATAAAACTTTTACAAGAATAAATTTTTTTAATAAACATTTAAAATAAAAATTTTGCACTTTAAATGATGGTTTTTTAATTAGCATATTATCATTACTAATGCTTTATCTTGTTAAAAATAATTTTTAGGCTATTTTAAAGTTGTGTTTAATATCGTTGCAACAAACATGAAGTTTGTGATTCCTTAATAAATTAAAAATTCAAGTAACTTTTACAATTATGCTTGAACTTGAACAAAAATATGTGAAATTGATTTGATTTTGATTAATTTATGAAGGTCTTTATGGTGAATATTAAAAAAAAAATTTTGGGAAATTATTGTTTTTTAAAAAAAATTTATTTTTATATTTTAGGAGGTCACGTTTTTGAATCTATGCATAACTTTTAATTCTAAACAACTTTTCTTAATAGCATTTTGCTGAATTTTCTGAAATAGGGGTACTTTATTCTTGTACAAGTTTTCTATTTTTTGGCTTACCCTGTACGCCGTTTGACTTGCAACCATTCCAAGTGCACCTAATATGATTATCGAACATGCACCAACTTTTATCAAGAATAAAATTTTCTGAGAAATCGTTAATAAAAAAAATGCCCATATGTTGCACACTTAAAAAACCACACTATACCACGGAAAAAAACGGGCATCATAAAATTTGGATTAAGTTTAGGACTTTATAACTTTTTTACTTTCACCCCGATTTAAGTGATTTTTTAGAGAGCTCTAGATACATTTATTAGTTTTAACATGATAACATGACTATACAAATTTTAGGAGAAATTGTTTTTCACATATTATACAAGGATAAACGACAAGTTATTTTTTTTGCCAAGTGTTAAAAACCCTGTGGAATAATTAGGAAGCAAAATTACTTCAAAATATCAGTTTCCATTAAGCCGCAAATATTTTTTGCATTTTGGTTTTCGGTTCATGTCAATACGTGCATTTGTTCTCACCCAAAAGCAAAATGATCTTGATGATGTCAATCATTTAGGAAACGCAAAACTAAAGCTATTGATGACCGATTTTTTGTACTTAAAACTCTTCGGAATCGTCGTTTGACGTCAGTACAGGCGAAAAACCAACTTCGAGAGGTTCAAATTAAAAAGGTCAGTTCTTGGACAGTTCGTCGAAGATTACACGAAGGTGATTTAAACTCACGCAGGCCAGCAACTGGACCTAAATTACTACCTCGTCATAAGAGTCTAGAATGGAAGAATATTACCCAGGATGATCTTTGCGGGCAAATTGATGGCATGAACCGACGTGTACAGGCAGTAGTAAGGGCTGGAGGAGGCAATAGAAATTATTGAGATGTGTTCAAGTGAAAAAGTTGTTGCTGGTACCTGTTAAGTTTTATTTGCGAAAATGTTATTTTTGAAATCTTAGGTATACGCACCTTTTTCCGTAATTTTATTTGTTTATTAAATCTTGATTATTACAATGACATTTGTTTTCTTGCATTTTAATAGTCTATTGAAAAAAAAATATTTTGAATACAATGGCAATGAGAAAATTATGGAAAAATTTAAATTATTGACATCATCAAGATCATTTTGCATCTGGGTGAGAACAAATGACAAATGCACGTATTGACATGAACCAAAATGCAAAGAGCATTTGCGGCCCAATGAAAACTGATATTTTAAAGTTATTTTACTTCCTAATTATTCCACAGGGTGTTTTGACACTAGGCAAAAAAAAAAACAACTTTTCGTTTATCCTTGTACAGTGTCCGCAAGAAAGTCTGCATCAAATGGGATTTTTTTAATTATTAGGTATAGGTAAAAATTGAAAAAGCAGTTAGTTTTTGCTTACCTAAAGACCAAAAATGACGTATACTGAAGCAGCTGCACAACTTGCGTTACCTGTCAAATTTGACATTTTTAATAAAATAGGTTCAAAAATGCCCTTATTTATCAAAATATCGAAAAACTTTATTCGAGAAAGTTGTTTATTTAGGCATTTTTAGCATTTGTACGAAATTTTAACAGTCTAATAGAATTTTTATTTTTTGCCAGATTCTTGAAAATTTTGATCAACCCTCGTAGATTAACTTTTATACATCGATGTAAAACCATTTGCCTTTACTTCATTTGTAGTCTTAATGCAATTTTGTGTAAAATTTTTGTTTCCAATTATTTATTTTGCTTCAAAAACTGAAATTGTTATTGATCAGTATGTAATGTTTGATGCAAAGTTTATCTGATTACATCAATTTTGCCAAAACCAACGTTTCTCATTTTTCTTAAGTTAGTAAACAGATGTACAAAAAGAAAATATTAGGAAGCTTTCGTTGACATTTTACTTAATTAATATTAAATTAAATTAATTATATTAAACTATATTTTTGTTGAATAAAATGTTTCGAGCGATTAATATTTATTCTTTTTGATCCAATATTAATTAAGTAAAATTTCAGCGAAAGCTTCCTAATATTTTCTTTTTGTACATCTGTTTACTAACTTAAGAAAAATGAGAAACGTCGGTTTTGGCAAAACTGATGTAATTAGATAAACTTTGCATCAAACATTACATACTGATCAATAACAGTTTCAGTTTTTGAAGCAAAATAAATAATTGGAAACAAAAATTTTACACAAAATTGCATTAAGATTACAAATGAAGTAAAGGCAAATGGTTTTACATCGATGTATAAAAGTTAATCTACGAGGGTTGATCAAAATTTTCAAGAATCAGGAAAAAAATAAAAATTGTATTAGACTATCAAAATTTCGTAAAAAGGCTAAAAATGCCTAAATAAACAACTTTCTCGAATAAAGTTTTTCGATATTTTGATAAATAATGGCATTTTTGAACCTATTTTATTAAAAATGTCAAATTTGACAGGTAACGCAAGTCGTGCAGCTGCTTCAGTATACGTTATTTTTGGTTTTTAGGTAAGCAAATACTAACTGCTTTTTCAATTTTTACCTATACCTAATAATAAAAAAAAATCCCATTTGATGCGAACTTTCTTGCGGACACTGTATAATATGTAAAAAAAAAATCTCTTAAAATTTGTATGGACATGTTAAAACTAATAACTGTGTCTATAGCTCTCTAAAAAGTCACTTAAGTAAATCGGAGTAAAAATAAAAAAGTTAAAAGCCCTAAACTTAATCCAAATTTTATGATGCCCTTTTTTTTTTGCACTGGAGTGTATTAAAGAAAAAATATTTACATTTATTTTTTTTGCAGATAGTGAATCAAAAACGGATAGAAATTATGGAACAGGCCAGTAAACCCCCACCTCCGTCCCCAGCAAATAAATCCAGCGAGAGGGTGAAAAAGAAGAGAAATTATATCGCCGCAATAGCGCAGATCAAAGAAGAGGAATCAGAGTCTGAAATTGAAGAACTAGAGATAAGCATTAGCAAGGCTCCCCCTTCTGAGCATAAAGAGGAGGATTTTGTAAGTTATTTCATTATTTTTGTGTGCGTGTATAAGTATACAGTGTGGTTGTTTAAGTGTGCAACATCATTTTTTTTTTACCGATTTTTCAGAAATTTTGATTTTTGATAAAAGTTGGTGCATGTTCGATAATCATATTTGGTGCACTTGGAATGGTTGCAAGTCAAACGGCGTACAGGGTAGGCTAAAAAATATAAAACTTGTACAAGAATAAAGTTTTTTAATAAACATTTAAAATAAAAATTTTGCACTTTAAATGATAGTTTTTGAATTAGCATATTATCATTACTAATGTTTTATCTTGTTAAAAAGAATTTTTAGGATATTTTAAAGTTGTGTTTAATACCGTTGCAACAAACATGAAGTTTTTGATAAATTAAAAATTCAAGTAAATTTTACAAATAGGCTTGAATTTGAACAAAGATATGTGAAATTGATTAATTTATGAAAGGTGAATATAAAAAAAAATTTTTTAGGAAATTATTACTTTTTTTAAAAAATATATTTTTTTATTTTAGGAGGTCACGTTCTTGAATCTATGCATAACTTTTAATTCTAAACAACTTTTCTTAATAACATTTTGCTGAATTTTCTGAAATAGGGGTACTTTATTCTTGTACAAATTTTATATTTTTTGGCCTACCCTGTACGCCGTTTGACTTGCAACCATTCCAAGTGCACCAAATATGATTATCGAACATGCACCAACTGTTATCAAGAATAACATTTTCTGAGAAATCGGTAATAAAAAAAATTCCCATATGTTGCACACTTAAACAACCACACTTTATTTTTTATTTATTTAAGTCCTCAAATCAGTACAAAGATACTGGCACCGAGGCCTACACGTACAATCAAAATAAAATAAAATCTTTTATATGTAACAGTCGCTAAAATATAGATAGTACACATAATATAACATAATTATGTTAATTCTTTGGAGAGTCTTTAGTTTTAATATAATTTTTAAAATTTAGGTAAGTCTTTTGCTAATGATAACTTTCGGTATTTCATTTTACACCTGGATGCTTCAGAAAATTGGAGAGTCTTGACACTTTTTGTTTCTAGAGAACTTATTTCTAAGGTTCATGTTTGTTCTTAAAGTTGTACTTATGAAAGTCCAAATTTTTGCTCCACACTACATTTGATTTTAGTAATTTATTTTCTAAACAGTACTAGTTTTGCTTGTTCTAGTTCTTTTAATTGTCTGATGTTAAGGAACGGATAACGTTTATAAATATAGCTAATCGTCGTATAGTAGTTTAAAGAAAAAATACTTTTTATAGTCTTATTTTGATATCTCTGCAGCTTGTTCAACATATATTCGCCTGTGTTCCCCAACATGGTATTAAGTACCTTAAATATGGTTCAACACAATTTAATAAAAACTTAATTCTAGGTGTGTCCCGATCCAGACAATCCTCAATGGAAGCTGTTCGAAACGGTCCGAAAACTGGAAGATTCCAACGGCCGTCTGTTCGCGGATCCTTTTTGGAAGCTGCCTTCCAGGAGGACCTATCCGGATTACTACAAGGAAATTAAGAACCCGATGTCCTTAACGCAAATCAAAAAGAAATTGCTGAGTAAGGCGTATGGAACGTTGAGCGAGGTCGCAGGGGATATGACTATTATGTTTGAGAATGCCAAAAAATATAATATATCTAATTCTAAGCTTTATAAGGTAAGCGTATACAGGGCTGGAAGACGATCCTTAATGTATCAGAAAACATTACCATTATCATTGAATATCAAACTATATAAGAATGACGGATGTCCGGGAAAAGTTGACATCCCAGTTTTAGACGTCTTGGAGGTGGTTTGGCCGCCATTGTGGAGTTGATCGTAACTCTAACCTTAAATCTGTCGTTATAATGCAGCGCCTCGGCAACAGATGTCTTAAATTCACTGATGTGATGTCGTGGTGTTGCCGCATATCGTATTTTATTGGAATTTTTAATGATATAAGCATTTTTAACAGACAATAAAATAGGAGGTTCTCAATTCCAGCCGAATGTATGTTTTGATAATAATATGTACGCTGATTACTCCGGGATAACTGGACCGATTTTCACAATGATTTTACCGTTGCATTGGGTGTTAAATGTTAAACAAATAAAAGTAGATAAAAAGCGACAGCAAATATAACTAAAATAGGTTTTATTTTGTCGAAAAATAGCAAAATACGTAATACACTAATACGAACGAACTAGATGTTTCTTAAGTAAGAAAGTAAAACCTACATATTTTAACCATTTTGAAAAGTAGTAATAATTGCAAATAAAAACCAAGTTATACAAACAAACCGCAAATTTTACCCAACATATACGTTGTAGCCTAGGTATGTATTGAATAGTGAGAGTCGTCATTTAATTCTGTAAGAAATAGAATACATGGCGGTCAATATGTCATGCTTTTCATGTAATTAACGTTGGGACGTCAAAAGGTTGACAATATTATAAGCTACAAAGCAATTAAAAAATTTTAAGTCTAGACTATACTATAGGTAGGAAAATAAATGTAAGCTACTTAAATCTAGGATAGGTGTAGGTACTTATGTGAAATCAAGTTTTACGATAAGCTATAAAAATAAATTTAAGAAACTCATGCAGCAAGTCAAACAGACGGGCGGCAACAATGTTTTAATTTAGCAGTGAAAAGGCTAGTCGCTTTCTTGTTGGTGAACTCATTGTGCCATCTATGAATTCAACGTAGCAGATTTAGGAAATCGGCTCATATGGCCTTCTTATAGTTTGATATTCAATGCCATTATCAATTACACAGTACATTTGTTAGACTGTACCATACTGTCTCGGATAGTTTGAGGCCAGTCATTTGATTGTCTTCGTCTTGGATTGATTTGTGTGTAAATTTTTTACCATGACTATTTTGTTGTCTCATAAGGTGTAATTATCTATTTATTGGATTACTTTTTCTTAGTTTATATAGTGAACATTGTAATTTCCATTCCCCAGTTTTTTTAATACTGTCCAAAGCTTTGTTAACAAGATGTACTGCTTATAACAATAAAGTGTATTTTAATTTGATTTGGTACTCGATCGAATTAACTTTATAATGCTTTGTTATTTTTTTTTCAGGACGCTGTGAAACTCCAAAAGGCCATGCAAGCCAAAGTCCAGGAGCTACTTGACATTGATCAGGTAACCCAAAAGAAAACTAACAAACAATGCAAGGTATGCTACTGCACTGCTTACTGTTAACACACTTTTTCCATCGTAATTTAAGGTTAAACTTAGTTCAGTTAAAACTGTTTAATTTTATACCTCTTGTTACTAACAGGATATTATAACACCTATTTCATTTAGGCTACTTAACTATTATATTTTAATGTTTTTTGGTTTAATTGGATGAATATAAACACAGGCTACTGTTAAGCCTTTTTTTATTAGTCCCTGGAACTTAATTCACTTATAATACATGAAAAATAGGTTATTTCTACTCTTTACTTGTCTTGATGCTTTTTTCTCTACTCTCCAATGCTTGGCGTCTGCTATTCTGTATGTATTTTATTTTTTATTACTTACTTTTTATTTTTGGTTGATCTTTTATCGCTTACTGGTACTAATAATTGACATTATTGCTGTGAATGTTTTGAATAACTACGATCAAGCAAAGATAGAGCACGCATTTCATTCATAAAAGTACTTTTGCGGCGAGCAGAGATCTTACTGTTTGTAGAGAACATTCTACCACATGACGTGTCTATGAACGCTTACTTGTAAAATGAAAATCCTGGCACTTTACAGACCTGGTATTCTATCTTGTAATAGTGTTTTGTTATAATGTTTACACAACACGTAACAACGTTTAAATTTCATTACTATTGACACAATTACCTACCTTTTTTTTATTATTCTTATGTCAAAATTCAAAAATTGTATGTACAGTTGTATTCATAAAAAAACGCGTACACGAATTAGAATGAGAGGAAACCTTAACCATATTTGCGTAAAACCGGCTTATCGCATGTTAATGGTTATTAAAAAATGTAAATCATTGGCGTTGGGCGTTAGTTCAATAGAATAACAAAAATTAATTTTTTTATTTTATAATATATCTTAACAGTTTTATAAAAATTACAATAGAAATAAAAAACGTTTAACAAGAATAAATAAAATCTAATGTTTGGTCATATATCCCCGTTTTTTTATTACTTGAGCCAGTCTATTCGGAATTGACTGAATTATATTTGATGCAATATTTGGATCAAGCTCTTCCCAGCACGCATGTATTATTTCCCATAAATCTTCTGAATTTTGTGGCCTAAAATTTCGATTATATATTTTTTTACGATTATATCTCAAACATTTTCAATTGGATTGATATCGGGACTATTTCGACATTATGGGTTTGAAACCAGTGGCTTACAGCATCGACAGTGTGGACTGGAAAATTATCTTATTGAAATATGGAAGTATTTTTGGGATATATTTGCTCAGCAGATGGTAAAAATATGTTTTCTAAAATGTTAATGTAATTTCCGGCATTAAATCTTCCCTCTATTTGCCAGCAAATGCCAGGTCTATGAACACTTATCCAGCCCCATACATTTACGGAAAAACGCCCATGTCTAGAAGTGAGAGGGTTAGTATATCGCTCTTCAAACCTGGTATTGTTTGGACAGTACACACGAATTTGTCCATTATAAGTCGACTGGAACGTCTTTTCATCAGTAAAAATGATTCCGTTCCAAAATTGAGGATTGCGGTATATATAATTTAAAGCAAAAATAATCCCTGATTGTCGCTGTTCTTCGGTAGGAAATTTTTTTTTCGCAGCTGGGCAACATCTTATTTCATATTTCTCGACTCTCCTGCTGGCGGTAGCTTGGGAGGCAGGAAATGCTGTATCAATAACAGCATCTCTTGCAGTAGCAAATGGATTATTTCTTAAACATCCCAAAAAAGCAGCATCCTGTTCAGGGTTGGAACGTTTGGGACGACCTGAACCAATTTTCCTCTTTAGGGATTCTTCTTGTTCCCGCGTTGCTTAATTTTCATTATAGTTTTTTTATTTATATTATACAACTGCGCTACAGCACGGATTGGCCATCCTTCTTCGATTCTTGATACGATTTGAGCCTTTTTAACTTCAGACAACTGACGAGGTATTTTTATGTTCTTCTATCAA
The DNA here is from genome assembly GCA_963969555.1 of Polydrusus pterygomalis. Taxonomy (NCBI): domain Eukaryota; kingdom Metazoa; phylum Arthropoda; class Insecta; order Coleoptera; family Curculionidae; genus Polydrusus; species Polydrusus pterygomalis. The sequence goes on from OZ018383.1 coordinate 12,050,318, forward strand.
ACGTTACCACCGTGCAGTTTCAAAATTAATTACACCGACGCCAATGCTTTGCATTTTTGATAATCTATGACGTGTGATAACCTCCAATAAGCGATCATTTAGACAAGCCGGTTTTACGCAAATATGACAAAACTTACCTCTCATTCTAATTATTGTACGTTTTTTTTTTTAAATACAAATGTATTATATGACGATGTATTACATTGTCGGCTTGTTATAATGAAGACAATGATATGTATATCTTGCTCTCTCGTTGTTGGTTATAACAATTTTAAATTCTGTAAAACACGTCCTATGATGTACAGACACATTCTGCAGCAAAATGCCAAATATTCCCAACGTTCCAACACAACCAGGTTTGTAATTTACTTCATTTTCTTTACAGAATAGCGATATTGACTGCGAAACGCCATCGAAGAAAAAACCTGGTCCTAGACCGAAAAACCTGAGCCCCCTTGGTACCCCTATGAGAGGGAGACCCCCTAAAGAAATTATACCGATGAAGAGGAGGTTACATTCATTAGCCAAGTATATGTTAGATTTCACGGTAAGCGAATAACTTTGCATGTAAACATTTATGGTTCTTAACATTGTGTGTTGGTTTTTTTCTCAGTGTGAAGGCGGTCGGCAACCGATGTTGGCTTTTATGGAAAAACCGTCAAAAAAACTGTACAGCGAGTACTACGAGGTCATAGACGAGCCAATCGACTTTTTAGAAATTGAGCAAAAAATCAAAGACGAAAAATATAGTTGCGAGAAGGATTTGGTGAAGGATTTTCAGTTGATGTTTGCCAACTGCAGGTAACTTTTAATTTTTTGTAGAACATTTCGTCTATCATTACTATGGAGAACTAGAGGGTAGGAGGCCGATCGACAATGGCAGCATTTTCAATTTCTGTCCCGGTTTTTTGGTTAGTTCGCTATTGGCCGATAGATGGCTCTCGCGTCCGAAGTGGGCTGATGTTGTCTTCTTCTTCTTCGTTTTTAATATGGAAAACTAGATCCTCCATAGTTTTTAACTTTTACTTAAACCCTTTATTTTTCTGTGCTTTTACTTTTGACAATTGACATTTTATTGTTCGAAATAACAAATAACGTTTGAAGGCAAGACAAGACAAATAACGTTGTATTGTAATTAATTTCCATATTTATAATGAATAATGGTACAATTTATAAAAGTAGAGTTTGCTTTGTTTCGGGGTGTAAGACAGGATATTTTTCAGAGAGGAAACGCAGCCAAATAAGTCTCTTTCTAGCTCCAAAGGTATAGCTAGAATGTTTAATACCCTGTATTTTAAAAACCAAGCATCGTTGGAACTTTATACAGGCCGAGTTTACTAATAAGTATAACAAAGTAAGTGTAAATTCATATAAAAGTCCTTATTTGTTCCTTAAAGAACTAATTTAAATAAAAATAGTTATCGCGTCCATAAGAAACCATTTATTTGATAGCCCACTTCGAGCACAGAAAAATAAAGGGTTTAGTAAAAGTTAAAAACTATGGAGGATCTAGTTTTCCATATTAAAAAGGAGGAAGAAGAAGACAACATCAGCCTACTTCGGACGCGAGAGCCATCTATCGGCCAATAGCGAACTAACCAAAAAACCGGGACAGAATTTGAAAATGCTGCTATTGTCGATCGGCCTCCTACCCTATAGTTCTCCATAGGATGGCAGCATTTTCAAATTCTGTCCCGGTTTTTTGGTTAGTTCGCTATTGGCCGATAGATGGCTCTCGCGTCCGAAGTGGGCTGATGTTGTCCTCTTCTTCTTCGTTTTTAATATGGAAAACTAGATCCTCCATAGTTTTTAACTTTTACTTAAACCCTTTATTTTTCTGTGCTTTTACTTTTGACAATTGACATTTTATTTTTCGAAATAACAAATAATGTTTGAAGGCAAGACAAGACAAATAACGTTGTATTGTAATTAATTTCCATATTTATAATAAATAATGGTACAATTTATAAAAGTAGAGTTTGCTTTGTGTCGGGGTGTAAGACAGGATCTTTTTCAGAGAGAAAACGCAGCCAAATAAGTCTCTTTCTAGCTCCAAAGGTATAGCTAGAATGTTTAATACCCTGTATTTTAAAAACCAAGCATCGTTGGAACTTTATACGGGCCGAGTTTACTAATAAGTATTACAAAGTAAGCGTAAATTCATATAAAAGTCCTTATTTGTTCCTTAAAAAACTAATTTAAATAAAAATAGTTATCGCGTCCATAAGAAACCATTTATTTGATAGCCCACTTCGAACACGAGCGCCATCTTATGGCAACTCGTAAAGCTGAATTACCGATTCTAATTTGGGACCGAATCCAATGCATTGCGATCGGCCTCCTACCTCAAGTCCTCCATACTTCAAACTATTTGTTACTTCGAAAAATAAAATGTCAATTGTCAAAAGTAAAAGCACAGAAAAATAAAGGGTTTAGTAAAAGTTAAAAACTATGGAGGATCTAGTTTTCCATATTAAAAAGGAGGAAGAAGAAGACAACATCAGCCCACTTCGGACGCGAGAGCCATCTATCGGCCAATAGCGAACTAACCAAAAAACCGGGACAGAATTTGAAAATGCTGCTATTGTCGATCGGCCTCCTACCCTATAGTTCTCCATAGGATGGCAGCATTTTCAAATTCTGTCCCGGTTTTTTGGTTAGTTCGCTATTGGCCGATAGATGGCTCTCGCGTCCGAAGTGGGCTGATGTTGTCCTCTTCTTCTTCGTTTTTAATATGGAAAACTAGATCCTCCATAGTTTTTAACTTTTACTTAAACCCTTTATTTTTCTGTGCTTTTACTTTTGACAATTGACATTTTATTTTTCGAAATAACAAATAATGTTTGAAGGCAAGACAAGACAAATAACGTTGTATTGTAATTAATTTCCATATTTATAATAAATAATGGTACAATTTATAAAAGTAGAGTTTGCTTTGTGTCGGGGTGTAAGACAGGATCTTTTTCAGAGAGAAAACGCAGCCAAATAAGTCTCTTTCTAGCTCCAAAGGTATAGCTAGAATGTTTAATACCCTGTATTTTAAAAACCAAGCATCGTTGGAACTTTATACGGGCCGAGTTTACTAATAAGTATAACAAAGTAAGCGTAAATTCATATAAAAGTCCTTATTTGTTCCTTAAAGAACTAATTTAAATAAAAATAGTTATTGCGTCCATAAGAAACCATTATTTGATAGCCCACTTCGAACACGCGCGCCATCTTACAGCGACTCGTAAAGCTGAATTACCGATGCTAATTTGGGACCGAATCCAATGCATTGCGATCGGCCTCCTACCTCAAGTCCTCCATAATCATTACAAACGTTTCTGTGCTGTAAAATTGTAAGTAGTTCTTTCTGCGGAAAAATTGCGACCAGGCCATCGCATCGTTGTATTTTTCCTTAGAAAAAAACACTTGTTGTAAACCACGTATTTTCAGACAATTCAATGAGGAAAATTCGCCCATATACGAGGACGCGAACATTCTAGAAAAACATTTGATGGATAAGGTGGGGCCGATGCTTAATTCCCCGGAAAAGCACGAAGTGAAAAAAGAACGTACAACAGTCAGAGTGTAAGTCGACGTTTTCCCAAATTATGTTGTGTTCTTTTTGTATGTATTAATTTATCATTTTCTTTTTAATAGGTACAAACCGAGGAAAGTTCTCACTCCTCTTGAAAAATCCCTGAAACATCTGTTCGAGGCTGTGAGGGATTACAAGGACCCCAAGGAAAGGCAACTGTGTCAAATTTTTATGAAGTTACCTTCGAGAATGGAATATCCAGATTATTATGAGGTATTTATTTATTTATTACTATTGAAAAAGATTTTGTAAAAATAAGGAGCTGGTTTAATAAAAACTTGTTAACTATAAATTATAACAAAACAACATACATTCCATTTACTTCATACAAAAATAAACTTCCGAATATTGGTCCAATAATATGCAATAATATTAATATAAAGGAAGGTGAAAATATTAAATATCTAGGAATAATTTTTGATAAACATTTAAAATGGGATTTACATAGTGACTACATTATAAAAAAACTAAGAATTCTTATACCAAAATTTAAACATCTTAAACAATTTTTAGATATAAAAGAATTAGAAATATTTTATTATTTTTTAGTACAAGCCGATTTAAATTATGGAATACTAGGATGGGGAGGCATAAATAAGAATTATCTTAATAACATTGAAACTATTCAAAAATACATTTTGAAAATTATTTACGAAAAAGACCACCAATATTCTTCTGATTTACTATTTAAAGATGGCAAAAAAAATGGATATTAAACAAATATTTTCTTACAACATGTTATTATATATTTTTAAACATAAAAATATAATAAATTATATTAATCACACACGTGAAACTCGTCATAAAAATACTATTACATATAAAAATAGAGTAAACAAAACTATAGCACACAAACATTTTTTAAACATCAATCCATATATTTTTGATATGCTACCACAGTCAATTAAAATAATTAAATCGTTAAATAATTATAAAAATAAAAATTGGATATTATCTAATCCAAGAGATATCAAGAACGTCATTAATAAATAATGAATAAAATAAATAAATATGTATATTATATACATAATGTATTGTATCTTCGTATACTATAGTGATATAAAATATACCAATAAAATATTGTCATATTCCTTGTATATTATAATCTAGTTGTGCCTGAATTATAAAATATATTCTTAACAAAAATATTATATTATTTAACTCAAAACAAGTATTTTTTTACTTCTGAGTTCGGAATTGATAGTTTATCCAAAAAAAATTATATATTAGCATTAAATGTGAAATATTTGAATAAACTTTTATTATTATTATTATTATTTATAATTAACATTTAGACTGTTTTAGGATAGTGCGGGTTACCATATGATTTCAAAAAAATTACCTTGTCGGACTTCCATTGTCTTTATTTTGTTACTTAACACAACGTTTCGGTTGGTTAGTATTTCTAACCGTTTTCGAGTGTAAACTAAATTATAATTCTAAGGCTACTGTCTTAAATATTATCCATGTGCAATAAAGCTTGATGACTCCGCCTACGTGCGTATTGGAGTGTGAAGTTTGAGCTGTTGGTCTTGGACAAGAAGAGGCTTCCAGATATTGGGGATATCTCTACTTGGTTTACTAAATATATGGGTATTTTGATTCATGAAAGCTGCTTCTTTGAATTTTCGTTTTCTCCAGTACTGTACCGTATCCAGAACCTTGGCTTCTGACCACTGTATATTATGTCGGTTGGTCCATACATGTTCCCCTATACCTGATCTCGAAGTTTCACCTCTTTGAGTATGTTTCAGATATTTTTTAACTCGTACGGGAAGAGATCTTTTATACAATTTTTTTGTGAAAGCTTCTAAGCGTATTTCCGGATTTGAAGGCTGTTTTGATATTATAGTTTTTGGTTATCCTTCTAATCTTTTCAGAAATCCCCTTGACACAGGCTATTGTAAGAAACGCTTGCTCCTCTTTCGTTTCTGTATTAATTTTGAAGAAGTAGTCCATACTCAAAGTGGAGTTAAATGATATAGAAAAAAGAAAAGCACAAAGTCTTTCTCCACAATTTTTATTCGAATAACTAGGCGAACCTAGAACAATTCATAATAAATTTTAATCGACATGTTTCGAGTGTAGAAACACTCATCATCAGGAAAACGAAGTAAATAGTACAATGCTGATGTTGTTGGCAGTAGAGAAAATAATAAAAGGGTACATAGGAGGAGTGAAAAAAATTGAATAGTCAGAAGACAGAAAATATTTCAGCATACTGAAGAGTCGAGGACTAGTGCAAAGGCACTGTCTTGGGTGGGAAAAATTGGGGGGTTTCAAAAAGACTTTGTAAAAATAATTTTTAAGTGTAAGTGATGAAAAATCTTTAGTTTAATTCAACTATGTCGGAGACATGTGAAAGTGGTAAAATAAGAGTGAAAGAAAAAATTGTTTTTCGTAAAAGTCATGCAGATGCTTTCATTTTGCTTCAAATAAAATACTGTTGGGGTACCAGGCTTGTTACAAACATACACATTTTGTGCAAAATAAATATTTAAAAAAGTTTTATAAAGTTTTTTTTTGTTTTACTAGAACATCTTTCTGTGTTTTCTGTATTAGTTTTTACTTCGCGATTTTTAACTTTTGAGATGGTATTAGCAGAGTACATATATCGACCTTATTATACCGTGGTATTAGTTACAAACGTTGTGTTAATTAGCAAAATAAAGACATTGGAAGTCCGACAAGGTAATTTTTTGATATTACTTCATTGTCTACCACCTTCAAACACCATGTGATTTATTTTTGAGTTTTGCAACCAAGAACGTTCCAAGTTGCATAAAACTGATGTTATCTTATTGTTAGATATAAGAGTTTGCCTTGGTTTTAAGGTTAATTATATTAATCTTTTTTTAGGTGATAAAACATCCGATAGATATGGAGAGGATAGCACACAAAATGAAGAACAATTTTTATGAGAGTGTTGATGATTTGGTAAGAAGAATATGTAGTATTTTTTTGGTAAAAAGTGTTTCTATTGGTTTGCAACGAAAGGATACGTTTCTTAATTACGATAGTTATTTTTGGCAGCACACGTAGGTTTTAGAATTTTTAAGTGGTATTTTTTGTTCCCAGGCGGCAGATCTAAGCTTAATGCTCGACAATGCCTGTAAATTTAACGAACCCGATTCGCAAATTTACAAAGATGCTCTAGTCCTTCAACGAATAGTGTCGAAAAAACGGCTGCAACTGAAGGAGTTGGCTGATGATGAGGCTCCTGGTAAGTTCCTTTTTTAATTAAAACTGTTGGATAGTGACCGACCGAAGGTTCGGTTTCGGCTAAATTCGGCCAAAAAATCTAGTTTCGGCCACAGTTTCGGTTTCGGCCGAACCTTCGGCCATGCCGAATCTCAATGGTCATGAACTGTGTGTGTTGTCTATACCGTGCGAGCAAAAATTATTTGCATCAAAGAGGGCTTGGTTTAGATCACAATGATATGGGGACGATATATCTAACCAAATCTAGGTTAAAATTTTGTCAAATTCATATTATGACATGATATGCCAAACTAATGAGTAATAAAATAAGTAGACAAATACAAATTTATTTTTGTTGTTTACAAAATTAACAAAGTAAGAATATACAGAAAGAAAAAGAAAAATAATTACATCTATTCTGAGAATTCACATAACACGAGAGGTGGAACCAGGCTTCATCCGAAAAAAAGTCAGGTCTAATAAATCATTTCTTTCCAATAAATTTTGGGTAAACCATTGAGAGTAATTTATGCGTCTTTCAAAATCTGCGGATTGTTTTTCTTGAAATACTTGCACGTTATAAGGAAATAAATTTAGCTGCTTCTTAAGAATAGTCCTGCATGTTCCATAAGATCTTCCCACTTCTTGGGACAGGCGTCTTATACAATTTGTTGGCGTATTTTGCATTATTTCACGAACGTTTGCAACAAGTTCTTCTGTTCTTACAGATGATCTTCCTGCTCCTTTTTGTGTTATATAGAACCTGTTTCCCTAAACACAGCCACAGTTCTTTTCAGGCAATGATAAAAATCCCCAGCAATAAAAGCAACGTTAGGAAAATGTTCGCGAAAATCGTCCATGCACAAACCCGGATTGTATTGCCACTCACCATTTACTCTAACCCCGTTTCGAAAATACGCTTCAACCATGAATGTTTTGTGCTGTTCCGTAAAGCCCATTGTGTGAATTGTTCAAGAAATTGGAAAAATTAGCGATGCACGGTATAAATAGATTTTTTGTGTTGCGACTTTTTTTTCTTGTTTTTTTTTAGAAGATCGATCTCGTCCTATATAAAATAAATTAAATTTTAGTATACAATACATTTTTTCAAGTTTCGGTTTCGGCCGAAACTGAGACAGGGTCGAAGATTCGGTTTCGGCTGAAAATCTTGTTTCGGTCGGACACAACTGTTGGACGTTCTGTTTCCAATAAAGTATGCGTACATGCCTGCCAAGCAATCCTATGCTACGTGTAAATGACAAAGTTGACGTTCTTCAGGCGTTGACAACATTATGTATTTACTTCTACACTCTATAAAATAACACCTGCTCGCTCGTCATCCTAACAATTTACTAATAAACAAACGGATGTCAACGCCTTGTCAATTTGACTTTGATTAACGAACCGCGTGCCCCCTCCCTCCAACCTCCTTGCTAATAATACCCGTTGTCAAGACCTGAGAATTCTGTCCTTGTCTTAACGGACATCGTAGACGCTCGCGGGTAATTTCCTGTCAAGTCTGTTTCAATCAAATTATATTTACTTTTCAGATGTGGCGGAAGCGTTGCAAGACATCCTGCTGACCCTGTTTACGACTGTATATAATCACCAAGACGACGAGGGTCGGTGTTACAGCGATTCAATGGCCGAGTTACCAGAACACGATGAAATTGATGGCAAAAAGTAAGCGAAAGAACAAATAACATAAAACTATCAATAATAATAATATATATCTTCGTTCTCAACCAACTTAAAAAGTTCATTACAGAGAATATACCACCAAATATACAATATAATATAAAATCACAAATAAGAAAAATCATGTTTAGTAACTATTAATAACTCCATCAAAATTATTAAAAAAAAAATATATATAATAACCATTTACAAAAAAAAATGATAATATATAATACGGTAAAGTTAGTTTAGTTTTAAAAAATATTTTTTTAGTTTTCTTTTAAAAATCCTTAATTTTTTTCGACAAACTGTTGTACATGGTTATTCCTTTATATAATATTGATCTTCGGCCAAAAGTACTCTTTACCATAGGTGTATGAATATGATGGGTTTGTCGCGTGAGGTGAACAATGTTGGTCGAAGGAAATATTATATTCGATTGTTTTTCTTTAATAATAATAGAGTGTATTAGAATGCATAGTTTTAATTTATAAAGCTTTTCTAAATTTAAATATCCGTTTGGTTCATACTAGTTTACAGTTGGTTCTAATGAAAAAAAAAATGTTTATGTATGCATTTAATTATTTTGTTTTGTAGTTTTTTAATGGCTGAATTGTAGTTAAATTCGCTGATCCCCAGATTGAAATCATATACTGTAATTTTAAATAAACCAAAGAATAATATATATTTTTTAAATATTTTATTGATACATAAATGTATAATTTTTAGCTTTAAACAAAATGCCTATTATTGGTGAGATGTAACTTCGTAAATATTCAATATGTTTTTTCCAACTTAAATTTTCGTCAATATAAAAACCTAACAATTTAATTGTATTAGTATATTTAATTACATGATTATTGAAAGATAGTAAAGAAATATTATTATTTTTTAATTTTGATTTTCTCATAAACATAAAAGATGATTTATTAAATTTTAATGATAATTTATTAATTTCATGCCATTTACATTACATATTATCCTTAGGTCGTGGTTAATGTTATATTAACTTCTTTCTAATTTTAATTTGCTCTATTATAATTACGACGGAGAAAAGTACTACTACTACTGTACTTTTTTTTCAGAATGCGTGCATTGTCCCTGGACCTAATCAAGCGTCGATTGGATAAGAACCTCTACAAGCGACTCGACACGTTCCAAGTAGATTTTTTCGCCTGCATGGACAGGGCGCGGCGGTTGTCGCGATCCGATTCGCAGGTCTTCGAGGACGCCATCGAGATGCAGATGTTTTTTATCGGCATGAGAGACGAGCTGTGCAAACACGGGGAGATGTTACAGTCACCCGCCTTGAATTACACGTACGTTTTCAAAAATACTTATTTTATGAAGTTACCTTATACAGGGTCAAAAACAAATAAATTTTGCATCACATGCGACCAAATTTTAATAGCCCATTTTTGATTTTGCAGAAAAGCACACATTTAATATGGCGCTACTTTAAAGAAAATGTATCTGAAATAAAGCATTGTCAAAACTAAGAAGTTTTATGTAGGTTGCGTTGAGTCTTATTTTGCCAAAGTGGTGCAATTTACAAAATATAGGTAAAAAATCAAAATTATCTTATGCAGCTGAAATTTTGCATGTGGGCTAGAAACTGCATTTAAAAAAACTTTTTCTAATAACTTTTTTGGATATTTTTAGAAATAACCCCACTTTTGAATTATTTTTTGGAAAAAATTTATATTTGACAGATAATGCTAATCACGTGAGTACTATTTTTTGCTAAATTTTCGTCTCGATCGAAGCAAAACTTGATGCCAAAGTCAAATTTTGAATAAAGCTATTAATAACAAAAAATCCCATATGATGCGGTCTTTACTGGTGACACTGTATGAAAACTGTTATTTTTAGCTCGTTGGATGCAAGACATGCCATCGAAAAGCTCCGTCACCAAAAGTCCCTCCAGGAGTCGCTCGACGAGACCGAAGACGGTGAGACCCGCAGTTCCGACGACTCCATTATCAAGGATGGAGGCAATAGCAACGGTTCCACCGAAGATACTATGACGTGTAATCAAAAGACTTTTCAAGTGGGGGAATTCGTTTATAAGGACGCCAAGGAAAAGGTAAATTGTGGAAAAATTGTTTGTTTTACGCACTGGCCTAAAAAAAAGTAGGATGCTTAATAGGCTGTATACATGGTACAGTTGACGACATATAAATTCGTACTCTCCACCCATACATAACTCAATTACAACAAAATTGGGTAAAACGGGTTTCCCACCTTGCTGCTTATACCTGGATAGAACACCAGCTATATACATAGCTGTAAATTATTGTATGTACGATATTTTACCATAAGTAATAATCGTTATTTCTAAATATATTTGTGTTTAAATTACAGCGGCGAAATAAGAAAATTATAAAATAATACCAGGAAAACTACAAAAGTATAAAGCCAAAAAGTGTAAATTTATTAACAAACAACAAACAAAATACTAATATTTAAGAGCAGTAACCCCTTTTACCACAATGAAAATTGCCGAACGTTTTGCTGGTCAAACGAAAAGAAAAAATAAAAATTGGTATTTAGAAAATAAATTCTACTTTAAATACCAGAAAAGTAAATGACGATCGAAAATATTCCCAAAATTTTTTTTAGAAATTTTTTTTATTTTTAGTAATTTTGTAATATCTTAAACAATTCTTTATTGGTCAAAAGCGAAATTACTTTCCCGGGTGTAGAATGTTGTACCAAACAATTTTTCTTAAAGCCATTTTTCAATATCGGCCTTACTTTTTTCTCAAAAACGTTGGGCGCGTAAAGTGAATTTAAGCGTGTAAAGTGGATTTACGCGCCCAACGTTTTTGAGAAAAAAGTAAGGCCGATATTAAAAAATGGCTTTAAGAAAAATTGTTTGGTACAACATTCTACACCCGGGAAAGTCATTTTGCTTTTGACCATTAAAGAATTGTTTAAGATATTACAAAATTACTAAAAATAAAAAAAATTTTGGGAATATTTTCGATCGCCATTTACTTTTCTGGATGGGGTATTTAAAGTAGAATTTATTTTCTAAATACCAATTTTTATTTTCGTTTGACCAGCAAAACGATCGGCAATTTTCATTGTGGTAAAAGGGGTTACTTCCTCTTAATTGCTGCGCCATTGGATTCTAACGCTAATCGTAATCTTCTTGGCATTGACAAAATAATACTTCTGGTGTAATCCGGAGTTAGCCCTTTCCAAATTTCTTCTATGATATCAAATAACTCTATTTCATTCTGTGGTTTAAAATTTATTTTGTACATTTTTTTTTACCATGAATCATTGAATCCCCAAACATTTTTAATTGGATTTAAATCAGGACTTCTTAAGCACCAAGGCAGACATGTTACATTGTTTTGTCTAAACCAGTTTCCTATATTTCTTGCAGTATGCACAGGGCAGTTATCCTGCTGAAATATAAAGTTATTTCCTTCAAAAACTATCGCGGCCGAAGGAAGAAAAACATTTTCCAAAATCTGAAGACATATATTACTCTTTAGTGTTCCACCAATATTCCAGCATATACCTGCACCGTAAACACTTATCCATGCCTACACATTAACGAGGAAACGTCCACTGGTTTGCTTTTTTTGAGTATACTTCTCATCATATCGGGAATTTGGTGGTCTATATCCTCGAATCCTTCCATTATTAGACTGAAAAGTTTTCTCATCGGAAAAGATAACATTTTGCCAAAAAAAAATCATTTTCTGGTAAATATTGCATAGCAAACCCAATTCTTTGTTCCTTATCACTATTTTTTAAAAACGGGTTGGATCCAGTTGCTCGATTTCTTAATTCGGAACATCTTACTCGGCGCTGCGCAGTTCTAGATGAAGCAGGGACTCCTGTTATGTGCATAGCGGATACTGCAGTTTCAAATGGATTTTGCCTTAAATACATTTTTTTACAATTTCTTGGACAGTACTTCTAGGTACTCTAAAACGATCAGCTATTTTTCCATAAGACCACCCTATTTCTACTAAACATATTATTCTTGCTTTTTCAATAATACTTAAATGAGGCATTTTTAAATCAAATAAGATAATGACAATACTTTGACAGATATCATGATAACAATTAACACATTACAAAGGTAATAAAGGTAAAAAGTTGCATTTACATTGTCACAGTTTAGTGTACGAAATTATCTGTCGTCAACTGTACATTATAAGACTCGTGTTTTTGATTGGCGTTAATATCATCTTAAATGGTTACCAACTTTTTTCTAGGGAAAAAAATAAGCGTTCTACTTCTTTTTATAGACCTGTGGTTTTACATAACCAAAAAAAATTGTGTAAGTATATTTTTGAATTTTCGTAGGGTTGTGAACCTCACATAATTAAAATAGAACGTCTATACGAAAAGAACGGTCAACCAATGCTCTACGGCGACCACTATCTTCGGCCGGATGAGACGTACCATGTCCAATCGAGAAGGTTTTTGGAAAAGGAAGTTTTCAAATCGGACAGGCACACCAACATACCTTTAGAAGAAATTACGGATAGATGTTGTGTGATGAGTGTAAAGCAGTATTTTACCATGAGGCCGGACGGTAAGATTCTTGTTTAAATCAATGATCTAAACGATATTTGGTTCACTCTGGAGTTCCACAAGGTTCTCACTGCTTCCCACTTTTGTTTAACATTTTTATCAATAATATTTGATATGTATGCTAATGGTTTCGAATTATATATAGTCAGATCCGGGCTTATCCTGCGGGTCTTACGATTTAACAAAGACATACTTTCAATTTTTCGTTTATTTTATTGCGTTTAATCATACAATACAAATAAAATATGTAAGACAAATATGACAGACTTATGCAATTTTGACATGAAAGAAAAGGATATGTATTTCATTTTCAGCGATTCAAAAAAGTTTGTACCTGCCACCTTCGTCTTGATTTAAAGATGTCAGTTTTGTGACTGACAATTAATTTAATGTGACGATATGAACGATAAAAAGCAATTTTCTGGTTTTTCCATCCCCAAATTAAAAAAAATGGTGCTTATTTTGTTAAACTATTTCGAGAATGAAAGAAAAAGTGAAAATTCGTCAACCAATATGCAGGAAACCGTAGCAAAAGCACTGGGAATTAGTTTAAGGACTGTACAGAAAATTGTGCATGAAAGAAAGCATAATATAATACCGAAGAATACTAAAAAATGTAAACGAAGAAAGCCAAAGACTGAAGATTTGAGCGAAAATAATAAAACGGGAGTTCGGAACGTGAATTATGATTTATACAGATCAAAAACTAATTTAACTCTTCCAGTTTTAAAAGAAAATTGAAAAATTCGAGGTGTTTTGGAAATCGGACTTGAATCGTTATCAAAATTAATAAAAAAGTTGGGTTTTCGCGATAAAAAAGACTGTAAACTGAGATTTCTATGTGAGCAGCCACAAATAGTGAGTTAGCGTGTTCAGTTTTAAAAAAAAATTACGAAAAATTACAAATCAAAATTTAGAAAAGTAGTATTTTTAGACGAAACGGATATTTTGAAATGAAAGTGGTTCAAAATCTTGGCAAGATGATCCTGTGAAAAGCGTAAAAAAAAAGTGGGATCGAGAACAAGTATTAGATGTCAAAGTAGCGCCGATGATCATTGCTCCCTTCGAGGACGACTCAGACGACGAGGACTTTGAGAATTTCTAAGTGTTTTTAAGTTTTTAGTCAATAATTATAAGCGGTTTTTCTTATTTTACATTTTTTAGTATTCTTCGGTATTATATTATGCTTTCTTTCATGGACAATTTTCTGTACAATCCTTAAATTGATTACCAGTGCTTTTGCTACTGTTTTCTACTAATTGGTAGGCAAATTACCATTTTTAACTTTTTATTTCTTGAAATAGTTAATCGGATTAAATTCCATTGTATTTTTAGGTTAGGTAATTTTATTTGCTAAAATAAATTACTCTGTTTATTATTGCCGTTTTTAATAAATAAATTTAGTAGATATACTATTTACAGGAATGGCGAACATAAAATTTTGGGCACGCCACCGATTACAAAGTTTACTATGAATTATTGTATTACGAATTTGACGGCACGTCTATGGCCTCATTAAACATTTCTTTAGAAAAAATGGCACGTTAATACATAAAGGTTCGCCATCCCTGTACTATTATGTACACAATTTTTGCAAAAATAATAATATTATATGTGACTATCTTCACGACAGTTAAAATAATAAAACTATGTTTCTTTTCTTCGGGTATATAGTGATACCTACATAATCTCACAACATTTTGAAAACCTCTGGAATTTTCGAATTGATTCATATGATCGGTGACCTTTGGACCCTCATGATAAGACCAGATTTGACTATACGAAACTGTTTGCCTCTTTGTACAAGTTAATTAAAATATGTAAAATGGTACATGATTTTTAATAAATAAAAATAGATAGTATGAACTTTTCATTACTACACATTAAATATATTTTAATAATATCGTCGTTTTTTTACAGGCTACGAAGAAAAAGACGTCTACGTATTAGAATCGAGGTATAGTACGAGGCATCGAGCGTTCAAAAAAATTAAAATTTTTCCGGACTTATCGTCGAATTACAAACTCGTAACCAGAGAGGTCCCCCTGGAACCCAAACGGGTCATGTCGGTGTTTAAGGAACGGTTAGAGAAGCACAAAGATGAGTTGGCCGAATTACAAGAATTGGAAAGGCTGATTGATGATGACAGACCGGTACGTATAGTAGTCCCACTGACAGTTTCCGAAGGGAATTGACACTTGGTCAAATACATCCTAATACTGATCCTTGTGGAGCACCACTTGATATTTTTAAAGTTTTCTATAGAATATATTCAGTTCTAAATGGCAAAGTGTGGTTGTTCTAAAGTTCTAATCGTTATCGTGAACTTGAGTACCTATATTCATATATATTTTAAAATTATAAAAAGTTGGTTTGACAACAATTAATTTTAATAAAACAAATTATATTCCTTTTACTTTAAACCTAAATAACCTACCACGAAATATGAATAGTTTTCAAATAAATGAAGACATTCAAATTTTTAAAGTTAATAAAATAAAATATTTAGGAATTATTTTTGACAGTAAATTAAATTGGAATTTTCACTTAGAATACTTAATTAAAAAATTAAGAAGTTTACTACCGATTTTTAAAAACATTAAAACATTTTTAAATGTAAGACATATTATGGAAATATTATATTACGCGTTAGTTAAAACTCATTTAAATTACGGAATTTTAGGTTGGGGAGGAATAAATAGAACTTTAGTTAAAAAATTAGAAATATTACAAAAAAGGTTTCTAAAATTTATATTCAATAAACATTTATCCTTCAAAAGAATTATATTCAGAAACAAAAAAGTTGAACATAAGACAACTTTACATTTATAAGATCTTAATATATATATATAATTAAAAATAAAAACCTAATACAATTTAAAAACCATAATCATAATACACGTCATAAAAATGAAATAATCACAAAACCTAAAATAAATAAGTTCATAGGACAAAAAAATTTCAAATATTTATGTTTTTATTTAAACGATTATTTACCAACAAAAATTAAAAAATTGATTTCATTAAAAAATTAGAAGTCGAAATAAAAGAAACATGGATATTAAAAACAGACAATTTGAAAATATTTTCAGAAATGCTTTAATTAATTAATATTGTTCTGAACAATTTATATAAGTAATATTTTTTACTTAAAAATTATAAATTATTAATTTTATTATAGGTCATAGTATATTTGTTAAAAAAAACTGCGTTTTTACTATAAATTAACATTTTTACTTTAAAACTTGATTTTTAATGCATATTTATGATTTTACATACTAAAACAAAAAATCAGATTTGCCCCTAACAATAATAAGTTTATAGGAGACAACATAAACATATTATATTATTAAATTTTAAATAAAATTATTATTGTTTTTATTATTATATTATCCATTGTAAATAATTTTTCTATAGAGTAATAAAAACTTATTCCCAATAAAAATTAAACAATTTTTTTTACGAATTTTATAACATAACCTTGAATAATACCTACAAAAAGTTCTTTAAAAGTTGCCTCTTTTTTTTCAGAATGTTCTGGCATACGTGTCGACAGACTTAGACGACGGGAGCACCTATTACGAACAGTACAACACGATTTGTTCGGGGGTCATCAAAACCGGTGATTTTGTATATGTGGTAGTTGACGGTGGACGGCAAGTGATAGCGCAGATTGATTGTATATGGGACACTACAGAGTGAGTATGATCATTTTAGTACAATACAGTTTTAGTATTTTTGTAAAATAGATCGAGTTGTTTAAAGGAATTTTCTTTTACTTCTTTCAGTGGCAAATGTTACTTTCGTGGTCCATGGTTCATCTGCCCATCTGAAGTGCCCAATCCAACCAGCAAGTTATATTATAGGAACGAAGTGCTCCTGTCGACGGAGGAAGATATCAACCCAATTGTCAGTATTATCGGGAAGTGTGCCGTATTGGATTACAATGATTATGTCTCGCGTAAGTTTTTTTTTCGGTTTGTGCCATAGACATAATATACCTATAGATCAGCAAACAATAAACACGAAACTGACACAATTATGGCCTTGTGCATGTAATTATCGCCCAATATCTGTTTTACCAATCTTTTCAAAAATATTAAAAAAAAAAAAAAATAATAAATTATGCTCAACTAGGCTCAAGTTGATCAAGTTTTCTTGCAAATCGGTCCTAGAGAAGGATTACTATTAGCGTGTGTTTATATTTTTTATATATTACAAAGAAGTTCAAGAAAAAGAAAGTTAATTTTTGTGACATTGAGAAAGGAATATTTGAAGACTACACCTACAAACATTTTCGAGAACTACAAAAAAAATTCTAGAAAGCCAAAATTTACTTTTTGCTAACCAGTATGGTTTTCGCAGATCTAAGGATACAGAAATAGCTGTAGGAGATATCATAACAAATATTCAAGCTAATGTCAACAACAGTAAAAAATGCTGTATACTATCCTTAGATCTGTGTAAGGCTTTTGACACCGTAAACTATGATATTTTATTAAGAAAATTATACAGTATTGGGATAAGGGGAAATACACACAAACTACTTCAAAGTTATTTAAGCTATCTTAAACAATGTGTTCAAATTGGGGAAAGAAAAAGTTCGGAAAAAGAAATGTGGAGTTCCACAAGGATCAATATTAGGTCCGTTATTATTCTTAATTTACATTAATTCCGTTTCCAAATTGAACTTAAAGGGCAATATAAAGCTATTTGCAGATGATACGACAATTATTTATTTTGCTGAAACTCTTGCAGAAATGTATTTTGATATTAATAATGATTTTTCTTGGCTTCAATCAAATAAACTTACGTTAAATTTTACAAAATCTTCGTTTATGTTTATAACTAAAAATAAAATAAATTCCATCATTAACCCCTTAACATTTAATAATGAAAATATTCAATATTCAAAAACGACAAATTTTTTAGGATTAGTTTTAGATGAAAATTTAAATTGGAAATACCATATCCAGTATATTATCAACTCGATATCTCCTTTGGTATCTGTTTTGTACAGAGCTAGATATTTTATTCCTTTGAAATACTTAAAAAATATATATTTTTCATTCATAAATTTAAAATTACAATACTTAGCTTCTGCAGGGGAATCTGCTTTTATCAAACTTAAAACCATTAGAAAAATTGCAAAATAAAGTTATTAAATGTATACACAAATTACCACATTTAGAACCAACTGTTAATCTATATAGACCGAAAGGGTATTTACACGTTCAAAACATTTATAAATTAAAAATTAGTATTCTAATTCACTCGCATTTTAAAAGAAAAAAAATCAAACATAACACTTCAGGAGAATAAGACATTACATGATCATAACACCAGACATTGTATACTATGCCAGTAAAAAGTAATTTCGGAAAAAAATCGCTTTTATATGACGGAATAATAAAATATAACAATCTTCCGAAAAATATCAGAAAAATTAAAAAATTGGCAATTTTTAAAAAACAAAGAGATATTTACTAAATTAAATTATTTATACTATTTTTTTTAAATTGATTTTATTAATGAATTAAATTGGATTAACTTCCATATTTTTATTGTTTTTTTTTAATGGTTATTATTTTCTATATTATGTTGTCACTTTCCTATATAATGAACTGTAAAAGTTAGTTTGGAATAAAGACATTTTGAAAGTTAAATAAAGCCCAGTACACATGGACACGCGCACTGCAAAATTCTCATATAACGAATGGGACTAATGTACCCCTGGTAGACCCTTAACATGAACAGTATCTTAGCTTAACGTTAATACTGTCCTTTCTTTATAGTACGACCGACGGAGGTCCCGGAACAAGACGTGTTCATCTGCACGTCGGTCTACGACGAGATCAACAGGCAGATGAGGAAGTTGCCGCCAGAGGGCCTAAAGAAATACTACCACCTTCCGGAGGTCGTCGAGGACGAGTTCTACTACTTTACCAAATTGCTGAATCCACCAAAGGTAAGAGAATTTTTTTTTTATTGAAACAACTGCTTAGTTGGTTGTTTGGGTGCGGGAATATGCTTTATTAACAACAAATGGTGAGATCTCAAGGTTTATTGTTGTATATAATCCATTGGTCGATATTGGTGATTTATTATTTCTCGTCAAGTTCGAAAAGGGTTCGAAGAAAGCCGCTAAAATTCTTATGGAAGCACACACAGAGACGGGAAAAATTATTATTTTTACTTTAAAACGAATACCGCAGTTCTTAAGGTGGGATTAACGACGCCATTTTCTATCGTCAATTCGATTTGCCGAACTGTTGACGATTCGCATGCGCAGTGCAGTGCTGTGTCGATCAGAGTAGTTATTTTTATGCCGTTGGCATATGAAGAAGGAAGACAGACATATTCTGGAGCTGTTAGAGCAAGGCAGATGTTAGTCGGCCGGTCATAGTTTTGTTTACGTTCATGTTTTGTGCAATTACGGAATCTTTCCCGTTTAAACAAACACATATTCTCTTGAATTCTTAGGAGAGATGACATCTAGATAGACTAGAAAATATCGTGTTACCAGTAAAAGTTGTTGTTTTTACTTCAGTTCTGAAAATCGACTTGTTTACTCTCAACGATTTTAAGGTAAATTGTGGCAATTTTAGCGGTTTCAAAAACCTACTTTTCTTAAAGTTTCTGTCTTTATTTAAAAAAAAAACCGGCATACTATTCATCAATGTCTTCCTGAACAGCCCTTCCAAAATTAGATACTAATTATTTTTTTTAATAATTGCAAAGTTCCGGAAGTTACCCCTGCATTCAAGCCATTTATAGGTCTTTTATACATGATTGACGTTGAGAAATGTGCCCTTAAATGAGCCAGTCGGTAAATACTAATGAACCTTGGATTTTTTTACGGGTTTTAAAGGATCGGGAATTGTTTAACTCATAATCATAAACATTGACATTTAAATTGATCACTATACCACACACACGCAAGACTAAATGTTATTTACTTATTCTCCTGACTAATCTTGGGTGTATTTTCTTTTATACTGGTTTAAACTATACATGTATGTATGTTATGATACTGGAATCTTTATGTTAGATGTATCATCCAGCTTTAAAATTGTTTTCTAATTTTAAAGAACTTTTAACTTTGTTCGTCAATGATATCATTTAAAAAAAAATAATTAACATACTAAAATCATGAACTACTGGAAATATACATATACATTGTGACCAGAAAAGTCCGCATCATATGGGATTTTTTTTTATTAATAACTATTCGAAATTTGTCTTTGGCATCAAGTTCTGCTTTAATCGAGATGAAAATTAAGTACAAAAATAGTAGTAACGTGATTCGCATTATCCGTCAAATTAAAATTTTTTTCCAAAAAATAATTCAAAAGTGGGGTTATCTCTGAAAATATAGAAAAAGTTATAAAATAAAGTTTTTTTAAATGCAGTTTCTAGTCCACATGCAAAATTTCAGCTGCACAAGATAATTTTGATTTTTTACCCACCACTAAAATTTGTTTTTCACTTAATGAACACTTTACTGATGACACTGTGTTCTTTTTTGTCTTAATAATAAGGTGTATTACTTTCAGACACAAACTTCGTTTTCAAAAATGCTTATTTTATGGAGTTACCTTATACAGGGTCAAAAACAAATAAACTTTGCATCACATGCGACCAAATTTTAATAGCCCAATTTTGATTTTGTAGAAAAACACACATTTAATATGGCGCTACTTTAAAGAAAATTTATCTGAAATAAAGCATTGTCAAAACTAAGAAGTTTTATGTAGGTTGCGTTGAGTCTTATTATGCAAAAGTGGTGCAATTTACAAAATATGGGTAAAAAATTAAAATTATCTTATGCAGCTGAAATTTTGCATGTGGGCTAGAAACTGCATTTAAAAAAACTTTTTTTTTTTAATTTTTTTCGATATTTTCAGAAATAACCCCTATTTTGAATTATTTTTTGGAAAAAATTAAAATTTGACAGATAATGCGAATCACGTGCTAATATTTTTTTGCTTAATTTTTATCTCGATCGAAGCAGAACTTGATGCCAAAGTCAAATTTCGAATAAAGTTATTAATAAAAAATCACATATGACGCGGACTTTACTGGTTATAGGTGAAAATGTTTTTTAAATAGAATGCAGAATATTTAAACCCAGAATAGTATGAGTTCTCTGTTTTAAATACACACCGATTCACCGAGAGTGGCATATGAGAAGTACCCGAAAGATCTCTTGTTAAGACTTTGGCACTGGGCGACCTTTTTTATTATTAATTTTACATGTTTTCCCCCCTTTTTGTTGTACCGGAAGTTAAGGTCCACGTTGATTTTTTAACGGAATACGACCGTTTTTATTACGTTTTTGATATTACATTTAGTGCCCTCTAACGTTCTTAACGGTTTGTACATTTCTATAGGCCAGAACAAATGCCATATAGAAAAGGTTTTTATGTTTAGAGACTTGAGTAAAATCCAAAAATTATAACCGAAACCCACGACGACAGAGCAAGATAGACATCTCATTCTCTTTATCGTAACAAGCCGACAAGACGTCAAATGCAAAGGCCCACCGGGTTCCTCGCGAAAATACAGGGTGTCCCAGATAAGAATGCACTCTACAGGGATCTCGTAAACCATAGGAGATACAGAGATGGTTAAATTAGAGAAAAGTTGCGCATAACTGAATCCTGTAACGTCATGTTTTCAAATTTAAAAAATTCCGAATGCTTCCGAAGATATTTGGATAAAACCGAATTTTCGCGATTTCGTTTTAATTGATTTATGATTCTATTTGAAGAGACATTTCAAAATAAATTTAACATTCTCATTGCCACTTTTTTTCCCCTGCAAGATGGTTTAATTACATTTTTGATCCGACGTTTCGTTTAGTCACAACCATTATCAACTTTATTATTTTAAATAGTCGGAAAATTTAATTGTATGCTTAATAAATTCTACGTTTTATTCTAAATCTAACGGTGTATCACACTTATTATTTATTAGACGTTTCGATATAGAAGAACACATCATTAATGAAAATAGGCACATTAAACATTTAAACAATTGCGAATAACTTCAATCAATTTCATAGCCACCCACATGATGCCGAATTTAAATGGTACGTTATGTTAGAATATTATCATGTATTTGTTAAAAATAAAAAATAATTGTATTTAATAATTAAAATTAATTATTACTTGTTGCATTTTTCAGATAAGTTTTATTAGATATTATGTTTTGTTATAAGTTTATTTAAAAAAAATGTTTTAAAATCCAACTAGTGTTTAAATACAACAATAAAAACAAAAAAAATTTCGATAATGTGCCTATTTTCATTGATGATGTGTTTTTCTATATCGAAACGTCTAATAAATAATGAGTGTGATACACCGTTAGATTTAGAAAAAAACGTAGAATTTATTAGGCATAAAATAAAATTTTCCTACTATTTAAAATAACAAAGTTGGTGATGGTTGTGACTAAACGAAACGTCGGATCAAAAATGTAATTAAACCGTCTTGTAGGGGAGAAAAAGTGGCAATGAGAATGTTAAATTTATTTTGAAATGTCGTCAAATAGAATCATAAATCAATTAAAACGAAATCGCGAATATTCGGTTTTATCCAAATATCTTCGGAAGCATTCGGAATTTTTTAAATTTGAAAACATGACGTCACAGGATTCAGTTATGCTCAACTTTTCTCTAATTTAACCATCGCTGTATCTCTTATGGTTTACGAGATCCCTGTAGAGTGCATTCTTATCTGGGACACCCTGTATACACCAATTGTCACTCTAGAATAATACGCTGTTGGCGAGGACTCCAAGAACTTGCCCCGTTTGAGTTTTATTTGAGCTTAAATTGACTCAATTTGTATCGTCTCAATAGTAAAATGGCGCGAAATTCTGGAGTTAGATGTTTTGCCGTATTCATAATTGTACGTCATGGAGTTAGACGCTTTACGTGCGCTGGTTTTTTAAGAAACCCGTAATTATTTGGAGTTATGTGGTTTGGATATCCATAGATCTAACATTAAGCTAACTATTTGCACAAAAATTGAAATTTTCATAAAAAGTGGAGTTAGACGGTTTGCAATCTAAGCCATCGATACGTGGAAGCGCGGAATTTACAAACGATATACCATAAAGACTTGTCCATTGACTTTCCTAGTCAACTTTTAAGCCTCAGAAAGGGACTTGGAGATAGTATTTCAAAATTAAAAACGGTGTATGAACTTGCGGATCATTTATTAATAAAAAATCAGATCAGTGTGTTTCTTCAAATTTTCCAGATGTATCTAGTGCAATGATGCTATTTGTAACTTTACCAGTTAGCGTGGCATCAGCGGAACGATCTTTTTCCAAACTTTAAATAGTAAAAACCAATTTACGTAACACCATGGGACAACAACGCCTTTCGGATTTATCCTTAATCATGTATCGACACGAGTTTGTTAAAACATTAAATATCGACGAAATTATAAACGATTTTACAAAAAAACTCTCGACGATCTGGTCGTTTTGTATAATACCTTGTATAGTACTTAGTAACATAATGTTTGTGCAAACTTGTTGAGTGTTCATGTGTTTAACTTTAAAAATATTACGTATAATGAATGAATATTTATTTGCTCACGTTTTTTTTTACAAAAACAAACCCGAGAGGGCACAGAACAGTGTCGTGGTTCACAATAATTACTTAATTATCTGCAGTTTTTGGTTGAAAATTACAATTCACAAAATAACATTTATAATAAAATAAATCTAAAAGTTAAATAAAAAAGTCACATCAAATAATTTTCAAATGCTTAATAATACTTAGACAAAAGATATATGCAAACAGAGAAGAGAGACACATAATTTAAAAATTCAAAAATGGTAGCGACAGAATTAAAGCCTAGCTTCAATGCCTAGATTTGATCTGCAAAAACATAAATCATAAACGTATATAATCACAAACATTTTAGTGATTTGTACAGCTACAAAAACATTTAAAGTTTATAGGCATTGTATTGACTGTTTATCAGGATCATTAAATAATTCATTAATATTATAAAACGCCTTACTGACTAGATATTTTTTTAAGGTTTAAGGGATTTTTAGTTTAATCTTTGGTAAGTTTCTAATTCTATCTGGAAAGCAGTTAAAATTTTTTATAATACAGTATTTGACGTTTTTTTGCAAGTATGTAAAGTTGTACTTGTCAGGTACTAAATTACTTTTTCTATTTCACGTTCATAATAAGCTATGTACGATACGCATTTGCGTATCGTAATGAAGCTATTTCGATGCGCGATACCAGGGTTTTTACGGCCCAGTTACCCCAACAGTATTTTACTTTAAGCTAAATGATGCTTCGACTTTTATGAAAAACAACTTTTTTTTTTCTTTTTCTTTCCATCTTACTTCAATACTTTCACATGTCTCTGACAAAGCTGTTATCACAAGTATTTTTAAACCTCCCTATTTTTTTTGTTCTCCTCATTTTTCTGCTCAGGACAGTACGTTCGCACTAACCCTTGACTTTTCAGTATGCTGAAGTCTTGATTGTCGGTCTTTCGACTATTCAATTTTACACCTCTTGTACACCATTAAAAGCTCCATTACGGCTCAATCCCACTATTATTTTCTCCATTGCTAACAACATCAGCATTGTACCTTTCACTTTGTTTTCCTGATGATGAGTGTTTCAACACTCGAAACATGTCGATTTGAATTATTATGAATTATTCTAGGTTCGCCTTGTTATTTTAATAAAAATTGTGGAAAAAGACCTTGTGCTTTTCTTTTTTCTATATCATTTAACTCCACTTTGAGTATGGACTATTTCAAAATTAATTCAAATCGTTAAAAAAGAAAAGAAAAAGTTCACAAACAGCGGCGGCGCACCGGGAGATCTCCCGGTGTCCCGGTGGGCCCATCCTTCCCTGTCGTGTTTTACGTCGCAGTCCGCGAAAAGATCTCGGTTTTCAGACACAAACACAGCGGCGCACCCAGGATTTTATGTTAGGGGGGGGGGGGGGCGCCAATCAGTGCCGGAAGCAAATTTTTTAATAAACTTTTAAGTTACGCATTTTTCTAGAACTTTGTAGCTTTTTAACAGGTATTCTCAGAAGATCGCAATAGCCTAGTTCAATTCAAGTTCAAGTTTCAAGTAAATATCTAAAAAAATTGACTTTTTAAAATATCCACTTTAATAATTATTCCGGACAAAACATACCACTCTTTTTACCAAATAAAATATAGGTAATAGTAATGACGACATATCCATAACACAAATATATTTATTTAAAAATATAAATTAGTACAAAGCACAACAATAAACAATATTTTATAAATAATAGAAAACAAAACTTTTTTATAACACCTTTGCATTTGTTAAATATGTCAATCTAATTTTCATCGACCCTTAGAAAGTTTATTTAAAATTTCTTCACAAGAAACAGGAACATTCTTATGAATAAATAAATTTGCCAAACCATTAAGTCTTACTTGCCCGATGGAATTTCTTAAGTACGATTTTAAGTACTTTAATGTGGAAAATGACCTTTCAGAGGTACTGGCGGTGACGGGAAGGGTAACAAAAATTTGCAAAAGTTTTTATATTGGGAAATATCATACCATTACATTGAATATATAGCTTAAACATATCGGAGGGTATTTATTTGCTATCTGTAAACTTGTCGTTCCATAATTTAAATTCGCATATTAGAATGCTTTCATTATAAAAATTTTCAAAAAATGAATAATTTGCATAAGAAGAATGAAGGCTGAGAAAGCTTTGCAAATTTTCTACTTATAATACTTAACAAAAGTAATAAAAATTATATCGTTCTTTGTATCGCGCCTGGAAATTAAAGTTTTCTTAGTGGGTTATAGTGGGTATAGTAAGTTGAAGTCAATTTCATTGGGGGTTTTGGGGGGGGGGCAAGGCCCCCTTGGCCCCCCCCTGGGTGCGCCATTAAATAATTTTGATGGAGTTAATAATAATTATTACTATACGTGATTTTTATTATACAGTGTTAGGAAAAATTACCAGAACGGTCGATTATTTCAAAATATACAGGGGTTATCAAAAAACGTCTTATATAAAAAATGTAGGGCTGTTAAAAATCTACATATCCCCCCTGGGTGCGCCACTGCACAAACATTACCGAGTCCAGAATGTACATTCCTTTGACTTAATAACTATCTATGTTATGTCTACCAGTCTACCTAGGATTATAAAATAAATTCGAATTCTTTGCTGATTTAATAGTAGGTACTTAACACATAATGTGGGTTTAACCCTAATTAAATTATTACACGATTAACGAATTCAAAAATTGATAAACCTGAACCTAATAGTAATGAAAATAAGAATTATCATTTTCCATTCGTTACAGAGAGGGGGCCCCTAAAAACGTTTGCGGGGAGGGGGGCACTCCGTTTTTGTTACGCCACTCCCGAAAAGTACTTTTATGGATGAAATTATTAGTCTATCTTTGCTCGGTCGTCGTCGGCAATAACTCCAGACTTGTGATAAGCATGATTCCATTAAGATAGTTCGTCAAAAGTGCATTTTCCCTGCTTTTTATTATACTTATCTTTTGTTCTTTCATTTTTATTTGCGTGTGTGCATGTGTCCACGATGTGTGTTACAGGTAAACGTTAGGGAAGCCTTGTACGCCAAACTGAAACAGAAACTGTTGGAGATGAACAAAGTAAGTATTATTTAAAGTCGTTTTGTAGTTTAAATGGTATGAATATTTAGCGTAGATATGAATGAGAGTTACGCGCAGGTAATAGAAGATATAGGATTGTTGCATTAAAATTGTAGTTAGGTTAGGAGGCGAACCCATGTGTATTTGTGTATGTCCAACTGCATCACTCTGTTGTGTCAATTTGAAAAAAAATCGGGTTTAAACAAAAATTGCTGTTTTGGCCAAAATGGCCATGAGAAATCCCATGTAAATGTTACTACCCTCAAATATTGGTTCCCCTATTAATTTTACATCGAAATTATATAATTACATTTTTAGGTTTATATATTGATGAAAATTTAAGTTGGGGAAAACATATTAAATATTTAAGAAGTTACATCTCACCAATAATTGGCAATTTATTTAAAGCTAGAAATTTTATATCGTTAAAATATTTAAAAAATATATATTATTCTTTGGTTTATTCAAAATTACAGTAAATGGTTTCAATTTGGGGATCAGCGAATTTAACTACAATTCAGCCAATAAAAAAACTACAAAACAAAATAATTAAATGCATACATAAACTTCCTTTTTTAGAACCAACTATAAATTTGTATGAACCAAACGGATATTTAAATTAAGAAAAGCTTTATAAATTAAAACTATGCATTCTAATACACTCTATTATTATTAAAGAAAAACAATCGAATATAATATTTCCTTCGACCAACATTATTCACATCACGAGACAAGACCATCCTATTTAAACACCTATGGTAAAGAGTACTTTTGCCCAAAGATTAATACTATATAAAGGAATAACAATTTACAACAGTTTGCCCGAAAAAATTAAAGAAATATCAAAATTCTGGACTTTTAAAAAAAAAATTTAAAAATATTTTTTAAAACTAAACTAAGTAACTTAAATGTATTATATGTTATTATTCTTTTCTTTTTGTAAATGGTTATCATACATATATATATTTTTTTAAATAATTTTGATGGAGTTAATAATAATTATTACTATACGTGATTTTTATTATACAGTGTTAGGAAAAATTACCAGAACGGTCGATTATTTCAAAATATACAGGGGTTATCAAAAAACGTCTTATATAAAAAATGTAGGGCTGTTAAAAATCTACATATCGGTGATAAATTGAAATATACAGGGTCGCCCACAAAGTTGTGGAGAATGATAGTTATATTTTTTTAAATGGAACACCCTGTATATTTTTACATTTTTAAATTCCACATAAAATTATAATTATTTTTTATTAAATGCACTATTAATCTATACTTCATAGTTTCCGAGATATTGACTCTCGAATAGTGACATTTTTTAACTTTGACAGCTTATAACTTTCTAACAGTACGTCTTAGAGCAAAACGGCTTACATGTCCCTATCTTCAATTTTTATTATCTTCCCAAAAAAATCAACTTCCAGTTAAACCGGAACAACTATATTTCCTGCTTTCGAGTTACATCCGGTTTAACCGGAAGTTGATTTTTTGGGAAGATAATAGAAATTGAAGATAGGGACATGTAAGCCGTTTTGCTCTAAGACGTACTGTTAGAAAGTTATAAGCTGTCAAAGTTTAAAAATGTCACTTTTCGAGAGTCAATATCTCGGAAACTATGAAGTATAGACTAATAATGCGTTTAATAAAAAATAATTATAATTTTATGTGGAATTTAAAAATGTAAAAATATACAGGGTGTTCCATTTAAAAAAATATAACGATCATTCTCCACAACTTTGTGGGCGACCCTGTATATTTCAATTTATCACCGGTATGTAGATTTTTAACAGCCCTAAATTTTTTATATAAGACGTTTTTTGATAACCCCTGTATATTTTGAAATAATCGACCGTTCTGGTAATTTTTCCTAACCCTGTATGTGATTTTCTATATTCTATATTTGGTGTTATATTCTCTGTAATGAACTTTTTAAGTTGGTTGAGAATAAGAATATATATTATTCTTATAATACTTTTTTGAAGTTCTTTGTTCTCTGCGATGTTTCCTAACCCATTCTGAGCAAAACAACAGTCCCCAACCTTACGTGGGTCGGTGTTTTCCCTTATTTTTGTTAGAGAGCAGAATTTAACAACTAAACATTTTTTTTTTGTGAAAAATCCCATTTTGATGCGTTGTTGTTCAGAAGCACCACAACTCTAGGCACGTATTCGTCGTTCTGATGTTGGACATGTACAAAAGGTGTTGGCCATTTAATCAAAAAGCATGGAAATACTATGATTGCTCCGCTAATTTTAAAGATATTACTCAGTTTGTTTGTAGTAGCTCAATTTAAATAGTTTAATCAGAAATGAACTAACTACTAACGCTTTGATAGATACGGAACGGAGAAAATAGTAGGTTATTCACCCTCCTTCAACCCTCACTAGTTAAACGGTCATTTTGTATACATGGTGTTATATTCGACATTTATCATTGGGATTTCGTAAACGGTAAGAGATACAGCGTAGATTAACTGGGGACAAAGTTGCGCAATTTGGACATGACTAACAAGCCGTCGAAAAATTTGGAAAATTCCCAGTATTTCCGAAGATATTAGGAAAAAACCAACGAGCTATTTAAATTGCCCGCCTCTAAAGTTTTCGATAGAATGGATTTCATGTTTTTCGTATCCAAGCAGTCGGAACCGCATTGCGACGCCATTACGTCTGTCGAGCGTCATTTCTATCTGTCAAAATATCAGTCCGTGTCGCTGATCGTCGGGCACGGCTGTTTTGTGTCCAATTTTCCAAAATTTTCGTGGAAAACCTTCAAAAATACTGTTGTTTTTGGTAGAATGTAAAACAACTGTTACTAGAGAATATCCCGAAAATGGATAATACCATGGATAGCATGTCCTTTAGCATCCCGGTGAGTTTAAAGTTTGTGGAATGTTGCCCCCGAAAGTAGTCGATTTTGGGCGAAAAATGAGCTTTCTAAATTTAATCGGACAGATTAAATTACCATTTTATATTTAATTATGTCTATTTTCTCTTAAATTTATTTTAAATATAAAATTTCTACCTTTGCAGTAATTTTTTAAAAGAAAATTACAATTTCAATGTCATAATAAAATAAGATATTCATTCTAAAAGGCGTTGGCTTGTAAAAGCATTGTACAAATTTATATTTTCGTCTTGAGTGCGTCACAAATTTAGTCTGTTCCGCAGAAAAATTGTAAAAAAACTGCTGTTTTCTAAAAATTTTAGATCAATGACCTGTTTTGACCAAATAACTGACGCTTTAAAGAATTATTGGAATAAAATACACACTTTTTTTACAGTTAGTTATAAATGGAGTGAAATTGTGCTTAATATGTACTTTCTAAAACGTTAGAATTTTTAATGATGTTAAACAGGTTATTCAGATAATATGCAATAAATAAGAAATTGGTAGTAAGAATTTTTAACCTCAATAATTACCATAGTGCCTACCTATATCTGAAGAAGGTTCTCAAAGAAGCTAAAGCCTAATGTTTTAAGTAATATTAAAGTACAGCAAAATGTTAAAAAATTGATATATGGCACAAATAACCGTATTCCTTTCCAGTAGAGTTTTTAAATTATTAATGACTCCAAACTCACTTCAAACCTTTTGAATAAAGGTCAAGCTAAACCAGTGGTAAATTTGAACCTAAACATATTAAAGAAATTTAAATTAATCACAAAAATATTGGTTAAAAACAGATCATTGACTTACAATTTGGATGTCCCATTTAGTCCCAAGAAAAACTACTATATTTCTGGGGGCCCCTCAATAATAACACCGTTTCCAGGACGCTTCGCCCACCCTTACTAAGTTGGCCGACGTCGATATAGTGATGGAAGACTCTCTAGATGGTGGGTCTCTCTCGGTGGGGTCTGGGGAAATACCCGCTGCGGTAAACAGTATCCTTATGACCTCTGGGACCATTACTAATAATACAATTACTGCTAGTAATGTTCAGAGTCACACTCCTGTTAGTACCCCCGCGCCTACACCGACTACTACTAAGAAGGTAAGGATTTTTGATGAAAAATAGCCCACCCAAAGATGGTATTGTCCTTTCGGAAGTTACATTTAATATTACATTTGGTTACACAACTTTTCTGGAGTTTAGTTGTTAAAATGGCATAGAGTTTGACAATGTAGTAAAAGAATTCCTTTTTTCATAGATTTAAGGGCTATTTCGTATTTTAAACCAGCTACCTACTAAAATAATTTATCAATTAAAAGTTGATACAAACTTTGAAAAAGGTAGACATAAATCTTGTAAAACTTGTAAACAATTATTTGCTATACAAAAGAACCAGTAGTAGTAGCCACTAAAATTAATGGTGGCCAAGTTTTTATTTTTGACTAGAAATAAAGTAAAAAAACGAATTTTTATGCCCTGATAACATTCCAAGGTGGGTTATTTTCAAGCCACTTCAAAATTGTAAAATATTCAGACAATGGTTATTTTTTTTTGATAATTGGGTTTTTTTTTAAAGCCAGTAGGTATAATGTGTGTCAACACACCTATCTATTATTATTTTTTAATTGGCCCCAAGAAGGTATGACTTTAAACGGATATTATTTTTGTTTAATTGTTCAATGTTGTGTGTTTTGTACAGCGCTAGTAATCTGTATGTATAGTAAGCATGATTGGCTAGAGTGTTTGTTTTGTCTTTGTTTACTCCTTAATTCCATTCCATTTTTAATTGCCTCTTTTAAGGTATTAGTTTTGTGCCAAAAGATCCTTGTAATTTGTAGCATACCTAATTGAATTAAAAACATTATTAACCATGGATGGGAACTGGTTTTATTAATACACCTGACTGCACTTGGGGTTAATAACTCATGCACACTCCTTTCGTATCGTTTTTCATTTAGTGATTTAAGCCTTCAAGTGGTAAAAAATTATTTTATGAGCACTTGTTAATAAATTACTTTACTTGCACCCAACTGAATATACCTGATATGCTTCCGCGCATTATAACCGTCCTTTTTGTGACTTTTGTTGTGTACAGGGTGTCCCAAATTCGAGCCTCATCATGGGGATTTCGGAAACTATAAGAGATACAGCATCGGTCAAATTGTGGCAAAGTTGCGCAATTTCGTACTGAGCAATATCGCAAAAAAATATCTGAGCTATCTTTTTTAGTTTTTGAAATTTTTGCAAAAAACTAAAATTTTGAGTTTTTGTTTTTTTAAATTGCTTGACTTATTTTATCCGCTACAGAAAAACAAGCACAACATTGTTAAGGCAACTTTTTACGCTCCATATTGTGACATTTTTAGAATTTCGTTACAACGTTTCGTTCTTGTGGAACTATTATCAACTTTAATTTTTTAAATACGGATCTGCATTTTTTATTTTATTTTTTAATAGCCCTTTAAGCCCTGAATTTAACCATGTACCACACTTAATTATATTTAGACGTTTTGATGTCATTATTACATCTTCAGGAATGTGATAATTATTTTTAAATACGGCCCTGTTGTTAGTTACTTAATCTTTTTACCACATACAACATGTAAATGGATCCGGAATTTTATACAAATAATTTACTATATTTATGTTTTTATATAAATTGTAACAAAGTAAAAATAAAACCAAACAAAGCAAAGGTGGCTATGACAAGAACTTTTACTTGATTGTTTGGCTTAATTATCTTGACAACTGCAGTCACCATTTATTCTGAATATTTCAGCAAAATTATGTTTTCTGCTTTAGAAAAGCGCGACATGTTACTAGTTTATTATTCTTTCAATAGGAATTCACAAATTTCTTATGACCGTTATTTACAGGACTATCCTGAACGCTTGCAGCCTTATTATAGTTATTTTGCTACGCTTGATACTAATTTAGCCCAGTATGGTAGTTTTAATAAACCAAGAGTCAAATATGGTACACGAATGGAGCCGGAAGAACAACAAAATATTTTAGATTCTGTAACCCACCAAAATCCCGCTAAATGATATTTCAATCTAACAACTAACACCAGGGCCGTATTTAAAAATAATTATAACATTCCTGAAGATGTAATAATGACATCAAAACGTCTAAATATAATTAAGTGTGGTACATGGTTGAATTCAGGGCTTAAAGGGCTATCAAAAAATAAAATAAAAAATGCAGGTCCGTATTTAAAAAATTAAAGTTGATAATAGTTCCACAAAAACGAAACGTTGTAACGAAATTCTAAAAATGTCACAATATGGAGCGTAAAAAGTTGCCTTAACAATGTTGTGCTTGTTTTTTTGTAGCGGATAAAATAAGTCGAGCAATTTAAAAAAACAAAAACTCAAAATTTTAGTTTTTTGCAAAAATTTCAAAAACTAAAAAAGATAGCTCAGATATTTTTTTGCGATATTGCTCAGTACGAAATTGCGCAACTTTGCCACAATTTGACCGATGCTGTATCTCTTATAGTTTCCGAGATCCCCATGATGAGGCTCGAATTTAGGACACCCTGTACAGTATTGAAAACAGTTCAGGGGTCAAAATTTCGGAGATGAATTGACCAAGTTCAATATATGATATTATAATGATGACAAAAAAAATATCTATTTTTGTTTTAAAAGAAAACTAATTTTTCTTTTACATCTTTTTACTATTGACCTACTTACTGTCATGGATATTCGTTGTTTACTGAAAAAATTTTAAAATAAATCTCGAAAAGTCGATTGTATCGCTGGAGATAAATCTTTTTTGTTTGGTAATTTTTAAACTGGGACATTAATACACAGACACATGATACACAGTCATTAAGTATATAGGTCTGTGTGTATATAAATAGACCAATTTAACCTCTATAAACCTAGCAGAACAAGGTGCTCAAAATTGAAAATTTTTGTATGGAAAATTAGGTGCTAATTAGGTGCCAACTTTAAAATTTAGGTGCTCCTATGGTTTTTGAGAAAATTATATTTTTGTGTTCTGCTAGATTAACGTTAAGCTAGCAGAACATTACTGCCAAATAAGCTAATCAAGAACAAATTGTAGTACCAAAATTAGGTGCTTATTGAATATCTAAAAAAAAATTAATTAGCCAAGGTTTTTAAAAAATACCGCCATGTTCTGCTAATTTTAAGAGGAACAAATTCCGTATAAAAGGTATATCGGCAACCGGTTTGTTCGTTGTTACCCAGAGCATTTTTTTTGTATTTAAATTTTATAAAATAATATTAGTTGAAAAAATTTAATTAAAAAAAATGCTCTGGTATAATTTATCCAAAGTCAGTGTGATGACATTCCAATCATTCCATCTCTTTGAGACTGTTTACCGCCGTTTGTATGCCGTATGGAATGATTGGAATGTCATCACACTGACTTTGGATAAATTATAACGACAAACAAACCGTTTGCCGATATACCGTTTAGACGGAATTTGTTCCTCTTAAAATTAGCAGAACATGGCGGTATTTTTTAAAACCCTTAACTAATTAATTTTTTTTTTAGATATTCAATAAGCACCTAAAAAGCACCTAATTTTGGTACTACATTTTGTTCTTGATTAGCTTATTTGACAGTAATGTTCTGCTAGCTTAACGTTAATCTAGCAGAACAAAACAAAAATATAATTTTCTCAAAAACCATAGGAGCACCTAAATTTTAAAGTTGGCACCTAACTAGCACCTAATTTTCCATAAAAAAATTTTCAAATTTTGAGCACCTTGTTCTGCTAGGTTTATAGAGGTACCAATTTAGTTTGGAGAATGGCATAGTTAGTTCTGTGTAGGGTGTTTCTAAATTTTATTTAGAAAATTTGAATTACTGTACTAGGAAAAGTTCGTACTTATGTACATACCTGGCTCAAACCTATCAAAATATAGGTGGTTTATTAACATCGAATTTAATAGGGTCACGTTTCCAAAAAAAATACCCCAAAAAAAACTATACTTTCATATTTTTCTCCTGTTCCCTTCAACAGAAACCGACCAAAAACAAAGTCGTCACCGGCTATATCCTGTATTCCCGCGAAGTACGCAAGCAAGTAGTCCAGAACAATCCCGAGTCCACCTTCGGAGACATCTCCCGTATTGTGGGCTCAGAATGGAAGGGTCTGGCCACGACCGAGAAACAGATCTGGGAGGAACGGGCGTCCAAGCTGAACGAGGAGACGAAGGCGTTGCTGTTGGCCGAGCAGGAGCAGTGCCCCAGCCCTGCGCCGACGGTACCGGCTCCACCGGAAAATCAGGTAAAGACATTCTTCAAATACATTGCACAAAGATTTTAAACAATAATTAACTAACCAGTTGACACTTTAACTGTGACATTTGCACAAATGATTTTCTCAAAAGTAGCCTGGTTAGCAAAATCATCTTTCATTTTGAGTAAATATTTATCCATGTCATTTGTGTCACAGTTAGTGATGTGAGAGGAGAATATTCTCGAGAACGGGAATATTCTCGAGAATATTCTCTGTAAGAAAATTTTCCCGAGAATATTCTCTAGAGAAGTTTTTCTACATAATTTACACCGCCTCGATTTACACTGAAAAACTTTGCAATGATTTTTAAAATTTTGAGTTTCTCTAACATTTTCTATAACTCTGGCAACAGTGTTTTACGTCTGCAACAGTGATTCAGGGAAATCCCCTAGAAGCGCGAACGTATACTCGTATGTTTTTAATAGTTAAATGTGATCTTTCTTTATTTGACTGTTTTTTTGTTTAGTTTTTAGTTATTCTTGGGAAGGTATGTTAATCAAATCAAAAAAGAATAGGTAATTTTTAATTTCTTTTTATTGCTATTTCTAGCGGTTTTCTAACCATTCTCAGAAAATTCTATAACTTGAGAATATTCTTGATAATATTCTCGAGAATATTCTCCAAAAGATTATTACCGAGAATTTTACATCACTAGTCACAGTCAAAGTTAGTGAATTTTTGTTTAAACCTTTGTGCAACTCAACATAAGTGTGTCTTATAATGTTTGAAGTGCAGGAAATATGGGCATTTTACTTTTTAACAGGTATTTGAATGCAAGTGGGAGGGATGCGATTTCCAATTTGAGGAACTATCAGACTGCATTGAGCATTCAGTTAAGGATTCCAAGGACTCACAAGGGCATGTTCAAGCCTACTTTCAGGTATAATACCATTAATTTTTAACATAACTCTTAATATTAACTATTTGTAGGCCTAAAATGTTATTTTGATCCTTTGACTTTATAGCAAATCCCTACTTATTTACGTTTACTATGTATTTATAGGATCATCCTGGTGAAGAGTTGCAATGTAAATGGCGGAATTGCTCGCGCCTCACCAAAAAGAATTTGCAGCCTTTCCCAAACATTACAAGACTTATTCGTCACGTGAGGGATATGCATATCAACAAAGGGAACGGAAGGAGCATCCCGCCTGAGAATAGGAGCAAGTAAGTGTTTTTTTTTTCTACTGGTAGTTGCCAATTATTACTAAGAAGTTGATTAGATCTGAACTAAAATTTGGTTCTATATTTGTATATTTGATCTGAAGCAAATTGAAATATGGGAAAATTGAAGTTTATTAATGTTTTTTTCTATTTATAGGAATTTTAAACCTTCTACAAAAATAGCAGCTATAAGCCGCCTGACAACCCCTGCCGCTACACCGAGTGCTGTTGCTTCTACCTCTAATAGTGAGTATTTTATTTATTTTTTAACTAATATGCCAGTAGGCCTTCATGTATATATCTAAGTAAAGCGTGGGTGAGAAAATCCCGGGCCGTAGGCACTAGTGTATTGTAGTTTGTTGCTAAATCTTCACTAATACCTTCCCTTCCTTGGAATAGCTGCTAGTACTTCTTTTATTTCGACGCCAGTGAACTACACCTCGGTTATTGTAGCAGGTAAATAAGTAGTACAGAAGTATAACAGAAATATTTTTTTCTAATTATATAATGCCAGGTTTTGTTATAATATGTGTACTAGACCAGGGTCGATAATTTTTGAAACCAAAAAAATAATAGTAGGATAAAACCCATTGGAAAAGGAAGAGAATATAACAAAAATGAAAGGAAAAATAATTTACGGGCGATCCGAGGTCGGGTTGTATTTACACTTTTTTCACATAACCTCAAAATGTATGTGAAAAATTCAAATAACCAAGTTTTTGGTTTTTTATTTTTATCTTTTACAAAAAAAAATTTTTTCAAGAAATTTGGTGAAAACTTACCTTTTTATGTCCCAAACACACTGTAATTTTTTTGATTTAAAATATTTATTTTTTTACCTTATTTTGACTTAATATTGAAAAGGCACCCTAATTTTCAATCGAAAATTCTCACGTCAAAATATCTGCTTTTTTAAAAAAGTCGGTGGGCTTTTTGTTCGTTGAAATCTCTACTTTCTGATGGTGTAAAAAATATACATTACTATGGTAAATGTTCTCAAAAAATGGAAAGAAACGAACGTCTTATTAAATATTAACTTTATTAACTTATTTGTTGTATAGTAGTACATTTCGACTTGCAATTTTTTGTTTATCAATGTAACATGGAATTTTACGTTTTTCGAGTAATTAAAGTATACATTTTAATAAATAGCTCAAAATTGTACATATTGATTAAAAAAAAAATCGGATTCTAGTTTTTTTCGTTTCTTTGCATTTTTTGAGAACATTTACCATAGTAATGTATATTTTTTTTACACCATCAGAAAGTAGAGATTTCAACGAACAAAAAGCCCACCGACTTTTTTAAAAAAGTAGATATTTTGACGTGAGAATTTTCGATTGAAAATTAGGATGCTTTTTCGATATTAAGTCAAAATAAGGTGAAAAAATAAATATTTTAAATCAAAAAAATTACAGTGTGTTTGGGACATAAAAAGGTAAGTTTTCACCAAATTTCCTGAAATTTTTTTTTTGTAATAGGTAAAAAGAGAAAACCGAAAACTTGGCTATTTGAATTTTTCACATAAATTTTGAGGTTATGTGAAAAAGATAAATCGTTTTCTACCCTTAAAACCCTACTCCTTTTCACTTCCCGACCTCGGATCGCCCGTAAATTATTTTTCCTTTCATTTTTGTTATATTCTCTTCCTTTTCCAATGGATTTCATCCTACTATTATTTTGTTTCACTTTTTACCATTTTCAAAGGCTTCAGCCCTGGTCTATACATTATTCGATAGTTTTATAAATAGAATATAATACGTACAGAAAAAGTATCTTAATTATACTTTATTTCTAAGTAGTTTTTATAATATAAAAAAATATCTCCCCAGTAGATAACTTGTCTACAAACCAATTTTGCAAATTGATGCCGTGAACGGAACCTTGTCAAATTACTTTGCAACTACAAGTATATGAGTAAAAAGCTTAAATTTGTGAATGACATACATACATATAATACAAGAGCGTCCTCAAACATATACATTCCAATGGTTAAAAAGAGTGGAACACAAAGTTCTTTGTTTTTTGAAGGGTTGGTTGAGTATAATACTGTTCCATTATATATTAGGGCAGCTAGTAATTTAAGAGAATTTAGGAGACTAGTGATAGGATTTGTGAAAGAAAACTATTGATCAAAGGAATTAAGTATATTTATTTTTGCTAAGTGTACATAGTTTGTAATTTGTTATTTATAGCACAAGTTGCTAATAAAAATCATTTCATTTCAACTATGGAAAAAAATCAGTGTCACAGTTTTAGTATTGTATTAGGTATTAACAAAGAAAACAGGCCAACTAATTAACTCCTAACTTTTGTAGCGCCAGCCTCAAGTTCGACTGCAGTAGCCGCAGCCTCACAGAAGACGACAGATCCCATGTTCATTTCAGTTCCACCAAGGCCACAGAGAGTTCTACATTCTGAGGCCTACATCAAGTAAGTAAATTTATAGCTTTGATTTCTACTAGAGTCAAATTTCTCTAAAATCGTGGCTACGTCACCTGTGCTTTATGGCACCCTGTTGAAAGTGGTCTATTTTACGTTAAAATGTGGGAGACAGGGCTGGGCTTAAGTTCTTTTACCACCGCCTTCACAATATTTTAAACTTGTACGGAGGTCTGAATTGGTTATTAGCAAAAATATAGCGTTAAGTTTATTTACAATTGAAACATTGAACTTAACGTGAAATAGATTAAAATTTATGACGTTATTCATTGGTAAAACATAGGAATACATTTAACATGCACTAAATTCACCCATGGAAAACGCTATGAACAAGTCTGGCTACATACAAGAGTTTCGCCGCCCAAATATTGTAGAAGAGCCAATCAAGCGGCAAGCGATGCGCATGTTTCGCATCCAATTTACGTTCGCGGCGTAGTACAAAGCCGCCAAAATGCCATGCTGGCCAAGATATTTCGCGTAAATTTATTTATTTTTTCTAACTTTTACACAAAATTTAAATAAAATCAATATCGTCTTCATATTCTATAGGTAATAATTAACATGTTAAATAAATATCGAGGAATTTCATAAGTTATTTAAGGAGAATTGTATATCGAAAAATATTGATTAAGATTTTTTTTTAACATTATTATTTCATTGTTCTTTCCCTATACAATTCTCCCAAAATAAGCAATGAAATAAATTGATATTTTTGTAATATATCAGATATTACCTAAATAATGTGCAGACGATATTGATTTTATTTAAATCTTAGTCAATAAATTGAATGACGTTGATAATTCCACCTTAAGTACAAACAGCTGGATTAATTCTTAGTGAGTGCTAGGTTTGGCAACCTATTGTATAGTAATTAAAATGGATAAACTAAGAATATTAAATTTAGAATAGCAAATGTTTGTTATTGGAAATAGGAGAGATAATTACCCTGAACTGTTTTATTCTAATCACAGTTCAATTAAATAATAAACACCAAGAAAATTTAGTCTTCGACTTATGTTCAACTTTTTTATTTCTGAATATAATTCTTTTGGAGGATAAAGATAATCTTTATTGAATATAATTTTTAGAAACCTTTTTTGTAATATTTCTAATTTTTTAACTAAAGTTCTATTTATTCCTCCCCAACCTAAAATTCCGTAATTTAAATGCGTTTTAACTAACGCGTAATATAATATTTATTCAATTAAAAATAAAATTCAAAAAACAAATACAGAATTGAAGCAAGTTAAATTAACACACAGCCATAATATAAGAACAAAAAATCAACTGAGAAATGAATATGTAAGAAAAGAACTAAAACTGCACAATCAAAGGCTTAAACCTAAAATAGTTCCTATTTAAATAATTTAAAGTATGTATATTTTATAATATTTGATACAATAAATTGTAAATTTAAGGCCCTGGTACCAGTAAACACATTACTGTTTAGGGGTCAGTTATAAAAAAAAAAAAAAAATATATTTCCATATGCCTTACATTTAAAATTTTTTTAATGTTTTTAAAAATCGGTAGTAAACTTTTTAATTTTAATGTCGCATGACTCTACCTACTTAAGTCTTCGTATACTATATAGGTCAAAAGTAATCCTTCAGGTCGTCCTCGGTCTTAGTTTAAGCGAATAATGATATCTCTTCGTTGCAGGTACATCGAAGGTCTGAACGCCGAACAGAAACACATAACCAACTGGGAACGCACACTGCACGCCACTCCGGAATCTTGCCCCGCTCCCGACGCGGAGAAACTCGCCCAAGTCGCCACGTGGTTGGGTAAACGCGCCGACCAACACGACAACGTCGTAGCGGCGCTCTGGCAACTGAGGAACCAACTGTTGAAGGACACCTTGTGTCTGCACAAGACCCTGTAGATGGACGATATGCAATTCTGGAATTGGCTGTTAAAATAAGCGATTGTAAATATGAACTTTTGTGGCAATATGTCTTTGTCGGTACGATTGATTCGGTCTTTATTTATGGAAAATTACTTTGTTGAAGTAATTCCTACCAACTCTCGGTAAGTTTTCTCGTGGTACTGAAATGACAAGGTGAATGTTGTAGCAGTGTAGTAAACAGTAATTTTTTTAAAACCGACCAGAAAATTTACACTTTATGGACAATTTTTCGTCTAGAAAATAACGTTTTTCCGATCGCAAGACCGGAAAAATCTTTTCCGGACTCTAATGTCACTGTCACCCTGTTTTTGTTTTTCCAATCGCTCTTTGATAATACAAGATACCTTGATTTCGTTATTATGACAACAACATTTCGATGTATTGTCGAGTGACAGTTCGTTGATTTTTAATTTTGTTCTTTATGTCAAACTTGTTTCGCGTATATTATAAAATATATCGAAGTGTCGGTCTTAAAAAAAATGTTGTACGTCACGCAACCGAAAATTAGTGTTTTCCAGGTCTCTCCCAAGCTTCCAGGACTCGCCTATGGCTCGCCCTGGAAATGCTTGTCTCGACCTGAAAAACACTACTTTCCGGTCTTGTAACGTAAATTACTATTTCCTGTCTCTAACGTCAATTTTCCGGTCTTGATCGACAAAACGTTACTTTCTGGACGAAAAATTGTCCAGAAAGTGTATATTTTCTGGTCGGTTTTAAAAAAAGTATTATACGAAGAGTTCAAAACTTTTATCTTACTGTCACGTTTACCTTGGTATGAGGATTAGTGCATAAACCTTGAGGTTTATCTAATATAGTAGTACAAGTCTTGCGATGTTTTTGTTCAATAAAAAGAACTTTACGATTATCTTAATGTAACTATCTACAGAATAAGAGCTTATTACTTCGTTTATTTTGAATCTGTACTAGTGATGTACTAAGCTCATTACGTAACTTATTGTTTGACACGTTATGTCAATAATAAATATCAATTTAAATATTATTTTTAAATTATCGCAGATAAAAAGTGCGGTATTACAGCACTTAATAGCATTCTTCTCTGTAATAATGCTCATAAAGCACTCGTGACGTAAATTACTACTATTTTACCGTATGTTTTTAACTAGTTTGCCAATGGGGTTGGTAGGTACGCGCCATTAAATATTTTACTAAGTTATGTTACAAATAGATTCTGTAAATACTTTACAAGAACTTATTGTTAGAACGACGATGGAAAATTGTCATTAATATTTGGGACTTTCTTTTTAAGTGAATCTTACAACTTCTTCTGGTTAATGGGCGATTTATTTTTTAAGAGGAAGTTAGAAAATTTACTTGCAACTTTAGTCCTTCCGTCTTCTGCATTTTACATTATTTTAGGTGAAACTTTTTTTAGGCTGTATACACGTTGTTAGATTAAGCTTTAATTTATTAATATTTAGTATTTTCTCGTAATATACCTGTTTATTTTTGTGAGATATGTTGTTAAGTATAGCGTTTAGTTGGTGTGTATTATTTTTTTATTTCCTTTTTATAGAAAAACAGAGTTACACGACTGATTAACTAGTAAAAAAGAGTTTTATTTGTTTTTCCTTTATTCCTATTCCTAAGTTTGGAGAAGCGATTGTTGAGGTGGGAAAGTGAACTCTGAACTTATTTTTGTGATGTACTGATCAAAACGTCAGGCGGGGTAGAAGTTTTAATACATTGGTCAGAATCCAGTGGCCTCTGGTCCAGCGACAAATCTATGCTATCAGATATTTAGTTTCCCTAAAAATGGGAATATTTTTAAGGAAACCAGTTCCTGTCGTTAAATACCTAGAGCACAGAAATTCGAGAAGGCATCAGGCTTTCGTAACAACGGTGCCAAATCATCTAGCTGCTTTCAAATTGTTTTAAATTTACACATTTTATTTGAAAACCACCGTAGTAGCTACTCCCTTACACAAGGGAATGTTTGGGGGTAGGTCAATAAATCAATGTAGACCGTTAAATCATTTATTTGTAGAAAATACGAAATTTTTTTAATGAGCAACAACATTATTTGCAACCATTAAAATATACAAAGCTTAGTGAACATAGGAATGTGCTTAATGGAATGTTTCAGTTATAATCTCTACGACACTGAACAGCTGTAGTTAAAAGTGTTGATTCGTCTTATATTCCAGAAAAAATGTCCATAGTAAAAAGAAAATGTATAATTTAAACCAGATTATTGGAAGATCTTAGTGCGTAAGGTAGCTTATACGATAAGGCTGCCAACTTTTAAAATGACAAATGCGGGATAGCAGGACAATATTCGCTTTTTCACCATACATTTAAACTTTTATAGGGTTAGAGTTGTCCACCCCTTGGGCCATCAAATTCTTTAATTTAATTGAACAACAAAAGTAAAATTTATTTAAAGAAAATAAATTTAAATACAAAAAAATGTAAACAAATATTCTATTTATTTTTAAAATCACATTTTTTGACTCTATGAAATTTCCTGACAAGTTCTGGGTTCCGATTTAATATCTCCAGGAACTGTTCCCATATTGTACTTTACATGCCATATTGCACTCACCGTCTGCATATGTTCATTCCGGGACAGATTTAACAAATGCGGGACGATTTCAGGTAATCTTTTAGAGGCGGGACAATTCTAAAGAATACGGGACGGTTGGCAGCCTTATTATACGAAGGAGTAGTAGAAAAGTGTTATCTGCTGCAAACTTTTCCAGCCCCCCTAGTAATAAAACAAAGTAAGGCTACTGTACTTAAAAAGCGACAATAATGCAAAATTTAAAATAGTCAAAATACGCAATAATTAAAAAATAAGCGCTTTGTCGTTTTTTGAAAAAGGCAGTGCTGGAATTTCTTCTTTGGCTTCAATACCCCACAAGGTCGGCGACTGTTTGATCCATTTCATCGGCGATCGCTTTGAATTTACTTTTTTCAAGGACTAGTTCATCTGTGAAAATTCCAAAACGACTTTATTTTGTTATAGGTTGGAAAGCATGTTGATACTCCCACCTTAAGGTTGAATTCTCAACGTCGTTCAATTTATTGCCAACCTATTTCGCTTTGTTTTTTCAGGTTTATTATTTTTTAAACTAACATTTAAATAAAATCAGTATCGTCGGCACATTACTTAATATAGGTAATATCTGATATATTACAAAAATATCAATTTATTTCATTGCTAATTTTGGGAGAATTGTATAGTGAAAGAACAATGACATAATAATGTTAAAAAAAATCTTACCCGATATTTTTCGCTATACAATTATCTTGAAATAAGGTAGGAAATTCCTCGATATTTATTAAATATGTCAATTAATACCTATAGAATATCAAGTCGATACTGATTTTCTCTAAATTTTGT
Organism: Polydrusus pterygomalis; assembly: GCA_963969555.1. NCBI lineage: Eukaryota > Metazoa > Arthropoda > Insecta > Coleoptera > Curculionidae > Polydrusus > Polydrusus pterygomalis. The sequence goes on from OZ018383.1 coordinate 12,094,080, forward strand.
GTAAAAGCTAGAAAACATAAATAAATCTATACGAAATAGCAAGCACGTTGATACTCCCACCTTAAGATCTCGGTGTTTTACCAGATTATAAGTGAAATGTTTTCTCCATTAGTATATGTTACCGTTCAAAACATATCTAAACAACGGAAATTAAACTAAAAAATAAATAACCAAAATAATAATTAAAAAGAAAAACAATAAAATCGGACACAGAATAAATAAATATATTTCCATTTGTATGGTGTATTACAACAGCGTTAGAAATCTTACATACACTTTATTCTACACGACCAGAAAACAACAAACGTAACTAACTTAATAAAAGACCCCGTATATTCGAAAAAATTGGTAAGTCGCCCTTTCATTAGCAAAAATTATTTTGCTTCGAGGCCTAGTGTGGTGTTGAGAGTCGCTTTTATTTGTAAGACCAATCGCAAAATAATTACGTATAAAAAACATTTCGTAGATACTTTCAAATGTTCGTTTACACAGAAGGTATTACCAGCTCAGCGAATATACAGGGTGATAAAAAAAAAAATATACTGGGTGTGGTGTAAAGGATAGGATTTAGAGGATGAGTTCGACGAAGGCGGTGTCCAAATCGTCTCCAATTTCCTTGTAGCGTTCCTTTTCGGCAACAAGTTCGTCTGTACAGAGAAATAAAATAAATAGTACAGAAAATAATAAGAAAAAAGTGAAAAATAATCGAAATAAGTTCGTGTTTCTCACAAGTGTGAGTGTGTTGTTAACGGTGTATCTTTTAGTATATTATCGTTAATATTAGTAGCAGCTTTACTTACCTTTAGAACGGCTTTTCAAGTAAAACAATGTTTGAATAAAAATTTAAAAAAGTACATATTTTAAACTTGTATCTGTAAAGTTATGTAATTTCTTTCGTTTTAAGCAGTAATGTCTGGCAAACCGTTGTCAACGGCACTGGTGTTACTAGCACATCTAAACACACGACCATGCAAAAACAAAAGGGAACAACAAAGGATAAAAAGCAGCAAAATAAAATGCTCTTAAAAAGTTAAACATCCCGACAACACGCTATTTTTAAAATCCATCTTTTGTTTTAACTTTTTAACAGCAACTTAACACAACAAAAAAAAAACAACAAAAATGTGAATTAAAAATATTTATATAATTAATCAATCAATTAGTTTATAACTACATAAAAATACATTTTTAATATTAGAAAATATAAACAATAAGGGGGGCTTTAAAATAAAATTTATTTATCAATAATTGTAATACTTAATATTTTTTTCAACGACATTTTTTTTCCTGGAAAATTTCGCGAGTGTTGCATTTTTCCACAGATAATCATATTAGAAGTTTGATGATTCTGTTGCAATTGTAGATGACATTGCCCTCTATTGGTGCTGATTTCAGTTAGGAAAGAAACTCATTGCTTTGCATTTTCTTTTAAAGTGTAATAAATTAATATTAATAAAGTGTATTAGCCACAACTTTCTTTGTAAGTTATACAAGAAAAATACTTCCTCCATGCGCGACAAAGACGCAACAATCGCGAAGCTTTCCAGTTTTATTCCTACGAAAAAAATCTACGCGAATTAAAAAATGTACAATGCTTATTATACAAAAAAAAAATTGATAAATGAAACGAAGCATACATGTCAGCAAATAACTAATAAGAGTTTTAAACAACCCTATTTCCTTCGGAAAATATCATCCCGTGCAAGACCTCCATCTGTCAATTGCTAGGTTGACTCGTACGATGGGCCTGTCCACTCGGCGTAGGTGCAAAATTCTTGTACCTTGTACTTGTCAACCTTACAAGTAGTAAAGGTCTTGAACCCGCAAGGCTGTTGGTAGGGGACAAAGGTTGACTCCACTGCCCATGGGGGAGTTTTACCGAATTCCAAGAGAGTAAACAATAAAATCCCGCATGAGGTAAATTGTGGGAGGAACATATTATGGCAATACACTCCCCTAAAGGTGGAAAAATGTGTAAAAAAAACTTGTTAGTGAAAGAACATAAATAGGGAAGTCCCAAGGATGCTTGATAACGTTTAAATCATCCCCAAGGATCGTTGGGACTATGAATGATAAAGAATACTATTGAAATATTTTCTTTAGGAAATAAGTCGACTAAAATACCCATTTTGGATTAGTTTTAGTTATTTGCTAACAAAAAAAAAATACTCGAAAAATAACTAAGTAAAAGGGCCAATCTTTCTTCGATAAATATGGCAGTGATCTTTAAAAAACAAATATTGCAACGATATTGATCGAGTGATCACGAACTGTGGCCGATTTGTAGCTTCGTCCTTATACTTAATGCGAAATAGTAACTTTTTCAGCTAGCTACACAATAACTTAAATGCGTGTTTTTATTTGTGACGTATGCATTTTACTGAATAATTTCTTTCAAATAAAAATAGGAAAACTTAACAAGTGGACTTGTGTGTGTGTAATCTGTGCTAAAGTGTAAATTTTAAATGCGCCTAGACTTAAAGCTTAATCATCTATATATTCCGTGAAAGCAGCCAAAGAGTATAAGTCTTTTTTTTTTCAAAAATGTTGGCGATATTTTGTCCAATAATCAAAAAATCGACCACCATTTTTTAAATATATCCTACAACCTAAATATCTTTTTATAGCTAGGTTCTTAAATTAAATCTTCTGGACGTTTTGACACCTCACATACCTACTGGTTTGAATAAGGAATCAAAATTTCGAAGAAGATTTGTTTTAAGCACATAGTCTTTATGGAAAAGCACCAAACAAGGACATTACTGTTTATTTATTAAAATTGATATCATTTTTAGTTTTTATGCAAAAAAATAAATGCAAAAATTTGGTCCCACAACACGGGGCATTTGTTGGAATGTTTTGTTTCCACGTTTACCTGAGCAGAAGTTTGAAAAGAGAGGCACATCAAGTTTATACATACAGGGTGGCCCTTTAGTGTGGCAAAGTACAATAGCTCCTTTACTATTTCAAATACATTAAAAATATTAATACAAAAGTTGAAGGGCAGTAAGTGACTTATAACGTAAAATTATTTTTAACTCTATAGGGTGGCTCAAAAAAGCGGAACAATAAAAAATGTACTTTTTTCAAACGGAACATCCTGTATATTTTTTCATTTTTAAATTCCACATAAAATTATAATTATTTTTTATTAAATGCACTGTTAGTCTATACTTTATAGTTTCCGAGATATTGACTCTCGAAAAGTGACATTTTTGAACTTTGACAGCTTCTAACTTTCTAACAGTACGTCTTAGAGCAAAATGGTTTACATGTCCCTATCTTCAATTTTTATTATCTTCCCAAAAAAATCAACTTCCAGTTAAACCGGAACAACTATATTTCCTGCTTTCGAGTAACATCCGGTTTAACCGGAAGTTGATTTTTTTGGGAAGATAATAAAAATTGAAGATAGGGACATGTAAGCCGTTTTGCTCTAAAACGTAGAGTTAGAAAGTTAGAAGCTGTCAAAGTTTAAAAATGTCACTGTTCAAGAGTCAATATCTCGGAAACTATAAAGTATAGACTAATAATGTATTTAATAAAAAATAATTATAATTTTATGTGGAATTTAAAAATGAAAAAATATACAGGGTGTTCCATTTGAAAAAAGTACATTTTTTATTGTTCCGCTTTTTTGAGCCACCCTATAGAGTTAAATATAATTTTACATTATAAGCCACTTACTGCCCTTCAACTTTTGCATTAATATTTTTAATGTATTTGAAATAGTAACGGAGCTATTGTACTTTGCCACACTAAAGGGCCACCCTGTATGCCCGTTTTTAGACAGATGCACGAAACCTCATTTGTTGTAAATAAATAAACATTTGTAACGGGGGTTGAGTAAAAAGCTAAATTTATCATAAAATGTATGTAGTAAAATTCCACGAATGTTTACGTACATACACATCGAACGCGAAATCTATCCAAAAACGCCATTTTTTTCTATGCAAAACGATGACATTCCTATCGTGTAACGTGTAAGAGTGTAAATTGTAAAAATAGAATATTCTTATGTAAAAATGACATCCGTTGACGACCTGGTACCCTATGTAATTTTACATATTTTGAATGTCGTGTAACGTAGCCTCCATTTCGTCTGCCAGCAGTTTGTTTCGTTCTTTTTCTGATAATAGGTCGTCTGCAATTTGGGAAGGAAGAGGAGGGTAGTTAGAGGTTATTAAAAAAAAAAAAAAAAAAAAAAAAAAGGTAAAAGTTATTTTTGGAGCTGCACGTGATTACTAAAGATTTTGATTATGTTATATATAAGCAATTAGCTCTAAAAACTTTAAATCATTTAAAGAATGAGCACCCCTAACATTAGGTCCTGGATTTCTGGAAGGTTCCACTTTAAAGCGATATGTCGTCCTTTTGACACTAAGATTGAATAGTAATAGATCTTTGTTAGGTGTGCTACTTCTTTCAAGGTTAGAAAAAAACACTCGTGTTTTGAGTATTCTGTGGTATAAATGTCAAATGTAGTTGCATTGAAGTTTTCCATGAAACTATTAGAAATTTCAATAGTTACAGTGTCACCAGTAAAGTCCGCATCATATGGATTTTTTTTTTATTAATAGCTTTATTCAAAATTTGACTTTGGCATCAAGTTCTGCTTCGATCGAGATGAAAGTTAAGCAAAAAAATAGTAGTCACGTGATTCGCATTATCCGTCAAATTTTAATTTTTTCCAAAAAATAATTGAAAAGTATTAATATACAGTGACCGGCAAAGAGTTCGCAACATATGGGAAAATTTTTTATTAGCGGAATATTGAAAAATCTTTTTTGGGGGATTGGATGTGCATGTCCCATAACCTTAAAATCGATTTTGACATACGTCACGTGACCAATGGTATGGCGGGAAAGTTGAAAAAACCAATATGAAATTATCATAAATCAGATAAGTTGATGAGATATCGAAAAAATTTCAAGAATAAAAAGTGTTTAGAATTCCATTAGAACCTTAAATACAATGTTTGGGATATCTACTTAAAAAAACATAAAATCGAATATTCGATTTTATGTTTTTTTAAGTAGATATCCCAAACATATGCGATTTTATGTTTTTTTAAGTAGATATCCCAAACATTGTATTTAAGGTTCTAATGGAATTCTAAACACTTTTTATTCTTGGAATTTTTTTGATATCTCATCAACTTATCTGATTTATGATGATTTCATATTGGTTTTTTCAACTTTCCCGCCATACCATTGGTCACGTGACCTATGTCAAAATTGATTTTAAGGTTATGGGACATGCACATCCAATCCCCCAAAAAAGATTTTTCAATATTCCGCTAATAAAAATTTTTCCCATATGTTGCGAACTCTTTGCCGGTCACTGTATAATATTTCTGAAAATATCGAAAAAGTTATCAGAAAAAGTTTTTTTAAATGCACTTTCCAGCCTACATGCAAAATTTCAGCTGCATAAGATAATTTTGATTTTTTACCCACCACTAAAATTTATTTTCCACTTAATGAACACTTTACTAGTGACACTGTGTTCTTTTTTTGTCTTAATATTAGGGTGTATTACTTTCAGACACAAACTACGTTTTCAAAAAACACTTATTTTATGAAGTTACCTTATACAGGGTCAAAAACAAATAAACTTTGCATCACACGCGACCAAATTTTAATAGCCCCATTTTGATTTTGTAAAAAAACACACGTTTAATATGGCTCTACTTTAAAGAAAATGTATCTGGAATAAAGCATTGTCAAAACTAAGAAGTGGTTGCGTTGAGTCTTATTTTGCAAAATATGGGTAAAAAATCAAAATTATCTTATCTGGCTGAAATTTTGCATGTGGGCTGCATTTAAAAAAACTTTTTCTAATAACTTTTTTCGATATTTTCAGAAATAACCCCACTTTTGAATTATTTTTTGAAAAAAAATAAAATTTGACAGATAATGCGAATCACGTGACTACTATTTTTTTGCTTAATTTGTATCTTGATCGAAGCAGAACTTGATGCCAAAGTATTAATAAAAAAAAATCCCATATGATGCGGACTTTACTGGTGACACTGTATCTGAATATGTTCTTTAAGGGAATTTTACATACCTTCGAGCCTGTCGACCTCCTTTTGCAATTTTTGGACTGAACGTTCGGCAAATTCAGCACGGGCTTCAGCCTACGATTCAGAAAAAAGCAAATCAGAATACCTTTTGAAGTCGGGGCTAAAATCGATTTTGAACATAATTTCGTAAATTAATAAAAAAATAAATGTGTAGTATAAATACTTCTCCGAATAATCATTTCTACGATAATTAACGTTAATACTTAATATTATATTAATGACTTAATCGATCATAAATAAAATACAAAATCATGTTCAAATAGTTCAGTTGTTTAAATACACCATTAAAAAATAAGTCCTTGTTATCACAAAAAGAGAATTGATAATATCTAATAGGGACTTAATTAGCCGCATTATCTTGTATTACTTTTTAATGGTGCATTTTTAAAATTATTTTAATAAAAATTTGACAAAACTGGACTCCTTAAATACTGTGGTGTCACACAGTCCACAGTCGGTTGGAATGATGCTGCCAACTCAAATTAATAATAATAATATATATCTTTATTCTCAACAAACTTAAAAAAGTTTATTACAGAGAATATAACACCAAATATGTTTAGTAACTAATAACTCCTTCGAAATTATTAAAAAAAAAAATATTTATATATACTTAATAGGTTAAAGTTATTTCAGTTTTAAAAAACATTTTTTTACTGTTTTTTAAAGGTCCATAATTTTAATATTTCTTTAATTATTTTCGGCAAACTTGTAAATTGTTATTCCTTTGTATATTATTGATTTTTGGCCAAAAGTACTCTTTACCATTGGTGTGAATATGATGATTTTGTCTTGTGATGTGAATAATGTTGCTCGAAGGAAATATTATATTCGATTGTTTTTCTTTAATAATAATAGAGTGTATCAGAATGCATAGTTTTAATTTATAAAGCTTTTCTAAATTTAAATATCCATTTGGTTCATACCAATTTACAGTTGGTTCTAAAAAAGGAAGTTTATGTATGCATTTAATTATTTTCTTTTGTAGTTTTTTGAATGGCTGAATTGTAGTTAAATTCGCTGATCCCCAGATTGAAATCATATATAAATCATAAATTAGCGGACCTATAAAAACCAAAATCCCGCTAGTACAGAGTTATTGGAGTGTCATTTATAAAGCGTGTGTTCTAGACCCACAATATTTACAAACCCACAGTCCGAGGTCGAGGGTTTAAATTTCGTTCCAATGTTGTCAAATATTTTATTTTTTCCAAAGTAAAATCAATCGCATGCATACATGATAATGGTTAGAACAACGTAAAGCAAAGCGTTTTTTTTTGCGAAATCTCTAGAATACTTACAATAAGGTGCAACGTGAAAAATACGAACTAATCCATGTCCCTTAGGTGACGTGAGTAAATGAATAGATTGGAACTAGTATGTAAGCAAGGTGCCTTACCAACGGATTTAGGACTACTGTGAAGGACATGCATATGATATTGATAAAAGGTTCCCATATCCTCTAACATAAATTTTAGAAACCACTTTAAATTTTTTTCTATTAATTGTTTTAGAAGAAAATATAGTATGTCCATGGGTGGTAGAAACAATATAGCTATGATATCATTATAACAATTAACAAAACAGGAGATTTGTAGACATTTAAAAAAATTGTATTTATTTTCCAACAGAGATAAGAATTACTCCCTATCAATGATGAAGTCTCTCTGTATCCCTGGACACACCGTATTTTTCTCTACCGATGTTGCTTGTAAACTTTTAAAAATTAGTTATAATTAATGAATTTAAAGGGTTATTTATACTATACATCAGCGCGTCTTAGTAAGAGATAGAGCGGCAACACCACCTTATGCCGCACCCAAGAAAAAATCTTTGTTCCTCGTTTAGCACAAGCTAGTTATAGTTACTGCTCGTCTTACGCAATACGTACAAACGTATAGTAAAAATAACCCTAACCCTTTACGTCTGATAGGTGCAGAAAAGTTTTTAAAATGTGATAAACTTACTTCACGTAATTTGTCAGAAATAATGCGGATTTTGTCTTCGCTGTGTTCTCTGCCCACCGCCGCCTTGACATAAAACAAACAACGAACAATTGAAGCTGGTTTTATAATACAACATGCTAAGAAACAACTTTGCTACAGAAATATTTGAATGAAGAAGGTACATATCGGCGCTCACCTGACAAATGGACATAAGCGCCAAAAAATTCAACTTATAGATACCTACCAGTAAATACTTCGACAAGTACAGTTGTATTCATAAAAAAAGCGTGAAAGAATTGGAATGAGAGGTAAGTTTTGTCATATTTGCGTAAAACCGGCTTGTCTAAATGATTGTTTATTAGAGGTTAGCACACGTCATAGATTATCAAAAATGCAAAGCATTGGCGTCGGTATAATTAATTTTGAAACTGCACGGTGGTAACGTTTGAAAAACTTTGACGGAAGATCATAAAAATGCTCGTCAGTTGTCTGAAGTTGAAAAGGCTCAAATTGTATCAAGAATCGACGAAGAATGGTCAATCCGTGCTGTAGCGCAGTTGTATAATAGAACTAAAAAAAACTATATTGAAAATTAAGCAACGCTAGGAACAAGAAGAATCCCTATTCCCTATAGAGGAAAATTGGTTCAGGTCGTTCCAACACTGAACAGGATGCTGCTTTTTTGGGATATTTAAGAAATAATCCATTTGAAACTGCAACAAGAGATGCCGTTACTGATACCGCATTTCCTGCCTCCCAACCTACCGCTAGCAGGAGAGTCAAGGAATCTGAACTAAAATGTCGGTTCATGGACCTGGTGTTTGCTAGCGAATAGAGGGACGATTTAATGCCGGAAATTACATTAACATAACATTTTAGAAAACATATTGTTACCATCTGCTGAGAAAATATATCCCAAAAATACGTTTATATTTCAACAAGATAATTGTCCAGTCCACACTGCCAATGCTGTAACCCACTGGTTTCGAACCCATAATGTGGAAGTGCTGCCTTGGGTCGCTTATAGTCCCGATATCAATCCAATTGAAAATATTTGGGGTATAATCGTAAAAAAATATATATAATCGAAATTTTAGGCCACAAAATTCAGAAGATTTATGAGAAATAATACATGCGTGCTGGGAAGAGCTTGATCCAGCTATTGTATCAAATATAATTCAGTCAATTCCGAATAGACTGGCTCAAGTAATAGAAAAACAGGGATATATGACCAAGTATTAGATTTAATTATTCTTGTTAAACGTTTTTTGTTACTCTATTGAACTAACGCCCAACGCCAATGCTTTGCATTTTTTATAACCTTTAAGATGCAATAAGCCGGTTTTACGCAAACATGGTTAGGTTTCCTCTCATTCTAATTCGTGTACGTTTTTTTATGAATACCTACAACTGTACCTAGTCCGTTAGCAACTTGAAAATATCTTTATTTTGAAATATTTTGGCACTTACGATAACATAATATCAGGAACGGCGAGGTATGGTGACACAAAATACGTAACTGTAGGTTTCAAAGTAGTTTCAAAAGTACATTTAATTTTTGAATCTACCCCAACGCCTAATGGGGCACAATAGGATGGATATAACAGTACAAGAGAAAACTAATGAATAGTTGAGTCCCCATACAAAAGATCTGTTACATACAAGGTATGGGCAATATACAGGGTCGACAAACAACGAACGATGCAGGATGACCACTATTATAGCGAGCTGGGTGTATGCTAGTATACAGGGTGAAGAAACAACGTTTTGATTTAAGCTAGTTTTTGGTTTATGAGAAGTTAAAAAAGTTACGTTCTACATTGAACAACGGTGGAGTATTATATTTAGGAATTCAATTAAAATATAAACTAAAACCGGCCCAAAACAGAACGTCTTCAGCTACTCCCAGTATCTACAACTCAATCCGAGCTCGATCCTCAAAATTACCTCTCTAAGTTGCTGCGAGACCTGCTTTAGCGATATGGAATATTCTTCTTCTTTTAACGTCGCCTAGGGTTAGTTCAAAAATCATAAAACACGTCAAACACACATTTTTAACTTGTCAAAATAATTTTAAAACAGTAGTTGTGGCAAAGAATAATGTGAGACCTACAAATCCATGTATGAATGAATCAGAGCTAGGAAATAGTTGCTAGGCAACTTACCCGATTTTTTGCATTGCTATTTAGTATAAAATGAAGTGTCGACGTTATACTTTGCCTCATACGTAATGTTTCTATGTAATAAAAATAAAGAAAAAAAAAACATCTATAAAGTTAAACAATGATAAAGACAATCGAGCATCAACAACACTGCTGAGCTGGTTATTGTTAAGGGGCAAAACTGGCAACACTGTAAAAGAAAACATTCGCTATTTGACTGTGTACCTCCTTTAGGCGGGTGGTCAAGTTTTTGATTTGGTTCTTGTATTCTTCCTCACGTTGGTTGGCCTAGGGTTTATATTATTCTTTTATTATATGGATATTAGGTATAAAACATAAATTTTGATACACTATTTGACACGTTTGACATTTTAAAAAGAATGTCAGGCGGATGTATCGATTGTGTAAAAAATATACTATGTAAGTAGTATCAAAAATTTATGTTTTATAGAAAACGCCATTTGTGTAAGAGAAAGAATGCGGGGTTACAAACTTTCATTTTTGCTTATGGCTCGGTAAATTCAGTATTGAATTGTATAAAAAGGATCCAAGAAAACAGTGTTCAAACCTTTGTGTAGAAATTATTTTTAAAATTCAAGAAAAATGAACATTGTTTGTGATACCTGCTAGTATGTCTTTGAGCTCTGCATATATTCAACAGAGGAATCTTAAGGTCAATCTATATAACATTACGTTTTTTAAAGATATTTCTGTTCTATAATACTAATAGAAAATCAACCACCATGAAACACTGCGGTACTATGGTTGTAGATGGAGGAAGGGCTGTTATTATTGGCCAAGGCATGGTTCACCCCCGACGTTAATGAAATCTGAATATGGTATAGTTGCCAAACTATAAAAAATAAAACCAAAATTTTTTTTTCAACACCCTTAAAAATTGTGGGACTTGAAATTATTTTAGGGGTTCTGAAAAAAACTTTTTCTTTCACTTTCATTTTAGAACAGAAATATCAAAAACCCAAATTCTCATGTACCGAGGGTATGTAGGTTATAGATTGCCCTTAATAACAAAAAATATATAAGAATACCCAGTAATAAAGAACAGTGCTCACCTTTTCTTCAGACACCTCAAGGGATTTAAGGTTGTTGCCTACTACGCGAAGTTCCTCTTCAAGTTCTACGATTTTGCTGTAAAAACACAAAAATTGATTAGTAAAAAATATTGATTTAGTATCTAAACTTTAAAGGAACCCCCCAAAACCCCAAAAAATCGTTAATATATTGGCAGAATAATTATTTTCAACTTTACATTTTTGTTCCCCTATAATAGTTATTTTCTGTTGATTTCTTAAAATAATTTTTTGCAGATTTATTAGCGTAGTGCCACGAATAAAAATTATTTGACTGTTTATGTTAAAGAAATAAATACATAAAAATCATTCATGCAAACTATAATTAAATGTCTACAGTTCTACGCCAATTTCGCAATCAAAATATAATATATGAAAGTAATAAAAAAAAAATAAGCACCTATCTGCGTGGTCCGCCCTTTCTTCCGCCCGTTCCAGATCGTGCTCCATCAGGACCAACTTCCTGGCCACCTGGCAACAGCACAAAAAACATGCAATAAGCCACAAAAATCAATTCAAACAAAAAATAACAGTCATTAATATTACAGAAAAATTTTAAAAGGAAAAACGGGGCAAACTATTTAAAAAAGTATTATTTATCCAATTAATTAGCCTGCATGAACATCTTCGGAACTTTTGGTAGATTTTTCCTGTAAAAACTAGCATCAGTGAGTCGGTAACACCAAAAAATAAAGAATCATGCTACTGAGGGTAAATAAATTATAAAAACATCAAACTTTATCTTAAAAGGGACTAAAATGACCCTTAGGGTACTTTCTCTTCTTACATTATAATTACAACACGATATTTAACCTGCCAAGTAGATAAACCGTGAACATATTTACGGAGTGTGAACAACTAACTACTGCGACTGGTCATTTTAGCACCCCTTCAGATAACACAGCAAATATAGGAGTGTAAGTAACAAGGCACATGTCAAACAACACACAAACTGTCAATTTGACACCTACGATTCACCGGCTTCGGCACGTTCCTCTGCTCTTTCAAGGTCAGCTTCAACCATGGCCAATTTACGGGCTACCTGTGTAATATCAGAAATTCCTAAATTAGTATAGTTTTATGAAATACGCCGACGCGTCTCCATTACCGCCTACTAGTCGAGAAGTTTTTCTCTAAAACTCTTTTTTCTAATTTTGTATCATTACCAATGTATTACGATACGCATTTGCGTATAGTAATGATAATGAAGCTATTTCGATACGCGTTTTTTCTTTATTTGATGTTGGTAACATTTAATGTTTTATTTCATTGACTTGCGCGGCCTTTGTGATTTACGAGAAAACCCATTTTTCGCAGAGAAAAAATAACCTACTTTTTTATTCTGTGTGGATAACAGTCATGTATGTTGGTTGCATAAATCTATAAATCAATCTTTTGTAGATGCTTCAAGCTATCATTTTCTGCCAAATCCTATCCAAAATTCAATCTACTAACCTTCCAATGTCGATTTTAACTTCAACTTTATTTGAATTTTCCATCTTCCCTATACTTAATTGCAATGCCGTGACGTAAAATCACGTCTTCGAAAAAAGTAGCAAAATCGCCCGAATTTCGGAACGCTCTGTATATGTACCGAATGTACAAGGATCACACAACGTATTCCGTCCAATTTCAAATCTCATATCGCTAAAATAACTTTAGAATCTCGTGGTGAAAATGGGTCAATAAATCAAAAAATTACAGTTCGCAAAATAATTTTTGTTGTCCAAAGGCTTACTATGATAAAAAATAGTATTACCAACATAAAATTTAGACATAAAAATTTACAAAATTTGAAGGATTTATTTTCTTTTTAAATATGTGTGTTTTATTGAAAAAACTGCAAATTAGAAAAAATAGTATAAAGTACGTGTTATATAAAGCAGTTTTAAGCACTTGTCCCGTTATAAAACTCGCCGCAAGCGGCTCGCTTTTTAACATGGACGCGTGCTATAAAATGATGCTTTATAAAACGTGTACCGGGTGTCTCACTAAGAATGGACACGGGCCATAACTCGCTAACCGTTAATCATATAACTTGGGGGGGAAAAAATTTATTAGCTAAATGCACTATGAGAAATCGCTGGAAAATATTTTGAAGTTTCTAAATCCACCGCTAGAGGGCATAAATCCAAAATTTTCCACTTTTTGAAGGGTACACCCTGTATATTTTTAAATTCCACATAAAATTATAATTATTTTTTATTAAATGCATTATTAGTCTATACTTGATAGTTTCCGAGATATTGACTCTCGAAAAGTGACATTTTTGAATTTTGATAGCTTCTAACTTTCTAACAGTACGTCTTAGAGCAAAACGGCTTATATATCCCTATCTTCAATTTTTATTATCTTCCCAAAAAAATCAACTTCCGGTTAAACCGGATGTAACTCGAAAGCAAGAAATATAGTTGTTTCGGTTTAACTGGAAGTTGATCTTTTTGTGAAGATAATAAACATTGAAGATAGGGACATGTAAGCCGTTTTGCTCTAAGACGTACTGTTAGAAAGTTAGAAGCTGCCAAAGTTCAAAAATGTCACTTTTCAAGAGTCAATATCTCGGAAACTATGAAGTATAGACTAATAATGCATTTAATAAAAAATAATTATAATTTTATGTGGAATTTGAAAATTTAAAAATATACAGGGTGTACCCTTCAAAAAATGGAAAATTTTGGATTTACGCCCTCTAGCGGTGGATTTAAAAACTTTAAAATATTTTCCAGCAATTTCTCTTGGTGCATTTAGCTAATAAATTTTTTCCCCCCAAGTTATATGATTAACGGTTAGCGAGTTATGGCGAGTGTCCATTCTTAGTGGGACATCCGGTACGTTAATATACTATTACGGAATTCAAGAATGGTTAGAGGTTCCACGGGACTTTGATAATGAGGTAGGTTCCGCATGTGGACCACTAGTAATCCGATTTAGCCGTCACAAATTTATAAAACTTCTTGACTAGACTGGCGGCTTATTTAATATATTTTGGTGTTTATTGTGGGAAAAAACTAAAACGCTTTGAAAAAATTAATGATAGAGAAAAAAGGACGTCTCATTCGCTTGTTTATCATAACAAGACGTCAAGTGCAAAGTCCACCAGGTTCCTCGCGAGTTTCACAACGAAACCACGTGAAAATATACACGAACTTTAACGTAGTTGCCGAAGAATCCAGACTTATCCCTTTTGGGTTTTTATTCGAGCCTAAATTGACTGATTTGTAGCTATTAGGAATTTAGCAGTGCTGCAGAGCAGTAGGTACATTTTACAAGTAAGTGTCATACGATAGAATGTCCTCCATAAAAAGTCGGCTCTGATTTGTCTATTTTTGTCTTCGTCGTTGAAAAAAATCGTTATTTGTTTGTGTAATAGCAGAATATATTTATTTTAAAACTGGCTAGGGCATATTGCCAATAATTTGAAGGCGATGTAAACAGTTAACACATTACCCAGAGGTAAAAGTGGCAAAAAATAATTCTCTACTTCCAAGAAAATCGGTATAATCTCGTAAAATCGCACAAAAACACCAAAACATATTAAGTTATATTAAACTTTATGAGTTAATTCAAGTAAAGCTGGCTTATCAGCGCGGAAACCTTGATTTTTCTGTATCAAATAACGAAAACAATACAAAACAAATTTATATGTATGACTTTCTCATTTAAAAATGTATCAAATATATTGGTTTATATTAAAAATAGGCGTAAATTACCTTATTTTTATCTATCTAGGTATACATAGTAATAATTATCAAGGCTTCCTCCCTACAATCCGAAATTTCAGTTTTAAAACATAAAATTTCAATCGAAAACAAACTGAAATTTGGGGGAAGGTGAAATAAAAAATATTCTTTCAAGGAACATACTTTTCATGTTTGTAGCCAACTGCTAATAAAGTAAGGTCACATGATCGAAGCTCCATCCATCCTGACTCAGTCCGAAAAATCGTTCTCACCAGAAAAATAGTCAATTTCTCCGCGACAGTCTTAATATTCAAGTCCAGTTTACAACGTAAAACATTCCGGTAGTTGTGAATTTTACACAGGCGAAATAAAAAAAATACCATACAAATTATTTAAATTTACACTTAGAAATACTTATCTGCAAAGCTCATAAAGATAGCTGCTTCAAAGATAAAAATGACCTAATGTAAGGTGTATCTTAAAATTTTTTACAAACAAACAATTTTAGTACAAACAACTGTAAACGTGTTTTATTTTAAAGCCTTACATTAAGGACTACAATAATTATTTTGAATAGGCTCCACGTCTAGACACACCCAAATTGTTAAGGTACATTCACCACAGAGAACAAAAAGTAACATTTACAGTTAGATTTTATCGTTCAGAGGTCTTAAACTGTATTCTTGCAAATTCGATAGTGCATCTGTAAGTTCTCCCATAATAACACCAGTTTCCTGTTAAAATCGCTAGATTCCAAGCTGTATACATCTAACAGAAAAACTAAATAATAAGATATAGGTATGGCAAAAACAGCTTATGTTTTCTTCTCCTTAACATGGGTAGTATTTTTTCATATTAAAAGTAAAACGCCATTTTATAGTTTCAAAAGAATCTTGACTAATAGCATCATTCATGAGTTTTTGATATCATTTTACAGGCACCACTAGATTCATTAAAATAACACAGAAGCCCAAAATTACTCAGAAATGTTAACAACTAGTGTTTATCTTAGAATTTTCCCAAATTTTGTTGGAACCTAGTAGCAATAATTATTGTAGCCATTGAGCTGCTAATTTTATATGAAATATAGCAATTGATGGACAAAATTTGCACTAAAGGGAACAGAACTATGAGTACATTACGTATATTTTATTAAATATTTTAATAGGTTTTAACCTCTGCCAATTTTGTCCATGGTTTCAAAAGCACAACCTACATTACCAATATTATAATTAATAAATAAATATATTTTGTACTGTACATTCTGTACAGTAACTACTAACTATAACACTACTGAAAGAGTGTAAGTGAGTAATATTTTTTCATTATTTCTATAGCTTTGGTTTTATAAAAATATATACCTGTCAATAAACATTATTTGATTTTTTTTCTGAGGCTAAGAAACTATGTATGAATCTTTTTGGGCCCACATTTTTCGTTTTCAGTTAGTTATATTTTATGCGATTAAAAATATTTCCCTCATTTTTTCTTTTTTTTTATGATTTAATTAACGAAAACATTGATAAATATTATATTAAATAACATTTCAACTAAAAAAAAACTACTTTTAAGTTACTATAGAATAAAATAAATACACGACATTGATATTATTTAAAGGTTTGGTTAACGAAAAAAACAACTTTCAACAAAGATTTTTGTGCGTATCAATTAGGGGTAAAATACCTGATATTTAGTATTTTCAGTAAGTATGGAGTAGTGATCTATCTTGATATATAACTTTATTTTATTATGATCAATTTAAACACATCAAACTAGGCCTAGGCTACACGAACAAAGTATTTATTTATTTATTTATTCATGGTCAACAGGGATACAAACAGGAATAATCCCAAAAAAGTACCCTCAAAATCCAAAAAAGTACCCTCAAAATAAGTATGAAAATAAAGAGAAACCCACATCAAGACAGATTATCCCGATGCATGTTTTGGTATATTTTATTTGCAGCTCTGCAATCTTCAAAAAGTTTAAAAGACTTTTCTCTCTATACTTATCTTCTTCTTAACATATACAGGGTGGTCCTTAAGTACATCAAGAAAATCTAGGATATGATTCCTGGCATCAATTTAAGTTGAAAAGTTCATATGGACTTATGCCCTAAAATGCTTACTCTCTAAGATACAGGGTGTTAAAATATTTTTAAAAAATAATTGTGTTTTTAAAATTTCGAAACTCCTTGAAGATACGGTATTGAAAATTGATGTCGATTGATTTCGTATTAAACTGCACTTTTTGGTTAAAAAAGGGTTTGCCTACTTCCACCAGTGGTGTGCATGAAGATACCATCAATATTTTTTTTGTGAAAATATGTGATACGCCACTGTTTTTTTTTAAACTCTAATGCATTTTTATGCATTACTGATATAAGCGGAACAAAAGTTGTCTCTACTATGTTTTTGAAAAAAATGGTAGTTTTAAAGGAAAATAGAAAATATTTTAACACCCTGTATCTTAGAGGGTAAGCATTTTAGGGCATAAGTCCATATGAACTTTTCAACTTAAATTGATGCCAGGAATCATATCCTAGATTTTCTTGATGTACTTAAGGACCACCCTGTATAAAACAAAGTCGCTGTCGCTGTATGTGTGCTTAAATCTTTAAAACTACGCAACGGATTTTAAAGCGGTTTTTTCAATAGATAGAGTGATTCAAGAGGAAGGTTTTTATGTATAACTAGCGACCCGCCCCGGCTTCGCACGGGTGCAATTTCAGAAAGTGGCATGCCGGGTACTAATATATCGGGTTTGTATTTATACCAGCGGGTTGCAACGCATGCCGGGTACACGCTAGTATATTATATAAAAGAAAAAATGTAAATACCTAGGTAGTTTATATTACTTCACGGGTCAAGTTCTCGGGCAAAAACTTTTTCAAATTCTTAAACAAGAAATTTTGCTTGAAAATGTTTCACACGTACTCAAGTTTTTGACATAATGTAAAAATCAATACAAGTTACTAATATTTGAGTGGAGGTAAGGTACGCGATAACCTCGAATATTGGTTATTTTGCTGGTTTTGTTTGTTTTTTATATTCGATTTTATAAGTTTTATAGTTTAATTGACTTGTTCCATTCCCTTTCGAACTAAAAACACGACGACGAATCATTTTGAAACAAATTTTAGAAACAAAACCGTACAAAACAATTTTCTATCCTCGAAATATGATAGGTTTGCAACTACTGAAAATGCCAGAAATCACTAACTTAATTCCCAACCTGATCAAAAAAATTGGGAAGAAATTCCAATTTTTTGGCAAGAATTGAAATTTTAAAGCCCGGACCTGTATATTTTCCCATTCGTCAAACGATAATGTTGCAGTGCGCATGTCTAATCGTATAGCTTTGTTTACATGCGCGAGGCAATAAATTTGCCACTTCTGTGATTATTGTTTGCTTATTATATCTAAAGGTAAATAAATATCTATGCTGCAACCTAGCGGCAGCAAGTGAAAATAAAATGACAATTTATTTGGAAAATGATAATGAAATTTAAACGTTTTTACGTGTTTCGTCGTTGGTTTCACCATGGTAAAACATGTTAATTGTTGTAACTAATTCAACGTACATATTTAGATTTTAACTACCAAGCATTTGCAGCTGTTAAAACTTAACGTCCCTTTAAAAAATATCAAAATGTCAAAATTCGAGTTGATACGTCTTTTTTTTTGAGTTTTAGTATACAAATTATACAAAAGTTACGAGTAAAGAAGCTATTATCTCTCCTAACAGCAAAGAAACAGTAATATAAACGATTTTTAACAGTAATATTTCTTTTCAGAGTATTAATCATTGCACCAGCTATATCAATTAAGTTAATAAAATTTAAACCCAATGGTATGTTAAACTTAGAAAACCAACATTTTATAAACTAAGCCCCTCTATTACCTACTCTGACTAAATCTACTTACAGCACCTTTTCGTGATACAATTAACTAGTTATCACATCATAACTGAAGAAACAACAAAAAAAACACTATTTCACTGAAATCGCGACTATTCTAAGAAAATCACTACACCACAAATCCGGCGAACTTGCGGGACATAGCCACTATTTCTTCGATTTAGGCACTTTTTTCACAATTGAGGCCACCGCCACTAGTAGACTGCTAAAAAGTATGTTCCAAAAACGAATATTTTTTTACCCTCTGCTTGAATTGTTAATAAAAAACACACAACATTGGTTATGCTACGGAAAATTATGAAATAATAAAGGGGTTAGGTACAAACTACGGTTCCAGAGGCCCAGTTTCGCAACACTCTTAAAACGTAAGTCATAAAAATAAGGCACAAATGTTAAGTTAAGAACCTGCGAAGTAAAAAAACGCTACAACTATCTGGGCATCTGACGGACCGCACAACCAGACGATTATTTCGTCAACATGTTTTCGGCGTTAAGGCGGTTTAACAAAAGATTAATCAACACTATTAAGGCGGTTCATTGTTGCGAAAACTATTATTAACCTCATCGTATTTTTTGTCGGCTTCTTCAGCCAAGAAACGAGCTTCCTTGAGCTGGTTCTCGAGGGCATCCATACGTTCTTCATCGGCCAAGGAGCGGTTTTCGAGAATCTTGCGTTGCCTGGGTAATTTTTAAATAAAAATTTAAATAAAATGAAACGATAAATAATACCTAGTAAACAATGTTTAAGTATCGAAAAACTACCGGGGTTGTTAAAAGCAAATGTTGGTGGTTGTGGTCGTACTACCTATAACAGTGTCAATGATTTTAGTTGTTAAACAACATAAAACGTCGACCAACGTAGTTACGTATTAAGTCCATTATCAAATTACTCGCTCCAGGCAACCATTAGATAACCAGTAGCATTCTTGAACTTGATAACAAATTTCTCTGCATAATTCTTAACAGCCTAGGAGGCGGTACTCTAATCGATCAGATACGATAGAGAGTTGCAACGAACTAAATGTTTAACGTTAACGAGGACCGATCGAAATTGAAGCATTATCATCTTTTGTTAGGATTCTACAAATTTTAACAGTCACTTTTAACTGGCTGTTCAACTATTCAGGTATGACGAAATTGTGTACGAGTAATACATTCAATGAGTCATTGGTATAGAAAACACCAACAATATTTTAATTGACCATGCTTAATGACTTATGATGAATTTCTGAAGGATAATATTATAGTATCTTTTTAAAAGTTGCAAATAACTAAACCACCAACATAGGCTTTTAAAACAATTTTTTTACGTCGACTGCTTCTTTCGAAATCTCATCTAGTCTTGCTGAAAAAAAAAACACTCGCATGCAACAAAACGGCGGGGAAAAATTGGATAAAAACATGGAGGATCAATAAATAACTAGAAATAATATTAAAGGGCTAATATCAACCCAGGACGGACAACTGAATATTTAAAAATTTAAAACTCTTAGAAAACTTGTATTTTGGTAAAAATAGACTTAACTAATTATAGTATCGTCCATTTAAACCAATGAGCCGTATTCTGGTCTGGTGACAAAGTTAATAAGTTTCATGTCAGAAAGGCGTATCATAATATTGTATCATATTTTAAACAGGCCTTTATATTACGGACTGGACGAATTTTCGACGTTTATACTTTAATTTTGACATTTCTTTATTCCCAGAATACGACCCAATAATTTTGTTAAAAAAATATCACAAACAAGCGTAAACGACGTCACGTCCTATACGCCAGTTTGCGAAAAAATAATCGAAAAAACATCTCTACCTCTTCGTATTTTTTATCGGCCTCTTCTGCGATTTGTTTGGCCTGGGCGAGCTGCTGTTCCAAAACGCACACCCTGTCGTCTTCCATGTTCGTCCTGTTTTCCAGGGCTTTGCGTATCCTTTTTAGTAGCAAGCGACACAGGTTAGAGAAAGAAAAACGTGGTTTGTTAGTATACGAGGTGTTTAAATTTTTATCCTGGGAGGAAAACTGCCACATTAGCCATGGGGTTTCCCATGGCCACCCTGGCGGTGAACCACCCGGTGGTATACATACTAGCAATGGACCTTTTCACTATAACCGAATTCATCATATTATTCAGCATTAACTTGAGATCAAAACCTTATTACGTCATCCCATTATCCGCGCAATTCTTTATTTGTCAGTCTCAACGGATTATATTGCTATCTTTGTTTTGATAAACAAAAAGACAAAAACAGCTTAAAAATAGAAAACAAAAAGCCCGATATTCAGGTAGACGCGGCGTTCGACCTTCGGCTGAATTACTGGAACCCATAGGTCGAGGCAGATGTGACGTCAGTGAGTTTACTTTCGTGTTTTTATTAAAGAGCGTAAGTATCTTGTTTATTTATTTTCTCAGTAAATATTTGAGAATTTTAAATATTGAAAACGTAGAAAACTTTATTTTTCTCTCTATGCGATAAGATAAAAATCAAAATTTAGTGAAAAAGCCCATTTTGTGTTTATATCTATCATTTTAAGTGAATTTTTAAAGTATACAAATAAGTACATTTATGAGGCTACGTCGTATTTTACTAGTATTATTACCAAAATAACGTGCGAGCAAAAATTATTTGCATCAAAGAGGGCCTTGCATCTAAGTACGTAATGCTTAGCCGTAGAGCTTAATACCTGTTGGGTGTCAGTAACTACCTGAATTAACAATCAATCAGTTATTCCGTCATCTTTGACAGTCGCTACAAGTAATTTGATTCAGCGCTAGTTTTTCCAATTTCTTGAACAATTCACACAATGGGCTTTATGGAACAGCACAAAACATTCATGGTTGAAGCGTATTTTCGAAACGGGGTTAGAGTAAATGGTGAGTGGCAATACAATCCTGGTTTGTGCATGGACGATTTTCACGAACATTTTCCTAACGTTGCTTTTATTGCTGGGGATTTTTATTATTGCCTGAAAAGAACCGTGGCTGTGTTTAGGGAAACAGGTTCTATACAACACAAAAAAGGAGCAGGAATACCATCTGTAAGTGCAGAAGAACTTGTTGCAAACGTTCGTAAAATAATGCAAAATACGCCAACAAATTGTATAAGACGCCTGTCGAAGATCTTATGGAACATTCAGGACTATTCTTAAAAAGCAGCTACATTTATTTCCTTATAAAGTGCAAGTATTCCAAGAAATACAAGCCACAGATTTTGAAAGAAGCACGAATTACTCTCAATGGTTTACCCAAAATTTATTGGAAAGAAATGATTTATTAGACCTTTTTTTCAACACTTTCGAAAATATGAAGAGACTTGTGAATTTATGCTTGGACCCAATATCAGCAATTTATGTAATTATTTTTCTTTTTCTTTCTGTATATTCTTACTTTGGTTATTTCGTAAACAACAAAAATAAATTTGTATTTGTCTACTTAGTTTATTACTCATTAGTTTGGCATATCATGTCATATGGTTAGATATATCGTCCCCATATCATTGTGATCGAAACCAAGCCCTACGTTTTTTAATCCAAGCCCTCTTTGATGCAAATAATTTTTTCTCGCACGGTAGTAAATCAAGAGGGGCGACTAGGGTAATTTTCGAAAGGATGCAACTCATAGCACACAATAAACTGAAACACACGCAATAAGTGACAAAGCATAAGCACCGGAGACTTGTACAAACAGCAATGGGGATTTAACCCCTCATCTAAAGGTACAAAAAAATCTCAAATTTGATCTCGAGAAGTGCCATTAAATACGTATAGCAGTGCTTCCTTTTAAAAAAAATTGAGATTCGCTGTAATTTTGTATTAAATATTGTCCTCTAACGCGTTGCTCCCCCTGCCAACTTTGGTGCTCATGCTTTGTCAAACATAAGTGTAGTTTTTGCTAAAAGCTCCATCAGAACAATGTATGTCTACACTCTCCGCTTTAACAAAAGTTTAAACACCCAGTATAAATTAGTGTGGATTTATAGCACACACAACTACAAAAACATAAATCGATGTTTTAAAACGGTCATATTTTAATTCATTGTCAATCAAGGTTCGTAACGTAACTAGTAGAAAAATAGTTAATAAACCATCTCTTCGTCGGTTACAAGCTATTAGCATTGTTCGTGAATAATTTGGTTCTATAAAAAGAACAATAAAACTTCATTAAGTAAGACATCGTTATTTTGAACATGCACCCAAAACACGTTGTAAGCGTAATCAAATAAAATCTGCCATGATATTTAAATTTGGTTATGGATATCTTACATTTATGTTTAGTGTTATTCAAATGGTAAAACCTGATACTACTTTGTATTACCTAATTAATACACAGGGTTAGGATAAAAAACAGAAACTATTAAGTACCTAAGAATCCTTTAAAAATAGTTTCAAAATGTATTTATGAATTTTCCGAAAAAAAAAAAGATAAGGATACTCAAAGGTTTTTTTTCAATGACATGTCGTCCACACTTAAGGTAGTATTTCCAAGAGGCTGACGTAGTATTAATTACGAATAAATTGATTATTTGCGACGTTTGAAATGTTCTACAAACTCTCAAGATAAAAGAATAAGGTAGTCACTATACTATATTTTTAGTATTCCGTGGAAAAAATTAAATTAAAAAATACAGTGTCCGCAAGAAAGTCCGCATCAAATGGGATTTTTTTTTTATTATTAGGTATAGGTAAAAATTGAAAAAGCAGTTAGTTTTTGCTTACCTTAAAACCAAAAATGACGTATACTGAAGCAGCTGCACGACTTGCGTAACCTGTCAAATTTGACATTTTTAATCAAATAGGTTCAAAAATGCCCTTATTTATAAAAAATATCGAAAAACTTTATTTAAGAAAGTTGTTTATTTAGGCATTTTTAGCCTTTGTACGAAATTTTGACAGTCTGATACAATTTTTATTTTTTGCCAGATTCTTGAAAATTTTGATCAACCCTCGTAGATTAACTTTTATACATCGATGTAAAACCATTAGCCTTTACTTCATTTGTAATCTTAATGCAATTTTGTGTAAAATTTTGGATTCCAATTATTTATTTTGCTTCAAAAACTGAAATTGTTATTGATCAGTATGTAATGTTTCATGCAAAGTTTATCTAATTATATCAGTTTTGTCAAAACCGACGTTTCTCATTTTTCTTAAGTTAGTAAACAGATGTACAAAAAGAAAATATTAGGAAGCTTATGTGGAAATTTTACTTAATTAATATTGGATAAAAAAGAATAAATATTAATCGCTCGAAACATTTTATTCAACAAAAATATAGTTTAATATAATTAATTTATTTAATAAAAACTTTCTTGAATAAAGTTTTTCGATATTTTTATAAATAAGGGCATTTTTGAACCTATTTTATTAAAAATGTCAAATTTGACAGGTAACGCAAGTCGTGCAGCTGCTTCAGTATACGTCATTTTTGGTTTTTAGGTAAGCAAATACTAACTGCTTGTTCAATTTTTACCTATACCTAATAATAAAAAAAATCCCATTTGATGCGGACTTTTTTGCGGACACTGTATAACACCTGATAGAGAGGGAGCTAAAACGCTGTCAGAGTTATACCTTATACCTAGTTATTGTGTGTAAATTCTGAAGATCGTAAAAACTGAATATAATCTCATCCGAACATTACAAACGTCGAACCATCTGCTGTCCACGGTATTTTCCCACGTTTACAGATAAGAATTAAATTGGAAAAAAAATATTCCTCATTACGCATTAAGCAGGAATGTCTTTTCTCAAAGTACATTCATTAAAATTGTAAAATTCCTGCGACTACCTATGAAAGTTAACTTTAATCTCGGAAACACTTTAAAATGTTTAACTATTATTGGATCTGCCAGCACTTTCACAATCTTTTACCGGCATATCTTTTCATTATGCAATAGTAACGTTTTTCGTACTGCCAACATTCCGCGGCTATGGCCTAGTGATTTATTATGCGTCAGACAACTTCTCTTAAAGTGGCCATTACTCAATGGAAATTATAGATAAGTTTTTTTTATAAAAATAAATTTTATATACAGTGTGACCAGTAAAGCCCGCATCATATGGGATTTTTTTAAGTAATACCTTTATTCGAAATTTGACTTTGGCATCAAGTTCTGCTTCGATCGAGATGAAAATTAAGCAAAAAAAATAGTAGTCACGTGATTCGCATTATCTGTCAAATTTTAATTATTTCCAAAGAATAATTCAAAAGTGGGGTTATTTATGAAAGAATCGAAAAAAGTTATTAAAAAGTTTTTTTAAATGCTTGTCTAGCCCACATGAAAAATTTTAGCTGCATAAGATAATTTTGATTTTTTACCCATATTTTGTAAATTGCACCACTTTTGCAAAATAAGACTCAACGCAATCTACATAAACTTCTTAGTTTTGACAATGCTTTATTTCAGATACATTTTCTATAAAGTAGCGCCATATTAAATGTGTGTTTTTCTACAAAATCAAAATAAGGCTAGTAAAATTTGGTCGCATATGATGCAAAGTTTATTTATTTTTGACCCTGTATAAGGTTACTTCATAAAATAAGTATTTTTAAAAACGTAATTTGTGTCTGAAGTAATACACCTTAATATTAAGACAAACAAGAACACAGTGTCATCAGTAAAGTGTTCATTAAGTGGAAAATAAATTTTAGTGGGGGATAAAAAATCAAAATTATCTTATGCAGCTGAAATTTTGCATGTGGGCTAGAAACTGCATTTAAAAAAACTTTTTCTAATAACTTCTTTTCGATTTTTTCAGAAATAACCCCACTTTTGAATTATTTTTTGGAAAACAACTAAAATTTTACAGATAATGCGAATCCGTAACTAGGTACTATTTTTTTGCTTAATTTTCATCTGGATCGAAGCAGAACTTGATGCCAAAGTAAAATTTCGAATAAAGCTATTAATAAAAAAAAATCCCATATGATGCGGACTTTACTGGTCACACTGTATATTATGTAAAATTATATACTGGGTATCCGGAAATGATGAGCAAAAAATTTAGGGGATAATTCTAGACCGGAAATAAACGCTATCCTATAACATTTTTTCGAAAATTGATTATTAACAGGGTGTTAAGTAAAGTTATATTTTATTTGCAGTCTGAGTTAAAACTCAGCATTTTAGAATATGAACGACATGTGGACAAAATCTCAATTGCGTTTTCACAGAAATTTTTGACCGTTTTAAAAACATCGACTATCGCGATTTCGACGACAAACCTTTCGTTTTCATCGGCGGCCTGGGAGGCTTCGGCCAATTTGGCGGTGGCAGTAGCTAGACGCTCCTCGGAACGTTCCAGGTCTTCTTCCAAAAGTTGGATTCTTCGGTTGAGGGCGGCTACTTCGGACTCAGCCTGGAAAAAAAGAAAATATCGTTAATAAAAATGGTTTCGAATAAAAAAATCAGTTCGGGCGTGTTCCGCAGCTTCTACCGTAAAATAAAACGCACGGACACGCCTACGTTATATTAGGCATCAATAAAAAAACAATTTTATTTAATTTTACTATACAAATAACATAATAAAAGCAATAAAAGTACTTGTTCCGATTCCGATGCATTTAGCGTGCGCATAGTTCCGCGTAGATGATTAAATTTACCATACTTCCTTCCTGTGTGCGTAAACGCAACTTTTATAGAATCGATCGTGCCGCCGAAATGATCAAATAAGAGCTCTTTCATATCATCGGGCGCAATAATCGATTCCAAACAATGAAAGTACCAACATCGGCGATTATGTAACATGCGGAACTTGAAACTGTGTCAACCGAGGCTTTCTGGGCAACAAACAAAGGCGATAAAGTGCGAGTCAAACTCGCGTGATAAGCTCCATGCGATGATGATAGTTTTCTCTTTCGTGCGATCACCATTCTATAGCTTTTTAACTTTTTATTTGCAGTTGCAGATGACAAAATTGGAATTCCAGAAAAAGTATCATCCCATGCGTCTGCAAATTTGCAGAAGGTTGGAAGATCTTGTAGAATGTATAAAATTTGTTAAAAACTATAGGTCTGTTGTTTCTTATTGCCTGACAGCGAAAAACCCTCATTGAAAATCATGGTTCGGAGGATATATATCACGATATATTCAATAATTAAATTTTTTAAAATTTTAATTTTTCAGAATATATCAATCGACAAATCAAACAAAAAAAAAGTTTTTATGTTTTTAAATACTATTAAGGGTGGATCCGTTTTGAAAATATGTTCAGCTTTATTTTTTCTATTGGATATCTTATAATTATTAACCTTTATGATTTATCTGTTTAGTCATTACTCATTAGTTTAGGTCATGTTTTTTAAAGTCAGTTTACTTTAATAAGTATCCTACAAAAATATTTAGTTTTCAATATAAAAAGTATGTTTTTCATCGAAATAGTTGTTTCAATAAAAAGAAATATCTTAAAATGATTTATATGTCGGATATATATCCGATATATATCGGATATATATCCTTTGATATGATACTTTCGAAAATATCATGATATTTTCGAAACCTGTTAAAAATGCAAAACACAAATTTTAGCTTACCAGGGAACTTATTATTTCTCGCCTGACAGTATATCTTTTTAGTAACAATACAGGTAGTTTAAACACCATATAGATTGGCACACCCCTAATTTTACCTTTCACAATGGGGTCGTAAAATTGTAACAATAGGGCAAGCCGATGATTTAGAATAAATCTTCGGACAGTGGCAGTCGTTTAGGTTTTTATTTATTAAATATAAATTCCTTTTGTTTACTGCCCCTGTTGTTAATAAATTTTACATAGTAAAAACTTTATCTGATTTAGTTCTAGCCGATACTAGATATTAACAAAACAAGGTGATAGTGAAATAGTTAGTGATGTAAAATTCTCGGTAATAATCTTTTGGAGAATATTCTAAAGTTAGAGAATTTTCTGAGAATGGTAAGAAAACCGCTAGAAATGGCAATGAAAAGAAATTAAAAATTACCTATTCTGCTTATTTTCGGCAAATGTCAAACGGCGTTAATCAAACAAAACGTAAAGAAATAAAATTTTTATTTAAAAAACATAACATACCTTCCCAAGAATAACTAAAAACTAAACAAAAAAAAACAGTCAAATAAAGAAAGATCACATTTAACTATTAAAAACATAGGAGTATACGTTCGCGCTTCTAGGGGATTTCCCTGAATCACTGTTGCCAGAGTTATAGAAGAGGTTAAGAAAAACTCAAAATTTTAAAAATTATTGCAAAATTTTTCAGTGTAAATCGAGGCGGCATAAATTATGTAGAAAAACTTCTCTAGAGAATATTCTCGGGAGAATTTTCTTACAGAGAATATTCCCGTTCTCGAGAATATTCTCCTCTCACATCACTAGAAATAGTGTATCGTTTTAAGAGAACAGGTCTGCCAAAAAATTCGACAGTTTTAACCCATTTTTTTAATGGCGTCACCTGTCCTCTTAAATTGTTATATTATGGTACGTTCTTATTTTCATTTTCGTTGGGTAAAGTCTCGTCTTCTTTTACAGCATTTAAATTAATGTTGGGATCTCTCTATTGAAATAAAAATTATGCACTTTTCTTCCTATGATAATTTTCACATAATCAATTTGTATAGGTGTCCTTCCTGGCGACTGTTTAGGATGGGCTACAACTACAGTTCCAGATTTTCTTCCCCTAAGAAGCCTATAGATTGGTGATTCACTAACTCCCGTCTTATTAGCACATGCTGATTGCTGATACTAGGTTTCTAACAGTAATAAATGGTGTTTGGTGCACAAGTGCATTGTGTGCATTTAAAACTATTGTCTTTGCTTTTTTGAGTCAAGCACACCTTTACAAAACACTGTGGAATAATAACTATTCGCCATTTTTGTATTTTAGTATTTTTATAATATACACACAACCTTTCGATAACATTTTATTGAGTTTTTACGACTCATGACCCTCAGCTGTTGTGCTGCCAGGTTTTAAGAAATGGAGTTTAAAAGATTTTTATATGTAGGAATTATTTTTTTCTAACGACGACCCTTCCACTGGGAGAGGTTCTGTGTTCAGAGACATAAACTTTTTTTTTATTTTCTTTGTCTGCACCAATTGTCGAATTTATCTCGGCGTTTTTTAATGACACAAAAGCAAAATATTACCTGGAACTTTCAGTAGCTTTTAAATAAAAATAACAATTTTCTCAGACAATTATCATATACCTAAATATAAAACAAATTATTGACCTTTAGTTTGTATTTACAATGGTAGTAAAATTAAAATAAATAGTTGGTTGATAAGCCAGTCAAAGCAAAGCGGCTTATTTAGAGCCAATTAAAACAAGAATGGTTAAATTTTCGAATAAAATCTATTAAATTTTTTAATTGGATAATATATTTTCAGTTTTAGCATTCCTAAAATACCTATGGAACTTTGCTTTGGTGTCTGTCATTTAAGGATTACAATACAACCCCTTTCCTTAGAAAGATACAATTCTGACAGGGCATGGTCCAGTCTCTATTGCAATGATTAAATGATGTGGCATTGCAATAACAAAAATTACCTTGTTAGACAATCTCAGTCTATACAAAGGTATAAAATGGGATGTTCAGAAAAAGTTGCTGATATTTTAAGTTCCATACCTACTAAAAAACCCAATATTATAGGCAGTGACGTATTATTCGAAACCATGGAAACTAATGCAAACCGCCAATGACCATACAGTATTTTGGTTGTTTCCATGGTTATGCGAGCTAGGTCACTGCCTATATTTTTGGTAATAGACTATAATACGAAAGTAAAGGAGTCGAAATCAAAAAATGACGAATTCTGCTGGACTTACGAAGGATTGATTTAAGGTCATCGATATGGTATATTCATGCAAAATTTCAACTCTATGCCAAACACGGTCACTCGAAACTCTTAAGGTGGGAGTATCAACATGCTTGCCAACCTATAACCTATTTTGCGTAGATTTATTTATGTTTTCTAGCTTTTATACAAAATTTAAAGAAATTCAGTATCGACTTGATATTCTATAGGTAATAATTGACATATTTAATAAATATCAAGGAATTTCATAACTTATTTTAGGAGAATTGTATAGCGAAAAATATCGGGTGGGATTTTTTTAAACATTATTATGTCATTGTCACTCATTGTTCTTTCACTATACAATTCTCCCAAAATTAGCAATGAAATAAATTGATATTTTTGTAATATATCAGATATTACCTAAGTAATGTGCCGACGATACTGATTTTATTTAAATGTTAGTTTAAAAATAATAAACTTGAAAAAACAAAGCCAAATAGGTTATAGGTTGGCAATAAATTGAACGACGTTGAGAATTCAACCTTAATTATGTCATTTAACTTTAGATGACAGATTATCCTCTTCAAAAAAAGGGTTAATAAAAAAATTTGGCAACCTCGGATACAACAGAATTTGCATAAAAACATGGGACCACAGATAACGGTGTTTCACCCCCAGATGACAGATAAGACAAATTTTTACCACGATATCGTTGGTAATGATAAAAAAGCAGCGCATACAGATAACTTTAAGGTTTAGCTAATAAAAGTTAATTATTTCAATCGAGGATTATTTGTACAAAAGGCTCTATTAAATTATTAAAAGTGTTACGTTTCGAATTGGTGAAAACATTCATGTGGCAAGTGGCAACGCCGAAAAAAAACATGGAGACGTCATTCACCCCCGGGGTTACGCAACCCCTTATACAAAATGAATCCCCGATTAAATTTCCTCTTTCGCAAACTTCTATCGAAACAATCAGGCAAAAAGTCCTTGAATAACGAAAAACTCACTTCTTCCCTTCTCATAATCTCCATTTGCAGCCTCTTGTTGAATTCCTCGCATTCGTCCTTGTACCGTTCCATTTCCTCTTTGGTCTGTCGCATTTTCTTTTTTAGAACGTCCAAAAGGGACCCTTGTTGAATATTTGTCGTCATCTTTAGGGTTTTATCACTTAACCGTTCACGCACAAGTTTTTTTTAACGAAAAACGGTACCGAACCACAAGTTTGATACGAAACAACTGGGCGAGTCACCGGCTGGCAATATGGCGGCGGGCGCCTGCGCAACGCTGCCACCTGCCAGAGGTCGGATTCGCAACGTTGTCGCGCGTACCTGTTTTACTCTTAACATTTCCCTTAATTATACAAGGATTAATCGATAAGTTTGGAACAATCGTCGAAAGTACACCGTTCTCTACCTACATTTAAACATGGACATTTTTATGAAGTATAGAGATGGGTACCTTTAATTATGAATCAAGACAGTACCGTACTTCATGTTTTGATTAAGTTCGAAAGTTTTAGAACGTACTTTCCAGATACCATTATAAAATAGGTAGGTACAGTTAAAGAACCTGTAATAATTATTTATTTAAGAGAATATTTAAAATGCATTAATCCGGTTCGGACGTTAGGTTTTGTAAATTCTATACATTCGAACAAATCCCCGACTGACCCATGACGCTATACATAGTTTTTTGGGACGTTAAAGCATAGATTATGTTTGAACTACAATCATTAACCTAAAAGTGCGCGATGACCGATGTACATTATCTGACTTACACATGTCCGATTTTCTCCTCCCAAGGAAAACAATCAAAATGATCCGGCAACGTCGCAACGGATGACGTCACCTATCCGATTCACAGGCGAGGCCGTGGCTCGAAATTCAAAATGTTCGATGATGAGAAGGATCGGTGGAAATCCGGTAGCATGCGTAGACAAAAACAATTGAAGATACCACTGTCGTTTATTTAATTTTTGAATGGATGTACCAAAAGGTCACGGATGAGTCGATTTTCATTACTCGATATAGCATAGGGGATGTCATAATGAGAACGGAAAAAAAAGGAACTAACTATGATTTTCTTTACACGCGTAAAGAATGGCAATAAAACATTTATTGAACAGCTTGTTTATGCGATTAACATACTTTTGATTCCTTATAAAGAACTTGGCCTTACTTAAATGTTTGCGAAACTGTTTGCCATAAAGAAAAATGTGGAAAGAAGTGCGTAATGTTAACCATACCTCCATACCATACCTACTTATTGGATTTTTCATATGGACGAGGTGATTCATTACATTTAACACCCTTACCTAGGGTTTCTTATCGCCAAAGAGAGACACTTGGCAGCCAGTTATGGTGGCCCAATAAATTTTAATCTATTGTAGGTATCTACATATCAATAAATGGGAGGGTAAATTTGCGAAATCTATCAATTGATATGTTACAGGACAGTATAGCAATAGTATGTGTTTATACAAATAATACAATGGTAGTAGTGGTAAATGTTTTGTTTACAATATGAATTAACAGCAATGCATAAAAATATTAATTTTATGCAACAATGACGAAATAACGGGTTTCTCGAGCTTTTAGTATACCTACGTAAAGGTCACCAATCCTCGCACAAAAACCGATGTTTTAACGGTCAATTTTTGTGGGAAAGCGATGTCATTTGGGAATTCTAATCATAGACAATTTACCTTAAATTGTCTATGATTCTAATCTGTTTTGACCATCTCATTCTCGCCGACAATACGTCAAATCTATAGGTTCACGTCCACCAGGTTCCTCGCGAGTTCCACAGTGAAACCACGTGAAAATATACACCCATGTCACCAATTTTTAAGTTTCTTTTACAAAAAAAATATAAAATTATATACAGGGTGTCCGGGAATGATGGGCAAAACATTTAGGGGATAATTCTAAATCAAAAATAAATGCTATCTCTTCCTATAACATTTTCGAAATGGGCGGAGTTACAGGGTGTTAAAGTTAAATTTTATTTGCAGTTTTTTTTTTGCAATACTTTTTGCCACGCTCATAATATTTTGACGAAATCTCGTATATAGGGCTTCTTCGGGATGAGGAATACAAATTTCCCCACCGTTTTTTCGCATTTTGTAGAGGGCGCCACATAGGCGCCTACACTTTAATTTGAATGGTCCCAACTTTTTTGTCCGACACTGTATGCACATTATGACTAAATATTTTTATTCTCATAACCTTTTGACATAAAAAAGGTATACTACTTTTGTTTCGATAAATCTAACCGTTTTCGAGAAAAACGCTAAAATAACATTGCTTGCATATGACGAATACGAAATAATATTAATTTATTTTCAACCTTAAACATAGCATACCTAGCAAAGGAGGGAATATTCCATGGAGTTAGTCGGAATTTTTTAAGAAGAATTAATTTATGCATTGAAGAGGAAATACGTCACTTGTCACTTTGAACCTTTGATTTAAATGTTTAATTTATTGTTCTAGTAACTTATGTAGGTATTATAAACTGCAAATAAAATTTAACTTTAACACCCTGTAACTTCGTTAATAATCAATTTTCGAAAAAACGTTATAGGAAGAGACAGCATTTATTTTCGGTCTAGAATTATCCCCTAAATTGTTTGCTCATCATTTCCGGTCACCACGTATAATATAAATAGCATGGAAATAATCATAAAAAAATACGGTACCGTTTCAGTCAAGAGGCACCTAACAACAATAACCAAAATAGAATAAAACGTTACACGCCGAAGAACTGTTATTAAACAATGTAGTACCCGCCGTCTTTACATCGTTTAATATTATTAATAATGCACGTGCAGTACTTAAACGTTTATAACGTGTCTAAAATCCAGGGCAGAATGAAGTGCCAAAAAGGCAGCATGAGCAGTGAAGATTTTGAGGTACTAAATCTAAATTAAAATAAAGACGCGAACTTGAGTGAAGATGAGAATAGTAGATTCTGTAACGAGGTTGGAATGAAAATTCGATCCGAGTGGAAGATTCCGAACGCGAGCGTGAGGAACCACGAGTATCGAATTTTCATTCTAACCGAGTAGCAGACTATATTTTCTCCACGACCATCCAGTTCCATATCTGATTCATCCGATTTTTCACTCATTTTTTGACTTGCACTAAAATTTGTCTGAAAATAATTATTACAACGCAGCCATTTTTATCTGACACTGACAGTTTCGAAATTCATGGCAACCTATGTCGTTTATATCAATTACAGAATATTCATTCCGTATCTTGTTATGGAATGAAAATACACGCAAAACGCATAAGAAGCAAGTGTTTCAGAATAAATATTCCAACTCAAGAGCGAGAATTTTTACATTCTATTATCAAAAATGATTTTGGAATTATTGCATTCAGTAATGGTCGTGGAGAAAGGTTTATTCCCTATCCATGGATCGCCAAGAAACTTAACCCCCCCCCCCCTAGTTACGGCCCTGCCAGCAGCGACTGTAACAAACCGAAAGAGGACAATTATTTTTAAAATTAATTTTAAAAAATTGCCAATAATAACCTGATAAAAACATCTGGTATTTTTACACGTTTACCTTATAGATATTCCGAAAATGGCATCTTGACGCATGGAATATAATTTCTCTACTGCCCTACTTGCAAAAATTATAAATACATTCATCGTTGCATGCAAAAACTGAAATAATATCGACGAGATGCACTGCATATTTGGGTTCTAACTCTGTTTCTTAAAGCCTGACAGCACAGCTGAGGGTCATGAGTCGTAAAACCTCAACAAACCATAAGCGTAACAATAACAGGTACCCGATTTTAAGTAATTAAATTATCTATTATTGCATAGGTGTACAGGTAGGTGGCTTATGTCATAGAATATTTCCAACTTCAAGTGAGGTAGTTCAGTTTTATTTTTAACGTGTTGTCGAAAGCTTGTGTGTATATTATAAAAATAATACAAAAATGGCGAATAATTATTCCCCAGTGTTTTGTAAAGGTGTGCTGGACCTAAAAGCAAAGACAATAGTTTTAAATGCTGTTAAAGAAGACGAGACTGTACCCAACGAAAATGAAAATAAGAACGTACCATAATATTACAATTTAGGAGGACAGGTAACTCCATTAAAAAAATGGGTTAAAACGGTCGAATTTTTTGGCAGACCTGTTCTCTTAAAACGATACACTATTTCACTATCACCTTATTTTGTTAATTTATAGTATCGGCTAGAAATAAATCAGATAAAGTTTTTACTATGTATAATACTAGCGACCCGCCCCGGCTTCGCACGCGGGTCTAAAATGTGTTTATTTACGACATCACATTAGAAACCTCTAAAATTATCAGTGTTTCTCTACAATATTATGCATGTATTATACATATAAACCTTCCTCTTGAATCACTCCATCTATTAAAAAAAACCGCTTCAAAATCCGTTGCGTAGTTTTAAAGATTTAAGCATATAGAGGGACGGACAGACAGCGACCTTGTTTTATACTATGTAGTGATATTTACAACACGGGCAGGAAACGAAAGGAATTTATATTTCATAAATAAAAACCTAAACGACCGCCACTGTCCGACAAATTTATTCTAAATCATCGGCTTGCCCTATTGCTAAAATTTTACGACCCTATTGTGAAAGGTAAAATTAGGGGTGTGCCAATCTATATAGTGTTTAAACTACCTGTATTGTTACTAAAAAGATATACTTTTAGGCGAAAAATAATATCGACGGGAATTATAGAACCCGGTGCGACATCTTGCGTCCCAGTACGGTACCTTAGAAAAGGTCAGTCGTAAAGTTTTGCATGCAAAATTTTCTGTTTTTACAGAATAAGCCCTTTACGACTGACCTTTTCTAAGGTACCGTACTGGGACGCAAGATGTCGCACCGGGTTCTATAATTCCCGTCGATAATCGATCCTGACAAGTGATTTGTCTTCGAGCCCTGTTTCCTTCTGCCAAACTGAGCCTCACTGATGAGCCGTAAACGGCGAAACGCGTCTGGGGATGAGTTTGGCGGAAGGAAACAGACAAAACTTTTTTGCATTGAAAAATAATATGTTCACCTGGTAAGCTAAACTTTGTGTTTTGCATTTTTAATGAGCTGTCAGGCAATAGGAAAGAGGCTTTACTTATTTCTGACCTAATTAACAGTATAAAAATAATAATTAAAAATTTGAAAAAACGCGCTTGTATTTTACTCTTTCACATGCATCCGTCCCAAGAAAAATCTTAACCTTTACCACCGGTAAGTGAAACCGACTGAATTAATTTACGACGTACCGCAAATATGGAGAATATGACGTAACGGTCATTGAACACACTTTACCTACATTTCCACGTGGTTTCACTGTGGAACTAGCGAGGAACCTGGTGGACCATTGCATTTGATGTCTTGTCGGCCTGTTACGATAAAAATAATCAAAAAATACGGATCCTACCCCATAGAAATAATTTCAAACATATTTAAATCAGTTCTAAAAATGTCACATTCAAAATTTTATTTACTTAAATTTAAATCAGATCGTGACTAATAAAATTATATTTAAAAAAGTTATTTATTTGTCGATAACTCTTATATTATCTTGTAGTCAGTTTACTCATAGAGATAAAAGTTTCACAATGCCTTATTTGGTCTTGAAACCTTGACAAAGCACAATAATATTATACATAATTAATTAATTATTTAATAGGTGACCATAAAGACGAAGGTATGAAAATACAAATTTGGCCTTTTGGGAGTAAAACTACCATTTCAATATAGTGATACCTATTCATATTGGCGATAAGTCTTAAAATGATATTTAAATGCACGATTTTATTGTTTTTCTAATAAGCCAATCGCGTCGCTCCATTTCGATGAATCCTATCTTTAAGAGCTTGGTTCGAATTTAAAATACCACCGTTGCAAATATTAATTTTTTATTAATCTACAATTTTTTTAATAAGAATGTATGCTCCTTTAATTGAATGATGTCACGATCATCTGAATTTAACGGTGACATCGCATAATCCCAACAAACAAACCAATCAGTTCATAATAATTCAAGTGAATTTTAATTTTAGTAGTGCAAAAGAGAATGGTGTATTGTTACCGCATATTCTACAGAATGAAAATTAAATTGGAGTACTTAGACTGTAAAAATGCATAGATTCATCATAGAAATGATTTCTGTCCAGAAAAAATATATTTCATTCATAGACATTTACCTTTAGATACGTATAGCTACAAAAGTTACGTTTTATGGGTGAAAAAATAAGTCCGAGCGCACGGCTCGCCCGGCAGCTGCCTTCGCTCTGAGCAGCATCGGGCGTGCGCACAAACCTCGTGTTATCGGCCTGTCCTTCTTTAGCGACATACTCAAAATACACTCCAGAACCGGCTCGACGCCATTTTTGTTGTTGTGTTTTAAGGTTCTCTGTGGATTCCTTGATGTTTATTGTGGGTATTTAATATTTACGGATTTCTAGTTTTTGTGTAGTTTAGTGAATTGTGTTTGTGCTTTTAGTGATTCGGATTGGAATACAAACAATGACTAGTAACAGCCGTTGTGTGATTTTATTATGCCCAAATAGGGATAAAATATCTGGTATTTCGTATTGTCAGTAAGTATGGAGTAGTGATGTATCTTGATATATAACTTTATTTTATTATGATTAATTAAAACATATCCAACTAGGCCTAGGCTACACAAACAAGGTATGAAAATACAGAGAAACCCACACCAAGAAGACAGATTATCCCTATGCATGTTTTGCTATATTTTATTTGCAGCCCTGCAATCTTCAAAAAGTTTAAAAGACACTTTTCTCTATGCTTCTATTATACAGTGACCAGCAAAGAGTTCGCAACATATGGGAAAAAAATTTATTAGCGGAATATTGAAAAATCTTTTTTGGGGGATTGGATGTGCATGTCCCATAACCTTAAAATCGATTTTGACATACGTCACGTGACCAATGGTATGGCGGGAAAGTTGAAAAAACCAATATGAAATCATCATAAATCAGATAAGTTGATGAGATATCGAAAAAATTCCAAGAATAAAAAGTGTTTAGAATTCCATTAGAATCTTAAATACAATGTTTGGGATATCTACTTGAAAAAACATAAAATCGAATATTTTTATAAATATTTTTTTACCGAATTAAAAATTTCCATATTTTTCCTTTCTTAAAGCTTCAT
Organism: Polydrusus pterygomalis; assembly: GCA_963969555.1. NCBI lineage: Eukaryota > Metazoa > Arthropoda > Insecta > Coleoptera > Curculionidae > Polydrusus > Polydrusus pterygomalis. The sequence goes on from OZ018383.1 coordinate 12,131,927, forward strand.
TAAAGTAAAACTGACATCTGGTGACCACAACTAGAAATATTCTTTTGTTTTTCTGACAATTTGGAGCAATAATTCAAAAAATTCGTTTACACTTGGATACCAGCTGTTGCAATAGTCTATTTCTAATAACCTTATCGATACTTTTTATATCGAAATGTTCTATTATGTTAAGAAATCCTTAAATTCATTAATCCAAAGCAAATTATATTTATAACCGTAAAAAATAATTTTGAATTTCGCAGAAATCTAAAATAATTTAAATTTTTATTAATTTTTAGATTTTTTTAAAGATTTCTGCGAAATTCAAAATTATTTTTAACGGTTATAAATATAATTTGCTTTGAATTAATAAATTTAAGGATTTCTTAACATAATAGAATATTTCGATATAAAAAATATCAATAAGGTTATTAGAAATAGACTATTGCAACAGCTGGTATCCAAGTGTAAACGAATTTTTTGAATTATTGCTCCAAATTGCCAGAAAAACAAAAGAATATTTCTAGTTGTGGTCACCAGATGTCAGTTTTACTTTAATGAAGCTTTAAGAAAGGAAAAATATGGCAATTTTTAATTCGGTAAAAAAATATTTACAAAAATATTCGATTTTATGTTTTTTCAAGTAGATGTCCCAAACGTTGTATTTTAGGTTCTAATGGAATTCTGAACACTTTTTATTCTTGGAATTTTTTCGATATCTCATCAACTTATCTGATTTATGATGATTTCATTGGTTTTTTCAACTTTCCCGCCATACCATTGGTCACGTGACGTATGTCAAAATCGATTTTAAGGTTATGGGACATGCACATCCAATCCCCCAAAAAAGATTTTTCAATATTCCGCTAATAAAAATTTTCCCCATATGTTGCGAACTCTTTGCCGGTCACTGTATAAAAGAAAAAATGTAAATACCTGGGTAGTTTCTATTACTCCACGGGGTCAAGTTCTCAGGCGGCAAAAACTTTTTGAAATTCTTGAACAAGAAATATTGCTTGAAAATGTTGCACACGAACCTACCCAAGTTTTTGCCAAATTGTAAAAATCAATACAAGCTAAGTATATACCAACTAATATTTGACTTGAGGTTAAGTAAGCGATAACATCGAAGATTGATCATTTTGCTGGTTTTGTTTGTTTTTATATTTGATTTTCCAAGTTTTATAGTTTTACTTGTTCTATTACCTTTCGAACTAAAAACACGACGACGAATCATTTTTAAACAAAATTTTAGAAACAAAACCCTACAAAACAATTTTCTATCCTCGAAATCTGATAGGTTTGCAACTACTACAAATGCCAGAAATCACTAACTTAATTCCCAACCTGATCAAACAAATTGAGAAGAAATTCCAAGTTTTTGGCAAGAATTTAAATGTTAAAGTCCGGACCTGTCTATTTCCCCATTCGTCAAACGATAATGTTGCAGTGCGCATGTCTAATCGTGTATAGCTTTGTTTACATGCGCGAGGCCATAAATTTGCCACTTTCCTGATTATTGTTTGCTTATCTAAAGGTAAATATCTATGATTTCATTGCAAAGAACCTGGTTTGTTTGACGTCTTATTATGATAATGAGACAAAGGGCAAAGCAGTATTTTAAAAACTGTGCGATATGATTCCTCTTCTAGACGCTTTAAAACTCGACGAACGCAACAAATAAAAATTAGGTGCGCTCTGTCAAGAATGTGGCCTCAATAATTAAGTATTTTTCTGAATATTAGTTATAATGGACCTTTGTATTGCAACAGAGGCTATATTATATTAAGTCGATCAGATAAAATTGTTTCAAGACAATAAATTAATTAACATTGACATAATATGATCAGATTTGAGATTGTCATCACTCACGTATGTTAATAAATATAATACTCATAGTACCTATAACAATAAGGGATTTATTATAAACCATTTTACGTGTTTTAAAATCGTTTCTACAGTACAAATCCCAAATCGCTGACCGCTGACAGAAAATCCGGCGATCGCACATTTATAATGTGTGTATGATCATCAGGGGGGATCCATTATAAAGTCATAAAACGAGTTATCCCATAGGGGATGTACTGTATGACTTGCCTATTTGTATTTAATAGATATAGGTACTTAGGTAATATAAAGTTTTATATAAGTAAGTAACTATAGATACACTAGATACTTCCCTAGGCAGAGGATAAACTAAAATACTCCCACAACAAATGGGGTGCAACAAACTTAATAATAAACACCAAAGCAGATCCTTATAGTATAGTAAAAAAGGATAGGTAGTTTATATGGCAACATAAATTATTATGTGTTTGCTATTCAAAAACCTAAGCTATTTATAAATCACATTGTAAACAGAAACCCAAAAATAGATTTGATATTTTCTAAGTCAGCGTGACTTGGAAAAAACATTACCAGACTTTCTATTGTAGAATTAAAAAATGTAATCATGTCAATCACATTAGGTATACCTACTTGTTCAAGTTTCACTAAATGCAAATAAATTAGACAGCGGAAAAAGTATGGTTACGCTTAGGAGAGTTTTCAGTTTTTCCCTCAGCTTTCATGCTGATTAAAATATTGTTAATAAAATGTCTCGTAAGAAACATTATGTACCTACCCTCTTTAATTGCGTATTCATAATATTCTGAATCTCATTCCTGATAATACTGAACTTCATCAAAGTATCGGAGCTGAATATTGAACTAAATGCAAGACCTGGATAGTCGGCACATCTACGGCCCCTTTTTCTCATTTCCTTTTCAGCTATCACTTCGGTCCTTTCGGACGTACAGCGAAGCTTGGATAACTCCTCTATTTCGGGATCAAAATCAGACTTTTCAGTTTCCTGGTCGCTCAAACTGGACCCTTCGGCTTCTGGACGTTGAACCATGGACATATCTTCATTGTCGAGCAATAACGACTTTTGGCTGGGTGTTTGATGAACTTTGGGGCTTTTTTCACTTGTTTCTGGTTTACTTTTACTTTTTCTAGCCTTTTTGATTCGCTGGTTCTTATCATTTTTAGCGTGTTTCGTCACAGAAGGTTCTACTTTACTACTAGTACTAGAATCTATGTTTTCGGGCTTAATTTCTACTAAATCGTCATCACATTGGGTTAAATCTATCACTGGAATATCACAAATTGCTTCTTTACTGTTATCACCCCCCAAAACTACTTGTTTTTCTTTAATTTTGATCTTTTTCTCCAATGTTTTGGTTTGATCAACCCCCCTCTCAGCAACATTATTATTTGTCAACACATTTTTCGTACTGTAAACACTTAAAGGAGGCCCAACAATAGGTTCTAAAATAGGCTTACGTCTGGTTCCTTCGTTGCGGGGGTGATGTTGGTGACCCCTTTTTTTGGGGGGGCCTGGGGGGCGACTTGTTGACATATTTTCAGACACGACTTTAACACTCACTTGACATGACGGCCATGTTGGCCAGACTGCAGAGTGTGGCGCAGCCTCGTGGCGAAAGTCTGAAGGTCAGCGGACGACGTTGTCAGCTTGTAAGTTTCAACTTTAACAAATAGTTATTTCGTTAAGGTGGCTATTGAAAAATTTGAAAATTTTCTTTTCGCTATTTCATAATAGATTTGACTAAATTAATCGCCAATGGCTTATTATTTTTTATTGGCATGGAAAATAAAGCTTTGGTGCCAGCGATCATTTTATATTTTCTCCTAATTTATAACATTTTATATTATTTACATGTCTCTAGAGATTTGTAAGGGAAGTAGTTAAGTAATATTAATAATTTAGAAATGTTTAAATAAAAATAAAATTGGATTAACTAGTTGTATTTTTGCATATAAAAATCCACAATTTTTAATAAGCAATTCCATTTATTTTTTTAATTACATACCTACTATTATTACAATAACAAAGTTACCTTTTCTGTAAACAAATCAAATATATATAATATACGTATGATATACGTAGCATAATAGCATGACAGTTCAAATATTTTTTTGTTTCGACTTTTTTATCTTTTGGGCTAGTGAGCCTCTGTGGCCTCTAGGCCTTTGCACGCGGCGCACTACTTCCCCCTGCCACTGCAACAGAGGCTTACCAACAACCTGCAAAGTTAAAAATATACTCAATGTATCACTTCTATTCTCAAAAAAAAATCTTAATACTGTACAAAAATATTATCCGCCACCTTAACGAAACCTTAAAACTGTTACGGCAACACCGCAACCTTCAGACGCTTTCCGCCAGTAATTCACCGATGAATCCATGGTTGCCTACTCACTAGACCACGGAGCGCGTAGCAGAATGTAAGCTGCTTTCATAAAGCATGACCCACATTCCGTGTGGCGTTGTGACGTCACGTCGTACTTAGTAGACGTAATGACGTCACGGGAATCAGGCTGGCGGACTCGCGAGCCGAATATGGTAACACGCGGGGACTCTAGGGTTATTTTTAGTTTTGTAACCGAGTAACTTCGAAGCGATTTACTTTCTGAGAAACTTGTTTGGAAAGAGAAAATACGTGTATTATGTCATTGCTCTCGGCATTCCGACATTCCTTTGGTTCTCTCTCCGATTTACTTTTGCCGTTTTGCTTTTGAAATAACTCACGGTTCGCAGAATCCTTTTTTTCTGCCTTCTACAAAGCGCATATTTCCAATGAAGCGTTATTATTGGTTCCGCTACCAGTATTTATTTTTGTGATGGAAAAGATGAAAATAGTTTTCTGAAAATGTGCGCTTGTCAATAACGAAGCTAAATGGTGTTATGGATAGCTGGAATTAATTTTACGTCGTTCAAGGCCGGTAAATTTTTATTTTTAAGAGTTCTACCTAATTGCTGACTATAGTATAATAACAAGGTCGTGATGGATTTAGACCAGGTTTTTGTTATTAGGATGTGAGACAATTTCACCATAATAAATTGAATATAGCACATTGTTAACATATACGTTAGTTTGACATTTATACTTTTTTATTTTGATACCTTTTGCCAGAGCCTATATCGGTATTACCAAAAGGCACATAAGGCCCGGTGGAAAAGTGGGGCCCGAAGAAGCCTAGAAAAAAAATTATAAACCGTTCCAATTTAAATTTAAACACAAAAAAACAGCGGTCTAATAGAGAAAATTAAATAAAATATTATTAGTTCGTCTTGTACCTAAGTTAGGTTTTTGTTAAATTAATTTTTTTTAATATTAAGGTGGGCGGGAGTATCAACATGCTTGCCAACCTATAACCTATTTCGCGTAGATTTATTTATGTTTTCTAGCTTTTACACCAAATTTAAATAAAACCAGTATTGACTTCATATTCTATGGGTAATAATTGACATATTTAATAAATATCAAGGAATTTCATAACTTATTTTAGGAGAATTGTATAGCGAAAAATAATATCGGGTAAGATTTTTTTAACATTATTATGTCATTGTTCTTTCACTATACAATTCTCCCAAAATTAGCAAGGAAATAAATAGATATTTTAGTAATATATCAGATATTACCTAAGTAATGTGCCGACAATACTGATTTTATTTAAATGTTAGTCAATAAAATAATAAACTTGAAAAAAATAACGCGAAATAGGTTATAGGTTGGTAATGGATTAAATGACGTTGAGAATGCCACCTTAAATTTCAACTAAACATTTTTTTTATAATGAAACTTAACAACAATTTGAAGGTGCCAAAGGGAAGTAAGAAAAATTCTTATTGGAAAGTCATATTAACTACTCCTACAACTAAATCAAAAATAGGCCCTGACGTGATGGGTACTTATACACATACAGTGTCCGCAAGAAAGTCCGCATCAAATGGGATTTTTTTTTATTATTAGGTATAGGTAAAAATTGAAAAGGCAGTTAGTTTTTGCTTACCTAAAAACCAAAAATGACGTATACTGAAGCAGCTGCACGACTTTCGTTACCTGTCAAATTTGACATTTTTAATAAAATAGGTTCAAAAATGCCATTATTTATCAAAATATCGAAAAACTTTATTCGAAAAAGTTGTTTATTTAGGCATTTTTAGTCTCTGTCCGAAATTTTGACTGTCTAATACAATTTTTATTTTTTGCCAGGTTTTTGAAAATTTTGATCAACCCTCGTAGATTAACTTTTATACATCGATGTAAAACCATTTGCCTTTACTTCATTTGTAATCTTAATGCAATTTTGTGTAAAATTTTTGTTTCCTATTATTTGTTTTGCTTCAAAAACTGAAGTTGTTATTGATTAGTATGATGTTTGATGCAAAGTTTATCTAATTACATCAGTTTTGCCAAAACCGACGTTTCCTATTTTTCTTAAGTTAGTAAACATATGTACAAAAAGAAAATATTAGGAAGCTTTCGTTGAAATTTTGCTTAATTAATATTGGATTAAAAAGAATATATATTAATCGCTCGAAACATTTTATTCAACAAAAATATAGTTTAATATAATTAATTTAATTTAATATTAATTAAGTAAAATTTCAACGAAAGCTTCCAATATTTTCTTTTTGTACATCTGTTTACTAACTTAAGAGAAATGAGAAACGCCGGTTTTGGCAAAACCAATGATCTGCTAGCTGATCATTGGGCAAAACTGATGTAATTAGATAAACTTTGCATCAAACATTACATACTGATCAATAACAATTTCAGTTTTTGAACCAAAATAAATAATAGGAAACAAAAATTTTACACAAAATTGCATTAAGATTACAAATGAAGTAAAGGCAAATGGTTTTACATCGATGTATAAAAGTTAATCTACGAGGGTTGATCAAAATTTTCAAAAACCTGGCAAAAAATAAAAATTGTATTAGACTGTCAAAATTTCGTATAGAGACTAAAAATGCCTAAATAAACAACTTTCTCAAATAAAGTTTTTTGATATTTTGATAAATAATGGCATTTTGGAACTTATTTTATTAAAAATGTCAAATTTGACAGGTAACGCAAGTCGTGCAGCTGCTTCAGTATACGTCATTTTTGGTTTTTAGGTAAGCAAAAACTAACTGCTTTTTCAATTTTTACCTATACCTAATAATAAAAAAAAATCCCATTTGATGCGAACTTTCTTGCGGACACTGTATACAGGGTTGCCCAGAAGTACGGAATAAAATTAATATATAGCCCTAAAACCTGTAACTTTTGGGGAAACCGCTCGGACATGTCAATTTAGTTTTATATATGCTCACATTTTCATGTAATTCGTTTGTTTTTTTATAGACATTTGTCAAAGATATGACGACATCGATCTTTTTTTTTTTAAATGGAAACATATACAGCTTGTGATACATCGTTTGAAAGCTAATATCTCGTACAGTATGCTCATAAATTCTGGCGCGATTCTGTCAAGCCATTTCAAAATGGCGACTGTTAAAAGTTTTTAAAAAATCTCTATTTAAGGTGGAATTTTATTATCAACGTCATTCAATTTATTGCCAACTTATAACCTATTTCGCCTTGTTTTTCTTTGTTTATTATTTTATTGACTAAGATTTAAATAAAATCAATATCGTCTGCACATTATTTAGGTAATATATCTGATATATTACAAAAATATCAATTTATTTCATTGCTTATTTTGGGAGAATTGTATAGTGAAAGAACAATGACATAATAATGTTAAAAAAAATCTTACCCGATATTTTTCGCTACACAATTCTCCTAAAATAAGTTATGAAATTCCTTAATATTTGTTAAATATGTCAATTATTACCTATAGAATATCAAGTCGATACTGACTTTCCTTAAATTTTGTATAAAAGCTAGAAAACATAAATAAATCTACGCGAAATAGGTTGGCAACATGGGCGCCGGAAGGGGGGGGCAAAGCAGGGCACTTGCCCCCCCCTAGAAAATTAAATATCCGATTTTTTGACTTTATCAAAGCAAAATACTATACTATTTTAATAACACCGGAGAGTAGTGACAAATTAAAGCCTTATAAATATATAAAATATAATTGGGCAACATAAAAATTCTTTGACGGCAACACTATCAGTATCGCGCCAAATAAAATAACAAGTCATCCACCCAGTAACTACAGCTTCAGCAGAAAGAAGTTTTTTCCACTTTAAAAAGATTAAAAACATATCTGAGAAACCATTCAGGCGAAGAGAGTAGGTGCAAGTTTAGCTTTAATAGGTATTCATCAAAAAATCCACATTGATATATGAAATAATCAATATATTTTGTCAAAACAGGGGATGAATTATGGTTTAGTTTTAGGCAAAAAATATGTTGTGCTTTTAGTTTATGGTTAATTTTTGTTTTTAAGTAAATAAAAAATATACCTTATTTTTAATATTTTTTTTGCTTAATTATGCTTATTTCATGAAGAAGTTTTTGTTTAACAAGTATAATATCTGTTTTATATTACCTATATTAGTGTATTTGTATAACTCACTACAAGTTTCTTTAAATATGCATAGGTATTTTTTTATTTTGAAATTTTTTTTGATTCTCCAAATAAAGGTTTTTGGGCGTGGCACCCAAAAAAAATTTCGCCTTCGCCGATTGGCCTGCGGCGCTTTACCTCAAAACTAATATTCTGGCTATGCCACTGCTTGCCCCCCCCTATATTGGATCCTTCCGGCGCCACTGGTTGGCAAGCATGTTGATACTCCCACCTTAAGGTTGAATTCTCAACGTCATCAATCTATTGCCAACCTATAACCTATTTCGTGTTGATTTTTTGAGTTTATTATTTTAATAACTAACATTTAAAGAAAATCAATATCGTCGGTACATTATTTAGGTAGTATCTGATATATTTCAAAAATATCAATTTATTTCATTGCTTATTTTGGGAGAATTGTATAGTGAAAGAACAATGACATAATAATGCTAAAAAAAATTTTAACCGATATTTTTCGATATACAATTTTCCTAAAATAAGTTATGAAATTCCTTGATATTTATTTAACATGTTAATTATTACCTATAGAATATGAAGACGATATTGATTTTATTTAAATTTTGTGTGAAATTTAGAAAAAAATAAATAAATAAATCTACGCGAAATAGGTTATAGGCTGGCAAGCATGTTGATACTCCCAACTTAAATAAGCGGAAATGATAAATCACTGATGTTTTTTTACCTTTCAAGGTAAGAAATCTTCATTGTTTCACGTTCTGACATTTTGTGATATTGTGAACTTGTAAAATTAATTTAGATATTTCCGAAGTATTATTTTACAATTTTCGAAACAAAAATGGTTACATGGACAGCGTATCGAAGTCTTGATATTGTTAGGATGTGCAGATAAAATAAGAAGTCAAGGTGAAGTGTGCACTTTATTTAATGCTAAATATTCGGATAATCAAATTGCACAGGGCAATCGCTGTTAGTAAAATATTCCACACATTTGATGAACATGGCACAGTAATTTTACAATGTCACAAAATGTGAGAAAGTGAAACAATGAAGATTTCTTACCTTGAAAGGTAAAAAAACATCACTGATTTATCATTTCGGCTTATTTAATAATAGAGATTTTTTTAAAACTTGTAACAGTCGCCATTTTGAAATAGCTTGACAGAATCGCGCCAAAATTTACGAGCATACTGTACGAGATATAAGCTTTCAAATGATGTATCACAAGCTGTATGTTTCCATTTAAAATAAAGATCGATGTCGTCATATCTTTGACAAATGTCTATAAAAAAAAACGAATAACGGCAAAATGTGAGCACATATTATTATAAAACTAAATGGACATGTCCGAGCGTTTTTCCCAAAAGTTACAGGTTAAAGGTATATTACTTTTATTCCTGACTTTTGGGCAACCCTGTATAATCTGGTAATGTAAAATGCTGAGCTTGAGAGTCTTGAGAACAGTATTTTTTTTATCATAGCAAAGATATGTCAAATATGAATAGGAAATGTCAATGTCCAGGTATCTTTCTTGATGGAATATTAGTAATTTTGTGCTGAAAATTACCAGATAAAAATTGGTTACCTTTAAAAAATCACTTTGCAGTTTTAGATAAGTATTAGAATTATGATTGTACTTACATTTTGGAGGGCCTTTTCTTTCTCCTCCAATTTGCCCATGACTTGGGTAAGTTGTTCTTGGGTCTGGTCAAGGTCATTTTCAATGGTCTGGATCTTCTTTTGGAGTTGGCGGGCTTCTTCTTCAGACTGTGAGAGAAATATAAATTTACCAAAACAGGCATTTTTGGTGTCGATTTTGTGTTATAAAGTTTATTGTTTTTAGCTTGTTTTAGACATTTACCTTTACATCTGTACAGCTTATCTCGTGCGCAAACAAAAGTTAAGTTTTATGGGAGAAAAAATACGTCCGGCGCCCTACAGGAATAGGCATGCGCACAAACCTCTTGTTATCGGCCTGTCCTTGTTTAGCGACATCTTTAGAATACACTCCAGAATCGGCTCGGCGTCAGTACGTGTCAATTCCGCCTGTTGCGTTTGTAAACGAATTTCAATTTTTTTAGCGGGGAAGATTAAAATTCTACCATTTGGATTTATCGTTTTTAGTAAACTACCCCAAAGCGGTAAATTACCTGGTATATACGAATTTCCAAAAAACCGGAGGAAAAAAGTTACAGGATAAAAACGTCGAAAAGTAGCGTTTGTACACGAATTTTAATTTTTTTAGTGGCGAAGACTGAAATTCCCTCCCTATGGGGTGGTTAACTAAAGACGATAAATCCAAATGGTAGAATTTCAATTTTCGCCACTAAAAATTAAAATGAAAATTCGTTTTTTAAGACCGACCAGAAAATATACACTTTCTCGACAATTTTTCGTCCAGAAAATAACGTTTTGTCGATCAAGATCGGAAAATGGGCGTGAGGGACCGACAATAGTAATTTACATTACAAGACCGGAAAGTAGGGTTTTTCAGGTCGAGACAAGCATTTCCAGGGCGAGCCGTAGGCGAGTCCTGGAAGCTTGGAGAGACCTGGAAAACACTAATTTTCGGTTGCGTGACGTACAATATTTTTTTTAAGACCGACACTTCGATATATTTTATAATCTACGCGAAACAAGTTTGACATAAAGAACAAAATTAAAAATCAACGAACTGTCACTCGACAATACATCGAAATGTTGTTGTTATAATAACGAAATCAAGGTATCTTGTATTATCAAAGAGCGATTGGAAAAACAAAAAACAGGGTGACAGTGACATTAGAGACCGGAAAAGTGACATTAGAGTCCGGAAAAGATTTTTCCGGTCTCTAATGTCACTTTTCCGGTCTTGCGATCGGAAAAACGTTATTTTCTAGACGAAAAATTGTCCAGAAAGTGTAAATTTTCTGGTCGGTTTTAAAAAATAGTAATTTACGTTACAAGACCGGAAAGTAGTGTTTTTCAGGTCGAGACAAGCATTTTCAGGGCGAGCCATAGGCGAGTCCTGGAAGCTTGGAGAGACTTGGAAAACACTAGTTTTCGGTTGCGTGACGTACAATATTTTTTTTTAGACCGACACTTCGATATATTTTATAATCTACGCGAAACAAGTTTGACATAAAGAACAAAATTAAAAATCAACGAACTGTCACTCGACAATACATCGAAATGTTGTTGTCATAATAACGAAATCAGGGTATCTTGTATTATCAAAGAGCGATTGGAAAAACAAAAAACAGGGTGACAGTGACATTAGAGACCGGAAAAACGTTATTTCCTAGACGAAAAATTGTCCAGAAAGTGTAAATTTTCTGGTCGGTTTAAAAAAAAAAGATTTTTCCGGTCCCTGTTTTTTCATTTTTCCAATCGCTCTTTGATAATACAATCTATCTTTATTTCGTTACTATAATAACAACATTTCAATGTATTGTCGAGCGACAGTTCGTTGATTTTTAATTTGTTGTTTTGATGTCGAACTTGTTTCGCAAGTGCTCAAATTTAAAAATATGAATTCAGATTTTATCCGACACGGAAAATGAGATTTCAGAAGAAATTTTGGAAGCAGCAAGGAAAGCGTTACGATATATTGCCAGTAAAATCAAAAGCCCGTTACGAGAAGTCATACGACGCATTTAAAAACAATATAAAATAAAATAAAATAAAGAATTAAATGTATATCGAAGTGTGAAGAAAATTAGTGTTTTGCAGGTCTCTCCAAGCTTCCAGGACTCGCCTACGGCTTGCCCTGGAAATGCTTGTCTCAACCTGACAAACACTACTTTCCGGTCTTGTAACGTAAATTACTATTACAACGCTACAGGAGGAATTGACACGTACCTCAAAAAAATTTTTGTGTCAGCATAAACGTCGCTAACTTCACACACATAGGATTTCTTGTTTTTTTGTTATTGTGGGTTTAATGTTTATGGATTTTTAGTTTTTGTGTAGTTTAGTGAATTGTGTTTGTGCCTTTAGTGACTCGGATACAATGACTAGTAAAGACCATTGTATGATTTTATTATGCTCAAATAGGGGGTAAAATACCGGGTATTTCGTATTTTCAGTAGGCCCTACGTATGAATAACTAGTGATAGTTCTTGATATTATGTAATTTTATTTCATTATTTGTATTTAAACACACCTAACTAGGCCTAGGTCACACAAACAAGACGTTAAAGCCCGGACCTGTTTATTTTCCCCAGTTGTTAAAGGATAATTTTGCGGTGCGCATGCCTATTCCTGTGGGGTTTTGCTTATCTAAAGGTAAATGTCTATGATTTCCCATGACTGTTTGGCGGTGCACCACCAGTTTAGTAAGAATCTGCATTGTTGGTTAAAAACCTTACGCATTTAGATCATCCTCCGAATAGTCCCGATTTTGTGCCATGTAACTTCGGTTTATTTCCATGCATTAAAGATCATGTTAAAATAACGGAATTTTTAGACACCGAAGAGCTATTATTAGCTGCCGTCCTGTGGGAGACGGCACCGACCTCCCAGAAGAAAATTCGACGTTTGGATTTGTTCGTATATGAGGACTATGAGGTCGCGTATTTATTTAACTGTGAAGTTAATAATGAAACTGTGTGAGTCCGATTTTTGATTATTTTCCCCTTACCTTTTCAGCGCGGAGGTTGGCGTCCTTGGCGAGTTGCTCGTTGTACGTGGCGCGATCTAACGCGTTGTCCTTCTCCAGCTTCATCGCCTGCATCTTCTTCTTGATCGCGTCCATGGTGGCGGTTGAGGTTTCGCGCGGTTACTCTGCAAAAACAATAGTTTGTTGCCTTATTGGGTCGGTAAAAACATTTTAAAAATTAGCAAAGATAGACTTTTAACTTCGAAACCCTCGACCGTTCATTCATTACAAAAAATATAACACCAAATATACAATATATAAAATCCAAGGTTGGCCGAATATATCCGTGATAAATATCTTGATAAAATCATGATATTTATGCGACAATATTTATCCTGATATATTATATCAATATTTTTTTTCTAAAATTTAAAAGGGAATAAGGTAACAAAGGAATAGATATATATGGGTAAATATCATGAAAATGAGACATTCCATGTCTTTTGCATTAAAAAAATAGAAAAATAGATTTTTGAGTAAAAATGCAATAATAAATCGTTCTTAAAATATATTCTATTCCATAATACTACAAAACAATTTTCTTGCATTATCTTATTTTGTAATAATAAATAAAAATATGATAAAAATATCAGTCCCGTGGCAGGTCTCTGTACAAAGTTACGTTGTAAATTATTTAAAATCTCTACTCATGGATGTTATTTTAACTTTATTTTAAACACATCAATAAATTAATTAGGCATTACACATATTCTACCTACCGGATTCAAAATAAATTATTTTGTTTTCCCATATTACCATATAAAATTCCGTCTCATAAAAAATAATCAGTCCCGTGCTCTATACCACGCAAGCTCGAAATAAATAGTGGGAAATTTTTAGGAACTGGTTCATCATGTATATCAAATGTAGCGTCCCGCCATTTCGCTCTTAACCGTCTCAGTGTTAAAGTTAGTTTAACAGTTTATGTGTTCTGTGCAGATTTTGTGTGTTTGGATCATTTGTAACCGACCAGTAGCCAATCCCGTGGTAAGAAAAATATGATTGTTTCTTTAGTAATTATTATTTTTTATTTTTGTATAAATTATTGTTACACTATACTTGTTTGGAAATTACACAGTATGGCAAGATATTTAATTCATAGGATGTTTTATCAAATTAAATGTGTAAAATAGTCAGGCCCGTGCCAGTCAGGCCCGTGCCAGTTCAGCAACACGAGACTGAGAAAGTTACACGGGACTTACCAAATAATACGTAATTTTAATAAAACATTAGTTTTTACGTTTTTAGGTACTTTGGAATAAGATGGCAAGGCCGTGCGTAAGTGAGGAAGAAAGAAAACGGCGTAAACGAGAAAAGGAGCGAGAACGTAGAAGAAAGATACGCAATGATCCAATTAAAAAAAACATAACAACGAGCTTGTGCATACCATAAGAAGTTAAGTTTTATTTCAGTTTTTTGCATCATAAGCATAGAAACGTTTTTTTAATTTATATTTTTGTAATAAATCACCAGTTTCTTTGAATTTATTTTTGTTTTAATCAGTCCCGTGGTAACACGTCAGTCCCGTGCAGACAATCTCCAAAAAGCTCAAAAACTTTATAAATGTCGTAAAGTATGAATTTTGACAAATATTAGGTACCTATTAACCATAGTTTATAATTTTACCGTAGTATAATTGTGATGTTACATTAATTTTTTGTGGCCGAAATCTACTTTGGAATTACTCACTTTCGTGATATTTACCCATATCGGATATTTGGATATTTATATAAATATCATGATATTTGCCAACCCTGATAAAATCACAAATAATAAAAATCATGTTTAGTAACTATTAATAACTTCATCGAAATTATTTAAAAAAAAAATATCTCGAAAAATATATATATTATAATAACCATTTACAAAAAAAAATAATAATATACGTTAAAGTTAGGTAAGTTTTAAAATATATTTTTTTAGTTTTTTTTTTAAAAGTCCATAATTTTGATATTTTTTTAATTTTTTTCGGCAAACTGTTGTAAATTTGTATTCCTTTATATCATATTGATCTTTGGCCAAAAGTACTCTTTACTAGTCTTTAGCATAGGTGTTTGAATATGATGGTTTTGTCTCGTGTTGTAAATAATGTTGGTCAAAGGAAATATTATATTCGATTGTTTTTCTTTAATAATAATAATAATAGAGTGTATTAGAATGCATAGTTTTAATTTATAAAGCTTTTCTAAATTTAAATATCCGTTTGGTTCATACCAATTTACAGTTGGTTCTAAAAAAGGAAGTTTATGTATGCATTTAATGATTTTGTTTTGTAGTTTTTTTAATGGCTGAATTGTAGTTAAATTCGCTTATACCCAAATTGAAATCATATACTGTAATTTTGAATAAACCAAAGAATAATATTTATTTTTTAAATATTTTAACGATATATAATTTTTAGCTTTAAACAAAAAGCCAATTATTGGTGAGATGTAACTTCTTAAATATTCAATATGTTTTTTCCAACTTAAATTTGCATCAATATATAAACCTAAAAATTTAATTTGTATCAATATATTTAATTATATGATTATTGAAAGATAGTGAAGAAATATTATTATTTTTTAATTTTGATTTACTTATAAACATAAAACATGATTTATTAAAATTTAATGGTAGTTTATTAATTTCAAGCCATTTATGATTATTGAAAGATAGTTTTGTAGGTTTTCAGGCGATAGTGGAACTTTTTATTCAAGAGATTCGGGAGATTTTTAATATAATAGGTATTCGTCAATATGGTTTGCTATATTTTACCACACTTGATAGGACCTTAAAAAAGCAAAAAAATAGGGTTGCTATTTAAAAAAAAGTATCGTCATATATCTAATTTGGGACAGGCTGTATGTCAGTATTTTTTCTATAAAAATACCACAACTAAAAATGTTAGGCATTTTCCAAAAAAAAACTGTATTGGATTTACCGATTTTAATTAATGCCAGTTACAAACTCGCACCTGTATCTGTGTACTCCGGTAAACCCCAACAAAACGTATTTTAAAATTCCAGATACCCTTCCCGACCGGTAGCTGCTACTGCAAAAGACCATGTGGTACTTTTAATCTTGACCCAAAGAACCGAGGTGCAAAAAAACAATTTATTTTATACTTCTGTTCATTTACGATACTTATATTGGATAATAAGCGATTCTCGGTTACCTTGCCTTGGTACGAGTGAAATAGTATAGGTACCTTGTCTGCTGTCTGTCAACTCATGTAATACCGCAGAAGGAATAATAAAATTGATTTGATTAAGATTTATACGAACGAAAATATTACATAGTTGTTTATTCCATTTTGGCAACTAACCTTTACAAGCAGTGGCGGCTCGTGACATGAATGTCTGGGGGTTCACAAATACGGGAAACGCGGCAGGGGGTACAGATTTTTTTTTGGAAGTTCAAGGTCATGTTGTTTTGTAAAGCAGTCTTTACACCTATGAAGTTCTTCGAGAATTTATTCGTGAATTTCTCCGTGAAGTCGGTAGCATTTAGTACACTGTGCATCAGCTGATTATTTTGCATGTTAAATTTTCGTGAATAATTTTACGAAGAAATTCACGAATTTATTTGACGTCCAAGTTGACCATTTACATTATCAAAGTTAGCCCTAAAGTGACTTCATGAATAAATTCACGAAGAACTTCACAGATGTAAAGATCGCTTAATATGAACTTAAATGAGCCTAATTAGGTACATACCTACCTATAATATAGGTAGGTACTGACATGTATGTGTAATTTTTTTATTAAACATCAAAATATTGTGCATTTGTGTCCTGGCCGATATTTTTAACAACCCTTCCTTAAAAAGATTCCAATAAAATAAATAAATAGCTTACCAATACGATTAACACCACTTTTAACCCAACACGGTTCTGCCTTTTCGCCGGCAAATAACAAAGACGGGAAACAAAATAGACTATTCTGCTTTTCACATCCGCACAGCCACTCATGTTTTTCATACAATGCACTCCTAAAGTCTTAAAAACTCTTTTAAAGTCCCGTTTTTGACCTTTATTTAGTTGCGTTATTTGGAGGTTATAGGCACTGGTTTTCCCGCATTCTTTACAATAATCTTATCATCGAAACTTAACCCTGAGAATGACTTTTTTTTAAAACTCACTGTATTTTTGCAATTATTTAAATATTGCACCGAGACCGTTGCCGTCATTTTTATATTATTTATTATTTTTTAAAGAAGCCGTAAAATAAAACCGCGGACATACTATTACATAAATCACTAAAAGGCTCAGCCAGCTGGCGCAGCACAACAGCAGAGTAAAAATCGAATTAGAAAACATAATTCAGAACAAACGAGCACTTTCGCTTAAAGTTGACTAATCATAACGTGCCTAAACCTCATGATCACCAGAAATTTGTGCCATAAAGATAGAATGAGATCGAAAATAAAACTAGCTATAAAACAAAGATAGAGCTATCGTGCTCCTCGACTCGTGAAAATATTGCGGCCGTTCTGAACATTAAAAACTTCTGGCACCGGCGGCACAATGATACAAAGAAAGAATTTATTGTATCATGCGGCGGCACCGTATTCTGCCGGTCGTTATGCCGTTCAAGCGCATGAGTCACCGCGGTTTAAGCGAAATTTTTTGTTCGACGCAACATCTAACAATAGGGAAAGTAAAGATATCGCAATTTAACGTTACGTAAAAGATAGGGTGATGATAATTCACAAAACGGTAACTAGTACCTATAGATTTTTTTTATTTTGAATTTTAACAATTTAAATTTTAACTAGGGGGGCACGTGCTCATGTGCTCTTATGCACAAGCCGCCACTGTTTACAAGTGTTCTTTTATTAATCAAATCTAGTACCTATTCTATAATCGTATACAGTGTGACTAGTAACGTCCGCATCATATGGGATTTTTTTATGAATAACTTTATTCGAAATTTGACTTTGGCATCAAGTTCTGCTTCGATCGAGATGAAAATTAAGCAAAAAAATAATAGTCACGGGATTCGCATTATCTGTCAAATTTTAATTTTTCCAAAAAATAATTTAAATTAAAATTTTACAGATAACGCGAATCGCGTGACTACTATTTTTTGCTTAATTTTCATCTCGATCGAGCAGAACTTGATGCCAAAGTCAAATTTTGAACAAAGCTATTAATAAAAAAAATCCCATATGACGCGGACTTTACTGATCACACTGTATTATTTTTTTACTTTCATGCCTTTATTCTAAACTAACTTTTACAGTTCATTACATGGAAAAAGACAACATAATATAGAAAATAATAACCATTTAAAAATAAATAGTATAAATAATTTACTCTTAATTGTTTTTAGAAGTTGCCAATTTTTTAATTTTTCTGATATTTTTTGGAAGATTGTTATATTTTATTATTCCGTCATATAACAGCGATTTTTTCCGAAATTACTTTTTGCTGATATAGTTTGATAATTTATACAATGTCCGGTGTTATGATCATGTAATGTCTTATTCTCCTGAAGTGTTATGTTTGATTTTTTTCTTTTAAAATAATAGAGTGGATTTGAATACACATTTTTAATTTATAAATGGTTTGAACGTGTAAATACCCTTTCGGTCTATATAGATAAACAGATGTGATAATTTGTGTATGCATTTAATAACTTTATTTTGCATTTTTGTAATCGTTTTAAGTTTGATAAACAAGCAGGTCCTCATGCAGGATCTAAGTATTGTAATTTTGAATATTAATGAAAAATATATATTTTTTAAGTATTTCAAAGGAATGTAATATCCAGCTCTGTACAAAACAAATACCAAAAGAGATATCGAGTTGATAATATACTGGATATGGCCTTGCCAATTTAAATTTTCGTCAAAAACCAATCCTAGAAACTTTGTCGTTTTTGAATATTGTATATTTTCGTTATTAAATGTTAAGGGGTTGATGATAGAATTTATTTTATTGTTAGTTATAAACATAAAAGATTTTGTAAAATTTGACGTAAGTTCATTTGATTGAAGCCAAGAAAGAAGAATTTTTAAATCATTATTAATATCAAATACATTTGTGCGAAAGTTTCAGCAAAATAAATAATTGTTGTATCATCTGCAAATAGCTTTTTATTGCCATTTAAGTTCAATTTGGAAACGGAATTAAGATAAATTAAGAATAATAATGGACCTCATATTTCTTTTTTCGCACTTGTAATGAATATGAGTTGAGTTGACTGTATTTCCGTATACATACAACGAATCCCCTTTTCGCGAATTATATACTTCGTCGAGTCTAAATTCCTACAAAAAAGGCGATCCGAACTTTCGCTTACCAAATGTCGATAAGCTACAATTCTTCCTGCCTCGAAGGCGCTATTTTTTGGGTGCCACGCCCTTTTTTGGGTAAAATCACCGTAAAGCTTGATGCGCAGATCTGACATCACGGCAGCCAACGTGTAGAAATTATAGATCGAGCGGATAATTAAAAATAGCCGTGTTTTTGAAAAAAATATTTTTAAAATATTGCATTGTTGTATTGTATTTTAGACGACTTTGCCTTATTTGCTACAAAATCCGAAAAATCACTAAAACTGGTGTATTTAACGAAAGTTTTCACTAAATCACTTTGGATTGGTTTCAAAATCATTAAAACTAGTGAAATTTCACCAGACCTGGCAACCTTGAGACCAGGGACTTACCAAATTCTCTACGTGCTCTCAGCAAAGTGGCAGACCAGGGTTGCCAGATCTAGCAAAATTTAATTTTCAAAGACAAAATAATTTTTTCCTAAATATGATAATCTGCTAAATTAAAAATGGAAACGACAACTGCAGATAAATTTTATAGAAAAAAATTAAATTATCAAATCTCAAGTAACGCACGTTCGCAAACGAATTGCTATTGGTATCATTATTATGTAAACGTACTGTGGGGGTTAGGCTATGGGGGCTACGCCCCCAAAGAAATATGGCTCTGGGGGCTCAAGCCCCCAGAGCCCCCACGGAATCGGTGCCTATGGTTGTTTGTTGTTATTATCGTTATCGATACTATTAGGTACATTATGTCTACCAACCTTCCTTTTCACATTATTTGAAACGTTTTTAAATGAAAATAGATATGATTTTTTTTTTTTATTTTAGAGTTAGAGTTGTAACTAATTAACCTTATTTCCCATAGAACTATTTGAGATAAAAATTTGATACTATCAGAAAATGGTAATGTTGATGGGAGGAATCGAATTCAATAAAAAAATAGTAGTGTTACATTTGAAAAAAAAAACATTCCTTGAGTTACAGAAAAAACTAAAAATCTGGCAACGTCGCAATTGTCAATTTTCAGTTCAATTTTTTAAGTTATCTACCTGTACCAAAATTCATTGATTAAGCCTTGGTAGTTTTGAAGAAAATTAGCCGTTCCGCTATTTCAACTAACCCTGTATAGTGAATATGGATATGGATGTAAAAGTCATACAACCGTCTCCAACAATAATATCGCGGCGCGATTTGTCCATATCTAATTAAAAAAATCTGTTTAATGTCAGTAATGATTCCGTGACGGGTCTTATTTTAACGTAATATTTTCACTAGATTTGAGATAAAATTCGACGTGCGTGCTCTCGAGTGTACGCAATTATACACATTTTTGTTCCGCTGTAGGTGTTCTTTATTACCTTCTCCTTATTAATCGTGAAATTTCAACAAAACTGGTGCATAAAAATGACATTCAAATTTATGCGGAGAAATTGCGATGCAAGTTGTTCTTTTTAAATTAAAATTAATATCATTGGCGTACCTACTTATAATCATCCGATGTGATGACGATTACTGTCGGGGGACTTATTGGAAATAATAGTTATTTATGGTACTGGTGTGTTATGTTGAAAATAAGCCACGCGAGAAAGATTTATACCACGAGGCCGTCAGGCCGAGTGGTATAGATTCTCAAGTGACTTAGGAAACATAACACACGAGTGGCATAAAATGTTTTTTCTATTTCACGTTCATAATAAGCTCAGTACGATATGCATTTGCGTATGGTAATGAAGCTATTTCGATACGCGTTTTTTCTTTATTTGATGTTGGTAACATTTAAATGTTTTATTTTATTGACTTGCCCGGCCTTTGTGATTTACGAGAAAACCAATTTTTCGCAGAGGAAAAATAGCTTGATAACTTACTTTTTTATTCTGTGTGGATAACAGTCATGTATGTTGGTTGTATAAATCTATAAATCAATCTTTTGTAGATGCTTCAAGCTATCATTTTCTGCCAAATCCTATACAAAATTCAATCTACTAACCTTCCAATGTCGATTTTAACTTCAACTTTATTTGAATTTTCCATCTTCCCTGTACTAAATTGCAATGCCGTGCCGTGACGTAAATTCACGTCTTGTGAAATTCGAAAAAAAGTAGCAAAATCTCCCGAATTTCCAAACGCTCTGTATATGTACCGAATGTACAAGGATCACACAACGTATTCCGTCCAATTTCAAATCTCATATCGCTAAAATAACTTTAGAATCTCGTGGTGAAAATGGGTCAATAAATCAAAAAATGACAGTTTGCAAAATAATTTTTGTTGTCCAGAGGCTACCATGATAAAAAATAGTATTACCAACATAAAATTTAGACAGAAAAATTTACAAAATTTGAAGGATTTATTTTCTTTTTAAAATGTATTTTTCTTGATTATAAAAGGTGAAATAGAAAAAAATGTATAAAGCACATGTTTCATAAGGCGTTTTAGCGCACGTGTCAATAAAAAAACTCGCCACTTTGTGGCTCGTTTTTTAAAATAGACGCGTACGCTAAAACCGCTTCTTATGAAACGTGTACTTTATGTATCCAACAAGTGGAAGAAATCGTTTTTTTATGAGATAATAATTAATAATCAAAATAATAAAAATAAAAATAATCAAAGCTACTTACGTCTCAGAATGACTTGACAGTGACTTTTTTAATAAATTTAATTTAAATACATTTTTTAAATAAACCGTTAGCGTTTTCCTTTAATTTCAATCATCAATGTAAATTCTGCTTGTAATAATAAAAAAAAAATTGTAATATAAATAAATAAAATACTACTTTAAATATGAACGTGAGTTAATCAATAACTCACTAGTGACTTATGAATTGTACCTTACTAGTGTGTTATTTGATAGTTTACTTGTCTAAAATGACATTGCTAATGATAGTCATAACTGTCATGTGTTGGATAAAATATTTTTCTTATCCAAAGAGACGAATAACTCTTTATCACAACAAGCCGACGAGAGGTCAAATGCAAAGGTTCGCCAGGTTTCACGCTGTTGCCGAAGACTCCAAAGACTCGCCCCCTTTCATGTTTGAGTCCCAGAGTGCAACTTGCTTGACCCGGCTCTGTCCTACTTACTTTTATTCAGGATTTGATTGATTTGAATATGGCTAACTTTTAACTTTTTTACGCTAAGAGGTTTATCTTCGATTTTTCCATCGGAATCGGGCCCAATATGGGTTCCGATAAATTATGTTCGGCACGCCAATGACCGAGCTAGATGTGTGCGAGTGAATGTATAAAAAATTAATTTCAAATTCAAATTGAAATAATGAAATTGGAGTTATGATTAGCAATTTATGAGTAATTAGGTAAATATATGAACTCTTTATGTCGGTTTTAGTTTCCAAGTATGCTTATTCATGGGGTATTTTAGAATAATATACCGGGATGCACGATGCACGTTGTGTTGGTATACGAAGAATTTTAAGAACCGCATTTAAATTTTCGGAAAACAACGTTTAAGGTGGAATTCTCAACGTCATTTAATCCATTACCAACCTATAACCTATTTCGCGTTGCTTTTTTTAGTTTATTATTTGATTAACTAACATTTAAAGAAAATCAATATCGTCGGTACAATATTTAGGTAATATCTGACATATTACAAAAATATCAATTTATTTCATTGCTAATTTTAGGAGAATTGTTTGTGAAAGAAGAATGACATAATAATGTTAAAAAAAAATCTTACCCGATATTTTTCGCTATACAATTCTCCTAAAATATTTAATGAAATTCCTTGATATTTATTTAATATGTCAATTATTACCTATAAAATATGAAGACGATAATGATTTTATTTAAATTTTGTGTATAAGCTAGAAAAATTAAATAAATATACGCGAAATAGGTTATAGGTTGGCAAGCATGTTGATACTCCCACCTTAAATGATATTACGTGACAGTGATATAATTTGTGAACTTGTTAAGTTTGCAACTCTGTTTTTGAAATATTTATCTTAAGGTTCGTTAAGTAAACAAAAGTACGAAAGTCTCTAGAAATAATAATAATAATGATAATAAGTTTATTTATAAACTATATATATTTATAAGTTTATTTTTAAATAAACACAATATATCCTTGATTCGGTGGTAGAAAAAAACCGACAACAATCATGGACCCTTAAGGGACCATTTATGCTTAAACTATTCAACCGATACCATGGCAGTAGTTCTTCGAACCCAATAATGTACGAAGCATTAAAAAAACATTAAATTTTTTTAATAACTGTGGACTTTCGATCGAGAATATTCGAGTTCCAAAGTTTTTTTGTCAAAAAAATTTAATAAATTAGAAGAATTGATTGAAAATTTTATAGTTTTTCCTGAAAATTGTAATTTTACAGGTTTTTCATTAAATTTGGAAAATCACCAAGTTTAAAATGACGAAGTTCTACCGATATTATTTAAGCAACGAGTAATTCCTCTTAAGGTGGGAGTATCAACATGCTTGCCAACCTATAACCTATTTCGCGTAGATTTATTTATTTTTTTTAACTTTTACACAAAATTTAAATAAAATCAATATCGTCTTTATATTCTATAGGTAATAATTAACATGTTAAATATATATCAAGGAATTTCATAAGTTATTTAAGGATAATTGTATATCGAAAAATATCGGTTAAGATTTTTTTTAACATTATTATGTCACTGTTCTTTCACTATACAATTCTCCCAAAATAAGCAATGAAATAAATTGATATTTTTGTAATATATCAGATATTACCTAAATAATGTGCGGACGATATTGATTTTATTTAAATCTTAGTCAATAAAATAATAAACCAAGAAAAACAAGGCGAAATAGGTTATAGATTGGCAATAAATTAAATGACGTTGATAATTCCACCTTAAAGGTATTTAAAAAAAGCCTATAAAAGGGAGCAAAAAACATTAAAAAAATATTCACATATTTAAGTATTCATTTCAAAAAACCAAGGCGCTTTAGTGGATATTTCAATTAAAACATTGCGGAAATTATTAGACAGCGGTGCCCCTCCCCCTCCCACCCCCTTCTACAAAAGCCACAATTGTACAAAATACTATATTTAAAATGGCCAAAATTTTAAAATTGTATAAAATATAATAATTTTTGTACAATTATTATTTTCAGATCATTTATATATCGTTTATGCAAACATCCCTTGAAGGGGCATCCCCCCCTGGAGGGGGGGGGGATGGGTGCCCTCTTCTGGGTTAAAAAAATATACTAACAGCAAAGAAAAGAAAACAAATAAGAAACCAATTATTACAAGAAGTCTATTACAAACGTCTAAAATAAAAATAGATTATTTTTGACATTTAACATTGTTTATTTTTCTTCTAGTTCTATTTGCCGAGGAGACGAGATCTTTTGTTTGCTTTGACACTCGACATTAAACAAGTCTGATTGGGCGAAATCCAATGATATTTAACCAATATAATACAAGGTAAGTGGAAACTAAAAAAAACGACCTCCCACACCGTTTATCCTGTCATTTTAACCTGTCTAAATTTAAAACTTCTTTATGGTATTTTGAATGAAAATCTAGATGGAAAAGATGGCCTCAGGAACAACATATAGAGCTAGTGAAATACATTTTTCAACCGTAACGTTACAAACGTTTTCTCGGTATCTCAAAAAAAAAATAATGAATAAATTAAAATTTAATTTTAAGCAACATTAAAATCAGTTTAATGACAACTAAAATTCCTTAAAAAAATATTAAAAAAATTTTTTTTTTCGTAAACTCACCTAAAGAAAAACGTAAGGTACGATACCGGTACACACACGCGGTTTCAAAGCGACTAAGAAGCTCGACTTGGCGGAGGTGCTATCAACTTACGCGGGACTCCATACCGGGTACGACGGCCCCCCTACCGACGAGAATAGATCGAGATTTGAAAGAGGAGACGCAAAAGAGCGGCTACAAAAATGTATACAGCGCGCGTGTCAACCCTCGTAATGTGTCTATAAACCCCGTAAGTTATAGTTTTTGGCTGTACATTAGAAATTATTAGAAGAAGTCGTATATGAAGAGTTATTAGAATTCATTGATGCCAACAAAATTTTAGTTTCCTTTCAAGCTGGTTTTCGAAAAGGGTACTCGACAGAGACAGCCATTCAATGTGTGATTGAGACGTGGAAGAGAACAATAATTGACAGGGCTAGATTATTGATCATTGAATTGTATCAGTATGGTATTCGCGGCAACGTTTATAAATGGTTTAAAAATTATTTAAGATCACAAAAAACAAAAATTTCAAAAACATATTCAAATAAAAAAAATAATATAGGAGTTCCTCAAGGAAGTATACTAGGCCCAATATTATTTATTTTATACATCAACGATATGCCTTTAGTTTTAAAAATGTGTAAGTTACAAAAGTTTGCTGATGACACTTTACTTTTTTAAATATTTTTGATGGTCTAAAAACTCTAAATTCTGAGATAAATGTATTATCAAATTGGATAAAAGTAAATAAATTAAAATTAAATATTTCAAAAACTAAATGTATGGTTATGGGTAATAATTTAAATTGTCGAAATATAAATGTTGTTATTGGTGGTGAAAAATTGGAATTAGGAAACAGTTTTAAATATTGAGGGATAATTATTGATTAAAAATTAAAATTTTTTAATTATTTTGAAAGTATCATATCGAAGATTGCCGGAAAAGTAGTTTATTTTAAAAGAATCAGTTCTAATTTAAGTTTGTTTTCTAAAAAAACTGTATTTAATACTATTATATTACCACATTTTCTTTATTGTTTTTCCATTTTATATTGTGCTAGTGAGGAAATATTTGACAAATTACAAATTTTACAAAATAAGGCAATGCGGATTATTTTAAATTGTGACAAAAAATATACAAAAATAAATTTTATGTTAAAAAATTTAGATTGGTTGAATGTTAGAAATTTAATTTTTTATTTAGTATGTATCTTTATACATAACATTAAAAATAATTTTATTGCCTGATTGTTTAAAAATTTTTTGTGGATAGAGTGTCTAAAACATTAGTATATTTTTCATAAATAATAATAATAATAATAATAATAATAAATAATATTATACAGTGACCGGCAGAAAGTACTCACAAAGGGGATTTTTTTTTATTTCGAAACGTACCCAATTTTTTGGCGGTGGGAAAGTTCTGCATGTCCCTAAACAAAAAAGAGCATAGAGAAAACTAGTAAATATTGCGACGTACACGAGGGAGAGGTGAAAACGTCAAATTACTCAAGAATAAATTGCTCTTCTTTTTCACTGTGGAAAATTTTTTTATTAGGAAATGTTGTTTGCACTTAAAAGTTATCCATAAAAACCAAATATCAGCTCGGTAGCACAAATATAAATATTTTTCATGACAACGAATTTTATTGTAAGGGTTTAAACTATAATTCATGAACCAATGGGTTTAAGAGTTTTTGAAAAATTGGGAACGGCAAAATATTGTTAAATGTATGAAGAAACCCTCATTTGTTTTGCATAAAGTTATTCCGCTTATCCATAGAATAATGTACGGTGTTGCACCAGAAAAGTTAGATTATTTTTGACGTTATTTTATTAAACGTCCAGTTCTCGCGTATTTAAACAAATTTAAGTAATTGATGTGTCTAATTGCCCAAGAGCTGTTAAAAATTGAATTTATAGGTCGCATAGCTTCTATCGATCCGTTATACGAGGGGGTGTCAAAAAAAAAAGTAAAAACACTTTTTTTGTGCTACCACGCTAAATTTTGGTATTTATCGATAACTTTTAAGTGCAAACAACATTTCCTAATAAAAAAAATGTCTACGGTGAAAAATAAGGGCACTTTATTCTTAAGTGAATTTAACTCGGAATTTAACGTTTTTACCTCTTCCTCGTATACAGCGCAATACTTACTAGTTTTGTCTATGCTCTTTTTTTGTTTAAGAACATGCATAACTTCTCAACCGCCAAAAAAATTTAGTAAGTTTTGAAATAAAAAAAATCCCCTTTGGTGCGTACTTTCTGCCGGTCACTGTATACAGGGTGTTCCTTAATGACGTGCTAATATTTTAGGGTGTGATTCCTCAAGTCATTTTATGAAGAAAAGTTCATATAAACATATGTCCTAAACGGCTTAAATTTTTTGCTACAGGGTGTTGAATTTTTTCTTTTTTAATGCGTTTTTGTTAATATCTCCGAAAGTACTTTAGATAATATTTTTTAATTTTGGCATGTGCTAAAAGGACATAAAACCACATGTTTAAGTTATAAAAGTTATTATTTTGTCCCACCAGTGGCGTCCCTGCAAACATGTCCTCTGATATTTTTTAGAAAAAAAGTAGTACACCACTGACATTTTTCCATGTGGATATTATTTCTAAATAGCCCGGTCAATTCTATATCAAAATGGTCTCCTTAGTTTTTCTCCTCAGGCACACCGTTCTTAATTAAAATAATTAAATTAAATTAGCTCAACTATTTATTATTATTATTATTATTATTATTATTATTATTAACAATGATAATGCAAAATTTTGTTTCGTAAAAATTGTTGGAAATGACCACCTTCACTTAATAGACATGCTTTCGCCCGTCTTTGCATTGAATAGAGCACTCGTTCAGATATTCCAGGCGAATTCCGTATTGTTTCACAAAAGGCAATTATTCGCTCTCTTAAATTTTCTAAAGTGTTAATGGAAGTTTTATACACTAGAGTTTTAAAATGACCCACAAGAAAAAATCCAAACTATTGGAACGGGGGATCTTGCTGGCCATTGTTGAGCTCCTCCGCTACCTATCCAACGAATCGGATAAACCGCATCTAAATGGTCGCAAACGACATTGAAATGAGCAGGAGCTCCATCATGCACGTAACCACATTTGATTCCTTAGCGCATATGGTACATCTTCAAGTAACACAGGTAGTTCTTCTTGGAGGAAATGCAGATAAGAAAGACTGCCGTTAAGGCGTAAATTATGTTTTTAAGAACGTCACCGTTCCAGGATAACTAGATTTATGTGATCAAAATTTATTCGTCAATACTGCAAAATGAAGCTAATTTAATTTAGTTATTTTATTTAAGAACAGTATGCCTGAGGAGAAAAACGCAAGAGACCATTTTTATGTAGAATTGATCAGGCTAATCGGAAATAATATCCACATGTAAAAATGTCAGTGGCGTACCACTTTTTTTCTAAAAAATATCAGACGACATGTTTGCAGGGACGCCACCGGTGGGACAAAAAAAATAACTTTTATAAATAAAACATGTGGTTTTATGTCCTATTAGCACATGCCAAAATTGAAAATATTATCTAAAGTACTTTCTGAGATATTACAAAAAACTCATTAAAAAAGAAAAAAAATCAACACCCTGTAGCAAAAAATTTAAGCCGTTTACGACATAAGTTTATATGAATTTTTCTTCATAAAATGACTTGAGGAATCACACCCTCAAATATTAGCACGTCATTAAGGAACACCCTGTATATATAAAGGTTTGATATACAGTGTGTGTATAAAGTCTGGAAACGGCTTAATAACATCACAATTTACTGGCCGATTTAAACCAAATTTGGTACAGTTGTGTAAGAGGATCTAACGCACCGAATGACGATATTGGCGTTGTTGCCAGCTTTTTAGTTTGTCTGGAATTCGAACGAATTTTATATTTTTAAATATAACACCCAGTATATTTTTACATTTTTAAATTCCACATAAAATTATAATTATTTTTTATTAAATGCATTATTAGTCTATACTTCATAGTTTCCGAGATATTGACTCTCGAAAAGTGACATTTTTGAACTTTGACAGCTTATAACTTTCTAACAGTACGTCTTAGAGCAAAACGGCTTACATGTCCCTATCTTCAATTTTTATTATCTTCCCAAAAAAATCAACTTCCGGTTAAACCGGATGTAACTCGAAAGCAGGAAATATAGTTGTTCCGGTTTAACTGGAAGTTGATTTTTTTTGGGAAGATAATAAAAATTGAAGATAGGGACATGTAAGCCGTTTTGCTCTAAGACCTACTGTTAGAAAGTTATAAGCTGTCAAAGTTCAAAAATGTCACTTTTCGAGAGTCAATATCTCGGAAACTATGAAGTATAGACTAATAATGCATTTAATAAAAAATAATTATAATTTTATGTGGAATTTAAAAATGTAAAAATATACTGGGTGGTATATTTAAAAATATAAAATTCGTTCGAATTCCAGACAAACTAAAAAGCTGGCAACAACGCCAATATCGTCATTCGGTGCGTTAGATCCTCTTACACAACTGTACCAAATTTGGTTTAAATCGGCCAGTAAATTGTGATGTTATTAAGCCGTTCCCAGACTTTATACACACACTGTATATAATCATAAATACAGATAAATTTTTGTGAATACAAATCTGCAACCCCCGCTCCTAGGCCCCCCATTAAAAGACCCCAGATTCCACACCCATCCTATATTTTGCAGAAAACGCAACATTCCATGATTCACCTCGACATCTCCGCCAGCAGCTGACCGCTGCGACCTTGCCCAATTACGTTTTTAATTATTATTCCATATAAGGCACAAATCTTTAAAACGACAAATAATGATTTTTTTAAATTTTTCTCCGCGAAAAAATCTTCACCGACTTTTTTTTCGGGAACAAATAGAATTCGCGCGGCGGGCTATATCTGGAAGAAGTTCCGTAATCCCCGAGGGATTCTTAAGGGCTACAACGGACGTTTATTGAACATTTGCGTTGGCGTCATGTGTGAACGAAATCAAGGTTTCGAGGTCGCCGAGACTAAGATAATCTGGTCAATGTCACTTTCTGTTTTATTTATACATTTTAGCACGATTTTTTATTAAACAATTAGGGGTTATTGTATGGTTTATATTAGGTTTGGATGTTTTATATATAGGTGAATCTAATCAATTCAAGGATTTCGTTAAAAAAATGCTATTAAAAATAATTAGAAGTCAATAAACAGTATAAAGTTTTAATGTAAAAATATTATGATTGGTAAATTCAACGACCTTTTGAAACATCTCACTGTTTATACGGGGTGTCCGGAAATGGTAAGCAAAAACTTTAGGGGGATAATTCTAGACCGAAAATAAATGCTATCTCGTCCTATAACATTTTTTCAAAAATTTATTATTAGCGGAGTTACAGGTGAAGATATGCTGTTATTGATACAGCATTCCTTGCCTCCCAACCTAGCGACAGCAGGAGAGTCAAGGAATCTGAACTAAAATGTCGCCCATCAGCTGCGAAAAAACTGTTTCCTACAGAAGAACAGCGACAATCAAGGATTAATTTTGCTTTAAATTATATATACCGCAATCCTCAATTTTGGAACAGGGTCATTTTTCCTTATGAAAAGACGTTTCAGTCGACTTATAACGGACAAATTCGTGTGTACCGTCCAAACAATACCAGGTTTGAAGAGCGATATACTAGCCCCCTCACTTCTAGACGTGGGCTTTTCTCTGTAAATGTATGGGGTTGGATAAGTGTTTATGGACCTGCTGTTTGCTGGCGAATAGAGGGAAGATTTAATTCCGGAAATTACATTAACATTTTAGAAAACATATTATTACCATCTGCTGAGCAAACATATCCCAATAATACTTTCATATTTTAACAAGATCCAGTCCACGCTGCCAATGCTGTAACCCACTGGTTTCAAACCCATAATGTGGAAGTGCTGCCTTGGGTCGCTTATAGTCCCGATATCAATCCAATTGAAATTATTCGGAGTATAATCGTAAAAAAATAAATAATTGAAATTTTAGGCCACAAAAATCAGAAGATTTATGGAAAATAATACCGCGTGCTGGGAAAAGCTTGATCCAAATATTGTATCAAATATAATTCAGTCAATTCCGAATAGACTGGCTCAAGTAATAGAAAAACAGGGATATGTGACCAAATATTAGATTTTATTTATTCTTGTTAAAAGTTTTTTGTTTTTATTGTAATTTTTATGAAACTGTTAAGATACCTATATTATAAAATAAAAAAAAAATATTTTTGTTGTACTAACGCCCAACGCCAATGCATTGCATTTTCAATAACCTTTAACATGCGATAAGCCGGTTTTACGCAAATATGGTTAAGGTTTCCTCTCATTCTAATCCGTGTACGCTTTTTTTATAAATATAACTGTACATAATAACAAAAATATGTGTGAAATTACAACTGCAACGCGGGATACCAGTTTTTTAGAATTAACCCCCTCCTCCTCTTTACCGCAAGTTCCCGGGTCCGCCTCTGCCTAAAAGACAATTACAAATGCAGGACGACAATTCAGGAATCACATGTTAAATCGTATTTCAGGATGCTAATCAGTATTTCATTTAATTATTCCGAGCATGATCGTTCCATTGACTCGAAAAACAACATTTATTCTGCGGAAACACTTTGTTTAACTAGATTTTTTTTATAATTTTAACCCGATAATGACCCAGTTCCCCAATACATAAAGAAATATAATTAATTAGTAATTTATATTTTAGTACTAGTAAAAATATTGTATCTTTGTCTCCGCATCTTCAGCAAACACAGTAACTTCTACATTATACTGTTGTACAAGACTTAATTTTTCCCAACACTTTTTAGATTTTTATGAAATTTAATTAAAAAGAAAAGCTCAAGGAAACAAACTCCAGACATTTTTACAAGCACTGAAACGGACTTAAATGGAAAGTGGCGGGGCGCCGATCGAGGGGAATGGTGGACGCCTCCCGAAATTTCCCGGCGCTGTGCGCCGCGACGCCTTTGTAGCTTTTAGGACAGCGTACGTTTCCCAGCGCCGTCAGGGATAAAGGTAGGTTCTGTCCGATTTTTCGCGGTTTAAAAAAAATATCAGCTTTTTTGTGAAATTTGAAATTTAAAACGCAGTGTTTTGTGAAAAAGTGGCGATTCCGCGGCGATCAAAGGTAAAAGGACGATAAAACTGTGTGGAATGTGTGGAATCTAACCTCAAAATGTGTGAGAC
Organism: Polydrusus pterygomalis; assembly: GCA_963969555.1. Classification (NCBI taxonomy): domain Eukaryota; kingdom Metazoa; phylum Arthropoda; class Insecta; order Coleoptera; family Curculionidae; genus Polydrusus; species Polydrusus pterygomalis. The sequence continues at coordinate 12,164,115 of OZ018383.1, forward strand.
GGCTAAAAATAGGTTAAGTTACTTATTGTGCGCTTTTTCATTACTTAATATCGATTTTGCTAAGACGTTTTCGTTAAATTAAATTTTCCGATTTAATATTTTTTGGTAACGCGGTTTCCATTTTACTGAATTGATAAAACGGACACTTCGCCATACATGGATAACTCTACATTTGTATGACGTCACGTTAACCCAACTTAAAAAACATTATGTCAAAGCAAAACCAAGTGACATGTGGGTGTTAATATGGTATAATTAGTATTGTTTAGAATGAACTTATTTTTTTAAAGATAGAATTTTTTTTAGTTTTGCAAATTAAATTTTAAAAAAAGCTTAATTTGTATTTGCAACTGTGGTGTTGTTCAATTCATTATAGTAGACTGTAAAATTTCGTCCGCCGATATACTTTTTGAATTAAAAGTTAAATAAGTTAGACGGAGTCAAATCCTGATAATAGGGCGGGTGGTCAAGCTCCAACTCTACGCGTGGAGGACGGGTTCGAGTTTGGGTGCTTGGTCCCCAAGGACGGTGGTCATATAAGCTTTCCAGATAAATCCAACCATTCGAAGGAGTGTATTAATTGTATGGACGAGTTTATTTTTTCTGTAAACCAGTTCGATCATATAAAAAGTATAAATTATTAAATATTCAATTTTAAAATCGTTAACGCCTACGCGCGCTGCTTGACGGTGCCAAAACTTATGAAATTTGCTCAAAATAGATCGTAATTCGAAGCGTCCATATTTTGTAATGGAATTTTTTTATTGGTACCTAATTCTGAAATTCTGACAGAAATTTTTTAAAAACATCCCTGTGTAGCAAATTGGTTTAGGCTTTCGCGGCCACTCGGTGAGCTAGTGTGGTCATTATTCGGGTCTAAAGGCCGTCGTCGGTTGGAATTGCTTCCTAACGTTTCGCTAGCACGAGTGGCGAGCTTCTTCAGAGGTCCTTCCATCTCCGGTGCTAGAAGAGTCTACTTCCAGCACCGGAGATGGAAGGACCTCTGAAGAAGCTCGCTACTCGTGCTAGCGAAACGTTAGGGAGCAATTCCAACCAACGACGGCCTTTCGACCCGAATGATGACTACACTAGCTCATCCCTGTGTAGATATTTTTTCTTATTTCAAATAAATCATATTTTTAATCCAATCGACTTTATACGATATAATACAGGGTGGTTCGTATTTGACGAATCACGTAAGGAATCGTTCTAAAATTTCGGTTATTTACATACACGGACATGCTTTTTTATCTAAAATATTTTCGACGATACAGAGTTGCCATTTCTACCAAAAATTAGTAGCAACTTCGATACTTTAAATGGAACACCCTGCTAGTTTAAACCCTATATAGATTGGCACGCCCCTAATTTTACGTTTCACAATAGGGTCGTAAAATTGTAACAAAAGGGGGGTTTAGGTTTTTATTTATCAAATATAAATTCCTTTTGTTTCCTGCCCGTGTTGTAAATAAATTATACATAGTAAAAACTTTATCTGATTTATTCTAGCCGATACTATACATTAACAAAATAAGGTGATAGTGTGAAATAATGTATCGTTTTAAGAGAACAGCTCTGGCAAAAAAATCCACCGGTTTAACCCATTTTTTTAATGGAGTTACCTGTCTTCTTAAATTGTACTATTATGGTACGTTCTTATTTTCATTTTTTTTTGTTTCTATATGTAATTTTTCTTTATAATTTATATTTATTCGTATGTAGTTTTGAAGGTGTGCAAAAAAGATTTGTATATTTATCTGAATTAATTTTATTTTCTTAATACAAAAACAGTTCATACTTAAAAGAGTTAACAAATTAAAGGTCTAGAAAGGTGTCTTCACTATCACTAAATTCGAATTAATTTGTGGAGTCAACTGAAATAATAAGTGGTTCTACCGTTTCTTCCATCAGGTTGTCTAAGTCCAACATTTTTTTCCCTCTTTTATTACATGTTTTATAGCTTCTATCCAATTTTATTTCGTTATAATGTTTAATGAATACTTCAATAACTCACGTACATCTTTTATTTTAAATGTAGTGGTATTCCTTGCTACATAGCGTTTCATTTGTGCCCATATTAACTCAATTGGATTTAATTCACAGTGGTAGGGCGGTAGTCTTAAGTAAAATTATACCACGTTTTTTAGGCATTTCGTCGATTACACATTTTTCAAACCGTGACTTATTTTCTTGCACTATTTTTAAAATCTCTTTTTTAACATGCCATTTTCAAAGGGTATATTTTTCTTAGACAGCCAATTTATATATTATCTGTTTGTTTCCTATAAGTCGTAGGAAGTTTTTCTAAAAGCCGGGAATTAATTCTATCATTTGCTCAAAATACTCTTCGAAGGCGTCAGCAGTCATTTCCTCAAGTCAAGCACACCTTTACAAAACACTGGAGAATAATTATTCGCCATTTTTGCATTATTTTTATACTATACACACAAGCTTTTGATAACACGTTAAAAATAAAACTAAACCACCTCACTTGAAGTTGGAAATATTCTATGACATAAGCCACCTACCTGTATACCTATGCAATAATAGATAATTTAATTACTTAAGATCAGGTACCTGTTATTGTTACGCTTATGGTTTATTGAGGTTTTACGCCTCATGATCCTCAGCTGTGCTGTCAGGCTTTAAGAAACAGAGTATACCTCTTACCGTTTCTAAAATAAGTAAATTACAATTTTTTTTGACCGAAAACGTTAACTTGAAAAATGTTGATATTTTTTAACTCTGCTTAACTTGAGATCCTGAAATTTGGTGAACAGTTAAATAATATCAGGGGACTTTTAACCCTATGCCCAAATCTTAGTTGCGATATACAGGGTAGTTGAAAAATACAGTTAATTTGGGTACTTAAAAATGTGACCATAAGTATATTTCTTTAAATGTAGCACTCTGTATATTATCACTGACTTGAAAAGCTACCTATATTTTTGTATATCATATCTATACCTAACTAGTCACGTTTTTTACTTATAAGCGATTATTGGTAAAATTTTCTCGACAATTTAATTTTTATTCGGTTTTTAATGCGTATGCCAATATAAACTCTTTCGTTTTCTTAATATACAGGGTGCCTGGAAAATAGGTACCTAAAAAGAACCAAACCCGTTCGTTAAAAGGGAAAAAAGCTTTCGAATACGCATCCATTTACCCATTGTTCCTTGGTGGAAATCCTGAGTACTCCCTGTTTAGCCTTAATCGATCCAGTGACTTTCCAACTGTCAGTAGTCATAATTCTCATGTAGGCCGCCATTGATTCCTTCTGTTTCCAGAAGGAAAGACTATGCAACCCAAGCAGAACCTCAAGTGGGTGGGGGGGGGGGGGGGGGGGGGTGTCCTTATGGCTCCGATTATATTGAGGCCAGTCATGTCTCCGTATTTTAGAGAGTTTTGCACGAGCAGTAGTTGTTATTTCCATCCTGGGTCAAAAGAATGTCGTCTAACGGTAAAACCTTTAGCTGCTCAGTGATACCAAATTTGTATTTGCTCAATTAAATGTTCCTGGCGATAATGCTAACTAATGATATTTAGCCATATACTATATACCTATTATTTTCCGTACTGTATCAATTTAAACGTATCTTTTTGGTATGAGTTAGTAGTAAATCCATGTGTCTAAACTTGGCCAGGACAAAGATATTATTTTTAGCCCGTCGTCGCTTAAAATCGCTTCATCTCGCACACAAACGCGAATTTCCAGATCTTAGCGTCAAAATTGAAATTTATAAATAGAAAATACACACATCCCACAGATCCACATCACTTTTCGAAAAATCTTGAAAAAAATATTTATAAAAACTTTACGATTTTATTTTAGAAGTAAATTATTTTGTTTAAAAGAATACCCTGTATATCAACCTAGTATGCACTCTTAAAGGGATTGCTTAAAATTTATTTCAGTACCACATACTTTTAGTAGTAAAACATAGAAGAATAAATTATTTATAATATACTTGTTTCAGATGCTTTAAGCCATATCGGATGTTTTATCCAAAATTAAAGGCTTTGCCCCGAACCAAAACAACAAACCTCTCATATAATAAAAATAGCTTTAACCTAATCATTACCCAACGTAAATTAATGTTACACCTCTGCTTTTTTTTGGCAGCTCCAAGCTCCCACCTATCAATCGTTTATTTTTATTTGAAATAAAAATAAAACACTAAAAACAGAAATGTAGAAAATGTATGTAGAAAATTTTCGCCGTCACTATTTTGTCAGGATGTCACAAAATCAAAAAAGAATCTAAAATACATAACGGTTTGACCAAAATACCTACTTCCTACGAAAAAACACAGTCCAAGAATAACCAATTTTGCCAGAAATTTCAACATTTTTGTAAAGCGAGGAAAAAGAATAAGAGTACATTAAGAGACCCAATGTCTCAACACAATATTTCATTTCAAAGTATAAATAGATAGCGAACAGTCACTTCTCTCGACCTAAATACTAAATTTGTTTCACTCTATGAATTTCGGTGTTTGTTTTAGTAGGTGTAAATCCAGAAACATTGGAATAAACAGCTATTTTTATTTCTAGGAGTATATACCGATTAATTTTGACTTGACATATAATATAAAGCGAACAATTACTGTCCAATGTTCATCTATTAATTAATTAAACAAAAATTTCTTTTTAGGTACCCCTTGTTTCTTGTTCTTGTTAGACCAGACACCACCAAACCGCCACCATGGACGCGATCAAGAAGAAGATGCAGGCGATGAAGCTTGAGAAGGACAATGCGGCCGACAAAGCCGACGCCATGGAAGGACAGGCCAAGGATGCCAATTCCCGTGTTGAAAAACTCAACGAAGAGGTAATGCAAACCAGCCCCCTCTCCCATCGTTCTTTTATCATTTTATATCTCTATATTTTCCAAAATCAATTTTACGTTCCGTTTTTAAAGTACCTATCATCTTCTTGCACCCTCCGTTAATACACACTCCTTCTTCTGCACTACTTATTTTTGCATTTTCTCTTATTACAAATTGATCAATTTTTCCAGCTCTACGAACTCCAAAAGAAACTGACTCAAGTAGAGGTAGACTTTACCACCACCAAGAACAACCTGGAACAAGCTAACAAGGACTTGGAAGAAAAAGAAAAGGCTCTCGTTGCTGTAAGTAACTTAAAATTCAACTAAACCGGCTAAGAAGAATTCTTAATTTAAACTCAAATACGTAAATATCTAACGATAACCGTTAGCGTATTCCATTTACTGTTCTTTTTGCTCTCAGACTGATAACAAATAAATAGGTTCGAGATTTACCACCCGTTGTTGATCAATAACAACCAAGATCGCGATACGAGCGTGTGACGCACACGAATAATTTGTGATCATTCTTAGCGAGAGCAAATGACGGACATTGATAGGAAGATGACATAATTAAAATTGGTTATTTGAGAGAGTGTCAGAACGACGTCATATTAATGTCAAACTGATGTCGATTCTAGGCTGAATCCGATGTAGCCGCCCAGAACAGGAAACTCCAGCTTATTGAAGAGGACCTTGAGCGCTCTGAGGAACGTTTGGGTACTGCTACCACCAAATTGGCTGAAGCTTCCCAGGCTGCTGACGAAAGCTCGCGGTAAGTACCCTATTATTATATTCGACAAGAACCTATCTGTGATGCCCACATTTAGTTGAATAACGATTCGTACGCCTTGTATTCGGAACCCCAATTGTTGATCTTCCTTTTCAGTATGTGCAAAGTATTGGAAAACCGTTCCCAACAAGACGAAGAACGTATGGACCAACTGACCAACCAATTGAAAGAAGCCCGTATGTTGGCCGAAGACGCCGACAACAAGTCCGATGAAGTGTCCCGCAAGCTAGCCTTCGTTGAAGATGAACTTGAAGTAGCTGAGGATCGTGTTAAAGGTTTGTGGATCTTCGTAGACAAGTTTTAATTCTCACAGTTTACTGAAAGGAAATGTAATATCATTATTCTTTTTAATAAAGGTGGTGATGCCAAGATCATGGAACTCGAGGAAGAACTCAAAGTCGTCGGTAACTCTTTGAAATCTTTGGAAGTATCCGAAGAAAAGGCCAACCAGAGAGTGGAAGAATTCAAGAAACAATTGAAATCATTGACTGTTAAACTAAAGGAAGCAGAAGCTCGTGCCGAATTCGCGGAAAAGACTGTCAAGAAATTGCAGAAGGAAGTCGACAGGCTCGAAGGTACGTTGTGTCTGGTTTGTAACGCTCTACTCTATATAATACTGCATTTGATTTTTAGTAGGGCTGCTTATACTTTCTTAAAGAGGAAACTAAATCCCGAATTTGGGAGGAAAGTTTATTTATTTAGATGAAACACATACTAGCATAGGTTGCCTACTAATTTACTCACGCTTTTGCTGCTTAATATATTTTCTTGCTTTTTCCAGATTTTGTATTCAAAGAAAAGAACAAGTACATGGGAATTATCACAGATATAGACAAAACTTTTGTCGAAATGTCTGCACTAGGACAAAAGAAGTAGATTCAAACACGCTTACACTTTACACCCTTTTTAAAAAATTTACTTTTTATTAAATACTTTTCATTTGTTGCATACAATTTTTTAAGAACCGTCCAATACTGTTCAGGTCTGCAGCAAATGGACGTTTACACCAGTAACTTTCCAGGATATTTAGTTTAGACGGTACTATGTTTAGGAGCTAGTTTTTACGGTTCTAGCTGAGAAAAGTGTATGTACTATGTAAATTTGACGTAATTTTTTATAGCCTTCAAAAATTATGTACAAAAAAACGTATACCTACAGCTACACCTACTTTTCTTTTATTGTGCCCGCTGTATATATACAAATAGAGGATTAAGGACGTTTCATGTCTGCAAATCATCTCTGAGAAGCCTTTCGAAAAAATGACTATACTAGTCACAATCGTGTAGGACGTTCACAGTCTACCAAAGAATAATAAATCCCTGTTATTTTCCTTTGTCAGACTGTGAGTCGCCTGTGCCTGTTTCTAACCACATTTCTGCACACAATTAGAATTATCCAAGTCCTTGTAAATAGTATTTATGTATCTACATATCGTTTATTTTAGCATATTCTTCTAGTTCAAAGTTACTTAGAGTTGGGGGGTAATCCGGGTAATATTTAAATGATTTATAAGCATAAGCAATTTCGTTAAATGTTTAAAATTGCTTCATTAGCGAACTTTGCGAACGCGCTGTAGAAACTTCGTTACTCATTCTTAATTTCTTATACACTTAAACATGCTTTAAGCTTACACTGCCTATGCTTTATACGCTTATGCTGCAATACTCGCTTACTACTTTCTCTGGTAAGTTTACAATACAATGTGACGTGTTTTTTGTCGGTTCTTGTTACGTTGTTTTACAGTATTTACAATTGATTTGTTGATATTAAATGATTTAAGCATGTACATAGGTATAGTATTTTTCACAATAAATGGTTGACTCCGTTTAACTACCTGGGACGTTTTGCAAGAGCTCGGCCATAAAAATGCAAATAAACTGTCGGTCAGGGTCGGATTATAATTTGTAATTATAGCAGGTAATATTTAACTCTCTGATTTGATATGTATTATTTATTTAGGATATTTCATGTCATCTCATCTAAAGTCCTACCCTGTAGTGTATTTGCTTGTTGATTGTGTATAACAATAGGATTAAACCGGTAGTTTTATTGCAGTCAATAAGTCGATAGGTACCATTTAGGGTAAAAAATACTTTAGAGAACATTCTCTCGTATAACACTTACAGCGTATTATCCTGGAACAAAAATTGCTGTAATTTTCACGTGATTTCATTGTGGAACTCCCGAGGAACCTAATGAACCTTTGTTGCATCTTAGATAGACGAACATAACTTCTCAAGGCTGAAATTATTTTGCCCGACGATCACATATGAAGTTAGTAACGTTTTCTCTTCTTTTTAGACGAATTGGGCATCAACAAAGACAGATACAAGTCTCTCGCCGACGAGATGGACTCCACCTTCGCCGAATTGGCCGGTTATTAAAAACGTGACCAGCTCTCCGCCATTTTGGTTTATTTTTAACTTAAAAATTGTGTATATTACTGTATTTTTGATGTACTTACTATTAATTTGTTCTAATGCACCATCATGTATACTATTAAGACCCTGTATAATAAATTTGTTTTGGAAAATGTAAAAGTTTGAACTTATTGATGCGACATTGCCGGATTTGTAGTTTTCTTTAGATTAGATACATACTGATCCGAGGCAATGTTGCCAAGATGTGTAGGTTGTCAAAAATGCAACTGTCATTAGAGGGCACATGTGTAATGTCATATTTATTAAAAATAAATAAGTTATTTCGCTTTGTTTTTCATATTTCTTTAAGTAAATAAAAATATAGTAAAAATTCATGTTTTCTGATATTTCCTGCGTAGTCGCTGCGAAGGGCTTTACTTTAGAACCCGCCGAATCGGATTATGCACCCCCCACGCGCCTGGTGACGTCACGCTCCACCCCTCTGCGCCTGACACAACCCTTATTGATTCGCCGTTACAGCAGGAAAGTTGTCCTATGACTAACGTCGATCGCAGGAAAAAATTTCGGCCAGGCTTCTGACGGGTGTCTTCGGTTCTCGCAATTTACTTGTTTCGGAACGAATTTGTCGTTCTTTGGGTATTTTTTTTTTCAAATCGAATCGAAGACAATATAGACTTTTCGAGGTGCGAAGTGGTTGGGTGAGATCGGATCTGGTGGCTTAATTGAATAAAGAAAAATGGCCGAGGGGGGACCTATTATTAAGCCTGTGAATGGGGGTAAGTTCAAGAACTGGTATCAATAATTATTCTACGAAACGTTTTGTTCTTTGTTATGGTTTGTAATAGAAAAGTATTATGTGTTAGAAAGTCGTGGTTTCGTAAGGACATTCCATTTATTGGCGTTAAAACGAAGAAAATTGTGAATGTTTCTAGTAAATTTTAATGGCAATTTAATAAAAATTATTTCTCAAAGTTTCAGCATCAGAAAAATATATTTTAGACTTTGACCTTTTACTTTTATACAAAATTTACTCCAAAATTTTCTTGTTTGTTTGTTTTTATTTGCTAGGCGTAGGAGGAACAAGAAATTACGGATTAGTGATTAGTATTTTACATACAATTATGGTTACCTTATTGTTTTGAGATAATGCAATTTATTTTACTGTTTAATTATTAACTTGATTGTACTAAATTGAGAGAGAAAAAATTATTAGGGCTGGATATCGCTGTTGTTTTAAAATATTAAATCATATAAAGTTCATCAATAGTTTTTAACACAACTTACTAATGTAACTAATTATCGTATTCTGGTTGCTTTAAAGTGAAGGACAAACGTAAGGTTTCTTGTCAAAAAAGGTATTCGGGCAAATCTCAGAATGTCAAGCAAAAATGTATATCAGCATATGGTAACAATTTCTTTGAGCGTTACAATACTGCCCTGTTAAGGTAAAGGGCAGTAAGTAACATTTTTGTCAAAAATGAGATATTCATGTTGCATGCTGCCTAAGCAGTAACTGCCCTAGGTCCACACAGGGTTTGAAGCCGATTAAGAATCAACTTATGCCAGAATCACCTATGGCAAAAGGCAGTAACTAACAATATGACTCTTCATGTTATGGTAACAGGCAGTAACTTAACAACTTATTGCTGTTTGCCTACATAATTAATTAATATATAAATTTAAATGTGAAGGTAAACAGCAGTATTTACCTGTTTACTTAGTTACTGCCTTTTGCTGGAATGTTACTTCAGAAAATAGCAACTTGATATTATACTAATGTTAATCCAAACAGCAGTAGGTAGCTGATAAATTTTCATCAAAAATCAAAGTTACGGAATTTTCCGTTTTGTGAAAAAATAAGACATATTTGCAGGGACGTAGCGAAGGCCTCTGGTTTGGGAGGGGTGAAATTCCTAAATTTCCCAACTTTATAAAATATTTAAAAAAATAACACAATTCAAAAAGTATTTATTTCAGACCTATAATTATCAAATAAACTGTATAAAAAACATATACAGGGTTGGGCAAATGTTCCGGAACGGCCTAATTACAGGCGAACTAAAAGTGATATCGGATCCGGGTTTTGGGCAATCTACCGGGTGTCCACGGAAGGTGGTTCGCCCCTCTAACTTTTTTGTTTTTCAAGATAATGGAATAAAATTTGGGGGATTTGTCTATGACATAAAACTGCATTTTTTGATAGTTGACTCAACATTATGAAACTTCCGGTTTAACTGGAAGTGACATAAACTTTCTATTTTTAAATGGGACACCTGGTAGATTTTTCGTTTATCTGACTCCATATGACATGATGTCACACTTTTTGTTACCAAGAAAATATTTTTTTCCAAATTTATTGTTTTATCTAGAGGGCTATGGAATACCTTAAAATCACTTATTTCTGTTCTTTAATCTTAGGAAAAATACAATTTTACTATTTTTGTGCTGTGTACAATTTAATCTTTAAAGTTGTATAACTCATTTTTTTTAAACGGTAACGGTGGCTCGTCGGGTTAAGAAAACAGAGGATTTTAATACAATTATTTTGATACCACACACTATTAGGTTTTAGAAAAGCTGCCATGAAAAAACTTTAAAAAGTTAACTTGAAACTTTCCTAAAATGAAGCATTTTTTGAGAATAAATTTAGATTTAAATGCATCAAGTAGTCTGTGACCAGCAAAACTGATCAAACAAAATCATGCCTTGAAGAAAATTGACATGCCGACAGCTTCTGCCAAAATAAATTAGTTTGTTGTTTAAAAAATATGGAAAATAATAGTTTTACAAGGAGTGAAAAAGTTGATGTTATAAGTGTTTGGAGAATGTAGAAAGAATTCAACCGATTGATGCTGCACGACGTACAAAGATATCCTAATCGGCGTGCTATTGCCCAAAACTGGTTCAGATAACTTTTTAAAGTTTTTTTATGGCAGCTTTTCTAAAACCTAATAGTGTGGTATCAAAATAATCGTAATAAAATCCTCTTTTTTCTTAACCCGACGAGCCACCATGTTGCCGTTTAAAAAAAAAATGAGTAGGTAATACAACTTTAAAGATTAAATTTTACACAGCACATAGCATTGGACCAAAAATAGTAAAATTGTATTTTTCCCAAGATTAAAATAGTGCAATAGGGATTTTAAGGTATTCATATCCCTCTAGATAAAACAATAAATTTGGAAAAAAATATTTTCTTGATAACAAAAAGTGACAAATGTGTCATCGTCATATTAAGAATGTCATACGAGTCAGAAAAAGGAAAAATATACCAGGTGTCCCATTTAAAAATCGAAAATTTATATCACTTCCGGTTAGACTGGAAGTTTCATAATGTTGAGTCCACTTTAAAAAATTCAGTTTTATGTCATATACAATCCCCCAAATTTTATTTCATTATCTTGAAAAACAAAAAGTTAGATGGGCGAACCATCTTCCGTAGACACCCGGTATAGGACTAAAATGGAACACCCTGTATATTATCAGATATTCTAAATTTTCAATAACTTTAAAATATTTTTTGTATAGCATACCATATCGTCGCCCATAAGTCAAAACCTCGTATCTCAAAATTTACCAGTTTTGAGTTACATGTTTTATTGCGACTATGATTTTATATTTCATCGATTTAAAAACCTTGTAACTCAAGAGTCCAGCAAAGCGCACGCTAAACCTTAAATTAAAATACCTCTAAAATTCACATGTCAAAACCTCGCATCTTGTTTTGTTTCCATGCAAATTAGAATATATCACTTGGCAGAAAACTATATTAAATAAAAAATAGATAAACATATAAGAAGTTTTTTTCATTTTCTGAACATTTTTTGTTTTTGAGACTCAGGTTTTGACATATGGGCGACGATATGACTAAATTCGGAATTACGGGCAAATGAATGTAGTACATTTAATTATATAAACAAAATTGGTAATAATTTTTAAATAAACAATAAAATAAAAAAAAGTTATTTAATTAAATGTTAAAAATGTCGTCCTTCAAACACCTGACAGTGTCCAATCCTCTCGGGAAATTGGGAAAGCACGTTTTGCAAATGTTTACGAGAAATAACATGCACAGCATCTAAAATACTGTTTTTAAGGTCCTCCAAAGACTTAGGTTGTGTACGATACACGACACTCTTTAAATGACTGAAAATGCCAAAAGTGTCTATCTATATATTACAGTCAGTCTTACCGGGGCAACTAATAGAAGTTAAAGAAGCTGCACACATTTTTGTCTACCCAAGTTTTCCCAACTTTTGATGTTTAAGATAACTTTGGGGGGGGGCGTCGCCCCCCCCAGCCCCCCCCCCCCCCCATGGCTCCGTCCCTGCATATTTGGTAACGTTCTTTAATACTTTTTTACTGAAAATCCAATAAAAAATAAATTGTGTAGAAGAAAATAAACTAAATTGACAATAACTCAAAATCATTGTTTTGCACTTACTGCCCTTTACCTTAACAGGGCAGAATATACGTACGCAAGGAACCGGAATGTACAGGGTGTCCGGGAAAATGTGGGAAATCTCCCGGATATGAAAAAAACATGTGAAAAGAATACTACAAGTTCATATAAACTTCTTTCGTATCGGCCTCCTCTTCGGAGATATGGGCTCCCACAGAGCTCCCATGGAATTAAGTTTTTGACACATAATTATTAAACCAACAGGTATATTTCAATTTTCTTTCCATATGATCTATACCAGGTAAGACCCTTTAAATTACTATCCCAGAAAGTGTTGTGAATTACACACAGCTGCAGGGACGGACTAGCTGTGATACTAATGTACCCATTTTTTTTACGCCCTGTATGATAAAAACTTTGGACAACGTTTTTTACATATCTATATACTATTGACTAAAAATTAAGTGATCTTCATTCATGTCGCTAATCCTAACCGTTTTCGGAAAAACGTCATTTTATTGCCATCATGTATTAATATTAAGCAGTTACAAGTGAACATTTATATTTTATAGGAACAAAGATGTATCTTTTATTGAAATACGTTAAATATACATGATGTAAATATGTTAAAAATTACGTTTTTCCGAAAACGGTTAGGATTAGCGACATGAATGAAGAGTACTTAATTTTTAGTCACTAGTTAAAGGTATGTAAAAAACGTTGCCCAAAGTTTTTATCATACAGGGCGTAAAAAAATGGACACATTAGTGTCACAGCTAGTCCGTCCCTGCAGCTGTGAGTAATTCGCAACACTTTCTGGAATAGTAATTTGAAGGGTCTTACCTGGTATAGATCATATGAAAAAAAAATTGAAATATACCTGTTGGTTTAATAATTAAGTATGTGTCAAAAACTTAATTCCATGGGAGCTTTTTGGGAGCCCATATATCCGAAGAGGAGGCGGATACGAAAGAAGTTTATATGAACTTGTAGTATTCTTCTCACGTGATTTTTTTCATATCCGGGAGATTTCCCACATTTTCCCGGACACCCTGTATATTAGAAATTGTAGTTTCCATCATTTTACATACTTCTCATTACATAAAGACCGAATTCCTGTACAAGTCTCTTTTTCGTTCGATATTTTGGTAACCTGGCACTAAATATTAGCAGGAGATTACGAAAAATCATCAAAATAAAATGGAAACATTTTAGATTTTTACATTCATACGCGATTTTGTCTAAAAATACTTACTTCATTATTTATAACGAAAACCTTGGTACAAGACGTGGTGACTTTGCCGAAATTATCGCTAAATTTGATATAGATACATTCCCTGTATTAATTTCGGGTGCTCGAAGTTCCAACCATAATGCTGGGGCGGTGTAATAATGAGGAGGATCAAAGAATGCCCGTCTTTAATTAGAAATATTTACAGATATGTATATATACAGACGGATAGATATATGACGTCTTAATTTAACTTTCAAAATGCCTTTATTCCAAACTAACTTTTACAGTTCATTACGTTGAAAGTGACAACATAATATAGAAAATAATAACCATTAGAAAAAAAAATAAAAAATGGAAGTTAATCCACTTCAATTCATTAATAAAATCAATTCAAAAAAATAATATAAGTAATTTAATTTAGTAAATACCTCTTTAATTGTGTTTTAAAAGTTGCCAAATTTTTAATTTTTCTGATGGTTGTTGGAATATTGTTATATTTTATTATTCCGTCATATAAAAGCGATGTTTTTCCGAAATTACTCTTTACTGGTATAGTTTGATAATCTATACAACGTCTGGTGTTATGAGCATGTAATGTCTTATTCTCCTGAAGTGTTATGTTTCATTTTTCTTTTAAAATAATGGAGTGAATTAGAATACAATTTTTTAATTTATAAATGTTTTGAACGTGTAAATACCCTTTCGGTCTATATAGATTAACAGTTGGTTCTAACTGTGGTAATTTGTGTATACATTAATTAACTTTATTTTGCAATTTTTGTAATGGTTTTAAGTTTGATAAACAAGCAGATCTCCATACAGAAGCTAATTATTGTAAATTTGAATATATTAATGAAAAATATATATTTTTTAAGTATTTCAAAGGAATGTTATATCTAGCTCTGTACAAAACAGATCAGATACCAAAGGAGATATTGAGTTGATTATATACTGGATAAGGCCTTTTAAATTTAACTTTTCGTCTAAAAGTAATCCTAAAAATGTTGTCGTTTTTGAATATTGAATATTTTCATTATTAAATGTTAAGGGGTTAATGATGGAATGAATATTTTTTTTAGTTATAAACAAAAGAAGATTTTGTAAAATTTAATGTAAGTTTATTTAAATGAAGCCAAGAATGAAGCATTTTTAAATCGTTATTAATGTCAAAATACATTTCTTCAAAAGTTTCAGCAAAATAAATAATTGTTGTATCATCTGCAAATAGCTTTATATTGCCATTTAAGTTCAATTTGGAAACGGAATTAATGTATATTAAGAATAATAAAGAACCTAATATTGATCCTTGTGGAACTCCACATATTATTTCTTTTTCCGAACTTTTTCTTTCCCCAATTTGAACAAATTGTTTACGATAGCTTAAAAAACTTTAAGTAGTTTGTGAGTATTTACATTGTCTTTGTTACAAATACAGGCTTAATTAATACTTTCTTTAATACACAGACAGGAAAACTGGTCACTGCATGGTCTATGTAGCAGCCTGTGTCTATGAATAATGAAATTGTTTCTGTATATGCGATCTAGACACCCTAATACCTTTTGATAACAACAGACATATCGATACCTTTATGTGAAAACCTCGTAACTCCTCTTTTTTGGTTTTGGAGCTTTAAACGCCATCTGTTAGGTAAAGGCCAAAGCTTTCTAATTTGTAAACCTCATATCTCCACAAAATTCATGTAATTTAATATACAATAAAAAGAAAACATCTTAACTCCTTCGGGCTCTTTTTGTTCCATGAAAAACCTCGTATCTCCTTCTACCTTGGCAGCTGATTAAATATTTGGTACTGATTGGTACTGAAATATCACGTTAAAGTTGTTGTTTTGTGTTTTAAAGTGTATTTTGGTGTTAAGAAATTAATTATCTTTCCAATATTTTTAACAATATTTTATTAAAAAAACACTTCTCAATCTTGTATATTCCCTTATTAAAACAGTTTTTTACGCCTCCTATAAAATTTTTAATTTTGGAGTTACCAGGTTTTCACATAAAGGTATCGACATACTACGTTACAAGATTGCCTCTTAGACAAAAACCTTACTACCCTTCTTTATATCCCTACAATAAACCTGGTAAATAAGCCTTACCAATTTCTATTTTTCCATTTTTTCCATTTCCACGCGGCTTTTATTGCGTTAAGGCTTTCGGGGGGGGGGGGGGGGGGGGGGGTGTTTCATGTTCATGTTGTTTACCCCCGTTTCGTGCAATTTATGTTTACACATTTTCTACGCTATTTGACTCCACTTTGACTGGAGAGAGGCCCAATATCGATCCCGGAGTATTCAGAGTGGAAACATACGGTAAGGTAATAATAAAGGTACCGGGTGTATTTAGCTTTTATTGGAGAAGCGCTGCTAAAACGTGATTTAATTTATATTAAGCCTGGAATATTTTAAATTGTCTAACGATAAACAAATACCACATTCGCCCAAAAATAGTGTCGCTAAGAATGGACAAGCACAGACAACGGGAGAGTCGTTTATACTATTTCTTTGGCTCAAGATTCTATTTGAAAAGATATCATTGTTAAAATCAATCTTCTTATTTTAACTACCGTGCGAGCAAAAATTATTTGCATCAAAGAGGGCTTGGATTAAAAAACGTAGGGCTTGGTTTAGATCATGATATGGGGACGATATATCTAAAACCAAATCTAGGTTAAAATTTTGTCAAATTTATATTATGACATGATATGCCAAACTAATGAGTAATAAAATAAGTAGACAAATACAAATTTATTTTTGTTGTTTACAAAATTAAGAATATACAGGAAGAAAAAGAATTACATAAATTGCTGAAATTAGCCACCGCCTTGCTCCAAGCATAAATTCACACGTCATATTTTCGAAAGTGTTGACCAGCATCTCTAGAGAAATGTTACCACATTCTTGGATAATCCTTTCTTGTAATAATTGTTCTAAATTTGCAACTGGTGTTTTAAAAATAGTGTTCTTTAAATGAGGAAAAACGAAGTAATCCATAACCGTTAAACAAGGTGATCTAGGTGGGAATTCAATGCCTGATCGAAAACTGATCAATCGGTCGTCGAAAAAATTGCGTAGTTAATAGTTTCGGCGGCTGTACGGGCGGTTGCACCGTCCTGTTGAAAATATCCAAAACGTAGTTCGTCGTCAAGTAATTGCTCCACAAATGAATTCAAAATATTGTCTCTATACCGCTGTGCTGTAACTGTGTCATGGAAAAAAATAGGACCAACAATTCTTCTTCGGGAAACCGCTAACCAGACACCAATTTTTTGAGGGTGCAATGTGGACTCTACGACTACTACAAAAAAATGGGGATTTTCACTACTCCACATGCGTGTATTCTGAGAATTCACATAACCGGAGAGGTGGAATCAGGCTTCATCCGAAAAAAATGTCAGGTCTAATAAATCATTTATTTCCAATAACTTTTGGGTAAACCATTGAGAGTAATTCCTGCGTCTTTCAAACTCTGCGGCTTGTATTTCTTGAAATACTTGCACTTTATAAGGAAATAAATTTATCTGCTTCTTAAGAATAGTCCTGCATGTTCCTTAAGATCTTCCCACTTCTTGGGACAGGCGGCTTATACAATAATTTGTTGGCGTATTTTGCATTATTTCACGAACGTTTGCAACAAGTTCTTCTGTTCTTAGAGATCGTCTGCATGCTCCTTTTTTGTGTTGTATAGAACCTGTTTCCCTAAACACAGCCACGGTTCTTTTCAGGCAATGATAAACATCCCCAGCAATAAAAGCAACGTTAGGAAAATGTTCGTGAAAATCGTCCGTGCACAAACCCGGATTGTATTGCCACTCACCATTTACTCTAACCCCGTTTCAAAAATACGCTTCAACCATGAACGTTTTGTGCTATTCCGTAAAGCCCATTGTTCAAGAAATTGGAAAAATTAGCGATGAATCAAATTACTTGTAACGACTGTCAAAGATGACGGAATAACTGACCGATTGTTAATTCAGGTAGTTACTGACACCCAACAGGTATTAAGCTCTACGGCTAAGCATTACGTCCTTAGATGCAATGCCCTCTTTGATGCAAATAATTTTTGCTCGCACGGTATCTTGTTTTGAAAGCAATCGACGAGGAAAAGAGATCTTTCAATTTTCCATTTGATATTCCCATTAGTTTTAAAATCACGTTCCGGCGATAGCGTCGTCGGTTATTTTATTTTAAAATGACCGTAACGTTAAAATGCAAGAGATGTCATCGGTTTCCATCCAGATAAGGTTAAAGGTCAGAGGCATGTGCACCAGTAACGAGAGATATTTTAACAAATTTGCTGGAAAAGGTAACAAAAAAACTAAAATCCGAAGAAGCCTTTTAAAAGGTCCATTAATATGTTGGTAATGTTGGACAAAATTAAGGATTTCTTAATCTAATCAATATCAGTTAAAGGCAGCCCAAATCGATCCTCGATTACGACCAATTTTGTTCTAATTTGGTTATTTAGTGGCCGTAAAACGTGATTGCTAGAATAAAAAGCAGGTAAATAATTTAGTTTGTTTAATAAGAAAACTTCCCAGGATGGTATACAGGGGGTGTCGTATACATACACGTACTTTTGCGCCAACCCTACGAATCACTGTTTATTAATATTAATATTAATATTAATATAATATATCTTTATTCTCAACCAACTTAAAAAAGTTTATTACAGATAATATAACACCAAATATACAATATATAAATTATTTACATTATAATAAAAATTATGTTTAGTAACTATTAATAACTCCATCGAAATTATTCAAAAAAAAATATATAATAATACTTGACCATTTACAAAAAAAAATATTAATATATAATACGTTAAAGTTAGTTCAGTTTTAAAAAATATTTGTTTAGTGTTTTTTTAAATGTTCATAATTCGCGGGTGCATGGGTAAACGGGTTTAATTCAATTTTAGCTGAAAATGAGTTTAAGTCAGAACTGAGTATAAAATTTGCTCTAGAACGTATGGGTAAAATGGGATAAGTCAATGTGACTAACAAATACCGGTAATTTCGTTGTGCCCTATGTGATAAGTCAAAAATATTGTGTCAAATAGTATTATGTCAGACTTAAATCAACATTAATTCATTTATGTCTAGTATAGGTATGGGCATAATGATTTAAGTCAGACATATGACCTACTACCAGGGCCGTTTCTGGCCTGTTGGCCGCCCTTGTGCGACATATGAACTGGCTGCCCTTTAAATCAAATCAGTTACTATTTTACAATTACCTACCTGAAATTATGGCGCAAAGCAATTGTCAGAAAAATAAATCTTTAATATGTGTCTATTTTTAATATTTTTCTTTTATTCATACTTACCTACAGAGGGACTCAGCAATTTGGCTTTCAATGGCGATAAAGGCCAAGCCACTAATCCTTTCTTCGGACATAATTGACCGCAAGTAATTTTTAATTAATTTTAACTTTGAAAAACTATGTTCGATAGATGCAACAGTAACCGGCAGAGTAATAAAAATTCTCAGCGCAACACAAAGATTTGGAAATGATGAGATGAAATCTTTTTCAGCTATGAATTTTAGCGTATCTACAATTATTATTTTGTACGTTTTATTGGAAAAATTTCTCGGAACGACAAAATTTTCTGGTCGAGCTCTGAGCGATCAATATCTTTGTTTGTGGGACTTCCTTGCTATTGAAGCGCTATATCGAGATCTTTGCAGGATTTTAACAATTTCTCGTCATTTATGGCATTAGCTTCATAGAAGTTCGACAAAAACCCAAAAGTTTTTATTACACTTATTAAGTGAAACGAATCTCTCCTTAATTGATTCTATCGCAATATCCAAAGAACAAGTAACCGGTGCCCATAAAGGGTTTCCCCTGGAAAAAAAAATATATCCAAAATCGAAAAATAAAAATTCACATTGAAACTTTGTTTGGCCTCGACGATGGGGTCATCTTTTAATTCGTAATCAAAATGTCTGGGTACTTTTTTTCGGCGTCGGAAAAGTTATTTGTAACAGCATTTGAAACCGGACATCGGCGGCAAATTTAAATAGGGTGCGTTCTTTTGCCCTGTGAGTATTTGTGCCCCCACCTACCCTACTACCAAATTAATAAGATCTATAGTTAAATTCACATAAAGTTATAATGCCAAATGTCAAGACTTGTCATTGTCTAGTTACTTTAGATTTTACCAACTTACTAAATTTCTTATACAGCTGAGATTGGTCAGTGTTTTTAATTTTTCTTTTCTGGAATTGCTCGGCCAACTCTTTTTATTTCTATCTCTTTTTAATCGTATGAAATAATACAAGATAGACATACTTTGTGTGCAGTACAATTATACTAATTAAATTTAGCCATTAGAAATTTATATTTTATGAGTTGCTGCAGTATTTGACAAGTATGACAGAACTGAAATGTCACGGCATTAAAAGTTTATGTGAATTCAATTATACCTACATAATTATTCAAATAATATCAGTTAGTTTTAATTTTTTGAGTAAACCTAAGACAAAATGTAATTGACGTGGGTTGCAGGGCGGCCACCTCCGTTGAGAATTCTTTTTATTTTTCCGATACTTATCTATCTAAAAAGAAATCTCTAATTAACACAAAGGGCGGCTGCCTCATTCTTGACAGCTACTGCATAATTTTTTTTTGAAAACATTCTTATTTGACCCTTCATATTTATGAAAACTCCTAGAATTTTTTTTACGTCTAACATTTTTTTCTGTGAAACTGCAGGCGGCTTTCGCCGCCCTATAAGTTTGGCCGCCCTTGTGCGGGGGCACTCCCAGCACACCACTCAGAAACGGCCCTGCCTACTACACAGTAATTTGCTTAAATAGGTTTAAGAAAAAGGAGCTATGTCTGACATACACCTATATACACAAACAGATCGTCAATGCATGTGTGAAAAAGGGTATATATCTAGACTTAGGAGAATCTGCATTTTTCTTATGTTTATTATCATTATAATTATTATTATCTGTTTTTTGCTGATCCTGTAATGTGGTATCTTGTTTTGAATGTTTAACTCTTTCAGTTGTAATAATATTATGATGTCATCTAAATAAATTACGATATTATAAGCACCAGTGCATTATATTATATTGTGTAAAAAGATTTAAGTCCATTTTTTTATGTGCAAAATGGTATAAGTCACAAAAAAATCAAATTAAAGAAAAATTACAAATATTTTAAAAAACCAAAATATCTAAAGCAACTAACACTAGTCTACCAAATTAAAATTATATCATGTATCTTAATTAATTCCTTTTTGCGCACCCCACAACCCAATTCACATAATTCATTATATCTCAAAAGCAGTTTTTTTGACTTAAACCCGTTTACCCATGCACCCGCGAATTTTGATATTTCTTTCATTTTTTTCGGCAAACTGTTGTAAGTTGTTATTCATTTATATAAAATTGATCTTTGGCCAAAAGTACCATTTACCATTGGTGTTTGAATGTGATTGTTTTGTCTCGTTTTGTAAATAATGTTGGTAGAAGGAAATATTATATTCGATTGTTTTTCTTTAATAATAATAGAGTGTATTAGAATGCATAGTTTTAATTTATAAAGCTTTTCTACATTTAAGTATCCATTTGGTTCATACAAATTTATAGTTGGTTCTAAAAAGGGGAATTTTATGTATGCATTTAATTATTTTGTTTTGTAGTTTTTTTTAATGGCTGAATTGTAGTTAAATTCGCTGATCCCCAAATTGAAATCATATTTACTGTAATTTTGAATAAACCAAAGAATAATATATATTTTTAAAATATTTTAACGATATATAATTTTTAGCTTTAAACAAAATGCCAATTATTATTAGTGGGATGTAACTTCTTAAATATTTAATATGTTTTTTCCAACTTAAATTTTCATCAATATATAAACCTAAAAATTTAATTGTATTAATATATTTAATTAAATGATTATTGAAAGACAGTGAAGAAATATTATTATTTTTTAATTTTGATTTACTTATAAACATAAAAGATGATTTATTAAAATTTAATGATAATTTATTAATTTCAAGCCATTTACATATTATATTTAGGTCGTGGTTAATGTTATTATGAATTTGAGCATAGTTTTCATGAAAATATACAATAGTAGTATCATGGGCAAACAATTTTATTTTACCTTTCATATTTACTTTTGCTATAGAATTAATGTAGATTAAAAAAAAAAGTAGGTCCTAAGGTTGACCCTTGCGGAACACCACAAGTTACGGTTTTTTTTATGAACTTTTAACATTTTCAATTTGAACAAACTGCTCTCTATTATTTAAGTAATTTTTTAACAATAAATAAATATTTCCCCGAATTCCAATATTGTAAAGGCATTTAAGTAAAATGTTGTGATTGACTGTATCAAATGCTTATAAATCTAGGGACAGTAGGCAGCATTTGTGGTTGCTATCAACGTTTTGTTGAATATCTTTGATAATATTTGCAGCTGCAACTTCTGTATCTCTAAATTTACGAAAACCATATTGAAATGGAACAGCAATTTTTTTTTCTTCTAAAAAATTTACTATTCTATTATCTAAAATTTTTTCAAAAATCTTTGAAAATGCGGGTAGAACAGAAATTGGGCGATAGTTACTACTAAAATATTTTTCTGCATTTTTAAAAACTGGTTATACTTTTGCTATTTTTAATTTATCTGGAAATAACCATATTATAAATTGTGGCGTTATTAGCCACTAAAAAAAAGGGGGTTAAAGTGGACTGTATGATTTTAGGGATGCGCTGGTTTGTTCCACCCTAAATTCGAACTCTCTTGGTCCAGAGACCACTATAATTCGGTACAGCAACGTTTATAGACCGTAAAAAAGGTAAATTAAATTTGTATAATTATAAGTCGACTTACCAATTGGAAATTTTGGGAAAACAGGGAGATTGGATCACCCACGAGACGCGATGCGATATGGTCGCTCGATTGTCAGTATCTCTTCTCTCTGTACTCGTCTTCCAATCCATCACTTCGGTACCGGCAATACCGCGTACTTTCGTAGTGTGGGTACGAGGGACGGTAAAAAAATAGGAATAGGAAGTCGAGAATATAATGCATTTGTATGCATTGTAAGAAAGTAATTATTTTATTAAAAAATGCAAAACGTAATTTTGAATGCAAGTAAATACCATAGAAAGAAAAACTTATATATAAAAAAAATGTACTTTTAAATGTAAATCTTATCATATCAAAAAATATATACAGCGAGGACAGAACATCCCCACCCCCATGAAAGCACAGTAGCTTTCATAGAGGAAGAAAAAAAAATTAATTTGTAGGCAATGGACAAAGCTTAAGCAAAGGTCTCCTAAGAATACCCTTAGCTGTCTTCACCATCGCAACCCTTGGTACTTTATCGTGCCCGGGGAACACCTCCACTATTTTACCTAACACCCAATTCAAGGGAGCAATATTATCGTCCTTGATAACTACCATGGTACCTGGTAAAACAGAATCAATTGGGTCATGCCACTTCGCTCTTTGTTGCAAAGTGTGAAGGTATTCCCTATGCCAACGATTCCAGAAGTCACGGTGCAACCGTTGCAAGAGCTGCCACCGTGTAAGCCGATTCATTGGTGTATTTGTAGTGTCTGGATCAGGTATAGTAGAAAGAGGTTTTAATGTTAAAAAATGACCTAGGGTCAAAGCTGACAAATCAGAAGGGTCAGAGCTTACTGGGGAGAGTGGTCTCGAATTAAGCACTGCCTCTATTTGAATAATAACAGTATTGAGTTCTTCATATGTAAGTATTTGTGAACCTATAACTCTTATTAAATGAGTTTTAACTGATTTTATATTAGCTTCCCAAATGCCGCCCATTGAAGGAGCAGAAGGGGGATTAAAATGCCAAATTATTGCTTCACTCTCAGCTGCATCCGCAAATATTTGACGTAGATATCTGTCACCGCCGACAAACCCGGTACCGCAGTCCGAATAAAGGTTTAAAACTTGACCACGTCGAGCTATAAATCGACGAAGTGCCGCTAGGAACGCTTCAGTAGAAAGGTCAGATACCAATTCGAGATGTACTGCCTTTGTACCACAACAGATAAATAAACAAATGTATGATTTATGCACCTTTGCACCTCTAAGCTTACCTATGGTAATTGGGAAAGGACCACACATGTCAAGCCCGGAATGGGTAAAAGCTTTAGGAAACTCTGAGACCCTAAATTTAGGCAAATCACCCATAGGAGGTTGATAAGGTTTAGGGTTTATCCTCCAACAGGTATGACACTTGTGTATTACCTTTCGTATGACCTTTTTTGCAGATATTACCCAGAAATTTTGAAAAAGTAAATGTTGGGTGGTTTGTATACCACAATGTAAATAAAGACAATGCAACTCATAAATGAGCAAAGCAGTGAATTTTGCATTTGAAGGCAAAAGCAAAGGAAATCTTTTATCGTAGGGCAAATCAGAATAAAATAAACGACCACCTACCCGTAGATAGCCCTCTTTATCGAGAAAAGGTTTTAATTTTTTCAAGTATTTTGGCAAGGGCCTGTTATTTTTTAATAAAATTATTTCTGAAGCAAAGTAAGTAGCTTGAACGTGTTTTGTGAGAAAAAGTAAGGCATTATGCAGCTCAAAAATAGTCAAATGTGGAGAATAACATGTAGTATTTTTTTTGTACTTCTTAAATAAATTTACAGCTCTTAAAATGTATGCAAGAATTCGTTTTATTTTAGAAAGCGAGGTAAAATTTTCGAAAAGTAATTCAATGAAATTTACGGATATAGAGGTAGTAATTGCAAATTTTCTTTGTTCGTAAGAAATGTCAATTGTTTTATTTATTTTAAATTTAGAGAAATTCCAGTTATTTTGGGACTGAAGTAAAAAATCTGGACCATTCCACCAGAGAGAAAAATCTGCAAGCTCCGAAAGAAACATGCCTCTGCTACCACAATCGGCAGGGTTGAGTTCAGAAGGTATATGTGACCATAATTCTGGGGCCAATCTTTCCTGTATATATGAGACTCGGTTGCTCACAAATGTTTTCCACTGGTGCGGGGAACTTTTGATCCAGCTTAGTACAACCGAACTATCACTAAATGCAAAGATATTTTTAAATTTTATTTTTTGTGAAAAGACTTGTAAAATATAATGCATTAATTTTGAGAGTAAAACAGCTGCGCAAAGCTCTAATCTGGCTAAACTTATAGTTTTAAGAGGGCTAACTTTGGATTTAGCGCAAACAAGATAAATTTTGTATAAATTATCAGGGAAAAGAACTCGTATGTATACTGTTCCACAAAATGCGCGTTCTGAACTGTCACAGAAACCAAATAGTTCTTGTGAAATAGAGTCTGATACGTTTATTTCACGGTTAATTTTTAAAGTATTTAAAATTTTCAATTCAGATTTAAATTTATTCCACTTGGTGATAATTTCATTAGGCGGTTTTTCATCCCAATCGATTCCAAGTGACCATAGGACCTGTATAAGTATTTTAATAAATATAGTAAGCGGGGTTAAGTATCCTACTGGGTCAAAGGTTCGAGCAAGTTCACTTAACATAGTGCGTTTAGTGCACTCATTAGTTATATTAGAAAATTTGTAACAGAAAACATCCGAGGTAGGATCCCATTGTAAACCTAAAATTTTAAGTGTACTATCAGCATTCTCATCAAAGGAGATACCTTGGTTGATTACGTACGAGTCTGGCAGACCTTTAAGTAAGGCCGGACAATTGCTTGCCCATTTTCGGGCTTCAAATCCTCCACGGGATAAAAGTTCAATAATTTGATTTTTGATTAAAATTAATTGTTTAGTTGTAGCCGCGCCTCCTGTTAAGTCATCAACGTAGGTTGAAGTTTTTAGAATTTCTGATGCCAACGGAAGGTCGGTATAGTCGTCTGCCAGTTTTAAAAGAGTTCTTATTGCAAGATATGGACTACAAACAACTCCAAAGGTTACAGTATTAAGCTGGTAGTGAGAAATAGGATCATCGGGAGAAAAACGCCACAAAATTCTTTGATAATTTCTGTCTTTAGGATCTACTAAGATCATTCGAAACATTTGTTTTATATCGCAAGTAAAAACGTTTTTATGTAATCTAAAATTAAGCAATATATTTGCAAGATCCCTTTGTAGCTTGGGTCCTGTGTATAAGGTATTGTTTAACGAGGGTTTATTATTAGCGCAAGTACTAGCGTCGAAGACTACACGAATGGGTGTGCTAGTAGAATCCCGTTTAAAAACAGCATGGTGTGCAATATAAAAATAATTATTTATATCAGAGGTTGAGGGTTTAAGAGCAATTTCCATATGTTTATTTTTAATGTAATCCTGAATAACGTCACAATAGGATTTATATAAAATTTCATTCTGTGAAAATCGTTTTTCTAGTGATAAAAATCTGCGTAAAGCAATGCTAAAGGTATCACCGAAATCAGGTGCAGTAATTTTAAAAGGCAATGAAACCACGTATCTACCTGATTTATCTCGTTTGGTGGTTTGCAAAAAATAATTTTCACAATATTCATCCTCCGGGGATTGAATCCTGACCTCTGGAACTTCCTCAAGTTGCCAAAACTTCTGTAAAGTATTACTGAGGGTATCGCAATTTGAAAGTGTAGTAGTAAAAAATGACTTTGATATTTTATTGGAAGGTGTAAAAGTGGTTTTACCCATTAAAGTCCAACCAAATATCGTATTTATGCAAACTGGTTGCTCTGGCCCGTTATATAATCGGCCATCTTGTAAAATGTAAGGAAACACATCATTGCCTAGTAGTAAATCAATTTTAGATTTTTCCGAAAAATTTGGATCGGCTAATAATAAATTGGAAGTAAATGCAAAACTTTCTTTTGAGAATGAAGCAGTCGGTAAATCATCACAAATCTTATCGAGAATAATGGCATCTAAATCAAATAACTTACTTTGATTATGTACAGAGGAAATTACGCAATGTATGCCTGATTTGGCAGTAGTGCACATCGAATCTAAACCTTGTAGTGACAGAGCAATATTAAATTTAGGCAAGGATAATTTATTCGCACAACTTTTAGTTATGAAAGATGATTGGGCTCCGCTGTCAAGTATGGCTTTGACAGTGTGCCAGTTATTAAATATATCTTTAACTTGCAATAAGACTGTAGAAAGTAAGACCTCGTGGTCATTGAGTAACATTCCCACAGTAGAAGTCTTCGCAACTGTAGGAGTAGAGTCAGAGTTTTCAGCCGCAAAGTAGTTTTGAATATTTGGGTCAGAGACGATAGCAGAGTTTGAATTATTAACAGAATCATTAGTACTATTTTTAAAGCAAAGCATAGTATGGTGATCTTGACGACACAGACGACATCGTTTTTCTGAACTGCAACGACTTATAGTATGTGAAGTTGCGAGGCAGTTCACGCATGCCTTTTGAGTTTTTATAATTTCAAAACGTTGTTTAATTGATTTTGAAATAAAAATGGGACATCTATATATAATATGCTTCCCTTTGCATAAAAAACATGTACCATTTTGTTGACTATTTAGTAAAAGAGCAGATCGATTTCTTAAATTTTGATTTTGAGTATGCGATTGACTTTGCGAATTACGGGGTGAATGAGAAAAATGTAAGTTTTGATGTAAGAACGGTCTCGGTTTTTGCGGAACTGATTCCAAAGCAATGCATTGTTTTTGCAGAAAAACTTTAATTACGTCATATTTTGGTACGTCATTTGAAGCATGTTGTTGCTCAAACGTCTTTCTTGTTGAAGGGTCCAACCTGTCAAGTATCATGTAAGCCAAAATAAAATCCCAACGCCCAGTCTCAAACTTTAAATTTTGCAAAGCAGACAAATTTTTTGAAAAAGTATCTAATAAGTTTCGTAATCCCGTACTATTTTCAGTAGTTAGACGAGGACAATCCTCAATAGATTTCCAATGAGCAAAAGCTTGTAATCGTTTAATATTATATCTTTCGATTAATGTGTTGTAAGCAATTAGATAATTGTCATTTGTAACTTGAATATCTGAAATTAAATTAAAAGGAGGACCTTCCAGCGAAGAAAGCAGATAATTAAATTTTTCAATATTACTTAAAGTGCGACTAGTATGTACCAAAGCAGAAAAAGTTTGGTTAAATGTAGGAAAAGCAGTTACATCTCCTTTAAAGATAGGTAATTGTAATTTTGGTAAAATAGCATGATCGTGCGCGTTTGTCTGCTGCTTGCTACGCGGAGAAAAAAGAGGATGAATGGAATTATCCAAAACGCCATGTTCTTCCAATGGCAACTCAAACAGCTCATAAAACACTGTATCAATTTCGTGGCAACGTTTAGCGAAGTCAATACCCGTTTTATCCTCAATTTTAAGTTCATCAGGTTTGGCCGCAAGTAAAGCTAGCAAACTGTTATGGTGTTTCTCAAAGTCTTTGATTATTTTACTGAGACTTCTGTAACGAACTTTAAAAGGATTGAGTGCCGCTTCATCTCTTTTAGCTAACTCTGCAGCATCAATAATCAAAGACAATTGTGAAATAGCAGTCTGTCGCAAGGCTTTTATTTTTAAAATCTTATCGGAAGACATTATTTAATAATATGTATGTATTTATACGTAATAATAAATTTTATAATATTTTAGTTAAGGTTAATGCAAAAAACTTACAAATTAGGTAATGCGTACGTAAAAATATTTCTAAAATATTCAGACAAAATTTAAAGTAATTTTTGATTAACCCGGTAATCGCAAACAAATAGGTGCATAGAAAAGGACAACATACAGCTGTCTCAAACTGTAAGTAAAGCAATAATTTGGTTCGATAAAAAAAGGGCAATTGAAGACGAATAAATAAATATTTTAACACTGTTCGAGATTCTTTTTTTTTTTGCGATCCTGAAACCGGCTCAGGATATCACAATAACCTTGCTGCAAATATGAATATGAATTCGATAAAAATTGTAATTTCACTTAGGTTTTGGGTAAAATATAGCAAATTATAATTTTACGCAATTATTAGTGAATAATTTATAAACTTAGCAAAGAGCTATAATATGTAAGTAACAATAGATTGCAAAAAATGACACAGTATGCACCATGCAATCATAGAAACAAAAGTAAGTAGTATACTGTAATACGTAAGTAATAGTAAAGATAAGTCGGTAAAAATTGCATTCAAAATTATAACGCTGCTAAACCGAAAAAGTGGTTCAAAACCAAGAAAACTCAAACCTTCTGGTTTAAAAAATGCATCTGGCAATCGAAGGATCAATTAATGTGGCGTTATTAGCCACTAAAAAAAAGGGGGTTAAAGTGGACTGTATGATTTTAGGGATGCGCTGGTTTGTTCCACCCTAAATTCGAACTCTCTTGGTCCAGAGACCACTATAATTCGGTACAGCAACGTTTATAGACCGTAAAAAAGGTAAATTAAATTTGTATAATTATAAGTCGACTTACCAATTGGAAATTTTGGGAAAACAGGGAGATTGGATCACCCACGAGACGCGATGCGATATGGTCGCTCGATTGTCAGTATCTCTTCTCTCTGTACTCGTCTTCCAATCCATCACTTCGGTACCGGCAATACCGCGTACTTTCGTAGTGTGGGTACGAGGGACGGTAAAAAAATAGGAATAGGAAGTCGAGAATATAATGCATTTGTATGCATTGTAAGAAAGTAATTATTTTATTAAAAAATGCAAAACGTAATTTTGAATGCAAGTAAATACCATAGAAAGAAAAACTTATATATAAAAAAAATGTACTTTTAAATGTAAATCTTATCATATCAAAAAATATATACAGCGAGGACAGAACATAAATAATTATTAAGGACATTCTATCATATGACATGTCTATGGCATTAAAACGTTTTTCCACGAGTTACCAACCAATTTTTTGTCGACAGTCAACTACCCCACGATCATCGGACTTTGCGTGGGGGGATCCCTCTTCGCAGTCCTGGTACTGGTGACGACGTTCTACTGCTACCAAAGGCGGCGAAGACTGCGCGCGAAACGACACGGGCCGGACCAGCCGCTGGCGTTTCACTCTCACCGACGACCGACCGCCGTCAAGTCGCCGGCCGGAACCGGGACCGGGACGCATTACTTGAAGAAGAGTCCCAGTCCTACTGGAATATCAAAGACACCACCGGGGGTAAGTAAAGTAGTCAAAGAAGTAGTCCATTCTCCAAGAGACCCGGGTCAACTTTTACAATTTCTTGAGCAAGAACTTAAATTTTAAAGCCCGGACCTGTCTATTTTCCCATTCGTTAAATGAGAATTTTGCAGTGCGCATGCCTATTCCTGTATGGCTATGTTTACATGCGCAAGGCCATAAATTTGACGCCTTTTCAATTTGTATTGTATTTATTCTTACTATTATTGCTTCAACTCACGCTATAGGGCTGATGAAGCCTTTGAAAATGGTAAAAAGTGAGAAAAAATAATAGTAGGATGAAACCCATTGGAAAAGAAAGAGAATATAACAAAAATGAAAGGAAAAATAATTTATGGGCGATCCGAGGTCGGGAAGTGGAAGGGGGTGAGTTTTTAAGGGTAGGAAACGATTTATCTCGATTTCCGGCAAAACTACAAGTCCTATGGAAAAACGTTAAATGGCAAAGTTGTAGGTAATAAAAAGATCTACAACTTTTGTATTTACACTATTTTCACATAAACTCAAAATTCATGTGAAAAATTCAAATAACCAAGTTTTTAGTTTTTTATTTTTATCTTTTACAAGAAAAATTTTTTTTTACCAAATTTGGTGAAAACTTACCTTTTTATGTCCCAAACACACTGTATTTTTTTTTATTTAAAATACTTATTTTTTCACCTTATTTCGACTTAATATCGAAAAAGCACCCTAATTTTCAATCGAAAATTCTCACGTCAAAATATCTGCTTTTTGTAATTTTTTTTGCTTATTAATGTAACATGGAATCTTACGTTTTTCGAGTAATTAATGTATACATTTTAATAAATAGCTGAAAACTGTACAGGGTTTTCAGAGATATTTTCGGTCATATCTACAGGGTTCCCTATAGGAGATACAAAAAAAAATTAAATGTAGGAGTTGTAGGGTTTTGTCTGAACCTCCAGGAAATTAAAAAAAAATAAACAAAAGACGATCCGAAACATAAGAAAAATTAACAAATTTGGTCTTTTTAAATGGTACACCCTGTATATTTTTTATTTTTATGAAAGATCTTTCTTCCCTGATTTCAAAAATATATAGTTTGTCTATATTTGGTGGAACCGTCATTAAATTATTTCTAGTCAATTATTGTATACGGCACTATACAATAATAATTATTTTGAGTAGTGTGCCTTGGAAAACAATAATTTACCATTTAAAAAAAACCATATTGGTTAATTTTTTTTATGTTTTGGATCGTCTTTTGTTTATTTTTTTTTAATTTCCTGGAGGTTCAGACAAAACCCTACAACTCCTACATTTAATTTTTTTTTGTATCTCCTATAGGGACCACTGTAGATATGACCGAAAATATCTCTGAAAACCCTGTACATAATGATTAAAAAAAAATTTCGAAGTTTTTTCGTTTCTTTGCATTTTTTGAGAACATTTACCATAGTAATGTATTTTTTTTTACACCATCAGAAAGTAGAGATTTCAACGAACAAAAAGCCCACCGACTTCTTTAAAAAAGCAGATATTTTGACGTGAGAATTTTCGATTGAAAATTAGGGTGCTTTTTCGATATTAAGTCAAAATAAGGTGAAAAAATAAGTATTTTAAATTAAAAAAATTACAGTGTGTTTGGGACATAAAAAGGTAAGTTTTCACCAAATTTCGTAAAAAAAAATATTTTTGTAAAAGATAAAAATAAAAAACCAAAAACTTGGTTATTTAAATTTTTCACGTAAATTTTGAGGTTATGCGAAAAAAGTGTAAATACAACAGTTGTAGATTTTTATTACCTACAACTTTGCCATTTAACGTTTTTCCATAGGACTTGTAGTTTTGCCGGAAATCGAGATAAATCGTTTTCTACCCTTAAAAACCCACCCCCTTCCACTTCCCGACCTCGGATCGCCCGTAATTTATTTTTCCTTTCATTTTTGTTATATTCTCTTCCTTTTCCAATGGGTTTCATCCTACTATTACTTTTTTTGGTTTCAAAAATTATCGACCCTGTGGGGAAAATTGGGGAAATATCTCACTACCTATACGCAAACAAAAATTATACATCACAACAAAGAAAAACTGTATTGGGCTTGCGACGAGTCTTGGAAAAGAAGGTGGGACAAACGCGCTTTAAAATCCTTTCAATTTTACAATATATTCTCCACATTAATTTTTTTAAAGAATCTTACTATTTTTTTCCAGATGTCTGTACCCCACACTCCCAGTCCCACGGGCATTGTGGGTCCTTTGGAAAGTGGAGTGTCCAGCGGCCAACCTCACGATTCCAAACCTGAAAATCAGGTAAAGGTTAACATTAATATCTAAGTTTACGAATCGCAAACAGAAAGGAACAGTACGATCCCGTGTAGGTTTGGCAGACTTTTTTTTTAATAATACATATCTTTATTCTCAACCAACTTAAAAAGTTCATTTTAGAGAATATAACACCAAATATACAATATATAAAATTACAAATAATAAAAATAATGTTTAGTAATTATTATTAATAACTCCATCGAAATTATTTTAAAAAAATATATATATAATAGCCATTTACAAAAAAAAGAATAATAATATATAATACGTTAAAGTTGGTTTAGTTTTAAAAAATATTTTTTTAGTTTTTTTTTAAAAGTCCATAATTTTGATATTTCTTTAATTTTTTTCGGCAAGCTGTTGAAAATTGTTATTCCTTTATATAAAATTGATCTTTGGCCAAAAGTACTCTTTACCATTGGCGTTTGAATATGATGATTTTGTCTCGTGAATAATGTTGGTTGAAGGAAATATTATATTCCATTGTTTTTCTTTAATAATAATAGAGTGTATTAGTATGTATAGTTTTAATTTATAAAGCTTTTCTAAATTTAAATATCCATTTGGTTCATACAAATTTATAGTTGGTTCTAAAAAATGGAGTTCATGTATGCATCTAATTATTTTGTTTTGGGTTTTTTTTAATGGCTGAATTGTAGTTATATTATAATGTAATAAACTAAAGAATAATATATATTTTTAAATATTTTAATAATATATAATTTTTAGCTTTAAGCAAATTGCCAATTATTGGTGAGATGTAACTTCTTAAATTTTCAATATGTTTTTTCAAACTTAAATTTTCCTCAATATATAAACCTAAAACTTTAATTGTGTTAATATATTTAATTATATGATTATTGAAAGATATTAAAGAAATATTATTATTTTTTAATTTTGATTTACTTATAAACATAAAAGATGATTTATTAATATTTAATGATAATTTATTAATTTCAAGCCATTCACATATTATATTTAGGTCGTGTTTATTGTTATTATAAATTTGAGCATAGTCTTCATGAAAATATACAATAGTAGTATCATCGGCAAACAATTTTATTTTACCATTTAAATTTAACTTTGCTATAGAATTAATGTAGACTAAAAAAAAGTAGGTCCACAGTTATGTTTTTTTGTGATTTTTTAACATTTTCCATTTGAACAAACTGCTTTTTATTACTTACGTATTTTTTTAACAATAAATAAATATTTCCCGGAATTCCAGTATTGTAAAGGCATTTAAGTAAAATGTTGTGAGTGGTCTATGTGCTTGGAGCTAAGCATCCCCTAAACTACCAGTACTAGTACACTTTTACTCTACTAAGAGGCATCGTCTCATATATAATTTAAAAAATCCCCGATGAAGCAATTATTAACACCGTTAATATTTTATTTACATCCCTTCAAGTTCCGATCTTCGAAACTAATCAACTTTTTAGACGTCTTTGTTATTTTTCTTTTTAATAACTCGATTATCCCTGTCTGTCTCCACCCTTATCTTCTTTACTGAAACTTAAATAGATGTAACAAGCAAGATAAAAAAATTTGAGAGGTTCTACGAGCCAGTCTTCATCAATTATTTAAAAAATCTAAACATAATAGAAGTTTTAAAAAGGTTTCATTTAAAAACTTTCGTCTTTTTCGTTTTCTTTCGGGTACAATTGAAGCGCTAATAATTAGTTCTTTTTAATATTCCAGGGCCCCAAGGACACGTGTACCGCAGAAAACGAACGTAACACGCCTACAAAAGAGGAACAGGAAACAAACGAAAAAAATTTACAACAAAATGTTGCTTATTTGGGACAATTGGTATTTAAATTAAGGTAAGGAAACAATCAATCGCTTAAAACATTGGTAAGCGTAATGTGAAAGGGTTACTTGGTTTTTAACGGGGAAATGTTATTTGCATATACAGTGTGACCAGTAAAGTCCGCATCATATGGGATTTTTTTTATTAATAGCTTTATTCGAAATTTGACTTTGGCTTCAAGTTTTGCTTCGATCGAGATGAAAATTAAGCAAAAAATAGTAGTCACGTGATTCGCATTATCTGTCAAATTTTAATTTTTTCCAAAAAATAATTTAAAAGTGGGGTTATTTCTGAAAGTATAGCAAAAAGTTATAAGAAAAAGTTTTTTTTAATGCAATTTCTAGCCCACATGCAAAATTTTAGCTGCATAAGATAATTTTAATTTTTTACCCATATTTTGTAAATTGCACCACTCTTGCAAAATAAGAAAGACTCAACGCAACCTACATAAAACTTCTTAGTTTTGACAATGCTTTATTTCAGATTTAAAGTAGCGCCATATTAAATGTGTATTTTTCTACAAAATCTAAATTGGGCTATTAAAATTTGGTCGCATGTGATGCAAAGTTTATTTGTTTTTGACCCTGTATAAGGTAACCTCCAAAAAATAAGTATTTTTGAAAACGTAATTTGTGTCTGAAAGTAATACTTACACCTTAAATACCTTAATATTAAAACAAAAAAGAACACAGTGTCATCAGTAAAGTGTTCATTAAGTGGAAAATAAATCTTAGTGGTGGGTAAAATTAAAATTATCTTATGCAGCTGAAATTTTGCATGTGGGCTAATAACTTTTTTCGATATTTTCAGAAATAACCCACTTTTGAATTATTTTTTGGAAAAAAATTAAAATTTGACAGATAATGCGAATCACGTGACTACTATTTTTTTTTGCTTAAATTTCATCTCGATCGAAGCAGAACTTGATGCCAAAGTCAAATTTCGAATAAAGTTATTAATAAAAAAAAGATCCCATATGATGCGGACTTTACTGGTCACACTGTACTTATTTACATGACAAACTGTTTTATAAAAATTATCAAATACGGTTGACTGAAAGCTAGCAAAACCCTGGTTTTAACACCTTTTTAGTTCCCGTGGTGTCACTGTTCCACATTAGTGGTGTTTCGTTAGCGAAAAAATTCTCAACGTAACATTTCGAACATTTCTACGGGTTCGAAAACGTGACTCGATGCTAATCGGCGGTATCTTAAACGAGAAAATTCAATAAATACATTTTCACATCCTTTTCGTGAAGGAAAATCGCTTGTGGCGTGGAGAGACGAGGTATAAATGGTAAATGTTACATTTCGTTTGATTTAGGGCGGCAATGTTTTGATGCTGTATAAATACAGAGTAGATGATGATAAATAAAGGGCGGATTATATGCACTTAAATTCGGCCAAAATATTCGCATATATATGCCTTGTTTGCCTTTAAAATCTGTAGGTATTTGCATTTTTTACCAAATATGCATACTGGTATGCAATTTTTTGAATTTATTATAGTAAAATGAGGTATAGAAACACACTGGGTTCTAAAAATTATGTTCATTTAAAAAAAAAATCCAAAAAACACAAAAGTAAACCATGTTTTAACCTAAAATTGTATAAAAGGCATTTATTACTAAATAATTTTCAAATTTTTCAACTAAAAAGATTGCCTTTTATTAGTAAAAAGATGTTTATACAAAGAGAATAAGCTTCTTTCAACATCTACTGATATAATCGGACAATACTGCAACTAAGGTAGCAAAATATAAGGCCAAGATACAACTTCGTTGAATGGTTTACCCTCATAAATGCTTTTTACTGCAGTTAAGTATTTAAATCCTTCATTCTTTTTTATAGTTACATCTAATTTGTTCCTTACTTGACCTCCTACTTTACCGGGAATGTTGTTACATTTGGCGGAAAAAGTTTCAACAATAATAATTGAGTCTCTTAAACTTAAATTTCTACTCTCCAACGAGGATATTATGTCCGGTATAAAACTGAAATTACCCTTAATAAAAACAAGATCTTTAGCTACACTTGCACTTTTTAACAACTCTTTACTTTACACGACACACTGCGAATCGTCATCTAAATCCAAAATTAGTTCTTTAATGGCTTCGAAATGCTCTGCGTAGAATATTGCGGCCTTAATCCATGTTCCCCACCGGGTTATTACAGGTTCTGGAGGTAAACTAACTCCCGGTAATCTCTCCTTATACAACTGCACTCTTAGAGGTGCTTTTGGAAACACTTTTTTTTACATTTGAAATTAATTTATTTATCAAAGTTTTATTATTTACCAGAAGTATGTATTAAAAATCGATATAAATACAGTTTGTTAAGCAGGTAATAATAACGCATTATTAAGTGACAATAAAAACCCCTAACAATATACGTGTAAACCCCGGAAACCCCCAATAAATACCTTGTGTATAACCAAAATGTAAATATAATTATTATAATTTTCAGATTGGAAAATCCCTGAAATAAGTAACGAACTGGACATTAAACCTTTAACGTTTTAAATTTTTTGATAAAGCCGAAAACAAAAATATGCTCTTAAAATAATAATTTATGAAAAATATGCATTTTATTATAAAATTAACAAAATATGCAAGAATTGCCTATACCTGCCTATGCATTTTGCATATATTCCGCCCTTTAATGATAAATTATGATTCTAACGTTTAAGTATTGCTATTATTGGATCACATAATACTCTTTACTTTGAACATGTAGTCAAAAAAGTGGTCTAACGGTACCAATTTCTAAGAAAATCTAAATCAAATTTTCTTTAAATTCTTTTCCAGATATAAACACGATAAGAATGCCCTCATCGTATCAGTCGTAAGGTGTAAGGACTTACCGGCTAAGGATCCCAATACCGGTTCAAGTGACCCTTATGTTAAGTTGCAGTTACTACCGGACAAGCAACATAAGGTAAGTACCATTCTTAGATTGTTTTAAAAGCGGTGCTACACCCAGATGTCATGAGGATAGTTTTACAAATACAACTTGATGCTTTATGTGACTGGTTGTGGTTGAACAAGTGGAGAATCAAAATTAATGCTAAAAAATCCATAATAATCACCAGAAAAAGAGAGTTGGAAGTACAACCGGTTATTATTGGCGGCACCCCGGTGCATTGGGAGAATAATCTTTTGGAACCTTTACTGGAAGAAAAAGTACAGCTTTTTCTGGACAGGGTTCCCCTTGTTGTCAATCACAAGTACCTGCCAATAAATGAAAAACCTCGCAAAAAAATATACGCCCCTTTGGCATATAATTAAAGTATCAAAGTCGATCCAAACCTACAAATTAAATAAATTTTTGTTTTATTTCCACAGGTCAAAACCCGGGTTCTCCGCAAAACCCGGAACCCAGTTTACGACGAAGACTTTACTTTCTACGGGATAAGTTTCAACCAACTGCCCACCATCACCCTTCACTTCGTCATACTGAGTTTCGACCGTTACAGTCGTGACGACATCATCGGAGAAGTATTCTGCGCTCTGACAAACGTCGACATTGCTCAGATCGAGACACAACAGATGGCGCTGAGCAGAGAAATACAGCCTAGAAGTCTCAAGGTATCTATATAGGACTACTACCAGTAAATTAAAATTTACTATCTGTTGTGATTCCAACCCTAACGCTGGTGCAGTCAAATACTGCGAAGGATCAAAGCAACGTTTCCGTTTAGTTACGGATCGCATACAAAGGAAAAATTATTCGCTTTTATACCGTGCGAGCAAAAATTATTTGCATCAAAGAGGGTTTGGATTAAAAAACGTAGGGCTTGGTTTAGATCACAATGATATGGGGACGATATATCTAACCAAATCTAGGTTAAAATTTTGTCAAATTCATATTATGACATGATATGCCAAACTAATGAGTAATAAAATACGTAGACAAATACAAATTTATTTTTGTTGTTTACAAAATTAACAAAGTAAGAATATACAGAAAGAAAAAGAAAAATAAATACATAAAATGCTGAAATTGACCACCGCCATGCTCCAAGCATAAATTCACACGTCTCTTCATATTTTCGAAAGTGTTGACCAGCATCTCTGGAGAAATGTAACCACATTCTTGGATAATCCTTTATCGTAATTGTTCTAAATTTGCAACTGGTGTTTTAAAAATAGTGTTCTTTAAATGAGGAAAAACGAAGTAATCCATAACCGTTAAACAAGGTGATCTAGGTGGGAATTCAATGTCTGATCGAAAACTGATCAATCTGTCGTCGAAAAAATTGCGTAAGTAGTTAATAGTTTCGGCGGCTGTATGGGCGGTTGCACCGTCCTGTTGAAAATATCCAAAACGTAGTTCGTCATCAAGTAATTGCTCCACAAATGGATTCAAAATATTGTCTCTATACCGCTGTGCTGTAACTGTGTCATGAAAAAAATAAGACCAACAATTCTTCTTCGGAAAACAGCTAACCAGACACCAATTTTTTGAGGGTGCAATGTGGACTCTACAAAAAAATGGGGATTTTCACTACTCCACATGCGTGTATTCTGAGAATTCACATAACCGGAGAGGTGGAACCAGGCTTCATCCGAAAAAAATGTCAGGTCTAATAAATCATTTCTTTCCAATAAATTTTGGGTAAACCATTGAGAGTGATTCCTGCGTCTTTCAAAATCTGCGGCTTGTATTTCTTGGAATACTTGCACTTTATAAGGAAATAAATTTAGCTGCATGTTCCATAAGATCTTCCCACTTCTTGGAACAGGCGTCTCATACAATTTGTTGGCGTATTTTCCATTATTTCACGAACGTTTGCATCAAGTTCTTCTGTTCTTACAGATGGTCTTCCTGCTCCTTTTTTGTGTTGTATAGAACCTGTTTTCCTAAACACAGCCACGGTTCTTTTCAGACAATGATAAAAATCCCCAGCAATAAAAACAACGTTAGGAAAATGTTCGTGAAAATCGTCCATGCACAAACCCGGATTGTATTGCCACTCACCATTTACTCTAACCCCGTTTCGAAAATACGCTTCAACCATGAATGTTTTGCGCTGTTCCGTAAAGCCCCTTGTGTGAATTGTTCAAGAAATTGGAAAAATTAGCGATGAATCAAATCACTTGTAACGACTGTCAAAGATGACGGAATAACTGATTGATTGTTAATTCAGGTAGTTAATAGAGACTTTTTGCACCTCTTAAATTAATATCAGTTTTTGGCTCCGTTATGGTTAACTTTATTAAACATAACGATTAGCGCCACTGTTAAAACCAGAGATTTTGCAGCGCCTATACGTTCTGTCTGTAGTTATTAATTTGGCGCCGGCGTACCTAAACAAAATAAAATACCTAACCTAACAATAATTTGATTAAGTTGTATATTTTAATGTAAAGCTACTATTGCTTTGAATTTTAATTAATTGCTTATCACAATTTTAATTCATAGCAATGATGCTTCATAACTTTTGTATGTTCCGGCAACCATGCAGTTTAAGCATAACCATAAGGATAACGATAAGCTCTTCCTTATCCTTCCGTAACTAACGGAGTCCGTTATGGTTATTAACCATAGCGGATCACGTTTCTGACATTGCGCATGCTCAGAATAACCATAACCACAAAAGAATGACGAATTAAGAGGTGCAAAAAGTCTCTACTGACACCCAACAGGTATTAAGCTCTACGGCTAAGGTATTACCTACGTCCTTAGATGCAAGGCCCTCTTTGATGCAAATAATTTTTGCTCGCACGGTACTTACTTTAATATAAATGCCACCAACTTATTTTTCCATTTAAGATTCGATCTCAAGGACGAGGAGAATTGCTGGTATCGCTCTGCTGGCAACCAGCAGCCAATCGTTTGACAGTTGTAGTCCTCAAAGCCAGGAATCTACCCAAGATGGATGTCACCGGTAAGTGAATTTCTATAAAACAATAATAAGAAATGACAGTGATATGAATCAAGTTGTTTATTGAGAAAAATCACTGTTAATAAATCTTTACGTTTTACTGAATAGGCTGAACACATTGTGTACCTGTCCTCCATGTCAATTTTCATGTAAAGTATCCAAATCGTAACACTTTTTAGGTTTAGCCGATCCCTATGTGAAGATCTATCTTCTCTACAACGGCCAGCGCATTGCCAAAAAGAAAACTCACGTTAAAAAGAGAACATTGATGCCAGTTTTTAACGAGAGCTTCGTGTTTGATATTCCCGCAAACGGGCAAACTTTAGACGGTATAAGTTTAGAGTTCCTGCTTCTTGACTGGGATAGAGTGACCAAAAATGAGGTAAGACAAGAAAAACGTTGAATTATGACTATACATCTTAAACATCCATTCAAACTGGAACGAAACCAATCTTTATTCTTAATTTACATTAATTCCGTTTCCAAATTGAACTTAAAGGGCAATATAAAGCTATTTGCAGATGATACAACAATTATTTATTTTGCTGAAACTCTTGCAGAAATGTATTTTGATATTAATAATGATTTAAAAATACCTCTTTCTTGGCTTCAATCAAGTAGACTTACGTTCAATTTTACAAAATCTTCTTTTATGTTTATAACTAAAAATAAATTCCATCATCAACCCCTTAACATTTAATAATGAAAATATTCAAAAACGACAAAATTTTTAGGACTAGTTTTAGACGAAAATTTAAATTGGAAATGCCATATCCAGTATATTATCAACTTGATATCTCCTTTGGTATCTGTTTTGTACAGAGCTAGATATTTCATTCCTTTGAAATACTTACTTAAAAAATATATATTTTTGATTGGTATATTCAAAAGTACAATACTTAGCTTCTGCATGTTCTTCATGTTGCTTCTGCTTGTTTATCAAACTTTTTTTTCAATTTTAAAATATCTTTATTATTCAAATTTTATAACATGTCATTAAATACTACATTTTTACATTATATAATATAATATATAAGTATATGATTCCCTCTGGACTTTGCCCAGGACACGCACAGACAGCGCCTGTGGGGCTGTTTTTAACCCTTGGTAGTTTTAGTGACGTACAGCAAAGCTTAATCTGGTCGGTTCCGTAACCCTCTACCGCCATGAAAGAGTTTTGTTTTTATACAAGTATTTGAAGTGGTTTGATTAAAAATTTTTTGAACTTTGTTTGATTTATCAAACTTAAAACCATTGCAAAAATTGCAAAATAAAATTATTAAATGTATACAAAATTACCACATTTAGAACCAACTGTTAATCTATATAGACCGAAAGGGTATTTACACGTTCAAAACATTTATAAATTAAAAATTTGTATTCTAATTCACTCTATCATTTTAAAAGAAAAAAAAAATCAAACATAACACTTCAGGAGAATAATACATTACATGATCATAACACCAAACGTTGTATAAATTATCAAACTATACCAGTAAAAAGTAATTTCGGAAAAAAATCGCTTTTATATGACGGGATAATAAAATATAACAATATTCCGAAAAATATCAGAAAAATTAAAAAATTGGCAACTTTTAAAAAACAATTAAAGAGATATTTACTAAATTAAATTATTTATACTATTTTTTTAAATTGATTTTATTAATGAATTAAATTGAATTAACTTCCATTTTTTTTATTGTTTCTTTTAATGGTTATCTTAACATAGTATAAAACAAAGTCGCTATCCTGTTCATGTCCCCTTATGTGCGTAAATCTTTAAAACTACGCAACGGATTTTGAAGCGGTTTTTTAAATAGATAGAGTGATTAAAGGGGAAGGTTTTTATGTATAATACATGCATAATATTATAGAGAAACACTGATAAATTAGAGTAGGGAGAACGAACGACCCAACCTAACCGGTCCCCGGCCCGTTCAACGATCGATCCGAAGCCGGAATAGACGAAGACAGACTATGTTTTATGCATGGAAATTGTGGACGGGCCGGCAAACGGTTGAGTTTGAGGTTCGCCTTATTATCTCACGTCGTATAATGACGGGCTGCAACGCAGGCCGGGTACACGCTAGTTATTTCTATATTATGTTGTATGTTGTCACTTTCCATGTAATGAACTGTAAAAGTTAGTTTGGAATAAAGACATTTTGAAAGTTAATCCTATTATATCTTTTTCA
The DNA here is from genome assembly GCA_963969555.1 of Polydrusus pterygomalis. NCBI lineage: Eukaryota > Metazoa > Arthropoda > Insecta > Coleoptera > Curculionidae > Polydrusus > Polydrusus pterygomalis. The sequence continues at coordinate 12,206,073 of OZ018383.1, forward strand.
GGTAATTGGTAGATTAGAGTTAGGTGGACCAAAGTGTACAGGATCTGCAGTAACCCATTGGAATGAGGTGTGCAATTCGCCTAGGCGACAGATCGCCGATTGGCATAAACTCAAGGAGTAAAAATGTTAAGAATAGGTTCCTTATACTTAGTTGAACAAGTCGCTGATTATTAATTTTTGTCCAAATTTAAATTTTCTCAGAAGAGCGGGAAGTCGACTTTTGATTGACTGTAGATCACCCGCGCCAACAAGAATTGATGTACCTATTTTAAATCATAAAAATTACATTAATTTACTGTTCAACCAGTATTTTTAGAAATTAAGAAATATATATTAGATATTAAATTGTTTTGTATGTGACAAGAAAAATAGGAAATAGGTGTTTTTACGAAAAAAGCTTAAAAACATTGCTATATCGAACTATTTAATATTATTCAGGGAATCGATTCAGTTCTTACACGTATCAGGTTTATGTCTGTTGTTTATATTTCTATACCGTGGTCTGACACTGGCCATGGGAAATCCCATGTCAATTTTGCTACCCTCCTACTACCCAAAATTGTATTAGACTTTTTTTAAAGGTACTTGCATGATGGACTGACACACCAAATTTTATTATTTTCTAATGGGCCAATTAAAAGTTATTTAGGAAAAACAGGGACCTTCAAAAAAGTCATACAATTTTGATGTCAAATTACGAATTATCTATGTGTGGTATAAAACATATTTTGTGTATAAATCCTATAACAAGTTGTCAAAAATATTCAGTGTAGCCAGTACTACAGGCATAAGCCAGATACATGTAGAAAAATTGGACCGATCCTCTTAAGAGGAAACACTAGTGAGGCATTCGCCACTTCATTATATATTTCGTTTATTTTTCGCTTTGTTCAAAGCAATTACCTACAGCTTTGAGAGTTAAAAAATAAAGCCAAAAAATTTGCCCATATTTCTTTTTCTGCTTATAAGAATTTATAAATCCAACCTTGTCTTGTCGATGGGAATTTGGCCGATTTTTGAATAAAACGAAGAACTTCGAGAAAGCATTTGATAAAGTACCACATTCATTGTTGCTCTACAAGCTTGAACATTTTGCTATAAGAGGCAAGCTTCTTAGTCTAATCAATGACTTTCTTACCAACCTCTTCTATCAAGTAAGGGTCAATGGTATATTATTCAATAAACATCCAGTTATAAGTGGGGTCCCTCAAGGATCCGTTTTAGGACCATTACTGTTTCTGGTTTACATTAGCGATTTGTCATGGAATATCGAGACAATCATCATTTTTTTTGCTGACGATACCAAGTTATTCTGTAATCCATTGTTGCAAAAGCAATGCTTAGACAGAGATCTGAGGCGTAATGAGTTATGGACAAGCCAGTGGTGCATGAAGCTTAATGTATCAAAATGTACAGTATTGCATATTGGCCCAAATAACCCTTGTGAAACGAAACATATTTGCTAAATAATCTTTAACTCATTAGTGTTACAGAACAAACAGATCTGGGGTTACTTATTTCTTGGAATTCAAAATGGGGAGCACACATTATTAAAATGGAAAAGAAAGCCAATAGTTTTATTTTCATGGTGCAAAAGACTTTCAAAGATCACTCTCTACAGATTGTAAAGAAATTGTACACTTCCTATATTAGACCAAAAATTGAATATGGATACAATATTTGAAACCCCTACTACATCAAAGATATTGAAATTTTGGAAATGGTCCAAAGGCGGGTTACCATGCAGAATTCCATTTGAATTAAGAGAATTACCTTATCCCGAAAGACTTAAAAGATTTGGGCTAACTACTTTGAAGCTAAGAAGAACTAGGGGTGATATAATAGAAACTTTTAAAATACTTACATGTAACTTGAGAAATTTGTTTCATTTAAATCAGAATCAACAGCTTTGGGGACACTCAAAAAAATTAAGCAAAGAAAAATCCGCGACATTTCCAAGGAAGAACTTCCTCATCAATCGGGTGGTGTACATATGGAACTAGCTTGAAGAGAGTACAAACTCAAAACTTTGTGCATGACGGTGCTCGATGATATTCGTTTTTAAATATCTAATGATATTTGTGCGTCCAAAATACTTACCTACCCATGTTTAAATAACTTTCGCGTAAGAATTTAACAAGTAATTTAAACTAGCCAACGGACTTTTAAACATTTTAAATCACGATGAACAATGAAAGAAAACAACAAATCAAAGAGACTAAAACAATAGCTTCATCGGACTTTCCGCTTGCTAATGATAAAATAATAATAATAATAATAACTAACAAAATATATTGATCAAAAAACGAAATGGCGCATGCACACTAGTGTTTGCAATCAATAAATTACTTTAGAGGCATACATTTTTTGTACTACTGAATGGTTATTATTAAAACGGGTTACAGAATATCAGTTGAGTCAAAAATCGGAAACCAACTTACTTATTTCACAAGTAAAATGTAAGCTTTCCTTTATTCGATTTGAAATATTTTAATTCTAATGTAAAAAAAATAATAATCCAGTAGTACCCGAAATAAATATCAATTCGACATATTATGTGCTAAAGCTAAACCATCATTATAATAAGAATAACTACCTACACATTTATGTACCTACCTAAATGTAACTTTGTGCTTAAATGTATAATCAATAAGTAAACCATGCTTCAAAATGGCCAATGCACCTTAGTAGCAATGTGAAGCTTTTATTGTAACACTCTGTATATAGATTTATTTTTGTTTTCAGTTATACCTAGTTATTTTCCGTTTCAAAAAGTATCGACAAATCGAATATGGTCAGGGTCTGCGTGTAGCGCATAGTCGAAATTTAAAGCCTTGTAGATTGAAAACAATTACAGCTAAGCAAAGGCTATCAAAAAATGTAAAAGGAAGTAAATTAGTTGTAAAATATTTAAAAAAAAAAAGCTAAGTATGAAATTATGCTTCAAAATAAATAAATTTGAGGGAATCCCAAGTAAGAGTTCATTTTGAATTTATATAAAATAGATTCATAAGCAGAAAAAAAGAAAAGCCTAACGACGATCAAGCAAAGATAAACAAATCATTTCATTCATAAAAGTAACAATTATGCGCGGCCATAGCACTGGTAAATTCCCAATAGCGTATTATTCTAGAGATAAAATGACAGTGACGGCTTGTGGCTGATTTAAACGGGTTTAAAAGGTCGAAAACAGTTGGAAATGTGCGGTTGTACCAAGCAATAAGAGCGCCGCAGGCCACGCATGCGCGAAAAACCCTTGGGTCATACCCAAAGTTAATTCCGCATTTATCGTACTAAATTACAGGAAATAAATACCAGACTTCTTAATAATAGTTTTGCCGTTGAATTTGCTAAAAACGTCGAGCCCAGGCGAAGCATGCCTCCGGCTGTATTGCGTCAACCGGCGATCAAGTGGAGAGCGAGACCGTAATATGCGATCCTAATAAAACAAATAAGGACGCCACGCGGCTCGTCGAGACGTTATGAATAATTTAATATTAGAGACGTCTCGCAAAATTTATACAGGAACTATTACGGAGTTAAAAAATATGTTTCAAAGCCGTATTAATTATTATATTATTGGTATTATACAGGGTTGTCCAAAAGTCCGGAATAAAATTAATATAGCCTTAACATGTAACTTTTGGGGAAAGCGCTCGGACACGTCAATTTAGTTTTATACAGGGTGTTACTTAATGATGTGGCGTAATTTCAAGGGAGTATTCCTGAACCAAATTCAAATAGAAAAGTTCATATAAACATGTGTCCTAAAGAGTCTGGTTTTCAAGATACAGGGTGTCAAAGTTTAAAAAAAAAATTGGTTTTTTATTAATATCTAAATGATCCTTTAACCGATTTTGTTGAAATCTGGCATAGTTATTCATTGTAATAAGACGCTAAGTTGGCACTAACTAAAAGAAAATTATAAGTTCCAGTGGCGTCTCGGGGGGCAGTGTCACGAATAATATTGACAAAAAAAATGTACGCTACTGAGTTTTTTGGAAAATTTAAATTTTTTTCAGATTGAGCATCTACAAATACAACTTTTTTGTCTCTTAATACTTTTCGTATATTACTTCCTTTTCGAGGAAAAAAATAAAAAGGACTTCAATGCATGTCGAAAAATTGTTAAAATAAAATCAAGTTAACTTTGATCGTTGCTAGGAAATGTTGTTTTGTTATTATGAACATAATGGTTTTGACTTTCGGTAACAGTTTGTTGCTTTTGTGCTCACATTTTGACGTTATTCGTTTATTTTTTTTATAGACGTTTATCAACGATATGACGCATCGATCTTTTTTTAAATGAAAACATACAGCTTGTGGTACATCATTTAAAAGCTAATATCTCGTACAGTATGCTCGTAAATTTTGGCTCGATTCTGTCAAGCTATTTCAAAATGGCGCCTGCTAAAAGTTTTTAAAAAATCTCTATTTAAATAAGCGGAAATGATAAATCATTGATTTTTTTTACCTTTCAATAAGAAATCTTTATTGTTTCACGTTCTGACATGTTGTGACTTAACAATAGTTATGGTTTATTTGTTATTTATTTTGTAAAAAAAAAAAAATGTCACGAAGCAAAACAAAACACAACAAAAAGGTGGTTTAACGTGGCAAATGCTGGAAATGTCCTCCACCCTCTACTTGGCATGCTCCCAGACGATGGTAAAATCCGTCGACGGAATTCCGAATGGCTTCAGCCGGTATGTTACGTGTCTCCAATCTAATTTTGTATTTCAAATCTTCAATATTATTTGGCCTATTTTGGTAAACTTTTTCTTTTAAATATAGCTAAAGAAAATAGTCCAGAGGCGTTAAGTCTGGGGACCTCGGTGGCCATTCAATTGTACCACGTCGTCCAATCCAGCGATCTGGAAATATCTCATCTCAATATCTTCTTACATTGACACCAAAACGCGGGGGAGCACCATCTTGCTAAAACCCAATTGTTTCATTAGGTATATCTGGATCTACTTCGTTGGGAAAAATTACAGCTAGAGCAGGCATCAACTCGAAGGTTAAGAAATCCAGGTACCGTCCAGCTGTGAGGTTCCTTAAAAAAAGAATGGCCCCAGAATCGGTTATTAATGATAACTGCACATACATTTACTTTCTGGGGCCGCTGGGTATGCGCTTCAAATATCCATCGTGGATTTTCTTGACTCCAGAAACGACAATTATGTCAGTTAATCACCCAGTTTAAATAAATAAATAAATAGAAAGAAGTGAAAACTTCAACAAGGTTAATTCAGTGCCCACAAAAAAGTGCTAAACGCGCCTAAAGAAGTTTTCACTTCAAAAATAACATAAACTTGGAATACGGGATAATTTTACTGCATACGAAAAAAGATATTTCCTAAAATTGAACAACCCTTGAATTTTTACATCTTCAACAGAAGTCAGAAATCATAATAAATTAGGTCCACGGAATAAGCAATTACGGCAAAACTAATTACCTTACTTCACCCTACGTAAATATATAATTTAAAAAATGCCAGAACATACCTGAGACGCAACAAGTGTCGCACACTGTTTCCACGTCGACTGATGCGGCAGCGGAGTCGAATTCGAGCGTAACACAGCCGAACCTGACGCCTGACGGCTCAGTTTAATTCAGTGCCCACAAAAAGTGCTAAACGCGCCTAAAGAAGTTTTCACTTCAAAATGTCAGAACGTAAAACAATGAAGATTTCTTACCTTGAAAGGTAAAAAAAAAACATCCATGATTTATCATTTCCGCTTATTTAAATAGAGCTTTTTTAAAAACTTTTAACAGTCGTCATTTTGAAATAGCTTGACGGAATCGCGCCAAAATTTATGAGCATACTGTACGAGATATTAGCTTTCAAATGATGTATCATCCATCACAAGCTGGATGTTTCCATTAAAAAAAAAAAGATCGATGTCGTCATATCTTTGACAAATGTCTATAAAAGAACAAACGAATAACGTCAACATGTGAGCATATATAAAACTAAATTGACGTGTCCGAGCGTTTTTCCCAAAAGTTACAGATTAAGGCAATATTAATTTTATTCCGGACTTCTGGGCAACCCTGTATATTTCGAAAAGAAGGCTTTATTATTTTATTTGTAGCAGCCTCCTCTGGCGAGCCGTCACTGCAGCAAAAGCATGTACATTTTTCGGAATTATTTCCTCAAAATCAGTCCTAGTCCAGTCCAGATATAATTTACATTTTCGCTTTTAATGTAACAACTTTATTCTGACCCCCGAATCATCCTTAAAATGTCAAATAGGCAAAAGATCTGATTTTTATTAAAATTTTTATTTTTCAAAAAATAAAACGCAGCAACGAAGAAATATTTTTGGAGATTACGTAATGAATGCTACATGAGAGCTTTTAAAGTTATGTTAATAAGATTCGTGATACATAAACGTAGCATTAAGAAAGTGTAAAAAAAAGTACCAAAGGTTTAAAAAAAAATGCTTAAGTATAAATATTATTAACAGCATGGGTTAAGGTTCCTTCTGCATTTAATTTTTTACCTGGTAAACTTACTTTTTATCTGCGCACGAAATACGATGTACACTGTATGGGTCTAAAGGTACCTGTCTATGGTACTACCTCAAGAAACAAGACCTTAATTTCCCAAAAGGTCAAAAGGCCTATTTACTTATTACTTACGTCGAACTAAACTAAAATATCGTTCTTAATTTTTACGAAATACGTTACAATAATAACGTCATTATTTCGTTAAGTACTGACAGTCAGTACTGATCTTGTAGAATCCCCAAGTCAGTTTTTAAATAATACCAATTGTATTAATAGGAAAAAATAAATTGCGAAGGAATCGTCACCCAAACTTTTATTGTTAATTTTATTGTTTAGAAATGTATTTTTAAACGAAAGTATGTACTTAAGATGTAAATTTTATCTTGAAGTTTTCAAGTATAGGGAAAATGTAAACAAATCAAGCATAATATAATAAGTCTTTGTTTTAAATCAAATTATTTCAAATACAACGATTACGAGTCATATTAATAAATTCATTGTTTTTTTATACTCCGTTATTTTTATACCCCACAAAGAACACATTAATTATTAGAGAACCTACGCACACATACATACATATTCCAGTATATTGGTTAACAGTATTTCCCCAAATAACTTTGCAATTATCTTTAAATTACCCTTATTAATTTAATGTACATTTTTCTTCTAGTTAGAAATATCCAATTCTAACTAAACACGGGTTAAAACACCAAAGATCACTTATCGGTAGTTTGTAGAAAGTTATACAGGGTGTTTTCAAAAACGGGGGTTATTAGTTAAAGGTCGAAAAAACTCATGAGTTTGAGATACCGGTTTTTGTATGTTTTTGAAATCATTCTGTATACAAATTAATATTATGCTTAAAATAAAAACACAAGACTTAACGCAGTGTGTCCGTAATATAAAAATATACCTACCCTTGTTATTTTAGCATGGAAAAATGTCAATGTCAAAAACAATTAATATTGTTGATTTATTAAAAAAAAAAAACAGTGGTCAAATTGTGAACTACTAAAAAACGTTACCAGAAAAATAAAAAGTGGCCAACAATAGCAAGAGTATTGGAGGTTCTCCGACACTGACATTTTTTATACTAAAAAAATTAAGTATACCTATTAGAATAAGTAAGAAAGTTTACAGCAATATCTACAGGGATAAACAAAAGTCTTAAATTAGTTTCTGTGTGGTATCCTATAGCGTATCTTTTGATCAACCTTGTAGATATACAATACATAGAATACAAACCATCTAGGCAATTTTGCAATTGTAGAATTTGGTCACCAAGTCTTAAATTATTGTCAAATTGTATTTTATTTAAAAAAAAACAACTAATAGTTGACTTTGTAGTGATTATTAAAATGTCATAGCTTCTTAAGTCTTAGGAAGAGGTATATTTATTTTACTTAAAATATTTTAGAGTTAATACTTTATAGAGATTTTGGAACATTGCTGAAATTCTATACTTTAAACCATATAAATGTGTATATACAAATAAAAAATAAATAAATGTTCAAAAAATGGTTTTTAAATGTTGTTTTTGTCTCAATAATTTTAGTTAACTTTTTAATAAAAGAAGTATATTGTTTTTTTTAAATGATCAATAAACAAACCAGTAGAAATAATCGTATTATTGAGGAGCTGTTCACTTGGTATATACCTGACGTCTAAAACCGCAAATAAAAAATCAACACGAGGCAGCAATTTTTTGTACGAGAGCAATTAGTATAGTATAAAACAATTATTATCGCATTTTCTAATTTTTTTAACAATAGACCATTGAATGCTAGATATAGAATTGTTTACAGCGCTTTTAAGTGAACCTACAACAATTATTTTTCTTTTCGTTTTCTCAGCTTTTTGTTGGTATTGCTGGTTTTTTTACGGTACAGAAAAGAGACTCATCTTAACCTGTACTGTTTAAACTGGGCTTGGAATTTTTTGTCATAGCTCCTTCTACCGATATTATTATTGGAATTATGTCTCTTTGTTCAAGCTTCTATACAGGGTGTCTGGGGAGGAAAGGGCAATATTATGGGAATGTGTTCAGAGGGTGAAAATAAGAGAAATAAACCCATTTTAGTTCGATTCTCAACCATTTCTGAAATAATCGGTTCTGCATTTTTTTATATTGAAATAATGAAGGAGGCTTTAGTTTTAAACATCCGATACATTTTGATTGATAGTTTTGACATGCATAGTAATTGTCAGTTAGCTTCATATTGAGCGTATCGATTTGCACCAAGATTTTCATACTTACAATGCCCCATACATTCACTCACAGGGAGTATGCCGACATGATATTCGTGTATGGTTACTGTAACGGTAGTGCCATACGCGCAGTTAATGAATATCGACGTCGTTTACCAAATCGAAGACTTCCTAATAGAAGAGTTTTTAAAAAAGTATTTGCAAGTGTTCAGGAAACAGGAATGTTTCCAAGCGTGAGAATTGTTTCTGAAAGAGTGCCGGGTCTAGATGTGGAAAATGAAGAAAATGTTCTGGATATTGTCGCAGAGAACTCAGGTATAAGTACGAGCCGGGTTGCAAATGAACTTAATATACCATCACATCTAGCTGTATGAGAGTCATTTAAAAAAAACGGTTTAAAACATTTTCAACCCGTTTAACATCTTCTAGATGGTGATCCTGCTTCAAGGGTACAATTTTGTGAATGGATCCATCAAAATCAAAGTCTGCACAAATACATTTTATTTACCGATGAAGCTCAGTTCACTCGTGATGGAATTAATAATTGCCACCATGAACATCGGTGGTCAGATAAAAACCCTCATGCTACCTTTGAACGGAACTTTCAACATCTATTCAGTATTAATGTCTGGTGTGGAATGCTCAACGACCAGGACGTCTATTCTCGAAATAGGCGAATGATTATTTCAAGAGAAGTGATTAGTTTTTCTCTTAAGAATGATTAAACTGTATTATTGAAACTTAAAATGACTATTCATTTCCATGACGATGTGAGCATATTGTCAACTAAATCACACAGTGGCCCGGTATATTTAGAATACTCAACCATTGTACGATGTTGAGGTCGCGTTCCACTGTACCCATATCGGGGTCAAGTGCGTTGCAACCTCAACAATAATTCGCCTATATAAACTGGGCCAGCTTTAGCAGCAGGCATCGGTGTTTATCGCCCGGTCAACCAACAACAGGTGACAAGCCTTGGCCTAGGCCAAGTGACGCATCTGCTCATCCAGTTATCAATAGGTGACAAGCCTTGGTCTAGGCCAAGTGACGCACCTACGCGGAACAATAAGAGGCATGCTGGTTCGCCTACTAGGATAGAAATTAAGAAGAATACAATAGACGCCGTTTTGTAACTCCAGACTTTCATTCCTCTATCTACGTCCCCGACACACGAAGAGAAATTCGTGACACGTGAATTGTCCCTTCTCGCAAGAGAGCGTTCACTTCTCCTAAATTGGAGAATAGACGTCCAGTTGTTTGATCCATTTGAAATGGATGGGCGTCTTACTGGAGAAGGATATTTACGGTTTTTGGAAGACCATTTGATACACATTTTGGATAATGTTCCGTTAAATGTTCGACAACGAATATACTTCCAACATGATGGAGCCCCTCCTCATTTTAGTCTCCGTGTGCGAAATTTCTTGATTTATCGTTTTCCTAATCGGTGGATTGGCAGAGGTGCTCCGCAAGTTTGGCCACCGAGGTCACCAGACTTAAACCCGCTTGATTATTCCCTTTGGGGATGGAATATAATCGCTAGTATATGAAACACGAGTGGAAACGAGAGAAGCACGCACTCCGCGATCGAATTTTCAATGATGCAGCTATTATAAAAAACAATCCCCATTCAATCCAACGTGCTACCCGAGCGATTAACAAACGTGCCGAAAAATGTATTGAAGTTGGAGGAGGGGTTTTTGAAAATATTCTTTGGGTTAGTTTGTACTTCAGTACCTGCAATTATTCGATTTTAAAATAAAAATTAACTTACAAAAACTTTAGAACCTATTATTTCAGAAATGGAGAAATGGTTGAGAATCGAACAAAAACATATGGGTTTATTTCTCTTATTTTTACGCTCTGAACACATTCCCAAAATATTGCCCTTTCCTCCCCAAACACCCTGTATATTTTTGATCTCTATGGGCAAATTTAAGTACTTGGCTTCTTTGACTTTTTCTCCCCTTCGGTTTTAGAGACGTTGTTATCTATTCTATCCGTTATTATTGGCCTATCCCATAATAAGAGATATTCAGGAGATTCAAGAACTGGTTCTGAGTACTGATAGTGTGGTAGGAGGTTTTCTTTTAGGTCTCGTTTTTAAGCCAGTTCTTTGTGAATGACCACATGATAATCCATTTTGATGTAGTGCTGTACATCCAGCGTCTGCTGCTAACACTTTTTGTGGAATTTCCCCATAGAATTCCCCCATTCGATTCTTCTTTTCTCGTAGAGGTCTCTTGTGTCTTGCATAAATTATATATATTAATAAAACCTCTTCCTTCCTCCTTTCGCTTTAAGTAGATCCTTTCAAGTACATAGCAGGGGTTTGTTCGGGTTTGAATCTAAACTTTGTCAACAGCCTGCGCGTGAGTCTATCTAGCTCGTGCAAATCGGTGATCGGTGTCTACGTACTTGAGAATTCCGAATGAGTAGGTAAGTATAGGTAAAGCAGTAATAACGTTACCAGCATTCAGCTAAGTATTATAAAGCTTTGTAAGTCTGCTTTGATGAGATGCCTTAGTATTTATATCTTTTATTCTCATCTAGTATACCTATGCCTTCAAGCAGTCCATGGTTTTCTTCAGTTTTTCCTCGTACACAAGATTGCGCACTTGTCTATTCTAAAGGACGTTCTGATGTCGTCTGTTCGTCCATAAATAGAAGATGTTTAATTCTACAATGTTCTGTTGGGTTGAGTACAATGGGCCCATGCCAAAATTAACCAAAGGGAGTTTGAACGAGTCGCCTTGAAACGTACCTTTTAATACATTACTATTATCGATAATATCACTTCTAATTCTATGTGTTTTAATGCTTGCAAAAGCAGTCACAAAAAAGCAATTAAATAAATATCGCGTACATCGTACACCGGAAAAAAAAACCGAATGCACGTCAACATCTTCACATTTTTCCAAACAATAACCTCAAATCCAAGTATAGTCAGCTGTTTTATCTCGAAAAAAATTATCAATATCAGTAATTAATTAGGAGAGTCGATTTTTTTTAAAGACCAAGATTACAACGAGTTCGTATTGAGCAACAAGGTTTAGTTTTATCTTATAATAATATACAAACGTAATAAACGGTTTTGATAACGGGTTGTTGGTGTCATTAAATCTATTTTTTTTCGAAAGCGGGTGCGAGTTTTCGGGTATGGCGCGATACGATCGTGTGTGGATTTAATCCGTGTATAAGGTGTATAAGGCCAGAAGAAAGTTTAGTCGGAGGACATTTAGTTAAAATAGAAACATTAGGTGATATCTATACAAAAACAACGTGGATAATATAAATCGCACTACAGGTAATTTGCTAGTAAATAGGAACTATGTAGAAATATTATCTTGGTTTACAACAGTGAGTTATTGCGAAGGTATACTGAGAATTAAGAATAAACCAAAACCGCAGTGGCGCAGCGAGGGGGGGGGGGGTTAGGGGTTAAACCCCCCCCCAGACGCCCAGACCAAGATGGTTTTTTACGGTTTAGACCAGGGCTGAAGCCTTTGAAAATGGTAAAAAGTGAAAAAAAATAATAGTAGGATGAAACCCATTGGAAAAGAAAGAGAATATAACAAAAATGAAAGGAAAAATAATTTACGGGCGATCCGAGGTCGGGAAGTGGAAGGGGCTGAGTTTTTAAGGGTAGAAAACGATTTATCTCGATTTCCGGCAAAACTACAAGTCCTATGGAAAAACGTTAAATGGCAAAGTTGTAATTAATAAAAAGAAAAAAAGAACTTTTGTATTTACACTTTTTTCACATAAACTCAAAATTTATGTGAAAAATTCAAATAACCAAGTTTTTGGTTTTTTTTTATTTTTATCTTTTACGAAATATGGTGAAAACTTACCTTTTTATGTCCCAAACACACTTTAATTTTTTTGATTTAAAATTTTTTTTTCACCTTATTTTGACTTAATATCGAAAAAGCACCCTAATTTTCAATCGAAAATTATCACGTCAAAATATCTGCTTTTTTAAAAAAGTCGGTGGGCTTTTTGTTCGTTAAAATCTCTACTTTCTGATGGTGTAAAAAAATATACATTACCATGGTAAATGTGATGAAATCTCCTTTAAATCCTACCTTTAATAATTATATTTAGAACAACTATTTTCGCATATTTTTTGCGATCTTTATGTTTTATGGATTTGTAATTTTTTTGTTTATCAATGTAATATGGAATCTTACGTTTTTCGAGTAATTAAAGTATAAATTTTAATAAATAGCTCAAAATTGTACATAATAATTTTAAAAAAAAAATCGGATTCGAGTTTTTTTGTTTCTTTGCATTTTTTGAGAACATTTACCCTAGTAATGTATATTTTTTTTACACCATCAAAAAGCAGAGATTTCAACGAACAAAAAGCCCACCGACTTTTTTAAAAAAGGCAGATATTTTGACGTGAGAATTTTCGGGTGCTTTTTCGATATTAAGTCAAAATAAGGTAAAAAATAAATATTTTAAATCAAAAAAATTACAGTGGGTTTGGGACATAAAAAGGTAAATTTTCAATAAATTTATTTTTCTTGTAAAAGATAAAAATAAAAAACCAAAAACTTGGTTATTTGAATTTATCACATAAATTTTGAGGTTGTGTGAAAAAAGTGTAAATACAAAAGTTGTAAATCTTTTTATTACCTACAACTTTGTCATTTAACGTTTTTCCATAGGACTTGTAGTTTTGCCGGAAATCGAGATAAATCGTTTTCTACCCTTAAAAACTCACCCCCTTCCACTTCCCGACCTCGAATCGCCCGTAAATTATTTTTCCTTTCATTTTTGTTATATTATCTTCCTTTTCCAATGGGTTTCATCCTACTATTATTTTTTTGGTTTCAAAAATTATCGAGCCTGGTTTAATTTTAGTTTTTAAAATTTTGAAATCCTGTTCTTTTTTTTGAAACCCCCCCTAATACAAAATTCTGGCTGCGCCACTGCATAACCGCGATCGCGATCAGTTGATGTAAAATATGGGGTTCCGCAGGGAAGCAACCTTGGTCCTAAGTTGTTTATTGTATATAAGATAGTAGACTTAAAAAATCTGTTATTTGAAAAAAATGTTGTTTTCATTTTCATAGTATGTTTCCCATTGCCTGACAACTAAGAACCCTCAATAAAAATGCAAAACACAAATTTTAGCTTACCGGGTGAACATATCGACGGTTGAAAGGCAAAAGGTCATAAGCGACAGCTTAATAACTTCGCAGTAGAACGATTTAAAGTTTTTTTTAACTTTAAATTATTTATATTTTTATTTTCAGGCGCATTTTTTTTTATTTCAAAATTGCTACCATAAAATCTAAGACGTTTTTGTTGTAATGGCTATAAATACACAACAACATAGCCTTATATAACAAAATTGCTGTCGCTTAATCAATTTAGTGACCAAATTACATTTGGGTAAAAGGTCTTAACAAACCATACATTAAATGTTAGCATTTTGGTAAAACGTTTTAACCTCGTTAGATTTATAGAAATTATTTAGTAAAACGTTTTAACCACCTTACTTTTAAATGCAAATGATTAGTTAAAACGTTTTAACCACCTGATTAGTAAATATAGGCCAATAGGTTTAAATGTTTTAACATTCTCGTAAAGGAGCTCAAGCGACAATACTTGCCTGTTTTCTTTTGTAGCAAAACAGGATAACGACCAATATTAAAAATAAATTGAATAGCAAATTGGTTCAAATAAGATTTAATTGTTTTCCCAAATAATCTAAACGACAGTTGTTTCAAATTATCCTTTATTTTGGCGCTTGGTAGGAAAAAGTGGCTTGCAATTTATTATTTTTCGGTTGACTCAAGCGACAAAAATATCATAGTAGGAAGCTAAAACTTCGCTTATTCAACGCGGAAAACCAAAAAAACTTTAGTGACGTTTAAATATAAATTTCACGAAATGTGTCGCTTAAGACCTTTTGCCTTTCAAGCATCGATATTATTATTCGCCTGAAAGGCGAACAATACAGGTAGTTTAAACACTATATAGATTGGCACACCCTTAATCTTACCTTTCACAATAGGGTCGTAAAATTGTAAGAATAGGGCGAGCAGAGAGGTACCTGTTATTGTTGCGCTTATGGTTTATTGAGGCTTTACGACTCATGACCCTCAGCTGTGCTGTCAGGCTTTAAGAAACAGAGTACAATATTTCTACATGAATTATTATTTGGAAACAGGTTATCACGATAGAGAATAATGAATTTGTATTTTTAGATGTTGCAAAAAAATGGAACATCGCAATTATTACTGTAGATATACTACGTCAAAAATAGAAAGCGATAAAAATAGCACTTCCAGTAGTACCGAAAGCGACAGCTATCCTTGTGCCGAAAACAGTATTTCAAATGAAATAAACTATACTAGAACATCAGTCATGGACATCGACGTCGTCGGCAAGGCTAAAATTAGGGAAAGAAAAGAACACCTTAGACTGGAATTAAACAGACAACCCGAGTACCCGTCAAAGTGTCAAGAGTATTTGCCAGAAACTAGTGTAAAATACAAAAGAAAATTAGGCGAAGTACATTTGTTTCAAATAAACGACTATCAATCGTCGTCATCTCCTTGTGAAGGGGTAAAAAAATGCGACAAAACACCCGATTACTTATCAAAAGAAGCAAAAACAACGTTCGACAGTGGCAAAACTATCATGACAAAATTCAAAGGTGTCCATACACCAACCACGCCTACAACGGAAACCGACTCTGATGATGTGGAAATACGAAAAACGAAACGTGTTAATTTCGGGCGCGTCGTCAGCCGGAGTATTAGAGGATCTTTTAAGTTGGTGAGGAGGATGAGACCCAAAAGCGACAGCGATGTAAGCGATAAAGGTGCGTTACTATTTATTTAATAAGAAATTGTAAAGTTTTAAAACTTTTTATTATTGTTTTACACCAGGGCCTGAAGCCTTTGAAAATGGAAAAAAGTAAAAAAAATAATAGTAGGATGAAAGCCATTGGAAAAGGAAGAGAATATAACAAAAATAAAAGGAAAAATAATTTACGGGCGAACCGAGGTCGGGAAGTGGAAAGGGGCGAGTTTTTAAGGGTAGAAAACGATTTATCTCGATTTCCGGCAAAACTACAAGTCCTATGGAAAAACGTTAAATGGTAAAGTTGTAGGTAATAAAAAGATCTACAACTTTTGTTTTTACACTTTTTTCACATAACCTCAAAATTTATGTGAAAAATTCAAATAACCAAGTTTTTGGTTTTTTATTTTTATCTTTTACAAAAATTTTTTTTTTTCACGAAATTTGGTTAAATTTTGCCTTTTTATGTCCCAAACACACTGTAATTTTTTTGATTTAAAATATTTTTTTGCTGATGATGGTGTAAAAAAAATATACATTACTATGGTAAATGTTCTCAAAAAATGCAAAGAAACGAAAAAAACTCGAATCCGAATATATTTGTTTTTTAATGATTATGTACAATTTTGAGCTATTTATTAAAATTTATACTTTAATTACTCGAAAAACGTAAGATTCCATGTTACATTGATAACCAAAAAAATTACAAATCCATAAAACATAAAGATCGCAAAAAATATGCGAAAATAGTTGTTCTAAATATAATTAAAGGTAGGATTTAAAGGGATTTCATCACATTTACCATAGTAATGTATATTTTTTTTACACCATCAGAAAGTAGAGATTTCAACGAACAAAAAGCCCACCGACTTTTTTAAAAAAGCAGATATTTTGACGCGAGAATTTTCGATTGAAAATTAGAGTGCTTTTTCGATATTAAGTCAAAATAGGGTGAAAAAATAAATATTTAAAATCATAAAAATTACAGTGTGTTTGGGATATAAAAACGTAAGTTATCACCAAATTGCGTGAAAAAATTTTGTTTTTGTAAAAGATAAAAATAAAAAACCAAAAACTTGGTTATTTGAATTTTTCACATACATTTTGAGGTTATGTGAAAAAAGTGTAAATACAAAAGTTGTAGATCTTTTTATTACCTACAACTTTGCCATTTAACGTTTTTCCATAGGACTTGTAGTTTTGTCGGAAATCGAGATAAATCGTTTTCTACCCTTAAAAACTCACCCCTTTCCACTTCCCGACCTCGGATCGCCCATAAATTATTTTTCTTTTCATTTTTGTTATATTCTCTTCCTTTTCCAATGGGTTTCATCCTACTATTATCTTTTTTTTGTTTCAAAAAATTATAAGAAGTGTTACTAACGAAAAATGGAAAGCACTTGACTGATAGTTATTTTTTAAAATTATTTTAGATAAGCAATCGAAGCCAGAGCAATTTCGGAGATTTAGGGAATTCGCAACCTTACTGGTGAATACGCAACAACTTTCTTTGTAAGTATTTTTTTTTAATTTTGAGTGAACCTGGGCATTGGGACCTGGGCACGTAATGTCCTGTTTACAATCGGTGCAAGTGCAAACAAAATTGCGTGTAACCATGCGCTTTGATAACTTTTTGGTTAGCTGATGCAATTTTACTCATTTAAAAAGTTTATCTTTGATTTT
The DNA here is from genome assembly GCA_963969555.1 of Polydrusus pterygomalis. Classification (NCBI taxonomy): domain Eukaryota; kingdom Metazoa; phylum Arthropoda; class Insecta; order Coleoptera; family Curculionidae; genus Polydrusus; species Polydrusus pterygomalis. The sequence goes on from OZ018383.1 coordinate 12,223,309, forward strand.
TTCCATCAGAATCATGCCCAATATGGGTTCCAATAAATTATGTTCGGTACGCCAATGACCGAGCTAGATGTGTGCGAGTGAATGTATAAAAAATAAATTTTAAATTCAAATTGAAATAAATAAATTGGAGTTATGATTAGCAATTTATGAGTAATTCGGTAAATATATAAACTCTTTATGTCTGTGTGTTTTGGTTTCTAAGCAGGGACGGTTCTACGGGGGGGGGGGGGGGGGGGGCAGGACCCCCCAACATTTCTGAAATTTTTTTAAAAATATCTCGAGAGAAATACAATGAAGGGAAGGCTACCAAAAATTGTGGCTGCGCCAATGTGGTGCCCCCCCAATATTTTGGGTCTAGAACCGCCCCTGTTTCTAAGTATGCTTATTCATGGGGTATTTTAGAATTATATACCGGGATGCACATTGTGTTGGTATACGAAGAATAGTAAGAACCGCATTTTAATTTTCGGAACTTAAAACATACGACTTACCTACTGTCATTTATAGACATGAAAAACAACGTTTAAATGCTATTACATGAACTCGCATGTAGTACTTGCCCCTAATGTAAACAGGCTTTAAGATACTGTATATAACTATAACCTAACAACACAACAACAAAAATAATGTTTGTTTAAAGGTGGTAGGTAGACAATGAAGTAATATCAACAAAATTACCTTTTCGGACTTCCATTGTCTTTATTTTGTTACTTAACACAACTCACAGAGCATCTAACGTTTGCAGCAATCCGGAAGACGTTAATATTGAAATTTCAAACATCAAAGAAGATTTAAAACAGAATGGTTACGCTGAAACCTTTGTAACTAATACCATCTCAAAACTTAAAATTCGCGAAGTAAAAACTAGTACAGAAACGAAAGAGGAGCAAGCATTTCTTACAAAAGCTTATGTCAAGGGGATTTCTGAAAAGATTAGAAGAATAACCAAAAACTATAATATCAAAACAGCCTTTAAATCCGGAAATACGCTTAAAAGCTTTCTTACAAAAGTAAAACTCCTCCGTAATGAACACACAAAAAATTGTATCTATCAAATCCCTTGCGAGTGTGGCGAATCGTACATTGGAGAAACAAAAATACCTCTTCCCGTACGAGTTAAAGACCAGCTGAAACATACTCAAAGAGGTGAAACTTCGAGATCAGGTATAGCGGAACATGTATTGACCAACCAACATAATATACAGTGGTCAGAAGCCAAGGTTTTGGACACGGAACAGCACTGGAGAAAACGACAATTCATAAAAGCAGCTTTTATGAATCAAAATACCCATATATTTAGTAAACCAAGTATAGATATCCCCAATATCTGGAAGCCTCTTCTTGTCCAAAACCAACAGCTCAAACTTCACACTCCAATAAGCACGTAGGCGGAGTCATCAAGCTTCATTGCACATGGATATAGTATTTTTAAGACCTTAGAATTATAATTTAGTTTACACTTGAAAACGGTTAGAGATACTAACTAACGAAACGTTGTGCTAAGCAACAAAATAAAGACAATGTCCAAGTCCGACAACGTAATTTTTTTTTAACAAAAATAATCTCATGATACCAATAATTAAAAATATGTAAGATTCCAAAACAATAGAAACTCAGCTTAGATTACACACAATGAATGATTATGAATATTTCTTCTACAAAGGAATAATTATAATATATGTAATATATGGATGACGTCATCTTTGTGGAACGGCCTTTCTGAGACCGTGTTTCCAACCGAATATAACCTCCAACGATTCAAGAAAAACGTGAATCGCTTTCTTCGCACACGCACCGCTCCCAGAGCGCCTTAAAGGATTTTCCTATAGTGCTTGTGCTCGATCATAAAAAAAAAAAAAAAAATAGAGGGCGGACCGCCCTTTTTGCCCCTGTTGGGACCACCCCTGAACACATTTATCAATAAAATATGCATGGCCTTTAAAAAAAAGTTATTATTAAATTACCCAAAATAATTTATCAATATTTTTTGTATTTCCAAATAAACTATATCTACCGAGTTATGACAGTAACTGCGCAACCACGAATACATATTAATATCAAATACAAAAAGCACTTTTAACTATTTACCTTTAGCTATCATTGAAATTAGTCATATTATACTCATATATCAGTCGCATCTATTTGTACATGCTTTGCAGCATTTAATCTCAAACAGATAACATAATAATAATAATAATAATATAGGTAGTTGAAATTTCCATATACAGTGGCCGGCATAAAGTTTGCCACATAATATGGGAAACATTTTTATTGATTGAATATTGGAAAAAATATTGGCAAGATGATTCTGTGAAAAGCGTGAAAAGAAAAAAGGGATGTGGTACGGGAAAGCGGTTCATTATTTTACATGCCGATTATGTAACAGGATATGTTCCAGGTGCAAGCTTAATTTTTCCTTCCACATCAAAAAGTTCTGTTTATCATAACAAAATGAATTGCGAAATGTTTGAAAAATGGCTAAAAGCTCAATTAATATCAAATTTAGATGAGCCGTCTTTAATTGTATTAGACAATGCATCATTTTATTCAAGAATTTTAAATAAACAACCTAGTTCATCTTGGCGAAAAAGTGATATTTATGAGCGGCTTGAAAAACACAACCAAAATCCTTTATGTTAAAATCATAGACAATTTACCTTTAGATAAACAAACAATAATCACGAAAGTGGCAGTTTTATGGCCTCGCGCATGTAAACAAAACTGGGAACTATTAGACATGCGCACTGCAACATTATCGTTTGACGAATGGGAAAATAGACAGGTCCGGGCTTTAAAATTTAAATTCTTGCTCATATGCCACCATAGAGGGTTTATTTTACCCCTATTTGGGCATAATACAATTATACAACGGCAGCAACTAGTACTAGTCATTGTTTATATTACAATCCGAGTCACTAAAAGCACAAACATTCACTAACTAAACTACACAAAAACCAGAAATCCATAAATATTAAACACCAGTCCCACAATCCACGATAGCCGATCCGATAGCTGAAAACTTTAGAAAACTACAAGGAATCCGCAGAGAAGAGAAACCTTAAAACACAACAACAAAAATGGCGGCCGAGCCGGTTCTGGAGAGTATTCTTGAGCGCTTCGATTATTGTCGATAAAGTAGGACGGCCGATAACACGAGGTTTGTGCGCATGCACGAAGGTTCCCCGAATGAAGACAGCTGACCGACGAGTCATGCGCTCGGACGTATTTTTTCACCCATAAAACGTAACTTTTGTTTGCGCAGGAGATAAGCTGTAGGCATCTAAAGGTAAATTGTCTATGGTTAAAATCCGAACTCCTATCAATGGCAAAGTCTCTCAAATCACCCAAAATATACGCTGTAGATGAAATATTGCGTGAATATGGCCATGAGGTTCTACGACTGACGCCATATCATTGCCAGTTTAATAAGATAGAATTAATATGGGCTGGGGCAAAATATTTTTATGAAAAACATGTAGATGATGGTCTTAAATCCTCGCAAGTAGAGATAGTTTGGCAAGATTTGTTGGATTATATTACGCAGAAGTACTGGAAGAAATCGGTGGAACATACAGAAAAATTAATAAGGAATTGGTGGGATCGAGAAGCGCCGACGATCATTGCTCCATTCGAGGACGACTCAGATGACGAGGACTTTTCAGAATTTCTCAGTGATGATGACAGTTTTTAAGTTTTTAGTCTATAATTATAAACGGTTTTCTTTGCTTACATTTTTTAGTATTCTTTGGTATTATATTATGCTTTCTTTCATGGACAATTTTCTGTACAATCATTAAATTGATTTACCACTGCCAGTGGCGCACCCAGGGGGGGGGGCCAAGGGGGCATTGGCCCCCCCAAAACCCCCAATGAAATAAAAATTATGAAAGTGAATAAGTATTTTAAAAAGTCAATTTTCTTAGATTTACCTCACGGGCCTTGTTTTAGGGGGGCCAGGTGGGGCATTTGCCCCCCCCCCCCCTCCCCCTGGAAGTTGACTTATTGACAAAAGTTAACTTATTGAGGTTTAATATGGTTTGATTGAATTTAAGAATTTATTATTTCGAGTTTTCCTTTATATTTTTGTTATTATTTTGGGGTAGTAAAGACTTATTTTAATAAAAATAAACAGTTTTAATGCCAAAACGACTATGAATGTTTGAGAAACAATTTTAGCTCATTAAGTATTGAGCAAAAAATTGAAATTAAAATTAAGGGAAGACCTAAACTCTCGAAATTAACTTGATACATACCACAAAGTGTAAATCTAGGAACTTTATTGTTATTGATAAGTTTGCTGCAAATAAAAACAGATGAATGAACTTTACTTTTAAACAATGTACCCACTAATGAAAAATAAATTAGCCTTTCTAATTTTTATCTTATTTCATTTTCAATGGAATAAGAAGGTAATCATAAATTTTTAAAATATTTACTATAATAATTATTGACCAAATTTGGGCGTGGTCTTAAAAAATTTCGCCTGCGGCGCATTTCGCCTACAACAAGCTTTTAGTACACCCCCAAGTTAACAAGTCACAAGCCGCCAATGCCCCCCCCCCCCTAAGAAATCGTTTAACGACTCCCATGACTAGGCTATTGCGATCTTCCCTGCAAGAGTACCTGTTAAAAAAGCTCCAAAGTTCTAGAAAAATGCGTAACTTAAAAGTTTATTAAAAAATTTGCTTCCAGCACTGGTTGGCGGGCCCCCCCTAACATAAAATCCTGGGTGCGCCGCTGACCACTGCTTTTGCTACTGTTTTTTACTTAATTGGTTTCTTTTTATTTCTTGAAATAGTTAATCGCATTAAATTCCATTGTATTTTAAAGTTAGGTAATTTTATTGCTAAAATAAATTACACTGTTTATTATTGTCGTTTTTAATAAATAGATTTAGTAGATATACTATTTATAGGGATAGCGAACCAATGGCTCGCGTGCCATTGAGAGCACGCGACATAAAATTTTGGGCACGCCACCGATCACAAAGTTTACTATGAATTATTATATTACGAATTTGACGGCACGTCTATGGCGTCATTAAACATTTCTTTAAAAAAGGGCACGTTAATACATAAAGGTTCGCCACCGGCCACCCCTGTACTATTATGTTACATAATTTTTGCAGAAGTAATATTATATGTGGCTATCTTCACGACAGTTAAAATAATAATAAAACTATGTTTCTTTTCTCCGGGTATATTGATACCTACATAATCTCTTAATCTCACAACATTTTGATAAGCTCTGGAATCTTCGAATTGATTCATATGATCGGTGACCTTTGGACCCGCATGATGAGACTAGATTTGATTATATCAATATTCCCCATAATATATATGTGGCCAACTTTATACCTCTCGCTGTATTAGAAATTTCAACTACCTACCCAAGTAGCATTTTTAGTGGAAGAAACGTAGCGGCCACGAAACTAACTTTAATGTGTATTGCCAAAGTCACTACCACGTGGTAAAAATGGTTCTATTACGTGGATGTCACCAAAATGGGGAACACTTTTTTCGTGGCAGCCACGTCCCAACGACGTTTTCGGATTTTATACAATGACGTTTAAGCCACGTTGCGATTACGTGACGAAAACGGGGGGGCATAGTGGCCGACACTAAAAAGAAACTTGACTGCGCTTGTCTATTGGTTAAATATTTTTATGTATGTCGGTCTCTTTCTTACATATTATTTATCTAATTATCCATACTTTTCCTATAACTACTTACTGAATAATTATTATAATATTATTAAAAACATTTCAAACATGAACCTGTAGAAAGTAAGTTCCCAGAGCATAAAATCACAACGATTCAAAGTTTACTGTCAAATATGGGTGTTATAATTTGAAATATAAGCTTGCGCCGTTGGAAAATTATATATTTAAAAAAAAGTTATAAATCCATAAATTTCGAAAACCCGAATATTATGTATAAATAGGTTCGTCTATAGTTTTATATCAATCTTGGTTACCTCAAACTAATAATACCCACGAAATTTAATGCAGCACAGATGAGAAATAATATTTTTTTTTATGGCATGTTTATTTTTCTTATAATGGCGGCCCAAATTTATTTGTAAACATGTCTGCTTTTAAAGGCGACAATTTTAACCCTAAAATGTGTATTTAAAGTGGCAGAAACTAAAAATATTTCACTCTATAGTTACATTCATCAAACAAGTGGCCAATGGAACTAATCTGTCAACTGTCCGGCCACTACAAAGTAGCAGCAACACTGCGGCCACCTTTATTCGCCACGTTAAAGTTCCTAAAACGCCGTTGCCACGTTGCAAACACCTTGTTCCGCCAGTTCAAAGTTATAACCGGAAAGAGTTCGTGTCGGGATACAGTGTTGCCAGTTTATTACAATGAAGTCGATAAATCTCAAATTGCACTTATAAACCTTTAAATTTTTATGTACCTATTAATGTTTACTAAAAATATAGGGCAAATTATTTTAATATATATCATACTTTTACGATAACTAAATTGTTACAATTTATTACAAATTTTTCAGTTCCTTTATTAGATTTTTTAAACTTGCTCTGACATCACTGTCGGGATCTAACAACATAACCTCCAAATTGAAATAAATAACAAATACTTATTTCATGTCGATTTGTGGCGCTTTTTTATTTTTATTTCTATTATTCAATAAATAAATAAATAGTCTGAGATGCAATATGTTGTTTGTCATTACAGACGTCAGAAAAATCTTCATCAGGAACAGGAACAAACAAACCGCCAATAATATAGTATCATAAACACAATTTATTTTAGTTTCAATTTCGTCACAATGCGTATGATCAACATCTTCAAAATCGTGAAAGGCAATGGATTTACTAATCGCTTGTACTGAGGTTGAAAGCAGAGCTCGAAATTTTGTATGATTTTTCTGTACTGACGGTAGTTGCTGCTTATTTACAGGATAATAATATTTAAGTGTGGCACTTTCCGCGCTTTCATTTTGTTGTTTTAATTTCCTATAAAATGTTGTCGAATGTCGGAGAGTGTTCCGACGCTTTTTATTGTTACCCGTTCTACACAAACACTAAATAAAGTTAGTAATAATAAGTACCTACGCTAATACGACAGGAGTCCAACCCCAACTATGGAGACGGAGGATTTTGATTTTCTTTTTAAGATGAAAGAGGGTCCATGTACGAATCAGATCACTATTGGGTAACGGTTACTTCATAGTGGATTTTGACGGTAATAAAGACTTTGCAGTGAGTTTGATTCCATGCAAAATGTGGAAATCACTTATGGGCGTAGCAATACCGTGGTGATAGTATCCACAATTATATAATCAAGTGCCGTCACATTAAAGGTTTGTAAAAGGTTTTCGAAACGTCGCTAAAACTATTAAACCCACTATATGGTTATTACCACTTGCAAGTAATATTAGGTGGTTGCCGTTACTTTTAATTTCCACTTTATAGTTTGGATAATTTTAAGGTCATTCCGCTTAGTGTTCATAACGTTTCAGCCACCATATCAGACCACCAAAAAGTTATGAAACTATGAAGTGGCTTACAGAGGTGAGAATTACGTAATTGCGACTACGCCAATATAAAATAAAGATATTATCACTGTAAAATCTTAGATTTAGTGATCATTACGTAATAACCACTTGGTCAAAGTTGCCGTATAAGTTTTTGTCACTATTAATGCTACTTGGGTACATTAGTATAATTACTAATAGAACAGATGTTACTGTTAATCCTATTTACCTCCTAAATCCCTTTTTAATAAACAACGACATTTAGCAATTAAAATATTAGATATACTTCGGCCGTAACACAACACGTAGGCCACCTAGGCTACTCCCGGCCGCTCTCCACATAGTACCCTCCCGGATCCCGTCTTGCCAAAAGGCCTTCTTTCCTCCCAATTCCAGAACACGCTGTGCCACTACGCGCCCGGATAGTCCTGCGTCCTCGCGATGCAGTAAACCACCAATCCTGCCCGAATACAGCAGGATAGTCAATACCCACGGCTTGCTGTAGTTTTCGTGCACAATTCACACTGGGGCAGAAAAAAATCGCGGTTTTCGGAATTGAATTCTTACTAATTTGGTTTCACGGGCACGGGCGTCGCGGTTCGATCTTGGCGGTGGGGGGAGGTTCCGATTGACATGTTTTTCGATTGACGGTTTTGAATTGAATCGACTGCAGGGTGGAAAAACGCAGGTAAGTTTTCGTATGTGCTACTACTGCTTCAGTGCCCTATTTGTCCGTGACCATGACCGAGCTGCTGTTGTAGTTAGTGGTAGAATTCAGAGGTTTTTAGGTAGATTTCGTTGTTTTAGTGTTCCCGTTTTCAGAACATATTTTAGGGAAAGACAGGATACAGATTAGTAGGAAAACGTTATAAATAATCAAGATAAATAGCCGCAACGCTGACCCACAACTCCTGGGATTCATAAAAATTAGGGACTCCCAATTACTATAGCCTAGTTTTTATTTAAATAAAAACTCAATTGTAAAAACCCATAAGATATTCTAGTAAACTGTACGAAATGCAGCAAAGGCAATTGGGGCAAAGTTGCGCCATTTGTAGATGACTGACAAGGCGTCGAAAAATTTAGAAAATGCCGACAATTTCCGAAAATAATCGCAAAAAAGCGAAAATTCACGCTTTGGTTTTTATTTTTCATTTAATTTAATATTTTCATTGCCAAGTTTTATTATCTATACCACGTTGTTATCAAATATTGTTTATGACGTTTCGTCTTTCGGGTACCATCACCAGGTAAGTGTACAGGGGCGCTATAATCAGGTTTATTGTTGTAATAAGTCTTTATATACAGTGTGACCAGTAAAGTCCGCATCATATGGTATTTTTTATTAATAACTTTATTGGAAATTTGACTTTGGCATCAAGTTCTGCTTCGATCGAGATGAAAATTAAGCAAAAAAATAGTAGTCACATTATCTGTCAAATTACATTTTTTTCCAAAAAATAATTCAAAAGTAGGGTTATTTCTGAAAGTATCGAAAAAAGTTATTAGAAAAAGTTTTTTAAATGCAGTTTCTGGCCCACATGCAAAATTTCAGCTGCATAAGATAATTTTGATTTTTTACCCATATTTTGTAAATTGCACCACTTTTGCAAAATAAGACTCAACGCAACCTACATAAAAGTTCTTAGTTTTGACAATGCTTTATTTCAGATACATTTTCTTTAAAGTAGAGCCATATTAAATGTGTGTTTTTCTACAAAATCAAAATTGGGCTATTAAAATTTGGTCGAATGTGATGCAAAGTTTATTTGTTTTTGACCCTGTATAAGGTAACTTCATAAAATAAGTATTTTTGAAAACGTAGTTTGTGTCTGAAAGTTATACACCTTAATATTAGAGACAAAAAAAGAACACAGTGTCATCAGTAAAGTGTTCATTAAGTGGAAAATAAATTTTAGCGATGGGTAAAAAATCAAAATTATCTTATGCAGCTGAAATTAAAAAAAACTTTTTCTAATAACTTTTTTCGATATTTTCAGAAGTATTATTATGTACGTAATTTTTGCAAAAATAATAATATTATATGCGGCTATCTTCACGACAGTTAAAATAATAAAACCATGTTTCTTTTCTCCGCCGGGTATATTAATACCTAAATAATCTCACAACATCTTGATAAGCTCTGGAATTTTCGAATTGATTCATATGATCGGTGACCCAATGGTCAAATTTGTAACCCCTCAATATGTTTCCTATTCTTATAACGTTTTTTATGAAAAAGTAGCTACAAAATGCATAATTTATTCATCCAAAAGGAATGTCGCGTGTCATGAAATTAAAGACTAAAAATACTTTTCGGTTGCAAATGTCAGAGTTAACGGTATGCATCGAAAAAGATGGTTAAATATTTATAAACTTCCTGTCTCGGGCAATTTCTTCGAAAGGGTTCAAGATCAGAGTCCGCGCTAATAAACGAGGACACTACACTCGTTTTCATGATCAATATCCCCTGTCTATATTGGTTGTCGTCTGTGAAATAATCTTCTCTGTGGTGCTTATTCAAATTTCTAAGTAAAACTCAGACGGGGCCAAATCAGGACTATATCACGGATGATCCAGCTCGAGAAAGTTATATAAGGTTGGGTTGCTTTTTGGCTGCTGTTAGGAAACCGAAAGAACAATGTGCGAATGAATGAAATGATTTTGCGAATTTCAAAATACCCGCGGAATTTCACCGTATCTACGCTAACCCGAAAAATTCAGCCAAGATAGAAAACGAAAGCACTAAACATCGCCGTGGGTGCTTCGCTATAGGAACTTATTTCCTGCTATATAAGGGGGAATGCTGCGAGAATGAAATGGGACGTTACGACGTACGTTAAACAAGTAAAGGAAATCACCTGTCACATTATATTATAGCGCTTAAAGCCTGATGGTATCGGTGTAAGGGCCCATAACCAATAAGGTCGGAATAAGAGCTTTTTTTCTTTCGTTTCGTCGGAAGCATCCCCAGACGCGTTCCGCCTTATCATGGCTCATCAGTCAGGTAAAAAATTTTTTAAGGGTTTGTTTCTAAAATTTGTTTAAAAATGGTTCGTCGCCATGTTTTTAATTTAAAAAGAAACAGAAAAAGTCAATTAAACTATAAAACTTATAAAATCGAATATAAAAAATAAACAAAACCAGCAAAATAACCAATCTTCCTTTTCTTTTATGTAATATAAGTATAGGGAAAAGTGTCTTTTAAACTTTTTGAACCAATATATTGCAGGGCTGCAAATAAAATATAGGTACCAAAACATTAATCGGGATAATCTGTCTTGGTCTGTGTTTTTCTTTATTTTTATTCCTTGTTTGTGTAGTCTAGGCCTAGTTAGATGTGTTTAAATTGATCATAATAAAATAAAGTTATATATCAAGATACATCGTACTGAAAATACGAAATACCCGGTATTTTACCCCTATTTGGGCATAACAAAACATTACAACGGCTGTTATTGTTATTCCAAAGTCAGTGTGATGACATTCCATACGGCGGTAAACAGTCTCAAAGAGACCGACGTTACCACCGTATGGAATGATTGGAATGTCATCACACTGACATTGGATAAATTATACTAGTCATTGTTTATATTTTAATCCGAGTCACTAAAAGCACAAACACAATTCACTAAACTACACAAAACCTAGAAATCCGTAAATATTAAATACCCACAATAAACAACAAGGAATCCACAGAGAAAACTTAAAACACAACAACAAAAATGACGCCGAGCCGGTTCTGGAGTGTATTTTGAGCATGTCGCTAAAGAAGGACAGGCCGATAACAAGAGGTTTGTGCGCATGCCCGATGCTGCTCAGAGGTAAACTGTAGGTACGTATCTAAAGGTAAATGTCTATGGAAAAACCCCGTTTAACTGGAACAAAGGCATGGCTGAAACCAAAAGAATGATGTTTCTTAATTCTTACATGCGCCATGACTCCTTCCAACAGTTCTAACTATGGTTAATTTGGCATTAAATTGATGTTTCGTCAGAGTACTTACAAACTTTACATACAGTATACAGTGATGGGCTAAAATATGGAACAAATTCATTTAAAAATCAGGTATTCATTTTTTGAAAAAACGCTCGGACACGTCGATTATAATTCTTTCTTTCGAATTTTTTGCCTCAAAAAGAAATTATACCGGGTGTGTCAAAAAGTAGATGTAGCAACATTTTTTTGTTTTTTAAATAGAACCCCCTATTTTTACTTATTACCCTAATTCTACGTCAAATTCTGCGCATAATTCATGTAGCATACTCTATCCTTATCTCTAACGGTTTTAGAGAAAAATTAGATCATAAAAAAAAAATTATTTAAAAGAATTGTTATTACGATAGCAAGTCATGTGTCAATCAAAAATTAGTTTAGGTATAATTTTGAAAAACGGTGATCATGGTGCATTTAAATGAAACACAAAGAATCGAAATTTTAATTTTAATTGGATGTGGAGACAAAACAAGAAGTCAAGAAGAAGTTTGTAACTTGTTTAACGCTAAGTATCCAGAACGGCCGATTACAAGATCTACAGTAAGTAAAATTGAGAAGAAATTCAGGGAAACAGGGAATGTAAAGGATCGTCTACGGCCAGGTCGTTCAAAAATTAGTGAAAACACAATTGAACATTTTGTTAGAGGTTGAAGATAATCCTCATAGTGCATCCACTGAAGTAGCCCTTAATAATGATGTTAGCCGACGATCTGTGTTGCGGGTATTGAAACAAGAAAAGTACCATCCGTACAAAATTAGGTTGCTGCACGAGCTAAACGAAGATGATCCCGACCGCCGACTACAGTTTTGTGAAACTATGATGGAAATTTGCAACTTAAATCTATTTTTCCATCGCAACATACTTTTTAGCGATGAAGCCAGGTTTTGTTTGAATGGTTCGGTAAACAGACAAAATTTTTGGTATTGGAGGACAAATAATCCCCGTTGGATGAGAGAACAGCACACGCAATACCCACAAAAAGTAAATGTTTGGGCAGGGATATTAAATGATAGAATTATTGGACCTTTTTTCTTCGATGGAAATCTTACAGGAGACCGGTATTTACAATTTCTTCAAAATGAATTAATTCCCACACTAGCAGCGGATTTTCCAAATCCGAATCAGCCTCATCTACCAGAAGCGTCTATTTGGTTTCAGCAGGATGGTGCTCCGCCTCATTTTGCTCGACAAGTACGAGAGTATTTGAATACTGTATTTCCCGAACGATGGATAGGTAGAAGAGGACCCATAGAATGGCCTGCAAGATCTCCCGATCTTATACCCATGGATTTCTTTCTTTGGGGTTATTTGAAATCAAAAGTGTATAAGGATAAACCACAAAATTTGGAAGACTTAAAATTTAAAATTAGATATGAAATTAGGCAGATTAATGAAAATACTGTAAATAATGTTTTAGAATGGTTTTTAAGTAGATTAGCATATTGTCAAGAAGTTAATGGTTTGCATTTTCAACACTTAATAAACTAATTTTTTAACCTTTTTTTAAAGAATTTTTTTATGATGTAATTTTTCTCTAAAACCGTTAGAGATAAGGATAGAGTATGCTACATGAATTATGCGCAGAATTTGACGTAGAATTAGGGTAATAAGTAAAAATAGGGGGGTTCTATTTAAAAAACAAAAAGATTTTGCTACATCTACTTTTTGACACACCCGGTATAATTTCTTTTTGAGGCAAAAAATCCGAAAGAAAGAATTATAATCGACGTGTCCGAGCGTTTTTTCAACAAATGAATACCTGATTTTTAAATGAATTTGTTCCATATTTTAGCCCATCACTGTACCTTCATACCTATGCCAAATTGTAACTTGCCGGTGCCGGTGGTTGCGAGTGAAACGGGCAACAAAGCTTCTTCAATGAACGAAATGAACGTCGGGAAGTTTACAGATTTCCACGAACAACAAAAACTATCCCCAAAACATAATTCTTTGATGTTCTTTACTCCATTTTCCCTGACTAAAAATAGAAAACAAATTACAGATTAGCCTACATTTTATGTCCGTCTAAGGTAATTTGCTACGTGCCGTTTTTTCCCCAATTTATTATTCGAGCTTAAGCATATTTACACGTTTCCAGGCGGATTACGAGGAATTAGGAAATTCACAAGGCAATTTAAAGAAAATAGATTTTTTAAAAGGCAATCGGAAAACACAATAATGTTCGTCTTTTCGGTCTTACATATACCCACCCAGTGGCGTAATAAACCAATACCCTCTTAAACAGTATTTAAGAGGGTATTGAATAAACACCCCTGCAGACCTCGCACAGCGCGGCACAGCGGGGGGGGGGGGGAGGGGTAGGGATGTTCCGATACGCTGAAAGTATCGATCTTTTGTATCGATCCGGATCGTATGGTAAAGTATCGATGCCATAAAATATCGGTTTGAAAAATATCGATACCCTAAATATCGATACTTTTTCGATCCGCGTTGTTATTTTTTGTTTTACGATTTTTAACGTTTCTAAAAAAAAAAATAAGTGGTAATGTTATTTTTCCTTAGTAACTGGTACCTAAGTACCTACTACTACTACTAGTAAATATAATAAGAAATTTGTAATTCCCCGAATCCGAATGACAACAACAGAATAGGCAATACGGGCATTCTGTATACCAATAAAGGATAGCCAAAGCTCTGTGCTGCTCTGTGACACTCTGTGTGCGCGCGGATTGAGGGAGAAGAGCAGCAAATGCAACACGAACGACGCGTGTATTTGCATCCTTTTTTAACATGAAAAGAGGAAGACACTAGAGATACACTTACGCTTAACTGATTTTACCACTCGAAATTACTATTATATTTTTCAAGGTCGGACCGGGCATTTTCCGCTCGAGGTTTGCTGTTTTGGAAACCGCATCATAAAATTAATAAAATTGTGGGTTTTGGAATTTTGGGATGTATCGATACTATCTGAACGATACAGAGTAAAATATTTCGATACTCATTATATATCGAATAAAAAATATCGATACAAAATATTGGGTATCGGAAGGTAAAATATCGATAATCAAAAATATCGTATTGTATCGCGCATCCCTAGGGAGGGGGGCGGCCAGCCGGGGGACCCACACCGACGGCCCCTTCAAAACTTCCTGCCAGCTTTGCTTTTCATAGGTTTTTAATTTCATAAATAATTTTATTTTTTCATATCCTGAGAATTTAACTTCGTTAAGTGAAGAAGAATTATACCGTGAAAGCGCGGAATTTACAAACGATATACCATAAAGACTTGTCCATTGACTTTCCTAGTCAAATTTTAAGCCTCAGAAAGGGACGTGGAGATACTATTTCAAAATTAAAAACAGTCTATGAACTTGCGGATCATTTATTAATAAAAAATCAGTGTAGTAGTAGTAGTAGTAAAAAGATTTATTTAGCACGTGGCTACATGATACATTTTAACAAGTTTATACCCTTTTTTTATTTATTTTTTGAATTAAATGACCTTTTGAAACTTTATTTGTCCTGTTGAGTGAATAAGAAAGATTTTAAACTTTTCCTAAAAGATTTTAAACTTTTTTGATTTTTAATTGACTTGTTTAATTTATTAAATTCAATAAGACCCTTATGAGAAACTGATTTATATGCAATATTTTTTAAAAAATTATTAAGAAAAAAATTATTGTTATTTCGTGTTAAATAATTATGTTGATCACTATTTAGAACAGTCAATTGCTTTAAATGTGGCGGTAACAAATCATTTTGAATTTTAAAAATAAATATTAGAACCAAAAATAATACTCATTTTTTTACATTTAACCATTCTAATTTTTTTAACATTACATTAATTTTTGTATATCTATCGATATTAAGTAAAATTCGCATTGCTTTATTTTGTAAAATTTGTAATCTATTTATTACACCTTCATCCGCCATAAACAAAATTGTAGAACAATAAAGAAAATGTGGTAAAATTAAAGTATTGTATACAATTTTTTTTGAATAAAATTTTAAATTTAAACTTATTCTTTTAAAATAACTAATTTTTCCAGCAATTTTGGTAATTAAATTTTCGAATTGATTATTAAATTTTAATTTTGAATCAATCAATATACCTAAATATTTAAAAGAATTGACTATTTCTAGTTTATCACCATCAATTAAAATATTTATATTTGTATAATTATTTAAATTTACACCCATAACCATACATTTGGTTTTAGAAACATTTAATTTTAGTTTGTTAACTTTTAACCAGTTTGACAATAGAATCAGTTTTGAATTTAAAATTTCCAAAATTTCCAAAAGATTTTTACCGCTTATATAGATAAGAGTATCATCAGCAAACATTTGTATTTTAAGAAATTTTAGGAATAATGGCATGTCATTAATATATAAAATAAAAAGTAAAGGCCCCAAAATACTTCCTTGAGGTACTCCTATGTTATTAAATTTTTTTGTTGAAAAGAAATTACCAAATTTAGTTTTCTGTGATCTATTATTTAAATAATTTTGAAACCATTGATAAACTTTACCCCTTATACCATATTCAAATATTTTTTCTAATAATATATCTCTATTAATCGTTTCAAAAGCTCGCTTAAAATCAAGAAATACTGCTATTACATATTCTTCTCTTTCCAAGGCTCTTTTCCAATTTTCTACTACATATTGTATGGCTGTTTCACTAGAATATCCTTTTCGAAACCCAGCTTGAGAATAAATAAAAATTTTGTTTTTATTAAAAAAATTCATAACTTGTTCATAAACTACTTCTTCTATTAATTTTTCTATATCCCATAATACATTTATTGGTCTCATTTCATTCCATTGTTTTGAATTTTTAATCTTTGGAACCGGAGTAATATATGAACATTTAAGTTCTAATGGAATTTCTCCTTTGTTTAAACAAACTTTAATAAAGTAAAGAAGATAATATCCAATAACTTTAAATGTTTCTTTCATCAATTTCTTAGTTAAAACCTCGTTGTAATTTTCATTTGAATTTAAATCATTTATAATTTTTCTTAAATGATTGAGAGATACTTTAGAAAAATTTTCCATAATGTTTTTATTTCTAGAAATTTTAGGACATATAGAATGGTTTCCAACATTTATTGAGGCAATATTATCTTCAACGCTCTGAACATAATATGAGTTTAATTTTTCAGCAATGATATTCTTGTTTGATATTTTACCTTCTTCAAATATTATTTCTTTAATATCTGTTTTTGTAGTTGGTTTAACTAAATTCCTTAAGATTTTCCACATTTTCTTACTATTTTTTTTATTATTATCTATTTGTTTTTCATAATAATTTGTTTTTTCTTCTCTTAATACTGAAACACAAATGTTGCGATTTTTCTTATAAACATTCCAATCCTCTTCACCAAGTGTGTTTCTTCAAATTTTCCAGATGCACTAGATAAGTGCAGTGATGTTATTTCTAACTTTACCAGTTAGTGTAGCGTCAGCGGAACGATATTTTTTCAAACTTAAAATAGTAAACTCACTGCATAAACAAAACTAAGAGAATATAATAGAATTGGAGGTAGAAGGAAGTTATATAAATAATTTATTACAATAATTGTTGCAAGTAACTCCTCCTTGTGTGTCAGACAACTTGGCACCTTTTTGGTCCCCACGCGCTACCGACCATCGAGAAGATTGCTTTTTATCGTGACGATCGCATTTTTGCCGCGCAATTTTTGAAATTATATACAGGGTGGTCCATCGGCTGGCGCAACGTAGGAAATCGTCTGTAAAACTTGAGGTGGTCAATAATTATTGACTTCCTTGTTTACTTTACACCGATGGTTTGTTTGTTTTTGTTAATCCAAGGGTGAAAGTATTCCACGGGTCAAAGTCCAGATGCGCGCAAAAACTTTTTCAAATTCTTGAACAAGAAATTGTGCTTAAAAATATTTTACACGTACCCAAGTTTTACCCAAATTGTCAAAAACAATACAAGTTATACACCAACTAATACATGATTTGAGGTTAGGTAAGCGATAACATCGATAGATTGGTTATTTTGCTGCTGGTTTTGTTTTATAGTTTGACTTGTTTTCTTCCCTTTCGAACTAAAAACTTAAAACACGACGAAGACTAATTTTTAAACAAATTTTAGAAACAAAACCTTAAAAACAACCCTCTATCCTCAAAATCTGATAGGTTTGCAACTACTAAAAATGTCAGAAATCGCTACCTTATTTCCCAACTTGATCAAAAACTAAGAAGAAGTTCCAATTTTTTGGCAAGAATTTGGGGCAAATTTTAGCTGTTTACACGTAAAAATAAATTGGAGGTCAACTTTTACAATTTCTGGAGCAAGAACTTAAATTTTAAAGCCCGGACCTGTCTATTTTTCCTTTCGTCAAATGATAATGTTGCAGTGCGCATGTCTAATCGCGTGTAGCACTGTTTACATGCGCTTATTGTTTGCTTATTCAAAGATAAATATTATTATCTATGACTATCTCCCTTTGTTGCTGTATGGCTCCTTAGTAATGAGGCACCCTGTATACTCGTAAAATAATAATATATATGAATCGTCAACAGTTGCGTCATATTAATTGAACAAAAAAAAATGCT
The DNA here is from genome assembly GCA_963969555.1 of Polydrusus pterygomalis. Taxonomy (NCBI): domain Eukaryota; kingdom Metazoa; phylum Arthropoda; class Insecta; order Coleoptera; family Curculionidae; genus Polydrusus; species Polydrusus pterygomalis. Next base: position 12,241,369 of record OZ018383.1, read on the forward strand.
TCCATGCTATATCAGTAAAGCCATAATGAATATTCCTCGCTTAATTTTGACCTCCGTGGAGGTAAACCAGCGGCTATTTTTCCACGAGTGAAAGATCGATTATATGTATACCGGGTGTTTCTCAAAAGACGTTCACCCCTATAACTTTTCTGTATTTATAGATATTAAAATGAAATTTTGAGATTATGCATAAGAGATGAGTCATCATTTATTGGCATAATTTTCAATTTGTTAGCACTTCCGGTTTGACCGGAAGTCACCTTGATTTTGGTATTTTAAATGGGACATCTTGTATATTTTTACTTATGGGGATTCAGCAAAACATTCTGAGTAAAATGACACCACAGTACATGAAAATTAAAATCTTAACATAGTATAAAACAAAGTCGCTGTCGCCCGTCTGTCCCTATATGTGCTTAAATCTTTAAAACTACGCAACGGATTTTGAAGCGGTTTTTTTTAAATAGATAGAGTGATTCAAGAGGAAGGTTTTTATGTATAATACATGCATAATATTGTTCTAAGTTTCACAAGCGTTTAAAAAATTAAATTTTGTTTTCTTGACGTTTACTCCATTTTTCCAAATGGAATTATGGTGGTTCACTAGGATATTTAAAACGAGCATGTTTTTCCCAACAATTTGATACCATACTTTCCTATGCTTTTAAAATTGACAGGAAAAAAATTGCCTTAAATCCCAATCGCAAGTTATGCATTATTACCGCCCTCTCTTATCTAAAGAAATATAAAGGCGGCTTTGAAAAACAATGGAATGGTTTTGAAAACCAATATGGTGTTAAATTAAAATTGTAATGTCATTCGTTTATTAAACTTACATTCTCAATCAGATAAAATGGTTAGTTTTCCTAGAAATGAACAATTTTTGTAGTGACCAGAAAAAATCTTTTAAAGCCACAAGATTGTATGTATTGTATGTTTTATAAACTAATGACATTACAACTTTAAATTAAAGCCATATTGCTTTCAAAACCATTCCATAGTTTTTCAAAGTCGCCTCTATATTTCTTTAGAAAAGAGAGGGCGGCAATAATGCATAACGCTTTTAAATTTGCGATTGGGATTTAACGAAAATTTTTTCGTGTCAATTTTAAAATAGCATAGGAGTGTATGGTATTAAATTGTTAAAAAAAAATGCTCGTTTTAAATATCCTAGTGAACCACCATCGTTCCATTTGGAAAAATGGAGTAAACGTCAAGAAAACAAAATTTAATTTTTTAAACGCTTGTGAAACTTAGAAAGTCAATTATTATGACATAAGTAGCGTGTACCCGGCCTGCGTTGCATCCCGGCATTATACGACGTCGCTTTCTCTGAGATAATAAGGCGAGTTCACCATCACGTCTAGATTTATAAATAAAAACCCGAACAAACCTCTAAATTTATCAGTGTTTCTCTACAATATCATGCATGTATTATACATAAAAACCTTCCTCTTGAATCACTCTATCTATTAAAAAAAACCGCTTCAAAATCCGTTGCGTAGTTTTAAAGATTTAAGCACATATAGGGACAGACGGGCGACAGCGACTTTGTTTTATACTATGTTAAGATTTTAATTTTCATGTACTGTGGTGTCATTTTACTCGGAATGTTTTGCTGAATCCCAATAAGTAAAAATATACAAGATATACAGGGTGTTTCAATAAGGTCGAAGAGCGGCCATATCTCGGAAACTATTGGGCATAGAAATTTAGGAAAAAAAAATTAATAACTAAAACAGCCATGAGAAAATCCTGGAAATAATTTTTAAGTTCCGCATTTTGCCGCAAGAGGGCGTAATTGAAAAGTAAATTTTAAAATTTTACATAACTCCGAAAATTCTACATTAAGGTATATGTTTGATAACACCATTTTAAAGCTTGGACAATTATGCATCATTTTGGTCTTATGCTCATTGGCGTACCGACTTTAATAAGAGTGGGGGAAGCTGTTGAAAGTGTAATCACTTAAATCGCTGTAACTTATAAACGACTTATCCGATTTTAGCACACTAAAGACTGTTTGGAAGAGAAATGTATGCACTTTCACCAACCGTATTTAGTTGTCCATAATAGTTCTTTAAAAAAATGCTAGAGGGCGCAATTTGCAATAACAATACATTTTTTGATTTTACTCCGAAAAAATAAATCATACGGTATAATTATGATACCATAATCAAAAAGTAGATGAAATTTACAAGAAAAGATGTGAAGGCCGCAGTTCGATATCCTTTTTCGTTTCAGAGTTATCGCCAAAATAATAATTATTAATACAAATAGCGCCCTCTAGCAATTTTATTAGAAACTATCGTGTACCATTGGATACGACATTTGAAGGTACTTCCAAACAAGCTTAAATTTAGTAAAATCGGATAAGTCGTTTAGAACTTACAGCGATTTTAATGTTTACACTTTCAATAACTTCTCCCACTCTTATCAAGTGAAAGTGTAAACATTAAAATCCTCGTTAAAATCGCTGTAACTTCTAAACGACTTATCCGATTTTACTAAATTTAAGCTTGTTTGGAAGAGAAAGGTAAGTTCCTTCAATTGGTGTATCCAATGGTACACGATAGTTTCTAATAAAATTGCTAGAGGGCGCAATTTGTATTAAAAATTATTGTTTTAGCGATAACGCTGAAACGAACAAGGATATCGAACTGCGGTCTTCACATCTTTTCTTGCAAATATCATCTACCTTTCGATTATGGTATCATAATTATACCGTATGATTTATTTTTTCGGAGTAAAATCAAAAAAATGTATTGTTATTGCAAATTGCGCCCTCTAGCATTTTTTTTAGCACTATTATGGACAACTAAATATGATTGGTGAAAGTGCATACATTTTTCTTTCAAACAGTCTTTAGTTTGCTAAAATCGGATAAGTCGTTTATAAGTTACAGCGATTTAAATGATTACACTTTCAACAGCTTCCCCCACTCTTATTAAAGTCGGTACGCCAATGAGCATAAGACCAAAATGATGCATAATTGTCCAAGCTTTAAAAAGGTGTTATCAAACATATACCTTAATGTGGAATTTTCGGAGTTATGTAAAATTTTAAAATTTACTTTTCAATTACGCCCTCTTGCGGCAAAATGCGGAACTTAAAAATTATTTCCAGGATTTTCTCATAGCCACTTTAGTCATTAATTTTTTTTTCCTGAATTTCTATGCCCAATAGTTTCCGAGATATGGCCGCTCTTCGACCTTAATGAAACACCCTGTATGTCCCATTTAAAATACCAAAATCAAGGTGACTTCCGGTAGGACCGGAAGTGCTAACAAATTGAAAATTATGCCAATAAATGCAGACTCATCTCTGATGTTTAATCTCAAAATTTCATTTTAATATCAGCTATAAATATAAAAGAGTTATAGGGGTGAACGTCTTTTGAGAAACACCTGGTATATCGTGAATAAATTACACAAACATAAAATTAAATATGTTTTTCATAATGATACAGTTTGTTCGGCCGTCCCAACGTAAATAAAACTGCAAACTGTTTTTCTAGGCGGCCCGGCGTCCCCGTTTCAACTCGATAATATTATCCCATCAGAATTATGCTTTGATGCGACAAAAATAACCATCGTGTGCTACAGTCGCGCAATGTTTAACAATACCGCAAGATTTTTGCTGGATTTTTTTTGTATAAACTTAATTCGATATCCGCGAAAGTAACCGTGCTGACGCAAATTAATTCTTGCATTTCGATCGCGTAAAATCGGATTAATTATTATTGTTATTATATAAACTGGCGGTGGCGAGTTAAAGTGAAAATTGTAGGTACTATGGGACGAATTTTTAAAAAATTAAGAAGGAAGAATCGGTACTCGATGGTCGCGCCTAAAGACAGTAGTAGCGATTCGGATAGTTCCATGGCGAGCAGTTCCTCCGATGTTGAAGATAACTGTCAGTAAGTGAATCATTTATTTCATTTTTTTTTTATTGATACCCGATTTCGCTTATTTAAAGTACGCCTCAGCGTGTTTAAATCCCACTTTCAAAAACGCGCGTGTTTTAAAGTTACCATGGCAACATCAACAACCCGTGAAACGTGAAGTCTAAATATGTCAACTTTTTAATTATTGATTTGACAGAATAACCTTTTAACGTCAAATAAAATATTTTTTTAAGCAATACACCACCAATGTCAACGGTGACAACAATGAATCTTATGTGACAGATTGGAAGGTATTTTTTGTTCTCCTCATTTTCATGACAACGACAAGTATATCACATCGCGAATTCGACCATTTCACTTACTTACTAAGTTATTATTTACATTTTTTGTAATACAAATACCAATACCAATAAAAAAAAATAATGTAAAGTATTCGTGGATAACTGGTCTTTAAAACACTTGCTCTATTTCAAGCACTCCGGCTGCGCCGTCGTGCTTGCAAAATCGCGCGTGTTTTAAAGACCTTAATATCCACTTATACTTTAATATACTATTATAGACTGCGTTGTTCAATAAATGGCTATAAACGATAAAAGGAGTTTTCTGGAATATTTTAGGACTATACAGGGTTGCCCAGAAGTCGGGAATAAAATTAGTATACCTAGCCTGAACCTGTAACTTTTGGAGAAAACGCTCGGACACGTCAATTTAGTTTTATACAGTATGTCTCCGTAAGTTTGCACCATATGGAAAACTTTTTTATTATTCATTTTACGAAAAAAAGTTATTCTTCATAAAAAGCTCTGCTTGGTCTAGAACCTAAAATGCAACCATCAAATATCGAAATTTTCCAGTCATATACGAGGTTTGTCAAAAAATGTGAATTTTTCCCAAGAGTAATGGCTGATTTATACCTCAATTAAACTAAATTAAATTAAACTAAACTAAGAAATTAAGAAGTTAAAATACCACCATTATATAGACGCATTTATACCTACAATTAAGGAATTAAATTAAATTAAATTAAACTAAGAAGTTGCCGAACTTTTAACTTCTTAGTTAAATCGACATAGTTCGTGGGGCGATCGGCATAATCCGTGATTCCCGTCATGTCATTTGTCATTTCGGTGAATGAATGAATGTAATAAAGAAGAATTTGTGCACATAACCCTAAATTCTTGTTTCATTTTAGAATTATATTTTCGATATTTTGATTATTCCAAAAAGTTTCACGATGGTTGTTAACGACGGTACATTGATTGAATTGAAAAACAACAGTATTCATGTTTTAAAACAATAATATTCATTAGGTTAGGAGCACCTTCTTCTTTTCTCGTAGATTCATTAAGTGGCTTAGTTGAAGAAGTATAAACCATCGCCTTAATTTCTTAATTTAATTTTCTTAGTTTAGTTTAATTTAATTGAGGTATAAATCAGCCATAATAGTACCTTTATTTTTGACATTATCAAAAATTGTTATAAAAAAAAGTTGATCAGAACTAAAAACCACGTCTAAATATGCAATAACACGCATTAAATTAATTAGATAAATAATAATAAATTAATAAAATAATTTTTCAACATAAATGCGTATAATAATTGTATTTTAGACGTGGTTTTTAGTTCTGATCAACTTTTTTTAATAACATTTTTTGATAATGTCCAAAATAAAGGTACTTTACTCTTGGGAAAAATTCACATTCTTGGGAAACATTCACATTTTTTGACAGACCTCGTATATGACTGGAAAATTTTGATATTTGATGGTTGCATTTTAGGTGTTAGACCAAGCAGAGCTTTTTATGAAGAATAACTTTGTTTCGTAAAATGAACAATAACAATAAAAAAGTTTTCCATATGGTGCAAACTGATGGAGACATACTGTATATTTGTATATGCTCACATTTTGACGCTACTCGTTTGTTTTTTTATAGACATATGTCAAAGACATGACGACATCGATCTTTTTTCATGGAAACATACAGCTTGTGATACATCGTTTGAAAGCTAATATCTCGCACAGTATGCTCATACATTTTGGCGCGATTATGTCAAGCTATTATTGTTTTTAATCATTAATGTTTTTTTTACCTTTCAAAGTAAGAAATCTTCATTGTTTCACGTTCTGACATTTTGTGACTTAACAATAGTTATGGTTTATTTGGTATTTATTTTGCCAAAAAAAAATGAAAATGTAACGAAGCAAAACAAAACAAAAAGGTGGTTTAACGTGGCAAATGCTGGAAATGTCCTCCACCCACTAGTTGGCATGCTCCCAGACGATGGTAAAATCCGTCGACGGAATTCCGAATGGCTTCAGCCGGTATGTTATGAGTCTCCAATCTAATTTTGTATTTCAAATCTTCAATATTATTTGGCCTATTTTGGTAAACTTTTTCTTTTAAATATCTCCAAAGAAAATAGTCTAGAGGCGTTAAGTCTGGGGACCTCGGTGGCCATTCAATTGTACCACGTCGTCCAATCCAGCGACCACTTAACGAAGTTAACTTCTCAGGATATAAAAAAATTAATTAAATTATGAAATGAAATATCTATGAAAAGCAAAGCTTGAAAAGGGGCCGTCAATGTGGACCCCCCGGCTGGCCGGGGTCTGCTATTACGCCACTGGATTTAAAGGCAAATTAATAATATTCAAATCGTTCCAATAAAACGCAGAGAACATTCCTAACACACCCACATAAATGTGTTTTTGATTTAAGGGTTTTTTTGTGTACATACACACACCCTACACTTTTCGTTCCCATTTAATTACTCCTGCTGCTACGTCATTATATTCCTGTTAACGCCCACACACGTAAGCGGTAAGTTCTTTTTAAAACTAGCAAAGAATATCCCGTTTTGATAAACAGCTAACTTCCCGTAGAAACACGTCATTACTCTTTATGGTGGGTGAATTAACCCTAATTTGTAAATTGGTTCGCTGCGGACCTGTTTCCCGTTAATCGGTAAAAAGATTTCGTTGTCCACCCACGGGGAATAGTGTATACTGTACCCATTAATCTGTTCTGTTATATTAGTTGTTTTTTTTGTTTTTTTGGAAATACGAATAGAAGTATGTAATTTGCTGTTGCGTTCCTTTGATAGAGTAGGGGGGTAATAAATGGAGGGGAACGATAAACGAATATATATAACAGCGTTCGTGACTAAATTTTAATTTTAAATCATTAATCGAAGAAAGATGGATAATATTAGTGGGGCTGATACAGATCTTGTGACAGTGGAAGGAAGAATATGGGTCTATGTGGTCCTGACGGGAATACATTTTTTCACTAGAAAAAAGTCGGAAACCATTTGAAATTATATTTATGACAAATAAAAATACGAGTCAATCATGCCAATTTTTAATTGTTCACGTGTTTATTATTTTTTTAAACAATATGTACATTTTTAAAACAATAGGTATCTATTAACAATGCTTTATACAGGGTGTCCGGGAAAATGTCCCGTATATGAAAAAAAACACGTGAAAAGAATACTACAAATTCATATAAACTTCTTTCGTATATATTCTGGGATAGTAATTTGAAGGGTCTTACCTGGTATAGATCATATGAAAAAAAAATTGAAATATACCTGTTGGTTTAATAATTTATGTGTCAAAAACTTAATTCCATGGGAGCTCTTTAGGAGCCCATATCTCCGAAGAGGAGGCCGATACGAAAGAAGTTTATATGAACTTGTAGTATTCTTTTCACGTGTTCTTTTTATATGGGAGATTTCCCACATTTTCCCGGATACCCTGTATAATGTTATAAAGAAATTTTTAAAATCGTTTATGATAAAACTGTTGTAAAGATGTCCACATATTATTATTATATTATATGGGAAGTTTTTTTCAGGGACTGTGTTTTTTTTGTTACATTCAAGGGCTAAAAAGTGTCGATGGCGGTGGATCTTCAGTAAAAAAAAAACCGCCTATGATTGGCCGGTTAAAAGTCCATATAGTCAGACCACAGCCAGCTTGAAAGAAGCCGTGAAACAGAAACATCGACAACACTGCTTGAAGATCCATGTGTCACGTGACTTTTTTGAGGTTAGCAATGGTTTAGTATGTAATTTATGCGCGAAGTAGATGTAGGTGTCGTATTAATTTGTATTTTTATCCGGTTTTCGATTGATATCTAATAGAAAATTTAAGTGACATTATTGCTAAGAACCTCTACAAAATACTAGCGAAAATTTTTGGTGCTATAATAGCATTAATAAAGTGACAAATCGAACAGCCTGGCCGGCCGGCGGTTTGTTTACGGGTCTTATAATGGCGGCAGAATTTTATTTGTTTTAAATTAAAAGTTGTGTTTTTGTATTCTAGTTAGCTCTTTGGGATAAACTTTATTGTTTTGTGGTTACAGTTAATTTATTAAATATTGAAAAGTTTATTTAGCTGGAAGGAATATGTGAATTAGTTTAAAAATATCACTAGTAGAGACAGTTCGTAAGTAGGAAGGATCCCTCTAGATAATTAGGTACTTATAGGTAAGTAGGTACTATTTTTTTCTTTTAGTTACTTTATTTATCAACATGCCAAGCCCCTGCTGTATTCCTGGGTGTAAGGTGTAAGTCTAACTATAAAAGTAAACTATAAAAGTAATTTAAAAGCAGGTGAAGAGAGTGTATCGTTTTTCACTTCCCAAAAGATGAAAATCTAAAAATTCTATAGCTAAAACCCATTCCAAGAGCTAATTGGTCGGCCACACAGTATTCTGTAGTTTGTGCTAAGCATTTTGTCCCCAGTGACCTTATTCGTGAACAAAAAAAATTCCAACTAAAGTGAGACTCAATTTAACAGCTGTTCCGTGCTTTTATCCCAATTTGCCTGCTTATACTTGTCAAAAAAAATCCAGCGGAGAGAAACGAGGAACAACAAGAGCGTGTACCTCTCAACTTAATCAAGCTTTCGAGCAATCAGATTTTGACCATCTTAGTAATCTTAGTAATTATTCACAAAAAATTAATATCTACTTCTGAATTTTGGGAAGTAAAAATTGTAAGTGACGCAAAAATATATTTTTATAGTTTAGATTTGACCAATGACTGCATAAATATTGTTAATCACGTTTCAGTGGAAATTGACATGAAGGTAAAAGTTTTTTTAAACGGTAATGAATTGGCTTACAATGATTTGAAATGGATTTTACCCTTTAAAAGAATAAAAAACTCGCCCGACATAATAATAGCTTGTGGATCCGCAACTCCCAGCTGATGCGGCGTTGCCCGATGTAACTTCATGGCTTCTTTTTAAGGTGTTGTGGTCAAACTCTAGACGCTTGTCGCCTTTTTAACCCCCCCCCCCCCCCCTACTCTCCGGCATTTGAGCTAGAGCACTTTTGCACGCTTTCAATAAGCCCCTCCCACTCAGTTAGACTTGTATTTTCTTTATTTTCCAGTTTTCATTCCAATTTCAAATTATTTATTTTTATTATTAGGTATTACATTAATAATTTTAATTCTCCGGCGCAATAAAAGGGTGGCAATTTTTGGGTATATCTCGAAGATTTTTAAGGTACCAATGGAATGAAACAAAAACCAAAATGCGCATTTAAACACCTTGCTACCGAGGGGTGAGCGGGGGATTATTTACACGTTTTCGCTCATCACCCGAAATTTGCATTTCATCTGATACAGTCGTCTGCTCTCCCTCTATCTCTCCTCCCGTCCTTCCGTCCTCCCGTCCCACCCAACCCGCATTGTTAATGAAAAATTCATCGTGCGCCCCGAATCAACGTTTGGCAAGCGCCCAAATAGAGTTTGCGAGATATTGGCACGAGCAGGTACATTTTTTACAGCCTTTTTGAGTCCCGGTCTCGGTTCAACAATAATGCCGTATATGCCGTGCTGTACGGATTCGATATTATTTAAAAAGAAAGGACGACTATGAATTTAGACGAGCTTGAAATTGGCGCCACGAGGGCTTATTCTATGAGATAAAAGTGGTTCCCTTATCATCCCGGTTTTAAATCCTGCCTGTACATACAGTGTCATCAGTAATAAAGTCCGCATCATATGGGATTTTTTTTTATTAATAGCTTTATTCAAAATTTGACTTTGGCATCAAGTTCTGCTTCGATCGAGATGAAAATTAAGCAAAAAAATAGTAGCCACGTGATTCGCATTATCTGTCAAATTTTAATTTTTTCCAAAAAATAATTCAGAAGTGGGGTTATTTCTGAAAATATCGAAAAAAGTTATAAGAAAAAGTATTTTTAAATGCAGTTTCTGGCCCACATGCAAAATTTCAGCTACATAAGATAATTCTAATTTTTACCAATATTTTGTAAATTGCACCACTTTTGCAAAATAAGACTCAACGCAACCTACATAAAACTTCTCAGTTTTGACAAGGCTTTATTTCAGATACATTTTCTTTAAAGTAGCGCCATATTAAATGTGTGTTTTTCTACAAAATCAAAATTGGGTTATTAAAATTTGGTCGCATGTGATGCAAAGTTTATTTATTTTTGACCCTGTATAAGGCAACTTTATAAAATAAGCATTTTTGAAAACGTAGTTTGTGTCTGAACGTAAAAAAATAAAGTATACGGGTTTTAAATTAAATCGTTGAAAATAGATAAACTTTACGTTAAGTTTAAGTAAAATTTATTTTCCACTTAATGAACACTTTACTGATGACACTGTGTTCTTTTTTGTCTTAATATTAAGGTGTATAACTTTCAGACACAAACTACGTTTTCAAAAATACTTATTTTATGAAGTTGCCTTATACAGGGTCAAAAATAAATAAACTTTGACCACCCAATTTTGATTTTGTAGAAAAACGCACATTTAATATGGCGCTACTTTAAAGAAAATGTATCTAAAATAAAGCCTTGTCAAAACTGAGAAGTTTTATGTAGGTTGCGTTGAGTCTTATTTTGCAAAAGTGGTGCAATTTACAAAATATAGGGTAAAAAATCAATATTATCTTATGCAGCTAAAATTTTGCATCTGGGCTAAAAATTGCATTTAAAAAAACTTTATCTAATAACTTTCTTCGATATTTTCAGAAATAACCCCACTTTTGAATTATTTTTTGGAAAAAATTAAAATTTGACAGAAAATGCGAATCACGTGACTCAGGCACGTATATAAGGGGGGGGGGGGTTGGGAAAATACTTATCATACTGTATTACTGCTCCCGCGCTCCCCCATCACGGGGGGGGGGGAGGGGCGCGCGAAAAATTACAGATGACCAAAGCTTGAAGTATCCCCAATCCAAAAAAATACCATTGACAAATCAGTATACTTTCTATATCACAAAAAAACAAATTAAAATGTATAATTAATATTTATTTCAATAATAATCCAGTATAGGTATACCTAGTTAGTTGTAACTTGATAATATTAATGAGACTTAGACTCGAGAGTCGAAAATTACCTAAAAGGTAAAAACCATCAATAAAAAAGGGCGTGGTACCCAAAAAATTTTCGCCTGCGGCGCTTTTTTTTAGGACATTGACATACCCAAACCCCCCCCCCCCCCCATGTGAAAGCCATAGCTACGTCACTGACGTGACTACTATTTATTTGCCTAATTTTCATCTCGATCGAAGCAGAACTTGATGCCAAAGTCAAATTTTGAATACCTAAAGCTATTAATAAAAAAAAATCCCATATGATGCGGACTTTACTGCTGACACTGTATATTTAGTAATTTCTCCCCAAACGTGCTCAATAAATGAACACAATGTCAGTAGTTACAAACGATAATAGTTTATAGTTTGTTAATGATATCTTCAGGGACGTGTATCGCATAATAACGTTTTTTTTATACTGTTAGCCAGAAAAATAAATAATTTTTATTTTTGAAAAAGATAAGGTAAATGTTGATATTTGGATTTGGGTCCGCCCGCTTTTATTTAGTAATTTGAAAAAAGGTACCTCAGAAGATAGATATAGCCAATGGAAGGATGGTATTAATCCCTTATAATGAAATTAAAACCTTGCATTATTTAAAAAATCGTTCTTCGCCCTATAAATTTAAGTATAGACGTATGTACTTACAATTTTATAACGTTACACATCGCTAATAAACGGTAATTTTATCTGGTCTTCTATACTCATCAGAGTCGTTGTGGATGGCGAATGCGCTGGAATTTAGAACAAATTGTCACAAATAATGTTTTATTATTTAAACGTTTGTATCCTGTCATTTTTATCCCGTTGTCGCTTATGGGTCTCTAGATTAATAGGAAAATGAGCGGTTAAGTGTAAGTCGAGTTCGCGTCTTAAGTATATAATACAGTGACAGGCAAAAATTTGGACAAGCCTTTCCGGGAGATCGCTGTTCATGTCCGAAAACCTAAAAAATCGTCACGTCACGTGACTACTGGGTACTGGTACTAGTATAGCGTAAAAATGTGAATTTACAAACAGTAAAAATTTGTAAATTGATAAAAAAGTATTTTTACAAAATGCGTTTTTCCATCCTTTAAATATAATCTTGAAATTTTGCATACAGATTTAGAATTCCCAACATTCCCCAATAATTTTTTTGGTATCTCGTCACCTAACCTCACTTTTTGTAAATTCACAATTTTTTTAATAATTTGCAGCTATACCAGTGGTCACGTGACGTACAGTTGTATTCATAAAAAGTGCGTACAAGAATTAGAATGAGAGGTAAGTTTTGTGATATTTGCGTAAAACCGGCTTGTCTAAATGATCGTTTAATAATTGGAGGTTATCACACGTCATAGATTATCAAAAATGTAAAGCATTGGCGTCGGTGTAATTAATTTTGAAACTGCATGTTTGATAAACTTTGACAGAAGAACATAAAAATGCCTCGTCAGTTGTCTGAAGTTGAAAAGGCTCGAATTGTATCAAGAATCGAAGAAGGATGGTCAATCCGTGCTGTAACGCAGTTGTATAATAGAAATTAAAAAACTATATTGAAAATTAAGCAACGCTGGGAACAAGAAGAATCCCTAAAAAGGAAAATTGGTTCAGGTTGTCCCAAACGTTCCAACCCTGAACAGGATGCTGCTTTTTTGGGATATTTGAGAAATAGTCCGTTTGCAACTGCGAGGGATGCTGTTATTGATACAGCATTTCCTGCATCCCAACCTACCGCAAACAGGAGAGTCAAGGAATCTGAACTGAAATGTCGCCCAGCTGCAAAAAAAATGTTCTTACCCAAGAACAGCGACAATCAAGGATTATTTTTGCTTTAAATTATATATACCGCAATCCTCAATTTTGGAACAGGGTCATTTTTACTGATGAAAAGACGTTCCAGTCGACTTACAACTGACAAATTCGTGTGTACCGTCCAAACAATACCAGGTTTGAAGAGCGATATACTAACAACCTCACTTCTAGACATGGGCGTTTCTCTGTAAGTGAATGGGGCTGGATAAGTGTTCATGGACCTGGTGTTTGCTGGCGAATAGAGGGGAAAAACATATTGTTACCATCTGCTGAGCAAATATATCCCAATAATACTTTCATATTTCGACAAGATAATTGTCCAGTTCACACTGCTTATGCTGTAACCCACTGGTTTCAAACCCATAATGTGGAAGTGCTTATAGTCCCAATATCAATCCAATTGAAAATATTTGGGGTATAATCGTAAAAAAATATATAAGTAATCGAAATTTTAGGCCACAAAATTCAGAAGATTTATGGGAAATAATACATGCGTGCTGGGAAGAGCTTGATGCAAATATTGTATCAAATATAATTCAGTCAATTCCGAATAGACTGGCTCAATAAATAGAAAAACAGGGATATATGACCAAATTTTAGATTTTACTTACTCTTGTTAAACGTTTTTTGTTTCTATTCTAATTTTTATAAAACTGTCAAGATATATATCATAAAATAAAAAAATCCTTTTTTGTTATTCTATTGAATTAACGCCCAACGCCAATCCAATGCTTTGCATTTTTAATAACCGTTAACATGCGATAAGCCGGTTTTACGTAAATATGGTTAAGGTTTCCTCTCATTCTAATTTGTGTACGATTTTATTATGAATACAACTGTATGTCAAATTCGATTTAAGTTTATCGGACGTGCAGAACCGATTCCCCGAAAAAGTCCTTTCGTTGCCCTGCAAAAAAAAATGTTCCCACATGTCGCGAACTAGTTGCCGGTTCCTGTATTTTATTTATGTCAATTATGGAACTTATTATATTTGAAAATTTTTATTTTTATTTACAGATTGGCGATTTAAAAAATAGAGTAGACATCATGTTAGAACCCCGTAGTTTCTAATGATCAGGTACCCACGTTTGTTGGTCATTGTGATAGAATAGTTCCAAACCGCACCAATCAAAAAAACATGCATGATTTTTCTTTATAGATGCACACATCATTATTTTTCCCTATAGTTACATACATATAACACGAATGAACGAATATGCCTTAGTAAAATTAGTATTATCCTCTTTACTATAAAACAGTTTGTAGATAAATATTATTATTTCAATAAGAAGCAATATTTTACGAAGGCATAGAAGGGCCACAATTTATAAAAAAAAATGTACACCCAAATTCCGAGTTGTAACTCGGAATTCCGAGTTGTATCTCGAAATTCCGAGTTGCATCTCGGAATTCTGAGTTAACTCGGAATTCCAAGTTGTCGGTATGTTTGCAGTGTTGCCATTTGGGGCGGCAAGTCGCCAAAATGACGACTTTTTGTCTTTCAATAAAAACTTATTTTTGGTGACTTTTTACAGGTAAAAAAATTGAATATAGGTACACGTTGTATACAATACGTGAAAAGAAACAACGTCACAATAATAATCATTATTGCACCGAAGGATTTCCCAAAGAGAATATCTGAACGCGCCACGAATTCTACGTCAAATTTTGGGGAATCCCCGAAAGCCTACTTGTCGGTCGGTCGATTGTCGAATATCCATATCAAAGCCAGTGCCATTAGGAGATAATTAGAGGAACAAATTCCGTCTAAAAGGTATATTGGCAACCGGTTTGTTCGTTGTTACCCAGAGCATTTTTTTTTAATTCAATTTTTTCAACTAATATTATTTTATAAAAATAAAATTTAAATTAAATTTAAAAAAATGCTCTGGGTAACAACGAACAAACCAGTTGCCAATATACCTTTTAGAAGGAATTTGTTCCTCTAGTTATCGCCTCCCAATGGCACTGGCTTTGATATAAACATTCGACAATTGACCGACCGACAAGTAGGTCATCGGGGAATCCCCAAAATTTGACGTACAATTCGTGGCGCGTTCAGATATTCTCTTTGAGAAATCCTTCGGTGCAATAATGATTATTATTGTGACGTTGTTTCTTTCTACGTATTGTATACAACGTGTACCTATATTCAAATTTTTCACATGTAAAAAGTCGCCAAAAATAAGATTTTTATTGAAAATCGCCGCCACACTCTCATAGAGACAAAAAGTCGTCATTTTGGCGACTTGTCGACCCAAATGGCAACACTGCAAACATACCGACAACTCGGAATTCCGAGATGCAACTGGGAATTCCGAGATGCAACTCGGAATTTGGGTGTAAATTTTTTTTTTATAAATTGTGGCCCTTCTACGCCTTATATTTACCAAAGAAATAAAAAAAAAATACCTTGTCAGACTGCCATCTCTAACCGTTTTCAAGTGTACACTAAATTATAATTCTAAGGCTACTGTCTTAAATATTATCCATGTGCAATGAAGCTTGATGACTCCGCCTACGTGCTTATTGGAGTGTGAAGTTTGAGCTGTTTATTTCGGACAAGAAGAGGCTTCCAGATATTGGGGATATCTATACTTGGTTTACTAAATATATGGGTATTTTGATTCATGAAAGCTGCTTCTTTGAATTTTCGTTTTCTCCGGTGCTGTTGCGTATCCAAAACCTTGGCTTCTGAACACTGTATATTATGTTAGTTGGTCCATACATGTTCCGCTATACCTGATCTCGAAGTTTCATCTTTTTGATTA
This sequence comes from Polydrusus pterygomalis, assembly GCA_963969555.1. Lineage (NCBI taxonomy): Eukaryota > Metazoa > Arthropoda > Insecta > Coleoptera > Curculionidae > Polydrusus > Polydrusus pterygomalis. Next base: position 12,257,218 of record OZ018383.1, read on the forward strand.
TTTTGATTGATATGTTTCAGATATTCTTTAACTCGTAACCGAAACGTTATGTTAAGTAACAACAAAATAAAGACAATGGAAATCCGACAAGTTAATTTTTTTAATATTACTTCATTGTCTACCACCTTAAACTGTATATACAAACATATACAAATATATGCGCATATTTTGGCTCAATTTAAGTGCATATAATCCGCCCTTTAGTTATAAATACCTGATTTACAACTTCCATAGTTATAACAAATTCGGGGTTTTTTATGGCTGCTCCCAACTGATTTGCTGCATCACTTGAAACTTTATCTGTCCATTCCGAAATTTTTTCCAATGCTAGTACAACAGGATCACCTAAAAAGACAGCTGCAGAGTTATACCTTTCTGTCCACCTAGTAGTGCATAATTCAATTAATTTTCATGGCTGATTGAGGTAAACACTGTTTAATAAAAGCTTGTAATTTCGGAGTGTGTTTGGGAATTTACAATTTCCCTATAGTATCTAAGCAATTTTTAACTGAAGCAAGTCGCAGGAATTTGAAACAAGATAGTAGGTCGATTTCAACGTCTATTTTTACCGGAAAATTATTTATTTCGAGGGGGGGGGTTAACACCCCCCCCCCCTTGAGTGCGCCACTGTTACAGCGTTATACAAGGTTGTAGTATTAACTTTACTCTAGTTTCAGAACGAGTGCTAGATATACAGGGTCCTGCAATAGTGCGTCAGGCTTCCATAGCTCCTATACGAATGGGGTTACAAATTTTATTAATATGCCGACTTAAACCGCATAGTACGGGGTACTTCCGGAAAATATTTTCCCATATACAGGGTGGCCCAAAAAAGTGTGGTCACATAAAGTTGTGATTTTTTAAATGGAATACCCTGTATATTATTAAATTTTCACATTCTACATAAAATTATAATAACTTTTTTATAAATGCATGACTGGTCTATACTTAATAGTTTCCGAGATATCGATATTTGAAAAATGACGTTTTTGAACTTTGACAGCTTCTAGCTTTCTAACTGTACGTCTTAGAGCAAAACGGCTTACATGTTCCTATCTTCGATTTCTGTTATCTTTCCAAAAATTTTAACTTCCGGTCAAACCGAAAGTACTATATTTTCTGCTTTCGAGTTACATCCGGTTTGACCGGAAGTTGACACTATTGGAAAGATAATAAAAATCGAAGATAGGAACATGTAAGCCGTTTTGCTCTAAGACGTACAGTTAGAAAGCTAAAAGCTGTCAAAGTTCAAAAACGTCATTTTTCAAATATCGATATCTCGGAAACTATTAAGTATAGACCAGTAATGCATTTTTAAAAAATTATTACAATTTTATGTAGATTGTGAAAATTTAATAATATACAGGGTATTCCATTTAAAAAATCACAACTTTATGTGACCACACTTTTTTGGGCCACCCTGTATATGAGAAAATATTTTCCGGAAGTACCCCGTACTATGCGGTTTAAGTCGGCATATTAATAAAATTCCTAACCCCATTCGTATAGGAGCTATGGAAGCCTGACGCACTATTGCGGGACCCTGTATAATAGTGGTCCAGTGCGGTGTAATACCAATTTAACATAAACAAAATTATTAAATATGTAGCGCCAAGTCATCACACTACTTGACAAACATTCTAAAATAAAATTATGACCGCTGAAATTATTTGATATTTCAATAAACAAATACATATTAGTATGACGTGACGTTCATATGATTCAAATAATACGAAATACGGATTTTATAATGAAAATATATTTCGGTTAAATCGATTAAATCAAGTTAGTTTACAATTGACGGTCAATTGTTTTTCGGTCAGATTCTAACAGGGTATTGATAATTAACAAGTGTTTACTATAATATGACATGTAAATAGTGTTTTTTTTGTTTCTTCGCAAACCCAATCCAAAAAATAGAAAATTTCGGTAATGTTCATTAACGTCATCCTTAAAAATTGGTTTAAAATAGTTTATTTAAATTATTGTCGCTTTTTCGGTTAAAAAGTTCAAATTAACTGCAATTTTCCCGACGATTCAGACTTAAACCGGTAAAAATTAGCAACAATAAAAGATATAATGAAATAAGTACCCTCCCACCTATCTAAAAATAAAAAAAGCGGATATATCTTTATAGTAACTAATTTTTTTAACAAATTTGGATCGGATATGGTTACATCTCTGGATAGTAAAATAATATGTTTCAAGCGGCGTTTCGAATATCGCATGGTAGACTATTTTTGTAAGTAAAAGTTAATTATTCCTCTTCTCACTAGATAAACTTACAGGTCTTGTCCGAATCTGAGGTGCATCCGTACTTAATATACAGTGTCTGCCGAAACTTTTCCCCACAGGAAGAAAACATATCGACATAACGACATATGATTACCAGATCTGCTTGTTTATCAAACTTAAAACCATTACAAAAATTGCAAAATAAAGTTATTAAATAAATGTATACACAAATTACCACATTTAGAACCAACTGTTAATCTATATAGACCGAAAGGCTATGTTCACACATTCACAACATTTATAAATTAAAAATTTGTATTCTAATTCACTCTATTATTTTAAAAGAAAACAATCAAACATAACACTTCAGGAGAATAAGACATTACATGATCATAACACCAGACGTTGTATAAGTTATCAAACTATACCAGTAAAAAGTAATTTCGGAAAAAAATCGCTTTTATAGGACGGAATAATAAAATATAACAATCTTCCAAAAAATATCAGAAAAATTAAAAAATTGGCAAATTTTAAACAACAATTAAAGAGATATTTTCTAAATTAAATTATTTATACTATTTTTCTCAAATTGATTTTATTAATGAATTAAATTGGATTAACTTTTTTTAATGGTTATTATTTTCTATATTATGTTGTCACTTTTCATGTAATGAACTGTAAAAGTTAGTTTGGAATAAAGATGACATTTTGAAAGTTAGATATGATATTTAGAGGCTCTGAACGTCATGTGGTGATAAAAATTTATATTTAATGCAATGAAGATTACTAACCATTTCTATGGTTACTTACTTAGTTACCACGTTACGTCATAGCCTTTAAAGATCATATTATCTTGTTAATATTTGTATAATGGTACACCTGTATCTCAATCTTAAAAGTAGCGGACTACTTATAGCGAACGACACCGCGCGGTCTTAATGGCAGGTTAGCACTTTATGCAGACGATACGTATATTTACACATTTACACCTTAAAACACTGAATTAAAGTACACACTGCAATGTGCTCTGTATTAATTATTGTTTACAATTAACGTTCCATTTTTTAGGCAACCTCCAGCGCCTCTGGTTGTAGAGGACCCGCCCAGCACCGATGAGGAACTGAATGACATAAGAAATCAGAACCCCGCGCTCCTTAATGGGTAAGTTATTTCATTAATATTGATTAGTGGAAACTATTCTGACCAATAGAAGCGCCCCATCGTTTTTAACATCTGGTCTCTAATCATATCTGCATTAAGGTTAAAAAATATGATAATTGGTTTTCTGATGTAGGTACCTATATTCCGTAGTGTCTAATACTACTGATATACTATAGTACCAGTAGACATGGAGGGTTGGTAATGTTGTTAGATGGTTACTTGGTTGCAAACACAGTTGCCCTTGTTTACAGTATGAAACGTCAATTAATTGTTTGATGTCTTAAGTACTTGCCATCTATAAAAAGCCTTGCTTTAGAAACAAAAATTAAGCTTACTATAATGCTCCGAATAACGACTATAAAATTCCTGAATAAACATAAAAAATAACATCGTTACACATGATGTTTTGATTTACAATATTTACATAATCATTTATTTAGTTAATTGCTACCGTTCGTTATGGAACAGGTTGAATAATATTCCGAAATTATTAAAATTAAGCATCTAGTACAGAAGCTAAAAGGGTATAAAATATGGGACTAATTTTTTCACATTAAGGAAGTTGTCAAATTGCGGGTAATACTCAGAAGACCGTATATTTCGTACGAGCTCGAATATTCTTCCTGGATCTTTACACAGTTTCTCAATAGCTTAACTTTTTTCGTTGGAGAGCACAGTCTTACATCCTCCTTGTGATCCTTATACAGGCTCACAATTTCTTCGTGAATTCATATTATACAGTTCTCCACCATCAGTTCAAATAATAGTTCCTAACAATCTTACACCTTTCAACGATTTCTGACGAGCCCAAATCTCCTTTGTGGATTCTTACACAGACCCTTCACATCGTGGCTTCTTATATTCTTCATTATCTAAAACCCCTTGGTGCATGGTTCCTTAGATAGTTCCCTATGAGTGTAAAACCACTTGTTGGTTCTTACACAATTCCTCAAGATCTCAAGTCTTCTTCGCGGATCCTTCCTTGCACGGTTGTTAGTATCTGATGTTGAAATCCTACAGAGCCACTGGTAATGGTGAATCCTTGGCAAAGCTCATGCTATTATCCTGTAGTGATCGTGATTTATTGGGCTGTGTGATAGTGAGTTCACTGTCTTGATACGTACTGGTTTATAAAATATTCTTGCCCTTCTGCTACAATATATTCATAAAATCTACGTCAGTGGTAAATAGAAAGAAAATACATATGGAAATGGTACCAATAACAAATTGTAATCTCCTAGCGTCCGGTCTGTTGTGAAAAACATAATTTTTCAAACAATGTCAAATTATCATATCTCAAAGATCAACATCGCGGTACCATTAAATTTATTAGCAAGGTTGTCACTTACTTTAGTACATCGTTTTTCTTTGTTCGGTGTTAAACGTTCGGTAGCAGGAGTTCCATCAAAATCAAGTGTGGTGGGGTGTTGTGTAAAATCTTTTATGCAACCCAAACGATGTTAAAATTGTTAAGTCAGGAAAGTCGAATGTTGCAATGTCAACACGCGTAGTATCGAATTTTCGTACAATTTACATAAAAACACCCCAGAATCGGGTTTCATGAAACCTAATAGCCATGGCAATGTGCACGTGTTTTTTTACAATAAAAAAGTAAACACCATTTGATGCTGGAGGCAACATATGGCATATGGCCTTTTTAATCATTGATAAACCAGACTAATTGTAAATTGGTAGGCTACAAGGGACACTGAAAAGATGATTTGAGTGATAGTTGAATAATGCTCACTTAATTTTAGTACCATTGCACAGGAAGAAAAAATAATAACTAGGTACATAACAATTGTTATGTTTCACAAATTTAATCAGTTTCCTGGCACGTGTTTCGGCCCTTGGGGGCCATTGTCAAAGGAGTATAAAAAGATAATATCTCTACTATCTCTAGTATCTTCTTGTACTCCTTTGACAATGGCGCGCAAGGGCCGACACACGTGTCAGGAAACTAATTAAATTTGTGAAACATAACAACTAGTTATTATTTTTTCTTTCTGTGAAATGGAACAACAGTTTTACCAAGCATGTAGCCCAACACAAATTAATTATAATTTTAGTACATTTAATTTGAACTTATGGGATATCATTCGAATAAGAAGCTTTTATGGGCTCAATTCAGTCCTACGATTACCAAAACTTTTGAGATAATAGAGAGATGTATCCTATAGAGACATTTTCCTTAATTAATGTATCTATATATTAGTATGAACAATTATACTATTACATCTATATTTTCCGGTGTGTCATCCAAATTATAATTCATCTGGCATACGCTAGTCTGTTGAACTTCCCCCGTACAAGCCTAGTTCATTATTACTCTATAGCCGGTAATAGCAACAAATAGAATCAACGGACAAATCGATTTAAACATTTAATATCATTTAATCGGTTAGTGTAGTTATGGACGTAGTAGAACGTTTCCTGTTTTTTTAAATTAGTATTAAAAAACCAAAATTCGTGTATATAAAGACTGCTCGGCTCGGTACCAAAGAGTGCATCAATCACCTTCATTGTTAAATACGTGACGTCAGGTGAGGTGAGGAGAGTTTTGCAAATGTGCGATTGATATAATAGCGCATCCTAAAAATTCTAAATGACACCGATACTAACCGAAACAATATACATCGGAAAAAATTACTCCGATTTTTTATCGACGTCGTTTTTCGACAACGACTTATTGGAAATAATCATGGACCCCCGTCGCGAACCGTGCGACAATGAGGAAAAACCATCACCCGATTCGACCGCGTGCGACAATGGAACAAACACCGTCAAGGATGAAGATAATGACACGCCAATCAATGCTAATAATAATGGAAAGTTTAAAACGAACGAAAAACATGACCACGGCGTGCGCGAGGTTCTAAAAAAGTGCGTGAAAATATTGGAAGATGATGTGTCGCGGGGTAAAGATGGACAGTGCGAACACAATATCAGTTCGGAAGACGAAAAGCACAACTTCATGAGGACTTTTAGGAGGAGGCTAAGCTTGCCGGTGCAAAACAGGCTGTTTAAAAATAGTTTCAGGAGAGAAAAGTCTTGCAGCGCTTATTTTAGGTAAGTCATATTATATTGTAACGAAGCAAACAGCGATCTGAGATTACAGAGGAACCAGGTACCACCCCCCGTTTTTACATTACCTCTTGCTTGCACCCAGCATATAGTTGAGTATAATTTTGCACTTGCCATATGGGCTACAACGAAATAATATGTCATATTAGGCCAAGTAGACCAATAAACATTATATCTAGTATTTGCTTTGTCAATTTGTGGCTTTTCGGTGCAGATTTTCAAATGATCTAAAAGGTTTTTACAAAACGCTAGCCCAAAAGTTGATAGTTTCCAAAATACGTGGTGTCAAAATTATTATTTATTAGGAGAAAAGATGCCAAAGAATAAGAATTTTCCACTAGAAATTTATTATACAGAGACACAAAAAAGTTACGAATAAAGGGCGGATTAATATGCACTTAAATTCAGCCAAAATATGCGCATATATGTGTCTTGTTGGCCTTTCAAATATGCAGTTATTTGCATTTTTGAAACCAAAATATGCATACTGATATGCAATATTTCTTAATTTATTATAGTAAAATGAGGTAAAAAACACATTGGGTTCTAAAAAATATGTTTATTTTTATAAAAATGCAAAAAAAAACAAAGAAAAATAAAAGTATTTAAATCCGTCATTCTTTTTCACAGAAGTTACATCCAATTAGTTCCTTACTTGACCTCCTACTTTATCGACAATGTTGATACATTTAGCGGAAAAAGATTCAACAATACTAACTGAGTCTCTTAAACTTAAATTTCTACTCTCCAACGAGGATATTATGTCCGGTATAAACCTGAAATTAGCCTTAATAAAAACAAGATCTTTAGCTACAATTGCACTTTTTAACAACTCTTTACTTTGCACAACACACTGCGAATCGTCATATAAATTCAAAATTAGTTCTTTAATGGCTTCGAAACGCTCTGCGTAAAATATTGCGGCCTTAATCGATGTTCCCCACCGGGTAATTACAGGTTCTGGAGGTAAACTAACTCCTGGTAATCTCTCCTTATACAACTGCACTCTTAGAGGTGCTTTTAGAAACACTTTTTTTTACATTTGGAATTAATTTATTTTAATTTAAATACAGTTTGTTCAGCAGGTAATAATAACGCATTATTAAGTGACAATAAACAACCTCTAACAATATACCTGCAAACCCCGGAAACCCCAATAAATACTGTGTGTATATGACACCGGCGTATCCAGCTCATGCGTCTGGGGGGGGGTAATCGATTGGCTAGGATCAGGCACATAGCCAGGATTTCTTTTGGAGGGGGGGGGCTATTGGGATCGCGCCGAAGGCGCAAAAAAAAAGCGCCGCAGGCGAAATTTTTTTGGGTGCCACGCCCTTTTTTGAATCATGGTGCTTGGTTTTCAAGTGGGAAAAATAAAAAACACAACACAAAATCCTCAAGAAAATCTCAAAAACAAACCTGGTAATAATTGAGGTGAAGAAAATGTAATAGTGTAGGAAATGTTTAATGTATTGCCTATGTTGCCGAAATCAGAGCTCGAGTTTCGGAGGGGGTTCAGGCCTCCTGTACCCTCCCCCCTAGCTACGTGCCTGGCTAGGATACTAGATAATAGCAGCTTTAAGGAGTAAGGACAAAAATTAAACAACGCTTAAGTAATCTTGGGGGGGGGGTAATTACCCCCATTACCCCCCCCCCCCCCCTTGTATACGCCGGTGGTATATGACCAAAATGTAAATATAATCATTATAATTTTAAGATTAAAAAATCCCTGAAATAAGTACCGAACTGGACATTAAACCTTTAACGTTTTAAATTTTTTGATAAAGCCGAAAACAAAAAGATATGCTCCTAAAATAATTTATGAAAAATATGCATTTTATAATAAAATTGACAAAATATGCATATATTATATGCATTTTGCATATATTTCGCCCTTCAGTTATGAAGCTTTAGATGTAGGCGAAGTGCAGCTAATGGCGCCCTCTGCAATGTACAGGGTCTTCCAACGAGGACTGAACAGGGGCTCATTTTTGAGCTTCCTTGTATTTAAAGAAAAATCCAAAATAGCCAATCGATGTACTTTTTCCTGCAGAATTCAAAAATGAAACCAAAAATTTATTTGAACCAGAAACAAAAGAGTTACGCTATGGATAAAGTGTTTTTTAAATGGAACATAGCTTTTTTTATACGATTTTTGGAACGAGTGATTTTTTTTTTGTCCGTCTGATTAAAATATTTAATATTGTGACAGCTATTTTTATTAAATTTTAATGTTTTATCCAGTATAATTTAACTTTAACCTGTTTGAAACATACACTAGGCAATAAAGGTATTACCTTTGAATCCTTCAACGTCAAAAAATTTGACAAATTTACTATAATATTGCCGAAATGACAAAGGTGATTATACCTTTATTACCTAGTGTATGTTTCAAACAGGTTAAAGTTAAATTATACTGGATAAAACATTAAAATTTAATAAAAATAGCTGTCACAATATTAAATATTTTAATCAGAACGGACAAAAAAAAAATCACTCGTTTCAAAAATCGTATAAAAAAAGCTATGTTCCATTTAAAAAACACCTTATCCATATCGTAACTCTTTTGTTTCTGGTTCAAATAAATTCTTGGTTTCATTTTTGAATTCTGCAGGAAAAAGTACATCGATTGGCTATTTTAGATTTTTCTTTAAATACAAGGAAGCTCAAAAATGAGCCCCTGTTCAGTCCTCGTTGGAAGACCCTGTACAACGAAACTGTGATCAGATTAATTAATATTGTTCCGAATAATTTATATAAGTAATATTTTTTACTTAAAAATTATAATTTAATAACTTTATTATAGGTAATATATTTCTTAAAAAAAACTGCGTTTATACTATAAATTAGCATTTTTACTTTAAAACTTGATTTTTAATGCATATTTATGATTTATGATTTTACATACTAAAACAAAAAATAAGATTTGCCCCTAACAAGCTCAGCTTCAGGGGATTGAAGAATAAGTTTATAGAATACAACATAAACATATTTATTATATTATTAAATTTTAAATAAACTTATTATAGATCTCAATTTCACAACCGAAAAAACCTCTAAGTATCAAATGTGTGCTAGTTAGACTATTATTAAGATTTTGGGGGTACCAATGTTGAAAAAAAAAACCTTGCAAACTTCCGACTTCCATTGTAGACCTTATCTACGGATGGCGACTGCAAACAAGCACCCGCTAATTTCCATTTAATCTGCCTAATACCAGTCTTACTATTGTGACAAAAGTGATAAACAAATTATAATAGTTTAAATAAATATGGTTCTAGCTGGAGGACAACAACGAGAGAACAAGGACAATTTTAGTAAATTATATTAAATAATATTGAAAAAATAACGTTAACATCATGTGCTAAATAAGTGACTACAACCAATACCTACTGGCATTGCGTAAATAACATTATCTGTGTGTGTGTTATAAATTTTTTTTTATCTTTCTATCATTTTTCTATGTGTATTCACAGGACTTCTCTCCGGTAAACAGAAAAGTTATTTTGAGCTTTTCAAGGTTGTCCCCAGCTTTTTCCCTAAATCTTTTTCACGCGTGCTTTGATCTTGTAAACGGATTTTACCATTAAAAACCTTTTACAAACGATTTGGAACAAACTAAGCACGTTTATTCTTAAAAAGAGATCAAGACCGAGTTGAACTCGCATGATAAATCTCGATCTTGACTTTTTTATAATACTTAATATATATCTTCATATTCTCAACCAACTTAAAAAGTTCATTACAGAAAATATAACACCAAATATACAATATATAAAATCACAAATAATAAAAATTCATGTTTAATAACTATTAAAAACTCCCTCGAAATTGTTAAAAAAAACATATATAATAACCATTTACAAAAAAAAATTATAATAATATAATACGTTAAAGTTAGTTTAGTTTTAGAAAATGTTTATTGATTTTGATATTTATTTAATTTTTTTCAGCAAACTGTTGTAAATTGTTATTCCTTTATATAATATTGATGTTTGGCCAAAAGTAAAAGTACTCTTTACCATAGGTGTTTGAATATGATGGTTTTGTCTCGTGATGTGAATAATGTTGGTGGAAGGAAATGTTATATTTGATTGTTTTTCTTTAATAATAATAGAGTGTATTAGAATGCATAGTTTTAATTTATAAAGCTTTTCTAAATTTAAATATCCATTTGGTTCATACAAATTTATAGTTGGTTCTAAAATAGGAAGTTTATGTAGGTATGCATTTAATTATTTTGTTTTGTTGGCGGAATTTTATTGTAGTTAAATTCGCTGATCCCCAAATTGAAGTCATATTCTGTAATTTTGAATAAACCAAAGAATAATATATATTTTTAAATATTTTAATGATATATAACTTTTAGCTTTAAACAAAATGCCAATTATTGGTGAGATGTAACTTCTTAAATATTCAATATGTTTTTCCAACTTAAATTTTCATCAATATATAAACCTAAAAATTTAATTGTATTAGTATATTTAATTAAATGATTATTGAAAGATAGTGAAGAAATATTATTATTTTTTAATTTTGATTTAGGTACTTATAAACATAAAAGACATAAAAGGGGAGATTTAATAAAATTTAATGATAATTTATTAATTTCAAGCCATTTACATATCATATTTAGGTCGTGGTTAATGTCATTATGAATTTGAGCATAGTCTTCATGAAAATATACAATAGTAGTATCATCGGCAAATATTTTATTTTACCTTTTGAATTTAATTTTGCTATAGAATTAATGTAGATTAAAAAAAAATAGGTCCTAAGGCTGACCCTTGCGGAACACCACAAGTTATGTTTTTTTGTGAACTTTTAACATTTTCCATTTGAACAAACTGCTTTCTATTAGTTACTTAAGTAATTTTTTAACAATAAATAAATATTTCCCCGAATTCCAATATTGTAAAGGCATTTAAGTAAAATGTTGTGATTGACTGTATCAAATGCTTTACATAGGCAGCATTTTTGGTTGCTATCAACGTTTTGTTGAATATCTTTGACAATATCTGCAGCTGCAACTTCTGTATCTCTACATTTACGAAAACCATATTGAAAAGGTGAAAGTAATTTTTTTTCTTCTAAACACTTTTCTCTATACTTATATTATAGGAATAAAAGAAAAAAAATTAAATACCTAGGTAGTTTATATTACTCCACGGGTCAAGTTCTCGGGAAAAAACTTTTTCAAATTCTTGATCAAGTAATTTTGCTTGAAAATGTTTTACACGTACTCAAGTTTTTGCCAAATTGTAAAAATCAATACAAGCTATTATATACCACTTGAGGTTAGGTACGCGATAACATCAAAGATTGGTTATTTTGCCAGTTTTGTTTGTTTTTTATAATCGATTTTATAAGTTTTATAGTTTAATTGACTTCTCTTCCCTTTCGAACTAAAAACACGACGACGAATCATTTAAACAAATTTTGGAAATAAAACTTTACAGAACAATTTTCTATCCTCAAAATCTGATAGGTTTGCAACTACTAAAAATGCCAGAAATCACTAACTTAATTCCCAACCTGATTAAAAAAAAAATTGAGAAGAAATTCCAATTTTTTGGCAAGAATTTAAATTTTAAAGCCCGGACCTGTCTATTTTCCCCATTGGTTAAATGATAATGTTGCAGTGCGCATGCCTAATCCGGTGTAGCTTAGTTTACATGCGCGAGGCCATACATTAGCCACTTTCGTGCTTATTGTTTGCTTATCTAAAGGTAACTGGTAAATATCTATATTTCGTACCGACCCTTTAGGAGACACTCTGTATATGCACACGCACAGACAGCAGAAGGAAAATACGATTTATTTTACACGTGGTTATGAACTCTAAAGCTTTAAGAAGTATGATCTTATGAAGTATGTCACGATACTATAATAAAATAGCTTTCAAACGACCGGATTTGCAGGAAAAATACAGTTTTGGCTGGTAGCCACCTTACTGCAAGGTGTACGACCTATTAGCCAAGTTGCCAGATTTTACGGCATTATTTATTACCTAAATATTTATTAATAGTTGCCAATATATATTTTATAGCTTTTGAATTTCCTGCTATTCCCGTGTAGTACGTGTACTGTACACTTATTTAAGAATGGTTGGTCAAGTAAATATTTATAATTACGAATTGTTTGTTGAAATGGATTTGCGAAATATTTGTTTCATTACATTCCCAACGTTAGTTTTAGGAAGTGAAAATTTGGTAATAATGTTATGGGACTTATGCTAAACATCTTATAGTTATTTACATTACTAGTTGCGAAAGTTAATTTTTTGGTGTGAGGAGGTTCTTGAATTGCCGAGGCAAAGCCGAGGTGATTTAATACCTCCGACCACCAAAAAAGGCTTTCGAATCGTGTAATGTATTAAATTTTTTCTACTATACAGGGTGTAACAAATTCGTTTATCACTACAGGGATCTCGTAAACCGTAAGAGATACGAAGATGGTTAAATGGGGGCAAAGTTGCACAATTTGATGCCTAATCATAATCCAAAAAGAAATTATTTAGATTCCGAGTACTTCCGGAGATATTCGAAAGAAACCGAAAAACTGTCAATAAGATTTTTTTGTTTTGCGCCCTTAATGTAGGAGATAAAAGAAAACCAATCACACCTTTTCAGGGCCACTTTTAATCCTTTCTTAGAATATGTAATTAGTTTTGCCATACAACGTTTCATTTTCCTGAAATCATCATTAATTTCACTATTTTAAATACGGACCTGGATTTTTTCCATTTTTCAATAAAATACCTAGGACATCTTTATTCAAAGCCTAGGCTAAATATTAATTTAAAAAAGAATTAACGATCTAACGTAGATTTTATTAAGATTTTTCTAATCCGACCCTGGTGTTACACAATACCCATTCGTTTTATTACCCACGTCATCTTTTGTGTAACAATTTAAACTAGGTAGCTCCTTCAAAAAATACTATAAAATTCGTAAAATTAACAATAATCGTAATACAAATTCTTGCTAATCATATTAGATTTTATTTAATTAACAATATTTTATAATATTAATAAAATGAAGTAAAACTTTACGAAAAACATTATAAGCAATATTAGCAAAATAAAGAAAAATACTCCTGAGTAAAAGAAGTTGCCATATAAAAATTAATTATTAATATACGTGTTCAAAAATGTTTCCCTGGACAGCGATACATTTTCATGTCGTTATTAAAACGAAATGGTATTGTGTAACACAGGGTCGGATTAAAAAAATCTTAATAAAATCTACATTAGAGCATGAATTCTTTTTTCAAATTAATATTTAACCTAGGCTTTAAATAAAGATGTCCTAGGTCTTTTATTGAAAAATGGAAAAAATCCAGGTCAGTATTTAAAATAGTGAAATTAATGATGGTTTCAGGAAAATGAAACGTTGTATGGCAAAACTAATTACATATTCTAAGAAAGGATTAAAAGTGACCCTGAGAAGGTGTGATTGGTTTTCTTTTATCTCCTACATTAAGGGCGCAAAACAAAAAAATCTTATTGACAGTTTTTCGGTTTCTTTCGAATATCTCCGGAAGTACTCGGAATCTAAATAATTTCTTTTTGTATTATGATTAGGCATCAAATTGTGCAACTTTGCCCCCATTTAACCATCTTCGTATCTCTTACGGTTTACGAGATCCCTGTAGTGATAAACGAATTTGTTACACCCTGTATACTGTTTTCTGATCAATATATTATTAAGTAATAAACTTTGATCTTATTCAAATTAAAAATTAAAATGATAAAATAATTTTTTTTTTCACCTATAAAATAATACATGACAACTAGTTATTTGAGTACTGTCAGAGTCTGTCAGTTCGATTTTTTTGTCCTGGCACCGAAAGTATTACTTTCGTAGCTAGCAACCTACCTTCGTAGCTAGCAACGGATAATATTCAGGTAACTGTAACATTTACTTTCGTTTTCTTTCGTGTTGCTAGGGCCCGAAAGTTAATTTATTTATACAGTAGTAGAAATAGTAATTTACGTTACAAGACCGGAAAGTAGTGGTTTTCAGGTCGAGACAAGCATTTCCAGGGCGAGCCATAGGCGAGTCCTGGAAGCTTGGAGAGACCTGGAAAACACTAATTTTCGGTTGCGTGACGTACAGTTGAGTTCAGAAAGAAGTAGGACATCGATTGTGTGTTGTAAACCTACCCGTAATCCCCGAAAGTTCATAAAAAAGTAGGACATGCTATTAACTGTGTTCAAATTATAACAAACTAATTTTTTTATTTATTGGGCTAGACTTAAACGTGTCATATTTATAATTTTTATTACCATTTTTTCTTCGTTTCATTAAGAAATAACAAGTCTAATTTAATTCAAACATTTTATTGTACACAATAATTAATTTTAAAAAAAATTATACCTATTTAATATTTAGTAATCGCTCCGTTTTTTTGTAAAAGCTCATTCAGTCTATTGGGTATCGATAAGTATAGACCACTCACAAAATCCTGATCATCACTTAACTCATTCCACGTTTCTTCAATAAATGGAACAAGTTAATTTTTGTTAGCTGGTCTGAAATTTGCTTTATATATTTTTCGTGTCATTAGACCCCACACGTTTTCTATTATATTAATATCGGGACATTTTGAAGTTTCCACGTTATTTCTCTGGAACCAATCTTTGACCATACCCGCGCTGTGAACCGGGCAATTGTCGTGTTGGAAATCAAATCTCTGATCAGAGAAATGTTGCGATACACTAGGCATCATAATATATTCCAAAATGTTCTTGTAAGTGACTGCATTAAACTTTTCATTTACAATCCAACACACTCCAAGTCCATGATAACTCACCCATGCTCATACCATGAAAATTTGTTTGCTGAATAGCAGCTCGCATTATTTGGAAGGGATTTTCCTCCAAGTATTGCACAAGACCATTGTCATGTTCTTGCGTTCTTTTTCTTGGTCTTTGAAAAGGCTTTTTCTTATCCAAAGTTCCATCTGTACTTAATATTTTCTACCGGTTTTTTGCTACGTGCATTATAGCGGCAACGTCTCGTATAGGTGTTCCGTCATTTAAGAACACAATTATTTGAGTCCTTTGAACATTGTCAAGCCTAGGCATTATGCTTCGAATCAATAACTACTTATAAAATATATATTTTTTATATTTAAAAAAAGGATGTCAGTGTCATGTCAAACTTTTGATGTTTTTTAAAAGCCTGGTTTACATAGGATAAGAATCCGTGTCCTACTTCTTTTTGAACTCAACTGTACAATATTTTTTTTAAAACCGACACTTCGATATATTTTATAATCTACGCGAAACAAGTTTGACATAAAGAACAAAATTAAAAATCAACGAACTGTCACTCGACAATACATCAAAATGTTGTTGTCATAATAACGAAATCAAGGTATCTTGTATTATCAAAGAGCGATTGAAAAAACAAAAAACAGGGTGACAGTGACATTAGAGAACGGAAAAGTGACATTAGAGTTCGGAAAAGATTTTTCCGGTCTCTAATGTCACGGTTCCGGTCTTGCGATCGGAAAAACGTTATTTTCTAGACGAAAAATTGTCCAGAAAGTGTAAATTTTCTGGTCGGTTTAAAAAAAAAGTATAATATCAATGGTAAGAAAGTTATAGTCTAGGGGCCTATGGGCCCCACATTCGATCCCCGCCTTTAACCAACCAACAACCAATCGTGGACCCTTTTATTTTTGTAGGGGATTTGGGAAAAAGCCCGTTTTTCTTATCTTTAAAGATTAACAACTGGTTGCTGCAGAGATTGATGATGGCTAAATCCATAGGCCATAGTGATTTTCATTTTAAAATTCTGTGGAATCGAATACGATTTATTCAAAGCGGCAACATAGCTAAACCTTTCAAAGCACTATTAAGTTGCGTCGGTCTAAAAACCTACAAGACCGAGGCAATGTAAAAATAACTAGTACGTTAAATCTTTCCAAAAGATCGGCGATTGCCTAAACTTATTTTGAAAAAAAAGTAGGTCATATGCACACAATAAGTTTAAATATAAATCGTTATTTTGATTATAATATTATAGCTCTTTACAAGGTTTTTCCGACCTGGTATAATTTAGTGACAGTTTAATTCAAATACGTATGTAATATTTTTAACGAAATTAATACAATATATTATACAGGGTTATTTTTATTTATTATATTTATTATTAACATTGCCAGATTTTTAGTTTTTTTTTCTGGAACTCGAGGAATGTTTTTTTTTTCAAATGTAACACTACTCTTTTATTTTATTAAATTCGATTCCTCCCATCAACACTACCATTTCCTGATGGTATCAAATTTGTATCTCAAATAGTTCTAGGGGAAAAAAGTTACAACTTAGTTACAACTCTAACTCTAAAAAAATCCAATCTATTTTCATTTGAAAACGTTTCAAATAATGTGAAAAGGAAGGTTGGTAGACATAATGTACCTAATAATATCGATAACGATAATAACAACAAACAACTACTAACAATAACATAGCTAGTCAAAATTACCAGACTTGAGCACCACAAGTTACACGAACTTTACTTTTTACTTTTTTTTTACTTACATATTATAGTACACTACATTAATTTGATTATGAAACCGATATGTTAATAATTTTTACTAGCTATGTTATTGTTAGTAGTTGTTTGTTGTTATTATCGTTATCGATACTATTAGGTACCGTGCGTTCAATTTATCTTGATAACATTTTGATTCACTATAACTTTTTTGTTTTTAAAGATATGAAGGTAAACAAAAAAACAAAATGTAGGGTTGGTTGCCAAGTTTTTTCCTAAGTTACATATAAAACAAAACACTATCAATTTTCTGACATATAAGTCTACCTTATGTTTTTTTAAATAGAACACCCTGTATATTTTTACATTTTTCAGTTCCACATAAAATTATAATTATTTTTTATTAAATGCATTATTAGTCTATACTTCATAGTTTCCGAGATATTGACTCTCGAAAAGTGACATTTTTGAACTTTGACAGCTTCTAACTTTCTAACAGTACGTCTTAGAGCAAAACGGCTTACATGTCCCTATCTTCAATTTTTATTATCTTCCCAAAAAAATCAACTTCCGGTTAAACCGGATGTAACTCGAAAGTTATTTCAACTAACCCTGTATATATGTATATAAAAGTGAATATTGTGTAAACATACCAAATCTGAGCAGTCCAGTTGGTTCCTATGGTAAGGGCAAAGGGCATTCCTCAATATAATGACGATGCAGACCACAGAACCTAAAAATGCAGAACAAACAAAATGAACTTCACCTAAAATTGATTTATAAAATTCATTTCTCATTTTCTCCATTTTAAAGGAGTGAGTGAGACAACATTCTAACGTATCCAGGTGGGAAAGAGGGAAAGCGTCTTCGAGGGGTGAGGTCACCTGACAAGGCGCGTTAAAGTCAGCGGCACCGAGTGTAACTAAATAATTCGAGGTTAGTCTTGTCAAATCATGACAAGACGTTGATATGTTGACATCCGTTTGTTGATTATTTAAAATTTTGAGGTTAGTTTTATAACAGAACGTTGACATCGGTATATTTTCAAGTTGGTTTTATTTGTCAATTCATGACAAGACGTCAAAATATCCAAAAATCAAATGGTTTGTATCTTTATTATTCCAGTAGTAGAAGGCTGTTAAATATTTACGTGTTTTTTATGAATTTATAGCATGATACAAAGATTAACAAGATATGATCTTTAAAGGTTGTGACGTCACATGGTGAGTAAGTACCCATAACCATAGAGACAATTGGTCATTTCAATTGTGTTTCCATGGTTACGAATATAATTTTTTATCACCATGTGACGTCAGAGCCTCTGAATATCTTATCTGGTACTCTTAAGAATTATTGGTAGGACCATTAATTGACAGTTAGTAGACGAGTTGGCCTGTCAATAGTCAGGCCGTAGGCATAGGTCAGAATATGTGGCGAAGAGAAGAATCGGCCTGAGAGTTGGGCAGTAAATGTCTTTGGCATTGGTAGTCACAGTTCGCTTCATTCTCTACCTGATACAAAGTCAGTGCACAAAACGCGATAGAGCAAATAACGTGATATCTTTTGTTCCTCAATTTACACCTTTAACCACGTCGATAACATAAAAAGTTGCCATTAAAGGACGATGAAGTTAAAGGCTGCAGTGAAAAAACTGTGCTGTGATGTTGCTGTAGCCTTAAGAAAATGAGCTCTAACGCAATATTTGTCTTTGAGGTGGTTATTCTGTACAAATTTTACCTATAAATAAGCGTTAGCTTCTGAAATAAAAGATCAGGTCCATTAATGTCTGCTGCTCTTTACCGATAAAACGTGTTTTCTTTCGTGTGGTTAGTACACATTTTCTTAATATCCCCCCGTCAATACTACAATTAAAACGGACCTAATATATCGACCTTTTTTAAATTCTAAGAACAAAGAAACAAGAGATAATATTACAGGTCAGATTACGCATTGCTTCAGGTTCAGTCTTTCAATACTTAGCAGGCTTGTCTTCAATCAGCTGTTAAACCCGTTGCCATCAAGTTTCTATGGCCGCAACGCTGCCAATTGAGACAAGGGGGGTACAAAACTTGCACGGAAGTTGCCAGATGGTAGTAAATTTCTGTGAATCGGGCAAACAAAATTTACTTCACGGAAAAAACAGGACACTATTTTAGGGCTCACTGTGTAAATAGGGGCTATGTATAGATTTCATGGGCCCTATAATTAAGGTTTATTAAAACGAACCTATATTATATGAAACGAATATTAGCATTTTTTTCATAAATAAATTATAGGTTGGAGCAGCTGTTTTTCCCAAACTTCTCGTAGCTTAACTAGCCTAATAACTTTGGTGAACAGCGCGCTGTACAAGTACAACCTCAGGAATTATTAATTTATGAATAAGGAAATGTATTTAATGAGACAGAGTTGTCAAATTGGTCGAATAGTAATTGGAATACTAAAATTTAATTAGCTTTTGAGAATTTCAATCTAATTGTAACTGTCTTGTCTTGTTATGATACAGAGAATGAGATGTCTATTACAGTCCATCTTGCTATATCGTCGTTGCTTGCAGCAATTATTACCTTAATCTGTGTAAGGCTTTTGACACCGTAAACCATGATATTTTATTAAGAAAATTATACAGTATTGGGATAAGGGGTAAGGGGAAATACACACAAACTACTTCAAAGTTATTTAAGCTATTGTAAACAATTTGTTCAAATTGGGGAAAGAAATAGTTCGGAAAAAGAAATAATATGTGGAGTTCCACAAGGATCAATATTAGGTCCGTTATTACTCTTAATTTACATTAATTCAGTTTCCAAATTGAACTTAAAGGGCAATATAAAGCTATTTGCAGATGATACAACAATTATTTATTTTGCTGAAACTCTTGCAGAAATGTATTTTGGTATTAATAACGATTTAAAAATGCTTCTTTCTTGGCTTCAATCAAATAAACTTACTTTAAATTTTACAAAATCTTATTTTATGTTTATAACTAAAAATAAAATAAATTATCATTAACCCCTTAACATTTAATAGGTTATGAAAATATTCAATATTCAAAAACGACAAAATTTTTAGGATTAGTTTTAGACGAAAATGTAAATTGGAAAGGCCATATCCAGTATATTATCAACTCGATATCTTCTTTGGTATCTGTTTTCTACAGAGCTAGATATTTCATTCCTTTGAAATATGTACTTAAAAAATATATATTTTTCATTAATATAAAATATTCAAAATTACAATACTTAGCTTCTGCATGGGGATCTGCTTGTTTATCAAACTTAAAACCATTACAAAAATTGCAAAATAAAGTTATTAAATGTATACACAAATTCGAGCACAAATTACCACATTTAGAACCAACTGTTAATCTATATAGACCGAAAGGGTATTTACACGTTCAAAACATTTATAAATTAAAAATGTGTATTCTAATTCCCTCTATTATTTTAAAAGAAAAAAAATCAAACATAACACTTCCTGAGAATAAGACATTACATGATCATAACACCAGACGTTGTATAAATTATCAAACTATACCAGTAAAAAGTAATATAGGAAATAAATCGCTTTTATATGACGGAATAATAAATAAATATAACAATCTTCCAAAAAATATCAGAAAAATTAAAAAATTGGCAACTTTTAAAAAACAATTAAAGAGATATTTACTAAATTAAATTATTTATACCTATTATTTTTTTTAATTGATTTTATTAATGAATTAAATTGGATTAACTAGTTATTTTTTTTAATGATTATTATTTTCTATATTATGTTGTCACTTTCCATGTAATGAACTGTAAAGACATTTTAAAAATTAAAAGTTAATTGGTAATTTAATGGCTAATTGTATTCTATAGCAACAACCGTTTTCATCGTTAGGAACTTGGTGGTATCTTATAGTGGTCGATATGTTTACACACATAAAACATGCAGGGAATTAAAAAAAAAAACAATAGAAGAACCGGCAACGTCGCCTGGTCGCGTGGACGGGCTTCGTAATCATTGGAAGTCAGGTTGGCAGTTGAATAGCCGTCGCGTCGCCATCGCGATCTAAAATCGGGTAGCAGCGTTGCAACGCAGCCTCAGGCTTTTGTTTTTTTCGGTTTGGCAACAGCACGTTTCGGAATTATTTGTGGGATTACCGTCATTAGGGACGTCGTCGGATTAATGAAAATTATTTTACATCTTGCGGTAACTGTTTTATGTCCGATAAAAATCGTTAGGAAGATTTGGTGTAATAAGAAATAAAAAGGAAACGTGCGAATGTGATAAAGAAATTGCCAAGCAGTAACCCTAATACTGTTGTAAAAGAATACCCATAGGCTGTAACGAGGGAAATTAACTTTGAGCACTGAAATTCTATGGGAAAAGATAAAGGAAAACATTGCACAGAGTTGAGCTGCAGAAAATTAGTTGAACTTGCATAGAAACAGTTTTAGCACACAGCAGAAAAGCTCGTTAAAAATAAATAATGAATATTGGACGAGTCATATGTTAAATAATAATAAGGAAGTCAAATTATAGGATTTCACCTAAAAAAAATTACCAAAGGACGAATAATTCAACTATATTCTAATTAATTTATTAATCATAAGGTAAATAACGCATAGGGTAGGTACACTTTATACCGACTGTCCGCGGATAGGGCTTGGAATAGCACAAATGGATAAAAAATTTCATTTTTCGGGAAAAAGCCATTCTTGATAAAAAGTTTTGCTTGTAAAAAAATGCAATTCACGAAGAGAAAATTTTGATTTTTTATATAGGGTTCGTAAAAACTTCAAAAACATGATTTTTCTCCAAGAGTAAACTACCTTTATTTTTCATTTTTGACCAAAATGTCAATTAGAAAACCCTATTTAAAGATTTAAAATAAATCTTCGATTTTTTTAGTTTTTTTAATTTTTAGAGGTCAATGGAAATTTTGCTGCTCAATAAAAATATTAATATAAAATTTTATTAGACTTTATTTTCATAATGGGTGGTGTGTATCTTATTTTACAATTTTAAATGAATTCCTACCATCTTTTGTAAAAAAACCCTTTGTTCTAAGGTCAACATTTTCAAAATACATCAAATTCTATTTGACAACTTCAAATTTGCCCCATACATACGTAAAGCAAAGTAATGAAAAGTTTCAAAAAATTCTTTGTTTTTACAAAAGATGGTAGGAATGCATTTAAAATTTTAAAATAAGATACCTACACACCACGCATTATGAAAATAGAGTCTAATAAAATTTTATATTATTATTTTTATTGAGCAGCAAAATTTCCATTTACGTCTAAAAATTTAAACAACTAAAAAAATCGAAGATTTATTTTTAATCTCGGAATTAAATTACAAATGTTATTCTGAAAAGTTTTCAATTGGCATTTTGATCAAAAATAAAAAATAAAGGTAGTTTACTCTTGGAGAAAAATCATGATTTTAAAGTTTTTGCGAACTTCTGTATAAAAAATCAAAATTTTCTCTTCGTGAATTGCATTTTTTTTACGAGCAAAACTTTTTATCAAGAATGACTTTTTCCCGAAAAATGAAATTTTTCATCCATTTGTGGCTATTGTAAACCCTATCCGCGGACAGTCTGTATAGGTAGTAATTCGAAAAATTTATGGGAAAACTGAATAATAATATTATTAAAAACATTTTTTAAATTCATTGCAATTTTTAGGGTTTTCCGGTGATGGTGCACTTTAGGATCCTCAGAAATTCACAATTTTTGAAAAAAACTGAAAGAGTATTTAATTTTGACTAATTTTACATAAAAAAATGTATGGATGAACTGTTTTTTACAAAGTTATTAGCAAAAATTAAAATTGTGATACAAATAAACAACGTTGTCAAATGTATTCTCAATTTATACATTAAGGTGGGAGTATCAACATGCTTGCCAACCTATAACCTATATTTCGCGTAGATTTATTTATGTTTTCTAGCTTTTATACAAAATTTAAAGAAAATCAGTATCGACTTGATATTGTATAGGTAATAATTGACATATTTAATAAATATCAAGGAATTTCATAACTTATTTTAGGAGAATTGTATAGCGAAAAATATCGGGTAAGATTTTTTTTAACATTATTATGTCATTGTCACTCATTGTTCTTTCACTATACAATTCTCCCAAAATTAGCAATGAAATAAATTGATATTTTTGTAATATATCAGATACTACCTAAATAATGTACCGACGATATTGATTTTTTTTAAATGTTAGTTACTAAAATAATAAACTCAAAAAATCAATGCGGAATAGGTTATAGGTTGGCAATAGATTGAATGACGTTGAGAATTCAACCTTAACAGGGACTTGACATACTCTCCAATCGGTTCAGAGCATTTTTTTTTACTTTAATTTTTCTCAATATTTTTTTAACTGAATTTATGAATTTCCTACGAATTTATATTTTATACCAAGTCTGGCAACGTTATTAGGAATGACTAACGTAACGAGGAGTTTTCGCATAAAAATAGCTGCCCAAGACGACCTTCTTTTCCACAACAGTCTCGTCCATACACATTTTGCCTTTAATGTGTTCTAGATACAAACAGGTCTTTCCATTGCACTTTCAAAAAATTGTGAAATTCCGAGGGTCCTACAGTGCACCACCAGACACGTGTCTTCCCTTAAATGTTCCGAATTATCTATAATGGTGTGATATGTAACACATATTGGGTATAAATAACTTCCCGAATCCCGAATATGCAATTTTTAAGAATATTTATAATGATAGCAAAAAATACATAAATCATAAACCTAATAAATGATACATGGGAGAACGCAGTCCTTTGGGGGATATGGTGTAACGTGGGTGACTCGGCAGAAATGCGATGGGCTTTTTCACTAAATTTTGATTTTTACCCCATTGCATAGAGAAAGAAAAAATAAATATTTCTACGGTTTGTTTTTAAAATTTTAAATTATTTACTGAGAAAATAAATAAACAAGATACGGTCTAAGGTGATCTTATTTTTAAACTACTTATATTGGAATTGACCGAAGGACTCACATTATGTTGAACTTTTGAATCACTGTTCTTAGGGGAATAAATATCATTTTATCCTCACCTTAAAGACATTATTTTTGCAAGCCACTGTTAAACATTAATTTGGATATTAAATTTAATTAAAATATTTGTTTATACTTGGGTCATTGGTACGCAAAACGCTACGTTCATTGACTTGGTATATATTTTGTAAACAGCCTTGCTTGCATCCAACCTTATGTAATAGCAAGCGAAGGTTCTCTACATTGCATTTATTCTAAAACTCCGAGTAATTTTTATAGCGTGTATATAACAAGACTGGTTTGTTTTGCGTTTATTAATCGACTTTTTTCTTGTTTGGTAAAAGTAGGGAGCAGGAACGAAGAAAATCCAAAACTGGGCATTTCTTGACATGAAATAATTTGCAGGTGCAGAAGACAAGCGATTTTTCCCAATTTTATTTTTTATCAACTTCATAGCACAAGTACGTGAAATAATACCATTCCTTAGTGCGATTCTGGCGTTTACTTACAATTACTACCCTTGATGTACCGTGCGAGCAAAAATTATTTGCATCAAAGAGGGCTTGGATTAAAAAACGTAGGGCTTGGTTTAGATCACAATGATATGGGGACGATATATCTAACCAAATCTAGGTTAAAATTTTGTCAAATTCATATTATGACATGATATGCCAAACTAATGAGTAATAAAATAAGTAGACAAATACAAATTTATTTTTGTTGTTTACAAAATTAACAAGGTGGAACCAGCCTTCATCCGAAAAAAATGTCAGGTCTAATAAATCATTTCTTTCCAATACATTTTGGGTAAACCATTGAGAGTAATTCCTGCGTCTTTCAAAATCTGCGGCTTGTATTTTTTGGAATACTTGCACTTTATAAGGAAATAAATTTAGCTGCTTCTTAAGAATAGTCCTGCATGTTCCATAAGATCTTCCCACTTCTTGGGACAGGCGTCTTATGCAATTTGTTGGCGTATTTTGCATTATTTCACGAACGTTTGCAACAAGTTCTTCTGTTCTTACAGATGGTCTTCCTACTCCTTTTTTGTGTTGTATAGAACCTGTTTCCCTAAACACACAGCCACGGTTCGGTTCAGGCAATGATAAAAATCCCCAGCAATAAAAGCAACGTTAGGAAAATGTTCGTGAAAATCGTCCATGCACAAACCCGGATTGTATTGCCACTCACCATTTACTCTAACCCCGTTTCGAAAATACGCTTCAACCATGAATGTTTTGTGCTGTTCCGTAAAGCCCATTGTGTGAATTGTTCAAGAAATTGAAAAAATTAGAGATGAATCAAATTATGTACTTGTAACGACTGTCAAAGATGACGGAATAACTGATTGATTGTTAATTCAGGTAGTTACTGACACCCAACAGGTATTAAGCTCTACGGCTAAGCATTACGTCCTTAGAAGCAAGGCCCTCTTTGATGCAAATAATTTTTGTTTCTAATACATTTTTCAAGCACCTATTATTTTTACCAAATCCATGATTTTATAAATAACTTTTTATTTCGTTAATCAGTCTTCATTTAATAAAACTTGAATTTAATAAAAACAACCTGTTTATAAAATTACATATTAAGTATGTCATACTTACAAGAGGTCCCGTCCTCAGTATAGGTTACTTGTTCGGTAACTGATCTTTTCAAAATAATAATTCCCGAGATTCTTCTTAAATATTTCGGCATCAAAATTTAAACGAAAAGATACTCCCATCGAGACCAACTGGCAGTGGATATTCTTTTTATCTTGTCTTAGAGAGACTGCAGCAAGCTGAAATTCGATAAAGATATTATTAGTAGGTATTGGATATAGGACACATACCTACATACAGCGTACTTGCTAAATGAAATAAATTTGATAATAAATACATGCGACGCTCGGACACGTCGATTGGTATTTCTAGTTGCGCACTTTTTATACAGGGTGAGTCATGTAACAGTGGCCAATACCATCGTTCTTATTTTGAATGCAACACCCTGTATATTATCCAATTTTTGGATTCTTCAGAAAATTTTAGACATATTTCATGTAGAATATCTTATACCTATCTTCAACTGTTTCGGAAATATTAAGTGTTTTCAGATTTATTACATTTCAGCGTTTCTGTTACTAAATTATGGCAATGTTAGATAACAATGTGATCCAATTAGAACATGTTTTGTTTTCTGATGAGTGCACCTTTACACTTCACGGTCATGCTAATCGTCAGAATTTCTGCTATTGGTCTAGGGAAAATCCTCACTGGATTAGAGAAGAACTTACGCAATATCCTGAAAATTAAATGTTTGGGCAGGAATAGTTGAAGATCATATCATAGGTCCCTTTTTCCTTAATGGCGATAATTATTTAGCACTGCTCCAAAATAATGTCTGTCCAACTTTGACAAACTTATATCCTGATCCAGCAAACCCACAACTTCCCGCGAATATGATATGGTTTCAGTACCATGGAGCACCGCCCCATTACCAAATCAATGTCCGGCAGTACCTCAACCGAATATTTTCAAATCGGTGGATAGGGAGGCGTGGATCGATGGAATTGCCAGCACGATCCCCTGATCTGACGCCATTAGACTTCTTCTTATGGGGTTATTTCAAAATATTGTATATACCAAACTAAACCCCTCGACTTAGCTGACTTGAGAAGACGAATAACGCTTGCGATTTGATCGGCCACGTCTGAGATGTTCAGTAACATTAGAAGAAATTTCTATTTAAGATTAGGATGTTGCCAAGACGTTCGCGGCGAGCATTTTCAACATCTCCTACATTAATGTTTTTTTTTGTTTTTACATTATCAAGAAATAAACAGTACCTATTACTTATTAGTTTTTGAGTGTGTTGTTAATTTTTGCAATAAATCTGAAAACACTTAATATTTCCGAAACAATTATTGAAGATGGGTGTACTTATAGGATATTGTACCTACATAAAATATGTGTACAATTTTCTAAAGAATCCAAGAATCAAACCTTAATCGGCGTGTCCCTATTTCGGTATTGGGAAGAAACTAGGTTTATTCAGTTTATTTGCAAATTAAAAATTAAACACGTTTTATTGTTTAAGTTAATCGTAAAAGTGATTGTAAGTAACGTGGGCGAAATAAAAACTACACTTTAGAAAAAATACATTTCCCTGTTTGTAATCTCGCCAAAAAATACTCTAATTCGAATAGGAATGCCGATAAAATAGCTACATTGGTCGATTGTGTTGTGGTTTACGATAGGTCTAATAAATTTGCATTATTTGAACAAATTATGATAAAACCTGTTGGTATCCGACGTGTGGCACGTAAATATAAAAAGTATGCATGTTATTTATAGTGTAATTATTCGCAGTAAGTAAAATTTTTCCTATAAACCCGTCTTGTTATATCACAGCTATTATAAACAACCGCGTCGCACTTCTGATGCCCCCAGCCACCGCATCCCACTTCTGATGCCCCAGTCTTAACAGGAATATTGTCTTTTTAGTAGAAAAAAAACATAAAAATCAGCCAAATTAACGAAAACAAATTGCCCCCTTCCAACTGAGCCAAGATATAAGAAGAAAAACACTGAAAACCATAAAAAAAATTTCGAAACAAGAAAAATTAACCTTGAATACCTCAATATATTGGTACGATCCCATTATAACCGGGATTAGTGACAAGAAAATAGCCTATTTTAACATAGGAAGCCTTACCGCCAACAACACCGTTGCCAAATCTACAAAATTTCCCCGCCGTTGCCAACGAGTGCCTCAAAAGCCCAACCATAGGTCACCGTCCGACAGAGTTACCCCTAATCTCCTCTCTCGAACTCGAACCGATAAAAAATGGATTTAACGGCGACAACACCGTCACTCGCAGACCGCCGATCCGCAAGCAGCACAGCGTGGCGTGCATGACCGATCCAGCCATGATCTGCTTTGTGCAAGGGTTCGAAACCAGAGTCGGAGAAAATGGGAAATTGCAAAATGTCAGGAATAAGTTGTTGAGAAAATCTAGGTAAGTTTTGCCAACTCAACGCACATTGAACCTTAACCTTGTGTTGTGTTTCTCACATTTAATCTTCTAAAAGCGGTATGTAGCACGCGTCCTTCATCCATATTATCCTTTAATCCCGTTTTAAATGATTTTTAGGTTTGTGGTACCGCGGTCAAAATGAATTTAAACCAGATTAAAGTTAATCCTACAACATTGCATACCGCTGTAAATATACAGTTATTTATTCTAGTTTAAACCTTAGATATTAAACTTTAGATAAGCAAACAATAATCACGAAAGTGGCAGATTTATGACCTCGCGCATGTAAACAAAGCTACACACGATTAGACATGCGCACTGCAACATTATCATTTGACGAATGGGAAAATAGACAGGTCCGGGCTTTAAAATTTAAATTCTTGCCAAAAAATTGGAATTTCTTCTCAATTTTTTTGATGGTTGGGAATTAAGTTAGTGATTTCTGGCATTTTTAGTAGTTGCAAACCTATCGGATTTTGAGGATAGAAAATTGTTTTGTAAGGTTTTGTTTCTAAAATTTGTTTAAAAATGATTCGTCGTCGTGTTTTTAGTTCGAAAGAACAAGTCAATTAAACTATAAAACTTCGAATATAAAAAAGAAACAAAACCAGCAAAATAACCAATCTTCGATGTTATCGCGTATCTAACCTTAAGTCAAATATTAGTTTGTATATAACTTGTATTGATTTTTACAATTTGGCAAAAACTTGGGTGCGTGTAAAAATTTTTCAAGCACAATTTCTTGTTCGAGAATTTGAAAAAGTTTTTGCCCGAGAACTTGACCCGTGGAGTAATATAAACTATCTAGGTATTTACATTTTTTTCTTTTATACAATGTCCGCAAGAAAGTCCGCATCAAATGGGATTTTTTTTTATTATTAGGTATAGGTAAAAATTGAAAAAGCAGTTAGTTTTTGCTTACTTAAAAACCAAAAATTACGTATTCTGAAGCAGCTGCACGACTTGCGTCAAATTTGACATTTTTAATAAAATAGGTTCAAAAATGCCCTTATTTATCAAAATATCGAAAAACTTTATTCGAGAAAGTTGTTTATTTAGGCATTTTTAGCCTCTGTACGAAATTTTGACAGTCTAATACAATTTTTATTTTTTGCCAGGTTCTTGAAATTTTTGATCAACCCTCGTAGATTAACTTTTATACATTGATGTAAAACCATTTGCCTTTACTTCATCTATAATCTTAATACAATTTTGTGTACAATTTTTGTTTCCAATTATTTATTTTGCTTCAAAAACTGAAATTGTTATTGATCAGTATGTAATGTTTGATGCAAAGTTTATCTAATTACATCAGTTTTGCCAAAACCGACGTTTCTCATTTTTCTTAAAATATAAACAGATGTACAAAAAGAAAATATTAGGAAGCTTTCGTTGAAATTTTACTTAATTAATATTGGATCAAAAAGAATAAATATTAATCGCTCGAAACATTTTATTCAACAAAAATATAGTTTACAAGTAGGCGATGCATTAATAATTAATATTAATAATAAAGAATTATTTTAACAAGTCAGTTTGCTAAAACTATTTACTATAATTATTAATAACTATTACATTTCTGTATGTCTGCCCTCCCGTTCTATAGAAATTTCAGTTTGTTTTGAAACGTGTCTTACAGCGTTACTTATAAAATCTGGATTTATCTCAGAAATACAGTGCCGGATGATATTCTCTAAATGGTCAATGTCTCTAAATGTAAATGGCAAATGGTTTTACATCGATGTATAAAAGTTAATCTACGAGGGTTGATCAAAATTTTCAAGAACCTGGCAAAAAATAAAAATTGTATTAGACTGTCAAAATTTCGTACAGAGGCTAAAAATACCTAAATAAAGAACTTTCTCAAATAAAGTTTTTCGATATTTTGATAAATAAGGGCATTTTTGAACCTATTTTATTAAAAATGTCAAATTTGACAGGTAACGCAAGTCGTGCAGCTGCTTCAGTATACATCATTTTTGGCTTTTAGGTAAGCAAAAACTAACTGGTTTTTCAATTTTTACCTACACCTAATAATAAAAAAAAATCCCATTTGATGCGAACTTTCTTGCGGACACTGTATAACATAAGTATAGAGAAAAGTGTCTTTTAAACTTTTTGAAGATAACAGGGCTGCAAATAAAATATATTAAAACATGCATCGGGATAATCTGTCTTGTTGTGGGTTTCTCTTTATTTTCATACCTTGTTAGTGTAGCCTATAGGCCTAGTTTGATTTCTTTAAATTAATCATAATTAAATAAAGTTATATATCAAGATACATCACTTCTCCATACTTACTGAAAATACGAAATACCAGGTATTTTACCCCTATCTAAAAGGTCTATGGTTTAAACGAACGTTAAGACCGAGAGGGGACATGATTGGTTGATTATAGCCTGTAGACGTCTTCCTGTGTGCGCCATACAAGGTAATTTGTTTACCTACGCCGATTAAACAGGGGCTGTCGAACTTGGCAGCCTAATAACGTGACAGATCGGAAGATAAATATGATCTGTTTGAACCTAACAACATTCCTAGTTTCAATTAAATAACTAACATCACCATACTTAAATTGCACTCTCGGTGCCAATGTCACATACGTGACCACAATAAACAAATAAATGTCAACAGGTTACATACAGTTGTTCATATCAACCTGCTAAATAACGCGAGAGAAAAATTTGTATTTTGCATAATAGTGAAAAATTGCTCTGCGCCTGATTTTGAGCCTTTGCTTATACAACATTTACAATCTATACGACTGTCTTAAGCCCTACAAACATATTCTGGTCAAAAATTATATTTTATCACAATAAAGTACATTGATAATGATGATGATGGTGATGTATTATACAAACGGAAGGCTCTGGTATAACCGAGGGGTAAACCGCAGTGACAATCTGGTGTACAAGTCCTGTGAAATCTTGTGTAATCCGTGAAATCTACGTATAATCTTGTGTAATCTTGGGTAATCTGTGAAATCTTGTGTAATCTTTGTGTAATCTTGTGTAATCTGTGAAATCTTGTGTTTTTTGAAGGTTGTAGGCAATGTATCTTGAATAGATGTGTTTTGGACTTCCATTGCCTTAAAAAAAAAAGACAGGAAGTAATATTTGTGTAATCTGTGTAATCTTGTGTAATCTTGTGAAATCTTGTGTAATCTTTTCTATAAACTGTGTCTTTCGAGGGGTAAACCGCAGTGAGAATCTGGTGTACAAGTCCTGTGAAATCTTGTGTAATCATTGTAAAATCCGTGTAATCAACTGTGTAATCTGTGAAATCATGCGGTTTTGTGTAATCTGGTGTACAAAATTTACCTGCGGTCTACCCCTCGGGTATAACCCTACTAATATTTTTGTGAGACTAAACATTTCTGCAGTTTGCAGTGAAGGTACCATATTTTTTTCAAAATTGGCAAAGTAAATTGGTTTCATGGCTAGTAATATGGGATATGAAAATAAAAGTATTTTTTCTGTCTGGACTGTTGCAAAAATAAGGCCAAGTATGCGAACTATTTCCACGTCAGGTTTTGTTGTTCTCCAACTTTTACACTATTTTTTTTACCTAAAAAATTGAAAACAAACATGGAGAATAACTTAATTACAACCACAATCATGTCGTTACCACTTCCATCGACAATCGACTTTTGAACCCCAATTCTACAAGCTAGTTTTGGTTGGAAAACCATGAAAAACATCAGTTTTATTGGCAATTATGCAGTTTAAATATCAGTTTATGCGTCTATGGTGTATGGTAAAAACGAATTTGTGCATTAATTTTTGTGTATACCTAAATACCTACCTAGTTCATACGTTCATAGAAACATTGACGCGCGGCGATTCTTGTGTTTCTACTCACTTTGTAATAAGTATTTTATTTGGGGGTGATATGATTCACTTCTACTGGCTTGTCGGAGATTTAAAGTTGACAGAGTGTTTTTTCCATGAAATTTGATTCATTTTTGTTTTTCGAATCTCGTTGTCTTTACTTTTTAGGATTACCTTTGAGATAAGAAAGGTATTACAGTAATTTTATTAATCTTGTAAGATGCATGTATAGGTTATAGACATTTTCAACTTGGAAAACGTTCTACGGAAATCGAACATGCTTAGGTAAAGTATCAACTTATTTTTATTTATACAGCGTGTTCGGAAATGATGAGCAAAAAATTTAGGGGATAATTCTAGACCGTTATGTGTTGTGTTATTTGCAGTTTTAAAATACCTACATAAGTTACCAACAAATTAAAATTTCAAATCAAAGATTCAAAGTGACGTCCTTCCCCTTCAATGCATAAATTAATTCTTCTTAAAAAATTTCGTCGAATGCCATGTTTGAGGTTGAAAATGAATTAAAATTATTTCGTATATTCATCACATGCAAGCAATGTTATTTTAGCGTTTTCCTCGACAACGGTTCGATTTATCGAAACAAAAGTTTTTTATGTCGAAAGGTTAGCAGAATAAAAATATTCAGTCAAAATGTGCATACAGTGTAGGACAAAAAAGTTGGGACAATTCAAATTAAAGTATAGGTTCCTATGTGGCGCCCTCTTCAAAATGGGAAAAAACGGTGGGAAAACGTAGATATATTTATGTTTTCTAGCTTTTATACAAAATTTAAAGAAAATCAGTATCGACTTGGTATTCTATAGGTAATAATTGACATATTTAATAAATTCAAGGAATTTCATAACTTATTTTAGGAGAATTGTATAGCGAAAAATATCGGGCAAATTTG
The DNA here is from genome assembly GCA_963969555.1 of Polydrusus pterygomalis. Classification (NCBI taxonomy): domain Eukaryota; kingdom Metazoa; phylum Arthropoda; class Insecta; order Coleoptera; family Curculionidae; genus Polydrusus; species Polydrusus pterygomalis. The sequence continues at coordinate 12,289,982 of OZ018383.1, forward strand.
TATTCCTCATCTAGAAAAAGCCCCATATACGAGAAAAAAATTGTAAATAAAATTTAACTTTAACACCCTGTAACTCGCCCTAAAGTTTTGCTCATCATTTCCGGACACCCTGTATAGCAACAATATCAGCAAATAAAAAAATGATCACGTCAGTAGAATACAGCATTGTTGTCGGGTGTTTAAAACTATTATACACAACGTTTACAATAATAAATATTCAAAGAATCCAGATAATGGATAGATACATTAATTGTAATGACATGAGGTCATTACAGAGACGTAGACACGCAAATGTTAAATAAGTATTTGAGTACAGCTTATGGAGTAATAGTTTGATGGGCAACACGAATTGGCAAATCAAACGATTACGTCGGAAATTTAACTGAATGGACTCAATGAATGGGTCATAATTATAATGATCGATATTAACTGTTGCAATGGTTTAGCTTTGTGTTATGCAACTTAAAATGACTAAAGTTCGTTTTTGTTGACAGCTAATACTTGTGACGCGCTCGACATTCATTCATTTTTATTTTCAAATTATAAAACCCAATTATTGTCCTCCGCTGTAACGAAATACACCGGGAGGCATGCTTCCCCTGGGCTCAAATAAATTACATACCTTTATACTCTGTTTCTACTTTCTTGAAGCCTGACAGCACAGCTGATGGTCATGAGTCGTAAAACCTCAATAAACCATAAGCGTAACAATAACAGGTACCTGATCTTAAGTAATTAAATTATCTATTATTGCATAGGTATACAGGTAGGTGGCTTATGTCATAGAATATTTCCAACTTCAAGTGAGGTAGTTTAGTTTTATTTTTAACGTGTTAAAGAAAGCTGGTGTGTATATTATAAAAATAACACGAAAATGGCGAATAATTATTCCCCAGTGTTTTGTAAATGTGTGCTTGACCTAAAAGGAAAGACAATAGTTTTAAATTTGACTGTCTAAGAAAAATATACCCTTTGAAGATGGCATGTTAAAAAAGAGTTTTTAAGAATAGTGCAAGAAAATAAATCACTTTTTAAAAAATGTGTAATCGACGAAATGGCTAAAAAACGTGGTATAATTTTACTTAGACTGCCGCCCTACCTGCACTGTGAATTAAAACCAATGGCGTTAATATGAACACAAATGAAAGACTATGTAGCAAGGAATAACACTACATTTAAAATAAAAGATGTACGCGAGTTATTGAAGTATTCATTAAACATTATAACGAAAGAAAATTGGAAAGAAGCTATAAAACATGTAATAAAAGAGGAAAAGAAAATGTGGAACTTAGACAACCTGATGAAAGAAACGGTAGAAGCACTTATTATTTCAGTTGACTCCACAGATAAATCCTTCGAATTTAGTGATAGTGAAGACACCTTTCTAGACCTTTACTTTGGTATGAACTATTATTGAGAAAATAAAATTAATTCAGTTAAATATACAAATCTTTTTTGCACACCTTAAAAACTTCATACGAAAAAAAATGAAAATAAGAACGTACCATAATATTACAATTTAAGAGGACAGGTAACTTCATTAAAAAAATGGGTTAAAACGGTCGAATTTTTTGGCAGACCTGTTCTCTGAAAACGATACACTATTTCACACTATCACCTTGTTTTGTTAATGTATAGACTCGGCTAGAACTAAATCAGATAAAATTCTTACTATGTATAATTTATTTACAACACGGGCAGGAAACAAAAGGAATTTATATTTCATAAATAAAAACCTACACGATCGCCACTGTCCGAAGATTTATTCTAAATTATCGGCTTGCCCTATTGTTACAATTTAACGACCCTATTGTGAAAGGTAAAATTAGGGGTGTGCCAATCTAAATGGTGTTTAAACTACCTGTATTGTTACTAAAAAGATATACTTTCAGGCGAAAAATAACATGTTCACCCGGTATGCGAAAATTTGTGTTTGCATTTTTAATAAGGGTTCTTAGCTGTCAGACAATAGGGCTATAATAGTCGTTTTTGTGTAAACGTTGTAAATGCAGAATATGTCCCGTATACCTGGATATAAACTCTCAAGACACGATTAAGACAAACGAGTGTTATAAAATAAGTAAAAATTATTAGGCATTTATTGTTCCAGGAAAAAAAATTATCGATAAAAATAGATCAGTTTATTTAATAAAAAAAACCAAGTCTTTTGCTTAAGGTTAATGCTGTTTTAGTTGGAAAGCTATGCGTAAGATTTTACGAAGTAAATTAAACTAAAAATATAATTTTTCATGGTTTTAAAATCAAACTTATGCCTGAAAAACCTTGCGATTGATTTTTTCCCAGGAAAAACAGTCAGTTTTGTTTATTCAAACACTAACAATCTTTTTCTTCCTAAAACCGGTGTTTATTATACCAATATATATATACAGAGATGACTTTGGGAAAGGTTTCGTTACTTGCAACGGATAAACGCCACAGATTTTCTTATAAATCGAGTAATGTTGTATGCAGATGTTCAAAAATGTATCACCAGTATTAAAGAGGAATCTATTTCGGTAATGCTATTATTATTACACTTCCTTATAGTACAGGGAGCACCAAAACTTGTAATCCTCATAACAAAACAAAAACTTGAAACTTATATTTCAAATTTTTTGGTTACATAAAGACCGGGGTCAATAGAATAGCCACCTCGATCTCCCAAACTTAACCCACTTGACTTTTTTTGTGAGGTTACGTCAAAAATTTAGTTTATAATAAATCTAAACCCAACACGATAGATGCCTACACTTAAGGAGTCCTATTCGACGAGTAATAAGAGAAATTTCTCTACAAGTAATACAAAATTTACAACAGGAATTTTTAGACCGGTTGATCTACTGCAGAACTACAACCACCATAAAAAGAAGCCATGAAGTGACATCGGGCAACGCTCCGTTAGGACTGTTACTAGCACCTATCTTATTTTTGATTTCCTTATTTTATTCTCCTGATGATGAATGCTTATGCGTTCGAAACATGTAGAGAATCGCCCCAGTTTTAATCCTTGAATCTTATGTTTAATGTATAAGTGGAGGAAACCTTAAAGTGTCTTTATTTCCTTTTCTTTAATAAAGTTTATCCCAAAGAGCTAACTAGAATACAAAAAACACAACTTTTAAATTAAAACAAATAAAATTCTGCCGCCATTTACAAGACCCGTAAACAAACCGCCGGCCGGCCAGGCTGTTCGATTTCTCACTTTATTAATTCTATTAGAGCAAACCCGCACCAAAATTTTCGCTAGTATTTTGTAGAGGTTCTTAAAAATCATGTCACTTAAATTTTCTATTAGATATCAATCGAAAACCGGATAAAAATACAACTTAATACGAAAAACCGCAAAGTTAACACCTAATTAGCCCGTAAATTACATATTAAAGCATGGCTAACCTTAAAAAAGTCACGTGACATGGATCTTCAAGCAGTGTTCTCGATGTTTCTATTTCACGGCTTCTTTCAAGGTAGTTGTGGCAGAACAGTTGGTGGAAGACATTTTCAACATCTTATAAAATAGTTGCTTTATATACAATAAGTTTCAATAAAAAAATTAAAGTGATAAACTGCAACTTCCCAATTGTCGCGAAGGGAACCAGGACAGGCAAAAATTAAAAATAAAACACTCAAAACGAAATTCGTATTCGAAAATTCCAAATATTTATGAGAGTACTTTAATTCGCAAACGCTACGAAAATATTTACCTTTGTAGCTCCGATGCGATTCTATTTTTAATTGTCGTGAGTCTACTATTGAATTAAAATTGAACAATACATCGTTCTGTTTATTAATAAGGCCTATTTTTTTGTACACAAGAATAGAAAACTTGTAATAGGAATGGGACCAACCGATATAAGCAGACGGTAATAACGTAAATTTTCTGGCAAATCAAACAAGTCCTTGATGAAGATGATATTCTGTTTCCTGAAAGTACGATTATTTCAGGACGGTGACCTGGCTCCATTCTGTTGACACGATAGTGTTGTTACGGGTTGTAATATTTTATTTTGATGAGAAAACACGTAATGAACTTTGTATCACTAAGACTTATCGATTATTATATTTAGACTAGGGCTGAAGCACAGAATATATTGTAGCTATATATTCTGTGGCTGAAGCCTTTGAAAATGGTAAAAAGTGATAAAAAATAATAGTAGGATGAAATCCATTGGAAAAGATAGAGAATATAACAAAAATAAAAGGAAACATAATTTACGGGCGAGCCGAGGTCGGGAAGTGGAAAGGGGTGAGTTTTTAAGGGTAGAAAACGATTTATCTCGATTTCCGGCAAAACTACAAGTCCGATGGAAAAACGTTAAATATGGCAAAGTTGTAGGTAATAAAAAGATCTACAACTTTTGTATTTACACTTTTTTCACATAACCTCAAAATTTATATGTAAAAAATTCAAATAACCAAGTTTTTGGTTTTTTATTTTTATCTTTTACAAATTTTTTTTTTACGAAATTTGGTGAAAACGTACCTTTTTATGTCCCAAACACACTGTAATTTTTTTGATTTAAAATATTTATTTTTTCACCTTATTTTGACTTAACATCGAAAAAGCACCCTAATTTTCAACCGAAAATTCTCACGTCAAAATATCTGCTTTTTTAAAAAAGTCGGTGGGCTTTTTGTTCATTTAAATCTCTACTTTCTGATGGTGTAAAAAAATATACGTTACTATGGTAAATGTGATGAAATCCCCTTTAAATCCTACCTTTAATTATTATATTTAGAACAACTATTTTCGCATGTTTTTTGCGATCTTTATGTTTTAAGGGTTTGTAATTTTTTTGTTTATGTATGATGTAACATGGAATCTTACGTTTTTCGAGTAATTAAAGTATACATTTTAATAAATAACTCAAAATTGTACATAATGATTAAAAAAAAAATTTCTGATTCGAGTTTTTTTCGTTTCTATGCATTTGCATCTTTTGAGAACATATACCATAGTAATGTATATTTTTTTACACCATCAGAATGTAGAGATTTCAACGAACAAAAAGCCCACCGACTTTTTTAAAAAAGCAGATATTTTGACGTGAGAATTTTCGATTGAAAATTAGGGTGCTTTTTCGATATTAAGTCAAAATAAGGTGAAAAAATAAATATTTTAAATCAAAAAAATTACAGTGTGTTTGGGACATAAAAAGGTAAGTTTTCACCAAATTTCGTGAAAAAAAATTTTTTGTAAAAGATAAAAATAAAAAACCAAAAACTTGGTTATTTGAATTTTTCACATACATTTTGAGGTTATGTGAAAAAAGTGTAAATACAAAAGTTGTAGACCTTTTTATTACCTACAACTTTGCCAATTAACATTTTTTCATAGGACTTATAATTTTGCCGGAAATCGAGATGAATCGTTTTCTACCCTTAAAAACTCCCCCCTTCCACTTCCCGACCTCGAATCGCCCGTAAATTATTTTTCGTTTCATTTTTGTTATACTTATTCTCTTCCTTTTCCAATTATTTTTTTTGGTTTCAAAAATTATCGACCCTGATGGTCTAATTCGTTTACCTGTAAGTAGGGAATCGGCACTCTCCATATCCAGGACCTCGCCCTTTACAGATTAATAAAGTGTAAACTTTCTATTTCGTAGCCTTTTCTTAAGCGCATTTCATACAGTCCATAAGTTTTCCAAGGACTTTGTTTGTTTGTTTTCTGCCACAATTATTTCATAAATAATGAGCCCAGCCAAAACGTTTAACACCAAGAATCAATAAGAGTAGTCCCCGCGATGGGTCAAGGCAACGAAGTCGCCTTGAAAACAAACCTAATTTTAATAAACAACTTTTTTAAATATCGTTGACTTAACGAGTGTATTGTTATTAATTTATTAGTAGGTCGCGCCTTATAGAAGATTAGTCATTCAATAGACTTCACTTTCTTATCTTAAGGCCCATTTACACGTGGCAAGTTTACTGGCGGAAAGTACTTGCTGCTTAACAGCACTTTATAAAGGGGCAAGTATTAGGACTCGGGCTGACGAGCAATAGGTACTTTCCTTTTGCTTCTTTTAAACAACAAAGCAAAGTAAATATCTTTTTTTAAAACCGACCAGAAAATATACACTTTCTGGAAAATTTTTCGTCCCGAAAATAACGTTTTGTCGATCAAGACCGGAAAATTGACGTTAGAGACAGGAAAATATTTTTCCGGTCCCTGTTTTTTGTTTTTCCAATCGCTCTTTGATAATACAAGCTACCTTGATTTCGTTACTATGACAACAACATTTCGATGTATTGTCGAGTGACAATTCGTTGATTTTTAATTTGTTGTTTATGTCAAACTTGTTTCGCGAGTGCGCAAATTTAACAATATGAATTCAGATTTTGAATTACCCGACACGGAAAATGAGATTTCAGAAGAAATTTTGGAAGCAGCAAGGAAAGCGACTTACGATATATTGCCAGTAAAATCAAAAGCCCGTTACGACGCATTTAAAAATAATATAAAATAAAATAATTTAATGTAAGTATATCGAAGTGTCGTCTTAAAAAAATATTGTACGTCACCCAACCGAAAATTAGTGTTGTGCAGGTCTCTTCAAGCTTCCAGGACTCGCCTACGGCGCGCCCTGGAAATGCTTGTCTCGACCTGAAAAACACTACTTTCCGGTCTTGTAACGTAAATTACTATTGCTTAGCTAAGTTGTTAAAGGAACGCTGGAAAGCCGGCTACATAAAATTTTCGCCGAACACAAAATAGGCTTTTATTTTGATAGAAAACGACGTAAAACTGACTTCTTCCCTTTCACATATTCCTTCTTATTTTTATTCCGTCAAATCCAAGTATTTCTGTGTTTGTTTTAAGATGGTAAACAATGAAGTAATATAAAAAAATAATTACCTTGTCGGAATTCCATTGTCTTTATTTTGTTATTTAACACAAAACACAACGTTTCGGTTGGTTAGTATCTCTAACCGTTTTCAAGTGTAAACTAAATTGTAATTCTAAGACTACTGTCTTAAATACTATCCATGTGCAATGAAGCTTGATGACTTCGCCTACGTGCTTATTGGAGTGTGAAGTTTAAGCTGTTGGCTTTGGACAAGAAGAGGCTTCCAGATATTGGGGATATCTATACTAGGTTTACTAAATATATGGGCATTTTGATTCATGAAAGCTGCTTCTTCGAATTTTCGTTTTCTCCAGTGCTGTTCCGTGTCCAAAACCTTGGCTTCTGACCACTGTATATTACGTTGGTTGGTCCATCACATGTTCCGCGTTCCGCTATACCTGATCTCCAAGTTTCACCTCTTTGAGTATGTTTCAGATGTTCTTTAACTCGTACGGGAAGAGGTCTTTTTGTTTCTCCAATGTGCAATTCGCCACACTCGCAAGGGATTTGATAGATAGCATTTTTTGTGTTTTCACTACGGGGGGATTTTACTTTTGTAAGAAAGCTTCTAAGCCGTATTTCCGGATTTGAAGGCTGTTTTGATATTATAGTTTTTGGTTATCCTTCTAATCTTTTAAGAAATCCCCTTAACATAAGGAATTGTAAGAAATGCTTGCTCCCCTTTGGTTTCTGTATTAGTTTTATTAGGTAAATTTAATGGATTGTCTTATATTATTAATGTATCCAGTATCCCAAGTATAGATATCTCCACTATCTAGAAGCCTCGTCTTGTCCAAAACCAACAGCTCAAACTCCACACTCCAATAAGCACGTAGGCGGAGTCATCAAGCTTCATTGCACATGGATAGTATTTCTTAGAATTAGAATTTAGTTTACACTTGAAAACAGCTGAAGATACTAACTAACCGAAACGCTATATTAAGTAACAAAATAAAGACAATGGAAGTCCGACAAGGTAAGTATTTCTGTTCGGGAATTGGCCTGTTGGGAACCTTTTTTACCTGATAATAAATCCCCGTTGGCTGAAATAATCGTCAAAACGATGAAATTAAAACAGCAGGTACATTGGCAGCTGCGGAAACTACTCCGAAACCACAAGGCAACACTTAAAAATACAAGTACAACTAACATCTTTACGAAATATGACGGAATTAGCACTCATTCTAATAACGCTTGGCCCCTTGACAAAAAAGTGTCTCATTCAACGTTTTTCCAGCCCACAGCCCACGCTTATATCCTTGCGACTTTTTTCTAAAATCGCTAGTTTGTAGTTGGTCGCTAGTACCGTTTTGATGTACACAGTACACACCCATGTTATGCACTTCGCGGCGTGTCGTTATAATCAGCGAGAAACAGCTTAGTTAGAACGTTTATAGTTCAACAGTGAAAATTATTTGTTTTTTTTCAGATTTCTTAATGAATAAAAACATTATAAACACTCGTTTTTAAATTCTTGGAAATTAATTTTAAAAAAAGGTTTCTGAAAGAACACTTGCCACGATAACACCAACGGCCGGACTGACTGACGTTTGTTTAGGTATCTCAAACAACAAACAAAATTGTTGAACGGGTTTTTTTGTGAAGTGAAAAAACTCAATTTTAACGTAAATATACTAGTTTAATTGGATTGGTTTGTTATTTTAAAGACTTCTAAACTGGAGTTAGTTAAAGTTGTGGGGACCAAAAAAGTCCAAAACTCTAAGAAAACGATATGGAGGTTTTTCCTATCAAAAAACAAGTAAGTAACGTATGCAAGTTTGGTAAAGAAAATAAATATAAACTCAAAATTTGAAATCTAGCAATTTTTGACTGTAAAATTAGATGTTACGGTGAATTTGTATTTTATATTTAGGTACTAGGTATACAGGGTGTCCGGAAACGATGAGCTGATAATTCTAGAACGAAAATAAATGATATCTCTTCCTATAGCATTGTTTCGAAAATTGATTATTAACAGAGCTAGGTACAGGGTGTTAAAGTTGAATTTTATTTGCAGTTTTAAAATACATAAGTTACTAAAACAATAAATTAAACAATACAATCAAATGTTCAAAGTGACATCCTTTCTTCAATGCATAAATTAATTATTCTTAAAAAATTCCGACCAACTCCATGGAATTATCCTTCCTTTGCTATGCTGTTTAAGGTTGAAAATAAATTCAAATGATTTCGTATTCATCACATGCAAGCAATGTTATTTTAGCGTTTTTCTCGAAAACGGTTAGATTTATCGAAACAAAAGTAGTATACCTTTTTATGTCGAAAGGTTAGGAGAATAAAAGTGTTCAGTCAAAATGCGCATACAGTGTAGGACAAACAAGTTGGGACCATTCAAATTAAATTATAGACTCCTATGTGACGCCCTCTTCAAAATGGGAAAAAACGGTGGGAAAACGTAGATTTATTTATGCTTTCTAGCTTTTATACAAAATTTAAAGAAAATCAGTATCGACTAGGTATTCTATAGGTAATAATTGACATATTTAATAAATATCAAGGAATTTCATAACTTATTTTAGGAGAATTGTATAGCGAAAAATATCGGGTATGATTTTTTTTTAACATTATTATGTCATTGTCACTCATTGTTCTTTCACTATACAATTCTTCTAAAATTAGCAATGAAATAAATTGATATTTTTGTAACATATCAGATACTACCTAAATAATGTACCGACGATATTGATTTTCTTTAAATGTTAGTTATTAAAATAATAAATTCAAAAATTCAGGTTAGGAGAATAAAAATGTTCAGTCAAAATGCGCATACAGTGTAGGACAAACAAGTTGGGACCATTCAAATTAAATTATAGACTCCTATGTGACGACCTCTTCAAAATGGGAAAAAACGGTGGGAAAACGTAGATTTATTTATGTTTTCTAGCTTTTATACAAAATTTAAAGAAAATCAGTATCGACTTGGTATTCTATAGGTAATAATTTACATATTTAATAAATATCAAGGAATTTCATAACTTATTTTAGGAGAATTGTATAGCGAAAAATATCGGGTATGATTTTTTTTAACATTATTATGTCATTGTCACTCATTGTTCTTTCACTATACAATTCTCCTAAAATTAGCAATGAAATACATTGATATTTTTGTAATATATCAGATACTACCTAAATAATGTACCGACGATATTGATTTTCTTTAAATGTTAGTTATTAAAATAATAAATTCAAAAATTCAGGTTAGGAGAATAAAAATGTTCAGTCAAAATGCGCATACAGTGTAGGACAAACAAGTTGGGACCATTCAAATTAAATTATAGACTCCTATGTGACGACCTCTTCAAAATGGGAAAAAACGGTGGGAAAACGTAGATTTATTTATGCTTTCTAGCTTTTATACAAAATTTAAAGAAAATCAGTATCGACTAGGTATTCTATAGGTAATAATTGACATATTTAATAAATATCAAGGAATTTCATAACTTATTTTAGGAGAATTGTATAGCGAAAAATATCGGGTATGATTTTTTTTTAACATTATTATGTCATTGTCACTCATTGTTCTTTCACTATACAATTCTCCTAAAATTAGCAATGAAATAAATTGATATTTTTGTAATATATCAGATACTACCTAAATAATGTACCGACGATATTGATTTTCTTTAAATGTTAGTTATTAAAATAATAAATTCAAAAATTCAGGTTAGGAGAATAAAAATGTTCAGTCAAAATGCGCATACAGTGTAGGACAAACAAGTTGGGACCATTCAAATTAAATTATAGACTCCTATGTGACGACCTCTTCAAAATGGGAAAAAACGGTGGGAAAACGTAGATTTATTTATGTTTTCTAGCTTTTATACAAAATTTAAAGAAAATCAGTATCGACTTGGTATTCTATAGGTAATAATTTACATATTTAATAAATATCAAGGAATTTCATAACTTATTTTAGGAGAATTGTATAGCGAAAAATATCGGGTATGATTTTTTTTAACATTATTATGTCATTGTCACTCATTGTTCTTTCACTATACAATTCTCCTAAAATTAGCAATGAAATACATTGATATTTTTGTAATATATCAGATACTACCTAAATAATGTACCGACGATATTGATTTTCTTTAAATGTTAGTTATTAAAATAATAAATTCAAAAATTCAGGTTAGGAGAATAAAAATGTTCAGTCAAAATGCGCATACAGTGTAGGACAAACAAGTTGGGACCATTCAAATTAAATTATAGACTCCTATGTGACGACCTCTTCAAAATGGGAAAAAACGGTGGGAAAACGTAGATTTATTTATGCTTTCTAGCTTTTATACAAAATTTAAAGAAAATCAGTATCGACTAGGTATTCTATAGGTAATAATTGACATATTTAATAAATATCAAGGAATTTCATAACTTATTTTAGGAGAATTGTATAGCGAAAAATATCGGGTATGATTTTTTTTTAACATTATTATGTCATTGTCACTCATTGTTCTTTCACTATACAATTCTCCTAAAATTAGCAATGAAATAAATTGATATTTTTGTAATATATCAGATACTACCTAAATAATGTACCGACGATATTGATTTTCTTTAAATGTTAGTTATTAAAATAATAAATTCAAAAATTCAGGTTAGGAGAATAAAAATGTTCAGTCAAAATGCGCATACAGTGTAGGACAAACAAGTTGGGACCATTCAAATTAAATTATAGACTCCTATGTGACGACCTCTTCAAAATGGGAAAAAACGGTGGGAAAACGTAGATTTATTTATGCTTTCTAGCTTTTATACAAAATTTAAAGAAAATCAGTATCGACTAGGTATTCTATAGGTAATAATTGACATATTTAATAAATATCAAGGAATTTCATAACTTATTTTAGGAGAATTGTATAGCGAAAAATATCGGGTATGATTTTTTTTAACATTATTATGTCATTGTCACTCATTGTTCTTTCACTATACAATTCTCCTAAAATTAGCAATGAAATACATTGATATTTTTGTAATATATCAGATACTACCTAAATAATGTACCGACGATATTGATTTTCTTTAAATGTTAGTTATTAAAATAATAAATTCAAAAATTCAGGTTAGGAGAATAAAAATGTTCAGTCAAAATGCGCATACAGTGTAGGACAAACAAGTTGGGACCATTCAAATTAAATTATAGACTCCTATGTGACGACCTCTTCAAAATGGGAAAAAACGGTGGGAAAACGTAGATTTATTTATGCTTTCTAGCTTTTATACAAAATTTAAAGAAAATCAGTATCGACTAGGTATTCTATAGGTAATAATTTACATATTTAATAAATATCAAGGAATTTCATAACTTATTTTAGGAGAATTGTATAGCGAAAAATATCGGGTATGATTTTTTTTAACATTATTATGTCATTGTCACTCATTGTTCTTTCACTATACAATTCTCCTAAAATTAGCAATGAAATACATTGATATTTTTGTAATATATCAGATACTACCTAAATAATGTACCGACGATATTGATTTTCTTTAAATGTTAGTTATTAAAATAATAAATTCAAAAATTCAGGTTAGGAGAATAAAAATGTTCAGTCAAAATGCGCATACAGTGTAGGACAAACAAGTTGGGACCATTCAAATTAAATTATAGACTCCTATGTGACGACCTCTTCAAAATGGGAAAAAACGGTGGGAAAACGTAGATTTATTTATGCTTTCTAGCTTTTATACAAAATTTAAAGAAAATCAGTATCGACTAGGTATTCTATAGGTAATAATTGACATATTTAATAAATATCAAGGAATTTCATAACTTATTTTAGGAGAATTGTATAGCGAAAAATATCGGGTATGATTTTTTTTTAACATTATTATGTCATTGTCACTCATTGTTCTTTCACTATACAATTCTCCTAAAATTAGCAATGAAATAAATTGATATTTTTGTAATATATCAGATACTACCTAAATAATGTACCGACGATATTGATTTTCTTTAAATGTTAGTTATTAAAATAATAAATTCAAAAATTCAGGTTAGGAGAATAAAAATGTTCAGTCAAAATGCGCATACAGTGTAGGACAAACAAGTTGGGACCATTCAAATTAAATTATAGACTCCTATGTGACGACCTCTTCAAAATGGGAAAAAACGGTGGGAAAACGTAGATTTATTTATGCTTTCTAGCTTTTATACAAAATTTAAAGAAAATCAGTATCGACTAGGTATTCTATAGGTAATAATTGACATATTTAATAAATATCAAGGAATTTCATAACTTATTTTAGGAGAATTGTATAGCGAAAAATATCGGGTATGATTTTTTTTTAACATTATTATGTCATTGTCACTCATTGTTCTTTCACTACACAATTCTCCTAAAATTAGCAATGAAATAAATTGATATTTTTGTAATATATCAGATACTACCTAAATAATGTACCGACGATATTGATTTTCTTTAAATGTTAGTTATTAAAATAATAAATTCAAAAAATCAACGCGAAATAGGTTATAGGTTGGCAATAGATTGAATGACGTTGAGAATTCAACCTTAATAATTAATTTTCAAAAAAAATGGTATAGGAAGAGATAGCATTTATTTTCAGTCTAGAATTAACCCCTACATTTTTTGCTCATCATTTGCGGACACCCTGTATAGCAATTTTATTTGATATGGAATTAATAATTATTGAAAAAAATTAAGGTCATAATAATTTGATACAATAATATTGATCCATTCACCCATGGGTTAACGGACTGTTAAATTCGCTTAAAAATATTAGATAAAAATAAGTACAATTTGATTATTTTAATAACAATCACAGTACAGTGGCGTACTTTGTATAAGATAATTAGGATTCCATGTATGTTATGTATATAATTTTAATTTGTTTTTTGGTAGATACTGAAGTTATTATGTCCTATTAAGGAACAACAAGAAAAATATTTTATCTACAACCAGTTAATACAGGGTTGCTCAGAAGTCGGGAATAAAATAATTACAACCTTAACCTGTAATTTTTGGGGAAAAAGCTCGGACACGTCAATTTAGTTTTATATATGCTCACACTTTGGCGTTATTCGTTTGTTTTTTTTATAGACATTTGTCAAAGACATGAAGACATCGGTATTGTATGTATGAAAACATACAGCTTGTCATACATCATTTGAAAGCTAATATCCCGAACAGTATGCTTATAAATTTTGGCGCGATTCTGTCATCTATTTCAAAATGGCGACTGTTAAAAGTTTTTTAAAAATCTCTATTTAAATACGCGGAAATGATAAAATCATTGCTTTTTTACCTTTCAAGTTAAAAAAAACTTCATTGTTTCACGTTCTGACATTTTGTGACATAGTGAACTTGTAAAATTAATTTAGGTATTTCCGAAGTATTATTTTACAATTTTCGAAACAAAAATGGTTTTGTCGGAAAGACAGCGTATCGAAGTCTTGATATTGTTAGGATGTGGAGATAAAATAAGAAGTCAAAGTGAAGTGTGCACTTTATTTAATGCTAAATATCCGGATAATCAAATTTCACAGTGCAATGTTAGTAAAATATTCCACAAATTTGATGAACATGGCACAGTACAGGGCTTGCCTAGGAATGGACGGCCACGTGTTTTAGGCGACGATGAAAAATTATCTCTGCAGGATAATCAGCATGTTTCAAGAGTTTAATTCGCTCAAAATCATGATACATCTAGAGGTACTATTGAAAGATTTTTGAAAGCATTAAAATACCACCCTCATAAAGTATATCTTGTCCAAAAGCTTTTAGAAGATGACTGCTCTAGTTGTAATTTTTCGCAACGAAGTACCTTTTTGTTGCGTTTTGTTTCGTTACATTTTTATTTTTTTGACAAAATAAATAACAAATAAACCATAACTATTGTTAAGTCACATTTTGTCAGAACGTGAAACAATGAAGATTTCTTACCTTGAAAGGTAAGAAAAACATCAATGATTTATCATTTCCGCTTATTTAAATAGAAAATTTTTAAAAACTTTTAACAGTCGCCATTTTGAAATAGCTCGACAGGATCGCGCCAATATTTATTAGCATACTGTATGACAGGTGATGCGGTGTGTTCTTAGATTAATGACTAATTTGACTTTAGATCCAAATTGAGTCAATTTTTGAACTTGAACTGATTATAAAAACAGTTGAAGACAGCCATTAAATTAATATCACCACAGTACATACAGTGTGAGTTTGTTCGTCATATCTCTAATTTCGGACACACTGTATTTTTATATACAATATACAATCTTATCTATGCTAAATAAGGAAGCATTTAAAATTTTGTTGGTTTAGTCAATTGCAGCTTGACTATTAAAATCTTTATTACTATATGTAAATGTGTCTATAGCCAATACAACGTTATCGTTGATCTTGCTTTGGGAAAACCCTAAACTTAACGGTAATTTACAACCTAAAAATTTATTTTGATATTTGATACGTGTCGGGAAAATTGTAAAAAATATATATTTTCATGAAAATTGGTATTGGAAGTCGAGATATCGAAAAAAGTCATTTGAAAAAGGTGTTTAGATTTCAATTTTATGGTCGTTTACAAAGTTTGACGAAAAATTCCATTTTTTTTTACATTTGATGAATTTTTTTTTCAATTTTCCCGCCAAACGAGCGGTCGCGTGTCAAATATCAAAATGAATTTTTAGGTTAGAGTCAACTTTTTCTAAAAACAAAGCGTTTGGACAGCCATATCTGACATTAACAGCTGATACTGGTTTCTTCCTTAAAGTTCCTAGTGCAGTAGTAGAGCGGGCCGTAGCAAGCTCACGCGTCAGATTTCCGAGACTAAATTTTCTTGGCGTTTATTATTTAAGTTGAACGGTGAGTAGAATAAACCAGTTTAGATTATCCTATTTCCAATAATAAATATTTCATTTATTATCGCTTGTTATTATAAATTCAATATTATTAGTATATTATCTATATTAATTACGGTACAATCTGTTGCCAAACTTTACGGTAACTGAAAACTAATTTAGCTGTTTGTATTGAAACATACATGGCAACAATCCCGCACAAGTTTAAAATGTGCTGAATGCGACGGTAAAAGAACTTAGCCCAGCCCTGTCGCCAACATTTTAACGTAAAATAGACTAGACTTCAACAGGGTGCCATAAATGACAGATGACCGCTATATGGCGTGTTTTTAGAGAAATTTGACTATACGTATTTAATACAGAGACAAAAAGTTTTTCAATGTTCCATCGATAAATATCCATAACCATTCATACTTTTAAAAACAACGTTCTCCTGTTCCAAATTAGTATTGCAATAATTCGAAGCATTCCAAATCTATTATTATATTATTCATTTTATATTTTTAATAAATCCGAACTACTATTTACGTCTACTTTGGAATCCCCAAGTTATTTTAAATAATGTTTGAAGGCTTTCAGGCGATAAAACGAAAAATGTATTGTGTCATTTTGTTAATCGGTAGGATTCGGATTAATCTAGAGTTATTTTTTGGAAAATTAAAAATAAAAACATATTTTCTAACGTGAAACCTTTAGTAAATTGTTTTGTCGTTTTGCACTGTCTATACAGGGTGTCCCGAAATTAGCGTGCAATATTTCTAGGGCGTAAACTATATCCAAAAATATGACAAAAATGTCCTATAAACATACCCCGAGAAATGCTCCTTTAGGGTGCTAGAGCCCCTCAAAGATGGTCCGGAAGGAAGTCTTTTTTATAATAGTATGGAAACCCTTAAAGATAATGACATGAAAATTGGTACGTGCCTTCCAACCGATAAACCGTACATAGCAGTTAGTTTAGAATGAAAATATTTCTTCCAGTGGCGTCGCACGGAGTGGGGCTGAGGGTAAATATTATCCTATATTTTTTATTTCTAGGATTTTTTAATTTTAAGTACAATATTTTAAGAACCTCGAGTTTTTTCTTTAAAAAAGTACCCCTTGTTTTATTTTAATAGGAGGCACCGTTTTCAAGTAAAATTAATTTTAAAATAAAACGTTTTTTTCAAAAGAAAGGTTAGTCCATATGAATTTAGGTAAATCCGAAAGTTAGCGTGCAATATTCCTAGGGCGTAAAGTACATCCAAAAATATTACAAAAATGTTCTATAAACATACCCTCAGAAATGCTCCTTTAGGGGACTAGAGCCTCTTAAAAGGGGGCAACACAGAACTCACAGATATTTATTTTGTGTATGGATTTTGTAATGGTAGTTCTACTGCCGCTGTAATAGAGTACAGGAGGCGATTTCCGCATAGAAGAATACCTAGCAGTAGAAGATTTGTTACGGTCCATCGAAATTTAATAGAAAATGGATCATTTCAAAGACTTCATGCTATTACGAAAAAAAAATTTGCCCCCCCTTTGAGAGGCTCTAGTCCCCTAAAGGAGCATTTCTAAGGATATGTTTATAGAACATTTTTGTAATATTTTTTGATGTACTTTACGCCCTAGGAATATTGCACGCTAACTTTCGGATTTACCTGAACTCATATGGACTAACCTTTCTTTTGAAAAATACGATTTATTTTAAAATTAATTTTACTTGAAAACAGTGCCTCCTATCGAAATAAAACAAGGGGTACTTTTTTAAAGAAAAAACTCGAGGTTCTTAAAATATTGTACTTAAAATTAAAAAATTCTAGAAATAAAAAATATAGGATAATATTTACACTCAGCCCCACTCCGTGCGACGCCACTGGAAGAAATATTTTCACTCTAAACTTACTGTTATGTACAACTTATCGGTTGGAAGGCACGTACCAATTTTCATGTTATTATCTTTAAGGGTTTCCATATACTATTATAAAAAAAGACTTCCTTCCCGACCCTCTTTGAGGGGCCCTAGCCCCCTAAAGGAGCATTTCTCGGGGTATGTTTATAGGACATTTTTGTCATATTTTTGGATATAGTTTACGCCCTAGAAATATTGCACGCTAATTCCGGGACACCCTGTATAATGAGAATAGTTTAATAACAACACATAACAAAACCATTGTTTCGTAACACAAAACAGACAATCGTGCGGTCAAAAAATCGTCTAATTATTATTCACAGTCTAAAAGCATTTTAAGCTAGCTAGTCATATACCTACGAGGGTAAACTATAGACATGTCTGTACCTTTAGATATGTACAGCTTATCTCGTGCGCAAACAAAAGTTACGTTTTATGGGTGAAAAAATACGTCCGAGCGCATGACTCGCCGGTCAGCTGCCTTCCCTCTGAGCAGCATCGGGCATGCGCACAAACCTCGTGTTATCGGCCCGTCCTTTAGCGACATGCTCAAAATACAGTCCAGAACCGGGTCGGCCGCCATTTTTGTTGTTGTGTTGTGATGTTTCTCTGTGGATTCCTTCTAGTTTTCTTTGCTGTTGTGGATTGTGGGTGTTTAATATTTACGGATTTCTAGTTCTTGTGTAGTCTAGTGAGTGTTTGTGCTTTTAGTGACTCGGATTGGAATATAAAACAATGACTAGTAACAGCCATTGTGTGATTTTATTATGCCCAAATAGGGGTAAAATACCTGGTATTTCGTATTTTCAGTAAGTATGGAGTAGTGATGTATCTTGATATATAACTTTATTTTATTATGATCAATTTAAACACATTCAACTAGGCCTAGGCTACACAAACAAGGTATGAAAATAAAGAGAACCCCGCACCAAGACAGATTATCCCGATGCATGTTTTGGTATATTTTATTTGCAGAATAGTTTAGTTTCAAAAAGTTTAAATAAAAATATAGGTAGTTTAAAAAAACTAAAAAAACACGCTTTAATAATAATTAATCAAACTAAAAAGCGGAAAATAAATATAGTTTAAAATAATTCTTGAAATTCTTAATATAGGCAGAAAATAATAATGAACGATAAACATTAGTAGTATTGTGAAAAAAGCGTGGGGTGCTCGATATACGAAAAATATAGCACAAAGCGCCCCACGCTTTTTTTTCACTATAATAGGTACCTACTAATGTTTATCGTTCATTATTATTTTCTGCCTATATTAAGAATTTCAAGAATTATTTTAAACTATATTTATTTTCCGCTTTTTAGTTTGATTAATTATTGTTAAAGAGTGTTTTTTAGTTTTTTTAAACTATATTTATTTTTAATTTTTTAGTTTGAGTTATTGTTAAGAAAATTTCAATCAATCATAGACATAATATACACTGAAAAAAAAGGTACCCTTGAACCAAAGTCGTCAACTCTCTTGACAAGAAATGATTAGCAACAAGAGAAAAATTTTCAGCATAAGAGAATATTTATTGCCTAAAGAAAAAAGTTCTTAGCTAAAGTAAGATGGTTCTCTTGATGAAATGTTAAATATCTCTTGAATATTGTTTCCTCCAACCAAGTGTAATTTATTTTGCATCAAAAGCTATGAAAATTATAAATATTAAGGCATTCATTCAAGAGACATCGCAATTCTCCCAATACTATGGAAATCTTCACAATGGCACCAGAATTGACCAGCGACAGGAGAAGACGTTCGGAAGACGACGGACGCGGCCGACTGCTTTCTGCGTGCGTCGTGCAGTAATTCAGTGTCTCTGTGTTTGCCGGAGTGGCATGTGTTCTTCTGGTAGTTGTCGAGTGATTTATAAAATTATATGTTCTTTCTTTAATCTAAAGTCATGGAGTTAAATAAATTATTAGAGGAGTGGAAAATAGGGCATTTAGTCCCCATTTTCGAAGGTAAGCGTATAACTAACATATTTATGTATACCAATATTTTACAATTAGAAATGTTGCACAATATTATGTACTTCTTCCTTATATCTATTATTGTCAATGATACATTTTTAAAATAATGATTTTGTTAGATGCTTTGCTATCATATACTTAGATTATTAAAAATGGCGTCCTTAAATCTTTTAACGGCCAGCATCATCATCTTTTGCTCATACCTACGGTACTTCAGCTTAGCCCTTTGGGTCTTAAGCCAAGATTATTTCGCTTAGCTCAATGCCATAGGGTTTCAGTTGAAAGTACAATTGGTTATGGATCAAAAAATACTTTTGTTCTGATTAGAATCTTTTCTTTTCAGCAAAAAGAAAAAGGCTTTGTTACAATATCATTTTCTCTTAACTAGGAAAATTAGATAATAAAAAACAAAAAAATATTTTTAAAACATTAGATGCCTTCCTAATACCTTTTATCATGCCTTATTCTGTTATTTTAAATTTGAATAATAACCAAAAATGTTTAAAAAATACATTATTAAAACTTAAGGTTTTTTAGAACAGAAAATTGATGAATCCTTATTAATCTATCTAAACGAGGAACAAATTAAAGTGCTGACACCCAACATAGGGGACCGAATAAGGTTAGAGCACGCAATTGCTATCCTTAAGTCTAATGATCATGTAAGTTTAGTATGACAATAATACGGTGCCGGTTTAGTATACGGTCTACCTGCCCTTTGCGATCTACCTAATTTTTTAATTTTTAAATATAAAAAATAGAATAAAGTACTTAATAAATAAAAAAAATTAAAAGTAAGTAGGTAAACAATAAAAATTAAGTTTCATTTCAGTCGTGTGGTCTAAGCACACACCATTTTTTTGATATGCATCAATCGTTATCTTCAGATTATTATTTAAAATTTTTAATCTTTTGTAGATTGATGAACCGTTGCCAAAAAAGGTGAAGCAGACTGATTCAGATAATGATAATAGGAGTGCAGGAAATACCTATTTTACCTCGGATATACCTATCGTAATTGTTGATAGTAACTTTGAAGTTTCGCCTGGGCCATCCAGTTTAAACATAATAGAAGAAGATAATATTAGCCTGGCTACAACAGATACCTTTGTGACCGATAGCACATCGACGGCTTCCTCTTCCCTTGTTGCCTTTGAGACAAAATCTGGTGTGCAGAATTCCTCTCTGGGTAGCTTTGACCTTGAAAACTTTTTAAAAAACGATATACTGGGGGAAGCACTGCTTGTTAAAGGTGTGAAATATTTTATGGCACCCTATATGGATAGTCACATCATCATTTACCTTTTTAGGTCCAACTTTTTTGCTTTGGTATATTGACATAGCGATAGTAAAACCATTTTTTAAATTTTAATAAAAATCATCAAGACCAAATATTCCTTGCACATTTCGCCTCCTTGTATCTTATTATTTCTTGTGTTTTGTTCTTAGTGTTGTTTTTGAGTTGTTTTTTACTTTATGTCTTCTTCAATTAAAGTTTTTTTCATGAGACTGATGGTGATTCTGTTCCCTAGGTTATAATACCTTATATATTATTGTTTTTATTTGTTAAGTTCGTTCATGATTATAATAAAAAAAAATCAATAAATTGGTTATATTTTTAAATTATTGTTTTTTTTTAATTTTATTTCTGCCTGTTCTTAATTAACTGAAAAATTTAAATGTGTCCACTGTTGTTAAATGTGTCTGCTGTTATTTGTTTATTTGTTTGGTGCGTGGAGCTTTGTTATATTAATTTTGTATGCTATGGCGAAAGTCTAAAGAAAACATGATAGATTTTCGTCACTGTGCGTCTTAGGTACCGAATTGCTTAATGGCACCAAGTAGTGTATTCTAATCAATTAACGTTTAAAATTTACCATTTATGAAACAGGTGGTTTCAGTGAAGACCAGATCAGAAGCTTTTGTTTTAATTAATTGTATGTTTCTAATCAAAATCTAATTAATAAAGCAAGAGAGATTTGCTCTCTAGTCAAGATCAGAAGCTATTGGCTAAAAAAATACATAATTATTAATAAAAATCTAATACTATTGGACCAAGAAACGTTTGTTCTCCATTCAAAATCAGAAGCTTTTGGATTAAGTACTATATGGCTTCTTATCAAAATCTTATACTATTGGACCAAGATAGATTTACTCTTTAATCAAAATAAAATGTTTTGAGCTCAATAGTATATGCTCTTGGACCAAGAAAGCTTTTCTTTCAAAGCAAGTTTTAAGGTTCTGATTTCAAGAGAGTTGTTTTTTTTGTTAAAGTTCTAAGGCATTGCCACAAGAAGTGGATTCTTTAAAACAAAATATAAGTATTTTTCAAAAAGATATTTAGGGTTTTGTATCAAGAAATCTCCTACATATTAGTTTTGAGCTGAGACTGTAAGGCCTTTGAACGAATAGATTAAGTTCTTCCCTGAATAAATTTTAGAAAACTTATAAAAAGACAGTTAATACTTTGTATCAAGAAACCTCACTCTTGGACCTATTCAAAAGCGCCAATTCTTTGCGGTAAAGTCATAATCTTTTCTCTTAAGAGTTTCTTTTTATCAGTGTACATTTAGCGCAACGCATAGTCAACTTTAACTAATAGCCGCCACCTACGGACGATTCTGAAGTACTATTACCAATTATACGTGATCCGAGTTTATAGTAACAAAACAACAATTAAATATAGGATATCGACAATTTTCTTTTATGGATGACGTCAAACGGTAAGACGATTAAAGAAAAAAAAACATTAACGCCTCATTTATATTAATGGGAATGAGACATCGATATTATATATTATTTATCCTCAAACGGACAATATAATCAACTTGAATATGACCAACTACTGACTGGCAACAAGGCAACATTGCCTAAAATAAAATAAGAAATGCTGTGCCACAGCCCGTTATATTATTATTTACTGTAAATTACCAATGGAGATAATAATAGGTTTTAACCAAAGCCCTTATAAACGCTAGACCCCATGTCCGTTATCGGTTGAAATGTTATTGAAAATCATATGGGTGGAAGAGAGAACGCCTTGGTGTTTATTACTGAACAAGATTTTTTACAAAAAAACCCTAGAATCACCCAAAATAACTTAAATTGCGTTGGACTAATCCAGTAACGTCACAACAACTACCTGCCGTCAATTTTATTTTCTAGAATTTCGTATAGTAAGCGATACTCGTTCAATAAAATGTACGTTGCCAGAGTGCCGGATACCATTACAATAGAAATAATTTTAAAAGTTCTCTTTAGAACGTTCTGCAAAGTAGTAGAATGATTATTGGTAAATAAATTTATTATTAATAAGTAATAATAAAGAAAGTAATATGAAAGACATTATTACCTTGTCAGACTTCCATTGTCTTTATTTTGTTACTTAACACTACGTTTCGTTTAGTTAGTATCTCTAACCGTTTCAAGTGTAAACTAAATTACAATTCTAAGATTGTCTTAAATACTATCCGTGTGCAATGAAGCTTTATGACTCCGCCTACGTGCTTATTGGAGTGTGACGTTTAAGCTGTCAGTTGTGGACAAGAAGAGGCTTCCAGATATTGGGAATATCTATACTTGGGTATTTTGATTCATAAAAGCTGCTTCTTTGAATTTTCGGTTTCTCCAGTGCTGTTCCGTGTCCAAAACCTTGGCTTCTGACCACTGTATATTATGTTGGTTGGTCCATACATGTTTCGCTATACCTGGATCTCGAAGTTTCACCTCTTTGAGTATGTTTCAGATGTTCTTTAACTCGCACGGAAAGAGGTATTTTTGTTTCTCCAATGTACGATTCGCCACACTCGCAAGGGATTTGATAGATACATTTTTTTGTGGTGTTTTCATTACGGGGGGTTTTTACTGTCTAAATAATACTTTTAAAATGCTAATTTAATTTGATCCAGTATACCTAATATTTACGTTATCTGTGCTATTATCTCATTTTCATAAAACCTTTTTAAAAATCAGCATTCCTTAAAACAAAACCTCTTATCTTAATTAATTATTTCCTCTTTTCATTACAAACAACTAATTTTATATCGAGAAATAAGATCTCACAATTCCCGATCTCGTGAACGATTGCGCTGGGCACACCGAAGAATCGATTAATTGAATGAGACTTTACTAATTTATTGGCAAGAAAAAATCGGTCAAGGCGACCGCAATTAATCTAGAACCTTCGTGTTGTTCAATAATGGAATCAGTCATTCCCGTAATTTTTAATAAATGTTTTATTCTCAGACGTTGACAAACGTTACCGATATACCTGATGGACGACATAGAATTTTAAATCCAAAACAGTGTTTTATGCATGCAAATTTCTTTCGTTGGTTTTGTATTATGTACGACCTTTTTTACATTTATAGAAATTTGCAATTTAAATATTACCAGTCTGTCACGATTTTTCAAGTGATATCCCGTCCACCTTTTATGATTCCCATCATCAGGCATTTACCTGCCTTTACTTCCAAAATGCCTTTATTCCAAACTAACTTTTACAGTTCATTACGTGGAAAGTCACAACATAATATAGGAAATAATAACCATTAAAAATAAATAGTATAAATAATTTAATTTAGTAAAAATATCTTTAATTGTTTTTTAAAAGTTGCCAATTTTTAAATTTTTCTGATATTTTTTGGAAGATTGCTATATTTTATTATTCCGTCATATAAAAGCGATTTTTTTCCGAAATTACTTTTTACTGGTATAGTTTGATAATTTATACAACGTCTGGTGTTATGATCATGTAATGTCTTATTCTCCTGAAGTGTTATGTTTGATTTTTTTCTTTATTATTTTAATAGAGTAAATTAGAATACAAATTTTTAATTTATAAATGTTTTGAACGTGTAAATATCCTTTCGGTCTATATAGATTAACAGTTGGTTCTAAATGTGGTAATTTGTGTATACATTTTAATAACTTTATTTTGCAATTTTTATAATGGTTTTAAGTTTGATAAACAAGCAGATCCCTATGCAAAAGCTAGGTATTGTAATTTTGAATATATTAATGAAAAATATATATTTTTTAAGTATTTCAAAGGAATGAAATATCTACCTCTGTACAAAACAGATACCAAAGGAGATATCGAGTCGACTAATCCTAAAAATTTTGTCGTTTTTGAATATTGAATATTTTCATTATTAAATGTGAAGTGGTTAATGATCGAATTTAGTTTATTTTTAGTTATAAACATAAAAGAAGATTTTGTAAAATT
Organism: Polydrusus pterygomalis; assembly: GCA_963969555.1. Classification (NCBI taxonomy): domain Eukaryota; kingdom Metazoa; phylum Arthropoda; class Insecta; order Coleoptera; family Curculionidae; genus Polydrusus; species Polydrusus pterygomalis. Next base: position 12,314,760 of record OZ018383.1, read on the forward strand.
TAACGTGATTGAAGCCAAGAAAGAAGTATTTTAAAATCATTATTAATATCAAAATACATTTCTGCAAGAGTTTCAGCAAAATAAATAATTGTTGTATCATCTGCAAATAGCTTTATATTGTCCTTTAAGTTCAATTTGGAAACGGAATTAATGTAAATTAAGAATAATATTGATCCTTGTGGAACTCCACATATTATTTCTTTTTCCGAGCTTTTTCTTTCCCCTATTTGAACAAATTGTTTACGATAGCTTAAATAACTTTGAAGTAGTTTGTGTGTCTTTCCCCTTCTCCCAATACTGTATAATTTTCTTAATAAAATATCATGGTTTACGGTGTCAAAAGCCTTACACAGATCTAAGGATATTAAACAACATTTTTTACTGCTGTCGACATTAGCTTGAATATTTGTTATGATATCTCCTACAGCTATTTCTGTATCCTTAGATCTGCGAAAACCATACTGGTTAGCAAAAAGTAAATTTTGGCTTTCTAGAAAGTCGCATAATTTATTATTTTTTCTAATAAACATGTGCGCTTGCTAACGCGATGGCCTACTTTTCACAAAACAAATTAAGATCGAGTTAACGTTATCTGCAGCACTCGCGACCTACACAATAGTTCGTAATTATTCCTAAAGGTTAACATATTCAGTAGTTAATTTTTAAGTACGAATTAGCAGCGGCCTGCAGATTAAACCTTATTTCTTCATTAGTTTTCATTATTTTCGTTTAGTAGGTAGTGGGAAACGCACATAATAATTCTATAAATCCATAGAAGACTTTATGGTTGTGGACTCGTGGACGACGATCAAAGCAAAGATAGACGAATCACTTCATTCGTACTTATGCACCGAATCAACATCCCACTGTTTATAGAACACATTCTATTATACGACACTTGCAAAATGAAAAAACATAGTACTAAATCACACCAGACAAAAAATGTATGATTCAATTTTAAATTTTATAAATAAGTGTTATTTATTTTTGTACTCTGTTTCTTAAAGCCTGACAGCACAGCTGAGGGTCATGAGTCGTAAAACCCCAATAAACCATAAGCGTAACAATAACAGGTATAATTTATCCAAAGTCAGGGTGATGACATTCCATACGGCGGTAAACAGTCTCAAAGAGTTACAGCCCTTTGTATGCGTATGGAATGATTGGAATGTCATTACACTGACTTTGGATAAATTATACCTGATCTTAAGTAATTAAATTACCTATTATTGCATAGGTATACAGGTAGGTGGCTTATGTCATAGAATATTTCCAACTTCAAGTGAGGTGGTTTAGTTTTATTTTTAACGTGTTATCAAAAGCTTGTGTGTATATTATAAAAATAATACAAAAATTGCGAATAATTATTCCCCAGTGTTTTGTAAAGGTGTGCTTTGTTGCAATACAATAGTTTTAAATGTACACGATGCGCTGGCGCTGAAACACCATCTAGTACTGTCAGAAACCTAGTATCAGCATGTGCTAATATGACGGGAGTTAGTCAATCAACAATCTATATACGAATAAATATAAATTATAAATAAAAATTACAAATAAAAACCAAAAAAAAAATGAAAATAAGAACGTACCATAATATTACAATTTAAGAGGACCGGTAACTCAATTAAAAAAATGGGTTAAAACGGTCGAATTTTTTGGCAGACCTGTTCTCTTAAAACGATACACTATTTCACTATGTTGTTTTGTTATAGTATAGTATCGGCTAGAACTAATTCAGATAAAGTTTTTACCATGTATAATTTATTTACAACATGGGCAGGAAACGAAAGAAATTTATATTTCATAAATAAAAACCTAAACGACCGCCACTGTCCGAAGATTTATTCTAAATCATCGGCTTGCCCTATTGTCACAAATTTACGACCCTATTGTGAAAGGTAAAATAAGGGGTGTGCCAATCTACAGGGTGTTTCATTAAGGTCGAAGATCGGCTATATCTCGGAAACTACTGGGCATAGAAACTCAGAAAAAGAAAAATTATGATAAAAGTGGCCATGAGAAAATTCTGGAAATAATTTTCAAGTTCCGCATTTTGCCGCAAGAGGGCGTAATTGAAAAGTAAATTTTTAAATTTTACATAACTCCGAAAATTCCACATTAAGGTATATGTTTGATAACACCATTTTAAAGCTTGGACAATTATGCATCATTTTGGTCTTATGCTCATTGGCGTACCGACTTTAATAAGAGTGGGGGAAGCTGTTGAAAGTGTAATCATTTAAATTGCTGTAACTTATAAACGACTTATCCGATTTTAGCAAACTAAAGACTGTTTGGAAGAGAAATGTATGCACTTTGACCAATCGTATTTAGTTGTCCATAATAGTTCTCAAAAAAAATGCTAGAGGGCGCAATTTGCAATAACAATACATTTTTTGATTTTCCTCCGAAAAAATAAATCATACGGTATAATTATGATACCATAATCGAAAAGTAGATGAAATTTGCTAGAAAAAATATTAAAACCGCAGCTCGATATCTCCGTTCGTTTCTGAGTTATTGCCAAAACAATAATTTTTAAGACAAATTGCGCCCTCTAGCAATTTTATTAGAAACTATCTTGTACATTGGATACGACAATTAAAGGTACTTACCTTTCTCTTCCAAACAAGCTTAAATTTAGTAAAATTGGTTAAGTCGTTTAGAAGTTACAGCGATTTTAATGTTTACAGTTTCACTTGATAAGAGTGGGAGAAGCTATTGAAAGTTTAAACATTAAAATCGCTGTAACTTCTAAACGACTTAACCAATTTTACTAAATTTAAGCTTGTTTGGAAAAGAAAGGTAAGTACCTTTAATTGTCGTATCCAATGTACAAGATAGTTTCTAATAAAATTGCTAGAGGGCGCAATTTGTCTTAAAAATTATTGTTTTGGCAATAACTCAGAAACGAACGGAGATATCGAGCTGCGGTTTTAATATTTTTTCTAGCAAATTTCATCTACTTTTCGATTATGGTATCATAATTATACCGTATGATTTATTTTTTCGGAGGAAAATCAAAAAATGTATTGTTATTGCAAATAGCGCCCTCTAGCATTTTTTTTGAGAACTATTATGGACAACTAAATACGATTGGTCAAAGTGCATACATTTCTCTTCCAAACAGTCTTTAGTTGGCTAAAATCGGATAAGTCGTTTATAAGTTACAGCAATTTAAATGATTACACTTTCAACAGCTTCCCCCACTCTTATTAAAGTCAGTACGCCAATGAGCATAAGACCAAAATGATGCATAATTGTCCAAGCTTTAAAATGGTGTTATCAAACATATACCTTAATGTGGAATTTTCGGAGTTATGTAAAATTTAAAAATTTACTTTTCAATTACGCCCTCTTGCGGCAAAATGCGGAACTTGAAAATTATTTCCAGAATTGTCTCATGGCCACTTTAATTATCATTTTTCTTTTCCTGAGTTCCTATGCCCAGTAGTTTCCGAGATATGGCCGCTCTTCGACCTTAATGAAACACCCTATGGCGTTTAGACTACCCGTATTGTTACTAAAAAGATATACTTTCAGGCGAAAAATAATAGGAACAAACCCGGTAAGCTAAAATATGTGTTTTGCATTTTAATCGAGGGTTCTTAGCGGTCAGGCAATAGGAAACAGACGATAATTACTCAGATAAACCTTTACAATGCATTTTAAAATTCGTCTGCGTCGAATTTCTTCGTCTCCAGAACCTTTAAGTCGTGATTTCACTTTTTATTTGATAATTTCTTCCACGGTTTGATGAACATAACGTGTTTTTGAACGGCATTGACCGCGAATTGTCATGGCATGGCCCACATGTAATTGCCGAGCGAAACAACGGCAACGGTTTGCAATATGAATCATTGATGTGAGAACTAACCGTTTTGCCTATACTAATCGAGGAACAATTGTTTTTTAGTTAAAACACCTGGTCCTCCGTTATTATTTATTCACTTATGGACTTTTCACATTGCGAATTATTTATGATTAATATAAAAGTAACGGGTCGCGAAAAACGAAAAGGAACTCTAGAACTTAACCTAAAAAATGTATCACTTGCATATACAGTGTCACCAGTAAAGTCCGCATCATATGGGATTTTTTTTTATTAATAGCTTTGTTCGAAATTTGACTTCGGCATCAAGTTCTGCTTTGATCGAGATGAAAATTAAGCAAAAAAATAGTAGTCACGTGATTTGCATTATCTGTCAAATTTAAATTTTTTTCAAAAAATAATTCAAAAGTGGGGTTATTTCTAAAAATATCGAAAAAAGTCATTAGAGAAAGTTTTTTTAAATGCAGTTTCTAGCCCACATGCAAAATTTCAGCTGCATAAGATAATTTTGACTTTTTACCTATATTTTGTAAATTGCACCACTTTTGCAAAATAAGACTCAACGCAACCTACATAAAACTTCTTAGTTTTGACAATGCTTTATTTCAGATAAATTTTTTTAAAGTAGCGCCATATTAAATGTGTGTTTTTCTACAAAATCAAAATTGGGCTATTAAAATTTGGTCGTATGTGATGCAAAGTTTATTTGTTTTTGACCCTGTATAAGGTACCTTCATAAAATAAGTATTTTTGAAAACGTAGTGTGTGCCTGAAAGTAAAAAAATTAAAAATAAAGTAAAGGGGATTTAAATTAAATCGTTGAAAATAGATAAACTTTACGTTAAGTTAAACTAAAATTTATTTTCGACTTAAAAAACACTTTACTGAAGACACTGTGTTCTTTTTTGTCTTAATATTAAGATGTATTACTTTCAGATACTAACAACGTTTTCAAAAATACTTATTTTATGAAGTCACTTTATACAGGGTCCAAAACAAATAAACTTTGCATCACATGCGACCAAATTTTAATAGCCCAATTTTGATTTTGTAGAAAAACACACGTTTAATATGGCGCTACTTTAAAGAAAATGTATCTGAAATAAAGCATTGTCAAAACTAAGAAGTTTTATGTAGGTTGCGTTGAGTCTTATTATGCAAAAGTGGTGCAATTTACAAAATATAGGTAAAAAATCAAAATTATCTTATGCAGCTGAAATTTTGCATTTGGGCTAAAAACTGCATTTAAAAAAACTTTTTCTAATAACATTTTTCGATATTTTTAGAAATAACCCCACTTTTGAATTATTTTTTGGAAAAAATTAAAAATTGACAGATAAGGCAAATCACGTGACTACTATTTTTTTTGCTTAATTTTCATCTCGATCGAAGCAGAACTTGATGCCAAAGTCAAATTTTGAATAAAGCTATTAATAAAAAAAAATCCCATATGATGCGGACTTTACTGGTGACACTGTATACGGATCCGCATTTATTTTCGGTCTAGAATTACCCCCTACAATTTTGGCTCATAATTTCCGGACATCCTGTAGTTGTCGATCGGTTTGTAACTGTAAGAATAATTCACTGATTACAAGCCAATTTTTAGGTGGAGACTTGGGCAGTTTGCATTTTTAGAACTGTCATTTCATGACGTTTAGAAAAGAAAGACAAAATACTGTTGGAAACTTGAACAATAGACAGAATAAGTAAAATAAGTGTGTTTGCTCTGGGCCAAGAAAATGCAGACCTATAAAATTATTTGAATTCAACTTTTCTGTATTGTTTTGTGAATTCTGAAATGGTGACCATCGAATTTAAGACACCCTGTATTTAGGTAACAAAAAAAAACATTATCGAATGAAAATTTACTAATGTAAAGTCATTTAAAACTTGTATCTGCAAAATGTATCAACAAATTGAGAGGAGCTATGATATTTATGTAAACATAGAACTATTTCAATGCAAATTTGTGGCAGTGATCTTTCAATTCGGGGCATCTGCTCTCAATCTCGTCTTCAGTGAGTGAAGTTAACAGGAAGTACTTTATTATTTAAACATAACATTACCTATGTGTAATACATAATACGTAAATTTGTGGGACTTTAAACAAACACAGGTACTATAAAACATTTATAGCCAAATCACATTTGTATAATATTATTTGCAATAAAATTAACCCTGCCCACGTTTTTCGCAATAATGCTTTTTCAGTGCCGTTACAGAGCTATAACGTTAAACGTAGTAATTTGTCGAGTGCGGAAAATGCGAACTTTGCATTTTCTCGGTCGCTTATGATACGTGCTTACTTTGAGTCAACCTGCCCATTTTTACATTGTTCTGCTGGATTGTTTATTTTGAAACAAGCAGAGTAAGGATATTGAAATTTGAAATCAGTAACCAGGTATGTAGGGGACAATCAGACAGACGTAGGATCACTATAGTATTTTACTCATAGACGTATACTGCCGTCGTAGTAAAGAGTGCCGTATCTACAAAATTGTTATTCTGAGAAAACAATATAGATGTGTATTGATCTCTGTAGGTTTATATAATGTACTAAATATTTTGAAATTATTTTATATCTATAAAATTGGACTTTTGAAAAGCGATGGAAATAATTTTAAAGCTCTAAATGCCCATTTTTTGTTAATAACGCACTTACGGCCTTTAATACTACTATACCACAATGTTTAAAGTGACCCAAACATATACATTAATCGCAAAGAGAAGCAATTACGGTATTCTAAGCTATTATGAAGTTGTAATTGCAGACGCAAGTTGTCCACAAAATTAGTAAGCTATTTTTTTGTAGAATTAAAACATTATAATTATACAAAACATATTTATTAGGTACCAACATTTTTATAATATGAAAAAAACAGTTATGAAAAAACAGAAATACATCTTTTAAACTCTAAACAAGTATTTTTTAGTACAACAAAAAGTAAACAAAATTAAAATTAGTTTATTGAGAAGCAAAATATTTTAAAAGACCTAGTCAAAACTTTCAACTAAATCGTTGGACGTATCAGAACCTGAAATATTTTCCCAAAATCTAAGTCTATCCGGGGGCATAATTATTGCTGATAGATTTTTGAAAATATTGTCTCGTTTTGCAACTGGTATCGCCCGACATTCAACTTGTTTTTCTGGATCTGTCATTTGATGTTTATTTTTAGCAATTGAAACTTTTAGAACATTTAATTGTTTGAAGTCACTATCTGAAAAATGGGTTTTGTATTCCAAGTGAAGGGAACCGCGCTTTGCTACAACTTCCACAAGATTTGAGACATAGACTTTAGGTCTTAATCTGTTTAAAATAGCTTTGGAAGAATGATCTTTCCAGTGATAAAAGTCAGAAAATAACATTGATTTCGTTACTACTTTTCCTGAGTTTGTACTTAATACAGCATTTTGAAAGTCGTTTCGTTAGTGTTAGACAAAAAGCTGTTACAGAGTGCATAGAAGGGCCCCCCAAGCCCCAGGGCCACCCCGCACTGCTGTCTTTTGCTGCATGGTAGTTCCGCCACTGAACAAATCAAGGCTAATAACATCATACGGGGAATACGCAAACAAAGCAAGAAATAAAAAGTTAGGTTATCTTTGTTAGATTTGAAAATTAAAAAACATTTAGGTACTTACCAGTGTCTATCTAGTTGTTATGTGAATAGTATATATATAGATCATACACTAAACACTAATACACTTTGAACATTGAAATACACAATAAAAGTTTAAAATGTGTATGTAAAACAATAATAAACTATCAACTAACTAACAGGTGCACGTAGTTAAGAGCAAGGTCTCAATTCGCTACTTGGTGAACTCGTAACAGTCGTAACTAACGAAATAATTGCAAATATGTATTAGATCGGGGATGAAGTTGTTGGTAAGAAAACCGTAACTACTTAGCGCTAATGTAGTTACGGTTTTTATAGCTTGTAAGTCGCGATACGGGTTTTTAAGCTATAAATTGCTTTACAAATTTTTAATAAAATGTAAAGTAAATTTTGGAAGGTGGTAGATACGGCAGTATAAGAAACATTTGTTGGTTAAGGTTTTCTAACGTAAAAACTTTATATATTACGTCATTTCGTAAAAAACGTAAGTTTATTTTAGTAGACTTAGGATATAGATACGGCATTTTAACATAAAAAAATCGATTTAGGACACCCCTAGAACCTACAATTCTAATTAAAGCCAAATTTAAAAAAAAAATGTAGATACGGCACTCTTTATTACGACGGCAGTATACCTTAAGATCATGTTTATGCTGCAAAAGGTACTAGAAATTCGTAAATATAAAACACCCCAATCCACAATAGCACAGATGACAACAAGAAATCCACAGAGAAAGTGCAAAACGTAATAAAAATTACATCGAGCCGGTTCTGGAGTATATTTACATGATGTAGCTAAAGAAGGAAAACCTAATAACAAGAGGGTTGTGCGCATGTCCATCGCTGTTGGGCCCGAGAGATGTGATCGGTGAACAGTGCGTACTAACCTATTTTTTCACACGTGAAACTTAACTTTTGCTTTCTCACCAGATAAGCTGTACAGATCTTAAGGTTAAGTCGAATTAATGTAAGAACTAGCCGCATTACCTATCATTAATGGCATCCTGTTGAAGTCTGGTATAGTGTTTCTTAGGTCAATTAATGACATAAAACAGTATGAAACTCCTAACCATAGGCGTCCCAAACAAATAATTAAAATGCGTATACACACTTATAAGCTTGTTTAACATTAGGTGTTTGTACATACTACACTTTATAAACCCACTGTATATATAATAATATTATATTAAAATAATAAATATAAGGTAACTGAAAGATTCTATACACAAAACTAAAACCAGAAAAATAAACTCGACACGGCACGACACTGCTCAGAAAATGCTTTAATTTTTTTACCAGAACTCCATTCTGGGACCATTCCCCGGCCCGTCCATAAGTTCCAAATCACGTATATTTTATCTTCGTCTCTTCCACGCCATCGGCGGTCACTGGCCTATCTCTGTCTGACAGAATCGATCGTTGAACGGGCTGCAGACCGCTTCAGCTTATACCAGCCAAGCACGTAGCCAGGGGGAGGGACCAGGGGGTCCGGACCCCCCCCTCCCGAAATTCTCATAAAATATATTTTTCTAATTTTGGTAAGGAAAATAACAGATAATATTATACATAACTTAAAGAAAATAATTTTTAAAATAAAAATTTTAAATTTTCTATATATAATATCTACGTTTTTTTCGGGTTAGGCTATCGAAACTAAGAATTTCCAAGTTTCGAGAGTCAAAAAAAGGTCGTGGCACCTTAAAAAAATTTTGCCTGCGGCGCATTTTTTAAGAAAGAAAGGCCACCCTCATCAAAATCCGAAATACGCCACTGCCGGACCCCCCCCCGAATACATTTCCTGGCTACGTGCTTGATACCAGCCGCTTTAACTGGCGCTTATCACCCCTGACAACGCGCATAAATTGTGAATGGCTGCCAGTTCTACCAAATTTTCTGGTTTGTTACTTTATTATGTATAAGTATACGAGAAACAAGGGTTTGTTAATTAGTTGTTTTTAAACACTGAAAACACTTTTTGTCTTGATTTCAGTTATATTGTTTCTTAAGGACTAAAAAATGTATTATTATAGATAGATAGTAGACTTGTAGATATGTCATTTTATTTAATTTCTTATATAGTTAAAGAGATATAGGGTGATGCAAGTAAATATTTATCTATAAAATTGGCGATGATTTGATATTAAGCGGATATAAATCAAATTTGATGTAGTTATGTTTTTGAGGGCAAGAAGGAGGATTCCATAATGAGTTTTAAGATACATCCTAGAGAACGCTAGCTGCACAATACAAGTTTGATAAATTCTCGATAATCTCGATTTATAATAGATGAGTTAACCAACGTGGTGTTTGTACTCACTATTAAACTTAAATAATAAACACCAAGAAAATCTGTCTCTGAAATATATAAAATCCAAAAGTAAAATGTTTAAAACACACACTCACACTACACAAAAAACAGCCACAGAAACACTTTAGAAAACACCAAAAACGGAAGAAAATATTATGACGCAACCTGATGCGTGAGCTTGCTACTCAGGGAACTTAAACGACGAAACTAGATCAGCTGTTAATGTCAAATGTCGTAGTCTCCGCAAACATAAAAATTATCGACAATAATGACATAAAAACTACGTAAGACAGGCCTGCATTTAAAATGATTCATTCCATATTGTACGCAGCGCGACACACCCAGTAGATTGTGTACACAGAAGAAAAATCAATGTTGCCCTTGAAACAGCCCAACAATATATATCAATCATTATAATCAAACCACTTTAATAGGTAGTAACAGGATAACCATTTTTCTATTTTTACACCTACAGGGTAGCGAAAAAGTTTTAACCATTAACAAATTATACTGGTTCTGGATTTGCACTGTTGTCACTCAAAAAGGATCCCATTACCCTGCAATTGAATAAAAGCGTATAGTATTTGCAGAATTATACCGTTGACTCTTACTGCCAAAAATAAACTACCTGATTAAACCCTATTGTATACTTCGTTTTTAATTAATTCTACTACAGATGCGTTTAATGTAGGAGAAATATTATTTCTCCTAATATTGGATTTTAATTGGTGCCATATTAGCCCAATAGGATTGAATATACAATAGTATGGAGAAAGACGCAACACTGTATATATGTCCATTTTCTGCTGCAAGTTTGTCACGCTCGTATTCCTTAGTTATTTTAATGCTTTTAATACTTCTAGCCTCTAGCAGTTCTCGTTTTTTGTAAGTTTCTTCAAAATATAAATCATTTTCAATCATAAAATTTTGAATTTCCGCTTTTGTATTATTAGCCTTTAATCAGCCGCTCTTTGAGGGAAATCAAAGTGGGTACAGTTTGTGCCTCATACATTTGGTAAATCTTTCTTCTTAATAAATCCATGTCATTTTCGTCAATGCTTCTAAATGTGCCAGAATCACTCCGATTTTTTCTAGGATTAACAGGTTTAAGTAGTATGTCTCTTACCGAAGATAAAGGAGTTTTTGTCAAAGTAGACGTCTCTGCTAAAGCATCCATCGAATTAAAATTTCTACTAAACAAAGATTGATACACATTTTTAAATATTAGTTTGGCATCGGTAGATAAATGCTTTCTTTTAAAAATGACACTTTCCACCACTAATAAGCCTAACTAAAAATTACTCGCCGGAAAACCACTAAAGACTAAAATTATTAAAAATCAGTTTGTTATGAATCAGGCATAGGTATAAATTGAGTTTGTACCTGGTCCGGCTCTGCTCGAAAAGGTTTTAAAATTTGGGAATTCATTATTTATTTTATGGTCAAAGGGATAATGAGGATTTTATTGCAGTCAAAAGATCAACGGTATAATTCTACAAATACTATACGCGCGTAAGCTTCAAAGCACTATTTTACTTCCCTAATGAAGTCTCAAAAGGCTGTCAAAAATAAGCACAATTTTTACTTGTTTCAGGTCATCGGGGAACTTTGGGAGTGCGGGACCCCGCTCGGCACCATCCACGCCGCAAGGGCAGCTCGGTGCCCCTCAGGGGCTGTCCGAGCCGCTGGCCATTCCTATACAACGCAGCCCCAGTCACTCAGTATTTACCAAAGTTGACAAGTAAGTGAAGTTTAAATAAGGCATAATTAAGATTGTGTGGTTAGAGATGATAAAAATGATTGTACAAGGCATATTTTGATAAGGACCAAGAATAGATCCTTGAGGAACACCCTTTGAATAATGTTATGGGCAGTGACTTTGTAAAGTAGTCAAATATCAGTTAAGTTGGGGATTTTAAACACATAAAAAAGGGGTTTTAATAGTCGTGTTTGACAAAAATCACCCCTTGGTTCAATATAGGCACGCCTCTGTCGGTGACAGGGGATTTTCTTGGGACAGTGACTAATATCGTTTAATTTTAAAAAAATGTGTGAAAGCAAGGTATAATCCTCGATTAATACCTAATGTTATCTAAAGTGTATACAGCTGGTAAATTTTATTTTATTTTATTACAATGTTTGTTTTAATAATTTATGACAAGCAATAGAAATGTTGGAATGGAATCTAATCCTAATTTTTTTGTGTGTCGAAACCTGTTTTAGGTCAATCCTTTTATGCTTTTAAGGGTGCTTTTTTCAATACCTAATTATAGTGATAACAATTTTCAATTTTGTCACTTGAACATTAATGTATGTAGTGGACATTTCAGACTAAGGGTTTGGGGAGGGAAGGGCAATATTTTGGTAATGTGTTCAGAGGGTAAACATAAGAGAAATAAACCCATATGTTTTAGTTCAATTCTCAACCATTTCTGAAATAATAGGTTCTAAAATTTTTGTAAGTTAATTTTTATTTTAAAAGCGAATAATTGCAGGTACTGCAGTACAAACTAACTCAAAGAATATTTTCAAAAACCCCTCCACCAACTTCAATACATTTTTCGGCACGTTTGTTAATCGCTCGGGTAGCATGTTGGATTGAGTGGGGATTGTTCTTTATAAAAGCTGCAGCATTGAAAATTCGATCGCGGACGCGGAGTGCTTCTCTCGTTTCCACTCGTGTTTCATATACTAGCGATTTCATCCATCCCCAAAGGCAATAATCAAGCGGGTTTAAGTCTGGCGACCTCGATGGCCAAAGTTGCGGACCACCTCTGCCAATCCAGCGATTAGGAAAACGATAATTCAAGAAATTTCGCACACGGAGACTAAAATGAGGTAGGGCTCCATCATGTTAGAAGTACATTCGTTGTCGAACATTTAACGGAACATCATCCAAAATGTGTATCAAATGGTCTTCCAAAAACCGTAAATATCCTTCTCCAGTAAGACGCCCATCCCTTTCGAATGGACCAAACAACTGGTCGTTAAGCATTCCACACCAGACAATAATACTGAATCGATGTTGAAAGTTTCGTTCAAATGTAGCATGAGGGTTTTCATCTGACCACCGATGTTCATTGTGGCAATTATTAATTCCATCACGAGTGAACTGAGCTTCATGGCTAAATAAAATGTATTTGAGCAGACTTCGGTTTTGATGGATCCATTCACAAAATTGTACCCTTGAAGCAGGATCACCATCTAGAAGATATTAAACGGGTTGAACGTGAAAAGGTTTTAAACTGTTTTTTCTAAGTGACTCCCATACTGCTAGATGTGATGGTATATGCAGTTCCTTTTCAACCCGTCTCGTACTTATATCTGAGTTCTCTGCGACAATATCCAGAACATTTTTTTCATTTTCCGCATCTAGACTCTGCACTCTTTCAGAAACAATTCTCACGCTTGAAAACATTCCAGTTTCCTGAGCACTTGCAAATACTTTTTGGAAAACTCTTCTATTAGGAACTCTTCGATTTGGAAAACGACGTCGATATTCATTAACTGCGCGCATCGCAATACCGTTACAGTAACCATACACGAATATAATATCGGCATACTCCCTGTGACTGAATGTGTGGGGCATTGTATGTATGAAAATCTTGGTTCAAGTCGATACGCTCAATATGAAGCTGACAACTACCTACTATGCATGTCAAAACTATCAATCAAAATGTATCGGACGTTTAAAACTAAAGCCTCCTTCATTATTTTAATATAAAAAAAAAATCAGAACCGATTATTTCAGAAATGGTTGAGAATCGAACAAAAACATATTTCTCTTATTTTCACCCTCTGAACACATTCCCAAAATATTGCCCTTTCCTCCCCAAACATCCTTTATATGAGACTAGATAGAGTTAATTTTATACATCAGAATGGAGAAATGTCGTGAAGTATCGAATATTTGCATTACTCTATATTATCTTTGGGTACTTTTTCTTTAACTAAGATGTATTTTATAATTAGAATCACTTAAATTATCACACGGCGATATAATAATATATGAACGAGATAAAATTGTTGTTAGGGTTCTATGAGTGGTAACTTATAGATATAGTTCATCGAAAGGGTTTACTTGCGTTAAAATAACTACATAATTATGTAGTAAGTACTCTTTAATTAGGAGATGATTGTTAGGTATTATATTTTGTGCAGGGTTGTTTTATTATGACTGAGGATTGAGGAGTTTTATAACATACAAACTCCTAAGTTCAGAACGTCAGAATCAGGGAGAAATAATTTTTAATAAGGCAAATAATCACTTCTCGTCACCTGGCCCTAAATCAGTTGTTACTTTACTGACCTGGGTATAATACGATATATAGCCATTTTCATCAAAGAATATACATGTATTTTCCTTACACCGTCAATCACATTATGCATACCAGTCTTTTAAAGCCTGTGTATCTACAAAACTTATCAACATATTCAGTTAAAAATTAATCATCATTTAAAATTGATTTGACATGTGTATTTGTCAATCAGTCAATCTCTTATTATGTAAACTTCCTGTTTAATGACTTTTAACATTGTTTTTTAAAGGTTAAGGCTGAAAGTATAACGCGATGACCTAGCGCACTTTTATCGCTACTATAGGGAGTTACAGAAATAGTGTCTGCACAAATCTTATCGTTCTTGACGATTCATGATTGTCGAAGAGTAATATTTGCTAACGAAAAAATTGATCACTAACACAGATCACCAACACTGTAACGTTAGCAAAAAATTCTGCGTCACTCGTAGTAAAAACGTACAGCGTTTACGTTGTGATTTTCTAGCCCATCTAGATGTCATCTCTCCTGAGAATTCAAGAGAATATATGTTCGTTTTAAAAGGAAAGGTTTCGTAATTGCACAAAATACGAAAGCAAACAAAACCATGACCGGTTGACTAACATCTGCCTTGCTCCAGCTCCAGAATATGTATGTCTTTTTTCTTCGTATGCCAAAAGCATAAACATAACTACTCTGATCAACACAGACCTGCAGAGCGCATGCGAATCGTCAACAGTTCGGCAAATCGAATTGACGATAGAAAATGGCGTCGTTAATCCCACCTTAAATCCACAAAAAAAACACCTACATTTCGTAAATCATCACAGCATAACGCATAACACTTTAAATCTTAAATCTCTATTTAAATCATGGTAAATCAGATTCAATCAAAACTGATTTCAAATCCGTGTACACTTTTTTTGGAAGTTAAGAGCCCCTCAGTTATTTATATTTATTTTCATCAAATGGAGCCAAAAATATAAATGAGGTGTCAACTTTCAGTTCATAAAAACATTAGCAATATCAATGTATTGCTAAATATTCGCCAATGGGTATATTCAGATACGGGACACCGTGTATATTGTGTATCGGATACTGCTACCCAGAAAATCAACCTATTTCGCGAATTCTAACGGACGCAAGAGACTCCTATCGATTTCATTACATTTACATGTCATATGTAATTATGATAAGATAACTCGTCGAATTTCATTTGATTGAGATATGGAAACATGCTCCTCAATATTAATTGGCTGTTATGGCATACACGGACTTTAGTATTTAAAATGTCTTCGGACAGGGCAGAGTGTCGCGTATAAACGGGCAACGTACTCCAGTTAGTTCGGGGAATAAAATAAACTTCGGGTAGTGATCGGTCGTTTTTAGCATGCCAATTGACTATTGAACTTATATAAATATATAGATAATATTAAACATATTATAACAAAACTGCACCGAAGATCCTTATTTTAATAGGGTTATTTATATTGAATATTACAATGACCCAAATGGAAGTATTGAGAGTATCTAAAGTGAAATCGGTCGTTGCGAACATTAACAGATCATCTCAATTTTACGCTGAAGGGTATTGCGATGACTACGATAGTTCAAGTAATGGAAGTAGCGAGTCACTATATGAAAGGTAAGAACTTATATACTAACCAGTATTCAGCCCTTTGATGATAGATAGTGATCAATTCCTCTGCTGAATCTTCTCTAGCACTCAAGAATACATGCCGACTAGAACGTCCTTTTTTCATGAACTTGATGTCCGTAAGCTTCTACCGATTAACACGTGAGATCCGTTGTATCCATACCTATTTAATCTCTAAAAATAAATTGGAATATTAACAAAAAAATGTATAGGAGTGTATACAGGGTGTCCGGGAAAATGTGGAAAATCTCCCGGATATGAAAAAAACACGTGAAAAGAATACTACAAGTTCATATAAACTTGTTTCGTATCGGCCTCCTCTTCGGAGATATCCCAAAGAGCTCCCATGGAATTAAGTTTTTGACACATAATTTTTAAACCAACAGGTATATTTCAATTTTTTTTTTCATATAATGTATACCAGGTAAGACCCTTCAAATTACTATCCCAGAAAGTGTTGCGAATTACCCACAGCTGCAGGGACGGACTGGCTGTGACACTAATGTGTCCCATTTTTTTTACGCCCTGTATGATAAAAACTTTGGACAACGTTTTTTACATACCTTCAACTATTGACTAAAAATTAAGTACCTACTCTTCACTCATGTCGCTAATCCTAACCGTTTTCGGAAAAACGTCATTTTATTGCGATCATGTATTAATATTAAGCAGTTAAAAGTGAACAAGGAACAAAGATGTATATGTATATCTTTTATTGAAATACGCTAAATATAAATGCTGTAAATATGTTAAAAATGACGTTTATCCGAAAACGGTTAGGAGTATCGACATGAATGAAGAGTACTTAATTTTTAGTCAATAGTTAAAGGTATGTAAAAAACGTTGTCCAAAGTTTTTATCATACAGGGCGTAAAAAAAATTGGCACATTAGTGTCACAGCTAGTCCGTCCCTGCAGCTGTGAGTAATTCGCAACACTTTCTGGGATAGTAATTTGAAGGGTCTTACCTGGTATAGGTACATCATATGAAAAAAAATTTGAAATATACCTGTTGGTTTAATAAATATGTCAAAAACTTAATTCCATTGGAGCTCATATCTCCGAAGAGGAGGCCGATACGTATTTTTTTCATATCCCCTGTATAGCTCAAAAATCTACCGCTTACCAGTACACATGGCCTTAAGGAGGAACAAGCTTAACACCACGTTTCTTGTACCTATTTCCCATCAAACTCGATAGGGACTAAGAGATGCAAGTGCCGACCATGTAGGTAGCAGAATCCATGCGTGGAAACGGACGATACGCCAGTGGGCTATATAAAAAGAGCGGTTTTGTGGCCAGAAATAAAAAAATCAACCTGTTCTATCTGTACATCATTAATGTCGACTTTCAAAAAGTAAAATTTCAGGGGCATATAACTAAGTCCAATGTGTAACCACATCCAGTTGCATCAACTACGTTTTCTCGAACCGAGATAGCAAAAGTAATGTAAAACAAATCCTTTATCTAAATACTATTTGTGGTTCCGTTTGAAAAAAAAACTCAGAGATTGAACGGGTATTAGTGGGCACTTGAGTTTGGCAAATGCTTATTGCGCTTAAATATTTTTAAAAGATACGATAATTGATAATTTTACGAAATATGTTTGACTCGGATACGTCAATCAGTTTTATTTTTAAGATTTAGGATATAGAACACATAAAGAGAAAATACTCGGTATTAATAACACTAATCGTCTATGAGGTTAGAGAGTGCCGAGAGTAGGTAATATATCTACTCGGCCAGCCAAGCTGCGCTTAAGGCGGTATGCAAACCCAGGGTCACGTCAGTACACCAAGAGGTACAGGGCAACGAAGCTGCAGATGGGAATGGAACCAGCAATAGGTATGCCAGGAGCAGACAAATCCTGATTGGAGTGGATCGTGAACAGGAGATTTCGGACCCTCTCAATCCATTAATACTGGCCATAGCTTAATTATTTATTTATTCAAATTCCTATTTTGTTTGTTTAAAGGGGCTAGTATTTTGTATTTCAATATTGACATTGACAGTAAGCACATCCATTACATATCAAACTTTTTTCGTTTGGGAGGTCTCACGTACAGTTGACGACAGATAATTTCGTACACTAAACTGTGACACTGTAAATGCAACTTTTTTACCTTTATTACCTTTGTAACGTATCAATTGTTATCATGATATCTGTCAAAGTATTGTCATCATCTTATTTGATTTAAAAATGCCTCATTTAAGTGTTATTGAAAAAGCAAGAATAATATGTTTAGTAGAAATGGGGTGGTCTTATGGAAAAATAGCGGATCATTTTAGAGTATTATACCTAGAAGTGCTGTTCAATGAATTGTAAAAAAATGGCGCTATCATCAAACACTTAAAAGGTGTCTGTTGGGTCTGGTTTAAATAATAGAAAATCATCAAATAAAGAAGACCGAAATTTGGTGGAGTATTTACGGCAAAATCCATTTGAAACTGCAATATCCGCTGTGCACATAACAGGATTCCCACCTTCGTCTAGAACTGCGCAACGCCGAGTAAGACAATTTTCCGAATTAAGAAATCGAGCAGATGCATCCAAACCGTTTTTAAAAAATAGTGATAAGGAAAAAATAATTGGGTTTGCTATGCAATATTTACCAGAAAATTATTTTTTTTGGCAAAATGTTATTTTTTCTGATGAGAACACTTTTCAGTCTACATATAATGGAAGGATTCGAGTATATAGACCACCAAATTCCCGATATGATGAGAAGTATACTCAAAAAAAGCAAACCAGTGGACGTGTCTCCGTTAATGTGTGGGCATGGGTAAGTTTTTACGGTGCAGGTGTATGCTGGAATATTGGTGGAACACTAAACAGTAATATATATCTTCAGATTTTGGAAAATGTTTTTCTTCCTTCTGCCGCGATAGTTTTTGAAGGAAATAACTTATATTTCAGCAGGATAACTGCCCTGTGCATACTGCAAGAAATATAGGAAACTGGTTTAGACAAAACAACGTAACATGACTGCCTTGGTGCTCTAGAAGTCCTGATTTAAATCCAATTGAAAATGTTTGGGGATTGATGGTAAAGAAAATGTACAAAATAAATTTTAAACCACAGAATGAAATAGTGTTAGGTATTTGATAAAATAGAAGAAATTTGGAAAGGGCGAATGACAATAATCACAGAAGAAAGAAAATATGCTCATAGGGTTGAATTGATAAACGGATATTACGCAAGACTATTCTTCTCAATCAAATTTCATGCCGGATTTGAAATCTTATCGCAAATTGCTCAACTTTTTTTTTGTAATATTGGGCAAAGTTTTTGTTTTGCATCAAAAAAGTAATCTTTACAAACAAAACGAGGTTTTGCGTCTATATTTTGTTATTTGTTATTGTAGTTCGCAAAAAATATATCATCATCATTAAGCTTTCGATAAGTATGTGTTCTATTTTGACAAGGATTCAAAATCAATAACGAACTATAATTAAAATTATCTAATAGTCAAAAATAATTGTATTTTTTTTTTCAGAACAAGTCTCAAACACCTAAGCTCCAGCACCCCCGCGATGACTGCTCAAGGCCAGCTGGCCGAACCTCCGAGCCCCAAGGCCGTCAAAGACCCCAAAGTACACACCACTTCCAAGGCTCGTCAGAAAAAATTCCTCAGACATTTTCCCAACGTCGAAGAGGACGAAAAGGTGCTCAATCACTACTCTTGTGCTCTAATCGGCGACATCTTGCTCCAAGGTCACCTGTACATTACCAAGAACTATTTTGCTTTCTATTCTAACGTCTTTGGATATGTTACTAAGGTAATTTTGTTTTTATCTAGGATTTCGGGACCGTATTTTACATTAGAAACCATCTTCAAATGCGACCTAAATAAATATAGTTTAAAATAATTCTTGAAATTCTTAATAGGCAGAAAATAATAATGAACGATAAACATTAGTATTATTGTGAAAAAAGCGTGGGGTGCTCGATATACGAAAAATATAGCACAAAGCGACCCACGCTTTTTTCACAACAATACTAATGTTTATCGTTCATTATTATTTTCTGCCTATATTAAGAATTTTCAGAATTATTTTAAAGTAAGTACATATATTTATTTTCCGCTTTTTAGTTTGATTAATTAAAGCGTGTTTTTTAGTTTTTGTAAACTATATTTATTTTTCATTTTTTAGTTTGAGTTACCGTTAAGAAAAAAAAATTTTTTTAGTAGATTAAGCTAGATTAGTAGATTATTGTATTGTCAGCGATACTTGATAAGTTTACAAAATTGAAATTAAATCTGACCGTTTAAAGTGGGTCAAAATCGGGTTCAAAGAAAACGGTTACAAACAAACATACATACAAACCCGAACAAACGACCAAAATTTACGGGTAGAATTTTTTAAATTTTTCTTTATTCTTAGCGACAATATCTATACGACCTCACGTTTGTTTCATTACTATCGGTTATTGTAATAATTATTCTGACATATTGACAGGTGTCAAATTTTGACAAGAGAATTTTTTGCGTATTTTTTTCAACTTTCCACCGTCAATATACATATGACCTTATAGTTTTTTCATTAAATTTTTTTTTAACGCCTTGACATATTGACAGCTGTCAAATTTTGACAGGAGAATTTTTTGCTTATTTTTCCCGAAGTCTCCGCATCGAATACTATACGACCCCATAATTTGTTTTGTCAAAATCGCTTCTTCGTTTTATACCTGACAGCTGTCAAAATTTGACACGAAAATTTTTTGCGTATTTTTTTCAACTTACCACCGTCAGTATAAATACGACCTTATAGTTTTTCATTAATATATTTTTTTAAACGCTTTGACACATTGACAGCTGTCAAATTTTGATAGGAGAATGTTTTCCTTATTTTTCCCGAAGCCTCCACATCGAATACTATACGACCCCATAATTTGTTTTGTCGAAATCGCTTCTTCGTTTTATACCTGACAGCAGTCAAAATTTGACAGGAGAATTTTTGGCGTAAATTTTTTTCAACTTTCCACCGTCAATATACATACGACCTTATATTTTTTTCATTATTTCCATTTTTTTTTACGATTTGACATATTGACAGCTGTCAAATTTTGACAGGAGAATTTTTTGCTTATTTTTCCCAAAGTCTCCGCATCGAATACTATAATATACGACCCCATAATTTGTTTTGTCAAAATCGCTTCTTCGTTTCATACCTGACAGCTGTCAAAATTTGACAGTAGGATATTTTTCTGCGTGTAGATTATTGTATTGTCAGCGATTCTTGATAAGTCTACAAAAATTAAATTAAATCTGACCGTTTAAAGTGGGTCAAAACCGGGTTCAAAGAAATCGGTTACGGACAAACAAACAGGTGAAGCTAATAAAAGCGCGTTAAAAATAGAAGAGTTCGGTTTTCCTCCGGAAGTAATTGGAATTTTCTTGATTTCTCAATTCTCACCAGCCTTAACTGAAGCTCCAAATTATCCAATCTTTTATTATTTTTAGCTACTGATTCCAATACTTACTGTCGAAGAAATAACCAAAGAAAAAACAGCTAGGATAATACCAAACGCGGTCGGAATCGCGACGAGCGAAGACAAGCACATCTTCGGAAGTCTCATGTCGAGAGACAGCACGCTGGCGTATATGAGGACCGTTTGGGAGAAAGCGAAAAGCGAGGAGGCACTACCGGAACCGGAAATCACTGTAAGCATCAACATATTAACTACTGAGGTTTAAGGGTGAAATTCCAGAAAACGTTTATCATATTTTGCAGAACGTATAAAATTTGTTAAAAAGTAACCCATATATATTTTGGGTCGTCCGTCAAGGACGATATTTGTGGTTATTTACAATTATTGGTATCCAATTTTTATATAAAAAAAAACCAAGGGAACGTTAACAGTTACAGTTAAGGTATTTTATTCATTATTGTCATGGATTTGGGCGTCGATATAGTAGTATTAGTAGTAGTAGTAGTAGTAGTAGTAGTAGTAGTAGTAGTAGTAGTAGTAGTAGTAGTAGTAGTAGTAGTAGTAGTAACATGTTTTATTTAGCAAAAAGCTAGAATTAAATATTTTTTAATACATTTTTTTTAACAACATTTTTATAGATTTATTTTTAATTTTAAAACGGAACCTTCTTTTAACAAAAACAGACATAAAAGTTAAACATTTTGCAAATTGTATCAAATATTACGTATCATTTTGTTTTTCAATTATGTAATTTTAAAGTTTTTTTAAATAGTTTTGATGATATTTGAGATTTAATAGAATTTTGCAAATTATTATATTCTATCAAACCTTTATGAAAAATAGACTTATAAGTTAATGTTTTAGACACTATCCACATACAAATTTTGATTAGTTCTTGTTTTATAATTATAACTAGCGTGTACCCGGCATGCGTTGCAACCCGCTGGTATAAATACAAACCCGAACAAACCCGATATATTAGTACCCGGCATGCCACTTTCTGAAATTGCACCTGTGCGAAGCCGGGGCGGGTCGCTAGTTATACATAAAAACCTTCCTCTTGAATCACTCTATCTATTAAAAAAAACCGCTTCAAAATCCGTTGCGTAGTTTTAAAGATTTAAGCACATATAGCTGCTTTGTTTTATATATGTTAAGATGGTCATGATTAAAAGAACAAAATTTTTTTAAACATTCAGGCAACAAATTATTTTTAATTTTATGTATAAAGATACATACATTTATAAACGTTTCCGCGAATACCATACTGATACAATTTACTCAATAATCTAGCCATGTCAATAAATCAATAAACCAGAAGTAGTAAAACGGTTTAACTACGGTAAAAATGGAGGACGGACCGGGGGCTGTCAAACTATCTTTAATCCTGATACTGATAATTATTTCTACATCTCTTCCACGCTATTTTTTCCCCCATAATTTTGCACAACCATTTATTGTTTCTGTCTTATTGTAGGAACCTGATCAAGATTCCTCCGAATCCGGTGAGAGCGACAGGGAATCGCCGCCCCTGGAAGCTGTTCCCTCCGGCTCAGAAGTACTGGCGAGTGCGAAATTTGATAGGATGAAGAAAGAGACCATTCGAAATCAAAGCGAAGGTAAGATTTTACTTTTACTATTTGAACAGAGCCATTGTACGTGTACAAGTACGAATGTTCGTAGAGTCAGTTGACAGCCACATGCGACATTAACAGCTGATACTGGTTTCTTCCTAAAATAGAAAAATTCCCATGATAACTTATTACCTCATATGATTGCAGCATCCTTGCTAGAACGAAAAGGCTCCAGAGGCTTCGTGCGGACGCTCAAAGATGCCATCAGCGAGTTCAGGAAATTACCCAGGCAGAGTTTGATTCTAGTTGCCACCACTCTCCTTCTTATTCTGTTGTTCTTATCGGCTGCGGTACTACTCTACAGGATAAACAAAATTCAAAATAAGTAAGCGAATAAGAATTCTAGTATTTATAAAATGAAAAGTTTTGGCAGAAAGTTGCCAGGTATAACAATGCTTAGGTTGACATAATACAGCAGCATTATCTTGTTATCTATCCTATGGTTGTATAACATTTTAAATACGACCTAAATATAGTATGTAAATGGCTTGAAATTAAGAAATTATCGTTAAATTTTAATAAATCATCTTTTATGTTTATAAGTAAATCAAAATTAAAAAATAATAATATTTCTTCACTATCTTTCAATATTCATATAATTAAATATACTAATACAATTAAATTTTTAGGTTTATACAGGGTTAGGAAAAATTACCAAAACGGTCGATTATTTCAAAATATACAGGGGTTATCAAAAAACGTCTTATATAAAAAATGTAGGGCTGTTAAAAATCTACATATCGGTGATAAATTGAAATATACACGGTCGCCCACAAAGTTGTGGAGAATGATAGTTATATTTTTTTAAATGGAACACCCTGTATATTTTTACATTTTTCAGTTCCACATAAAATTATAATTATTTTTTAATAAATGCATTATTAGTCTATACTTCATAGTTTCCGAGATATTGACTCTCGAAAAGTGACATTTTTGAACTTTGACAGCTTCTAACTTTCTATTAGTACGTCTTAGAGCAAAAAGATATTAAAAATTGAAGATAGGGACATGTAAGCCTTTTTGCTCTAAGACGTACTGTTAGAAAGTTATAAGCTGTCAAAGTTCAAAAATGTCACTTTTTCGAGAGTCAATATCTCGGAAACTATGAAGTATAGACTAATAATGCATTTAATAAAAAATAATTATAATTTTATGTGGAACTGAAAAATGTAAAAATATATAGGGTGTTCCATTTAAAAAAATATAACTATTATTCTCCACAACTTTGTGGGCGACACTGTATATTTCAATTTATCACCGATATGTAGATTTTTAACAGCCCTACATTTTTTATATAAGACGTTTTTTGATAACCCCTGTATATTTTGAAATAATCGACCGTTCTGGTAATTTTTCCTAACCCTGTATATTGATGAAAATTTAAGTTGGAAAAAACATATTGAATATTTAAGAAGTTACATCTCACCAATAATTGGCATTTTGTTTAAAGCCAGAAATTATATATCATTAAAATATTTAAAAACTATATATTATTCCTTGGTTTATTTAAAATTACAGCATACGATTTCAATTTGGGGATCAGCGAATTTAACTACAATTCAGCCGTTAAAAAACTACAAAACAAAATAATTAAATGCATACATAAACTTCCTTTTTTAGAACCAACTATAAATTTTTATGAACCAAACGGATATTTAATATAAGAAAAGCTTTATAAATTAAAACTATGCATTCTAATACACTCTATTATTATTAAAGAAAAACAATCGAATATAATATTTCCTTCCACCAACATTATTCACATCACGAGACAAAACCATCATATTCATACACCTATGGTAAAGAGCACTTTTGGCCAAAGATCAATATTAAATAAAGGAATAACAATTTACAACAGGTTGCCGAAAAAAATTAAAGAAATGTCAAAATTATGCCCTTTAAAAAAAAACACTAACAAAATATTTTTTAAAACTGAACTAATTTTAACGTATTATATTATTTTTTTTTGTAAATGGTTATTATATATATATTTTTTTAAATAATTTCGATGGGGTTATTAATAGTTAATAAACATGATTTTTATTATTTGTGATTTTATATTATATTGTATATTTGGTGTTATATTCTCTATAATGAACTTTTTAAGTTGGTTGAGAATAAAGATATATATTATTATTATTATTATTATTATTATTATTATTAATGCTTATTTTTTTAGGTATTCTATGTCATTGCAAGGTGCTACGTTGTCGTCTACTTCTAACGACATATACGGTGATATTTTGCAGTGGCAAACGCATCTTCATTCCAAATCAGCAGACGCAGTGAACAATTTTCTCGATAACAATCTAGATCAGATTGCTAAAGTAAGTTAAAGTTTAAACACTTTTTAGTAATGTATTTAATGTTCTACCGTGTGGGGTACCGCCAGACTGGCCACGGGAAATCCTGTGCAATTTTTGTTACCATCGAATATTGGCTCCCTTATTAAATTTACATGAAAATTATATTAGACTTTTTTTGAAGGTACTTGTGTGATGGACTCCAACACCAAATTTTATTATTTTCGAATAAGCCAATTAACTAAACTTGAACTTTCCATGTAATACCACAATCATTATTTTTCCTTGAATACTATGAAATATGTGGAAAATAATCAAAAATAAAACGTATAGTAACATTTGACATTGTCATAATTATTACTGGTTTTATTATGGTATTTATCAGAGCCGTATTTAATTTTTTTATATGTTGCGAAGAGTTTTTTCTAAATAACTTTTAATTGACTTATAAGCAGTGGCGTAACGAAAACGGAACCCCCCCCCCCCGCAAGCGTTTTCAGGGGCCCCCTCTCTATAACGAATGGAAAAGGATAATTCTTATTTTCATTACTATTAGGTTCAGGTTTATGAATTTTTGAATTCGTTAATCGTGTAATGATTTAATTAGGCTTAAACCCACATTATGTGTTAACTTCATCATCGTCATCATCATAAATCAGCCCTGTCTCGTCCACTGCTGGACATAGGCCTCTCCTAACCTAATCCATCTTGCTCGGTCTTGGGCATCTTTGATCCAATTTGTAGATATCCTCTTGATATCATCTGTCCATCGAGTCGGCGGTGCAGCATCCCTAGGTCGCCACTCCAATATCTTTTTAGTCCATCTATCATCTGTCATTCTTGCGACGTGGCCTGCCCAGTTCCACTTTAGGTGTGTTATTCTCTCAACAGCATCCATAACTTTCGTTCTCCTACGGATCTCTTCGTTGTGGATTGGGTGTCGCAATTTCACCCCCAACATAGCTCTTTCCATGGCTCGTTGGGTAACTTTTATTTTGTTGGATCGTTTTTTGTGTCAATGTTAATGTTTCTGAGCCGTATGTCAGTACTGGGAGGATGCATTGGTCGAAAACTTTACGCTTGTGTAACTGTGTTAACTTACCTACTATTAAATCAGCAAACAATTCGAATTTACATATTTTATAATCCTAGGTAGACTGGTAGGTAGTTATTAAATCATTATACGTAATATTCCAGCAAATATGATGCAAAATCAAAATTTTAAAACACCACTTATAATGTTGCTTACCATGTATGGTAGTAACGGGGGTAGCAGTGATCCAGCCTCATAGAATCCAAAAGAGAGAAAACAGTAAAACACATGAACACTCAACAAGTATGCACAAACATTGTGTCACTAATAAGTACTATACAAGGTATTAGGTATACAAAACGACCAGATCGTCAAGAGTTTTTTTTTGCAAAATCGTTTATAATTTCGTCGATATTTATTGTTTCAACAAACTCGTGTTCGATACTGAATACGGATAAATCCGAAAGGCGTTGTTGTCCCATGGTGTTACGTAAATAGGTTTGTACTATTTCAAGTTTGGAAAAAGATCGTTCCGCTGATGCCACACTAACTGGTAAAGTTAGAAATAACATCACTGCACTAGATACATCTGGAAAATTTGAAGAACATACTGATTTTTTATTAATAAATGATCCACAAGTTCATACACTGTTTTTAATTTTGAAATACCATCTCCAAGTCCCTTTCTGAGGCTTAAAATTTGACTAGGAAAGTCAATGGACCAGTCTTTATGGTATATCGTTCGTAAATTCTTCTTTGCTGCCTATTATATCAAAGGTTGTAGAAAAATGTTTGGCATTGAGGTTGATGGAATTTTTTGAGTCTAACGGTCTGTTTTCTGAAAATCAATTTGGTTTCCGTAAGGATAGAAATACTGTTATGGGCATTTTAAATCTTATTAATAGTATCAATAAAGCCTTCCACAATAAACAATTTAATACTGTGCTATTCTGTGATTTGAGTAAAGCATTTGATTGCGTTAGCCATGATATTCTTCTGGAAAAACTCAGGAGGTATAAATTATCACAGAGCAGCGTCAGGTTGATTGAATCCTATCTTGAGAACCGGACTCAGGTAGTGGAGGTGGCAGGGGTGAGGTCGGCGGAGAGTAGATTAACCGTTGGAGTCCCACAAAGGTCAATACTGGGTCCAATCCTCTTTCTGGTATACATCAATGACTTGCCAGCTCCACAGAGGGACTTTATACTCTATACTCTCTTCGCCGACGACACGCCCATGTCTTTCACTGCTAATAGCCTCCTGGAATCATGGAATGGATCATTGGAGGTCCAGGATAGAGCAGAAAAGTGGTTCTGCTCAAACAAATTGCTTCTGAATAAGGATAAAGCAAAAAGAATCGTCTTTTCCATGCGAGATCTAGCGGATGCTGACCAGGGCGGGGAATCGGTGAAGTTCTTGGGTGTGCACCTGGATCCGGGGCTACAATGGGGAGCACACACTGAGGCGGTGGCTTGCAAGCTGAACAAGAACTTATTCCTCTTGCGAAGCTTGAGAACCTGTGTCTCGAAATAAGTCCTAAGAACGACTTATTACGCCTTATTTCACTCCCACCTTTCTTACGCGATATTGGTTTGGGGGCACTCTTCTGGTGCCCAGAGGCTGTTTGCCCTCCAGCGGAAAGCTGTACGACTGATAAGTGGCCTTGCGTACCGAGAAGATTGTAGAGGGTCTTTTAGAGAATTGGGAATACTCACTTTGCCTTGTCGGTATGTTATGGAGAATCTTCTGTTTGTTAAGCGCAACCAGGGATCATTTAGAATGCATAGGGATCTTCATGACTATGAAACCCGATCCAGTAACGATCTGGTGCCTTCTTATAGACCGTTGGGGAGGTGTCAGGATGGCCCACGGTTTTGGTCAATAAAATTTTTTTATGTATTACCTCCTGACATAAGAAACCTTCCTTATAACAAGTTCAAGGTTAAAATCAAAATCGTATTACTTGAGAATACTTTTTATTGGATCCAGGAATACCTGAACTTTCAATTTTAACAGACTGTGTTCAAGTGTAGGGTATATAGTCTTGTTTGTATGTACTAGAATAAGTTTTTTTATTGATATTTTATAATGTTTAACTGTTTAGTGTAATTTTAAAGATTGCTATTACGTCCATTTTCATTTGACGTGTGTAAACTATCTTGTGTAATGACATGAAATAAATATTGATTGATTGATTGCCCCCCCTCCCGCGATTTGGGGTCTTTGTTACGCCACAGCTTATAAGAAAATAATACAATTTGGTGTGTGAGTCCATCATACCAGGACCTTCGAAAAAAGTCTAATACAATTTTGATGTAAAATGAATAGGAGATCAAAAAACACCAGGTATAATAGATGTTTTCCTAGACTGAAGAATTTATCAGAAGTTTTCTTTGTCTTTAGGTTCGGCAATCTCTTGAAGCTCTGTCCACACTTCTCATGGGACAAAATCAAAACCCTAAAGACGATGGTAACGCCACGCCGCCCACAACGGCGGAGGAGACACAAACTACAGCTGAGCCAGCGTCCACCAGCAGCACAGTCAATAACGACAGTTAGCATAACTAGCGCCAAAATGTTTTAGTTAAGTTTTAAACATGCCGTACTATAAGTAGGTAATTTTTGTGGGCATAATCCAGTTTGTGATGAATGCTTATTTCGTGGTATACTTGGTACAAAGTGAAGTAACTGCGTAAGTCTTTATTTGAACGTTAGAACCACAGCTGAACCTTAAATCTAGTTATTAAAATTAAATGATAAAAAATTTTTTGAAAATTCGAAAAATCTTTTTAAATTATAAACAATACTTAGTTGTTTTTGGAAGTAAGATGCGAGAGAAAACCAGAGACTTTTTGGTGGAGAAATTAAAGTTTTCATTAAAACTAAACAAAATATATAATATACCCACCGGCTATTATAGACCAGGGTCGATAATTTTTGAAACAAAAAAAAATAATAGTAGGATGAAACCCATTGGAAAAGGAAGAGAATAGAACAAAAATGAAAGGAAAAATAAATTACGGGCGATCCGAGGTCGGGAAGGGGGGGGGTTTAAGGGTAGAAAATGATTTATCTCGATTTCCGGTAAACTACAAGTCCTATGGAAAAACGTTAAATCGCAAAGTTGTAGGTAATAAAAAGATCTACAACTTTTGTATTTACACTTTTTTCATATAACCTCAAAATGTATGTGAAAAATTCAAATAACCAAGTTTTTGGTTTTTTATTTTTATCTTTTACAAAAATTTTTTTTTATCCACGAAATTTGGTAAAAACTTACCTTTTCATGTCCTAAACACACTGTAATTTTTTTGATTTAAAATATTTATTTTTTAACCTTATTTTGACTTAATATCGAAAAAACACCCTAATTTTCAATCGAAAATTCTCTCGTCAAAATATCTGCTTTTTTAAAAAAGTCGGTGGGATTTTTGTTCGTTGAAATCTCTACTTTCTGATAGTGTTAAAAAAATATACATTACTATGGTAAATGTTCTCAAAAAAATGCAAAGAAACGAAAAAAACTCGAATCCGAATTTTTTTTTTAGATCAATATGTAAAATTTTGAGCTATTTATTAAAAGTTATACTTTTTTTTATCAATGTAACATGGAATCTTACGTTTTTCGAGTAATTAAAGTATAAATTTTAATAAATAGCTCAAAATTGTACATATTGATCTAAAAAAAAATTTCGGATTCGAGTTTTTTTCGTTTCTTTGCATTTTTTGAGAACATTTACCATAGTAATGTATATATTTTTTAACACTATCACAAAGTAGAGATTTTAACGAACAAAAAGCCCACCGACTTTTTTAAAAAAGCAGATATTTTGACGTGAGAATTTTCGATTGAAAATTAGGGTGCTTTTTCGATATTAAGTCAAAATAAGGTGAAAAAATAAATATTTTAATTTAAAAAAATTACAGTGTGTTTGGGACATAAAAAGGTAAGTTCAAATTTTTCTGTAAAAGATAAAAATAAAAAACCAAAAACTTGGTTATTTGAATTTTTCACATAAATTTTGAGGTTATGTGAAAAAAGTGTAAATACAAAAGTTGTAGATCTTTTTATTACCTACAACTTTGCAATTTAACGTTTTTCCATAGGACTTGTAGTTTTACCGGAAATCGAGATAAATCATTTTCTATCCTTAAACCCCCCCTCCCCCCCCCCTCCCGACCTCGGATCGCCCGTAATTTATTTTGCCTTTCATTTTTGTTCTATTCTCTTCCTTTTTCAATGGGTTTCATCCCACCATTATTTTTTTTCACTTTTTACCATTTTCAAAGGCTTCAGCACTGGTCTATTAATCTATACTGCGTCCATTAATTATTATGGAATAGGTAAAAAAAGTACTCAAATTTTTAACATCCATATCTCCATCAAAATTATATCAAACCACCCAATTTTTGATTTATTAGGTAGGCCGTCCCTTGGACTACTTAGCACAATGTGTTTGACCTTACTTTATGTCTTTTTTATACAGGATGATGGCTAAGATACCAAGCCGTGTAAAATGTGCTGATTTTAAAATATGTTTGGATAATACGAAGCAATGAAAATTGAATTTTATTAGTGTACTGGTTATAGCTTTATGTTAGGTACTTACTGTACAAATTACAGCGCAGTGCCGTTCGTGTCAATTAAAAAAAATTTAAAAAGATCGTGATATAACACCAACTTAACAATAGTAATAACAATTTAAAGAAACAACTTAAGTATAAGAATAAACATTAATAACGCGTGTTTTCTCCACGGACGTTAATGACAGCTTGACAACGATTTGGCATACTGAGAATCAGATTTCTTATAAAAACCTAATCCATATTTTCCCATATTCTTTGTAGCGTCAATCTCAGTTGAGCCAAAGTTTCTGGTGGGTTAGCTTTTGCACGAACCTCTCTGCCCATTCGATCCCACAAAGGCTCTATAGGGTTAAGATCTGGGCTTGGAGCTTTCCAATTCATTACGGTAATTCCCGCGTCTGCTAGCTATTCCGTTACTATTCTCGCCGTATGTGGACGTACGTTATCTTGCATAAAAATAAAGTTTTCTCCAATAAAGGGAGCAAAAGGCACAACATGCTCCTGGATACTTTCCGTAATGTTCCCGTCACTATTTAATCGGTGTAACTAGCAACGTAAATCCAAATAAAAGTGAAACGTTTTCAATCAATATAATTTGCAATATACAGATTTTTAAATTTTTTTTAATTTACGCGAACGGCATTGCGCTGTAACCAGTCAGTACACTAATAAAATTCAATTTTCATTGCTTCGTATTTTCCGAACATTAATTTTAAAATCTGCACATTTTACACGGCTTGGTATCTTAGCCATAATCCTGTATAAAAAAGACATAAGGTAAGGTCAACACACATTGTGCTAAGTAGTCCAAAGGACGGCCTACCTAATAAATCAAAAATTGAGTGGATTGATATAATTTTGATGGAGATATGGGTGTTTAAAATTTCAGTACTTTTTACCTATTCCATAGTTAATGGACGCAGTGTATTATAAAAACTACTTTGCGGAGAACTTTTAACCGTAGGTTAATCTGAACGAAGATTAAACAAAGATAGACAAACACATACATAGTGTTCTGAGTTAACTAACTCTAAAGTTGAATGTCTATCTTGCTATATCGTCGTTGATTAATCCAGCAGTAAACCAATCAGTATTTATTTTTTAAAGTTCCATAGGTACGAGATTACATTATACAGGGTGATTAAAAGTTATGGTATTTAGGTTTTATATTATTTTAATTGGTTGAACGACAGAACTATAGGGTCAATAATAATTAGATAAACCATTAACGCTACTAATTTCTAACAATTTTTTACTTACAATAATGTTTTTTCATGGGAATTCTTAAAAATCGGCTTAACCTTTTTTTATTGTCCTGTATACACGTTGAAGTTTTGATGATACTTAAAAGCGTGAGCGAAGTTATGAAAGTGTAAAATTTCTACTACGATAGAATTTAATGTTTTGCCAAATACTATAATGCCATAAAGCTACATATGGGAGAAAATTATACTAAATAAACAGGATTTACTACTTACATTTAAAATACCAAACCGTCTTAAATCTTATTTGTTTAAAAACGTGTTGGTTTTTATGTAATAATAATATGTTATTTATGCCTATACACATAAATATCTGGGCATTTATTGTATTTGTTTGAAGGTGTAGTATCGGAC
Organism: Polydrusus pterygomalis; assembly: GCA_963969555.1. Classification (NCBI taxonomy): domain Eukaryota; kingdom Metazoa; phylum Arthropoda; class Insecta; order Coleoptera; family Curculionidae; genus Polydrusus; species Polydrusus pterygomalis. The sequence continues at coordinate 12,347,063 of OZ018383.1, forward strand.
TTCCATTGTCTTTATTTTGTTATAAGGTTTTGGACAAGAAGAGGCTTCCAGATATTGGGGGATATCTATACTTGGTTTACTAAATATGTGGGTATTTTGATTCATGAAAGCTGCTGCTTTGCATTTTCGTTTTCTCCAGTGCTCTGTTCCGTGTCCAAAACCTTGGCTTCTGACCACTGTATATTATGTTGGTTGGTCCATACATGTTCCGCTATACCTGATCTCGAAGTTTCACCTCTTTGAGTATGTTTCACCTCTTTGCGGTGAAGTTTTGGACACAGAACAGCACTGGAGAAAACGAAAATTCAAAGAAGCAGCTTTCACGAATCAAAATACCCATATATTTAGTAAACCAAGTATAGATATCCCCAATATCTGGAAGCCCCTTCTTGTCCAAAACCAACAGCTCGAACTTCACACTCCAATAAGCACGTAGGCGGAGTCATCAAGCTTCATTGCACATGGACAGTATTTAAGACAGTAGCCTTAGAATTATGATTTAGTTTATACTTGGTTAAGTAACAAAATAAACACAATGGAAGTCCGACATGGTAATTTTTTTGATATTTGTTGTATGTTCTGAATAAGTATAGATAATATTAATTAGTAAAATTTTCTCTTAAAATTAGAAATAAGTACGCACCCTATATAGTTAATACAATAAGCTCAAACCATGATAACTTACTGTCCTAGTAGTCTATGTGTAGACTACCCCCTTATAAAGTATAATTCTTTATTCAATTTAAAAAACGTAACTTTTTGAAAACCACATACCTAGTTGAAATTCCCCGTTAGATTAATTTGTTTTAAAAATACCTAAAAATATATTGCTTTAGGCCTAACATTAGTTTATAATAGATGACTTGCAGGGTTTCGAAATTTTTGTTTAAACGCTCAAAACATCAAATTAATCGAGCCTACTGTTAACCTAATATGGTATTACATTTCTTGGGTAGTAAGCATGGCTTTAAAACTAGTATCTTCTACATAATACTTTAATTCTTTTATTTAAGCCCAATAATATTGCTATCTCTTAAAAAAGTTTCCATTATTAATTTGCTATAAAGTAGTATACTAGAAATTAGCTCTTTACAACGCTGTTAAAAGTCGATAAAACAATTTGGAACACTCTGTAGAAAATCTTAGGTATAATTGGTTACAATTGTATTAATCATTAACAGATTTAATAGGTTTCAATTTAAAAGGGACATATTTGTAAGTTCTTTAGTACAAACATATCTTAGTTTTTTAATTGAACATTTTTGGCTAGTTCCAAAAGTTGTGGTTTTATTATTTTTAAATATGGGGGGTTGTTATGTTGTGTATTGTATACACCTTTTAAAAATTATTTCGATTGTGACTAGTATGTTGACCGTAAAAGATTATATAATTATGCATCCACAAATTGAATTTCTTTTGTAAAAAGCATAAAAAGTAATCTTGCGGTCAAACAGTTTTTACATGAGAACAGGGTTATTTTAGGTATTTATTAACGATTTCGGGTACATCGTAAAAATGTATGCGATTGAATCGATTCGAAGCAAATATTTCAATTGATGTTCTACAAGGTGTAGTAGAGCTCCGCTCGGTTCAATCGGATATATACAGGGTTGCCCAGAAGTCCGGAATAAAATTAATATAGCCTTAACCTGTAAGTTTTAGGGAAAACACTCGGACACGTCAATTTAGTTTTATATATGCTCACGTTTAGACGTTATTCGTTTGTTTTTTTTATGGACAATTGTCAAAGATATGACGACATCGATTTTTCTAAATAGAAACATACAGCATCATTTGAAAGCTAATATCTCGTACAGTATGCTCATACGTTTTGGCGCGATTCTGTCAAGCTATTTCAAAATGGCGACTGTTAAAAGTTTTTAAAAAATCTCTATTTAAATAAGCGGAAATGATAGATCATTGATGTTTCTTTTTACCTTTCAAGGTAAGAAATCTTCATTGTTTCACGTTCTGACATTTGGTGACTTAACAATAGTTATGGTATATTTGTTTTGTCGAAAAAAATAAAAATGTAACGAAGCAAAATAAAACATAACGAAAAGGTGGTTTAACGTGGCGAATGCTGAAAATGTCCTCCACCTTTTACTTGGCATGCTCCCAGACGATGGTAAAATCCGTCAACGGAATTCCGAATGGCTTCAGCCGGTATGTTACGTGTCTCCAATCTAATTTTGTATTTCAAATCTTCAATGTTATTTGGCCTATTTTGGTCAATTTTTGAAGTACCTAAAAACTTCTTTAGGCGCGTTTAGCACTTTTTGTGGGCACTGAATTAAACTGAGCCGTCACGCGTCACACTCGGCTGTGTAACGCTCGAATTCAACTGCTATATTCAATCCGAACTGACCCTGACCCGAATGAACGTTATATGCAAGAGCATGCCGCAAACAGTGTGCGTTGTATAGACACTCGTCTGCGTCTCGGGTATGTTCTGGCATTTTTTAAATTATATATTTACGTAGGGTGAAGTAAGGTTTACCGTAATTACTTCTGTCGTGTGGTCTTAATCACACACAATTTTTTCTTTTAAGTATCCACAAAGAAAATAGTCTAGAGGCGTTAAGTCTGGGGACCTCGGTGGCCATTCAATTGTACCACGTCGTCCAATCCAGCGACCTGGAAATATCTCATCTAAATATCTTCTCACATTGACACCAAAATGCGGGGGAGCACCATCTTGGCGATACCAAATTGTTTCATTACAATTTTTACCTTGAAAGGTAAAAAAAGCATCAATGATTTATCATTTCCGCTTATTTAATAGAGATTTTTTAAATACTGTGCGAGATATTAGCTTTCAAAACGATGTGTTTCCATTTAAAAAAAAATCGATGTCGTCATATCTTTCACAAACGTCTATAAAAAAACAAACGAATAATGTCAAAATGTGAGCACTATAATGCTTGCTTTATACAGGGTGGCCCTTTAGTGTGGCAAAGTACAATAGCTCCGTTACTATTTCAAATACATTAAAAATATTAATACAAAAATTGAAGGACAGTAAGTGACTTATAACGTAAAATTATTTTTAACTCTATAGGGTGGCTCAAAAAAGCGGAACAAGAAAAAATGTACTTTTTTCAAATGGAACACCCTGTATATTTTTAAATTTTTAAAATCCACATAAAATTACAATTATTTTTTATTAAATACATTATTAGTCTATACTTTATAGTTTCCGAGATATTGACTCTCGAAAAGTGACATTTTTGAACTTTGACAGCTTATAACTTTCTAACAGTACGTCTTAGAGCAAAACGGCTTACATGTCCCTATCTTCAATTTTTATTATCTTCCCAAAAAAATCAACTTCCAGTTAAACCGGAACAACTATATTTCCTGCTTTCGAGTAACATCCGGTTTAACCGGAAGTTGATTTTTTTGGGAAGATAATAAAAATTGAAGATAGGGACATGTAAGCCGTTTTGCTCTAAGACGTACTGTTAGAAAGTTATAAGCTGTCAAAGTTCAAAAATGTCACTTTTCAAGAGTCAATATCTCGGAAACTATAAAGTATAGACTAATAATGTATTTAATAAAAAATAATTATAATTTTATGTGGAATTTAAAAATGAAAAAATATACAGGGTCTTCCATTTGAAAAAAGTACATTTTTTATTGTTCCACTTTTTTGAGCCACCCTATAGAGTTAAAAATAATTTTACGTTATAAGTCACTTACTGCCCTTCAACTTTTGTATTAATATTTTTAATGTATTTGAAATAGTAACGGAGCTATTGTACTTTGCCACACTAAAGGGCCACCCGGTACCTCTCATTTAAGATTTTAAGTTAATTTAAGATTTAATTTATCATTTAAACTAAGCTAAGAAATAATTTTGTTAATTTTTACCTCGAAAACGTGCCACTAAATTAAATTAAATAAAGTGCAAAAAAAAGAAGATTTTTCCAGCTGTTGTTACAACAAAAAGCAAGTAGTAAAAAACAAATCGTAGTCTTCCATTACAAATCACAAGCAGTCAAAATAAATAGAGAAAAAGCACTTTATTTGTTGATAAAAATAAAAATTCCAAGTATAATTTTAGGTTATTGTCACCCATCAAAATATTCATCTTTCTTCCTGGCCAATCACGGACAGTTGTGGAGAACGATCTAACGCGATTTAGCACGATCTGGCACGATCTTTTACCTTAAGTTGAAAGTTGGTCAACTCTTAAATTAAATTAAATGATAAATTAGTTTAAATGAGAGGTATAAACGTATGCATAAGAAAATTAACTTTCAACTTTTAAATTCTTAGTTTAGTTTAAATCTTAAATTAAATTAAATGTTAAATGGGAGGTATAAAGCAGGCATAAAACTAAATTGACGTGTCCGAGCGTTTTTCCCAATAGTTACAGGTAAAGGCTATATTAATTTTGTTCCGGACTTCGGGGCAACCCTGTATTTTTACATGTACTAGTAGTCAATTATGTTTATATTTATAAATTAAAAACATTAGTCCAATTCCGTAAAGCTTTGCTAAACCTTTCAAAAAGTAGTTATTTATTTTATTTTCGCATTTAAAAAATTTATATTTGTTATGATTTTAGGGGCATTTTTATTGTACTTAATGAAAGCGTTTCATTGTTATTTTTGTTTAGTATTTTGAATACTTGTTTAGTAGGCAATATTTATAGAAATAACTTCGGAGGTCCATCAGGCACTAACTTGTTAAACTTATATAATGGTGCTTGCAGTACTATTTGCAAAAAAAAAGTGTCAAGCAGTCCAATGTTTCTACTTCTACTAATATTTTTGTGCAGAATAGACTACAAAATGCTGTTGTCTACGTGTGAACAACAACATTATTGACGACCTCTATAAACCTAGCAGAACAAGGTGCTCAAAATTGAAAATTTTTGTATGGAAAATTAGCTGCTAGTTAGGTGCTAATTAGGTGCCAGCTTTAAAATTTAGGTGCTCCTATGGGTTTTGAGAAAATTATATTTTTGTGTTGTTCTGCTAGATTAACGTTAAGCTAGCAGAACATTACTGTCAAATAAGCTAATCAAGAACAAAATGTAGTACCAAAATTAGGTGCTTGTTGAATATCTAAAAAAAAATTTAATTAGTTAAGGTTTTTAAAAAATACCGCCATGTTCTGCTAATTTTAAGAGGAACAAATTCCGTGTAAAAGGTATATCGGCAACCGGTTTGTTCGTTGTTACCAGAGCATTTTTTTTTAATTCAATTTTTTATAATAATATTATTTTATAAAATTTAAATACAAAAAAAATGCTCTTGGTAACAACGACCAAACCCTGTTCCCGATATACCTTTTACACGGAATTTGTTCCTCTTAAAATTAGCCGAACATGGCGGTATTTTTTAAAAACCTTAACTAATTAAAAAATTTTTTAGATATTCAGTAAGCACCAAAAGAGCACCTAATTTTGGTACTACATTTTGTTCTCGATTAGCTTATTTGACAGTAATGTTCTGCTAGCTTAACGTTAATCTAGCAGAACAACACAAAAATATAATTTTCTCAAAAACCATAGGAGCACCTACATTTTAAAGTTGGCACCTAATTAGCACTTAACTAGCACCTCATTTTCCATACAAAAATTTTCCATTTTGAGCACCTTGTTCTGCTAGGTTTATTGACGGGCTCTAGTCCTTATCGGGAACGTAAGGATCGTTATCCTTATTTATTTCTACACGCCAAAGGACTTGTGCATCTCACGCTCGTGTGTTGGACATATTGTAACAATATGCTTCATTTTTGAATAATATAATTGTTTTGTTTGTTTAATTTGTTAACGTATAGCCGTTTTAAAGTCAGGTCAAAATTGCGTCGAAAACACTTTTAAACCCCCTTAACGAAACTTTAGGCGCCGTTGAAATACGAGTGCAATTTTGTAAGGGGGTATTTTTTAAAAGTTTTTCAAGATGTTTCCGTTTTAAGTTTAAGGGTTGTCACAGGCATTACAAATTCAGTTGTTTACAATATTCTTATGTCAGTGTAAAAATATACGGTGAATTAAAGAATTTTTATACCCCGTGATTTATCGGTGATCGATAAGTAGGTAACCCTTAAGTCCTAAGTTGTACTAACACTGACGCGTTGGCAATTTCGTTTTTCAAAATTTTTGGTTCGCCTGCCGATAGCGAATTGCTCAAGATCGTCTTTATGCCAGTTTACTGGGTTCCCTAGGACAAATAGAGATCTTGACAAATTCACAAAAAAAGGAAGTATCAGACATTTAGAATGAAAGAAATTGGTCGTATGCGTCACCGAATTTGACTTTTAGCTTAAAAATTTGCTCTTTGCATAGTATGTGATAGATCTCTACCACTTTGTTTAAAATTTTTAAACAAACTTCATGATTTTTTGATGTGATAAAAAGACAAAACAATGAATGGCAGAAATAGAACGTTAGTTTTTTAGAAGAGGGTTTTTAACGACTGGACTGAATAGATTATAGGAACGAAAAGGTTTGCCAGTGAGAATGAATTTTTTTAATAATAAATATAATGGAATTGTTAAGTACCCTGTTTGTTAGAGCAGTTTAACTGCTTCAAAAAAATGTACCGAGTAACGGCGATAGTTTTTTACAACCAAATTTATGTTACAAGAATTATAAATTATACTTAAATTTAGTTGGATCAGTATCAGCTAACTTAAAAAATAAAGAACAGCCAAAAGTTTGAAAAAGCAGATAGTTAGTTAATCAGTACATATTTTTGAATAATTCTGTATTAATGCACTAAAACGTATAAAGGTTATTTATTCCCATAGTATGTATATTTTGTATATTTTTGTAGTTAGAATACATACCCAAAAGGATTTTTAAAGAACCATAGCTTATCTCGTTGGGTTACATTTTATCGATGTAAAGTTGTTAGTTGTTTATTTTATTTCTAGTTTATTTTAAACGATAAATCAAGCTTGAATGTTCCTCTATTTGCCATTTTAGGTATTCCTGAGAATTAATTAATAAGTAACTGTAAAAACGAGCCATTTCAAGATTACCTCTTATTGTAAGTTAGCCGAAGTAAGTAGACACACATTAATAACAAATAAAATATCCACTTGCAAGTTGATATAAACATTTCCAACATATTTCTTTTTCGTCTCATGGCTGGTCAAAATTCTATGTGTTTCTATTCGCTCTAGCTTTACTATATTGACTGGAATGGCACATAATATCAATGCATGTTGTTGGTACTTTACAAACTTAAAATTAGATTCACACTGTGTGAAAAAATGGCTCTAAAAACTAAAAAAAAATCATAGTAAGATAGATAGAGGTATTTTTTTGTTGGTGCATATAATTTTAAACCTATTGTAATAGAAAAACCTGTGATATTTTGTTTTTGCTTTTATCCATTATTGAATATAGTGGTTCTGTAAAATTATGAATGTGTTTCTTTTTTTTTATCAACCCCACCACCCAATAATACACCTAACACCCAACTTAGCATAAATCTTACGAGTTCTCATATCAAAATCAATACCTATTGAAAACTTAGATTTTATTTATAAATATTAAAAAATAAATACTACTCACTATATCTCTTACTAATATACTAAATCACATTTATATCACTGCAAAATAGCTGTTGGATTCTGCATTGTTTTCCACTTTAATCAGCCTATCCAAAAATAGGGCAACATAAGGAACCAAGCAAGTCAACAGAACATAAAATATGTATGGTATAGGTGCCGTACTCCCGAACGGATAAAACCACAAACCCCTTCTTGTAGCATCTCTTATATGATGGGATATAAAAGCTGTAAGACCTATTAAAGCAACTCTTTTTAAGGATGGTACATGTAGAACATAACTAGTCAATATCAGAAGAGTAAACAGAGTAACTGGAATAGTTGAACAGTGAAGGAATGGTCTATGTTTTAAACTTGTGGCATCCTAAAATGAAAATTGTTCTATAAAGTCGATTAAAACAAGTTTTTGACTGAACTATACCTTTAAGTACACCGATTTGGCGACTATAAAATGATCCAAATCAATAACTGAGGCCAAAATAGTGCAGCTAACGATCTCGAAAAGTCCTCTTCGGGTGCTATACCCACTTTTATCACTATTAAAGTAAAAAATTACCCAACAAAGACCAGCGATAGCAGCGTGAGTAAAATTGTCAAACAACGCTATTACCCAACTTATGCTAGTACTTCTTACTAGATAATCGCCGATCACAGCTGTTAGAGCTAAAACTACTGTTAAATAGGCGTTTAAATTCGAAAATAAACTGAAAAAATTCATCACAAATTCGAAAATAATGTGAGGTTAAATAATTTTAATAAAAAATTATTTGACAAGAAGCGCTTTAAGTACCTCCATATCCTAAGAATAAGAAATCCTTTCCCGGCTTGGCTAGGTTTTTTTGCTGTTAGGTTCCAAACACATAATCCGAGTATATCGTTCTCTGTTGGATACAGGTAAAAGTCCTGTACGGATCCGCTGACACTGTCAAACCAGCAAAAATCAACATTAAATTAAAATTAATAACCTGAAAATAAGTGGACAAAGTTTAGTGTCTTTTTGGCCCCAAATGTAAAGATTTCCAAATCGTAAAAAATGACTGAGCAGGCTATCAGCGAGCTGGAGGCTGCGGCCCAAATCATAATGGTATATTTTCCATAAAACACCCTTATAAGGACATAAACAAAGAATTTATTTTTAGGCTCCCCCAAACATTGTCTCCAACGAACAAAGACATGCCGCAGAGACAATTTTCCTCAACTTCAGAAAAAGCAAATCACCTTACGGAATCTGCAGGGAAATTTTGGAAAACTCGCATAATCAATATGTTTTATTTGAGGCTGCAGAAGTACTCAAAGAAGCTATTATCCGGGAATGGTCTTTTCTCCTTGAAGCTGATCGGTAGGTTCTTTTTATATCTATTAAAACTGATGAAATTTTCTCTTTTTAATTATTGCCTTCGAGCTTCATTTGGAAGGGAGTTGGGTTTTGTTTTATCTTAATTTTTATACAATTTCAGAGCCTCATTGAGGCAATATCTAATGCAATACATAACCAGTCATGAAGTAGCTCATTTTGTCAGGGCTAGATTACTGCAAGTCATTGCCATCATGGTTAAAAGAGCAAGTATAGATGATTTGGGAAGAGAACGGGGTACAATATTACAAGATGTAGAAAATTTGATTGTCAATGCAGAAGCAGACAAGGTATGTAGGTACTTTTTTAAACCAAAATCATTTTTTTAAATACTTTGCATATTACTTTTAGAAACTTCTTGGTTGTAATATCATAGCGAACCTAATGCAAGAATATGCTAGTACAGTCAAGTCAACGGATGTTGGCCTCCCTTGGGAAGTCCACTTTAAGGCCAAAAAACATTTTGAAGCCACTGATCTCAAACGAATATTTCGGTTTTGTGTTTATTTGTTATCTGAAGTGGTAAAGAACGATCCACCTTACAGTGATATTATGGTACAGTTGACGAGGCACTTGCTACAAATAACTGAAAGGGTGTTGACGTGGGGTTATGTCTCACCAATTTATATCCTTTTTTTACATTTATTTTCGTGTATTGCATTTTTTCCTTTGAAGAATCAATTCTTACCATTGAAAACTATCTAAGATTATTTAAGGATTTGAGGACCACATTCTTGCATTGAATAGGAGACTAGCGTCCGGTTCTTATGCAGTGAGAGTTGTCTCAAGAGAATTGGGGAAGAATGTGGGTAGAATGGTTTCTTGTTTACTTATTGAGAGTCACTTAAGGTATGGTATTGCTTTTTGGGGATTTAGTAGTAAGGGCCTATTGGGCTCTACATTGGTGTTGCAAAAGAGGGCATTAAGATACTTGTGTGGTGTTGATTGTCATACTCACTGTTAACCTTTATTTGTCAGGGAAAAGATTTTAACTTTGATTGGAATTTTTATCTTGGCCTTAACCATAAAAAATATAAAAATGACGTTATTAACAGCTCCCATAATATGCCTACTGTGAATGATATTCCTCTTCCTATACCAAAAACAACTCTCACCAAAAATGCCTTGATATTTGAGAGCATCAAAATTTATAACCACATACCACTGGCTTATCGGCAGGTGATTGATGACAGGATTTTTAAGCAAAGACTAAAAAGGCAACTAATTACTAGACCCTACTATACTATCCAGGAATTTTACAATGATAATATCTAGGCATTTCCTTTCATTTTTTTTTAACTTTGATTAGTATTCTTGCCAGATTTTTTCTAAGATTGAGCTTGTCTTAGATTGATTTGTGTGTACCATGTGTCCATGACTGTTTTGTTGTCTCACAAGGTGTGATTATCTATTTATTGGATTACTTATTCTTACTTTATATTAGTGATGTAAATTTAAAAAAAAACGTTTTGTTTTTAAAAAAAAAAACGTGTTTTTTTTAGAAAAAAAAAACAATGCGGTTTGTTTTTTTTCAAAAAAGTTTTTTTTTTCAGAATCATTGTTTTTGCTTTATAGAAAAAAATAATTTTTTTTTAATGTAATGATTTTATAAAATATAATAAAGTAATCTCTATTCTATTCTCTATTTATTAATAAAGGTACATACTTCTTTTATTACCTATTTAAAATGCTGGAATACTTAACCTTAACAGTAGCTGTCGCTGTCGTATGATGATTTTTAATAATTTTATTAGAAATATAAAATCTCCCATTTTTCTTGTGTATTTTTAAGAATTTTGGTCCAACCGGGCACAACGCACAACCAATAAATATGTTTATTTATTTTTTTCATAAAAAACAAAAAAATAATTTCTTTTTTAATTAATATGAATTTTTTTTTAATTTGAAAAAAAACAATGTTTTGTTTTTTTTCAGGAAAAAAAACGTTTTTTTTACATCACTACTTTATGTACTAAACATTGGTATTTCCATAATACTTTTAATACTGTCCAAAGCTTTGTTAACAAGATGTACTTCTTATAACAATAAAGTGCATTTTGATTTTGATTTGATTTGATAAATATTTACCTTAAGGGGTAGAGTTTCATATAAAAAAAATTGTCATAATACTATAAATTTTAAAAATTTCAGGCCCTGACTTTTATTAAAAATATATTTATATTGACAGTTTTAAAACTGTTAGGTTTAACTAAGTGCAGTATGTCAAATAATTTTATATTTTTCTTAACACAACCTTACTGCCCAAAAGACTCATAGGCATTTACGAATCAGTATATGAATCTGACCAGGCGCCAGCATTGAAACTAGGAACTTCCTGGTCCGAAATAATTTTTAGTCCGGACCTGATACCCAGTCCGCAGAAGCACGTCAAGATGACGTCAATATCTGGTGACTACTGGTCAATAGACGTCAATCGACCAAAAATCGACGACATTTTGACGTTAGTTAATTGTCGAATTTCTGACGTCATTTAATTCACGTCATATTGTCGACTTTACTTGGTGATATCTGGTATAATATATTTTTAATTATTTCTAGCCAAAAAACTATAATAACTTGCATGACAAACCCGAACAAACCTTTTTTTTTGTGGGTGCCGTAAAAAATAGAATAATCGCCTCATAATCGTGCATTGGCTGCGCGCGCAGTCCCTCCTGCCATAGGCAACGAGAGTGAACGGGGTTGCCAGTTTATTAGAAACTCCCTAAACGCCTATCCACGCCATGACGTCATGTTTAATAGTTTTACTTTTATTGATAAATAATCAGTCGGTAGGTAAAAGCAAAAACAATTATAACTTTACACTGTGCTGACTATATTATTAGTGTATATAGTGAAAACTGAAAATGCCATTTTATGTTTGCCAGGAATACAGAAAAGTTTTGCCAATAATTTTGTATTAAACTGTTGGCAACCTTGCAGACGATCGTCGGCTCCCGGCTCGAGCACGGGCGGTTAGCTGACGCCATTTTTTCACTGTGTCATTTCAAGTAGGTATTTATTTAATAGTGTTGTGTTTGTACGTTTATTAGTATTGGTGTTTGTTATTGTTTACATACTTCAACCAACAAAACCAAAGCAAAGGTAAGTACTGTTGGGTTGGGTTGGGTTGCTGTGGTTGATGTTCGTTGGTAAATAGCAAGGTCTCTATAAATAGTACCTACTATTTGCAGGTTATTGCTGCTGCATGACAGGATTTATTGATTTCTAGGATTATTTTACTTAGGTTAACGAAGTTTTAAAGACAAAATCTCTAATTTTTAGTGTATTTTGTGCTTAACTTTCTAGTAAAATGTATCTTTTGTCCTATCGCCATGCTGGATTTATAAATTACTTAACATTTTCAATATTCATTTTAGTTGCCAATATAAAGTTAACGCACTTATTTAAGACAATTTTAGGCCCGGTTTATGCAAAAATTCCTTAACTTTAACTTTAGAAATAACTACATATTTTGCCGTAAAAAGTGTTTGAATTAAGGTATTTCATATAAGAGAACATGCAAAAAAACCTTTCCATAACTATAATTTTATATAAATAAATAAAGATAGGTACCTATATACTTTTTTAACTTTTGTGAGAGTGCCAAATTTATTGTTAATTTTTGTTACAGGTGCGGTACAGATTAAACCCCTGCTGCTACTCAAAGTGATATTGAACATGGAATAAAAATTTGGCTAAAACACGCAAAGCAGCGAATGCAGAATGCTCCTGTCGAACATGATATATAATTATTACAGTGGTGGTGGTGGTGGTGGCGACATGGTTTAGTAGTATGTACCTACTTACCCATAATAAATGCTTACACAATGTATTAAGTAGTTTTAGTTTAAATTGGATTACTGGTGAATACAAAATATTTTAAGACGTGAATTTCACGTCATGAAATGACGCGAAAGTCACGTCAAGAAATGGCGCGAAAGTCACGTCATTTAAGACGTAAAAATGACGTCAGATATTGACGTCATCGGTCTGTGACATTAGGAGGTCATTTTCACGTCATATTGTCGTCATATAGTCACGTCATATATGGTAATAGGTCACCAGAATATGACGTCATTTTGACGTGCTCCTGCGGACTGGGTACCGTTGATGTTTCAAATATATTGGAAGGTAAGAAGAAATATAAAAATTTACATGTTTCAGAGTTCCAAAATTTTTCCTATAATTCAACAGCTTTCTTTTTAGGTTCGAGATATCGATGATCTATCACACCACTCATTAAACTGTCTAGTGCAACTAGCCAGTCTAAGTGGGGGCGTTGTAAATAATGACGAATCTAGACTTAAGTATCTACACACTTATTTAGTGACGTTTTTTAAGCTAATTTCAAAGTATGTATACAAAAATGCATATCTTAGTGTTTTACCACAAATAAAAATGGTTACTTTGGCCATTTATTTCAACCAAAATATGTATATGTTAATTTTTTTAGTGTAACAATCAAAAACAAGGAATCTCTAGGTATATCGAACATAGTGAGAAAATTAGTTATATTTTATATACACGACTTCAGCAAATTGCCAGAACCGATCCAAGATACCCTATTGGACGAATTCACGAGACTGACATGTCATTTTTGTGAGGGTGCCGCTCACGAAGATTTGGTAAGTAAAAAACTCTCACAAACAATAAGTTTAGAGAAAAAATATACCTCAAACCATAATCCAAAAAACCCAATAGTCCAACTACAAAAGACTAAATAAATTCCTTATTAATTTTTCTGTATGTTCCACCGATTTCTTCCAGTAGTCCTGCGTAATATGATCCAACGAATCTTGTCAAACTATCTCTACTTGCGAGGATTTAAGACCATCACCTACATGTTTTTCATAAAAAGATTTTGCCCCAGCCCATATTAATTCTATCTTATTAAACTGGCAATGATATGGCGTCAGTCGTAGAACCTCATGGCCATATTCACGCGATTTTAAAATGTTTGGTAAAGGATTTTGGTTGTGTTTTTCAAGCCACTCATAAATATAACTTTTTCGCCAAGATGAACTAGGTTGTTTATTTAAAATTCTTGAATGATATTATGAAATCGAGGTTTTAGCCATTTCTCAAACATTTCGCAATTCAAATTGTCATGATAGTCACAACTTTTTGATGTGAAAGAAAAAATTAAGCTTGCACCTGAAACATATCCTGTTACAGAATCGGCATGTAAAATAATGGACCGATTTCTCGTGCCACATCCCTTTTTTCTTTTCACGCTTTTCACAGAATTATCTTGCCAAGATTTTGAACCACTTCCATTTGGAAATGTCCACGTTTCGTCTAAAAATACTACTTTTCTAAATTTTGATTTGTAATTTTCCATGTATTTTTTTAAAAACTGAACACACTGGCTCACTATATGTGGCTACTCACATAAAAATCTCCGGTTAGTCTTTTTTATAGCGAAAACCCAACTTTTTTATTAATTTTGATAACGATTCTAGTCCGATTTCCAAAACACCTCGAATTTTTAAATTATCTTTTAAAACTGGCAGAGTTACATTGGTTTTTGATCTGTATAAATCATAAATCACATTCCGAATTCCCATTTTAATATTTTCGCTCCAATCTTCAGTCTTTGGCTTTCTTCGTTTACATTTTTTAGTATTCTTCGGTATTATATTATGCTTTATTTCATGCAAAATTTTCTGCACAGTCCTTAAACTAATTCCCAGTGCTGTTGCTACGGTTTGCTGCATATTGGTTGGCGATTTTTCACTTTTTCTTTCATTCTCGAAATAGTTTAACAAATTAAGCACCATTTTTTTTGCTTGGGGATGCAAAAAACCAGATAATTGCTTTTAATCGTTCATATTGTCACATTAAATTAATTGTCAAAGTCACAAAACTGACATCTTTAAATCAAGACGAAGGTGGCAGGTACAAACTTTTGTGAATCGCTGAAAATAAAATACATCTCCTTTTCTTGCAATGTCAAAATTGCATAAGTCTGGCATATTTGTCTTACGGATTTTATTTGGATATGGATAGTATGATAAAACGCAATAAAAGAAAAGAAAAATTGAAAGTATGTCTTTGTTAAATCGTAAGACCCGCACGATAAGACCGGATCTGACTTTAGTAGAAAATTTACTTTTTAAAAAGACACATTTAGTATATTATTTTGACTGAATAGGTACACATCACAAATGCATAATTAATATAACCTTCGTTTTCAAACACAGGCGGTAGATCTAGGAAAATCAGCAGAAATTTTCTCATAATATCCTCATATATTACATGTCTTGTGGCTTAACTCGTACTTGATCATTTTTTTAAATTTCCAGGATCCAGACGGGGACAGATTCTTTACAGACGCGTTTGATAACATGCTGGAAGCATGGACTTCGATTTTACAAGAATTCGGCAACTCACCCGATGACAACCAGCGATCGTGTGCGACCAGAATATTCAATAAGTATGTGCAGTGCCATCTAGCAGCACCGGATGGTAACCGAAGCCCTGAAAGCGGGGGAGGTACGAAACATAATTCGACTTTTTTATTTGTGAATTTATTTATTGTATATTTGGTGTTATATTCTCTGTAATAAACTTTTTTAAGTTGGTTCAGAATAATAAAAATAAAAGTTACTTATTAATGTTGTTGTAACAGTTAAAGACGAACTTTTGATGTCTGTAGGTGGGCAGTTTGACGAAGACCATGAAGACAATGACAGAACGAGATATAAGGAACAACTCCAAGCAGTTGGGATGTTTGGTAGATGTATTTTAGGACATGCATTACCTATTCTCTATAAGTGAGTATTGTTAAACCGCTCGGATACGTCGATTAGTATTTCTAGTTGCGCATTTTTTTCAATTAAAATTTTTTATACAGGGTGTGTCATGTAACGGTGGACATTACCAACTTTCTTATTTTAAATGCAACACCCTGTATATTATTTAATTTTTGAATTCTTCCGAAAATTTTAGACATATTTCATGTACAATATCTTCAATTGTTTCGGAAATATTAGGTGTTTTTAGATTTATTGCATTTTAGCATTTCTTTTTACTGGTATGAAATTAAAAAAACGTATAAATAGTTTTGTTTAAAACTCCTGACCTTAGCAAATTTGTTGTCTGTCTGCATGACAGTAGTTGTCAGTGTTATAGTCGTTTGAATTGAACTGCATATCAGAAATATGGTTTATTGAACAGAAATGCACAAAATAACAATTCTTCAGATGATTGGTTATGGAGATAAAACACGGACAAAAATGGAAGTTGCTTGCTTATTTCATGAAAAATTTCCAAATTTGTCGCTTATAACTCGAGGAAAAATTAGTAAAATAGCCCCAATGTTCGATGTTAGCCATTCTTCGATTATTCGAACATTACAAGAAAATAAAATGTATCCCTATAAGATACCTACTCATGAGCTCATGGAAAACGATTTTGATAGGAGAACGTATTTTTGTGAACAAGTGATGGTTATGTTAGATAATAATGTGATCCAATTAGAACATATTTTGCTTTCTGATGAGTGCACCTTTACACTTGACGGTCATGCTAATCGTCAGAATTGCCGCTATTGGTGTAGGGAAAATCCTCACTGGATTAGAGATAGGCAATATCCTGAGAAGGTTAATGTTTAGGCAGGAATAGTTGGAGATCATATCATAGGTCCCATTTTCATTAATGGCGATAATTATTTAGCACTGCTCCAAAATATATAATGTCTTGCCAACTTTGACAAACATATCCTGATCCAGCAAACCCACAATTTCCAGTGGATATGATATGGTTTCAGCAAGATGGAGCACCGCCGCCCCATTACCAAATCAATGTCCGGCAGTACCTCAGCCGAGTATTTCCAAATTGGTGGATAGGGAGGCGAGGATCGATGAAATGGCCATGGCCAGCACGATCCCCTGGTCTGACGCCATTAGACTTCTTCTTATGGGGTTATGTCAAAAATATTGTATACAAAACTAAACCCCTCGACTTAGCCGACTTAAGAAGACGAATAACGCTTGCGATTAGATCGGTGTCACGTCTGAGATGTTCAGTAACATTAGAAGAAATTTCTATTTAAGATTAGGATGTTGCCAAGACGTTCGCGACGAGCATTTTCAACATCTCCTACATTAACGTTTTTTTTACATTATCAAAAAATAAACAGTATTAGTTTTTGAGTGGGTTGTTAATTTCTGCAATAAATCTGAAAACCTTTAATATTTCCGAAGCAGTGGACGATAGGTATAGGATATTGTACATGAAATATGTCTAAAATTTTCTGAATAATCCAAAAATTGAATAATATACAGGGTGTTGCATTTAAAATAAGAAAGTTGGTGTTGACCACTGTTACATGACACACCCTGTATAAAAAGTTTTTATTGAAAAAATGCGCAACTAGAAATACCAATCGGCGTGTCCGAGCGTTTTTTCGGGCACGCCCCCATGTATTTATTATCGAATTTATTCCATTTGTCCGATACACACCGTATATTATACCTCTAAGCTAAGTCTATGGAATCGATTTCTGTTTTTTAGAATTCTAGAATCGCGCATAGAAGCCTTTCTCAACCACCTGCAACTCATGCAACACCGCGCGATGAACGTCAACGAGGCGGCAACGTTGGACAACCTCTTTGAAGACATGCACTGGGCCGTGCTCATCGCGGGACACGTTTTGTGCATGGAAAGCGATGGGGAAACTCCATTGATACCGTCCGAGGTGATGCAGTATTCAATTGAGCAAGGGAATAGAGGAGGTAGTAACGTGGACACGAGCATGAAGTGTTTGGCGTCTGCTCAAGCAAAGGTTCGTCGTAAAAATGTTGAATTTAAGATATCTTATTATCTCTCTTGTTTTTGCAAACGTTTCAGGCAGGAGTACCAGAAGCTTTAGAGCAATGCGACCACGTTATAAGAATAGCCTTCAACGTTATGCGGCTATGTTCGATAGAAGATGTAGCTGTATCTTTAAAGTTAAGTCATTTTATGAGCCCTGAAGTTGGTTCCACGTTGATGTGGTTCCTTAAGCGATGGTGTATGACTTATTTATTGCCTAATGAAGATTTTTACCATGAGGTAGGGTATAAATAAAAACAAGGATCAATATTAGGTCCGTTATTATTCTTAATTTACATTAATTCCGTTTCCAAATTGAACTTAAAGGGCAATATAAAGCTATTTGCAGATTATACAACAATTATTTATTTTGCTGAAACTCTTGCAGAAATGTATTTTGATATTAATAATGATTTAAAAGTACTTCTTTCTTGGCTTCAATCAAATAAACTTACGTTAAATTTTACAAAATCTTTTTTATGTTTATAACTAAAAATAAAATAAATTCTATCATTAACCCCTTAACATTTAATAGGTAATGAAAATATTCAATATTCAAAAACGACAAAATTTTTAGGATTAGTTTTAGACGAAAATTTAAATTGGAAATGCCATATCCAGTACGTTATCAACTCGATATCTCCTTTGGTATAGTGTTTCTTAGGTCAATTTAATGACATAAAACAGTATGAAACTTCTAACTATAGGCGTCCCAAACAAATAATTAAAATGCGTATACACACTTATAAGTTTGTTTAACATTAGGTGTTTGTACATACTACACTTTATAAACCCACTGTATATATAATAATATGATATTAAAATAATAAATATAAGGTAACTCAAAGATTCTATACACAAAACTAAAACGAGAAAAATAAACCTGACACGGCACGACACTGCTCAGAAAATGCTTTAATTTTTTTACCAGAACTCCATTCTGGTACCATTCCCCGGCCCGTCCATAAGTTCCAAATCACGTATATTTTATCTTCGTCTCTTCCACGCCATCCGCGGTCACTGGCCTATCTCTGTCTGACAGAATCGATCGTTGAACGGCTGTAGACCGCTTCTGCTATACCAGCTGCAGGTAGCTGGCGCTTATCACCCCTGACAACGTGCATAAATTGTGAACGGTTGCCAGTTCTACCAAATTTTCTGGTTTGTTAATATATTATGTATAAGTATACGAGAAACAAGGGTTTGTTAATTAGTTGTTTTTAAACACTGAAAACACTTCTTGTCTTGATTTCAGTTATATTGTTTCTTAAGGACTAAAGAATGTATTATTATAACAATGAATGGCTTGTTATTTTTTCTGTCACACTCAAAACTCCTCGGTTTAAAGTATATTTGAAAACTAGCTTTCAAAGAAAGTTACTGACTAACAATTGCATACTGATATAAATGAAACTTTAATTAAAAAAAACTTAAAGAATTGAAGAAGAAATATCTGACAACCCTGGTTGTGAGGTCGGTCTCTTTGAGACTGTTTACCGCCGTATGGAATGATTGGAATGTCCTCAAACTGAGTTTGGATAAATTATACCTATCTGTTTTCTACAGAGCTAGATATTTCATTCCTTTGAAGTACTTAAAAAATATATATTTTTTATTAATATACTCAAAATTACAATACTTAGCTTCTGCATGGGGATCTGCTTGTTTATCAGACTTAAAACCATTACAAAAATTGCAAAATAAAGTTATTAAATCCATACTGGGGCGCACAATAAGCCAGAAGGCTGCAGTGTAAGAAGCTTGGGCCACACGTCGAACCCGACCCCCGCCTTAAACCAACCAACCAAATGCATACACAAATTACCACATTTAGAACCAACTGTTAATCTATCTAGACCGAAAGGGTATTTACACGTTCAAAACATTTATAAATTAAAATTTTTTATTCTAATTCACTCTATTATTTTAAAAGAAAGAAATCAAACATAACACTTCAGGAGAATGCGACATTACATGATTATAACACCAGACGTTGTATAAATTATCAAACTATACCAGTAAAAAGTAATTTCGGAAAAAAATCGCTTTTATATGACGGAATAATAAAATATAACAATCTTCCAAAAAATATCAGAAAAATTAAAAAATTGGCAACTTTTAAAAACAATTAAAGGGATATTTACTAAATTAAATTATTTATACTATTTTTTTAAGTTGATTTTATTAATGAATTAAATTGGATTAACTTCGATTTTTTTTATTCTTATTTTTTTTATGGTTATTATTTTCTATATTATGTTGTTACTTCCCATGTAAAAACTGTAAAAGTTAGTTTGGAATAAAGACATTTTGAAAGTTAAGTTAAATATATGTATATTGTAACGGTGTCAATATTAAATGTTAACCTGTTGGACCCCTCTTTTTGCAAAGTTCTTAGATCATGGTGTTTATTATAAAAAATTTCTATTTTAGTAAGCTTATCATTTTTTGGTTCTTTGTAGACGAGTCCGGTACTTCTAGGATGTCTAGGTAGAGATACAGAGTGTGCCAAAGTAGTAGTAGGTTTTATATTAAATAAAATAGCGGGAAACTTGTACAGTTTTCAATCGGAACCAATACTTTTAAGGGATACAGTGGACCTATTTAGTGATATGGTTTGTAAGAGACAAAAGTGAGTAGTTTTTATCATTATTTTTATTAGCAGTATTACATTGTAGTGTAGGTATTTATTAAATATTTTCATTTCTAGGTCTGTGTATATAATAAAAACGGAGTCGATGGCGAAACTGATTAGACTGACTGAACAAGTACAACCTGGAACTTTTCCCACGAATATTTTAAGAGGGCTTTATAAGGGATTTGTTTTAGCAGGTAAAACCACCAAGACATCTTATAAAAATGTAATATTTATTCATTGTTAAAAAATTACTTAAGTAATAAAAAATAGTTTGTTTAAATAGAAAACGTTTACAAAAAAACATAACTTGTGGTGTTCCTCAAGGGTCAACCTTAGGACCTACTTTTTTTTTTTAATCTACATTAATTCTATGGCAAAATTAAATTTAAAAGGTAAAATAAAAAAATTGTTTGCTGATGATACTCAATTGTATATTTTCAGGAAGACTATGCTCAAATTCACAATAACATTAACCACGACCTAAATATAATATGTAAATGGCTTGAAATTAATAAATTATCATTACATTTTAATAAATCATCTTTTATGTTTATAAGTAAGTAAATCAAAATTAAAAAATAATATTTCTTCACTATCTTTCAATAATTATATTTATAATTAAATATACTAATACAATTAAATTTTAGGTTTATACAGTGTCACCAGTAAAGTCCGCATCATATGGGATTTTTTTTTATTAATAGCTTTATTAGAAATTTGACTTTGGAATCAAGTTGTGCTTTGATCGAGATGAAAATTAGGCAAAAAAATAGTAGTCACGTGATCCGCATTATCTGTCAAATTTTAAGTTTTTCCAAAAAATAATTCAAAAGTGGGGTTATTTCTGAAAATATCGAAAAAAGTTATTGGAAAAAGTTTTTTAAAATGCAGTTTCTAGCCCACATGCAAAATTTCAGCTGCATAAGATAATTTTGATATTTTACCTATATTTTGTAAATTACACCACTTTTGCAAAATAAGACTCAATGCAACCTACATAAAACTTCTTAGTTTTGACAATGCTTTATTTCAGATACATTTTCTTTAAAGTAGCGCCATAGTAACTGTGTGTTTTTCTACAAAATCAAAATTGGGCTATTAAAATTTGGTCGCATGTGATGCAAAGTTTATTTGGTTTGAACCCTGTATGAGGTAACTTCATAAAATAAGTATTTTTGAAATCATAGTTTCTGTCTGAAAGTAATACACCTTAATATTAAGACAAAAAAGAACACAGTGTCATCAGTAAAGTGTTCATTAAGTGGAAAATAAATTTTAGTTTAACTTAACGTAAAGTTTATCTATTTTCAACGATTTAATTTAAAACCCCTTTATTTTATTTTTTATTTTTTTACTTTCAGGCACAAACTACGTTTTCAAAAATACTTATTTTATGAAGTTACCTTATACAGGGTCAAAAACAAATAAACTTTGCATCACATGCGACCAAATTTTAATGGCCCAATTTTGATTTTGTAGAAAAACACACATTTAATATGGCGCTACTTTAAAGAAAATGTATCTGAAATAAAGCATTGTCAAAACTAAGAAGTTTTATGTAGGTTGCATTGGGTCTTATTTTGCAAAAGTGGTGTAATTTACAAAATATAGGTAAAAAATCAAAATTATCTTATGCAGCTGAAATTTTGCATGTAGACTAGAAACTGCATTTTAAAAAACCTTTTCCAATAACTTTTTTCGATATTTTCAGAAATAACCCCACTTTTGAATTATTTTTTGGAAAAACTTAAAATTTGACACATAATTCGAATCACGTGACTATTATTTTTTCGCTTAATTTTCATCTCGATCGAAGCAGAACTTGATGCCAAAGTCAAATTTTGAATAAAGCTATTAATAAATAAAAATCCCATATGATGCGGACTTTACTGGTGACACTGTATATTGATAAAAATTTAAGTTGGAAAAAACATATTGAATATTTAAGAAGTTGCATCTCACCAATAATTGGCATTTTGTTTAAAGCTAAAAATTATATATTACTCTTTGGGTTATTCAAAATTACAGTATATGATTTTAATTTGGGGATCAGCGAATTTAACTAGAATTCAGCCATTAAAAAAGCTACAAAACAAAATATTTTTTATATTAATTTCATGTTTATTTGTTAGGTGCCTGTCTAGTTGACCCCCAAGAAAATAACACCTATTATGAAATGATATTAAATCCGCTTAAAATTAGATTCAAAAACTTACTAGGACAGGAAAACTTCGCGAGAATATGTCAAAATGAACAAGTTCAAAAAGTCGTTATCGATCTACTAGAATGTTTCATTGGAATTGCTAAAGGTAAAAGAATTCTTAAGATAAACCGGGGGGTGGATTTAAGAATTCGTTCTATTTCTCCCTTTTTTTAGGATCTCAGATGGCATCAGTAGAAGTACTGTTCGACTTTATGGCGCCTATTTTATCGGAACTGCCAGTATTTCTAACATTTTACAAAGACTGCCAAGTTATAGTACAGCTTATTTTAGAACTGTTTGGTCAGTGTGCAAAATATATGTTATGCTATTTAAGGCCTCTAGACAGCAAAAAGTAAGTACGTGTTTCGGCTTGGAAGAATTTTGGTAGACTGGGACGTCATTCAACGCCTCTAAGTTTTTAGTTCGCCTTTAAACACACATGAAAATTGAAAATATAATAATAAGGACACCCTCTATATTCAAATAAAGTTACATTTGTTGCAGGTTATATGAAAGTTCCTTAGCTACCGTACAAGCTTACGCCAAATGTAACGCTAATAGACTTTCGACGGAAACGTTTGCCGAAGAAAGCAGTTGTCAAGATTTGGCTTTAGTACTGGACTTGCTGACTTTTATTTTATCCAAAGACTGTATCGATTTGTGCGCTACAACCAATCACGAGGAAATAACGGTGACAGCGTCGGACGTTTCTCTTTTCGGCCTTAATTTCATCATGCCCCTCATGACTCTGGAATTGCTCAAGTTCCCCAACTTGTGTGCCCAATACTATCGACTTTTGGTGCTGATAAACGACATTTACCCCGAAAAAATCGCAGGACTTCCCCAGGATATGTTGAGCAGTCTGTTGAAAAGTATCGAACTGGGACTTACTAATTTCGGAACCGATATCGTACAGGCTTGTCTAGATTTTATACAGGGTAAGTCGGTGTTTAGCCATGGATAAAAATTTTCATCTGCAATTGTACCTGTAGATAGTGGCTTTATACTTTTTCTTTCTACATTGTCCACAGTATGTAGCTACAAAATTAAAATTATATTTTTGCAGGAATGTCATCTTACATTTTCCGCCACCAAACGCTGGACACCCCGTTTGCGTTGGCCCTCAAGCCATTCTTAAAACTGCTGATCGACTTGACTCTCTCGCATCAGATCAATTCTGATATGATCACTTCGGCCTCTACGACCATCTATACCCTTGTCTGTTGTTACCAGGAAGAGTATCAGGTGCTGGTGCAGAGTTTGATACAGATGCAGAATGACCCGATGACGGCCGAGAGGTAAGAACCACACCTCAGATTGATAACATGGCATTTTTAACAGTTCCCAAGTATTACATGAAACGGTCGCAATTATGCTACCAGGCGTAGGCGCAATTAGTTGCTGCTATCGTGGTTTTTAACGCTTAGGATTTTTTGTTTCCAGATTGGCAGCAGCTTTTACCAACTTGACCCACAACGTAGCTTTGACCTGCGAGCGGCAGCCCAAATTAAGGTTCAGAGATAATTTTGACAAGTTTATTGCCAACGTTCATGGATTTTTGCTGATTAAATAAAAAAAAGTAAACTGCAAGAGCTGTATTTTCACTGTAAGTTGTTAGTGATTCCCTATTTTAACGTTGATTCTGTTAAAAGATTATTAATAATTATTTTGTACTTCCGGAGCTAAAGTAGGTATGTAGGTCCAGCCAAACAGAGACTTAAATGGGCCATTTAATCCCAAGGGATTATTATAAGTATATTTTCAAAAAGGTTAAATTTTACACATTATTATTTATTTATTTATATTCAATTTACAATATTATTTGGACAATAGTATTTGGTTCATGCTGTATATGACGCTGCTAGATGTAGAACTGCATGCGAAACCTCCTAAGGCTTGTCTGGAAGTGTATGCCTGATGGTACATCAATTTGGAATACTTTCACGTCACCATGTCCAAAAGATTTGTCCGCTATAATGCCCGCTAAATATTTATTATTGGAATTTTCAAAGTACCCCTCGGCGACGGCTGCTTATTTCCATCCTCCATGTCTTTCTAAAAGATCCACAGATGCACCAGAGTCAGCTAATAAAGATGCAGACGTTCGATGAAAGCAATGCCAACTGTATAATGGTGAATTGGATAGATTTAGGAATGCTGCTACTTTTTGTGGTAGTTTTCCAAAAATATTTTTACCGACTTCATGGAATAATGTGCCCAAAGTGATGAAGGAGATTAAGTCCTGGATTTTTTTTGTAAAAAACATGAGTAGGGCATCTTCGTTGAAATTTTCCACTTCCTTGATTTTGTCGGCATAATACCTTCTAGCGCCATTTCAGCTGCTTTTTTTCAAATCAAAAGTTTCTACTGGGACTGTGACTGTGATCACTAAATTGATGACACTGACAATTTGTTGATTTACACTCTAACTAAGCAACTTTTGTCTTTCAATTGACATGACATTATCAGGTGTTTCTATATGTATACCTACCTATTACCTAATTTTAGTAGGTAATACTGTTCCTGGAAGTACAAAAAATACTGTATATACCGCGCGCCAGACTAAAGTGCCTTAATACCTTGAATGGTTGTTGCTCTCGAGCACAGTCCTGGAGCAGCTCCATTCGCGGGATTAAATGGGTCACTATTTAAAGGAGGACTAAGTAAATGAAACCCCCATTTAGGTTAACGAGGCCAACGAATAATTTAAACAGTGTTATTTCGGATTGTACAAGAACTTTAAACAATAACCAGTCAACTTTGACTGTCACATAAATGACATTGCTTAATCCTTGATTTACTAATCAAAACTAATCAGACAGCTTTGATTGGGAGTGAATATTGTTTGTTAAATAATGTCAACTTTTGCGCAACCCAACACAAGTCTTCCAATGCGGCATGAAAGTTTTTCGATTATTTATCTTATGACTGTGTTAGGTACATTATTATTATTAACAATTTTTTGATTTGACATTATCATGTTTTTGACTATTTCAATCAAAAAAAGATTCTTTAAACCTATTGTAAGTAAAGTAAAAGATTTTACATAAAGATAGTTTCTTGATAATAAATCCGAGATCAGGTAAAGTATGTTTCACATTAAATGGTTGACTCCGTTTAACTACCTGGGACGTTTTGCAAGAGGCCGAAGGCCGAGCTCTTGCAAAACGTTTAACTACCTGGGACGTTTTGCAAGAGCTCGGCCGTCGGCCTCTTGCAAAACGTCCCAGGTAGTTAAACGGAGTCAACCATGTATTGTGAAACATAGGTAATGTAATATTAGATGCTCATAGTGGATTTACATAAACAAGATAATTACTAGTTTCTAAATAAGTTATATTTTGACCATACCCTGATTAAGGCGTTTGGTAGTCGACGAATAGGTAATCCAGAACCGTCAAATCGGAATCGGTTCCAATGCCGTTAAAGCGTAAATCAGTTTGGAGCGACTATAGTGATACAGTTTCACTTCCTGCAGTATTTGCAAACCTGTATTTAAAGTAAATTGGTTGTATTAGAATTAAGACATCATATTTTTGTATAAAGTTAGATTGTAGATATTTATAAACCTTATTTGTTTGAAGTTTACGTAAATAAACTACCGTTTATTTATTATGAATGTGTTTTTTTAAGTCCTTCCATCGTCCGAAAACGCTTTCAGATAAAAACAGCCTTTTATTTATAGAATACCGTCCACCTAATCAAGGATCGCTGGGACCCAATGATCTGCTACAAAGCAGATCATTGCTCGGACCCGTCAAAGTTATTTTTTTTTTTGAAATATGATAAGACATATTGTATATTTTTACATTCTACAATCAATTCTAGACATTCTTCATAACTCGTGCCCCCACACCTATCTTCAACCGTTTACGAAATATTAACACTTTACTGTTGGTATGCACCATTGATAGGTTTCTCGACTTAGCAATGTTCTGAACTCACGTTACAATCTTTAAGGCATTAACAATGACAAATATGACAATTTGCTATTGAAGTTTAAGAAGTCAAAAAATGTCAGTGAATGTTAATCAAATTTGAATTTTGCTCTGCTGATATTAGGTACCTACATCCAAAATGAGCCTTGCTGAAGATGAACGCATAGAAGTTTTCAATATGTTGGGATACGGAGATAATAGTAATCTTAACATAGTATAAAACAAAGTCGCTGTCGCCCGTCTGTCCCCTTTCATATGTGCTTAAATCTTTAAAACTACGCAACGGATTTTGAAGCGGTTTTTTTTTAATAGATAGAGTGTTTCAAGAGGAAGGTTTTTATGTATAATACATGCATAATATTGTAGAGAAACACTGATAAATTTAGAGGTTTGTTCTTGTTTGTATTGATAAATCTTGACGTGATGGTGAACTCTCCTTATTATCTCAGAGAAAGCGCTGCAACGCAGGCCGGGTACACGCTAGTAGTAGATAAGTCATAGGGAATTATCCTAATAGGCGAGAGCAATATGAAATATGATTGAAACTTTACTTTATGCGTTTAGCCCATTTTTTAATATTACATTAATTGGCAAGTAACAGTATACATTGAAATTAACAAACTCAAAATTAACAATATTATTTACTCCAATAACAAAATATTAGGTAGGTACAGTGTAGAAAAAGATAAACGTAAATAAAAACTAAAGAAAAATCAGCAAGAAGCAAGTTAACATCAGATGAAAAAAAGTCCAAATCGTTAGAATAATAGTTAGCCAACCTTTGCAGAAAAGAATTTGAAGCATAATTTGTGCGATTAAATGGGTGATAAAAGGTAAAATTAGAACCTGTGGTTCTGGGTGGAACAAAAAGTGGAATTTTCACCAACAGATCCGGACAACGGTAAACATGGTTTAAGATATTGTATAATAATTTCAAATCGTGCCTCTTACGGCGAACCTCAAGTGAAACCAGCCCCAATACGGACTGAAGTTCAGGATAAGACATTGCATCTGGGACTCTTTTTTTACGAAACTTGTGCTGGACATTTTCCAAACTATTTACATGTGTTGTATAAACTTGGACTCCATACTATACTAAGGATGCATACCTAACCTACCTACTTATCGTGTCTTACCAAAGAACTGCAGTATACAGAGACCAGAGACCTTAAGGATTGTGGACTCATAAAATCTCTCGAAGATCTCTTTATAAACTCTAGCATATTATAGTGCTTTCCTCTTAACATTTGTCATCATTAAATAAATAGGTTAAAAAGTAAGGAACCCACATGAGAGCCCTGGGGCACCTCTGAAGTAACCTCAATCACCCTCGAAGTGAAGTTATAACCATAACAATCTGAATTCGATTATGTATAATAGATAGGTAGCTTTCAAACCATTTCATACATATTCATACCGCTGTATACCTACCCACTATATCATAAAAGTAACAACATAGAGAAACCATCCAATGTAAATACTTTACCGCTCATAATTTTACATCTGTAACGAGTTAGGCCCAACGTTGCATACGGTGAACGTTTAGCGTGCGCGAATATCCGACTAAGTCACTTCGCTTCTCGGCATTCACATAGGTGTAATGTCTATTAGTTTATGGTAATACCAACCAACACGTGCTAAAATGTACCTACCATTTATTCCATTATGAATATAGTTTCAAACATCGCACTCGAACAAAATCTAATAAACTCATGCTAAACATGCTTCACCTGGTTTTTAACTTTCCCTCCCTTCCCTTAAATATATTATTAAAACCCCATTTACTCCGCTTCTACGCCAATTCCCATTCACCCCCCCATTTAAAGCCCTTTTAAGCTGCCTCGCCTGTTCAAATTTAGATAATAGTAACACTTATCTAATCGCGCATTAAATTTCTCATTCCCTTATCCGATCTATATACTTCAGACTATATCCATCTCTCTTCCTTCGTACTTCATAACGTGCGCATTGAAAAGAGACAAATACATACTCGACCACACCCTTACATTCAAACGAACAACGTTTCCTTTACGGACTTAGGTGGCATAGGCATAAGGAATCCGTTTAACAACGAAAGTGAAGGGGACCGATTTTCTGATCCGTATTGGTTGGGAACGTTGCCGCCCCGCCAATGAAGCGAACGTTAATGGCCCCCTATCGACGCCAATGGTAAACATTTGGGCGGGAATACACGGCGGAATATGTGTGAAGTGGGGTCCGATAGAGTGGTGCTTGATCAAACCGAATAGAGCTTTCAAAAGAATAAAGGCGACGAAAGAACTTGTTTCGAAACATGTCCTGTACATTTATTCTGCAAGATGTAAGATATTGGTTACAGAGGACATGTCTATGACTTCACAATGACCTAAGAACGAAAATAAAGTGACAATGCGGCATCCAGTAAACAAACAATTTTTATCAATAACATGTTTCCTTTTTTTTTAAACAGTTTGCACAATTTAAAAAAAAAGTTGGGGGCGGTTTCTACCCCCCACAAGAGGTGTACATTTCATGAACGCAGCCGTAGTTTTTTTTATTTTTTCAGCAAATAAAAAGGCCTTTTTAGGATACCTACAATTCTAGACCGAAAATAAATGCAATCTCTTCCTATAATATTTTTTCGAAAATGGATTACAGGGTGTTAAAGTTAAATTTATTTGCAGTTTTAAAATACCTACATAAGTTACTAGAACAATAAATTAAACATTAAAATCAAAGGTTTAAAGTGACGTCCTTCCTCTTCAATGCATAAATTAACTCTTCTTAAAAAATTAAATCAATTAAATTAAAAAATAATAAATTAAAATGATTTCGTATTCATCACATGCAAGCAATGTTATTTTAGCGTTTTTCTCGGAAACGGTTAGATTTATCAAAACAAAAGTAGTCTACCTTTTTTATGTCAAAAGGTTAGGAGAATAAAAATATTCAGTCAAAATGCGCATACAGTGTATGACAAAAAAGTTGGGACCACTCAAATTAAAGTATACGCTCCTATGTGGCGCCCTCTACAAAATGCGAAATACCGGTGGGCAAATTTGTATTCCTTATCCCGAAAAAGCCCCATATACGAGATTTCGTCAAAATATTATGAGCGTGGCAAAAGGTATTGCAAAAAAACTGCAAATAAAATTTAACTTTAACACCCTGCAACTCCATTAATAATCAGTTTTCGAAAAAATGGAAGAGTTAGCATTTATTTTCGGTCTAGAATTATCCCCTTAATTTTTTGCTCATCATTTCCGGACACCCTGTATACCTAATACTATGCTTTATCTACAACCATCCATCAAATTTTTTATTCGCTATTTTTAAAATCCATTATCTGGTACTTATCAAAAGCACAAAGCGAAAATATAACATTTAAATCAAGACAAGTAGGACATATTATATCGACATTTCTCGTTTCCATAGTAACAGGAATTGCGGCCCGACGTGAATGACATCAGATAGTACGGGAGTCTGCAAGCGATTTTGGTCAGATATTTCGCCTTAGCTTATTTTTAATTATAATGAGATTAATTAATATGTTATGATGAAGCTGGAATTGAAAATTCGCGACACTGTAGAATAAGTGGATGGGGGGCTAGATGAAGCAACTTATTTATTTATCGACGACGGGCAGATAAGGAGATATTATTACCTGTGTAAGTGTGGTAATTTTCATCTTATAGAATAGAAAATTTCATTAATTCTTGCTAATACCTATACTCTAACGAATTAGATACCTAATTCTCTATTGCTGCCAATTTTTTCTTAATTGTGCCGTACTTATATTTTCAATCGTGAGAACCGATAATAACTTTTCCTCCACGACAAATCTGCATTTTATTGCCCTTTTTATTTTATTGTAGGTACCTGCTACCTGCTGCGAATAGTACGACTATTCATTCATACCTCAACATTTACGGCACTTGTTTTTAGAAAAAGAGTCTGAGAAATACCTTTGAATCGGTTCCCAACGAATTGATCACGTTCGATTTTTTATTTTGGTCCAAGACCTATATTAGAGAAACCTACATTGTCCTACATACCTATCTAACTGTACAGGGTTGCCCAGAAGTCCGGAATAAAATTAATATAGCCTTAACATGTAACTTTTGGGAAAAACGCTCGGAACGTCCATTTAGTTTTATATATGCTCACATTTTGACGTTATTCATTTGTTTTTTTATAGACAAGCTACTTCAAAATGGCGACTGTTTTTAAAAAATCTCTATTTAAATAAGCGGAAATGATAAAAAAATATATTTGAAGGGCATATTCAGCGACCCCAGAAGGTAAATGTATGGGCAGATATCTATCATTCATAACCGAATTCTGGGGCCATTCTTTTTTAAAGGAAACCTCACAGCTGAACGGTACCTGGATTTCTTAACCTTTGAGTTGATGCCGATGATGCCTGCTCTAGCTGTAATTTTTTCCTACGAAGTAGATCCAGATACTTATACTTACCTAATGAAACAATTTGGTTTCAGCAAGCTGGTGCTCCCCCTGCATTTTGGTGTCAATCTGAGAAGATATTTAGATGAGATATTTCCAGGTCGCTGGATTGGACGACGTGGGACAATTGAATGGCCACTGAGGTCCCCAGACATAACGCCTCTAGACTATTTTCTTTGTGGATACTTAAAAGAAAAAGTTTACCAAAATAGGCGAAATAATATTGAAGATTTGAAATACAAAATTAGATTGGAGACACATAACATATCTACCGGCTGAAGCCATTCGGAATTCCGTCGACGGATTTTACCATCGTCTGGGAGCATGCCAAGTAGAGGGAGGAGGACATTTCCAGCATTTGCCACGTTAAACCACCTTTTTGTTGTTTTTTGTTTTGCTTCGTTACATTTTTTTTTGACAAAATAAATAACAAATAAACCGTAACTATTGTTAAGTCACAAAATGTCAGAACGTGAAACAATGAAGATTTCCTACCTTGAAAGGTAAAAAAAAATCAATGATTTATCATTTCCGCTTATTTAAGTAAAGATTTTTTAAAAACTTTTAACAGTCGCCGTTTTGAAATAGCTTGACAGAATCGCGCCAAAATTTATGAGTACCGTAAAATGGGGTGAATAGGATCAGCGGGGTAAATAGGATTGAAAGTAACCTTCAAATTTCAAAAATCTGTAATAATTGTAATTTTAAAGTGCAGGTCATTTCAATGTACAGATTTTAAGTAACGGTTGGTAAAAGTAATTTTTATGACATTAAACTTAAAATAACTTGGCCACATCGCAGGCTGAATACCATAACCTAAAACGTCAAATTTAGCGGTTAAACTGTTGTCATATTATCTTTGCTTTTGTCTTACAAACTTCATATCTCTACAACTCTGCAGCACTTATAAAATTTAGGTAATATTATTTTTAGTACTTTTTTATATTACTTGAGATAAATTTGTGTGCAAAATTCTATACACCCCGCGGTTGTTTAAATGCGATTCAGTCAATAAATCAATCAATGATCCTATTGACACCGCCTGGTGGGTGAATAGGATTTGTGCACAAAAAAATATATACCTATATACAACAGGGTACACCCGGTATAAAAACCTATACCACCATTTAAAAGTACCAACCTTAACTCATGTTTTAAGCTATTGAGAAATTTATTCAGGCAGATAGTTTTCAAGTTACAAGCTTTCAAAGTGGAAAATTGATCCTATTCACCCCATTTTACGGTCTACTGTACGAGATATTAGCTTTTAAATGATGTATCACAAGCTGTGTTTCCATTGAAAAAAAAGGTCGACGTCGTCATATCTTCGACAAATGTCTATAAAAAAACAAACGAATAAGGTCAAAATGTGAGCATATATAAAACTAATTTGACTGGTCCGAGCGTTTTTCCCAAAAGTTACAGGTGAAGGCTATATTAATTTTATTCCGGACTTCTGGGCAACCCTGTATATACAGGTGTTGTTTATAAAACCGTTGCAACACTTTTCTAACGTAAAAATTGATCAAAAAACTGGAATGTCGAATGCTCTTAAGATAATACCATCGACCACACATCATAATCAGACCCGTGTAATGTAAATTGAAACCATTTAGTTCCCTCCCATTGTCCCGCCTTTTTGCGTAAAGGCGCCCCCCTTTGCCCCGCGCGTTCGCTCGATGGGGCATCGCGCGCGGGACACTACCCAGTTTATACGATTCGTATGTGAGGTCGCGCCACTCTCGGGGATTTACGGGAATAATACCCGTGTCTGGTTTCGTTATAAACATAGGACAATTTTTTTTTCGCGTTTCGAATCGACGCCCGGCAATTCGATATGGTTTGACGGGCTTAAAATCGGACGGTTTACCGGAAAACCTTTACGATATACCGTAGATACAATAAAGACATTAAGATGAACATTAATGAATTAATTTTTGACGTTGTGGTGCTGTGAAACTGAAGAAGTTATCTATTAGATACTGCGCTCCCTCTTGACACCAGCAGGTATGTCAGGTTTAGTTAATCTAAGGGTAAAATTATTATTTTTCCCCACAGGAAGCTCTAAATTAAAAATCCGTTACAAGACCTACAGCGTTTGAACCTGTCGCTACGTAGTGATACCACATTTATACCTGTTCAATTAAATGTTACTGGTGATATTTAGTGACAGCCGAACGCCTCCAACTATTTTTTAAATATTCATCTTGGCGGTCGTTAATATTTGTACAGGGTGTCCTAAAAAGTATGGTCAATAATTAGACATTAACTAACTTTAGCTATATAAAATTTGGTCCTTTGTCTCGTCATTACCGAACTACAGCTCCCTGGAGGGAGGGTTGCTGCATATTTTCGAAATAATCAAAGATAAAAATTTAAGAATCGAATATCTTAAATTCGTATCTAAATATATTTTTTTCGTAAAATGCATCAACTTCCACAAAAATCAGCCCCTAAGGGGGTAAAAACGGGGATTGATATTTTTATAGGAATTTCTATGGTGAACGTCCAAAAATTTCGTATACCGTGCGAGCAAAAATTATTGGCGTCAAAGAGGGCTTGGATTAAAAAACGTAGGGCTTGGTTTAGATCACAATGATATGGGGACGATATATCTGACCAAATCTAGGTTAAAATTTTGTCAAATTCATATTATGACATGATATGCCAAACTAATGAGTAATAAAATAAGTAGACAAATACAAATTTATTTTTGTTGTTTACAAAATTAACAATTCTACGTGTTTCAAAATCTGCGGCTTGTATTTCTTGGAAAACTTGCACTTTATAAGAAAATAAATTTAGCTGCTTCTTAAGAATAGTCCTGCATGTTCCATTAGATCTTCCCACTTCTTAGGACAGGCGTCTTATACAATTTGTTGGCATATTTTTCATTATCTCACGAACGTTTGCAACAAGTTCTTCTGTTCTTACAGATGGTCTTCCTGCTCCTTTTTTGTGTTGTATAGAACCTGTTTCCCTAAACACAGCCATGGTTATTTTCAGGCAATGATAAAAATCCCCAGCAATAAAAGCAACGTTAGGAAAATGTTCGTGAAAATCGTCCATGCACAAACCCGGATTGTATTGCCACTCGCCATTTACTCTAACCCCGTTTCGAAAATACGCTTCAACCATGAATGTTTTGTGCTGTTCCGTGAAGCCCATTGTGTGAATTGTTCAAGAAATTGGAAAAATTAGCGATGAATTAAATTACTTATAACGACTGTCAAATATGACGGAATAACTGATTAATTGTTAATTCAGGTAGTTACTGACACCCAACAGGTATTAAGCTCTACGGCTAAGCATTACTTCCTTAGATGCAAGGCCCTCTTTGATGCAAATAATTTTTGCTCGCACGGTATAAGTTCCTTTAAGAAAATAATAACAGGCTTAAGTATCTCATTGAAAAAACGGGTGTAGCTTATTTTGAGCGAGGTACCTACAACTGTCTATAATTTTAAGATATCTATATTGCTGAAATAGTGGTGCTTACTCTGTTAAAATAAATGCGTGTTTTGATGCTTTGGGAAATTTTGCCCCTAGAGAAGTGGAGGGGGTTAGTTTCCAACGCCCCTGACAGGTGAAAAAATAAAAAAATAAAGGTTATAGGTGGGTACCTATATACTGGAAAAATATCTGTTGACGGACGTTCTTAAAACTCATCATAAGTAGGTACCATAAAATGTAATATACAGACTGTGTTCGTAAATGATGAGCAAAAAAAAAATTTTTAAGACCACGCCCAAATTTGGTCAATAATTTTTAATAAATATTTTTAAAATTTATGATTACCTACTTATTTTATTGAAAATGAAATAAGATTTAAGATGTCCTTTAAAAAAAAAAAGGTCAATTTATTTTTCATTATAGTGGGTACATTATTGTTTAAAAGTAAAGTTCATTCTTCTGTTTTTATTTGCAGCAAACTTATCAATAACAATAAAGTCCCTAGATTTACATTTTGTGGTATGTGTCAAGTTAATTTCGAGTTTAGGTCTTCCCTCAATTTTTTGCTCAATACTTAATGAGCTAATATTGTTTCTCAAATATTCCACATTCATAGTCGTTTTGGCATTAAAACTGTTAATTTTTATTAAAATAAGTCTTTAGTACCCGAAAATAATAACAAAAATGTAATTTTTAAATAAGAAACCCATTGTTGGTCAATTCTAAAATGTACCAAATTAGTAGGTAGGTTCTCCAAAAACGATGAAAGTTTTATAAATTCTTCGAATAATAAATCGACGTTAATACAAATATTGGGCCGGACGGGCGGGGACAAAATGTATCGATATTTGATACCTACTTAGAACATTAATTTATTCGCCAACTCGCCTAACAATTTACATACCTATGTAATGTATACAAAGTAATTTTTTGTCAACAGAGATTTTATATTTTTTTAAAATAATTTATCATATTTTGCTCATCATTTTCGGACACCCTGTATAAGGAAACCAAATTGTTTAGGCCTGTGGTACCTATAAAATCGATGCTTAAACATTTTTCTTTCTTACGATCATTATTTAAAAATACTTTGCACAGTTTACAAAAACAAAAATAAAACAATTTAATTAAACCAATTAAAAAAAAAATCTGTTTTTCGGATAAAACAATTCCTCCTTTTTCTCGACGGGCGCTTGCAAAAACAAACTTCAGACAGCGAGGGCGTTCTCAGTCAATGGGGGATGCTCAATTTGAACCATGCCAAAGGATAATGACAGCAATAAGCGTAAGTGGCACACTTAGGGCGCAGGCTGCACAAGAAATGATGCTGAATAAGGGACATTTTATATCGGGGGAAAGACACACGCTTTATCCTGGAGAAACCTTCAATGATCAGAGCATTCTAGTCCTTATTATGAAAACGTCATTTGAAAAATGCATGTAGGTATTTAGATACAAAAATAATTGAAAAGGTACGTACCAAGCATACTGCCCTGAGGCACACCAACTCGAAACGAAAGTACAGTATTTCTGGGCGAATGCACAATGTGTGTTTCTAATACTCAATCGTTATTGTCAAATATAATTAAAAGCTTACGGAAATTAGTAGGTAGGTATTGCATTTGAATCAACGACTATTAAGCAAAGATATTATAGAACTTACTGTTGCACCGAACCTACAAGTCACTGTTTGTAAAGAACATTCTATTATATGACATGTCCACGAACAGTTGGGTACTTGTATAACAAAAAGCCTGGCACCTGGCACTAAAACTTTACAGACGTGATACTGTTTTGTTATAATTATTAGTGTCCGAGCGAAACAAGATTTTCAGCCGAAACCGAATCTTCGGCCTTGGTCTCAGTTTCGGCCGAAACCGAAACTTATTTATACATGTTAAAAAATTTATTGTATACCTAGGTACTGAAATTTAATATATTTTATATAAGACGAGATCGATCTCGGTACCTGATTGAACCGTTTCCACTAAAAAAAAATCTATTTAGATATACAGGGTGTTATTTAATAAGTGTCCGATATTGTACAGGACGATTCCCCAGTTATTTATAAGGTGAAAAGTTCATATAAGCATGGCCTTCATTTTTAAGATACAGGGTGTTAAAAATTTTATTTTATTTTTGTTACTCGTAAATAATTTTTGAAATAATGTCGATATTTGGAAGAAAATTAGTATTTGTGGATTTTTTACTATGAGAAATTCAAATTTGATCTTAGTTTGGCCCTTAATGTACTTAACTTAAAAGCAGATCCCCATGCAGCAACTAAGTATTGTAATTTTGAATATATTAATGAAAAGTAAATATTTTTTTAAGTATTTCAAAGTAATGTAATATCTATCTCTGACAAAACAGATACCAAAGGAGATATCGAGTTGATAATAAACTGGATATTGTGGATACGGCCTTTCCAATTTTAATTTTCGTCTAAAACTAAACCTAAAAATTTTGTCGTTTTTTAATATTGAATATTTTCATTATTAAATGTTAATTTAAGTTTGATAAACAAACAGATCCCTATACAGAAGCTAAGTATTGTAATTTTGAATATATTAATGAAAAATATATATTTTTTAAGTATTTCAAAGGAATGAAATATCTAGCTCTGTACAAAACAGATACCAAAGGAGATATCGAGTTGATAATAAACTGGATATGGCATTTCCAATTTAAATTTTCGTCTTAAACTAATCCTAAAAATGTTGTCGTTTTTGAATATTGAATATTTTCATTATTAAATGTAAAGGGATTAATGATGGAATTTATTTTATTTTTAGTTATAAACATAAAAGACGATTTTGTAAAATTTAACGTAAGTTTATTTGATTGAAGCCAAGTAAGAAGTATTTTTAAATCATTATTAATATCAAAATACATTTCTGCAAAAGTTTCAGCAAAATAAATAATTGTTGTATCATCTGCAAATAGCTTTATATTGCCCTTTAAGTTCAATTCGGAAACGGAATTAATGTAAATTAGGAATAATAACGGACCTAATATTGATCCTTGTGGAACTCCACATATTATTTCTTTTTCCGAACTTTTTCTTTGCCCAATTTGAACAAATTGTTTACGATAGCTTAAATAACTTTGAAGTACATAAGTAGTTTATTGTGTGTATTTCTCCTTATCCCAATACTGTATAATTTTCTCATGGTTTACGGTGTCAAAAGCCTTACACAGATCTAAGGATAGTAAACAGCATTTTTTACTGCTATCGACATTAGCTTGAATATTTGTTATGATATCTCCTACAGCTTTTTCTGTATCCTTAGATCTGCGAAAACCATACTGGTTAGCAAAAAGTAAATTTTGGCTTTCTAGAAAGTCGCATAATTTATTATTTATTATTTTTTCTAATATTTTTGAAAAGATTGGTAAAATTGATTGTATAATGTAAAAATATACAATTTTTTAAAAAATAAAGTTGATACATGTAGCATTTTTATAACATCTTTACTTAGCATTTAAAAAAAAATTAAAATTTGACGGGTCCGAGCGATTCTTGATTAAGTGGGAGGTATTCTATATAACGGGCTGAATGATAACGTTGGTACATATTTCAATAAAATTATAGACCAGGGTCGATAATTTTTGAAACAAAAAAAAAAATAATAGTAGGATGAAACCCATTGGAAAATAAGGAGAATATAACAAAAATGAAAGGAAAAATAATTTACGGGCGATCCGAGGTCGGGAAGTGGAAGGGGGTGAGTTTTAAGGGTAGAAAACGATTTATCTCGATTTCCGACAAAACTACAAGTCCTGTGGAAAAACGTTAAATAGCAAAGTTGTAGGTAATAAAAAGATCTACAACTTTTGTATTTACACTTTTTTACATAACCTCAAAAGTTATGTGAAAAATTCAAATAACTTTTTGGTTTTTTATTTTTATCTTTTACAAAAAAATTTTTTTTCACGAAATTTGGTGAAAACTTACCTTTTTATGTCCCAAACACACTGTAATTTTTTTGATTTAAAATATTTATTTTTTCACCTTATTTGACTTAATATCGAAAAAGCACCCTAATTTTCAATCGAAAATTCTCACGTCAAAATATCTGCTTTTTTAAAAAAGTCGGTGGGCTTTTTGTTCGTTGAAATCTCTATTTTCTGATGGTGTAAAAAAAATATACATTACTATGGTAAATGTTCTCAAAAAATGCAAAGAAACGAAAAAACTCGAATCCGAATTTTTTTTTTTAATCCTTATGTACCTACAATTTTGAGCTATTTATTAAAATGTATACTTTAATTACTCGAAATGTAACATGGAATCTTACGTTTTTCGAGTAATTAAAGTATAAATTTTAATAAATAGCTCAAAATTGTACATAATGATTTAAAAAAAAATTCGGATTTGAATTTTTTTTCGTTTCTTTGCATTTTTTGAGAACATTTACCATAGTAATGTATTTTTTTTACACCATCAGAAAGTAGAGATTTTAACGAACAAAAAGCCCACCGACTTTTTTAAAAAAACAGATATTTTGACGTGAGAATTTTCGATTGAAAATTGGGGTGCTTTTTCGATATTAAGTCAAAATAAGGTGAAACATTTTTTTAAAATAAATTTTGAGGTTATGTGAAAAAGTGTAAATACACTAGTTGTAGATCTTTTTATTACCTACAACTTTGCCGTTTAACGTTTTTCCATAAGACTTGTAGTTTTGCCGGAAATCGAGATAAATCGTTTCCTACCCTTAAAAACTCACCCCCCCCCCCCCCCTCCCCTTCCACTTCCCGACCTCGGATCGCCTGTAAATTATTTTTTCTTTCATTTTTGTTATATTCTCTTCCTTTTCCAATGGGTTTCATCCTACGATTATTTTTTTTTCACTTTTTACCATTTCCAAAGGCTTCAGCCCTGGTCTATTATTGTTAATAGCCGGTGTGTACAATTCGTACCAATATTCCTAATAACAATAAATCCTCGCTTTCCCG
The DNA here is from genome assembly GCA_963969555.1 of Polydrusus pterygomalis. Taxonomy (NCBI): domain Eukaryota; kingdom Metazoa; phylum Arthropoda; class Insecta; order Coleoptera; family Curculionidae; genus Polydrusus; species Polydrusus pterygomalis. Next base: position 12,386,407 of record OZ018383.1, read on the forward strand.
ATCTTCTTAGAAAAATCGCCAGTTAAACCGGGCCATAAAGCCGGCTTTCCCCGAAGCTATTGTCTTAAAAATCACGGGCGTGCCTAAACGTACCGCGAGCCGCGTGTCGAAAGTCGACCACGGCTCGTGGAACTCCGACGGAGTAATTAACGCCCGTCGGGGGGCCCCTTTTTACGCTCTCTAATGATCCCAATGATCGGTCGTCTGTCCGGACCGTTTTTATGTTCCGTTTGTCGGGTCAGTTTGGCTTTGTTTTCGGGCATTAGACGTGGACGACAATGGCCCCTTTTGTTAGATTGGGTTCATTCATTAAAGTTTGATGTTTTGCTTTTTTCACTCGTATAATTTGCAATGGAGAAAAACAAGTCACACGAGAAAAAGTCAAATTTATCAGTTCGATTGTTATAATCAAAGACGATCAAGCAAAGATAAACCATTCATCTCATTTATAAAGCAGAGCGTACAACTCACTGTTTATAGCAGTGGCGTAACGTTTTCTATAACGAATGGAAAATGATAATTCTTATTTTCATTATTATTTGGTTCAGGTTTATAAATTTTTAAATTCGTTAATCGTGTAATAATTTAATTAGGCTTGAACCCACAATATGTGTTAAGTATCTACTATTAAAACAGCAAACAGTTCGAATTTATTTTATAATCCTAGGTAGACTGGTAGACATAACCAAGGGCGTCCATAGGGGGGGGGCAAAACGGGCACTTGCCCCCCCTAGGCGCCCACATTACTATTTTATTTCATAATTCAGTATAAATATTGAATAGTACAGTGGTTAGTTAGTAGACCAACAAATTACTAAACTGATAAATTACATAATAAAAACATATCAATAAATTAATACATTAGGCATAAGTTAAATAAATAGTCTTATACAGTGTCACCAGTAAAGTCCGCATCATATGGGATTTTTTTTATTAATATCTTTATTCAAAATTTGACTTTGGCATCAAGTTCTGCATCGATCGAGATGAAAATTGGGCAAATAAATAGTAGTCACGTGATTCGCATCATCTATCAAATTTTAATTTTTTTTTCAAAAAATAATTCAAAAGCGGTTATTTCTGAAAATATCGAAAAAAGTTATAATTTTTTTTAAATGCAGTTTCTAGCCCACATGCAAAATTTCAGCTGGATAAGATAATTTTGATTTTTACCTATATTTTGTAAATTGCACCACTTTTGCAAAATAAGACTCAACGCAACCTATAAACATAAAATTTCTTAGTTTTGACAATGCTTTATTTCAGATACATTTTCTTTAAACTAGCGTCATATTAAATGTGTGTTTTTCTACAAAATCAAAATTGGGCTATTAAAATTTGGTCGCATGTGATGCAAAGTTCATTTGTTTTTGACCCTGTATAAGGTAACTTCATAAAATACGTATTTTTGAAAACGTAGTTTGTGACTGAAAGTAAAAAAATAAAAAATAAAATAAAGAGATTTTAAATTAAATCGTTGAAAATAGATAAACTTTCCGTTGGGTTAAGCAAAAATTTATTTTCCACTTAATGAACACTTTACTGATGACACTGTGTTCTTTTTTGTCTTAATATTAAGGTGTATTACTTTCAGACACAAACTATGTTTTCAAAAATACTTATTTTATGAAGTTACCTTATACAGGGTCAATAACAAATGAACTTTGCATCACATGCGACCAAATTTTAATAGCCCAATTTTGATTTCGTAGAAAAACACACATTTAATATAACGCTACTTTCAAAAAATGTATCTGAAATAAAGCATTGTCAAAACTATAGAGAACTATAGGGTAGGAGGCCGATCGACAATGGCAGCATTTTCAAATTCTGTCCCGGTTTTTTGGTTAGTTCGCTATTGGCCGATAGATGGCTCTCGCGTCCGAAGTGGGCTGATGTTGTCTTCTTCTTCTTCGTTTTTAATATGGAAAACTAGATCCTCCATAGTTTTTAACTTTTACTAAACCCTTTATTTTTCTGTGCTTTTACTTTTGACAATTGACATTTTATTTTTCGAAATAACAAATAATGTTTGAAGGCAAGACAAGACAAACAACGTTGTATTGTAATTAATTTCCATATTTATAATGAATAATGGTACAATTTATAAAAGTAGAGTTTGCTTTGTGTCGGGGTGTAAGACAGGATCTTTTTCAGAGAGAAAATGCAGCCAAATAAGTCTCTTTCTAGCTCCAAAGGTATTGCTAGAATGTTTAATACCCTGTATTTTAAAAACCAAGCATCGTTGGAACTTTATACAGGCCGAGTTTACTAATAAGTATAACAAAGTAAGTGTAAATTCATATAAAAGTCCTTATTTGTTCCTTAAAGAACTAATTTAAATAAAAATAGTTATTGCCTCCATAAGAAACCATATATTTGATAGCCCACTTCGAACACGCGCGCCATCTTACGGCGACTCGTAAAGCTGAATTACCGATGCTAATTTGGGACCGAATCCAATGCATTGCGATCGGCCTCCTACCCTCTAGTTCTCCATAGTCTGCATGACAGTAGTTGTCAGTGTTATAGTCGTTTGAATTTCGTTAACTGCAACTGCATATCAGAAAAATGGGTTATTTAACAGAAATGCACAAAATAACAATTCTACAGATGATTGGTTATGGAGATAAAACACGGACACAAATGGAAATTGCTAGCTTATTTCATGAAAAATTTCAAAATTTGCCGCCTATAACTGGAGGGAAAATTAGTAAAATAAAAAGGCAGTTTCGCCAGCTTGGACATGTAAAGCAGATAAAAAGTAGCTGCCAATGCAATAAGTAATAATACCAAATTAGATACTAACATAGATAGTTACCCAGATGTTTCTAGTCCGACTGTTTTTGTTTTTCTTATGGAAAAATCATTAATTTTAATCCATCGACAGGAACAAGAGCTTATTTCCATATTTAAGGATTAGTCCCTAATCTTTGGGGCCTTTGGCAGTGTTTGTATGCGACGGAAGATGTAGATTCCATTAATATCCCAGGTGACGTTTTATTTTGATAACTTTAACGATTTCAACATATTTTATATTCTTTTAACGTTTACATAAAACCGATTAAAATCATCTGGGTAATAAATTTATAGGATTTCCCATATAATATTTAAATAAGCAGCTTTTTTACTACAGTGTGACCAGTAAGTCCGCATCATATGGGATTTTTTTTTAATAATGACTTTATTCAAAATTTGACTTTGGCTTCAAGCTCTGCTTCGATCGAGACGAAAATTAAGCAAAAAAAAATAGTAGTCACGTGATTCGCATTATCTGTCAAATTTTAATTTTTTCCAAAAAATAATTCAAAAGTTGGGTTATTTCTGAAAGTATCGAAAAAAGTTATTGGAAAAAGTTTTTTTAAATGCAGTTTCTAGCCCACGTGCAAAATTTCAGCTGCATAGGATAATTTTGATTTTTTACCCACCACTAAAATTTATTTTCCACTTAATGAACACTTTACTGATGACTCTGTGTTCTTTTTTGTCTTAATATTAACGTGTATTACTTTCAGATACAAACTACGTTTTTAAAAATACTATGAAATTACCTTATTACAGGGTCAAAAACAAATAAACTTTGCATCACATGCGACCAAATTTTAACAGTCCAATTTTGATTTTGTAGAAAAACACACATTTAATATGGCGCTACTTTAAAGAAAATGTATCTGAAATAGAGCCTTGTCAAAACTGAGAAGTTTTATGTAGGTTGCGTTGAGTCTTATTTTGCAAAAGTGGTGCAATTTACAAAATATGGGTAAAAATTCAAAATTATCTTATGCAGCTGAAATTTTGCATGTGGGCTAGAAACTGCATTTAAAAAAACTTTTTCTAATAATTTTTTTCAATATTTTCAGAAATAACCCCACTTTTGAAATATTTTTTGGAAAAAATTAAAATTTGACAGATAATGCGAATCACGTGACTACTATTTTTTTTTGCTTAATTTTTATCTCGATCGAAGCAGAACTTGATGCCAAAGTCAAATTTCGAATAAAGTTATTAATAAAAAAAAATCCCATATGATGCGGACTTTACTGGTCACACTGTATACAGTGTCCGCAAGAAAGTACGCTTCAAATGGGATTTTTTCTTATTATTAGGTATAGGTAAAAATTGAAAAGGTAGTTAGTTTTTGCTTACCTAAAAACCAAAAATGACGCAGCTGCACGACTTGCGTTACCTGTCAAATTTGACATTTTTAATAAAATAGGTTCAAAAATGCCCTTATTTACCAAAATATCGAAAAACTTTATTCGAAAAAGTTGTTTATTTAGGCATTTTTAGTCTCTGTTCGAAATTTTGACTGTCTAATAAAATTTATATTTTTTGCAAGGTTCTTGAAAATTTTGATCAACCCTCGTAGATTAACTTTTATACATCGATGTAAAACCTGATGAATGCCTTTACTTCATTTGTAATCTTAATGCAATTTTGTGTAAAATTTTTGTTTCCTATTATTTGTTTTGCTTTAAAAACTGAAATTGTTATTGATTAGTATGTAATGTTTGATGCAAAGTTTATCTAATTACATCAGTTTTGCCAAAACCGACGTTTCCTATTTTTGTTAAGTTAGTAAACAGATGTAGAAAAAGAAAATATTAGGAAGCTTTCGTTAAAATTTTACTTAATTAATATTGGATTAAAAAGAATATATTAATCACTCGAAACATTTTATTCAACAAAAATATAGTTTAATATAATTAATTTAATTTAATATTAATTAAGTAAAATTTCAACGAAAGCTTCCAATATTTTCTTTTTGTACATCTGTTTACTAACTTAAGAGAAATGAGAAACGTCGGTTTTGGCAAAACTGATGTAATTAGATAAACTTTGCATCAAACATTACATACTGATCAATAACAGTATCAGTTTTTGAAGCAAAATAAATAATAGGAAACAAAAATTTTACACAAAATTGCATTAAGATTACAAATGAAGTAAAGGCAAATGGTTTTACATCGATGTATAAAAGTTAATCTACGAGGGTTGATCAAAATTTTCAAGAGCCTGGCAAAAAATAAAAATTGTATTAGACTGTCAAAATTTCGTATAGAGACTAAAAATGCCTAAATAAACAACTTTCTCGAATAAAGTTTTTCGATATTTGGATAAATAATGGCATTTTTGAACCTATTTTATTAAAAATGTCAAATTTGACAGGTAACGCAAGTCGTGCAGCTGCTTCAGTATACGTCATTTTTGGTTTTTAGGTAAGCAAAAACTAACTGCTTTTTCAATTTTTACCTATACCTAATAATAAAAAAAAATCCCATTTGATGGGAACTTTCTTGCGGACACTGTATAGACAGTTTACGGTCCCGGCAAATTCTTCCCTTCTTAAAACAAAGGGCCGTCGGCCGTTACAAAACCAATAAATCCAGATAGAAATCTGCAGGGATTCTCACGTTTTTACTCTCTATCAAATTAAAAAATGTCGAACCCTTTTTAGCATAAAATCAATAGGTAATATCTGTTTTTGCGATCATGCGGGACAAAGGATGCGCTGATTATGGAAAATTTAAACAGTGGGATTTTAAAAATAAAGAAAGGTATCTAATCGTTTTTAATTTTCGAAATATTCTCGGGAATTTTGGCTTGCCAACTTATAACCTATTTCGCGTAGATTTATTTATTTTTTCAAGCTTTTACACAAAATTTAAATAAAGGCAATATCGACTGCATATTCTGTAGGTAATAATTGACATTAAAAAAATATCAAGGAATTTTATGAATTATTTTAGAATTGTATAGCGAAAAATATCGGATAGGATTTTTTTTTAACATTATTAGGACTGTTTCACTTTACAATTCGTCCAAAATTAGCAATGAAATAAATTGATATTGTTGTAATATAATATGACAGATATTACCTAAATAATGTGCCGACGATATTGATTCTATTTAAATGTCAGTTAATAATGAAATAATAAACTAAAAAACAAAACTTGAAATAGAATTAAAAAAAAACTACCTTGTCGGACTTCCATTGTCTTTATTTTGTTACTTAACACAACGTTTCGGTTGGTTAGTATCTCTAACCGTTTTCAAGTGTAAACTAAATTATAATTCTATAATATTATATTATGTTGATGATACCTTTATTATCTGGACAGACAGCAACGAAGAGCTGATACGGTTTTTGGAACATATTAATAGTATAAGACAATCCATTAAATTTACCATGGAAACAGAAAAACATTCCACTCTACCTTTTCTCGATGTACTCGTCAAACGAAGTGCTGAAAGCATAAAACTTTGCAGTGTACAGGAAACCCACTCACACGGATCGAATCATTCAAACTCCATAAAACAGGACATAATTCAAACTCTTTATCACAGAGCATATAACGTTTGCAACAATCCGGAAGACCTTAATATTGAAATTTCAAACATCAAAAAAGACTTAAAACAGAATGGTTACCCTGAAACCTTTGTAACTAATACCATCTCAAAACTTAAAAATCGCGAAGTAAAAACTAATACGGAAACGAAAGAGTTACCTTATACAATACTTTATGTCAAGGGGATTTCTGAAAATATTAGAAGGATAACCAAAAACTATAATATCAAAACAGCCTTCAAATCCGGAAGTACGCTTAGAAGCTTTCTTACAAAAGTAAAACTCCCCCGTAATGAAAACACAAAAAATTGTATCTATCAAATCCCTTGCGAGTGTGGCGAATCGTACATTGGAGAAACAAAAAGACCTCTTTCCGTACGAGTTAAAGAACATCTACGAAATGTCTCACCAAAATCACGAGCAGACTCCCGAACTATCTAATGTCATTCACGTCGCGCCGCATTGCCGTTACGATGGAAACGAGAAATATGTTTTTTGTGATCTCTACAAATAACTTCCCAAATCATTAGACTTTCCAAAACAAATTTATTGATTTCTTAACTGCCTTGAGAACGCTTAGCTGTGCCGGTGGTCCCAGCATACAGATCTCGATAATTTGTCATGTGAATATAGATGAAATTTGACACCACCTGGGCCATCGGAGAAACATGCGAAGCGAATTAGGGGGTGTGGAATTGGTATTAAATTTTACGGATCATTTAAATAATTGAAAATAAGTGGTTCCTGAGTAAATAAGCGATGGTAATAACGTCCAGAATATATTTATTCGGAACACTATACAGTCAGTGCGGTTGTGGTACGTATAAAAGAACCTAGTCAGTCTTTGTAGTTGAATTTACCCTCAGTAGTACCGTGCGAGCAAAAATTATTTGCATCAAAGAGGGCTTGGATTAAAAAACGTAGAGCTTGGTTTAGATCACAATGATATGGGGACGATGTATCTAACCAAATCTAGGATAAAATTTTGTCAAATTCATATTATGACATGATATGCCAAACTAATAAGTAATAAAATAAGTAGACAAATACAAATTTATTTTTGTTGTTTACAAAATTAACAATTCTGCGTGTTTCAAAATCTGCGGCTTGTATTTCTTGGAATACTTGCACTTTATAAGGAAATAAATTTAGCTGCTTCTTAAGAATAGTCCTGCATGTTCCATTAGATCTTCCCACTTCTTGGGACAGGCGTCTTATACAATTTGTTGGCGTATTTTGCATTATTTCACGAACGTTTGCAACAAGTTCTTCTGTTCTTGCAGATGGTCTTCCTGCTCCTTTTTTGTGCTGTATAGAACCTGTTTCCCTAAACACAGCCACGGTTCTTTTCAGGCAATGATAAAAATCCCCAACAATAAAAGCAACGTTAGGAAAATGTTCGTGAAAATCTTCCATGCACAAACCCGGATTGTATTGCCACTCACAATTTACTCTAACCCCGTTTCGAAAATACGCTTCAACCATGAATGTTTTGTGCTGTTCCGTCAAGCCCATTGTGTGAATTGTTCAAGAAATTGGAAAAATTAGCGATGAATCAAATTACTTGTAACGACTGTCAAAGATGACGATGAACGATTGATTGTTAATTCAGGTAGTTACTGACACCCAACAGGTATTAAGCTCTACGGCTAAGCATTGCGTCCTTAGATGCAAGGCCCTCTTTGATGCAAATAATTTTTGCTCGCACGGTAGTAGTAGTAGTAGTAGTAGTAGTAGTGTATTGCAGATTAAATAAACAGCTGTTGGATATTATAAGTATCAAATGTTTTCAAAAACGTCCGCCCAATGGACGTAGACCAGTTTAAACCTTGTTCCTTTTTTCGATTTCCCTTTTAATTTCATTTCTAAATACGTCGCCACGCTCGGTCCCAATACTTAACATTCAAACAACCATAAACTTCGCCTTTTGTTTCAACTGTAACAAAAGCTGGCGTAGTTATAAGTGTCAAAGTAATGGCCTGCCATATCTGATTTCAATTTTCAATAGGGGTCAAGTCTGGCGGTATTTCTGTCCTGACCTTTTCGTTCTTGCTTGTTCAAGAAGGAACGCTGCGTATCTTGAATTTTATTAACTCCGATTAGAAAATCTTGATTATGTATGTAGGTATTGATAATTTCCACACGTAATTTTTTAATTGTTTACCCTGAATTTTCGATATTATAATAATAATCGACTTTTATTTGATAAAAACAAATTGATACAAAATCTATAATTGAATAGAGCAAGGCAAAGTTCAAAATATTAAAATCATTAAGCAAATTACCGCTATTTAAAAGAATTAAATTACACTTCGTACACTTACACTTGAATATTAGAAAGATTTACGCTGTCCACAATATCAGTGTATACAGACTGTCCGCGGATAGGGTTTGAAATAACACATGTAGGAAGAGATTAATAAATAACAACTGTTTATTAATTATTAATTTAATAAAACTTATTCTCATACAAAATATACGGACAAGTACTTCTATAACGTGTTAAAAGTCAAGCTTAACTATTTTCTATTCATCGTTTCTTTTAGTTCTCTCCCTTCGAAATCCGATACTTTATTTTATTATCGGGGTCCAGACTACATTACACGCTGCATTTATATTCTTAAATTGGTTTCTGGTTTTTAAGGATTTGTCCCAATAATATACGCCTTACAGTTCGACCATCCTGACATAGGTTCGTCCTCGAACCCAAACATCATTGGACTGCGTGGATAAACAACTTTATGACTTGCAATTTCTTAATCCGTGGATGAATCGTCCGCTAGCTCGTCACTGTCATTATTTTGATGTGGTCGTCTGTGGAAAACATACAAAGTCAATTAAATGAAGAGTAATAGCATTTATGTTTGTGTGGTATAGTGTGTCTGTCTGGGTATGTTTTGGTTTATATATCAGGCATCAGCAACAAACTCTCATCTACTTAGTAGGCATCTATCAATCAGTGTGTTGACTGATAGGCTTCCAAACCACAGCTAGTTTGGGCATTTAGATCTCATCTACTGTAATCAACTTAGTAGGCATCTATCAATCAGTGTGTTGACTGATAGGCTTCCAAACCACAGCTAGTTTAAACTCGAGTTATAATTAAAGTTTTTGTAAAAATATGAACAAAAACAAAATATGATTGTTTTATTTTATTTCTCACTCACGCGCGTATCCCACTTCTGACAAATTGTAGGAAGAGATTAATAAATAACAACTGTTTATTAATTATTAATTTAATAAAACTTATTCTCATACAAAATATACGGACAAGTACTTCTATAACGTGTTAAAAGTCAAGCTTAACTATTTTCTATTCATCGTTTCTTTTAGTTCTCTCCCTTCGAAATCCGATACTTTATTTTATTATCGGGGTCCAGACTACATTACACGCTGCATTTATATTCTTAAATTGGTTTCTGGTTTTTAAGGATTTGTCCCAATAATATACGCCTTACACACAAATGGATGAAAAATGTAATTTTTCGGAAAAAAGCCCTTCTTGATAAAAATATTTGCTTTTTGACCAAAATGCCAATTAGAAAATTTATTTAGAATAACGTTTGTAATTTAAATCCGAGATTTAAAATAAATCTCCGATTTTTTAGTTTTTTTAATTTTTAGAGGTAAAAGATTTTTTTTTGGATAGCAGCATTAGCGGTCGAAATACATACATTATTAATCAATGACAGAGGGGTATCAAAAAGTTTCAAAAACTGATTTTTGGTGTTACCAGAAATAAGTATTTTTAATTTAACAAATGAAATGACCCTAGAAACAACACAAAAAATCTTAAAATAACAACAAATAATAATTTCATAATTTGCTATTCAAACATCTTTCCAGCTGTAAATGAATGTGGTCAAAACTTCTTCGATATTCTTCAATTGAAATTGTTTGAACAGCTTCAACAATTCGCTGTTTTAGAAGCTGTACGTCGTTCTCAATTGGACGGGAGTACACTAATTGTTTGAGGCACCCCCAAAGATAGGCATCTGAAATAGTTAAATCGGGACTTCTTGGGGGCCACAGAACCGGATCATTCCGACGAATCCATCTGTGGCCAAATGTATTATTAATACATTCCCTCACTTTAATTGCGAAATGCGCAGGGCATCCATCTTGTTGAAAGTACATTTCGTTCCTAAATTGGAGAGGCAATTCTTCTAGGTTGTCAGAAATGAATGTTTCCAACATTTCAAGGTAACTCCTATGGTTACACGTGTTTTCGAAAAAGTATGGGCCAATAATGCCATAATAAGAAATCGCACACCAGACATTTACTTTTTTGTAATATTGTCTTCTTGCAGGAATTCTAAAACGGGGATTATTGCAAAAGACACTTTCCCGTTTATTGAAAATGTCGATTTATCGGAGAACATGATAAATTTATGAAAATTCCTGTTTTCACTTACAATTTTGTTTCCGACACAAATACAAAAATCCAAACGTTTGGCTTCGTCTCCTTCTTCCAACGTTTGATTAAAAGTTGGCTCAAATGGGAATATTTTGTTTGCCTTTAAGATATACTGAATATGAGTTTTAGTATTGAAAATACTATTGGGATCGTGTTTACGCAAACTTTGCATTGCATGTCACTGTCGCTCATGTCGATGTCGCGGCCAACAGCGCAATATCTAGATCGGTCAAAGTATTATGTTACAATACTCTGATAAGACTTGGTAGAAATATAAATATGAATCAGCGTAAAGTCGGCAAGTAAATAATGAATAATGTTTAGTTTAGTTTGTGTTTTAAAGAACGCCATAGTAACTTTGTTAAAAAGTGTTTTATTGAGATAAGTTATAACTAAGGTAAGTTCACGTTATTTAAATCGGAATATTATATCGAAAAAAAAAGCGGGAGGCAAAAAGTTGGAGCACAATAATTGCATATTACAGGGTCCGCCCAAATTTGGTTAACAAATGGGATAATTTTTTTATTATTGATTTCTCAGAAAATGTTATTGTACCGTTGGGTAAATAAGTATAATTTAAAAACATAGCATAAGTAGGCTTAGACAATATGACCGATTGAATATAAGGCAATTGTTCACCTTGGTTGGTCTGCTATGTGAATTTTATAAACAAATTAATATTAATTATTCTTAGAAATAAAACCATACATTTAATATAATATGTTTTAGTTAATATACAGGGTGTCCCAAACGTAATGGGACACAGAGCAACAGCAGGCTCCTTAAGGCGAAATAATGCGATTTATTTAAACTTGCATTATCCCAAAATTGATAACAACCAAGATAAAGGGTGTCAAACTTTTATTTTTGTTTTCGTTTTTTTGGGATTATTTATAATATGTCTTAATTAATATACAGGGTGTCCCAAACGTAATGGGACACAGAGCAACAGTAGGCTTCTTAAGGCGAAATAATGCGGTTTATTTTAAAGCTGTGTCAGGTATTTTCAATACATAGGATGCTTGCGTAAGGTGCAAGATCTGTGAATTTTTTCTACTACATCAAGTTCTTGAGCTCGGTTTCTTAATGAAAGGGTAGGATTGTCAGCAACAGAGAACAGACTGCAATACGATTAGGGAAGCTGCGTCATTCTGATCAGTTTTTTTTTTTTATTTATTTATTGGAAACAACCAGTTCGCTGAAATGTTCTTAATAATTTATGAAGTGCCATTTTTGAGACGTAGACGTTAGGGTACCTTTGATTAAATTTCTCTATCACAATTGCAAGAACTTTCGCCCGCACCGTAACATTGAACTTAATAAACCCTTTGTTCTAAGGTCAACATTTTCAAAACACATCAAATTCTTTTTGACAACTTCAAATTTGCCCCATAAGTAAAGCAAAGTAATAAAAAGGTAAACAATACCTTGTTTTTTACTAAAGATGGTAGGAATGCATTTAAACACACACACCACCCATTATGAAAATAGAGTCTAATAAAATTTTATATTAATATTTTTATTGAGCAGCAAAATTTCCGTTTACCTCTAAAAATAAAAAAACTAAAAAAATCGAAGATTTATTTTAAATCTCGGATTTAAATTACAAACGTTATTCTAAATAAGTTTTCTAATTGGCATTTTGGTCAAAAATTAAAAATAAAGGTAGTTTACTCTTGGAGAAAAATCGTGTTTTTGAAGTTTTTGCGAACCCTGTATAAAAAATCAAAATTTTCTCTTCGTGAATTGCATTTTTTTTACTAGCAAAACTTTTTATCAAGAATTACTTTTTCCCGAAAAATGAAATTTTTCATCCATTTGTGTAAACCCTATCCGCGGACAGTCTGTATAGAAAAAAAGTAGGGGACTCAAGACGGATCCCTGAGGGACACCTGAGAAAAATTATGTTTTAGACACGCCTACCAAACACACCAAGCAGTCTGAGTGCTGGGCTACAACGATTTTTACGACACTTTGCAAAGTTTGTTAAAGAGAACTTCCTATTCATACCGAGTTCCACAATGAAAATTTTACTCTAGAATAACACTCACTCCTTTTGTGTTTTATAAGAGTTTAAATTGACTCGGTTTGTAACTATTGTGAATTTTCCGGCTGTTGAGCCAATCAAAAATTTAACTTAACACTCAGAACAGTCGATATATTATTCGGAATATTCCACGCCGGTTCACAGTCTAAACACCAAGCGGGCTCCCTCACGGTTATTGACACAGATAAATAATGACAATGATGGATGATAGCACTGCAAATGAAGCCAATAAGAAATATATTGTTGGTAACCTTACCAGCCGGATGACAACGCGGTCTTAGACTAAGCAAAGTTAGAAGGCATGTTTTGACTACACCTAACTATAGGTAACTTTTTTAAAAGGGTGTGGTAGCATTTTTCTGTGTCATTTACTCGTTAGTAAGCCCACGTCTAGTGGATTAACGAAGTGTCAACAAAACAGTTGATTTATATTTATTAATTTAAAAAATAAACATTTTTACGAGTTTGGGTCAATGTCAGGCTTTTATTTATGACGTATTGGATTTCCAATTATTGTGATTGCCCATTGTCTTTATTTTTTGTTATTGTATACGTTTTGTTTATTTTCTATTTAGTAATTTTTATGGGACGAATTGTCATTTTCGATCAAGTCTAATTATTTATTGAAAATATTTTATTTATGGTCCTGTAAGAAATGAAGGACGCTGACGAATTATTACGTAAACCGTTAATTTTCTTTTTAAGTAAGTCTAATTGTTTTTTAAGCGTAGTACTATCACTGTCCGTACTCGTATAACTACTCGTAGACGTTGATCGATTGCGCTTTATACGTTCGCGAGATCGTCGGCCACGTTTCTCGCGTTTGGACATTTTACCCCGTTTTTTGACCATGTTTTTACCCATTTTGCCAAGATAATTAACCAGAGTTTTAAGGCGTCTATCCCACTTCTGAATTGTAAGAATACAGAACAATATTTAAGATATCAAATCAAATCAAATCAAATCAAAAAACGCTTTATTGTTATAAAAAAATTCTTTTTCATTAACAAAGCCATTAATAAACTACTTTTTATTTTATGTCCCAATAAACTCATATTCAAACATACAGTATAATCTTTTAAAACCAAACGTATCGTCTCGGTATTTTTGTAACACTGAACTCATAACGTTTTCCTATACCTAACTTAAGAGTATACATAACGTAATAAAAACAAAGTTTATGGGTTTCGTCGAGCGAGATCCCATCAATAAGGTCTGTGTATCGTATTTCAAGGGCGTCAGCGTCCTTCATTTCTTACAGTCCAGTGACCTCCAAACCTCCATTTATTTGAGGGTCTCTCAGCACTTTAGGGTATTTCCGCTTACTTTCCTGAACCGGATTACCCGCCGTCCGCCGTGAGGTCCCGATTCAACCCCGCCTGACTTAAGAAATTTGTAAAAGCATCTCCGGGGAAGGCAATTTAATCAATCAAAGTAAGGTATTGACGTTTATTTTGAAAGCTAACCAGACAAAAATCCTAAAACTATTTTTTTCTGTGTTGGCAGGTGTAAAAAAAATAGTCAGTGTTTATAAGTCGCAATTGTTTTTAAAAGGACAGCATAAATGTTACAATGTAATTTACAACACAACTGCATCTTCACGGTAGAGATGATTAAATTTCAGAGAAATAAAACAACAATCTTGGCACATTTTTAAAATGCTGACATATCTGGGATTACGAGTCGAAACACAAATAAGCAGTAGTATAATTAAATTTAAAAGTGTCGAATGTCATAACAACATAAATAAATGGTAGCTTACTAATACTTAGATTCCTCAGTTGCATAACAAAAACTGAGTGCCCCCCGCGCAAACGTTTTGGTTTTGATTTGAACTTATAGAATGTTGACTAAAAAATGACTTGATGATTGCTTTTGTTGTGGTAAGTCAGTAGGGTACACAAATACATATAGAGAATTACTGTTTTCCTCTATTTACCCCAACCTTCTTTGGCTAAAATAAAAATAAAACCGATAGGTACCACTAATAGATACCCATCAATGCAGACAATGGGCACCCATCTCGTCTGCAACAACAAACCCAAAGAGACCTAGACATTTTCTAGACAGAGACTTTCGTTCCAAAGATAACAGAATGGATGTAAGAAAAATAACAACATCACTCAAGAACGAAGAAGGTGTAAGAAGAAAGTAAAAATGTAAATAGTCCGTAATTGAAGGTAATGTTGAGCAAATAATATAAACAAACAACGTCTGAGGTTATACTGAGATAATAACATAGGCACTGGATGGACGTCTTCAAGAATGGTCAAGTACGAGACGAATTCGCGGAGATAAATGTAGGTACCAATATATACAGAGGGGGAGTATATACAACGTATGATGGGTCATACAAATTTGCACTGAAGTCTGCACAAGCACAATATTTTTATTTTAAGAACAAGAGTTGCCACGGTTCTTTGTGTAGGCTCTCCGATACATAGAATTAACGAGATTTAACGGGATATACAGCTATTTAGAAAGAAAACATAAGCATTGATCCAAAAATAAAGGCAAGCACGTGCGCCATTGCTTTCAAAAGGGTGCCGTTCGCAGGAACAAACATAAAATCTAACCCCTGAAACCAGAAATAAAATACATGTCGTCTATTTGATTTTAATAATGGGCTGTTGGGCGAGTAGAGCACAGATCGTATCATTTTCGTTCCTGGACCTTTCGAATTGTGGGCTGAAAACCCAATAACACTGCTTCTCCGTCCATAATAAATCCATGGGGGTGTGTTTGAAAAAACGCTCGGATACGTCGATTGGTATTTCTAGTTGCGCATTTTTTTCAATAAAAACTTTTTATACAGAGTGTGTCATGTAACGGTGGCCAATACCAACTTTCTTATTTTAAATGCAACACCCTGTATATTATTCAATTTTTGGATTCTTCAGAAAATTTTAGACATATTTCATGTACAATATCCTATACCTATCTTCAACTGTTTCGGAAATATTAAGTGTTTTCAGATTTATTGCATTTCAGCGTTTCTTTTTACCGATATGAAATTAAAAAAAGGTATAAATAGTTTTGTTGACTTTTGTTTAAAACTCCTGACCTTATCAAATTGTTGTATGTCTGCATTATGGAGAACTAGAGGGTAGGAGGCCGATCGACAATGGCAGCATTTTCATATTCTGTCCCGGTTTTTTGGTTAGTTCGCTATTGGCCGATAGATGCTCTCGCGTCGCAAGTGGGCTGGTGTCGTCTTCTTCTTCTTCGTTTTTTACTTTCACTTTTGACAAATTGAGTGAATTGACATTTTATTTTCGAAATAACAAATAACGTTTGAAGACAAGACGAGACAAATAACGTTGTATTGTAATTGATTTCCATATTAATAATGAATAATGGTACAATTTATAAAAGTAGAGTTTGCTTTGTGTCGGAGTGTAAGACAGGATCTTTTTCAGAGAGGAAACGCAGCCAAATAAGTCTCTTTCTAGCTTCAAATGTATAGCTAGACTGTTTAATACCCTGTATTTTAAAAACCAAGCATCGTTGGAACTTTATACAGGCCGAGTTTACTAATAAGTATAACAAAGTATGTGTAAATTCATATAAAAGTCCTTATTTGTTCCTTAAAGAAATAATTTAAATAAAAATAGTTATTGCCTCCATAAGAAACCATTTATTTGATAGCCCACTTCGAACACGAGCGCCATCTTACGGCGACTCGTAAAGCTGAATTACCGATGCTAATTTGGGACCGAATCCAATGCATTGCGATCGGACTCCTACCCTGTAGTTCTCCATAGTCTGCATGACAGTAGTTGTCAGTGTTATAGTCGTTTGAATTTCGTTAACTGCATATCAGAAAAATGGTTTATTTAACGGAAATGCACAAAATAACAATTCTATAGATGATTGGTTATGGAGATAAAACACGGACACAAATGGAAGTTGCTCGCTTATTTCATGAAAAATTTCCAAAGTTGCCGCCTATAAGTCAAGGGAAAATTAGTAAAATAGAGAAGCAGTTTGGCCAGCTTGGACATGCAGATAAAAAAGTAGCTGCCAATGCAATCAGTGATGATACCAAATTAGATTCTATGCTTGAGTTTGAGGAAAACCCACATACTTCTAGTCGAAAAACAGTTCCGACGTATTTATTATCGAATTTATACCATTTGGCTGATACCCACTGTATAAAGGGAACTACGAAACTCAATAATCACTGTCAATATAATCGTTTAAAATAACATAAGTGCAGGAACGAAGGTGAGTGATTTCTTCACTGATTCCTCCTCAACTAAATTCATGATCCAACTTCTTTGACCACAACATATCTACATTCTCTCACGATTCATAATGGCGGGTGACTACTTTTACAAGAAGAACAAATAGTAAACATGGTGTAACTAATCTTGCGTAGTAAAAGGTACCCTTTTTGATACCTACTTAGAAAAAATGCAGTGTTTCCCTGTTTAATTCATAATCCTTCATTTTAGAAGTAGGACACAAGACACAAGACATTACGACGTAACATATTATTCTTTAGATGTTCCTCAATGGTTTCACCAAGACGGTGGCTTCCTTAAAAATTGTGCAACAATCATTGCTTCAGTAACACTGTGGCATCGTTAGTTACTCTGTAAAAATGATACACCAACATTGTAGCGTTGTCAATTGGTTCTGAAACACTTTGGCTTTCTCATGTGGTCGGTAACAATGATTGCTTTTTCTATGGTAAAAACGACTTCCTTACAAAATACTCTGCTTTATGAGGGTATTCGCTATTTTAATGATCTGCCAGATATTGTTAAGAATGCGCCTAGATTAAAAGTGTTTAATAAAGACTTCTGTTCATTTATTGAATTACTCGTTATTGATTTGAAATTATTGTTTATCTTGTACATTTTTATTACTAGCCAAGTGCTAATAAAGCAATTATTTATTTATTTAAACTACCTACTCCACTCATATACCGTAGGTTTCTCAGATACAATTGTTTAACCAAGACTGCATGTGGCTTCCTCATCGGCTTGGGCTTAGGGTGAGATTACAGAAGCTCTGCATCTGACGTCTGCAGCTGCAAGTACGCAAGTAGTAGTTTGCAGATACAATGACAAAATTGGAATTCCCGCAAACGTTTATCATACTTCGCGTCTGCAACTTTGCAAAAGGTTGAAAGGACCTTCAAAACTTGGAGAATTTATAAAATTCGTTAAAACCTAACCTATATTTTGAAGATTTGATGGACGACGGTATTGGTGGATATTTACAATTTGTATCTGATTTTTCAAGGGAACGTTAAGATCATTAATTCATTATTGCTATGGATTTGGGCATATTTCACGTATTTTGCAGTCGATATCAATAAACCAGAAGTAGTAAAACGGTTTAACTACAGTAAAAATGTTTGTTTCAAGCTGGTAGACAATGAAGCAAAAAAATTACCTTGTCGGACTGCCATTGTATCTAATACTAATACCATCTCAAAGACTCAAAACATAAAAATCGCGAAATAAAAACTAATAAAGAAACGAAAGAGGAGCAAGCATTTCTTACACTGCCTTATGTCAAGGGGATTTCTGAAAAGATTAGAAGGATAACCAACAACTATAAAATCAAAACAGCTTTCAAATCCGGAAATACGCAGAAGCTTTCTTACAAAAGTAAAACCCCCGTAATGAAAACACAAAAAATTGTATCTATCCAATCCCTTGCGAGTGTGGCGAATCGTACATTGGAGAAACAAAAAGACCTCTTCCCGTACGAGTTTAAGAACATCTGAAACATACTCAAAGAGGTGAAACTTCGGGATCATGTATAGCGGAACATGAATGGACCAACCAACATAATATACAGTGGTCAGAAGCCAAGGTTTTGGACACGGAACAGCACTGGAGAAAACGAGAATTCAAAGAAGCAGCTTTCATAAATCAAAATACCCATATATTTAGTAAACCAAGTATAGATATCCCCAACCCCAATATCTGGAAACCTGTTCTTGTACAAAACCAACAGCTCAATAAGCACATAGACGGAGTCCTCAAGCTTCATTGCACATGGATAGTATTTAAGCTTCAGTGCACATGGATAGTATTTAAGACCGTAGCCTTAGAATTAAGTCTACACTTGAAAACGGTTAGAGATACTAACTAACCAAAACGTTGTGTTAAGTAACAAAATAAAGACAATTATAGAATACGGTAAAAATGATGGTGATGCAAATAGTTTTTGGAATGTCAAATATTTTGCCTCTGCAATGTCCGTCATATTTCCTTTCCTGCAAAGCATTTTCTGAAATTTCACCCTTAATCAGCGCTTCGTTAAATACTGGGCACCAATAATTGCTTCTTTAAAAGTAACTAAAACTTCCGGAATCTAATAAGGGCATCGAGAACACCAAATTGACATGATCTTCACGAAACTTGCCCTGTATATACGAACACTGGTCGTGATCGGATCACACACGGTCACCCCGATAAAAAAAACACTCATTTAGTCATCCGATCACCCGAATTGTTTATAAAACATAACGCATTAATTAAAACACGTACAAGGTCCGCACAATCAGCAGTTTTCGATGACCATGGGGGAAAAAAACGATCCATTTTCTGTGATCGCGTTTTCCGCCACCAGAACTGGTGATTTCACCATCTGGGCGATATTGTTTGTAGGAAGTGGAATCTCTCTAATCTCTGTTCCTTTTTTTTGTGTGATATTTTACGAGCAGTCTGCGTGGTTCCCAGTTGTCTAACCGTGTTTTTCTTTATTTAAAAACAAGTTTTGTGTCATGTGTATGGTGGTTCTCTTTTATACATAGTGGAAACTCTGTGGCCTCTAGCTCATACGAGCATGGAAGAAATTAGTGTCGAAGGTAGGTTTTCTTCGTCGGATAAGAAGTAGACTTGGACTGTCCTGAGTAGGGCTGGGCAAAAATTCGATACATCGATAAACGATATTTAAAAAATAAAATATCGATTTATCGATATTCGATTGGAATTTCAATATCGTCCTTATAACACATTAAAAGGACCAATATTTAATTCAATCTCTTTTCTTCATGTTTTTATAATTAGAGTCTTCCCTTGAAATGAAGGTACGGAGTTTTACAGGGCACATAAGAAAATATTGATATACAGTGTCACCAGTAAAGTCCGCATCATATGGGATTTTTTTTTATTAATAGCTTTATTTAGAATTTGACTTTGGCATCAAGTTCTGCTTCGATCGAGATGAAAATTAGGCGAAAAATAGTAGTCACGTGATTCGCATTATCCGTCAAATTTAAATTTTTTCCAAAAAATAATTCAAAAGTGGGGTTATTTTTGAAAATATCGAAGAAAGTTATTAGAAAAAGTTTTTTTAAATGCAGTTTCTAGCCCACATGCAAATTTCAGCTGCATAAGATAATTTTGATTTTTTACCTATATTTTGTAAATTGCACCACTTTTGCAAAATAAGACTCAACGCAACCTACATAAAACTTCTTAGTTTTGACAATGCTTTACTTCAGATACATTTTCTTTAAAGTGGCGCCATATTAAATGTGCGTTTTTCTACAAAATCTAAATTGGGCTATTAAAATTTGGTCGCATGTGATGCAAAGTTTATTTGTTTTTGACCCTGTATAAGGTAACTTCATAAAATAAGTATTTTTAAAACTTAGTTTGTATCTGAAAGTAATACACCTTAATATTAAGACAAAAAAGAACACAGCGTCTTCAGTAAAGTGTTTTTTAAGTGGAAAATAAATTTTAGTTTAACAACGTAAAGTTTATCTATTTTCAACGATTTAATTTAAAACCCCTATATTATAATTTATTATTAAGCTATGCCATAATAAATAACGTTTTTGTAGAAAAACACACATTTAATATGGCGCTACTTTAAAGAAAATGTATCTGAAATAAAGCATCGTCGAAACTAAGAAGTTTTATGTAGGTTGCCGTAGAGTCTTATTTTGCAAAAGTGGTGCAATTTACAAAATATAGGTAAAAATCAAAATTATCTTATTATTTTTTGGAAATAATTAAAATTTGACAGATAATGCGAATCACGTGACTATTTTTTTTGCTTAATTTTTATCTCGATCGAAGCAGAACTTGATGCCATAGTCAAATTTGAAATAAAGCTATTAATTAAAAAAAACCGATATTATCGATTTATCGATATATCGATATTTTTTTTAATATCGATATTCGATATCGGAATTTCAATATCGCCCAGCCCCAGTCCTGAGGACGTATCCGATTTTAGGCTATCCTGAGGTGAGGATATCCGGCATTTCATTCTTTACATATCGCCACCACGCAGTGGCGTAGCTAGCATGGGTGACACCCGGGGCGGAATTCGTGGTGTCACCCCAAAAATGAAAACTGATTATTATTTTTTTCTAATTAAAATATAAATGAGTAAACAATAGCTATTTATGTATCAAGGGCGTTACGGGGACTATAATGCCCTGAAGGTAGAAATAGCCCGAGGGCCTCTGGCCCGAGGGATAGGTTTCTGCCTGATGGGCATTATAGTCCAGTAAAGCCCGTGGTGCATACAATGCTTTATGTTTTACCTAAAAAAGAGTTTTTCAATGACTAATTACATTATTTATTCGCAATATAAAAAATAAGTTGCACCTGTACCTGTATACGTAAGTAGATAATGACTGGTGTTAAGTTTGACTTTGATGTTTCTGTCAGTTAGTCAGTTGGCATTTTTTATTTAACGATTTGCTCAAAATGGAAGAAATTCCACAAAATATAAGAGAAAAGGTCATAAAAGCGACCGAAAATCTTTTGCCAGTTAAATCAAGGCAACAGTATGATCGGGAGTATGGCATATTTGGTATTTGGAAAGATACGAACACAATTCTTCAAATAACCGAAAATGTTTTAATGGCATATTTCCAGGAACTGGTAAGTTATTGATTTTATTTTAATACATATGTTTAACAAACTTTATTATTTTTAGTCGGAAAAATACAGTCCGAACTCTCTCTGGACCAAGTATTCTACAAGCGGGCATTATCATAATGCCCGCTTATAATGCCCTAGGTGTGATAGCAGGTATTATTGCTATCATAACATATTCCGTTTCTAAGGTATTATAGATCAATAATAGATAGGTAAAACATAAAAATATGTAAGTACCTTAAAAGCTCTTTTTTCTAGATTTAACAGCTGCAAACTCACTAATTACGTCCTCAAAATTTATTTTTTGCGTTGCCTCGTGTTCTATTGTTAACATGCTTAGACTGTTGAGTCTTCTTTCGCTCATTGTAGCCCTCAAATAGTTTTTTATTAATTTGAGTTTGCTGAAACTTCTCTCACACACAATAAAATTGTGATTTGTAAAGTAAAATGAGCCGCATATAAGTAAATAACACATTTTGTATGTATGTTAATTAATAACCACTGAATGATCTTAAAAAAAAAATAAAAGTGGCTTTACTCAGTGATTATTATTGTTGATAAAAATTGTCATAATTATGATTTGTTTATTTTTTTCATCACTGTCGGGTTATCGGGTGGGTCGGGTGTCACCCCTAAAAGGGTGACACCCGGGGCGGTCCGCCCCCCCTCTAGCTACGCCACTGCCACCACGCCCCACCCGCGACCTGGTAGCTAGGGAAAGAATATTTTCACCTTGCATCCTTTCTCGACAAAAGTCGAAACAAACCAGACGACGCCGTTTTTAATTTTTCAAAGAAACAATAATATCGCCTTTGCCATCAGGCAAGGTGGTACATTACGTGGTTCCGCGAATGGAACAAAAACCGCCGAGAGTCTTTACACGGCGTCGCGAATCGACAAAAAGAAATCGCTAACTGACGTGTCGTTTTAATTACAGCGAGCGCACTACCTTTTTCTTAGTAAAACAGTACGAATGGGTGGGTTCCATAGATATTTACCTTTAGATAAGCAAACAATAATCACGAAAGTGGCAGTTTTATGGCCTCGCGCATGTAAACAAAGCTGGACACTATTAGCCATGCGCACTGCAACATTATCGTTTGACAAATGGGAGAATAGACAGGTCCGGACTTTAAAATTTAAATTTTTGCCAAAAAATTGGAATTTCTTCTCAATTTTTGATCAAGTTGGGAAAAAAGGTAGTGATTTCTGGCATTTTTAGTAGTAGCAAACATATCAGATTTTAAGTAAGTATAGAAAATTGTTTTTAAGGTTTTGTTTTTACGATTTGTTTAAAATTGATTGGTCGTCGTGTTTTTAGTTCGAAAAAGAAGAGAACCAGAACAGGTAAATTAAACTCGTCCTATAAAATCGAATATAAATCAAACAAAACCAGCAAAATAACCAATCTACGGTGTTATCGCGTACCTAACCTTAAGTCAAATAGTTGGTATATAACTTGTATTGATTTTTACAATTTGGTAAAAACTTGTTTTGTTCAAGAATTTGAAAAAGTGTTTGCTCGAGAACTTGACTCATGGAATACTTTCACCCTTGGATTAATATAAAAATACCTAGGTATTTACTTTTTCTTTGCATGCATCGGGATAATCTGTCTTGGTGGGTGTTTCTCATTATTTTCATACCTTATTTTTGTAGCCTAGGCCTAGTTAGATGTGTTTAAATTGCTCATAATAAAATAAGGTTATATATCAAGATACATCACTACTCCATACTTACTAGAAATATGAAATACCCGATATTTTACCCCTATTTCGGCATAACAAAATAATACAACGGCTGTTACTGTCATTGTTTATATTCCAATTGGAGTCACTAAAAGCACAAACACAATTCACTAAACTACACAAAAACTAGAAATCCGTAAATATTATACACCCACAATCCACGATAGCTAAGAAAACTACAAAGAATCTACAGAGAAACCTTAAAACACAAAAACAAAAATGGCGGCCGAGCCGGTTCTGGAGAGTATGTATCTTGCAACCTTGAGTATCTTGAGCATGTCGATGATTGTCGATAAAGTAGGACAGGCCGATAACACGAGGTTTGTGCGCATGCACGAAGGTGTCCAGAAGGAAGGCAGCTGACTGGCGAGTCATGCGCTCGGACGTATTTTTTCACCCATAAAACGTAACTTTTGTTTGCGCAGAAGATAAGCTGTACGTATCTAAAGGTAAATTGTCTATGGTGGGTTCTAGGTTTTCCTGTACCCCTGTACAATCATAGTACAATGTTTATTTTTGCTTCGCTAGTATAAGAAAACTATCGTTTTAAAACAGATGACAGCAGAAATTTTAACTTTAATTTCATCTGTACGCCGTTTTTGTCTAAACGTTACTTTGTGAAATTTTTGTTCTTAAAATGTTTGTTCGTAAAGGTTACGTTTCTAATGTATAATTTTTGCATTATCTAGGTATCCTTTTCTGTTTCAAGAAAAATAAGTAGAAATTATTTCTCTGACTTAGGTAGGTAGGGGAGAGTTGGACAAAACGGGTAGGTTGATAAAACCCGGTACCGCCTAGTTCTGCCAAATGCCAAAACAGTTTTCCATATTATTAACCTTTAAAAGCTATTTGTTTATGTTGAACTGTAGGTATTGTATTTTACATATACCTAGGTATAATCTGAACAAATAAAACAAAAAAAAATCTGTTGTAAATACCTATAAGTGACAGAATCCTATTTAAAGTTGCGTTTCAGTTAATTTAGTATTTTCAAGGTTTGGATAATTACAATATTATATACCTACCTGGTTTTAAAATCTATTTTGACACTTTATCTTTAAACCATATAAAAACTCATGTTTATTATTAGGTAGGTACGTACCTAAAGTTATAATATTTATAAAACAAAACTTTCGAAAGAAATTATTATTATTATTATTATTTGGCAATATTAAAGCGGTAGGATCGATGAGACTATTGCATCAATTGTTTTAGAAGGTATCACATAAATAATTTTCGATTGATTCAAGAGGAAGGTTTTTATGTATAACTAGCGACCCGCCCCGGCTTCGCGCGGGTAAGTAGGTATTGAGACTATTTGGTTATCAGATCTCGTGAAATCAACTTCCTTCGACGACATTATTCAAAATTTCTCGAGTCAAAAATGTCGGAAAACATTTCTAGTAGCTTAATACTCTTAAAAATATGTCGTTATTTTTAAAATTGCCTTTAATAAATGTTTTTGGGCATTGGGCCACGAAAACTATTCCTTTATTAGCTTTATATTTTTTGCTCCAAACATTTACATAATTATATTATCTTATTTGTTGATGTCATTGATCTCGTTAATAACGAGTCGTTATTGATATGATGTTTTATAAGTAATCCCAAAACTTTAGTTTTTATCATTTTGTGTATATTTATGTATAATAGTGTATAAGGAACCAATATCATTTGACTCTTAGCGCTGAATTTGTGTTTTTATGTGTTTTATTTTTTTTTTGTATCTTAATTTGCTGAATTAGTCGATTAGTTTTTTTGAACATTGGAAACTACCAAACTCTTATTAAGTTATGATATTTTAAGTTAATTGTTTTATTCATTTCACATTTTCTAAACATTAATCATTAAGTTGTTTGTTTATACTTCTATTTTTTGTTTTATAATTTTCCCCGAGTACTTACATGTATTATACGTTTATTGCAATTAAATTAATCTATTAGTTTTTTTTCAACAAAACGTGCAAATTTCCGCTTGCAAAACATAGTTTTTACGAAATTACGTTTAGGCACAAATTTGATCGTCCGTATCATGACTCGCTCAATTTTTTAAAATCCATTTCGAAATTGAAAAAAATAGGCGCTAAAATTTGGAATTAAGTTTTTGACACATAATTATTAAACAACAGGTATATTTCAATTTTACTTTACCAGGTAAGACCCTTCAAATTACTATCCCAGAAAGTGTGGCGAATTACTCACAGCTGCAGGGACGGACTAGCTGTGACACTAATGTGCCCATTCTTTTTACGCCCTGTATGATAAAAACTTTGGACAACGTTTTTTACATACCTTTAACTATTGACTAAAAATTAACTACTTTTCATTCATGTCGCTAATCCTAACCGTTTTCGGAAACACGTCATTTTATTGCGATCGTGTATTAATATTAAGCAGTTAAAAGGGAACATTTATAATTTATAGGAACAAAGATGTATCTTTTATTGAAATACGTTAAAATATACCTACATGATGTAAATATGTTAAAAATTAAGTTTTTCCGAAAACGGTTAGTATTAGCATTAGCGACATGAATGAAGAGTACCTACTTAATTTTTAGTCAATAGTTAAAGGTACGTAAAGTTAAAGGTATGTAAAAAACGTTGTCCAAAGTTTTTATCATACAGGACAGGGCGTAAAAAAACTTAATTCCATGGGAGCTCTTTGGAAGCCCATATCTCCGAAGAGGAGGCCGATAAGAAAGAAGTTTATATGAACTTGTAGTATTCTTTTCACGTGTTTTTTTTGGTACGTAAAGTTAAAGGTATGTAAAAAACGTTGTCCAAAGTTTTTATCATACAGGACAGGGCGTAAAAAAACTTAATTCCATGGGAGCTCTTTGGAAGCCCATATCTCCGAAGAGGAGGCCGATAAGAAAGAAGTTTATATGAACTTGTAGTATTCTTTTCACGTGTTTTTTTTTGGTACGTAAAGTTAAAGGTATGTAAAAAAACGTTGTCCAAAGTTTTTATCATACAGGACAGGGCGTAAAAAAACTTAATTCCATGGGAGCTCTTTGGAAGCCCATATCTCCGAAGAGGAGGCCGATAAGAAAGAAGTTTATATGAACTTGTAGTATTCTTTTCACGTGTTTTTTTTATATCCGGGAGATTTCCCACATTTTCCCGGACACCCTGTAGAAAGTCAAAATAAAAATTTAGTGAAAAAGCTCATTATCAAAAAAGTGCTTGTTTTGCCGTCTTTTGTGTGTTGTAAATGAAAGCGGCAACTGAAAAATCACTCTAGCTAAAGTTTGTTATTTTTAGACACGTAAAAGGTACTACAATAGGGTGTTTGATTTTACTACAGCAAATGCGTGAGAGAATTCGATATAGTAAATAACCAGTGAGGTATAAAAACGAAAGGACATGGTGAATAAGAAAAAGGGGAATTTATACGACCTGTTTCTATTTAGAGTTGGTATACCTAGTTATTTTCCTATTCCTATGCAAATCTGACGAGCTGACGATATTTATGTTCTAAATAAACATTTAAGGTTGAATTCTCAACGTCGTTCAATTTATTGCCAACCTATAACCTATTTCGCTTTGTTTTTCTAGTTTATTATTTTTTAAACTAACATTTAAATAAAATCAGTATCATCGGCACATTACTTAAGTAATATCTGATATATTACAAAAATATCAATTTATTTCAATGCTAATTTTGGGAGAATTGTATAATGAAAGAACATGTCATTGCAATGACATAATAATGTTAAAAAAAATCTTACCCGATATTTTTCGTTATACAATTCTCCTAAAATAAGTTATGAAATGCCTTGATATTTATTAAATATGTCAACTATTACCTATAGAATATCAAGTCGATACTGATTTTCTTTAAATTTTTTATAAAAGCTAGAAAACATAAATAAATCTACGCGAAATAGGTTATAGGTTGGCAAGCATGTTGATACTCCCACCTTAAGATGCCATGTGCATTATACAGGGTGTTCATTTGAAAACTTCCCACCTCGATTTTCCTGCTTTAAAATGAAAATGTGGAAAATCGCTCGGACCCGTCGATTTTTATTTCGAGGGGGACATCTTTTGCGTATATTGTAAATCTTGTTACTTCAAGCCCCTAGGAGGGAGGGGGGGTAAGATCTAAATCTTAAATGGATACCCCTATTTTATATAATTTTTTTGGATTCTGTATAAAATTCTGAACATTTTTTAATAAAAGAATTATTAGTCTATACTTAACAGTTTCCGAGATATTTACTCTTGAAAAATGACATTTTTGAAGTTTGACAGCGTCTAGCTTTCTAACTGTACGTCTTAGAGCAAAACGGCTTACATGTCCCGATCTTCGATTTTTATTATCTTTCCAATAGTGTCAACTTCCGGTCAAACCGGAAGTACTATATTTCTTACATATTACATATCTGTGCGTCCAAAATACTTACCTACCCATGTTTGAATAACTTTCGGGTAAGAATTTAACAAGTAATTTAAACTATCCAACGGACTTTTAGACATTTTAAATGAACAATTGAAGAAAAAAAAATCAAAGAGGCTAAAACAATATCTTCATCGGACTTTCCGCTTGCTATTGATAAAATAATAATAATAATAATAATAAAATACTTAGTTTTCAAAAACGATGCGTTGTAAGCATATTGTATGATCCGTCCATGCCGTCGCGCACGTTCCCGACACACCTTCCGGATTACATAAGTTACACAGAAATGTAAAACGTGATAGGGTGAATAAAATGGAAGGAAGTCGTACTACGGTACGCGATAGGGCACAGCTACCAGGGATTAGGCAGTTTTTTTTTGTGATTCTTAACACCCCCGGTGTTTTTGTGTGTTATTTTGAGTCACGGTGGATGAATTAATAGTGAGGCGTTACTAAACGATGATGAATTACTTGCTTTTAACAGAAGAACATTATTTTAGCAATAAATGTAAAAATTTGAAATGTATTGTTACAATAATGTAACTAACTAAACTTCGAGCATTTTTAAAAAGAAAAAATGACGGATATAAACCCAAAAAATCTAATGTGTTTGACAGGGAAGATGTAAATAAATTCCCGTTTGATGCCCCCGATGATATTTATTTAATGATGAAGGTTGTAATGATAATGGGAATTGCTGGAGCGTGGTGCCGTTCTAGTGAACTCTGTGCAATGAAAATGGACAATGTTGAATTAAGGCATGAAGTCATATTTGTTACTATTCCTGATTCCAAAAATGGACTGGCACGTAAATTTATAGTCGCAAATAAAATTTCATACAATAAAACGAAGCCAGAAGTCTCCTGCAGTATTTCAAGAGTAACAGAAAACTTGGTTAGAGATGGAGACAGAATATTTCATACAAATTGAGAAAAAACGAGAAAACATTTATCCAAATTTTGTAAATAATGTTCATAATTGTAATAATTGCACTATTCATATCACTTAATATTACTCAATTTTTATAAATCATTGTTTTTATATGGCATAAATTATTACCACCCAAGGGTGGTAAGTTGACTTACAACCCGTCGTCGAGGGCAATCGATACCTTTTTGGTAATTGTAGGGAAAAGAAAAGCATAAAGTCTTTCTCCACAATTTTTAATTCAATAACTAGGCGAACCTAGGGTAGAATCGACATGTTTCGAGTGTAGAAACACTCATCATCAGGAAATTGAAGCAACTATAGTGAACAGCTGATGTTGTTAGCAATAGAGAAAATAAAATAAAAAGTGGAACTCATCCATAATGGAGCTTTCAATGGCACGCATGGGAGTGGAAAAACTTTTGCAGTCAAACGACAGAAAACATATCAGCACGCTAAAAGGTTAAGGACCAGTGAAAAGCCACTGTGGGTGGGAAATGAAGAGAAAGATTAGGAAGTATCAAATAAAGGACTTTGTATAAAACCTATTAAGTGTACGTGATAAAAAACGTTTTAGTTTGATTCAACTATGTCGAAGAAGTGTGAAAGACGTCAAGTATGAGGGAGAGAGAAAGAAAAATATGTTTTATATTAAAGTTGTGTAGATGCTTTCATTTAGCTTGAAGTAAAATGCCGTTGGGGTACCAAGCTTGTTACGGCCCAGTTACCCCAGTAGGAGTCAAAACTGACACATTTAGTTTAAAAAAATAAAATAGGTTTAAGACATTTTTCAAAGAAAAATTTTAAAGAAGTTTCGTTTTTCAAGAACATCTTAAAAAGAAGTTCGCTGCGACCAGCACGTGTCTAACCCAGACGGGAAATGGACTACTTCTTCAAAATTTTTGGTAATTGTTACTTACGTCCTTCAAAACAGTGTCAAAATGCGTTGTTTACAATATGGGGAGGAGAAATAGTAATTTACGTTACAAGACCGGAAAGTAGTGTTTTTCAGCTCGAGACAAGCATTTCCAGGGCGAGCAATAGGCGAGTCCTGGAAGCTTGGAGAGACCTGGAAAACACTAATTTTCGGTTGCGTGACGGACAATATTTTTTTTTTAAGACCGACACTTCGATATATTTTATAATCTACGCGAAACAAGTTTGACATAAAGAACAAAATTAAAAATCAACGAACTGTCACTCGACAATACATCGAAATGTCGTCATAATAACGAAATCAAGGTATCTTGTATTATCAAAGAGCGATTGGAAAAACAATAAACAGGGTGACAGTGACATTACAGACCGGAAAAACGTTATTTTCTAGACGAAAAATTGTCCAGAAAGTGTAAATTTTCTGGTCGGTTTTAAAAAAAAGTATTTTCTTGCGAGTAGAACTGGAAGTCGAACACGAAATACTGGTCATCATAGCATACGAAAATATTGCTTTATTTTACAAAATTTTAATTTTATAGGTACCGGGCATTACTCATCTTATTTCTTGCCTAATTCGCCACTATTAACCTGTTTAAACAAATCATCAAAATTCCCAAATGTTTTACAACACGGAAATTTTACAAAATTTACCTTGCAATAAGGTAAAAATCTCAGTCTCCTTTAACTCCAAATCCACCGCCGATCTTACTCCGTCCTCGTCCCACCAACGACGAAATACAGCGAGCAAAGCTGCTCGGCCATCTGACCCGGGTTCGCTCGGAGTGTTCGCTTTCTAGGTGCCATCCTAAACAGTAACATCTGGAAGTTATTGTATGCCGCCTTGTGTTGGTACCTTTTCAATGGTTATAAAGGGCATTATGATTAAGATTAGGTATTAATCGGTCGGGGGTACCAGCTCATTTGCATTTTACTGTTTGAGACCTGTGCTTGTGGTAAATTCCCACGGACAAGACGGTGCTAATTAGGTGGTCCGTTGTCGTCTTGTAATTTCAGTTTTGTCCAGTTAAAATGGTCGATTAAACGAAAAAGTATTTTCTAATCCGAACAAGTCGACAAGATCTAAAACGCGAACGTCCGGCAGGTCCACGATCTCCATTCTCCACCATCGATTACAAAGGAAAGATACCGTGCGAGCAAAAATTATTGGCATCAAAGAGGGCTTGGATTAAAAAACGTAGGGTTTGGTTTAGATCACAATGATATGGGGACGATATATCTAACCAAATCTAGGTTAAATTTTGTCAAATTCATATTATGACATAATATGCCAAACTTATGAGTAATAAAATAAGTAGACAAATACAAATTTATTTTTGTTGTTTACAAAATTAACAAAGTAAGAATATACAGAAAGAAAAAGAAAAATACCGCCATGCTCCAAGCATAAATTCACACGTCTCTTCATATTTTCGAAAGTGTTGACCAGCATCTCTAGAGAAATGTTACCACATTCTTGGATAATCCTTTCTTGTAATTGTTCTAAATTTGCAACTGGTGTTTTAAAAATAGTGTTCTTTAAATGGGGAAAAACGAAGTAATCCATAACCGTTAAACAAGTCTGTTGATCTAGGTGGGAATTCAATGTCTGTTCGAAAACTGATCAATCTGTCGTCGAAAAAATTATTTATATAAAAATTTTAAATATTGTCTCTATACCGCTGTGCTGTAACTGTGTCATGGAAAAAAATAGACCAACAATTCTTCTTCGGGAAACAGTTAACCAGACACCAATTTTTTGAGGGTGCAATGTGGACTCTACAAAAAAAATGGGGATTTTCACTACTCCACACGCGTGTATTCTGAGAATTCACATAACCGGAGAGGTGGAACCAGGCTTCATCCGAAAAAAATGTCAGGTCTAATAAATCATTTCGTTCCAATAAATTGTGAGTAATTTCTGCGTCTTTCAAAATCTGCGGCTTGTATTTCTTGGAATGCTTGCACTTTATTTAGCTGCTTGTTAAGAATAGTCCTGCATGTTCCATAAGATCTTCCCGCTTGTTGGGACAGGCGTCTTATACAATTTGTTGGCGTATTTTGCATTATTTCACGAACGTTTGCAAGAAGTGTTCTTCTGTTCTTACAGCTGATCTTCCTGCTCCTTTTTTGTGTTGTATAGAACCTGTTTCCCTAAACACAGCCACGGTTCTTTTCAGACAATGATAAAAATCCCCAGCAATAAAAGCAACGTTAGGAAAATGTTCGTGAAAATCGTCCATGCACAAACCAGGATTGTATTGCCACTCACCATTTACTCTACCCGCTTCGAAAATACGCCTCAACCATGAATGTTTTGTGCTGTTCCGTAAAGCCCATTGCGTGAATTGTTTAAGAAATTGGAAAAATTAGCGATGAATCAAATTACTTGTAACGACTGTCAAAGATGACGGAATAACTGATTGATTGTTAATTCAGGTAGTTACTGACACCCAACAGGTATTAAGCTATACGGCTAAGCATTACGTCCTTAGATGCAAGGCCCTCTTTGATGCAAATAATTTTTGCTCGCACGGTATTTACAAACTACACTTTCATTGGCCTTCACCTTCACATATTCATTGTAATCTTATCTTAACATAGTATAAAACAAAGTCGCTGTCGCCCGTCTGTCCCTATATCCCTATATGTGCTTAAATCTTTAAAACTACGCAACGGATTTTGAAGCGTTTTTTTTTTAATAGATAGAGGGATTCAAGAGAAAGGTTTTTATGTATAACTAGCGACCCGCCCCGGCTTCGCACTGGTGCAATTTCAGATAGTGGCATGCCGGGTACTAATCTATCGGGTTTGTATTTATACCAGCGGGTTGCAACGCATGCCGGATGCACGCTAGTGTTGTCTGTGTGTGTGTAATTACGCTCTGGTTGAAACCAAATGGCCAGCATCTCTTTTTTTTTTTTTTTTTTTTTTGATTACTTTTACTGAGATAATGGTTTTTACAATTTCTTTACTTAACCTATTTTTAGTAATTCTTGGTAATAAAACTAAAATAAAGTTATAATCTTTCGTATTTTTTTGTTATATTTTTTTTTTTTTTTTTTTTGAATTTTTTTTTTTTTGTTTTTTTTTTTGATGAATTTTTATTCGCATTTTATTTTTTTTTCTTTTTTTTTTTTTTTCGATTTTTGTTACATTTTAAGGTTATTACGTGATATAAACTTAAATAGCGTTTTATATACGTTTACATTTCCTGTAGAAATTAAGGTGTCTAGATTAAAAGGATATTCAACCAAATTTTTAAGTTCATTATATAATTCATTGGTGAACACAATGTTATGTCTATGGCACCCTAGTATACTATGTTCCAGATCACCGATTTCCCCACATTCACAATTTTCATTATTCTGTAGGCCTATTTTTTTTTTTATATTTAGGATAAAGGGCATGATAGCTTCTTATTCGCGAAATTGATCTTATGAAGTTTCTATTAAATTCGGTTTGAAACCAAGGTTTTTTATGTATTTTTGGAAATATATTTTTGTAGTTGTAGCCTAAGTTTGATAAATTATATTGTTCCTGCCAATTGTTTAAAATTTGCTTTTTAGCTAGGCTAAAGAGGTCAGTATATGGAATACAAAAATTATTTACACACGCTGGAGCTCTTGTTGCCTCCTTGGCCAACTTATCTGCAATTTCATTTCCATTAATTCCTATGTGAGATTTAATCCAAACAAACTGAACGTTTTTGTTAAGATTCTTAATATTTCTATAGATATTTAAAATATTAGAAATAATATAATTGTCAGGAACTTTTTGGTAACAATTCATTAACGTTTGAAGAGCACTTTTACTATCAGTGAATATTACATAATTATTATTTTTATTGTATTCCAGTATGTACTTTAAGGATTCCCAAATAGCCCAAAGTTCTGCTGTGAATATGGTTGCTTCGTCACGTAGCCTAAATGACTTTGAAATATTTTCGTTTTTATGATAAAAAGCACAGCCTGTCCTGTTATTCAGAACTGAACCGTCTGTGAAAATGTGCTCGAAATTTGACCAGGTTATACAGATGTCTTCTAGAAATTTACTTTTCGCTATGGTGGGATTTTTGTTATAGGCTATTGGAATTACGATTTTTGGGCGAAACTCCAAAATATTTTCATGTAGATCTGCGTAGGGCGGAGTCTCTGATGAGTAAATGCATTCTTTAATCTGGGTAATCCAGGAATAGCTGGTAGCCAATTTACTTTCCAATAGGGGTGAGTTAGATTTAATATTGTTAGTGTGTGGATTCTTCCAACTAGTTTGCTGTCTTTGGAAATAAGCTTTAAAAGAAGTTTATCACTAAGGTACGTCCTTCTTAGTGAAAGGGGAGCTTCTACTGTTTCTGCTTCCATTACCTCAATAGGGGTGCTTTTTAGATATCCTACACAAAGTCTTAGGCATTTGTTCTTTATTCGTTCAATTTTTTTTAAATGGGTCTCTGCAGCAGAACCATAGAACTGACTTCCATAATCCAGGATAGATCGGATGTAAGCTTTATAAAACATTAAAGCAATATTGGGGTCTGCACCCCACTTTTGATGTGTGAAGGCTCGAAGAAGGTTCAATCCATTTTCTGCTCTTTTAATAAGATAGTTAATGTGATCTTTCCATAACAGTTTCTTGTCCAACATTACTCCTAGATATTTTATTGTGTTTTTATAAGGTATTCGTAGTCCCTCTTGTGTTGTTATTGAGTTAGGAAGTAGGGTTCTTTTCCTGGTAAAAGTGCACAGGTTAGATTTCTCCACTGATAAACTAAGGCCGTTTTTGTCAAACCAACCCACCATTTCTGAAAGTATTGTTTTCAGTTTGATATTTGCTGCATCTATTGACTTGTCCTTGGTGTATATACAAACGTCGTCTGCAAATTCAAGTCTTTTGATGTCGTCATCGTCAAATATTGATCCCAGATCAGAAGTATATATAATATATAATAAAGGACTTAAAATACTCCCTAGTGTTGTGTATAAAGTAAATTATCATTTATAGTATGCCTATTTGGTCGATAGATATGGCCAAGTCGAATTTGACCTACCACAGGCACTTGACAATATTCCCAGGTGCATAAAAACATTAAAAGTATCTCGTTGCACCGTCCGTTTGCAACAAATTAACCAAACAATTATCGCGAAATTTAAACAATCGCTCATGTTACCAGCAAACATTGTGTCAACCAGTTTTAATCTCTAAAACGTGCTTAAAATGCCTTTTGGAAGCGATTATTTGCGCTGGCTAATCGCGTTTTGGTATTTAAACATTTAAACACCGGTTTTGCAGAAGCTCAGATACGCTGTTGCGTTACTCCGTAGGTCATTTGTTTA
This sequence comes from Polydrusus pterygomalis, assembly GCA_963969555.1. Classification (NCBI taxonomy): domain Eukaryota; kingdom Metazoa; phylum Arthropoda; class Insecta; order Coleoptera; family Curculionidae; genus Polydrusus; species Polydrusus pterygomalis. The sequence goes on from OZ018383.1 coordinate 12,421,433, forward strand.
AACAATGTCGTTTACGCCTAGTTTTGGGTTTTTGTTAATGTTTCAAACGTGTCGTTTATAAAATATTGCCCAGCTGATATAACGTACACGGGAAAAAGTAATCTCTCAATTAGTTCGAAATCTATATCCGAGAAAATTTTTACTTCGACATATTTAATTCTTATAGGGAACAGGCCCGTCAATGCAGGTCTTCCTCGAGCTTTTATGGAAAAAACATCCCAAAAAGGCCTAAGCAGAAGTTATCTTTAAAAAAAAGTTGATAACGGGCATAAATAAGCTTTAGTTTAAAAATTTTGTGTAGGAAGACTTTGTGTTTTTCTTTCCTTTTTATACATTCAACTCCACTTTAAGTATGGACTATTTCTTCAAATTAAAAATATTTGTTTGTATCGACATTTGTATTTCAAAAAGAACACACTATACCAGTGGCGCACCCAGGGGGGGGGGGGCAAGGGGGCCTTGGCCCCCCAAAACCCCCAATGAAATTGACTTCAACTATACTATTTAACTGCTTATTGCCCCGTCCCAATAAACAAGTAGAAAATTTGCAAAGCTTTCTCAGCCTTCATTATTTTTATGCAAATTACTTATTCATTTTTTGAAAATGTTTATAATGAAAGCATTTTAATATGTGAATTTAAATTATGGAACGACAAGTTTACAGATAGCAAGAAAATACCCTCCGATATGTTTAAGCTATATATTCAATGTAAATAGTATGATATTTCCCAATATAAAAAAACTTTTGCAAATTTTTGTTACCCTTCCCGCTTCCCGTCACCACCAGTGCCTCTGAAAGGTAATTTTCCACATTAAAGTACTTAAAATCGTACTTAAGAAATTCCACCGGGCAAGTAAGACTTAATGGTTTGGCAAATTTATTTATTCATAAGAATGTTCCATTTTTTTGTGAAGAAATTTTAAATACACTTTCTAAGGGTCGAAGAAAATTAAATTTACATATTTAACAAATGCAAAGGTGTTATAAAAAAGTTTTGATTTCTATTATTTATAAAATATTGTTTATTGTTGTGCTTTGTACTAATTTAAATTTTTAAATAAATATATTTGTGTTATGGATATGTCGTCATTACTATTACCTATATTTTATTTGGTAAAAAGAGTGGTATTTTTGTCCGGAATAATTATTAAAGTGGATATTTTAAAAAGTAAATTTTTTTAGATATTTACCTCGATTGAACTAGGCCATTGCGATCTTCCAAGAGTACCTGTTAAAAAGCTCCAAAGATCTAGAAAAATGCGTAACTTAAAAGTTTATTAAAAAATTTGCTTCCGGCACTGGTAGGCGGGCCCCCCCTAACATAAAATCCTGAGTGCGCCGCTGCACTATACAGTGTGTCCATGAATAGAGTTTGGAAAAGGAAACACTTTTTTATTAGTAGGTGTAGAAGAAAAATACATTTTTTTTTATAAAAACGTCTGCTTGTGCTGAAACTACAATTTCGAATATCGGATTTGCGTTTACTATACAGGGTTCGTCAGAAACAACATTTTTAGTTTTCAGGAATATTTTTTTAATTCTAATTTTTAATTCCTTCATTTATTGAATAAATTTTGCTTGTGCTGAAACTACAATTTTAAATATCACATTTCCGATTACTATACAGGGTTCGTCAAAAACAACAGTTTTAGTTTTCAGGAATATTTTTCTAATTCTAATTTTCAATTCCTTGATTTATTGAATAAATTTTGCTTCTGCTGAAACTACAATTTTAAATATCACATTTGCAATTACTATATAAGGTTCGTTAAAAACCAACTTTTTGGGATTTCGTTTAAAATAAATTTACATAAAAACAAACAACTATTGTTGCTTTCTTACTTCGAATATGATTTTATATCTGGCCGAGTAAGGATTTTGTTGTAAGAAAACCAGTTTTTATTTGCATACTTTTGAAGTATGTTCCTTAAACATTATACCATAAAATTTACGATATATTATTGTCAAGAAACACAAGACAATTGTAAAACTGTATAAAATATTTACTTTTTGACTAAAAAAATATAAAACAATTCACATTTCACCACGCGTTCGGATATTTGAAGGTAATAGTCTTAACTGGAAGTGGCAATTATTCCAGCGCCGTGTTGCTTCGCGTAAGTTTATAATTCCGAATATAACACTGTACCCCGTGTAACACTGTGCCCCTCCTCCCCCTACATACCTTTAAAAAAGTCTAATACAATTTTGGTGTAAAATTAACAATATTTGACGGTGGCAAAATTTACATGGGATTTCCCATGGCCCGTCTGTCGGTACACCACCCGGTACAGAGTTTATTTCGCTCGACGTTATGGCCCCCGTAACACCTTTGGGCGCCATGTTTAAAATAACACCTATTCAATCCCATAACTAAAGGCGGTTCTCACCTGAAGAGCACCAAAAAAACCCACCAATGATAACAGACCCACCTTGCGACGAACACCCTTATTTTATACAGAATAGCACCTTGTAAATACAGCGGGCCAGTAAAATAATGCGAAACTTTTCGTGGATATAAATATAAGTAATCCCCGTCGCTCGGGGTAAAGAATTATTTGGTGGAATGTATTAGTTGGGAAATTCCGAATTTTTACAACTATCGACAGGTAATTGAGGGGTATATTTGTCGATAATGGTGATAGTTTAGTCTTAACAAACAGGTGGTATAAGAAAGGTGCCAAAGCGGTGCCAGGTGTCGCAGATAAAAAAATAGTGAAAAAAAAGTTTGGTGTTTTGTAAATTTTATATGGGTTAAATTTTCGTTTTTCAGTATTGTGCTGGTGTTTCAGTGTTTTTTTGTAAACGTTATAATTATGAAGTTTTTCAATAACAACAACAACAATGCAGTGGGGAAGTCGGAGAAGAAACTTATGCAAATTAATAAAAGTAAGTAAAACAGTGCCGTAACAAAAACTGTGTGGGCCCCCGCGCAAAAGTTTTTAGGGTCCCCCTCTCTATAACGAATGGAAACTGATAATTCTTATTTTCATTGCTATTAGGTTCAGGTTTATGAATTTTTGAATTCGTTAATCGTGTCATAATAATTTAATTGGGCTTAACTTAAACTCACATTATGTGTTAAGTACATGCTATTCAAACAGCAAACAATTCGAATTTATTTTATAATCCTAGGTAGACTGGTAGACATAACATAGGTAGTTGTTAAGTCATTATACGTAATATTCCAGCAAACATGATGCAAAATCAACCACTTATAATGTTGCTTACCATGTATGGTAGTAACGGGGGTAGCGGTGATCGAGCCTCATAGAATCCAAAAGACAGAAAACAGTAAAACACATGAACACTCAACAAGTGTGCACAAACATTATGTCACTAAGTGCTATACAAGGTATTATACAAAACGACCGACAAGATCGTAGAGAGTTTTTTTTTTTGCAAAATCGTTTATAATTTCGTCGATATTTAATGTTTTAACAAACTCGTGTTCGATACTGATTAAGGGTAAATCCGAAAGGCTATGTTGTCCCATGGTGTTACGTAAATGGGTTTTTACTTTAAGTTTGGAAAGAGATCGTTCCGCTGATGCCACACTAACTGGTAAAGTTAGAAATAACATTACTGCACTAGATACATCTGGAAAATTTGAAGAAACACACCGATTTTTTATTAATAAATGATCCGCAAGTTCATACACTGTTTTTAATTTTGAAATACTATCTCCAAGTCCCTTTCTGAGGCTTAAAATTTGACTAGGAAAGTCAATGGACAAGTCTTTATGGTATATCGTTTGTAAATTGCGCGCTTTCACATATAATTCTTCTTCGTCTAATTCTCAGGATATAAAAAAATTAATTATGAAATGAAATACCTACGAAAAGCAAAGCTGGCAGCAAATTTTGAAGGGGTCGTCAATGTGGAACAAAAACAAGAAGCTCACTTTAGTAAATGTTGAAAGTGACCACCGTTGACCTCAATACACTTTATTAAACTTTTAACTAAATAAATAATAATATTAATAATAATAATAATAAACTTTTACTTTCAACACCCTGTATCTCTAGAACGAGTAACAATCCGAAAAAACTTATATGACTTAATCGGCTTAGTTTGATGTCTAGTATCTCCAGTTACTCTACGGCCCATAAGTTATGGGACACCCTGTATATAGTGTGACCAGTAAAGTCCGCATCATATGGGATTTTTTTTATTAATACCTTTATTCGAAATTTGACTTTGGCATCAAGTTCTGCTTCGATCGAGATGAAAATTAAGCAAAAAAATAGTAGTCACGTGATTCGCATTATCTGTCAAATTTTAATTTTTTCCAAAAAATAATTCAAAAGTGGGGTTATTTCTAAAATCGAAAAAAGTTATTAGAAAAAGTTTTTTTAATGCAGTTTCTAGCCCACATGCAAAATTTTAGCTGTATAAGTTAATTTTGATTTTTTACCCATATTTTGTAACTTGCACCACATTTGCAAAATGAGACTCAACGCAACCTACATAAAACTTCTCAGTTTTGACAAGGCTTTATTTCAGATACATTTTCTTTAAAGTAGCGCCATATTAAATGGGTGTTTTTCTACAAAATCAAAATTGGGATATTAAAATTTGGTCGCATGTGATGCAAAGTTTATTTGTTTTTGACCCTGTATAAGGTAACTTCATACAATAAGTATTTTTGAAAACGTAGTTTGTGTCTGAAAGTAATACACCTTAATAATAAGACAAAAAATAACACAGTGTCATCAGTAAAGTGTTAAAGTATAAATTTTAGTGGTGGGTAAAAAATCAAAATTATCTTATGCAGCTGAAATTTTGCATGTGGGCTAGAAACTGCATTTAAAAAAACTTTTTCTAATAACTTTTTCGATATTTTCAGAAATAACCCCACTTTTGAATTATTATTTTTTGGAGAAAATTAAAATTTGACAGATAATGCAAATCACTTGACTACTATTTTTTTGCTTAATTTTCATCTCTATCGAAGCAGAACTTGATGCCAAAGTCAAATTTCGAATAAAGCTATTAATTAAAAACAAATCCAATATGATGCCGACTTTACTGGTCACACTGTATAAATTTTGATTTTCGTTCAAAAATTGGGTTCTCAATACTATACTGTTTTGATTGGTTATCGTCCAAAAAAAGACGTACAAATTGGGTGCTTTCTCAAATTTCCGAATAACAAGAAGTTGAGCCACATTTAGCCGGCGCGTATAAGACTATTAGTTTTAAAAAAACTGGACAAAATTATCTATAGATAGGTTTCTTTTACTATAATATCGGAGAACTAGAGCAAATTAAAGTACGAACGGAGCTATAAAATTGTCGAAGTCACTATTTATAACGAAAATCGAGAGCCGGTCAAGCTCAAGAAAGTTGCACCCTTTCGTGCCTGCATTTTTTTTTATCTTAACTTTCAAAATGACTTTATTCCAAACTAACTTTTACAGTTCATTACATGGAAAGTGACAACATAATATAGAAAATAATAACCATTAAAAAAATAACAATAAATAAAAATGGAAGTTAATCCAATTTAATTCATTAATAAAATCAATTTAAAAAAATAGTATAAATAATTTAATGAAGGTTGAATTCTCAATGTCATTCAATCTATTGCCAACCTATAACCTATTTCGCGTTGATTTTTTAAGTTTATTATTTTAATAACTAACATTTAAAGAAAATCAATATCGTCGGTACATTATTTAGGTAGTATCTGATATATTGCAAAAATATCAATTTATTTCATTGCTAATTTTGGGAGAATTGTATAGTGAAAGAACAATGAGTGACAATGACATAATAATGTTAAAAAAAATCTTACCCGATATTTTCCGCTATACAATTCTCCTAAAATAAGTTATGAAATTCCTTGATATTTATTAAATATGTCAATTATTACCTATAAAATATGAAGACGATAATGATTTTATTTAAATTCTGTATTAAAGCTAGAAAACATAAATAAATCTACGCGAAATAGGTTATAGGTTGGTAAGCATGTTGATACTCCCACCTTAAGTAAATATCTATTTAATTGTTTTTTAAACGGTGCCAATTTTTTAATTTTTCTGATATTTTTTGGAAGATTGTTATATTTTATTATGCCGTCATATAAAAGCATTTTTTTTCCGAAATTACTTTTTACTGGCATAGTTTGATAATTTATACAACGTCTGGTGTTATGATCATGTAATGTCTTATTGTCCTGAAATGTTGTTTGATTTTTTTTTCTTTTAAAATAATAGAGTGAATTAGAATACAAATTTTTAAATTATAAATGTTTTAAACGTGTTAATATCCCTTCGGTCTATGGATCAACAGTTGGTTTTAAATGTGGTAATTTGTGTATACATTTAATAACTTTATTTTGCAATTTTTGTAATGGTTTTAAGTTTGATAAACAAGCAGACCCCCATATAGAAGCTAAGTATTGTAATTTTGAATATATTAATGAAAAATATATATATTTTTAAGTATTTCAAAGGAATGAAATATCTAGCTCTGTACAAAACAGATACCAAAGGAGATATCGAGTTCATAATATACTGGACATGGCATTTCCAATTTAAATTTTCGTGTAAAACTAATGCTAATAATTTTGTCGTTGTTGAATATTTTCATTATTAAATGTTAAGGGGTTAATGATGGAGTATATTCTATTTTTACTTACAAACATAAAAGAAGATTTTGTAAAATTTACCGTAAGTTTATTTGATTGAAGCCAAGAAAGAAAAAGGTCCCGTACACCCTTCGAATTTCTAAATAACCGAATCCTTTCGAGATCATTTTAAATTAAAATCGGATCCCTCAAGCTGCGAAAACGACAACGAAAGTGACCGATGAAAAAAGCTCTTGAGTTATCGTTAAAATATAACAAAGCAAATTTTCAAGTTTTTCGCATCGCATCAGGTCTTGTTCATTAAAATAAATTTGAAAGTCAATGGGCGCTTGAAAAGCTAGAGTACCTACCTATTAAATTATGTATTTACGTATGTATGTACATTGTATACCTATATACCTAACGGCTATTGGCTATAAGATGTACGTCGGTAGTCGGTACGTATATAGAAAATCATGAAATTTCGAGGGTGTGTGTCTCTTCCTTATAACTAAAAGGCGGAATATATGGAAAATGCATGTATATGCATTTTTTGCACATTTTGTCAATTTATAATAAAATGCATAGGTATAAATTTTCATAAATTATTATTTTAAGAGCATATTTTTATGTTTTCGGCTTTATCAAAAAATTGAAAACGTGTCCAGTTCGGTACTTATTTCAGGGATTTTCCAATCTGAAGATTATAATAATTATATTTACATTTGGGTTATACACAAGGTATTTATTGGGGCTTTCCGGGGTTTGCAGGTATATTGTTAGGGGTTGTTTATTGTCGCTTAATAATGCGTTATCATTACCTGAATAACAAACTGTATTTAAATTAAAATAAATGAATTTCAAATGTAAAAAAAGTGTTTTTAAAAGCACCTCTAAGAGTGCAGTTGTATAAGGAGAGATTACCAGTAGTTAGTTTACCTCCAGACTCCAGAACCTGTAATTATCCGGTGGGGAACATGGATTAAGCCCGCAATATTCTACGCAGAGCATTTCAAAGCCATTAAAGAACTAATTTTGGATTTAGATCACGATTCGCAGTGTGTTGTGCAAAGTAAAGAGTTATTAAAAACTACAGGTGTAGCTAAAGATCTTGTTTTTATTAAGGTTAATTTCAGTTTTATACCGCACATAATATCCTCGTTGGAGAGTAGAAATTTAAGTTTAAGAGACTCAATTAGTAGGTATTGTTGAAACTTTTTCCGCTAAATGTAACATCATTCGCGGTAAAGTAGGAGGTCAAGTAAGGAACAAATTGGAAGTAACTGTAAAAAATAATAAAAGATTTAAATACTTAACTGCAGTAAAAAGCATTTATGAAGAGAGAAAAGAGAATTTTGAAAACATTTAGTAATAAATGCCTTTTCTACAATATTGGGTTAAAAAATTGTTAGTTTTAATTTTCTTTGTTTTTCTGCTTCCCTATTTTATATAATTTGTTTGGATTCTGCATAAAATTCTGAACTTTTTTTAATAAAAGCATTATTAGTCTAAACAGTTTCCGAACCGAACCGAAAACGGCTTACATGTCCCTATCTTCGATTTTTATTATCTTTCCAATAGTGTAAACTTCCGGTTAAACCGGAATTACTATATTTCTTACAACCGGTTTAACCGGAAGTTGACACTATTGGAAAGATAATAAAAATCGAAGATAGGGACATGTAAGCCGTTTTACTCTAAAGACGTACAGTTAGAAAGCTAGACGCTGTCAAAGTCCAAAAATCTCATTTTTCAAGAATCAATATCTCGGAAACTGTTAAATATAGACTAATAATGCTTTTATTAAAAAATGTTCAGAATTTTATGCAGAATCCAAAAAAATTATATAAAATAGGGGTATCCATTTAAGATTTAGATCTTACCCCCCCTCCCTCCTAGGGGCTTGAAGTAACAAGATTGACAATATACGCAAAAGATGTCCCCATCGAAATAAAAATCGACGGGTCCGAGCGTTTTTTTTTTTAAATTAACGTGGAAACCAGATATTTAGCCTGTTTCGTTTTAAATGGGGAACCATGTATATGCGCATATTTTGGCTGACTTTAAGTGTATATAATCCGCCCTTTACTTAAAACGTAGGCATCTACTATAAAGGGATTTTTCAAAAATCAACCCTTAAGGGGTAAAAACGGGGGTTGAAATATTTATATAAATTTCTATATCTCAGAACCAAAAACTGATTCGACTATTGACGGTTGGGTAGTATGTACCATATCCGCTGCTTTGTTTTTAAAGCGTAATTATAACAGTTGAATGTCTGATATTTATCGAAACTGAAATTTTTCAACATCTCCATTAAATTATTGGAAAAATTCAGGAAACGAAAAAAAATCAATTTTTCGTTATCAGGATTGGATTCAGTATATTCCTAGTTTATTAAATCGAACTTTTGTTGCAGCTTCTTCGGCCTGCGCCAAAGGCACGATGAAAGAGAAGAGCAAGAACGCGGCGCGCAGCAGAAGAGAAAAAGAAAACGCGGAATTTATTGAATTAGGAAAGTTGTTGCCTTTACCTGCCGCGATTACGACGCAGCTGGACAAAGCTTCGATAATAAGATTAACCACGTCCTATTTAAAGATGAGACAAGTTTTTCCTGACGGTAAGTACCTAGAATATCAATTTTTTAAGACTGGTTTAATTATAATAATAATAATCAGGCCCGGACTGGCCAGGTCCGCGATCGCGGAGGGCATGAGGGGCCCAAATGGCCCCCCACATAACGTACAAAAAATGTAAAAAAAAAGTTTTTGTCTTGTTAGAAGTTATTTTGTGTTATTGGTACCGAAGAAGCGGAAAAAAATGCTCACATTTACTACTCTGAAAATAGACAATGTTTCCAGTGTACATGTGCTTTTTCTGTTCTGTTTGAACTTACTCAATCTGGACTGTTTATCAACCAGTATATTGCATATAAATTTGTTCTTACCATACGCTTCTACCCAAGTCACATGTGAACGAGTTTTTTCTAACCTTAAAATAGTTAAAAATCGACTTCGGTCGTATTTAAGCCGAGACCTTATGTCCAGTCTGCTTTTTATTAATGTTGAGAGGGATTTAGGTATTTTATGCATTGGACAAAAATAAAATAATAGATGAAGTAGCTTTAACAAGTGAGTTGCTTACAAAGAGGCCTAGGGAAGTAAAATGTCGAATCATCTCAGTTAAGTTAAGCCCCTTCTATTCTAGTATAACAACATTGTAAACTGTTAAATACACAGGATTTTTTTTTTAAATGTTAGTATTATTTTTCTAATCCCTAAAATCGGTTTGTCATTATTTTTATTACACAAATAATTTTGACTTAATTCATTAATACTTTGGGGTATTGGGGTGAATAAAATACTGCACTTTATTTTGAACTCCGTTGTAATTATTAGCAGTTCTACAGCATGTGTTTTGTAGTGTTTTGGTATCCTAAACATACTGTGAATTTCTTATTTTAATGAATAATAAAGTTAACAAAAGTCGAAAATCATAATATTCGTATAAAAACCTAGCTGAATTTATTCTTCTTTATAAGTGCCAAAATAGCGTAACAACGCGTTTTTATTATTTTCAAGCACCTAATTTTCAACACCCAGACCCCCGGTAGAGGGCCCTTTTACAGGTTTTAGCTGAGGGCCCCACATGGACCCAGTCCGGGCCTGATAATAATAAAAGTTTATTCAAATATTTTTTTGACATTTAATGCTAATATATAGTTTTTTTTTGCATAAACTATCAATTCCGAACTCAGAAGTAAAATACTTGTTTTGAGTTAAATAAATATAATATTTTTGTCAAGAATATATTTCATAGTTCAGGCACTACTAGATTATAATATAAAAGGAATATGACAATATTTTATGGTATTTATATATCACTATAGTATACGAAGATACAATACGTTATGTATATACAGTGTCACCAGTAAAGTCCGCATTATATGGGATTTTTTTTTTATTAATAGCTTTATTCAAAATTTGACTTTGGCATCAAGTTCTGCTTCGATCGAGATGAAAATTAAGCAAAAAAATAGTAGTCACGTGATCCGCATTATCTCAAATTTTAATTTTTTCCAAAAAATAATTGAATAGTGGGGTTATTTCTTAAAATATCGAAAAAATTTATTAGAAAAAGTTTTTTTAAATGTAGTTTCTAGCCCACATGCAAAATTTCAGCTGCATAAGTTAATTTTGATTTTTTACCTATATTTTGTAAATTGCACCACTTTTGCAAAATAAGACTGAACTTCTTAGTTTTGACAAGGCTTTATTTCAGATACATTTTCATTAAAGTAGCGCCATATTAAATGTGTGTTTTTCTACAAAATCAAAATTGGGCTATTAAAATTTGGTCGCATGTGATGCAAAGTTTGTTTGTTTTGGACCCTGTATAAGGTAACTTCATAAAATAAGTATCTTTCAAAACGTAGTTTGTGCTAAATTCTAAATAAGTTTTCTAATTGGCATTTTGGTCAAAAATGAAAAATAAAGGTAGTTTAGGTACCGTTGGAGTTCGAGTTTTTGCGAACACTGTATAAAAATTCAAAATTTTCTCTTCGTGAATTGCATTTTTTTTACAAGCAAAACTTTTTATCAAGAATGACTTTTTATCAAGAATGACTTTCCCGAAAAATGAAATTTTTCTTCCATTTATGCTATTGTAAACCCTATCCGCGGACAGTCTGTATATATTTTCGGCCCCTTTGTCCCCTCAATTTTTTTTCAAATTATTCTATTTATTAGTTTTAAATATCAAAGGGCATAGAATGCGACGACACAACTGAATATTTTAGTACCCATGATTAAAGATAAAGCTTTATAAAGAAATGTTGGACGGGTAAGCTTTAGTATTCAGACATTGGGAGATAAGAACATCTAAGGAAATATTACTAGATGTTACAAAGCTCTACCAACAATAAATATAAATAATAGTCCTTTCAAAGTTAAGTGAAAGAATCAGAATAATAATTTAAAACAGCATAATATATACAGGGTGTCCGGAAAAAGTGGGAAATCTCGCGAATATGAAAAAAACACGTGAAAAGAATACTACAAGTTCATATTAACTTGTTTCGTATCGGCCTCCTCTTCGGAGATATGGGCTCCCAAAGAGCTCCCATGGAATTAAGTTTTTGACACATAATTATTAAACCAACAGGTATATGTCAATTTTTTTTTCATATGATCTATACCAGGTAAGACCCTTCAAATTGCTATCCCAGAAAGTGTTGAGAATTACTCACAGCTGCAGAAACGGACTAGCTGTGACACTAATGTGATCATTTTTTTTTACGCCCTTTGCCCTTAATGAAAAAACTTTGGACAACGTTTTTACATACCTAACTATTGACTTAAAATTAGTACTCTTCATTCATGTCGCTAATCCTAACCGTTTTCGAAAAAACGTCATTTTATTTACATCATCATGTATTTAGTGTATTTCGATAAAAAATACATCTTTGTCAAAAAAAAAAATTGAAACTTTACCTGCTTAGTTAAAAACTTCGTAAGTGGGTGCAACATGGGCTCCGTGAAGTTTTTTTTTTATCATAAGGTTGAAGGTTGAACATTTGATAGGAACAAAGATGTATCTTTTATCGAAATAGGCTAAATACATGATGTAAATAAAATGACGTTTTTTCGAAAACGGTTAGGATTAGCGAAATGAATGAAGAGTATTTAATTTTTAGTCAATAATTAAAGGTATGTAAAGAACGTTGTCCAAAGTTTTTATTATACAGGGCGTAAAAAAAATGGGCACATTAGTGTCACAGCTAGTCCGTCCCTGCAGCTGTGAGTAATTCGCAACACTTTCTGGGATAGTAATTGGAAGGGTCTTACCTGGTATACATCATATAAAAAAAAATTGAAAAATACCTGTTGGTTTAATAATTATGTGTCAAAAACTTAATTCCATGGGAGCTCTTTGGGAGCCCATATCTCCGAAGAGGAGGCCGATACGAAACAAGTTTATATGAACTTGTAGTATTCTTTTCACGTGTTTTCTTCATATCCGGGAGATTTCCCACATTTTCCCGGACACCCTGTATAAGCCCAGAACTATATAAATACAGATTTTTTGTTTTTATAAGCTGCCATACACTAAAAATTTAAGTTGGCAGCAACATTGACATTGACTATTGTAACTTCGTTATAGTTTGGTATTCTGTGCCTGGAATTACTACTAATGTTCCTACACATTATTTTTTTCAGGCCTGGGTGATGCCTGGGGAGCCACGCCCGTCTTACCCAACCCCAGGGAAACACTTCTCAAGGAGCTGGGCTCCTACCTTCTACAAACATTAGATGGCTTTATTTTTGTAGTAGCGCCAGATGGCAAAATCATGTATATTTCAGAAACAGCATCGGTGCATCTAGGATTATCACAGGTAAAATTGTTTTTTATTATTGATTAACTTTCAAAATGTCTTTATTCCAACCTAACTTTTACAGTTTATTACATGGAAAGTGACAACATACCTAATATAGAAATAATAATCATTAAAAAAAATAACAATAAAAAAAATGGAAGTTAATCCAATTTAATTTATTAATAAAATCAATTTAAAAAAAAATAGTATTAACAATTTAATTTAGTAAATATCTCTTTAATTGTTTTTTAAAAGTTGCCAACTTTTAAATTTTTCTGATATATTTTTCGAAAGATTGTTATATTTTATTATTCCGTCATAAAAAGCGATTTTTTTCCGAAATTACTTTTTACTGGTATAGTTTGATAATTTATACAACGTCTGGTGTTATGATCATGTAATGTCTTATTCTCCTGAAGTGTTATGTCTGATTTTTTTTCTTTTAAAATAATAGAGTGAATTAGAATACAAATTTTTATTTTATAAATGTTTTGAAAGTGTAAATACCCTTTCGGTCTATATGGATTAACAGTTGGTTCTAAATGTGGTAATTTGTGTATGTATACATATTTAATAACTTTGTTTTGCAATTTTTGTAATGGTTTTAAGTTTGATAAACAAGCAGATCCCCATGCAGAAGCTAAGTATTGTAATTTTGAATATATTTATGAAAAATATATATTTTTTAAGTATTTCAAAGGAATGAAATATCTAGCTCTGTACAAAACAGATACCAAAGGAGATATCGAGTTGATAATATACCTACTGGATATGGCATTTCCAATTTAAATTTTCGTCTAAAACTAATCCTAAAAATTTTGTCGTTTTTGAATACTATTGAATATTTTCATTATTAAATGTTAAGGGGTTGATGATTTAATAATTCCCTGATTAGGTACACGGTAAGTTTGTTAAGTGTCGTTCCCCTGACTAATACTTAATTAATAATGATTATTATAATTTGTATTGCTTTGTCACCAATTGTGGAGAGCCTGTAGCATGATATCAAGAAACTAGAATTTTTTTAAAAAATTTTACCCGTCAAAATAAAATGTTGACAATTTTTTTTTTTAATTTTGAAAATTTTTGTCGTTTGTTTGGGTTTGTTCAGGTTTGTTCGGGTTTGTATGTATGTATGTTTGTTTGTAACCTAAATTTAAAAAAATTTATTTTGACGGGTAGAATTTTTTTAAAAAATTTTCTTTATTCTTAGCGACAATATCTATACGACCCCACGTTTATTTCATTACTATCGGTTATTGTAATAATTCTGACATATTGACAGGTGTCAAATTTTGACAAGAGAATTTTTTGCGTATTTTTCTCAACTTTCCACCGTCAATATACATACGACCGTCTAGTTTTTTCATTAATATCATTTTTTTTTAACGATTTGACATATTCACAGCTGTCCAATTTTGACAGGAGAATTTTTTGCTTATCTTCCCGAAGTCTCCGCATCGAATACTATACGACCCCATAATTTGTTTCGTCAAAATCGCTTCTTCGTTTTATACCTGACAACTGTCAAAATTTGACAGGAGAATTTTTCGCGTGTAGATTATTGTATTTTGTCAGCGGTTCTTGATAAATCTACAAAATTTAAATTAAATCTGACCGTTTAAAGTGGGTCAAAATCGGGTTCAAAGAAGTCGGTTACAAACAAACAAACAAACAAACATACAGGTGAATCTTATAAAAGCGTGTTAAAAACGCCCGTGTATGGGAAGCTTTAGGTTGAAAAAAAAAACATTTAAATGTTTATTTAGAAAATGTTATATAGAACTTAAACTGAATAATAAATCGCCATAACAATGTGTAAAGGAAAGCTGAGAACTGCAAACCACTAAAAATGCAATCGTAAATATTAAAAAGCGTTTATTAGACAAAATTACCATGTAATTTACGACTCTTTAATGGTTTTTTACGTTTACCATAACAATTAGCTAAAATACTGGTTAAATTTAACCTGTCAATAAAAATACTGAATTCATTAATGAAATATTGCCCAAACAATGACGGGAAATGTTTATTGTTTTGCGAGGTTAGAAATATTTTTATTATGAAACAAAGTGGGTTTATTACAGCTTTCGAACTTTATTTAAAAGCAATGTACAGGGTGTCCCAAATTCGAGCCTCATCATAGGGATCTCGGAAACTATAAGAGATACAGCATCGGTCAAATTGTGGCAAAGTTGCGCAATTTCGTACTGAGCAATATCGCAAATAAATATCTGAGCTATCTTTTTTAGTTTTTAAAATTTTTGCAAAAAACTAAAATTTTGAGTTTTTGTTTTTTTAAATTGTTCGACTTATTTTATCCGCTACAGAAAAACAAGCACAACATTGTTAAGGCAACTTTTTACGCTCCATAGTGTGACGTTTTTAGAATTTCGTTACAACGTTTCGTTTTTGTGGAACTATTATCAACTTTAATTTTTTAAATACGGACCTGCATTTTTTATTTTATTTTTTGATAGCCCTTTAAGCCCTGAATAACAATCATGGACTACACTTAATTATATTTAGACGTTTTGATGTCATTATTACATCTTCAGGAATGTGATAATTATTTTTAAATACGGCCCTGTTGTTAGTTACTTAATCTTTTTACCACATACAACATGTAAATGGATCCAGAATTTTATACAAATAATTTACTATATTTATGTTTTTATATAAATTGTAACAAAGTAAAAACAAAACCAAACAACACAAAGGTGGCTATGACAAGAACTTTTACTTGATTGTTTGGCTTAATTATCTTGACAACTGCAGTCACCATTTATACTGAATATTATAAATAATAATATCGTTACAACGTTTCGTTTTTGTGGAACTATTATCAACTTTAATTTTTTAAATACCTACGGACCTGCATTTTTTATTTTATTTTTTGATAGCCCTTTAAGCCCTGAATTCAACCATGTACCACACTTAATTATATTTAGACGTTTTGATGTCATTATTACATCTTCAGGAATGTGATAATTATTTTTAAATACGGCCCTGGTGTTAGTTGTTAGATTGAAATATCGTTTAGCGGGATTTTGGTGGGTTACAGAATCTAAAATATTTTGTTGTTCTTCCGGCTCCATTCGTGTACCATATTTGACTCTTGGTTTATTAAAACTACCATACTGGGCTAAATTAGTATCAAGCGTAGCAAAATAACTATAATGAGGCTGCAAGCGTTCAGGATAGTCCTGTAAATAACGGTCACAAGAAATTTGTGAATTCCTATTGAAAGAATAATAAACTAGTAACATGTCGCGCTTTTCTAAAGCAGAAAACATAATTTTGCTGAAATATTCAGTATAAATGGTGACTGATAATTAAGCCAAACAATCAAGTAAAAGTTCTTGTCATAGCCACCTTTGTTTTGTTTGGTTTTATTTTTACTTTGTTACAATAATTTATATAAAAACATAAATATAGTAAATTATTTGTATAAAATTCTGGATCCATTTACATGTTGTATGTGGTAAAAAGATTAAGTAACTAACAACAGGGCCGTATTTAAAAATAATTATCACATTCCTGAAGATGTAATAATGACATCAAAACGTCTAAATATAATTAAGTGTGGTACATGGTTGAATTCAGGGCTTAAAGGGATATCAAAAAATAAAATAAAAAATGCAGGTCCGTATTTAAAAAATTAAAGTTGATAATAGTTCCACAAAAACGAAACGTTGTAACGAAATTCTAAAAATGTCACAATATGGAGCATAAAAAGTTGCCTTAACAATGTTGTGCTTGTTTTTCTGTAGCGGATAAAATAAGTCGAGCAATTTAAAAAAACAAAAACTCAAAATTTTAGTTTTTTGCAAAAATTTCAAAAACTAAAAAAGATAGCCGAGATATTTTTTTGCGATATTGCTCAGTACGAAATTGCGCAACTTTGCCACAATTTGACCGATGCTGTATCTCTTATAGTTTCCGAGATCCCCATGATGAGGCTCGAATTTGGGACACCCTGTACAGCATCAGTGGCATTGACGGCCTTTTCAAAACTGGCTCCCAGCTTTGCTTTTCATAGGTATTTCATTTCATAATTAATTTAATTTTTTTATATCCTGAGTATTTCACTTCGTTAAGTGAAGAAGAATTATACGTGAAAGCGCGGAATTTACGAACGATACACCATAAAGACTTGTCCATTGACTTTCCTAGTCAAATATTAAGCCTTAGAAAGGGACTTGGAGATAGTATTTCAAAATTAAAAACAGTGCATAAACTTGCGGATAATAAAAAATCCACATATCTTGCATCTTACGCAAGTATCATAGGCGTATTGAAAATACCTACCACATACAGTGGCGAGAAGTAAACCATTATGTCACAGATTACTCCTATCTGTGAGTATGTGACGTGTTGACACAATGGAGCCGCTATCACGCGTTATTATGACGGCATGGATGCTCCGATTTAGTTTAAAATATTAGTTAAATTATTATACTTGGAAATGTGTACATTTGACTGTTTTGTTAAAATAAAAAATATACGATAATCTGTATATTAGTGCATATTATTATTGAAGAGAGCTCAAAACCACCTTTCCAAAAATAGCGACAAAATTATTTCTTTAGCTATACACAGCCATTTACTTGCTGGTCCTTGTACCCTTTGTTCATGAAATGTCTAAATCTTAAGTCGGCTATGAAATGTTTTGGATTGGTATATCCATATAAATGTAAAAATAATAGGTTTATAACTTCTAAATAACATTTCACAGCCAACTTCAATTGTTGGCCAATCTTATTTTTACCTATACGTGTCTCTCTAATGGCTGGCGATGAACTGCGACTGCCTCCAGTTGATGCGCAAAACGTAGGGGAAGCAGAAAAAGTTATGCTTAGCATTACCGCAGCTGATCTAACTTTCTTGGATGTATTTGCTTATTGCAGTAAAAACAGTAAAATGGTGGCAAGTTTCGTATGCTGGCAACACAAGCCCTGTGTAGAGAATCTGGAATTCTATAAAACACTTTTCCAGCACCCCATGCCAAAATCATTGTTAGGTGGGTTGTGCAGAAATCAAACACGGATTAATTATTAAAACTTAATATTACTCAAGCCCAAACGCGTCGTTTCCTTCTCGGCTCTGTTCTAACTAACCTCTAAAATCTTATTTAAAAACACTTCAAAGTCCTAGCCTAAACAAATCACACCCATATCAAATAACATAATAATATTATGCTCTAGCGTGACGGGCGTCACGCGTGACGCTTCCTGCATGTCGTTCATTTTTCGTGAAATGGACCCGTATATACGCAAGTAGTAGTATTTTCAATACTAAAATCAGTGTGTTTCGAATCTTGAACGATCTTTTTCCAAACTTAAAATAGTAAAAACCCATTTACGTAACACCATGGGACAACAACGCCTTTCGGATTTATCCTTAATCAGTATCGAACACGAGTTTGTCAAAACATTAAATATCGACGAAATTATCCTTCGCATCTCCGCCGTCCCTCATTACACCCTATAGGCGGAGATGCTCGGATAATTACGAACGATCTTCCTTACAGGTAAGTCGATTAATCTATTAATTATAAACGATTTAGTAAAAATAAACTCCCGACGATCTGGTCGCTTTATATAATACCTTGTATAGTACTTAGAGACCAGGGCGGGTCAGTCTAAGTAAAATGATACCACGTTTTTCAGCCATTTCGTCGATTACTTACACATTGTTTAAAACGTGACTTATTGAAGTGAAAACTTCTTTAGGCGCGTTTAGCACTATTTGTGGGCACTGAATTAAACTGAGCCGTCACGCGTCAGGCGTCAGACTCGGATGTGCTACGCTCGAATTCAACTGCTATATTCAATCCGAACTGACCCTGACCCGAATGAACGTTATATGAAAAAGCATGCCGCCATCGGTCGCATTCAGTATCAACGTATCGACATGGAAACAGTCAGTGTGCGTTGTCTAGACACTCGTCTGCGTCTCAGGTATGTTCTGGCATTTTTTAAATTATTAAATTATATATTTACGTAGGGTGAAGTAAGGTTTACCGTAATTGCTTTTATAATATACACACAAGCTTTTGATAAAACGTTAAAATAAAAATAAAACTAAACTACCTCACTTGAAGTTGGAAATATTCTATGACATAAGCCACCTACCTGCATACCTATGCAATACTAGATAATTTAATTACTTAGGATCAGGTACCTGTTATTGATACGCTTATGGTTTAGTGAGGTTTTACGACTCATGACCCTCAGCTGTGCTGTCAGGCTTTAAGAAACAGAGTTACACTAAATTCTATTGAATCAATCATTCTTTCTTAATAAATGCAACTGCACCGAAATATTTTATTTGTTAAAATTTTCGACGAACGCTTTAAAACATTGTGTAACATCATCCCGTTTCTTCCAGGTAGAATTGACAGGGAACAGCATATACGAGTACATACACCCGGCGGACCACGACGAGATGACGGCCGTTTTGACGCCATCTTTGCCATATCCGACCACCGTTCCCCTTCACGAATACGAAATAGAGCGGGCGTTTTTCCTGAGGATGAAGTGCGTGTTGGCGAAACGAAACGCCGGACTAACGAACGGTGGATACAAGGTAAGGTTCCTTTTAATTATGGCAAAAATCAAGTAGTGATATTTAGTCAAATTTATTTTCATACAGTGTGTAGACTGTAGGTACATACATATGATTAGTTTTATGTAGCTATATCTACAATTAAATCACCACTCACCCTACGCGCCAGCTTATATCGATTAGAACAAATCAAACCAACAATATTTATTCATCAGTGTCGACCGCTGCACAAATCAGATACCCACTGGCACAAAAAGATACTTAGGGCCCCTCCTATAATATATATCCCAATAATGTATGCTAGGAAACATTTTTATTAGAAGTACTAATTTAGTATCAGCACTGGGGCTTTCATTGGGAGACGATTACTACGGTAATTTTACCTAATAATTTACACCCATAAGATATATATGTTACGGGTAAAGTTAGATAAGCGAGTAAACCTAGGTTTACCCGGGTAAACTGCGCAATACCCAAGATAACCGGTTTGTTAGTTGTTACCCAGAGCATTTTTTTTAATTCAATTTTTTCAACTAATATTATACATACACGAACAAACCGTTTGGCTGAGTTTACCCGGGAAAACCTAGGTTTACTCGCTTATCTAACTTTACCCGTAACATATACATACTTTTAGACCATAGATATTTACCTTTAGATAAGCAAACAATAATCACGAAAGTGGCAAATTTATGGCCTCGCGCATGTAAACAAAGCTATACACGATTAGACATGCGCACTGCTACATTATCGTTTGACGAATGGGAAAATAGACAGGTCCGGGCTTTAAAATTTCAATTCTTGCCAAAAAAATTGGAATTTCTTCTCAATTTGTTTGATCAGGTTGGAAATTAAGTTAGTGATTTCTGGTATTTTTAGTAGTAGGTTTTGTTTCTAAAATTTGTTTAAAAATGATTCGTCGTCGTGTTTTTAGTTCGAAAGGAAAGAGAACAAATCAGTTAAACTATAAAACTTATAAAATCGAATAAAAATAACATTTTCATTCGTTAAACCATGCTTTATTTTATTTTATTTTATAGAGTTGTATATCTATTGTAAGTTTGAAGTTCATATTATTATCTACGAAAAGCCCACTTTGTTCCATAATATTTTAAAGTATAACCAAGGAAGTCTTCAACGACTCTGCATAGCAGCATTACGTTCATAGTAATATGTACATTTCAAATCCTAAAGCCCGGACCTGTCCATCTTCTCATTCGTTGCAATGCGCATGTCCACGTATCACGTATATTTGACTTTATTTACATGCGCAATGCTATAAATTTGACACTTTTGCGATTATTCTTTGCTGATCTTATCGGTACACCTCACAACGCAAATCAAAATCCAATATTCCCAGCGCTCATATGGAAGATTCTCGTTAATTTTCTTTTCAAAGAAAATACTTGCAAATTAGGCTTTACCGCGTACAATGTATGGTTTTCTATGAGCTTATAGACAACTTGACAATGCCTAATTGGAAAATTTTAAGTGGTGTAAAGAGCTGATTTTTCTTTTACATGCAAATATAAGGTAATTTACATTTACAAGCCCTAGAGTAAATGTATGCGTGTAGCAAAATATATTACCTATATATATATGTCTTTCACTGTTAGAAAAAAACCGCCGCTTAAACCTTAGAAAAATATATTTCTGGCCAATTATTTTTAAAACTAAGCTTAAGGACCGATACACTTACCATTCCTTAAAAACCACCATAATCCCTTCAGGTGATCCACTGCTCGGGATACCTCAAAATCAAACAGTTCACCGCCGGCAACGGTGGTCCCTACGAACCCGGCTGCTTCCAGAACATGGGTCTTGTGGCGGTGGGCCATTCTCTCCCTCCTAGCGCCATCACGGAGATAAAGCTTCACGGGAACATGTTCATGTTTAGGGCCAGTCTGGACTTGAAGTTGATTTTCTTAGATGCCAGGTAAGTTCGAACCTAAAAAATGCTCGATAATATATCGTTGTTACAGAAACGCTTCGCGAACAACTTCGTATAGTAATAATAATAATAAGTTTATATAAAATTTAATAATATAATAAATATGTTTATGTTGTCTTCTATAAACTTATTCTTCGATTTCCTGAAGCTGAGCTTGTTAGGGGCGAATCTCATTTTTTGTTTTAGTATGTAAAATCATAAATCATAAATATGCATTAACAATCAAGTTTTAAAGTAAAAATGTTAATTAATAGTATTTATAAACCCACATTTTTTGAAGAAATATATTACCTATAATAAAATTATTAGTTTATAATTTTTAAGTAAAAAATATTAAGTACTCGTACCTACCTACGTTTTTTTAATGACATGAATTTTTTTAATTTTTGTTGGTAAAAAATCGTTTAAATAAAAACATAAATATTTGAAATTTGTTTGAAAAAGTATTGTATTTGAAAAAAAGTTGTCTTATGTTCAACTTTTTTGTTTCTGAATATAATTCTTTTGAAGGATAAAGATAATCATTATTGTATATATATAATTTTTAGAAACCATTTTTGTAATATTTCTAATTTTTTAACTAAAGTTCCATTTATTCCTCCCCAACCTAAAATTCCGTAATTTAAATGAGTTTTAACTAACGCGTAATATAATATTTCCATATGTCTTACATTTAAATTTTTTTTTATGTTTTTAAAAATCGGTAGTAAACTTTTTAACTTTTTAATTAAGTATTCTAAGTGAAAAATCCAATTTAATTTACTATCAAAAATAATTCCTAAATATTTTATTTTATTAACTTTAAAAATTTGAATGTCTTCATGTATTTGAATACTATTCATATTTCGTGGTAGGTTATTTAGGTTTAAAGTAAAAGGAATTTAATTTGTTTTATTAAAATACATTGGTTTAGTGATTTTTGCAAAATCCTTAATAAATCGGCGATAGTAGCCGGCTAAACCTAAAAATGATTTGATGTCTTTCGAAGTTTTGGGTATAGGAAAGTTTTTGACTCCTTTTATTTTGTCGGGGTTAGGTTTAACACCGTCGCTCGTTATTTTATGTCCTAGATAAGCGACTTCTTCGTGTAAGAACTCCGATTTGTGGAGTTGTACTTTAAAGTTAGATTGTCTAAGTCTTTCGAAGACTGCTTTGAGTCGATCAATATGTTCTTGGAGGGATGTAGAAAACATATTTCGTCCCAAAAGACCGCTAGAAAGATTTAAAAATGTCCCAAAATTCAAATTATTCCAAGCGGGTAAAAACGCGCTGCTAGTAGTCGTGACGTCAAGGGGTATCATTTGTCAGATTTGTGTGTGACATCCACGAAATAGGTTATAGGTTTTCAATAAATTTGATGATTTGTCAGATTTGACATCCACGCGTCAAGCGACACGACCTTAAAACAACAATACAATAACAATAACACACGGTAATCCAAGTGCACATTGGGTTGCTCGGCACCTGTCAGGAGTGTCAGGATGACGGATGACCAAAAGTCATACCCCCTGATGTCATCGGGCTTCGCGCGCTTTAGAAATGCTTTCGACACGCGCGAAACTTTTTTTTACCAAGTTATTTTTGATTTTTAAGGAGTAATAATTGGGGAATACTTTTTTCAGGCCTAACTAAATCATATTATTGAAAAAGAAAAAAAATTGGAAAGTTCCCTATTGTTAACAAATTGTTATCAAACACCAATTTTTTATAATTTTAAAATATTTTTTAATTTTATTATTTAAGTTTTCCCAATTTGTATCGGTATAAAAAATTGTAGTATCATCTGCAAAACTATGAATTTGTCCATCGCAATTTATACTAAACAAGTCGTTAATATAAATATTAAAAAATAATGGTCCTAAAATTGTTCCTTGAGGAACATAATTATAATAATATTATAATTGAAACTAATTGAAACTATTTTTTCTTCTCTCGTCCTTTTCATCGTCCCCTATACCCGCGACAATGAAATCTAACCCACCCTCATAAATACTAACCTACCCACTTGTCTGAGGTAACAGATATTCAGGAGAAAAAAAACACTTTACCTTTTTTTACTGCTTTTTACATCGCACAAAGTGCTTTTTACACAATAGGGAGTAACTCGACACCGGTAATGACAGCATAATGGTTTTTTTTTTGTCTTTAAAACGCGTCCTACTGGAAAAGGAACACGTGTTATAAAATAAACGGAATTATAATTCGTACATAGTTTCGATTTAATTTTTTTTAACGCTGGAATAAAATATAATAATTAATTATTGCTTGTGAATTTTTTACAGGGTGGCTCAGTTAACCGGCTACGAACCCCAGGATCTCATAGAGAAAACCTTGTACCATTATATACACGGAAGTGATATTTTCGCCATGAGATACTCACATCACCAACGTAAGTAGTTTATTATATAGTCAAATCTGGTCTTATCATGCGGGTCCAAAGGTCACCGATCATATAAATCAATTCGAAAATTTCAGAGCTTATCAAAATGTTGTGAGATTATGTAGGTATCAATATACCCGGAGAAAAGAAACATAGTTTTATTATTTTAACTGCAGTCGCGAAGATAGCCACATATAATATTATTATTTTTGAAAAAAATATGTACATAATAGTACAGGGGTGGCGAACCTTTATGTATTAATGTGCCATTTTTTCTAAATAAATGTTTAATGAGGCCATAGACGTGCCGTCAAATTCGTAATATAATAATTCATAGTAAACTTTGTGATCGGTGGCGTGCCCAAAATTTTATGTCGCGTGCCATCAATGGCACGCGAACCATTGGTTCGCTATCCCTATAAATAGTATATCTACTAAATCTATTTATTAAAAACGACAGTAATAAACAGTGTAATTTATTTTAGCATTAAAATTACCTAACCTAAAAATACAATGGAATTTAATCCGATTAACTATTACTAAGAAATAAAAAGAGAAAATGGTAATTTGCCAACCAAGCAAAAGCACTGGTAATCAATTTAAGGATTGTACAGAAAATTGTCCATGAAAAAAAGCATAATATAATACCGAAGAATACTAAAAAATGTAAACAAAGAAAACTGTTTATAATTATAGACTAAAAACTTAAAAACTGTCATCATCACTAAGAAATTCTGAAAAGTCCTCGTCATCTAAGTCGTCCTCGAATGGTCATCGGCGCTACTTCGACATCTAATACTTGTTCTCGATCCCACCAATTCCTTATTCATTTTTCTCTATGTTCCGCCGTTGTAATTTTCCGTATATTTTTTAAAAACTATCTGTGGCTGCTCACATAAAAATCTCCGGTTACAGTCTTTTTTATAGCGAAAACCCAACTTTTTTATTAATTTTGATAACGATTCAAGTCCGATTTTCAAAACACCTCGAATTTTTAAATTTTCTTTTAAAACTGGAAGAGTTACATTGGTTTTTGAACTGTATAAATCATAAATCACGCTCCGAACTCCCATTTTAATAATTTTGCTCAAATCTTCAGTCTTTGGCTTTATTCGTTTACATTTTTTAGTATTCTTCGGTATTTATATGCCTTCTTTCATGCACAATAATTTGCTGCACAGTCCTTAAACGAATTCCCAGTGCTTTTGCTACGGTTTCCTGCATATTGGTTGGCGATTTAATTACGAACAAATTAAGCACCATTTTTTTTTTGCTTGGGGATGCAAAAAACCAGAAAATTGCTTTTTATCGTTGATATTTAAACGATCAAACGAACTTACCTAGTGAAGTTCGATCGTAATTATACGATACGTCTCGTTAGATAGATTATACAACTTGTAGTACCTACTCCGTCACTGACCGGCGCACACAGTTCAAAGTACAACCTAAAAAAGGCCTCTCCGCTGTACGTCTGGGTAACTGGTCCTCATAACGTTTAAAGTTTATTCCTGAAAAATTGCTTGAGGGGATGGGAAGGGTAGGGTTATAATCTATCTAACGAGACGTATCGTATAATTACGATCGAACTTCACTAGGTAAGTTCGTTTGATCGTTTAATTATACTTCAACGTCTCGTTAGATAGATTATACAACTTGTAGATGTTCAAAGTAATTTACAATTTTTCTTAGTTTAAATTGGTTTATTAAAAATTTAAAAACCAAACAACAACATATTAGTTAATACAAGAACATATGTAAAAAAAAAACTAGTTATATATATATATATTATATAAATATAAGTAAAGGAAGATTTGCACTGTTAGTGAATACTTATTATTAGGATAAATCAATAATAGTAACTTAATCTAAGATAACAGCCTTAGCAAAATTCGACTGATTATTTAATACAGGGCGATTATAGAATTTATGAAAAACGGCTGATGTTTGAGACCATCCAGCAGTATTTCGGATCAAGTTCAAGTCTACACCTTTCTGAAAAGCAAGTGAGGTCGCGGCATGTCTTGTACTATGCGCACCAAATTTAGAGATATCAATGCCACAGTTAGCAAGAATAGAACGAATCCAGCGACTTATGGTTTGTGAACCAACTGCTTTATATGGTTTCCTTATTGAAATAAACAAATGAGCGCAATTTTTTCTTAAAGATTCTGTAACTGATAAATAATATTTTAGAGTACTCGCTGCGCAGAGTTAAGGTTTTTCACTAAAAAATGGTAAGAATAATAGTGGTTGGAAACTACGTGGATTGGAGGTTTTTATCAAGTCAGAAATTTTAATACGGGCTCCCGTAGGTTCGAAAGAAATGTTATTTATCTTTATAAGTGAGAATGTTTGAACCCTGTGAGCTGTTGTTAAGGCTAATAAAATTATTAACCTTTCAGTTAAATCTTTCAGGTTTAATGAGTCGAGAGGATACATCTTAGCTATAAATTTTAAAACAGAATCTGGATTCCAAGTTTCCAAATATTTTGGTTTAACAGGTTTTAGTCTAAATACCCCTTTGAAAAATCTATTTAAAAGGGGATCTTTTGAAAAATTATTTTGGGCTAAAAAGGATATTGCTGATCTCATATTGTTTAAGGATCCATAAAGAGCACCTTCATTAAATTTTTGTGTTAAACATTCCAATACCCTGTAAGGCACTGGATTATAAAAGTCATAATTTTTGTTTATACAAAAGTCCCACCAACCCTTGAGAGCTGTATTATATTGTTTTATAGTTGCAGGAGCTAAGGATGCAAGTAAAATATCTGCAGTAGCAAATGAGATTCCTTTGTTTAAAAGCGCTTGCCTGAGACTTTTCCTGCCACCAATGAAAGATGTAGTGCTAGTGGGTGTTGGAACGACCTGCAAGGAGAAAGTAGCAAATCAGGACGTGGAGAAAAGATAATTGGTTCTTCAATTAATAGTAATTGAAATAATGGATACCATGGTTGGGATGGCCATAATGGAACCACCACTATACCCATGGCTTCATCATTAATTATTTTTCGTAGCATTTTCAGAATTATCGAGAAAGGGGGAAAGGCATAGAAATAAATGTTATTCCAGGACTTCGTGAAGCCATCAACTGCTAGTGCTTCCGGGTCTGGAAACCATGAAAAATAATTTTGACATTTTTTATTTATTCTAGAAGCAAAACAGTCAAGCTTAGGTGTGCCAAATTTAGTTATAATTAAGTTAAACACATGATCTGATAATTCCCATTCTGTATTTATATTTTTATTTCGAGATTCTGTATCTGCCTTGTAATTATCTTTTGATGAGATATAAGATGCAAACAACCAAATTTTTCGTTGTTCTGCCCATTGCCAAATCTGCCTACAAATTTTATTGAGTACAGGAAACTGTATACCACCCTGCTTATTAATAAAGGCTATAGCAGTGGTATTGTCTATACGCAACAAAACTTCGCAGTTACTTAAATCTTTGGCAAAGCACTTTAAAGCCATAAAAGATGCCAGCAACTCTAAGCAATTTATGTGTAATTTCTTTTCCTCGATATTCCAAAAACCATGAGTTTGATTAACACCACACACTGCACCCCATCCACTTAGAGAGGAATCAGAAAAAATTTCTGTTTTAAAAACAAATTTTCTTATAGGGTTAAAAGAATATTTTAATGTATTTTTCCACCAACTAAAATCATCTTGTAAATACTGAGGGACAGTCATTGGGCTGTCATAATTTCCTCCGCTAAGCAAAAGTGCAATATAAATTTCCCTTTCAAAATGTTTACAATATAAGAAACCACAGTAAATGGCAGGACAACTGGCAACAAGGCTGCCTATAAAATGGGCAAAGTCCCTAATATTACA
This sequence comes from Polydrusus pterygomalis, assembly GCA_963969555.1. Taxonomy (NCBI): domain Eukaryota; kingdom Metazoa; phylum Arthropoda; class Insecta; order Coleoptera; family Curculionidae; genus Polydrusus; species Polydrusus pterygomalis. The sequence goes on from OZ018383.1 coordinate 12,449,127, forward strand.
AAAAAATTTTCTTGAATATAAGTGAACTAATCTAGATAGTGAATTTTCTTTATCAGCAGTAAGTCTAAGACCCATGTTAGCGGAATCTAGAATGAAACCCAAAAACTTACAAGTTTTATGTGGTATAATACTGCTTTTTGAAAAATTTATTAAAAAACCAAGAGACTTTAATAAATTAATGGTTGACTGAATGTTAATGGCACATTCAGCCTTATTTTTACCAAAACACAGAATATCATCTAAATAAATTGTAGACTGAAGGCCCTTGAATCTCAAATTATTCATGACTGGTTTCAATATTTTAGTGAAAATGTAAGGACTTATATTTAAACCAAAGGGTAAGCACGTAAACTGGTAAGTTTTTTCTTGGAATATGAAGCGTAAGTATTTTCTACTAGAAGAAGCTACGGGTACTAAGAAATACGCATCCTTTAGGTCTATTGAAGACATAAAACAGTTAGGAAAAAGCAGCTTTGTTGCAGTTCTTATGTCTTCCATTTTAAAATGCGGAGCATCAATAAATTTATTTAAACTTTTTAAGTTTAAAATAAACCTTTTTGATCCATCAGGTTTTGAAACCAAAAAATATGGTGACAGAAACTGACCGCTTAAAGGTTGACATATTTCAACAGCCCCCATATGTAAAAGTTTATTTATAGCTGATTCTAGTTCTTTTAGTTCAGTATGAGAATTTTGTTGTAAAGGTATATATTTTTGATTGACTGAAGTATTAAACTGTATTTCGTACCCCTTTATACAATTTAAAATATACTGGTCCGCAGTTATACTTTTCCACGCGTCTAAGAAGTTGCCTAATCTACCAGCATATCGTACCTCTACATTCTCCTGCGGTTTTGTTGTGGCGGTTCCCTTCGATAATGTATGGTCTTCAATGGAAAGGTTCGTTTGATTGGTGGTGACTTGTATTTCGGTTTGAATTTTGTAGATGTCCCCACCTGTCCCATACTGGACTGACGAACAGGTGGGGTTTTCCAGTTTAAATTATTGTTATATTGTGGTCTTTTAAAAGATGAGGGTATTGTTAACTTTAAGTCTTGAGCAACTTTTTCCATAGATTTTGCTTCTTTTATCTGTTCAGAAAGATTATCACCATACAAAAAAGACCCTATTGCGGTTTTTTCCATTACAGGCTTGACGTTTTTATTTAAACCTGGTGATATATAGGCTCTTCTTGCTATTGAATTAACATGGTGCAATTCTGCCAACAGTTTTCCAGTGTCAGACAGTTTTTGAATTATATCTAACCTATCTCCCCCCTCTTTGTTTGTTAATAATGAAGATAATGCCATACCTAGGGCTGACATTCCTGCACCTAAAAGATTTTGCGAATCGCAAAAGTGTTTGTCTCTCTTTATCGCACCTTCGTTTAGCATAGATGCTAACTCTGGGTTTAGCTTTGGGGCAGATAGGTGACAATTTCCCTCTAGGGGGTATTTCCCGATTAAATCTTTTTTTGCATTAAGGTCAAGGCCTTTGGAAATGTACTCGTTCCATTTTTTGGCCAACGTGGGCTGCAAGTTGAACTCGTTTTGTTTTGACTTATTTATGTCTACACCCAAAATTTGTAGTACTTGCCAATCTAATTCATTTGGACCTGAGGTGTAATCATCCTCAGTACAGTTTTCTCTAACGTTTTCTTCAAAAAAGTTTTCTGAAAAGAAATAATAGAAATGCAAATATATAGTAACCAAAAGAAAACGAATAAGTACTTAGGTATATAAGTCTTGCATGTTATTGTTTCACCTCAAGTGTGAACTTATAACAAATTATTTAGAACAGATTGGAACAAAACCATACCTAAATTACATTATACGTATTTATGCGTGATTGCTGTTTCACCTCAAGTGTGAACTCATTAATCAATAATTAAGTATTAAGAACAGTCTCACCTCTAGTGTGAGCTCAAGTCTTATACAAGAGGTTAAATTATATACAACAGTGTCTTCAAGTCTTATACAAGAGGTTAAATTATATGCCATAGTGTCTTAACAGTGCGAAATCCTACGGTGTAAACTTACCAACATTGAAATGTACGTCGCTCGATGACGACGTGCCAGCCGATACCTCGGGTTCGGGAGATGCTGGCGGCGGCGAATTCGATGTGTCACTCGACGAACTCGAACTTAAGGGCCGAATTCGCTTGTGTCGTCCATGTTTATGTTTCTTTTGGATCACATTTTCTAGCTTTTTGAGTCTTTTTAGAAGCTTATCTGAGCTTATATCGCGGTTTCTTTGGGTTTTCCCCATATTTATTCACTTGAAATCAATAAAACGCAAAAATTTCGATAATCACTGGCTTCTGATACGGAGCTTAAAGAAACACGATGCGCGCCAATCACACACGAAAATAGTTATGAGGACCAGTTACCCAGACGTACAGCGGAGAGGCCTTTTTTAGGTTGTACTTTGAACTGTGTGCGCCGGTCAGTGACGGAGTAGGTACTACAAGTTGTATAATCTATCTAACGAGACGTTGAAGTATAATGTCACATTAAATTAATTGTCAAAGTCACAAAACTGACATCTTTAAATCAAGACAACAATATGCATTTTATTATAAAATTGAAAAAATATGCAAAAAATGCATATATTCCGCCCTTTAGTAAGTATAGTGGACCATACAGTTAGCCAGACAAATTGTGAAACCTGGAATCTTTAATAGCTTTAAAATGTAAACAATCTGGTATCTGGTCTATGTATAATAGGTCTTTGATATTTCCCAAATCAGTGTGACGCGACGCACGCCGTTGGTGTTTGTTTTAGTTATTGAATGCGAATTCGGGAGGGTGATAATCTTGTAAAAGCACTCCAAGCGAGCGACGGGTAAGCTTAAGGTCTACAAATCACTCCCCCAACGCTTTTACAGTATCCCTAGGTAATAACAGAGAACAGAGACGAGATATGTATTTTAATTTCTACATGTCCCTGATTTTAGACCATTATTTTAGGACGCACGACTTCAAATCGTTCTTGCAAATTAAATTCTAAAGATGTAATTTTTTGCTGTGCATAAATTTATATACAGGGTATCTGGGATATGCGTGTAGGTACAATGATCGCTGAAAGCCTCATGTTATCAAAATAGATCGAATCAAAGAATTAATCCAAAGATAATAAGTAATAGAAACCAGTTTGTTCAAGTGGAAAATGTTAAGTTCACAAAAAAACGTAACTTGTGGTGTTCCGCAAGGATCAACCTTAGGACCTACTTTCTTTTTAATCTACATTACTTCTCTAACAAAATTAAATTTGAAGGTAAAATAAAATGGTTTGCCGATAATACTACTATTGTATATTTTCATCAAGACTATGCTCAAATTTATAACGACATTAACCACAACCTTAATAGGTAGGAATGTGTAAATGCCTTGAAATTAATAAATTATCATTAAATTTTAATAAATCATCTTTTATGTTTATAAGTAAATCAAAATTAAAAAATAATAATATCTCTTCACTATCTTTCAATAATCATATATTTAAATATACTTGCATCCTATCTTGAGAATTTCAGAATTTTGGTAAACAACCAGTTTGGTTTCCGTAGCGGTCGCTCCACGGTGAGTGGAGTTCTGGAGGTGGTGAGTGATATTGTCGAGGGCTTGGATTGTGGCGAGCGGCGGTCGGCGGCGTTGTGTGATCTGTCGAAGGCCTTCGATTGTGTCTCTCATCCAATTCTCCTTGATAAGCTTAACTATTATGGCGTAAATGGTTCACCTTACCATCTGCTACAGTCTTATTTATCCAACCGAATGCAAGCTGTCGCACTAAATGACAAGATATCTTCCCTGCAAGAGGTGAAGACCGGCGTCCCCCAAGGTTCAATACTGGGACCGCTGCTATTCATTATCTACATCAATGATTTCTGTACTAGTGTTTCCCCAAATCAGTGTGTGATTTATGCCGATGATGTAACGCTTTTAACTTCTGCTTCTTGCCTGAATGATCTTGAAGAGAATACTGAAACCACTCTTTCCAGTGCAGAAAGTTGGTTTGCAAGTAATAACCTCAAATTAAACAACAATAAAACTCATAAAATCACTTTCAGCTTTAATAACTCCACTATCAAGGGCACCCATGTAAAGTTACTGGGTTTCCTCTTGGATGATGGTTTAAAATGGTTCCCCCATATCGATAATCTCTGTTCGAGACTCAGCAATCAAATATATTTGCTTAAACAACTTAGAAAATCTTTTGATAAAAATATTTTGATATTGGTTTATTTTGCAAACATACATTCTTTATTGTCCTATGGTACAGTTTTGTGGGGAAACTCATCACAGTCTGATCGAGTTTTCAAATTGCAAAAACGCGCTGTCAGAACGGTCGAGGGAGTAGGTCCGCTTAGTACGTGCAGACCCATCTTTAAAAAATTTAAAATTATGCCCTTACCCTGCATTTATATATACCAAACTCTTCTTGATATTCATAGCCACCCAGATAAACATATTAAGCTATCGCACAATCATACATACAATACAAGATCACACCAAACTTTATTAATTCCTAGGCATCGACTAGCAAGTACAGAACGTAATACATTAAATATATCGCTTTATAATAAACTTGGCAATACCGTGAAACTTCTAAACCAGTTTCAATTTAAATGCACAATAAAAAAATTTTTATTGCAAAGTTCCTTTTATTCTGTAAATGAATATATGGAGGCACCATCCCTGACAATATAAGATCTTTTATTTAGATGTAAACAACCATAAAAATAGTGTTTTTTTTTTATATTAATCATTTAAATACCACATTGTTTGTATACTTTATCTGTTGTTTGTATCTTTTTTGTTTGTGATACTTATACTATTTATTTTTTGACCTGCAACAAACGTATTTTATATATGTAACGTTGTCAAATAAAGGATATCTATCTATCTATCTATCTATACTAATACAATTAAATTTTTAGGTTTGCATATTGATGAAAATTTACGGAAAAAAAATATTGAATATTTAAGAAGTTACATCTCACCAATAATTGGCATTTTGTTTATAGCTAAAAATTATATAATATCATTAAAATATTTTAAAAACATATATTATTCTTTGGTTTATTCAAATTTATATATGATTTCGAACTACAAAACAAAATAATTAAATGCATAAATAATCCTTTTTTAGGGCCAACTATAAATTTGTATGAACCAAACGGAAATTTAAGTTTAGAAAAGCTTTATAAATTAAAACTATGCATTCTAATACACGCTATTATTATTAAAGAAAAACAATCGAATATAATATTTCCTTCAACCAACATTATTCACATCACGAGACAAAACCATCATATTCAAACACCTCTGGCAAAGAGTACTTTTGGCCAAAGATCAATATTATATAAAGAAATAACAATTTACAGCAGTTTGCCGAAAAAAATTAAAGAAATATTAAAATTATGGACTTTTAAAAAAACAGTAAAAATTTTTTTTAAAACTAAACTAACTTTAACGTATTATATTATTATTTTTTTTTGTAAATGGTTATCACACATATGTTTTTTTAAATAATTTCGATGAAGTTATTAATAGTTACTAAGCATGATTTTTATTATTTGTGATTTTTTATATTGTATATTTGGTGTTATATTCTCTGTAATGAATTTTTTAAGTTGGTTGAGAATATACTAAGATATATGTACTTATATTATTAATATTATTATTAGTAGGATGTATTCGAAATTAAATGCCTTATTTCGTTGGTAGGTCAAATATTAATTTTATTTGGTGTATTCCAAAATGTCTTGAAAACGTATCGACTGATTTAAATGACTGTCGATGTCATTAAAATTATGACAACACAAATAATGCAAGTGGGAACGAAATATCCAAATTTCAATCCAATCTCGTACATGTTGGCAGACCAAATATCATCAAGCCAAAAGGAACACATATTTTCCTTGTTTTCTCGAGACAAACAATACCATATGTTCGTCTCTAACGAATAAAACTAATAAACCTAACACTTATCGTTACTGTAACGGTCTTTTACTACTAATACTACCAAAAACAATAATCTCGGAAACTGCCTAAACGACCAATATTTCCGAATGCGAGCCCTAATCAATTTACAACACCCCCTAGTAATAATATAAATTGCAGGGGCATAAACAGGGCCTTAACATAATAAAGCGTCCTAATCCCGGGATTTCCCTAACTTCTGGTTTTAGTTTTGAGGGTCTTAAAATATGGAAATTTTAAGTAGGTATGGTTGGAAAAACCGAAATCTTTATTATGGGTATTAGCATATTATTTAACAGTGGCGTGCAAATGTTATAAGTTATAATAACATAACATGACAATTTGCAAAATAAAACAATTTATAAAAGCTTTAAATTATAGAAAAAAGCATGGCTCATTAGTAGTGACCGACCGAAGGTTCGGTTTCGGCTAGTTTCTGCCAAAAAATCTAGTTTCGGCCACAGTTTCGGTTTCGGCCAAAAAGCGGCCATGCCGAAACTCAGTGTTCGTGAACTATCGCGCACCGTTCGGCTAACTTTGGGTGGGTTCGTAGGCAGTGTTGTCTATACCGTGCGAGCAAAAATTATTTGCATCAAAGAGGGCTTGGATTAAAAAACGTGGGGCGTGGTTTAGATCACAATGATATGGGGACGATATATATAACCAAATCTAGGTTAAAATTTTGTCAAATTCATATTATGACATGATATGCCAAACTAATGAGTAATAAAATAAGTAGACAAATACAAATTTATTTTTGTTGTTTACAAAATTACCAAAGTAAGAATACCTACACAGAAAAAAAAAAGAAAAATAATAACATGTATTCTGAGAATTCACATAACCGAAGAGGTGGAACCAGGCTTTGAGAGTAATTCCTGCGTCTTTTAAAATCTGCGGCTTGTATTTCTTGGAATACTTGCACTTTATAAGGAAATAAATTTAGCTGCTTCTTAAGAATAGTCCTGCATGTTCCATAAGATCTTCCCACTTCTTGGGACTAGCGTCTTATACAATTTGTTGGCGTATTTTGCATTATTTCACGAACGTTTGCAACAAGTTCTTCTGCACTTACAGATGGTCTTCTTGCTCCTTTTTTGTGTTGTATAGAACCTGTTTCCCTAAACACAGCCACGGTTCTTTTCAGGCAATGATAAAAATCCCCGCAGCAATAAAAGCAACGTTAGGAAAATTTTCGTAAAAATCGTCCATGCACAAACCCGGATTGTATTGCCACTCACAATTTACTCTAACCCCGTTTCGAAAATACGCTTCAACCATGAATGTTTTGTGCTGTTCCGTAAAGCCCATTGTGTGAATTGTTCAAGAAATTGGAAAAATTAGCGATGAACAAATTACTTAAAACGACTGCCAAAGATGACGGAATAACTGATTGATTGTTAATTCAGGTAGTTACTGACACCCAACAGGTATTAAGCTCCACGGCTAAGCATTACATCCTTAGATGCAAGGCCCTCTTTGATGGAAATAATTTTTGCTTGCACGGTATAAATAGAATTTTTCTGTGTCGCGACTTTTTTTTTTGTTTTTTTTTTTAGAAGATCGATCTTGTCCTATACAGTGTCCGCAAGAAAGTCCGCATCAAATGGGATTTTTTTTTATTATTAGGTATAGGTAAAAATTGAAAAAGCAGTTAGTTTTTGCTTACCCAAAAACCAAAAATGACGTATACTAAAGCAGCTACACGACTTGCGTTACTTGTCAAATTTGACATTTTTAATAAAATAGGTTCAAAAATGCCCTTATTTATAAAAATATCGAAAAACTTTATTCGAGCAAGTTGTTTATTTAGGCATTTTTAGGCTTTGTAGGAAATTTTGACAGTCTAATAGAATTTTTATTTTTTGCCAGATTCTTGAAAATTTTGATCAACCCTCGTAGATTAACTTTTATACATCGATGTAAAACAATTTGCCTTTACTTCATTTGTAATCTTAATGCAATTTTGTGTAAAATTTTTATTTCCAATTATTTATTTTGCTTTAAAAACTGAAATTGTTATTGATCAGTATGTAATGTTTGATGCAAAGTTTATCTAATTACATCAGTTTTGTCAAAACCGTTTATCATTTTTCTTAAGTTAGTAAACAGATGTACAAAAAGAAAATATTAGGAAGCTTTCGTTGAAATTTTACTTAATTAATATTGGATCAAAAAGAATAAATATTAATCGCTCGAAACATTTTATTCAACAAAAATATAGTTTAATATAATTAATTTAATTTAATAATAATAATTAAGTAAAATTTCAACGAAAGCTTCCTAATATTTTCTTTTTGTACATCTGTTTACTAACTTAAGAAAAATGAGAAACGTCGGTTTTGACAAAACTGATGTAATTAGATAAACTTTGCATCAAACATTACATACTGATCAATAACAATTTCAGTTTTTGAAGCAAAATAAATAATTGGAAACAAAAATTTTACACAAAATTGCATTAAGATTACAAATAAAGTAAAGGCAAATGGTTTTACATCGATGTATAAAACTTAATCTACGAGGGTCGATCAAAATTTTCAAGTATCTGGCAAAAAATAAAAATTGTATTAGACTGTCAAAATTTCGTACAGAGGCTAAAAATGCCTAAATAAACAACTTTCTCGAATAAAGTTTTTCGATATTTTGATAAATAAGGGCATTTTTGAACCTATTTTATTAAAAATGTCAAATTTGACAGGTAACGCAAGTCGTGCAGCTGCTTCAGTATACGTCATTTTTGGTTTTTAGGTAAGCAAAAACTAACTGCTTTTTCAATTTTTACCTATACCTAATAATAAAAAAAGATCCCATTTGATGCGGACTTTCTTGCGGACACTGTATAAAATAAATTAAATTTCAGTATACACTAAAATTTTTCAGGTTTCGGTTTCGGCTGAAAATCTTGTCTACTCATTAGTAAGGCTAAGATCGAACGAAAAAAAAAAACAAAGAAAAAGGTCGCGGTTTATCTCAATCGGCAAAAGCCGAAGACTCCGAAGAGATAATGTAGCTTGTAGCGACATCTAGAGTAATCAGTAGACACTACACACACCTCTAAAAGAATGTTTTTTTGTTACAGTGTTGTTAAAAGGTCAAGTAACGACAAAATACTACAGATTTCTCTGCAAGGGCGGGGGCTGGGTTTGGATGCAAAGCTATGCCACCATTGTACATAATTCCCGTTCGTCTCGACCCCACTGTATAGTATCAGTGAACTACGTTCTGAGGTAAGTGTCATTATGGAAATGTACGAATACGATTTAGATATCAGCTAGTAAATAATATATACAGGGTTGCCTAGAAGTCCGGAATAAAATTAATATAGCCTTAACCTGTAATCTTTGTCAATCAATTTAGTTTTATATATGCTCACATTTTGACGGTATTCGTTTGTTTTTTTATAGACATTTGTCAAAGATATGACGACATCGATCTTTTTTTTTAAATGGAGACATACAGTTTGTGATAGATCATTTGAAAGCTAATATTCCGTACAGTATGCTCATAAATTATTTTGGCGCGATTCCGTCAAGCTATTTCAAAATGGCGACTGTTAAAAGTTTTTAAAAAATCGCTATTGAAATAAGCGGAAATGATAAATCATTGATTTTTTTTATCTTTCAAGCTAAGAAATTTTCATTGTTTCACGTTCTGACATTTTGTGACTTAACAATAGTTATGGTTTATTTGTTATTTATTTTATCAAAAAAATAAAAATGTAACGAAGCAAAACAAAACACAACAAAAAGGTGGTTTAACGTGGCAAATGCTAGAAATATCCTCCACCCTCTACTTGGCCTCCCAGACGATGGTAAAATCCGTCGACGGAATCCCGAATGGCTTCAGCCAATGTGTTATGTGTCTCCAATCTAATTTTGTATTACAAATCATCAATATTATTTGGCCTATTCTGGTAAACTTTTTCTTTTAAATATCCCAAAGAAAATAGTCTAGAGGCGTTAAATCTGGGGACCTCGGTGGCCATTTAATACGTAAACAACGTCGTCCAATCCAGCGACCTGAAAATATCTCATCTAAAGATCTTCTCACATTGAAAGGTAAAAAAAACATCAATGATTTATCATTTCCGCTTATTTAAATAGAGATTTTTAAAAACTTTTAACAGTCGTCATTTTGAAATAGCTTGACAGAATCGCGCCAAAATTTATGAGCGTATTGTACGAGATATTAGCTTCCAAAGCTTGTATGTTTCCATTTAAAAAAAAAGATCGATGTCGTCATATCTTTGACCAATGTCTATAAAAAAACAAGCGAATAACGTCAAAATGTGAGCATATATATGTATGTACCCACAGTTCCCATAAATCCTTTTTCAGTGACAACGAATCCAAAGAGCTTATTACCAACCTGACTCAGACAGCGCCCAAAGAAGAACTTCCCGCCTCCCCTCCGGAAGGCCACTCGCCCCTCACCACGCCGACGCGATCGCTCGGTCAATCAAAGTATCACCCCCACCCCTCGCCGCAATCAAGCGGCGGGGGGACGCGGTTAAGCGGGGGTGGAAGTTCCATAGTCGAAACGGAACACTTCAGCGACTCCAACGGAGCTGGATCGGGACATTTCGGGGGTAGTCTCGAATATGGGCATGGTAAGTTACAATAATTTCATTGATTTTTATTAAATGTGTTGTTATGAATGTTATGATATACAAATAAGATCTACCAGTCCGGTATTAATTTCAACTGATCTTTGTTCTTTCCAGGAAACGTACTGTTTCTCCAAGCAGCTCAAGACGATTCCATCCCTTACTACCACCACCCCGACCTTTATTATACTTATAACGACCCCGATGCCTCTTACTCGGCCCTTACGGGATCAGTGACGTCACAAAACCGACCTTTCAGTGCCTCCTCAAGTAGCTGTAGTTCGATCGAGAGCAATACGAACGAAAATACGCATCATTACTCCCACGCCCACGGTGCTACACCACTCAATCCATTGGTTGGAGTAAATACGTGTATAAATCCTCCGAACACACCAGACTTTGGACTTAGTAATAGTTGCTTTACCACCAATAGTCCGTCGCATCATCCGAGTACGGGGTGGGGCGGCACGAACGTGCACCACCACGATTTTAAGCACGAATTTGCACATCATGCAGCGCACGGTGCGGGGTACACAAGTGTAATTGTGGACACTCAACAGTATCAATTGGCCAACGAATACGTACATTAAACGCACTCGTAAGGTAAGGTGCAATAATATATTGTGGTTATAATATAAAGTACCTACCTACACACTTGAGGGTAATGAATTGTACGCTTGGAGGTAAAAGTGTACGTTGGAATGAAATGTACGCTTGGAGTTAAAGAAGTGTACAGGTGGGAGGTAATAAAGTGCGCGTTTGGAGATATGAAGTGTTCGCTTGAAGGTAATGACGTGTGGACGTGGGGTAATGACATGTATACTTACTTGGAGTAGCGTATATAGTGTATACGTAATATAATTTAATGTATTTTTTAAAGGTGTACTGGCAGGTGTAGATGCTTTTCATCATCAAAGCAGTCATATTGTCAAATTCTAAGAGTAAAACATGAAACTCGACTTTAAAAAGACAAATTATTAAAAGTTGTTTTCTTTCTAAAACTATTAATAGACCAGGGCCTTTGAAAATGGTAAAAAGTGAAATAAAATAATAGTAGGATGAAACCAATTGGAAAAGGAAAAGAATATAACAAAAATAAAAGGACAAATAATTTACGGGCGAACCGAGGTCGGGAAGTGGAAAGGGGTGAGTTTTTAAGGGTAGAAAACGATTTATCTCGATTTCCGGGAAAACTACAAGTCCTATGGAAAAACGTTAAATGGCAAAGTTGTAGGTAATAAAAAGATCTACAACTTTGTATTTACACTTTTTTCACATACAAAAGGTAAGTTTTCACCAAATTTAAATTTTGTAAAAAAAATTTTTTTTGTCAAAGATAAAAATAAAAAACCAAAAACTTATTTATTTATTTGAATTTTTCACATAAATTTTGAGGTTATGTGAAAAAAGTGTAAATACAAAAGATGTAGATCTTTTTATTACCTACAACTTTGCCATTTAACGTTTTTCCATAGGACTTGTAGTTTTGCCGAAAATCGAGATAAATCGTTTTCTACCTTTAAAAACTCACCCCCTTCCACTTCCCGACCTCGGATCGCCCGTAAATTATTTTTCCTTTCATTTTTGTTATATTTCCTTCCTTTTCCAATGGGTTTCATCCTACTATTTTTTTTTTTGGTTTCAAAAATTATCGACCCTAGTCTATAAGTAATATTATTATATTTTGAAGAAGTAGTCCATACTCAAAGTGGAGTTAAATGATACAGAAAAAAGACTTCGTGCTTTTCTTTTTCTATAATATTATTATAGTTTATTATTACTGACCTCGAATCAGCAAAACCTAATAACGAGACCAATTACAATATTTAAGTATAAAGAAAGCATCACCTTAAAGAATTGTACTGTAAAAATAGTCATTTTCCCGACTGGAGTGCCATTTTTATTTTTGTACATTAATTTGAGTCTGTGTTATTTATTTTAGTTTGTACATAAAATATAATTTTATAGCCAATTTACCAAAAATTTTAAGTAGGTATATTCAACGTATCAAAAATTGTAAATTAGACGTAAAATATTTTACAAAGATCTGTAAAGAATACTTATTATTGGTGCGGATATCAGGCAGTGATGGACCTTTAAACCAGAGTCTGCATGAGGACTCATTGAAAAATATTATTCATTATTTTTACAGTCAATTAGTACCTACTTACCCCAAACGGCATACATACATCATTGGCGGCGCCCCTGTCGCTATCCTGTCTTATGTGCTTAAATCTTTAAAACTACGCAACGGATTTTGAAGCGGTTTTTTTAAATAGATAGAGTGATTCAAGAAGAAGGTTTTTATGTATAACTAGCGACCCGCCCCGGCTTCGCACGGGTGGAATTTCAGAAAGTGGCATGCCGGGTACTAATATATCGGGTTTGTTCGGGTTTGTATTTATACCAGCGGGTTGCAACGCATGCCGGGTACACGCTAGTTAAGTCAATATAAATCAATAATATCAGTTAGATGAAATTAACTTGTTCCCTCAGAAAATAAAATACGGTGTGCAGGAAAAATATTTAATATTTTTAGGTTTTTATTTTAAAAAGCCATAATATTATGAAAAAAACTAATCGGACTTATGATCGACGGTTATCTCTAACAAAGTCTGCAGAAAATCTTATTTTCGTACTGTTCGGTTGCCATTTATTTTTTATACAGGGTTATTCAGAAAACACGATTTCATCCATTTTTTTTGTCCAAAATAAGCGAAATTTGGAATTTTAGTATACCTTTGAAATTAAAACAATAATTCTTAGTAAAAAAATATTCTAAAATAAAAGATGGAGGTACTTTACTCTTAGCGGAATTTCAAATTTTTGATCCTACCTCGTATATGTACCATAAGACTTTTACCGGATTTAATGGGTGTTATTTTAGTTTGAGAACACGCAGAACCTATCTAAAATAAAATTAATTTTCTAAACTTAAAGATAAAAAACTTTCCCATATGCTGCGCACTTTCTGCCGGTCACTGTATATGCATTTTGAATAAAATTATATTCAGCCCTTTACTAATAATAAATAATATTTCCCAATTCATGCCGACTCTGGTATAAAGGTCCGTTCACTACTTAATGTCCGCTCTCCACTTATTATAAAGCCTAGTATTTTTTTAACTTTTATCTATTTAGTAATCCTTCTTGTACATTTTAATTCTTATTTATTGTACATAATATACAGGCATATATAGGTAATACGACAATAATTTAAAGACTGTGAATTTTTTGTAATTAAAAAATGTACATTGTTTTTAGGTTTTAGTGAAATTATATAAAACAGTATTTTATAATACCCATAGTAACTACATAATCATCAGTTATATCATAGTTATAGAAAAAAAAACGAATGAACAAAAATAAAATGTTATTATAATTGATTTTCTACTAGTTTTTTTTAAGGTAGGATTTAATTTAATTTCTAGGCGTTTGGAAAAATAGACCACCAGCGATAGCTCAATTACCAAGCGTCCATCAGTGCGTCAAACTAAACGTTCCACTCCTCCCGACCCCGTCGGTGCAATTTCCGACTAACAACAAAAAATTGTCGCGTAATTGCCGACAAATCTCACTGCAAACAGCGAGAAAGTATCGCGTGCCGTCGTCCTGGAAACGGCGCCCGTTATCGTCGAAGCGTCGCGGCGCCCGAGGCGAAAAATAAATATAGACGCTCGTTTAAATGGGAACCGTATAAATCCGGAGATTTAAAGGGAAAATGTTCGAATTGTGGCTACTTTTGAATTATTATTTTCCGTTGTAGTTTTTAGAATCGATTATCTTCATAAAATAAACCTAATACTAGAATAAAATAATTAATTTTCTTTCTTTTTACTCTATTGACGCGGTCTAAAAAATTAGGCGACATTCGCCAACAAAGTTCAATGCTACGACCAAAATAGTAGGTAGGTATACAGGGTGGTCCTTAAGTAATGGGACACAGAGCAGCAGTAAATTATCCACTTCAAAACATAACGATTTAGCGCAATTTTTATAATCCGAAAATTTATATTAAGACAGATACAGGGTAGGGTGTCAAAGTTAAAAAAAATTATTTCGAGTTTTTTAGATATTTTCAAAAGTTTTCGGAGCATTGGGTTAAAATTTGGTGTAGGGGTTTTTTTTGGGGCGGGAAATAACAATCTGGGCTCATTTTTCTTCTATCGGATAGAGGGCGCTACGAGCAGCACTTTTCTTACTTTTGAACTGCAATGACTTGTTGTCACTAGGTATAATAAGACTTATCACTCCTAATTAATAATCTTACGACTTTTTTACGTAAAAAAGGTACTCTTGTCAAATAACGCTAAAGTTGATAGTTTTCGAAATATGTGCTATTTTAATGTAACATGTAAGGTAATACTTCTTATTTTATCCGAACGTAAAACGTATTTTGTAAAACTTTAACCAAAAAAATCGTTTTCCTCTTGTAAAACATTATAAACAAAAGTTTGACATTTTGTGTTTTATTTACCCGTCAATTATTCAAAAACAACTTGTATTGAAAAATTCTTTCTGCTGGATCTCAAACAAAGGAAAGGTCATTGAGTATTAAAATAGCAAATATTTCGAAAACTATCAACTTAAGCGTTATTTGACAAGAGTACTTTTTTACGTAAAAAAGTCGTAAGATTATTAATTAGGAGTGATAAGTCTTATTATACCTAGTGACAATAAGTTATTGCAGTTGAAAAGTAAGAAAGGTGCTGCTCGTAGCGCCCTCTATCCGATAGAAGAAAAATTAGCCCAGACTGTTATTTCCCGCCCCAAAAAACCCCCCTACACCAAATTTTAACCCAATGCTCCGAAAACTTTTGAAAATATCTAAAAAACTCGAAATAATTTTTTTAACTTTGACACCCTGTATCTGTCTTAATATAAATTTTCGGATTATAAAAATTGCGCTAAATCGTTATGTTTTGAAGTGAATAATTTTACTGCTGCTCTGTGTCCCATTACTTAAGGACCACCCTGTAGAAATGGGTCAGTCATTATTTATTAGCTTCGTTTGAACAATCAAATTGTCAACAGATTTCCAATTAAGATTTAAAAAAGGTTTGGTTGGTAAAGAAAAGTCCTTATACTAATACTAAAATTGCCTACACGTTTTGGCTTATATAAGCCATCTTCAGGGCGTAGCTGTAAGTAAAGGAAAGGAAAAGTTATGTAATAAAAATTACACAAATATACACTCCAGAACCGGCTCGGCGCCATTTTTGTTGTTGTGTTTTAAGTTTTCTCTGTGGATTCCTTGTTTATTGTGAGTAATTAATATTTACGGATTTCTAGTTTTTGTGTAGTTTAGTGAATTGTGTTTGTGCTTTTAGTGGCTCCGATTGGAATATAAACAATGACTAGTAACTAGTAACAGTCGTTGTACTATTTTGGTATGCCCAAATAGGGGTAAAATACCGGGTATTTCGTATTTTCAGTAAGTATGTGATGTATCTTGATATATAACTTTATTTTATTATGATCAATTTAAACACATCAAACTAAGCCTAGGCTACACAAACAAGGTATGAAAATAAAGAGAAATAGACGCCAAGACAGATTATCCCGATGCATGGTTTGGTATATTTTATTTGCAGCCCTGCAGGTAGGTACGCCTATTTTTCGGGCAATATATTGCTTCAAAAAGTTTAAAATACACTTTTCTCTATACTTATATTATATAAAAGGAAAAAGTAAATACCTAGGTAGGTATGTTTATAATAATCCACGGGTCAAATTCTCGGGTAAAACCTTTTTTAAATTCTTGAACAAGAAATTGTGGTTGAAAATGTTTTACACGTACCCACGTTTTTGCCAAATTGTAAAAATCAATGCAATGTTATAATTATACCAACTAATATTTGACTTGAGGTTAGGTACGCGATAACATCGAAGATTGGTTATTTTGCTGGTTATGTTTGCTTTTTATACTCGATTTTATAAGTTTTATAGTTTAATTGACTGGTTTTCTTCCTTTTCGACCTAAAAACACGACGACGAATCATTTTTAAACAAATTTTAGAAAAACAATTTTCTATCCTCAACATCTGATAGGTTTGCAACTACTAAAAATGCCAGAAATAACTACCTTATTTCCCAACTTGAGAAGAAATTCCAATTTTTTGGCAAGAATTTGGGGCAAATTTTAGCTGTTTACACGTAAAACTAAATTGAAGGTCAACTTTTACAATTTCTTGAGCCAGAACTTAAATTTTAAACCCCGGCCCTGTCTATTTTCCCATTCGTCAAACGATAATGTTGCAGTGCGCATGTCTAATCGTGTGTAGCTCTGTTTACATGCGCGAGGCCATAAATTTGCCACTTTCGTGATTGTTGTTTGCTTATCTAAAGGTAAATGTCTAATTGTCTATGGATTTGTCGTGTGTGAACCTTAGTGTGAACGCTTTCAAACACGTGCGCATGCGTCCTTAATTCGCTGACGGTGTCTGACCGCTGTACGGAGCTATTATATACACTCACACATACAAAAAGCAAGGACAGGGTTGTTATAAACGCCCATTATTTTTTACAAATTGATTTGGAAAAGGCCCAGTGCACAATTAAAGGACAAATAAAGTCAAACCTAAAAGATCACACGCCGCGCGGCGGGGTATCGGTTGTAATAGAGCGCACGTAGCTTTCCATTGTAAAATAATGATAAGGGCTTTGTTTGCTAATGGACTTGGTATGTCTTTGTTTATTCGCTGGAAGGACACGTGCACTAAAATGACAGGTTTTTCGAATAATTCAAATGGTTCATTAAATAAAAGCCGAGACGAAATTAAAAAATAAGCAATATGCAATAAGAAATAGGTAATAACAAATAAAAAGTATAAATTAATTATGGCACAATACAGTATTGTGGCATAATGGTTGAATAGCTAACTGTCAATAAATCCTCTTTTAACTAGTGTTGGGATCACTCGAGTGAAAAAGTACCTATTATTCGGTTTTTTCAATCACTTGAATAATTCGATTATCTTCGGAAATAATTCGAGTGACGAACATATGGTTTTAATTTTCCAACGCGTCTCCGAAGTTGCTGCCCGCATGTCAATCACTCACTGCGGCCAGACTCGGCCAGAGCCATCTCCTAGCGAGCGGCTACACCGAGTGGAAATACTGCATAACGGGTTACCTGTGTGTAAGATAATATGATTTATTATTTTGATTTAAATACTGCATTACGGGTTGCCTGCGTAGGATAATAGGATTTATTATTTTATTTCGATTTAAATCGTCGGCGTCTACTGAAAACTTAATGTTTAGTGGTGAGTATTCAGTATTCATAAATATCATGAGTTATGCAATATCGTGACATCTCAAGGTCAAATTGTTAAATTGTAAGATCTGGGAACAGGGAACCATGCCAAAAAATCCACAAATATCTTCGCCACATTTAATAATCCGCAAAAAATCAATCGATTAACAACACCGAGTCAGTTATTCCCACTACAAATGCTGTATATCCCAGACAGCACACAATGTCTTAAAGACGTCGTTTTTAGGTCTTAATTATGTCTGAACGCCTGCAGACCTACAAAAGACATCTTAAAGACGTTTTTTTCAAGACATACATAAGATGTTGTAAGATGACGTCCATAAGATGTCGCTAAAATATCGTAAATATGACGTTCGTGTTTTTTTTAGGTTAAAGCACAGAAAGAGATTTGTCTCTCTTCTGTCTTTGTAGTATCCCTGTCTTTCTCTAGCTTATATATTTTTTAAATGGACACTTTGGATTGCCGCCATCTCGGATCGTCAGCCCGAACAAACCCGACCGTCGCCGTTCTCAGAACTTTTATTATTTTTTTGTATACTTGTCTAATCGAATTTAAATGATTGTTACCAATTCGGACGTTTTCTTGAATCGTTTTTTTTTTGTAAACGACAAACAATAGAGTTAAATTTTAGAATCGGTAAATTTGGCAACATCGCGAACAACTTAGGATTGGCAACAAAGCGCTCCCCTTTGCCATTTGAAATTGACGCAAGGTCATCAACACTGTCAACTGTCAATGGGCTTGATTTTTGATAGTTTTGCTGATGATGACTTGCAGTTGTTTACTTTCTACTTACCTAGTGAACCGTTAAAAGAAAACGAATTGTAGATTATTTTTTTTTTTTATTTATTTATTTTACGTCGGCCTTTTTCCGCAACGAGGCCAATCACCGACGCCAGGGAATTTGTCACACACTATCTGGTAATTTTGCCGAATCCCTCTTTGTCGAGGGTAGGGTTCTTTAACGTGCCAACATCCATGACACGGGGCCCACAGTTTAACGTCTCTTCCGAAAGACGGCGCCACCTCTTAAACCAAATTCCAAATTTAACATCGACGTTGCCGGGAATGGAACCCGGGCCTACGATCTGTGAGGCTGCTGCGCTGACCACCAGACCACAACGTCGACAATTGTAGATTAAAAAACGTTTTGTATGGTACATATTTTTCTGTGGTGTGGTGTTTGTTTTTAGTTTTCGAATAATTAAAATTGGTCTATAATCAGTGGATGCAGTGTCAATAAATCTGCTGATAAAACATGGCTTCAAAACAGTAGAAAAGATGCCGAGGATGCCATCGCGACGTGGCTAAGAAGGGCCACAGATAGGCGAAATTCATTATTAAAAAAGTTTTAATTATGTAATACGTTAATAAAACCAATTATTAAGCAATATGATGTTTCATGTTTAACAAACAAAACAAAATGTTTTAGGGCTCTGCGGTTTGGCCTATAAAATGTATTTAAGGTGTCCATAAGACATGTATAAGGTATTCATAAGACATATATAAGATGTTCATAAGACATCTATAAGTTGTCCATAAGATATCTGTAAGCCGTCCATAAGATGTGGTATAGACGTTGGGTTTTGTAACATACGACCTTTTTAAGATATCCATAAGATGTCTTGATGGCGTTAAGAAACGTCCATAAGACGTCATGAATGTCTATTGTTGACTTCTTTTGGATATCTTTAAGATGTCTTTGTGCTGTCTGGGATCAACATGAACGATGAACCGCCAATGCCAATATTAATATTAGCATTTGAGTGAAAAATCGATGATCATTCGGTATTTTAAATCACTCGAATACTCGGTAGTCGATTATTAAAATAAGTCGATTTTTCCCAACACTACTTTTAACTTTTCGTTTTGTCAACAAAAAAGGTTATTTTGGTGTTTTGTTGCTTTTTACGATTCTCAAAAAATATGATTATTTTTGTAAGCTCCAACTTAATTGTGTGGCGAATGATTTGTTTCTTCCTATCAAATTTTATCTCTGTTGCTTATTGCTTATCGCCTAATGCTTATTTTTTGACAGTGTCTCGGCCTTTACAGACACAAAAATATTACAGAATGTGTAGGTATGTAAGTTTTTGTAGGCAAACAAAGGTGTAGTTTATTTATTTTCAAGATAGACTGAATATATACAGATACAAGATGCTTGCAAAGCGAAATACCTCCGATATACGACGGCCTGCCAATTTCAAATTAATGGCGATTCGGCTAAACACCCTCTAGGTACTACCAAGTCCTGATAATATCTTGCAATAAGTTGTAATTAAATAAGTTCATTAACAAGCTCTCCGGTTATAAATGTTTTTGTAAATGTGCTTTGCAAGGCCAGCAGTGACCATTGATGGTAAACATATCTACCTGGTGTAGGGTTATTCAATTTAATTGCCACCATCAATCTATGGCATATGTTATCCCTCCGACTTCTCCCGCAAAAAAGGGTCTGTTCGATGTTTCTTTTAAGTCCCTCATTGGTATTAGATAGTAAGCACCATTATATGGAAACCTTGAAAGAAAATTTTTTTAATGACTTAATAAAAAAGTAAGTATAGGTATACCTAGTTATTTATAATAAAAGAAGCAACAGAAAAAAAAACAGTTAGGTACCAAGAACCAAGAACCTTTAACTTAAAATTGGATAATATCAATATCGCCAAATATTTTATTTGCAATAATAAGTTTCGATTATGATAAAACACCGGCAGGAAAAAACAGGCAAAATAAATAAGCGCAAAACTACGCGAGGGGCAAAATAAATATGTTTTGTACTTTATAATTTGAAGGTGGTTTCCACACACAGAACATCGGAAAAGTTATTATTTTTTCGAAATAGAGTAATTAACAGAAAATAACGCTGCGAAACAGAGGAAATCTGGCCAATATTTAGCTAGGTATTTTGTATAAAACAGGAATAAACAAGACCGAAAAAAATGGCGTTACTTAGAGGAAACTTTTGTAAGTAAAAAAATCGCTTATTGACCGAAGTTTAATAATAAAAAACGGCCGATATTTACACAGGACAAGTCAAAGAATACAGGCAACATTAAAAATTAATGAGAATATTTGATTTTACCTAAAAACTCGAAAAACCAGCACAAGACAACCAAGCCACAGATCTTTTTCGCAAGAAATAGGATAGTACTGCCACGGAGCGGACAAATTTGGAACTATCTAGGAACAAGAGAAACCGGTTTATTTTATTAAATATCCTAATAATTAAAAATCCATAAACTTAAAAAATTGTCTTTACGTAACTATAAATCAAGATAATAGATAAATGTTTAGGTAATGGAAAATATACGTATTTCCACCGTTTTTATGCTGTAAGTGCTTCTATTTTAAATAGAAAATAAAAACTGAAAATTAACGATTTCTGCATAACGTAATGTTTGATGTTTAAAAACTCTCTCCTGGAGGGCGCCTGCTGTCCCTTCGTTAATGACAGTGACGTAACGATTTTGTCTGTCTCCTTTCCTCTTACGCAATCTACCTTAGTAAACAAGGCAAGATAGAAAAAACAAACGTCTTCCCCAATATTAAAAACATCTGATTAAAATTTGTAAATAACCCAGTGATCGACTGTATTCAAATTAGTTTTTTTAAACTTTTTTCGATATATTCCCAAAGAAATTTTTGTCTAATAAAATAGACTAGTTGTAGCAGAATTATCGAAGTTAATTTGGGCGTTTTTGTGGTATTTAAACGTGTCAAATCAATAAACTAGAGTGCTGTCCACTCCTATGGTCCACTTATAAAACTCTGGCCACTGGTCAATACTACTATCTCAAAAACTACCTTTTACACATAGTTCACATGGAAAAGGGAGATAAAAGTGAAAATTCGAGAAAAAGCGATCTAGGGGAAGAAGAAAAGCCTCTGAAAAAAGCTCGGTATGTCTGGGAAGTCAAAGGAAAACATCATTTAAAAAGCTCTCCGAGTGATCCTCCCTGTGAGGATGATAGCTCTTCTACCTCAGAAGAGAAGGACAATGAGCTCAGTAGTATTGAGACTTTGAAAGAACAGGGTAAAGTCAATAAGATATTATAGGCAGTGTTAAAACTTTAAAAGGACTCAATATTTGTATAGGGGCTTTTACAAGAATATTTTTTGTAGGTTCAGAGCAAATACAGTGTACAGCTGGAAGCCCCTCAAAAACCTGCTGTATTGAAACTTTTTTAGCAAAAACGGAAGATATTATGGACAGGGATAGTTCGGATGAAGATGAATCTCAAAAGCTTCCATTGGAAAGTAGTATTGAGGATGAAATACCAGTTACTTTAGTTGCTGCGCAACCTAAGAACCAAGATTACTATCTAAGGTACACCAAAATTATTTTTTTATGTAAGTAATGTAATTTGAATAGGTTAATTAGATGCTCCGGTCAAGGAAAAACATAATAATATATTGCAGTAGTTTAGTTTGAATAAAAGGTTTTTGTTTTGTGTTTTTAGAAAATGGCAAGCAAGGCAGATTGCCAGAGGTTTTGTGGACAATACTATAAATAGTATGCTGGAAAATTGGGTAGACCGGCCGATAGATGCAGTGAATTTTGTAGAGGACTGTGAAAACGATGGACAAGTAAGTAGTAAAAGAAGTACCTAGCTATTAAAAAATTACAAATGTTGTTTTTCATGTTACAAATCTTGGGGTACCTACTTTGTATGAATAATTTTTATTACTTCTTTTTTCAGGTTGAAGATGATGCCATTTTAATGGCAATCCAGTCACACGGTCTTCAATCTGGTTGGAGGGGGGGAGTTAGTCCAGGCCCCCGTAACAGTTCAGTCAGTAATTCAAATTTTAATTCAAACTCGAATTCCAGTTTTAATTCAAACTTTGCGATAGCTGGAAGTAGTAGGAGTGAATCTAGGACAGAGACGCTGGGTAAGAGTAATGAGTTTGAACCATAGGCAATTACTTTTAGATACGTACAGCTTATCTCCTGCGCAAACAAAAGTTATAGACCAGTGCCTTTGAAAATGGTAAAAAGTGAAAAAAAATAATAGTAGGATGAAACCCATTGAAAAAGGAAGAGAATAGAACAAAAATGAAAGGAAAAAGTTTAAGGGTAAAAAACGTTAAATCGCAAAGTTGTAGGTAGTAAAAAGATCTACAACTTTTGTATTTACACTTTTTTCCCATAACCTCAAAATTATGTGAAAAATTCAAATAAGTAACCAAGTTTTTGTTTTTTTATTTTTATCTTTTACAAAAATTTTTTTTTATCCACGAAATTTGGTGAAAACTTAACTTTTTATGTCCTAAACACACTGTAATTTTTTTGATTTAAAATATTTATTTTTTAACCTTATTTTGACTTAATATCGAAAAAGCACCCTAATTTTCAATCGAAAATTCTCACGTCAAAATATCTGCTTTTTTAAAAAAGTCGGTGGGCTTTTTGTTCGTTGAAATATCTACTTTCTGATGGTGTTAAAAATATATACATTACTATGGTAAATGTTCTCAAAAAAATGCAAAGAAACGAAAAAAACTCGAATCCGAATTATTTTTTTAGATCAATATGTACAATTTTGAGCTATTTATTAAAATTTATACTTTAATTACTCGAAAAACGTAAGATTCCATGTTACATTGATAAAAAAAGAGTATAAATCTTAATAAATAGCCCAAAATTGTACATATTGATCTAAAAAAAAAATTTCTGATTCGAGTTTTTTTCATTTCTTTGCATTTTTTTGAGAACATTTACCATAGTAATGTATATATTTTTAACACCATCAGAAAGTAGAGATTTCAGCGAACAAAAATCCTCCGACTTTTTTAAAAAAGCAGATATTTTGACGTGAGAATTTTCGATTGAAAATTAGGGTGTTTTTTCGATATTAAGTCAAAATAAGGTTAAAAAATAAATATTTTAAATCAAAAAAATTACAGTGTGTTTAGGACATAAAAAGGTAAGTTTTCACCAAACTTCGTGGATAAAAAAAAAATTTTGTAAAAGATAAAAATAAAAAACCAAAAACTTGGTTATTTGAATTTTTCACATTAATTTTGAGGTTATGTGAAAAAAGTGCAAATACAAAAGTTGTAAATCTTTTTATTACCTACAACTTTGCCATTTAACGTTTTTCCATAGGACTTGAAGTTTTGCCGGAAATCGAGATAAATCGTTTTCTATCCTTAAAACCCCCCTCCACCCCTTCCCGACCTCGGATCGCCCGTAATTTATTTTTCCTTTCATTTTTGTTCTATTCTCTTCCTTTTCCAATGGGTTTCATCCTACTATTATTTTTTTTGGTTTCAAAAATTATCGACCCTGGTCTATTACGTTTTATGGGTGAAAAAATACGTCCGAGCGCATGACTCGCCGGTCAGCTGCTTCCTTCCCAGCAGCATCGGACATGCGCACAAACCTCTTGTTATCGGCCGTTCCTTCTTTAACGACATGCCCAAAATACACTCCAGAATCGTATTTTTAATAAATAATTGTAAAAATCAATACAAGTTATATACCAACTCATCAAATTTTAATGCCCGGACCTGTCTATTTTCCCATTCGTCAAACGATAATGTTGCAGTGCGCATGTCCAATCGTGTATAGCTTTGTTTATGTTTACATAAATTTTATTTTATTAACTTTAAAGACATTCAAATTTTTAAAGTTAATAAAATAAATTATTTAGGAATTATTTTTGACACTAAATTAAATTGGAATTTTCACATAGAACTTAATTAAAAAATTAAGAAGTTTACTACCGATTTTTAAAAACGTTAAAAAAATTTTAAATGTAAGACATATTATGGAAATATTATATTACGCGTTAGTTAAAACTCATTTAAATACGGAATTTTAGGTTGGGGAGGAATAAATAGAACTTTAGTTAAAAAATTAGAAATATTACAAAAAAGGTTTCTAAAAATTATATTTAATAAAGATTATCTTTATCCTTCAAAAGAATTATATTCAGAAACAAAAAAGTTGAACATAAGACAAATTTACATTTATAACATCTTAATATATATATTTAAAAATAAAAACCTTAAACAATTTAAAAACCATAATTATAATACACCTAATAAAAATGAAATAACCATAAAACCTATAATAGGTCCATAGGGCAAACAAATTTCAAATATTTATGTTTTTACCCCACTAAGCGCTTTCCTGTATGTACTTTTCGTAAGTATTTACTTTTTATCCAAAAAAGTTTTTTTAAAAAAGTTTTTGACTTCATTCTTTGATTATAATTTCAATTTCTATTTTTACAGATTACTTCTGTAATAATTTCTACCAATTTTATCCCACCAATGTCTTTTGGACAATAACCTAAAAATGTTTTTAAAAAATTAAAATAATCTTTGACACTTTCTTTTTAGAAAGGTTTTTCTTCTTCCCCAGTTTTTTAGTTGGTTTAGACCACATTTGCTGACTTCACACATACTGAGTAGGTTTTAACTTTTATTAATTTCTCCATATTATGGCTCTTTTACACATTATTTTTTAATTCCATGAAAGCTCCATTAAGGTCCTTCACCATTTTCTCTTCTGCTAAAACCATCAGCATTATTTAAATACATTTTCTGTCTCCTAATAATGAACGTTTCTACGTATGTAGTGACCCTTAATAATTCTATTCTATTAAATTTTGTGGAGGACGACTTTTGGTTTTTTCTTTCTTTCCTATACTTTCAACTCCACTTTAAGTATGGACTACTTCTTCAAATTTATGTTTTTATTTAAACGAATATTTACCAACAAAAATTAAAAAATTGATTTTATTAAAAAAATTTAAAGTCGAAATAAAAACATGAATATTAAAAACAGACAATTTGAAAATATTTTTAGAAATGCTTTAATTAATATTGTTCTGAATAATTAATATAAGTAATATTTTTTACTTAAAAATTATAAATTAATAATTTTATTATAGGTTATATATTTCTTCAAAAAAGCAGCGTTTATACTATAAATTAACATTTTAACTTTAAAACTTGACTTTTAATGCATATTTCTGATTTCTGATTTTACATACTAAAACGAAAAATAAGATTTGCCCCTAACAAGCTCAGCTTCAGGGGATTGAAGAATAAGTTTATCGAAGACAACATAAACATATTTATTATATTATTAAATTTTAAATAAACGAATATAGTCGAATAATTGGAATAGTCGAATAATTCGAATAGTCGAATATAGTCGAATAGATACTTGAATAGTCGAATAGTCAAATATTCGAATTTCGAATATTTAAATAGTCGAATATTCGAATAGTCGTTTATTTAAATATCGAAATACAGTCGTTTAATCACGGTAGAAGTGGTTTAACTGCTTAAACATAATAAAGGAACATTTTTAAGAATTAGTCATTTTTAATATCTAAATTATAGAATAATAATGTGCATTTTGTCGAATATAGTAAGATGACAAATAAATAATTTTGTTAAATTATTCGAATAGTCAAATATTTGAATTTCGAATAGTGGAATATTTGAATAGTGTAATATTTAAATATTCGAATTTCGAATAGTCGAATTTTTTAACCAACAAAAAATTCGAATTTAGAATAGTCAAATAATCGAATTATTCGAATACAATTTCGAGCCCTAGTTTAAACACTAAATTTGCTGTCTAGAAATGTTTACGAATTAGGATATTTCTTCTTCTTTGCTCATATCCCTTAATTTATATACTTTTTAAAATATCTTATAACAAAAATTCTATTTTTTTTTTCAGTTTCAAACTCTGTTCTTCAAGATTCCACCCTGGACAACTACCAGAACTTGCAAAAAGAACAGGAAAACGAATCGTCGGTGGCGTCCTCATCGAGTTCGATGAGCGTCGACACTGCCAGTTCCATATCGAACCCCTACGAGGGGGAATTAGGGGACCCCATGGACTTTCTAAACGCCGCTGTATCAGTGGCTATACAGAAAAAGGGGCTGACATACTGATAGGGATGCACCTACACGTTTGGTGGATTTAGAACTAGGAGTGAATGTAGATATGGTGAAGAAGCGACCTAAATATATCTGTAAGAATAGAAATTTTCTAATTTTTTAAAACTAATATCTTTTTAAATTTATCAAATTGTACTGTTTTGTAACAAATCGTAGTTTGAATTATTTGAATAGTATATTTAAAATGTGCTGGGAAACATTTTCTATCTGGGTAACTACCTATTACAAAGACATATTTAGTACTTTATGTAATATATACCTAAAAAAAATTTTAAGTTTCACACAATTCTTTTATAGTTATTAATGATACTAGTTCGATATGAACACTATAATGAAACGTGTGCAACGTTAAACCACGAGGCGTTAGCCGAGTCTGCCGAGTGGTTTAATTGCACAAATTTCATTAACAAAGCTCATATCGAACGTGTATCATTCAAAATATATTCTACGACAGTGCAAATAGATTTTATTCGTCTAAATTTCATTGATATCAGATAACGTTTTCGTAATTTTTAAAATTTTCAGGTGTCCGGATATTAGTCGATATCATGGTAACCGCATTTTTGAATGTTTCAATTTCGATTTTGACAACGTCATTATTGCCGTCTAATTTTCTATTGTATGCAAAGTGTTGGCCAAAAATAATTTAAATATGGGAGATTCTGAATCCGAAAGTGTCCCTTCGGATGTTTACAATAAATAAATGCAATCCGTTTTTCTAAGTAATAATAACAAAAAAATAGTTTGCACCGACTTTCTTTTTGTTTTTGTATCCTAACATTTGGATGTTATTATGAATTCATAATGGCACTTTGTTAAAATTTGGGCGTGGTCCAGAAAGGCGGGCTCTTCACCTCTACACGAACGGCCACTTCAAATCACAATAACAGGGCCACCCCCAGATCAGAGGGCTAGTTACGCCACTTTTTGTATTCGGGCCTACTGTAAGAAAAAGACGAGACAAAATTATTTAGCATGTTTCCCAGAAAAAAAATGTTTTTTCTCAAACACAGTTGTTTTTATTCTCGATTTACTAACCGTACACGTGATTGTGAATAATTAATTATTGGTTTTGCCAATGTTGATGTCACAGTCAAAGTGACCCAACATAATTAAGACTATTTTAAGTTGCTTGATCACATAGATTGTGATAATTATTTATCTCTGTTTTGTTTCTTTTTCTTTAGTGAGTTGTTTAATCACAATACATTGTGATATAGTAATATCTTATCTCTATTTTGTTAAAATATACTATAGTTTTGTAATATTAGAAAAAAATATAAGATTATAAGAAAGTATAATGTATTCATTGACTACCATACCTACTTTTACTTGATATACCTACATTTTTTATGTTGTGTAATTTAAAAATAGAATTTTTATATAAAATCGAATTTTATTTTAAATATTTTTTGTTTTATTTTCGACCTCTAAAAGTAGAAAACGCCTTTGAAGTACCTTTTTTACCCTTTCCTTAGGCTAAAAGAATCCTGGTATAAGTATTCGTTGAAAAGAATATCGGGGAAGAACGTAGCGTCGCATCGAACGTTCCTTATTTACGCAACCAAAAATACAAACAGATGTTCCGTCCCTTGTCATTCAATTTGACTTTCAAAAATTTTTATTTTCGTTTTTTTCTTTTTGTAAAGAAATGTGATAAATTAATTGTTCTACAATGAATCGAAAAGGTTTCCTTTCTTCTTTAATAGTTTTGCCGCGGGTTGTTAAGTTTCAGAAAGTACGCAACAGTTGTCTACAATTTCGAAAATTTACAAAAACCCAGGGTAAGTACAGAAATATTTTTTTAGATCTATCATATATTTATTAAAACATAGTATAATTATTATGTATTAATAATGATTTGCCTTCCATTGATGTCAGTGGTATATTTACTTTATTCGCCTACGATACTTCTATCTTGTGGCGTGGAAAAAATGCAGAAGAGTTAAAAGGCTATACAGCCCCATTATCATAATTTTGACGTTGTTTTTATTTCGCTGACCTTTTTGTTTGTACATTTTGTGATGAATAATTGTGCAGAACGATTAACTGCTTGTCAAACAATGGTGTGATGCGAATCTATTATGTTTTAATATCAGCAAAACTAGTATTATCACCTTTAAGTTTTCGTTTTCTGCTAACTTAACTTAACAGGTAGTTTTGATATTAAAGATTTAAATCTTTTCAGATTTCGTCCGATGCCCATGCCCTGTCAAACAAAGATATTTTTCTATGGACAAAGGACCTTTACGAGTAATAACTTACGAGGAACTTAAAGATATATCAAATACTGTCATCATTGATGTACGCGAACCTGACGAGTTGGCAACTTATGGAACAATACCAGGAAGTATCAATATACCTTGTGAGATTATATTTATTTAATATTATTTTCCTTATTAGCTCAAAAATAGGTATAATACCTATTATTATTATAGCTATATTTGATAATTAAAGTAATAATAAGCATGAGGTATTCTATCAAACCCTATTTATATATATCTTCCTCTCTACAGTAGGTAAACTAGAACAAGCACTTAAAAAGATGTCAGACGAAGAATTTTTGAAAATGTATGGTCGTAACAAGCCTGATAAAAATCACACTCTTATATTCTCCTGTAAGGCTGGGAACAGGAGTATAAAGGCACAGTTATTGGCAGTGCAGTTGGGGTATAAAAAGTAAGTACCTATAACAGATAGGGGGTTTTATGGGGCACTACCTTACGTAAAGCTGAGAATAACTATTAAAACGATTTATCTGTTCCAGTGCGATGAATTACTCGGGAGGCTGGATGGACTGGTCTAAAAAATCTAAAAGCCAATAGAAGTAGACTACTAGTATTTTTCAAACGACTTTTTTAAATTCGATGTATAAAAATTACTTTGAATTAATTTCACAAAGAATCGTATTTTTTATGCAGTATTTTACTTTTTTCTGTTAGGCAACCGTAAATACCCGACACTTTATTACTACCTTTAGGTTTTTGACTAACCCTTTTTTTTCTGTGGTTTTTGTTTTGACAACAACCATAACCTCACATTCCCATGCGTGTTAGAAGTATTTTTTTGGATTTTAACTCAATATTTTAAATAATTTCCATTAAAAATGATAGTCTAGCGTTATATAGCATATAACAGAAGCAATGGCGCCGGGAAGCAAAGTGTTTCTCCCATGCCGTAGTCTGGGATATGTAAGTAACCATATACCCTTACGAGTTCGGTACATTAAAAGTCGTAAAGAAAACTTGATAGTGACCTGTGTAGGAAAATCGTTTCATACTTATGGAATTTCTCACTTTGGACTCTTAAGTGTAAGTGGTTTGCATCCTGGGGACATCACGTGTATGACTACAGATGCTTACCATGTTTATACTGCGTGTGAAAATACTATCTATGCTTGGAGAAGAGGAACAGAGTTAAAGCATACTTACAGGTAGGTTTTGATATGCCAGTTAACTTTCTGTTTTTTGTTGAAACAATATACCTACATCATTACATTTTTTAGGTCTTTTTCTGACTGCTACATGTTTACATATTTTTTAGGGGCCATGGTGTACCAATACATCTAATGCTCCCTTTTGGGGTTCATCTAATCTCTGTAGATGTAAACTGCAAAGTCAAAGTATGGGATATCAAAGCAGAATCGGTTTATTTAGAACTGACATTTGACAAAAACAAATTCAACATAAGTGCTCTGATGCACCCGAGCACATACATAAACAAGATACTTTTTGCTAGCGATAACGGCCAAATGCAGTTGTGGAATTTGAATACAGCCAAAATGATTTATGGTTTTAAAGGTTTGTGATACTTCCATTATAATTAAGTGACCACATCAGATTTTACATTGTTTTTTTTTCCTCATTTTCCTAAAAAATTTGTTTTTTAGGTTGGAATGCAGGTATTAGTTGTATGGAGCAAGCCCCAGCTTTGGATGTAGTGGCCGTAGGTTTAATAACAGGAAAAATTATTTTACACAACCTTAAATATGACGAAACAATCATGGAGTTTGAACAGGACTGGGGACTAGTAACAAGTATTTCCTTTAGGTCAGATGACCATCCTATTATGGCTACAGGTAAGCCTGAGAAGCTTGTAGTCATAGAAAGTAATATTAATTTCTATTTAACTTACATTTAGATTAAATAGTTTCCAATTTAACTGTAGACAATAGCTACCTTAATATTGTATTTGTTACTCATTGTTAAAAGTATTGTATTCGATATGACATATTTTTTAACAGGTAGCGCTTGTGGCCATATAGTGTTCTGGGACCTAGAAGAGCGTAGAGTAAGCAGTCAGCTGCTTTCTGCCCACGATGGTGCAGTCACAGGTATGACGTGCCTTCCCAATGAACCTCTAATACTGACCTCTTCACCAGATAATACATTGAAATTATGGATTTTTGACATGACAGATGGAGGGGCAAGATTGCTAAGGCATAGAGAAGGTCATGCTGCAACACCCAACTATATCAGGTAGAAGACATATTTATGGCTAGCTTGTGCCTCCAAAACTGTTTTATTTTAGTTACTAATTGAATTAAAAATACACAGTCAATACTTTCTTTTAAAACTAGGTTTCATGGAGCAAATGGACACAATATTTTAAGTGCAGCTAGTGATTCTACTCTTCGCATTTTCAACACACAAACAGAGCAGTTTAATAAAAGTTTGGGCAAAGCTTCATATAATCGAAAAATCAGTAAAAAACGAGGGCGAGCAGTGGAGGATCCCTTGAAAATGCCTCCGATTTTAAAATTCACCTCTGAAACTACAAGAGATAAGGAATGGGATAGTATAGCAGCGATACACTTGGGTAATTTTTACTTTTTATGGGTTATTTTGTTTCCTTAAATTTAAATTTGTACCCCACCCTGTCATTATTGTGAATTCAAATCATCTAAAACATTGTATAAACGCATCACCTTTACACAAAAATTTGTTTCCATAGGTTTATCAATGGTAACAACTTGGTCTTATGACAAGAAAAAAATGGGAGATCTCAAGTTAGTTCCTGAAAGATTTCAGAAGAAAAATTTAAAAAACGGACTTGATGTTGAGGCTACATGTTTATGTCTTACCCATTGCGGGAATTTTGTTGTAGTAGGATACAGTACTGGCCATGTAGATAGGTAATTATTAACAAAACGTATATATTATCTTGTTTTGTATAGTTACAGTACCTATTTCTATGGTACAATCTTGGCCCCTATGGCATTATTTTTAAAAACATTAAAAGAATTTTTAAATGTAAGACATGGAAATATTATATTACGCGTTAGTTAAAACTCATTTAAATTACGGAATTTTAGGTTGGGGAGGAATAAATAGAAGTTTAGTTAAAAAATTAGAAATATTACAAAAAAGGTTTCTAAAAATTATATTCAATAAAGATTATCTTTATCCTTCAAAAGAATTATATTCAGAAACAAAAAAGTTGAACATAAGACAACTTTACATTTATAACATCTTAATATATATACAGTGTGTGTATAAAGTCTGGAAACGGCTTAATAACATCACAATTTACTGGCCGATTTAAACCAAATTTGGTACAGTTGTGTAAGAGGATCTAACGCACCGAATGACGATATTGGCGTTGTTGCCAGCTTTTTAGTTTGTCTGGAATTCGAACGAATTTTATATTTTTAAATATAACACCCAGTATATTTTTACATTTTTAAATTCTACATAAAATTATAATTATTTTTTATTAAATGCATTATTAGTCATAGTTTCCGAGATATTGACTCTCGAAAAGGGACATTTTTGAACTTTGACAGCTTATAACTTTCTAACAGTACGTCTTAGAGCAGAACGGCTTACATGTCCCTATCTTCAATTTTTATTATCTTCCCAAAAAAATCAACTTCCAGTTAAACCGGAACAACTATATTTCCTGCTTTCGAGTTACATCCGGTTTAACCGGAAGTTGATTTTTTGGGAAGATAATAAAAATTGAAGATAGGGACATGTAAGCCGTTTTGCTCTAAGACGTACTGTTAGAAAGTTATAAGCTGTCAAAGTTCAAAAATGTCACTTTTCGAGAGTCAATATCTCGAAAACTATGAAGTATAGACTAATAATGCATTTAATAAAAAATAATTATAATTTTATGTGGAATTTAAAAATGTAAAAATATACTGGGTGTTATATTTAAAAATATAAAATTCGTTCGAATTCCAGACAAACTAAAAAGCTGGCAACAACGCCAATATCGTCATTCGGTGCGTTAGATCCTCTTACACAACTGTACCAAATTTGGTTTAAATCGGCCAGTAAATTGTGATGTTATTAAGCCGTTTCCAGACTTTATACACACACTGTATATATACTAGCGTATACCCGGCCTGCGTTGCAGCCCGGCATTATACGACGTCGCTTTCTCTGAGATAATACGGCGAGTTCACCATCACGTCAAGATTTATAAATACAAACCCCGAACAAACCTCTAAATTTATTAGTGTTTCTCTACAATATTATGCATGTATTATACATAAAAACCTTCTTCTTGAATCACTCTATCTATTAAAAAAACCGCTTCAAAATCCGTTGCGTAGTTTTAAAGATTTAAGCACATATAAAAGGGGACAGACGGGCGACAGCGACTTTGTTTTATACTATGTTAAGATTTAAAAATAAAAACCTTATACAATTTAAAAACCATAATCATAATACACGTCATAAAAATGAAATAACGATAAAACCTAAAATAAATAAGTTCATAGGACAACAAAGTTTCAAATATTTATATTTTTATTTACCAACAAAAATTTAAAAAAATTGATTTCATTAAAAAAGTTTAAAGTCGAAATAAAAAATGGATATTAAAACCAGACAATTTGAAAATATTTTTAGAAATGCTTTAATGAATTAATATTGTTCTGAATAATTTATATAAGTAATATTTTTACTTAAAAATTATAAATTAATAATTTTATTATAGGTAATATATTTCTTTAAAAAAACTGCGTTTATACTATAAATAAACATTTTTACTTTAAAACTTGATTTGTCCCTAACAAGGTCAGCTTCAGGGGATTGAAGAATAAGTTTATAGAAGACAACATAAACATATTTATTATATTAATAAATTTTAAATACACTTATTATTATTATGTGTATTTTTGTGTAGATTTAACATACAATCGGGTATATGGAGAGATTCTTATGGAGATCCTAAGGCTCATGACAGTTCCATTAGAGGTGTGGCTACTGACGCACTCAACCAAGTAACAATAACTGGAGGTAGTAATGGATTTGTTAAGTTTTGGAGGTTTAAATGTAAAGGTAAAAAAGAATTTATATAAGTATTTTTCAAATTAAAAGAACAACTTATTTTATTAGTAATTATACTGGATGTGTTTAAATAAACTTTTTGTAATAATTGATGTATTTTTTTAGGAACTAAAGAATTTTCTGGAATAAACGTGGAAGAACCTATACATTTTTTCCGATCACATAGAGAGAGTTCCATGCTTGCAGTCGCTTTGGAAGACTTTAGCGTCGTTATAGTTGACATTGACACTAGAAGAGTGGTAAGGAAGTTTATTGGCCATGTGGCACAACTGACTGACGCAACGTTCAGTCCGGATTCGCGGTGGTTGAGTAAGTATGCTCCATTATTTTTCTATAAAAATTGTAACTTTCAAAATGTTTTTATTCCAAACTAACTTTTACAGTTCATTGCATGGAAAGTGACAACATAATATAGAAAATAATAACAATAAAAAATGAAAGTTAATCCAATTTAATTCATTAATAAAATCAATTAAAAAAAAATAGTATAAATAATTTAATTTAGTAAATATCTCTTTAATTGTTTTTTAATAGTTGCCAATTTTTTAATTTTTCTGATATTTTTTGGAAGATTGTTATATTTTATTATTCCGTCATATAAAAGCGATTTTTTTTCCGAAGTTACGTTTTACTGGTATAGTTTGATAATTTATACAACGTCTGGTGTTATGATCATGTAATGTCTTATTCTCCTGAAGTGTTATGTTTGATTTTTTTTCTTTTAAAATAATAGAGTGAATTAGAATACAAATTTTTAATTTATAAATGTTTTGAACGTGTAAATACCCTTTCGGTCTATATAGATTAACAGTTGGTTCGAAATGTGGTAAGTTGTGTATACATTTAATAACTTTAATTTGCAATTTTTGTAATGGTTTTAAGTTGATAAACAAGCAGATCCCCATGCAGAAGCTAAGTATTGTAATTTTGAATATATTAATGAAAAATATATATTTTTTAAGTATTTCAAAAGAATGAAATATCTAGCTCTTTACAAAACAGATACCAAAGGAGATATCGAGTTGATAATATACTGGATATGGCATTTCCAATTTAAATTTTCGTCAAAAACTAATCCTAAAAATTTTGTGGTTTTTGAATATTGAATATTTTCATTATTAAATGTTAAGGGGTTAATGATGGAATTTATTTTATTTTTAGTTATAAACATAAAATAATATTTTGTAAAATTTAACGTAAGTTTATTTGATTGAAGCCAAGAAAGAAGTATTTTTAATTTTAAATCATTATTAATATCAAAATACATTTCTGCAAGAGTTTCAGCAAAATAAATAATTGTTGTATCATCTGCAAATAGCTTTATATTGCCCTTTAAGTTCAATTTGGAAACGGAATTAATGTAAATTAAAATAAATTGATAAATTGTTTAGATGGTGATGTTTTTCTACATAACACTTAAAAATGTTTCTATTTC
The DNA here is from genome assembly GCA_963969555.1 of Polydrusus pterygomalis. Taxonomy (NCBI): domain Eukaryota; kingdom Metazoa; phylum Arthropoda; class Insecta; order Coleoptera; family Curculionidae; genus Polydrusus; species Polydrusus pterygomalis. Next base: position 12,484,670 of record OZ018383.1, read on the forward strand.
TCTGTTTTTTTTTTCTAGTTACTTCTGGCATGGATTGCAGTATCCGAACATGGAACATACCATCGGGTCAGCTAATTGATCAGTTTGCTACTACTGCAGCGCCTATATCAGTTGACATGTCTCCCACAGGAGAAGCTCTTGTCTCTGCTCATGTGGATTATTTGGGTAAGTTACCGTTGAATTGTAATTTTTGTTTTTTTCTTTAAGAAAAAGCTCTTATTTTTGTTATAGTGGAATAAAGTACGTTTTTATTTTGCAGGTATATTTTTGTGGACCAACAGGACGTTATATCAAAAAGTTACTCTAAAGGCGCTAACTCCAGCAGAAGAACCTCCCTTAGTTGACTTGCCAGAGGTAAGGCACAAGACACACATATATATATATAATAACCAATAACCATTTACAAAAAATAATAATAATATTTAATACGTTACAGTTAGTTTTAAAAAATATTTTTTTAATTTTTTTTTAAAAGTCCATAATTTTGATATTTCTTTAATTTATTTCGGCAAACTGTTGTAAATTGTTATTTCTTTATATAATATTGATCTTTGGGCAAAAGTACTCTTTACCATTGGTGTTTGAATATGATGATTTTGTCTCGTGATCTCGACCCACACTGTTTACCGCGTTCATTATTAGAAAGAGCTAGTCCGGTAAGTGCAGAGAACTACCTTGGTAGTTAGTATGGAGGACATAGTTCTCCATAGTAGTTAGTTCTCTGGGTAAGTGCATCGGTACCTCTCCCCTTGTTCCAATAGTTTGGCGATAGATGTCGCTATCCATTATAACTTGCTGTCCAACAACGCTCAAACGTATTTAAGCCGTTAAATGCTCGACTCGTTTGTCATCCTGGACTCTCTTCAAGTAGTGGTGGGCAAGACGGATCTATTTTGGGATTCGGGTCACCAGATCCAAATCAGCACAAAGATCCGACTCAATGAGCCGGATCCCGGGTCTTGTCCCAAAAATCATAAAGAAAATCTTATCGGTTCTCGGCTCGGTTATTCTGAGTCACGATCCGTATCATTGATCATTATTTTAATGGCTACTTTATACCTCAATTAAATTAAACTAAACTTAATAAATTAAGAGAATTAAGAAGTTAAAATACTACATTCAAATGTAACCATTTATACCTACAATTAAGGAATTAAACTAAACTAAGAAGTTGGCCAACTTTTAACTTCTTAGTTTAATTTAGTTGATTCGACATAATTCGTTGGGCGATCGGCATAATCCGTGATTCCCGTCATGTCATTTGTCATTTCGGTGAATGTAATAAAGGAGAATTTGTACACATAACCCTAAATTCTTGTTTAATTTTAGAATTATATTTTTGATATTTTGATTATTCCAAAAAGTTTCACGATGGTTGTTAACGACGGTACATTGATTGAATTAGGACAACAGTTCCCATGCATTTATGATAAAACGGACAAGAACCAATAAGATAGGTTAGGAGCACCTTCTTTGTCTCTCGTAGTTTTATTAAGTTACTTAATGTGGAGGTATAAACCATCGCCTTAATTTCTTAATTTAATTTTCTTAGTTTAGTTTAATTTAATTGAGGTATAAAGTAGCCATAAACGATCTTACGCGGTAGCGCCATTTAACATTATTCAAAAAATAAGAACCCCCAGTGATTACAGAAATGGACAAACATTTAAATGAACCGCTTATTAAAAGATACGAAGATTCTTTAATATGGTGGTTTCATAGAAAAAACTTATATTCCAGACTCTATGAAATCATCAAGAAATAAGTGACGCAACCCACAATACAATAAACACAACAGTAATAAATCGCCACGCTACGTTTTCTTTTCCAACGCTGCGACCCGCATGTCAGGCATCGGAACGACTTTAAAAAATCTTTTAACGGATCCGAGAGCCACGAGCCGCTCTCCATCGCATCGCAGCTCGTGGCGCCGTGCGCCGTACGTAGCAGTGAATTCTACCCCTACGCCGAACGTGAACCTAGCGGTCGACAATCAAATCAAATAGATCCGTGATCCGTCTATTTTATTTTGAGAGTCGGATCAGTATGAATCTTTCTTAAGATCTGACTCACCGATCCGGCTCAGATCCGATCCGCCCATCGCTATCTTCAAGCAAATAAATCTTTCGCCTTTTACTAAAGATTTCCGTGGAGAGGATCAACATGAAGGGATGTATTGAATTTTTCAAGCCTAGCTTTTGCTAGGCATTTAATTTAAAGAAATCAAATAGCGGATAGTAGAGGTAGAGGTGGGAAGTTGAAGTTAGGTTTTAGATTCGTTTTAATTGCAAAAAAAATCAAATAGTGTATGTTAAGCTTTGGGGTTGGGCACTGGGCAGTCCGAAATTGGCCGAAGGCTCCCTAATCATCATTTATGGGAATGTAATTTATATCACCAGCTCTTGTCTGAATCAGTACGAAGAACAGATTCACTAAACAGGGCCGTGGATTCGTCCCTCTAAAAAATCACAACGCAGATCTGTCTTAGTTCTGCTGCTTTACGGTGGCATTTCGTATTTTGGGAACGGGATCATTGACAAATAAATAAACCATGAATGTGAATAATGTTGGTTGAAGGAAATATTATATTCGATTGTTTTTCTTTAATAATAACAGAGTGTATTAGAATGCATAATGCATAGTTTTAATTTATAAAGTTTTTCTAAATATAAATATATAATATATAAATAATATATATTTCTTAAATATTTTAATGGTGGAATGTAAATTGGGGAGAAAGAGCAATAAAATAATTGATGGTCAAAAAACGTACAGGTAAATTGGGGAGAAACATGTCATCATGTAGCAGGTAAATTGGGGAGAACAAATAGGTACTTAGGCAATAATCTATTTACTATTCAGAACTTAGATATTTAAATAAAAGTCGATTTTATAGTAAAAAAATATATTGTTCTACTTATTAAAAACAAATATTTAAAAATTAAAAAAATGCTCTGATAACAACGAACAAACCGGTTGCCAATACACCTTTTAGAACCGATTGGAGAGGTGGAAGGTAAATGTTAATAAAATTACTTGTAATACAGCCCTTTTGAATTCTACCTACCTGTATTTATACATTATCCCCAGTTTACCTGCGACAATTTCAATCCTTAGATTCGCTTGGCCCCAATTTACCTACCCTAAAAAGATTAAATCCCGAATTTACCAGCACCGATTTTAATGATATATAATTTTTAGCTTTAAACAAAATGCCAATTATTGGTGAGATTCTTAGATATTCAAAATGTTTTTTCCAACTTAACCTTTCATCAATATATAATTATTGTATTAGTATATTTAATTATATGATTATTGAAAGATAGTGAAGAAATATTATTTTTTTATTTTGATTTACTTATAAACATAAAAGATAATTTATTAAAATTTAATGATAATTTATTAATTTGAAGCCATTTACATATTATATTTAGGTCGTGGTTAATGCTATTATGAATAAGAGCATAGTCTTCATGAAAATATACAATAGTAGTATCATCAGCAAACAATTTTATTTTACCTTTTAAATTTAATTTTGCAATAGAATTAATGTAGATAAAAAAAAAGTAGGTCCTAAGGTTGACCCTTGCGGAACACCACAAGTTATGTTTTTTTTTGTGAACTTTTAACATTTTCCATTTGAACAAACGACTGCTTTCTATTACTTAAGTAATTTTTTAACAATAAATAAATATTTCCCCGAATTCCTATATGTATGACAATAATACATTTCTTATTTTTATTTAAAATTGCCTTTACCATTCAAACGTTATTATAATAAATTATTTAAAACAATTATATTTTTAGGTGTTACTTGAATACAAGGAAGAAACACCGGATGACACATTAGATGAACCAGAGTTTATATCCCCTGAACAAATAAGCAGGGATCTCCTTACCCTATCGGGTTTATCCACTTCCAGATGGCAAAACCTCTTAAACATAGACATTATTAAGCAAAAAAATAAACCCAAGGCCCCACCAAAGGCTGCAAAAGCCGCGCCGTTCTTCCTGCCCACCGTGTCTTCTCTGGCAGGCTTCCGGTTTGACCTTTCGGATGCTTTACCAACCGAAGAAGGTCATAACAAACTTCTTATGCCTGACGATTTGACAAATTATACAGAGTTTGGAAAAATTCTGGACAAGTCCAAAGTGTGTGAGGATTTTTCGGCTGCTGCGGAAAAAATAAAGTCTCTAGGACCTTCTATGATTGATTTTGAAATAAAGTCGCTAGCCCCAGAAGGTGGAGGTTCTATAGACCTCATGCTTCAATTTTTGAAGCTCGTTGAAGCAATATTGAAGTCAAATAAAGACTTTGAACTGGCGGAAGCTTACCTAAGTGTCTTTTTAAAATCGCACGGGACTCTAATAGCCGAAACGGACGTTTTAAGGGACTTTTTAAAGAATTTAACTAGTTGCCATTTGGTATCGTGGAGCAGATTACAGGAGACATTGATGTATAATATTTGTGTAGTGCAAAATTTGAAGACTATGTGAGAAAATGTGAATAAATTTGTTTTTTAATTGGTTGTTTATTTTATGTATCCTCCCAATAAGCGTCAATCTTTAAAAAAATTAACTAATGTTTTGAATTTAGCTGATTTTTAACGCTTATATTTGAACCAATCAAACATTATGTTCATTTGACCTACTGAGTATTTACAGTTTTTAGGATCTCCATTGCAAAAACCGGGACCACAGAGAAAAGATCAGATCGCTCCCCGCTGATCTCAAGCTGTTAAAGTTAGGTTATATTTCTAGTTTTCGGTAAATAAGGTTGTTGTTGGTTGGACTTTTTCGTTTGGAAAAGGCTTTTCCAAAAGATAATACCCAAAAATGTTAGGTGTGAGAGTGACTTCCTTTAATGAAAACCTGGGTGAACCGGAACAAGATGCGAATTCAGCTTTAACAGAATTAGACAAAGGTATAATTTAGGGACTGCTCTCAAACAATTATATTTTTTATAATGAATTGTTATATTTCAGGCCTAAGATCGGGAAAAGTTGGTGAACAGTGCGAAGCTATTGTACGTTTTCCAAAATTATTTGAAAAATATCCGTTTCCAATTCTTATAAATGCATCCTTATTAAAATTGGCTGATGTATTTCGAATGGGGTAAATATCTGTTTTTTTATTAACTTTACATTTTCTTATTTCATTAATTGCTTGTAAACTTTTATAAGGCTCTTTTCAAGGCATTTAATGCTCATTACTGACACCATACCAGATACTGAACTTCTTTATACTTTCTATACCTTTTGTAGCAACAATTTTTTAAGACTCTGTGTACTTCGTGTTTGTCAGCAGAGCGAAAAACACCTTGACAAAATCTCAAATGTTGACGAATTTGTTCGGCGAGTCTTCAGGTAAGCATTTAAAATGTTCAATAAATTAGATGATTAGAATAAATCATACCTACATTTAAAAGGGAAATATCTCTTTGCATCACGTATATAATATAATAATAGGTAGTGATTTTTATTTTACAGTGTAATTCACTCTAATGACCCCATAGCCAGAGCAGTCACTTTAAGGACCTTTGGGGCAGTAGCTGCAATTATTCCCGAACGTCAACAAATCCATCACAGTATACGAAGAAGTTTAGATTCACATGATATTGTTGAAGTTGAAGCAGCCATTTATGCTGCTATACAGTTTGCAGCACAATCAAAGTAAGTGTCTAAATCAAATCAAAATACACTTTATTGTTATAAGAAGTACATCTTGTTAACAAAGCTTTGGACAGTATTAAAACTGTTATGGAAATTACAATGTTCACCATATAAAGTAAGAAAAATTAATCCAATAAATACCTCACCTTATGAGACAACAAAATAGTCATGGTCAAAAATTTACACACAAATCAATCCAAGACTAAGACAAACTCAATCTTACAAAAAATCTGGCAAGAATACTAATCAAAGTTAAAAAAAAATTTAAAGGAAATGCCTAGATATTATCATTGTAAAATTCCTGGATAGTATAGTAGGGTCTAGTAATTAGTTGCCTTTTTAGTCTTTGCTTAAAAATCCTCTCATCAATCACCTGCCAATAAGCCAGTGATTTATAAATTTTGATGCCCTCAAATATCATGGAATTTTTGATGAGAGTTGTTTTTGGTATAGGAAGAGGAATATCATTCATAGTATGCATGTTATAGGAGCTGTTAATAGCATAATTTTTATATTTTTTATGGATAAAGCAGACTGTTTTTAAGATAAGAATTCCAATCAAAGTTAAAATCTTTTCCCTGACAAATAAAGGTTGTATGACAATTAACACCACACAAGTATCTTAATGCCCTCTTTTGCAAAACCAATGTATAGCCCAGTAGGCCCTTACTACTAAATCCCCCAAAAAGCAATACCATACCTCAAGTGACTTTCAACAAGTGGAAAATAAACCATTCTACCCACTCTCTTCCCCAATTCTCTTGAGACAACTCACACTGCGTAAGAACCGGACGCTAATCTCTCATTCAATGCAAGAATGTGATCCTTAAACTTAAGTTTGCCGTCGATTTGAACACCCAAGAATTTAACAACGCCCGAGTTTTTAACAAAATTATCTGCCAAAGTTAAGTCAGAAAACCGAAACTGTAATAGACGAATAAAGTGAAGTTACTTATACATAGAAGATGTATTAGGTTATTGGCAAGCTCAAAAAATACGTTTTTATTATTTATGTCAAAATTTTGATGATTTATCTGAGCTGCAGCAATCAACATTTAAAATTACTTTCTAGAACGTTTGCTGTAAGTATGTGCAACAAGGTTTCCGATATGATCCAGGGTCAAGCCACAACAGCTAATATGAAACTGCAACTAATACCCATTTTACAATACATGCACCATGATACCAATACGGCAGCTATGGTTCGAACTTTATGCTTAGATCTGTTGCCCAGTTACCCTGCTCAAGATTTCGTTCTGGTGACGTTGAATACTTTGACAAAGTTGGCAGCTACAACGCTGGTGGATATTCCCAGTCAGGTTGGTTAAAGCTAAATTTATTAGCATAAAAACAACAATTTTGATTTAATTTTAATTTTTTTTTTTTAATAATAAAACATAACTTAGTTCAATTATCTTCAATTAAGATTTATGACTGTACCTTTGTCATTTAGGTTACTCTTCTTCTAAAATACCTTAAAAATGATCCAAGATGGGAAGTTAAATCAAAGGCACTTCAGCATTTGTATGAGCTAGCAAAACCTGGGGCCCATATATGGCCTCAAGGAGCTGTAGATGACTTTATTGACTACGTTTCTGCTACTGATAGAAACAAGATACTTATGCCGGGACTGTGTGTTATACAGGTTGGTAATTATAATAATTGTTGTTAAGAAAATAAAACGTGTTTAAATTGTTGAGAAACTTATGTATACACGTATATTCTTAGAATAAGAATCATCAAGAGTTTGTTCCAGAGACCTTGTAAGGTCTGTGGTTTGTTCTAATTAGCTCTCTAAAGTTTATTACATACTTATTTCGTGTTTAACATAGATACTTGAAATATAAGATATCTACAACGGTTAAAATAATATCGTAGGTGCTGGTGGAGTCACCAAAGATGTGTTTCCAACATAGAAATACTGGCTCCAAGCTGAGAGAACTTTGTGGAAGGCATTGTTATTCTCCACATCCAGGAATAGCCGCTCAAAGTATACAGATATTAACACAAATATTATGTTGTTGGTAAGCATTAATGTTGGAAAGTAAATACTTATTTATATGTTTTATTTTTAGCATCGTTTTTTTAGGGAACTTAGTTCTATTTAACTATCCAAAAGGATGGATTGTTTTTTTTTAATGTACCTAAATTATTTCTGTAGTTTTGGAGAAAACCAGCAACCCGATGGAACCGACGATGTCATATCGTCCCTGGAAACCCTAATTTTGTTGTTGACATTTTCAGAACAAAAACAACCAAAACACTTAAAAGTTGCCTTGAAATGTGCAGTGAGATTGTGCGAAGCAAAACAGGAATACTGTGAAACGTTTGTAGACCTGCTAGGCACAAGATTGGATAATGTTGATGGTAAAAGTTTTATATAATCGCATTTATATTTTAGGAAAGTGAGGTAAAGAAACACATTGGATTTTAAAAAAATATGTTTATTTTTAAAAAAATGCAAAAAAAAAACAAAGAAAATAAAAGTAAACAATTTTTTAATCTAAAATTGTATAAAAGGCATTTATTACTAAATATTTTTCAAAATTTTCAACTAAAAAGGAACGTCTTCTATTAGTAAAAATATGTTTATACAAAGAGAAGCTTCTTTCAACATCTACTGCTGTAATCGGACAATACTGCAACTAAGGTAGCAAAATATAAGGCCAAGATACAACTTCGTTGGATGATTTACCCTCATAAATGCTTTTTACTGCAGTTAAGTATTTAAATCCCTCATTCTTTTTTACAGTTACATCCAATTTGTTCCTTACTTGACCTCCTACTTTACCGGGAATGTTGGTACATTTAGCGAAAAAAGTTTCAACGATACTAATTGAGTCTCTTAAACTTCAATTTCTACTCTCCAACGAGGATATTATGTCCGGTATAACACTGAAATTAACTTTAATAAAAACAAGATATTCAGCTACACTTGCCCTTTTTAACAACTCTTTACTTTGCACGACACACTGCGAATCGTCATCTAAATCCAAAATTAGCTCTTTAATGGCTTCGAAATGCTCTGCGTAGAATATTGCGGGCTTAATCCATGTTCCCCACCGGATAATTACAGGTTCTGGAGTCTGGAGGTAAACTAACTACTGGTAATCTCTCCTCATACAACTGCACTCTTAGAGGTGCTTTTAGAAACACTTTTTTTACATTTGAAATTAATTTATTTACCAAAGGTTTATTTACCAGAAGTATGTATTACAAATCGATATAAATACAGGTTGTTAAGCAGGTAATAATAACACATTATTAAGTGACAATAAATAGCCCCTAATAATTTACCTGCAAACCCCGGAAACCCCCAATAAATATCTTGTGTATAACCAAAATTTATAAAAAAAAATCTTATTATAAAATTGACAAAAAACGCATATATATGCATTTAGCATATATTCCGCCCTTTACTTATAACTTTAATTAATTTCGTTTACTAATTTATTTTTAGGCGACTATACCATAGTCATCTGCGAAGCCCTTGGCGCCATTGGAGGACTGAAACCCGAAACACTCTTACCTCAAATCGATACCATTCTCAATCTACTCACCTCAATCACCACAATCGAAAACCCGACGGACGTGCAGACTAGAACAAAAATAATGCTGTCCACGTTGGTTTTCCAAATGTTATCGGGGTACAAGTGGAACGATCAAGCACAGACTGTCGTTTTTGGGGTCGTGCAGAATAATAATCTGTGGGCGAACTATTGTATAGGTGAGAAACTACCTATAGCGTGTCAAAATTTATTTCATTTAAGGTTGAATTCTCAACGTCGTTCAATTTATTGCCAACCTATAACCTATTTCGCTTTGTTTTTTCAAGTTTATTATTTTTTAAACTAACATTTAAATAAAATCAGTATCGTCGGCACATTACTTAGGTAATATCTGATATATTACAAAAATATCTATTTATTTCATTGCTACTTTCGGGAGAATTGTATAGTGAAAGAACATGTCATTGCAATGATATAATAATGTTAAAAAAATCTTACCCGATATTTTTCGCTATACAATTATCCTAAAATAAGTTATGAAATTCCTTGATATTTATTAAATATGTCGATTATTACCTATAGAATATCAAGTCGATACTGATTTTCTTTCAATTTTGTATAAAAGCTAGAAAACATAAATTAATCTACGCGATATAGGTTATAGGTTGGCAAGCATGTTGATACTCCCACCTTAACTAAATTATCTCTAAAAACAGGTATTTTTCCAAAGAAATTAAAATTGCTAAAGTAACTCCAGTATTTAAAACTGATAAAAGATATAAATGCAGCAATTATCGCCCAATATCTGTTTTACCAATCTTTTCAAAAATATTAGAAAAAATAATAAATTATGCGACTTTCTAGAAAGCCAAAATTTACTTTTTGCTAACCAGAATGGTTTTCGCAGATCTAAGGATACAGAAATAGCTGTAGGAGATATCATAACAAATATTCAAGCTAATGTCGATAGCAGTAAAAAATGCTGTTTACTATCCTTAGATCTGTGTAAGGCTTTTGACACCGTAAACCATGATATTTTATTTAGAAAATTATACAGTATTGGGATAAGGGGAAATACACATAAACTTCTTGAAAGTTATTTAAGCTATCGTAAATAATTTGTTCAAATTGGGGAAAGAAAAAGTTCGGAAAAAGAAATGTGGAGTTCCCCAAGGATCAATATTAGGTCCGTTATTATTCTTAATTTATGTTAATTCCGTTTCCAAATTGAACTTAAAGGGCAATATAAAGCTATTTGCAGATGATACAACAATTATTTATTTTGTTGAAACTCTTGCAGAAATGTATTTTGATATTAATAATGATTTAAAAATACTTCTTTCTTGGCTTCAATCAAATAAACTTACGTTAAATTTTACAAAATCTTCTTTTATGTTTATAACTAAAAATAAAATAAATTCCATCATTAACTCCTTAACATTTAATAATGAAAATATTCAATATTCAAAAACGACAAAATTATTAGGATTAGTTTTAGACGAAAATTTAAATTGGAAATGCCATATCCAGTATATTATCAACTTGATATTTCCTTTGGTATCTGTTTTGTACAGAGCTAGATATTTTATTTCTTTGAAATACTTAAAAAATATATATTTTTCATTAATATATTCAAAATTACAATACTTAGCTTCTGTATGGGGATCTGCTTGTTTATTAAACTTACAACCTTTACAAAAATTTCAAAATAAAGTTAGTTAATCTATATGTAGACCGAAAGGGTATTTATACGTCCAAAACATTTATAAATTAAAAATTTGTATTATAATTCACTCTATTATTTTAAAAGAAAAAAAAATCAAACATAACACTTCAGGAGAATAAGACATTACATTACCTGATCATAACACCAGACGTTGTATAAATCATCAAACTATACCAGTAAAAAGTAATTTCGGACAAAAATCGCTTTTATATGACGGCATAATAAAATATAACAATCTTCCAAAAAATATCAGAAAAATTAAAAAATTGGCAACTTTTAAAAAACAATTAAAGAGATATTTACTAAATTAAATTATTTATACTATTTTTTTTAATTGATTTTATTAATGAATTAAATTGGATTAACTTCCATTTTTATTATTGTTATTTTTTTATGGTTGTTATTATTTTCTATATTATGTTGTCACTTTCCATGTAATTAACTGTAAAAGTTAGTTTGGAATAAAGACATTTTGAAAGATAAAATGTATTACTAAACTTTGTATTTCCATTTTAATATTGTAGCTAGAGCCGCTGTAAGATACGGCCACCATCAAATCGGTACCTACATATTCAAGCAACTCACCGAGCAAGTTAGTTCGGAACATTTTCACTTTTGGTTGGCTTCCCTGAAGGAAATGTGTCAAGGCGAAGCTTTGCTCTACAGCGAGGATTCCTCTACGTTGGTAACGCGATTGGACCAGGCAGTTATTCATTATAACAAGGCCATTGCAGCGCTAAAGGTATGGAGAATCTAATAATAATAATAAGTTTATTTAAAATTTAATAATATAATAAATATGTTTATGTTGTCTTTGATAAACTTATTTTTCAATCCCCTGAAGCTGAGCTTGTTAGGGGCAAATCTTATTTTTTGTTTTAGTATGTAAAATCATAAATTATAAATATACATTAAAAATCAAGTTTTAAAGTAAAAATGTTAATTTATAGTATAAACGCAGCTTTTTTGAAGAAATATATTACCTATAATAAAATTATTAATTTATAATTTTTAAGTAAAAAATATTACTTATATAAATTATTCAGAACAATATTAATTAATTAATTAAACCATTTCTAAAAACATTTTCAAATTGTCTGTTTTTAATATCCATGTTTTTATTTCGACTTTATGAAATCAATTTTTTAATTTTTGTTGGTAAATAATCGTTTAAATAAAAACATAAATTTTGAAGAAGTAGTCCATACTCAAAAACATAATTATTTGAAATTTTTTTGTTCTATGGACTTATTTATTTTAGGTTTTATGGTTATTTCATTTTTATGACGTGTATTAGGATTATGGTTTTTAAATTGTATAAGGTTTTTATTTTTCAAAATATATATATTATATTAAGATGTTATAAATGTAAAGTTGTCTTATGTTCAACTTTTTTGTTTCTGAATATAATTCTTTTGAAGGATAAAGATAATCTTTATTGAATATAATTTTTAGAAACCTTTTTTGTAATATTTCTAATTTTTTAACTAAAGTTCTATTTATTCCTCCCCAAACTAAAATTCCGTAATTTAAACGAGTTTTAACTAACGCGTAATATAATATTTCCATATGTCTTACATTAAAAATTATTATTATTATTATTTATTAAGCTACAAATGGGCTACTGCCCGGTGGTAGTATTATAATTACAAAAATCAAAATGTTTTTAATGTTTTTAAAAATCGGTAGTAAACTTCTTAATTTTTTAATTAAGTATTCTATGTGAAAATTCCAATTTTTAATTTTTAAAAATTTGAATGTCTTTATTTATTTGAATACTATTCATATTTTGTGGTAGGTTATTTAGGTTTAAAGTAAAAGGAACATAATTTGTTTTATTAAAATTAATTGTTAACAAATTGTTATGAAACCAATTTTTTTAAATTTTATTATTTAAGTTTTCCCAATTTGTATCGGTATAAAAAATTGTAGTATCATCTGCAAAACTATGAATTTGTCCATCGCAATTTATACTAAATAAGTCGTTAATATAAATATTAAAAAATAATGGTCCTAAAATTGTTCCTTGAGGAACACCATACTTAAATACCTTTGGATAGCTTTTTTCTTTATATATTTGGACATAAGTTGGTCTATTTTTCAGATAATTTTTAATTAATTCTAATTGTTTTCCTCTGAATCCAAGATTTTCAAACTTTTTAACAGTAAATTATGGCTATCTGTATCAAAGGCTTTCGCTAAATCTAGAAAAATACTAATACAAGGTTTTTTATTATCTAGTGCATCATATATTTGTTCTGTTAGATAGCAAATAGCGTTTTGTGTTGATTTATTTTTTTGAAACCCAAACTGTTTATTAGAAATAAAATGTATTTTTTCCAAATAATTTTCAATTCTTAATTTTAAAACTTTTTCGAATACTTTTTCTATCGAAGATATTAATGTTATTAGTCTATAATTACTAGTTTTACTAGAATCTCCATTTTTCAAAATAGCTTTTATTATACCAATTTTGTAAGCTTCTGGATATATACTGGTTTTAAAAATATTATTTATAAGAAATGTTAGTGGGCTAGAAATAGTAGTTTTAATAGTTTTTAATATTTCTGGTGTTATTCCGTCGGCACCAGGAGATTTCTTTAATTTTAAACTATCAATTACATTTTTAACTTCTTTATGATTAGTTTCTTCTAAATAAAATGAATTTACATATATTGTTTACTTTTTTATTTGAAAATGTGTTGTTACCTTTATTGATTTTATTTACTAGCTTTTCTCCCACTTCAGAAAAATAGTTAACTGGAAGTTTTAACGTGTGTTTTTAACAATTTTCAGGCAGCAAGTACCCCTTCCCATAACCTCACGTTTCAAGCGGAATACATGAAGATACGGGCGGAGTTTTTGCAGTGTTTGGCACAGTTGATTTACACTTGTAATATTTTGTGTATAGTTCCTCCGCCAGCGATTGCAGCGACAATTGTGCAAAATACAAGGTAAATGATAGCGTTTACGGTTTACTGCTCTCAGACACTCTGAGAGCGCTTTCATTGTCAAAATAAAGTGATCCCACTTTCCATTTAGACATTTGGTTACTCTCAATTTTACGCCAATAGAAACATGATAAACGGTTCAATCTTCACGTTTTTAGAGAAAAATCAAAGACCCTACAAACATATGTTTTTTTAGGGATGAGCATCAAAGGCATGGTTACATAACAAATCAGCTAAGAAAGTGCGTCAAAGAATTTAAAAACTGTGGAGATTTGCACTGGAAACTGTATCAAACGGCCTTCGACGCAGATCCATCCACTTTAGAAAACATGCAAATGTAAGTATTAACTTTCAAAATATTTTTTGGAAGATTGTAATATTTTATTATTCCGTCATATAAAAGCGATTTTTTTCCGAAATTACTTTTTACTGGTATAGTTTGATAATTTATACAATGTCTGGTGTTATGATCACGCAATGTCTTATTCTCCTGAAGTGTTATGTTTGATTTTTTTTTCTTTTAAAATAATGGAGTGAATTATATTACAAATTTTTAATTTATAAATTTTTGAACGTGTAAATACCCTTTCGGTGTATATAGATTAACAGTTGGTTCTAAATGTGGTAATTTGTGTATAGTACATTTAATAACTTTATTTTGCAATTTTTGTAATGTTTTTAATGATAAACTTGATACAGAAGCTAAGTATTGTAATTTTGAATATATTAATGAAAAATATATATTTTTTTAAGTATTTCAAAGGAATGAAATATTTAGCTCTGTACAAAACAGATAACAAAGGAGATATCGAGTTGATATTATACTGGATATGGCATTTACATTTTAAATTTTCGTCTAAAACTAATCCTAAAAATTTTGTTGTTTTTGAATATTGAATATTTTCATTATTAAATGTTAAGGGGTTAATGATGGAATTTATTTTATTTTTAGTTATAAACATAAAAGAAGATTTTGTAAAATTTAACGTAAGTTTATTTGATTGAAGCCAAGAAAGAAGTATTTTAAATTTTAAATCATTATTAATATCAAAATACATTTCTGCAAGAGTTTCAGCAAAATAAATAATTGTTGTATCATCTGCAAATTTATTATTATTATTATTATTATTATTATTATTATTATTATTATTATTATTGCCCTTTAAGTTCAATTTGGAAACGGAATTAATGTAAATTAAGAATAATAACGGACCTAATATTGATCCTTGTGGAACTCCACGTATTATTTCTTTTTCCGAACTTTTTCTTTCCCCAATTTGAACAAATTGTTTACGATAGTTTAAATAACTTTGAAGTAGTTTGTGTGTATTTCCCCTTATCCCAATACTGTATAATTTTCTAAATAAAATATCATGGTTTACGGTGTCAAAAGCCTTACACAGATCTAAGGATAGTAAACAGCATGTTTTACTGCTGTCGACATTAGCTTGAGTATTTGTTATGATATATCCTACAACTATTTCTGTATTCTTAAATCTGTGAAAACCATACTGGTTAGCAAAAAGTAAATTTCGGCTTTCTAGAAATAAGTCGCATAATTTATTATTTTTTCTAATATTTTTGAAACGATTGGTAAAACAGATATTGGGCGATAATTGCTGCATTTATATCTTTTATCAGTTTTAAATACTGGAGTTACTTTAGCAATTTTCATTTTTTCTGGAAAAATACCTGTTTTTAGAGATTACAGTATTGACACGTTGATGACTACTGGACTAATAGAAACGTCGTTGTTTAACTTAGGCATATGAACGAATGACAATAAAATTAATATTTTAGTCTTCAGCAAGTCTGCGTTCTTATAGAGCAATGCCTAGAGACAGTGTGCACGAGTAGTACGAAAATACGAGAAGGACCAATGGAATTTGGCACGAAAAACATAAAACTCGAATCGAGGGAACTGGTAAGAGCTTGCGACAATGCTCTCAAGGTAGCCCAGAACCTGTTGGAAGATAGTTCGACGTCAACCATCACCCATAGGGTCAGTAATAATACCTATATCGTAAATCGCTAATTAAGTACACTGGGATACATAATAGAAGCCCAAACATAGGCGTAGTTAGGGGGTACTTGGGGGTGCTAAGCACCCCAAAAAAAAAAATTACAATATATAGGCTAATTTTAGAACTAACCTATTTTTATAATATTATATGTAATGAATTTTTCATATTAATATCTCGAGCATTCGAATTCTGGTACAAATTCAAGTATATTAAGGTAGTTGCGGATTCTGTTCAAACTTTCTCTCCGTGTACCGTGTAGTTCACGCCCAGTTTACTTGTCAGAGCGGGTCTATGATCATAAAAATCTCGTAAAATACGAGAGCAGCATAATAGCTTGTGTATGTCATGTTCTGCATTAATTTGATAATTTAAATTTAACCAGTCGTAGTCGTTCAAATTCGCGGAAATTTTTAGCCGGTATTTTGACTATTTTTTTTTGTTTATTAAGGTTTAATATGGTTTTATTGAATTAAGTTAAAGTTTAAAGGTAAATAAACACGAAAAAACAATGAGTGCGTCGTCGGATATAAAATACACCGTGGAATTTTTGAAAAAATCTTTTAGCAAGTTACCGTTGGAGGAGAAAGTGATTGTCAAGAACATTGAAAGACTTAAACCTGCTATTACCATCACATAAAAATATTTACTAAACATTATTGACCAAATTTGGGCGTGGTCTTAAATTTTTTTTCGCCTGCGGGCTTTTGTGCACCCCCACATTAACATGTCACGAGCCGCCACTGGACTTTAGCACCCCCAGTGTTGACCGTCTAACTACGCCTATGAGCCCAAAACGCAGCTTAAATTAATGTAGGAACTTTTTAGCAAATAGAAATTCTCAAAAAGATCGTCGAAATGCTAGCCAATGCATCCCTACCGATCCCCCGGTACTTTTTCCAAATTCTCCAGTCGACCAGCGTTAAACTGGCCATATCACCACAACCGAGAGTGATGGGGGAGTTTATCAGCGTCCAAGCCGGGTCTCAGTTAGCTGTCAAAGTGGAAGGTGTCATTCAACACGGTATGAAAGCCAGATTGTTCAGGAAAATCGAACAGGTGGTTATAAACGTGACGTCGCAATTGCAAAGTGGGACGAAGAGCAAAGATGTGATTGATCCAAAGGTAACAAGTTTTTAAAGACGTTTTTGACGGTATAATAGTATATTAACGTACACGTTTTATAAAGCATCATTTTATAGCACGCGTCCATGTTAAAAAACGAGCCGCTTGCGGCGAGTTTTATAACGGGACAAGTGCTTAAAACTGCTTTATATAACTCGTACGTTATACTATTTTTTCTAATTTGTAGTTTTTTCAATAAAAAACACATATTTAAAAAAAAAAATCCTTCAAATTTTGTTAATTTTTATGTTGGTAATACTATTTTTTATCATAGTAGCCTCTGGACAACAAAAATTATTTTGCGAACTTACTTACTTACTTATTTTGATTTATTGACCCATTTTCACCACGAGATTCTAAAGTTATTTTAGCGATATGAGATTTGAAATTGGACGGAATACGTTGTGTGATCCTTGTACATTCGGTACATATACAGAGCGTTCGGAAATTCCGGCGATTTTGCTACTTTTTTTCGAATTTCAAAAGACGTGATTTTACGTCACGGCATTGCAATTAAGTATTAAGTATAGGGAAGATGGAAAATTCAAATAAAGTTAAAGTTAAAATCGACATTGGAAGGTTAGTAGATTGAATTTTGGATAGGATTTGGCAGAAAATGATAGCTTGAAGCATCTACAAAAGATTGATTTATATATTTATGCAACCAACATACATGACTGTTATTCACACAGAATAAAAAAGTAGGTTATCCAAGCTATTTTTCCTCTGCGAAAAATGGGTTTTCTCGTAAATCACAAAGGCCGCGCAAGTCTATGAAATAAAACATTTAAATGTTACCAACATCAAATAAAGAAAAAACGCGTATCGAAATAGCTTCATTACTATACGCAAATGCGTATCGTAATAGACTTGTTATGATACCAAATTAGAAAAAAATCTTTATTTAAACTATTTTAGGTGTTGGAGCAGATCTCGGTTCTTTCGCAAACAGTCACGCCACATAAGGACTTTTTTTCTGCCCAGTTTCTATTAGCTTTTCCGAGAGGCGGGCAATATTTGTTAGGTAAGTTTGGGGCTTTGTGGCTTTCTTCGTAATGATGAAATATCCTATGTGACCAGGCCAGATATCTTACCTTATCTTACCTTCACTAGTAAATTGAATATACAATATCTTTGAAAATTATTTCAATTTTCCAAAGCATTGGTAACCAATTAAGTATCTTCATCTTTCGTATTGTTTTGTAACTTGATGTACTAAATGCACTTCATCATTACGAAGAAAACACAAATAATAAAGTTTTGAAGCACTCCAAAGCTCTTAAAGGTACAGTTGTATTCATAAAAAAAATGTACACGAATTAGAGGGAGAGGAAATCTTAACCATATTTGTGTAAAACCGGCTTATCGCATGTTAAAGGTTATTAAAAATGCAAAGCATTGGCGTTGGGCGTTAGTTCAATGAAATAACGAAAATTATTTTTTTTTATTTTACAATATATCTAAACAGTTTTATAAAAATTACAATAGAAACAACAAACGTTAACAAGAATAAATAAAATCTAATATTTGGTCAGATATCCATGTTTTTCTATTACTTGAGCCAGTCTATTCGAAATTGACTGAATTATATTTGATACAATATTCGGATCAAGCTCTTACCAGCACGCATGTATTATTTCCCATAAATCTTCTGAATTCTGTGGCCTAAAATTTCGATTATATATTTTTTTTACGATTATACCCCAAATATTTTCATTTGGGTTGATAGCGGGACTATAAGCGACTCAAGTCAGCACTTCCACATTATGGGTTTGAAACCAGTGAGTTACAGCATTGGCAGTGTGGGCTGGACAATTATCTTGTCGAAATATGAAAGTATTATTGGGATATAATTGTTCAGCAGATGGTAACAATATGTTTTCTAATTTGTTAATGTAATTTCCGACATTAAATCTTCCCTCTATTCGCCAGCAAACACCAGGTCCATGAACACTTATCCAGCCCCATACGTTTACAGAGAAACGCCCATATCTAAAAGTGAGGGGGTTAGTATATCGCTCTTCAAACCTGGTATTGTTTGGACGGTAGACACGAATTTGTCAGTTATAAGTCGACTGGAACGCATTTTCATCAGTAAAAATTACCCTGTTCCAAAATTAAGGATTGCGGTATATATAATTTAAAGCAAAACTAATCCTTGATTGTCGTCGTTCTTCGGTAAGAAACATTTTTTTCGCAGTTGGGCGACATTTTAGTTCAGATTCCTCGACTCTCCTGTTGGCGGTAGGTTGGGATGCAGGAAATGCTGTATCAATAACAGCATCCCTCGCAGTTGCAAATGGACTATTTCTCAAATATCCCAAAAAAGCTGCATCCTGTTCAGGGTTGGAACGTTTGGGACGACCTGAACCAATTTTCCTCTTTAGAGATTCTTCTTGTTCCCAGCGTTGCTTAATTTTTAATGTAGTTGACGGATTGACCATTCTTCTTTGATTCTTGATACAATTTGAGCCGTTTCAACTTTAGGCAACTGACGAGGCTTTTTTATGATCTTCTGTCAAAGTTTATCAAACTACCACCATATATGCAGTTTCAAAACCGACGCTTTGCATTTTTGACAATCTATGACAAGCCCGTTTTACGCAAATATGACAAAACTTACTTCTCATTCTAATTCTTGTACGCTTTTTTATGAATAAAAATGTAAATTTTGAAAGTTATTCGTTTGTCGTAGTTGTTGAAGCTTCCGTCATAGATGAGCAATGTAATACGTGGAAAACGGGTCCCAAAAGCTCATTAACCGTCAAAGTGCCAGAGGAACAGAAGTTGGCGCCTATATCGGTTCCTGGAATGTCCACTAATGCGAACGTGTAAGTACCTTTATTTTTATCTTCACAATTTTCCGAAATGTTGGGGTTCTGCATTAAACAAAAACTGAATGCCTCGATAAAACAATTACTTGTCGCCCCCTCCTAGCACCGAATTTCTCTGACTACTTGAAGTCCTGATCTTTCGTTAATAAAAATTTTTCCATTGCACAGGAAGAAAAAATAATAACTACTCGTTATGTTTCACAAATTTAATCAGTTTCCTGACACGTGTTTCGGTCCTTGCGGGCCATTGTCAAAGGAGTACAAGAAGACATTAAAGATACAATGGCCCGCAAGCATATACAGTAACAGCACGCGGGCTAGAAAATCCGACTTCCGAAGTCCTGGCTAGTAACGACACTTGCGCTAGCAGCAGTTACAGTAATAGCACGCGAGGTATAAAAAGGTATATCGGCAATCGGTTTGTTAGTTGTTAGCAGAGCATTTTTTTTTAAATCCAATTCATTTCATAATATTTCATAAAATATTAATTAAATTTAAAGAAAAATCTCTGCTAACAACGAACAAACCGATTGCCAATATACCTTTTTATACCTCGCGTGCTATTACTGTAACTGCTGCTAGCGCGAGTGTCGTTACTAGCCACCACTTGAGGAAGTCAGATTTTCTAGCCCGCGTGCTGTTACACATTCTGCTGTCTAGCACACGTGCCATTACTGATTATGATTTCGGCTTTCCGAGCTTAAACGAAGTTTCTAGCCCGCGTGTTGTTACTGTATATGCGGCCCGCAAGGGCCGAAACACGTGTCAGGAAACTGATTAAATTTGTGAAACATAGCAAGTAGTTATTATTTTTTCTTCTTGTGCAATGGAACAACAGTTTCACGAAGCATGTAGCACAACAGAAATTAATTATATACAAATTTTTGTTTCAGAATATTGATGCCAGAGGATAGCCTTTTTGTAAAACCATATCAAAAGAAAACGCTGTAGTGTATAGCTTTAAAATATTTATTTTTGTATAAAGTAGTATAATACCATTGACTTATAATAAGTTCATTATTATTGTATTGATATATAAGCCAATTAAAGCAGTTCTCCTTGAAGCCAATCCTAAAATTAGGTGATTTTATAAAAGAATAATAATTATATATTATATATAACATAGTGTTTTATTTGCCTTATACCTAAAATAGGCACGCTGTTGTTATCTTTTTCAGCCCTGAGAGTAATATAACTTCAGCACAGTCTTAATATTATAAGAATAGCTACTATCCCAATAGTAGTTCCAATGCCTCATTAACAACTAATATTTTTCCAATAAACAATTTTTCATTGTACCTTAATTTTGAACTAGTCAATATGTTATCGAGCAAAGATAGACATCGCATTTTCTTTATCTCAACAAGCCGACAAGACCTACACTGCTAACGTCCACCATTTAAACGTTTCTACGTGTTTTGTGAACATTATAACAAAACAATGTTAAGATAGTACCAGAGGTCTGTTAAGTAACTGATTTAGTTCCAGAATTTTCATTTTACAAGTGCTCATAGACGTGTCATACGATAGATTGTCTTCTATAAACAGTGGCATGTCGATCTTTACTTGATTGTCGTTGAAAACTATCTTACCATTATAACAACGAATTATGTCTTAAGCAGTGGCGTAACAAAAATTCAGGAGCCCCCTCTCTATAACGAATGGAAAATGATTCTTATTTTTATTACTATTAGGTTCAGGTTTATGAATTTTTGAATTCGAGTTGATCGTGTAATAATTTAATTAAGGTTAAACCCACATTATGTGTTAAGTACCTACTATTAAAACAGCAAACAATTCGAATTTATTTTATAATCCTGGGTAGACTGGTAGACATAACATAGGCAGTTATTAAGTCATTATACGTAATATTCCAGCAAACATGAAGCAAAATCAACATTTTAAAACACCACTTATAATGTGGCTTACCATGTATGGTAGTAACGGGGGTAGCAGTGATCGAGCCTCATAGAATCCAAAAGACAAAAAACAGTAAAACACATGAACACTTAACAAGTCTGCCCAAACATTATGTCAGTAAGTACTATACAAGGTATTATACAAAACGATCAGATCGTCGAGTTTTTTTTTTGCAAAATCGTTTATAATTTCGTCGATATTTAATGTTTTAACAAACTCGTGTTCGATACTGATTAAGGATAAATCCGAAAGACGTTGTTGCCCCATGTTACGTAAATAGGTTTCTACTATTTTAAGTCGTTCCGCTGATGCCACGCTAACTGGTAAAGTTAGAAATAACATCACTGCACTAGATACATCTGGAAAATTTGAAGAAACACTGATTTTTTATTAACAATTGATCCGCAAGTTCATACACTGTTTATAATTTTGAAATAATATCTCCAAGTCTCTTTCTGAGGCTTAAAATTTGACTAGAAAAGTCAATGGACAAGTCTTTATGGTATATCGTTTGTAAATCCGCGCTTTCACGTATAATTCTTTTTCACTTAACGAAGTTGTATTCTCGATATAAAAAATAAAATTAATTATAAAATGAAATACCTATGAAGAGCAAAGCTGGCAGAAAGTTTTGAAGGGGCCGTTAATGTCCCCCCCCCCCCCCGCGGTGCGGGGTCTGCGGGGGTTTGTTACGCCGCTGCATTAAAACTAATTTTTTCCCTGAATATAAGAGTGGAGAATTGCCCCCACATCCTAAGCCATTACCATTAACTTTGGTGCTTTCTTAATTAAGGTGCCCCATTTTTTCATTTCCTTAACCATAACCTCGAAGTCTTATGTCAACAGAAATACTCCTTCCTATACCATTTCTGTCTAATTTTTTCAAATGCTCATCACATAGCCCCAACGTACGGCGACAATCTGGTTATCGGCCGGTGATCGTAATCTCTTACCACCACTTCCTCTCTTTGGTACACGCCACTTCTTCCCCCGCTCTTACTTACCAGACAAATGTCACTTATAACAATATCTCTACTCACTGCCTTGCACATGTCGTATATCGTCAAAGCGGCCACACTGACAGCTGTCAAAGCTTCCATTTCTACTCCTGTTCTACCTTCGCATTGGATTTCTGAGTAAATCTTGACCTCCTCATTTTCGGTGTCCAAGGCTGCGGTCACGTCGACTTTGGTCAAAGTTATGTTGTGACATAGGGGAATGATTTCTGACGTCTTCTTGGCACCTAGGATGCCCGATATCTGAGCAATACTGAGCACATCGCCCTTTTTGACAGCGTTCTGAGTTATCAACTTGGTTATCGCGGGGCCGACTTTGACAGTAGCCATCGCTCTGGCATCTCTTATGGTTACTTTTTTATGGATGATGTCCACCATGGTTGCTTTTCCCTGCTCGTCTATGTGACTTAAGTGTGAACGCAAAGGTTTTTCTGATGAGTAAAAGCGGATGTTCGACGGCGCAAGTTTTGAAAAAAGGTGTGACAGATTTTGACCGGTTGCGATGGGTGAAAATAATGGTAGTTTCGTCGACGAAGGATTCTTTGGTTTGGCCGAGAACGTTTGGTTGACTGAAAGGAGAAAAACAAGTCTGGTTCATATAAAAAAGGGGTACAAGAAGATACTAAATTCTACGTGACATTAGAAAGGTATTTATATCATCATATAATATATCTTAGTATCTCCTTGTACCCCTTTGAAAATTACCCACAAGGGCCAAACGCGTGTCAGGAAACTGATTAAATTTGTGAAACAAGTAGTTATTGTTGAAATAATGTGAATTTTTGTATTTACATAATAATAGTTAGTGCTAAATGTTTATAACTCAAATGTGGACCAATTTCACATGGATTTGTGGAAAATTTAGTCTTGTCGGAATTACTATTTTTTATATAGTACGGTGAGTCCGGAAATGATGAGCAAAAAATGTAGGCGATAATTCTAGACTGAAAATAAATGCTATCTCTTCCTATAACATTTTTTCGAAAATTGATTATATTTCCTCTTCAAGGCATAAATTAATTCTTCTTCAAAAATTGGAACATTCCTTCCTTTGCTATGCTACGTTCAAGGTTGAAAATAAATTAAAATTATTTCGTATTCATCACATGCCAAGCAATGTTATTTTAGCGTTTTTCTCGAAAACGGTTAGATTTATCGAAACAAAAGCAGTATACCTTTTTTATGTCAAAAGGTTAGAAGAATAAAAATATTCAGTCAAAATGCGCATACAGTGTAGGACAAAAAAGTTGGGACGATTCAAATTAGTATCGGCTCCTATGTGGCGCCCTCTACAAAAAGCGAAAAAACAATGGGTAAATTTGTATTTCTCATCCCGAAAAAGCCCCGTATACGAAATTTCGTCAAAATATTATGAGCGTGACAAAAGGTATTGAACCTCCTACCTATTCTATTCCCTAAATTTGTTGCTCGTCATTTCCGGACACCCTGTATATGATAGCGACATAGAAAATAAAAAGCGGCAATGAGAATGAAAATTAATTATTCGCTATCTCGGTAAATAAAGCCAGGAAAGAATAAAAACTAAAACGAGAATTTTCAGTTTTTTCCCAATGTTTTCAGAAGTACTCGGAATTTTTCAAATTTTTCGACGGCTTATTATTTATGTTAACTGTATCTCTTACCGTTTACGAGATCCCAAAGGTAAGCGCCGAATTTGTAACACCCTGTATATCAGCAAAGTTTGAATAAAATATTTGAAACCATTGCACTTAATGATAGCTAATGTTAGTAATGTTTGTTATTGTTTTATTCGAAGAAGTAATGCAGTTATTTATTTACCTTTTGATATAAAAAGAAGCAGGATTAGTTTTGTTTAATGTTAAAACTAAAAATCTTATGCTTTAACTATCCACCAATAAGAATCATTGGGCGGTTTTCCATTTGTGATAAATTGAACATGCCTGTAAACAACAAATATATGTTTTCTAGCTAAAACTTAATCTATGTACATATTTACATACAAGAAAAGGTAGTTTTGTTCAGAGTTTCACTTATGTATGTCAATGGTTTAACATCAAAAATATATTTACAACATGCTTAAGTTATTTATCTGTACAGATATTTAGGTTTTTTTTTAAGTTACTGCATAGAGAAACAAAACCAATAAAACTCATGCAATGAAAATGTTTTACTTTTAATATTTTACACAATCTAAACCTAACTTTTTACAGCGAAAATGAAGAAAAACTCTAAACAAAAAGCCCATGAACTTTAAATTAATCATACCAGCATGCTGTTTCTTTTTCCTCCTGACTGCAGCACCAATGACGGCCGTCAAATCGTCTTCAGAACACTTGGCCCTTACAGCATCCCTCAGGGACACCTCTGTGTTTCCAAACAGGCATACTTTCAAGTTACCATCGGCCGTTAACCTTAGGCGATTGCATGTACCGCAGAAATGCTCGCTCATTGATGTTATAAATCCTACTTGGCCTTTATAGCCGGGGACCTTCCATGCCTGAAACATAAATAAAAATTACAAAAGATCCTATTAAAGTAAAATAAAAGACTGTTTTAATTCCAACATTATTTAAATGCAAAAGTAGGGTCATAATATACAGGGTATCCGGAAATGATGAGCAAAAAATTTAGGGGATAATTCTATCCCGAAAATAAATGCTACTTATCTCTTCCTATAACATTTTTTCGAAAATTGATTAATCAATATTCGAAAAAATTGTATAGGAAAAGATGGCATTTATTTTCGGTCTAGAATTATCCCCTTAATTTTTTGTTCATCATTTCCGGACACCCTGTATAATAGGTACCTTTGACGTATCATTGGCCCCATCTACCAAAGGATAAAAGTCGGCATGGACCGTTTTTATTTTGTCCACCATCTCCTTGTACGAGACCATTTTGTTCTCGTTCCATTTGTTGCCCGAAAATGGCATGTATTCTATAAATCTGACATCTACCGCCTTGTTTTTGGTCATTTCTACAAAGTCTAATAGTTCTGTGTCGTTAGTACCTAAAAAATGTTCAAATAAAAGATTATAATATGTCTGCAATGACATCTCATTAAATTACTTTTGCGCCGAGCCGAAATCTCACTGTCTATAGAGGACATTTTATCATATGACATGTCTATTGTCTATTGTCTACTTGTAAAATGAAAATTCTTACACTAAATAGTTACTTTGCAAACCTCCGGTACTATCTTGTAATGCTGTTTTGTTATAATGTTTACACAACATGTTATATATAGGAAATGAAATGCTTATCTCATACTGTTGCTAAAATATTTACGCACACCACCACTATAAAAGTAACTGTAGAATACCTTTCATGACCACACAATTAATTTTCACAGGATTATAACCAAGTTGCAATGCCAAATCGATTCCCGCCACTGCCCGTTTCCAACCATTTCTTCTGGATATTTTTTCATATTTTTCCGCACTTAAAGTATCCAAACTGACATTCAGTATATCTAAGCCTGCTCTTTGTAGTGCCACCAGTTGCCTGGTCAACGTTAGACCGTTGGTTGTCATAGCAACAGTTTGAAGACCCTTGATAGATTTGAGATTTGCTAAAAACATAGCTTATTACATTGCATAAAGAAAAAGCGATTATAATATATAATATTGAACTACATATTATAATGACATACCAACAATATCAATAAGATCCTTTCTGACAGTAGGTTCACCCCCTGTTAGTCTTATTTTGGTTACTCCTTGTTTTACAAAAATATTTGCTATGTGTATGATTTCTTCGGCAGTAAGTAAATTTGATTTTTCTGTTAATCTAACACCTTCTTCAGGCATACAATACTGACCTAGAAACAATATACCAATGAAACTAATGTTCAGTAATTAAATGCCCTTAAATAATCATCTTCTAAGCATATAGGTATTGAAAACATTATTTGACATCAACTTACATCGTAAGTTGCAGCGTTCTGTGAGTGATATCCTAAGGTAAGTATGGTGTCTTCCAAAGGAGTCTGTTAACGGATTTTCGTGTAACTTTTCAACCTAAAACATATTACTTTCACTACTTATTGGTACCCAGAATACAATACCTACTACATACAAGTACTTATTGTAAAACGTATTTTTATCTGGATACCTAAATGTCTAGTGGTACCTATAACTAATGCAAAAGAGGGTGTGTCATTGTGTCCTCAATAAGCAGAGAAACAGAATGATATAAAATAGAGAATATAGATTTTTGGATGGATATTGGTATTTTTAACCACTGGCATAAATATATTAATAATTAATGTCTATACAAAGCTTGTTAATTGCTAAGAAATATATTGACCTGATTTTGTGGTGCTGCTGTAGAAAAAATCCTATAAAGTTCCCTTTTAGAAAGGGATTTAAAAAACCTGCAAGTGTTTATTTTTAACATTTTACAATTCTTCCAGAAAATGATTTTATAGAAAACTTATCGCAAAATGTACAGAGTATCACATAATTTTTTTATCAAAAATAGAACATACTTGGTAATAATAAAGATAAACACTAAAGAAAATTTATAGATAAACAATGAATACAAAACAACACTTCAATCTTCAATTTTAAGGTTACAGTTTTATGACCTGTTTTTAGTAAAATTCAAATATTCTATCCACTTACAATTATTATTTTATTTACAAAATTCGAAGAATGCAACTACGAGAATTATTTAAATATTACAAATGCGCAAAAGTTTTGCTTCATTAGGATAGCAGAAGCACAGAAAGCAAAGGCAGACACAACACAACACGTCATCATCGTCAAAGAAAATTTATAGGGTTTGCTATCGTCGTCATGTAATCACAGAAAAATAAAGGGTTTCGCATTACGAAAAAAAAAATCTGATAAGTTTTCGACATATAAGACTTTTAATTCTTTATATGTGGTT
Source organism: Polydrusus pterygomalis (assembly GCA_963969555.1). NCBI lineage: Eukaryota > Metazoa > Arthropoda > Insecta > Coleoptera > Curculionidae > Polydrusus > Polydrusus pterygomalis. The sequence continues at coordinate 12,512,319 of OZ018383.1, forward strand.
TAGAAAAACAGCTTCCTGTCATCTTTTTAATTTTGATTAATAAATAAATAATAATAAAAAATAATAAAGTTAATAAGTTAGATAAGGGACTCCTAGTCTAGGCAAACAAACAATCTCTTTTATTAAAATTGTACTAAAATAGAAAAATGTCTCTTTTTCCTGCCTATTCAAATCAAGTAAAGCAATTAGAAGAAGCACATACTTCCAACACAAAGCCAGACTGGCTCGAGAACTCTAGTTTTAATCCTAATATAGCCTTAACAGACCCCATATCAGTGCCTATTCCTGAAAAAGTCTATGAAACTTTAAGCGAACCAAGCGCTTCAGAAGAAGCTCCCAAAAGTAAGAAGAAAAGAAAAGAGAAAAAAAAGAAAAATCAAAAACGAAAGGATAAGGATAAAAATAAAATTGGTAATGATTTAGACGAGGATGGTCCGCAAGAATTCACCATAGATGTAAATTTAGTAAGGGAGTACCTAAATGTTGAGACAATATCAAGACCTGCTGTATCTAAGTACCGTGTTAGATATTATTTAACCCAAAATCGTCGGCAGAAGAAACACAAATTAAAGAGGTAGGTAAGCTCAAATGAAGAACATTATTAAATATTAAAGATAGATAGATAAAATAGTAAGCAAGATAATTGTAAACATATAACTTTTCTGCAGAGTATTTTGATAATTAACAGGTTGAAAAATTTGTTAGGTACTTTAAAATGAAACAGAAACCTTTGGATAAAAGCGACAATGAAGAGAAAGAAAAACTCACCAAAGAAAATATAGATAAGGCAGGGTTTGGTGAACGTGATGCCAATTTCACGGGGTTCAAGCAAGAGGAGGATTTGTCCAAAATGACAGGATTCTACAACAAAAGTACAGCTGAGAAACCAGAAGATATAAAAATGTGGTTAAAATATGTTGAATTTCAGGTAAATAAATAGTTTTGATATTTTGGACTTTTTCCTATAATAATAATAATTGCTAATGATTCAAAGCTTTACAAGAGAAAATATTTTGTTTAAGGATGAGGTGTATCAGTTTGAAAAGTCATACAGAAAAGGCAGTATAGTAAAAGCTCAAAGAGTACTAGCAGAGAGAAAAATTTCTATTTTAGACAAGGCACTAATGCTGAATCCTGGTTGTGAAGCATTGCTAAGGGAAAGACTAAAGGTAGCTGTAAGTACATATCCAGCTGATGAACTACAATCTCAATTACAAAAATTAGTGAAAAAGGAACGAGGTTAGTTTATAATAAATTAATTCCTGGAATATTTACAATTTTTTACTATATTTTAGATAACATAATTCTTTGGCAAGGGTACATTGAAGCTACCCAATGTTCAATGTCCCACTGTAATACTACCTCTGTCCTGTCTCTATACGCTAAGTGCCTATCAACCTTACATCAGTTAAGAAGGACAACTATGTCTGAGAAATATATTTTTGAGGAAAGCATATTGAGGTAAGTACACAATGTAGGTTTGTTCTTTATTAAATTGAAATGTATGAGTAGGTGTTCTATATTTTCCCTATCTTTAAGGATGCTGTATCAGTGTGGATTATTTTTAAAACAAGCAGGGTTGTTTGAACAATTGTGGACCCTTTTAAAAATGTATTTGGAGTTGAATTTAAGCCCTCTGGAGAAGGGTAGATTCAATGTTGAGAGAAATTTTGATCAGAAAGAGCTGTTGGAACTAGAGGAGGTATTCATTTAAAGAAATAAAATACATAGTTTAAAAAACAACCCTCATTCTTCAAATGTTTTTATTTTAAATAGTGATGATTTCTGAAGCTTGTAATTTTTGCTTGGTTGTAGGTTGTATTAAATTCTCAACTACCCCATCATGAATTATGGTTGAGAACTGAAAAACTCAGGGAGTCATGTCATTGGCTACCCTATACAGGTAGTTACCATATATAATAAACTTTTATAATTGGGAGAATTTTTTAAAGTAATGTTTTATGATTTTAGGTGATCAAGAATGTGAAGATCCCCAAAGGTTGGTTTTTAGCGAAGACGTAGTTGAACTGATTCATCCTATAACAATGCCAGAGAATATTTTTAAGTTAGTAGCTACTATATTAACATTACTGAAGGTATGAACCTTTAGCAAATACTTAGTGATACGAGTTTACATATAATATATGAACAATTCAGTTTATTCAATACTTTTTTAATATATAGATACCGCTTCTTCCATGCAGACATTCCACAATGCAAGACTTGGGATTGGACTACGTGCCTTGGAGTTTGGATTCCATAGAAGCCTTGCTGCCGATTTTTATGTCTTTGTACCCGGTGGATACTTTGAATGAAAATCTTTTAAAGGATACGAGTCGGTAAGTTATAGGACGTAGTTGTAAGCAGGGGTCGAAATATAAAAAATACCATTATAAATAATTTTTATTAATTAATAAATTAAAATGTTAACTCAAAACTGTAGGCGATTTATTTCCTAAAGACCAGTATTTAGGTCCGAATTAAAAACCTATAAAACGTTAATTTTTATCTATAGATTAGCTGTAGGACCGCAGTATCTGAAAGTACTTCCCGGACAAGAAGAGTATTTAGACTTCATTCTTTCAGTGATGGAAATTAGTGCAGAAAACCTTAAGAACCAGGACCAAATTTCAGCTTATGTATGGTGGTTTAGGTTTCAACGGCTGCTGATTATTTTAGGTAAAAATAAGGCCTGTACAGTGTACAGTTGACGACATATAAATTCGTACACTTCACCCATACATAACTTAATTACAACAAAATTGGGAAAAACGGGTTTCTCACCTTACTGCTTATACCTGGATAGAACACCAGCTATATACATAGCTGTAAAGTATTGTATATATAGCTGTATATATTTTTGTGTTTAAATTACAGCCGCGAAATAAATTATAAAATAATACCAGGAAAACTACAAAAGTATAAAGCCAAAAAGAGTAAATTTATTAACAAACAAACAAAATACTAATATTTAATTGCTGCGCCATTGCATTCTAACACTAATCGTAATCTTCTTGGCATTGACAGAATAATACTTCTGGTGTAAATTTCTTCTATTTTATCAAATAATTATATTTCATTTTGTGGTTTAAAATTTATTTTGTACATTTTTTTTACCATCCAAACCATTACCGAAAGCTATCGCGGCGGAAGGAAGAAAAACATTTTCCAAAATCTGAAGATATATATTACTGTTTAGTGTTCCACCAATATTCCAACATTCACCTGCATCGTAAACACTTATCCATGCCCACACATTAACGGAGAAACGTTCACTGGTTTGCTTTTTTTGAGTATACTTCTGATCATATCGGGAATTTGGTGGTCTATATACTCGAATCCTTCCATTATATGTAGACTGAAAAGTTTTCTCATCGGAAAAGATAACATTTTGCCAAAAAAATCATTTTCTGGTAAATATTGCATAGCAAACCCAATTCTTTGTTCCTTATCACTATTTTTTAAAAACGGTTTGGATGCAGCTGCTCGATTTCTTAATTCGGAACATTGTCTTATTCGTCGTTGCGCAGTTCTAGATGAAGCAGGGAATCTTGTTATATGTGCATAGCGGATACTGCAGTTTCAAATGGATTTTGCCTTAAATACTCCACCAAATTTCGGTCTTTTTCATTTGATGATTTTCTATTATTTAAACCAGACCTAACAGACCTTTCAAGTGTTTGATGATAGCGCCATTTTTTTACAATTCCTTGAACAGTATATCTAGGCAGTGGCGTAGCGTGCAGGGGGCCAGGGGGGGCGACCGCCCCCCCCGCCCTTTGAGCCCGTTCCCAAACGGCGCCCCCTTCCCAATCTCCCAGTTCCCAGAGGCAAAAGTGTACAATTGGCCATTTGCCAATATGGTAATATTTTAAATTTCATTAGCAGATCTTTTATTTTTGGTTGTTAAAATTTAAAATTATTTTATTTATTACTATTATTATTATTATTATTATTATTATTATTATTTTTTAGTTCTTTGTTTCTGTTTATATTATAAGATGACCATTATCAGAAGAATATTGGCAAATATGATATTTGAGATTTTGTGAAGCTCTCTTTCCTCTTGTTTTTAAAGTATTTTTATGGGATTTAGAGTAAAGAAACAGATAAACTAAACCTGTTACCTATTTTGGGATTCTATTTAATTTCTACTACTTGATTTAATTTATAATTTTGCCACGACGAATAATTTGTATTCTTTCAGTTATTTTGCTTTAACAATTAAAAATTGCTTGAAATCTCTAATTTACTAGAGACTAAATTTTATCTTTTTAAAAGTGTGTTATTGTCGCCAATGAGAATATATGCTCCTATTATTATGTAATATGCATAAAATATTTGATAGAGTTTTAACAAAATTCCCCTTGCCGTGTTCATATTCTGTTTTCATGTGACCATTATGACAAAACAAAAACTTTATTTCTCAGGCGAAAATTTACTAAAGAAACAAAATTATACATTAGCAGTGAGGCGCCCTTTGAAGGGCGTAGAGAAGGGGGTAAGAACCCCCTGCCCCCCCCCCCCCCCCAGGACCCATAATGAGCCATAAAAACGATGAACTTTTTTTTTTACTATATCAATTTTTTTGTGATTTCCTTGAAAATCTTGTGTATTTTATATTTTTCCTACTTGAAAATCAGGCAACATCATTGAAAAAAGGGCGTGGCACCCTAAAAATTTTCGCCTGCGGCGCTATTTTTTTCCCTCTTTTAACCTATAAGGAAAATTTACGTCCTACCTTTGAAGTTTTCGCCCCCTCCGCCCCTTCAACCACGCTACGCCACTGTATCTAGGTACTCTAAAATGATCAGCTATTTTTCCATAAGGCCACCGACCCTATTTCCACTAAACATCTTCTATTCTTTCTTTTTCAATAATACTTGAATAAGGCATTTTTTAATTAAATAAGATAATGACAATACTTTGACAGATATCATGATAACAATTAACACGTTGCAAAGGTAATAAAGGTAAAAAAGTTGCATTCACAGTGTCACCGTTTAGTGTACGAAATTATCTGTCGTCAACTGTACATAACGTATTTTTTCGAAATTATTTCAAAATGTTGATATTCCAATACATGCGGTCGTCGTCCATTGTTTTAACATTTTTATTTTCAAAATGTTCTGGTTATCCGTAATGTAGACTTTTTTTTAGAGAAACAAAGTCGATTTAAAATGCCGAATTATCTTAAAAAGAAAATCAAAAATGGCGTTAAGACTCTTTTGAAAAAGACAGAACATAGAAACAATGTAATATTCTACATTGAGTACGCTTTAATAGAAAAAGACCTTGGAAATGTTGATCAATGTATTAAAATCTTAGACACAGCTTTAAGTATGAATCGAAATACCTCCATAGCATCGGAAGATTGGGATCAGAATCAAGCCAATCAATGTAACTTATACAAAACCCTAGTAGAAACTACTCTTATGCCCCATTTGAAATCGCCAAAAGCTAAAGAAAACGCGCAAAAATACCTCGTGAAGCTAGCCTTACAAAGAAACTTTGAAACTGTCACAAACGGTCTTCTTATGGAAGCAGAAACGAGGTTTAAACTGGTGACTGAAGAATTGCTTCAAGGTGACATTAAAAATTTGACTTGTCTGAAACATTTTTTGCCTGAGTTTTTCACCGATTGGATAATTTGCAATGGCTGGTTTTTATATTTATATAAAGGTAAGTGGATATGGTATCGTGTGTCTTATTAGCAAGTGTGTCCACAGATAGAGTTTGGAAGAGGAATAACTTTTTTATTAGTACTTAGGTATAGAAGAAAAAGTCATTCTTTATAAAAGCGTCTACTTGTGCTGAAACTACAATTTCAACTATTAGATTTGCGATTACTATACAGGGTTCGTCACAAACAGCAGTTTTTGTTTTTTGATTTTTTTTCAATTCCTTTTGATGATTGGCTAAATCATCACTTTGGGAACAAATGGATTGGAAGGTACCTATGGTCCAAAGTAGTTGGCACGTAGGCGTCCCGATCTCACAATTGTCGACTTTCATTTATGGGGCTATCTGAAGCCACATGTGTATAAAACCAATTTCGATAATAACTTAGATCTCTTGAAAGAAAAAATAAGAGTAGTTATTGCAAATATCCCTATACAACAAGTTGGGAACTGTTATCAGGAATTCAGATATGGAGGTGAACTATGCGCTAACTCGGTGGTCCCAGCGTTTGAATAAAAGTTTTATGATTTATTTATTTATTTATTTACAAACACAACAGATTTACATCCAATTATAGTGTAGGGTAGAAAACTAATCTAGGTAGGAAGGCAAAGCTAAACATAAATACACTCAACAATGAATTCCACATTTACAATATTCCATAAAGTATTGATTTGAGTTTATTTACTGATCTTATATTCCAAATATCAAACTGCAATCGTTTTTGATTATATAATTTACACATTACAATAACAGGTGAATTGCTGTAGTAGTTAGTACGAGTATTATCAATATAAAAAATTAGAGGATTTCGTGTTCTATACGCTGGAGCATAAAAGTTAAGTTTAGCTAATAAATCGGGAGCATTTATCATGTTGTTTAGTATTTTATATAAAAAAAGGATGGAAGAAACATTTCTCCTGTTTTCAAGAGTTTGAATGTTATGGGTTTTCATTATATCTAATTTTGGTATATGTATTTGGTATACCCCCGTTTCCTTATAGTATATCTTAGAAATTTATTTTGAATTTTTTCTATACTATATTTTTGATTCTCATAACACGGGCTCCATATTATAGAGCAATATTCTAATATACTCCTGACATATGAAACATACAAAGTTTTGACACATTCCACATTAAGCTCTCTACTATTTCTAACAACAAATCCATACATTTTGGATGACCTAGTAGTTATATCATACATATGACTTCTGAATGTCAGCTGAGTGTCGAAGGTTACCCCAAGATCTCGCATTTCTACAACCCTAGCCAATGCCCTGTCATTCATTTTGTACTCAAAATTGAATTGCGTAGTAAGTACAAAACATTTGTCAATATTGAAATGTAATTTATTCTTAGTTGACCACAGATACATTTTGTCCAAATTTTGCTGGATATATTGGCAGTCATTGTAGTTGTTAACTCTTGCGTATAGCTTTAGGTCGTCAGCAAACAACAATACCTTTGTACCATCTATTTCATTAACTAAGTCATTAATAAACAACAGAAAGAGCAAAGGTCCAAGGTTAGAGCCTTGCGGAATACCTGAAGTTGTGTAAAAGTAATCAGAATAGTAACCCCTGACAGCAACCCGTTGTGATCTATTAGACAAATATGATTTTAAGAAATGCACCAGATTATCATGAAAACCAAACTCATTATGCAATTTTTGTGTAAGGATGCTATGCGATACTCTGTCAAAGGCCTTTGCGAAATCTGTGTATATTACATCCACCTGACCCCCTCCATCAAGGCTCTCAGAAATATACTGAGTTATCTCACACAAATTAGTAGACGTAGATTTTTTATTTTGAAAACCATGCTGTCTAGTTGATATCTTATTTCTTACAGAATTATATATAAATTTATATAAAATGGTCTCAAATATCTTAGCCGGGCAGGACAATAGTGATATAGGCCTATAATTCTCTACATAAGTTGAGTCGCCTTTTTTGAAAACAGGACAAATTTTTGCTTCTTTCCATGCTTGAGGAAATGTGTTTGTCCTTAAAGAAAGATTAAACAATATTTTAAAAGGTTCAGCCAAAAAACCGATCATCCCCTTAAAAACAAATGATGGTATATTGTCCGGTCCAACTGCTTTGTTAATTTTAAGACCCCTGACCGCATCGCAAACATCCTCATATTTGATTTGGTCCAAACACAAAGCATCGAAAACTTGACAGTCGTTCAGTGCATCATGACTGCCGGAGTAATCTGAATCATCATTGACATACACCGAACTAAAATATTCAGCAAACGCATTTGATATTGACTTGCCGTCAACAAATTGTACATTATTTCGATGCATTGTGTTCGGGACACCAACTACACTCCTCTTGTTTTTTATATATCGCCAAAAGGACCCTGAATCCCGCCTGATATCTTGCTGAATTTTATTTAAATAATCTTCGTATGCAGGAAGTATTTTGAAATAGTTGGTACATTACGTCAAAGTCAGCCTTCCTAAAGTTGTAATTTTTGGAATTATTATTACTTGGCAAATGTTTTTGCCTGGAGGTTTCAAGCTTAATTTCTATCATGAGAGGAGGATGATGTGTATCAACGTCAACAAAACTAAATGTACTTTCATATACCTTACACTCAGTATTAGTTACAACAACATCAAGTAAACGATTGTTCTTATTTAGTATTTGATTCATTTGGTGGCAGTCGAAAAACTCAGCAAAATTCAAGAACATATCGATTTGTTGATCCCTAAAGTTACTTACATAATAGTCATTCAAAAAAAAAAAAAAAAAAAAAAAGAGAGAAGAGATGATTGAAGAATATGACATGTAATAATAAAAATACTTCAAAATTAGGCAAATAAAAAATGGTTTTCTTACAACAAAATCGTTACTCGGATACTCGGCCAGATATAAAACCATATTCGAAGTAAGAAAGCAACAATAGTAGTTTGTTTATACGTAAATTTATTTTAAACAAAATCCAAAAAAATAAAAAATGTTGTTTCTGGCGAACCCTGTATAGTAATCGCAAATGTGATATATTGTTTACGAGACTGCTGCTTGCACAAATGCCACAACATATTGTAGCCCATAATTTTAGCCTGTTATATTATTTTAAATACACTCTGTGATTATTAATTTATTTATCTGCTTAGCGATACATGTCCTTGTAAATTTGTAACTTGCTCTATTACATTTATGGTTTGTTCTGTTATATTTTTCGTCTGCCATTTGGAATATATTATTCTGTAGTGTACTTAGGTACAGTGGCGTAGCTAGAGGGGGGGCGGGGGGGCGGACCGCCCCGGGTGTCACCCTTTTAGGGGTGACACCCGACCCACCCGATAACCCGACAGTGATGAAAAAAATACACAAATCATAATTATGACAATTTTTATCAACAATAATAATCACTGAGTAAAGCCACTTTTATTTTTTTTTTAAGATCATTCAGTGGTTATTAACATACATACAAAATGTGTTATTTACTTATATGCGGCTCATTTTACTTTACAAATCACAATTTTATTATATAAAAATAAACACAAAAATTGCTTTTATATTTTAAGATCTAAGAATCTTCTTACTTCTATCATCTCTCTTGTTATTAAATTATTCAAAATAATTGTCTTAGTTTAACAACATGCATAAGCCCTGTCCTAATTTTATCCGTTAACCGAATTCAATTTAATATTCTTCGTCCCTTCACCGCAAGAAACAATGTTGGATTTTTCCTTGTTGACCGAATTTATTTGGTATTTTTAAATATTAATTTAATTTAATTTCTTTGTTAAAAAGCCGCCTCTAATTTTAAATTTTATTTTATCCACAAAAAAGTTCGGGCGCACGTTTGACTTTGATTCGCCTTCACCGGTGATCGGTGCCGCTACCGCTTACAAGTGCGGAGCTATTGGCGGCAGCGCACCGCTAAATCAAATCATCTCATTAAATTTATGTGGCCAGCACTCATTTGCACAAAATGTATCTTGTGTAACATTTTTTGGAACAGTGGAGACAATTTTTACATTTTTTTCTGCTTCCACTGGTCGCTGGGAAGTGCTTCTTAAACACAGCAAAGCATCCGTTAAAAGACTCTCAACAACGCGTTGGAGTGCTCATTATGCTTCAGTTAAAGTATTGGCTGAAAATTTTGATGGGATTGTGGCTGCAATTGAAGAGCTATGTGATCAACAAGAAAATGTTGACACCAGAGGTGCTGCACAAAACCTTCGGTCTGCAGTGTATGATTTCACCTTTCTTTGCTATCTTTTCTTTTGGAATGACGTACTGAAGGAAATAAATTGTACTCAGATTGCATTACAAAGTAAAGGGTTGAGTATTGATCAATTGGTTATAAAAATAGAAGCTCTTCGTCTTTATACTGAGGAGCAACGAAATGAAGTTGTAAAAAACGCCATAGATTTTGCTTTAAAAAAATCGGAGAAGTACGACATTCCAATCGAAAGACGAATTCGTCGTAAAAAACGAGTGGCCGGTGAGTTGGCCACCGATGCAGGACTCACCCTGAGAGCTGAAGTGCAAAAAGATATGTTTGAATGCATTGATCGATTCAGCGTAGAACTTCAAACAAGATTGCAGTCTGTTCGAGAAGTGGCTTCATTGTTTGAGGTTGTACAGCCAAATACTTTGCTTTCTGCAAATACTGATGAATTGAAATTGGCTGTATCAAAATTTTGTAATTTTTATGACGATGAAGTATCGGAAGCCGAACTCCTCTTGGAGATACCAAGACTCCGCCGACATATTCAAGCGGCCAATATATCAGTGTCTAATTGGTTGTCTCTAGACTTTTTAAAGTTTATTGTGCAATGGGATTTTATAGAATCTGTGCCAAATCTTGTGGTCGCTCTCAAACTATTTGTAACAATTTGCGTATCGGTAGCCTCGTGTGAAAGAAGTTTCAGCAAACTCAAATTAATAAAAAACTATTTGAGGGCTACAATGAGCGAAAGAAGACTCAACAGTCTAAGCATGTTAACAATAGAACACGAGGCAACGCAAAAAATAAATTTTGAGGACGTAATTAGTGAGTTTGCAGCTGTTAAATCTAGAAAAAAGAGCTTTTAAAGTACTTACATATTTTTGTTTACTCATTTATATTTTAATTAGAAAAAAATAATAATCAGTTTTCATTTTTGGGGTGACACCACGAATTCCGCCCCGGGTGTCACCCATGCTAGCTACGCCACTGCTTAGGTAATAAATAAATAAATAAAAAGTATATTTATACCCTATGTTCACATGTCTCTGGTTATCGAAATAAAAGTAAAAATGTAATTTCAGGACCTTTAGAATGTGGCACATTTATCGAAAGAGTATTAGAAAAATTAGAAGAAAAATCCAACCCCCTCGTATTCCAAAAGGAAGTTCTCTATGAATTTTACACCGCCATGTTGTTTAAATATTGCCTAGATAATCCAGGAAGAGGAATATTTAAAATTTTAGACGAGGTGCTATTTCGGGCCGTGGAAAAATATCCAAATAATTTGTATTTGTTGTCGATTTTGTCCAAAGAAATGACCCTGGTGAAAAATATGGGCACCGGTTGGTGGAAGGTTCAGGATTTGTTGTTGAAGTCCGGGAGAGCCATAACCACTATTTTTTCTGTGATAATATGTGATTTGATTTGGACGGAGATTGAAAATGATGCCAAAGATACCATAACAGGTAAGATCGATATTTTTAGTCCTTGACTAATAGGTAACCCCAAAACTTTGGGTTTGTGTTAGTAGTAGCTACGTAAGTAAGTATGCCAAATTTCACGTCTTTATGTCAAACGGTATTCGTATGTAGTTTTTATAGATTGTTGATTCACTAACCCCGCCATATTAGCACATGCTGATACTAGGTTTTTGACAGTACTAGATGGTGTTTGGTGCACAAGTGCATCGTGTACATTTAAAACTATTGTCTTGGCTTTTAGGTCAAGCGCACCTTTACAAGACACTGGGGAATACCTAATTATTCGCCATTTCTGTATTATTTTTATAATATACATGCACAAGCTTCGATAACAAGTTAAAAATAAAACTAAACTATCTCACTTGAAGTTGGAAATATTCTATGACATAAGCCAAGATTTGTTTGTTTTTTAGGCGATACCGTCGAACTAACAACTGGCTTTAAAAACAGGATGTTGTCGCTATTTAAAAAAATTACCAAAAGTGACATGTGTACCAGGAGATGCGGTCTGGCTTGGAGGTTGTATTTACAGTTTGTACATACTTTTTTTGACTTTACGTTGTGCAGAAATACGTACTACCGTGCCGTAGAAGAATGTCCATGGCTTAAGGTAATTATAATTTATCAAAATAATTTTTTTTTCACCCTAGTGTATTCTTTATTAACCTTGTAAGGGTCGTGAACCCATTAAGACCTAAAAAAACAAAAATAAATTAAAAAGCCTTGCGACACACTCTATGTATATATTATATAAATATTCGTATGTATTACTGTTATTGTTAATAAACGATGTGTAACATTGTCACTGTTCACCTTCGCTGTCATATTTTAGGCATTGTATATGGATGCTGCCATCTATATTCCAGCAGAGTTAGGTCAGATACAAGACCTTATCATAGAAAAACAACTAAGAATTCATGTTACTCCAGAAGAATTGGATATTTTAAGAAGTTGAAGTGCTTCGCTTTGAATATAGATGCCACTTTAATTATTTATTATTATTAGGGAGAAACTTCTCTATTTCCAGAAATAAAACAATGCAGTGTTATAATACATCGTAGTTTATTCTAACATCACTATTTCTGACTTACTTCAAAAATAAATGAAAAAAAAAATAACAGCCAAACATTAAAAAGTATTACTATATTACAATATTCTATTATAAATTAAAAAAAAGTGTGTAATTAAACATGTTATATACTTTTTAATGATAAAAAAAATGGTACCATGACTTTAAATCCTTATAGATTTTCATCCGTAAACATAATCAAAGGTTGTGCAATTTATTTGATAGATAAAAATTATATATGAAAATTACATGGGTGTTCTAGATAAAATACTTTTTTTAATCGAATTGATCTAAGGGTGGGGAGGGTAAGGGTATAGGTACCTACCTAAAATCAGTGGCGGCGGGCTACAAATTTCAATTGACATATTTTTCACTTATAGCAAAGCTACAATTTAAAATATTTTTCTGCAATTCGTTTTCATATGAGGATTTGTGGTATTAAGAGAATGTTTTTGGTGACAAATTACTTTAGATGATGTTGTTTTGAAACTTTCTCGGCGTTCCTTTGTCGGTAACCAAAGTGGGAAAGGTAGCAAAGGAGCACGATGTTTAGGTTATAAGCACAGGTCTGTAGTGGTTAGTTATGTTATAAGTAGTGGATAAGTTTAATATTAGGAATACAATCGCGATAATTTATCTACACAAAAATTATTGTTTAACAATTTAGGTATAATAAAATTTTAATTTATCTATCAAATAAAAAATGTATAAATGTATTATCTTTATAAAGATTAGTTAATATGACTATTTTACGATAAATGTGATAAGAGACCAAATACCTTACGAACGTTATCGTAATTTTATTAGGTACTTATACACAGTAATATATTACAGTAATTACAGCTTGACCGAGAAAAAAAATACTTATATAAAGGAAAACATATAACAAATAAATTAAATGGTTTTTAGCACAATCAAACATTGAAAATACCCTATTATTGCTAAGAAATATACGGCTAGGTAAAAATTATGATATTATCAACGCTATAAATTAGTAAAAAAATACTACTAGATCTACTAACATAACATAAATATTTATTAATTTATACAATTTATTTTGGGAACACCAAAGTGTCTACAACGAAAACACCTTTTCCAAAGGATTCAGACTATTATCGGGTTATTACGACTGCAAAAAAAACACAGGAACTATAAAAATTTGGTAGATTCAAGATTCAAGGTAAAAAGACCATTGTCACAATGGGATAACTCTCACTTAATTTTATATCTAATAATAATATACGTATTATACAGTAAAGTAAAGTCCGCATCATATGAGATTTTTTTATCAATAACTTTATTCGAAATTTGACTTTGGCATCAAGTTCTGCTTCGATCGAAATAAAAATTCATCAAAAAAAAAGTAGTCACGTGATTCGCATTATCTGTCAAATTTTAATTTTTTTCAAAAAATAATTCAAAAGTGGGGTTATTTCTAAAATCGAAAAGTTATAAGAAAAAGATTTTTTGAATGCAGTTTCTAGCCCACATGCAAAATTTCAGCTGCATAAGATAATTTTGATTTTTTACCCATATTTTGTAAATTGCCCAACTTTTGCAAAATAAGACTCGACGCAACCTACATAAAACTTCTAAGTTTTGACAATGCTTTATTTCAGATACATTTTCTTTAAAGCAGCGCGATATTAAATGTGTGTTTTTCTACAAAATCAAAATTGGGCTATTAAAGTTTGGTCGCATGAGATGCAAAGTTTATTTGTTTTTGACCCTGTATAAGGTAATTTTATAAATAAGTATTTTTGAAAACGTAGTTGTGTCTAAAAGTATGTGGGCTAAAAGCTGCATTTAAAAAAACTTTTTCTAATAACTTTTTTCGATATTTTCAGAAATAATCCCACTTTTGAATTATTTTTTGGAAAAAATTAAAATTTGTCAGATAATGCGAATCACGAATACTATTTTTTTGCTTAATTTTCATCTCGATCGTAGCAGAACTTGATGCCAAAGTCAAATCCCATATGATGCGGACTTTACTGGTCACACTGTAGAACCAGAAATATGAGGTATGAGAGGTACATCCCCATAAAACGAATCAAAGTGGACGTTTTTTGATTAATATTTGAAGCTGGATTAGTGCAAGGGGCCCATGAATTTTGCATATAGCTCTGCAAAGAATGACGGTTGCTGTTGGAGTGGTATATTGAGACGAGTTTAAATATTATATTGATATATTATTTGACAAGAGATAATGACTGTATATTATATATATTACTAGTGATCTATAAAAAAAAAATACATCTATCACGTAAAAAAATTCAGAAAAACTTTTCAAAAACAGATTGCTGCAAGGCATTTTGAAAACTTTCATCTTTACCTCGTGTACTAACGTCACTTAGATATAGATTAGACTCTAGATTAAATTATGAGGGATAGATGTGATATATCCTGTATCACACACCTATGCTGGATAGTATTATTTCGACAGTTGACAAAGAATAAAAGTTATTCCTAAATAGTCATTCTAGAATCTACCATATTTTTAAAAACAAAGCGACATTGCATGTTTTTTTTTATGTTAACAAAAAATATACAATAAATATCTCTTAATGATTACTTACAAAACTTTTATACAAAGTATACTTATGTAGATGTCTTTTTAAAATGTTAAGATATAATATAGTCACCTAAACTTCCCGTTAGGGTTTCAATTTTTTTTCTCGTACCATAGTTTCCTCAGACTAAGTTGTCAAAAATATTTTCTGCAGTCTTATCCTCGCCTAGCCAAGTTTTTTTTTAAATATTCTATTTATTGATTCTTTTAGTTATAATAGCAAAATTTAAGATTTTTTCTAAGACATGTTTATAGATTGGACATTTTTTTCTTAAAAATTAGTAAACGAAAGACAGTCCAAAAAATGACAGCATGTCATATATTTTTGTGACGTTGCGTTGGCAATAACTCTTTCTGTATACAATTTTCTTTGTTTCTGTTCCTTGACGCCTGTTCATTTGTGTTGCATTTAACTGTACCCATGTTTTATCCTTAACAACAAACCCAACATAGCGGAAAGTTTTTTCACTGTTATCCATCCAGAACAGGGCTCCGGTACAACACAAACTGAATACATTAAATGTTTTCCTGCGCATCGCGTCTTAGTACCACATTCCTTTTTAAATTATTTTAATATCTATAAAATTGTTCCTATCACTAGTTAGTAAAAGTACACAGTTCATTTTTTACGTTTAATAATTTAATTACATTTTAAAGTTAAAAATCAACGTACCTAATTCTTCTATATGTATGCATAGTAATAATTGTCACGTCGTGAATAAAGGACCTGTTAAGCAACTAGCCGTATTTAGACGACTTTAAGTCACTAAGGAAATGGGAAAAATAATTTTTAGTTGCATTGTTACCTTATTTGAGAGAAAGGGTAAGAAAAATAATACTTCAACTAAAATATATACAAAACTTAATATATAATATGTTGAATTTCACAATAATGAAAATATTATATTGTATATTTTACTTTAAAACCATTGTTAAACTCTAAATTATTTTTTCTATTTCTTTAGGAATATCGAAGAATGAAAATATGAAAGTTACTATTGAGAAAACACACAGCTTAAAAAAGATCCCCGATCTTTTTCAAATAATTTGTATTTTTATTGTAAGTAACAGTCAAATATTTATACAGTGTGAGTTTGTAGCTTAAGTAAATCCAGTACAGCTAAATCCAGTTTTTTTTTGGAAAAATGCTTGGACACTGCTATTATTAACACAACATTAACATGTTATTAAAATGTTGTCCATTCACTACTTTTTGGCAATATCCTAAACGCAGTGAAAACTCGTTTTGAACATTTCTAATTTTTTTTCAAATTCACATTAAATTTATTTTACTAAGGATCATAAGTTATGATTTGAGGTTCGTCATATAAAACTATGAAATTAACTAACTTAGTTTACCTTAAATTTCAGACTACAAACATTAAATGTACAAGAAAAATCTAGAACGTCAAAACCTTTTACGCAAATATGACATCGATTAGGCATTGAAAAAGTATTTTAGTGTGTAAAAAGCTATTTTTATAGGAAGGTGCTTTAGTTTTCTTTCAAATATGGATTGTTTGATTTCTTTGGGTAGTTTATTAAAAATTTTGATGCAGGCATAGTGGGGAGATTTTGATCGTGTTGAAGTGTATCTATAGGGACTACAAGGCCGTTTGCGTTTCCTGTAGGATAGTTGTGATTGTTTCTGTTTTCTTGGAATTCGT
The DNA here is from genome assembly GCA_963969555.1 of Polydrusus pterygomalis. Taxonomy (NCBI): domain Eukaryota; kingdom Metazoa; phylum Arthropoda; class Insecta; order Coleoptera; family Curculionidae; genus Polydrusus; species Polydrusus pterygomalis. Next base: position 12,528,986 of record OZ018383.1, read on the forward strand.
TCTTGTTCTTACGTGGAGCACTTAAGGATGTATATTATAGTGACTGTGAGGATTTTGTGTTTTTTGTATATTTCTCTGCATGTTTGTGTTGGTTTCAAGCTGACCCTTATTACACGTTTTTGAGCTTGAAATACTCGGTTTATGTTTAATGCTTGTCCCCACAGTAAAATATTATGGCTGAGATGAGGATAGGCTAATGAGTAGTAAGATGTTATTTGAGTAGGGACAGGTACTGTGTATCTTAACTTTAGTATAGCGTAGTACAGTGGTTCCCAACCGCTGTTCCGCGAAATAATTTAGTAATATCAACTAATCTGAATGTTGAGATGAGTATTTTTTGTAGACCAGGGTCGATAATTTTAAAACCAAAAAAAATAATAGTAGGATGAAACCCATTGGAAAAAAAAGAGAATATAACAAAAATAAAAGGAAAAATAATTTACGGGCGATCCGAGGTCGGGAAGTGGAAAGGGGTGAGTTTTTAAGGGTAGAAAACGATTTCCGGCAAAACTACAAGTCCTATGGAAAAACGTTAAATGGCAAAGTTGTAGGTAATAAAAAGATCTACAACTTTTGTATTTAAACTTTTTTCAGATAACCTCAAAATTTATGTGAAAAATTCAATTAAAAATGGTTTTCTATTTTTATCTTTTATAATTTTTTTCGAAATTTGGTGGAAACGTACATTTTTATGTCTTAAACACACTGTAATTTTTTTGATTTAAAATATTTATTTTTTCACCTTATTTTGACATAATATCGAAAAGGCACCCTAATTTTCAATCGATAATTCTCACGTCAAAATATCTGCTTTTTTAAAAATGTCGGTGTGCTTTTTGTTCGTTAAAATCTCTACTTTCTGATGGTGTAAAAAAAATATAAATTACTATGGTAAATGTTCTCAAAAAATGGAAAGAAACGAAAAAAACTCGAATCCGAATTTTTTTTTTTAATCATTATGTACAATTTTGAGTAGTAGTAGTAGTAGTAGAGAAAAATAAAAAACCGAAAACTTGGTTATTTGAATTTTTCACATAAATTTTGAGGTTATGTGAAAAAAATGTAGATACAAAAGTTGCAGATCTTTTTATTACCTACAACTGTGCCATTTAACGTTTTTCCATAGGACTTGTAGTTTTGCCGGAAATCGAGATAACTCGTTTTCTACCCTTAAAAACTCACCCCTTTCCACTTCCCGACCTCCGATCGCCCGTAAATTATTTTTCCTTTCATTTTTGTTATATTCTCTTCCTTTTTCAATGGGTTTCATCCTACTATTATTTTTTTCGCTTTTTACCATTTTCAAAGGTTTCAGCCCTGGTCTATTGATAAACTGATTACTTTACCGCAAATATGTTGACAAAGGTGGTGTTCCGCCACCACAAAAAGGTTGAAAACCACTGGCGTAGTAAGCTTGTGCCAATTTCGAGCATACATGATCCAGTTGAGGTTCCCACGATAGTTTGGAATCAAGATATGTTCCCAGAAATTTGAAAGAGGATGCCGCCTGGTTTAATTGCATTTTGGGAGAAGTTTTGTAGAAATGAATGTGAACCGTTTTGTCCTCGTTTAGTGTAAGTTGATTCGAAAAACACCATTTGTTCATTTTTTCTGTTACTTCTTGCATCATCTAATGCTGATATGGCAACCGTGGTATCGTCGGCAAATTTGATGGTAAATCCAAGAAGTGATAATGGTTTACAATAATATGAATATATGAGAGGTGCGGGGACAGATCCTTGGGCAGCTCCGATGTTTAGTTCATATTCTGAGGAGGTATGATTTCCGATTTTGACTAACAGACTTCTTTCGGTTTAGAAATGAATTATTAAGGACAGTGCGTTTCCCCTTATTCCAACAGCATAGAGTTTCTGTTTGATGAACTTTAGGAAGGAATAAAAATTTGAAATTTAGTACTTATGTATAACACGATATGCACTTTAAAAATCGCCAATAAAAAACTAGGGTTGCAATTGTAAAAAATTACCGATATCGTCATATTATTCTCTGATTTGAGACACACTAAAAAGGACCACAACTTAAAATGCTAATAATCGTGTACAAGCATTTTTCCAAATAAAAAACTGTACAAATAAGTTCAAAGTTGCAAACTCCCACTGTATTATATAACTATGAATACTAGTTTTTATGAAATTAATGGTAAATAATAATTTGGTATTTAAAAATAATTACCTACCTACCTCTTGGGTTGTGTTTTCTCATTTAAAATAACATCTAAAAAATTTCTTGCTATCTATTAATCCTAGAATTGAGTATCTGAAAACGTGCTCACTCCACACCACTCACCTTTGCATTTATGTATAAAAATCAACGAATGAGGTAATGAACTATATTTATTAAATAAAAAAATTCGTTTTTTTGTACCTATTTTAGTTTATAATGATAATAATAAAATTAATTAACAACTGTCAGTTTTGGGCCAAAAATAAAGTCATTTTTCTTTTTTGAAATTTCGATTTAAAAATGTTTTTTAATAATTAGTATTTGGAACACTTCTCTAATAAGTCCCAAAATACCCAACTTTGCCTAGATTTCCTTACTGTTGGAGATTCCCCATGTACATAAAGTCGCCACATTGGATCTTTGCCCGTGCGTCATCAATCAACGATCAGGACTCAACGTGGTTAATAACTCTGCATCCTTATTTATTACAGTAACAAGTTTGAATAAAAGCATAAAAGAACGTCTCCAAGATTCCGCAATAATATAACGTGCTAGACAAGAATAAAACTATTAACGTCAATTAATTACTTTTTTTATTTGTTTAGTTGACTACCGTTGTATTTTAGAACGTCATTGTCAACCTTATTTTGATCTGCCAATCTAATTCGTATTTTGTAAATTTGTGTGCCTTAAAACTGTTCCTTTTTCTAAAAATAGTTCTTTTTAGAGCTAATTATACCCACCATCTGTTTTGGCGGTAAGTATTTACGGATTTTTATAATACCTAATTTATTTATTTTAAATATTCTAACCGTGAAAGTTCTTTGAAAAGTTTACGGCAGTGGCTAAATTCCCTTAAATGAAAGGATGTCATAAATTTGACTTTTGGGATTTTAATAGTCAATAAAACACCAAACTTTTCTAGATTTTAAGCTTTAAAAATAGTATTAAATGTATTAACATTTGTTTGTCAATTTCTTTTAGATAATAGAGAATGCCAGGCAAAACTTAAAATAAATAATAATTTTTCGGGATATTATGTAGGTACGTCAAACGGTAGGCAGGCACGTCTATTTTATGAACTTAGACTTAGTTTTGACTTTTTTCGGCTCGTAATTTTGATTTGATTCATACGATTTTGATGACGCACGGGAAAAGATCCACTGTGGCGACTTTACACAAATTTGTAGTCTACAACGACATATCAAGATAGATATCTCACTCCCTTTATCATAACAAGATGTCAAATGCACGATGTCAACGTCTGTCATTAATTGACAAACAGAACTAAACTCAAATTATTTAGTTTAACCCCGTGCCGTCGTCATGGAGGTCACCACCTGACCACGCATGTTGCCTCGGAGACGAAGACGGTGCTAGGAATGTTGACTCACTCACTTCTTTAAGGTAGGAGTATCAACATGCTTGCCAACCTATAACCTATTTCGCATAGATTTATTTATGTTTTCTAGCTTTTATACAAAATTTAAAGAAAATCAGTATCGACTTGATATTCTATAGGTAATAATTGACGTATTTAATAAATATCAAGGAATTTCATAACATATTTTAGGAGAATTGTATAGCGAAAAATATCAGGCAAGATTTTTTTTAACATTATTATGTCATTGTCACTTATTGTTCTTTCACTATACAATTCTCCCAAAATTAGCAATGAAGTAAATTGATATTTTTGTAATATATCAGATACTACCTAAATAATGTACCGACCATATTGATGTTCTTTAAATGATAATTATTAAAATAATAAACTAAAAAAATCAACGCGAAATAGGTTATAGGTTGGCAATAGATTGAATGACGTTGAGAATTCAACCTTAAAATCGATAATAATATGGTTCTATTTTGCTGTCGTTGAAGCAAATAAATTAATGATGACATTACCAAAATAGTATTGTTTTACTGTTGGGGAGTAAAGTTCTCTAATTAAACAGCAACTGGGCTCAGGAATTTTGAAAAATGTATATTATTACAAAAAATTTAGACTCGATTTTTGGCCCAAAACTAATTTTTTTTTTCACTCAATGGTCTCAACTTCAGCTCAGCATTACCAACTTAAACCTAAACCCCAGTTTATGTACACGTATCGTTTTATATTAAATTTAATATTTTATATACACTGTAAGTAAAATCTACATAATTATTTCATAATATAAAAAGAAAAACAAGGTCACATGCTGAGAGTCAGCTAACAAAGAGTTTGTCAAGCTCTCCAACTCGCGCACATTTATATAAAGGAAGCATTTAAAATAAGTCGATAATCATTTTGTTTTTGAGCGTCTAAATAAATAAGTCGATATTTCTTTTTCTGTAAAACATCTTTCTGGACCGGCTGTATAAATATATTTAAATACACCTAGACACACTAACGACACTTGCAGTGCCTTTTTTGCATTATAACGAGCCCTCGAACGCAGCCATTAGGTCGCTTTGCATATTCATGTCGATTTTGTTTGCCATCTGAAAAGAAAGTTCATAATATATTAAATATACCAAGGTAACGACAAATTTGTAAATAGCTTCAAATTAATAAATTATCATCAAATTTTAATAAATCATCTTTTATGTTTATAAATAAATCAAAATTAAAAAATAATAATATCTCTTCACTATCTTTCAATAATCATATAATTAAATATACCTACTACCTAATAGAATTAAATTTTTAGGTTATATATTGATGAAAATTTAAGTTGGAAAAAACATATTGAATATTCAAGAAGTTACATATCACTAATAATTGGCATTTTGTTTAAAGCTGAAAATTATATATCATTAAAATATTTAAAAAATATATATTATTCTTTGGTTTATTCAAAATTGCAGTATATGATTTCATTTTTGGGGATCAGCGAATTTAACTACAATTCAGCCATTAAAAAAACTACAAAACAAAATAATTAAATGCATACATAAACTTCCTTTTTTAGAACCAACTATAAATTTGTATGAACCAAACGGATATTTAAATTTAGAAAAGCTTTACAAATTAAAACTATGCATTCTAATACACTCTATTATTATTAAAGAAAAACAATCCAATATAATATTTCCTTCGACCAACATTATTCACATTACGAGACAAAAACCATCATATTCATACACCTTTGGTAAAGAGTACTTTTGGCAAAAGATCAATATTACACAAAGGAATAACAATTTACAACAGTTTATTATTCTTTTTTTTGTAAATGGTTGGTTATTCTATATATTTTTTTAAAAATAATTTCGATGGAGTTAATAATAGTTACTAAACATGATTTTTATTATTTGTGATTTTATATAAAGGGTGTCAAGGATAAGAATGCACTCTAAAGGGATCTCATAAACCATAGGATACAGAGATGGTTAAATTAGAGAAAACTTGCGCATTACTGAATCCTGTAACGTCATGTTTTCAAATTTAAAAAATTCCGAATGCTTCCGAAGATATTTGGATAAAACTGAATTTTCGCGATTTCGTTTTAATTGATTTATGATTTTATTTGAGGAGACATGTCAAAATAAATTGAACATTCTAATCGCCACATTTTCTCCCCTACAAGATGGTTTAATTACATCTTTGATCCGACGTTTCGTTAAGTCACAACCATCATCAACTTTGTTATTTTAAATACTAGGAAAATTTTATTTTATGCTTAATAAATTCTACGCTTTATTCTTAATCTAACGGTGTATCACACTTATTATTTATTAGACGTTTCGATATTTAAAAACACATCATCAATGAAAATAGGCACATTATCGAAAATATTTTTGTTTTTATTGTTGTATTTAAACACTAGTTGGATTTTAAAACATTTTTTTTTTAAAGAAACTTATAACAAAACATAATATCTAATAAAACTTATCTGAAAAATGCAACAAGTAAAGTAACTAGACTGGGTACATATCGCTAATCGTCAGCCGAGAGTGCATCTAATATTAGTACTAAAAAGATTTACAAAAATTTACAATAAGAAAATACTTTTCTTTTCTTTTTTTCTATTTACTATTGCTTTTTTTGCCTCACCTTCCTGCGGAACGTGAAGGGAAAACATATCGCCAAATTGTCATTATAACAACTGACCAAAACTACAAAATGGTGCAAAATTTCCGTTTTCTCGTATAGATAGGTAGTTTTCTTAGACGGCGCCGTATAGGTGCTCTTTAAACTCGCACACCTTTGTGCAATGTGGGATATACTTTCCATATTTGCTCTATAAAAATATGTAAGTATTCAATCGATTAAAACATAAGGAAAAAATTATTCTTACATGGAAGCTATCAATTATCAGCTAATAAATTTGTAGAAATATTATTGTGCCGAGCCCTTCGGGCACGGCACTGTTCTAGTTCGTTCGTTTAATTATACGAGAGCTGTCACTTTGACAGGTAAGTGTCATTTTTTTTAGCTTTTTCGTAGCGAGGGTTATAGCTGTAAGAATTCGAAATTAAAAAATTTTCAGGTACCTAAATAAGAAAGTTTTATACGACAGCTGTCAAATTTTGACAGGTAAGTGTAATTTTTTTTTAGCTTTTTCGTAGCAAGGGTTATAGCTGTAAGAATCTGAAATTAAAAAAAAATTTAATACCTATCTAAATAACAAAGTTCTATACTACAGCTGTCAAATTATGACAGGCGGGTGTAAATTTTTTTAAGCTTTTTCATATAGAGGATTATAGCTATACGAATCCGAAATTTAAAAATTTTTTAGTACCTAAATAACAAACTTTTATACGACAGCTGTCAAATTTTGACAGGTAAGTGTCCATTTATTTAAACTTTTTTCGTAGCGAGGGTTAAAGCTGTAATAATCCTAAATTTAAAAAATTTTCAGTACCAAAATAACAAAGTTCTATACGACAGCTGTCAAATTGTGACAGGCGGGTATAAATGTTTTAAAGCTTTTTTCATATAGAGGATTATAGCTGTAGGATTCCGAAATTTAAAATTTTTTCAGTGATTAAATAACAAAGTTCCATACGACAACTGTCAAATTTTGACAGGCAAGTGTCAATTTTTTTAAAGTTTTTTCGTAACGAGGATTATAGTTGTAAGAATCCCAAATTGAAACATTTTTCAGTACCTAAATAACAAAGTTCTATACGACAGCTGTCAAATTCTGACAGGTAGGTATATATTTTTTTAAACTTTTTTCGTAGCGAGGGTTATAGCTGTAAGAATCCTAAATTGAAAAAATTTTCAGTACTCAAATAACAAAGTTCTATACGATAGCTGTCAAATTTTGACAGTTAAGTGTCAATTTTTTTTAGCTTTTTCGTAGCGAGAGTTATAGTTGTAAGAGTCCGAAATTATAAAATTATCAGGTCCCTAAATAACAAAGTTCTATACGATAGCTGTCAAATTTTGACAGGTAAGTGTCAATTTTTTTTTTAGATTTTTTGTAACAAGGGTTATAGCTGTAAGAATCCTAAATTTAAAAATTTGTCAATACCTAAATAACACAGTTTTATACGACAGCTGTCAAATTGTGACAGGTAAGTGTCAATTTTTTTTTAGAGTTTTTGTAACGAGGGTTATAGCTGTAAGAATCCTAAATTAAAAAATTTCTCAGTTTCTAAATAACAAAGTTCTATACGACAGCTGTCATTTTGACAGGTAAATGTCAAGTTTTTTTTAAGCTTTTCTTGTATCTAGGATTATAGCTGTAAGAATCCGAAATTTAAAAAAATGTCAGTACCTAAATAAGAAAGTTCTATACTACAGCTGTCAGATTTTGACAGGTAAGTGTAATTTTTTTTAGCTTTTTCGTAGCGAGAGTTACAGCTGTAAGAATCCTAAATTTAAAAAATTTTCAGTTAGTAAATAACAAAGTTCTATACGCTAGCTGTCAGATTTTGACAGGTAAGTGTCAATTTTTTGAGCTTTTTTCGTATAGATTATTATAGCTGTAAGAATCCAAAATTTAAAAAATTTTCTGTACCTAAATAACGACATTAAAAAAAAAAAGAAAAAAAAACACTGGGGTTTGAACCCACGACCTTCGTCTCCAAAATCAACAGCCTCTACTACTACGCTATCGAAGCTTTGAGAGTGATTTGTGGTAAATAGGATATTAATGACGTATTCGATATTACATAGAACGTTGAGTATTGAAGATACACACAAATAATACACTTTTTTCAATTATTTTTGGTCAACCGCAAAGAAAAAGGTCCAAGACAGGTATTTCATACATTAAATACTCTCCGAATATTATAAAAAGTATAAAAATTGAAGTTAATATGCCTCCTGCAAGCCATTTTTATTATTACAAGTACGCGTATAAATGCGATATTTTCCCCCTTATTTTTGGTCAAACGAAAAAGATAAAGGTTCAAGGTAGGTATTTCCCACAAAAGACGTGGTCTAAATGGTCTTATTCCTCTAAAAAATCAATTTGGAAATCGCATTTTTCACCTATTTTTGACAGATGGTATAAAAGTTAAAGTTCAGGAAAACTCACGTGGTAAAATCATGGCCAACTTTCCTTAACCGAATGGTATTAGAATTTATAAATTTGGCCTGTTTCCGCCCGCAAAAACTTGATTTTTCTTAAACTTACGAATATATTTTAATAATTTTGGATATGTAGAGGTGTTAAGAAGTAATCAGCGCATTTTTTGAGAAAAAAATAAAACGGTTTTGTTAAAAATTGAATAAGCTACAGTCGATATAGTAAAAAAAAAGCTGCCGTTTTTTCCGTATTAAAGATAAAGAAACGAAAAAATATCTCTTAAATACAATTTGACGAGCTCTATCCGCTAAAGTTTACAACGTTTCGATCAAAAGTCGTTTTCAGTACGAAAAAAAATAAAAACCGTGAAAAAATCAGGCCTAACTTTATGATTTCCACTTTCTTACAATTTTCGGCAATTTCCATTCCACTTAGGTATAGAACGATATATTGAAAAAAGGTAGATTTTGAGATGGCCTAACCGATTATCCAAACCGCAAGTCGATTGGATGCACCCAATTCGACTTATTCGCGATCCAAGAGGTACCATTTTCGACCAAATTTTGACTTTGAAAAAATCAAAAAAATTACTTCCAAACTTTCGATCCAGCTCACAAACAATAGGGTTCTGTAGCCCACGGTCGTCTACGCGTCGAAAAAGTTTAAATCGAAAAAACTAATTTTTGTTGCCTGTATCGAATGCCAACGAGATCCCGATATTTCTCGACTTTAAAAATTAATAACTTTTTTCCGGCACACCCTGTATATTCGAAATTTTCACACAACGTACCCCCACTATTCCTTTGTAAACCCAAAAAGTTTCAATTGTCCCACATTAACCGTTTCCGAGAAAAAAAATCGCAAATGTGAAAATGTCGAAACTGACGACGCCGCCGACGCCGCCGACACGGACAACATACGCACATATTTCAAATGAAGCAGACGATATAGTGCAAAATTTTCGGGAAGCAGTCGGGGTTGCCGTGATTCCGCGTGAAGGCGACGAATAACATATCGCGTGTTCGCGCGATATGTAATAATTAATTTTAACAATAAAAACAAAAATATTTTCGATAATGTGCCTATTTTCATTGATGATGTGTTTTTAAATATCGAAACGTCTAATAAATAATAAGTGTGATACACCGTTAGATTAAAAATAAAGCGTAGAATTTATTAAGCATAAAATAAAATTTTACTAGTATTTAAAATAACAAAGTTGATGATGGTTGTGACTAAACGAAACGTCGGATCAAAAATGTAATTAAACCATCTTGTAGGGGAGAAAATGTGGCAATGAGAATGCCAAATTTGTTTTGACATGTCTCCTCAAATAAAATCATAAATCAATTAAAACGAAATCGCGAAAATTCGGTTTTATCCAAATATCTATATTAATGGTTATATAGACTGTCCTCATCTTCTCAGTCAAATTTCTCTTAGAGTACCGTCCCGACTTCTTAGAAGAAATGAAGTATTTTCTTTGAATGTGCATAGAACTAATTATGGCGCTCATTCTCCTCTAACCCGTAGCCTAGCAGTTTTAAATGCCTATCCTGAAATTGATCCCTTCGGAAGCTCACTCAACAGGTTCCAAAACAGTATTATGCGATCAAAAATATGAATAAGTGTTATGTTTGGACATATTTAGATATTTAAATTACTTTAATTATGATTAGATTATTTGTTATAATTAGAAATGTAAATTTTTAAATGGGGCATCCCGTATATTCTTAATAAATAAAATCTTCGGAAGCATTCAGAATTTTTTAAGTTTGAAAACATGACGTTACAACATTCAGTAATGCGCAACTTTTCTTTAATTTAACCATCTCTGTATCTCCTATGGTTTACGAGATCCCTGTACAGTGCATTCTTATCTGGGACACCCTGTATTGTATATTTGGTGTTATATTCTCTGTAATGAACTTTTTAAGTTGGTTAAGAATAAAGATATATATTATTATTATTATTAAGTTAAGCGTTCCTGTTAAAAAAATTAACTTAACACAGCAAAGATTGTTTCCTCCCCCCTTGCCGAAGTTGCCCTCTACATTTCTCATAAGATTATACAAAGTTGTCGGTGATAGAAGCAAAGATTTTTACTTTGTTTTGCTGGTTAAAAGAAGCAAAAGGAAAGTACCTAATAAGGTAAATGAACCGAGACGCAGTGATCAGATAGAGAGCATAGACATTTAATATACCTTTAGACCACTTCAGCTTATTTCGTGCGCAAACAAAAGTTTAGTTTTATGGGTAAAAAAATACATTTAGGGATGACATAATATAGCATCAACTTACCACTTCCCTTCTTCGTCTCTCTTGCTCCTGTAGCCTCTGTCTTTCCCTGTCCGATACCCTATCTGACCCAGAACTGAGGGATCCTGGCGAGGTGCTGCCCTCCCCGGGCGAGGATCGTAACTCCTCCACCCTCGGGGTGGGAATGGGTTGTTGTTCTCTCTCCGCTACGGCTTTCCTGTAACAAAATAACTGAGATAGTAAAGACTCGTTTAAAGGTTTTCTTACATGTTTGAACTACTAGCGAACACAATCATGATGTTTAATAAAGCTGGACGTAGAGGTAAATATAAAAAACGTTCTCGATGTTACCTAGCTTTTTCCAGCGCTTCTTGTTCCTCCATCTCTCTTCGCCTCTCCATTTCCTGTTTCATTCTTTCTCTCTCCGCCTGTTCCTTTTGCTGCCTCTTCAACTCCAACGTCTCCAATCTTTGTTTTTCTCTGTCTGCTTTTTCTTTTGCTTTATTCTGAAACGCTTTAAAACTGTCCATAACCTATAACAAACACGTACCTGTTAGAAAATTAATGAGCTTATGAAAGGTGAACCTATTTATTCCAATAAAAATCCCAAAAACAGTTGTTTATGAGGGATTCTCTAATAATAACAACATCTAAAATAATGTAATTGTTAAATATAACTAATTAAAAATACAATGTAAGTCAATAAAATATGTAAAAAATTATTCAATTGTTATTTCTTTTAATGAAATATTAAATAGATTAGCGACAACATTAATAATAGTTGGTTTAAAAAAGGCCGGCATATATGCGAAATGCATATACATGCATTTTTTGTGGATATTTTGTCAATTTTATAATGAAATGCATATTTTTCATAAATTATTATTATTTTAAGAGCATATTTTTATGTTTTCGGCTTTATCAAAAAAAATTAAAACGTTAAAGGTTTAATGTCCAGTTCGGTACTGATCTCAGGGATTTTCCAATCTGAAGATTATAATAAATAATATTATATTTACATTTTGGTTATACACACGGTATATATTGGGGGTTTCCGGGGTTTGCAGGTATATTGTTAGGGGTTGTTTATTGTCACTTAATAATGCGTTATTATTACATGATTAACAAACTGTATTTAAATTAAAATAAATTAATTTCAAATGTAAAAAAGTGTTTCTAAAAGCACCTCTAAGAGTGCAGTTGTATAAGGAGAGATTACCAGGTTAGTTTACCTCCAGAACCTGTAATAACCCGGTGGGAAACATGGATTAAGGCACCAATATTCTACGCAGAGCATCTCGAAGCCATTAAAGAACTATTAAAAAGTGCAAGTGTAGCTAAAGATCTCATTTATTAAGGTTAATTTCAGTTTAATACCGGACATAGTATCCTCGTTGGAGAGTAGAAATTTAAGTTTAAGAGATTCAATTAGTATTGTTGAATCTTTTTCCGCTAAATGTAACAACATTCCCGGTCAAGTAAGGAACAAATTGGATGTAACTGAGAAAAAGAATGAAGGATTTAAATACTTAACTGCAATAAAAAGCTATGAGGGTAAACCATCCAACGAAGTTGTATCTTGGCCTTATTTTGCTACCTAAGTTTCAGTATTGTCCGATTAGATCAGTAGATGTTGAGAGAAGCTTCTCTTTGTATAAACATATTTTTACCAATAGAAGACAATCCTTTTTAGTTGAAAATTTTGAAAAACATTTAGTAATAAATGCTTTTTATACAATTTTAGGTTAAAAAATTGTTTACTTTTAGTTTTCTTTGTTTTTTTGCATTTATTTAAAAATAACCATATTTTTTAGAACCTAATGTGTTTCTTTACCTCATTTTACAATAATAAATTAAGAAATATTGCATACCAGTAGGCATATTTGGTAAAAACAAATGCAAATAACTGTATTATTTAAAAGCAAACAAGGCGCATATTTGGCTGAATTTAAGTGCATATAATCCGTCCATTAGTTATCAAGTAGTATCTACAATTGCTTGGAGATGCTACAGATTGTTAGCTCTGTCCAAGGCCGTTTCTGGCCTGCTGGCCGACCTTGTGCGACATATGAACGTATTTTTACCCCAATAACAAAATATGTAATATACAGGGTTCCCCATTTAAAACGAAACAGGCTAATTTAAAAAACAACGCTCGGACCAGTCGATTTTTATTTCGAGGGGGACTTCTTTTGCGTATATTGTCAATCTTGTTACTTCAAGCCCTTAGGAGGGATGGGGGATAAGATCTAAATCTTAAATGGTAGTAGTTGTAAGAAAGATAGTACTTCCGGTTTAACCGGAAGTTGACACTATTGGAAAGATAATAAAAATCGAAGATAGGGACATGTAAGCCGTTTTACTCTAAGACGTACAGTTAGAAAGCTAGACGCTGTCAAAGTTTAAAAATCTCATTTTTCAAGAGTCAATATCTCGGAAACTGTTTAGTATACACTAATAATTTAATTATTAAAAAATGTTCAGAATTTAGTGCAGAATCCAAGAAGATTATACAAAATAGGGGTATCTATTTAAGATTTAGATCTTACCCCCTCCCTCCTAGGGGCTTGAAGTAACAAGATTGACAATATACGCAAAAGATGTCCCCCTCGAAATAAAAATCGACGGGTCCGAGCGTTTTTTTTTTAAATTAACGTGGAACCAGATATTTAGCCTGTTTCGTTTTAAATGGGGAACCCTGTATAATAAAATAATTGTGTCAAGGGCATATCCTCTTATAAATCCTAGAAAAAAATTAAAATATATTTTATTTAGGCAAAGCAAGAAAAAAAAACTTTAATCCTAAATCATTTGAGTACCGGGGCAAAACTAAGTTCGCGTACTTTTGCCCCATTTAGCAACACTGCAAAAATTGCCAGGTATTCTTACAACCTAACCTCATTCCAAACTTATAAATAAAATAACTTAGAACTACCCTAAAAATAAATCCTAAAAAGTGATTCAATAAAACATGCATTTTTACTTTTATTATAAGTTAATTTTGTAATGGAAAAAATTACATTTAATTGCTAAAAAACTATATTTACCTAATATTTTATAAACAGTATATACTGGTGCGCTGGTTTTCAAACTAGACAGAAGTTATTTATAACAGCATTTGAAACAAGACATCGGCGGCAAATTTAAATAGGGTGCGTTCTTTTGCTCTGTAAGTGTTTTTGCCCCCACCTACCCTACTAACAAATTAATAAGACCTACCTACATACTTAATTAATCAAATAACATCAATTCCCGGCCGCCTTCATATTTTTGAAAACTCCTAGAATTTTTTTACGTCTAAATTTTTTTTCTGTAAAACTGCAGGCGGCTTTCGCCGCCCTTGTGCGGGGGCACTCCCAGCACACCACTCAGAAACGGCCCTGGCTCTGTCCATTTGATTTGTGCAAGTTGTTCGACTATTGACGGGCTTCCATTGTAGGATTATAATTATTATCGATTTTTCTTACCTGCTGTTTACTGCTAGCTCCAGAGGCATTATTCTGCGGCGAACCAGCTTTTGCCAGGCTACTCCACGAACTCGCATTTTTAACATCAGATTTGCCCTTGTATCCAGTCGTGACATTACCAAAAGGTACCACCATGGGCTTCTGGTCGCTCATCCCAAGGGGCGGTTTCTTATCCGTCAAACCGTACGGATCGGGCAGTTCAGGTTTAAGCACAAAACCCTCTTTCTTAATCTGTGCGTTATTGACGTGAGTAGGCAGGGGGTCGAACATTGAAGGGATGGATAGTTCCATGGGTAGACCACCCATCGAGGACATACCATTGTTGTTGGTGTTCATGGAAGGTTCAAACTCGTGCTTCATACTGTAGCCGTTGTTTTGGGAATGTATGGAGGGGTTTTGTGCATGAGAGTGACCCTAAAAACGGTAGTCAAAGAATTAATTTAGTTTGATGAGTTTTGATCATGATTCATATTATTAACTAGTATTTGAAGATCTTGGTGCACGGAGGAAAGAAGTCGGACATATCAAATAGGTATGCAGACTTCTAGCACCAAAGTCTATAATTAGGTACTTATAATCAAATATTTCATTCGGGACCCTATATATATTATTGATTCATTTTTTCGAAACTGCCTTTTTAGGAGCTACAAGAGTGACCAAAGGAGAAATATTCAACTATGTCTACCTTTAACTAATCACAATAAACATATACATTGTTAGAAAAGACGAATAACAAAGACAGTCCAACACAAACACAAATATTAGTAAAAAAGCGTCAACATACCAACCCTACCTGATGCATCAGGCTTTGCATGTCTTGGTCCATATGTAAGTTGTGATGTTGGGGCACGCCCAACGGGTTGGGAGGCATCCCGCCGAGACCGACCACATTTAAAGGTTTTAAATCCAACGGGCTGCCCATTGGGTTTGCTGTAATCGTAGTATGGTGCTGTTGTTGCATGTTGGATGCCATAATGTTGATCGGCGGTTTATTCTAAATAAATATAGGCTTGTATTAGTTTGATCAAGTTGAAATGTTAGGTTTTAGTCTACTCTGGGAAGACTATAAACAAACACAAAGGAAGGTTTTCAAGAACAAGGAAACTGGTTACTGGATAACATAAAGGTTATTGGTTTACGGATGGACAACTAATGGATTATCGGGATACGGTTTTGAATTAAAGGATACAGAAACACCAATTCCTCCTAAAACCACATCCCTACCTGACTCATAGTCGTCATGGCCAAGACCGTGTCCATGGGCTCGTTCTTCACCATCTCTTGCTCCAAATTAGCCAGACTCTGTTCTATCGGGTCCGTATACTGTGTAACCCCCGCGGTCAACGGCGACACAACGGTTGGTTTTGGTTTATCCGGAGACGGGGCCATTCCCTGACCAGTCGCCCCCACCTTTACCGCACTACCAACGCTAGTTGGAGGCTGCGCGGGGAGCGGTAAAGGTATCGTGGGTGGTTTATCAGTTGTCGATTGTTTTCTAGCAGCGGGAGGAGCAACAGGCGCCGCAGCTGGAATCGGTTTGATAGACGGGGTAGGACCATTAGAAGGCGCGGTCGTAGCTGGCGGTTGCTGAGTTGCCGGCGGGGCAGAGGTAATGGTGGGCGCAGTCGAGATGGTTATGGGCGCCACTGTTAGCCCTGTCGAGGCAGATGTTTTTTGTTGCTGGACGACAGACGCAGTGGCTGGAGGCTGTGTAAAGATTGTTTGGTGTAATAATGTCGTTAAAATAATATCGATAGAACTAAGTTCCACTTACCGTACTGGGCCAAACTTTACTGCGATTTCTAGTTTACTTTTTATCGATTACTAATATTAAAATTTAAGTATTGTGTATGAGCTAACTGAAGCAAAGTTCTTTGGGGTAATCTACTATGGGGAGACACGCATGTAGTTCGCTAGAAAAGTTTTTTAATTAAGTTCAAAACGCTAATAGTCTATCAACTATAAGTACTAGTGATAAAATCGTTGATGTTCCATCCATATCGAGTAAAGCCAATTAAAAATTTGAATTAAGGCCTCACAGTCTTAGTTTATACTAAGGACTTCGGGTTGTTTCCCTGCGTTAAAGAAGGATGACCTTTCTCTGCGTGGGAGGAGCACGCTTCCAGAAGAAAATGGAAAAGCTTTTTAATGACCGGTTTGTTCGTATGAATAGGATATATTTTAATTGTGGTGAACGAAATAAATGTATAGTGAAAACTTTTCTAGCGATCTATGTACCGTGCTAGTTTGAATGTGACTGCATTCCGTGCTGAAGACGTTATCAAGTCGTCCACATGACGTAAAATTGGATTATCATCGGTAAAAAGTATAATAGAAGCCCAAACTTTGTCGATCCTTTGATAAGTAGTATTAAAACAAAGAGTAATGGTATTTGTATTTATGCTCATAAAAAAAATTAAAAATCTTTGGTAGTTTTGACTTTGTCTGTAGAAGTGATGACTTTGTTTATTTTATATCGTGCAATCTATAGTCATGGCAAATATCTGGATACCTTTAGAGTCTTCGCAAAACAGTCTCAAATTTGGTGACCATTTAATGAGAACTTTACCTACCACCTGTATGTATCTACTAAAAATATGCATAGTCTTGTTGCAAAAAAAAAACTCGTAATATTACTATTGAATTATAGAGCTACTTCTTTATATCAATTTGTATGACAAATTCTTATTAAAAACACAAATAACATAATATATCGAAATATACCTCTCTACTGTCAGTCATTTCCATTTGCAGAAAAACCAGACGGGCATTGCAATTAATGAATTAAAGTATAGAACACAATTAGTGGTATATATCAATGCTCTATTTATAACTACATATCAAAGCACCGACAAATTTTGCGTTAGGTATTTTGTATGCTCCACAGTATCAAAAAGGTCCTAATAAATGATGGCGAAAAGCAGAAATCTCAAAATGTGTCCAAAACATCAATCCCTTACCAGAAAATTGCAAACTATAAAAAAATATTTGTTTTCAACATTTTATAGCAAATGAATTACACTGGCCGACAAGATTTTTCTAACACAGGTCAGCTCTTTATTTTTAAAATGGAAATACCCTTCTAATAATAGAAAAAATATTCGGAAAGCCCCAATACATACCATTTTTCAATAGCTTAATAAGACCATTTTACATCAGCAAGTAGTCAATTTAATTAGGGGACGGTTAAAATGGATGCATTTTATAACAGAAAAATTCCCTGAACTGTAGGAATTTTAGTAGGACTTCAGGGAGGATTTACAAAATATTGCTGTTTTCTTTGTTTGTGGGACAGTTGTGCAGTAGATCAGCATTATGTAATAAAAGATTGCCACAAAGAAGTGAATTTCAGCCGGGATCTCAAAATGTTAAGTTTGCACCTCTTGTAGACCCCAAAAAAGTCCTTCTGCCTCCTCTTCACATTAAACTTGGGCTGATAAAAAACTTTGTGAAAGCTATGAATAAAGACGGTGATGGATTCAAATACCTAAGACAAGTATTTCCCCAGTTAAGTGATGCCAGATTAAAGGAAGGCATTTTTATTGGGCCACAAATCAGAAAATTGCTGGACGATGTCAACTTTACAGAGAAGCTTACCAGGCAGGAACTCAGAGCATGGAACTCATTTGTTAGTATAGTAAGGGGATTTTTGGGCAACAATATGGATGCAAACTATCAACAGTTAGTTGATGAACTTTTAGATTTCTACAAATCGCTTGGTGCCCGAATGTCATTAAAAATTCACTTCCTCCATTCCCATCTGTCATTTTTTCCTGAAAATTTGGGAGCTGTCAGTGACGAGCAGGGTGAAAGGTTTCACCAGGATATCAGGACAATGGATTTTCGCTATCAAGGACGATGGGATCCAGCCATGATGGGTGATTACTGTTGGTTTTTGAAAAGAGAAGATATGACCCCTCATAAAAGGAAAAAATTAAATTTAATTAGTGTGTTTAGTTAATATTTGTAATGTTTGTGTTTTTCTTAGATGCAAGGTATGTTTAGGAGGTGTAAAAATTTAAATATAGTCAATATACACAGTTAGAAAATTCTTAAATTATTTTTTCAATATATATTAAATGAATGTTTGAAGGTTGTAGACAATGATGAAAGAGTTTTGGACTTCCATTGTCTTTATTTGTTTAAATCACAACGTTTCAACTGGTAAGTATCTCCAGTCGTCTTCAGGTGAATACATGTTCCAGTATTCACCTGAAGACGACTGGAGATACTTACCAGTTGAAACGTTGAGATATTAAATATTGTAACATTAAATGTGGTACTATAAATGTAACAAGAAAACGTTACGTGTTACAACTTTTTTTTTCTCATTTTCGTATTTGGATAGGTCCATTCTACCACAAGATGCTATTTAGCTTTGTTACAACAAAAAAAAATTTTTGTCGGCCAGTGTTATTAATGGAATACACTCCTGTGCAATATTTGCATTTCGGCTCCTTTATTACATGATGTTTTCGTTCTTTGCGTTTATATTGTAAGTACTTTCAACAACCTTCTACTTCTTTGAAAAATGACTTCCGTGGTGCAATCCGTTCGCTTTTTACAGCGCTTAAGAATTTAAAAATCACACTTTATCGGCTGCTATATTATATAACCAAATACTAACCACTATTGTCGGCACGGCATTATGATTCGCAGAGGGATTAGGAGATTTTTTGGACGCCGACGTTTTCTTCTTAGTCTGCTTTCCACTGGCGGGACCTAAAAAACCCATCACTCAATAAAACATCCTGATATTTCGACCGTTTTTGCCCTGAGTGCATAACTTGCGTGAGTTAGACCGACGTGGTGATTCTGGACAACGTAACGTACCTGTTAGTTGCCGAACGTATAACGTGTGTGGGACTAATAGGGTTATGGCGAGTCAAATTTGTCCTAAACTGCATAGCCGATAGCAGGGATGGTTTCACAAAACTACGAGTCTCGTTAGCAACAGTTGTACAAATTTTGGAGTTGTATAATAAAGTGAACACGATCCACAATAGCTATCTTGTAAATTTCACTTTTTCTAGTATTTCTAGAAATATCAATAACGAGTTAATTTGTCGGACCTGTACCTGGGTTACTTACAGACATGTAGTTTTGTGAAATAGCCCTCCCCCTAGGTGGTTAAGTTTTATAATTTCCCTTGTACTGCAACAACTCCATTCCACCCGAAAGCTATTCCTGTTAGTCTTTAAAATACTCATCAAATTTTTCAAATATCTGAAAAATCTTTGGTTCAATTCCATTTATCAGTGTTTTTTGTTAAGGTGGAATTATCAACGTCATTCAATTTATTGCCAACCTATAACCTATTTCGCCTTGTTTTTCTTAGTTTATTATTTCATTAAGATTTAAATAAAATCAATATCGTCTGCACATTATTTAGGTAATATCAGATATATTACAAAAATATCAATTTATTTCATTGCTTATTTTGGGAGAATTCTATAGTGAAAGAACAATGACATAATAATGTTAAAAAAAATCTTAACCGATATTTTTCGATATACCATTCTCCTTAAATAACTTATGAAATTCATTGATATTTATTTAACATGTTAATTATTACCTATAGAATATGAAGACGATATTGATTTTATTTAAATTTTGTGTAAGAGAAAAAATAAATAAATCTACGCGAAATAGGTTGACAAGCATGTTGATACTCCCACCTTAAAGAATCAATGGCTTCAATTATTTTCAAAATTTTAGATACTTATATTTGCCTACGATTTTATTGTTTAATTACCAAATTTGTATTCCTTATCATTTATAAGATATTAAACAAACGAAAATTAATTTAATTGAAAAATAAAAAAAAACATTCTATCCATCTTTAATACTTTTTCGTTAATAAATGCTGAAAATGTTGTCAATTTACTATTTGGCACTATCCTAAACGCAACTAAAACCCGTTTTGAACATTTCTTATTACTTCGGAGAAATTAACCAAGCATTTTTCTAAAAAACAAACTGTACTGGATTTATTCCAAGTTACAAACTCACACTGTATATACAGGATGTCCGGAAATGATCATTATCAGTTGTTCTTTGCTGAAACCAATTGAACCAGAATATTGATGCCTACCTCGAAGTCCAACAGGAAATCATCGTCATTTGTAATGGAATTAAATAGTTGCTACACAGGAATAGAATCAGGCCTAGAGTAACTTTCATCTGTTATTACAAAATATAATTGAGACGTTAAATAATAATGGTGTCGACAGCTCGAATGAATCACAATTAAATAACGAACTTTTTTGACAGGATTGGGTTAGAGGTCTTACCGCAATAAAATCAGGATAGTAACAAAAGCACTACTTATAATAAATTTAATAATAAATTTTATTTATATTATTAGACAATAGTATGCTAACACTCTTATTTTATTGTATCGGATACTACTATATTACAAACTTGTCCTCGGCTTAAAAACTTAAAATTTCAGCAGCAAAAACACTACATCTAACAGGCAAGAGATTAGACACTAAAACTCGTCATTTTCTTAATAATACAAAAGTGCCCAAATTTTAGGAAAGTATGTACAAAACAGCGTTTTATTTACAAGACCCAAACCCAGGAGAAGCGACAAAATCAAAAGAAAATAAAATGACAATAGAAATATATTTATATTAAAGTTTTGGAAAAAATTACATAAAAAAAAATTGTATAAAAATGAAGATATTAAATACATTAAGTGCGAATATTGATTAATATAAAACTCATACGAGAGATTTCAGTATGTACAACCATACTGCTAATAGAAGAATTCTTATGTACGTACTTAAAGTATAAATTAAGAATACACAGTATTATCAAAGTTCATAATGTGAAACAGAAACTATATGCACAAAGATTTGTGGTGCCTTACATAAAAAAAAACTGTTGTATGTAAGCTAATTTTGTAATATATCGTGTATAATATACTTATTCATTTTTAGTTTTTTCACAATCATATTTCTGGTTGATATAAAAAAAAAAAAAACATCAACATAATAATCTGTTTATAAAGATTTTTACAGCCAAAACCTACCTTAAATTTAAACGGGGTTTAAGAAATCGTTTAAGTGTTGCCTGAGTGCAAACAATGTGAATGGAGGCCAGCTCATTGACCATTTTTGAACCAAGTTTTTGTGAAAATTACAAACCATACAGTTACCACTACTACCAAATTTTAATTTTGACGAGGAAATTTTCTTACGTTGGTATTTTAGTTCGCTGTCAAATTTCACAAACTCATTTAAGGTGGGAGTATCAACATGCTTGCCAACCTATAACCTATTTCGCGTAGATTTATTTATGTTTTTTAGCTTTTACACAAAATTTAAATAAAATCAGTATCGACTTGATATTCTATAGGTAATAATTGACATATTTAATATATATCAAGGAATTTCATAACTTATTTTAGGAGAATTGTATAGCGAAAAATATCGGGTAAGATTTTTTTTAACATTATTATGTCATTGTTCTTCCGTTATACAATTCTCCCAAAATTGGCAAGGAAATAAATAGATATTTTTGTAATATATCAGATATTACCTAAGTAATGTGCCGACAATACTGATTTTATTTAAATGTTAGTCAATAAAATAATAAACTTGAAAAAATAACGCGAAATAGGCTATAGGTTGGTAATGGATTAAATGACGTTGAGAATGCCACCTTAACAATTTGTTCCCATCAAAAACTGAATAAATATCGACCATTTAGAAAACGTATTAATAAATTGAACATTTGTATCAATTTTATCGGTATTGTGCAATTACAAGCTTCTGCTAAAACCCTAGCGACGAGAAAGAAAACGGTTTGACTACTATTTTTTTCCCTAGTTTTCAATTATTTTCGGAGATCGTGAGTGTTTTCTTGGATTTTGATTTATGATGTTTACATCAGAGGTTATTTTTTTATACTGTTTTCGTGGATTCGGAGCGTTAGAAATAATGCACCTTGTCTTTATTATTAAAATCAAGGTATACATTTGGCTTATATACAGTTATAGGACCGGCCCTGGCCAAAGTTCAAGTTGTGTGTAACCATAATGTTCCTAGAAATGACATATGACAACGGCGGTCATCAGATTCTTAGCCGATAAATACTATACTGTTATTCCGCAGGTTACCGGAACATCTTTAAATCTAAGAGACGTAAAAAAGCTGGCTGTAGGGTGTAGACGAAATAAGAAAATCTTATGGGTGGTAACGTAACCCGAGCAAAGAAGAAAAACGATTGTTTTATAAAATGGTCGATAAAAAAACGTATACATTATCACAAACACATCGAACTAAAATACCAACTTCAACGCTAAAAAACGTCATGTCACATAAAAAAATATAGAGAAATTTAAAGCCGCCACACACATTGTCTGCATAATTAAATGTAGCGTTTGCCTTTCAATGAGATCACTAAACTAACGACAAGTGTACTTATCGACAGTAAATTAACTTAACGGAAACAAGAAATAATTGCGGTAAGACCTGTATGGCTGGTACGTGCTGCTCAATCCCATCACTCGTATGCACTCAAGGCTGGTCCAGGGAGTATAAATAATATACACTAAGGTTACAGAGTGGTAGAGGACCTTTTAACAAATAACATCGCTTTCTGGTATTACGTACCATTATTATCGTATACGTTTTATTGCATTTTTTGTCACTGCAAGTCGGTAAAACAAGTAATTTTGATTATTACTCCATTTTGATATACATGATGTTTACAAAGTTTTACGTAAAAACAAGTACTTGGCTGCGGTCAGCCCCTGTGTTTGACAACCGTATTTACCGTTTGTAGAAATCTTACGCATAGATAATTGACAGGAATAGTTCGCATAATGTAGCTAACTTTATCCCGGTCCCTGTATATTGCAGAGACGTTAAAAAATATAATAAGTAACTTCCATAATTCCATATTTAATCAAATCACATTTCGACTAAAATTGTAAAACTACAGTTAAATTCCTTTTTTTAAATGGGAACTTTTAATGCACAGCAATTTCTTATGTTATTTGTTTAAAAGGTCGATAAATATAAATACTACAATTATGCTGTTTTTACAGGTTCTTTTTTTGCTACTGCACAATCCACTTTTGGACTAACAATTTTCGAGTGAAACTATTTTTTTTATCGATTGACATTATCAAACTTTGCCCGTCCTTTTGCCCCGTACATACTCCTAGACCAAAAAGGTTCCGTCACATTTCCATGTGTTCATTATTTACAGATAAAAAGGTACTAAAATATTAGGAATTTAAATTTTATGAAATTAAAAAGATTTTTTTGCGAGCATGCTTCGGCCGACTCATTATACAGGGTGTCAAAAAAGTATGAAATAATACAAATATTTCAAAAAATACCAAACATAATATTTTTCAATCCACATCCATAAAATTAAAAACGACACACCTAGGAAGGACAATACCGTTCCTGTAACTGTACAGAGTTTTTTATGTTATAGAATGTCCTGTACTTATTGTAGAATCAAATAGCCCTTAAAATACAAATTCAACGATATAAGGTTTGATGTATTTGTCAAAATTACCCCTCTGAAAATTAGTGTTTGACGGGGTATCATTCATCATTATAGAGCAGCATCGGGCGTGCGCACAAACCTCGTATTATCGGTCTGTCCTTCTTTAGCGACATGCCCAAGATACACTCCAGAACCGGCTCGGCCGCCAATTTTGTTGTGTTTTAAGGTTTATCTGTGGATTCCTTGTAGTTTTCTTTGCTATTGTGGATTGTGGCGTGGGTGTTTAATATTTACGGATTTCTAGTTTTTGTGTAGTTTAGTGAATTGTGTTTGTGCTTTTAGTGACTTAGATTGGAATATAAACAATGACTAGTACTAGTACTAGTTGTATGATTTTATTAGGCCCAAATAGGGGTAAAATACCTGTTATTTCGTATTTTCAGTAAGTATGGAGTAGTGATGTATCTTGATATATAACTTTATTTTCTTATGATCAATTTCAACACACCAAACTAGGCTTGGGCTACACAAACAAGGTATAAGAATAAAGAGAAATAGACACCAAGACAGATTATCCCGATGCATGTTTTGGTATATTTTATTTGCAGCCCTGCTATCTAATTAGGTACACCTGTTTTTCGGGCAATATATTGCTTTAAAAAGTTTAAAAGACACTTTTCTCTATACTTATATTATATTAAAGAAAAAGTAAATACCTAGGTATGTTGAGAGTAATCCAAGGATGAATGTATTCCACGGGTCAAGTTCTCAATTCTCGATTTCAAGAAATTGTGCTTGAAAATGTTTTACACGTACCCAAGTTTTTCCCAAATTGTAAAAATCAATACAAGGTATATAACAACTAATATTTGACTTGACGTTAGGTACGCGATAACATCGAAAATTGGTTATTTTGCTGGTTTTGTTTGTTTTTTTTATAAGTTTTATAGTTTAATTGACTTGTTTTCTTTTTCTTCCCTTTCGAATTAAAAACACGACGACGACTCATTTTTTTAAACAAACTTTAAAAATAAAACCTTAAAAACAATTTTTATCCTCAAAATCTGATAGGTTTGCAACCACTAAAAATGCCAGAAATCACTAACTTAATTCCCAACCTGATCAAAAAAATTGAGAAGAAACTCCAATTTTTTGGCCAGAATTGAAATTTTAAAGCAAGGACCTGTCTATTTCTATATTGGTCAAATGATAATGTTGCAGTGCGCATGTCTAATCGTGTATAGCTTTGTTTACATGCGGGAGGCCATAAATTTGCCACTATCGTGATAATTGTTTGCTTATCTATGGATAATATATAGCAATTTTTACCCTCGAATCGGGTTTATCCTTCCTATGTGTACCGTTTTCGACTAGTGCCAATAAAATTATTCATAGCAATACTCCATACTTTCTTGACACCCTGTAGGTACCTATTGGTACTTTTTTGCCGATTAGAATTTAGGTTTAATTGAAATAAATCTCCTTATGACTAAATAAATTAATTAACACTTTTTTTTGCAAAGGGAAATTGAGCCGCAGCAAAAAACGACTCGTTAAAAACATCACCAACATTCTGATAAACTTTAAAACATCGTAAATTATTACCGAAGGGCCTTTTGATTATATCATGTCGTATTAGTAAGTACGCAGGGAATTTGCAATAAAACTTAACGTTTTTTTTTTGTAAAATCACTTCTACAGTACACGCGGGTAAAAAGAGGTGTAACTTTTGTACTATCTTCTGCTTTTAACCGACTTTTGTTATGGAAAGTTTAGTTCACCGAAGAACAAAAAATAAATATAAAGTTTACCTAAACCATACGGAATATTCTTGATAAAAACATTATAATTTCTCTAAATGTTAACAGACATTATTCTGTGATATAAAACGCCACAGGGTTTAGTATCCCAACCTATTATCTGTCTGTATTATTAGAAAATACCATAGACATATACCTATATGTATACGTCTATGGAAGATACACAGGTGTTAGAATTAATTTTTCTTTTATCAGTTTGTAATAACGGAATTTCACACGCCTTAAAAACCGACTATTACCCTTCACAATGACGTTTCTTCAAGATACCTTCTCAACTCTACTTCCTTGTTTTTTGGTATTCTACCACAATAATAAATAAATCATTTAAAGCTATTAAACTCAGTATTATTTAGGAGACAGTCTTTTTTTCGTATTTCGTTATAACTAAGCCTACAAGATCTCTTTAAAAAGGTCTCCTGAAAAAACGCCACGTCACAGTAAAACGGGTCAATACAGGTTCTACTACTCTACCGATAAATAAATATTAATACTAAAAATTGTTGGTAATTCAAAATGACGAAGAAACTTGGTTCCTCAAAATAGTTTGAAAAATTATGCATGTGCCTTTTTTTTATGTATAACACGACGATTACATAATAAAAAATAATATATTATACAAAAAGTCTCTCAAATAAAAATAAACTATTAAAACAACTCTTCAATATTTACTAAGTCAGTTATTTTAGAAATACTGACCCCAAGCGTTCGAGCAACTTCATCGACAAAGGGACATTAATAATAAACTTTTAAAATTCCAGATTTTCTTGTAAACCAGATAAAACGGGACCCTTGCACTGAACGAAGTTGCCTCAAAAAATTGTCCCTAGCGCAGGCGAAATATATTTAACACTTAACCATTTATAGAAAAACTATTCAATAAAAACTGGACGACAAAATAATCACGAGCAATGCAATGGCACTAAATCTCTATACAAATGAATAGTTTATGTCGAATATTATACTTAGGATTTAATAAGACGTTGGAAAATCAGTATGTACAGGGTTTTTGACGCTTTATAACGGCCTTATCTGTTGTATGCAAGATTGTGCTAGAAAACATTATTGAATTTGAGACGGGTTTGGCGCCTAGCAGCGACGAAAAGAAATAATTGGCAACGGTATAACACAGCGACTATAAAGCAATGATAGATCATGTATCTCATTTATAAAAGTACTTTTGCGCCGAACCGATATCTCACTGTTTATAGCGGACATTCTATCATGGAACACTTACTTGTAAAATTAAAATCCTGGCACTAAATCAGGTAAATTCTTAATAGTTACAAATTGAGTCAAAAGGGATTTGAAAAGGTCTTTAAAATCTTCAGCAACTGCGTATTTTTCATGTAATAATAATAATAATAATAAGTTTATTTAAAATTTAATAATATAATAAATATGTTTATGTTGTCTTCTATAAACTTCTTCTTCAATCCCCTGAAGCTAAGCTTGTTAGGGGCAAATCTTATTTTTTGTTTTAGTATGTAAAATCATAAATATGAATTAAAAATCAAGTTTTAAAGTAAAAATTTTTTATTTTTAGTATAAACGCAGTTTTTATTGAAGAAATATATTACCTATAATAAAATTATTAATTTATAATTGTTAAGTAAAAAATATTACTTATATAAATTATTATTCAGAACAATATTAATTAATTAAAGCATTTCTAAAAATATCTTCAAATTGTCTGTTTTTAATATCCATGTTTTTATTTGGACTTAAAATGTTTTTAATAAAATCAATTTTTAAAATTTTTGTTGGTAAATCTAAATAAAAACAAATATTTGAATTTTTTTTGTCCTATGGACTTATTTATTTTAGGTTTTATGGTTATTTCATTTTTATGACGTGTATTATGATTATGGTTTTTAAATTGTATAAGATTTTTATTGTCCTGTATACAGGGTGGTCCAACGAAAACTTAACACCTCGATTTTCCTGCTTTAAAATGAAAATGTGGAAAATCGCGCGGACCCGTCGATTTTTATTTCGAGGGGGACATCTTTTGCGTATATTGTCAATTTTTTTGGATTCTGCATAAAATTCTGAACATTTTTTAATAAAAGCATTATTAGTCTATACTTAACAGTTTCCGAGATATTGACTCTTGAAAAATGACATTTTTGAACTTTGACAGCTTCTAGCTTTCTAACTGTACGTCTTAGAGCAAAACGGCTTACATGTCGCTATCTTCGATTTTTATTATCTTTCCAATAGTGTCAACTTTTGGTTAAACCGGATGTAAGAAATATAGTACTTCCAAAAAAATTATATAAAATAGGGGTATCCATTTAAGATTTAGATCTTACCCACCCCCCTCCCTCCTAGGGGCTTGAAGTAACAAGATTGACAATATACGCAAAAGATGTCCCCCTCGAAATAAAAATCGACGGGCCCGAGCGATTTTCCACATTTTCATTTTAAAGCAGGAAAATCGAGGTGTTAAGTTTTCGTTCGACCACCCACCCGGTATATTATATTAAGATGTTATAAATGTAAAGTTGTCTTATGTTCAACTTTTTTGTTTCTGAATATAATTCTTTTGAAGGATAAAGATAATCTTTATTGAATGAAATTTTTAGAAACATTTTTTGTAATATTTCTAATTTTTCAACTAAAGTTCTATTTATTTCTCCCCAACCTAAAATTCCGTAATTTAAATGAGTTTTAACTAACGCGTAATAAAATATTTCCATATGTCTTACATTTAAAAAATTTTTAATGTTTTTAAAAATCGGTAGTAACTTCTTTATTTTTTAATTAAGTATTCTATGTGAAAATTCCAATTTAATTTACTGTCAAAAATAATTCCTAAATATTTTATTTTATTAACTTTAAAAATTTGAATGTCTTCATTTATTTGAATACTATTCATATTTCGTGGTAGGTTATTTAGGTTTAAAGTAAAAGGAATATAAGATTTAGTACCAGAATTTTTATTTTACAAGTAAGTGTACCTGTATACCGGTCCTACGATAAAATATCCTCCATAAACAGCGAGATGTGGGCTCGGTGCAAAAGTACGCTTAGGAATGAAATGATTCGTCTATCTTGGCTTAATTTTCGTTGGATATTATAGGCTGTAACATTATAGAACCAGTTTTTATTAATGCAAACTTTACGAGCGAACTTATTACGCGAAGATATTATTCCACAATTAGAAATTCTTTATCCAGGCCGAAGAAATATCTGGTTTCAACAAGATACAATGCAAATAACACGCTCCGGTTGTATGGGCGATTTATATAACTCGTCGACCTAGTCCCGTATGAATCAATGCATGGAAAAATGACCCTTTGCGGTTTTCCATCTAAACACAATCCTTACATATTGAGGAACCTATAGTGCCCAACATAATCAAAGTATAGCCGATGCGGTAACTTCCTTTTTAAGAGAACAAAATACGCTTAGACCAGGGTCGATAATTTTTGAAACAAAAAAAAATAATAGTAGGATGAAACCCATTGGAAAAGGAAGAGAATATAACAAAAATGAAAGGAAAAATAATTTACGGGCGATCCGAGATCGGGAAGTGGAAGGGGGTGAGTTTTTAAGGGTAGAAAACGATTTATCTCGATTTCCGGCAAAACTACAAGTCCTATGGAAAAACGTTAAATGGCAAAGTTGTAGGTAATAAAAAGATCTACAACTTTTGTATTTGCACTTTTTTCACATAACCTCAAAATTTATGTGAAAAATTCAAATAACCAAGTTTTGGGTTTTTTATTTATATCTTTTAAAAAAAAAATTATTTTTTTTACGAAATTTGGTGAAAACTTACCTTTTTATGTCCCAAACACACTGTAATTTTTTTGATTTAAAATATTTATTTTTTCACCCTTTTTTGACTTAATATCGAAAAAGCACCCTAATTTTCAATCGAAAATTCTCACGTCAAAATATCTGCTTTTTTAAAAAAGTCTGTGGGCTTTTTGTTCCTTGAAATCTCTACTTTCTGATGGTGTAAAAAAAATATACATTACTATGGTAAATGTTCTTAAAAAATGCGGAACGAAAAAAACTCGAATCAGAATTTTTTTTTTAATCATTATGTACAATATTGAGCTATTTATTAAAATTTATACTTTAATTACTCGAAAAACGTAAGATTCCATGTTACATTGATAAACAAAAAATTGCAAGTCGAAATATACTACTATAATTAACAACCAAATAAGTTAATAAAGTTGATATTTAATAATTCGTTCGTTCCTTTGCATTTTTTGAGAACATTTACCATAGTAATGTATATTTTTTTTTACACCATCAGAAAGTAGAGATTTCAAGGAACAAAAAGCCCACCGACTTTTTTAAAAAAGCAGATATTTTGACGTGAGAATTTTCGATTGAAAATTAGGGTACTTTTTCGATATTAAGTAAAAATAAGGTTAAAAAATAAATATTTTAAATAAAAAAAATTACAGTGTGTTTGGGACATAAAGGTAAGTTTTCACCAAATTTTGTGTATAAAATTTTTTTTTTGTAAAAGATAAAAATAAAAAACCAAAAACTTGGTTATTTCAATTTTTCACATAAATTTTGAGGTTATGTGAAAAAAGTGTAAATACAAAAGTTCTTTCTTTCTTTTTATTACCTACAACTTTGCGATTTAATGTTTTTCCATAGGACTTGTAGTTTTGCCGGAAATCGAGATAAATCGTTTTCTACCCTTAAAAACTCACCCCTTTCCACTTCCCGACCTCGAATCGCCCGTAAATTATTTTTCCTTTCATTTTTGTTATATTCTCTTCCTTTTCCAATGGGTTTCATCCTACTATTATTTTTTTTCACTTTTTACCATTTTCAAAGGCTTCAAGCCCTGGTCTATCTCGATAAATAGCCGAATCTAGTCCAAACCCGAGTCCCAAAACAACCCCCATACTGGCAAATACCTGGCCTTTTAACGTTTTTCTTTCTAATAACTAACAAATCATCGAGAGGGGCGTACATCCCGGCAGACAACAGACAGTCGTAGTTCGAGGGGAGGGGGGGATTGCGCGAGAGAGCGTCTTAGCGAGTGGCGAGAGGGCTAACCTGCTTCGCTGTCGCTCGAATCGCTCGAGCTGCTGCTGAGGGACGATGAGGAGCTGTCGCTGTCCGAACTAGAGCTCGAGGAGGACATGCGGCCGGCGCCTGCGCCTGACGCGTCAGCCTTGGCGTCTGGAACACAAAAAAAATAGATTAGTTAAAAATAAAATCCTTTCTATTAGTCGCTAGTTAAAAAAAAAAAAAAAAAGTTCAATTGTAGCAACGAGGACGTATTGCTTTCTCTTTGGAATTGGTTAAAAGTTTTATATAATAACCGTCTCCCTGATATTGTCAACTTTGACGGTTAAATTAAACTTGCTTACTGTCGGTTAATGTCAATAGCAAAATGAAACATACAGTTGTATTCATAAAGAAAGCGTACACGCATTAGAATGAGAGGAAACCTTAAGCATTGTTGCGTAAAACCGGCTTATCATATGTTAAAGGTTATTAAAAATGCAAAGCATTGGCGTTGGGCGTTAGTCTAATAGAATAACAAAAATTTATTTATTTACATATTTTAACAGTTTTCTAAAAATTACAATAGAAACAAAAAACGTTTAACAAGAATAAATAAAATCTAATATTTGGTCGTATATCCCTGTTTTTCTATTACTTGAGCCAGTCTATTCGGAATTGACTGAATTATATTTGATACAATATTCGGATCAAGCTCTTCCCAGCACGCATGTATTATTTTCCATAAATCTTCTGAATTTTGTGGTTTAAAATTTCGATTATATATTTTTTTAACGATTATACCCCAAATATTTTCAATTGGATTGATATCGGGACTATAAGCGACCCAAGGCAGCTCTTCCACATTATGGGTTTGAAACCAGTGGGTTACAGCATTGGCAATGTGGACTGGACAATTATCTTGTTGAAATATGAATGTATTATTGGGATATATTTGCTCAGCAGATGGTAACAATATGTTTTCTAAAATGTTAATGTAATTTCCGGCATTAAATCTTCCCTCTATTCGCCAGCAAACACCAGGTCCACGAACACTTATCCAGCCCCATACATTTACAGAGAAACGCCCATGTCTAGAAGTGAGGGGGTTAGTATATCGCTCTTCAAACCTGCTTGGACGGTACACACGAATTTGTCCGTCTTTCATCAGTAAAAATTACCCTGTTCCAAAATTGAAGATTGCGGTATATGTAGTTTAAAGCAAAAAGAAACATTTTTTTCGCAGCTGGGCGACATTTTAGTTCAGATTCCTGGACTCTCCTGCTGGCGGTAAGTTGGGAGGCGGGAAATGCTGTATCAATAACAGCATCCCTGCAGTTGCAAATGGATTATTTCTTAAATATCCAAAAAAAGCAGCATCCTGTTCAGGGTTGGAACGTTTTGGACGACCAGAAGCAATTTTCCTCTTTAGGGATTCTTCTTGTTCCCAGCGTTGCTTAATTTTCAATATAGTTTTTTTATTTCTACTAAACAACTACGCTACAGCACGGATTGACCATCCTTGAGCCTTTTCAACTTCAGACGACGTATTTTTATGTTCTTCTGTCAAAGTTTATCAAACGTGCCCACCATGCAGTTTCAAAATTAATTACACCGACGCAAATGCTTTGTATTTTTGATAATCTATGACGTGTGATAACCTCCAATAAACAATTATTAAGACAAGCCGGTTTTACGCAAATATGGCAAAACTTACCTCTCATTCTAATTCTTGTACGCTTTTTTTATGAATACAACTGTACCAGCAACTTTTAACAACTAGAGAAGAGCAACAAACCGCTCTCAAACCGCTCTAGTTGCTTTTTTTAAAGACAATTCCTATTTATGAGTCAATCAAGCCGTATAAAAAACCAAAACTTACCTTTCTTGGGTGCTTTTTTACTGGGTCCGATCTTGTGATTGACGTCCAGCAGTCTATCTTCGAGTTCCTTTTTTTTCTCGGCTATTTGTTCCTCTTTTGACTTTCCCGGGAGCTTTTTGTCTATAAAAAACACCGAAGGGAAGAAATTAATTTTAAGCCACAGCTGACGGGTTGTTTACAGCGACAGGCAGAAATGTGCAGCATATGAAAAACTCGACAGTATTAAAACACCATAGACATTTACCTTTAGACCCGCACAGTTTATTTCTTGCGAAAAAAAATTTATTTTATGGGTGAAAAAATACTATGTAAGCTTTTATTTGCAACACTGCAATGATATCATTAGGTAAAGCCCGGACCTGTCTACCTTCCCATTCGTTAAATGAGAATTTTGCAGTGCGCATGCCCATGTATTTAAATGCGCAAGACCATAAATTTCTTCTTTCATGACTATTGTTCACTGATTTGAAGGTATATGTCTATATAAGTTATATTTTTAATACAAATTCTAGTAATTACGAGGTGTGACAATTAAGTAATAAGACTGATTCCATAAAAACCGTATATTAAAAAATTATTCTACAACTCTGCCATCCCCTTCAAAGTAGTCCCCTTGGACAGCTATACAACGATTCCAGCGCGTTTTTGCACGCTTCGTAACATTTCTGGAACGCTTCGACTGGGATGTCCGCGAGTACCCTCGTCACGGCCGCCTGGATGTCCGTAATCGACTCAAAACGGGTTCCTTTGACCACCGATTTTGTTCTAGGGAACAAAAAAAGTCACAGTGTGACATATCGGGCGAATAAGGCGGCTGTTGCAACACGGCGATCCCTTTAGAGGCCAAATACTGGGACACGCTGAGGGCGGTGTGGCACGGCGCGTTGTCGTGATGAAGGATCCAGTTACGAGCGATGTCTGGGCGCACCCTGTTGACTCGTTTTCGCAGTTTTTCGAGTACTTGGCGATAGTAGACCATTCCAACATTCGAACTTTACGGATTAGGGCGCGCACACGCTGCGCATTCGCGTCAGTCCGCACCTCGACTGGTCTCCCGCTCCGCGCCTCGTCTACCACGCCCCTTCTTAAACTCTTTATGCCATCGAAACACCTGGGCACGACTAAGAGCACTATCACCATGCACTTTTACAATTTTAGCGTACGTTTTCGAAGCCGTTTCGCCCAATCTGGAGCAAAATTTTATCGCGACGCGTTGCTCTTGATTTCGTTTCTCCATTTTCGTGACGAGCACCACCAACACACGTCTACTCAACACGACACAGCAGGCGAACTAAACAAGCTAGAGCGATGGTAAATATATCAATGAAGAGGGGATGCCGGGGAAGGAGAATTTCAAGGTCGCAGGTTTACCATAAGCGCGGTAATAAAATCAGTCTTATTACTTAATTGTCACACCTCGTATTTTCCAACCAATTCAGCCATGAACTTATAAGTAAATATTTTGATTGAAAACGTTTTCCATATGGGAACTTTCTGCTTGTCAACAAGATGCGTCATTTTCAGAGTTTCGCGTGAATTTTATCAGAAATGAACCTTTATGAGCGTAAAATGAAGCATCTTTCTTTATAATAAATATCACATACTGTATTAAAGACGGAAGCGAAGCAATTTAAAGCGATTTCAGGCTCAACTAGCAACGTACTATTTTAATATGAACTTGTCCTTAAAAATCGTCTCCCAACATTTAATGGTAGTTCCTGTGATTGTAAGTAGCAAAACGCATAAAGTATCTACCTATCGACTACCACTGTATGTGGTCAACGTCCATCTTTGTTTAGTTGGTAGACCCTCCGGCATCAACCCGAATGATACCTCGAGTATGTCTCCTGAGATTTTTATTATTGGGATATATTTACAGTTTCCATTGTATACGTGCCACCCCACAGACATGTAATATCTAAGGAGACAAAATTGTTTACATTTTGTCACAATAAAAAATCGTTTTTAAGAAAAATCAATGATGATAAATCTCTGCTGTGTTTGAAAACGAAGGTTATATTTATTATAATAGATGCATTTGTGATGTGTACCTATTAAGTAAAAATAGTACATAATATAGTGTCTTTTAAATTTTTTAATAGTCAAATTATTTATGATGTCAAATTATAATGATTTAGGGAAATCCAACGGGAACGCTGTACGGACGTTTTTACTACGAGTGACACAGAATTTTTAATATTGATTAATTATCTAACGTTAGCGTTGGTGAGCTGTGATTGTAATCAATTGCATTTTTCGATTAATTTTTAGTATTTTTTCGAAATAGAACTGTTTAGTGATCAACCTTAGGACCTACTTTTTTTTAAATCTACATTATATCTATAGCAAAATTAAATTTAAAAGGTAAAATAAAAGTGTTTGCCGATGATACTACTATTGTATATTTTCATGAAGACTATGCTCAAATTCATAATAACATTAACCACGAGCTAAATATAATATGTAAATGGCTTCAAGTTAAAAAATTATCATTAAATTTTAATAAATCATCTTTTATGTTTATAAGAAAATCAAAATTAAAAAATTATATTTCTTCACTATCTTTCAATATTCATATAATTAAATATACTAATACAATTCAATTTTTAGGTTTATACAGGGTGTCCGGAAATCGATGAAAAATTTTAAGTTATGATTCTACATAAAAAGATATGAAAAAAAGTTCATATTAACATAGGTCCGGAAATGCTTCCAGAGGGAGCTACAGGCCCTTGAAGATGGTGTCATAAAAGTGGTTTTTATTTAATTTATTAGGATCTACTTACAATACAGGAATTAACTTCTACGTTTAAGTTAAGAGTGATTGGAGGTCACTCTTTGAAAATATCAGGTGACCCATAATTGCAACCAGGGGCGTGGGAACAAAGGGGTGGTTCGTTATTTAGGGTTATATTTTTTCGCCGAGTGTATTTTCGCTATATTTTAAATAAATTATGATTCTTTGAACATTTTTACGTAAAAAAGGTTCCCTTGGTATAAAGTCGTATAGTCGACCGCTTTCGAGATAAACGGACTTAAAAGGACGACTGCAGTGCGTAAATACAGTAAACAGGTTATGTAATAAAAATAAGAAGATGCTTGAATACTAATGCTTGGCCACCTCGTTCTCCAGATCTAAATCCATTAGATTATTTTTTGTAGGGTTACCTAAAATCCTTAGTATACGAAGTACCAGTTCGCAGCGTTGAAGAATTAGAGCAGCGGGTGTTTGCTTGTTGTGAAGTTATAAGAAATAAACCTGGTATTTTTAGAAAAGTGAGAAGATCTATGAGAAAACGAGTTCGAGGATGCATTGAAATGAACGGAAATCATTTTCAACACTTATTATAAAATTTATAATAACATTGAAAAGGATTTAAAAATTTAGGGACAGCGTTGTTTATTATTTTGTTATTGATTTGTTGGTATTTTTATTAATAAAATTATTATTCAAAAAAAAATCTGAGCATTAAAGTCCGTTTATCTCAAAAACGGTCGACTATACGACTATACCAAGGGAACCTTTTTTACGTAAAAATGTTCAAAGAATCATAATTTATTTAAAAGATAGCGAAAATACACTCGCCGAAAAAATATAACCCTAAATAACTAACCACCCCTTTGTTCCCACGCCACCTGATATTTTCAAAAAGTGACCTCCAATCATTCTAACTTATACGTAGAAGTTAATTCGTGTATTGTAAGTGGATTCTAATAAATTAAATAAAAACCACTTTTATGATACCACCTTCAAGGGCCTGTAGCTCCCTCTGGAAGCATTTCCGGACCTATGTTAATATGAACTTTTTTTCATATCTTTTTATGTAGAATCATACCTTAAAAATTTTCATCGTCGTCATTTCCGGACACCCTGTATATTGATGAAAACTTGTTGGAAAAAACATATTGTATATAATAGAAGTCACATTTCACCAATAGTTGGCATTTTCTTTAAAGCTAAAAATTAAAATTTTTTAAAAATATATATTATTCTTTGGTTTATTCAAAATTACAGTATACGATTTCAATTTGGGGATCAGCAAATTTAACTACAATTCAGCCATTAAAAAAAACTACAAAACAAAATAATTAAATGCATACATAAACTTCCTTTTTTAGAACCAACTATAAATTTGTATGAACCAAACGGATATTTAAATTTGGAAAAGCTTTATAAATTAAAACTATGCTTTCTAATACACTCTATTATTATTAAAGAAAAACAATCGAATATAATATTTCCTTCGACCAACATTATTCAAATCACGAGACAAAACCATCATATTCAAACACCTTTGGTAAAAAGTACTTTTGGCCAAAAATCAATATTATATAAAGGAATAACAATTTACACATGCCAATGGATAACAGTGAGTTTTTACAGCTTATATTATTGCCATTTTTCAAGCCCCCTCCTTCTAACTTATATGAAACTTTGGAAGCATGTATGATTGTAAACAAATGGTTTTTAATGAATAAAATGTTTTGTCCCCTACATTACATGTCTGTACGCCACCCTTACAAACAGGTACATAGAAAAAAGGTTTTGTACCGAGTATAGGACAAAATTCACAATATATTGTCGATAAACGATGAATACGACGACAGAAGACAAGTATGAACAGCACTTCACAGTCGATTAGGATAAAAAGAAATCCCGAAACACCCAAACACCCTCCACCAGATATCACAGACACCAATAATTAAAATTAGAAATACACCACATTGACCTGGTAGACTCGCATGCACAATTTTGGTTAGGTATATTAAAATGGCAACTAACATTGCAGCTTATTAAATTATCGGACAATCAGTTTTTTTTCTTTGCCGGATACAAATTTTAGTGTTAGTTGATGTGTATCTTTGCCGTTAAAAGCATTTTTATATAAAATGACAGAAATGTTTAAAAAAAAAATGAATTCAATGAATATTATGGTGAATTCTTTATTCGCCGTTGGATACACCCGTTGTATGGGGTCCTTTTTTTGAATAGATCAGGAAACAGAGGCACTATGCTCACCGGTGAATCTCACGGTGAATAAAAGGATTCACCAAATCTATTTTTACTAAAGTACTATTCGTACTATTTTTATACTTGTTACTTTTTTTTTTTTTTTTTTTTTTTTTTTTTTTTATGATCGAGCACAAGCACTATAGGAAAATCCTTTAAGGCGCTCTGGGAGCGGTGCGTGTGCGAAGAAAGCGATTCACGTTTTTCTTGAATCGTTGGAGGTTATATTCGGTTGGAAACACGGTCTCAGAAAGGCCGTTCCACAAAGATGACGTCCTCCAAATGAAAGAGTTCTGAAACAATGATGTTCGGGGTGTACTAAGTTGAACCACATAGGGATGGGCGGCAGTGGTTCGTCGTGTGTTTCTGCTATGCATTACTCTAGGTGGAATCGAGCGGGCAATATCTGTCGAACACTTGCCATGAAAATATCTGTAGAAGAGAGTCAAATCACCAACCTGTCTTCGATGTTCTAAGCTGTCGAGGTTCTTAGTCAGCTCGTGGTCGCCGATTAGACGAACGGCTCTCCTTTGGATGGAATCCAACAACCGAAGGGTATGCTTCGGTGCAGAACTCCAGATATGAGAGCAGTATTCCAGTGATGGTCGAATCTGGGCTTTATAAAGTGTCAAAAGTTGTTGAGGTGTATACAACTTTTTGGTACGGAAAAGTATACCGAGCTTCTGAGAAGCTGCCCTGGCGATTGCCACTACGTGATTATGCCAAGACATATTTCCTCCCAGGTTGACACCCAGCAAATTAATAGACGAAGTCAGTGGAATTGCGTGTCCTGCCATAACGATATCGGGTTCTGCAATGTTGACCTTCTTAGAGAAAACTGCAGCCTGGGTTTTTTGAGCGTTAAATTCGACTTGGTTACTGTCACCCCAAGACAAAATTTCTTCCAGGTCTTTATTGAGGCGTGATACCTCATGTTGTCTGCGAAGATGTGCGTCAGCAGCCGATGTTTGAGGTGTCAAAGTAAAAGATGAGATAAGTGTGCTGTCGTCAGCAAAGCAATATAATGGATTTTCTGTTTTCGCTAGAAGGTCGTTAATGTACAGTAAGAAGAGAGTGGGAGATAATATGGACCCTTGAGGAACACCAGCATTGATGGTGAAGGTGTCTGAGAGAAACCCGTCAATCGCCACTTGCAGAGAGCGGTCCTTGAGGAAGCTAGACAACCATGAACAAAATCGACCGGGCATACCATAAGAACGCAGTTTGCTTAGGAGCCCCTCGTGCCAGACACGGTCAAAGGCTTTGGAGATGTCCAGTGCGATAGCCCGGGACTCCCCATGATGTTCGATTGCGTTGCTCCAAAGATGAGTGACATAGGCTAGCAGGTCTCCTGTTGATCTGGACTTACGAAAACCATACTGATGGTCGCTGATAATTTTAAGGCCTTACTGATATGATATGACTGATTTTAACCACTAAGTAGTAAAAAAATGTATGTGTTCAGTTTTGTAAGGTAACTATATTTGACACACCTGATTTTACCAGTCAGGCACCTGTGTGGGTGTCAGTGTCAGTCACGTCCAGGGGATTTTAAGGGTAGCACGGGCGGTTTCGCAGCTCTTGAAAGCTCGTCCTCGAGGCATAAGGTTGCCAGTCTTCATCATATAGTTACACATGGTGAAGTCCTAGTTTTTTCTATATTTTATTTGGAAATCAATATACCGTCACAAAAGTCAATATAAGTGTTTATCGAAACTGCGGGTGTATTATTTCTACCAAACCAGCGACCACAGGGACAAACGGCACAGTATGCATTTTAATAACCGAATTTCCCAGAACATCTACCATGCTTAAAAAAATGTGTAGTTCCAATTACATACGCCTGTTGTAGCACAACATATTTAATCCAGATTAAACGTAGAAATGTTAACCAAAGTTCAAATACCCAGGAAATTATTATTTTTTCTAGAAAAAAGTTGACAACCATTTGAGATGATATTAACGCCAACCCAAAACGCGAGTCTTGCCGAACAGCAACGAGCCAATCAAGCCCATTGTTATTAAATTGCTCGCGTGTTTATTGTGGTGTTTAGTCAGTTTGTGGAACAATTTGTTGTTATTTTTGTTGTCAAAGACATGAAGACATCGATATTGTATGTATGAAAACATACAGCTTCTCATACATCATTTGAAAGCTAATATCCCGTACAGTATGCTTATAAATTTTGTCGCGATTCTGTCATCTATTTCAAAATTGCGACTGTTAAAAGTTTTTAAAAAATCTCTATTTAAATAAGCGGAAATGATAATTACCTTTCAAGGTAAGAAATATTCATTGTTTCACGTTCTGACATTTTGTGACATTGTTAACTTGTAAAATTAATTTAGGTATTTAGACCAGGGTCGATAATTTTTGAAACAAAAAAAAAATAATAGTTAGTAAATAATTTACGGGCGATCCGAGGTCGGGAAGTGGAAGGGGGTGAGTTTTTAAGGGTAGAAAACGATTTATCTCTATTTCCGGCAAAACTACGAGTCCTATGGAAAAATGTTAAATGGCAAAGTTGTAGGTAATAAAAAGATCTACAACTTTTGTATTTGCACTTTTTTCGCATAACCTCAAAATTTATGTGAAAAATTCAAATAACCAAGTTTTTGGTTTTTTATTTTTATCTTTTACAAAAATTTTTTTTTATACACGAAATTTGGTGAAAACTTACCTTTTTATGTCCCAAACACACTGTAATTTTTTTGATTTAAAATATTTATTTTTTCACCTTATTTTGACTTATATCGAAAAAGCACCCTAATTTTCAATCGAAAATTCTCACGTCAAAATATCTGCTTTTTTAAAAAAGTTGGTGGGCTTTTTGTTCGTTGAAATATCTACTTTCTGATGGTGTAAAAAAAATATACATTACTATGGTAAATGTGATAAAATCCCCTTTAAATCCTACCTTTAATTATATTTAGAACAACTATTGTCGCATATTTTTTGCGATCTTTATGTTTTATGGATTTGTAATTTTTTTGTTTATCAATTTAACATGGAATCACATTTTTCGAGTAATTAAAGTATAAATTTTAATAAATAGCTCAAAAAAGATTAAAAAAAAAAGTTTCGGATTCGATTTTTTTTCGTTTCTTTGCATTT
Source organism: Polydrusus pterygomalis (assembly GCA_963969555.1). NCBI lineage: Eukaryota > Metazoa > Arthropoda > Insecta > Coleoptera > Curculionidae > Polydrusus > Polydrusus pterygomalis. Next base: position 12,569,648 of record OZ018383.1, read on the forward strand.
TTTGAGAATATTTACCATAGTAATGTATATTTTTTTTACACCATCAGAAAGTAGAGATTTCAAGGAACAAAATGCCCACCGACTTTTTTAAAAAAGCAGATATTTTGACGTGAGAATTTTCAATTGAAAATTAGGATGCTTTTTCGATATTAAGTCAAAATAAGGTTAAAAAATAAATATTTTAAATCAAAAAAATTACAGTGTGTTTGGAACATGAAAAAGTAAGTTTTCACCAAATTTCGTGTATAAAAAACCAAAAACTTGGTTATTTGAATTTTTCACATAAATTTTGAGGTTATGTGAAAAAGGTGCAAATACAAAAGTTGTAGATCTTTTTATTACCTACAACTTTGCCGTTTAACGTTTTTCCATAGGACTTGTAGTTTTGCCGAAAATCGAGATAAATCGTTTTCTAACCTTAAAAACTCACCGCCCCCCCACTTCCCGACCTCGGATCGCCCGTAATTTATTTTTCCTTTCATTTTTGTTATATTCTTTTCCTTTTCCAATGGGTTTTATCCTACTATTATTTTTTTGGTTTCAAAAATTATCGACCCTGGTCTAAAAATAAATATTACTATCCATAGTGGTAAGATGACTCGAGAAACTATCGACAAAACAAAATTGACATCTGAACTTCGGTACAAGTGTCGGTAGGTAATATGTTGTGCTATTTTATATCGGTGGTCCAGTCTGGCGCTTCGACACAAAGAAGGTCCAAACAGACGCAACGTAACGGAACTTACAGTAGGGCTTACGTGGCTTTTTTCTGAGGCACGACGCTACGTAGCTTTCCAGCTCCCTTAGCGTCGACGGCTTTAGCGTCTCGAAGTCGATCTCGATCTCGTCGGGGTTGGAGTCTCGCAGGGACGGCTCCCGAGACTGGATTATGTGCACCACCCGTCCTAGTTTGTCGCCTGGAAACGATAATCAATAGCTTTATTAGTTAAGCTGTGTACGATACAATAATAATTCAAAGTTTGGTTTATTACATGCTACAAAGAAAACAAGATATATACAGGGTGTTCATTTGAAAACTTCTCACCTCGATTTTCCTGCTTTAAAATGAAAATGTGGAAAATCGCTTGGACCCGTCGATCCCTTGGACCCGTCGATTTTTATTTCGAGGGGGACATCTTTTGCGTATATTGTCAATCTTGTTACTTCAAGCCTCTAGGAGGGAGGGGGGTAAGATCTAAATCTTAAATGGATACCCCTATTTTATATAATTTTTTTGGATTCTGCATAAAATTCTGAACATTTTTTAATAAAAGCATTATTAGTCTATACTTAACAGTTCCCGAGATATTTACTCTTGCAAAATGACATTTTTGAACTTTTACAGCGTTTAGCTTTCTTACTGTACGTCTTAGAGCAAAACGGCTTACATGTCCCTATCTTCGATTTTTATTATCTTTCCAATATTGTGAACTTTCGGTTAAACCTGATGTAAGAAATATAGTACTTCCGGTTTGACCGGAAGTTCACAATATTGGAAAGATAATAAAAATCGAAGATAGGGACATGTAAGCTGTTTTGCTCTAAGACGTACGGTTAGAAAGCTAGACGCTGTCAAAGTTCAAAAATGTAATTTTTCAAGAGTCAATATCTCGGAAACTGTTAAGTATAGACTAATAATGCTTTTATTAAAAAATGTTCAGGATTTTATGCAGAATCCAAAAAAATTATATAAAATAGGGGTATCCATTTAAGATTTTTGCCCCTAACAAGCTCAGCTTCAGGGGATTGAAGAATAAGTTTATAGAAGACAACATAAACATATTTATTATAATATAATAAACTTATAACTATTATTACTATTTAGATCTCACACCCCCCCCCCTCCCTCCTAGGGGCTTGAAGTAACAAAATTGACAATATACGCAAAAGATGTCCCCCTCGAAATAAAAATCGACGGGTCCGAGCGATTTTCCACCTTTTCATTTTAAAGCAGGAAAATCGAGGTGGGAAGTTTTCAAATGAACACCCTGTATGTCAAACTCTGTTTCTTAAAGCTTGACAGCACAGCTGAGGGTCATGAGTCGTAAAACCCCAATAAACCATAAGCGTAACAATAACAGGTACCTGATCTTAGGTAATAAAATTATCTATTATTGCATAGGTATACAGGTAGGTGGCTTATGTCATAGGATATTTCCAACTTCAAGTGAGGTAGTTTAGTTTTATTTTTAACGTGTTATCGAAAACGATAAATAATAGAATTAATTCCCGAAAATTCTGTTATAGTATTAGAAAACGCCAGCTACCATTTAAGGTTTTTAGAAAAACTTCCTACGACTTCTTGAAAAAAAAAACACGATATTATAAATTGGCTGTCTAAGAAAAATATACCCTTTAAAAATGGCATGTTAAAAAAGAGATTTTAAAAATAGTGCAAGAAAATAAGTCACGTTTTAAAAAATGTGTAATCGACGAAATGGCTAAAAAACGTGGTTCATCATTTTGATTAGACTGCCGCCCTACCACTGTGAATTAAATCCAACGGAGTTAATATGGGCACAAATGTAGCAAGGAATAACACTACATTTAAAATAAAAGATGTACGTGAGTTATTGAAGTATTCATTAAACATTACAACGAAAGAAAATTGGAAAGAAGCTATAAAACATGACATGTGATAAAAGAGGGGAAAAAATTGTGGGACAACCTGATGGAAGAAACGGTAGAACCACTTATTATTTCAGTTGTCTCCACAGATGAATCCTTCGAATTTAGTGATACAGTGATACACCTTTCTAGGCCTTTATTTTGTTAACTTTTTTAAGTATGAACTGTTTTTGTATTGAGAAAATAAAGTTAATTCAGTTAAATAATATAGAAATCTTTTTTGCACACCTTAAAAACTACATACGAATAAATATAAATTACAAATAAAAATTACATATAGGAAGCAAAAAAAAAAAATTAAGAACGTACCATAATATTACAATTTAAGAGGACAGGTAACTCCTTAAAAAAAATGGGTTAAAACGGTCGAATTTTTTGCCAGATCTGTTCTCTTAAAACGATACACTTTTTCATTATCACGTTGTTTTTCTAATGTATAGTATCGGCTAGAACTAAATCAGATAAACTTTTTACTATGTATAATTTATTTACAATACGGGCAGGAAACAAAAGGAATTTAGGTAGGTATATTTCATAAATAAAAACCTAAATGACCGCCACTGTCCGAAGATTTATTCTAAATCTTGCCCTATTGTTACAATTTTACGCCACTATTGTGAAAGGTAAAATTAAGGGTGTGCCAATCTATATGGTGTTTAAACTACCTGTATTGTCACTAAAAAGATATGGGTCGTTGTCAAATTTCGCGCAGGAAACCCCGACTAAAAATGATAAAATTATAAAAAAATAAAAATACTTAATTAAAATAACTGACTTTTGTCTGTTACAGTCGGCCGCAATGTTTAACTAATAATTTATGATTTATTCCAGATTTTGTGGGTTAGGGTGTAAAAAATATACAACTCTGTTATCATATTTATTACGAAATTAAACAATTCAGTTCCAAATATTTTGGAATTAATGTTAATTACAGTCTTTTATCTTATAATCACATTTAGAATCACAACATTTTTTTAAAGTTTAACAATAATTTATTTAAATTCCGAACAACTCTGTTACTTCTTGAATTTTAAAAGTCATTAAATTTTCCCTAATTACTCTAAATATTAATATATTAACTGCAAACTATAACATATGATCGTATAAATATCTAACAAATTAACGTATTGTTATATTACCATATTATATTAATTAGCTTTTTATAAAAATCTTTAGTATGTCCTTTAATCCTTGGGGACAGATAAGTAACAGGGTTGTAACACAGTAACATCTTTGTTCTTTTTTTTTTTTATCTTACTTGACTATGTTGCACTCGGTTGCGCTTGAGATCTTAATAACATTATAAGCTTAAATATTAATATCGTTTTACATATAAAATTTAAGTCTAAAGCTAAAAAATATAGGCATATTCAACACTGTTACCACGCGCTGGTAACAGAGTAGTAAATGTTACATTCCATACAACATAAATCATAGAGTAAAGCGTAAAGTACACTTTTTTTTTCATATTTAGAATATTTACCTCTTTGACAACATACTGAACCTAAAATAATTAAAAGTTCATTGATATACTCACGTAAAAGATAGGTAACAGATTGGTTGCACAATAAAAACACGCTGCCTGTACAACGCCTCACGGCCGCCTGACACCTCCTATATCCCTCCCGCCGACCTAACGATCAACCACGATTAATACAAACATCCCGTCCAAGCTAGTACAAAGTCTAAGCAGCGCCATCTCTATTTTAAGTTGCGTAACATAGTGGTCCAGACAGTTTCACATCATACGCGGGACCAAGTTTTAAAAAATATTTATTAAGTACATTTTGATATTTACTGCTTTTAAGACATATTTTATAAATATTAAAAATATTCCGTTTATGGTAATAATTTATTTAAGCTAGGTTCATATAATAGAAAATTAAGTTATTTGATCTTTATTATAGCGGAGTGGTACTAGGGACATATAGAATTTGCATGGAAAACCACTCTGTTACCAGAAATGACCACAATGTTACTTTAGAAAAAAATTAAATAATTAAAATCAAGTCTTTAGTTTAGTAATCAATGTTTATTAGTGTGATGTATTTTGTATTTAATGTAAAATTTGTAAGAGATTGTGTGATTATTACTAATAAAAAAAATAACACAGTTGAGGGACAAGTTTACCTGCGCGAAATTTGACAACGACCCATATACTTTCAGGCGAAAAATATCATGTTCACCCGGTAAGCTAAAATTTGTGTTCTGCATTTTTAATGAGACTTTAACCGAAAAAACATTAAATCGTAATGGTAAAATGTTGTAATTGATTGTCGGTGTGGCATCTTGACATTGCACAACGCATTTTTAAAGCAATAAATAAAGACCCAATGTGACTTATAAAATTTGAAACCACAATTTAATATAAGAAACAAACGGTTCTATTGTAGGACAGAGCTAATGCGCAATGTCATATCTTGTTTTCCTTGTATCACGGGTTTATTGTAGTGATAATGATGATGATGATGATAAAAATTACTTTCTATAAATCGCCGTGTCGTAATAACAAATTTTTGATCGTCATTTCCGATGAAAATGTATCGCAACAATTCAGATTCTAATTTTTCCAAAACATAAAACGTATAAACTGACAATTAAAACCAGCAATTACGATACGGATCTATAAAAAAGTGATTATTCACTTTTGGCCGGCCAACTATTACCTGGCAGTTTGTTGATGTCCAAGGACAGCTGCCGCTTCTCGTCGTACGACATTGGTTTGGCGCTGTCCTCGTCCTCGGAGTCGAACGCCGGCGCCACGGGAACGGGCTGGGCCTTCTTGCGCCCCGGTCCGCCGCCCGCTCCCGCGCCCCGACCGGTCTTGGCGCGTTTGGCCGCTGGGCCGGCCGCGGCCCCGGACGGCGCTGCCGGTGCAGCTTTGGGACCCCGGGGACCTGTAAAGGAAGAAAAATATAAATACTAAAGATAGAAAATATTTGCGACGATCGAGCAAAGATAGATCAGGCATTTCATTTATTATAAACGTACTTTTGCGCCGAGCCGACATCTCTCTCTGTTTATAGAGGACATTCTATCATATACAGTGACCGGTAGAATTCTCGTTCCATAAGGAAAACTTTTATTATTGACTTCTTAAAATTTTTTATTCTTGATGAAGGTTTCTGCGTCCTCCTATACTAAAAAAGCGCTCATTAAAATAGAAAAAAACTGTTGAGCATACGAGAGAGATAAGATCTTTTAATAGTTGTTCAAGAGTAAAGAAGGTACTCTTATTTTTTGTCTTTCCCTTCATAGAAACCAGATTAAATATATAAAATTATTTTTAATGTTTTCTTTAAGAATATTGGTCAAACGTTAAATTTCTCGTTATTTCTAATTTTTCTTAAACCATTCAAAAAAATTATGATGTATATCTTGCTCTGACGTTGTTGGCATATTACAGTAATATGTAGCATATTATCTTAACATAGTATAAAACAAAGTCGCTGTCGCTGTCTGTCCGTCCGTCCCTACCTATATATGCTTAAATCTTTAAAACTACTCAACGGATTTTAAAGCGTTTTTTTTTTAATAGATAGAGTGATTCAAGAGGAAGGTTTTTATGTATAACTAGCGACCCGCCCCGGGTTTGCACGGGTGCAATTTCAGAAAGTGGCATGCCGGGTACTAATATATCGGGTTTGTATTTATACCAGCGGGTTGCAACGCATGCCGGATACACGCTGGTAGTAAATAAAGGAAAATAAAAACAGAGCTAACGTAAAAATTATTTTTTTAGAAATACAAAGTCTATCGCCTCGTTTCGTTACATTCCTGTCGTGTTCATGCATAGACATTTACCCTTAGATACGGAGAAAAAGTAGTGATGTATCTTGATATATAACTTTATTTTATTATGATCTAATAAACACATCTACTAGGCCTAGGCCACACAAACAAGGTATGAAAACAAAGAGAAACACACACCAAGACAGATTATTCCGATGCATGTTTTGGTATATTTTATTTGCAGCCCTACAATCTAAGCCTATTTTTCGGGCAATATATTGGTTCAAAAAGTATAAAAGATACTTTTCGCTATACTTATATTATATAAAAGAAGAAAGTAAATATCTAGGTATGTTTATATTAATCCAAGGGTGAAAGTATTCCACGGGTCAAGTTCTCGGGCAAAACCTTTTTCAAATTCTTGAACAAGAAATTGTGCTTAAAAATGTATTACACGTACCCAAGTTTTTCCCAAATTGTAAAAATCAATACAAGTTATGTACCAACTAATATTTGACTTAAGGTTACTTACGCGATAACATATAAGATTGGTTATTTTGCTGGTTTTGTTTGTTTTTTATATTCGATTTTATAACTTCTATGGTTTAACTGACTTGTTCTCTTTCCTTTTGAACTAAAAACACGACGACGAATCATTTTTTAAACAAATTTTAGAAACAAAACAATTTTCTATCCTCAAAATCTGATAGGTTTGCAACTACTAATACTGCCAGAAATTACTATCGTATTTCCCAAACTTGATCGAAAATTGAGAAGAAATTTCAATTTTTTGGCAAGAATTTGGGGCAAATTTTAGCAGTTTACACGTAAAAATAAATTGAAGGTCAGTTTTTACAAAGAACTTAAATTTTAAAGCCCGCACCTGTCTATTTTTCCATTCGTCAAATGATAATGTTGCAGTGCGCATGTCTAATCGTGTGTAGCTTTGTTTACATGCGCGAGGCCATAAATTTGCCACTTTCGTAATTATTGTTTGCTTATTTAAAGGTAAATATCTATGTGTTTATGACTCGACTCTGTCTGTCTGTAGGACTAATTAAATTCAGGTACTGACGTAATTATTTTTTAATTATTGTCTATCAAAAAACGTACCACTACCAAAGTAGTATAATTAATAACTAAAAGTTGTATAATATGAAATATAAAATTAAAAGAACTAACGACGGATTGTTGAGTGAACAACCAATTATACCATTAGACACAGTTCGTTCTTTTAATTTTATAATCCTTCAAAAAAGGTAAGGTCAAACAGAAGCTGTGCGTGCGACTGGATTCAAAAGCGGTGCCAAAATAATGAACAAAAACAGATATACTTTTTACTACAAAGCAACTAAAACTGTCTACAGATATAAGAAAGAATAAAAATATATATGTTAAGGAAAAAGATCTAGTCACATGCACTAGAGAAAGTTGTTGGAGGAGAGGCAAACACTATCTTAATAAACAAATATATGTATATTGCGACAAATTTGATAGCTTAGTCGTTTTTGAGTGAGAGGTATAATTGCAGGACGCGAAAGAAAAATACCTAGAAGCGATGGTACGCCTTCATAGCCAAACAAAACTAGCAAACAGAAAGTTGTATTTATGTGTTTATTTTTTAGATATGTCATTTCCGAATTTTGTAAAACAGTGATAGCAAGATAAGAAAATATAATCTAAAAAAAACCTGCCTCCCCATTGGCATTGAGGCGCGGTCGGTTATCTTTATATACTGTGACCGGCAGAAAGTGCGCAGCATATTAAGGGGAAAGTTTTATTATCTTTAAGTTTAGAAATTTAATTTTATTTTAGATATGTTCTGCATGTTCTCAAACCAAAATAACACCCATTAAATCCGGTAAAAGTCTTACGGTATACGAGGTAAGATCAAAAAATTGAAATTCTGCTAAGAGTAACGTACCTCTATCTTTCAATTTAGAATATTTTTTTACTAAGAATTATTGTTTTAATTTTAAAGTTATACCCAAATTCCAAATTTCGGTTATTTTGGACAAAAAAATGGATTTACTCGTGTTTTCTGAATAACCCTGTATAAAAAATAAATGGCCACCGAACAGGACGAAAATAAGATTTTCTGCAGACTTTGTTAGAGATAACCGTAGATCATAAGTCCGACTAGTTTGTTTTCATAATATTATGGCTTTTTAAAATAAAAACATAATAGTTATTTATGTATCAAGGGTACTAAGTAGATGATTATGCCCTGGGGGCGACAGTCTTACAAAGCCGAGGGCCTTTGGCCCGAGGGTTCGTAAGTCGCCCGAGGGTATATATCTATTAGTACCCGTGGTGCATACAAACTTTTACGTCATACCAGTTCGTTTTGAATAATAAATATTTTTTTTTTAATTTAATTTGATTTACCAATTTTTTATATTTACCTTAACAGCATTAAAATGTTTGATGTGTCAAAGTCAAAAATGGAACAAAATGCACACTTAGCGGGCGGGCCATAATGTGTACTTTATGCCCGCCCATTATATAGATGGTATCTAAGGTATAAAAACACAATAATGTACTGGTATGACATAAAAATATTAAATATTTTTGCTGCACACCGTATTTTATTTTCTGAGGGAACAAGGTAATTTCATCTAACTGATATTTTTTTTATTTACATTGACTTAAAGCATCTCTTAAATAGTTTTTTATACCTTGAAGTATGCATAGAAAGTTTCCTTTTGATTTATAAAGAAAAAAAATTAAATTAAAAATATATTTTGAACGGATTTTATTCGTCACGCAAAATAATGATCAATAATATATTTTTAATTTAAATTTTTTTTCTTTATAAATCAAAAGGAAACTTTCTATGCATACTTCAATGTATAAAAAACTATTTAGCAAATGCTTTAAGTCAATGTAAATAAAAAATATCAGTTAGATGAAATTAACTTGTTCCCTCAGAAAATAAAATACGGTGTGCAGCAAAAATATTTAATATTTTTATGTTTTTATTTTAAAAAGCCATATTATGAAAACAAACTAATCGGACTTATGATCGACGGTTATCTCTAACAAAGTCTGCAGAAAATCCTATTTTCGTACTGTTCGGTTGCCATTTATTTTTTATAGTGTTATTCAGAAAACACGATTAAATCCATTTTTTTGTCCAAAATAAGCGAAATTTTGAATTTGGGTATAATTGAAATTAAAACAATAATTCTTAGTAAAAAAATATTCTAATATGAAAGATGCAGGTACTTTACTCTTAGCGGAATTTAAAATTTTGGATCCGACCTCGTATACCATAAGACTTTTACCGGATTTAATGGGTGTTATTTTGGTTTGAGAACATGCAGAACCTATCTAAAATAAAGTGAATTTTCTAAACTTAAGATAAAAAAAACTTTCCCATATGCTGCGCACTTTCTGCCGGTCACTGTATAATAAAAAAAACATGCTCGTCGTTAATATTAAATCCACATTTCGATCAAAACCTTGTTAATACCGACACCTTTGATAAATGAAAATATCTATATGTTTTGCTGTTAGTTATTTTTGAAGCTAATCAAACTATAAATTATCATAAAAAAATAAATAAAAATGCTACTTTAAATCATTCTGGTAAGACAACCAACTGCCTCCTCCATGCACACCACCAAAACTAACTACTCTAACTACTCCTCCTCTCCTTAACCCCCCCGACAACTCTCCCCCTCCGTCCTAGTCGACCTTACCTTTGCTCTTTGGCGTTTTGGCGGCGGCTGCGCTCCCCGTCTGCGCGCCGCCTCGTTCGCCCCCCGCCTTCGAGTCGACCGAAGGCCCTCCGTCCTCAGCCAGGCTGTCGGGGGCAGTCGGCAGCTGCTTGCCGCCGCCCCCCGCACCCCCAGGACCCGATGCTGCCTTACCTACGGTGACAAGAAGAAAAGGTGTGTCATGCGGGTGGAATGATATGAGATGGGTACGTTTTTTTTTGTGTTTTGAGCGTTGTTTTTGGGGGAAACCGAAAATTGTTGTTAAAAATTTGTAAAACAATTGTGAGCAAATATACTTCTAAAGCAGCCTTACATGATCAGCGACGAAGATGTCATTACTCTGGTCGACAATGTAGAATTATCAAAAGAATGACTTTGTCGGACCTCCAGTATCTTTATTTTGTTACTTGACACAACGTTTCCATTAGTTAGAAACAGTTTTCAAATGTAAGTAAAATGGAAGTATCACAATGTAATTCTTTTGAACATACTATACAGGGTGTCCAAGAAAGTATGCAACATAGGAAAGTTATTCTTTATAAAAGTTGGTGCATGCCTTAAAACTATAAATGCATATTTTATATTTCACATGCGGCTAATAGTAAGGGAGTAAATGTCGTTTTTCCGAAATTGCCTTAAGAGTAAAGTACCTTAATTATTAGAAATACAGCAAAATTTTATATGGAAATGTTCTTGCAAATTAGTAAGTTAGTCCAAATACGAAATTTGAGTTAGGTGTCACAATTTTTAATTTTTTTGGTTAATCTCTATTTTCCCCTAAACGGTACACCTCTGCTCGATTTTTTGTTTACGCAATTTTAATATACAGTAGAGCTTCGCTAATTCGAACTCCACTAATCCGGATTCTCCAGTAATCCGGACAAAATTTAAATATTACTTATTTACATTATGTATTCTATAATGCGAATTTCTTATGTATTTTATGTATTCCATAGTCCGGATCATGTGTTCTTCGATAATTTTATGTAACTTTTATGGTGTTGTCTAGGTGAATACCCTAATTATTAAAAAGCCGCAAAAGACGAGTCGAGATTTTTTAGAGGTTAAAAAGCATCATGGCACCAAAGAGAGCACACAAAACTTTAACACTAGGGGAAAAACAACACAAAAACAACAATGTGTATTTGGTGCATTTTTATAGCTTTTAAAAAGATTCCAATAATCCGGATGTTTCACTAATCCAGATTGAATCGGTTTTTATTAATCCGGATTAGCGAAGCTCTACTGTATTTATTAAATAACTTAAATGTGGGTTTATAATAAAAATGGATTAAGTAGTTGCAAACTTTTTAAAACCTTTCAATGTTACGAGTTGGTTCAGATATTAGCGTGTTGCACCCCTACTTAAACACATTTTAGCCTACTTATGTTCTAAACAAAATTATGATAGAATCCAACTCTACCTATTCATATTACTGGAAATAATTAATAATTTATTTGTCATTTTCACCCAGTACGCTGTAGTCCAAATACCTATTTTAAAGAAATGCATATAAAGAAAATTAAAAATTGACACTCCCAACTCAAATTTCGTATTTGGACTAAGTTTTTAATTTGCAAAAACATTTCCATATAAAATTTTGCTGTATTGCTAATAATTAAGGTACTTTACTCCTAAGGCAATTTCTAAAAAATGGCATTTGCTCCCCTACTATTAGCCGCAGGTGAAATATGAAATTTGCATTTGTAGTTTTAAGGAATGCATCAACTTTTATAAAGAATAAAATTTTCTGAGAAATCGATGATAAAAACTTTCCCATATGTTGCATACTTTTTTGGACACACTGTATACATCATAAAATAAATACAGTCAAAAAGGGTAAAATTACTCCCTTTTCACCCCGATCCCCATATTTTTAGGACGACCCGAGAACAATGATGCAAAAAGAATTATCAAATTCGGTTCAACCAAAAGAAAAAGGCGCCATCAAATATCTGATAACATCCTCTCTATCCTTTTCTAAAGGGATTAAATAGACATATAATCAGTAATGTAATTACTACATTGGAAATAACATCAATATTCATCAGGTAAGATCTGCTGAAGAAGCACATAATCAAATCCTACAATAAAACTGAAAAAGGTTTAAAAAAAACTTCCACCAAATAATTAAAAAAAAATCTCACCAGTACTGTTAGGAAGAGAAACCGCGTGCGCTGTCTTTTTGTTAGGCTTCTCTTTCACTTTTTGTTTTTTCTTGTCCTTCTTGGTTTTTGAATTTTCTTCTACCAATTTTTTCATCTTCTCTTGCATCGCCGTCAGCTAGAACAATACGAGGAATGTCAGCTATATTGAAAAATATCAAAGAAATATTCAACTAGATTGGGACTAGTTAAAATCAGTCTTATTTGTAAAACATTCCACTGGAGATCGACTTAGGACCTTTCGCTTTCCGGGCAATCGCTTTCACTTACTTCTTTTTCAAGTTGCTTTAGTTGCTTGTTCCGTCGCTCCTCTTCTGAGTCCTCAGTTTCGCTAGAACTTTCTGAACTCGAACCCGAAGAACTCGACTCGTGAGGAACCATACCACTCACCCTGTTCATAGGCTCGTCGGGGATTTTTGCAAACCTATAACGAATAAAATTAACATATATCAAATCAAATCAAAATACACTTTATTCTTATAAGAAGTACATCTTGTTAACAAAGCTTTGGACAGTACATAAAAACGTTATGGAAATTGAAATGTTCACTATATAAAGTAAGAAAAAGACGCGTACTTACTTGACTTCAAACACATCCTGCAACTTCCTGGCCATGGCCACGACGTCATGGTCGGACGGGTTGTATTTGTAACAATTTGTAAAAATTAACCGTACGTCCTGGGCGAACTCCTGGGCCGACCGGTACTCGCGGTTGTCCATTTTTTGCTTCACGGTTCCGAGATCCATTGGTTTTTTGATTATGTCGTGGTAGTCGTGGAGACCCAATAGTTCAGCGTCCACGGGTTTGTAGAATGGCCAACCATAACTCTGCAAATTAAATACACAGACTTTAAAAAGTTGTGAAGATATAGAAACGTTGGAGAGAGTCAAAGAGTAGCAATCAAACTTCCTATATAAAAGGATTTTATTGCATGAATGTACAGTTGACAGATAATTTCGTACACTAAACTGTGATACTGTAAATGCAACTTTTTTACCTTTGTATTGTCATTATCTTATTTGATTTAAAAATGCCTCATTTAAGTATTATTGAAAAAGCAAGAATAATATGTTTAGTAGAAATAGGGTGGTCTTATGGAAAAATAGCTGATAATTTTAGAGTACCTACAAGTACTGTTCAAGGAATTGTAAAAAAATGGCGCTATCATCAAACACTTGAAAGGTCTGTTGGGTCTGGTTTAAATAATAGAAAATCATCAAATGAAAAAGACCGAGATTAGGTGGAGTATTTAAGGCAAAATCCATTTGAAACTGCAGTATCCACTTTGCACATAACAGGATTCCCTGCTACATCTAGAACTGCGCAACGCCGAGTAAGACAATGTTCCGAATTAAGAAATCGAGCAGCTGCATCCAAGCCGTTTTTAAAAAATAGTGATAAGGAACAAAGAATTGGGTTTGCTATGCAATATTTACCAGAAAATTATTTTTTTGGCAAAATGTTATTTTTTCTGATGAGAACACTTTTCAGTCTACATATAATGGAAGGATTCGAGTATATAGACCACCAAATTCCCGATATGATGAGAAGTATACTCAAAAAAAGCAAACCAGTGGACGTGTCTCCGTTAATGTGTGGGCATGGATAAGTGTTTACGGTGCAGGTGTATGCTGGAATATTGGTGGAACACTAAACAGTAATATATTATATTACTGTTTAGTGTTCCAAAATATATTATATTACTGTTTAGTGTTCCACCAATATTCCAGCATACACCTGCACCGTAAATACTTACTTTCAGCAGGATAACTGCCCTGTGCATACTGCTAGAAATATAGGAAACTGGTTTAGACAAAACAACGTAACATGTCTGCCTTCGTGCTCAAGAAGTCCTGATTTAAATCCAATTGAAAATGTTTGGGGATTGATGGTAAAAAAAATGTAGAAAATAAATTTCAAAACACAGAATGAAATAGAGTTATTTGATAAAATAGCAGGAAATTTGGGAAGGGCTAACTTTGGATTACACCAGCACTATTATTTTGTCAATGCCAAGAAGATTACGATTAGTGTTAGAATCCAATGGCGCAGCAATTAAATATTAGTATTTTGTTTGTTATTTGTTAATAAATTTACCCTTTTTGGCTTTATACTTTTGTAGTTTTCCTGGTATTATTTTATAATTTTCTTATTTCGCGGCTGTAATTTAAACACAAAAATATTTAGAAATAACCATTATTACTTATGGTAAAAATTGTACATACAATAATCTACAGCTATGTATAAGCCGGTGTTCTATCCAGGTATAAGCGACAAAGTGAGAAACCCTTTTTACCCAATTTTGTTGCAATTGAGTTGTGGAGTGTACGAATTTATATGTCGTCAACTGTACCTAAAAGACGTGTTACTTACACAATGTTTTTTGGAGAACAGTTCTTTTAAAATTTCATTGCAAGCCTTAAGTGTGTCGTTGAGTTTTTCCTTTGATTTTAGGGCATGGGCCGCCGCCAGGTTCGCGGGCGAAGGCGCCGCCCCTGCTGCCGTCGCACCATACGGTCCTAGTCCGTCTAATTCCTGAAAGGAAGAGACATCACCTAATTATCTTCTCGTTGTTATCGATCGTTTTCAAGCATAGATCCATGCGTTTTTCAGTGTTAAAAAGCTCGTTATTTGTAAAACATCACTGGAATCAGTGAAATAATTGTTCATCATATTAATAAAATTTAGAATTAATCTTTTAGTGTTGCAGCAAAATCGCACACGACGAGAGAACAGCAACAGTTTTAAAGCATTTAGATGAAAAAATATGATTCTGTCATTTCCTAGGCCGGATTTTCAGGTTCGTAATGTTGGTGCATTTGAACTACTAATCAATTTTTCATGTTTCGATTCCTCATTTTAAGGGCGACGGTGATAAATGACACAAACTAGACAACTTAGTGTCAATTAAAATCAATAGAATCATCAAACTCACCATTCGCCGGAAGGCATACTACAATGTCACCAGTAAAGTCCGCATCATATGGGATTCAAAATTTGACTTTGGCATCAAGTTCTGCTTCGATCGAGATGAAAATTAAGCAAAAAAATAGTAGTCACGTGATTCGCATTATCTGTCAAATTTTAATTTTTTCCAAAAAATAATTCAAAAGTGTATTATAGTATTTATCGAAAAAAGTTATTAGAAACAGTTTTTTTTAAATGCAGTTCCTAGCCCACATGCAAAATTTCAGCTGCATAAGATAATTTTGATTTTTTTACCTATATTTTGTAAATTGCACCAATTTTGCAAAATAAGACTCAACGCAACCTACATAAAACTTCTTAGTTTTGACAAGGTTTTATTTCAGATACATATTCTTTAAAGTAGCGCCATATTAAATGTGTGTTTTTCTACAAAATCAAAATTGGGCTATTAAAATTTGGTCGCACGTGATGCAAACCTTATTTGTTTTTGACCCTGTATAAGGTAACTTCATAAAATAAGTATTTTTGAAAACGTAGTTTGTGTCTGAAAGTAATACTCGTTAACGTTATTATGACATCGCTTAATAATAAATTATAATATAGGGGTTTTAAATTAAATCGTTGAAAATAGATAAACTTTACGTTGTTAAACTAAAATTTATTTTATACTTAATGAACACTTTACTGATGATATTGTGTTCTTTTTTGTCTTAATATTAACGTGTATTACTTTCAGACACAAACTACGTTTTCAAAAATACTTATTTTATGAAGTTACTTTATACAGGGTCAAAAACAAATAAACTTTGCATCACAAGCGACCAAATTTTAATAGCCCAATTTTGATTTTGTAGAAAAACACACGTTTAATATGGCGCTACTTTAAAGAAAATGTATCTGAAATAAAGCCTTGTCAAAACTGAGAAGTTTTATGTAGGTTGGGTGGAGTCTTACTTTGCAAAAGTGGTGCAATTTACAAAATATAGGTAAAAAATCAAAATTATCTTATGCATTCGAAATTTTGCATGTGGGCTAGAAACTGCATTTAAAAAAACTTTTTCTAATAACTTTTTTCGATATTTTCAGAAATGACCCCGCTTTTAAATTATTTTTTTGGAAAAAATTAAAATTTGACTGATAATGCGAATCACGTGACTACTATTTTTTTGCTTAATTTTCATCTCGATCGAAGCAAAACTTGATGCCAAAGTCAAATTTTGAATAAAGCTATTAATAAAAAAAAATCCCATATGATGCGGACTTTACTGGTGACACTGTATAAATGTTTTGTTTAACCGACTAGAGGAGAACCGCTTAAAATCAGTAAATTCATGGGTAAATGAAAAGATTCACTACTTAACTATACTAATAAATTCAACGATGATAGATCAAGATAGACATCTCATTCTCTTATCATAACAAGCCGACAAGACGTCAAATGCCACCAGGTTCCTCGCGAGTTCCACGATGAAACCACGTTAACCACGCATAATGCCGGTTTAAAAAAAAAAAAACTGTTGGCTGGCAGCCAATCAAAAATTTGACTTAACACTCAGAACAGTGGGTATATTATTAGGAATATTCCACACTGAAGTAGAGTGGCAATGTCTGAATGATTCGTCTATCTCTGCTTGATCGTCGTCGAATAAGTCCAATATTTCTGTCAGTGACTTCGTGCGCGTCAAAGGAATCAATAATTCCAGTGCACAAGAGCACAATATTTCGTTTAAGAGGTTAATTTATTTTGATAAATGACAAAATAAAACACTATACACACTGGAATTGAAAAAATGTAAAAACCTAGCTGGGACAACTTAGATTATAGGGCTATCCGTTACGTCAACTAGGTTAAAATGCAGCTGATTGATGTTTTGCGTTCCTGATGTTCGACAACGCTGCGCTTCTAGTCGGCGCGCCCAGTATAACGATAATGATTAGTTTAAGGTGCGACAACAATAATACATTTTATTGTATCGCCTGATCGTCACTGACAGAAATTTTGGACTCTCTGGTAGCTTGGATGATTTAAAATTCAAAAGTCTACTTACTCTTACCTGACTACGAAGGGGTTTCTTAATTTGACGACCCGATTCTCGCCTCTTGGAGATCTTGCTTGCCGACGATGAGGAATTTGAATCGGCCCCAGACGGTAGGTAGTCGTAAGCCGTAGCCGGCGTGGTAGTATCGGCCTAAGTTAACGGAGGTTCGAGTTACTTAAACGTGAAGTTTAGCATTCTTACACTTAATTGTGTGAGAAATTTAATCAGTAAATGGGTAGTGGTGAGATTAGAGTCATCAAGAGAGGCTCAGATATTAGAAAAGCATCATGCGTGTTATTTTTGGAGAGATGAACCCCGAAAACGAGATGTTATTTGCCAAAAACCTTGAAAAGATGATGATTGTACAAGTTTATATAGTTTTTTTAACAAATCTTTCATGATGTGCTGCCTGGATATTTTAGTTTTACCACGTCGCAGACCTTACCTTTCTCTTAACGCCCTTTTTGCTCTTAGCAGGTTGCGCCGGCGGTACGACCGTCAGAGACGTAACCGGCGTATCCGCTTGGGCGGCGTACGCCGTGGTCGACGGCGTCACGGGCGCGGTTTGGGCGTTGTTGGGCGGCGCGATGGTCGTCGTGGCGGTGCTGCCCGGTACGGTAGCCGGCGCCGCGGTGCCGAGAGGTATACCCATGGATCCTGTGAAAAAGGAAACATTCTAAGCATTTTATATTAACTACAAATGCTTAGTTGATTAAAACATACTATTGTATCAGTCAAGTTTGTCAACATAGAAATTCAGGTTTCAAATGTCATGATACAGCATCATTTAATACTTTATTAAAATGCTTTTTATATGGAAATTTACTAAAATTATAATGTAATGTGAGTGTAGGGAACACCAAATCAATCAAATCAAAATACACTTTATTGTTATAAGAAGTACATCTTGTTTACAAAGCTTTGGATAGTTTCAAAACTGTTATGGAAATTACAATGTTCACTATATAAAGTAAGAAAAAGTAATCCAATAAATAGATAAATAAATAAATAGATAATCAAACCTTATGAGACAACAAAATAGCCATGGTAAAAAATTTACACATATTTCGATCCAAGACTAAGACAAACGCAATCTTACAAAAAATCTGGCAAGAATATACACTAATCAAAGTTTTTTAAGAAAATTAAAGGAAATGCCTAGATATTATCATTGTAAAATTCCTAGATAGTATACTAGGGTCTAGTAATTAGTTGCCTTTTTAGTCTTTGCTTAAAAATCCTGTCATCAATCAACTGCCGATAAGCCAGTGGAATGTAGTTATAAATTTTAATGCTCTCAAATATCAAGGAATTTTTGGTGAGAGTTGTTTTTGGTATAGGAAGAGGAATATCATTCATAGTACGCATGTTATAGGAGCTGTTAATAGAATAATTTTTATATTTTTTTATGGATAAAGCAGGTCGTTTCCAAGATAAAAATTCCAATCAAAGTTCAAGTATCTTAATGCCCTCTTTTGCAAAACCAATGTGGAGGCCAATAGACCCTTATTACTAAATCCCCAAAAAGCAATACCATACCTCAAGTGACTCTCAACAAATGAAAAATAAACCATTCTTCCCACACTCTTCCCCAATTCTCTTGAGACAACTCTCACTGCGTAAGAACCGGACGCTAGTCTCCCATTCAATGCGAGAATGTGGTCCTTAAACTTAAGTTTGTAGTCGATTTGAACACCCAAGAATTTAGCAACGCCCGAGATTTTAACAAAATAATCTGCCAAAGTTAAGTCAGGAAACGAAAACTTAAATGCGAGAATACTAGTTTTGCTGATATTAAAACATAATAGGTTCGCATCACACAATTGTTTGACAAGCAGTAAATCGTTCTGCACAATTAGCCTCTTCTGCATTTTTTCCACGCCACAAGATAGTAGTATCGTCGGCGAATAAAGTAAAGATACCACTGATATCAATGGAAGGTAAATCATTAGCTTTTTTCGGGTTTCGTCTGGGACGGTCCTAGAACTGTCAAGAGTGTGCGCAGTCTAATTCCTCGCGTTCGGGTTATTTTGAACCGATTTAGAACTGATATTTTGACAGCAGTTTGTTGTTCGGGTTTAAATAAGAACTGTTCTGGGACTGTTCGAGAACTATCAGAAACAGTCCTTGCTCCAGAGTAAGAACTGGTTTGGGATTATTTTACGACGCATGTGTAAAACATATTTTCGATTTGCCGCAGTTTTAAAACGTCAAAATTCGCAGGACTAACCTAACAATTTATTTTTAATTATTGTTTGGTTTATAAATTGTATTTTTTTAACCGGTATTTTGTTTTTACGTTAATACTATCTGAAACAAGATAAGAGCTAATAAAATAGCCCTAGTTTAAATTATTTTAAGCAGAACCTACCTTCTCCAGCCATTTCAAATTAATTTAATTTATAAATATAAAGTTGAATCCAAGAAAGAACTGTAAGCAAATGACGGAAATGTGAAAATAAAGTTAGGTTAGGTTAGGTTCACTCTCAGAAAACACAAAGTTCGTTCGGGTTTACGCACTTCTCTGATAATTCGCGGATAATTTCGGAACCGTTCTAGAATTTATGCTATTGCGCAACAGTCCTGCGAAATCCAGGAACAGTTCTTGAACCGTCAACATTTCGAAACCCGAAAAAAGCTATTAACATACAATAGGAATAAAACCGGGCCAAGTACAGAACCTTGAGGTCACTGGATGTTCAAGAATTCAAGATTTGAAGTGGTGTTCCACAAGGAGCAGTTTTAGGCCATACTTTTTTTTATTGACTTTAAAAATTACAATAATAAAAACTTACCCGTTGTGGTAGCAACAGGAGTGGATACCGTCGACGACACAGTCGCGGGCGGCCTTCCTCTACCTGTCGGCGTCGAATTCACAACGGGCGTGGTGCTGGTTCTACCCTTCTTGACCTTCGCCCCTTTAATCTGAGTTTCTACGACGAATTCTTCCTTTGGCATATCGGCCACTTTAGTCAAAAACACCTGAAAACAGAAACATAAGATGAGTATTTTTGCTCTGACCGAATAACAATTTGATTATTTTTGTTCCCTCGATTATTATTACCTTACCTTTTCTAAGGTTTGTGCCATAACGACCACATCTTCGCCAGGTTTGTTATAGACATAACAGTTCGTAAACATGGTGTTGAAGTCTTGAATACACTCTTTGCCCGACCAGTAGTAGTTGTTATCCAGGCGCTTCTTTATCGTTCCTAAGTCCATGGGTTGTTTAATGATTTTATGATAGTCCTGAAAAGTAATACTCCAGTAATACCAGGGTCGATAATTTTTGAAACAAAAAAAAATAATAGTAGGATGAAACCCATTGGAAAAGGAAGAGAATATAACAAAAATGAAAGGAAAAATAATTTACGGGCGATCCGAGGTTGGGAAGTGGAAGGGGGTGAGTTTTTTAAGAGTAGAAAACGATTTATCTCGATTTCCGGCAAAACTGACGAAAAACGTTAAATGGCAAAGTTATAGGTAAAAAAAAGATCTACAACTTTTGTATTTACACTTTTTTCAGATAACCTCAAATTTTATGTGAAAAATTCAAACAACCAAGTTTTTGGTTTTTTATTTTTGACAATTTTTTTTTTTTCACGAAATTTGGTGAAAGTTTACCTTTTTATGTCCCAAACACACTGTAATTTTTTTGATTTAAAATATTTATTTTCTCACCTTATTTTGACTAAATATCGAAAAAGCACCCTAATTTTCAATCGAAAATTCTCACGTCAAAATATCTGCTTTTTAAAAAAAAAGTCGGTGGTCTTTTTGTTCGTTGAAATCTCTACTTTCTGATGGTGTAAAAAAAAGTATACATTACTATGGTAAATGTTCTCAAAAAATGCAAAGAAACGAAAAGGATTTAAAGGGGATTTCATCACATTTACCATAGGAATGTATATTTTTTTTACACCATCAGAGTAGAGATTTCAACGAACAAAAAGCCTACCGACTTTTTTCAAAAAGCAGATATTTTGACGTGAGAATTTTCGATTGAAAATTAGGGTGCTTTTTCGATATAAAGTCAAAATAAGGTGAAAAAATAAATATTTTAAATTAAAAAAATTAGTGTGTTTGGGACATAAAAAAGTAAGTTTTCACCAAATTTCGTGGAAAAATTTTTATTGTAAAAGATAAAAATAAAAAACCAAAAACTTGGTTATTTGAATTTTTCACATAAATTTTGAGGTTATGTGAAAAAAGTGTAAATAAAAAAGTTGTACATCTTTTTATTACCTACAACTTTGCCATTTAACGTTTTTCCATAGGACTTATAGTTTTGTCGGAAATCGAGATAAATCGTTTTCTACCCTTAAAAACTCACCCCTTTTCACTTCCCGACCTCGGATCGCCCGTAAATTATTTTTCCTTTCATTTTTGTTATATTCTCTTTCTTTTCCAATGGGTTTCATCCAGTGGTGTGCAGTCAATGTAGGCAAAAAGGCATTGCCTACCCTAGTAAAATCATAAATTTACAAAAAAAAAATTGTAACATTTCCCAATTTAATTTTTATAGAAAATCATATTATTATGCGTTTCCTTATCTACGTTTTTATGAAACTACTAATCGTCTATACTATATTTCTATATAAATAGTATCAAGGATTGTCCCAACATAAACATAAATCATCAAACAAACATAACAATCGCATTTAAAACCGACCGAAATCAACATAATATTTCCTTTGTAGGTGGCCCTTATGAGCAGCACGAAGGTGTTTTAAAATTTTTTATGAAGGCTATAGCTTCGTTTGAAGGCAGCACCTATTATTTTCAGGTTTCAAGTACGGATTTAAAGGCAGGGATGTAGCGCCTTATGTTAAAACGAGACAGGGCGATTGGCAAATGTCGTAGCGCAATTAATTTTATCACGTGTGAAACGACAGGTCGCATTGTTTTCGGTTCTGTAGAACTGACTTTGTATTATTGTAACATTATTGATAAGTAAAGTTTGACGCCTTCAGGCCCATATAAGTATCATGTTACACTTAGAATTAGTTTTGTGTATATAAACATACCCATTTTTATGAGGTTTAGAAGTATCATATCCATAGAAGTAGGAAGTAGGTAGTTTTAGTTTTTGTAAAGCGGTCGTGCAGTAATACAGCTTTTATATATTTATGGAATTTTATTAAAAGAGAGTCTTACAGTTCCGTTCGGGATTTTGCGGAAATTAACTGTTTACTATCGCCAGCGCGGCCCAGCGACGCAGTCCGGACACGTGCGCGATTTGCAATTATTACGTTATAAAGATATTTCTTTTTTAATGATAATTTTGCGTTTTTAGTGTCCCGTATATTTTTTATTTTACAGATAATTAGTGTTTGTTACCCTGTTACCCAACAATGCACTGTCAGTGCAGTGATAAGGAAAATTGCGTACAAGGGCTAAAAACAACTCCGTTTCGTTCCAGAAGTTTTGAAAATAAACAAGCCATAATTTTAACGGGGCGTCCTGTTCCCTCCCTTAAAATTGTGCAGCAAAAGAAAAATTGCAACAGGTATTTTAGCGATAAGTTTTATGATAATCATAAAGTGGCTTACAGGTTGCAGTCATGTTAATAAAATGTTCTGTTGGCCGTGTTTACTATTTTCAAAAAATATGCAAACAACCAAATTTAATTTCAGAAATTTAATAATAGTTGACCGAATTTTTAGCGAAATTTGGGCGTGGCATCAAAAAATTTTCGCCTCCGGCGGTTTTCCTTTTTCCCCGCCAAATCTTTATGCCTACCCTGTTTCCAATGTCACTGCACGCCACTGGTTTCATCCTACTATTATTTTTTTTTCAGTTTTTACCATTTTCAAGGGCGGCCAAAAATAATCTAAATATATGCCAGCACATGTTACAATTAGAATGTTTTTTTACCTTTCTTAGTTCAAGAGTTCTTAAAGACGTAAAATATACTTACAGGTAAATTTAGTTTTTTAGCATCGACAGGCTGTTGAAAGGGCCACGCGAATTGGTGCTTCCAAACGGCCTTGAGCACCGTTTTTTGCAAAAACTGCAGTTGATTGGTGATCCTGCCGGGCCTAGAACAGAAATTTAAAAACAACAGTTAAGCGTGAGGTGATTTATTTATTTATAGTATCAACAACTTTAGAAGTTAATTATAGATACATAAACCCTATTTCTAAAAGCTTATACCTAAGCTATAAATTCAATTAGCGTTACAGTAATTGCCTAGGCAGTTCATTCCTTAATTTTAATTTTTCACAGTTTATATTTGTCAGTGTCTCCACAATATTACCCTAATAATACCCTAAGAACTCTATTACCTATTTTGTCTCGAATTCATTTATATAGGAAAATAATTCCTGCTTCTACAGGGTGTTAGTGAATAAGTGAGACAAACTTCAGGGGGTGCTTCTTTAAGTGATTTTAAGAAGAAAAGTTCATATAAACATGGGTCCGAAAATGCATAGTTTTTACGATACAGGGTGTCAAACTTTAAAAAAAAATCGGATGTTCGTAAATATCTCGATACTCTTGTATTCAATTTTGTTGAAATTTGGTAATTCTATTTGTAATAACAAGACGATAATTTAGCCTCAATTAGATTAAAATTTTTAAGTCCAGTGGCGTCCCGGAAGACAGTCCAACTAATATTTTTGACAAAAAAAATGCGCGCCACTGGCGTTTTTAAAAATTATGTATTTTTTTCGAATTAACACGTTCGCTACCGACCAGAAATGGCAGGATCCCGCTGTGAACCAGAGCCGTATTTCATGATATACCTAATTTTTTTTAAATTTTAAGACGCGTTTAGTGACTAACCTAAATTAAGTACCAATGGCCATTATAGTGGCAACGGACCGCCAACAGACCGCACAAAGGTAAACAACCACCGCGCGTGGACCAGATCCAATTTACATGCATAAGAATGAGTGTGAATTTTTGGCCACTATAGCGGCCGCGGTTCACCACGGAGGATCGGAAAGGCCACTATAGTGGCCGTCGGTAGCGAACGTGTTAAACAACTACAAATACAAATATTTTATTTCTTGAGTTTTTTTCATATCTTGCTTTGTTTTTGAGAAAAGAAAAATAAAAACCACTTTATTGTATGTCCCCGGGACAATAAGAGTAAAAATTTAAACCACTTACTATGCTAATAACCAATTAAAATTACACAAAAGTTCTCTTTCGAATTTTTCGCATAGATTTTAAAATATTAAAATTCAAAAGAGGACTTTCGTGTAATTAATTGCTTAATAGCATAGTAAGTAGTTTACATTTTTTACTCTTATTGTCCCGGGGACATGCAATAAAGTGGTTTCTATTTTTTTTCTCAAAAACAAAGCAAGATATGAAAAAACTCAAAAAATAACATATTTGTATTTGTAGTTGCTTAATTCGAAAAAATTACATAATTTTTAAAAAAGCCAGTGGCGCGCAGTTTTGTTGTCAAAAATATTAGTTGGACTGTCTTCCGGGACGCCACTGGACTTAAAAATTTTAATCTAATTGAGGCTAAATTATCCTCTTGTTATTATAAATAAAATTACCAAATTTCAACAAAATCGAATAAAAGAATATCGAGATATTTACGAACATCCGATTTTTTTTAAAAGTTTGACACCCTGTATCGTAAAAACTATGCATTTTCGGACCCATGTTTATATGAACTATTTTTCTTAAAATCACTTAAAGAAGCACCCCCTGAAGTTTGTCGCACTTATTCACTAACACCCTGTATATGCAAGTCTTAAAAAAGGGATATTAAACAAATTACACAAAAGCCTTTGATCTGTACCTCTTGGTGGATAAACTGAAAATGACTTGTAGTACAAAAATTTTAAAAATTTAAGCTGAACAGATTCCAACAGAGCAATCTTATTGGCATACTGAGGATCCCAAATAGTGCATGCATACTGAAGTGTTGTAATTACCAGGGATTTATATAAAGTTATTATGGCATTAACATTTTTTAAGTATTTACAAGTTCTTATAAGAAATCGTAGCATTTTTAAAGCGCTGGCAGTAATATTATCAATATACCCAACAAAACTTAACTTAGGATCAAGATCGACACCATGATCTCTGTGAAAATCAGTTCTCTTTAGAGGCACATTATCAATGCAGTAATTAAAATTAATATATTGAGTTCTACATGTAAAGGACATTATCGCACATTTGCCTACATTTACATTTAAATTATGTTCTCTACACCGACGCACAACTAAATTCAAATCGTTTTGTACGGTCCTTGCATCAAGTTCATCCACAATAGTATGAAATAGCTTATAATCATCAGCAAAAATAAGACCTTTGGTGAAATTAACGCTCACTCCAATTTTATTGATAACTAGTAAGAACAGAAGTGGTCCAAGATTTGAACACTGGGGCACCCCTGATGTGGGTGAATATATTTGTGAAGTGTAGCCCTTAGGTTCAACAAATAATGATATTTTATGCAAATATGATGATAATAATGAAATAATGTTTTGGTCCACTGAGAAGTCTTGAAGATCTGTAATTATCTCGCCAAAGTCCACCTTGTCGAACGCTTTTTCTAAATCGTTGAAAATAACATCAACTTGATGGCCGTTTTTAAAAGAATTATAAGTGAAATAAGTGATGCTGAGTATTATTTTTGTTCTTGGTGTAACGCTGCCCATAAAATTCGTTTATAAGACTGAGAGATTATGTTTTTGATTTACCTTTCCGTTTGTGGTACCACCACTGGTTGCACGACCCCGTTGACAGGTTCGACGACTGGCTCGTTCCTGGGTGGGGGTTCCCGATTGTCCCTGGACCCCGGTGTGGCAGCCGGCGCTGGAGCCGCGGCAGCCCCGTTCCCCGCTGAGGCCTGCTCGTTCATTTTACCACTGTTATTCTGAGCGACCGCCTGAACCTGTTGCATTGCCTCACCTTGTCACCTGCAAGAAAAAAATGTTTAATAGAATACTATGACGTTTTCGTTTTCACCCTAACAGTTTTGAATTTATTCATCACGAGATTATAAATTTACAAAAAAAAATACATATTTATTTTTTGAAAAATTTAAAAATACTTATTCAAAAAAATAATCCTTACCAGTTATGCGAATTTAAACTGCCAAAGCCTATCAAGAGCTGGTCCGAAAGGCCGGAAAGCACAAGTAATGATATCCCATACTTTGGGATGGGGTGCCACTAAGCGAAGAAAGTCATTGTATCTTGTTTCTGGAATAGAAAAATTAATACATTAAAAATACTTAACGATACACACATCATTTAAATTAAAAATTCATACCCCTTATATTAATTTTTTACATAAAATAAGTAAGTAAATAAATTTAGAGTTTTTTAACAGTGAAGTCCCATATATTATGTGTACACCTTTCTGCGTGTAAATACATACCCAGACTAAATTAGAAAGAGGACAAGGTAACACTGGTTTGTAAAAAATCAATTTTATTGATAATACCTACCAAAATCAATTAAAAATGCTGATTGGAAAAATTAAATGGCCAATAAAAAAATTCACAGAAATGTTAGATAGAGACACTGGACAGTGTGGATTTAGAAATGCAATAAAAATTATTACAATGATACCAGGACTAAAAAGACAGATAAAATAGTAATAAAATTAGTCAGAACAGATAAAGAAATCCCATAAAAGAATTAATTTTTCAAGAATGGTAAGTATGTGCAAGGCAGTTCTTTATCTGTATCCCCCAGCTTTTACCTATTGCCATCCCCGCCCAGTCTACTACAGTCGATTCACCCAGTAAACCTGCAAGATAGCCGACATGTCATATGACAAAAGTCATATTCCAGCTAAATAAAATTAATTTTTGCATTTTCAATGACTTTTGTCATATGACATGTCGGCCATCTTGCAGGTTTACTGGCTGAATAGACTTTACCACTATTAAAATTGGGGTTTGTGATTTCAATTTTATGTTCTAAATATTTTAAATAAATTACCAGTGAAGAAAAAGGGTAGTGTCTTTGTCTGGAAGGATCAAAAGGTAATCAAAACGATTTATTATATTTAGTATTTTGTCATCAGATATTGGCAGAAATGATTTGCTCTCAAAGCTAACTGTGAGATAATCATTTCTATCAAATACATTGATGTCACAATCAGCATTGTCTGGTTAGTTAGCTAATAATTGCAATCTGATATTATTTTTATTATCTTCTCAGGTAGAGCCAGGCAATCAGGTGAAAAACAATGGGTAAAGTAAAAACACCCCATAATAAATCATGGTGCAACCAGTCTTTGGGCTATCAAATTAAAAACAATAAACAGTTCCAAGACAAAATGAAAGGGAGCAATACAGAAGAAGTATCTGGACAATAAAATATTCATTTGGTTTTATAAATTCCCTCCATTACTCACAAAACCTGAAATATATGTAGACACTGCACAACAGATGGCGAACAGGATGACCTGAAGAATTGCACACAAACAATCAACTTTCCACAAAACAAATGTATCTTAAATAAAAATACTAAGCAGTTTTGTTCAAAATGTTGTTCAACAGAATCCCATTTTAAAGTGTTTATCTCATGCTAATCAAAATACACCTGTGGAAACTTAATATTTAACTAATCACAATCAGGAAATTCCCATAATTACCTAGATCTTTCTTGTAATAAAATTCTTAATAGGGATAAAATAAGAAAACAATTATTATTAAATTACACCTATGTAGGTACCATAAACATTATTTTAATGGCATATTGGGTACCTGCCTGTTGTAAATGATGGTAAAAATATACCTAGGTTCTCCTACCTGCCCTACTCTTAGTCCTGGGCGCTATTGTTGGTACTCATTATGATAATGAAGCAGTTTCTCTCATTTCAACCAATGCAATGATAAACAACTTATATATTTGGGAGATTTAAGAATATAGATTACAACTAATTTCTGTTAAGTACCTATCTCTTTGGATGAAATAAGTTTTGTCTACAAGGGTTATTTGCACTAGACTTTCTTGACATAATGTAATGCAACAGCAAAGCTAGTAATGATCTAAATAATTATTCAAGATATCTCTATCTAATTATAGAAAAAAGCTCAGCTTTATGAGACCTACCAGGTTACTTAAATTGGGATTAATTTTTCTAATTATGGAAAAGAAAGGAAAAACAAAAAGTCTTCCTCCACAAAATTTAATAGAATAATTCTTAAGGGTCTCTACATGTTTCGAACGTAGAAACGTTCATCATCAGGAGACAGAAAATGTAATTAAAAAGTGCTGATGGTTTTAGCAGAAGAGAAAATGGTAAAGGACCTTAATGGAGCTTTCATGGGATCGAAAAAATATTTTTGATGTGTAAAAGAGCCATAAAATGGAGAAATTAATGAAATTTAAACCATATTCAGTATGTGAGAAGTCAGTATAAGTGGTCTAAGATAGATAAAAACTGAGGAAGAAGAAGGATCTTTCTAAAAAGAAAGTATAAAAATTATTTAATTTTAGTAAACATTTTAAAGTTTTTGTCAAAAAGACTTGGGTGGAGAAAATTTGTAGTGGTTATCACACAGGTGATGAAAACCACATAAAAAAGACTGGTGGGGTACTGAGGCTTAAGGCTCAGTAACCCCTCCAAAGGTTAATTTAAATTTAGTAGAAATATTGCCGGACCCGGCACATGGACGTTTAACAACTTTTTTGACCTCTTGAATATTTTTGATAAAATGTGTGATTTTCTTAATATTTCTACTAAATTTAAATTAACCTTTGGAGGGGTTACTGAGCCTTAAGCCTCAGTACCCCACCAGTCTTTTTTATGTGGTTTTCATCACCTGTGTGATAACCACTACAAATTTTCTCCACCCAAGTCTTTTTGACAAAAACTTTAAAATGTTTACTAAAATTAAATAATTTTTATACTTTCTTTTTAGAAAGATCCTTCTTCTTCCTCAGTTTTTATCTATCTTAGACCACTTATACTGACTTCTCACATACTGAATATGGTTTAAATTTCATTAATTTCTCCATTTTATGGCTCTTTTACACATCAAAAATATTTTTTCGATCCCATGAAAGCTCCATTAAGGTCCTTTACCATTTTCTCTTCTGCTAAAACCATCAGCACTTTTTAATTACATTTTCTGTCTCCTGATGATGAACGTTTCTACGTTCGAAACATGTAGAGACCCTTAAGAATTATTCTATTAAATTTTGTGGAGGAAGACTTTTTGTTTTTCCTTTCTTTTCCATACTTTTAACTCCACTTTAAGCATGGACTACTTCTTCAAATTTTCTAATTATGCTAAAGCCAAGTAAGTCTTAAAAAAAGGTTTTATGGAAGTAGAAAAAAACACTCCAGTAGGTGAGTCAGAACAATAAAACATAGGTACCCTAAATATTAAGAGTACCTGAATCTATTCAATAATAATATAAACAAAAATAAGTAGGCATGACCTCTCCTATGTAGTCTACCTACATAGCATTTAAAAGGCTTCTTGGACATATATGTTAGGGTATAAACTAATACTAACATTTATGAAGGCTCTGAAAAGCTTATAGGTACAAAATTGGCTATAAAAAGACTAGCAGCAATTATTAGTAGTTACATATTTTGACATCAAACCTTAGGTTAATTTTTTATTACTTACATAATATTTACAATATTCCTTATATCTTTATTACCAACTGAACCTTATATTTGTATTTAAAAAACAGCATTAAAATACCTACTACTCCTTTGATTAGCAGGAGCCAACAGACAAACAGAAGCCTGAAAGGGGAAATTAAAACTGCAGGTGCCTGGCATTATAAACAGCTTGTCCCTCAGCAATCATTTATACTTCTGTGATACAGAATTGAATTTAAAACATTTCTGGTAGGTAGGTACCTATTACCTGATCACAACTTTCTGAAGTAGACTAAGTAGATTACTATACTCATGGCTTTGTAGCAATCGTATAGCAGCCAAGAATACTTGATTTTATTTTTTTTCACAGTACTAACTTAAATACAAACTAGCTTTTGGCTTGACAAATATTTTGTGACAAAGTAAAATAAACTCTGCAACTCAAACATTACATACAGATGTACAGAGGATTCGCCATCTTAGGAATACCTCGGAATATGAAATATGATGATCGTTAAAATGTAGATAAAGGAATGAAAATAAGGGCAGATGCTTGAGTGCTCAAAATTGCAACCTAGTTACCACAAAAAAACTTGAAGCATTGGCTATGGGCACATACAAAGTAGCCCCAAAAAGTTGTGAATACAATTTGGCGCCACACCCCCTTTTCCCATACAAACAATAGCATTGCATCACAAGTTTTCAATTCTATAAGCTAACTTAGCTAACCTTCATCAAAGCGTTACAAAATGCTTCAAAGTTTTCTGCAGTTTCTCTTCCATTAGGCGTCACGTAGCCCACCTCATTAGAAATGCTATTGTTTACTTCCCCAAACAATAAAACTTGGGTGCCTTTTGGTCCTTTTGAGCCGAAGTTTAATGCAAAGCGCGCGATTTAACATTTGTTAGCATCGGTTTGAGCTAGGAGAACACCTTGGCGGTGCAATTTGTGGGAAGGTGCAGACCGTTATCGGCGATTTGCACTAGAACGGCCGCACTTGGATGATCGTTTGTATTGGTTTTGACGTTGGAACGCGGGAAAATAACAAATAACCTTTACTTACCGGAAAAATAGGCACATAAATACATCAGAAAATATCTTTTTACGCGGGACGTCGCCTAACGAAAAGAGAGATTAATTTCTCGGGCGATTTGCAACATGGCGGGCACTTACGTTAGCCTTTGAAGAGAAGCTCGGCACTAATTTCACTTATTTTGCACTTAACTTTGTATTTCCTTAAAAATTAATGACTTTTTCAGTTAAACAAGACTGTAAACTATGCAAAAAAACATTACCTACGTATTTTGTCGTTAAATCCACATAAGAATCGCGAAAAATACGGAGCCACAAAACACACACTCCACTTAGCACGAACTCGCTTTACAAGCTTTGGTCGACTACCGTGATGGCGGCTTCGCGCGTATGCTCCGTCTAGAAAGCAATTAAAAACCCTTAAAATCCTCCCTTAATTCAGCAGAAATTATAAAAATACTGTTAAAACCGTGTTTTTATTACCATTCCCCTAATAATTAGCTCTTAAAAATTAACTTTTATCATATTTTTGCCCCGATGGATATGGATTAAAAATAATGGCTGTGTGAGGTCACGTAAATGGCCTCTTTTAAATCAAGCTTTTACCCAGGATTTTTGGGGCCAAAATTCCACCTGCCGTACCAGTTTTATCGTCCAGATTTTTCAGTTTTCTCCGTGATTTCTGTGCCCCCTTTTCCAAGATTTTCCTTTCAAAATTACTACTGACTTTCAAGTTTTCAGTCTTTTGTTTTGGCTGGAATTTTTCGTCAGACATTTAACGATGAAAAACGCAGGGAAAACAAGAATTTAAGGAAAACTCATGCAACATTTATTGTGTGAAAGAGATTTCGTCATGTTACGAAATGAAAAAATCGGTGAAAACACGGGAAATCCCCACGTCCTCAAAGGATTTTTGTGGAAAAATGCGATTGCGCATTTTGGCAGGTCAATTATGACAAGCGCGTGCGTTTGACAATTGTTGACACAAGCCTGCGTGATCGAATATCTCGATTCACGCGGGAAATTTAAAATACACAGGAGCCTTTTGAAATGCATCGCAATATAAGGAATCAAATTATTATTTAAAATTTTAACACACACGAAAAAAAACAAACAATATTAAACCTATTTATTTTATTATAAAGAAATTATAAAACAGGACGTATATGCCTGTCATATACCTACAACACTACCACTAAATAACACCCCAACCTTCTTCAAATGCCGAACAGAGTTTTGTACACGTTAAGGCAGCGGAAAGTGGATAATTACTTATAGAAATAGTTTCTTCGGTATAGTCAACATTTAAGCTTCCTCTCGCCATTGCTCCCACAACCATAACCATGGGTTCCTCAGTTTTGGGAACTAGTTCTCTACAGTTCTTTACAACTGTGGACGAAAAAGACATGGAAATTTTCTTTACACCCACAGGAAGGTGATCTGTTATTGGATTCTTAATAACCTTTAATAGTTTGGGGCCACTTTCTGCTCGTATTGAAAACTTGTGTAGTAGTTGAACTAAAAAATAGAAAATGTTAAAAAAATCTATTTCTACATGTTCTAGGTGCTACATGCTTTTTGTTCATAAAACCGTAGATATTCATAAAATTAGTTACCCATAAGTCCTGCAAATCTCTTGAAGGTCCTTGGAATCCTAGTTTGTGGGTTTACTTCAATAAGAACATTCTTATTTGTGTGCACATACACTTGTAAAAGTCCTGCTCTATTGAGAGGGCTATCTAGCAACATAAGCAGACATTGGTGCGTTATATCTGGACGGCATGTACCTACGTCCCGGTTGTTGTTCTTTAAAGTGCCTACGTGATCATCACAGTTAAGGAGCTCAAATTTGTTTCCTACCTGAAGACAAGTAGAACATTTTAGTACAAAAAATATCTATAACAAATGTTTTTAACACTAGGTATAGGATATAGCCCCTAGCAAATAAAGACCTACAGACAAGAAAATAAAAATTACCTTGACTGTTTCGAGTTGGGCATCTTCTAAAATAATAATTAATCGTTTCTCCTGGTTTTTTAAATGGTCAGTAACGAAATGCTTGGGCACAGGATCAAACTCGTAATCGTCGCTTTTAGAATCCTTTAATTTTCTCTTTTTTCCCATAGTTTTAGAAAATATTTAAAATTTTCGAGTTTTTGATATAAAATATAACCCTACTTAAAAGAAAGTAAACAAACGTGGAGTGAGCCCAGTAACGTTTTCCATTGGGAAAACACATGTGATTAAATTTTTATGAATCGTGTTTGGGTGGGACCAGAATAGCTCTGTTTCTATCAGACAGCATAGAAAGAAAAAGAAATCACGTACAACCAATTCGAACTCTGTCGAATCAAAAACGCCCTCTTTGATATTTTGGTTTGGGATCTTAAAAACCGAATTTTAAAAGTTACATGCTTTAATACGGACCAACCAAGAAACCGATAACTTTTAAATAAGACCAATCAATAACGTGGCGCGAACGAGTTTAAACTCGCTTATGAAAAAATCTAGTTTTCCGTGACTTTTCTCAGGTTGCCGCGGAAAACGTAAACAACCTTAAACAATATTTGTTAGTAAATAAAAAATTTGCAAAAAAACCCAAAAAAAATTCTGTGTGCGTGTAGCGTTATAAGTCGAAGTGTGTTTTAAAAGTAAGTAGAAAAACCGACATGAACAACATTCCGCCGCAAGGAGTGATGTTTCCCATGGGATCGCTTTACGTAGGAGATCTGCACCCCGATGTCACAGAGGCGATGCTCTATGAAAAGTTTTCCACTGCTGGCCAGGTTTGTAGAGCAATTTTACCATTATAGCTAGTGTGAGGTATTTTCGAGAGAATTGTCTTATCACATTGTTAAAGGCCACACAAAGCCTCTTAAATTAAATAAAAATAATATGGCAACGCGCCTGTGTTGCTATTCTCATATTGGCCTTTGTTGAGAAATGCCGGTGCTGCGTTGCCAATGACTACGTTTTTCTCTGTTATTCAAAAATGAATATTCTTGACTTTTTCAAAATCATATAATAATGTGTTTTTTCAGGTCCTCTCCCTCCGGATATGCCGCGATTCTAGAACCAAACAGTCATTAGGCTATGGTTACGTAAATTTTAACAGCCCTCAAGATGCCGAAAGAGCCTTGGATACCATGAACTTTGACCCCCTGAAAGGGAAGCCCATACGAATAATGTGGTGCCAAAGGGACCCTTCGTTGAGAAAATCAGGCATTGGAAATGTCTTCATTAAGAATTTGGATAAGAATATAGACAATAAAGCCATGTACGATACGTTTTCTGCTTTTGGAAACATACTTAGCTGTAAGGTGGCATTGGATGAAGATGGCTATTCAAAAGGATACGGATTTGTTCATTTTGAGAGTGAGGAAATTGCGAATAGAGCAATAGAAAAGGTAAACTAAAGTATTTTCACCAACTTTAAACAGTTTTCTATGTTAGTATTTATTTTGAATGTAAAAGGAAGAAAAATATACGGTTATAATTTCGTTAGGTTAATGGTATGCTTCTAAACGATAAAAAGGTCTATGTAGGGAAGTTCGTACCACGCGCCGAACGCGAGAAGGAGCTGGGAGAGCGAGCGAAGCAGTTCACCAACATCTACGTTAAGAACTTCGGGCCCCACATGTCAGACGATAAATTTTACGAGATGTTTTCAAAGTTTGGAAATGTTACCAGCAGTATGGTCGCTCGGCACCCTGATGGTACGAGTAAGGGATTTGGATTTGTGGCCTTTGAAGACGCTAAAGCTGCAGAAAAAGCAGTACAGGTACGATTTTGATGAGACTTAAGAATTATACAAAAGGGGTATAGGAATAGTGGAATGGATAAGAAATAATCATATAAAGTGACTGGCAAAAAGTTCGCAAAGAACCGAAAAACATTGCCTGCTTCTGCATCATTGTCCGATAACCTAAAAAATCGATTTTGACATACGTCACCGTCACGTGACTGTTGATATAGCGACAAATTTAAAAAAATTGTGAATTTACAGAAAGTGTGGTTAGGTGACGAAATTCATATTTTAATATTAAGGTGGAATTTTCAACGTCATTCCATCTATTGCCAACCTATAACCTATTTCGCGTTGCTTTTTTTTAGTTTATTATTAGATTACCGAACATTTAAATAAAATCAATATCGTCGGTACAATATTTAGGTAAGGTAATATCTGACATATAACCAAAATATCCATTCATTTTATTGCTAATTTTGGGATAATTGTATAGTGAAAGAACAATGACATAATAATGTTAAAAAAAATCTTACCCGATATTTTTCGCTATACAATTCTCCTAAAATATTTAATGAAATTCCTTGATATTTATTTAATATGTCAATTATTACCTATAAAATATGACGACGATAATGATTTTATTTAAATTTTGTGTAAAAGCTAGAAAAATTAAATAAATATACGCGAAATAGGTTGGCAAGCATGTTGATACTCCCACCTTAATGTACCTAATTATTTAAGGATATTAATGGACGCGAATATGATAGTCGCACTCTGTACGTGGGCCGGGCACAAAAGAAGGCGGAGCGCATGAATGAGTTACGCAAAAAGTATGAACAACAGAGAATGGAAAGGTTCAGCAAGTTTCAAGGTGTCAATGTGTATGTTAAGAATCTGGACGACTCGTTCACCGATGAGAAGTTAAAGCAAGAGTTTGGATGTTTTGGAAATATTACATCCGCCAAGGTATAGTATACATTTTTTCTTTCTTCAACTTGCACATTTAAATGTCAAATAGAACTTTTACGTTCTATAACTTGTGAACGATTTGTTCTATGAAAATGTCTCTGAAATCAATGTTTTAAAAAATAAAGTACTCTACAAGAAAAGTTATAACTATTTTTGTCGTAGAAAACTTTCTTTACCTTCTCCATATTGTAGGTCATGACAGAAAACGGTAGATCTCGTGGTTTCGGATTTGTCTGTTTTTCTGCGCCCGAAGAAGCCAGCAAAGCCATCCAAGAGATGAATGGTAAAATAGTCGGCTCCAAACCACTCTACGTAGCACTGGCTCAGCGCAAGGAGGCTCGCAGGGCATTTCTTACAAGCCAGTACGTTGCAAGGGCACATGCAGCTAGACAACAGGTTAGAAAGTTATTTTTCTTCCAAACAATGAGCTGTTTATTTAATTTTTGTTTTCTCAACAGGGACTACAATTTGCCGGTGGCCCGCCCTTTCTATTACCGGCCGTGGCTCAGGGTCCCCG
Organism: Polydrusus pterygomalis; assembly: GCA_963969555.1. Classification (NCBI taxonomy): domain Eukaryota; kingdom Metazoa; phylum Arthropoda; class Insecta; order Coleoptera; family Curculionidae; genus Polydrusus; species Polydrusus pterygomalis. The sequence continues at coordinate 12,605,679 of OZ018383.1, forward strand.
TATTTTCGGGCCCGCGCCCACTTTGAGACCGGCTCCCCGTTGGCCTGCCCTGCAAGCGCTCCCGCGCCCAAACGGCGCTGCCTTTGGGCTTCCGCTTTTGGGCACAGCCCCCTTTAGGGCTCCGGCTCGAGCGGCTCCAGTGAGGCCCCATGCCAGACCGATCACAGGTAAAATTTAGTATTTCCTCCCGGGATCATCAAATGTATATTGACGATCCCGGTCTAAAAAGCTGGTTATTATACTTGGCGACATGACCAGCCATATCTGTTCCCTCTTTCTGGATGCTAGCAGGGCCGGGCTGACCCCCGGTTGGCTTTATGGAGAGGGAAGACAAATATTGGAAATTGTTGTGGCCAAAAATAAAGAAATAGACCTGTATATCTTGTAGGTGCATCTGGACCTACAGCCCGCCCAAATTCCAAGTATACTACCCGTCATGGACCTGACGCACCGATGGCCGATTCGCGGTTGGCTCATGCTGCGCCGCAAGAACAAAAACAGCTGTTAGGTAAAGCAAATTAATATACAGTGTGTCTACTTAAGTTGGAACCATATGGAAATTTTTTTTATTATTGGTTTTATGAAAAAAAGTTCTGTTATCAAAATTTCCCAGTCATATACGAGGTACCTATATCAGAAATTACGAATTTTGCTCAAGAGTAAAGTACCTTTATTTTTGACAATACAGCAAATATTCTTGGCATTTTGGTTTTTGGTTCATGTCAATACGTGCATTTGTTCTCACCCAAAATTCAAAATGATCTTGTCATGTCAATAATTTAAATTTGTCCATAATTTTCTCATTGCCATTGCATTCAAAATAAAATAGACTAATAAAATGCAAGAAAACAAAAATGTTATTGTAATAATCAAGAGTTAATAAACAAATAAATTTACGGAAAAAGGTGCGTATATCTAAGATTTAAAAAATAACATTTTCGCAAAACAAACTTAACAGGTACCAACAACAATTTTTTCATTTAAACACATCTCTATTATTTCTATTGCCTTCTCTAGCCCTTACTACTGCCTGTACACATCGGTTCATGCCATCAATTAGCCCGCGAATATCATCCTGAGTAATATTCCTCCATTCTTGACTCTTATGACGCGGTAGTAATTTAAGCCCATCCGTTGCTGGTCTGCGTGAGTTTAAATTACCCTCGTGTAATCTTCGACGAACTGTCCAAGAACTGACATTTTTGAACAACGTCAAGATCGTTTTACGAGAACGAATGCACGTATTGACATGACATTAACCAAAAACCAAAATGCATAGAATATTCGCGGCTTAATGAAAACTGATATTTTGAAGTAATTTTGCCTCTTAATTATTCTACAAGGTGTTTTGACGCTAGACAAAAAAAAAACTTTTCGATTATCCTTTTATATTATGTCAAAAAACCAATTTCTCTTAAAATTTGTATAAGCATCTTAAAACTAATAAATGTATCTAGAGCTCTCTAAAAAATCACTTAAATCAGAGTAAAAATAAAAAAGTTATAAAAACTTAATACAAATTTTATGATGCCCGTTTTTTTTGCACCGGAGTGTAGTTATATTCACTGAAAAATTGCTTATATAAGGACATAGAAAAACAACATATCTAACAGAGATTTTCTTTAACGTTAGGTGAACAATTATTTAGAATTGTAGAGAAACTTCATCCCGAGTTGGCCGGCAAGATAACGGGAATGTTGCTGGAGATTGACAATTCCGAACTGCTCCATATGATAAAAAACCAGGAATCTCTACGTGCCAAAGTAAGTAGCAGGAAATAATGTACCTAAGGTTTATGTGAGAATTTTAAACGGGAGTAAGTCAGGAACAAAGACTAATGTCTGGCTACCTCCTGACGCCTAGCTCTCCAGCGACGTACGTTTATAAGTGAAATGATTTGTGTATCTTTGCTAGGGGTAACTAAAAGACTAAAGCCAAGTAAAAAAAATAGTGAGCAAAATTGATGTTATACAACCTGCAAAAACCTTCTAACATATGCCATTGAAAATCCCACAATAACAACTGTAAAAAATAGTATTTATACTACAAGGGATGTAAGTAAATATACTTACATCCCGTGAAGTATATAACATTTTTTCTCCTCCCCCCAGAATTTATTCTTGGATTTTTATTAATTTAATTCGATACTATTCGTATGAAATTATGGACAGCTTTGACCGGTTTCTATAGCATAAGCATTGTTATTTTAACAACAACGTCAGGCTCTTACAGTTTATTATCAAAATCAAAATGCGGTATTTACAATATAGGGAGGAGAAAAAATATTTTATTACAATAAGAATTACAAACCCCCGTTTCCTGTTCGCTGCTTTCGTTAAACTAACCGTTTTATTAATTTCCCCCTGACACTTTTAGGTGGAAGAAGCTATAGCTGTGTTAGAAGCCCACAAAGCTAACAAGAAGGGAGTAACTGTTCAAGACTAGTCGCCACTTAAATAACCGATGCAGTTAACTTTTTGTTTGCGAAAAACTGTCGGTTAGCTAGTTATTGTTCGTACTAGAGTTTAGTTCGCACGTTGCCGCGGAGTGTTTATGTCACTAGTTGTAGGAGTTTTATATAGTATGCGTGTGTTAGGGTCAGTTTTACAACTTCAAGTTTAAACCAATGTTATTAAGTTGAATTTGTAAAATTGACGCTTAGAGTGATTCAAGTTTTAAACTGTAGGTTTTAGATAATTTATTATTTATTGAAAAATTTGTTTTTTCTGTAATATTTTTTAGAAAAATGTTAAAAAAGTCAATAAACTTATAGTAATTTTTATTTTTACAAGCTTATTGAATGTTTAAATTTTTTTAATAAATATAATTGTTACATAAAGTGTTATTTTCTTTGACTGTTAAAGTATGGAATAAAGTTCCCATTTTTTCGTTTTATGTACTAGGGTGTATTAAATTAATACAATCATTACTTTTTCTTGAATACTGTAAAACATGTCGAAACAAATACAAACAAAAATAAAATGTCTAGTAACAATGCGACGGTCTAATTCCCTTTGTACCGCGCGAGCAAAAATTATTTGCATCAAAGAGAGGGCTTGGATTAAAAAACTTAGGGCTTAGTTTAGATTACAATAATATGGGGACGATATATCTAACCAAATCTAGGTTAAAATTTTGCCAAATTCATATGACATGATATGCCAAACTAATGAGTAATAAAATAAGTAGACAAATACAAATTTATTTTTGTCGTTTACAAAATTAGTAAAGTAAGAATATACAGAAAGAAAAAGAAAAATAATAACATAAATTGCTAAAATTGGCCACCGCCATGCTCCAAGCATAAATTCCTGCGTCTTTCAAAATCTGCGGCTTGTATTTCTTGGAATACTTGCACTTTGTAAGGAAATAAATTTAGCTGCTTCTTAAGAATAGTCCTGCATGTTCCATAAGATCTTCCTACTTCTTGGGACAGGCGTCTTATACAATTTGTTGGCGTATTTTGCATTATTTCACGAACGTTTGCAACAAGTTCTTCTGTTCTTACAGATGGTCTTCCTGCTCCTTTTGTGTTGTATAGAACCTGTTTCCCTAAACACAGCCACGGTTCTTTTCAGGCAATGATAAAAATCCCCAGCAATAAAAGCAACGTTAGGAAAATGTTCGTGAAAATCGTCCATGCACAAACCCGGATTGTATTGCCGCTCACCATTTACTCTAACCCCGTTTCGAAAATACGCTTTAACCATGAATGTTCTGTGCTGTTCCGTAAAGCCCATTGTGTGAATTGTTCAAGAAATTGGAAAAATTAGCGACGAATCAAATTACTTGTAACGACTACCGCAAATATGGATAATATGACGTATAACGGTCAGCGGTCATTGAACAGACTATATTATTTAGTGTGTGGAACACTCCCTGCAAGAAGCTTGTCCTCGATTCAAGAATAGCACACCAAGACCAAGTCTCACACCTTAGGAAGTCCATTACCCTCCTTGCGTTGCTCACACCGCTTGCCTATTCACGTAAACTTGAATCATGGACTCATGGCATCATCATCATTTTCATTCGGTAAGCAAGCAGCAAGACAAGTTGTATTGTGAAAGTTTTACTGTTACTTTGCGGTTCTATTGCCGCGACCTCGGAAGAATAAGACGCGTCGAATGAGTTTACAACGGGAGGTTCAGGTAAAAATTTTGGACATGAAGTAACATATTGGAATATAAGGGTTTATTTTGGCAGAATGGCAAGCGAGGAAAATAGCGTTATAGGTGGGTAACTTGTTGAATTTATGCATATTATATTGGGCATTATTTAGCTTGTTATATTCACAGCGACGTGACGTCTATATGGGCGCTCAAAATCAAAAATACATCCGGGAATCATTTTATGATCGTCAAATTATACGACATATGTTTCTAAACCAGTGTAACAAAACAAAGATGTGCTATTTTTAAACTTAAATATGCATAAACGTTTTGATCTAATTGATTGGCAAGCATTAATAACTATAGTTCGGCAAGCAGCTTAATAAAATCATAATTTCTATTTTAGTGACGTAGCTTCCAAGTATACAGGGTGATATCAATTCGCGTGCGTATATTCACGAAAGTGACAAATTTATGGCCTCGCGCATGTCAATAAAGCCCAGTACACATCGGCATACGCACTGCAAAATTATCATTTATACTCTGTTTCTTAAAGCCTGCCAGCACAGCTGAGGGTCATGAGTCGTAAAACCTCAATAAACCATAAGCGTAACAATAACAGGTACCCGATTTTAAGTAATTAAATTATCTATTATTGCATAGGTATACCTAGGTAGATGGCTAATGTCATAGATATTTCCAACTTCAAGTGAGGTAGTTTAGTTTTATTTTTAACGTGTTATCAAAAGCTTGTGTGTATATTATAAAAATAATACAAAAATGGCGAATAATTATTCCCCAGTGTTTTGTAAAGGTGTGCTGCTTGACCTAAAAGTAAAGACAATTAATAGTTTTAAATTTGCACGATGCAGTTGCGCACCAAACACCAACTGCGCCGCAGGCGAAAATTTTTTGGGTGCCACGCCCTTTTTTGGGTAAAATGACCGAAAAGCTTAATCTGCGGCAATATGCCAGACTTTAAAACACTCTTTTAATTTAAAAGAAATTCGAAATTTGAAAGGTCGGTCGACAAAATAAAGAATAAACTATTTATTTTACTAATTAACATGTCTCTTATATTAAGTCATAATTATATTTAAGTATAATAATTATTATAATAAATTATATTATGTAATAATAAGATCAAAAACAAAATAAGAATGAAAACGAAAAATAAACAATAAGAACAAAAAAAATATCTGAAGTAGGTACCTACCTACTTACTTTGTACTAAATTACAAAATCAAGTTTCCTGTTTTTAGAAGAGAAAATATTTATGATTTTGTTTAGATCTACGTTTATATCACGGTGGACGTATAGGAAAGCCAGACCATTAAAATAAATATATTTTTTTATTTCGAGGGGGATAAATCCCCCTTGGCTACGGCCTTGACGTGAGTTATTGAAGTATTCATTAAACATTATATCAAAAGAAAATTGGAAAGAAGCTATAAAACATGTAATAAAAGAGGAAAAAAAATGTGGGAATTGGACAACCTGATGGAAGAAACGGTAGAACCACTTTTATTGTTTCAGTTGACTCCACAGATGAATCCTTCGAATTTAGTGATAGCGAAGACACCTTTCTAGACCTTTAATTTGTTAATTCTTTTAAGTATGAACTGTTTTTGTATTGAGAAAATAATACTAATTCAGTTAAATATACAGATCTTTTTTGCACACCTTAAAATACGAATAAATATAAATTATAAATAAAAATTACATATAGAAACAAAAAAAAATTAAAATAAGAACGTACCATAATATTACAATTTAAGAGGACAGGTAACTCCATTAAAAAAATGGGTTAAAACGGTGGAATTTTTTGGCAGACCTGTTCTCTTAAAACGATACACTATTTCACTATCTGTTTTGATAATGTATAGTATCGGCTAGAACTAAATCAGATAAAGTTTTTACTATGTATAATTTATTTACAACAGGGACAGGAAACAAAAGAAATTTATATTTGATAAATAAAAACCTAAACGAACGCCACTGTCCGAAGATTTATTCTAAATCATCGGCATGCCCTATCGTTTCAATTTTACGACCCTATTGTGATAGGTAAAATTAGGGGTGTGCCAATCTATATGGTGTTCAAACTATCTGTATTGTTACTAAAAAGATATACTTTACATAATTTACTGTTAAAAAAGTTTGAAAATATTGGATTCAGAGGAAAGCAATTAGAATTAATTAAAAATTATCTGAAAAATAGACCAACTTATGTTCAAATAGATAAAGAAAAAAGCTATCCAAAGGTATTTAAGTATGGTGTTCGGAACAATTTTAGGACCATTGTTTTTTAATATTTATATTAATGATTTGTTTAGTATAAGTTGCGATGGACAAATTCATAGTTTTGCAGATGATACTACAATTTTTTATACCGATACAAATTGGGAAAACCTAAATAATAAAATTAAAAAATTATAAAAAATTGGTTTGATAACAATTTGTTAACAATTAATTTTAACAAAACAAATTATATTCCTTTTACTTTAAACCTAAATAACCTACCACAAAATATGAATAGTATTCAAATTCAAATAAATGACGACATTCAAATTTTTAAAGTTAATAAAATAAAATATTTAGGAATTATTTTTGACAGTAAATTGGAATTTTCACTTAGAATACTTAATTAAAAAAATTAAGAAGTTTACTACCGATTTTTAAAAACATTAAAAAAATTTTAAATGTAAGACATATGGAAATATTATATTACGCGTTAGTTAAAACTCATTTAAATCACGGAATTTTAGGTTGGGGAGGAATAAATAGAACTTTAGTTAAAAATTAGAAATATTACAAAAAAGGTTTCTAAAAATTATATACAATAAAGATTATCTTTAATCCTTCAAAAGAATTATATTCAGAAACAAAAAAGTTGAACATAAGACAACTTTACATTTATAACATCTTAATATATATTTAAAAATAATAACCTTATACAATAATTTAAAAACCATAATCATAATACACGTCATAAAAATGAAATAACCATAAAACCTAAAATAAATAAGTCCATAGGACAAAAAAATTTCAAATATTTATGTTTTTATTTAAACGATTATTTACCAACAAAAATTAAAAAATTGATTTCATTAAAAAAATTTAAAGTCGAAATAAAAACATGGATATTAAAAACAGACAATTTGAAAATATTTTTAGAAATGCTTTAATTAATTAATATTGTAAGTACTGAATAATTTATATAAGTAATATTTTTTACTTAAAAATTATAAATGAATAATTTTATTATAGGTAATATATTTCTTTAAAAAAGCTGCATTTATACTATAAATTAACATTTTTACTTTAAAAAACTTGATTTTTAATGCATATTTATGATTTATGATTTTACATACTAAAACAAAAAATAAGATTTGCCCCTTACAAGCTCAGCTTCAGGGGATTGAAGAATAAGTTTATCGAAGACAACATAAACATATTTATTATATTATTAAATTTTAAATAAATAAACTTATTATTATTATTATTATTATTATTATTATTATTATTATTATTATTATTACTTTAGGCGAAAAATAATATGTTCACCCGGTAAGCTAAAATTTGTGTTTTGCATTTTTAATGAGGATTCTTAGGTGTCAGGCAATAGGAAACAGACCATAACAAATGCGAAGATAGACAGGTCCGGGTTTTTTAATTTAACTTACAATATGCATCGGGATAATCTGCCTTTTGTATTTCTCTTCATTTTTACATATGACTATACGAAGTTTTGTTCGCGGAGCGTTCCTTTAATAACTTTTCGAAGCGAAGATTTTCTTTGCGTTTACTGTTTAAAAAAAGCAAAAGGGATGTATATCTAATATACTCTAACAATTTTTAAAATACCCATTTAATGGGCTTTTCTAGTTGCCGAAACGACCCGGGAAGACATACCCCTAAAATCAGGAACCAAACAGTCAAAATGGTACAGTTGCAGCGACGAGGGCCTGAGTGGTTCGAAATTTGTCAATGTAGCGTTTGGCACTTTGACGGTTATTATCACCATAGCCTTGCTAATACAAATATATTATGGAGACTATCAGGTAAAAATAAAATAGCAAAACGTCCTTAAGGTTGAATTCCCAACGTCATTCAATCTATTGCCAACCTATAACCTATTTCGCGTTGATTTTTTGAGTTTATTATTTTAATAACTAACATTTAAAGAAAATCAATATCGTCGGTACATTATTTAGGTAGTATCTAATATATTACAAAAATATCAATTTATTTCATTGCTAATTTTGGGAGAATGGTATAGTGAAAGAACAATGAGTGACAATGACATAATAATGTTAAAAAAAATCTTACCCGATATTTTTCGCTATACAATTCTCCTAAAATAAGTTATGAAATTCCTTGATATTTATTAAATATGTCAATTATTACCTATAGAATATCAAGTCGATACTGATTTTCTTTAAATGTTGTATAAAAGCTAGAAAACATAAATAAATCTGCGCGAAATAGGTTATAGATTGGCAAGCATGTTGATACTCCCACCTTAAACAAAAACAAGAAAATTTCAACAATTCAACTCAGACTGGTAACTTTCTATTTTAGGTCACTCCTCATGGTAGCGTCGCTACGGACAGTTTAGAATGTTCTAGAATAGGCACGCAAATACTGAAAAGAGGTGGCAACGCTGTAGATGCAACCATAGCTAGTGCTTTTTGTTTAGCTGTGGTTACTCCACATCTAACCGGACTTGACGCGTGAGTTGAAATTTAAAAATTCTTAAATTTGTACCCACCTAATGCATATCATCTTGCTCTGACTCTATATCTACAGTAATCTACGCATATACACAGTGTTCCACGGATAGAGTTTGGAAGAGGAACAACTTTTTTATTAGTAGGTATAGAAGAAAAAGTCATTCCTTATAAAAACGTCAGCTTGTGCTGAAACTACAATTTCGAATATCAGATTTGCGATTACTATACAGGGTTCGTCACAAACAACAGTTTTTGTTTTTTGGATTTTTTTTTCAATTCCTCTTGATGATTGACTAAATCATCATTTTGGGAACAAATGGATTGGTATGGAAAGGTACCTATGGTCCAAATCAGTTGGCACGTAGGAGTCCCGATCTCACAATTATCGACTTTCATTTATGTGGATATCTGAAGGCACATGTGGATGAAATCAATCTCAATAATAACTTTTAGATCTCTTGAAAGAAAAATAAGAGTAGTTATTGCAAATATCCCAATACAGCAAGTTAAGAACTGTTATCAGGAATTCCGATGAGGAGTTGAACTATGCGCTAACTCGGTGGTACCACATTTGAATAAAAGTTTTATAATTTTATGATCAAGTGAATTGAAGAAAAATGACATGTAATAATAAAAATACTTTAAAAGTAGGCCAATAAAAAATGGTTTTCTTACAACAAAATCGTTTCTCGGCCAGATGTAAAATCATAGTCGAAATAGGAAAGCAACAATAGTTGTTTGTTTTTATGTACATTTATTTTAAACGAAATCCAACAAATTAAAAATGTTGTTTCTGACGAACCCTGTATAGTAATCGCAAATCTGATATTCGAAATTGTAGTTTCAGCACAAGCAGACGCTTTTATAACGAATGACTGTTTCTTCTATAGGTACCTACTAATAAAACAGTTTTTCCTCTTCCAAACTCTATCCGTGGACACACCGTATAAAGCTCAATGTAACGATGTTTGTCTGTAAGAGAAACCCGACCTCTCAGATGATGCTACCCATATAGTAGCCGCGTTCGGCAATTATCTCAGACCGCTTGGATTGATCTAAATCGTTCGTTTATGACATCTAAATGGAGGGGAAATAAATCTCAACAGTGCGGCAATTAAAATCGGAGCGCTCCGAGGATAATCTTTTTGCTCGGAGTATTTTGACCGAGGAAAGCGATTAATCTCAGCTGAATTTGTGAGGTTAAGTTTGATGTTTATATTTAGGTTTAAAATTTTGGTAGTTTGATTGAACAAAGCCTTTATTTTTCTGTGATTTGACTGAAAATAATATGCAGGAAGTGGAACTATATGACGTGGAAGAACAAAAACGCTATACCATGTTTATTTGACCATTAATAAACATAAATATTCTACATGTTCTATATAAGACATCCCAGCAGGTTGACTTGGTTATTCCCAATCGATCAGCGACTGATCTAAATTGAAAATACAGATTAGGCAAGGCTAAGGAAGGCATAAACTCTGGTGGGTTTTACCTAAAACTTTCCATATTTGATAAACACCAGATTGCTATATCATGGTCTGTTTATCCAATAACATTTCCGGATGGCCAGCACCTACAGCTATCAATCTTCCCTCTGAAATTGCATTTAATTTATTAAGCAAGTCTTCAAAGGTAGTTGGGGACAATCTAAAGTGCTGTCTGAACTGGTGATGTGCAAATCGGGGTACCGTTTCTTCGGCAAAACCGTCTATCTTTTCCAAAATCTTGACGTCTTCCTCATTATCGTCTTCAAACATTAGTTGATAGCCTCCTTCAATTAAGGCCAATACAACGCTAGGAATACTCATTTTTAGTAACTTAAAAAAAGGGAAAACAGGTTAGGTTTCTTAGATCAAAACAAAACAAATATAACATTTTTGGCTTTGACAGAGGTCATCTGTTAGGTACCGTTCGTTTATCACAAAATTCTCCGACCGATCTGAGGTCACGTGACAAAATATCCATCGCATCGCAGATGTAATTGCCGAACGCGGCTAGTATCCATGTACTGACACAATGACTAATCTTTGTACTTTCAGCGAAGGTCAAATATTGATATACAACCATCGCACAAGGTTGGTACCAAATGTCATCGACTTCAGCGCGCCAAACGTACTGTCAGATCGTATGCCACGCTTGGTACTTGGTTTGGCTTATATACACCAACAGTACGGTTCTATCCCATGGAAAACACTGGTCGCACCGTCTGTAGCTTTGGCTAGGTAAGAAATTAAAAAAAAAAATCGTGTTGTTTTAAAACTATGCATCAAAATAATATTTTTTTTAGAAAAGGCTACGTAGTTTCCAAAATGTTAACTCAGGCAGTGAACAGAGCAAAAGCTCTAGACTTGTATGGACGATTGGAACCTGGACAACTCTTACAACATAAAACATTAAGTAACACGTTATCAACTATTGGTAACTTTACTGAAAGAGGTAAAATACTTAGAGATAATCTCAACAATTAGCAAAACAGCCTTTCTTAAAATCGACATTATGTGCAGCCATAGCGCTGGTAAATTCTCAATAGTTACAAATTGAGTCAATTTAAGCTCAAATAAAAGAGGGGTCGGCAACAGCGTATTAATATAGAGTAAAAATTGTATATTTTCACGTTGTTTTATTCTGGAAATCGCGAAGAGTCGTTGGGGGAACCTGTACATCCCTACTATTGTTTTTATTGGTAATGTTAGATATTTTTCAGAACTCTACAGTTTTATAGATCCAACGCACCAGCCCGTCCAGTCCCTAGCAATAAGATCTACGTTTCACAATTATGATGTTTTTGTGCCAAGCACGGACTCTATTGGGCCAATATTATTGGTCAATTTAAGGTAATTATACTCTGTTTCTCAAAGCTTGACAGCACAGCTGAGGGTGATGAGTCGTAAAACCTCAATAAACCATAAGCATAACAAAAACAGGTACCTGATCTTAAGTAATTAAATTATCTATTATTGCATAGGTATACAGGTAGGTGGCTTGTCATAGAATATTTCCAACTTCAAGTGAGATAGTTTCGTTTTATTTTTAACGTTTTATCGAAAGCTTAAGTATAAAAATAATACCAAAATGACGAATATTCCCCAGTGTTTCGTAAAGGTGTGTTTTAAATGTACACGATGCACTTGTGTACCAAACACCATCTAGTACTGTCAGAAACCCAGTATCAGCATGTGCTAATATGACAGGAGTTAGTGAATCAACAATCTATAGGCTTCTTAGAGAAAGAAAATCTGGAACTGTAGCCACTAAACAGTCGCCAGGAAGGACACCTATACAAATTGATGAGGACGTGAAAAGTATCATAAGAAGAAAAGTGCATAATTTTTATTTCAATAGAGAGATCCCAACATTAGATAACATTTTAAATGCTGTAAAAGAAGACGGGACTTTACCCAACGTAGGAAGAAAAAAACTGTGGCAAATTTTACATCAATTAAATTTTTCTTGGGAAAAACACAACCGAAAGTCAATGTTATTGGAGAGAGAAGATATAATTTTTTGGACACGACAGTATCTAAGAGATATGAGCAGATATAGAAGTGAAAAAAGGACCATTTTTTTTTAGACGAAACCTGGGTTAACGAAGGACATTCAGTACAAAAGATATGGCAAGATAAAAATATTCACAGCTCTTGTCAAGCATTTATAGAAGGTTTGTCTACTGGTTCGAAAATACCTGCAGGTAAAGGTCGCAAGTTAATAATAACGCATATACAGGGTGTAACAAATTCGTTTATCATTACAGGGATCTCGTAAACCGTAAGAGATACGAAGATGGTTAAATGGGGGCAAAGTTGCACAATTTGAGGATTTAGAAATTATTTAGATTCCCATTACTTCCGGAGATATTCGAAAGAAACCGAAAAACTGTCAATAATATTTTTTTGTTTTGCGCCCTTAATGTAGGAGATAAAAGAAAACCAATCACACCTTTTCAGGGCCACTTTTAATCCTTTCTTAGAATATGTAATTAGTTTTGCCATACAACGTTTCATTTTCCTGAAACCATCATTAATTTCACTATCTTAAATACGGACCTGGATTTTTTCCATTTTTCAATAAAAGACCTAGGACATCTTTATTCAAAGCCTAGGCTAATTATTAGTTTTAAAAAAGAATTAACGCTCTAATGTAGATTTTAATAAAATTTTTCTAATCCGACCCTGTGTTACACAATACCATTTCGTTTTAATAACGACATCTTCTTTGTGAAATAATGTAAACTAGCTTCTTAAAAAGAATAACAAAATTTAAAATCTCCATTAACATAATATTCAAAAGAATACCTTAAAAATGTTTTACATCTCAGATACTAGGTATTTATAAGCATCAAAATAAAAATTTTTAAAAATCGAACGGATCTTACTTTCTATTTACAAACATTGGTAACTGATTAATTAATCGGTGTCGCTGTCCAGGGAAACATTTTTGAACACGTAATTAATAAATAATTTTTATATGGCAACTTCTTTTATTCAGGAGTATTTTTTTTATTTTGCTAATATTGCTTATAATGTTTTTCGTAAAGTTTTAATTCATTTTAGTAATATTATAAAATATTGTTAATTAAATAAAATCTAATATCATTAGCAAGAATTTGTATTACGATTATTGTCAATTTTACGAATTTTATAGTATTCTTTTAAGGAGCCAGTTTAAATTGTTACACAAAAGATGACGTGGGTAATAAAATGAATGGGTATTGTGTATCACAGGGTCGGATTAGAAAAATCTTAATAAAATCTACATTAAAGCGTTAATTCTTTTTTTAAATTACTATTTAGCCTAGGCTTTGAATAAAGAAGTCCTAGGTCTTTTATTGAAAAATGGAAAACATCCAGGTCCGTATTTAAAATAGTGAAATTAATGATGGTTTCAGGAAAATGAAACGTTGTATGGCAAAACTAATTACATATTCTAAGAAAGGATTAAAAGTGGCCCTGAAAAGGTGTGATTGGTTTTCTTTTATCTCCTACATTAAGGGCGCAAAACGAAAAAATCTTTTTGACAGTTTTTCGGTTTCTTTCGAATATCTCCGGAAGTACTCGGAATCTAAATAATTTATTTTTGAATTATGATTAGGCATCAAATTGTGCAACTTTGCCCCCATTTAACCATCTTCGTATCTCTTACGGTTTACGAGATCCCTGTAGTGATAAACGAATTTGTTACACCCTGTATATAGTGAAAGTGGATTTGTAAACGATGGTTTACTTGAATTTGAGTCAAAATCAACAAAAGATTATCATGAGGAAATGACTGCTGACGTCTTCGAAGAGTATTTTGAGCAAATGATAGAATTAATTCCCGAAAATGCTGTCATAGTATTAGATAACCATTCAAGGCTTTTAGAAAAACTTCCTACGACTTCTTGAAGAAAAAAATAGATATTAAAAATTGGATGTCTAAGAAAAATATACCCTTTGAAGATGGCAGGTTAAAAAAAGAGCTTTTAAAAATAGGAATTTATATTTCACTAGCGTGTACCCGGCCTGCGTTGCAATGCCAGGCATTATACGCCTCTGAGATAATAATAAGGCGAGTTCACCATCGCGTCAAGATTTATAAATGCAAACCCGAACAAACCTCTAAATTTATCAGTGTTTCTCTACAATATTATGCATGTATTATACATAAAAACTTTCATCTTGAATCACTCTATCTATTAAAAAAAAAACCGTTTCAAAATCCGTTGCGTAGTTTTAAAGATTTAAGCACATATAGCTGGGGACAGACGCGACAGCGTATATACTATGTTACTATACTGTCTTACCTCTAAAGTTTACGTCAGTTTTAGAAAATTATCCAAAGTTTTCCAAGAATTATTAAAACTTTTTGCGTTTTTAAATTGCTTTAATTCCAAATCAACCTTTACAGTTCATTAGGTAGAAAATAATAATCATAAAAAAAATAAGTTAACCCAATTTAATTAATTAAATCAATTAAAAAAAAAAGTATAAACAAGTTAATGTAGTAAATATTTCTTTAATTGTTTTTTAAAGGATGTTAATTTTTTAATTCTTTTGGTATTTTTTGGAAATTGTTATATTTAATTATTGCATTATTATAACCGCGATTTTTTTTCCGAAATTACTATTTACTGGTATAGTTTGATAATTTATACAATGTTTGGTGTTATGTATGAAAAAATCTCAAAACCTTTCAGAGAAATTGAGGAATACAACTTTACGAAAACCGACACGCAATCTGCAGAAAAAATAGTAGCAACTACGCTGAAAATATACGAGGAATTTAATGTTACAGAGAAATTCCACGAAGGCACAGCTACAAATGTTGCTGTAATGGATTTGGATGATAACTATGTATCTTTAGTAATGTGAGTAAACATATTACTTTTTTTAACGAAACATGTTAGCCTCTGAACCTTCCCGATCGGGGACAAGAAGTAACTGTAGCCTCTTGTTTTGCAGGGGAATGTATGATCTTTTTGGCTCGGGAGAAATGACAGAACATGGGTATGTTTTGGATGTGAAACACAAAGACAGGCCATGCGCCCGAATTCCTCTTATCATAATCGATAGTAACTTTATTTGTGGTAAGTTTTTAACCTAAAAAAAGTATATGCGGAGTTCCATAAGGATCAATATTAGGTCTAGTACTATTTTTAATTTAAATTGATTACGTTTCTAAATTGAACTTAAAACCATGCACCTCTTTGCAGACGATACAACAATTGTTTATAGTTGGCTGAAACTTTCTGAGAAATGTGTTTTGATGATAATAATGATCCGCAAATATTTTTAAAACGGTCCCAAGCGAAAATACCTAATAACATTGAATATCAAACTATAAGAAGGCCATATGAGCCGATTTCCTAAATCTGCTACGTTAAATTCATAGATGGCACAATGAGTTCACCAATAAGAAAGCGACTAGCCTTTTCACTGCTAAATTGAAACATTGTTGCCGCCTGTCATTTTGACTTGCTGCATGAGTTTTTTAAATTTATTTTTATAGCTTATCGTAAAACTTAATTTCACATAAGTACCTATGCCTATCCTAGTTAAGTAGCTTACATTTATTTTTCTACCTATAGTATAGTCTAGACTTAAAAATGTCCCTATTTTTAATTGCTTTGTAGCTTATAATATTTTCAACCTTTTGACGTCCCAACGTTAATTACATGAAAACATATTGTCTGCCATGTTTTCTATTTGTAACAGAACTAAATGACGACTCTCACTATTCAATAGATCCTAGGCTACAACGTATATGTTGGGTAAAATATGAATGATGTGCGGTGTGTTTCTATAACTTGTTTGCAAATTGCAATTATTACTACTTTTCAAAATGGTTAAAATAAGTAGGTTTTACTTTCTTACTTAAGAAACATCCAGTTTGTTTGTATTAGTCTATTAGGTATTTTGCTATTTTTCGACGAAATAAAACCTATTTTAGTTATACTTGCTGTCGCTTTTTATCTACTTTTATTTGTTTAACATTTAACACCCAGTGAACGGTAAAATCATTATGAAGTCGGTCCAATTACCCCGGAGTAATCAGCGTATATACATATTATTAACAAAAACATACATTCGGCTGGAATTGAGAACCTCCTATTTTATTGACTGTTAAAAATGCTTGGAATCCTTAAAAATTCCAATAAAATACGATATGCGGCAACACCACGACATCACATCAGTGAATTTGAGACATCTGTTGGCGAGGCGCTGCATTATCACGACAGACAGGCGGCAGATTTAAGCTTAGAGTTACGATCAACTCCACAATGGCGGCCAAACCAGCTCCAATACGTCAAAAAATGGGTTGTCAACTTTTCTCGGACATCCGTCATTCTTATATAGTTTGATATTCAATGTTAATAATAATTTCTTTTATAGGAAAAAGAATGGTTTTCGGAGCCAACGGCGTAGCTCAGGCCAGCCAGTTAGTTACAAACTTAGTAATTGGCAATAAAAACGCAACAGACGGCATAGAAGCACCCCGTTTCTATTTATTACAAAATAATACCATAGCAGTGGAAGGTAACAACAAATTTTTTACCTACTCCGCAGCGGCCTGTGTAACCTGCACATCCTTACAACAAACTAACATCATTAATGAGAAGGTATTGATGTGAATTCGTCTAAATTGACATTAAATTTTTTTTTTAGCATACCATACACCAACATTTTTACCAGATTTTATGGAATACGTAAAAGAAACCCAGAACAAATCCATTTTCGTACCTGAGCCCTACTACAGTAGCAATATTGTGGCGAAATCCAAGGATGATCTTAGTTCACATTCTGATAGTCGAGGAGGAGGCATAGGAAGTCGATTTTAGATTATACTTAAAATTCTTAGGTAGAACACAAGGAACCAAATTCTGTTATTTTGGCTGTGACTTATTTATTTTCTTTATTTTTTGCACTTAACTTTCAAAATGTCTTTATTTCAAACTAACTTTTACATTTTATTACATGGAAAGTGACAACATAACATAGAAAATAATAACCATTAAAAAAAATAACAAAAAAAAAAGATGACAGTTAATCCAATTTAATTCATCAATAAAATCAATTTAAAAAATAGTATAAATAATTTAGTGTCCGCATCAAATGGGATTTTTTTTTTTGCTATTAAGTATAGGTAAAAATTGAAAAAGCAGTTAGTTTTTGCTTACCTAAAAACCAAAAATGACGTATACTGAAGCAGCTGCACGACTTGCGTTAATAAAATAGGTTCAAAAATGCCCTTATTTATCAAAATATTGAAAAACCTTATTCAAGAAAGTGGTTTATTTAGGCATTTTTAGCCTTTGTACGAAATTTTGACAGTCTAATAGAATTTTTATTTTTTGCCAGGTTCTTGAAAATTTTGATCAACCCTCGTAGATTAACTGTTTACATCGATGTAAAACCATTTGCCTTTACTTCATTATTTGTAATCTTAATGCAATTTTGTGAAAAATTTTTGTTTCCAATTATTTATATTGCTTCAAAAACTGAAATTGTTATTGATCAGTATGTAATGTTTGATGCAAAGTTTATCTAATTACATCAGTTTTGCCAAAACAGACGTTTCTTATTTTTTTATAAGTTAGTAAACAGACGTACAAAAAGAAAATATTAGGAAGGTTTCGTTGAAATTTTACTTAATTAATATTGGATCAAAAAGAATAAATATTAATCGCTCGAAACATTTTATTCAACAAATATATAGTTTAATATAATTAATTTAATTTAATATTAATTAAGTAAAATTTTAACGAAACCTTCCTAATATTTTCTTTTTGTACATCTGTTTACTAACTTATGAAAAATAAGAAACGTCGGTTTTGGCAAAACTGATATAATTAGATAAACTTTGCATCACACATTATACGTACTGATCAATAACAGTTTCAGTTTTTGAAGCAAAATAAATAATTGGAAACAAAAATTTTTCACAAAATTGCATTAAGATTACAAATGAAGTAAAGGCAAATGGTTTTACATCGATGTATAAAAGTTAATCTACGAGGGTGGATCAAAATTTTCAAGAACCCGACAAAAAATAAAAATTCTATTAGACTGTCAAAATTTCGTACAAAGGCTAAAAATGCCTAAATAAACCACTTTCTCGAATAAGGTTTTTCAATATTTTGATAAATAAGGGCATTTTTTAACCTATTTTATTAAAAATGTCAAATTTTACAGGTATAGCGCAAGTGGTGCAGCTGCTTCAGTATACGTCAACTGCTTTTTCAATTTTAACCTATACCTAATAATTAAAAAAAAATCCCATTTGATGCGAACTTTCTTGCGGACACTGTAATTTAGTAAATATATCTTTAATTGTTTTTTAAAAGTTGGCAATTTTTTAATTTTTCTGATATTTTTTTCGAAAATTACTTTTTACTGGTATAGTGTGATAATTTATACAACGTCTGGTGTTATGATCATGTAATGTCTTATTCTTCTGAAGTGTTGTTTGTTTTTTTTTCTTTTAATATAATAGAGTGAATTAGAATACAAATTTTTAATTCAAGAACTGTACTTACTAAGGAGGCACTTTTTATTGTATTTTATGTATTATGATGTTTTCATTTAATAAGAATAAACTAAGTAAATAATGAGCTAATATTTTTTATATACCTAGTGGTCTGGTACTGATAGGTATTCTTGTGTAGCTAAGGTATGACCTTATTATTATTTTATCAATAGCAAGCTAAAAGTCCGATGGAGCTATTGTTTTAGTCTCTTTGATTTGTTTTTTTCTTTAATTGTTCATCGTGATTTAAACTGTCTTAAAAATCCGTTGGCTAGTTTAAATTACTTGTTAAATTCTTACGCGAAAGTTAGTTAAACATGGGTAGGTAAGTATTTTGGACGCACAAATATCATTAAATATTTAAAAACGAATGCACAACGTTTTGAGTTAACTGCTCAAAATTACGATCAACTTGGTTTTTAAAGGAGTTTACACTATTTGCGCAGACTGTACGTTCTTCAAGCAAGTTCCATATGTACACTATCCGATTGATCAGGAACTTCTTTCTTGAAAATGTCGCGGATTTTTCTTTGCTTAATTTTTTTAAGTGTCCCCGAAGCTGTTGATTTTTATTTAAATGAAACAAATTTCTCAAGTTACAAGAATAGTAGTCCGTTAGTATTTTAAAAGTTTCTATTACATCACCCCTAGTTCTTTTTTGCTTCAGAGCTGTTAGTCCAAATCTTTTAAGTCTTTCGGGATAAGGTAGTCCTTTTAATTCAAATGGAATTCTGGTAACCCGCCTTTGGACCCTTTCCGAAATTTCAATATCTTTGATGTAGTAGCGGTTCCAAATACTGTATCCGTATTCAATTTTTGGTCTAATATAGGAAGTGTACAATTTTTTTACAATCTGTAGGGAGTGATCTTTGAAAGTCTTTTGCACCATGACAATAAAACTATTGGCTTTCTTTCCCACTTTAATAATATGTGCTTCACATTTTGAATTAGAAGAAAATAGTAACCCCAGATCTGTTTGTTCTGTAACACTAATAAATAAGTTGACCTTGACCAAAAAAAATATTTTTCTCAAAAAAACCAAACTTATTGTTTACACAATATGTAGAAAAAAAACAGCCATGTAATAATAAATAAATAAACAACTTACCTAGATGTAATTTTATTCTTAAAGATATAAATATAAAAATATTACACTAACGTGGCACTTTTTTGAGGTAAATGGTCACCTTTTTCCTCTAAAATAGCTTGACATGATGCCATATTCGTCAAAATATTTTCTAGGTTCCAATGTTTCATTAATAGTGCATGCTCCAATGTAAATCTTAAAATAAAACAGTAGGTTATGTAGTCGGTTAAGAAAAAAATATATTTCTGCAACAATTATTGTGTTCATGCACACCCAATCAGCTAGTACATTTTATTTAACACATACCTACTATGTCTGATGCACTGAATTTTGGTACAATGAGCTGTAGAGTGCAATTTCAAACCAATTTCATGAATCAGATGTGATAAATAGGTTTCATATTCGTTGACACACTGTATTTCTAAAAAAACAATTCTATTAATCTTGCAGGGGTTCCGGTTTTAATATTAAAGAAACGAAAAAAAAATAGAAAAGGCTTCCCTTAAGATAACTTACCTATCGTAAACTCTGGACCTTGGAAATCTACACACTTTATCCCATAAATAACGGGAATTTCTGAATTGGCCGGTCTTATTAAACCTTGAACAGCTAATTCATAGGCAGTCTGAGACTGCATATCTACTCCACATAACCTATAAACAACCCAAAATTGGTTTTTCAAAAACCCAATATTTTCTTATACTAAATTAAAAATAAAACATACTCAAACATTTTCTTCTGATGGGATGCCTGCATAGCACCCAAAAATCTATCCAAGTTTCCTCTTCCAATGTGTCTCCACGTAGATCTTTCGACGACTTTACCAGTTTTGAAACAATTATCTGTGGCTTGCCCTAAAACACCTGATATTCTGTATGCTCTCGTCGGTCTATTCTCCCTTAAGAATTTTGCTTGTCGAGTACCAGACCTCACACCAAAAACTACAAGAAAAATGGAATGGAATTACTTTACAAATCATATGTAGGTAGGTATACCTACTTACTTAAAACACCGCTAGTGTTCCATCCCAAAAAATTTGACCAACTCACGGGCAAGTCTTGTTCTTGATACCGTGAGCCAACAACTAGCGGATGATCAGCCAAATTCGGTTTAACGCTAACTGTAAGTTTCTTTGACGGGTCACCCTCTATGGCTACATAGTCTGTGGGAGGTCTTCCTTCTAGTGCGTTCATTCCTATTTACACAAAATACTTGTAAATTCTATTTATGTAAAAATATGCATTTTACCTTGGCAAATTTTATGAATTAATGCCGTCCTGAGTCGTCTAACCGGGACCTCGGCGGGTTTGTAAACACAAATTATTCCTTTTAAACTGTTCCATATTAATGGGGCTTCTGTAACCGACATTTTTGTAACGGTTTGGACTCAATATTCATTTTAATATAAACTATACTTAAATTTTAAACTTATATCACTAAAAATAAGGCATTTCTTGTTTACATTTCTTTTATACAAAAATGAGGTTAGAGGCACGGTGCATGGGCCCACAGACGAACGATAGGAGCAAATAAAACTTATAGGGTTTGTTCGGAGGAGCTCTTACTTATCGCTTTTACTAGTGGTCCCGGCTGGGAAAGACCGGGTCCCACGAGCTTTCACGTTTGTGCCGGGTCCACAACGGAGTAAATTTAAAGACCACATATCCTTCAGTTAAGCGTATCTCCCTTGTGTATTAAAAAAATTTTGCTGGGGACTAGAGGTGTGACGATATAACTGTCACGGTTAAAAGTAACCGGTTATTAAGAAATAACAGTCGCTATCGGTGATTTAATATGATCTGAAGCAGTTACCAGTTATTCAATATACCAAGCGCTCGCACATCGCACTGCCGACTGAGTTCGCCGGCTCATGGCAGCCTTCTTTCGCTGCACGATGTTATTTTCTAAATAACTAAATAAAGAATAACATGGTTATTTTAGTAATAGGATGTGAAGCAACTACTAGTGATTCATATACCAACCGATCGCACAGCACTGCCGCTGCTTAAGTCGCCGGCTCATGCAGCCTTCTCTCGCTGTTAAATAACTGGATATTAAAAAATAACATGGTTATTATTAGTAATCGGATAATTTTCATATCACTTTGTGGGCGGTAACGGTAAGGTATGATTAATTTCCAATGAATGTTATTTCTCTGATATTTGATAGTCCTGATGCTTAAAGGAAAGGTGTTAAATAGTTACAAGATAATTTCACGTCTTCACTACTCTAAACAGCTATTTTAATTTGGCGCCAATAAAATATTTAAAAAGAGAAAAAGTCGATTATTTAAATTGACACCTTCACCTTAGTAAATCTCATTTTTTGAAAATAACTGGTAACTGTTTAAAATAACAGTTAATTTAAAATAACAGTCATCGGTATACCGGTGATTCAAAAATAACTCTTAAGCCCACCTCTACTGGGGACTGAAAAGCTAGAGGTCATCGCAACCTTCGAACAGAACATCCTTTGTGTATGCACAGAACTAAATATTAACAATCAAAATTCTCCATATCGTCTACTCGTAAACATCCTAGAGGACCATGGAAACTGTGGTCTAATCATCTTATCAACAGTAATGTTCTCAGACCAAGCACTAGATTCTTGGTCTGAGATAATGTTCTTTAAACCCATTTTTTTCTGTAATGTTCTTTGGTCTTACCCGCGATGTCTATTCGTATCGTGGTCTCATCTGATAAGTTTCCATTGTACTTCCTATGGTATTTTCAGGGGATTTAACCCCCCTCCCCCGCCTTTGGTACAGCCCTGTCTAATAATAATACTAATACCTATATATCTTTATTCTAAACCAACTTTAAAAGTTCATTACAGAGAATATAACACCAAATATACAATATATTATAAAATCACAAATAATAAAAATCATGTTTAGTAATAATTAATAACTCCATCAAAATTATTTAAAAAAAAATATATAGGTATAACTATTT
Source organism: Polydrusus pterygomalis (assembly GCA_963969555.1). NCBI lineage: Eukaryota > Metazoa > Arthropoda > Insecta > Coleoptera > Curculionidae > Polydrusus > Polydrusus pterygomalis. The sequence goes on from OZ018383.1 coordinate 12,628,570, forward strand.
ACAAAAAAAATAATATACAGCGTGTCCAGGGAAGTTCTAGACATATGGGAATTTGCTTTATTGTTGATTTTACGAAAAAAAGTTATTCTTTATAAAAAGTTCTGCTTGATACGCAATTAATATTGACATATCAAAACTTAAGATATCATGCACAGGGCGGCAATAGTAATTTACGTTACAAGACCGGAAAGTAGTGTTTTTCAGGTCGAGACAAGCATTTCCAGGGCGAGCCCTGGAAGCTTGAAGAGACCTGGAAAACACTGATTTTCGGTTGCGTGACGTACAATATTTTTTTTAAGACCGACACTTCGATATATTTTATAATCTACGCGAAACAAGTTTGACATAAAGAACAAAATTAAAAATCAACGAACTGTCAACTCGACAATACATCGAAATGTTGTCATAATAACGAAATCAAGGTATCTTGTATTATCAAAGAGCGATTGGAAAAACAAAAAACAGGGTGACAGTGACATTAGAGACCGGAAAAGTGACATTAGAGTCTGGAAAAGATTTTTCCGGTCTCTAATGTCACTTTTCCGGTCTTGCGATCGGAAAAACGTTATTTTCTAGACGAAAAATTGTCCAGTAAGTGTAAATTTTCTGGTCGGTTTTAAAGAAAAACATATAGAAAGACAGAATTACGTTAAGAGGGAAGTACCCTCGATTTTTATTTTAGAACAAATTATTATAAGAAAACTTTACTATAAGGACTAGAAAACGCGGTCAGATACAATTTTTCATTGAAATATTTTAATTTACAGGGTACCATAAAAAAATCTCGTTAATAAGTCGAAAAATATTAAATGATTTTTGACTAACATGTCAATATTCGTTACTATAGTATTGCACATAGTTGTTGCGAAATTGTTGCAGGCAAAAATTAAAGAAATAAAATAAAAAAATATTTTGCAAAGGCTTTTTGATGGTACCCTGTAAATTAAAATATTTCAACGAAAAATTGTATCTGACCGCGTTTTGTAGTCCTTAGTAAAATTTTCTTATAACAATTTGCTGTAAAATAACGTAATAATTCTGTGTTTCCATATTTTTTTGCCGCCCTGTACATGATATATTAAGATTTGATATGTCAATAATATTTGCGCATCAAGCAGAACTTTTTATAAAGAATAACTTTTTTTCGTAAAATCAACAATAAAGAAAATTCCCATATGTCTCTAGAATTTCTCTGGACACGCTAAAGTTAGTTTAGTTTAAAACATTTTTTAGTTTTTTTTTTTTTAAAGTACATAACTTTGATATTTATTTTGAGAAAACTGTTGTAAATTGTTATTCCTTTATATAATATTGATCTTTGGCCAAAAGTACTCTTTGATGGTTTTGTCTCGTGATGTGAATAATGTTGGTCGAAGGAAATATTATATTCGATTGTTTTTATTTAATAATAATAGAGTGTAGAAGAAATCATAGTTTTAATTTATAAAGCTTTTCTAAATTTAATTATTCGTTTGGTTCGTAAAAATTTATAGTTGGTTCTAAAAAAGGCAGTATGTATTTAATTATTTTGTTTTGTAGTTTTTTTAATGTCTGAATTGTAGTTAAATTTGCTGATCCCCAAATTGAAATCATATACTGTAATTTTGAATAAACCAAATAATAAATATTTTTTAAATATTTTAACGATATATAATTTATAGCTTTAAACAAAATGCCAATTATTGGTGAGATGTAACTTCTTAAATATTCAATATGTTTTTTCCAACTTAAATTTTCATCAATATATAAACCTAAAAATTTAATTGAATTATATGATTATTGAGAGATAGATAGTGTTGAATATTCTGTTGCTCAGTTTACCCATACGAAACAAATCAAATCTCATCAATTTAGTATAAATATAAAATTTATTAAGAAAATAACAACTTCCAAATAAAGTATACAATGATATAATTTAAATAGAAATTTAGTATCTATATCCAACTTTGCATTTCTAACAATTGCCACATACTTATGGGTACCTACTATAAATATATAATTATACATATATCTGTAAATTTATAAAATAAAAATTAGTAATCATATGACGCTTATTGCTAGGTACTCATTTTATATATTAGTAAAAACGTCGCCGGACAATCTATACAAAACGTCCTTACAATACCTTAAAAAATTGATTATGTACTTCAATCCACACCACAATAGATATATTCATAAAAAATATGAAAAATAAAAGCACTTTTCTTTCTAACACTAATAAAAACTGTCAAAAAACTTTACCAAACAAATAATTTTTCCGCATCTAAATATTTTGATTCGTCGACATTGCCGCTTATCCAATCCTCAATGTCTTTTACAGTTCTTGGTACTTTAGTCAAGTCTTCCAGACCATTTGCTGTTATTAAGACGTTATCTTCAATTCGGATTCCGCCAAAATTGAGGAACCTTTTTAGCACGTCGGGAACCACGAATTTTTTTAATGTTTGATCGCAGAGAGCTCGAGATATAAGCTGAAATACATAATATTACATAAATAACGCCATGTTTTGTAAACTTTTTAAAACTTTTAAACATTTATTAGTTGTTTAATTAGGTATTACTTACCGGACCAATAAAATAACAACCAGGTTCTATAGTCAGCACCATACCCGTTTGTAAAACTCTTGCGGTCCTCAGTTTGTTAAGGCCATCCTGTTTAGGTCTTTCAGGCTGTCCCGCTAGATATCCTCCTACATCGTGAACGTCTAGACCCATCAGATGACCTAGACCATGGGGCTAAAAACAATATATTTTAATATATTTTACATAAGAATATACAGGGTGTCCGGAAAAATGTGGGAAATCTCCTGGATATGAAAAAAACACGTGAAAAGAATACTACAAGTTCATATAAACTTATTTCGTATCGGCCTCCTCTTCGGAGATATGGGCTCCCATGGAATTAAGTTTTTGACACATAATTATTAAACCAACAGGTATATTTCATTTTTTTTTCATATGATCTATACCAGGTAAGACCCTTCAAATTATTATCCCAGAAAGTGTTGCGAATTACTCACAGCTGCTGGGACGGACTAGCTGTGACACTAATGTACCCATTTTTTTTTACGCCCTGTATGATAAAAACTTTGGACAACGTTTTTTACATACCTTTAACTGTTGACTAAAAATTAAGTACTCTTCATTCATGTCGCTAATCCTAACCGTTTTCGGAAAAACGTCATTTTATTGCGATCATGTATTATTAAAGGGAACATTTATAATTTATATAGGAACAATCTTTTCACGTGTTTTTTTCATATCCGGGAGATTTGCCACATTTTCCCGGACACCCTGTATACATTTATTAGTAGTAAATACTCTTCTTTAGGTTTTATAACCACTAAAGTAAAATTTATGGTTCAACCACTATTACATTGATCTGAGATCCAAATCTGATTTTTTTCAATGGATATTTACAAGTGAGAAACATTTTTATAAGTAGGTACTTATGTTATAAATAAATGTCTTAAAAAAGGATTTCATAGACAGATAACCTATGTTACTGTTTTTAGCATTGCCATTGATAAATTGTAGACATTGTACAGAAAACAATAAAATTACACATAAACACGAACAAAGGAGATTAAATAGACTTAAGTAGATATATAATTCTATAAAAAGTGTATTAAATCCTTCTTTATGACGAAATTGTATACAGTATGTCCACGGATAGTTTGGAAGAGGAAAACTTTTTTATTAGTAGGTATAAGAAAAAGGTCATTCTTTATAAAAACGTCTGCTTGTGCTGAAACTATCAGATTTGCGATTACTATACAGGATTCGTCAAAAACAACATTTTTCATTTTTTAGGATTTTTATTTTAATTTTCAATTCCTTTAAATGAATTTTGCTTGCTATTACTATACAGGGTTCGTCACAAACAGCATTTTTAGTTTTTTGGATGTTTTTTTTTCAATTCTTATTTTCAATTCCTTTTGATGATTGGTTAAATCATAATCATCACTTTGGGAACAAATGGATTGGAAGGTACCTATGGTCCAAATCAGTTGGCACGTAGGAGTCCCAGTCTCACAATTATCGACTTTGATTTATGGGGATATCCGAAGCCACATGTGTATAAAACCAATTTCAATAATAACTTAGATTTCTTGAAAGAAAAAATAAGAGTATTTATTGCAAATATCCCAATAAAGCAATTTAGGAATTGTTATCGGGAATTCAGATGTCGAGTTGAACTATGCGCTAACTCGGTGATACCACGTTTTAATAAAAGTTTTATAATTTATGATTAAATGGATTGAAGAAATATGACATGTCATAATAAAAATACTTCGAAAGTGGACAAATAAAAAATGGTTTTCTTACAACAAAATCGTCACTCGACCAGATATAAAATCATATCCGAAATAAGAAAGCAACAATAGTTGTTTGTTTTTACTGAAATTTATTTTAAACGAAATCCAAAAAACTAAAAATGTTGTTTCTGACAAACCCCGTATAATAATCGTAAATCTGATATTCGAAATTGTAGTTTCAGCACAAGGAAAATTCATTTAATAAATCAAGAAATTGAAAAAAAGATCCAAAAAAACTAAAAATGTTGTTTGTGACGAACCCTGTATAGTAATCGCAAATCTGATATTCGAAATTGTAGTTTCGCACAAGCAAAATTCATTTAATAAATCAAGGAATTGAAAAAAAAATCCTAAAAAGTAAAAATGTTGTTTGTGACGAACCCTGTATAGTATTGGCAAATCTGATATTCGAAATTGTAGTTTCAGCACGAGCAGACGTTTTTTTTTTATAAAGAATGACTTTTCTTCTATACCTACTAATAAAAAAGTGTTTCCTCTTCCAAACTCTATCCGTGGACATAGATTATGAGAGTTATACCGATTTTCTAAATATTTTGCTGTAATTTAAAGAAAAAAATAGGATACGCGTACAGCAGAAAAGTTAAAAAAATCGGCGACAAGGCGATAACTCATGAAAAAATTTCAGTTGCCATACCTGAAATATGGCTGCCAAGCCGGCCTCCATCATTTCGTCAACGTTCCCTCGCAACAAACCACCCTTCTTGAGTCCTTCCAGTAGTGTCTTGTTAGATAGAACATGCATATCCACCCAAGATACACCCGGCTTTGCTGCTCTTTGAACCGCAAGGTTTGCCTCAAGGACCGCTTCATATATAAGTTTTTGATCCTCTGTAAACTTGCCATTGGCTGAAAAAACATTATTTTCGTTTACTGGATGTGATACAAAGGATAAGAACCACTAAAATTTGACATAATGTCATGTACGGATTTATTGAGTATGTACAGGGTGTCCCACCGGAAACAGCTCCGATCTAGAATAATAATGATAAATAATAGAAAGCAGTTTGTTTAAATGGAAAATAATAATAATAAGTTTATTTAAAATTTAATAATATAATAAATATGTTTATGTTGTCTTCTATAAATTTATTCTTCAATCCCCTGAAGCTGAGCTTGTTAGGGGCAAATCTTATTTTTTGTTTTAGTATGTAAAATCATAAATCATAAATATGCATTAAAAATCAAGTTTTTTAAAGTAAAAATGTTAATTTATAGTTTAAACGCAGCTTTTTTGAAGAAATAGATTACCTAAAATAAAATTATTAATTTATAATTTTTAAGTAAAAAATATTACTTATATAAATTATTCAGAACAATATTAATTAATTAAAGCATTTCTAAAAATATTTTCAAATTGTCTGTTTTTAATATCCATGTTTTTATTTCGACTTTAAATTTTTTTTATGAAATCAATTTTTTAATTTTTGTGGTAAATAATCGTTTAAATAAAAACATAAATAAAGTTGCCACAGTGGATCTTTGCCCGTGCGTCATCAATCAACGATCAGGACTCGACGTGGTTAATAACTCTGCATCCTTGTTTATTACAGTAACAAGTTTGAATAAAAGCATAAAAGAACGTCTCCAAAATTCCGCAATAATATAACGTGCTAGACAAGGATAAAACTATAAACGTCAGTTAATTACTTTCTTTATTTGTTTAGTTGACAACCGTTGTATTTTAGAACGTCATTGTCAACCTTATTTTGATCTGCCAATCTAATTCGTATTTTGTAAATCTGTGTACCTTAGAACTGTTCCTGTTTCTAAAAATAGTTCTTTTTAGAGGTAATTATACCCACCATCTGTTTTGGCGGTAAGTATTTATGGATTTTTATAATAACTAATTTATTTATTTTAAATATTCTAACCGTGAAAGTTCTTTGAAACGTTTACGGCAGTGGCTAAATTCCCCTAAAGGTGCTTTTAGTGCTACGGATATCTGGGTATTTTGGTAATCGGGTTTTGTGTTATTATGGGCGTGTCCGGCGATTCAGTTACTAAGGGCTTTTTCTGCGGCGGTTATTTGGAGAATTGGAGATTAGATTACCGTATAACCTGAAAATTATTTTGTATTGTATACTATTACATTCATCCATACATACTTCATGGGTTTTGTTGGAGATTATACTTTTATTTTTGTTATTTATTTTTTCCAAAGGCAGTAAAAATTTGGCGCAGCACAAAAATTTCCGTTGGAGACCTAACAAACATAACCTATACCTATGAATTAAAATCAAATTAACGTCAAAATGTCAAAAAAACCAAAGAACATCGGAGAAAAGTTGAACTTGAACCAACTTTTGGGAGATCGGGGATTCGGGGATTTTGACGTTTCTCCTTGGGGTCACATGATCATTTCAACCAATGGTGTCATTCCCGAAATACCCAAATCGCTAAATCTCCGTAGCACTAAAAGCACCTTAAATGAAAGGATGTTAAAAATTTGACTTTTGCGATTTTAATAGTCAATAAAACACCAAACTTTTGTAGATTTTAGGCTTTAAAAATAGTATTAAATGTATAAACATTTGTTTGTCAATTTCTTTTAGATAATAGAGAATGCCGGGCAAAACTTAAAATAAATAATAATTTTTCGTGATATTATGTAGGTACGTCAAACGGTAGGCAGGCACGTCCATTTTATGAACTTAACTTAGTTTTGACTTTTTTCGTTTCGTAATTTTGATTTGATTCATACGATTTTGATGACGTAAAAGTGATGACGCACGGGAAAAGAACCACTGTGGCGACTTTATTTGAGATTTTTTTGTCCTATGGATTTATTTATTTTATTTTTATGACGTGTATTATGATTATGGTTTTTAAATTGTATAAGGTTTTTATTTTTAAATATACATATTAGGATGGTATAAATGTAAAGTTGTCTTATGTTCAACTTTTTTGTTTCTGAATATAATTCTTTTGAAGGATAAAGATAATCATTATTGTATATAATTTTTAGAAACCTTTTTTGTAATATTTCTAATTTTTTAACTAAAGTTCTATTTATTCCTCCCCAACCTAAAATTCCGTAATTTAAATGAGTTTTAACCAACGCGTAATATATTTCCATGTCTTACATTTAAAATTTTTTTAATGTTTTTAAAAATCGGTCGTAAACTTCTTAATTTTGTAATTAAGTATTCTATGTGAAAAGTCCAATTTAATTTACGCTCAAAAATAATTCCTAAATATTTTATTTTATTAACTCTAAAAATTTGAATGTCGTCATTTATTTGAATACTATTCATATTTTGTGGTAGGTTATTTAGGTTTAAAGTAAAAGGAATATAATTTGTTTTATTAAAATTAATTGTTAACAAATTGTTATCAAACCAATTTTTTATAATTTTAAAATCTTTTTTAATTTTATTATTTAAGTTTTCCCAATTTGTATCGGTATAAAAAATTGTAGTATCATCTGCAAAACTATGAATTTGCCCATCGCAATTTATACTAAATAAGTCATTGATATAAATATTAAAAAATAATGGTCCTAAAATTGTTCCTTGAGGAACACCATACTTAAATACCTTTGGATAGCTTTTTTCTTTATCTATTTGAATATACGGTGGTCTATTTTTCGGATAATTTTTAATTAATTCTAATTGCTTTCCTCTGAATCCAATATTTTCAAACTTTTTTAACAGTAAATCTAACTGTATCAAAGGCTTTTGCTAAATCTAGAAAAATACTAATACAATATTATCTAGTGCATCATATATTTGTTCTGTTAAAATGGTTATTATATATTTTTTTTTAAAGTAATTTCGATGGAGTTATTAATAATAGTTATAGTAAACATGATTTTTATTATTTTATATTCTCTGTAATGAACTTTTTATTAGATATAGAAAAGTATAGCTATAGAAAAATTTTGAAAATTTTACAGTATGTTGATGGTGGCAACCTGGCTAAAATATTGTCAATATGGTGGCATTTCCGGTTATACCGCAAGTAGATGTCAACATGCTTTATTTAAATGGAACACACATTTACATTTTCCTGTGTATAGTCTATTTCCATATGAAAATCTAAGCGGTTCCCTTTGGGACACCCCCTGTATATACATTTAAATTATTTATGTTTGTTTAAGAGATAAGCAGTGTGCCTACCTGGGAAAGTACAAGTAATATCAGCAGCATATCCATAATAGTTTCCCCCCATGTCAAACAGACACAGGGCGCCATCTTGGATTGGTTTATCATTGGGGGCACCAGCATGCCCGTAGTGAAGGATGGCGCCGTTTACACCAGAACCGCAGATACATGTATATGAGGCGTGTCTACAACCACCTCAAAAAAAAATAGTTTTTAGTAAACCAGCAGCTCTGACAGACAGACAAAGGCCAGGGAGATTTTGTTGTGTATAAAACACATTACTTACCACTCTTGTAACAAACCCCCAAAAATTCTGCCTCTCCTTGGTATTCATAGTTCCCAGGTTTGATTTTTTTCATAACCTGCAATTTATAATAAGATTCTAATAAAACCATTTAGACCAGCCTTTGAAAATTGTAAAAAGTGAAAAAAAAATAATAGTCGGATGAAACCCATTGGAAAAGGAAGAGAATATAACAAAAATGAAAAGAAAAATAATTTACGGGCGATCCGAGGTCGGGAAGTGGAAAGGGGTGAGTTTTTAAGGGTAGAAAACGATTTATCTGGATTTTCGGCAAAACTTCAAGTCCTATGAAAAAACATTAAATGGCAAAGCTGTAGGTAATAAAAAGATCTACAACTTTTGTATTTACACTTTTTTCATATAACCTCAAAATATATGTGAAAAATTCAAATAACCAAGTTTTTGGTTTTTTATTTTTATCTTTTACAAAATTTTTTTTGTTTTTACGAAATTTGGTGAAAACTTACCTTTTTATGTCCCAAACACACTGTAATTTTTTTGATTTAAAATATTTATTTTTTCACCTTATTTTGACTTAATATCGAAAAAGCACCCTAATTTTCAATCGAAAATTCTCACGTCAAAATATCTGCTTTTTTAAAAAAGTCGGTGGGCATTTTGTTCGTTGAAATCTCTTTCTGATGGTGCAAAAAAATATACATTACTATGGGAAATGCGATGAAATCCCCTTTAAATCCTACCTTTAATTATATTTAGAACAACTATTTTCGCATGTTTTTTGCGATCTTTATGTTTTATGGATTTGTAATCTTTTTGTTTATCAATGTAACATGGAATCTTACGTTTTTCGAGTGATTAAAGTATACATTTTAATAAATAGCTCAAAATTGTACATAATGATTAAAAAAAAAAAATCAGATTCGAGTTTTTTTCGTTTCTTTGCATTTTTTGAGAACATTTACCATAGTAATGTATATTTTTTACACCATCAGAAACTAGAGATTTCAACGAACAAAGCCCACCGACTTTTTAAAAAAGCAGATATTTTGACGTGAGAATTTTCGATTGAAAATTAGGGCGCTTTTTCGATATTAAGTCAAAATAAGGTGAAAAAATAAATATTTTAAATCAAAAAAATTACAGTGTGTTTGGGACATAAAAAGTTTTTACCAAACTTCGTGAATAAATTTTTTTTTTGTAAAAGATAAAAATAAAAAACCAAAAACTTGGTTATTTGAATTTTTCACATAAATTTTGAGGTTATGTGAAAAAAGTGTAAATACAAAAGTTGTAGATCTTTTTATTACCTACAACCTACAACTTTTCCATTTAACGTTTTTCCATAGGACTTGTAGTTTTGCCGGAAATCGAGATAAATCGTTTTCTACCCTTAAAAACTCATCCCCTTCCACTTCCCAACCTCGGATCGCCCATAAATTATTTTTCCTTTCATTTTTGTTATATTCTTTTCCTTTTCCAATGGGTTTCATCCTACTATTATTTTTTTTGGTTTCAAAAATTATCGACCCTGGTCTAATTCTAGAACAGTGGTAAAAGAATTTATTTTTATTTACCTGTCTATGAGCATAGCTAGATACAGCAACCACGTATCTTATAACTCTAATTTCATGATCAGTTTTGCATACTCTTAGATCGGCTATCACGGGAAATAAAATACTATCGTCAACAGTGAATTTTTCTATTCCTTCAAAGGTTGCAGGCTGAGCTGTAAGACCACTGTCCGTATTTAAACCTTAAAGAAAATAATATAACGTTTCACCATTTTGAAGCATCACTTTTGAGTTTTTCATTACCTTTTAAAGTTAAAAGTTTAGCTCTATTTAGCTTTTCCAAAACAGACTTAAGCTCATCTACAAAATACACATTAGATACACCATACTTAGCTGAAAAATCATGTACTTGAGCTAGGGGCCCCATCCAAATAGCGTATTCCGCAGGATGCTTTGGGATAAAAAGATATGCATCGCCCGTTTTGATGTCGATGGCTCCATAGCAACCTGCTTCCGTTACCCCGAATGTCCACATAAAATAGGATTCCTGTCTGTACAGAGAAGCCAAAATTACGGAAAAATTATGTTAAATATATTCTCTACACTTACCTAAAGGTATTAATTGTAATGTCTGTGTCGTAAAAAGGGACCTCGTCTCCCCCTTGTAGTAAAACCAGCGAGTCTTCGGCTTTTTCCTTTAATTTCGCCACTAACCTACTTCGGTTTAAAGCAAATAGCTCGGTAGGTACGGTTAAAGTATGGGGCCCCATGGAAAGTCCGCCCCCCGAAGTTTTACCGGCCATAATGTAAGACTTTGGTTGGTTTCTAAACTCAATCTGTGACAATCACGTACTGCACTTTAATATTTATTTGGTCTTGGATTAGATAAGAGGTAATCAGTGAAATAAAGGATACTTATTGTCATAAATAACTGAACATTACAATAATACAAAGAGTTTAAAAATAAGAAAAATATAAATCAGCTGTGTAATAATAACAAGTGTCAGATTTCTATTAGGTTAACAAAAAAAAAGTTCAAAAATCACTGCGAACACCACAGAACAGAACATGTCTCGTATTAACTATGGAAAGGAAAAGGACACAATCCTATCGTACCATATGCCCGGTGTGACAGAAGAACCAGACGGCTCGTATCTTATATCCCGAACATACAATGCCTACTCTGTGCTAGAGCCTCATTGGCGATTATGACCTTTAAAGGCCGTGACGTCATGCGGTGAGTGCAATTATACAGATAATCGGGTTTCAGATAATCTTTTGATCATGGGAGGTGTACAGAGGAATGATGGACCGGCCTATTCGTCTGACTCATGCACGGTTGCGGCAATATCATTTCGCCATAAAAACAGCACACAATTTATTTCAACATACGATGCCTTTATTTAAAATTAAATTAATTTAAAAAAATACATGATTTGCATGAATACATGACATTATTTTTCTAAAAATGATACAAAGAAACAAATATTTACAATGTATAAACAGTGTATACAATTAATTTGATTAGGAATAATCTGCTAATACAGGGTGTACAATTTTTTAAAAGCACAAATGGTGTGCTTACTATTTTTAACCTAAATTGAAAAATAAATAAAAAACTGTGCAGCCAGAAAGAAAAACTAATTCATAAAAAGGTACCTTTAAAGAAAGGTTGTGATGTGTTTTTTTTATAAATTAAATAGAGGTTACCATTAAAAACTGGTCCAGTCTGTATTTTTGTCCATTAATATTACAATGGCATACATGGCCACATATTATAAGAGAAACTTTTTTTTTATGCCGATTATCTCTGCATAAATGGGTTACCTAAAGATTTAGGTATTAGATGATGAGACATCGAAAAAAGTTATTTGAAAACGGTATTTAGATTTTAATTTTTATGCCAGTGTTCTAAGCTTGATGCAAAAATTCGAGAAATAATTTTTTAACATTTTTTGAAAGAAATATCTAATATTACGTTTATATTTTCGGGAATTTAATGAAAATGTGGTAAATGATCTAAAATCAAACTATTAGTTTACCTATTTGATGCTTCTGTTTGTTAAAATTTTGCTTTTTACCATGTACAGTTGTATTCATAAAAAAAGCGTACAAGAATAATTAGAATGAGAAGTAAGTTTTGTCATATTTGCGTAAAACCGGCTTGTCTAAATGATTGTTTATTGAAGGTTAGTTATCACACGTCATAGATTATCAAAAATGTAAAGCATTGGCGTCGGTGTAATTAATTTTAAAACTGCATCGTGGTGGTAACGTTTGATAAACTTTGACAGAAGAACATAAAAATGCCTCGTCAGTTGTCTGAAGTTGAAAAGGCTCAAATTGTATCAAGAATTGAAGAAGGATGGTCAATCCGTGCTGTATCGCAGTTGTATAATAGAAATAAAAAAAAAACTATATTAAAAATTAAGCAACGCTGGAAACAAGAAGAATCCCTAAAGAGGAAAATTGGTTCAGGTGCGTCCCAAACGTTCCAACACTGAACAGGATGCTGCTATTTTGGGATATTTAAGAAATAAGCCATTTGCAACTGCAAGGGATGCTGTTATTGATACAGCATTTCCTGCCTCCCAACCTACCGCCAGCAGGAGAGTCAAGGAGTCTAAACTAAAATGTCGCCCAGCTGCGAAAAAAATGTTTCTTACCGAAGAACAGCGACAATCAAGGATTATTTTTGCTTTAAATTATATATCCCGCAATCCTCAATTTTGGAACAGTGTCATTTTTACTGATAAGAGACGTTCCAGTCGACTTATAACGGACATATTCGTGTGTACCGTCCAAACAATACCAGGTTTGAAGAGCGATATACTAACCCCCTCACATCTAGACATGGGCGTTTTTCTGTAAATGTATGGAGCTGGATAAGTGTTCATGGACCTGGTGTTTGCTGGCGAATAGAGGGAAGATTTAACGCCGGAAATTACATTAACATTTTAGAAAACATATTGTTACCATCTGCTGAGCAAATATATCCCAATAATACTTTCATATTTCAACAAGATGTCCACTTCCACTGCCAATGCTATAACCCACTGGTTTCAAACCCATAATTTGAAAGTGCTACCTTGGGTCGCTTATAGTCCCAATATCAATCTAATTGAAAATATTTGGGGTATAATCGTTAAAAGAAATATATAATCGAAATTTTAGACCACTAAATTCAGAAGATTTATGGGAACTAATACATGCGTGCTGGAAAGAGCTTGATCCAAATATTGTATCCAATATAATTCAGTCAATTTCGAATAGACTGGCTCAAGTAATAGAAAAACAGGGATATACGACCAAATATTAGATTTTATTTATTTTTGTTAAACGTTTTGTGTTTCTATTGTAATTTTAATAAAACCGTTAAGATATATTATAAAATAAAAAATTAATTTTTGTTATTCTATTGAACTAACGCCCAACGCCAATGCTTTGCATTTTTTAATAACCTTTAAGATGCGATAAGCCGGTTTTACGCAAATATGGTTAAGGTTTCCTCTCATTCTAATTCGTGTACGCTTTTTTTTTAGAATACAACTGTACCTGTGTGTGGTCAGCCACTTTACCACTACCACTAATTTTTTTCAATACTTCATCGATAAAGACGATCCTCATAACACGTGGCCAACGTTATGCCAGTCTAAAAATAAGGAAAAACCATTTAAAACCAAAATAAATTAGTTTTCGACCGGCCACAGTGAATTACAGATTTTTGACACCCAATGTAAAATACTTTAAGTATGTTGTTTAGCGTCAGTCTCATTAAAAACTAAGAAAAATATGTTACAACATTAAAATTAAGATTATTTTCAGTAGGTATACAATTTATCTAAATCGACTAAAATAATAAAATCAGAGTTATAGTCTCACAGCATAGGTCCAGTATCGTCGGTGTAAAATAAATGAACACGGTTTGTATTGATGTTTGAAAGGAAATGAGAAATAGGGAGAAATCGAGACAACACCTCAGTTGTTAGCAATAGTATTTTGCACATTGTACCGGGTGTCCCACTAAGAATAGCTCTCGGCCGTATCTCAGAAAGGGTTAGTCGTATGGCTTGCGGAAAAAAAAAATGTCAGTAAAAGTGGCCATAAGAAATTGCTGGAAATTATTTTTAAGTTCCTCATTTCGCCGCAAGAAGGCACAATTAAATATATTTTTTTTTAATTCTAAATTTCTCCGAAAATTCTCACATTATGGTATACTTCTAGTTACATCATTAGAAAGAATAGATAATTCTGCATCATTTTGGTTTAAGGCTCATTGGCGTACCGACCTTGATAAGAGTGGGGGAAGCTATTGAATGTGTAAACATTAAAATCGCTGTAACTTCTAAGCGATTTATCTGACTTTACTAAATTTAAGCTTGTTTGGAAAGGAAAGGTAAGTATCTTCAATCGCCGTATCCAACAGTACACGATAGTGTTTAATAAAATTGCTAGAGGGCGCATTTTGTAATAATACCAGTTTTTTCGATTTTATCCCGAAAATTCAAATCATACGGTATAACTATGATATCATAATCGGAAAGTGGATGAAATTTGAAAGAAAAAATGTGAATACCGCTGTTCGATATCCTTGTTCGTTTCAGAGTTATCGCCAAAGTAATAATTATTAATACAAATAGCGCCCTCTAGCAATTTTATTAGAAACTATCGTGTACCATTGGATACGAAAATTGAAGGTAGGTACTTCCAAACAAGCTTAAATTTAGTAAAATCGGATAAGTCGTTTAGAAGTTACAGCGATTTTAATGTTTACACATTCAATAGCTTCCCCCACTCTTATCAAGGTCAGGACGCCAACGAGCCTTAAACCAAAATGATGCAGAATTGTCTAAGTTTTTCGATGATGTAATCAGAGTTATACCTTAATATAGGAATTTTCGGAGAAATTTAGAATTTAAAAAAAAAATATTTAATTGTGCCCTCTTGCGGCGAAATGGAACTTAACACTAATTTCCAGCAATTTCTCATGGCCACTTTTACTAAAAAAAATTTTTTCCGCAAGTCATACGACTAACACTTTCCGAGATACGGCCGAGAGCTATTCTTAGTGGGACACCCGGTACAGTGTCACCAGTAAAGTCCGCATCATATGGGATTTTTTTTTATTAATAGCTTTATTCAAAATTTGACTTTGGCATCAAGTTCTGCTTCGTTCGAGATAAAAAGTAAGCAAAAAAATAGTAGTCACGTGATTCGCATTATCTGTCAAATTTTAATTTTTTTAAAAAAATAATTCAAAAGTGGGGTTATTTCTGAAAATATCGAAAAAGGTTATTGGAAAAAGTTGTTTTAAATGCAGTTTCTAGCTCACATGCAAAATTTCAACTGCATAAGATAATTTTGATTTTTTACCTATATTTTGTAAATTGCACCACTTTTGCAAAATAAGACTCGACGCAACCTACATAAAACTTCTTAGTTTTGACAATGCTTTATTTCAGATACATTTTCTTTAAAGTAGCGCCATATTAAATGTGTTTTTCTACAAAATCAAAATTGGGCTAATCAAATTTGGTCGCATGTGATGCAAAGTTTATTTGTTTTTGACCCTGTATAAAATAAGTATTTTTGAAAACGTAGTTTGTGTCTGAAAGTAATACACCTTAATATTAAGTCAAAAAAGAAGACAGTGTCATCAGTAAAGTGTTCATTAAGTGGAAAATAAATTTTAGTTTAACTTAACGTAAAGTTTATCTATTTTCAACGATTTAATTAAAAACCCCTTTACTTTATTTTTTTACTTTCAGACACAAACTACGTTATCAAAAATACTTATTTTATGAAGTTACCTTATACGGGGTCAAAAACAAATAAACTTTGCATCACATGCGACCAAATTTTAATAGCCCGATTTTGATTTTGTAGTAAAACACCCATTCAATACGGCGCTACTTTAATGAAAATGTATCTGAAATAAAGCATTGTCAAAACTAAGAAGTTTTATGTAGGTTGCGTCGAGTCTTATTTTGCAAAAGTGGTGCAATTTACAAAATATAGGTAAAAAATTAAAATTATCTTATGCAGCTGAAATTTTGCATGTGGGCTAGAAACTGCATTTAAAACAACTTTTCCTAATAACTTTTTTCGATATTTTCATTATTATATATATTGAATATATTTTGAATTATTTTTTGGAAAAAATTAAAATTTGACAGATAATGCGAGTCACGTGACTACTTTTTTTTTGCTTAATTTTCATCTCGATCGAAGCAGAACTTGATGCCAAAGTCAAATTTTGAATAAAGCTATTAATAAAAAAATCCCATATGATGCGGACTTTACTGGTGACGCTGTATATGGCTGTCGGTTGCTTATTTCTTTTCCCCTTTTAACCATCGATGTTTATGTATAACGATTCTCCGGCTAAGGTCGGCCAGCCTTATATGTGGCCAGTATCTTGGAAAGTATTTGTTTAATATTTTCGGGGAAACATTTTTAAGAGCCTAAATTTATTAAAATTGCATAAAAGACGTGAAAGCTACAGTACTTTTAGTAATAACTTATTTACCAGCTACCCCCACCCTTATTATTGGAGAAAAAATGTTCACGAAAATTTATGACCAATACTTTCCGAGATACAGCCGACATTAGCGGGAGAACCGGTATATTGTAAAAATAAGAATATTGAACCCATGCACCAAATTTTTCTAAAATTATTTTAAACAATGCAAGTGAAAGACTATTGTTGTTAAAACAAGGCCTACATGTACCGGGCGAGGCAACGATTGCGAGGAGCAATTTTATGCCTTGAAGATTATCTTTGTCGATAGTAAGCTTGGATTTTTAAAATGGGAGACCTGATATTTAAATTCTATGTGCCAATTCAATGCAAGCCTCTCTTTGTTGTGAAAATACTTACTTAAATTTCGACTCCAAACGATTGATAATTTTTATCCTGAATTTACCAAAGAACCTATATATACAGGGTGTCCGGAAATGATGAGCAAAAAATTTAGGGGATAATTCTAGACCACAAATTAATGCTATCTCTTCCTATAACATTTTTTCGAAAATCGATTATTAACAGAATTACAGGGTGTTAAAGTTAAATTTTATTTGCAGTTTTAAAATACATAAGTTACTAAAACAATAAATTAAACATTCAAATCAAAGCTACAAAGTGACGTTGTTCCTCTTTAATGCATGAATTAGATCTTCTTAAAAAATGCCGACGAACTCCATGGAATTATCCTTCCTTTGCTATGCTATGTTTAAGGTTGAAAATAAATTAAAATTATTTCGTATTCATCACATGCAAGCAGTGTTATTTTAGCATTTTTATCGAAAACGGTTAGATTTATCGAAACAAAAGTTATACCTTTTTTATGTCAAAAGGTTAGGAGAATAAAAATGTTCAGTCAAAATGCGCATACAGTGTAGGACAAAAAAGTTGGGACCATTCAAATTAAAGTATAGGCTTCTATGTGGCGCCCTCTACAAAATGCGACAAAACGGTGGGCAAATTTGTATTCCTTATCCCGAAAAAGCCCCATATACGAGATTTCGTCAAAATATTATGAGCGTGGCAAAAAGTATTGCAAAAAAACTGCAAATAAAATTTAACTTTAACACCATGCAAGTCCGTTAATTATCAATTTTCGAAAAAATGTTATAGGAAGAGATAGCATTTATTTTCGGTCTAGAATTATAACCTAAATTTTTTGCTCATCATTTCCGGACACCCTGTATATATACTATAGCACACATTATGTTTATTGTGGACGTAAATTATCTTCAAGGCATAAATTTACTCCGCGCCATCGTTGGCAGTACGTACAGTAAAATGAAAAATCATTATAAAATATGATACAGCTAAGTTCAATCAATAAGTCATATCGAACATAAATGGTGCACATTTTTTTTGGAAATAATAACGTTTACTTATGACATTTTCTTTCAGCGTTTGGGTTTGTTTTTTAGTAGTTTATGGGGTTTCTTGGTTAGAAATAGATTTCCTTGTATAAGTGAAAAAGCAGCAAAGTTCCAAAAAGCTTAACAGACGTTTATTTATGTTTATCAACCAATGCTTAATAGTTAAACTATTGCACAAACACATATTTTTATTACACCATTTACGATGGACCGAACAATTAGGAAGTAGAATCCACTTGCATTTTTACCCTGTACTAAAACATATTTTGATTTAAGATATACTTTTCTTTGGAAATAATTTTTTACGATAAAAAGCGTTAAAAACCTATTAAAAATGTTATTATAGTAATATATGTAGTGTGTAAAAACAGTTAATTTTCTATAAAACTTTGTTACTTGAAATTTGAGTTTTAACATTGTTCCAAAATTTAAAGTTTTATATCGGTCGAGTTGGCACACAAGGCTGAAAATAAAGGAGTAAAACATGGAATAGACGAAGTAACCCCCAGATAAAACCGAATCATTAGGTAATCAATACAAAACAGAGAAGTCGTACAATTTCTTAATCGCTCACACAATCAAAAAACCCGCAAGAGTCAAAAATACGATCTATTCCCATAACAATTTACCTTTAGATACGCACAGCTTATCTCCTGCGCAAACAAAAATTACGTTTTATGGGTGAAAAAATACGTCCGAGCGCATATGGCTCGCCAGTCAGCTGCCTTCTCTCTGAGCAGCATCGGACATGCGCACAAACCTCGGGTTATCGGCCGGTCCTTTTTTAGCGACATGCTCAAAATACACTTCAGAACCGGCTCGGCCGCCATTTTTGTTATTGTGTTTTAAGGTTTCTCTGTGGATTCCTTGTAGTTTTCTTAGCTATTGTGGATTGTGGGTGTTTAATATTTATGGATTTCTAGTTGTTGTGTAGTTTAGTCAATTGTGTTTGTGCTTTTAGTGACTTGGATTGGAATATAAACAATGTATTTCGTATTTTCGGTAAGTGTGAAGTAGTGATGTATATTTATATACTAGCGTATACCCGGCCTGCGTTGCAGCCCGGCATTATACGACGTCGCTTTCTCTGAGATAATACGGCGAGTTCACCATCACGTCAAGATTTATAAATACAAACCCGAACAAACCTCTAAATTTATTAGTGTTTCTCTACAATATTATGCATACATAAAACCTTCCCCTTGAATCACTCTATCTATTAAAAAAAACCGCTTCAAAATTCGTTGCGTAGTTTTAAAGATTTAAGCACATATAAAAGGGGACAGACGGGCGACAGCGACTTTGTTTTATACTATGTTAAGAAGATAACTTTATTTTATTATGATCAATTTAAACACATCAAACTAGGCCTAAACTATATTCACATTTCAAATACGCCTAATGTCAACAAAAGCACGTGAACAACAGGACCGCGCGGCCAATAGCGTTGCGAGAATTGACAATCACGAGGTTAGCTGGCGGTTCGGCTTGCGGAAAGCACGCGCCGGTCAGTGTTTACATCGGGCGTATTTCAAACGTGAATATAGTTTAGGCTACACAAACAAGGTATGAAAATAAAGAGGAACCCACACCAAGACAGATTATCCCGATGCATATTTTGGTATAGTTTATTTGCAGCCCTGCAATCTAATTAGGTACGCAATTTTTCGGGCAATATATTGCTTTAAAAAGTTTAAAAGATACTTTTCTCTATACTTATCTTAACATAGTATAAAACAAAGTCGCTATCGCCCGTCCTGTCCCTATATGTGCTTAAATCTTCAAAACTACGCAACGGATTTTGAAGCGGTTTTTTTTAAATAGATAGAGTGATTCAAGAGGAAGGTTTTTATGTATAATACATGCATAATATTATAGAGAAACACTGATAAATTAGAGTAGGGAGAACGAACGACCCAACCTAACCGGTCCCCGGCCCGTTCAACGATCGATCCGAAGCACCGAAGCCGGAATAGACGAAGACAGACTATGTTTTATGCATGGATGTGAATTGTGGACAGGCCGGCAAACGGTTGAGTTTGAGGTTTGTTCGCCTTATTATCTCACGAGTCACGTCGTATAATGCCGGGCTGCAACGCAGGCCGGGTACAAGCTAGTATTATATAAAAAAAAAGTAAATACCTAGGAACCTAGGTAGGTTTATATTAATCCAAGGGTGAAAGTATTCCACGGGTCAAGTTCTCGGGCCAACATTTTTTCAAATTCTTGAACAAGAATTTGCGCTTGAAAATGTTTTACACGTACCCAAGTTTTTACCAAATTGTAAAAATCAATACAAGTTATATATATATATATATTATGCATATATATAACTAATATTTGACTTGACGTTAGATACGCGATAACATCGAAAATTGGTTATTTTGCTGGTTTTGTTTGTTTTTTATATTCGATTTTATAAGACTAGTTTAATTCACTCGTTCTTGTTCTGGAGAACTAAAAACACGAAGACGATTCATTTTTAAACATATTTTAAAAACAAAACCTTAAAAACAATTTTCTATCCCTAAAATATGATAGGTTTGCCAGAAATCACTACTTTTTTTCCCAACTTGATCAAAAATTGAGAAGAAAGTCAAATTTTTTGGCAAGAATTTAAATTTTAAAGCCCGGACCTGTCTATTTTCCCATTCGTCAAACGATAATGTTGCAGTGCGCATGTCTAATAGTGTCTAGCTTTGTTTACATGCGCGAGGCCATAAATCTGCCACTTTCGTGAGTATAGTTTGCTTATCTAAAGGTAAATTGTCTATGTAATAGTATATTCCTCATCGTAAACAACCGACAAACCATAGTAAATTCAACGTGTATTAGTTTTTAAGTTAATAGTATAAATGCAAGCGATTGTAGACCCTTATTAATAAAGTTGTATAGAAACGTTAACTGTTTTTTGTACTATAAAATAGTATTGCCTGTGAATACGAGGTATATGGGGTAGGAATATCGATTTTGCAATTTTTCCGGTAAACTTATAAGAACCCAATAACGCCAGAAAGTAAAAAAAATTCTTTAATAAAAATTATATTTTACTACCCTAATATTCACACTGATATTGTACATACATTGAACTCTCGAGTTTTCATTGTTTTTTTTTTATGTAACACTTAAGTAATTATTTAGAGTTAATATTAACAAAAAATAAATAAAAACAATATTTTCGATATTTTTTTAAATAATGCTGATAACTGGGGATGACCAGTCGAAATTGTGGCAGTGATTAAACTGGCAGTTACATAGATTATATTAATTTATTAAAAAAAGCAATGGTGTCATGAGTTTCAAGAACAATTTTTTGTTGGTATTAGTTAGCAATTATTACATTTCCTTCTCTACTTTTACTACTTTATCAATCCCAAGTTCTTTGTTGAAACTGTGGGTAATAGACCCATGAGAAAAGTTCATGAAAAATGGCCTCAAACTTAAAAAATGTTTGTCAAACTTTCATTATAAGTATTTTAGACCAGGGTCGATAATTTTTGAAACCAAAAAAAAATAATAGTAGGATGAAACCCATTGGAAAAGGAAGAGAATATAACAAAAATGAAAGGAAAAATAATTTACGGGCGATACGAGGTCGGTAAGTGGAAGGGGGTGAGTTTTTAAGGGTAGAAAACGATTTATGGAAAAACGTTAAATGGCAAAGTTGTAGGTAATAAAAAGATCTACAGCTTTTGTATTTACACTTTTTTCAGATAACCTCAAAATTTATGTGAAAAATTCAAATAACTAAGTTTTTGGTTTTTTATTTTTCTTTTACAAATTTTTTTTTTTCACGAAATTTGGTGAAAACTTACCTTTTTATGTCCCAAACACACTGTAATTTTTTTGATTTAAAATATTTATTTTTCACCTTATTCTGACTTATCGAAAAAGCACTCGTCAAAATATCTGCTTTTCTAAAAAGTCGGTGAGCTTTTTGTTCGTTGAAATCTCTACTTTCTGATGGTGTAAAAGAAATATACATTACTATGGTAAATGTTCTCAAAAAATGCAAAATATTGTAGATGTCTTATTAAATATTAACTTATTTGGTTGTTAATTATAGTAGTATATTTCGACTTGCAATTTTTTGTTTATCAATGTAACATAAAATCTATCGTTTTTCGAGTCAGTATAAATTTTAATAAATAGCTCAAAATTGTAAATAATGATTAAAAAAAAATATTCGGATTAGAGTTTTTTTTTTCGTTTCTTTGCATTTTTTGAGAACATTTACCATAGTAATGTATATTTTTTTTACGCCATCAGAAAGTAGAGATTTTAACGAACAAAGAGCACACCGACTTTTTTAAAAAAGCAAATATTTTGACGTGAGAATTTTCGATTTAAAATTAAGGTGCTTTTTTCGATATTAAGGTGAGAGTATCAACATGCTTGCCAACCTATAACCTATTTCGCGTAGATTTATTTATGTTTTCTAGCTTTTATTCAAAATTTAAAGATAATCAGTATCGACTTGATATTTTATAGGTAATAATTGACATATTTAATAAATATCAAGGAATTTCATAACTTATTTTAGGAGAATTGTATAACGAAAAATATCGGGTAAGATTTTTTTTAACATTATTATGTCATTGCAATGACATGTTCTTTCATTATACAATTCTCCCAAAATTAGCGATGAAATAAATTGATATTTTTGTAATATATCAGATATTACCTAAGTAATGTGCCGACGATACTGATTTTATTTAAATGTTAGTTTAAAAAATAATAAACCTGAAAAAACAAAGCAAAATAGGTTATAGGTTGGCAATAAATTGAACGACGTTGAGAATTTAACCTTAAGTCAAAATAAGGTGAACAAATAAATATTTTAAATCAAAAAAATTACAGTGTGTTTGGGACATAAAAAGGTAAGTTTTCACCAAATTTCGTGAAAATTTTTTTTTGTAAAAGATAATAAAAAACCAAAAACTTGAATTTTTCACATAAATTTTGAGGTTATCTGAAAAAAGTGCAAATACAAAAGTTGTAGATCTTTTTATTACCTACAACTTTGCCATTTAACGTTTTTTCATAGGACTTGTAGTTTTGCCGGAAATCGAGATAAATCGTTTTCTACACTTAAAAACTCACCCCCTTCCACTTCCCGACCTCGGGTCGCCCGTAAATTATTTTTCCTTTCATTTTTGTTATATTCTCTTCCTTTTCCAATGGGTTTCATCCTACTATTATTTTTTTCACTTTTTACCATTTTCAAAGGCTTCAGCCCTGGTCTATAATTGTGCTCCAAAAGTAACGAAATATTGATCTAAAAACTGCGCCACCGGCCGTAACTCTTACATAGTGGTCGCACGAGTTTTGATAAGTTGTTTGTGGACTACATTTTATACCCAGTCCTCGTTTGATCACCCTGTATGAACCATCGACAATGAAGCAAAATAGACATCTGATATTCTTTACCACAACAAGCCGACAAGACGTCAAATGCGCGAATTCCACAAAAATACACACGAATTTCCAATCTGGAATACGCTGTTGCCAAAGAATCCAATCCCTTATTTGAGCTTAATTTGTAATTATTGGGAATTTACATACCGGGTGGCCCACTCTCAACGCAGGATTCCATGCGCGAATCCTGCGTTGAGAGTGGGCCACCCGGTATACAGTGTGTTCAAAAAAGTATGCAACATATGGGAAAGTTTTTTATCACCGATTTCTCAGAAAATTTTATTCTTTATAAAAGTTGGTGCATCCCTTAAAACTATAAATGCATATTTCACCTGCGGCTAATAGTAGGGGAGCAAATGCCATTTTTTCGAAATTGCCTTAAGAGTAAAGTACCTTAATTATTAGAAATACAGCAAAATTTTATATGGAAATGTTTTTGCAAATTAAAAACTTAGTCCAAATACGAAATTTGAGTTAGGTGTGTCAATTTTTAATTTTTTTTATATGCATTTCTTTAAAATAGGTTTTTGGACTTCAGCGTACTGGGTGAAAATGACAAATAAATTATTAATTATTTCCAGTAATATGAATAGAGTTGGATTCTATCATAATTTTCTTTAGAACATAAGTTGGCTAAAATGTGTTTAAGCAGGCGTGCAACACGCTAATATCTGAACCAACTCGTAACATTGAAAGGTTTTAAAAAGTTTGCAACTACTTAATCCATTTTTATTATAAACCCACGTTTAAGTTATTTAATAAATATATTAAAATTGCGTAAACAAAAAATCGACCCGAGGTGTACCGTTTAGGGGAAATAGATTAACCAAAAAAAAAAATTAAAAATTGTGACACCTAATTCAGATTTCGTATTTGGACTAACTTACTAATTTGCAAAAACATTTCCATATAAAATTTTGCTGTATTTCTAATAATTAAGGTACTTTACTCTTAAGGCAATTTCGAAAAAATGGCATTTACTCCCTTACTATTAGCCGCAGGTGAAATATGAAATATGCATTTATAGTTTTAAGGCTTGCACCAACTTTTATAAAGAATAAAATTTTCTGAGAAATCGGTAATAAAAAACTTTCCCATATGTTGCATACTTTCTTGGACACACTGTATATTAACAGGAATATTCCATACTGGTGTAAAGTCCGCAAAACGTGGCAACGTCTGCGTCCTAGCGGTCGCAAGTGAAGTAAGAAAATGAAATATGACAATTTTGACATGTTAAGTTATTGTGAAATAGTGATGAAATTCGTTTCTACTTGTTGCGTGAACATTATAACAAAACAATATTATAAAAGAGTACGGGGTCCGTAAAGTAAATGATTTATACTTTGTTTCTTAAAGCCTGACAGCACAGCTGAGGGTCATGAGTCGTAAAACCGCAATAAACCATAAGCGTAACAATAACAGGTACCCGATCTTAAGTAATTAAATTATCTATTATTGCGTAGGTATGCAGGTAGGTGGCTTATGTCATAGAATATTTCCAACTTCAAGTGAGGTAGTTTAGTTTTATTTTTAACGTGTTATCGAAAGATTGTGTGTACGTGTGTATAACTAACTATAGACGAGACTTTACCCAACGTAGGAAGAAAAAAATTGTGGCAAATTTTATATCAATTAAATTTTTCTTGGGAAAAACACAACCAAAAATCAATGTTATTGGATAGAGAAGATATCATTTTTTGGAGACGACAGTATCTAAGAGATATGAGCAGATATAGAAGTTAAAAAAATAACCATTTTTTATTTAGACAAAACCTGGGTTCACGAAGAACATTCAGTATAAAAGATATGGCAAGATAAAAAATATTCAAAGCTCTCGTCAAGCATTTATAGAAGGTTTGTCTACTGGTTTGAAAATGAAAGGTTACGTAGCAAGGAATAACACTACATTTAAAGTAAAAGATGTAAGTAAGTTATTGAAGTATTCATTAAACATTATAACGAAAGAAAATTGGAAAGAAGCTATAAAACATGTAATAAAAGAGGGAAAAAAATGTGGGACTTAGACAACCTGATGAAAGAAACGGTAGAACCACTTATTATTTCAGTTGACTCCACAGATGAATCCTTTGAATTTAGTGATAGTGAAGACACCTGTCTAGACCTTTAATTTGTTTTAAGTATGAACTGTTTTTGTATTGGGAAAATAAAATTAATTCAATTAAATATACAAATCTTTTTTGCACCCCTTCAAACCTACATACAAATAAATATAAATTATAATTAAAAATTACATATAGAAACCCAAAAAAAAGTAAAATAAGAACGTACCATAATATTGCAATTTAAGAGGACAGGTAACTCCATTAAAAAAAATGGATTAAAACGGTCGCATTTTTTGGCAGACACTGTTCTCTTAAAACGATACACTACTTCACTATCACCTTGTTTTGTTAATGTATAGTATCGGCTAGAACTAAATCAGATAAACTTTTTACTATGTATAATTTATTTACAACACGGGCAGGAAACAAAAGGAATTTATATTTCGTAAATAAAAACCTAAATGACCGCCACTGTCCGAAGATTTATTCTATATCATCGGCTCGCCCCATTGTTACAATTTCACGACCCTATTGTGAAAGGTAAAATTAGGGGTGTGCCAATCTATATGGTGTTTAAACTACCCGTATTGTTACTAAAAAGATATACTTTCAGGCGAAAAATAATATGTTCACCCGGTAAGCTAAAATTTGTGTTCTGCATTTTTAATGAGGGTACTTAGCTGTCAGGCAATAGAAAACAGACGACTTTAGTGCCAGAATTTTCATTTTACAAGTAAAGGTCATACGATAGAATGTCCACTATAAATAGGGAGGTTTCTGCTCGGCGCCAAACTACGTTCAGGAATTAAATGACTTGTCTATCTTTGCTAAATCGTCGCTTGCATGAACCACTATCTGGTTGACCTTTTTAACGCATCAAAGCTCTGTTAATTATTTGATACCATTACAGACAATATAATAAAGGTTATTTTAAATGAAACAATTTAAAATTTAAGGATATTATTATATTAATAAATTGTAACGGTGCTTTGACGCATTGAAAATGTCAAACACACACTGGTATTTTCCGCGAGTTCTCAACGATACAAGTCGCTCAAAAAATAACGCGACTTAAGAACTGGGATAACTCTTCCGGCCCTCAAACAGGTAAGAAGCTCTAACAGACGTAAAGTTGATGACAGATAATTTCGTACACTAAACTGTGACACTGTGAATGCAACTTTTTTACTTTTATTACCTTTGTAACGTGTTAATTGTTATCATGATATCTGTCAAAGTATTGTCATTACCTTTATTTGATTTAAAAATGCCTCGTTTAAGTATTATTGAAAAAGCAAGAATAATATGTTTAGTAGAAATAGGGTGGTCTTATGGAAAAATAACTGATCATTTTAGAGTACCTAGAAGTACTGTTCAAAGAATTGTAAAAAATGGCGCTATCATCAAACACTTGAAAGGTCTATTGGGTCTGGTTTAAATAATAGAAAATCATCAAATGAAGAAAACCGAAATTTGGTGGAGTATTTAAGGCAAAATCCATTTGAAACTGCAGTATCCGCTATGCACATAACAGGATTCCCTGCTTCATCTAGAACTGCGCACCGCCGAGTAAGACAAAGTTCCGAATTAAGAAATCGAGCAGCTGCATCCAAACCGTTTTTAAAAAATAGTGATAATGAACAAAGAATAGGGTTTGCTATGAAGTGGTTTACCAGAAAATGATTTTTTTTTTGGTAAAGTGTTATCTTTTCCGATGAGAAAACTTTTCAATCTACATATAATGGAAGGATTCGAGTATATAGACCACCAAATTACCGATATGATGGGAAGTATACTCAAAAAAAGCAAACCAGTGGACGTTTCTCCGTTAATGTGTGGGCATGGATAAGAGTTTACGGTGCAGGTGTATGCTGGAATACTGGTGGAACACTAAACAGTAATATATATCTTCAGATTTTGGAAAATGTTTTTCTTCTTTCTGCCGCGATAGTTTTTGAAGGAAATAACTTTATATTTCAGCAGAATAACTGCCCTGTGCATACTGCAAGAAATATCGGAAACTGGTTTAGACAAAACAACGTAACACGTCTGCCTTGGTGCTCAAGACGTCCTGATTTAAATCCAATTGAAAATGTTTGGGGATCGATGGTAAAAAAATGTACAAAATAAATTTTAAACCACAGAATGAAATAGAGTTATTTGATGAAATAGAAGAAATTTGGGAAGGGCTAACTCCGGATTACACCAGAAGTATTATTTTGTCAATGTCAAGAAGATTACGATTAGTGTTAGAATCCAATGGCGCAGCAATTAAATATTAGTATTCTGTTTGTTAATAAATTTACCCTTTTTGGCTTTATACTTTTGTAGTTTTCCTGGAATTATTTTATAATTTTCTTATTTCGTGGCTGTAATCTAAACACAAAAATATTTAGAAACAACCATTATTACTTATGTTAAGAATCGCACATACAATAATTTACAGCTATGTATATAACTGGTGTTCTATCCAGGTATAAGCAGCAAGGTGAGAAACCCGTTTAACCCAATTTTGTTGTAATTGAGTGTTATTTATGGGTGGAGTGTACGAATTTATATGGCGTCAACTGTACATACGGACAATTACGGAATTATCAAATTTTTCTATAGTTTCTACCAGCCTAGCCGACGTATTTAATAGTTTACGGAACAGAAACTACACATTCTTTTTCATTACGATAACACAAGTTATATTTTGAGGAGTTTTATATTCCAAGACCGCCAAAAAGCCAGAAAACTATAGAAAAACGGTCAATTCAACATTCACCAACCTTAAAACACAAAGAACATAATCCTCTCCAACGATAACTTAAGTCAAGTCATGCCCTGAGCCCCGCCCGGCCCCTCCCACTCGATGAGGCACTCCATTTTTCCCGTGGGCCCCACTCTCTTGGACCGCACTTTGAACCTTTCCCCCGCGGCGATCCTATTGGCCGCCCCAAAGTATATGTTCACGGACGTTTTCAGGTCGTCCATGTCGATGTCCGGCTCGGTTTTCACCGGGCTAGGTTTGGGGGTAGGTTGTTTCGGCGGGGCCGGTGCTGGGGGAGGGTCCTTTTCGGGGGGTTTCTCGGGACGTTGACGGAGGCGACGCGCGTTCGTGTAGTCTATGTGGTTTCCTGGAATGAATCAGAAAATAACTTTCGAAATGTCTTTATTCCAAACCTAACTTTTACAGTTCATTGCATGGAAAGTAACAACATAATATAGAAAATAATAACCATTAAAAAAATAATAAAAAAAATGGAAGTTAATCCAATTTAATTCGTTAATAAAATCAATTTTACAAATAATTTAATTTAGTTTCTCTTTAAATGTTTTTTAAAAGTTGCCAATTTTTTAATTTTTCTGATGGTTTTTGGAAGACCGTCATATAAAAGCGATGTTTTTCCGAAATTACTTTTTACCGGTAGAGTTTGATAATTTTTACAACGCATGGTGTTATGAATATGCAATGTCTTATTCTCCTGAAGTGTTATGTTTGGTTTCTTTTCTTTTAAAATAATAGACTGAATTAGAAAACAAATTTTTAATTTATGAATGTTTTGAACGTGTAAATACCCAATTCGGTCTATATAGATTAACAGTTGGTTCTAAATGTGGTAATTCGTGTATACATTTAATAATAATATATATCTTTATTCTCAACCAATTTAGAAAAGTTTATTACAGAGAATATAACACCAAATATGTTTAGTAACTATTAATAACTCTATCGAAATTATTCAAAAAAAAATATATATAATCACCATTTATAAAAAAAAAATATTAATATAATACGTTAAAGTTAGGTCAGTTTTAAAAAATATTTTTTAGTGTTTTTTTAAAAGTCCATAATTTTGATATTTCTTTAATTTTTTTCGGCAAACTGTTATAAATTGTTATTCCTTTATACAGTGTCCGCAAGAAAGTTCGCTTCAAATGGGATTTTTTTTTATTATTAGGTATAGGTAAAAATTGAAAAAGCAGTTAGTTTTTGCTTACCTAAAAACCAAAAATGACGTATACTGAAGCAGCTGCACGACTTGCGTTACCTGTCAAATTTGACATTTTTTATAAAATAGGTTCAAAAATGCCATTATTTATCAAAATATCGAAAAACTTTATTTGAGAAAGTTGTTTATTTAGGCATTTTTAGTCTCTATACGAAATTTTGACAGTCTAATAGAATTTTTATTTTTTGCCAGGTTTTTGAAAATTTTGATCAACCCTCGTAGATTAACTTTTATACATCGATGTAAAACCATTTGCCTTTACTTCATTTGTAAACTTAATGCAATTTTGTGTAAAATTTTTGTTTCCTATTATTTGTTTTGGTTCAAAAACTGAAATTGTTATTGATCAGTATGTAATGTTTGATGCAAAGTTTATCTAATTACATCAGTTTTGCCAAAACCGACGTTTCTCATTTCTCTTAAGTTAGTAAACAGATGTACAAAAACAAAATATTGGAAGCTTTCGTTGAAATTTTACTTAATATTAAATTAAATTAATTATATTAAACTATATTTTTGTTGAATAAAATGTTTCGAGCGATTAATATATATTCTTTTTAATCCAATATTAATTAAGTAAAATTTCAACGAATTCTTTCTTATATTTTCTTTTTGTACATCTGTTTACTAACTTAAGAAAAATAGGAAACGTCGGTTTTGGCAAAATTGATGTAATTAGATAAACTTTGCATCAAACATTACATACTAATCAATAACAATTTCAGTTTTTGAACCAAAACAAATAATAGGAAACAAAAATTTTACACAAAATTGCATTAAGATTACAAATGAAGTAAAGGCAAATGGTTTTACATCGATGTATAAAAGTTAATCTACGAGGGTTGATCAAAATTTTCAAGAACCTGGCAAAAAATAAAAATTGTATTAGACAGTCAAAATTTCGGACAGAGACTAAAAATGCCTAAATAAACAACTTTTTCGAATAAAGTTTTTCGATATTTTGTTAAATAAGGGCATTTTTGAACCTATTTTATTAAAAATGTTAAATTTGACAGGTAACGCAAGTCGTGCAGCTGCTTCAGTATACGTCATTTTTGGTTTTTAGGTAAGCAAAAACTAACTGCCTTTTCAATTTTTACCTATACCTACCTAATAATAAAAAAAAATCCCATTTGATGCGGACTTTCTTGCGGACACTGTATATTATTGATTTTTGGCCAAAAGTACTCTTTACCATTGGTGTTTGAATATGATGATTTTGTCTCGTGATGTGAATAATGTTGCTCGGAGGAAATATTATATTCGATTGTTTTTCTTTAATAATAATAGAGTGTATTAGAATGCATAGTTTTAATTTATAAAGCTTTTCTAAATTTAAATATCCGTTTGGTTCATATAAATTTATAGTTGGTTCTAAAAAAGGCAATTTATGTATGCAATTTATTTATTATAACTTTATTTTGCAATTTTTGTAATGGTTTTAAGTTTGATAAATAAGCAGATCAATATACAGAAGCTAAGTATTGTAATTTTGAATATATTAATGAAAAATATATATTTTTTAATTATTTCAAAGGAATGAAATATCTAGCTCTGTACAAAACAGATACCAAAGAAGATATCGAGTTGATAATAGACTGGATATGGCCTTTCCAATTTAAATTTTCGTCTAAAACTAATCCTAAAAATTTTGTCGTTTTTGAATACTGAATATTTTCATTATTAAATGTTAAGGGGTTAGTGATGGAATTTATTTTATTTTTAGTTATAAACATAAAAGAAGATTTTGTAAAATTTAACGCAAGTTTATTTGATTGAAGCCAAGAAAGAAATATTTTTAAATCAATATTAATATCAAAATACATTTCTGCAAGAGTTTCAGCCAAATAAATAATTGTTGTATCATCTGCAAATAGCTTTATATTGCCCTTTACGTTCAATCTGGAAACGGAATTAATGTAAATTAAGAATAATAACGGACCTAAATATCGACCCTTGTGGAACTCCACATAGTATTTCTTTTTCGAATTTTTTCTTTCCCCTATTTGAACAAATTGTTTAAATTTCGTAAAAATTTTCCGGACTACAACTATTATCTTGAATAATTTTCGAAGCAAACATTAATGCGGACCTTCCACACATTATTTATAAAGGCGTGACATTGCAAAATACTTCAATCACAAAAACCAAATACTAAGAAGCAAAAATATATCCCTATCATATATTATAATATATAATATTATCAAAGATATTCAACAAAACGTTGATAGCAACCAAAAATGCTTCCTACTGTCCCTAGATTTATGTAAAGCATTTGACACAGTCAATCACAACATTTTACTTAAATGCCTTTACAATATTGGAATTCGGGGAAATATTTATTTATTGTTAAAAACTTACTTAAGTAATAGAAAGCAGTTTGTTCAAATAGAAAATGTTAAAAGTTCACAAAAAAACATAACTTGTGGTGTTCCGCAAGGGTCATCATTAAATTTTAATAAATCATCTTTTATGTTTATATTATTAAGTAAATCAAAATTAAAAAATAATAATATTTCTTTACTACCTTTCAATAATCATATAATTAAATATACTAAAACAATTAAATTTTTAGGTTTATATATTGATGAAAATTTAAGTTGGAAAAAACATATTGAATTATTAAGAAGTTTCATTTCACCAATAATTGGCATTTTGTTTATTATGTATTGTATATTTGGTGTTATATTCTCTGTAATGAACTTTTCAAGTTGGTTAGGAATAAAGATATATATTATTATTATTATACCTATTTGTGCATTGGCATCCGATGGTCTAACTGGTAAAACGGTCGCCGTTTTACTGGCAGTTTGATTAACCCCGTAATTTGTCACATTGTTCCTGTTGTTTCTTCTAAACCTTTTTTTCCTTTTGATCTCTCCATTCGGACCAATCACAATGTCCTTCTCGCTCAGTTGCCGTTTCATTGGTCGCATTACGGGTTGGCCTAGGAAAAAATAAGCGTAAATAAAAAGGACAGGATGAAGGACAAAAAAAAATTGTTAAATAAAACATAAAAAAAAATTAAATTACTTGGTATCACAGTCTTAAGAGGCAGTGGCAGTGTTATCTCCTTCCCTTTTTTCTTTTTACTTTGTTCTTCCCCTCCTCCCACCCTCAACAGGGCCAAGAAGGGGTTGTTCTTCCCCTCGAAATCTTTCAGGGGAGGAATAATTTGGTCTAAGGTGCTTTTCGATGACGTCTCGTCGCTTGATGTGTCACAGGGAGTGTTCAGTTCCAAGTCGATGAGATTTTGTTTCTTGATTGGAACAACCTAAGAAAAAGAACGATTTTATAATTATTCGGCATGCGTCCGGAGTTATTATCTTATTGAAATAAATGACTAGGGGTGGTCAATATTGACAAAACAGCTAAAAACATAATTTAAATGTAAATGTAGGCAAATGTGCGATAATTTCCTTTACAT
Source organism: Polydrusus pterygomalis (assembly GCA_963969555.1). NCBI lineage: Eukaryota > Metazoa > Arthropoda > Insecta > Coleoptera > Curculionidae > Polydrusus > Polydrusus pterygomalis. The sequence goes on from OZ018383.1 coordinate 12,661,588, forward strand.
GTAGAACTCAAAATATTAATTTTAATTAAATCTCTTCAAAACTTCTCAGTGGATAGTAAATATTATCATCATAATGGCATAAAAAATCATTATTCGTTGAACTTAAGGGCTACACTTCACAAATATCATCACCCACGTCAGGGGTGCCGCAGGGTTCAAATATTGGACCACTTCTGTTCTTACTAGTTATAAGTAAAATTGGAGTGAGCGTTAATTTCACCAAAGGTCTTATTTTTGCTGATGATTATAAGCTATTTCTTACTATTGTGAATGAACTTGATGCAAGGACCCTACAAAACGATTTGTTCTGTAATTAGCATATTATCATTACTAATGTTTTATCTTATTAAAAATAATTTTTAGGATATTTTAAAGTTGTGTTTAATATCGTTGCTACAAACATGAAGTTTGTGAATCCTTAATAAATTAAAAATGCAAGTAAATTTTACAAATATGCTTGAATTTGAACAAAGATATGTGAAATTGATTTGATTTTGATTAATTTATGAAGGTCTTTATGGTGAATATAAAAAAAAACTTTTTTTTGGGAATTATTGTTTTTTAAAAAAATATATTTTTTTAATTTAGGAGGTCACGTTTTTGAATCTATACATAACTTTTAATTCTAAACAACTTTTCTTCATAACATTTTGCTAAATTTTCTGAAATAGGGGTACTTTATTCTTGTACAAGTTTTATATTTTTTGGCCTACCCTGTACGCCGTTTGACTTGCAACCATTCCAAGTGCCCCTTATATGATTATCGAACATGCACCAACTTTTATCAAGAATAAAATTTTCTGAGAAATCGGTAATAAAAAAAATTCCCACATGTTGCACACTTAAACAACCACACTGTATATGTACATACCTTCGCTTGACTAGACCCCTCCGAAAAATCATTACTAAAATCAGACTGCATAGATCCCCCTCCCGTAGACGCCGGCGGTGTGGGCGGCGCCGAAACACTCGTCGGGGGCGTGGGCGGCAACTCTCCACCAATCGCCGCCTTGCTCCTCGCCTCTCCGTTCAAATGCTTCGCGTCCGTGCCGACCGCGGTCTTAGCGCGTGCGTCGTTTCCCTGTTTCCCCGTCGCTTGAACGTCTTCTTTCTTTGTCGTCACCAGGCGTCGCGGTCGTTTCAATATCCGATCTCTCTCTCTGTTAGTCATCGCCAGGAGTTTTTTCCGACGTTGCAAGCTCATCTTTTTGAACGGGGCGGTTTTCTTGGCACAACCCGCGCCGAGGTACTGGTCCTTGCTGTGAGGGTATTTGATTGTGGTCGGAGGTGGTGGCAGAACCTAAAAAAATAACAGGAGGTTATAACTTTTTATTCCTGTGTTTATTTCAGGTGCCCACATGCCCACTTACCCGTTCCTCTTTCACGATTTCCGGGCTCGGGCACGGCGACTCAGTCTCGCTCTGATTGGCCGATTGCTGGTAGGCCACGCCCAACATGAGATTCCGCATCGCCGAGTCGCACGGTACTATTTTCCGGCCGTTCGTGATTGGAGGCGGCGTTAGGAACTGAAGTCGCCTGAGAAAAAAATTAAATATCTCTTTTCCATTTTTTTCTAGTGATATTTTAACTTGTTTGTGGTTGACATTAACTGTAATCAACTTTATAGTTGCTTGGAAAAAGTAATCAATAAAACAATATTAAGTAGCCCCTGCTATCAGAACGACAATAATAATAATAATTATTAATAATAAACGGAAAATTTTTGTTGTAGTAGTATTTATTTATTTTTATTATTTAAATGGGTACTAAGTATTCATTAATCGATTATTATTACAATCCTATTTTAATAACTAATAAACACTAAATTTTTGAGACCAATGTAAAACAACACATGTTTAAACTGCGTTTTCATTTCAATCGAGATGTAGAAATAAATTCAAGTTCTATGTTTTTAAATAAAGAAGATATCACATTTAAAGAAATAGGCATAATAATTGATGAGCTTAATTCGACGAAAGCCACTGGTTTTGATAATATTTCCATCAAAATTATTAAAATTCTAAAGTATAATAATATAATTCCTATATTACATCATCTAATCAAAATTTCTTTTAAAACCGGGTTATTTCCAGATAAATTAAAAATAGCAAAAGTATCACCAGTTTTTAAAAATGGAGAAAAATATTTTAGTAGTAACTATATCGCCCAATTTCTGTTTTACGCACATTTTCAAAGATTAAAAAAAAAATTAAATAATAGAATAGTCAATTTTTTTAGAAGAAAAAAAAATACTTTCTCCATTTCAATATGGTTTTCGTAAATTTAGAGATACAGAAGATGCAGTTGCAGATATTATCAAAGATATTATTCAACAAAACGTTGATAGCAACCAAGCATCATGCTGCCTACTGTCCCTAGATTTATGTAAAGCATTTGATACAGTCAATCACAACATTTTACTTATTAAATGCCTTTACAATATTGGAATTCGGGGAAATATTTATTTATTGTTAAAAAATTACTTAAGTAATAGAAAGCAGTTTGTTCAAATGGAAAATTTTAAAAGTTCACAAAAAAACATAACTTGTGGTGTTCCGCAAGGGTCAACCTTAGGACCACTTTTTTCTTAAATTTACATTAATTCTATAGCAAAATTAAATTTAAAAGGTAAAATAAAATTGTTTGCTGATGATGATCCTAGATACTATTGCATATTTTCATGAAGACTATGCTCAAATTCATAATAACATTAACCACGGCCTAAATACTAATACAATTAAATTTTTAGGTTTATATATTGATGAAAATTTAAGTTGGAAAAAAAATATTGAATATTTAAGAAGTTACATCTCACCAATAATTGACATTTTGTTTAAAGCTAAAAATTATATATCATTAAAATATTTAAAAAATATATATTATTCTGTGGTTTATTTAAAATTACAGTACTTATATGATTTTAATTTGGGAATCAGCGAATTTAACAATTCAGCCATTAAAAAACCTACAAAACAAAATAATTAAATACATACATAAGCTTCCTTTTTTAGAACCAACTATAAATTTGTATGAACCAAACGGATATTTAAATTTAGAAAAGCTTTATAAATTAAAACTATGCATTCTAATACACTCTATTATTATTAAAGAAAAACAATCGAATATAATATTTCTTTCAACCAACATTATTTACATCACGAGACAAAACCATCATATTCAAACACCTATGGTAAAGAGTACTTTTGGCCAAAGATCAATATTATATAAAGGAATAACAATTTACAACAGTTTGCCGAAAAAAATTAAAGAAATATCAAAATTATGGACTTTTAAAAAAAACACTAAAAAAATATTTTATAAAACTGAACCAACTTAACGTATTATATATTAATATTTCTTTTTGTAAATGGTTATTAAATAAATTTTTCTTTAAATAATTTCGAGAGGGTTATTAATAGTTACTAAACATGATTTTTATTATTTGTGATTTTATATATTGTATATTTGGTGTTATATTCTCTGTAATGAACTTTTTAAGTTGGTTGAGAATAAAGATATATTATTAAGGTATTTACCTATTTCCATGCCATAACTCTCTTAATTCCCCCTCAGTTATCCTTCTGTTGGGTGGGGGCAAGACGACGCAGGGAGCCGGCGGGGGTAACCTCACCCTCAGGCCCCAAATGGTGGTGCGTTTCTTGATTTCTCTACCGCATTTGAAGCGGTTTCTATTGTTGGTCAGTATGGAGAGGATGTTATCTCGCCTCTCGGCTTTTGTTACATTGGCCATCTGTAGAAAGGTATTATATGGTTAACATTGTGTGACCACTTGAAGACGTATGAAAATAATGGCAAACATTGAGTTTGGTAACAGGATAAATAGACCAGGGCTGAAGCCTTTGAAAATGGTAAAGTGAAAAAATAATAGTAGGATAAAACCCATTGGAAAAGGAAGAGAATATAACAAAAATTAAAGGAAAAATAATTTACGGGCGATCCGAGGTCGGGAAGTGGAAAGGGGTGAGTTTTTAAGGGTAGAAAACGATTTATCTCGATTTCCGGCAAAACTACAAGTCCTATGGAAAAACGTTAAATGGCAAAGTTGTAGGTAATAAAAAGATCTACAACTGTTGTATTTACACTTTTTTCACATAACCTCAAAATTTTTTTCGCGAAATTTGGTGAAAACTTATCTTTTTATGTCCCAAACACACTGTAATTTTTTTGATTTAAAATATTTATTTTTTCACCTTATTTTGACTTAATATCGAAAAAGCACCCTAATTTTCAATCGAAAATTCTCACATCAAAATATCTGCTTTTTTAAAAAAGTCGGTGGGCTTTTTGTTCGTTGAAATCTCTACTTTCTGATGGTGTAAAAAATATATACATTACTATGGTAAATGTTCTCAATTCAATTCAATTCCCCTTTAAATCCTACCTTTAATTATATTTAGATCAAATATTTACGCATGTTTTTTGCGATCTTTATGTTTTATGGATTTGTTGTATGTTGTATGTAACATGGAATCTTACGTATTTTGAGTAATTAAAGTATAAATTTTAATAAATAGTTCAAAATTGTACATGATTAAAAAAAAATTCGGATTCGAGTTTTTTTCGTTTCTTTGCATTTTTTGAGAACATTTACCATAGTAATGTATATTTTTTTTACACCATCAGAAAGTAGAGATTTCAACGAACAAAAAGCCCACCGACTTTTTTAAAAAAGCAGATATTTTGATGTGAGAATTTTCGATTGAAAATTAGGGTGCTTTTTCGATATTAAGTCAAAATAAGGTGAAAAAATAAATATTTTAAATCAAATAAATTACAGAGTGTTTGGGACATAAAAAAGTAAGTTTTCACCAAATTTCGTGAAAAAAAATTTTTTTTGTAAAAGATAAAAATAAAAAAACCAAAAAAATGTTCACATAAATTTCCAGGTTATGTGAAAAAAGAGTAAATACAAAAGTTGTAGACCTTTTTATTACCTACAGCTTTGCCATTTAACGTTTTTCCATAGGACTTGTAGTTTTGCCGGAAATCGAGATAAATCGTTTTCTACCCTTAAAAACTCACCCCCTTCCACTTCCCGACCTCGGATCACCCGTAAATTATTTTTCCTTTCATTTTTGTTATATTCTCTTCCTTTTCTAATGGGTTTCATCCTACTATTATTTTTTTTGGTTTCAAAAAATATCGACCCTGGTCTAAAATACTTATAATGAAAGTTTGACAAACATTTTTTAAGTTTGAGGCCATTTTTTATGAACTTTTCGTCAAATTATAGCTTGATTCATCAAAATTATCACCTGTAAGTGGATTTATGTGAATTGATTATCATATTTTATTTTATTTATTTTTGTGTTTTTATAAAATTTAGATATACTTAGTATTGATGTAAAGAATATTTTACTGTATGCATGCATAGTTTAATAGCTTAGTATTGTAGGCATATTTACAAGTCTGATAAGGTTAGCCTATATTGTAGATAATCTTGAATGACGAAAAAAGATTACTTTACTTTACTTTAGTTACCTTTGGTGCTAGCTGTAAGGCGTGCCAGTTATCACTAATATAAGGTATCACAACTGTATCCAAATCATAATACTTTTTACAATGATGTACCGTCAGATTGAACAGCATCAAATGAACTAAGTCTACCCATTTCATTTCCAATCTTCTTACAAATTCCTTGCCGTGGTTACATATTGCACAGACAAACACGTAAAACCTAAAAAAAAAAATAACAAAAATTTTGCGAATTTTTTTTTCCCACGCATACATGACGATAGTTTTTTGAGCCACCGAGTAATAAATAAATAAGTAAATACGGATACAATATTTGGAACCCCTACTACATCAAAGATATTGAAATTTTGGAAAGGGTCCAAAGGCGAGTTACCAGAATTCCATTTGAACTGAGAGGATTATCTTATCCCGAAAGACTTAAAAGATTTGGGCTAAGTGCTCCGAAGCAAAGAAGAACTAGGGGTGATATAATAGAAACTTTTAAAATACTAACGGACTACTACTCTTGTAACTTGAGAAATTTGTTTCATTTAAATCATCAACAGCTTCGGGGAGACTCAAAAAAATTAAGCATAGAAAAATCCGCGACATTTCAAAGAAAGAACTTCCTCATCAATCGGGTAGTGCACATATGGAACTCGCTTGAAGAAAGTACAGTCTGCGCAAATAGTGTAAACTCGTTGATCGTAATTTTCACCAGTTAACTCAAAACTTTGTGCATTAAGGTGCTCCATGATATTCGTTCTTACATATCTAATGATATTTGTGCGTCCAAAATACTTACCTACCCATGTTTAAATATCTTTCGCGTAAGAATTTAACAAGAATTTAAACTAGCCAATGGACTTTTAGACATTTTAAATCACGATGAACAATTATAGAAAAAAACAAATCAAAGAGTCTAAAACAATAGCTTCATCGGACTTTCCGTTTGCTATTGATAAAATAATAAATACAATACCTGTCGCCACAATAAATGGGATACTGCAAGTTATCTATGCACTTCTCATGAAACCACTGCTTGCAGCGCCCGCACTGAAGCATCTGTCTGTACCATTCTCCATTGCCTCCACAATAGCAGTATATTTGTTCATTGTTAACTCTGTGATATGTATCCCAATTAAGTGAACTTAACTAAAAAAAAAACAGCCGTTAGATTCAATCACAGGAGTAGTTAGAATACCTAATACAAAGATCATCAATAGTTATTGTAGAAATCAAACCACAAAAAACTACATTTATTAGTCTTATTTCTAACAAACCTCATAAGGTAATGAAGGCATAATTTCTTGTGTACTAGAACCAGTAGAATTTCTAGAGTCCCTTCTAAATGGGGGTTTAGAGTCACTTTTTCTCAGTCTGTTGGGATCACTATCTGTGCATCTTTTACACATCCATGCAAAATCTAAAATAATAAAGGCTGTTTTATGACTTTGTCTAAATAAAGTAGACTTGACGAGAGAGAAATAATAATATATTAACGAATTTCAGTCCTATCACAGCGATATACAGTGTGTCCCCGGATGGAGTTGACAAGAGGAAAAAGATCTTTATTATTGATTTTACGACGAAAAGTTAATCTTTATAAAAAATTCTGCTTGTCGAGAAAATAAATTTACCATATAAAAATTTTGGATCAGATGTACAGGATGTTGATAAATTAAGAAAACATGAAAATGATTAAGAGAGAAGTACTATTATTTATTATTTTAGACAAAATGTTTATAAAACAAAGTTGTTTATAATCCAAAATAAGGCCTAAATACAAAATTTGAATTCTAATTTTTGTTTTTTATAATAGAATTTATGAACATTCAAAATGAAAACCTGAGAGTGCTGACCTATTTATTCAATTTATTTCTAATTTGAAGAAATGTGTGCAGGTTGGAGGAGGATATGTAGAATAATAACTTTTTCCACAATTGTACAGTTTGAATGTTCATAAATTCTATTGTAAAAAATAAAAAACAAAAATTAGAATTCAGATCCTAAATTTTGTATTTAGGCTTTATTTTGGATTATAAACAACTTTGTCCCATAAACATTTTGTCTAAAATAATAAATAATGGTACTTTTCTCTTAAAGCATTTTCATGTTTTCTTAATAATTTATCAACACTCTGTACATCTGATCTAAAATTTTTATATGGTAAACTTATTTTCCCGACAAGCAGAATTTTTTATAAAGAATAACTTTTCGTCGTAAAATCAATAATAAAGATCTTTTTCCTCTTGTCAATTCCATCCAGGGACACACTGTATATCATAACCAATAAACTCAGAAACAATGTAATAATAAAGGGCAATTAATTGTACCCTATCAAGGTACCACTATTTAACTGAAATCAAGTATCATTACCTCCTTTCTGACTAGGTATATCAGGTTGATGACATTTTTTGTGATAACCTCTTCCACACCTATCACAAACACTGATGACTTTCTCGTTTTTAGGCGAAGATTTCTTGCAAATCACACAGAGCAAGTCTTCTTGTTCTAAGCCTAGAATGAAATATGTATACATACATAGGTTGTTTTTTAACATGGCTACTCTGTACTTACAAGTTTGCACTTTACGGAACGACTATAGTTATTATGGGTAAGTACAGAATAGCATCTTAACATATGAAAAAGTAAATACCAAAAAACGTGAATAATGCTTAACTTTTTAAATTTTTTTATTTCTGTTGGTAAAGTGTTTTACCGGCACTAAGTAACAGAAATCTGAGGTTAGATCATCTCCTCAGTTGTCAAAAATGACAGACATTTTATATATTAAACACATTTACTAAAGTCAGATCCGGTCTTATAGTGCGGGTCTTACGATTTAAGAAAGACATACTTTCAATTTTTTTTTTCTTTTATTGCGTTTTTTTTTTAATTATTATTTTTTTTTTTTCGTTTAATCATACTATCCAAATAAAATCCGTAAGACAAATATGACAGACTTATGCAATTTTGACATGAAAGAGAAGGATATGTATTTAATTTTCAGCGATTCACAAAAGTTTGTACAGGGTCTTCCAACGAGGACTGAACAGGGGCTCATTTTTGAGCTTCCTTGTATATAAAGAAAAATCCAAAATAGCCAATCGATGTACTTTTTCCTGCAGAATTCAAAAATGAAACCAAAAATTTATTTGAACCAGAAACAAAAGAGTTACGCTATGGATAAGGTGTTTTTTAAATGGAACATAGCTTTTTTTATACGATTTTTGGAACGAGCGATTTTTTTTTTGTCCGTTCTGATAAAATATTTAATATTGTGACAGCTATTTTTATTAAATTTTAATGTTTTATCCAGTATAATTTAACTTTAACCTGTTTGAAACATACACTAGGTAATAAAGGTATAATCACCTTTGAATCCTTCAAAGTCATTTCGGCAATATATGGTAAATTTGTCAAATTTTTTGACTTTGAATGATTCAAAGGTGATTATACCTTTATTACCTAGTGTATGCTTTAAACAGGTTAAAGTTAAATTATACTGGATAAAACATTAAAATTTAATAAAAATAGCTGTCACAATATTAAATATTTTAATCAGAATGGACAAAAAAAAATCACTCGTTCCAAAAATCGTATAAAAAAGCTATGTTCCATTTAAAAAACACCTTATCCATCCATAACGTAACTCTTTTGTTTCTGGTTCAAATAAATTTTTTCATTTTTGAATTATGCAGGAAAAAGTACATCGATTGGCTATTTTGGATTTTTCTTTAAATACAAGGAAGTTTAAAAATGAGCCCCTGTTCAGTCCTCGTTGGAAGACCCTGTACCTGCCACCTTCGTCTTGATTTAAAGATGTCAGTTTGGCGACTTTGACAATTAATTTAATGTGACAATATGAACGATAAAAAGCAATTTTCTGGTTTTTTGCATCCCCAAGCAAAAAAAATGGTGCTTAATTTGTTAAACTATTTCGAGAATAAAAGAAAAAGTGAAAATTCGTCAACCAATATGCAGGAAACCGTAGCAAAAACACTGGAAATTAGTTTAAGGACTATGCAGAAAATTGTGCATCAAAGAAAGCATAATATAATACCGAAGAATACGAAAAAATGTAAAGAAAGCCAAAGACTGAAGATTTGAGCGAAAATATTAAAATGGGAGTTCGTAACGTGATTTATGATTTATACTTTTATACAGATCAAAAACCAATGTAACTCTTCCAGTTTTAAAAGAAAATTTAAAAATTCGAGGTGTTTTGGAAATCGGACTTGAATCGTTATCAAAATAATAAAAAAGTTGGGTTTTCGCTATAAAAACGACTGTAACGGGAGATTTTTATGTGAGCAGCCACAGATAGTGAGTCAGCGTGTTCAGTTTTTAAAAAAATATATGGAATTTAAAGGAGTATTTTTAGACGAAACATAAATATTTTTAAACATACATATTTTCAAATGGAAGTGGTTCAAAATATTGGCAAGATGATTCTGTGAAAAGCGTGAAAAGAAAAAAGGGATGTGGCACGGGAAAGCGGTTCATTATTTTACGCTGTAGATATTGCGTGAATATGGTCATGAGGTTCTAAGACTGCCGCCATATCATTGCCAGTTTAATGCGATAAAATTAATATGGGCTGGGGCAAAATATTTTTATGAAAAACATGTAGGTGATGGTCTTACATCCTCGCAAGTAGAGATAGTTTGACAAGATTCGTTGGATCATATTACGCAGGAGTACTGGAAGAAATCGGTGGAACATACAGAAAAATTAATAAGGAATTGGTGGGATCGAGAACAAGTATTAGATGTCGAAGTAGCGCCGATGATCATTGCTCCATTCGAGGACGACTCAGATGACGAGGACTTTTCAGAATTTCTAAGTGATGATGACAGTTTTTAGTCTATAATTATAAAGGGTTTCTCTGTTTACATTTTTTAGTATTCTTCGGTATTATATTATGCTTTCTTTCATGGGCAATTTTCTGTACAATCTTTAAATTGATTACCAGTGCTTTTGCTACTGTTTTCTACTTATTGGTTGGCAAATTACCATTTTTTCTTTTTATTTCTTGAAATAGTTCATCGGATTAAATTTCATTGTATCTTTAGGTTAGGTAATTTTATTGCTAAATTAAAATACACTGTTTATCGTTGCCGTTTTTAATAAATAGATTTAGTAGATATACTATTTACAGGAACCGCAAACCAATGGCTCGTTCAAAAAGTTTACTATGAATTATTATATTACGAATTTGCCTCATTAAACATTTCTTTAGAAAAAATGGCACGTTAATACATAAAGGATCGCCAGCCATGCACTATTATGTACATAATTTTTGCAAAAATAATAATATTATAATATATGGCTATCTTCACAACAGTTAAAATAATAAAACTATGTTTCTTTTCTCCGGGTATATTGATACCTTCATAATCTCACAACATTTTGATAAGCTCTGGAATTTTCGAATTGATTCATATGATCGGTGACCTTTGGACCCGCATGATAAGACCAGATTTGACTATACTCCTATTGGTACCTATAGGCTTTTATATAAAAAAAAAACCTTTACTTAGATTATGTCATTTTTCTTACCTGTGCTGAGTTTTGTTAAATCTTTAAAGCTAGACCAGTTTTGCGTGTTGTCTCCATACTTTACCAAGCATTGTTCTCTACTAGAGTTCACTTCCACTATTGTACCAAAATAATACCTAAAATTGTTACACCCTAATAGTATTATTTTCTATAAAAAATAAATGTTTTACTGAGATGCTCCAAATACCTAGTAGTGGCCAAAGTATTCTTATTTTATGCAGCACCTTTTATAAAGAACAAACGATTTTTAGAAGTATAACTTTCTTCTATACGTTACCTTCCATCTTTCTGTTTTGCCAATACATCCTGTCCCTTGCCAAACTCAAGGACATGCTTCTCAGCCTGTGTTGTACTATCAGGGGTTACCTTTTCCTCTTGATGTAAAGCCTGTTTTTTAGGACCAAACTGAATTTGGTTCTTTTGCAATGAAGTCATTCTTGACATTGGTTTGACTTTAAAAAACAGCTCCGTGGTCTGAAATATAGTCAATCATGAGGGGGGTTAAAACCTAACCTTTTCCTTCTGATGTTATATTAAAAATTGTATTGTTATGGATAAAAACAAGTTTTCTATTATTTACAATATCTTAAATATCAGAGAAAAAAATATAGCTTTTGAGTTGAGTTCCATGTAAAAAGTGGGTACTACTAATATATTCAATCGGTGTCAGGTATTCTAAATTTGCCCTTCTTATTTTTGATATTTGATGGCTAAAAAGCCTGATTTGCAAATTCAAATTTTCAATTTAAATATTTAGTTTTTGCATCTAGACGGGAAGTGGCCTTGACAATATACCTGGGAATATAAATTTTGCAATATTTCTAGGATAATTAAAACAAGCACTGAACATTTAACACAGTATAAAATTAGTTGTAAATAATTAAGCAAAAGTTAAAAAATTTAGATCGAAATACTTATTTTGGCAAGGAGTAAACAGAGTTCTAGTGATCAAATTTTAAGTTTAAAGGTAATAAACAACTTTACGTTGATTATCCAATATTGGAAAGGCACTGTAGGTATCCCGGAGTATTCTCCAAACAGCATTATTAAGAAAATGAAGGCACCAAGGTGTACTATGTAAAATTTGCCATCTATAGATCAAAGATGGAAAGATCTTACCCTTAATCATATTTATAATACATTTGGCAAAATGCATAGTAATATGCCAAACAAATCACTTGATTAGGTATCAAAAATAAAAGGCCTTTATGTGGTTTATACAAACAAAAAAATTCCCACAGCATCGCTGGTTGATCACACCCGTATTTTTTAGATAAGAAAGTTTACCCATGTTTTCGGTGTTTTTTAGGATTTTTATCCCGTTAAATACAAAAAAAAATTCATAAAATCAAAGATAAAGCAATAAACAACTTACAAGCCCTGGAAAATTGATAATATTTCAGGGTTCATTGATATGGACAGAAAATTTATCGGCCATTACCACAGCCAGGCGTTCGTGACTCCCGCCAATTTCACACGGAAAAAAATCGCGATTATCACAAAAACACACCTCGCCGCGTGTTAATATCACTTATAGTCAGTCCATATTTCTTTCAAATTGTTATATTTCCAATTTTTGGTGGGTTTCTAAACCTAAAATGTGCATTTTTTCAGGCATTTATTTTGAAAATTAACGACATTACTGGCGTTTTTAAACGTCATTCTCAGATGGCGTCCTTTTATGACGTTCCGTTTTCCCGAAAATTGGGAGGGGGAATTTTTTTTACCATTGATGAAATGCGGTTCACTTTGACGATATCCTAGAATCTAAAAATCCGACTATGATTTTCAAATTTTTGTCACCTCCTAAAATTCTCTGTTCTCCTGCTAAAACTATCTCTTTCTTGCATGGAGGACTATTTCAGGAATTCGGAAAATTCAGCTGGGTTTGACAGAAAATATTACATAACCTCGACGGTGTTTGTTTACAAATTATTAAATTTAAAAATGCTGCGAAAAAGTAATTTATGTTCTGTAAATCAAAAATTATTTATATTCATTAGAAATATAACAGCTACAGGTATGTTTCATTCATTATTTTTTCTCCAAAAACATTATATAAGCTTACCATTCACCGGTATTACTTTTTACTTTTACAGAAGTATCCACTGCTCTACGACCCTTTTACTTTTCCGTACATCCCGATCTTTTCGGACAACATCCAAAGGAAAGGGCTGTTAATGAAACATCCCTTCAACAGTTAAGTTTTGTACTTCAATCGTTACAGGCTTCAAAGTATCAGCATCCCTTAACTCTATCTTTTTACGTAAAAAATAGGTAGGTATGGTTTGAAGGGTTGACCAATATTATAATTCCCAGTGTCAGTTGTTTATATATTTTTATTTTTTAATAGTTCTTTATTTTGCATCTGTATTTTTTGTAGAAATCAACAAAACGAAGCTGTACGACTAATTAAAATATATCTAAAAGACAGAGATATAGGTGCCACAATTATTAATATACTGAAATCATGTGATCTGCCTACAACCCACTTACAACACTACATTAGTAATAGTGCTCAACAAAAAAGCAAAGCACAAGAAGAAGATCCCTATGTAAGAATGAGATACAAATATGAATTTGATTTTACCAAAATGAACCAGAATCATCCAATTTTTGGGACCTTTGGAATGAGACAAAAAATCAAAGAAGTTAAGGAAAATGTTAGGTAATTATTTACATTATTGCCATTGTGTGTGCTTCAAAGGCTTTGAAGTTGGTTTAGGTCATACTTTAATGTAAAACCTGACTGCTATTTTTCTTTATTGATTGATTAGTTTGTGAATAAGAAGTTCTATAAAAGTTGTAAATTTTCAGGTTAAAAAATTGGCTGCAACAAAATTTTAAAGATGCTTTAACAAAATGCAAAAGTGGATTTGCTTCGAGGGAAGAAATTAATAGATTAAAAGAAGAAATGATTAAACATTCTGGATTAAAAGATATAAGATGGAATTGTGGATGGAACAGTACCCACTTCAGAGGCAAGTTGTGAAAAAAAAGTTGATGGGGAGGTTCATTGGGTAAAGGTGTGTCCCTGTTCGCATAAACAAAATGTTTTCCTTAGGTTGCCTGTTATCTTTAAAATCTCTGATGGACCAGCACCCACAACATATGAAAAATTTAGAAAATCATATTTTAATATTTTCTTACTTTACTGGAGTCAGTCTGGATGGTCACATTATGTTGTTCAGTGGGGAAGTGAGGCACAATTGGTTAGATTTTATTAAAAATATGCAAAAGCACGAAGCAGCTTTAAAGAGAGTGCCATTTTACGAAAAGTCTCTTTCACACGTGTTAAGGAATATTAAAGTAGGTATTGGTGGTGTCTCAAGTCAAGGTCCATGCATAAATATCTAAAAAAACACTGAACACTTATAGGTTGGAAAAAGAAAATTTATGCAAGAAGTGAAAGTGGGAGAGTATGAAAAAAACTTAAAAAATCTCACCACTTCAGTCAGTGATTTTTTGGGATGTAATAGATACCCGACTGGTTGGCCGAAAACTTTAGAAGGGTATGAGATTGTAGTGGAGAGTGAAGCTGGCCCCCTGATGGTTTCACCTACTGGACAGTTTATAGTGCCTTCTTCTATTCCAGGTATACACCTTTTATTTTAGACAGAAAAACGTTTTTTCTTTCATTTTGTCGCATCCATCCTTACCATAGATATTTACCTTTAGATAAGCAAACAATAATCAGAAAGTGGCAAATTTATGGCCTCGCGCATGTAAACAGAGCTACACACGATTGGACATGCGCACTGCAACATTATTATTTGACGAATGGGAAAATAAACAGGTCCGGGCTTTAAAATTTAAGTTCATGCTCAAGAAATTGTAAAAGTTGCCCTTCAATTGATTTCTACGTGTAAACAGCTTAAATTTGCCCCAAATTCTTGCCAAAAAATTGGAATTTCTTCTCAATTCTTGATTAAGTTGGGAAAAAAGGTAGTGATTTCTGGCATTTTTAGTAGTTGCAAACAGAAACAGATTTTGAGGATAGAAAATTGTTTTTAATGGTTTGTTTCTAAAATTTGTTTAAAAATGATCCGTCGTCGCGTTTTTAGTTCAAAAAGGAAGGGAACAAGTCAATTAAACTATAAAATTTATAAAATCGAATATAAAAAAACAAACAAAACCAGCAAAATAACCAATCTTCGATGTTATCGCGTACCTAACCTCAAATCAAATATTAGTTGGTATATAACTTGTATTCATTTTTACAATTTGGGAAAAACTTGCTTATGTGTAAAACCTTTTTAAGCACAATTTCTTGTTCAAGAATTTGACGGAGTTTTTGCCCGAGAACGTGACCCGTGGAATACTTTCACCCTTGGATTAATTAATATTAATATAAACATACCTAGGTATTTGCTTTTTTCTTTTATATAATACTAGAGGTATACCCTGCGCGCGTTGCTACGCCCATAATAATAAGGCGGGTTCACCATCACGTCAACAAACATTTTATATTATTATTTATTAGTACCCGGCATGCGTTGCGCCACTTTTTTTTTATGCCGAAACCTTCCTCGGCCTGCACACAACAACTTACCAAATTTTTATCGTAATCGGATAAATGGTATAGGAACGCATGCGGGACATACGAACAGACATTCATTTTTATATATAGAACTAGCGTGTACCCGGCCTGCGTTGCAGCCCGGCATTATACGACGTCGCTTTCTCTGAGATAATAAGGCGAGTCCACCATCACGTCAAGATTTATAAATACAAACCTCTAAATTTATCAGTGTTTCTCTACAATATTATGCATGTACATAATATAACATACATAAAAACCTTCCTCTTGAATCGCTCTATCTATTAAAAAAAACCGCTTCAAAATCCGTTGCGTAGTTTTAAAGATTTAAGCACATATAGGGACAGACGGGCGACTTTGTTTTATACTATGTTAAGATAAGTATAGAGAAAAGTGCATTTTCAACTTTTTGAAGCACTTTATTGCCCGAAAAATAGGCGTACCTACCTAATTATAGAATGCAGGGCTGCAAATAAAATATACCAAAACATGCATCGGGATAATCTGTCTTGGTGTGTGTTTCTCTTTATTTTCATACCTTGTTTGTGTAGCCTAGGCCCACTTAGATGTGTTTAAATTGATCATAATAAAATAAAGTTATATCACTACTCCATACTTACTGAAAATACGAAATACCCACTATTTTACCCCTATTTAGGCATAAGAAAATAATACAACGGCATTGTTTATATTCCAATCGGAGTTACTAAAAGCACAAACACAATTCATTAAACTACACAAAAACTAGAAATCCGTAAATATTAAATACCCACAAGGAATCCACAGAGAAAACTTAAAACAACAACAAAAATGGTGCCGAGCCGGTTCTGGAGTGTATTCTGAGCATGTCGATAAAAAAGGACAGGCCAATAAGAAGATGGTTTGTGCGCATGCTCGATGCTGCTGGTAGGGAAGGCATCTGGCCGGTGAGCCGTGCGCTCGAACGTATTGTTTCGCCTCAACCTATTATTTTGTTGTCAATTTTTAGTGATCATTTGTTTCCGATTTCTTCTTTAGGGTATTTTCCTTACAGGTCGTCTTTTAATAAACTTCATATCAACGAACCTGCAAGAAGCAAATCGGAAAATAGAAGACTACAAGAGAGACAAAGTCACTGAGCAATCTCTTTATAATCTATGCATCGCCGAACTCGAGCTGGCCACTCTGATCAAAGACGACAACATATATCCGGAAATTATGATAAAATGTTGCCAAAAACTTCTAGAAAATAAAAGCGAATTAAAAAGTTTTACCAAAGATTTGCATCTCAATGTTTCTACTTACTATTCTGTATTGTCCGATGGAGTGGTTTGTATTCCTTGGAATTTTACTCTTTAATAATTATTGTATATGAAGCAAATAGGGTAACAGGGTGTGATGTCCATAATTTGAAACTTTTCAGAAAAGCAAATTCAAGTTTTTAAAGTGGTATTTATGCACGTAAATAAGGTTTGTATTGTAAGAATCTCTGCCTAAGTAAATATGGAGTTCTTGTAATATCTCGACGTCTCCTATCCAGTAGACACCTTTCGCGTAGAGGTGCGCTTATATTCGATAGGAACTACCGTGCGAGCAAAAATTATTTGCATCAAAGAGGGCTTGGATTAAAAAACGTAGGGCTTGGTTTAGATCACAATGATACGGGGACGATATATCTAACCAAATCTAGGTTAAAATTTTGTCAAATTCATATTATGACATAATATGCCAAACTAAGGAGTAATAAAATAAGTAGACAAATACAAATTTATTTTTGTTGTTTACAAAATTAACAAAGTTAAAAATATACAGAAAGAAAAAGAAAAATAATTACATAAATTGCTGAAATTGGCCACCGCCATGCTCCAAGCATAAATTTACACGTCTCTTCATATTTTCGAAAGTGTTACCACATTCTTGGATAATCCTTTCTTGTAATTATTGTTCTAAATTTGCAACTGGTATTTTAAAAATAGTGTTCTTTAAATGAGGAAAAACGAAGTAATCCATAACCGTTAAACAAGGTGATCTAGGTGGGAATTCAATGTCTGATCGAAAACTGATCAATCGGTCGTCGAAAAAATTGCGTAAGTAGTTAATAGTTTCGGCGGCTGTATGGGCGGTTGCACCGTCCTGTTGAAAATATCCAAAACGTAGTTCGTCGTCAAGTAATTGCTCCACAAATGGATTTAAAATATTGTCTATACCGCTGTGCTGTAACTGTGTCATGAAAAAAAAATAGGACCAACAATTATTCTTCTTTGGGAAACAGCTAACCAGACACCAATTTTTTGAGGGTGCAATGTGGACTCTACAAAAAAATGGGGATTTTCACTACTCCACATGCGTGTATTCTGAGAATTCACATAACCGGAGAGGTGGACCCAGGCTTCATCCGAAAAAAATCGGGTCTAATAAATCATTTCTTTCCAATAAATTTTGGATAAACCATTGAAAGTAATTCCTGTGTCTTTCAAAATCTGCGGCTTGTATTTCTTGGAATACTTGCACTTTATAAGGAAATAAATTTAGCTGGTTCTTAAGAATAGTCCTGCATGTTCCATAAGATCTTCCCACTTCTTGGGACAGGCGTCTTATACAATTTGTTGGCGTATTTTGCATTATTTCACGAACGTTTGCAAAAAGTTCTTCTGTTCTTACAGATGGTCTTTCTGCTCCTATTTTGTGTTGTATAGAACCTATTTCCCTAAACACAGCCACGGTTCTTTTCAGGCAATGATAAAAATCCCCAGCAATAAAAGCAACGTTAGGAATATGTTCGTAAAAATCGTCCATTCACAAACCAGGATTGTATTGCCATTAAATCTAACCCCGTTTCGAAAATACGCTTCAACCATAAATGTTTTGTGCTGTTCCGTAAAGCCCATTGTGTGAATTGTTCAAGAAATTGGAAAAATTAGCGATGAATCAAATTACTGACGACTGTCAAAGATGACGGAATAACTGATTGATTGTTAATTCAGGTAGTTACTGACACCCAACAGGTATTAAGCTCTACGGCTAAGCATTACGTCCTTAGATGCAAGGCCCTCTTTGAGGCAAATCATTTTTGCTCGCACGGTAGTTTGCGCGGTTAAATACGTTTATACAATAATCAGAATGATAAGAGACCACATCAAAAAACATAGGATTACTGTTGAAGCAACCTTAAAAAAAGGAATCGCAAATTAGTATTCTTTTTTCTCCATTATGCTTTTCAATATAATTTAAGAAATCTGTAAATATAATTAAAAAAAGGAATCTTTAAAATATAATTATTTTACTGTTTACCTTTGTTTTCACATACCTATTCTTGATATACGTAGGTCCTTTCCTTAATTCCTTATATAACCTATTGAATTTAATAATGGTTAAAAAAAATAATATCTTAACTACTTTATTTACATAATATGCAGTCATATTACAATTTTCATTATAAACTATGCGTTTTAAATACATTCTCCCTATTTAAACTACTCATAAACAAAACTGTAGGTATAATGTTGTTGTAGAAAACTACAGGCTACCATATAATAAAATCATTGGAACACCGCATAATATATAAACTTTTCTATATTTAAGGGTTTAGGCCTATTATCACAAAAAATTATATAAACTAAGTCAAATACTTTTTGTAATGGTTTTTTCACTAACCTAGGGTTTGGTTCCAGGCACTTTACACAACATTCTTAACACATATTGGGACATGGCACCAGAAATTGTCCACTGTTTTTTTGTAGACTTCCTAAAGAAAATAATCCATATAATCTTTTGTGTTTCCCTATCTTAGGCATGTTTTTAAGTTATTGTATATTATAAATCTACACTAATCATACTTACTTTCAAATGACTTGAGGACTTGATTATTACTAAACTCTTCTGAACCATCACAGCAGTCACATATACCATCGTTTACTTTGCTACTGGGTACCATTTTAGGATATCTCTTGTTTACTGACGTTTTCGAACAGTGGAAAGTACCTTAAAATAAGTTTAGACAAAGTTGAACAAAATCGTTTGTGACAAAACTAACTTTATCCAGTTATACCTAATCAATCAATAAACTTACCTTCAGGACAAGCATTTGTTCCAGGTTCATCGGTACTATCTGCACAATCGCAGTAATCATCATTGACCTTACTAAAGTCTATAATTTCTCCACTCCTAATGCAAGTGAATTTTCCATTTGTGGGTGAGTAAAAGCGTTTTTCCTGAATATGTGTACCTCTTACCAGCTTTTCCCCTATGAATAATTCTTTGGTAGTGTCACTAGGAACCACAGTGCTCAGTTGATAGAAAATTGTAATTTGGTAAATGATGAAAATAAGAGATATAAGGAGAGAAGGTATGACGAAAAATGATATTCTGCGTCTTGGAAGGCGGAATATAAACTTGGACATTATTCTGACCGTCTTAAGGCATAGTAACTTATAATTTAAGACGAAAATACAACTTTAAAATGTAAAAAACGTTTATGGGTTATGTTGTTTACTCGTATCGAAAAGGTAGGTTAGGTTTACTTTATCTGTCGGTGGCGACTGATTTTCCCATTTTAGGATTCGGATGTTGAAAGTTGGTTTAATTTTTATTGTTTTGCGCTAGAGGTCGTCTCTGAAACCTGAAACAAATGTCGGTGGCGGTAAAAAATTACCCTTTTTTTTTCTGTGATGTAATGGAATGGCGTCATTTTTACAAAAGTTTTAAAAAAAGTTTTATTTGGTGGAAAAGGTTTGGAAAACGGTAAGTAAAAGATGGTTTATTATTATAGTCGGTTTTAATGTTTTGCCAGGTTGATATTACAGCCTTAGCTTTGTCAAAATATCAAAATCCGAAGAAGTTGCGACCCATCTTCGGTTTACCGGTACTGTAGCTACTTTTGTACCGGTAGGTCACAAATTCTAGTTTTCTAACGTTTGAAAACAAAAATATTAACTGCGCTCATACAGCGGCAAAGGTGATCTCGAAAAGATTTTGAATTTGAAAAGCTAACTCTATTAGTATGAGGCTATGGGAATCCCACACTTCTCAGCTAACAAAGGACTGTAAACTACAAAATTACATTCCCATAGGATTTATGATTGAACCAATAGATAAGTAAAATGTGGAAGAAGCATGAGTAATAAATAGGTATGTTACTATAAAAATGTCTTTATTTAAAATAATATAGTACAAAGCATTGTTCTTTCAATTGATCGAACTCTGGATTTTTTTCTCCATCCGTCCATCAAACTAATATTTTTTTTTACTAGCGATGAATATGACAGTCAGTTAAGTCTTAGTTCAGTTATTGGATTATTATCATAATACATAGGAGGTAAATTTTATTACCTAGGCATTTTGAATAGTTTTTGAAAATTATTTAATAATTTCTATTAAAAACGTTTTTTTTATTGATGTGCAGATAGAGAAAAAATACCCGTAAAATAAAGTAAAAATGTGTAACTGACACTCTTTCAGTTTAACCACTAACAAAAACCTAACTAAGAAATCTATAGTCGTAGGTTCTAATCAGTACTTTATACAAAATAGGACATTCCGAAAAATCAGCTGATATTTAAAACACTGGGCAGAGGAATTAAGTTTTTTATTTTCGTTCTTTTACTTAGGTACCTACACAGAAAAATTATTTTGTCTTAAAAACGGTCGTACCTAACCGACAGTACCTAGATCTAGAAAATATTAACTGATTTTCGTTCATAAAACTTGTTTCTATCTACAAAATACAGTACCTATCAAAAATAGAGAAATACTTAAGAACTTTTTATATCAACAATAAAACAAGACATTCTTTTGGTAGGACGATATAATAGGTATATTGGTTTTCCTTAACACAATGAGTTTAATATTTAAACAAAAATATACAGGGTGACTGAATAAATTCCGAGGGATTTCATACGAAGCGTTTTTTTTTTGTTAAATAATTTTTGTAAAATATGTTCTATTTTCAAGTCTACTATCTTGGGTTGCTCTATGGAGCCTTAGTTACCCTGTATAGTTTTTATTCAAGTATCAGACTGGTTGGTGTTTTATGGGGAGTCATGAATCTGTTTTCTGTGAAAAGTATTGAATAATTATTTTATTATATAAGCTATCCCTCATGACTTAAGAACCAATGAATATAAAGTTCCTACCTAAGGATGTCTCCTTTAAAATTAGTGAAAGACATCTTAATACATTATAACTTCCAAAAATGGAATGTGCCTTATGGATTTTTAAATATTTGCAAAATTATACAGCAAGTTTGTTAAAAATATCCAAATGATGTCAGAAACGAGATTTTCAAACTGCGAATTTTTCATTTAAACTTTGGCGAGTTTCTTCAAAATTTCGGTACGTTGTAGGTCGCGTCAATACAGAACTTTTTCTTCATGGGTACAAAGTTCCTACACTACAGGGTGTGTAAAAAAAATGAGTCAAGAGTACCGCGTAATTTTTGTAATCCATTTTTAACGATACGAATTTGCGACTTGGGGTTGTTTTTTTTACTTTCAAAATGTCTTTATTACAAACTAACTTTTACAGTTCATTACATGGAAAGTGACAACATAATATAGAAAATAATAACCATTAAAAAAATGTCAATAAAAGAAAATGGAAGTTAATCCAATTTAATTCATTAATAAAATCAATTTAAAAAAAAAGTAAGTATAAATAATTTAATTTAGTAAATATCTCTTTAATTGTTTTTTAAAAGTTGCCAATTTTTTAATTTTTCTGATATTTTTTGGAAGATTGTTATATTTTATTATTCCGTCATATAAAAGCGATTTTTTTCCGAAATTCTTTTTACTGGTATAGTTTGATAATTTATACAACGTCTGGTGTTATGTTCATGTAATGTCTTTTTCTCCTGAAGTGTTGTTTGATTTTTTTTCTTTTAAAATAATAGAGTGAATTTCGGTCTATATAGAATAACGGTTGGTTCTAAATGTGATAATTTGTGTATACATTTAATAACGTTATTTTGCAATTGTTGTAATGGTTTTAGGTTTGATAAACAAGCAGATCCCCATGCAGAAGCTAAGTATTGTAATTTTGAATATATTAATGAAAAATATATATTTTTAAAGTATTTCAAAGGAATGAAATATCCAGCTCTGTACAAAACAGATACCAAAGGAGATATCGAGTTGATAATATACTGGATATGGCATTTCCAATTTAAATTTTCGTTAACGATACGAATTTGCGACTTGTGGTTGTTTGAATCTAATGCTTTATGACAAAATGTTAAATATAACCGCTATTTTGACAACAACGGCCACATTGATGTCATTGAAAAGGTAACTTGACATAGAATAAAAACGCGGGATTCTATTTTAAAGAAGCAAAGTTGGTATTGCTTTTCTGGTTTAACCGGAACGGAAGGATATTTGTGCCTATGAAGAAAGAGTCTCAGGCCCAAAATAAGTTTAAAATGTATCATCTCCTTTTGGTAATTGAATCTAATGTCATGAGTGCTGCTGTTATAGTACCTAAATTTTTCAGCTAATAAGCGGTAATTATTCTACATTCTGTTCTGCTTTTCCTTAATTATTTTTAACAAACTCATCGGCATTTATTAAAGTAATACCTAAAATACATTACAAAAATAGTTACAGATATCTTAAATTTTAGAAAAATATTTGTGTTAAAACTTCAAGCTGTTAGAACTCGCATCACAGTCAATTGCTACTAATATATTTTGATAAATGTTGGGAAAAAATCTTTAAAAAAATATCTATTAATTGCTTAGATATTTCCAACAGCGACATGGCAAGATAGTCATCTCATTCTCTTTGTCATAACGTGTCGACAAGACGTCAAATCCACCGGGTTCCTCGCGAGTTTCACAATGAAACCACGTGAAAATACCGGGTGATTCTCAAAAGACGTTCACCCCTATAACTTTTTTATGTTGATAGATATTAAAATGAAATTTTGAGATTATGCATAAGAGATGAGTCTGCATTTACTGGCATAATTTTTAATTTGTTAGCACTTCCGGTTTGACCGGAAGTGACATTGACTTTGATATTTTAAATGGGACATCTTATATTATTTTGACTTATTTGGGTTCAGCATAACATAACAACTCACTTGTCATTTTTTGACTTGTTATAACATTTTTATGTTTATTTTTTATTTTCAATCTAGAGTGCTACAAATTAATTAAATCTGTTAATTTACAGTCAAAAGTAGTATATGAAAATTAAAATTATGTCTAATAATTGACTTTCTAAGTTTTACAGCGTCTAAAAAATAAAATTTCGTTTTCTTGACGTTTACTCCATTTTTTCAAATGGAACGATGGTGGTTCACTAGGATATTTAAAACGAGCATTTTTTTTTCAACAATTTGATACCATACACTCCTATGCTATTTTAAAATTGAAACTGAAAAATTTGCCTTAAATCCCAATCGCCAATTTATAAGCGTTATGCATTATTGCATCCGGTCAAACCGGAAGTGCTAACAAATTTAAAATTATGCCAATAACTGCAGACTCATCTCTTATGCATAATCTCAAAATTTCATTTTAATATCTATACTTAAATACAGAAAAGTTATAGGGGTGACCGTCTTTTGAGAAACACCCGGTATACACAAAATACGCTGTTGGCTTCTTTTGGGCTTTATTTGAGCTTAAATTAAATCAATTTGTATCTATTGGGAATTAACCAGGGCTATAGCGGAGTATCAGTGGCGTATTTAGGGGGGGTCCGAGGGGTCTGGACCCCCCCCCCCCGTGGGCTCAACATTAAAAAAACTCAGAACAGATCAGATGCCTTGTTGCATTTAATGTAGACAGGGTGAACTGAACCTCGCCCGATAACAAAATGTAATAATTTTCTATTTTACAATTTTTGAATAAAGACCTTTATTAGTATTATTATTATTAAATAAAATTATTAAAAAATTGAAATGATGTTCACTTAGTTTTGTAATTTTTTTGCAAACTAGAACTATTAGCAATACTTTGTTTTTACAAATAATGAAGTAACTGTGTCACAGATAACAAAAAAACATGGCCAAACTTGGCAAAAAAAAATGGCAAAAATAACTTGAAAACCAATAATTTTCGGAATCGGTCATATTATGTAGAAATATATATTTTTAAACATAAATACTTAAAAAAATATATATTCCCATTATTGCGTTTATATTTAAAAATTTCTTAATTTCTTCCTTTTTTGGGTTCAGCTATCAAAACATAGAAAATTTAAATTTTGATAGTTCAAAATAGGGCGTGGCACCGAAAAAATTTTCGCCTGCGGCGCTTTTTTAAAAAAAAGAAAGAAAGAAAGATGAAACGAAAGGTATAGACCCCCCCCCGTGGCAATATTCTAAATACGCCACTGCGGAGTATAATGGGATTTTTCACTTTACAAGTAAGTTCATAGACATGTCATATGATAGAATGTCCTCTATAAATAGTGAGACGTAATTAATGAGATGTGTGTTGTATCTTTGCTTTATCGCCGTTGGATATTCTAGACGCTAATATTTGACAGTATTAAGTCATAAATACATGTAAAAATGTCATTTTTCATTCCGCCCCTGCCAAAAGTTGATTTAAAAAAAAAATTATATTTAAAAAGGTGTGGTCTTCGTTACTAGTACGGAACCCTGTCATTGACCATTTTAAAAATCTAATAAAAAATTAAATTTTGATTTGATCAATTTAGAAAAATTATTAGTTTTTCGTACCTCTTTATAAAAATATATAAATAAGTCTTTTTACAAGCAAATAGTCCTGGCTTAAAAATCGCCGGTACAGGGTAAATCATGTTGTAGAGGGGAATATATTTACACTGGGCAGATTACTGTAATCGTTTTGGGAGCAATATAAATTCGTTTATTATGCATTGATGTGCCAAAATTTGTAGTAATGATTTACCCTGTATGTGGTACCTTAAACTACATTTACCTAAAATTATATTTACAACAGATATATGTTTAATTGAAAATAATTAAAATTTAGCTATATTATAGTACCTACTATTACAACGCGTATCAAAAGGCACAGGTTTTAAAAAAGTATTTAGATTGTCAGAACAAGATTTAAATTCACAATGTTTTTCTATGGACTCGATCGAACAACCTTCTAGAGTTTGGCTGTGGACTTGTCAATTGAGGCGAAAAAATTGATGAAATAAAATAATAAACTGTACGAATTACCTTGATTTTCGCGGACGAAAAATAGTGAATATGGAAATATTTTCTAATGCGGAGGTTTTTTTGAAGAGGATATAGTTCAGGTTGGAAAATATTATATATTTTTGGGAACGATTTAGACTGGCGATGTTACAACCTGCCGGAGTGTGACTATTATGTTTGACGAAACCTACTACTTACCTAGGACTTAATAATGTACTTACTACTTTTACAGGTTTTGATTTTTTTGTATTGAGAAATTTTATTGCAAAGTACAAAATAATTAATAAAACAAAAAAAGAACACCACATGACAACTTTCGATTTCTTTTAAAATATTTTTATTAAACAATTCTCGTTACGTAACAACATTGAAACTGTTTATCTTCTGAGGTTAAATTCAAATTATGACATATCATATAATTGGTATATGGTATTGTATTGATATTTGTAGTATGTACACTTGTAAATCTGATTATTCCTAACGTATGTAATATTATGTTGCTTCCTTTCATGCCTTGAAAGACACTGTTTATTGTGAGTTGTTTATTATATTCACAGCACTTGCAGTTTTTTTGTATGATGAACTTTTGAGAATTTTGAATAGGAGAGTGTTTTTGGCATACGTGGCGTTTCAAAAAAACCTATATATTCTAGTTTACAACAACCGGCTTTACATCGCTTAACCTCAAAATTACTTTCTTTAAGACGGCGGCCTATGATTGGCCGGTTGAAAAGTCCATAGTCAGACTCTAGACGCTTGTCTTAATCGAAGCACACTTTGTATTTTCTTATAAACTTATTTCCAATTTTTTTTATGTCAATTATTATGTCACGATGATTTCCAATGTTAATCTTGCTTCTATCAAAAAATACTTTTCGAATATAAAAAATAAATACTTAGTATTTTATTGTCATTTCTATCTTTGTCATGAATCCGTTTTCATAGAAGTCTTTTATAAATTGCGTTGTTTGGGCTTGTAATCCGAGTGGTTTTTATACAGCTTCCTTTCACTTTAATATTATTTTTTGTTTAAACTTAATGCCGAAGGGCTGGAAAATATTGAAAATTAAAAACTATTTTACAAAACCATACGATATAGATCTAAAAATGAGACCAAAAATTACAAATCGCGCTCGCTAACTTGAAAGTCAAATTAATAACTTTTTCACAACACATTAACAACATTATTAAATCCGATCACATATTTAATATTTTCTTCTAAACTATAATATACTTTCTCTTAAAAAAAAGTCTGCGATTAATAACAACTTTCATTCCACCGATTTACCCCTAGAATATTTAAATGTTCAACAAAACAACTCCCATCAGTTCCACATAACCCCTTCATATATAAATAGCGTCCGAACCCTTATTTGCTTGATGTCCCAGTGCAGCCGACACAACGTACGTCCCTGTGTTGGGACTAGCAACGTTTTCCGACCAATCCGAGTTACACGATCTGGGGGAACTTGAAGACCAGTGTCCCGGACTTTCGGGTGAAGGGGTGGGGAAATTATCTGGCAACAAATGGTCGCTGTGTTGGGAGGGCGGCGTCATATAGTAGTTCTGTTGCTGTAAAAGAAAACGGTAAAAGTGACGCAAAAAGCAAACATCATAGTGTTTTATCTGATAGCTAAAATCCCAAAAAGCAATTTTGGCAACTAACAATCCTCACGATACTTACACTAAAACCCTGCTGACTCTGAGCTTGTGGCTGGCCTTGGGCTTGGCTCTGTACCAGAGTCTGCGTGGCGTTTCCGCCCATGTAACCAAGGGGCAGTTCCAGCCCTGTCTGACTGAAATCAAACCCCATCGGTAGGATTTGTGTCTGGGGCACACCCCCGTGCTTTTGTTGGGTAGCAGCTCGCATAGCCGCTATGTGGGTGGGGCTTGTAGGGAGAGAGGGACGTGTCTTGGCCGGGGAGGGTGAGCCATTGTATCTGTTGGTGAGGGAAGGCAATGTTAAATTTATCTACTTATCAATGTTTCGTCTTTTGGGATAAGGTATAAAAATACTTACCCTTGAGGTGACAACGACATATTACTCTGCACTGAATGGGGCGGGCTCTGGTTCGAGTAGGGCGGACTTAATGTATTTTGGAGTTGTCTCTGTTGCATCATGAGAGCGTCTTGTTGGAAAATGTTGAAGGCACCGTAGTTCTCGATGCCGAACTGCAGCGTGTTTTTTACCACGTCTTCGTAACTTGGTGGTTGTTTGTTAGCTGTAAAAGTATATACATTTACTAAGTCAGTCCGTAGTTTGTGTACTTTGTTTTGAATTTAGCTTAGCAAAAATGAGTAAAACTTACACATTAATGATTCTAATCCTTGCGCAGTAAGAGTCATATTTGAGTATAGGGTTGTGGCATCATAAGGACTTGGTAAATTAGTCATGGGAGACTCTACAGGGCTTAACGTAGAACCCACTGAATCTGTACTTTGGGGGGGCATCTCGTTTACTTGAGTTTGAATCTGATTCTGAAATATTAATAATAAAATGGTCAAATAAAATCCTATTACGTCCAATTTTAAACAAAACTCTTACCTTTTTGTTGTTATTGTTATTATTGTTCCTTTTTACACTAGCTTTCCGTCGAATACTTCCTCCGGTGGGATTTGACGCTTCTGCGCCCTCTTGTGGACTGGTTGGACCCGTTGTTTTGGTGGGCCGTTTGGATTTTTGTCTTTTAGGGACTATAACGGTAGGCTGTTGAAGCATATGACCTGTAGGTGAAGCTAGAAAAACAAAATAATATGAAATTAAGATTCCAAAATAAAGCACAAGAAAATAACTGCGTTAGGTATTACAGAACTATGTTGTTTTGTAGTTATAATAGTAATACAGTAATAGATACTTACTTAGCATCTGGTTATTGGCTACTACATTAATCATCTGAGGACTTCTTGGAACGTGTTCATCTAATAACCTCACAATGTCATGATGTAACCTCTCACAAGCTATGTCTCTTGGTAGCCGTTCCATGTGATCTGTTATGTCTCTATTAGCGTAGGCTTCCAATAGAGCTTTACATGTTTGATAGGAACCTAGGAAACAATAGGTTAATAATTAATCAGAGGATTTATCAGAACCCCAACACACAAGCGTTAGAAATGTTGCTACCAAAAGCTTTTAATAAAAAAATGCTTACCTTCCCTAGCTGCCAAAAACAGCGGTGTTTCATCTTTGTCATCCTGAGCATCTCTGTTTGCGCCATGGGCTAGAAGTATGTTAACTGCTTCTACGTTGTTGACGGCAGCAGCCCAATGAAGTGCCGTTTTACCGGAATTATCAGCAGCGTTAATATCGGCCTCAGCACTAATGAGATCTTGTACCATGCCTTCTATTGCCAGCCTGGCAGCTAATATAAGTGGTGTAGTTCCTTCGTGCATTCTGGCGTTTAAATTTGTAGCTCTATTTCTTAGCAAAATTTGGAAGACACCTAATGCATCGGCAGCAACTGCTGCATGTAGAGGAGTTCGTCCCGTGTTGTCTTGGGCATTTGCATCGGCACCTGCATCTAATAATCTCTTTGCTGCGTCAGCTCGAGCGTACCTTGCTGCTAAATGAAGTGAAGTCTCCCCAGTCTTGTCCATAGTCGCATGAAGATCCGCGCCGTGGGCCACCAGATCTTGAATGACAGCTCCAGCCAAATCATCTTCATCATCCTCGCCAGTGTCCATCCCACCGCCTCTTACAGCTGCTACCATAATCGGTGTCATACCACAGGGGCCTCTAGCGTTTATATCATGGTTGTTTTCGCCTTGAGGTGGAGTTAACATCGCCGACGGCCTGATATCTGCTGCTTCCAGGTGAGCTTGCGTCCATCTAGGTTCAGCTTCTTCATATTCGGTTATAGCCGTGTGATCACTGGAGTATCCTGCTTCCACTCTCCCTCTTTTGGCTGGCAAGGGGTAACTTGGATAGCTGTCATCGTCAGAATATTGAGATACATGTCCATGTTGAGAATCGAGCTCCATTCCCGGAATCGAAGCATTTTTACCCAAGTTCCTTAGCTCCTGACCTTCTGGACCTCGTCTTCGTCTTCTGGTACCAGAGTTAGTCCTTAAGAACCCTTCAGGGAACCAAGTGATGCCCGCAGCTCGCTTTCTTTGGGTCTGAACGACAATGAAAATTACTCCAGCCATGCAAATAACCAGTAGAATTCCCAAGATAACGTACTTTCCGTTGGTGGGTTGAGTTACGTCCTCGCTATCATCTGTTGAACCGTTGATCTGGTAGATAGGAAAGCTTTGAGATAGAGAATGCTTAGAGGCTTTTGCAGCGAGGAACTCTGCGGCAGTACTAGCTGATTGGAAGCAAAATTCGCCATTGTCAGAGTATTCAGTACATTTCCTGTTGTCAATTTCGAGGTACACTTTAATTCCGGATTGCGAGCTTTCGGAGAATGCTACGTTGTGCTTCCTCTTGTAATATTCATCTTCAAGTGGGCTTCGCGTGCTTCCAATCCATGGGTATATCATGTCGTTTCCCAATTGGTCCTTTTTGACTCGAAGGGTCGTTCGTAGCTGGTGGGAAGTATCTCGAAGAAAGGCTATTAGGTTTTTCTTGAACGCCTGGTGAACAGAAAGATATTTAATGTATGAAGTAAGTTTTACATGAAGTAGAATCTTTATTTTTTTAACATAAACTTGGTTATTTACCTGCATATCCATAAGCACAACCATGCTGATTACACCTTCTGCAATCTCGGGAGGTCGTTCTTTTTCACAGTCTAATCCGTCCCAGTTGCACTCGGCGTTGTTACATCCGTAATCACAGTGTCCGTTGGCATAATGTTTTTGACAGTAAGCATCGTAAATGGGGTTGCAAGGTTGTAATTTCTTTTCACAATCACGTCCGTCGAATAGACACGGGGGTGTGTTACATTCTTCGTTGCAAATACCGTCGCCGAAATGTTCCCAACATTTGATTGGGGCTGTACAGTTCGCCCATGGATTGATACCTACAATAAAACATAACTTTTATAGCTTGTATTTGAAAAAGCATCATCATACTATAAATGAAATATTTAGACAATAAGGTGAGTAGCTTCTTTATTTATTATAGTTTGAGTTTGGCCCTTACCAAGAGAACAATCGTTTCCATCAAAATCACAGGCGTATGTGTTGCATTCCTCGTCACATTTTCGATTGCCTCGTTTTAACGGACACTTGTTTGCAATACATTGCAGTCTTTGCCGTTCCAAGTCCTATTAGGATAAAAATAAGTCGATTAGTAGTGATCGATCCGTTCTGTATATTCTCGTCGCCAAATGTCACGGACTATTTTCTACATACCTTTTCATAATATCGATTAAAATCTTCCTTAGTTTTAAGGGGCCTGCCAAGTCCTCCGATCGCTTTTCTGTCATATATCTCGCAGTTCTTTCCAGTGTGTTCGGAAGGACAGTAACACGCGTAGTCTCCAAATTTATCCTGACAGGTCGCGTCCGGGTGTTGGCATGGATTACTGTCACATTCGTTCAACGAGTCTATTTCACAGTTTATGCCGGTAGTTCCCACAAGACAGTCACATACATAACCTATAAATGAAAAGTAAGAAAAATATATAGTTATTCTTGGGTGGCAATACAGTAAAGCCAGTGATCTACTTGTAATGTTGTTTTATACAAACCTTCAGCATCAGATATTCGACATATTCCTCCATTTTGACACGGATCAGAGTCACAGTCATAGCCGCTGAATTCGCAGTTTTTACCGTAGTATCCTTCTTGACAAGTGCATTTATGTCCTGTGTGAATAATCGTACATACACCTCCGTTTTGGCAAGGCGATGCGGCACAAAAGTTAACCTAAAAGGAGTAATGCATATTAGGGTTTAAATTGACATCGTTAAAAAATACAACTTACTTTGCGTTCACAGTGCCTTCCCATGAAACCAGCTTTACAATTGCAATGATAGTCATTGACTAGCTGGACACAATCCAGCGTTCCTGGGTTTGAGCATGGATTGGAGAGACATTCGTTGATATCGCCTTCGCATCTTGGACCCACAAAACCTAAAAAATTGAAGAAAACATGTTAAACCACGTGACGTTTGAAGAAAGAGTTTCTTCCTGTATCTCTAGTTATAAGCGGGATCTTACACACGTGTGAATTCGTGTCATTTCGGTATTGTAGCTTACCTGGTGGACATTTGCATTCGAATCCTCCAACTTTATCGATACAAGTGCCGTTGTTATGGCAAGATTCCGGTGTACAGTCGTTATGGTTCATCTCACAAAGCAATCCAAGAGTTCCAGATGGACAAGAACATTGAAATTTGTTGATTAAGTCGTGGCAGGTACCTCCGTTCTGACATGGATTGGGAAGGCAGTCATCGACGTTAAGTTCGCAGTTTTGGCCTTGGAAACCTACGAATAGAAAAAGTTAAGTCAGCCTCTTTAAAAGTTTAATTTAAACGTTGTTGCAAATAATATAAGTTCATTGCTAATACCAACCTTTGGGGCATTCACAAGCATAGGAGCCAATTAGGTCCCTACAAATAGCACCGTTTTGACAGGGAGCCGATTCACATTCGTTGATTTCTTTTTGACAGTAGGAGCCAGTATAGCCATCCTTGCAATGACATCTATGAGAGTTTCCGATGGTCTCACACGTTCCATTGTTACAAAGTATTTGCCAGGGAATTCCTAGACAAAACAAATCGGTTGAGTAGAGCAAAAAAAGGAAAGCCCATACTGTAATACAAATTAATTTACGTAGCTGAGGTATCTAAAAATGTTACCTTTTCTAGCAGCAGCATCCTGACAACTAACCATCTCGACATCGCACACCTTTCCGGTCCATCCCGGTCCACAAGTACAAGAGTACTGGTTTTTAATTTGGTTACATGTAGCCTGGTTCTCGCAAGGATTCGTGGAACACCAATCGACGTATTCTCCACAATCTTGTCCGGTATAGCCATAGGGACAGTGACAGGTGTAGTGAGTGGTGTGATCTTGACAAGTGGCACTGTGTCGGCACGGGGAGCTGTCGCATAGATTGATGCGGTTTTGACAATTGGAACCTGTGAATCTGAAAAAAATAAAAAGATTTGGTTAGGTTTCATAAGAACAATTCGAGAAATAATTGTTACTTACGCAGGTTTACAGCTACAACTGTAGGAGTTGATTCCATCGATACATGTTCCTCCGTACATACAGCTACTTTCCGTGCAGTCTTCGTCGTTGGTTTCACAATTGATACCAGAGAATCCAAGAGGGCATGTGCAGGTATAGGAGTCCACGTATTGGTTACAAGTAGCACCATTTTTACAAGGGTTTGACAGACATTCGTCTACGTCTATTTCACATTGTTTGCCTTCGAACCCGTTGACACAGAGGCAGGTGAATTCGCCGATGCCGTCGAGACATGTACCACCGTTTTGACAGGGATCTGTAAAAATAATATAAGGATTACTATTTAAAAAGCGTCTTAAGAATTATTTGTAAGATAATTTTGTAAAGTTACCTTGTAAGTATACTTACATGAGGCGCAATCATCCGTATTGATGCTACAGTCCTTGCCTTCGTATCCTCGCGCACAGAGACACTGGTATGAGCCGTTGACGTTTCTACAAGTCGCGCCGTTTCTACACGGTTTTGATACGATACATTCGTCCACATCTTGCTCACAGAACCGGCCTGTATATCCTAGATTACAAGTACAGGCGAAGTCGAGGTAGTTGGAACTTGGTGTACATTTGGCGTTGTGGCGACATCTTAAAAAATGATTGGTTAGTAGTAGTAGAAGCAAAGGAATTTTACCACAAAGCTAAGTTATAAAAATTGCACTTTGCGCTAATTCGCTTACCTGTTTGGTAAACAAGGATCCAGCCGATCTTGACACTGCCTTCCAGTATAAGGTAGTTCACATACACACTTGTAGTCGTCGACCAGGTCGATGCATGAGCCGCCATTTTTGCACGGATTGATGGCGCAGTCGTCTATGTTTGTTTCGCAGTTTATACCTGAGTATCCTAGTAGACACTCGCATGTATAGGAAGCTAGATGGTCGTGGCATATGCCGCCATGTTGACAGGGGTTGGAGGAACATTCATCTATATTAAATTCGCATTGTTTTCCTCCGTACCTGTAAACGATTGCATAGAACAGTTTAAAAATACATCTTTGTTAGTAAATCGAAAATATGGTAAAATACATTGTAGGTGTTGTTCTTACCCGGTAAGACAGTGACATATAAATTGATTGACTCCATCTTCGCAACTACCGCCATGCCTACAAGGGTTGCTCTTGCATTCGTCCACGTCACTAAGGCATCTTGCATCGTAGTATCCTCTAGGACATTCACATCTGAACCCGTTTACGAGATCTATGCATACTCCTCCGTTTGCGCAGGGGTTCGAAGCGCACTCGTCTATGTCGTTTTCACAGTGTCGACCAGTAAAACCTGGTATACATTCACATGTGTAGCTGTAAAAAAAACATTGTGTTAATGCTAAAACGGTGAGTGTAAAAGTAGTTAACCAAAAAACATTCAATACACAAACGAATACATCGCATTAAAGTAAATAAACAAAAAATTATGAACGGTTAGATTGCACACACATTTTTTTAAAAGATACAAACGCACAATTTTATAAATATCGAACTTACGTTAAAAAAGGATTTCCACTGTGGCCATGAAATAAAGAAAACTTATTAGTAAAGATATATATCTTAGCAACCTACAGATAAACTAGTTTTATGATGATATAATATCGGTTTCCTACCTGTTAATTCCGTCAATACATCTAGCACCGTTTCTACAGGGATTGCTGTAGCACTCGTTGATGTTGATCTCGCAGTTTGGACCGGATGTACCGGCCTTGCACAGACACTGGTAGCCGTTGACAAGATCTTGGCATATGCCGCCATATTGACAGGGATTCGAGTCGCATTCGTTCAGTTGGTATTGACAGAGTCTCCCCATGTAACCTGTTAATTAACACAGTAATATTTCAATTGATGTTGTCAAATATTCTTACATAATATATTAATAAAATCATTTTTAGATTGGAGCAAGTATAAGAAGAGATAATGTATACCTGGGTGGCACAGACAAGTGAAGGAGTTTTCGCCGTCCAAACACTCTCCATGGTGGCAAGGTGACGACTGACAATCGTTGATGTTGGTTTCACACGATAGTCCTGTGTATCCAGGGGGACATTCGCATGTATACCTAAGATAGAAACAGGTATTAATATGATCTATGATATACTTAGTATTGACGTTTCATTATGTCAGCACACAACAGTATGGTCAGTGCCTGGTGACTATTTCCCTGCTGTGATACTGTAAAATAGTTCTTTGGAAAATCTGGCAAGAATATACACTAATCAAAAGTTTTACAAAACTACAGGCGAATGCCTAGATATTATCATCGTAAAATTCCTGGATAGTATAGTAGGGTCTAGTAATTAGTTGAGTTTTAAGTCTTTGCGTAAAAATCCTGTAATCAATCACCTGTCGATAAGCCAGTGGTATGTGGTTATAATGATGCTCTCAAATATCAAGGAATTTTTGGTGAAAGTTGTTTTTGGTATAGGAAGAGGAATATCATTCACAGTACGCATGTTATAGGAACAGCATAATTTTTTTTATAAATAAGATAAAAATTCCAATCAAAGTTTTTCCACACAAGTATCTTAATGCCCTCTTTTTCGAAACCAATGTGGACCCCAATAGGCCCTTACTACTAAATCCCCAAAAAGCAATACCATACCCCATACCTCAAGAAGTGACTCTCAACAAGTGAAAAATAAACCATTCTACCCACGCTCTTCCCCAATTCTCCTGCGTAAGAACCGGACGCTAGTCTCCCATTCAATGCAAGAA
Organism: Polydrusus pterygomalis; assembly: GCA_963969555.1. NCBI lineage: Eukaryota > Metazoa > Arthropoda > Insecta > Coleoptera > Curculionidae > Polydrusus > Polydrusus pterygomalis. Next base: position 12,697,126 of record OZ018383.1, read on the forward strand.
TGTGGTCCTTAAACTTAAGTTTGTCGTCGATTTGAACACCCAAGAATTTAGCAACGCCAGAGTTTTTAACAAAATTATTTGCCAAAGTTAAATCAGAAAAGGAAAACTTAAGGGTGAGAATACTAGGTTTGCTGATATTATTGCGTACGATTGTTGCTCTGATTTGCAAAAATAAAATTATTCGTCACTCGTTCTGCGGCGACATCATCAAAATTGATAAGGTCATCGGAGCAACTACCTTCCACAATGGTATTAGTCATATTTAAAGGTTTTGGTGGTAAATTCTGGAACTCAACACTATGAGTAGTGCTGGTTGAATCATCAAAATTAATATTTGTTTTTAAATTGTTATTGCAAGGGTGCATATTGTCCCACTGCAATTGTGGAGTGTCTATGTCGAAAATCAAGGTTTTGTTAAAAGACAAACTTGTATTTGTCAGGGGCAGTCCCACCTCCTCTACCGCTTGACGGGAATTGTCAAACGCTGCACGAGAGTTGTTAAATGACATAGTTTTTTGGGATGGGAGTTTTTATGCTAAATATCAATGTATTTAACTGTGGTTCGAAATTCGAACTCTGAAGTATTTTTATGTGCACTATTATTTTACTCAAAGTAAAATAATTTTTTAGCAAGATAAAAATTATGAATTCACGGGGGGCGGGGCAAAACAAATTGTCTGTCTTTGACCACGGTTGAGAAAAAGTCCTTTGTCTGAGCTCTTTGATATTACCTTTTTAAAAGTAAAAACTAACTTTAAATTAAAATTAGTAAGCAGATCGTTATACCTTTTAGCGGGTGATTTTTTAACATGAACAGAACACCTATGTATCAGCTATTGCTTTTAGAAAGTCCTAAAATAACTGATTTTTTGAAACACTTAAAATTTTTACAAATTTAAAAATTTTGAATTTATATACTTCGACACGTTGTGTCGCACCCGGTATAACGTCTTTTGAAAATATTAACTTTTGCTACTATTTAAGGAAAAGTCCGAAATTTAACTTTTTGTGTATGAAACACGAAAAAATATTAATGAAAACTTTTTGGTTTGAATTTAATTCGGCTGCGAATTTTTGACAAGGAAAGCTATTATTTTTTGTTAAACTTCGGGGCAATTCCAAAAATATTACAAGCTTGAAAATATTAATATTAAGCAGAGTAAAATGTTTTTGTGGTCAAACTTCTAGCTACCACTTGGAGAACGCACTTTTAGTGTCTTTTAAAATAACTTATTCAGAAGCACTTTCGCAAAAATGTCTTTCCTACTTTATAAAGTTATGATATTGAAAAAATGTCACAAAATGAAAATGTCTTGATTAAAGTTTTTGAACAGTAAATGAGTATAAAAATTTTGAACAATTATCACGAGCTTTTCGGGGGAGCAAACTTTAACTGAATGTTTTGAAAATTGTAAACAATGTTACGTTTTTATCCAGAATTGGTTAGTTTGAAAGTTATCAAATTTTAAAGCAAATCTATGTCTTACTTGGAGTAAAAAGCAATGCCATGATTGACTTGACTACTCTTTTCGGACCTGCGGTTTTACTCAAACTCGAAACTAATTATGTGGCCTGATCGAATTTCTTTAAAAGAGTAATTTTTTAAAGTGTGTACTCGATGCACACTGTACCAGCTGCTTCAACCTTTTAAGACCACACAAAAAGCTAACTTTTTTATACTTTCCCTAGCCCGTGACGACTGACGTTTTATTTTTATTTTTTAACAGATACTTGTTCACTGAGCCATACCTTCGGGATTTCGAGGTGAGAATCCCACGTGATTAATGCTCAGACTAGCAATCCCTTCAAATTTCATATACTATGTGCAAGTGTATATTACTTTTTAAAGCGATTCGCGGATGATAGCTGCAACACGGCTGAAGATGTTCTGTTAGCGTTTAATCGCGTGCCGCTGATTTATAGGCCGCGTTCTGACGTCAAGCACCGCGGTTCGACCAACTTTTTTCCGCGGGCCCTCGACTTGGCGAAATGCAATTGCATTTTTAATATTATTTTTTAAATTGAAAGTTTATTAAAGAACTTAAAAATATTCTGTTAATGGTTTCTTGTGTAATTCATCCGTCTGCGTCGAATGGCGCATTCAGATTTTTTCTAACTCAATTAATAAAAAAGTTATTAAGAGGTTTGTGTCGAAAATAATCAAAATCAACGTTTTGCAAGAGTAAAGTGATGGCGATTTTACTGATTGGCTCAAACGCGATTTTAAGGCGGAGCTTAAAATTTTCTAACAAAACTCGGCGCAAAATTTCGCAGGGCTCAGTTTTACGTGGAGTCTCGTAGCAGTTCCCGGACGCTGATTTTGATTTTGAAAAAATTAAAAATTATTTTCCCAAAAATTGAAAAAATTATAAAAAAAATTAAATAAAATAGCACTTTATGCTACAATATTAAAACAATAGGTTCGCATCACACCATTGTTTGACAACCGTTCTGCATAATTAGCCTTAACTCTTCTGCATTTTTTCCACGCCACAAGACAAGTAGTATCGTCTGCGAATAAAGTAAAGATACCACTGATATCAATCGAAGGCAAATCATTAACATACAATAGGAATAAAACCGGGCCACGTACAGAACCTTGAGGTGCCCCACACTGGATGTTCAACTTAGAAGAATCAAACGACATGCTCCGAAGTACCTGACACCTGCCAGAAAGATCGGAAGCGAACCAGTTTAGCCAGCAGCATTCTATGGTTAACACAATCGAATGCCTCAGATGATATGGTCATGTTCTGTAGTTTTGCAGGATTCTTTTCACGCCTAGTTGCATAACTAACTGTTTACTTACCCTGCTATCGAATCCTGGCACGTTCCCCCATTGCGGCACGGTTGACTGACACAGTCGTCTATGTTGATTTGACATCTCGATCCGGTAAAACCTATGGCGCATGTGCATTTGAAGGAGTTAATGAGATCGTGGCATATACCCCCGTTAAGGCATGGCTTGTCCTTGCATTCGTCTATGTCGATTTCACATTGGGTTCCGGTAAAACCTAAAAAAAAAAATAACAAATTACATATGAACAGTCTGTTTAAAACAGGGGTCTTCAACCGGCGGCCCGCGGGCCGCTTGCGGCCCGCCATTAACTTTTTTGTGGCCCGCATACAAATAAAATACAATTTCCAATACATAAAATATATTACCTAAAACTTAAAATATTGTCTATTTGAGAAATCTCTTTCAGACGAAAATTGAAAAAATATTATAGAAATTATTTTACTTTAGTCTGGTCTAAATATTAATAGATCTAACATCATGAAAGAAGTTATAAGGATGGTAAATTTTATCAGGTCTCGGGGGCTCAACCACTGAAAATTTCAAAAATTTTTGTCCGATATTGATTCGCAGTGTGGTAATGTAGTTTACTTCTCAGATGTTCGTTGCCTTATTAGAGGAAACGCGGGTGTTTAGTCTTAAAAAACCAATTAAAACGTTTTTGGCTAGCAAGGGACATCCTGATGCCTTCTTTGATGATCCAAAATGGCTAAGTGATTTTGGTTTTTTGGTTGATCTTACTTTACATCTGAATGACCTGAATGCACGGTTACAAGGTAAGGAAAATTTCATAAACAACTTATATGACAGCATAAAATCCTTTGAAGCTAAACTTAAATTGTGGGAAATGCAGCTGCAAAAAAACGATTTGACACACTTTCCGAACTTGTCAACTTGTAAGTGGGATGATACGAATAAATATATTTCCACAATAACTGATCTACAGAAAGAATTTACTTCGAGATTTAAGGACTTCAGAGAAAATGAAAATTCAATACACTTATTTGCTACGCCTTTTACTATGTTTGTTAAAGATGTTCCAAGAAATCTTCAAATGGAACTGATAGATTTGCAGTGCAAATACTGAACTAAAAGAAAAATACAATTGTGGACTATTTAATTTTTACTCCAGATACATTGATACAATTAAGTTTCCGAACATTCAACTTCATGCTTTGAAGATGATGTCACTATTTGGGAGTATCTATGTATGTAAACAATTATTTTCCCGAATGAAACATGTGAAATCAAAAAATAAGACCAGAATAACGGACTCTCATCTCAAAAATAGCCTTCGTATCGCTACATCCAAAATAAGACCAGATATTGACAAACTTGTAAAAAACAAACAATCTTAAGAGTCTAATTAAATATAAAAAATGTGTTTGTATAAATATTGTCTTGAGTTTACTATATTTCAGCTTAATTAAATTTCTCACTTTCTATTTGTTCTGGCCCGGCAATCGATGAGTAGCCTAAATATGGCCCTTCTATGAAAAAAGGTTGAAGACCCCTGGTTTAAAAGCATTCCGCATATTGTTTTGAAAGTTTATACAGTGTCACCAGTAAAGTCCGCATCATATGGCATTGTTTTTTATTAATAGCTTTATTCAAAAAATTTGTCTTTGGCATCAAGTTCTGCTTCGACCGAGATGTAAATTAAGGTTGAATTCTCAACGTCATTCAATCTACTGCCAACCTATAACCTATTTCGCATTGATTTTTTGAGTTTATTATTTTAACAACTAACATTTAAAGAAAATCAATATCGTCGGTACATTATTTAGGTAGTATCTGATATATTACAAAAATATCAATTTATTTCATTGCTAATTTTGGGAGAATTGTATAGTGAAAGAACAATGAGTGACATTGACAAATAATGTTAAAAAAATCTTACCCGATATTTTTCGCTATACAATTCTCCTAAAATAAGTTATGAAATTCCTTGATATTTATTTAATATGTCAATTATTACCTATACAGGGTGGCCCTTTAGTGTGGCAAAGTACAATAGCTCCGTTACTATTTCAAATACATTAAAAATATTAATACAAAAGTTGAAGGGCAGTAAGTGACTTATAACGTAAAATTATTTTTAACTCTATAGGGTGGCTCAAAAAAGCGGAACAAGAAAAAATGTACTTTTTTCAAATGGAACACCCTGTATATTTTTACATTTTTAAATTCCACATAAAATTACAATTATTTTTTATCAAATACATTATTAGTCTATACTTTATAGTTTCCGAGATATTGACTCTTGAAAAGTGACATTTTTGAACTTTGACAGCTTCTAACTTTCTAACACTACGTCTTAGAGCAAAACGGCTTACATGTCCCTATCTTCAATTTTTATTATCTTCCCAAAAAAATCAACTTCCAGTTAAACCGGAACAACTATATTTCCTGCTTTCGAGTAACATCCGGTTTAACCGGAAGTTGATTTTTTTGGGAAGATAATAAAAATTGAAGATAGGGACATGTAAGCCGTTTTGCTCTAAGACGTACTGTTAGAAAGTTAGAAGCTGTCAAAGTTCAAAAATGTCACTTTTCAAGAGTCAATATCTCGGGAAACTATAAAGTATAGACTAATAATGTATTTAATAAAAAATAATTATAATTTTATGTGGAATTTAAAAATGAAAAAATATACAGGGTGTTCCATTTAAAAAAAGTACATTTTTTATTGTTCCGCTTTTTTGAGCCACCCTATAGAGTTAAAAATAATTTTACGTTATAAGTCACTTACTGCCCTTCAACTTTTGTATTAATATTTTTAATGTATTTGAAATAGTAAAGGAGCTATTGTACTTTGCCACACTGAAAGGCCACCCTGTATATATATATATGAAGACGATAATGATTTTCTTTAAATTTTGTATAAAAGCTAGAAAACATAAATAAATCTACGCGAAATAGGTTATAGGTTGGCAAGCATGTTGATACTCATACCTTAAGCAAAAAAATAGTAGTCACGTGATTCGCATTATCTGTCAAATTTTAATTTTTTCCAAAAAATAATTCAAAAGTGGGGTTATTTCTGAAAATATCGAAAAAAGTTATTAGAAAAAGTTTTTTTAAATGCAGTTTCTAGCCCACGTGCAAAATGTCAGCTGCATAAGATAATTTTGATTTTTTACCCATATATTTTGTAAATTGCATCACTTTTGGAAAATAAGACTCAACGCAACCTACATAAATAAAACTTCTTAGTTTTGACAAGGCTTCATTTCAGATACATTTTCTTTAAAGTAGCGCCATATTAAATGTGTGTTTTTCTACAAAATCAAAATTGGGCCATTAAAATTTGGTCGCATGTGATGCAAAGTTTATTTGTTTTTGACCCTGTATAAGGTAACTTCATAAAATAAGTATTTTTGAAAACGTAGTTTGTGTCTGAAAGTAAAAAAAATAAAGTAAAGGGGTTTTAAATTAAATTGTTGAAAATAGATAAACTTTACGTTAAGTTAAACTAAAATTTATTTTCCACATAATGAACACTTTACTGATGACACTGTTCTTTTTTGTCTTAATATTAGGGTGTATTACTTTCAGACATTTTGAAGCAAATAAATCTAAGCGATTTACGTAAATATAAAAGTTGCAGTAAAGTGATGATGGGAATATTATTAAGCCATTGTACATGTTTTAATTATCCTGTTAAGCAAATATGATTTGTATTCCCATACAATCCATGCATGTTATAAAACCAAAACATAATTGGGAGAATGGGAAATAAGTCTCTTTAACTTTCAAAAAATTTATGAAAGTATTGTGAGTATAGAGGATGGTATAAACATAAATAATAAATAATAACAGTGATCGTTCATATGTACACTTTTGCATCAACTTTGTATAAAAAATCGTAATTTATGAATTAAATTGAATACCCTTATAGACGGAAAAGTAACCGTTAAGAAAATGAATAAATCATTCATGTCAGTACTTTTCGCGATAACTACTACATACATGCATGCATATCTAATGTTAATTAGTTATTATCATTGCCGGAAATAGTTACAAAAAAATAGATTAAGTGGTACCGCGATAATCTCTTCTTGATTTTATTTAATACAGTATAAGCTACTCGACATAGGACTCAACGCCTAATTTGTGATTTGGCACCTTTTACCTTCATAAACGGTATGCAATTTTCACTGACTTACAGTGGAAATTTCACTGCTATATATAAATAATTTCGTACGTTATTTATTTTACAAGAAAGTATAACTTTTACTTCGTGCAGACGGCAAAAAAAATGTACTGACAAACTAAAAATAAAAACAGGCCTGGAGTACGTAATTTTTATAGCACCTGTGTTCAACCATAGACATTTATCTTTAGATGCGTATAACATGTTTTGGAATATTTTATTTGCAGCCCTGCAATCCAATTAGGTCCGCCTATTTTTCGGGCAATTTATTGCTTCAAAAAGTCTCTTTCTTCTTCTTCTCACAGTTCCTATCCGTTTCGGATGTTGGCTATCATACATGCTATTTTGACTTTGTTTGCTGCAGCTCGGAATAGTTCACTTGTATTCATGCCGAACCAGGTTCTAATATTTTTAAGCCATGGAATTCTTCTTCCAACACCTCGCTTTCCCATTACTTTTCCTTACAGGATACACTGCAGTAAATGAAATCTGCTTTCATTCCTCATTATGTGTCCTAAGTATTGGAGTTTTCGAATTTTCACAGTATTTACCACTTCTTTTTCTTTACCCATCCTTCTAAGAACGTCGACGTTAGTTATATGGTCCGTCCATGGTATCCTCAATATTCTGCGATACAACCACATCTCGAATACCTCTAATTTTTTCGTTGTGGCCTCAGTGAGTGTCCATGCTTTCACACCGTAGAACATTACAGAGAACACGTAGCAACGTAGAAGTTTTATCTTGGTCTTTGTAATGACTTACGAATAAGTTTTTCATTTTGTGGAATGTGGTCCTGGCCTTTTCGATTCGGATTTTTATTTCGCGTGAGTGTTCCCATTGTTCGTTAAAAAAAATTGAAGATCTTTTACAGTTTCTTGAGCATGAACTTAAATTTAAGATTTGAAGAAGTAGTCCATGCTTAAAGTGGAGTTGAAAGTATGGGAAAGAAAGAACAACTAAAAGTCTTCCTCCATAATATTTAATAGAATAAAATTCTTCAAGGGTCTACACGTTTCGGATATAGAAACGTTCATCATTAGGAGTCGAAAACTATATTTGGTGCTGATGGTTTTAGCAGAAGAGAAAAGTGGTGTAGAAGCTTAATGGAGCTTGTATGGAATTAAAACTTGAAGTGTAGAAGAGACATAACATATGAAAATTAAAACATACTGAGTATGTGAGAAGTCAGTAAAGGGGGTCTAAACTAACCAAATAAACTGGGCAAGAAAAAAAAACCTTTCTAAAAAGAAGGTGTCGAAGATTATTACAATTTGTTTAAAAAACTTTATAAAACATCTTTAGGTCCTTAGTCAAAATGATGAAGATATCACAATAGAATTGCATTCCAGTACCCCACAAAACGCGTTTGTCGGAATGCAATTCTATCGTGTAAAGTGATTTTGACTAATTTTTATGTTGATGACGTTGATGTATGTTATTATCGATTAGCGAATATCCTTTGTTGAGAACTGATATTGATGCGATTGTTCCCTCCGCGTCCCTTATGTGGTCAAACATTACGTTACGGTTTGAAACCAACCAATATATCATAAATATGGCCTTCGCGCGCATTAAAACTTAATATAATTGCAAATTCATTGAAAGAGGACCATAAACAACTGAATATATCCATAATTATCATTTCAAGAAACTATTAAAGTTTAACTGCGCACATTTTAACGCTCCCGGTCAAAATGGAACGTTTAATATCCGCCCCGAGAGCTTTTTAAGTGTCTTTTAGCCTTTAAACGTTCTTAGTGTTAATAGTTGTACCTGTTTGTGATTTTACTGTGTTGTATTGGAATTATCAAGTACCGAGTTTCAAACGAGAAAGCCATACGATTCCAAAGCATCGTCCAATATTTACGTCCATAAAATGTTGTGAACTGCTTCTGATTACTGACCGCCCCCAAGGGTCCTTTTACCGAGTTGAAAAATTTATTACATATATTTTATACATACAGGATTGCCCAGAAGTCCGGAATAAAATGAATATAGCCTTAACTTGTACGTTTTGGGAAAAACGCTCGGACTCGTCAATTTAGTTTTATATGGTCACATTTTGACGTTATTCATTTGTTTTTTTATAGACATTTGTCAAAGATATAACGACATCGTCCTTTTTTTTTTAATGGAAACATACAGCTTGTGATACATCATTTGAAAGCTAATATCTCGTACAGTATGTTCATAAATTTTGGCGCCATTCTGTCAAGCTATTTCAAAATGGCGACTGTTAAAAGTTTTTAAAAAATCTCCATTTAAATATACAGGGTGTCCCGAAATTAGCTGACAATATTTTAAGGAGATAAAGTACTTCCAAAAATAAGACTAATACCTTCTATTAACATACCTTCAAAAACGCTTCGTTAGGGGGCTAGAGCCCCCCGAATTGGAACCATGATAAGCAGTTTTTTCACAATATCTCAAAAACCGATTAGGGTATCGAAACAAAAGTTGATATATGTTTTACCCATGACAAGACGCAATAAACGATTCAATTAGCTTAACTTTATTTCTTCCAGTGGCGTCCCACTGGGTAGGTAGTTGGGAGAATATTGCCCTAAGTTTTTTATTTTTAGGAATTTTTAACTTTAGGTACAATTTTTGGAAGCCTTGATGTCTTTTGTTGAAAAAAGGTACTCTTGTTTAATTGCGGTAGGATTCACCGTTTTCCAGTAAAATCGATTTTAAAATTTTCGGTTTTTTGAAATCCGGTGAAAAGGCTAAGGTTTTTTTTTGCATATCTCAGCAAACACTTAATATTAAAACATGAAATTTATTAGAACTTCTACTAGCGACAAGGCATATGTATTAAAGGATGTTACTTTAAAATATTTTTCCAGTGACGTCGCACGGGGTGGAGCCTTAAGTAAATATTACTATTATTTTTTTTTTAATTTCATAGTTTTAATGTATCTTTTTTTTAATTTTAAATTTTTTGTTAATAAAACCTTCCATTATTGTAATTTGACACAATGTAACGTTTTTAAATTAAACATATTTTTAGATTCCTTTGTTTTTAAATATTTATTTTCATGAAGATTTTAAGAGAAAACCCTCTAAAATAAAACAAAAAATAATAACAAATTGCAAATCAAGTTTGATTGTGAACCACACGGGAAACTAATTCTTAAGCAAGTACCAGCCATGTGTCCCCAAAAATAATAATCAAGGGGATTTAAATCAAGTGATCTTGGTGGCCAGGCTATGGCTACCAAGCCACCTGGTAATTTTCTTCAAGCCAATTCCTCACTTGACGTCCGTAGTGAGCTGGTGCCCCATCATGTTAAAAGAAGTGCCCTAAACGTAAATCCAGTTGCACATTATCTAATAAATCCCCAAGTTGATCATGTATTATTATTATTTGTCGCTAGTAAAACTTCTAATAAATTTCATCTTTTAATATTAAGTGTTTGCTGAGATATGCAAAAAAAAACCTTTTCACCGGATTTCAAAAAACCGAAAATTTTAAAATCGATTTTACTGGAAAATGGTGAATCCTAGCGCAATGAAAATAGAGTACCTTTTTTCAAAAAAAGACTTCAAGGCTTCTAAAAATTTCACCTAAAGTTAAAAAATCCTACAAATAAAAAACTTAGGACAATATTCTGCCAACTACCTACCCAGTGGGACGCCACTGGAAGAAATACAGTTAAGCTAATTAAACCATTTATTGCGTCTAGCTATGGGTAAAACATGTATCAAAATTTGTTTTGATACCCTAATCGGTTTCTGAGATATTGTAAAAAAACTGCTTGTCATAGCTCCAATTCGGGGGGCTCTAGCCCCATAACGAAGCGTTTTTGAAGATATATTAATATAGGATTTTAGTCTTATTTCTGAATGTACTTTATCCCCTTAAAATATTGTCAGCTAATTTCGGGACACCCTGTATAATTAATTTGTGTTGGGCTACATGCTTAGTGAAACTGTGGTTCCATTGCACAGGAAGAAAAAATAATAACTACTTGTTATGTTTCACAAATTGAATCAGTTTCCTGACACGTGTTTCGGCCCCCTCGGGTCATTTTCAAAGGAGTACAAGAAGATACTAAAAAACTGAAAATGACCCGAGAGGGTCGAAACACGTGTCAGGAAACTGATTAAATTTGTGAAACATAACAAGTAGTTATTATTTTTTCTTTCTATTTAAATAAGCGGAAATGATAAATCATTAATTTTTTTTTACTTTTCAAGGTAAGAAATCTTCATTGATTCGCGTTCTGACATTTTGTGACATTGTGAACAAATTTAGGTATTTCCGAAGTATTATTTTACAATTTTCTAACCAAAAATGGTTTTGTCGGAAAGACAGCGTATCGAAGTCTTGATATTGTTAGGATGTGGAGATTAAATAAGAATTAAAGTGAAGTGTGCACTTTATTTAATGCTAAATATCCGGATAATCAAATTTCACAGTGCACTGTTAGTAAAATATTCCACAAATTTGATGAACATGGCACAGTAAAGGGCTTGCCTAGGAATGGACGGCCACGTGTTTTAGGCGACGATGAAAAATTGGATATTGCATTATCTCTGCAGGATAATCCGCATGTTTCGACAGTTTCATAGGCTCAAAATCATGATACCTCTAGAGGTGCTATACGAAGATTTTTGAAAGCAGAAAAATACCACCCTTATAAAGTATATCTTGTCCAAGAGCTTTTAGAAGATGACTATGCGGGCGTTTGCAATTTTGCGAAGAAATGATGAGACGGTGTGACGAGAATAATAGGTTTCCACAGAACATATTATTTTCGGATGAAGCTACTTTCTATTAAACGGGGTGATTAACAGAATTATCGTTTCTGGAGTCGAGAAAATCCACGATGGATATTTGAAGCGCATACTCAGCGGCCCCATAAAGTAAATGTATGGGCAGATATCATTACTAACCGAATTCTGGGGCCATTCTTTTTTGAAGGAAATCTCGCAGCTGAACGGTACCTGGATTTCTTAACCTTCGAGTTGACGCCTGTTCTAACTGTAATTTTTCCCAACGAAGTAAATCCAGATATACTTAATGAAACAATTTGATTGGTTTCAGCAAGATGGTGCTCCCCGCATTTTGGTGTCAATGTGAGAAGATATTTAGACGAGATATTTCCAGATCGCTGGATTGGACGACGTGGTACAATTGAATGACCAGCGAGGTCTCCAGACTTAACGCCTCTAGACTATTTTCTTTGGGGTTATAATAATTTGATTAACATTCAAACATTTTTTGACATCTCAAAGATACATAGTCAATGCTTTAAATAATGTGACGAGTTTAGAAATTCGAGAAACATATCCATGGTGCATAAAGTGTTAATATTTCGTAAACGGTTGACGATAGGTACAGCGAGGACATGATTTATAAAAAAAAGTCTAGAATTGATTGTAGAATGTAAAAATATACAATAGGTTTCTTTAGAACAATTAAAAATGATACACGAAGCATTTTTATGATCCATCCCGAATAATATCTTTTTTTTTTTCTAAAAAAAATGCTATGATAATGGACCCTTAATTCAAAGTCCACCCTTAGGACACTTACCAGTAATTTCATTTGCTAAGCAAGAGGGAAATAATATAATCTCCATTTACCGATTGTATTGATACAACTCGATCAAACTCGATTACAAGGAAAAAGCCGGCACCGTTTTAAAAGTCATGATTTCTTTTTTTAAATCAGACAGCGGCGCCAAACCAGTATCCAGTGCGTTTTGTTCACCGTATAAGGTGAAGATCGAAATTTTGGACGGAAGTCAAACCTTACTATATTAAGCAATAATAATAATAATAATTGTCTTCGACTGCGTCTACTTTCTTATTCCAAATATCGCGCCGATTTACTTTTTAGATCCCACATAACACTTTTCGGACCTGTTTTATTTTTATTGAGTTTAGGTGCCCATAATTAATATTTATTATAGAATTAAATTTAAAATTATTGACATTAATGGGTGTTTAATTACGGGGTCCTAGCGATAATTACGTGTATATTGATTATTAAAGGGCGGATTGTACGCACTTAAATTCAGCCAATATATGCGCATATACATGCATTGTTTGCCTTTAAAATATGCAGTTATTTGCTTTTTTTTACCAAATATGCATACTGGTATGCAATATTTCTTAATTTATTATAGGTAAATAAATACTTTGGGTTCTAAAAATTATCTTTATTTAAAAAAAAATGCAAAAAAACAAAGAAAACTAAAAGTAAACAATTTTTTAACCTAAAATTGTATAAAAGGCATTTATTAATAAATATTTTTCAAAATTTGCAACCAAAAAGGATCGTCTTCTAAGAGTAAAAATATTTTTATACAAAGAACATCTACTGATGTAATCGGACAATACTGCAACTTAGGTAGCAAAATATAAGGCCCAGATATAACTTCGTTAGATGGTTTACCCTCATAAATGCTTTTAACTGCAGTTAAGTATTTAAATCCTTCATTCTTTTTCACAGTTACATCCAATTTGTTCCTTACTTGACCTCCTACTTTACTGGGAATGTTGTTACACTTAGCGTAAAAGTTTCAACAATACTAATCGAGTCTCTTAAACTTACATTTCTACTCTCCAACAAGGATATTATGTCCGGTATAAAACTGAAATTAACCTTAATAAAAACAAGATCTTTAGCTACACTTGCACTTTTTAACAACTCTTTACTTTGCACAACACACTGCGAATCGTCATCCTAATCCAAAATTAGTTCTTTAATGGCTTCGAAATGCTCTGCGCAGAATATTGCGGCCTTAATCCATGTTCCCCACCGGGTAATTACAAGTTCTGGAGGTAAACTAACTCCTGGTAATCTCTCCTTATACAACTGCACTCTTAGAGGAGCTTTTAGAAACACTTTTTTGCATTTGAAATTAATTTAGAAACACTTTTTTGCATTTAAAATTAATTTAAGTATTTACCAAAGGTTTATTTACCACAAGTATGTATTACAAATCGATATAAATACAGTTTGTTAAGCAGGTAATAATAACGCATTATTAAATGACAATAAACAACCCCTAACAATATACCTGTAAACTCCCAATAAATACCTTGTGTATAACCAAAATGTAAAAATAATTATTATAATTTTCAAATTGGAAAATCCCTGAAATAAGTACCGAACTGGACGTTAAACCTTTAACGTTTTAAATTTTCTGATAAAGCCGATATGCCCTTAAAATAATAATTTATGAAAAATAAGCATTTTATTATAAAATTGACAAAATATGGAAAGAAAATGCATTTTGCATATATTCCGCCCTTTACTGATTATATACCGTGTGGCATACCGTCAAACTGGCCATGGGAAATCCCATGTAAGTTTTGTTACCCCTTAAAATTTGGAGGAAGAACTAAAGATAATAATTTCAGGGTTATGCATGTCAATAATAAATAATAAGGTAAAACAAGAAGAGGGTTTTCTAAATAACTTTAAATTGGCATATTAGGAAATAATAAAATTTGATGTAAAATTAATAGGGGACCTATATATTTCTTATTTCATTTCCCAATGCCAGTCTGGCGGCGCACCACTTATTTCGATTCCTAATGTTATTTGCTGACGACATACCGACGATACATGCATTCCGATAACAAAAACAAAGATATTGCGATCAATTTATGGAAATCAACTGGCTGATTTTACAAATATTTGCTGCTAACAACGACAACAAGCCGACCTTAAACAGGCTCTGCTAGATTTCCGAATTTGGTAAAACATCCAGGCTCTACACGGGCAAGTTTTATACGGGGGATAAAAAAAAACTGGTAATGAAGACACCTACGAGGGTCGATACTTATGCTTGAACTCTGACTCGTAACTACCGTGCGAGCAAAAATTATTTGCATCAAAGAGGGCCTTGCATCTAAGGACGTAATGCTTAGCCGTAGAGCTTAATACCTGTTGGGTGTCAGTAACTACCTGAATTAACAATCAATCAGTTATTCCGTCATCTTTGACAGTCGTTACAAATAATTTGATTCATCGCTACAATCCGGGTTTGTGCATGGACGATTTTCACGAACATTTTCCTAACGTTGTTTTTATTGCTGGGGATTTTTATCATTGCTGAAAAGAACCGTGGCTGTGTTTAGGGAAACAGGTTCTATACAACACAAAAAAAGAGTAGGAAGACCATCTGTAAAGAACAGAAGAACTTGTTGCAAACGTTCGTGAAATAGTGCAAATTACGCCAACAAATTGTATAAGACGCCTGTCCCAAGAAGTGGGAAGATCTTATGGAACATGCAGGACTATTCTTAAGAAGCAGCTAAATTTATTTCCTTATAAAGTGCAAGTATTCCAAGAAATACAAGCCGCAGATTTTGACAGACGCAGGAATTACTCTCAATGGTTTACCCAAAATTTATTGGAAAGAAATGATTTATTAAACCTGACATTTTTTTCGGATGAAGCCTAGTTCCACCTCGCCGGTTATGTGAATTCTCAGAATACACGCATGTAGAGTAGTGAAAATCCCCATTTGTAGAGTCCACATTGCACCCTCAAAAAAATTGGTGTCTGGTTAGCTGTTTCCCGAAGAAGAATTGTTGGTCCTATTTTTTTCCATGACACAGTTACAGCACAGTGGTATAGAGACAATATTTTGAATCCATTTGTGGAGCAATTACTTGACGACGAACTACGTTTTGGATATTTTCAACAGGACGGTGCAACCGCCCATACAGCCGCCGAAACTATTAACTACCTTCTTACGCAATTTTTTCGACGACAGATTGATCAGTTTTCGATCAGACATTGAATTCCCACCTAGATCACCTTGTTTAACGGTTATGGATTACTTCGTTTTTCCTCATTTAAAGAACACTATTTTTAAAACACCAGTTGCAAATTTAGAACAATTACAAGAAAGGATTATCCGAGAATGTGGTAACATTTTTCCAGAGATGCTGGTGAACACTTTCGAAAATATGAAGAGACGTGTGAATTTATGCTTGGAGCATGGCGGTGGCCAATTTCAGCAATTTATGCAATTATTTTTCTTTTTCTTTCTGTATATTCTTACTTTGTTAATTTTGTAAACAACAAAAATAAATTTATATTAAATTAAATTAAATTTGTATTTTTTTTTCCTTTGGTCTATTTTGCATACAGGATGGATGAACTTTAATAAAGGCGGGAAAATTACGTAACCTCAATAGCGCCAGGGTGCCTAAACGTGTAAATCATCTCTAAGGGTCGCTGGGCTCTAACTGAACTCCATCCAAGTTAATAAGGGTCATTAACAGTGAACCCAAGACGATACTTTTAATAATAGTGCACCTGCGTGAGCATGACCTTTGTGGGTGTAAAGGGAACTTCAGTCCAATAACCAATTAAGGCCCAAAATAATCGGCCAGAGCTGATAGATGGACCTGTAATGGCTGTCAGGTGTTCAATATAGCGGGCATGCGGTTTCTTGCGGCCGAAAACTTCTTTATAACCGGGCAAAAATTGAAATTGACCCACTTTCCTAATGAGGAGTTTAGGTTTTATAAGTAAAGTCTGTTGATTTGGACGTGTGCGCTTTGCTTGGCTTTTGGAAGCTATAGTTGGTACCTTCAGATTCTGGTTATTGAAGATCGTAAGTCTCGTTACTTGGCAGCTTGTTTAATTTCGTTGTTGTAATCGGTTCTGACAGTATTTTATATACAGGGCGTTTCATTAAGGCTGGAAATTACTTTTAAGTTCCTCATTTCGCCGCAAGGGGGCACAATTAAAATTTTTTTTTTAATTCTAAATTTCTCCGAAAATTCCCATATTAAGGTATAACTCTGATTACATCATCGAAAAGCTTAGACAATTCTGCATCATTTTGGTTTAAGGCTCATTGGCGTACCGACCTTGATAAGATGGGGCAAGCTATTGAATGTGTAAACATTAAAATCGCTGTAACTTCTAAACGACTTACCCGATTTTACTAAATTTAAGCTTGTTTGGCAGGGAAAGGTAAGTATCTTCAATCGCCGTATCCAACAGTACACAATAGTGTTTAATAAAATTGCTAGAGGGCGCAATTTGTAATAATAACAGTTTTTTCGATTTTATCCCAAAAATTCAAATTATACGGCTTAACTATGACATCATAATTGAAAAGTAGATTAAATTTGCAAGAAAAGATGTGAAGACCGCAGTTCAATATCTTTGTTCGTTTCAGAGTTATTGCCAAAACAATAATTTTTAATACAAATTGCGCCCTCTAGCAATTTTATAAGAAACTATTGTGTACCATTAGATACGACAATTGAAGGTTCTTCTAAACAAGCTTAAATTTAGTAGAATCGGATAAGTCGTTTACTCGTCACTTGATAAGAGTGGGAGAAGCTATTGAAAGTGTAAACATTAAAATCGCTGTAACTTCTAAACAACTTAACCGATTTTACTAAATTTAAGCTTGTTTGGAAGAGAAAGTTCCTTCAATTGTCGTATCCAATGGTACAAGATAGTTTCTAATAAAATTGCTAGAGGACGCAATTTGTATTAAAAATGATTGTTTTGGCAATAACTCTGAAACGAACAAAGATATCGAACTGCGGTCTTCATATCTTTTCTTGCAAATTTCATCTACTTTTCGATTATGATGTCATAGTTATACCGTATGATTTGAATTTTCGGGATAAAATCGAAAAAACTGTTATTATTACAACTTGCGCCCTCTAGTAATTTTATTAAACACTATCGTGTACTGTTATATACGGCGATTGAAGATACTTACCTTTCTCTTCCAAACAAGCTTAAACTTAGTAAAATCGGATAAGTCGTTTAAAAGTTACAGCGATTTTAATGTTGACACATTCAATAGCTTCCCCCACTCTTATCAAGGTCGGTACGTCAATGAGCCTTAAACCAAAATGATGCAGAATTGTCTAAGCTTTTCGATGATGTCATCAGAGTTATACCTTAATATGGGAATTTTCGGAAAAATTTAGAATTAAAAAAAAAAATTTAATTGTGCCCCCTTGCGGCGAAATGAGGGACTTAAAAGTAATTTCCAGAATTTTCTCATGACCGCTTTAATCCTAATTTTTTTCAAGTTTCTATGCCTGGTAGTTTCCGAGATATGGCCGATGGTCACCCTGTATACATACCTGTATACTATCGCTGAGGTAGGTGGTATTTATATTCTTGTAAATGTGCCTAACATCTGCATTTTATTCTCCGTTTTATTAAATAAAATTCTTAAAACAGAAAAAGTCATTTAAATTTTTTCGATGGTTGTTTTGAAGTGAATATCGTTGTAAGTTGACGTCTTTTCGATTACCTCTCTCGGTGGCTGGCCGTAGCATAGTCGGTCGATCGAGGTAGTTTAATTAAATGACCATACCATTATTTAAAAGATCCAACGTACTGATACGATTTTTTCAAGCAAATTAAAACTGTAAGAATTGGTGACCTGCGGGTATGCTTTAAGGAATTTCTGTCATACTTCCTGTGAATGTTGGACTGTTTTTAATTTATCGTTTGAAATGTGGAACATGCAAAAAACGAGATAATTTATTATAGATATTATTAAAAGTTTTGTTTGGGAAGCTACGGAAGTAGTTGTAGTAGAAGTGCAGTCAATTTACCTGGCATCTGCAAAATACCTTGGAAGTTACTAGATTATTGAATATTATTACAGCATATTTAGTAGTGAAAATGTAGGTACAGTTGTATTCATAAAAAAGCGTACAAGAATTAGAATGAGAGGTAAGTTTTGTCATATTTGCGTAAAACCGGCTTGTCTAAATGATTGTTTATTGGAGGTTATCACACGTCATAGATTATCAAAAATGCAAAGCATTGGCGTCGGTATAATTAATTTTGAAACTGCACGGTGGTAACGTTTGAAAAACTTTGACGGAAGAACATAAAAATGCCTCGTCAGTTGTCTGAAGTTGAAAAGGCTCAAATTGTATCAAGAATCGAAGAAGGATGGTCAATCCGTGCTGTAGTGCAGTTGTATAATAGAAATAAATAGAAAATATATGAAAATTAAGCAACGCTGGGAACAAGAAGAATCCCTAAAGAGGAAAATTGGTTCAGGTCGTCCAAACGTTCCAACCCTGAACAGGATGCTGCTTTTTTGAGATATTTAAGAAATAATCCATTTGCAACGGCAAGATATGCTGTTATTGATACAGCATTTCCTGCCTCCCAACCTACCGCCAGCAGGAGAGTCAAGAAATCTGACTAAAATGTCGCCCATCTGCGATTCTTACCGAAGAACAGCGACAGTCGAGGATTATTTTTGCTTTAAATTATATAATTATACCGCAATCCTCAATTTTGGTCGACTTATAACGGACAAATTCGTGTGTACCGGCTTAATAATACCAGGTTTGAAGAGCGATATACTAACCCCCTCACTTCTAGATATGGGCGTTTCTCTGTAAATGTTTGGGACTGGATAAGTGTTCATGGACCTGGTGTTTGCTGGCGAATAGAGGGAAGATTTAATGCCGGAAATTACATTAACATTCTAGGAAACATATTGTTACCATCTGCTGAGCAAATATATCCCAACAATACTTTCATATTTCAACAAGATAATGGTCCAGTCCACACTCCCAATGCTGTAACCCACTGGTTTCAAACTCATAATGTGGAAGTGCTGCCTTGGGTCGTCTATAGTTCCGATATCAATCCAATTGAC
Source organism: Polydrusus pterygomalis (assembly GCA_963969555.1). NCBI lineage: Eukaryota > Metazoa > Arthropoda > Insecta > Coleoptera > Curculionidae > Polydrusus > Polydrusus pterygomalis. Next base: position 12,716,723 of record OZ018383.1, read on the forward strand.
AATATTTGGGGTATAAACGTAAAAAAAATATAATCGAAATTTTAGGCCACAAAATTCAAAAGATTTATGGAAAATAATACATGCGTGCTGGGAAGAGCTTGATCCAAATATTGTATCAAAAATAAGTAATTCGGTCAATTCCGAATAGACTGGCTCAGGTAATAGAAAAACAGGGATATATGACCAAGTAATATTAGATGTTATTTATTCTTGTTAAACGTTTTTGTTTCTACTGTAATTTTTATAAAACTGTTAAGATATATTATAAAATTAAAAAAAAAACTTTTGTTCTATTGAACTAACGCCCAACGCCAATGCTTTGCATTTTAAATAACCTTTAACATGCCAGAAGCCGTTTTTCCGCAAATATGGTTAAGGTTTCCTCTCATTCTAATTCATGTACGCTTTTTATGCATACAACTGTACCATTGCTCCCAAAAAATACTGGTACAAGAAAATAAATCAAATTCTGTTGCTCCTAGACTAACCATTGGAAAAAGTAAGTGGTGTTTATGACCCCACCTTGCTACGCGTTAGTATACGAGGTAAAGATGAAATTAGAAATTAAAGCATTTTATTTCTGGGTCTAAAATCATGCCTATACATATATTGTCATTTCTCCCCAAACGTTCTCAATAGGATTGACTCCAACCGATGGAATCATGACTCGAAGCCGAATATCTTAATACACAGCCGCCGTCAATCTTCCCTAAACAATTTGCAAAACTCCTGGGCTCCTAGCATTAGTTCAGCCCCAAATATTATTCAAAAAACGTCCACTTTGATTAGTTTTATGGGTGGATCTCTCGTCATACCTCGTTTTCTCTGTTTGTTTTCCTACCCTTCTGGAGGATCCGGGGAAATTCCTTTTCTCTTTTGCGGCTTAAGGCTGTCTCGAAAAGATGTTCTCTTAGAAATTTGACAAGCTCGGTATCTTCATCCCCCGTCGAAATCTTCCTCTTACCGGAACCTGGGTTTCTATTAATTTCCTCGTATTCAATTTTTTCTTACTGTATTCTTGCTTACTTTCCATTATGCAGCAATACCTCTTACAGGTACCCTGGCCCTCAATCCGGTGAGAATTATAGTTTTTTGTTTTATAATGAATCGTTTTTTTTATATAGCAAAAATATGGATGACAATATTATAATATATGATTTGACAATTTGGCGACAACAAATCAAAACTTACCTTCCTGCAACTTGACATTATGTTACCTATATTAGAACAAAATAACAGTTTCTCAGGAAAAGTGAAAGTATAGTTAAAATAACGTTTTATTGACATAAAGCTGACCTGTTTGCAACCATTGCAACCCATTGCTTGAAAAATAGCAACGTAGGTTATTTTTTAAGATCACACTTGATGCAACTCAATATTTTGTTTGACAGAAAGAAACACTTACCAGGCATGCAGACGCATCTGAAGGTTCCAGGATCGTCCAGACAGGACCCGTCGTTGTGACACGGATGGGACTCGCACTCGTTGACGTTGGTCTCGCAGCGGGGCCCTGTGAAGCCTTGGGTGCAGTTGCAGGCGAAGGAACCAGGAGTGTTGACGCAGATCCCGTCGTGTTCGCACGGCGAACCTGGAAAGAAATGGTATGTTTTTTATTTGGTGGTTTAAAGTATCGGTATTATGATGATTTCATCCTAAGTGTTCTTCATGGTATGTGGATTTACTCAATGCAATCCTTTAACTGTTTCTTGAGTAACGGATGTTCAGATGATAGTATAAATAGGCCAGTGTTTACCTTCTTAATATATATTAAATTTCATTATAATTGGACAGACCAGGTAACAGCTGCTTTTATTGATAAAAGAAAGTATCTGTTTTATAAATTGACCAAAATTATTTTATTTGCTCTACACATCGTATATTTTGCAACATTGTATTAGTATCTTACAAAGGAACTACCCTGTAATATTTTCTTCTATTAATAAGCCTGTATTTATACGTGAAATGGAATAATTCATATATTTACGTAACGCCGATAAGTAGTTTTGCTACAAAGTAATACCCTTTTGTTGATAAAAAAAAAACAATAATCGACTATGGACACCTCCGAGCCTGTAACATTGTATAGATGGACCACCTGGCCGCCGTGCAGTCCCGATTTGGCTTTGTCTGACTTCTTTTTATGCATAAATATGATAAAAAGAAAACTTTAGTTAAAATTAATTTATTTGCATTTCGGCTTGACCAACCGAATTTCCAAAAGCCACAGAAGCAAATCCGGTGATTATAATTCATAAAACTGCTATCGACAGGTTTGTCGAACTCTGTTTTTTTGAAAAAAAAAAAAACGCCCCAAAGACCGTCGGGAAAACGGCCGTAAAAAAATAACGCGATATCGTAGCCGGTTCTAGTTTGCGCAGATAGATAGCTAAAAGACCAGTCTATAACATATTCCGAATTTAAATGTATGCCCCTACAGAAAAATTTGCGACATTTTTCAAAGGGGGTAATTTTCGTCTAAAACATTTTCCAAAACAGTCATTTCCCTGTTAATTCGAGTATGAAAAGAACGCAAAAAAAAAACATTTATTTTGATGGCAGTCGTCCGGAAATATTTTATTTTTGATATTTTTTTAAAATAGTTCAAATCGCCCCAAAAACAAGTTCGAGAAAACCGCCGTAAAAAAATAACGCGATATCGTAGCCGGTTCTAGTTTGCACAGATAGATAGCTAAAAGACCAGTCTATAACATATTCCGAATTCAAATGTATGCCCCTACAGAAAAATTTGCGACATTTTTCAAAGGGGGTAATTTTCGTCTAAAACATTTTCCAAAACAGTCATTTCCCTATCAATTCGAGTATGAAAAGAACGCAAAAAAAACATTTATTTTGATGACAGTCGTCCGGAAATATTTTATTTTTGATATTTTTTTAAAATAGTTCAAATCGCCCCAAAAACAAGTTCGAGAAAACCGCCGTAAAAAAATAACGCGATATCGTAGCCGGTTCTAGTTTGCACAGATAGATAGCTAAAAGACCAGTCTATAACATATTCCGAATTCAAATGTATGCCCCTACAGAAAAATTTGCGACATTTTTCAAAGGGGGTAATTTTCGTCTAAAACATTTTCCAAAACAGTCATTTCCCTATCAATTCGAGTATGAAAAGAACGCAAAAAAAACATTTATTTTGATGACAGTCGTCCGGAAATATTTTATTTTTGATATTTTTTTAAAATAGTTCAAATCGCCCCAAAAACAAGTTCGAGAAAACCGCCGTAAAAAAATAACGCGATATCGTAGCTGATTCTAGTTTGCGCAGATAGATAGTTAAAAGACCAGTCTATAACATATTCCGAATTCAAATGGATGCCTCTACAGAAAAAATTGCGACCTTTTTCAAAGGTTATATTTTTTCAAAATTTTCGTCTAAAACATTTTCCGAAACAGTCATTTCCGTATCAATTCGAGAATGAAAAGAACGAAAAAAGCATTTATTTTGATCGCAATCGTCGGGAATTTTTTTTTTTTTTTTATGTTTTTATCGAAAAAAAAGTAGGCAACTGCCTCTAGTCACATAGAGACAATAATGTCATTTATATGCCACCGTAGTCTTATAGCAATTAATTTTTTAGACTATATTTCGTTCTGTAAAAATAATTAACAAAAAACTAGTTTAAAATTGTAATCTACAGACCACGGCCTGTATACGTAAATTACCCAACCATTTTTTGTTTAAATTTTATAGTTCTTTGTCCAGAACTCGATTATTTGTTTAGAAGCTTCTTTGCGGCTACGCGTGAATAATTCCACCATTCACGGTTAAGGCATGGTGAATAGAAAAAAATCGATTATTTTTCGTTTAAGGTCGATAATTCGTTGACTTGTTTGCATAACGAATTTGTAGATATGCCTTCTTCACGACCGAGGTGTATCGATCTCTTGGTACCGAGCTGTTTGTTTTGACGTTGATTACAACAAGACATTGCAGTGTACTGGCGCGCGGTAAAAAGATGTTCACAGTATAAGCAATAATATCTTAGATCGTTGAACCCTGTACGTAAAACCATTAACGCTGTCTGTATAAGTTAATTATTGGTTGATGCACAAATTAACCTAAAACAGGGCTGTTCTGTACTCAATAAAGATACATATAGTAAAAATACCCGGGTGTTAGAAAAAGAAGAAGAGGCGCAGCACTTTCTGGCTGTTTGTGCAGTACTAGAGCGGCGACCTTAAGGAACGTAAGGGTGCAGGTGGTTAGAGTAGTTGGAGGAACAGTCAGGGGTAGGCGAAAAGGTTCGCCTTGGTCTGCTTGCCCATATTCTTAGACTTCCTACAACAGCTAAGTACTATAATGCGCATATATATGCCTTGTTTGCCTTTAAAATATGCAGGTATTTACAATTTTGTAAATTGACTCTTAACCTAAGAAATGATTGAGTAGATCTATCGCTGTGTAACTATTTTGCATATATAAATAATAAGAAATAGACTAGTTGACAAGACCACAACATAAAAAAATGTTTGCTTTGAATAACAATAACGAAATTTGCATTAACCAGTGTTTTGTTTAATTAGCAGTGGTTTAAATGGATTTCGAGAGACTAGCATGGAAGGAATGAATTAGTAGGTCGGTAACGTTTAAAATTGTTCGGGGAATTTATTAGTACTATAACGGGAAGTTTTACAGCTGCATCGTTGTGTTGTCAATGCTACAATTATATTTTTCTGTTCTTTCCTTCTCTCCCTTCACTGGCTATGGCCATCTTCATCTTGGACGGTTGGTAGTGGTGTACGAAGCATATAGGTTATAAAATTTCGCTCTTTAATAAATCTTCCCCAGGGATAATAGCCCCTCTTATATGTTTATCGCGCGTATTTGTCGCTCACTTTTTTATATATTTTCCCCCAAAACTGCCGTGCAGTCCATTTTTATAAAACTGAATAACAAAATGCCTGTTCGTTCTTAAAATACTTTTAATTCATTATAATTAGTATCACGCTGTTAAAAGTATGTAAGTGCTTAATAATATAACAGTGGGTCTGTTATTAATATACAAAAGCGGTCGTTATATTGAGCTTTTTGATTTTGGAGTTGGAAATGTAAGGTGAAAAATTTACCTAAGGGGATATCAGACCCACGACTTCATAATGTGTTTAAATAAATGTTAACTTATTCCGTTACATTAGGTAGAAAAAAGTTTGACGTAATCAAATCAAACATTTCTTTTTAAAAAAAATACTAACGTTTTTTGAAAAATTATTTTGATTAAAGTTGTTTAAAATTAATTATAGAATATTGGAAAGTCAATATATTGTTGCTAAATTGGTAAATAAATGATTTAAAAATATATAATAATATGATACATACACATGCACATACACATACAGTGTGTCCACGGATAGAGTTTGGAAGAGGAAAAACTTTTTTATTAGTAGGTATAGAAGAAAAAGTCATCTTAACATAGCATAAAACAAAGTCGCTATCCTGTTCATGTCCCCTTATGTGCGTAAACCTTTAAAACTACGCAACGGATTTTGAAGCGGTTTTTTTAAATAGATAGAGTGATTCAAGGGGAAGGTTTTTATGTATAATATATGCATAATATTATAGAGAAACACTGATAAATTAAGAGTAGGGAGAACGAACGACCCAACCTAACCGGTCCCCGGCCCGTTCAACGATCAATCCGAAGCCAGAATAGACGAAGACAGACTATGTTTTATGCATGGAAATTGTGGACGGGCCGGCAAACGGTTGAGTTTGAGGTTTGCCTTATTATCTCACGTCGTATAGTGACGGGCTGCAGCGCAGGCCGGGTACACGCTAGTTCTTTATAAAACGTCTGCTTGTGCTGAAACTACATTTTCGAATATCAGATTTGCGATTATGGTTCGTCAAAAACAACATTTTTCGTTATTTGGATCTTTTTTTTTTCAATTTCTTGATTTATTAAATTAAATGAATTTTGCTAGTGTTGAAACAACAATATCAACTATTAGATTTGCGATTACTATACCGGGTTCGTCAAAAACAACAGTTTTTGTTTTTTGGATTTTTTTTGCAATTCCTTTTGATGATTGACTAAATTATCACTTCGGGAACAAATGGATTGGAAGGTACCTATGGTCCAAACAGAAGGTCCAAATCAGTTGGCACGTAGGAGTTTCGATCTCACAATTATCGACTTTCATTTATGGGGATATCTGAAGCCACATGTGTATAAAACCAATTTCAATAATAACTTAGATCTCTTGAAAGAAAAAATAAGAGTAGTAATTGCAAACATCCCAATACAGCAAGTTAGGAACTGTTATCGGTAATTCAGATGTCGAGTTGAACTATGCGCTTATGGACTTATTATACAACAAACCCCGTACAAAGTACCTGTTTGTAATAAATTACTGAGTCTATAAAATAATGCATTTATCGTTAACAAAATTTCACTCCTAAACAAAACAAGCTTGTTCGTTGCATCTCCGTGGGAATTATACGCTGCTCTCTTTTGACCCTCTTACTTTCCAGACTTGAGCCAATTGACAACCGATTGCCGATGGCCAATTAGTCGAGAGCGACCCGTGTGACCCGTGGGCAATTATCGCGACTACCGAATCCGTTTAATTGACTCAACCGGCAACGACGGTGTAACCTTTGGTAGTTAATTTGTCAATTTGTCGTCGATTGAGACATCGCACATAGAAGTTTGTATGCGAGAAATGCGGACAAAAGTCTAATTAACAAAGTCCGGAATAGCCTCTTTTGTAATGAGTTTTTTAATAGGTAACTGGCAGGTGTAACAGGAACAGGTAGCTAGTGCTAGTTCATACTGAACTCCTGATTCTTCGTCGTTTAGTACTATCGGCTTAAACTTAGTTATCGTGTAAATTGAAAGGTTCTGTTCGGAGCGTATTTAAATCTAATAAAATTATGGAAGAGCTAGATGGGGGTGCTATTTTTATGTCGAAATGTATGGTTAATAGGTAGATTTAGACCTGCAACTACTTTATTCTTTTATTCAAAGGTGTTTCTTGCTCGGTTAAAAATGATGTATGTATTGAAAGCTGGGATTCTCTTTTAACGAATCCCAGAGTATATTTCCACTATTTTATTTAAATAGGCACAGAATGCGTAGCTCTATATTCTGTGAACTAGGTTTACAAAGCATAAATATTATGTTATGATTTAGAAACTTTCAAAAACGCAAAAGAATTACCTAATATTATTGAGCAATTGCAGGGTAAGAAAATTGTTGAATAATTGATGCTTTTAGGCTAGGAATTAAACGAAAAGACAAAAGAGTTAAGATTTCGTTAAAAAAACTAATGTTTTTTGATGAAAGTTTAGAATTAATCACAGAATATTGGAAAGTCGATATATGGTTGCTAAATTAATAAATACGCAATTTAAAGATACATACAGTGTGTCCACGGGTAGAGTTTGGGAGAAGAAAAACTTTTTTTATTAGTAGATATACATAGAAGAAAAAGTCATTCTTCATGAAAACGTCTGCTTGTGCTGAAACTACATTTTCTGATATTCTGATTTGCCATTACTATACAAGGTTCGTCAGAAACAACAGTTTTTGTTTTTTGGATTTTTTTTCAATCACTTTGGGAACAAATGAATTGGAAGGTACCTTTATGGTCCAAATCAGTTGGCACGTAGGAGTCCCGATCTCCCAATTATCTCCTTTCATTTATGGGGATATCTAAAGCCACATGTGTATAAAACCAATTTCAATAATGACTTAGATCTATTGAAAGAAAAATAAGAGTAGTTATTGCAAATATCCCAATACAGCAAGTTAGGAACTGTTTATCGGGAACTCAGATGTCTAGTTGAACTATGCGCTAACTCGGTGGTACCACGTTGGAATAAAAGTTTTATAATTTATGATTGAATGAATTGAAGAAATATGACATGTTATAATAAAAATACTTCAAAAGTAGGCAAATAAAAAATTTCTTACAACAAAATCGTCACTCGGCCAGATATAAAATCATATTCGAAGTAAGAAAGCAACAATAATTGTTTGTTTTTACGTAAATTTATTTTAAAGGAGATCAAAAAACTAAAAAAATGTTGTTTGTGACGAACCCTGTATAGTAATCGCAAATCTGATATTCGAAATTGTAGTTTCAGCACAAGCAGGCGTTTTTATAACGAATGACTTTTTCTTCTATACCTACTAATAAACTTCCAAACTCTATCCGTGGACACACCGTATAAAGGTCCATGTAACGATGTTTGTCTGGAAGAGAAAACCGACCTCTCAGATGATGCTACCCATGTAGTATCCATGTAATGACGTTTTTATAAAGAATGACTTTTCTTCTATACCTACCTACTAATAAAAAAAGGGTTTCCTCTTCCAAGCATAAATATTATGTTTTGCTTTAGAAACGTCCAAAAACGCAAAAGAATTACCTAATATTAGTAAGAAAATTGTTGAATAATTGATGCTTTTTGAATAAAGACTAATAGAAATGAATTTTTAAAGCAATTTTAAGCAAAAATGAACAATTGGTAATTATAATAACAATGAGTGCTTTGGGAAAACAATGAACAGTGGCTATCTGGTATCGAGAAATTACCTATTAGCTAGATTTAACTGCGAACTTGCATTCTTTGAGAAATTATTGTAAGATATTATTCATTTATTGTCCGCCCAATAACGTTATGTTCTAGTAAACAAATAGATAATTTTGTCCAGTTTTTTAACAGGAATACTCTCATACGCATCGGGAACTTAAGACGAGTCATTTCAGTATAGTATTTTTACGATTGGTTGACAAACCTATATATACTGACCAATAAAAACGACTAAAGGAAATGCGTATACGTATAATGTTAATGTAGAAAGTATTTCCTTGTTTTATACATATATATTTAGCAGTTGTCAACCAATCTAATGGGCTGTAGTAAAAGCAATTAATCCGTATAGTTTTTCTCATTAAATATGTATCATCTATTAAAAGGCAGTAGCGCCAATTAAAACTGGATTAAAATAAAGTACACATAAGCCGCATCAGAAACTCCACGATAAACCGTATCTGCTAAGCATATTTCAGAGTTGTCTGTTTAACTAGCTCGGGCAGCTTTTCATGCGTTATCGTCGTATCAGTCAAAAGACGCTTAAGTTCACGGTTGACATGGAATTTTAAATTGAATTTTTGTATATTTATTATTATCACTTTAGTCAAGGAGATTTCGGTGCTACCGAAATATTTAAAATAATAACGAAATCAATTATGTATGGTAATCCTGTAACTGTGAAACCCTATGGTATTTGTAAAAGGCGTGGGCCTTTTTCGGATTAAAGCATGTTCTACGGTCAACGGGCAATGCCAGTAGAGACATCTGTGTTGCAATAATTAATTAAAGATAGGAGGATCAGCTGATTGGTATGATGTAACTTACTTTCACAACCTTCTCTTCACGACCCAACATAATCAAAAAATTTCTATGCGTTCATCTTTAGCGGGACTCATCGGCAGAGCAAAATGCAAATTTGATTAACATTCACTGACATTTTTTGACTTAACGAATTGTCATTGTTGCCTCAAAGGTTGTCACTTAAGTTCAGAACGTTGCTAACATCAATAGTACATAAAGTCTCTTTCAATGACCGTTGACCGTTACGTCACGACTAGTGCTTATCACTTATAATCTCCCTAGCAACAGAATTATCGGGAATTAATTCTGCTGCGTGGGAGATTCGGTAAGAAAATTTCATAAATCGTAGTTTCTTTTAATGTTCCTGAAATTTTAGTAATAAACCTTAGTTACGAACAAGTAAAATCAACTTCTATTGTTCAAATATAGTGCGTCATATTAAACTAAACTCATCGGGAATATGTTTTTTTAAGTTATATTTGAATTTAAAACTATAAAGACATTGGATTTCAGATAACAAATTTGTTGTTTGTCTCACCTGTCACTTCGAAATGACTTAATATTTGAATTAAAATTAAGTCGTTGTAGTCGTACCTATGGAGGACTTGAGGTAGGAGGCCGATCGCAATGCATTGGATTCGGTCCCAAATTAGCATCGGTAATTCAGCTTTACGAGTTGCCATAAGATGGCGCTCGTGTTCGAAGTGGGCTATCAAATAAATGGTTTCTTATGGACGCGATAACTATTTTTATTTAAATTATTTCTTTAAGGAACAAATAAGGACTTTTATATGAATTGACACTTACTTTGTTATACTTATTAGTAAACTCGGCCTGTATAAAGTTCCAACGATGCTTTGTTTTTAAAATACAGGGTATTAAACATTCTAGCTACAGAGGTTTTTTTTAAAGTGAGCTTACCTTTGGAGCTAGAAAGAGACTTATTTGGCTTCGTTTCCTCTCTGAAAAGGATCCTGTCTTACACCCCGACACAAAGCAAACTCTACTTTTATAAATTGTACCATTATTCATTATAAATATGGAAATTAATTACAATACAACGTTATTTGTCTTGTCTTGCCTTCAAACATTATTTGTTATTTCGAAAAATAAAATGTCAATTGTCAAAAGTAAAACCACAGAAAAATAAAGGGTTTAAGTAAAAGTTAAAAACTATGGAGGATCTAGTTTTCCATATTAAAAACGAAGAAGAAGAAGACAACATCAGCCCACTTCGGACGCGAGAGCCATCTATCGGCCAATAGCGAACTAACCAAAAAACCGGGATAGAAATTGAAAATGCTGCCATTGTCGATCGGCCTCCTACCCTCTAGTTCTCCATAGTCGTACCTAAGAAAAATTATCACTTATTAATTTTATTAGGTTAATAGGCTATAGACTATCGCGATAGTCTTCCGTTGCTATAAGCAACGTAAACAAAAAGGAGCCTTCTAATTGGTTGAAAATAAATTTATGAAATTTTCTTTCTAATATTCGTGAACTAGGTGAGATAGTAAATTTGCGTCAATAATGAATGTCGTATAATTTTACTAGTCAACAAAGTTTTATTGTCATTTTTGACAGTAACATTTTCAATCAACATTATTTCAAAAATGTAACGATATTGTGAAAAAGAACAAGCATTAATTTTAAAATTATTTGGTTATTTTCAAAGAGAAAGCGATGTCGAAAAGACTCTTTTGCCCTTTAACGCAGTTTACGAGGTAAGTAGATATAATAAAGCAGGAGTTGTGAAAACGTAAATGATAAACATGAAAAATATATGACAATGTTTTTATAAATACCCATCTGTTTTATAGAGTTTCTGATGCTTTGAATGCTCTGAATTAAGGCAAAGGGGATAGAGAAGGTTGTAGATTTTAAGAATCGCAATAATGTAGCTATATTGTCATCCCGTGGTCGACAACCTCACCATAAGAGAGCGTATTTATGGGATGTATAGAGCAGGTCGTGAACACGTTACCATTCGCTCAATACAAGTAAACCTTAAAATCATTGATGGTGTTGAAATATCCACGTGTAATATCAGCACAGCAAAATTCAAATTTGATTACCATTTTCTGACACTTTTAACAACTTAAATAGCAAATATTGTCAATGCCTTTAAGGTTAAATTCTCAACGTCATTCAATCCATTGCCACCCTATAACCTATTTCGCGTTGATTTTTTGAGTTTATTATTTTAATAACTAACATTTAAAGAAAATCAATATCGTCGGTACATTATTTAGGTAGTATCTGATATATTACAAAAATATCAATTTATTTCATTGCTAATTTTGGGAGAATTGTATAGTGAAAGACCAATGAGTGACAATGACATAATAATGTTAAAAAAAATCTTACCCGATATTTTTCGCTATACAATTCTCCTAAAATAAGTTATGAAATTTCTTAATATTTATTAAATATGTCAATTATTACCTATAGAATATCAAGTCGATACTGATTTTCTTTAAATGTTGTATAAAAGCTAGAAAACATAAATAAATCTGCGCGAAATAGGTTATAGGTTGGCAAGCATGTTGATACTCTCACCTTAAGATTATGACTTGAGTTCAGAGCGTTGCTACATATTAATGGTGCATACCAACATTAAAATGTAAAAATGTACATAACATAATAATATACACTATTAAAGAAATTACCTTGACATGCTTAGGGCCAATTGTATAGGCTTGGGTAAACCCAAGAACTGGAGTTAATCCGAGAGCTAGTATAAAAATGCATTGTATAAGCAGAGGTTACCCCCAACCCTAGGATTAACCCCCAACTCGTGGATGGACTACGAGTAAACCCTCAATCTTAGGATTAAAAGCATAAAAATGGCATATTTTTAATATTTCTAACCTAACTTATAAGGCGGTGTGTTTGTGTTCTGTTCTAGTGGTGTGTTTTCTATTGGTATTTACATAATATGGATGCTTTCGATATTGTTTACGATTTTCTTTCTGATGATGAAGATGCATGATTTAGATATATTATTAATGATATAGTAGAAAACGCAATGGAGGCCCAGAGTCTTCAGGCCTCGAATTGAAAACATGGAGAACTGGATAGATCACGAATTTATTGCAAGATTTAGAGTTTCAAAGGCTTCAGTGGAATTAATAATTCAAGATATTACACCTGCAACGAAACACTGAACAGGAAGTTTATACATTCTTCAGGAGTATTATAATGATGCTATTAAATTATATTTCGTTTTCCTATTGTAATTTTATTGTACACATAATATTATTGTTATCGAAATGCACATAGGTATAGAAAATGTTTTGTTTTTCCTATTTTTTATTAAGTAGCTTGTGTTTTACAAATTATTTAATGTAGTATGCCTATATACTTTTCATATATTATATAAACTAACTTGTAGGTACTTCTACGTAAACTTAAAAGCTTTGTTAATGATATTTTGTATTACAACAATAAAGCATATTTTGATTTGTTATTTCGTATTTTTATTAGATCCTTGTTAATTCCCTGGTTGTTGTATTTAAGATCATATTAGCTAAAACAACATTTTTAACTCACACCTATACAACGGGCAAACATTTTTACCTGGGGATAACTCAAGGATTAACTCTAGGGTAAAACTTAGGATTAACTCGAAAGTTAATCCATAGGTATACAATTGGCCCTTATTGGAGTGTGAAGTTTGAGCTGTTGGTTTTGGACAAGAAGAGACTTCCAGATATTGGGGATATGTATACTTGGTTTACTAAATATATGGGTATTTTGATTCATGAAAGCTGCTTCTTTGTATTTACGTTTTTTCCAGTGGTGTTCCGTGCCCAAAACTTTGGCTTCTGACCACTGTACCTATATTATGTTGGTTGGTCCATACATGTTCCGCTATACCTGATCTCGAAGTTTCACTTCTTTGAATATGTTTCAGATGTTCTTTAACTCGTACGGGAAGAGGTCTTTTTGTTTTTCCAATGTACGATTCGCCACACTCGCAAGGGATTTGATAGATACAATTTTTTTGTGTTTTCATTACGGGGGGGGGTTTACTTTTGTAAGGAAGCTTCTAAGCGTATTCCCGGAGTTTTTGGTTATCCTTCTAATCTTTTCAGAAATCTCCTTGACATAAGGTATTGTGAGAAATGCTTTCTCCTCTTTTGTTTCTGTATTAGTTTTTACTTCGCGATTTTTAAGTTTTGAGATGGTATTAGTTACAAAGGTTTCAGGGTAACCATTCTGTTTTAAATCTTTTTTGATGTTTGAAATTTCAATATTAAGGTCTTCCGGATTGTTGCAAACGTTAGATGCTCTGTGATAAAGATTTTTAGTTATTCCCTGTTTTATGGAGTTTGAATGATTCGATCCGTAATTAAGGTATCGCCCTGTGTGAGTGGGTCTCCTGTACGCTAAAGTTTTTATGTTTTCAGCACCTTGTTTGACAGGAACATCGAGAAAAGGTAGAGTGGAATGTTTTTTTCTGTTTCTAACAGCACTGGAGAAAACGAAAATTCAAGGAAGCAGCTTTTATGAATCAAAATACCCATATATTTAGTAAACCAAGTATAGATATCCCCAATATCTGGAAGCCTCTTCTTGTCCAAACCAACAGCTCAAACTTGAAACTCCAATAAGCACGCAGGCGGAGTCATCAAGCTTCCTTGCACGTGGATAGTATTTAAGACAGTAGCCTTAAGCCTGCTTGACATGGAGCAAGACAACCTGCAAGGCAACGCAAAACGCAATTTGTCTTGACCACAGGCATGCGCAGTTGAAGCCCAGCTGATCGATTTTTGCAAGATATTGCCATTGCAACTTTATCGGTTTGGCGCCATTTCTTTTGCCTGCAAGTTGCAATTCTAGGGAAAAATCTAGTTACTTTTGGTTTACCAACCAACAAAATGTCAGTCAGATCATTCAGATCAGCTGATTTAGATTGTATTGTTTTATTTGTTCTGCTGGAAATGAAGTTTATTATAAACGTTTTTTTTTTGTATTTTGCTTGCGGTGATAAAAATGGATAAAGTACCCTGCAGAAAATAAGTATACATTTTTTGGGGGGATTGCTAGCAGTGTTGTAATGGCAAGAGACTTGCATAATGTCAAACAACATGAATCGGCAATATTTTGCTGCAATTTCTTGCAGGTTGTCTTGCTCCATGTCAAGCAGGCTTTAGAATTAGAATTTAGTACTTAAAAACGGTTAGAGATACTAACTAATCGAAACGTTGTGTTAAGTAACAAAATAAAGACAATGGGAGTCCGACAAGGTAATTTCTTTGATATTACTTCATTGTCTACCACCTTCAAACATATAAGTACACTATGTTTCATTAAAAAAATTAACGATGATACGCGTAGCATTTTTATGATGCACCCTGTATAATATCTATTTTATAAAAAGCCTGCATTTCAAAAAATTCATTCGACGGGTCCAAGCGATTCTTGATTAAGTGTATTTATTCTATATAAAAGGATGTTCCGTTTTTTTGTCACAACCCTGTTTACCTCGGGGCACTATCCACCGATAATAGTATACGCGTTAAAAAAAAACTCTCCTGCATTAATTATATAAGGATTCTGAGGCATTGTAAGCACGTAACGCGTAGGTTTATGCACGAACAAGCCAGAAAAATGACATTCTCCTATACTTGTCCCGTATAAAAATCAAACTTGGTTATATGTATATGTATAGGCCTTTATAATAGACGATAAACATTTGCATATTCCATTGAATTTCAATTTAAATCTATACACCCATTAGAACCGCCCTCGCACTAATAGCGAATACCTCGACGCTCTAGCTAGATCTACGCACTGGACCCGCTAATTGCCATGAAGTGTCGGTGTCGCTAATAATAGTCCGCCGGTGCGGCAGTCTCACGGCGTCGAGCCGATCTTGTCAATGACCGAAAGGCCGATTTTTGTCGGACCAACAGGTTGCCAAGTAGTGCGGTGTTGTCAAATTTACGTTCTCCTATCAAAAAAATTACCTTGTCGGACTTCCATTGTCTTTATTTTGTTACTTTACTTAACACAACGTTTCGGTTAGTTAGTATCTCTAACCGTTTTCAAGTGTAAACTAAATTATAATTGAAATAACCATAAAACCTAAAATAAATAAGTCCATAGGACAAAAAAGTTTCAAATATTTATGTTTTTATTTAAACGATTATTTACCAACAAAAATTAAAAAATTGATTTCATTAAAAAAATTTAAAGTCGAAATAAAAACATGGATATTAAAAACAGACAATTTGAAGATATTTTTAGAAATGCTTTAATTAATTAATTAATATTGTTCTGAATAATTTATATGAGTAATATTTTTTACTTAAAAATTATAAATTAATAATTTTATTATAGGTAATATATTTCTTCAAAAAAGCTGCGTTTATACTATAAATTAACATTTTTACTTTAAAAAAAAAAGATTTTTAATGCATATTTATGATTTATGATTTTACATACTAAAACAAAAAATAAGATTTGCCCCTAACAAGCTCAGCTTCAGGGGATTGAAGAATAAGTTTATCGAAGACAACATAAACATATTTATTATATTATTAAATTTTTAAATAAACTTATTATTGTTATTATTATTATTATTAATTCTAAGGCTACGGTCTTAAATACTATCCATGTGCAATGAAGCTTGATGACTCCGCCTACGTGCTTATTGGAGTGTGAAGTTTGAGCTGTTGGTTTTGGACAAGAAGAGGCTTCCAGATATTGGGGATATCTATACTTGGTTTACTAAATATATGGGTATTTTGATTCATAAAAGCTGCTTCCTTGAATTTTCGTTTTCTCCAGTGCTGTTCTGTGTCCAAAACCTTGGCTTCTGACCACTGTATATTATGTCGGTTGGTCCATACATGTTCCGCTATACCTGATCTCGAAGTTTCACCTCTTTGAGTATGTTTCAGATGTTCTTTAACTCGTACGGGAAGAGGTCTTTTAGTTTCTCCAATGTACAATTCGCCACACTCGCAAGGGATTTGATAGATACAATTGTGTTTTCATTACTGGGGGATTTTACTTTTGTAAGAAAGCTTCTAAGCTTACTTCCGGATTTGAAGGCTGTTTTGATATTATAGTTTTTGGTTATCCTTCTAATCTTTTCAGAAATCCCCTTGACATAAGGTATTGTATTGCAATGGATTTATATACTATTAATATGTAAGGGAAAATAATAACACACAGTCTGCTCCACTAGTTTAATCGAAGAATTCAAAAAATCCTTAGACCGTACATGTTTCGAAGGCAAAAAAAGGTTAGTCGAGCAGACTGTGTGTTATTATTTTCCCTTATAATATCACTCCACTGAGAGATGGACTACTTCCACAAAACTATTAATATGTTCCAAAAATCGTATCAGCTCTTCGTTGCTGTCTGCCCAGATAATAAAGGTATCATCAACATATCTAAGCCAAAGTTTAGAGTTTAAAGAACATCTGAAACATACTCAAAGAGGTGAAACTTCGAGAGCAGGTATAGCGGAACATGTGTGGACCAACCAACATAATATACAGTAGTCAGAAGCCAAGGTTTTGGACACGGAACAGCACTGGAGAAAACGAAAATTCACAGAAGCAGCTTTCATGAATCAAAATATATTTAGTAAATCTAGTATAGATATCTCCAATATCTGGAAACCTCTTCTTGTCCAAAAGCAACAGCTCAAACTTCACACTCCAATAAGCACGTAGGCGGAGTCATCACGCTTCATTGCACATGGATAGTATTTAACACAGTTGCCTTAGAATTATAATTTAGTTTACACTTGAAAACGGTTAGAGATACTAACTAACCGAAACGTTGTTTTAAGTAACAAAATAAAGACAATGGAAGTCCGATAAGGTAATTTTTTTTGATATTACTTCATTGTCTACCATCTGTGTCTCCTAGTTTTGTAAAATTTATAGATTGAACTTACCCTGCTCACACTCGTCGATGTCCTCGGAACAATCCACACCCTTGTAGCCCGAGGCACAGCTGCACGTGTAGGAACCGTTGATGGGGCTGGTGTCGCAGATGGCATCGATATGACATGGATTGCTGGTGCAGGCGTCGTCCAAGTGACATAGTAGACCTGGAAGAAAGAGGAATTGATTTTGAGGTGAGGATCAAGTAATGGTAAATGTTAACCTAAGGGTAGAGTCATGCAACGAACTAATGACAACTTTATTTCAACATTTGGAGTGGGAAAACAACATATTATCGGGAACAACTTCAAACATTTACCCTTTAAGATTATTGAGGTATTTGTACAAATTTGTGTTCATTTACTGTATATTCTGATGTTTTTGATATTTTTACGGATCATATTTTGCGCAGTACTGTGGAGTGATGCTTTCCTACAGTTTTACCAAGAAAAAGTTCTAAATCTGCATAATTTTCTTGCGCTCTGCGATCGAGTATATCATTATTTTGCTCTGAGCAGTTGCATTTATTAATTACAGAACCTTTACCCTCAAATCTACGAACAACTCTTTTCCATATAGTACCACGAGTTTATTCTTAATAACTTTTAATTATATTATATATACTATCAAAGAAATTCAACAAAACGTTGATAGCAACCAAAAATGCTGCCCACTGTCCCTAGATTTATGTAAAGCATTTGATACAGTCAATCACAACATTTTACTTAAATGCCTTTACAATATTGGAATTCGGGGAAATATTTATTTATTGTTAAAAAATGACTAAGTAATAGAAAACAGTTTGTTCAAATGGAAAATGTTAAAAGTTCACAAAAAACATAACTTGTGGTGTTCCGCAAGGATCAACCTTAGGACCTACCTTTTTTTAATTTACATTAATTATATAGCAAAATTAAATTTAAAAGGTCAAATAAAATTGTTTGCCGATGATACTACTATTGTATATTGTCATGAAGACTATACTCAAATTCATAATAACATTAACCACGACCTAAATATAATATGTAAATGGCTTGAAATAAATAAATTACCATTACATTTTAATAAATCATCTTTTATGTTTATAAGTAAATCAAAATTAAAAAATAATAATATTTCTTCACTATCTTTCAATAATCATTTAATTAAATATACTAATACAATTAAATTTTTAGGTTTATACATACAGGGTATTCCCCCCTACTCGATGGTACATTAGAAGTATCTGGAGAACGAAAAGAAAAATAATTTTGAAATTTTCACTACGGCCATAGGAGACTGCGCTCTAGCTTTTAAAAATAATTTCGCGGTTGCAGTGTTGCCAGATCTATTGATTACTGACATCAACTTCGGAATTTTAAATGAGACTTTCTAACAGTACGTCCTAGAGCAAAACGGCTTACATGCCTCTATCTTCAATTTTTATTATCTTCCCAAAAAAACCAACTTCCGGTTAAACCGGATGTAACTCGAAAGCAGGAAATATAGTTGTTCCGGTTTAACCGGAAGTTGTTTTTTTTGGGAAGATAATAAAAATTGAAGATAGAGGCATGTAAGCCGTTTTGCTCTAGGACGTACTGTTAGAAAGTTAGAAGCTGTCAAAGTTCAAAAATGTCACTTTTCGAGAGTCAATATCTCGGAAACTATGAAGTATAGACTAATAATGCATTTAATAAAAAATAATTATAATTTTATGTGGAATTTAAAAATGTAAAAATATACAGGGTGTCTCATTTAAAATTCCAAAGTTGATGTCAGTAATCAATAGATCTGGCAACACTGCAACCGCGAAATTATTTTTAAAAGCTAGAGCGCAGTCTCCTATGGCCGTAGTGAAAATTTCAAAATTATTTTTCTTTTCGTTCTCCAGATACTTCTAATGTACCATCGAGTAGGGAATACCCTGTATATTGATGAAAATTTAAGTTGGAAAAAACATATTGAATATTTAAGAATTACCAATAATTGGCATTTTGTTAAAGCTAAAATTTATATTATTCTTTGGTTTATTCAAAATTACAGTATATGATTTCAATTTGGGGATCAGCGAATTTAACTACAATTTAGCCATTAAAAAAACTACAAAACAGAATAATTAAATGCATACATAAACTTCCTTTTTCAGAACCAACTATAAATTTGTATGATCCAATTCTAATACACTCTGTTATTATTAAAGAAAAACAATCGAATATATTTCCTTCGACCGACATTATTCATTCACATCACGAGACAAAGCCATCATATTCAAACACCAATGGTAAAGAGTACTTTTGGCCAAAGATGAATATTATATAAATGAATAACAATTTACAACAGTTTGCCGAAAAAAATTAAAGAAATATCAAAATTATGAATTAAAAAAAAAACCATGGCCAATCTGACGATGTACTACCCGGTATGTAGGTTATTGATAAACCCTTACTTTTTAAAATTCATTTTTTTACTAAAAGTCCTTGTATATGACGTCAAACTTGCTACAAAAATGATTTTCTTTCGGGCTACGTATAATTATTTTAATAGACTTTAACTGTGAAAAGAAAGAAAAAACTATTTCCGTTATAATGTTTTATACAACAAAATAATTATAACCGACTACAAACCAAAATAGGCTAAATAATGATCTTGCCTTCAGAGTAGTTATTTTCGAAATAGTCGCTGTTTAATAGACCCGAAAAGAGATGCCGTCAAACGGTACGCAAATTAGTTTTTTTTTAAACAGGAGTCGTTAAACGAATTTCGGTATAGATAATTGATAACTATTGTCGCACTATTACAGTTATCTTTTTGCTGTTAAAATTGAAAAAAAAAACAATTTTAGGATTAACTGCACGTATCTTATTGGGTACTTAGGAAGATTAAAACGGTCGATTTTAGATAATAAGATCGATATGGTAAAAAGTAGGACCATAAGAACCATTTAAATAACCGTACAGAGTCCCAGACTTATGATCTATCGATGAATTACGGGAACGTTGAAAAAATTGCAATATTTTAAAATTTATTAATAGAATTGTGCATGATACCTCTTATTAAAAAGAAATCGTTGAATTTTAGATTATAACTTATAAGATAAGAACTTATCTCCTGCGCAAACAAAAGTTACGTTTTATGGGTGAAAAAATGCGTCCGAGCGCATGGCTCGCCGGTCAGCTGCCTTCGCTCTGAGCAGCATCGGGCATGCGCACAAACCTCGTGTTATCGGCCTGTCCTTCTTTAGTGACATGCTCAAAATACACTTCGGAACCGGCTCGGCCGCCATTTTTGTTGTTGTGTTTTAATGTTTCTCTGTGGATTCCTTGTGGTTTTCTTTGCTATTGTAGATTGTGTTTGTTCTTTTAGTGACTCTGATTGGAGTATAAACAATGACTAGTAACAGCCGTTGCTTGTATGACAAAAAAACATTCCAATCGTGCAACAACGGCAAAATTCGTGTATACTCGGATACATACGATATGACGACATAAAACTAACTGAGTGGAACCTTAAAATTCAGTGCCCCAAACCACTTTTTCGAAAAAAATATTCTATTTTAATACATAATGTCTACAATACCTAATTTCTATACATGAAATAATTTTTCCATATTTTGCAATGTCTTCAAGACATGTTTTTATTACGAAAACCTTTTTGACATCTTCTTTTTAGCAGTGTTTTTCTACCTCCACGTTCCCTTTTCCTGGTTCTTCTAGACCCTTTCAACTGACTTTTCCGCATACTATTTTACTATTTACAAATTGGAAATATACAATGTGTCCCATAACTAAGGGGATATGCAACAGGATCAAGTACGTATACGCTGAAGCATTTTCACATTATCGCCAATTTTCTGAAATAAGTTTTTACTTGGATCACCATATATGTCGTTATTCATGAATATTTTATCATAAGAAATTAAGCACCTATTTTTATGTCTCCTATCGTCTGTTGCTGCATGACATTTTAGTTATGGGAGTACGTATGTCTTATTTTTCTTACAAATTATATTTTGTAATAGGATTCTGTTAGATTTCCTATCCGCCTTAGTGCGTAATAAAAATTGGTATCAGAAATTAGTGTCACATTTAAAGTATTAACTAACTAAATGTTGCATGTAACCGATTTAATACAAAGTTCCAAACCAGAACAAATAAGTTTAACTGCTTAAATCCCAATAACTTGTTAAACTTTAGGTCATGGATAGAAAATCTATGGAGGCTTTCACTTGCCGCGAACTAGAGTAACTTCTAATCCATATAGACGTATGTTTTAACTTATCTTCATTTCTAATATCTTCACATAATGTAATTTCAACAATCCAATTTTTGATGCCATAAAAGCTCCATTAAGATTTTATGCCTACCACTTATCATTTTCTCTTTTGCTAAAACCATCAACAATATATTTTTCTGTTTCTTGATGATGAACGTTTCTGCGTTCGAAACATGTAGTGACCTTTAAACCAATAATTTTTTATTCTATTAAATTTTGTGGAGGAAGACTTTGTGTTTTTCTTTTCTCTTCATAATTGAGTGGAGTTTCTTCGTTTAATATATGGGACTGGATTAGTGCTAGAAGTCTAGAACTTTTGACAATTGTTCAGGAGAAACTGACTGTGCTGCTGTTTTCTTCGATTCATCATTTTCCAGCACGATAAAATCCATACAGGAAGAATTGTGCAAGAATTAACCCCGGAGAAAACGTGGAGTTTAAAGAGTCCAGACATCAATCTGATTGAAAACGTTTTGGGAGAAATAGTAAACTATATATTTAAAGTATTAACTACACGCCAAAAAAAAATATAAAAGCCTTTTAAAAACAGAACGCTGCAGATCATTTTGAAAACCTTCATTTTTACCTCGTATATGTAACGTAAAGCAAGTTGGAATCGTACCTTTTCGGTTTTCATAATATAGTCTCGGATTCTATGTTGCTTTTTTTTCGCTGGTTTATTGAATAGTACTATTGTACGTATCAACCGGAACAAACGGACAAATGGAGAAGGTCTCCGTGCAAAGATTAACATGGTTTCTGACTTTACCGACTATTGCTCTTGTAAATTTCCGCGATGCAAAAGCGACGAGCAGAGCTCACTGTTAAAACTACTTAATTCAATTCAAGCCGAGGCTCACGTATTTTGAAACCATATAATGAGGCGTTTTCACCGTTAATCTCTCGCTGAAAAAGAGTATAATTTCGGAGCGCCTTGCAGGCAGCGTCTTATAATTATCGAGATAATGTTAATGCAATTAAAAAATCGTTAAGATCAGAGTATTTCGAATTTTAAGCAGTTTGATCCTTAAATATCGCGAGAAGAGGTTAAGTCTGGTTAATTACACCCTGCGCGGGCTTGAGTTAGGTGATCGGTGACGTCGCAGTTGCTCCTCGTTGTTTTAGGGGGTAATTGTCTTAATGATGGGTGGTAAGCCATCCCATCGACTTAAACCGATTAAATTTTCGAATAGAAGTTATTTTAATATATTATAATATATATTTAATGTTGTGCCGTTGAGTGCTAAGTGAGTTTTACTGGTGTGTCACACGCATAGATATTTACCTTTAGATAAGCAAATAATAATCACGAAAGTGGCAAATTTATTGCCTCGCGCCTGTAAACAGTGCTACACACGATTAGACATGCGCACTGCAACATTATCATTATTTGATGAATGGGAAAATAGACAGGTCCGGGCTGTCAAATTTAAGTTCTTACTCAACAAATTGTAAAAGTTGTAAAATCTTACCCGATATTTTTCGCTATACAGTTCTCCTAAAAGAAGTTATGAAATTCCTTGATATTTATTAAATATGTCAATTTACCTATAGAATATCAAGTCGATACTGATTTTCTTTAAATTTTGTATAAAAGCTAGAAAACATAAATAAATCTACGCGAAATAGGTTATAGGTTGGCAAGCATGTTGATACTCCCACCATAATTTATTGTTACGCTTAAGGTGGAAGTATCAACATGTTTGCCAACCTATAACCTATTTCGCGTAGATTTATTTATGTTTTTAGCATTTATACAAAATTTAAAGAAAATCAGTATCGACTTGATATTCTATAGGTAATAATTGCCATATTTCATAAATATCACGGAATTTCATAACTTATTTTAGGAGAATTGTATAGTGAAAAATATCGGGTAAGATTTTTTTTAACATTATTATGTCATTGTCACTCATTGTTCTTTCACTATACAATTTTCCCAAAATTAGCAATGAAATAAATTGATATTTTTGTAATATATCAGATACTACCTAAATAATGTACCGGCGATATTGATTTTCTTTAAATGTTAGTTATTAAAATAATAAACTCAAAAAATCAACGCGAAATAGGTTATAGGTTGGCAATAGATTAAATGACGTTGAGAATTCAACCTTAAACAGCTAAAATTTGCCCCAAATTAGAGATTTCTGGCATTTTTAGTACGTATCAGATTTTAAGAATAGAAAATTGTTTTCAAGAGTTTGTTCAAATTTTGTTTAAAAATGATGACAAGTCACTATAAAACGTATAAAATCGAATATAAAAACAAACAAAACCAGCAAAATACCCAATATTCGATGTTATCGCGTACCTAACCTCAAGTCAAATATTAGTTGGTATATTGATTTTTACAACTTGGCAAAAACTTGGGTTCGTGTAAAACATTTTCAAGCGCAATTTCTTGTTCAAGAATTTGAAAAAGTTTTTGCCCGAGTACTTGACCCGTGGAATACTTTCACCCTTGGATTGATATAAACATACCTAGATATTTACTTTTTTTTTATATATATAACTAGCGTGTACCCGGCATGCGTTGCAACCCGCTGGTATAAATACAAACCCGATATATTAGTACCGGCATGCCACTTTCTGAAATTGCACCCGTGCGAAGCCGGGACGGGTCGCTAGTTATACATAAAAACCTTCCGTTTGAATCACTCTATCTATTAAAAAAAACCGCTTCAAAATCCGTTGCGTAGTTTTAAAGATTTAAGCACCCAGACAGCGACAGCGACTTTGTTTTATATATGTTAAGATTAAGAAGATTAAGATATAAGTATAGAGAAAAGTGTCTTTTAAACTTTTTGAAGATTGCAGGGCTGCAAATAAAATATACTAAAACATGCATCGGGGTAATCTGTCTTGGTGTGTGTTTCTCTTTATTTTCATACCTTGTTTGTGTAGCCTAAGCTTAGTTAGATGTGTTTAAACTGATCATAATAAAATAAAGTTATATATCAAGATACATCATTACTCCATACTTACTAAAAATACAAAATACCCGATATTTTACCCCTATTTGGGCATAATAAAAGCATACAACGGCTGTTACTAGACATTGTTTATATTCCAATCGTAGTTACTAAAAGCACAATTCACTTATCTACACAAAAACTAGAAATCCGTAAATATTAAACATCCACAATAAACAACAAGGAATCCACAGAGAAAACTTACACATTAAACCATAAAACTTAACTTTTGTTTGCGCAGAAGATAAGCTGTACGTATCTAAAGGTAAATGTCTATGGTCACACGTAGAACCCATCAACAGCACCTTGAGCCGATTCGAAAAGAAATTTTTACCTTCGAGCAGTTCCTCTGGTAATAAACAGATATTTCGTCGCACGCTTACCTGAAAAATTATGTCAAGATAAGAAAACATTAAACATCGCTGTGGCCGTCCACCTAATCCGAACAGAAGAATTTGCTTATTCGCTGCTATGGAGGAGAATGAACCACAAGACCAATACGGAAGATTAATCTTTTTAAAGAAAATCGTCACATCCACCATAATGTCTTATTTCTATGGGTTCGCGGAATGCCCTGGGTCAAATAACACACACCTCTAAATGCATTGCCCCGAGAAACACACATAAATATTCCATAGTTTCTGAATAACAAAACGCCGAGTGCGGACACTTCAATGCATTTATTTTATCGCTAAACGTGTTTCTCTCAAACAGTGTCGATTTGTACACTTTGTATTGTCCATTTATTCTCTAGACGTATTTTATGGTCTTGATTTTTTTCTTGAGGAATTGTATAGATAGAGTACATCGGTACTATGTCTAGGGCGTTTGTTACTTTGGCTGGAGGGAAATTAAAACAATGAAGTGGTTTACCCCGCCCCCCTTCAATTAGGGTTGGTTTCACTTACACCTTACACGCCCTTAGTTCTTCGATTTTCACAAACGAACTTATCCAACCTCCCACCCTAGAACATTAGAAAATAGGAGACTACTTTAGCACTTCGGCTCTCCACAATATTATGTAAATCTGGTCGATTCATCGATCGGTTCTTTCAAAAATATAAAGATAGATATTACTGAAATCCGAGCTACTTTTTTTTACTGCCCGGCATTCTAAAATTATTACAGCTACAGGTTATGCAGAATAAGTAATTAACTTGGCTTCGGATACAACCTGAGATGCATTTTTCAGGGTAATTACAAAAAGATCTTCTGCAAAATTACCTTGGACCAGTTTTTTGCTGAATATTTAATTATTTGATCGAACCGTTTTATGGTATCTTAAATCCATCCCATCTTATGCTGGCTCGAAAATGATGAATATAACCATTAAGTTTTAAATTGGTATTATAAAATTAAAGGACACTAACGTAGTGAACGTCATGTTTATATAAACAGTATCTCGAAAATGACTTGGCGAATTACTGGTTTAAACTTTCCCCTTGTTATCCTAGGCTACTACTTACCGGTTTTCCCGGGCGTACATCGACAATAAAAACTCCCTACTCTGTCAATACAGGTGGCGCCGTTGAAACACGCTGCGCCTGCGCAGTCGTCGATGTTGACGCTGCAGTCCGGTCCGGTCCAACCGTTGACGCAAATGCAGGAGTACCCGCCGATGCTATTGGTGCAAGTGGCGCCGTTTTGACAGACCGACGGACGGAGTGCGCATTCGTCGACGTCCTGAAAAATAAAAAAACATTGTTAGAATTTATTGTGTATAGAGAAATATACAGGGTGTTTGGGGAAAAAAGGGCAATATTTTGGGAATGCGTTCAGAGGGAGCATATGTTTTAGTTCGATTCTCAATCATTTCTGAAATAATAGGTTCTAAAGTTTTTGTAAGTTAATTTTTATTTTAAAAGCGAATAATTGCAGTACAAACTAACTTAATAAAGAATATTTTCAAAAACCCCTCCACCTAATTCAATACATTTTTTGGCACTTTGTTAAGCGCTCGGGTAGCACGTTGGATCGAGTGGGGATTGTTTTTTCGTGTTTCATATACTAGCGATTTCATCCATCCCCAAAGGCAATAATCAAGCGGGTTTAAGCCTGGTGACCTCGGTGGCCAAACTTGCGTACCACCTCTGCCAATCCAGCGATTAGGAAAACGATAATTCAAGAAATTTCGCACACGGAAACTAAAATGAGGTGGGGCTCCATCATGTTAGAAATACATTCGTTGTCGAACATTTAACGGAACATCATCCAAAATGTGTATCAAATGGTCTTCCAAAAACTGGACCAAACAACTGGTCGTTGAGCATTCCACACCAGACATTAATACTGAATCGATGTTGAACGTTTCGTTCAAATGTAGCATGAGGGTTTTCATCTGACCCCCGATGTTCATTGTGGCAATTATTAATTCCATCACTAGTGAACTGAGCTTCATCGCTAAATAAAATGTATTTGTGCAGACTTCGATTTGGATGGATCCATTCACAAAATTGTACCCTTGAAGCAGGATTACCATCTAGAAGATGTTGAACGGGTTGAACGTGAAAAGGTTTTAAACAGTTTTTTTTTCTAAGTGACTCCCATACGGCTAGATGTGATGGTATATAAAGTTCATTTGCAACACGTCTCGTACTACTTATACCTGAGTTCTCTGCGACAATATCCAGAGCATTTTCTTCATTTTTCACATCTAGACTCTGCACTCTTTCAGAAACAATTCTCACGCTTGGAAACATTTCAGTTTCCTGAGCACTTGCAAATACTTTTTGAAAAACTTCTATTAGCAACTCTTCGATTTGGAAAACGACGTCGATTTTCATTAACTGCGCGCATCGCACTACCGTAACAGTAACCATACACGAATATCATGTCGGCATACTCTCTGTGACTGAATAAATAAAAATAAGTATGAAAATCATGGTTCAAGTTGATACGCTCAATATGAAGCTAACTAAGGTACTATGCATGCATGTCAAAACTATCATTTAGAATGTATCAGACGTTTAAAACTAAAGCCTCATTATCTCAATATAAAAAAAATTCATAACCGATTATTTCAAAAATGGTTGAGAATCGAACTAAAACATATTATGGGTTTGTTCGTTTGGGTACTTTTACCCTCTGAACACATTCCCAAAATATTGCCCTTTCCTTCCCAAACATCCTGTATACATACAAGTTGTAAACCTTACTATAGTTTTTAACTTACCTGTTCACAGTATCTGCCGGTGTACGTGGAAGGGCACTGACAGGTGTAGCTGTCGACGCCGTCCATGCAAGTGGCGCCGTTTTGACATTGATGGCCTGGACAATCGTCGATGTTTTCCTCGCAGTTTGGTCCACGAAAACCTGTAACAAAACGGAGAGTAAGTGAGACAATTCAAGATTTTAAAAAGTATGTTTTGTAAATATTAATAGTATTCATTGATTCTTAGAGATCATGTAGACAGTCGGCTTTTTATCGGTAACCGAACGCGTACAAGAAAAAAGGGTATTTTGAATGCTCGTTTCTTGTCGAGGCATTCGACTAGAACGGGAACTGACAGTGCCACTTTAACAAATTGTTTTCGATGATACCTACATAGCGGTCACTGTCACTTTGTCGTGTAAAGTCAGAAGGTTGTGTTTCCTACCCTTCTTCTGTGACTTTAAAATAGAAGTAAATATGGTTCAAAGTCAGAAGGTTGTTTTTCCTACCCTTCTTCTGTGACTTTAAAGAGGAGTAAATATGGTTCAAAGTCAGAAGGTTGTTTTTCCTACCCTTTCTTTTCTGTGACTTTAAAAGAGGAGTAAATATGGTTCTCAAGTTGGATAATTAGACCATGGCTGAAGCCTTTGAAAATGGTAAAAAGTGAAAAAAAAATAATAGTAGGATGAAACCCATTGGAAAAGGAAGAGAGTATAACAAAAATGAAAGGAAAAATAATTTACGGGCGATCCGAGGTCGATAAGTGGAAGGGGGTGAGTTTTTAAGGGTAGAAAACGATTTATCTCGATTTCCGGCAAAACTACAAGTCCTATGGAAAAACGTTGAATGGCAAAGTTGTAGGTAATAAAAAGATCTACAACTTTTGTATTTACACTTTTTTCACATAATCTCAAAATGTATGTGAAAAATTGAAATAACCAAGTTTTTGGTTTTTTATTTTTATCTTTTACAAAAATTTTTTTTCACGAAATTTGGTGAAAACTTACCCTTTTATATCCCAAACACACTGTGTAATTTTTTTGATTTAAAATATTTATTTTTTCACCTTATTTTGACTTAATATCAAAAAAGCACCCTAATTTTCAATCGAAAATTCTCACGTCAAAATATCTACTTTTTAAAAAAGTCGGTGGCCTTTTTGTTCGCTGAAATCTTTACTTTCTGATGGTGTAAAAAAATATGCATTACTATGGTAAATGTTCTCAAAAAATGCAAAGAAACGAAAAAAACTCGAATCCGAATTGTTTTTTTAAATCATTATGTACAATTTTGAGCCCACCGACTTTTTTTAAAAAAGCAGCTATTTTGACGTGAGAATTTTCGATTGAAAATTAGGGTGCTTTTTCGATATTAAGTCAAAATAAGGTGAAAAAATAAATATTTTAAATCAAAAAAATTACAGTGTGTTTGGGACATAAAAAGGTACGTTTTTCACCAAATTTCGTGAAAAAATTGATAAAAATAAAAAACCAAAAACTTGCTTATTTGAATTTTTCACATAAATTTTGAGGTTATGTGAAAAAAGTGTATATACAAAAGTTGTAGATCTTTTTGTTACCTACAACTCTACTATTTAACGTTTTTTCCATAGGACTTGTAGTTTTGCCGGAAATCGAGATAAATCGTTTTCTACCCTTAAAAACTCACCCCCTTCCACTTCCCGACCTCGGATCGCCCGTAAATTATTTTTCCTTTCACCCTGGTTTAAATAGAAAAAATATACTGTACAACTCTAGTGGATTGACTGGATTGTTCATATCCACTCTTGATATACAAACGACTATTATTTCTAATGCCATATACGAAACGAGATAGTGATAGCGAAGTGATATGATCGATAAATTTTTTCAAAGCAAACCTAAAATGCATTGCTA
The DNA here is from genome assembly GCA_963969555.1 of Polydrusus pterygomalis. Lineage (NCBI taxonomy): Eukaryota > Metazoa > Arthropoda > Insecta > Coleoptera > Curculionidae > Polydrusus > Polydrusus pterygomalis. The sequence goes on from OZ018383.1 coordinate 12,746,266, forward strand.
TTAAGCGATAGGCAAAGTCTAACTTTGTGCACGCAAATATTAGCATACAATAAACGAAATAAGGCAAAATAAACCTTTCCTTTCAGGCCAATAAGGAATAGATTATATCGATAATAATTATTATGGCTGCATTTCCCCACTGGCCATAATAACATTTCATATGAAATATAGTCTGTTTGACGAACATAAAGCAGCTCGTATTAATAATACTGGATATTTTACTTGTAATGTATACTAGGAATTTGAAGAGATTTCTATAAAAACAACACGGAGCACATCAACGAGGATGAGCACTGTTTATAGAGAACATTCCATCGCATAAAAAATAACCTTGTCGAACTTCCATTGTCTTTATTTTGTTACTTAACACAACGTTTTGGTTAGTTAGTATCTCTAACCGTTTTCAAGTAGTGTAAACTAAATTGTAATTCTAAGGCTACAGTCTTAAATACTATCCATGTGCACTGAAGCTTGATAACTCCGCCTACGTGCTTATTGGAACATATTAATAGTATAAGACAATCCATTAAATTTACCATGGAAACGGGAAAACGTTCCACACTACCTTTTCTCGATGTTCTCGTCAAACGAGGTGCTGAAAACATAGAAACTTCCGTGTACAGGAAACCCACCCACACAGGGCAATACTTGATCACGGATCGAAGCATTCAAACTCCATAAAACAGGGCATAATTCCAACTCTTTATCACGGAGCATCTAACGTTTGTGACAATCCGGAAGACCTTAATATTGAAATTTCAAATATCAAAAAAGATTTAAAACAGAATGATTACGCTGAAACCTTTGTAACTAATACCATCTCAAAACTTAAAAATCGCGAAGTAAAAACTAATACAGAAATGAAAGAGGAGCAAGCATTTCTTACAATACCTTATGTCAAGGGGATTTTTGAAAGGATTAGAAGGCTAACCAAAGAATATAATATCAAAACAGCCTTCAAATCCGGAAATACACTTAGCTTTCTTACAAAAGTAAAACCCCCCCAGTAATGAAGACACTAAAAATTGTATGTATCAAATCCCTTGCGAGTGTGGCGAATCGTACATTGGAGAAACAAAAATACCTCTTCCCGTACGAGTTAAAGAATATCTGAAATATACTCAAAGAGGTAAAACTTCGAGATCAGGTATAGCCATGTATGGACTATGGAGGGCTTTAGGAAGAAGTCCGATCGAAAATGGCTGTTCTTTAAATTTACGTCCCTGTTTAGTAGTTAGTTCGCTGGTTTCCCGGTCGCGGCGCAGTGATCGTCAAGTGTTTGACTTTTTACAGGTTTTGATATACGTCTGCGGTATTTCTGTCCAATAATTAATAAAATAAGCTTTATTAGATATAATATGTTGGCCTTATAAACAATGAGTAGCGTAGGAAGATATAGAAATAGCGTTTGCTTCGTACCGGGTTGTAAAAGTGGATATTCTTCTGATAAAAATCTCAGGAAAAATCGAGGTGAGAAGAACCCTAGTCTCTTTCCAAGCTCCTAAGGTGGGTAAAAATTACAAAGAAAGGTTCACAATATTGTTTATTAAAAATGTATATAGCAACGTGCAGCATTGTGTAATTATTTGCTTTCCAAACAAAAAGTTGTTTGTGTGTCTAGAAAAACCGCCTGTATTTGAAAAAACTAAGCATTTGTAATAATGATACATTGTCTTAGAATGCAATACCCCCAACTACACACGAGGATTATGTATCAAGGAAGTATCCCGAAACTATCTCTTATACATATCTCAGCCTGTAGAGGGTTTTAGTTAACTAAATTCAATAAAACAGTTAATTATCCCATTTATCCCATATAAACCCATGCATTTTACAGATTTAAAGGAACACATGCGCCCCTGACGGCAATTTTTAAAGCTGCTTTACCGATCCAAAACTTGGCCCGAAACCAATGTATTGCGATCGGACTCCTAACCTAAAGCCCTCCATAGTATGGACCAACCAACATAATATACAGTGGTCAGAAGCCAAGGTTTTGGACGCAGAACAGCACTGGAGAAAACGAAAATTCAAGGAAGCAGCTTTTATGAATCAAAATACCCATATATTTAGTAAACCAAGTATAGATATCCCCAATATCTGGCCTCTCCTTGTCCAAAACCAACAGCTCAAACTTCACACTTCAATAAGCACGTAGGCGGAGTCATCAAGCTTCATTGCACATGGATAGTATTTAAGGCAGTAGCCTTAGAATTATAATTTAGTTTACACTTGAAAACGGTTAGAGATACTAACTAACCGAAACGTTGGGTTAAGTAACAAAATAAAGACAATGGAAGTCCGACAAGGTAATTTTTTTGATATTACTTCATTGTCTACCACCTTCAAACAAACATTTCCACGGTTCCAGAGAAAAAGGCCGCCCACACACTGATAGCGGTGGTACCGAAAGCTAAACTAAACATTCAATTTCTACACAACATACACTATATTGATTTTAAGTCGTGACAGAAACGAAGGACTAGATTACTATTTCAATACGCCATCGGGTGAAAAAAGGAAAACTAATGAATTGCGTTGTTTAAATCGAGAATAATAGCCTCAGTTGTGGTGTAGAAAGAGTGACCCCGCCTTCTCGGTATGCCATGTATAACGAGATTTATTTTATCTAGTTCTAGTTGTAATAATTCGAAGTTGAAGCAACAATAACATTATTGTTGATAAGTTCTTATACAGTGACCCGGCAAAACGTTCGCAACAGTTGGGGGATCGTTCTGCATGTCCGATAAGCTAAAAGTCGATTTTGACATACGTCAATTGACCTGTCAATGACTGCATTACGGAACTCTTAATAAACTAAATAATGTGTTCCCTTCAGTAATGAGGGCCCTTTACGATATGTTTATTTTACAGTAAATTTTATACAATCTTAATGATTTTAAAATATTGCAATCCTCCTAAAAAATATGAAGTACCACTTAGTCTAGACACATTTTTATTTGTGTATGTATCCCTGTCAACAGAGCAATGAAGACAGGCCGTGTTACCAGTGAGTGTGGGTAGGATCACATAACCAATAATTACTCCCTACATTATTTACCTCGTACCTTGTTTAATGAATGTATTTGGATTAAACATTACAAATTTTGCTTTTAGCTAAAACACACATAGTTAATAATGTGGGCTCGTAGTTCCACAAAGCAAGGCTCATTTTGATTTTCAATGGTACCAGGACTACTGGTCTAGATCTGTCATATCTTGCGTAAAAAAAGAAGGTACCAAAAGATTTTTGTTTTTAGGGAAAAGCATGGTGACTACTTGATACAGCGCCATTTCTTTAGATTGGCTAAATAAAATCTTCGCTCTTTTAGAGTGTATCACTGCGTTCCTTGACGAACATTTCTATTTCAATTACTATTTTCATGTTTTGAACAACGATCCTGCTAAGTGCATCGACAGTACACAACCCGACTATCAGAATAACAATGAAAGGATAATCGGAAAATTTGCTACATGCGAGACATAGTTATTAATATATCTTTATTCTCAACCAACTTAAAAAGTTCATTACAGAGAATATAACACCAAATATACAATATATAAAATCACAAATAATAAAAATCATGTTTAGTAATTATTATTAATAACTCCATCGAAATTATTTAAAAATATATATATATAATAGCCATTTACAAAAAAATAATAATATATTCTACGTTAAAGTTTGTGTAGTTTTGAAAAATATTTTTTTGTTTTTTTTAATAGTCCATAATTTTGATATTTCTTAAATATTTTTCGGCAAACTGTTGTAAATTGTTATTTCTTTATATAATATTGATCTTTGGTCAAAAGTACTCTTTACCATAGGTGTTTGAATATGATGGTTTTGTCTCGTGATGTGAATAATGTTGGTTGAAGGAAATATTATATTCGATTGTTTTTCTTTAATAATAATAGAGTGTATTAGAATGCATAGTTTTAATTTATAAAGCTTTTCTAAATTTAAATATCCGTTTGGTTCATACAAATTTATAGTTGGTTCTAAAAAAGGAAGTTTATGTATACATTTAATTATTTTCTTTTGCAGCTTTTTTAATGGCTGAATTGTAGTTAAATTCGCTGATCCCCAAATTGAAATCATATACTGTAATTTTGAATAAACCAAAGAATAATATATATTTTTTAAATATTTTAATGATATATAATTTTTAGCTTTAAACAAAATGCCAATTATTGGTGAGATGTAACTTCTTAAATATTCAATATGTTTTTAACAACTTTAATTTTCGGAAATATATAAACCTAAAAATTTAATTGCTTTAGTATATTTAATTATATGATTATTGAAAGATAGTGAAGAAATATTATTATTTTTTAATTTTGATTTACTTATAAAACATAAAATATGATTTATTCAAATTTAATGATAATTTATTAATTTCAAGCCATTTACATATTATATTTAGGTCGTGGTTAATGTTATTATGAATTTGAGCATAGTCTTCATGAAAATATACAATAGTAGTATCATCAGTAAACAATTTTATTTCACCTTTTTAAATTTAATTTTGCTATAGAATTAATGTAGATTAAAAAAAAGTAGGTCCTAAAGTTGATCCTTGCGGAACACCACAAATTATTTTTTGGGAACTTTTAACATTTTCCATTCGAAAAAACAATAAATAAATATTTCCCCGAATTCCAATATCGTATAGGCATTTAAGTAAAATGTTGTGATTGCCTGTATCAAATGCTTTACATAAATCTAGGTACAGTAGGCAGCATTGTTGGTTGCTATCAACGGTTTGTTGAATATCTTTGACAATATCTGCAGCTGTAGCTTCTGTATCTCTAAATTTACGAAAACCATATTGAAATGGAGAGAGTAACTTTTTTTCTTCTAAAAAAATTATTATTCTATTATTTCAAATTTTTTCAAAATATTTATATTTATTTATTTTAATCAATCATATAAAGTAAGAACGCCGTTGGGTTTATAAATGTACTGTTTGTTATTGGGAAAAGCTGCAAATTTAAGCTTTTTAACCGCTGATAAGATATTGAGGTACTTAAAATTTAAGTTCCCGAAAATCGACTCTCACAACCAGTTCTCAACGTCAAGAATACAAGAAATATCCATTTAAAAAATATCTTCTTATTTTGTTGAGGTTTAATATTATTTTAAGTAGCCCTGTCAAGACAGGCCGATGATCTACGGGTAATTTAAAGAAAGAATTTGTTACATTTATGGTATTCCAATTTGTAGGAACGAAAATGTGTATTATGACATTTTTTGGAACTAACATAAGAGCTTGTGTTTTTTTTTGTTATGACTTTGAATAAAAATCAATTAATAATAAAAAAATAATTTAATTTAGTAAATATCTCTTTAATTGTTTTTTAAAAGTTGCCAGTTTTTTAATTTTTCTGATATTACGGAATGATACGGAAGATTGTTATATTTTATTATTCCTTCATATAAAAGCGATTTTTTTCCGAAATTACTTTTTACTGGTATAGTTTGATAATTTATACAACGTCTGGTGTTATGATCATGTAATGTCTTATTCTCCTGAAGTGTTATGTTTGATTTTTTTTCTTTTAAAATAATATAGTGAATTAGAATAGAAATTTTTAATTTATAAATGTTTTGATCGTGTAAATACCCTTTCGGTCTATATAGATTAACAGTTGGCTCTAAATGTGGTAATTTTTGTATACATTTAATAACTTAATTTTGCAATCTTTGTAATGGTTTTAAGTTTGATAAACAAGCAGATCCCCATGCAGAAGCTAAGTATTGTAAATTTGAATATATTTATAAAAAAATATATATTTTTTAAGTATTTCAAAGGAATGAAATATCTAGCTCTGTACAAAACAGATACCAAAGGAGATATCGAGTTGATAATATACTGGATATGTATTTTCAAATTAAATTTTCGTCTAATACTAATCCTAAAAATTATGTCGTTATTAAATATTGAATATTTTCATTATTAAATGTTAAGGGGTTAATGATGGAATTTATTTTATTTTTAGTTATAAACATAAAAGGAGATTTTGTAAAATTTAACGCAAGTTTATTTGATTGAAGCCAAGAAAGAAGTATTTTTAAATCATTATTAATATCAAAATACATTTCTGCAAGAGTTTCAGCAAAATAAATAATTGTTCTATCATCTGCAAATAGCTTTATATTGCCCTTTAAGTTCAATTTGGAAACTCCACATATTATTTCTTTTTCCGAACTTTTTCTTTCCCCAACTTGGGCAAATTGTTTACGATAGCTTAAATAACTTTGAAGTAGTTCGTGTGTATTTCCCCTTATCCCAATACTGAATAATTTGTCCTAATAAAATATCATGCTTTACGGTGTCAACAGCCTTACACAGATCTAAGGACGGTAAACAGCATTTTTGCTGCTGTCGACATTAGCTTGAATATTTGTTATGATATCTCCTACAGCTATTTCTGTATAGATCTGCGAAAACCATACTGGTTAGCAAAAAGTAAATTTTAACTTTCTAAAAAGTCGCATAATTTATTATTAATAATTTTTTCTAATATTAATTAAATGAAGACATGCCCTAAAACGGATGTGACGTCTGGAACTAAGCCGCAACGGCCAAAGATCGAAATCAGTATTATACATGTGCTGCAATATAACTACCACGTTTTCCACTACTCTAAACATGGCATTGCAATAAAATATATTTTATTATCGCAGAAAATGAAGGTACGAAGTGAGGTTAGAAGAAAAACTGGAAAACGCTTCAAATGGTAACATCTGTAACAGTGCAAATCCAAAAGGAGATGGTAAAGCGTCTGCGGAATCGATTGTTTTTCGTGGATGTTTGAAATTTAGTATATCGATAAAATTCTATGATTGCTGCTTAATTGGACAATTATAATTTCAGATTGTTCGAGATTAGATTGATATGGTACGATTGACGGGGCGAGATATGGTAGTCGATCAAAATGCTTGGCCACTGCAATGGAGAATGATAGTTAAATAGTGCAGGTACGCTTTTTTCTCTTACACCAATTACACGACGTTCTGAACGCGGAAAGGGTAACATTACAAAATAATACTTATTGAAGAATAAGTTTATCGAAGACAACATAAACATATTTTGCGGAAGTAGTCCATTATCTCAAAGTGGAGCTGTATCGATATAAAGAAATTAAACCCACAGTCGTCTCCACAAATCTTATATTAAAACAGTTAGATTAACTAGGTGTACATGTTTCGGTACTAGGGAGTACCATCATCAGCACCGAAGGGCCCAAGTGCCACTATTACAAGCAATGTAAACGAAATGTAAAAGATTTAAAAAATAAAAATAAAAACTAAAAACTTGAATAAGACGAGGACATTTTGATTGTTGGACGAAAACAGATTAAAAAGTTTAAAGTAAAATAAAATTCTAAAGGAATTAATTTTCTTCCTCTGCCCTACATCGTAAACAAATAACAAGCTGTTATTTGTTTACGATGTAGGGCAGAGGAAGAAAATTAATTCCTTTAGAATTTTATTTTACTTTAAACTTTTTAATCTGTTTTCGTCCAACAATCAAAATGTCCTCGTCTTATTCAAGTTTTTAGTTTTTATTTTTATTTTTTAAATCTTTTACATTTCGTTTACATTGCTTGTAATAGTGGCACTTGGGCCCTTCGGTGCTGATGATGGTACTCCCTAGTACCGAAACATGTACACCTAGTTAATCTAACTGTTTTAATATAAGATTTGTGGAGACGACTGTGGGTTTAATTTCTTTATATAAACATATTTATTATATTATTAAATTTTAAATAAACTTATTATTATTATTATTATTATTATTAATACAATTTTAGGACCATTAATTTTTAATATTTATATTACCGACTTATTTAGTATAAATTGCGATGGACAAATTCATAGTTTTGCAGATGATAATACAATTTTTTATAGGTACCGATACAAATTGGGACAAATAAAATAATAAAATTAAAAAAGATTTTAAAATTATAAAAAATTGGTTTGATAACAATTTGTTAACAATTAATTTTAATAAAACAAATTATATTCCTTTTACTTTAAACCTAAATAACCTACAACAAAATATGAATAGTATTTAAATAAATGAAGATATTCAAATTTTTAAAGTTAATAAAATAAAATATTTAGGAATTATTTTTTACAGTAAATTAAATTGGAATTTTCACTTAGAATACTTAATTAAAAAATTAAGAAGTTTACTTCCGATTTTTAAATGTAAGACATATGGAAATATTATATTACGCGTTAGTTAAAACTCATTTAAATTACGGAATTTTAGGTTGGGGAGGAATAAATAGAACTTTAGTTAAAAAATTAGAAATATTACAAAAAAGGTTTCTAAAAATTATATTCAATAAAGATTGTCTTTATTCTTCAAAATAATTATATTCAGAAACAAAAAAATTGAACATAAGACAACTTTAGATTTATAACATCTTAATATATATATTTAAAAATAAAAACCTTACACAATTTAAAAACCATAATCATAATACACGTCATAAAAATGAAATAACCATAAAACCTAAAATAAATAAGTCCATAGGACAAAAAAATTTCAAATATTTATGTTTTTAATTTGAAGAAGTAGTCCATGCTTAAAGTGGAGTTAAAAGTATGGGAAAGAAGGAAAAAACAAAAAGTCTTCCTCCACAAAATTTAATAGAATAATTCTTAAGGGTCTCTACATGTTTCGAACGTAGAAACGTTCATCATCAGGAGACAGAAAATGTAATTAAAAAGTGCTGATGGTTTTAGCAGAAGAGAAAATGGTAAAGGACCTTAATGGAGCTTTCATGGGATCGAAAAAATATTTTTGATGTGTAAAAGAGCCATAAAATGGAGAAATTAATGAAATTCAAACCATATTCAGTATGTGAGAAGTCAGTATAAGTGGTCTAAGATAGATAAAAACTGAGGAAGAAGAAGGATCTTTCTAAAAAGAAAGTATAAAAATTATTTAATTTTAGTAAACATTTTAAAGTTTTTGTCAAAAATACTTAGGTGGAGAAAATCATCATCACCTGTGTGATAACCACTACAAATTTTCTCCACCTAAGTATTTTTGACAAAAACTTTAAAATGTTTACTAAAATTAAATAATTTTTATACTTTCTTTTTAGAAAGATCCTTCTTCTTCCTCAGTTTTTATCTATCTTAGACCACTTATACTGACTTCTCACATACTGAATATGGTTTAAATTTCATTAATTTCTCCATTTTATGGCTCTTTTACACATCAAAAATATTTTTTCCATCCCATGAAAGCTCCATTAAGGTCCTTTACCATTTTCTCTTCTGCTAAAACCATCAGCACTTTTTAATTACATTTTCTGTCTCCTGATGATGAACGTTTCTACGTTCGAAACATGTAGAGACCCTTAAGAATTATTCTATTAAATTTTGTGGAGGAAGACTTTTTGTTTTTTCTTTCTTTCCCATTTATGTTTTTATTGACTTAAACGATTATTTACCAACAAAAATTAAAAAATTGATTTCAATAAAAAAATTTTAAGTATATTAAAAACAGACAATTTGAATATATTTTTAGAAATGCTTTAATTAATTAATATTGATCTGAATAATTTATATAAGTAATATTTTTTACTTAAAAATTATAAATTAATAATTTTATTATAGTAATATATTTCTTCAAAAAAGCTGCGTTTATACTATAAATTAACATTTTTACTTTAAAACTTGATTTTTAATGCATATTTATGATTTTACATACTAAAACAAAAAAATAAGATTTGCCCCTAACAAGCTCAGCTTCAGGGGATTGAAAAATAAGTTTATCGAAGACAACATAAACATATTTATTATATTATTAAATTTTATATAAACATTATTATTATTATTATTATTATTAATACACCTGTTTTAATATTACAATTTTTCTGATTTATACAATTTGGAAGACTGTGTTTGGAGGTTACCCACACGCAGACCCATTAAATGTCCACCTTAATAAATAATATTAAAGTTATTAATAAGAATAATTAAATATTTTATTAATAAGCAATATATCGAACAAATAGATAACAATATTGCCGATTATTTATATTCTAAAGCTTATAAGTCCCAGATAATTTCGAAATTATACGGCTTCCATTTGATTTAAGAATAAATTTAAATATTAAATTGTATTTAAGCATGAAAGGATCCTCGGTTTTAAAATGGAAATTGATAATTTTGAGAGGATTGTGATTAATTACCAAAACTAAAACTAGATGAGCATCTTTCACACTTGGGTGTATAAGCGACTAGGTCGGTGGCCTCGTTATCCTCCAGTCCCATATTTATTTATTTTATTTATTTATTTTTAAATAAACGGGCTTTGCCCAATATTAATACAATCTATATAATTAAATCCCTAATAAAAACAAGACCTTTAGCTACACTTGCACTTTTCAACAACTCTTTACTTTGCACGACACACTGCGAATCGTCATCCTAATCCAAAATTAGTTCTTTAATGGCTTCGAAATGCTCTGCGTAGAATATTGCGGCCTTAATCCATGTTCCCCGCCGGGTAATTCGAGGTACATCTCTTTCAATACGACTTAACTATCGGGGAATATGTTTATAATGGTACTCCTTGTTCAGCAGTCTGGTATAGATCTCAATGACGTCTAAAATATGGTTCTAGTATAGGGATCTTCTTATTATATTCCTACTGAAATGAGTTTCCTTCAGCACCATTGCTCATCCTTTTCTCTCTTGCTGGAACGATAGGGCGGAAGGTAGTTGGGTTTTCTAGTCATGATGCCTGAGAACATTCCCGATATATTGAGATCACTTCAAGCTGAACCGCGAGTTCTCGTCTTACCACTAAGTGTAAACGACAACGTGGTTGTTATCCCATCTTCGTTGGGAACATTCCGTTTATAAAAACGTTAGTGGGAAGACGGGTACCAAAAAAAAAGACACAATGTGACTCCGGTTACTCAGACGGAAACATCATACAACTCAAATAATCAAAGGGTTAAATAAAATAAACTATTTTATTCAAGGTTTTTCAATCAATTATTTGAAATTTACAATGCTACGTTTGTTTGAGCTCAATTACTAAATATTACCGATCGTTATTACGAATTGTGTATCATTAGGAAATAAATCGAGACCATTAGATAGAAGATGCGGGATGTTGCAGAACTACTTAAATAATTACGAAACGTTTTAAACCTTTACCATCGTGTTTCGCTTACGTTTTTACTGAGGAAGTTCGTAAGTTTTTACTGCTTAAAACTCCGTAATGTGTAAGTTTTTATACAATACATCGAATCGACGTATCCGGAATTATTCACCTTTTTCTTAGCATTGTTGACAATTTGTGGGCAAACGTGACACTTGTCAACGATTAGTGCTAGGCATGTGAGGTAAAATATCAGAAGTGCATACAGTTTGTAGTAATAATATTGGGTGATGGGTTATCAAAACTCGTATCATAAATATGAATATACCATTCTCTATCTCTTTCGCTGTTCTGAGGGAATTAAGACATGTGAACATGAACGGCTTTGGGAAAACAAATTATTTGCTGCAAATACTGACAGACGCAGTTGGAGACGAATTAAAAATTATTGAAAACTACTTTAAAACCGGTCGCTTGGGGCTGTTGCAATTGAAATGATGACCGAGGCAATTTGCTTCGGCAGTTATTTTTGTAAAATACCAGTTCGGTGCAAGTAAATATACTTGTAATGTACACGGAAAGAGTTATTCTATTTTACATGTTTGTTTGAGTCGAGCCTAAATCTAAAATCTAAATGGAAATTTCTCGTTTTTTAAGAATACTTTATCGCTTAAAAAAGGTTTTATTACAAATTATATGATGGAGAATCTGACTTGGAATAAATTTAGTAAATCCAGTACAGTTTTAAAAAATATAGGGTTGCCATTAAAAAAAAATACCGATATGATCATATCTAAAGGGCGGAATGTATGCAAAATGCATATATATGCATTATTTTGTGCATATTTTGTAAATTTTATAATAAAATGCATATTTTAAGAGCATATATTTATGTTTTCGGCTTTATCAAAAAATTTAAAACGTTTAAGGTTTATTGTCCAGTTCGGTACTTATTTTAGGGATTTTCCAATCTGAAGATTATAATAATTATATTTACATTTTGTTATACACAAGGTATTTATTGGTGGTTTCCGGGGTTTGCAGGTATATTGTTGGGAGTTTGTTTATTGTCACTTAATAATGCGTTATCATTACCTGCTTGACAAACTGTATTTGAATTAAAATAAATTAATTTCAAATGTAAAAAAAGTGTTTCTAAAAGCTCCTCTAAGAGTGCAGTTATATAAAGAGAGATTACCAGGAGTTAGTTTACCTTCAGAACCTGTAATTGCTCGGTGGGGAACATGGATTATTCTACGCAGAGCATTTCGAAGCCATTAAAGAACTAATTTTGGATTTAGATGACGATTCGCAGTGTGTCGTGCACAGTAAAGAGTTGTTAAAAATTGCAAGTGTAGTTAAAGATCTTGTCTTTATTAAGATTAATTTTAGTTTTATACCGGACTTAATATCCTCGTTGGAGAGTAGAAATTTATGTTTAAGAGACTCGATTAGTATTGTTGAAACTTTTTCCGCTAAATGTAACAACATTCCCGGTAAAGTAGGAGGTCAAGTAAGGAACAAATTGGATGTAACTGTAAATAAGAATGAAGGATTTAAATACTTAACTGCAGCAAAAAGCATTTATGAGGGTAAACCATCCAACGAAGTTGTATCTTGTTATATTTTGCTACCTAAGTTGCACTATTGTCCGATTACATCAGTAGATGTTGAAAGAAGCTTCTCTTTGTATAAACATATTTTTACCAATAGAAGACAATCCTTTTTATTTGAAAATTTTGAAAAATATTTAGTACCGTAAAATGGGGTGAATAGAATCAGCGGGGTAAATAGGATTGAAAATTACCTTCAAATTTCAAAAGTCTGTAATAATTGTAATTTTAAAGTGTAGGTCATTTCAATGTACAGGGTTATCCAACCAAGACTAGACAAGGCGATTTTTTGACTTTTCCTGTACTTTTATAAAAAAACTGAAATAGCCATCTTAAGTAATTTTCTCCCGCGAATTCGAATATCTTCAGCAAAAAACAATTGAACATCAAACAAAAGTACTAGGGGTCACTTTGATATTTTTTTAAATGGAACACCCTGTATATTTTTACATTTTTAAATTCCACATAAAATTATAATTATTTTTTATTAAATGCACTATTAGTCTATACTTCATAGTTTCCGAGATATTGACTCTCGAAAAGTGACATTTTTGAACTTTGACAGCTTATAACTTTCTAACAGTACGTCTTAGAGCAAAACGGCTTACATATCCCTATCTTCAATTTTTATTATCTTCCCAAAAAAATCAACTTCCGGTTAAACCGGATGTAACTTAAAAGAAGGAAATATAGTTGTTCCGGTTTAACTGGAAGTTGATTTTTTTGGGAAGATAATAAAAATTGAAGATAGCGACATGTAAGCCGTTTTGCTCTAAGACGTACTGTTAGAAAGTTATAAGCTGTCAAAGTTCAAAAATGTCACTTTTCGAGAGTCAATATCTGGGAAACTATGAAGTATAGACTAATAGTGCATTTAATAAAAAATAATTATAATTTTATGTGGAATTTAAAAATGTAAAAATATATAGGGTGTTCCATTTAAAAAAATATCAAAGTGACCCCTAGTACTTTTGTTTGATGTTCAATTGTTTTTTGCTGAAGATATTCGAATTCGCGGGAGAAAATGACTTAAGATGGCTATTTCAGTTTTTTTATAAAAGTACAGGAAAAGTCAAAAAATCGCCTTGTCTAGTCTTGGTTGGATAACCCTGTACATATTTTAAGTAACGGTTGTTAAAAGTAATTTTTATGACATTAAACTTAAAATAACTTGGTCACATCGCATGCTGAATACCATGACCTAAAACGTCAAATTTAGCGGTTAAACTGTTGTCATATTATCTTTGCTTTTGTCTTACAAACTTCATATCTCTACAACTCTGCAGCACTTATAAAATTTAGGTAATATTGTTTTTAGTACTCTTTTATATTAGTTAAGATAAATTTGTGTGCAAAATTCTATACACCCCGCGGTTGTTTAAATGCGATACAGTCAATAAATCAATCAATGATTCTATTGACACCGCCTGCGGGGTGAATAGGATTTGTGCAAAAAAAAATATATACAACAGGGTACACCCTGTATAAAAACTTATACAACCATTTAAAAGTACCAACCTTAACTCATGTTTTAAGCTATTGAGAAATTTATTTAGGCAGATAGTTTTCAAGTTACAAGCTTTCAAAGTGGAAAATTGATCCTATTCACCCCATTTTACGGTAATAAATGCCTTTTATACAATTTTAAGTTAAAAAATTGTTATAATCCGTGTCCAAGCAGTGTACTCCACACTGTATATTTACGGGTTGTGTGGAATTTGCCCAAAATAAAACCCAGACAAACCACGTAATTATTATTCATCTTTAATGCGATTATTAATCGCCACAAAGCCATTCTATATTTTTTCCTTCTATATCTATGAGCCCAGTTGTTCTTTTGATCTGGCCGGGTACCGTTTTTCTCCCATTCAAATCGGAATTTGACAAATTACACTCGCCCATACTTTTATGTTTGATCGCTCATGGCTTTATAATTTTATAATATTTCAGGCACAATAACGTTATTAGTACAAATTGCGATTTAATTGATCCTGATTGAGAAGTTAATTTCGGATGATTGCCCCATGAATAATGGCAATTGGAAACTGATTAATTAATGAATATTTCTATTTAAAAACTGTTTGTTCGCTCATGTTCGAATTAGGCGTTTTTACTAAAATTCAATTTTTTTCAAACGATAAGCTCAGATATGTTGCCAAAAAAATAATAAATATAAAAATAACGAATTTTTTAGAAAGACAAACTTACTTTCCCATAACACAGGCCTGCATGAAATTTTTGATGACGTGATATTTATTTGTTGAGCTTAGTTTTTATATAGAAATAACTAATTAAAATACAATTGGTCTCTATCACCCACAGATTTTTTTTTTGCAAAAAAAAGAAAAAATATAAAAACAACTTATAATAGGCGTTTTAATACATTTTAAAATGAATGTAGTACTTCAAATTCTAAATGATTGATGAATAAAAAATGATTTTCTGTGGTGCTACACACCTTCCGACTAGAGACTTTTTATCGACTTCAAAAAGGAGCTTTAAAGCCGTTCTTTTACATAATGACAATGTTTTTGCTTCTGTTTCGTCGGCCATACAGTTAAGTTAAAGGAAAACTATGAAAATTTAGAGGAATTACTTTTAAGAATACAATATGAAAATCACAACTGGGAAGTGTGTGAAGATCTAAACATTTTAAGTCTTCTCTTAGGTCAGCAGTCTGGATTTACTAAATTTCCATGTTTCCTGTGCGAGTGGTCTAGCTAGCGAGAACAGCATTGGATAAAAATAGACTGGTCACAAAGAGAGACTTTAACACCTGGAAACAAAAATGTAATTCGCGAAAGTCTTATTGACCCTCAAAAAGTTTTACTTCCACCACTTCACATAAAACTTGGACGTATGAAACAATTTGTTAAGGCATTAAACAAAGAAGGATATTGTTTTAAATATTTGTGTAAAACATTTTCGGCTCTGTCAGAGGCAAAATTAAAGGAGGGAATCTTTATAGGGCCCCAGATTAGCAGCTTGATGAAATATACTGAATTTGAAAAGGTAATGGAAGATAAGGAAAAACATGCATGCTTTTAAAGAAGTTGAACATAAATTACTACTATGTTGAGATCGTTGAAAATATGCTGGAAAATTTCAGGAATTTCAGAATATGAGCATAAAAATTCACTTTTTACATTCCCATTTGAACTAATTCCCGGAAAATCTTGGGGACGTGGGTGAAGAGCAAGGTGAAAGATTTCATCAATATATTAAAGAGATGGAAAACAGATACCAGGGGCGCTGGGACACCAAAATGATGGCCGATTTCTGTTGGAACAGAAAAACAACCAAAAGAAGCTTTTCTGAAAAAAGAAAACATTTTTTAAAGAAGCGTAACTAATAAATAACCATTTATAATAGTTTATATGTGTATATTTTTGTATTTTTTTCCTTAATATATTAAAAAACTAGCTTATAAATGAAATAAATAGTGTTTTTTTCTATATTTTTGGATTTTACCGGTTTGAAAAATAACCTTACGTGATATAAAAAAACTGAAAGCAGATTTGAAATCAGCGCTACCAAATTACTAGAAAACAGATAAAATTTTTAAATCAACTTTCAAAGTGTTAAAAAATGCAGGCATGTGTAATCAGTATGGGTTTCGCAAATCTAGAGATACTAAAGTTGCAGATGGATGTTATTACTACCATTCAATTAAATCTAGATCCCAAAAAAAAAATTGCGGCATTTTATATTACTATTCGGTTCAGGTTTATGAATTTTTTAATTCGTTAATCGTCTAATAATTTAATTAGGGTTAAACCCACATTATGTGTTAAGTACCTACTATTAAAACATATAATTCCGTAGATATTTAATATTTTAACAAACTCGTGTTCGATATTGATTAAGGATAAATCCGAAAAGCGTTGTTGTCCCATGATGTTACGTAAATGGGTTTTGACTATTTTACGTTTGGAAAAAGATCGTTCCGCTGATGCTACACTAACCGGTAAAGTTAGAAATACCATCACTGCACTAGATACATCTGGAAAGTTTAAAGAAACACACTGATTTTTTATTAGTAAATGATCCGCAAGTTTATAGACTGTTTTTAATTTTGAAATACTATCTCCAAGTCCCTTTCTGGGGCTTAAAATTTGACTAGGAAAGTCAATGGACAACTCTTTATGGTATATCGTTTGTAAATTTCGCGCCTTTTTTTAGTGTAAAGACGAAGCCAAATCCGAACTAATACATATGCAATACATTTGATTATTAATTTAATGGAAAGTCTCACACAATATTTTTTTAAAAAGTCTGTCTGATTTTTCAAATATTATGTCGTATAAAAACGCGAAAAATTAAATGAACAATGTTTTATAGCCATCAGTAAATGAGACCCACAGGCTAGGTTTAAAAAACATTAGACTTTTAATTATATTTTCTGGAAATATCGAAATTAAAGGAATATTTTAGTTTTTCTTAAATTAGCAATGCTACAATAATATTTATGTATGAGCCCGGGCAAATTGCTTGCATTCATCGCATGGATTCTAACGTCTTAACGGGCTACCATCGCTTACCTCATGTGCCCGGTATAATCTTATGTCTTCAGAGGTAACAACCCGGCATCACGACAGTGACTGGCCGACTGTAAAGATATCCGACAATAAG
This sequence comes from Polydrusus pterygomalis, assembly GCA_963969555.1. Classification (NCBI taxonomy): domain Eukaryota; kingdom Metazoa; phylum Arthropoda; class Insecta; order Coleoptera; family Curculionidae; genus Polydrusus; species Polydrusus pterygomalis. The sequence goes on from OZ018383.1 coordinate 12,763,655, forward strand.
TTTTTCGATTAAAAAAGTCGATATTTTACATGAACGGTACACGACGGAATTATGTAAACTCTCATGAGCAGCATCTTACTTTAAGTACATCTTGATTCAGGCCTGCGTAGGCTGTTAACTCTTCCTGGGCACGATTCAATACTAAATATTAATGTTAGGATAGCTCCGCGGCTGGAAATATTACAAAATCGTAACTGTTTTCCAACAGGTTTGTTATGTTTAAAACAAAATGTTTTAAACCATATGTTTTAAACACGACCTGATGTTTTATTAGGTGTTTTAAACAGTGTTTTAAACATGTTTAAAACATTTATTAAAATATACTGTTTTTTTTCCCAATGTAGTAGATGTCAAATATCACTTTTTTTGTCTCCTCATATCACCCAAAAAAATTGAAAAAAAAAACACAAAAATAATTGGAACATACATATTATTATGGATATATTATTATTAACCTAAAGTTGAGCATTTAACATTTAACAGGACTAATACTAATAAATTAGCCACTTTACAGGCTTAAATTCACTTTACGCGCCCAAAGTTTTTGAGAAAAAAGTAAGGCCGATATTAAAAAATGGCTTTAAGAAAAATTGTTTGGTACAACATTCTACACCCGGAAAAGTCATTTTGCTTTTGACCAATAAAGAATTGTTTAAGATATTACAAAATTACTAAAAATAAAAAAAAATTTGGGAATATTTTCGATCGTCATTTACTTTTCTGGATGGGGTATTTAAAGTAGAATTTATTTTCTAAATACCAATTTTTATTTTTTCTTTTCGTTTGACCAGCAAAACGTTCGGCAATTTTCATTGTGGTAAAAGGGGTTACTGCCTCTTAAATATACAATTTTTTGCATACCTTAAAAACTACATACGAATAAATATAAATTATAAATAAAAATTACATATAGAAATAAAAAAAAATGGAAATAAGAACGTACCATAATATTACAATTTAAGAGGACAGGTAACTCCATTAAAAAAATGGTCAAAAACGGTCGAATTTTAAAAAATAGTATAAATAATTTAATTTATATATCTTTAATTGTTTTTTAAAAGTTGCCAATATTTTAATTTTTCTGATATTTTTTGGAAAATTTTTATATTAATTTTATTATTCCGTCATGTAAAAGCCATTTTTTTTTCCGAAATTACTTTTTACTGGTATAGTTTGATAATTTATACAATCTCTGGTGTTATGATCATGTAATGTCTTATTCTCCTAAAGTGTAATGATTGATTTTTTTTTTTTAATAGAGTGAATTAGAATACAAATTTTTAATTTATAAAATGTTTTGAACGTGTATATACCCCTTCGGTCTATATAGATTATTAGTTGGTTCTATATGTGGTAATTTGTTTATGCATTTAATAACTTTATTTTGCAATATTTGTAATGGCTTTAAGTTTGATAAACAAGCAGATCCCCATACAGAAGCTAACTATTGTAATTTTGAATATATTAATGAAAACTATATAATTTTTAAACAGTTCAAAGGAATAAAATATCTAGCTCTGTACAAAACAGATACCAAAGGAGTTATCGAGTTCATAATATACTGGATATGGCCTTTCCAATTAAAATTATCATCTAAAACTAATCCTTTTAAATGTTAGGGGGTTAATGATAGAATTTATTTTATTTTTGGTTATAAACATAAAAGAAGACTTTGTAAAATTTAACGTAAGTTTATTTGATTGAAGCCAAGAAAGAAGTATTTTCAAATCATTATTAATATCAAAATACATTTCTGCAAAAGTTTCAGCAAAATAAATAATTGTTGTATCATCTGCAAATAGCTTTATATTGCCCTTAAAGTTCAATTTGGAAACGGAATTAACGTAAATTAAGAATAATAATAGACCTAATATTGATCCCTGTGGAACTCCACATATTATTTCTTTTTCGGAACTTTTTCTTTCCCCTATTTGAACAAATTGTTTACGATAGCTTAAATAACTTTGAAGTAGTTGGTGTGTATTTCCCCTTATCCCAACATGTACCGCCTTACACAGATCTAAGAATAGTAATCAGCATGTTTTACTGCTGTCGACATTAACTTGAATATTTGTCATGATATCTCCTACAGCTAGTTCTGTATCCTTAGATCTGCGAAAACCACACTGGTTAGCAAAAAGTAAATTTTGGCTTTCTAGAAAGTCGCATAATTTATTATTTTCTAATATTTTTGAAAATATCGGTAAAACAGATATTGGGATAAAAAATAAAAACCATTTAGTTTCCATTTACATTAGTTGCTGTTTTAATTTTTTTAAATTGTTGTTTTTCGACTTGTTTGCAATTGGTGAAATAAAAAAAATTTCCCATGGTCAGTGGTGCACCACTCACCCGGTACTACTTTAAGCAGGAACCGGACTACCCTTAATAAATAATAATATTACAAGTTATACTTCGGTACAGTCCAGTCCTCCCGACGATTAGGATGGCATTTTGTAATAACTGCTTGTAATTAAAGAAGCAATATTTCGATGCTTCAAAGATAGGTTAAGGATATTGTGTGTGCATATATCCATCAAGTATTTGTTCATATTTAAAAGCAGCGTGCTGAAACGAAACATTTACTAAATGTTTAACCGTTTTTCGATAAATTTGATGTCTCAAAACGGTCATTATCCATTCACGTTTACCATCTTTGATGGTTCTCTAAAACGATTCAATTAGACGCGTAAGTTACATGATCTTGTAAGTAAATTACTAAAAAAATATATCGTTAAGAGTCTGTATGCAGGTGACCTAGATCGTGCGGGCGGGGAAAAGCTATTAATTAGCAGACCTTTAGCTGTTTTTTTTTATAAACAATTTATTATTACTCATAATTCGTTTCGATAACTTTTATAGGACCTAAAATTCGTTATACCGTGGCGTGACATGTTAATAACGAAATATCCTAAATACAGGTTACGTACGGATCATTTTTTCGAGACTGCGAATCCCTCGCTTCCCATCTAAAAAAAAATAAACGGACGTGTCGGCCCTAAGGTACCGCTGATGTGGGAGAACCGACGATCGGTACGATCTCTCGTCGCGGGAACCACCCGCGGGTACCACGAGCACCGATCTAACTACGTAGCCCCCGAGCAAATCGGGACCGAACCGGTAATGGTACCGAGGGTACCGACTGACGATTTCTTGCGTTGTTGTTTGGCTTTTGACTGTGCGAGTACCTTACTTAATAATGGCAACGTTCGTTTCGTTTTTGAATTGATTGGTGTCATATATCCGATGTAATAATAACAATAAGCACAATAATAGGGTACTTGCACGAAATTTAAATAATCGATATTTTACTACATTTTCATAGTAGGTAAATGGAAAAATAACGGACACGTAAAAAATATTTTAGTTCCAAGATTAAAATTTAAAATATTAAATTTTGATTGGTTTACGTCACTAATCAGTAAAACGTTGCCAAATTTATTGACAAGAAATGTATTATTTCCGTGTCTTATCGTTTTTCGGATGAAGCCTGGTTCCACCTCTCCGGTTATGTGAATTCTTAGAATACACGCATGTGGAGTAGTGAAAATCCCCATTCTTTTGTAGAGTCCACATTGCACCCTCAAAAAATTGGTGTCTGGTTAGCTGTTTCCCGAAGAAGAATTGTTGGTCCTATTTTTTTCTATGACACAGTTACAGCACAGCAGTATAGAGACAATATTGTAAATCCGTTTGTGGAGCAATTACTTGACGAAATACGTTTTGGATATTTTCAACAGGACGGTGCAACCGCCCATGCAGCCGCCGAAACTATTAACTACTTACGCAATTTTTTCGACGACAGATTGATCAGTTTTCGATCAGACATTGAATTCCCACCTAGATCACCTTGTTTAACTGTTATGGATTACTTCGTTTTTCCTCATTTAAAGAACACTATTTTTAAAACACCAGTTGCAAATTTAGAACAATTACAAGAAAGGATTATCCAAGAATGTAGTAACATTTCTCCAGAGATGCTGGTCAACACTTTCGAAAATATGAAAAGACGTGTGAATTTATGCTTGGAGCATGGCGGTATATTCTTACTTTGTTAATTTTGTAAACAACAAAAATAAATTTGTATTAGTCTACTTATTTTATTACTTATTAGTTTGGCATATCATGTCATAATATGGATTTGACAAAATTTTAACCTAAATTTGGTTAAATATATCGTCCCCATATCATTGTGATCTAAACCAAGCCCTGCGTTTTTCAATCCAAGCCCTTATTTGATGCAAATAATTTTTGCTCGCACGGTAGTTATCATACCCTTGAATTTATAACGATTTAATACCCATCGTAATACGAAAGGACTTGCTGTACTTTTTCTTAATAAACAACGTACTGCGGTTTGAAAAAAAAATCGTTATCTTCGTTCGAAATACAGAGTTTCAGTTTCTCTATTTAATCTCCGACCGAAGTCTATGAAGCACAATCCCCTTTCCCACGGTAATGAGTACGACTAGTACGAGAAGTCGGCCCACGCCCGCCGTTTTCCCCATATCGCTTATCGTTCAGGACCCAGATTCGGATACTTTTGCGGCTTTCGGTTTCCTGCTGGCGACCCTGACTTTGTTCCCTTCGATTTTTTTTTATCTTTACCCACTATTTCGATAATATTTGGATTAGTGGAGCGTGTAACTATTGTTTTATTATTGCCGGAATTTTGATTCGAATCGAAAATTGGGTAGCCTTGGCTAGCCATTTTTTTTGCCCTCCGTTGTCACTATAATATATATCTTTATTCTCAACCAACTTAAAAAAGTTTATTACAGAGAATATAACACCTAATATACAATATATAAAATCACAAATAATTAAAACTGGCGTACTGTTGTAAATTGTTATTCCTTTATATAATATTGATTTTTGGCCAAACGTACTCTTTACCATAGGTGATTGAATATGATGATTTTGTCTCGTGATGTTGGTCGAAGGAAATATTATATTCGATTGTTTTTCTTTAATAATAATCGAGTGTATTAGAATGCATAGTTTTAATTTATAAAGCTTTTCTAAATTTTAATATCAATTTGGTTCATACAAATTTATAGTTGGTTCTAAAAAAGGAAGTTTATGTATGCATTTAATTACTTTGTTTTGTAGTTTTTTTAACGGCTGAATTGTAGTTAAATTCGCTGATCCCCAAATTGAAATCATATACTGTAATTTTGAATAAACCAAAGAATAATATATATTTTTTAAATATTTTAACGATATTTAATTTTTAGCTTTAAACAAAATGCCAATTATTGGTGAGATAAAACTTCTTAAATATTCAATATGCTTTTTCCAACTTAAATTTTCATAAATATATAAACCTAAAATTTAATTGTATTAGTATATTTAATTAAATGATTATTGAAAGATAGTGAAGAAATATTATTATTTTTTAATTTTGATTTACTTATAAACATAAAAGATGATTTATTAAAATTTAATCATAATTTATTAATTTCAAGCCAGAAGCCATTTACATATTATATTTAGGTCGTGGTTAATGTTATTATGAATTTGAGCATAGTCTTCATGAAAAATATACAATTGTAGTATCATTGGCAAACAATTTTATTTTACCTTTTAAATTTAATTTTGCTATAGAATTAATATAGATTAAAAAAAGTAGGTCCTAAGGTTGATCCTTGCGGAACACCACAAGTTATGTTTTTTTGTGAACTTTTAACATTTTCAATTTGAACAAACTGCTTTCTTTTACTTAAGTAATTGTTTAACAATAAATAAATATTTCCCCGAATTCCAATGTTGTATAGGCATTTAAGTAAAATGTTGTGATCGACTCTGTATCAAATGCTTTACATAAATCTAGCGACAGAAGGCAGCATTTTTGGTTGCTATCAACGTTTTGTTGAATATCTTTGATAATATCTGCAGCTGCAACTTCTGTATCTCTAAATTTACGAAAACCATATTGAAATGGAGAGAGTATTTTTTTTTTCTTCTAAAAAATTTACTATTCTATTAGGTATTAAAAAAATTTTCAAACATCTTTGAAAATGTGGGTAAAACAGAAATTGGACGATAATTACTACTAAAATATTTTTCTGCATTTTTAAAAACTGGATAGTTTTGCTATTTTTAATTTATCTGGAAATAATCAAATAATTCTACGAAGTTTTTGACTTCTTATTGTAGGAGTTAGTATTAATAATGGTTATGTCAAATTTCAAAGCCTTTTAGTGTCACTATGCTCGTGAACCCCTCATTGAGGCATACGGTATCTATATTTATTACTACAGAAGCTAATTTTCTTTATCTCTAAACGTGTTTTAAAATAGAAGCTAAATTTGTATTAAAACCTTTTAAGACATCATTGATAATATTATTGAAAAGTGACAATATCTTAAAAATACGGAACCCGTTTTTTCGAATGCCGAGAAGAGATCTTTTATCGGTATTTTTTTTATTAAAATTTTTTTATCGATGAACAGCGGTAGTGGATTGTGGGTTAATGTAAAAAATACAGGGTGTTCATTTGAAAACTTTCCACCTCGATTTTCCTGCTTTAAAATGAAAATGTGGAAAATCGCTCGGACCCGTTGATTTTTATTTCGAGGGGGACATCTTTTGCGTATATTGTCAATATTGTTACTTCAAGCCCCTAGGAGGGAGGGGGGGATAAGATCTAAATCTTAAATGGATACCCCTATTTTATATAATTTTTTTGGATTCTGCATAAAATTCTGAACATTTTTTAATAAACGCATTTATTAGTCTATCCTTAACAGTTTCCGAGATATTTACTCTTGAAAAATGACATTTTTGAACTTTGACAGCGTCTAGCTTTCTAACTGTACGTCTTAGAGCAAAACGGCTTACATGTCCCTATCTTCGATTTTTATTATCTTTCCAATAGTGTAAACTTTCGGTTAAACCGGATGTAAGAAATATAGTACTTCCGGTTTGACCGGAAGTTGACACTATTGGAAAGATAATAAAAATCGAAGATAGGGACATGTGTAAGCCGTTTTGCTCTAAGACGTACAGCTAGAAAGCTAGACGCTGTCAAAGTTCAAAAATGTCATTTTTCAAGAGTAAATATCTCGGAAACTGTTAAGTATAGACTAATAATGCTTTTATTAAAAAATGTTCAGAATTTTATGCAGAATCCAAAAAAATTATATAAAATAGGGGTATCCATTTAAGATTTAGATCTTACCCAGCCTCCCTCCTAGGGGCTTGAAGTAACAAGATTGACAATATACGCAAAAGATGTCCCCCTCGAAATAAAAATCGACGGGTCCGAGCGATTTTCCACATTTTCATTTTAAAGCAGGAAAATCGAGGTGGGAAGTTTTCAAATGAACACCCTGTATAGTGTGTCCACGGATAGAGTTTGGAAGAGGAAAACTTTTTTATTCGTAGATATAGAAGAAAAAGTCATTCTTTGTACAAACGTCTGCTTGTGCTGAAACTACAATTTCGAATATCAGATTTGCGATTACTACACAGGGTTAGTCACAAACGACATTTTTAGTTTTTTGGATCAAAAGCAAAGCAAAATTCATGTAATAAATCAAGGAATTGAAAAAAAATCCTTAACAATAAAAATGTTATTTTCGCAAATCTGATATTCGAAATAGTAGTTTCAGCACAAGCAGACGTTTTTTATAAAGAATTACTTTTTCTTCTATACCTACTAAAAAAAAGTTTTTCCTCTTCCAAACGCTATCCGTGGACACAGTGCATATAAAGCGGAGTTCCCAAAATATGTAGTTTGTAAATTGATTTGTGTAGGTATACATGAATCAATAAAAATAGTAGATTATGTGTTGTTATTGATGTTTACAAAAACTATTTATAAATGTTTGTGGTTTGTTTTCGCTTCAAACTATGTATGTGAATTAGTCGCGTATTCTTCTTTATAACCATAAATACCCGCAAGCCATATGCTTCAAACATAAGTACATATCAACAGTGACATGAATGACATGGCAATAAGAGAGTACCGCGTCTTAAAATCAATAGGCACTACATTGTCTTGTTTGTATATGTAGCACTCATCCGGTACAACTCGATGACGTCTGGAGATGAAATGAAAGAAGCGAAAAAATTGTATGTTACAAATATTTATAAATGGTTTTATTTTAACTCACTACCAGTTTGTTAAAATATCTTCGGCGTTACCGTAGATCTAAAAGATCTAGCCGTAGAACTATTTCTTGTAAGACGATGTAAAAACCATACCACAACATACGCAAAACTCGTTTTTATTACAAAACGCGGTTGTTGCGCTTCCTTATAGGAGCGGACGTTTATATCTCCGATATATTTATAGCTGAAGAAAGTAGACCGAAGCAAATGTAACTCTTCCTTGATAATTTATCATCTAATATGGCGGTTCGGGCCAAGTCAGGTCGTAAACTGTACTTTTTGTTCTGTAAAAATTGACATTTTAAATGTTAGAATCGACCAAACATGTTTAATGTAATATATTGTATGGGCGTATCATGCTACAAGCCTTCTACGGGGCGTTTTGTGTTTAGTAGTAGCTTAACATTTTGTTCGGGAAATTGTTGGTCACGCCGGTCATGGTGCGTAATTGAGACTTATTTGTTTTCTTTAATTACGTTTACTGTATTATGTGTTTTACTATCTTCCTTGATGGATTTAGAGCCTTTGGAATATTTAGTCTTTAACGGTAGGTTATGGGAACATCTATTCTTTTGTTTTACAGATAATGTAAACGCAGTTTGGGACGTTGTCAGATTTTTTAACTATTTATCAGATTTCATTTTTCATTCATCATTCATCACAAACTTTGCTAATACGTTACTTACTACTCTTTTGCCACTTGTGTTAATGTTGTTTTTGACGTCACCTAGTGTAGCTAGTACCGTGCGAGCAAAAATTATTTGCATCAAAGGGGGCCTTGCATCTAAGGACGTAATGCTTAGCTGTAGAGCTTAATACCTGTTGGGTGTCAGTAACTACCTGAATTAACAATCAATCAGTTATTTCGTCATCTTTGACAGTCGTTACAAGTAATTTGATTCATCGCTAATTTTTCCAATTTCTTGAACAATTCACACAATGGGTTTTACGGAACAGCACAAAATATTCATGGTTGAAGCGTATTTCGAAACGGGGTTAGAGTAAATGGTGAGTGGCAATACAATCTGGGTTTGTGCATGGACGATTTTCACGAACATTTTCCTAACGTTGCTTTTATTGCTGGGGATTTTTATCATTGCCTGAAAAGAACCGTGGCTGTGTTTAGGGAAACAGGTTCTATACAACACAAAAAAGAAGCAGGAAAGGAAGACCATCTGTAAGAATATAGAAGAACTTGTTGCAAACGTGAAATAATGCAAAATACGCCAACAAATTGTATAAGACGCCTGTCCCAAGAAATGGGAAGATCTTATGGAACATGCAGGACTATTCTTAAGAAGCAGCTAAATTTACTTCCTTATAAAGTGCAAGTATTATAATTTTGTAAACAACAAAAATTAATTTGTATTTGTCTACTTATTTTATTACTCATTGGTTTGGCATATCATGTCATAATATGAATTTGACAAAATTTTAACCTAGATTTGCTTAGATATATTATCGTCCCCATATCATTGTGTTCTAAACCAAGCCCTACGTTTTTTAATCCAAGCCCTCTTTGATGCAAATAATTTTTGCTCGCACGGTAGTAGCAATAAAGCTATTATTCACAAGGCATTAAAACTACCCTGCTATGAACAACATTCAATCGTATCGCTGCCCAAATATTCTAGCTACGAGCCAATCAAGCGGTGCTCCTGCGCATGTTTCGCGTTCGATGCTGCGTTGACATATTATTATAATTCACATTATCGGCGTACTACAAAGCCGCCAAAATGCCATGTGTTTTTAAGTACAAACAGTTGGATTAGTTTTCAGTGAGTGCAAGGTTTTGCAACCTATTATACCGGAATTAAAATAGATAAACTAATAATATTAAATTTATAATAGCAAATATTGATAAATGAAATGTTAGTTATTGGAAATAGGAGAGTTAATTAACGCAAACAGGTTTATTCTACTCACCGTTCAACTAAAATAATAAACACCAAGAAAATTTAGTCTCTGAAACCTGACGCGTGAGCTAGCTACGGTCCACTACTGATCTGGAAACTTTTAGGAAGAAGCCAGTATCGGCTGTTAATGCCAGATGTGGCTGTCAACTGTCGAAACGCATTGTTTTTAAAAAAAGTTGACACTAACATTTCCTGAGGTCAAAACGTCGAAGGTTGCACATTTTCTTAACACGACTATTGTAAAGGTAGTTGAGTACTTACCAGAAGGACATTCGCAGGTATAGGTGTGTTTTTCTCCTGGCCTGCATATTCCCTCGTTGGCACATGGACTAGGGTCACATGGGATGTATTCGCTCTCGCAATTTTGGCCAGTGTATCCTTCGCTGCAGGTACATCTGAAAATATAATTATATTTGTCAAGTCAATGTTTTCTTTAGGCGTTTTAGTATTGAAAATACTACTGGGTGCGTATATACGGGTATATTTCATGAAAAATGAACGCGACATGCACATAAATAACACGGCGGTGAAGTCTAAACAAACATCCGAGCAGCACAGGATCGATGACATCATCTGCTGAGTATTAATGTTGTTTTGTTTTGGGTTTCGGCATTTATTATTATATTTGTTGATATTAAGATAATATGGCCGGGAGAGAGAACATTAGAAGCCTGAGAACAGTTAGTAGATAGTTATTAATGACACTAGTTCGATGAACACGGGTGGTTTAATTGCACAAGTTTCATTAACAAAGTTCATATCGAACGTGTATCATTCAAAATTTAATCTACGATAGTGCAAATAGATTTTATTCGTCTAAATTTCATTGATATCAGATAACGTTTTCGTAATTTTTAAAATTTTCAGGTGTCCATATTAGTCGATATCATGGTAACCGCATTTTTGATTGTTTCAATTTCGATAAAATTGGAAAAAAATAAACAGTGAATGTCGCTGAAACAAAGCGAAATAGCGCGGCGGTCTTGGCGTATTACACAGGAAGTCGGGGGAGAATGGATATACCAATCCAAAACATTTCATAGCCGACTAAAGATTTAGACATTTCATGAACAAAGAGTACAAGGACCAGCAGGTAAATAACTGTGTATAGCTAAAGAAATAATTTTGTCGCTATTTTTGAAAAGGTGGTTTTGAGCTTTCTTCAATATGTACTAATATACAGATTATCCTATATTTTTTATTTTAACAAAACAGTCAAATTTACACATTTCTAAATATAATAAAACTAAATCGGAGCATCCATGCCGTCATAATAACGCGTGATAGCGGCACGTTACATACTCACAGATAGGAGTAATCTGTGCTGTGACATAATGGTTTCCTTCTCGCCCCTGTATGTGGTAGGTATTTTCAATACGCCTATGACTTGCGTAAGATGCAAGATCTGTGATTTTTTTTTTCCCGTTGAACCTCCAAGTAATGTCAAAAGTCATTTTTATCGTTCAATTTTTGCGCGTTGTAGTAAAGAAATAGTTGATATAGTGGACTAGCCCCTGTATAGTAATAATGAAACAGAATATAAGTGATGAATAAAAACAATACGATAAAACTGCGGTAAAAGGAAAATAAAAGTGTCTGAATGGCAACATAAATTACTGATTCCTCTTATTTTATTCTGTAGAGAGCACCTTCGTTTTAAGCCTGAAGGGTTTATGCGGTTGAGATCAGTGCCGTGTTGTCAAATTTATTAAAAGAATTTAATTTTCTATTTAATAAGTTGATTATTGGGTTGAATAAGCCGATATGTAAAATCCCAACAATATACGATTGAGTAAGATCATTCTCTTCATCATCACTAGCCGACCAGATCTAGTCTAGTCAGTCCAGTCTATTATCTAATAAATTATTTTGCATACATCCATTACATCGATGTATAAGACAAGCATTATAATTGCTCTCTTTATTACTACTTAATGTATTTGGAATCACATTGTAGAAGTCAATTAAACATTGGCAACATTGCCACCGTGTACCAAAGTAAAGTAAGGTGGGTGTATGATGCAATGTATATCTTCTAGCCGCTATACTGCAATTAGTTCGTTACTGCTTTCTAATACATTTTCTTTGTCTCGCGGTACTATAACAAAGCCGATTATGGTACCTCTGCTAGGTACTGGAGCAGCTCATAGTCTAAGCGGTGATTTACTAACGCTAAGCATCTTTAGTTATTAGATTGTACGGGAGTACCGATTCGGTGCCATGTAGCTATACAGTGCATTGTTTTCCTTAATTGGTACTAAAAAATATGCTTTTTTTTGTTGACTGGCTAATATTTATTTCTCTGTTGAAGCTATTGTTATTGAAAACAACGTGCGTGGGCCGAGTTGGCATCGCTTGCCTGTAAATGATATTGTATTGTCTTCAGCAAAAGGAACATAAAAATGTCCAGTTAAAAATATTAGTTTTTACATGTGTTGGTTATTTGTGGTTCATAGCCCATAACATAAAGAGTACTATCAAAAAAATTATAAGTATCTCTTACCGTTTTCAAGTGTAAACTAAATTATAATTCTAAGGGTACTGTCTTCAATACTATCTATGTGCAATGAAGCTTGATGACCCCGCCTACGTGCTTATTGGAGTGTGAAGTTTGAGCTGTTGGTTTTGGACAAGAAGAGGCTTCCAGATATTGGGGATATCTATACTTGGTTTACTAAATATATTGGTATTTTGATTCATGAAAGCTGCTTCTTTGAATTTTCGTTTTCTCCGGTGCTGTTGCGTGTCCAAAACCTTGGCTTCTGACCACTGTATATTATGTCGGTTGGTCCATACATGGTCCGCTATACCTGATCTCGAAGTTTCACCTCTTTGAGTATGTTTCAGATGTTCTTTAATTCGTACGGGAAGAGGTCTTCTTGTTTCTCCAATGTACGATTCGCCACACTCGCAAGGGATTTGATAGATACAATTTTTTGTTTTCATTACGGGGGGTTTTACTTTTGTAAGAAAACTTCTAAGGGTATTTGCGGATATGAAAGCTGTTTTGATATTGTATTTTTGGCTATCATCCTTCTAATTTTTTCAGAAAACCCCTTAACAATTTTACCATAAGGTATTGTTAGAAATGCTTGCTCCTTTTTCGTTTCGTATTAGTTATTCATCAAGCTTCATTGCACATGGATAGTATTTAAGGCAGTAGCCTTAGAATTATCATTTAGTTTACACTTGAAAACGGTTAAAGATCCTAACGAACCGAAACGTTGAGTTAAGTAACAAAATAAAGACAATGGATGTCCGACAAGGTTATTTTTTTATATTACTACCACCATATTAACTTCCATTTTTTTATTGTTATTTTTTTTATGGTTATTATTTTCTATATTATATTGTCACTTTCCATGTAATGAACTGTAGAAGTTAGTTTGGAATAAAGACATTTTTAAAGTTATATTGTCTACCACCTTCAAACAAACATAAAGAGGATTCTTCAAAAGCAACCAACGATACTTGGTCTTGGTGCATTTCTATTATGAAATTATTTCTTGGTAGAGTTAACAATTCTACAAAAACGTTGTATCAAATAAACTAATAGTGATACTATCGCAATGTACGACTGTGACGCCGAATGGCGGAACACTCTGTATAAGCTAGATGCAATCATTTGAATAGGTACTAAGTACAAATGATAAAATGTAAGACAGTAAATATCGAGGTAAGAGTAAGCGACTATCTTTTGAATAGCATGAAGATAGAAAAAGCCAAAACACGTGTTTATAGAATTCAGGAAAATAGTTGGGTTTTAATCTAGAATCTATGAAAGTGAGAGTATTCGTTAAGTATTCTTGAATAAAATATAATGATCAAATATTTGCATGCGAAGATTGTGTAGGGGCTCCTTTTTTTAGACGCAGAGGCCTCTTTTGAGCCCTTTGCATGATCTCTTACGTCTTTCGTTTCTAAATCTCAAGTTAAGTCGGGTTTGTTCGATGATATTTTGCAGTTGCCGTGCACAGTCTAAACAGGAACACAGGAAGTTTTTTTGCTTCATTTTAAGGACGACAACCGTTTATAGACCAAGGTCGATAATTTTTGAAACCAAAAAAAATAATAGTAGGATGAAACCCATTGGAAAAGGAAGAGAATATAACAAAAAGAAAGGAAAAATAATTTACGGCCGATCCGAGGTGGGGGGGGAGGAAGGGGGTGAGTTTTTAAGGGTAGAAAACGATTATCTCGATTTTCGGCAAAACTACAAGTTCTATGGAAAAACGTTAAATGGTAAAGTTGTAGGTAATAAAAAGATCTACAACTTTTGTATTTACCCTTTTTTCACATAACCTCAAAATTTATGTGAAAAATTCAAATAACCAAGTTTTTCGTTTTTTATTTTTATCTTTAACAAAAAATTTTTTTTTTTCACGAAATTTGGTAAAAATTTACCTTTTTATGTCACAAACACACTGTAATTTTTTTGATTCAAAATATTTATTTTTTCGCCTTATTTTGACTGAATATCGAAAAAGCACCCTAATTTTCAATCGAAAATTCTCACGTCAAAATATCTGCTTTTTTAAAAAAGTCGGTGGGCTTTTTGTTTGTTGGAATCTCTACTTTCTGATGGTGTAAAAAAATACATTACTATGGTAAATGTTCTCAAAAAATGCAAAGAAACGAAAAAAACTCGAATCCGATATTTTTTTTTTTAATCATTATGTACAATTTTTTGTTTATCAATGTAACATGGAATCTTACGTTTTTCGAGTAGTTAAAGTATACATTTTAATAAATAGCTCAAAATTGTACATAATGATTTAAAAAAAAAATTCGGATTCAAGTTTTTTTTTCGTTTCTTTGCATTTTTTGAGAACATTTACCATAGTAATGTATATTTTTTTTACACCATCGGAAAGTAGAGATTTCAAGGAACAAAAAGCCCACCGACTTTTTTAAAAAAGCAGATATTTTGACGTGAGAAGTTTCGATTGAAAATTACGGTGCTTTTCGATATTAAGTCAAAATAAGGTGAAAAAATAAATATTTAAAACCAAAAAATGTTTAAGCGTGTTTGGGACATAAAAAGGTAAGTTTTCGCCAAATTTCGTGAAAAAAATTTTTTTTGTAAAAGATAAAAAATAAAAACCAAAAACTTGGTTGTTTGAATTTTTCACATAAATTTTGAGGTTATGTGAAAAAAGTGTGAATACAAAAGTTGTAGATCTTTTTATTACTTACAACTTTGCCATTTAACGTTCTTCCATAGAACTTGTAGTTTTGCCGGAAATCGAGATAATCGTTTTCTACCCTTAAAAACTCACCCCCTTCCAATTCCCGACCTCGGATCGCACGTAAATTTTTCCTTTCATTTTTGTTATATTCTCTTCCTTTTCCAATGGGTTTCATCCTACGATTATTTTTTTCACTTTTTACCATTTTCAAAGGCTTCAGCCCTGGTCTATTAATGCTCCTTGTAATTGTAATAAATAATATTGTATATTGTAGTTTCAGAACATGGATTTCTAGTCGCCCGAAGCGGCTTGCCTTAAATCTTCTTTTCTTACACCTGCTTTAATCTTTGTCAATTTTTTTTTGTTGCCTCTAGTAACAGTAGCGCTAAAGTAGCGCTTGCAGCTTGTAATTAACATTTTATGGTATATGTATGTATGCAAGAATAAGTACAGTCACTATTAGCCAGCCCTTAGGGAGTGGTTGAGTTTTATATCGTAACGTTATGGCTTTTACTAGGTGAGGCTTCCCAGTCGTAAAACATGTTCCTCTGGTAAACAACTATGAGTATTTTATCGTGAGAAAGATGACAGGAAAAGCAATTGAACAAGAGCGAGTGAGACAACGGCACTTTGACGGATCCAGATGGAAGGGCTTCTCCGAGGGGAGAGGTTCACCTGAGACAGCCTCTTCCAGTCAGCGACTCGAAGATTAACTAAATAATTTAAGGTTAGTTTTGCTTGACAAATCACATTAAGACGTTGACATCCGTTTGTTTATTAGTTTGATAGTTTGAGGTTAGTTTTATGACGGGATATTGACATCGGTATATTTTCAGGTTAGTTTAGCTTGTCAAATCATGACACGACGTCAAAACATCAACTGCAATTTTGGTTTGCTTCTTGGCTATACAGTTGATTTGTATCTTTACTTAGGTTATCAGTAGAAGAATGGTTGTCCACGGGGTTATGGAGGACTTGAGGTAGGAGGCCGATCCCGATTCCGTCCCAAATTAGCATCGA
This sequence comes from Polydrusus pterygomalis, assembly GCA_963969555.1. Taxonomy (NCBI): domain Eukaryota; kingdom Metazoa; phylum Arthropoda; class Insecta; order Coleoptera; family Curculionidae; genus Polydrusus; species Polydrusus pterygomalis. The sequence continues at coordinate 12,779,898 of OZ018383.1, forward strand.
TAATTCAGCTTTACGAGATGGCGCTCGTGTTCAAAGTGGGCTATCAAATAAATGGTTTCTTATGGACGCGATAACTATTTTTATTTAAATTAGTTCTTTAAGGAACAAATAAGGAATTTTATATGAATTTACACTTACTTTGTTATACTTAGTAGTAAACTTGGCCTGTATAAAGTTCCAACTATGCTTGGTTTTTAAAATACAGGCATTGAATATCAAACTATATAAGAATGACGGATGTCCGAGAAAAGTTGACAACCCATTTTTTGACGTATTGGAGCTGGTTTGGCCGTCATTGTGGAGCTGATCGTAACTCTAACCTTAAATCTGTCGCCTGTCTGTCGTTATAATGCAGCGCCTCGGCAACAGATGTCTCAAATTCACTGATGTGATGTCGTGGTGTTGCCGCATATCGTATTTTATTGGAATTTTTAAGAATTCAAGCATTTTTAACAGACAATAAAATAGGAGGTTCTCAATTCCAGCCGAATGTATGTTTTTGATAATAATATGTACGCTGATTACTCCGGGGTAATTGGACCGACTTTCATAATGATTTTACCGTTGCATTAGGTGTTAAATGTTAAACAAATAAAAGTAGATAAAAAGCGACAGCAAGTATAACTAAAATAGGTTTTATTTCGTCGAAAAATAGCAAAATACGTAATACACTAATACAAACAAACTGAATGTTTCTTAAGTAAGAAAGTAAAACCTACTTATTTTAACCATTTTGAAAAGTAGTAATAATTGCAAATAAAAACCAAGCTATACAAACCGCACATCATTTATATTTTACCCAACATATACGTTGTAGCCTAGGTAGGTATTGAATAGTGAGAGTCGTCATTTAGTTCTGTTAGAAATATACTACATGGCGGTCAATATGTTTTCTCATGTAATTAACGTTGGGACGTCAAAAGGTTGAAAACATTATATGCTACAAAGCAATTAAAAAAAGGTACATTTTTAGGTCTAGAAGTGGATAGGTGTAGGTACTTATGTCAAATCAAATTTTACGATAAGCTATAAAAATAAATTTAAAAAAAACTCATGCAGCAAGTCAAACAGACAGGCGGCAACAATGTTTTAATTTAGCAGTGAAAAGGTTAGTCGCTTTCTTGTTGGTGAACTCATTGTGCCATCTATGAATTTGACGTAGCAGATTTAGGAAATCGGCTCATATGGCCTTCTTATAGTTTGATATGCAATGATACAGAGTATTAAACATTCTAGCTATACCTTTGGAGCTAGAAAGATACTTATTTGGCTGCGTTTCCTCTCTGAAAAAGGTCCTGTCTTACGCCCCGACACAAAGCAAACTCTACTTTTATAAACTGTACCATTATTCATTATAAATATGGAAATCACGTTATTTGTCTCGTCTTATCTTCAAACGTTATTTGTTATTTCGAAAATAAAATGTCAATTTGTCAAAAGTAAAAGTAAAAAACGAAGAAGAAGAAGAAGACGACACCAGCCCACTTGCGACGCGAGAGCATCTATCGGCCAATAGCGAACCAACCAAAAAACCGGGACAGAATTTGAAAATGCTGCCATTGTCGATCGGCCTCCTACCCTCTAGTTCTCCATAGTTAAAACAATAAAAACTTTTAAACCTTTATTAATAAATTATTGCTTTTGATACCGTGCGAGCAAAAATTATTAAAAAACTAGGACCAACAATTCTTCTTCGGGAAACAGCTAACCAGAAACCAATTTTTTGAGGATGGAATGTGGACTCTACAAAAAAATGGGGATTTTCACTACTCCACATGCGTGTATTCTGAGAATTCACATAACCGGAGAGGTGGAACCAGGCTTCATCCGAAAAAAAGTCAGGTCTAATAAATCATTTCTTTTCAATAAATTTTGCATGGGTAAACCATTGAGAGTAATTCCTGCCTCTTTCAAAATCTGCGGCTTGTATTTCTTGGAATACTTGCACTTTATAAGGAAATAAATTTAGCTGCTTCTTAAGAATAGTCCTGCAGGTTCCATAGGATCTTCCCACTTCTTGGGACAGGCGTCTTATACAAGTTGTTGGCGTATTTTGCATTATTTCACGAACGTTTGCAACAAGTTCTTCTGTTCTTACAGATGCTCTTCCTGCTCCTTTTTTCTGTTGTATAGAACCTGTTTCCCTAAACACAGCCACGGTTCTTTTCAGGCAATGATAAAAATCCCCAGCAATAAAAGCAACGTTAGGAAAATGTTCGTGAAAATCGTCCATGCACAAACCCGGATTGTAACGACTGTCAAAGATGACGGAATAACTGATTGATTGTTAATTCAGGTAGTTACTGACACCCAACAGGTATTAAGCTCTACGGCTAAGCATTACCTCCTTAGATGCAAGGCCCTCTTTGATGCAAATAATTCTTGCTCGCACGGTAGTTATTAATGTTGGATTAAGTGCTGACATTAAGGAGCTTACGTTCAAAATGAACATGGACAAGTTCTAAACAGACATTTGAAAACACTGTCTCGCGGAAACAAGTACAAACTTTCCTAGCATTAGTAGCATTACACATTTTCGAACTCATGTTCAATAAATCAATATAGGCATAATGATATTCATTAACAACAGCCAATGATACACATGATCGAACTGCATATGGACGCGCGACCTCACCGAGCTTACCCATAAACCGTTATAGCATAAAATCTATACAGGTCGATAACAATCAATGCATTGAATGCATACAAAGGACATGTGTACCGTGTACGTTATGCCATTTCCTTGTTGGGGTTTTATCTATTTATATATATGTAACACGTATTTTTGCAGAAACTAGGGCACATTATTTCTTTCTTAAATGAAACAAAAGCATTATTATAGGTATTTTTTTCGATGTTAATAAGTAGTTGTTTGTCTGTTTGACGTAATTGTTTTTGGAGGTTGGCCAAGGGTTTTTGTATTCGGACAGATGTATTTTGCTTTGCAAGCGATTGTAGTATACAGGGTCGCTTTTATGTATGAAAACAGTCGATTATTTGCTAAAGTAAGATAGCTAGCGAAGAATGTTAAATACAAAACTTTAGGGTTTTTAGAAATCTATTACACTGCACATAAACTAAGTATGCAGGATCAGTCAAAAAGCCATGGAAGAACAAAGTTACTTTATTTTAAATGGAACCCCCTGTATATTATTTAATATTTCAATTATTTACAAGATTCTAAAAAAAAATGTTAGGCACACCACATACCCAATCTTAACCGTTTTCGAGATATCGAGTTTCGAATATCATTTTCAAATAAATCTAATAACAATAATAAAAAAGACAAACTAAGTTTTAGTAAACAACAATTTGAAATCCTATTTTATAAGGTGCTCAAAGTGTCCACCGTTTACCTCCTGGCAGTAATGAATTCGGTGAACAAAATTTTGTACTGAATCTAAAAGGATATTGGGAGCAATACTGGAAATTTCATGCATTATTCTTTGTTGCAAATCTTCGATATTTTGTAGCCTATTTTTGTACACTAAATTTTTGATATGACCCCACAGGAAAAAGTCAAGCGGGGTCATATCAGGAGACCTAGCAGTCCATTCAAATGCACCTCTGCGCCCAATCCATTTACCAGGAAAAGTTTCCTTTAGATATTCCCTCACCATCCGTCCAAAATGTGGTGGAGCCCCATCTTGTTGAAACCATATTTGTTCAGCAGGTAAATTGGGATTATTATGGTTCGGGAATAATCGTCGGAGCTGTAGAATAATATTTTCTTGTAAAAGTAATAAATATCGTTCCGAGTTCAAATTTGCATGTATAAAATAGGGTCCTATAACGTTTCCACCAATAATGCCACACCAAAAATTGTTTTTTTGTGGTCGTTGGGTATGAACTTGTTCCATCCAATGTGGATTTTGGTCTGACCAATATCTACAGTTGTGTCGATTTACGTGCCCGTTTAAACAAAACGTTGATTCATCAGAAAATAAAATGTGGTTGACAAGTTGACATTTTGATTCAATTTATCCATAATGATTTCGCAAAACTGAATTCTGCGATCAAAATCGTCTTCACTCAATTCTTGTAACAAATGAATTTTATATGGTTTGCATTTTTCTCTTTTGGTAATTTTTTGAATGGAATATCGACTCATATTATGATTTAAATATTAAGATTTTCTACCACATCTAACATGACATTTAGAGAATTTTCTTCATTAGTAACGCTTACCGGTCTTCCACTTTTTGGTCGATCTTTCACACCTCCAATTTCATAAAAACGCTGCAATGTTTTGAAAACAGCTGATTTAGTTATAGGTTCCCGATCTGGATGCAATTCATTAAAAATATTCACCACTTGGGTAAAACTCCGTGTTCTATCGCCGTACAGAATCATCATTAAAATTTCAATGCGCTCGGTATCACTTAAACGTGCCATTTTTACGCGAAAATTTTAAATGTAAGTATTTTTGGCATATCTCTTGTCAAGATGACAAAACAACATTGTTATGGAGATAAATAATTTCTAAGGTAACTTGATGGACTAGAAAATTAATGAATGTAATAATTTATTTGAAAACGATATTCGCTCGATATCTCGAAAACGGTTAAGATTGGGTATATGGTATGGTTAACATTTTTTTTTTAGAATCTTGTAAATAATTGAAATATTGAATAATATATAGGGGGTTCCATTTAAAATAAAGTAACTTTGTTCTTCCATGGCTTTTTGACTGATCCTGTATACTTAATTTATGTGCAGTGTAATAGATTTCTAAAAACCCTAAAAGTTTTGTATTTAACATTCTTCGCTAGCTATCTTACTTTACCAAATAATCGACCGTTTCCATACATAAAAGCTACCCTGTATATGCGTGCGTGTACATTTATTAATATATTTTCAAAGTGTGAGAAGTAATTTTCTATCTAGCTCTAGCATAGACATCATTTTCCTTATTTAAAACCGCAAAGTCGTGTATTTTGTCGTTTATAAAATGATAAAGGAGTATTTTTAAAGAAATCTTAAACCACTTGTTGTCTTCCATCTACACGACATCGATGCGGTTTATTGGTTTAAGGAATATCTTATTTGTTCCTTTCAGAAAGATAAGAGACGATGTTTGTCCGAAAAAATAAACAGATCTTTTGTCTTATTTAACCAATGACAGGATATAATATACGTATAGGATTGCCTGTGTGATTATCTAACACAAAAGAATATTAACGAAAAACGGAAATTGTCTGAAATTTGAAGGACATTTAAAAATCAAATCGCTGGACAGGATCGTTTGCTAAAATATGTGTTCAGACCGAAATTATAAATAACAGTTGATTATTAAGTATGCTTTAGAATCAATAATTAAATACCTATTCGGCTATTCTATATTTTTTCTCCTATAAGTAGTAGGTACACTACTTGTATTAATAAAAAAATTACAATAATTAGAATGAGAGGTAAGTTTTGTCATATTTGCATAAAACCGGCTGGTCTAAATGATTGTTTATTGGAGGTTAGTTGTCACATGTCATAGATTATCAAAAATGCAAAGCATTGGCGTCGGTGTAATTAATTTTGAAACTGCATCGTGGTAACGTTTGATAAACTTTGACAGAAGAACATAAAAATGCCTCGTCAGTTGTCTGAAGTTGAACGGGCTCAAATTGTATCAAGAATCGAAGAAGGATGGTCAATCCGTGCTGTAGCGCAGTTGTATAATAGAAATAAAAAAACTACATTGAAAATTAAGCAACGCTGGGAATAAGAAGAATCCCTAAAGTAGAACATTGGTTCAGGTCGCCCCAAACGTTCCTACCCTGAACAGGATGCTGCTTTTTTGGGATATTTAAGAAGTAATCCATTTGCAACTGCAAGGGATGCTGTTATTGATACAGCATTTCCTGCCTCCCAACCTACCGCCAGCAGGAAAGTCAAGGAATCTGACGTAAAATGTCGCCCAGCTGTGAAAAAAATGTTTCTTACCGAAGAACAGCGACAATCAAGAATTATTTTTGCTTTAAGGTGGGAGTATCAACATGCTTGCCAACCTATAACCTATTTCGCGTAGATTTATTTATGTTTTCTAGCTTTTATACAAAAGTTAAAGAAAATCAGTATCGACTTGATATTCTATAGGTAATAATTGACATTTAATAAATATCAAGGAATTTGATAACTTATTTTAGGAGAATTGTATAGCGAAAAATATCGGGTAAGATTTTTTTAAACATTATTATGTCATTGTCACTCATTGTTCTTTCACTATACAATTCTCCCAAAATTAGCAATGAAATAAATTGATATTTTTGTAATATATCAGATACTACCTAAATAATGTACCGACGATATTGAATTTCTTTAAATGTTAGTTATTAAAATAATAAACTCAAAAAATCAACGCGAAATAGGATATAGGTTGGCAATAGATTGAATGACGTTGAGAATTCAACCTTAAATTAGATATACCGCAATCCTCAATTTTGCAACAGGGTCATTTTTACTGATGAAAAGACGTTCCAGTTGACTTATAACGGACAAATTCGTGTATACCGTCCAAACAATACCAGGTTAGAAGAGCGACTAACCCCCTTACTTCTAGACATGGGCATTTCTCTGTAAATGTATGGGGCTGGATAAGTGTTCATGGACCTGGTGTTTGCTGGCTAATAGAGGGAAGATTTAATGCCGGAAATTACACTAACATATTAGAAAACATATTGTTACCATCTGCTGAGCAAATATATCCCAATAATACTTTCATATTTCAACAAGATAATTGTCCAGTCCACTTTGCCAATGCTGTAACCCACTGGTTTCAAACCCATAATGTGGAAGTGCTGCCTTGGGTCGCTTATAGTCCCGATATCAATCCAATTAAAAATATTTTTTACGCCACAAAATTTAGACGATTTATGGGAAATAATACATGCGTGTTGGGAAGAGCTTGATCCAAATATTGTATCAAATATAATTCAGTCAATTCCGAATAGATTGGCTCAAGTAATAGAAAAACAGGGATATATGACCAAATATTAGATTTTATTTATTCTTGTTAAACGTTTTTTGTTTCTATTGTAATTTTTATAAAACTGTTAAGATATATTATAAAATAAAAAAAAAATGTTTTTTGTTATTCCTTTGAACTAACGCCCAACGCCAATGCTTTGCATTTTTAATAACCTTTAACATGCGATAAGCCGGTTTTATGCAAATATGGTTAAGGTTTCCTCACATTCTAATTCGTGTACGCTTTTTTTATGAATACAACTGTACCTACGAACAAGTATAGTTGTGATCGTACAAATTCTGATCTTTTTTGGGTATCTTGCCACTTCTGTGGGAAATAGTTTCGTTAAGCTACCTACTATGAAATGTTACGCAACACGAAACCTCCCCCCCTAGACCCGAACACAAGGTAACGAGGCCCATTTCATACCGGGACATCGAAAAAGACAATAAAAAAACGTGTTTCGTTTTTAAGAGAGACCTGCTACACCTCTGCGAACCCCTGGTCACAATATTTCGATGACCCCTGGGTCAAACTGGGTCTCCGTATAATAGTTCCGGTTTTTTATTGTCCTGGGTATCTTACACAATACAATGCAATGGCTCGGGTACCTATCATTATCGTACCTGTATAATTTTCGATGTTGGCCGTATATCTTTTAAGATACACTTGAGATTGTTGTGTTTTGATGTAATGTAAGGGGGCCAGAGAGGTTAAAATATCAATACAAGTGATATAAGGAATTATTACTGTTGCCATGTACAAATAATTTGTCATTTTCGACGCAGAAAGCCCAACGTCCCAATAGGGGAATCACTGCATATCATCCAGCAAAAGTTGGCAGAGTGTGGCGAATCGTACATTGGAGATACAAAAAGACCTCTTCCCGTACGAGTTAAAGAACATCTGAAACATAGGTACTCAAAGTGAAACTTCGAGATCGGGTATAGCGGAATGGACCAACCAACAGTGGTCAAAAGCCAAGGTTTTGGACACTGAACAGCACTGGAAAAAGCGAAAATTCAAAGAAACAGCTTTCATAAATCAAAATACCCATAAATTTAGTAAAACAAGTATAGATATATCCAATACCTGGAAGCCTCTTTTTGTCCAAAACCAACAGCTCAAACTTCACACTCCAATAAGCACGTAGGCGGAGTCATCAAGCTTCATTGCACATGGATGGTATTGAAGACAGTAGCCTTAGAATTATAATTTAGTTTACACTTGAAAACGGTTAGAGATGGTTAGTAACCGAAACGTTCTGTTAAGTAACAAAATATAGACGATGGAAGTCAGACAAGGTAATTTTTTTGATATTACTTCATTGTCTACCACCACACAAAACTAAGTACCAGCTCTGTAATCTAATGGATTTAGTAAGAGACTTATCATTTTACAAGCAAGTGTTCATAGAGATGTTATATGATAAAATGTCCTCTAAAAACATTGAGTTATTTAAGTCTTGGTTCCTAGAGTAAAGGAAAGTACCTAAGCTAAGTGCATGGAACTAAAAACCGGGAATCTTAAGCTGAAAAAACATGTGATTGATGTGACTGGGAGATTGCTTACGAGCGGGTCGAGTCGGAGGCGGTATTCATTGTGCCGGCAGCATGGCACAAAAACGATCTACCAGTAGGTATCGTATTCAATATTCTAAATAGATTTTTATCGAATTCCCACCACAGCAAATTCGCAATTCCGCATCGAGCACACGTACACGGAGTACATACTGAAACATCCCTTTATGGCATCCGATACACGGTGTCGTAACACGTACTAACCGGATTTTTTGCTAGAAACTCGTACTTCTGTTAAGGCGACGCGTTTTCATAGAAATCCCCCTTAATTAAATGCCAATTAAGGCGGCCTTTATTTGGTCGCATTATCATTTAATCAAGGAAAGAATCGCGGCGCGATTGTTTTTCTTTCTTGACGTTTACCGGGGTATTGCTGGGGTTGACAATTCTTACTTTCGTTAAATAGGCCATCGTTTGGAATTATTATATTTTCTCCCAATGAAAACTCCAAATTTGAAATCAATTTTATCAAAAACAACGTGTTAACCTTTAGCTATCCACATATACTAAATTTGTACTCATACACCTACACCGACAATGGCCTTTTTCGTTTGCAATACTGTTTCGTGAATAAGAAAAATTTTCTCCTTTGACATAAGGGACGTTGAATGTTAATTGCTTCTTTCGAGCAACATATTATAAATGCCCTATCCAGAAGGGTTCTTACTCTACCATGTTTTGGGTTGTTTGAGCGATTTGATGTATATAACCGAGATATTGAACTGTATTCTGAAGTTTGGATAGTGTTATCACTTTTCTTTACGTTGACATCTAGGAAAGGTATTGGTGGTTTTCTTCTTTCTCCATGGTAAATTTGATTGCCGGTGTGAAGCTATTGATGTGATTTCGGAATTCCCCCAGTTCGTCATCGGTTCCATTCCAAATAATGACGGTGTCAGTCACTTCTCTCGGCCACATTTTTGGTTTCTTGGTCTCAAACCGTTCCATGTAAATGTTGGTGATTATTGGCGAGACCATCGGCAGTCCGTCTACTTGGAGGAAGAATCTATTTTTCTTGAAAGTAGGAATTGTGAAGACAACAATAGTTCTATGATGGCATTAATAGGTAGCGGTGTTCTTCTAGAGTCTGGTCTTGTTCACGTCTGCTTCTGATAGCCTTAAGTGCATCTTTTACGGTGACGTCAAAGCTAATATCCTGGTTGTACTTCATTTTCCCCTATTATTTGTACGAAGTACAAAATGATGTGCTATTTCCCTAGAGTGTTTGGAGTAGGGGGAGTAGAAATCTAGCTAGTTCGTATGGTAGGAGAGGTATGAGAGCTCGTTGTGCATTTTTGGCAGGCCCTAGAGGTGTGAAGGCTTACTGTTGTGTGGTGTCAGGCGTGTCCGTGTCTTTCCCGTCCCCTATTTATTAATTAAAAAATAATTAAACCACAATCAAACCAAAGTCTTAACTGTAATGACTCTTTGAAGTGCGATTTCTAATTTATTTATTTTATCATTAATAGTGACAGTTACTATTTTAAGTTTTTATAGCACCAACATTTAGGATGGGAATTCCCTAAGAGGCATCGTTGCAATTATATGATGATTTCCTGTCAATTAAAATCAATAAGTAGACCAACGAATTATTGAAGATTGATGATTCGGAAGTTGGACCACCCAGATTTAAGATAACATTTCTTTAGTTTGTTAATAGGTCTTTTAATGGCGTCGGCTCATTACTTTTTATCTCCCTGTATCTCTTACTCTCTCCAGTGACCCACGTATTAAACAAATATTAGTAAAAATAATAGTTCTTTAGTTGCAGCATCGCGTTTCTTTTAATTTGGAAAAATATTATTGATACAAAGTAAACAAGCCACCGATATTAAAAATTCAAGTGGCGTGAGCACCGGGCTCAATATTTATTTTGAAGAGCGGTACTTGTGTTTGGATATGTCGTGGTTTAAGTGTATAATGACTCCGTGGAATTCGGTACTCGCAGCTGTGAAAGATCTTGATGTTTATATTATACGACCAATCAAAATATTGGTGTGTAAATACACTAAGAGACAAAAATTGATTAACATTACATTTATTGTGTATATGTACACTCCCGTGCAAAAAAAACGGGCATCATAAAATTTGGATTAAGTTTATGGCTTTATAACTTTTTATCTTTACCACGATTTAAGTGATTTTTAGAGACCTCTAGATACATTTATTAGTTTTAATATGCCCAAAGAAATTTTAAGAGAAATTGTTTTTTTGACATATTATACAAGGATAATCGAAAAGTTGTATGTGCTTTTGTCATCTCAATAATTTCCATTGCCTCCTCTAGCCCTTACCACTGCACGTCGGTTCATGCCATCAACTAGTCCGCGAATATCATCCTGGGTAATATTCATCCATTCTTCCTGAACTGACACGCGAAGCTCATTTAATGTCGCTGGTGCCACGTCTCGGCCTCTAATGCGTCTTCCTTGTATATACCCACACATGCTCTATAGGATTTAAATCCGGAGAACATGCTGGCCAATTCATTTTTCAATGCCAACTTCTGTCAAATATTCAGTAACGCACATTGCTGCATGTGATCGGGCATACTTTTGCCTGAAGATAAAACTTTCTCCGATAAATGGAGCAAATGGAACTACATGATTTGCCATTACTTCCTCAATATACCTCAGCGCTGTCAGCGATCCTCCATCAATAAACAATAATTCAGTACAAGCCTCCCTTAATATTCCAGCCCAAACCATCACACTGCTCCATTGTGCCAAATTCCAATCTAAATTTTCACCACCAAATTGTAATCCTGCTACTCTTACGACGCGGTAGTAGATAGGTAGGTCCAGTTGCTGGTCTGCGGGAGTTTAAATTACTCTCGTGTAATCGTCGACGAACTGTCCAAAAATTGACATTTATACCTCGACCCCCTCGAAGTTGGTTTTTCGCCTGTACTGACGTCAAACGTCAATTCCGAAGAGTTTTAAGGACAAGAAATCGATCATCAATAGCTTTAATTTTGCGTTTCCTAAATTATTGACATCATCAAGATCATTTTGCATTCGGGTGAGAACAAATGCTCGTATTGACATGAACCGAAACCAAAATGCAAAGAATATTTGCGGCTTAATGAAAATTGATATTTTGAAGGAATTTTGCTTCTTAATTATTCCACGGGGTGTTTTGACAGTAGGCAAAAAAAAACTTTTCGATTATCCTTGTATAATATGTCAAGAAACCGATTTCTCTTAAAATTTTTATAAGCATGTTAAAACTAATAAATGTATCTATATCTCTCTAAAAAATCACTTAAATCGGAGTAAAAATAAAAAAATTATAAAGCCCTAAACTTAATCCAAATTTTATGATGCCCGTTTTTTTGCACGGGAGTGTATTATGTCATTGGAGAATCCATGTTTTACACCGTTCAAGTCAAGCTTCTTCTGTTGGGTACATTTTGTAAAAATAGTCCCAACGTTAACTTCTAAAGCTCCTAATTACACCATTCACATGATCTCATTCACCGCCTATCCATGTAAAAACTCATTTAAGTCGCCTGAAACATGGCGAGTTACAGAAAAAAACATCACACACATTCACTAAGTAAGGTTCGACAACATTAAACCTGTCTTTGTCTAATGTTAATGTAACTACACTTGTTACACGTCTGTGACAAGTTTATTTCTTCGTTTCCGCACGACGTAAAAAAAGTTTATCTGGTTTTGGGAATTTTTCCCATGGATTTTTGTTTGTTGGTTTCTGTGGAGTGTCTTAAATAATGATAATAATAATTTATAAGGTTTACGTGCATGTTTTTAGCAAAAAAGTGTAACGGAAGTGGAACGTGTTTTTATGATGAGTTTCCCACTGAAGAGATGAGTGCTAAATTTTTCCAATGAAGGATTTGTTTATGAGAAACCAGAACGTTATATGGGAACCACGAAATAAACGATGTTATAATAACAAATAACTTTACTTTTTACAGTATAATGCTCCCGAAATTGCAACGTACAACATCATAATATATTAACGCTTTAACGTAAGCTCTCTCTCAGTTACACTTGCGGAGGAAAGGTTAACTGCTCTATGTCCGTACGTCTATTCGTGAGTTCACAAAGTAGCCAAAGTCCAACCCATCAATGCCAATATGGGTGTTTAGTTCACCCAAAGTACATAAACAGTTAAAACGCATCTTCTTGCATCTATATGCAGCATCCTGCCCGTGTAGCTTTAAATATTTAGACTCGTTCGACCAGTATTTTGTATTTGAGACTCGGAACATCGCTAATTGCTTGTCCAAATACAAAAAACGAAGAAATACGACGAACTCGGATAGCTTTTAAGTGGTATTATATCGACGTGAAAAGCTCTCTTGATGGCTTCAATTTTAAAGTATCAAAACGAAGATGTACTGGGTTGGAGAATTATGTTAAATTGTCCAGCGTGGAAAGGGATTTAACATAAATAACTAGGGCTTGTAACTGCTCAAAATTACGATCAACTTGGTTTTTAAAGGAGTTTACACTATTTGCGCAGACTGTACTTTTTTCAAGCTAGTTCCATATGTACACTACCCGATTGATGAAGAAGTTCTTTCTTCGAAATGTCGCGGATTTTTCTTTGCTTAATTTTTTTGAGTATTTCCCAAGCTGTTGATTTTTATTTATATGAAACAAATTTCTCAAGTTACAAGAATAGTAGTCCGTTTGTATTTTAAAAGTTTCTATTATATCCTTCTTTGCTTCAGAGCAGTTAGCGCAAATCTTTTTAGGTCTTTCGGGATACGGTAGTCCCCTTAATTCAAATGGAATTCTGGTAACCCGCCTCTGGACCCTTTCCAAAATTTCAATATCTTTGATGTAGTAGGAGTTCCAAATATATCCGTATGCAATTTTTGGTCTTATATAGGAAGTGTACAATTTCTTTACAATCTGTAGAGAGTGATCTTTGAAAGTCTTTTGCACCATGAAATTAAAACTATTGGCTTTCTTTACCATTTTAATAATATGTACTTCCCATTTTAAATTAGAAGAAATTGGTAACCCCAGATCGGTTTGTTCTGTAACGCTAATAAGTTGAAGATTATTTAGAAAATATGTTTCACAAAGGTTATTTGGGCCAATATGCAATACTGTACATTTTGATACATTAAACTTCATGTAACACTGGCTTGTCCATGGCTCAATACGCCTCAGATCCCTGTCTAAGCATTTATTTTGCAACAATGGATTGCAGAATAACTTGGTATCGTCAGCAAAGAAAATGATGATTGTCTCAATATTCTATGACAAATCGCTAATGTAAACCAGAAACAGTAATGGTCCTAAAACAGATCCTTGAGGGACCCCACTTATAACTGGATGTTTATTGGATACCATTGACCCTTACTTGATAGAAGCGGTTGGTGAAAAAGTCATTGATTAGACTAAGAAGCTTGCATCTTACACCAAAATGTTCAAGCTTGTAGAGCAACAATGAATGTGGTACTTTATCAAATGCTTTCTCGAAATCCAGATATATTACATCGGTAGGTTGCATTTCATCGAGAGCTTTGGTCCATTTATTAACGCAGCTTAAAAGGTCGGTGATTGTTGAGCGTTTAGATATGAAACCGTGTTGTGAATCTGGTAGAACTTTGTTGTTAAGTAGGAAGTCAGTCAATTCTGCAGCTATGATTTTTTTCTAGACACTGTCACCCTTTTTTTAAAGTGGAGTAACTACTGCTTGTTTCCATATTTCTGGAATTTTACCTGAATTCATGCACTCCGAAATAACAGCGAAAGGTGGAACATGCCCCATTCCTTCATTGACGCTTCTATGTCGTCTATTTTCAGTAGAAATATTTAAAACACGGTTTCTACTTTCAACGTGTATTTATCATCTTTATTTCAATAAGAATTCCTGATGTTTATTTCCAATATTAGACACAGAAGGCTATGAGAAAATATTGACTAACGTCGTCAGGCATCTACACCTTATTTGAAATTCTAATTCGCCGTTATTTATTGTTCAAACTTTAAGCCGAAGCTCGAGGATTTTTCCTTTTCTTCTTTTAATATTTGTCTAGAAAAGTAACGCTAAAGGTTCGGCGACGGAGTCGGATCATCGAACTTGATGATTATATTATGAATGGAGAACTGATGTTACGTCATTTTAGGACAGTTTACACTAGCTAGCCTTAATTTATTTTCAAGTATAAACAGCTAAAATTGACCCCAAGTTTTTGCCACAATTTATTGTAAAGAAAATGTTAAATTTTCCGCTCAAGTTAAAATCCATGTAGTAACTTTAATCCACCTCTTTGAGTGATAAAATCGTCTACAATCAAAAGGTAAACGCTAAATAGGACTCCTGTGTCTTATTAACGTGCTTGTCATGGTTATGTCGAACTTGCCACGCCAAATTAGTGCCGAAATTAATTTAAACTCATTTGTTCGAGCCATCATGAAGTTTAATTATTAATACAATGTATTATCCATTATTTGTTTAGAGATTTTTTGCTTGCAACTTGACGAAACAATAATGCTTCTATGTGTAGGCTAATAACCTTCACGAAGATGTAATTTTTTTTAACAATAATTATACTCTCAGTAGAGTATCTTTTTGTAATCCTTTGATAATGACCCGCAAGGGCCGAAACACGTCAGGGAACTGATTAAATTTGTGAAACATAACAAGTAGTTATTATTTTTTCTTCCTGTGCAATATTTCTGGAGAATCTGACTTTTTCTCTAACCAAAAAAAATAATAGTAGGATGAAAGCCATTTGAAAAGGAAGAGAATATAACAAAAATGAAAGGAAAAATAATTTACGGGCGATCCGAGGTCGGGAAGTGGAAGGGGGTGAGTTTTTAAGGGTTAGAAACCGATTTATCTCGATTTCCGGCAAAACTACAAGTCCTATGGAAAAACGTTAAATTGCAAAGTTGTAATAAAAAGATCTACAACTTTTGTATTTACACTTTTTTCACATAACCTCAAAATTTATGTGAAAAATTCAAATAACCAAGTTTTTGGTTTTTTATTTTTATCTTTTACAAAAAAAAATTTTTTTTCACGAAATTTTGTGAAAACTTACCTTTTTATGTCCCAAACACACTGTAATTTTTTTGATATAAAATATTTATTTTTTCACCTTATTTTGACTTAATATCGAAAAAGCACCCTAATTTTCAATCGAAAATTCTCACGTCAAAATATCTGCTTTTTTAAAAAAGTCGGTGGGCTTTTTGTTCGTTGAAATCTCTACTTTCTGATGATGTAAAAAAAATATACATTACTACGATAAAAGTTCTCAAAAATGCAAAGAAACGAAAAAAACTTGATTCCGAATTTTTTTTTAATCATTACTTATGTACAATTTTGAGCTATTTATTAAAATTTATACTTTAATTACTCGAAAAACGTAGGATTCCATGTTACATTGATAAACACAAAATTGCAAGTCGAAATATACTACTATAATTAACAACCAAAAAAGTTTAAAAAATTCCGGATTAGAGTTTTTTCGTTTCTTTGCATTTTTTGAGAACATTTACCATAGTAATGTATATTTTTTCACCATTAGAAAGTAGAGATTTCAACGAACAAAATGCCCACCGACTTTTTTTTTAAAAGCAGATATTTTGACGTGAGAATTTTCGATTGAAAATTAGGGTGCTTTTTCGATATTAATTCAAACAAAGTAAGGTGAAAAAATAAATATTTTAAATCAAAAAAATTACAGTGTGTTTGGGACATAAGAAGGTAAGTTTCACCAAATTTCATGAACATTTTTTTTTGTAAAAGATAAAAATAAAAAACCAAAAACTTGGTTATTTGAATTTTTCACATAAATTTTGAGGTTATGTGAAAAAAGTGTAAATACAAAAGTTGCAGATCTTTTTATTACCTACAACTTTGCCATTTAACGTTTTTCCATAGGACTTGTAGTTTTGCCGGAAATCGAGATAAATCGTTTTCTACCCTTAAAAACTCACCCCCTTCCACTTCCCGACCTCGGATCGCCCGTAAATTATTTGTCCTTTCATTTTTGTTACATTCTCTTCCTTTTCCAGTGGGTTTCATCCTACTATTATTTTTTTTAACTGTTCTATACCTCCAAAAGAGTCCTCACACAATCTCTAGCTAACATCCCATAAACATCCTTAGTAGAGTCCTGATTTGGCTTCGTGTATACTACAAACTCGTTTTTCGTATTTTAGTGATTTAATTAGTTTGGTGCTTATAATAACCAAAGCAGTTTATGAATATTTTACCGCTATTTTTATTAGAATTTATTAGATATTATATTCTACTCTGAGCGATTTATTATACGGTAATGTATTGAAAAAGCGTGGGCTGCTCGTAAAAAGCATGTATATTAAAATAACGAATAATTTTTGCATATACTGTGGCTTTTATAAACCGAAGTGGCCTATTTTCAGGCCACATTTAGAAATAACTCTGACTGACAAAGTGCAACTTGTACCTCCATGTATTTATTGTATTTTTTAGAGGTGGACTAAGGTGGGGGCTCTGGTGCCCTGAGATAAAACTGGCCCCTACATTTGACTAAAGAAATAAACGCGTTAATGTTACAATTTAATTTGCTCTTTTAGTGGACAGGTTTTTAACCTATGCTAAACATATGCAGACCTTAAACATTTTTAGTACTATTCCGATAGTCAATCTAATCATATTCTTTGGTTAATGGACCGAAACTATACTATTATTGATAATTAACAATATTTTCTATGCAAAATTTACAGCTGCAGTTTCCTTTTAGAAATCGATAACCATTACAATTTGTATGAGTTTTTGTTGTTATTATTATTTGCAATTGATGCAGTAAAATTTAATGTTAATTGCACGAAATGTTTTGATGCTGCATGATAGTTTATTTTGATTGCCCTATCAAGGGTATTTCGCAATAGGGTATAAGATTATCATAGCATAAATATATAAATTCTGGTTGAAAGCATGAGAAAATATTAGGTATCGCAATTATCGCAAAGCAAACATAAATAAAGCCAAATCGCTCTAAGAACACAACGCATCGTTGCTAAGTCACCTGTCATTTATGGCACCCAGTCTTGTCTATTTTACGTTAAGATGTTGGCAACAGCGACAGGACTGGGCTAAGTTCTTTTACAATCGTATTCACCATATTTTAAACTTGTACAGGGATCTGAATTTTGTCTTGGGGTGACAGTAACCAAGTCGAATTTAACGCTCAAAAAAAACAGGCAGCAGTTTTCTCTAAGAAGGTTAACATTGCAGAACCCGATTTCGTTATGGCAGGACACGCAATTCCACTGACTTCGTCTATTAATTTGCTGGGTGTCAACCTGGGAGGAAATATGTCTTGGCATAATCACGTTGTGGCAATCGCCAGGGCTTCTCAGAAGTTCGGTATACTTTTCCGTACCAAAAAGTTGTATACACCTCAACAATTTTTAACACTCTATAAAGCACATATTCGACCATCACTGGAATACTGCTCTCATATCTGGAGTTCTGCACCGAAGCATACCCTTCGGTTGTTGGATTCCATCCAAAGGAGAGCCGTTCGTCTAATCGGCGACCACGAGCTGACTAAGAACCTCGACAGCTTAGAACATCGAAGACAGGTTGGTGATTTGACTCTCTTCTACAGATATTTCCATGGCAAGTGTTCGACTGATATTGCCCGCTCGATTCCACCTAGAGTAATGCCTAGCAGAAACACACGACGAACCACTGCCGCCCATCCCTATGTGGTTCAACTTAGTACACCCCGAACATCATTGTTTCAGAACTCTTTCATTTGGAGGACGTCATCTTTGTGGAACGGCCTTCTGAGACCGTGTTTCCAACCGAATATAACCTCCAACGATTCAAGAAAAACGTGAATCGCTTTCTTCGCACACGCACCGCTCCCAGAGCGCCTTAAAGGAGTTTTCCTATAGTGCTTGTGCTCGATCATAAAAATAAAAAAATAAAAAATCTGAATGAAGAAATACAGCGTTCATTTTATTTACAATTGAAACATCGAACTCAACGTGCGATAGATTAAAAGTTATGGCGTTATTCATTGGTAGAACATAGTCCCTTTCAGTTGAATAATCCCCTTCCTTCGAAATAATAACCTTTAATGTCGCCACTTCATAACTACCGAACCAATTAATTTATAAAACTTGTAACAATAATGTAAATAAATCCTGGTTGATAAACTTGAAAAAATCCAGTTGAGGCCCAATTTATTACTGACTGACTTGTCTTGCAGTTTTTCTTTAAGCAAATCCGGGTTGAAGAAAGAAAATTACATTCGTCCTTGCCTTGGGCATAGTGCACTGATTGAAAATGTTAATAAAATTGCTTATTAATTGTATAATTTATGTCTCCTATTATTTTAATGCAAATGTTGATAATTATTGGTCACTTATAATATTATGTATATAATTTGTACTAATTATCTTAGAACTGAACATTGAATAACCTTTTTTTAGTTAATTTTATATTTTCTTTATTGGCAGTGCTGTTCATCCTTTACTTCGTGTACTAAACATAGTATGAAACAAGACCTATGTGCCATTTGGTTGCAAACGTTTTCAGGGGCCCCTCTATAACGAATGGAAAATGATAATTCTTATTTTCATTATTATCAGGTTCAGGTTTATGAATTTTTGAATTCGTTAATCATGTAATAATTTAATTAGGATTAAACCCATATTATGTGTTAAGTACCTACTATTAAAACAGCAAACAATTCGAATTTATTTTATAATCCTAGGTAGACTGGTAGACATAACATAAGTTATTATAAGTAATATTCCAACAAACATGATGGAAAATCAAAATGAAATGAAAAAACACCACTTATAATGTTGCTTATCATGATATGGTAGTAACGGGGGTAGCAGTGATCGAGCCTCATAGAATCCAAAAGACAGAAAACAGTCAAACACATGAACACTCAACAAGTGTGCACAGACAGTATGTCACTAAGCACTATACAAGGTATTATACAAGACGACCAGATCGTCGAGAGTTTTTTTTTGCCAAATCTTTTATAATTTCGTCGATATTTAATGTTTTAACAAACTCGCGTTCGATACTGATTAATGATAAATCCGAAAGGCGTTGTTGTCCCATGGTGTTACGTAACTGGGTTTTTACTATTTTATGTTTGGAAAAAGATCGTTCCGCTGATGCCACACTAACTGGTAAACTTAGAAATAACATCACCGAACTAGATACATCTGGAATATTTGAACAAACACACTGATTTTTTAATAATAAATGATCCGCAAGTTCATGTTTTTAATTTTGAAATACTATCTCCAAGTCCCTCTCTGAGGTTTAAAATTTGACTAGGAAAGTCAATGGACAAGTCTTTATGGCATATCGTTTGTAAACTCCGCGCTTTCACGCGGTTCTCTTAACGAAGTTAAATTCTCAGAATATAAAAAAATAAAATTAATTATGAAAAGCAAAGCTGGCATCAAGTTTTAAAGGGGCCATCAATGTGGGCCCCCCGCGGTTAGGGGTATTACGTCACTGTTTAGATAGAGACGTTCAATCGAAAATTGCACCTTGTACGGCATAGAATCCTCTACTCTAGAGATGGTAGAGGTAAATGACCCCCTGATAACCTTTATTAAATATTTAGATCCGGATTCCGACTTAAAAAATCCTAAGATCATTCAAAAATTGCGTAACGATTACAGCAACCTTTATTACTCGTAGTTATGTGCTCCAAACACAAAACATACTAAAATAAAAGTTGCCATATAATCACCTCATGGGAAAAGTTTTTTTATTGTAATTATTTCAGTATCTACCGCTAACAAGCTTATTGTTTCCTGTGTAAGAGTACGTTTATTATAAATTAAAGAACTTTTAATCTATTATTATTTGTAGTGCAATGTTTCAAATTTTGGCGAAATCTTTGGAGATTTCAATGTTTTTATCTTGCTAATATCCGACAAAAATTATACTATACAATGAAACTGGGTTCCTTGAAAAACAAAACTGGAACAGTGAGTGCTACTATGACATATAAAAGGGGTATTATTTATTCTATCGCTAATCCTTGGCAAGAATATTTATTTCCAGTCAATTTCTCACTTCATAAAGCAATCAGTGCTAAATTACGTGAGATCAATGGTTAAGAACGAGTACAGGGTCTTCCAACGAGGACTGAACAGGGGCTCATTTTTGAGCTTCCTTGTATTTAAAGAAAAATCCAAAATAGCCAATCGATGTACTTTTTCCTGCAGAATTCAAAAATGAAACCAAAAATTTATTTGAACCAGAAACAAAAGACTTACGATATGGATAAGGTGTTTTTTAAATGGAACATAGCTTTTTTTTATACGATTTTTGGAACGAGTGATTTTTTTTTGTCCGTTCTGATTAAAATATTTAATATTGTGACAGCTATTTTTATTAAATTTTAATGTTTTATCCAGTATAATTTAACTTTAACCTGTTTGAAACATACACTAGGTAATAAAGGTACCTTTGAATCCTTCAAAGTCAAAAAATTTGACAATTTTACTATAATATTGCCGAAATTACACCCTGTATCGTAAAAACTATGCATTTTCACTAACTTTTCTTCTTAAAATTACTTGCTGTATAGTAAGTTACCTGCCGACATTTTTTATATTCATCCCCTGGTTGTCTGTAACATATCTGTCAATTTTATGAACAAGCGTCTGTGTTCTAGTAAATTCTATACCTAATTATATTAGAATATTTCCATTAAGATAGGAAGCTAAGCTTCAACTCCGCCATTTGTAACCTTTACACTCCTGTAAACTACAATATAGTCATATTTATTTTTTATTTATTTTTATTTATATAAATTGCTAAAAAGTTTTTATGTTTTAGGGCATAATGTAGCAGTCCTGCAGGGCAGCTTCAAGCCCCCGCCGTGAAAAAACCCTCTAACCGTACAGTGGAAACCCCATTTCTCCGGTTCTCCATCACCGGTTGAGACCTGACGGGAAGAGCTGCTCGTTTCACTTTAACCAGTAAGTTAGCTCCGCTGAGCGATTAAATATCGGGTATAAAATGCTGGTCGATGACCAGTCCGTTTCTATGGGCCCAAGACCTTTTAAAATAGAGACTAAAGTGTTTACGTTTTTACCCGATCCCGCATCATTGCGTCCTTTTCTTCCATTTCATTGCGCCCTAGCCAGATTTACTTATTTGTCGAAAATACCTAGCAAGATCCACCAAAAAATATGCTAATTTGACTATTCCCATAGTTCTATAAACTGCTTTAATAAAAGGACAATGCTTAATTATTGCCCTCATATTCAAAATAAATTTATTTATCCGTAATCATTCTACCTTTTTACATAACGTCAAATGAGAGCATTTTAAAACTATTTCTATTGTAATTGTATCCGGCACTCTGGCAACGTGCATTTTATTTAACGAGTATCGCTTACTATTCGAAATGATTTGAATTAAAGGATGACAGGTAGTCGTTGTCGACGTTGCTGCATTAGTCGAACGCAATTTAAGTTATTTAATAGCTATTTTAGTTGTGATTTTTGTAAAAAAAGCGTTCAACAGTCTTGCCATGTAGGGAGAACCCAAGGAGTTTTATGAGACACTTTGAGTCTAGAGTCTATAAAGTCTAAATAAATGAGAAATAGACAATAAAAATACGCCAGCATAATAATAGCGGACTAAGCAACTGATTTAATTTTCCTAAAATTCGCCATATCTCAGCGTGAGGTAAAGTATAACCGATGAACGTGTCAAAATTAATTTTAACTAATTAACTTATTACCTAATGTATTTTTAAATTTGGTAATTTACCCACAAATTAATCTTTGGGATGGTTTATTATAAGAACAGGTCAATATGTTTTTTTAAATAAAAACCGGATCTGCTGTCGTATAGTATGGGCGTAAGGTAGGATTTGTTTAGAAATAATCAATAGTTTGGCACTCCTCATCAATGCATTTCTGCATATGAGGGGAGTCATAATATTAACCCAACTCTAAGCAAAATAGACAATTTCTTTTTAATAATTTGCGCCTGCGGTACATTCCCTGATCCCCACAATTACTTTTCAAACTTAGAAGTCTCCCCCCTTAGAAATATTACTTACGTGTAGCTTCCGTGGGTGTTGTGGCATTTTCCGTGCTTGCAAGGCTTGTGTTTGCACTCGTCCTTGTCCTCTTTGCAACTGGCGCCGGTAAAACCCGGCGCGCAAGTGCACTGGTACGAGTCCCCCACGCTAGTGCACTCCGCTCCGTTTCTGCACGGCTGCGACGAGCAATGATCTTGTTTCTCGCAGCGTTCGCCTGAAAGAAAGTGTTTTGGTGTGAGAAGATTTTTTTTAAAACCTATTTACAAATTCGCGATACTACGATTTTATTTTGCTGTCTTGCAATCCGTAACAGTATATTAACGTACACGTTTTATAAACTATCATTTTATAGCACGTGTCCATGTTAAAAAACGAGCCGCTTGCGGCGAGTTTTATAACGGGACAAGTGCTTAAAACTGCTTTATATAGGTAACACGTACGTTATACTATTTTTTCTAATTTGTAGTTTTTTCAATAAAAACACATATTTAAAAAGAAAATAATTCCTTCAAATTTTGTAAATTTTTATGTCTAAATTTTATGTTGGTAATACTATTTTTTATCTTAGTAGCCTCTGGACAACAAAAATTATTTTGGGAACTGTCATTTTTTGATTTATTGACCCATTTTCACCACGAGATTCTAAAGTTATTTTAGCGATATGAGATTTGAAATTGGACTGAATACGCTGTGTGATCCTCGTACATTCGGTACATATACAGAGCGTTCGGAAATTCGGGAGATTTTGCTACTTTTTTTCAAATTTCAAAAGACGTGATTTTACGTCACGGCATTGCAATTTAGTATAGGGAAGATGGAAAATTCAAATAAAGTTGAAGTTAAAATCGACATTGGTAGGTTAGTAGATTGAATTTTGGATAGGATTTGGCAGAAAATGATAGCTTGAAGCATCTACAAAAGATTGATTTATAGATTTATGCAACCTACATACATGACTGTTATCCACACAGAATAACAAAGTAGGTTATCAAGCTATTTTTCCTCTGCGAAAAATGGGTTTTCTCGTAAATTACAAAGGCCGCGCAAGTCAATGAAATAAAACATTTTAATGTTACCAACATCAAATAAAGAAAAAACGCGTATCGAAATAGCTTCCTTACGATACGCAAATGCGTATCGTAATAGAGTTGTTATGATACCAAATTAGAAAAAATTATTTTAAAACCGCAACGAGGTGACGGGAACTTATTTTTTTTAAATCGTCGCGAAATAACTTGTTATTGAGGCTGGTAAATGGGTTTTAATGCCCGCCACTTACATAGCCGATAAGAAGTTTGACGTCCAATGCAAATTTTAATTCGCTCCTCTTTAGTTTTCGGTCAAGATGTCTTTGCAACTACACGAATACTGTTTGAATGATGTCTCTTTGTCTAATATGGACTGCTAGCTCCCAAACACGTCAGACGGAACACTAGCACAACAATGTTTTTCTGTTTCCATGGTAAATTTAATGGATTGTCTTATAGTATTAATATGTTCCAAAAGCCGTATCAGCTCTTCGTTGCTGTCTGTTCAAATAATAAAGGTATCATCAACGTATATCTAAGCCAAAGTTTAGGTTTAATCTTGGCAGTGTTAATAGCGTGTGACTCAAACAATTCCATGTACAGGTTACCCACCACCGGAGAGAGAGATGAACCCATTGGAAGACCGTCATCTTGGGCATAGAACCTATCTTTTACTTGAAAGTAGGAACTACGTAGACAACACTCCAATAAATCCATCACTCCATCCAGCGGCAAACTAGTGCGTTCTGAAAGGGTTGGGTCTTCGTGTAACTTTCGCTTGATGATATGCAGTGATTCCCCTATTGGGACGTTCTAAAGATGTTATCTCCACGCCTTGGAATTTCAAAATTTTCTAATATACTTTCGGAAACACACCTTTACTTCCTTGCAATATGATCCCAATAAAAATTTTAATTTTTGTTTTTCTGTACCGAAAAATCCTTGAACATACTTCACTCTCCCAAACTGAAAGATTAATGGTCCCTTAACTTTTTATCTAAAACAACTACTTAACGAAATTATAAATCATTACGATATTCTTTTATTGTTTATTTTCATGGCTCTTAACATATGCGATGTTTTGCAATGTTTATTGCCCGTGTGAAAGTAAACGCCCTGTATAAGCACCACGCCTTTCTAGGCAACTTGTTTAGTATAAAATCGTACCAGTTATATAGCGAGAGTGGTACCATCTACACGAACTAGCACATTGTATTGGGATGGCCCCTAATCGGAAATCTACCGTATACCCCTAACTTTATGTGCACATTACATGATTAAATGCTTTGTTCAACTTGTACCATAAAAACGGCTAAATATTTACGGCGTATTATCTCTATACACACACTCAACTCAATTCCAGCATTAAAGATAAACACAGAAAATCAGTTAGACGGTAATATCCTGCGTAAAACTTAATAGGAACTACCGTATTAGAAGCAGAGATTTTCATGTATCGGGTGTATTTTATGGGACTTCCTTATTGGTAATTTACGTATAAAATGGCTTTTAATACATTAAGGCCTTAATCGCTACAGGTTATAGGTTTGAGTTGTAACTAAGTAAGTTTTAAATAGACCAGTTCGACCAAACGTTTATGGAAATTGTTAGTTTTGTCAGACTGTCTTGCTCAAGAACCTGTATCTCGATACATAGGATCAACGGTCATGCTGCAAATGAATTCGACCAGCAACATCGTTGACTGTCAAGAAAAAACGTTCTGCAAGGCATGCGTAAACGTCATAAAGGTTATACCCATAACCCATAGACAATTTACCTTTAGATACCTACAGCTTATCTCCTGCGCAAACAGAAGTTACATTTTATGGGTGAAAAAATACGTTGACTCGCCGGTCAGCTGCCTTCCTTCTGGACACCTTCGTGCATGCGTGTTATCGGCCAGTCCTACTTTACCGACATGCTCAAGATACTCTCCAGTTGCTCTCCAGAACCGGCTCGGCCGCCATTTTTGTTGTTGTGTGTTAAGGTTTCTCTGTGGTCTGTGGATTCCTTGTAGTCTTCTTAGCTATCGTGGATTGTGGGTGTTTATAATTTACGGATTTCTAGTTTTTGTGTAGTTTAGTGAAGTGTGATTGTGCTTTTAGCGACTCGGATTGGAATATAAACGATAACTAGTAAAATCCGTTGTATGACCTTATTATGCCCAAATAGAGGTAAAATACCGGGTATTTCGTATTTTCAGTAAGTATGGAGTAGTGGCGACTTTGTAACATTGGGAAACGTTTAGACACAATCAAAGTTTCCGGTAAATCAGTAAAAGTAAGCTAACCGAGCCATTCAGATTGCGGGAAAATCATTTCTGTCAAAGTTGCTAGTTAGTTTTTTGGTTAAAATCTGTGCACCCCGACATTAAGCTTTTAATAAGGTCAGTATTTCACGGGTCAGTTCTCGGGCAAAAACTTTTTCAAATTCTTGAACAAGAAATTATGCTTAAAAATGTTTTACACGTACCCAAGTTTTGGCCAAATTGTAAAAATCAATACAAGTTCTATACCAACTAATATTTGACGAGGTTAGGTACCTACTCGATAACATCGAATATTGGTTATTTTGCTGGTTTTGTTTGTTTTTATATTCGATTTTATAAGTTTTATAGTTGAATTGACTTGTTATCTTCCTTTTCGAACTAAAAACACGACAACGAATTAAACAAATTTTAGAAACAAACCCTTGAAAACAATTTTCTATCCTCAAAATCTGATGAGGTTTGCAACTACTAAAAATGTCAGAAATCACTAGAAGAAATTTCAGTTTTTTGACAAGAATTTAAATGTTAAAGCCCAGACCTGTCTATTTTCCCATTCGTCAAACGATAATGTTGCAGTGCGCATGTCTAATAGTGTCTAGCTTTGTTTACATGCGCGAGGCCATAAATCTGCCACTTTCGTGATTATTGTTTGTTTATCTAAAGGTAAATGGTCTATGGTTATACCTCATTTGTCATATCGGAACTATAAATAAAATGGCTACTTACCAGTATATCCTGGCGCGCACGCGCACTGATAGCTCTCCAGCGACCTCAGCGTACACGTCCCGCCATTATAACATGGCCGCTGGTCGCAGCTGTTCGCTATTGGTATCTCGCATAGCGACGCGCTAAACCCCAACGGACACAGACATTCGAAGCCCGGCACGCCGCCGAGGCCGATGCGGACCTGGCAGGAACCCCCGTTTTGACAGCGGGGTCCCGGGCCTTTGCCCGTGTGGCAGGGATTCAGGTGCTGACAGTATTCGCCGACGTATTTCGATGTGCAACTGAAAAAGAAAAGATCGATGTTAAAATAATGGGCTTTGTACGAGATTATTATAATATGCCTACGTCACTCTTTTACACCTCGTGAATATGGATTTTATTACTGTAGTGATTTCCTTCCAGAAAAGGAGGCTAAAGTATCTTTAGTACTGTACTTATCAACAGCAAATTCACCATTTATTTTTAAGTATGCCAGGCCATTGCTATAGTTTGAATAGAAAGGGACCCAGAACAGAAGCTTGGGAGACTCCACTTTATTACTTTCTGATTTGTATGCTTTAATGTTGGAGATTATAATGCTATGCCTATGTCAATGATAGTTTTATAATCACTCTATTACACCCCGCGAATATGCATTTTATTACTGTAGTTCTGTAGTTCCTTCTAAAAACAAGGGACCAAAGTATTTGTATAAGTACTGTACTTATCAACAGCGAACAACGCAAATCCACCATTTATTTTAAATTTTGCCAGGCCATTACTATCGTTTGAGAAGCAAGGGACCAATAACAAAACCTTGAGGGACTCCACTTAATGACTTTCCGATTTCTTAGCATTTTTGATGAGGTCTAGTCCTTGGACTACCAATAAAACGAAATACGTTGTTCATCGGCTCTACCTTTTCAACTATTAAGTCTCTAAAAACATTAAATTGATAAACCCTGATATATTATTATGATGACAAAACTCCGTTTGTTCTTCCATATTAAGAACCTTTATTGTTTACGATCACAGATCTCCTTATAAGAGCACATTTAAAAGCCAAATAGATAACATCTTTGTAAAATCGACCAATTGCACATCTATTCGTGATGGGAATCTATCTTTACCCACTATCCCGACCATCGTTGATATGGCAAGTGGGCGGAGCCAATTCGACTTTTGCTTATGCTTTATCGATAATTATCTTAAAACTATTATTTAAAGGAGGTCAAAATGTCACTGTAACATTAGTATAGATACCATGCGAGCAAAAATTATTTGCATCAAAGAGGGCTTGGATTAAAAAACGTAGAGCTTGTTTTAGATCACAGCGATATGGGGACGATGTATCTAACCAAATCTAGGTTAAAATTTTGTCAAATTCATATTATGACATGATATGCCAAACTAATGAGTAATAAAATAAGTAGACAAATACAAATTTATTTTTGTTGTTTACAAAATTAACAAAGTAAGAATATACAGAAAGAAAAAGAAAAATAATTACATAAATTGCTGAAATTGGCCACCGCCATGCTCCAAGCATAAATTCACACGTCTCTTTATATTTTCGAAAGTGTTGACTAGCATCTCTGGAGAAATGTTACCACATTCTTGGATAATCCTTTCTTGTAATTGTTCTAAATCTGCAACTGGTGTTTTAAAAATACTGTTCTTTAAATGAGGAAAAACGAAGTAGGTAATCCATAACCGCTAAACAAGGTGATCTAGGTGGGATTTCAATGTCTGATAGAAAACTGATCAATCTGTCGTAGAAAAAATTGCGTAAGTAGTTAATAGTTTCGGCGGCTGTATGGGCGGTTGCACCGTCCTGTTGAAAATATCCAAAACGTAGTTCGTCGTCAAGTAATTGCTCCACAAATGGCTTCAAAATATTGTCTCTATACCGCTGTGCTGTAACTGTGTCATGGAAAAAAATAGGACCAACAATTCTTCTTCGGGAAACAGCTAACCAGACACCAATTTTTTGAGGGTGCAATGTGGACTCTACAAAAAAAATGGGGATTTTCACTACTCCTGCGTGTATTTTGAGAAATCACATAACCGGAGAGGTGGAACCAGGCTTCATCCGAAAAAAATGTCAGGTCTAATAAATCATTGCTTTCCAATAAGTTTTGCATGGGTAAACCATTGAAAGTAATTCCTGCGTCTTTCAAAATCTGCGGCTTGTATTTCTTGGAATACTTGCACTTTATAAGGAAATAAATTTAGCTCCTTCCTAAGAATAGTCCTGCATGTTCCATAAGATCTTCCCACTTCTTGGGACATGCGTCTTATACAATTTATTGGCGTATTTTGCATTATTTCACGAACGTTTGCAACAAGTTCTTTTGTTCTTACAGATGGTCTTCCCGCTCCTTTTTTGTGTTGTATAGAACCTGTTTCCCCAAACACAGCCACGGTTCTTTTCAGGCAATGATAAAAATCCCCAACAATAAAAGCAACGTTAGGAAAATGTTCGTAAAAATCGTCCATGCACAAACCCGGATTGTATTGCCACTCACCATTTACTCTAACCCCGTTTCGAAAATACCTACGCTTCAACCATGAATGTTTTGTGCTGTTCCGTAAAGCCCATTGTGTGAATTGTTCCAGAAATTGGAAAAATTAGCGATGAATCAAACTTGTAAACGACTGTCAAAGATGACGAAATAACTGATTGATTGTTAATTCAGGTAGTTACTGACACCCAACAGGCAACAGGTATTAAGCTCTACGGCTAAGCATTATGTCCTGAGATGCAAGGCCCTCTTTGATGCAAATAATTTTTGCTCGCACCATACATTTTGTATAAAATAGCTTATTTTTATTAGTAGATTTATTAATAATTGGCTTTGTTATCTGTTGAAGATTGGTAAATATCCAACCCAACGACGAATTGTTTGGACAAATACAGTTACTCGTTTTCAGTAATGTGTCATTGACAACAAGTATTTTTTCCTGAGTGAAAAACATTATTCGGAAAACGATTACGAATTCAACATGACTATTTATCACAACATTGAAATGGGCCTGGTCGAAAGCTTAAACATGATTAAATCAAATAAAAAATTCCTCAACAATGTTCATCTTTCAATCTTTCATATCGTATACATCGACGAGAAATAAAAAATCGTAGCATCACGTTGCCGTGGGCGTATCTCACAGTTTGAATCCTATTTTAATATGGCATTCTATTATTTCAACCACCATTAATATCAATCTCTAATTCGTCCGCATTCAATAAATCTTTGACTTGAATATAGTTTTCGTAGCGAGAAGATAACGTTAACGAAGAATAGGGTTGATTAGTGTTCACACCGAACAACAGTATATCGGTTGTTTTGAAGAGCAATAATGTCATTTCCAACCGAAAAAAGGCTGTTGGTCAAAATCGGAAATCATACCTCCTCAGAATATGAACTAAACATCGGAGCTGCCCAAGGATCTGTCCTCGCACCTCTAATATATTCATATTATTGTAAACGATCTATCGCTACCGGGATTTACCGACGATACCACGGTTGCCATATCAGCACTAGATGATGCAAGAAGTAACAGAAAAAATGAACAGATGGTGTTTTTCGAATCAACTTATACAAAACGAGGACAAAACGGTTCATTTCTACAAAACTTCTCCCAAAATGCAATTAAATCAGGCGGCATCCTCTTTTAAATTTCTGGGAACACATCTTGATTCCAAACTATCATGGAACCTCAACTGGATCATGTATGCTCAAAATTGGCACAAGCTTACGACGCTATACTAAAGTTAAGATGCACAGTGCCCAGTGCCCCTACTCAAATAAATCTTACTATGCATTAGCCTATAACCAGCCATAAACCGAGTATTTCAAGCACATAGACGTCTAATAAGGCTCATATTTGGATTGAAATCAACACAAAAAACACAAAATCCTCACAGTCACTTCAATGTACATCCTTAAGTGCATCCACATATGTATACAAGAACAATAACGAATTCCAAGAGAACAGAAACAATCACAACTATCCTGTCCTACAAGAAACGCAAATGGCCTTATACTCGCTAGACACATTTCAACACGATATGAAAAATCTCCCCACTAGGCCTGCATCAAAATTTTTAATAAACTACCGGAAGAAATCAAACAATCCATAACAAGAGGTCTATTTGGAAGAAAACGACTTTCTTATAAAATAAATGTGTTTTGGATGCTTTAACGATGTCATATTTGCGTAAAAGGTTTTGACCTTCTAGATTTTCTCTTACATTTAATGTTAGTAGTCTGAAATTTAAGGTAAAGCCTCCTAAGTTAGTTAATTTTATAGTTTTATATGACCAACCTCAAATCATAATGTATGATCCTTAGTAGAATAAATTGAATTTGAATTAAAGGTTTGGAAGATACACAAAGGTTGACCCATTCTGCTGATGGGGTAACTTCAAGCAAAGGTGTGACCTTACTTCTTAATTAGTTATTTGTTTCTTATCGACAACGATCAAGCAATATAACGTTAGATTAGAATGGCAGCAACGTTATAAAGATACACAAAGGTTGACCCATTCTGCTGATGGGGTAACTTCAAGCAAAGGTGTGACCTTACTTCTTAATTAGTTATTTGTTTCTTATCGACAACGATCAAGCAATATAACGTTAGATTAGAATGGCAGCAACGTTATATATTTTACTGCAAAAACTATCCATTAATAGAGGCACACTCTTCAAAAACCCGTGGACATGACAGAAATATAATTATTATCAGTAGAAATTGATTTATTCTTGGTACTTTCGTGCTTATGCCTCGGGAGAAAGCGACTTTGTTTTTACTAAATTAGATTTTAATATCCTATTCTTCCTGCGGATAAATATACTTATATAAATTATATTAACAAATATTTGCAGTTTAAAAGTACATCATCAAAATACACTTTAACATTTGAGATGCTTACAAGTAATGAAAATTGCTTAATTGTTATTACCTAACTTGGTCAACTGATGATTCTTGTGCTTTACGGGACAAATTTCGCACCGAGGAAAAAAATATGGGAAGAACCCCCCCCCCCCCTCTCTTACTCCTTCTCTGTTAATTTCTCACATCAAATTGAATGGTGGCTTAACCCACCTTAAGCTTAAACGGAGCCCACAGCGATCCTTGTGGATGATGTATTTACGCGTTGGAGTTGGATGGATCTTCGGGGAAGTTCCGTTTTGTCGGGCAGGTACTCCCTCGTTTATAAATGGTAGAGCACTGTGGAGGTTATGAAGTGAAAACGCAAGTAACGTATATATCTCACGTGGAACATTACCCCTAAATACTTAGGACCAACAGAGAAATGACCGTATTCTAATAAAAATATGAAAAGATTCCCTGACGTAAATACATTGGAACGGAGATCAACTTTTAAGGAAACTGATATTTTTTATGGACATGACACATGATATCAGATATTGGTCATTTCTTTCGTGTGTACGGTGTTATTGATGCTTCAATGACCGTGAACAAGTTTAACAGCAATAAAAAAAATCTGGTGTTCTGTAAAGTCTCGTATTTCTCGATATTTAATAGTTAATTTGCACACAGCTGCATGTACCTGATTATATTTCATAAAAATACAGTTTTCCTGATATGTATTACTCTAAAAAAAAATTTATTGGCTGTAAGCTAACAGTTTTTCTTGATGCTGGCATTATACAGCAAATTGATTCAATTTAAGCTCCAATAAATTTGAGTAACAATAGTTTAAACACTATATAGATTGGCACACCCCTAATTTTACCTTTTACAATAGGGTCGTAAAATTATTGCAACAATAGGGCAAGCCGCTGTGCTGTCAGGCTTTAAGAAACGGAGTATAGTGAGGTTTAATATTTAAATTTAAAACCATTAAAAATAATCAATTTCCAATGTAATGTTAAATTCTGTGTTTCCCAGATAACCTAAAGGATAAATTGAGATAACCTAACTTACATTTTTAAAAACTTAGTTTTATTTAAATCGTGAGAGGTGAAGATCGAAAAATTGAGATTACCAAGGCTTGAATTTATTGCGAAATATAAACAGTTTTATAAAGAATATAACATTTATGGTTTAAAATATACAGTGTGGTTGTTTAAGTGTGCAACATACGGGCATTTTTTTTATTACCGATTTCTCAGAAAATTTTATTTCTGATAAAAGTTGGTGCATGTTCGATAATCATATTAGGTGCACTTGGAATGGTTGCAAGTCAAACGGCGGCTACAGGGTAGGCCAAAAAATATAAAACTTGCACAAAAATAAAGTTTTTTAATAAACATTTAAAATAAAAAATTCGAACGTTAAATGAATTTTTTAATTAGCATATTATCATTACTAATGTTTTATCTTGTTAAAAAGAATTTTTAGGATATTTTGAAGTTCTGTTTAATATCGTTGCAACAAACATGAGGTTTGTGATTCCTTAATAAATTAAAAATTCAATTAAATTTGACAAATATGCTTGAATTTGAACAAAGATATGTAAAATTGATTTGATTTTGATTAATTTATGAAGGTCTTAATGGTGAATATAAAAAAAAATTTTGGGAAATTATTAATGTTTTTAAAAAAATTTATTTTTTTATTTTAGGAGGTCACGTTTTTGAATCTATGCATAACTTTTAATTCTAAACAACTGTTCTTAATAACATTTTGCTGAATTTCCGAAAAAGGGGTACTTTATTCTTGTACAAGTTTTATATTTTTTGGCCTACACTGTACGCCGTTTGACTTGCAACCATTCCAAGTGCACCCTATATGATTATCGAACATGCACCAACTTTTATCAAGAATACAATTTTCTGAGAAATCGGTAATAAAAAAATTCCCATATGTTGCACACTGTATATATTGCAACACTAAAGCGAACATGCAAATAAATGCCGGTTATGAGCGCAATATTGCAAAAAAAATGTCTGCAACTTTTATGAATAACCGAGTCGAGTTGTTAATAAGAAAAATTCCACGTTGTTTGCATTCAGCTGTGTGAAAAAACGAATCTTGGGCAATTTTTTAAAAAGGGGCAAAGAATTAATTAATCCTAATGTAATTAATTTTCATAAATTAAAGCCGGCATTATGATTTTAATAGTCTACTTTTATCCATGGTAATTAGCGTGGATAGTGTGGGATATTTTTCCCTTTCGTCTGTCTTACTGGCGAGCAAAACTTTTTTGTTGTGTAATTATGGATATTAGGTATAGGATTTACATTCTAGCCGATCTTATTATAGACTGGCGGGGTTTATAAGGGGGAGAGCCGACTAACTGCGTTACCTATGGTCTGTGTAATAATCGCGATTTATAGATCTCTTCTCTTCCAAATTTAACCTATTAATTCTCTGTGCAACAGCAGGCAAACTTTAACATATTTTATTTTCAGTATTCTCATTCACGTAAAGAAAATAGTATTTGCCTAGATGGATTCAAAAAAACGTAATTCATCTATTTCGACTTCTACATCACAGTTAAATTTCTTGAGAAAATATATAATCAAAGAATACTAATAAATACCCAACGAAAATCTAAAAACAGTGTCAGAATGGAACTATAACTTCCAAAAACTGATTTTTTAGAGTACCTAGAAGTAGGTACTGTTCAAAGAATTGTAAAAAAATGGCGCTATCATCAAACACTTCAAAGGTCTGTTGGGTCTGGTTTAAATAATAGAAAATCGTCACATGAAGAAGACCGAAATTTGGTGGAGTATTTAAGGCAAAATCCATTTGAAACTGCAGTATCCGCTATGCACATGACGCGATTCTCTGCTTCATCTAGAACTGCGCAACGCCGAGTAAGACAATGTTCAGAATTAAGAAATCGAGCAGCTGCATCCAAACCGTTTTTAAAAAATACTAAATAGTGATAAGGAACAAAGAATTGGGTTTGCTATGCAATATTTACCAGAAAATAATTTTCTTTGGCAAAATGTTATCTCTTCCGATGAGAACACTTTTCAGTCTACATATAATGGAAAGATTCGAGTACCTATTAAGACCACCAAATTCCCGATATGATGAGTATACTCAAAAAAAGCAAACCAGTTGACGTTTCTCCGTTAATGTGTGGGCATTAATAAGTATTTACGGTGCAGGTGTATGCTGGAATAGTAATATGTATATATCTTCGGATTTTGGAAAATGTTTTTCTTCCTTCTGCCGCGATAGTTTTTGAAGGAATAACTTTATATTTCAGCAGGATAACTGCCCTGTGCATACTGCAAGAAATATAGGAAACTGGTTTAGACAAAACAACGTATCATGTCTGCCTTGGTGCTCAAGAAGTCCTGATTTAAATCCAATTGAAAATGTTTGGGGATTGATGGTAAAGAAAATGTACAAAATAAATTTTAAACCACAGAATGAAAGAGTTATTTGATAAAATAGAAGAAATTTGGGAAGGGCTAACTCCGAATTACACCAGAAGTATTATTTTGTCAATACCAAGAAGATTACGATTAGTGTTAGAATGCAATGGCGCAGCAATTAAATATTAGTATTTTGGTTGTTGTTTGTTAATAAATTTACCCCTTTTGGCTTTACACTTCTGTAGTTTTCCTGGTATTATTTTATAATTTTCTTATTTCGTGGGTGTAATTTAAACACAAAAATATTTAGAAATAGCCATTATTACTTATGGTAAAAATCGTACATACAATACTTTACAGCTATGTATATATAGCTGGTGTTATATCCAGGTATAAGCAGCAAGGTGAGAAACCCGTTTTACCCAATTTTGTTGTAATTGAGTTATGTATGGGTGGAGTGTACGAATTTATATGTCGTCAACTGTATATAAGTATAGGTGATCAGCAATTATTGCTACAATGCCGAATTTCAGCTGTCTATGTAAAATAGGCTCTCAGCAAGATGGCCGTGACAAGCGAACAGACGAGTAGAAACTATAAAATTATAAAAATCGCGCATATTTAATCTTAATAATTTTTTAGAAATAATGTATCCAATAAGTTGTATGTAGAGGCTTCCGATTTATATTGTAATTCTACCCACCCAGAATCAACTTCCTATGGCGTCAAAATACTCATTCATTATTGATCGATATCTTTTGTTCATTAAAATTCCTCCGAAACACCTAAAAATGTGTGTTTTTATTCAAAAATCCACACTGGCATCTATACGACTTGTTAATATTCATTGTAGATGTATTATACACAGTTAAAAATTGTCCAGAATGTATTTTTCTTTCCTTTATTGAAGCGATGCACGATTGTTCATTGATATTCAACATTAGTTTGTCTAGTAACTATTATAACTTAAATTCTTGTATTCGGTCATTTTCTCTACTGAAGAAGACTTTTCTTTTATTTCATCAGATTCATTCCCAGGTGCGTTTTGCTGACGACATATAAATTCGTACACTCCACCCATACATAACTCAATTACAAAAAAAATGGATAAAACGGGTTTCTCACTTGCCGCTTATACCTGGATATACATAGCTGTAAATTATTGTATGTACAATTTTTTACCATAAGTAATAATGGTTATTTCTAAATATTTTTGTGTTTAAATTAATGCCGCGAAATAAGAAAGTTATAAAATAATACCAGGAAAACTACAAAAGTATAAAGCCAAAAAGGGTAAATTTATTAACAAACAACAAACAAAATACTAATATTTAATTGCTGCGCCATTGGATTCTAACACTAATCGTAATCTTCTTGGCATTGACAAAATAATAGTGCTGGGCTGGTGTAATTCGGAGTTAGCCCTTCCCAAATTTCTGCTATTTTATAAAATAACTCTATTTCATTCTGCGTTTTAAAATTTATTTTCTACATTTTTTTACCATCAATCCCCAAACATTTTCAATTGGATTTAAATCAGGACTTCTTGAGCACCAAGGCAGACATGTTACGTTGTTTTGTCTAAACCAGTTTCCTATATTTCTAGCAGTATGCACAGGGCTGTTATCCTGCTGAAATATAAAGTTATTTCCTTCAAAAACTATCGCGGCAGAAGGAAGAAAAACATTTTCCAAAATCTGAAGATATATATTACTGTTTAGTGTTCCACCAATATTCCAGCATACACCTGCACCATAAACACTTATCCATGCCCACACATTAACGGAGAAACGTCCACTGGTTTGCTTTTTTTAAGTATACTTCTCATCATATCGGGAATTTGGTGGTCTATATACTCGAATCCTTCCATTATGTTTTGATGCAGCTGCTCGATTTCTTAATTCGGAACATCGTCGTCTTACTCGGCGTTGCGCAGTTCTAGATGAAGCAGGAAATCCTGTTATGTGCATAGCGGATACTGCGGTTTCAAATGGATTTTGCCTTAAATACGCCACCAAATTTCGGTCTTCTTCATTTGATGATTTTCTACTATTTAAACCAGACCCAACAGACCTTTCAAGTGTTTGATGATAGCGCCATTTTTTTACAATTCCTTGAACAGTACTTCTAGGTACTCTAAAATGATCAGCTATTTTTCCATAAGACCACCCTATTTCTACTAAACATATTATTCTTGCTTTTTCAATAATACTTAAATGAGGCATTTTTAAATCAAATAAGATAATGACAATACTTTGACAGATAGCATGATAACAAGTAGCACGCTACAAAGGTAATAAAAGTAAAAAAGTTGCATTTACAATGTCACAGTTAAAATGTACGAAATGATATGTCGTCAACAGCAACTGTACCAGGTACTAATATGATTTTAAATTCGTTAGTTTGTTATTCAAAGATTTTTCAAAAAAGTCAGTGGGATTGTCAACAACTTTTAACTCATCTAAACCACAACAAAGGATTTTAATCACGTAAAACGCATCATGGTCTGCCATACTGCCAAGTTCTTATGGCACCTATTATTTCTATCTCCGAGAATAAAGAGTTCCCCACAAAAACAACCCTTTATGCGGCGCACGACGAGACGCGTCGTGAGGGTGTCGGGGTGCTATGCATCTGTGAACATTTGACAGCCTTTTTGTTCAGAGGCTTTATAAAAGATGTGTTTTTTTGTGAACATGTGTGGGATGTATTTGAATATCACTCCCTTGTGTGTTTTATGTTGCATTATTTCTTAATGTTGGTTTTTTTTGCTAAGTTTATTGGCAAAATCATGTTAATTTACTTTCAAAATTGCCTGCAAAATACCTTTATTCCAAACTAACTTTACTTGTTTTTTAAAACTTTTTAATTTTTCTGATATTTTTTGGACAATTGTTATATTTTATTATTCCGTCATATAAAAGCGATTTTTTTCCGCAATTACTTTTTACTGGTATAGTTTGATAATTTATACAATATCTGGTGTTATGATCATGTAATGTCTTATTCTCCTGAAGTGTTTGTTAGTTTTTTTTTCTTTTAAAATAATAGAGTGAATTAGAATACACATTTTTAATTTATAAATGTTTTGAACGTGTATATACCCCTTCGGTCTATATAGATTAACAGTTGGTTCTAAATGTACATTTAATCAATTTATTTTGCAATTTTTGTAATGGTTTTAAGTGTGATAAACAAGCAGATCCCCATGCAGAAGCTAAGTATTGTAATTTTGATCAGATGCCAGAGGAGATATAGAGTTTATAATATACTGGAGATGGCCTTTCCAATTTAAATTTTCGTCTAAAACTAATCCTAAAAATTTTGTCGTTTTTGACATTAAATATTTTCATCATTTATTATTAATTAGCTGCTGTCATTTTAGGAACAAAGTTGTGGGAAACTGACAATTACCAATTACTAACACAAACAAGTGTGATGCGCAAAGATGTATGATTTATCTTTTTCCTCTCGTATGACCCCAGATTAATGAAAAAAAAAGGCTTTGCTCGTGGTTTCTGATAATAGTTATCGCTGAACCCCCGGGTCACCAACATATTGATAATTACGATTTTGTTAGCTTTAGTTTGCACGATTTAAAGATTTTATTTTATTGGATATATTATACAGGGTGTCCCAAAAGTAATGGGACACAGAGCAATAGAAGACTCCTTTAGACGAAATAATGCGATCTATCTAAACTTGCCTTATCCCAAAACTGATAACAACCTAGATACAGGGTGTCAAAGTTTTAATTTTGTTTTCGTTTTTTTGCGATTACTTTTTAACGAAACGACATAGGAGCACAAAATTAAGGGTTTTGGGGTTTTTTGAGGTGAGGAATTCATAATTAGCCATAGTTTTTGTGTAACCAGTAGAGGGCGCTGCCTACGACATGGCCAACTTCTTTTAGCTGGCATAACTTTGTTTAGGCTTTTTATATCGACCCGACTATTAAAAAAATAAGTTACTTTACTTCTTTTACATCAAAAATGTATAGCTTATTGAAGTCGCTAGGAGCAACCATTTTCGAGATAATCGCATTTCATATGTCCAATGCAACTGAGTACGTGGTCCAAAAGCAACGGAAAATCGAGCAACGGTAAATTTCTGACTTAAAATTATTGTAAATGAGCTACATTAGCTAAGTGTCAGTTAATGTAGATACTTAAGGTTGACTATTTTTTTCTAATAAAAACGCTTTTTCGTATACGGAATTACTAATTTTATTTTAAACAATTTTTTTTTTAATACTTACTTTGATAAGGTCCATCATTCGACATTGCTAGCTAAATTTACATATTTTCAAGTCTACTATCTCCTGTCGCTGTATTTGCCCCTTAGTTATGAGACATCCTGTACATAACGATAACTAAACGATTTAACTAGGCACTTTATTGATTTGATAATAGATGAGTTATTAACCAAAATGGCGTTTGTACTCACTATTAAATTTAAATAATAAACACAAAGAAAATCTGTCTCTGAAATATATAAAATCCAAAAGTAAAATGTTTAAAACACACATAGTCCCCAGTACAAGGACCCTTAATTTTAATGACACATATTGATATTTTCGGCGTGGTGGACACTCCATACGCAGCATGATTTTTGTCGGACAAGTTGATCACAATTTTTAAATTAATTTTATTAAACAATTTTTAAAAAATCAAGCTTGTATGTACGGGGGTCATAATGACGTCATATCGACACTTCTGGGAATCGGGCATTCGAAAACGCGGCAGCGCCGAAAGTTTTCGCATTAAGAAAGTTTGTCGGATTCGTCCCAAAGAAGGCACTCACGCAGTTTGACATTTGTATGTGTCATTAAAATTAAGGGTCCTTGTACTGGGGACTAACACTACACACTACGCAGTGTGAATTAATCGACCATGAATTTTGTATATTTGTTTATTTCTGTCATATTTTATAAGAATGGGAAATCCGTAGGTAACGCAGGTAACTACTGTAGGTATCTCAAAAATCAATTGACTACTATCTTTTGTTAGTTTTTCATCCTGTTTTATGCCAAAAATAAAGAACAAATTCTTAACTCACGTATATAATTTGTCAGGCAAAGAAGATGCTTTTAACGATGATGTGTTGAAGTATTCGCGTACTGTAATTATAGGTGTGCCGATGGGACTTTATGGCTGTGAGGTCAAAAGGTCTAAAATCTATCTATAAGTTAGCGCCGACTTGTAAAATAGCTTCAAAAGAAGGCGTGGGCGTGCCCCTATCGACTTATATTGCTAAGTTATAGTAAAAAGTGATTATGTTTAAGTGTTTTCGGTATTAGTACGTCAGTCACTAGAGTAATTTGGCAATACTAACCATTACGGCCAAAAATTAGTGGAAGAAAAATGTTTGCTTTA
Organism: Polydrusus pterygomalis; assembly: GCA_963969555.1. Taxonomy (NCBI): domain Eukaryota; kingdom Metazoa; phylum Arthropoda; class Insecta; order Coleoptera; family Curculionidae; genus Polydrusus; species Polydrusus pterygomalis. The sequence goes on from OZ018383.1 coordinate 12,820,157, forward strand.
ATCTCATGGACTAACATATACAGTGCGCTTTTCTTAACGCGGGCCATAGGGATTTACATCGTAAATCTTAATTCTTATATAAAGACTCATTAACATCATGAGGTATGACGGTACATACCCATTAAGCTAATCAAAGTGGAGTTTTTTCGGTTAATATTTGGGGCTGGGATCCAGGAGTTCGGCAAATTGTTCAAGGAAGACTAACGGCTGCTGTTTATCGATATATTCTTCTTTGAGTCATGATCCCATCGGTTGCCGTGGTATATGAAGAGGATTACATCTTCCATCACGACAATGCACCAATCCACACGGTTAGAATTGTTCAAGAAGAGAAAACAACGTCCATACCTCAATTATTCTATTGATAACGTTTGGGGAGAAATGAGAGCATATTATAGCTTTTAGACTGAGAAGTCTAGATGGTGCAGATATAGTTATAACACTAGTTGTGGTCAGTTCCCTTTAAAACCCATCGGGTAGCGAGGTGACACCCACGTAGTAATTTGTCTAGCACGAAAATGCACCAATCCACACGGATAGAATTGTTCTAGATGAGAAAACAACGTCTTACCATGGAGTACAAAGAGCCCAGACTCCAGACCTCAATTCTATTGAGAACGTTTGGGGAGAAATGAGGAGCATATAGCTTTTAGACTGAGAAGTCTAGAAGGTGCAAGTACAGTTATAACACTAGTTGTGGTCAGTTCCCTTTGATACCCATCGGGTAGCGAGGTGAAACCCACGTAGTAATTTGTCCAGCACAACAATGCACCAATCCACACGGTTAGAATTGTTTAGGAAGAGAAAACAACGTCTTACCATAGAGTTCAAAGAGTCCAGACCTCAATTCTATTGAGAACGTTTGGGGAGAAATGAGAGCATATAGCTTTTAGACTGAGAAGTCTAGATGGTGCAAGTACAGTTATAACACTAGTTGTGGTCAGTTCCCTTTGAAACCCATCGGGTAGCGAGGTGAAACCCATGTAGTAATTTGTAAACTATAGACCAGTGTACGAATGAAATTTTATGGGATGGGTCCCTCGCCGAAAATCAAAACAAATTAAGTATTAGACGTAATCTTTAGAACTGGTTCTACAAAAAACCATCTGCGGCTATTGACACTTCAGTTTATTTATCTCTAAACTTACGGAAAACAACTTTTATTTTTAACTTCCAACTACAACTGGATGCCGCAGTCGTCGAAATATCCAAAAACAATACACTTCTCAGTATGTCTTCGAAACTTGCACAACCAGTAAGATCGGTAGTGTGACTGGTATCCATCGATAAAAGAATATCGTGCTCAAAAAGTGTCAAGATCACAATTAAGATATTTCACTTACAACCTATCTCACAACGGTGTTTTTAATAGCTCCTGGTGGCTAATTAATGATGGATTTATTAAAGGTATTAGTTTTTTTTCTCGAAAGATTCGATCGCTGTACGGTTCAGGATTATAACACTTCAGTATAAAATGTGCAGTATACCTAAAAGTATTAATTTTAATTAACACGTGTTTATATAAAAAAATTCTGCAGCGGTGAAATGGTATATTATTTTAACGAGAAAATGGTTTAGCTTTATTTAAAAGAATAATAAGTTTAAATAATAATAATATATATCTTTATTCTAACCATTTACAAATAATAATAACATAAAATATAATACAATAAAGTTAGTTTAGTTTTAAAAAATATTTTTTTAGTTTTTTTTTAAGTCCATAATTTTGATATTTCTTTAATTTTTTTCGGCAAACTGTTGTAAATAATTGTTATTCCTTTATATTATAATAATGATCTTTGGCCAAAAGTACTCTTTACCATAGGTGTATGAATATGATGGTTTAGTCTCGTGATGTGAATAATGTTGGTCGAAGGAAATATTATATTCGAATGTTTTTCTTTAATAAGAATAGATTGTATTAGAAATTAGAATGCATAGTTTTAATTTATAAAGCTTTTATAAATTTAAATATCCGTTTGGTTCATATAAATTTATAGTTGGTTCTAAAAAAGGCAGTATTTTTTTTTTGTAGTTTTTTTAATGGCTGAATTGTAGTTAAATTCGCTGATTCCCAAATTGAAATCATGTACTGTAATTTTGAATAAACCAAAGAATAATATATATTTTTTACATATTTTAATGATATATAATTTGTAGCTTTCAAGAAAATGCCAATTATTGGTGAGCTGTAACTTCTTAAATATTCAATATGTTTTTTCCAACTTAAATTTTCATCAATATTTAAACCTAAACATTTAATTGTTTTAGTATATTTAATTATATGATTATTGAAAGATAGTGAAGACATATTATTATTTTTTAATTTTCATTTACTTATAAACATAAAAGATGATTTATTAAAATTTAATGATAATTTATTAATTTCAAGCCATTTACATATTATATTTAGGTCGTGGTTAATGTTAATATGAATTTGAGCATAGTCTTCATGAAAATATACAATAGTAGTATCATGAGCAAACAATTTTATTTTATCTTTTAGATTTAATTTTGCCATAGAATTAATGTAGATTAAAAAAAAGTAGGTCCTAAGGTTGACTTTTGCGGAACACCACAAGTTATGTTTTTTTGTGAACTTTTAACATTTTCCATTTAAACAAACTGTTTTCTATTACTTACTGAAGTAATTTTTTAACAATAAATAAATATTTTCCCGAATTCCAATATTGTAAAGGCATTTAAGTAAAATGTCGTGATTGACTGTATCAAATGCTTTACATAAATCTAGGAACAGTAGGCAGCATTTTTGGTTGCAATGAACGGTTTGTTGAATATCTTTGATAATATTTGCAGCTGCAACTTCTGTATCTCTAAATTTACGAAAACCATATTGAAATGGAGAGTAATTTTTTTTCTTCTAAAAAATTTACTATTCTATTATTTAAAAAGTTTTTAAAAATCTTTGAAAATGTAGGTAAAACAGAAATTGGGCGATAGTTACTACTAAAATATTTTCCTGCATTTTTAAAAACTGGTGATACTTTTGCTATTTTTAATTTATCTGGAAATAAATCGGTTTCAAAAGATTTTTTTTAGATCATGTAATATAGAACTTATGTACCTTTGACGTGATACCTAAGCAAACAAATCTATAACACAGAATATCAATGATTGAGAAAAATACGGATATAATTATTCTATGGAAAGGCAATTTATTCTCCAGAAATTTACAACACAATATAGGGTCTCGAATGACCCTTACAACTTTATATAAAGTTTCACATAATTAAATTTATTAGTGTACAAAGCGATAATAATCAAAATGTATTATGAGCTGTTTGTATAAGTTTTAATAGCCCCCACGCAATACTTGTCAGGCCTGGCTGAAAAAGCACAAGTGTTGAGCATACTGTAGAATAATACTCCATCCAAAATAAAAGGGGTTAAACAATATAATAGAGCTGTGTATATCGCGCACGGAATGAAAATGACATAGAGGTAGCTTGTTTTAGGCCTAGTTACACAAGTGCTAGCAAAATTTGCGTTGCACAAATCTAAGAAACGTCAAAATCTGTTAAATAATGATTGTGATGATGAAAATATAGACATATAAGCAAGTTTAGTGTCGTTTTAGAAAGAGTGAACGTCTACAATGATCCTATCATTTTTATTTAGGCCTTGGTCTAGCATTATATACATAAAGTGTTATTCAATAGCGGTGGGAAGAAGACAGGTCTTGAGTTACTGCTATCATCTTTCTACTACCGAGGTTTTGTTTGGTGGTAAATTAAGCCCTAATAAAAAAAATTTGCGAACTGGGCCCTGTGTTCGATAATAAACCCGCAGATAGGAGTCAGTTTACGTCTTTGCAATTTAGCTGACGAAGGAATAAACAAATACGATCAAAAAAATTACCTTGTCGAACTTCCATTGTTTTGTTACTTAACACAACGTTCGGTTAGTTAGTATCTCTATCCGTGTGTAAAGTGTAAACTAAATTATAATTCTAAGGCTACTGTCTTAAATACTATCTATGTGCAATGGAGCTTGATGACTCCGCCTACGTGCTTATTGGAGTGTGAAGTTTGAGCTGCTGGTTTTGGACAAGAAGAGGCTTCCAGATATTGGGGATATCTATACTTGGTTTACTAAGTATATGGGTATTTTGATTCATGAAAGCTGCTTCTTTGAATTTTCGTTTTCTCCAGTGCTGTTCCGTGTCCAAAACATTGGCTTCTGACCACTGTATATTGTATATTATGTTGGTTGGTGCATACATGTCCCGCTATACCTGATCTCGAAGTTTCACCTCTTTGAGCATGTTTCAGATGTTCTTTAACTCGTACGGGAAGACGTCTTTTTGTTTCTCCAATGTACGATTCGCCACACTCGCAAGGGATTTGATAGATAAAATTTTTTGTGTTCTCATTACAGGGGGTTTTACTTTTGTACGAAAACTTCTAAGCGTATTTCCGGATTTCAAGGCTGTTTTGATATTATAGTTTTTGGTTATCTCTCTAATCTTTTCAGAAATTCCCCTGACATAAGGTATTGAAAGAAATGCTTGCTCCTCTTTCGTTTCTACTATAGTATTGGCTAAATCATCTTTTGTCATGTCTTGTTGGGATTAATTATAATGAATCAATATTCTGGTGAAACGAAAGGATGAAAGGACAAAAAAAAGAGAGACAGAGACGTTTTTCACCGTAATATGGCCCAATGATTTATTTTGATGGCTAGTAAAGTAATAGTAAACATTCTACATCAAACAACTATTACTTTGCGTTGAATCAGGCTTTAACGACAAATTTATGCCAATTTTCCTTTCGAAAGAAACCATGAAACCAAGTGGTATATACCTATACCCATCATAATTAACATATTTTATAGGCATTTCTTAATATCTCTCGATCGGATAAATTATACGTTTTATAACGATCATCCTTCAGAAACGCATTAAAAAGTCAAAACAGATCTTTGTTCGAAAAATCATGCAAATTCGCCGGCTGAATTTAAATGAGTTCTGAAAACGCCGATGATGTCGAACGATCGAACTAAAACTAAAAAGTTTCAGACAGTAGGAGGTATTGTTGCGTTTTAACATAAATTCTTATGTTAATAATGAGCGCTGAGGCAGGTATGCAAGGTAGCAGTATTCGTTTGAAAGATTGATTTCCTTATTAAAGCGAACATTGTTTTTTGTGGGCGCTTGTTTAATCCCTTAAAATGATTCCTAGTTGGAGAGGAAGGACCACTTTTTTTCTTTCAAAATGTCTTTATTCCAAACTAACTTTTACAGTTCATTACATGGAAAGTGACAACATAATATAGAAAATAATAACCATTAAAAAAATAACAATAAAAAATAATGGAAGTTAAGCGGAATCCAATTTAATTCATTAATAAAATCAATTTAAAAAAAGAATAGTATAAATAATTTAATTTAGTAAATATATCTCTTTAATTGTTTTTTAAAAGTTGCCAATTTTTTAATTTTTCTGATATTTTTTGAAAGATTGTTATATTTTATTATTCCGTCATATAAAAGCGAATTTTTTCCGAAATTACTTTTTGCTGGTATAGTTTGATAATTTATACAACGTCTCAGTGGCGCAACCAGGGGGGGGGGGCTGCCGGGCTGCAGCCCCCCCCCCCCCCCCCCCCCGAGCTTAGAAACTTAGCCTTTATTTAATTGCAAACCAATTTTTGATGTCATGCCTTTTACTAATATTTCATATTCAGCCACATAATTTACATCAATCATGTTATCAATAGTGAAATTATACTACGTCTGACTGAATGGACCGACCGAAATACTTCCACTGAGGCATCTGGATTACTGGCCAGCATTATAAGTCCCAAATTTGTGATCGCACGAATATGTACAGAAAGAATATATGCCTGCACACTGCCTTTAAGCAAGATTCTACAAACAGCCGATTTAAACCTTTGTAAAGCATTACAGTTAGCTAATGACGTAACAGATCAAGTTAAAGAAATAAGAGGCCTGGCAGATGATAATTTTCAAAATATTTTTAAGGAAGCTCAAGATCTACTTTTGGAATACGATATTGAAATCAGAGTACCTAGACTACCGCCAAGACAAATACAAAGATTGGTTATAAAAACCGATTCCGCTGCTGAGTATTTTAAAATAACAATTTTTATTCCGTTTTTAGATGGCCTCATAGCAAATATCGAGGATCGGTTTTCAAAACATCGAGAAACCATTCAAAATTTTGAATGCCTCTTTCCATATGATTTAAATGTTTTTTGAAACTTCACAGCTTCTACAAGAATGAGTTCCTTGAAGAGTTTTCCAATAAAACGATGTTAAAAGCCGAACTTGAGCTGTGGTATAAAAAATGCAAAAACAAAAACTGAAGGAAGATTTTGACAAAGTGTATTCCGAATGTGATGCCAATATCTTTCCTAATATAAAAAGGCTTTTACAAATTTTTTAACTTTGCCTATTACAACCGCCACATCTGAAAGGTCCTTTTCAAATTTAAAATATTTAAAGACATATCTGCGCAGCACCATGGAAGAGGACAGATTAAATGGTTTGGCAGTTCTTTATGCGAACCACGATATTGATATTACCGTGGAAGAAATTCTGGACGAAAGGGCAAAAACAAAACGAACAATTTTACTTTAATATTAGTATTATTAGTGATTACTTACAACTTATTGTATAAGGTTTTTGTTTTGTTTTAGTATAAGTATGATTAATATATGCGTTACTTATTTTAAATACATTTTTACTAATTAAAATGAAATCTCTAAAAAAAATTTCATAAATATTTAGTTAGGGCCAGCGGCATATTATTGCAGAAGTTTTAGGGGGCTGTCGCTCTTGTCAATCATACGTATTTTACCCAAAAAAAGGGCGTGGCACCCAAAAGTGGCAAGAAGTTATAGCCCCCCCCCCCGAACTAAATTTCTGGTTGCGCCACTGCAACGTCTGGTGTTATGGATATGATAATGTAATGTCTTATTCTCCTGAAGTAAGTAAGGCTAGTAATTCCGGTTGCTAGCTAATTATTATAGCGAAGAAGCTAAGTAATTTCAAATGATGTAAAAGTTCTTATGAATACAAAAACCCTTTCATTCACAACTCTTTCACCCGTCAATTCGAAATCGAGACACACTATTTTATAGCCCAATGAAACGATACATGTACACGACTACAAATCACAATATGAAAGGCCGAAAATAAACAAAAATCGACAACTAACATCGATTAGGTATTCTTGAGATCGAGGCGGTGAGCAGCAGCCCATTGTGACGTCATTGGCGATCGTAAATATAAGAATTCTTTGAGGCGAACTGACCGCGAAGGCTGGGCGAAAAGGAAAAAAGTGATTGTGTTCCGATCTGGGAAACGATTTGGTATATTTGGAGATTATTTCGTGGACTTTCGTCGGTGCTTTCTGTTTGTATGTAAGGCGGTGTAATAGTAATGGGTCACCTCATAGTTATATCTCTTATATACAGGGTTCCCCATTTAAAACGAAACAGGCTAAATATCTGGTTCCACGATAATTTAAAAAAAAAAACGCTCGGACCAGTCGATTTTTATTTCGAGGGGGACATCTTTTGCGTATATTGTCAATCTTATTACTTCAAGCCCCTAGGAGGGAGGGGGGGTAAGATCTAAATCCTAAATGGATACCCCTATTTTATATAATTTTTTTGGATTCTGCATAAAATTCTGAACATTTTTTAATAAAAGCATTATTAGTCTTTACTAAACAGTTTCCGAGATATTGACTCTTGAAAAATGAGATTTTTGAACTTTGACAGCGTCTAGCTTTCTAACTGTACGTCTTAGAGTAAAACGGCTTACATGTCCCTATTTTCGATTTTTATTATCTTTCCAATAGTGTCAACTTCCGGTTAAACCGGAAGTACTATATTTCTTACAACCGGTTTAACCGGAAGTTGACACTATTGGAAAGATAATAAAAATCGAAGATGACATGTAAGCCGTTTTACTCTAAGACGTACAGTTAGAAAGCTAGACGCTGTCAAAGTTCAAAAATCTCATTTTTCAAGAGTCAATATCTCGGAAACTGTTTAGTATAGACTAATAATGCTTTTATTAAAAAATGTTCCGAATTTTATGCAGAATCCAAAATAATTATATAAAATAGGGGTATCCATTTAAGATTTAGATCTTACCCCCTCTCCCTCCTAGGGGCTTGAAGTAACAAGATTGACAATATACGCAAAAGATGTCCCCCTCGAAATAAAAATCGACGGGTCCGAGCGTTTTTTTTTTAAATTAACGTGGAACCAGATATTTAGCCTGTTTCGTTTTAAATGGGGAACCCTGTATATCAGCAAACAACAATCACGAAATAAACAAATTTATGGCCTTGCGCATATAGTAAGGGCCCAGTTCTCAAGGGCAATCAGGTATAAAAGATACCTATAAATGGCTTGAATGCAGGGGTAACTTCCGGAACATTCCAATTATTTTTAAAAAAATTAGTACCTATCTAATTTTGGAAGGGCTGTTCAGGGAGGCATTGACGAATAGTATGCCCGTGTTTTTTTTTTAATAAATGCACAGAAACTTTAAAAAAAGCAGTTTTTTTAAACCACTAAGACTTGCTACAATTTACCTTAAAATCCTTGAAAGTAAGCTCGTCGATTTTCAGAACTGAAGTAAAAACAACAATTTTTACTGGTAACACGATATTTTCTAGTCTATCTAGATGTCATCTCTCCTAAGAATTCTAAAGAATATGTGTTTGTTTTAACAGGAAAGGTTCCGTAATTGCACAAAACACGAAAGTAAACAAAACTATGACCGGCTGACTAACATCTGCCTTGCTCTACCAGCTCCAGAATATGTCTGTCTTTCTTCTTCGTATGCCAAAAGCATAAAAATAACTACTCTGATCAACACAGCGCTGCAGCGCGCATGCGAATCATCAATTAGGTAAATCAAATTGAAAGTTAAAAGCTAGAAAATGGCGTCGTTAATCCCACCTTAACGAATGGGAAGATAGACAGGTCCGGGTTTAAAATATAACTTACAATATAGCCACAACTCTATAAAAGAAAGCCTGGTTTGATGAGCTCCCTCCCACCAGCCCTAACCTTTCTTGGCCAATTACAATAACGCTAATATAAACACAATTCACCTAAATACACAAAAACTAGAAAACCCGCCATACACAATACTAACCTAATGAAATTGGCGACCAGCCGTATCTGAAGTGTATTTAGATGATGTCGCTGAAAAATTACAGGCCGATAACAAGATAGGGTCTACCTAGGTACGGATTTGCTTGCAAGCTCTAAATCTTTAAGTTTGTCGTCATGATTCGATCACGAAACAAGCCAGCCGAGTGGTCAACCTCTCCATTCTTCGTTCTTCAGCAGAAGCTCGAGAGAGGTATTTGCCCGTTTCTTGCAGATGGCCGTTTTTTGGCCAATATTTGTCCCAAATTACATTTTGAATAAAAACTTTATTGATGATTGGCCGAGTTACGATTTAAAGCAATGGAGGAATGAGCGGCAGTTTAATTTTATGGAATTATTGTATGAAATATCGATGCTTTTAACGTTTTTGTCGAAGCTTATGGAGCACCATTAAATATAACACGTTTACAATAAGTCAGATTTATCGGCTTTTATGGGTGTGCAAAATTAAGACGTTAAAAAGTGTATTTGCAATTCCTTTAAAATTTTATGTCTTATCGGCATTCTGTTAAAAGATGGTTACATCTACCGTGAAGCGAAGCAAAGTGCTAAATTCTGTTAAATATTTTAAATAACTCGATGAAGCTATGGTTAAAAGCGCAAGAATTGCTTGCTTTTAATTATTTTAACTGTCATTCATAGTGATAATCTTGGCAAGATTTTTTGGTCTCGGCTACATTTTCCTTCCCTCTCATCAAGAACTAGAATTAAACAAGGTGGTTGTCGAAATGTTCTTTGATTTATCACGGGCCTTTGATACTTTCAACCTAAAGTTTGTCGAACAGAAACTCTATGCTGTTGGAATAAGGGGAAATGCACTGTCCCTAATAATGTAATTTCTAACCGAAAGAAGGCTGTTGGTCAAAATCGAAAATCATACCTAGGATGTGAACTAAACTTCGGAGGTGTCTTCGCACCTCTCATATTTATATTATTTGTAAACGATCTATTACTACCTGGATGTACCATCAAATTTGCCGACGATACCACGGTTACCATATCAGCACTAGATGGATGACCTTAAAGCACACGGGAAAATACAAGAAGTAACAGAAAAAATGAACAGATGGTGTTTTTCGAATCAACTTATACTAGACGAGGACAAAACGGTTCACATTAATTTTTACAAAACTTCTCCCAAAATGCAATTAAACCAGGCGGCATCCTCCTTCAAATTTCTGGGAACATATCTTGATTCCAAACTATCGTGGGAATCTCAACTGGATCATGTATGCTCAAAATTGGCACAAAGTTACTACGCTCGCTATCCGCTATACTAAAGTTACGATGCACAGTGCTTGTCCCTACTCAAGTAACATCTTACTACGCATTAGCCTATCCTCATCTCAACTATAATATTTTACTGTGGGGATAAGCAGTAAACATAAACGTCCAATAAGGCTCATCTTTGGATTGAAACCAACACGAATATGCAGAGAAATATACAAAAAACACAAAATCCTCACAGTCACTTCAATATACATCATTTAGTGCTCCACATATGTATACAAGAACAAGAACAAATTCCAAGAAAACAGAAACAATCGCAACTATCCTACAAGAAACGGAAATGGCCTTATAGTCCCTTGGCACACTTCAACACGATATGAAAAATCTCCCCACTAGGCCTGCATCAAAATTTTTAATAAACTATCAGAAGAAATTAAACAATCCATAATAAGAGGTATATTTGGATGAAAACTAAAGGACTTTCTTATAAAAAATGCTTTTTACACACTAAAAGACTTTTGAATGCCTAAACGATGTCATATTTACGTAAAAGGTGTTGACCTTCTAGATTTTCTCTTACATTTAATGCTAGTAGTCTTAAATTTAAGGTAAACTTCCTCCTGAGTTAGTCCATTTTATAGTTTTATATGACGAACCTCAAATCATAATGTATGATTCTTAGTAGAATAAATTTAATTTGAATTTAAATTTAAAATTCGCTGAAAATTGTGTCCCATCTCCGACAGTTCTATAGATTTCGTTAGCATCTCTTTGTCACGCTCATAAAGTTAATTTTAGAAATGGAAAACTTGTATTTATTTTCTATATTACATTCCTTTGCTGTTTTAAGATAATTGTCAAGAAACAACTATTTTAAGTAAGTAGTCGGCATCAATTGACCTCTCTAATGGCCATATGGTCATTTTGATAAATTCGACCTTAATAAAAATCAATTGGAATTGTTTAAACCAAGTGTGGTAGTAATCTGTCTTGACAACATTGTAAATTATGTTTGTGCAATAAAACACACATTTAGAATTTACAATTTTGCTGCGAATTATGAATCAAGAGTTGTTTGTCAATGAAAGTGGATATAATACGCGTTTTTAGACACCGTGTGCGAATGTGGAGAGATATTCTCCGCAAACGGTTAGGGATATTTTAGTAACTTTGGGTGATATAATATGGAGTTAACCAATATATAACCAATTTTTCCAAATTGCAGCAGCAAGAAAACAAAGTATTTTTATAAAACATATACTTACTTAGGTAATAATAAATATAAAAATGTAATATAACAGATTCAAAAGTTAATTTTCCTTCGATGATCCAGCTTGACCATCCGGATTATTTTGGTACCAGTCATACTTTCGGGAACTAAGGATCGCCATTAAAATTTGTGGTTGACTCTTCAAGAACTGGAACATTTTGCTGCAAGTATCATTGAAGTTTGTGTAGACTTGCATTGTGGCTTCCAGAGTAGATAACTTCATCTGTGATGATTATATTTGAGAACAATCTCTCGAGCGACGCACTGGTCCCAGGCAGACAAAAATATTTCTATGTGGAAAATTTCAAGCCGTCGATCTTCAATACAAATATTTCTAGAATTCCAGTCTACAATTTTATCTTCTCTAATGTTGGTTCTTATTATACTTACTTCATTAAACATTTCATCTTGATTTAATACCGTATCTATGTAGTCCTTAAAACCATCACACGAAAAAGCAAAATTTAACTTGAATACCCTTTTCATAATCTTCAAAATAAATAAAGTTTCCTTATTTACACAAAAAGTAGGACATACTTTTGTGTATCGTTTAAAAAAAGTACATTTAGGCGTACTTGATAAACTGTTAAAGACAGTAGGGCAGTGTCCAAAAAGAAAGTACTGTCATACCGAGCGAGCAAAAATTATTTGCATCAAAGAGGGCTTGGATTAAAAAACGTGTGGCTTGGTTTAGATCACAATGATATGGGGACGATATATCTAACCAAATCTAGGTTAAAATTTTGTCAAATTCATATTATGACATGATAATATGCCAAACTAATAAGTAATAAAATAAGTAGACGAATACAAATTTATTTTTGTTGTTTACAAAATTAACAAAGTAAGAATATACAGAAAGAAAAAGAAAAATAATTACATAAATTGCTGAAATTGGCCACCGCCATGCTCCAAGCATAAATTCACACGTCTCTTCATATTTTCGAAAGTGTTGACCAGCATCTCTGGAGAAATGTTACCACATTCTTGGATAATCCTTTCTTGTAATTGTTCTAAATTTGCTACAAGTTCTTCTGTTCTTACAGATGGTCTTCCTGCTCCTTTTTTGTGTTGTATAGAACCTGTTTCCCTAAACACAGCCACGGTTCTTTTCAGGCAATGATAAAAATCCCCAGCAATAAAAGCAACGTTAGGAAAATGTTCGTGAAAATCGCCCATGCACAAACCCGGATTGTATTGCCACTCACCATTTACTCTAACCCCGTTTCGAAAATACGCTTCAACCATGAATGTTTTGTGCTGTTCCGTAAAGCCCATTGTGCGAATTGTTCAAGAAATTGGAAAAATTAGCCATGAATCAAATTACTTGTAACGACTGTCAAAGATGACGGAATAACTGATTGATTGTTAATTCAGGTAGTTACTGACACCCAACAGGTATTAAGCTCTACGGCTAAGCATTACGTCCTTAGATGCAAGGCCCTTTTTGATGCAAATAATTTTTGCTCGCACGGTACTAAAAAAAGGACAGATTATGGTCACCCTATTTATACATTTAATTTACACCCGGTTTCTTATTATACATTTCTTATAAAAACACCGAAAGAAAACGAAAAATCTAAAGTCAATTAAAACTGAAAATATTTATAATTATATAAAATCCAAGTTATTAATATTCAATGAATGTGATAAAGAAAGTCCGTTTGACAGTTTAATGGTTTTATCCAACGTTTTCTGAGATTTTTTAATAAATTTATTATTTATTAAAAAATTAATCAGTTCTAAGGTTTAATTTGTGGTTGGTTTCGATTCGGCGATCTTGTGCCGGTACACCGTGTCCCGTGACACTTTTATTGGAGTTATTTTTTTAGGTTTTTAATTATATGAACGGAAAATTTAAATTGCTTTTGAGTAACTGTAAGTCGATTTCCATATACATGTTTTTTCTGTAATTAGTTTGAAATGCAAACAACAAAATTAGGTCTTTGACATCTCCGCTTTCAAAGGAGTATCTTAAATACATTTTTTTTTCTAACGTACACACACTTATTCATATTGGCAAAGAAAAATACTTCTTTTTTAATCCATTAGTCAAGAATAACCCAATTTTTTCCATCAATCATGAATTAGGTATTTACTGGTATTATTTATAATGTGCAAATGTATGTAACGACAAAAATAGTAATAAATATTGCATTATACAATATCCTTGATATTCTATGAATGGTGTCCATTCATTCATACCCAACTAAGACATGTTTTTTTTTTTCGATTTTTGCCGTTTTCCTGCAATATGAATTATTGAATGAGCTCAAACTTGAATAATAATGATTAGGCGTTTTCTTGAATTTTATTGCAAAAGAAAATATTGTGAGAGTATTATTTATATTAACAGCAATGAAAAGTACATTCGTTTTGAAATGTCAAGTAGGCAAAAGCACTGGAAAAATGTCAAAAAAGAGTCCAAATTTAGATACCTACAATACATAGACATTTACCTTTAGATACGTATCAATGATGCCAACAAAGACACAGCAAGATACACTTTGGCTTTGCAGTCAGAACAATGAGTGTATTACCACAACGTGGCAACGCCTGTCTCCTAGCGGTAACAAGTAGAAATAAGACCATGAAATATGGCAATTTTTAAAATTTGACATTAGAATAATAAAACAAATGTTAGGTTATGGTGAAAACCGTAATCAAATTTAAATGTTTTTACCTGTTGCGTAATAGTATATTACGTACCGAGGTGGAAAGGGTTTCATTACTGTCGAGAGATTAAATAGTTATATATATACAGTATGTCTCCGTAAGTTTGCATCATATGGAAAACTTTTTTATTATTCATTTTACGAAAAAAAGTTATTCTTCATAAAAAGCTCTGCATGGTCTAAAACCTAAAATGCAACCATCAAATATCGAAATTTTCCAGTCATATACGAGGTTTGTCAAAAAATGTGAATTTTTCCCAAGAATGTAAATTTTTCCCAAGAGTAAAGTACCTTTATTTTTGACATTATCAAAAATTGTTATTAAAAAAAGTTGATCAGAACTAAAAACCACGTCTAAATGTGCAATTATTATACGCATTTATGTTGAAAAATTATTTTATTAATTTATTATTAATTATTAAATTTTTTAAATATTTAATTAATTTAATGCGTGTTATTACATATTTAGACGTGGTTTTTAGTTCTGATCAACTTTTTTTAATAACAATTTTTGATAATGTCTAAAATAAAGGTACTTTACTCTTGGGAAAAATTTACATTCTTGGAAAAAATTCACATTTTTTGACAAACCTCGTATATGACTGAAAATTTTCGATATTTGATGGTTGCATTTTAGGTTTTAGACCATGCCGAGTTTTTTATGAGGAATAACTTTTTTTCGTAAAATGAATAATAAAAAAGTTTTCCATATGATGCAAACTTACAGAGACATACTGTATATATATAATTATATCTCGGAGACAGTAATGAAACTTTTCACCGAGGTTTGTATACTATTTTATTTACAACCACATCCTACATCCACTTCTTATAATTTTTAACTAAAAATATTATTAAAAGAAAAATGTCATTTTGACGTAGTATTATAGAAAATATATATTAAAAAAATCAAATAAATTTACAAATAGGCATATTTTCAAATTAGGCGACGGTTGTCAAGGAAACGTTTGTTTGAAATGAAAACAATAAACGTCAGTTCAAGTGTGATCGTTTGAATCAGGGTGGGAAGTCAGGGCGGGAAGTAGAGGTAGGTAATGTGATACTTCCCAACCTTCAATAAAGTCAGTAATGTCAACATTACATGTATGGTTGTAAATAAACATTATAACAAAAACAATATTATAAGATAGTACTAAAGGTCTGTAAAGTACCGGATTTAGTGCCAGGATTTTCATTTTACAAGTAAGTGTTCGTAGCCTTGTCATATGATAGAATGTCCTCTACAAACAGTGCGCAAAACTACGTTTATGAATGAGATGCATGGTCTATCTTTGCTTGTTCATAGTTGATAAATGCAATTTAATTTTATCGCCTTTTTTTACGGTGTTCCGTGACTCTACCTTCATTTTAACGTAACAAATTTTATTATCTTCTTGACCAATGTTTTCAGTAAGTAGAAACATACGATATGTAGTAAACGGCAGAAAGGTCACATGTATGGAACCGATTATTGTGATACTACTTACTGAGATACTGTTTATTGAAAAATGAAAATCGTGAAATTCGTGAACGCCCTTTATTTGTTCTTGTCCACGTCGAACACACGATATCAAGGCATCGTGATATCGGTTCGGATGCCTCGAATTGTATTTTGTTTCTCAAAACGAGCCGCTGTAATAAAGTTTATGCCTCTTTTATAGAACTACATAATACATATAATAAAATAGGGAATATTCGAAAAATAACGTTAATAAATTGAACGTGCGCTGATTGCGGAAAGATATAGAAAACAATAACCACTAAAAAAATGGAAGTTAATCCAATTTAATTCATTAATAAAATCAATTTAAAAAAAATAGTATAAATAATTTAATTTAGAAAATATATCTTTAATTGTTTTTAAAAGTTGCCAATTTTTTAATTTTTCTGATATTTTTCAAAGATTGTTATAATGGACACACTGTATAACGCAGACCGGTAATAAATAATCATCTATGACGGTGGCACGGCGAGTATGCACACTGTTGCCAGTAATAACGAAACTGCCCGTTATGCGTTCGTTACCGGCGAAGTCCGATTTGAAATGGATCAGCTGATGATGAATCCTCTTAATTGTTTTTTAAAACTTGCCAATTTTTCTGATATTTTTTGGAAGATTACTTTTTACTGGTATATTTTGATAATTTATACAACGTCTGGTCTGGTGTTATGATCATGACATGTCTTATTCTCCTAAAGCGTTATGTTTAATTTTTTTTCATTTAAAATAATAGAGTGAATTAAAATAGAAATTTTTAATTTATAAATGTTTTGAACGTGTAAATACCTTTTCGGTCTATATAGATTAACAGTTGGTTCTAAATGTACATTTAATCAATTTATTTTGCAATTTTTGTAATGGTTTTAAGTTTGATAAACAAGCAGATCCCCATGCAGAAGCTAAGTATTGTAATTTTGAATATTTAATATTAATAAAATATATATATTTTTTAAAGTATTTCAAAGAAATGTAATATCTAGCTCTGTACAAAATAGATACCAAAGGAGATATCGAGTTGATATGGCCTTTCCAATTTAAATTTTCGTCTAAAACTAAACCTAAAAATGTTGTCGTTTTTGAATTTGAAAATTGAATATTTTCATTATTAAATGTTAAGGGGTTAATGATAGAATTTATTTTATTTTTAGTTATAAACATAAAAGAAGATTTTGTAAAATTTAACGTAAGTTTATTTGATTGAAGCCAAGAAAGAAGTATTTTTAAATCATTTTTAATATCAAAATACATTTCTGCCAATGTTTCAGCAAAATAAATAATTGTTGTATCATCTGCAAATAGCTTTATATTGCCCTTTAAGTTCAATTTGGAAACGGAATTAATGTAAATTAAGAAGAATAATTAATATGGAAATTTTCAAGTCATTAAAAGTTCCGTCCAAGTAAAGCAAAGCCCATGTCACAACAGGTCCAAACTAACTGATTTTAAATCGGCAGAAACTGACTATCCGTTCTTAAATACATTCACGAATGTTCCGATCCTTTGTTTAACATTTTTAACGTTAAAGATTTTTCCAACTTACGATGGGCTGAAACTGTCCATTATTGTTTCTACTCCGGCATATAACAGAACAAAATATGTCCCTTGACCTCTAGACTTCCTGTAATTTTGCATCATCCGAGCCAAGTGGAATTTAATATGTTTTTTGACACGACAATTTGCAGATTCCTCTTTTATTGCCATTGAAATCATAACAAAAATATTGTGAAAAATGATACGTTTAAAAGGTTACCGCCTGGTTTGTTGGAAATTATTTTCAAAATCCGAAAGCTCCTCGTTAGCTTACTCCTAATGTCCTCGGGAATATTTAAAAAAAACAGTCTAAAAGTCATTAATAAATCCTTATTAACCTTAAAAATAGCTTACTTATTGAAAAAACTACCAAATTAGTCACCGACCTAAATTGACCAGTCCAGTAAGTACCTTTTTTCTCTGTATTTACACGAACATATAATCTTGGAACGATGACTGTCAGAAAAGTATTTATTTTGTGACCTCTCGGCTAATCGATTTTTTGTTAAGGTCTCTTACACTTTGATTATGCCCGGGTACCGGCAAAACTAAGTACTTTATAATTATAACCATAAATAAATTTCGTTCCATTAAGGCAAAAAGCACTGTAGAAATGTCCAGTTTACTTAAGTGTGGAGATAAGAATCTGGGGGTGTTCACGGAGCCATCGTACGGAGCTGTCTCTACTTAAGATCGGCTACGTTCGCAAAATACACGGCCTGCATCGTCGTTCTCTCTTCTACGCGCTTGAACGGCCGCCTAAAGGTCGCCAGGCGACGTCACGTCTTCCGCTCTACCACAACCACCTTGAAAGAAGCCGTGAAACATCGACAACACTGCTTGAAGATCCATGTATCACGTGACTTTTTTGAGGTTAGCCATGGTTTAGTATGTAATTTACGCGCGAACTAGGTGTAGGTGTCGTATTAATTTGTATTTTTATCCGGTTTTCGATTAATACCTAATAGAAAATGTAAGTGACATGATTGCTAAGAACCTCTACAAAATACTGATGAAAATTGTTGGTGCGGGTTTGCTCTAATAGCATTAATAAAAGTGAAAAATCCAACAGCCTGGCCGGCCTGGCGGTTTGTTTACGGGTCTTATAAATGGCGGCAGAATTTTATTTGTTTTAACTTAAAAGCTGTGTTTTTGTATTCTAGTTAGCTCTTTGGGATAAACTTTATTGTTTTGTGGCTACAGTTAATTTATTAAATATTGATGTGTTTATTTAACTATATGGTAGGTACTTAGGTAAGTACTATTTTTCTTTTAGTTTGTTTATTTATCAACATGCCAATCCCCTGCTGTATTCCTGGGTGTAACTCTAACTATAAAAGTGTTTTATCTACAACCATTTAATAATAGGTGCATAATACTTCTAATAATAAGAGCATTATGCTATCCATAATACAACAAGTGTAATTATCATAAAACAACAAGTGTAATTATTATATTTCCCATATGAACGCAACTTTTTTTCAGGCACTGTATAAATGGATGGTTTTAGATAAAGTATAGTATTTGACTCGCATCTAATGAACCATAATACACTCGGATGATTTACAACACTCGCCTTTGGCTCGTGCCGTAAACTTTATCCTCGTTTTATTATGGCCTACATTATACGCTCGTTAAATAATATACTATTACAAGCAGGTGAAGAGAGTGTAATATATTTTTATAGTTTATATTTGACCAATGACTGTATAAATCATAAATATTGTTAATCAGGTTTCAGTGGACATTGATATGAAGGTAAGGGTTTTTTTTAAAAGGTAATGAATTGGCTTACAATGATTTGAAATGGATTTTACCCTTTGAAATGAAACTAAGCAGGTGGTCTCAGCTCGAAAACTTATTGTCTCGTTACCAATTCATACATTGTGAAAGTAACGAAGTTACCCAGATAGTAGGTGACTTTCTTAAGACAAGCGTAGATTTCTTAAACAAAGCCTTAAGCTTACTAAATTTTGAGACTTCAGAAGTCGATAGTCAATCCTAGAATATTACTTTTGATCGATCAAATAAATCTACTCGTAGTGAAACAAAAACAGCTTCTCAACGCAATATTACTATTATTTAATAATTAGGTAAGTTGTTCTTGTATTCCAAAACTATTTATTACTTTTTTGTACATTTTTCAATATCAATATAGTGGCAACAGAGCCAAAAAAAACACAAAAAATATCAGAAAGAATAAAAAAAACTCGCCCGTTGCCGCGCGTCATTATAATAGCTTGTGGATCCGCAACTCCCAGCTGATGCGGCGTTGCCCGATATCACTTCATGGCTTCTTTTCAAGGTGGTTGTGGCTCTACTCGTCCGTGCCCCGGTACTTGACACTTTAATAAAGAACATATTTCTTTTTTATAACGAAACAAAAGACGATTCTTTCTCTTCGGGCGTAGAGAACTCATCCTTATTAGGTTTCTACAGAACACTAAAGTTAAAACGCATCGTGTCCGTAAAAGGAAGCATTTGCGTGTGATTAATTCTTGTAATATTAGAACGCAGCTTCTTAGCCGCTATGGAACCCAAAAACAATGAGCTGTTATCTCCGAAACAATATGAGTGCTGTTGACCTCTCGAAAAATTAAAATTTTGATGCGTCATAGAGATTTAACAATAATTCCGAGATTGTATCTGTTCTTTATTTAATCAATGTTGATTACATATTGACAGGTCGAAATTTTGGAGCAAATTGCTGCGTGTAAGCGCCGTATTGTAGGAATGGTTTCACATCATGGGCCTTACGGTATCGGGAAGTTTTGGTCAGCTTCTTGTAGGTACAGTTGACGACAGATTATTTCGTACACTAAACTGCGACACTGAGAATGCAACTTTTTTACCTTTATAACGTGTTAATTGTTATCATGATATCTGTCAAAGTAGTGTCATTATCTTATTTGATTTAAAAATGCCTCATTTAAGTATTATTGAAAAAGCAAGAATAATATGTTTAGTAGAAATAGGGTGGTTTTATGGAAAAATAGCTGATCGTTTTAGAGTACCTAGAAGTACTGTTTAAGGAATTGTAAAAAAATGGCGCTATCATCAAACATTTGAAAGGTATGTTGTGTATGGTTTAAATAATAGAAAATCATCAAATGAAGAAGACCGAAATTTGGTGAAGTATTTAAGGTAAAATCCATTTGAAACTGCAGTATCCGCTATGCACATAACAGGATTCCCTGCTTCATCTAGAACTGCGCAACGCCGAGTAAGACCATGTTCCGAATTAAGAAATCGAGCAGCTGCATCCAAACCGTTTTTAAAAAAATAGTGATAAGGAAGGAAGAATTGGGTTTGCTATGCAATATTTACCAGAAAAATATTTTTTTTGGCAAAATGTTATCTTTTCCGATGAGAAAACTTTTCAGTGTAAATATAATGGAAGGATTCGAGTATATGGACCACCAAATTCCCGATATGATGAGAAGTATGTATACTCAAAAAAAGCAAACCAGTGGACGTTTCTCCGTTAATGTGTGGGCATGGATAAGTGTTTACGGTGCAGGTGTATGCTGGAATATCGGTGGAACACTAAACAGTAATATATATCTTCAGATTTTGGAAGATGTTTTTCTTCCTTCTGCCGCGATAGTTTTTGAAGGAAATAACTTTATATTTCAGCAGGATAACTGCCCTGTGCATACTGCAAGAAATATAGGAAACTGATTTAGACAAAACAACGTAACATGTCTGCCTTGGTGCTCAAGAAGTCCTGATTTAAATCCAATTGAAAATGTTTGGGGATTGATGGTAAAAAAATGTACAAAATAAATTTTAAACCACAGAATGAAATAGTTATTTGATAAAATAAAATAAATTTGAAATGGCTAACTCCGGATTACACCAGAAGTATTACTTTAAGTTTGTTACCTTAAACCTATTGAAATGCGTGTCATTTTATTTCAAGGTAATATTTAACTTACAATTTCTTTTCTTAGTAGTAGTTGAGGGGAGACGCAGTAGACCAAGACGATTCTGTTTGCCTACCTCTCAATCTTTCCCTGTGTCCTCGTTTAACCATCTCCATCGCGTTATGAAAGTTAGTATATCCTGCTGCCTCATTTTCCCCCAAAGCCTCACACGTCCCCAGAAATTGCAGCGGTGTCTTCTCCCCTTCTTGACACCCACGACAAATTCGTTCCTTCTCCACGCCAAACAGCGTCATTTGTTTTCTTAGCCGATAGTGCCCAGCAGTATCCCTATTAATGCATTAGGATCTCCTATTTAGGAGCCACTCCATTCTAAATTCGTCTGCTCTTGTCTTAGTCTGCCTGCATTCTTAGATTTGCCGCCTATTTTGAAATTCCTATTGCTGGTCCGGCCCTTGAAATCTACTCTTCCGTTGCCGTCCCGGGACCTAGACCCAGACTTCCTGGATATTTGAAAGCATTTCCAGGGCATCTACGCACTCTTTGCCTAATATTGACGTAACCCTCTGGGTTTGCATACCGCCTTGAAGGTAGCTTAACACCTATCTTAAGAAGAATGGATGTCGAAGATAAATGGTATACACAAATCTTCGATTAGGCTTCAACACATGTTCGTACTTTTTATTATAGATACATGGTATACGCATCAGTTGGGAATGTTAAAAGCTTCGGATTTCTTAGTTAAAGTTTCGTTCCCATGAAAATTACAATTACGCTTTTAATAATTCCTGAAATATGAGCGGTATTTTTCTCAATAACGGATCCCTTTTTAATCCCCTACTTACAGTAGTAAGTAGAAGTTGTTTCCGAGAGATTGAGTAACCAATACATTTTTCATAAATGTCTACTTGAAGGGCAGCGGCCAAATACCCTTCTTTGGATAACAACTACCTACAATTTAAATTAAAAATAAATAAATTGATAAATGCAACTTATAAAATTCTGTAAAAGTTCTTTTACGCGCGGAAAGCGATATGAAATGAATTTATCACTCAATAACTGATCGGGTTGACTCGATTGGTGTCAAAAGTCATTTGATAGGGCTAAAAACAAAGCAGATAACAAAATCGTAACTTATATTATAACAAAGAAATTAAGCCGGGAAAACAACAAAATAGTTTTTTAACAGCAATAATTTAAAATAATATCGTAACAAGTGCGCGTATCAAATTAAAAACATCTGTTTGAACCCCGTACCCGTAACCGCATGGAACCAATTAATAAATGCGCACCCGGGGATTTTTATTACCGAAAAATTATAGAAGCGCTTATTAATTGTATCGTCATTGTATTTATGTTTTGTACCTTTTAAGACAAAAATAAAGTATATAAATATGTTTTGTAAGCGACTCAATAAGATATAATGAAAGTCCCGCGGAGACAGCTTCGGGAGAAATATATTTTTTAAATGTTTAGGCGGACATATTGAATGTAAGCCCATTTAGACAAATTAATGCTTCCTATTAATATGGAAATAGTTATGGCATCCGAAGAAAAAGGTTCTAAGTGATTTACCGGGATTAGCACCGTTGAATTTTTCAAACTTCTGGTTGTATACAGGGTGTTCGAAATCCGAGCTTTATCATCGCAGAGGTATCGGCCAAATTATGGCTAGTAGTAATTGAGGGGAGGTGGGAAAACATTGCAAGTAGACCAACGGCGATCCTTTTTGCCTACCCCAGATGTCCCGACCTCTTTTTGAAGACAAGTCTATCGCTCCAGGCCAGGCCAGTAATTTCTTCCTTTTGGAGAACTACCGATCCTAGCACCTGATCGATGTGAGTTTTTTCAGGGCCTTACACAGGTATCCAGAACATTTAGCGCAGTATCCTCTTCCTCTAGGCATCCAACGCCGATGGGGTATTTTTCAACGCCGATCAGAGCTTGCAGGCTATGAACCTTAGCCTTCTGTGGTCCTTAGCTTGTTTGCACCCTTGAGCAATCTGCCATCGCTCCATGGAGCGGCGTTCTGCCTACTCATTCAATGCAGTTCCTACCAGTGGTTTAGAGAGTCATATGGCCGGGCGGCCGGCTCAGGTCCAAGGAATAGGGTCCAGGCTCTACGTCTGGCAAGTTCATCTGCTCTGCTCTGAACTCCATGGTGTCCGGGGACACCGGGTTGACCTCTTTTTTCCTTGAGGGACCCTCCAAAGATTCCGCACATTCGTGGACTAGGTTGGTTGTGACTCTTGGTTTACTAATGGCTTTTAAGGCAGCTTCGCTGTCAGAGCAGACATATACAGTGTCCGCAAGAAAGTTCGCATCAAATGGGATTTTTTTTTATTATTAGGTATAGGTAAAAATTGAAAAAGCAGTTAGTTTTTGCTTACCTAAAAACCAAAAATGACGTATACTGAAGCAGCTGCACGACTTGCGTTACCTGTCAAATTTGACATTTTTAATAAAATAGGGTCAAAAATGCCATTATTTATCAAAATATCGAAAAACTTTATTTGAGAAAGTTGTTTATTTAGGCATTTTTAGTCTCTGTACGAAATTTTGACAGTCTAATACAATTTTTATTTTTTGCCAGGTTTTTGAAAATTTTGATCAACCCTCGTAGATTAACTTTTATACATCGATGTAAAACCATTTGCCTTTACTTCATTTGTAATCTTAATGCAATTTTGTGTAAAATTTTTGTTTCCTATTATTTGTTTTGGTTCAAAAACTGAAATTGTTATTGATCAGTATGTAATGTTTGATGCAAAGTTTATCTAATTACATCAGTTTTGCCAAAACCGACGTTTCTCATTTCTCTTAAGTTAGTAAACAGATGTACAAAAAGCTTAGCAATATTGGAAGCTTTCGTTGAAATTTTACTTAATTAATATTAAATTAAATTAATTATATTAAACTATATTTTTGTTGAATAAAATGTTTCGAGCGATTAAAATTTTTTTTTCTTTTTGATCCAATATTAATTAAGTAAAATTTCAACGAAAGCTTCCTAATATTTTCTTCTTGTACATCTGTTTACTAACTTAAGAAAAATAGGAAACGTCGGTTTTTGCAAAACTGATGTAATTAGATAAACTTTGCATCAAACATTACATACTAATCAATAACAATTTCAGTTTTTGAAGCAAAACAAATAATAGGAAACAAAAATTTTAGACAAAATTGCATTAAGTTTACAAATAAAGTAAAGGCAAATGGTTTTACACCGATGTATAAAAGTTAATCTACGAGGGTTGATCAAAATTTTCAAGAACCTGGCAAAAAATAAAAACTGTATTAGACAGTCAAAATTTCGGACAGAGACTAAAAATGCCTAAATAAACAACTTTTTCGAATAAAGTTTTTCGATATTTTGTTAAATAAGGGCATTTTTGAACCTATTTTATTAAAAATTTCAAATTTGACAGGTAACGCAAGTCGTGCAGCTGCTTCAGTATACGTCATTTTTGGTTTTTAGGTAAGCAAAAACTAACTGTCTTTTCAATTTTTACCTATACCTAATAATAAAAAAAAATCCCATTTGATGCGGACTTTCTTGCGGACACTGTACAGTTCGCTCTTTACAATCTATATTATGGCTAAGTTGCTTTATTCTTATCAGTTGTAATTTTCATTGTTGTTACGCGGTTCCAGTATTATTCAACCACATGTTACAATAATTTACGCAGGAAAAAAACAGACACATTTTAACATGTGTGTTGTATCGAAAAAACTCGACAATGCTCGGGCCAAAGCCTATTATATCTATCCCAACCCAAACTAATAAAAAACAGTGAACAAAAGGGTCTAAATCAACCTACATACAGTCATTTCTAAACGTCTATAGTGCGGATACACCCTAGATTTGTTTAACTATGCATGCATAGACGCTCTTCGGTGTACTACTGCATGTTGCTATGAATTTATCAATACCGGGGTTGTTCAGAAAGTTGGGTCGTTGAAAAAGTATTTTTTCAATAGAGTTAACTTTTTCTTAAAACAAAGCGTTTCGACAGAAGACAACGACATTTGACATAAACAGCTGATCTGGTTTCGTCGTTAAAGTTCCCAGATCAGCAGTGGGCCGTAGCAAGCTCACGCGTCAGGTTGTCATATTATTTTCTTCCGATTTTGGTGTTTTTTAAGTATATTTCAGAGACAAATTTTTTTGGTGCTTATTATTTAAGTTTAATAGTGACAACAAACACCATTTTGCTTAACTCGTCTATTATCAAATCAATAAAGTGCCTAGTTAAACCGTTTACTTATCGTTATATACAGGATGTCTCATAACTAAGGGGCAAATACAGCAACAGGAGATAGTAGACTTGAAAATATATGTCATTTATGCTTAAAAACGCACGGTTAATTTTCAATAAATATGTTTCTTTAAGAAAGGTGTTAATTTAAATGTCTCTTGCCATCTAGCATTTAAACGCAATTATCTCAAAAACTAATTGAAATATCGAGATTAATGAAGTACAACTTTTTTAAATATAAAAGATCATTCTTTCATAATTTGAGGTAAAGCGGTCAGAAATGTGAGAGACAAAAAATATATGCGATAATTTATCAACTTATTGTGTAGCAGGTGTTCACTGGGAGGTATCTTAAGTCATTTTGGAATCCTCCTTCTTGCCTTCAAAAACATAACTACACCAAATTTGATTTATATCCGCTTAACACCAAATCATCGCAAATTTTATAAAGTAAATATTTATTTGGATCACCCTGTATCTCTTTAACCGTATAATAAATGAAATTAAATGACTTATTTTCAAATCCACTATCTCCTGTTGCTGTATAAACCTTAGTTACAGGACACCCTATATGTATTCCTTTTTTCCTTTTATAATAAACTAGCGTGTATCCGGCATGCGTTGCAACCCGCTGGTATAAATACAAACCCGATATATTAGTACCCGGCATGCCACTTTCTGAAATTGCACCCGTGCGAAGCCGGGGCGGGTCGCTATTATACATAAAAACCTTCCCCTTGAATCACTCTATCTATTAAAAAAAACCGCTTCAAAATCCGTTGCGTAGTTTTAAAGATTTAAGCATATACAGGGTGTTCCGATGATCATGTTACAAAATTCTAGGGTAGATAAAACACACGAAAATAAGAAAAAAAGTTCATGTGAACATGGGTCCGGAAACGCTTCTTCAGGGAGCTAGGGCCCTTCGAAGATGACCTTCAAAAACTACTTTTCGTTTTATAGCTTCGGTACTACTGCAGCTATCGCAACCAATTTTGGGACATGAAATCTAGTTCGTAGGTTCATCAATTTGAGCCTTCCGGATTTTGTCACCTTTAACCAGGGGCGTACAAACCAAGGGGGTATTTGAGTAAATTTGACCCTACTCCTCTTAGGCTTTAATTTCTTACCATTTTTATATCTGATTATGATTCTCCAATGCCTTTTACATAAAAAAGGTACTCTTAGTAAAAATCGCTATCTGTCACAGTTTCCTCCGAAAATGGCTAAATCCAATCAATAATAAATTATTGGTCTTAAACCAATTATTACGTTGAAATATGAAAATGAGGTTCAGTACAGATAGTGAGCATTATAAGTTAGTCAAATCTTTTTCTTTAATGAAAATAAATTAGATTAGAGAGATTTATTGCCTTTTCGAAATTGGGGGTATAAAAAGTAAAAGGGAACGTATACAAAATATTTCAAAAAAAAAACAATTAAACAGGTTTAACGAGTGAGTCAAGGATAAGGCAGAGTAAATTTTTGTCTTGAAGATGAATTTACTAACGCTGTCGTTGACTGACCCTGTACGTACCAAAATAAATTCAAAATAACAATTGTTGAAAATGCCTGCCACCACGTTCAATACATGTATTACACCTACGTAGCATATTTAAATTGACGTCAGTAAAAACATCAGGCATGGTTTGGATCATTTCAGCCGCAACAGAAATCCTAGCCACCAAATCTTCCTCCGACTGAACTGGAGTTTCATATACAAGGCTTTTCATATGTCCCCAAAGAAAGAAATCCATAGGAGTTAAATCTGGGGACCGGGCTGGCCAGTTGACATCGCTTCCACGTCCAATCCAACGTCCTCTAAAACGATCATCGAGGTGCTCACGTACGACATGTGCAAAATGAGCGGGTGCTCCATCATGCTGGAACCATAGATTCCGACGTATGTCGAGGGACAGCTCATCCAATAACTCAGGTAAGGTGTATCTTAAAAAATTGAGGTACACCGTCCCAGTTAGTCGAGGAGGCAACATGATTGGTCCAATTAGACGTTCTCCAACAATTCCAGCCCACATGTTCACCGAGAATCGATGTTGGTACCCTCTTATTTGAAGAGCATGAGGGTTTTCCTCCGCCCACACATGGCTATTCCGTGAATTAAAAATACCTTCTCTCGTAAAAACAGCCTCATCAGAGAAAAGCACAAATTTCGGAAATTGGGGTTCTTGTGTACACTGTTGAAGAAACCACTCGCAAAACTCTACGCGGGGTGCATAATCATTTGGTCTCAATTCCTGTACTTTTTGGCGATGGTAAGGATGAAGAAGTTGTTCGTTAACAATCTCCCATACACGTACATGACTTACATTCATGGATTCTGCAACAGCTCGGGTACTAACACTAGGATTTTCCTCGAATTGTCGGAGTACCTCTTCCTCAAATTCTGGAGTTCGTACAGTTCTTTGAGCGCCATTATCTGGCCTCGTTATTTTCACGGAGCCAGTTTCCCTTATGCGCTGATTTACCCTCTCGAATAGCGTGTGAGCAGGTACACGCCTCTCAGGAAACCGCTCCTGATACAATCTTGAAGCGGCTCTTCCATTGCAATGAACTTCGCCATAAATTAATAGCATATCGGCATATTCGGCGAAAGTATAATCCATGATTCACTGGCGACACAATATTTTATTGACAGATTTTTGACAACTATCTGTACTGAACCTCATTTTCATATTTCAACGTAATAATTGGTTTAAGACCAATAATTTATTATTGATTGGATTTAGCCATTTTCGGAGGAAACTGTGACAGATAGCGATTTTTACTAAGAGTACCTTTTTTATGTAAAAGGCATTGGAGAATCATAATCAGATATAAAAATGGTAAGAAATTAAAGCCTAAGAGGAGTAGGGTCAAATTTACTCAAATACCCCCTTGGTTTGTACGCCCCTGGTTAAAGGTGACAAAATCCGGAAGGCTCAAATTGATGAACCTACGAACTAGATGTCATGTCCCAAAATTGGTTGCGATAGCTGCAGTAGTACCGAAGCTATAAAACGAAAAGTAGTTTTTGAAGGTCATCTTCGAAGGGCCCTAGCTCCCTGAAGAAGCGTTTCCGGACCCATGTTCACATGAACTTTTTTTCTTATTTTCGTGTGTTTTATCTACCCTAGAATTTTGTAACATGATCATCGGAACACCCTGTATAGCTGGTAGGGGACGGACAGACAGCGACTTCGTTTTATACTATGTTAAGATACAGAAATACTTATTTTTGCTTTTTATAAATAAATACTAAAAGAAATAAATGTTATTTTCTTCTTTTTCTTTAGTTTTATAATGTTTTCACATACTTATTTTGGTAGGTACGGGTCTGTCAATATTTTATTTTATAAATAATAAAATTAGTATCTGCGCTATATCTTTACAAAATATTAAGACTTCCTTACAAAATTTAACAGACGGCGAAGGCGAAGGTAAAATAACTTAGTCCGGTTCTGTTTCTGTAACCAACCGCTTAACGTAAAATATACCAGACTTCAGCAGGGTATAATGCAAGAAAAGTTCATCCATTTTCCATTAAATCCATAGCTTGTAATTGGCTTATTAGAAAATAATAAAATTTTGCGTGCCAGTTCATCGGACAAGAACCTTCTAAAAAGTCTAATACAATTTTTATGTAAAATGAATAAGGGAGTCAATTTTTGAGGGTAGCAAAATTTACATGGGATTTCCCATGGCCAGTCTGTCGGAGTATTACCCGGTATAAGTTTGTTAGATGTTCTGGTATTTATAAGTGTCCGATATAGATTCTCTGAACAGAGTAGTTTTCAACGGCTCCCCGTAGAGCCACGCGCAACTTTCCGCCCCGGTGAATACCCATAAAACTTAACATGGGAAACCCAGACCCTATTGCCCACTTTAAAAGGGTCAAAATCGCCCGATCCATCGGATGGGAAGGGCAAGTGTACGAGATTGTAGAGTTCAATGGAAAATTAGGCCTATACTTCGTTAGAAGTGGCATTGTCCACTGTCGGAAATATGTCATATGGTCAGATTGATACTAGGTATAATGAGAACAAGAGTGTTTTAGCCCTTGATATCATAATGAAAACAAAAAGCAAACAAATTGTAACATGTGCACTGTACAGGTCGATGTTGCAAGACCTTTTAAATCATAATAAATGCCTTTTTTAACCATGCTTCCTTCAAATTTATTAAAATAAAACTTCCGTTTAAAAGAACTGTACCTATAAAAAGAGTACAATCGTTCTTGCGACTTGAAACAATCATAATCGTTATTTATATCAGAACAATTTCAGTGTGGTACCACTTTACTACTTATATTTCTTGAACCCGTTGAGAGTAGTACCATTATTCGTGGGAAACAGGTACCAACAATGTCGTGGTTTCAGGCGTTTCCGTTTGCATACGACGTTACGTGGGTGCGAGCGAGAGGCAGCGATGCTGCTGTCTCGGTCTGGTACGTGTCGGGTTTCGAATTATTGCGGTGTTGTCAAACGTTGAACCGATTATAGGCGGAGAGGCGATCGTACATGGAACCTTTAGTTTTTGAGATATGGACATTTAATACTTTGATAGGCTGTAGTAGCTTTTATGCATTATAGAAGATCTGTTGTCACATTCTGTAGTTTTTAAGTATCAGTACATATTTGACGTCTAACCATTATAGACATGTACAGTTGTATTCATAAAAAAAGCTTACACGAATTAGAACGAGAGGAAACCTTAACCATATTTGCGTAAAACCGGCTTATCGCATGTTAAAGGTTATTAAAAATGCAAAGCATTGGCGTTGGGTGTTAGTTCAATAGAATAACAAAAATTAATTTTTCTATTTTATAATATAATATCTTAACAGTTTTATAAAAATTACAATAGAAACAAAAAACGTTTAACAAGAATAAATAAAATCTAATATTTGGTCATATATCCATGTTTTTCTATTACTTGTGCCAGTCTATTCGGAATTGACTGAATTATATTTGATACAATATTTGGATCAAGCTCTTCCCAGCACGCATGTATTATTTCCCATAAATCTTCTGAATTTTGTGGCCTAAAGTTTCGATTATATATTTTTTTTACGACTATACCCCGAATATTTTCAATTGGGTCGATATCGGGACTATAAGCAACCCAAGGCAGCACTTCCAGATTATGGGTTTGAAACCAGTGGGTTGCATTGGCTGTGTGTACTGGACAATTATCTTGTTGAAATATGAAAGTATTATTGGGATATATTTGCTCAGCAGATGGTATGGTAACAATATGTTTTCTAAAATGTTGATGTAATTTCCGGCATTAAATCTTCCCTCTATTTGCCAGGAAACACCAGGTCCATGAACACTTCTCCAGCCCCATACATTTACAGAGATATGCCCACGTCTAGAAGTGAGGGGGTTAGTATATCGCTCTTCAAACCTGGTATTGTTTGGACGGTACACACGAATATGTCCGTTATAAGTCGACTGGAACGTCTCTTCATCAGTAAAAATGACCCTGTTCCAAAATTGAGGATTGCGGGATATATAATTTCAAGCAAAAATAATCCTTGATTGTCGCTGGTCTTCGATAAGAAACATTTTTTCGCAGCTGGGCGTCATTTTAGTTCAGATTCCTTGACTCTCCGGCTGGCGGTAGGTTGGCAGGCTCACTTCGACCTAAAAATTTCTAAAGATGTGGCATCATTGTAAAATGTCAACTTTACTTTCAATCTGAGAAGGTATATAAAAGTTCCTGATGCATGTGTGTGTGCACTTTGGTTCTATAGGAACTTTTAAAGATGATTTATTTTAGTATCGAATTTCGAAACACTTAGGTAGTCTAGACTGGAAGTATTGTTTGTCAAAAATATTTTGGGACTTCGAAACCTGTTAAAAACTTATTTAAAAAAAAAACGTTGATCCCCAACGAACCTTTAAATTGAGGGTGTTTTATTGGAAAAACTTTGTACGTTCCTGTTCCTTTAACGCGATAATACAAAATAAAAGCTTTTAAAATCGTCACCAAATGATATTTTCTATTGTAAACATTGTAAAAAGTTTAAATTCTCAATTAGACCAGGCCTTTGAAAATGGTAAAAAGTGAAAAAAAATAATAGTAGGATGAAACCCATTGGAAAAGGAAAAGAATATAACAAAAATAAAGGGAAAAATAATTTACGGGCGATGCGAGGTCTGGAAGTAGAAAGGGGTGAGTTTTTAAGGGTAGAAAACGATTTATCTCGATTTCCGGCAAAACTACAAGTCCTATGGAAAAACGTTAAATGGCAAAGTTGTAGGTAATAAAAAGATCTACAACTGTTGTATTTACACTTTTTTCACATAACCTCAAAATTTATGTGAAAAATTAAAATAACCAAGTTTTTGGTTTTTTATTTTTATCTTTTACAAAAAAAAATTTTTTTTACGAAATTTGGTGAAAACTTACCTTTTTATGTCCCAAACACAGTGTAATTTTTTTGATTTAAAATATTTATTTTCCCCTTATTTTGACTTAATATCGAAAAAGCACCCTAATTTTCAATCGAAAATTCACACGTCAAAATATCTGCTTTTTAAAAAAAGTCGGTGGGCTTTTTGTTCGTTGAAATCTCTACTTTCTGATGGTGTAAAAAAAATATACATTACTATGGTAAATGTTCTCAAAAAATGCAAAGAAACAAAAAAAACTCGAATCCGAATTTTTTTTTAAATCCTTATGTACAATTTTGAGCTAGATATATTTTTTTGTTTATCAATGTAACATGGAATTTTACGTTTTTCGAGTAATTAAAGTATAAATTTTAATAAATAGCTCAAAATTGTACATAATGATTAAAAAAAAAGTTTCGGATTCGAGTTTTCTTCGTTTCTTTGCATTTTTTGAGAACATTTACCATAGTAATGTATACATTTTTTTACACCATCAGAAAGTAGAGATTTCAACGAACAAAAAGCCCACCGACCTTTTTAAAAAAGCAAATATTTTGACGTGAGAATTTTCGATTGAAAATTAGGGTGCTTTTTCGATATTAGGTCAAAATAAGGTGAAAAAATAAATATTTTAAATCAAAAAAATTAGTGTGTTTGGGACATAAAAAGGTAAATTTTCACCAAATTTCGTGAAAAAAAAATTTTTCTTGTAAAAGATAAAAATAAAAAATATAAACATAAAAAACCAAAAACTTCCTTTTCCAATGGGTTTCATCCTACTATTATTTTTTTTGGTTTCAAAAATTATCGACCCCGGTCTAAATAGAGAATATTAATTTTCTTAGTGTAACAACGAAACGTTTTTTTTTATTCGTGAGGGAAACTTGTTACCTTAAGAACTGAGAAATCCGCGAAAAAATCAACAAAAGAAGTGGTCCACCAAAATTCTAATCGCGTCGTTTGATCTGACCGTTTCAAAGAACTGCGTAAAAAAAATAAAAGAATTACAAAAGGAGAAAAATAAAGATAAGTTAGCCCAAGTTGGAAATGAGATCGTCAGTCGCGATTAAATGACAAAATAAGAATGACCGGCTAAATGACTTGTAAGTTAAATTATGTTACAATCCGTAAAAGACCCGGAATGTAATAAAACTCATAAACCGATTACAGATATGCCTTTTTAACTATTAACTAGAATAAACGGCCTTTCACGAGCTATTTAAATACCGTGCATGCGAGCAAAAATTATTTGCATCAAAAAGGGCTTGGATTAAAATACGTAGGGCTTGGTTTAGATCACAATGATATGGGGACGAGGTATCTAACCAAATCTGGGTTAAAATTTTGTCAAATTCATATTATGACATGATATGACAAACTAATGAGTAATAAAATAAGTAGACAAATACAAATTTATTTTTGTTGTTTACAAAATTAACAGAGTAAGAATATACAGAAAGAAAAATAATTACATAAATTGCTGAAATTGGCCACCGCCATGCTACAAGCATAATTCACACGTCTCTTCATATTTTCGAAAGTGTTGACCAGCATCCCTGGAGAAATGTTACCACATTCTTGGATAATCCTATCTTGTAATTGTTCTAAATTTGCAACTGGTGTTTTAAAAATAGTGTTCTTTAAATGAGGAAAAACGAAGTAGGTAATCCATAACCGTTAAACAAGGTGATCTAGG
The DNA here is from genome assembly GCA_963969555.1 of Polydrusus pterygomalis. Lineage (NCBI taxonomy): Eukaryota > Metazoa > Arthropoda > Insecta > Coleoptera > Curculionidae > Polydrusus > Polydrusus pterygomalis. Next base: position 12,853,780 of record OZ018383.1, read on the forward strand.
TGGGATTTTAATGTCTGATAGAAAACTGATCAATCTGTCGTAGAAAAAATTGCGTAAGTAGTTAATAGTTTCGGCGACTGTATGGGCGGTTGCACCGTCCGGTTGAAAATATCCAAAACGTAGTTCGTCGTCAAGTAATTGCACCACAAATGGATTCGAAATATTGTCTCTATACCGCTGTGCTGTAACTGTGTCATGGAAAAAAATAGGACCAACAATTCGGGAAACAGCTAACTAGACACCAATTTTTTGAGGGTGCAATGTGGACTCTACAAAAAAATGGGGATTTTCACTACCCCACATGCGTGTATACTGAGAATTCACATAACCGGAGAGGTGGAACCAGGCTTCATCCGAAAAAAATGTCAGGTCTAATAAATCATTTCTTTCCAATAAATTTTGGGTAAACCACTGAGAGTAATTTCCTGCGTTTTTCAAAATCTGCGGCTTGTATTTCTTGGAATACTTGCACTTTATAAGGAAATAAATTTAGCTGCTTCTTAATAATAGTCCTGCATGTTCCATAAGATCTACAGTTTCACACTTCTTGGAACAGGCATCTTATACAATTTGTTGGCGTATTTTGCATTATTTCATGAACGTTTGCAACAAGTTCTTCTGTTCTTACAGATGGTCTTCCTGCTCCTTTTTTGTGTTGTATAGAACCTGTTTCCCTAAACACAGTCACGGTTCTTTTCAGGCAATGATAAAAATCCCCAGCAATAAAAGCAATGTTACGTGAAAATCGTCCATACACAAAACCAGATTGTATTATTGCCACTCACAATTTCGAAAATACGCTTTAACCATAAATGTTTTGTGCTGTTCCGTAAAGCCCATTGTGTGAATTGTTCAAGAAATTGGAAAAATTAGCGATGAATCAAATTACTTGTAACGACTGTCAAAGATGACGGAATAACTTGATTAATTGTTAATTCGGGTAGTTACTGACACCCAACAGGTATTAAGCTCTACGGCTAGGCATTACGTCCTTAGATGCAAGGCCCTCTTTGATGCAAATAATTTTTGCTCGCACGGTACTACATTATTCACAGCAAGCAGAACGCTACAATTTACGAAAAATATGTCATAATATTATTTAAAGATTTTAAAAATGTATCTATTAGGCGGAAACGACTCCAAACAGGTTTTTTAAATTATAAAATAAACATTCTCTTGTCTACCTATAAGCCACGTTTTTAAAGGAAGTCATCTCTTAACACGGCGATGTTAAATATTTTCTTCCAAACATGAGCTTGAATGCACTTTAAATAAAGCTTCGGTCCCTGCGTGCTTTAGAATAGATACCTGTTCCAAAGAAGCTTTTATTTGCCTTTATTTATTTCCCCTATTTTATATTATACTGGGGACGTTCGGAAATGTATCCAATCAGGAATCAGGTCCCAAGTTTACATATATACAGGGTTTATGATAAAGAAACGGTTCCGTGCGATCCTTGATTAAGTGGGCTGTATTCGATATAAAAGGCTGAGCCGTTTCTCCTTCATATCGCTGTAAATACCGTGCGAGCAAAAATTATTTGCATCAAAGAGGGCCTTGCATCTAAGGACGTAATGCTTAGCCGTGGAGCTTAATACCTGTTGGGTGTCAGTAACTACCTGACTTAACAATCAATCAGTTATTCCGTCATCTTTGACAGTCGTTACGAGTAATTTGATTCATCGCTAATTTTTCCAATTTCTTGAACAATTCACACAATGGGCTTTACGGACCAGCACAAAACATTCATGGTTGAAGCGTATTTGCGAAACAGGGTTAGAGTAATTGTGCATGGACGATTTTCACGCACATTTTCCTAACGTTGCTTTTATTGCTGGGGATTTTTATCATTGCCTGAAAAGAACCGTGGCTGTGTTTAGGGAAACATATTCTATACAATACAAAAAAGGAGTAGGAATACCATCTGTAAGAACGGAAGAACTTGTTTCAAACGTTCGTGAAATAATGCAAAATACGCCAACAAATTGTATACGACGCCTGTCCCAAGAAGTGGGAAGATATTATGGAATATGCAGGACTATTCTTAAAAAGTAGCTAAATTTAAATCCTTGTAAAGTGCAAGTATTGAAAGACGCAGGAATTACTCTCAATGGTTTACCCTAAATTTATTGGAAAGAAATGATTTATTAGCCCTGACATTTTTTTCGGATGAAGCCTGGTTCCACCTCTTCGGTTATGTGAATTCTCAGAATACACGCATGTGGAGTAGTGAAATTACCCATTTTTTTCTAGAGTCCACATTGCACCCTTAAAAAATTGGTGTCTGGTTAGCTGTTTCCCGAAGAATAATTGTTGGTCCAATTTTTTTCCATGACACAGTTACAGCACAGCGGTATAGAAACAATATTTTGAATCCATTTGTGGTGCAATTACTTGACGACGAACTACGTTTTGGATATTTTCAACAGGACGGCCCAGCCGCCGAAACTATTAACTACTTACGCAATTTTTTCGACTATAGGTTGATCAGTTTTCGATCAGACATTGAATTCCCACCTAGATCACCTTGTTTAACGGTTATGGATTACTTCGTTTTTCCTCATTTAAAGAACACTATTTTTAAAACACCAGTTGCAAATTTAGAACAATTACAAGAAAGGATTATCCAATAATGAGGTAACATTTCTCCAAAGATGCTGGTCAACACTTTGGAAAATATGAAGAGACGTGTGAATTTTTCTTTCTGAATATTCTTACTTTGTTAATTTTGTAAACAACAAAAATAAATTTGTATTTGTCTACTTATTTTATTACCCATTAGTTTGGCATATCATGTCATAATATAAATTTGACAAAATTTTAACCTAGATTTGGTTAGATATATTATTGTTTCCATATCATTGTGATCTAAACCAAGCCCTTCCTTTTTTAATCCAAGCCCTCTTTGATGCAAATAATTTTTGCTCGCACGGTACTTGCAGATGGTGTCTTATGTCGTACCAGATACATTTTTTAAGCCTATTCAACGGGCCTGTCGTACTTGTCAACTTAACAACCTGACACATAGAAACGACACAATAATCATTGTCATCTTTTACAGGTTCATGGTTAATCAAACTTGTTTTCTGTCAAGATCAATATCAAAATACATTGCAATTAACAAGCAGAGGAGAAGGAAAAGGGAGGAAAATGGTACTAGTGGGCAAAGGAATCCAATCAACCAGTAATTCACAGATGCGGAAAACGGATGGATAGTGTCTCCCTTTACAGGTAACACACACAACACGACGAAAAATCGATCTAATCGATTTTTTTACGTACAATGTTTGTCTTTTTCTGCCACCTTGTAGGATTTATTTCCATCTTTGTTAAAATAAAAACGTCAAAACCTTATTCACCAGTTTGGTTTTTAACTTAGGCACATGTGTCAGACACATGTGGATGTGGAATATCATAACACGTCGTTATATACAATACTCCGCGATACTTACATACACTCAAATATACTTTTCCTGGCTTGGGCTGTAGGAATGGTAAATTTTTTTTGGTTAATCTTAAACATGTGTCATCTGGTCTGGCCCGACGCTTTCATAATTTTTTGTTAGTTTTTATGTGTTATAACAAAAATATTTGTACAGAAATGACGATAGGACGTATATTTTTTTGTACATAATTAAAATGCGAAAGTTTTCCGTAATTTTTTAGTAACTCTTACAAAATTTTTCGCTTGGTTTGTGTTTGTGTATGGTGGAAATAAAGCACACATGGGTTTGTACCCAAATAATCTACTTTGACTATTTTCAATTTGTTTCCTTTTTTGGCAAGATAAAGCATTTATCGAACATGAATTTGAATAGCAATTTAGTTCAATTAATTCAATCTTATACAAACAGGAAGCAATATGTAGAAGTCAGGGGAGCTAAATCAAGCTTGTATAAGAGTAATTCTGGGGTTCCTCAGGGCTCAAACTAAGGGCGTCTTCTTAATCCTAAATTACTTTGTTTCTTGATAATATAATAATATAGATAAAGATAATATAGATAAAGTATAGAAACTAGAACTTCCTTAAACACCTTTCGGAGATTTGCTTATCGATATTTTAACGGCTTAGTTCAAAAATCTTTTAACCCTCTCGACATATCTCCATCCTGCAGATCTAAATCCTCTGGTAACGTTTTAGCTTTTATCGCGTCTTGGCTTTCAGTGGCTTTTGTTTACGCTGTAGCTGCGTTCTCAGCATAATTTTTAAGCGTACATATACAGCGTGTTACAAAATTCGACGGCCACCATTGGGATGTCGTAAACGGTAAGAGAGAGATACAGCGAAGTTTAAATTGACTAACAAGCCGTCGAAAAATTTGGAAATATCCTAGTACTGCCGAAGATATTAGCAAAAAACCTAGACATAAGGTCTACAAAACTGCATTGAAAAATACGTACCTGATAATGGTACCAGGAAGACGAAATGCCATCAGTAATCATGTATCATAGCAATTTAGAACAATTTAACTCTTCCTCCGTTATTGCAACGAAACGCGAACGCAGCTTCTTGGTCTATCGCAGTATTTTTTATTTGATTTCGTTTTAAAATTGATGTAGTGTTGCTTTCTCATTCTGGCCGAGTGGTAATATCGCTTTTTACGTGCCTTTTAAGCTGATTGTAAGTTACGGATTACTTGGAATGTAAATCAAAGGATTTTGATTGTGAGGTTGTTTTGAGCGGTGCATTTAGTTTCTGCAGTGGCGGGTTGGGTTTGGGTTGGGAAAGTATGCAATATAGGAAAATCGTCGTTAATCATTAGAGTTTGGAAACAAACATATACAGGGTGGTTGAAAAATACACTTATTCTGGTAACTTGAAAAAGTAACCAAAAGTCCGTTTTTTCAAATGTAACACCCTGTATATTATTACGGATTTAAAAAGCTGCTAAAATGTCACTTAATTCTTGTATATCATACCTGTACCTAGCTAACTAGTTTAACCATTGTTTTGACGTATTAAACATGATTTGTAAACTTTTCTATACAATTCATTTTTTATTCGGTTTTTAGTAAGTTAGCCATGACAAAAACTGATGTTTACGTATGTTACTATGGTTACCGTTTTGACATTTCGTAAGTTTAGATACAAGATAGAAATACACTTTAAAGTCATGGAAGAAAACTATACAAATGCAGTTCTTAAGAATTTATTTATTTTATTTTGACAATGTGTGTTTGCATTAACATGCAAAAAACATTAAAACTAAATTTTTCTTGAAACCCATGCAGTCAACACCCGCATATTAAAGTGTTTGGATGTAAACGACCAGCGTTTTGAACATCTGTTAAAATAGCAATTTATTAGTTATAATTTTGGTAGTATTTTATTATTTGACTAGTTAACATTTAATAAAATTGTTCTGGATCCTTATGAATTTTCTAAGATTCATTGGCGGTAAATTAGAGTACATTTCGTTAAACTTTATACATGTCCTGGCGATAATTCTATCACATTGTCCAACTCGATGCCATTTTTGTTGTTAGATTTTACGTTTTCTCTGTAGATTTTTTGTGGTATTCTTTGCTATTGTGAATTGTGGGTGTTTAATATTTACGGATTTCTCATTTTTGTGTAGTCGAGTGAATTGTGTTTAAGCTAAGCTTAGTGAGTCCGTTTGGAATATAAACAATGACGGGTACCGACAGTTGTATGATTTTATTTTGTCCAAATAATAAATTTCGTATTTTCAATAAGTATGGAGTAGTGATATTAATGATGTGTAATAAATATTTAAGAAAAATGACAAAATATCGAATACAAATGTTTGTGGAAATTTGACCCATCTACGCCAATGATCGCCCCCAGGTAAAATGCACCACAACTCGTTTGTAACACAGTGTGGGCCGAAATGCGATGGGGTTTATCTATTATCTGGTCTCCGAGCGAGCGCTCGGCACGCCCATAGGCTCTTAGGCTGTTCCTTTTATTTATTTATTTTTTTTCATCGGGCTTAAAGCCCACACTTGGTTGTCTGATGCACCGGGAAGTTTCGATAAGCTCTGATTGACATTGAGGATTGTTTAATGGTTTGTTGAAATAAATGGGTATGTGCGAATCTTTGTGGAAAATGGTGTTGATTGGATAGGTAGAATAAAAAGACACCTATTGTACCTAAGTTAGTCAGAATTTAAGGTGAAAATAGTAGATTGTCCTTAAAACAACTATCATTAGTTTCTAAAGTAGAATAATCAGATGATAATCTTCATAAATCAATGCCCAAAGTATCCACGTTAATATGAAAATTATTTAGAAAAAATACATACCTAACAGTTTGGGTTTCAAAAAGATAAATCAACACAAAACGCTATTTGCTATCTAACAGAACAAATATAATATGATGCACTAGATAATGAAAAACCTTGTATTAGTATTTTTCTAGATTTAGCAAAAGCCTTTGATACAGTTAGCCATAATTTACTGTTAAAAAAGTTTGAAAATATTGGATTCAAGGAAAGCAACTTTAGGACCATTATTTTTTAATATTTATATAACGGCTTATTTAGTATAAATTGTGATGGACAAATTCATAGTTTTGCAGATGATACTACAATTTTTTATACCGATACAAATTGGGACAACCTAAATAATAAAATTAAAAAAGATATAAAAATAATTATAAAAAATTGGGTTGATAACAATTTGTTAACAATTAATTTTAATAAAACAAATTATATTCCTTTTACTTTAAACCTAAATAACCTACCACGAAATATGAATAGTATTCACAAATTCCCATAAATGAAGACATTAAAATTTTTAATAAAATATTTAGGAATTATTTTTGACAGTAAATTAAATTGGAATTTTCACTTAGAATACTTAATTAAAAAATTAAGAAGTTTACTACCCATTTTTAAAAACATTAAAAAATTTTAAATGTAAGAAGACATATGGAAATATTGTATTACGCGTTAGTTAAAACTCATTTAAATTACGGAATTTTAGGTTGGGGAGGAATAAATAGAACTTTAGTTATAAAATTAGAAATATTACAAAAAAGGTTTCTAAAAATTATATTCAATAAAGATTATCTTTATCGTTGAAAAGAATTACATTCAGAAACAAAAAAGTTGAACTTAAGACAACTTTACATTTATAACATCTTCATATATATATTTAAAAATAAAAATCTTACACAATTTAAAAACCATAATCATAATACACGTCATAAAAATGAAATAAAAGTCAAAAGGACAAAATTTTTAAAAATATTTATATTTTTATTTAAACGATTATTTACCAACAAAAATTAAAAAACTGATTTCACTAAAAAAATTTGAAGTCAAAATAAAAACATGGATATTAAAAACAGACAATTTTGAAAATATTTTTAGAAATGCTTTAATTAATTAATATTGTTCTGAATAATTTATATAAGTAATATTTCTTACTTAAAAATTATAAATTAATAATTTTATTATAGATAATATATTTCTTCAAAAAAGCTGCGTACTATAAATTAACATTTTTACTTTAAAACTTGATTTTTAATGCATAGGTATATTTATGATTTTACATACTAAAACAAAAAATAAGCTTTTCACGACAGAAGTAGAAACAGGTTCTGATATTTGTAAACTTTGTATAAACTATGCTAAATATTACCAGTTGTTTAACTACCTCTTAAGAATTACAACCTGCTTCCATGTTTCATAACTAACTGTTATGACGACCATAAATCGACAAAAGACGAGCTGGAGACCCAGATTATAAGGTTTATGCTACTATACCTAGAATTTCGATGATTTAATGCTAGGTTTCTGAAATTCTTTTCAAGAGAATAATGGTATATAATAATAAATGTCATGAGCAGTTGCCGGTCTTTGGTAGAATTAAGAGGGCATCATCGCTTTTACTCCCGACATGCATTTATACCTGTTTATTTTAAAACAATAACTTCTACAATGTGACCAGTAAAGTCCGCATCATTTGGGATTTTTTTTTATTAATAGCTTTATTCGAAATTTGACTTTGGCATCAAGTTCTGCCTCGATCAAGGTGAAAATTAAGCAGAAAAATAGTAGTCACGTGATTCGCATTATCTGTCAAATTTTAATTTTTTTCAAAAAATAATTCAAAAGTGGGGTTATTTCTGAAAGTATCAAAAAAAGTTATTAGAAAAAGCTTTTTTAAATGCAGATTCTAGCCCACATGCAAAATTTCAGCTCCATAAGATCATTTTGATTTTTTACCCATATTTTGTAAATTGCACCACTTTTGCAAAATAAGACTCAACGCAACCTACATAAAACTTCTTAGTTTCAACAAGGCTTTATTTCAGATACATTTTCTTTAAAGTAGCGCCATATTAAATGTGTGTTTTTCTCCAAAATCCAAATTGGGCTATTAAAATTTGGTCGCAAGTGATGCAAAGTTTATTTGTTTTTGACCCTATCTAAGGTAACTTCATAAAAATAAGTAATTTTTAAAACGTAGTTTGTGTCTGAAAGTAATACACCTTAATATTAAGACTAAAAAGAACACAGCTTTATTCGAAATTTGTCTTTGGTATCAAGTTCTGCTTCGATCGAGATGAAAATTAAGCAAAAAATAGTAGTAACGTAATTCGCATTATCTGTCAAATTTTAATTTTTTCCAAAAAATAATTCAAAAGTCGGGTTATTTCTGAAAATATCGAAAAAAGTTATTAGAAAAAGTTTTTTTAAATGTTGTTTCTAGCCCACAAGCAAAATTTCAGCTGCATAAGATAATTTTGATTTTTTACCAATATTTTGTAACATGCACCACTTTTGCAAAATAAGACTCAACGCAACCTACATAAAACTTCTTAGTTTTGACAATGCCTTATTCCAGATACATTTTCTTAAAAGTAAATGTGTGTTTTTCTACAAAATCAAAATTGGGCTATTAAAATTTGGTCGCATGTGATGCAAAGTTTATTTGTTTTTGACCCTGTATAAGGTAACTTTATAAAATAGGTATTTTTGAAAACGTACTTTGTGTCTGAAAGTAATACACCTTAATATTAATACAAAAAAGAACACAGTGTCATCAGTAAAGTGTTCATTAAGTGGAAAATAAATTTTAGTGGTGGGTAAAAAATCAAAATTATCTTATGCAGCTGAAATTTTGCATGTGGGCTAGAAACTGCATTTAAAAAAACTTTGTCTAATAACTTTTTTTAATATTCTGAGCAATAACCCCACTTTTGAATTATTTTTTGGAAAAAAAACAATTGACAGATACGAATCACGTGACTACTACTTTTTTGCTTAATTTTCATCTCGATCGAAGCAGAACTTGATGCCAAAGTCAAATTTCGAATAAAGCTATTAATAAAAAAAATTCCCATATGATGCGGACTTTACTGGTCACACTGTATATTATAGACATAGATAGTACTTACTTGCAGAAACTTTCTCCTTTTAACGATGGTGAAGATATGCATGTGCCTCCATTTTTACAGGGACTTGGTGAGCACGAGACAAACCCTGGAACAAAAAATGTAGCATCAAAAATTGAAATAACAATGTTAAATTTACAGAACCTAATGATTGTCTCCAATCAATCATTAGCTTCGTTGGTATAGCGGTCAGAAACCGTTGTAAATCGGTTGACAGTTGCTTGTACAAACAAAGCTATTATTTTCTGCGACATTTTACATACGTTTTTTTTTTATTTAAAAAGATTTAATTAAATCATACCACTTTTCGTTATCCTTAAAAGGAGACTTGTACTTGTAGAGTTGTTGTACAGACAAAGCTATTTCAATCGTCCGGTAACTAGATAAAATACCTCCTTAATTATGGGAATTTTTTTTTGACGCATGTCTTCTACATGCGTAAACGTTAGTCACCCGGTGTTAGATCTGGAATATACGTGGGCTATTTTTATTAAATATTTTAGAAATTAACTAGTTTCTCGGTAAGCAATGTTGTTCATACCATCACGGAAGGAATCTAACTATTCCGGCAATAGCAATTAATTAAAACCTAAAATGACCACTGAAAAAACTGGATGATATTTCAACAATTTTAATTACGAGGACGTTAGTCCGCGATCAAGTTTTGTCTTCGACATCATTTATTGGTTTATATGTTTCTTTGATTGGATAGGACGGAATGCTTAAGATTGTATGTTGGACTGTTCAAGCATCTAAAGTAATTCCTTTGACTGTTTGTCTAATTTAGTTTTCACCATGGCTCGAATGAAAATTGATAATGGTCATTGGTCATAGATAACTTGGACGGTTGGCCTGGCGACCCTTTGGAGATGATTTACACGTTATTTAGTTTGGACGAAATCTCCGTCGTATCACAAAAGTGTTTTTTGCACCTTACAGCTCATTGGAGTTGAAAACCTTCTCCCGATTGGTCGTGGAATTTCGCTTTATCCCTCACTACAAAAGTCTAGTCTCTGGAATGGCCCTGGTATGGAACCGAAGAGCCGAAGAGCACAGAGAACAAGCTGCAATAGAATGGCAATTTTTTCTAAGACCATTGATATTCTGTTTAAATTATTACAAAGTAAAAGTACAGCAGTTGTGTAACCAAACCTGTTCAGAAGAAAATACATTAGTAAGATTAATGACATGTTATTAACTTTATTGACCACACAGATATAACTAATATAGTTTAAAGACTAACAACGACCAAGGGTCGAAAGTTTGAAAACTGCAACAGTAAAACGGGCTTTTACTCGGAACTTATCTAAATAGAGATTAAGCTTCCATGCGTCTCATATACCAACGTAACCGTCAAGTTTATTTAAGCTCTTGGATACTACCCAAGAAACACAAAGACCACTGTGGTACGTGATCCTTTTACAAATTGCAGGAAAATAATGCAATACCTACGTTCACTGTTGGTGTCGTTTATTTTATCAGTTTTTAATCTGGTTAAGGTATTTTTAGTCATTTGGTTATTAGCCGTATTCTTGGAAATAAAAACAATCTCTTGTAATTGTGACGACTTAGTCCTTATTGGGATTGAAATCTCTTTTTGATAATGCCGAGCTAATGGCGAGTTAGTAATAGAAGAAACGGAAGAGATTCTTTGATTGCTGATTTGTTTGAAGTGTGTTCTAACGAGGATAAGTGTAACAATAGCTTAGCTAAGATCTAGAAACTACATAAAAATTGGTTTGTTGTACTGTGCGAGCAAAAATTATTTGCATCAAAAAGGGCTTGGATTAAAAACGTAGGGCTTGGTTTAGATCACAATGATATGGGGACGATATTATATCTAACCAAATCTAGGTTAAAATTTTGTCAAATTCTTATTATGACATGATAAGCCTAACTAGTAAGTAATAAAATAAGTAGACAAATACAAATTTATTTTTGTCGTTTCCAAAATTAACAAAGTAAGAATATACAGAAAGAAAAAGTAACATAATTACGTAAATTGCTGAAATTGGCCACCGCCATGCTCCAAGCATAAATTCACACGTCTCTTCATATTTTCGAAAGTGTTACCAGCATCTTACCCCATTCTTGGATAATCCTTTCTTGTAATTGTTCTAAATTTGCAACAGGTGTTTTTTTAAACAAGGTGATCTAGGTGGGAATTCAATGTCTGATCGAACAGTGATCAATCTGTCGTCGAAAAAAATGCGTAAGTAGTTAATAGTTTCGGCGGCCGTATGGGCGGTTGTACCGTCCTGTTGAAAATATCCAAAACGTAGTTCGTCGTCAAGTAATTGCTACACAAATGGATTCAAAATATTGTCTCTATACCGCTGTGTTATAACTGTGTCATGGACAAAAATAGGACCAACAATTCTTCTCCGGGAAACGGCTAACCAGACACCAATTTTTTGAGTGTGCAATGTGGACTCTACAAAAAAATGGGGATTTTCACTACTCCACATGCGTGTATTCTGAGAATTCACATAACCGGAGAGGTGGAACGGGGCTTCATCCGAAAAACCTGTCAGGTCTAATAAATTATTTCTTTCCAATAAATTTTGGGTAAACCACTGAGAGTAATTCCTGCGTCTTTCAAAATCTGCTGCTTGTATTTCCTGGAATACTTGCACTTTATAAGGAAATAAATTTAGCTGCTTCTTAAGAATAGTCCTGCATGTTCCATAAGATCTTCCCACTTCTTGGGACAGGCGTCTTATACAATTTGTTGGCGTATTTTGCATTATTTCACGAACGTTTGCAACAAGTTCTTCTGTTCTTACAGATGGTCTTCCTGCTCCTTTTTTTGTGTTGTATAGAACCTGTTTCCCTAAACACAGCCACGGTTCTTTTCAGGCAATGATAAAAATTCCCAGCAATAAAAGCAACGTTAGGAAAATGTTCGTGAAAATCGTCCATGCACAAACCCGGATTGTATTACCACTCACCATTTACTCTAACCCTGTTTCGAAAATACGCTTCACCATGAATGTTTTTTGCTGTTCCGTAAAGCCCATTGTGTGAATTGTTCAAGAAATTGGAAAAATTAGCGATGAATCAAATTACTTGTAACGACTGTCAAAAATGACGGAATAGCTGATTGATGGTTAATTCAGGTAGTTACTGACACCCAACAGGTATCAAGCTCCACGGCTAAGCATTACGTCCTTAGATGCAGGGCCCTCTTTGCAAATAATTTTTGCTCGCACGGTAATAGGTATGATTGTTGACCAAAAACTCAAGGATTAAAAATTATTATTGGTCCAATTTTACAACACAGATTGAACAATAAACCACCAAACAAAGCAATTAACCAATAATTCCGAGATGCGTCTGGTTTGTTTACCAGCATCACCCCAATTAAAACGAAACTTGACCATATAATTTGAACGTTACCAGCCCGTCCTCCTTTTAATAAACAGCTAGGAATATCACATACGGGCCATTTAACTAATTGTGACGACAAATTGATCTGGACACACGTCAAATGATGCAAGCGCGGCTACCATTTCCCGGATGGGACTATTAACACTAACTCGTGGCGTATAGTCTAAGTCGGGATAATTTAATTAGGAAATAGAGAGTAATTTGGCGTTAGTGCATCTAATAGTTTGTATAGGTAAATTTCTTCTTTTTTATGGTATTATTAGGCCATTTCGTGTTTATACAGGGTGTTTTTTTAAGGTCGACGAGCGGCCATATCTCGGAAACTACTGGGCATAGAAACTCAGGAAAAGAAAAACGATAATTAAAGTGGCCATGAGAAAATTCCGGAAATAATTTTTAAGTTCCGCATTTTGCCGCAAGAGGGCGTAATTGAAAAGTAAATTTTAAAATTTTACATAACTCCGAAAATTCCACATTAAGGTATATGTTTGATAACACCATTTTGAAGCTTTGACAATTATGCATCATTTTGGTTTTATGCTCATTGGCGTACCGACTTTAATAAGAGTGGGGGAAGCTGTTGAAAGTGTAATCATTTAAATCGCTGTAACTTATAAACGACTTATCCGATTTTAGCAAATTAAAGACTGTTTGGAAGAGAAATGTATGCACTTTCACCAATCGTATTTAGTTGTCCATAATAGTTCTCAAAAAAAATGCTAGAGGGCGCAATTTGTAATAATAATAGTTTTTTCGATTTTATCCCGAAAATTCAAATCATACGGTATACCTATGACATCATAATCAAAAAGTAGATGAAATTTGCAAGAAAAGATGTGAAGACCCGCAGTTCGATATCTTTGTTCGTTTCAGAGTTATTGCCAAAACAATAATTTTTAATACAACTGCGCCCTCTAGCAATTTTATTAGAAACTATCTTGTACCATTGGATACGACAATTGAAGGTTCTTCCAAACAAGCATGAGATTTCCTAATAGGTTGACGCTGCCTTAGCATCAGAGTGCCATGTTTCAGAGATCATTTACCTACAACTCTGTTAAATTGTACAACTCCTTACCTAATGAAAAGGTTTTCCTTGACAGTAACAAATTTAAATTGCAATATAAAAAATATTAACTCAGTTTTCAAAATGAACAACTTTATCAATGCTTTGCTGGTCATTTTTCGAATCATTGTATTTGTCGTCTTCTCCATCAGGTTAGAATGTAGCGGATTTTTCTTTTTCTAAAATGTTAACTATTTGAATCCATTTTTTTTCCTCCTTTCTACGATATTTACATAATATCTGCAGTGGCGGCTGGTTAATGAAGGGCTCTGGGGCGCCGCCCTCCCTGCAATTATTTCAAACAGAATCCAAAAATACTTTACTTAAAAAACCAATAACGCAATGTATGTAAGCAATCAATTAAAATAATTCAAACCAAACATAGCCCTATTCCAGCGGGTAGGTTATACAAAGCGCGGGCATAATAATTCAAACCAAACATAGCCCTATTCCATATATACTCATAGACAAGCGAGTTGCGCGCTCTCAAGGTTACTAAGCGCGGGCTATCGATTATCCCGTCCCGATTCAACGCGACTACGGAGGCCTGACGTCACCTACATGTCGCACAACGAGCGGCCACGGACGAGCTCCAATTTTCCGCGCCCAACAGCTGTTTGCGAATCTCGATGCGACCTGTCGTGTTTATTTGTTTTGAGTTATTTATTAGTTACATTATAAAGTTGGAAAATTTCGTCTAATATGAAGGTCATTGATTTACAGAAGCTTGTGTTTAGTGGTTCTCTGAGCTTAATTGAAAAACTTAACTTAAAAAATACAGGGCGGCCACTCCACTACCAATATTGAATACCTATAGTACCTACAAGTGCAATCAAAATGTAAAAGTAAGGCACAGTTTACCCGTAAGTTTGACAAATAAATATACAGTATGTCTCCGTAAGTTTGCATCATATGGAAAACTTTTTTATTATTCATTTTACGAAAAAAAGTTATTCTTCATAAAAAGCTCTGCATGGTCTAAAACCTAAAATGTAACCATCAAATATCGAAATTTTCCAGTCATATACGAGGTTTGTCAAAAAATGTGAATTTTTCCCAAGAATGTAAATTTTTCCCAAGAGTAAATTTTTAGTATAGTAGAGTATTTTTGACATTATCAAAAATTGTTATAAAAAAAAGTTAATCAGAACTAAAAACCACGTCTAAATATGCAATTATACGCATTGATGTTGAAAAATTATTTTATTAATTTATTATTAATTATTTAATTTTTTAATTATTTAATTAATTTAATGCGTGTTATTGCATATTTAGACGTGGTTTTTAGTTCTGATCAACTTTTTTTAATAACAATTTTTGATAATGTCAAAAATAAAGGTACTTTACTCTTGGGAAAAATTCACATTCTTGGGAAAAATTCACATTTTTTGACAAACCTCGTATATGACTGGAAAATTTCGATATTTGATGGTTGCATTTTAGGTTTTAGACCATGCAGAGCTTTTTATGAGGAATAACTTTTTTTCGTAAAATGAATAATAAAAAAGTTTTCCATATGATGCAAACTTACAGAGACATACTGTATAATAAAAAATCCTGGATATGCGGTTGTGAGGACAAAAATTATTTTTTTTTTGTTTCGTGTGTCTTCTTTTTGACGGGGATGATAATTGGACTATAAATGGGGTGCAGGACTTAAAACATCTTTCAGAGAAAATAAAAAACATGGTAATAGTGCAAAACATCGTTATAATGTGATAAGTTTTGAGATGTTAGGACAAAGTAATATTTGAACTTGTTTAAGTAGTGCTTATGTTGATGAAATTAAAATTCACAACGAGAAAGTTAGAAAAAACAGACACGTACTTTCGAAAATAATAGACATGTTAATTTTTTTTAATTTAAAGCCAGCGCCCCCCTGACTCACTAGTCACGAGCCGCCACTGAATATCTGTATATTCATAATTCTTTTTCATATTATTATTTTAGCAAGCAGTGGGTTCAGTAGAGTAGCCTTTGTGGCTAGACTGCGCCCCGCTTTTGCTTGTTTGCCTATTATCATTAGTCTTTGTAATTGTTTTCTTTGTTCATCATAATAATATACGTTTATTATTATTATTATTATATTATTCACCAGATTTGGCCCTACCGGACTTTCCACTTATTTTCACGTTCATTTTCTTTAGCAGGAGGACCAATTATTAATTCTACGAAAAGATTTTCTTGCACATTTCCAAACAGTTCTACATTTTCCGAAGAACAAAAAACTTATAGATTAGTAGTTGCATTGACAATAAAACAACCTATCTCGACAAGGCTAATACTTCCAACATTCTTTCATACGTACAATCCACATGTGCAAATGAAAAAGCTCAAACCAACATCTGCAAACTCAGGGCCAAATTCTCATCCAAATATGAACGAATTGAATGACTCAAGTCGTATCTCTTACTTTGTTTATTAATCTACACCGAATTTGGTACAGCTGGGGATGGTCTTTGTCGAGCGTTTAGTATTTTTGTAACATTGTATATTAAAACTGCTGATAATAAAATTGTCAGTATTCTGGTCTTGAAGAGAATAAAATAAGTAACGTCAAGCGGTAGATAAAGTCGCCGAACGTCGCAAATTGATTGTTGGTGTCTGGGATAACTGACAATCGATCGGGTCGGTAATATTTATCTCTACTATGCCTTCATTTTTTAAAATTATATTTCAAGCATGTGTTTTGTGTTTAAATAATATCTACAACGTCTTTTAAATTCAGTAACGCATTACACATCTGTATCAAACACAAGTGTGGTTGTTTGTTTTAATTTCCGACGTTGTCAAGTGTCATTGATATACAGGATGTCCGGAAATGATGAGCAAAAAATTTAGGGGATAATTCTAGACCGAAAATAAATGCTATCTCTTCCTATAACATTTTTTTCGAGAATTGATTATTAACGGACACCCTGTATACAATAATTGCTTTGCGATTACCACATCAGTTTTAACGATATGGGTAAAAACTAAACGAAAAAGCTTAAAAAAAACTTAATAAATATTTAAAATCCCCAATATATGGGTTAATTTAGTTGATGGACATTTACCTTCGTAGCATTGCCAGTAGATCAATATAACAAATTTCAGTTGGTATATTATTATGTAAAGCTTTAAGACAACTGTTAAAAAATCCTTTTACAGGTAAAGATTGTTTAATGGCTAAATTAATTATTTTATAAAAATCTGCAATTCATATCGATGCTCTTCGCCTATAAATTAAATTTTTATTTCTGCCAATAAAATGGCTCACCCGTTAAACAAGTCCCAATAAATCTCACAAGTTGCCGACAAGTCTGCGGGACCAATGACCTCGCAAATACCACAACATTGTTTTATAAATATTTAAATTTTGGCGCCCACACTATTACATAGCGCCATACATATCTCGGAACTACCCACAGAGAGCATTTTTATCTTTTTATGGAATATATATACACACGCTTACTGGTAGGCCATAAAACGTTGTATTCGAAACACATAATATATTATCGGGTTTGTTGTGAACGTGGCAACACTGCCGACCACTTTCCTTCACCCACCGATTGCACTGGAACACCGAACTCTGTACTATATCTCCTGTAAATGTGCAGCTGTCGCGTGACGTCACTGCTCCCTCCTGCACGCCCCTCCTATTCATCCGCCCTGATATGCACACTTTTAACGTGCTTTAACGGTTAGAGCAGGTGGTGGAACACCACTGTATTAGAGTGAGCGGGGTTGTCAAATTGGGGAATATTTTTGTAGATTTAAGGACTTTTGTGTCGGAAGAAATTCGAACTGCAATTTTGTCATTTTATGACTTTTCTATGATCACGTTTTTGGAAGAGTGGACCTTTTTTTTTATGGAAAGAGAAAGAAATAATGCAAGAAAGCACCAAAGAAATTTCTTTATAAAAATAGTATGGGTACCTATACTCGTACCTATTAACTTTTACATTAATCGAAAATGCATAATGATGAGGCTAAACCAATAAAAAACGAGTCTACTTCTGCTAGAAGATGACTTTTGACAGCTTTTAAACATTAAACAAATTAAATTACAATACGATTGACAGTATTCAATTAATGAAAGTACTGTACTCTGGTGTACAATTAAAAGTAACATACTTAAAATAAGTACCTACTACTATCATTAAAGTACTACATTCATCGTTATATTATGTTGTTATGCGTGTTTCTTCTTTATGATACATAGGTATGCTGGAAAGTACTTCCGATTATTACTAGTTTCAATTTTTGCAGAAGATATAATTTATATTTACAATAATTGTGGTTTTAATGTTGGTGTCCTCTACTATAAATCACTGTAGTTATTTCGAGTATTATTTGCTTTGTCGTGTACCTGTATACAGTGAGGACCTAAAGTCCGTCCCCCCCCTCTAACTTCTAAACCGTTCGGTATATTTTAATGAAATTTTGAACGATAATATTTGAGCAAGTCTTGCACTTTTAGACATACCAATGACAGCTTTAAATGTCAAGATGACAGCTGGGTCAGCTTTTGGAATATTTTTTTAAATAGAACACCCTGTATATTTTTACATTTTTAAATTCCACATAAAATTATAATTATATTTTATTAAATGCATTATTAGTCTATACCTCATAGTTTCCGAGATATTGACTCACGAAAAGTGACATTTTTGAACTTTGACAGCTTATAACCTTCTAACAGTACGTCTTAGAGCAAAACGGCTTACATGTCCCTATCTTAAATTTTTATTATCTTCCCAAAAAAATCAACTTCCGGTTAAACCGGATGTAACTCGAAAGCAGGAAATATAGTTGTTCCTTCACATAAGCGGAAATGATAAATCATTGATGTTTTTTTTACCTTTTAAGGTAAGAACTCTTCATTGTTTCACGTTCTGACATTTTGTGACATTGTGAACTTGTAATATCAATTTAGGTATGATTGAATAACCGAATTCTGGGGCCATTCTTTTTTGAAGGAAACCTCACAGCTAAACGGTACCTGGATTTCTTATCCTTCGAGTTGATGCCTGCTCTAGCTGTAATTTTTCCCAACGAGCTAGATCCAGATATACCTAATGAAACAATTTGGTTTCAGCAAGATGGTGCTCCCCCGTATTTTGGTGTCAATGTGTGAAGATATGAGACATGATGAGTTATGAGATATTTGCAGGTCGCTGGATTGGACGACGTGGTACAATTGAATGGCCACCGAGGTCCCCAGACTTAACGCCTTTAGACTGTTTTCTTTGGTGATACCTATTTAAAAGGAAAAGTTTACCAAAATAGGCCAAATAATATTGAAGATTTTAAATACAAAATTAGATTGGACACACATAACATATCGGCTAAAGCCATTCGGAATTCCGTAGACGGATTTTACCATCGTCTGGAAGCATGGCAAGTATAGGACATTTCCAGCATTTTCCACGGTAAACCACCTTTTGTAGTGTTTTGTTTTGCTTCGTTGTATTTTTATTATACCATTATCGTCGTTGTTCTTATTATTACGTTTTATACCCTTTTTTTCATTCTCGATTTACTGTCGTTGTCAACGTTAAAAGTAAAAAAATCTAGTTCTATATTTAAAATATGTGTTACATCTGGAAACCTTTATATGGCCTTATGACAAGCAAAAAACAAACTTTTATACGGTTATCTTATAAGCAAATACCAACGCGAATTTAAAACCGAGACATCTGCAACATTCAAGGACGCGTTTTGTTGCAGATATAAACAGCTTTTATAAAAGCATTTTAATAGGCGACGATTTTAAAATTACATGTAGGGAAGTGGTTCATAGACCCTAGACTGTCTTATAATCGGTTAATTTACAGTTAATTGTATTAATTATGATTGTGAAATTTACCAGGTACCAAAATTTAGTAAAAATGTAGCTCGTAAGCGAGGTGTCATAAATAAAACTAATTTTCAATCCAGTTACGCACCAAGAGGCGCATGAGAATATTTTCTTACTCTACTTTTAAACCAAAACTTTTATTAGAATCATTTTGAAACCAGTTTTTCGTTTGCTAGGATATCCGAAAGTGAATGATTCCCCGATCGACTTACGGATCTCATTCAAATACCGACAGGTATTCAAAACAAATTGTATTAAATTTTTCCCACGAAAATTCTCAAAACCACAACGCTTGACTAATCCCACTATAAATAACAACAATTCTTCGGAATAATTATAAATTGTTACTATTAATTTATTAAAATTAATGATTGCGTAAATTAGGCAAATCTGAACATAAAAGAATGACGTGCTCTGCTAAGTGTAACCCGGTACAGTTTCCGCTTCGTAGTGTGTGAAACATTTCTTTCATAGGCTAGATTATTTTTTGCTAATTTTATAGCTTCTTCACTCAGTTACCCATTTAATCGACGAACAAGGAACGTGATCTGGTCGATTTTCCATTGACTATTTCACTAGGGTATTTTATACTGGCAAAATATCATAGCAACGGCCTGTTTTCTAGTGGAAAAACTCTTAATTATATACAACTGGACAAAATCAACTAGATGGTTTTTCAGCGGCATAATTTTTATATAGATGTCAGGTAAAAACGATTGTTAGTCTGACGAACGTCGTCCTGGTTTGAAAAAGACAAAACGATCATTTTAAACGAAAATGCAAGATTTGGGTGCCAATCTATCCAAGAAATAAAAAATCGATAGCTGAACATATCCCACTTAACACACGGAAATCAAAGAACTCAATTTGGGCGCAGTTCTCAGAGGTTCTAATGGTAAGAAATTATTAACTGGAAAAATGTACTACTGTGATGGAACTGGCGAAAATCCTCGAAGATTACGCCTTTAATATGAAGAAGTGTAATGGCGAAGACTATAAAGAATCTTCTGTAAAGGCTATATGAATCACTACAGAAAAAATGATTCAAGAAATGTATTTTACAGAATACGAAATAAAGATTGACCCTTTTACGGATATTTCCTTTAAAAATGCGCGAATTTCAAGAGACGCAAAGAGAAAGCAGCTCCAAAGTTGTCAGGAAAAGAGGAAAGTAATTTCAAAAGCATTATCTACCAAAGATTTACTAACAATAATGCAGAGCTACAATGAAGAAACCCCCGATGAAGCACAAAAAAAGTTTTTCCATCTCTGCTCATTTGAACTAGCTTGGAGAGGCAATGAGGCCGTAAATTGCAAAATTCAATATTTCCAAAAGGAGTTTGATACCATGGGAGAATGTACCGGACGAATTGAATATAAAAGAATATTTTCCAAGACAGCTCAAGGTGGGTCAAAAGGATTAGCAAACAGCATATTATTATGGTTGGTAAGAAATTCATCAAACAAAGACTTATGCCCTTTAAGATTATTTTTAAAATTATTGGAAAAAACAGGACCAAACATTTCCACAGACAGACTATTTCTCTCCGTTCGTCCAAACTGGCAAAAGGGATATTGGTTGAAAAATACTCCACTAGGAATAAATACAGTATCTAAGTGGACCAAAACTTCAGCGGAAATAATTGGAATAGATACGAAGAAGCATAAAATAACATCATTCTCAACGATCTTCCCTATTTAAACAAGGTGTTAGGGAACAAGAGTTGATTAAGTTAACAGGCCACTCAAACGCAAATTCCCCGAAACCATATTTGCAGCTAGATCCTAGTCATCATCTGAAGCTCATCGAAAATCTCAGAACAACAAATGAAACATGTGGACCTTCGGCTTCTCAAATGCAAGTCGATCATACCCAAAACCATGCTTTGATAGAAAAGAATGGACAATGAAACCTAAAAGAGCTGAGTCTTTGGATTCTTCGGCAACAGTGTATTATTCTGCTGTTAAAGTTGTTGGATTGTTATGATGAAGATGAAATGTATGTCTTACTTTATTGTGGTTGAAGGCAACTGACCATTGACTTCCTAGTTTTTCTATATTGCAAAATTCTTCTGGTGACCTAGTACCTAACAATATTATGACATCAATAAGCTAAGCACCAATAATTAATGTTCATTATTTCCTAATTGGCCAAATTGCCAAAGTACTAAATCCATCTGACTTGTAGCCACTTATTATGATCGTTTAATAATTCAAAAAAAAAACTATTCGGAAGAACGTTATACAAATTGTATGTTCCCTTTCATGTCAGGTATTTAAGAAACGTTAAAATTTCTTAATGTAGGTATTGTCCTATAGAGAGTAGATAATTACGTCGTACCCGACTCCTCATGCGATCCGTTATTCGTCTACAATCGTCGAAGAGATCTCTTATATCTTTAACTCTCCTGTAACACCACGAGTATCTAAAACTCGTCGATAAAAAGAACACGTAAATAAATTAATTATAATGAGACAACGAAGCAGCGACGGAAGGAAGGAAAGTAGCCAAGAATCGAAACAAGTCCAAGGGAATTTTCTTGACGAATAACATTTATTGGAAAGTAGAACATACGGCGGTTTTTTATTTTTTTGGAAGGTATGACCATTATGCTATTACGAAACTGATTACAGTTTTCGTAAGTTAATTAGGTATTATGTATTGGATGTGATGTTTCTTAACGAAGCAAAGGTTTCTTTTCAAGCTACTGTAATGATAATTAAACAGTTTTTAAACTAATATTTTACAGTTAAAAAGAAACAGTACACTCGGGTTCTCTCGGACGTACAATAAGAAGGTATATTGTCTGCAGAACAATATCTTCTGTTCTCTTTTCCTTGAACAAATTACTGCTCCAAAAAGGTTTAAATACGGCAGAAAACAGTACTGAGCAAATTACATCGGCATAAATATCAAAAACATTAGTAATTGAGGGAAGGTGATGAAATACGAAGAGCATACTTTTGTTTTGAGCGGTAAATGATGCAGATTTAGAACTTTTATTCCATGTAAAAGGAAATAATGGAATTGGCAAAAATGGAGAAAAGCCTCACTGCACAAATTAGATGAGTATAAACATGAAAAACATAAGGAGTTGAGGGAAGACGATGAAATACGAGAGCAATCTTTTGTTTTGAAGTTGTGGAGAGGGTAAACAACGAGAGGGAATTCTCATGCAATGTTTGTTTTACCAACGAATGCACCTTCACATGAACCGAATGTTCAAAATTGTAAATAATTTCAGTGGTAATCAATGGAATATTTCCAGTTTAACTTAATAATGTAAGAACTGCATTTTAAGACCGTTAAGGATATTATTTTCTAGCCTTTACTTGTAAGTACATATAGGAAGTATCCTAAGTGTGTTTGTAAAGTAAACAATAAATAAATAATAAATAGATATTGCTTGGCAGTAATTTGAATACGGGAAAATATTTATTTATTGTTAAATATAAAATATTAGAACTTCACAAAAACCATAACTTGCGGTGTTCCGCAAGGATCAACCTTAAAATGTACTTTTTTTATCTACATTAATTCTATAGCAAAATTAAATTTAAAAGGTAACATAAAATTGTTTGCCGATGATACTACTATTGTATATTTCCATGAAGACTATGCTCAAATTCATAATAACATTAACCACGACCTAAATATAATATTATGTAAATGGCTTGAAATTAATTAATTATCATTAAATTTTATTAAATCATCTTTTATGTTTATAAGTAAATCACAATTAAAAAATAATAATATTTTTTAGCTATCTTTCAATAATCATATAATTAAATATACTAATACAATTAAATTTGTAGGTTTATATATTGATGAAAATTTAAGTTGGAAAAAACATATTGAATATTTAAGAAGTTACATCTCACCAATAATTGACATTTTGTTTAAAGCTAAAAATTATATAGGTATCATTAAAATATTTAAAAAATATTTATTATTCTTTGGTTTATTCAAAATTACAGTATATGATTTCAATTTGGGGATCAGCGAATTTAACTACAATTCAGCCATTAAAAAAACTACAAAACAAAATAATTAAATGCATACATAAACTTCCTTTTTTAGAACCAACTATAAATTTGTATAAACCAAATGGATATTTAAATTTAGAAAAGCTTAATAAATTAAAACTGTGCATTCTAATACACTCGATTATTGTTAAAGAAAAAAATCGAATATAATATTTCCTTCGACCAACATTATTCACATCACGAGACAAAACCATCATATTCAAACACCTTTGGTAAAGAGTACTTTTGGCCAAAGATCAATATTATATAAAGGAATAACAATTTACAACAGTTTGTCGAAAAAAATTAAAGAAATATCAAAATTATGGATTAAAAAAAAAAAACGTATTATATTATTATTTTTTTTTAAATGGTTATTATATATTATTATACAGGGTTAGGAAAAATTACCAGAACGGTCGATAATTTCAAAATATACAGGGGTTATCAAAAAACGTTTTATATAAAAAATGTAGGTCTGTTAAAAATCTACATATCGGTGAAAAATTGAAATATACAGGGTCGCCCACAAAGTTGTGGAGAATGATAGTTATATTTTTTTAAATGGAACACCCTGTATATTTTTACATTTTTAAATTCCACATAAAATTATATTATTTTTTATTAAATGCACTATTAGTCTATACTTCATAGTTTCCGAGATATTGACTCTCGAAAAGTGACATTTTTGAATTTTGACAGCTTTAAACTTTCTAACAGTACGTCTTAGAGCAAAACGGCTTACATGTCCCTATCTTCAATTTTTATTATCTTCCCAAAAAAATCAACTTCCAGTTAAACCGGAACAACTATATTTCCTGCTTTCGAGTTACATCCGGTTTAACCGAAAGTTGATTTTTTTGGGAAGATAATAAAAATTGAAGATAGGGACATGTGAGCCGTTTTGCTCTAAGACGTACTGTTAGAAAGTTATAAGCTGTCAAAGTTCAAAAATGTCACTTTTCGAGAGTCAATATCTCGGAAACTATGAAGTATAGACTAATAATGCATTTAATAAAAAATAATTATAATTTTATGTGGAATTTAAAAATGTAAAAATATACAGGGTGTTCCATTTAAAAAAATATAACTATCATTCTCCACAACTTTGTAAGCGACCCTGTATATTTCAATTTATCACCGATATGTATATTTTTAACAGCCCTACATTTTTTATATAAGACGTTTTTTGATAACCCCTGTATATTTTGAAATAATCGACCGTTCTGGTAATTTTTCCTAACCATGTATATACAGTAGAGCTTCGCTAATCCGGATTAATAAAAACCGAGGCAATCCGGATTAGCGAAACATTCGGATTATTGGAATCTTTTTAAAAGCTATAAAAATGCAACAAATACACATTGTTGTAGCATTTATTAACACAAAAAATTTAAACATTTACTAACACATAAAAAATAAAAGAAAAAGAACACCCACACGCAGTTCTTACACCTACCGACATAACAACGACAACGAAAAAGTTACATGAAATTATCGAAGAAGCATGATCCGGACTATGGAATACATAAAATACATAAGAAATCCGGATTATAGAATACATAATGTAAATAAGTAATATTTAAATTTTGTCCGGATTACTGGAGAATCCGGATTAGTGGAGTTCGGATTAGCGAAGCTCTACTGTATATATATATTATTTTTTTTGAATAATTTCGATTGAGTTATTAATAGTTACTGAACATGATTTTTATTATTTGTGATTTTATATATTGTATATTTGGTAACTTATAAGTGGGTTAAGAATAAAGATATATTAATAGTAATAATAATAATAAAACAGAAGACTGTTTGACAATCTAATTAAAAGTCATTTGAAATTAGTTCTTGTTTTAATATGTACTTTTTTTAAGCGTTATTTTTTCATTTGTTTTAAGTTTTAAGTACTTGCGTTTATTATATTAGTACAATCATTATTTTTTCTTGAATAAATACTGTAGAACATGTTGAAACTAGTAAACAATCTAGTAACATTTGATAGTATCACCGCCTTCAAAAAAGTCTTATACAATGTTGATGTAACATTGACAAGGGAGCCAATATTTGAGGGTAGCAAAATTTCCATGGGATTTCCCATGGCCAGTCTGGCGGTGCACCATCCGGTACAAATAATAATATAGATCGTTTGACACATATCGTAGAAATCATGTATTTGTGACTCGTCTTGTATAAGAAGAGCGAGAAGATTCATCGTATATCCGAACTGGTCGCCGGTATAGACAGTTACATTCTCAGGCTTTCTCCGCCGAACACCTCACGACACGCCTTTCTTGTGCCATGTATCAAGTGCAGAGGTAAAATTTTAACAAGATCTGCAATTAAAATGTTTCAGGGCGATGTAGAAATGTTGTACAGGAACAGGCTTGATGTCGAATTTTTATTGTCAAACTACATCATACATCGTTTTGAAAATCTGTTATAGGTACCTACATTGTAACTAGTTACACACAGTACTATACAGTACTGTACGTACCTGTAGATGGACTGTATTTATGGTAAATAGCAGCGCGAGTTCCACAATAAAAGCACGCCAAAATAATATACAGTGTGTGTATAAAGTCTGGAAACGGCTTAATAACATCACAATTTACTGGCCGATTTAAACCAAATTTGGTACAGTTGTGTAAGAGGATCTAACGCACCGAATGACGATATTGGCGTTGTTGCCAGCTTTTTAGTTTGTCTGGAATTCGAACGAATTTTATATTTTTAAATATAACACCCAGTATATTTTTACAGTTTTAAATTCCACATAAAATTATAATTATTTTTTATTAAATGCATTATTAGTCTATACTTCATAGTTTCCGAGATATTGACTCTCGAAAAGTGACATTTTTGAACTTTGACAGCTTATAACTTTCTAACATTACGTCTTAGAGCAAAACGGCTTACATGTCCCTATCTTCAATTTTTATTATCTTCCCAAAAAAAATCAACTTCCGGTTAAACCGGATGTAACTCGAAAGCAGGAAATATAGTTGTTCCGGTTTAACTGGAAGTTGAATTTTTTGGGAAGATAATAAAAATTGAAGATAGGGACATGTAAGCCGTTTTGCTCTAAGACGTACTGTTAGAAAGTTATAAGCTGTCAAAGTTCAAAAATGTCACTTTTCGAGAGTCAATATCTCGGAAACTATGAAGTATAGACTAATAATGCATTTAATAAAAAATAATTATAATTTTATGTGGAATTTAAAAATGTAAAAATATACTGGGTGTTATATTTAAAAATATAAAATTCGTTCGAATTCCAGACAAACTAAAAAGCTGGCAACAACGCTATTATCGTCATTCGGTGCGTTAGATCCTCTTACACAACTGTACCAAATTTGGTTTAAATCGTCCAGTAAATTGTGATGTTATTAAGCCGTTTCCAGACTTTATACACACACTGTACAACAATTTTTACAGCAGGATAACAGGTACACTGTTGCCGAAGACTCCAAAGAATGGCCTCTTGGGGATTTTATTTGAGCTTAAATTGACTCAATTTGCAACTATTGGGAATTTGCCAAAATTTATAGTATGAGATGTAGGTATACCTACAGGGATCGTGTGGAAGAGGAAAAACTTCTTTATTAGTAGGTATAGAAGAAAAAGTAATTCTTTATAAAAACGTCTGCTTGTGCTGAAACTACCATTTCTAATATCAAATATGCGATTACTATACAGGGTTCGTCACAAACCACATTTTTACTTTTCAGGACTTTTTTTTTCAATTTTAATTTTCAATTCCTTGATTTATTAAATGAATTTTGCTTGTGTTGAAACTACAATTTCAAATATCAGATTTGCGATTACTATACAGGGTTCGTCACAAACAACATTTTTACTTTTTAGGATTTTTTTTTCAATTTTAATTTTCAATTCCTTGATTTATTACTTAAGTGAATTTTGCTTGTGCTGAAACTGCCATTTCAAATATCACATTTGCGATTAGTGATTACTATACAGGGTTCGTCACAAACAACATTTTTAGTCATTTGAATCTTTTTTTTTTACTTAATTCCTTGATTTATTAAACGAATTTTTTTAATGTTGAAAATGCAATTTCAACTATTAGCTTTGCGATTACTATACAGGGTTCGTCAGAAACAACAGTTTTTGTTTTTTGGATTTTTTATTTCCAATTATTCTAATTTTCAATTCCTTTTGATGATTGGCTAAATCATTACTTTGGGAATAGATAGATTGGAAGCTCGATTGGAAGGTACCTATGGTTCAAGTCAGTTGGCACGTAGGAGTCCCGATCTCACCGCTATCGACTTTCATTTATGGGGATATCTGAAGCCACATGTGTATAAACCCAATTTCAATAATAACTTAGACCTCTTGAAAGAAAAAATAAGAGTGGTTATTGCAAATATCCCAATACAGCAAATTAGGAACTGTTAACGAACGGGAATTCAGATGTCGAGTTGAACTATGTGCTAACTCGGTGGTACCACGTTTGAATAAAAGTTTAATAATTTATGATTGAATGAATTGAAGAAATATGACACGTAATAATAAAAATACTTCAAAAGTAGGCAAATAAAAAATGGTTTTCTTACAACAAAATCGTTTCTCGGCCAGATATAAAATCATATGCGAAGTAAGAAAGCAATAATAGTTGTTTGTTTTTACGTACTTAAATTTATTTCAAACAAAATTCAAAAAACTGAAAATGTTGTTTTTGACAAACCCTGTATAGTAATCGCAAATGTGATATTTAAAATGGTAGTTTCAGCACAAGCAAAATTCATTTAATAAATCAAGGAAAAAAAATCCTAAAAAGTAAAAATGTACCCTGTATAGGAATCGCAAATCTGATATTCGAAATTGCAGTTTCAGCACAAGCAGACGTTTTTATATAGAATTACTTTTTCTTCTAAAAAAGTTTTTCCTCTTCCAAACTCTATCGGTGAACACAATGTATATTATTCGAAATATACCACAGTGGTCTAGAGTCCGCAAGACGTGGCAACGTCTACCTCTTAGCGCATTAGCCTTATAGTAAAACAATATTACACGTCAATATACTAGGTCTGTTTTAGGGGTCGGAATTTTTAAAATATAAGTATTCGAATAGTCGGTTGGTATGTTATTCGAATAGTCGAATAATTCGAATAGTCGAATAATTCGAATAGATACTTGAATAGTCGAATAGTCAAATATTCGAATTTCAAATAGTCGAATATTTGAATAGTCGAATATTTAAATAGTCGAATTACAGTCGTTTAATCACGGTAGAAGTGGTTTAACCTTGGGTTTAACTGCTTGCTGACTATATAATTTTATTTTTGTTTTTCTTTTTTACGTTGAAAGTTGAAATTTACAGTTTCACAGAAAACACGAATGGTCGAACATATAAATATCCGAACAAAGTCAAATAGTTAAATATTCGAATGGTCGAATATTCAAATAGTCGAATAGATACTTAAATAGTCGAATATTCGAATAGTCAAATATTCGAATTTCGAATATGTCGAATATTTAAATAGTCGAATATGCGAATAGTTAAATATTCGAATTTCGAATAGTCGAATATTTGAATAAGTAGTCGAATTTTCGTATTAATAGACATGTCATATGATAGAATGTCTGCTATAAACAGTTTGATGTCGTCTCGGCGCAAAAGTACGTTTATAAATTAGATGCATGGATTATTATTTAGATAGAATATGGCCTATATCCTATCTCTATTGCTACTAGTAAATAATTAACATTAAAATAAAGCTTTGAATCTCGACTAGTTTTGGGAAGAAATAAACACGAAAACAAAATACGTATCGCTGTCGATTGACCATCTAACAATACCCTTTGCCCAGTTCGTTATCATTTCTCTAAGGACCTATTTGATCAACAACAACAGGGTCATCTACCCTAGAATCATTAAATTAGACCACAAAAATAACGTCTTCTGTACACTCGCCTCGACCTATAATTATTGCCTACATGTCAATATGACAGATGTTTTCCTGATGCATAGTAGTTTCGCTACCATATACTTTAAGCCCCAGTCACAATGTCACGGAAGGTAAAAATTATACATGCCTAAGGGCTGGTGCGTTTCTTGGGACAAATTGCCCGGAGCGTTCGGATTGGTTGTCGTAAGGGATAGAAATAGGTCATTAAGTCGTTATGAACTACTTAATATTTACCTATTATGTGTAAGTGTGGATTTTATAAGATTTTAAAGGCGTGGAAAGGTCAGTAACCTTTAAATAATGAGAAGTTTAGGTAATTTTTGTAGAATCACTTGCTTCTTCTTGTTCACAGTGCGACAAAAACGTATTATGGTAATTTCCAACGATTATGGAACAAGATAGACACCTCATTCTCTTAATTATAACAAAATATACTAATATTAATATATATGCATAGTTTTGCAGATGATACTACAATTTTCTATACCGATACAAATTGGGACAACTTACTTAAATAATAAAATTAAAAAAGATTTTAAAATTATAAAAAATTGGTTTGATAACAATTTGTTAACAATTAATTTTAATAAAACAAATCATTAATATATTCCTTTTACTTTAAGCCTAAATAACCTAGGTACCACGAAATATGAATAGTATTCAAATAAATGAAGACATTCAATTTTTTAAGGTTAATAAAATAAAATATTTGGGAATTATTTTTGACAGTAAATTAAATTGAAATTTTCACTTACTTAATTAAAAAATTAGGAAATTTACTACCTATTTTTAAAGACATTAAAAAATTTTTAAATGTAAGACATGAAAATATTATATTACGCGTTAATTAAAACTCATTTAAATTACGGTATTTTAGGTTGGGGAGGAATAAATAGAACTTTAGTTAAAAAATTAGAAATATTACAAAAAAGGTTTCTAAAAATTATATTCAATAAAGATTATCTCTCGGATTATCTTTATCCTTCAAAAGAATTATATTCAGAAACAAAAAAAGTTGAACATAAGACAACTTTACATTTATAATATCTTAATACTTATTTAAAAATAAAAACCTCGATAAAAACCTTATATTATAATTAAAACAACAATCATATCATAATACACGTCATAAAAATGAAATGACCATAAAACCTAAAATAAATAATAAGTCCATAGGACAATTTTTTTAAAAATATTTATGTTTTTATTTAAACGATTATTTACCAACAAAAATTAAAAAATTGATTTAATTAAAACAGTTTAAAGTGGAAATAAAAACATGGATATTAAAAACAGACAATTTGAAAATATTTTTAGAAATGCTTTAATTAATTAATATTGTTCTGAATAATTTATATAAGTAATATTTTTTACTTAAAAATTATAAATTAATAGGAATGTTAGGTTATCGTGAAAATATATAGTGATAAAATTCAAACTGATTGAACTTTTTAAAAGAATAATCTAATTATGATTACTTAGGTAACTAAAATTATGATGATATTTTTCATGTCAACATGAGAATGATCAACAATTTAAACGACCGAGCCGTCACATTGCATTTTCCCAAGACCCTTCGAAAAGAGCGACCCTCTCCACAAGGGTGGCTTTTAGGTCTAGGTAGCTGGCAAAGGCTCACCCATGCGTCCTACAGTGTTGCCAGGTGTACACGGCTAGACCAGCGCGGTGGGTTATAGATAATATTGGTGTCATAACAACATGCCATAAACCTTTTCTGGGTATTTTGTAGGAATATTTAAAAAATCAAACATAGTACCTATGGTATAATGGCCACAATAGAAAAACAAATTTAAGGGGTACCGACCCCCTGGTCCCCGCGAGTGCTACTTTACACGATGACAACTTTTACATATAACAGTGTTAATAAAAGTAGAGCCAATGATATTTATCCCCTTAATTATCATATCAATGTCGATTATCAATTTTTTAATGTAATAATAACGTAGTGTCAATAGTTCCTATATTTGCTCATTATAATTAAACCAATTATCAGCAAGTAATTATTCCTTAAATCATCGTTAAATAAATAATTAATTTGACTAATTGGCTGTTAATAACTAAGATATTGCCATTATTGCTTTTGTGGTAAGACGAAATTTCGTCTCGGAATTGTGGTATTTTACAATCTATGTGTGTCCTATTTTTATATATATTTCTTTAGATTTATTAATTTCTACATTGAAAAAGGGCGCCCAAAAAACACAGTGGGTCGCCTAGAAATAAAAGAGGGGATAAACCCTAAGGGTCCATTTGTTTTACGTATCTACTACATTGTCTATGCCATTTCAGTTTTTAAGAATATTAATGTGTTTTTGGCGCACAACGTTATCGCTAGCACCTATTTTTTTAAATGTATTAAAACTTATTTTAAATAAGTAAATGAAGAAACAAGAGCCTAAAATCACACACCTGTTGTGGACTGGACGAGTAGCCCAAAGATCGTCAAGAAAACTCCAATAGTTATAATCCAAAAATCTTCCTTCTTCTTGACGTGTTTAATCCACATTTTGGCAATATTTCCCCCCTCATGGGGCACTCTACACTTTGTTATATCCTTTTTAACAATAAAAGTAAACGTATCCACTTATATCCTGTTACAAGGGAACCACTGCGCTTTAAGAATAAGTTGTTTTGGCATTAATTTTCGCGTTAAACACAACTCCGAGGAAATGATTATCAAGTCCAATGCATTGTCACTTAATTTGCGACTCAATGTGAGTCAAAATCGTCAATTTTTAGTCAAAAAATCGCGACAAAAGTCAAAAAAACAAATAATTTGACCAGCGCGCGCGTTCAAAAGGTCAAACATACGCTCTCTGCAGCGTCGAAAGCACGATTAAAGAGGGGGGAAACAGTTGAACGCCGAAACCAAAATGGCCGCCCAGGTCGTCGCCATCTTCATACGCGCAGGACCAGTAGCTTTTCATGGGTTTTCGGGGATTCGCTTATGGTCGAGATGATTTGGAAATTTGTCTTTTAGAAAAACATCTTCTAATTCTAAACAAACACATTTTCATTGATTGCAACCCAAGACTAGGCCGATAAAACGTCTAAAACTTGCGTGAGAACTTTCTTGGGCACTACTTTTTGTTACCACATGTTGGAATGCGATCCCTTCTTTAGGGCGCTCAGTGTCTCTGGCCAATCACGGGACGCTCTTCGTGTTGGACTGAAGAAGAGCCCGAGGCGAGTTATAAGATGCACTGCCGGAGAGAGGTTATAGCGAAATTATGAATAGGAATGTGTATGATTGCATTTCTGTTGAATTTTGTTAATGGTTGTGTATTGTCGACTCCTAAGCTGTAATGGTTGAAATATGGGCGCTAAACGAGCTACCGAAGTATCTTAAAAGAGTCTTTGAGAAGTTAGGTGGTAAATTAATTGAAAGAGTTCAATAGGCGATAGAGCGAGTAACCTTTTTTTTTTTGGGGTGGTCCTATATAGTTGCGTATCAATGCACTTTTTTCATAAAAATAATAACGCTGACATTTGAGTTTATGTAGTTATTCGCAGCGTTACAATCTATCTGTACAGTCGTTTGACTTATGTAAAACCCTCTAATGTTGCACTAGCTCGGGTACTCGCAGCTTTGCTGCCCGCGTGACCATTTTAGACCAGGGTCGATAATTTTTGAAACCAAAAAAAATAATAGTAGGATGAAACCCATTGTAAAAGGAAGAGAATATAACAAAAATGAAAGGAAAAATAATTTACGGGCGATCCGAGGTCGGGCAGTGGAAAGGGGTGAGTTTTTAAGGGTAGAAAACGATTTATCTCGATTTCCGGCAAAATACAAGTCCTATGGAAAAACGTTAAATGGCAAAGTTGTTGGTAATAAAAAGATCTACAACTTTTGTATATACACTTTTTTTACATAACCTCAAAATTTATGTGAAAAATTCAAATAACCAAGTTTTTGGTTTTTTAACTTTTACAAAAAAAAATTTTTTTCACGAAATTTGGTGAGAACTTACCTTTTTATGTCCCAAACACAATGTAATTTTTTTGATTTAAAATATATATTTTTTCACCTTATTTTGACTTAATATCGAAAAACCCTAACTTTCAATCGAAAATTCTCACGTCAAAATATCTGCTTTTTTAAAAAAGTTGGTGACCGGCATCGGTGGCTCCGTGGTTAACGCGGTAGTCGCTGAGAACTCTAGGACGAGAGTTTGTGGGTTCGTATCCCACTGCCGGCAAACTGGTTCGAGCCCAGTGGATTTTAGTGGTATAAGTCTTGACGTGGGTCCAGCGTCGAGCAAAAATTAGGGAAGAGTGAAAAATGTATCATCCCCCAAAACCACCCCATTCACGCCGGTAACCAGGCCGGATGAGATCGGATATCTCGTGGGGTGGAGGGGGAAGGAACACACTCCCCAATCGGTAGGTCATAGAAAGCACGAAACCAAGGGTTGATAGCCCTTGGGGGGTGCTTCTAATGACTGAGGATCGTGGTTCGGAGCCCACGTTAAACCGTAGGTCCCCTCGGGAATGGCCCTGGCAGCGAACGAAGAGGAAAAAATTGGAAAAAAAAAAAAAAAAAAAAAAAAAAAAAAAAAAAAAGTTGGTGGACTTTTTGTTCGTTAAAATTTCTACTTTCTGATGGTGTAAAAAAAATATGCATTACTATGGTAAATGTTCTCAAAAAATGCAAATAAACGAAAAACACTCGAATCAGAATTTTTTTTAATCATTATGTACAATTTTGAGCTATTTATTAAAATTTATACTTTAATTACTGGAAAAACGTAAAAAATGTAACATAGAATCTTACGTTTTGTAAAAGATAAAAATAAAAAACCAAAAACTTGGTTATTTGAATTTTTCACATAAATTTTGAGGTTATGTGAAAAAAGTGTAAATACAAAAGTTGTAGATCTTTTTATTACCTACAACTTTGCCATTTAACGTTTTTCCACGTGACTTGTAGTTTTGCCGGGAATCGAGATAAATCGTTTTCTACCCTTAAAAACTCACCCCTTTCCACTTCCCGACCTCGGGTCGCCCGTAAATTATTTTTCTTTCATTTTTGTTATATTCTCTTCCTTTTCCAATGGGTTTCATCCTACTATTATTTTTTTTCACTTTTTACCATTTTCAAAGGCTTCAGCCCTGGTCTATTTCTGTAGCGTACGCACGAATAAAGGCAAAGTAAGTAATTCCAGAAATGTATTTGTTAGCATAAGTTTCCAGAGATGTCGTAAAATGATAATCAACATATTTTAAAAAACATTTCCCACGTAGTAGAATAATATTACACAAATATTAATAAATATTGGTGTAGGTATTTATTAAATGTCCACTTATATCTATGTATATTTATCTGTGGATATTATATGCCATTCGGTAATTTAATATATGGGCTTTTAGGACGTTATTACTGTGTATAATATAATTAGGCATTACTTGCCTTAATACTATTCATACAATAATTATAATATAGAGTGTATATCTGATATACGCAAATGAATATTAACATGGCGAATTCTTATATCCACCGATACCCTACGAATAACGAAGGAATATCCCCTGAATATCCATCGACTGCAATGTGGGTTGCATAATAACCACATGAGAAAGACATAATTAAATAAATGTATTGCAGTAGATAATGTTTTTTATAAATGGAGCTTTTAATAATTGAAAACCAGTGGCGGATTTACGATTTAAGGGGCCCTACGCTACATAATTTTTGGGGCCCCTCGCCCCCACCCCCTACTTTTTATTTTTTTAATACAGTGTGACCAGTAAAGTCCGCATCATATGGATTTTTTTATTAATAGCTTTATTCGAAATTTGTCTTTGGTATCAAGTTCTGCTTCGATCGAGATGAACATTAAGCAAAAAATAGTAGTAACGTGATTCGCAGTATCTGTCAAATTTTAATTTTTTCCAAAAAATAATTCAAAAGTCGGGTTATTTCTGAAAATATCGAAAAAAGTTATTAGAAAAAGTTTTTTTAAATGTAGTTTCTAGCCCACAAGCAAAATTTCAGCTGCATAAGATAATTTTGATTTTTTACCAATATTTTGTAAATTGCACCAACTTTTGCAAAATAAGACTCAACGCAACCTACATAAAACTTCTTAGTTTTGACAATGCCTTATTTCAGATACATTTTCTTAAAAGTAAATGTGTGTTTTTCTACAAAATCAAAATTGGGCTATTAAAATTTGATCGCATGTGATGCAAAGTTTATTTGTTTTTGACCCTGTGGTAACTTCATAAAATAAGTATTTTTGAATACGTAGTTTGTGTCTGAAAGTAATACACCTTAATATTAAGACAAAAAAGAACACAGTGTCATCAGTAAAGTGTTCATTAAGTGGAAAATACATTTTAGTGGTGGGTAAAAAATCAAAATTATCTTATGCAGCTGAAATTTTGCATGTGGGCTAGAAACTGCATATTAAAAAAACTTTTCCAATAACTTTTTTCAATATTTTCAGAAATAACCCCACTTTTGAATTATTTTTTGGAAAAAATTCAAATTTGATAGATAATGCGAATCACGTGACTACTATATTTTTGCTTAATTTTCATCTCGATCGAAGCAGAACTTGATGCCATAGTCAAATTTCTAATAAAGCTATTACTAAAAAAAAATCACATATGATGCGGAATTTACTGGTCACACTGTATATAACTACCGAATTCTTTTTTAATACAAAGATCAAAATAAAAGAAATATTTTCATTTTAGAATTTATTGATAAATTAAAACAAAATCAAAACGAAACAAAATAAAAAATATTAAGTAAATAGGAAAATATATCTGTGATCAAAACCAAAACACTTTGACTCGTAATCAAATAACTTAAAAGTACATTCTACATAAAAAGATACAAAATCACATAAACTAAGTAGTATCAAAAAAAAATAACCAGTTTTGCTAATATTAAAATAAGAGTTTTCAAAACTACAAAAATATAAGGTACTAAATGTACAACAAAAAAAAATATAACGGTAAAAAAACTAGGTAGTAAGGATATGAACATATTATAGGAAACAAACAAAAATCAGAAAACCAAACTCTTTTTTTCTAATTTTAATATCGACACATTCCCTTCCTTATCGCATCATCGTAATTTAAATTACCAGTAAAATCGCTTTCAATTGAAAGTATTCCCAAAAGTTGCAATCTTTTTTCTGTCAAAACAGTTTTATACTTAATTTTTATTAGTTAATTTGGAAAATAACGCTCCGCTTCGCAACTAGTTACGGGTAGCGTTAAAAATATCTTTAGGGCGGTGTATAAATTGGGAAATACATCTATAATTTCCACATTTCCTTACTATAGATGATGTTTAACATTGTTGAGCAACTCGTGTTTGTTTCAGGGTTAGATATTTTTAAACATTATTTGAACTGCAAGGCTTCGCTAATAAGATCTTCGTTGTAATATTCCATGAGTTTTTTTAAAGCTGTCCGCATCAATATCGTCCTTTGGGATATATCAAATAAACATTTAAATTTAACTGTTATATCTTGATAGACAGAACTTCGGCGATGTAAGTCGTTTATCAAAAAATCCAACAGCTTGTTGATAATCTCAACTTTAAATTTTACTTTTCCAATAATCAATAAACATATAGGCATATCAGTTTTCTTATTAGCCAGCAATATTTTTCTTTTGCGTTTACTGGATTCAGCAAATTCTTTTTCAATATCTTCGCTTAGTTCTTTACCATTTACTGACAATTTATCGGTTTCTGATTAAGATTTTTTTCTGATGTATTGTAAAAATTGTTTTAAAGAATCCAATAAATGGTATCCTTCTTGTATATCCAAACCAGGCGAGTGCAATTTAGTAGAAACCTTATTAAAGCGCTCTAGAACTTGTTCCCAAACTAATGTTAACATAGCAAATTCTAATTTAATCATCCTTTTGTATAAGTTTTTGGCTTCATTTCTGCAATCATTTTTTTTGTTTCATCCATGTTTCAATATGTTTTAAAGTTTTTAAAGTATCATCGTATCCAATTTTAAGTGCTCTAACAGCTTCATAATGAGCACGCCATCTTGTTACACTTAAAGATTTAAGAGCGTATTAGTTTGGCGATAGTTGATACTTTGATACAATATTCCTTCTATGGGGTGACGCAGAGAAAAAAAACATAAAGGGACTGGATAATACCAAAATATTCAACGACTTCGACGTTCCTGCGAATTTAATAATAAAAATGGTAGGTATGGTATAGATAGGGTATGAAGTTTTTGTATGTTATTAAAGTTTAGTGTGTCGTGAATAAAAATGATAATTATTACTGGGGGTTAGATTTTAATTAATTTAATAAC
This sequence comes from Polydrusus pterygomalis, assembly GCA_963969555.1. Lineage (NCBI taxonomy): Eukaryota > Metazoa > Arthropoda > Insecta > Coleoptera > Curculionidae > Polydrusus > Polydrusus pterygomalis. The sequence continues at coordinate 12,891,726 of OZ018383.1, forward strand.
AGATTTTTTTAATAGTCTGTCTTGCTTTGTCTTTGTCGTTGGTTCTTACTGTTGTATCCAAGGGTCTAATTTAAATTGTTTGATCAATATTGAGTTTTTGGTATTTGACTGTTGTGCAACGGTATAACTAGGAAGAGAAAAACAAACGAAAATGGAAAAGGAAGACGAAATAAAACTAACTGAACTTAACAAGAACATTTTAGAAATCAAAAAGAAAATTCAGTTATCGGGTAATTTTTTTTCAAAGCACCTACAACATTTATTCTTATATATGTAGTTAACTTTTTCTTAAAGCAAAGCGTTTCGACAGAAGACAACGATATTTGGCATTAACAGCTAATCTGGTTTCGTCGTTAAAGTTCCCAGATCAGTAGTGCTTACGCGTCAGATTGCGTCATATTATTTTCTGCCGATTTTGGTGTTTTTTAAGTGTTTCTGTGGCTGTTTTTTATGTAGTGTATGTTTTAAAAACATTTTACTTTTGAATCTTATACAGTGACCGGCAGAAAGTGTGCAGCATATGGGAAAGTTTTTTATCTTTAAGTTTAGAAAATTAATTTTATTTTAGATAGGTTCTGCATGTTCTCAAACCAAAATAACACCCATTAAATCCGGTAAAAGTCTTATGGTATACGAGGTAGGATCAAAAATTTAAAATTCCGCTAAGAGTAAAGTACCTCCATCTTTCATTTTGGAATATTTTTTTACTAAGAATTATTGTTTTAATTTCAAAGTTATACCCAAATTTCAAATTTCGCTTATTTTGGACAAAAAAATGGATTTAATCGTGTTTTCTGAATAACCCTGTATAAAAAATGAATGGCAACCGAACAGTACGAAAAAAATATTTTCTGCAGACTTTGTTAGAGATAACCGTCGATCATAAGTCCGATTAGTTTGTTTTCATAATATTATGGCTTTTTAAAATAAAAACATCACACCGTATTTTATTTTCTGAGGGAACAAGTAAATTTCATTTTAGAAAATAAAATACGGTGTGCAGCAAAAATATTTAATATTTTTATGTTTTTATTTTAAAAAGCCATAATATTATGAAAACAAACTAATCGGACTTATGATCGACGGTAATCTCTAACAAAGTCTGCAGAAAACCTTATTTTCGTACTGTTCGGTTGCCATTTATTTTTTATACAGGGTTATTCAGAAAACACGATTAAATCCATTTTTTTGTCCAAAATAAGCGAAATTTGGAATTTGGGTATAACTTTGAAATTCAAACAATAATTCTTAGTAAAAAAAATATTCCAAAATGAAAGATGGAGGTACTTTACTCTTAGCGGAATTTCAAATTTTTGATCCTACCTCGTATACCATAAGACTTTCACCGGATTTAATGGGTGTTATTTTGGTTTGAGAACATGCAGAACCTATCTAAAATAAAATTAATTTTCTAAACTTAAAGATAAAAAAATTTCCCATATGCTGCGCACTTCTGCCGATCACTGATGTATATTTCAGACACAAATTTTCTTGATGTTTATTATTTAAGTTCAATAGTGAGTACAAACACCATTTTGGTTAAGTTATCTGTTATTAAATCAATAAAATATGCCTAGTTAAACCATTTACTTATCGTTATATACAGGATGTCTCATATTTAAGGGGCAAATACAGCAACAGGAGATAGTAGACTTGAAAATATGTCATTTATGCTTAAGAATGAACGGTTAATTTTCAATAAATATGTTTCGTAAAGAAAGGTGTTTATTTAAATGTTTCCTGCCATCTAGCATTTAAGCGCAATTATCTCAAAAACTAATTCTAGCTTAATAAGGTACAACTTTTTTACGTGTAAAAGATCCCTCTTTTATAATTTGATGTAAAGCAGTCAGAAATGTAAGAGACAAAAATATATGCGGGAATTTATCAAACTCATATTGTGTATCTAGCGTTCTGTAGGAGGTATCTTACACGTATTATGGAATCCTCTATCTTACCCTCAAAAATATAACTACACCAAATTTGATTCATATCCGCTTAATATCAAATCATCGCCAATTTTATAAAGTAAATATTTATTTGGATCACCCTGTATCTCTTTAACCGTATAAGAAATTAAATTAAATGATAGTCCGCTATCTCCTGTTGCTGTATAGCCCCTTCCTATACAGGGTGTCCGGAAAATACGTGTACAAAGTTTGACGACATATTCCTGACGTCAAAATAGGTCGATCTAAGCCGACTTGGTTATATCCAAAATTGTCTCGTTTAGCCGGTAGAGGGCATCAAAAATTTGTAAAAATTTTGGTTTTTCCTAAATTACGTGAAAACCTGCTAATCGATTTTAATGATTTTTAGTATGTATACTAATACTATAAAATGACGTTTTCTAGTAGTATAGTCACCGGCTGTAAATAAGTGGAAGTGTTATAAAAGTGATATAATACGTCAACATTTCTCCTCATTTTTTATATGAACGGCGTTATGACAACCCAGATATTTTTGTAGAGCGACTGGATGTATTTGGAAGCTATTTTACCTCTTTAATATTTTTCGTTGAATGAGCTGTTTTGCCAGAAGAACATATTTACAATATTTAGTATTATTAGTAATAATATTAAAATCAAATTACCTGTAACAATAATTTTTAAATATTTTCTTCTGGCAAAACAGCTCATTCAACGGAAAATATTAAAGAGGTAAAATAGCTTCTAAATACATCCAGTCACTCTACAAAAATATCTGGGTTGTCATAACGCCGTTCATATAAAAAATGAGGAGAAATGTTGACGTATTATATCACTTTTATAACACTTCCACTTATTTACAGCCGGTGACTATACTACTAGAAACCGTCATTTTATAGTATCAGTCTACATACTAAAAATCATTAAAATCGATTAGCAGGTTTTTACGTAATTTAGGAAAAACCAATATTTTTACAAATTTTTGACGCCCTCTACCGGCTAAACGAGACAATTTTGGATATAACTAAGTCGGCTTAGATCGACCTATTTTGACGTCAGGAGTCTGTCGTCAAACATTGTACACGTATTTTCCGGAAACACTGTATATACTCCATATATAAAATTCCCACAACAGTAACAATACCAAAAGGGTTCCCAATATGGTGTTTTAATTAGACGTCCACCACAAAGCTTACACCCCGCCAAAAATGTATTACTTTGCTTTATTTTTTTAATGTTTTCACATACTTATTTTGGTAGGTACGACTCTGTCAATTTTTTATTTTATAAATAATTAAATTAGTATCTACGCTACATCTTTACAAAATATTAAGACTCCCTTGCAAAATTTAACAAATGGCGGAGGCGAAAGTAAAATAACTTGGTCCGGTTCTGTTTCTGTAGCCAACCGCTTAACGTAAAATATACCAGACGTCGACAGGGTGCCATTAATGACAGGTGATGCGGCGAGTCTTACATTAATTTGACTTTACCTATATTATAGAAAAAAGTATTTACCCGTTTATAGTAACATACATTTTTATGCAAATTAATTCATTCCGGTGAAAAATATATGTAAAAGTTTCATTTTTCTTTTTTAGAGGGTCAAAGGAAAGCCCTTTTCGAAGATTGCGAGGCAGAACGAAAATCGAACGCAGATGAAATATTGAAAATCAAAAAGGAAATAAGCGGATTGGTTATAATTTTGCATCAAAGTAAAAGCCCGGTAGCAAAATATAGAATCAAAAACAGGTAAAGGAAGAAAAATTAATTATTGTTTTTTTTTTATAAAAACGAATACTGTGACTTCTTTTGTTTATATTCTTAGCAATAAAAAATCATTCCAAAAATAAAACGATTTAACACATCCTTTCTGCCCATCTTAATTTCTAATAACTCGCGTACCTACATACATCTTCAACATCATTTATGGCGGTACCTAGCTTGCAATATTTTTGAGTTTTTGCTATAATCTGATTTAATTTTTGAAATGTTTGCAAGTTACTGGAAGCCCATATTCAATTTTTATTCGCATAAGTAGGTAATAACTAAGTTCTTCGTCCATGAGGCCACAAGATATTGAAATTTCTCATCATTATTAAACCTTGTATTAGTATTTTTCTAGATTTAGCAAAAGCCTTTGATACAGTTAGCCATAATTTACTGTTAAAAAAGTTTGAAAATATTGGATTCAGAGGAAAGCAATTAGAATTAATTAAAAATTATCTGAAAAATAGACCAACTTATGTTCAAATAGGTAAAGAAAAAAGCTATCCAAAGGTATTTAAGTATGGTGTTCCTCAAGGAACAATTTTAGGACCATTATTTTTTAATATTTATATTAACGACTTATTTAGTATAAATTGCGATGGACAAATTCATAGTTTTGCAGATGATACAACAATTTTTTATACCGATACGATTTGGGACAACTTAAATAATAAAATTAAAAAAGATTTTAAAATTATAAAAAATTGGTTTGATAACAATTAATTTTAATAAAACAAATTATATTCCTTTTACTTTAAACCTAAAATAACCTACCACAAAATATGAATAGTATTCAAATAAATGAAGACATTCAAATTTTTAAAGTTAATAAAATAAAATATTTAGGAATTATTTTTGACAGTAAATTAAATTGGAATTTTCACATAGAATACTTAATTAAAAAATTAAGAAGTTTACTACCGATTTTTAAAAACATTAAAAATTTTTTAAATGTAAGACATGGAAATATTATATTAGGCGTTTGTTAAAACTCATTTAAATTACGGAATTTTAGGTTGGGGAGGAATAAATAGAACTTTAGTTAAAAAATTAGAAATATTACAAAAAAGGTTTCTAAAATTTATATGCAATAAAAATTATCTTTATCCTTCAAAAGAATTATATTCAGAAACAAAAAAGTTGAACATAAGACAACTTTACATTTATAACATCTTAATATATATATTTAAAAATAAAAACCTTATACAATTTAAAAACCATAATCATAATACACGTCATAAAAATGAAATAACCATAAAACCTAAAATAAATAAGTCCATAGGACAAAAAAATTTCAAATATTTATGTTTTTATTTAAACGATTATTTACCAACAAAAATTAAAAAATTGATTTCATTAAAAAAATTTTAGGTCGAAATAAAAACATGGATATTAAAAACAGACAATTTGAAAATATTTTTAGAAATGCTTTAATTAATTAATATTGTTCTGAATAATTTATATAAGTAAGTAATATTTTTTACTTAAAAATTATAAATTAATAATTTTATTATAGGTAATATATTTCTTTAAAAAAGCTGCGTTTATACTGTAAATTAACATTTTTACTTTAAAAAACTTGATTTTTAATGCATATTTATGATTTATGATTTTACATACTGAAACAAAAAATAAGATTTGCCCCTAACAAGCTTAGCTTCAGGGGATTGAAGATTGAAGAATAAGTTTATCGAAGACAACATAAACATATTTATTATATTATTAAATTTTAAATAAACTTATTATTATTATTATTATTAAAATCGTCATTTTGTCAAGAAACCCTCTATTTACAATGGTATGACATTGACATTTCTTTTTTAGGCGAATAGAAGAAATAGTTGGTCCTCTGACAGATAAAACTTGCAACGAAGTTAAAGAACTGTTGGATTTGCAAATTATAGATCAAAGTAAAAAGTTGGATTTACTCAGATACAAATTGAGAAAGGTATTGAACTTGTAGTTTTTGAATTAGTATAAGTCATCGCATAAAAAATTAAAAAGCGATTTACGACTTTTAGAGAAGAAAGTATCTTACGGAATTGGGTATCGAAAACCACAAATTGTTAAGTAGAGAGGAGAAAAAGGAACTGATTAGAAAAGTAGAAAGACCAGTACAAAAAGTGAGTTTGTTTCTCTTAGATTTAAATAGCTGTCAATAATTTATTAAACGTATTTAGTCGGTATGCGAACTGCAAAACAACATACACGCCGTCGAAGTCCAAATACGAGAAGCGACGCATATCAAACTGAAATACAGCGACATTAGGAAATCGCTGAAAGACGATGCGGATAAATTCGAGAGCAGAATCAAGGCTTTGGAAGAGGAGCTTCAATCGCAAAGTGGAGACGTTGAAAAATTGCAAAAGGTACACTTAAACAATGTTACTCTTAATGTAGGTCCGTGAAATTATATTTTTGAGTATTATACCACAGCCACCTTGAAAAAAGCCGTGAAACAGAAACATCGACAACACACTGCTTGAAGATCCATGTGTCACGTGACTTTTTTGAGGTTAATCATGCTTAAGTATGTTATTTACGCGCGACGTTAACTTTGCGGTTTTTCGTATTAATTTGTATTTTTATCCGGTTTTCGAATGATATCTAATAGAAAATTTAAGTGACATATGATTGCTATAAGAACCTCCACAAAATATTAGTAAACCTTTATGGTGAGGGTTTGCTCTAATAGCATTAATAAAGTGAGAAATCGAACAGCCTGGCCGGCCGGCGGTTTGTTTACGGGTCTTATAAATGGCGGCAGAATTTTATTTGTTTTAATTTAAAAGTTGTTTCTTTTGTATTCTAGTTCTCTTTGGGATAAACATTATTGTTTGTTAATTTATTAAATATTGAAGTATTTATTTAGCTTGAAGGTATGTGTGAATTAGTTTAAAAATATCACTAGTAGAGATAGTTCGTAAGTAGGTAGGATACCTCTAGATTAGTCTAGATAATTAGGTACTTAGGTAAGTACTATTTTTTTTTCTTTTAGTTTGTTTATTTATCGACATGCCAAGCCCCTGCTGTATTCCTGGGTGTAACTCTAACTATAAAAGTGTTTTAAAAGCAGGTGAATAGAGTGTATCAGTTTTTCACTTCCCAAAAGATGAAAATCTGAAAATTCTATGGCTAAAAGCCATTCCAAGAGCTAATTGGTCGCCCAGACAGTATTCTGTAGTTTGTGCTAAGCATTTTGTCCCCAGTGACAATATTCGTGAACAAAAAAAATTCTAACTAAAGTGAGACTAAATTTAACAGCTGTTCCGTGCTTTTATCCCGAAAGAAACAAGGAACAACAAGAGCGCACCTCTCAACTTAATCAAGCTTTCGAGCAATCAGATTTTATAAAAAGTTTTGACCATCTTAGTAATTATTCACAAAAAATTAATACTTCTGAATTTTGGGAAGTAAAAATTGTAAGTGACTCAAAAATATATTTTTATAGTTTAGATTTGACCAATGACTGTATAAATATTGTTAATCAGGTTTCAGTGGACATTGACATGAAGATAAAGGTTTTTTTAAAAGGTAATGAATTGGCTTACAATGAATTGAAATGGATTTTACCCTTTAAAAGAATAAAAAACTCGCCCGCCGAGCTTCATAATAATAGCTTGTGCATCCGCAACTCCCAGCTGATGCAGCGTTGCCCGATGTCACTTCATGGCTTCTTTTTAAGGTGGTTGTGATTATACATACATTTTGTCCAGCGACAAATTAATATGTCGGCATAGCAAAGCTATGACGCTGAGATGGCGTGGAGAAAGACCTCTCTGGGGACGTGTAAGGCTCTGGGAAGACTGATTCATCTGGTCTTTGGCTCGCTGTTCTCCGAAGAGAGGAAGTTATCACCCTCGTCTTTATAGGTAGTGGGGGGAAGATTTTAAGGCGTAGGCAAAAAGGATTGCTTTGGTCTACTTGCCAGGTTGCTGAGCCTCTCCTCAACTACTAGTACTACTACTACCTAACCCTTTTTAGATAATGGAAGAAGCGACAAGACGAAGAGGAATTGCAAGAGGCCATCTTTTACGGGAGGAGAAATTAGCCTCTTCTGCTGCCAATCAAAGAGAACGTGAGGCAGCTGAGGGACGTCGTTTAGTTAGTGAACGAAAGGTAAGTGATTGATGTACTTACAATAAATTATGGTAATTCTGCAGCCCAAAAAACTTGTTAATATAATAAGAACAATTATCACACGATTAAGGTGTTGATTGGCTCAACCAAATTGTTCATCAAAGGTATCTGTCTCTTGTTTTTGCATATCTAAGAATTACCTCTAATTCAAACCAAGGCCAGCTTGCAGTCAGTAATTTTCCAGCTAATTCTGTCACAGTCTAAATGCCTAATAAGCTTTCTTATGGTAATATTGTTCAGACTGTAATACGACTGTCTTTACCGCGGCTGTATGCTAATATTTAAAAAAATTTTGTCATTCCATTTTTGGAATCAGGAATAACAAATTTTACTTCATGCCTTAATTCAACATTGTCCATTTTCATTACAGAGTTCACTAGAACGGCACGTTCCAGCAATTCCCATTATCATTACAACCTTAATCATTAAATAAATATCATCGGGGGCTTCAAACAGAAGTTTATTTACATCTTTCCTGTCAAATACATTAGATTTTTTGGGTTTATATCCGTCATTTTTTCTTTTGAAAAATGGTCGAAGTTTAGGATACCTACTTGAAAATATCTATGTTTTCCTCCATGAAAAGGGCGGACTTCAGCATGGAATATTCACACCATAAGCTTGATGGAGACTTTAATACAGCAGATTTTTCGTGAAAGTGCGCCAAAAGCACGGTTTCTGAAACTGCAGTAGCAGTCTTTGTTTGGCACCATTTCTTAAAGTATTGATACGTTGCTTCATACCTCTTCCTGGATTTTTCTGGTTCTTTTATATCCATTTGGCTGTTATACAAATCAAAAATTTCAATTTCTCTCAATTTTTGATAATAAACTGTCAGCTTGACGTTGTTGTTAAAATAACAATGCTTATGATGCTATAGAAACCGGTCAAAGCTGCCCATAATTTCATACGAAAAGTATCGAATTAAATGAATAAAAATCCAAAAATAAATCCTGCGGGGAGAAAAAAAATGTTATATACTTCACGGGATATAAGTATATTTACTTACATCCCTTATAGTATAAATAACTATTGTTTTATTGCATTTTCAGACTGAATTGGAGAAACTAGAAAAACGACTCTTTATCAGTGGCAAACTTCCGGCAAGACCGGAACCGGAGGGAGCCGAGGTGGACGCCGAAGAGGAGAAAGTTTCCACCCCTCCTCATCCAGTCGAACTCAAATCTCAGGAGTTCGACTTACTAAAACGAGCTACTGGTAAAGCCATTATTATATAAATTAAGCGGTATATTATAGAATATACTATACTAGATCTATTTGGAGTGCTCAGACTTTTTGGCAAAAAAATTCAAGGATCTGGTTTCGTTTGTAGGAGGTACCACGACTCAGGAAGTGCTTGAACGGTTTCTAGGCCAAAGAGAAACCGAAGAAAGGCTTAACGAATTGAGAAACAAATCGGAAGGCGAGAAGAAAAACATTGAGAACACCTTAGATGTGTTAAGGACGAAGTTGGATGGTTACAAGTATTCGGAAACGCGGGAAGCCGAACAGTAAGTTTGTCATATACAGTGTGACCAGTAAAGTCCGCATCATATGGGATTTTTTTTATTAATAGCTTTATTCAAAATTTGACTTTGGCATCAAGTTCTGCTTCGATCGAGATGAAAATTAAGCAAAAAAAATAGTAGTCACGTGATTCGCATTATCTGTCAAATTTTAATTTTTTCCAAAAATAATTTAAAAGTGGGGTTATTTCTGAAAATATCGAAAAAAGTTTTTTTTAAATGCAGTTTCTAGCCCACATGCAAAATTTCAGCTGCATAAGATAATTTTGATTTTTTACCCATATTATGTAAATTGCACTACTTTTGGAAAATAAGACTCCACGCAACCTACACAAAACTTCTTAGTTTTGATAATTCTTTATTTTAGATAAATTTTTTTTAAAGTATCCATACTATATGTGTGTTTTTCTACCAAATCAAAATTGGGCTATTAAAATTTGGTCGCATGTGATGCAAAGTTCATTTGTTTTTGACCCTGTATAAGGTAACTTCATAAAATAAGTATTTTTGAAAACGTATTTTATGTCTGAAAGTAATACACCTTAATATAAAGACAAAAATAACACAGTGTCATCAGTAAAGTGTTCATTAAGTGGAAAATAAATTTTAGTTGGAAATTTTTGCATGTGGGCTAGAAACTGCATTTAAAAAAAATTTTTCTAATAACTTTTTTCGATATTTTCAGAAATAACCCCACTTTTGAATTATTTTATTATTTTTTGCTTAATTTTCATCTCGATCGAAGCAGAACTTGAAGCCAAAATCAAATTTTGAATAAACCTATTAATAAAAAAAAAATCCCATATGATGCGGACTTTACTGGTCACACACTGTATATACTATATCTTACATGAAATAATATCCTTTAGAAAATCTGGAGAAATGGAGCGTCTCAAATCGGAAATATCCCATCAACAAACCCGATCCGAAACCTACAGAGAAACAAAGGCCATCAAGGAAAAAGCATTGTCCACTGTCCTACAAGGCTTGCATGGCTTGAGGCTTTTAGCGAATCCCATGTCTGTTTCCGAGAAGAATCCTGGAATTGTATTGAAGGAGCTGCTAAATGACACTGAAAGCGTTATCAGGAAGTACGAGAGATGTAGAGTGTTGTCCAAAGCCGAAGAAGAAATTGTAAGTTTGTGCCATGTTTTTATTGGCTTTATTTAAAGACTAAACTGAGTCAAAACTCTTCAAATTATTTGTCACTTGCTCTCCTTTAGTCTTGTTGACCATTTTAGGAGCACATTCATATTCCTACAGAAGAGGCTCTGCCTGCCCCTTATAGCGGTCTTATAAGGAGGACCCCTCAACCTCAAATGATGGGCTCTCCCTCCCCAGTTCCTCCTCCAGGTAGGTGAAAAAATTGTGGCAACTCTTGCTTGATGTAATAGAGAGATGGGGGAATATTTTGTTTACATTTAACTTTCAAAATGCCTTTATTCCAAACTTTTACAGTTCATTACATTGAAAATGGCAATATAATATAGAAAAAAATAACAATAAAAAATGGAAGTTAATTCAATTTAATTTATTAATAAATTCAATTAAAAAAGAATAATATAAACAATTTAATTTAGTAAATATCTCTTTAATTGTTTCATAAAAGTTGCCAATTTTTTAATTTTTCTGATATTTTTTGAAAGATTGTTATATTTTATTATTCCGTCATACAAAAGCGATTTTTTTCCGAAATTACTTTTTACTGGTATAGTTTGATAAATTATACAATATCGAGTGTTATGATCATATAATGTCCTATTCTCCTGAAGTGTTATGTTTGATTTTTTTTCTTTTAAAATAATAGAGTGAATAAGAATACAAATTTTTAATTTATTCATGTTATGGTTTTGATTTTGAACGTGTAAATACCCTTTCGGTCTACTTAATAGATTAACAGTAGGTTCTTAATGTGGTAATTTGTGTATACATTTAATAACATTATTTTGCAATTTTTCTAATGGTTTTAAGTTTGATAAACAAGCAGATCCCCATGCATAAGCTAAGTATTGTAATTTTGAATATATTAATGAAAAATATATATTTTTTAATTATTTCAAAGGAATGAAATATCTAGCTCTGTACAAAACAGATACCAAAGAAGATATCGAGTTGATAATAGACCATAGACAATTTACCTTAAATTATCTATGTAATAGACTGGATATGGCCTTTCCAATTTAAATATTCGTGTAAAACTAATCCTAAAATTTTTTGTCGTTTTTGAATATTGAATATTTTCATTATTAAATGTTAAGGGGTCAATGATGAAATTTATTTAATTTTTAGTTATAAACATAAAATAATATTTTGTTAAATTTAACGTAAGTTTATTTGATTGAAGCCAAGAAAAAAGTATTTTTAATTCATTATTAATATCAAAATGCATTTCTGCGAAGGTTTGAGCAAAATAATTGTTGTATCATCTGCAAATAGCTCTTTAAATTCAATTTGGAAACGGAATTACATTTTATTACTATTTTCACAATGACCTAGGATTTTTTGATCATTCTTATGTTAAAATTCAACAAGTGTTAATAATAATAATAATAATAATAATAATAATAATAATAATAAAAGTTTATTCAAATATTTTTTGACATTTAATGCTAATATATAATTTTTTTTGTATAAACTATCAATTCCGAACTCAGAAGTAAAATACTTGTTTTGAGTTAAATTATATAATATTTTTGTCAAGAAGATATTTCCTACTTCAGGCACAAATAGATTATAATATAAAAGGAATATGACGATATTTTATTGGTATATTTTATATCACTATAGCATACGAAGATACAATACGTTATGTATATAATATATATATTTATTTATTTTATTCATTATTTATTAATGACGTTCTTGAATATATCTCTTGGATTAGATAATATCCAATTTTTAATTTTATTTTTATAATTATTTAACGATTTAATTATTTTAATTGACTGTGGTAGCATATCAAAAATATATAGATTGATGTTTAAAAAATGTTTGTGTGCTATTGTTTTGTTTACTCTATTTTTATATGTAATAGTATGTTTATGACTAGTTTCATGTGTGTGATTAATATAATTTATTATATTTTTATGTTGTATTTAATTTTCTTATTTTCACTTGCTGCCACTAGGAGGCAGACTCTAAACCATTGGGGAATAATATACCTGCCGTTCTGACTGTATATATGTTATAACTTTAAATTTTCACTTTTTATTTGTAAATCTACAATTTTTATATAAATTTTTAGGTTCCGAGGATGAGGAAGAAGTACCTTCGAGAGGTTACTTGAAAAGACAAGCTCAGTTGGTGATAGACGCAAAATCTAGAAGAAAAAACCTTAGGATCCAGCTGCCCAAGAGAATGTAATTGTTTTATGGGGCAGTACCAACCGAAGGTACCAATATACTTTTGATAATTTAATAATAGGTAAACTACGGAAATTTAATAAATTCTTACTAAAATGTTAATAGTTTTTTTAGTCTAATTTGGTGATGGTGTAGTGGTGTTTTAGCGGTGATGGAGAAAAAAACAACGATTTTATTAATGTTCTATTTATTTTCACTTTTCAAGATACCACATAAACAAAAATTATGCTTTTAGAACAAAGCGAGAAACCCTACAACTATATTTTTAAATAGAATTGTAGTCGACTTTTAGCGATTTCACTGAACTTTCATTTCAGTCTACGTGCACAAAAAACCTAAAAAAAAAATTTAAATGGCCAGAAAGTTCGCACCATTTCAAGAGTTTTTACTGCTCGGTTCTTAATACAACTTTGCACACAAAAAAAATACGTTTAGCCTTTGGAAGAGGGGGCAGTTTTTACTGGTATTTTTATACATAAGGCAGAAATATGAACAATAATATTGTTATATTTGTGACATATACTTCTTCTGGTGTTTGTTTGAAGGTGGTAGACAATGAAGTAATATCAAAAAAATTACCTTATCGGACTTCCAATGTCTTTATTTTGTTACTTAACACAACGTTTTGGTTAGTTAGTATCTCTAACCGTTTTCAAGTGTAAACTAAATTATAATTCTAAGACAACTGTCTTAAATACTATCCCTGTGCAATGAAGCTTGATGACTCCGCCTACGTGCTTATTGAAGTGTGGAGTTTGAGCTGTTGGTTTTGGACAAGAAGGGGCTTCCAGATATTGGGGATATCTATACTTGGTTTACTAAATATATGGGTATTTCGATTCAAAACGGCTTCTTTGAATTTTCGTTTTCTCCAGTGCTGTTCCTTGTCCAAAACCTTGGCTCCTGACCATTGTATGTTATGTTGGTTGGTCCATACATGTTCCGCTATACCTGATCTCAAAGTTTTACCTCTTTGAGTATGTTTCAGATGTTCTTTAACTCGTACTGGAAGAGTTCTTTTTGTTTCTCCAATGTACGATTCGCCACACTCGCAAGGGATTTGATAGATACAATTTTTTGTGTTTTCATTACAGGAGTTTTACTTTTGTAAGAAAGCTTCTAAACGTATTTCCGGATTTGAAGGCTGTTTTGATTTTATAGTTTTTGTTATCCTTCTAATCTTTTCAGAAATCCCCTTGACATAAGGTATTGTAAGAAATGCTTGCTCCTCTTTCGTTTCTGTATTAGTTTTTACTTCGCGATTTTTAAGTTTTGAGATTGACAAACGTTGTGTTAAGTAACAAAATAAAGACAATGGAAGTGCGACAAGGTATTTTTTTTAATACACTTTTTCTGCTACAAGGGATTGTGGTCTGTTGTAGTAAAAACGTAGACGACCCTTGAGGAAAAAAACTTTAAAATTTGTATTCAAAGTTTATACTAAAATAATATCACAGCACGGTAATATATAGATGAAAGTCCGTTAATGGTTATAGGTTGACAAAAGTAGGTATTTTGAAAGCCCACAGGAACTATTTTTACCTGATCCTTAATTATTTTACAAATCCTAAAAAATAATTTACATCATAAAATCCGTGGTTTTTCACGTCATAGTACTTATACTACTGGCAGTGCTATCACAGTCGCTGGGACTGCCATTTTGACCCACCACTTCTTGGCTCTCACTCTGAGTGTAGGCCTTGATGGTATTCTTACAAGCTAGCTTAGTAAGAAGAATAAACGGCGACTCGAATATCACGGAAAACATAAAGGATAGTAAAAACGTTATCAGAAGAGCTCCTGCTGCACTGATAGCCTAAAAGAAAAAAGAGTTGCCCACGAAAGATATAAAATAACATATAATAAACTTACACTTTGTGGAATCGACACCTGTATCGCTACCTCCGACCCCAGACTAATCATGGTCACCACCAGCGGGTTTAGCAAGTAGGCACAATATGTCAATCTGCCAAGTGGAACCCATGCTCTGTATGACAAAATTTTTTCTAGAAGTCCTAAAAAATGAAACTTAGTAGATTTGCAACCCCCTCCATTCTTATGTCAACGTCCTCCTTTCACCAGAAGCGACTTACTTGAAAGCAGGTGGGAGATTAAGGACCTGAGAACAGGAGTGGCTTAGGTGTGGGAATAGTGATCAATCTGGATGCGATATTACATATTACATGCTAGGTGGTTAACAATTATTTGTTTTGTGGGTATTGGGAAAAATATATTGTTAGGTTGTATAGGCTTACTAGCATTTCCTGTGGTGGTAGCTACGATCAGCCATGCTATTCCTATTCCCCACAGTGTTCTCGAAATGCCCATGTAAAAGGCTGAGAACTCGACGGAAACCTGTCTCGTATACAGGGTGAACAATATCCATAGGTTGACTAGCGGAAAGACTACCCAAAGGGTCAGCCTTGTTCTCTGTAAGAAAGGAATGTATGCGTTAATAGATATAATAGTAATAATAATAATAATATATTGTATATCTTTATTCTCAACAAAATTAAAAAGTTCATTACCCTATAACACCAATTATACAATATATAAAATTACAAATAATAAAAATCAGGTTTAGTAACTAGTAGTAACTCCATCAAAATTGGTTTTAAAAAATATATAAGTATAATAACCATTTACAAAAAAAATATTAATTATATAATACGTTAAAGTGAGTTGTTTTAAAAAATATTTTTTTAGTGTATTTTAAAACTCCATAATTTTGATATTTCTTTAATTTTTTCGGCAAACTGTTGTAAATTGTTATTGCTTTATATAATATTGATCTTTGGGCAAAAGTACTCTTTACCATAGATGTTGGAATATGATGGTTTTGTCTCGTGTTGTGAATAATGTTGGTCGAAGGAAATATTTTTCTTTAATAATAATAAAGTGTATTAGAAAGCACTGTTTTAATTTATAAAGCTTTTCTAAATTTAAATATCCGTTTGGTTCCTACAAATTTATAGTTGGTTCTAAAAAAGGAAGTTTATGTATGCATTTAATTATTTTGTTTTGTAGTTTTTTAATGGCTGAATTGTAGTTAAATTCGCTGATCCCCAAATTGAAATCATATACTGTAATTTTGAATAAACCAAAGAATAATGTACATTTTTTTAATATCTTAATGATATATAATTTTTAGCTTTAAACAAAATGCCAATTATTGGTGAGATGTAACTTCTTAAATATTCAATATGTTTTTTCCAACTTAAATTTTCATCAATATAAAAACTTAAAAATTTAATTATATCTATTAGTATATTTAATTATATGATTATTGAAAAATAGTGAAGAAATATTATTATTTTTAAATTTTGATTTACTTATAAACATAAAAGATGATTTATTAAAATTTAATGATAATTTATTAATTTCAAGCCAGTTACATATTATATTTAGGTCGTGGTTAATGTTATTATGAATTTGAGCATACGAGTAGTCTTCATGAAAATATACAATACTTAGTAGTATATCGACAAACAATTTTATTTTACCTTTTAAATTTAATTTTGCTATAGAATTAATGCAAATTAAATAAAAAGTAGGTCCTAAGGTTGACATTTGCAGAACACCACAAGTTATATTTTTTTTGTGAACTTTTAACATTTTCCATTTGAACAAACTGCTTTCTATTACTTAAGTAATTTTTTAACAATAAATAAAAACGATTTATCTAGGTTTCCGGTAAAACTACAAGTCCTATGGAAAAACGTTAAATCGCAAAGTTGTAGGTAATAAAAAGATCAACAACTTTTGTATTTACACTTTTTTCACATAACCTCAAAATGTATGTGAAAAATTTAAATAACCAAGTTTTTGGTTTTTTATTTTTATCTTTTACCAACATTTTTTTTATCCACGAAGTTTGGTGAAAACTTTCCTCTTTATGTCCCAAACATACTGTAATTTTTTCGATTTAAAATATTTATTTTTTAACCTTATTTTGACTTAATATAATAATAATTATAAAAAATTTTTGTAAAAGATAAAAATAAAAAACCAAAAACTTGGTTTTTTGAATTTTTCACATACATTTTGAGGTTATATGAAAAAAGTGTAAATACAAAAGTTGTAGATCTTTTTATTACCTACAACTTTGCAATTTAACGTTTTTCCACAGGACTTGTAGTTTTACCGGAAATCGAGATAAATAGTTTTCTACCCTTAAACCCCCCCCCCCCCCCCTCCCCCCCCCCCTTCCTGACCTCGGATCGCCCGTAATTTATTTTTCCTTTCATTTTTGTTCTATTCTCTTCCTTTTCCGATGGGTTTCATCCTACTATTATTTTTTTGGTTTCAAAAATTATCGACCCTGGTCTATTAAGTAAAATGTTGTAATTGACTGTATCAAATGCTTTACATAAATCTAGGGACAGTAGACAGCATTTTTGGTTGCTATCAACGTTTTGTTGAATATCTTTGATAATATCTGCAGCTGCAACTTCTGTATCTCTAAATTTACGAAAACCATATTGAAATGGAGAGTAATTTTTTTTCTTTTAAAAATTTACTATTCTATTAATATTATTTATTTATTTAAAAACGTTTCAATACAGACTGTTCATATTATACAAATTAGTTACCTCCCTCAATACCAGTTTATTCTTCAGTTTGATTTCTAGAATATAGGCAGTGATCACTCCGATCAAATAGGGTCCTATTCTATTCCATGGTAAATCATATAACGCGTCTAGTTGCTCCCATTGATCGTCCATTCTGAAACACAGAGCAAATTGTATTGTCAGTTTTTTTTTATTGATTGTAATCAATTTTTTAGTTCATTTACAGGGAAAAGCTGAGCCAGGAAGCGTTATATATTTTTCCTGAATCCATCTAGCAATAAAATACTTTATTTGACTTTAATTGATTGATAATTAACTTTTTTAATGATGAACTATTTCCCGTTCAATTATGGGTTTTACAAGGGGATCTTTGCCCATCCTTGTGATGCAATTTTTACTAAATTGTTTATTCTCTTGAGCAGATAACCTAATAGGTTTTAGAGAAAATACATAATTTAAGCAACTAAAACGGTTCAAAAATAAAATTACATTTTGGTAATGGTATGCAAAGATGTTATTTATACTTACGTAGGTATATAACCAATACTATACGACTTGTAGGCAGTTACGACAATCTGAATCAATATCAGCAAAATCAGCAAACAAGCAGAAAAATTAAAACATCTAAAAAAATATTAACATTGTTTCAACTTATTAAGTTTTCTCATGTAAGTACATACTTACATTGTAGAAAGTATCAGCAAAAATGAAGAAATAATGAAAGATTGCATGTCAATCGAAAGATACCATGACCAGCTCAGACACATCTCTGATCTTGGAAACAGATTGTTGATGTAGAGCAGATTTCTCCACCAATATTTGTCGCAAATGTCCTGAGGCTGTTCCGCGTAGATCAGGGAAGACTTTTTACTGTATAGTGTGTATATCACGTCACAAAGTAGGATTAGGATAGCGTAGGTTGGTGTTAACCTAAGACAACACAAGACAATGTTTGTTTATTGAAATACTGAATTAGTTTCAGTAAAACAAGGCATTTTACTTTACCTTAAAATTCGGTTGATACACATAAAGAGGAACTGCTTAGTTTTTCTGAGAAAATTCGCCGGTTTCTTCATCGCTTCATGGGGATTAGTATTTTTAAAGAATAAATAGGCCAATAAAAATCCACTAAAAATGGAAGAATTTGTAGACATTTTTAATAAAATAATACATATAACATAACACGTTTGGGTAAGATTACCTTAGAAATAGGTAAGTATCCACGCAATAAGTAGAATTGGAAAAAATTTGCGCCAAAAAATCTTCTGTGAGGCGCCAGGCATACGGGGCATTTTGGGCAAAGTCTGCTTCGAAAAATGAGTTGTGAACCATTATCACCCACACTAAAATTAAATCAAACAATATTATAGTCTATTCAGTATCATCCCTTAACTTCAACACCCTTAATAAAAAAAACATTTTTTAAATGTAGTAATAAATAATAATAATATATATCTTTATTCTCAACCAACTTAAAAAGTTCATTACAGAGAATATAACACCAAATGTACAATATATAAAATCACAAATAATAAAAATCATGTTTAGTAATTACTTATTATTAACTCCATCGAAATTATTTAAAAAAAAATATATAATAACCATTTACAAAAAAGAATAATATAATATAATACGTTATTAAAGTTAATTTAGTTTTAAAAAATATTTTTTTAGTTTTTTTTTAAAAGTCCATAATTTTGATATTTCTTAAATTTTTTTCGGCAAACTTGTAAATTGTTATTCCTTTATATAATGTTGATCTTTGGCCAAAAGTACTCTTTACCATAGGTGTATGAATATGATGGTTTGGTCTCGTGATGTGAATAATGTTGGTTGAAGGAAATATTATATTTGATTGTTTTTCTTTATTAATAATATAGTGTTTTAGAATGCATAGTTTTGATTTATAAAGCTTTTCTAAATTTAAATATCCATTTGTTTCAAACAAATTTATAGTTGGTTCTAAAAAAGGAAGGTTATGTATGCATTTATTTATTTTATTTTGTAGTTTTTTTAATGGCTGAATTGTAGTTAAATTCGCTGATCCCCAAAATGAAATCATATAACTGTAATTTTGAATAAACCAAAGAATATTATATATTATTTAAATATTTTAATGATACATATATATTTTTCGCTTTAAACAAAATGCCAATTATTGGTGAGACGTAACTTCTTAAATATTCAATATGTTTTTACCAACTTAAATTTTCATCAATATATAAACCTAAAAATTTAATTGATTGATTTATTGAAAGATAGTGAAGAAATATTTTTTTTTTTTATTTTGATTTATTTATAAACATAAAACATGATTTATTAAAATTTAATGATAGTTTATTAATTTCAAGCCCTTTACATATTATATTTAGGTCGTGGCAAATGTTATTTTGAATTTGAGCATAGTCTTAATGAAAATATACAATAGTAGTATCATCAGCGAACAATTTTATTTTACCTTTTAAACTTAATTTTGCTATAGAATTAATGTAGATTAAAAAAAAGTAGGTCCTAAGGTTGACCCTTGCGAAACAGCACAAGTTATATTTTTTTGTAAACTTTTCACATGTTCCATTTGAACAAAACGACATTTCTGTTGAACTTTAAAATATATACATCAATATACGCTTTCATTGGCTTAACTCCGGCGAGATCGTGTTCCACAGGGTGCTCTTTCATATTTATGAATGTCAGACAATAATAATTACATATCTATGTATGTATGTTGCATATCTTACCCATAGAAAGAAATCTTAGTCCATGAATAACTGACAACGACTCTTGTCCGATCTTGGTTGTCTTCCATCTTTTGATGTTCGAGTAAACAGAAAAGCATTTGACAATCTCCAACCAGCCATTGTCGGAGCCAGTTAAACTACCCGATGCTTTATTTATCAGTTCCACAGAATTTACTAAAACAATTACAATTCACTAAATGTTTAAACTAAGTAAACCTAGACAGGTCACTTACATCCCCTTCCTTTAGTATCATTTCCATGAATCATTGTTATTCCATAATTGTGACCTCTGAGTAAGTTCTTTTCTCTATTGTGCTCTTTAACATCAAATATTGTTCCCAGGACTGTTAGCAGTAACGTTATGCCAATAGTTGTTCTAAAATAATATAAATTAATAACTCCAGCATCTCCCTAATTCAGAAATTATAGCAAGAGTTCCTTTTTGCTTACTTTTAAATAGAAAAGCTCAGCAAAGATCTTTCCTCCCCTCCTTGCTGCTGTTAAGTATGTCCCTCTACATTTCTCATACGATTACACGAAGTTATTCCCGAAGCGTTTCTTTAACAGCTTAGCTAAGCAAAGATGTTTACTTTGATTTAAAAGAAGAAAAAGGAAAGTATATTTTTACTTACACAAGTATTACCGTTTTTGGTAACTTAAAAATCCACCAAATATCTTCAGTCAAGATTCTGACTTCAGTTACGTTAAGGCTGACCTTGTATTCCTTCTGAAACTCTAAATATTCATTGGAAAAGTATTTATTTGCTATGTTGTATAGTTCCTGTTCCGTACAGGATTTTGGTACACAGAGGCCAAGTTGGACAATCCACTATAACAAAGAAATTCAAAATTGAACGATTTCACAGATTATTTTTTATTTCTACTCACGTCTAAAGGTAGTCTCATATGCCACTGCATAGTACTGTTATGTGTCAACAGGAGAACAGAAAATCCTAACTCATATGGGGGATAGTCGAAAGGCGTTTCCAAGTGGTTGAGCTTGTCGTTCCTGATCTCGAACTTTTTGCGATTCTGTACGTCGATACATTGGGTGTGTGAACCGATCCATAGGTTGTTGCCATAGAGGAATCCCGAAGGAGGTCTTCCGCTAGCATCAAGAACTGAACAGAAAATTAATAGTTACTATTAATATATGTACAGTTGTATTCATAAAAAAAGCGTACAAGAATTAGAATGAGAGGTAAGTTTTGCCATATTTGGGTAAAACCGGCTTGTCTAAATGATTGTTTATTGGAGGTTATCACACGTCATAGATTATTAAAAATGCAAAGCATTGGCGTCGGTGTAAGTAATTTTGAAACTGCATCGTGGTAACGTTTGATAAACTTTGACAGAAGAACATAAAAATGCCTCGTCCGTTGTCTAAAGTTGAAAAGGCTCAACCTGTATCAAGAATCAAAGGATGGTCAATCCGTGCTGTAGCGCAGTTGTACAATAGAAATAGAAAAACTATATTGAAAATTAAGCAACGCTGGGAACAAGAAGGAAGAAAGGATCCCTAAAGAGGAAAATTGGTTCAGGTCGTCCCAAACGTTCCAACTCTGAACAAGATGCTACTGTTTTGGGATATTTAAGAAATAATCCATTTGCAACTGCAAGAGATGCTGTTATTGATACAGCATTTCCTGCCTCCCAACCACAGGACTCTTATGTTTTAAGAGGCCTATGCTCCCAACCTACCGCCAGCAGAAGAGACAAGGAATCTGAACTAAAATGTCGCCCAGCTGCAAAAAAAAATGTTTCTTACCTAAGAACAGCGACAATAATTTTGCTTTAAATTATAAGTACCGCAGTCCTCAATTTTGGAACAGGGTCATTTTTACTGATGAAAAGACGTTCCAGTCGACTTATAACGGACAAATTCGTGTGTACCGTCCAAATAATACCAGGTTTGAAGAGCAATATACTAACCCCCTCACTTCTAGACGTGGGTTTTTCTCTGTAAATGTATGGGGTTGGATAAGTGTTTATGGACCTGCTGTTTGCTGGCGAATAGAGGGAAGATTTAATTCCGGAAATTACATTAACATTTTAGAAAACAGATTGTTACCCTCTGCTGAGCAAATATATCCCAATCCCAATATTACTTTCATATTTCAACAAGATAATTGTCCAGTCCCCACTGCCAATGCTGTAATCCACTGGTTTCAAACCCATAATGTGGATGTACTGCTTTGGGTCGCTTTATAGTCCCGATATCAACCCAATTGAAAATATTTGGGGTATAATCATAAAAAAATATATATAATCGAAAATTTAGGCCACAAAATTCAGAAGATTTATGGGAAATAATACATACGTGTTGGGAAGAGCATGATCCAAAATTGTATCAAATATAATTCAGTCAATTCCGAATAGACTGGCTCAAGTATTAGAAAAAGAGGTATATATGAGCAAATATTAGATTTTATTTATTCTTGTTAAACGTTTTTTGTTTCTATTGTAATTTTTATAAAACTGTTAAGATATACTATACAATAAGAAAATTAATTTTTGGTATTCTATTAATAATAATAATAATAATAATAATCAAACTATTGAACTAACGCCCAACGCCGATGCTTTGCATTTTTAATAACCTTTAACATGCGATAAGCCGGTTTTACGCAAATATGGTTAAGGTTTCCTCTCATTCCAATTCGTGTACGCTTTTTTTATGAATACAACTGTATGTATCAGAAGTCAAAATTTTCTTCCAGATTTTAAGATAGTCAGTGTCCCATTTGAATAAACCTACGTCAATATCCCAATCGTATGCATGCAATGTAGTTGCATTGGTCCGGTAAGATTCCCCTTAATGATAAATAGTCATTTTCTAATTTAATTACACAATGCAACAACACACTGCAACAACTACTTTATCAAAAGAAATGCGACTTGTGTAACTTGAATAAAATAATT
Source organism: Polydrusus pterygomalis (assembly GCA_963969555.1). NCBI lineage: Eukaryota > Metazoa > Arthropoda > Insecta > Coleoptera > Curculionidae > Polydrusus > Polydrusus pterygomalis. The sequence goes on from OZ018383.1 coordinate 12,914,683, forward strand.
GTACTTATAACGATTACGTACCTATAGTCAATTAACCAGTACCTGCTATTATTGCCCGTATTACAGTAATTTTAATTTGATTGTTTTATTTATTATTAGGGTTTTTCATAGAGGACATTTTTTTTGCAAAATATGATTGGTATGCATGTTGGCAATATCCTCCTTTACCCCGTAACTCATCAGTAAAGGGGGGATTATATGCACTTAAATTATTGGTTAAAATATGCGTTTTTTTTTTACCAAATATGCATACTGGTATGCAATATTTCTTAATTTATTATAGTAAAATGAGGTAAAGAAACACATTGAGTTCTAAAAAATATGTATTTTTTTTTAAATGCAAAGAAAAATAAAAGTAAAGATTTTTTTTAACATAAAATTGTATAAAAAAAAAAGCCTTTATTACTAATTTTCAAAATATTTAGCTAAAAAGGATTGTCTTCTATTATTAAAAATATGTTTATACAAAGAGAAGCTTCTTTCAACATCTACTGATGTAATCGGACATTACTGCAACAGGCAGCAAAATCTAAGGCCAAAAGAGACAATTTCGTTGGATGGTTTACCCTCATAAATGCTTTTTACTGCAGTGTTTTTTTTTTTTACTTGAATACCTACTGCAAAACAAGTTAAAACTAATAAAAAATCAAACGTCTAGTAACATTTGACATTATCATAATTATTACCGGCGATATCATTGAGGTGCATATATCAGAGCCGTATTTAATTTTTTTAAACTTTACGAAGAGTTTTTTTTAAATAACTTTTAATTGGCTTATCAGAAAATAATACAATTTGGTGTGTGAGTCCATCATACCAGGACCTTCAAAAAAGTCTCATACAATTTTGGTGTAAAATTAATAGGGGAGCCAATGAGCCTAATGAATAAAAATTAAGCAATTACTTTTTAGTAAAAGCGATTGCTTGGCTAGCAAATGCTATAAGTAAAAGCAATTGCTAGATCTGGATATGAATCAAATTTTGAAGCAATTGCTGCTTTTCTTACACCTCTGCTGTAGCAAATGCTTATTCAACAGAAGTTCAGACGTGGCTTATCCACTTGTTCAGATTATAGATTTCATGTTCAGTTTGGTGCCTAATTTGCAAAAGAGTTGACGTAAATACACAACGTTGGTCTATTTATTTAGTACAATAGTACCTAATACGTTTTTGTGGAAAATAGGAAACTTATATTTGTGATATGGCAGATTTCAGTGAAAATGAGGAAAGTGACAGTAGGTAGTGATGAAGAAATTAAACACAAGCAATTGATGTTCGTTCGCAAATTGAAGGAACATAAAGAAATCTCTCTGACCACAACCGTTTAGCTTTCACAACAGCTTCAGCACTTGTAGGAAATTTAATAAAAATATTGGCCTTCTCCAAAACTGCATCCATTACAGAAGTTTATGTCTTACAGACAGTTTGGTGAACACCGAGTTCTTCACCTACAGAATTTTGATAGCCCGGATCCGACAATTTCCGCAGAAAGACTTTATTCATATTTAAAGGTGACAGTGCATCCCCTCGCCTTTTACCAGTATCAGTCAAAAAATAATTTGCCAACCACTCAACATCTTCGCAGTCAAATCGATGTAACTTTCTGAAATCATCATATCTGCAATTTTACACGTACACTGAATTTTTCTTTTACGGACGTTCATATATTCAGCCATAATTAAAGACACAATTTAAGAGCAACGCACGAGTATGCCGCGGAGAACTAAAGTTGGCAGGGGTCGACCTACCTTAAAAAGTTGAAAGCAATTGCTACACTAGAAAAAGCAATTCCTTAATCAATTCATCACATTTTAAGCAAACGATAGTAAATTGCTTCTATTTTTTAAGAAAAAGTATTGAAGCATTTCCTGCACTTTTAAGTAATTGCTGGACGCAAAAGCAATTATTACCTACTTTAGTTTTTATTCATTGGCTTCCAAGAAACTACTTCGATTTTATAAGAAAAAGCGATTGCTACATTTTTATTCATTAGGCTCAATATTTGAGGTCAGCAAAATGTACATGGGATTTCCCATGATCAATTTGGAGGATGAACTCCCGGTATACATCTTGAAATAAGCATTGCGAAGCGCTGGTGGACAACACCTAGCAGGGATGAAGTACCCTTAAATCAAATAGGATATATAAAATTAGTGTTTTTTTCTAGACTTAATTTTTTTCAAGTTTTATTTTAGTGACTTACCTTTTAACCCCCACACCTTTCCACCGTCCACGGCACCTTTAAATTCACTAAGTTCCCTGTAGCAAGCACTAGCGTTCGTCTGGGCCTCTTCTATCGCAGAAGATAGACCGTATACCGGCTGAGTCCCCCTTAGACTGTCGCTGTCAAAAGTCCGCACTTTTGCGAAAATTATGAAAAAAATGAGAAATTCGCGCTTTAAAAACCTTGGCGACATCGTCGTGTTTTCTGGCGGAATTTTTTTTCACTATGCATAAATAATTAAGGTGAATCTATGAATGTATGTTTTTGATTAGGCGAACCTGTTTATATAAGTTGAGTAATAGGTATACTGTACGTAATATAAAATAAAGTGAGAGGAGGGGGGGTAAAGTAGTAACGACCTACGGTACTATGTGTGCATGTATAGTAAAATTTGATGCGTTTTGTGGGTTGTTGAACAGCCAAAATATTTGTAGCGGGTTCGGTCAAAAATAAACAAGGTTCTATTTCGATCGTTTTTAATTCCCTGGCCAGAAGTAATAATATGAAGAGACCGCGCAACCTAATCACTAACTGCTGCGCGCATCTTCTTTTTTCAATCGCCGTTCCATCACTTTAATAATGCCATTGATCACAGTGACATCTATGAAATGGCTAAAAAGTTTGCAGATACATTTCAAATGGACCGAATTATTTTTCAAAATGAAATTATTACTCTGCGATGCGATATATTTCTAAGAGCAAGGTCATCCTCTGGGCATTGGTTTCCGACGAGAAATATCCAAATTTAAAGAAATGTGTTAAACAATTGCATTCGTGTTTTGGTTCAATATATTTATGTGAATCAGCATTTTCCTACTTAAAACAAACAAAAAGTAAACACCGTTCTCGCTTGACAGACCCTCATACATTGGATTTTTTAAGGTTGGCAATATCCAACTACAAACCTGACTTTGCTAATCTAGCGGAAAATGCTCAGTCGCAATGCTCACACTAATATAAATAATTAGTTATAAGAATAATTTTTAATTTTATGTTTTCCCTTCTAATAAAATAATAAATACTACATAATTGTAAACTGTTTCATTTTAAAATTCAAGATGTAAATTGGTAGATCGCACATCAGGCTTTCGTCAGTAAACAGTAGATCTTGGGTTTAATCAAGTTGGCCACCCCTGCCATAAAGACTTGTCCATTGACTTTCCTAGTCGAATTTTAAGCCTCATAAAGGGACTTGGAGATAGTATTTCGAAATTAAAAACAGTGTATCAACTTACGGATCAATTGTTAATAAAAAATCAGTGTTTCTTCAAATTTTCCAGATGTATCTAGTGCAGTGATGTTATTTCTAACTTTACCAGTTAGTGTGGCATCAGCGGAACGATCTTTTTCCAAACTTAAAATATTAAAAACCTATTTACGTAACACCATGGGACAACAACGCCTTTCGGATTTATCATTAATCAGTATCGAACACGGCGAGTTTGTTAATACATTAAATATCGACGAAATTATAAACGATTTTGCAAAAAAAAAACTCTCGACGATCTGGTCGTTTTTTATAATACCCTGTATAGTACTTAGTGACATAATGTTCGTGCATACTTGTTAAATGTTCATGTGTTTTACTGTTTTCTGTCTTTCGGATTCTATAAGGCTCGATCACTGCTACCCCCGTTTTACTACCATACATGGTAAGCAACATTAAGACGTGGCGTTTTAAATATTCGATTTTGCATCATGTTTGCTGGAATATTACGTATAATAACTTAATAGCTACCTATGTTATGTCTACCAGTCTACCTAGGATTATAAAATAAACTAGCGTGTACCCGGCATGCGTTGCAACCCGCTGGTATAAATACAAACCCGATATATTAGTACCTGGCATGCCACTTTCTGAAATTGCACCCGTGCGAAGCCGGGGCGGGTCGCTAGTTATACATAAAAACCTTCCTCTTGAATCACTCTATCTATTAAAAAAAACCGCTTCAAAATCCGTTGCGTAGTTTTAAAGATTTAAGCACATGTAGGGACAGACGGGCGCTAGCTACTTTGTTTTATACTATGTTAAGATTCGAATTTGTGCGGTTTTAATAGTAGGTACTTAACACATAATGTGGGTTTAAGCCTAATTAAATTATTACACGATTAACGAATTAAAAAATTCATAAACCCGAACCTAATAGTAATGAAAATAAGAATTATCATTTTGCATTCGTTATAGAGAGGGGGCCCCCCTGAAATCGTTTGCGGGGGGGGGAGATCATTCTCAGCACAGTCCTGATCTTGCGCCATGCCACTTGGATTGGTTTCCATGCATTAAATAATGCTTTGTTTGTAAGAGAACGCGAATTAAGTGTATTATTTTGAAAAACTTATTAATAACTGTGTGCCTATTTAAATTTTTTTTAGTTTTCTACGTATATACAAATGTAGGACAGTATTTTAAGGTTCTCATATTGTATTTAAATAAAACTCTGTAAGTAATTATAATTATTAGTATTTGAAAATTGCTAAATTGCTCCTTTGAAATTTGTACCTATAAGCGTTATTGTAAGTATAATAACACAATATTTTTCTTCGCAGAAATAGTTGTTTCGGATTTTGTAATTATATTCTGAAATATTTTAGCAGTGACAGTTTTAACCTAATAATAGTTTTGAATAATAATAATGTTATAAAAAAATTCCTGTTTATAATTTCTTTGTTTTAGTTTTTTTTTGTTTGTTCTTGAAAATCAAGTTGGAGCACGCATCTCATTTATAAACGTACTTTTGCGCCGAGCCGATGTCTCACTGATTAGATTATAGAGGACATTCTATCATTACTTGTAAAATGAAATGTACAGTGTCCGCAAGAAAGTCCGCATCAAATGGGATTTTTTTTTATTATTAGGTATAGGTAAAAATTGAAAAAGCAGTTAGGTTTTGCTTACCTAAAAACCAAAAATGACGTATACTGAAGCAGCTGCACGACTTGCGTTACCTGTCAAATTTGACATTTTTAATAAAATAGGTTCAAAAATGCCATTATTTATCAAAATATCGAAAACCTTTATTCGATAAAGTTGTTTATTTGGACATTTTTAGCCTCTGTACGAAATTTTGACAGTCTAATAGAATTTTTATTTTTTGCCAGATTCTTGAAAATTTTGATCAACCCTCGTAGATTAACTTTTATACATCGATGTAATACCGTTTGCCTTTACTTCATTTGTAATCTTAATGCAATTTTTTTTTCATTTGTAAACTTAATGTAATTTTTATTTCCAATTATTTATTTTGCTTTAAACACAGAAATTGTTATTGATCCGTATGTAATGTTTGATGCAAAGTTTATCTAATTACATCAATTTTGCCAAAACCGACGTTTCTCATTTTTCTTAAGTTAGTAAACAGATGTACAAAAAGAAAATATTAGGAAGCTTTCGTTGAAATTTTACTTGATTAATATTAAATTAAATTAATTATTAAACTATATTTTTGTTGAATAAAATGTTTCGAGCGATTAATTTATTCTTTTTGATCCAATATTAATTAAGTCAAATTTCAACGAAATCTTTCTAATATTTTCTTTTTGTATACTGTTTACTAACTTAAGAGAAATGAGAAACGTCGGTTTTGGCAAAACTGATGTAATTAGATAAACTTTGCATCAAACATTACATACTAATCAATAACAATTTCAGTTTTTGAAGCAAAATAAATAATTGGAAACAAAAATTTTGCACAAAATTGCATTAAGATTACAAATGAAGTAAAGGCAAAGGTTTTACATCGATGTATAAAAGTTAATCTACGAGGGTTGATCAAAATTTTCAAGAACCTGGCAAAAAATAAAAATTGTATTAGACTGTCAAAATTTCGTACAGAGACTAAAAATGTATAAATAAACAACTTTCTCGAATAAAGTTTTGCAATGTTTCGATAAATAAGGGCATTTTTGAACCCATTTAATTAAAAATGTAAAATTTGACAGGTAACGCAAGTAGTGCAGCTGCTTCAGTATACGTCATTTTTGGTTTTTAGGTAAGGAAAAACTAACTGCTTTTTCAATTTTTACCTATACCTAAAAATAAAAAAAAATCCCATTTGATGCGGACTTTCTTGCGGACACTGTATATGCATACTGGTATGCAATATTTTTTAATTTATTATAGTAAAATGAGGTAAAGAAACACATTGGGTAATAAAAAATATGTTTATTTAAAAAAAAAATGCAAAAAAAAAACAAAGAAAAATAAAAGTAAACAATTTTTTTACCTAAAATTGTATAAAAGGCATTTATTACTAAATATTTTTCAAAAATTTTCAACTAAAAAGGATTATCCTCTATTAGTAATAATACGTGTATGCAAAGAGAAAGAGAAGCTTCTTTCAAAATCTACTGATGTAATCGGAGAATACTGCAACTTAGGTAGCAAAATATCAAGCCAAGATACAACTTCGTTGGATGGTTTACCCTCATAAATGCTTTTTACTGCAGTTAAGTATTTAAATCCTTCATTCTTTTTCACACACCTCCAATTTGTTCCTTACTTGACCTCCTACTTTATACCGGGATGTTGTTACATTTAACGGAAAATCTTTCAACAATACTAATTGAGTCTCTTAAACTTAAATTTCTACTCTCCAACGAGGATATTATGTCCGGTATAAAACTGAATTTAACCTTAATAAAAACAAGATCTTTAGCTACACTTGCACTTTTTAACAACTCTTTACTTTGCACGACACACTGCGAATCGTCATCTAAATCCAAAATTAGTTCTTTAATGGCTTCGAAATGCTCTGCGTAGAATATTGCGGCCTCAATCCATGTTCCCCACCGGGTAATTACAGGTTCTGGAGGTAAATCAACTCCTGGTAATCTCTCCTTATATTTTACTAATTTAAGTTTGGAAAAAGATCGTTCTGGATCCGCAAGTTCATACACTGTTTTTAATTTTGAAATACTATCTCCAAAGTCCCTTTCTCAGGCTTAAAATTTAACTAGGAAAGTCAATGGACAAGTCTTTATGGAATATCGTTTGTAAATTCTGCGCTTTCACGTAGGTAACGAAGAAGTTAAATTCTCAGCATATAAAAAAATTTAATTAATTATGAAATGCATATGAAAAGCAAAACGGCCTGACCCCCCGCAGTGCGGAGGTGTTTGTTACGTCACTGGTACCTAGTCACCTGACGTCTGTGTCATCTGTTGCAAAATTTTGGCCGGTCACGGTAGAACTAACAAATTTTTCCTTGATCTTGATTTATTTTTTATATTGTTGGTAAAGAGAAGAATACCTTTTGTTAGATCTCTTTAAAGTGTTATAATTTAATTTAACGACTTGTTTGTTCGTTTCTTGCTTCACTTCTTTCTTCAAGGTCGATAATATTGCTCCACTTATACTATATATTCGCTTCTCGCTTGATTTTAATTTGTTTATAAACAATTATTGCGTAAGAATACCTAAATAATTTTGGTACTACGCGTTGTACACCCCTATCTAAAATCTAAATATATCTTAAAACGCAAAAACAGTTTAAAACGAATCGAATACCAAGTCCACTAGGTATTTATACACACCTACATAAAGTTTATAATTCATAAAAACCATAAAAATAGATGAGATAAATTTAAATAATTTACAGGTTTTTTTTTGGTGGTCTGGATTATTAATTCGCATTTATAGTCAGCAGGAACTAGTAAAAGGCACATTAAGTTTATTGCATAATTATTTGGGTTTGATTGAAAGTTCACCTTAGCTTTACTAGTTAATACAATTTTTAAGTGAACAAAAAAGAGCCCCTAAAGTAAAGGAGGAAAACAAACCCGAACAAACCTGTGTTGAAATTTTTGTAACAATTTCTGAAACTAAAATTGGTGGAGGTGTAAAAATTGGTACTTAATAGGGATGTCAATCCCTGGCCCTGGGAATCCCCATTGCATGACTAACTTGCATTCTTTAGAGCTTTTCGGATATTGTTCTATGCTTTAGGATTGCTTGTTTACTTTTGTTCGCTCGACTTTCCTGCGTATTAAATATAAACATCGATTGATATTATTACTTAGCTTAAGAGTACCAATATGATTAAGAATCATAAAACTTCCCATACAGTGTGAACCGTAAAGTCCGCATCATATGTGATTTTTTTTATTAATAGCTTTATTCGAAATTTGACTTTGGCATCAAGTTCTGCCTCGATCGAGGTGAAAATTAAGCAGAAAAATAGTAGTCACGTGATTCGCATTATCTGTCAAATTTTATTTTTTTTCAAAAAATAATTCAAAAGTGGGGTTATTTCTAAAAGTATCGAAAAAGTTATTAGAAAAAGGTTTTTTAAATGCACATGCAAAATTTCAGCCGCATAAGATAATTTTGATTTTTTACCAATATTTTGTAAATTGCACCACTTTTGCAAAATAAGACTCAACGCAACCTACGTAAAACTTCTTAGTTTTGACAATGCTTTATTTCAGATACATTTTCCTTAAAGTAGCGCCATCTTAAATGTGTGTTTTTATGCAAAATCAAAATTTGGGGTATTAAATTTGGTCGCATGTGATGCAAAATTTACTTATTGGTTTTTAACCCTGTATAAGGTAAGTTTGTGTCTAAAAGTAATACACGTTAATATTAAGACAAAAAAGAACACAGTGTAATCAGAAAAGTGTTCATTAAGTGGAAAATAAATTTTAGTGGTGGGTAAAAATCAAAATTATCTTATGCAGCTGAAATTTTGCATGTGGGCTAGAAACTGCATTTAAAAATTTTCTAATAACTTTTTTTGATATTTTCAGAAATAACCCCACTTTTGAATTATTTTTTGAAAAAAATTTAAATTTGACAGATAATGCGAATCACGTTTTTGCTTAATTTTCATCTCGATCGAAGCAGAACTTGATGCCAAAGTCAAATTTTGAATAAAGCTATTAATAAAAAAAATCCCATATTATTATGATGCGGACTTTACTGGTCCACTGTATAATAAGCAGACAGATATTTTAATAGTTTTTTAATTAATTAATTAAAATTAACTAAAAGAAATAAAGTAATTAGCAAATGCATTCAGTTATTTATCATCTATTTGCGTCCATAAAAAAATTTTTAGAAAAATATACTTACCTACTTATTTACCAGATAAAACATGGAAAATTTGTGCGTGGTAATAAGACAATGTTCAAATGAATTAGGTATAATTACTTTCATCTCGGGAAAGTCATGCATGCTTGACAAATTATCGGGTTATTTGCAGCTAGGGGATACGAGAGTAAAACACTGTCTTTTTTTGGAACCAAACACGAGTAGTAATAGGGAACTTTCCAATTTTTTTTTTCAATAATATGATTTAGTTGGGCCTAAAAAAAATATTCCCTAATTATTACTCCTTAAAAATCAGTAATAATTCTTTAAAGTTTCGCGCGTGTCAAAAACATTTCAAACGACCTTTTAAGCGCGCCAAGCCCGATGACGTCAGGAAGTATGACTTTTCCGTCATCCTGACCGGTGGCTGAGTTTGCATTTGGATTGCCGTGTTATTGTTATTGTATTGTTGTTTTAAGGTGGAATTCTCAACGTCGTTCAATTTATTGCCAACCTATAACCTATTTCGTGGATGTCACACACGAATTATACTTCCTGACGTCACGACCCGTTTTTACCCGCTTGGGATAATTTGAATTTTGGGGCATTTTTAAATCTTGCTAGCGGTCTTTGGGACGAAATATGTTGTTCTTTTTGCTGCCATATGTTTTATGACAATATACAGGGTGTTTCAGAACATGTGGGCAATCTCTCGGATTCATATAGATTAGGTGAAAATAACATGATAAGTTCATATAATATTTTTTCCTAAGAGCCTCCCTCGATGAGATATATGCCCCTAAAGACCGGCCCTGAAAACTAGTTTTTTATTGATAGCCTTTGAATCGCCCCGTATATTTTGATTAAAATTTAGTATAATCTACACTATGGAAAGCTTTATTAAATAGGTTAACAATAAAATGTATAGTTCATTCTGTGGGCCAGGGACGGACTAGCTTGGGCATAAAAATCTTACATCTTTGACAGGTGTCATGCAATCGGGATTTTTATATTATTTTTGGATAGCTTACGTATTTTAACGCAAAATAGATACTCTTCGCAGATTTTGATAAGTTAAACCGTTTTCGAGAAAAAGACAATAACGTTAATAATTCTAACTATAATAATAGGAAAATGAACGGATTTTTACTTAATTAAAAAATTTATACCTTATCGAAATCTACGAAATTATCTATTTTGCGTTAAAATACGAAAAATAATATAAAAATCCCGATTGCATGACACCTGTCAAAGATGTAAGATTTTTAATGCCCAAGCTAGTCCGTCCCTGGCCCACAGAATAAACTGTACATTTTATTATTAACCTATTTATTAAAGCTTTCTATAGTGTAGATTATACTAAATTTTAATCAAAATATACAGGGCGATTCAAAGGCTATCAATAAAAAACTAGTTTTCAGGGCCGGTCTTTAGGGGCATATATCTCCTCGAGGGGGGCTCTTAGGAAAAAATATTATATGAACTTATCATATTATTTTCACCTAATCTATATGAATCCGAGAGATTGCCCACATGTTCTGAAACACCCTGTATACTTATGATGTATAGAATCTTTTCCCCATTTAAAATTTTTGTCAAGTTCCCTATTGTTACTTTCCTAGTCGTTTTTCATATAACCCCTATTTACCCTAATAAGTCGATAATTATTAATGACAAATAGAATATTTGTCCCAAGTTTGTGGTATGGATCATTATCTACAACAACCTGTAATGAGATGACTTTGACGTCAACTACTAAAGAATAATAATCAAATTTTTCAATGGAATTTTTGTGTTGCGTGTCACTACAAATTTTACATGGCTTACCTGCCCTGTGTAGACGATTGTATTTACATTTGTGATTTAGTTACTCATATTCGACCCCAGAGTTTTACATAAATAAAAACAAATAATGTAATTTTCCGACAGTCAATGTCAAGCCAAGAATATACCTACTTCTGTTATAAATATTACTCCAATATTGCATAAATAAAACATTATTTTTGTTAAATTATTGGAGATTGGAGTAACAACCTTTAGGTAGTGGCGTTGCGTTTAGGGGGTAATGTCCTTGCTTACTTGTTTTTATCAGTTCAAAGAAATTGCAGAAACATAATTACTTTATAAGAGTATTTTCATGATTTTTTACATTTCGAAATTGGTTATTGCCAGTGGCGTATGTAGGGGGGGGTCCGAGGGGTCTGGACCCCCCCCCCCGTGGGCTCAACATTAAAAAAACTCAAAACAGATCAGATGCCTTGTTGCATTTAATGTAGACAGGGTGAACTAAACCTCGCCCGATAACAAAATGTAATAATTTTCTATTTTACAATTTTTGAATAAAGACCTTTATTATTATTATTAAATAAAATTATTAAAAAATTGAAATGATGTTCACTTAGTTTTGTAATTTTTTTGCTAACTAGAACTATAAGCAATACTTTGTTTTTACAAATAATTAAGTAACTGTGTCACAGATAACAAAACAACACGGCCAAACTTGGCAAAAAAAACTTGAAAACCAATCATTTTCGGAATCGGTCATATTATGTAGAAATATATATTTTTAAACATAAATATTTAAAAAAATATATATTCCCATTATTGCGTTTATATTTAAAAATTTCTTAATTTCTTCCTTTTTTGGGTTCAGCTATCAAAACATAGAAATTATAAATTTTGATAGTTCAAAATAGGGCGTGGCACCGAAAAATTTTTCGCCTGCGGCGCTCTTTTGAAGAAACAAAGAAAGATAAAACGAAAGGTATGGACCCCCCTGGCAATATTCTAAATACGCCACTGGTTATTGCCTAGAAACTAGCGTTCTTCTTACCTTTATTCTGGACAGACAAGACCGTTATTGCTCCTTGACTATATAGACTGGCCCATATACAGGGTGACCAGTAAAGTCCGCATCATATGAGATTTTTTTTATTAATACCTAACTTTATTCGAAATTTTACTTTGGCATCAAGTTCTGCTTCGATCGAGATGAAAATTAAGCAAAAAAATAGTAGTCACGTGATTCGCATTAACTGACAAATTTTTATTTTTTCCAAAAAATAATTCAAAAGTGGGGTTATTTCTGAAAATATCAAAAAGTTATTAGAAAGTTTTTTTAAATGCAGTTTCTAGCCCACATGCAAAATTTTGATTTTTTGCCAATATTTTGTAAATTGCACCACTTTTGCAAAATAAGACTCAACGCAACCTACGTAAAACTTCTTAGTTTTGACAATGCTTTATTTCAGATACATTTTCTTTAAAGTAGAGCCATATTAAATGTGTGTTTTTCTACAAAATCAAAATTGGGCTGTTAAAATTTGGTCGCATGTGATGCAAAGTTTGTTTGTTTTTGACCCTGTATAAGGTAACTTCATAAAATAAGTATTTTTGAAAACGTAGTTTGTGCATGTCTGAACGTAATACACCTTAATATTAAGACAAAAAGAACACAGTGTCATCAGTAAAGTGTTCATTAAGTGGAAAATAAATTTTAGTGGTGGGTAAAAAATCAAAATTATTTTATGTAGCTGAAATTTTGCATGTGGGTTAGAAACTTTAAAAAACTTTTTCTGATAACTTTTTTCGATATTTTCAGAAATAACCCCACTTTTGAATTATTTTTTGGAAAAAATTGAAATTAGATAATGCAAATCACGTGACTACTATTTTTTTTTTGCTTAATTTCATCTCGATCGAAGCAGAACTTGATGCCAAAGTCAAATTTCGAATAAAGCTATTAATAAAAAAAATACCATATGATGCAGACTTTACTGGTCACACTGTAGTTAATTCCCAGTCGTCATACACGCCACTGCATCGACACATAAACATTACCTTGCGTGTTTATTTGGTGGAAAATTCATCATCAAACATGTTTTTGTTTAGTCTCCTTATCTACGCAAATCATTGTTTTATTACTATTTTCGTTTTGTTTTCGGTTTTAACAGTAAAATGACCGTAAACCAGAGTCGGCATGAGGCAAACATTATTTAATATTACGAAAGAGACTAAAATTTTACAGGCAAGTAGCACTTACCACAAAGAGATAAATAAAGTCTGTTCAATGACCGCTGACCGTTACGTCATAATCTCCATATTTGCGGTACGTCGTAAAATAATTCAGTCAGTTTAATTTACCGGTCGTAAAGGTTATGATTTTTCTTAGGCTTGATCTACATAAAGACGGATGCATGTGAACAAGTAAAATACAAGCGCGTTTTTTCAAATTTTTAATTATTATTATTTTACTGTCAATGAAGTCAGAAATAGGTAGTTTATTTAGGGTAAAAGGTATCATGGGAAGAAGCATTTTGTTTTTGAAAATCAGTATGAAATTTTTAATTGATTTCAATTTACTGAAAAATAAATAAAACTCATTTAGGTATAAAACTTTAAATTGAATCATATATTTTTGTCTAGTGCATCTCTACTGCATCAGTCTATAAATTTTGTTTCAAATATTTTCATCTTATTGATAAAATCATAAAGAAAATATAATTAAAAATGACAACACAACAAAATACGTGTAGTTTTTTAATAATTAAAATAAATCATCATCAGATTCGTCCAAGTTAATAATAAGGGGAAGAGTATCTGAAGCATCGATAAATCTTTCCCGTTCCAAGTTTGGTTAGAATTTTTTCTCAAAGTTTTTTACTATTCATCGAATCATGATAATCACCAGATTTCAGGCCAGCCTTGAATATCAAACTTGCATTATTCACCAATCCATTTTCTGAACCAGCATGTAGAATAATTTGTACGGTACCCCCCCGGTATATCCACCCTTGGCACTGTGTGGTAAGTACTATAATTACCTGTAAAATTTTAATCTCTAATAATAATAATAAATACTATTTCCCAATTACTCCTAATGCCAACTCTGGTTTAAAGGTCCTTTCACTACCGAATATCCAGACTATAGCAAAACTCTGTAAAAATATTATATTCACAGCTAACAATAATGAAGCTAGTACTCCTAGGATTAGCTTAATTATCACCTTAAATGGCCTGAAATGAAATACTGTTTTATAAAACAATCTATATTTCCATAAGAATTTTCTTATAATCAATCCTACCTAACCTAATCTTCATATTACCTAATGTAAGTAATATACATTTAATTTCAAACATGTATGTTTTTTAATAATTTTATTGTGTAGCTTTTTGATTTTTTTATAGTTACGCAACAAACTTTACCATATTCTACACTTTTTACAAATTCGCTAGTCCAACTGAAAATACATCTTTAAAGTAAGGGGATTATTGAAATTTTTCTCTTATAGTCTTAGGATTTTCCAAAAATCTACACACCTTTTTTCAGATAACTTTTTCGATATCTCGTCATCTAATACCAATTTTCCTGTCAAACGAGTAAGTAGTTACCGTAGAATGGGGTAATATGAAACACATTTTTAACAAAAATGATTATAACTTTCTTAAGAATTATCCAATAATTTTGGAAATAACATATCTGGATGCGGGTTGACTAGAGCAATCATATCCATAAATAAAAAAAAAATTTAGTCGACCCACTTCCGAAAAAAAAATATTTTTTTAGGTGTTTCGTTTAACCCCATGCTCGGGGTTATACGAAACACTAGCATTTTTCTGTAGTAAAGGTAACAATATCTGGATTTTTATTTCTTATTAGACTCTATTGGGGTTTTATGAAACATATTATACCATCTTTGTAACGTAGGGACCTTGTGGATAAGATAGGTAGGCATATATATATATTTAAAGAATATTTCATATGCTTTCAGCTCTATTAATAGTTGTCGATCGATTTGTAGGGGAAAAACGAGGGGAAAAATAAAGGTTAAGAACGTTTTATAAACTTATTTTAATGAAAAAGAAAATCGGAATGAACAATGAACATTTTCTTAAACGTAGAATTACAAAACTCTGCTTACCCAACTTTCCTTTATATTTTCTAGGCATGTTTCATAATTACCTCTAAAATATAAAGATTTTTGTTATTTTCAACCTCAACAAAAATTGCTATAATTTAAACTAATTTTGTTTACATAAGATGTTTGTTGAGGTTATGAACTCATCTTTTTATCATTAGAGTATATTTAAAACTATAATAATAAACTCTGTACTGATAAGACTCTATGGGATTCACAAAAAGTCATATTTTAATCAGATTTTTTAAATAAATTTAAAGTGTTTGTAAGGTACTTACCACAAACCAATTAATCGTAAATAGCACAGGTGGTTATCTGTCTGAACCGCAAAATTTTTTTGACAATATCAGACAACTGCCAGATGTCAATTTTTGCGCCTAATTTGAAATAGGTACGTTTGTTTCATATAACCCCGGGTGTTTCATAATCCCTCATTGTAGGGTACTTGACAAATGTCAAAAATAATTTTTGACAAAATAAAAAGAATTTTCTTCTTCTACTTTCCCATTATTAGCCTGTGTGGCTCAATAAGTTTCTTGCTTTGTATGATTTCTTTAAAATGTGGGTATATACTATATATACACAAACAACCTTACTTACATGGATATGTACAATTAACAACCACTAACTAATAAAAAACAAGCATATATAGATTGATTGAAATAGTCTTGTTGTAGAAGGATCTTTATATTTCACAAAATATAACCAAAATGTGTGTGAAAAATTTATTGTCTATGAACTCTATCTCCAAACTGAGTTCAAAGGTGCTTCAAAGACCGCTCTATAACGTTGTTGCAAAATGCTTCCTCTATCTGTACTTGTTCCACATCGGGTCTAGTTATTTGGCAGGCCTAATATTATATTCAGTAACTTATAGTGAATTACAGAATTGATCCGTTGTCCAAAAGTTCTTTAGTCGTAAGCCGGTGCCTGATTAATATCTTAGATGAGATTTATTTTGTAAAATGTGCCTAGAAGATATAAATACAGTTACTATAATAATAATTAAAAAACATTACAATTAAATTGGAAATAAAGTTACCAGCATCACTATTGTGCTAATCAGAGAACTTAAATTAAAAAATTACCTCAATACTTCTAAACTTACTTGTCTAACTTTTCCCAAAAAACCATTAAATGAGCCCTGTCTAAATGGCGTTTAGTCCTTGAAAGTTCGATGACAGTCACGTTCCACTTTGCTACGTTTGGATCGATTTTCATTTCATCGTATTTTACGTGGAAAGCAGCGATTTTGTCGAAGATTTCTACTGGACTTTCCCACGGAAACCTAGAGAAAGACATATTGTTATATTTACAACAGTAAATCTCCCTAAGTTTGGTTTAAAATATATGTGTAGCTAAGAAGACTCTGCTTTGAATATGTTAATAGTGTGTTATAATGATCCGCTTACCCCTTAAATTGCCAGGCAGGCCCCATCACGAAAACAGCCACCACCCTATCCCAATCGCTGGGACTTAGCTTAGCAGGGTTGTCCACGACTCTATACGGCACAGTCTGACCGTTTTTTTGCCTCTGAATCAATACTTCATTATCCCTTTTGCCTCCATCTAACTTTTTCTGATCGTGGGTAACAAATTTCATGTCTTGGAGAATGTCTTTTACGTTGTACATAGAAACTAGGGAATTAGTACCTGAAAATAAATAAAAAATTTAGTAACAGAGGTCACAGTTTTAATGGTAGAGTCTTTAACTTACCTGCAGGAATTATGATAATGGGAGTCCTCGATACCCTCTTCTGTAAACCTCCTCCTGCAGCTGGTCTTGCTTGACTAGCTGGTATAGGAGCTTGTGGGGCCTGAGCTGTGGGCGCTTGGGGCCTGGCTTTTGGCTGACCTTCTGTCACTGACTTCAGGGTCATACCATGATAAGTTCCTTTAAAAAAATATTGTTTGTAAAAATATATTGGATTTCATAATTTAGTGATAATTACTTACCCATAGTATCAATTTTAAACCCTTCAGTTTCTTCTTTCTGTCTGTTAAATCTTTCCTGATCGTACCGATTGTACACTGATTGTTGAGCCGGTATAGGGCGCTGTATTGCTGGTCTGGGAGTAACTATAGGTGGTTGAACGGGCTGTGGTCTTTGGCGACCTAAAAAATAAGAAAATTTTTTAAATTCTAAAAAATGCAAATTATAAGAAATAACTTACCTTCTTCTCTAGCTTTAATACTATATAACATAGCGAAGATATTTTTGGAAAAGTTTTTCCCTGTACTTTGCAAGATCGTTGTTCTAGTACGCCATTGCCTTTCTCTACTAATGATGTCTTTGGTTATGTCTACATCCAGATCCAAGATAGCTCGTATGTCATATTCCTGACCAATGTCATCAATACCTATGGATAAATGTTTCCATGTAGAAATTTGGTAAAACGTTTTAAAAAGATGTAGACAATATAAAATGTTTACAAAGAAGAACCATATCAAGTCTAGCAACCAAACAATATTCAATCCACCTACCTTTAATAGTATTTCTTTTCTTGGCCAAACGTTTTGCTTTAATAGCGGCGATTTTTTCCACTGACATAGCTTCTGAGAGTGACTTGATGTTATCCACAGTTACGGAGGCCTCTTTGGGTGCGTCAAGACGCGCAGCCAGCTTCTCCCTGACTTTCTGCACATGCATATCCTCGAAACGAGGTTTCTTTGCAATACTTTCAGGTCCATCATACTCTGCTGATCTTTTAACCTATATGAAATAAATTTATTCCTTTTCTTATGTACTTAACAAAAAATTTAGGTGAATCCCAATAACTTTTTTAACTTCACTATCATACCTGAGTGGGTAATTCCAAAGGGGCACTCTTATCAATAGCAGAACAACTGGCAGTTTCTCCATTTAAATATGCAAGCAATTCTTTCCTGTCAGGACGTCGTACCACTGGAATATTTTCAGCTGCAGCTTGTCGTACGTACACAGGGTGAGTGAGCGATACATTCTTAAGAATAAATAGGAGACATTCTAGAGTGTAGTATTCCTTTGATGTACCATCTTTGCCTGACCTTTAAAGAATGCATATGTTAGCCTATGTTGTCTTCTAAATACCTACTTTCTTATGTAGCAGGTCATCTTTAGCAGCCACGATCGGAAGTAATAAGGTCCCCATTTACATACTCAATTATTAATAACTATCCAAGCCTATGTAACTAGATAATTCGTGTTATAAGAGAAAACCAATCTTATATAATAGAATTCCACCATCTGTGTTTTAAGAAATGGCTCGCTGGGGTTTTGATATTTCTAACTTGTTAATTGTACTGTAAAAATATGATATTCCTTATATAAACAATACTTTTAATTAATTTCCTAAATTAAAAGAAAACTATGGAGCGTGTTGAAATAAGCCAGTTCCAAAAATATGTTTGATCCGTTTCAAAAGGATACTAAGTGAGGTTACAATGCCACCCAATACGCAAAATAATTTTGGGGCTACTTACCCCCACATAAGATAGTTAGTCTTAACATTTTTTGGCCAAGAAAACTCTCCGAATATGATTTGACTATCTCGTTCAATTATTTCCTTTTTGTTTACGTTATATTGGCGAAGCAAACTTAACGGGTCCGCCATTTTCAACTTTCAACTGACACAACACTGTGAAGTTGGCAGGCTATGAATATGAATTTGACGTGGTTTCTGGTTCTTACTTCCACAGCTACTTATACTCCTTTGTGTGACCACAGAAAAACGGATGGTTGGTATCCGTCATCAAGGATGCTATGTAGTTAAGACCTTAAAATGGTTAAAGAAGAAAGCGATCGCGTCGACTTATCATTCCTCTGTGATAATACACTTTACGGGGATTTTTAAGAGTCGAACGGAATTTTACCAGGATGTTTTAAAAAGTATTCCAGTCATTTTGTACATAATAATTCGTAAAAAGGAATTCATCCAGCCAGTATTATATCGCATTGAATTTAATCGGACTAAACGATTAGAAGTAAAAATATTATATTTTTTGCACGGACAATACCTAACAAACTACTTTGTAGCCAGACGTGAATCAAAAAGTCGCAAATGTCTGAACAAAATCGAAAATCGTTAATTTTATTTTAGAGACAATTAAATTTTGGCTACAAGTATCAGGACAGCAGAAATGTGAGGAGCTGTACTTACTCCTGCTAGTACAGCGTTGCCAAATAATTTAAAATATCCTATATTTGAAAGAAATTGGCTATGTAACTCCTTGTATTTCCTTGCACCCGATACTTAAAGATCCCTGTTTCTGGTTTAATCCTGGATTTTGCCAAAGTGCCTACATTTTTCCAATATTTGAGGAGTGCCTTTAAGCTATATCGATGATAGTTGACTCTTAAAAGATCTTAAATATTATTGGTCGATGGGCCTTGAGAAAAATAAAACACTTTAAATTTGAATGTATATTATATATTTCGATACAAAAGTTTCTTCTGTATAAATTCATTTTAAAAAGTGAGTACAAAAGTTTAATTTAGGGTTTAGGGCCGTACAATAATACGGCCGTATAAAGGCCACCCTATAAGTCTTATGTTTTTTTTTATTTTAATTTAAAAAATAAAATATAATAAAAGTACGGATCAATTAATATTTCATAAAAAAACAATTTTCAATCGGAGTCTGCATCGTTTTTATTTTTCACAATAAAATTTTTACCATAAAATATATTTGATTGCGCACAGGGACTTTTAAATATTAATAAAAATTAAGCAACAGTTTGAATATATAAAATGTTATTCGAATCATAATCAAACCAGTAATACATTATTTTTTTAAATAAGTTTTAGATTCAACTCAACACGTTTTTAACGAAACTTATAAAATCCAAAAAGTAATCGAAAATTCCAGTGAACCAAATTTCGTCGACCTAAAAAAAAATTAGATAAAGAAGATAGACGGTGACAACAACATATTATGAAGCTTTCGGAAATGACGTAAGTAAAAATGTCGCCCCGTGACTACTCAATGCCCCTAAAAATATACAAAGATCCATTCTCCGAATCGATTAAAAACGAGATATAAAATAAATTGCAATTAATAAATAATCTTGTAAAAGACTATCTATAACAATAGTCTATTTTTTTTTCGTAGTTTGACTACATTAAAAAAAATCAACATCTTCCTATTGGAAAAATTTTCTTAAAAAACAGAAGCTGTAAAAATTGATGCTTTACGAGAAGAAGAAGGTTCCAAAACGAGTTATATCTTTTACTCGACTTTTAAAACTTCCTGCTACACATAAGTACTTAAAAATAGATTCGCAATTAATATAGAGTTCTGTAAGTAGGTTCCCCAATACATTACTGCCAGCGCTTAAAAAATGCTAGGATTTATTATAAGAACTTGTAAATACTTAAAAATGTTAACGCCATAATAATTTTATATAAATCCCTGGTAGTTACAAAACTTCAGTATGCATGCACTATTTGGGATCCTCAGTATGCCAATACGATTGCTCTTTTGGAATCTGTTCAGCGCAAATTTTTAAAAATTTTGTACTACAAGTCATTTTCAGTTTATCCGCCAAGAGGTCCAGATCCAAGGCTTTTGTGTAATTTGTTTAATTTTCCTTCTGTAAGACTATTGCGTATAAAAGCAGGAATTATTTCCTATATAAAATAATTAGACAAAATAGATAATAAAGAGTTCTTAGGACAGCTTCCGTTTAGAATAGGCTTAATCAATACTAGATCCGCATATGTATTTTATGTTCCTGCACCTAGGACAAATCTGTACAAAAACTCACCGCTTATAGGTTTGTTCCTACAGCGATCAGAAACAGTCCTTGACAGTCAGGATTCTGCGCAGTAAATATAAAAGTATCCCCACAAAGATTTTGGACAGTTTGAAAACCCAAAGTCGCTGTTCCTACACGCTTCTCTGATAGTTTGCCTACTGTCAGAGCAGTTTGCGAATCTTTTGCCAGTAAAATGTCCGGAGCATGCGCGGTTAAACGCTAGCATAACATATGACATAACCTATTTTTATTAGACGTGTTTTGCGGTTTTTGCTTTTGTATAGACTTTTTCTATTATTAAATTAAGAAATGAGCGACATTGCGTCATCTGATGAAGATTCAGAAATATTTACCTTCATAACTTTGTTCATTCCAAACGAGTTTAATTAACGAAATAACAATAAAACAATTATGAAAACGATAACAAAATATATAAACTTTGAGGTTATGTCCATCGTTTAAAATTTCTTTAGTTTTAAACACCGAACCGAAGTTAGTTGATTTCGAACGCCTGTTCCTACAAGAGTTTGAAACCGGTCAGAAATCAGACTTGCGCCGTAAAGTTGGTTTGAAAATTGTCATGAAGTTGTCGGGGATTCGCTGTAGGAACAAACCTTATAAGACTGTGCTCTTATTTTAATAAATATTGTGGAGACATTGACATATATAATTTAAACTGTGAAAAATTAAAATTAAGGAATGAACTGCTTAGGCAATTACTGTAATTGTAATGCTAATTGAAGTAATCTACGAAACTCGATATTATTGCAAACATCTTTTAAAAATCGAACACAGCAATAGGCGTTAACCACCAGATGTATCGGTAAAAGAAATACCTAGCGTCGATACTAATTGTAGGAACAATATAGAAAGTCTCCTGTTTTTTAAGAAACAATTTTCCAAACTTAACATATCTACTGGAATGAACGGGTTTTCAGCTCAAATAGAAAACTCGTGTACAATCTAAGCTCAATTGCTTATATTAAATATAAGGAGGACAAATCCATAGAGCAGAATAGTACAACCTAACTCGCTTTTGTATACGGGATGTGTCCAAAAAGAAGTCAATAAATTTACCTGACATTTATTTAGTGTCATTTTGGACACACCCTATATACACATACATACATTCATCCGGACGTTCTCGGAACATTTCCTCCGCATTCCCAAACACTTAATATTTACGTAAACCCTGTATAATGGCGATAAAAATGATTGAGGAATTAAAAACGGCCGAAAATGTTCAGTACGTCCGCACTGGATTTAAAAAGTATACGTAGTGCCTAAATACAATCGCGGTAATTGATAACGTCGATTTGTCACGACTCTTTCTATCCCATACACTTCGTAAAAAGACGCGTATATTAAATTGATGACGACATAGCAAAATATATAGCCCGACAAGTGTATAATCAAGGATATCAAAATATAAACTTAAAAATATATTTACAAGGTGTTCTTTTTTTTTCGTAAAATCCTTAAAAGTATAGGTTCGATAGGTCGAAGTAATGCAAGTTTGCATTTTGACACAAAACAATACCACATTTACGAGGAACCCTAAAAAAGTGTTCTGCTTGCTTTATACCTCTCATTTAAGATTTAATTTAACATTTAAACTAAACTAAGAAATAATTTTGTTAATTTATACGTCAAAAACGTGCCACTAAACTAAATTAAATGAAGTGCAAAAATATCCAGCTGTTGTTACAACATTAAAGAAAGCAAGTAGTAAAAACAAATCATCGTCTTCCATTACAAATCACAAGAATTTAGATCAGTCAAAATAAATATAGAAAAACCACTTTATTTGTTGATAAACAAAAATTCCAACAATAATGTTAGGCTATTGTCACCGATCAAAATATTCTTCTTATCTTCCTGGCCAATCACGGCTAAGTTGTGAAGAACGACTTAACGCGATTTAGCACGATCTTTTACCTCAAGTTGAAAGTTGACCAACTCTTAAATTAAATTAAATGTTAAATTAGTTTAAATAAGAGGTATAAACGTATGCATAAGAAAATTAACTTTCAACTTTTAAATTCTTAGTTTAGCTTAAATCTTAAATTAAATGTTAAATGTGAGGTATAAAGCAGGCATTCTCCCTACCCGTTGCAAAAAAATAATTTTGTTTTTTAACATATTATTATTCTTCCATGTACTTGTGCCTCCCGTGGCGGCGGCAGCGACTTTATTCCATCAGAATAATTCCAAGTAAAAATACGACAAAAGTACATTTATGAATGAGATGCGTGGTCTAGATGCGCATAAAGTTAAAATCGACATTCCACCAAAAAAATTGTTTCCCACTATATTGAAAAGTTTTAAGTCAATCATGTGTTTGTTTACCAAGAATCCCTTGAAGAAAAATATGTAAGGGTGACCAAAGTATCGATAAAACTACTGCATCAGTTAGCAATAGGTTTTTCGAACTATACAAGCATAATAAAGAAATATCTATATGGAACGATGTGGTACGCATAATTGCCAATAAGCAAACTGGCATTCCTTCGAGTTAAATGTCGAAAAGTCGTCACCACTTCTCTTTTAGAGCAAGTAATGAACGAATTGACACAAAAACTGTTACAATATAGATTGTATCAAAAAAATAATAACCTTGTCGGACTTCCATTGTCTTTATTTTGTTACTTAACACAACGTTTCGGTGAGTTAGTATCTCTAACCGTTTTCAAGTGTAAACTAAATTATAATTCTAAGGCTACTGTCTTAAATCCCATCCATGTGCAATGAAGCTTGATGACTCCGCTTACGTGCTTACTGGAGTGTGAAGTTTGAGCTGTTGGTTTTGGACAAGAAGAGGCTTCCGGATATTGGGGATATGTATAATTGGTTTACTAAATATATGGGTATTTTGATTCCTGAAAGCCGCAACAAAAAGACCTCTTTGCGTACTAGTTAAAGAACATCTAAAACATAGTCAAATAGGTGAAACTTTGAGATCAGGCATAGCGGAACATGTATGGACCAACCAACATAATATACAGTGGTCAGAAGCCAAGGTTTTGGACACGGAACAGCACTGGAGAAAACGAAAATTCAAAGAAGCAGCTTTCATGAATCAAAATACCCACATATTTAGTAAACCAAGTATAGATATCCCTAATATCTGGAAGCCTCTTCTTGTCCAAAAGCAACAGCTCAAACTTCACAGTCCAATAAGCACGTAGGCGGCGTCATCAAGCTTCATTGCACATGGATAGTATTTAAGACAGTAGCCTTAGAATTATAATTCAGTTTACACTTGAAAATGGTTAGAGATACTAACTCACCGAAACGTTGTGTTAAGTAACAAAATAAAGACAATGGAAGTCCGACAAGGTAAGTATTTTTTTGATATCACTTCATTGTCTACCACCTTCAAACAAACATAGATTGTAGTGTCACAAGTACAATAAAAGAGCTTTTCCGCGTCGAAGGCAAAGTTACAGTATGGCTTCGTAATTTCATCGTGTAAACTAAATGACCATCAAAAATCATCTTATAATTTACAACATTAAAATACAATTAACGCAAGGAAAAATTGTTGCCGGAAAACGCACACGTGTGTTAAGTGAATGCACTCTGTATTTGACTTGTACTTGTAAACCTCTCGCGCGCACGCGTGTCCAACGCAACGCTAAGTACGTAAAATTTGCCTTAACCTAAAAAAAATAAACATAAAATTAAGCAAAATACTGTCTGTTAAGTATGAGCCCGCCACCGAAAGCTTAGAATGGGCCAGTGGCATCAGAAAAGGCCAAGTTAACATAGACACTACAATTCAGAAATATGTTACCAAGAAATTGTGAAATATACTTCTTACAAGAGCTCATGGTATTTAATAAAACATATTGGGTCCCTCTTCCGGATAAAAGCATAATTGACCAGGATACGGGCGATTGTGTGTTTTAGATAAGATTTAGACCTGTTCTTTGTTAACTGGACCTTTCCTCACATTTTGACCCTAAGGCACATCGAAGTCTGTAAGGTTTCCTAATGATCGCCCCTGAGGAGTTCCATCAAAAGGTTGAAACTGGGTCCTTCGCTGTCTTTAGATTTTATCGTCAACATTTCTTTACCGACCTGAAATAAAATAAAAGTGATAGAACAGAATATACCGAGTGTACAGCACTGCCAATGCGAGAATGCCCATGGGAAAATCCTCTAAAATATTGATTCCTCTATTAATTTTACATTAAAATTGTATTAGACTTGATGACTCGCGCACCAAATTTTATTATTTTCTGATAAGCTAATTTAAAAAAAACTGTTCGTAAAATTCTTAAAAATTAAATAGGGCTCTGACGTACAGTTGTATTCACAAAAAAAGCGTACACGAATTAGAATGAGAGAAAACCTTAACCATATTTGCGTAAAACCGGCTTATCGCATGTCAAAGGTTATTAAAAATGCAAAGCATTGGCGTTGGGCGTTAGTTCAATGGAATAGCAAAAAAAATTTTTTTTTATTTATAATATATCTTAACAGTTTTATAAAAATTACAATAGAAACAAATAACGTTTAACAAGAATAAAAAATCGAATATTTGGTCATATTATATCGCTGTTTTTCTATTATTTGAGCCAGTCTATTCGGAATTGACTGAATTATATTTGATACAATATTTGGATCAAGCTCTTCCCAGCACCCATGTATTATTTCCCATAAATCTTCTGAATTTTGTGGCCTAAAATTTCGATTATATATATTTTTTACGATTATACCCAAAATATTTTCAATTGGATTGATATCGGGACTATAAGCGACCCAAGGCAGCACTACCACATTATGGGTTTAAAACTTACAGCATTGGCACTGTGGCTAGTATATCGTTCTTCAAACCTGGTATTGTTTGGACGGTACACACGAATTTGTCCGTTATAAGTCGACTGGAACGTCTTTTCATCAGTCAAAATGATCCTGTTTCAAAATTGAGGATTGCGGTATACAGGGTGTTCTCAAAGTTGAGTCATTTATTTTACCAGGTTGTAGAACTCGTAAAAATAAGTAATTGTACCAAAAATCATTTATATAAAAGTTGCAGAATAAAGAAGTTATTAACAATTGAAAAAATGTAAAATTTAAAAACTGTAAGACCTGATTTTTTGATATTCTCGACCAACGCAGTGGTATCAATGTCTTGTTTACTGGCGATACTGGGTATGGCTTATTTTTTTGTATGACACAAATTACTTATCATTCATTCATTTTACGGGTTTTAGTGGTCGAGAATACCAAAGAGCAGGTCTTAAGTTTTTAAATTTTACATTTTTTCAATTGTTAATGCGTTTTTTATTCTGCAACTTTTATATAAATGATTTTTGGTACAATTACTTATTTTTACGAGTTCTACAACCTGGTAAAATAAATGACTCAACTTTGAGAACACCCTGTATATAATTTAAAGCAAAAATAATCCTTGATTGTCGCTGTTCTTCGGTAAGAAACATTTCTTTCACAGCTGGGCGACATTTTAGTTCAAATTCCTCGACTCTCCTGCTGACGCTAGGTTGGGAGGCAGGAAATGCTGTATCAATAACAGCATCCCTTGCAGTTGCAAATGGAAGTATCCTGTTCAGGGTTGGAACGTTTGGGACGACCAATTTTCCTGTTTAGGGGTTCTTCTTGTTCCCAGCGTTGCTTAATTTCAATATAGTTTTTTTATTTCTATTATACAACTGCGCTACAGCACGGATTGACCATCCTTCTTCGATTCATGATACAATATAAGCCTTCTCAACTTCAGACAACTGACGAGACATTTTTATGTTCTTCTGTCAAAGTTTATCAAACGTTACCACCCACCATGCAGTTTCAACATTAATTACACCGACGCCAATGCTTTGCATTTTTGATAAATATCAGCTGCAGAGCAACAGCAGCTGAGAAAGTCGTGATCATAAGAACCTTTTTTTATCGTTTTAATTACCTGGCATGTTCGTTGCAACTCGGGTATCCGTAACAGCAATTCCCCAAATTTGGCGGGACTTTCGGGATAGTGCGACAAAGTGTAGTCCTGTAGGGCTTTTAAGGCTTTCTCTTGGGATGCCCGCACTTTTTCTACTTCTCTTAATTCTGACGTATCTGTAATATAATAATAAGCATATTATCATTGCTTCTATATTATTACTCACGCAGCATAAGCATTTTATTCTATGACCAAAGTCCTCTTCCTTTTATGTCTTTTAATAAGCATGGCAAAGTAAAAAAAATTTGCTGAGCCGAATTAAATTGTTTTGTTTGTGCTGCCTGACACAGAGGAACAATATGTCGGACTTTGTCGAGTCTGATGGTTACTGAATTAACTTACCCGACGTCAGGAGGACGATAACCTTCATGGAAACATACTCGTACTGATCGACCTTCAGCCTCCTTAAATGTTCTGTAAAATTTAACATTCTTTCTATACAGGCGGCCATACCCATTTCCCGGGCCTGCGCCAGCGTGATGCTCTTCCCCAGGGACACTCTGATTTCTCCGGGAGTTGACATGGATCGGAAGCAACAGGAAAAAAGCAGGAGTTCGCACCAGGAGTTGATGAGAAGGCAGATTTGGTCATCGATCTGAAATGGCGTTTTGTGTTACTAAACAAAATTCAAAAGAAATCCAATCACAGTATTTTCGAATCCCACATACATATATTGATTGAATATTTTTATTTACTAACCTTTTGACATAAAAATGGTATACTACTTTTGTTTCGATAAATCTAACCGTTCTCGAGAAAAACGCTAAAATAACATTGCTTGAATGTGACGAATACAAAATCATTTTAATTTATTTTCAACCTTAAACATGGCATGGCAAAGGAAGGAATATTCCATGGAGTTCGTCGGAATTTTTTAAGAAGAATTAATGAATGCATTGAAAAGGAAGGACTTTGAACCTTTGATTTGAATGTTAATCAATTGTCGAAAAAATGTTATAGGAAGAGATAGCATTTATTTTCGGCCTAGAATTATCCCCTAAATTTTTTGCTCATCATTTCCGGAAACCCTGTATATATTTGCAACGTTTTTATACATAGTTCAGCTCATTATTCGCTATAAAAAGGCTTGCAAACCAACACAACTAACATTGTCAAAGGCCTCGGAGAAGTCTGTATACACCGAGTCTACTTGGTTGACCATTCCCCAAGGCGTCCAACAGATCAGCTTCTTATTCTACAACGTTGTTACTGTAGAGCGTCCTGAGCAAAAGCCAAGCTGACTGGGATCAATAATACTTTTGCAGGCCCACGTAGCCTGCAAACCTTTGTCGATGTCGATTTAAAGACCGGCACAATGAAGCTTTAATTATTATTAACTACTCACCGAAATATTCTTAAATAATGGAAGACTCTTGCACCACTTGACAATCTTATACAACCTATGGTCAGCTATATTGCACAAATTCGCCACAAAGTCCGGACTGGTGTCGGTCGACCCCGCCAAGGCGGTCCCCGCCAACAGGGGGTGGTTGGAGAGGTTGTGGACCGCGCCGCTCGCCCCCTCGTTTCCGAGGTGCCCCTCGACGCTCAGCTTGTTCAGTTCCATTTCGTTGTAGTGCCATAGGTGCTCCACATCCATTATTTCCTATAAGAAACAGGTACATCAAAGTTTGGTAACTACGTTTATTGGCGACGAAGATCCAGTAAAGACAGAGAAACCATTTCATTTATTGTTGCCTGTTTTGGAGTACGGAAGCATAATTTGGTCCCCCCAGTATAACGCGTGGGTTACACTCATTGAAAGAGTGCAGAGAAAGTTTGTTAAATGTATGTATTATAGGAAATATGGTATATATCCTCAGAAGGGGTGCGATAACGAATACCTTTTGGGTGTCTTTGGCAGGCTTTCATTGAATAAAAGAAGAATCAAAATTTTGCTATGCACTTTGTTTAGAATTTTTAAAGGTGAAATTGACTGCCCCGGTATTCTAGGGAAACTACCATCTGCTGTCAATAGAGTCCTCGAACAAACCTTTACAAAAATTCTCCAATTTACAAAATGTGTCACTTTTTTAATTTGTATGCATCAGATATTGAGGTAGATACAACTATAGTCTTGGTCAGTTCAAGGATTTGGTCGAGAGAAAACTGAGGACCAATTAACAGACGTAATATTGTGATGCTCAGTTGAGTACCAATTTTTATGGGGTTTTGATACTTGTTCGCCTCAAAGGCTTTTGTTTTTGTTATATTCACTAGCTGTAAGATGTATCTGTAATTGGCACCAGTACTGTTGATACTTATAAATAAATAAATAAATTCATAAACGTCCTCATCTCACTGTTTATAGGGCATTCTATCATATGACAGGTCATAGTCCATTTAAGCTCAAACAAAACTCAAAAAGGAAGTAATTGAGGTCTATCGATTGTATTTTCCACTTACTTGCAATAACGGAGGGACACCCTTCGACCTTGCCATGGTTCCCCTTTTGTAATACTGCGACATAACGTTGTCGGGAGGTTCCAGTTTTATTGTGAAGCCCGGATGGTGCTCGCCTAGACCTTGCCTAAAATAACAAGAAGAGGCTTTAAAAAATAAGCAACTTCGACTGGAGACGTCAAGAAAACAATTATTATAGGTCGAAGTAAAAAGCTTAACAAGAGGCTTTAAAAAATGTACCTTAAGTCTGTTGAACTGGCCCTTAGTTCAGTTTGTGTCGCCAGCGAAGGAGGCAACGAATACGAACACTGGTACGTCGATCTTCCGCCTCGTGTCCGATCTTCTCTTATTGCTAAAAGACAATGAAATATTTTGCAAAGTAGAAACAACTTATTTAAAAATAAATGTGATTAATCGACACTTGCGTCCTACCTTCTAGTTTCATACCACATTGAAGGCACTTGTCGAATCTACACGCCGGACATTTTTTTCTTGTCGCTACTGTTACTGGACACTGTGCGCCTCTTAAACATACATAATTTTTCCTAAAAAATATCATTTAGTATTAAAAAAAGAGATTCAAATCAAAGCAGCATCGTCGGTACAGCGGTCGGAAACCGTCAGCAAATTAACGACGCATGCGTACGTGTTTTAAAAGCGTTCGCACGCGACAAATCCCAAACCGCAGAAACTCCGGTGTTCACAGAAGCCAAATTGTAACGTTTTTGCAAAGCAAAAAATTTACAACCAGTTCGCGACCAGTTAAACAACCACGCGTGCGCAGAGAAAAATTGGATGTCTGTTGGCATTGCTTGTACGAACGAAACTATACAGTGTGGTTGTTTAAGTGTGCAACATATTATGGGCAATTTTTTTTATTACCGATTTCTCAGAAAATTTTATTCTTGATAAAAGTTGGTGCATGTTCGATAATCATATTAGGTGCACTTGGAATGGTAGCAAGTCAAACGGCGTACAGGATAGGCCAAAAAATATAAAACTTGTACAAGAATAAAGTACCCCTATTTCAGAAAATTCGGCAAAATGTTATAAAGAAAAGTTGTTTAGAATTAAAAGTTATGCATAGATTCAAAAATGTGACCTCCTAAAATAAAAAAAATATATTTTCTTAAAAAAACATTAATAATTTAGGTATCTGCGATTATTTTAGTAGAAATTCAAAATAAATAAGAAAGCTTCCTTATAGAAAAAATTGATAATTATTTTAGGGCCTGCAAACGTTATTTTTGACATATAAACTTAAATGTGTCAAAAACGCTTAGACTTAGACATAGGCCCCCATCAACATTAGCATACTGTCAAATTTTCAAAATTTATATGTATATATAGATCGAAGCTGGTTTCGGCGGGACACTTACCTATTTTGAACAGTCCTTTTAAAAAATCCTTTACACGATTCACAACTAAAAATACCATAATGGAAACCAGAAATTTTATCACCACAGATTGGACATGGGCTATTTATAAGCTGCTGCCTAAAAAACGTACAAAATTATTAGTAATTTATTTAAATAACGTATATTATTTACTATGTGGCCATACCTCGATATCCCAGGTTGCGCCGGCAACGCCGCGTGAAGTAACCCAGTCTTATCGTCAGTCTCGTCCCCTCCGCCGGGATCGTGTTCGTATTTTTGCTCATATTTCGGTTCGTATTTTTGCTCGAACGGCGATTGGACGGAAGACGCATCTTCGGGAAGATTTCTGTACAGAACGCCGTGGTGCAGGGGGCTGCCGTGTAGTGAATTATGGATATGTCGCCCCTGAAAAAGTATTATTATATTTCTTGTTTATAAAAAGCGATGTTGTTGATTATTTGCTTGTTTTAACACCCCGTAGAATTGGTAATATCACGGAGGTGACAGACTAGAGATCCTTGTTTGAGATCATAGACATTTACTTTTAGATACGTACAGCTTATCTCCTGCGCAAACAAAAGTTACGTTTTATGGGTGAAAAAATGCGTCCGAGCGCACGGCTTACCGGTCTCATGCCTTCTCTCCCAGCAGAATTGGGCATGCGCACAAACCTCTTGTTATCGGCCTGTCCTTTATCGACATGCTTAAAATACACTCCAGAAACGGCTCGGCGCCATTTTTGTTGTTGTTTTATAAGTTTTCTCTGTGGATTCCTTGTTGTTTATTGTGGGTATTTAATATTTACGAATTTCTAGGTTTTGTGTAGTTTAATGAATTGTGTTTGTGCTTTTATAGACTCAGATACTCTGATTGGAATATAAACAATGGCTAGTAGCAGCCATGGTATTTTACAACAAACCAAAATAGGGGTAAAATACCTGGTATTTCGTATTTTCAGTAAATATGGAGTAGTGATGTGTCTTCTTAACATAGTATAAAACAAAGTCGCTATCGCCGTCTGTCCCTATATGTGCTTAAATATTTAAAACTACGCAACGGATTTTGAAGCGTTTTTTTTTAAATAGATAGAGTGATTCAAGAGGAAGGTTAACTAGCGACCCGCCCCGGCTTCGCACGGGTGCAATTTCAGAAAGTGGCATGCCGGGTACTAATATATCGGGTTTGTATTTATTCCAGCGGGTTGCAACGCATGCCGGGTACACGCTAGTGATATATAACTTTATTTTATTATTATCTAATAAACACATCTACTAGGCCTAGGCTACACAAACAAGGTATGAAAATAGCAGTATGTATGTATGAACACACCAAGACAGATTACCCCGCTGCATGTTTTGGTATATTTTATTTGCGGCCCTGCAATCCATAATTAGGTACTTCTATTTTGCGGACAATATATTGCTTCAAAAAGTTTAAAAATACACTTTTCTCTATACCTACTTATATTATATAAAAGAAAAAAGTAAATACCGAGGTATGTTTATATTAATGCAAGGGTGAAAGTATTCCACGGGTCAAGTTCTCGGGCGAAAACTTTTTCAAATTCTTGAACAAGAAATTGTGCTTAAAAATGTTTTACAAACAAACCCTTAAAAACTGTTTTCTATCCTCAACATCTGATAGGTTTGCAACTACTAAAAATGCCGAAAATAACAACCTTATTTCCCAACTTGATCGAAAATTGAGGAGAAATTCCAATTTTTGGCAAGAATTAGAGGCAAATTTGAGCTGTTTACGCGTAAAAATAAATTGAAAATCAACTTTTACAATTTCTCGATCAAGGAGTCAAATTTTAAAGCCCGGACCTGTCTATTTTCCTAATTCGTCAAACGATAATGTTGCAGGGGCGCATGTCTAATCGTGCGTAGCTCTGTTTACAGGCCGTAAATTTGCCCTAAACCTAAATGGAAACTTAATTATTTAACTAAAATAATCCCCACGTACCCATACCATAAAATCAATTATAATTTTAAGGATACTCGGTTTCAAAACTACAAACGCACAATAATTACAAATCGTTCAACAGGATATCGTTAAGGATACAAAAATCTGTGGACAGGTATTTTCAAGTAGCCAATACAAGTTAGTTTTTAATGTATGCCGCCTTTTATAAAAACACATTCCGCGGGGGATAAAAAAATTGGCAGTTCCCGTACCAAAAGCGAGCATTAGATACCTACAAGGTTGTTCCGATTTTTTGCACTCGTTGGGTTACTCATTTTTTTTCTGGTTGCCTATTTTGCATACAAGTGGTTTAAGGCGTGCCGCGGCGTTTAACAGTCGTGCCAAATGGAATGTCGTGTACAAGCTTA
Source organism: Polydrusus pterygomalis (assembly GCA_963969555.1). NCBI lineage: Eukaryota > Metazoa > Arthropoda > Insecta > Coleoptera > Curculionidae > Polydrusus > Polydrusus pterygomalis. Next base: position 12,947,674 of record OZ018383.1, read on the forward strand.
TTACAGGATGGACTAGTTACATTTATTTGCATGTAAATCTTAGTAACATTTATTATTATGTAAACCATAAAAAAATTATTTCGTTTTTTTTTCAGGCATACATCTACATAATACTACAATAATGGCCTCACGCATTTGTAAACAAAGATACACACGATTAGACATGCGCACTCTAACATTATTAACAATTAAGTTGCCCTTCAATTTATTTTTACGTGTAAACAGCCAACAAGCTCAGCTTCAGGGGATTGAAGAATAAGTTTATCGAAGACAACATAAACATATTTATTATATTATTAAATTTTAAATAAACTTATTATTATTATTATTATTATTATTATTATTATTATTATTTGCCCCAAATTCTTGCCAAAAAATTGGAATTTCTTCTCAAGTTGGCAAATAAGATAGTAATTTCTGGAATTTTTAGTAGTTGCAAACCTAGCAGATTTTGAGGATAGAAAAGTGGTTTTATGGTTTTGTTTCTAAAATTGGTTTAAAACTGATTCGTCGTCGTGTTTTTAGTTTAAAAAGGAAGGGAACCAGTCAATTAAACTATAAAACCTATAAAATCGAATATAAAAAGCAAACAAAACCAGCAAAATAACCAATCTTCAATGTTATCGCGTACCTAACCTCAAGTCAAATATTAGTTGGTATATAACTTGTATGGATTTTTACAATTTGGTAAAAATTTGGGTACGTGTAAAACATTGTTCAACAATTGAAGAATTTGAAAAAGGTTTTGCCCGAGAACTTGACCCGTGGAGTAATATAAACCACGTAGGTATTTACATTTTTTTTTTATTATATTAGTAGAGAAAAGTGTCTTTTAAACTTTTTGAAGCAATATATTGCCCGAAAAATAGGCGTACCTATTATACGTTATTATTTCTTGAAAAAAATTAAAATTTGACAGATAACGCGAATCACGTGACTACTATTTTTTTGCTTAAATTTCATCTCGATCGAAGCAAAACCTGATGCCAAAGTTAAATTTCGAATAAAGCTATTAATAAAAAAAAATCCCATATGATGCGGACTTTACTGGTCACACTGTATAATTATAACTCATTTGGTTTTTAGTTATTTCTATTTTAAAGCAACCGTTAGATATCAACAGAATGATATTAAACTAAGATTATAATATAAATTAATAACGTTGTAGATGATTAGAAGTAGGGTAAAGTTGCCCATGGTAAACCGAATTTCATTCAGATGATATCGGCGATTTACCGTTAAAAATATGACCTCGGGTGAAAGTTTACAAAGCTCTCCTCTCCGGCAATCCACAAGAAGTTTGCGTGAAATGGCGGCAGTACATATATACTGATTGTAATTAACTTTCAAAATGCCTTTATTCCAAACTAATTTTTACAGTTCATTTCATGGAAAAGGACAATATAATATAGAAAATAATAACCAATAAAAAAATAACATTAAAAAAAATGGAAGTTAATCCAATTTAATTCATTAATAAAATCAATTTAAAAAAAATAGTATAAATAATTTAATTTAGAAAATATACGTTTAATTGTTTTTTAAAAATTACCAATTTTTTAATTTTTCTGATGGTCTTTGGAAGATTGTTATATTTTATTATTCCGTCATATAAAAGGGATTTTTTTCCGAAATTACTTTTTACTGGTATAGTTTGATAATTTATACAATATCTGGTGTTATGATCATGTCATGTCTTATTTTCCTGAAGTGTTTGTTTGATTTTTTTTTCTTTTAAAATAATAGAGTGGATTATAGAATACACATTTTTAATTTATAAATGTTTTGAACGGGTAAATACCCCTTCGGTCTATATAGCTTAACAGTTGGTTCTAAATGTGGTAATTTGTTTATGCATTTAATTAATGACTTTATTTTTGTAATGGTTTTAAGTTTGATAAACAAGCAGATCCCATGCAGAAGCTTAGTATTGTAATTTTGAATATATTAATGAAAAATACTTATTTTTTAAGTATTTCAAAGAAATGTAATATCTAGCTCTGTACAAAACAGATACCAAAGTAGATATCGAGTTTATAATATACTGGATATGGCCTTTTCAATTTAAATTTTCGTCTAAAAATAATCCTAAAAATTTAGTCGTTTTTGAATATTGAAGATTTTCATTATTAAATGTTAAGGGGTTAATGATAGAATTTATTTTACAGTGTCGGCAAGAAAGTTCGCATCAAATGGGATTTTTTTTTATTATTAGGTTTAGGTAAAAATTGAAAATGCAGTTAGTTTTTGCTTACCTAAAAACCAAAAATGACGTATACTGAAGCAGTTGCACGACTTGCGTTACCTGTCAAATTTGACATTTTTAATAAAATAGGTTCAAAAATGCCACTATTTATCAAAATATCGAAAAACTTTATTCGAGAAAGTTGTTTATTTGGACATTTTTAGCCTCTGTACGAAATTTTGACAGTCTAATAGAATTTTTATTTTTTGTCAGATTCTTGAAAATTTTGATCAACCCTCGTAGATTAACTTTTATATATCGATGTAAAACCATTTGCCTTTACTTCATTGGTAATCTTAATGCAATTTTGTGTAAAATTTTTGTTTCCAATTATTTATTTTGCTTCAAACACTGAAATTGTTATTGATCGGTATGTAATGTTTGATGCAAAGTTTATCTAATTACATCAGTTTTACCAAAACCGACGTTTCTCATTTTTCTTAAAGTTAGTAAACAGATGTACAAAAAGAAAATATTAGGAAGCTTTCGTTGAAATTATACTTAATTAATATTAAATTAAATTAATTATACTAAACTAAATTTTTGTTGAATAAAATGTTTCGAGCGATTAATATTTATTCTTGTTGATCCAATATTAATTAAGTAAAATTTCAACGAAATCTTCCTAATATTTTCTTTTTGTACATCTGTTTACTAACTTAAGAAAAATAAGAAACGTCGGTTTTGGTAAAACTGATGTAATTAGACAAACTTTGCATCAAACACTACATACTAATCAATAACAATTTCAGTTTTTGAAGCAAAGTAAATATTATGAAACAAAAATTTTACACAAAATTGCATTAAGATTACAAATGAAGTAAAGGCAAATGGTTTTACATCGATGTATAAAAGTTAATCTACAAGGGTTGATCAACATTTTCAAGAACCTGGCAAAAAATAAAAATTGTATTAAGTTGTGTAAAAATTTCGTACAGAGGCCAAAAATGTCCAAATAAACAACTTTCTCGAATAAAGTTTTTCGATATTTTGATAAATAATGGCATTTTTGAACCTATTTTATTAAAAATGTCAAATTTGACAGGTAACGCAAGTCGTGCAGCTGCTTCAGTATACGTCATTTTTGGTTTTTAGGTAAGCAAAACCTAACTGCTTTTTCAATTTTTACCTATACCTAATAATAAAAAAAAATCCCATTTGATGCGGACACTGTATTTTTTGTTATAAACATAAAAGAAGATTTTGTAAAATTTAACGTAAGTTTATTTGATTGAAGCGAAGAAAGAAGTATTAGTACATGTGACCATAAAATTTTGCCCACAGCCGTCACTAAAAGTCACCTGTGGTTTAGAATTGACACATTGGCGCGGAGAGAATATCTCCCATATATGAATAGAAATCGAGCTTTCTTAATGTAGGTTATTATTGGTCATTGTCTCAAAAGAGGCGACTTTCCCCTACTAATAATGTAATAAGTGTAAAACGGTACAAGAATATTGCAGATATTACAAAGATTAATTCAGCGTTCACGCTCGACAGCACATCTTGATTAAGTAAATAAATAGTGTAAATTTAATTTAAATTATTTTATTTAACAATAAAAAAACATATAACAGTTAAATCGCGTAATAAAAGGAATATGCTATGTGGAGGTTATAAATAGCTAAAAAGGCATGTTCAGTATTGCGGCCAGGCCCAACTAAAATGATACCAGAAGTACCGTGCGAGGAAAAATTATTTGCATCAAAGAGTGCCTTGCATCTAAGGACGTAATGCTTAGCCGTAGAGCTTAATACCTGTTGGATGTCAGTATCTACCTGAATTAACAATCAATCAGTTATTCCGTCATCTTTGACAGTCGTTACAAGTAATTATTTGATTCATCGCTAATTTTTCCAATTTCTTAAACCATTCACACAATGGGCTTTACGGAACAGCACAAAACATTCATGATTGAAGCGTGTTTTCGAAACGGGGTTGGAGTAAATGGTGAGTGGCAATAAAATTCGGGTTTGTGCATGGACGGTTTTCACGGAACATTTTCCTAACGTTGCTTTTATCGCTGGGGATTTTTATCATTGCCTGAAAAGAACCGTGGCTGTGTTTACGGAAACAGGTTCTATACAACACAAAAAAGGAGCAGGAAGACCATCTGTAAGAACAGAAGAACTTGTTGCAAACGTTCGTGAAATAATGCAAAATACGCCAACAAATTGTATAAGACGCCTGTCCCAAGAAGTGGGAAGATTTTATGGAACATGCAGGACTATGACTATTCTTAAGAAGCAGCTAAATTTATTTCCTTATAAATTGCAAGTAATCCAAGAAATACAAGCCGCAAATTTTGAAAGACGCAGAAATTACTCTCAATAATTTACCTAAAATTTATCGGAAAGAAATGATTTATTAGACCTGACATTTTTTTCGGATGAAGCCTGGTTGCACCTCTCCGGTTATATGAATTCTCAAGATATCAGAATACACGCATGTGGAGTAGTGAAATTCTCCATTTTTTTGTAGAGTCCACATTGCACCATCAAAAAATTTGTGTCTGCATGGTTAGCTGTTTCCCGAAGAAGAATTGTTGGTCCTATTTTTTTCCATGACACAGTTACAGCACAGCGCTATAGACAATATTTTTAATCAATTTGTGGAGCAATTACTTGACGACGAACTACGTTTTGGATATTTTCAACAGGACGGTGCAACCGCCCATACAGCCGCCGAAACTATTAACTACTTACGCAATTTTTTCGACAACAGATTGATCAGATTTGATTAGACATTGAATTCCCACCTAGATCACCTTGTTTAACGGTTATGGATTACTTCGTTTTCCTCATTTAAAGAACACTATTTTTAAAACACCAGTTGCAAATTTACAACAATTACAAGAAAGGATTATCCAAAAATGCGGTAACATTTCTCCAGAGATGCTGGTCAACACCTTCGAAAATATGAAGAGACGTGTGAATTTAGGCTTGAAGCATGGCGGTGGCCAATTTCAGCAATTTATGTAATTATTTTTCTTTTTCCTTCTGTATATTCTTACTTTGTTAATTTTGTAAACAACAAAAATAAATTTGTATTTGTTTACTTATTTTATTACTCATTAGTTTGGCATATCATGTCATAATATGAATTTGACAAAATTTTAACCTAGATTTGGTTAGATATATCGTCCCCATATCATTGTGATCTAAACCAAGCCCAACGTTTTTTAATCCAAGCCCTCTTTGATGCAAATAATTTTTGCTCGCACGGTATGAATATATGCATTTAAAAAAACGATGGAATAACGACTTCTTTTGAGCCCTTATCTCGATGATTGAATTAAAACTAACCAATTTTAAACTAGCCGTTTCGTAGTGTTGCCCAAGACAAATGCAACCATGCATCCGCGCGCAGTAGACCCTTAACGAGCACACAATTACGTGCTTAATTTTCATTATTCTAGGTCACTCGTTCAAATCAATTTTCGTTATTCTGCATATTTGTAACTTGGCGCTAATTTGCACTTTTTTGTTTGTTGTTTATTGTGCAACAGTTATTATTAATGCCATTGCAATTATGTACTTGGTGCACATAAAAAATGTATGTCCCTGTTTGGAACAAACCTACATATTCTATATACTATTATACATTCCCGTGCAAAAAAAACGGGCATAATAAAATTTAGGGCTATATAACTTTTTAGTATTGAAAATACTACTGGGTGCGTATATACGGGTATATTTCATGAAAAATGAACGCGACATGCACATAAATATCACGGCGGTGAAGTCTAAACAAACATCCGAGCAGCACAGGATCGATGACATCATCTGCTGAGTATTAATATTGTTTTGTTTTGGGTTTCCGCATTTATTATTATATTTGTTGATATTAAGATAATATGGCCGGGAGAGAGAACAGTTAGTAGATAGTTATTAATGATACTAGTTCGATGAACACTATAATGAAACGTGTGCAACGTTAAACCACGAGGCGTCAGCCGAGTGGATTAATTGCACAAGTTCACGGATGTGATGTAGTGGTGTTGCCGCATATCGTATTTTATTTTTAATGTATAAGCATTTTTAACAGACAATAAAATAGGATGTTCTCAATTCCAGCCGAATGTATGTTTTTGATAATAATATGTACGCTGATTACTCCGGGGTAATTGGACCGATTTTCACAATGATTTTACCGTTGCATTAGGTGTTAAATGTTAGACAAATAAAAGTAGATAAAAAGCGACAGCAAGCATAACTAAAATAGGTTTTATTTCGTCGAAAAATAGCAAAATACGTAATACACTAATACAAACAAACTGGATGTTTCTTAAGTAAGAAAGTAAAACCTACTTATTTTAACCATTTTGAAAAGTAGTAATAATTGCAAATAAAAACCAAGTTATACAAACCGCACATCATTCATATTTCACCCAACATATACGTTGTAGCCTAGGTATGTATTGAATAGTGAGAGTCGTCATTTAATTCTGTTAGAAATATAATACATGGCAGTCAATATGTTTTCATGTAATTAACGTTGGGACGTCAAAAGGTTGAAAATATTATATGCTACAAAGCAATTAAAAATAGGGACATTTTTAAGTCTAGACTATACTATAAGTAGGAAAATAAATGCAAGCTACTTAAATCTAGGATAGGTGTAGGTACTTATGTGAAATCAAGTTTTACGATAAGCTATAAAAAAAAATTAAAAAATTCATGCAGCAAGTCAAACAGACAGGCGGCAACAATGTTTTAATTTAGCAGTGAAAAGGCTTGTCGTTAGTGGCTGCATCAACACACTTTATTTTTGATGACTCATTGGTGCCATCTATGAATTTAACGTAGCAGATTTAGGAAATCTGCTTATATGGCCTTCTTATAGTTTGATATTCAATGGTATAAGTTCCTTAAATAAAATAATAATAATATACGTCTACAGGGATGAAAAGGAGTTAATAGAAGTTTATACATATTGGAGAAGTATTTTTTGATGGACTGAAATTTCTTTAGGTCATTATTAGTAAAAAATAATTCACTGCGTATACACGTGATTTCAAACCTTCCAAGTTCAATTAAGGAACCCATTGGAACTTTGAATGTGAGCTCACGTTCATGCTATATGCTTGTACCTCATTGGTCCCATATAACTATAGATATACAACATATTATGTCTTACCTGAATTGGACTATGCGTGGGCGAAAATTGCTGCGTCGGCGACACCGACACGGAAACGCTCGAGTAGCTGCAACAACTCGAATGCGACGCGTCAGAGTTATTCCTGCTCAAATTCGGAGTCAACGTCACGTGACGCTGCGTCAACGGGCTCTGATTGGGCGAGCTGAATACCGAATAGGCCGAATGGATCGCCGAATCGGGACTCGGCGTCGGAGGTACATTTAGTGCTTTGTGCATGAGATCCTGAAAGAAAATCAAATGGAAGATGTAGAAATCAATGTCGAAGCGAGAAAAGGCTTAATTTGGCCTATTGAATTAAGAATTCGGTCATCTAACAGTAGACCAGGGCCTTTGAAAATGGTAAAAAGTAAAAAAAAATAATAGTAGGATGAAACCCACTGGAAAAGGAAGAGAATATAACAAAAATGAAAGGAAAAATAATTTACTGGCGATCCGAGGTCGGGAAGTGGAAAGGGGTGAGTTTTTAAGGGTAGAAAACGATTTATCTCGATTTCCGGCAAAACTACAAGTCCTATTGAAAAACGTTAAATGGCAACGTTGTAGGTAATAAAAAAATCTACAACTTTTGTATTTACACTTTTTTTACATAACCTAAATTTTTTTTTGTAAAAGATAAAAATAAAAAACCTAAAACTGGGTTATTTGAATTTTTCACATAAATTTTGAGGTTATGTGAAAAAAGTGTAAATACAAAAGTTGTAGATTTTTTTATTACCTACAACTTTGCCGTTTAACGTTTTTCCATAGAACTTGTAGTTTTGCCGGAAATCTAGATAAATCGTTTTCTACCCTTAAAAACTCACCCCTTTCCACTTCCCGACCTCGGATCGCCCGTAAATTATTTTTCCTTTAATTTTTGTTATATTCTCTTCCTTTTCCAATGGTTTCATCCTACTATCATTTTTTTTGGTTTCAAAAATTATCGACCCTGGTCTACAGTAGTTCAAATGCCCCACGGAGTAATTCCTCACCTTATGGCTAATAATTGGCACACCAGTTCCTGGATGTCGTTGATTCAGTAAGGGAGAGTTCGATGGTGTGCTGTGCAACGAGTAACTGCCAACTGGGGGCTGCTTTAGCCTCAAAATGGGACTATCCTTGAGGTCTACTGTGGAGTTATGCTTCGAGGCCGATACCGATAGGTTTTCGGGAAGGTGGGGAGGTTCACTACTTTCATCTATGCACATTCCTAAAAACATGAGTAAAGAATAACGTTAAATACGAAAGAAGCTAGTTAAATACTAAGAACAAAGCTTTGGTACCAATATGTCTTACGAGTGCGTTTCAAGTACTGACTGACAAGTAGTTCATATTAGCCAATATCATATAGTCAACTTTTTGTAAAAACAAATCGTTTCGACAGTTGACACCTTCATGTGACATTAACAGCTGATAGTTTAGTAGTGAGCCGTAACAAGCTCACGCGTTAGGTTGCGTCACATTATTATTATTATTATTATTATTATTATTATTATTATTATTATTATTATTATTATTATTATTTTATCAATGGCAAGCGGAAAGTCCGATGAAGCTATTGTTTTAGTCTCTTTGATTTGTTTTTTTTTCTTTAATTGTTCATCGCGATTTAAAATGTCTAAAAGTCCGTTGGCTAGTTTAAATTACTTGTCAAATTCCTACGCATGGGTAGGTAAATATTTTGGACGCACAAATAGCATTACATATTTAAAAACGAATGTCATCAAGCACCGTAATGCACAAAGTTTTGAGTGGACTGCTCAAAATCACGATCAACTTGGTTTTGAAAGGAGTTTACACTATTTGCGCCGACTGTACTTTCTTCAAGCGAGTTCCATTATGTACACTACCCGATTGATGAGGAAGTTTTTTCTTGGAAATGTCGCGGATTTTTCTTTGCTTAATTTTTTTGAGTGCCCCGGAAGCTGTTGATTCTGATTTAAATGAAACAAATTTCTCAAGTTACAAGAATAGTAGTCCGTTAGTATTTTAAAAGTTTCTATTATATCACCCCTAGTTCTTTTTTGCTTCAGAGCTGTTAGCCCAACTATTTGAAGTCTTTCGAGAGAAGGTAGTCCTCTTAATTCAAATGGAATTCTGATAACCCGCCTTTGGACCCTTTCCAAAATTTCAATATTTTTGATGTAGTAGGGGTTCCAAATATTGTATCCATATTCAATTTTTGGTCTAATATAGGAACAAACCCGAACAATTTCTTTACAATCTGTAGAGAGTGCTCTTTGAAAGTCTTTTGCACCATGAAAATAAAACTATTGGCTTTCTTTACCATTTTAATAATATGTGCTTCCCATTTTAAATTAGAAGAAATTAGCAACCCCAGATCTGTCCGTTCTGCAACACTAATAAGTTGTACATTGCTATTTTTTTGAATAGTGTGTGTTTTAAACATTTTACGTTTGGACTTTCATTATTATTTTATTATTATTAATTATCAGTTTATTTATTTTAATTAGGGTTAAGTTGCCAACATAGACAATTTACCTTTAGATACCTACAGCTTATCTCCTGCGCAAACAAAAGTTACGTTTTATGGGTGCAAAAATACGTCCGAGCGCATGACTCGTCGGTCAGCTGTCTTCATTCTGGGAACCTTCGTGCATGCGCACAAACCTCGTGTTATCGGCCGTCCTACTTTATCGACGCGCTCAAGAATACTCCCCAGAACCGGCTCGGCCGCCATTTTTGTTGTTGTGTGTTAAGGTTTCTCTTCTCTGCGGATTCCTTGTAGTTTTCTAAAGTTTTCAGCTATCGGATCGGCTATCGTGGATTGTGGGACTGGTGTTTAATATTTATGGATTTCTGGTTTTTGTGTAGTTTAGTTAGTGAATTGTGTGTGCTTTTAGTGACTCGGATTGTAATATAAACAATGACTAGTACTAGTTGCAGCCGTTGTATAATTGTATTATGCCCAAATAGGGGTAAAATAAACCCTCAATGGTGGCATATGAGCAAGAATTTAAATTTTAAAGCCCGGACCTGTCTATTTTCCCATTCGTCAAACGATAATGTTGCAGTGCGCATGTCTAATAGTTCCCAGTTTTGTTTACATGCGCGAGGCCATAAAACTGCCACATTCGTGATTATTGTTTGTTTATCTAAAGGTAAATTGTCTATGGTTGCCAAACGTTGTGCTTACTGAGAACTCACCAGCTGGTTGTATTTAAACACGCACGACATTTTAACGGCTTTGTACTACGCCGCGAACGTAAAATTATAATGGCAACGCAGCATTGAACGTAAGACATGCGCACCGCTTGCCGCTTGATTGGCTCGTAGCTACAATTTCGGCGGCGAAACTCTTATATGTTGTCAGGGTCGTTCATAGCGTTTTCCATTGTTAAGTTTAGTGCATATCAAATGTACTTCTATATTTTAACAATGAATAACGCCATAACTTTTTATTTTTGCAAGCCATTGTGCTAATAACCCATTAAGACCCCCTTAAAAGTTTTGAAATATAGGGAATGCGAAAATAAAAAGGTTCTTGGAGAAATTTGACTTTGGTAGCTATTACGGAGTAGTCCAAATTTCTATTAGCGCTGTTACTTACTCGATTTAAAAGTTTTCAATGTCAAAATGCTTACCGTCCCGTTCCCCATCGCTGAGCTCGCCTTCCCAGCTCATCGGCCTGGGCAGCTCCTCCTGTTGGCTCTTCTTGCTCCTCATATTTACAGAGTGAAAATCTATCCTCGCTAATTCCGCATCGGGTCCGTCCACATCGGCGATACCGTTGCTCATGACCACCGTGGGGTGGGGCGCGCTTCGTGTCCTCGGCGGTTCCGTCACGCCCACAGACTTAACCACGCCCCCCACGGTACTGATCACAGTACTGGCGCCCCCGTGTTCCGCGCTCCCGTTGGTTAATTGGCCGGGGGGCGTGTATTCCATATTGATCGGTGTGACCGACACGTTCGGCGAACGCATCTCGGCTGACATCGTGTTGCCCGGCTTTTTGGCGTGACGCCGGGCTATGATTACCGTGGATCAGCTGGCCACGAATGATGTGGGATCGGGATGGGGCGGGGCATCGTCGAGAGGGGGTGGAGTTCTAATCGAGCTGGAAAAAAATAAGGAACTTATAGGTAAGTTATGGTAAACGTAGACGCGAATAAAACACGGAGACGCTGAACGATTTTCCGACACGCCGCTTGTTCTGGAGCTTAGTTAAGTTAGGACCCATAGCGAGCGACCCTTGGGGTTTGGGGACGATTTGCGCGTTCTCCAGAGGTGACATCTAGACTAGATAGAACGTTTTTCTGAAAACGGTTAGGATTAGCGAATAAATGAAGAGTACTTAATTTTTAGTCAATAGTTAAAGGTATGTAAAAAACGTTGTCCAAAGTTTTTATCATACAGGGCGTAAAAAATGGGCACATTAGTGTCACAGCTAGTCCGTCCCTGCAGCTGTGAGTAATTCGCAACACTTTCTGGGATAGTAATTTGAAGGGTCTTACCTGGTATACATCATATGAAAAAAAAAATGAAATATACCTATTGGTTTAATAATTATGTGTCAAAAACTTAATTCCGTGGGAGCTCTTTGGGAGCCCATATCTCAGTAGAGGAGGCTGATACGAAAGAAGTTTATATGAACTTGTATTCTTTTCACGTGTTTTTTTCATATACGGGAGTAGTGATGTTAAAGAGCAGGTAAATTGCTGAACAGGTTCGAACAGTTCGGTTCTCACCCGGGAACCTGTTCCGTAAACCTGTTCACCTGTTCTTTTGATCATAAATTATTGTCACTTACTCACTTGGTATATTAATAGTATTCTTGATAGTATGGCGAAAGCGGAAGAAAAGAGCGGATATGATTTTTAACTATCTGTACAGTACAATACAATTTAGTACACAGAAAAGAAATAACTGAGCCGAGCCGAGCGAACGCGAAGAAAACAGCAAACACACCAAGATTCCCGGTAAATTTCAAAAATTTCTAACCGCGCCATCGCGTTGTTTAGCCTGCCACTCCTGCCAGTTCAGCGGTCCCCATCACCGTGTCGGTCGAATCTCACTCTCTTAAAGAACTGAACCTACTCAAAGAACAGTTGGGTAGAAAGAACAGGCTGTTCTTTCATGCGGCGTGGAGCAGGCAGGGAACAGAGAGCAGTGAGAGCACACACACGGACGCAGCGGTGTTCTGTGAACAGAGCGCGCAGCGCCGCGTGGTCGGTTGAATAGGTTAAGCGAGCGCAATCATCTGTCATAAGTCTATCTAAAGAACCGGTTCAGTTCTTTTACAAAGAACAGTTCACTGAACAGGCTATCTCTAACCTGTTCGGTTCTTTTCTTAACAACTCTATACGGGAGATTTTCCATATTTTCCCGGACACCCTGTATAGAGACCAAATAACCAATACACTCTGTATATCGTATTCAAAGCTCGCCTAGTCGAGAGAAAATAAACATGTCGGTCGGATCGTTGCAAACAGAACCGGTGTCGTTTTGCGTTACTGGTATGAGTCAGCGAGGCTTTTGTCTTAAAGCCGCGTATTATTATTATTATTTAATATTTTATTATATCTTTTCTAATAGTCTGGACGGTTGCTTACCTTGGACTGAGGAATTCGTAGTTTATCGCCGGTAAGGTTGAAAAGGTGTAAGTTTTATTTATTTAAAATATGCGTGAGTATGACTCTTAAGTCGTGATTTTACGAGGAGTGGGTGAGATGCAACCTCGACAGTACTGACTTAATTTATGAACACCTTTAAAGCATTTTTTAAGAAACGATATAAAATTGATTGCTTCCTTGTACAATAATGTATGAAATGAAAACTATATAGACAAACTCTATTATTAGTTTAATATTCGCGCATTCACCACTGGGTCAAGAAGCAACTGAATTTCTACCGTCAAGCAAACTTAAGGTGGAATTCTCAACGTCGGCGTCGTTCAATTTATTGCCAACCTATAACCTATTTCGCGTTATTTTTTCAAGTTTATTCTTTTATTGAGTAACATTTAAGGTCTTGTCGACTTGTTATGATAAAGAAAATGAGATGTCTATCTGACTCTGTTGTCGTTGATTTAAGGTGGGATTAACGACGCCATTTTCTATCGTCGATTCGATTTGCCCAACTATTCACGATTCGCATGCGCACTGTAACGCTGTGCTGATCAGAGTAGTTATTTTTATGCTTTTGGCATACGAAGAAGAAAGACAGACATATTCTGGAGCTGGTAGAGCAAGGCAGATGTTAGTCAACCGGTCATAGTTTTGTTTACTTTCGTGTTTTGTGCAATTACGACCCCTTTCCTGTTAAAACGAACACATATTCTCTTGAATTCTTAGGAGAGATGACTTCAGTTCTGAAAATCGACGTGTTTACTTTCAAGGATTTTAAGGTAAATTGTGGCAACTTTAGTGGTTTCAAAAAAACTGCTTTTTAGTATTGAAAATACTACTTCATGAAAAATAAACGCGACATGCGACATGCACATAAATAACACGGCGGTGAACTCTAAACAAACATCCGAGCAGCACAGGATCGATGACATCATCTGCTGAGTATTAATATTGTTTTGGGTTTCGGCATTTATTATTATATTTGTTGATATTAAGATAATATGGCCGGGAGAGAGAACAGTAGAAGTCTGAGAACAGTTAGTAGATAGTTATTAATTAAAACACGTTCGATAAGAACTTTGTTAATGAAACTTGTGCAATTAAACCACTCGGCTGACGCCCCGTGGTTTAACGTTGCACACGTTTCATTATAGTGTTCATCGAACTAGTATCATTCAACATTTAATCTACGACAGTGCAAATAGATTTTATTCGTCTAAATTTCATTGATATCAGATAACGTTTTCGTAATTTTTAAAATTTTCAGGTGTCCATATTAGTCGATATCATGGTAACCGCATTTTTGATTGTTTCAATTTCAATAAAATTAGAAAAAATAAACAGTGAATGTCGCTGAAACAAAGCGAAATAGCGCGGCGGTCTTGGCGTATTACACAGAAAGTCGGGGGAGAATGGATATACCAATCCAAAACATTTCATAGCCGACTTTTCATGAACAAAGAGTACCTACAAGGACCAGCAGGTAAATGGCTGTGTATAGCTGAAGAAATAATTTTGTCGCTATTTTTGAAAAGGTGGTTTTGAGCTCTCTTCAATATGTACTAATATACAGATCATCCTATATTTTTTATTTTAACAAAACAGTCAAATTTACACATTTTTAAGGATAATTTACACATTTCTAAGTATAATAATTTAATTATTATTTCAAACTAAATCGGAGCATCCATGCCGTCATAATAACGCGTGATAGCGGCACGTTACATACTCACTGTGCTGTGACATGATGGTTTCCTTCTCGCCTTTGTATGTGGTAGGTATTTTCAATACGCCTATGATACTTGCGTAACATGTAAGATCTGTGAATTTTTTTTCAATTTCTGTGCATTTATTTAAAAAAAAATACCAGCATACTATTCGTCAATGCCTCGCCCTTCCAAAATTAGATACTAATAAATTTTTTTAAAATAATTGCAAGGCTCCGGAAGTTACCCCTGCATTCAAGCCATTTATAGGTCTCTTTTATACATGATTGACGTTGAGAACTGTGCCTAGAAGCGACGACGAGATAAACGCAATTTCGATTTCCTCGACATAATATACGTAGTCAGTATATGCATGGTTAACTGTTACCACCCACCAAGTGTATATCTAACAACACCACCTTGTAAAAAAAAAACAAAAAATACCTATTTATCGAACCTAGTTTTTGCAATAAATTAATAACATGATAGGTGTCTATTTATATGTTCTTACTACATAATATAAGTCCAACCAACCGTGATGTTTGGCAGTTTGTCGTTCATAAAACGATTAAAAAATGAGAATATTGATTTAATTTGTAATTGGTTAGTAACTACCTCTTTTTTTTTGGATGTAAAAAATTGTCGAAACCTAGTTTACAATAATAATTTACAAGGAAATACCTATTTAAAAAGGATATTTCGGCAAGGTCTCTTTAGAAGTGGTTGACCGAATGTTTGATTGATGTGCCAAAAATAAATATGCTTGGTAACTTACAGAACAGGATGATAAAAAAGCGAGTAAAGAGTTTTACATAATAAGATTGCTGACAACCGCTTGCAGCTTTAACTACACATACCGGGTAGTGCAATGGCAGACTGGCCATAGGAAAACCCATATAAATTTTGCTCCCCTATTAATTTTACATTAAAATTGTAAGTATTAGACTAGTTTGAAGGTCCTTGTATGATGGTCTTGCACACCAAATTTTATTATTTTCCAAAAAGCCAATTACAAGGTATTTACAAAAAACTTGCTCGCAAACAACGAAATTTGGGAAGACATTTTTTTGGAACTTGGAAAAACTAAAGATTGCAATTTCAGGAGTATGCGATAGAATCTTTGCGTTTTAACTTAATGGAAGAATTGAATTTTATGACCGTTTAGGACAATGCTTGGGAGTAAACGCAGGAATGTTTAAGCATCTAATTAAAAAACATTTTCGAGACGATAAATCCAAATGGTAGAATTTCAATCTTCGCCACTAAAAAATTAAAATTCGTTTACAAACGCGACTTTTCGAAGTTTTTGTCCTGTAACTTTTTTCCTCTGGGTTTTTGGAAATTCGTATATAGCAGGTAATTTACCCCTTAAGGGGTAGTTTACGAAAGACGATAAATCCAAATGGTAGAATTTCAATCTTCGCCACTAAAAAAATTTTAATTCGTTTACAAACGCTGCTTTTCGAAGTTTTTGTCCTGTAACTTTTTTCCTCTGGGTTTTTGGAAATTCGTATATAGCAGGTAATTTACCCCTTAAGGGGTAGTTTACGAAAGACGATAAATCCAAATGGTAGAATTTCAATCTTCGCCACTAAAAAAATTTTAATTCGTTTACAAACGCTGCTTTTCGAAGTTTTTGTCCTGTAACTTTTTTCCTCCGGGTTTTTGGAAATTCGTATATAGCAGGTAATTTACCCCTTTGGGGTAGTTTACGAAAGACGATAAATCCAAATGGTAGAATTTCAATTTTGGCCGCTAAAAAAATTAAAATTTGTTTACAAACGCTACTTTTCGAAGTTTATATCCTGTAACTTTTTTCCTCCGGGTTTTTGGAAATTCGTATACAGCAGGTAATTTACCCCTTTGGGGTAGTTTACGAAAGACGATAAATCCAAATGGTAGAATTTCAATCTTCGCCACTAAAAAATTTTTAATTCGATTACAAACGCTACTTTTCGAAGTTTTTATCCTGTAACTTTTTTCCTCCGGGTTTTTGGAAATTTGTATATAGCAGGTATTTACCCCTTTGGGGTAATTTACGAAAGACGATAAATCCAAATGGTAGAATTTTAATCTTCGCCACTAAAAATCTTTTAATTCGTTTACAAACGCTACTTTTCGAAGTTTTTGTCCTGTAACTTTTTTCCTCCTGGTTTTTGGAAATTTGTATAGAGCAGGTATTTACCCCATTGGGGTAGTTTACGAAAGACGATAAATCCAAATGGTAGAATTTTAATCTTCGCCACTAAAAAAATTTAAATTCGTTTACAAACGCGACTTTTCGAAGTTTTTGTCCTGTAACTTTTTTCCTCCGGGTTTTTGGAAATTCGTATATAGCAGGTAATTTACCCCTTTGGGGTAGTTTACGAAAGACGATAAATCCAAATGGTAGAATTTTAATCTTCGCCACGAAAAAAATTTAAATTCGTTTACAAACGCTACTTTTCGAAGTTTTTATCCTGTAGCTTTTTTCCTCCGGGTTTTTGGAAATTCGTATATAGCAGGTAATTTACCCCTTTGGGGTAGTTTACGAAAGACGATAAATCCAAATGGTAGAATTTCAATATTCGCCACTAAAAAAATTAAAATTCGTTTACAAACGCTACTTTTCGAAGTTTTTATCCTGTAGCTTTTTTCCTCCGGGTTTTTGGAAATTCGTATATAGCAGGTAATTTACCCCTTCGGGATAGTTTACGAAAGACGAAAGTCCAAATGGTAGAATTTTAATCTTCGACACTAAAAAAATTAAAATTCGTTTACAAACGCTACTTTTCGAAGTTTTTATCCTGTAACTTTTTTCCTCCGGGTTTTTGGAAATTCGTATATAGCAGGTAATTTACCCCTTCGGGGTAGTTTACGGAAGACGAAAGTCCAAATGGTAGAATTTCAATCTTCGACACTAAAAAAATTAAAATTCGTTTACAAACGCTACTTTTCGAAGTTTTTATCCTGTAACTTTTTCCTCCGGGTTTTTGGAAATTCGTATATAGCAGGTAATTTACCCCTTAAGGGGTAGTTTACGAAAGACGATAAATCCAAATGGTAGAATTTCAATCTTCGCCACTAAAAAAATTTAAATTCGATTACAAACGCTACTTTTCGAAGTTTTTATCCTGTAACTTTTTTCCTCTGGGTTTTTGGAAATTCGTATATAGCAGGTAATTTACCCCTTCGGGATAGTTTACGAAAGACGAAAGTCCAAATGGTAGAATTTCAATCTTCGACACTAAAAAAATTAAAATTCGTTTACAAACGCTACTTTTCGAAGTTTACGATCACGATCCAAATTTAAGTATCAGGTAGGGGGCAAGCGCGGATCCAGGGGGGGGGGCTCATGGGAGGAGTCATGCCCCCCCCCCCCCAAATTTGTTGGTATGTTATGAAATTGAATAATTTATCATACACGTGTTCACTGCAAATGTTAGAAAATAGTAGACAAAAACTAAATTTGGGCGTGGTCCCCAAAAATTTTCGCCTGCGGCGCTTCTTAAGCATTGCTGCATCACCTATTCATAATGTCACGAGCCGCCACTGACTTAAACTATAAGTTCTACGGGTGTAAAATTACACCCAAATAAAAACAATATCGGTCACCTAAAAATATGAATTATCATAAACACAAAACTACCTACACGTTTAAAAATAAAAGAGTTACACAAGCATATAGGTACGACAAGCGAGGCGAGGTCAAGACATGTCTGGGTGGTCTCAAAACAATAGCTCTCAACTCGCTGATGTGGTTAGGTAATGTTGGCACTGTTGTTGGCAGTTCAATACGCGACAAAAATTGACATTTGTAATATTCGAATCTGGCATAGTTTAAATTTATACCGTACTGACATTTTCCAAGTTACACTGGTAAAATATATGTGAGTAAGAGATAATAATTAATATGTATAGATGTCCGCATAAGGACAAAATATCAGTTAGTAACTGATATCAGTTAGTGTTGCTGGCGTTGACGAAATCACCTCATCGCCGCGCTTTATCAAAAGAAATTTAGTAAAACGCAATTGATCACGTCACTCGTAGTACAAACGGCCGTACAGCGTTCCCGTTGTGATTTGCCTAAAACATAATTTGATCCGTTGTGATTTGCCTAAAACATAATTTGATATCATTAAGAAACGAAAAATAATTTGACTAGTAGAAAATTTAAAAACAAACATACAGTGTCACCAGTAAAGTCCGCATCATATAGGATTTTTTTTTATTAATAGCTTTATTCGAAATTTGACTTTGGCATCAAGTTCTGCTTCGATCGAGATGAAAATTAAGCAAAAAAATAGTAGTCACGTGGATTCGCATTATCTGTCAAATTTTAATTTTTTCAAAAAAATAATTTAAAAGTAGGGTTATTTCTGAAAATATCGAAAAAAGTTATTGGAAAAAGTTTTTTTAAATGCAGTTTCTAGCCCACGTGCAAAATTGCAGCTGCATAAGATAATTTTGATTTTTTACCTACATTTTGTAAATTGCACCACTTTTGCAAAATAAGACTCAACGCAATCTAAATAAAACTTCTTAGTTTTGACAATGCTTTATTTCAGATACATTTTCTTTAAAGTAGCGCCATATTAAATGTGTGTTTTTCTACAAAATCAAAATTGGGCTATTAAAATTTTGGTCGCAAAGTTCATTTGTTTTTGACCCTGTATAAGGTAACTTCATAAAGTAAGTATTTTTGAAAACGTAGTTTGTGTCTGAAAAGAAAAAAATAAAATAAAGGGGTTTTAAATTAAATCGCTGAAAATAGATAAACTTTCCGTTAAGTTAAACTAACATTTATTTTCCACTTAATGAACACTTTACTGATGACACTGTGTTCTTTTTTGTCTTAATATTAAGGTAAAATATTTTCAGACACAAACTACGTTTTCAAAAATACTTATTTTATAAAGTTACCTTATACTGGGTCAAAAACATAAACTTTGCATCACATGCGACCAAATTTTAATAGCCCAATTTTGATTTTGTAGAAAAACACACTTTTAATATGGCGCTACTTTAAAGAAAATGTATCTAAAATAAAGCATTATCAAAACTAAGAAGTTTTATGTAGATTGCGTTAAGTCTTATTTTGCAAAAGTGGTGCAATTTACAAAATATAGGTTAAAAATCAAAATTATCTTATGCAGCTGAAATTTTGCACGTGGGCTAGAAACTGCATTTAAAAAAACTTTTTCTAATAACTTTTTTCGATATTTTAATAACCTCACTTTTGAATTATTTTTTGGAAAAAATTAAAATTTGACAGATAATGCGAATCACGTATTTTTTTGCTTAATTTTCATCTCATATGATGCGGACTTTACTGGTGACACTGTATTTAGTGTAAAATTTTTACTTAATAGGTATCACAAATGCATCTAATCTGGGGCAATCAACAGAAATTTATTGATTTTTGATCGGAAGAAAGTGTAAACAATTAGGTCCATAGAATCAGTAAAGTCACATTGCTCCCGAGGAGAGGAAAAAAGGAACACCTTGGAGTGCCCGAATTTAACCATCTTAACCCTGTATTAAGGATTAAAGGTATCACCATTTCTATGGACCCCACAGTCCAGAAGGTGTTTCCTTGAAAAAGGGGTATTTTTTAAAAAATTACGACTAATTTTATACTAACCAAAAAGTTTCAGGTTTCATCCGTAATAATATGCTTGGTCCCTTGGTGCTCCTTATAATTGGCAGTTTCAATTCTGAAACAAAATAATTTCCTTTTAATGAGTAGTCCGTGGGTATATCGATGGCCTCAAATCAATACCACGTAAGTCAAAAACTGTCATTTTTAAGGAGAGACAAAAAACTTCGTAGTTATACTAAAAATGATAAATTAACAGAGGAAAACAGCTAAATGAATACGTCTATGTCCTATACAAATGTCTAAAATGTGATGTTTAGAAAAAGTTGCTGATATTTTAAGTTCTAACGAAAGTAAAGGAGTTGAATTCCGGACTTACGAGGTATTGATTTAGGAAAATCGAATATTAATTTAAATTATAAAAACTTTAAATTAATTTTTTTATACATTTAAGAATTTAGCTTTACTTCCACAGTCTTTGACAAAAATATTGTATTATTACACTAATAAAATTCAACAAAACATCACCACTATTGTATTCAAGCCGAAAATAACCTAACAAGATGACGACTTGCGAGTTATTGAATTGACATTTATGGATTTTGAGTTACGTGGTATTGATTTCGCGCCATTTCCGAGGTAACGGATTTTTGTAGTCCTAATACTTTTTAACAGATGACGCCTATATGTCTAAGCAAGAATAAGGCGTCAAAATCTTAAAATGGCCAATTTCGGACTTACGAGGTATTGATTTGAGACCATCGATATGTCAAATTAAGTAATAACGTAAATAGAACACATAAAAATGATAGTACTCATTATATAGTTATAAAGTCCCCAAAATATGTTGTTGAAAAATGTAAACAATGCAAATACGCGGTTAGACATGCGCACTGTCAGTGGCGTGCAGTCAATGTAGGCAAAAAGGCATTGCCTACCCTAGTAAAATCATAAATTTACAAAAAAAATTAATAACATTTCCCAATTTAATTTTTACAGAAAATCATATTATTATGCTTTTCCTTATTTACGTTTTTATGAAACTATTAATCGTCTATACTATATTTCTATAATAGTATCAAGGATTGTCCCAACATAAACATAAATCATCAAACAAACGTAATAATCGCATTTAAAACCGAGCGAAATCAGCATAATATTTCCTTTGTAGGTGGCCCATATGAGCAGGACGAAGGTGTTTTAAATTTTTTATGCAGGCTATAGCTTCGTTTGAAGACAGCACCTATATTTTCAGGTTTCAAGTACCGATTTAACGGCAGGGCCTTATGTTAAAACGAGACAGAGCGATTGGCAAATGTCGTAGCGCAATTAATTTTGTCACGTGTGAAACGACAGGTCGCATTGTTTTCGGTTTTGTAGAACTGACTTTATATTATTATTTTCAAATACATTATTTCACATTATTGATAAGTAAAGTTTGGCGCCTTCAGGCCCATATAAAGTATCATGTTACGCTTAGAATTAGTTTTGTCACAAGAATAAATAACAATTTTATTCTTGTGGTTTTGTGTATATAAACATAGGTACCCATTTTTATGAGGTTTAGAAGTATCAAGGGTACGGATAGAAGTAGGTAGTTTTAGTAAAGCCGTCGTGCAGTAATACAGCTTTTATATTTTTACGGAATTTTATTAAAAGAGTCTTACAGTTCCGTTCGGGATTTTGCGGAAATTAACTGTTTACTATCGCTAGCGCGGCCCAGCGACGCAGTCCGGACACGTGCGCGATTTGCAATTATTGCGTTATAAAGATATTTCTTTTTTAATAATAATTTTGCGTTTTTAGTGTCCCGTATATTTTTTATTTTACAGATAATTAGTGTTTGTTACCCTGTTACCCAACAATGCAGTGTCAGTGCAGTGATAATGAAAATTGCGTACAAGGGCTAAAAACAATTCCGTTTCGGTCCAGAAGTTTTGAAAATAAACAAGCCATAATTTTAACGGGGCGTCCTGTTCCCTCCCTTAAAATTGTGTAGCAAAAGAAAAATTGCAACAGGTATTTTAGCGATAAGTTTTATGATAATCATAAGTGGCTTACAGGTTGCAGTCATGTTAATAAAATGTTCTGTTGGCCGTGTTTACTATTTTCAAAAAATATTCAAACAACCAAATTTAATCTAATTTCATTTCAGAAATTTAATAATAGTTGAGCGAATTTTTAACGAAATTTGGGCGTGGCATCACCGCATTTCGCTTGCGGCGCATTGCCTCCGGCGGTTTTCCTTTTTCCCGGCCAAATCTTTATGCCTACCCTGTTTCCAATGTCACTGCACGCCACTGCGCACTGTAACATTATCGTTTGACGAATGAGAAAATAGACAGATCCAGGCTTTAAAATTTAAATTCTTGCCAAAAAATTGGAATTTTTCTCAAATTTCTTTGATCAGGTTGGGAATTAGGTTAGTGATTTCTGGCATTTTTAGTAGTTGCAAACCTATCAGATTTTGGAGATAGAAAATTGTTTTGTAGGGTGTTGTTTCTAAAATTTGTTTAGAAATAATTCGTCGTCGTGTTTTTAGTTCGAAAGGAAAGAGAACAAGTCAATTAAACTATAAAACTTATAAAATCGAATATAAAAGGCAAACAAAACCAGCAAAATAACCAATCTTCGATCTTATTGCGTACCTAACCTGAAGGCAAATATTAGTTGGTATATAGTATATTAGTTGGTATATAGTATTAAACTTGTATTGATTTTGACAATTTGGCAAAAACGTGGGTACGTGTAAAACATTTTCAAGCACAATTTCTTGTTCAAGAATTTTTGCCCGAGAACTTGACCCGTGGAGTAATATAAACTACCTAGGTATTTACATTTTTTCTTTTATATGACACTAGCGTGTACCCGGCCTGCGTTGCAACGCCAGGCATTATACGCCTCTGAGATAATTATAAGGCGAGTTCACCATCACGTCAAGATTTATAAATACAAACCCAAACAAACCTCTAAATTTATCAGTGTTTCTCTACAATATTATGCATGTATTATACATAAAAACCTTCTTCTTGAATCACTTTATCTATTAAAAAACCCGCTTCAAAATCCGTTGCGTAGCTTTAAAGATTAGGGCACATATAGCTGGGGACAGACGCGACAGCGACTTTGTTTTATACTATGTTAAGATAAGTAAAGAGAAAAGTGTATTTTAAACTTTTTGAAGATTGCCGGGCTGCAAATAAAATATACCAAAACATGCATCGGGATAATCTGTCTTGGTATGTGTTTATCTTTATTTTCGTACCTTATTTGTGTAGTCTAGGCCTAGTTTGATGTGTTTATAACAAGAGGTTTGTGCGCATGCCCGATGCTGCTCAGAGGGAAGGCAGCTGACCGCCGAGCCGTGCGCTAGGACGTATTTTTTCACCCATAAAACGTAACTTTTGTTTGCGCAGGAGATAAGCTGTACGTATCTAAAGGTAAATGTGTATGGTGGTAGCTTATTTACAATTTTGGATGGAACTCTTAAGATTGTTGAAATTTAATTCAAACTCGCAAAAAATGCCAACCATAACGAAGTATTCTTTTTTTTAATGAAAATTCATGCACTTGACCTTGCTACGATTTACGGTGAGAATAATAACAATTTATTAAAATAATAAGCCAAAACTAATCTCGATTCTAACCGGCTTTTCCACGGTTAGTTTCAACTCGAGCCTAACGAAAACAGTAAATGAAGTTGTCGTCCTTGTCGACAACCTCTTTGCGACTTTTTTTTATTATTATTATACTCTTGTTTTATTTTTGCTTGATCCGATGGGAATTCTTGGACAGGTTGGAAACATTCACGGCAGTTAGAAAATCTTATTTTCTAGAAATATGATTATCGTCCGAACAAGAAAAAACAGTAATGCCACTTGCGAAGGATAGAAGGCCGCAACGAAGTTACTGGACCAGTGGAGATCTCGATTCGAGCTGGGCCGCTCTCGACCATTCAACCAAGGCTACGGATATTTCGCTGATGGAGCCAGAGCTATGGTATACCTAAACTGAAATTGGATTTGCAGGACTTAAAACAAAACAACATCAACTGTCCTGTGCAAAAGCAAGAATAATATGTTTAGTAGAAATAGGGTGGTCTTATGGAAAAAAATAGCTGATCATTATAGAGTACCTAGAAGTACTGTTCAATGAATTGTAAAAAAATGGCGCTATAATCAAACACTTGAAAGGTCTGTTGGGTCTGGTTTAAATAATAGGAAATCATCAAATGAAGAAGACCGAAATTTGGTGGAGTATTTAAGGCAAAATCCATTTGAAACTGCAGTATCCGCTATGCACATAACAGGATTCCCTGCTTCATCTAGAACTGCACAACGCCGAGTAAGACAATGTTCCGAATTAAGAAATCGAGCAGCTGCATCCAACCCGTTTTTAAAAAATAGTGATAAGGAACAAAGAATTGGGTTTGCTATGCAATATTTACCAGAAAATGATTTTTTTTTGGCAAAATGTTATCTTTTCCGATGAGAAAACTCTTCGTCTATATATAATGGAAGTATTCGAGTATATAGACTACTAAATACCCGATATGATGAGAAGTATACTCAAAAAAAGCAAACCAGTGGACGTTTCTCCGTTAATGTGTGGGCATGGATAAGTGTTTACGGTGCAGGTGTATGCTGGAATATTGGTGGAACACTTAAACAGTAATATATATCTTCAGATTTTGGAAAATGTTTTTCTTCCTTTTGCCGCGATAGTTTTTGAAGGAAACAACTTTATATTTCAGCAGGATAACTGCCCTGTGCATACTGCAAGAAATATAGGAAACTGGTTTAGACAAAACAACGTAACATGTCTGCCTTGGTGCTCAAGAAGTCCTGATTTAAATCCAATTGAAAATGTTTGGGGATTGATGGTAAAGAAAATGTACAAAATAAATTTTAAACCACAGAATGAAATAGTCATTTGATAAAATAGAAGAAAATTGGAAAGGGCTAACTCCGGATTACACCAGAAGTATTATTTTGTTAATGCCAACAAGATTACGATTAGTGTTAGAATCCAATGGCGCAGCAATTAAATATTAGTATTTTGTTAGTTGTTAATTAATAAATTTACCCTTTTTGGCTTTATACTTTTGTAGTTTTCCTGGTATTATTTTATAATTTTCTTATTTGGCGGCTGTACACAAAATATACAGAATATACACAAAAATATTTAGAAATAGCCATTATTAGTTATGGTAAAAATCGTACATACAATAATTTACAGCTATGTATATATAGCTGGTGTTCTATCCAGGTATAAGCAGCAAGGTGAGAAACCCGTTTTACCCAATTCTGTTGTAATTGAGTTATGTATGGGTGGAGTGTACGAATTTATATGTCGTCAACTGTACGTACATTACTATTATCAGTTACTACTAAAACCGCACAGAATTATTACTCTTTTGGTATTTTCCAGATCCAGAGGTCAACTTGTCAACTACTGCACTGAAGTAGCCCTAAATTCGATCGCCAAAGCAAGCGCAAGCCACTGAAGACTCAAGGTAGGCATGCATTTCTATCTAGGTGGCTTGGAATGCAGCCCGCGATCTGGGTGGAGTATTGTAAGGGTCATGACACCATAATATAACATGGCCGCCACACACCGCCGTTGCATAAAAACCGAACACGGTGGGACAGGGACATACAATTATAATATGTATATACATAGGTATGTTTGCCGGTTACCATGCAACCGTGAAGAAATTCGACCAGATCCATATTCCTCACAATTGACGAGTCTAATAATATTTAAAAAAATTACCTTGTCGGACTTCCATTGTCTTTATTTTGTTACTTAACACAACGTTTCGGTTAGTTAGTATATCTAACCGTTTTCAAGTGTAAACGAAATTATAATTCTATGTGCAATAAAGCTTGATGACTGAGACCTCTTTCCGTACGAGTTAAAGAACATCTGAAACATACTCTAAGAGGTGAAACTTCGACATCAGGTATAGCGGAACATGTATGGACCAACCAACATAATATACAGTGGTCAGAAGCCAAGGTTTTGGACACGGAACAGCACTGGAGAAAACGAAAATTCAATGAAGCAGCCTTTATGAATCAAAATACCCATATATTTAGTCAATCAAGTATACAGGGTGCCCCAAGGTGGATGGCGTATTAGACGTTTATGGAGAACTAACTAACTGATCATTTTGAAAATTTGGCACCCGAGATAAACGACGATGATCTACACTTTTAAAATATTTTTGACCATGCGGTGTTGCCGCTTCTACTCTAAACCGGTAGCAACATTGCTATTTTAAATGGTACACCCTATATATTTAAAAAATTCTAGATTTAGCATCAAATTATAATTATCTTTTAATAAATGTATTATTGGTCTAGGCTTCACAGTTTCCGAGATATTGACTTTTGAAAAATGACATATTTGAACTTTGACAGCTTCTAGCAATCTAACTGTACTTCTTACAGCAAAACGGCTTACATGTTCCTATCTTTAATTTTCATTATTTTTCCAAAAATGAGAACTTCCGGTTAAACAGGATGTAGGAATCATAGTACTTCCGGTTTGACCGGAAGTTGACACTTTTGGGAAGATAATAAAAATTGAAGATAGGGACATGTGAGCCGTTTTGCTCTAAGACGTACAGTCGGAGAAGTAGAAGCTGTCAAAGTTCAAAAATGTAATTTTTTATAAGTCAATATCTCGGAAACTATTAAGCCTAGATTAATAATGCATTTATTAAAAGATAACTATAATTTTATGCTAAATCTAAAAATTTTAAAATATATAGGGTGTT
The DNA here is from genome assembly GCA_963969555.1 of Polydrusus pterygomalis. Taxonomy (NCBI): domain Eukaryota; kingdom Metazoa; phylum Arthropoda; class Insecta; order Coleoptera; family Curculionidae; genus Polydrusus; species Polydrusus pterygomalis. Next base: position 12,974,717 of record OZ018383.1, read on the forward strand.
CCATTTAAAATAGCAATGTTGCTACCGGTTTCGAGCAGAAACGGCAACACCGCATGGTCAAACATATTTTAAAAGTGTAGATCATCGTCGTTTATCCCGACGGCTAAATTTTCATAATGATCCGTTAGTTAGTTCTCCATAAACGTCTAATACGCCATCCACCTTGGGGCACCCTGTACATATCCCCAATATCTGGAAGCCTCTTCTTGCCCAAAACCAACAGCTCAAACTTCACACTCCAATAAGCACGTAGGCGGAGTCACCAAGCTTCATTGCACATGGATAGTATTTAAGACAGTAAGTAGCCTTAGAATTATAATTTAGTTTACACTTGAAAACGGTTAGAGATACTAACCAACCGAAACGTTGCGTTAAGTAACAAAATAAAGACAATGGAAGTCCGACAAGGTAATGTTTTTGATATTACCTACCTACTTGATTGTCTACCACCCTAAAACAAACACAAATATTATTTTTGTTTATAATAAAATTACTTATGAAATAAATAAACTTTAACCAGGTTTAAATTTATTTTACCGTGGTACTACATCTGGATTAAGAACAGGAGGTGCATGCCGATGTAAGAAAACTGGTAAACATAGCCAGAAAAAAACGTATCGACGAGACCGTTGACAGGAAGAGTAGCATAAACGCCATTGAGCTACGCATGAAGAGAACGTATGAGAAAAACCAAAGACGATTAAACAAAGATAGACCAGCAAGTTCCAAAAAGTTACAGACCTCTGAAAGCACGTCCTCATTGAAGCCTAATTTACCAGATACCGTGCGAGCAAAAATTGTTTGCATCAATTAAAAAACGTAGGGCTTGGTTTAATCACAATGATACGGGGACGATATATCTAACCAAATCTAGGTTAAAATTTTGTCAAATTCATATTATGACATGATATGCCAAACTAATGTGAGTAATGTGTAATAAAATAAGTAGACAAATGACAAATACAAATTTATTTTTCTTGTTTACGAAATTAACAAAGTAAGAATATACAGAAAGAAAAATAATTACATAAATTGCTGAAATTGGCCACCGCCATGCTCCAAGCATAAATTCACACGTCTCTGCATACTTTTGGAAGTGTTGACCAGCATATCTGGAGAAATGTTACCACATTCTTGGGTAATCCTTTCTTGTAATTGTTCTAAATTTGCAACTGGTGTTTTAAAAATAGTGTTCTTTAAACGAGGAAAAACGAAGTAATCCATAATCGTTAAACAAGGTGATCTAGGTGGGAATTCAATGTCTGATCGAAAACTGATCAATCTGTCGTCGAAAAAATTGGGTAAGTAGTTAATAGTATCGGCGGCTGTATGGGCGGTTGCACCGTCCTGTTCAAAATATCCAAAACGTAGTTCGTTGTCAAGTAATTGCTCCACAAATGGATTTAAAATATTGTCTCTATACCGCTGTGCTGTAACTGTGTCATGGAAAAAATAGGACCAACAATTCTTTTTAGGGAAACAGCTAACCAGACACCAATTTTTTGAGGGCGCCATGTGGACTCTACAAAAAAATGGGGATTTTCACTACTCCACATGCGTGTATTCTGAGAATTCACATAACCGGAGAGGTGGAACCGGGCTTCATCCGAAAAAATGTCAGGTCTAATAAATCATTTCTTTCCAATAAATTTTGGGTAAACCATTGAGAGTTATTCCTGCGCCTTTCAAAATCTGCGGCTTGTATTTCTTGGAATACTTGCACTTTATAAGGAAATACATTTCGCTTCCTCTTAAGAATAGTCCTGCATGTTCCATAAGATCTTCCCACTTCTTGGGACAGGCGCCCTATACAATTTGTTGGCGTATTTTGCATTATTTTACGAACGTTTGCAACAAGTTTTTCCGTTCTTACTCTACAGATGGTCCTCCTGCTCCTTTTTTGTGTTGTATAGAACATGTTTCCCTAAACACAGCCACGGTTCTTTTCAGGCAATGATAAAAATCCCCAGCAATAAAAGCAACGTTAGGAAAAAGTTCGTGAAAATCGTCCACGCACAAACCCGGATTGTATTACCACTAACCATTTACTCTAACCCCGTTTCGAAAATACGCTTCAACCATGAATGTTTTGTGCTGTTCCGTAAAGCCCATTGTGTGACCTTTTCAAGAAATTGGAAAAATTAGCGATGAATCAAATTACTTGTAACGACTGTCATAGATGACGGAATAACTGATTGATTGTTAATTCAGGTAGTTACTGACACCCAACAGGTTTTAAGCTCTACGGCTAAGCATTACGTCCTTAGATGCAAGGCCCTCTTTGATGCAAATAATTTTTGCTCGCACGGTACTTACTTTCTTTCTATTATCTAACAAAGGTATTCCTCATTGTAACCAAAAAATTCGCTACAAATTTATATCTTCGTAGCAGCTGCACCATAAAAAAATATTAAAGAGTAGGTACCCATTTATTTCGGCAAGCCAAAGCGGTATTCTTCAACATAAAAACAACTCGGTAATCTCCCCGCGCCCTTCCCCCCTTCTATTAGCATTTATAATGTTAATGAGATCGCCGCGGTCGACCTTCCGAGGACACGCTAATGCCGTTCTCCCTGCCCCTTTCCCCACTCGGCCCCTTTGGAACCACCGGTAACGGTTTGTTTAATGGGCTCATCATTTTTTTAGATTATTCATTTATGAGTCTATCCGCGAAGTACGTCCCGTAACATCACGGTGCGTTGAAAAAGATGGACGATGATGGGACAGTCGAGGCGGCGTGACAAACGTTGTTTTCGTGAACAGACCTCGCATTCCCAGAGGTTCTCCGTCTTTGTTTATATCATGGTTTCGTGAATGTGGATCCTCGGATCAGACAAACGCTTGTTTTTATACAGTCGAGTTGGCTTGGCTTTTTTAAATGTGTTATGTGATGTGTGGAGGTGCTAGCTAGTACAGAGTTGAACTTTTCTTTGCAAACTAATTTAATGTAGGTACCTAGGTACTAGTACAGTCAGTACCTACATATCAATTTTTCAAAAAAAAAAAGTTCGACTAGTTTGCTGCAAGCACTGTTTGTATTGTTCTCTTATAGCATTTAAATTTTATCTAATGTTGATATAAAAATTATGCACATACTTTTCACATCCTCATCAATTTGTATAGGTGTCCTTCCTGGCGACTGTTTAGAAGGGGCTACAGTTCCAGATTTTCTTTCCCTAAGAAGCCTATAAATTGTTGATTCACTAACACCAGTCATATTATTAGCACATGCTGGTACTAGGTTCCTGACAGTACTAAAGTCTGTTTCTGACAGCTAAGGACCCTCATTAAAAATGGAAAACACAAATTTTAGCTTACCGGGTAAATAAACATATTATTTTTCGCCTGAAAGTATATCTTTTTAGTAACAATGCAGGTAGTTTAAAACACTATATAGATTGGCACACCCCTAATTTTACCTTTCACAATAGGGTCGTAAAATTGTAACAATAGGGCAAGCCGATGATTTAGAATAAATCTTCGGACAGTGGCGATCGTTTAGGTTTTTATTTATGAAATATAAATTCCTTCTGTTTCCTCTGAGATCAACTTCGAAGGCGTCAGCAGTCATTTCCTCATGATAATATTTTGTTGATTTTGACTCAAATTGTAGAATGTAAAAATATACCGTGCGAGCAAAAATTATTTGTATCAAAGAGGGCCTTGAATCTAAGGACGCAATGCTTAGCCGTAGAGCTTAATACCTGTTGGGTCTCAGTAACTACCTGAATTAACAATCAATCAGTTATTCCGTCATCTTTGACAGTCGTTACAAGTAATTTGATTCATCGCTAATTTTTTCAATTTCTTGAACAATTCACACAATGGGCTTTACGGAACAGCACAAAACATTCATGGTTGAAGCGTATTTTCGAAACGGGGTTAGAGTAAATGGTGAGTGGCAATAAAATCCGGGTTTGTGCATGGAGGATTTTCACGAACATTTTCCTAACGTTGCTTTTATTGCTGGGGATTTTTATCATTGCCTAAAAAGAACCGTGGCTGTGTTTAGGGAAACAGGTTCTATACAACACAAAAAAGGAGCAGGAAGACCATCTGTAAGAACAGAAGAACTTGTTGCAAACGTTCGTGAAATAATGCAAAATACGCCAATAAATGTATAAGACGTCTGTCCCAAGAAGTGGGAAGATCTTATGGAACATGCAAGACTATTCTTAAGAAGCAGCTAAATTTATTTCCTTATAAAGTGCAAGTATTCCAAAAAATACAAGCCGCAAATTTTGAAAGACGCAGGAATTACTCTCAATGGTTTACCCAAAATTTATTGGAAAGAAATGATTTATTAGACCTGACATTTTTTTCGGATGAAGGCATATCATGTCATAATATGAATTTGACAAAATTTTAACCTAGATTTGGTTAGATATATCGTCCCCATATCATTGTGATCTAAACCAAGCCCTTCGTTTTTTAATCCAAGCCCTCTTTGATGCAAATAATTTTTGACCGCACGGTACAATGTTTCAATAAAAAAATTAAAGTTGATACCTAACCTACACGTAGCATTTTTATAATCCACCTTGTATGATATTGTTTTTCGTTTGCTTATCATACTCTGTATGTACGTTAAGTACATTCTCTTATATGCCTGTCAATTTATTATACCAATTAGGTCAAATCGACAATATGTAACCTTACTATGGTAAAACAACTTATTTACCAGCAGGAGGCAAACTTCTGCCGGCAGTACGTTGTATTATACCTGTTATTACGGCTAAGTCCGTTCCTGCGTAGCTAACCTAACGGGACGTATTCTTGTTGTCGCTTCGATTCACCTAGGTCGTCCTCTCGGTCTTCTTTATTTGGTTGCTAAGAAGACCCGTAGCAAATTCATGTATTTTGTATATACAGGGTGTTATTTAAGTATGTGGCCAAACTCCAAGGGGTGCTTCTTTAAGCGATTTTAAGAAGAAAAGTTCTTATCAACATGGGTCCGAAAATGCATAGATTTTACGGTACAGGGTGTCAAACTTTTAAAAAAAAATCTGATGTTTGTAAATATCTCAATACTCTTTTATTCGATTTTGTTGAAATTTGGCAATTCTGTTTGTAATAATAAGAGGATAATTTAGCTTTAATTAGATTAAAATTATTAAGTCCAGTGGCGTCCCGGAAGACAGTCCAACTAATATTTTTGACAAAAAAATTGCGCGCCACTGACATTTTTTAAAATTATGTATTTTTTTTGAATAAGGCAACTACAAAATACAAAAAAAGAAAAACCCCTTTATTGCATGTCCCCGGGACAATAAGAGTTATAGTTGTTACTTTTAAAACATTGCAGTAATAAATTATTAAGTTATCCGATTATTTTATATTAATTTCTTTTATCGAAAACAGTTTTAATCTGCCGAATTTTAACAAAATTGAATAAAAGAGTATTGAGATATTTACGAACATCCGATTTTTTTTTTAAAGTTTGACACCCTGTATCGTAAAAACTATGCATTTTCGGACCCATGTTTATATCTTTTCTTCTTAAAATCACTTAAAGAAGCACCCCTTGGAGTTTGGCCACATACTTTAATAACACCCTTTATAATACTGAATGGACGTCCTTAACTTTTAAAGATGTAGGTATAGTTAAATTCACATAAAGTTTTAATGCCAAATGTCAAGACTTGTCATTGTCTAGTTACTTTAGATTTCACCAACTTACTAAATTTCTTATACAGCTGAGATTGGTTAGTGTTTTTTCTTTTTCTTTTCTGGAATTGTTCGGCCAACTCTTTTTATTTCTATCTCTTTTTAATCGTATGAAATAATACAAGATAGATATACTTTGTGTGCAGTACAATTATACTAATTAAATTTTGCCATTAGAAATTTATATTTTATAAGTTGCTGCAGTATTTGACAAGTATGTCAGAACTGAAATGTCACGGCGTTAAAAGTTTATGTGAATTCAACTATATCACGATACAAAGGGTAAGTTGAATTTTTTTTTAAAACTCGTTAAAGTATGGCAGTTTTCAAGAGAAGTTTCGACTTTCATTTGCAAAAAAAAACTGCTTTCAATAATATCATCCGTTTTAAAATAACTCGTTACAAATACCTTAATATCTCAGGAAGAGAATGAGAAATATTAGTCAAGGTTACTTCAAACGTGATCCAATACAAATTGTAACATGTGTATTGTGTGTATGTGTATCTTATCTTGGTGTTTGTGCAATTCTTTTATACAAATTGCTTTATTAGCTTCCTGACTTAGTGGGCAAGGTTAGAAAAAAAAATATGACAACATTTTTTTTTATATCACATAGGTACCGTTTTTTTTGCATGCAAGTTGATGTGACAATTTTTTGGGGTTCTCATTGGGAATCAAAATGCCCTTGATTTCGAGCCTACTGTGTAGTGTGTATTTGTATGTGGCAAATTTGAAATTTGGTACTTATGTAGGTATAAGTTAATGTGCACTTTAAGGTGGGATTAACGACGCCATTTTCTATCGTCAATTCGATTTTTAGGTAAATTGTGACAATTTTAGTGGTTTCAAAGAACTGCTTTTTTAACACGCCTTTATTAGCTTCACCTGTATGTTTGTATGTAGGTTTGTTTGTTTGTAACCGACTTCTTTGAACCCGATTTTGACAATACAATAATCTAGCTCAATCTACTCAAAAAAAAATTTTATTCAACAATAACTCAAACTTAAAAATGAAAAATAAATATAGTTTTTTTAAACTATATTTATTTATTTAAAGTTTCAGTGCATTTATTTAAAAAAAAAAAACACCGGCATAATATTCGTCAATGCCTCCCTGAACAGCCCTTCCAAAATTAGATACCCATATACATTGATGCATCGAAAACATCGATATTTTCAATGCGATGTATCGTTTTTAATCGTATGTATCGATTTTGGCAATAGATTCATTTGTTATTCTTTCATCTATAGGTATAGTGTTTCTTAGGTCAATTTAATGACATAAAACAGTATGAAACTCCTAACCATAGGCGTCCCAAACAAATAATTAAAATCCGTATACACACTTATAAGTTTGTTTAACATTAGGTGTTTGTACATACTACACTTTATAAACCCACTGTATATATAATAATATTATATTAAAATAATAAATATAAGGTAACTCAAAGATTCTATACACAAAACTAAAACCAGAAAAATAAACCTGACACTGCTCAGAAAATGCTTTAATTTTTTTATCAGAACTCCATTCTGGGACCATTCCCCCATAAGTTCCAAATCACGTATATTTTATCTTCGTCTCTTCCACGCGATCGGCGGCCTATCTCTGTCTGACAGAATCGATCGTTGAACGGGCTGCAGACCGCTTCAGCTTATACAGCCGATTTAACTGGCGCTTATCACCCCTGACAACGTGCATAAATTGTGAACGGTTGCCAGTTCTACCAAATTTTCTGGTTTATTATGTATAAGTATACGAGAAACAAGGGTTTGTTAATTAGTTGTTTTTAAACACTGAAAACACTTTTTGTCTTGATTTCAGTTATATTGTTTCTTAAGGACTAAAGAATGTATTATTATAACAATGAATGGCTTGTTATTTTTTTCTGTCACACTCAAAACTCCTCGGTTTAAAGTATATTTGCAAACTAGCTTTCAAAGAAAGTTACTGACTAACAATTGAATACTGATATAAATGAAACATCTTTAATAAAAAAAACTTAAATAATTGAAGAAGAAAGATCTGACAACCCTGGTTGTGCGGTCGGTCTCTTTGAGACTGTTTACCGCCGTATGGAATGTCCTCAAACTGAGTTTGGATAAATTATACCAGACATTGGTCCAAGCATTTTTCCAAAAAAAAACTGCATCTACTGGATTTAAAGTTACTAACTTACACTGATGTATACAACCAACCTACACGGTTAAAAATCGTTCGCCACACAAATATTCAAATTTCTAATTATTCCTTAAGATATCAAAGAACCGTTCGTAAAAATCTAGACAATTTCCGGAGCAGAGAAACTGGATTTCGAAAACATTTTAACGAATAATGAATCATCATCGGATATGTATCATCGTCAGGCAACAGAATACGTAGCATTAGGTCATGCATCGTCCATATACCGAAAATTAACGAAAATGTTAATTAATAAATATACAAGAAAAAAAAGAAACCTTGGTCACCTAAAAATAGAAGAAATTAGTCACTTATGGTCCATAAGTGTTAATGGAAACCAGTCACCGCTAGGAAGGCATAAAACAAAAAAAATTAACAATATTATTGTGGACGGATGAATTTATACCTTCCGCCTTACCGGCAGAACCTCGTGAAGACTGACTCGAGGATGTCTTCTTCCTATAACGTAAACATCCACTAAGAGGGAATTATTCGAAAATCAACCTCCAAGGAGCTAAAAACGGAGGTTGAAGTTTTTATAGAATTTTTTTTTTTATTTCAGAAAATAAAATTGGTGCAGGTCTAAAAATGTTTATGTAAATTCCTTTACTAAAATAATAATTCTATTAAAATGTGTTGACAACATTGTTTATAGTACAGAGGCGATGAAGAGCTGGGTGGGGCGTGGGGCAGGGGGTAGGGATTATGGTGAAGTTTCATTAAGAGAAATAAAATTTAAAATTAACACACTCAAATCGAACCATAATTATAGTGACATTTTATCAAAAAAAGTAATGAAAGAAACTTTTACAATTTACAAGCACAGGTGAAATTATATTAAGATTGATCAGTATTTGCCTAAAATATGGAGAAATACCTAAAGATCTAAAATGTTCTTTTATAACACCAGTTCCAAAAATTAGCTGTGAAATGAGGCCAATAAATGTATTATGTGATATCGAAAAATTAGTAGAAATGACAGTTTATGAACAGATACTCGAATTTATTGAAGAAAACAAAATTTTGTAAATATCAAACAGGTTTTAGAAAATTCACAGATCTTGCATCTTACGCAAGTATCATAGGCGTATTGAAAATACCTACCACATACAGTGGCGAGAAGGAAACCATTATGTCACAGCACAGATTACTTCTATCTGTGAGTATGTAACGTGCCGCTATCACGCGTTATTATGACGGCATGGATGCTTCGATTTAGTTTGAAATAATAATTAAATTATTATACTTAGAAATGTGTAAATTATACTTAGAAATGTGTAAATTTGACTGTTTTGTTTAAATAAAAAATATAGGATAATCTGTATATTAGTACATATTGAAGAGAGCTCAAAACCACCTTTTCAAAAATAGCGACAAAATTATTTCTTTAGCTATACACAGCCATTTACCTGCTGGTCCTTGTACTCTTTGTTCATGAAATGTCTAAATCTTAAGTCGGCTATGAAATGTTTTGGATTGGTATATCCATTCTCCCCCGACTTTCTGTGTAATACGCCAAGACCGCCGCGCTATTTCGCTTTGTTTCAGCGACATTCACTGTTTATTTTTTTCCAATTTTATCGAAATTGAAACAATTAAAAATGCGGTTACCATGATATCGACTAATATGGACACCTGAAAATTTTAAAAATTACGAAAACGTTATCTGATATCAATGAAATTTAGACGAATAAAATCTATTTGCACTGTCGTAGATTAAATTTTGAATGATACACGTTCGATATGAACTTTGTTAATGAAACTTGTGCTATTAAACCACTCGGCTAACGCCTCGTGGTTTAATGTTGCACACGTTTCATTATAGTGTTCATCGAACTAGTATCATTAATAACTATCTACTAACTGTTCTCTCTCCCGGCCATATTATCTTAATAAATATCAACAAATATAATAATAAATGCCGAAACCCAAAACAAAACAATATTAATATTCATCATCCTGTGCTGCTCGGATGTTTGTTAAGACTTCACCGCCGTGTTATTTATGTGCATGTCGCATGTCGCGTTCATTTTTCATGTAATAGACCCGTATATACGCACCCAGTAGTATTTTCAATACTAAAAGGATATTCAACAGAAACGGCAGTCCAGTATGTAATTGAAAATTGGAAGCGAAGCGTTGACAAAAATGAAGTTGTATTGGCAGTATTTTTGGATTTTAGACGTGCTTTCAAAACAATTGACTGGGATAAATTATTAAAAAAATTATATCAGTATGGATTAAGGGGAGTTGTTTGTAAATGGTTTCAAAATTATTTAAGTAATAAGCAGCAAAAAAACAAAAATTGATAACATTTTTTCTAAAAACGAATATAATAATATTGGGGTACCACAAGGTAGCATTTTAGGTCCATTATTATTTATTCTTTATATAAATGGTAGAAACGAAAAAAAAATGAAAATAAGAACGTACCTACTCTACCATAAGAATACAATTTAAGAGGACAGGTAACTGCATTAAAAAATGAGGAGGTTAAAACGGTTCACGGGCAAGAAACAAAAGGAATTTATATTTCATAAATAAAAACCTAAGCGACCGCCACTGTCCGAAGATTTATTATAAATCATCGGCTTGCCCTATTTTTACCGTTACACGACCCTATTGTGAAAGGGAAAATTAGGGGTGTGCCAATCTATATAGTGTTTTAACCTACCTGTATTGTCACTAAAAAGATATACTTTCAGGCGAAAAATAATATGTTCATCCGGTAAACTAAAATTTGCGTTCTGCATTTTTAATGAGGGTTCTTAGCTGTCAGGCAATAGAAAACAAACTATAAACGGAAATGAATGAAGCAACGTCGTTACGGCCTCAGACCAACGTCGTGGCGGCCACGCCTTTGCGCGCGGATCTCTAACTGCTGCGTTGCCATACTGCAGACTTTTTATAAGGTTTTAGACAACGATTTAAATTTCCCACATCATGTGAGTACTTTTAACAGCGTAAGTTTGGCAAACAATGTGGAGGGGAGCAATTCGGATGTTGATTTACTTTAGAATGGAATACGATTTTGTCAATATAGGTTCATTTGTTATTGTGTCCGCTATAGGGACCAGATCATTGGCTGTTACAACAAGGATTTCTCGACGGATGGCGATTTGGCAAATAGGAGTCATCAGTCATGCATCCTCGGAGTCATCATTTGCATAGCATTCGGGTCGGCCTTATACTTACCTTTGTTTATCATTCTTTTATTTAATACATACATAATATTTGTATAATATTTAATTGGGCATTATTAAAATTTAATTTATAACCAAGCGTTTAAATAGTCAGTTTATTTAACACCTCAAGCTCTTATTGGCTACCGTGCGAGCCAAAATTATTTGCATCAAAAAGGGCTTGGATTAAAAAACGTAGGGCTTGGTTTATATCACAATGATATGGGGACGATATATGTATCTAACCAAATATAGGTTAAAATTATGTCAAATTCATATTATGACATGATATGCCAAACTAATGAGTAATAAAATAAGTAGACAAATACAATTATATTTTTGTTGTTTACAAAATTAACAAAGTAAGAATATACAAAAAGAAAAATAATTATTTACATAAATTGCTGAAATTGGCCACCGCCATGCTCCAAGCATAAATTCACACGTCTCTTCATATTTTCGAAGGTGTAGACCAGCATCTCTGGAGAAATGTTACCACATTCTTGGATAATCCTTTCTTGTAATGGTTCTAAATTTGCAACTGGTGTTTTAAAAATAGTGTTCTTTAAATGAGGAAAAACGAAGTAATCCATAACCGTTAAACAAGGTGATCTAGGTGGGAATTCAATGTCTGATCGAAAACTGATGAATTTGTCGTCGAAAAAATTGCGTAAGTAGTTAATAGTTTCGGCGGCTGTATAGGCGGCTGCACCGTTCTGTTGAAAATATCCAAAACGTAGTTCGTCAAGTAATTGCTCCACAAATGAATTTAAAATATTGTCTCTATACTGCTGTGCTGTAACTGTGTCATGGAAAAAAATAGGACCAACAATTCTTCTTCGGGAAACAGCTAACCAGACACCAATTTTTTGAGAGTGCAATGTGGACTCTACAAAAAAATGGGGATTTTCACTACTCCACATGCGTGTATTCTGAGAATTCACATAACCGGAGAGGTGGAACCAGGCTTGATCCGAAAAAAAATGTCAGGTCTAATAAATCATTTATTTCCAATAAATTTTGGGTAAACCATTGAGAGTAATTCCTGCGTCTTTCAAAATCTGCGGCTTGTATTTCTTGGAATACTTGCACTTTATAAGGAAATAAATTTAGCTGCTTCTTAAGAATAGTCCTGCATGTTCCATAAGATCTTCCCACTTCTTGGGACGGGCGTCTTATACAATTTGTTGGCGTATTTTGCATTATTTCACGAACGTTTGCAACAAGTTCTTCTGGTCTTCCTGCTCCTTTTTTGTGTCGTATAGAACCTGTTTCCCCAAGTGTTTCCCTAAACACAGCCACGGTTCTTTTCAGGAAATGATAAAAATCCCAGCAATAAAAGCAACGTTAGGAAAATGTTCGTGAAAATCGTGCATGCGCAAACCCGGATTGTATTGCCACTCACCATTTACTCTAACCCCGTTTCGAAAATACGCTTCAACCATGAATGTTTTGTGCTGTTCCGTAAAGCCCATTGTGTGAATTGTTCAAGAAATTGGAAGAAATTAGCGATGAATCAAATTACTTGTAACGACTGTCAAAGATGACGGAATAACTGATTGATTGTTAATTCAGGTAGTTACTGACACCCAACAGGTATTAAGCTCTACGGCTAAGCATTACGTCCTTAGATGCAAGGCCCTCTTTGATGCAAATAATTTTTGCTCGCACGGTAGTTTTACTGCAAATCTCTAGCTAATTATTATCGTTTACGCAATCAAAAAGGTATCAACAGATCAATAAAAAAAATAATAATAACAAAGTAAATATGTGATCATTGATAATGATAACGTTAAAAATCCTTGACCGTAATAACAAGAAAGCTCTAAACTCTAAATTATACTTAATTATAAAAATGAATGGAATTTTAAAAACACGTAAAAATATATCCTATCCTTTTTATCTATTTTTCAGATTAGGTACTAGATCTTCTACTCTGCAATGCATTTACCTACCTCTATAAACCTAGCAGAACAAGGTGCTCAAAATTGAGAATTTTTGTGTGGAAAATTAGGTGCTACTTAGGTGCTAATTAGGTGCTAACTTTAAAATTTAGGTGCTCCTATGGTTTTTGAGAAAATTATATTTTTGTGTTGTTCTGCTAGATTAACGTTAAGCTAGCAGAACATTACTGTCAAATAAACTAATCAAGAACAAAATGTAGTACCAAAATTAAGTGCTTTTTAGGTGCTTATTGAATATCTAAAAAAAAATTAATTTGCTAAGGTTTTTAAAAAATAACACCACGTTCTGCTAGGTTGACGCTGAGCTACCAGAACAGTTGTATTAGAAGGATTAACAAATAATAACTTATTTATCCAAAATTAGGTGCTATTTAGGTGCTTTAAAATTATTATAATTCTTTATCAAAAAAACATTCGCAAAGCCAGAAAAATCAAATATATAGAGGAAATATTAAACATTTTCGTTTTGAAAATTTTTGTATGGAAAATTGGGTGCTAGTTAGGTGCTAATTAGGTACCAACTTTAAAATTTAGGTGCTCCTATGGTTAGTATGGTTTTTGAGAAAATTATATTTTTGTGTTGTTCTGCTAGATTAACGTTAAGCTAGCAGAACATTACTGTCAAATAAGCTAATCAAGAACAAAATGTAGTACCAAAATTAGGTGCTTATTGAATATCTAAAAAAAAATTTAATTAGTTAAGGTTTTTAAAAAATACCGCCATGTTCTGCTAATTTTAAGAGGAACAAATTCCGTCTAAAAGGTATATCGGCAACCGGTTTGTTCGTTGTTACCAGAGCATTTTTTTTTTAATTCAATTGACAGTAATGTTCTGCTAGCTTAACGTTAATCTAGCAGAACAACACAAAAATATAATTTTCTCAAAAACCATAGGAGCACCTAAATTTTAAAGTTGGCACCTAATTTTCCATACAAAAATTTTCAATTTTGAGCACCTTGTTCTGCTAGGTTAATAGAGGTAATGCATTTGCCATTTGCTTTCCCAAGCGTTCCTTAACCTACCCCACCTTCCACGCCCCGAATTGCACCATCCCACAATAGAATGCACTTTATCGACCAACCTACCCTCCTAAACGCAGACCGAAACCCCGTTAAATCCCTTGAAACGACTCCCGTCTCTCTCCGACAACCGTGCCCAGACATCGCGGCTTCCCAGCTGCACCGTCACAGTGAGGGCCAAAGGTCAAGGCCCTTAATCACGTGTTACACCCCCAAGGTCACTCGGTGCAACGGCCCTAAAGCGCCCAAACTTTATTCTGGTAAAGGACGAGGATAATTGAAATAAATAATTCATTGATTTACGATCGGGTTTAAAATGTTATATTATCTTAATGTCGTTAATCCTTGGGGAGAAGGCTACGGACTAATCTACAAATTAAATAACAAAAAACGTGCGATAAATACCTTGTAATGATGTCACAAAAATAATCCGCCAGAAACCGCGGAGAAATAGTTCAAACACAAAAAATCTAGAAGCCGCCTTACGATGACAAACGTCGCCGTAATCGCGGTGTCCTATGGAAAACACTTGAAAACCGACAAAAGAAACTCGGGGGAAGAATGGTCGAGGTCACTGCCCCAACTGACGTTTAAATTTAATCGTGGTAAATTGAAACCGTGCATATGGACAAAAATACGAAGACGGGGTAAAAAATAGCGAACTATCGTACTTTCTGATCGTTGTTGCGACCCGCTGAATTTATTTTCTTTGACTGAAATGACTGATACGAGAGTGAGGTTGTCGAGCTGCACGGCGAACTGAAAGATATTTTAGCCGGAGAGCGTGTTCGCGAACGGAAGGTCTGCGCTGTTACAACGGGGCGTCTATAGTACTGAAAATTGAGGATTTAAAAGGAGTTTGACAGTGACATAGACAGACAGGTGATTGACGGAGAGTCGGCTGTTAAACGTCGCGTATCTGTGACCTTGCGACCATAAAAGAAACCTAACCTACAAACAACCCAACTTTCTATTTACTCACCCATGAAAAGCCACGCAGAATTATTATTATCCGAATTCTCGCATCCTGGGTACTTGCGACTCATCCTAATTAGCCGTCAGAAAATATCACAAAACACTAAAAACACAGCAATTATTACACAAAACCGATAAACTGAAGAAAATTTCAAACCGCTGCGCCGTCGAAGGAACACAAAACCGAAATAGGGATGTTCGATATACATCGATGCATCGAAAACATCGATATTTTCAAAGCAAAACAGGTTCTATACAACACAAAAATGGAGCAGGAAGACCATCTGTAAGAACAGAAGAACTTGTTGCAAAGGTTCGTGAAATAATGCAAAATACGCCAACAAATTGTATAAGACGCCTGTCCCAAGAAGTGGGAAGATCTTATGGAACATGTAGGACTATTCTTAAGAAGCAGCTAAATTTATTTCCTTATAAAGTGCAAGTATTCCAAGAATATACAAGCCGCAGAATTTGAAAGACGCAGGAATTACTCTCAATGGTTTAACCAAAATTTATTGGAAATAAATGATTTATTAGACCTGACATTTTTTTCGGATGAAGCCTGGTTCCACCTCTCTGGTTATGTGAATTCTCAGAATACACGCATGTGGAGTAGTGAAAATCCTCATTTTTTTGTAAAGTCCACATTGCACCCTAAAAAAATTGGTGTCTGGTTAGCTGTTTCCTGAAGAATTGTTGGTCCTATTTTTTTTCCATGATACAGTTACAGCACAGCGATATATATAGAGACAATATTTTGAATCCATTTGTGGAGCAATTACTTGACTACAAACTACGTTTTAAATATTTTTAACAGAACGGTGCAACCGCCCATACAACCGCCGAAACTATTAACTACTTACGCAATTTTTTCGACGACAAATTCATCAGTTTTCGATCAGACATTGAATTCCCACCTAGATCACCTTGTTTAACGGTTATGGATTACTTCGTTTTTCCTCATTTTAAGAACACTATTTTTAAAACACCAGTTGCAAATTTAGAAGAATTACAAGAAAGGATTATTCAAGAATGTGGTAACATTTCTCCAGAGATGCTGATCAACACTTTCGAAAATATGAAGAGACGTGTGAATTTATGCTTGGAGCATAGCGTGGCCAATTTCAACAATTTATGTAATTATTTTTCTTTCTGTATATTCTTACTTTGTTAATTTTGTAAACAACAAAAATAAATTTGTATTTGTCTACTTATTTTATTACTCACTAGCTATACCCTGCGCGCGTTGCTACGCTACCCGGCATGCGTTGCGCCACTTTTTTTAATGCTGAAATCTTCCTCGGCCTTCACAGAACAAATCACCAAGGTTTCATCGCAATCGGATGAATGGTATAGGAACGCATACGGGACATACAGACAAACACATACGGAACATACAGACAAACATTCATTTTTATATTGTATTATACATATAAACCGTCCTCTTGAATCACTCTATCTATTAAAAAAAACCGCTTCAAAATCCGTTGCGTAGTTTTAAAGATTAAGCATACTATAGGGACGGACAGACAGCGACTTTGTTTTATACTAGGTAGTGATTAGTTTGGCATATCACTCGGCATATTATGTCATAATATGAATTTGACAAAATTTTAACCTAGATTTGGTTAGATATATCGTCCCATATATCATTGTGATCTAAACTATTCTAAACCAAGCCCTACGCTTTTTAATCCAAGCCCTCTTTGATGCAAATAATTTTTGTTCGCACGGTACTTTTAACAGAGTAAGTTTGGCAAACAAATTGGGGGGGCGCAATTCCGATGTTGATTTACTTCAGAATGAAATACGATTTTGGCAATCGATTCTCATAAGACACTCATCCTGCCTTATTCGGCTGGACTAAAGCAATTTTCAGTCTCCTCTGTCCGCGGCACTGACTCTTTGGCGATACGCGCACCGGCGTTGCAGCGCCTCCCAGCCTGCTCGATACTACCTGTTCAGAAACCGTCAACCTGAGTGGCAAAGCCATTGCTTTTCTGTTTTTTCTTTGTCGGTATCGCGACACACCTGAGAAGTATGATCTTTATAGGCTCGAGACAGGCGTCCACTTCTTTATGTGGTGTTACGGAATATTACCTCAAGAATAAGTACCTTGTATATGCAATAATCAATGATACCTGTACATTTTATGTACATATTTATGAATAAGCGAAAAATCCTATTTTTAAGAAAGAATTTATATTCTGGCATAAATAAATGATCCCACACATGAATAAACAACGCAAGCTTTATAAATAGGTAGATCGTAGACTGTATCCATTCATCACCTTGGCTCGACCATATTTGCAAAAAATTGTAAAACTTAATAATACATAAATTATTAGTCAGCCTCCTGAATCTATACCCCTTAAAATTGCTACAATACCCAATTAAATTTGTCTGTACGGTCCTGTCCTAGTCACGTGACCATCGACCAAGCCGTGACCTTCAGCTAAAGTACAGTCACCGACCGCGTTACCTGTCCAATCGCTCCTTGCTCCTTGTTACTTCACCAACCAAACAAAAAAAAAGTAAAAGAACCGTAACCTCGACTGTACACGAAGAATTTTTGTAATTTCCTGAACGGTGGGCATATGCTGGGAAAAATATTAGGGTATGCCTTATGCCAAAAAGATTACCCAACGATTTTTATCACGAATAAAGCATTATTAATTATATTATCATGGAACAACCAACCTATAAGTAGTGTTTTAAGAAGTAAATAAACACAACAAACCACCTACCTCGACTGTCCTTTGCTGATTTTCGTCAAGTCATCCTTGAGAATAACAAAACCACCCTGTAGAAGGTCCATAAAAGGCCGAAACTCGTCGCAGAACGTTAGGTAATTCGATTTTCACTTTCACGAGCCACCAAATTGCGATTAACAAATCGGCACACCTCTGCTTATAGTTTGTTGACTTTTACCTCTTTATCTATAAACTTTTACCGGAAATTTCCCCAAAAATAAGAAAAATTTACCGTCTATATTTATTTGAAACTGTAAATCGCGACGTAACTATGGATGTCGGTCAAAAACGGTAAAAAAGAAATTAAAAAAACGGGAATGACCAGCGATGCACTGCAGTCTGTAGAAAAACAATGGAAAATTATAAAAGAGCAAATCAAAACGCGCGACATCTGACGGGGAAAACGAGAACTGGATTAGAGAGCTATCGAAGGAAGTAGTATTAGAGTAGTTTAGCAATTAACAACAACACTTTTTGCATACAGCTCACTAAATTATTGCAAAACTTGATAAATACTACAAGTAGTACTGCTAATGGTCGTATTCTAGAGGCCTTTAAATATTTTTGGGTGTAAAAATGAACCTTTGTTAAATAAACTCTTTAACGAGTTATTATCCACCAGAAATGTGATGATTCTCTAAGAACTGAAACGAGCAATCTCTATTTGTCGCCTTTTCCATTGATAATACCCGTGCGCTAGATGGTATTTTTATTCTTTCTTTGCGGTGGGCGACAGAGCAAATAACCTATTTCTTAGCCGAGGGCAAAAAATGAAGTTCTAAAGAACAAGAGGTCATCTCAGCAGAGAATAATTCTAATCAATTTTAAATTTCTTACCCTTGCACTGGTTATTCAAATGGAAAACAGTATTTCCGATGAGTCATATGATGACATTTATTTTGTTTTAAGCATAGAGAAATACAACCAAGAAACACAATTCCATGTAAAAAACATTTTACCGCTCATATTTGTGTACGACGTACGAATATGTAACTAGTTACGCCAGGCGTTGCCTGTAATATACATTTAGTGAACGCAAATATCATTCTAAAGTCACTTCTCTTCTCGGTATTTGTATCACGACCTTGCGCCTCGCTTTCGAACCGTTTAGGTGGGATGTCTTGGTTTAGCAGTTTATCAGTTTATCTTTTAAGTAAGTTTTGACGTCTGTCAAAATTTGAGATTGAAAACATTTTCTTGTTTTATGACCTTTTTTAGTGCTTATCTTGTATTTATAATCTGTGTACCCTGTAAGGAATAATTTCATATAAAGGTAAGTTCCCGTAAAAATTGTTTCACCCGATTTTACTACAAGACATGCTTAAGGGAAGTCTGAGATTTTAAAATTGGCAAGAGATAATCATCAACCTTGGTATAAAGTGTGAAAATATATACAATTATCATGTAACTTATATTTTCTAAAACAAATACGTGCTGGGAGACCAAGGATTTACACATTATTAGCATTTTGCAGTCATTGCAAAGTATGCATGGGGAGTTATTCATTATTATTGATAAGATGTGATTATTTTCTGCTTGGCTCAGATATATGATATATAATAAACAGTAGATAAGAAAGATCCTTAAAAGCTTAGGTTTTATTTTTTCAGAGCTCTGTGCCATGAATTAGTTACCTTCTTTATGAAATCAGAAACTTTTAACTACAAGCATGAGATCTGCAACAAAAAACCCTTTACTCAAAGTGGTAATCTTGGGCGACGGGGGAGTGGGTAAAAGTTGTCTCATGAACAGATTTGTTTCCAACCAGTTTGACGAACATTCCTTTCACACTATTGGCGTGGAATTCCTGAATAAGGATCTAGAAGTTGACGGCCAAAATTATACCTTACAGGTAAGTTTGTTCAACAAATTTTGTAAAGTTTCTATATAGGCACTGCTTATTTAAGATATGGGATACCGCTGGTCAAGAACGTTTTAAAACTCTACGAACTCCGTTTTACCGAGGCAGCGATATATGCATGTTAACTTATGCAATCGATGACAAGATAAGCTTTAAAAATTTGGATGTGTGGAGGAAAGAATTTTCTTATTATGCTGACGTCAGGGAACATAATCAGATTCCTTTTATAGTTGTAGGAAATAAGGTAAAGTAAGAGTATATAGGTAAAAAGGGAAAGAAATTAAAAACAAGATGTTCATGCATAAATAACTTTTTTACTACAATTAAACTGTTTTTATTTTAGTCAGATGTCTCTAATGAGCATAGGGAAGTGTCACAACTTGAGATGGAAACATGGTGCAATGAAAATAGCATAACTTCTTGTATAGAAACGTCGGCAAAGAATGCCAGTAACGTCCAGGAAGCTTTTAAATTGGCTGTGCAGCATTGGTTGAGGTATGGTGTTTATTATCTAAATATAAGTGTTATTAGGACTGTTAGATACAGCTTTCCAATTGTGTACATAGATTACTTATCAACAAATAACTAGGAATAAGGAAGAATTGTATATTTAATGTTACACGTTTTTCCTTTCAGGTTAGAATCTAGGGCTGACAAGAATGAAACTGTATTAGATGACACTGTCGATTTAAGGAAAAATAAGGGGGAAAATCGAATATCATGTTGTTCCGGTAGTAGCTCAGCTGACGATTCAAACTAAACCAGTATTATTAAGTTTTTGACAGGTTAGTGCTATAATTTCCAATTTAAAGTTAGAAAGTATTATTTTTGATTGTACCATCTTGTCCAAGACTGTACAATGTTTATATACAGGTATGGCAAGCGATCTGTTTAATGCTCATTTTCATGTGAAGAAGTGATCAAATCAAAATACACTTTATTGCTATAAGAAGTACCTACATCTTGTTAACAAAGCTTTGGACAGTACTAAAACTGTTGGAAATTGAAATTACAATATTCACTATATAAAGTAAGAAAAAGTAATCCAATAAATAGATAATCACACCTTATGAGACAACAAAACAGTCATGGTCGAAAATTTACACATATTTCGATCCAATACTAACACAAACGTAATCTTACAAAAAATCTGGCAAGAATATACACTAATCAAAAGTTCTACAAAACTATAGGCGAATGCCTAGATATTGTTATTGTAAAATTCCTGAAGAGTATAATAGGGTCTAGTAATTATTCCTTAATGTCCTTTTTAGTCTTTGCTTAACATTCCTGCCATCAATCACCTGCTGATAAGCCAGTGATATGTGGTTATAAATTTTGATGCTCTCAAATATCAAGGAATTTTTGGTGAGAGTTGTTTTTGGTAGAGGAAGAGGAATATCATTCACAGTACGCATGTTATAGGAACTGTTAATAGCATAATTTTTATATAAATAAGATAAAAATTCCAATCAAAGTTGAAATCTTCTCCCTGAAAAAAAAAGGTTTACAATAAGTATGACAATTAACACCACACAAGTACCATAATCCCCTCTTTTGCAAAACCAATGTGGAGCTTAATAGGCCCTTACTACTAAATCCCCAAAAAGCAATACCATACCTCAAGTGACTTTCAACAAGTGAAATATAAACCATTCTACCCACACTCTTCCCCAATTCTCTTGAGACAACTCGCACTGCGTAAGAACCGGACGCTAGTCTCCCATTCAATGCAAGAATGTGGTCCGTAAACTTAAGTTTGTCGTCGATTTGAACACCCAAGAATTTAGCAACGCCCAAGTTTTTAACAAAATTATCTGTCAAAATTAAGTCAAGAAACGAAAGCTTTAAGGTGAGAATACTAGTTTGGCTGATATTAAGGTTGAATTCTCAACGTCGTTCAATTTATTGCCAACCTATAACCTATTTCGCTTTGTTTTTTCAAGTTTATTATTTTTTAAACTAACATTTAAATAAAATCAGTATCGTCGGCACATTACTTAGGTAATATCTGATATATTACAAAAATATCAATTTATTTCATTGCTAATTTTGGGAAAATTGTATAGTGGAAGAACAATGAGTGACAATGACATAATAATGTTAAAAAAAATCTTACCCGATATTTTTCGCTATACAATTCTCCTAAAATAAGTTATGAAATTCCTTGATATTTATTAAATATGTCAATTATTACCTATAGAATATCAAGTCGATACTGATTTTCTTTAAATTTTTTAAAAAAGCTAGAAAACATAAATAAATCTACGCGAAATAGGTTGGCAAGCATGTTGATACTCCCACCTTAAAACATAATAGGTTCGCGTCACACCCAGTGAAATGAATTATTAGTTAGTGTGGTGTCGAATACATTTAAACAAAAAATGCTCCCTTATCATTGTTTAAAAAGTAATGACTGTTACTCTTATTTCTACACACCTAGACCCCCGCGAAACATCGTCTGCCAGACCTGTATATAAGTGCAGGTTATTTCCAGAGGTAGACAGGCGTTCAAAATGAACTTATTTGAACGCCTACCCCTGGAAATTGGCATCATATCATATTTTTTATGCTTAGTCTGTGTCAAATCATTTTAAAAACATGTATAAATGAATATATTTTATAGTTAGTTCGGTTGCTTGTGAACGGTATTAAAATTGAACTACCAGTATTTCCTATAATAATACTTAATTTTATTATTTTACTTAGAAATTTTTTTTTTTATATTTTCGAAACTTGTTGGTGCAAATCACAATATGTATTTTTAGATACATATTATATACAGGGTGTTCCTTAATGCCGTGCTAATATTTTAGGGTGTGATTCCTCAAGTCATTTAATGAAGAAAAGTTCATATAAACATATGTCGTAAACGGCTTAAATTTTTTGCTACAGGGTGTTGAATTTTTTCTTTTTTAATGAGTTTTTTGTAATATCTCCGAAAGTACTATAGATAATATTTTCAATTTTGGCATATGCTAATAGGACATAAAACCACATATTTTAATTATAAAAGTAATTTATTTTGTCCCACCAGTGGCGT
Source organism: Polydrusus pterygomalis (assembly GCA_963969555.1). NCBI lineage: Eukaryota > Metazoa > Arthropoda > Insecta > Coleoptera > Curculionidae > Polydrusus > Polydrusus pterygomalis. Next base: position 12,997,365 of record OZ018383.1, read on the forward strand.
CCCTGCAAACATGTCATCTGATATTTTTTAGAAAAAAGTGGTACGCCACTGACATTTTTCCATGTGGATATTATTTCTGATTAGCCTAGTCAATTCTACATAAAAATGGTCTCTGGAGTTTTCCTCCTCAGGCACACCATTCTTAATTAAAATAATTAAATTTTATTAAATTAGCTCTACTATTTATTATTATTAACATTGATAATGCAAAAGTTTGTTTTATAAAAATTGTTGGAAATTACCACCTTTACTTAATAGGTATGCTTCCGCCTGTCTTTGCATTAAATTATTTTAATTAAGAATGGTGTGCCTGAGGAGAAAAACTCAAGAGACCATTTTTATGTAGAATTAAATAGGCTAATCAGAAATAATATCTACATGGAAAAATATCAGTGGCGTACCACTTTTTTTCTAAAAAATATCAGAGGACATGTTTGCAGGGACGCCACTGGTGGGACAAAAAATAACTTTTATAACTAAAACATGTGGTTTTATGTCCTATTAGCACATGCCAAAATTAAAAATATTATCTACAGTACTTTCGGAGATATTACAAAAAACGCATTAAAAAAGAAAAAATTCAACACCCCAGTAGCAAAAAATTTAAGCCGTTTAGGACATATTATGTTTATAGAAACTTTTCTTTATAAAATGACTTAAGGAATCACACCCTAAAATATTAGCACGTCATTAAGGAACACCCTGTAGATTGAGATGAGTGGCTCAACATTTGCTACCTATGCCAAGTGTAAAAGAACCCCGGCCCCCTAAATCCGGGGTTGGGTTTATATGACTGGTACAAACTGTCTAGTTTTTAAATTTTAATTTATTTTGTTACACACGGTGCTTCATAATTATTGACTTTAACCTTTTAAAATATAAATTTAAGTTAACATAACAAACATCATTTTATAATTTTTATCCAAAAAACGGCTACAGGTTATTATGCTAAAATATACAGGGCAAAGGTCAACTTACCTATATGTTAAAAGTTTTAAGTCAATCATATTTGCTACTAAATTGCTGCTAAATTTTTTACTCAATATTATTTTCTTTACAAATAAAAACCAAAATTGTGATATTTAGGTGTGCTTTTTTAATTTATTTTATCTACAGGGTGATCGAATATTATCTCGGCATTATCACAGATTAATGCCCAGTTGTATAGGTTCCGGTTAATCGGCATTTCATTTTTATAGGTTGCGGTTATCTAAAAACGTTCAGATTAACCGTAGGTTCGGAATTATAGGTTGCGATTAGCGCCAAACTTGGGGTTTAACTAACAGTTAATTTAACAGACCAAAAAGCACCCGTTGAAAATCAATCTTAGGATTAAAATAGGAAAAAGTGACATACTTCTAACATATAACCTAAAATACCTAAAATATGATGATGATGTGATTTTATTATTATGTTAAATGATCTTATCGAAATCGACGAATTATTAGGTGATGATGACGAGGACCTTATTGTCATTGTGGAGGCTCCAAGAGCGCCTCGCATTTTTAAAATTCGCTATAAAGTTAGCGACTATTTGGTTTAACCGGGACTTATAAAACTGATATATTTTATTAATCTTAAGATAAAAGTGGTGCTTAATTTTATCTTTAGCGTTCAAATTAATCAGAACCTATACAACTGGGCATTAAAGGTTACCTAATTATACTGTACCTACGTAATTGTCGAAAGTCATCCTGCATTTAAAAAATATTTATTGTTTTACTTGTTATTAGAAAATATTGTAACTTTGCAAAATCTATTGTAGTATTGAAATAATATACAGTGGGTCCCAGGACTCCCAGGACCAAGGCCTTGGGTTAGATACATATAAAAAAATATACCTGTTTTTAAGCCGATCATTTTTAATTAGAAAAATTACAGTTTTAGCTTGGTACCTACTGTATATAAATCTTTTTGAAAATAACTGCACAAAACTAGTGTCTCATTCCTATACATACTGGGTGTCTGGAAATTCCGTGCAAAAAGGAAAGATTCTACATAGGTATTATGATAAAAAAATGAAAAAAGGTCCTCAACTGTATTATAAGAAGAAAAAAGTCATACACAATTCGATAACAGTTTATGTAAAGTCGCCACAGTGGATCTTTTCCCGTGCGTCATCAATCAACGATCAGGACTCAACGTGGTTAATAACTCTGCATCCTTTTTTATTACAGTAACAAGTTTGAATAAAAGCATAAAAGAACGTCTCCAAGATTCCGCAATAATATAACGTGCTAGACAAGAATAAAACTATAAACGTCAATTAATTACTTTTTTTATTTGTTTAGTTGACTACCGTTGTATTTTAGAACGTCATTGTCAACCTTATTTTGATCTGCCAATCTAATTCGTATTTTGTAAATTTGTGTGCCTTAAAACTGTTCCTTTTTCTAAAAATAGTTCTTTTTAGAGCTAATTATACCCACCATCTGTTTTGACGGTAAGTATTTATGGATTTTTATAATACCCAATTTATTTGTTTTAAATATTCTAACCGTGAAAGTTCTTTGAAAAGTTTACGGCAGTGGCTCAATTCCCTTAAATGAAAGGATGTGAAAAATTTGACTTTTGCGATTTTAACAGTCAATAAAACACCAAACTTTTCTAGATTTTAAGCTTTAAAAATAGTATTAAATGTATTAACATTTGTTTGTCAATTTCTTTTAGATAATAGAGAATGCCGGGCAAAACTTAAAAATAAATAATAATTTTTCGGGATATTATGTAGGTACGTCAAACGGTAGGCATGCAGGCACGTCCATTTTATGAACTTAGACTTAGTTTTGACTTTTTTCGTCTCGTAATTTTGATTTGATTCATACGATTTTGATGACGTGAAAGTGATGACGCACGGGAAAAGAACCACTGTGGCGACTTTATGTAATGATTTACATAACGTTATTTCTCCTAAACTATCAGCCCTATTATTTTTTACAAGAATATCTTTATTATGTAAAAAAGTCCTGGGGAAAATTTTGAAATTGTGTCATGTAAAAAAATGAGGAATAAAAAGCCCACCCCTCCTCCTAGGAACGCCTCTGTCTAAATTTGACGCTAACTCTCAATATCAGAAATTAGCATTCGTCGTTCATATACATAGTTTGTGTGACAAGAAATAAAATAAAACCTAGGCTTTGCAAGTCATCTTTGGCCGGACATAGCTTCCTTATAAGACATTTAAGGACCTACATTCATATGCACCTTTTTTCATAGTTTTGTATCTAGAATCTTCCCTTGAAATATATTTACTGAATTTCTGGACACCCTGTAAATATTTCGAAACTAAACGGAGAACTTATTTTAGTATAAGTTTATGATATATTTATATTTCGCACAGTCTGTAATGTGTAACGTAGTTTATAGACATTACTATAGAATCTATTGTAGAAGGATCTGTGTTTCTCACTCAGGAACACCCAAAAAAAACATATCATTGCCTGCAAAGTTTCATTTTTTAAATAGGGTTCGGTGCCTGTAATATCATCACCTAAAAATTACAGCCTGTGTTAATATTGTACCACGGCTGTGACCCTATATATCAAGAAACCCCTTTTGATAATTTGCACGGTTCACTTATTTGTCAATGATCCCGTTCCCAAAATACGAAATGCCACCGAGAAGAAGCAGAACTAAGACAGATCTGCGTTGTGATTTTTAGAGGGACGAATCTGCGACCCTGTTAAGTGAATCTGTTCTTCGTACTGATTCAGACAAGAGCTGGTGATAAATTACATTCCCAATTTCCCATAAAGGATGATTGATTAGGGTTAGCCTCCGGCCAATTTCGGACTGTCCAGTGCCCAAGCCAAAACCCGAATAAACATACACTATTTGATTTGTTTTCAATTAAATTAAATAGCCTAGTTAATAGAGTTGTTAAGAAAAGAACCGAATAGGTTCTTTAGAACAGGTTAGAGATAGCCTGTTCAGTGATCTGTTCTTTGTAAAAGAACTGAACCGGTTCTTTAGATAGACTTATGTCAGATGATTGCGCTCACTTTAACCTATTCAACCGACCACGCGGCGCTGCATCCGTATGTGTGCTCTTACTGCTCTCTGTTCCCTGCCTGCTCCACGCCGCATGAAAGAACAGCCTGTTCTTTCTACCCAACTGTTCTTTGAGTAGGTTCAGTTCTTTATGAGAGTGAGATTCGACCGACACGGTGATCGCTGAACTGGCAGGCTAAACGACGCGATGGCGCGGTTAGAAATTTTTGAAATTTACCGGGAATCTTGGTGTGTTTGCTGTTTTCTTCGCGTTCGCTCGGCTCGGCTCAGTTATTTCTTTTCTGTGCACTAAATTGTATTGTACTGTACAGATAATTAAAAATCATATCCGCTCTTTTCTTCCGCTTTCGCCATACTATTAAGATTAATATTAATATACCAAGTGAGTAAGTGACAATAATTTATGATCAAAAGAACAGGTTTACGGATCAGGTCAGTGGCGGATTTAGAGGGGGGGCACAGGGGCACGTGCCCCCCCCCCCCCCCTGTCATAATAATTTCGCACGAACCAACCTAAGCGCAACACCAAAAAATTTCAAACACAGTGACAAAGCATTGTACTGTAACAACCAAATACTTTTTGGGGCCAAAACTTTACAGCATTTAGAAATGGATATTAAAAATCAGGTTTTCAACGTGGTTTGATAATTAGCGAAAAGATGGCGTAAAAGCACGTTAGATAAAAAGCATACATTTTAGGATTTTAGAATTTGTGTTTTGTTACAGAAAACTGTAATCTGTGGTTTTGTTTACAAAGAAAGTGTATTATTTTGGGGTAGTAAGGACTTATTTTAATAAAAATAAACATTCCAAAACGGCTATGAATGTGGAATATTTGAGAAACAATTTTAGCTCATTAAGTATTGAGCAAAAAATTGAAATTAAAATTGAGGGAAGACCTAAACCCGAAATTAACTTGACACAGATCACAAAGTGTAGATCTAGGGACTTTATTGTTATTGATAAGTTTGCTGGAAATAAAACCAGAAGATTGAACTTTACTTTTAAACAATGTACCCGCTAATGAAAAATAAATTGGCCTTTTTTTATTTTTTTTTATCTTATTTCATTTTCAATAAAATAAGTAGGTAATCATACATTTTAAAAATATTTACTAAAAATTATTGACCAAATTTGGGCGTGGTCTTAAAAAATTTTCGCCTGCGGCGCGTTTTGTCCGCAGCGGAGTTTTCGTGCACCCCAAGATAACAAGTAAGTGCCCCCCCTGTCAGTTTTTTCTGAATCCGCCACTGGATCAGGTTCCCGGGTGAGAACCGAACTGTTCGAACCTGTTCAGCAATTTACCTGCTCTTTAACATCACTACTAGTTAAAGCTAGGCTCGAAAAATTAAGACCCCTCCTTTTTACTCTTCCCTGACTTCCCTCTATGCTGCAAAAATGGCGAGAGAAGAGAAGATTTATTCGCTTGAAGAGAGTCCAGGATGGCGAACAAGTTTAGCACTAAACGGCTTAAATACGTTTGAGCGTTGTTGGACAGCAAGTTATAATGGACAGCGACATCTATCGCCAAACTATTGGAACAAGGAGCGAGGTACCGATTAAAGGTGTTGTGTCGTTCGCGAACGATTTGTTCAAAACGAACGAATCACTTCACTGAATTGAAAGAATTAATTCAACGTTCCAAAAAGATTCGATTCACCAATTCAGGAATGATTTCAAGAGTTGGCTTAGCATTTCGTTCACTCGTTCACTGGTACCCAAAACCCGATTAGGTGTTGCTGGTATTGGTGGACAGCAGCGTGCACGTTCAAGAGCCAGGTGCGGTACACAATGTATCAGAGTAGGTAGAGACGGAGACAACAGTTAATTAGGTATACACGGAGTACAGTTGAAGGAAAAGAGACAACTATATAGGATGAGATAGAGGATAAAAAATATGATTTTACAGTAGGATCAGAGACGGATTTAACATCAATTCCCTAATAAACATAGTACGATCTTTTACATTGTGTTCATTCATGCGTTAATGTTTAGCAAAGATACATTTATTTATTTAAAAGACTATTATGTTTTTTTTTTAAATTTATATAACACAGTATTAAAGAATCATTTGAGAACGAAACTGAATGAATAAAAAAAAAATATTCACCAAAACGAATCTAACTGCCCACCTCTACTCTGACTCTACCATGCCATAATACTAAAGGTGGTACGGTGGTAGTATCATGCACCTCTCCCCTATTATACTATCCGCTATTTGATCTTTTTAAAATTAAATGCCTAGCGGAAACTAGGCTTGAAAAATTCAATACATCCCTTCATGTTAACCCTCTCCACGGAAATCTTTAGTAAAAGGCGAAAGATTTATTCGTTTGAAGAGAGTCCAGGATGACGAACGAATCGAGCATTAAACGGCTTAAATACTTTTGAGCGTTATTGGACAGCAAGTTATAATGGATAGCGACATCTATCGCCAAACTATTGGAACAAGGGGAGAGGTACCGATACACTATGGAGAACTAGAGGGTTACACTTACCGAACTACTTCACAGAATATATAGCTGCAGCTACGCTTAGCTATATATTCTGTGGTTCAGTTCATTAGGTCGACGGGCAAAAATAGTTTGTTGGTGGTACTAGTATTAAAATCACTATACTTTTGGTATTTTCCGACGTATAAAAATTGAAATTGATGTAGGCAATGGTAGTTTATTTGCTATTTTTCTAATGTATTTTATTATACTGGAGTAGTTAGAATAGTTCCTTTATTTTTATTATACATTTGAAAACATTCCACCACGGATTTTCCTGCTTTAAAATGAAAATGTGGAAAATCGCTCGGACCCGTCGATTTTTATTTCGAGGGGGACATCTTTTGCGTATATTGTCAATCTTGTTACTTGAAGCTCCTAGGAGGGAGGGGGGTAAGATCTAAATCTTAAATGGATACCCCTATTTTATATAATTTTTTTGGATTCTGCATAAAATTCTGAACATTTTTTAATAAAAGCATTATTAGTCTATACTAAACAGTTTCCGAGATATTGACTCTTGAAAAATGAACTTTGAAAGCGTCTAGCTTTCTAACTGTACGTCTTAGAGCAAAACGGCACGGTACATGTCCCGATCTTCGATTTTATTATCTTTCCAATAGTGTCAACTTCCGGTTAAACCGGTTGTAAGAAATATAGTACTTCCGGTTTAACCGGAAGTTGACACTATTGGAAAGATAATAAAAATCGAAGATAGGACATGTAAGCCGTTTTGCTCTAAGACGTACCGCTAGAAAGCTAGACGCTGTCAAAGTTCAAAAATCTCATTTTTCAAGAGTCTATCTCGGAAACTGTTTAGTATAGACATAATGCTTTTATTAAAAAATGTTCATAATTTTATGCAGAATCCAAAAAAATTATATAAAATAGGGGTATCCATTTAAGATTTAGATCTTACCCCCCTCCCCCTCCCTCCTAGGGGCTTTAAGTAACAAGATTGACAATATACGCAAAAGATGTCCCCGTCAAAATAAAAATCGACGGGTCCGAGCGATTTTCCACATTTTCATTTTAAAGCAGGAAAATCAGTGGTGGGAAGTTTTCAAATGAACACCCTGTATATCGTGTATCCAAAACTTAGGCTTTTGCCCCCACCGTACGTTTTAAGTTGTTAAGGGCGACATGCCCCTTTAACAGCGGCATGCAAGGTTGTAGATTGCTCTTGAAGTGTATAAATGTATATTGTTAAACTGTAGGCTTTTTTACGTCAATGTATACACACATTTCTTCAGTGACATGAAATAGAAAGACATTTTAAAGTAAAGCGCGTTTTTATTTTTTTTGTCAAAGTTTTCACTATCCATGATAATCACCAGATTTCAGACCAGACTTGATTATCAAACATGCATTATTCACAAATCCATTTTTTCTACAGACGTGTGGAAAAACCAATTTTCCGCACGGATATCAGCAGTGGCGGCTCGTGACAGTAAAGTTTGTGAGTTCTGCCGATAGGGTATAAAAAACGCTATTTTTTTTACAGTCTCTAGATCACGTGTCTATTATAAAAAGTTTGGTTTGGCAAAAATTACAATGTCTAGGAAAAAATAGCTAAAAAGCGTAACCCAGGTTCATTACATTGTTTAAGTGATTTTTTGAGGTTTCATCGCGTTTGATTTTTTCGCTAAGATGTACTAAATCGGTTACACCAAGAACAGTCCAAGATTTATCTCCACCAAACAAAAGGCACGGAAAACAAAAAAGAGAATTATTTTTATTGCATCCGCATATCCAGTCGTTTCTGGCATAAATGTCTCTTGTAAAAATCCTTTTATACGATTTTCCCCGGCTTGAACCACACTTTTTTATTAAAATATCGGGCAATGGCCGTCCTTCTTCTTTCAGTTTTAGTTTTTCTTCATAAGTAAAGAGAGAGAATTTTTTTACATTAATTAAATTATCCACTACATTCATTGTTAGTTACACAATTATACAAAAACAAATAACAAACACGACCATAACCTCCCGCTCATCCGTTTGGCGTCTTCTAAACTAAATAAATAAATGCGACTGCGAACACGCAACCAACGCTGAGCCCGCCGTCAGGAATTGTTCTGCACGTTTTGCAGCTCTATTTCTGCTTAAATTTCGCTATCTAAACCCATGAGCAAGTGCTGTACGGGGCGAAGGAAGGGGTTCCTAGCCGAGCACAGAGCTCGTTAGCGTCCCAGCTACGTCGTGTTGCAATTTAGCAGCGCAACAATGCCAATAACTTCATTTGACCGACTGTGAAATGCGGGCTTCGGCGACGGCGTCATTCTCAACACACCTACGCGATTTGAAGGCCTATTATACCAACACCCGACCGAAAATATACTGCTGTTCCAATAATTTTAGAAATATAATAATTATATTAGAAAAATAGTCAAATAATGTGAAAATTTTGGGGGTTCTGCAGCTCTGCAGCTCTTATGCACTAGCCGCCCCTGGATATCAGTGCGGAAAATTGATTTTTCCACACTAGTGCGGAATTTTTTTTCGGCACGATTATGTCAAAAATCCGTGCGGAAAATTGGTTTTTCCACTAGTGCGGAAAAATTTTTCGGCACGATTATGTCAAAATCAATAATATATCAATTATAACTTGTAGTTATTACTTTTTTTCTCAGAATTACTAGTTACTGTTACATATGTATGCGATTGTTATAGTTAATTAAAAATTATTAAATTTCTTTGAAATATGTGTTACTTATTTCCACACGTCTGTAGAAAAACTATTGTACCTGACACGTGCGGAAAATGTTTTCCCTGCACTCGGCTGCTTAACCGAACTCCGCTACGCGTCGTTCGGTGAACGGCAAACTCGTGCGGAAAAATTCATTTTCCGCACTTGTTAGGTAAATAGCTATTCTGAACCGGCACGTAGAATAATATACCCATATACCGTACACTCTCTGACGATTTTTTTTAACTGTATGAAGAGTATCATCTTGCCAACTTCGCCTAAAAGCCTTTACTGTACATCCAGGTTTTATCCAGAAAATTGGTTTTAAGGGAAGTTGAGAGTTGCCGTTATTCTTAAATTCTATTGAAAAATCCTACTTGTTTTTGGGCTATATGGGATTGCTCTAATAAAAAACGCCTGTTTGATATACATTTACGCCATTTCAATTTTTTTTTTTAACAGTCCGCTAATGAACCAGTGGATATTTTAACACCATCAATGATTTTAAGGTTTAGATCTTACCCTTGTTTTGAGCGAATGGTAGCGTGTTCACCTGCTCTATACACCCATAAATACGATCTCTTATGGTGTGTTCATAAATTTCGTGAAGTTGTCGACCACGGGATGACAAAATAGCTACATTATTGCGATTTTTAAAATCTACATCCTTATTCTCTAACCCTTTTGCCTTAATTCGTTGTATTGTTGAACACGAAACTCTCTAAGCATCAAAAACTCTCTAAAACAGAGGCAGAGGTATTTATAAAAATATTGCCATATATTTTTCATGTTTTCACAATTCCTGCTTTATTATATCTACTTACCTCGTAAACTTCGTTAAAGGGTAAAAAGAGTCTTTCCGGCATCACTTTCTCTTTGAAAATAATCAAATAATTTTAAAATTAATGCTGGTTCTTTTTCACAATACCGTGTAATTTTTGAAATATAAAGTAATTTTTGTACAGTTAACTTCTGTACTATTAACACCATGATCGGCCAAGATAAATATTCCCTAACTAGGCGCAGGCGTTCGGCTGTCATCAAATATCACCAGTAAAATTGAATTAAACAGGAATAAATTTTGTATCACTGGACAGCGTTGTCTGTCTAGTGATAGATTTTTAATTTAGGCCTTATTTGGGAAGAAAATAATTTTTAAAGTTGGCCTATTTATACTCACTAACACAAATTATAGTATGTTTGAAGGTGGTAGACAATGAATATCAAAAAAATTACCTTGTCGGACTTCCATTGTCTTTATTTTGTTACTTAAGGTGGGAGTATCAACATGCTTGCCAACCTATAACCTATTTCGCGTAGATTTATTTATGTTTTCTAGCTTTTATACAAAATTTTAAGAAAATCAGTATCGACTTGATATTCTATTCTATAGGTCAGTGGTTCCCAAACTGGGGGGGGGGCGCGAAGCAGCATAAGAGGGGGCGCGAGAGCTCTGAAGAACTAAAATATTAGAACAAATTTTTAACATTAAAACTTCAGAAAAAGGATTTTCTGTTTCAATGGGATTTAAAACAAAACGGAATCGGCGTAATGTTGCTAGTGACCTCCGTTGCGCACTTTCAAAGATAGCACTATGAATTTCCGACCTTGTTAAAGAAAAGCAGCACCACACTTCTCATTAGATTAGAGCGCAATTGTCACGTTTTTAAATAAATAAATGAAGTAAAAGAAATGTTTCTGTATAATGGAGGGGAGGGAGGCGCGACCATTTCTTGATTCCCAAAAGGGGGCGCCATGGAAAAAAGTTTGGGAACCACTGCTATAGGTAATAATTGACATATTTAATAAATATCAAGGAATTTCATAACTTATTTTAGGAGAATTGTATAGCGAAAAATATCGGGTAAGATTTTTTTTAACATTATTATGTCATTGTTCTTTCACTATACAATTCTCCCAAAATTAGCAATGAAATAAATTGATATTTTTGTAATATATCAGATACTACCTAAATAATGTACCGACGATATTGATTTTCTTTAAATGTTAGTTATTAAAATAATAAACTCAAAAAATCAACGCGAAATAGGTTGGCAATAGATTGAATGACGTTGAGAATTCAACCTTAACACAACGTTTCGGTTAGTTAGTATCTCTAACCGTTTTCAAGTTTAAACTCGATTATAATTCTAAGGCTACTGTCTTAAATACTATCCATTGATATTGGGGATATCTATACTTGGTTTACTAAATAGTAAATATATGGGTATTTTGATTCATGAAAGCTGTTTCTTTGAATCTTCGCTTTTTCCAGTGCCATTCCGTGTCCAAAACCTTGGCTTTTGACCACTGTTGGTTGGTCCATTCCGCTATACCCGATCTCGAAGTTTTACTTTGAGTACCTATGTTTCAGATGTTCTTTAACTCGTACGGGAAGAGGTCTTTTTGTTTCTCCAATGTACGATTCGCCACACTCGCAAGGGATTTGATAGAAACATTTTTTTTGTGTCTTCATTACGGGGGGTTTTACTTTTGTAAGAAAGCTTCTAAGCGTATTTCCGGATTTGAAGGCTGTTTTGATATTATAGTTTTTGGTTATCCTTCTAATTCTTTCAGAAATCCCCTTGACATAAGGTATTGTAAGAAATGCTTGCTCCTCTTTCGTTTCTGTATTAGATTTTACTTCGCGATTTTTAAGTTTTGAGATGGTATTAGTTACAAAGGTTTCAGGGTAACCATTCTATTTTAAATCTTTTTTGATGTTTAAAATTTCAAAATTAAGGTCTTCCGGATTGTTGCAAACGTTAGATGCTCTGTGATAAAGAGTTTGAATTATGCCCTGTTTTATGGAGTTTGAATGATTCGATCCGTGTGAGTGGGTTTCCTGTAGACTGAAAAGTTTTATGCTTTCGGCACTTCGTTTGACGAGAACATCGAGAAAAGGTAGAGTGGAATGTTTTTCTGTTTCCGGTAAATTTAACGTATTGTCTTATACTATTAATGTTCCAAAAACCGTATCAGCTCTTCGTTGCTGTCTGTCCAGATAATAAATGTATCATCAACATATCTAGGCGGAATCATCAAGCTTCATTGCACATGGACAGTATTTAAGACAGTAGCCTTAGAATTATAATTTAGTTTACACTTGAAAACGGTTAGAGATACTAACTCACCGAAACGTGTTAAGTAACAAAATAAAGACATGGACGTCCGACAAGGTAATTTGTTTTGAAATCTTAACATATATAAAACAAAGTCGCTGTCGCGTCTGTCCCCAGCTATATGTGCTTAAATCTTTAAAACTACGCAACGGATTTTGAAGCGGTTTTTTTTAATAGATAGAGTGATTCAAGAGGAAGGTTTTTATGTATAACTAGCGACCCGCCCCGGCTTCGCACGGGTGCAATTTCAGAAAGTGGCATGCCGGGTACTAATATATCGGGTTTGTTCGGGTTTGTATTTATACCAGCGGGTTGCAACGCATGCCGGGTACACGCTAGTTATAGTATATTTTGAAAAAGAAGGGGGTAATCGGAAAATTACCTTCAAATAAAAGTAATATTTATACATAATTACTATAATAATGCTATTTTTTTTATACAAGTTCAGTCATATACAAACACGGAGCAAGAGACTTTTCCTATTTTAAAAACTTTCAAGGACAATACTAAAACGCTGACAGAAATTTTGAAAAAAAAACAGGGCCCAGAAAAACTGTAAGGAACCTGTAAAATAATACATACAAATCTGGCAGACTATCCGATAAATAAGAGAGAGGGAATCATTATTATAGGCTTAGCAAAAACAGACAACATATTGTAGTTTATTCCACTAAGACTTGGAAACAGTGGCGGCTCGTGACTAGTGAGTCAGGGGGGGCGCTGGCTTTAAATTAAAAAAAATTAACATGTCTATTATTTTCGAAAGTACGTGTCTGTTTTTTCTAACTTTCTCGTTGTGAATTTTAATTTCATCAACATAAGCACTACTTAAACAAGTTAAAATATTACTTTGTCCTAACATCTCAAAACTTATCACATTATAACGATGTTTTGCACTATTTTCATGTTTTTTATTTTCTCTGAAAGATGTTTTAAGTCCTGCACCCCATTTATAGTCCAATTATCATCCCCGTCAAAAAGAAGACACACAAAACAAAAAAAAATTATTTTTGTCCTCACAACCGCATATCCAGGATTTTTTATTATATATTTATTTGTCAAACTTACGCGTAAACTATGCCTTACTTTTACATTTTGATTGCACTTGTATGTACTATAGGTATTCAATATTGGTAGTGGAGTGGCCGCCCTGTATTTTTTTAATAAAGTTTTTCAATTAAGCTCAGAGAACTACTAAACACAAGCTTCTGTAAATCAATGACCTTCATATTAGACGAAATTTTCCAACTTTATAATGTAACTAATAAATAACTCAAAACAAATAAACAAAACGTCAACGGCATCGACAGGTCGCATCGCGATTCGCGAACAGCTGTTGGGCGCGGAAAATTGGAGCTCGTCCGTGGCCGCTCGTTGTGCGATGGTGACGTCAGGCCTCCGTAGTCGCGTTGAATCGGGACGGGATAATCGATAGCCCGCGAGCCCGCGCTTAGTAACCTTGAGAGCGCGCAACTCGCTTGTCTATGAGTATAACCTGCCCGCTGGAATAGGGCTGTTTGGTTTAAATTATTTTAATTGATTGCTTACATACATTGCGTTATTGGTTTTTTAAGTAAAGTATTTTTGGATTCTGTTTGAAATAATTGCAGGGAGGGCGGCGCCCCAGAGCCCTTCATTAACCAGCCGCCACTGCTTGGAAATAACTCATCGCTCACCTTTGCGCTACAAAACAATTTGTTGCCAGACTTGCATGGTGCAAAAAGTCTACAGTGACGGGGCGGAAAGTACGCAACCCGCAATATACAGGGTGACATTTTTAACTGGGGTATTAGGAAACCTCGTTATTTGCTGAAAAAAGTTTGACATGCTTTCAAAAAAGATGAGGGCGGTTTCTACCCCAAAAAGAGATGTACATTTCATTGAAGACACGAGAAAAAGGTAAGTTCTGTATTTTTCAGCAAATAATAGGCAATACGCAATTTATACCAGTTAAAAACTCCACCCTGTATGAAAAACTTTTCTTGTTTCTTGTCATTAACGTTGGTAAATAAAAAAAAAATTATGTAACTATAAAAAAGGGGTTAAAAACCTGCGTGTCACCAGTAAAGTCCGCATCATATGGGATTTTTTTTTTAATAGCTTTATTCAAAATTTGACTTTGGCATCAAGTTCTGCTTCGATCAAGATGAAAATTAAGCAAAAAAAATAGTAGTCACGTGATTCGCATTATCTGTCAAATTTTATTTTTTTACAAAAAATAATTCAAAAGTGGGGTTCTTTCTGAAAATATCGAAAAAGTTATTAGAAAGTTTTTTTAAATGCAGTTTCTAACCCACATGCAAAATTTCAGCTGCATAAGATAATTTTGATTTTTTACCTATATTTTGTAAATTGCACCACTTTTGCAAAATAAAACTCAACGCAACCTACATAAAACTTCTTAGTTTTGACAATGCATTATTTCAGATACATTTTCTTTAAAGTAGCGCCGCGCCATAATAAATGTGTGTTTTTCTACAAAATCAAAATTGAGCTATTAAAATTTGGTCGCAAGTGATGCAAAGTTTATTTGTTTTGACCCTGTATATAAGGTGACTTCATAAAATAGTAACACACAAAAAGTATTTTTGAAAACGTAGTTTGTGTCTGAAAGTAATACACCTTAATATTAAGACAAAAAAGAACACAGTGTTATCATTAAGTGGAAAATAAATTTTAGTTTAACCTAACGTAAAGTTTATCTATTTTCAACGATTTAAAACCCTTTTATTTTATTTTTTAAAGAAAATGTATCTGAAATAAAGCATTGTCAAAACTAAGAAGTTTTATGTAGGTTGCGTTGAGTCTTATTTTGCAAAAGTGGTGCAATTTACAAAATAAGGGTAAAAAATCAAAACTATCTTATGCAGCTAAAATTTTGTATGTGGGCTAGAAACTGCAATTAAAAAAACTTTTTCCAATAACTTTTTTTGATATTTTCAGAAATAACCCCACATTTGAATTATTTTTTGGAAAGAATTAAAATTTGACAGATAATGCGAATCACGTGACTACTATTTTTTTGTTTAATTTTCATCTCGATCGAAGCAGAACTTGATGCCAAAGTCAAATTTCAAATAAAGCTACCTATTAATAAAAAAATCCCATATGATGCGGACTTTACTGGTGACACTGTATAAAAGGGGTTAAAACCTGCGTACGTACCTACTCTTCGCCCGTCACTGGATTTAAGATTCCATCCCTTTATTTTAAAAAATACATTTTCCCACCCTGTTTTTCTTTTATAAAGATAATGCATACTTTTTTGCTAAATATATTTCCCTAACGCTAATATATTATAATGAATAAAATACAAATTTTTAATTTCTATTTGTATGAAATGTTGATGAGATATGCGTTTGAAAAATTATACAGAAACTTTCAGCGATATGACGATGAAAATGACAAATTGATGCCTGGAAAATGACAGCTAACTTTTTGCTTCGCAAAAAGCAGGTTGACCAACCGCATGCTGAAAACTGGTGTGGGTAAGATACCGTTCTTCTTCCCTTATAATATTCCCCTACAACAGTGGGAGATTAACCAGGAATATATAAAATAAATTTAGAAAGTAGTTTTTTCAGCATACGCTTAGTCAAGTTTTAATTAATAATAAAAATACACAGCTAAGTTTTTGATTTAAAACATCTTACAGCCCTCAAAAGTTCAATACTTTCATGTATTTTATTTATGAGCAAAAGACGACACGTTATTTCCCCACGATTTGGCAATTTTAATGAAAAACCAGTGGCGGCCCGGTGCAAATTTAATACCATTATACAGTGTTCGGCAAAAGTTTGGAACATATGGGAAAACCACACGCCTAAAAAAAGAGTAGAAAGATTATTACCCATAAGGTGTGTATTTAAAATAGTCAATGTTAACGTCAACCAAAAACTCGCCGACGCGAGACGGTGACATAAGTGACATTGGCAGATATTATTTACTCACAATCAAAGGGCCCGATTAGCAAAGCAAAAATTACGCTAACCGGGGCCGCTTTGATTGTGCGAAAATTATTTCTGCCACTGCCACTTAAGTCACAATCACAGTTGCTGGTTAGTTAATTATTATTAAAAGTCTTCAGGCAACTCGACAATAACGTGCAATTTATAAAGTCTATTAAGCATTATATTTTTTTTATAGGGCTGTGTTTTGCCTTTCACTGTATAGATAGACACTGGTAAAATTTCACCCGGCGCCACTGCGAAAAACGCCTTGACAATGGCGACGAAAAATAAATTAAAGTAGTTAGTGATTGTATAATATAAAAAGTCTATAAAATAGTTTTTAGATATTTAAGCTAATAATATTGTATGTTACAAGTAATATTTAAAAATTGACAACTAATTAATATTTTTTTAAGTTTAATAATGAGCACATATTTACAAAAACGACTTCTACGGGGTGTCTAAAAAAACACGAACTGAAAAAATGATTGTGTGTTGCTATACGGCGATTTTGTAGCTTGGAATACATTCAGTAGTGGCTTGAATGCAGGGGAGCAGGGGTAACTTCCGGAACCTTGCAATTAATTTAAAAAAATAGTACAGGTCGACCTCGATAATTCGGACCTTCAGTAAACCGGATTCTTCGGTAATTCGGCCAAGACTTTCAATTGCATTGTGTGCTTTATAATCCGGATTTGACAGTACTCGGTAATCCGGACCTGCGTTTTTATGAAAGCGATCGTGAGGGATTTCCCCTATCTTGAATTCGGCCATTGAAGGACGCTGTATGCCTACTATGCAATGCTTGGGAAAAAGTCTCCTCCGAAGTCTTGCAGAAGTGCTGGCACAAAACTATGGCTTATGTAGCCAACGGCACAGATTCTGAATATGATGCTGAAGATCTGATTCCTCTGAATCAATTGCGGCGTAATCGGCTTTCCTTGACTGAAGAGATAACAGATGTCTCAGATATGCTTAATGGCCTCACTGAGCAAAATCTCACTAATGTAGAAATTATGGCTTATGTAGCCAACGGCACAGATTCTGAATATGATGCTGAAGATCTGATTCCTCTGAATCAATTGCGGCGTAATCTGCTTTCCTTGACTGAAGAGATAACAGATCTCTCAGATATGCTTAATGGCCTCACTGAGCAAAATCTCACTAATGTAGAAATACGTAACTGGCTTGAAAATTATGAAGATTTGTTATCACTTGAAGACATAGATGTTATAGACGAACACCATGACAGTGACAATGAAGGCCCAGAGTTAAATAATACAAACCAGACTGTTAAGAATGACGAGGCAGTGAAAAGTTTCAATTTGTGCATATAGTGGGCAGAAGAAAATGTTATCCCACTACATGATGTTCTGGTACTTCAAAGATTAAAAAACGGCTTTTATAATGAACCAGAAAAGGGTTAAGCAAACAAAAATTACAAATTACTTCACAAAATAATATAAAATTTGCTAAGTATGCTTTTATTTTATATATTTTTTTGTTTATGTACTATTTTCTAGTTGTTTTTATTAAATGATTAACTTAACAATAAAAACTATTCAGCTTCAGTAATCCGAATTATTTACTAATTCGGATCACCGCGGTTTTAATTAGTCCGGATTACCGAGGTCTCACTGTATTTAATTTTAGAAGGGCTGTTCAGGGAGGCATCGACGAATAGTATGTCGGTGTTTTTCTTGAAATAAATGCACAGAAACTTTAAAAAAAGCAGTTTTTTGAAACCACTTAAAA
Source organism: Polydrusus pterygomalis (assembly GCA_963969555.1). Classification (NCBI taxonomy): domain Eukaryota; kingdom Metazoa; phylum Arthropoda; class Insecta; order Coleoptera; family Curculionidae; genus Polydrusus; species Polydrusus pterygomalis. The sequence goes on from OZ018383.1 coordinate 13,015,381, forward strand.
TTGCCACAATTTACCTTAAAATCCTTGAGAGTAAACACGTCGATTTTCAAAACCGAAGTAAAAACAACAATTTTTACTGGTAACACGATATTTTCTAGTCTATCTACATGTCATCTCTCCTAAGAATCCAAGAGAATATGTGTTTGTTTTAAAAGGAAAGGTTCCGTAATTGCACAAAACACGAAAGTAAACAAAACTATAACCGGCTGACTAACACCTGCCTTGCTCTACCAGCTCCAGAATATGCCAGTCTTTCTTCTTCGTATGCCAAAAGCATAAAAATAACCATTCTGATCAATACAGCACTGCAGAATTGACGATAGAAAATGGCGTCGTTAATCCCACCTTAATCTCTCCCGAAGTAATTAGAAATGTTCAAAACGAGTTTTACTTGCTTTTAGGATGTTGCCAAATAGTGAATTGACAGCATTTATTGGCGAAAATGTAGTAAAGATAATCGATATAGTCATAATATATCTCTAATTTCGGATTTGGATCAATATTTTTTTTCATAAAAAAAAACCGTACGGGATTTACTGAATTTTATTCCAAGCTACAAACCCACACCTGTAGACATCGGACAATCTAACTGTCATCTAACTAGTAACCATTGCTCTGCTTTTTTCTAAAAATAATGTTTTTCAGACACCCTGTATATAAGAAAATCGATCACACTAAATGCCACAACAAAGCATCTACAGGGCGATCAATTAAATCAATGGTACGATGAAATAGTCCTTTGTCAGTGTGACAGCTCGATTTAATTGAAACGCCTTGTAGTATATTGCCTCCTAGGATTCTATCAAATTGTGCTAAGCCAAGGAACACGGCTTCGAAAATTCAACCTCTAGAATTATAAATAAACCCGGGAAACTTCCGTTCAAATTCGATTTGAAAAATAACACTACAAAACGTTTGGCAATGGAATTACGTGTAGTATATCTAGAACTATTCACGCTTAATAGTATACTATAAAACTTCCTATGTGTATATACATATTAAGTGAACATTTTGGTGCCATAAAAAATTGTGAAAGCTCCCTCCCGTATAAAACACAATCCTCCTAGAGGGTGAATGTTCGACGCTGCCCTTTTGACAACAAACTTTTTGCTAAGCAATTAATACAATACAAAAATAACAGAACATTAATAATGGACGTATAAAAGGTAAGATGGGATAGATTTGATCATTGCGAAGGTTTGTTCGATTTAAATAAAAGGAAGTGAATATATATATTACACAGGGTCGACGCGAAACACTGTCCCCTTTTTAACACTTAAAAAGTAATATGCGGTATCGTGGTGGTGTATGGCCATTGGTTGATTAAACATATGCAATATCTTTGTACCTAAGTATACGTAATATACAATGACTAGCAAAAAGCTCGCAACATATGGGAAATATCAGTTTTCGTTGGGCCGCAAATATTCTTTGCATTTTGGTTCATGTCAATATGTGCATTTGTTCTCACCCAAATGTAATTGGGGAAGCACTGCTGCCGGCAGGCCCGCCGGAGGCAAAGCGCCGCAGGCGAATTTTTTTTTTGAGGACCACGCCCAAATATTGGCAAGAATTTTGTTTTCGAGAGGTAGAAAAGGTTTTTCAACGTTTACAGGTAGAATACTGTGATTTATTTACTGTAAAAAAATGTGAGGTTCTGTACCTATACCTATGATTTTTCCGAGACTTTTTAATATTCCTTCTATTTTCTAAATGGCCTCTATGTTTTTAATTAATTTTTACGTAATTTGCCTGTTAAAACCCAATTTTTTACTGACCCAACGCTGCCTAAAGAGTCGTTAAAAACAAGTTAACAAAGTTTCATAATAGAAACTCTCGTAGAAACTAATACCCAAAAATATACATTTTTACCTTGAATTCACAGTTTGATTGAATTTTAAACAAATACTGGGTGTGTAAATATTATGTGATGTGGTTAATTTACATTGTTTCTGAAGAAAGAGACTGTGGAAACCTTTTTACAAATTTTGAATTTACAATATATTTATATTATTACTTCGCCTGATAGATGGTATAATTTTAGAGCTTATATTTTGGATATCAATGACGTGGTCTTTAGGTGTTTCAAGTAAAAAAGGGAGATAGGCACTGCAAGAATTGTTTTTTAGTTTGACGTGAAATAAAAATATAAAAAAGAAACCACGTAGGTACATACCTTTTTCATCAATCCAAGAAACAAAGTCAATAATAAACTATAAACCACAAAACAGATAAGAGAGTTCTATAAACTACACAATTTTCATAAGACTGTCACAATTATTTATCATACACATAACGTCGGACGCGAGCCACGTGCGAGAATCTGCGCGAGGGCGAGACACCACACAATTTTAATAAGACTGTCACAGTCACAATCATTTACCCCCACACATAAACGTCGGGCCACGTGCGAGATGCTCTTCCGAGCGGAGTGCCTTACCAGCAAAAAAACTCGAGGCAAATACGCTCGCGCCCGAAAATTCCCGACTAAAAACGCATGGAAAAATGAAATCTTTGACAAGTTTCTTTGTCGCGGGTGCAAACTTTGGCCGCTGCTCGTATTATTTAGCGATGGATTTCCCGAAATATAACGATTGCTGTCAGCCGATTGAGCCGATGTATTAAGCGGTATGCTGCGATGGTCAGAGATGCATGCAGGGCCGGATTTGGTTTGGAAATTAGAAATATATACTTGGATATTTCGATTGTATATAGATTAAATTATTTTAATATAATATTTGTTTTATCTTACGAGAGCGGTAGGGGAAGCAGTGCTTCCATCGCTTCCATGGACCGCACGCCCCTGCCCAAATGCAAAATGATCGATGTCAATAATTTAGGAAACGCAAAACTAAAGCTATTGATGACCGATTTCTTGTACTTAAAACTCTTCGGAATCGTCGTTTGACGTCAGTACACGCGAAAAACCAACTTCAAGAGATTCGAATTAAAAATGTCAGTTCGTCGAAAATTACAGGAAGGTAATTTAAACTCACGCGGACCAGCAACTAGACCTAAATTACTACCGCGTCATAAGAGTCAAGAATGGAGGAATATTACCCAGGATGATATTTGCGGGCTAATTGATGGCATGAACCGACGTGTACAGGCAGTAGTAAAGGCTAGAGGAGGCAATAGAAATAATGGAGATGTGTTTAAATGAAAAAGTTGTTGTTTGTACCTGTTAAGTTTGTTTTGCGAAAATGTTATTTTTTAAATCTTAGGTATACGCACCTTTTTCCGTAAATTTATTTGTTTAATAACTCTTGATTATTACAATAACATTTTTGTTTTCTTGCATTTTAATACTCTATTTTATTTTGAATGCAATGGTAATAAGAAAATTATGGAAAAATTTTAATTATTGATATTATCAAGATCATTTTGCATTTGGATGAGAACAAATGCACGTATTGACATGAACCAAAAACCAAAATGCAGAGAATATTTGCGGCCCAATAAAAACTGATATTTTGATGTAATTTTGCTTCTTAATTATTCCACAGGATGTTTTGACACTAAACAAAAAAAACAACTTTTCGAATATCCTTGTATAATATGTCAAAAAACCAATTTCTCTTAAAATTTGTATACGCATATTAAAACTAATAAATGTATCTATAGCTCTCTAAAAAATCACTTAAATCGGAGTAAAAATAAAAAAGTTATAAAGCCATAAACTTTATCCAAATTTTATGACGCACGGTTTTTTTGCACAACATTTTGAACATTTATTGACGAAAAAGGAAGGTTTTTTTATTTTTCAATTAAATTAATTTTTCCAGTGAAACATGGTTACCTTCGGTAAGTAGCGAAAAAATCCTCAATGTCCTCGGACTTGCACAACCCCGGAAAACTTTTCTCGGTACCCTGATAATAAATTGTTTGGTCATATCTGGCGAACTTTCTGTCGTTCACTGCATATTTATGGAAAAAAGGTAGAAATAGATCTAGAAAACAGAACTACCGGTAGTTTTTTAACCCGTTGTTAAAACTACGATACACAAGTACCCTCAATGCATTTAAAAGGAATAGAATAGTTAATAAAAATGACTTATATCCTAGTTAACAGTGTTTGGCATTCAAACTGTATAGAAAATGCATAATGTCACGTAAACAAGTACCTGAAAAGCTGCGTTCCAACTCGACAGGAAAACCGTTGTTAATCCGTCACTTCCAGCATCTCAATTGAATGTTGAACTTAGAAATAATCGATTGTCGCCTCGGCATTGTAGTGGAGCGATTGGAACTTCTTGCTTGGTTGGAACACAGCGAATATTATCGTCTTTCTACTAGTCCTGACGATGGCATTAGAAATAAATCAAAACGTATGTAGCCCAGTATCACCCACTAAATATTATTTAATCTTAAATAATAAACGTTCTCGGTGATATTATGCATTTTAACACCAAAATAAAAGATTACATAAGAAAAATAAATACAATAAAAAATAACTCTCCTATACAAGGAATTGCTTTAAAAAAATAATAACTTACAACAAAAATACTTTTACTAAGCACAGTGGGTGGGGGTAATCTGTCAAATGTTGAAGACTTCTTTCCGCATCTTGCGATAGACTACCAGAGGCGTCGTCGTAACACTAGCTGTTAGTGTAAAGGGCGGAATATATGCAAAATGCATATAATATATGCATTTTTTGTCAAATGCATATTTTTCATAAATTATTGTTTTAAGAGTATATTTTTATGTTTTCGGCTTCATAAAAAAAATTTAAAACGTTAAAGGTTTAATGTCCAGTTCGGTACTTATTTCAGGGATTTTACAATATGAAGATTATAATAATTATATTTACATTTTGGTCATACACGAGGTATTTATTGGGGGTTTCCGGGGTTTGTAGGTATATTGTTAGGGGTTGTTTATTGTCACGTAATAATGCGTTATTATTACCTGTCTAACAAACTGTATTTAAATTAAAATACATTAATTTCAAATGTAAAAAGTGTTTCTAAAAGCACCTCTAAAAGTGCAGTTGTATAAGGAGAGATTACCAGGAGTTAGTTTACCTCCAGAACCTGTAATTACCCGGTGGGGAACATGGATTAAGGCCGCAATATTCTACGCAGAGCATTTTGAAGCCATTAAAGAACTAATTTTGGATTTAGATGACGATTCGCAGTGTGCCGTGCAAAGTAAAGAGTTGTTAAAAAGTGCAAGTGTAGCTGAAGATATTGTTTTTATTAAGGTTAATTTTAGTTTTATACCGGATATAATATCCTCGTTGGAGAGTAGAAATTTAAGTTTAAGACTCAATTAGTATTGTTGAAACTTTTTCCGCTAAATGTAACAACATTCCCGGTAAAGTAGGAGGTCAAGCAAGGAACAAATTGGATGTAACTCTAAAAAAGACTGAAGGATTTAAATACTTAACTGCAGTAAAAAGCATTTATGAGGGTAAACCATCCCACGAAGTTGTATCTGGGCCTTATATTTTGCTACCCAAGTTGCAGTATTGTCCGATTACATCAGTAGATGTTGAAAAAAGCTTCTCTTTGTATAAACATATTTTTACTAATAGAAGACGATCCTTTTTAGTTGAAAATTTTGAAAAATATTTAGTAATAAATGTCTTTTATACGATTTTAGGTTAAAAAATTGTTTACTTTCATTTTTCTTTGCTTTTTTTGCACTTTTTTAAAAATAAACATATTTTTTAGAACCCAACCAATGTGTTTCTTTACCTCATTTTACTTTAATAAATTAAGAAATATTGCATTCCAGTACGCATATTTAGTAAAAATGCAAATAACTGCATATTTTAAAGGCAAACAAGGCATATACAGTGTGGTTGTTTAGTGCAACATATGGGCATTTTTTTTATTACCGATTTATCAGAAAATTTTATTCTTAATAAAAGTTGGTGCATGTTCGATAATCATATAAGGTGCACTTGGAATGGTTGCAAGTCAAACGTCTTACAGGGTAGGCCAAAAAATATAAAACTTGTACAAGAATAAAGTTTTTTAATAAACATTTAAAATAAAAATTTTGCATTTTAAATCAGCATATTATTATAACTAATGTTTTATCTAGTTAAAAAGAATTTTTAGGATATTTTAAAGTTGTGTTTAATATCGTTTGCAACAAACATGAAGTTTGTGATTCCTTAATAAATATAAAATTCAAGTAAATTTTACAAGTATGCTTGAATTTGAACAAAGATATATGAAATTGATTTGATTTTCATTAATTTATGAAGGTCTTTATGGTGAATATAAAAAAAATTTTTTTGGGAAATTATTGTTTTTTAAAAAAATATATTTTTTTTATTTTAGGAGGTCACGTTTTTGAATTTAGGCATACCTTTTAATTCTAAACAACTTTTCTTAATAACATTTTGCTGAATTTTCTGAAATAGGGGTACCATATTCTTGTACAAGTTTTATATTTTTTGGCCTACTCTGTACGCCGTTTGACTTGCAACCATTCCAAGTGCACCCTATATGATTATCGAACATGCACCAACTTTTATCAAGAATAAAATTTTCTGAGAAATCGGTAATAAAAAAAATGCCCATATGTTGCAAAATTAAATATGCGCATATTTTGGCTGAACTTAAGTGCATATATAATCCGCCCTTTACTTTCAGAAACGAACCTAGCGTTCCGACGATAACCCCTCCGCCCACAACAACAACATCTAACAGATCGTCCCCGATTACTTCCCGCTTAACTTCACTAATATTGCATCAAAGCTAAATTAAACATCCTCCCCTCACGAGAGTTCCTTTGCCTAATCCCTCGTACAATCTATGCTCGTCCCCGAACACACTGAGTTACTTTTAGGTATTAAACACCGTAGTCTCTATATACGAGGTGGGTACGAAGCCTTCTTCACATTCGCCAATCATTCTACGTACACGGGTCCAGCCGTCACCTTGGTCGAGTTCGATGAGATGGAGCTCTTCGTCTTGGGCCATGGGTATGCTTCCCTCGCTCGTCGCTGTAAGAAGTATAATTATTTGTAACAACCAACGTATACGTCTCATTCCTTTTATCATAACAAGGCGACAAAACGCCATGATACAACAATTATTTATTTTGCTGAAACTTTCGCAGAAATTTATTTTGATATTGATGATGATTTTATAATAGTTCTTTCGTGGCTTCAATCAAATAAACTTACGTTAAATTTAACAAAATCATCTTTTATGTTTATAACTAAAAATAAAATTACATTTAATAATGAAGATATTTAATATTCAAAAACGACAAAATTTTTAGGATTACACTGGCCGACACGATTTTTCTAACACAGGTCAGCTCTTTATTTTTAAAATGGAAATACCCTTCTAATAATAAAAAAAATATTCGGAAAGCCCCAATACATACAATTTTTCAATAGCTTAATAAGACCATTTTACATTAGCAGGTAGTCAATTTAATTAGGGGACGGTTAAAATGGATGCATTTTATATAAAAACATTCTTCTGAGGCCAGCCTCAACTCTCTACGTAAATGTAATGCGAACGCGAGGGGACTAATCTAATCTATAAAGATGAACGCCGCGACACGGTATTTGAAGAAATGCTATTATTAGATTAACATTAACAGGTTGTCCGTTGACAGTTGAAAGTTTAGAGAGAGTGCATAGTGAATTGTATATTATTATAGGTTTCGGTAAATACTTTTGTGGTTTTTCGTACTGATTTTTGTTTTGCTTTTTTTCCAACAGTGGGCAGTGATTTTTCTAAAATATTAATATTACATTAGGTACTTTTATTATTTATTAGTTTATTTGTTTTGTGCTTACTAGCGAAAAATTAATTCAGCGGGACCTAGCACAGCGTCACAACTTCCCCAGGTAAATGTAAACATTCGCAATCCTACTTGTGATCTTGTTAATTTTTTAGTAAATGAGCAGAATTTTTCAAGTAATTCCTATGAAGATAAATTGTACATAGTAAAAGAAGTAAAGCGACCTGTTCTAGATTTAAGTAAACGTCTTGTTACTATCGGTGGGGTGGGGAAATCAAATCGGATCTTTCAAAACACTTGGTACGAAAAGTACGACTGGCTTACTGGTAGTGTAACGTTAAATAAATTATTTTGCTGGCCGTGTATTCTGTTTGCAACAAATAATAGCGACAAAGTTTGGTCAAAATGTGGTTATAGCGATTTAAAAAACTTGTCTAAACTTTAAAATCTAACTTAGCTAAAAAAAATTTTTCAACTGTGCCTCACCACTTTCAAATACCACGAGCCGCCCCTGGTGTATGAATAAAATGATTTGTCTATCTCTGCTCGATCACCGTCGTTGTAACGACCATATAAATAAAATTAAGAAAGCGTTAACGATCATTAAAGACTATAAAGCAAATATAGACGTCTTGTCGACTTGTTATGATAAAAAAAATGGCGCCGTCTATCTTGTTCCGTCACCGTCGGAACTAACTCACCTTCAAAGGGATAAAGCGCCTTGCACACCCCGATCGACGGCAGCATGTCCGCTTCGTAGTACTCGCTCTCCGGGTCCCCGTGGGTCCCGTCGTACTGGTCGTGGTCCTGGTCGGAGTCGGCGTGGTGCAGCGACGTGTGGGACGTGCCCAGACCACTTTCGGGACTGTTTGAACAACTAAGTCAAATACGGTCGAATTAAACGAAAGCGGAAGGAGGAAAGCGCCAATGGGGTGAGGGGGAGGAGCGGAGGGGGAGGTTAAGGTAGAGTTGCCAATGTTTCAACAGTATATTAAAAAAAAGTTATGCCAGACAGTCGTAAAGATGCTGTCGACTCAGTGCTGACCTCTAGAGGTTCTATTTAACAGACATAGGACTGTCTTTTGAAATGGAAGATAGTTGGCAACCCTAAGGCGATGGTACGAGATGGGATGAAGTGAGGAATGAATGGGTTAAAGATCTCCAGGTCTGGTCAAATTATTAAAACTGTTAAATTCTGCATGAAACTGGATGATTGATGTCCGAATGAAGCTGTGTGATATCTGAAGCCAAGAGCAGTGGTAATAGAAGGCAGCAAATTTAATATACAGCGTGTATTCGGAAGTTCTTACCAAATGGGGAACTTTTTTATTATTAATTTTACGAAAAAAAATTATTCTTTATAAAAAGCTCTGCATGGTCTAAAACCTAAAATGCAACCATCAAATTTCAAAATTTTCCAGTCATATACGAGGTTTGTCAAAAAATTTGAATTTTTCCCAAGAATGTGAATTTTTCCCAAGAGTAAAGTACCTTTATTTTTGACATTATCAAAAATTGTTATTAAAAAAAGTTGATCAGAACGAAAAACCACGTCTAAATATGCAATAACACGCATTAAATTAATTAAATAATTAATAATAAATCAATAAAATAATTTTTCAACATAAATGCGTATAATTGCACATTTAGCCGCAGTTTTTAGTTCTGATCAACTTTTTTTAATAACAATTTTTGATAATGTCAAAAATAAAGGTACTTTACTCTTGGGAAAAATTCACATTCTTGGGAAAAATTCACATTTTTTGACAAACCTCGTATATGACTGGAAAATTTCGATATTTGATGGTTGCATTTTAGGTTTTAGACCATGCAGAGCTTTTTATAAAGAATCATTTTTTTTCGTAAAATTAATAATAAAAAAGTTTCCCATTTGGTAAGAACTTCCGAAGAAGTATAATATGCTTGTCAATGACAATTGCATGGAGCGATGGAGATTGTACCATAGCTGGAGAACTGATTTACATTTTTAAAATGAACGCTGACCTTAGCCTGACCTTAGAGAATATGTGTTTGTTTTAACAGGAAAGGTTCCGTAATTGCACAAAACACGAAAGTTAACAAAACTATGACCGGCTGACTAAAATCTGCCTTGCTCTACCAGCTCCAGAATATGTCTGTCTTTTTTCTTCGTATGCCAAAAGCATAAAAAATAACTACTCTGATCAACACAGCACTGGAGTGCGCATGGGAATCGTCAATAGTTAGGCAAATCGATTTGACGATAGAAAATAGCGTCGTTAATCTAATCTTAAATGACATTTGGCATAGTGTCAACAGTTACGTCGTACAGCCAGTTGCACCAAGAAATGTCGATTTCGGTTATTAGTTTCACCTTGCAACCAAGAGATATTAGGGAATTATTGAAACGATAATTTTTACGTCAGCACTAATAAGGGAATGCCCTATTTTAATAAGGTCTTAACCTTATTTCTCTAAAAAATAAAGACTTATTGGAACGCTTTCCTGTTTACGACCGTTATTTTTAACCTAATGTCTAATGACCTCCCATCCTTCAGGATTTTATAAGGGATTTTGTCCCACAAATTATCTTATAAGGACCAAATCGTCATTATAGGTAAACCTTAATCTGTTATAATGCAACCATCTGTTTTTTAGGTTCGGTTTGCCGAATAAGGGAAATAAGGAAACGTTATTTTACTTACGGTAACTAGTCGTAAATAGGGGAAGGCAGTATTTTATTATGGTTCCCATATTAAATATTTTTTAGTGCGCATGCTTAGCTGTCATTTTAAGAACGACCATAATAAGGCCTTTACCTTATAGCGTTTCCAATAATTCCCTACTATTTACGTTTCGTGTTTGCGCGAAATCGCCTTAAATTTGGCAGATGAAGCTGTCAGATCTTTGTTTTGGCATGGCCATCTAGGGCGTTTAAGAGTAGAAGATAAAAATCCGGCCACTTTAAAATGGTAAGGTTCAGAGACGGAAGTTGAAAACCTAACTTACCACCTTATCGTCTATCACAGTACGCGATATTAAAACCAAAGACCATTCAAAGTAGAGAGCCAATTGTTTATATTTTTACTCGATCCCTCACCATTCCGTCCTTTTCCTTCATTTTATCGGCGCCATAGCCAAATTTACATATTTGTCGAAAATAACATGAAGAATCCCCCCAAAAATATTCTAGTTTGACAATTTTAATACCCCTAGCAACAAAACGTCAATAAGAGAATCTTTAAAAATTATTGCTATTGTAATCGTATCCGGCACTTTGGCAACGAGTATCGCTTACTATTCGAAATTCTAAATGAACGAAATTGACCTGTAGTAAATTAAATGGAATGTCGTGATTTCTTGAGAGATGAGGCGTTCTATATTAAAAAGCTACCACAGGAACCAGAAAGCACTATAGGGGGTTCTATTCTCGTCAAACTTACCCGTGGTTCAACTGAGGCGTGCCTGGCGCGCTCCTTTTATTATGGTTTAGGGTGGGATTTGTAACACTACTATCACTGGCAGACCTACACAAAAAAAAAACACTATACATTCAAATTCTTATCGATAGAACACGACTGGTGAACTGAAAGTTCCAATTTTCATGAATTTGTCTCTCTCTTACCTGCTAAGACTATCTTCTTCAGCCGCACTACCGCCGCTGTTCCTATGCCGACGGGTTCCTCCGTTTAGTAACCGGGGACTCCCTGTTATAGAATTATTTTGATTACCTAAATAAAAAAAAAAACGTTGTAATAGCTGCAAGAAACATTGTGGCGTATTAGCGATTTCTACTTTCAACCGTCGCATATATGTATTTTACAAGCACGTAGCCAGGGGGGGGACCAGGGGGTCCGGACCCCCCCGAAATTCTCAGAAAAAAAATTTTTTTCAGCAAAATAGGAAAATAACACATAATATTATAAATAACTTTAAAAAAATAATTTGTAAAATAAAAATTTTAAGTTTTCTACAGGGTGTTAGTGAATAAGTGCGACAAACTTCAGGGGGTGCTTCTTTAAGTGATTTTAAGAAAAATAGTTTATATAAACATGGGTCCGAAAATGCATAGTTTTTACGATACAGGGTGTCAAACTTTTAAAAAAAAATCGGATGTTCGTAAATATCTCGATATTCTTTTATTCGATTTTGTTGAAATTTGGTAATTTTATTTATAATAACAAGAGGATAATTTAGCCTCAATTAGATTAAAATTTTTAAGTCCAGTGGCGTCCCGGAAGACAGTCCAACTAATATTTTGACAACAAAACTGCGCGCCACTGGCTTTTTTAAAAATTATGTATTTTTTTCGAATTAAGCAACTACAAATACAAATATGTTATTTTTTGAGTTTTTTCATATCTTGCTTTGTTTTTGAGAAAAAAAATAGAAACCACTTTATTGCATGTCCCCGGGACAATAAGAGTAAAAAATGTAAACTACTTACTATGCTATTAAGCAATTAATTACACGAAAGTCCTCTTTTGAATTTTAATATTTTAAAATCTATGCGAAAAATTCGAAAGAGAACTTTTGTGTAATTTTAATTGGTTATTAGCATAGTAAGTGGTTTAAATTTTTACTCTTATTGTCCCGGGGACATACAATAAAGTGGTTTTTATTTTTTTTTTCTCAAAAACAAAGCAAGATATGAAAAAAACTCAAGAAACAAAATATTTGTATTTGTAGTTGTTTAATTCGAAAAAAATACATAATTTTTAAAAAAGCCAGTGGCGCGCATTTTTTTTGTCAAAAATATTAGTTGGACTGTCTTCCGGGACGCCACTGGACTTAAAAATTTTAATCTAATTGAGGAATAATTATCGTCTTGTTATTACAAATAGAATTACCAAATTTCAACAAAATTGAATACAAGAGTATCGAGATATTTACGAACATCCGATTTTTTTTTAAAGTTTGACACCCTGTATCGTAAAAACTATGCATTTTCGGACCCATGTTTATATGAACTTTTCTTTTTAAAATCACTTAAAGAAGCACCCCCTGAAGTTTGTCTCACTTATTCACTAACACCCTGTATATATAATATCTACGTTTTTTCGGGTTAGGCTATCGAAACTAAGAATTTCCAAGTTTCGAGAGTCAAAAAAAGGGCGTGGCACCTACAATTTTTTGGCCTGCGGCGCATTTTTTAAGAAAGAAAGGCCGCCCTCATAAAAATCCAAAATACGCCACTGCCGGACCCCTCCCGAATACATTTCCTGGCTACGTGCTTGGTATTTTACCTACTTACCCGATTGTATACCTTTAATGGCCTCGTCCAAAAATCCCTGATACCGGACAAGGTCCTGTTGGAGTTTTTCTAACCTATGACTACATTCATTCAACTGACCTGTAACGAGAAGGATCACATTCTAAACAAAGGTCATCGAGTACACATCGTAGACATATACCTTTAGATTTATGGCTTTGCGCATGTAAATAAAGCTACACCGGATTACGCATGCGCACTGCAACAATCGTAAGATTAAGACAGGTCCGGAGTTATTTTATTAATAATAATTTCGTTAATTATTAATAACTTTCAATTTATTTTCAGGTGTAAACAGCTAAAATTGGCCCCAAGTTCTTGCCACAATTTATTGTCAAGAAACTGAAACTTGTCCTAATTTGTTGACCAAGTTGGGGAAAAGGTAGTGATTTCTGGTGTTTTTGTGGCTCCCAATCTATCAGATTTTGACGTTAGAAAATCGTTAGGAATTTAGATGGGCATACTTAGGTATACCCATCTATATTCCTCATACGATTTGTTCGCGAAGCTTTCCTTTAACAACTTAGCTAAGCAACCAGTGGCGGTGTCGTGGGGTTTGTGTTTGAAGGGGCGCAATAGAAATCCAATACCAAATGACATGTAAGCAAATTGCTCGAAAAAGTATCTATTTATAAAAATTTTTTTAGGTAAATTAATACATAGGTATTCAAAAATATTAATACCTACAATAACGACAAAAACAATAATAATTGTAAATCAAAACGGTAACGACGGACGAAATTCATTTTTATTAGTTCGAACTCGACGCGCGCTTACACCAAAAAAAAAGTCCGAAATGTACCTAAAGCAATGCAGGCGCTAAAATACCGCAGCGGTAGAGTCCCTAAATAAATCGGATATAACCGGCCGTTCGGGTCCGTTCCGCGAAATTTATATACGCCAGCGTCCATCGCCGCGTTTCAAAGACGGAATTCAATTATCTAAAATTCACACGCGGAGGCGTGCTTATCGTTGGTCAACGAAAACGGACAATTAGAGATGCGTTCGGAATTGGTGAGTTGCTATGGTTTTTTAAAATTTAGAAATTTTAACTACTTATATGAATAATTAGTATTAAAATGAATAGTAATAATAAATATTTAAATAAACATTTAATTTGTGTGTTATGTTAAAATTCCTAGGAGGGGCGCGCGGCCACGCGGCCTTATAGAGCAACCGCCACTGTAAGCAAAGATTTTTACTTTGCTATGCTGTTAAAAAGAAGCAAAAAGAAAGTAGCTAATAGCAAAGAATACAAAAAATCCACAGAGAAAACGTAAGAACAAAAATGGCGTCGAACAAGTTCCGGAGTGTATTTATATGATGTCGATAAAGAAGAAACACCTAATAACACAAGGGCTGTACGCATGCCCATCCCTATTGGGCGCCAATAATTGTGATTGACTTAACTTTTGTTTGCGCACTAGATCGAGGGGTGTCTCACTGTGGCAGTAGGTGTACAAATGTTAAGGCACGACTTAGCAGGACTGACAGGACCTGGCAGGACTGTAGAAGGACCTGGCAGGACTGTAGAAGTACCTGGCAGGACTGTAGAAGTACCTGGCAGGACCCGGCAGGACTGTAGCAAGACCTGGCAGGACTGTGGCAGGATCGAAGCAGGACAGGCAGTACCTTTCACATCCAATCAGATTTCTCCAATAACTTTAGGAGTAGGGATAAATAGCGGGAAGCAAAAAATGTTTTTGTTTGTTTTTGTTTATTAATTGAAAGTAAAATGGAAGTGCGTGTAACAGACGTCGCAGATTTTAAAGTTCTCGGCGCGCGTCGCCGCATAATATTCCTGTTTGAGTTCCGTTGTAAACACCGGTGAATCACAACAGTCAACTAGTCGAATTTGCAGTCTCATTTATTATGTTCATGCAAGTTATTGATAAAATATATTGTTTATTTCCGAGTTTATTTCTTTGTTAAGAAAGGAGATAAATATTTAGAAGTTGTGTGTCCGTGGTAGGACAGTAACAGGACCGTGGCAGGACAAGCAGGACCGTGGCAGGACAAGGGCAAAAACGACAAGTCCTGCCAAATTTGGCAGTAGGTGTACAAATTTTGACTAGTGAGACACCCCTCGCACTAGATAAACTGTACAGATCTAAAGGTATATAAACTCGGCCACAAGAAGACAAAGAATCGCTTACTTTCTATCGTTCTAGGGTCGCCTAACGCCGGATTGGCCTCATACACCCCCTTCATTTTCATAAGTCCGTCCCTGGCGGCCGTTTCCTGAGCCACTTTCGTCCTGAGCTCCTCCACTTTCTGTATTAGTTTTTTTCTCCGTTGATTCGGCGGCAGTTCGCTAAGGTCCTCCTTTCCATCGGCCATTGTGGCGTTCTAGAAGAATTATAGAAGTTTCATTGGGTATTTTGTAATTTACATTTTACGGACGTATGAAAACGTAACGCATCTCCGCAAGAGAAGTGACTTAAGTCTAAAACATTACCAAGCACATTTGTAAAAGCAAATTATGACTGTTTTGAATTATGACACTTTTCTTGTGGGGTACGATACATTCTAAGGGTATTTGATATCTTGTTTTCGGAGTAAAGGACGACGCGCATTGAATCGACTCGGACCGGTCGACTCGGAAAAGAGCAGTCGGAATATCAAACATCATGGGGTCGAGTCGACCGATCCGAGTCGACCGGTCCGACGCAGTGCGCGGGCGGGGTCTAATTTAATTACATGTATATCAAAAATTTCCGACTGCTCTTTTCCGAGTCGACCGGTCCGAGTCGATTCAATGCGTGTACTCCTTAAGCCTATTATGGACAAATTATACACGTCTGGCAAAACAGAATGCTTAATAGTAATGGTAGTAGTAACGTGGTTTATTTAGCAAAAAGCTACAATTAAATATTTTTTAATACATTTTTTTAACAACATTTTTATAGATTAATTTTTAATTTTAAAACGGAACCTTGTTTTAACAAAAAACAGAAAGAAAAGGTAAACATTTTGCAAATTGTATCAAATATTACGTATCATTTTGTTTTTTAAATAAATGTAATTTTAAAGTTTTTTTAAATAGTTTTAATGATATTTGAGATTTAATAGAATTTTCCAAATTATTATATTCTATCAAACCTTTATGAAAAATATACTTATAAGCTAATGTTTTAGACACTCTATCCATATAAAAATTTTGATTAGTTCTCGTTTTATAATTATGATGGTTATGATTAAAAGAACAAAAAATTTTTGAACAATCAGGCAATGAATTATTTTTAATTTTATGTATAACTAGCGTGTATCCGGCATGCGTTGCAACCCGCTGGTATAAATACAAACCCGATATATTAGTACCCGGCATGCCACTTTCTGAAATTGCACCCGTGCGAAGCCGGGGCGGGTCGCTAGTTATACATAAAAACCTTCCCCTTGAATCACTCTATCTAATAAAAAAAAACCGCTTCCAAATTCGTTGCGTAGTTTTAAAGATTTAAGCATATATAGGTAGGGACGGACGGACAGACAGCGACTTTGTTTTATACTATGTTAAGAAGATACATAATAAATAAAAAATTAAATTTCTGATATTTAACCAATCTAAATTTTTTAACATAATTTATTTTTATATATTTGTCACAATTTAAAATAATCCGCATTGCCTTATTTTGTAAAATTTGTAATCTGTCAAATATTTCCTCACTAGCACAATATAAAATGGAAGAACAATAAAGACAATGTGGTAATATAATAGTATTAAATACAGTTTTTTTAGAAAACAAACTTAAATTAGAACTGATTCTTTCAAAATAACCTACTTTTCCGGCAATCTTCGATATGATACTTTCAAAATAATTTTAAAATTTTAATTTTGAATCAATCCCTAAATATTTAAAACTGTTCACTAATTCCAATTTTTTACCATCAATTACAACATTTATATTTTGACAATTTAAATTATTACCCATAACCATACATTTAGTTTTTGAAATATTTAATTTTAATTTATTTACTTTTAGCCAATTTAATAATATATTTATCTCAGAATTTAGAGTATTTAGACCAACAAAAATATTTAAAACATTAATGTAAATTAAGGTGTCATCAGCGAACTTTGTAACTTACACATTTTTAAAACTAAAGGCATATCGTTGATGTATAAAATAAATAATATTGGACCTAGTATACTTCCTTGAGGAACTCCTATATAATTAATTTTTTTATTTGAATATGTTTTTGAAATTTTTGTTTTTGTGATCTGTTACTTAAATAATTTTTAAACCATTTATAAACGTTTCTGCGAATACCATACTGATACAATTTACTCAATAATCTAGCCCTGTCAATTGTTTCGAATGCTGTATAAATAGACTGTATAAATGGAGACAATTTCGTTCGCCAGTATACTATAGTTCCAAAATTTCTGTCAGGGACTCCAATGGAGAGCAGTGGGTTGTGCAAAGTCAGTAGAGTAAAAAATTTCTATAAATTTATTATTGTTTTACCCCACGTGTATATACTCTCACCAATAGACAGTAATAGACACTACTATCGGTACTCTAGCAAGTATGTTTTCTACAACATTTACATCAAACAGAAAATTTAGGAAAACAACACAACATCAACACAAAAAGAAGCCTTTGTGAAGCACGTACCTTTATCGCCATACACACCTCGGTAAGCTTCTGTACGCATGAAAATAATACAAAGCATTAGCTACATTTCGTGGCAGTGTGTATACAGTGTCAAAAAAAAAGGTGGTAAAATATACAGGGTATAGTCGGTGGGGATGGGAAACTGACAGTGTTAGGTACTTAAGGGAAATATAGGAACCGAAATTGATGTTATTGATATCTCCAGAATAATATTGACAAATTTAAATAATTATTTTGTCCTATGGATAAAAAAAATAATAGTGAAGTTTGTTTTAAAAAGAAATTATTTGTAGTTATGCGCAGTTGGCATTTACGCAAAACAGTATTAAGTACTACAATCTAGGGTTACAACTACACTCTACAGCACACAAAAAGTACGTTTTTCCAGAAATATGAATATTAGGTAAAGTCAAATCTGGTCTTATCACGTGGGTCCAAAGGTCACCGATCATATGAATCGATTCGAAAATTCCAGCCTATCAAAATGTTGTGAGATTATGTAGGTTTCAATATACCCGGAGAAAAGAAATATAGTTTCATTATTTTAACTGTCGTGAAGATATTATATATATTATGTTCATAGTAGTATAGGGGTGGGAAATCTTTATGTATTAACGTGCCATTTTTTTCTAAAGAAATGTTTAATGAGACCATAGACGTGCCATCAAATTCGTAAAATAATAATTCATAGTAAACTTTGTGATCGGTGGCGTTCCCAAAATGTTGTCATGGCACGCGAGCTATTGGTTCTCCATGCCTGTAAATAGTACGATTAACTATTTCAAGAAATAAAAAGAAAAAATGGTAATTTGCCAACCAATAAGTAGAAAACATTAGCAAAAGCACTGGTAATCAATTTAGGGTTTGTACAGAAAATTGTCCATGAAAGAAAGCATAATATAATACCGAAGAATACTAAAAAAAGAAAACCGTTTATAATTATAGACTAAAAACTGTCTTCATCACTTAGAAATTCTGAAAACTCCTCGTCATCTGAGTCGTCCTCGAATGGAGCAATGATCATCGGCGCTACTTTGATATCTAATACTTGTTCTCGATCTCACCAATTTCTCATTAATTTTTCTGAATGTTCCACCGATTTCCTCCAGTAGTCCTGCGTAATAGGATCCAACGAATCTTGCCAAACTATCTCTACTTGCGAGGATTTAAGACCATAGTCTACATGTTTTTCATAAAAAGATTTTGCCCCAGCCCATATTCATATTCATTCTATCGCATTAAAACTGGCAATGATATGGAGGCAGTCGTAGAACCTCATGGCCATATTCACGCAATATCTACAGCGTAAAATAATAAACCGCTTTCCGGTGCCACATCCCTTTTTTATTTTCACGCTTTTCACAGAATCATCTTGCCAAGATTTTGAAAATATCCATGTTTCGTCTAAAAATACTACTTTTCTAAATTTTGGTTTGTAATTTTCCGTATATTTTTTAAAACTGAACACGCTGACTCACTATCTGTGGCTGCTCACATAAAAATCTCCGGTTACAGTCTTTTTTATAGCGAAAATCCAACTTTTTTATTAATTTTGATAACGATTCAAATCCGATTTCCAAAACACCTCGAATTTTTAAATTCTCTTTTAAAACTGGAAGTGTTACATTGATTTTTTGATCTGTATAAATCATAAATCACATTCCGAACTCCCATTTTAATATTTTCCCTCAAATCTTCAGTCTTTGGCTTTCTTCGTTTAAATTTTTTAGTATTCTTCGGTATTATATTATGCTTTCTTTCATGCACAATTTTCTGCACAGTCCTTAAACTAATTCCCAGTGTTTTTGCTACGGTTTCCTGCATATTGGTTGGCGAATTTTCACTTTTTCTTTCATTCTCGAAATAGTTTAACAAATTAAGCACCATTTTTTTTGCTTGGGGATGCAAAAACCAGAAATTTGCTGTTTATCGTTCATATTGTCACATTAAATTAATTGGCGAAGTCACAAAACTGACATCTTTAAATCAAGACGAAGGTGGCAGGTACAAACTTTTGTGAATCGCTGAAAATTAAATAAATACATATCCTTTTCTTTCATGTCAAAATTGCATAAATCTGTCATCTTTGTCTTACGGATTTTATTTGGATAGTATGATTAAACGCAATAAAAGAAAAGACAAATTGAAAGTATGTCTTTGTTAAATCGTAAGACCCGCACGATAAGACAGGATCTGACTTTATTATTATTGCGATCTAGGGAAACGTACCTCCTATAAAACAATTAAATCAATCAAGCCTTATAAAGTATAATACATGTTTAAAATGATAAATAAAACGGCAAGATGCTGAGGAAATTAAGTATAAATGAAGCAATACATGGAATACACAATGCAGAGTGATCATAACGTAATATCTAACAGTTTCATTCGAGTAACAATGGATAATGTTATAAAATATTGTTTTCAATGGGAAAATAAACAGCATGGGTATTAAAAAAAATATTGAGGTCAATCAACCTACATATAAAATAATTTCGGGAGTTTCAGGAAAACCTAATATTTTGTAAGTCTGTACGAGTGCATGGTGCATGTGACAATTTGAAAAACTTAAAGAGTAGGTAATTGTGTATTGCAAACCCTTTGTAGTGACCCATGCAAGTCAGTGATGGGTTTGTAAAAGCACAAAGAAGTACAATGTTAATATATACAAATCAAGCCATTATTGTATACGTAACAACATAATGTTAGACAAAAACAAACTGTGCATTTTAGAAACATAAAGCTGTGCTTCTATTCACATAGGATCTTATCTGTGTCATTAGGTTTCGTCTATTTTTATGATAAATTAAAGAAGGATGGACTTTAGCGCACATAGTTCAAAATCATATGTGAACAGAAGCAATCCATGCCTGGTTATGTATACGTCACGATGCTTTTAAAATTCTAGAACTCCAAAAATGTTACTTACTATCAGAGTTTTTGGTCAAAATCGGAACCATAACACATAAGGCATCACCGGGAGTAAAGGAAGAAAATAAAAATAAAGAAAATACAATTACTTGAAAAGAAAAAGATAAGTACAGAAAAGGATGAGAATAAAATGGGAAAATATTGGGGGCGTATTTTCATTAGGGATTTGTTTTAAACCATGTCTCTATACAAGTGTTATATTATATAGTCCATCACGAGCTACGTATTTGAAAGAAACTTTCAAAATGCCTTTATTCGATACTAACATTTACTGTTCATTACATGGAAAATGACAATATAATATAGAAAATAATAACCGTTAAAAAATGGAAGTTAATCCAATTTAATTCATTAATAAAATCAATTAAAAAAAATAGTATAAATAATGTAATTTAGTAAATATCTCTTTAATTGTTTTTTAAAAATTGCAATTTTTTTACTTTTTCTGATATTTTTTGAAACATTGTTATATTTATTATTCTGTCATATAAAAGCGATTTTTTTCGAAATTATTTTTTACTGGTATAGTTTGATAATTTATACAACGCCTGGTGTTATGATCATGTAATGTCTTATTCTTCTGAAGTGTTATGTTTGATTTTTTTCTTTTAAAATAATAGAGTGAATTAGAATACAAATTTTTAATTTATAAATGTTTTGAACGTGTAAATACCCTTTCGGTCTATATAGATTAACAGTTGGTTCTAAACGTGGTAATTTGTGTATACATTTAATAACTTTATTTTGCAATTTTTGTAATGGTTTTAATTTTGATAAACAAGCAGATCCCCATGCAGAAGCTAAGTATTGCAATTTTGAATATATTAATGAAAAATATAT
The DNA here is from genome assembly GCA_963969555.1 of Polydrusus pterygomalis. Classification (NCBI taxonomy): domain Eukaryota; kingdom Metazoa; phylum Arthropoda; class Insecta; order Coleoptera; family Curculionidae; genus Polydrusus; species Polydrusus pterygomalis. Next base: position 13,036,741 of record OZ018383.1, read on the forward strand.
ATTTTTTAAGTATTGCAAAGGAATGAAATATCTAGCTCTGTACAAAACAGATACCAAAGGAGATATCGAGTTAATAATATACTGGATATGGCATTTCCAATTTAAATTTTCGTCTAAAACTAATCCTAAAAATTTTGTCGTTTTTGAATATTGAATATTTTCATTATTAAATGTTAAGGGGTTAATGATGGAATTTATTTTATTTATAGTTATCAAACTATACCAGTAAAAAGTAATTTCGGAATAAAATCGCTTTTAAATATGACGGAATAATAAAATATATCTAACAATCTTCCAAAAAATATCAGAAAAATTAAAAAATTGACAACTTCTAAAAAAAAACAATAATTCAAGAGATATGATTTACTAAATTAAATTATTTATACTATTTTTTTTTTAATTGTTTTTATTAATAAATTAAATTGGATTAACTTCCATTTTTTTAATGATTATTATTTTCTATAATAATATTATATTGTCACTTTCCATGTAATGAACTGGAAAAGTTAGTTTGAAATAAAGACATTTTGAAACAATAACATTAAAACCAAAGGAATTAAATCAAAATGCAAATTCACCCGTTGAAAAAACCCACAAAAATTTATAAATAAATATTTAGTGCTATTAATCATAATCATACTTTGTGGTTATAATATTCCAAATGCTACTGATACCACCAGTTTATTATTTCTATTTCTACATTATCAATCGAAATTTATAATTGTTTTAGAGCATTTATTAGTAATTCGAAGTCAAGTTCCATGGGAGACAGGAAGACTTATACAGTGTGACCAGTAAAGTCCGCATCATATGGGATTTTTTTTTATTAATAGCTTTATTCAAAATTTACCTTTGGCATCAAGTTCTGCCTCGATCGAGATGAAAATTAAGCAAAAAATTATTAGTCACGTGATTCGCATTATCTATCAAATTTTAATTTTTTCCAAAAAATAATTCAAAAGTGGCGTTATTTCTGAAAATATCGAAAAAAGTTATTAGAAAAAGTTTTTTTAAATGCAGTTTCTAGCCCACGTGCAAAAATTTCAGCTGCATAAGATAATTTTGATTTTTTACCCATATTTTGTAAATTGCACTTTTGCAAAATAACACTTAACGCAACCTACATAAAACTTCTTAGTTTTGACGATGCTTTATTTCAGATAAATTTTCTTTAAAGTAGCGCCATATTAAATGGGTGTTTTTCTACAAAATTAAAATTGGGGGCTATTAAAATTTGGTCGCATGTGATGCAAAGTTTATCTGTTTTTGACCCTGTATAAGGTAACTTCATAAAATAAGTATTTTTGAAAACGTAGTTTGTGTCTGAAAGTAATACACCTTAATATTAAGACAAAAAAGAACACAGTGTGATCAGTAAAGTGTTCATTAAGTGGAAAATAAATTTTAGTGGTGGGTAAAAAAAAAATCAAAATTATCTTATTCAGCTGAAACTTTGCATGTGGTCTCGAAACTGCATTTAAAAAAACTTTTTCTAATAACTTTTTTCGATATTTTCAGAAATAACCCTACTTTTGAATTATTTTAAAAAAAAAATTAAAATTTGACAGATAACGCGAATCACGTGACTACTATTTTTTTGCTTAATTTTCATATGATCGAAGCAGAACTTGATGCCAAAGTCAAATTTTGAATAAAGCTATTAATAAAAAAAAATCCCATATGATGCGGACTTTACTGGTGACCTATTTTAAACAGGTCATAATTAACGAGCAATGCAAACGATCAGAATTAATGCACCCTGCATAAGAAAACTCTGAGCACCTAAAAGCACTAGAGAGAATACTGTATTTTTGGAAGCCAATGCGTATGTGACCGTCAAAAAGGTCGCAACGTACGGGAAAAAAATGTATTAGCGGAGTTCCGAAAAAACTTTTCTGAGGGATCGATTCTGCACGCTGATTGACATCAGTCACGTGGCTATTGGTATAGCGGCAAATTAAAAAACAAATACGAATTTACAAAATGTGAGGTTAGGTGACGAAATATCCAAAAAATGTAATTGAAACAGTTGTTTAGAATTAAATTTTAGACTCCCATGTAAAAGTTTATGATTTTATATAAAAAAATTGGAAAGCGTAATTTAAATTGTCATTCGCAAACATTTTCCTTACATTAGCCAAACCACTAATAGAAAAAAAACTGGAAATTTATAAACTGATAAAAAAATTGACTTTCCCAATTTTTATAAATAAAATCTTAAAATTTTCCACATGGACCTAGAATTTAGTCCTAAGCAACTTTCAAATAGTACATTTTTTTGATATCACGTCACCTAAACTCACTTTTTGTAAATTCAAAACAAAAATAATCCTTTCCTAGGTACTGTAGCGAAAAATTTGATACAGTAATTAGTCAAGGGCGGAATATATTATGTAAAATGCATACCTATGCATTTTTTGCCAATTTTATAATAAAATGCATATTTTTCATAAATTGTTATTTTAAGAGGATATTTTTATGTTTTCGGCTTTATCAAAAAATTTAAAACGTTAAAAGGTTTAACGTCCAGTTCGGTACTTATTTCAGGGATTTTCCAATATGAAGATTATAATAATTATATTTACATTTTGATTATACACAAGGTATTTATTGGGGGCTTCCGGAATTTGCAGGTATATTGTTAGGGGTTGTTTATTGTCACTTAATAATACGTTATTATTACCTGCTTGACTAGCTTGACAAACTGTATTCAAATTAAAATCAATTAATTTCAAATGTAAAAAAAGTGTTTCTAAAAGCACCTCTAAAGTGCAGTTGTATAAGGAGTTAGTTTACCTCCAGAACCTGTAATTACCCGGTGGGGAACATGGATTAAGGCCGCAATATTCTACGCAGAGCATTTCGAAGCCATTAAAGAACTCATTTTGGATTTAGATGACGATTCGCAGTGTGTTGTGCAAAGTAAAGAGTTGTTAAAAAGTGCAAGTGTAGCTAAAGATCTTGTTTTTATTAAGGCTAATTTCAGGTTTATACCGGACATAATATAGACATATATATAGTTGGAGAGTAGAAATTTAAGTTTAAGGGACTCAATTAGTATTGTTGAAACTTTTTCTGTTAAATGTAATATTCCCGGTTCCCGGTAAAGTAGTAGGTCAAGTAAGGAACAAATTGGATGTAACTGTAAAAAATAATAAAGGATTTAAATACCTAACTGCAGTAAAAAGCATTTATCCATCCAAGGAAGTTGTATGTTGGCCTTAGTTGCAGTATTGTTCGATTACATCAGCAGATGTTGAAAGAAGCTTATCTTTGTATAAACATAGTAGGTATTGCTAATAGAAGACAATCCTTTTTAGTTGAAAATTTTTAAAAATATTTAGTAATAAATGCCTTTTATACAATTTTAGGTCAAAAAATTGTTTACTTTTATTTTTCTTTGCCTTTTTTTAAAAATAAACATATTTTAGAACCCAATGTGTTTCTTTACCTAATTTTTACTATAATAAATTAAGAAATATTGCATACCAGTACGCATATTTGGTAAAAAATGTAAATAATTGAATATTTTAGGCAAACATTATGCGCATGTTTTGGCTGAATTTAAGTGCATATAATCCGCCCTTTAGTCAACAGGTAGGCAGTTTTGCCTATGAACTTAACAACTTTTTCAAATACATTTTTCCATATCTCGTCGACTAACCTCAATTTTTGTCTATTCACAATTTTTTTTTAATTCGCCGCTATACCAGTAGTCACGTGATTGATGTCAAAATCGATTGTATAAGAAAAAATTGAGTAAAATCAATATAAATACAATAACAGCACCTAATAAATTGGATAAAGTAGATAACTTACCCCCCGACTCCCAAATATATTAAAAATCCCCGCCCTCTTCTTTATAGCCTTCCCCGTTATCGTCCCCTTCACCGTGTACCCGCCATCTTTGATTTTCCCCCCGATCTGGATGTTGTTCAGGTTGTTTGCGCTCCCCGTGTCGCTGCCCGCCTTGGACAGGTCCTCGAAGGGGAAATCGTCCGGGGGCTGGAAGCCCGATTTATATTTTTCTATTACTGAAAGAGTATCCTGAAACAAAATACAAAATTGATATAAGTAGGGAGATTGTTCAGAGAAATAAAAAACCGTTCTGAACAGCTTACAGTCATTTATTTAGAGTACAATGTTGTTGTAGGAATGTTATACCACAACCACCTTAAAAAGAAGCCATGAAGTGACATCGGGCAACGCCGCATCAGCTGGGAGTTGCGGATCCACAAGCTATTATTATGAAGCGCGACGGGCGAGTTTTTATTCATTCAAAGGGTAAAATCCATTTCAAATCATTTTAAGCCAATTCATTACCTTTTAAAAAATTCACAGATCTTGCATTTTACGCAAGTATCATAGGCGTATTGAAAATACCTACCACATACAGTGGCGAGAAGGAAACCATTATGTCACAGCACAAGTTACTCCTATCTGTGAGTATGTAACGTGCCGCTATCACGCGTTATTATGACGGCATGGATGCTCCGATTTAGTTTGAAATAATAATTTAATTATTATACTTAGAAATGTGTAAATTATACTTAGAAATGTGTAAATTTGACTGTTTGTTAAAATAAAAAATATAGGATAACCTGTATATTAGTACATATTGAAGAGAGCTCAAAACCACCTTTTCAAAAATAGCGACAACAAAATTATTTCTTTAGCTATACACAGCCATTTACCTGCTGGTCCTTTTACTCTTTGTTCGTGAAATGTCTAAATCTTAAGTCGGCTATGAAATGGTTTGGATTGGTATATCCATTCTCCCCCGACTTTCTGTGTAATACGCCAAGACTGCCGCGCTATTTCGCTTTGTTTCAGCGACATTCACTGTTTATTTTTTCCAATTTTATCGAAATTGAAACAATCAAAAATGCGGTTACCATAATATCGACTAATATGGACACCTGAAAATTTAAAAAATTACGAAAATGTTATCTGATATCAATGAAATTTAGACGAATAGAATCTATTTGCACTGTCATAGATTACATTTTGAATGATACACGTTCGATATGAACTTTGTTAATGAAACTTGTGCAATTAAACCACTCGGCTGACGCCACGTGGTTTAACGTTACACACGTTTCATTAGTGTTCATCGAACTAGTATCATTAATAACTATCTACTAACTGTTCTCAGGCTTCTACTGTTCTCTCTCCCGGCCATATTATCTTAATATCAACAAATATAATAATAAATGCCGAAGCCCAAAACAAAACAATATTAATACTCTACAGATGATGTCATCGATCCTGTGCTGCTCGGATGTTTGTTTAGACTTCACCGCCGTGTTATTTATGTGCATGTCGCATGTCGCGTTCATTTTTCATGAAATATACCCGTATATACGCACCCAGTAGTATTTTCAATACTAAAAACCTTTACCTTTATATCAATGTCCACTAAAACCTGATTAACAATATTTATACAGTCATATTGGTCAAATCTAAACTATAAAAATATATTTTTGAGTCACTTACAATTTTTACTTCCCAAAATTCAGAAGAAGTAATTTTTTGTGAATAATTACTGAGATCGTCAAATTTTTTTATAAAATCTGATTGCTCGAAAGCTTGATTAAGTTGAGAGGTACGCTCTTGTTGTTCCTCGTTTCTCTCCGCTGGACTTTTTCTAGGAATGAGAACAGTTTTTGACAAGTAAGCAGGCAAATTGGGATAAAAAGAGCTGTTAAATTTAGTCTCACTTTAGTTGGAATTTTTTTTGTATTGCTACACACTACAGAATACTGTGTGGGCGACCAATTAGCTCTGGAATGGCTTTTTTAGCCATAGAATTTTCAGATTTTCATCTTTTGGGAAGTGAAAAACTGATACACTTTCTTCACCTGCTTTTAAAACACTTTTATAGTTAGAGTTACACCCAGGAATACAGCAGGGGCTTGGCATGTTGATAAATAAACAAACTAAAACAAAAAAAAATATTACTTACCTAAGTTCCTAATTATCCAGACTAAACTAGAGGTATCCTACCTACTTACGAACTATCTCTACTAGTGATATTTTTAAAATAATTCACATATACCTTCAAGCTAAATAAACACTTCAATATTTAATAAATTAACTGTAACCACAAAACAATAAAGTTTATTCCAAAGAATAATAATAAAATTCGGCGGCCATTATAAGACCCGTAAACAAACCGCCCTGGGCCGGCCAGGCTGTTGGAGTTTTCACTTTATTAATGCTATTACAGCAAACGCACACCAAAAATGTTCCCTAATATTTTGTAGAGGTTCTTAGCAATCATGTGACTTAAATTTTCTATTAGATATCAATCGAAAACCGGATAAAAATACAAATTAATACGAAAAACCGCAAAATTAACACCTGCTTCTCGCGTAAATTACATACTAAACCATGGCTAACCTCAAAAAAGTCACTTGACACATGGATCTTCAAGCAGTGTTGTCGATGTTTCTGTTTCACGGCTTCTTTCAAGGTGGTTGTGATTATACTCAAAAAGTTAAGATCTGTAAACGACAACAATACTGACCTCTTTTTCATTTATAATATCCGCAGCCTTCAATATTCCATCCAAACACTTATTGATAATGGGGAAGACGTTCCTCTCTATATCGACGCTCCCCCGTATGAAATTTTTTATATTTTTTATCCTTTTCTCGTCCAATTCCTGCAGCTGCCTGAACACCTCGGGAAGCCCCGAACGAAAGTGTTGCCTCTGCAGTTGATTCGTTTGTTGAAGTTGAACGGCGTACTCGTTTTTGGCCTGATCGCATACCTGAGTTTTGTGCGCCATTGTCGATCTGTGTTTTTCGACCTACAACAACAATAAATTTATTATTCACTTAAGGTGGAATTCAATCAGTCATTCAATTTATTGCCAACCTATAACCTATTTCGCCTTGTTTTTCTTAGTTTATTATTTTATTGACTAAGATTTAAATAAAATCAATATCGTCTGCACATTATTTAGGTAATGTCTGATATATTACAAAAATATCAATTTATTTTATTGCTTATTTTGGGAGAATTGTATAGTGAAAGAACAATGACATAATAATGTTAAAAAAAATCTTAACCGATATTTTTCGATATACAATTCTCCTTAAATAACTTATGAAATTCCTTGATATTTATTTAACATGTTAATTATTACCTATAGAATATGAAGAGGATATTGATTTAATTTAAATTTTGTGTAAAAGTTAGAAAAAATAAATAAATCTGCGCGAAATAGGTTGACAAGCATGTTGATACTCCCACCTTAAGTATCAACAGCAACGCCATTATAAACCTACTATTTAACTTTCAAAATTACTTTATTCCAAACTAACTTTTACAGTTCATTACATGGAAAGTGACAACATAATATAGAAAATAATAACCATTAAAAAAAAATAACAATAAAAAAAATGGAAATTAATTCAGTAATAAAATCAATTAAAAAAAAATAGTATAAACAATTTAATTTAGTAAATATCTCTTTAATTGTTTTTTAAAAGTTGCCAATGTTTTAATTTTTCTGATATTTTTTGGAAGATTGTTATATTTTATTATTCCGTCATATAAAAGCGATTTTTTTCCGAAATTACTTTTTACTGGTATATTGATCATTTATACGACGTCTGGTGTTATGATCATGTAATGTCTTATTCTCCTGAAGTGTTATGTTTGATTTTTTTTCTTTTAAAATAATAGAGTGAATTAGAATACAAATTTTTAATTAATACATGTTTTGAACGTGTAAAAATACCCTTTCGGTCTATATAGATTAACAGTTGGTTCTAATTGTGGTAATTTGTGTATACATTTAATAGCTTTATTTTGCAATTTTTGTAATGGTTTTACGTTTGATAAACAAGCAGATCCCCATGCAGAAGCTAAGTATTGTAATTTTGAATATATTAATGAAAAAAATATATTTTTTAAGTATTTCAAAGGAATGAAACATTTTACAGTTAAATGAGATGTTTACCACACCAACAATGCCATTCATGGCTATCAAAAACAGTAAAGGGCCCAAATTAGAGCCTTGTGACACTCCAGAGGTGCTTTTATACTTAGCCGATTTACAACCTTCCCAATCTTAGTGACATTAATATCTTCCAGAGTTTTCATTAGCACACAGTGTTTAACTTTATCAAAAGCTCTCTCCATAATATATCGGTATATACATTAACTTCATTTCTATTTTAATTTTATTATCCGTGATCATACTGAGAAAATACTGCAAGATTGGTAAAAGCAGACCGCTGTGGTAAGAAACCATGTTGTTCACTGGATATACTGGCTGACAATAATTGTATCCGGTACTTTGGCAACGTGCATTTTATTTAATGAGTATCGCTTACTATTCGAAATTCTAAATGAATTGAATTGACGGCAGGTAGTTGTTGCGACGTTGCTGGATTGGTCCAACGCAATTTAAGTTATTTCGTGGCTATTTTAGGTGATTTTTGTGTAAAAAATCTTGTTAAATAAAAATCAATCATGGTGCATGCATGCGTAGTGCGCAAAAAAGTGGCCAAATAAATAATAATTTATCTTTTCATCGGTAAGTATGGTTATGTTTTAATATTTGTCTGCGAGCCTAACGCCAAACGTTTAACAGTGTTGCCATGCAGGGAGAATCCAAGGAGTTCTCTCTTCCACTCATTGCTAATTTTAAATAACATTTCAAACAATAACGGGTCAGCTTTCCAGGCGTTTTATAAACGAAACATTGGGTCTAGAATTTATAAGGTCTTTAATTTTAACATAAAAAGATCAACTTTCAAACCATAAAAAAATGTATACCGTCATAATGAATACGTCATTTTTATTTGACTTTATGGGGTTATGGAAAAATTTATCAAGCCCTCTACCGGCTAAACGAGTCGGCTTAACTCGAACTATTTCGACGTCATTTTTTATTTAAAGTATTTTTCATAATAAATGGTTGACTCCGTTTAACTCCATGGGACGTTTTGCAAGAACTCGGCCATAAAAATGCAAATAAACTGTCGGTCAGGGTCGGATTATAATTTGTAATTTTAGGGGGTAATATTTAACTATCTTCATGTCATTAAATAATATATTATTAATAACGAATTAAATATTTAAAGTCCTACCCTGTAGTGTATTTGCTTGCTGATTGTGTATAACAATGGGATTAAACTGGTAGTTTTATTGGTAAATACTTTACCTCTGCTCTTGATAGGTTAAAATCGGCATCGGCCTTCTGGAATCCTTCTATCGCTTTCTCTGCCTCTTTGAACGCTTTGTCGTACGCCTTTTTCGCCCTTTGTAAACTCTCTATTTGTGCTTGTAGCGCTTGTGACAGTCTCTGGCCTTCTTGTAACTGTTTCTGGAAGGAAAAAAACATGAAATAATATTAAACTCACCCTTTACTGTTGTTATGAAAACTGTCCCTACATGAGGAGTTCTGTATATAGGCACATTCAATTATCTGGTACCTATCGTATAAGTAAGTGAGGTTATTCAGGTTAATATGCTTTTTTTAGCTTAAAAGAAACGGTGTAGTTGGTTCTGTATTTCAACTAATGTTGAAAAATATATGGATTGTTTTTGATCCTAAAAAACCAGATGCCAATGATCGATGAAGTGGATGTTTTTCTGAATATAAAATGGGCAAGGTATAGTTTCGGCACTAGAGGGCAGCAAATGGGTAGAAAAGGACACACTATATCATTCTTTATCAATATTAAGTATTTCTCTTGAGCACCATTAGTATCAAAGCAAATTGAAGTATACGAACCTTTCGTTCTTCCCTTATATCTTTAACTAAAGCAGTTAGTTCTTTTATCACATTTGCTTGTAGATCTTCGGCTACGACCTCGTGTTGACCTGCCAGGTCGTTTATTTCGTTCATTAACGCCCTGAATGCTCTGCATGATGTAAATCTACAAAAAAAAAATACAATATTAAAAAACTCATTTTGTAAAAGCAAAAACATCGACATTTTTTGTAAATATACAAATACGGCTCTGGAATGTCATAAACTTTCCGCGTTCTAGATAACAGAGGAAAATAAAAGTTACCTTGCAATCAAAATATTTACTTTCATTTTTATGCAAACTTTTTATTTTAACAGCCTCGTATTTTCCCACACTTCCCTGAATTTTACGGAAACATAATTTTTAGCTATTAAAATAAAATACCTAACGGTTCAAATTCAAATTAAATATATTCTACTAAGGATGATACATTAAGATTTAAGATTCGTCATATAAAACTATAAAATTAACTAACTAAGGGCCGGTATTTTCATGCTCGGTTATTTTAATTCCTCGGTTAAACTTGACATTTGATGTTTATAACATGCTTTATGTGTCACAAAACAAGTTTAACTAAGCAATAAAAATGACCGCGTTTTAACCGAGGATGAAAATACCGGCCCTAAGGAGGCAGTTTATCTTAAATTTCAGACTACTAACATTAAATGTACAAGAAAAACCTAGAAAGTCAAAACCATTTACGCAAATATGACATCGTTAAGGCATTCCAAAAGTCTTTTAGAGTGTATAATGTATTGTTTATAAGAAAGTCCTTTAGTTTTCTTCCATATATATAAAGTATTTTTCAACCTAAATGGTATCGACTTATTGACTGCAATAAAACTACCGGCTTAATTCCATTGTTATAAACAATCAACAAGCAAATACACTACAGGGTAGGAATTTAGATATTCAATTCGTTATTAATAATATATTATTTAATGACATGAAATATCACACAAGATAGTTAAATATTACCCTGACCGACGGTTTATTTGCGTATAACGTCCCATCAGGTAGTTAAACGGAGTCAACCATTTATTGTGAAAAATACTTTACCCTTTGTTATGGATTGTTTGATTTCTTCTGGTAGTTTATTAAAAATGTTGATGCAGGCATAGTGGGGAGACTTTTCATATCGTGTTGAAGTGTGTCTAGGGACTATAAGGCAATTTGCCTTTCTTGTAGGATAGTTGTGATTCTTTCTGTTTTTTTGGAATTCGTTCTTATTTTTGTATACAGTGTCCGCAAGAAAGTCCGCATCAAATGGGATTTTTTTTAATTATTAGATATAGGTAAAAATTGAAAAAGCAGTTAGTTTTTGCTTACCTAAAAACCAAAAATGACGTATACTGAAGCAGCTGCACGACTTGGATTACCTGCCAAATTTGACATTTTTAATAAAAAAAGGTTCAAAAATGCCCTTATTTATTAAAATATCGAAAAACTTTATTCGAGAAAGTTGTTTATTTAGGCATTTTTAGCCTCTGTACGAAATTTTGACAGTCTAATACAATTTTTATTTTTTGCCAGATTCTTGAAAATTTTGATCAGCCCTCGTAGATTAACTTTTATACATCGATGTAAAACCATTTGCCTTTACTTTATTTGTAATCTTAATGCAATTTTGTGTAAAATTTTTGTTTCCAATTATTTATTTGGCTTCAAAAACTGAAATTGTTATTGATCAGTATGTAATGTTTGATGCAAAGTTTCTCTAATTACATCAGTTTTGTCAAAACCGACGTTTCTCATTTTTCTTAAGTTAGTAAACAAATGTATAAAAAAAAATATTAGGAAGCTTTCGTTGAAATTTTACTTACTTAATTATTATTATTAAATTAAATTAATTATATTAAACTATATTTTTGTTGAATAAAATGTTTCGAGCGATTTATATTTATTCTTTTTCATCCAATATTAATTAAGTAAAATTTCAACGAAAGCTTCCTAATATTTTTTTTTTGTACATCTGTTTACTAACTTAAGAAAAATGAGAAACGTCGGTTTTGACAAAACTGATGTAATTAGATAAACTTTGCATCAAACATTACATACTGATCAATAACAATTTCAGTTTTTGAAGCAAAATAAATAACTGGAAACAAAAATTTTACACAAAATTGCATTAAGATTACAAATGAAGTAAAGGCAAATGGTTTTACATCGATGTATAAAAGTTAATCTACGAGGGTTGATCGAAATTTTCAAGAATCTGGCAAAAAATAAAAATTGTATTAGACTGTCAAAATTTCGTAGAAAGGCTAGAAATGCCTAAATAAACAACTTTTTCGAATAAAGTTTTTCAATATTTTTATAAGTAAGGGCATTTTTGAACCTATTTTATTAAAAATGTCAAATTTGACAGGTAACGCAAGTCGTGCAGCTGCTTCAGTATACGTCATTTTTGGTTTTTAGGTAAGCAAAAACGAACTGCTTTTTTCAATTTTTACCTATACCTAATAATAAAAAAAAATCCCATTTGATGCGGACTTTCTTGCGGACACTGTATACATATGTGGAGCACTTAAAGATGTATATTGAAGGGTCTGCGATGATTTTGTGTTTTTTGTATACACATTTCTCTGCATGTTGGTTTCAATCCAAAGATGAGCCTTATTAGACGTTCCTGTGTTTGAAATACGTTTACTGCTTGTCCCCACAGTAAAATATTATAGCTGAGATGAGGATAGGCTAATGCGTAGTAAGGTGTTATTTGAGTAGGGACAGGCACTGTGTACCTTAACTTTAGTATAGCGTAGTAAGCTTGTGCCAATTTTGAGCGTACATGATCCAGTTGAGGTTCCCACGGCAGCTTGGAATCAAGATATGCTCCCAGAAATTTAGAGGATGCCGCCTGGTTTAATTGCATTTTGGGAGAAGTTTTGTAGAAATGAATGTGAACCGTTTTGTCCTCGTTTAGTATAAGTCGATTCGAAAAACACCATCTGTTCATTTTTTCTGTTACTTCTTGCATCGTCTAGTGCTGATATGGCTGGCAACCGTGGTATCGTCGGCAAATTTGAAGGTAAATCCAGGTAATGATAGATCGTTTACAAATAATATGAATATGAGATGTTTTAGGACAGATCCTTGGGCAGCTCCCATGTTTAGTTCATATTCTGAGGAGGTATGATTTCCGATGTTGACTAACAGCCTTCTTTTGGTTAGAAATGACATTATTAAGGACAGTGCGGTCTAGCAGCACAGAAAAGATAACCTACAGTTAGGTTATAGGTCCTGCCCTGGGTGGGCCTGTATAAGGACAGTCCACCTAGTATTTGTTGAGGTGAAAAATGAACTCATATATACGATCAAAACACCGTACTAAGTGTTTAGGAGGCATAAAATGTGGTTTCAATAATTAATTGCACAAACAAGCGTAAAATTTCCGACAATTTATGGTTTTCAAAGGAAAACATACAATGTTTAACCTTGGCCTGATTTCATGCAATTTTCTCCGCTTCGGTTTTTTTAAGAAACTACGTTTATGTCATTTTGTTAGATAATTATGAAATTAATAACTGATTTAGCAATTTAATGCACTACTACTACCGACGACGAACGACGACATGGCGCTTGAGGGCTAAGACATCAACTCAAGTATTCGCTAATAAAGTGGCCGAAGTTCTTCTAAGGGAGTGTCTAGTATACTCCTTAAAGTTCTAAAAGTTCAGAAATTTAGCAATTTTACTTGGAATTGAAGAAATCGAGTTTTTTCCGACAAGCTGTTTTAAGCACTTTCGGTTTTGATATCGCATGAAGAAGCGAGGATTAAAATTCGTCACGTGGGATCTTATATCAATGTTATTTCGAACTATTTTGAAATAACAAACCCAAACGTTATCATCGTCACTTTTAGTCACTATAAATTTACGTGCCATTCCATTTTTGGAATCAGGAATAGTAACAAATATGACTTCATGCTTTCATTCAACATTGTCCATTTTCGTTGCACAGAGTTCACTAGAACGGCACGCTCCAGCAATCATTAAATAAATATCATCGGGGGCTTCAAACAGGAATTTATTTACATCTTCCCTGTCAAACACATTAGATTTTAATGGGTTTATATCCGTCATTTTTTCTTTTTAAAAATGCTCAAAGTTTAGGATACTTGGAAATATCGATGTTTTCCTCTATGAAAAGGGTGGACTTCAGCATGGAATATTCACACTATAAGCTTGATGGAGACTTTAATACAGCAGATTTTTCGTGAAAGTGCGCCAAAAGCAGGGTTTCTGAAACTGCAGTAGCAGTCTTTGCTTGGCATTATTTCTTGAAGCATTGACACGTTGCTTCATATAATCTTCCTCGATTTTTCTGACAGCAGCGACAGACAAGCGATATTTGCTGATTCTTCTATATCCATTTGGCTGTTGTACAAATCAATGGTTTCAATTTCTCTCAATTTTTGATTATAAACTGTCAGCTTGACGTTTTTGTTAAAATAACGATGCTTATAATGCTATAGAAACCGGTCAAAGCTGTCCATAATTTCATATGAAAAGTATCGAATTAAATTAATAAAAATCCAAGAATAAATTCTGCGGGGAGGAGAAAAAATGTTATATACTTCACGGGATGTAAGTAGATATATTTACTTACATCCCTTGTAGTATAAATAAACATTTAGTACAAATTTTCACTTTTCAGGGGTACCCATGTATTAACTTTTTATCATGAGAAATTTCCAATTTTCCTACTACACTGTCTTGCTTGATCGCAATTCGATTTTCTTAAAAGAAAGTAATCATCATCACACCCATTTATTAATGGCTGTTGGTTTTCGTTATTAACATTTTAAATCAATTAAAAATTATTTTATAATTTTTAAGTATTATTATTCAGTGAAAGTTCTTTGTTTTTTTTTTCTTTTTTGCTTTCATGTTCGGCGGGAAATAAGCACACTAGATTGATTCAAATTTTAATTAGCTCGCATTTTATTATTGTTTGTTGAAATCATTTTGTTATTGCCACTATTAGATTAGGTATTAGAACGTATCAGAAATTGACATAATAAGCTTTCGTTAGCTAAAAGTTGCCAAAAGAAAAGGTTATTATGAAATCGTAGATTATGATTTTAATTACATTTTTTTGCTACATTTATTTGTACGTATATTACGTAGGCGACTAAAAAAGCCTTGCAATTACAGTCATTTCAGTTTTTCAAAATCATTTACACCCATGGGGCAAACACAATGAAACCACGTGAAAACATACACCAATTTTTACTCTAGCTGTTGCCGAAGAACCAAAGACTCCCCCCTTTTCGGTTTTATTTGAGCTTAAGTGGACTCAATTTGTAACTATTGGGAATTTATTAGTGCTATGGCGCAGCAGAATGCTGGTTTCAAGAAATGATGTTGCTTTTTTAATCTGTATGCATCTGATATTGAAGTAGATACAACTGGTCTTGGTCGGTTCAAGGATTTTGTCGAAATAAAACTGAGAACAACCAACTAACAGACTAAAGATTTGATTGCAGCAGATTGTAAGTACCTAAATCCATGCTTAATTGTGATCATAGTATAGTTTTATAAAGTGTGTCTATTGACTAGTATATATTTGGCTCAGGTATGCTCACTTTAATGGTGTTTTGACACTTCTTCGCCTCATTGGCGTGTTTTATTTTTTCATTATACTTCCTAGTTTTAAGCGTCCAGTTCTTAAGGTCAATCATGTATAAAACACCTATAAATGGCTTGAATGCAGGGGAAACTTCCGGAACCTTGCAATTATTAAAAAAGTATAATTGGTATCTAATTTTGGAAGGGATGTTCAGGGAGGCATTGAAAACCAGTATGCCGGTGTTTTTTTTTAAATAAATGCACAGAAACTTCAAAAAAAGCGTTTTTTGAAACCACTAAAATTGCCACAATTTATCTTAAAATTCTTGAAAGTAAACACGTCGATTTTCAGAACTGAAGTAAAAACCACAATTTTTACTGGTAACACGATACTTTCTCGTCTATCTAGATGTCATATATCCTAAGAATTCTAGAGAATATGCGTTTGTTTTAACAGGAAAGGTTCCGTAAATTGCACAAAACACAAAAGTAAACAAAACTATGACCGGCTGACTAACATCTGCCTTGCTCTACCAGCTCCAGAATATGTCTGTCTTTCTTCTTCGTATGCCAAAAGCATTAAAATAACTACTACTACTGTGATGAACACAGCACTGCAGTGCGCATGCGAATCGTCAATAGTTGGGCAAATCGAATTGACGATAGAAAATGGCGTCGTTAATCCCACCTTAAGATGTAGGTATATGTAAAGGGGAAAAAATTCTATAAATCATAAGTAGGTATATATTGTCATAAAACATATTATGGCAGCAAAAAAAACAACATATTTCGTCCCAAAAGACCGCTAGCAAGATTTAAAAATGCCCCAAAATTCAAATTATCCCAAGCGGGTAAAAACGGGTCGTGACGTCAAGAAGTATAATTCGTGTGTGACATCCACTAAATAGGTTATAGGTTGGCAATAAATTGAACGACGTTGAGAATTCCACCTTAAAACAACAATACAATAACAATAACACACTGCAATCCAAATGCAAACTCGGTAGCTCGGCCACCGGTCAGGATGACGGAAAAGTCATACTTCCTGACGTCATCGGGCTTGGCGCGCTTAAAAGGTCGTTTGAAATGCTTTTGACACGCGCGGAACTTTAAAGAGTTTTTACCAAGTTATTACTGATTTTTAAGAAGTAATAAATGGGGAATATTTTTTTAGGTCTAACTAAATCACATTATTGAAAAAAAAAATTGGAAAGTTCCCTATTGGCACCAGTGGTGTAAATATATAGGAATAAATAAATTTAATCTTTGAATAACATTTTTCACACCTACTAAAAATATTCATAAATTTTTAAAATCCTTATAAATCCGTGAATAAATCCAGTCGTTTGCACTAAAATAAAAGCGCCCATTAAACTGGATATGGCCTCTAAAAATAGTATTTTCGGTGCTAAAAATACGGAGAGCGACCACTTAGCGGAATCATTTGGAAAGAACCGACGAAATTGTTGTTTATCCCAAGGAAAATTAGGATGGTTTGGTTATTTTGGTATTATTTTGCGAATATTCTGCTTCCGTACTAAAATCGGTCTGTCGCAGCCTTCATCACAACAGAGTCCGTTTAACATAGAGAGCTGAAGTTTGGCATCGTGATACAGAATAAACCACCAGCCATCAAAATACAAAGCACTAAAAGAATTAAATCTCGAATTTTTCGGCGGAAGATCGACTACCGAATGGCTTCGCTAATAGGCTTTGACCAGAAGTAACCAGGGTTGGGCTGATTTAAATCACGATTTAAATAACTTATCACTTTATTGTTTTAAAAAAATCATGATTTAATGAAACTATTTATTTTTATTTCAGAAGAATGAACAATATAACATACTTATTAAAAAAATATTTTTTAAAATCAACAGTATTATAATAGAACGCGCGCTTTTAAGAAATAAAAAAGTAGTAGGTATACAGTGACCGGCAGAAAGTGCGCAGCATATGGGAAAGTTATTTATCTTTAAGTTTAGAAAATTAATTTTATTTTAGATAGGTTCTGCATGTTCTCAAACCAAAATACCCATTAAATCCGGTAAAAGTCTTATGGTATACGAGGTAGGATCAAAAATGTAAAATTCCGCTAAGAGTAAAGTACCTCCATCTTTCATTTTAGAATATTTTTTTACTAAGAATTATTGTTTTAATCTTAAAGTTATACCCAAATTCCAAATTTCGCTTATTTTGAACAAAAAAATGGATTTAATCGTATTTTCTGAATAACCCTGTATAAAAAATAAATGGCAACCGAATAGTACGAAAATAATATTTTCTGCAGACTTTGTTAGAGATTACCGTCGCTCATAAGTCCGATTAGTTTGTTTTCATAATATTATGGCTTTTTAAAATAAAAACATAAAAATATTAAATATTTTTGCTGCAGCGGAGTCGAATTCGAGCGTAACACAGCCGAACCTGACGCCTGACGGCTCAGTTTAATTCAGTGCCCACAAAAAGTGCTAAACGCGCCTAAAGAAGTTTTCACTTCGAAAAACTTTCCCATATGCTGCGCACTTTCTGCCGGTCACTGTATAAACTTTATGTTTCTGTATTTTTGTTTTCGTTGTATAGTTTAAACAAAAATACAAATTTTCCTCCTTATTCTACACCCATCCTGTTCCTAATATCATCCTCGCTAATATCAGAGTGTACAAAGCCAAAAGTGCCAAACACTCGTTCTACTGAGGCTGAGGATGCAGTTGCGCACAGGAAATGTTTGATAACTGGCAGCTGTTGTGCTCATGTTAAATTTTTAATAAAATCAATAAAAATCAAATTTTGCCAAACCCTGGAAGTAACCAAAGTAGCACAAACATTTACCGATTATTCATCGTAATGACTTTTCGGACTCGAACGTGTAATTTCGCGCACCACAAGAACGATGAAAAAATTATTTCATTCGTTCTGGTATGCGATCCTCTAAGTACATATCATTTTAACGGTTTGTTCTTAGCCAACTAGAACATTTAGTTATCATGTCAACGATAAAGTTGTTTTATTTATTGTATTATGAGTTGAAGAGTGATGATTTCAATAAAGAAAATCGAATTTCCTTTTATAATTACGCTTCTTTAATTTTTTTATTTGTCGTAGAAAATTAGAATTCTGCATTTTTACAATATTTTAAATAAACGCTTATTTAACTACTATACAGGGTGTCCGGAAATGATGACATATATGTATGTATGTATAACTAGAATAGTCAATTCTACTAGTAAAATTATTTATAGTTTCCTAATGATATCAAATTATAATGCGTTAGGGAAATCACAACGGACACGCTGTATGGACGTTTTTTTACTACGAGTGACGCAGAACTTTTGATATTCTTTCATTATCTAACGTAACAGTGCTGGTGAGCTGTTGCGTTTGTCGATTAGTTTTCAGTATTTTTTCGAAATAGAACTGGTGCGTAAGAGATCCGACTATTCTAACCCTGGATCAATATTTCGGCGGTAAGTGAGGTTATTCAGGTTATGTTTTTATAGCTTAAAAGCAATGGTGTAGACAGTTCTGTATTTTTATTAAATGTTGCAAAATATACGGACTGTTTTTGAAAAATCACATGCCAATGTACTGTAAGGATAACAGCTTTAAGTGTTGCCATTTTTTTCAAGCCATCTCCTTCTAACTTACCTGAAACCAGGGTTCGAAAATATCATGATATTTTCGAAAGTATCATATCAAAGGATATATATCGGATCTATATCCGACATATACGTCATTTTAAGATATTTCTTTTTAATGAAAGGACAACTATTTCGATCAAAAACATACTACTTATCTTGAAAAGTAAATATTTTTGTAGGACACTTATTAAAGTAAACTGACTTTAAAAAACATGACCTAAACTAATGAGTAATGACTAAACAGATAAATTACAAAGGTTAATAATTATAAGATATCCAATAAAAAAAAGGTGAACATATTTTCAAAACGGACCCACCCTTAATATTAGTTAAAAACATAAAAACTTTTTTTTTGTTTGATTTGTCGATTGATATATTCTGAATAATCGAAATTTAATTATTGAATATATCGTGATATATATCCAACTATAAATATCATGATATATATCACGATATATATCGCTTGATATATATCATCCGAACCCTGCCTGAAACTGAGCAATCGTTCATTAAAAGACAAATGTGTGTTCGTACGCCTATGGTTGTTCCAATGGTTGTTCATTATTCAACGTTACTCGATAAACAATTTCTACTTTTCCGACTCGATTATAAAAATTAAATATTTGTAAAGAAAAGTAATATAAATATACAAGTGCTAATTAGCGAAAATGTTGGCTTGTAAACAAATAATTAAAAATTACAATTGATTGAATCAACACATTATTTTGTATTGATCATTGTTCAAATTCGAATTAATAAAAAAATAATACTTACTGATAGTCATCCTCGTCTTTTTTCTTCGGCTGATAGCTCTTCACTAGTCGCCTAAAAATAAATAAATTACATTTAAGTATATATCTTCATGTTGGCATATACACAGTGTGACCAGTAAAGTCCGCATCATAATATGGGATTTTTTTTTATTAATAGCTTTATACGAAATTTGACTTTGGCATCAAGTTCTGCTTCGATCGAGATGAAAATTAAGCAAAAAAATAGTAGTTATGTGATTCGCATTATCTGTCAAATTTTAATTATTTCCAAAAAATAATTCAAAAGTGGGGTTATTTCTGAAAATATCGAAAAAGTTATTAGAAAAAGTGTTTTTAAATGCAGTTTCTAATAAATGGACTGTACTTAATTAATAGTAATAATAATACTATCACCCTGTTAACGTCTGGTCTATTTTACGTTTAGATGTTGGCGTCAGAGACAGGACTGGGCTAAGTTCTTTCATAATTTATCCAAACTCAGTTTGAGGACATTCCAATCATTCCATACGGCGGTAAACAGTCTCAAAGAGTCCGACCTCACAACCAGGGTTGTCAGATCTTTCTTCTTCAATTCTTTAAGTTTTTTTATTAAAGATGTTTCATTTATATTAGTATTCAATTGTTAGTCAGTAACTTTCTTTGAAAGCTAGTTTGCAAATATACTTTAAACCGAGGAGTTTTGAGTGTGACAGAAAAAAATAACAAGCCATTCATTGTTATAATAATACATTCTTTAGTCCTTAAGAAACAATATAACTGAAATCAAGACAAAAAGTGTTTTCAGTGTTTAAAAACAACTAATTAACAAACCCTTGTTTCTCGTATACTTATACATAATATATTAACAAACCAGAAAATTTGGTAGAACTGGCAACCGTTCACAATTTATACACGTTGTCAGGGGTGATAAGCGCCAGTTAAAGCGGCTGGTATAAGCTGAAGCGGTTTCCAGCCCGTTCAACGATCGATTCTGTCAGACAGAGATAGGCCAGTGACCGCCGATGGCGTGGAAGAGACGAAGATAAAGTATACGTGATTTGGAACCTATGGACGGGCCGGGGAATGGTCCCAGAATGGAGTTCTGGTAAAAAAATTAAAGCATTTTCTGAGCAGTGTCGTGCCGTGTCAGGTTTATTTTTCTGGTTTTAGTTTTGTGTATAGAATCTTTGAGTTACCTTATATTTATTATTTTAATATAATATTATTATATATATAGTGGGTTTATAAAGTGTAGTATGTACCTAATGTTAAACAAACTTAAAAGTGTGTATGTGTATACGCATTTTAATTATTTGTTTAGGACGGCTAATGTTAGGAGTTTCATACTGTTTTATGTCATTAAATTGACCTAAGAAACACTATACCATCGCATTCACCATATTTGAAACTTGTACGGGAGTACGGGGGTCTGAATGGTTTATTAGCATATTGGCTTGCAAAAATACAGCGTTAATTTTTATTTACAATTAAAACATCGAACTCAATGTGCGATAATAAAAAAGTTATGGCGTTATTCATTTGTAACACATAGAAATACATTTTACAGACATGCACTTAACTTACCCAGGGAAAACACTTTGAACGACCCTGACAACATACAAGAGTTTCGCCGCACAAATATTGTAGCTACCAGCCAATGCTGCTGCGCATGTTTCGCGTTCAATGCCGCGTTGCCACATTATAATTTACGTTTGCGGCGTAGTACAAAACCGCCAAACTGTCATGTGTTTTAAATACAAACAGCTGGATTAGTTCTCAGTGAGCGCAAGGTTTTGCAACCTATTATACCGTAATTAACATAGATAAACTAATAATATTTAATGTATAATAGGAAATTATGATAAATGAAATGTTATTATTGGAAATTCGAGAGCTATTTAACCTAAACTGGTTTATTCTACTCACCGTTCAACCTAAATAATAAACGCCAAGAAAATTTTGTCTCTGAAAGGTGACGCGTGAACTTGCTACGGCCCACTACGGAACTGGGAACTTTTAGGAAGAAATCAGTATCAGCTGTCAAGGTCAATCATGAATAAAAGACCTATAATGCAGGGGTAACTTTCGGAACCTTGCAATTATTAAAAAATAATAATTAGTATCTAATTTTGGAAGGGCGGTTCGGGGAGGCATTGACGAATAGTATGCCGGTGTTTTTTTTTTAAATAAATGCACATAAACTTTAACAAAAGCAGCATTTTGAAACCACTAAAATTGACACAATTTACCTTAAAATCCTTGAAAGTAAACACGTCGATTTTCAGAACTGAAGTAAAAACCACAATTTTTACTGGTAACACGATATTTTCTAGTCTATCTAGCTGCAGTGGCGGCTCGTGGGGTAGAGCCACAGTGCCATGGCACTACCTGCCCTCCTGTCTAGCGTCCTGCCCTTTACAAATTACCAAAAACCTATTAAAATTAATATTCTCGTTTTTAAAGCAATTAGCAAAATAATTTAAAATGGAACACAGTCGGGTGCAAATTTCCATCTAAAAGGATGCGATTATGCCTAAAACGGTAACGTAGCTTCCGCGCCAAGCGCGACGAGGCACACGGGAGGTGACGAAACGCCATCACCTCAATAAAAACACGTTGGAAAATGACCTTGAATGCAAGCAGGCAAAAATCTCGACGACGTAGCCAGGCTCTCTTCGTTTGACCGTTTGATGTTAGACGTTTCAAACAGCTGATGTTTGCGTCGCGTCCCGATTTGTTTTCGTTCGGCCGGCGGCTGATTTAATGTAGGGTTAACGAACTTTTTATTTTAGAAATACATAAGTAATGAATACTATTAGATTTTTAAAGGAAACTTTATGGAAAAAATACTTGGGTGTGCGGTTGTGATAAATCTAATAGACTATTTTGTTTTATGTGTGTTTTATTTGGTGGGAAGCAAACTTGGTCCCAAAAAGGTACAGATGATTTGGTCCATTTCTGGGACAAAATGAAGACACATGAAAAATCGAAGGTACATTTAAACAATATATTTAATTTCAGTATGCTTGGTAAAATTAACATTAAAACTCAATTAAATTCTGCATATCACAATGAAATAATGAAGAAAAACGAACAAATTGATAAAAACAGATACATATTAAACCAAATTATAAACTGCGTTCGGTTTTGTGGTGCATTTGAGTTGGCTTTGAGAGGTCATGACGAAAAAGAGACGTCGGAAAATAGGGGCATATTTCGTGAATTAATAAATTTCAGCTCAGAATTAGACAAAACTCTTAAAGATCATATTGAAAAATCGAAAGTATTTAAAGGAACATCAAAACCCCTACAAAATGAACTTCTGGACTGTATGTTAGATGTGTATCATGATGAAGTCATAAAAGAAATAAAGGACTCTCCGTTTATCGCTGTTATCGCAGATGAAACCACTGACATTGCTTGTGTGTTTCAACTTGTTATCGTGTTTAGGTATATTCAAGATATGATTGTAAATTCATAAATTAAATTAGGTGCCTTTTTGCTTATTTTTCCTACTTTAAAAGCAAGAACTATTAACAAAAAAGGGCGTGGCACCCAAATTTTTTTTGCCTGCGGCGCTAAGGGTTTACCTGGCCCTACTTCACTAAAATGGCACGAGCCGCCACTGTCTAGCTGTCATATCTCCTAAGAATTCTAGAGAATGTGTGTTTGTTTTAACAGGAAAGGTTCCGAAATTACACAAAACACGAAAGTAAACAAAACTATGACCGGCCGACTAACATTCGCCCTGCTCTACCAGCTCCAGAATATGTTTGTCTTTCTTCTTCGTATGCCGAAAGCATAAAAATAACTACTCTGACCAACGCAGCACTGCAGTGCGCATGCGAATCGTCAACAGTTAGGCAAACGATAGGAAATGGCGTCGTTAATCCCACCTTAATGTCACATGTGGCATGTGGGTGTCAACTGTCAAAACGCTTTGTTTTTAGAAAAAGTTGACTCTAGCTATGCATAGCTGCGTAACTCCATATACCACCGAAAACGTAAGTGAGTAAAGTGAGACACCTATTATATAATACATATTATTATGTAATTCCTTCAATTATTCGAATACTTTGAATAACTTTTAACGACATGTTTTAATTATTGTCACTGCAATAGTAAACATAATGCTAATTCGTTACTCTGAATTCAAAAACTGTCCATTTTATGTAACACAATGTGGAATTACTAAAACACGCGTATTTTAAGAGAAATTTACTTTCCCTAATTTGGAACGTAAAATGTGTAAATTTACGTAAAATTATGTGGGCGCCCATTGTTTTTTTTTTTATTACAAGTCCAGAACAACGAAGCAATTGACATGGGGTTTTATATATTTTATATCTTTGTTTTTAGATTTTAAACAGTGGTTTTTCTCACATTCTGTTTGACGAGAAGAGTCGAGATTTCGCACATGCACAGAAAAATTACAATTTACGTTGGTTGATTTAGCGTCCTTAATATTCAATTCCTTTAAAGTATTTAGTGGGGTAGAGGACTTCAATTAAAACACTTTTTACTTTTTAATCATTGATCACGTTTCGGTTTAATATTTAAACCTTTTCAAGGGCTAAAATAAATGAAAAAATATCTCTTAAATACAATTTGACGGCTCTATCCGTTAAAGTATACAACGTTTCGATCAAAAGTCGTTTTCCGTACGAAAAAAAATAAAAACTGCGAAAAAAATCACGCCTTACTCTGTGGTTTCCACTTTCTTACAATTTTCGGCAATTTACATTCCAGTTAGGTATAGAACGATATATTGGAAAAAGGTAGATTTTGAGATGGCCTAACCGATTATCCAAACCGAATGTCGATTGGATGCACCCAATTCGACTTATTAGGGATCCAAGAGGTACCATTTTCGACCAAATTTTGACTTTGAAAAAATCAAAAAAATTACTTCCAAACTTTCGATCGCGCTCACAAACAATAGGATTCTGTAGCCCACGGTCGTCTACGCGTCGAAAAAGTTTAAATCGAAAAAACTAATTTTTGTGGCCTGTATCGAATGCCAACGAGATCCCGATATTTCTCGACTTTAAAAATTAATAACTTTTTTCCGGCACACCCTGTATATTCGAAATTTCCACACAACGTACCTCCACTATTCCTCTGTAAACCCAAAAAGTTTCAATCGTCCCACTCTAACCGTTTCCGAGAAAAAAAATCGCAAATGTGAAAATGTCGAAACTGACGGCGACGACGCCGACAACATACGCACATTATTTTCACCGAAGCGCCGTATAACATATCGCGGTGTAGCGCGATATGTAATAACGACACAAATTACATCTACAGACACATGTAAGATTGTAAAACAACTAGTGGTAGTCAGTTATCTAATACAGGGTGGTCCAACGAAAACTTAACACCTCGATTTTCCTGCTTTAAAATGAAAATGTGGAAAATCGCTTGGACCCGTCGATTTTTATTTCGAGGGGAACATCTTTTGCGTATATTGTCAATCTTGTTACTTCAAGTCCCTAGGAGGGAGGGGGGGTAAGATCTAAATCTTAAATGGATACCCCTATTTTATATAATTTTTTTGGATTCTGCATAAAATTCTGAACATTTTTTAATAAAAGCATTATTAGTCTATACTAAACAGTTTCCGAGATATTGACTCTTGAAAAATGAGATTTTTGAACTTTGGCGGCGTCTAGCTTTCTAACTGTACGTCTTAGAGCAAAACGGCTTACATGTCCCTATCTTCGATTTTTATTATCTTTCTACTACTATATTTCTTACATCCGGTTTAACCGAAAGTTGACACTATTGGAAAGATAATAAAAATCGAAGATAGGGACATGAAAGCCGTTTTGCTCTAAGACGTACAGTTAGAAAGCTAGACGCTGTCAAAGTTCAAAAATGTCATTTTTCAAGAGTCAATATCTCGGAAACTGTTAAGTATGGACTAATAATGCTTTTATTAAAAAATGTTCAGAATTTTATGCAGAATCCAAAAAAATTATATAAAATAGGAGGTATCCATTTACGATTTAGATCTTACCCTCCCTCCCTCCTAGGGGCTTGAAGTAACAAGATTGACAATTACGCAAAAGATGTCCCCCTCGAAATAAAAATCGACGGGTTCGAGCGATTTTCCACATTTTCATTTTAAAGCAGGAAAATCGAGGTGTTAAGTTTTCGTTGGACCAGCCTGTATCTTAACATAGTATAAAAGAAAGTCGTTGTCGCTGTCTGTCCGTCCCTAACTATGCTTAAATCTTTAAAACTACGCAACGGATTTTGAAGCGGTTTTTTTTTAATAGATAGAGCGATTCAAGAGAAAAGTTTTTATGTATAGTACATGCATAATATTGTAGAGAAACACTGATACATTAGAGTAGGGAGAACGAACGACCCAACCTAACCGGTCCCCGGCCCGTTCAACGATCGATCCGAAGCCGGAATAGACGAAGACAGACTATGTTTTATGCATGGTATGTGAATTGTGGACGGGCCGGCAAACGGTTGAGTCACAGTAATCTTTTAGAGGTTTGTTCGGGTTTGTATTTATAAATCTTGACGTGATGGTGAACTCGCATTTTTATCTCACGTCGTATAATGCCGGGCTGCAACGCAGGCAGGGTACACGCTAGTATATAAATATATGCAGTATGCAGTACTTACTCTAGAAAATTGTAGAAAGTGTAGGTATAAACTTAATGACCTGACATGGCATTATGCATTTTCTTTAATATTTATTACAGTTTACGGGTTTTTCATCGCAAACAACAGTTTAAAATATCATTCATTAACGTTCAAGTACAGATCACATACGGTTTTTTAAACATCAGATATAATAGACCTTGAGATCAAAGATTAATCGAAAGTTTAGCCATGAAACGAATATGGAGTTAATCACTATTTTCGTCTCAATTATAATAACAATCGTATATAGATACAGAGTGAATAGTTTTATAATAATCACATTATAAAATTAATTTCATGCTTTCCTTATGTTTATTTTTATTTAAAATAATTGCAATAAACAACGTAAAGCTTTGCTAATATTTCCACCTGGTTTTATTCA
This sequence comes from Polydrusus pterygomalis, assembly GCA_963969555.1. Lineage (NCBI taxonomy): Eukaryota > Metazoa > Arthropoda > Insecta > Coleoptera > Curculionidae > Polydrusus > Polydrusus pterygomalis. The sequence goes on from OZ018383.1 coordinate 13,063,519, forward strand.
TGAACTCGCGAGGAACCTGGTGGACGCGCAAACGTCTAGAGTCTGATTCGCATTATCTGTCAAATTTTAATTTTTTCCAAAAAATAATTCAAAAGTGGGGTTATTTCTGAAAATATCGAAAAAAGTTATTAGAAAAAGTTTTTTTAAATGCAGTTTCTAGCCCACATGTAAAATTTCAGCTGCATAAGATAATTTGGATTTTTTACCCACCACCACTAAAATTTATTTTCCACTTTACTGATGACACTGTGTTCTTTTTTGTGTTAATATTAAGGTTAATTACTTTCAGACACAAACTACGTTTTCAAGAATACTTATTTTATGAAGTTACCTTATACAGGGTCAAAAACAAATAAACTTTGCATCACATGCGACCAAATTTTAATAGCCCAATTTTGATTTTGTAGAAAAACACACATTTAATAATAATATGTCGCTACTTTAAAGAAAATGTATCTGAAATAAAGCATTGTCATGCCAAAGTCAAATTTTAAATAAAGTTATTAATAAAAAAAAAATCCCATACGATGCGGACTTTACTGGTCACACTGTATATCCTGAATCACTTTTGATAGATTTAGTTTTTCTTTTTTATATAAATGCAACCCGGTGCAAGTGGAAAATACCCGAGAACGTTGGTAGACCCTGAATAATACAATAAAAGAATTCATACCGCAAATAAATAAATAAAATATAATATAAACACTCCTTATCACGAATTATTGCAAATGTATAATTTATAGACAATTAAATTAACCATCAAGCTGTCATTAATTAAAAAAAATTAACAGTCTGAAGATAACCGATTATAAATTTAATAAATCTGGTTCGTTAACGTCGTTTAAACCAAACAGACGGCTTTTATATTAAAAATTGTGTCTAGGTTAAGTAAAAAAAATAATATCTGTAATTTTTAATATTATTATTATTATTATGATTATTTCCTTCTTATCAATTTTGACCAATCACTGACAAGAATTCGTATGTCATATTTAATTTTCAAGTGGAAAAATTGCATGACAGCTCTTGTCAGTCATTTTTCCGGAAAAATGTTTGATGTACTGTCAAAATAAAAAATTTTAATACCTATACACTACTATACAGCGTTAAAAAATAAAATTTCTACGGTTTCAGGCGAGGGGTAATTCACTGAGAAAAATTTGTACACCATTTTCCATATTGCCGAATTTTCTTCGTATTTTCCTTGTATTTTCTTAATTTTTCTCGTATTTTCCTTGTATTTTCTTTATTTTCCTTGTATTTTCTGTATTTTCCTTGTATTTTCTTAATTTTTCTCGTATTTTCCTGGTATTTTCTAGAACTTGTGACTTGTACACCATTTTCGCCAAAAAAAAATGGCTATACTAAATCAACATCCATTGGAAAAATTTTTTTTTTTTAATAATCACGGAACTGGCGAAATTTTTTTTTTTTAGAAGTCAAACGCGTTGTTCTTCCAGAATCTTAACTCGGTTATTACCATCATTAAAACCGTCGAAAACCCGGCAGCGTTAACGATTTTACGTCATTGCCAAATTGATTGCCGCGCGTATTTTCTATATTTTCCTTATGTTGCCTGTATTTTTCTCGTATTTTCTTTGTATTTTCTGTATTGTCTTCGTATTTTCTGTATTTTCTGTATTTTCTTTGTATTTTCTGTATTTTCTTCGTATTTTCTGCATTTTCCTCGTATTTTCTGTATTTTCTAGAAGTTGTACATCACCATTTTCGCCACTGAATTACCCCTCGGTTTCAGGTTTTAAAATTTTGAATTATTTACTAAGAAAATAAATAAACAAGAGACGGTCTTTAATAAAAACACGGGAATAAACTCACTGACGTCACATCTGCCTCGACCTATGGCACCGACTTATTCAGCTGAAGGTCGAACGCCGCATCTACCTGTATATCGGGCGGGTTGTTTCCTATTTTTAAGCTGTTCTTGTCTATTTAGTTTATCAAAACAAAGATAGCAATATAATCCGTCGAGGCTGACGAATAAAAGAATTGCGCAGATAATGGTATGACGTAATAAGGTTTTGATCTCACATTTTCAAACTTTCTGCTTTAGCGGAGTCATTTTAATTGTTTCTAGGAAATCTTTGTGACCCTCTAGGAAGATTTTTATTATTGAGATATATTTTCAATAGGTTCTAATTCAGGTGCTAAATATGAGGAATTAGATCATAGTGAAAAAAACCATTCTAGACATTTTTCATAATTCATGCCCTTTACGAAATATTAACACTTTAACGAAGAAGAAAGATAAGACATATTGTGGAGCTGGTAGAGCAAGGAAGATGTTAGTCAGCCGGTCATAGATTGGTTTCGTGTTTTGTGCAATTACGGAACCTTTCCTGTTAAAACAAACACATATTCTCTAGAATTATTAGGAGAGATGACATCTAGATAGACTCTATAATATCGTGTTACCAATAAAAATTGGCTGTTTTTACTTCAGTTCTGAAAATCGACGTGTTTACTCTCAAGGATTTTAAGGTAAATTGTGGCAATTCTAGTGGTTTCAAAAAACTGTTTTTTTTTTTAAGTTTCTGTGCATATATTTAAAACAACCTACATAAAACTTCTTAGTTTTGACAATGCTTTATTTCAGATACATTATTTTTAAAGTAGCGCCATATTAAATGTGTGTTTTTCTACAAAATCAAAATTGGGCTATTAAAATTTGGTTGCATGTGATGCAAAGTTTATTTGTTTTTGACCCTGTATAAGGTAACTTCATAAAATAGGTATTTTTGAAAACCTAGTTTGTGTCTGAAAATAATACACCTTAATATTAAGACAAAAAAGAACACAGTGTCATCAGTAAAGTGTTCATTAAGTGGAAAATAAATTTTAGTTTAACTCAACGTAAAGTTTACTATTTTTAGTATTTTTAACGATTTAATTTAAAACCCCTTTATTAAAATTTGTTATTAAGCTATGTCATAAAAAAGTAAAAATAGTCTTTTATTATTTAAGTGCAGTTTCCAAAAAATTAATTACAATGATGCACCAAAAACACGTTTACAACGACAAAATATGGGTAAAAAATCAAAATTATCTTATGCCGCTAAAATTTTGCATGTGGACTAGAAACTGCATTTAAAAAAACTTTTTCTAATAACTTTTTTCGATATTTTCAGAAATAATCCCACTTTTTAATAATTGTTTGGAAAAAAATAAAATTTGACAGATAATGCGAATCACGTGACTACTATTTTTTTGCTTAATTTTCGTCTCGATCGAAGCAGAACTTGATGCCAAAGTAAAATTTCGAATAAAGCTATTAATAAAAAAAATCCCATATGATGCGGACTTTACTGGTGACACTGTAGATAAATTGATCTACTGCAGAATAGTTGGTAGCAGACATTCTCAACATTTGATGAAATAGTTTATTTTCATACTTTATAGTTTGTCTATTTAATTTTAAAAGTTAATATTTCGTAGACGTTGGCGTAGATGTAAGGCAATGTAAGGCAAGGCAATGCAAGGCAAGGCAAGGCAAGGCAAGGCGAGGCGAGGCGAGGCGAGGCGAGGCGAGGCGAGGCGAGGCGAGGCAAGGCAAGGCAAGGCAAGGCAAGGCAAGGCAAGGCAAGGCAAGGACTCATCCAAATAAATCCAGATGATAATAAGTAATTTCCATACCACTCTGAATGTATAAATAACCGGAGTAAAATAGCAAAACAGGACATCTCATCATAAACTAACGCAATGGCCGACATTCTCTTAACTTAGAAAATGGCGACATTAACTATGACATTTTATCGCTTTATTATCTTTCAACGGACTTAATGACACACTTAAAAATGTGGTTTCCTCATTTCTGGTTTTAAACCGCCCACAAAATAATCGCAAATTTAAGAAGTAATAAACGCTAATCGCAAATTACCGTTCGGACAAATTGTAAAGTCATGTAAAGAATATTTTTAAGACGCCCAAGATAAATGAACGTTTAAATTTAAAAGCCTGAGAATAAATACAGTGCCAAATACAGTAACTGTTTAAGAGGGCATCGTCGGTTTTATATACTCGCGACATTCCGGATATACCGTGCGAGCAAACATTATTTGCATCAAAGAGGCCTTGCATCTAAGGACGTAATGCTTAGCCGTAGAGCTTAATACCTGTTGGGTGTCAGTAACTACGTGAATTAACAATCAATCAGTTATTCCGTCATCTGTGACAGTCGTTACAAGTAATTTGTTTAATCGCTAATTTTTCCAATTTCTTGAACCATTCACACAATGGGCTTTACGGAACAGCACGAAACATTCATGGTTGAAGCGTATTTTCGAAACGGGGTTAGAGTAAATGGTGAGTGGCAATACAATCCGGGTTTGTGCATGGACGATTTTCACGAACATTTTCCTAACGTTGCTTTTATTGCTGGGGATTTTTATCATTGCCTGAAAAGAACCGTGGCTGTGTTTAGGGAAACAGGTTCTATACAACACAAAAAAGGAGCAGGAAGACCATCTGTAACAACAGAAGAACTTGTTGCAAACGTTCGTGAAATAATGCAAAATATGCCAACAAATTGTATAAGACGCCTGTCCCAAGAAGTGGGAAGATCTTATGAAACATGCAGGACTATTCCGCAAGTATTCCAAGAAACACAAGCCGCAGATTTTAAAACACGCAGGAATTACTCTCAATGGTTTACCCAAAATTTATTGGAAATAAATGATTTATTAGACCTGACATTTTTTTCGGATGACGCCTGGTTCCACCTCTCCAGTTATGTGAATTCTCAGAATACATGTAATTATTTTTCTTTTTCTTTCTGTTTAAGTATTCTTACTTTGTTAATTTTGTAAACAACAAAAATAAATTTGTATTTGTCTACTTATTTCATTACTCATTAGTTTGGCAAATCATGTCATAATATGAATTTGACAAAATTTTAACCTAGATTTGGTTAGATATATCGTCTCCATATCATTGTGATCTAAACCAAGCCCTACGTTTTTCGATGTTTACGCGTACCTAACCTCAAGTCAAATATTAGTTGGTATATAGAACTTGTATTGATTTTTACAATTTGGGAAAAACTTGGGTACGTGTAAAACATTTTCAAGCACAATGTCTTGTTCAAGAATTTGAAACAGTTTTTGCCCGAGAACTTGACCCGTGGAACACTTTCACCCTTGGATTAATAGAGAATAGAAGAAAAAAAAGAAAAAGTGAAAATTCGCCAACATGCAGGAAACCGTAGCAAAAGCACTGGGAATTAGTTTAAGGACTGTGCAGAAAATTGTGCATGAAAAAAAGCATAATATGATACCGAAGAATACTAAAAAATGTAAACGAAGAAAAGACTGAAGATTTGAGCGAAAATATTAAAATGGGAGTTCGGAACGTGATTTATGATTTATACAGATCAAAAACCAATGTAACTCATCCAGTTTTAAAAGAAAATTTAAAAATTCGAGGTGTTTTGGAAATCGTTCCGCCTATAAATAAAATTAAAATTCCTATACAAACGCTACTTTTCGAAGTTTTTATCGTGTAATTTTTTTCCTCCGGTTTTTTGGAAATTCGTATAAAGCAGAAAGCAGGTAATTTACCCCTTGTTATGATAAAGAGGATGAGATGTCTAACTTCATCTTCCTATACCGCTGCGGAAAGTATTTGAAGTTTTTTTATAGGTTTCTAATTTCTCACTATGCCGCGACCTCGTTAACACGAATAAGCGCGAATAATACCGAGTAAACCTTTATACATTATATCAATATTCTTGTAGTGTGTAATCACATGTTTACGCTTTACGCAACATTTAATAACCAAATTCTTTGCGGTTAGCATTTAAAAAAAACTTGTCTTTTAACACTGAACACGACTAACGACATCGACACCGGCGTGACTCAATTTCGTTAGAATTTTCGTAATTTTTCGACTTAGAACAATAAAAAACTTGTTTTAAGATTTTCAATCTTGAAAGGTGTAGGTAGGTCTGTTGCAAACATAGACAATTTACCTTTAGATAAGCAAACAATAATCACGAAAGTGGCAGTTTTATGGCCTCGCGAATGTAAACAAAGCTAGACAGTATTAGACATGCGCACTGCAACATTATCGTTTGACGAATGGGAAAATAGACAGGTCCGGGCTTTAAAATTTAAAATTCTTCTCAATTTTTGATCAAGTTGGGAAAAAAGGACCTGTCTATTTTCCCATTCGTCAAACGATAATGTTGCAGTGCGCATGTCTAATAGTGTCTAGCTTTGTTTACATGCGCGAGGCCATAAATCTGCCACTTTCGTGATTATTGTTTGCTTATCTAAAAATAATTGTCTATGTAGCAAGTGCATTCCATTTAAGCCCCCCACTACCCAGAAACATAATCGTAGAAACGCCACTGGTGGTTTACACAACGCAATAACGAACAGTTACACCACACTGTACATCTACTCACGTAAATTGGCGATTAGACTTTAATAAACAATCATCTTTCAATAATTTATTAATTCCGGCGTAACAATACTGGCGAAATTCTTGTGGTCGTGTTGCAGGAAAAGATTTGTGCACATGCGAGCATTGAGAAATAAATTATTGTTGGGTATTATTATTATTATTATTATTATTTATTTAAATAATGGTATGCTACACAATCACCGCAATAAAATAATATAGCTGTACTGCATTTATTAATACCTAATTGCTGAATAATGGTCCATATTAATATACTAGAGTTAACTGATTTTAAAGTAAACAAAAAAGGGTCTGGTGCCCTCGGAATTTTACAATTTTTGAGAGAAAAAATTAGATTAAGTAAAAAAAAATGCTCTGGGTAACAACGAACAAACCTGAAAAATTAAATACTTTTCAGTTTTCCTTTCAAAAATTGTGAAATTCCGAGGGTTCTAACACAACACCTTGAAAGAAGCCGCGAAACAGAAACATCGACAACACTGCTTAAAGATCCATGTGTCACGTGACTTTTTTGAGCTTATCCTTAGCTTTAGTATGTAATTTACGCGATGTGGGTGTTAACTTTGCGGTTTTTCGTATTAATTTGTATTTTTATCCGGTTTTCGATTGATATCTAATAGAAAATTTAAGTGACATGATTGCTAAGAACCTCTACAAAATATTAGTGAACATTTTTTGGGCGGATTTGCTGTAATAACATTAATAAAGTGAAAAATCCAACAGCCTGGCCGGCCCAGGGCGGTTTGTTTACGGGTCTTATAATGGCGGCAGAATTTTATTTGTTTTAATTTAAGTGTTTTTTGTATTCTAGTTAGCTCTTTGGTATAAACTTTATTGTTATGTGAATTAGTTTAAAAATATCACAAGTAGAGATAGTTCGTAAGTAGGTAGGATACCTCTAGATACCAAGAGGTAAGTACTATTTCTCTCTTCTTTTAGTTTGTTTATTTATCTACATGCCAAGCCCCTGCTGTATTTCTGGGTGTAACTCTAACTATAAAAGTGTTTTAAAAGCAGGTGAAGAGAGTGTATCAGTTTTTCACTTCCCAAAAGATAAAAATCTGAAAATGCTATGGCTAAAAGCCACTCCAAGAGCTTATTGGTCGCCCACACTGTATTCTGTAGTTTGTGCTAAGCATTTTGTCCCCAGTGATATTTTGCCTGATGGCACCACAAAAAAAAAATCCAACTAAAGTGAGACTAAATTTAACAGCTGTTCCGTGCTTTTATCCCAATTTGCCTGCTTACTTGTCAAAAACTGTTCTCATTCCTAGAAAAAGTCCAGCGGAGAGAAACGAGGAACAACAAGAGCGCACCTCTCAACTTAATCAAGCTTTCGAGCAATCAGATTTTATATACAGTATGTCTCCGTAAGTTTGCATCATATGGCAAACTTTTTTATTATTCATTTTACGAAATAAAGTTATTCTTCATAAAAAGCTCTGCATGGTCTAAAACCTAAAATGCAACCATCAAATATCGAAATTTTCCAGTCATATACGAAGTTTGTCAAAAAATGTGAATTTTTCCCAAGAATGTAAATTTTTTCCAAGAGTAAAGTACCTTAATTTTTGATATTATCAAAAATTGTTATAAAAAAAAGTTGATCAGAACTAAAAACCACGTCTAAATATACAATTATACGCATTTATGTTGAAAAATTATTTTATTAATTTATTATCAATTATTTAATTTTTTAATTATTTATTTAATTTAATGCGTGTTATTGCCTATTTAGACGTGGTTTTTAGTTCTGATCAACTTTTTTTAATAACAATTTTTGATAATATCAGAAATAAAGGTACTTTACTCTTGGGAAAAATTTACATTCTTGGGAAAAATTCACATTTTTTGACAAACCTCGTATATGACTGGAAAATTTCGATATTTGATGGTTGCATTTTAGGTTTTAGACCATGCAGAGCTTTTTATGAAGAATAACTTTTTTTCGTAAGATGAATAATAAAAAAGTTTTCCATATGGTGCAAACTTACAGAGACATACTGTATATAAGTTTTGACGATCTCAGTAATTAATTATTCACACACTTCTAAAGTTTGGGAAGTAAAAATTGTAAGTGACTCAAAAATATATTTTTATAGTTTAGATTTGACCAATGACTGTATAAATATTGTTAATCAGGTTTCAGTGGACATTGATATGAAGGTAACGGTTTTTTTAAAAGATTGATTTGAAATGGGAAATAGCTTGTGGATCCGCAACTCCCAGCTGATGCGGCATTGCCCGATGTCACTTCAAGGCTTCTTTTTAAGGTGGTTGTGGTTCTAATCACCCAAAATAAAAGGTAAAAGGTCTCACCTTAACTTATAAGCGTATTCCGATTCTATTGTAGCTCGATCCCTCACAAAATGTCCGTATTTTTCTAAAAAATCAATCCCTTTCATGGTGTGTATCGAAAGATTATCGTACTGGTCCTGAAACGAAAAGAAACATGTTAGAAATAGATACAAAATTCAACTTCTATAAGTATTTTTTGTACAATGGTCAACCCTCCTGACTCAAATCGTATTTTCTTTACTCCCCCTTCTATTATCATCGTTGAACACCCCCACCCCCATCACCGAAGGTAAGACCACCCCTGTATATCCACGATCTTTTATAGTATTGCGCATTCCTCCAACAGTTTCAGCATAAACAAATGAAAGCCTTCTGGTTTTTACCGGCGCGCAAACAATGCAATGTGCCTATAAGATAAAACATAATATAAATTTAAAAAGCATTGACCCCTGAGAAAATGCGTTCTTGCATATAGAGCCGACGTACCCTTCGTGGTTGAGCGAGGTCACACGAAACTACATACGGCCTTAATAAAGGAAACAGGTGACGTATATGTACAAAAAAATCGATCAAGTGCGAGTTATCGGTATCGTACAAAAAGGTCTTGTTTCTGCACTATGCGTGTTGGTGTTATTTCCTGTGGATGTACAGTTGACGACATAAATTCGTACACTCCACCCATACATACCTCAATTACAACAAAATTGGATAAAACGGGTTTCTCACCTTGCTGCTTATACCTGGATAGAACACCAGCTATACATAGCTGTAAATTATTGTATGTACGATTTTTACCATAAGTAATAATGGTTATTTCTAAATATTTTTGTGTTTAAATTACAGCCGCGAAATAAGAAAATTATAAAATAATACCAGAAAAACTACAAAATTATAAAGCCAAAAAGGGTAAAATTTATTAAGAAACAACAAACAAAATACTAATATTTAATTGCTGCGCCATTGGATTCGAACACTAATCGTAATCTTCTTGGCATTGACAGAATAATACTTCTGGTGTAATCCGGAGTTAGCCCTTCCCAAATTCCTTCTATTTTATCAGATAACTCTATTTCATTCTGTGGTTTAATATTTATTTCGTAAATTTTTTTTACCATCAATCCCCAAACATTTTTAATTGGATTTAAATCAGGACTTCTTGAGCACCAAGGCAGACATGTTACGTTGTTTTGTCTAAACCAGTTTCCTATATTTTTTGCAGTATGCACAGGGCAGTTATCCCGCTAAAATATAAAGTTATTTCCTTCGAAAACTATCGCGGCAAAAGGAAGAAAAACATTTTCCAAAACCTGAAGATATATATCACTGTTTGGTGTTCCACCAATATTCCAGATACACCTGCACCGTAAATACTTATCCATGCCCACACATTAACGGAAAAATGTCCACTGGTTTGCAAACTCAATTCTTTGTTCCTTATCGCTATTTTTTAAAAACGGTTTGGATGCAGCTGCTCGATTTCCTAATTCGCAACACTGTCTTACTCGGCGTTGCGCAGTTCTAGATGAAGCAGGGAATCCTGTTATGTGCATAGCGGATACTGAAGTTTCAAATGGATTTTGCCTTAAATACTCCCCCAAATTTCGGTCTTCTTCATTTGATGGTTTTCTATTATTTAAACCAGACCCAACAGACCTTTCAAGTGTTTGATGATAGCGCCATTTTTTACAATTCCTTAAACAGTACTTCTAGGTACTCTAAAATGATCAGCTATTTTTTCATAAGACTACCCTATTTCTACTAAACAAATTATTCTTGCTTTTTCAATAAAACTTAAAGGAGGCACTTTTAAATCAAATAGGATAATAAGAATACTTTGACAGATATCATGATAACAATTAACACGTTACAACGGTAATAAAGCTAAAAAAGTTGCATTTAAAGTGTCACAGTTTAGTGTACGAAATTATCTGTCGTCAACTGTACTTCCACGCGATTATAAGGGTCTACTTTTACTATGGGGTATTTTTTTTTATCAAATCAAATTTACAATAATTAAAGTTCTGAAATGTGTAAAACAAACCTGCCGATTTAAAGGATTGTGGAACGACAGGAAAATCTGAACCAGAAAAAAATCGTGCAATGCGAATTCTTGACCCACACCCACATATCGCAACATGTAATGTAAAAAACATTTTTATTTCTTAACATATGAACGTAGTTACATAAAGTGATATCAATCAAACCATTGTACCAGGATTACCGAAATGAATATGCAAAACGAAACAATGATTCAATCGATGATATCACGAAGCTGACCAATAACTGTTGTAGTTATAACAATTCCTAATAATTAGTTATCATCGTAGTTTAGAAACAAATCAATACAATAGGGCATTTGTTCCACAAAACGTGGCAACCTCTACCCACAGTCAAATTGGGATTTGGTTGGATTTATCGAAACAAAAGTCCAACCTTTTTTATGTCAAAAGGGTAGGAGAATAAAAATATTCAGTTAAAATGCGCATACGGTGTAGGACAAAAAAGTTAAAAGTACATGGGGCTTTTTCGGAATGAGGAATACAAATTTGTCCACCGTTTTTTCGCATTTTGTAGAGGGCGCCACATAGGAGCCCATACTTTAATTTGAATGGTCCCAACTTTTTTGTCCTACACTGTATGCGCATTTTGACTGAATATTTTTATTCTCCGAACCTTTTGACATAAAAAAGAACGGTTATGAGTGATCGTCGTTGGTGTTAAACCAATAATTCGCTGTATATAAATTGTATTAATCCATGGAAATTCCTAATCCGATTTATCTAGTTCTTTTGTATTTCTATACCACCATGTCCATATTAAGTTCCACGGGTTCATAAAGACAACTTAAATATGTTTTAATTGATTCAATTTACATGTTGATTAGTTCCTTCCAAGAAAAAATCAATAAGAAAGTGATTGGGAGTAAGGTTAAAAGTTAAAAGCGGTCGTAATATAATGGTAAGTGAGTTTTATCACAGTATCACAAAGTAATCTAAAAATTAGGGTAATCACTAAATAATAGTGGACATCAAAACTTTCTGCTTCTCCACATAAAACAACACACTCAACAACGCTTTTCTCTATACATTACATTAACAGGGTTCATTAGGTTAACTGTTGCCTTGACAGTTGGGCAGTGGCCGGAACGGCAGATCGAGCTGTAGACGTTCCTCGGGCGCTAAAGAATTTCTTTAACTTCGCTTCGTAATTTGCGGAATTTTCCTGCAAAAAACTCAAAAGTCTAAATCAGTTAGCTTGTGTGCAATTGGATCGATGTTAACTGGTCCTGTGTCCATGATACCGTGCGAGCAAAAATTATTTGCATCAAAGAGGGCCTTGCATCTAAGGACGTAATGATTAGCCGTAGAGCTTAATACCTGTTGGGTGTCAGAAACTACCTGAGTTAACAATCAGTCAGTTATTCCGTCATCTTTGACAGTCGTTAGAAGTTACAAGTAATTTGATTCATCGCTAATTTTTCCAATTTCTTGAACAATTCACACAATGGGCTTTACGGAACAGCACAAAACATTCATGGTTGAAGCGTATTTTCGAAACGGGGTTAGAGAAAATGGTGAGTGGCAATACAATTTTGGTTTGGGCATGGACGATTGTCACGAACATTTTCCTAACGTTGCTTTTATTGCTGGGGATTTTTATTATTGCCTGAAAAGAACCGTGGCTGTGTAAGGAGCAGGAAGACCATGTGTAAGAACAGAAGAACTTCTTGCAAACGTTCGTGAAATAATGTAAAATACGCCAACAAATTGTATAAGCGCCTGTCCCAAGAAGTGGGAATTTCTTATAGAACATGCAGGACTATTCTTAAGAAGCAGCTAAATTTATCTCCTTATAAAGTGCAAGTATTCCAAGAAATACAAGCCGCAGATTTTGAAAGACGCAGGAATTACTCTCAATGGTTGCAAATTTAGAACAATTACAAGAAAGGATTATCCAAGAATGTGGTAACATTTCTCCAGAGATGCTGGTCAACATTTTCGAAAATATGAAGAGACGTGTGAATTTATGCTTGGAGCATGGCGGTGGCCAATTTCAGCAATTTATGTAATTATTTTTCTTTTTCTTTCTGTATATTCTTACTTTGTTAATTTTGTAAACAACAAAAATAAATTTGTATTTGTCTACTTATTTTATTACTCATTAGTTTGGCATATCATGTCATAATATGAATTTGACAAAATTTTAACCTAGATTTGGTTAGATATATCGTCCGCATATCATTGTGATCTAAACCAAGCCCCTTCGTTTTTTAATCCAAGCCCTCTTTGATGCAAATACTTTTTGCTCGCACGGTACTTGGTATCATAAAAGCAAACATTTTCTTGGATAAGTGACAGTATTACTCTTTGTACATTTGCAATTTGACCGTAAAAAATTACCGAAACGAAGCAAGAGAAAAAAAGCGATGGTCCGCGAGGTCCTCGTTGGCAAGATTACTAACCTCTTCTGGCCTTGACGGTCCGCACGCATCCACAAAAATAGACATACAACTTTAAAGTCGAAAGTGACTTTATGTTGTTTGGTTCATGAAAACGGGTTCGATTATACAGGCATGTGGGTTGCAAATTATGGACTAGAGACGGAATGGGAATGTGTTAAAAGAATCGAAATCACGTCATTTCTTGAGACAGCGTTAGCAATTGTAATGAATCAAAATTTTAAAATAGATAGTGGGGTATTTAAGATATAAACAATTAAAGGGCCCCCACACACGCTCAGGGTTGTACAACAGAACAACCTGGCTGCTCAAACAAGGTTGGGCATTGGGCAAGCGTATGGTGGTAAAAGCCAGAGCGCGTGTGGTGACTTATACCGGGTGGGGTATCGCGGAACATTTTGTAGTACCACCCGGGTTTGGGTCAATTTATGGGTTTTGCCTACTGTTGTCCATTCACAAACACTGAAAATGGTGTGATAAAGGCGTGCCGGTAGGATATTCGTAAAAAGGAAATAATTTTATTTTAACAGAATAAAAATGAGGCATTATGTACATAACATAGTATTAGCTACACTTATTTTTTTATTAAACATTATAAAAAAAATACAAAATACAAAAAATACATTATACAGAAATTAAATTATAAAAAATCATAAGATTCTTCGTCATCTGAGGAACTGTCATCTCCTCTTGACGGTATAATTAACGGGTCGACGGTCCGATCGATCAGGTGGTCAAGATCCCACATTTTCTCCTCTTCTTTAATGACATGATGGACTGCTTTTCGCCAGTTCTCTGGTGTCACTTCCTTAATGGCTTGCTCAAATAGTAGCTTAACGTATTTCATTTTGAATGTCGTGTTGTGTCTTGCTACAAATCCTTTTACTTGCGCCCATATAAGTTCTATAGGATTTAGTTCGCAATGATATGGCGGTATGCGCAGCATAGTTACACCATGTTTTTCTGCTATATCTTCCACGGCATATTTCATAAACCGATGTTTGTGTAAATTTGCTATAGCTAATAGTTCCTTCTTTATCAAATTATCTTCAAACTCAATACTTTTGATGGTTAACCAGTCGATAATTTCTTCTTTTCTCCAAGATGAAGTTGGAGTCTTCTCTGTGCATCGTGAATGATAGGTTGCGTTATCCATAACGCGTTAAACATGCGTTAAACTAAACTTATTAAGGTCATACACACACACGATATATGAAGTTTATTCCAAATTACCACCTATTTATATGATTAGCCAATGAGGCCAAAGCCAAACTCGGTACCTGTTAAACGCAAAACGTAACTTTATAATCTACTAATTAACTAATCCCTACACAATATTTCGATTTTGACACTTCAGGCCAGAAAATATACCTTACGCAATTACTTGAAATTTTAGTTTTACAAACAATACTATTTTTTCTCTGAAATTTTTGGTTAGTTATCATAAATAATTTAATGCACAAAGTTTACCTGCGCCTATGGCCGACACCGAAATTGAGCCAAACTGGACGGAATTTCCCATTTTATTACTCTACACCTTTCTGAAATCTTAATCTTAACATAGTATAAAACAAAGTCGCTGTCTGTCCGTCCCCTCCTACCAGCTATATATGCTTAAATCTTTAAAACTACGCAACGGATTTTGAAGCGGTTTTTTTTAATAGATAGAGTGATTCAAGGGGAAAGTTTTTATGTATAATAGCGACCCGCCCCGGCTTCGCACGGGTGCAATTTCAGAAAGTGGCATGCCAGGTACTAATATATCGGGTTTGTTCGGGTTTGTATTTATACCAGCGAGTTGCAACGCATGCCGGATACACGCTAGTAGACTATAAAATGATTTCGTATTCATCACATGCAACCAATATGTTAATTTAGCTTTTCTCGAAAACGGTTGGATTTATCAAAACAAAAGAAGTATACCTTTTTTATGTCAAAAGGTTAGGAGAATAAAAATATTCAGTCAAAATGCGCATAGTGTAGGACAAAAAAATTGGGACCATTCAAATTAAAGTATAGGCTCCTATGTGGCGCCCTCTGCAAAATGAGAAAAAACGGTGACGGTGAAATAACGTTTGATTGGCTTATTTAAATAATGAACTCATTATTGTTGTATCCGCCATATTTATACAAATATAACATTTTTGACCTCTGCGTGTTATCGAATCATGTTCATCAATCAGCTCTCCGACTCCGACAAGCTTGGATTGTCGTTTATTTTAGTCGCATTCCTTTAAATCTTTAAGTCCGCGCTTAAGACATTTGCCCATTATAGACGACGCGACGTTTTATTTTCCTTTTGGCCAATAAAACATCTATATCATCTTGGCACTAATTATTGTTCCGGCAGTTCTTGGCACGATTTTACCGATGTCCAACGATGACAGCACGAAATAACTTTTTTTAACACAAATCAATTATGACGAATTTGTGCTGATTGCCCTAGATCTACCTCCTGTGTTTCAAAAGGACGGTTATATTAACTATTAGATGCATTTGTGATGTTTACTTATATTAGGTAATAGTAATTTACGTTACAAGTACGGATAATACTGTTTTTTTGGACGAGTCGACAAAATTTTAGGACGAGCCGTAGGCGAGTCCTGGAAGTCTGTGAGTCCAAAAAAACAGTTTTCGGACGTGATGGGTACCCTATTTTTTCGGCAACTGTGTAGAATAACAAATTAATGAGACACATTTCTTTATTATATTTCTTTGTAGAACAAAATTTCGAACATTTTAATTCTTATTTGTATTAAATATTGAAATTCGAACAGAAGATAGGTAGGTACTAACAGAAACATTCTAATTCTTATTTATATTAAAATTCGAGCAATTGCTAATATTGATGTGATTCTTCCCGGACTAGGCCGGAGAAATGCTACTTTCTCAAAGGAAAAGCGTCCGGAAAGTGGGTACTTCCCGGACGGTTGCCGAAAAAATAATATACTAAATATTATAGAGTGTGAGCAAAAAATTATTCAAAAGTGGGGTTATTTCTGAAAGTATCTAAACAAGTTATTAGAAAGTTTTTTTAAATGCAGTTTCTAGCCCACATGCAAAATTTTAGCTGCCCAAGATAATTTTGATTTTTTACCCATATTATGTAAATTGGACCACTTTTGCAAAATAAGACGTACCGCAACCTACATAAAACTTCTTAGTTTTGACAATGCCTTATTTCAGATACATTTTCTTTAAAGTAGCGCCATATTAAATGTGCGTTTTTCTACAAAATCAAAGTTGGGCTATTAAAATTTGGTCGCATGTGATGCAAAGTTTATTTGTTTTTGACCCTGTATATAAGGTGACTTCATAAAATAAGTATTTTTGATAACGTAGTGTGTCTGAAAGTAATACATCTTAATATTAAGACAAAAAAGAATACAGTGTCATCATTAAAGTGTTCATTAAATGGAAAATAAATTATAGTGGTGGATAAAAAATCAAAATTATCTTATGCAGCTGAAGTTTTATGTAGGTTGCGTTGAGTCTTATTTTGCAAAAGTGGTGCAATTTACAAAATATAGGTAAAAAATCAAACTTATCTTATGTAGCTTAAATTTGCATGTGGGCTAGAAAATGCATTTTAAAAAACTTTTTTTAATAACTTTTTTCGATATTTTCAGAAATAACCCCACTTTTGAATTATTTTTTGGAAAAAATTAAAATTTGACAGATAATGCGAATCACGTGACTATTATTTTTTTGCTTAATTTTCATCTCGATCGAAGCAGCACTTGCAGCATATGATGCGGACTTTACTGGTCACCCTGTATATGTGTGCTTTTTAAATTGTCTCCTAGTCAAATTATTTATAGTTTCCTAATGATATCAAATCATAACGCTTTAGGGAAAGCATAACGGCAACGCTGTACAGACGTTTTTACTACGAGTGACGCAGAATTTTTGATATTCGTTCATTGCCTAACGATACAGTGAGCTGTGTTTGTGATCAAATCAATCAAAATATGATGGAATATTCGAGTTTCTTAGATTCTATGCTATCGTTCGTTAACATTACTAATGGGATGCTTTTTTTAAAGTTAGGTAACAACTGAACAATAATCGAATAAGATTTTTTGTTGCACGGTCGTTCCACTAATAGGATTGCTGAAATCGACTGTCAAACCGCATTCCAAAACGATATTTAATTGGTCGCTCTAAAACGTGAGATAAACTCCAGTTTATTATATTATTTGCAATAACTAATAACAAATGGTCCATTTACGCACCGACTGCCACATGTACGCAAACCGATCCGGTGAGATCCCATTCATTAACAAAAATATACAATTTACCACTTTTATAAATATTTTTTCTTGAATGAACGCAAGCAACAGAACAGCATTGCCAGGCGGTGAATCATTGTTTTTAGTGCGGAATATGTTAAACACGGATTTTGCTGAAGTCTATTTTGTTAACAACAATTTATTGAGTGTTAAGTGAATCATATAGAATGCAATGGAAAGTTAGAACATAGAAATGTGATTATAGTAGGTATTATACTGATTAGGTGTTATCTGGTTTTATCTTATTTGTATAGATACTGAATAATGGAAACCAAAAACCGACTGTTTTATGTGCAAACTTCCTAAAATATAACGAGCAAACAGGGTTTCCCTCGATTGTAATAAAATTTGGCGTACAAGTTCGGCGAAAACGATCTAAGGTCTACTTGTAAAAATAGATGAAAAAATAAATGCTTTTGACTTTAAATGTATGTATAAATTAATGATCTAGTTGGTACGTTGGTACACATACAGTGTCACCAGTAAAGTCCGCATCATATGGGATTTTTTAAAATTAATAGCTTTATTCAAAATTTTACTTTGGCATCAAGTTCTGCTTCGATCGAGATGAAAATTAAGCAAAAAATAGTAGCCACGTGGTTCGCATTAGGTATCTGTCAAATTTTAATTTTTTTCCAAAAAATAATTTAAAAGTGGGGTTATTTCTAAACCTATCAAAAAAGGTTATTGGAAAAAGTTTTATTTAAATGCAGTTTCTAGCCCACATGGGAAATTTTAGCTGCATAAGATAATTTTGATTTTTTACCCATATTTTGTAAATTGCACCACTTTTGCAAAATAAGACTCAACGCAACCTACATAAAACTTCCCAGTTTTGACAAGGCTTTATTTCAGATACATTTTCTTTAAAGTAGCGCCATATTAAATGTGTGTTTTTCTACAAAATCAAAATTGGGCTATTAAAATTTGGTTTTTGACCATGTATAAGGTAACTTCATAAAATAAATATTTTTTGAAAACGTAGTTTGTGTCTGAAAGTAATACACGTTAACGTTTTTATGACATAGCTTAATAATAAATTATAATATAGGGGTTTTTAATTAAATCGTTGAAAATAGATAAACTTTACGTAGTTAAACTAAAATTTAATTTCCACTTAAAAAACACTTTACTGAAGACACTGTGTTCTTTTTTGTCTTAATATTAAGGTGTATTACTTTCAGACACAAACTACGTTTTCAAAAATATTTATTTTATGAAGTTACCTTATACAGGGTCAAAAACAAATAAACTTTGCATCACATGCGACCAAATTTTAATAGCCCAATTTTGATTTTGTAGAAAAACACTCATTCAACATGGCACTGCTTTAAAGAAAATGTATCTGAAATAAAGCATTGTTAAAACTAAGAAGTTTTATGTAGGTTGCGTTGAGTCTTATTTTGCAAAAGTGGTGCAATTTACAAAATATATGTAAAAAATCAAAATTATCTTATGCAGCTGAAATTTTGCATGCGGGCAAGAAACTACATTTAAAAAAACTTTTTCTAATAACTTTTTTCGATAGTTTCAGAAATAACCCCACTTTTGAATTATTTTTTGGAAAAAATTAAAATTTGACAGATGATGCGAATCACGTGACTACTAAGTATTTTTTTGCTTAAATTTCATCTCGATCAAAGCAGAACTTGATGCCAAAGTCAAACTTCGAATAAAGCTATAAATAAAAAAAAATCCCATATGATGCGGACTTTACTGGCCACACTGTAGATGAAACAATAACGAATGAACCTATTGCCAAAATGGTATTCCATTTTGATGTAAATCCACATACAAGTTGCGCCCTTCCACTTTTATCGTACGGTTTGGTGTTTCTTTGACAGCGGTCTGAACATTTCTTCAGTTTATCAGTTTTGTGCAATAATTGCTGTGTTTTTAGTGTTTTGTGATCTTTTTGGAGACTGGCACCAGATCATTGGTATAGATCCTTGAAAATTATGGACCTAAAAGAAGATCAACCAAACACACATATAATCGGGAATAGTAGGACCGTCACAATTTGGAAATAGAGATCTGTATAGATTTGGGATTATTTAGATAAAACAAAAATTAGGGAAAGAACGAGGGAAAGAAGTATTACAAACCAAAGCAAAGTATGGGCTTAAAAGAAGATTGACAAAACTATTACGACCATGCAACTCATTGACTAACGACTAGTTAAAGTGTTTTTTACACACAATATTTTCGTCCAAATATGAAAACCTACACATTTTTAGTTTTGTTATGTCTATATTAGGGAACCAAAAATATTAAAAATATTGTGTTTCTTGTAAATAAAAAACGATTGGTTCCATAATTGTTTATACGTTTCCTGTAATAGGTATAATGTTTACAGAAAGTAACATGTTTGTGTTTGTATTTCGTAGAAAAAATAAAAGTTACGTTATAGTATGTTTACATTAGGTGCAATGACTGCATGCAACCTCATGCGAATTGCGATGCAATTAAATGGTCGTTTTTAAACGAGTAAAATTGCATCAGCCGATTGTAAAGTCATCAATGCGCATGCTTACAGGCAATTTTATGTGCAATTGCACCTAATGTAAACAGGTAACTATACTGGACACTGGTTCATAAAAATGCACACCGAGTATAATAAAAATGTTTATATCTGGGCGGGAATTGTTGAAAATAGGGTAGTGGATTTAAAAAATAGTCTAGAGGCGTTAAGTCTGGGGACCTCGGTGGCCATTCAATTGTACCACGTCGTCCAATCCAGCGACCTGGAAATATCTCATCTAAATATCTTCTCACATTGACACCAAAATGCGGGGGAGCACCATCTTGCTGAAACCAAATTGTTTCATTAGGTATATCTGGATTTACTTCGTTGGGAAAAATTACAGCTAGAGTAGGCATCAACTTGAAGGTTAAGAAGTCCAGGTACCGTTCAGCTGTGAGGTTTCCTTAAAAAAAGAATGGCCCCAGAATTCGGTTAATAATGATACCTGCCCATACATTTACTTTCTGGGGCCGCTGAGTATGCACTTCAAATAGCAATCGTGGATTTTCTTGACTCCAGAGACGACAATAATTATGTCTGATAATCACCCCGTTTAAATTGAAAGTAGCTTCATCCGAAAATAATATGTTCTGTGGAAACCTATTATTCTCGTCACACCGTCTCATCATTTCTGCGCAAAATTGCAAACGCCTGTCATAGTCATCTTGTAAAAGCTCTTGGACACGATATACTTTATAAGGGTGAATTTTTGTGCATTCAAAAATCTTTCAATAGTACCTCTAGATGTATCATGATTTTGAGCCAATGAAACTCTTGAAACATGCGGATTATCCTGCAGAGATAATGCAATATCCAATTTTTCATCGTCGCCTAAAACACGTGGCCGTCCATTTCTAGGCAAGTCCTTTACTGTGCCATGTTCATCAAATTTGTGGAATATTTTACTAACAGTGCCCTGTGAAATTTGATGATCCGGATAAATAAAGTGCACACTTCGCGTTGACTTCTTATTTTATCTCCACATCCTAACAATATCAAGACTTTGATACGCTGTCTTTCCGACAAAACCATTTTTGTTTAGAAAATTGTAAAATAATACTTCGGAAATACCTACATTAATTTTACAAGTTCACAATGTCACGAAATGTCAGAACGTGAAACAATGAAGATTTCTTACCTTGAAAGGTAAAAAAAATCAATAATTTATCATTTCGGCCTAACAGTCGCCATATTGAAATAGCTCGACAGAATCGCGCCAAAATTTATGAGCATACTGTACGACATATTATTATTAGCTTTCAAATGATGTATCAGCTGGTATGTTTCCAATTAAAAAAAAAGATCGATGTCGTCCTATCTTTGAAAAATAATGTCTATACAAAACAAACGAATAACGTCAAAATGTGAGCATATATAAAACTAAATCGACGTGTCCGAGCGTTTTTCCCAAAAGTTCCATGTTAAGGCTATATTAATTTTATTCCGGACTTCTGGGCAACCCTGTATAAAAGGCTGATCTGTTTCTTTATCATAGCGCTGTATAGATACGTTTTAACCATCAACTTCTCCGAACACCAAACACAGATCTCTAAAACATCTTATCGAATAATTTTTTTTTAGACGAGGATTAAAAAATTCTTTTATTTATTACCGACTGTCAATAATCCGTAATCGACGTGTAGAAGTTACATAAAACAGACAGTTTTTATCAGGTAATCAGCATAACGTGTTTTTCTTAATAAAAATATTTTAGAAATTGTTATTAATTATTGGCAATTTGCCTATTTAACAACTTTCTGGTATGTTGCGCGCAATAATTACGGCTGTAACGCTGTGGCATATTAATCTATTATTTAAATATTCAATTAAAGGCAAATTGTAGAATAACTTATTAGTAGACTTAAGGACTTTTCTGTTAAAATTCTATCCTGCCATATTATTTTCTTAATAATAATTATTATAGATTGGACCAAAATAAGGTCAGAAGTCCCCCCTCCCATCACCAAGCCAGACACGACGCCAAAAACAGGAAGAGGGAAATACTTCTCTTAATATTTTCCAATAGATATTTTCAAAAATCACTGACAGCAAAGGGCTACGCTGAGAAGCCTTCTATTCCTTATAAGAATTCACATACTCTTTATACAACTGTTTAATACTATATGTCTGTGACAGCAACGCGCTGTCCTTTTGTAAGACAGCGAAAATTGCTAGACCGTTGGTTGTGTAGTGATAATATCACGGTAATTTAGCCAATAAGAAATAGAAGTTATTGCTACCATAGAACGGTTTCTAGCCATTATGCTCTGAATACTCACAGTAAATATCAAGTTCTATTGGGGGTGTAATCTGGCTTTATATACTGTATTAGTTCCGACTGGCAGTTGTAATAAAACTTGACATTATTCATAATAATATTTGCTTGCTACGGTTAATAAAGCATATACTTACCACTAAAAATAAGTACAAAAATTTAAATAGCTTTTAGTGTGATATTGTTCTTGTCGTTTAATATTGCATATATTATGATTACTTATCTATTATGCAACAGCAACACAGTTTACTAAGATAGTTGAATTCATCCATAGATTATAAAGTCCCCCTTGGTTGTGAGAAATAAGAATATTCCATGGCATTGTTTTATCTGGCATCCAAAGTTTTAAAAAAACTTAAATATAAAGTAAAAATAAATCATATCAATAAAATTCAAATTCAGACAGGACAGCTAGAAGACTCGGAACAACGATGTGACCTGCGCCACGAATACGTTAAAACTAATACTACCGCGCGGCGATTGCCGATCGCTACGAATCCCCACCAAACGTCTTGTGGATTATAGGTTCTAACGGATACAATTCGTTTTTGGGGACGCTGTTCTGCTTTCTTAATTGTAGAGAAAGCGCTTTACTGGGAACAAAATGCGTCGCATTGTCAAAATACAATTTATTTCTTAAAAAAATTGCTGTATTAAAAGTAGTTAATTATTCAACAAGAATGTGCTGTTAATGGAACTGATTACTACCAATAAAAACACTGTTCTAGCAAATCTGGAATTGATATAACACTAAAGCTGGTTTGATACACTAGCAATTTATTTAATACGGTTTAATAAAAAAAGTAAGCTATCAATACAAACTATCTATGTCTTAGCAAACCTGTTGTATTAATTATTTTCCCCGGTGTATAAAAGACCTAAAAACCGAACACCCTGTATATAGCACGTCGTAACAGTGTAGCCAAGTGGCCGACTGGCTTTTCTCAACGAAAAATAAACAAGAAAACAAGGAGACTATTTATAGATCCGCTACAACTTTAAGTTTTATTGGTTTTGGGTATATAAAGAAGGATATACGCCTTTAATGGATACCTTTCAGTTTCGAGCCGAGTGTATTGAGTTTTATGGGTGGGTTTAATGGGGTGTTTGAAAAATAAATAAATTTCGGTTTTGCGATGGGAGTTCCTTCTTACGCAGAGTAATGGATGGGTCTCATCACCATTTCTACTACTATATACTACTACCGTGCGAGCAAAAATGATGTGCATCAAAGAGGGCTTGGATTAAAAAACGTGGGGCTTGGTTTAGATCACAATGATATGGGACGATACATCTAACCAAATCTAGGTTAAAATTTTGTCAATGAGTAATAAAATAAGTAGACAAATACAAATTTATTTTTGTTGTTTACAAAACTAACAACGTAAGAATATACAGGAAGAAAAAGAAAAATAATTACATAAATTGGCCACCGCCATGATCCAAGCATAAATTCACACGTCTCTTCATATTTTCGAAAGTGTTGACCAGCATCTCTGGAGAAATGTTACCACATTCTTGGATAATCCTTTCTTGTAATTGTTCTAAATTTGCAACTGGTGTTTTAAAAATAGTGTTCTTTAAATGAGAAAAAACGAAGTAATCCATAACCGTTAAACAAGGTGATCTAGGTGGGAATTCAATGTCTGATCGAAAACTGATCAATGTGTCGTCGAAAAAATTGCTTAAGTAGTTTATAGTTTCGGCGGCTGTATGGGCGGTTGCACCGTCCTGTTGAAAATATCCAAAACGTAGTTCGTCGTCAAGTAATTGCTACACAAATGGATTCAAAATATTGTCTCTATATCGTTGTGCTGTAACTGTGTCATGGAAAAAATAGGATCAACAATTCTTCTTCGGGAAACAGCTAAAAAATGGGGATTTTTACTACTCCACATGCGTGTATTCTGAGAATTCACATAACCGGTGAGGTAGAACCAGGCTTCATCCGAAAAAAAAAGGTCAGGCCTAATAAATCATTTCTTTCCAATAAATTTTGGGTAAACCATTGAGAGTAATTCCTGCGTCTTTCAAAATCTGCGGCTTGTATTTCTTGGAATACTTGCACTTTGTAAGGAAATAAATTTAGCTGCTTTTTAAGAATAGTCCTGCATGTTCCATAAGATCTTCCCACTTCTTGGGACAGGCGTCTTATACAATTTGTTGGCGTATTTTGCATTATTTCACGAACGTTTGCAACAAGTTCTTCTGTTCTTACAGATGGTCTTCCTGCTCCTTTTTTGTGTTGTATAGAACCTGTTTCCCTAAACACAGCCACGGTTCTTTTCAGGCAATGATAAAAATCCCCGGCAATAAAAGCAACGTTAGGAAAATGTTCGTGAAAATCGTCCATGCACAAACCCGGATTGTATTGCCACTCACCATTTACTCTAACCCCGTTTCGAAAATACGCTTCAACCATGAATGTTTTGTGCTTCCGTAAAGCCCATTGTGTGAATTGTTCAAGAAATTGGAAAAATTAGCGATGAATCAAATTACTTGTAACGACTGTCAAAGATGACGGAATAACTGATTGATTGTTAATTCAGGTAGTTACCGACGCCCAACAGGTATTAACCTCTACGGCTAAGCATTACGTCCTTAGATGCAAGGCCCTCTTTGATGCAAATAATTTTTGCTCGCACGGTACTACTATAACCGAATTCACTGTATTCAGGACCAACGGCGACCAATACAGTCGACTTTTTCTAAAAATAAAGCGTTTTGATAGTTGACAGTGACATGTGACATTAACAGCTGATACTGGTTTATTCCTAAAAGTTCCCAGTTCAGTAATGGGCCGTAGCAAGCTCACGAGTTATGGTTTCAGACACTAAGTTTTCTTGGTGTTTATTTACAAGAAATTTTCATTCAAGTAGAAGTGACGCGTCGGCCTTCGGCCAGAAGCCCTTCGACATGCAAGTTTTACCTTTAGGGTTTAGGGGGGAATAACGAGACTCCAAAAAAACTATTGATTTCTTCGGCTTCGAAAAAATGCGAGCATAGTGTAACGTAGGAATAATAGAGTGACAAAACTAGTGTAACAGAGAGTAGGTAATTGGGCTTTTTTCACCTTGTGCTCGATAACCTAGTCCACTGGCCGGTAATATTTAAATTATTACACGACTAACAACGTATATGAAATACCTGAACGTTTTTCCGATTGGCGACTGGCGGTTACAAGATCTACGTCTATTGAATATTAAACGAGACATTTAAAATTGTTAAATATTACAGATTTACATTATTTATTTATATATTCCAAAGTGTGTGGGTTCACGCTGACACATAGATTAAAAAGCAAATTCTAATCGTATTTTGGCTAGGTTCTTTGCTAAGTTAATTAATTTAATTTTAAATTAAGGTACCCACTTAAAGTTTTAACAGCCGAATAAACCTCTTCGTTGTCAGTGATCGCCGGTTGACGATACACTGGAAGCATGCTTCCCCTGGGCTCGACGTTTTTCATTCAATTCAATAGTAAAAATTATATGTTTCCAACCTTAGTATCTTTCTCTAGTATGGGTGCACCTCCAGACTGGCAACGGGCAATCCTGAACTTTATTTGCAGACAAGTGGAAACTCCTTTTTAAAAAATACCTATTAAGACAACTAACTTAAATTCAAACAATCCTCTCCGTTAACTGCCAAGCAGTATCCTAAACGCATACAATTGAGTTTTTACATTATTAAGTTGATACGCAGAGATTCGATTGCATAACCAGAACCACCTTAAAAGAAGCCGTGAAACAGAAACATCGACAACACTGCTTAAAGATCCATGCGTCACGTGACTTTTTTGAGGTTATCCATGCTTCAGTATGTAATTTACGCGCTATGTAGGTATTAACTTAGAGGTTTTTCGTATTAATTTGTATTTTTATCCGGTTTTTGATTGATATCTAATAAAAAATTTAAGTGACATGATTGCTAAGAACCTCTACAAAAAAAAAGTGAACATTTTTGGTGCGCGTTTGCTGTAATATCATTAATAAAGTGAAAAATCCAACAGCCTGGACAAACCCGAACAAACCCAAAAGATGGAAATCTGAAAATTCTAGGGCTAAAAGCCGTTCCAAGAGCTAATTGGTCGCCCACACAGTATTCTGTAGTTTGCGCTAAGCATTTTCTCCCCAGTGGCAATATTCGTGAGGATATTATTTATCTTTTGCCTGATGGCACCACAAAAAAATCCCAACTAAAGTGAGACTAAATTTAACAGCTGTTCCGTGCTTTTATCCCAATTTGCTGCTAACTTGTCAAAAACTGTTCTCACTCCTAGAAAAAGTCCAGCGGAGAGAAACAAGGAACAACAAGAGCGTACATCTCAACTTAATCAAACTTTCGAGCAATCAGATTTTATAAAAAGTTTTGACGATCTCATATCATAGATCAATACTTTTTGGGAAGTAAAAATTGTAAGTAAAATATATTTTTATAGTTTAGATTTGACCAATGACTAACAAATGATATAAAAATAAAGGTTTTTTTAAAAGGTAATGATTGGCTTACAATGATTTGAAATGGATTTTACCCTTTGAAATGAAACTAAGCATGTGGACTCCGCTTGAAAACTTATTGTCTCTGTACCAATTCATACATTGTGAAAGTAACAAAGTTACCCAGATAGTAGGTGACTTTCTTAAGACCAAGATTTCTTAAACAATAAATTTTGAGACTTCAGAAGTCGATAGTCAATCCTGTAATTGAAACGCAGAAGATAATAATTTGTATAATAGAATTTTACTTTTAATCGATCAAATAAATCTACTCGTAGTGAAACAAAAACATTTAAACAAACAATTAAATGCGAATACATAGCCAAATCAGCCCCTATTTAATTCTGCGCATTACTATTTTGTCACGGCAAATTAACGACAAATTCCTAGCAGGTTTATTGTTGTTAAAAATTATTTTTAATAACAATTGCCTCATGTGTTTTGCTAACTTATTATCAAGTTAGCAAAACATCAATTTTTTTTAAATATGAAACGACAAATTTTTTTTCACAACTAATTAGCGACTATTTAGCGGCAAATTATTGGCCGGACAGTTTTTCGATTTGAGCGAGTTGTCTTGCTAACTTGATATACATTAATTTTTTTGCTCTAAGCAGTTGCATAAATATTGATTACAGGATCTTTACGCTCAAAATAACATTTTATTATTTTCGTCGAACACACATTTTTTTTACAAAATTTGAGTGATGAACGAGCTAAATATGTACACACGCGCCCCAATAATAAGTGACGGTGCTATTTTCAGCCCCTTATTTTACTTTTAAAGGTAGAGACGATGTTAGAGGTTTATTTAATGAATATTTGTAAGGTTGTGTGTGGTCAAATTAAGGCGTGACTGTCGGCCATTAGTAAGGTGGTATCTGATACTTTAAGATCGCTTTTAGACCATATTTGTGTTTGTTAACGTTAAAAATAACTTACTCTTTTAACTGCGTTAAAATTTAGGAACAAAATAATAATTCCCCCCTTGTTTTGTCAAAATTAATTTGCTTTTACTGGCGCATCCTATATTATTTATAATTAAGGCCTTATTATAATATTTTAATGCTTTGATTGTTTTGTTTTTGGATCGGACAAATAACAGATTGGATATGTTACCTCTTGCATGCCTCTCTTGGGGGCATATACCGGGTGTCCGGAAATGATGAGCAAAAGGGGAATAATTCTAGACCGAACATAAATGCTATCTCTTCCAAAAACATTTTTTCGAAAATTGATTACACAGGCCTGCATGAAATTTGTGATGACGTGATTTTTGTTTGTTGAGCTCAGTTTTTATATAGAAATAACTAATTAAAATACAATTGGTCTCTATCACCCACAGATTTTTTTTTGCAAAAAAAAAAAAAGAAAAAATATAAAAAAAACTTATAATAGGCGTTTTAATACATTTTAAAATGAATATAGTACTTCAAATTCTAAATGATTGATGAATAAAACATGATTTTCTGTGGTGCTACACAACTTCCGACTAGAGACCTTTTTTCGAATTCAAAAAGGAGCTTTAAAGCTGTTCTTTTAGATAATGAAAATGTTTTTGCTTCTGTTTCGGTCGGCCATACCGTTAAGTTAAAGGAAAACTATGAAAATTTAGAGGAATTACTTTTAAGAATACAATATGAAAATCACAACTGGGAAGTGTGTGAAGATCTGAAAATTTTAGGTCTTCTCTTTCTTAGGTCAGCAGTCTGGATTTACTAAATTTCCAAGTTTCCTGTGCGAATGGGCTAGCAGGAATCGAGAACAGCATTGGATAAAAAGAGACTGGTCACAAAGAGAGACTTTAACACCTGGAAACAAAAATTCGCGAAAGTCTTATTGACCCTCAAAAAGTTTTACTTCCACCACTTCACATAAAACTTGGACGTATGAAACAATTTTTTAAGGCATTAAACAAAGAAGGAAATTGTTTTAAATATTTGTGTAAAATATTTCCGGCTCTGTCAGAAGGAGGGAATCTTTGTAGGGCCGCAGATTAGCAGCTTGATGAAAGATACAGAATTTGAAAAGATAATGGAAGATAAGGAAAACATGCATGGAATGCTTTTAAAGAAGTTGAACATAAATTACTACTATGTTGAGATCGTTGAAAATATGCTGGAAAATTTCAGGAATTTCAGAATATGAGCATAAAAATTAACTTTTTACATTCCCATTTGGACTAATTCCCGGAAAATCTTGGGGACGTGGGTGAAGAGCAAGGTGAAAGATTTCATCAATATATTAAAGAGATGGAAAAAAGATACCGGGGGCTGGGACACAAAAATGATGGCCGATTTCTGTTGGTCATTGAGAAGAGATCTTCCTTTAGCTGAAACAGAAAAACAACCAGAAGAAGCTTTTCTGAAAAAAGAAAACGTTTTTTGAAGAAGCGTAAAGAATAAATAACCATTTATGTGTATATTTTGTATATTTTTGTATTTTTTCCCTTAATATATTAAAAAACTAGCTTATAAATGAAATAAATAGTGTTTTTTTCTATATTTTTGGATTTTACCGGTTTGAAAAATAACCTTACGTGATTTTGACGAAATCTCGTATATAGGGCTTTTTCGGGATGAGGAATACAAATTTGCCCACCGTTTTTTCGCATTTTGTAGAGGGCGCCACATAGGAGCCTATATTTTAATTTGAATAGTCCCAACTTTTTTGTCCTACACTGTATGCGCATTTTGACTGAATATTTTTATTCTCCTAACCTTTTGACATAAAAAGGTATAACTTTTGTTTCGATAAATTTAACCGTTTTCGAGAAAAACGCTAAAATAGCATTGCTTGCACGCGATGAATACGAAATCATTTTAATTTATTTTCAACCATTAACATGGCATAGCAAAGGAAGGTATATTCCATGGAGTTCGTCGGAATTTTTTAAGAAGAATTAATGCATGCATTGAAGAGGAATGACGTCACTTTGAACCTTTGATTTGAATGTTTAATTTATTGTTCTAGTAACTTATGTATTTTAAAACTGTAAATAAAATTTAACTTTAACACCCTTGTAATTCCGATAATAATCAATTTTCGAAAAAATGTTATAGGAAGAGGTAGCATTTATTTTCGGTCTAGAATTATCCCCTAAATTTTTTTCATCCCCAAAATTTTGCTCATCATTTCCGCACACCCTGTATATTACTTAAACATTTTTTTACTTAATTTAAGCCGCTAGCACTAGATAGGTATGTAAGTTTCGTTCTTCATATATTTTGTCGTTTAATGTTTTTATCTAAACAAGCGAGAAGTCACTTCATCATCAGTTTTACAGTCGTTTTTGACTTCCTGGGTAGACAAGGAAATGTTGACCTTAGGAAATCTTTCTGTGTGTCTGTGCATCTACCGGAACAGTGATAACTGGAACTCAATGACGACATTCTTGTTTGTTTTTTATTATTTATATTTGCTTAGATCATTGGGAAACGATTAGGTTGAACTATTATTTTGTAAAGTTGGCTTAAACTTGTGAACTACATACACAGCTTTTTTTCAAACATATAAGAAATTATCTGAAAATAATTAGGGCGCGTACGAGCAGAAAAAGTTTTTTTAAATGCAGTTTCTAGCCCACATGCAAAATTTTAGCTGCATAAGATAATTTTGATTTTTTACCCATATTTTGTAAATTGCACCACTTTTGCAAAATAAGACTCAACGCAACCTACATAAAACTTCTTAGTTTTGACACACTTTATTTCAGATACATTTTCTTTAAAGTAGCGCCAAATTAAATGTGTGTTTTTCTACAAAATCAAAATTGGGCTATTAAAATTTGATCACATGCGATGTAAAGTTTATTTGTTTTTGACTCTGTATAAGGCTCAGACCAAGTGCTTGGTCTGAGGTATAAGGTAACTTCATAAAATAAGTATTTTTGAAAACATAGTTGGTGACTGTAAGTAAAAAAATAAAAAATAAAATAAAGGGATTTTAAATTAAATCGTTGAAAATAGATAAACTTTACGTTAAGTTAAACTAAAATTTATTTTCCACTTAATGAACACTTTACTGATGACACTGTGTTCTTTTTTGTCTTAATATTAAGGTGTGTTACTTTGAGACACAAACTACATTTTCAAAAATACTTATTTTATGAAGTTATCTTATACAGGGTCAAAAACAAATAAACTTTGCATCACATGCGACCAAATTTTAATAAGTAGCCCAATTATGATTCTGTAGAAAAACACACATTTAGGTAATATGGCGCCTACTTTAAAGAAAATGTATCTGAAATAAAGCATTGTCAAAACTAAGAAGTTTTATGTAGGTTGCGTTGAGTCTTATTTTGCAAAAGTGGTGCAATTTACAAAATATGGGTAAAAAATCAATATTATTTTTCGCAGCTAAAATTTTGCATGTGGGCTAGAAACTGCATTTAAAAAAACTTTTTCTAATAACTTTTTTCGATACTTTCAGAAATAACCCTACTTACTTTTGAATTATTATTGGAAAAAATTAAAATTTGACAGATAATGCGAATCACGTGACTACTATTTTTTTGCTTAATTTTCATCTCGATCGAAGCAGAACTTGATGCCAAAGTCAAATATCGCGTAAAGCTATTAATAACAAAAAACCCATATGATGCGGACTTTACTGGGCACACTGTATATACTTAAAAATCTAATATGAATATTTCACAAAAGCAATAAAACAATATCCGACCTTCATTAATAAAAGTCGAACGTTTGGTTCCATTGATTTATCACAGAGGTATCCACATTAGGAAAAATATAAATACACGGGTTTGTTCTCCTGTTGTAGTGGCATTACTTTATGACTAATACGGTATATTTACGAATACATTAAAGTTGATTAGATTATTATTAAGATTATTAAGGCCTGGGCTGCAGGCTGCTGTGGACACTCCTTACTAATTCCCCGTGTAAACGGTTTTATAATTTAAATAAATTACAAAATTTTACTATTTAACATTACGAGTTGAGAGATAAAGAAGGAAAACCCATATAGCACTTACTTTATGGATCTGCTACTCGACCTAGTACTGTCTTATAATATAAGTTATAATTATACAATGTGACCAGCTCGGTGACCAGTAAAGTCCGCATCATATCAAGTTCTGCTTCGATCGAGATGAAAATTTAGCAAAAAAAGAGCATCCACGTGATTCGCATTATCTGTCAAATTTTAATTTTATCCAAAAAATCATTCAAAAGTGGGGTTATTTCTGAAAGTATCAAAAAAAGTTTTTTTTAAATGCAGTTTCTAGCCCACATGCAAAATTTCAGCTGCATAAAATAATACCTTATGTCGAGGGAATTTCTGAAAAGATTAGAACGGTAACCAAAAACTATAATATCAAAACAGCCTTCAAATCCGGAAATACCCTTAGAAGATTTCTTACAAAAGCAACCCCCGCGTAATGAAAACACAAAAAATTGTATCTTGCGAGTGTGGCGAATCGTACATTGGAGAAACAAAAAGACCTCTTTCCGTACGAGTTAACGAACATCTGAAACATACTCAAAGAGGCGAAACTTCGAGATCGGGTACAGCGGAACACAGTGGCGGATTCAGAAAAAATTGACAGGGGGGGCACTTACTTGTTATCTTGGGGTGCACGAAAAGCCTGCTGCGGACAAAACGCGCCGCAGGCGAAAATTTTTTAAGACCACGCCCAAATTTGGTCAATAATTTTTAGTAAATATTTTAAAAATGTATGATTACCTACTTATTTTATTGAAAATGAAATAAGATAAAAAAAATAAAAAAAGGCCAATTTATTTTTCATTAGCGGGTACATTGTTTAAAAGTAAAGTTCAATCTTCTGGTTTTATTTCCAGCAAACTTATCAATAACAATAAAGTCCCTAGATCTACACTTTGTGATCTGTGTCAAGTTAATTTCGGGTTTAGGTCTTCCCTCAATTTTAATTTCAATTTTTTGCTCAATACTTAATGAGCTAAAATTGTTTCTCAAATATTCCACATTCATAGCCGTTTTGGCATGTTTATTTTTATTAAAATAAGTCCTTACTACCCCAAAATAATACACTTTCTTTGTAAACAAAACCACAGATTACAGTTTTCTCTAACAAAACACAAATTCTAAAATCCTAAAATGTATGCTTTTTATCTAACGTGCTTTTACGCCATCTTTTCGCTAATTATCAAACCACGTTGAAAACCTGATTTTTAATATCCATTTCTAAATGCTGTAAAGTTTTGGCATCAAAAAAATATTTGGTTGTTACAGTACAATGCTTTGTCACTGTGTTTGAAATTTTGGGTGTTGCGCTTAGGTTGGTTCGTGCGAAATTATTATGACAGGGGGGGCACGTGCCCCTGTGCCCCCCCTCTAAATCCGCCACTGGCGGAACATGTATGGACCAACCAACATAATATACAGTGGTCAGAAGCCAAGGTTTTGGACACGGAATAGCACTGGAGAAAACGAAAACTCAAAGAAGCTGTCCCATATATTTAGTAAACCAAGTATAGATATCCCCAATATCTGGAAGCCGCTTCTTGTCCACAACCAACAGCTCAAACTTCACACTCCATCACTCCAATAAGTACGTAGGCGCAGTCATCAAGCTTCATTGCACATAGATAATATTTAAGACAGTAGCCTTAAAATTATAATT
Organism: Polydrusus pterygomalis; assembly: GCA_963969555.1. Taxonomy (NCBI): domain Eukaryota; kingdom Metazoa; phylum Arthropoda; class Insecta; order Coleoptera; family Curculionidae; genus Polydrusus; species Polydrusus pterygomalis. Next base: position 13,096,929 of record OZ018383.1, read on the forward strand.
TAAATTACACTGAAAACGGTTAGAGATACCAACTAACCGAAACTTTGTGTTAAGTAACCAAATAAAGACAATGGTAGTCCGAAAAGGTGATTTTTTTACTGTAACGAGTTACACCAAACGTTGCCTGTGATAAACATTTAGCAAACCCAGGGTTGAAAATTTGAATGCTTAATAGGCATTAGGTAAGCCATGTTTGATGCCTATTTATATATGGAAATTAATATCTTCAATATCCAACATGTTATACCTAACAGGTATGTAGGTACATTAAATGTATAGGTAAGCATCATTCTAATATATCTATACCATTAACTTTATTAATTATGGCTTTTTTGTCCAATAAGGTCAATTAACTGTAAAACTGGTTAAATATTTTAATTTGAATATTTCCATAAACACATAAACAATTTATTTTAACAATAGCTAATAGCTCGTGTTTAGGCTTCGACTAGGTCATAATTCTAATTTACAAAAAGCAATGACCTGTCGATTTTTTTCGGCGTTTTGGACCAAGAATGGAAAATTGGAAAACCCATATTTTTTGTTAGAAATATATAATAAAGAGCTCAAATTTGCAATGTTACTCGCTTCGGGTACCTTTACACATAAGTTCATTCAAAAATCTTACCAATTCCATTCGGCACCAAGGGCGTCCATAGGGGGGGGGCAAAACGGGCACTTGCCCCCCCCCCCCCCCCTAGGCGTCCACATTACTATTTTATTTCATAATTCAGTATAAATCGAGGGGTAATTCACTCAGAAAAATTTGTACACCATTTTCCATATTGCCGAATTTTCTTCGTATTTTCCTTGTATTTTCTGTATTTTCCTTGTATTTTCTTAATTTTTCTCTTATTTTCTGTATTTTCCTTGTATTTTCTTGATTTTTCTCGTATTTTCTGTATTTTCCATGTATTTTCTTAATTTTTCTCGTATTTTCTGTATTTTCTCGTATTTTCTAGAACTTCTACACCATTTTCGCCAAAAAAAAATTGGCTTTACTAAATTTTTTTTTAGAAGTCAAAGCAGCGTTGTTCCAGAATCTTAAGTTGGTTATTCCCATCATTAAAACCGTCGAAAACCCGGCAGCGTTAACGACTTTACGTTATTGCCAAATTGATTGGCGCGCGTATTTTCCATATTTTCCTTATGTTGCCTGTATTTTTCTCGTATTTTCTTTGTATTTTCTTCGTATTTTCTGTATTTTCTTCGTATTTTCTTTTGTATTTTCTAGAAGTTGTACACCATTTTCGCCAGTGAATTACCCCTCGGTATAAATATTCAAGCGCGGATCCAGAGGGGGGTCATGACCCCCCCCAAAAGAGAAAATAAATAAATTAATTTACTGTTTTGACTACGTCTGCAGCTTTTTCACAAGATTCATGACAACATTACTATACCATAAATTAGTTATATTTTTTCTTTTTTTGAATTCACTTTAACATTAATTTACATGCATATATTATCCTTTTTAATGTAAAAATTATCATTGAAAATTTGCTCGCCTATAGCGCATTCTCTGTCAAATTTTGGGCGTGGTCGCAAAAATTTTTCGCCTGCGGCGCTTTTTAACTTAATTTATATCATGATGACCCCCCCACCCCTAAAGCAAAGTTCTGGATCCGCGCCTGTAAATATTGAATAGTACAGTGGTTAGTTAGTAGAGAGCAACACAAATCATTAAACTGATTATGATTATTTACAAAAAAATAAAGAAAATTTAATAAAAAAAGTAATCAACGAGTTTGGCAAGACGTCTAGAAATTTAACATTTTTATTTTATGATGAAAACTTATAAATTGTAATTTTGTGTTTATTTTTTACGAATTCTGTAGGTTCCGTTAGGCATAAGGTACCTATATGTTAAATAATTAGTCATATATAAAAAAATATTGTTTAAGTTTTTGCCCCCCCCCGAAAAACGCTCTATGGACGCCCTTGTTCGGCACCAACTGCAATTTAGCATTTTTTAGTTCATCTTGTCTTGTGCTTGTCCTTAAATAGAATTATAATCTCGATGGGCTTAATCAACGATGACAGAACAAGATCTCATTCTCATTATCATAACAAGACGTCAAGCAAAGGTTCACCAGGTTCTTCGCAATAAAATCATGGATATTTACCTTTAGATAAGCAAACAATAATCACGAAAGGGGCAAATTTATGGCCTCGCGCATGTAAACAAAGCTACACACGATTAGACATGCGCACTGCAACATTATCGTTCGACTAATGGGAAAATAGCCAGGTCCGGGCTTTAAAATTTAAATTCTTGCTCAAGAAATTGTAAAAGTTGACCTTCAATTTATTTTTACGTGTAAACAGCTAAAATTTGCCCCAAATTATTGCCAAAAAATTGGAATTTCTTCTCGATTTTTGATCAAGTTGGAAAATAAGGTAGTGATTTCTGGCATTTTTAGTACACTGCGCGGCATATTAAACGCATAACGAAAAAATTGCCTCAATTTTGATGTTATATATTTTCCAAATTTGTAGTTCGTTTTTAATGATTTTTTTTCTAATTGTAGGTTTTTTCCTTAAGTATATCACTGCCCTTGTTGTTTTGCTTAAAAAAGTAATTTTGGTATTATACCGGGTGTTATAAAATTGTTATGTTTTTTTTTACGGAAATTCAAAACACCCTGTGGGATTTACTAGCCATTGCAAGTTATCGCAATTATAGCGAAATGAAAGTCCCATGTTTCCTTTACATTTTCTTTTTTGATTCATTGGTTTATCTCTGTTTTTTCATGAAATATTCAATTTTTACTTCAACGTGATTTTCATAAAAAAATGTTTAGTTAAAAAATACAAAATAAACGAAATGCTTTGATTAATGCAACAGCAGGAAAAAACAAATTATAAAGTAAATAAAGAATCAATATCTGGTATTAATTAATTTTATTGAATGCACAAAACAGGGCAAAAAAATACAGGGAAAAAATTGTAATTTCTAAAGGTACCTATTCAAAAAAATTAAATATGAATAATTAGTAGCGAGTATTGCCTCCCCTCTCCCCTTGCTTTAATGACTGCTTCGCATCTTCTTGGCTTACTTAAAATCAAATTTCTGGTTTCATCTTGATTAATCTGATTCCATACTTCCAGAAGCCTCAATGACAGATCATTTAAGTTTCTAGGAGGAGGAACCATGTCAACCAGGCTCTAAGATGTCCCATGTTATCCCATAAATGCTCAATAGGATTATTGTCAGGGCTTCTTGCTGGCCAAGGCAAAGTTAAAATTTCTGTTTCTTGGAGATAATTTTGTACCACTCTTTTTAACTTTTTGAATACCTTTAGAAATTACAATTTTTTCCCTGCATTTTTTTGCCCTGTTTTGTGGATTCAAAAAATTAATTAATACCAGATATTGATTCTTTATTTACCTTATAATTTGTTTTTTCTTGCTGTTGCATTAATGAAAGCTTCGTTTATTTTGTATTTTTTAACTAAACATTTTTTTATGAAAATCACGTTGAACTAAAAATTGAATATTTTATGAAAAAACAGAGATAAACCAATGAATCGAAGAAAAAACTGTAAAGAAAATATGGAACTTTAATTTGGCTGTAATTGCGATAAAACTTGCAATGGCTAGTAAATCCCACAGGGTGTTTTGAATTTCCGTAAAAAAACATAACAGTTTTATAACACCCGGTATAATACCAAAGTTACTTTTTTAAGCAATACAACAAAGGCAGTGATATGCTTAAGGAAAAAACCTACAATTAGAAAAAAAAATCATTAAAAACGAACCACAAATTTGGGAAATATATAACATCAAAATTGAGGCAATTTTTTCGTTATGCGTTAAATATGCCGCGCAGTGTAGTAAACCTATCAGACTTTGAGGATTGAGATATTTACGAACATCCAATTCTTTTTAAAGTTTGACACCCTGTATCGTAAAAACGATGCATTTCGGACCCATGTTTATATAAACTTTACTTCTTAAAATCACTTAAAGAAGCACCCCTTGGAGTTTGACCACATACCTAAATAACGCCCAGTATGTAGCAATCCAAAAACAAAAATCGCTTATAAGGGGGAAAAGAAATCAACGTTCGCGTTTCGTGAAAATCACACGCCACATGGCTCACACCGTTCGTTCTCTTGAGAACGTTTTTGCAGACTTGGGAAAACGAAGGTCAAGGTCAACGCCGTTCGGTCGTTTTTATGCAATTATGCTAACAATGTTAACGCGCGGAAATATGCATACCTACTGGGAATACCTAGGTATACGCAGTGTCCCAAAAAAATAGGCGTCCATCCGCTTTCAGGATAAACAGTTTTTCTTGCATAAATAGGTAGGTACCTAAACATTTTAGTGCTTCAAATCATCTAAAAATAGGAATGTATGTATAAAAAGCGGATGGTTAGTGTTCGTCGCGTATCACGCACCACTACCCCAGGTAAAAAAACGTTCTGTGATCATAGAGGGGTGAAACCGCACACCTTTTATTTCCGAGCGTATTTCCTCTTGATGTTATAACCCTATTTTTACCTAATAGAACGGTGCTGTTCAGTGACGTAGCAAACAGCCCCGCAGACAACGCACCGCGGGGGGCCCACATTGACGGCCCCTTCATAACTTGCTGCCAGCTTTGCTTTTCATCGACAAGGAATACTTGGTAATACCTAGGAATACCTAGAAATACAAGGAAATATTTGGGAATACCTAGAAATATAAGGGAATATTTGGAAATATCTAGAAATATAATAGAATATTTCTACACTGATTTCCTATTTGCGAAAATACTTCTGGTATTTCTATGGTAATTCCAATTATATAATATTTGGAAATATCTAGAATATAATAGAATATTTCTACACTGATTTCCTATTTGCGAAAATACTTCTGGTATTTCTATGGTAATTCCGAGGGGTAATTCACTGAGAAAAATTTGTACACCATTTTCCATATTGCCAAATTTTGTTAGTATTTTCTGTATTTTCCTTGTATTTTCTGAATTTTTCTCGTATTTTCCTTGTATTTTCTTAATTTTTGTCGTATTTTCTGTATTTTCCTTGTATTTTCTGAATTTTTCTCGTATTTTCTGTATTTTCCTTGTATTTTCTGAATTTTTCTCGTATTTTCTGTATTTTCCTTGTTTTTCCTTGTATTTTCTTAATTTTTGTCGTATTTTCTGTATTTTCCTTGTATTTTCTGAATTTTTCTCGTATTTTCCTTGTATTTTCTGAATTTTTTTCGTATTTTCTGTATTTTCCTTGTATTTTCTGAATTTTTTTCGTATTTTCCTTGTATTTTCTTAATTTTTCTCGTTTTTTCTGTATTTTCCTTGTTTTTCCTTGTATTTTCTTAATTTTTGTAGTATTTTCTTAATTTTTGTCGTATTTTCTGTATTTTCCTTGTATTTTCTGAATTTTTGTCGTATTTTCTGTATTTTCCTTGTATTTTCTGAATTTTTCTCGTATTTTCTGTATTTTCCTTGTATTTTCTTAATTTTTCTCGTATTTTCTGTATTTTCCTTGTTTTTTCTTGTATTTTCTTAATTTTTGTCGTATTTTCTGTATTTTCCTTGTATTTTCTGAATTTTTCTCGTATTTTCCTTGTATTTTCTGAATTTTTCTCGTATTTTCTGTATTTTCCTTGTATTTTCTGAATTTTTCTCGTATTTTCCTTGTATTTTCTTAATTTTTGTCGTATTTTCTGAATTTTTCTCGTATTTTCTGTATTTTCTTAATTTTTCTCGTATTTTCTGTATTTTCTAGAACTTGTACACCATTTTCGCCAGTGCATCGGGATAATTCACCGATGAAAAATTTGTAATTTTCACAAAATTGGCTTACTAAATCAACATCCATTGGGAAAAAGTTTTGTTTTAATAATAACGGAACTGGCGACCTTTTTTTTTTAGAAGTTAATCTTAAGTCGGTTAGTCCCATCACTAAAACCGTCGAAAACCCGGCAGCGTTGTCACATCTTCCAACAATTTTACGTCGTTGCCAAATGGATTGCCGCGCGTATTTTCTATATTTTCCTCGGAATTTTTGTATTTTTCTCGTATTTTCTTCGTATTATCTGCATTTTCCTCGTATTTTCTCTGCATTTTCCTGGTATTTTCTTTTGTATTTTCTAGAAGTTGTACACCATTTTCGCCAGTGAATTACCCCTCGGGTAATTCCAAGTATTACCAAATTTTGGTAACACATGAAAATACCTGGCAATACTTGGAATTACCATAGAAATACCAGAAGTATTTTCGCAAATTGGAAATCAGTGTACACATTTTGGGGGGTGGTTTACCCCTCGGTAGGTACTTAACACATAAGTAATGTGGGTTTAACCCTAATTAAATTATTACACGGTTAACGAATTCAAAAATTCATGAACCTGAACCTAATAGTAATAAAAGCAGGAATTATCATTTTTCATTCGTTATAGAAGGGGCCCCTGAAATCGTTTGCAGGGGGGGCACTCAATTTTTGTTACGCCACTATTGCTGTCAAGGTAATATAAAAATGTAATTTCTACACTTTACAGTTTTTACTGTACCTAGGTTCCTAGGTAGGTATACCTAAGTACCTAACTTATTTTAAAACGACAAACTCGAATTTTTGAGAAAACTTCTTAGTTAAATCAAAAAAATGCATATTTCGGTGACAAAAACCACACATTATCATAAAATAAACAAAAACAGATTTTTTTCCAATGTGTTTCATACACCTAAACAAACGAACGAACCACAAACAAGAACCAATCATTTGTTGACATTTTTATGAGACTTTCCGTATCTTATCTATAAACGACCTCGTATTTTGTTTTATCTAGTTTCCTGACATAAATATGCGTTCTTCTTTCATATTATAGGTATTCAAAGTGTATAATACCGATTACATTCCTACCTGCCCTCCGTATCGACCGCCCTAACTTACCCATTTATTTTAATCCTCAATTTTTACAGAAAAATACGTGACTCTATCTTAATTTCATGACATGACTCAAAACCATTAAGAACGGACGAAATGAAGGGAATTCCCTTACCGAAAATCGAGTTACCTTGCGCATTTTATTGGTTTGCGATGAGTCACACTGGAAAACAAATGAATCTTGCCCCTGGCCACGCGTCATCTATTTTCTTAAGGGCGGCGTTTAAAAATGGGGTAGTTTTTTCTGTAAAATCTGGTCGTTTATCATAATTTACTGTACCCAAGTGGATGGGAAAGGAGTTTTTATAAAATACGTCTATACTTTACCGTAAATATTTTTTTCTATTTCACGTTCATAATAAGCTCAGTACGATACGCATTTGCGTATCGTAATAAAGCTATTTCGATACGCGTTTTTTCTTTATTTGATTTTGGTAACACTTAAATGTTTTATTTCATTGACTTGCGCGGCAATTGTGATTTAGGTACGAGAAAACCCATTTTTCGCAGAGGAAAAATAGCTTGATAACCTACTTTTTTATTCTGTGTGGATAACAGTCATGTATGTTGGTTGCATAAATCTATAAATCAATCTTTTGTAGATGCTTTAAGCTATCATTTTCTGTCAAATCCTATCCAAAAGTCAATCTACTAACCTTCCAATGTCGATTTTAACTTCAACTTTATTTGAATTTTCCATCTTCCCTATAGGTACTAAATTGCAATGCCGTGACGTAAAATCACGTCTTTTGAAATTCGAAAAAAGTAGCAAAATCGCCCGAATTTCCGAACAGATACCTATGTACCGAATGTACAAGGATCACACTACGTATTCCGTCCAATTTCAAATCTCATATCGCTAAAATAACTTTAGAATCTCGTGGTGAAAATGGGTCAATAAATCAAAAAATTACATTTTGCAAAATAATTTTTGTTGTCCAGAGGCTACTATGATAAAAAAAAAAATAGTATTTACCAACATAAAATTTAGACATAAAAATTTACAAAATTTGAAGGGTTTATTTTCTTTTTAAATATGTATGTGTTTTTTATTGAAAAAACTACAAACTAGAAAAAATAGTATAACGTACGTGTTATATAAAGCAGTTTTAAGCACTTGTCCCGTTATAAAACTCGCCGCAAGCGGCTTGTTTTTTAACATGGACGCGTGCTATAAAATGATGCTTTATAAAACGTGTACGTTAATATACTATTCTATTTTTAGGTAGACATGAAGTGTTTTTTTCGTTCAAGTTTGGGGAATGGGGATTTACAGAATGTGAAGACCCTGAAGAAATGCTGATGTCATTTGTGAATTGCAACAACACCCATTTCTCATTTTCTTCATTGGAATTTAGAAATTCATACCCATCATATCCATAATCGGCTTTTAGATGAGAGTCACGTATACTTTATCAAGTGTAAATACAACAATACTGGGTACAATAAAAAAAAAACATTATAAATCCTGGTTTAAGTAAATGGAAGTTTAAGTATTACTTAAATGATAAGAAAGTATCCGACGTGCTTAAATTTTTAACCAGATTGCAAAACTATAAATAGTGCTTTGTTGCAAACGATACGTCTTGCGTAACAACAAGAAAAATCACGATTCCCTAAGAATTTAGATAAAAGAATGGAACTGTAGTCAATTTAAAACTTCATAGGGAACATGGGAATAAATATTTTGTCAACAGTTCTTTTATCTGTTAAATTTATCACAATAACATTAGAGAATTCCATTGAACAAATGTGACATTTATTAACATGAAGTGAACGTTTGACAGCTGTAGGTACTTAACGATATACCTAATTTTAACTGTATAAAATCAGCTATAATATCTAACAATGTATCACTTTTATATAAAAATCTAAAATGCCGTTACAACGAACATGAGGTTGGTTTTTCGCCGCTATCATGAATATGTAAAACCAACTCCACAAAAAAATGAGGATACTCATTATATGCCTACTTTATCTTATTTTTACCGATATTTACATTGGCATTATACATACATAACCACATTTTAACTAAATATGTTAAATTAATTGACTAACAACTAGGAAAACAAATCATCTGTCAACAATTGGTTGAAGGATATTACTGTGACAGAAGATACTGTCACAAAAATATTAAAACAAAACAAGAAAATGTAAAACCATAGCCCGTCTTGATGTTCACCTGAATTTTTAATCGCACCTGCCCAGGTACATAAAATACTTGTTAGTCACCTTTAAGAGGACAGGTTTCAAGATTTGACCGTTTCGAACCCAGACGGTTAACCTGTGACCGAAACACGACCCATTTTGCCACTTTTTCGGGCCTGACATCTGCGAAAAATTACGAGATTTTTCCACTTGTAATGCAAGAAATGGACGAATGCAAAAATGAAGTTTCGTTCGAGACAACTGCAATTATTCGTTGTCATAGAAACGTACAGGTATTTTCATTTTCATTTTTTCCCGATCCAAGATTGCCTACATTCACTTATGGAAATTTGCGGTTTTTAACTTACCCAGAGCTCGGTGCCCCAATTCATGGTTTCCGTGAGGGTCGTCATGTTAATCCAAATTACAGAGGTCACTGAACGACACAAACACTGATTAAAAATCGAGTTTTTTACGGGAAAACAGTTTTCTCGCCGACACTACCCAACATGGCTGATCGCCACAGTCTACTTGACAAAACTGAAAATAAAATGGAACGAGATAATAACAGGAAAGAGATGGAAGGCCGATGACGCATTGTGCCATCTAGTGTCGAATGTGTGAAGGTAGTATATTTAAATTAAATTATTTTTAACGGCGTTAATTTTACCTTCTTTGATTAAAATGCGTGTTTATTTCAAATTAAAACGTTAGAACCTCATTAAGAAGAACGTGTAATTGTTTATAATTCGATGATTATTTTAATATATTGTGGAATGAAGATCCTGCTGGATAACAACTAGCAACCAGAAATACAGGGACACGGAGTCAAATCTTTTTATATAATATACAGGTAAGAACAAAAGTTTAAATTTAGGTATACAGGGCTCAATGATAAAACTGGGGATAGGCAAAAGGCTTCCCGTTAGAGGGCATGTCATCCAAATCTAAAAAAGGAGGATTTCTATATGTTGGGGTTGAACTTACCTCACCTTTATTATTATTATGGTGGTATTATTACACATACTTATGTTCAAAAATTAAAATCGGTTATTTGATTCATTTGAGTTGGCTCACCTCTTGTAAATTTGGATTTAAGGAGGAATGAGTGATGAGTGAAACATCCTGTGTTTGTAACAAAGACTAAGGACGTGAGGGGGAACTTCTTTTGAAAGAAATATTCATAACTCCGGTTTGACTTACTCAAATTTGATAAACTTGGTTTCGCTTTATAGGAAATAGGCTATGGAAATCAAATCAAAGATCAAAGTTTTAAAAACGTACGTCTATTTGTCTTATTGTAAGAACCACTCGGAAAGCACGCCAGTATAATACTACTGTGTCTTTCTAGAGAAACCAAACAAACGCTCTAAAGACTTACCACCTACGTGATTATTTTGATACTTAAAGAATATTTATGTCTATATATCTGGTTACACTCTGTGCCTCGTATAGGATACAGTTTTTTGAGACAACAAAGACTCATTGATTAGGTTTTTGTCTTTATACACATATTGGTGACGCTATATATTCGCACACGCTTGAAAGAGCTTATTTGTTATATTCGCCGCCGCTAGAGGGGGCTATATGCACAACCATATTTATGAATTTTTTTCAAAAATTTCGAATATGATGGTATCATTAATAAAGAATAAAAACTGGTGAAAACCGCATGTCGATCTCTTAGTTTAAGCCGGTTTTCCCCAGTTTTTCCGTTTTTAATCCAAGACCACGTTACTCAAACTTGGGTAAGTCAAACCGGAGACATGAGTATTTCTTTGAAAAAGGTTCCCCCTCCACCCCTCAGCCTCTTTTGCTAGTTTAGAGCAAAATATATTAAATCAAAGTTGTACCGTATATTTCAAAGAATAAATCGTTCATTCACAATCACACAACACAAGTTCATAAAGTCACAAAATGTCAGAACGTGAAACAATGAAGATTTCTTACCTTGAAAGGTAATAAAAAACATCAATGATTTATTTCCGCTTATTTAAATAGAGATTTTTTAAAAACTTTTAACAGTCGCCATTTTGAAATAGCTTGATCGACAGAATCGCGCCAAAATTTATGAGCATATACAGGGTTGGGCAAATGTTCCGGAACGGCTTAATTACAGGCGAACGAAAAGTGATATCGGATCCGGGTTTTAGGCAATCTATAGGAGTAAAATTTTACTATTTGACTATTTGTGAGTAATGTCACCAACTGTCAAGTGTTGACGTAATTTTTTTTTTAATGGAACACCCTGTATATTTATACATTTTTAAATTCCACATAAAATTATAATTATTTTTTATTAAATGCACTATTAGTCTATACTTCATAGTTTCCCAGATATTGACTCTCGAAAAGTGACATTTTTGAACTTTGACAGCTTATAACTATCTAACAGTACGTCTTAGAGCAAAACGGCTTACATGTCCCTATCTTCAATTTTTATTATCTTCCCAAAAAAATCAACTTCCGGTTAAACCGGATGTAACTCGAAAGCAGGAAATATAGTTGTTCCGGAAGTTGATTTTTTTGGGAAGATAATAAAAATTAAAGACAGGGACATGTAAGCCGTTTTGCTCTAAGACGTACTGTAAGAAAGTTATAAGCTGTCAAAGTTCAAAAATGTCACTTTTCGAGAGTCAATATCTCGGAAACTATGAAGTATAGACTAATAGTGCATTTAATAAAAAGTAATTATAATTTTATGTGGAATTTAAAAATGTAAAAATATACAGGGTGTTCCATTTAAAAAAAAAATCAAAATAACGTCAACACTAGGCAGTTGGTGACATTACTGACATATGGTATAATCTTCAAATAGTAAAATTTTAGTCCTATAGATTGGCCAAAACCCGGATCCGATATCACTTTTCGTTCGCCTGTAATTAAGCCGTTCCGGAACATTTGCCCAACCCTGTATACTATACGAGATATTAGCTTTCAAATGATGTATCACAAGCTGTAATGTTTCCATTTAAAAAAAATATCGATGTCGTCATATCTTTGACAAATGTCTATAAAAAAAACCCAACGAATATAACGTCAAAATGTGAGTATATATAAAACTAAATTGACGTGTCCGAGCGTTTTTCCCAAAAGCAACAGGTTAAGGCCATATTAATTTTATTCCGGACTTCTGGGCAACCCTGTATATGCGAGGTGAAAAAAGGTCAACAAAGGTTTGGATTAAAACAAACGGCCTTAACTAAAATATACAAAATTTATTTTGTATTAAATATGAATATAATAAATGTATACATCTTTGAAGCTTATTCGCTAAGCCTTTTAAAATATAATCAACATGATAACAATTTATCTGATAAAATGCAAAATTGATAAATACTTGGCAATCAGTGGTAGGTCGTGACTATGGAGAACTAGAGGGTAGGAGGCCGATCGCAATGCATTGGATTCGGTCCCAAATTAGCATCGGTAATTCAGCTTTACGAGTCGCCGTAAGGTGGCGCTCGTGTTCGAAGTGGGCTATCGAATAAATAGTTTCTTATGGACGCAATAACTATTTTTATTTAAATTAGTTCTTTAAGGAACAAATAAGGGCTTTTATATGAATTGACACTTATTTTGTTATACTTATAAGTAAACTCGGCATGTATAAAGTTCCAACGATGCTTGGTTTTTAAAATACCGGAACATTCTAGCTACAGAAAGTTTTACCTTTGGAGCTAGAAGGAGACTTATTTGGCTGAGTTTCCTCTCTGAAGAAGATCCTGTCTTACACCCCGACACAAAGCAAACTCCACTTTTATAAATTGTACCATTATCTTAACATAGTATAAAACAAAGTCGCTATCGCCCGTCCTGTCCCTATATGTGCTTAAATCTTTAAAACTACGCAACGGATTTTGAAGCGTTTTTTTTTTAATAGATAGAGTGATTCAAGAGGAAGGTTTTTATGTATAATACATGCATAATATTATAGAGAAACACTGATAAACATGATAAATTAGAGTAGGGAGAACGAACGACCCAACCTAACCGGTCCCCGGCCCGTTCAACGATCGATCCGAAGCACCGAAGCCGGAATAGACGAAGACAGACTATGTTTTATGCATGGATGTGAATTGTGGACGGGCCGGCAAACGGTTGAGTTTGAAGTTTGTTCGCCTTATTATCTCACGTCGTATAATGCCGGGCTGCAACGCAGGCCGGGTACACGCTAGTTCATTATAAATATGGAAATCAATTACAATACAACGTTATTTGTCTTGTCTTCAAACGTTATTTGTTATTTCGAAAATAAAATGTCAATTTGTCAAAAGTAAAAGACGAAGAAGAAGACGACACCAGCCCACTTGCGACGCGAGAGCATCTATCGGCCAATCGCGAACTAACCAAAAAACCGGGACAGAATTTGAAAATGCTGCCAGTGTCGATCGGCCTCCTACCCTTTAGTTCTCCATAGTCGTAACCAACAGAAAATTACTATTAACATAAGTAGCGAATTTATTAACCATTGAAAAATGTCAATAACTTGCCACTGACTGACCTCAATACTTAAATAATAATAATATTTAAAATAATAAGTACATCATTGATAATACAGTTTTGAATCAATATTTTTGTATCTTGTTTAAAAAAAAACAGATAGTTACTACCCGCTTCAATATTCCAGTAATGGACAGAAAAATATTTAACTTTCGCTTTCTTGTGAAAAATGAAACGGTTTTTTGTCCACGACTGTACTTTCAATCGTTAGAAAACGACAAAATTTAGGTATCATTGCATTGGACGTAGTTCGCCGGGAAGAGTCCATATTTGCCTTTAGATAAACCCCTCCACCATCCTTCGTCAATCTAAAACAATTAAAAATATACTTAGAAAATCATATACAGGGTGTCCGGAAAATACGTGTACAACGTTTGACGACAGACTCCTGACTTCAAAATAGGTCGATCTAAGCCGACTTAGTTATATCCAAAATTGTCTCGTTTAGCCGGTAGAGGGCGTCAAAAATTTGTAAAAATATTGGTTTTTCCTAAATCACGTGAAAACCTGCTAATCGATTTTAATGATTTTTAGTATGTAGACTAATACTATAAAATGGCGTGTTCTAGTAGTATACTCACCGGCTGTAAATAAGTGGATGCCTTTATTCCAAACTAACTTTTAGAGTTCATTACATGGAAAGTGACAACATAATATAGCAAATAATAACCATTAAAAAAAAACAATAAAAAAAAATGGAAGTTAAACCAGTTTAATTCATTAATAAAATCAATTAAAAAAAAATAGTATAAATAATTTAATTAAGTAAATATCTCTTTAATTGTTTTTTTAAAAGTTGCAATTTTTTAATTTTTTGGAAGATTGAAATTACTTTTTACTGGTATAGTTTGATAATTTATACAATGTCTGGTGTTATGATCATGTAATGCCTTATTCTCCTGAAGTGTTGTTTGATTTTTTTTTCTTTTAGAATAATAGAGTTAATTAGAATACAAATTTTTAATTTATAAATGTTTTGAACGTGTAAATGTGGTAATTTGTGTATACATTTAACAGTGGCGGCTTGTGCATAAGAGCACATGAGCACGTGCCCCCCTAGTTAAAATTTAAATTGTTAAAATTCAAAATAAAAAAAATCTATAGGTACTAGTTACCGTTTTGTGAATTATCATCACCCTATCTTTTACGTAACGTTAAATTGCGATATCTTTACTTTCCCTATTGTTAGATGTTGCGTCGAACAAAAAATTTCGCTTAAACCGCGGTGACTCATGCGCTTGAACGGCATAACGACCGGCAGAATACGGTGCCGCCGCATGATACAATAAATTCTTTCTTTGTATCATTGTGCCGCCGGTGCCAGAAGTTTTTAATGTTCAGAACGGCCGCAATCTTTTCACGAGTCGAGGAGCACGATAGCTCTATCTTTGTTTTATAGCTAGTTTTATTTTCGATCTCATTCTATCTTTATGGCACAAATTTCTGGTGATCATGAGGTTTAGGCACGTTATGATTAGTCAACTTTAAGCGAAAGTGCTCGTTTGTTCTGAATTATGTTTTCTAATTCGATTTTTACTCTGCTGTTGTGCTGCGCCAGCCCTTAGTTGGTGTTTTGTGGCGCCAGCTGGCTGAGCCTTTTAGTGATTTATGTAATAGTATGTCCGCGGTTTTATTTTACGGCTTCTTTAAAAAATAATAAATAATATAAAAATGACGGCAACGGTCTCGGTGCAATATTTAAATAATTGCAAAAATACAGTGAGTTTTTAAAAAAAGTCATTCTCAGGGTTAAGTTTCGATGATAAGATTATTGTAAAGAATGCGGGAAAACCAGTGCCTAACCTCCAAATAACGCAACTAAATAAAGGTCAAAAACGGGACTTTAAAAGAGTTTTTAAGACTTTAGGAGTGCATTGTATGAAAAACATGAGTGGCTGTGCGGATGTGAAAAGCAGAATAGTCTATTTTGTTTCCCGTCTTTGTTATTTGCCGGCGAAAAGGCAGAACCGTGTTGGGTTAAAAGTGGTGTTAATCGTATTGGTAAGCTATTTATTTATTTTATTGGAATCTTTTTAAGGAAGGGTTGTTAAAAATATCGGCCAGGACACAAATGCACAATATTTTGATGTTTAATAAAAAAATTACACATACATGTCAGTACCTACCTATATTATAGGTAGGTATGTACCTAATTAGGCTCATTTAAGTTCATATTAAGCGATCTTTACATCTGTGAAGTTCTTCGTGAATTTATTCATGAAGTCACTTTAGGGCTAACTTTGATAATGTAAATGGTCAACTTGGACGTCAAATAAATTCGTGAATTTCTTCGTAAAATTATTCACGAAAATTTAACATGCAAAATAATCAGCTGATGCACAGTGTACTAAATGCTACCGACTTCACGAATAAATTCTCGAAGAACTTCATAGCAACAAAACAACATGACCTTGAACTTCCAAAAAAAAATCCGTACCCCCTGCCGCGTTTCCCGTATTTGTGAACCCCCAGACATTCATGTCACGAGCCGCCACTGCATTTAATAACTTTATTTTGCAATTTTTGTAATGGTTTTAAGTTTGATAAACAAGCAGATCCCCATTCAGAAGCTAAGTATTGTAATTTTGAATATATTAATGAAAAATATATATTTTTAAAAGTATTTCAAAGGAATGTAATATCTAGCTCTGTACAAAATAGATACCAAAGGAGATATCGAGTTTATAATATCGTCGGCTGCGGTGCAAAACCGTGTAACTCCGAAAACTGCGTTTTTGGAGTTTTTACCACATTTGTTTTTAAATTTCGCGCTCTATGTGTATCGGAAATGCTAAACAAATAGGTTGAACGGATTTGGTGTTAGAAAATAAAATTAAAACCGTGTATATAATAACTTGGGCCAGCGACAAAAGCGTGTATATCTGTTAGTTTCCATAAGAAGTGTGTGGTTATGTGGTATGTGTAGAAGGCAATGCTAAAACGTTTTTATCATCTACTGCAAAAAGGCTGATTTTGACATACACGGTTTTGCACCTCAGCCGACGATATACGGACCGCGTTATGTTATTACGAATTAAGCGACAAAAGTTGAAAAACGAGTTAACGGTGCCATCTTTTAGTAGTCATTAAAACCTATGTAACAAACCCTTTTTTTACTTAAATTTCCCTATTTTACCCTTTTTACAGGCACCTGTATTAAGCGACATTTTCATATTTGTCAAAGTTAATACTATAACTAACGTTTTGTAATAACGAATTATTCGCCAAAACGATATTACAAAATATAATTTTATTATATTTATTTCTGTAATATGAAATTAAGCGCCAATTGGCTGGACTTAATCGGCGATCATTTCATACTAAACCAGTGTAGTTTTACTTTTTTTAGTTTTGGTATAAGCGTCATACATGTCGGTTAATTCTTTATGAAGATTTAAAACTATACTTAACTTTAATAGTTATATCGAATTAAGCGACAATTTGGTATATAGTGGTCATAAATTGGGGAATATTCGCAATTTAAAAACATAGGTACCTATATAGTATACTACATTTCGGACCTACTTAAAAAAAAATGAGGTTCTAAGGTATTTGGTACGACTTTGGGACAACTTAAAAAAATTAAAAACCTTTTTATTTAAATATCTCGAAACCGCTAAATGTCGCTGAATTCGTAATTACATAACGCGGTCCAACTAGATATGACCTTTCCAATTTAAATTTTCGCCTAAAACTAATCCTAAAAATTTTGTCGTTTTTGAATATTGAATTCATTATTAAATGTTAAAGGGGTTAACGATAGAATTTATTTTATTTTTAGTTATAAACATAAAAGAAGATTTTGTAAAATTGAACGTAAGTTTATTTGATTGAAGCCAAGAAACAAGTATTTTTAAATCATTATTAATATCAAAACACATTTCTGCAAAAGTTTCAGCAAAATAATTAATTGTTGTATCATCTGCAAATAGCTTTATATTGCCCTTTAATTTCAATTTGGTGACGTAATGTTTGTGCAGACTTGTTGAGTGTTCATGCGTATAAGTTTTTACCTTTTCTATATGCGTAATGACATCATCGGGATCAAACGATATTTCGTCTTCTGCGGCAGCCTGATAATCATAGAGAGCTATGGCGGTTACGCCCGTATCGACAATGTCGTCACCGCTGAAATACTCAGCCTCAGGTGGCTCGGTGGTGGGGGAAGCTTCGGGCAAGGGTTCGGGCTCATACACGTGTTCCTTTGGAGTTGGAACTTGTGGTGTGGGTTCCTAAAAAAAAATATACTATAGGGGGACTTGGGTGTGATGTTTGTTTTAAAAAAAAATTATTTAGCTGGAATACAGCCCATGTGTCCAAGAAAGTATGCAACATATGAGAAAGTTTTTTATCACCGATTTCTCAGAAAATTTTATTCTTTATAAAAGTTGGTGCATGCCTTAAAACTATAAATGCATATTTCATATTTCACCTGCGGCTAATAGTAGGGGAGTTAATGCCATTTTTTCGAAATTGCCTTAGGAGTAAAGTACCTAAATTATTAGAAATGCAGCAAAATTTTATATGGAAATGTTCTTGCAAATCAGTAAGTTAGTCCAAATACGAAATTTGAGTTAGGTGTCACAATTCTTAATTTTTTTTGGTTAATCTCTATTTCCCCTAAATGGTACACCTCTGGTCGATTTTTTGTTTACGCAATTTTAATATATTTATTAAATAACTTAAACGTGGATTTATAATAAAAATGGATTAAGTAGTTGCAAAATTTTTAAAACCTTTCAATGTTACGAGTTGGTTCAGATATTAGCGTGTTGCACGCCTACTTTTAGCCAACTTATGTTCTAAACAAAATTATGATAGAATCCAACTCTATTCATATTACTGGAAATAATTAATAATTTATTTGTCATTTTCACCCAGTACGCTGAAGTCCAAAAACCTATTTTAAAGAAATGCATATAAAAAAAATTAAAAATTGACACACCTAACTCAAATTTCGTATTTGGACTAAGCTTTTAATTTGCTAAAATATTTCCATATTAAATTTTGCTGTATTTCAAATAATTAAGGTACTTTACTCTTAAGGCAATTTCGAAAAAATGGCATTTGCTCCCCTACTATTAGCCGCAGGTGAAATATGAAATATGCATTTATAGTTTTAAGGAATGCACCAACTTTTATAAAGAATAAAATTTTCTGAGAAATCAGTAATGAAAACTTTCCCATATGTTGCATACTTTTTTGGACACACTGTATACCTATCTATTCTCCGGTTTTTCGTTGCTTACCACTTACCGTGTGTTGTACAAACTGTGCAGGGGGCGCAACAGTATCGTAGGTCTCATACTCGTCACTTACACTGTGTTGCAAGTCACTTAACTCCTCAGGTTCTTCCTGCTTCTGTCTCTGCAATTGCTTCAACAATTCCAGCTCTTCTTTTATTGCACTGTTTGAGCTAGTGTTCTCGGCCTCGGTTTGAGCCGAAGTAAACTGAGCTATCTTTGTTTGGTTTATTTTTTGTGGAACGTGTTTTTCCTCAGCTTGAGGTTCTGAAATTGTGATACATAGAATGTCAGTTTTTGAATAAATATGATGTATATAATATATTAAACTAACATAGAATTACCTGAGCTAGAATTTTGAGTCAAAAAAGCGGTTTTAGAGGAATCTATTTGTTTTGGTATGACTTGCTTTTCTGGACTGGCATTTTCCTGACTTTTTTTCGTAAATAAAGCGGCCTTAGCGTGAACACTCGCTTTGGGAGCCGGCGAGCTCGTTTGCGAGCTGGGTTGGCTTGTTTTAGAGCTCTGCAAAAAATAGTTGTAAATAATAAACATAATTATATTTCTATATACCTAAGTAATATTAATTTAAGATATTGAAGTATGGCTAAGTTTGATCTCATATAGTATGTTTTTGATTAAATAAATAAGAAAATGGAAAAAAACATATTTCTCTAACACTACTTTAGAAACCACGCATTCTTGACGTAAAATCTGCATCAGAATGTTTTCATTCTAACGCACTGTTACAGAATGGATTCATTCTGTATCAACTAGGGCAAAGACAACTAGATTTTCGATTTCAACATCTAAACTGCACGGGAAAACCAACAAATTTTAAAAATCAAGACAGCTTTGTTTCGATTATTTTGACACTGTCATGTCAAGTTTCACTTTGACGGCGGTTGATTTTATTTTACGTAGAAGGTAAGTTTTATTAATAAATTAATTTATTAATGTAGTCTTATTTCGTTTTTCTAAAATAGTGTTAGAGATAGTATAGTCTATAACAAGTATGGAATGGCATTCCTGCACTCACGAAACCGTAGACCTCGCCTGCGGCTCGGCCTACAAACTTTCCATATCCATACTTGTTATAGAATATACTATTGTTGTCGAATTCTTTAGTCAGATAATAATAATAATAAGTTTATTTAAAATTTAATAATATAAGTATAATAAATATGTTTATGTTGTCTTCTATAAACTTATTATTCAACCCCCTGAAGCTGAGCTTGTTAGGGTCAAATCTTATTTTTTGTTTTAGTATGTAAAATCATAAATCATAAATATGCATTAAAAATCAAGTTTTAAAGTAAAAATGTTAATTTATAGTAAAACGCAGTTTTTTTTTTGAAGAAATATATTACCTATAATAAAATTATTAATTTATAATTTTTAAGTGAAAAATATTACTTATATAAATTATTCAGACCAATATTAATTAATTAAAGCATTTTTAAAAATATTTTCAAATTGTCTGTTTTTAATATCCATGTTTTTATTTCGACTTTAAACTTTTTTAATGAAATCAATTTTTTAATTTTTATTGGTAGATAATCGTTTAAATAAAAACATAAATATTTGAAATTTTTTTGTCCTATGGACTTATTTATTTTAGGTTTTATGGTTATATCATTTTTATGACGTGTATTATGATTATGGTTTTTAAATTGTATAAGGTTTTTATTTTTAAATATATATACAGTAGAACCCCGATTATCCGAGGTAACATGGGGGACACCCTCCTCGGATAACTGAAAACTCGGATAATCCGGATTTATTTTTTATTCATTATATCTATAGCGAACGCAATAACGAAATGCTTTTATGCAAATTTGCATGCTGAAAATAGTCTAAAAACATAAATAGGGGAACCACCACTCACACGGATCAAGGGGATTCCCCGTCGGCCCCGACGATTTTAAATGGAAATATGTACATTACATAATATATTATTGGGTTATGGCTGCCCGTCGAGTCCCAACAAGGACGAAACGGCCGTCGTGGTCTACCCGCCCCAGGGTATACATTGAACTTGGATCCCTGTGTATTCCAATATAAAAAATAGTTACACACTTGTCCGATATGCCACTATATTTTCTTTTTCTTTTAATTATTTTCGCGGACACTATATCATCTTTTATAATATATTATTATTATGTATTCTATTTTAGAAGCTCGATTAATATGGATATTGGGTCTGATTGGCTCGGTTAATCCGGATCATAGACGCGCGTACCTCGCATTAGATTGGCTTGGTTAATCAGGAGCTGAGATAATTGCGACTCGGATAATCGAGGTTCTACTGTATTAAGATGTTATAAATGTAAAGTTGTTTTATGTCCAACTATTTTGTTTCTGAATACATTTCTTTTTAAGGATAAAGATAATCTTTATTGAATATAATTTTTAGAAACCTTTTTGTAATATTTCTAATTTTTTAATTAAGTATTCTATGTGAAAATTCCAATTTAATTTACTATCAAAAATAATTCCTAAATATTTTATTTTATTAACTTTAAAAATTTGAATGCCTTCATTTATTTGAATACTATTCATATTTCGTAGTAGGTTATTTAGGTTTAAAGTAAAAAGAATATAATTTGTTTTATTATTATCAAACCGATTTTTTATAATTTTAAAATCTTTTTTAATTTTATTATTTAAGTTGTCCCAATTTGTATCGGTATAAAAAATTGTAGTATCATCAGCAAAACTATGAATTTGTCCATCGCAATTTATACTAAATAAGTCGTTAATATAAATATTAAAAAATAATGGTCCTAAAATTGTTCCTTGAGGAACACCATACTTAAATACTTTTGGATAGCGTTTTTCTTTATCTTTTTGAACATAAGTTGAGTATATTTTTCAGATAATTTTTAATTAATTCTAATTGCTTTCCTCTGATTCCAATATTTTCAAACTTTTTTAACAGTAAATTATGGCTAACTGTATCAAAAGCTTTTGCTAAATCTAGAAAAATACTAATACAAGGTTTTTTATTATCTAGTGAATCATATATTTGTTCTGTTAGATTGCAAATAGCGTTTTGTGTTGATTTATTTTTTTGAAACCCAAACTGTTTATTAGAAATAAAATGTATGTTTTCTAAATAATTTTCAATTCTTAAAGATAAAAATGTACCGGGTGTTCCACCTAAGGAGGTAATCGGCTATATCTCAGAAAGTAATAACACTAGGACTTTGGGAAAAAATATATATCGATAAAAGTGGCCAAGAGAAATTGCTGGAAATTATATTCAAGTTCGAAAATTTACCGCTAGGGGGCGTAAGAGAACTTTCAAAATAGAAATGCCGATTTTCTCCTGATTTTTCTTAATAAAAATATAAGCATTATATTCTTCATAAAATTATGCAACCTTATGTTAGGAATAGTTTTTTTCTATTTTCAATAATAAAGTGGTGGGAGAAGGTCAAACCTTTTTTCTTTCAAACGCTGATATCTCTGCTTTGGATAAACCGATTTTATTTAACTTAGTCTTGAAAAAAAGCCCTTCTTTTCCTCTACACGTAGATCTATTAACTATACCATATTGATTCTGATGGTGGACACTAGATGGCGTTTTTCCGTAATTCCTCAATGAATAAGGATTTTCTCAAAAAAATCAAATGTTATGATATGACTCTTTCCTCATATTTGATTTTAGGCTTATAAAGGCTATTAAATAGTGGAATAAAACATCCAGGTCTGTATTTAAAATAAAAAGTTGATGATGGTCGCTCGAATCCGAAACGTCGGATTAAAAAACTAACCCCATCAGCTTGTAGAGGAGGAAAAGTTACTATAAGGAATTGAAATCCGCAACGTGATATATTTTGTTAAACTAGAGAAATTAGGGATAATAATTATTAATATGGAAAAATAGGCCATTTTTTAAAACATTCGATTTTCTCTAGTTTAACAAAAGATATCACGTTGCGGTTTTCAGTTCCTTATAGTAACTTTTCCTCCTCTACAAGCTGATGGGGTTAGTTTTTTAATCCGACGTTTCGGATTCGAGCGACCATCATCAACTTTTTTATTTGAAATACGGACCTGGATTTTTTATTCTACTATTTAATAGCCTTTATAATCCTAAAATAAAATATGATGAAAAAGTCATATCATAACATTTGATTTTTTTGAGAAAATCCTTATTCATTGAGGAATTACGGAAAAACGCCATCTAGTGGCCACCATCAGAATCAATATGGTATAGTTATAAATCTACGTGTAGAGGAAAAGAAGGGCTTTTTTTCAACACTAAGTTGAATAAAATCGGTTTATCCAAAGCAGAGATATCAGCGTTTGAAAGAAAAAAGGTTTGACCTTCTCCCACCACTTTATTATTGAAAATAGAAAAAAAAACGATTCCTAACATAAAGTTGCATAATTTTATGAAGAATACAATGCTTATATTTTTAACATATTTTTATTAAGAAAAATCAAGAGAAAATTGGCATTTCTATTTTGAAAGTTCTCTTACGCCCCCTAGCGGTCATTTTTTGAACTTGAAAATAATTTCCAGCAATTTCTCTTGGCCGCTTTTATCGATACATATTTTTTCCCAAAGTCCTAGTGTTATTACTTTCTGAGATATAGCCGATTACCTCCTTAGGTGGAACACCCGGTACACTATGTAACCAATGACCAATCAATAATACCTTACCATATTTTCAAACTTTGCTCTTAAATCTGAAGGTTTTGCTCCTGCAATGTCCGGTTTTACCTTAGTATAGTTTGTCCCTACTTTGGTAGGTTCATCAAAAGTAACTGCTGATTTGTCAACCCTACAAAAAAATATGTTACTCATAAATTGACTTATAGACTAGCTATAATATTCAAAGAAAACATATGGAATGTGCCAAACAATATAACCACACCTATCAGTTTGAAGACCAAATTTGCCACCAAAACCAATCTTGTGATCGGTCTGACTTTCATGTTTCTGAGGTGCTTCGTGATGATCCCATCCCACCGCTGACTTATCCTGTCTGTCAGATTGTACACCAAACTTTCCACCAAAACCCTTTACATAATCTGAAATAGAAATATGTTATTTTCCATGTTTACCTACAGTCTTGGTTAAATAACACTATTCAATTTTTAAAGTTAATAAAATAAAATATTTAGGAATTATTTTTGACAGTAAAGTTAAATTGGAATTTTCACTTAGAATACTTAATTAAAAAAATTAAGAAGTTTACTACCGATTTTTAAAAACGTTAAAACATTTTTAAATGTAAGACATATGGAAATATTATATTACGCGTTAGTTAAAAGTCATTTAAATTACGGAATTTTAGGTTGGGGAGGAATAAATAGAACTTTAGTTAAAAAATTAGAAATATTTTAAAAAAGATTTCTAAAAATTATATTCAATAAAGATTATTTTTATCCTTCAAAAGAATTATATTCAGAAACAAAAAAGTTGAACATAAGACAACTTTACATTTAAGTATAACATCTTAATATTATATAAGTATTTAAAAATAAAAACCTTATTATACAATTTTAAAAACCATAATCATTCATAATACAGGTCATAGAAATGAAATAACCATAAAACCTAAAATAAATAAGTTAATAGGACAAAAAAATTTCAAATATTTATGTTTTTATTTAAACGATTATTAGGCCAACAAAAATTAGAAAATTGATTTCATTAAAAATATTTAAAGTCGAAATAAAAACATGGATATTAAAAACCGACAATTTGAAAATATTTTTAGAAATTAATTCGAAAAAGGTTTTGTCTGTTTCCTTCCGCCAAACTCATCCCCAGACGCGTTTCGCCGTTTACGGCTCATCAGTGAGGCTCAGTTTGGCAGAAGGAAACAGGGCTCGAAGACAAATCACTTGTCAGGATCAGGATTTTTAGAAATGCTTTAATTAATTAATATTGTTCTGAATAATTTATATATGTAATATTTTTTCAAAAAAAAACTGTGTTTATACTATAAATTAACATTTTTACTTTAAAACTTGATTTTTAATGAATATTTATGAATTATGATTTTACATACTAAAACAAAAAATAAGATTTGCCCCTAACAAGCTCAGCTTCAGGGGATTGAAGAATAAGTTTATAGAAGACAACATAAACATACTTATTTATTATATTATTAAATTTTAAATAAACATTATTATTATTATTATTTTAAATTTTCATTTCAATGGAAATACCTAGTATAAATTGATGCCTACCTTTTTGTGATTCATGCTTGGCAACTTTTTCGATATGATCCCATCCTACAGCAGATTTATCTTGTCTATCACTTTGCACACCAAATTTACCACCAAACCCTGTTGCATAGTCCTTTTGTGAAGCATGTTTTTCAACTTTTTCCTTGTGGTCCCAAGTCACAGCACTCTAAACAGACAAAATGGACTCTGAAATACCTATAAATAAAGGAATTATTCCGCTTGTTTACTAACCTTATCGATTCTATCTGATTGAACTCCATATTTGCCTCCGAACCCACTTGAATAATCTTTTTGTGAGGCATGTTTCTCTACCTTTCCTACATATTCGTGTCCTACTGCTGATGCATCCATTCTATCCTTTTCAATACCAAATTTTCCCCCATACCCAAAGGAAGGATTATCTGTCCCTTCTTCTCTTGCTTTCTTTTTCTTAAGTGCATCAGATTGTTCAGTCTCACGTCTGAGCTTGCCCATACTAACAAAATACAAGAATATTTTTTAAAAGATTGTAATAGATAATAATTTTCATTTTAATAAATCAATATCTTTAGAAAATTCTTACTCAATGGCCCCAGCTGTTCTCCCAGACCCTTCCACGGTAGTGGAGCCCCATCTCTGCTGCTGTTCATCAACATCATTTACAAAATCAGGGTCAGTTTCCCACTCGTCGTCATCCGTACTTTGATTAATGTTAACTTGCTGGCCTGCAGCTGCTTTCCACATGGTAAGTTTGGCTTACTAAACACTAAAAATTTATATATTATATACTAAATGGGGCCTAGCCCATTTGTAATACCAAGAAAGAGCCTACATCAATAATTTTGTTATCGATAGTTAGTATTACTAAGTTTGTGGTTGGCTGTAGAGGTTTAAAAGATAACATGGATACCAGTAATTTTCTGGTATAAAATAGATGAGCTAATTAGTATATTTATAATCATCTTACCACATTCAGGAAAAAAATTTCAAGTTTGTACCCCGTAGAGGTTACGTTTTGTCAACGCCCCAAGTTATGTTTGACAATATTTTAAGTTTTAAATAGATTTTGGGATATTCTGGCACTATTTTCTACACAAAATAATAACTTTCGCCCTGTTTAGGCTCCGCCCGGCAGAATTTCAATATTTACAATTTTTGATGACACACAAAATCGAAACCATTGATTAATCACAGAACTCCAATAAAATGATTAATGATCAACCACAGAAAAGAGAAAGGTTACTTCTTCTTACTTGGTTTGTTCGTTCTGTTCTGTTCGAGAATTGCAATGACCTCTAGCTTTACAACCTCCAGCCTTCCTGATTGGTCTAGTAAAGTACCGACTAGTTAAACTAAACAAAAATAGCTTACTAGTTAAATTGCAGTTTAAAGCAAGCTACACTACCACCGTATTATATATTAACATTCTCAGCATTCTAAAATATCAATAAAGAGTGTCATTATAATATAACATTAGGCTCTTTATGGTGTGAAGTTAGCAACGTTCTGGATTTTTATGCCTCTATGATGACCACTTGTAAAGAGCACGTTGACAAAACGGTAAAGCAACGTTACGATTAAAAATCAGACCAATTTACGATCACCCAAATTGTGCTGGCGTATGGCGCCTACCGCAGCCCAGCCGACGCCATAAAGAAATGAAGAAGAAGAACGTTACGATTACGAAGTAAAAAAACCGCGGGAGATAATGCTTATAGGTTATATTTACGATATATTTTTATTTATTTTAATTTTAAAATGTTTGGGGAAAAAGCGTGTAATTTAATTAAAGAATTATCTAGATGTGAAGAAGCTTTACCCCCGTATAACGTAAGCTTTGAGGTTTTTAAAAAATATCTATAGTTTAATCGTTACGAACTTTTTAGCTAGAAACTGTAAAGGAAGTGTGTACTGAAATCAAACAGCTACATGACCAAAACAAAACCTATGGGTAAAAAAATTTACTTAGATTTATATACATATTACCAATAACCTTCTTTTAGGACAGTAGTAGCCAATGAAAGTGCTTTGGCAAACCACACCAATGCGTTGTACCCCACTCTTCGTGTAGGCGCTACAGCAGTAAAAAGAAATATACGTTGCCTTATCGCATATCATTATAATCGACTACGAACCTTAAGGACTATGAGATGGGAGTTTGGCAGTGTATTACCAACTGATATAAAGACAAATTTAAGCTCTGATGAAGTGGAGTGGTTCTCCAAATACTCTAGAAGCTTAACCAAATATATGCGATCTATAGGTATGTCACTCAGTATACTTATAGTGTTTCTTAAC
The DNA here is from genome assembly GCA_963969555.1 of Polydrusus pterygomalis. Classification (NCBI taxonomy): domain Eukaryota; kingdom Metazoa; phylum Arthropoda; class Insecta; order Coleoptera; family Curculionidae; genus Polydrusus; species Polydrusus pterygomalis. The sequence continues at coordinate 13,124,206 of OZ018383.1, forward strand.
GTTTAAACCAAAATAAATAGTCAAACACGGTCAACAAAATTTATAATGGTATTTATATTTATTAGGTGAGGATGGACTAAACTTGGGATTAAACCTTAGGCCTCCCAAAGCACTTTATATCGAAGTTAAGTGTTTAATTGATTATGGAAAATATGAATTGTCTGATGGAACAGTTCTGCTACTAAAGAAAGATAGTAGACATTATTTACCTAGAAGTGAGTGTGAGGAACTTGTTACGCAAGGCATCTTTCAACACATTGTTTAGTTAATTTTTGCTTGAGTATTAAAAAAAAAATTATTTAAGATCTAAAGTGTTTTATTATTCCCCAATTTTCTAGATAAATTTCCTCTTTTAATAATCTATGAATAATTATGTAAAATCACCATGTAATCTTTCTGCATTTCTAAGAACCCTATTTAATCTTTTTCCTATTAACTTTGGATAGGAATTATTCTTAATCAAAAATTCCTTACTTTGATGGGACACTGCCCCATTTTCAAGCTGAAAATTACACATAGCCTTTAATGGTTGCACAAGCTTCGTCTTAAACATATCATCGTTTTCTAGAATTGATAAACACAGGGCTCCAGTCTCTAGGGTACTTAAGCACCCATCGGCAGGCTGAGTTCTTATAATATAATTACTAGTACTAAAGTTTAGAAGCTTGATTTGCCTTAAATTATGTAAAATAGGGCTAGAAGTGTACATTGCTTTAGCTTGAGGCCATGTACCATCTAATATCACTATGTTGTATCTTGTAACCGGAACATCTGGAGACACTACTTTTGATATATCTTCAGCAATAGAACTGGGGTATAGCAAAAGTGTATTAGGATCTTCAAATATTGGTATTAGCTCGTTGTAAGGTCCCGGGAACCTTTTCCCTTTAAATATAAGACACTTTCCTGGAGCTAAACCAAGCTTCAACATGGGAGCTGTTCTAAGGCACCGTTTCTCTTCTGCAGGGTGTTGTAACAAAATTATTCTACCTTTGGGGCACAGGGGAGGATTAGGGATTGTACTACAGTAACACACGCTCATGGGGCGCCTGTAATAGAATAAATAGATGTAATTTAGGCAAAGAAAATATAAAAATGGGCACATACTCGCATGTTTCGCAAATGTCACGCATTTCTGACGGCTCCGCGGGTAGACCATACAAGTCTGAAAGGGCCTCGCTTTCTAAATCCATTGCTTTTTGTCAATATAGTATTTTTAAATTAATTATCTAGGAATGTTTAAACATTTTTTTAGTTTTGGTTTGGGAATGTTAGGTTAGGTAAACGTCGCTTTGACAGTTGAAAGTGACTTTATAAAATAAGGGGTGACACTTGTGACATATTCTTGAAATATTTTACGAGACTTAAATTAGAATCAATCCGAATATATTAAGGGGGCACATAAGGTTTAACATGGACGAGAGTTCGTATTTCATGTTTAGATTCTGGAAAAGGCACAATTTTCTTTAATATCACAAAATTTCAAATTTGTAGCCAACTTAACAAGGTAATTTAAAGGGCAACGTCCCATCGTTACCAACATAAACAGATATTATGCTAATATTTGGAGGTTATATTTTTCAGGATTTTCGTTAATTTTTTGTGTATAAATTAGCTAAGGTGTGCATTTTGGAGAAAATTGATATGAAAAATTAATTGAAAATCCACAAGGAAACCATAAACGCTTTGAATCTCAGTAGGAGGCTATTAAGAAAAAAATACAGGGTCTTGCATTGCACACAAAAGGAGATTTTTCCAGATAGTTTAACAAATATGGCCGACCAAAATGGGGATATCACTTTGTTGAAAAAAACAAGGGTTTCAGTGTTTGTGGATGAAGCCCTACCTGATATTTTAGTTGTAACTTACGAATTCGGCCTAAAAATATACAAGGGCGTACTTTTGGACTCCACCAAAAGGTAGGAACCCCATTTTTTTTAAAGCCCTTTAAATTGTATTCTTTTAGAAGCTACACCCTTTTTATTTCGTTCATTTACTCTTTATTTGTCGCTCCTGAAATGTTAAATCCCCATGGCTTAGGAAATGGTTCAAAACTGTAAAAGAATTAACGTGAAATTATCATAATTCACAGGGCTTTTGTAACAGGAATTTAATAAACTGTTGTAAGTGAACTGCCCTGATTGCACCCAAGTATATTGACAAGGGGGCCCAGGTTTGCTGTAACTAAGGAAACTTGGGGGTATTAATACCATGTATAGTCTTGAGAAAATTCCCTGAAGGTCCTATGACTCAGTTCTTGTATTTTTTTTGGTTAAGGCCCCAAAATCGTCTTTTGATAGGAGCTCCTTGGACTATAATCAATAGTTTATTGTTGATTACTTAATAGGTACTTCCCAAGTATTAATCCTACTTATAATTTCAGAAATCTACCTTGTGGAGTACCCCATTTAAATCCAGCCTTTAATGTACCAAAAAACCCAGATGATGACCCACTGTATGCTGTTAATCAACGATATATTTACACAGATCCGACTATGCAAAAAAAGAAAGTACAGGTAAGTACTCAATACCTACAATTTTTTTAAAATATTACTATACTTACTCAAATGATAATTTCACAAGAAAGAAATGGGTACCTAATAGAATTAAAATAGGTACTTACTTAATTCTATAAACTTCAAAACATTCAATGGCATTCTATCCAATAAACATCCAGTTATAAGTGGGGTCCCTCGAGGATCTGTTTTAGGACCATTATTGTTTCTGGTTTACATTAGCGATTTGTCTTGGAATATTGAGACAATCATCATTTTCTTTGCTGACGATACCAAGTTATTCTGTAATCCATTGTTGCAAAAGAAATGCTTATACAGGGATCTGAGGCGTATTGAGTCATGGACAAGCCAGTGGTGCATGAAGCTTAATGTATGAAAATGTACAGTATTGTATATTGGCCCAAATAACCCTTGTGAAACATATTTGCTAAATAATCTTCAACTTATTAGTGTTACAGAACAAACCCCATTTCTGGGGTTACTAATTTCTTCTAATTTAAAATGGGAAGACATACCTGTTATTAAAATGGTAAAGAAAGCCAATAGTTTTTTTTCATGGTGCAAAAGACTTTTAAAGATCACTTTCTACAGATGGTAAAAAAATTGTACACTTCCTATATTAGACCAAAAATTGAATACGGATACAACATTTGGAGCCCCTACTAAATCAAAGATATTGAAATTTTGGAATGGGTCCAAAGGCGGGTTACCAGAATTCCATTTGAATTAAGAGGACTACCTTATACCAAAAGACTTAAAGATTTGGGCTAACTGCTTTGAAGCGAAGAACTAGGGATGATACAATAGAAACTTCCTTATCAATCGGGTAGTGTGTGTAGTGGAACTCGCTTGAAGAAAGTACAGTCTGCGCAAATAGTGTAAACTCCTTTAAAAACCAAGTTGATCGTAATTTTGAGCAGTTAACTCTAAACTTTATGCATTACGGTGCTCGATGATATTCGTTTTTAAATATTTAATGATATTTGTGCGTCCAAAATACTTACCTACCCATGTTTAAATAACTTTCGAGTAAGAATTTAACAAGTAATTTAAACTAGCCAACGGACTTTTAGACATTTTAAATCAGGATGAACAATTAGAAAAAAAAAATCAAAGAGAATAAAACAATAGCTTCATCGGACTTTCCGCTTGCAATTGATAAAATAATAATAACAATAATAATAATAAATAAAACTGTTAAAACACTATAATGGTAGGTACCTTCTCCTGGTCAAATTGGATAACATTTTTTTATGATGTATTAAAAGAACAATTTTGTCCATTGGTAAACCTCGCCCCATGATTATCTTCTAGAGAGCAGTAAAATATGTATTTACAATTAAATACTTACCATATAAAATATTTGTTTTTTTGAACAGGTCCCCAACAAATACAAAAATAACAAAATGACAGTCAGACTGAGGCCACGGCAAGTGTTGTGTTCAAAATGTAAAGGAATATGTAATGAAAATTCAGGTAAGTTTTTGTCATATCTACTCATAATTTATTTACGTCAAGATATTTAATATTTTTATTAATTTAATAATAAGTTTATTTAAAAATTTAATAATATAATAAATATGTTTATGTTGTCTTCTATAAACTAATTCTTCAATCCCCTGAAGCTGAGTTTGTTAGGGACAAATCTTATTTTTTGTTTTAGTATGTAAAATCAAAAATCATAAAGATGCATTAAAAATCAAGTTTTAAAGTAAAAATGCTAATTTATAGTATAAACGCAGTTTTTTTTGAAGAAATATATTACTTACCTATAATAAAATTATTAGTTTATAATTTTTAAGTTAAAAATATTACTTATACTTATAAATTATTTAGAACAATATTAATTAATTAAAGCATTTCTAAAAATATTTTCAAATTGTCTGTTTTTAATATCCATATTTTTATTTCGACTTTAAATTTTTTAATGAAATCAATTTTTTAATTTTTGTTGGTAAATAATCGTTTAAATAAAAACATAAATATTTGAAATTTTTTTGTCCTATGGACTTATTTATTTTAGGTTTTATGGTTATTTCATTTTTATGACTTGTATTATAATTATGGGTTTTAAATTGTATAAGGTTTTTATTTTTAAATATATATATATATATTAGATGTTATAAACGTAAAGTTGTCTTATGTTCAATTTTTTTGTTTCTGAATATAATTCTTTTGAAGGATAAAGATAATCTTTATTAAATATAATTTTGAGAAACCTTTTTTGTAATATTTCTAATTTTTTAACTAAAGTTCTATTTATTCCTCCCCAACCTAAAATTTCGTAATTTAAATGAGTTTTAACTAACGCGCAATAAATACAATATTTCCATGTCTTACATTTAAAAATTTTTTAATGTTTTTAAAAATCGGTAGTAAACTTCTTAATTTTTTAATTAAGTATTGTAAGTGAAAATTCCAATTTAATTTACTGTCAAAAATAATTCCTAATTATTTTATTTTATTAACTTTAAAAATTTGAATGTCTTCATTTATTTGAATACTATTCATATTTCGTGGTAGGTTATTTAGGTTTAAAGCAAAAGAAATATAATTTGTTTTATTAAAATTAATTGTTATCAAACCAATTTTTAATAATTTTAAAATCTTATAATTTTAAAATCTTTTTTAATTTTACTAAAAATATTATTTTTATATAAAACTTCGTCACCTGAAGTATGTAACTCTGTATAATTTAAAATAATTACAATATGTATAATTTGCATTTAAAAAAATCAAACATAAAAAAAAATTGTGTAGCTTTGACCTAAGTAAGTAACTATGATGAAGTGTTATACAGATATCATACATGGCAGTTATTATAGGTAGGGTTTTTCATATTTTTCTTGTCAAAAAATCCACATTTAAGGTAATTTGTTCAAATAAATCATTTTTTTAACACAGATTGATTCTAGAACAATAAAATATCTGTATATATTTTTTCTAGAAAATGTTTCAAAGAAAAGAAAGGCTTCGGAGAGTGCTAGTAGTCCGCCGCCCCCGCCAAGTAGAAGAGCAAGAGACGCCCCTGTAACTAGGTTAGTTTTTTGATGTTTGACAAAATTTTGTTATAGCCTGTTTACATCAGGTGCAATGACTGCTTGCATCTTCATGAATCGATGCTAAATTCTTCTTCTTCTTCTTGTACTCCTTTGACAATGGCCCGCAAGGGCCGAAACACCTGTCAGGAAACTGATTAAATTTGTGAAACATAGCAAGTAGTTATTTTTTTTGCCTGTGCAATATTGGCATAATTTAAAAACAAAACTTTTAAAAAATGTGAAAAGTTATGAAATTGAAAGATCTATATTTTGGTCAAAAGCTTACAAAATTTTGATTGTTTATCTTTGTAGGTATACAGGGTGTCCGGAGAATACGTGTACAACGTTTGACGACAGACTCCTGACGTCAAAATAGGTCGATCTAAGCCGACTTAGTTATATCCAAAATTGTCTCGTTTAGCCGGTAGAGGGCGTCAAAAATTTGTAAAAATATTGGTTTTTCCTAAATTACGTGAAAACCTGCTAATCGATTTTAATGATTTTTAGTGTGTAGACTAATACTATAAAATGACGTTTTCTAGTAGTATATAGTATATAGGCTGTAAATAAGTAGAAATGTTATAAAAGTGATATAATACGTCAACATTTCTCCTCATTTTTTATACAGGGTTAGGAAAAATTACCAGAACGGTCGATTATTTCAAAATATACAGGGGTTATCAAAAAACGTCTTATATAAAAAATGTAGGGCTGTTAAAAATCTACATATCGGTGATAAATTAAAATATACAGGGTCGCCCACAAAGTTGTGGAGAATTATAGTTATATTTTTTTAAATGGAACACCCTGTATATTTTTACATTTTTCAGTTCCACATAAAATTATAATTATTTTTTTTTAAATGTATTATTAGTCTATACTTCATAGTTTCCGAGATATTGACTCTCGAAAAGTGACATTTTTGAACTTTGACAGCTTCTAACTTTCTAACAGTACGTCTTAGAGCAAAACGGCTTACATGTCCCTATCTTCAATTTTTATTATCTTCCCAAAAAAATCAACTTCCAGTTAAACCGGAACAACTATATGTTCGTGTTACATCCGGTTTAACCGGAAGTTGTTTTTTTTGGGAAGATAATAAAAATTGAAGATAGGGACATGTAAGCCTTTTTGCTCTAAGACGTACTGTTAGAAAGTTAGAAGCTGTCAAAGTTCAAAAATGTCACTTTTCGAGAGTCAATATCTCGGAAACTATGAAGTATAGACTAATAATGCATTTAATAAAAAATAATTATAATTTTATGTGGAACTAAAAAATGTAAAAATATACAGGGTGTTCCATTTAAAAAAAGATAACTATCATTCTCCACAACTTTGTGGGCGACCCTGTATATTTCAATTTATCACCGATATGTAGATTTTAACAGCCCTACATTTTTTATATAAGACATTTTTTGATAACCCCTGTATATTTTGAAATAATCGACCGTTCTGGTAATTTTTCCTAACCCTGTATGAACGGCGTTATGACAACCCAGATATTTTTGTAGAGTGACTGGATGTATTTGGAAGCTATTTTACCTCTTTAATATTTTTCGTTGAATGAGCTGTTTTGCCAGAAGAAAATATTTACAATTACCTGCATACATCAATTATTAACAATAAAAATAAATCAAAGTACAACAAAGTTGAAAGTATGTATTGTAAGAAACTAAGTAAAACAAAAACATTACCAGGAGCATGTCAACCTTCTCAGAGTTCGTATAATTTTCCATTTTTAATGGTAGAATGAACTTGTAATTCAAGAATGTTGATTGTATAGGTACTTGAGTAAATTTCATAGACTGGTGACAATTTGTCAATAATTGTCAAATTATTAAATGCCATAGCAACAAGGTCACTTAAAAAATTATTGTTACAGGTAATTTCATTTTAATATTATTACTAATAATACTAAATATTGTAAATATTTTCTTCTGGCAAAACAGCTCATTCAACGAAAAATATTAAAGAGGTAAAATAGCTTCCAAATACATCCAGTCACTCTACAAAAATATCTGGGTTGTCATAACGCCGTTCATATAAAAAATGAGGAGAAATGTTGACGTATTATATCACTTTTATAACACTTATTTACAGCCGGTGACTATACTACTAGAAAACGTAATTTTATAGTATTAGTCTACATACTAAAAATCATTAAAATCGATTAGCAGGTTTTCACGTAATTTAGGAAAAATCAAAATTTTTACAAATTTTTGACGCCCTCTACCGGCTAAACGAGACAATTTTTGATATAACTAAGTCGGCTTAGATCGACCTATTTTGACGTCAGGAGTCTGTCGTCAAACGTTGTACACGTATTTTCCGGACATCCTGTATATTTAGGTTTTAATCTGGCATCCAAAAATGCTAAGATATACAGAGTGTTCCAAGCCACAAATGTCGAAATATTATAATTTTAAAGTCAATTATGCTGTAAGCCCGTTACCGAATATTGTGCCCTGACTCGTGAATCACCCTGTATTTTAATCCTGTTATGTCCAACTTATATGAATCATGAAATTACCGAAATTTTAGGTCAGTAAAAAATTATTTAAGTGCAAAAAGAAAATTACGGGGATACAGTCAAGACGAACCCGAGGAACTTAGTAATAAGAAAACTAGTAAAAAAAGCGACAAAACAGAGGAAAAGGAACTCGGTAAGTTAAGATTTTCTTTACTAAATATTTTAAGGAATATGGTATTTCTAATGTGCACGATGTTCTGTTTCCGTGGTTGTTTCAAATGACCGAAACGGCATACAAAGTAAAGTAGTCGCGAAGAAAAATTGATATTTTACCTTTATCGAATTGTAGTTCTATTGTGCTTTATTTAAGTCAAATTGAATTTATACGAGGTGTCCGGAAATGATGAGCAAAAAATTTAGGGGACAATTCTAGACCGAAAATAAATGCTATCTCTTCCTATAACATTTTTTCGAAAATAGATTATTAACAGAGCTACAGGATGTTAAAGTTAAATTTTATTTGAAGTTTTTTTGCAATATCTTTTGCCACGCTCATAATATTTTGACGAAATCTCGTATATGGGGCTTTTCGGGATGAGGAATACAAATTTGCCCACCGTTTTTTCGCATTTTGTAGAGGGCGCCACATAGGAGCCTATACTTTAATTTGAATGGTTCCTACTTTTTTGTCCTACACTGTATGCGCATTTTGACTGAATATTTTTATTCTCCTAACCTTCCGACATAAAAAAGGTATACTACTTTTGTTTCGATAAATCTAACCGTTTTCTAGAAAAACGCTAAAATAACATTGCTTGCAAGTGATGAATACGAACTAATTAAAAAAATTTTTCAACCTTAAACATGGCATAGCAAAGGAAGGAATATTTCATGGAGTTCGTCGGAATTTTTTAAGAAGAATTAATTTATGCATTGAAGAGGAAGAACGTCACTTTGAACCTTTGATTTGAATGTTTAATTTATTGTTCTAGTAACTTGTGTATTTTAAAACTGCAAATAAAATTTAACTTTAACTCCCTGTCACTCAGTTAAGAATCAATTTTCGAAAAAAATGTTATAGAGAGATGGCATTTATTTTTGGTCTAGAATTATCCCCTAAATTTTTTGCTTATCATTTCCGGACACTCTGTATATAGTTTTCTAAAATTGACATTGGTTGCAAAACAAGGTGACTAATTAAATTTAAATGGATATCTCTAGATAACACCCAATACTTTTTTTTTTTAATTCGACCATCTAAAACGTTGGGTTGAAGAACCCCAAAACGGGACAAATAATTTTGCATTCGAGCTCAACATGTTGCCTTGCGTTTATAAAGAGAATGGGTTATTTCTATGTGCTCGATCCTCATTGGCCAGACCTGTATATGAACATCGCCAACGACGATCAGCTGAGACGGACATATTATTTCATTCATAAAAGTACGTTCGGGTTTGTTCGAGCCGACATCGCGTTGTATCAGATGACAAGTCTTTTATAACACTTACTTGGTCCAGACTAATCATTTCAAATAAAATAATTGGTTGGCACTTTGATTAATGTAGCATAGTTATTTATTTTTTTCTTATATACAGTGTGTCCAAAAAAGTATGCAACATAATTATGGGAAAGTTATTTATTACCGATTTTCCAGAAAATTTTCTTCTTTATAAAAGTTGGTGCATGCCTTAAAACTATAAATGCATATTTCATATTTCACCTGCGGCTAATAGTAATGCCATTTTTTCGAAATTGCCTTAAGAGTAAAGTACCTTAATTATTAGAAATACAGAAAAATTTTATATGGAAATGTTCTTGCAAATTAAAAACTTAGTCCAAATACGAAATTTGAGTTAGGTGTGTCAATTTTTAATTTTCTTTATATGCATTTCTTTAAAATAGGTTTTTGGACTTCAGCGTACCGTCAACTGGGGCTTCTTTGATCAATAAAATTTAATTTTTGATTGTAGTTAACTAACCAGTTGTGATATTTGGAAACAAAAAAAAAACATAATTATTTGCGGTTACACGTTTAATCTAAAAACTCTGTAGGCATTCAGTAAACTTTAACAGAAATCCAAAAAAAGAAAAAAAAAAAAAAAAAAAAAAAAAAAAAAAAGATCTGATCAAAGTTTTACTTTATTTGGGGCAACTTTGATCGTGCCTAATTTTTGAATTTTTGCTCTTAAAATCAATGAAGCCCCGTTTAATATTAATTTCAAAAAAAAAATTTTAATTCTGTAATAGTTTAGTTTCAAAAATGTCAGGTTTGTGTAAAAAAAACAACCAGAAATTCGCTTCTATGCAATAATAGATAATTTAATTACTTAAGATCAGGTACCTATTATTGTTACGCTTATGGTTTATTGAGGTTTTACGACTCATGACCCTCAGCTGTGCTGTCAGGCTTTAAGAAACAGAGTATAACGAAGGACAGGCCGATAACAAGTGGGTTGTGCGCATGCCCATCGCTATGACCGGTGAACTTTGCGTACAAACGTATTTTTTCACCCATAAAACTTAATTCAAAATAATAAAACCGATAAAGGGAGAATCTTTGGCAATAGCTTATTACTCTAGCGTGGAACCTAGTGGTCTTGTCGGCTTGTTACGATAAGGAGAATGCGATGTCTATCTTTGCCTGATCGTCGTTGAACATAATATAACCTTTTAATTAAACCCCTTAAAACTATTTTGACGTGTTATATCTAGTGGAAAACCCAAACTGGGTCGACCCCGACAACATACCGACAAAAAAGCCCCTTGCAAACATCGAAAATGAGCCCCAAGAGGACCCGTTGTTTATAAAGCATTCCGAAGAACATTCCCAAGAATTTTCGAAAACCAGGCAGGAGATTCTCGAACAGCCTGTTTTCCAGCAACCGACTCAAACGCAAGTGTTGAGAGCGGCGAGGAGGACGAGGTACAGTTCTGGCGAAAAACAGGTTTACTCTTCCATAAGATAAAGCGATGTGAGGGAGTAAACTTTTTTTAGGCCGTGACAATACATACATTTTTTTCTACCCTATCTAACGGGATTTAGTGCAACCTAGTTAGTTTATAGATAGAGACCACTCAATATTGTTTCTACTCTGTGCTCTGAGCAATCCCGTTCCATTTTCAAATGTTTTCAGGAAGAAAAAGAGCACCGGCAACACCGACGACGAGAGCACGACCACCATCGAACCTCAACCGTCGAACTCGACCAGTTCGACCGGTGCAACCGGCCCCAACATAACCTCAAACACGACCAGAACGATAAAGATATCGTACGGACCGCAGGGTGAGGGGACCGTGTTGAAGATCCCGGCACAAATAGGTTATTTAATTTAATTCTTTACTTTTTTTGTTGTTATATTTGAAATTTTAAATACATTTTTATTGTCTACCTCAGAATTGCTGGTTTGTTTTTAGGGTTACGTTTTTAGCGTAGGGATAGAGAGGTCTTTAAGGTATATAGTGAAATTTTGTAGAAATTAGCCCGTTTAGTTTAGTTTTAATGGAGCAGCGACAGCTGACGACATGTAAGCTTCTATAGATTGGATGTTATTGGCGCTGCTCTACTACTAATGGCCTATGACTGACTACTACCAAGGAGACAATAAAATTATGTGATAGGTTCCCTCCTCTCCAGATTTGGCACTCGGTGATTTTTAGCATGAACATTTAATTATCTTAATTTCTTCCAGGTTTAATAATTGTTAATAAAAGAGGTCCAGAGGGCATCCTATATAAAGTTTCGGCTGTAAGGGGTTTTACAGCTGAAGCTAAAACCTCGTTTTTGTATCCAATTCAATTACAAAATGCTTTCAAACCTTACTAACACCTCTCCGTAATTACTAAGAAAACCCTAAATGACTTTGTAGATGTTGTAGCCTTTATTTCGCTTGATATGTCGATATGGTTGAAACATATCACAGTTATATGGTTTTCCTCACTTAATTAAAGCGTTCCAACGCTAATCAAGTTAATATAATTCGTCAGTGATAACCTAAAAATAAGAACCATTACTAAAAATTGATCACATGCACTAGAAACCACAAACTTCACATCAAATAAACAGGTTTGATTTAGCCATGATCTAGCCATAGTCGGTGATATGTTGACACTTATCACGATCCGCCACAGACTAGTAATGTTCCCAATTTCCGCACCAGACAGTATCACAGACGATGATTCTGAAGAAAACGTGAACGTGCCGAGTCATGGATCCGCGAAGCTATTGAACACCAAGGCTGCCAGAAAGGCCATGAAGAGGGCAAAGAAAGAGGCCAGGAGGAAAGTCCTTCTAGGGGGTAGTCCCATGTATTTGGGTAAGTGAATAACCCATCTTCATCTATTGGTTGTTCTCTTAATAATAATAATAATAATAATAATAATAATAATAATAATAATAATAATAATAATAAATTTATTTAAAATTTAATAATATAATAAATATGTTTATGTTGTCTTCTATAAACTTATTCTTCAATCCCCTGAAGCTGAGCTTGTTAGGGGCAAATCTTATTTTTAGTTTTAGTGTAAAAAATCATAAATCATAAATATGCATTAAAAATCAAGTTTTAAAGTAAAAATGTTTTTATCGTATAAACGCAGTTTATTTTGAAGAAATATTACCTATACCTAATAAAATTATTAATTTATAATTTTTAAGTAAAAAATATTACTTATATAAATTATTCAGAACAATATTAGTTAATTAAAGCATTTCTAAAAATATTTTCGAATTGTCTGTTTTTATTTTTATTTCGACTTTAAATTTTTTTAATGAAATCAATTTTTTAATTTTTGTTCGTAAATAATCGTTTAAATAAAAAAATAAATATTTGAAATTTTTCTGACTTATTTATTTTAGGTTTTATGGTTATTTCGTTTTTATGACGTGTATTATGATTATGGTTTTTAAATTGTAAAAGGTTTTTATTTTTAAATATATATATTAAGATGTTATAAATGTAAAGTTGTCTTATGTTTAACTTCTTTGTTTCTGAATATAATTCTTTTGAAGGATAAAGATAATCTTTATTGAATATAATTTTTAGAAACCTTTTTTGTAATGTTTCTAGTTTTTAACTAAAGTTCTATTTATTTCTCCCCAGCCTAAAATTCCGTAATTTAAAAATGAGTTTTAACTAACGCGTAATATAATATTTCCATGTCTTACATTTAAAATTTTTTAAATGTTTTTAAAAATCGGTAGTAAACTTCTTAATTTTTTACTTAATTAGGTATTCTTAATGAAAATTCCAATTTAATTTATTATCAAAAATAATTCCTAAATATTTTATTTTATTAACTTTAAAAATTTGAATGTCTTCATTTATTTGAATACTATTCATATTTCGTGGTAGGTTATTTAGTTTTAAAGTAAAAGGAATATAATTTGTTTTATTAAAATTATTTGTTAACAAATTGTTATCAAACCAATTTTTTATAATTTTAAAATCTTTTTTATTTTTATTATTTAAGTTGTCCCAATTTGTGTGTTGACTCGTTCAATAAAAGGTCTCTTGAGTAGTCGAGTTGGTTCCCTGAATTTTTATTTTTTTTTCTTAGGTGGAGCATCCCCTAGGTACCTACCGAGCCCGGGGGCGTCTCCTAGATATACCCTTGGAGGTTCCAGCCCGAGATACACGTTGGGTGGAGCGTCACCTCGACAAGGATTAGGTAACCAATCCCAGTTTGTACTTGTACTATAAAAAGTTCTTAAATAGTAGTGGTGACTCGTCAGGGGAGGCAGTTGCATTCCCCCCTCTGCTACAACAGAAATAATAAAACCTTGGCCTCCTCATTTAAGGTCACTGTTAAATAGGGAATGGGACTATAGAAAATAGCACCACAAATTCTCCCAAGTACTTTAATAATTGCTTGGAATTATGTAATAATAGTTTTTTTGTGACAAAAATGTAGTTTTTGCTAAGAATTTTTATTTAATATTTTATAATTTTAAGGAAATTATTCGATAATTTATAGGTAACAATTCACCGAGGTATATGATTTCCCCTTTCGAAATTACAGTGCCCAGAAGGAGAAAACACAAGATGAAGCATAAGAAAAAACATAGAGAGGACAAGGACAGAAAACATAAGGAGAGTGAGGTAAGTCAATTGAAAGGTTAATGACGAACAAACGTTACTCGTATAAAGTGAAGTTCCCGAACACTTAGACCTTATTTTATAAATATACAGGGTTGCCCATAAGTCCGGAATAAAATTAATATAGCCTTAACAACCTGTAACTTTTGGGAAAAACGCTCGGACACGTCAATTTAGTTTTATATGTGCTCACATTTTGACCTTATTCGTTTGTTTTCTTATAGACATTTTTTGTCAAAGATATGACGACATCGATCTTTTTTTTAATGGAAACACAGCTTGTGATACATCATTTGAAAGCTAATATCTCGTACAGTATGCTTATGAATTTTGGCGCGATTCTGTCGAGCTATTTCAAAATGGCGACTGTTAAAAGTTTTTAAAAAATCGCTATTTAAAAATGTTGTAATTGTTTCACGTTCTGACATTTTGTGACTTAACAATACTTAGTTATGGTTTATTTGTTATTTATTTTGTCAGAAAAAAAATGTAACGAAGCAAAACAAAAAGGTGCATGGTTTAACGTGGCAAATGCTGGAAATGTCCTCCACCCTCCACTTGGCATGCTCCTAGACGATGGTAAAGTCCGTCGACGGAATTCCGAATGGCTTCAGCCTGTATATTATGTGTCTCCAATCTAATTTTGTATTTCAAATCTTCAATATTATTTGGCCTATTTTGGTTAACTTTTTCTTTTAAATATCCCTAAAAAAAATAGTCCAGAGGCGTTAAGTCTGGGGACCTCGGTGGCCATTCAATTGTACCACGTCGTCCAATCCAGCGACCTGGAAATATCTCATCTAAATATTTTTCTCACATTGACACCAAAATGCGGTGGAGTACCATCTTGCTGAAACCAAATTGTTTCATTAGGTATATCTGGATCTACTTCGTTGGGAAAAATAACGGGTAGAGCAGGCATCAACTCGAAGGTTAGGAAATCGCAAGTACCGTTCAGCTCTGAGGTTTCCTTAAAAAAATAATGGCCCCAGAATTCGGTTATTAATGATACCTGCCCATACATTTACTTTCTGGGGCCGCTGAGTATGCGCTTCAAATATCCATCGTGGATTTTCGTGTCTCCAGAAACGATAATTATGTGTGTTAATCACCCCGTTTAAATAGGAAGTAGCTTCATCCGAAAATAATATGTTCTGTGGAAATCTATTATTCTCGTCACACCGTCTCATCATTTCTTCGCAAAATTGCAAACACCTATCATAGTCATCTTCTAAAAGCTCTTGGACAAGATATACTTTATCGGTATTTTTCTGCTTTCAAAAATCTTCCAATAGTAAAGGTCTTTTAATATTACCAGACTAGTTCATAATCAGGAAAGTGATTTACTCTATAGACTTATTTTTCACAAAAAAAGGTCAGCAGCTCTACCCAAGACGAGACCAAAGAACAATGTATCACGCAGAAATTGTCCATCAACCTAAAGCGACTGAACAACACGTATACCTCCTGCCCGACGCAAGACGACACGACCTCGAGCTCGGACGAGCACAGCGAGCAAGTGCCGGACTTTCCCCCGCCGAATCCGCCCTTGATGTTGAGGATCAACGCCCAAACGTTGTCGACTGCCCTGGGAGCCGATGGTAATTAAGCTCTGCGTTTTTTAGCATAATATAATTGTATTATAAAAATATATACAGGGTGTCCGGAAATGATGCGCAAAAAATGTAGGGAATAATTCTAGACCGAAAATAAATGCCATCTCTTCCTATAACATTTTTTTGACAATTGATTACGCTAAAATATCATTGCTTGCATGTGATGAATACGAAATCATTTTAATTTATTTTCAACCTTAGCATAGCAAAGGAAGGAATAGAGACTTTTTGCACCTCTTAAATTAATATCAGTTTTTAGCTCCGTTATGGTTAACTTTATTAAACATAACGAGTAGCGCCACTGTTAAAACCAGAGATTTTGCAGCGCCTATACGTTCTGTCTGTGGTTATTAATTTGGCGCCGGCGCACCTAAACAAAATAAAATACCTAACCTAACAATAATTTGATTAAGTTGTATATGTTAATGTAAAGCTATTATTGCTTTGGATTTTAATTAATTGCTTATCACAATTTTAATTCATAGCAATGATGCTTCATAACTTTTGTATGTTCCGGCAACCATGCAGTTTAAGCATAACCATAAGGATAACGATAAGCTCTTCCTTATCCTTCCGTAACTAACGGAGTCCATTATGGTTATTAACCATAGCGGATCACCTTTCTGACATTGCGCATGCTCAGAATAACCATAACCACAAAAGAATGACGAATTAAGAGGTGCAAAAAGTCTCTAATATTCCATGGAGTTAGTCGGAATTTTTTAGGAAGAATTAATTTGTGCATTGAAGAGAAAGGACGTCACTTTGAACCTTTGATTTAAATGTTTAATTTATTGTTCTATTAACATATTATTTTAAAACTGCAAATAAAATTTATCTTTACCACTGTTAATAATCCATTTTCGAAAAAACTGTTATAGGAAGAAATAGCATTTATTTTCGGTCTAGAATTATCACTTATAATATCCCTAGTAATTAAATTATTACCGGAAATTTTTCTGAGGTCATGAATAATCGAGAAAAAATTACCGGTTATTAATTGAAGCACGTGGGATATTCGGTAAGGAAATGTTACACTCATTTATTAAAAAACCTACGTAAAAATTAATTTTTTTATTAGAAATGACATATATTTAATATTACTGAAACTAATATCATAATGAGCCATGGAATAACAAAACAATCTACGGTTGCCAAGTGTGACAGGTGACAGTCTATTAGTTACGTATACGTTCACAATCATTAATTGAGCAAGTCTTGTAAAGTTGCCACAGTGGATCTTTGCCCGTGCGTCATCAATCAACGATCAGGACTCGACGTGGTTAATAACTCTGCATCCTTGTTTATTACAGTAACAAGTTTGAATAAAAGCATAAAAGAACGTCTCCAAAATTCCGCAATAATATAACGTGCTAGACAAGGATAAAACTATAAACGTCAGTTAATTACTTTCTTTATTTGTTTAGTTGACAACCGTTGTATTTTAGAACGTCATTGTCAACCTTATTTTGATCTGCCAATCTAATTCGTATTTTGTAAATCTGTGTGCCTTAGAACTGTTCCTGTTTCTAAAAATAGTTCTTTTTAGAGGTAATTATACCCACCATCTGTTTTGACGGTAAGTATTTATGGATTTTTATAATAACTAATTTATTTATTTTAAATATTCTAACCGTGAAAGTTCTTTGAAACGTTTACGGCAGTGGCTAAATTCCCTTAAATGAAAGGATGTTAAAAATTTGACTTTTGCGATTTTAATAGTCAATAAAACACCAAACTTTTGTAGATTTTAAGCTTTAAAAATAGTATTAAATGTATAAACATTTGTTTGTCAATTTCTTTTAGATAATAGAGAATGCCGGGCAAAACTTAAAATAAATAATAATTTTTCGTGATATTATGTAGGTACGTCAAACGGTAGGCAGGCACGTCCATTTTATGAACTTAACTTAGTTTTGACTTTTTTCGTCTCGTAATTTTGATTTGATTCATACGATTTTGATGACGTAAAAGTGATGACGCACGGGAAAAGAACCGCTGTGGCGACTTTAGTTAATGTTGTGTATAATTTTGATTGTGTTTGAAAAAATGTTGGTAAAATAAAATATAATTTTCCAGCTTTAGTTATATGAATCATTTATAAGTAACTTAAAAACATTTTATATTTTCATTTTTTATTAACTTCATTCAACTAAACTTGGTGGAACATCATTTTTTGTTAATATTTTGGAAGCATGTATCTACTTTAATATCGCCAAATTCTCCACAAAATAAGAAATTTGTTGGTGAAATAAAATATAATTTTCCAGCTTTAGTTATATGAATCATTGATAAGTAACTTAAAAACATTTTATATTTTCATATTCTGTTAACCTTATTCCACTAAACTTGGTGGAACATAATTTTTTGTTAATTTTATTTTAAGGTCCTGCGTTATGATTTTGACATTTTTGAAATGACGTTTCAGGAAAATTTTTATTTATTAATTTTACCACAAAAATTTCCGGTTATGCTTTGGGTTTCTATGGTAACCGAAGAAAAATCAAGCTTCTGATTGGTAGAAATTAAGAGTGTAAAATTTTCTCCCTTAATTTTTTTCCCGTCATTTCCGGACAAAGAGTAAACTGTTGTTTTGAATTTATGGAAAGGGTAAATAACGATAGGTAATTCTCTCGCAATGTTTTTTGTACCGACGAATGCACCTTCACATTAAACAATGAACCAAATGTTCGAAATTGTAGATATTGGAGGACAGAACATGAACACAGATTTATACAAACAAGGACTCGATTTATAATTATTATTATTACTCGTGGTTGCGTTGAGGTATGTTTCAGAGCCATATACAGGGTGTCCCATAACTTATGGGCCGTAGAGAAACTGGAGATACTAGACATCAAACTAAGCCGATTAAGTCCTATAAGTTTTTTCGGATTGTTACTCGTTCTAGAGATACAGGGTGTTGAAAGTAAAAGTTTATTCTCGAAAATAAGCCATAGTTTTAAAACCGTTTAATGAATCGAATTGAAAGTTGGCAGTATTATGTTTTTATGAGCAAGAAATAAGAATTTGTAAAAATTTTTAAGTTTCACACTAGAGGGCGCTAGTTGCATACACTGGGCTTCAGAAATCTATGATTTTTTTTCTTACCTGTGATATTAGGTGTTTTTCATTTAAAGTTTCTTAAAGAAGGGCATTTTCTGAGTCAAAAAGGTGTACTTGATTGATCTTAATATCTTTAACGGTTATCGAGATATTTCCCTTTAAACATCCCAAAGCATAAAAAAACATAGTACATAATTAAATTAATATTTTAATTATCACAACGCAATAAATTCGAAACAGTGGAACAAAAACAAGAAGCTCACTTTAGTAAATGTTGAAAGTGACCACCGTTGACCTCAATACACTTTATTAAACTTTTAACTAAATAAATAATAATATTAATAATAATAATAATAAACTTTAATTTCAACACCCTGTATCTCTAGAACGAGTAACAATCCGAAAAAACTTATATGACTTAATCGGCTTAGTTTGATGTGTAGTATCTCCAGTTACTCTACGGCCCATAAGTTATGGGACACCCTGTACAGTGTGACCAGTAACGTCCGCATCATATGGGATTTTTTTTTATTAATAGCTTTATTCGAAATTTGACTTGGGCATCAAGTTATGCTTCGATAGAGATGAAAATTAAGCAAAAAAATAGTGGTCACGTGATTCGCATTATCTGTCAAATATTATTTTTTTCCAAAAAATAATTCAAAAGTGGGGTTATTTCTAAAAATATCGAAAAAAGGTATTAGAAATAGTTTTTTTAAATGCAGTTTCGAGCCTATATGCGAAATTTCAGCTGCATTAGATAATTTTGATTTTTTACTCACAACTAAAATTTATTTTCCACTTAATAAACACTTTACTGATGACACTGTGTTCTTTTTTTGTCTTAATATTAAGGTGTGTTACTTTCAGACACAAACTACGTTTTCAAAAATACTTATTTTATGAAGTTACCTTATACAGGGTCAAAAACAAATAAACTTTGCACAACATGCGACCAAATTTTAATAGCCCAATTTTGATTTTGTAGAAAGACACACATTTTAATACGGCACTACTTTAAAGAAAATATATCTGAAATAAAACATTGTCAAAACTAAGAAGTTTTATGTAGGTTGCGTTGAGTCTTATTTTGCAAAAGTGGTGCAATTTACAAAATATGGGTAAAAATCAAAATTATCTTATGCAGCTGAAATTTTGCATGTGGGCTAGAAACTGCATTTAAAAAAACTTTTTTCAATAACTTTTTTCGATACTTTCAGAAATAACCCCACTTTTGAATTATTTTTTGGAAAAAATAAAAATTTGACAGATAATGCGAATCACGTGACTACTATTTTTTTGCTTAATTTTCATCTCGATCGAAGCAGAACTAGATGCCAAAGTCAAATTTCGAATAAAGTTATTAATTAAAAAAAAATCCATGATGCGGACTTTACTGGTCACACCGTATAATTTTGAAGAATTTACGAAGAGTTTTTCTAATTATTAGAAAACAATAAAATTTGGTGTACGTGTCCATCATGCAAGGACCTTGAAAAAAGTCTAATACAATTTTTTTGTAAAATTAATAGGTGAGCCGTTTTAGCAAAATTTACATGGGATTTCGCATGGCGATGCGCTACGGTATACATAATATTGACCGCTAGTCTTTATAGATACCGAATAGCCCTGTTAACATACATAAAATCCTTGAAAATTCATAATGGTAAAGAAAGGCTCTTTCATAGGTGTCCGCCTTCTTGTCGGCGACGTCGTATGGGGTAAAATCCACGGGTTTCCTTGGTGGCCAGGGAAAATCTTAACCATTACCAGTTGTAACTCTCAAGGACCTCAAGCACACGTGGCATGGTACGGCTCGTCGACGTCAAGTTTGATGCAGTGCGATCAACTAAGTCATTATTTGGATAATTTTAAGGTTAGAAATCACCAATTAAATATTAACTAACACTTTTTTCAATTACATATTTTAATTAATTTGTACAAATAAGAGGCAAACAGTTTCGTATAGTCAAATCTGGTCTTATCATGCGGGTCCAAAGGTCACCGATCGTATGAATCAATTCGAAAATTCCAGAGCTTATCAAAATGTTGCGAGATTATGTAGGTATCAATATACCCGGAGAAAAGAAACATAGTTTTATTATTTTAACTGTCGTGGAGCTAGCCACATATAATATTATTATTTTTGCAAAAATTATGTACATAATACTACATGGGTGGCGAACCTTTATGTATTAACGTGCCATTTTTTCTAAAAAAATGTTTAATGAGGCCATAGACGTGCCGTCAAATTCGTAATATAATAATTCATAGTAAACTTTGTGATCGGTGGCGTGCCCAAAATTTTATGTCGCGTGCCATCAATGTCTATTGTCTATGAAAGAAAGCATAATATAATACCGAAGAATACTAAAAAAATGTAAACAAAGAAAACCGTTTATAATTATAGACTAAAAACTTTAAAACTGTCATCATCACTTAGAAATTCTGAAAAGTCCTCGTCATCTGAGTCGTCCTCGAATGGAGCAATGATCATCGGCGCTACTTCGACATCTAATACTTGTTCTCGATCCCACCAATTCCTTATTAATTTTTCTGTATGTTCCACCGATTTCTTCCAGTACGCCTGCGTAATATGATCCAACGAATCTTGCCAAACTATCTCTACTTGCGAGGATTTAAGATCATCACCTACATGTTTTTCATCAAAAGATTTCGCCCCAGCCCATATAAATTCTAAAATCACATTAAACTGGCAATGATATGGCGGCAGTTGTAGAACCTCATGCAATATTTCATCCACAGCGTATATTTTGGGTGATTTGAGATACTTTGCCATTGATAGGAATTCGGATTTAACATATTTGGTAAAGGATTTTGGTTGTGTTTTTCAAGCCACTCATAAGTATCACTTTTTTGCCAAGATGAACTAGGTTGTTTATTTAAAATTCTTAAATGATATGATGCATTGTCTAATACAATTAAAGACGGCTAATCTAAATTAGGGATTAATTGAGCTTTTAGCCATTTTTCAAACATTTCACAATTCATATTGTCATGATAGTCAGAACTTTTTGATGTGGAAGAAAAAATTAAGCTTGCACCTGGAACATATCCTGCACCTGGAACATATCCTGTTACAGAACCGGCATGTAAAATAATGAACCGCTTTCCCGTGCCACATCCCTTTTTTCTTTTCACGCTTTTCACAGAATCATCCATCTTGCCATGATTTTGAACCACTTCCATTTGAAAATATGTTTCGTCTAAAAATACTACTTTTCTAAATTTTGATTTGTAATTTTCCGTATATTTTTTTAAAAACTGACTCACTATCTGTGGCTGCTCACATAAAAATCTTCGATAACAGTGTTTTTTATAGCGAAAACCCAGGTTAGGTTAGGTTAGGTTAGAGTGGCAGACCTCTGGCATTGACCAAACAGTCACACGTAGTCCTGTAGGACCGTTGTGGTACCACACGTGTTCCGCGGAACCTATCCGCATCAGCCTCCTGATGGTTAACGCGACGTGACGTAGATCGTAGAAGAATCTTGACAGCTCATTCAAACCAGCCACTGCTGTTAATAAACTTCGTAAGTCGACCCAGTTGCAGGCTGCTCACTTCCTCCAGATCATTAAAGAATGGTTCGCCCAGGGCATTGAACCTTCTTCTAGCGAGGCCGGGGCATTCACACAAGAAATGCTGAATACTTTCCTCCTCCTCTTCATCTCTGCAACTTCTACAGAAATCGTTAGTTGGTACTTGCATACGTTCAGCATGTCTACCGAACAGGCAATGTCCGGTGACTACGGCAGTGATGTTTCTTAGGTCCTTCCGACCGTGTTGTAATAGCACTGCGGTTTTCCTGTCGTCGAGAAGGGGCCACAATTGCCTGGAGATGCTACAAGTTGCCAGCCCTGTCCATCTGCTTTGTGCAAGTTGTTTAGCTATTTGATCTATATCCTCTTTGACTGATCCCAGTGGTCTAGCCACAGTATTCTCTGCTAGTTCGGCAGACCTGCTTGCGCCCTCCCTGGCGAGCACATCAGCAGTCTCGTTGCCCTGTATTTTGCTATGTCCAGGAACCCAACACAGGGTGATTCGATGTTGAGCACCAAGTGTGCAGAGATTATTGCGACAGCGCCTTACTAATTTTGACTTAGTGTTGCTGGAGCAAATTGCCTTTATGGCTGCTTGACTGTCTATATAGATTGCTATAGACGCAGCTGCTTTCAAGCCAGGGTGATCCCGCAGGGTGTTGACTGCTTTATCCACTGCAAAAATTTCTGCCTGGAAAATGCTGCAGTAGTCAGGGAGTCTGTACGACCTCTGTATTTGCATGTTCTCGGAGAAGATACCAGCTCCAACCCCGACGTCCATTTTTGAACCGTCAGTGAAGATCGAGTGATCCGCCTCCATTATTACTTGATTGCCTTCCTACTCCTCCCTACCCGGAATGAGCATAGAAAAGCCCATTCCAAAGTCTGGCAGCGAAACAGTGTAATCGGTCGGCTCTCGCAGATTTTGGCCTGGATATATCCTTAGTATGCTACTGTGTCCGTAGTTGGTGCTGGTCCAGCATTTCGACTCTTTCAGTCGCAGAGCACTTTTTGCAGCCACACTTTTTCCGTAAATATCCATGGGTATCAGATGCAGCATCACTTCCAGTGCCGCCGTCGGTGCTGAGTGAAGGGCACCGGTCACTCCTAAACAAGCTGCCCGTTGTACCTTTGTTAGTTTCTTCATGTTTATTGCTTTTTCCAAAGCAGTCCACCAGACCATGACCCCGTAGGTTAGTATAGGTCTTACAATGGCTGTATAAATCCAGTGAACTATGTGGGGTTTCAATCCCCATTTCTTACCAATAGCTTTTTTGCAGGCATAGAACGAGCGAAAACCCAACTTTTTTATTAATTTTGATAACGATTCAAGTCCGATTTCCCAAACACCTCGAATTTATTAATTTTCTTTTAAAACTGGAAGAGTTACATTGGTTTTTGATCTGTATAAATCATAAATCACGTTCCGAACTCCCATTTTAATATTTTCGCTCAAATCTTCAGTCTTTGGCTTTCTTCGTTTAAATTTTTTAGTATTCTTCGGTATTATATTATGCTTTCTTTCATGCACAATTTTCTGCACAGTCCTTAACATAATTCCCAGTGCTTTTGCTACGGTATCCCGCATATTGGTTGGCGATTTTTCACTTTTTCTTTCATTCTCGAAATAGTTTAACAAATTAAGCACCGTTTTTTTTTTCTTGGGGATGCAAAAAACCAAAAAAATGCTTTTTATCGTTCATATTGTCACATTAAATTAATTGGCGAAGTCACAAAACTGACATCTTTAAATCAAGACTAAGGTGGCAGGTACAAACTTTAGTGAATCGCTGAAAATTAATTACATATCCTTTTCTTTCACGTCAAAATTGCATAAGTCTGTCATATTTGCCTTACGGATTTTATTTGGATAGTATGATTAAACGCAACAAAAGAAAAGAAAAATTGAAAGTACGTCTTTGTTAAATCGTAAGACCCGCACGATAAGACCGGATCTGACTTTCGCAATAAAACCTCACAATATATCCAGTGGCGTTCCACAAGGCTCAGTTTCAGGTTCAATACTAGTTATTTTCTTTCTCAATAAAGATATACTCATTTTACTTTTGCTCTGGAGTCGACTATAAATAGTGGTCTGGAAATGCATATTTGTAATAAATCTTCTTGAATAGATTCGTTACAACAAAAAGAAAAGGGGTCCCTACAAGGAGGCCATCAAACAAGCGACCACCGAAGCGCAAGAGAACGCTGAAAACCGAGTGAGACAACCGTTGGGAAACTCGCCGTCTCACAATATCATACCGCAAGTTGTACAGCCGGCTCTGGCGTCGCCGAGAGAGATAGATGTTGTTTCGTAGAGTAAAATATAGGTAAATGTGTGTCAATTGGTGTGTATGTATGAGTGAGACGCAATTTTAATTAGTGGATACTTTGAGGATAGACCTCGTGTACTAAGGGAGTGGTGAGGTGTGCAAAAGAAAGTATACTTTGTTTGTACAGGTAATTTTCTTTAATTCTGATCCACTACTACAGATAAACCCAGTTTGACATTAGCTCTTGTAGATCAGGGCTGAAGCCTTTGAAAATGGTAAAAAGTGAAAAAAATAATAGTAGGATGAAACCCATTGGAAAAGGAAGAGAATATTACAAAAATGAAAGGAAAAATAATTTACGGGCGATCCGAGGTCGGGAAGTGGAAAGGGGTGAGTTTTTAAGGGTAGAAAACGATTTATCTCCATTTCCGGCAAAACTACCAGTCCTATGGAAAAACGTTAAATAGTAAAGTTGTAGGTAATAAAAAGATCTACAACTTTTGTATTTACACTTTTTGCACATAACCTCAAAATTTATGTGAAAAATTCAAATGGCCAAGTTTTTGGTTTTTTATTTTTATCTTTTACAAGAAAAAGTTTTTTTTCACGAAATTTGGTGAAAACTTACCTTTTTATGTCCCAAACACACTGCAATTTTTTTGATTTAAAATATTTATTTTTTCACCTTATTTTGACTTAATATCGAAAAAGCACTCTAATTTTCAATCGAAAATTCTCACGTCAAAATATCTGCTTTTTTAAAAAAGTCGGTGGGCTTTTTGTTCGTTGAAATCTCTACTTTCTGATGGTGTAAAAAAAATATACATTACTATGGTAAATGTGATGAAATCCCCTTTAAATCCTACCTTTAATTATATTTAGAACAACTATTTTCGCATATTTTTTGCGATCTTTATGTTTTATGGATTTGTAATTTTTTTGTTTATCAATGTAACATGGACTCTTACGTTTTTCGAGTAATTAAAGTATAAATTTCAATAAATAGCTCAAAATTGTACATAATGATTTAAAAAAACCGTTTCTTTGCATTTTTTGAGAGCATTTACCATAGTAATGTATTTTTTTTTACACCATCCGAAAGTAGATATTTCAACAAACAAAAAGCCCACCAACTTTTTTAAAAAAGCAGATATTTTGACGTGAGAATTTTCGATTGAAAATTAGGGTGCTTTTTCGATATTAAGTCAAAATAAGGTGAAAAAATAAATATTTTAAATCAAAAAAATTACAGTGTGTTTGGGACATGAAAAGGTAAGTTTTCACCAAATTTCGTGAAAAAAAAAATTTTCTTGTAAAAGTTAAAACAAAAACTTGATTATTTGAATTTTTCACATAAATTTTGAGGTTATGTGAAAAAAGTATAAATACAAAAGTTGTAGATCTTTTTATTACCTACAACTTTGCCATTTAACGTTTTTCCATATGACTTGCAGTTTTGCCGGAAATCGAGATAAATCGTTTTCTACCCTTAAAAACTCACCCCCTTCCACTTCCCGACCTCGGATCGCCCGTACATTATTTTTCCTTTCATTTTTGTTATATTCTCTTCCTTTTTCAATGGGTTTCATCCTACTATTATTTTTTTTGGTTTCAAAAATTATCGACCCTGGTCTATTGTGCCAGATCCTCCAGGAAATATTTATTTTTAATCCATGCAAAATCATATTTATAACGTTTTTATGTATGTATACAATAAATATAAATTAGCAAGATGCAGTGAGGTGGTTGAAGTTCTCTGGAAGTTATTTTGACTAGAATCGAAGGAAATTACCTGTATATACAAAATTCGCAATCTCAGTACTCTTTACAAACTTCATTTTGTCACATTCTTACCGTTGAAACGTGTTAGATCTGAGCAACTGATTTTTGTTGAATCCTGGAAGCTACAAGAGTGAAAAATCTGTTGAAAAATTACTGTGAATTTTATAATTATTTTTTAAAATGGCCATATTATTATAATTTAGGCGTTAGACAGATGCAGTGTGTTAGTTGTATGACTTTTAAAAAATGTTGTCTATTTATTCTTACGTGCGACAAAATACGGTGAATTAAAACGAGTCAAACTTTGAAATCTCGGCAAGTGTTAACGTCATTTTTATTTTGCCTATTTTTCTGCGTATTATAGTGTTCTCAGTTACATTTTGATGTTTGTGTGCTTTATACAGGGTGTCCGGAAATGATGAGCAAAATATTTAGGGGATAATTCTAGACCGAAAATAAATGCTATCTCTTGCTCCTCACTGTATGCGCATTTTGACTGAATATTTTTATTCTCCTAACCTTTCGACATAAAAAAGGTATACTACTTTTGTTTCGATAAATCTAACCGTTTTCGAGAAAAACGCTAAAATAACTTTGCTTGCATGTGACGAATACTAAATCATTTTAATTTATTTTCAACCTTAAACATAGCATAGCAAAGGAAGGTATATTCCATGGAGTTCGTCGGAATTTTTTTAAGAAGAATTAATTTATGCATTGAAGAGGAAAGACGTCACTTGAAACCTTTGATTTGAATGTTTAATTTATTGTTCTGGTAACTTATGTATTTTAAAACGGCAAATAAAATTTAACTTTAACACCCTGTAACTCCGTAATCAATTTTCGAAAAATGTTATAGGAAGAGAAGCATTTATTTTCGGTCTACACCCTGTATAAGTGGCTACAAAATTAACGAAAGGCTCCAAGAAACCAATGTTTTACATTTGTTTTAATTGATCCATACAAGCACACAAAGTTCTTAGATTTATGCAAAGCTGCAAGGCAAGAGAACTCGTGCTCCAGCCAATAAAGGTGCACGAAACCCGACAATAACACATTGTAAGTCGCTTGCCAGATCTATCTTTTAAAAATGAAGTACAGTGAAAAGTATAAAAATCAATCAGTAAAAATGATACCTACATATAATTGTTTCATTCTTCACAAGTCATAATATACACCCCGTGCAAAACAAACGGGCGTTATAAAATTTGGATTAAGTTTAAGGATTTATAACTTTTTTATTTTTACTGCGATTTAAGTGATTTTTTAGAGAGCTATAGACACGTTTATTAGTTTTAATAGGCTTATACAAATTTTAAGAGAAATTGGTTTTTTGACATATTATAGAAGGATATTCCACCTTAAAACAACAATACAATAACACACGGCAATCCAAATGCAAACTCGGTCACCGGTCAGGATGACGGATGACGGAAAAGTCATACTTCGTGACGTCATCGGGCTTGGCGCGTTTAAAGGGTCGTTTGAAATGCTTTTGACACGCGCGAAACTTTAAAGAGTTTTAACCAAGTTATTACTGATTTTTAAGGAGTAATAAATGGGGAATATTTCTTAGGCCTAACTAAATCATATTATTGAAAAAAAAAAATTGGAAAGTTCCCTAATATTCCACAGGGTATTTTGACACTAGGCAAAAAAAAAAAACTTTTCGATTATCATTGTATAATGTCAAAAAAACAATTTCTCTTAAAATTTGTTTAAGCATCTTGAAACTAATCAATGTATCTAGAGCTCTCCAAAAAATCACTTAAATCGGAGTAAAAATAAAGTTATAAATCCCTAAACTTAATCCAAATTTTATGACGCCCGTTTTTTTTTTGCACGGAAGCGTATGATGGAGTTTGGAAATTGAATTTTTTATAGTCCACCCCGTATAATATTGTCGCATAACAGATTCTAGCTTACTTGAAATATTGCAAGAGTTAAACAAAAAACCTACTCAACCCGAATTTATTTTTATTTTTATGCGAAAGATATTTTCGAATCAAGAAAATATTTCTTTGTTTAACTGTTGCGTTATTTCCTTGTACTATTGTAATGTAAGTGTTATGAGTTACAAGTTACAATGTTTGTTTAACGATTGTCTTTGCAATTGTTTTGTAGCAAAACACTTGGTGATTTTATGCAAGAGACATTTTTACATCGCGATTTTTATAAAATGTATCGGTGTTTTTTAAAGGAATGAAATAGGCGACAGATTTGATAAAATTGGTTCTGGGAATCCCCCGTTAGTTCTCTTATGTTCACTAATTTCTTAGCATTTATAATGAGGTGCTCTGCAAACCACATGTCCCTATGTTTTCAAAATATAAGACCCGATTCAAATAAAACTGAAGTTTGAGAAAAACTGTGGTTAAGAGATCGTCTCAAATATTGCGACCTTTTGAAAATATGTGAAGTTCCATAAAATGTTTGACAGGTAATTTTTTATGATCAATTTTGCTCCGCGGTCTATTATTTTACCAAATAACTAGATATTTAAAAGATTACGTTTGCTTGTCGATTTTTTGGAACTTTAGTTAGATACTATGATTGATTACTTAAAAAGGCTTATATCACATATCTTTGGTGAATCAGCGTTTTGCTTACTGTTTATAAAACTAATTTACAAGATTCACAAAATTTTGTTATATACAATAATATATCTGTGATTTTATTCTCGTAGGGTAAGTAACTGTAAGTTGAAATATAAACCTCATTCTTTGGTACACTTGGTGTTTTTGTGCTCACTTTTTTCTGTACTACCTCGGACGATGTTTGGTATATATACAGTGTGTCCACGGATAGAGTTTGGAGGAGGAAAACCTTTTTTATTAGTAGGTATAGAAGAAAAAGTCGTTCTTTATAAAAACGTCTTCTTGTGTTGAAACTACAATTTCGAATATCAGAATTGCGATAACTATAAAGGTTTCGTCACAAGCAAAATTCATTTAATAAATCAAGGAATTAAAAAAAAAACCTAAGAAGTAGAGCCCGATACCGAAGGTTCGGTTTCGGCCGAACCTTCGGCCATGCCGAAACTCATGCAGTGTTCGTGAATTGTCGCGCACCGTTCGGCTAACTTTAGGTGGGTTCGTAGGCAGTGTTGTCTATATAAATAATAGATTTTTTCTGCCGACTATTTTTTTTAGTGGGAAGAGTTCAATCCGTTCCCAAGATCGATTTCGCCCTATATAAAATAAATTTCAGTTATACAATAAAAATTTTAAGTTTCGGTTTTGGCCGAAGATTCGGTTTCGGCTGAAAATCTTGTGTCGGTCGGACACTACTAAGAAGTAAAAATGTTGTTTTAGAGTCTTTAGACGAACCCTATATAGAAATCGCAAATCTGATTTTCGAAATTGTAGTTTCAGCACAAGCAGACGTTTTTTCTTATAAAGAATGACTTTTTCTTCTATACCATATCTCCTTGTACAAGTTTTCATTAGATTTTTTACTAATGTACATAAAATTATAAAAGAAAAACCTTAAAAATCAGTGAAACCACTTTGTATATTTTCTCAAAAAATACAAAACAAAATATTCACAAAATCGTACAAAGCATAATACTAGATCACAAGTAAAAGTACAGGGACAGTCAAACAAATCAATAAAATAACTCACAACCTAAGCGAAATAAGCAAAGGAAGCCCAGGAAACAGGCGCTCAGATTGTCCAAACTATTCAATGGATTTCTTTGAGTGCACCCATAGGTAAATATATTTCTATAATAGTTGTGTGTGATGTAAAAATGTTATTTAGCTCCATCCAGCTTGTAGGGTTTTTAAGTGATCATGTACCCTCTTTGTGCAATTAAGTTGGCAAAACATTTCTCTTAAATTCTCGAAGTGCATGAGGCTGAGGCCTGCTAGACCAAAGTAGGTGTGCATCGGGTCCGGCACAGAATTAACCTACAAGTAGAATAAGTATTAATAATTTTCAAGAAACATTACTAGGTAAAAGAAGAGTTTACAATTCATAGACCAGGGCTGAAGCCTTTGAAAATGGTAAAAAGTGAAAAAAAATAAACATAATGATAGCAAAAACCATGCGAAAATAGTTGTTCTAAATATAATTAAAGGTAGGATTTAAAGGGGATTTGATCACATTTACCATAGTAATGTATATTTTTTTTTACACCATCAGAAAGTAGAGATTTCAACGAACAAAAAGCCCACCGACTTTTTTTAAAAAAGCAGATATTTTGTCGTGAGAATTGTCGATTGAAAATTAGGGTGCTTTTTCGATATTAAGTCAAAATAAGGTGAAAAAATAAATATTTTAAATCAAAAAAATTACAGTGTGTTTGGGACATAAACAGGTAAGTTTTCACCAAATTTCCTGAAAAAAATTTTATTTTTGTAAAAGATAAAAATAAAAAACCAAACACTTGGTTATTTGAATTTTTCACATAAATTTTGAGGTTATGTGAAAAAAGTGTAAATACAAAAGTTGTAGATATTTTTATTACCTACAACTTTGCCGTTTAACGTTTTTCCATAGGACTTGTAGTTTTGCCGGAAATCGAGATAAATCGTTTTCTACCCTTAAAAACTCACCCCCTTCCACTTCCCGACCTCGGATCGCTCGTAAATTATTTTTCCTTTCATTTTTGTTATATTCTCTTCCTTTTCCAATGGGTTTCATCCTACTATTATTTTTTTTGGTTTCAAAAATAATCAACCCTGGTCTATCAGCGAACTAGAGAAATGAGCGCTCATAGTTTGCCAATTCGGCACTAGCTACTACGTCACAAATCACATAACCTCATTTTCGATGGGGGGAAAAACAAACGATTTTTACATTTATTTACGTACTATTTTAATTGATTTAATTAGCAAAATTATAGTAGAGTCTTGTTTCAGACGTGTAAAAGCATCCTCGAAGATAACAAAAAAGGTTCAAAGTGTTTTGAAAGTGTTAAAATAATCGTGTAATATTAAGCTTAAAAGTTAAAGTGTGAACGCCTAGAACTTGCAAGTTGTTGATTTTTTACTATTTTTTTTTTCCAAAAACATACAGTGTGACCAGTAAAGTCCGCATCATATGAGATTTTTTTTTATTAACAGCATTATTTGACTTTGGCATCAAGTTTTGCTTCAATCGAGATGAAAATTAAGCAAAAAATAGTAGCCACCTGATTCGCATTATCTGTAAAATTTTAATTTTTTCCAAAAAATAATTCAAAATATTTCTGAAAATATCGAAAAAAGTTATTGGAAAGTTTTTTTAAATGCAGTTTCTAGCCCACATGCAAAATTTCAGCTACATAAGATAATTTTGATTTTTTACCCATATTTTGTAAATTGCACCACTTTTGCAATATAAGACTCAACGCAACCTACATAAAACTTCTTAGTTTTGACAATGCTTTATTTCAGATACATTTTCTTTAAAGTAGCGCCATATATTAAATGAGTGTTTTTCTACAAAATCAAAATTGGGCTATTAAAATTTGGTCGCATGTGATGCAAAGTTTATTTGTTTTTGACCCTGTAGAAGGTAACTTCATAAAATAAGTATTTTGAAAACGTAGTTTGTGGTTGAAAGTAATACACCTTAATATTAAGACAAAAAAGAACATAGTGTCATCAGTAAAGTGTTCATTAAGTGGAAAATAAATTTTAGTTTAACTTAACGTAAAGTTTATCTATTTTCAACAATTTAATTAAATAATTTATTTTATTTTTTATTTTTTTACTTTCAGACACAAACTACGTTTTCAAAAATACTTATTTTATGAAGTTACCTTATACAGGGTCAAAAACAGATAAACTTTGCATCACATGCGACCAAATGTTAATGGCCCAAATTTGATTTTGTAGAAAAACACACATTAATATGGCGCTACTTTAAAGAAAATGTATCTGAAATAAAGCATTGTCAAAACTAAGAAGTTTTATGTAGGTTGCGTTGAGTCTTATTTTGCAAAAGTGGTGCAATTTACAAAATATGGGTAAAAAATCAAAATTATCTTATGCAGCTGAAATTTTACATGTGGGCTAGAAACTGCATTAAAAAAAAACTTTTTCTAATAACTTTTTTCGATATTTTCAGAAACAACCCCACTTTTGAAATATTTTTAAAAAAAAATTAAAATTTGACAGATAATCCGAATCGCCGAACTACTATTTTTTTACTTAAGTTTCATCTTGATTGAAGCAGAACTTGATGCCAAAGTCAAATTTTGAATAAAGCTATTAATAAAAAAATCCCATATGATGCGGACTTTACTGGTCACATTGTACAGCAGATCTTTTGTGTTTTTATTTAACATATGGGTACACATTCTAATTGCTCCCAGGACAGGAATAACTTTTTCAGTGATGCTTTGTATATGCGCAGACCACGTTAATTTTTTTGTAATTGTGATTCCCAAGTATCTGTACTGGTGAACTTTTTTAAGCTCTCTATTATTAAGCTTAATTCTTGGCTGAATTGGGCCTTTTCCTGTTTGGCCTAATGCCATGTGAACTGTAATAAAAGTCTTGATGAAAATTAACGCTACAGCGCTTAAAACTACAAGTTATAAAGGTCCAAACCCTAAAAATATCAAAAAGTTCCAAAAATTACACAAAACTTAAAAAATAAAACAGAACAAAACAAACACACTATGTTTGTCCCCCCCCCCCCCACGAAAGTGAGGTTATGTCATGTGTGTGACGCCACGAACTAGTACCTAATTGTATTTTAAAACGCCACAACCTTACCCATTTTGAAAATCCGCCATATTTATCCTGAGTCATTAAGACAAATTCCGGGTTGTCATCTGCCTCTATAAACTGATATGCATTTAATATTTTTAGGGTTCCTCCTGTCCAAAACGAATAACACGTATCGGTAGGTTTATTCGGTCTTCCATTAAATCCTTAAAAATTATATATAGGTATAACCTAAATCCGTTTATTTGGGGAATACTACTGCAAGCAGTGGTCAAGGCATAGTTGAACTATTTTCACAGCACTTTTCAGGTGTATATGAAAAAACAGATTGTTACATTCCGGACTTTAAGACTAAAAGGAATGGCGATATCTCTATGGGTAATGTGTCTCTGTCTAATGTTTTTGAAAAGATCTGTCAATTTCCTAATAAACCATCGGCAGGTCCAGATCTGTTACCTATCTTATTTTTTAAGAAATGCGTATTCACTCTCACCAAACCTTTGCATACCCTGTTTAATGCTTCTATCGATCAGGGCATATTTCCTACTGCCTGGAAAAGTAGCTTTCTTGTACCAATCTTGAAATCGGGTGACCCTGAGAATGTTAAAAATTACAGAGGCGTCTGTAATCAAAATATAATGGCGAAAATCTTGGATAGTCTTATTTATGACCAAATTAGCTGGGCATGCAAGGGTATTGTTGATCCGAGTCAGCATGGCTTTTGCTCAGGCCGCTCAACGGTGACAAACCTTGTGGTGTATGAGGCTGATCTGTTGGAAGCCTTGGAGGATGGAAATCAAGTGGACTCGGTGTACACTGACTTCTCCAAGGCTTTTGACAGGGTCAACTTTGGCCTTCTCCTGGCAAAGCTTCGGGCAACGGGCTTTGATGAGAGGACTGTTTGCTGGTTTGCGAGTTTTCTTGAGGGACGCACACAGCGTGTTAAAATCAATAATTTCGTTTCAGATCCATTTTTGGTTTATTCTGGGGGTTCCACAGGGTTCCCACTGTTCACCCCTTTTGTTTAACATTTTTATTAATGATATACCTAATTTTGTTGTGCATTCCAAAGGAAGTTCTTATGCCGATGACCTCAAATTATATAAGACAATACATTGCATTCAGGATAGTATGGACTTACAAAGGGATATTAATTCCCTCTGGGAGTGGTCTCAAATAAACCATATTAGCATTAATATCGACAAATGTTGTTACATTAGCTTTTATAGAAAGGTCGCAAGAATTCCAACATCTTACCATATTAATAATGTTGAACTTGAATATAAGAATACAG
Source organism: Polydrusus pterygomalis (assembly GCA_963969555.1). Taxonomy (NCBI): domain Eukaryota; kingdom Metazoa; phylum Arthropoda; class Insecta; order Coleoptera; family Curculionidae; genus Polydrusus; species Polydrusus pterygomalis. The sequence goes on from OZ018383.1 coordinate 13,158,585, forward strand.
TAAAAGATTTGGGTGTTTACTTTGATGAACGAGTAAGTTTTAATGACCATGTGGTGAGAGTCTCTCAGAGTAGTCTGAAAATATTGGGTTTCGTTTGTAGAAGCTGTCAGGATCTATCATTGGAAGTGCTAAGGACACTCTATACGAGTCTAGTTCGTTCAAATCTTGAGTATGCAAGTGTTGTTTGGTCTCCCTACTACCAGGCATATACTGACATTATCGAACGAGTTCAAAATAAGTTTTTGCGGGCTGCAGCCTTTAAGATGGGGGTTAATTTTCTGAACTACCATAGGGCTGATATAATGCAGCGTATCAATTTGGTTACATTGGAACAAAGAAGAACGTTTTTGGATGTGTGTTTTGTGTTTAAAGTGTTAACTGGCTTGTGTGACTGTGATGGTTTGCTTTCGAGAATTGGTTTGAATGTTCCTGATCGAAACCTAAGAAATTATACACTTTTTCATTTGGGTTTTCATAGAACTAACTATGGCTTAAATACACCTTTGGATAGAACTCTGCGTACTCTTAACGCTATGAGCGGGCATATGGATTTTTTTAATCTGTCGCTGGAAGCTTTTAAACGTAAGAGTATGATATTTGTCAAGGGACTGTAAAACCGCATTTGCGGATGCTGTGATCAACTAGGGCTGTGCTAAGCATTATTTATTGAAATTATTATATTTTTTCTTTTTAAATTAAGTAGTATATGTTTATTAGAAATACAAAAATTGTAAAATGGGGTATCCCGTATGTTTAATAAAATAAATAAAAATAAAAATAAACTCGGTTTTTTAAAAATTATATTCTTACCAATCTCCAATCTTGACAGTAACCATCTCCTCAAGTTTATAAACTGTTTGTTGGATAGTCTGTGTAGATTATTGCTTAGCGCTAAGGAAGCCACAGCACAAAAAGTGGACCCACAATGGCTTTCCAGGTCTGGGCCTTGGCCTATACCACCATCATAAGACTAAAATAAATATTTTCTAATTGGATGGCTATTTGCACTGCCGATTGTAGATGATTTAGTTCGTTAATTTTGTCTAAAATCTTCCTAACCTTCCACTTAAATATTGTTGCCATTACTTAGATTATTACCTATTATACTTACTATGCTTTTTAGTATAAAATCTACCATTTTTTCCACATCAATACCAGTCCAATCATTTAAAATATAACATATACTAGAAGCACAAAATACAAATCTCATATCATTTTCGGCTCCTTCTATGGCTCCCTTGAATGAACCATCTTCCAACTGTAAATGTTTCAAACCTAAAATGTTAAAATTTCATATTTTGGTAGCTTCTACGACAACAAAGCAGCAAAAATTCTTACTTTTAACAATTGCTTTTCTATGTACCCTACTTAAATCGTCTTCCAGTATTAATAGGCTCAACAGACAGGAATAAGTTGTGGCTATATGGCCCCACTTGTAGGGTGTGCTTTGTCCTTTATTTTCTTTTGTATTCAGAGTTGTAGAGCCCTGAAAACCACTGGCTAGATCTAAAAAAAATAATACCTATTGCAATCACGTAAAGCTTTATATTTTAAAATTGAAGGAACCTTTTTGGTTTTCAACTTGAAGATTGTACACCCATTCAATCATTTGCTCTCTCCTTTCCTGAGTTAGTTTTTCTATTTCATTAAGTACATCTAGTCCAGCGATACAAAAATACATCAATACTGACCTAGAATAGTAGAAAATATAAGGCCTCCTAATAGCCTGAAATTAAAATTGTTACCTATTGGTGTCCATATTGGCTAAAAAGGAAGGTATCTGATGATTTAAAAATCTATTTAAGTATTTTCGGTGCAATTCCCTTTCAAAAGAAGCCGGTGGAGTGCCAACCATTTTGCGTAATGTATCTTAAATTAGAGGAAAAAAGGACGTCAATGGCTTTAAACAAATAGTGAGAAAGTCAATTATCTGAGTAATAATAAACACAATAGATATAAGATTTAATTTCAGTTCTAAATTTAGTATTAAGAGAAGTTTAGAAACAAGAACCCCACCTTGATGTTATAACGCTGAAGTTTGTGCTTCCCTATAGATAATTTTTAATGTTTTTAATTGTATGTATATCAGAAAATATCGTACTATATTATTAATTAAATTAAAATTATAATATTTAAAAAGTAAATCAAAAAAAGCTTCCAAAAACTAAAATTTACCCAAAAATCTTGACTAAAAAAAAGTTTGGTTATATTTAAACGTCATTGGTGAGATGTGAGATGGGTATGTGAAAATGAGGTTTATAATATCCGCAAAATGTTTTCTAAAAATCTATGCCTAAAATCTGAAAAGTATCGTATCCCATCGATGTCGACCAATCCTTCCTCTGTGCTGCAATCATTCTCAAACTGACGACCCTATAAATTTTCTTTGCTCGTAAATGTCAAATCCAAATATCTAACCTCAAATATTTTTTAATGTGTTGGGCCTGGTAAATACCACTTTTTGTGTAAAAATTGTGAAGAGTATGATTATAAAATACGTATTATAAGTATAAAATCAAAATTTTTTATTTAAGACTAAAGTTTAAAATGCAACCTCATATACATAGGACACTCTCAGTGATAGTTATATTTTGCTATATTCAATGTGGTTGGAATTGGAAAATCTTGGGTTTTGAGGTGAAAGTTCCAACATTCAATAGTTGGAACCCTTATTGTCACATGAAAGAATGCTGTAATGCAGATTGGATCAAATTTAACAGAGGCCGTAAGTATTTAAGCATTGCATTTACGATATATAAACTCAGCTTTTGATATTCGATTACAGGCCTTAAACGGAACTTAACAGATCGAGTATATGGACAGCCTTTATTGGAAACGGCTGTAGAGGCCTTATCGTCCCATTTCAACCCCAATTTCCCTGCTAGAAAAGCGCTAACATTAAGTTTTCATGGAATGACCGGTACTGGAAAAAATTATGTTTCCAAGTTTATTGCGGAGAGCATGTTTTTTAAGGGCACAAAAAGTAAATATGTGCATCACTTTATTGGAAGAATGCATTTCTCCGAGGAGAGTAAGTCGGATGAGTACAAAGTAAGTGCCCAGGTAGTAATTAATATTAGGCTTGTATAAAATATGCCTTTCTATTTTTTAGACAAACCTATACAATTGGATTAAAGGCAATACGTCCAACTGTGCAAAACAACTTTTTATTTTTGATGAAGTGGATAAGATGGTTCCGGAGATCTTAAATATAATAAAACCTCTTATAGACTACAACGATGAGATCGACGGAGTGTCTTATTCTGAATCTGTGTTTATTTTTTTATCAAACACTGGTTCGGAGGTGATAAATGAACACTTTCATGATTTGTATATAGGTGAAGGAAGAAACAGGGAAGACCTGACGATATCCGACTTTGAGATTTTTATTCAAAGAGGAGCTTTTAATGAAAAAGGTTGGTTTAATAGGGGAACTGGGTATTTTTCGACATGGGCCAGGAAAGTTTTATATATGTCATTTTTAGGAAGTCTTTACCAGTATTCCTGTATATTTGGTATGATTTTTACTTTTTTTTTTTGTAACTGTTTAAGGGCATGTGCTTTTAGGGAAAAGGTTTATAATAGGTAGTAATAGTGGTTACCCTCTCTCTTATTTGGATTTGTATCTGTAATGTACCGGGTGTTCCACCTAAGGAGGTAATCGGCTATATCTCAGAAAGTAATAACACTAGGAGTTTGGGAAAAACTATATATCCATAAAAGCGGCCAAGAGAAATTGCTGGAAATTATTTTCAAGTTCGAAAAATGACCGCTAAGAGAACTGTCAAAATAGAAATGCCGATTTTCTCTTGATTTTTCTTAATAAAAATATGTTAAAAATATAAGCATTGTATTCTTCATAAAATTATGCAACTTTGTGTTAGGAATCGTTTTTTTCTATTTTCAATAATAAAGTGGTGGGAGAAGGTCAAACCTTTTTTCTTTCAAACGCTGATATCTCTGCTTTGGATAAACCGATTTTATTCAACTTGGTCTTGAAAAAAAGCCCTTCTTTTCCTCTACACGTAGATCTATTAACTATACCATATTGATTCTGATGGTGGCCACTAGATGGCGTTTTTCCGTAATTCCTCAATGAATAAGGATTTTCTCAAAAAAATCAAATGTTATGATATGACTTTTTCATCATATTTTATTTTAGGATTATAAAGGCTATTAAATAGTGGAATAAAAAATCCAGGTCCGTATTTTATTACGAGTAAAGTGGTCAAGAGAAATTGCTGGAAATTACTTTTAAGTTCCTCATTTCGCCGCAAGGGGGTACAATTAAAATTTGTTTTTTTAAATTCTAAATTTCTCCGAAAATTCCCATATTAAGGTATAACTCTGATTACATCATTGGAAAGCTTAGACAATTCTGCATCATTTTGGTTTAAGGCTCATTTTCGTACCGACCTTGATAAGAGTGGGAGAAGCTATTGAAAGTGTAAACATTAAAATCGCTGTAACTTCTAAACCACTTATCCGATTTTACCAAATTTAAGCTTTTTTGGAAGGGGAAAATAAGTATCTTCAATTGCCGTATCCAACAGTACACGATAGTGTTTAATAAAATTGCTAGAGGGCGCAATTTGAAATAATAACAGTTTTTTCGATTTTATCCCGAAAATTCAAATCATACGGTATAACTATAACATCATAATCGAAAAGTAGATGAAATTTGCAAGAAAAGATGTGAAGACCGCAGTTCGATATCTTTGTTCGTTTCAGAGTTATTGCCACAACAATAATTTTTAATACAAATTGCGCCCTCTAGCAATTTTATTAGAAACTATCTTGTACCATTGGATACGACAATTGAAGGTACTTACTTTTTTCTTCCAAACAAGCTTACATTTTGTAAAACCGTCGTTTAGAAGTTACAACGATTTTAATGTTTACACTTTCACTTGATAAGAGTGGGAGAAGCTATTGAAAGTGTAAACATTAAAATCGCTGTAACTTCTAAACGACTTATCCGATTTTACTAAATTTAAGCTTGTTTGGAAGTATCTAATGGTACACGATAGTTTCTAATAAAATTGCTAGAGGGCGCCATTTGTATTAAAAATTATTGTTTTGGCAATAACTCTGAAACGAATAAAGATATCAAACTGCGGTCTTCACATCTTTTCTTGCAAATTTCATCTAATTTTCGATTATGATGTCATATTTATACCGTATGATTTGAATTTTCGGGATAAAATCGAAAAAACTGTTATTATTACAAATTGCGCCCTCTAGCAATTTTATTAAACACTATCGTGTACTGTTGGATACGGCAATTGAAGATGCTTATTTTCCCCTTCCAAACAAGCTTAAATTTAGTAAAATCGGATAAGTCGTTAGAAGTTACAGCGATTTTAATGTTTACACTTTCAATAGCTTCTCCCACTCTTATCAAGGTCGGTACGCCAATGAGCCTTAAACCAAAATGATGCAGAATTGTCTAAGCTTTCCAATGATGTAATCAGAGTTATACCTTAATATGGGAATTTTCGGAGAAATTTAGAATTTAAAAAAACAATTTTTAATTGTGCCCCCTTGCGGCGAAATGAGGAACTTAAAAGTAATTTCCAGCAATTTCTCTTGACCACTTTACTCATAAAAAAATCTTTCCGAAAGTTGTACGATAAATGGTTTCCGAGATAAAGCCGACGTCCTCGCTTATTTGACCACCGGGTACTGTACTGAAATAAATAAATAATTCATAATAAGAGCACAAGCTGGATTATTATCTAAGAATTTTTGTAGGTATAAAGGAATATCTGTTATGTAAAAATGTGTGTAACTTTCAGGTGGATTTCACCATTGTGATGCAATAAAAAATAACTTAATAGATCACTTTATTCCTTTTCTGCCATTGGAAGAAAAACACATTATTATGTGCATCAAGGATGAATTTAAACTAAGGAAAGTGTCTACTCCCCTTCAAACACATATAGAGTAAGTATAACCTAATATCTACTTTCTTCATAATTATATTACAGTTAAAGAGATCGGAGATCAAGCAATGAGAACATACATAAAGTAATGCAAAAATAAAACTAGTAATTATAGACCAATAACATTAATATTTTCGATAGCAAAGTATTCGAAAAAATTTTAAAATTAAGAATTGAAAATTATTTGGAAAAAATACATTTTATTTCTAATAAACAGTTTGGGTTTCAAAACACAAAACGCTATTTGCTATTAACAGAACAAATATATGATGCACTAGGTAATAAAATTATTATTTTATTTATTAGTATTTTTCTAGATTCAGCAAAAGCCTTTGATACAGTTAGCCATAATTTTACTGTTAAAAAAAGTTTAAAAATATTGGATTCAGAGGAAAGCAATTGGAATTAATTAAAAGTTATCTGAAAAATAGACCAACTTATGTTCACATAGATAAAGAAAAAGGCTATCCAAGGAACAATTTTAGGACCATGATTTTTTAAGATTTATATTAACGACTTATTTAGTATAAATTGCGATGGACAATTTCATAGTTTTGCAGATGATAATACAATTTTTTATACCGATACAAATTGGGACAACTTAAATAATAAAATTAAAAAAGATTTTAAAATTATAAAAAATTGGTTTGATAACAATTTGTTAACAATTAATTTTAATAAAACAAATTATATTCCTTTTAGGTACTTTAAACCTAAATAACCTATCACGAAATATCAATATTATTCGAATAAATGAAGACATTCAAATTTTTAAAGTTAATAAAATAAAATATTTAGCAATTATTTTTGACAGTAAATTAAATTGGAATTTTCACTTAGAATACTTAATTAAAAGATTAAGAAATGTAAGACATATTATGAAAATATTATATTACGCGTTAGTTAAAACTCATTTAAATTACGGAATTTTAGGTTGGGGAGGAATAAATATAACTTTAGTTAAAAAATTAGAAATATTACAAAAAGGTTTCTAAAAATTATATTCAATAAAGATTTTCTTTATCCTTCAATAGAATTATATTCAGAAACAAAAAAGTTAAACATAAGACAACTTTACATTTATAACATCTTAATATATATATTTAAAAATAAAAACCTTATACAATTTAAAAACCATAATCATAATACACGTCATAAAAATGAAATAACCATAAGACCTAAAATAAATAAGTCCATAGGACAAAAAAATTTCAAATATTTATGTTTTTATTTAAACGATTATTTACCAACAAAAATTAAAAAATTGATTTCATAAAAAAAATTTTAAGTCGAAATAAAAACATGGAAATTAAAAACAGACAATTTGAAAATATATTTAGAAATGCTTTAATTAATTAATATTGTTCTGAATAATTTATACATATATAAGTAATATTTTTTATCGTCAACCGTCAGTAAAGCCGTACATTATCAGAGTGATTTCCGGAAGTAAACGAACACTTTATTTTATTGTAAAATAAAATACTTTACCTGCCGCAAATGCGGCAGATAAATACTTTTACCCTCCGCAAATTAGTGACTTTGACATTTTTAATCAAAAATCGTCTGTCACTGTCACGCCTTTCCCTATGACAGCTCGATAATAGTTTTCTTGCGATGAGTTATACCTCAATTTTTTATATTATATAATTCTGAACGGTTGGCGATAAAATTTTGTATGCACCACGTCAGTAAAGTGTCTTTATCGACTCGCCTGTTATTCGACTCGCTCGCTTCGCTCGCTCATCTTATAATTTCAGACTCGTCCGATAAAGAATCACTTTACTGCCTTGGTACATAAATAACTATTACTTAAAAATTAATAATTTTATTATAGGTAATATATTTCTTCAAAAAAAACTGCGTTTATACTATAAATTAACATTTTTACTTTAAAACATGATTTTTAATGCATATTTATGATTTCTGATTTTACATACTAAAACAAAAAATAAGATTTGCCCCTAACAAGCTCAGCTTCAGGGGATTAAAGAGTAAGTTTATAGAAAACAACATAAACATATTTATTATATTATTAAACTTTAAATAAACTTATTATTATTATTATTAAAACCTAGGTATTTTAATCTACTAACTTGTCAGCAAACAACTGAAACTAAAAGTTACTCCCACTTAGGTACAGCTGTACAAAACTGTTTGCAATGATTCCAGTTTCGTGTATAGAGTCAGTAAAAACCACAAACTGAAACTGTCTTAATTTATTCCTCAATTCTTTCCTTTGCAGACAAGTAATGCAATTTATAGAATGGGGCCCAGCTTCAAGTCAGAAATTCTCGAAAACCGGTTGTAAAAGGATAGGACCGAAAGTAGGCGCTTTGGTAGACAAGTACTATCAACAATACTCGTTTGACGAGAAGGAGGAGCTGTAATAAGAGAATAAACCCTTATAGACCAGGACTGAAGACTTTGAAAATGGTAAAAAGTGAAAAAAAAATAGTGGGATGAAACCCATTGGAAAAGGAAGAGAATATAACAAAAATGAAAGAAAAATAATTTACGGGCGATCCAAGGTCGGTAAGTGGAAAGGAGTGAGTTTTTAAGGGTAGAAACGATTTATCTCCATTTCCGGCAAAACTACAAGTCCTATGGAAAACCGTTAAATGGCAAAGTTGTAGGTAATAAAAAGATTTACAACTTTTGTATTTGCACTTTTTTCACATAACCTCAAAATTTATGTGAAAAATTCAAATAACCAAGTTTTTGGTTTTTTATTTTTATCTTTTACAAAAAAAAATTTTTATACATGAAATTGGTGAAAAGTTTCCTTTTTATGTCCCAAACACACTGTAATTTTTTTAATTTAAAATATTTATTTTTTAACCTTATTTTGACTTAATATCGAAAAAGCAACCTAATTTTCAATCGAAAATTCTCACGTCAAAATATCTGCTTTTTTAAAAAAGTCTGTGGGCTTTTTGTTCGTTGAAATCTCTACTTTCTGATGGTGTAAAAAAAATATACATTACTATGGTAAATGTTCTCAAAAAATGCAAAAAAACTAATCCGAAATTTTTTTTTTTTAATCATTATGTACAATTTTGAGCTATTTATTAAAATTTATACTTTAATTCCTCGAAAAACATAAGATTCCATGTTACATTGATAAACAAAAAAATTACAAATCCATAAAACATAAAGATCGCAAAAAACATACGTAAATAGTTGATCTAAATATTATAATAATTAAAGGTAGGGTTTAAAGGGATTTCATCACATTTACCATAGTAATGTATATTTTTTTTACACCATCAGAAAGTAGAGATTTCAACGAACAAAAAGCTCACCGACCTTTTTAAAAAAGCAGATATTTTGACGTGAGAATTTTCGATTGAAAATTAGGTAGCTTTTTCGACATTAAGTCAAAATAAGGTTAAAAAATAAATATTTTAAATCAAAAAATTTACAGTGTGTTTGGGACATAAAAAGGAAAGTTTTCACCAAATTTCGTGTATAAAATTTTTTTTTGTAAAAGATTAAAATAAAAAACCAAAAACTTGTTTATTTGAATTTTTTACATAAATTTTGAGGTTATGTGAAAAAAGTGTAAATACAAAAGTTGTAGATCTTTTTATTACGTACAACTTTGCCCTTTATCGTTTTTCCATAGGACTTGTAGTTTTGCCGGAAATCGAGATAAGTCGTTTTCTACCCTTAAAAACTCACCCCCTTCTACTTCCCGACCTCGGATCGCCCGTAAATTATTTTTCCTTTCATTTTTGTTATATTCTCTTCTTTTTCCAGTGGGTTTGTTCGGGTTTGTATTATTTTTTTGGTTTCAAAAATTATCGACCCTGGTCTATTAGACGAAAAAGCAAAATAGAAGAAGCTATGCATTTCAGTAAATCTCACACCGTCGAGGGGAGAATTAGGAAGGGCTTGTGCGGAGGGACGCAAGAGTACTTTGGTATAGTCTGTTTCCTATTGCTTGACAGCTAAGAACCCTCATTAAAAATGCGAAACACAAATTTTAGCTTACCGGGTGAACATCTTATTTTTCGCCTGAAAGTAGATCTTTTTAGTAACAATACAGGTAGTTTAAACCCTATATAGATTGGCACACCCCTAATTTTACCTTTCACAATAGGTTCGTAAAATTGTAACAATAGGGCAAGATTTAGAATAAATCTTCGGACAGTGGCGGTCATTTAGGTTTTTATTTATGAAATATAAATTCTTTTTGTTTCCTGCCCGTGTTGTAAATAAATTATACATAGTAAAAACATTATCTGATTTAGTTCTAGCCCATACTATACATCAACAAAACAAGGTGATAGTGAAGCAGTGTATCGTTTTAAGAGAACAGTGTCTGCCAAAAAATTCGACCGTTTTAACCCATTTTTAATGGAGTTACCTGTTCTCTTAAGAGCAGTAACCCCCTTTACCACAAAGAAAATTGCCGAACGTTTTGCTGGTCAAACGAAAAGAAAAAATAAAAATTGATATTTAGAAAATAAATTCTACTTTAAATACCCCATCCAGAAAAGTAAATGACGATCGAAAATATTCCCAAAAATTATGGGGTATTTAAAGTAGAATTTATTTTCTAAATACCAATTTTTATTTTTTATTTTCGTTTGACCAGCAAAACGTTCGGCAATTTTCATTGTGGTAAAGGGGTTACTTCCTCTTAAATTGTAATATTATGGTACTTTCTTATTTTAATTTTTTTTTTGTTTCTATATGTAATTTTTATTTATAATTTATATTTATTCGTATGTAGTTTTTGAGGTGTGCAAAAAAGTTTTTTATATTTAACTGAAATAATTTTATTTTCTCATTACAAAAACAATTCATACTTAAAAGAGTTAACAAATTAAAGGTCTAGAAAGGCGTCTTCACTATCACTAAATTCGAAGGATTCATCTGTGGAGTGAGTAGTGGAGTCAACTGAAATAATAAGTGGTTCTACCGTTTCTTCCATCACGTTGTCTAAGTCCCACATTTTTTTCCCTCTTTTATTCCATGTTTTATAGCTTCTTTCTAATTTTCTTTCGTTATAATGAATACTTCAATAACTCACGTACATCTTTTATTTTAAATGTAGTTTTATTCCTTGCTACATAGCCTTTAATTTGTGCCCATATTAACTCAATTGGATTTAATTCACAGTGGTAGGGCGGCAGTCTAATCAAAATGATACCACGTTTTTTAGCCATTTCGTCGATTACACATTTTTTAAAACGTGACTTATTTTCTTGCACTATTTTTAGAAGCTCTTTTTTTAACATGCCATTTTCAAAGGGTATATTTTTCTTAGACAGCCAATTTATAATAAGTATCTGTTTTTTTCCAAGAAGTCTTAGGAAGTTTTTCTAAAAGCGTTGAATGGTAGCTGGCGTTATCTAATACTATAACAGAATTTTCGGGAATTAATTCTATCATTTATCATGTTCGATCACACGTTAAAAATAAAACTAAACCACCTCACTTGAAGTTGGAAATATTCGATGACATAAGCCACCTACCTGTATACCTATGCAATAATAGATAATTTAATTACTTAAGATCGGGTACCTGTTATTGTTACGCTTATGGTGGTTTGAGGTTTTACGACTCATGACCCTCAGCTGTGCTGCCAGGCTTTAAGAAACAGAGTATAAAAGTCATTCACGTTGCACGTTGCAGGTTGTGCAATCGTAGCCTTTTAATTATTTCCATAATTATGTGGCCACAATTTTTATATTGTGATCGCAATACGTGGTCGGTGCCAAATGTATAGCTCTGTCTTAAATTACTTCTTCGTCTTAGATAAAACCTATCATCCTAATCAATATGATTAATATGGATTTTTTATAGTTCGTCCTTGTTTTCAGATGTTTCACATTGGCACAGCAAAAATTTTATTTTCATAGCCTTTAAGGTGGGAGTATCAACATGCTTGCCAACCTATAACCTATTTCGCGTATGTTTATTTAATTTTTCTAGCCTTTACACAAAATTTAAACAAAATCATTATCGTCTTCATATTTTATAGGTAATAATTGACATATTAAATAAATATCAAGGAATTTCATTAAATATTTTAGGAGAATTGTATAGCGACAAATATCGGGTAAGATTTTTTTTAACATTATTATGTCATTGTTCTTTTACTATACAATTATCCCAAAATTAGCAATAAAATAAATAGATATTTTTGTTATATGTCAGATATTGCCTAAATATCTATTGTACCGACGATATTGATATTATTTAAATGTTAGTTAATCAAATAATAAACTAAAGAAAACAACGCGAAATAGGTTATAGGTTGGCAATAGACGGAATGACGTTGAGAATTCCACCTTAAGACAGACTGTTCTGTGTGCCTTTTAAAATTTTTGTATTGTTTTTCTTTTTTTTTGTACTGTACGTCTTTAACACGTCCCGTATAGACGTCTTTAAGATGCCGTAAATAGGTCTTCTTTAAAACTGTATATATGTATACAGTGACCGGCAGAAAGTGCGCAGCATATGGGAAAGTTTTTTTTATCTTTAAGTTTAGAAAATTAATTTTATTTTAGATAGGTTCTGCATGTTCTCAAACCAAAATAACACCCATTAAATCCGGTAAAAGTCTTATGGTATACGAGGTAGGATCAAAAATTTGATATTCCGCTAGGAGTAAAGTACCTCCATCTTTCGTTTTAGGGTATTTTTTTACTAATAATTATTGTTTTAATTTCAAAGTTATACCTTAATTCCAAATTTCGCTTATTTTGGACAAAAAAATGGATTTAATCGTGTTTTCTGAATAACCCTGTACAAAAAATAAATGGCAATCGAACAGTACGAAAATAAGATTTTCTGCATACTTTGTTAGAGATAACCGTCGCGTCGATCATAAGTCCGATTAGTTTGTTTCATAATAATATGGCTTTTTAAAATTAAAACATAAAAATATTAAATATTTTTGCTGCACACCGTATTTTATTTTCTGAGGGAACAAGTTAATTTCATCTAACTCAGAGGTTCCCAAACTTTTTTTTCTCATAGACCAGTTTTAAAATTTTAGTGGTTCCGGTGGACCCCCTGCAGCTACATTTCTACCATATTCCCAAAACTCGACAAAAAATGTGAAAATTAGATCTATGGAAATTTGCGTTTCGGCTAATTTCCAACCACGAATTAACAGTTTTCGAAAAAAAAGTGAGAATTGATTGGTTAATTAATTAATTGATTGTGAGTGGATGTCAAAAAGTAAAGTTGTCCAATCAAAAAAGTGATTACATCCAACTTTACTTTTTTGGCATCTACTCGCAGCACAAGAAACCAATCAATTTTCACTTACTTTATTTAAAAAACTACCAGAGTGGTAAAAAGAAAAAGAAAAATAGTATATTTTCTTGTGTTGTATTTATTTAAATATGTAATTATTACAGTATTAATTATTATTGTTATCATATTACATTGTAAGGTTTAAATTACATTGTAATATTATAACAGTCGTAATATAATTAAAATTAAACATAAGTAACGTAACGTAACTTCTATAAAAACAAAAAAAATTAGTTCTTCGCTATCGAAACCAGATAAATTTTCGTGGACCCCCGCTTACGAATTGTGAACCCCTTTTTTTTGTCACGCCTACGTAGACCCCCGTCGAGTCTCCCGTGGACCCCTGCGGGTCCACCTGGACCACTTTGGGAATCACTGATCTAACTGATATTTTTTGATTTAAATTGACTAAAAGCATCTCCTAAATAGTTTTTTATACATCGAAGTATGCATAGAAAGTTTCCTTTTGATTAATAAAGAAAATAAATTTATATTTAAAATATATTTTGAACGGATTTTATTCGTCACGCAAAATAAGGAGTAGGGTAGTGCCTGGTCAATTGACCGAGATTTTGACCGTAGAGATTTTGACCGGGTCAAATTCGGTCAAAAACTTTTGCAACCTTTTGTGAGAGAAATTGGTCCTCATGGGGCATTGTCCATAGCAAGCTTCGCAATCGATTGAAAACCGCTCGCTCAGGAAAGCTTGTTTATATAAAGTACAACTTAAAGCTGTTAAGTGGCAGTGGAAATAAAAAAAAATGGAAATTCGGAGGAACCAGCGCTAAATTTCAGTAGTGAGGATGAAACGAGTGATTCAGATTCTGAAGAACATAAAGGCAATGCCGGGGGTGAGTTCAGTGACGAAGATGATGACGTACCTTTATCTAAGTTATCTATCAAGGCCAGTACTGCCAGCAGCCTCTCATTTCATTATCAATCAGTCACTCACCCATTACTTCATTAGTAATTTAGTATTGTTAGATTAATATTATACATAATATTTATGTGTCATTTTTGTGTTTTTTGTACCTCAGAATGGTTTCTTTATTTTTGTTAGCTGTTTTTGAATAAAGACACGTTTCTATGTAATTACTCATGGCTTCATTTTTTTTGACAAAACTGAGGAATTTGACCACAAAAGATTTTGACGGTCAAAATCCCAACCCTAATAAGGAGACAAAAAACTATTTAGGAGATACTTTTAGTCAATTTAAATAAAAAAATATCAGTTAGATGAAATGAACTTGTTCCCTCCGAAAATAAAATACGGTGTGCAGCAAAAATATTTAATATTTTTATGTTTTTATTTTAAAAAGCCATAATATTATGAAAACAAACTAATCGGACTTATGATCGACGGTTATCTCTAACAAAGTCTGCAGAAAATCTTATTTTCGTACTGTTCGGTTGCCATTTATTTTTTATACAGGGTTATTCAGAAAACACGATTAAATCCATTTTTTTGTCCAAAATAAGCGAAATTTTGAATTTGGGTATAACTTTGAAATTAAAACAATAATTCTTAGTAAAAAAATATCCTAAAACGAGAGATGAAGGTACTTTACTCTTAGCGGAATATCAAATTCTTGATCCTACCTCGTATACCATAAGACTTTTACCGGATTTAATGGGTGTTATTTTGGTTTGAGAACATGCAGAACTTATCTAAAATAAAATTAATTTTGTAAACTTGAAGATAAAAAACGTTCCCATATGCTGCGCACTTTCTGCCGGTCACGGTATATACCGGGGGAACACCGCCTGAATGGCCATGGGATATCCCATGTAAATTTTGCTACCCTCTCTCCTATTAATTTGACATCAAAATTGTATGAGACTTTTTTGAAGGTCCTGGCATGACGGCCGATTAAAAGTTATTTAGAAAAAACTCATCGTAAAAATCTTAAAAATTAATCACGGGTCTGATTCATATATCTCGATGAAACCACCGGTAATAATAATGGTAATGTTAAAAATGTTGCTAGACGCGTTTTTATTAGTTCCAACAAGCTTTACAGTATTCAAGAAAAAATAATTTTTTTTTTTAATTTAATTTTTTTTTATTTTACGTCGGCCTTTTTCCGCAACGAGGCCAATCACCGACGCCAGGGAATTTGTCACACACTATCTGGTAATTTTGCCGAATCCCTCTTTGTCGAGGGTAGGGTTCTTTAACGTGCCAACATCCATGACACGGGACCCACAGTTTAACGTCTCTTCCGAAAGACGGCGCAGCTCTTAAACCAAATTCCAAATTTAACATCGGCGTTTTTTTTTCCGGTACCGGGGAACGAACCCGGGCCTCGATCTGAGAGGCCGCTGCACTGACCACCAGACCACAACGCCGATGTGCTAATTTTAAATAATGATATATTGACGGTAGCAAAATTTACATGGGATTTCCCATATGGCCATTCTGTCTGTAACAAAATACTCAGAGTTTTGGCAACGATTTATTTACGTTAAGTATACCCAGTGCGGGAACTCCAGAATATTACAAACTTGCATTTGTCACTGGGTGTACTTTTATCGTTTTTTTTTTGTTGTTTATTATGACAAGATGACAATGTGATAATTTTAGTGACACAACATTTATTTTCGGCACTACTTTGCACAAAAGTATTAATTTTTCATAATGCCTTTTCAAAGGTTATACCGGGTGTCCACGGAAGGTGGTTCGCCCCTGTAACTTTTTTGTTTTTTAAGATAATGGAATAAAATTCGGGGGATTTGTATACGACATAAAACTGCATTTTTTGACAGGTGACTCAATATTATGGAACTTCCGGTTTAACCGGAAGTGACATAAACTTGACAGAAAATATTTTTTTTCCCAAATTTATTGTTTTATCTAGAGGGCTATGAATACCTTAAAATCACTTGTTTCAGTTCTTTTTTCTTGGGAAAAATACAATTTTACTATTTTTGGTCCAATGCTATGTGCTATGTAAAATTTAATCTTTAAAGTTGTATAACTCATTTTTTTAAATGGCAACATGGTGGCTCGTCGGGTTAAGAAAAAAGAGGATTTTATTACGATTATTTTGATACCATACACTATTAGGTTTTAGAAAAGCTGCCATTGAAGAACTTTTAAAAGTTAACTTGGAACTTTCCTAAAATAAAGCATCCTTTGAGAATAAATTTAGATTTAAATGTATCAAGTAGCCTGTGACCAGCAAAACTGATAAAACAAAATCATGCCTTGAAGAAAATTAACATGCCGACAGCTTCTGCCAAAGTAAATTAGTTTGTTATTTAAAAAATATGGAAAATAATAGTTTTACAAGGAGTGAAAAAGGGACAAGTGACACATCGTTATATTTAGAATGTCATATAGAGTCAAAAAAAGGAAAAAATATATCCAGGTGTCCCATTTAAAAATCGAAAGTTTATATCACTTCCGGTTAAACCGACAGTTCTATAATGTTGAGCCACCTGTCAAAAAATGCAGTTTTATGTCGTATACAAATCCCCCGAGTTTTATTCCATTATCTTAAAAACAAAAAAGTTAGAGTGGCGAACCACCTTCCGTGGACACCCGGTATACAGATCATTTCCATTAATTTTGACTGCCATAACCGCGTGTATTCTTTCTTTTTCCGAACAAGGTCTGGAGTTAATTGAGACCGAGTCCCCGCTGGCGTAAATTTGTAAAAAATGGCGGCAGAACTAGAGGAAATGACCTGTATGTGATTACGTAAGGAAACAGTGATTTTCCAAGCAATTGGATCTAAAATAGTCATAGGTAGTTTGATTCTTTTTACATTTGTTTTGTTATCTATATCTATGAAAAATCAACTTATAAAACTGAGTTACTTAAGTTTACACTAAGCAATTTTTATATAAAATGTATCCCACTAATAGATTTTTTAAACGCAAAATTCTCCAAACTTAACGTGCGCTCAACGCCATTTTTTTAGCCAGCAGAAAATATGTTCTTACAAGCCATATAGAGATATTTGTGTATAAAAATCGATTAGCTGGACTAAAAGGAGTCTTTAATATTATTTAAATATACTTTTTTATTTTTATGAATAACTAATATACATGAGTAAATTAAAAAATATTCGAAAGAATCTTCTTTTTTTTTGCTTCTGATAACAACTTTTGAGGTATTTTTTTTTAAGAAGGTCCAGATTTTGAGCTTTCTTTATTAAGGGAGTTTTTTACTAAAACCAATATGGTAAAATAAAGCAAATCAAAAGCTAGTAATATACTATGGTGTTCATCGGGGTTCAGTGCTGGGTCCTATCCTTTTCCTTACTTATATTAATGACCTTGCTTCTATAGACATTGCAGGTCAGTTTACGATTTTTGCTGACGACACCAGTGGCGGCTCGTGCGTTTCGAGCCAGGGAGGGCGTAGGGCCGCAGGAAGAAAAAACAAAGTGCGTCACGATAATGTTTGCACATTTCCTCATTTTCCAAAAGAAAAACAACACTAACCTAACATAACACTGTCAATTGCCGATGCAGAACAATTACCATGTAAGTAAACAATCAACAAACGCGAAATAGAATGCCAATTGGCTTCACCCACGTTGAGTCCCCAGAACCACTTCTCTTACCTCTCCCAACCGCGGATATCTGCTGCTGCTTGTCTGCCTGCTTCTGCGACAAAAGGACGTTCGCGTACACGTCCGCTCCATCGATAAAGTGTTGGTTGGAGTTAGTTAGTTTCGTAAGTTAAGCGGTGGAGCTAATATTAAATGGATTTGTTTAGGTGAAACGATTTAATTTATTTAAAATTATTAAAATAAAGCGTAAGCCTTATAGTAGCTAACTAGTACTTATATATTTATGTATGAAATTAAAAAAACACGATTCTTACTACAATTCTTGGGGGGACGGAGTCCCAGAGTCCTCCCTCACCAGCCGCCACTGGACGACACCACTGTCCTCGATGATTCAAATCTCAATATACCGTGCGAGCAAAAATTATTTGCATCAAAGAGGGCATGGATTAAAAAACGTAGGTCTTGGTTTAGATCACAATGATATGGGGACAATATATCTAACCAAATCTAGGTTAGAATTTTGTCAAATTCATATTATCACATGATATGCCAAACTAATGAGTAATAAAATAAGTAGACAAATACAAATTTATTTTTGTTGTTTACAAAATTAACAAAGTAAGAATATACAGAAAGAAAGAGAAAAATAATTACATAAATTGGCCAAGGATAAATTCACAAGTCTCTTCATATTTTCGAAAGTGTTGACCACCATCTAATAAATCATTTGTTTTCAATAAATTTTGGGTAAACCATTGAGAGTAATTCCTGAGTCTTTCAAAATCTGCGGCTTGTATTTCTTGGAATACTTGCACTTTATAAGGAGATAAATTTAGCTGCTTCTTAAGAATAGTCCTGCATGTTCCATAAGAAATTCCCACTTCTTGGGACAGGCGTCTTATACAATTTGTTGGCGTATTTTGCATTATTTCACGAACGTTTGCAACAAGTTCTTCTGTTCTTACAGATGGTCGTCCTGCTCCTTTTTTGTGTTGTATAGAACCTGTTTCCCTAAACACAGCCACGGTTCTTTTCAGGCGATGATAAAAATCCCCAGCAATAAAAGCAACCTTAGGAAAATGTTCGTGAAAATCGTCCATGCACAAACCCCGATTGTATTGCCACTCACCATTTACTCTAACCCCGTTTCGAAAATACGCTTCAACCATGAATGTTTTGTGCTCTTCCGTAAAGCCCATTGTGTGAATTGTTCAAGAAATTGGAAAAATTAGCGATGAATCAGATTACTTGTAACGACTGTCAAAGATGACGGAATAACTGGTTGATTGTTAATTCAGGTAGTTACTGACATCCAACAGGTATTAAGCTTTACGGCTGAGCATTACGTCCTTAGATGCAAGGCCCTTTTTGATGCAAATAATTTTTGCTCGCACGGTATTTAAGATCAAGGTTTCGTCTGATCTTTCTAAAATTAGACAATGGTGTGATGCTAACCTATTGACCCTAAACTTTGACAAGACCAACGTTGTATGTTTTCGATGTGATATAGATAGATGGTTTACGTATCTTGGAGGAGCTCCACTATCAAAACAAGCTAACACCAAGTTTTTTGGTACTTCTAATTGATGACTTTCTGAGGTTTGACTCTCATATCTTGGGACTTGCTCGCAAAGTGGCTTCGGGATGCTACGCAGTGCGATTAACATCGATGGAGGTTGGAGCCATTTCAGCTAAGAGGGTCTACCACTCGCTAGTGGAGTCTCACTTATTGCGATATGGAATTGTGTTCTGGGGAAATACGTGTAACTACCTGCTGAACTCTGTTTATTCTGCAGATATCTTTCGGGTGTGTATCGCAGAGTCATGTAGACCGTTATTTATATCTAAAAAAATCCCAACTTTGCCATGCCTGTTTATTCTTGAAACTGTCTGCCCATACAGTCTTCTGCCCTTACATTTTCCCACACATTTTCTATTGGATTAATATCCGGACTGAATAAAGGCCACAAGGCCACGGTAATACTTGTATACATTATTATTTCCAAACCAGCCCTTATCAGCATTTGCAGTGTGCACGGGACAATTATCGTGTTGATAAATAAAATAATTATTGGAGTAAATGGACCTAACAGATGGGAGCATAATATGCTTCAGAACATTAAGATAATTTTCAGAATTAAATCTTCCCTCCAATCGCCAGCATAGACCAAGCCTATGGGCACTTATCCAACCCCATATATCGACAGAAAAACGCCCAGATCTAAAAGCAAGGTTGCTAGTATAACGCTCTTCAAATCTGGTTCCATCTGGTCGATACACCCGAATTTGTCCGTTATAAGTAGATTGGAAAGTTTTTTCATCCGTGGAAACTACCCTGTTTCAATATTCAGGTTTGCGATATATGTAATTTAATGCAAAAAGTAACCGCGACTGCCTTCGTTCTTCTGTTAATTTTTTTTTCGACGCAACGCGACTTTAATTTTGATCCATTAATTCTTCTACTGGCGGTAGGTCAAGAGCCAGGAATCCCCGTGATATTTATAGCTTCCCTCGCGATTTTAAAGGGATGATCTCTTAAGTGCTCCAGAAGCATAGCATCCTCTTCGGGACTGGAAATTCTAGGACGACCAGAACCCTCCTTTC
Source organism: Polydrusus pterygomalis (assembly GCA_963969555.1). Classification (NCBI taxonomy): domain Eukaryota; kingdom Metazoa; phylum Arthropoda; class Insecta; order Coleoptera; family Curculionidae; genus Polydrusus; species Polydrusus pterygomalis. The sequence continues at coordinate 13,178,935 of OZ018383.1, forward strand.
TTGTCAAGGACCCTTCTTGCTCCCAACGCTTTCTAATATCTAGGATTGTGTTCTTATTTCTGCCATAAAATTGTGCTAATGCACGTATTGACCACCCTTCTTCAATTTTTGCCACTATTTGTCTTTTCAACTAATTTTAAAGGACGATGCATTTTAAAATGTTTGACTTTTAGACGTCTATCAACAATTGCCACCATGTACTTTTAAAATTAAATGGCAAAAATAAAAAAGAACTATTTACACCATGACAAATTAGGTGTAGGTGCGGGTTTTTAATGAACAGAACTGTACTTACATAGTTGAAAAACAATATACGTATTTTCAATAACATTTATTAAGGTATAAACAATAAATTAACATTCATTTTTGCTAGAAAATATTACACAGTGATATCAGTATTGAGAAAAAGGCGTTCAGAATATCTAACCGAGTATAAGTTTGTATTTTCCAACATCATTTATGTGGCAAAATAAATGCGTGTCCGGCAAGCGTTTCTTTGGATGTACGTTCTACGCGTAGAAGCAACGTATCTTTTTCGAGTCCAAGTGAAATAGACCCAAATGTTGTGGGATTTCGTGGGGACTTATTACGTGTAAAGAACTGAACGATTGTTACTTTTATTTACTTCTGTACTTGTATTTGCCCATTCAAAGAATCATCTGCCAGACCTCGTGTTATGTTATTGTAAAATACAGTTGACCAAATTTTAGCAATATTAAAATTATATTTTATAAAATTTATAATACTAGAAAGTGTAAATTTCGAGGCTGTATAAATCATATAAGGCAATGTTTTGAGATCTAAGAGTAATGCATAGGGCATATAATGTCATGGAATAACAGTTTTATGACTATTATACAATAAAATACTGTTGCTTCGTAGATAATGTATGAACTAGAACAGTAGGGGCAATGACAATAAATAAAACATTCATTCTATATAAATTATTTTTGGTACATATAAGTGGCAATAATTTTTTCTAAAAAATATTGCTGACTAAAGGGTACTAATAATAACTAAAAAATACGTATACAGTGTGTCCAAAAAAGTATGCAACATATGGGAAAGTTTTTTATCACCGATTTCTCAGAAAAGTGTATTCTTTATAAAAGTTTGGCGCATTCCTTAAAACTATAAATGCATATTATTTCATATTTCGCCTGCGGCTAATAGTAGGGGGGCAAATGCCATTTTTTCGAAATTGCCTTAAGAGTAAAGTACCTTAATTATTGGAAACTTAGCAAAATTTTATATGGAAATGTTTTTGCAAATTAATAACTTAGTCCAAATACGAAATTTGAGTTAGGTGTGTCAATTTTTAATTTTGTTTATAATATGCATTTCTTTAAAATAGGTTTTTGGACTTCAGCGTACTTGGTGAACATGACAAATAAATTATTAATTATTTCCAGTAATATGAATAGAGTTGGATTCTATCATAATTTTGTTTAGAATATAAGTTGGCTAAAATGTGTTTAAGTAGGCGTGCAACACGCTAATATCTGAACCAACTCGTAACATCGAAAGGTTTTAAAAAGTTTGCAACTACTTAATCCATTTTTATTATAAACCCACGTTTAAGTTATTTAATAAATATATTAAAATTGCGTAAACAAAAAATCGACCAGAGGTGTACCGTTTAGGGGAAAATAGAGATTAACCAAAAAAAATAAAAAATTGTGACACCTAACTCAAATTTCGTATTTGAACTAACTTACTAATTTGCAAGAACATTTCCATATAAAATTTTGCTGTATTTCTAATAATTAAGGTAAGTACTTTACTCTTAAGGCAATTTCGAAAAAATGGCACTTACTCCCTTACTATTAGCCGCAGGTGAAATATGAAATATGCATTTATAGTTTTAGGGCATGCACCAACTTTTCTAAAGAATACAATTTTCTGAGAAATCGGTGATAAAAAAACTTTCCCATATGTTGCATACTTTCTTGGACACACTGTATATTTTACAGGCCTATAAAAAAAGTTGAATGCTTATTCCCCGCAAGGCCTGTGTATCCCATAGCATCTCTAGAAAGGCTGTCTGGTCTGGCAACAATTTGAAATGATATTAACGCCAACCAAAAACACGAGCCTTGCCGAACCACAGCGAGACAATTAAGCCTATTGTTACTATTTTCAAAACAATAACAACGCCACTGTGTTTAGTGCATAATTGGATTATAGTAAGAAAAGTGCGGCAGGGGGATATCGCTTTCAACATATAATAAATCTCAATAGGTATGTTGATCGCTACTAAGTTAGTCAGTTGCAGAAAAATATTTTAGTAGTAACTATCGTCCAATTTCTGTTTTACCTGCATTTTCTAAGATTTTTGGAAAAATTTTAAATAATAAAATAGTAAATTTTTTAGAAGAAAAAAATTACTCTCCATTTCAATATGGTTTTCGTAAATTTAGAGATACAGAAGTTGCAGCTGCAGATATTGTCAAAGATATTCAAGAAATCGTTGATAAAAACCAAAAATGCTGCCTACTGTCCCTAAATAAAGCATTTGACACAGTCAATAACCACGACCTAAATATAATATGTAAATGGCTTGAAACTAATAAATTATCATTAAATTTTAATAAATCATCTTTTATGATTATAAGTAAATCAAAATTAAAAAATAATAATATTTCTTCACTGTCTTTCAATAATCATTTAATTAAATATACTAATACAATTAAATTTTTAGGTTTATATATTGATGAAAATTTAAGTTGGAAAAACCATATTGAATATTTAAGAAGTTACATCTCACAATTGGCATTTTGTTTAAAGCTAAAAATTATATATGGTTAAAATATTTCAAAAATATATATTATTCTTTGGTTTATTCAAAATTACAGTATACGATTTCGAGATCAGCGAATTTAACTACAATTCAGCCATTAAAAAAACTACAAAACAAAATAAATAAATGCATACATAAACTTATAGAACCAATTCAGTGGCGGCTCGTGACAGTAAAGTTTGTGAGTTCTGCCGATAGGGTATAAAAAACGCTATTTTTTTACAGTCTCTAGATCACGTGTCTATTATAAAAAGTTTGGTTTGGCAAAAATTACAATGTCTAGGAAAAAATAGCTAAAAAGCGTAACCCAGGTTCATTACATTGTTTAAGTGATTTTTTGATGTTTCATCGCGTTTGATTTTTTCGCTAAGATGTACTAAATCGGTTACACCAAGAACAGTCCAAGATTTATCTCCACCAAACAAAAGGCACGGAAAACAAAAAAGAGAATTATTTTTATTGCATCCGCATATCCAGTCGTTTCTGGCATAAATGTCTCTTGTAAAAATCCTTTTATACGATTTTCCCCGGCTTGAACCACACTTTTTTATTAAAATATCGGGCAATGGCCGTCCTTCTTTTTTCAGTTTTAGTTTTTCTTCATAAGTAAAGAGAGAGAATTTTTTTACATTAATTAAATTATCCACTACATTCATTGTTAGTTACACGGGGTTCCTAGCCGAGCACAGAGCTCGTTAGCGTCCCAGCTACGTCGTGTTGCAATTTAGCAGCGCAACAATGCCAATAACCAACCAATAACTTCATTTGACCGACTGTGAAATGCGGGCTTCGGCGACGGCGTCATACTCAACACACCTACGCGATTTGAAGGCCTATTATACCAACACCCGACCGAAAATATACTGCTGTTCCAATAATTTTAGAAATATAATAATTATATTAGAAAAATAGTCAAATAATGTGAAAATTTTGGGGGTTCTGCAGCTCTGCAGCTCTTATGCACTAGCCGCCCCTGAACCAATTATAAATGTTTATGAACCAAACGGATATTTAAATTTAGAAAAGCATTATAAATTAAAACTATGCATTCTAATACACTATTATTATTAAAGAAAAACCATCGAATATAATATTTCCTTCGATCAACATTATTCACATCACGAGACAAAATCATCATATTCCAACACATATGGTAAAGAGTAGGTACTTTTGGCCAAAAATCAAAATTATACAGGGTGGTCCTTAAGTACGTCAAGAAAATCTAGGATATGATTCCTGGCATCAATTTAGGTTGAAAAGTTCATATGGACTTATGCCCTAAAATGCTTACCCTCTAAGATACAGGGTGTTAAAATATTTTTAAAAAATAATTGTTTTTTTAAAATTTCGAAACTCCTTGAAGATACGGTATTGAAAATTGATGTCGATTGATTTCGTATTAAACTGCACTTTTTGGTTAAAAAAGGGTTTGCCTACTTCCACCAGTGGCGTGCATGAAGATAACATCAATATTTTTTTGTGAAAATATGTGATACGCCACTGTTTTTTTAAACTCTGATGCATTTTTATGCATTACTGATATAAGCGGAACAAAAGTTGTCTCTACTATGTTTTTGAAAAAAATGGTAGTTTTAAAGGAAAATGGAAAATATTTTAACACCCTGTATCTTAGAGGGTAAGCATTTTAGGGCATAAGTCCATATGAACTTTTCAACTTAAATTGATGCCAGGAATCATATCCTAGATTTTCTTGATGTACTTAAGGACCACCCTGTATAAAGGAATAACAATTTATAACAGTTTGCCGAAAAAATTAAAGAAATATCACTAAAAAAATATTTTTTAAAACTGAACTAACTTTACCGTATTAATGTATTAATATTTTTTTTTATAAATGGTTAGGTATAGGTATATATTTTTTTTGAATAATTTCGATGGAGTTATTAATATTTTTTTAATTATAAACTAAACATAGTTGGTGTTATATTCTCTGTAATAAACTTTTTCTAAGTTGGTTGAGAATAAAGATATATATTATTATTATTATTATTAATGATGCTGCAAACTCAAATTAGTGGATAGCAACCTATAAAAACCAAATCTCCATTAATACAGAGATTGTCAGAGATATTATAGTGTGCAACAAGCAAAAATTAACTTATAACTATTAGGCATTCTTTTTTTATAGGCCCGTGATATATTCTGGCAGAAGTCTTCTTATTATTAAGAATGTATATATTTTAAAGACTTTAAGCCTAAACGATGTTTAAAAAAGTATCGGCATTGGCGACGACGTGTAAAACTTGTCTACGTTTTGTGCAAAAATACATCTTTGTAATCATTTTTGAAGGCCCTTTTAAATTAAGAAGATATGTATCATCTTTTTTATTATAAGCGTCTTCTTTTATCATTATAGTCGAATTGTATTTTCCGAACATAGGAAGGGTACAAGGAAAGACAGCTGGCTGTATAAAAAGAAAAAAGTATTAGCAGAGATCAACGTCTCTCTGTTTTCTGTGGCTACTAGCTAGTAATAAGGGTCCATCTTTGAAGATTCAATAAAAATAATGGCAATGTCTAATTATTTTCTTTCCCTGTACCCTTTTTTGCAACCAGCGATAATAAATAATACCGAAGGCTATAAAAAGCAATACTTATACAGTTTTTTTCATTGCGTTTTTTATAGCCTTCAAAAGACACATACATGATACACATATACAGGGACATACAAATACAAATGTTTTATTGCTAAACACACACGATTATTACATACCACGACAAAGCAAGATAGACATATATCTCATTCTCGTCCACCAGGTTCCTGGCAGCTAAAAATGTGTACTCTATATTTGCTTGATCATCGTTGATTACTATAGTTAATTTTTGTTCCCAAATATTTACTTTTACTATACAAAGGGACACTTTTACAGATATACATGTAGTTATATACTACTGGACAAATTTATTGTTGAGTCACCTTGTATCAGTGTAAAGGCCGGGGGTGCCTTTTTAGTACGGGGCCCAAATTTTCTCTCCAGCAGTGAAGGAAAACCTTTTTCTAGGGAATCTCCGTATCCTAATTTACGGACACTATATTTAGTATGTAAAGTAAAATCATTAATTCATATATAAAATATGATCATTTTTAAAATAAAGTCATTTTTAAAGCAGTTAAGTTCTGCTTAAGATCGTTCGTATCAATTAAAATAGTAAAATAAAAAATATGATATCAGACAATTCGAAAATTCAAAAGGCAAGATATGTCTCATCAGGTCTTCGGGAAATTGGTTCCTGGCAATTTTTAAAGATTAAAAAGAGGCAAGTAAGTGTACGCTTCGAGCCAAACAAAATATTTCTCTAACGGCAAACTATATTATTTATACCTACATATAGTGTGTCCACGGATAGAGTTTGGAAGAGGAAAAACTTTTTTATTAGTAGGTATAGAAGAAAAAGTCATTCTTTATAAAAGCGCCTGCTTGTGCTTAAACTACCATTTCGAATATCAGATTTGCGATTACTATACAGGGTTTGTCAGAAACAACAGTTTTTGTTTTTTGGATTCTTTTTCAATTCTAATTTTCAATTCCTTTTTATGATTGGCTAAATCATCACTTTGGGAATAAATGGATTGGAAGGTACCTATGGTCCAAATCAGTTGGCACGTAGGAGTCCCGATCTCACAATTATAAACTTTCATTTATGGGGATATCTGAAGCCACATATGTATAAAACCAATTTCAATAATAACTTAAATCTCTTGAAAGAAAAAATAAGAGTACTTAGTTATTGCAAATATCCCAATACAGCCAGCAAGTTAGGAACTGTTATCGGGAATTCAGATGTCGAGTTTAACTTTGCGCTAACTCGGTGGTACCACGTTTGAATAAAAGTTTTATAATCTATGATTGAATGAAGTGAAGAAATATGACATGTAATAATAAAAAATACTTCAAAAGTATATAGGCAAATAAAAAATTATTTTCTTACAACAAAATCGTTACTAGGCCAGATATAAAATTATATTCGAAGTAAAAAAGCAACAATAGTTGTTTGTTTTTACGTAAATATATATATTTTAAACGAAATCCAAAAAACTAAAAATGTTGTTTGTGACGAACCCTGTATAGTAATCGAAAATCTGATAGTTGAAATTGTAGTTTCAGCACAAGCAGACGTTTTTATAAAGAATGACTTTTTCTTCTATACCTACTAATAAAAAAGATTTCCTCTTCCAAACTCTATCCGTGGACACACTAGTCACGGAGAGTTGGCACTTATTTTTAGCGTCTCCTCTCACATAACAATTGATTTACTTCCGTCTTTTCGACCAGTCATTGGATAAACTGCACTCGAACGATAACCAAAATTACTTTTCTTCTGGCAAAATAGAAAAAGCGCTAAAAATATTCGCTAACTTATCTAGACCAGCTAGGAAGACTAGCAAAATGTGATACTAATACCCATAAACATGAAACTAAAATGATTATTCTTAACAAAACTGCTTAACTCTTAAAAAATATAAATCACAAAGCAATAACGTCGGAATAAAGTAAGGGAAGGTAGAGACTTTTTTACTCTTACTGTAATTTTTTCTAGAACTTTGATTAGCTGCAATTTTTAAAATAGCGACTAAATCAACCAATCAACTCTTAGAGAATATGTTGGTACGTTGTCAAATTTACGCCAGAATGATTACAATCACATCAGACTCGCTTAGTCCATTCAACCTTCCCTTACAATTTTCTGAAATAATAACAACTCTATAGGGCTAAAAAAATATCGATAATCTATCGACAAGTTAATTCAAAGGTCACCATTCTCGATGGCCTTATTCAGATCGCTCACCACCCTCCCTAGGGCGTCCCTGTACTCGCCGTCCCTTTTGAAGATGGCGTCCAAAAAGGCTTCGTTCCCGAAGAAGGAGAACACGCTTTCCGCCCTGTTGACCGACTTATCTGTCAAATGTTTCGAGATTATGGCTTGGAGGATTTTTTGCGATTCGCCTAAAGCGTGGACGAGGTAGCTACGGTCGTAGCTAAAGTCGACTTCGTAAAATGATATTATGGCCATTCCTGAAATAAAATATCTGCGGTGAGATGCCGAACCTATAACGATCGATTTTTGAAAAAATGTTATATGAAGAGATAGCATTTATTTTCGGTCTAGAATTATCCCCTAAATTTTTTGCTCATCATTTCCGGACACCCTGTATAGAATTTACAATGTTCATAGAGGGTGTTCAGAAAAAGGCGACCAATTCGTTAGCCATATATTCCTTGAGCAAAAATAACATGACTTTTATAATGCCAATTTTTATTTTTGACCCCAATGTTCGATATACAGGGCCGCCAAAGTTGAAAAAAAAATATAAAATATCAGTTTTTAATTTCAAATTTTGACACCCTGCAAATCGAACATTAGGGTCAAAAATTAAAAATGGCATTATAAAAGTCATATTATTTTTGCTCAAGGAATATATGGCTAACGAATTGGCCTCATTTTTTCGGACCCCCGGTATATACCTGCCATTCTAAACTTAGTTTTGAACTTCTCTGCCAATTTTAAATCTTCTTCCGTTAAAATATTGTTCCTGTGAAGAACTCCCAGCTTTATCACTACCTTGATGATGTTTTTTATTAATTTTTCTGCCTCCTTTTTGTTATTTGACTAAAAAAAATATTAATAATTATATACCGTGCGAGCAAAAATTATTTGCATCAAAGAGGGCCTTGCATCTAAGGACGTAATGCTTAGCCGTAGAGCTTAATACCTGTTGGGTGTCAGTAACTACCCGAATTAACAATCAATCAGTTATTCCGTCATCTTTGACAGTCGTTACAAGTAATTTGATTCATCGCTAATTTTTCCAATTTCTTGAACAATTCATACAATGGGCTTTACGGAACAGCACAAAACATTCATGGTTAAAGCGTATTTTCGAAACACGGTTAGAGTAAATGGTGAGTGTCAATACAATCCGGGTTTGTGCACGGACGATTTTCACGAACATTTTCCTAACGTTGTTTTTATTGCTGGGGATTTTTATCATTGCCTGAAAAGAACCGTGGCTGTGTTTAGGGAAACAGGTTCTATACAATACAAAAAAGGAGTAGGAAGACCATCTGTAAGAACAGAAGAACTTGTTGCAAACGTTCGTGAAATAATGCAAAATACGCCAACAAATTGTATAAGACGCCTGTCCCAAGAAGTGGGAAGATCTTATGGAACATGCAGGACCCAAAATTTATTGGAAAAAAATGATTTATTAGACCTGACATTTTTTCGGATGAAGTTGACGATGAGGTTCCACCTCTCCGGTTATGTAAATTCTCAGAGTACACGCACGTGGAATAGTGAAAATCCCCATTTTTTTTGTAGAGTCCATGCACATTTGCACCCTCAAAAAATTGGTGTCTGGTTAGCTGTTTCCCGAAGAAGGATTGTTGGTCCTATTTTTTCCCATTACGCAGTTACAGCACAGCAGTATAGAGACAATATTTTGAATCCATTGTGGAGCAAATAAAAAATAAATTTGTATTTGTCTACTTATTTTATTATTCATTAGTTTGGCATATCATGTCATAATATGAGTTTGACAAAATGTTAACCTAGATTTGGTTAGATATATCGTCCCCATATCATTGTGATCTAAACCAAGCCCTACGTTTTTTAATCCAAGCTCTCTTTGATGCAAATAATTTTTGCTTGCACGGTATTATTTAATAACCTTTCAGTTTTTAAATGCATTGACAATGTTCATTTGCTATTTAAGTTCGAGACTATGGAGGGCTTTAGGCTAAAGCCCTCCATATTCGAGACGTCAAAAAATGTCAGTAAGTGTTAATCAAATTTGAATTTGGATCTGCTGTTATTACATCCAAAATCCCTACAAACCAGTAATTGTACAAGAGTTGTCCAAAAATTGAAGAATTGTGGTCTTACAGTAGTTCTATAGTATCTCGTTATTGTGCGAAACTAATTGGTTGGTAAAATTTCGTCGCTTACACCAGTTTGGAGACTAATGAATTTTTGAAACTAAAATTTTTTTTACAAGTTTATCTTACGTATTGTTTGGCCAGTCTATATAAATTATCCAAAAGTGAGGCTGTCACGTCATCAATGAATACTTTTGCTATGTTCTTCCCGGCCATTCGACTGAGAATTTTCTTCTGGGCCCGAAGACCAATATCTCTGGCTTTGAAGGTGCTTTCTGTCATAACTGAAATAAAAACCTTGCGTAAAATCTTAACATAGTATACAACAAAGTCGCCCGTCTGTCCGCTTTCATATGTGCTTAAATCTTTAAAACTACGCAACGGATTTTGAAGCGGTTTTTTTAATAGATAGAGTGATTCAAGAGGAAGGTTTTTATGTATAATACATGCATAATATTGTAGAGAAACACTAATAAATTTAGAGGTTTGTTCGGGTTTGTATTTATAAATCTTGACGTGATGGTGAACTCGCCTTATTATCTCAGAGAAAGCGCTGCAACGCAGGCCGGGTACACGCTAGTATATAAATAAATTATAATATGCAATATACAGTGTTGGTTTGTTAAGTACTTGGAATTAATTCAGTACATCCAGTAGGTGCAGTTTTTTTGGACACGACTATTAACAATTTGAGTTGTGGCCTTTTTTATAAAAAAAAATATCTATACAGTGTGTCCCAAATCAGAAATGACGATATCGATATTTTTTTAAATAGCAACCCTAGTTTTTTACTGACTATATTTAAAGTTATACCCTCATCTCATGAGATTCGTCATGTAGAACTATAAAATTAACTAACTAACGTAGGACACAGTTTTCCTTAAATTTCAGACTACTAACATTACGTAAGAGAAAATTCTAGAAGGTCAAAACCTTTTACGCAAATATGACATCGTTTAGGCATTCAAAAAGTCTTTTAGTGTGTAAAAAGCATTTTTTATAAGCAACTCCTTTGGTTTTCTTCCCAATGTACCTCTTGTTATGGATTGTTTGACTTATTCTGGTAGTTTATTAAAAATTCTGATGCAGGCATAGTGGGGAGATTTTTGATATCGTGTTGAAGTGTGTCTAGGCATAGGCGTAGTTAAGGGGGTACTTGGGGGTGCTAAGCACCCCCGAAATCTAAATTAGCACCCCCAAAAAAAATTTACAATATATAGGCTAATTTTAGAACTAACCTATTTTTATAATATACATGTAATGAATTTTTCATATTAATATTTCAAGCATTCGAAATCTGTTACAAATTCAAGTATATTTAGGTAGTTGCGGATTCTGTTCAAAATTTCTCTCCATGTACCGTGTAGTTCACGCCTAGTTTACTTGTCAGAGCGGGTCTATGATCATAAAAATCTGGTAAAATACGAGAGCGGCATAATAGCTTGTGTATGTCATGTTCTGCAATTCTGCATTAATTTGATAATTTAAATTTAACCAGTCGTAGTCGTTCAAATTCGCGGAAATTTTTAGCCGATATTTTGACTATTTTTTTTGTCTATTAAGGTTTAATATGGTTTTATTGAATTCAGTTGAAGTTTAAAGTTAAATAAACACGAAAAAACAATGAGTGCGTCGTCGGATATAAAATACACCCTGGAATTTTTGAAAAAATCTTTTAGCAACTTACCGTTGAAGGAGAAAGTGAGAACATTGAAAAACCTAAACCTGCTATTAACATCACATTAAAATATTTACTAAAAATTATTGACCAAATTTGGGCGTGGTCTTCGTGTCTCGTCTCGTGGCCCGCCGCAAGCGCATTTCGCCTGCGGCGGGCTTTTTGTGCACTCCCACACGTTAACATGTCATGAGCCGCCACTGGACTTCAGCACCCCCAGTGTTGACCGTCTAACTACGCCTATGTGTCTAGGGACTATAAGGCCGTTTGTACATGATCCAGTTGAGGTTCCCACGATAATTTGGAATCAAGATATGTTCCCAGAAATTTGGAAGAGGATGCCGCCTGGTTTAATTGCATTTTGGAAGAAGTTTTGTAGAAATTAATTTGTCCTCGTTTAGTATAAGTTGTTTCGAAAAACACCGTCTGTTCATTTTTTTGTTACTTATTGTATTTTCCTGTGTGCTTCAGTGTCATCTAGTGCTGATATGGCAACCGTGGTGTCATCGGCAAATTTGATGGTAAATCCAAGTATATAGTGATATATCGTTTACAATAACATGAATAAGAGGTACGAGGACAGATCCTTGGGAAGCTCCGATGTTTAGTTCATATTCTGAGGAGGTATGATTTCCGATTTTGACTAACAGCCTTCTTTCGGTTAGAAATGACACTATTAAGGACAGTGCGTTGAATCAAAATTTGAATTTTGGTTAATAACTTAATGAATACACACTTCAAAAATAGTCAATAAAGAACTAGGATCGTCATTTAAAAAAATTGATCGATATTGTCATATATCTCTAATTTGGGAAACTCGTAAAAATTGGTGTGCAATAAGTCCATCTTACATACCTTAACATACCTTATTATAAAATTACACTGATAACACAATACATCAATACTATAGTCTATTATTAACTAAACCTTTCTTTTACTATACTTTTGTTATCTTTCCATTTAAATTCATAGATATTAGGTATAACTGCAAATTTTAAAATATTTACACCCAAACTTTGAATGTGACCACTGACTGCTCGGGCCAACAATCATAACCACTCTACCAGACGTGCGTTGTTTTTAAAGTATATCAGTTCTGATAGGGTACTACATTTAATTAGATATGACTATAGGTACTCATTTAAATCTTTGGGTTCTGAGACTTCTTTACTGATTAATACAAGCAAATATTGAATTTACATTTGTAAACTGTAGTTTAATGTTATTTATTTTGTTCTAATGAGTTTTGCTTATTGTGCTTCACAACAAAATAAGGCAAGTAAATAATTGTTAACCATTATTAAAAAGACCATAAATTTAAGAGTACCTAAGTATACTACTTAAAATATCTGGTAAATATTAGCTTTGTTTTAACGTACTGGATAGCTATACAGGGTTGCCCAGAAGTCCGGAATAAAATTAATATAGGCTTAACCTGTAAGTTTTGGGGAAAACGATCGAACACCTCAATTTAGTTTTATACCGGGTGTCCACGGCTCGCCCCTCTTACTTTTTTGTTTTTCAAGATTATGAAACAAAATTCGGGGAATTTGTATAAGTACGACATAAAATTGCATTTTTTGACAAGTGACTCAACATTATAGAACTTCCGGTTTAATCGGAAGTTACATAAACTTTCGATTTTTAAATGGGACACCTGGTATATTTTTACTTTTTTTGACTCCATATGACATTCTAAATACAACGATGTGTCACTTGTCACTTTTTGTCACCAAGAAAAAGTTTTTTTTCCAAATTTATTGTTTTATCTAAAGGGCTATGAATACCTTTATAATGCGACTGATCCTACTCGTGGCATGCCACGAGTAGGATCAGTCGCATTAATTTTGGTAGAACTATTAGGTATTGACATGCGGGACTTTGGTTTTATTATGTCAAGTAGCCGAGTAAAACAGTCTTTAGGCATTCTATAGGAAGACTGAAAACGTTCTGGATACTGGTTGAGCTCTTTAAATAAATTAAAAATGTCATCTTTTTTTTTTCATTAAGGCACCCAATATCTTCTTCGGTTTTTAATTTTTTGAATATAATTCAAATGCACTATTGCCAGAACATCCTCATCCTCTGAAGACGACATAGTGTAATGAATTGCGTACTGCCTCCTGCTTCTCTGCCTCTTCAGTGTGCGTCTAAAAACGATGTGGCGATCGCGCCACCGCCACGCCACTACCACTTCTATGGGCGCTGGCCCCAAGGATCACAGCCCTGGTTACATTAGAATACTGATGGGCATTCATAGCAAAAATGTCCAGTTGAAAGGCAAGATTATTATTTTGTTTACACATGTTGAAACTGGCGATCTTATCATCAAGTTGTAAGCTGCAGTGGGCAGATAAAATAGCTCTCCTGATCTTGTATTAGCAGCTCGAATCGAAATTTAAGGAGAGCAAGTAATTCAGTGCAGTCTATTTTGTGGTTGCATAATTTAAATAGGAACTGCGTAGACTACGGCGTGATTTTAGTTGAGATAGTGATGGAAATTGAAACATTTCAAGTAGTGCTATAGATGGTCAGTACCTCGTGGAGGATAGAGTCCATCGATTACAAAGGATACATCATTTATTTGTCTGCACACCTTCAAAATGGTCTTCAAATATTCGTTGTAATCTAGAGCATCATATTAGTAATAGAGGATTTTGATAGACTGAATATTATTAAGGTTTTTACATATACGAATGAGAAACCAACACAGTTTAGAATCAAATCTAATCCCTGGGTCCCCAAGGAAATGAACACGATCGAGCGCTATGGATTGGATATTGATATGATAAAGAATTTTATGTTTTTTAAGGGTGAAGGTCACGATTTTACATTTGTCAATATTTAAGGGTAGTTTGTCTATACACCACTGGTTGAGCTGGTCAAGGTTGTTTTGCAAACAATCGCAATCGAGAGAGGAACTAATCAATAATCCTGAAAAATCTTATCTGCCAATAGAAGTAAAAAAGGCCATTGATGAATCTAGGTAAGCAATTAATAAAAAGCGAAAACGGTAATGGACCCAGGTTACTACCCTGTGGTGCACCACTTGTGGCGATGAATTCAAATGATTTGACACCCAGGTGTTCTAAGTAAAATGGCGATTTGATAAATAAGAGGAGATAAGCTTGCACAAGTTGTCGCTGAAGCGGTTAGCCAGTTTGGTTAGAAATGAAAAAAAACCTGTGTAAAATAATTCAAAAATGCGCGGTACAACGTGCAGCCCAAGCTAAATACCAAATATTACTATAGTTTACAAGCTTTTATTATAATATCAACATAATTGTAATTAAAACCCTGAGCGTATAGACGTTCCATATCCAATAAACCAATTTCTAAATTTAAAAAGTTCCTACTTCCTGTCGAACATTTTTCTTTGTGAATCGACGCGTCGATTGCTGATGCACTTTTTCAAATGGATGTCACGTAACCCAGATTCGCTACTGAAATACGAACATGTGGTTGGGGAATTTCCGGCTTTTTTACTCGGTTATACAGATAACCATACAATGACTTAATGTAAACATCAATAATAAATGTTTCTCATCATACAACATAGTAGGCGTTCTGAAAACTTTAATTTTTATATTTCTGTCTATGCATGTCATTAATTGCTTTAATTTTTGAGGCCCAAAATATTGGAGTGTGAATTTGTTTTTAAATGATGTAAGTAAATTTTAAACAGTGCCGGCTCGTTAGGGGAGGCAGTGCCTTCTCTACTACAAAAGAAATACTTTTATAAATAAGTATATATTGTGTCCACGGATAGAGTTTTGAAGACGAAAAACTTTTTGAAGTGAAAACTTCTTTAGGCGCGTTTAGCACTTTTTGTGGGCACTGAATTAAACTGAGCCGTCACGCGTCACACTCGGCTGTGTAACGCTCGAATTCAACTGCTATATTCAATCCGAACTGACCCTGACCCGAATGAACGTTATATGCAAGAGCATGCCGCAAACAGTGTGCGTTGTATAGACACTCGTCTGCGTCTCAGGTATGTTCTGGCATTTTTTAAATTATATATTTACGTAGGGTGAAGTAAGGTTTACCGTAATTGCTTATTCCGTGGACCTAATTTATTATGATTTCTGACTTCTGTTGAAGATGTAAAAATTCAAGGGTTGTTCAATTTTAGGAAATATCTTTTTTCGTATGCAGTAAAATTATCCCGTATTCCAAGTTTACGTTATTTTTGTGATTGCTTACGAACCTAACCTAAAAGAAACAAAATTGAAAAATTGTATTTGATATTGTTAATTTCACCTTGTTGAAGTTTTCACTTCTGTCGTGTGGTCTTTAAGCACACACAATTTTTTTATTAGTAGGTAGGTATAGAAGAAAAAGTCATTCTTTATAAAAACGTCTGCTTGTGCTGAAACTACAATTTCGAATATCAGATTTGCGATTACTATACAGGGTTCGTCACAAAGAACATTTTTAGTTTTTTGGATCTTTTTTTTTCAATTCCTTGATTTATTAAATGAATTTTGCTAGTGTTGAAACTACAATTTCAACTATTAGATTTGCGATTACTATACAGGGTTCATCAGAAACAACTGTTTTTATTTTTTGGATTTTTTTTCAATTCTACTTTTCAGTTCCTTTTGATGATTGGCTAAATCACCGCTTTCAGTTGGCACGTAGGAGTCCCGATTTCATAATTATCGACTTTCATTTATGGGGATATCCGAACCCACATGTGTATAAAACCAATTTCAATAATAAGATTTCTTAAAAGAAAAAATAAGTGTAGTTATTGCAAATATCCCAATACAGCAAGTTAGGAGCTGTTATTTGAATAAAAGTTTTATGATTGAATGAATTGAAGAAATATGACGAACCCCGTATAGTAATCGCAAATGTGCTATTTGAAATTGTAGTTTCAGCACAACCAGACGTTTTTATAAAGAATGACTTTCTTCTATACCTACTAATAAAAAAAGCTTTTCCTCTTCCAAACTCTATCCGTGTACGCTATAATACTATAAACTCTGAAACAGATACTTTTTAATATATATCTCTGTATAAATTTGCGATACGTCTCTAATAAATGTTTACTACCTCCATAAAGTCTCTAATATTTAATTATTCATAACCATAGAACTCTTTAAGAGGCCTATGTTCATAACGGCCAGCAGCGCAGCTGTCCTTATCTGTTTCATTTATTAGCGAATCTTAGTCTCGCTCGCCACTTGACGAAACGAGCAGAGGCATGGTTCCCCTGGGCTCGACGTATTCAATAACTAGTATAGTAAAAAACACGTTTTGGGGATACGTAGTACGTTTTTAGCATGATGAAAACCGCGTCTGCCAGTCACAAAGTGTAAATCTAGGAACTTTTATAAAAAGGAAAAATATTTCAAACATTTCTAAGGTCACTGATGAGATTAATTGCTTAATTATTTGTTCCATAATTGTTTAAGCCTACAGCAAACGTTTTTATTAATTTACATCTTGTAATTTCTTTTTAGCTTATGAAAAATAAACAAATGGGGGCTTTTACCTTCATATATTATATATATAGATTCAATATTCCAACAAGAAATGTAATAAGGTTTGCTAAATATAGGTCAGAAGGCAGAAGAAAACATCGATAAAAATATCCAGAGGCTTTAACCAATATATATTTTCCCGTCGTATTTATACAGGGTGTTCCATAACTAAGGGGTCACACAGCAAAATTAACCGTGGATTATTTTATCATAAGGAATTAAGACCCATTTTTAAGTCTACTACCTACCTCCTGTTGCTATACAGGGTGTTTCATTAAGGTCGAAGAGCGGCCATATCTCGGAAACTACTGGGCATAGAAACTCAGGAAAAGAAAAATGATAATAAAAGTGGCCATGAGAAAATTCTGGAAATAATTTTCAAGTTCCGCATTTTGCCGCAAGAGGGCGTAATTGAAAAGTAAATTTTTAAATTTTACATAACTCCGAAAATTCCACATTAAGGTATATGTTTGATAACACCATTTTAAAGCTTGGACAATTATGCATCATTTTGGTCTTATGCTCATTGGCGTACCGGCTTTAATAAGAGTGGGGGAAGCTGTTGAAAGTGTAATCATTTAAATCGCTGTAACTTATAAACGACTTATTCGATTTTAGCAAACTAAAGACTGTTTGGAAGAGAAATGTATGCACTTTGACCAATCGTATTTAGTTGTCCATAATAGTTCTCAAAAAAAAATGCTAGAGGGCGCAATTTGCAATAACAATACATTTTTTGATTTTCCTCCGAAAAAAGAAATCATACGGTATAATTGGTATACCATAATCGAAAAGTAGATGAAATTTGCTAGAAAAAATATTAAAACCGCAGCTCGATATCTCCGTTCGTTTCTGAGTTATTGTCAAAACAATAATTTTTAACACAAATTGCGCACTCTAGCAATTTTATTAGAAACTATCTTGTACCATTAGATACGACAATTGAAGGTTCTTCCAAACAAGCTTAAATTTAGTAAAATCGGATAAGTCGTTTAGAAGTTACAGCGATTTTAATGTTTAAACTTTCAATAGCTTCTCCCACTCTTATCAAGTGAAACCGTAAACATTAAAATCGCTGAAACTTCTAAACGACTTAACCAATTTTACTAAATTTAAGCTTGTTTGGAAGAGAAAAGTAAGTACCTTTAATTGTCGTATCCAATGTACAAGATGGTTTCTAATAAAATTGCTAGAGGGCGCAATTTGTCTTAAAAATTATTGTTTTGGCAATAACTCTGAAACGAACGGAGATATCGAGCTGCGGTTTTAATATTTTTTCTAGCAAATTTCATCTCCTTCTCGATTATGGTATCATAATTATACCGTATGATTTATTTTTTCGGAGTAAAATCAAAAAATGTATTGTTCATTTTTTTTTTGAGAACTATTATGGACAACTAAATACGATTGGTCAAAGTGCATACATTTCTCTTCCAAACAGTCTTTAGTTTGCTAAAATCGGATAAGTCGTTTATAAGTTACAGTGATTTAAATGATTACACTTTCAACAGCTTCCCCCACTCTTATTAAAGTCGGTACGCCAATGAGCATAAGACCAAAATGATGCATAATTGTCCAAGCTTTAAAATGGTGTTATCAAACATATACCTTAATGTGCAATTTTCGGAGTTATGTAAATTTAAAAATTACAATTACGCCCTCTTGCGGCAAAATGCGGAACTTGAAAATTATTTCCAGAATTTTCTCATGGCCACTTTTATTATCATTTTTCTTTTCCTGAGTTCTATTCCCAGTAGTTTCCGAGATATGGCCGCTCTTCGACCTTAATCAAACACCCTGTATGCCCTTCTAGTTATGAGACACCTTGTCGATAATATTGTTTTTTGGTTTGGTTTGATTTAAACCAAATGTTGAATATGATGATATGAATATTTTACCAAAAATAAATGAATTAATCAATAATATGAAAACCAAAAAAATAAAATAGGAAAAACTGCTTACCTGGTTTCTTCATTTAACGTCAGCACTTAAAAAAATAACCAAAATGGTGTTTGTGATGGAATAAAAAGTGAGTACAAATTTCTAAAAAAAAAATAATAATATAAAAATAATTAACTGAAAACAATGTATAACTAAATTAAACAAACAGTAACAAAACGTTCTATGAATGTCTTGAACAGAGCAGAAGCATCATAAAACAATTTTTAAAACCATGAAATTGACCCTGCTTCTTGTGTCCTTAACATAACAATTTCATATGTGCAAAAACTTTCTCATCCTTAACCAAAAACAAACGGATAATTGTATCTAGAATAAATACCTAACAATAAAATAATTGTTTGCTTTGTTATTTACGTCGTTGTTCCACAAACAAAACAAATGCATTGTTAATAATATTTATTTTAAATTGTTAATTTAGTCAAATACAATAGAGTTAAATTTTTCATATTATTATGTCCTGGCCATATCATTTCGACAGATTCTTAGCGCAGCAAAGATATTTACTTTGCTTAGCTGTTTAAAAGAAGCAAATTGGAAAGTACCTATTAGCTACCATAATCACATGATAAATTTACAGGGGCATACTTAACCACGGCAAGGGGGGAGGAAAAATATTTGTTGTGCTTTGCTTTGCTATCTAAAAGTAGCGTAAAAGGAACTCGACAAATATCAGGTTCGGCTGGACCACTCTCTCACAACGGTCGTCGGCTCCTGGGCTATTATAATAGGTACTTTCCATTTGCTTCTTTTAAACAGCAAAGCAAAGTAAATATCTTTGCTGAGCTAAGTTGTTAAAGGAACGCTTTGCGAACAATTTCGTATAATCGCATAAGAAATATAATAGTGGGGCATACTTAACCGCGGCAAGGGGGGAGGAAAAAAAATATTTGTTGTGCTTTGCTTTGCTATCTAAAAGTAGCGTAAAAGGAACTTTGCACACCTATCAGGTTTGGCTGGACCACTCTCTTGCAACGGTCGTCGGCTCCTGGGCTATTAATATAGGAAGGTGCCATTTGCTTCTTTTAAACAGCAAAGCAAAGTAAATATCTTTGCTGAGCTAAATTGTTAAAGGAACGCTTCGCGAACAACTTCGTAATCGCATGAAAAATGTAGAGGGGCATACTTAACCGCGGCAAGGGGAGAGGAAAAAAATATTTGTTGTGCTTTGCTTTGCTATCTAAAAGTAGCGTAAAAGGAACTTGGCACCTATCAGGTTTGGCTGGACCGCTATCTCGCAACTCGCAACGGTCGTCGGCTCCTGGGCTATTAATATAGGAAGGTACCATTTGCTTCTTTTAAACAGCAAAGCAAAGTAAATATCTTTGCTCAGCTAAGTTGTTAAAGGAACGCTTTGCAAACAACTTCGTATAATCGCATGAGAAATATAGGGGGGCATAATTAACCGCGGCAAGGGGGGAGGAAAAAATCTTTATTGTGCTTTGCTATCCAAAAGTAGCATAAAAGGAACTCGCACTGAACTGAAAGTAGCAAAGAGTATGTAGCGCGTAGCCACATCTACCTAGACACTAGATGTCGCTGCTACTTATTGCATTGTACTTAATTGATGACTTTTAAGCAGTATAAAAATCGTTCCCTATACTTTGATCAAAATATATACTTACAAAGACAGTTCGAACACTCGATGGCTACATATTGGTAGATTAACCAACTTTCCAGTTCTATAATGGTCGACATTATGTTGTTGACCAAGTGAGTTCGTTCTTAATTCAGTGGCAGGGAAGTGATTTCTTGTAGACCATCTGAAAAAAAAATATACCGATGAAAAGGACGAGTTAAAAAAAACTATACCTACTATGATATGACTATAACTATAAATTATAGTCATCTCAAGCATCTGTAAAGCATACAATAACTGCCCAGTTAATTACTGAAGGAGAGTCGTTAAACGCTTCCGTTGGGAAATTTTAATGACGAAACAACAAAACTGTAAAATAGAAGCACTTCTTAAATTTTTAATGGCGCTAAATACTAAAATCGATGGGGGTCAAGGCGCATTCGTCTGGGGAAAGAAAAGGTTCGGAAAGAGAAATATTATGTGGAGTTCCACAAGGATCAATATTAGGTCCGTTATTATTCTTAATTTACATCAATTCCGTTTCCAAATTGAACTTAAAGGGCAATATACAGCTATTTGCAGGTGAAACAACAATTATTTATTTTGCTGAAACTTTCGCAGAAATGTATTTTGATATTAATAATGATCTACGAACAAGTCTTTCTTGGCTTCAATGAAATAAACTTACCTTAAATTTTACAAAATCTCCTATGTTTATAACTGAAAATAAAATAAATTCTATCATTAACCCCTTAACATTTAATAATGAAAATATTCAATATTCAAAAACGACAAAATTTACACAACCAAATAAAATCTCTGCCCCACAGTTTTATGAAAATGACACGTACGTTTTTTTAACCTTGACTGTTGTAATATCGGGAATTTTTGCGAGGGGAAATAATTCTGCTGCCCCGGTGGGTGATTCAAGTTCATTAATTCCTAACAGCATTCACGGAGCTTAATTAAGAATTTCATTATCATCTTTGCATTCTTTGGCGATTTATCTAAGACCCCCGCAAGGACGAAGTCGTGCAGTTGGATAATAAAGGCGTCAGTTTATGGAAGAATTTTTGAATACTCTTTTTGTAGATTTTGAGGGGGTTTCATCCGTAGACCTTTTAGACCATGATCGATAATTTTTGAAACCAAAAAAAATAATAGTAGGATGTAACCCATTGGAAAAGGAAGAGAATATAACAAAAATGAAAGAAAAAATAATTTACGGGCGATCCGAGGTCGGGAAGTGGAAAGGGGTGAGTTTTTAAGGGTAGAAAACGATTTATTTCGATTTCCAGCAAAACTGCAAGTCCTATGGAAAAACGGTAAATGGCAAAGTTGTAGGTAATAAAAAGATCTCCAACTTTTGTATTTAGGTACACTTTTTTCACATAACCTCAAAATTTATGTGAAAAATTCAAATAACCAAGTTTTTGGTTTTTTATTTTTACTTTCACAAAAAAATTTTTTTTCACGAAATTTGATAAAAACTTACCCTTTTATGTCCCAAACACACTGTAATTTTTTTGATTTAAAATATTTATTTTTTCACCTTATTTTGACTTAATATCGAAAAAGGACCCTAATTTTCAATCGAAAATTCTCACGTCAAAATATCTGCTTTTTTAAAAAAGTCGGTGGGCTTTTGTTCATTGAAATCTCTACTTTCTGATGGTGCAACAAAAATATACATTACTATGGTAAATGTTCTCGAAAAATGCAAAGAAACGAAAAAAACTCGAATCCGATTTTTTTTTAATTTACAATTTTGAGCTATTTATTAAAATTTATACTTTAATAACTCGAAAAACGTAAGATTCCATGTTACATTGATAAACAAAAAAATTACCAATCAATAAAACATAAAGATCGCAAAAAACATGCGAAAATAGTTGTTCTAAATATAATTAAAGGTAGGATTTCTTTGCATTCTGTGGTTTTTTGTCTTAATATTAATGTGCATTACTTTCAGACACAAACTACGTTTTCAAAAATACTTATTTTATAAAGTTACCTTTTACAGGGTCCAAAACAAAAATAAACTTTGCATCACATGCGACCAAATTTTAATAGCCCAATTTTGATTTTGTAGAAACACACATTTAATATGGCGCTACTTTAAAGAAAATGTATCTGAAATAAAGCATTGTCAAAACTAAGAAGTTTTATGTAGGTTGTGTTGAGTCTTATTTTGCAAAAGTGGTGCAATTTACAAAATTTAGGTAAAAATCAAAATTACCTTATGCAGCTGAAATTTTGCAAGTGGGCTAGAAACTGCATTTAAAACAACATTTTCTAATAACTTTTTTCGATATTTTCAGAAATAACCCCACTTTTAATTATTTTTTGGAAAAAATTAAAATTTGACAGATAATGCGAATCACGTGACTACTATTTTTTTACTGAACTTTCATCTCGATCTAAGCAGAACTTGATGCCAAAGTCAAATTTCGAATAAAGCTATTAATAAAAAAAATCCCATATGATGCGGACTTAACTGGTGACACTGTATGTATCAATAAGTAATTAATTTGAAGAAGCATAAACACCCACAATTCACAATAATAGAGTACCTAACCGTAACACCAAAAAAGGCCACGAGTCGATTCTGGAGTGTATTTAGATGAAGTCGCTAAAAGGACAAGCCGATATCAAGAGGGTTGTGCGCATGCTCATCGTTAATGGACAGTCCAGGCAGTTTTCTTGACCATTTTTTGTATCAATGTTTTTAATTTGACTCTAGTTTTCTTAGGTGTGTCCATCAGATGCTTCATTCATTAAAACTAGGTAGGACTACTGACCACAAACGCACGCGCAAGTTAACAAAACATCCAAAGTCCTTTTTTTCCCTTGCTACGCGGAACACTATAATATAATATAACTCTCCCTCGTTTCTAATTTATACACGCAAATTTATTGCGTGCATTGTTAACATTATAGAGTTCAAAATATCCCATTTCGCATATGTCACGCGGACTTCATTGCTTAATTTTTTTATTTAAGCATATCAACCCCGAGAAGGACGCCAACAATGCCATATCCTCGGTTATATCTATTGTTTTATCTTTTGCGTGTTTTTTGTCACGGAACGTGTACAAAGAAAAACATATTTCTCGATTCCATATTACTGCTGCTTTAAATATTTACTTAAAGCAAGATTACACCTAGTCAAAACGAGAAATACGTATTGATATACTGGGTATCCGGAAATTCCGCTGTGCATGCTTATTTGAAGTGGTTACTTAAGTACTTTTCTTCTTTTAAACAGCAAAGCAAAGTAAAAATTTTTGCTCAGCTAAAAGTTGTTAAAGAAACGCTTGTAGAGGGGCATACTTAACCGCGGCAAGGAGGGGAAAAAATCTGTGCTGTGCTAAGTTCAATTTTTAAAAGGAATGCTTAACTTAGCCGCTGGCTTTGCTTTGCTGTTTAAAAGTAAATGGTTGGAATATAAATACGAGCAATGGCAGTACCACAACCACCTTGAAAAGAAGCCATGAAGTGACATCGGGCAACGCCGCATCAGCTGGTAGTTGCGGATCCATGCACAAGCTATTATTATGACGCACGGCAACGGGCGACTTTTTTTATTCTTTCTAATATTTTTTGTGTTTTTTTGGCTCTGTTGCCACTATATTGATATTGAAAAATGTAGAAAAAAACATTAAATAGTTTAAGGATAACAAGAACGACTTACCTAATTATTAAATAATAGTAATATTGCATTGAGAAGCTGTTTTTGTTTCACTACGAGTAGATTTATTTGATCGATCAAAAGTAATATTCTATTATACAAATTATTATCTTTTGCGTTTAAATTACAGGATTGCCTATCGACTTCTGAAGTCTCAAAATGTAGTACCCACCTAAGCTTAAGGCTTTGTTTAAGAAATCTACGCTTGTCTTAAGAAAGTCACCTACTATCTAAGTAACTTCGTTACAATAAGTTTTCAAGCTGAGACCACCTGCTTAGTTTCATTTCAAAGGGTAAAATTCATTTCAAATCATTGTAAGCCAATTCATTACCTTTTAAAAAAACCTTTACTTTCATATCAATGTCCACTGAAACCTGATTAACAATATTTATACAGTCATTGGTCAAATCTAAACTATAAAAATATATTACACTCTCTTCGCCCGCTTTTAAACCACTTTTATAGTTAGAGTTACACCCAGAAATACAGCAGGGGTTTGGCCTGTTGATAAATAAACAAACTAAAAGAAAAAAATAGTACTTATCTAAGTACCTAGGTATCTAGAGGTATCCTACCTACTTATGAACTATCTCTACTAGGGATATTTTTAAACTAATTCACATATACCTTCAAGTTAAATAAACACTTCAATATTAAATAAATTAACTGTAGCCACAAAACAATAAAGTTTATCCCAAAGAGCTAACTGGAATACAAAAAACACAACTTTTAAATTAAAACAAATAAAACTCTGACGCCATTTATAAGACCCGTAAACAAACCGCCAGGCCAGCCCGGCTGTTGGATTTTTCACTTTATTAATGCTATTAGAGCAAACCCGCACCAAAAATTTTCATCAGTATCTTGTAGAGGTTCTTAGCAATCATGTCATTTAAATTTTCTATTAGATATCAATCGAAAACCGGATAAAAATACAAATTAATACGACACCTACACCTAGATCGCGCGTAAATTACATACTAAACTAGGGCTAACCTCAAAAAAGTCACGTGACACATGGATCTTCAAGCAGTGTTGTCGATGTTTCTGTTTCACGGCTTGTTTCAAGGTGGTTGTGGTTTTACCCCGTATATTGTGAACGTAGTTCACCTACTACTTTAGTGTTTTATGAATTATTAATTAATAGGGGTTATGATTAGAGAAAATTATTCCTAATGATATTTGAAGTATGGTTATGATTAATAATACATAAAGAACACAATTATATGGCTTTTAATATTTCCTAATTAAATTTAACGGTCCCTAACAAAAATTACATGTTCCGAGGGCAAAAATATAGTCTTGCCATTATAGCCTGGGCTTCAAGGCGTTAAAGTATATGTAATAATAAATATACCCAATAAGTTTAAAAGCCCCATAAAGATTATTGTGAGCCATAATCAAATTATCAGTGGCCTGATTTGAAGTCTAAAAATACCACGAACCTTCTCTAGTGGAAGGAGATGGTGTGTATGGGTCAGGCAAGGGTTTGGCAAACGTTTCTTCCAATTAAAATGTAAAATAAATTTAAATAAAAATAAAATGAACTAAGGACTCTGATTTTTCTTAAGAAGAAAGCACACAAAACTTGGAAGCGTTCTGGATCACCACAGGATTATGCAGAGTTCTCTAGGCTGAGAGTGCAGTGTAAGAGTGTGTCTAAAAACTGTTACGAAGACTTTGTGCATAATTCCGAAATGTCCTTGGTCACACTTAATAACATTAAGCCTTTTTGGAATTTTGTAAATTCTAAGCGAAATCAGAATGAGTTGCCTTCGCAAATGTTTTATAATGATGCCTTTATTCAAAATGGCCCTGATCTGGCAAACTTGTTTGCAGAGTTTTTTAAGACTGTTTATTCAGACCAGGAAATTAATGTCGAGCCTGTAACTTCTACAAGTAACTTAAATATATCTGAATGCCATATATCAATATCTTCTATCTATGAGGAGATTTGTAAATTAGATACCAACAAGGGACCAGGGCCCGATGGTGTGCCTCCCTTCCTTCTTAAGTCCTGCAGTTTTGTTTTGTCACGTCCACTGTACAAAATCTTTAATGAATCCCTTACAACTGGTACATTTCCAAGTTATTGGAAGGTTGGGTACATTATTCCAATCCTAAAACAGGGTGACAAAGCCAACATATCTAACTATAGGCCTATCTGCAACCTTAGTGTCATTCCGAAACTCTTGGAAAACTTAGTAACCAGAATTCTTACTTCCCAACTGAATCCATGTATAATTGATCAGCAATTTGGTTTCCGTTCAAAACGTTCTACTGATTTAAACCTGCTCACCTATTCAGATTTTCTATCGGTTGCTCTTGAGGGAGGCAATGTTGTCCATTCTGTATATACCGACTTTTCCAAAGCCTTTGATAAAGTAAATCACACTCTTCTCATATCGAAACTGCAGAAGCTTGGAGTGACAGGTACTCTTTTGGCCTGGGTCAAAAGCTACTTGACTGATCGATCTCAAATCGTAAAAGTGAACAATTATCACTCTGTAAATATCAAAGTACCTTCAGGGGTGCCCCAAGGCTCCCACTTGGGACCTCTATTATTTAATATTTTTATTAACGACATATCTTCGTGCTTTCTGTTTAGTAAATTTTTGTGCTTTGCTGATGATCTTAAGTTTTTTGCAATGGTTTCGGGGCTTGATGACTGTCTTAACATTCAAGCGGACCTAAACAGGTTGGTCGACTGGTGTAGAGCTAATGCTATGGAGCTTAATGCTTCAAAATGTAAGGTAGTCTGCTTCTCAAGGGGCCGCAATCCACTTGTCTGGAACTATCTTATCAACGATATCCAATTGTCTTCAGTAACTGAGATCAGGGACTTGGGTGTTACCTTTGACTCAACACTATCATTTATTCCCCATATAACTGATATAGTTTCAAAGTCACTAAAAATGCTGGGTTTCTTAAAGCGCTGCACTCGCAGTTTTATTAACATCTCCTCAATAAGATTTCTTTACTGTGCACTCGTTAGGCCATATTTGGAATATTGCTCGTCTGTATGGAGTCCTTTCTATGCTAGACATATGCACACTATTGAGCAGGTACAACGAAAATTTGCGAGATATTTGGCATATAAAGCCAATATTCCCCCACCCGAAGATTACGTGTACGACTATAATAATTTATATCTTTTGTTTAACATCGAACCAATGATCAGTAGACGCAGGCAGAAAGATTTAAGACTTTTTTTCAAGATCGTTAATTCCCTGGTTGATTGTAGTGAACTGCTATCGCGAATAGGATTACAGGCTCCTACAAGGAGCACCAGATCAACGGTGACTTTTGCTCAACCATTCCATAGGACGAATTACGGACTTAACAACTTTATCACAAGGGCTTCAAAAATGGCCAACCTAAACCACAATATTAATTTCTTCAGCAATAGCTACACTTCTTTTAATAGGCAACTCAGATCTGTAAATTTAACTTAGACTCTTTTAATAACCTTATTTCTTTTGTTTGTTCATCTTTGCTATTACTTTTCAATTCTTATTCTTACCTACTTACTTTCAGTATTACGCTTAGGATAGGTATATATTATAGTATTTATACTTATGTACACTTATTGTACTAATCATTCAATTCACAATGTTGATTTAATGTGTAAAATGGGCTTGCCCGTAAATAAATAAATAAATAAATAAATAAATAAATAAAGCGAAAAAAAAATTCACAATACTTAGTTAAAAAATAATTATTTTGTACGTCTTTTGAAAATGCTATACATTTTATATATTATAATATAGATGTGGACAAAACTATGAAAACTTCAAAGATATACAGGGTATTCCTTAATGACGTGCTGATATTTTAGGGTGTGATTCCTTAAGTCATTTTATGAAGAAAAGTTCATTTAAACATATGTCGTAAACGGCTTAAATTTTTTGCTACAGGGTGTTGAATTTTTTCTTTTTTAATGAGTTTTTTGTAATATCTACGAAAGTACTTTAGATAATCTTTTCAATTTTGGCATGTGCTAATAGGACATAAAACCACATGTTTTAGTTATAAAAGTAATTTTGTTGTCCCACCAGTGGCGTCCCTGCAAACATGTCCTCTGATATTCTTTAGAAAAAAAGTGGTACACCACTGACATTTTTCCATGTGGATATTATTTCTGATTAGCCTGATCAATTCTACATAAAAATGGTCTCTTGCGTTTTTCTTCTCAGGCACGCTGTTCTTAATTAAAATAATTAAATTAAATTAGCTTCATTTTGCAGTATTGACGAATAATTTTTGATCACATAAATCTAGTTATCCTGGAACGGTGACGTTCTTAAAAACATAATTAACGCCTTAACGGCAGTCTTATCTGCATTTCCTCCAAGAAGAACTACTTGTGTTACTTGAAGATGTACCATATGCGCTAAGGAAACAAATGTTATACATGCATGATGGAGCTCCTGCTCATTTCAGTGTAATCGACCATTTAGATGCAGTTTATCCGAATCGTTGGATAGGTCGCGGAGGAGCTCAACAATGGCCAGCAAGATCCCCTGATCTCAATAGTTTGGAGTTTTTCTTGTGGGTCATCTTAAAACTCCCATTAACACTTTAGAAAATTTAAGGGAGCGAGTATAATTGCCTTCTGTGAAACAATACGGAATTCGCCTGGAATATTTGAACGAGTGCGATTCGATGCAAAGACGGGCGAAAGCATGCCTATTAAGTGAAGGTGGTCATTTCCAACAATTTTTATAAAACAAAATTTGGCATTATCAATGTTAATAATAATAAATAGTAGAGCTAATTTCATTTTATTATTTTAATTAAGAACGGTGTGCCTGAGAAGAAGAACTCAAGAGACCATTTTTATGTAGAATTGACCAGGCTAATCAGAAATAATATCCACATGGAAAAATGTCAGTGGTGTACCACTTTTTTTCTAAAAAATCACAGAGGACATGTTTGCAGGGACGCCACTGGTAGGACAAAAAAATAACTTTTATAACTAAAATATGTGGTTTCATGTCCTATTAGCACATGCCAAAATTAAAAATATTATCTAAAGTACTTTCGGAGATATTACAAAAAACGCATTAAAAAAGAAAAAATTCAACACCCTGTAGCAAAAAATTTAAGCCGTTTAGGACATATGTTTATATGAACTTTTCTTCATAAAATGACTTGAGGAATCACACCCTAAAATATTAGCACGTCATTAAGGAACACCCTGTATTTTTATGGTAGCTATGATTTTTAACGGTCTGTACCTACACATTTGGGCATTCATTTTACTACTTTACAAGTAGATTTGTACCAGAACGACGAAATACACCATTATGTCTTATCAGGGGTCCCTTAGTCTAGGCCTAGGGACGAACTATTGCTGCTACTGCCAGGGAAGTAGTTGTCTGGAGGCCCTCGTACATCTGGGCTGCTTAAAAAGCTCCGATTTAAAGCGTTACAAATGATTTGTTCCAAAATAATCCAAATATATCTGGTCCTGGCATTTTAAAAATCATCAAAGTACCCATCAGTGGGTTTGTTCGTAATAATTTCAAGAATCATGACCATATACTAATATGTTTTTAAATTGCAGTTTATTGTTAATAAAACTCACTTAAAGCCAATTTCGCTATTATTAACTCTTTCTATAAATAACCACTGGACTTATTATCAATTAATGGTTTATTAATTTTAACCTCACCGTAGAAATCATCACAATTTTTATTACCTATTTTGTTCCTATTGATATGTTTAAAAGTTTATAACAGGGCTGGGGCGTGGGGGGCAAGTGTGTCTCAATTAGGAGAAAATCAGTAATATAGCGTTGAGCAAAAAATGGTCTATTTGGCAGGCGGAATGTAATAAAGTCTTATGTTTACGTTTAATGTCGCCTACAATATACAGGGTGTTTGGGGAAGAAAGGACAATATTTTGGGAATGTGTTCAGAGGGTGAAAATAAGAGAAATAAACCTGCATGTTTTAGTTCGATCCTCAACCATTTCTGAAATAATAGGTTCTAAAGTTTTTGTAAGTTAATTTTTATTTTAAAAGCGAATAATTGCAGGTATAGTGTTTCTTAGGTCAATTTAATGACATTAAACTGTGGGAATTTCCTAACCATAGGCGTTCCACACAAATAATTAATATGCGTATACACACTTATAAGTTTGTTTTACATTAGGTGTTTGTACATACTACACTTTATAAACCCACTGTATATATAATAATATTATATTAAAATAATAAATATAAGGTAACTCAAAAATTCTATATACAAAACTAAAATCAGAAAAATTAACCTGACACGGCACGACACTGCTCAGAAAATGCTTTAATTTTTTTACCAGAACTTCATTCTCGTCAACCAGACTCCGGCCCGTTCATCAAGGCATAACCACGTATATTTTATCTCCGTCTCTTCCACGCCATCGGCGGTCACTGGCCTATCTCTGTCTGGCAGAATCGATCGTCAGACGGGCCGGGTACCGGTTCAGCTTATATCCTGGCGCTTGCAATCGCAACAAATTACATGCTGTTGCCAATTCTTCAAAATTTTCGGATTTGTAAGCACAATGTAAGTATATACGAGAAACAAGGGTTTGTTAATTAGTTGTTTTTAAACACTGAAAACACTTTTTGTCTTGATTTCAGTTATATTGTTTTTTAAGGACTAAAGAATGTATTATTATAACAATCAATGGCTTGTTATTTTTTTCTGTCAGTCACACTCAAAACTCCTCGGTTTAAAGTAGATTTGCAAACTAGCTTTCAAAGAAAGTTACTGACTAACAATTTAATACTGATATAAATGAAATATCTTTAATAAAAAAACTTAAAGAATTGAAGAAGAAAGATCTGACAACCCTGGTTGTGCGGTCGGTCTCTTTGAGACTGTTTACCGCCGTATGGAATGATTGGAATGTCCTCAAACTGAGATTGGATAAATAATACTGCAGTACCAACTAACTTAAAGAATATTTTCAAAAACCCCTCCACCAACTTCAATACATTTTTCGGCACGTTTGTTAATCGCTCGGGGTAGCACGTTGGATTGAGTGGGGATTGTTTTTTTTTTTATAAAAGCTGCAGCATTGAAAATTCGATCGCGGAGTACTTCTCTCGTTTCCACTCGTGTTTTATAACACACGAGTATATATACTAGCGATTTCATCCATCCCCAGAGGCAATAATCAAGCGGGTTTAAGTTTGGTGACCTCGGTGGCCAAACTTGCGGACCACACCTCTGCCAATCCAGCGATTAGAAAAACGATAATTCAAGAAATTTCGCACACGGAGACTAAAATAAGGTGGGGCTCCATCGTGTTGGAAGTACATTCGTTGTCGAACATTTAACGGAACATCATCCAAAATGTGTATCAAATGGTCTTCCAAAAACCGTAAATATATCCTTCTCCAGTAAGACGCCCATTCATTTCAAATGGACCAAACAACTGGTCGTTGAGCATTCCACACCAGACATTAATACTGAATCGATGTTGAAAGTTTCGTTCAAATGTAGAGCATGAGGGTTTTCATCTGACCACCGATGTTCATTGTGGCAATTATTAATTCCATCACGAGTGAACTGAGCTTCATCGCTAAATAAAATGTATTTGTGCAGACTTCGATTTTGATGGATCCATTCACAAAATTGTACCCTTGAAGCAGGATCACCATCTAGAAGATGTTGAACGTGAAAAGGTGACTCCCATATGGCTAGATGTGATGGTATATGAACTTCATTTGCAACCAGTCTCGTACTTATACCGAAGTTTTCTGCGACAATACCAAGAACATTTTCTTCATTTTCCACATCTAGACCCTATGCACTCTTTCAGAAACAATTCTCACGCTTGGAAATATTCCAGTTTCCTGAGCACTTGCAAATACTTTTTGAAAAACTCTTCTATTAGGATCTGTTCGATTTGGAAAACGACGTCGATATTCATTAACTGCGCGCATCGCACTATACCGTTACAGTAACCATACAGGAATATCATGTCCGGCATACTCGCTGTGACTGAATGTGTGGGGCATTGTAAGCATGAAAATCTTTGTTCAAGTCGATACTCTCAATATGAAGCTAACTGAAAACTACTATGCATGTCAAAAGTATGAATCAAAATGTATCGGACGTTTAAAACTAAAGCCTCCTTCAGTCCTTCCTTATTTCAATATAAAAAAATTCAGAACCGATTATTTCAGAAATTTACATTTAGTAGGGAAGCCTTAAATTTATGGATTTCCCATGGACAGTCTGGCGGTACTCCACACACGATGTAGAAAATTAAAAAACTTTAAATGTCATAGTTAAGGATCAAGTCCGGTCCTGTGAATTAGGCACGAGTCACCAGAAACCCGTCAAAGGAAACCGTTAAAAGTATAAGGATGGGTGGATTGCCTTCACCTGGCCTAGTAGCAGATGGTCGTTTAATTCTTAAAGAAGTCCATTGAATTTGAAGTGACGGTTATAAAATCGTGTCTAGAAAATAAACAGACAAGTAAAACACACACGCATTTTTTTTATTAGGACCATATAATGGCATTAAATGTATGGTCTCTATAATATATACCGAGCCATCTTTCTTAGAGACCGTTTAACTTGGAGAGTTGAAATTTGGTAATATGAAAGAGAATTACCTAATACTACTAAACACAGACCGAAAGCAGTTTCGTAACAAAAACTGAGTGCCCCCCCGCAAACGTTTTTAGGGGCCCCCTCTCTATAACGAATGAAAAATGATAGGTACTTATATTCTTATTTTCATTACTATTAGGTGCAGGTTTATGAATTTTTGAATTCGTTTATCGTGTAATAATTTAAGGGTTAAACCCACATTATGTGTTAAGTACCTACTATTAAAACAGCAAACAATTCGAATTTATTTTAAAATCCTAGGTAGACTGGTAGACATAACATATAGGTACGTAGTTATTAAGTCATTTTATACGTAATATTCCAGCAAACATGATGCAAAATCAAAATTTTCAAACACCACTTATAATGTTGCTTACCATTTTATGGTAGTAACGGGGGTAGCGGTGATAGAAACTCATAGAATCCAATAGACAGAAAACAGTAAAATACATGAACACTCAACAAGTCTGCACAAAGATTATGTAACTAAGTACTATACAAGGTATTATACAGGGTGTTTCATTAAGGTCGAAGAGCGGCCATATCTCGGAAACTACTGGGCATAGAAACTCAGGAAAAGAAAAATGATAATTAAAGCGGCCATGAGAAAATTCTGGAAATAATTTTCAAGTTCCGCATTTTGCCGCAAGAGGGCGTAATTGAAAAGTAAATTTTTAAATTTTACATAACTCCGAAAATTCCACATTAAGGTATATGTTTGATAACACCATTTTAAAGCTTGGACAATTATGCATCATTTTGGCCTTATGCTCATTGGCGTACCGACTTTAATAAGAGTGGGGGAAGCTGTTGAAAGTGTAATCATTAAAATCGCTGTAACTTATAAACGACTTATCCGATTTTAGCAAACTAAAGACTGTTTGGAAGAGAATTGTATGCACTTTGACCAATCGTATTTAGTTGTCCATAATAGTTCTAAAAAAATGCTAGAGGGCGCAATTTGCAATAACAATACATTTTTTGATTTTCCTCCGAAAAAATAAATCATACGGTATAATTATGATACCATAATCGAGAAGGAGATGAAATTTGCTAGAAAAAATATTAAAACCGCAGCTCGATATCTCCGTTCGTTTCTGAGTTATTGCCAAAACAATAATTTTTAACACAAATTGCGCCCTCTAGCAATTTTATTAGAAACTATCGTGTACCATTAGATACGACAATTGAAGGTACTTCCCAACAAGCTTAAATTTAGTAAAATCGGATAAGTCGTTTAGAAGTTACAGCGATTTTAATGTTTAAACTTTCAATAGCTTCTCCCACTCTTATCAAGTGAAACTGTAAACATTAAAATCGCTGTAACTTCTAAACGACTTAACCAATTTTATTAAATTTAAGCTTGTTTGGAAGAGAAAGGTAAGTATCTTTAATTGTCGTATCCAATGTACAAGATAGTTTCTAATAAAATTGCTAGAGGGCGCAATTTGTCTTAAAAATTATTGTTTTGGCAATAACTCTGAAACGAACGGAGCTATCGAGCTGCAGTTTTAATATTTTTTCTAGCAAATTTCATCTCCTTCTCGATTATGGTATCATAATTATACCGTATGATTTATTTTTTCGGAGGAAAATCAAAAAATGTATTGTTATTGCAAATTGCGCCCTCTGGCATTTTTTTTTTTGAGAACTATTATAGACAACTAAATACGATTGGTCAAAGTGCATACATTTCTCTTCCAAACAGTCTTTAGTTTGCTAAAATCGGATAAGTCGTTTATAAGTTACAGCGATTTTAATGATTACACTTTCAACAGCTTCCCCCACTCTTATTAAAGTCGGTACGCCAATGAGCATAAGACCAAAATGATGCATAATTGTCCAAGCTTTAAAATGGTGTTATCAAACATATACCTTAATGTGGAATTTTCGGAGTTATGTAAAATTTAAAAATTTACTTTTCAATTACGCCCTCTTGCGGCAAAATGCGGAACTTGAAAATTATTTCCAGAATTTTCTCATGGCCACTTTAATTATCATTTTTCTTTTCCTGAGTTTCTATGCCCAGTAGTTTCCGAGATATGGCCGCTCTTTGACCTTAATGAAACACCCTGTACAAAACGACCAGATCGTCGAGAGTTTTTTTTACAAAATCGTTTATAATTTCGTCGATATTTAATGTTTTAACCAATGATCTGCTAGCTAAACGCAGATCATTGGTTTTAACAAACTCGTGTTCGATAATGATTAAGGATAAATCCGAAAGGCGTTGTTGTCCCATGGTGTTACGTAAATGGGTTTTTACTATTTTAGGTTTGCAAAAAGATCGTTCCGCTGATGCCACACTAACTGGTAAAGTTAGAAATAACATCACTGCACTAGATACAAGTTGCATCACTGCACTAGACGCAAGTTCATACACTTAATTTTGAAATACTATCTCCAAGTCCCTTTTTGAGGCTTAAAATTTAACTAGGAAAGTCAATGGACAAGTCTTTATGGTATATATCGTTTGTAAATTCCGCGCTTTTACGTATAATTCTTCTTCACTTAACAAAGTTAAATTCTCGGGATATAAAAAAATAAAATTAATTAAGAAATGAAATACCTATGAAAAGCAAAGCTGGCAGCAAGTTTTGAAGTTGTTACGCCACTGACCGAAAGCAAAAATTTTAAAAAATGGTTTCCCATCATCGTTTTTAATTTATTACTTTAGTAATAATGTATGCCTATAGTTGGAAAAAATTCTAGAATATTTTTAGTTTCCATGGAAAATTCTTTAAAATTATATCGACAGTAGTACCACTACTTATTGACGTCAGTTACGAAACGGCCGGGTACTCAGGTATGTGATAATCTGGTTATTCCGTAAGAATGGCATATGAGAAATATTTAAGCAGATATATCGCATTCCTTCCGAGGTCATGTGCCGACCCAACCTCTAAAACAAAGTGTGATATCATCTTTTGAAAGACCTGTCGTCGTTTGGAGAAATAGGTATAATTTGAATTCTTAATTTGTCTTTAATGTCCTGCTGATATAGATATAAAAATATATTGTGTTTAATATAGGTAGATATACATAAAAACCTTCCTCTTGAATCACTCTATCTATTAAAAAAAACCGCTTCAAAATCCGTTGCGTAGTTTTAAAGATTTAAGCATATACAGGTAGGGACGGACAGACAGCGACAGCGACTTTGTTTTATAGGTACTATGTTAAGATGCATATTTTTCATAAATTATTATTTTAAGAGCATATTTTTATGTTTTCGGCTTTATCAACACATTTAAAACGTTAAAGGTTTAATGTCCAGTTCGGTACTTATTTTAGGTATTTTCCAATCTGAAGATTATAATAATTATATTTACATTTCGGTTATACACAAGGAATTTATTGGGGGTTTCCGGGGTTTGCAGGTATATTGTTAGGGGTTGTTTATTGTCACTTAATAATGCGTTATTATTACCTGCCTAACAAACTGTATTTATATTAAAATAAATTAGTTTTAAATGTAAAAACGTATTTCTGAAAGCACTTTTAAGAGTGCAGTTGTATAAGGAGAGATTATCAGGAGTTAGTTTTTTTGATGTAATAGTAAAAAAGAATGAAGGATTTAAATACTTAATTGCAGTAAAAAGCATTTATGAGGGTATAAATCATCCAAAGAAGTTGTATCTTGGCCTTACACTTTGCTACCTAAGTTTCTGCTTATAGTCCGATTACATCCATAGATGTTGAAAGAAGCTCTTTTTGTATAAACATATTTTTACTAATACAAGACAATCCCTTTTAGTGGAAAACTTTTTTTTAAATATTTAATAATAAATGCCTTTTATACAATTTTAGGTTAAGAAATTGTTTACTTACTTTTATTTGTCTTTTTTTTTGCATTTTTTAAAAATTAACATTTTTTTTAGAACCTAGTGTGAACCTCATATTTTACTATAATAAATTAAGAAATATTGCATTATGCATATTTGGTAAAAAAAAAAATGCAAATAACTGTATATTTTAAAGGCAAACGAAACAAGGCGAAGGCATACTTTACTTACTTATATATTATGTGCATATTTTGGCCCTTTACTTATAAACTTATTATTATTACCAATAAACTAAAAGAGATAATTTATTTACATAATATATATGATGAAGTTTTTTTTATAGGGTACCTAATCCTACTGCAAAACATCATTATGTTTTTACGAATAAAAATTAATGGCTTGTAATTTGTATCCAACTTTTCTGCGCCCTCATCTAACCTTGAAAATTCCTGCGATTTTTTCACGCCCATTTTCGTTTGATGACGATGACCTAGTCCCCAAGAATATAATAAATTTTTGTGTAATGTACCAGTGGCGTTGCATTTTCTGATATGTATATATATTTCGCACCTCACTAACTCTTAAAGGTTTATCGCCAAGTCAATTTTAGAGGGGGCTTAAAAACCTATTGGCGCTAACTTAATTGATGCGAGTATTAGTTAAAAAAAATACCCACAATGCTAGGGTCTAAATGGTCCCATATATTTTTTTAACACGTGAATGCCATAGACAACAGACTGATGAGTGATGATGTGTATACGTACTTTTCTTTGGAGAAAAAGTATATAAAAATGACAAATACAACCAAAAATTCCACAGACATTATGTATTTTATCAGGAGCAAGTGTATTGTATGAGTGCATGTTATGAATCATTAAGAAACAAACAAAAATTCTGCAATGCACACAATCAAATTTTGCTGGTTAATAATGATTGAATTATTTATGAATCATTTTAATAAACTTACCAATAATTGACGAAATAAATGTGGTTGCTATGACAACTAGAAGGAAAACAATGGGAAAGTCGACGATGTGTTTATTGATATTTCCAGACCACCAATCAAAAACGACGATTATTCACACACATTAATAATAATATACTATTTTTTAATCGTTTTTACGTAGACTTTATTTTATGAAACATTCCAAAAATGCCAGCCTAGCTCTACAACGCATTTACTGAAGCCGAAGGAAAAGAAACACGATGTTTGAATCACCAGCCACAAAACAACACAAAAAAATGTATGTATGTATGATGTGAGTAGAGTAAGGTGGGGGAACCCCAATGCGCTAGGAAACCTGAAAGATTTACCTTCGCGCACTAGTTTATGCAACCAAAAATACATGTGAATATAAACAACTCATTTGTTGAGAGCTACACAAAGATTTGTCCTTCTCTTTCTTTCAAACTGCACAAAGAGTTGAGGTACTTTCCATTTGCTTCTTTTAAACAGCACAGCAAAGTAAGAATCAATGCCCAGCTAAGTTTTGGAACGCTTCGCGAACAGCTTCGTACAGTACGCATGGGAAATACTAATAGAGAGGGGCATACTTAACGGAGACAAGGGGGAAGGAAACATTTTTGCTGAGCTAACGCTCAACTTAGCCGTTGGCTTTGCGTTGCTATTTAAAAGAAATTTAAAGGAACTCTGCATCCGCTCCGACCGCATCTTGAACAACATCAGTTTTTCGCTGTAAACCCCCTAACCAAGGTGAAGTTAACAACGTGTCTTTCCAATGTGGGTAGGCATTAACTGCCTAAAAATCATTTGAACTACTTTTGACAAGTGAAAATTAATGTAGTCTCTCTATCTAGGACACTTCTTTAGGGTGCCAAAATCAAAAAGGGGTTATTTTTATATACAAATTTTAAGTAATTTCGCGATGGCTTCTCGATTTTTCAAAAGAATAGTAAGTACTTGTGCATGATTTGTGGTTTTTGACTATTTTTTCCCTAATTTGTTTGTTGCGGTGAAGTGCGCGATTTTAAAAATCCAAAAATGTCCAGCATCTTTAAAGGGAAGTCATTTAGTGAGGTGTTGAGTGGGATATTTAAGTTTTTAGATAAAAATCCTGTTAAAAATCCAAAGGAAACTGTAAAAATAGTAAGTGTTATGTAACTGGAACACCTCTCAAAACTTTGAAGGTTATGTCACATGCTGGAATAAAGGCGGATTTTTCTCAGAATTTTTAACTAAAATACTTAACAACAAAAACCATTTAAGCATGATACAGATATATTTAACGCTAAACCATTATAGTATACTGTACTATTGAAAATTTTGATTTTTTCAATAGCAGAATTATACTCGTTCCATACTTTAATAGACTATAAAATGGTTAGTATATTATGTAAACTTACCAATTATTGATTCTAGGTTCCCACTAAACCTCTTGGTTCAAGACTCTATAGTGAAAAAATAACAAAATGCACCCTAATTCCAGGAGACGGTATTGGTCCGGAAATATCTGCCGCTGTCCAAAAGATTTTCGATGTAGCCAAAGTCCCAATTGAGTGGGAGTCGGTTGATGTTACCCCTGTCAGAGGTCCCGATGGGAAATTTGGCATACCCCAAGCTGCTATTGATTCTGTAAACAGGTAAAGTTGAAACCCTTATAAGGGCCTTTCTTCTGTTCTGCATAAGATTGCAAATATTTCTTTAGGCCTTTTAGTCTTATGCTGATTGCTTTTCCCTATTCCCAAAACACACCCAGAGTAAAATGATAAGCTTATTTTTAGCAGAAAAACCTCCTTATTTGTTATAGCTGATAAGTACTTTATTCCGTTTTAGGAACAAGATTGGTCTGAAAGGCCCCCTGATGACTCCTATAGGTAAAGGACACAAGTCTCTTAACTTGGCACTAAGAAAAGAATTTAATTTGTATGCCAATGTAAGACCTTGTCGAAGTTTAGAAGGGTATGTAAATTTTTTTGCTCAGCTTTCTAACAAAAATTGGAATCTTTGTACTTATTGTTACTATGTATTTTAAATTGTATAGTAGAATTATTAAATTATATATCTGTCTTTAAATCATTCTAGATACAAAACTCTCTATGACGATGTAGACGTAGTAACAATTAGAGAAAACACCGAGGGCGAATATTCTGGAATAGAGCATGAAATCGTGGACGGAGTTGTACAGAGTATAAAATTGATCACTGAAGATGCTTCTATTAGAGTGGCGGAGTTTGCCTTCCAATATGCCATAGAAAACAACAGGAAGAAAGTGACGGCTGTTCACAAGGCTAATATTATGTAAGGAAGGTGATATTTGATATTTTAAACACCCTCTTAGATTAATACACGACCAGTGAGTATCTTCACTCAGATTTGTACTTTTAGGCGTATGTCAGATGGTCTTTTTCTCCGCTGTTGCCGTGAAATGGCCCAAAAATTTCCAGATGTAAAGTTTGAGGAAAAATACCTGGATACTGTTTGTCTGAACATGGTACAAGATCCATCCAAATATGACGTTCTTGTAATGCCAAACTTGTATGGTGACATCCTGTCAGATATGTGCGCCGGATTGGTAGGTGGATTGGGACTCACACCATCTGGAAACATAGGTCTCAATGGGGCGCTATTCGAATCTGTAAGTAGAAAGTTGTGCAATTAATTGGTTCAAATTAAAAATATGACACTTTCTTTAGGTACATGGAACCGCTCCTGATATTGCCGGACAAGATAAAGCTAACCCAACAGCTCTCTTACTGTCCGCCATTATGATGTTGAGGCATCTGCAACTTAATACCCACGCTGCGAAAATTGAAAAGGCCTGTTTTGATACAATTAAAGAAGCCAAATATTTGACAGGTAAGTTTTTCTACAAAAAAAATCGTTCTTTGTCGCTTTAACTGTGACTGAGCTAGACTCTGCAACTCTTTGTCAATTTTTAATAATAACGTGACTTGAAACTTTTTTGGAAAAAATACATTTTATTTCTAATAAACAGTTTGGGTTTCAAAAAAATAAATCAACACAAAACGCTATTTGCTATCTAACAGAACAAATATATGATGCACTAGATAATAAAAAACCTTGTATTAGTATTTTTCTAGATTTAGCAAAAGCCTTTGATACAGTTAGCCATAGTTAAAAAAGGTTGAAAATATTGAATTCAGAGGAAATCAATTAGAATTAATTAAAAATTATCTGAAAAATAGACCCACTTATATTCAAATAGATAAAGAAAAAAGCTATCCCAAACTATTTAAGTATGGTGTTCCTCAAGGAACAATTTTAGGACCATTATTTTTTAATATTTATATTAACGACTTATTTAGTATAAATTGCGATGGACAAATTCATAGTTTTGCAGATGATACTACAATTTGTTATACCGATACAAATTGGGACAACTTAAATAATAAAATTAAAAAAGATTTTAAAATTATAAAAAATTGGTTTGATAACAATTTGTTAACAACTAATTTTAATAAAACAAATTATATTCCTTTTACTTTAAACCTAAATAACCTACCACGAAATATGGATACTATTCAAATAAATGAAGACATTCAAATTTATAAAGTTAATAAAATAAAATATTTAGGAATTATTTTTGACAGTAATTTAAATTGGAATTTTTACTTATAGTACTTAATTAAAAAATTAAGAAGTTTACTACCGATTTTTAAAAACATTAAAAAAATTTTAAATGTAAGACATATTATAGAAATATTATATTACGCGTTAGTTAAAACTCATTTAAATTGCGGAATTTTAGGATTATCTTTATCTTTCAAAAGAATTATATTCAGAAACAAAATAGTTGAACATAAGACAACTTTACATTTATAAAATCTTAATATACTATATATTTAAAAATGAAAACCTTATACAATTTAAAAACCATAATACACGTCATAAAAATGAAATAACCATAAAACCTAAAATAAATAAGTCCTTAGGACAAAAAAATTTCAAATATTTATGTTTTTATTTAAACGATTATTTACCAACAAAAATTAAAAAATTGATTTCATAAAAAAAAATTAAAGTCGAAATAAAAACATGGATATTAAAAACAGATAATTTGAAAATATTTTTAGAAAGGCTTAAATTAATTAATATTGCTCTGAATAATTTATATAGTGTGTCCAAAAAAGTATGCAACATAGGGGAAAGTTTTTTATCACCGATTTCTCAAAAATTTTTATTCTTTATAAAAGTTGGTGCATTCCTTAAAACTCTAAATGCCTATTTCATATTTCACCTGCGGCTAATAGTAGGGGAGCAAATGCCATTGTTTCGAAATTGCCTTAATAGTAAAGTACCTTTATTATTAGAAATACAGCAAAATTTTATATGGAAATGTTTTTGCAAATTAAAAACTTAGTTTAAATACAAAATTTGAGTAAGGCGTGTCAATTTTTAATTTTTTTATATGCATTTCTGTAAAATAGGTTTTGGACTTCAGCGTACTGGGTGAAAATGACAAATAAATTATTAATTATTTACAGTAATATGAAAAGAGTTGGATTTTATCATAATAATAAAAAGTGTTTAAGTAGGCGTGCAACACGCTAATATCTGAACCAACTCGTAACATTGAAAGGTTTTAAAAAGTTTGCAACTACTTAACCCATTTTTATTATAAACCCACGTTTAAGTTATTTAATAAATATATTAAGATTGCGTAAACAAAAAATCGACCAGAGGTGTACCGTTTAGGGGAAAATAGAGATTAACAAAAAAAAAAAAATTGTGACACCTAACTCAAATTTCGTATTTGGACTAACTTACTTATTTGCAAGAACATTTCCATATGAAATTTTGCTGTATTTATAATAATTAAGGTACTTTACTCTTAAGGCAATTTCGAAAAATTGCATTTACTCCCTTACTATTAGCCGCAGGTGAAATATGAAATATGCATTTATAGTTTTGTATTTAAAGTATGTACAGGGTTATCCAACCAAGACTAGACAAGGCGATTTTTTGACTTTTCCTGTACTTTTATAAAAAAAACTGAAATAGCCATCTTAAGTCATTTTCTCCCGCGAATTCGAATATCTTCAGCAAAAAACAATTGAACATCAAACAAAAGTACTAGGGGTCACTTTGATATTTTTTTAAATGGGACGCCGTATTTTTAATGAGCTTATCCGATTTCTCATATAAATTTTGATCTAAAATGTTGGATTTTTTATTCAAAAACGCCTTTTTTCTTCAGTTTTAAATTCGGAAAATGTTCGTCTACCGTACGATTAATACCTGATAGATGGATACCCGTTTCACCTGTTCACCCTTTAACCTGCTTTAAAGCGTCCGTCAGTTAGACAAAATAATCAAGTGTCAAATTTCTATATATTTTTCACGAATTAATTACAAATAATGAAATATTCTTTAGAAGAACGGCTAAGTGTAATAAAATTATATTACAAAAGTGGACAGAATGCTCGACAAACACAAAGAACGTGAAAAATATATAGAAATTTGACACTTGATTATTTTGTCTAACTGACGGACGCTTTAAAGCAGGTTAAAGGGTGAACAGGTGAAACGGGTATCCATCTATCAGGTATTAATCGTACGGTAAACGAACATTTTCCGAATTTAAAACTGAAGAAAAAAGGCGTTTTTGAATTAAAAATCCAACATTTCAGATCAAAATTTATATGAGAAATCGGATAAGCTCATTAAAAATACGGCATCCCATTTAAAAAAATATCAAAGTGACCCCTAGTACTTTTGTTTGATGTTCAATTGTTTTTTGCTGAAGATATTCGAATTCGCGGGAGAAAATGACTTAAGATGGCTATTTCAGTTTTTTTATAAAAGTACAGGAAAAGTCAAAAAATCGCCTTGTCTAGTCTTGGTTGGATAACCCTGTACATACTAAAACAAAAAATAAGATTTGCCCCTAACAAGCTCAGCTTTAGGGGATTGAAGAATAAGTTTATAGAAGACAACATAAACATATTTATTATATTATTAAATTTTAAATAAACTTATTATTATTATTATTATTATTATTATTATTATTATTATTATTATTATTATTATTATTATTATTTTTTAGGTGATTTGGGTGGCAAAGCAAAATGTTCAGAGTTTACCAATGAAATTTGTAACAAAATCTCATAATAACTTTCATCCCTAGCGTTAAGTAGAAACTTTAATACAGATATTACCTACAGTTTTAAGTTGGTAATCAATGAATGGTCAAAATAGCTCTCAATCTGTAGTTACCACTACTAATATTATTATCTGACAGTTTGGTACGTCATTGTTGTCACACTAATAATGACATTTTAAACTGTTAAATGATAATATAGTGATCTAAACCAAAAAAAAAGGCCATAACTTATTTATTTTTTGTAGATTTAATAATTTAAGAACATTTTTTTAATACCTAGATGAAGTAAAGAGTTAGGTAGGTCTATAACTATAACTAAAATATGTAAAATCATACTTTCTTGTTTGAGCATGATGCTATATGCTTGGTTTGGGGATATGTCATTGTAACTACAGCAGTTGATAAGTACA
Organism: Polydrusus pterygomalis; assembly: GCA_963969555.1. Taxonomy (NCBI): domain Eukaryota; kingdom Metazoa; phylum Arthropoda; class Insecta; order Coleoptera; family Curculionidae; genus Polydrusus; species Polydrusus pterygomalis. The sequence continues at coordinate 13,222,929 of OZ018383.1, forward strand.
TTAAAATGGTACTTACTTACCTATAAAAATTCCATAGACACTGAAACCTATTATATTTTTTCATCATATACTATGGTACCAGTTTTTTTTCCTTCCAACTGTTACAATATTGTAATACGGTTTCTTATTTGTGCAGTATAGATATAATATTGTTAACGAGAATGATGTGAGCAGAGCCTAAAAATTAAATTATTTATTTATTTATTTTCAAATTTTTATTTTCTGTACTATACAATATTATTGTAATGCATGAAATTTAAGAGAAAAATTCTCTATAAAAGTAATTTTAGGTATTGATTAAAGAACAATAATGACTTTAGTGATGTAAAACGTTTTTCAGTATTTTTTTAAATGCTCATTGTCGAATGGTTGAATTACTTTATTGTGATTTTTACGTTTTGTTTTATGTTGTAAACCTATTTATGTCCATTATAATCTAATACATGTTTTTTCTTGTGTTTTATTATCAACAATCCTGCGCCTTACACTTTCTTACTTTTAAAAAATTAATTAATAAAATCATTTTACAAGAAAACGCTTCCACAACTGATTTATATATTAATTTAAACATAGAGAAATAAAGAGAAACAAACCATGCAATGCAAATATTTTACCGCTCATAATTTTGTACGACGTACAGAATCTGTAACGAGTTACGATGAACGTTGCCTGTGATAAACATTTAGCAAACGCAAGTAACTGTCTAAAGGCACTTCGCTTCTTATATTTTACTTGGTTGATAGTTTAATTATAGAGGTCGCTTTTCAGTCCAAACAGCTGTTATCGAGCACCTATTTCTCGTCTGTGGCGCAAGTCTGCAGTAGAAGCCATAATCCAAATAAGGAAGATTAGAAAACTAACCCTACTTGTAGACGTCAAAAGTATTGTCAACGACATCATAACAAACTTAAAATATTTATAAAACTTTTCTGTTTTTAAAACAGGTGTAAAATGGGTGAGCGCAAAGGCACAAACAAATACTATCCCCCAGACTATGACCCTAAAGTCGGGGGGCTGAACAAATTTCTGGGGACCCATGCTCTTCGAGAACGAGCTAGAAAAATAGACAAGGGCATAATCATTATACGTTTTGAAATGCCTTACAATATATGGTGCGATGGGTGCAAGAATCACATAGGAATGGGGGTCAGGTATAATGCTGAAAAGACGAAAGTTGGAATGTATTATACTACTCCTGTGTACGAGTTCAACATGAAATGTCATTTATGTGAAAACCATATAGTTATTAGGGCCGATCCTGGAGTAAGTGAACTTCCATAGTCCATTTGGTCACAATGAACTTTATTACACCTTTAGATAATAGGTATTTGATATATATTTTTATCTATATGTTTGTGTCTTTTAGAATTTGGACTATATTATAATGTCAGGAGCCCGTAGACAAGAGAACCGTTGGGACCCCACACAAAATGGTCAAGTTGTTCCAGAGACGAAGGAAACACAAAAGAGACTGTTTGATGACCAGATGTATAAGTTGGAACATGGTGCTGAAGACAAAAATTCAATGGAAGCAGCTAAGCCTCGATTGGTGAAGCTTTTTAACAGAAATGAAGATACCTGGTCTGACAGTTATACAGCAAATCAAAAATTAAGAGCAGAATTTAGGGTAAATAAGTCTCAACAATGATCTGTTTTATCTTAGGTACTTTAGTCAAACTTGTTCTCATAAGTTTTATTTTTTTTCACATTTCAGAAACAAAATTATGAAATCAAAAATCGTATTGCCAAGGATGGGGCACTGCTTAAAAAATCTAGCTTAGATATTCCTCTTTTAGAAGAGAGACCGGAAGATAAAAAAATAGCAATGCTTTTATCAATGAAGGCCGTAAAGAGTGTAGAAGAGAACCTAGATGAAAAAAGAAAAAGGATTATTTTCCAAAGTTCTTTACCTACTAGTAATTTCAGTAGAAGGAAGGAGGAAACTGCAGTTAAACTTTTAACTGGAAGTAAATTAAAGTTGGGTATCGTAAAAAAGAAATCTGTCAACAGTGGGGCATTAGTAAATGGAAAAGATGGTAATTGCAGTATGGGTTTAAGTACTATGTTAGACGAAGATAGTGAGATAGACAAGGATAACAAGTTAACTACTAGTCCTAAAATACAGGAAGATGAAGACAATGGAAAAGATTCCTACTTAAGTATTAATCATAACATACAGGAAGAGGACACAAATAGTTTAGGTGAAAAAAGAAAGGAAATTAATGATAGGGAAAACAATGAATTAAATCTTAAAAAGTGCAAAAGGACTTCCTTAGTTGGTGATTATGGTTCAAGTACCAGTGAGTCTGAATAATATTATTGACAAATTTAGTAATAAGATTTATTTATATTTATATAGGTATTAGAAGAAAATAAAATTTTGTTACAATTATTTTATTTTTATAAATTCCATATTTCTTATAATATAGATAAATATCAACATAATTTGTAAGTCTGTACCAGTACATATATTTCTTTACAAAGAGGGAACATGCTACTTATTATTTAAGGAATAAATAATATGTATATATTTCTTAAATATAGAAAAATACATACACTTCCATAACTTTAGTGGGACTGGAACAATTTCAGTTTCATTTCATGTTAAAATCAGTACTGAAGTCATAACTCTCACTCTCATTTGTTAATTTGTCACTTTTTAAGGTAACACCCTCAAGTCCGGCAGATAACTGTTTTGACAGCTTGTCCCTTCTAGCCTTATTCTTCTTTTCCTTCTTAAATTGTTTTTTCTTAAGTTGATTCAACTGTTGGTTGCCTTCCAATAACATTTCTGAATCTATTTTCTTTTTTCTATCATGTGAGTGTAATTTCTTGGCCAAATTCTTCTTTCTGCTTGCAATACTGATATTCTCACTCAAAAGATTATTATTTTCTATAGTGTCCTGTTCCATTTCTTCCTCTACAGCTTGTACCGGACCAAAACTTTCCATAGCAAATGCCTTAGCTGGCTGAATTGATTCTTTGTGTATTTGGTCCAACATGTTTGTTTCCATGGTTTCAAAGGCATCTATGTCAAACTCTTTTCCTATTTCTGAAACTATTGTATAGGAACTATGTTCCTGTTGTTCTTCTGGAGGGACTGTGTAATATGGAATCTTGCCATTGTTCCAATCTTCCAATAAACTTCTTGCGGCAGCTACAGAGTCTGGAATGCCACCTTTCTTGAATCTACCAGTTCTGGCAGCTTTCAAACTATAAAACTCCTCTGGAGAATTAAAATCAGTGATGTCATACAGTTCCATTAACTGCGTTTTGGAGACCCTTTGCAATATGGCATTGGCTGGTGAAATCGGATCACTGAGCGTAGATATTTTCACAGCATTTCTCAGGGAAGCATGACTGTCATTACCTGCAGCAAAAACTATTCCTGGTGAATCAAGGAGTTTAATTTTGGAATCCAACTGAACTGCTTGAGCTGCCTTTGTGACTCCCGGAGTAGCTCCAACGTTACACACTCTAGATCTCTTTAGACTATTAATGACTGAGCTCTTTCCTACATTGGGTAGTCCTACAACTCCCACTGAAATGGAGGTTTTAATTCCCTTGTTTCTACAGTAGTTTGCTAATAAGGACATTACTAACTCGGCACCAACGGATGCTGATCCTTGTAACCCTTTCTGGGATTTACTGAACTTTCTTTGGCCTAAGTTTCTGTTTTGATTTTGGACAGAAGCTTTGAAGGCGACTACCGGGCCCTGCTTCTTTAAATACTTAAGCCACTTATCTAAGATATCCCGAGGAACGAGATCGGCCTTGTTTAAAACCAAAACTAACCGTTTGTTGCCTTGCATTTGATTGACAGCTTCTTCTACTTGCTTGCATCTTGTACCTAAAGGATCACGTGCATCCGCAACTTCTAAAACCACGTCAGCAGCTTCAATAACTTTTCTAAATTCTTTGTAGTATTGTTTCAATGACTGTTCTGTGTTTTTATCATGTAACTTGGTTTGGATCGAGTCTGGAGTTAGTGTTTCATAGAGTTTGCCACGAACTTCAGCTTTTGATACCAAGGCATTTAAACCACCCGTTAGCTGTTCAGACTTTTTCTGTTGCTTTTCCAGTTTAGCGGCTTCTCGTAACTTTTGTCGCTCATCCTCCTTTTGCTTTTTTAACAATTCTACCTCTTTTATTATATCGCCTTTAAATGGGCATATATTGGGAACTTGAATAACTTTCTGCTTACTGCTTTGGGGATTTTTTTTGGCCGTTCTTCGAACCTTTCTGTTGTGTTCTCGTACCTTTTTTTCAATCTTGTATCGCTGACGGGCAGGTTGGCGCTTTGACTGTTTCTTTGATCGGTTTTTAGCCATATTTTCACTTCTACAAAGGTATAAATAAAATTGCAGAACTTAAATTAAAAAAAGAGAGGTTAGGGATAAGAACCAACACATGGACATGGAGCTTCACAGAGAAAATATTGTTTGTTTAGAAGTTTGTTTATAATATAGTATATTGTTGCTACGATGTTAGTGGCTAAAGCAGCAGGTGCCGAACATCTTTTTAAGGTTACGTTATTTGTCAGGTTTGTTTACCTGTAAGTGTCAATTTTTGTGGAAAATTTAAATTTCGGTAAAACTAGTTAATTTTAACCCTTAAAAATTCGCAAACAAGCGCATAAAATGCCCCCCGGGCCTCGAAAATTGTCCCGCACAGGCCGAGGTAACGCCAACGTTCATAATGAACCTCTAAACTCCGTTTCCAAGGCAGCCCCAGTGACTCCCACGATAGAGCCCCCCATTTTACCGAAGCATTTTCCATTTCCCAATACTCCATTGGATAGTGATATTTTCTTCGATTTTTTGATGGCTCTTTTTGCTATTGTCGGAGCTGGGTTGCAGTTCTTGCATTTGTACCGGTCCGTATGGTGGTTGCCGAACAGTTACACTCAAAGCACCATGGTAAGAAAAAAAATGATAACGTTTTTTTCTATACATCAGTATACAATGAAACTGTTTTTTTAGAATTTTTATCTAATCGACCCAAACTTGGTTATTTTTATTGGGCTGATATTTTTGAGAAGGCTGTATTATCACATTGGATGCAAGTTGATATCTAAATTGTATTCTAACAAAAGTCAGGAAGACCTTAGCTTTTTATCTAGGTAAGCATTATCAAAGAGTGATTATTTATTTGTTTGTTTTCCCAGAATCATTATATTGTTTTCTATTTTCAGGAGCATATTATCATTTTTCTATGCTGTAATAATTGGTACTCTAGCTACAATAGTTTTAGGAAACCTTGGAAAAATGTATATTTTGTATATGTGCTACCCGTAAGTAAAAGTAAAAATGTTATCTACTTATTTAAATATTAACACAAACATTTAAAGCATTTTACCAAATCATATAGGTAGGTCTTTCAATGATAATCTATATTTTAGTGTCACAGTGTATCTAGTTCTGTTTGGATTCCAAATTCGTCCTTTTTTTGAAGTAACAACCTGGTGTTCGAATGGTCTACCAGCTATCCATGCTTGTAGTTCCAACCCCATCGATATAAGAAAGGAATGTGAACACTTGAGGTATAATTTGAACGATAGAGTTAGACAGATTCTTTTTACCTCTGTCTTAAATGCTTATTACGGTGGTTGGATCCCTTGTGCTTTTGCCCCGGTAAGATAATAATAATAATTTTATTTAAAGTTTAATAATATAATAAACTTAATGGGGTTGTAGTGTGGTTTCGGAAGTGGAAATTAAAAGTGCACCCAGAGAAAACTCAGTTTATAATTTTCCATCATAAACTTAAAAACTCATCGCCAACTATTAAAGTTCTGAACCACCAAGTAAACCCACAGTCACATATTAAATACTTGGGGATTCATTTTGATCACAAACTGAATTTTAAACATCATCTAACAATTACAAAGAAGAAAATGATAACCAGAAGTAAACATTTTAGAAATCTCACTTATAAAAATGAAGGAATTAACTGTAAAACTGCTTCTCATATATATAAAATGTTGGCACGACCAATGGTGGAGTATGGCCAAATAATTTTCAGCGCTTGTAGAAAACCTGCCGTAAATATTATAGAAACAGCCGAAAGAACAAGTCTTCGCAAGATTACTAGGATGAGACACCCTACCAATCCACTGCATAACCCATCTAATGATTACCTCTATGAAAAAACAAAAGTTGAACCAATTATCCAGCGATTTCACCGACTTACTGAGAAGTTTACAAACAAGGCTACGAATATTAATATAATAGAACCATTTATTATGAACTTTCCCAACCAATACCCTAGAAAAAGACAATTCCCAGAAAGGACAGTTTTTGAGACTCTGACAAACTAGTTTTTTTTTTTTTTTTTGTATAAATAGTATCACACTTTCTCCAAAAATTATTTTTGTGATTTACCTTATTTTTTGATGTAAATTAAGGGCTGAAAGACCTTGGTCGATAGCCTTTTAGACTTTTGTCTAATAAATATGTTTTAATAAAAAATAAAATATAATAAATATGTTTATGTTGTCTTCTATAAACTTATTCTTTAATCCCCTGAAGCTGAGCTTGTTAGGGGCAAATCTTGTTTTTTGTTTATAGTATGTAAAATCATAAACCTAAGTACCTATAATAAAATTATTAATTTATAATTTTTAATTAAAAAATATTACTTATATAAATTATTCAGAACAGTATTAATTAATTAATTATTAATTAAAGAATTTCCAAAAATATTTTCAAATTGTCTGATTTTAATATCCATGTTTTTATTTTGACTTTAAATTTTTTTAATGAAATCAATTTTTTTATTTTTGTTGGTAAATAATTGTCTAAATTAAAACATAAATATTTGAAATTTTTTGTCCTATATGGACTTATTTATTTTAGGTTTTATGGTTATTTCATTTTTATGACGTGTATTATGATTATGGTTTTTAAATTGTATAAGGTTTTTATTTTTAAAAATAATAAATATACCTATAATATTCAGATGTTATAAATGTAAAGTTGTCTTATGTTCAACTTTTTTGTTTCTGAATATAATTTTTTGAAGGATAAAGATAATCTTTATTCAATATAGTACAGTAGAGTCACTGTTACGGTATGGTCTTGTCGTATGGGGTGGCTTGTATAAAAATACCTTAAAACAATTGAATGTGGTTCAAAACTATATACTGAAAGTAATCTTTAGAAAGAATAAACTATTCTCTACTCAACTTCTATTCTCTGAAGAAATTCTGAATATTCGCTCTCTATATGTATTGGATATGTGCACATTTATTTATAAAAAACCTAAAGTAAGGAATTATGTAAACCACCTTTATGCAACTAGAAATAGAGCCAATAAACATCTGATAATTCCAAACAGTAACAAAAATCTAAATTTAAGAAGCACAAACTACCTTGCTCCAAAGGTTTTTAATATCATACCAACTGAGATAAAAAATATTACTAATGTAAAGTTATATAAACTTAAATGTAGAACATATATTTTCTCTAACTGGTCAAAATTTCAGAATCTCTTTTAAACAATGAGTACCTTAGTTATTAGAATGTAATGTGTGATAATTTAATGTCCTTTTATGGATTGGTTTTTTTTTTGGGACTTTGTTTCTTTTGTTTTGTTTTTTCTTTACTTTTTAAGGGTATTTTTCTCTGTGATATCACTTTGCAACTGGCAGCCTAGATTGATATTTTTATATAAAAAATTCTTATATACATTTACTTTTATCTGTACATACAGATGCATCACAGCATCTAGGTACAAACCTAACTTAAAGTGATTATGATTATAAGATGATTATATAAATTTTTAGAAACCTTTTTTGCAATATTTCTAATTTTTTAACTAAAGTTCTATTTATTCCTCCCCAACCTAAAATTCCGTAATTTAAATGAGTTTTAACTAACGCGTAATATAATATTTCCATATGTCTTACATTTAAAAATGTTTTAATGTTTTTAAAAATCGGTAGTAAACTTCTTAATTTTCTAATTAAGTATTCTAAGTGAAAATTCCAATTTAATTTACTATCAAAAATAATTCCTAAATATCTTATTTTATTAACTTTAAAAATTTGAATGTCTTTATTTATTTGAATACTATCCATATTTCGTGGTAGGTTATTTAGGTTTAAGGTAAAAGGAATATAATTTGTTTTATTAAAATTAATTGTTAACAAATTGTTATCAAACCAATTTTTTATAATTTTAAAATATTTTTAAATTTTATTATTTAAGTTTTCCCAATTTGTATCGGTATAAAAAATTGTAGTATCATCTGCATAAATAGTAATAACTACAGAAAAATTAATGTATATTTTTTCCAAATTCAATTATTGTATGCAAACTAACTTTGTTCTAGGGTGAACTCGTATACGACATATCTTGGTGTTTTCAACACGGGATATTTATTTTGACTAGCTCTTTCGTTTTTTCTCTAACACATTTGTTGCCATTGAGATATTGTGACGTTATGCACCGAGCTGCTCTCCATTTGGGAATGTGGGAAAAATTGGAACATGGAAAAACGATAGTTTTAGGTACTATACTATAAAGTATAATTTAGTGCAAACTTTCAAAAAACCTTAAGTTAAAAACAAATTTAATGTATTTTTAAAAATTGGATTGTTTTAGTTACTAATGATTGGAGAGATGATGTGCTTTGGCCAGGGGGAGTTTTAGTCAAATATGATAAATCAGTTTGGAGAGCTATGGGAGATTGCAACTCTATAAGGCCAGGCGACAGAGGACTGACCAGATATTATGTAGGTGTTATACCATAGATCCTTATATACATTTAAATCAGCAAACAATAATCACAAAAGCGGCAACTTTATGGCACAGCCCATGTAAACAAAGCTGTACACGATTAGACATGGGCACTGCAACATTATCATTTGACGAATGGGAAAATAGACAGGTCCGGGCTTTAAAATTTAAATTCTATCTATAGATATATATCTTGTTTTATCGTCGTTGGTTGCTATACCCCAAAATATATCTTTAAAGCTTTATAAAATTTTTACCTGAATAATATTTAATGATTTTTTTTTCAGAAACTATTCATTTTGCCCTCACAAGTTATAGGCCTGGTCCTAGGAATGCAAATTATAATAATATTCTACCAACTGTTTATCTTAGTGAGGATAACCCATTGGTTCAAAATTGTCTCGTTGGCCATAATGCTGTTCTTTAACTACTATCCCCTCTATAAAGTGTGCAGAGACTTTTTGGTTAGTTACAAGATCTACAAGCAGAGTGAAGATAGCGTAAGTATGTGATTAGGTTCTTTTTTTTCCTTTTTTTTATTTATTTATTTTATTTTAAAAAAAAACGGGCATTATAAAATAAAATCTGGATTAAGTTTAGGGCTTTCTAACTTTTTTAGTTTTACTCCGATTTAAGTGATTTTTTGGGAAGCTGTAGATATATTTATCAGTTTTAACGTGCTTATATAAATTTTAAGAAAAATTGTTTTTTTTGGCATATTATACAAGGATAATCGAAAAATTGTTTTTTTTTGCTTAGTGTCAAAACACCCTGTGGAACAATTAAGAAGCAAAATTACTTCAAAATATCAGTTTTCATTGGGCGGCACATATTCTTTGCATTTTGGTTTTTCGTTCATGTCAATACGTGCATTTGTTCTCACGCAAATGCAAAATGATCTTGATGATGTCAATAATTTAAATTTTTCCATAATTTTCTCATTGCTATTGCATTCAAAATAAAATAGACTATTAAAATGCCACAAAACACTTGTTATTGTAATAATCAAGATTTAATAAACGAATGAATTTACGGAAAAAGGTGCGTATACCTAAGATTTAAAAAATAACATTTTCGCTACACAAACTTAACAGGTACCGACAACAACTTTTTCACTTAAACACATCTCTATTCTTTCTATTGCCTCCTCTAACCCTTACTACTGCCTGTACACGTCGGTTCATGCCATCAATTAGCCCGCGAATATCATCCTGGGTAATATTCCTCCATTCTTGACTCTTATGACGCGGTAGTAGTAATTTAGGTCCAATTGCTGGTCCGCGTGAGTTTAAATTACCTTCGTGTAATCTTCGACGAACTGTCCAAGAAGTTGGTTTTTCGCCTGTACTGACGTCAAACGATGATTCCGAAGAGTTTTAAGGTGGCATTCTCAACGTCATTCCATCTCTTGCCAACCTATAACCTATGTCGCGTTGCTTTTTTTAGTTTATTATTAGATTAACTCACATTTAAATAAAGTCAATATCGTCGGTACAATATTTAGGTAATATCTGACATAATATATAACAAAAATATGTATTCATTTTATTGCTAATTTTGGGATAATTGTATAGTGAAAGAACAGTAACATAATAATGTTAAAAAAAAATCTTACCCGATATTTTTCGCTATACAATTCTCCTAAAATATTTAATGAAATTCCTTGATATTTATTTAATATGTCAATTATTACCTATAAAATATGAAGACGATAATGATTTTATTTAAATTTTGTGTAAAAGCTAGAAAAATTAAATAAATATACGCAAAATAGTTTATAGGTTGGCAAGCATGTTGATACTCCCACCTTAACTACAATAAATCGGTCATCAATAGCTTTAGTTTTGCGTTTCCTAAATTATTGACGTCATCAAGATCGTTTGGATGAGAACTTTATTTTACTAATTTTTCGAAAACATTCTTAAGACTTAATACTAAAACAGGCATAAATCTCACCGATCCCCTTAAAACTAATTTTTTCAAGGACGACGAGAAAGACACGCAGTCCGATGTACACGACACTAGCGGTTACGAGCCGAAAAACACAAAAAATAAGACTGAGGAACCGAGAAATCATGAACCAAATTCAGACGACGAATTCATAAACGACAGATGACAATTGGCGACAAGTCCGTCCAGTTATTTCGTTTTCGTTGTGTTGCCCACGGTGTTTTGGGTAATTTTGACTCTGATGTATTATATTACGGGAGGATTTTCAGTGGATATATTCAAATATACCTTGGATAGGTTTTAAATTATATATGTAAGAATATATTATGTTGTTTAAGTGTATTGAATTAATATACATTTTGTGTGAATAGATAAGTTTTTTTCAGTTTTTAATTAGAATGAGGCTCATGGCATACAGGGTGTTCATTTGAAAACTTCTCACCTCGATTTTCCTGCTTTGAAATGAAAATGTGGAAAATCGCTCGGACCCGTCGATTTTTATTTCGAGGGGGACATCTTTTGCGTATATTGTCAATCTTGTTACTTCAAGCCCCTAGGAGGGAGAGGGGGGTAGAATCTAAATCTTAAATGGATACCCCTATTTTATATAATTTTTTTGGATTCTGCATAAAATTCTGAACATTTTTTAATAAAAGCATTATTAGTCTATACTAAACAGTTTCCGAGATATTGACTCTTGAAAAATGAGATTTTTGAACTTTGACAGCGTCTAGCTCTCTAACTGTACGTCTTAGAGCAAAACGGCTTACGTGTTTACTACGTTGGTTTTAAAAAACTGTTTTTTTTTTAAGTTTCTGTGCCTTTATTTAAAAAAAAACACTGGCATACTATTCGTCAATGCCTCCCTGAACAGCCCTTCCAAAATTAGATACTAATTATTTTTTTTAATAATTGCAAGGTTCCAGAAGTTACCCCTGCATTCAAGCCCTTTATAGGTCTTTTATACATGATTGACTTTGATATTTATTTAAAAATAATTTCATGCTACATACATACTATCTGTTATATAAATAGGTACCCTGTGTAATACTATAAAAAAACTACAACTATGATTTGAAACTTACATACAAAAATATTCTCTAATATCCTTCGCTTATATCACAAAATAAATTTTATCACTAACATAGTTCCAAAGGCGTCAGTCTTGGTATTTTCAGTGGAACCATGTTTTCTAACTCTTTATATTTTTCCATAATGTTGTGTAGTGATTCACTGCATTCATTAAAGAATTCTTCGTCGAAGTTATCAATTTTGGTGTAGTGATGCATATGAGCCTAAAAAAATGTACGATTGGTATTTATAGAACAAAATATGCATGAATATGCTTATCTACCACCATGCAGTAAACAGGGTGATTTACGTTGGTAACAGATAAAAGTAAAATAATAAAAAATAAAATAAAAGGGTTTTGAATTAAATCGTTGAAAATAGATAAACTTTACGTTAAGTTAAACTAAAATTTATTTTCCACTTAATGAACACTTTACCGATGACACTGTTTTTTTTTGTCTTACTTGTGTATTACTTTCAGACACAAACTACGTTTTCAAAAATACTTATTTTATGACGTTACCTTATACAGGGTCAAAAACAAATGAACTTTGCATCACATGCGACCAAATTTTGATTTTGTAGAAAAACACATTTAATATGGCGCTACTTTAAAGAAAATGTATCTGAAATAAAGCATTGTCAAAACTAAGAAGTTTTATGTAGGTTGCGTTGAGTCTTATTTTGAAAAAGTGGTGCAATTTACAAAATATAGTTAAAAAATCAAAATTTCATGTGGGCTAGAAACTGCATTTAAAAAAACTTTTTCTAATAAATTTTTTCGATATTTTCAGAAATAACCCCACTTTTGAATTATTTTTTGGAAAAAATTAAAATTTGACAGATAATGCGAATCACGTGACTACTATATTTTTCCCTAATTTTCGTCTCAATCGAAGCACTTGATGCCAAAGTCAAATTTCGAATTAAGTTATTAATAAAAAAAAAATCCCATATGATGCGAACTTCACTGGTGACACTGTATAGGTACAGTATGCAGTATGCCTTTATAAAACGATATTTACCTTCTTTTTAAGCAACCTATTGTACTGGCTGTAGATATGCTCGAATAAACCATAAATTCCAGTGGTGTTAAATAACGAAAACAGTCCGACTGTTTGGTTGCTCGGTGGCACATTGCATAGACCTACTTTAACGGATTTTTTAGACCAAGGGGTGAACTTTGCCTTGCTTTGTAGTTTTTCGGTGTACAACTGTAGGTCGGAAACTGTGTAGTCGCCCCTGCCTATTAAAGTTGAGGCTAGCAGAAGCGATTTGGGGCCTGGAAGTTAAAAACAGTTGGGGAAAGTGTGTTTGTGTAATGTGTAATTAGTAAAGGGCGGAATATATGCAAAATGTACTTATAATACAGGGTGTTACAAATTTGACATACCAGCATTGGAATCTCGGAAACCATAGGAGTTAGAGAAACGGTTAAATGGGGGCAAAGTTGTGCAATTCGGTGCTGATTATAATGCCGCTTTAAAAGTTTTCAAATTCCGAATACTTCCGATTTTATTCGAAAAAAAACCGAAATTTTGCAAAATCGTTTTTATTTTTTCCTGAGCTCATTTGACTAGCTATTTAAAAATAAATGACACTTTGTCATTGCCACTTTTTCTCCTCTACAAAATGACGTTACTAAACTAAAGATCCGTCGTTTCGTCTCCAAGCGGCCATCACCAACTTTACCTTTTTAAATACGGACCAGGATTTTTTTAAACCGATTTTTAAACCCTCCTACCCTCAAAATGTAATGGCGATATTACTTTCTCATAATGATGAATTGTAGAATTGTCCCTACTTTTTTTTTTAAATTCATATTTTTTACACTTCTTGTCAGTCCGGTCCTGGCAACGAATTAATTAAAAACTTTATTGTATTTAAAACATTCATACATAAGTAATATATCATTTATTTTATAAGAATTTTCTAATAATTCTAAATTTACTAATTATAAATCCTAATTTTCTAAATGTTCAAATAGTCAAAATTCTTTTTTGGTATTACATGTAGATATTACTTAAATACCTAACATGAACTTTATACAAACTTTTTCATGAAACTTATTTGTAAAGGTTTTAAATAAAATAAAGTTTTTAATTAATATTGTGATTCGTTGCCAGGACCGGACTGACAAAAAGTGTAAAAAATATGAATTTAAAATAAAAAGCAAGGACAATTTATCATTCTGAGAAAGTAATATCGCCATTACATTTTGAGGGTAGGAGGGTTTAAAAATCGGTTTAAAAAATCCAGGTCCGTATTTAAAAAAGTAAAGTTGGTGATGGCCGCTCGGAGACGGTTAGTAACGTCATTTTGTAGAGGAGAAAAAGTGGCAATGACAAAGTGTCATTTATTTTTAAATAGCTAGTCAAATGAGCTCAGGAAAAAATAAAAACGATTTTGCAAAATTTCGGTTTTTTTCGAATAAAATCGGAAGTATTCGGAATTTGAAGTTTAAAGCGGCATTATAATCAGCACCGAATTGCACAACTTTGCCCCCATTTAACCGTTTCTCTAACTCCTATGGTTTCCGAGATTCCAATGCTGGTATGTCGAATTTGTGACACCCTGTATATGCATTTTTTGCGTATTTTGTCAATTTTATAATAAGATGCATATTTTTCATAAATTATTATTTTAAGAGCATATTTTTATGTTTTCGGCTTCATCACAAAATTTAAAACGTTAAAGGTTTAATGTCCAGTTTGGTACTTATTTCAGGGATTTTCCAACCTAAAGATTATAATAATAATTATATTATTTACATTTTGGTTATAGACAAGGTATTTATTAGGGGTTTTCGGGATTTGCTGTTATAGGGGTTGTTTGTTGTCACTTAATAATACGTTATTATAACCTGCTAAACAAACTGTATTTAAATTAAAATAAATTAATTTCAAATGTAAAAAAAGTGTTTCTAAAAGCACCTTTAAGAGTGCAGTTGTATAAGGAGAGATTACCAAGAGTTAGTTTACCTCCAGAACCTGTAATTACCCGGTGGGGAACATGGATTAAGGCCGCAATATTCTACGCAGAGCATTTCGAAGCCATAAAAGAACTAATTTTGGATTTAGATGACGATTCGCAGTGTGTTGTGCAAAGTAAAGAGTTGTTAAAAGTGCAAGCGTAGCTAAAGATCTTGTTTTTATTAAGGTTAATTTCAGTTTTATACCGGACTTAATATCCTCGTTGGAGAGTAGAAATTTAAGTTTAAAGAGACTCAATTAGTATTGTTGAAACTTTTTCCGCAAAATGTAACAACATTCCCGGTAAAGTAGAAGGTCAAGTAAGGAACAAATTGGATGTAACTGTAAAAAAGAATGAAGGATTTAAATACTTAACTGCAGTAAAAAGCATTTATGAGGGTAAATTATCCAACGAAGTTGTATCTTGGCCTTATATTTTGCTACCTTAGTTGCAGTATTGTCCGATTTTACATCAGTAGATGTTGAAAGAAACTTCTCTTTGTATAAACATACTTTTACTAATAGAAGTTAGCTGGAAATTTTGGAAATTTTGAAAAATATTTAGTAATAAATGTATTTTATACAATTTTAGGTTAAAAAATAGTTTACTTTTATTTTTCTGTTTTTTTTTACATTTTTTTAAAAATGAACATATTTTTTATCACCCAATGTGTTTCTTTACTCATTTTACTATAATAAATTAAGAAATATTATATACCAGTATGCATATTTGGTAAAAAATGCAAATAACTGCATATTTTAAGGGCAAACAAGGCATATTTTGGCAGAATTTAAGTGCATATAATCCGCCCTTTAGTGATTAGTACTTATTTGACCTACCTAAAGGGTCTACTTTTATTAATTGATTATTTCTATTACAAGAAGCAAGGAACATTTCTTCTTTTAGCTGTTTGCTGAAACATAAAAATACAATTTAATTGTTAGATGCTGTATAGGCAGTTGCTTAACCAGAAGAAATTTGTTTTGGGTTGCAGAACTTTAATTTTTCAAAATTTAAATGTATTTAAGGCCTTATTTTAAAATTATCAAGTAATTATTAGATTGAGTAATATTCTTATTTATATTTTATGTATAAATTTTATTATTATTTTAGTATAGTCTTTAGGGTGATTTTTGCATATTTCAGAATTAGAAATTGATTATCAATAATTGCACATACAGGTGTTAAGTCACTTAGGTGTAATTTTTAAATATCTGTGATTTGTTAAATTAAGGGTTGTTCATGTTATAACTTATGTAGGTACCTACTTAATGCAATTTTGAAATATGTTTGATTTGATTTGTACAGCATGTTCCAAATTCGATGCTCATTGGGACCTCGATCGGAAATTACGTTAAAAATACTACTTTGTAGCTACCTTACTGTAACTTAACAACAATTAAAGCATTTGAAAATTATTAAATCTATGACTTAGCAATTTTTTCTAATATGTATAAAAAAAAAGGTTATATTGTAAATAATGATTTCCATATCTATCATATCAAAACTTCATTTTCGGTTTTTGTTTTTTGTGACGTTATTGATAAACATATTGAAAAACAGGAAGCACTTTCTACAGGCACTTTATTACGACGCATTTAAACATAGTTTCTAATTTGAAAAACGGCGTTTCGGTTTATCAGATATCACCATCAGATCAATTTTTTTAAATACAGACCGAATTTGGGACACCCTGTACAGATACTTTATTGAAATATTTATGAAATATAAAAGTTATATACCTACCTAGTTATTTTTCCATTTTTTATACTTTGGGCAGCAAAGTGGTGAAATCCACTCGACAAAAAGTGCATTTGTTGAAAAGGCACCATATTTGTGTTTATTTCGTTCATGTCGAAATTCAGGCTCCCTGGGAATCTCGAACCACTAAAATTTAAGATATGAAAAACAAATTTCATGATTTTCTAAAAAAATTAATTAATAATAATAATAATAATCAGTTTATTTTAAATTTAATAATATAATAAATAATAATATGTTTTTGTTGTCTTCTATAAACTTATTCTTCAATCCCCTGAAGCTGAGCTTGTTAGGGGCAAATCTTATTTTTTGTTTTAGTATGTAAAATCATAAATCATAAATATGCATTAAAAATCAAGTTTTAAAGTAAAAATGTTAATTTATAGTATAAACGCAGCTTTTTTGAAGAAATATACCTATTATAGGTACCTATAATAAAATTAGTAATTTATAATTTTTAAGTAAAAAATATTTACTTACTTACGTTAATTATTAAGAACAATATTAATTAATTAAAGCATTTTTAAAAATATTTTCAAATTGTCTGTTTTTAATATCCATGTTTTTATTTCGACTTAAAATTTTTTTAATGAAATCAATTTTTTAATTTTTGTTGGTAAATCGTTTAAATAAAAACAGAAATATTTGAAATTTTTTTGTCCCATGGACTTATTTATTTTAGGTTTTATGGTTATTTGATTTTTATAACGTGTATTATGAATATGGCTTTTAAATTGTATAAGCTTTCATTTTTAAATATATTAAGTATATTAAGATGTTATAAATGTAAAGTTGTCTTATGTTCAACTTTTTTGTTTCTGAATATAATTATTTTGGAAGATAAAGATAATCTTTATTGAATATAATTTTTAGAAACCTTTTTGGTAATATTTTTAATTTTTTAACTAAAGTTCTATTTATTCCTCCCCAACCTAAAATTCCGTAATTTAAATGAGTTTTAACTAACGCGTAATATAATATTTCCATGTCTTACATTTAAAATTTTTAAAATGTTTTTAAAAATCGCTAGTAAACTTCTTAATTATTTAATTAAGTATTCCAAGTAAAAATTCCAATTTAATTTACTGTCAAAAATAATTCCTAAATATTTTATTTTATTAACTTTAAAAGTTTGAATGTCTTCATTTATTTGAATACTATTCATATTTCGTGTTAGGTTATTTAGGTTTAAAGTAAAAAGAATATAATTTGTTTTATTAAAATTAATTGTTTAAAAATAAATATAAAAAAAAAATATATATAGGTAGGTAAATAAAATTAAAATATTGTAATAAAATAAACGGAGATGAACTAATTAAGAACCTTGTCAGATGTAACAGCATTTCCACAACGACACTGTTCATATCTTCGAACGGCTTAGACATAGAAAAACAATCATTTTTATTCGAAAAAATATTTCCATGTTTTCTCGCAACAATGTCCAAAAGGCATCTGTTTTCCACTGGAAAAACACATGTAGCATTTTCAAGCAACCGCTGCGTTGCCAAGGCGTTGTTGTACGGACAAGTTATGACGTCTTCTGTACCGGTTGAGTAGACACATGAGACGAACCTTAAAAATATGCCTATTGATGTTGCACATTTTTTTTAAAGAATATTATACAATTCACATTGTTATCAAATTACCTATAACATACCTTTCAATTTTTGGATAAAAATCAGTGAGCAATTGTAAGACATAAGTACCCAATCCTGAACCGGTACCCCCACCAGTAGAAAACAACATTAAAAATCCGTGGAGAGTATCACATCTCTCTATAGCATACCTCAAGGATTGTAAGATTTTTTCTCGATACTGAGGACCATGTTCACAAAAACCTATGAAGTTATATAAGGTGATATTATTTTAGATGTTGATACCTACAGTCAATACCTACCTTCTGCCCAATTGTTGCCGGATCCAGGATAATTGGTAACAAGACACCTCTCATCAAATAGTCCTTTTAAAGGTCCTGTCCTATATCTTGCCACAACACTATCTTCCATGTCTATACATACTGCACGAGCTCTTACTTTGTTATTTACAAGTTCGTACAGTGAATTACAATTACTGACTTTCTTTGTGTTCGGAACGTGAAAAAACGAGGTGAAAGAACTTTGCTTGGTAGAATGCGAATTACCCTGGATTTTTGTCTTGCTTTCGTGCAGTGATACGTTGTATTCTTTAAGAATTTGGGGCCATAGGGTGCTGCCTATTTGGTTGCCGCACTGTCCCACTGAAATTTTTGATGTTATATTGGAGGGAAAATTAAGAGATGAAATAAACTCACCTTGAATTGTTATAAATTCGCTCATTTTGTCATTATGTTGGGTTTATTATTGGTACTTTTTATTTGCAACGAAAATTTAATAAAATATTAAAATGTAAACAAAGAAATGTCATTATAATTTAACCTTACTTTTCAAATATTGGTTCTTACTTTTTCTACTGGCGATGAAAACAGAGATAGATTCTGATTGACAGAGAAATGACAGTTTGACTTTTCCGTCAAATCTTGAAAATGCCGATAGAATTTTGGCGGAATCAACGAATAAAATAAAATAAATGAAAAATTGTCCTATTTTAATACAAAATTAGTGTTTTATATAAAATGAATTCGGTTCCACCATTAGTGTTCGTTATATTAACAACGTTTCTAGTAGTTTACACGAATGGGGCTTCTGTAAATAACGGTAAGTATAACACCTACGCATATTTATAGGTTATGTTACATAAACTTTATTTTGTATATTTTATTAATTTACACAGTTTTAACTAATAAATTACTACAGTTGAAAACCCCACAATATTTTCCTTTATGTTAAGATAACCTCTATTGAAGAGCACTTTCCGAAACCTATTTTAGGCATTTTTTGTAATGCGGTAAAATTTATCAAGATCAAGAAATGATATTCCTTTGGTACCTACGTTAATATTTTTTATGTTTCAGTTAAGTACTTAGAAAACAATGAGGTCTACAAGTTTAATCCTGGCCGTTACAGTATCAGGCAATTGCAGATTTTTTGCTACGAAGGAAAACCAAAATATATCATTCATGTTTGGCAAAGTGTAATCGTAAGTAACTGCACCATGTTATTATTATTTTTCCTTACAACACTCGAGGCTACTACCGTACCTACACACCTTGTTTCTCTTTCAGTTAAAAATAATTCACCCCACAGATGATTACAATCAGTTCGATGGAGCTTCACCAGATCAGGTTCAACAGGAATACACGGACAATCGTTACAGCTGGAGTCTTAGTTTTCTGTCTTCTAAATCAAAAAATTTAAAGTTAAACCCATTTAATACTAGTTGTATTGGCATTGATAGTAGAGATGAATATACAGTAAACTTACAGGTTGTACGTAAGTATCTTGATTTAACTGATATATTTAGATATTTTTAATTTAAGTAGTATATATATATAGGTACCTACATAAAATAATTTATTAACAGTATCAACAGCAGCAGTGCTTGCCATTTACAGATACATCATTCAAATTTAATAAGAATTTTACAATTAATCTGAGCTAAAATAAATTAGTGTTAATGAGTCTGGTTTTGTGGTTTAGTTTTTACAATTCTGTGAATATATACTTGGTGTTGTGGTACTACTGATATAATGGAGAATTCTTGTAAAGGTTGGTTCTAGGAAAATCTAAATTGAATGTCTTTTTATGTCTATTATTTTTGCAATTGACCGAAAAGGGTAACTGAAAGCAATTCTGGATTATCTACACTTTGAGACAAAACTTTATATAGATAGACCAGACATGCCATAGTTCTTCTATTCTCCAAAGACATTGTTCATATTTTATTAGTGCCCATCTACCTAGTAGAAATAAATATACAAAAATACTTTATATTTTTCAGGGATTGATCTTTGGAAGGTCCTAAGTTTGGTACTGGGGATCTTGTTATTTCTGAGTGCTCCTACCTTAAGTCAAAACCCAATTTTTCACTATGTTTGTGGAATATCGTTTGGAATTTGTGCATCCTTTCTGATATTGATTTACTTTATTAGTAAGATATTTCCAAGGGTATGTTTATTTAATATTTTTAAAACTACAAATTAGGTGTTATGTTTAAAATATGGCAAGGTGGGAAAAAGTATTGCCTGGGATGATAAGTATAATTTTTTTTAGAAATCTATTATGTATGGAGTCATAGGGGCTGGATGGACTATAGTTATCTACTTTCTGCAGATACTCTGGGACAACATAAAAGTTATAATGTCTATTTATAGATCCTATGTGATTTGGTACACAGTAATAACCGGAACTATTAGTTTCATTTGTAAGTATAATTTGACCAGTCCATTACTTTGGACAAGCTTTTTCACCATTTCTGTCGCACCTTGATTTATTTTCCTTCAGTATGTTACAGATGGGGTCCTGTGCAAAACCAAAGGACAATAAACCTTATAAAATGGACGCTACAGGTTCTAGGACTAATTGCCATTTATCTCAGTAGCGATTTTCAAGAGGCAGCGATGGGACAGATTGTTTTCGTTTTGCTCGCCACATATTTACCAAAAACGTGGGTTTTAGCACCCAAAAGGTATTGGTAAGTCTGTGTGAAAAACAAACTGATCAAATAACTAAGCGACTAGGTATTATTGCAGGTTGAGTTTATATTATTTTTCAATATTTGTTTAAGGAAGAAACGTTTTCCGCCAAAAGTGAAACCGCTATCAAACGATGAGTACTACGAGGAAGGAGTGAGAGAGACAACGAAGGCGTTGGAGGAGTTGAGGCAGTACTGTTCCAGTCCGAAATGTAATCAGTGGAAAACTGCTTTAAAATTACAGGATGTAAAAAGGTAAGAATAAAACTAACTAACTAAACATTTAGTATTTTTTTTAATGTTTTTTTATAGGTACATATTGAATTTCAAGAACCTTTACTTTTATTTATTATTTTCTCAACCAACTTAAAAAAGTTTATTACAGAGAATATAACACCAAATATTATACAATATATAAAATATATAAATTCACAAATAATAAAAACCATGTTCAGTAACTATTAATAACTCCATCGAAATTATTCAAAAAAATATAGGTATAATATATTATATAATAACCATTTACAGAAAAAAAATATTAATATATAATATAAAATAAATAAATTTTCTAACGAGCAGTAATATATTTAGTAAAAATCAACATGGTTTTTTAAAGGGACGTTCGACCCAAACAGCAATTTTTCAGTTTATTCAAACAGTTCTGAATCACCTTGAAGATGGTAACATAGCGGTGGGTATGTTTTTGGATTTATCAAAGGCATACGACTGCTTGGACAGGGATTTACTTATAAGGAAGCTTGAAATGTATGGGATCAGAGGAAACGCTCATAGGTGGATATCAGGATATCTTACCCACAGAAAACAAAAAGTCTGTATAATGAAAAATGGAAAATCTTATAAGTCCAAAATATTATCAAATGATGTCGGTATAGCCCAGGGAAGTGTCTTGGGACCTATTCTATTTATTGTCTTTATAAACGATTTAAACAACATAATTCAAGCTAATCAGGACATTGTAAATTATGCCGACGACACTAACTTACTTTTAGGGGGCAAAAGTATCGATGAACTTATCAAAGAATGCAGACTTTTTCTTAACAGAGTTACACAGTGGTTCACAGAAAATAAACTTATCCTAAATAAAAATAAAACCAATATAATACTTTTTAGAACCAAGGCGTCAAGGGTGGAGAAGCCAGCCAATTTTAATAATGATACTGATAGTGATAAAATTATTTTTTCCGAAAGTTCAAGATTTTTAGGGGTACAAATTAATGAATATTTAGACTGGGCTTTCCATATCAAAGGCCTTTCAAAAAAGCTAAATGCTATCTGTTACGGTATTCGTGTAACTGGTAAATACATGAATGAAAAAACTCTAAAAATTTTGTATTTTGCTAACTTTGAATCCTGTTTGAAGTATGGAATCATTTTTTGGGGAAGGGATAGTCATATTCAAAATATTTTTGTGATTCAAAAGCGATTGGTTAGAATAATTAAAAAATTAGGTTATAATGAAACATGTAGATCTGTCTTTAAAAATACAGGGTTGCTGACTGTATATGCAATATATATCTATGAGTGTTTAGTGTTTTTCTTCAAGAATAGAAACTGTTTTGAAGTCCTAGTTAATCATCAACATAATACAAGAACTTGTAATATCAATTATCCCATACATAGGCTGACTCTAACCGAAAGATCACCGAATTATATGTGCTTGAGACTATATAACAAACTGCCCGAGAAATTAAAAAGAATTAACAGCGAAAAACGATTTAAAAGAGAAATCAAAACCATGTTATTGGAATTGGAGCCGTATAAACTCGAGGATTTTTTGAATATGTAAATTTTGTTAAAATATCTAAGTGGCATTTTTGTTTTTGTCCTTTCTTTTGTTTTTTTTGACGTCATTTCACTTTGTGTTTATAATTGAATGTTAAATTAAATTATGTAACATAATCTGAAATAAAGAAATTAAGTAAGTAAGTAAGTATTCAAAAAAATATAGGTATAATATATTATATAATAACCATTTACAGAAAAAAAATATTAATATATAATACGTTAAAGTTTAATAAAATATTTTTTTAGTGTTTTTTTTAAAATCCATAATTTTGATATTTCTTTAATTCTTTTCGGCAAACTGTTGTAAATTGTTATTCCTTTATATAATATTGATTTTTGGCCAAAAGTACTCTTTACCATTGGTGTTTGAATATGATGATTTTGTCTCGTGATGTTAATAATGTTGGTTGAAGGAAATATTATATTCAATTGTTTTTCTTTAATAATAATAGAGTGTATTAGAATGCATAGTTTTAATTTATAAAGCTTTTCCAAATTTTAATATTCATTTGGTTCATACAAATTTATAGTTGGTTCTAAAAAAGGAAGTATATGTATGCATTTAATTATTTTGTTTTGTAGTTTTTTTAATGGCTGAATTGTAGTTAAATTCACTGATCACCAAATTGAAATCATATACTGTAATTTTAAATAAACCAAAGAATAATATAAGTATATTTTTTAAATATTTTAACGATATAAATATAATTTTTAGCTTTAAATAAAATGCCAATTATTGGTGAGATGTAATTTCTTAAATATTCAATATGTTTTTTCTAACTTAAATTTTCATCAATATATAAACCTAAAAATTTAATTGTATTAATTAAATGGTTATTGAAGGACAGTGAAGAAATATTATTATTTTTTAATTTTGATTTACTTATAAACATAAAAGATGATTTATTAAAATTTAATGATAATTTATTAATTTCAAGCCATTTACATAATATTATATTTAGGTCGTGGTTAATGTTATTATGAATTTGAGCATAGTCTTCATGAAAATATACAATAGTAGTACCATCGGCAAACAATTTTATTTTACCTTTTAAATTTAATTTTGCTGTAGAATTAATTTAGATTAAAAAAAAATGTAGGTCCTAAGGTTGTTCCTTGCGGAACACCACAAGTTATGTTTTTTTGTGAACTTTTAACATTTTCAATTTGAACAAACTGCTTTCTATTACTTAAGTAATTTTTTAACAATAAATAAATATTTCACCGAATTCCAATATTGTATAGGCATTTAAGTAACATGTTGTGATTGACTGTATCAAATGCTTTACATAAATCTAGGGACAGTAGGCAGCATTTGTGGTTGCTATCAACGTTTTGTTGAATATCTTTGATATGCATATTGTTTCATCTTCATTTCCTGGCTTTTTGTTATTGTTATTGTTGATGATAATAAATAAATAAATAAATAAATAAATAATATCTGCAACCTTCCCTTATGATGTATTTTTTGTAGGTTTGCATCATTCATAGAAGGAAACTCTCATCTTTCTGACGATGAGATACTAGAGTACGAAACGTCCATCCAAGGAGAACTAACTGATGACAGCGAAAGTGATCGTAGTGCCATTTCAGAGGATGAGAGTAGCAGCTAGCAAAAAGTAGGTACATCGATATTTTGATAACCTATAGACTATATAAATGCCAAAATACTTTGCTTTTGGAGAATTTTTGTCTATTTTAAAAAACAGCGTGGAAAAGTATTTAATTTTTTACTGATAAGATATCTAAGTTGAAAAAACATTATTTTATTTGTATTTTCTCTTTTTATTTGGGTCTGTTTCATGATTTTTGTCATCAGGGGTCATTGAATGAAAGGTAACAAACACAACACGTCGCTTGCTACATGGCGGAACTATTGCTAAATAATCTTTGTTTAATAAATGACATAAAGTGCGAAAAATACTGCCAATCACCTGGAAATAGCCTAGCAGGCAAACATTTCTGTGTGGTTTGAGATAACGGGGCTATCAACGCTTGCAAAATGGGAATATAAGTAATGGAGCATTGGTGCAGGAACATATATCAGGAGTGGGATTACCTCCCGGATAAAAAGAACAATTTATATTTTGATATTAAGTGAGGAACTATGATTTTATTGTACAAATTTTGTAGTGTTGATTTTTTAGGAAACTTATTTCATTTTGGAATATATAAAATTTATTGGTAGGTGAAATGTATGACTGACTAAATTTTTAGGGCGAGAGTGTAAAACTGTTTAGTTAGTATTTATTGTTGTCGTACATGACGCATGCGCTGACCATAGACATTTACCTTTAAATCCGTACAGCTTATCTGGTGCGCAAACTAAAGATTTATGAATAAAAAAATTCGTCTGATTTCTCAAAAAAATTGATTCTGGATAAAAGTTGGTGCATGTTCGATAATCATATTAGGTGCAGTTGGAATGGTTGCAAGTCAAACGGCGTACAGGGTAGGCCAAAAAATATAAAACTTGTATAAGAATAAAGTTTTTTAATAATAAAAAAATAAAAATTTTGCACTTTAAATATTAGTTTTTTAATTAGCATATTATCAATATTAATGTTTTATCTTGTTAAAAAGAATTTTTAGGATTACTATCGTTGCAACAAACATGAAGTTTGTGATTCCTTAATTAATAAAAAATTAATGTAAATCTTACAATTATGCTTGAATTTGAACAAAGATATGTGAAATTGATTTGATTTTGATTAATTTATGAAGGTCTTTATGGCGAATATAAAAAAACAATTTTTTTTGGGAAATTATTAATGTTTTTAAAAAAAAATATTGTTTTATTTTAGGAGGTCACGTTTTTGAATCTATGCATAACTTCTAATTCTAAACAACTTTTTTTAATAACATTTTGCTGAATTTTTTGAAATAGGGGTACTTTATTCTTGTACAAGTTTTATATTTTTTGGCCTGCCCTGTACGCCGTTTGACTTGCAACCATTCCAAGTGCACCAAATAT
Organism: Polydrusus pterygomalis; assembly: GCA_963969555.1. Taxonomy (NCBI): domain Eukaryota; kingdom Metazoa; phylum Arthropoda; class Insecta; order Coleoptera; family Curculionidae; genus Polydrusus; species Polydrusus pterygomalis. The sequence goes on from OZ018383.1 coordinate 13,248,774, forward strand.
GATTATCGAATATGCACCAACTTTTATCAAGAATAAAATTTTCTGAGAAATCGGTCATAAAAAAATGCCAATATGTTGCACACTAAAACAACCACACTGTATAAATACACGCCAGAACCGGCTCGGCGCCATTTTTGTTGTTACGTTTTCTCTGTGTTGATTTCTTGTATTCTTTACTATTAGATACTTTCCCTTTGCTTCTTTTAAACAGCATAGCAAAGTAAAAATTTTTGCTTAGCTAAGTTAAATATTTAAAACGAACTCTGTTATTGATGATTGTGGGTGTTTATTATTTGGGAATTCTAATTTTTGTGTACTTTTATATTATGTAGTTAAGTGAAGTGTTTTTGTGAGTAGAAGCTGGGGCACTTGGGCGCGCTCAGGTCTTGGGGCACTTGGGCGCGCTGCTACTGCGCAGGCGTCCGTCAGATGTCATTGGCATTAGCTACTATTGGCGTTAGCTACTTGGGCCTTAGCTGCCATTGGGCCTTAGCTGCCATTGGGCCTAACCACCACTGGCACTAACTTCCATTGGCACTATATACAATGACCGGTTCCGAAATATTTTTGAAATTCTCGATCAAGAAATTGGGCTTAAAAATGTTGTACACGTACCCATGTTTTTGGCAAATTGTTAAATGTTACCCAGTAATATTTGACTTGAGGTTAGGTACGCGATAACATCGAGGATTGCTGTTTTGTTTGTTTTTATTTTCGATTTGATAAGGTAAGTTTAATTGACTGTTCTCTTGCTTTTCGAGCTAAAACCACGACGGCGAATCATTTTTAAACAAATTTTAGAAACAAAACCTTACAAAACAATTTTCTATCCTCAAAATCTGATAGGTTCGCAACTACTAAAAACACCAGAAATCACTAACTTAATTCCCAAACCTGATGAAAAAAATTGAGAAGAAATTCCAACATTTTGGCAAGAATTTAAATAAAGCCCAGACCTGTCTATTTTCCCATTCGTCAAACGACAATGTTGCAGTGCGCATGTCTAATCGTGTGTAGATTTGTTTACATGCGCGAGGCCATAAATTTGCCACTTTCGTGATTATTGTTTGCTTATCTAAAGGTACATGTCTATGGTACTGACGCAACTAGGACTTCTATTATTGTATAATACAATAGTTACAAATTTTAAGAATAAACAATTTTTAAGTAAGTTTTTTGTGTTTTATGTTACCGTTACCTTGTAAAGGGTTTGGGTAATGTCGGGGATGTTAGTCCTTGACCAGAAATGAGATAGCAACCGCACAGACCATCCCACAACAAATCACTACATACCTACTGTCCCTGGATCACTAGATTTATGTAAAGCATTTGATACCGTCAATCACAACCTTTTCCTTAAATGCCTATACAATATTCGGGGAAATATTCATTTATTGTTAAAAAAGTACTTAAGTAATAGAAAGCAGTTTGTTCAAATGGAAAATATTAAAAGTTCACCAAAAAACCATAACTTGTGGTGTTCCGCAAGGATCAACCTTAGGACCTACTTTTTCAAAATCTACATTAATTCTATAGCAAAATTAAGTTTAAAAGGTAAAATAAAGTTATTTGCCGATGATACTACTATTGTATATTGTCATGATGACTATGCTCAAATTCATAATAACATTAACCACAACCTAAATAAAATATGTAAATGGCTTGAAATTAATAAATTATCATTAAATTTTAATAAATCATCTTTTATGTTTATAAGTAAATCAAAATTAAAAAATAATAATATTTCTTCACAATCTTTCAATAATCATATAATTAAATATACTGATACAATTAAATTTGTAGGTTTATATATTGATGAAAATTTAAGTTGGAAAAAAACATAATATTGAATATTTAAGAAGTTACATCTTACCAATAATTGGCATTTTGTTTAAAGCTAAAAATTATATATCATTAAAATATTTAAAAAATATATATTATTCTTTGGTTTATTCAAAATTACAGTATATGATTTCATTTTGGGGATCAGCGAATTTAACTACAATTCAGCCATTAAAAAAACTACAAAACAAAATAATTAATTGCATACATAAACTTTCTTTTTTAGAACCAACTATAAATTTGTATGAACCAAACGGATATTTAAATTTAGAAAAGCTTTATAAATTAAAACTATGCATTCTAATACACTCTATTATTATTAAAGAAAAACAATCAAATATAACATTTCCTTCATCCAACATTATTCACATCACGAGACAAAATCATCATAATCAAACACCTATGGTAAAGAGTACTTTTGGCCAAAGATCAATATTATATAAAGGAATAACAATTTACAATAGTTTGCCGAAAAAAATTGAAGAAATATCAAAATTATGGACTTTTAAAAAAAAACTAAAATATTATATTAAAGTATAAGTGGATATTAAGGTCTGTAAAACACGCGCGATTTTGCAAGCACGACGGCAGCCGGAGTGTTTGAAATAGAGCAAGTGTTTTAAAGACCAGTTTGTTATCCACGAATACTTTACATTATTTTTTTTTATTGGTACAGTTATTGGTATTTATATTACAAAAAAAGGAAATAATATAGTAAGTGAAATGGTCGAATTCGTGATGTGATATACCTGTCGTCATGAAAATGAGGAGAGCAAAAAATAACTTCCAATCTGTCACATAAGATTCATTGTTGCCACCGTTGACATTGGTTGTGTATATGGAGAACTAGAGGGTAGGAGGCCGATCGCAATGCATTGGATTCGGTCCCAAATTAGCATCGGTAATTCAGCTTTACGAGTCGCCGTAAGATGGCGCTCGTGTTCGAAGTGGGCTATCAAATAAATGGTTTCTTATGGACGCAATAACTATTTTTATTTAAATTAGTTCTTTAAGGAACAAATAAGGACTTTTATATGAATTTACACTTACTTTGTTATACTCATTAGTAAACTCGGCCTGTATAAAGTTCCAACGATGCTTGGTTTTTAAAATACAGAGTATTAAACATTCTAGCTATACCTTTGGAGCTAGAAAGAGACGTATTTGGCTGCGTCTTCTCTCTGAAGAAGATCCTGTCTTTAGTCTTACACCCCGACACAAACCAAACTCTACTTTTATAAATTGTATCATTATTCATTATAAATATGGAAATCAATTACAATACAACGTTATTTGTCTTGTCTTGTCTTCAAACGTTATTTGTTATTTCGAAAATAAAATGTCAATTTGTCAAAAGTAAAAGTAAAAAACGAAGAAGAAGACACCAGCCCACTTGCGACGCGAGAGCATCTATCGGCCAATAGCGAACTAACCAAAAAACCGGGACAGAATTTGAAAATGCTGCCATTGTCGATCGGCCTCCTACCCTCTAGTTCTCCATAGTTGTGTATTGCTTAAAAAAATATTTTATTTGACGTTAAAAGGTAATTCTGTCAAAACAATAATTAAAAAGTTGACATATCTAGACTTCACGTTTCACGGGTTGTTGATGTTGCCATGGTAACTTTAAAACGCGCGTTTTTGAAAGTGGGATTTAAACACGCTGAGGCGTACTTTAAATAAGCGAAATAGGGTATCAATAAAAAAATTTTTTTTTTTAAACTAAACTAACTTTAACGTATTATATGTTATTATTTTTTGTAAATGGTTATTGTATATTTGGTGTTATATTCTCTGTAATGAACTTTTTAAGTTGGTTGAGAATAAATATATATATTATTATAAAGTAGAACAAAAACAATTTTACATTTTCCATATATTAAAAAAATATTTTGATAGTACATTCAAACGTTTTTATTTATTATTCTGCAAACCAACAAACTTAGAATATCCTGAAACAGTCTAAACAAAATTATCTTCGAATTGATGTAGATATGCCACTCGGACTGTAACAACACAAAACTAAACGGAATTTACAATCATTTTTTTGCGAAATTCGTATGCTTTGATTTGACAGCGAAGAGTTCCATTTCACTGTCTAAAAACGACTTTGGCTTGAAAAATATGTCTGATAAAATTAGGTTTTCACTATTCAAGTCCGATTTGTATCTTGGATCTCCACATTGCGAACAGTCTTTCACACTTGTGTTGTCCCTAAAAATACAATTGCTTAGAAAATTCAAAACTAAGGCAGGAATGTGAAGACAGCTTTTTACTAGGGTCCATCGTTTGAAAGCTACAGTATGCCAGACTTTTATTTAATTTAATTGGTGGATTTCCAGTTCTACATTGATTTGTATATGTTTTCTTTTTCTCTTCCTTCTTCTTGTTGTAACTTTATAGCCATATGATTAATTTGTTTGTTTTTTTATTTATGTTTGTATGTTTATTATTAGTTATGTGACCTGTTTACAAATGGTATTATTCGATCATACATTGTTTACATTTATATTTTTCTTTTATATAGAGCTTTGTCAGCAAATACAATGTATTTTAAGACAATAAAGCATGTTTTGACTTTGACTTTGACTAAACGTCCATATTATCTCAAAAACCCAAGGTTCTAGACTAACATAAAAATTAAATAAGTTATGGCCGAAGTTTGTGAGAGAATTTCATAGTCTCCGTAGAGCACTTGGCAGAGCGTCGACAAGGAATCCGAGAGGTTCTGGGTTTGATTCCCAGCGAAGGCATAAAACTTTTTTCAATTTAAAAGAACTGTATGCACAGACTTCATTGAAATTACTGTGTATTTACAACTTTGCAGTTTGTTCAAATGAAAAATGTTAAAAGTTCACAAAAAAAACATAACTTGTGGTGTTCCGCGAGGATTAACGTTAGGACCTACTTTTTTTTTAATCTACATTAATTCTATAGCAAAATTAAATTTAAAAGGTAAAATAAAATTGTTTGTCGATGATACTACTATTGTATATTTTCATCAAGACTATGCTCAAATTCATAGTGACATTAACCACGACCTAAATATAATATTTAAAGGTCTTCAAATTAATAAATTATCATTAAACTTTAATAAATCATCTTTTATGTTTATAAGTAAATCAAAATTAAAAAATAATAATATTTCTTCACTATCTTTCAATAATCATTTAATTAAATATACTAATACAATTAAATTTTTAGGTTTACCTATATATTAAAGAAAATTTAAGTTGGAAAAAATATATTGAATATTTAAGAAGTTACATCTCACCAATAATTGGCATTTTGTTTAAAGAAAAAAATTATATATCATTAAAATATTTTAAAAATATATCTTATTCTTTGGTTTATTCAAAATTACAGTACACGATTTCAGTTTGGGGATCAGCGAATTTAACTACAATTCAGCCATTAAAAAAACTACAAAACAAATTAATTAAATGCATACATAAACTTTCTTTTTTAGAACCAACTATAAATTTGTATGAACCAAACGGATATTTAAATTTAGAAAAGCTTCATTAATTAAAACTATGCATTCTAATACACTCTATTATTATTAAAGAAAAACAATCGAATATAATATATCCTTCAACCAACATTATTCACATCGCGAGACAAAACCATCATATTCAAATACCTATGGTAAAGAGTACTTTTGGCCAAAGATCAATATTATATAAAGGAATAACAATTATTTACAACAGTTTGCCGAAAAAAAATTAAAGAAATATCAAAATTATGGACTTTAAAACAAAAACTAAAAATTTATATTTTTTTGTAAATGGTTAAGTTATTTTTTTAAAAATAATTTCTATGAAGTTATTAAGTAATAATTACTAAACATGATTTTTATTATTTGTGATTTTATATATTGTAGGATATTATTTGGTGTTATATTCTCTGTAAGGAACTCTTTAAGTTGGTTGAGAATAAAGATATATATTATTATTATGGTGAATCTTAGCTTTGGGCCACCCTGTGTAGACTTGACAATAATTTTGTAATATGCCCTTTAGCTTCCCGTGTAAATTTTTTATAAAACTTTTCTGTATCTTAGTATCTTTAATCTTGAGGAAAATAAATAAAAATGTCTTGGTTAATATAATAATATGTATGTCGATCAATTTTTACTCACCCTGTATATTCACAATCCGTCTGGGTTGTCCGGCAAGCGATGTCCGGTTTTTTTCGATACTCTAGAACTATTTGGTTCATGTCATTTACTATTTTGACAGCATGCTTAAGCTTGGTCTTGTACTTTTGAGACTTCTGTTCGATATCTTTAGTTTGCGTTTGCAAATTTTGGTTGTCCAGTTGTAAAAGCTTAATCTCCATTTCTAAGTTTTCCAATTTTTCGGAGAAAGATTTTTCTGCTTCGGCCCTAGCATTTTGCAGGTCCTCGTTCTCTTGTTTTAATTTTTTTACCTAGAGATTTGTTTTTACAATAAATATATCAATGTAAAGTATGTTCAATGACCGCTGACCGTTACGTAATATTCTCCATATTTGCGGTACGTACGTCGTAAATTAATTCGGTCAGTTTGACTTACCGGTGGTAAAGGTTATGATTTTTCTTAGGGATCTACATAAGGACGGATGCATGTGAACAAGTAAAATACAACCGCGTTTTTTCAAATTTTTAATTCTTATTTTTTTACTGTCAATGAAGTCAGAAATAGGTAGTTTTTTTAGGGTAAAAGGTATCATGGGAAGAAGCATTTTGTTTTTGAAAATCAGTATGAAATTTTTAATTAATTTAAATTTACTGAAAAATAAATAAAACTCATTTATAAAATTTAAAATTGAATCATATATTTTTTTGTCTAGTGCATCAGTCTATAAATTTTGTTTCAAATATTTTCATCTTATTTATAAAATCAAAAAGAAGAAAATATAATAAAAAATTACAACTCAACAGAGACAGCCATTCAATGTGTGATTGAGACGTGGAAGAGAACCATTGATCAAGGGAAAAATGTTATAGCTGTATTTATTTATGTTTTCTAGCTTTTATACAAAATTTAAAGAAAATCAGTATCGACTTGATATTCTATAGGTAATAATTGACATATTTAATAAATATCAAGGAATTTCATAACTCATAACATTTTAGGAGAATTGTATAGCGAAAAATATCGCGTAAGATTTTTTTTAACATTATTATGTCATTGTCACTCATTGTTCTTTCACTATACAATTCTCCCAAAATTAGCAATGAAATAAATTGATATTTTTGTAATATATCAGATACTACCTAAATAATGTACCGACGATATTGATTTTCTTTAAATGTTAGTTATTAAAATAATAAACTCAAAAAATAAACGCAAAATAGGTTATAGGTTGGCAATAGATTGAATGACGTTGAGAATTCAACCTTAAAATTACATTTAATTAAAAAACAAAATGATACGTAATATTTGATACAATTTACAAAATGTTTAACTTTTCTGTCTGTTTTTGTTAAAAGAAGGTTGCGTTTTAAAATACTACTACTACTACTAACAAAATACAGTTTTTTTGTATGTACCTCGTCAGCATACTTTTTCTGTTGATCCAAGCACTTCCTACTGTTTTCCACCAAATGCATTTCATTCTTTTTAATTTCGTCTTGCAGATTGGTAAAATCCTCTTCGAACCTTTCCTGGTTCGAATTCAACGCTTTCACTAAATTTTCATTTTTCACAATCATTGTTTGAATATCGTTTTTCAAAGACTTGTTTTGGTTTTCCAACTGTACATTTTCGTACCGGGCTAGTTCCAGTTCGCTACTCAGTGATTTTTTTAGTTTGTGAGATTGGTTGGGTCTCAGGAAGTCCTTTCTAGAATTTGTCGTTGACATATTGGAAATTTTGAAGAATTTGTTGTGACATGTTGGACAGGATAAATGACAGGACATTTTCTACTTTAAAACAATTAAGGTTGCTCAGGTGGATGGTGGCGTAACTATTGGGTAGTGTTTGCCCGTTTATACCGTGCGAGCAAAAATTATTTGCATCAAAGAGGGCCTTGCATCTAAGGACGTAATGCTTAGCCGTAGACCGTAATACCAGTTGGGTGTCAGTAACTACCTGAATTAACAATCAATCAGACAGTCGTTACAAGTAATTTGAATCATCGCTAATTTTTCCAATTTCTTGAACAATTCACACAATTGGCTTTACGGAACAGCACAAAACATTCATGGTTGAAGCGTATTTTCGAAACGGGGTTAGAGTAAATGGTGAGTGGCAATACAACCCGGGTTTGTGCATGGACGATTTTCACGAACATTTTCCTAACGTTGCTTTTATTGCTGGGGATTTTTATCATTGCCTGAAAAGAACTGTGGCTGTGTTTAGGGAAACAGGTTCTATACAACACAAAAAAGGAGCCCGAAGACCATTTGTAAGAACAGAAGAACTTGTTGCAAACGTTCGTGAAATAATGCAAAATACGCCATCAAATTGTATAAGACGCCTGTCCCAAGAAGTGGGAAGATCTTATGGAACATGCAGGACTATTCTTAAGAAGCAGCTAAATTTATTTCCTTATAAAGTGCAAGTATTTCAAGAAATACAAGCCGCAGATTTTGAAAGACGCAGGAATTACTCTCAATGGTTTACCCAAAATTTATTGGAAATAAATGATTTATTAGACCTGACGTTTTTTTCGGATGAAGCCTGGTTCCACCTCTCCGGTTATGTGAATTCTCAGAAGAGTCCACATTGCACCCTCAAAAAATTGGTGTCTGGTTAGCTGTTTCCCGAAAAAGAATTGTTGGTCCTATTTTTTTCCATGACAACTGTGTCATGCGGGCCATACAGCACAGCGGTATAGAGACAATATTTTGAATCCATTTGTGGAGCAATTACTTGACAACGAACTACGTTTTGGATACTTTCAACAGGGCGGTGCAACCGCCCATACAGCCGCCGAAACTATTAACTACTTACGCAATTTTTTCGACCACATATTGATCAGTTTTCGATCAGACATTGAATTCCCACCTAGATCACCTTGTTTAACGGTTATGGATTACTTCGTTTTTCCTCATTTAAAGAACACTATTTTTAAAACACCAGTTGCAAATTTAGAACAATTACAAGAAAGGATTATCCAAGAATGTGGTAACATTTCTCTAGAGATGCTGGTCAACACTTTCGAAAATATGAAGAGTCGTGTGAATTTATGCTTGGAGCATGGCGGTGGCCAATTTCAGCAATTTATGTAATTATTTTTCTTTTTCTTTCTGTGTATATTCTTACTTTGTTAATTTCGTAAACAACAAAAATAAATTTGTATTTGTCTACTTATTTTATTACTCATTAGTTTGGCATATCATGTCATAATATGAATTTGACAAAATTTTAACCTAGACTTGGTTAGATATATCGTCCCCATTGTGATCTAAACCAAGCCCTACGTTTTTTAATCCAAGCCCTCTTTGATGCAAATAATTTTTGCTCGCACGGTATTTTTATGTCCCACTCGAATATTATTGTTTCATAATACCATAGTTACCAGACACTTTAAATGTTATATAAAAGCCTAGCCCTAGAGCATTAAGGAAGTTTCTAATGCCCTCATTGAAACATTGTTTAAATATTTCAGATTTTATTAAAAAATACACTTAAATAAAAAATATAAATATCCACATGTATTTTGAACACACTTCAAACATTTGTAAGTATCAAACAGCTAAACATTTTTATCTCTTTCCAATGGCGTAGACAATTTTTCTCCAGAGGGGGGCTTCAAGCGACTGTGCATACAATCTATCCATAATTCTAATGTTAACAATGTTAAATAACATAATTTCTTAAAAAAATAATAATTACATTGAAAGAAGGGGTATTATTTATATTTACAAAACGAGAATCAACAATTAGAAATAAATACTTTGAAACTTGGCAGTTTTTACATAAGTCAAATTTAATAAGGCCACACAAATATTATTTTTTTTTTTTAATGCCCAAGGCTCGAATTTATTATATCCTTGTTAACACTAACTGTAAGGTGACGTCTAAAGATACCATTATTGGAACAATTGTTGTCATGGAAGTTATGTAGCTATCAGTACTAACAGAACAATAATAACTTGGCCGTAAGGGTGGTAATATCAACCTCCTGTTAACACTAAGAATATAATTTCCATAGTGACAACATTGACATTTATATTACCTGCCTACAATCGTGCAAAAATTCTTATAGTTATTAATGATACTAGTTCGATATGAACACTACAATGAAACGTGTGCAACGTTAAACCACGAGTCGTTAGCCGAGTGGTTTAATTGCACAAGTTTCATTAACAAAGTTCATATCGAACGTGTATCATTCAAAATTTAATCTACGACATTCATTTCATTGATATCAGATAACGTTTTCGTAATTTTTTTAATTTTCAGGTGTCCATATTAGTCGATATCGTGGTAAACGCATCTTTGATTGTTTCAATTTCCGTATGCAAAGTGTTGGCCAAAAATAATTTAAATATGGGAGATTCTGAATCCGAAAGTGTCCCTTCGGATGTTTACAATAAATAAATGCAATCCGTTTTTCTAAGTAATAATAACAAATAAATAGTTTGCACCGACTTTCTTTTTGTTTTTGTATCTTAACATTTGGATGTTATTATGAATTCATAATGGCACTGAGTGCTATTATGAAGGTCATAATGACATCTAAATGATAACGCTAAATACGTCGTAATGGTACTGTCGTAGATTAAATTCATAATTATACAGGGTGTATCAGCCAAATGGAATAAATTCGATAATAAATGAATGGGGGTGTGTCCCAAAAAACGCTCGGACACGTCGATTGGTATTTCTAGTTGCGCATTTTTTTCAATAAAAACTTTTTATACAGCGTGTATATTATTCAATTTTCGGATCCTTCAGAAAATTTTAGACATATTTCGTGTACAATATCCTATACCTATCTTCAAGTATTTCGGAAATATTAAGTGTTTTCAGATTATTGCACTTCGGCGTTTCTTTTTACTGATATAAAATAAAAAAAGGTATAAATAGTTTTGTTTACAACTCCTGACCTTAGCAAATTGTTGCCTGTCTGCATGACAGTAGTTGTCAGTGTTATAGTCGTTTGAATTTCGTTAACTGCATATCAGAAAAATGGTTTATTTAACAGAAATGCACAAAATACCAATTCTACAAATGATTGATTATGGAGATAAAACACGGACACAAATGGAAGTTGCTCGCAAATTTCCAAATATGCCTCCTATAACTCGAGGGAAAATTAGTAAAATAGAAAAGCAGTTTCGCCAGCTTAGACATGTAAAGCAGATCAAAAAAAGGAGCTGCCAATGCAATAAGTGATGATACCAAATTAGATCGTATGCTTGGTTTTGAGAAAAACCCAACTTCTAGTCGAAAAACAGCCCCAATATTCGATGTTAGCCATTCATCGATTATTCGAACATTACAAGAAAATAAAATGTATTCCTATAAAATGATACCTACTCATGAGCTCATGGAAAACGATTCTGATAGGAGAACGAATTTTTGTGAACAAATGATGGCAATTTTAGATAACAATGTGATCCAATTAGAACATGTTTTGTTTTCTGATGAGTACACCTTTACACTTCACGGTCACACTAATCGTCAGAATTTATTATCGAATTTATTCCATTTGGCTGATACACCCTGTATATTAAAATTATTATTAAAAAGTAGAAAGTAGTAGTAGACAACGGTATGGAAAACTTCAGCAAATTGATTTTGGTAAAAATTCGAAGTCGAATTATATTCTGTTCTAACGAATTCTTGACACCTTCTTGGCTTTGTCCACGCAGGGCGGTGGAACGGGAGGTTTGTTCGTTAAATATCGATTGTATAGTCTGAAAAAAAAAACAGGTAATTAGGCAAAAAATATTAGTAAACTACTTTAGAAGATAATATAGTGTCCGCGAAAATAATTAACAGCGAATATTGTGGCATTTCGGACAAGTGTGTAACTGTTTTTTATATCGCAATACACAGTGATCCAAGCACAATGGATACCCTGGGGCGGGTTGACCACGACGGCCGTTTCGTCCTTGTTAGGACTCTACGGGCAGCCATAACCCAAGCAATCCCAACAACAGCGGTAAGATGCATTAAAAGCCTTTTACAAAAGTAACGATGTACTGATGGCCGCTTTACTTTTGTAAAAGGGTTTTAATGCATCTTACCGCTGTTGTTGAGATTGCTTGGGTTATGGCTGCCCGTAGAGTCCTAACAAGGACGAAACGGCCGTCGTGATCTATCCGCCTCAGGGTATCCATTGTGCTTGGATCACTGTGTATTCCAATATAAAAAAACAGTTACATACTTGTCCGATATGCCACAGTTATTCACTTATAGTAAACTATTTAAAAATAGTATATTAACGTACACGTTTTATAAAGCATCATTTTATAGCACACGCCCATGTTAAAAAACGAGCCGCTTGCGGCGAGTTTTATAACGGGACAAGTGCTTAAAACTGCTTTATATAACACGTACGTTATACTATTTTTTCTAATTTGTAGTTTTTTCAATAAAAAACACATATTTAAAAAGCAAATAAATCCTTCAAATTTTGTAAATTTTTATGTCTAAATTTTATGTTGGTAATACTATTTTTTATCATAGTAGCCTCTGGACAACAAAAATTATTTTGCGAACTGTCATTTTTTGATTTATTGACCCATTTTCACAACGAGATTCTAAAGTTATTTTAGCGATATGAGATTTGAAATTGGACGGAATACGTTGTATGATCCTTGTAAATTCGGTACATATACAGAGCGTTCGGAAATTCGGGCGATTTTGCTACTTTTTTTCGAATTTCAAAAGACGTGATTTTACGTCACGGCATTACAATTTAGTATAGGGAATATGGAAAATTCAAATAAAGTTGAAGTATAATTCGACATTGGAAGGTTAGTAGATTGAATTTTGGATAGGATTTGGCAGAAAATGATAGCTTGAAGCATCTACAAAAGATTGATTTATAGATTTATGCAACCAACATACATGACTGTTATCCACACAGAATAAAAAAGTAGGTTATCAAGCTATTTTTCCTCTGCGAAAAATGGGTTTTCTCGTAAATCACAAAGGCCGCGCAAGTCAATGAAATCAAACATTTAAATGTTACCAACATCAAATAAAGAAAAAACGCGTATCGAAATAGCTTCATTACGATACGCAAATGCGTATCGTATAGAGTTGTTATGATACCAAATTAGAAAAAAGTAGTTTTGACCAATTTTTGCGCGGTAATGTCATGTCAGTTATTGACATTTACTGGTTCTAGCTTTCACTGTCAAACTCGTGACTGTTTCATTCATTTTTTACGGCCATATTATGTACCGGTGGAACTTCTCTATGGTGTTTTTCGAAACTTACATGCGATACGTTTCACTCCTCAAATAATCCTGTAAATGACTGATACCCAATTGAAGCTGGTCGGCTATTGGCGGAACCCATTCGTTGCCCTCAAATCTAAATGCTGCTTTGTTGGAGGACATCTCCAAAGCTCCCAGTTCGGGAGGTATGATGGTCAAGCGGTTACCTTGAAAATATAAAATGGGCGTTTCATTTGTTATTAGTTTTAACTTGTTTTACAGTGTTCAAGAAAAAATGACAATAATAATAATAATAATAATAATAATAATAATAATAATAATAATAAAAGTTTATTCAAATATTATTTTTTTTTACATTTAATGCTAATATATATTTTTTTGGATAAACTATCAATTCCGAACTCAGAAGTAAAATACTTGCATTGAGTTAAATATAATAATAAGTTAAATATAAATTTAAAGTTAAATAATATAATATTTTTGTCAAGAATATATTTCATAATTCAGGCACAACTAGATTATAATATAAAACGAACATGACAATATTTTATTGGTATATTTTATATCACTATAGTATACGAAGATACAATACGTTATGTATATAATATATATATATTTATTTATTTTATTAATTATTTATTAATGACGTTCTTGAATATATCTCTTGGATTAGATAATATCCAATTTTTAATTTAATTTTTATAATTATTTAACGATTTAATTATTTTAATTGACTGTGGTAGCATATCAAAAATATATGAATTGATGTTTAAAAAATGTTTGTGTGCTATTGTTTTGTTTACTCTATTTTTATATGTAATAGTATTTTTATGACGAGTTTTATGTGTGTGATTAATATAATTTATTTTATTTTTATGTTTAAAAATATATATTAACATGTTGTAAGAAAATATTTGTTTAATATCCATTTTTTTGCTATATTTAAATAGTAAATCAGAAGAATATGATGGTATTTTTGGTAAATAATTTTTAAAATGTATTTTTGAATAGTTTTAATATTATTAAGATAATTCTTATTTATGCCTCCGGGCCTCCCCATCCTAGTATTCCATAATTTAAATGGGTTTGTACTAAACAATAATAAAGTATTTCTAATTCTTTTATATTTAAAACTTGTTTAAGATGTTTCAATTTTGGTATAAGAATTCTTAGTTTTTTTTATAATGTAGTCAGTATGTAAATCCCATTTTAAATGTTTATAAAAATTATTCCTAGATATTTAATATTTTCACCTTCCTTTATGTTAATATTATTATTGCAATGGTCTCGGAGAGTATCCGAAATTCCCCTTTGCTTACCCTGCACGTGCAATTCCCGTAACCTCGTTAGTTCTCCAATTTCTTTTGGTAACTCTATTAAATCGTTTTCTCTTAGGCCAAGCTAAAAACAGAAAAGTGAGTACTAATTTCATAAAATTGTATCTTGTATTATTTTAAAAACTAATATTATTGTTGTATACAGTGTCACCAGTAAAGTCCGCATCATATGGGATTTTTTTTATTAATAGCCTTATTCAAAACTTGACTTTGACATCAAGTTCTGCTTCGATCGAGATGAAAATTAAGCAAAAAACTAGTAAAACGTGATTCGCATTATCTGTCAAATTTTAATATTTTCCAGGAAATAATTCAAAAGTGAGGATATTTCTGAAAGTATCCCAAAGAGTTATTAGAAAAAGTTTTTTTAAATGCAGTTTCTAGCTCACATGCAAAATTTCAACTGCATAAAATAATTTTGATTTTTTACCCATATTTTGTAAATTGCACCACTTTTGCAAAATAAGACTCAACGCAGCCTACATAAAACTTCTTAGTTTTGACAATGCTTTATTTCAGATACATTTTCTTTAAAGTAGCGCCATATTAAATGTGTGTTTTTCTACAAAATCAAAATTGGGCTATTAAAATTTGGTCGCATGTGATGCAAAGTTTATTTGTTTTTGACCCTGTATAAGGTAACTTCATAAAATAAGTATTTTTGAAAACGTAGTTTGTGCCTGAAAGTAAAAAAATAAAAAATAAAGTAAAGGGGTTTTAAATTAAATCGTTGAAAATAGATAAACTTTACGTTAAGTTAAACTAAAATTTATTTTCCACTTAAAAAACACTTTACTGAAGACACTGTGTTCTTTTTTGTCTTAGTATTAAGGTGTATTACTTTCAGACATAAACTACGTTTTCAAAAATACTTTTTTTTATGAAGTTACCTTATACAGGGTCAAAAACAAATAAACTTTGTACCACATGCGACCAAATTTGAATAGCCCAATTTTGATATTGTAGAAAAACACACATTTAATATGGCGCTACTTTGAAGTTTTATGTAGGTTGCGTTGAGTCTTATTTTGCAAAAGTTGTGCAATTTACAAAATATAGGTAAAAAATCAAAATTATCTTATGCAGCTAAAATTTGCATGTGGGCTAGAAACTGCATTTAAAAAACTTTTTTTAATAACTTTTTTCGATATTTTCAGAAATAACCTTACTTTTAAATTATTTTTTGGAAAAAATTAAAATTTGACAGATACTTAATGCGAATCACGTGACTATTATTTTTTTGCTTAACTTTCATCTCGATCGAAGCAGAACTTGATCGCAAAGTCAAATTTCGAATAAAGCTATTAATAAAAAAAAATTCCATATAGTGCGGACTTTACTGGTCACACTATACAGGGTTGGGCAAATGTTCCGGAACGGCTTAATTACAGGCGAACGAAAAGTGATATCGGATCCGGGTTTTGGGCAATCTATAGGACTAAAATTTTACTATTTGACTTTTATACCATATGTCAGTAATGTCACCAACTGTCAAGTGTTGACGTTATTTTTTTTTTAAATGGAACACCCTGTATATTTTTACATTTTTAAATAAATTCCACATAAAATTATAATTATTTTTTGTTAAATGCACTATTAGTCTATACTTCATAGTTTCCGAGATATTGACTTTCGAAAAGTGACATTTTTGAACTTTGACAGCTTATAACTTTCTAACAGTACGTCTTAGAGCAAAACGGCTTACATGTCCCTATCTTCAATTTTTATTATCTTCCCAAAAAAGCAACTTCCGGTTAAACCGGATGTAACTTGAAAGCAGGAAATATTGTTGTTCCGGTTTAACTGGAAGTTGATTTTTTGGGAAGATAATAAAAATTGAAGATAGGGACATGTAAGCCGTTTTGCTCTAAGACGTACTGTTAGAAAGTTATAAGCTGTCAAAGTTCAAAAATGTCACTTTTCGAGAGTCAATATCTCGGAAACTATGAAGTATAGACTAATAGTGCATTTAATAAAAAATAATTATAATTTTATGTGGAATTTAAAAATGTAAAAATATACAGGGTGTTCCATTAAAAAAAAAAATAACGCCAACACTTGACAGTTGGTGACATTACTGACTTTTGGTATAATAGTCAAATAGTAAAATTTTAGTCCTATAGATTGCCCAAAACCCGGATCCGATATCACTTTTCGTTCGCCTGTAATTAAGCCGTTCCGGAACATTTGCCCACCCTGTATACTTAATAGCAAATAGAATTAAAAAAACTTACAACTTCCAAATTTTTTAAATTTCTTATCTCTGGCGGCAACTTCTCAAAATCATTGTCACCCAAGTAAAGAGCTCTTAAAGTTTCTGAAAAAATGTTTAATTATTCGTCTTAAAACTCGGATCTGTCTATCTTCTTATTAAATATGCGCAAGGCCATACATTTGCCGCTTTCGTAATTATTGTTGGCTAATCTAAAGGCACATGTCCATGCTCCACTCTTACAAATATTTATTTCTTACCCATCATAAAGAAATTTCCAGGCAATGAGTCCTCCTTTAAATTATTATACGTCAGATCCAGTATTTCCAGTACAGGGAACGCGCCAAATCCTCTGGGCAAAGTAAACAGTCTGTTTATCGACAGGTTTAATATTCGAAGCTTCGGCATTGAGGAAAGAGAAAGGGGCAATTCTTCGATGTAATTGTTGGCGAGGTTAATTATTTCTAGGTTTGTCAGGTTGGCTAAACCAGGAGGGACAGCTACAATTAAATGATAAAATATTAGTTAAAAATAACATACCATTTTAAAATCCTAGTAGAGTAATATTACACCTTTGAGAACCTGGTAAAACAACTATAAAGAAAGGGAATATAAGTACGTATTTCCACCACGGAAATACTTCCGGTCAGGTTAACACGTACGACAGGACCTCTCCATTTAAAGAAGTGAGGAAGACAACACATAAGGTCTGTTCAATGACCGCTGACAGTTACGTCACGACTAGTGTTTATATTTCTAACATTCTAGGTAGGAACTAGGTGAATTAGTAAATTTGCGTCAATAATGAATGTCGTATCATTTTACCGGTCAAAATAGTATATTAAAGTACACGTTTCATAAGAAGCGGTTTTAGCGCACGCGTCTATTTTAAAAAACGAGCCACAAAGTGGCGAGTTTTTTAAATGACACGTGCGCTAAAACGCCTTATGAAACATGTGCTTTATACATTTTTTTCTATTTCACCTTTTATAATCAAGAAAAATACATTTTAAAAAGAAAATAAATCCTTCAGATTTTGTAAATTTTTATGTCTAACTTTTATGTTGGTAATACTATTTTTTATCATAGTAGCCTCTGGACAACAAAAATTATTTTGCAAACTGTCATTTTTTGATTTATTGACCCATTTTCACCACGAGATTCTAAAGTTATTTTAGCGATATGAGATTTGAAATTGTACGGAATACGTTGTGTGATCCTTGTACATTCGGTACATATACAGAGCGTTCGGAAATTCGGGAGATTTTGCTACTTTTTTTCGAATTTCAAAAGACGTGATTTTACGTCACGGCATTGCAATTTAGTATAGGGAAGATGGAAAATTCAAATAAAGTTGAAGGTAAAATCGACATTGGAAGGTTAATAGATTGAATTTTGGATAGGATTTGGCAGAAAATGATAGCTTGAAGCATCTACAAAAGATTGATTTATAGATTTATGCAACCAACATACATCACTGATATCCACACAGAATAAAAAAGTTAGTTATCAAGCTATTTTTCCTCTGCGAAAAATGGGTTTTCTCGTAAATCATAAAGGCCGCGCAAGTCAATGAAATCAAACATTTAAATGTTACCAACATCAAATAAAGAAAAAACGCGTATCGAAATAGCTTCATTACGATACGCAAATGCGTATCGTACTGAGCTTATTATGAACGTCAAATAGAAAAAAGTTTTATTGTCATCTTTGACAGTGACATTTTGAATCAACATTATTTCAAAAATGACACGGTATTTGTGAAAAAGAACAAGCATTAATTTTAAAATTATTTTCAAAGAGAAAGTGATGCCGGAAAGACTCTTTAACGCAGTTTACGAGGTAAGTAGATATAATAAATAGCAGGTATTGTGAAAACATAAATAATAAACGTAAAAAATATATGGAAATGTTTTTATAAATACCTATCTGTTTTAGAGAGTTTCTGATGCTTTGGAAGTTTCGTGTTCAAGTTTAACAATCCAACGAATTAAGGCAAAAGGGATAGAGAAGGATGTATATAGATTTTAAGAATCGCAATAATGTAGCTATTTTGTCATCCCGTGGTCGACAACTTCACCATAAGAGAGCGTATTTATGGGATGTATAGAGCAGGTGAACACGTTACCTACGAGGTCGCTCAATACAACTAAACCTTAAAATCATTGATGGTGTTGAAATATCCACTGGTTTATTAGCGGACTGTTTAAAAAAAATTTAATTTAAATGGCGTAAATGTACTGTATCAAACAGGCGTTTTTTAATAGAGCAATCCCATATAGCCCAAAAACGAGTAGAATCTTAAAGAGAATTTAAGAATAACGGCAACTCTCAATTTCCCTTAAAACCTGTTTTTTTGGTTTGGAGAAAAGTTGTTACCAAATAGTGCTGGGAAGTTTATTTCACTTTGCCGATTTCAATCTTTCGTTCTCGTTCAATAAAGTGAATAGTTCAAAAGACTAGTTCGTTTAGTTCATTTAGTTCACTGATTTATACTGGCATAGTGAAGTAAAAAAAAATATTTTAAAATTTAAATTATGTATTAAATTAACAAAAAATACAGTAGACACCGACAATATTTTTTATTCATTTCAATACCGAAATAGTCCGAAATCATCGCGGCATGCATCGGTCGGTCAGGTGACAAAACCTATAATCTCGGTCGTCTCGCTCTCGCTTGCGTAGTTCATTCCGTTTAGACTTTAGTTCGCCTTGTTTCAATCTCTCAGTAATTACTGATTGAATCTTTTAGTTAAGTTGTCAGATTCGATCTTTTGAACTAGTTCGTTCGCGAACTACACAACTCTATTACCAAACGTGGAAGAACAGTCCGCGCTTATTATCATGGATAACCCACCTATCATGGCACAATCGTTACCATATTACAAACCACTTCACAGCTGCACTTTGACAGATCCAGATGGGAGGATGTCTCCATCACCTAAGACGGCGTTTTCCAACGGCACGGAGTTGAACTAAATAATTTAAGGTTAGTTTTGTGTCAAATCATGACAGGACGTTGACATCGGTATATTTTCAGGTTAATTTTCTTTGTCAAATTATGACAATATGTCTAAATATACAGTGCAATTTTGGTCTGCTATACAGTTGGTTTGTATCTTTACTAGCCTAATAGTATAGGTATAGTAGTTATATATTATATAGAAGACTGTGTTCTATAACCACGGAATAAACGTCAAAATTTCACTTGTTTTTTTAATGGAACAGGCCTGTATTCTGTTTCACCCATTTCTCCATATTAATTTCTACTTACATCTTATTTTATTATGGCTTAACGTCAGTCTCGTTATATACGTCATATTTACTGAAACAAAAAAAAAATTATATATATATGTATAGTCCAATCGACAAGCGTCTATATAGTCTGACTATGGACTATTCAACCGGCTAATCATAGGCCGCCGTCTTAACGAAAATAATTTTGAGGTTAAGCGATGTAAAGGCCTAAAGCCGGTTGTTGTACATACATTAGAAAAATAAAGTGCTATTTATTAATATTGGTATTATATTGACAATTTATTAATAAACAATTCTTGTCAATTTTAATTGACGAATCCTGAGCTTCTCCCAACCACCCCGCTAATGCCCTTTGCGATGAGACTCGGGATTACGGGATTCTGTCTGTCTCTGCATGCATCGTAGACGGCCATGGTATAGTATAATCCAAAATTCATAATAAAACATTTTATGTATATCACGCTTTGTTTATGCAACCAAAACTACATCAGCGAAGCCAGCTTGATTGTACGTAGTAAGTACTGATAATATAAGGGATTAAATAATATTATAGTGCATGACATGCAATAAATTAGTAAGTAGAGATGTTCCTGAAAAATGTTTGCAAGCAAACCCCAGCAGCGGGGATTCTCATTGCTCGATAATAATATAGTACATTGTTTGTTTGCTTGGTTGCATACCCACGATTCTCATAAATCGAACCCAACCATCACTCGCTGCCATGCCATGCGATCATCTGTTTTTATAGAGAACTAGATTGTAAAACAACATACCAAATTTGGTAAAAACGGGATTTTTTTTAGCAGTTTGAGAAAACTTACGTAAGCCCGGCATCTCTTCGAACGTGGACACGCCCTTATCGAACAAATCCAGCTCGGGGTTTTTAATTTCCCGGGCTTCTTCCAGCACTTTTTTCGCTTTCGACATTTTCGCGTTATGAGGCAAACACGATACTGACGACGAAGGTGCGGTTTCCATGGTGCACGTACGCGCCGGTCCTATATACGATTGTTTTTAAAAATTTAAATATTTCGCGGGCAAGGCTATAATACGACGCAATCAATCCCGTCGGCGGACTGGTTTCGAATGAGAGTTTTTCGTAATTTTTCTGTGAGCAGACAAGGATGCAAGATCGGTTTATGTGAATTTAATTGGTTGCCACGATTTGGACAGATGCCAGGTTTTTTCGATTGCAAAATTTTGGGAAGCATTTGTTTTTCACGGGAGTTTGGGAATTAAAATGGCTTCCCGAAAAATAAACGTGTGGAGGACCAAATTTAAAAAAATTACCAACTTTTTAAGGGGGGTGTTACAAATCTAAGGTTTCTCCTCCTATATGGAGCCACCGCAGTTTTCGAAATAATATAAATTAAAAATTACTTATAATAATTGCATTATGTAGCTCCTTTCCTGTCTTCAAACATTAAAAAGGCATAGCCGCTTATTGGCAAGTGTTTAGATCCACATTCAACGAACGGTTGCTATCGTGGCTATATGTCGGTAGTCACGGACTTATAACGGACGGGGCCATCCATTGCCAAATATAAGGGCGAAGCCGGATTAGAATAATATAGGCGTGGCTTGTAGTGTATTTTTTTTTCTTTTAATGTTGCACAAAATAAAACATAATAGGGAATTATTGAAAAAAAAAATTTTACGTCAGCACTAATAAGGGAATGCCCTATTTTAATAAGGTCTTAACCTTATTTCTCTAAAAAATAAAGACCTATTGGAACGCTTTCCTTTTTACGACAGCGTTATTTATAACCTAATGTCTAATGACCTCCCATCCTTCAGGATTTGATAAGAGATTTTGTCCCACAAATTCTCTTATAAGGGCCAAATCGTCATTAGGTAAACCTTAATCTGTTATTTTTATATTATAATGCAACCATCTGTTTTTTGAGGTTCGGTTTGCCGAATAAGGGAAATAAGGAAACGTTATTTTACTTACGGTAACTAGTCGTAAATAGGGGAAGGCAGTATTTTATTATGGTTCCCATATTAAATATTTTTTAGTGCGCATGCTTAGCTGTCATTTTAAGAACGACCTTAATAAGGCCTTCACCTTATAGCGTTTCCAATAATTCCCTAATATACATGCATATGTATATTATAGGTATTATAATATCATGCCTATAAATATCGACATAATGACTGACATGAAATAAAATAAAATAATTGGCATATTTGATGAATGTTCGTATATGACACTTAACCATAGACGCGAGTCTATGATTAGTATACTTGTAACTTCTAATAATATACGGGGTGTGTCATAAAAACTGCGGTAGGTGTTTCCAAAGAAAAGAAATATTAGAGATGACATGTTTTTATTAGCTCACTTGGAAATGCAATTATCTACAGAACGCGAGCCTTATTATGAAACGTCACTTTTTATTTATATTACAAATTGTTTATTTTGTATACCCATCTGTAGTATATAAAAATAATACACTTAAATTTTACCAGACATTTTACGATATCGTTGTAGGAGAGGTTGAAGTTTCTTCGCCCAACAAACATGATTTTTGCTATATTTACTCTTTCCTAAAAACGTCGAGCCCATGGGCAACATGCCTCCGGGTGTATTACGTCATCCGGAGATTAAGTGGAGGAGACTTCAAGAATCAGTAATGAAACAGATAAAGATGCAGCACTGCTGTCCGTGTGACTTGGAGGTAGTAAAAATAATAATATTATTATTTTTATTAATATTATCATTTTATCAATAGCAAGCGGAAAGTCCGATGAAGCTATTGCTTTAGTCTCTTTGATTCTCCATCATTTTGGTTTAAGGCTCATTGGCATACCGACCTCGATAAGAGTGGGAGAAGCTATTGAAAGTGTAAACATTAAGATCGCTGTAACTTCTAAAAAACGACTTATCCGATTTGACTAAATTTAAGCTTGTTTGAAAGGGGAAAATAAGTATCTTCAATTCCCGTATCCAACAGTACACGATAGTGTTTAATAAAATTGCTAGAGGGCGCAATTTGTAATAATAACAGTTTTTTCGATTTTATCCCGAAAATTCAAACCATGCGGTATAACTATGACATCATAATCGAAAAGTAGATGAAATTTGCAAGAAATGATGTGAAGACCGCAGTTCGATATCTTTGTACGTTTCAGAGGTATTGCCAAAACAATAATTTTTAATACAAATTGCGCCCTCTAGCAATTTTATTAGAAACTATCTTGTACCATTCGATGCGACAATTGAAGGTATCGGATAAGTTGTTTAGAAGTTACAGCGATTTTAATGTTTACACTTTCACTTGATAAGAGGGGAGAAGCTATTGAAAGTGTAAACATTAAAATCGCTGTAACTTCTAAACGACTTATCCGATTTTACTGAATTTAAGCTTGTTTGGAAGTACCTTCAATTGTCGTATCTAATGGTACACGATAGTTTCTAATAAAATTGCTAGAGGGCGCAATTTGTATTAAAAGTTATTGTTTTGGCAATAACTCTGAAACGAACAAAGATATCGAACTGCGGTCTTCACATCTTTTCTTACAAATTTTATCTACTTTTCGATTATGATGTCATAGTTATACGGTATGGTTTGAATTTTCGTGATAAAATCGAAAAAACTGTTATTATTACAAATTGCGCCCTCTAGCAATTTTATTAAACACTATCGTGTACTGTTGGATACGGCAATTGAAGATGCTTATTTTCCCCTTCCAAACGAGCTTAAATTTAGTAAAATCGGATAAGTCGTTTAGAAGTTACAGCGATTTTAATGTTTACACTTTCAATAGCTTCTCCCACTGTTATCAAGGTCGGTACGCCAATGAGCCTTAAACCAAAATGATGCATAATTGTCTAAGCTTTCCAATGATGTAATCAGAGTTATACCTTAATATGGGAATTTCCGCCTTGCGGCGAAATGAGGAACTTAAAAGTAATTTCCAGCAATTTCTCTCGACCACTTTACTCATAAAAAAATCTTTCCGAAAGTTGTACGATAAATGGTTTCCGAGATAAAGCCGACATCCTCGCTTATTTGACCACCCGGTACATTAAGGTATTATTATTTCTTTTGTAGCAGGAGAGGCGCTACCTTCCCTGACGAGCCGCCACTGCCGAAAACCCGGTGAGATCATTACTCAACAATATATTATAATTTCACAATAATTGTAAAGAAAACGATTTTTCCGCACAAGGTTGCAAGAAAATATCAATCGCTTGATCTAAATAACATGCTGATGTGATGGCTGTCACATTGAACGTAAATATATTGATGTATGCTAAATGCGTTTTGTATTCCGTTTCTAGTTGATTATCTAGATCGTGAGATCAATTGCATTTAAAAAAAACTATACGCTGTGGTAAAAACTGCTTATTACATTGACTCTTTTGCTTGTCTAAAGCCAGGCTTACCATCTATACCACCCTGTATGAGGATAGTTACCTACAGAGAGTAAAAATTCGTATATCTTTTCACGTGGTTTCATTGTGAAAGTCACGAGGAACCTGGTAGGTAGAGCACAGTGGCGGCTCGTAATGAAGGGCTCTGGGGCGCCGCCCTCCCTGCAAATTTTTTAAACAGAATCAAAAAAATTTTTACTTGAAAAACCAATAACGCAATGTAAATAAGCAATCAATTAAAATAATTCCAACCAAACATTGTTATATTCCAACGGGCAAGTTACACCGAATGAGCATTTTCTATTCGCAGAGGCAAGCGCGGGCGGCCGATTATTCGTCCCGCTTCAACGCGACCATTAAATCGGTTGCCATGACTACGGAGGCGTGACGTCACCTACACATCGCACAACGAGCTGCACGGATGGGGCTCCAAATTTTCCGTCCAAGAACAGATGTTCGCGTTTCGACGCGATTATGTTATAAAGTTGGAAAATTTCGTCTAATATATGCAGCTTTAGCAATGCTGTCAATCGATGGTTCGGGACATAGATAATTTTAATAACAAAGTCACCGAGAAGTTTATTACCGAAAAAAAAACAGAAGATTCGACTTTCACTCACCGGCGTATACAAGGGGGGGGGGGGGTAATGGGGGTAATTACCCCTCCCCGCGCATTATTTTTTTGCGCCTTTGGCGCGATCCCTATGGGCCCCCCGAGAACAAATCCTGGCTACGTGCCTGATCCTAGCCGATCGATTACCCCCCCAGACGCATGAGCTGGATACGCCGTTGCTTTCACTTCAAAAAATAATATTTGTCAGTGCTATCATTTGGTGTGTTTAACAAAAATAAACGATTTGATTACAGTTATCCGGATTATTTAAAGCCAGCGCCCCCTCTGACTTGCTAGTCACGAGCCGCCACTGGAGAGCACCATTGTATTTGACGTCTTCGCTGCTTATTATGATAAAGAGAAAGAAATGTATATCTTGCTCCGTCGAGGGTGATAAATAAATTCTGAATTAAAACGCCAATGACATATTTTCTCAATTCAAATCACAATCTTAACAGAACCTACACATTTTAACCTGTTTATCCGATAAATGTGCGACTGATTTAAATTAACATATTTGGATATATCATAAAAATCGCCTTAAGCGGTTGGACGTAGGCGTATATATATACCTGACTATTATAATAATGGCGGCTGCATTTGATCTTAGTTACGCCGGCCACGTTTATTAGTCATTTTCATTATTGCTTGGCTGCTTATGTAAGATATTGATAGATACCTAGTTAATCAAATAGTTAAAGTATTGATTGGAATAACATTAAATTGTTCAAGGATTCTCGTGCGGAAGGGCGTACTGTACTGAACAACAAGCCTTTAAGTAGCAATTTTAGGGTCTTATCCACTTGCAAAAAATACCTGCTTCTTATAGGAGGATACCTACTTCAAACTCTGCAGTGTATTTCACCGTCGTCAGATGGCTAATATGCATTATTATTTTTTTTAAACCGACCAGAAAATATACACTTTCTGGACAATTTTTCGTCCAGAAAATATATACTTTCTGGACGTTTTTCGTCTAGAAAATAACCTTTTTCCGATCGCAAGACCGGAAAAGATTTTTCCGGTCCCTGTTTTTTGTTTTTCCAATCGCTCTTTGATAATACAAGCTACCTTGATTTCGTTACTATGACAACAACATTTCGATGTATTGTCGAGTGACAGTTCGTTGATTTTCAATTTGTCGTTTTATGTCAAACTTGTTTCGCGAGTGCGCAAATTTAACAATATGAATTCAGATTTTGAATTATCCGACACGGAAAATAGGATTTCTGAAGAAATTTTGGAAGCAGCAAGAAAGGCGACTTACGATAGGTACCTATATTGCCAGTAAAATCAAAAGCCCGTTACGAGAAGTCATACGACGCATTTAAAAATAATATAAAATAAAATAATTTAATGTAGGTAAGTAAGTATATCGAAGTGTCGGTCTAAAAAAAAATATTGTACGTCACGCAACCGAAAATTAGTGTAGTGTCTCTCCAAGCTTCCAGGACTTGCTTACGGCTCGCCCTGGAAATGCTTGTCTCGACACTCGACCTGAAAAACACTACTTTCCGGTCTTGTAACGTAAATTACTATTACAAGAGCTACAAGCCCTTATAAAGGGGTTTGCAAATACTTTCAGGACTTCACGATATACTTCTGGAAAGAATATTCAAACTTTCCAACGCCTTAAAAAGTCAGTCCGAGGAAGATATTTCAAACTCTGCTAAGGCTTCAAAGTCGCCTCCAACAGATGCTTCAGCAATGCCAAGAGCCTCAAGGGTTTGAAATATTTAATGGTCTTCTGGGAAGGTGGTTCAAACTTTCCAACGTCTTAAAAAGGCAGTCCGAGGAAGATATTTCAAACTCTGCGAAGGCTTCAAAGTCGCCTCCAACAGATGGTTCAGCAATGCTTGTTATTTACAAGTAGTGTTGTTATAAAACGGCTTGTAAATAATTAATGAACTTAAAAAAACACCCCTGGAGAGATGCTATAAACATTTCAAAGCCTTGAAAAGTACTGATGTAAGTCTGAGGAAGATATTTCAAACTGGCAAAATCCTTCGTCGTATAGCTGCAAGCCCTTATAAAAGGGTTTGTAAATACTTAAAGGGATTGAAAAAACCCTCTTAGGAAGGTGCACCCTAAAAAGTACTTAAAAGTCTTAGGAAGATGCTTCAAACTCTGTACAGTTATTTTTTTATTTAGCGTATGGCTACATCACAGGTAAGTATATAACAAAAATAACACAGTCTTCATCAATGTCGCCTGATTCAGCAATGCTTGCTATTGCTATTCACAAGCCTTTATTTGCCAATACTTCAAGGTCTTGAAGAAACACTCTTGGGAAGTTGCTTTAAACTTTACAACCCCTCAAAAGCACTTGGTCTTAAGAAGATGAGATGCTCCAAGCTCTGCAAAGTACTTCACAGTCGCATCGCGTCCACTGGAAGGCTCAGCAATGCTTGTTATTTATAAGAGTTTCCACGACCTTATAAAAGAGTTTGCAAAGACTTTAAGGACTTGGGAATGTGCTTACAACTTTTATACGCCCCAAAAAGTACTTTATGTCTCATGAACATGCTTAAATCTCTACAAACTAACAGCAATAATAATGGACTTCCATTGTCTTTATTTGTTTTAAATCACAACGTTTCAACTGGTAAGTATCTCCAGTCGTCTTCAGGTGAATACTAAGTAAGTAAAGTAACTACAAGACTATTTATACTAGCTAGGTGCACCGAAGCACAACTGAGGTGGGTGCAGTCATGAGATATTAAGACCACTCGAGACAAGGATTAAAGAACACAAAAAGAATACGTTAAAAGGAGAGACCGAAAAATCAGGTGCAGCTGACCATGCCTGGAAACATGGCCACCATATCATGTGGTCAGAAGCTGAAATGCTACATAAGGAACCACACTGGAGGAAAAGAAAGTTTAAGGAAGCTGCTGCTATTCACCAGAATCCAGGCTGCTTTAGTAAACCATCTTTAGACTTAAGAAATATCTGGAAACCTTTGTTAAATAGATGTAATCTTAGGATAAGATCGCGTGCCAACTGAACGCATGACTGCACCCACCTCAGTTCAGCTCGGTGCACCTAAATAGTCTTGTAGTTACTTTACTTATTTAGTATTCACCTGAAGACGACTGGAGATACTTACCAGTTGAAACGTTGTGATTTAAAACAAATAAAGACAATGGAAGTCCAAAACTCTTTCATCGATCAAGAAACATCATTGTCTCCAACCTTCAAACAGCAATAATAATGCTTCATATTTACAAGAGCTTGCACCAAGTCCTTTAAAGGGTTTGTTATTACTTTAAAGACTTAAAAAACATAATTAGAAATTCTTAATTGACTTTTAAAAGGATTTAAAAATATTTCAGTGTTAGAAAAGACACTTTTGTAAAACAAACCGTTCACGAGTAGGAACTGTAAGGACTTAAAAGCACCTTGAAAGTCTTAAGTATTGCTGGTTCCACACAGTAGGAACCATCAATACTTAACTAACCATGCAATACTAGTAGGAACCAGCAATACTTAACTATAACCATGCAATACTAGTAGGAACCAGCAATACTTAACTAACCATGCAATACTGAAGACTTTCAAGGTGCTTTTAAGTCCTTACAAAGGGCTCCAAGTCCGTCAAAATGCTTTAATGTCAGCTCCAGTTATGGACAGTTCCTAAGGCCCTTTTGTAGTTATTTGCAAGGCCTCTCAAGTGCTCTTATTCTTTCAAAGCGCCTTAATTAAGTCCTTTAAGTATTTTTTTATTCGTATAATAGTGCTGGGTAGGCTATAATATGCCTTTTATACTGGCCTTCGGAGAAACGGCAATGATTAATGAAGTGTATCGCTCGACGGCGCCACCAAGCACTCTCAACTTACAAGAATCCAATCAAGAGAAAAAGCAAATTAAGAAACAATAATTTACAGCCTCAATAAATTTCATCAAATAAACTTAATTTAATAATTTCAACCTTTATTACAACCATATGTTTCCATTCAAGCATCCGTTCTCTCTTACGAAACGCGCACCATTGATAAAAGACACCTTTGGTGACGTCACGCGTGGGCGCCATCGCCAAAGAGCTCGCCCATGCACCGGCTCCAGCGGCAGCACCTCGACGCCTTCATAAAATTGTCAGCCGGGAATAGACCATAGGACGGTCAGAGACGTATTTGCAGTTATTTTCTTATTTTTTCGGGGGTTAAAAAAAAATCCAGATAAGATACTTAACTTTCAAAATGTCTTTATTCCAAACTAACTTTTACAGTTCATTACATGGAAAGTGACAACATAATATAGAAAATAATAACCATTAAAAAAAATAACAATAAAAAAAAATGGAAGTTAATTCAATTTAATTCATAAATAAAATTAATTTAAAAAAAAAAATAGTATAAATAATTTAATTTAGTAAATATCTTTAATTGTTTTTTAAAAGTTGCCAATTTTTTAATTTTTCTGATATTTTTTGGAATATTGTTATATGTTATTATTCCGTCATATAAAAGCGATTTTTTTCCGAAATTACTTTTTACTGGTATAGTTTGATAATTTATACAACGTGAACAACGTCTGGTGTTATGATCATGTAATGTCTTATTCTCCTGAAGTGTTATGTTTGATTTTTTGCTTTTAAAATAACGGAGTAAATTAGAATACAAATTTTTAATTTATAAATGTTTTGAACCCTTTCGGTCTATATAGATTAGTTGGTTCTAAATGTGGTAATTTGTGTATACATTTAATAACTTTATTTTGCAATTTTTGTAATGGTTTTAAGTTTGATAAACAAGCAGATCCCCATGCAGAAGCTAGGTATTGTAATTTTTAATATATTAATGAAAAATACATATTTTTTAATTATTTCAAAGAAATGTAATATCTAGCCCTGTACAAAACAGATACCAAAGGAGATATCGAGTTGAAAATATACTGGATATGGCCTTTCCAATTTAAATTTTCGTCTAAAACTAATCCTAAAAATTTTGTCGTTTTTGAATATTGAATATTTTCGATATTAAATGTTAAGGGGTTAATGATGGAATTTATTTTATTTTTAGTTATTAACATAAAAGAAGAGTTTGTGAAGTTTAACGCAAGCTTATATTTAATTGAAGCCAAGAAAGAAGTATTTTTAAATCATTATTAATATCAAAATACATTCCTGCAAAAGTTTCAGCAAAATAAATAATTGTTGTATCATCTGCAAATAGCTTTATATTGCCCTTTAAGTTCAATTTGAAAACGGAATTAATGTAAATTAAGAATAATAATGGACCCAATATTGACCCTTGTGGAACTCCACATATTATTTCTTTTTCCGAACTTTTTCTTTCCCCAATTTGAACAAATTGTTCACGATAGCTTAAATAACTGTGAAGTCGTTTGTGTGTATTTCCCCTTATCCCAATACTGTATAATTTTCTTAACACAATATCATGGTTTACGGTGTCAAAAGCCTTACACAGATCTAAGGATAGTAAACAGAATTTTTTACTGCTGTCGACATTAGCTTGAATATTTGTTGATATCTCCTACAGCTATTTCTGTATCCTTAGATCTGCGAAAACCATTACAATATACCTCATTCTTAGACCGTTTTCTTCTCTAGTAATTAACAAAAAAGTCGTTTTAGTTGCCAATATTAAATGAATTGACGAAAGTTGTAATTACAATGAGACCATTAAAATATAAACCAATCAAAGGTTGTAGGTACGCCACTGGCGAGTGAATGGTCACCTGTATAGTCCGTGGGCCGCTGAAAGCCCAAATACAGTCGGCCGAGTGGGCTACAAAAATGGGTTGCGGCCAATGTCGTATATTTTTTCGATGTTGATGTTATTGCAAACTATCGATTTTTAAAAAGGACAGATCGTTATTTAGCTCCTTTGGGCGAGGTGAAAATATACCTGAAAAAAATGATCTTTGTTAATTTTGTTTTTGGTGAAATAACTTTATACCGGGTCGTACCGTCGCGTCATACTGAAATATATACAGTATGTGTATAAAGTCTGGAAACGGCTTAATAACATCACAATTTACTGGCCGATTTAAACCAAATTTGGTACAGTTGTGTTAGAGGATCTAACGCACCGAATGACGATATTGGCGTTGTTGCCAGCTTTTTAGTTTGTCTGGAATTCGAACGAATTTTATATTTTTAAATATAACACCCAGTATATTTTTACATTTTTAAATTCCACATAAAATTATAATTATTTTTTATTAAATGCATTATTAGTCTATACTTCATAGTTTCCGAGATATTGACTCTCGAAAAGTGACATTTTTGAACTTTGACAGCTTTTAACTTTCTAACAGTACGTCTTAGAGCAAAACGGCTTACATGTCCCTATCTTCAATTTTTATTATCTTCCCAAAAAAATCAACTTCCAGTTAAACCGGAACAACTATATTTCCTGCTTTCGAGTTACATCCGGTTTAACCGGAAGTTGATTTTTTTGGGAAGATAATAAAAATTGAAGATAGGGACATGTAAGCCGTTTTGCTCTAAGACGTACTGTTAGAAAGTTATAAGCTGTCAAAGTTCAAAAATGTAACTTTTCGAGAGTCAATATCTCGGAAACTATGAAGTATAGACTAATAATGCATTTAATAAAAAATAATTATAATTTTATGTGGAATTTAAAAATGTGAAAATATACTGGGTGTTATATTTAAAAATATAAAATTCGTTCGAATTCCAGACAAACTAAAAAGCTGGCAACAACGCCAATATCGTCATTCGGTGCGTTAGGTCCTCTTACATAACTGTACCAAATTTGGTTTAAATCGGCCAGTAAATTGTGATGTTATTAAGCCGTTTCCAGACCTTATACACACACTGTATATATGTCGTAGGCTGATAGTGAAATCCGTCATTTCATGAAAAGCCTAGTCACTTCATAAAGCGTCGACAGATTGTGTAAAAACATGAAATTACACGATCTGCCGCGTCACTTCATGAAGAGACCTTGACGTTTTGGCGTATTATGTATAACACAATCTGCCTAATTTTAAATATTGTCACTTTATGTAGTACCTAACGATGTCATGTCAGTCGGCAGATTGTGTAATTCCGCCTAAAAGGTATATTGGCAACTGGTTTGTTCGTTGTTCCCCAGAGCATTTTTTTTTAATTAAATTTTTTCAACTAATATTATTTTATAAAAGTAAAAAAAATGCTCTGACAAACCCGAACAAACCAGTTGCCAATATACCTTTTAGACGGAATTACACAATATGCCTTGTTTTTGTGGCATTTCATGAAGTGACGATATTTAAAATTAGGCAGATTGTGTTATACATAATACGCCGAAACGTCAAGGTCTCTTCATGAAGTGACGCGGCAGATCGTGTGATTTCATGTTTTTACACAATCTGCCGACGCTTCATGAAGTGACTAGGTTTTTCATGAAATGACGGATTTCACTATCAGCCTACGACATATACACAGGGTTGCACAGAAGTCCGGAATAAAATTAATATAGCCTTAACCTGGGATCGAACCCGGGACCTTCGATCTGTGAGGCCGCTGCACTGATGACCACTAGACCACAACGCCGATCAAGCTATTTCAAAATGGCGACTGTTAAAAGTTTTTAAAAAATCGTTATTTAAATTAGCGGAAACGTCTCCATTGTTTCACGTTCTGACATTTTGTGACTTAACAATATATGGTTTATTTGTTGTTTATTTTGTCAAAAAAAATGTAACGGAGCAAAACAAAACACAACCAAAAGGTGGTTTAACGTGGCAAATGCTGTAAAAGTCCTCCACCCTCTACTTGGCATGCTCCCAGACGATGGCTTCAGCCGGTATATGTTATGTGTCTCCAATCTAATTTTGTATCTCAAATCTTCAATATTATTTGGCCTATTTTGGTAAACTTTTTCTTTTAAATGTCCCCAAGGAAAATAGTCTAGAGGCGTTAAGTCTGGGGACCTCGGTGGCCATTCAATTGTACCACGTCGTGGTAAGTATCATGGATTTTGTAATGTCCATAGTTTAAACTCCCCTAGTTTTTTGTAGTAAATCGTACACTAATCTTTGGCCAATAAGTGACTCTTCTTTTAAATTTTCCACCAAAATCTCCTTATTAACAGAAAATTGAGAAAATCCCCTTTCTGCTGTGGCATTTCCATGAGAAATTGTTAGAGAAGTTGCACCACGTTTTTTAAACTGTCATTTGTGATGGTTTCCATCCAAAAGTCATCTACTCTGTTACATCTGGAATAATTTTTCATTTTATTTATCATAGTCTGATCAGTAAGAATGTCTCTAAATGCTCTATGTGCTTCTTCCAATTTAGTCGCATTGCATCTGTTTGAATTTAACAACATTTCAAATGCTTTGGACATCAGTTGCAAGGATTTTTTTGGAGCTCTGCCAGTTTTATTGGGGTTAAGGAAATTTATAGCTTCAGTTAATTTATATGCTAACGGACATTTTTCCAAAAGTTTGGAAACTGTATACATCAAGCAGTTTCGACAATCCTGGCGAAAGATCATCATTTCTTTATCTTTAACTCCGACGCATTTTTTGATAGCCGCTCTAGTCCCATATCCTAGATCAATCTCTTGGACTTTTTTAAGGTTGCAATATAAACCATTCTTGTCTTTTTTAAAAACATCTATTTTGAAACTAGGAGTAAAAAAGTAGGTACCTACTTCAAATTTTTATTAAGTTCGAAATTACCCGCTCATTCAAAATTCCCGGCTTAAACTTGATTTTCCCGTCGAATCCCCGGTTTTTTCCGACTTTGTAAAATTCCCGTTTTTTCCCGGTTTTCCCGGCTCCTAGACACCCTGTTACAGGTTAAGGATATTAATTTTATTTATTAGGTACTCCAATATCTACAATTTTCAACATTTGGTACAGACCTTTTCGGTACAAGGTGGAAGGCGGTAATCGGACCCAATTTATGCAAAATCCTGTATAATTTATTTAAATTATCGAAACCGAAACCTACTCGACAAAATATAAAACTCTCCATTTCCTTGTGACATTTTTACCACTTTTATATTTCCTAACACGCATAATCAAATTAAAATTACGACCATAGCGAAATATTTTCCTATTAAAAATCGTTCGGAGTGGGCGCTTCGCTTCCCACAGTATTTTTTTATGGATTTAATTTCCCAAGATTGTTTTTCTTGTACCATTCGAGGTACCAGTCGAAGAGAACCACGAACCAAATTGGTAAAACTGCCCACTTTTGTCAAATTTTAAAGATGTTATTTCTGCTTTATTTCGGTCTGGCGATTTATCACCGCAGGTAGAACTAATAACGACGATAGAGCATGATAGATACCTATCTCATTCTCTTTATCGTAACAAGTCGACAAGACATCAAATGCAAAGGTCCACCAGGTTCCTTCATCCAAAGACTCACCCATTTTGGGTTTTAGTTGAGGTTAAATCGGGGATTAAATATACTCCATTTGTAATTATTGTGAATTTACCAGTGCTATAGGGACGCATAATGCCTGTTGCAAGAAAAGCTGTTGGCCAATTAATGTATGGTTATGGGTAATAATTTAAATTGTCAAAATATAAATGTTGTAATTGATGGTAAAAAATTGGAATTAGTGAACAATTTTAAATATTTAGGGATAATCATTGATTCAAAATTAAAATTATTTTGAAAGTATCATATCGAAGATTGCCGGAAAAGTAGGTTATTTTAAAAGAATCGGTGCTAATTTAAGTTTGTTTTCTAAACAAACTGTATTTAATACTATTATATTACCACATTGTCTTTATTGTTCTTCCATTTTATATTGTGCTAGTGAGGAAATATTTGATAAATTACGAATTTTACAAAATAAGGCAATGCGGATTATTTTAAATTGTGACAAATATACAAAAAGTAATTTTATGTGGAAAAATTCAGATTGGTTGAATGTAAGAAATTAATTTTTTTATTTAGTATGTATCTTTATACCTACATAAAATTAAAATAATTTACTGCATGATTGTTTAAATTTTTTTTGTTGTTTTAATTATGACCATCATAATTAAGTATAAAACAAGAACTAATCAAAATTTTTATGTGGATAGAGTGTCTATAAGATTAGCTTATAAGTCTTTTTTTCATAAAGGTTTGATAGAATATAATAATTTGGAAAATTCTATTAAATATCATTAAAACTATTTAAAAAAAACTTTAAAATTACATTTAATTAAAAAGCAAAATGATACGTAATATTTGATACAATTTAAAATATGTTTAACTTTTCTGTCTGTTTTTGTTAAAAGAAGGTTGCGTTTTAAAATTTAAAAATAAATCTATAAAAATGTTTTAAAAAAATGTATTTAAAATTATTTAATTGTAGCGTTTTGCTAAATAAAACATGTAACTACTACTACTACTACTACTACTACTAATTAGCTCATAGCTTATCATTTGTGACTAAATAGAACACGCAGAGGATAGCAGGAGCTAGGCCGCAGACGTTTTCACGTTTTGCGAACTCTACGCCAGCATGGAATATTCCGAATAATATAGGTACTGTTTTGGCTGTAAAGTTAAAGTCGCCACAGTGGTTCTTTTCCCGCGCGTCATCACTTTTACGTCATCAAAATCGTATGAATCAAATCAAAATTACGAGACGAAAAAAGTCAAAACTAAGTTAAGTTCATAAAATGGACGTGCCTGCCTACCGTTTGACGTACCTACATAATATCACGAAAAATTATTATTTATTTTAAGTTTTGCCCGGCATTCTCTATTATCTAAAAGAAATTGACAAACAAATGTTTATACATTTAATACTATTTTTAAAGCTTAAAATCTAGAAAAGTTTGGTGTTTTATTGACTATTAAAATCGCAAAAGTCAAATTTTTAACATCCTTTCATTTAAGGGAATTTAGCCACTGCCGTAAACGTTTCAAAGAGCTTTCACGGTTAGAATATTTAAAATAAATAAATTAGTTATTATAAAAATCCATAAATACTTACCGCCAAAACAGATGGTGGGTATAATTACCTCTAAAAAGAACTATTTTTAGAAACAGGAACAGTTCTAAGGCATACAGATTTACAAAATACGAATTAGATTGGCAGATCAAAATAAGGTTGACAATGACGTTCTAAAATACAACGGTTGTCAACTAAACAAATAAAGAAAGTAATTAACTGACGTTTATAGTTTTATCCTTGTCTAGCACGTTATATTATTGCGGAATTTTGGAGACGTTCTTTTATGCTTTTATTCAAACTTGTTACTGTAATAAACAAGGATGCAGAGTTATTAACCACGTCGAGTCCTGATCGTTGATTGATGACGCACGGGCAAAGATCCACTGTGGAAACTTTACATTTTGGCTGTGCTTTTGCCAGTCAAAAGTGTTTTTTTAACCGTTATTATGCGCGGCCATAGCCCTGGTAAATTCTCAATAGTTGCAAATTGAGTCAATTTATACTCAAATAAAATCCAAAATGGAATAGTCTTCATTTTACGAAAAAACGTTATTCTTCATAAAAAGCTCTACATGGTCTAAAACCTGAAATGCAAGCATCAAATATCGAAATTTTCCAGTCATATACGAGGTTTGTCAAAAAATGTGAATTTTTCCCAATATAAGAATGTGAATTTTTTCCAAGAGTAAAGTATTATTTATTTTTGACATTATCAATAACTTTTTTTAATAACAATTTTTGATAATGTCAAAAATAATAGTACTTTACTCTTGGGAAAAATTCACATTTGTTGATAAACCACGTATATTATGACTGGAAAATTTCAATATATGATGGTTGCATTTTAGGTTTTAGACCATGCAGAGCTTTTTATGAAGAATAACTTTTTTTCGTAAAATGAATAGGTAACAAAAAAGTTTTCCATATGGTGCAAACTTACGGAGACATGCTGTATATACAGCGTGTCCACGGATAGAGTTTGGAAGAGGAAACACTTTTTTATTAGTAGGTATAGAAGAAAAAGTCATTCTTTATAAAAACGTCTGCTTGTGCTCAAACTACAATTTCGAATAACATATTTGCGATTATTATACAGGGTTAGTCAAAAATAGCATTTTTAGATATTCGAATCTTTTTTTTAATTTTCTTGATTTATTAAATTAATTTTGCTAATGTTAAAACTACAATTACAACTATTAGATTTGAGATTAATACACAGGGTTCGTAAAAAAAAGTAGTTTTTGTTTTTTGGATTATTTTTTCAATTCTAATTTTCAATTCCTTTTGATGATTGGCTAAATCGTCACTTTGGGAACAAATGGATTGAAAGGTACCTATGGTCCAAATCAGTTGGCACGTAGGAATCCCGATTTCACAATTATCGACTTTCATTTATGGGGATATCTGAAGCCACATGTGTATAAAACCAATTTCAATAATAACTGAGATTTCTTGAAAGAAAAACTAATAGTAGTTTTTGCAAATATCCCAATACAGCAAGCTAGGAACTGTTATCGGGAATTCAGATGTCGAGTTGAACTATGCGCGAACTCGGTGGTACCACGTTTGAATAAAAGTTTTATAATTTATGATTGAATGAATAGGAGAAATATGATATGTAATAATAAAAATACTTCAAAAGTAGGCAAATAAAAAATGGTTTTCTTACAACAAAATCGTTACTCGGCCAGATATTAAATCATATTCGAAGTAAGAAAGCAACAATAGTTGTTTGTTTTGACGTAAATTTATTTTAAACGAAATCCAAAAAACTAAAAATGTTGTTTCGGACGAACCCTGTATAGTAATCGCAAATGTGATATTTGAAATTGTAGTTTCAGCACAAGCAAAATTCATTTAATAAATCAAGGAATTGAATAAAATATCCTAAAAAGTAAAAATGTTGTTTTTGACGAACCCTGTATAGTAATCGCAAATCTGATATTCGAAATTGTAGTTTCAGCACAAGCAGACGCTTTTATAAAGAATGACTTTTTCTTCTATACCTACTAAGAAAAAAGGTTTTTCCTCTTCCATACTCTATCCGTGGACACAATGTAAAGTAAAAATTGGTGTACAGGGTGATCGCGTATAATGTTACTCCCCTTTAACTTCTTTGTTTCGCAATTAAGAAAAAACTGTTAAATACAAAAGTTGTAGCACGTAGGATTTAATGTAAACTTCTTGCAAAATATATTTTCGTTGCATAAAAGCGTGACAGATCAAAGTTATATTTTTTTAAATGGAATACCCTGTATATTGTTACATAATTGGATTCTACGGACAATTCTAAACATAATTTATATATACCACTATATATCTAAATTGAACCGTTTTCGATTTATTGATGATTGAAAATTACTATATAGGAAAATAAGGTAGGTAAGTCAAGATGTATCGTTTCCATGGATAACAGGATGACGATACTGAACTCAATAAAATTACCATTGTTTATATTGTTATCCATGGAAACGATACATCTTGACTTGAATGACCTTATTTTCTTATATAATATATAGTAATTTTCAATCATCAATAAATCGAAAACGGTTCAATTTAGATATATCGTGGTATATAAAAATTATGTTTAGAATTGTCCGTAGAATCCAATTATGCAACAATATATAGGGTATTCAATTTTAAAAAATATAACTTTGATCTGTCACGTTTTTATGCAACACCCTGTATCTACGAAAATATATTGTGCAAGAATTTTACATTAAATCCTACAACTTTTGTATTCAACAGTTTTTTCCTAATTGCGAAACAAAGAAGTTAAAGGGGGGTAACATTATACGCGATCACCCTGTACCTATATTTTGCGACCAACCTGGAGGATCTTTCTATTTGACGTCTTGTCGGCTTGTTATGATAAGGGAACGACCGACCAGTATTTTCTAAACCTGGCCCCATAATGATAATGGGTGTGACAGTTTTGAGATTTTTTAAATAGGTTGAATATTAGCAGGTTTTAACTGAATTAAAAAAAATATAAAA
The DNA here is from genome assembly GCA_963969555.1 of Polydrusus pterygomalis. NCBI lineage: Eukaryota > Metazoa > Arthropoda > Insecta > Coleoptera > Curculionidae > Polydrusus > Polydrusus pterygomalis. The sequence continues at coordinate 13,287,651 of OZ018383.1, forward strand.
AAACACCATTGGCGCAAACAATCCTCGAACTTCTTTTACCATACTTTTTAGGAAAAGATACGGTGGGCGCCAGTTATGCCGGCGTAAATGCAACTTAAGTAATTTGTTTACCAATGGGAACCTGTGAAATGCAAAACGCCATATGGCCGAATGGAACGAACAATATGTGGATACACGTTGAATTATTTGTAATAAGAATAATACAAAAGCTTTGTTAGTGGCTTCGCTGCATGACTTCTTGCCGGAATTATTATGAGATTTATAAAAATAAGAAAGCGACCTTATTACCCTTAATAAGCCGAGGTGTGACATAGATAGAGAATGGCGTGATATTTCTGCTAATCAACACTGGGTAGGTACCTACCTACTATACATATACATCACGGTACCTACATCAACAATGTCAAGGTTTGCAGAGTTTTGCAAAAACATTCATAACACCTATGAGGGAATTAGAAGCCCATTTGGGTCTACATTATACTGGAAAACAACTCGCAACTCTTTAGATATTTATTTATTTGAAAAAGTTGTGTTTAAAATAATTGTACAGCTCAACATCAGTCTACTAACAGCCCCTTATTTATACATATACTTATTCAGTTTCGGTACGAATAAATTTTGTTTTTCTCTATTTTAAATTTTATTATTAATGTTTGTGATAATTGTAATAAAATAACGTTCCAAATTAACAATTAATATTGTCATAATTACACGATTCTCTGCATTCATTGCATAATAGATTAGATAAAACCTCGATTTATGGCATTTCAGATGGATTTTCCTTATCGGAATTGAAATCTGTTTTGGCACAATTTGAATCCTACCGATTAGCGATAACTCGATGACTTATCTAATAGGCAATCCTTGATAAGATAATTTAAAGATCATATTAAAACCAAAAGTCTAGCCAGATTTATATATACAGGATGAAACACGAATTAAATTTTATTACAGTCTTATATCGCTACCTAACGTCTGAAAGATACATTGTTTAACCCTTTATCTGCAGATATGGTTTCAGGGAATTTGCGTTTGAGTGGTCTGTTAACTTAATCAACTCTTGTCCCCCAACACCTTGTTTAAATAGGGCAGACACAGCGGAAGATCGATGATAATGATTTGTTATTTTATGCTTCTTCGTATCTATTAATCTATTCCAATTCTTTCCGCTGAAGTTTTGGTCCACTTAGATACTGTACTGTAATTTATTCCTAGTGGAGTATTTTTGAACCAGCATCCCTTCTGCCAGTTTGGATGAACGGAGAGAAATAGTCGTCTGTATGTGGAAATGTTTGGTCCTCTTTTTTCCAATAATTTTAATCCACTTGCTGTTTGCCAATCCTTTTCACCCACCTTGTTGAGCTGTCTTGAAAAATATGCTGTTTTATATTTAATTCGGTTTTTCTTTTTTGTAGCTTTGCATTAAGTATTGTTAGTAAATCTTTGATATTTGATAGATAATGCTTTTATAAACTTACTTTCCTCTTTTCCTGACAACTTTGGAGCTGCTTTCTCTTTGCGTCTCTTGCCATTCGCGCATTTTTAAATGAAATATTCGTAAAAGGGTCGATCTTTATTTCGTATTCTGTAAAATACATTTCTTGAATCATTTTTGCTGTAGTGTTCCATATACTTAGCCTTTACAGCAGATTCTTTATATATAGTCTTCGCCATTACCCCTCTTCAAATTAAAAGGTTTGTTCCTACAGCGAATCCCCGACAACTTCATGACAATTTTCAAACCAACTTTACGGCGCAAGTCTGATTTCTGACCGGTTTCAAACTCTTGTAGGAACAGGCGTTCGAAATCAACTAACTTCGGTTCGGTGTTTAAAACTGAAGAAATTTTAAACGATGGACATAACCTCAAATCTCAAAATTGTTTATTATTATTTCGTTAATTAAACACGTGTGGCTCGGCCCAATAAATGAACTTAAACAAAATAAGTAACTTATATTAAATAATATGTTGTAAAAATGTTAATATCTCCTCCAAAGATTGGCACTTTTCAAATCAAAAGTATTATGCCTGCTTTATACCTCCCATTTAACATTTAATTTAATTTAAGATTTAAACTAAACTAAGAATTTAAAAGTTGAAAGTTAATTTTCTTATGCATACGTTTATACCTCTCATTTAAACTAATTTATCATTTAATTTAATTTAAGAGTTGACCAACTTTCAACTTAAGGTAAAAGATCGTGCCAGATCGTGCTAAATCGCGTTAGATCGTTCTCCACAACTGTCCGTGATTGGCCAGGAAGAAAGATGAATATTTTGATGGGTGACAATAACCTAAAATTATTTGGAATTTTTATTTTTATCAGCAAATAAAGTGCTTTTTCTCTATTTATTTTGACAGCTTGTGATTTGTAATGGAATACTACGATTTGTTTTTTACTACTTGCTTTTTGTTGTAACAACAGCTGGAAAAATCTTCTTTTTTTTGCACTTCATTTAATTTAATTTAGTGGCACGTTTTCGAGGTATAAATTAACAAAATTATTTCTTAGCTTAGTTTAAATGATAAATTAAATCTTAAATTAACTTAAATCTTAAATGAGAGGTATAAGGCAAGCATTATACCTCCCATTTAACATTTAATTTAAGATTTAAACTAAACTAAGAATTTAAAAGTTGAAAGTTAATTTTCTTATGCATACGTTTATACCTCTCATTTAAACTAATTTATCATTTAATTTAATTTAAGAGTTGACCAACTTTCAACTTAAGGTAAAAGATCGTGCCAGATCGTGCTAAATCGCGTTAGATCGTTCTCCACAACTGTCCGTGATTGGCCAGGAAGAAAGATGAATATTTTGATGGGTGACAATAACCTAAAATTATTTGGAATTTTTATTTTTATCAACAAATAAAGTGCTTTTTCTCTATTTATTTGGACTGCTTGTGATTTGTAATGGAAGACGACGATTTGTTTTTTACTACTTGCTTTTTGTTGTAACAACAGCTGGAAAAATCTTCTTTTTTTTGCACTTTATTTAATTTAATTTAGTGGCACGTTTTCGAGGTATAAATTAACAAAATTATTTCTTAGCTTAGTTTAAATGATAAATTAAATCTTAAATTAACTTAAATCTTAAATGAGAGGTATAAAGCAAGCATTTAGAGACTATGGGAAGTTTTAGCTCAAGAAGTAAATAAAATATTAAACACCAACCTAACAGCAGACATTTCTGAATCTTCATGAGATGACGCAATGTCGCTCATTTCTCAATTTAATAATAGAAAAAGTCTTATACAAAAGCAAAAACCGCAAAAACACGTCTAACAAAAATAGGTTATGTCATATGTTATGCTAGCGTTTAACCGCGCATGCTCCGGACATTTTACTGGCAAAATATTCGCAAACTGCTCTGACAGTTGGCAAACTATCAGAGAAACGTGTAGGAACAGCGACTTTGGGTTTTTAAACTGTCCAAAATCTTTGTGGGAACACTTTTATATTACTGCGCATAATCCTGACTGTCAAGGACTGTTTCTGATCGCTGTAGGAACAAACCTAAAGGCGTAATCGCCGAGGTTCGAGGATTTTCGCCAGTTCCATCACAGTACTACATTTTTCCAGTTTATAATTTCTTACCATTAGAAACTCTGAGAACTGTGCCCAAATTGAGTTCTTGGATTTCTGTGTGTTAAGTGGAATATTTTCAGCTATCGATTTTTGTTATCTCTTGGATAGATTGGCACCCGAATCTTGCATTTTCGTTTAAATTGCTCATTTTGTCTTTTTCAAACCAGGACGACATTTGTCAGATAAAAAGTAATAACAATAGTTTTTACCTGACATCTATCAAAATTATGCCGCTGAAATACCATCTTGTTGATTTTGTCCAGGTGTAGGTATATTATAATTTAGAGTTTTTCCACTAGAAAACAGGCCAGGCCGTCGCTATGATATTTTGCCAGTATAAAACACTCTAGTGAAATAGTCATGTATATTCTAAATTGAAAGATGATCGCTTTAAAATTTCCCTTCTATTCTCAGTACCTATAGTAAAAATGTTTTATCGACACTGTTATTAGTTAAACGCATTGATTTTATAATTTAAAACATCAATATTTTACTACCTATCGATAATAATTACGAATTTATTTTTTATGTCTTGCGTAATTTTTCTTTTTTATGGGAATTTGCGGACGAACTGATACCCATTGGCGTAACTATAGGAGTACCTACTTTCTGGGTGGCCCCTAGACATAGTAAATGCGTTCACATTCATAGTTACCGCCATAGAATCATGTGATTTGCATCTTTGAAGCGTCACGTATTAATTACATTTGCAACGTATTGGCAACACTGCCTATCGGCCGGTTGAGACTCGAGACTCGTGGGGTGTTGTTTTAAAGAGGGATTAACGACGCCATTTTCTATCCTCAAGTCGATTTGCCTAACTGTGGACGATTCGCATGCGCACTGCAGTGCTGTGTTGATCAGAGTACTTATTTTTATGCTTTTGGCATACGAAGAAGAAAGATAGACATATTCTGGAGCTGGTGGAGCAAGGCAGATGTTAGTCAGCCGGTCATAGTTTTGTGCAATTACGGAACCTTTCCTGTTAAAACAAACATATATTCTCTTGAATTCTTAGGAGAGATGACATCTAAATAGACTAGAAAATATCGTGTTACCAGTAAAACTTGGTGTTTTTACTTCAGTTCTGGAAATCGACGTGTTTAATTACTTTCAAGGATTTTAAGGTAAATTGTGTAAATTTTAGTGGTTTCAAAAAACTGATTTTTTTAAAGTTTTTGTGCATTTATTAAAAAAAAAAGAACCGGAATACTATTCGTCAATGCCTCCCTGAACAGGCCTTCCAAAATTAGATACTAATTATCTGTTTTTAATAATTGCAAGGTTCCGGAAGTTACCCCTGCATTCATGCCATTTATAGGTCTTTTATATTGATTGACCTTGACAACTGTGCCCTAAGGTGGGAGTATATCAACATGCTTGCCAACCTATAACCTATTTCGCGTATATTTATTTAATTTTTCTAGCTTTTACACAAAATTTTTTAATAAAATCATTATCGTCTCCATATTTTATAGGTAATAATTGACATATTAAATAAATATCACGGAATTTCATTAAATATTTTAGGAGAATTGTATAGCGAAAAATATCGGGTAAGATTTTTTTTAACATTGTTATGTCATTCTTCTTTCACTATACAATTCTCCCAAAATTAGCAATGAAATAAATTGATGTTTTTGAAATATGTCAGATATTACCTAAATATTGTACCGACGATATTGATTTTATTTAAATGTTTGTTATCAAATAATAAACCGAGTAATAAACTAAAAAAAGCAATTCGAAATAGGTTGGCAATAGATGGAATGACGTTGAGAATTCCACCTTAAACACATTTTAGAAACAAACCATTAAAAACGATTTTTTAACCTAGATAGGTATCTAAATCTAATAGATTGGCAGCTACTAGAAACACCAAAAGTCACTATCTTTTCCCCCAACTTGGTCAAAAAATTAGGTATAAGTTCCAATTTTTTGACAAGAAATTGTGGCAAGAACTTGGAACTTGGGGCAATTTTTAGCTCTTTACACGTGAAAATAAATTGATGATCAACTTTTACAATTTCTTAACCAAGAACTTGGTCCGTGAAATACGGGGTTAAGCGTTTCATTTCTTGTACCGTGCGAGCAAAAATTATTTGCATCAAAGAGGGCCTTGCATCTAAGGACGTAGGACTTAGCCGTAGAGCTTAATACCTGTTGAGTGTCAGTAACTACATGGAATTAACAATTAATCAGTTATTCCGTCATCTTCGACAGTCGTTACAAGTAATTTGATTCATCGCTAATTTTTCCAATTTCTTGAACAATTCACTCAATGGGCTTTACGGAACAGCACAAAACATTCATGGTTGAAGCGTATTTTCGAAACGGGTAGTAAATGGTGAGTGGCAATACAATCTGGGTTTGTGCATGGACGATTTTCACGAACATTTTCCTAACGTTGCTTTTATTGCTGGGGATTATTTTTATCATTGCCTGAAAAGAACCGTGGCTGTGTTTAGGGAAACAGGTTCTATACAACACAAAAAAGGAGCAGGAAGACCATCTGTAAGAACAGAAGAACTTGTTGCAAACGTTCGTGAAATAATGCAAAATACGCGAACAAATTGTATAAGACGCCTGTCCCAAGAAGTGGGAAGATCTTATGGAACAAGCAACACTATTCTTAAGAAGCAGCTAAATTTATTTCCTTATAAAGTGCAAGTACCTACTATTTCAAGAAATACAATGAAGAGACGCGTGAATTTATGCTTGGAGCATGGCGGTGGCCAATTTCAGCAATTTATGAAATTATTTTTCTTTTTCTTTCTGTATATTCCTATGTTAATTTTGTAAACAACGAAAATAAATTTGTATTTGTCTACTTATTTTATTAGGTACTCATAAGTTTGGCATATCATGTCATAATCAGTGGCGTAGCCAGGTGGGGCGCCTGCCACCCCCCCCCCCCCCCCCCGCCCCCTTGCATGGCGCCCTTGCCGCTTGGTACCCGTATGCAAAATAAAAATATACTTTAATTACACCCTGTAACATTAATTGAAATTGAAAATAATTTGATATTCTATTATATGTATTTTGAAAAACAAACACCATATTTTTAATAATAATAATAATAGTGGTTCTAAAAAATCATGAGGCGCCCCCATATATGTTCGCCCCTCCCGCCCCGCAAGGCTGGCTGCGCCACTGGTCATAATATAAATTTGACAAAATGTTAACCTAGATTTGGTTAGATATATCGTCCCCATATCATTGTGATCTAAACCAAGCCCTACGTTTTTTAATCCAAGCCCTCTTTGATGCAAATAATTTTTGCTCGCACGGTACTAATATCTATCACCAAACGCTCTCGGGACAAAACATCTCATTTTACAAAAATGTATTTGGGCCACCCGGTATTAATAAAGCAGGCACCATCACTAATCCACCTCCTGCGGCGCGCAGCGTCCCAAATCCCGAACAGCCAGCAGACATTTATTTCGCTCCCTTACAATGAAATTTTATACAGAAAAAGCATAAAGATTGAATTCTTGCGGGGCGCCCTTAAAAGGCGAAGTGCCCCTGTGCGCACGCCCGTTGAAAAAGCGGCGGCGCGCGCACAAGCTTTTCAGAAATTCTGACCCACAGTTGCAGTCGAGTACCGAGACGTTCGGTCGAGTTTAGTCGCGTTTTATCTTTGGTTTGGTGTAATCGCGGCGCTCACAGTGCTGATTTGATGTCAAGTCTGTTGTGAAAACGCACCCCCCTTAAAACCCGATAAAAGACTGTTTTTCGAAGTGACAAAAATGTGCGATCAAAATATCGCCTCGACGCAGAGCATCGCCGACTATCTGGCACAGTTACTCAAGGACAGGAAACAACTTGCCGCTTTTCCGAACGTTTTTCTTCATGTGGAACGGCTGTTAGATGAAGGTAAGGGACGTTTTTCGTTAGTTTAGGGTTTGTCACGTCGGTTTTACGCGAACCCGAATCTTGCTGACGCGATTTTCGCAAAATAAACACTGGTAAAATAACATGTGATGTTGCCGAGCATGACCTCATAGAGTGCGTCTTGAATCTTAAGTTTTTACTTGTTGCATTCCGGTTTTTCCGCTTCGAAACCCTCGAGTTTTACGGGACTCCGCGAACAATGAGAGTACCGCATGTTTCCTAGGTGGCTTTCGTGGAAATTCGACCCAAAGTATCATTTGTTTACTTCAAAAACGAAAGACGAAAATATGACTGGGCTTAGCGAATTCCTTTGAATGGTCGCGGCGTTGCCAGACTTTAAATGCTCGCCGGATCCGTCCGTGGACCAATAGTAATTTACGTTACAAGTCCGGAAAATACTGATTTTTGGATGAGTCGACTAAATTCTAGGACGAGCCGTAGGCGAGTCCTGGAAGTCTGCGAGTCCAAAAAAACTGTTTTCGGACGTGTTGCGTACACTATTTTTTCGGCAACCGTGTAGAATAACAAATCAATGAGACACATTTCTTTATTATATTTCTTTGTAGAACAAAATTTCGAACGTTTTAATTCTTATTTGTATTAAATATTAAAATTCGAAGAGAAGATAGGTACTAACAGAAACATTCTAATTCTTATTTATATTAATATTTATATTAACATTCGAGCAATTGCTAATATTGATGTGATTCTTCCCGGCGTACTTCCCGGACTAGGCCGGAGAAATGTTACTTTCTCAAAGGAAAAGCGTCCGGAAAGTGGGTACTTCCCGGACGGTTGCCGAGAATAGTAATTTACGTTACAAGACCGGAAAGTAGTGTTTTTCAGGTCGAGACGAGCATTTCCAGGGCGAGCCATAGGCGATATTTTATAATCTACGCGAAACAAGTTTGACATAAAGAACAAAATTAAAAATCAACGAGCTGTCACTCGACAATACATCGAAATGTTGTCATAATAACGAAATCAAGGTATCTTGTATTATCAAAGAGCGATTGGAAAAACAAAAAACAGGGTGACAGTGACATTAGAGACCGGAAAAGTGACATTAGAGACCGGAAAAATCTTTTCCGGTCTTGCGATCGGAAAAACGTTATTTTCTAGACGAAAAATTGTCCAGAAAGTGTAAATTTTCTGGTCGGTTTTAAAAAAAATTATTTTTTATTGTTGAAAATTTAGATTGGCTTGTTTTTACTTAGGTGGTACTATGGGTACCTATTTATTTTGGTTTGTTCTATCTCGTAAACATAATTGTGTTTTTGGAAAAAATTAAAATTTGACAGATAATGCGAATCACGTGACTACTATTTTTTTGCTTAATTTTCATCTCGATCGAAGCAGAACTTGATGCCAAAGTAAAAAAAAATCCCACATGATGCGGACTTTACTGGTCACACTGTATACCTAATTTTGTTGGATTGACAATTCGGACAATCTGGCAACGCAGTACTTCTCAAAGTAGGCGTGTCTTTTTCGGTTTACTGGCTCGCCTGTGTGTGTAGCCGACGGTTCTGGCATTTTAAATAATTGTTTAATTATTTAGTCTTTTTTTTTTTACTTGAACCCAGATAATTTTTTACGGTTTATCTTTATTGGTCTGTTGTGTTGCGGAAGCATTTTGGGGTCACATGCAAATTTTTTATGTTTTTTTTTTGACGCAATCGACGAAAATTTCGTCCGTGTAGTTCCTATAAAAAGATACAGTTTTTCAGAGATATATTAAATTTTTTGTTGTAGAGGTAAGCTGTAGTCTTTTATCGCCATTTTATTTACGTGAACACTATTTAATAAAATATTTAAGTATCTACCTATGCCAATTAGATGTTATTGTAGGTACCTACCAATAATAGGTATAAGTACCTATAATAGATAATAGATATAGGTCTCGTCGGGGGTCTCGTTATATGTATTAAATCATACAGAATGAAATCATTAGATACTGGTACTGACATTTACCCCAAGTACCTCGATATACGTACACGAACTAGGTACGGTAGTACCTATAGTTTAAGTAACCAATCGAATTGTTAATAATAGTTTAATATCTCCCGCGGGAGATAACATAAACAGTGCTATCTGCTCGCTGATAATCTCCAAAGCATCCCATTGGGTATTAACGTTATTATTGTAAGTTGGAGGATTGGCATTTGTAGAAATCTCCGTGAGAATCGACCAATAATTTGGAATTTAGATGGAAAAAACGATAAGTCAATGTTTGTTGGTACCCACTTCTATTAAATGGCATTAAGTATTTGTATTTCTACTATCTATAACTATTAAGTGATCTACTTAAGGACGATCTATATATTAGAACTATTAGAAGTTGAACTTATACCTTTTTATGCTTTGGGGTAGTACCTACCTATTATCAACTTTCCTATACCATAACGTTAAGGTCTTAAAATTGGTTATTTAATTAATAAAAGTATGTTTAATGTTAAGAATGACTTGATGACACGACTTTAAGGTTTCGAAATAGGTTATTTAATTAATAGAAGTGTGTTTAATTAATGTTAAGAATGACTTTAAGCCTTTAAAATATGTTATTTAATTAATAGAAGCTTGTTTAATATTGAGAATGACTTTATGACGCGACTTTTAGCTTTAAAATCAGTTATTTAATTAATAGAAACATGTTTAATGTTGAGAATGACGTTATGACATGTCTTTGAGCTTTTAACATAGGTTATTTAATTAATAGAAGGATGTTTAATGTTAAGAATGACTTTAAGCCTTTAAAATATGTTATTTCACTAATAGAAGCTTGTTTTATATTGAGAATTACTTTATGACACGACTTTAAGCTTTAAAATCGCTTATTTAATTAATAAAATCTTGTTTAATGTTAAGAATGACTTTTTGACATGACTTTAAACATTTAAAATAGGTTACTTAATTAATAGAAGTATGTTTAATATTAAGAATGACTTTAAGCCTTTAAAATAAGTTATTTAATTAATAGAAGCATGTTTAATGTTGAGAATGACGTTATGACATGGCTTTGAGCTTTTAAAATAGGTTATTTAACTAATATAATCATATTTAATGTTAAGAATGGCCGTTTTAAAGTACAGATCGCGTACACTACTTTTATTTAAACTACAGATATTTTTAACGATTATGTTGCATCCGAAATCGTGTTAGAACATCAAAAAAATCTTAAAATGACATCACACCATTTCCGTTCTATAAATGGCCATGGCTTAATGACGACATGCCATAATTTGTTTAAGCAGAAAGTCGGCATAATTATATTATTTGTAAGTAGAGAGAGGCAGTTATTTCTTCGGCTATTATAACAAAATATAATAGTATGAATTAGGTAAATGGGGATATACCTACCGGGAGTTTCTCAAAAGACGTTCACCCCTATAACTTTTCTGTATTTATAGATATTAAAATGAAATTTTGACATTATGCATAAGAGATGAGTCTGCATTTATTGGCCTAATTTTCAATCTGTTAGCAGTTCCGGTTTGACCGGAAGTGACCGAGACTTTGGTATTTTAAATGGGACATCTTGTGTATTTTTACTTATTGGGATTCAGCATAACATTCTGAGTAAAATGACACCTCACTTGTCATTTTTTGACGTGTTATAACATTTTTATGCTTATTTTTTATTTTCAATCTAGAGTGCTACAAATTAATTAAATCTGTTAATTTATAGTCAAGTAGTATATTATGAAAATTAAATTATGTCATAATAATTGACTTTCTACGTTTCACAAGCGTTTAAAAAATGAAATTTAGTTTTCTTGACGTTTACTCCATTTTTTTAAATGGAACGATGATAGTTCACTAGGGTATTTAAAACGAGCATTTTTTTCCAACAATTTGACACCATACACTCCTATGCTATTTTAAAATTGACACGAAAAAATTTGCCTTAAGTCCCAATCGCAAATTGAAAAATATTTTCTAAAGAAATATAAAGGCGGCTTTGAAAAACAATGAAATTATTTTGAAAACCAATATGGTTTTTAATTAAAATTGTAATGTCATTCGTTTATTAAACTTACGTTGTAAATCAGATAAAATGGTTAGCTTTATTAGAAATGAACAAATTGATATGCTCCTCATTTTTGGAGTGACCAGAAAAATTCTTCTGAAGCCGCAAGATTGTATGCATTGTATGTTTTATAAACTAATGACATTACAACTTTAAATTAAAGCCATATTGCTTTTCAAAACCATTCCATTGTTTTTCAAAGCCGCCTTTATATTTCTTTAGAAAAGAGAGGGCGGCAATAATGCATAACGCTTTTAAATTTGCGATTGGGATTTAAGGCAAATGTTTCAGTATCAATTTTAAAATAGCATAGGAGTGTATGGTTTCAAATTGTTGCAAAACAATCGCTCGTTTTAAATATCCTAGTGAACAACCATCGTTCAATTTGAAAAAATGGAGTAATCATCAAGAAAACAAAATTTTATTTTTTAAACGCGTGTCAAACTACTTGACTCGCTACTTGACTATAAATTAACAGATTTAATTAATTTGTAGCACTCTAGATTGAAAATAAAAACTAAACATAAAAATGTTATAACACGTCAAAAAATTACAAGTGAGGTGTCATTTCACTCATAATGTTATGCTGAACCCAAATAAGTAAAAATATACAAGATGTCCCATTTAAAATATCAAAGTCAAGGTCACTTCCGGTCAAACCGGAAGTGCTAACAAATTGAAAAGTATGCCAATAAATGCAGACTTATCTCTTAATATTATCTATAAATATAAAAAAGTTATAGGGGTGAACGTCTTTTGAGAAACACCCGGTATATACGAAGACTAGAAAGGTATATCGTTACATGGGCGAGGAGGGAGGGGGTTAACCGTGTGCAAAATTATTTCGGTACTTTGTTTACAACAATTATTGCGGTAGTACCACAATTATTTAGCACCACCTGTATCTACATCATTACACGAAGTTATAAAATGTGTTAGAGTTATCTTTAATTTTATTTTTTACATTATTCATGCCCTCGACCGGATTTCACTTCATGCCCTGTGCCCTCGAGCACTATTGTATACATTTTCATGGGAATTCCTCCTACGTGGTTGACCCTTCTTCGAACAGGTAGATATCACTTGTCGAGGGGTCCCCGTCTCTCTTTTCAGGTGTTATTGTGATTTACCACGCACTGTTTTTATTTACGACTTTTAAAGCTTAAGCGCCCAATGGGCTTTAAATTAAAGGGTAACGTACATAGACCAGAGTCAATAATTTTTGAAACCAAAAAAAATAATAGGATGAAACCCATTGGAAAAGGAAGAAAATATAACAAAAATGAAAGGAAAAATAATTTACGGGCGATCCGAGGTCGGGAAGTGGAAGGGGGTGAGTTTTTAAGGGCAGTGGCGTAGCGTGCAGGGGGCCAGGGGGGCGACCGCCCCCCCGCCCTTTGAGTCCTTTGCCAAACGGCGCCCCCTTTCCACTCTCCCAGTAGTTTCCAGTTCAATTTCACTTCACATGATAATTGATAATATTGTTTACCTATCGACTATCGCAGCAAGAGGAAATTTACTATGTTTACGAATATAAATAATAATTATATAACAAGTCCCTCATCTTATCCGACTGAAAGTTTATATTGCCGACAGCCTTGTCCTGCAGTCAATATTACGGTCGTCTCTTCGCTCTTCGTCAGAAAAACAAAAATTTCATTTTAACAAATAATTCCCGCCCATGAGAATATATGCTCCTATTATTATGTAATATGCATAAAATATTTGATAGAGTTTTCACAAAATTCCCCTTGCATCATATTCTGTTTTCATGTGACCATTTTAGACATGACGAAACAAAAACTTTATTTCTTAGGCCAAAATTTACTAAATAAACGAAATTATACATTAGCAGTGAGGCGCCCTTTGAACAAGGGCGTAGATAAGGGGGTAATTACCCCCCCCCCCCCCCCAGGACCCATAATGAGCCATGAAAACGAAGCACTTTTTTTTTACTTGATCAATTTTTTTTGGATTTCTTGAGGATCTTGTGTATTTTATATTTTTCCTACTTGAAAATCAGGTAACATCAGTGAAAAAAGGGCGTGGCACCCAAAAAAATTTAGCCTGCGGCGCTTTTTTCACCCCTCTTTTAACCTATAAAAAAAAGTACGCCCTTACCTTTGAAGCTTTCGCCCCCTCCGCCCCTTTAACCACGCTACGCCACTGTTTAAGGGTAGAAAACGATTTATCTCGATTTCCGGCAAAACTACAAGTCCTATGGAAAAGCGTGGTAAATGTTCTCAAAAAATGCAAAGAAACGAACGTCTTATTAAATATTAACTTTATTAACTTATTTGGTTGTTAATTATAGTAAGTAGTATATTTCGACTTACAATTTTTGGTTTATCAATGTAACATGGAATCTTACGTTTTTCGAGTAATTAAAGTATAAATTTGAATAAATAGCTCAAAATTGTACATAATGATTTAAAGAAAAAAATTCGAATTCGAGTTTTTTTCGTTTCTTTGCCTTTTTTAAGAACATTTACCATAGTAATGCATATTTTTTTACACCATCAGAAAGTAGAGATTTCAACGAACAAAAAGCCCACCGACTTCTTAAAAAAAGCATATATATTTTGACGTGAGAATTTTCGATTGAAAGTTAAGGTACTTTTTCGATATTAAGTCAAAATAAGGTGAAAAAATAAATATTTTAAATCAAAAAAATTATTACAGTGTGTTTGGGACATAAAAAGGTAAGTTTTCACCTCGGTTTTCACCAAATTTCGTAAAAAAAATTTTTTTGTAAAAGATAAAAATAAAAACCAAAAACTTGGTTATTTGAATTTTTCACATAAATTTTGAGGTTATGTGAAAAAAGTGTAAATACAAAAGCTTTAGATCTTTTTATTACCTACAACTTTGCAATTTAACGTTTTTCCATAGGACTTGTAGTTTTGCCGGAAATCGAGATAAATCATTTTCTACCCTTAAAAACTCACCCCTTTCTACTTCCCGACCTCGGATCGCCCGTAAATTATTTTTCCTTTCATTTTTGTTATATTCTCTTCCTTTTCCAATGGGTTTCATCCTACTTTTATTTTTTTTCACTTTTTACCATTGTATAACTATACATTCCTTAGTTAGAACCATAGACAATTTACCTTTAGATAAACAAACAATAATCACGAATGTGGCAGTTTTATGGCCTCGCGCATGTAAACAAAACTGGGAACTATTAGACATGCGCACTGCAACATTATCGTTTGACGAATGGGAAAATAGACAGGTCCGGGCTTTAAAATTTAAATTCTTGCTCATATGCCACCATAGAGGGTTTATTTTACCCCTATTTGGGCATAATACAATTATACAACGGCTGCAACTAGTACTAGTCATTGTTTATATTACAATCCGAGTCACTAAAAGCACAAACACAATTCACTAACTAAACTACACAAAAACCAGAAATCCATAAATATTAAACACCAGTCCTACAATCCACGATAGCCGATCCGATAGATGAAAACTTTAGAAAACTACAAGGAATCCGCAGAGAAGAGAAACCTTAAAACACAACAACAAAAATGGCGGCCGAGTCGGTTCTGGAGAATATTCTTGAGCGCGTCGATTATTGTCGATAAAGTAGGACGGCCGATAACACGAGGTTTGTGCGCATGCACGAAGGTTCCCCGAATGAAGACAGCTGACCGACGAGTCATGCGCTCGGACGCATTTTTTCACCCATAAAACGTAACTTTTGTTTGCGCAGGAGATAAGCTGTAGGTATCTAAAGGTAAATTGTCTATGGTTAGAACCTAACTATAATTCTTAATTCGATTCAAAACAACCTTAAAATATTGGGACCACATCCTCGTCTTCGTGTTCTAAACTGGGCCCCAAGAAAAAAGGTTAGTTGACTAATAACTTGTCGTATAGTACACCTATTACTTCTTGGAGGTACCGGTTGAATGAATGATGTCATAGTCACATAGTCAGGTTGGTATCATTTCTATAACGACAAGTTTTTGTGTCGGTCTCTTATCGACCGATGTGTGCCAAAGAAATTTTGTGAGATTCTTTTAGCCTATAGGTTAACTAGAACATTTTTACTTGCTATGCAGCGATTTTAACGGTGATAAAATTAAATGGGAAAATTATACATTCTAGCATTTTTAATTGAAATTATATTATATTCTTCAGTTTTATCCTCGGTTTTATCTAAACCTTTTCCTGTAAAAAAGCAATTAAGTAGGTACCTAAGTACTTATATTAAGTAGGTTAGTTAGTGGGTTAGTGCTTTAGCATTGGTACCACTAGGATCTTCTGCCAGACTGATGGGAAATCCAATGTAAATTTTGCAGCCCTCCAATATTGGCTTCCATTAATCTGTCTGTCATCTGTGGGTCTGTCTGGAAACATCACAGAGAACTTTTATTTTTAAAAAAATTTGATTTTGTGATTAATTGAGGTCTGTAATCCTAAAAATTGTCTGCCACCTATAAAAAATATTATTTTATCATTGGTAGTCTACCTAGCTACTACTAAATTACTTTTTTCTGAACTCCTTTTTTTAGGGTTGGGTTTGTTCGTGTTTGCTTTGTGCTATATTTTTAGTATATCGAGCACCCCTCGCTTTTTTCACAATAATACTAATGTTTATCGTTCATTATTATTTTCTGCCTATATTAAGAATTTTAAGAATTATTTTAAACTATATTTATTTTCTGCTTTTTAGTCTAATTAATTATTAAAACGTGTTTTTTAGTTTTTTTAAACTATATTTATTTTTCATTTTTTAGTTTGAGTTATTGTTAAGAACATTTTTTTTTGAGTAGATTGAGCTAGATTAGTATTGTATTGTCAGCGGTTCTTAATAAGTCTACAAAATTTAAATGAAATCTGACCGTTTAAAGTGGGTCAAAATCGGGTTCAAAGAAGTCGGTTACAAACAAACATACATACAGGAGAAGCTAATAAAAGCGCGTTGTGATTTTTCGAGGTATAATATTCAATATAATCAATGCATATTTTGAATAATCCTTTATATGAGTCATATAATCAGATAATAGGTACCAGATCAAAGACGATGTCGGTAATGTTATGCTGATAATTAATAGTCAAAGAATCATTAATGCATTATGGAATTTCTTGACATTAACAGTACCAACCTATTATTTACATTTCATTACTTAGTATGCGAGATCGACCCATGATATGATCAAATCAAATTGTTTATTGACGCCACAAATTTATTGCATATCATCTTAGTGCTTCCATATTATAGACCCCATGCACACGCCCGTGTCGCAACAAAATGACCTGAATCCCTCGACGTATAATAATTTGAAAACGATTTAACTGCTTTAAAAATTCCTCAAGATTTTTTGGAGTATTTGGAGATCCCGAAAAAAACATATAGTACAGGAAATGAAGCTCAAAAAAAGGTAAAACCTCGCAATTTTTTCGTCCAGCATGGATTTACTTGAAATTTTAACAGAAAGTAGGGAATAAGCCCACAGATCAAAATCTATATCGCACCGAAGGGCGCTGAACGTTTTTTAGGGGTGAAAACTACCCCTAATTGTCAAAAATTATAAAATAACATTTTAAACCTGAATATGGGAAAGATTTGGTTTCGATTAGTTAAATAATGATTGTTTTGTGCTTTGGAATACAGTTTCATCATGTTTCAACCCTTAAAAAGCAACCCTTGTTAGAGCTTAATCTAAAAAAAATATTATTTCTAAAAAAATGATTTCGCCTTGGATCGATTTGCATAAAAATTTGAGATTAGGCTAAACTCACCCTCTGCTTTATATTTTATATCATGCCGATGAGCGCTGATTGTTTCTTAGGGGTGAAAACAACCCCTATTTGTAAAAAATTATAAAATAACATTCTAAACCTTAAGATAGGGTGAAATTTGGTTTGGATTAGTTAAATAATGATTATCTTATACTCTGAAATAAAATTTCATAATTTTTCAACCCTTAAAAATAAATCCTTGTTACAGCTTAATGCAAACGCCTACTGCCAAATATACCGGTTATGTAGATTATTACGCTCCGAAGTGAGCTATTAATTTTTCGGAAAAAAATTGATTGGTTTTTTTAACGTATCTCCTTCATTTTTAATGCTAGAAAGTTTTTTCAAAGACGGTTTTGTAGGGTTTTTCAAGAGCTACAAGGCTCTATAATTTAAATCCCTTAAGATCCCTTGGTTTTTAAATGGGGTGAGTTTAAAGGGCTCGAAAAAGGTGGTGCTCGTTCGTAAATAGAGGATTAAACGTTTATATCTCGCCAAATATTCACTGTACAGAAAATTTACATACAGAAGAATTTTCGTCATTAAAAAAGCTACAATTTAGTACTCTCATCATTTTTTTCGTATCTCCAGTATTTTCGAAGTTATTTTGAGAAAAAGGGTGAAAAATTCGAAATTGTGAAAACTCGTTTTTCACTTAAGCTCCAATTTTTCAAAAATTAGGCATTTTAAATTGGTCAAACTTTTTGGACGTATAAAGAGTACATTTATAAAGAGAATTGCAGAAGGGTGAAGATCAATTTTAATTAGGGGGGTAGTTAGGGGGGTTGTTTTCATTAAATTTTTCGTAGAAAAAATTAGGCACTGACCTTATTTTTAACATAACTCGCTCAATTTTCATGCTAGAGACTTTTTTTTTATTTTAAAAAGAAAGGTCTAATTACGTAATTTAAAAAAGATTCCATGAGTTTTCCTCGAAAAATGCAGCCTTTTTCTGTTATTTGACTTTGAATTTATCAAATTTTGCATTTGACGAAAAAAGCTAACCATTAACACGCCATATCTCAATTCGCATTGGTCGTAGAAAAATTATAAAAAAATATTTTTGTTTGTTTTTTTAAAAGCTACAATTTTGCTTTCTGCAGTTTTTTTGATAAAATGCATAATTTTCGAATTATTCGCGAAAAACCCATTAAAAACGTCGATTTTTTCGTCTAAAAATTGTTACTTTCAATCGCGAATAACTTGAAAAATATTAGTTTTACGAAAAAAATGTATAGAGCATTTTTTGCTTGGAATCACATTTTCGATCGACTCCTGTGGTTAAAATGTAATAAAAAATTCCCACCCCCGAGATGGGGTGGCAACCACCCCCAGGGCTTTGGCGCCCTTCGGTTCGATATAGATTTTGATCCTTGGGCTATTACCTACGTTCTGTTAAAATTTCAAGTAAATCCATGCTGGACGAAAAAATTGCGAGCCAAAATGCTTTATTTCCTGTACTAATACCCATTTAAATGTTTGTTTGAAGGTGGTAGACAATGAAGTAATATCAAAGAAATTATCTTGTCGGACTTCCATTGTCGTTATTTTTTTTACTTAACACAACGTTTCGGTTAGTTAGTATCTCTAACCGTTTTCAAGTGTAAACGAAATTATAATTCTAAATCTATTGTCTTAAGTACTACTATCCATGTGCAATGAAGCCTGATGACTCCGCCTATATGTGCTTATTGGAGTGTGACATTTGAGCTGTTGGTTTCGGACAACAAGAGGTTTCCAGATATTGGGGATATCAATACTTGGTTTACTAAATATATGGGTATTTTGATTCATGAAAGCTGCTTCTTTGAATTTTCGTTTTCTCCAGTGCTGTTCCGTGTCCAAAACCTTGGCTTCTGACCACTGTATATTAGGTTGGTTGGTCCATACATGTTCCGCTATATCTGATCTCAAAGTTTCATCTCTTTGAGTATGTTTCAGATGTTCTTTAACTCGTACGAGAAGAGGTCTTTTTGTTTCTCCAATGTACGATTCGCCACACTCTCAAGGGATTTGATAGATACAATTTTTTGTGTTTTCATTACCGTTGTAAGAAAGCTTTCTAAGCGTTTTTCCGGATTTGAAGGCTGTTTGGTTATCCTTCTAATCTTTTCAGAAATTTCCGTAACATAAGGTTAAGTAACAAAATAAAGACAATGGAAGTACGACAAGGTAATGTCTTTGATACCCATTTAAAGTTATAATATACCTAAATTTTTTTAGTTAAATTTATTCCCCACACTCTATAAAGTACGAGCGCACTCCTCTAAGTGCTTTTAACATTAATTTGTACCCCTATGACAAGCCGACTACCCAGATAATTGATAAATCACTTGAGGGGTTGCATTGGCGAGGGTATGCGTATAAGCGATGTTGCTTTTAATTAAAAATAATATGATCAGTTAAGAGTCAACTATCTCCCGCATAAACTGGTTTTACTATTTTGTGCTTGTTGTTGTTTGTGATTGTTATTTCTCTATTTTTTATTAAAAGTTATTTTACAGATTTATTTAAGGAACCAAGGACTTGTCTAGTGAAACGTAACAACACTAAAACTTGACCTGTTGACAATTACAAACACATATTTGTATATAATATTAATATATATACTGTTATATACACAACACTCCCGTGCAAAAAAAAATGGGGCATCATAAAATTTGGATTAAGTTTAAGACTTTATAACTTTTTTATTTTTATTTCGATTTAAGTGATTTTTTAGAGAGCTCTAAATACATTTATTAGTTTTAACATGCCTATACAAATTTTAAGAGAAATTGGTTTTTTGACATATTATACAAGGATAATCGAAAAGTTGTTTTTTTTTTTGCTTAGTGTCAAAACACCCTTTGGAATAATTAAGAAGGGCCGCAAATACACTTTGCATTTTGGTTCATGTCAATACGTGCATTTGTTCTCGCCCAAATACAAAATGATCTTGATGATGTCAATAATTTAAATTTTTCCATAATTTTCTCATTGCCATTGCATTCAAAATAAAATAGACTAATAAAATGCAAGAAAACAAAAATGTTATTGTAATAATCAAGAGTTAATAAACAAATAAATTTATGGATAAAGGTGCGTATAAGTACCTAAGATTTAAAAAACAACATTTTCGCAAAACAAACTTAAAACAGGTACCAACAACAACTTTTTCACTTAAACACATCTCTATTATTTCTATTGTCTCCTCTATAGCCTTTACTACTGCCTGTACACGTCGGTTCATGCCAAGGTCTCTAAAGGGTAGGTTGCCTGGTAACTCTATGGCCGAAGCGACGTGAGCGGGGTGTCTACGTCATTGAGACGACAAAGTTGGTTTGTTTACATGGTGTACATAGCGGTTTTCACTGAATTATTGCTTTTGTAGTGTTATTTTGTTATTTAGGTGGTTAAATTTTAAACAATTGTGAAGTGTGGACATATTTTTGCGAACTCACAATATTATTTTGTGAGAAAACTATCACAAATTGTAAATTTTCAGCGATTTTCATTGTGTGAATTTCAAGGTTAGTTTATTAAACTTGATTCTTCTCTATGTTCTAATTTTAAAACAAATTATTGTTTGAATATTTATTTAGATATGAGTGGTGGCAATATTTGTAGCATAGCTAGATGTAACCCTGGTGTAAGTATTCGTTGGATGTAACAGTAATTCAAAGAAGAAGCCAGATCCAGGCAAAAAATATCATGTTTTTTACATTCCCAAAAAACCCCATCGTTTCAAAAGAATGGGAACGAAAATGTTGCTGAAAGGATAATTGGACGCCCAAAAATAAGAGGATATGCAGCAAGCATTTTCTGTTTACTGACTACAAAGATGAACTGCAAGCTCGCTTAATGAATTTCCAACCAATGGTTTTAAACAAAGATGGTAAGTGAAAAAGAGTAAATAAATAGGCAGTTCTCTATTAATAAAGTGACAACCAAGCCCAAAGTAAATAAACTTATATTATTCAGGGGTGAAAGATTCCAAAGTAAGGGTTGAGTTAATGTATTTATAACAATAATAATATTAATATTTGTGGGGGCTCTTGAAGTATCATCTAATGATGATAATCATAATTATTATTATTATTAAGACAGAAGTTTGTAGGTTTAGTGAACCCTTATTTTATTTATTTTTTATAGCTGTCCCGACATTATTTTTACCTTTGATAGAAAATAAAGATACCAACTGTGTTATCGAAAAGAGCTTGTCAGATAAATCGAAAAGAAAACAAAGCAACTGTGGAAGGTTTATTACAGTTAGAAACAGAAAAGCTAAAAGCCATTGATAACAGTTCCATGGATATTTCGGAGGTTACATCAACAAGCAAAAAAACAGATTAAGATATTATTTGGGAAAGAAAATTTTCATTATTGAGACAGGAAAATGAGAAGCTCAAAAAAAAATTGCAGATCGTGAAAATAAAGAAACGATTTTAAAACAAAGTGGCTCCAACTTAGATGAACAAGATGTTTTGTCTCCAAACCAAGTGGACATTGCCTTAAAAATTAAATCTAAAGCTCGCTGGACACAGGATGAACTCTTAAAAGCTTACGTTAAAATATTTTGGTAAACGGTCATATACCTATATTTAAGACAAACTTTGCATTATCCGCTGCCTGGAATATCCACTTTACAACAGTGGGCTGCAAATTAATATCAATTTAAGAAATGGAATTATAGATGATATTTTGCACATTATGGGAATAGCAAAAACATTAAAAAAAGTGTTAATAGACATTAACCCTAATCGTTATTGAACTTCTTAGGTAATGAATGGTAAACCTATTTTATTTTGTGACATCATTTCATTTTATTCCCCATTGTAAAGTATAATTTGAAATAAAGAAATTATTATTGTTATTATTTCTCACAATTCCCAATATTTTTTAATAATAGATAAAACATGGTTTTCCAAAATATAATATTTAACATTATATGCAAAATTTTAAATGCTTTTAGCACTTACCTACCTATTAGTAATACAATACTGTCTATTTTCTGATAGGCCTAATTAATAATCAGAATATTGATAATAGAGTAAAAGTGCCTGTTCTTCCACCCAAGCCATAATTAGGAAAATATATAAGAAATATTCCTTTCTTAAGGGCTAAAATCATTTAAAGTTTGTCAAAAAATGATATTTAAACAAAAGCAATTGAATTTACATATCAAAACCACAGGAATTCTGTGTAAAAACTATTTAATTGCCATTCTTTATATGCTGACCATGAAAATATTTTAAATGTGTCGTCTGGATGACGTATTCCCGCGCATGAAATGCGAATATCTGATTGGCCCAAAGTTACCAGGCAACCTATAGTATAGAGACCTTGGGTTCATGCCATCAATTAGCCCGCGAATATCATCCTGCATCCTGGGTAATATTCCTCCATTCTTGACTCTTATAACGCGGTAGTAATTTAGGTCTAGTTGCTGGTCCGCGTGAGTTTAAATTACCTTCCTGTAATCTTCGACGAACTGTCCAAGAAATGACATTTTCAATTCGAACCTCTCCAAGTTGGTTTTTCGCCTGTACTGGCGTCAAACGACGATTCCGAAGATTTTAACAAGAAATCGCTCATCAATAGCTTTATTTTTGCGTTTCCTAAATTAATGACATCATCAAGATCATTTTGCATTTTGGCGAGAATAAATGCATCGTATTGACATGAACCAAAAACCAACATGCAACGAATATTTGCGGCTTAATGGAAACTGATATTTTGAAGTAATTTTGCTTCTTAATTATTCCACAAAGTGTGTTGACATTAGGCAAATAAAACTTCTTTTCAATTAGGTATCCTTGTATAATATGTCGAAAAACCAATTTCTCTTAAAATTTGTATAGGCATGTTAAAACTAATAATATATTATACACTGCGCGACATATTTAACGCATAACGAAAAAATTGCCTCAATTTTGATGTTATATATTTTCCAAATTTGTGGTTCGTTTTTAATGATTTTTTTTTCAAATTATAGGTTTTTTCCTTAAGCATATCACTGCCTTTGTTGTTTTACTTGAAAAAGTAACTTTGGTATTATACCGGGTGTTATAAAACTGTTATGTTTTTTTTACGGAAATTCAAAACACCCTGTGGGATTTACTAGCCATTGCAAGTTATCGCAATTCCAGCCAAATTAAAGTCCCATGTTTCCTTTACATTTTCTTTTTTGATTCATTGGTTTATCTCTGTTTTTTTATGAAATATTCAATTTTTAGTTCAACGTGATTTTCATAAAAAAATGTTTAGTTAAAAAATACAAAATAAACGAAATGCTTTGATTAATGCAACAGCAAGAAAAAACAAATTATAAAGCGAGTTATAAAGTAAATAAAGAATCAATATCTGGTATTAATTTACTGAATCCACAAAACAGGGCAAGAAAAATACAGGGAAAAAAATTGTAATTTCTAAATGTATTAAAAAAAATTAAATATGAATAATTAGTAGCGAGTATTGCCTCTCCTTGCTCTAATGAATGCTTCGCATCCTCTTGGCATACTTAAAATCAGATTTCTGATTTCATCTTGATTAATCTGATTCCATATTTCCATAAGCCTCAATGACAGATCATTTAAGTTTCTAGGAGGAGGAAGCAAGGCTCTAAGATTCGTCGGCAATACTCGCTACTAATGATTCATATTTAATTTTTTTGAATACCTTTCGAAATTGCAATTTTCTTTCCTGTATTTTTTTGCCCTGTTTTGTGGATTCAGTAAATTAATACCAGATATTGATTCTTTATTTACTTTATAATTTGTTTTTTCTTGCTGTTGCATTAATCAAAGCATTTCGTTTATTTTGTATTTTTTAACTAAACATTTTTTTATGAACGCTGAACTAAAAATTGAATATTTCATGAAAAAACAGAGATAAACAAATGAATCAAAAAAGAAAATGTAAAGGAAACATGTGATTGGCTGGAATTGCGATAACTTGCAATGGCTAGTAAATCCCACAGGGTGTTTTGAATTTCCGTAAAAAAATCATAACAGTTTTATAACACCCGGTATAATACCAAAGTTACTTTTTCAAGCAAAACAACAAAAGCAATGATATGCTTAAGGAATAAACCTACAATTAGAAAAAAAAATCATTAAAAACGAACCACAAATTTGGAAAATATATAACATCAAAATTGAGGCAATTTTTTCATTATGCGTTAAATATGGCGCGCAGTGTATAATTATTCTTTTTGAATTTTGAAATGTTGCCACTCTGCTACTACATCTATCTGCCTGATGAATGATGATATTGGATACCTTTAAAAAATTGTTTGTCTTTGCTATTTGTCAACCATAAAAATAAACATTAAAATTAACAACTGAAATGTAATAACTATAAATAACGCTCCTACCCATAATAATACCCATCAGCGTTTGGTTATTTCTCGAGATTTACCAGCGACATGACATTCCTATAGAACAGCAAACAATAATCACGAATGTGACAAATTTATGGCCTTGCGCGTGTAAATAAAGACCAGTACATGGGCATACCTACGCACTACAAAGGTATTGAAATTTTGGAAACGGTCCAAAGGCTGGTTACCAGAATTCCATTTGAATTAAGAGGACTACCTTATCCCGAAAGACTTAAAGATTTGGGCTAACTGCTCTGAAGCAAAGAAGAACTATATAGGGGTGATATAATAGAAACTTAAAATACTAACGGACTACTATTCTTGTAACTTGAGAAATTTGTGTCATTTAAATCAGAATCAACAGCTTCGGGGACACTCAAAAAAATTAAGCAAAGAAAAATCCGCGACATTTCCAAGAAAGAACTTCCTCATCAATCGGGTAGTGTACATATGGAACTCGCTTGAAGAAAGTACAGTCTGCGCAAATAGTGTAAACTCGTTGATCGTAATTTTCAGCTTTACGGTGCTTGATGATATTCGTTTTTTTATATCTAAAGATATTTGTGCATCCAAAATACTTACCTAATGTTTAAATAACTTTCGCGTAAAGCCGGCTACTCACTACGCGGGACTTGACAAGTACTTGCGAAGTACTTGGCAAGTAGCGAGTAGTATGTACGGCGACTCGCACTGACTTGGACAAGAACTTGCACTTCCCATCGGTTGTCGGAAAACGGGTCCAAGTCAAAGGTAGCGAGTCGATTATTTCCGAGTTTGTTTTGTCTGCGCTACACTACGCGGGCTTTACTTGACGAGTAGCTACAAGTTTCTGTGTTTGTTAGCGGCCGATTTGTGTATCTAAATCTTGAAATGGCGTGGAAAAATGAAGTTAAATTGAAGTTTCTTGATATTTATCAGAAGGAACCTATCATTTGGGACCCATCACATAAGCAGCATAAAAGTAGAAATGATGTTTACGATGCCTGGAAACAAATGCAAACCGAGTTTTCCACAGAATGTGACTTGGAATGTAGCATCGAGGATTTGAAAAAGGAAAGGGACTTTCTTATGACCACCTTCCGTAACTGCAAAAGCAAACTGATACCCTCCATCTTCTAGGTTTGCGCTTCTTTCTTCTATTTCTGAGTAAAGGTAACCACAACTTAATGTAACAAAAGCAGCTAAAGATGTCTAATCAGAATTTTCGCCCATTTTCAAGTACTCGTCTTTATACTTGCACTTCCCGAAATAAAACTGAAACTTTCAAGTAGGCACGTAGTGTGTACAATTTACTTGGACTCGGATAAGTGCATGCCAAGTATATTCCAAGTCGAGTACTTGGCAAGTTCCGGGTAGTGAGTAGCCGCCTTAAGAATTTAACAAGTAATTTAAACTATCCAACGGACTTTTGAACATTTTAAATCACGATGAACAATTAAAAAAAAAAACAAATCAAAGAGACTAAAACAATAGCTTCATCGGACTTTCCGCTTACTTTTGATAAAATAATAATAATAATAATAAAAATTCTGAAAATATCGAAAAAAGTTATTAGAAAAAGTTTTTTTAAATGCAGTTTCTAGCCCACATGCAAAATGTCAGCTGCATAAGATAAGATTTGATTTTTTACCCACCACTAAAATTTATTTTCCACTTAATGAACACTTTACTGATGACACTGTGTTCTTTTTTTGTCTTAATATTAAGGTGTAATACTTTCACACACAAACTACGTTTTCAAAAATACTTATTTTATGAAGTTACCTTATACAGGGTCAAAAACAAATAAACTTTGCATCACATGGGACCAAATTTTAATAGCCCAATTTTGATTCTGTAAAAAAACACACATTTTTTATGGCGCTACTTTAAAGAAAATGTATCTGAAATAAAGCATTGTCAAAACTAAGAAGTTTTATGTAGGTTGCCTCGAGTCTTATTTTGCAAAAGTGGTGCAATTTACAAAATTATCTTATGCAGCTGAAATTTTGCACGTGGGCTAGAAACTGCATTTATAAAGACTTTTTCTAATAACTTTTTTAGGTAATTTTAGAAATCACCCCACTTTTGAATTATTTTTTGGAAATAACTAAAATTGGACAGATAATGCAAATCACATGACTACTATTTTTTTGCTAAATTTTCATCTCGATCGAAGCAGAACTTGATGGCAAAGTCAAATTTCGAGTAAAGTTATTAAAATAAAAAAAAATCCCATATGATGCGGACTTTACTGGTCATACTGTATAATATAAGGGTAAGATATAGTAAATCCATGCACCAAATAATCAACACCCACCGTTTGACACGACACTGGCCCTAAATACCTATCAAGGTAAATAATATTATGTTAATGTGTCTGCTATGATAAGTGTTATTAAATGTTACTTAAATCTTAAGAAGTTTGTCCACTTGAATTAACTATATTAAATTTTAAAACGATATTTCTTCTGTAAATAGTTACGGTTGACGCCGATCACAGATGGCAGCCAGATAAGATGTTGGACACGTTTTGTCTCTGAAATTTCGTTTCGAATTTCTATAATATGAACTTTCTATCGTAAATAATTCAAGTTTATCAACGTAAATATGGCGGTGTTGGGTAGACTAGCATTAGAGTTAGGGAAAGTTTGTGCGTTTTTTGGGACTTAAATATAATAAAATCCGTAAAACCCCCTGTATAGTACCTTAGACATTAACAGCTGCTGATGGTGATGGGCCGGAGCAAGCTCATGCGTCACATTTTAGACTCATTTTTTTTTGTGTTTATTATTTACTAGCGTGTACCCGGCATGCGTTGCAACCCGCTGGTATAAATACAAACCCGAACAAACCCGATATATTAGTACCCGGCATGCCACTTTCTGAAATTGCACCCGTGCGAAGCCGGGGCGGGTCGCTAATTATACATAAAAACCTTCCTCTTGAATCTATCTATTAAAAAAAACCGCTTCAAAATCCGTTGCGTGGTTTTAAAGATTTAAGCACATATATAGGGATATAGGGACAGACGGTCGATAGCGACTTTGTTTTATACTATGTTAAGAAGTCGAACGGTGAGTATAATAAACCAGTAAGTATAGGTTAATTAACTCTCCTATTTCCAATAACAAACATTTCATTTACTTATTCATATTATGACATGATATGCCAAACTAATGAGTAATAAAATAAGTAGACAAATACAAATTTATTTTTGTTGTTTACAAAATGAACAAAGTAAGAATATACAGAAAGAAAAAGAAAAATAATTACATAAATTGCTGAAGTTGGCCACCGCCATGCTCCAAGCATAAATTCACACGTCTCTTCATATTTTCATTTTTATTATTCACGAACGTTTGCAACAAGTTCTTCTGTTCTTACAGATGGTCTTTCTGCTCCTTTTTTGTGTTGTATAGAACCTGTTTCCCTAAACAGCCACGATTCTTTTCAGGCAGTGATAAAAATCCCCAGCAATAAAAGCAACGTTAGGAAAATGTTCGTGAAAATCGTCCATGCACAAACCCGAATTGTATTGCCACTCACCATTTACTCTTGTTCAAGAAATTGGAAAAATTAGCGATGAATCAAATTACTTGCAACGACTGTCAAAGATGACGGAACAACTTATTGTTAATTCAGGTAGTTACTGACACCCAACAGGCATTAAGCTCTACAGCATTACGTCCTTAGATGCAAATCGAACGGTACAATATTTGGGCGGCGAAATCCTTGTATGTTGTTAGGGCTGTTCATAGCGTTTTCCATTGCTAAGTTTAGTGCATGTCAAATGGATTTCTATGTTTTACCAATGAATAACGCCATAAATTTTAGTCTATCGCACGTTGAGTTCGTTAACGCTGTATTTTTGCAAGCCATTATGCTAATAAACCATTCATAGCCCCGTACAAGTTTGAAATAAGGTGAATGCGATGTTAAAAGAGCTTAGCCCAGTCCTGTCTCTGTCGCCAACATCTTAACGTAAAATAAACCAGACTTCAACAGGGTGCTTTAAATCACAGGTGACTTTTGATGAAATTTTACTCTATATGATTTGCTCTCTTGAATGCTCGTTTTCCATAAAACCTATCCGTGTATAATAAAATCTGGTGCATTGTTATTGTATAGCACAAGATTTATGCCAGTCACTGTACTGTTTTATGCCAATCCTTTTAAATCATGATTGGTTATTAGCAGAAAAATTACCTACTGATTATATCACCGCGATCATTAAAAAAAATCGATTCAACAAACCATAAACATGAACGCATACACAGAGATGTCAGAGATCATATTGGCAGGAGAATAGGCCGAATACTTGACATAATATGATAGATAATACCGTCCATTTAAAACCAAATATTTTCATTCAGGACCAACTAATGCAGCTCTAATTTGATTTTGTAAAAGTTCCAAAAAATTTTCTTTCTCCAAATTTTTTTATAAAAACAATTTGTTTGTACAAAGTCTGTATTCTAATACCTATCTACAATTTTGAACATTTGGTTTTAATGTGAAGGTGCATTCGTCGATACAACGAACATTGCGTGACGAGCGCATAACTCGCCGGTCAGCTGCCTTCCTTCTGGACACCTTCGTGCATGCGCACAAACCTCGTGTTATCGGCCTGTCCTACTTTATCGACAATAATCGACGTGCTCAAGATACTCTCCAGAACCGGCTCGGCCGCCATTTTTGTTGTTGTGTTTTAAGGTTTCTCTGTGGATTCCTTGTTTCTTGGCTATCGTGGATTGTGGGTGTTTAATATTTACGGATTTTTGGAACCTAATGTTTGGTTGCACTAAGGTTTTTAACAATAGGTACCTGACCAGGCGACTTTGTGACATTGGCAAACATTTACACAATTGAAGTTTTCTGATTAGTAAATCAAAAATGAAGCTAACCGGGCCACTCTGATTGTGAGAAAATTAATTCTGTCAAAGTTGCTGGTTGGTTAACTTGTTGGTTAAAATCTGTGCACCCCGACATTAAGCTTTTAATAAGGCAGTATTCCATGGGTTAAGTTCTCGGGCAGACACTTTTTCAAAATCATTCATTTTCATTTCCACACACTCTGTACATTTTTTTATTAATGAAAATACAGTTCGATGCATCGATAGGTAGATACTTTCGTAACGTAATTGCGGAACACACAAATCTTAATAAATGGCGTCCACCCGCATACAAATGAAACTTTAATATGGCTTCGGTCACGTGACCGCGGACGCGTTCGTTCAGGAAAAGCTCGAAAATAGCCATAGTACAGTTTCTAAGAATAAACGGGTGTTTATGAGAGGAAAAAGCGTTATTAGTCGCTCGCACCAGCCGACGGTGGTATTCATTGCAACAGGGACAATAATAATTATGTCTGTTGGAAATTTCTTCCGTTATCCAGTAGGCTGGCGTTTTAGTTGTCTAACTAAACAAAAGAAATGTTCGACAACGAATAACGAATGTACTTCCAACATGATCGAGTCCCACCTCATTTTAGTCTCCGTGTGCGAAATTTCTTGAATTATCGTTTTCCTAATCGCTGGATTGGCAGAGGTCGTCCGCAAGTTTGGCCACCGAGGTCACCAGACTTAAACCCGCTTGATTATTACCTTTGGGGATGGATGAAATCGCTAGTATATGAAACACGAGTGGAAACGAGAGAAGCACTCCGCGATCGAATTTTCAATGCTGCAGCTTTTATAAAAAAACAATCCCCACTCAATCCAACGTGCTACCCGAACGATTAACAAACGTGCCGAAAAATGTATTGAAGTTGGTGGAGAGGTTTTTGAAAATATTCTTTAAGTTAAGTACCTGCAATTATTCGCTTTTAAAATAAAAAATAACTTACAAAAACTTTAGAACCTATTATTTCAGAAATGGTTGAGAATCGAACTCAAACATATGGGTTTATTTCTCTTATTTTCACCCTCTGAACACATTCCCAAACACCTTGTATAACACATACTGTGTGCCTTGAGGATCCAAACCTGTAAATATTAAACACCCACAATTTACAATAGCAACGAGTAGGTACAACAAGAAATCCACAGAGAAAACTTAAAGTGGCATCGAACCGGTTCTGGAGTGTATTTACGTGATGTCGATAAAGAAGGAAAACCTAATAACTAGAGGGTTGTGCGCATGCGCTGTAGGGCGTCGAGAGATATGATCGATGAGCCGTGCGTATGTACGGGATGAAAGCATCAGCTCCGTACAAGATACCGAAAAATCTGTATCGTCGTCGACGTGTCCATCTGCTGTCTGTGGCGCATAGATCCAACCAACAAATCGTAGCTTAACAGTTTATACGGTTGTTGAAGTTGTGCGCAGCGCTGCACTTTAGGGCTTATCTAAGCAAACAACAACTCAACTATTGTATAAGCAAGTAAACGAACTCAATAGAAGCGCGTACGAAATGAGTACTTTGTTTATTTTGTTGTCAATCAGGTGCTCTACATAAAATCTTATCAATAAACCAATATTTACCGCTACTTCACATCATATTGTGTGTATCATTGGTTGTTACCGATTCACTGGTTTAGATTTTACCTGATTTTTGTTAAATGTTTATTTATCGATATTATTTGCTATATTACCCTCGGTCGAAATCCTTGTAACCCATACTTTTTCTAAATCAGAATAAGTTTCGTTGCTTAAAAAGAGAATGGAAGGGTTTTATAAAAATGAAGAATCAGCAGCGAATATTTTTGTTTGGGATATTAACTATGTACTTATACCATTGAAACACCTCTATAAACCTAGCAGAACAAGGTGATCAAAATTGAAAATTTTTGTATGGAAAATTAGGTGCTAATTAGGTGCCAACTTTAAAATTTAGGTGCTCCTATGGTTTTTGAGAAAATTATATTTTTGTTTTGTTCTGCTAGATTAACGTTAAGCTAGCAGAACATTACTGTCAAATAAACTAATCAAGAACAAAATGTAGTACCAAAATTAGGTGCTTTTTAGGTGTTTATTGAATATCTAGCCAGAAAAATCAAATATATAGAGCAAATATTAAACATTTTCGTTTTGAAAATTTTTGTATGGAAAATTAGGTGCTAGTTAGGTGCTAATTAGGTGCCAACTTTAAAATTTAGGTGCTCCTATGGTTTTTGAGAAAACTATATTTTTGTGTTGTTCTACTAGATTATCGTTAAGCTAGCAGAACATTACTGTCAAATAAGCTAATCAAGAACAAAATGTAGTACCAAAATTAGGTGCTTTTTAGGTGCTTATTGAATATCTAAAAAAAAATTTAATAATTAGTTTAGGTTTTTAAAAAATACCGCCATGTTCTGCTAATTTTAAGAGGAACAAATTCCGTCTAAAAGGTATATCGGCAACCGGTTTGTTCGTTGTTACCAGAGCTTTTTTTTTAATTAAATTTTTTCAACTAATATTATTTTATAAAATTTAAATACAAAAAAAAATGCTCTGGGTAACAACGAACAAACCGGTTGCCGATATACCTTTTAGACGGAATTTGTTCCTCTTAAAATCAGCATAATATGGCGGTATTTTTAAAAAATCTTAACTAATTAAATTTTTTTTTAGATATTCAATAAGCACCAAAAAAGCACCTAATTTTGGTACTACATTTTGTTCTTGATTAGCTTATTTGACAGTAATGTTCTGCTAACGTTAATCTAGCAGAACAACACAAAAATATAATTTTTTCAAAAACCATAGGAGAACCTAAATTTTAAAGTTAACTAGCACCTAATTTTTCCATACAAAAATTTTCTATTTTGAGCACCTTGTTCTGCTAGGTTTATAGAGGTCATTGAAACTAACTCATGCCCGTTTGCACCAACATAGATAGGGAAGACCTAAGGCTAAGGATTCTCTAATTTTAGGTTAAGTATCGATTTCGTTTGCACCACTATCAATTCCACACCTAAGAAGGCTTATGGAAGCCCTAACTTAGGGACCCAATTTTCTCCACCTAAATCGTTACCTACGAAGGGAGTGTTGTTGATTGGTCAAAATTGATGGTAAATTCTAACCTACAAAACGTGCAACCCTGTTTTAATAAAAAATCATACATATTTTAATTTTTGAGAATGGAAATGTTTAATGCATGACCTAGATGTACTGGAAATTGTGCAAAATGGCTTTCCAAGGTGAGTATATGATAGCGGAACCTAACATTTTGACGAAATGGATGATAATTCAACTTTCTTTAAAACATTTCGTTTAAGAAAACCAACCGTTTTAAATATAGAGTATGACCATGAAAGGTAAAATAAATCTCAATAATTTCTTGTAATATTTTAATAACAGATGTTACATAGTAGGAATAATAGCGTGTCACCCATTGATCAGATCTTAACATGTCTGAGATTTATATGAGATTATATGGCGGCAAATTTGGTTACATTCTACTTTTTATCTTCTTAGCATGTTGCTGATAGTGGCACGAACATAAATCAAGACATAATAGGTATACTATTCCTCTGTGGTCTAGAAATCTGCAATGTTGCCAAACGTTCTTGCTTCCTAGCTATGGAGAACTAGAGGGTAGGAGGCCGATCGACAATGGCAGCATTTTCAATTTCTGTCCCGGTTTTTTGGTTAGTTCGCTATTGGCCGATAGATGGCTCTCGCGTCCGAAGTGGGTTGATGTTGTCTTCTTCTTCTTCGTTTTTAATATGGAAAACTAGATCCTCCATAGTTTTTAACTTTTACTTAAACCCTTTATTTTTCTGTGGTTTTACTTTTGACAATTGACATTTCATTTTTCGAAATAACAAATAATGTTTGAAGTATGGAGGACTTGAGGTAGGAGGCCGATCGCAATGCATTGGATTCGGTCCCAAATTAGAATCGGTAATTCAGCTTTACGAGTTGCCATAAGATGGCGCTCATGTTCGAAGTGGGCTATCAAATAAATGGTTTCTTATGGACGCGATAACTATTTTTATTTAAATTAGTTCTTTAAGGAACAAATAAGGACTTTTATATGAATTTACACTTACTTTGTTATACTTATTAGTAAACTCGGCCTGTATAAAGTTCCAACGATGCTTTGTTTTTATAATACAGGAACATTCTAGCTAGAGGGTTTTACCTTTGGAGCTAGAAAGAGACTTATTTGGCTCCGTTTCATCTCTGAAGAAGATCCTGTCTTACCACCCCGACACAAAGCAAACTCTACTTTTATAAATTGTACCATTATTCATTATAAATATGGAAATTAATTACAATACAACGTTATTTGTCTTGTCTTGCCTTCAAACATGATTTGTTATTTCGAAAAATAAACTGTCAATTGTCAAAAGTAAAAGCACAGAAAAATAAAGGGTTTAAGTAAAAGCTAAAAACTATGGAGGATCTAGGTTTTCCACATTAAAAACGAAGAAGAAGAAGAAGAAGAAGAAGACAACATCAGCCCACTTCGGACGCGAGAGCCATCTATCGGCCAGTAGCGAACTAACCAAAAAACGGGGACAGAATTTGAAAATGCTGCCATTGTCGATCGGCCTCCTACCCTATAGTTCTCCATAGTTTGAAGGCAAGACAAGACAAATAACGTTGTATTGTAATTAATTTTCATATTTATAATGAATAATGGTACAATTTATAAAAGTAGAGTTTGCTTTGTGTCGGGGTGTAAGACAGGATCTTCTTCAAAGAGGAAACGAAGCCAAATAAGTCTCTTTCTAGCTCCAAAGGTAAGCTCACTTAAAAAAAAACCTCTGTAGCTAGAATGTTTAATACCCTGTATTTTAAAAACCAAGCATCGTTGGAACTTTATACAGGCCGAGTTTACTAATAAGTATAACAAAGTAAGTGCAAATTCATATAAAAGTCCTTATTTGTCCCTTAAAGAACTAATTTAAATAAAAATAGTTATCGCGTCCATAAGAAACCATTTATTTGATAGCCCACTTCGAACACGAGCGCCATCTTATGGCAACTCGTAAAGCTGAATTACCGATTCTAATTTGGGACCGAATCCAATGCATTGCGATCGGCCTCCTACCTCAAGTCCTCCATATTCCTAGCTAAGAATTTCTTAAAATTGTTTGGTGCAACGCAGATAGTATTTAGGGGAGTCCTAAGATTTAGGCATACTTAGTTATTCCTTTCCTAGTGACAATTTGGTGCAAACGGGCATAAAAGTACTAAATTTTAAGTGTTCGAGATGAAAATTAAATTTTAAAATATTTTTTTTTTAAATTCCATGACCCAGCAGCAATATCATCGTATTTGAGTGTTATGAAATGACCGTATAACATCATGACACCATCTCGGATATCATTCAAAATTATCTTTGTTATAGATCTGCTACTTAACCTAAAAATAAGTCCGATTTCTCCTTTTTACTACAAATTCGCAACGGCTATTTTTTAAATGCAAATCGTGTACCCAACACGAAATATGAATACGAGAGTGAATATATAATTTTGGGTGACTCAAATGTATTAGCACTATTTGTACGATTTGAGGTCATAGCAATAAAACTTAATAAGTGCTAAGGTGAATTTTAATATTTTAAATGTCGATAGATCCTAATATTTCATTAAAATTGACTATATTTTGATTGGGCGATGTTATATCACGACATATTTAAATTAGTCGAAAACGTAGAACGATCGTATTTTCATTTATTAAGCGATCTTTAGGTAATCAATTAAAACGATATAGGCGCCTCATTAATATGATAATCAATATCCTACCATTTAACGGTGTAACATAATTACTGCAATCACTATATTATACAGGGTGTTTTTTTAAGGTCGACGAGCGGCCATATCTCGGAAACTACTGGGTATAGAAACTCAGGAAAAGAAAAATGATAATTAAAGTGGCCATGAGAAAATTCTGGAAATAATTTTTAAGTTCCGCATTTTGCCGCAAGAGGGCGAAATTGAAAAGTAAATTTTAAAATTTTACATAACTCCGAAAATTCCACATTAAGATATATGTTTGATAACACCATTTTAAAGATTGGACAATTATGCATCATTTTGGTCTTATGCTCATTGGCGTACCGACTTTAATAAGAGTGGGGGAAGCTGTTGAAAGTGTAATCATTTAAATCGCTGTAACTTATAAACGACTTATCCGATTTTAGCAAACTAAAGACTGTTTGGAAGAGAGATGTATGCACTTTCACCAATCGAACTTAGTTGTCCATAATAGTTCTCAAAAAAATGCTAGAGGGCGCAATTTGCAATAACAATACATTTTTTGATTTTACTCCGAAAAAATAAATCATACGGTATAATTATGATACCATAATCGAAAAGTAGATGAAATTTGCAAGAAAAAATGTAAACCGCAGTTCGATATCTTTGTTCGTTTCAAAGTTATCGCCAATAAAATAATTTTTAAAACAACTTGCACCCTCTAGCAATTTTATTAGAAACTATCGTGTACCATTAGATACGACAATACAAGGTTCTTTCAAACAAGCTTAAATTTAGTAAAATCGGATAAGTCGTTTAGAAGCTACAGCGATTTTAATGTTTACACTTTCAATAGCTTCTCCCACTCTTATCAAGTGAAAGGGTAAACATTAAAATCGCTGTAACGTCTAAACGACGTAACCGATTTTACTAAATTTAAGTTTGTTTGGAAGAGAAAGGTAAGTACCTTCAATTGTCGTATCCAATGGTGCCATATAGTTTCTAATAAAATTGCTAGAGGGCACAAGTTGTTTTAAAAATTATTCTATTGGCGATAACGCTGAAACGAACGGAGATATCAAGCTGCGGTTATATATTTTTTTTAGCAAATTTCATCTACTTTTTGATTATGGTATCATAATTATACCATATGATTTATTTTTTCGGAGTAAAATCAAAAAATGTATCAAATACCTATGAAAAGCAAAGCTGGCAGCTAAATCGTATCCCCATCCTTTATTTTTAATGGTTTTATTTATACAAATGCTTTTATTTCGTGCATATACGATAAGATTTAAATATTTAAAGTAACTTTTAATGGAATTGACAAATGACAACGTAATAAAAATTGTGAATTTTTAAGTGCTAATTCACCTAAATCACCTTATTCAAAATTAAGTTGTAAAATCGATGACGTTAGGCATTTCCATAATATATAATAAATAGAAAACATATCTGACCAAGAGCGATACAAAAAACGATAAAGCAAATATTGAACACTCATCTTATGTCTTATGTATAAACCGAGGTATAAACGTTCTTATTTTATACAGTGTTTTAATAATTAAAATAATTCATCTCCGCAAGGATCATCATCAGATTCGTCCAAGTTAATAATAAGGGGAAGAGTATCTGAAGCATCGATAAATCTTTCCCGTTCCCACTCATATCATTTATAATTTTATTTTAGCATCATAATAGCGCTTACATTTCGACCAAACCGTTTCAATAAGATTAAATCGAGGATTAAATGAAGGAAGTCTTAAAACCCGATGTCCATGTTGCAATGCTAGTTCGTCCAACCTATATAAAATAAAATAAGTGGCGCTTTCCAGATTACTTGTAACGTTTGTGGGGGAGGTATGCTGCTTCACTATTATCCAGATCTGATCCTTTATTGCAAATGGTGAAACCGGAATTTGTCCTTGTTCTAACTATGGAGGACTTTAGGTTAGGAGTTCGATCGCAATACATTGGTTTCGGGCCAAGTTTTGGATCGGTAAAGCAGCTTTAAAAATGGCCGCGAGGGGCGCATGTGTTCCTTTAAATCTGTAAAATGCATGGGTTCTTATGGGATAATTAACTGTTAGCTGCGTTGTTATTGTCAAGTCAGTGCCTTAAAGATTGTGACTTGAGTTCAGAACGTTACTAAAGGTGCGTCCAGACTACTCGTACTCGTGCTCGTGCTCGCAATGATCTAGAAACTTCTCAAGCTTCAGGTTGTACTCGTCTGATTAGTGTCCAGACGGACTTTAGTTGCTCACTGGACGCCAGTCCCTTTGATGTACCGACACCGGGCGGATCCTCTCGAGTTAATGGCTCGCTCTGCTCGCGTGGCTTGTCTCGTGACTTATACATTTACGTCTACACTACTCGGGGGTCCTGCAAGTAGCGCGAGCACGAGTAGTCTGGACGCACCTTAGGACGAGAACCATTTTAATGGTACATACAAGCATTAAAGTGGTAATATTTCGTAAACGGTTGAAGATAGATATAGAGCATGATTTATAAACAATGTCTAGAATTGATTGTAAATTGTAAGTGAAAATAGGAATATTCATAAATTTATCATGTTTTCCGATGAATCGACATTTTCAACAAACGGTTTTCTGCGCATATTAGATACTGGAGCGAAAATAATCCCCGTTTTAGAATTCCTGCAAGAAGACAATATTATTACAAAAAAGTAAATGTCTGGTGTGCGATTTCTTATTATGGCATTATTGGCCCATACTTTTTCGAAAACACGTGTTACAGTAGGAGTTACCTTGAAATGTTGGAAACATTTCTTTCTGACAACCTAGAAGAATTACCTCTCCAATTTAGGAACGAAATGTACTTTCAACAAGATGGATGCCCTGCGCATTTCGCAATTGAAGTAAGTGAATGGCTTAATAATACATTTGGCTAGAGATGGAATGGTCCGGTTCTGTGGCCCCCAAGAAGTCCCGATTTAACTATTTCAGATGCCTATCTTTGGGGGCGCCTCAAACAATTAATGTACTCCCGTCCAATTGAGAACGACGTAGAGCTTCTAAAACAGCGAATTGTTGAAGCTGTTCAAACAATTTTCATTGAAGAAATTCGAAGAAGTTTTGACCACATTCGTTTACAGCTGGAAAAATGTGTTGAATATGGAGGGGGAGTGTTTGAATAGCAAATTATGAAATTATTATTTGTTGTTATTTTAAGATTTTTTTGTGCCATTTCCAGGGTCATTTCATTTGTGAAATTAAAAATACATATTTCTGGTAACACCAAAAATCAGTTTTTGAAACTTTTTTCTGTCATTGATAATGTATGTATTTCGACCGATAATGCTATCCAAAAAAAAATTCTTTTACCACTAAAAATTAAAAAAACTAAAAAAAATCGAAGATATAGCACTGGAAACGTAACCCCAATATAACCAGTTCCCGTTATCTATAATATATCATATTTATGCGAGGGCAAATAAAAATTTTCCTATTCTTCTGTCCAAACACAAAAATGAATGCCTTCTAACAAAACCTAATCGATAAAACAAATAAAAAATCATGTCAGTAACATATAATATCCGAATTATCACAAACATAAAACATGGTAATTTGTATGTTGTGAACGTAGCCAAATTAAAAGATGATTTAATCGCTTCTAGTTTTCGTCATTTTGTTTGGCACTTGCCATTCATCCAAACAGTTTCTGTTTAACATCTTCTCAATAAGCGAATTGACGATTTTACTTGAATACTCTATTTATAAATTTGTAATTTAAATAGCACATTATTTATTTGTCTACGGTATTTACACAACAAGTGTTTAAAGCTCGGTGATCGTTTTTACATATGCACACATTTTTTGTTTCATTTCTTGGTAACTTTAGTAACGATGAGTAATTGTCAGTGTACATTATGATAAATATGAGGCCCTGGGTGGACTAAAAACTAATAATATCTGGACATCATAATAAGTTTATCATAAATAGGTACACTTTTTAAAAATTTCTTTATGATAGTACCGTGCGAGCAAAAATTATTTGCATTAAAGAGGGCTTGGATTAAATAACGTAGGGCTTGGTTTAGATCACAATGATATGGGGACGATATATTTAAACAAATCTAGGTTAAAATTTTGTCCAATTCATATTATGACATGATATCCCAAACTAATGAAAAATAAAATAAGTAGACAAATACAAATTTATTTTTGTTGTTTACAAAATTATAATACTAGCACTTTATAAGGAAATAAATTTAGCTGCTTCTTAAGAATAGTCCTGCATGTTCCATAAGATCTTCGCACTTCTTGAAACAGGCGTCTTATACAATTTGTTGGCGCATTTTGCATTATTTCACGAACGTTTGCAACAAGTTCTTCTGTTCTCACAGATGGTCTTCCTACTTCTTTTTTGTGTTGTATAGAACCTGTTTCCCTAAACACAGCCACGGTTCTTTTCAGGCAATGATAAAAATCCCCAGCAATAAAAGCAACGTTAGGAAAATGTTCGTGAAAATCGTCCATGCACAAACCCGGATTGTATTGCCACTCACAATTTACTCTAACCCCGTTTCGAAAATAATCTTCAACCATGAATGTTTTGTGCTGTTCCGTAAAGCCCATTGTGTGAATTGTTCAAGAAATTGGAAAAATTAGCGATGCATCAAATTACTTGTAACGACTGTCAAAGACGATGGAATAACTGATTGATTGTTAATTCAGGTAGTTACTGATACTCAAGAGGTATTAAGCGCTACGGCTAAGCATTACGTCCTTAGATGCAAGGCCCTCTTTGATGCAAATAATTTTTGCTCGCACGGTATAATATATCTTAGTAAAACAATGCACCAATTGAGATTTAGTACCTATTGAAAGAGATATCCTCTGCCTCTTTTTTCTCACTATTAAAACAATGATGCACTAAACACAGTGGCATTGTTACCTATTGTTTTTAAAGTTTATATAACATATCACAAAAATTGTTCAAGAAAATGAATGAACACAATAAATAAATACGCGTACAAGTTCATAACAATTGACTTAAATTACTCGCCGACTTGTTGAGGTTCGGCAAGACTCGAGCTTTCGGTTTTTCGTTAATATCATTTCAACTTTTTTCTAGGAAAAAAAATAATTTCCCGACCAGATAGCCCTTCCTAGGGGTGCCATTTTAGTAACACGGTCTTACGAGGAATAAGCATCCTACATTTTTTTTATATGCCTGTACAGAATATACAGGGTTCCCCATTTAAAACGAAACAGGCTAAATATCTGGTTCCACGTTAATTTAAAAAAAAAAAACGCTCGGACCCGTCGATTTTTATTTCGAAGGAGACATATTTTGCGTATATTGTCAATCTTGTTACTTCAAGCCCCTGGGAGGGAAGGGGAGGGGGGGGGGGGTAAGATCTGAATCTTGAAAGGATACCCCTATTTTATATAATTTTTTTGGATTCTGCATAAAATTCTAAACATTTTTTAATAAAAGCATTATTAGTCTATACTTAACAGTTTCCGAGATATTGACTCTTGAAAAATTACATTTTTGAACTTTGACAGCGTCTAGCTTTCTAACTGTACGTCTTAGAGTAAAACGGCTAACATGTCCCTATCTTCGATTTTTATTATCATTCCAATAGTGTCAACTTCCGGTTAAATCGGTTGTAAGAAATATAGTACTTCCGGTTTAACCGGAAGTTGACACTATTGGAAAGATAATAAAAATCGAAGATAGGGACATGGTAGCCGTTTTACTCTAAGACGTACAGTTAGAAAGCTAGACGCTGTCAAAGTTCAAAAATCTCATTTTTTAAGAGTCAATATCTCGGAAACTGTTTAGTATAGACTAATATTGCTTTTATTAAAAAATGTTCAGAATTTTATGCAGAATCCAAAAAAATTATATAAAATAGGGGTATCCATTTAAGATTTAGATCTTACCCCCCCTTCCTCCTAGGGGCTTAAAGTAACAAGA
The DNA here is from genome assembly GCA_963969555.1 of Polydrusus pterygomalis. NCBI lineage: Eukaryota > Metazoa > Arthropoda > Insecta > Coleoptera > Curculionidae > Polydrusus > Polydrusus pterygomalis. The sequence continues at coordinate 13,328,853 of OZ018383.1, forward strand.
TTGACAATATACGCAAAAGATGTCCCCCTCGCAATAAAAATCGACGGGTCCGAGCGTTTTTTTTTTTAATTAACGTGGAACCAGATATTCAGCCTGTTTCGTTTTAAATGGGGAACCCTGTATAAATCTTTACCATCTTTATCTGCAGGATTACCTACTTCCTTCGTCCTCTTTTTCGCAATAACATTATTTGTAAAAAAGAGTTCCGCTATCAAATTTTTTTGAGTAATTCTGGTTATGATCGATGTAAGCGAAATTGGCCTCTCTGGATAATGCACTGCAAAGCTATCGGATACTTTTTCGACTGCTGCTGTTTCCTACAGAATATGCACTGCATATTGTTTTTTATTATTTTTATTGTTCATACTCGCCCACTGTTATAACCGGGAGCAGCTGGGAGGTAATGACCCTGCTGACTGAAATTTAGATCTGGAACGTGGGCAATCTTAATTATTGCTAATAAATCAATTCAATTAAATTACTGTTTATAGATGGGAGGGTATGTACCTATTTCTGGTTGCGACTAACGAATGGGAAGTTCCCATGTTATATAAAGTTTTATTGATGTTGTTTTTGTAAGGACAACCCAAAGCGACCGTTCCTGGAAATAAACTAACTCGCCGGGTATAGCATTGAATGATTACAATAATTATTATTGTAAACATTTTCAAGGGATTAATATTTCTGTTTCTTTTTCAGGTCAGTATTCAATTGTCCCTATACCTCATGTACTATGTCGGGTAAGTTAAGAAATTACAAGCCAGGGGGCCTTGGCCCCCCCAAAACCCTCAATGAAATGAAAAATTATGAAAGTGGATAAGTATTTTAAAAAGTCAATTTTCTTAGATTTACCTCACGGGCCTCGTTGGAGGGGGGCCAGGTGGGGCATTTGCCCCCCCCCCCCCATCCCCCTGGAAGTTGACTTATTGACAAAAGTTGACTTATTGAGGTTTAATATGGTTTGATTGAATGTATGAATTTATTATTTCGAGTTTTCCTTTATATTTTTGTTATTATTTTGGGGTAGTAAAGACTTATTTTAATAAAAATAAACAGTTTTAATGCCAAAACGACTATGAATGTTTGAGAAACAATTTTAGCTTATTAAGTATTGAGCAAAAAATTTAAATTAAAATTAAGGGAAGACCTAAACTCTCGAAATTAACTTGATACATACCACAAAGTGTAAATCTAGGGACTTTATTGTTATTGATAAGTTTGCTGCAAATAAAAACAGATGAATGAACTTTACTTTTAAACAATGTACCCACTAATGAAAAATAAATTAGCCTTTTTATTTTTTATCTCATTTCATTTTCAATAGAATAAGAAGGTAATCATAAATTTTTAAAATATTTACTATAATAATTATTGACCAAATTTGGGCGTGGTCTTAAAAAAATTTCGCCTACAGCAGGCTTTTAGTACACCCCCAAGTTAACAAGTCACAAGCCGCCAATGCCGCCCCCCCCCCCCCCCCCCCTAAGAAACCGTTTAACGACTCCCATGACTAGGCTATTGCGATCTTCCCTGCAAGAGTACCTGTTAAAAAAGCTCCAAAGTTTTAGAAAAATGCGTAACTTAAAAGTTTATTAAAAAATTTGCTTCCAGCACTGGTTGGCGGGCCCCCCCTAACATAAAATCCTGGGTGCGCCGCTGTCTGCACCAGTAAAGTCCGCATCATAATATGGTTTTTTTTTATTAATAGCTTTATTTAAAATTTGACTATGGCATCAAGTTCTGCTTCGATCGAGATGAAAATTAAGCAAAAAAATAGTTCGTCCGTTACTTTGTGACAAATAACAAAGTATACTTTTCGTTTCATTTTACATAAAAAAAATAGTAGTCACGTGATTCGCATTATCTGTCAAATTTTAATTTTTTCCAAAAAATAATTCAAAAGTGGGGTTATTTCTGAAAATATCGAAAAAAGTTATCAGAAAAAGTTTTTTTAAATGCAGTTTCTAGCCCACATGCAAAATTTTGATTTTTTACCTATATTTTGTATATTGCACCACTTTTGCAAAATAAGACTCAACGCAACCTACATAAAACTTCTTAGTTTTGACAAGGCTTTATTTCAGATACATTTTCTTTAAAGTAGCGCCATATTAAATGTGTGTTTTTCTCCAAAATCAAAATTGGGCTATTAAAATTTGGTCGCATGTGATGCAAAGTTTATTTATTTTTGACCCTGTATAAGGTACCTTCATAAAATAAGTATTTTTGAAAACGTAGTTTGTGTCTTGAAAGTGATAATTCGCATAATCACGTGACTACTATTTTTTTTCCTAATTTTCATCTCGATCGAAGCAGAACTTGATGCCAAAGTCAAATTTTGAATAAAGCTATTAATAAAAGAAAATCCCATATGATGCGGACTTTACTGGTGACACTGTATTTTTGGATTTGTTGAAAGGTCAAAAAAAATTAGCTAATAATAATATTTGGACATTTGAAACAAAGCATAGAATAATGTTTTTTGATAAGATGAGGACCCTCATCAATAAATAACATTTTGAAGAAGTAGTCCATACTCAAAGTGGAGTTAATTGATACAGAAAAAGAAAAGCACGAAGTCTTTCTCCACAATATTTATTATACGACTAGCTAGGCGAACCTAGAATCACATCGACATGTTTCGAGTGTAGAAACACTCATCATCAGGAAAACAAAGTGCACGGCACAGTGTGCTTCTGCACTTCACCCTCGACTCTTCGGTATGCTGGAGTCTTGATTGTCGACCTTCTGACTATTCAACTTTACACCTCTTGTACACCATTAAAAGCTCCATTACGGCTCAATCTCACCATTATTTTCTCTTTTGCTAAATACATCAGCATTTTACTTTTCACTTTGTTTTCCTGATGATGAGTGTTTCTACACTCGAAACATGTCGATGTGATTCTAGGTTCGCCTAGCTATTCGTATAATAAATATTGTGGGGAAAGACTTCGTGCTTTTATTTTTCTGTAACTAACATTTTGTTATTCCAATTGTACGCTGGGCTATGCGTTACTGCGATATTTATTTGCATTTTTTATCGTCCCAATCGCATATTACTGAAATAGAATTATTATTCATCTCGTTAAAACAGTCGACACACCTCAATTCCTCGAACTATCTCTCAATTCGATCTCGTTAAATGGTTACTGAATGAATGTTTTTTTGCTTCGATTTGTTTTTAATTTGTTAAAAATATGAAGTGAAGGTCTTGCTTTACCTAATTGGAATTAGAACTTGTGGTTGATGATTATTTCAATCAGTTCGGTGCATATAATGTCAGAACAGCCCGAACAGCAATTGAATTGCCAAAACAAGTATAATTAAAGTCAGTAGGTGTCAATTCGGGTCTTCAGGGAGGGTGAACAGTATCTTTAATCCCTTTTTTCTTGACGATAAGTTTCCAAAGTCTCCTTGAATTAACAGGTCTTGTATCTTGTGAAACGATGTCTTTGTCAAATAAACTGAAAAAAAAATTGTTACGACAAGATTTGGTCAGATGAATCACATGATTCCGTAGGTGTGTCCGCATTTGGTTAGACCGATCCCATGTTACTTCCCTTTTTCGCAATAATATCGCTAAATATCCAAGACCGGTTATTATTTTCGCTGTCCTTTTTCGGTAGTGATGGGCGGATGAAAATGTCTTGTCATAAAAACAACCATTCCATGATGTAATTAAGCTTTACCTAACGAGTACTCGAAGAAGCGAATACCCATTATCGTCGACATATCTACTTTCTACTGTTCGATCAGTTTGTGGGGCACAGTGGAACAGTTTTCTTCCTATATTCACAAAAGGCAATTTTTTTAAAATGATTTTTATTCCACTATCTCCTCTTTGCGTCTTGTGCTGCATCGACTCCATCACAAATAATCAGGAACTATTTTTCACATCACTACAATATAACATAGGTACCTATTTAGTAGATTTTGTATTGTATAAGTATATCATTTTTTTAATGCGTATTTATTTACAATCTATTAAGTTAATGGATCACCTTTTTAAAATAATAATATACACTTATTAATTAGGTATTGAATTAGTGATACTCTTTGGCAATCAAAAAATGATTGATTGATCGTTTAAATAGCCTGTCAAATAATGGCGCGTTGCTTCCTCTCCCCATCCTGTTTTTTTACATGGCTTGAGTAGTATTTTTTAAGAAACAAATTGGATTTTAACACTAATCGTAATCTTCTTGGTATTGACAAAATAATACTTCTGGTGTAATCCGGAGTTAGCCCTTCCCAAATTTCTTCTATTTTATCAAATAACTCCATTTCATTCTGTGGTTTAAAATTTATTTTGTACATTTTTTTTACCATCAATCCTTAAACATTTTCAATTGGATTTAAATCAGGACTTCTTGAGCACCTTGACATGTTACGTTGTTTGGTCTAAACCAGTTTCCTATATTTCTTGCAGTATGCACAGGGCAGTTATCCTGCTGAGATAGAAAGTTATTTCCTTCAAAAACTATCGCGGCAGAAGGAAGAAACACATTTTCCGAAATATGAAGTTATAATATTACTGTTTAGTGTTCCACCAATATTCCAGCATACACCTGCACCTTAAATACTTATCAATCATTTTCTGGTAAATATTGCATAGCAAACCCAATTCTTTGTTCCTTATCACTATTTTTTAAAAACGGTTTGGATGCAGCTGCTCGATTTCTTAATTCGGAACATCGTCTGACTCGGCATTGCGCAGTTCTAGATGAAGCAGGGAATCCTGTTATGTGCATAGCGGATTCTGCAGTTTCAAATGGATTTTGCCTTAAATACTCCACCAAATTTCGGTCTTCTTCATTGGATGATTTTCTATTATTTAAACCAGACCCAACAGACCTTTCAAGTGTTTGATGATAGCGCCATTGTTTTACAATTCCTTGAACAGTTGACAGTTGACAGATATTATGATAACAATTAACACGTTACAAAGGTAATACAGGTAAAAAAGTTGCATTTATAGTGTCACAGTTTAGTGTACGAAATTATCTGCTTTAGTCGTTTTTGAGTAAATGCGATGGATGTATTTGGAAAATAATCATGTTAAATTTCAGCTTTCTATGTTACAAGGTTTCGGCAAAAAACGGGCCGACATTCACAATAATAAAATATATATTTACTGTAAAGTTACCGTCATTGTCAGTTTTATTGGTTGTCTGTTAATTGTATAATTGCCCCATTATGTTGTTAAAGTCCTAACCCAAAGCCAATACTTCAACGTAATGAACTCATTACTTCAGCCCCCATATAAGTTTCAACAATTTTCTGAAATTGATAAAATTGATTGAACTAGCCTGAACTAGCCTATGTTGATACGTTGTTTCATAGGTCTTAATTGAGACAAATTCACTAATCAGATAATGAGAACTCTGTATTATAAATCATTAACCAATTATAACTGTTTCACATCAATGATAGTTATAGGTTTGAAAGTTGGTTGACATTATAACATTATTATACAAAATAAAAGCGGTCAAGACAGAGATAAATTTGCTTGGTGTTTCGTACTTCCACTGATGATTTTTTTCAATATAAGCGTCATCTTACACTGAATGCAGGAACTACAAGTCGTAAATGTAAGGATTGTGCAAAAATAAAGCATTATGTATACAATTTAAATCTGGTTCTTTTCTTATGCTATAATAATAAATACAAATAAAACTATAATAACTATTGTTTTTTGGCACTAAATCTATCATGTCAATTTATACCGTGCGAGCAAAAATTATTTGCATCAAAGAGGGCTTGGATTAAAAAACGTGGCGCTTGGTTTAGATCACAATGATATGGGGACGATATATCTAATCTAATCTAGGTTACAATTTTGTCAAATTCATATTATGACATGATATGCCAAACTAATAAGTAATAAAATAAGTAGACAAATACAAATTTATTTTTGTTGTTTACGAAATTAACAAAGTAAGAATATACAGAAAGAAAAAGAAAAATAATTACATAAATTGCTGAAATTGGCCACCGCCATGCTCCAAGCATAAATTCACACGTCTCTTCATATTTTCGAAAGTGTTGACCAGCATCTCTGAAGAAATGTTACCACATTCTTGGATTCATTGAGAGTAATTCCTGCTTTTTTTAAAATCTACGGCTTGTATATTTCTTGGAATACTTGCACTTTATAAGGAAATAAATTTAGCTGCTTCTTAAGAATAGTCCTGCATGTTCCATAAGATCTTCCCACTTTTTGGGACATGCGTCTTATACAATTTGTTGGCGTATTTTGCATTATTTCACGAACGTTTGCAACAAGTTCTTCTGTACTTACAGATGGTCTCCTGCTCCTTTTTTGTGTTGTATAGAACCTGTTTCTCTAAAGCCACGGCCACAGTTCTTTTCAGGCAATGATAAAAATCCCCAGCAATAAAAGCAACGTTAGGAAAATGTTCGTGAAAATCGTCCATGCACAAACTCGGATTGTATTGCCACTCACCATTTACTCTAACCCCGTTTCGAAAATACGCTTCAACCATGAATGTTTTGTGCTGTTCCGTAAAGCCCATTGTGTGTATTGTTCAAGAAATTGGAAAAATTAGCGGTGAATCAAATTACTTGTAACGACTGTCAAAGATGACGGAATAACTGATTGATTGTTAACTTAGGTAGTTACTGACACCCAACAGGTATTAAGCTCTACGGCTAAGCATTACGTTCTTAGATGCAAGGCCCTCTTTGATGCAAATAATTTTTGCTCGCACGGTACTAGAACATTTCCATATGGTCCCATTGAAATCAAAAGAGAATGTCATGTAGTGTCTAACACGCCTCGTTTTTTGCACGGTACGAAATGTTTATAAGCTAATTTTAGTCTCCATTTTCGCATCGACAATAATTAAAATTGCTGATAAGAGTTTTTATGGTGCAAGAGAAAATATTTAGTATGCAAGCAATATAAAACAAGACTTCCTCTTTCCTGTTAAACCTTTGTAACGTTTTACTAAACAGTCATCAATATAGTGTGTTTTTTTTAACTTGTAGTTGGTATACTTACAAGAATATTGTTTAATATTGCTTTCGCTATACAGGGTGTTCAAATTTTATATTGAAGTATGTGCCTCTTGCCCCATTGTATGTTTTTCGAGCAAGCAATTGGCCACCGATTTCCAATTTTACTCTGCGCGTGCGTGGTTTTTAACTGGTTGCAAACTGGCCGGATTTTCTGTCATCTGTTTGGGATATGTCGTGTGCGAACGCTTTTAAAACACGTGCGTATGCGTCCTTAATTTGCTGACTGTATCTGACCGCTGTATAACGAAGCTAATAAAGCAAAGCATAAAAGGTATATTTTATTATATGTGTGTTATTTGTAAAGTTCGTCGATAAATTTTGCGACGGATAATAAAACTGGGTACCTATCAACATAACCTAAATTTAAAACAAAAACGAAACAGGATACCAACCATGTTATTTCGCTCGACAACTTAATTTCGCTTTTGTCTCAGGCTTGGAAGTCAGAAAGTCAGATAGTTGCCAGCTCCTCTACCAAAACTGTTCTAATCAAACTGTATATTGTACACTTTGTAACGAAATCGTTCGCTTTTCGTTGTCGCGCGGTGTTTTTAATACGACTTGGCAACGTTCGAAATTGTGCCCGATCATGGCGTAGAACCTGGTGATTTTTATTGCCGATTCAAATCGAAAATCCGGAGAACAAAACAGTTTTAATGGGTACGCATGACTTCACAAAAATACGCATTTGTTTATTTTATTCGAAAATAGAAGCTGGAAGGATTGTGTAATACAATACCGAGGTAATATATGCGTTAGATTATTTATGTTACATCAGGTATTCTAATGTGTATGACACTATAGATAGACCAGGGCCCCACCAGCCTTTGAAAATGGTAAAAAGTGAAAAAAAAAATAATAGTAGGATGAAACCCATTGAAAAAGAAAGAGATACAACAAAAATGAAAGAAAAAATAATTTACGGGCGATCCGAGGTCGGGAAGTGGAAAGGGGTGAGTTTTTAAGGGTAGAAAACGATTTATCTCGATTTCCGGCAAAACTACAAGTCCTATGGAAAAACGTTAAATGGCAAAGTTGTAGGTAATAAAAAGATCTACAACTTTTGTATTTACACTATTTTCACATAACCTCAAAATTTATGTGAAAAATTCAAATAACCAAGTTTTTGGTTTTTTATTTTTTTTTTGCAAAAAAAAATTTTTTTTCAAGAAATTTGTTGAAAACTTACCTTTTTATGTCCCAAACACGCTGTAATTTTTTTGATTTATTTATTTTTTTTTTACCTTATTTTGACTTAATATCGAAAAAGCACCCTAATTTTCAATCGAAAATTCTCACGTCAAAATATCTGCTTTTTTAAAAAAGTCGGTGGGCTTTTTGTTCGTTGAAATCTCTACTTTCTGATGGTGTAAAAAAGTATATACATTACTATGGTAAATGTGCTCAAAAAATTCAAAGAAACGAAAAAAACTGGAATCCGATTTTTTTTTAAAATCATTATGTACAATTTTGATCTATTTATTAAAACTTATACTTTAATTACTCAAAAAACGTAAGATTCCATGTTACATTGATAAACAAAAAATTGCAAGTCGAAATTATACTATTTATACTATAAATTAACAACCAAATAAGTTAATAATTTAAGTTAAATAAGAGTTTTTTTCGTTTCTTTTCATTTTTTGAGAACATATTTTACCATAGTAATGTATATTTTTTTTACACGTAGATATTTCAACGAACAAAAAGCCCACCGACTTTTTTAAAAAAGCAGATATTTTGAAGTGAGAATTTTCGATTGAAAATTAGGGTGCTTTTTCGATATTAAGCCAAAATAAGGTGAAAAAATAAATATTTTAATTCAAAAAGATTACAGTGTGTTTGGGACATAAAAAGGTAAGTATTCACCAAATTTCGTAAAAAAAAATTTTTTTGTAAAAGATAAAAATAAAAAACCAAAAACTTGGTTATTTGAATTAATCACATAAATTTTGAGGTTGTGTGAAAAAGTGTAAATACAAAAGTTGTAGATCTTTTTATTACCTACAACTTTGCCATTTAACGTTTTTCCATAGGACTTGTAGTTTTGCCGGAAATCGAGATAAATCGTTTTCTACCCTTAAAAACCCACCTCCTTCCACTTCCCGACCTCGGATCGCCCGTAAATTATTTTTCCTTTCATTTTTGTTATATTCTCTTCCTTTTCCAATGGGTTTCATACTACTATTATTTTTTTTGGTTTCAAAAATTATCGACCCTGGTCTACTAGGCCTGCATCCTGCATGGTGTGGAGATGAGGCCTGGTAAAAAATAACCTTGCTTTGTTTTTTCGTCTTCTTTTTCTTGCCTTGTGGCTTTTGCTACTCGGTTTGGAGCAATTGGCGCTTTACCGATACTACCTCTGGTTGCAATCCTAAACGCTCTCTTGGCTGCCAGCCAATGGAAAATTTTCTCCGCAATTTTTAACGTTATTTAGTGGTTTGAGAAATGGTCCTCCAGGGTATTTAAGTTAATAGTACAGAAAGACAGATTTCATGTCCCTCCACCCCTCTCCAACCACTCCACTAATACCATTTGTCATGGCCGCCTGAGAATTCAGTTTTTGTCGTGACGTACGTCGTAGACCGCCATGGGTGTAAGATAAGAAACTGTCATATTTTGTCGAGATTTTGACGTTTTTTCGTACCGTGCGAGCAAAAATTATTTGCATCAAAGAGGGCTTGGATTAAAAAACGTAGGGCTTGGTTCAATACCCTCTGAATCAGAGGGTATTGCTTGGTTTAGATAAAATTACTTGTAACGGCTGTCAAAGATGATGGAATAACTGATTGATTGATACCGCTAAGCATGACGTCCTTAGATGCAAGGCCCTCTTTGATGGAAATAGTTTTTGCTCGCACGGTATATATCATAGAGAACATTTGCCGGTAAAATTTTCGACTGTTATAATATCTATTTGTTTATTTGCTTTAGAAACTCATTTTTCATATTTTTCGATCAGTATTTTTTTTAAAAAGAAAATACGTATTAACTTCAACATAATACATGTCGGGTGTGAATGTATCAACACAAGTTTATAAATAATATCAAATAAATAATTGCGGGTGGACTTGTCGGCCGATTCCGTGCCAAGCAATGAATGCATTTAAATTATTATGAAGGTAAATTTATTAATCTTTTTAATCCCGAAATTCTAGATGAAATTACTTGGGATTATAAGTTGCAAAAAACAGAAAGAGTGTTTATGTTATGGTTTATTTAACAGAAATGCACAAAATATCAATTCTACAGATGATTGGTTATGGAGATAAAACACGGACACAAATGGAAGTTGCTCGCTTATTTCATAAAAAATTTCTAAATTTGCCGCCTATAATTCGAGGGAAAATTAGTAAAATAGTAAAGCTGTTTCGCCGGCTTGGACATGTAAAGCAGATAAAAAAAACTAGCTGCCAATGCAATAAGTGGTGATACCAAATTAGATATTATGCTTGAGTTTGTGGAAAACCCACATACTTTTAGTCAAAAAACAGGTATCCTCCAACTTGCGTACGTCCAATTTGCGTACAAGGATTATTTCTTCCAACTTGCGTACATAGGTAGTAGGTCCCGCGAACCAGGTAAAACTGCAAGAGTTCATTATTCCAACTTGCGTACATACACAGGGTTTTAAACGGACCGTAATAATACGCCCTCTCCAATCTGTTCTAAAAGGTGTATTGGCAACCGGTTTGTTTGTTGCTATCAGAGCATTTTTTTATGTCCTCACATACACAGGGTTTTAAACGGACCGTAATAATACGCCCTCTTCAATCGGTTCTAAAAGGTGTATTGGCAACCGGTTTGTTCGTTGTTATCAGAGCATTTTTTTATGTCCTTAGTTTGTTTATAAGCTTCTAACATTTGTGTATGTACGCAAGTTGGAATAATGTACTCTTGCTGTTTTACCTGGTTCGCGGGACCTACCTACCCGTGTACGCAAGTTGGAAGAAATAATCCTTGATTCCCTGGCACGTACGCAAGTTGCATATATTCCAAAAAACAGCCCCAATGTTCGATGTTAGCCTTTCATCGATTATTCGAACATTACAAGAATATAAAATGTATTCATATAAAATGATACCTCCTACTCATGAGCTCATGGAAGACGATTTTGATAGGAGAACGTATTTTTATGAACAAATTATGGCAATGTTAGATAACAATGTGATCCCATTAGAACATGTTTTGTTTTCTGATGAGTGCACCTTTACACTTCACGGTCATGCTAATCGTCAGACTTTCCGCTATTGGTCTAGGGAAAATCCTCACTGGATTAGAGAAAAACATAGGCAATATCCTGAAAAGGTTAATGTTTGGGCGGGAATAGTTGGAGATCATAGGCTTCTAGGTCCCTTTTTCTTTAATGGCAATTTAAATGGCGATAATTATTTAGCACTGCTCCAAAATAATGTCTGGCCAGAAGAGAAGAAAATAAACAGTATTATACTGATTAGTTTTTGAGTGTGTTGTTAATTTTTGCAATAAATCTGAAAACACCTAATATTTCCGAAACAGTTGAAGATAGCTATAGGATATTGTACATAAAATATGTCTAAAATGTTTTGAAGAATCCAAAAATTGAATAATATACATTTGTATTTAAAATAAAAAAGTTGGTAGCGGCCACTGTTGACATGACACACCCTGTATAAAAAGTTTTTATTGAAAAAAATGCGCAACTAGAAATACCAATCGACGTGTCCGAGCGTTTTTTCAGATACGCCCTCATGTATTTATTATCGACTTTCTATCTATTTAAAAATGCAGAAAATAACCTGGACATTTTGTGCAAAAAAAATAAACTCTTTATTTATTTTCTTTACAAAACAACTGAATTAACACCTATTACCAAATAAGGGCAATAAAACAAAACCATGGTTATCCGTGGGAAGGCGTTTAGAAAACCATGGTGAAATAATAATGGGCGGTGATTCATCGAAATTATACACGACACACGCTGTGTATTAGAACGGGCTTTGTTTTTTTGTTTTGAGCAAATTAGCATTCATTACGCGTTGATGCTATATTATAAAGACTATAAAAAAATCACGGTAAAAATTAGGCAACTACCGTAACACTAACACGGCTTAATAACATCACAATTTACTGGCCGATTTAAACCAAATTCGGTACAGTTGTGTAAGAGGATCTAACGCACCGAATGACGATATTGGCGTTGTTGCCAGCTTTTTAGTTTGTCTGGAATTCGAACGAATTTTATATTTTTAAATATAACACCCAGTATATTTTTACATTTTTAAATTCCACATAAAATTATAATTATTTTTTATTAAATGCATTAGTCTATACTTCATAGTTTCCGAGATATTGACTCTCGAAAAGTGACATTTTTGAACTTTGACAGCTTATAACTTTCTAACAGTACGTCTTAGAGCAAAACGGCTTACATGTCCCTATCTTCAATTTTTATTATCTTCCCAAAAAAATCAACTTCCAGTTAAACCGGATGTAACTCGAAAGCAGGAAATATAGTTGTTCCGGTTTAACTGGAAGTTGATTTTTTTGGGAAGATAATAAAAATTGAAGATAGGGACATGTAAGCCGTTTTGCTCTAAGACGTACTGTTAGAAAGTTATAAGCTGTCAAAGTTCAAAAATGTCACTTTTCAAGAGTCAATATCTCGGAAACTATGAAGTATAGACTAATAATGCATTTAATAAAAAATAATTATAATTTTATGTGGAATTTAAAAATGTAAAAATATACTGGGTGTTATATTTAAAAATATAAAATTCGTTTGAATTCCAGACAAACTAAAAAGCTGGCAACAACGCCAATATCGTCATTCGGTGCGTTAGATCCTCTTACACAACTGTACCAAATTTGGTTTAAATCGGCCAGTAAATTGTGATGTTATTAAGCCGTTTCCAGACTTTATACACACACTGTATATGGCGTAAACCAAGGCTATACGTTAAAAAACAAGTGATGTTTTCACGTCTACCCCGCGCACGACGTATAGACCAGGGTCGATAATTTTTGAAACAAAAAAAAATAATAGTAGGATGAAACCCATTGGAAAAGGAAGCGAATATGACAAAAATGAAAGAAAAAATAATTTACGGGCGATCCGAGGTCGGGAAGTGGAAAGGGGTGAGTTTTTAAGGGTAGAAAACGATTTATCTCGATTTCCGGCAAAATTACAAGTCCTATGGAAAAACGTTAAATGGCAAAGTTGTAGGTACCTAATAAAAAGACCTACAACTTTTGTATTTACACTTTTTTAACATAACCTTAAAATTTATGTGAAAAATTCAAATAACGAAATTTTTGGTTTTTTATTTTTATCTTTTACAAAAAAATTTTTTTTTTACGAAATTTGGTGAAAGCTTACCTTTTTATGTCCCAAACTTACTGTAATTTTTTTGATTTAAAATATTTGTTTTTTCACCTTATTTTGACTTAATATCAAAAAAAGCACCCTAATTTTCAATCGAAAATTCTCACGTCGAAATATCTGCTTTTTTAAAAAAGTCGGTGGGCTACTTGTTCGTTGAAATCTCTACTTTCTGATGGTGTAAATAAATATACATTACTATGGTAAATGTGATGAAATCCCCTTTAAATCCTACCTTTAATTATATTTAGAACAACTATTTTCGCATTTTTTTGCGATCTTTATGTTTTATCGATTTGTAATTTTTTTGTTTATCAATGTAACATGGAATGTTACGTTTTTCGAGTAATTAAAGTATAAATTTTAATAAATAGCTCAAAATTGTACATAATGATTAAAAAAAAAAAATTCGGATTCGAGTTTTTTTCGTTTCTTTGCATTTTTTGAGAACATTTACCATAGTAATGTATATTTTTTTACACAATCAGAAAGTAGAGATTTCAACGAACAAAAAACCTACCGACTTTTTTAAAAAAGCAGATGTTTTGACGTGAGAACTTTCGATTGAAAATTAGGGTGCTTTTTCGATATTAAGTCAAAATAAGGTGAAAAAATAAATATTTTAAATCAAAAAGATTACAGTGTGTTTGGGACATAAAAAGGTAAATTTTCACCAAATTTCGTAAAAAAAAATTTTTTCTTGTAAAAAGATAAAAATAAAAAACCAAAAACTTGCTTATTTGAATTTTTGAAGATGTTAAACAATAATTTATGTATTAAGGGCATTATGATGATGTTTATATGCCTCCGAGGGCAACAATCTCACAAAGCCGAGGGCCTTTGGCCCAAGTGTTTGTAAGTTGCCCGAGTGTGTAGACATCAAGTAATGCCCGTGGTACATACAATATTTTATGTCCTACTTCAGATAATTCCAAGTTAAATTAAAAGAAAATTCAAAATCACGAAAGGTTTTTACCTATATAAAGTTGCTAAATAAACAAAGGTAATAAGTGTTCATTGTTGGGCTGTGAAGTCAAAACTGAAATTCATATAAAACAATGGATTTTCCGTTGATTCCGGATAGAATTGCTGTGAATGCTGTCGAAGCTTTGGATAATCTTGTTCCAAAGAAGTTTAAAGACGCCTATAATAAGGGATATCAAAAGTTTGGGGATTGGATGAAAAATAATGATGTAAAAATTATCACTTATAATCTCCCTAGCAGCAGAATTATTACCGATAATTTTTTTTAAGGTCACTAAGGGTTTCGTTGATAGAAAATTATCCCAGTCGAAGATGAGGAAAATTTTCTATCAACAAAAAAATGAGTGAAACCGAGAAAAAAATTATCGGGAATTAATTCTGCTGCGTGGTGTAGCGCATAGTTCAACTCGACATCTGAATTCCCGATAACAGTTCTTAACTTGCTGTATTGGGATATTTGCAATAACTATACCTACCCCTATTTTTTCTTTCAAGAGATCTAAGTTATTATTAAAATTGGTTTTATACACATGTGGCTTCAGATATCCCCATAAATGAAAGTCGATAATTGTGAGATCGGGACTCCCACGTGCCAACTGATGTGGACCATAGGCACCTTCCAATCCATTCGTTCCCAAAGTGATGATTTAGCCAATCATCAAAAGGAATTGAAAATTAGAATTGAAAAAAAATCCAAAAACTGTTGTTTCTGACGAACCCTGTATAGTAATCGCAAATTTGATATTCGAAATTGTAGTTTCATCACAAGCAGACGTTTTTATAAAGAATGGCTTTTTCTTCTATACCTACTAATAACAAAGTTTTTCCTCTTCCAAACTCTATCCGTGGACACACTGTATAAAAAAACCTCCCGAGTTGTGTGTTATATTTTTTCTACACCGGTTGTTCTGTATTCAAAAAAATTAATTTCTTTTTAATGTACAGGGTTATCCAACCAAGACTAGACAAGGCGATTTTTTGACTTTTCCTGTACTTTTATAAAAAAAACTGAAATAGCCATCTTAAGTCATTTTCTCCCGCGAATTCGATTATCTTCAGCAAAAAACAATTGAACATCAAACAAAAGTACTAGGGGTCACTTTGATATTTTTTTAAATGGAACACCCTGTATATTTTTACATTTTTAAATTCCACATAAAATTATAATTATTTTTTATTAAATGCATTATTAGTCTATACTTCATAGTTTCCGAGATATTGACTCTCGAAAAGTGACATTTTTGAACTTTGACAGCTTATAACTTGTAACAGTACGTCTTAGAGCAAAACGGCTTACCTGTCCCTGTCTTTAAATTTTATTATCTTCCCAAAAAAATTAACTTCCGGTTAAACCGGATGTAACTCGAAATAAGGAAATATAGTTGTTCCGGTTTAACTGGAAGTTGATTTTTTGGGAAGATAATAAAAATTGAAGATAGGGACATGTAAGCCGTTTTGCTCTAAGACGTACTGTTAGAAAGTTATAAGCTGTCAAAGTTCAAAAATGTCACTTTTCGAGAGTCAATATCTCGGAAACTATGAAGTATAGACTAATAGTGCATTTAATAAAAAATAATTATAATTTTATGTGGAATTTAAAAATGTAAAAATATACAGGGTGTTCCATTTAAAAAAATATCAAAGTGACCCCTAGTACTTTTGTTTGATGTTCAATTGTTTTTTGCTGAAGATATTCGAATTCGCGGGAGAAAATGACTTAAGATGGCTATTTCAGTTTTTTTTATAAAAGTACAGGAAAAGTCAAAAAATCGCCTTGTCTAGTCTTGGTTGGATAACCCTGTACACCTAATTTAAGAAATCCAACTTATACATATGAACAGAAAAAGTAAAAGTCTTCGATGAATATTGCAAAAATTGAACCAAACGTGCCCATTTCAATTAACTGCATAGATCTGATAAACCAAATAAGTTATTGCATAAATTCTGTTCATAAAACACGATTTTCCCTATAAGGGAAATGGACATTTCACCAGTCTCAAGCCGATAAAATTAGTTCGCCGGATTTTGTAAACAATCCGTATTTGGTAATTGTTAGTTTTTTTGTAAATATAAATAGAAACTAACAGGGTTTTGGTAATGTCACTAAGCAAATACCATCTTTGAATTTCAATTTGACCATATCGACTTTTCGGTAGAGGTCGAAAATTATCGACAGCCTATCGATCGTTTTTGCTCGATAATCAACAAATAAAAGCCCAAACTCCCGATAGGTCAACAAACAGGCTTCGCGGTCACAGTACAGGCCTATAAAGGAAAGTAGAATCCTTATACTCTGTTTCTTAAAGCCTGACACAGCTGATGGTCATGAGTCGTAAAACCTCAATTAGCGTAAGCGTAACAATAACAGGTACCTGATCTTAAGTAATTAAATTATCTATTATTGCATAGGTATTCAGATAGGTGGCTTATGTCATAGAATATTTCCAACTTCAAGTGAGGTAGTTTAGTTTTATTTTTATCGTGTTAGCGAAAGCTTGTGTGTACAGGCTTATCCAACCAAGACTAGACAAGGCGATTTTTTAACTTTTCCTGTACTTTTATAAAAAAACTGAAATAGCCATCTTAAGTCATTTTCTCCCGCGAATTCGAATATCTTCAGCAAAAAACAATTGAACATCAAACAAAAGTACTAGGGGTCACTTTGATATTTTTTTAAATGGGATGCCGTATTTTTAATGAGCTTATCCGATTTCTCATATAAATTTTGATCGAAAATGTTGGATTTTTAATTCAAAAACGCCTTTTTTCTTTAGTTTTAAATTCGGAAAATGTTCGTCTACCGTACGATTAATACCTGATGGATGGATACCCGTTTCACCTGTTCACCCTTTAACCTGCTTTAAAGCGTCCGTCAGTTAGACAAAATAATCAAGTGTCAAATTTCTACATGTATGTATATTTTTCACGAATTAATTACAAATTTAGTAGTTTTTGCAAATCTATTATTGCTTACGTATAAAAAAAGTATGACATATTAGAAAAAACTATAAACTAAAGTGAATAACTTTAATCAAACAAAATAAATTTGTAATTAATTCGTGAAAAATATATAGAAAACATAATATTACAATTTAAGAGGACAGGTAACTCCATTAAAAAAATGGGTCGAAAAGCTGAGTTCTATCGTAAATAGAACTTCTACTTACGATGCAGAAGTAAGAATAAGACTCAATGAATTCATTATCTTAATAATAATAACATAGTATAAAACAAAGTCGCTGTCGCTGTCTGTCCGTCCGTCCCTACCTATATATGCTTAAATCTTTAAAACTACGCAACGGATTTTGAAGCGGTTTTTTTTAATAGATAGAGTGATTCAAGGGGAAGGTTTTATGTATAACTAGCGACCCGCCCCGGCTTCGCACGGGTGCAATTTCAGAAAGTGGCATGCCGGGTACTAATATATCGGGTTTGTTCGGGTTTGTATTTATACACGCTAGTTTATTATATTTCGTTTTTTACTCGTTTTCAAAAGTGAATACAATCTTAAAATTTGAAGTATTTTTTAAAACCTTGTACCATGTTTTTAAGTTCAGTTTTGGTGGCTGGTTCAACGAAAATTCGAAAATAACTTTTTATTGATCCAGCAGACAGAAAAAAAACTTGACAAATGACTCAACAATAAGCGCTAAAAATGTGTTTTGTAAAAGGCGTGGGTTCGGTAATTGAGGAACGAAAATATAATTGTTGGGTTCAAGCTTTTTTATGTTTTTCAGTTGGACTCAACCGGAAGTATGAATTATTTTGGAACTGTAAAATTATTATTTTTCGGGATTTTTTTAATTCGGGGCGATATTTTTGGGGGTTTTATGCCACGAATTACCGGTGTAGCCCCAAATTACGACAGTAAAAAGCCGTATATATAAAGTAGATCTCGAAATAGACGTTCCAGTTTTACGTTAAATTTTGCAAAGGAAAACCAAAAGCGAGGCAAATCGATTTGTAATGGTTTTCCGGAAACTCTACCTCTCTTTTAATTAACCCGTTTTTCTCGGCATTTCCCGGCTCATTACGACAAACATCAAAAGGAACTTCGTGATTTATCCGCTATTTTTATTTCCTATTTCTAGTTTCAATCATGGACGGCGTAAATATTTTTTTCTTGGCTATGATGGGCCCTAAACTGTTACCATAGACTATATAGCTACGCTGGATAGCTATATATTGTGTGGTGTCACTTGCAATTCAATTCATTTCAATATTTTCTTTTTAAGATTACTTTAAAAATTTGCCTAACATGTTTAACATGATCTAACATACCCGAATAAATGCTGCCAAGAGTTTTTAGCAGATTTATTTTTCCTTCGAACATTTATTTATCTTTTAGAATTATGAATAAAAATCCACATCGACGTAACTGACTATAATACCCTATACATTTTATCTTGAGGAAGATTACAGAAACCCATTTTATACCAAGCATTCTACGCGTCATTTAATGACGTAGAAAAAGTAAGGTTAGGAGTAACTTTTAAAAAGTGACAAACCTGTCAGAAAATAAATAATCACTAATAATACAATCATGTATAAAAGGTACCTATAAATGGCTTGAATGCAGGGGTAACTTCCGGAACCATGCAATAAAATTATTAAAAAAAAATAATTAGTATCTAATTTTGGAAGGGCTGTTCAGGGAAGCATTGACGAATAGTATGCCTATGTTTTTTTTAAATAAATGCACAGAAACTTAAAAAAAAAAACAATTTTTTGAAACCACTAAAATTGCCACAATTTACCTTAAAATCCTTGAAAGTAAACACGTCGATTTTTAGAACTGAAGTAAAAACAACGATTTTTACTGATAACACGATATTTTCAAGTCTATCTAGATGTCATCTCTTCTAAGAATTCTAGAGAATAAGTGTTTGTTTTGACAGGAAAGGTTCCGTAATTGCATAAAACACGAAAGTAAACAACACTATGACCGGCTAACTAACGTCTGCCTTGCTCTACCAACTCCAGAATATGTCTGTCTTTCTTCTTCGTGTGTCAAAGGCATAAAATTAACTACTCCGATCAACACAGCACTGCAGTGCGCATACGAATCGTCAATAGTTAGGCAAATCGAATTTAACAGGTAAAAGTTAGAAAATTGTTTTTTCTGTCATATTTCTCAAGAAAAAATGAACCATTTGGAACGCTTTTGAGGACGGTTTTTTTTTTAAATCTTATTTAAACACAATTCCTCTCTCCGTCTATGCATCTTTCGTCTCTTTCCGATTTAAATTTACTAGTGGGTGACTGGGCACATTATTTCTAGATTTTGACGCGATGCCAACTCGTGAGTAATAATCGTATACGCACCTGAGAGCTTTTTCGAACAGGTAATATACAGGATGTACCAAAAAAGAAGAAAATAAAAATCGGTGACCCAGAAAGTTAGTTAGTTTAATTGAATTAGAGAAGAACACAATATTTGTTATGTGACTCGACCTATTTCAGCGACGTAGCAAATTTTGAAATGAATAAAGTTTTCATTATTTCGTTTGGAGTAAATTTGCGTTTATTTAATAGGGAACTTTCCAATTTTTTTTTTTCAATAGGTAATATGATTTAGTTAGGCCTAAAAAAAATATTCCCCAATTATTACTCCTTAAAAATCAGTAATAACTTGGTAAAAATTCTTTAAAGTTTCGCGCGTGTCAAAAGCATTTCAAACGACCTTTTAAGCGCGCCAAGCCCGATGACGTCACGAAGTATGACTTTTCCGTCATCCGTCATCCTGACTGGTGGCCGAGCTACCGAGTTTACATGTGGATTGCCGTGTTTTATTGTTATTGTATTGTTGTTTTAAGGTGGAATTTTGAACGTCGTTCAATTTATTGCCAACCTATAACCTATTCCGTGGATGTCATCATGACAAATGATACTTCGTGACGTCACGACCCGTTTTTACCCGCTTGGGATAATTTGAATTTTGGGGCATTTTTAAATCTTGCTAGCGGTCTTTTGGGACAAATTATGTTGTTTTTTGCTGCCATATGTTTTATGACAATATATACTTATGATTTATAGAATTGTTTTCCCATTTAAAATTTTTGTCAAGTTCCCTATTGTTGTCATGGAAGTTATGTGGCTATGCAGTACTAACAGGACAATAATAACTTCGAACATCTGTATAGGGAGCGATCAATACAAATTTTGTTATATTTGTATTGTAGTTTCAGTGTGTGATGCAGTAAAATGTGTGATGCATAAAGGTTTGATAGAATATAATAATTTGGAAAATTCTATTAAATCTCAAACATCATCAAAACTATTTAAAAAAAACTTTAAAATTACATTTAACTAAAAAACAAAATGATACGTAATATTTGATACAATTTGCAAAATGTTTAACTTTTCTGTCTGTTTTTGGTTAAAAAAAGGTTGCGTTTTAAAATTTAAAAATAAATCTACAAAAATGTATTAAAAAATATTTAATTGTAGCTTTTTGCTAAATAATACATGTTACTACTACTACTACTGAAACTAGAAATAGTGTAAATTCAAATAAGGCCCTTTTACATAATAATATGTTTTATGACACCTATTGAATAAAAAACATGGGTACTTTATTCCACTCACTGAAAGAGCAAAAATAGACTGTTGACTGTTAAGGTCCCCTCCTCTCTAAGCCTAGATGCACAGATCTTTAAGTATAGATTTCACATTTGGTTTTAGAGTCGAGGTGTTTGACCTTAGAAAATTCAGGGGCTATTTTTAAAATTCTCGCGGGGGCAATATCCGACAAGGTACAATATTTATTTCCTATGGAGCATAAATATTGTAGATTTATAGGAATATGTGTAAAGTTTTATTAATGGAAATGAAAATAATTCGATGGGACCCCAGCGATTAATAAAAATAACCTTTCGTTTTTAAAATGATGGGCAACCACAAAAAAAGAAAATTTGGAAAAAATATTTTTTTTGTCTGATCCTAGAGTTGCTGATACTGATGAGCCATGATAAGGCGATACGCGTCCGAGGACGGATCCGACAAATGAAAGGTTTCGACAGCGTAAATAGCTCTGAAATTTAAAATTCAGTTGAAGCGGGAGGCGTGACACCGGGATACATTTTCGGACAGTTGCGGTCTTTTAGGTTTTTACTTATCTTAACATAGTATAAAACAAAGTCGCTATCCTGTACCAGCTTATCTCCTGCGCAAACAAAAGTTACGTTTTATGGGTGAAAAAATACGTCCGAGCGCATGACTCGTCGGTCAGCTGTCTTCATTCGGGGAACCTTCGTGCATGCGCACAAACCTCGTGTTATCGGCCGTCCTACTTTATCGACAATAATCGACGCGCTCAAGAATACTCTCCAGAACCGGCTCGGGCCCCATTTTTGTTGTTGTGTTTTAAGGTTTCTCTTCTCTGCGGATTCCTCGTAGTTTTCTTAAGTTTTCAGCTATCGGATCGGCTATCGTGGATTGTGGGACTGGTGTTTAATATTTATGGATTTCTGGTTTTTGTGTAGTTTAGTTAGTGAATTGTGTTTGTGCTTTTAGTGATTCGGATTGTAATATAAACAATGACTAGTACTAGTTGCAGCCGTTGTATAATTGTATTATGCCCAAATAGGGGTAAAACAAACCCTCTATGGTGACATATGAGCAAGAATTTAAATTTTAAAGCCCGGACCTGTCTATTTTCCCATTCGTCAAACGATAATGTTGCAGTGCGCATGTCTAATAGTTCCCAGTTTTGTTTACATGCGCGAGGCCATAAAACTGCCACATTCGTGATTATTGTTTGTTTATCTAAAGGTAAATTGTCTATGGTCTTATGTGCTTAAATCTTTAAAACTACGCAACGGATTTTGAAGCGGTTTTTTTTAATAGACGGAGTGATTCAAGAGGAAGGTTTTTATGTATAATTAGCGACCCGCCCCGGCTTCGCACGGGTGGAATTTCAGAAAGTGGCATGCCGGGTACTAATATATCGGGTTTGTATTTATACCAGCGGGTTGCAACGCATGCCGGGTACACGCTAGTTAAATATAAATTCCTTTTGTTTCCTGCCCGTGTTGTAAATAAATTATACATAGTAAAAACTTTATCTGATTTAGTTCTAGCCGATACTAGACATTAACAAAACAAGGTGATAGTGAAATAGTTAGTGATGTTAAATTCTCGGTAATAATCTTTTGGAGAATATTCTCAAGTTAGAGAATTTTCTGAGAATGGTAAGAAAACCGCTAGAAATGGCAATAAAAAAAAATTAAAAATTACCTATTCTGCTTATTTTCGGCAAATGTCAAACGACGTTAATCAAACAAAACGTAACGAAATAAAATTTTTATTTAAAAAACATAACATACCTTCCCAAGAATAACTAAAAACTAAACAAAAAAAAAACAGTCAAATGAAGAAACATAGGAGTATACGTTCGCGCTTCTAGGGGATTTCCCCGAATCACTGTTGCCAGACGTAAAACACTGTTGCCAGAGTTATAGAAAAGGTTAGAGAAACTCAAAATTTTAAAAATCATTGCAAAATTTTTTAGTGTAAATCGAGGCGGTATAAATTATGTAGAAAAACTTCTCTAGAGAATATTCCCGGGAGAATTTTCCCGTTCTCGAGAATATTCTCCTCTCACATCACTAGAAATAGTGTATCGTTTTAAGAGAACAGGTCTGCCAAAAAATTCGACCGTTTTAACCCATTTTTTTAATGGAGTTACCTGTCCTCTTAAATTGTAATATTATGGTACGTTCTTATTTTCATTTTTTTTGGTTTCTATATGTAATTTTTATTTATAATTTATATTTATTCCGATTCGTATGTATTTTTTAAGGTGTGCAAAAAATATTTGTATATTTAACTGAATTAATTTTATTTTCTCAATACAAAAACAGTTCATGCTTAAAAGAGTTACCAAATTAAACGTCTAGAAAGTAGTCTTTACTATCACTAAATTCGAAGGATTCATCTGTGGAGTCAAGTGAAATAATAAGTGGTTCTACCGTTTCTTCCATCAGGTTGTCTACGTCCCACATTTTTTTCCCTCTTTTATTACATTTTTATCTTGCCATATCTTTTTGACTGAATGTCCTTCGTTAACCCAGGTTTTGTCTAAATAAAACAGTGGTCCTTTTTTCACTTCTATATCTGCTCATATCTCTTAGATACTGTCGTCTCCAAAAAATTATATCTTCTCTATCCAATACCATTGACTTTCGGTTGTGTTTTTTCCCAAGAAAATATTAATTGGTGTAAGATTTGCTACAATTTTTTTCTTCCTACGGTGGGTTTAAAATTTTATCTAATGTTGTATTGAAATAAAAATTATGCACTCTTCTTCTTATGATACTTTTCACATCCTCATCAATTTGTATAGGTGTCCTTCCTGGAGACTGTTTAGGATGGGCTACAGTTCCAGATTTTCTTTCCCTAAGAAGCCTATAGATTGTTGATTCACTAACTCCTGTCTTATTAGCGCACATGCTGATACTAGGTTTCTGACAGTACTAGATGGTGTTTGGTGCACAAGTACAACGTGTACATTTAAAACTATTGTCTTTGCTTTTAGGCCAAGGCAAGCACACCTTTACAAAACACTTGGCAAATAACGATTCGCCATTTTTATATTATTTTTATAATATACACACAAGCTTTCAGTAACACGTTAAAAATAATGCTAAACTACCTCACTTGAAGTTGGAAATGTTCTATGACATAAGCCACCTACCTGTACACCTATGCAATAATAGATAATTTAATTACTTAAGATCAGGTACCTGTTATTGTTACGCTTATGGTTTATTGAGGTTTTACGACTCATGACCCTCGACTGTGCTGTCAGGCTTTAAGAAACAGAGTACAGAGAACCCACGCTATATTGAACAACCCAATATTTACCTATTATGCAATATTAACGTCGGCGACTACATTATGTTTAAAATTATCGTTCTGGCCTGTTGGTTATCCCAAAATATCCACAAGATAAAGGTAAATATAGAAAAAGCACTAAACTTGACAAAGTAACTAGGTCGTAAAACACTCTGTGTAAGATTTTACTACCGTTTCGTAAAATTGTTATTCTCCTCACCGATGGATACCTAATGCATGTTACACTGATGTCATTTCTTTAAATAATGTCAACAAGACTTCCTTGTTCTTTACAGAACTTCAAAATGGGTTTGTTGATTGCTCTGAGGTGAAGAAACTTTGTTAGTTCACGGAAATATTCTCTAATAAAAATCCAGAAGAAGGAGAATCTTAAAAAAAAATTACCTTCTCGGACTTCCATCGTCTATATTTTGTTACTTAACAGAACGTTTCGGTTACTAACTATCTCTAACCGTTTTCAAGTGTAAACTACATTATAATTCTAACCGTCTTAAATACTATCCATGTGCAATGAAGCTTGATGACTCCTCGTACGTGCTTATTGGAGTGTGAAGTTTGAGCTGTTGCTTTTAGACAAGAAGATGCTTCCAGATATTAGGAATATCTATACTTGGTTTACTAAATATATGGGTATTTTGATTCATGAAAGCTGCTTCTTTGAATTTTCGTTTTCTCCAGTGCTGTTCAGTGTCCAAAACCTTGGCTTCTGACCACTATATATTATGTTGGTTGGCCCATACATGTTCCGCTATAACTGATCGCGAAGTTTCACCTCTTTGAGTATGTTTCAGATGTTCTTTAACTCGTACAGGAAGAGGTATTTTTGTTTTTCCAATGTACGATTCGCCACACTCGCAAGGGATTTGTTGCGTTTTCATTACGGGGAGGTTTTACTTTTGTAAGAAAGTTTCTAAGAGCATTTCCGGATTTGAAGGCTGTTTTGATATTATAGTTTTTGGTTATCCTTCTAATCTTTTCAGAAATCCCCTTGACATAAGGTATTGTAAGAAATGCTCCTCTTTCGTTTCTGTATTAGTTTTCATTTTGCGATTTTTAAGTTTTAAGATAATAGTTACAACGGTTTCCGGGTGACCATTCTGTTTTAAATCTTTTTTGATATTTGAAATTTTAATATTAAGGTCTTCCGGATTGCTGCAAACGTTAGATGCTCTGTGATGAAGAGTTTGAATTATGCCCTGTTTTATGGAGTTTGAATGATTCGTTCCGTGATTAAGGTGTGAGTGGGTTTCCTGTACACTAAAGTTTTTATGTTTTCAGCACTTCGTATGGGGAGAATCTTGATTTTACATATTATCGTCGTTATGATACTAGTTTCGGCCGTTTACGAAATATTAACATTGAAAATAAATTAGACAGACAAAGCCAACTTCCCATACTGTCAAATATAGTGTTAAAAGTGGTCCACTATACCTGAGGAGAAAAAAAAATTGTCACTATAGGAAGATTGGCATTGTTTTTGGCTGTTAGGTACCTATATTACGTTTGTGTATTTTGTTTTAAAAGTTAATATCCCGTAATCGGGTGAAGAATGATTTATGAAAAATGTGATTCCATGTAAGATTGGGTATGTGCAAGTATACCTACTATTTTTTTATTTCTATACTTCACTACATAATTAATCATGCTATTAAAAAGATTGATTACTTTTATTAAAGCACATGTATTGTTAAAACGCTATTACGGCATTTTCCTCTTTATAAACAATTTATTTGAATTAATATTACCACGCATCGTTAAAGAATGAAAAAAATTGTTGTAGTATTAAGAGTTATAGGAGTTATAAAAAGGAATAAATAACAAAAACGTTAAAAGTGTTCTAATAATTAATGCACCCAAATATGTGCTTAAATCTTTAAAACTACGCAACGGATTTTGAAGCGGTTTTTTTAAA
This sequence comes from Polydrusus pterygomalis, assembly GCA_963969555.1. Taxonomy (NCBI): domain Eukaryota; kingdom Metazoa; phylum Arthropoda; class Insecta; order Coleoptera; family Curculionidae; genus Polydrusus; species Polydrusus pterygomalis. Next base: position 13,355,012 of record OZ018383.1, read on the forward strand.
TAGATAGAGTGATTCAAGGGGAAGGTTTTTATGTATAACTAGCGACCCGCCCCGGCTTTGCACGGGTGCAATTTCAGAAAGTGGCATGCCGGGTACTAATATATCGGGTTTGTTCGGGTTTCTATTTATACCAGCGGGTTGCAACGCATGCCAGGTACACGATAGTAATAGATACTCTTATGCAATGTTAAACGACAAGAATACATTTACACTAGAAGCTATTTAGATTTTTGAGAACTACAGCGCTGATTTTTAGTGGTAAGTATATGCTTTATTACCCGTAGCAAGCAAATATTATTATGATTAATGTCAAGTTTCATTACAACTGCCAATCGGAACTAATACAGTATATAAAACCAGATTACACCCCCAATAAAATTTGACAATCACTATGAGTATTCATAGCAATAATGGCTATAAACCATTCTATGGTAGCATTAAGTCCTATTTCCTATTGATAAAATTATACCTTGATTTTATCACTACGCAACGGCCCAGCAATTTTAGTTGTCTTACAGCAGGAAAGCGCGTTGCTGTCACATATAGTATTAAACAGTTGTATAAAGAGTATGTGAATTCTTATAAGGAATAGAAGGCTTTTTCTCAGTGCAAGAATAATAATAATAATTGATAATTTATTTCTGAGAATAGGACGACATCTTGAGATAACCAGTATCTATTATATACAGTGTGTGTATAAAGTCTGGAAACGGCTTAATAACATCACAATTTACTGGCCGATTTAAACCAAATTTGGTACAGTTGTGTAAGAGGATCTAACGCACCGAATGACGATATTGGCGTTGTTGCCAGCTTTTTAGTTTGTCTAGAATTCGAACGAATTATATATTTTTAAATATAACACCCAGTATATTTTTACATTTTTAAATTCCACATAAAATTATAATTATTTTTTATTAAATGCATTATTAGTCTATACTTCATAGTTTCCGAGATATTGACTCTCGAAAAGTGACATTTTTGAACTTTGACAGCTTATAACTTTCTAACAGTACGTCTTAGAGCAAAACGGCTTACATGTCCCTATCTTCAATTTTTATTATCTTCCCAAAAAAATCAACTTCCGGTTAAACCGGGTGTAACTCGAAAGCAGGAAATATAGTTGTTCCGGTTTAACTGGAAGTTGATTTTTTTGGGAAGATAATAAAAATTGAAGATAGGGACATGTAAGCCGTTTTGCTCTAAGACGTACTGTTAGAAAGTTATAAGCTGTCAAAGTTCAAAAATGTCACTTTTCGAGAGTCAATATCTCGGAAACTATGAAGTATAGACTAATAATGCATTCAATAGAAAATAATTATAATTTTATGTGGAATCTAAAAATGTAAAAATATACTGGGTGTTATATTTAAAAATATAAAATTCGTTCGAATTCCAGACAAACTAAAAAGCTGGCAACAACGCCAATATCGTCATTCGATGCGTTAGATCCTCTTACACAACTGTACCAAATTTGGTAAAATTGTGATGTTATTAAGCCGTTTCCAGACTTTATACACACACTGTACTATATTATACATATATATACTGTATTATACGGCTACACTTTGCGATAACCGTAAAGTAACAGGTACAAAACTCCTCTTTTGTTAAGGTACTTTTAATTTTGCGGTAATTTTGACATTTGAAACGGTCGTTTTTTCACGTCACCTTTACGACTTCAAATTGAATAAAATATGATTGATTATTGTGTGGGTGCGATTCCAATAAAAAGAGCGCGTTGTTCCTTTGTGCCGGTATATTATCAATTAAACGTCTCAATGACATTGATCGTCGAGAAGTGGACATTAACAAACCAGCAACATCTTTTAATATACTACTACCAAAAATCATACGCGGTAATGGTTCAATAATTTCATTCATAAGCGTACTTTTGCGCAAAATATAATACTTAACCGTCTATGGAGCCTCTTTGTTGAGTGTAGAAAAGTCAATTGACTCTAGGTGATCAATAATCACTGCAATAAACAGTTAATATAACCTTTTCACGATCTAGGCCTGCATACGAGTTGATGGTACTTGTATGGTATTGGCATTTTACAAGTTGATAACCGATTTCTACAAAATTACATAGAAAATCAGCAACTAATTTGGCTTATTATTAACCCATGGCGTTAAGTGACTGTTAGCAGATTATACCGTGCGAGCAAAAATTATTTGCATTAAAGAGGGCTTGGATTAAAAAACGTAGGGCTTGGTTTCGATCACAATGATATGGGGACGATATATCTAACCAAATCTAGGTTAAAATTTTGTCATTCATATTATTACATGGTATGCTAAACTTAGGGTTGTGCCTGGTCAATTGACCGCGGTCAATTGACCGAGATTTTGACCGATTTTGACCGGGTCAAATTAGGTCAAAAACTTTTGCAGCCTTTTGTGAGAGAAATTGGTCCTCATGGGGCATTGTACATTCGCTCTGGAAAGCTTGTTTATATAAAGTACAACTGAAAGCTGTTAAGTGGCAGTGGAAATAAAAAAAATGGAAATTCGGAGGAACCAGCGCTAAATTTCAGTAGTGAGGATAAAACGAGTGATTCAGCTTCGGAAAAACATAAAGGCAATGCCGGGGGTGAGTTCAGTGACGAAGATGATGTACCTACCTTTATCTAAGCTATCTACCAAGACCAGTACTGCCAGTAGTCTCTCATTTCATCATCAATCAGTCACTCACTAATTACTTCATTAGTAATTTAGTATTGTTTGATTAATATTATACATAATATTTATGTGTCATTTTTGTGTTTTTTGTACCTCAGAATGGTTTCTTTATTTTTTGTTAGCTGTTTTTTAATAAAGACACGTTTCTATGTAATTACTCATGGCTTTGATTCTTTTTACAAAACTGAGGAATTTGACCGGGGCTTGCTCAATTGACCGGTCAATTGACCACAAAAGATTTTGACGGTCAAAATCCCAACCCTAGCTAAACTAATGAGTAATAAAATAAGTAGACAAATACAAATTTATTTTTGTTGTTTACAAAATTAAAAAAGTAAGAATATATAGAAAGAAAAAGAAAAATAATTACATAAATTGCTGAAATTGGTCACCGCCATGTTCCAAGCATAAATTCACACGTCTCTTCATATTTTCGAAAGTGTTGCCCAACATTTATGGAGAAATGTTACCACATTCTTGGATAATCCTTTCTTGTAATTGTTCTAAATTTGCAACTGGTGTTTTAAAAATAGTGTTCTTTAAATGAGGAAAAACGAAGTAATCCGTAACCGTTAAACAAGGTGATCTAGGTGGGAATTCAATGTCTGATCGAAAACTGATCAATCTGTCGTCGAAAAAATGGCGTATTTAATAGTTTCGGCGGCTCTATGGGCGGTTGCACCGTCCTGTTGAAAATATCCAAAACGTAGTTCGTCGTCAAGTAATTGCTCCACAAATGGATTCAAAATATTGTCTCTATACCGCTGTGCTGTAACTGTGTCATGGAAAAAAATAGGACAAACAATTCTTCTTCGGGAAACAGCTAACCACGCACCAATTTTTGAGGGTGCAAAAAAATCGGGATTTTCCCTACTCCACATGCGTGTATTCTGAGAATTCACATAACCGGAGAGGTGGAACCAGGCTTCATCCGAAAAAAATGTCAGGTCTAATAAATCATTTCTTTCCAATAAATTTTGGGTAAACCATTGAGAGTAATTCCTGCGTCTTACAAAATCTGCGACGACAGATTGATCAGTTTTCGATCAGACATTGAATTCCCACCTAGATCACCTTGTTGCAAATTTAGAACAATTACAAGAAAGGATTATCCAAGAACGTGGTAACATTTCTCCAGAGATGCTGGTCAACACTTTCGAAAATATGAAGAGACGTGTAAATGTATGCTTGGAGCATGGCGGTGGCCAATTTCAGCAATTTATGCAATTCTTTTTCTTTCTGTATATTCTTACTTTGTTAATTTTGTAAACAACAAAAATAAATTTGTATTTGTCTACTTATTTTATTATGTACTCGTTAGTTTCGCATATATCATGCCATAATATGAATTTGACAAAATTTTAACCTAGATTTTGTTAGATATATCGTCCCCATATCATTGTGATCTAAACCAAGCCCTACGTTTTTTAATCCAAGCCCTCTTTGATGCAAATAATTTTTGCTCGCACGGAATCAGAGTTGTTGTTTACTGAATTAATGAATTTTTCCTTATAGTCGCTAAAAGTATTTACCGTTTTTGAATATACTTGCCGGCAATTTTTAAAACGAAGACAAATATTGTTTTAATTCCCATTAGCGCCATGTATTAATTATTTTGTCTCAGTTCTTTCGCCGCAAAGCCGACGTTTAATATACAAGATTTAATAAAGTGTGCATAGGGTTATCGAATCGTAAAGTTTACTTTAATGTTTTAATAGCATTATTAAAATACGCGTGTAGGTTTATGGTTCAATAAACACCTCTGGGTTTGTTCGGGTCTGCTTGTTCGCTTAATACCACAGACCTAAAAAAAAAAGGAGGACGACCTTCTGGGATATAAGGATAAGATGTTTTCGCCCAAATGCAAAATGATCTTGATGATGTCAATAATTTAGGAAACGCAAAACTAAAGCTATTGATGACCGATTTCTTGTACTCAAAACTCTTGGAAATCGTCGTTTGACGTCAGTACAGGCGAGAAACCAACTTCGAGAGGTTCGATTTAAAAATGTCAGTTCTTGGACAGTTCGTCGAAGATTACACGAAGGTAATTTAATCTCACGCGGACCAGCAACTGGACCTAAATTACTACCGCGTCATAAGAGTCAAGAATGGAGGAATATTATCCAGGATGATATTCGCGGGCTATATGATGGCATGAACCGACGTGTACAGGCAGTAGTAAGGGTTAGAGGAGGCGATAGAAAGAATAGAGATGTGTTTAAGTGAAAAAGTTTATTAAATCTTGATTATTACAATAACATTTGTTTTCTTGCATTTTAATAGTCTATTTTATTTTGAATGCAATGGCAATGCGAAAATTATGAAAAAATTTAAATTATTGACATCATCAAGATCATTTTGCATTTGGGTGAGAACAAATGCACGTATTGACATGAACAAAAATGCAAAGACTATTTGCTGCCCAATGAAAAATGATATTTTGATGTAATTTTGCTTCTTAATTATTCCAGTGTACTATGGCTGCATGCTTAAAGTTTTTTGTTTTTGTAGGTCGCCATAATACTAATTTGAGTTGGGATTGACTGTAACGTAAAAAAAATAATGACATCTGGACATTACAATTAAAAACACGGGATCATATGGGGATGGGGAATAAGTATTCTTCTTATTTTTTAGTTCTGTGTTTAATATAGACAACAAGTAACGTTTACAAAGTAATCAGGCTGAAAGATGAAGTAGATCTTCAGAGTTCGATGCATCGCAGTTTGTAAAATAAACAATTTCTTTGCCCTCTATTGGAAAATTGTTGGTACATCCTTAATGATCAAGGCTCAAGCATGATACTGCATTTTCGTTCCCTTCCTGATTGGTAATTGTCAAAAAGATTCTGGGTTCGGTTCCCAACAAAAGTATGAAACTTCAATTTGAAAACTGCCCTCACTTAGCTAAAAATTCTGTCGGTCACTCGTTTGATCTGAATAACACCTATAAAACAATGTAAGCGTTTAGTGTGTGCTTGGATCATCATAAATAACGTTAAACGTGCCAAATTCCAACTCTTTACGTCACACAGTCTCTCAGAGAAGTGGTTGAGTGACTGTGACCCGTGACGAACATACAGATATCTTTTTAGAACAGAGTATATTCCTCGGTTTTGTGGTCATATTTTATTATCATTTTTAAGACACCCAACCTCGTTTCAGAACTTCCTGTATTTGTACACTTACCATATAACAACAAAACGTCAGATAAAACCAACACAAGAGGAAATTCAACGATAAGATCTGCGGCTCATTTTGCCGGCCCGTCATTTACTTATTTTTTCACAGATTTCATCTCTATTGTTCAATTGTCTAGACCACTTTCGGTTACTTGAAAAATTAATACGGTATTTTACCGAATAGAAGACACATTTGTATTAAACGGAGAAAATATTTTAAGTGAAAGTGGAAATACCTGTTTTAATATGGAAATGGTCCTATCAAGACATAGTTTGTATTATTAGCTTATTTTTTATTAGCCCATATTAAATAATAATAATAATAATAATAATAATAAGTTTATTTAAAAATTTAATAATATAATAAATATGTTTATGTTGTCTTCGATAAACTTATTTTTTAATCCCCTGAAGCTGAGCTTGTTAGGGGCAAATCTTATTTTTTGTTTTAGTATGTAAAATCATAAATCATAAATATGCATTAAAAATCAATTTTTTTAAAGTAAAAATGTTAATTTATAGTATAAACGCAGCTTTTTTGAAGAAATATATTACCTATAATAAAATTATTAATTTATAATTTTTAAGTAAAAAATATTACTCATATAAATTATTCAGAACAATATTAATTAATTAATTAAAGCATTTCTAAAAATATTTTCAAATTGTCTGTTTTTAATATCCATGTTTTTATTTCGACTTAAAATTTTTTTAATGAAATCAATTTTTTAATTTTTGTTGGTAAATAATGGTTTAATAAAAACATAAATATTTGAAATTTTTTTGTCCTATGGACTTATTTATTTTAGGTTTTATGGTTATTTCATTTTTATGACGTGTATTATAATTATGGTTTTTAAATTGTAGAAGGTTTTTATTTTTAAATATATATATTAAGATGTTATAAATGTAAAGTTGTCTAATGTTCAACTTTTTTGTTTCTGAATATAATTCTTTTGAAGGATAAAGATAATCTTTATTGTATATAATTTTTAGAAACCTTTTTTGTAATATTTCTAATTTTTTAACTAAAGTTCTATTTATTCCTCCCCAACCTAAAATTCCGTAATTTAAATGAGTTTTAACTAACGCGTAATATAATATTTCCATATGTCTTACATTTAAAATTTTTTTAATGTTTTTAAAAATCGGTAGTAAACTTCTTAATTTTTTAATTAAGTATTCTATGTGAAAATTCCAATTTAATTTACTGTCAAAAATAATTCCCAAATATTTTATTTTATTAACTTTAAAAATTTGAATGTCTTCATTTATTTGAATACTATTCATATTTTGTGGTAGGTTATTTAGGTTTAAAGTAAAAGGAATATAATTTGTTTTATTAAAATTAATTGTTAACAAATTGTTATCAAACCAATTTTTTATAATTTTAAAATATTTTTTAATTTTATTATTATATAAACGACAAACGAACAAACCCAACTAATCTACCCTTTGGATATCAATTTAACTAAGGATTAAATTGGAATACCTTTTGTTCGTTTGCCCGTTTGTCCTGTGGTGTGCCGAAAGGCTGTATCTTTCGAATCAATGTACCCATCTTCTCCATCAGTGTATTACACAACATTGAACAAACTTTTTTTTCTTTGTAGTCATGTTTGCAACGTAAAAATTCCTTTTTTATTGTTATTGCCATTGATAATTATTATTGAACGTTTTGTAACTAGCAATCAGCGTTTCTCCAGTTCAAGCTCTTTAGGAGTTATTGAAATATTTGTTGATTGTAAATCATAGTCTTCGCTTTGTGTATAATACTTATATTATTTATACTAATTGATGATCTTTAAATATTACCGGCTTGTAGCCGTTTAAGTGGGCTTTGCTATTAGACCAGGGTCGATCATTTTTGAAACCAAAAAAAATAATAGTAGAATGAAACCCATTGGAAAAGGAAGAGAATATAACAAAAATGAAAGGAAAAATAAATTACGGGCGATCCGAGGTCGGGAAGTGGAAAGGGAGCGAGTTTTTAAGGGTAGAAAATGATTTATCTCGATTCCCGGCAAAACTACAAGTCCTATGGAAAAACGTTAAATGGCAAAATTGTAGGTAATAAAAAGATCTACAACTTTTGTATTTACACTTTTTTCACATAACCTCAAAATTTATGTGAAAAATTCAAATAACCAAGTTTTTGGTTTTTTATTTTTATCTTTTACAAAAAGAAAATGTTCACGAAATTTGGTGAAAACTTACCTTTTTATGTCCCAAACACACCGTAATTTTTTTGATTTAAAATATTTGTTTTTTCACCTTATTTTGACTGAATATCGAAAAAGCACCCTAATTTTCAATCGAAAATTCTTACGTCAAAATATCTGCTTTTTTAAAAAAGTCGGTGGGCGTTTTGTTCGTTGAAATCTCTACTTTCTGATGGTGTAAAAAATATACATTACTATGGTAAATGTTCTCAAAATATGCAAAGAAACGAAAATATTGTAGACGTCTTATTAAATATTAACTTTATTAACTTGGTTGGTGGTTGGTACTTGGTTGTTAATTATAGTAGTATATTTCGACTTGCAATTTATTGTTTATCAATGTAACATGGAATCTTACGGTTTTCGAGTAATTAAAGTATGAATTTTAATAAATAGCTCGAAATTGTACATAATGATTTAAAAAAAAAAATCGGATTCGAGTTTTTTCGTTTCTTTGCATTTTTTGAGAACATTTACCATAGTAATGTATATTTTTTTACACCATCAGAAAGTAGAGATTTTAACGAACAAGAAAAGAAGCCCACCGACTTTTTTAAAAAAGCAGATATTTTGACGTAAGAATTTTCGATTGAAAATTAGGGTGCTTTTTCGATATTCAGTCAAAATGAGGTGAAAAAATAAATATTTTAAATAAAAAAAATTACAGTGTGTTTGGGACATAAAAAGGTACGTTTTCACCAAATTTCGTGAAAAAAAAAATTTGTTTTGTAAAAGATAAAAATAAAAAACCAAAAACTTGGTTATTTTTCTTTTCATTTTTGTTATATTCTCTTCCTTTTCCAATGGGTTTCATCCTACTATTATTTTTTTTCACTTTTTACCATTTTCAAAGGCTTCAGCCCTGGTCTATTATACCAGGGCTCTAGAAAAGGTTTGCTCCCTTACAAATCTTACAATAAACCAAAAGATTTATGATTTTTTAGTCTTGGGGTGTGAGGTGTACGATAAAATATACAGTAACAAACCAAACCGTGCTTCAGGCACGTGCATTGAGGCGATAGGCGGTCCTAAAAATAGCAGGCTTTGCAGGCAAGAGAAATAACAGTCTTTCAGGAAACATCTTGTTGCATAAAGGTGGTTTAAGTGTAAATGCAAGAGCTTATAAGAACTTGACGGCAGATAGTTGCTATCGATGGGAACGTAGTTCTATTCCTTTTTTGATGTACAGGGTGTCCGGAAATGATGAGCAAAAAATTTAGTGGATAATTCTAGACCGAAAATAAATGCTATCTTTTCCTATAACATTTTTTCGAAAATTGTTTATTAAAGGAGTTACAGGGTGTTAAAGTTAAATTTTATTTGCAGTTTTAAAATACATTAAGTTACTAGAACAATAAATTAAACAATCAAAGCAAAGGTTAGAAGTGACGTCCTTCCTCTTCAATGCTTAAATTAATTCTCCTTAACAAATTAAATTAATTAAATTAAAAAATAATAAATTAAAATGATTTCGTATTCATCACATGCAAGCGATGTTATTTTAGCGTTTTTCTCGAAAACGGTTAGATTTATCGGAACAAAAGTATCCTTTTTTTTATGTCAGAAGGTTAGGAGAATAAAAATATTCAGTCAAAATGCGCATACAGTGTAGGACAAAAAAGTTGGGACCATTCAAATTAAAGTATAGGCTCCTATGTGGCGCCCTCTACAAAATGCGAAAAAACGGTGGGCAAATTTGTATTCCTCATCCCGAAAAATCCCCGTATACGAAATTTCGTGACAATATTATGAACGTGGCAAAAGGTATTGCAAAAAAACTGTAAATAAAATTTAACTTTAACACCCTGTAACTCCGAGATAGCATTTATTTTCGGTCTAGAATTATCCCATAAATTTTTTGCTCATCATTTTCGGACCCATTTATTAACGAAACAAAATTGTTTTAAATGCAATAATCTTGCAGCTTGATGATCGCAAACTTTGCCATTAGCCGTATCGCAGGTTTTACTGTGCCCCAGGAAAGGAAAGTCGTGTATGTCAAACGGTAATGCAGTTCTCTGCTTTTTCGCTCCGTTTTACACGCGTACACATTGCGCGGTATTTCCGGTAAATTGTTATTTTGTTATCGTAGGTAAAGTGCTTGGCGTTTCGTAATATCGGGCCTTTGTTTATTGTTGAAAAGTATTACGGAACGAAGAGGAGGAGACAGTTATGGCTGTTATGAGGCCATGTGAAACATTTAGCACTTTTACGGCGAACCTTTGTATACCTAGTGGAATAATTATTACATCTGGGTGATCGCTGGATGGACCCGTACTCACGCGATAAGCATATACCTTTAGATCCACAAACAATAATCAGGAAAGTGGCAAATTTATGGCCTCTCGCATGTAAACAAAGCTATATTCACGCGATTAGACATGCGCACTGCAACATTATCATTTGACGAATGGGAAAATATACAGGTCCGGGCTTTAAAATTTAAATTCTTGCCAAAAAATTGGAATTTCTTCTCAATTTTTTTGATCAGCTTGAGAATTAAGTTAGTGATTTCTGGCATTTTTAGTACACAGTTGCAAACCTATCAGATTTTGAAGATAGAAAATTGTTTTGTAAGGTTTTGTTTCTAAAATTTGTTTAAAAATGATTCGTGGGAGAACTTGACCCGTGGAGTAATATAAACTACCTAGGTATTTACATTTTTTCTTTTATATAATATAAGTATAGAGAAAAGTGTCTTTTTAACTTTTTGAAGATTGCAGGGCTGCAAATAAAATATACCAAAGCATGCATCGGGACAATCTGTCTTAATGTGGGTTTCTCTTTATTTTCGTACCTTGTTTGTGTAGCCTAGGCCTTGTTAGATGTGTTTAAATTGATCATAATAAAATAAAGTTATATATCAAGATATCATTACTCCATACTTACTGAAAATATGAAATACCTGGTATTTTACCCCTATTTGTGCATAATAAAATCATAAAACGGCTGTTACTATAGTCATTATTTATTAGTGATGTAAATTTAAATTTAGAAAAAAACAATGCGGTTTGTTTTTTCCAAAAATGTTTTTTTTTTCAGAATCATTGTTTTTGCTTTATAGAAAAAAGTAAACTTTTTTTTATGTAATAATTTTATAAAATATAATAAAGTAATCTCTATTCTATTCTCTATTTATTAATAAAGGTACATATTTATTTTATTACCTATTTAAAATGCTGGAATACCTAACCTTAACAGTAGCTGTCGCTGTCGTACGATGATTTTTAATAATTTTATTAGAAATACAGGGTGTTTCATTAAGGTCGAAGAGCGGCCATATCTCGGAAACTACTGGGCATAGAAACTCAGGAAAAGAAAAATGATAATAAAAGTGGCCATGAGAAAATTCTGGAAATAATTTTCAAGTTCCGCATTTTGCCGCAAGAGGGCGTAATTGAAAAGTAAATTTTTAAGTTTTACATAACTCCGAAAATTCCACATTAAGGTATATGTTTGATAACACCATTTTAAAGCTTGGACAATTATGCATTATTTTGGTCTTATGCTCATTGGTGTACCGACTTTAATAAGAGTGGGGGAAGCTGTTGAAAGTGTAATCATTTAAATCGCTGTAACTTATAAACGACTTATCCGATTTTAGCAAACTAAAGACTGTTTGGAAGAGAAATGTATGCACTTTGACCAGTCGTATTTAGTTGTCCATAATAGTTCTCAAAAAAAATGCTAGAGGGCGCAATTTTCAATAACAATACATTTTTTGATTTTACTCCGAAAAAATAAATCATACGGTATAACTATGATACCATAATCGAAAAGTAGATGAAATTTGCTAGAAAAAATATTAAAACCGCAGCTCGATATCTCCGTTCGTTTCTGAGTTATTGCCAAAACAATAATTTTTAACACAAATTGCGCCCTCTAGCAATTTTATTAGAAACTATCTTGTACCATTAGATACGACAATTGAAGGTTCTTCCAAACAAGCTTAAATTTAGTAAAATCGGATAAGTCGTTTAGAAGTTACATCGATTTTAATGTTTAAACTTTCAATAGCTTCTCCCACTCTTATCAAGTGAAACTGTAAACATTAAAATCGCTGTAACTTCTAAACGACTTAACCAATTTTACTAAATTTAAGCTTGTTTGGAAGAGAAAGGTAAGTACCTTTAATTGTCGTATCCAATGTACAAGATAGTTTCTAATAAAATTGCTAGAGGGCGCAATTTGTGTTAAAAATTATTGTTTTGGCAATAACTGTGAAACGAACGGAGATATCGAGCTGCGGTTTTAATATTTTTTCTAGCAAATTTCATCTCCTTCTCGATTATGGTATCATAATTATACCGTATGATTTATTTTTTTCGGAGTAAAATCAAAAAATGTATTGTTATTGGAAATTGCGCCCTCTAGCATTTTTTTTTGAGAACTATTATGGACAACTAAATACGACTGGTAAAAGTGCATACATTTCTCTTCCAAACAGTCTTTAGTTTGCTAAAATCGGATAAGTCGTTTATAAGTTACAGCGATTTAAATGATTACACTTTCAACAGCTTCCCCCACTCTTATTAAAGTCGGTACGCCAATGAGCATCATACCAAAATGATGCATAATTGTCCAAGCTTTAAAATGGTGTTATCAAACATATACCTTAATGTGGAATTTTCGGAGTTATGTAAAATTTAAAAATTTACTTTTCAATTACGCCCTCTTGCGGCAAAATGCGGAACTTGAAAATTATTTCCAGAATTTTCTCATGGCCACTTTTATTATCATTTTTCTTTTCCTGAGTTTCTATGCCCAGTAGTTTCCGAGATATGGCCGCTCTTCGACCTTAATGAAACACCCTGTATAAAATCTCCCATTTTTCTTGTGTATTTTCAAGAATTTTGGTCCAACCGGGCACAACGCACAACCAATAAATTTGTTTATTTATTTTTTTCAAAAAAAAAAAAACAAAAAATAATTTCTTTTTTAATTAATATGATTTTTTTTTAATTTGAAAAAAAAAACAATATTTTGTTTTTTTTCAGGAAAAAAAACGTTTTTTTTATCGTTTTTTTTTTACATCACTATTATTTATATTCCAATCCGAGTCACTAAAAGCACAAAGACAATTCACTAAACTACACAAAAACTAGAAATCCCTAACTTCCCCCCTTCCACCCTCACTAACGTTTCTAGACTGATTGCAATGATGCTAAAGACCTCTGGGCTATTTTTTTGAAACCGAAACTATGCGCCGCCTGAGCACTGGTAAATTCCCAATAGTTATATTAATTAACTTAATTTATTTTTTTTTATTTACTTATTTTTGGATCGATACAATTTTATATAGTTCGTCGAGCCATTAAAATAAAATAACTGTATATTTTATGTACCCAGTAGGCAAACACAGTTTATAGACGTTCCAGTGTTTACAGTACAATTTCAATAAAATGATTTACAACCGTAGATAAGAGTTATAGTAGGTATAACCGCTCTGAGAACCTTAATCAGTCTTAAAGAATTTTATAACACAAGCTTTGATTACATCAAATATTGTCTACCAAACGACCAGACCACACACAATTATTTTATTTTGTTAAGGTCGAAATAATCTAAGAACTCGCCGCATCACCTGTCGTTAATGGCACCCTGTTGAAGTCTGGTATATTTTACGTTAAGCGGTTGACTACGGAAACAGAACCGGACTAAGTTCTTTTACCTTCGTCTTCGCCAACTGTTAAATTTTGTAAAGATATAGCGTACCTACATACTAATTTTATTATTTATAAAATAAAATATTGAAGTATTTATGTATTTACTAGCGTGTATCCGGCATGCGTTGCAACTCGCTGGTGTAAATACAAACCCGAACAAACCCGATATATTAGTACCCGGCATGCCACTTTCTGAAATTGCACCCGTTCGAAGCCGGGGCGGGTCGCTAGTTATACATAAAAACCTTCCTCTTGAATCACTCTATCTATTAAAAAAAAACCGCTTCAAAATCCGTTGCGTAGTTTTAAAGATTTAAGCATATATAGGTAGGGACGGACAGACAGCGACAGCGACTTTGTTTTATACTATGTTAAGATTATACAAGAAAAAAGGTAATTAATTTTTTGCAGGACTCTTAAGAAGCAGCTAAATTTATTTCCTTATAAAGTGCAAGTATTTCAAGAAATACAAGCTGCAGATTTTGAAAGACGCAGGAATTACTCTCAACGGTTTACCCAAAATTTATTGGAAAGAAATGATTTATTAAACCTAACATTTTTTTCGGATAAAGCCTGGTTCCACCTCTCCGGTTGTGTGAATTCTCAGAATACACGCATGTGTAGTAGTGAATATCCCCATTTTTTTGTAGAGTCCACATTGCACCCTCAAAAAATTGGTGTCTGGTTAGCTGTTTCCCGAAGAAGAATAATTGTTGGTCCTATTTTTTTCCATGACACAGTTACAGCACAGCGGTATAGAGACAATATTTTGAATCCATTTGTGGAGCAATTACTTGACGACGAACTACGTTTTGGATATTTTCAACAGGACGGTGCAACCGCCCATAGAGCCGCCGAAACTATTAACTACTTACTACTTACGCAATTTTTTTGACGACAGATTGATCAGTTTTCGATCAGACATTGAATTCCCACCTAGATCACCTTGTTTAACGGTTACGGATTACTTCGTTTTAACTCATGTAAAGAACACTATTTTTAAAACACCAGTTGCAAATTTAGAACAATTACAAGAAAGGATTATCCAAGAATGTGGTAACATTTCTCCAAAGATGCTGGTCAACACTTTCGAAAATATGAAGAGACGTGAGAATTTATGCTTGGAAAATGGCGGTGGCCAATTTCAGCAATTATTATATTTAATATATTTCTTTTTCTTTCTGTATATTCTTACTTTGTTAATTTTGTAAACAACAAAAATAAATTTGTATTTGTCTACTTATTTTATTACTTATTAGTTTGGCATATCATGTCATAATATGAATTTGACAAAATTTTAACCTAGATTTGGTTAGATGATATATCGTCCCCATATCATTGTTATCTAAACCAAGCCCTACGTTTTTTATTCCAAGCCCTCTTTGATGCAAATAATTTTTGCTCGCACGGTATGCATACACACCATGATTTCTACTTTTATTCGCAAAAGCATTTTTCTACCATTTTTCGTGTACAAAGTATACTGTTTTGTTTCCAGTTGCCCATTTCTTAAACGCACTGAAACTCGCCGACTATTTTTGTCCAGTGACCTCATACGAAACTCAAAACACCGTATTTAAACACAAACACACATGAGAAGCAAAATTCAAATCTGTTTTTTGTTACCGGTCGAGGCAGAAATGCCAATACCATATGTCGTCTCGCTTCACCTTCAACGGGAAGTAGCCTTGCTAACAAAGACGAAAGATGTTATTTACGTTCGTGTCCAGCTGTATAGTTCCTTCTGGTAGTCTAATCAAGTGCTTGAAATTATTAATTGCGTGATTCCTATTAAGAGAAATTACTATAGCAGAAGGGCTTAACATCATTACCGAATGTTTTTCTTCAAGATAATATGACTAGCAGAAGCTGCTACTTATGCTGCCTATATAAAATCCTGCTGTTGAGACTCATATGTCCACTTTTTCCAGTCGTTGATCTTTAATCGATCACATCAGCTTTTAAGAGTTGAGCTCTTGACAAAATTCGTTACAGGTTACCCTAAAAATAAGCACCAATACATTATTCATAGTTTGCATGAAACATCTAAAATAAAGGCTCAAAAAGCGCGTGGAACTGTTAGTTCTATTAATTTGTTTCTTTTGGTGTCTGTGCTATAGTTGTGTTGTTGCTCTTTTCCTTCTAAATAAATAAAGTTTAAAAAAACTAAAAAACACGCTTTAATAGATAATTAATCAAACTAAAAGCGGAAAATAAATATAGTTTAAAATAATTCTTGAAATACTTAATATAGGCAGAAAATAATAATGAACGATAAACATTAGTATTATTGTGAAAAAAAGCGTGGGGCGCTTTGTGCTATATTTTTCGTATATCGCTTTGTGCTATATTTTTCGTATATCGAGCCCCCACGTGTTTTTCACAATTACTTATACTAATGTTTATCGTTCATTATTATTTTCTGCCTATATTAAGTATTTCAAGAATTATTTTAAACTATATTTATTTTCCGCTTTTTAGTTTGATTAATTATCTATTAAAGCGTGTTTTTTAGTTTTTTTAAACTTTATTTATTTTTTAGTTTGAGTTATTGTTAAGAACAAATTTTTTTTTTAGTAGATTGAGCTAGATTAATAGATTATTGTATTGTCAGCGGTTCTTGATAAGTCTACAAAATTTAAATTAAATCTGACCGTTTAAAGTGGGTGAAAATTGGGTTCAAAGAAGTCTGTTACAATACAAACAAACATACATACAAACCCGATCGTCTATGTCGAATTATAAGAAAAGAACGATATTTGCAAATTTTTTAAAAATTTCAATTTTCCGACATTTTCCATACCAACATATTTAAAAAAAAAATTGTCAAAATTTTCTTTTGACGGGTAGAATTTTTTTTATAATTTTTTTCTATTCTTAGCGACAATATCTATACGACCCCACGTTTATTTCATTACTATCGGTTATTGTAATAATTCTGACATATTGACAGGTGTCAAATTTTGACAAGAGAATTTTTTGCGTATTTTTTTCAACTTTCCACCGTCAATATACATACGACCTTATACAGTGTTCGCAAGAAAGTCCGCATCAAATGGGATTTTTTTTTATTATTGGGTATAGGTAAAAATTGAAAAAGCAGTTAGTTTTTGCTTACCTAAAAACCAAAAATGACGTATACTGAAGCAGCTGCACGACTTGCGTTACCTGTCAAATTTGACATTTTTAATAAAATAGGTTCAAAAATGCCCTTATTTATAGAAATATCGAAAAACTTTATTCGAGAAAGTTGTTTATTTAGGCATTTTTTGTCTCTGTACGAAATTTTGACAGTCTAATACAATTTTTATTTTTTGCCAGATTCTTGAAAATTTTGATCAACCCTCGTAGATTAACTTTTATACATCGATGTAAAACCATTTGCCTTTACTTCATTTGTAATCTTAATGCAATTTTGTGTCAAATTTTTGTTTCCAATTATTTATTTGGCTTCAAAAACTGAAATTGTTATTGATCAGTATGTAATGTTTGATGCAAAGTTTATCTAATTACATCAGTTTTGTCAAAACGACGTTTCTCATTTTTCCCAAGTTAGTAAACAGATGTACAAAAAGAAAATATTAGGAAGCTTTCGTTGAAATTTTACTTAATTATTATTATTAAATTAAATTAATTATATTAAACTATTAAAGAAAGAAAATATTGTGGGATATCGGACAAGTGTTTATATATTAAACTATATTTTTGTTGAATAAAATGTTTCGAGCGATTAATATTTATTCTTTTTGATCCAATATTAATTAAGTAAAATTTCAACGAAAGATTCCTAATATTTTCTTTTTGTACATCTGTTTACTAACTTAAGAAAAATGAGAAACGTCGGTTTTGGCAAAACTGATGTAATTAGATAAACTTTGCATCAAACATTACATACTGATCAATAACAAATTCAGTTTTTGAAGCAAAATAAATAATTGGAAACAAAAATTTTACACAAAATTGCATTAAGATTACAAATGAAGTGAAGGCAAATGGTTTTACATCGATGTATAAAAGTTAATCTACGAGGGTTGATCAAAATTTTCAAGAATCTGGCAAAAAATAAAAATTGTATTAGACTGTTAACATTTAGTACAAAGGCTAAAAATGCCTAAATAAACAACTTTCTCGAATAAAGTTTTTCGATATTTTGATTAATAAGGGCATTTTTGAACCTATTTTATTAATAATGTCAAATTTGACAAGTAACGCAAGTCGTGCAGCTGCTTCAGTATACATCATTTTTGGTTTTTGGGTAAGCAAAAACTAACTGCTTTTTCAATTTTTACCTATACCTAATAATAAAAAAAAATCCCATTTGATGCGGACTTTTTTGCGGACACTGTAGTTTTTCATTAATATCATTTTTTTTAAACAATTTGACCTATTGACAGGTGTCAAATTTTGACAAGAGAATTTTTTGCGTATTTTTTTCAACTTTCCACCGTCAATATACACACGACCTTATAGTTTTTTCATTAATATAATTTTTTTTAACAATTTGACATATTGACAGCTGTCAAATTTTGACAGGAAATTTTTTTTCTTGTTTTTCCCGAAGTCGCCGCATCGAATACTATACGACCCCATAATTTGTTTCGTCAAAATCGCTTTTTCGTTTTATACCTGACAGCTGTCAAAATTTGACAGGAAAATTTTTTGCGTGTAGATTATTGTATTGTCAGCGGTTCTTGATAAGTCTACAAAATTTAAATTAAATCTGACCGTTTAAAGTGGGTCAAAGAAGTCGGTTACAAACAAACAAACATACAAACAAACCTACAGGTGAAGCTAATAAAAGCGTGGTAAAAAAGGAGCTAAAACCTTGGATTTAAACAATAATTATTTCAACACAACTATCGCCGACTCAAAGTCTGTAAGCTCACCATAAACAAATTATTTAATTGTTTATAATAGTTATAATCACCAAGCAGTACCAGCGGATAATTTTAATAATCCCACCTGGTATTCCTACGTGTACAGTGGTATTCGGGCGTAGAATACCACATTATTTCGCTAACAAAAATTTGCATATAATACGTGCTAAGACCAAGACCGTCGGCGACGGTATTGCAAGCCTTATGGTGTGGTAATACCATACCTTGGGGACTTTACTGTATAGAAGATCTTTTAATACGGTACATATGTACTGAATCTAACGTTACTTAATGGTACAATTAACGGACGAAAGGAGGAGACGACAAGACATCAAAGTCCATCAGGTTCCTCGCAACGCAAACTTCACAATTTTCTGGTTTTAAGAAAAGCTTGAAACTGACCGATTAGGTAGGATTAGGTTTAATCTTATTCTGACTCTGTTTCCCTGTGATGCGGTATATTCCGCTGCCAGTAAATGAAAATTAAAGAGGTTTTAAAAATAATCGATCTATTACAAAAGCATTTTGGCCATATATACAATTTAATCAGATATACCTTAAATAACATGAAGAATAAAATCCCTAATTATTACATTTCAGAAAACTAAGTGTAAGATGGGCCTTTACTTTAAAATATCTCGAGAGAAATTGGCCGGGCTTGATTTGTAATTTAGACCCCCCATTTATTTATTACTTGATAATTTTCTGATTAGAATTTGATTAGAATTGAGTGAATTATTTGTAAAAATGAAATTGAAGTAGAAGAATATTTAGATTTTTCTATGGTGCGAACAAACCCGAACACACTGGCAGCGTAACGACCTTAACTTGTGATTGGGAAATATCGACTCTCCTTTTGCGCGTCTTTTTGATCGCTTTCATAAACTCGCCACCGCTTTTGGCTTAGTAAAGCGTCGCGTGGCCGTGTGTTTTTCTAAAACTAAAGAATTTGACCTGGTTGCACCGTTTTGTCGATAAGAGGGGGCTAAAATTTTACACTTTTTGTGGCTTTTAAGCTCTTTTAAAACAAGGGGTTTCTCTGCATATATTATTAAACCTAAAATATTATTTATTTTATTGTTACCCCTAAGAAATTATGTGGTCTACACACAACAATTACCCTATTGCCAGTTTTGAATAATATATTATGCTCTTTACGCATGATACGGTGAGGAATTATGTATCTCTGCAATATTAGGAACGACATTCCATAGTATAAGTACTTAAGTTACTTGTCTACGACTTTAAAGAAATAGAAAGGAAACGTATTTTCAGCCACCGATACAGGCACGCGTAACAAATTTAATATTTAACAATTATTAACAATGAACATAAATGTAACGATAAATAATCGTTTACTTAAGATTTATATCTTCTTTTCACCCAGAGATTTATGATACAAAAGAAAAGGCACGTTTTAATGTTATTTGACAAGTAAACATTGGATTTATGATGCTTAGAGACAGACCTTTAGCGATAATAATTCATATTTTAACCTATACCAACTCGAGAAGCCGTCTGATGATCACATAGGCAACTTCATCAATCCACAGGAAAACGAAAACTGTTTAAAAAGCCTGTGCTGTGAAAGGGATTACTTTAAAATGCATGTGCCTTGTTCCAAATAATGTTACAAAAAAAAATGCATCGACTAACGACGCTACTGTCCAGCAGCTTCGACCTACGCGAAATAAACAACTCGTCATCACACCGAGCACAAGGAAGTGGGTGTCTCCGTCTCGACCATCTGGGCTGTATGCGTCCTTCAAAATCGCCAGATTTACCCCAGGGTGATTTTTTTAAATAGCGAATATTTAAATTTCATAACCAATAATTTAAATCTATGCATTTAAAATGGGCTATATCGAGGAAATATAGGAGATTTGGGGGGTAAATAGGAGCAGATGGGACAATGAGGTCATTGGGTCGAAGTGCTGCGACGGAGGAAAGTAAGTATATGTTATTGTATGCGATCGGCGCAGTTGGGGCGGTACCAAGGAGGCGATTTTTATTTCTCGCTTGGTTAGTTTCCTCGAAAAAGTGTAAAATGACAATGAAACGCAATTCAAGATTTCGCTTTTTTTGAAAATTACTAGAATTACTTTTAAAACGCCGTTGTCATTATTCATCTGTTTCACCGCACACTACAATATCTATTTAAAATGTAGCAGATATCATCGAACAGTCGGTAACAAAGAATCGGTTATGTGGTAGTACTCTTGGACTGATAAGTTTTTGTTTTTAGTCCGTGTTAAAGGAAGAGAGAGCCAATGGAAGACGTGATATTAAAGTCAAGAATTTTTATTGTTTAAAAATTGATCAAGTCACCTTTGAATTTGGTGCTATATAATAACGTATAAACGTAATTACGTAGATATGTATGGGTGGTGCCAAGTGAATTTTGGCCCGTTATTTGAAAAGTATTTCATTTTATATCAAATATCTATATTAACTTTCAAAATGCCTTTATTCCAAACTAACTTTTACGGTTCATTACATGGAAGATGACAATATAATATAGAAAATAATAACCATTAAAAAAAAGGGATCCTAATCCAATTTAATTCATTAATAAAATCAATTAAAAAAAAAATAGTATAAATAATTTAATTTAGTAAATATCTGTTTAATTGTTTTTTTAAAAGTTGCCAATTTTTTAATTTTTCTGATATTTTTTGGAAGATTATTATTTTATTATTCCGTCATATAAAAGCGATTTTTTTCCGAAATTACTTTTTACTGGTATAGTTTGATAATTTATACAACGTCTGGTGTTATGATCATGTAATGTCTTATATTCTCTTGAAGTGTTGTTTGATTTTTTTTCTTTTAAAATATGTAATAGAGTGAATGAGAATACAAATTTTTAATTTATAAATGTTTTGAACGTATAAATAATTAAATACCCCTTCGGTCTATATAGATTAATAGTTGGCTCTAAATGTGGTAATTTGTGTATACCTACATTTAATAACTTTATTTTGCAATTTTTGTAATGGTTTTAAGGTGGAAGTATCAACATGCTTGCCAACCTATAACCTATTTCGCGTAGATTTATTTATGTTTTCTAGCTTTTATACAAAATTTAAAGAAAATCAGTATCGACTTGATATTCTATAGGTAATAATTGACATATTTAATAAATATCAAGGAATTTCATAACTTATTTTAGGAGAATTGTATAGCGAAAAATATCGGGTAAGATTTTTTTAACATTATTATGTCATTGTCACTCATTGTTCTTTCACTATGCAATTCTCCCAAAATTAGCAATGAAATAAATTGATATATTTGCAACATATCAGATACTACCTAAATAATGTACCGACGATATTGATTTTCTTTAAATGTTAGTTATTAAAATAATAAACTCAAAAAATCAACGCGAAATAGGTTATAGGTTGGCAATAGATTGAATGACGTTGAGAATTCAACCTTAAGTTTGATAAACAAGCAGATCCCCATGCAGAAGCATGTAATTTTGAATAAATTAATAAAAAATATATATTTTAAAAGTATTTCAAAGGAATGAAATATCTAGCTCTGTACAAAACAGAAACAGATACCAAAGGAGATATCGAGTTGATAATATACTCGATATGGCATTTCCAATTTAAATTTTCGTCTAAAACTAATCCTAAAATTTTTGTCGTTTTTGAATATTGAATATTTTCATTAGGTATTAAATGTTAAGGGGTTTATTTTATTTTTAGTTATA
Source organism: Polydrusus pterygomalis (assembly GCA_963969555.1). NCBI lineage: Eukaryota > Metazoa > Arthropoda > Insecta > Coleoptera > Curculionidae > Polydrusus > Polydrusus pterygomalis. The sequence goes on from OZ018383.1 coordinate 13,377,364, forward strand.
AACATAAAAGAAGATTTTGTAAAATTTAACATAAGTTTATTTGATTGAAGCCAAGAAAGAAGTATTTTTAAATCATTATTAATATCAAAATACATTTCTGCAAGAGTTTCAGCAAAATAAACAATTGTTGTATCATCTGCAAATAGCTTTATATTGCCCTTTAAGTTCAATGTGGAAACGAAATTAATGTAAATTAAGAACAATAGCGGACCTAATATTGATCCTTGAGGAACTCCACATGTTACTTCTTTTTCCGAACTTTTTCTTTCCCCAATTTGAACAAATTGTTTACGACAGCTTAAATAACTTTGAAGTAGTTTGTGTGTATTTCGCCTTATCCCAATACTGTATAATTTTCTTAATAAAATATCATGGTGTACGGTGTCAAAAGCATATTCTGTATCAATAAGTTTAAAATTGTTTATTTTCGAGGGTGGGGGAGGCGAGACTCCCCCCCTCCCCTTATTTCTATAGCATAATGAATTGAATAGCTAACAATAATTTTGTTAATTCTTTGTTTCAGAAATTGCAAAAGTTAGAGCTAGTCTATTTCAAATAAACGGAGTCAAAAAGGAACCCCTAGTATTACCGGAACCCGAAGGACAGGTTACGACACTCACAGAAAAAGTATACGTTCCTATCAAAGAACATCCCGATGTAAGTATTACTTTACCCAATAATTATTTGTACTGTTTCTACTAATAGACCAGGGTCGCTAATTTTTGAAACCAAAAAAAATAATAGTAGGATAAAACCCATTGGAAAAGAAAGAGAATATAACAAAAATGAAAGGAAAAATCATTTACGGGCGATCCGAGGTCGGAAAGTGGAAGGGGGTGAGTTTTTAAGGGTAGAAAACGATTTATCTCGATTTCCGGCAAAACTACAAGTCCTATGGAAAAACGTTAAATGGCAAAGTTCTAGGTAATAAAAAGATCTACAACTTTTGTATTTACACTTTTTTCACATAACCTCAAAGTTTATGTGAAAAATTCAAATAACCAAGTTTTTGGTTTTTTATTTTTATCTTTTACAAAAAAAAAATTTCACGAAATTTGGTGAAAACTTACCTTTTAATGTCCCAAACACACTGTAATTTTTTTGATTTAAAATATTTATTTTTTCACCTTATTTTGACTTAATATCGAAAAAACACCCTAATTTTCAATCGAAAATTCTCACGTCAAAATATCTGCTTTTTTAAAAAAGTCGGTGGGCTTTTTGTTCGTTGAAATATCTACTTTCTGATGGTGTAAAAAAATATACATTACTATGGTAAATGTTCTCAAAAAAGGCAAAGAAACGAAAAAAAATCGAATCCGAATTTTTTTTTTAATTATTATGTACAATTTTGAGCTATTTATTAAAATTTATACTTTAATTACTCGAAAAACGTAAGATTCCATGTTACATAGATAAACAAAAAAATTACAAATCCATAAAACATAAAGATCGCAATAAATATGCGAAGTTGTTCTAAATATAATTAAAGGTAGGATTTAAAGGGGATTTCATCACATTTACCATAGTAATGTATATATTTTTTTACACCATCATAAAGTAGAGACTATTATTTTTTTTTTACTTTTTACCATTTTCAAAGCCCTAGTCTATAAAGCATAAACGGTTTCCCTGTCTCCAGCCCTTTTTAGTTATACACCCAGTACATATTTTCGTTTAGAGTACAAAATAGTATATTAAAGTACACGTTTCATAAGAAGCGGTTTTAGCGCACGCGTCTATTTTAAAAAACGAGCCACAAAGTGGCGAGTTTTTTTATTGACACGTGCGCTAAAACGCTTTATGAAACATGTGCTTTATACATTTTTTTCTATTTCATCTTTTATAATTAAGAAAAATACATTTTAAAAAGAAAATAAATCCTTCAAATTTTGTTAATTTTTATGTCTAATTTTTATGTTGGTAATACTATTTTTATCATAGTAGCCTCTGGACAACAAAAATTATTTTGCAATCTGTCATTTTTTGATTTATTGACCCATTTTCACCACGAGATTCTAAAGTTATTTTAGCGATATGAGATTTGAAATTGGACGGAATACGTTGTGTAATCCTTGTACATTCGGTACATATACAGAGCGTTCGGAAATTCGGGAGATTTTGCTACTTTTTTTCGAATTTCAAAAGACGTCATTTTACGTCACGGCATTGCAATTTAGTATAGGGAAGATGGAAAATTCAAATAAAGTTGAAGTTAAAATCGACATTGGAAGGTTAGTAGATTGAATTTTGGATAGGATTTGGCAGAAAATGATAGCTTGAAGCATCTACAAAAGATTGATTTATAGATTTATGCAACCAACATACATGACTGTTATCTACACAGCATAAAAAAGTAAGTTATCAAGCTATTTTTCCTCTGCGAAAAATGGGTTTTCTCGTAAATCACAAAGGCCGCGCATGTCAATGAAATAAAACATTTAAATGTTACCAACATTAAATGAAGAAAAAACGCGTATCGAAATAGCTTCATTACGATACGCAAATGCGTATCGATATTATTTTGAAAACGAGACAGCATAATACTCGATAAATAATTCTTTTAAGGAAAATCAAGTGCATACTATAAATAGATAATAGATGATCGACAGTTGGTTGGTAGCACAAAGAAAAAAAAATAATTTCCTTATTGTGCATAGTTTGTCATTTTCAATTATTTTTAATGAACACCTGAGAATTTAAAATAATCTTGGGACAGTATTATAGGTATCCTCCGTGCATAAATATTGCATTACATGTACGGAAAACTGATTTCCATAAAAAGAAGCACACAGAACGCGGCTTTGTATTTGGAGCAAAAATCCACGATCAAAAATGAGATGACCTGGCTCCCTCACAACAATAATTTAAACATCAACACCAAAATACATGCATCATTGCTACTGGGAAAACGATACTAAATTTTTTACTAATTGAGTATTTTGTTTGTCGCTTTGGAAGTATACAAGTTTTATTGGCTTAAAAAATCATTTAGGTTTCACGCTAGAGTGCATAACTCCGATTGTTTGCATATTTTTAAACGCTGCATCGGTATTTCGGATCGGTTTAAAATAACTCTGCGCTTAAGTCGGGATTAACTACTGTTTCGAAGAAAATCAGAAAAATGTTTATTTGAGAAACGAATAAAGTAAATTGGAAACGAGATATTTCCCATTTTCTTTTTAAAATACAGAAATTTAAACGCCTATGCACTATACAGGGTGTAATTTAAGTATGTGGCCAAACTCCAAGGGGTGCTTTTTTAAGTGATTTTAACACGAAAAGTTCATATAAACATGGGTCCGAAAATGCATAGTTTTTACGATACACGTTGTCAAACTTTAAAAAAAAATCGGATGTTCGTAAATATCTCAATACCCTTTTATTCGATTTTGTTGAAATTTGGCAATTCTGTTTGTAATAACAAGAGGATAATTTTGCCTCAATTAGATTAAAATTATTAAGTCCAGTGGCCTCCCGGAAGACAGTCCAACTAATATTTTTGGCAAAAAAGTTGCGCTCCACTGACTTTTTAAAATTATATATTTTTTTCGAATTAATCAACTACAAATACAGGGGGTTTTTTTAAGGTCGACGAGCGGCCATATCTCGGAAACTACTGGGCATAGAAACTCAGGAAAAGAAAAATGGTAATTTAAGTGGCCATAAGAAAATTCTGGAAATACTTTTTAAGTTCCGCATTTTGCCGCAAGAGGGCGTAATTGAAAAGTAAATTTTAAAATTTTACATAACTCCGAAAATTCCACATTAAGGTATATGTTTGATAACACCATTTTAAAGCTTGGACAATTATGCATCATTTTGGTCCTATGCTCATTGGCGTACCGACTTTAATAAGAGTGGGGGAAGCTGTTGAAAGTGTAATCATTTAAATCGCTGTAACTTATAAACGACTTATCCGATTTTAGCAAGCTAAAGACTGTTTGGAAGAGAAATGTATGCACTTTCACCAATCGTACTTAGTTGTCCATAATAGTTCTCAAAAAAAATGCTAGAGGGCGCAATTTGCAATAACAATACATTTTTAGATTTTACTCCGAAAAAATAAATCATACGGTATAATTATGATACCATAATCGAAAAGTAGATGAAATTTGCTAGAAAATATATTAAAACCGCAGCTCGATATCTCCGTTCGTTTCAGAGTTATTGCCAAAACAATAATTTTTAATACAAATTGCGCCCTCTAGCAATTTATTAGAATTTATATTGTACCATTGGATACGACAATTGAAGGTACTTGCCTTTCTCTTCCAAACAAGCTTAAATTTAGTAAAATCGGTTAAGTCGTTTAGAAGTTACAGGGATTTTAATGTTTACACTTTCACTTGATAAGAGTGGGAGAATCTATTGAAAGTGTAAACATTAAAATCGCTGTAACTTCTAAACGACTTATCCGATTTTACTAAATTTAAGCTTGTTTGGAAGAACCTTCAATTGTCGTATCCAATGGTACAATATAGTTTCTAATAAAATTGCTAGAGGGCGCAATTTGTATTAAAAATTATTGTTTTGGCAATAACTCTGAAACGAACGGAGATATCGAGCTGCGATTTTAATATTTTTTCTAGCAAATTTCATATACTTTTCGATTATGGTATCATAATTATACCGTATGATTTATTTTTTTGGAGTAAAATCAAAAAATGTATTGTTATTGCAAATTGCGCCCTCTAGCATTTTTTTTTAGAACTACTATGGACAACTAAGTTCGATTGGTGAAAGTGCATACATTTCTCTTCCAAACAGTCTTTAGTTTGCTAAAATCGGATAAGTCGTTTATAAGTTACAGCGATTTAAATGATTACACTTTCAACAGCTTCCCCCACTCTTATTAAAGTCGGTACGCCAATGAGAATAAGACGAAAATGATGCATAATTGTCCAAGCTTTAAAATGGTGTTATCAAACATATACCTTAATGTGGAATTTTCGGAGTTATGTAAAATTTTAAAATTTACTTTTCAATTACGCCCTCTTGGGGCAAAATGCGGAACTTAAAAATTATTTCCAGAATTTTCTCATGGCCACTTTAATTATCTTTTTTCTTTTCCTGAGTTTCTACGCCCAGTAGTTTCCGAGATATGGCCGCTCGTCGACCTTAAAAAAACACCCTGCACAACTATTTTATCTTTTGAGTTTTTTCATATCTTGCTTTGTTTTCGAGAAAAAAAATAAAAACCTTAATTTTAATCTCATTGATTTTAAATTATCCTCTTGTTATTACAAACAGAATTGCCAAATTTCAACAAAATCGAATAAAAGGGTACCTATTGAAATATTCACGAACATCTGATTTTTTTTAAAGTTTGACACCCTGTATCGTAAAAACTATGCATTTTCGGACCCATATTTATACGAACTTTTCTTCTTAAAATCACTTAAAGAAGCACCCCTTGGAGTTTGGCCACATACCTAAATAACACCCTGTATACACTCTTGCGCCTCGTAAAGCGAATGATATCTCCATAATATTGATATTGCACATTATCGCTTAAAAAACTATTAACTAAAATTGCAGTTAGCTTGAAAAATTAAATTAAAACCAGATACGACGTACAATGTACAGAGTGGCCAAGGAGAAAGACCGTTCATACTTACAGCTTTCGGAGAACTTTCGTTGGTAAATAACTGTCTGCTAGGGTATGCCGAATCTTTTTTGTTTTAAATATTTTACTCTTCTAAAACAAAATGGCGAAGGAACGTCAAAGTTGGCTTTTTACCTTCCAAGGTAAAAAATCTTCATTGTTTCACGTTCTGACATTTTGTGACTTAACAATAGTTATGGTTTATTTATTATTTATTTTGTCAAAAAAAAAATGTAACGAAGCCAAACAAAACACAACAAAAAGGTGGTTTAACGTGGCAAATGCTGGAAATGTCCTCCACCCTCTACTTGGCATGCTCCCAGACGATGGTAAAATCCATCGACGGAATTCCGAATGGCTCCAGCGTGTATGTTATGTGTCTCCAATCTAATTTTGTATTTCAAATCTTCAATATTATTTGGCCTATTTTAGTAAACTTTTTCTTTTACATATCCCCAAAGAAAACATTCTAGAGACGCTAAGTCTGGGGATCTCGGTGGCCATTCAATTGTACCACGTCGTCCAATCCAGCGACCTGGAAATATCTAATCTAAATATCTTCTCACATTGACACCAAAATGCGGGGGAGCACCATCTTGCTGAAATCTAATTGTTTCATTAGGTATTACTGGATCTACTTCGTTGGGAAAAATTACAGCTAGAGCAGGCATCAACTCGAAGGTTAAGAAATCCAGGTACCGTTCAGCTGTGAGGTTTCCTTCGAGAAAGAATGGCCCCAGAATTCGATTATTAATGATACTTGCTCATACATTCACTTTCTGGGGCCGCTGAGTATGCGCTTCAAACATCCATCGTGGATTTTCTTGACTCCAGAAACGATAGTTATGTCTGTTAATCACCCCGTTTTTTAAATAGAAAGTAGCTCCATCCGAAAATAATATGTTCTATGGAAACCTAAAAAAAAATGTCAGAACGTGAAACAATGAAGATTTCTTACCTTGAAAGGTAATAAAAAACATCAATGATTTATTTCCGCTTATTATAATAAAGATTTTTTAAAAACTTTCAACAGTCGCCATTTTGAAATAGCTTGACAGAATCGCGCCAAAATTTATGAGCCTACTGTACGAGATATTAGCTTTCAAATGATGTATCACAAGCTGTGTTTTCATTTAAAAAAAAAGATCGATGTCGTCATATCTTCGACAAATGTCTATAAAAAAACAAACGAATAACGTCAAAATGTGAGCATAAATAAAACTAAATTGACGTGTCCGAGCGTTTTTCCCAAAAGTTACAGGTTAACGCTATATTCATTTTATTCCGGACTTCTGGGCAACCCTGTATAAAAACTTCGTTCTGGCTGAACAAATTTTAACAAACTTGGTCTTATTCGATAGAGTTTTTCATTCTCCATCTATTGAGCGTTGGTTGATTTAAATATAAACCTCGTTTTTCCCGCTAGGGGGCGTTTTCTAAAATGTCAACAAAAAAATCAAATAGAATGATATACATTTATTTTTTGATCGAACGGTTTTCTAACCAAAGATATTGACGACATGGCCGAGGGCCTTTCTTATTTGACCACCCTGTACACGTTCTAGAACTATATTTATTAAAAATGTATTCTCGGCACAGATGTTATTTTAATTATCACAGCTAATTGGTAACATCGCAGCGATTAAACAGAATAAATTATTATTCTATGTATGACACATTCGTTCCTGGTTTGCCTTATTAAAAAGAAGTAAACGCAATACGCAATCTGTTGATTGCGTTTGTGCCTAATAGTAGCCGAGTTCCTTTAAGCTTCTTTTAAATAGCAAAGGGCCAACGGCTAAGTTAAGCGTTCCTTTTAAAAATTTATCTTAGCAGAGCAATTATTTTCTCCTCCCCCCTTGCCGCGGTTAAGTATGCCCCTCTCTATTTCCCACGCGCACTATACGAAGCTACTTGCGAAGCGTTCCTTTAACAACTTAGCTAAGCAAAGATTTTTACTTTACTTTGCTGTTTAAAAGAAGCAAATGGAAATTACCTAATAATAAAACTACACTCTTCTTTCCTGCCATGGATGGCCTTCACCGTTAGGCATTTAGCCAACGTCAAGTTTTTCTATTTTTTTTTCGGGTTGTCACCGGGGTTACGTCTGGTAGAAACCATGACCCTTTGTAAGTCATTATATTGTTTAATTTAGTTTGTTTTTACGTGGGAGTGTGGCTCGCCAAGTTCAAAAAGGCATCAAAGGCCTTTAAAGCCGCCTCGGCGTTCGCGATCACCCTGTATATTATTTATTTCCATATTTGCTGCGCCTAAATTTATCCAATTAGCCATTTAACCTGTATATAATAATTTCTTCTTCTTTGGCCATGGATGGCCTTCACCGTTAGGCATTTAGCAAACGTCAAGTTTTTCTATTTTTTTTTTCGGGTTGTCACCGGGATGACGTCTGGTAGAAACCATAACCCTTTGTAAGTCATTATATTATTTAATTTAGTTTGTTTTTACGTGGGAGTGTGGCTCGCCAAGTTTAAAAAGACATCAAAGGCCTTCAAAACCGCCTCGGTGTTCGCGATCACCCTGTATAGTATTTATTTCCATATTTGCTCCGCCTGAATTTATCCAATTAGCCATTTAACCTGTATATAATAATTTCTTCTTGTTGTTTTCAGTTCAACTTCGTGGGAAGGATCCTCGGCCCTCGAGGCATGACGGCCAAACAATTAGAACAAGAAACCGGCTGTAAAATCATGGTGCGAGGGAAGGGAAGCATGAGAGATAAAAAGAAGGTGTGTATATCCCATTTGATTTATCTCAATTTAAATAAATTCGGGACGTTAAGCTGTCAATTTGGGACGCGGCGTAATTCTTTTGTTTCGTCTCGTTTAGATTGTTCTCCTTAATTGATAATTAACTAATCGAGGCGTAGGTGTGCCTGTATGACACTATTCTGCTGGGTAGTGCACCGTCAGATAGGTCACGGGAAACCCCCATGTAAATTTTTCAACCCTCAAATATCGACTCGCCCATTATTTTTACGTCAAAATTGTAATAGACTTTTTTGAAGTTCCTTGTATAATGGACATGGACTCGCATACCAAATTTTATTATTTTGTAATGAGTAAAGGGCGAAATATATGCGTTTTTTGCATAGTTTATCAATTTTATAATAAAATGCATATTTTTCATTAATTATTATTTTAAGAGCAAATTTTTATGTTTTCGGCTTTATCAAAAAGTTTAAAACGTTAAAGGTAATGTCCAGTTCGGTACTTATTTCAAGGATTTTCCCATCTGAAGATTATAATAATTATATTTACATTTTGGTTATACACAAGGTATTTATTGGGGGTTCCCAGGGTTTACAGGTTAGGGGTTGTTTATAGTCACTTAATAATGCGTTATTATTACCTGTTTAACAAACTGTATTTATATCGATTTGTAATACATACTTCTGGTAAATTTTTCAAATGTAAAAAAAGTGTTTCTAAAAGCACCTCTAAGTGCAGTTGTATAAGGAGAGATTATGAGGAGTTAGTTTACCTCCAGAACCTGTAATTACCCTGTGGGGAACATGGATTAAGGCCGCATTATTGTACGCAGTGCATTTCGAAGCCATTAAAAAACTATTTTTTGATTTAGATGACGATTCGCAGTGTGTCGTGCAAAGTAAAGAGTTGTTCAAACGTGCAAGTGTAGCTAAATATCTTGTTTTTATTAAGGTTAATTTCAGTTTTATATCGGACGTAATATCCTCGTTGAAGAGTAGAAATTAAGTTTAAGAGACTCGATTAGTATTGTTGAAATTTTTTCCGCTAAATGTAACAACGTTGCCGGTAAAGTAGGAGGTCAAGTAAGGAATAAATTGGATGTAACTGTAAAAAAGAATAAAGGATTTAAATACTTAACTGCAGTAAAAAGCATTTATGAGGGTAAACCATCCAGCGAAGTTTTATCTTGGCCTTATATTTTGCTACCTAAGTTACACTATTGTCCGATTATATTAGTAGATGTTTAAAGAAGCTTCTTTTTGTATAAACATATTTTTTACTAATAGAAGACAATCCTTTTTAGTTGAAAACTTTGAAAATTAATTACTAATAAATGCCTTTTTTAGATTAAAAAATTGTTTACTTTTATTTTTCTTTGCATTTTTTTAAAAAGAAACATATTGTTTAGAACCCAATGTGTTTCCTTACCTTATTTTACTATAATAAATTAAGAAATATTGCATGCCAGTACCTATGCATATTTGGTATAAAAAATGCAAATAACTGCATATTTTAAAGGCAAACAAGGCATATATATGCGCATATTTTAGCTGAATTTAAGTGCCTATAATCCGCCCTTTTATTAGTTTCAACATGTAAGAATAATGAGGGTAGCAACAGTTACATGGGATTTCCCATGGCCAGTCAGGGGGTGCATCACCCGGTATTTGGGGTTTGTTCCCGTTTTACTTACGGAATGCCACCCCCTTGCCTTAAACGTTATGAATCTCTATTCCGTTGAATTTTAATATTTTATAAAGCGTTTTTTTAAGACACTGGACTTTACAGGCATAAAGTTGTTAGTTGTAGACCGTAAATCTATGAAAAAATCATAAAAGCCTGTTTATCTTCCAAGTTGTCGAAGCTGGTATTTCAGAGCGATAAAATTCTAATGTTTCTATTCCAAAATTAACCCTTTCTATGCGTCGAAAAATATTTTTGGATGATGTTCGACAATAATTACAGGTAGACTATAAATTTTAAATTCTTCCGCCTCTTTCTAATTTATGACGTCTTTTCTACCTCTAATTGTACGTCTCCAACTTAAAATTCCAAAAAGTTTTCGGGGGGGTGGTGCCATATAAGTTTATATTATTTCCTTTCGGTGATGACTGGACTAGATTCGATGAAACATTTCGTGTGTTTGATGAAGTCTAGTAATACCTATGTTTCCTGAACGATATTTTCCTAATAGATGTTAAGGCGTATAATCATCTCTTTTTATGACCTACATTATACCCCTGTTATAGTTATTTAAATTACTAGATGCGAAAGTTAATTTTTTGGTGTAAGGAGGTTTTTGAATTGCCGAGGTAAAGCCGAGGTGATTTAATATCTCCGACCACCAAAAGAGGCTTTCGCATCGTGTAATGTATTAAATTTTTTCTACTACTGTTCTCTGATCAATATATTATTAAGTAATAAACTTTGATTTTATTCAAATTAAAATGATAAAATAAGTTTTTTTTTCCACCTGTAAAATAATCCATGACAACTAGTTATTTGAATATTGTTGACAACTAGTTATTTGAGAACTGTCAGAGTCTGTCAGTTCGATTTTTTTGTCCTGGCACCGAAAGTATTACTTTCGTAGCTAGCAACGGATAACATTCAGGTAACTGTAACATTTACTTTCGTTTTCTTCCGTGTTGCTAGGGCCCGAAAGTTAATTTATTTATACAATAGTAGAAGAAATAATATACTTTAATGGGACAAAAATTTGAATGACGTTAGGAAATATCTCTTAGATGGTACCACCCCTGATATCGTATGGCCACTCCTTGGCTCATAGCCAGAAATCTATTCTAGAAAAAAATAAACAAATAGGAAAGCCCCCAAGCTAATTTTCCTCTGAAAGATATTTAAATGTTTTTCTGAAATATTTTTTGTGATTTCAAGCTGCCCGAAATCAGGGACTGATGAGTAAGTGTCATACTAATTGGTCGGTTTGAATTCCATTATGGTTTTTTTAGATAAGTGGCCTTTTTTAATAACGTTATTTCTTATTTCTAAGAAACTATTTTCGCTATACATATACAGTGTGTCCGGTAAGTATATGGCATACTGTCGGGAGCGTATAGGGGAGGTCAAAATAACTATATTGTGATATAAGAAAACCTAAAATGCTCCTTAACGGAGATACGGGGCCCCAAAGAGGTACCCAGCGACTTACCTTTTCGGCTCTACCTTTTGAACCGACACGTGTAATTTAATGAAATTTTAGTATTTTGTGTAGGCCATAGAAACTCATAAAACCGTACTACATTAGATGTTTTACATCATCACGGAAGTCAGGAACGGACTTGCCACCACACTCGTTGGGCCAAAATTTTGACTGATTTTTTAAATAAGTACTTTAGTTTTTTTTCTTTAAAAAAGGTACTCTACATTTGTGTAGATATAATTTTTAACATAAGCTATTTGAACACAATAACTAAATCAAATAACTTTAAGATTAATTCTACGCACTAAAATAATTAAATAAATAATTATTACATCTCATTAATGCTCATATGCATCTAACTTATGGACAAGCACTCGGTAATTGTGTGGAGGCAAGAAGAATTTATTCTGATACATTTCTAAATCGGCGTTTATCGCATCGAAAAACCTTTGAAAGCGATCGATTGTGTTCAAATAGCTTATTTTAATAAACTTGATTATTAAATAAATTTCGAATTACTTAAGTAATGCTTGAAAAAACCTTATTCTCGAAAACCGCTAAATCTATCGAGAAAAATAATGTAGAGTACCTTTTTTTAAATAAAAATTAAATATTTAAAAATCAGTTTTTAGCTCTGTGAAATGACACATGTCAAAATTTTGGCCCAACGAGTGTGGTGGCAAGTCCGTTCCTGACTTCCCTGACGATGTAAAACGTCTAATGTAGTACGGTGTTATGAGTCTCTATATGGCCTACATAAAATACTAAAATTTCACTAAAATATACGTGTCGGTTCAAAAGTTATAGCCGAAAAGGTAAGTCGCTGGGTAGGTACCTGTTTGGGGCCCTGTATCTCCGTTAAGGAGCACTTTAAGTTTTTTTTTTACCTCCCCTATACGCTTCCGAGAGTATACCATATACTTACCGAACACCCTGTAGATATTCCAGAATCAAAAAGGTACCTTAAATACTGTTAAATTAATAATTATATTAATGTTTTTCTGCAGGAGGATCAAAATCGAGGCAAACCAAATTGGGAACACTTGTCAGATGAACTCCATGTCCTTTTGACCGTAGAAGACACAGAAAACAGGGCGCAGATGAAACTGGCCAGAGCTGTCGAAGAAGTCCAAAAATTACTTGTCCCTGTAAGTATATATTAGTATTTATATAGAACTAGCGTGTACCCGGCCTGCGTTGCAATGCCAGGCATTATACGCCTCTGAGATAATAATAATAAGGCGAGTTCACCATCACGTCAAGATTTATAAATGCAAACCCGAACAAACCTCTAAATTTATCAGTGTTTCTCTACAATATTATGCATGTATTATACATAAAAACCTTCCTCTTGAATCACTCTATCTATTAAAAAAAACCGCTTCAAAATCCGTTGCGTAGTTTTAAAGATTTAAGCACATATAGCTGGGGACAGACGCGACAGCGATTTTGTTTTATACTATGTTAAGATGACGCGGCATCGGTATTTTGCGACTTCTTTAAGGCGTTGGGTTGAATCGAATCAAGCGAATAAATGCAACACGGCATAAGATCATTCGAATATTATTTCTAACCCGGGGAGAGTGGAGGGTGTTATATTTTACAAGCGTCTAGAGTCTGGCTGTGGACTTTTCAACCGCCCAATCAACGTTCGCAATAAAGCGCGTGAAACTTAAAAATAAATGTGTTAGAATGCGCAAATTGTATTATTTCCTATTAAATTGAGGCGAAAAAATTGATGAAATAAAATAATAAAATAAACTTAACGAATTATAACTTGATTTTCGCAGAGGAAAAATTGTGAACATGGAAATTTTTTCTAATGCGAAGTTTTTTTTTCAAAGAGGATAGTTTAGATTGGAAAAAATTGTATATTTTTGAGAACGGTTTAGACTAGTGATGTTACAACCTTCCCGAGTGTGACTATTATGTTTGACTAAACCTACTACTTACCTAAGTTAATGTACTTACTACTTTTACAGGTTTCGATTTTTTTTGTATTGAGAAATCTTATTGCAAAATACAAAATAATCAATAAAACAAAAAAGGAATACATGACAATTTTCGGTTTCTTTTAAAATATTTTTATTAAACAATTCTCGTTACGTAACAACATTGAAACTGTTTATCTTCTAGGGTTAAATTCAAATTATGACATATAATTGTTAAATGGTCAAGTATTGTATTTATTCTGTAAGTAGCGTGTACCCGGCATGGATTGCAACCCGCTGGTATAAACACAAACCCGATATATTAGTACCCGACATGCCACTTTCTGAAATTGCACCCGTGCGAAGCCGGAGCGGGTCGCTAGTTATACATAAAAATCTTCCCCTTGAATCACTCTATCTATTAAAAAAAAAACGCTTCAAAATCCGTTGCGTAGTTTTAAAGATTTAAGCATATATAGGTAGGGACGGACAGACAGCGACGGCGACTTTGTTTTATACTATGTTAAGATGTACGTTGATATTTGTAGTATGTACACTTGTAAATCTGATTATCCTAACGTATGTAATATTATGTCGCTTCCTTTCATGCCTTGAAATACACTGTTTATTATTGAATTGTTTATTATATTCACAACAATTGTAGTTTTTTTGTGTGATAAACTTTTGACAATGTAGAGGCGGAGAGTGTTTTCGGCATACGTGTCGTTTCAAAGAAACCTATATACCGATATTAATAAATAGCATTTTATTTTTCTAAATTACCACAACCGGCTTTAGATCACTTAACCTCAAAATTACCTTCTTTAAGACGGCGGCCTATGATTGGCCGGTTGAAAAATCCATAGTCAGACTCTGGGCGCTTGTAATATTTTTTGCGCTATTTATTTGTTGTATACTGAATTTTGCTGTTGTATTTGTAATTTCCCAAGAATTCCGTTGCATAAAACTGTTGCAGAACTATCGATAAAATTAACAATGAAATAATCAACGCATGATGTGTTAAAATTTTGCCTAGGGTGACATAACTGACATACCTATTCATCAAATTACACGAACATAAACATCATAATGGTGTTTTTCTCTAGAATAACCGAATACCTAAAAATAAACAGAAAAACTATTAAATTTATTTAAAAATGGCCGAGTATGAAGCATGACTGCATAGTTTGTCATAAATATTTGCCGTATTGTCATAAAAATTATACGAGCAATAATATTTGATATTTTAAATGGGATATAGAATCTGGGGCTGCTCTATTGCTTTGGCGCTAATAAAATGTAAGAATTTTGTTGTAAAATCTATTCAAAGTCAATTTGTGTATTTTACAGTACTGATTTCACTATAATAACAAATTGTAAAAATTTTACAGTGATCCGCATAAAGTGAGCCACATGGGCAACAAACACATAGTTCGACATTGGACACGTTTTGACTACTCTTTGGCGGAAAAATTGTAAAATTGTAAAATATTTTTGTTATGAATATTGTCATTTTGAAGAAAGCCGACAAAAGACCGTTTTTTTCTAATTTTGACCATGATTTTTATAAATAGTATTGATGGTTGGCAAATATAGGGGTTGACCACACCCAAGTAAATGATAAAAAGATAAATTTTAACAAATACAATCTATGAAACGACAAAAATATTTAACTAATACCTATTAAGGGCACAGTTCTCAAAGTCAATCATGTATAAAAGACCTATAAATGGTTTGAATGCCTGTGTTTTTTTTTTAAATGCACAGAAACTTAAAAAAAAGCAGTTTTTAGAAAGCACTAAAATTGCCATAATTTACCTTAAAATGCTTGAAAGTAAACACGTCGATTTTTAGAACTGAAGTAAAAACAACAATTTTTACTGGTAACACGATATTTTCTAGTCTATCTAGATGTCATCTCTCCTAAGAATTCTAGATAATATGTGTTTGTTTTAACAGAAAAGGTTCGGTAATTACACAAAACACGAAAGTAAACAAAACTGTGACGGGCTGACTACCATCTGCCTTGCTCTACCAGCTCCAGATTATGTCTGTCTTTCTTCTTCGTATGCCAAAAGCATAAAATAACTACTCTGATCAATACAGCACTCCAGTGCATGCGAATCGTCAATAGTTAGGCAAATCGAATTGACGATAGAAAATGGCTTCGTTAATCCCACCTTAACTAAAAGATCAATACCTGGGGTTTCGATCATTCATGGGAATATGAAAGTAATGAATATGCCGGTCACTGTACAATTTAAATTGTTTCTGGGATATTACAAATACAAAAATACCTGTTTTTTTTTAACTGTTTCATAAAACACGGACAAAATTTGCTCTGTGAAATCTGTTAAACCTAAAGACAATTAATATTTGTGCGTAAACATAGCAGTCCACATTTACTTGCGTAGGTGGTACCACTGACGCTACTAGTGCTTCCAATTTTATTAATATAGGAACTATAATCTAGTAATACCAACTATAATCAAATATGTGCCAATAGTATGGAGGACTTCTAGTTCCCCATAGCCAATAGCCAATATTGACGAGGTAAATAAATCAGTCTCTCTCTGACGTTCTGTATTTTTTTTAGCAAGCAGAAGGTGAAGATGAACTGAAAAAAAGACAATTGATGGAACTTGCCATAATAAATGGAACATACAGGGATTCCAGCGCGAAAGCGGCATCAGCCTCAGGTAAAGCCCAATTACTGTGTGTTGTCATTACTAATATATCACTATACCATTACTAACATTTTCATTCTATTAAAAAATAATACCTTTTAAAGTAATGTTTACCAATATTATTAGTTTATATCAGGTAAATATCTACTCGGTTTTAAGAAGGGCCCGAGTGAAGCTATCCACCTGTCACCTATTACGGTGTTTTTCAAATTTTATACTGCTCTTTATTGTCGTAACATTTATTCTCGCAGCTTTCCTTATACAGGTACTTTTTTTTAAATTTTGGTCTAAGAAACGCTCTAGCCACCCTATTTGTTCTAATGGCATTCGTCGTCTCCATTCCTACGCGTCGTTTCTGTCGCCTGTACTTCGCATCTTACACTGGCTCATTGCCAATGCAGAGGGCGGTTTGACCCGTTGAAAACAGTAACGGAAAGAAAAAAAATGAGTGTACAATTATTGAAATTGCTTTGATCAAATTAAAGGAAATTACCTGTGTTGACAGAAATATAAAATGTTAGCGCCAATATACATCTCTTAACTATTATATGCAGCCAAAAATTTGAAAAATAAGGTGGTAAAAGCAAAAATTCCACAGGAGCCTCCGTCAGTTTTACTAGTACTATGACTGACAAACGAACCCACAGAACCACAAATATTTTCTTCTTACGTTACTCCTTTCAATCGATCATCAAATTTCAGAATTATAAAACTATAGTGGGTAAATTATTTTCCGAACAAAGAAAAAAAAATCGAAAAAAAGTAAAGTTGACTTTGCAGACCTCTTCTATGTGTGTCCCTACCTCTCACCGTCACCATGCCCAAGTTCAGTCTCCACTGATGTAGACCTCTCATCTCTTGCAGCAGCTGACGAAGAATGGCGGCGATTGGCCGCCACCGCAGTAGAGACTCAGCGACTCCTGTCCCCAGCCATTCCCGGACTGACGACGCCCCTGAGGGCGCCCACGGCCCCCCTGGGAGCCCCCTTGATACTCAGCCCCAGGATGTCGGTGCCCACGACGGCAGCGAGCATATTAAATGGGTCAGCGCCACCTGGGTAAGTTCCTAGGGAAATTAGTAATTAGTTTTAAAATTCAGTGATGTGGAAATTTGTTCTTGATGACAAATTTATTGTTTTGAGGAAAAATGTATTGTTTTGATTGTAAATTTCTTATTTTTATAACAAATTTATAATCTTAAATGACACAAATATATTTTCTTGATAACAAATTGCTTGTTTTGATGACAAATTTCAACGACAATAAGGCAGAGATAGATATCGCATTCTCTTCATCACAACAAGGCGACAAGACCTCAAATGTCCTAAACAAAATGATCTTTCTCTAATTAATGCAGCGCCTATGTAATGATTTTAAAATTAATAAAGATACGTGAGTTAGTGATCACTTTCTGTCATGCGGTGTAAATTATTGTTACATAACTTTTTTAACTTAACCAAATTTAACAGAAATGCATATAGCGAGCCAAAAAAAGTAATGCTGTTTTTTACGGCTACTAAACCTTTTTTTGACCGCCCCTGTACAGGATTGCCCACTTAGGACTTGTAGCTATTGACAGTGGCGCAGCGAGGGGAAGGTTTTAGGGGTTAACCCCCCCCCCAGGATAATTACATTTTCTGTCATATCTATATTGATAGTTTTTATTGGAAGAACGTTTTTTAAAGTTAAAACCTTTGGTGCCAACCTGTATATAACTTACTTTCATTATCTGATTATTTACGCTAATGTCCCTTAGACCGTAAAGGCGACAAAGCGCGACCTGAACCCGTAGTCTCTTGCGTGGGCCATCCTGTACGCCATTACTAATCCCGGTACTTCCCCAAATATAACTACTATCTTATAATCCTTAGATATCACAATTATTTCAGGTCGCTCCTCTCCCCCGGGGACCCCCACGGTCTCATCTACGCCCCATATGCGGACTACACGAACTACACCGCCCTGGCAGCCAACCCCCTCCTCACGGAGTACGCCACTGCGGATCATTCGGGTGGGTTATTCGCACGTTGACAATTTTCCCCAATTTTTATGTGTTTGCCTCGTCACGGAGCCCCGTATTCGAATTAGCAAGTGGCCGGTATGTTTTTTTTGGAAAATAATTTTCCATTTTATATGGACTTTTAAATAATATTTGTTACGCCTATAATGGCGAGAATTTCGCTTCTTTACTTGAGAAAGGGAAGGCGCTTCCCAGCTAAAACAGCAACGTAGCTGTAATCACGATCAAAAGATCTTTAAAGGTTGTGACGCCATGTGAAGAGTAAGTAACCATAGAAACCGTTGGTCATTATCATTGTTTTCATGGTTACGAATATAAATTTTTATCACCGCATGACGTCAAAGCCTCTGAATATCGTATCTGGTAATCTGGGAATCGTGGCTGTAACGTTCGTTTTTTGTAACATTGTGGGGGTGTTAACATTAAATGTAACATTTTATTAACGTAGCCGTTATTTACCATACACGTCCCAACGTCCTAATATTGTGACGTGACAGCTGTAACATCCCGGAGATGTTTAAAGTATACACGTAGCGAAAATGTTTGTCCGCCCATCTCTTAGTAATAAGTTAGAATAGTACAAATATAAAGTATCGCAAAGTAAACAGAAATTGGGTAGATTATGTTTCCCCCTCACTCCATCGCATCGGATCTGGCTGGCTCGATGCGTTTTGCTTGATCCTGATCCTTTCATTCAGGCGGCAACGTACGAAAGAATGAATATTTATTTGATATTAATAGAATCGAAGCGGCGCGGCGTGCCACCAGCGAGTGCCATGAGCGAGATGCAATACGATGGAGCGGGGGAAACATAATCTACCTACCTCTGTTTGCTTTGCGATACTTCATATTTGTACTATTCTAACTTATTACTAAGAGAGGGGCGGACAAACATTTTCCCTACGTGTATGCGCGAAGTTAGATAAACGTTAAAATTATCTCGTTTTCGTTTAGATGATCTACAACGGTTTGGTGCGTCTTAGCTACAAAGATACATTGACGAGCGTTCTATGGTTGTCGCAAGGTTACTTTAAAACGACGTTACAATGGTGACAAAAAAATACCGTTAGCTGGGTATTGTATCTTTTAAACGACTTCAAAAACAGATTGTGGTTACCCTGTTCTGTACTTATTTAAAAATTGAAAGAATTTCCTTAAAAAATGCAAACGTTAATATAAAACGGCGCTGTCCATTAGACAATACCGTGTACGCCACTGAACTAAAATAGAGTGGGGCTCCTCATATTTCCATAAACTCCAACAAACGTTAAAAATTGGGGTCCTTTTACCGTTAAGAGTGTACCAAAAGGGGGGGAACAAACCGTATATAAAGTAGCTATAATTTTACCCCCCCCCCCTTTAGGTACTGCACTGGTTCACTTCATTATTCATTCTCTCGTATATTTGTTAGTAGTTTTAAGGGTTTAGTATTTCGGACGCCTAAGGTGGCCCAAGAGAATTTTGGAAAGAAATTAAATTTTTTTATTAATATTAAATTGATCAAATATAATGAGCTTTAAACAAATAGGTACCTACACGTTTATATATATAATATAGTGGTAGTCTTAGGGTGTTCTTTAATTTCTTTCCGGGTATACCGGTTGGCCAAAAAAACTGTTGACATTAATACATTTTTGGCCGACTGGTATACACAACCGCGGCCCCTAGGCATCCAAGAAGGATACTTAGTCACAATTATTTTACAATTTTTTTATTATATATTTTCTGTGATACTTTCTAACCAATCAGGTTGAAAAACGTTACGTACTCTATGTAATCTGTCAATATTTTCAAGATCATTATTTTTATTTAAATTTTTTAATTTTACACTTTTTTTTATTTTATTTGTTTGTATATTTAGTAACGCAAGTCATATTTTTATTTTTTTGGAAAATTTTGAACCATTAGATGACTAATTTTTTTTGATACGTCATACCATAGGTTTATGGTCCAAGAGACTTTCTTGTGTAGATGGTTTTTATACTTTTTATGGGTTAAGGGATCTTAGGGAGCAAATGGAACCAAAGTTTTAATTTGCCGACGTTTCGGAATATTTATTTCCATCTTCAGGGCTCTGGAACAATAGGAATACAAATTTGCTCACCGTTTTTTCGCATTTTGTAGAGGGCACCACATAGGAGCCTATACTTTAATCTGAATGGCCCCAACTTTTTTGTCCTACATAGTGATGTGAAATTCTCGGTAATAATCTTTTGGAGAATATTCTCAAGTTAGAGAATTTTCTGAGAATGGTAAGAAAACCCCTAGAAATGGCAATAAAAAGAAATTAAAAATTACCTATTCTGCTTATTTTCGGCAAATGTCAAACGACGTTAATCAAACAAAACGTAAAGAAATAAATTTTTTATTTAAAAAACATAACATACCTTCCCAAGAATAACTAAAAACTAAACAAAAAAAAACAGTCAAATAAAGAAAGATCACATTTAACTATTAAAAACATAGGAGTATACGTTCGCGCTTCTAGGGGATTTCCCTGAATCACTGTTGCCAGACGTAAAACACTGTTGCCAGAGATATAGAAAAGGTTAGGGAAACTCAAAATTTTAAAAATCATTGCAAAATTTTTCAGTGTAAATCGAGGCGGTGTAAATTATGTAGAAAAACTTCTCTAGAGAATATTCTCGGGAGAATTTTCTTACAGAGAATATTCTCGAGAATATTCCTGTTCTCGAGAATATTCTCCTCTCACATCACTAGTCCTACACTGTATGCGCATTTTGACTGAATGTTTTTATTCTCCTAACCTTTTGACATAAAAAAGGTATACTACTTTTGTTTCGATAAATCTAACCCTTTTCGAGAAAAGCGCTAAAATAACATTCATTTCAACATTTCAACCTTAAACATAGCATAGCAAAGAAAGGAATATTTCATGGAGTTCGTCGAAATTTAAGAAGAATTAATTTACGCATTGTAGAGGAAGGACGTCACTTTGAACCTTTGATTTGAATGTTTAATTTATTGTTCCAGTGACTTATGTAATTTAAAACTGCAAATAAAATTTAACTTTAACACCCTGTAACTCCATCCATCAATTTTCGAAAAAAATGTTATAGAAGAGACATTTATTTTCGGTCTAGAATTATCCCCTAAATTTTTTGCTCATCCTTTCCGGACAACGTGTATAATTTGTTTGTTTTGAATTCTTTCAAACAAATCCATTCAATCAGAATCCTATTGTTTTAGTGCCCTGGGGAGGGAAATATAATTTCCGAAACGTCTGAAAACCATAAGAAACTATTTATATTTACAATTTTTACCTGAGAGGAAGAACGTGATTTTTAAACATTCATTCTAATGGTTCACGGCTTTCCCTTTCTTTTTTTTATTACTTCTTAGAGGCATAGTTTTATTAGGAAAAACCTTATATTTATAGATTTTATATACAGTAAGACTATTTTACGTACGTACGACGTACATCTTTATTCTGGTCAATTTTTTTACTTTATTTTTCTTTTAATTATTTTTTAAGCATCTACATTTTTGTTTTTATTGTGCGAATTTTGTAGAATTAGTTGTAGAAATGGTAGAGTGGTGTTTGAAAAACACTGTAGCGTAGAATATTAAATTATTGGCTGAAAAATTTGGTGCTATGAAAAAAATTGAGAATGGGTTTTATCATGCGTATTTTTTGGATAATAATAATAATAATAATTTTCAAAAAATCTTTTTATTTTATTTTAGGCATTAAAATTTTGAATATTATTTTAAAAACATATGTTTTAAACATATTTTGTTGAAATTGTTGTGCGCGTGGTTTTTGATCTAAACTCAAAAGAATCTATATAATATATTTAAATATAGTCGATTAAAAACGTAATTTTTATTTAAAAATATAAGTTTTTTAGAATTTTAAAAGTTATAAGAACGTTCAAACTTTTTCGTATTTTTCACTGCATTTATTTTAAAAAATCATTATTCGATTGAAATCGAATTTTTTTTTTTTTTAAAAACAGTTTTCTAGAAATTATTGTGTTTTGTTTGTGTTAAAATGATGTCGCATCGAAAGGTTCAATTTAGTTATACAGGGTGTTTACGAACGTCACGTAGATGTTTAAAGGAGTGATAGTGCTCCTCAAGATGGGAAATTATATATACTTAATATATTGGAAATCTGAAAGAATTTTCTACAGGCAGTTTTTTGCCACGCACTTAATGACAGTTTCTAATTTATAAACGGACGTTTCGGCTTTCAGATATCGTCATCAGATCGAAATTTTTAAATACAGACCTGAAATTTAAATATTACTTTCTGAAGTATTTTGTTCCCTTAGCACACAATTCTATCAGGACCAGGTATTACAAAAAAAAAATTTAAGTACTGATGATGGATTTTCGGTTCAAAACAATGAAATTTTGGCCAAATGTTATTGGTTTATGCGTTGGGGGAACCAAATACTTCAGAAAGTAATATTAAATTGCAGGTATGTATTTAAAAATTGTGATTTGATGATGATATATGAAAACCGAAACGTCGTTTTTTAAATTAGAAACTATCTTTAAAAGCGTCGTAATAAAGTGTCTGTAGAAAGTGCTTTCTGTTTTTCAATATGTTTATCAATAACGTCACAAAAAACAAAAACCGAAAATAAAGTTCTCGGTTTTTTTTTCGATATCTCCGGAAGTGGTCGGAATTTTCTTAATTTCTCACGGGCATTAACTTAAGCTCCAAATTATCCAACTTTGCCCCAAAACTTTTGCTATATTTGTTATTTTCCGAGATCCCAATGGTTAGCGTCGAATTCGATGACACCCTGTACAATTTTTTGAAGTTAAAAAAAAATAATGCCATTATCAATATTTTTGAAATTGTCTATGGTTTACGAGTTATTTGTACACCAAATAATAAGTTTTATTATATGATAGATATGGAAATCATCATTTTTAACACAAAAATATAACAACTTGTTATAATATTACCTTTTTTTTGTACATATTAGAAAAAATTGCTGAGTTATAGTTTTAATCATTTTTAAATGCTTTAATTGTTGTTAAGTTACAGTAAGGTAGCTACAAAGTAGTGTTTTTAAGTTATTCTCCATTCAGTCGTCGAAATTTATTTTTTTGCAGTAGCAATTAAGTGTTCTTATTCACCTATACGTGGATGCGCATTTTGTGCCATATTACATTATTTAATACAGAGTTGTTTATCAGAATGCCATCTTAAACATTTAAAAAGATAAGTTTCGACCAAACCGAGGTGTGGATTTGTTACAAAGCCCCGCCTGCAGTTCAAAATCTCAAGTATCAAGGTCCTAATCGTTCTCTATGTACAGGTGCCAAGCAACGGCGCCATCTTGGACAAATAAGAGAGCACCCGTATCAGAGAGCCGGCGCGCTTTCTTAACGTGCTCTTTTATCGAAAGGTTAGTTGATTTTTTTTATTTTTGTTTCTGTGTTTTCTCTCTTTCTCTCTCTCTTTCAGCAGTAATTACGACCCGACAGTCGTTGTATCGAGAAATTATTGTGTTTACGGGCACTGATTCCTTCAAATTTTTATTGTTTTGGCGAGTATTTCATTTAGTACCTACAACCCTAGGGCCAGGTCACCACGGAAATCAATTTGACAGCGTATATATTCTCTAAGACTAGATCCACGCGGCCGTACATTTGATAGCGTACCTATTCTCTAAGACCTAGTCCACACGGACGTCAATTTGACAGAGTATATATTCTCTAAGACTAGGTCCACGCGGCCGTACATTTGATAGCGTACCTATTCTCTAAGACCTAGTCCACACGGACGTCAATTTGACAGCGTATATATTCTCTAAGACTAGGTCCACGCGGCCGTACATTTGATAGTGTACCTATTCTCTAAGACCTATTCCACACGGGCGTCAATTTGACAGCGTATATATTCTCTAAGACTAGGTCCACGCGGGCGTACATTTGATAGCGTACCTATTCTCTAAGACCTAGTCCACACGGACGTCAATTTGAGAGCGTGATTACATATTCTCTAAGACCGGGTCCCCATAGGCATCAATCAATAATTGATTTATTAACCGCCATTTGCCTCGTAAGAATAGGTACTTTGACATCTCCTGATCACATGATGCATTTTGTAATTACGACGAAATATCCAAAAACTGATTTTAACGAAAAAGCGTACTGTATTTAATAATCCCTAGAATAATAAAATTTGAAAGGAATTCTCTTGTTACTTTCTGCATAATTGAGGTTGAAAAAAATCCGACAGTATTTAAAACGGGTTTTTCACAACGTACCAAATTTTTTTCTTTTTCCTCTCGCTGGTTTTTAGTAAAGAAAATAAGGGCCCAAGTATTTCTGCTTTCAATATAGGGTTACCATTTTTTAGTATCGCTTAGTTTTTGAACGCCTAAACGGGCGTTAGTCTTTGCAAACTAAAATCTTTAGTATAGAACAAGTACCTCGACATCACAGAGTTTGTGATAACTAGTCTAAAGAAAAATTATTTACATTTTTATACATAGCGTAGACATATTTTATGTATATTTTTTATTCGTTGTGTTTTGTTTTTATACACTTTTTAAGTCATTTGAAGCAGCGATTTTCGAGTGAATTAAGAAACTGGATTTGGGAATACATACTTCTTTATTTTGGATGAGAAGTAGGTACAAGCTAATAGAAATATGTAAAACATCTATCATTCTTTAAGTCATAGTTCCTTAAGTTACTTACTTGGGCCTTTTTTTTAAAGGTAACTGTTGTTCTTTTGTTTGGGGTTGTGTGTAGGTACGTAAAGAATTTTTTTCGAACCACGTAAATATTTAATAAGGATATTTTTGAAGGTTCCGTTATTTAAGGAAGATATAAACGTTAGACGGAACCTTTAAAAACTAGTTTTTAGGTAGTTTTTTTAAATCGTTTATATTATCTAGATTTTAATTATATTTTTTTGTATATGTTTGTTGACTTGCGCCAATGTGGAAAATATATTTATACGAAAATCTCACATTAAATCTTTTATTTAAAAAAAAACAACTTTCCTTTATATTAACAATCTTTACGAAAGTCTGTACAAAAAAAGCACTCATTTTTGAAGAAGTTTCCTTTTATCGATGGACAAGTACCGCAAGTCAACACAACCGCTAACGTTATTTCCTCGGCGGGTCGTTTTGCGATAGATGTCTGTCGGTAAAAGGAAAAGGCATTTTTTTTTGGTCATTTTGCATAATTTTAAATAGTATCTAACTAGTATTTTTAGTAATTTTGATTAACTTTTTGCAACATTAACACACATTTTGACTAATTTTTAATATTTTCTAATAATTCCACACATGGCCAAGTAACTATTTTCTTTTTAAGAGTGAATGAAGTAAAAATAACCAAAGTAGAGTGAATGGGCTATTTCAAGGGTCTAAGCAGCACTGTATTTACAAAAATGCATCATTTTTGTTCTGTCTTCACGGGTTTGTTCGGGTTTTATTCTAATTTTATGTTAAGTTTGTATAGAAGCAGGCCCACAATAATTATCGCTTTTTTAACTAACCGCTTTTAAAAATCCATACTTATTTATTGCACTATTTTATTTCGGTTGTAGACTATTCGCAAATTTTTATTGTATAATCACAGTAAAATTATTAAAAATATAAAACTTTTTTTTAATTCAAAAAATAAAAAAAATTTAAAATAAAACTTTTTGTCTCTAAACGGTAATTTTTTAGTCGTTGTAATAGCTTATTATAGCATTTTGTAGTTTTACATTTATTTGCAACCATTGATCGTTACAGAAAAGTCGCTGTATGAATGTACGTATTCTACACAAGGGTCTCAGTTAAATAAGCGACCTCATATGTTCTAAGTTAGCGTCTCAAGTTTGTTCCTCCGTTTAATAGATGGCAGTCCAAGCCCTCCGCGTCATGAACGCGGCGTTGCTAAACTTTTCAAAAATTACAATTAATCTGTAAACTATTAAAATGTAATGTAGGAACTTAATGGGAGGGGGGGATATTTTTTTTATGACTGTGATATTACTCCTAATATTTGCGAAACATAGCACAACAACTTAAACGAAATATTATCTCTTCTTTAAAGTCTTTATACGCTTCAGTTCACAGTTACCATGCACTTCTTCCAAGAAGAAAAATCCTACTTGGTTATTTTTAAATTCATGCACTCTAGTAGTAAGGACATGTCGTGCAGTGATAACCCGTTGGTATAATGTTATTTTTGTTTTACGGAACTTACGGCGGTAAGCTATATTAAGTCAGGTTGTGGTACCAGTGTCAGTACTTTTAATTTCGTGCATGTTTATTAGGATAATTACTTTTTGTTTAGTTTAATTAACTGTTGGGTTTATGTTCAAAGTAATAATCGATGCATTAAAAATTTTTATGTGTTTAACACAGAAAATTGTGTAGTTAAAGCGGGTAAATTCTTTATAATATTTATTTATTACATACATGTTATTAACTAACAAATTCCCCATACCTATTATCCTTGTATTTAATATACGCATTTTCACGCCCATATTTTCCTTGTTACCTAGGTAAAACTTATTTATATCCAATGTTAGACAATTTCCATTTTAAACAGTTTTAAATAAAGTAAAAATGAAGTATAATATATTTATTAGTCACAATTAGTATATCACTGGGCATCTTTTTATTTACATTACCGGTTTCCAAAGTTATTTAACAGGGTTTTACTAGGTTTATTACATAATATTTAGTTAAGCAACGAAAAAATGACACTGGTACCTACTATAGTAGATACTAGACCATCAAAACACTGCTTGTCCCTTACTAAAAATCAAATAAAATAATCATAAGTAAAAATAAATCAGCTTAATAAAATTAATAAGTCACATTTAAACAAAAAATACTAACAATCTGTTTTCTTTCTTTTCCTGTTAACCAAAAATTGGGCCAGCTTTACGAAGGTGCTAACCCACACGTCACCAAACCCGTTGTCCAAATAAGCCAACCCGACTAACCGTACGGAACCCATCACGGGAAACCATGCCGGACATTGCTAGAGTTTATGGGGTAGCGGTACGTTGATTAACTTTTAACTACTACCAAAAACTGATAAAATAAGAAAGAATTTCGACCGTATATATACATTGGTACCATCATAGGCTTCAAATTCTCCAAGCTAGACTTCTTCGAAGTTACTAAGACTAGTCACATTAAGTTAGTATTTACTTTTTAAACAGCTTCTTTATATTGAACCCCGCGTTGACTAGTATCACTTCTTTAATTTGTATCTACACACGTGTTTAACAAGAATAAAGCATGATTATTGCACTGTGTGATTAGACGATGGGGTTCCACAGTCCATTTATGAAAATCTTTCTTGTTTTATTAGTATTTGCACATCACTAACCTGTTGTACTACTGTTCTTATTAATAATCTCACTTTTTATTTTATGTCTAATTGTCATCATTTTTAATTATTGACAGTTGTAACGTGGAATGTATGTGGCAAGGTGTACATGTCGTTCAGTCTTGATAGTGATCAATGCTTTCTTGGGCACGAAAATTCACAGAGCGATGAAAATGTACACCGGGCTTATTACAACTCACGTGCCATAACCAAACTAGCATAACCTCAAAATATATGTAAGTTTATTGAATGTGTTGCTCGGTATATCTCTTAGACTATTCAGACGTAGGTACATTGCTTCGGCCGAACCCATCGGGAACAAAACTATTTTATTTCCTGTTTACTTACTTGGGATACGTGTATTTTGTGGTTATACTAGGTTTTATTATTTCATATCACCTATAGCTACTAAAATCTAAGTTCTTTGTAGATAGTGTCGCTCGTGTAGTACAGGATACGAGAAATTCAAGAATCTCAACAATAGTTTTTCCAAATTTGTTTTTCAGGGTAGAAAAAAATTTATTTGTACGATTTTTAAAGTTTTATCCTTTACTACATCGGTGTCGATTACATAAGCATTATTATTTTGCTAAACCCTAGTATTAGAGTCTAAAAATTAATTTTATTTAACTTTACTAATACTTTTTTAATAAAGTACAAACATTATTGAGTGCCAATTTTGAAAATAATATCGAATAGATATGAGTACCCACTTTTGTGTTGCCAGAAAAATTTACTTACATTTTGTAACGTTTTGGCTAATAGTCTTATAATGTTTGTTTTACTTATCGAAGAGTAAGTTTTTCTGGAAAAGATTTTTAATATGGTTAAAAAAATAAAACAATATGAAAATGGTAGGTATTCTTCAGTATAGAGACTTAAAAGTATGATATAAGTAAGTATAATTTTATATGTTATGAATATTATAGGCCAGAAGCAAATACTAGGTTGGATATTTTCCATATACAGAGTGTCCGAAAATGATGAGCAAACAATTTAGGGGACAATTCTAGACCGAAAATAAATGCTATTTCTACCTGTAAAATTTTTTCGAAAATTGATTATTAGCGGAATTACAGGGTGTTAAAGTTAAATTTTATTTGCAGTTTTAAAATAGATAAGTTACTAGAACAATAAGTTAAACATTCAAAGCAAAAGTTCCAAGTGACGTCCTTCCTCTTCAATGCTTAAATTAATTCTTCACAAATTAAATTAAAAAATAATAAATTAAAATGATTTCGTATTCATCACATGCAAGCAATGTTATATTAGCGTTTTTCTCGAAAACGGTTAGATTTATCGAAACAAAAGTAGTATACCTTTTTAATGTCAAAAAGTTAGGAGAATAAAAATATTCAGTCAAAATGCGCATACAGGGTAGGACAAAAAAGTTGGAACCATTCAAATTAAAGTATAGGCGAAAAAACGGTGGGCAAATTTGTATTCCTCATCCCGAAAAATAGAGAGACGAGATTTTGTCAAAATATTATGAGCGTGACAAAAGGTATTGCAAAGAAAACTGCAAATAAAATTTAACTTTAACACCCTGTAACTCCGTAAATAATCAATTTTCGACAAAATGTTATAGGAAGAGATAGCATTTATTTTCGGTCTAGAATTGTATCCTAAATTATTTGCTCATCATTTCCGGACACCCTGTATAGCGTCTCCGTCCCAGGTAATTCATAGAACTTTTTTTTAACAAGAAGCAATACAGGAAAATACTCGAAAAGCAAAAACGTGCAATAATAAATTTGATTTTTTAAGCTTGAAGAGATGAAGTTTTGAGATATAGAATTTTTGATATGTTTGAGTGCAATCTCAGTCTAAGGGTCTGTTAGGATTAACGTCAAGTATAGTGAAAAGTTTTTGGGAAATTCTAGACAGAAATATGGTTGGCATAATAAGTTTTGCAATTACATATTTCGTTCTGGAGTTTTTTAATAAAAAATTTTCCAATATACTTTTTAATATTTATATACATGTTATGTATTGATAAAATAGTATATGTTGTACTTATAGTTTTTATCTCATACAGTCGAATATAGCACAAAATATATAGATGTAGGAATCACAGTTAAATAATTAAATATATAGAGGTATATATAGTATTTCTACAAATTTCTGCAATCCTTCAAAAATTATTTTTTCACGAGTTTAAAATTACCTCAAAAAAAATGCGCCTTATTTTCGTTTGATTTTTAATATACAGACATTGAAAATATATAAAATTGCGCGTGCTCTATTGACGTCAATTATTGCTGATTTATTATTCTTTTATAGGAAAATTTATATGTGTCATATTTAGATACGAAATGTGTCTTAAAACAGTGCCTTGATTTTTAGTAATCTAGAATGAAATAGAATTTCTTTTTAAGTGTTTTATATTATTATTAAATCTTTTTGAGATTTTTTTTTAGATTGATAGATATGTGTTGTTTTCATTGTCTCAGTGTACCAATAGTAATTTGCACAAGAAACATTGATTTAATAAAGTATTTTAATGTGTTATATGATTGTTTTTATTTATCCATTAATATACCATCTTTTGCGGTCACATTCCCGCCGTTAACCAGAATTCATTCCATATTTTGTTGTGGTGAAAAGGGATGTGGAACAGATCAGGATCAGCATGACGTAACTGTCGGTTAGGTACATTTAGATGGATCCGAGACAATAGCCGAGGGCAATTTGATAAACCGTTAATTGATTTAAAAACAAAGGACACATCAAACATATAAGACATCTGCTGTCAAATGAAACCATATTCAACATGTCTGTCCTACGATAATCCTCCATATTGATATTTAATTTATAGGCAGCGAACCTTAAAAATTTGAACTGAACCCTTTCTAATATATCTTTCTATATTTGGTAAGATGGAGACCAAATAACAGTAGCAATATTCTAGGTTGGATCTCAGGAGCGAACAGAATAATAAATTAATAACGTCAATTAAAAATTGGGAAGTTTCTCCAGACAAATCCTAGCATTCTCATTCCTTTCAGACTCTCTTTAGAAACGTGTTCAGCAAAAGTCATTCTTTCATCAAAGTAGACACCGAGATCTTTGACAGTGCTCGAATAGGACAGATTCGCACCATTTATGTTATAGACCGTGGGAACCCTACTCCTACCACGGTAAAAGATTGATATATGTGCATTTATTTATATTTAGCGATAAATGATTAACCTGAGTGCATTGCCACAAGGCGTCAATGTCATTTTGTAGTTTCACTGCATCCCTCTCGCCCTATACAACTTTAGATCGTCTCCAAATGTCAAACCCATAGAGACATTCAGGACAGGTGAACTACTAGTTTCCACACCATTTATGTTATAGACCGTGGGAACCCTACTCCTACCACGGTAAAAGAGTGATATATGTGCATTTATTTATATTTAGAGATAAATGATTAACCTGAGTGCATTGCCACAAGGCGTCAATGTCATTTTGTAGTTTCACTGCATCCCTCTCGCCCTATACAACTTTAGATCGTCTGCAAATGTCAAACCCATAGAGACGTTCAGGACAGGTGAACTACTAGTTTCCTAGTGGTTTAGAGCCTTGAATAGGTAATTTGCTATGAATAGCCCAAATTTATAGTGAATTGACATTCAGGACAAGTGAACTACTAGTTTCCAGTGGTTTAGAGCCTTGAATAGGTAATTTGCTATGAATAGCCCAAATTTATAGTGAATTGACATTCAGGACAGGTGAACTACTAGTTTCCTAGTGGTTTAGAGCCTTGAATACGTAATTTGCTATGAATAGCCCAATTATAGTGAATTGACATTCAGGACAAGTGAACTAGTGGTTTAGAGCCTTGAATAGGTAATTTGCTATGAATAGCCCAATTATAGTGAATTGACATTCAGGACAAGTGAACTACTAGTTTCCAGTGGTTTAGAGCCTTGAATATGTAATTTGCAATGAATAGCCCAAATTTATAGTAAATTGACATTCAGGACAGGTGAACTACTAGTTTCCTAGTGGTTTAGAGCCTTGAATACGTAATTTGCTATGAATAGCCCAATTATAGTGAATTGACATTCAGGACAAGTGAACTACTAGTTTCCTAGTAGTTTAGAACCTTAATAGGTAATTTGCTATGAATAGCCGAATTATAGTGAATTGACATTCAGGACAGGTGAACTACTAGTTTCCTAGTGGTTTAGAGCCTTGAATAGGTAATTTGCTATGAATAGCCCAATTATAGTGAATTGACATTCAGGACAAGTGAACTACTAGTTTCCTAGTGTTTTAGAGCCTTGAATAGGTAATTTGCTATGAATAGCCCAATTATAGTGAATTGACATTCAGGACAAGTGAACTACTAGTTTCCAGTGGTTTAGAGCCTTGAATAGGTAATTTGCTATGAATAGCCCAAATTTATAGTAAATTGACATTCAGGACAAGTGAACTACTAGTTTCCAGTGGTTTAGAGCCTTGAATAGGTAATTTGCTATGAATAGCCCAAATTTATAGTGAATTGACATTCAGGACAGGTGAACTACTAGTTTCCTAGTGGTTTAGAGCCTTGAATACGTAATTTGCTATGAATAGCCCAATTATAGTGAATTGACATTCAGGACAGGTGAACTACTAGTTTCCTAGTGGTTTAGAGCCTTGAATAGGTAATTTGCTATGAATAGCCCAATTATAGTGAATTGACATTCAGGACAAGTGAACTACTAGTTTCCAGTGGTTTAGAGCCTTGAATAGGTAATTTGCTATGAATAGCCCAAATTTATGGTAAATTGACATTCAGGACAGGTGAACTACTAGTTTCCTAGTGGTTTAGAGCCTTGAATACGTAATTTGCTATGAATAGCCCAATTATAGTGAATTGACATTCAGGACAAGTGAACTACTAGTTTCCTAGTAGTTTAGAACCTTAATAGGTAATTTGCTATGAATAGCCGAATTATAGTGAATTGACATTCAGGACAGGTGAACTACTAGTTTCCTAGTGGTTTAGAGCCTTGAATAGGTAATTTGCTATGAATAGCCCAATTATAGTGAATTGACATTCAGGACAAGTGAACTACTAGTTTCCTAGTGTTTTAGAGCCTTGAATAGGTAATTTGCTATGAATAGCCCAATTATAGTGAATTGACATTCAGGACAAGTGAACTACTAGTTTCCAGTGGTTTAGAGCCTTGAATAGGTAATTTGCTATGAATAGCCCAAATTTATAGTAAATTGACATTCAGGACAAGTGAACTACTAGTTTCCAGTGGTTTAGAGCCTTGAATAGGTAATTTGCTATGAATAGCCCAAATTTATAGTGAATTGACATTCAGGACAGGTGAACTACTAGTTTCCTAGTGGTTTAGAGCCTTGAATACGTAATTTGCTATGAATAGCCCAATTATAGTGAATTGACATTCAGGACAGGTGAACTACTAGTTTCCTAGTGGTTTAGAGCCTTGAATAGGTAATTTGCTATGAATAGCCCAATTATAGTGAATTGACATTCAGGACAAGTGAACTACTAGTTTCCAGTGGTTTAGAGCCTTGAATAGGTAATTTGCTATGAATAGCCCAAATTTATAGTAAATTGACATTCAGGACAGGTGAACTACTAGTTTCCTAGTGGTTTAGAGCCTTGAATAGGTAATTTGCTATGAATAGCCCAATTATAGTGAATTGACATTCAGGACAAGTGAACTACTAGTTTCCAGTGGTTTAGAGCCTTGAATAGATAATTTGCTATGAATAGCCCAAATTTATAGTAAATTGACATTCAGGACAGGTGAACTACTAGTTTCCTAGTGGTTTAGAGCCTTGAATAGGTAATTTGCTATGAATAGCCCAATTATAGTGAATTGACATTCAGGACAAGTGAACTACTAGTTTCCAGTGGTTTAGAGCCTTGAATAGGTAATTTGCTATGAATAGCCCAAATTTATAGTAAATTGACATTCAGGACAGGTGAACTACTAGTTTCCTCGTGGTTTAGAGCCTTGAATACGTAATTTGCTATGAATAGCCCAATTATAGTGAATTGACATTCAGGACAAGTGAACTACTAGTTTCCTAGTAGTTTAGAACCTTAATAGGTAATTTGCTATGAATAGCCGAATTATAGTGAATTGACATTCAGGACAGGTGAACTACTAGTTTCCTAGTGGTTTAGAGCCTTGAATAGGTAATTTGCTATGAATAGCCCAATTATAGTGAATTGACATTCAGGACAAGTGAACTACTAGTTTCCTAGTGTTTTAGAGCCTTGAATAGGTAATTTGCTATGAATAGCCCAAATTTATAGTGAATATGGAAATGTCATTAATGAATAAAATAAATAAAAGAGCGCAAGCTCAAATGGGATTTTGAATCTAACTTATTGGGACGATTTTGAATTAACTGACTTGTAAACCTAGTAAATTTTCTAAAGACTTCCGAAAATACACGATATGTCTGATAAAACGGGTTCGATAAAATGTCGAACTATTGTGGTTGAAATAGTAGTAAAAATAAAATGTTGATTATGTGATCATTACAACAAAACAACATTACAAGACAGTACAGTGTCTGTAAAGTAAGTGAATAAGTGCCAGCATATTTATTTGACAACTAAGTAAATAATAGACATGTCATACAATATCAAAAAATTACCTTGTCGAACTTCCATTGTCTTTATTTTGTTACCTAACACAACGTTTCGGTTAGTTAGTTTCTCTAACCGTTTTCAAGTGTAAACTAAATTATAATTCTAAGGCTACTGTCCTAAATACTATCCATGTGCAATGAGGCTTGATGATTTCGCCTACGTGCTTATTGGAGTGTGAAGTTTGAGCTGTTGGTTTTGGACAAGAAGAGGTTTTCACATATTGGGGATATCTATACTTGGTTTACTAAATATATGGGTATTTTGATTCATGAAAGCCTCTTCTTTAAATTTTCGTTTTCTCCAGCGCTGTTCAGTGTCCAAAACCTTGACTTTCTGGCCACTGTATATTATGTTGGTTGGTCCACACATGTTCCGCGATACCTGATCTCGAAGTTTCACCTCTTTGAGTATGTTTCAGATGTTCTTTAACTCGTACGGGAAGAAGTTCTTTTTTTTTCTTCAATGAACGATTCGTCACACTCGCAAGGGATTTAAAGAACATCTGAAATACACTCGAAGAGGTGAAACTTGGAGATCAGGTATAGCGGAACATGTATGGACCAACCAACATAATATACAATGGTCAGAAGCCAAAGATTCGGACACGGAACAGTACTGGAGAAAACGAAAATTTAAAGAAGCAGCTTTCATGAATCAAAATACCCATATATTTAAAAAACCAAGTATAGATATCCCCAATATCTGGAAACCTCGTCTTGTCCAAAACCAACAGCCCAAACTTCACACTTCAATAAGCACGTAGGCGGAGTCGTCAAGCTTTATTGCACACGGATAGTATTTAAGACAGTAGCCTTAGAATTATAATTTAGTTTACACTTGGTTAAGTAACAAAATAAAGACAATGGAAGTCCGACAAGGTAATTTTTTTTGATATTACTTCATTGTCTACCAACAAACACAATGACATGTCATACAATGGAATGTCGATAGATTCCACACAAAAGTCACAATAAGAAACATATTTTTTTTTAGATGTCCATCTTCAGATTACCTTTCAAATTATTTCTACTTAATAAATAAAAAAAAAGTTTTTTTAAAAAATAACAACTTTATTTAAACACCTCCGTCAAGTCTCCTCTTTAATGGTTAAACTAAAAACGATAAACTAAGTGTTACCAATCACTTGAATGTCATTTGGGGACGTAAAAATCCGTTTTACTAAAATGTTTTTTACTGAAGACCCACCGTCTTTAATTTTTACGAGTTCCAGCAGTTTCCCTGCGAAATAGGTTCCGTTATAATCTGTAGACATTATGTAAACAAAATAGTTATTTATGTATCAAGGGTACTAAGTAGATGATTATGCCCTGAGGGCGACAGTCGAGGACCTCTGGCCCGAGGGTTCGTAAGTCGCCCGAGGGTATATATCTATTAGTACCCGTGGTGCATACAAAATTTTATGTCATACCAGTTCGTTTTGAATATTTAGTATATTAAAGTATAAGTGGATATTAAGGTCTTTAAAAAACGCGCGATTTTGCAAGCACGAAGTGCTTGAAATAGAGCAAGTGTTTTAAAGACCAGTTATCCACGAATACTTTACATTATTTTTTTTTATTGGTACACTTATTGGTATTTATATTACAAAAAATGGAAATAATAACTTAGTAAGTAAGTGAAATGGTCGAATTCGTGTCGTTGTCATGAAAATGAGGAGAACAAAAAATAACTTCCAATCTGTCACATAAGATTCATTGTTGTCACCGTTGACATTGGTTGTGTATTGCTTAAAAAAATATTTTATTTGACGTTAAAAGGTAATTCTGTCAAATTAATAATTAAAAAGTTGACATATTTAGGGTATGGTCCGAATATCACCACCAGTAACCACGGTTAACCTCGACAAATGACAGATCAACCATAAAAATCCGGTTATATTCGGGACGAAAAATCACCATGTTCGTTAAAATCATAACCTTTAATTTTGAAAAGTTCACGACAGACTGATAATTTACAGAAATGCTAAATACACTTACTCATAATTTCATTGAGATTCATTCTCTTAATAAATTACCAACCATCGGCCAAATATTTTGAAATTAAATTCATAACAATATTTTATAATGACAAGTGACAGGAGAAACCACTTGTAACCGGCGTTTAAAGCCGGTGAGCATTTTGACATTTGGGTGACGTCGTATCCGAAAACCGTGTTCCAAAATAAACTTATTTTTTGGTTACCGCTATCATTTGGTTAAATACGGAACGCTAAACCACGACACTAGTTACTTTCGGACCATACCCTTAGACTTCACGTTTCACGGGTTGTTGATGTTGCCATGGTAACTTTAAAACGCGAGCGTTTTTGAAAGTGGGATTTAAACACGCTGAGGCGTATTTTAAATAAGCGAAATAGGGTATCAATAAAAAAAAAATATTTTTTTTTTATTTAATTTGATTTACCAATTTTTTATTTTCACCTGCGACATTACCTTGACATTATTAAAATGTTTAATGTGTTAAAGTCAAAAATCAGAAATGGAACAAGATGCACACTTAATGCAACACTGATTGCCCCCGCGGGCCATAATGTGTACTTTATGCCCGCACGGGCATAAAGTAATCCAGTTATGTAGATGGTATCTAAGGTATAAAAACACAATAATGTACTGGTATGACATAAAAAAATTTAAACATATTATTCATACCCCACATGAAATTCCACTGTGAGTTCGAGTTGGCCAAAATCGCATAGAAAAGATGAAAAACTAAATGTTGCAAGTAGAATTTTAAACTTATCCTTCAGTAAAAAAATCATATTGTAAAACAACAAAATATTTATTCCTCTCCTGACAGGAACAAACAAGTCAATAACTCTCAAAGGTCAGATTCAGCATTTCTACGAAGGTAAGTAACGTCGGGTACTACCAATAAATAAAGAAGATATCACATTTAAAGAAAAGCAACGGGATTTGATAATATTTCCATCAAAATTATTAAATTTCTAAAGTATAATAATATAATCCCTATATTACATCATCTAATCAAAATTTCTTTTAAAACCGGGTTATTTCCAGAAAAAATAAAAATAGCAAAAGTATCACCAGTTTTTAAAAATGCAGAAAAATATTTTAGTAGTAACTATCGCCCTATTTCTGTTTTACCCATATTTGCAAAGATTTTTGAAATTTTTTTAAATAATCGAATAGTAAAGTTTTTAGAAAAAAAAAATACTCTCTCCATTTCAATAATGGTTTTCGTAGATTTAGAGATACAGAAGTTGCAGCTGAATATATTATCACTTATAATCTCCCTAGCAGTAGAATTATTACCGATAATTTCTTTCAAGGAAAATTTTCTATCAACAAAAACATGAGTGAAACCGAGAAAAAAATCATCGGGAATTAATTCTGCTGCCTGGGAGATTCGGTAAGAAAATTTCATAAATTGGAGTTTCTTTTAATATGATGAGATGATGAGACCTATTCTCAATAAAAATTATAAGTTAGCAACAAAATGTATTTTGATTTTATTCTGAGTGACGTTTGCCATAAAAAAATAAAGCACTTCATTTTTGACAGAAAAATTATCACTTATTAATTTTATTAGGTTAATAGGCTATCGCGATAGTCTCCCGTCGCTATAAGCAACGCAAACAAAAAGGAGCCTTCTAATTGGTTGAAAATAAATTTATGAAATTTTCAAAGATATTCAACAAAACGTTGATAGCAACCAAAAATGCTGCCTACTGTTCCTAGATTTATGTAAAGCATTTGATACAGAGTCAATCACAACATTTTACTTAAATGCCTATACTCCCTATACAATATTGGAATTCGGGGAATTATTGTTAAAAAATAACTTAAGTAATAGAAAGCAGTTTGTTCAAATTGAAAGTGTTAAAAGTTTACAAAAAAAACATAACTTGTGGTGTTCCGCAAGGGTCAACCTTAGGACCTACTTTTTTTTTAATCTACATTAATTCTATAGCAAAATTAAATTTAAAAGGTAAAATTAAATTGTTTGCCGATGATACTAGATACTATTGTATATTTTCATGGAAACTATGCTCAAATTCATAACATTAACCACGACCTAAATATAATAATGTAAATGGCTTGAAACTAATAAATTATCATTAAATTTTAATAAATCATCTTATGTTTATAAGTAAATTAAAATTAAAAAATAATAATATTTCTTCACTATCATTCAATAATTATATAATTAAATATACTAATACAATTAAATTTTTAGGTTTATATATTGATGAAAATTTTAGTTGGAAAAAACATATTGATTATTTAAGAACTTACATCTCACCAATAATTGGCATTTTGTTTAAAGCTAAAAATTATATATCATTAAAATATTTAAATAAATATATATTATTCTTTGGTTTATTTAAAATTACAGTATTAGAAAACTACAAAACAAAATAATTAAATGCATACATAAACGTCCTTTTTTAGAACCAACTATAAATTTATATGAACCAAACGAATATTTAAATTTAGAAATGCTTTATAAATTAAAACTATGCATTCACACTCTATTATTATTAAAGAAAAACAATCGAATATAATATTTCCTTCAACCAACATTATTCACATCACGAGACAAAATTATCATATTCAAACACCAATGGTAAAGAGTACTTTTGGCCAAAGATCAATATTATACAAAGGAATAACAATTTACACAACAGTTTGCCGAAAAAAATTAAAAGAAATATCAACATTATGGACTTTAAAAAAAAAACTAAAAAAATATTTTTTAAAACTAAACTAAGTTTAACCTATTAGGTATATATTATTATTCTTTTTTTTTTGTAAACGGTTATTGTATATATTTTTTTTTAAATAATTTCGATGGAGTTATTAAACATGATTTTTATTATTGTATATTTGGCGTTATATTCTCTGTAATGCCGCAAGGCCATAAAATCGCCACTTTCGTGATTATTGTTTGATGATCTACAGGTATAGGTCTCTCCCTTTAACGCCTTCAAATCGTGGTATTCTCTCCTTGTTACCTGTCCTCGTAGAAATGTTTTATCTGAGCATTATACACATTGCTTAGATCAACTTTAGTTAATAAATCAGCAGAAACTTCTAGTTCTTATAATTTAATAATAAGTAATATTAGGTTAAACTGCAAAAATTATAATAATTAATGGCCGAATTTTTCTACCACCTTCAAGAAGTTCTAAAAAAAACATTACTGCGAGATTAAAAAAGTAAAAAATGTTTATAGACCAGCGTGGATAATTTTTGAAACCAAAAAAAAATAATAGTAGGATCCATTGGAAAAGGAAGAGAATATAACAAAAATGAAAGGAAAAATAATTTACGGGCGATCCGAGGTCGGGAACTGGAAAGGGGTGAGTTTTTAAGGGTAGAAAACGATTTATCTCGATTTCCGGCAAAACTACAAGTTCTATGGAAAAACGTTAAATGGCAAAGTTGTAGGTAATAAAAAGATCTACAACTTTTGTATTTACACTTTTTTCACATAACCTCAAAGTTTATGTGAAAGAGTTTTTGGTTTTTTATTTGTATCTTTTACAAAAAATTTTTTTAATCATTATGTACAATTTATATGTATATTTCGACTTGCAATTTTTTGTTTATCAATGTAACATGGAATCTTACGTTTTTCGAGTAATAAATAGCTGAAAATTGTACATAATGATTTTTAAAAAAATCGGATTTGAGTTTTTTTCGTTTATTTGCATTTTTTGAGAACATTTACCATAGTAATGTAAATTTTTTTTACACCATCAGAAAGTAAAGATTTTAACGAACAAAAAGCCCACAGACTTTTTTAAAAAAGCAGATATTTTGACGTGGGAATTTTCGATTGAAAATTAGGATGCTTTTTCGATATTAAGTGAAAATAAGATAAAAAAATAAATATTTTAAATCAAAAAAATTACAGTGTGTTTGGGACATAAAAAGATAAGTTTTCACGAAATTTCGTGAAAAAAAAAATTTTTTGTAAAAGATTAAAATAAAAAACCAAAAACTTGGTTATTCGAATTTTTTACATAAATTTTGAGGTTATGTGAAAAAAGTGTAAATACAAAAGTTGTAGATCTTTTTATTACCTACAACTTTGCCATTTAAGGTTTTTCCATAGGACCTGTAGTTTTGCCGAAAATCGAGATAAACCGTTTTCTACCCTTAAAAACGCACCCCTTTCCACTTCCCGACCTCGGATTGCCCGTAATTTATTTTTCCTTTCATTTTTGTTCTATTCTCTTCCTTTTCCAATGGGTTTCATCCTACTATTATTTTATTTCACTTTTTACCATTTTCAAAGGCTTCAGCCCTATTCTATTAATTAATAAATAGCATAATTTCGTTCCACTGATAAAGATATTTACCTAGTACTTAGGTCCTTCCATACGGTTATTAAAATCCGGTCCTATCACTTTAGAAATATTGGTCTTTCGGCCTATTGTAATGCTATAACAAATATGCACTTCATTATAGCATTACATACTTCAAAATAACACTAGTTTTACCAATGGAAAATTGCTATTAAATAATGTTTAAAGTGAATCTTAAGAGGTGATATTAATTTTTTGAGCATGTAAAACCATCTCCCTCCGCAGTTTTTCCTTATTTTTACTGTACCATTTTACAAAATCCGCTACCATCGGGTTCGATTTGTCCCCGTGTTTCTCCAGCTCTTGGTAGTAGGACTGTCTGATTACTTTTAAGCAGGTACTGTTTCTGTAGGGCACCCAGGTCACAGGATCGACGTATAAAGCTGGTAGACTAAAAAAATTAAATAAAGGTGTAAAAGGACAGGAAAAAAGCTGCGAAAAACGTCATGGTAACAAGGTTGTAGAATGTGTTATGAATGATGAAAAAATATATATTATTCTTTGGTTTATTCAAAATTACAGTATATTATTTCAACTTGGGGATCAGCGAATTTAACTACAATTCAGCCATTAAAAAACTAGAAAAGAAAATAATTAAATGCATACATAAACTTTCTTTTTTAGAACCAACTATAAATTTGTATGAACCAAACGGATATTTAAATTTAGAAAATCTTTATAAATTAAAACTATGCATTCTAATACACTCTATTATTATTAAAGAAAAACAATCCAATAATAATATTTCCTTCGACCAACATTATTCACATCAGGAAAATCATCATTTTCAAACACCAATGGTAAAGAGTACATACTTTTGGCCAAAAATCAATATTATATAAAGAAATAACAATTTACAACAGTTTGCCGAAAAAAACTAAAGCAATATCAAAATGATGGACTTGTAAAAAAACACTAAAAAAATATTTTTTAAAACTGAACTAATTTTAACGTATTAAATATTAATATTTTTTTTTTGTAAATGGTTTTATATATTTTTATTTTTAATAATTTCGATGGAGTTATTAATAGTTACTAAAAATGGTTTTTATTATTTGTGAATTTATATATTGAATATTTGGTGTTATATTCTCTGTAATCTGTTATAAACTTTTTTAAGTTGGTTGAGAATAAAGATATACAGTATGTCTCCGTAAGTTTGCACCATATGGAAAACTTTTTTATTATTCATTTTACGAAAAAAAGGTATTCTTCATAAAAAGCTCTGCATGGTCTAAAACCTAAAATGCAACTATCAAATATCGAAATTTTCCAGTCATATACGAGGTTTCTCAAAAAATGTGAATTTTTCCAAAGAGTAAAGTACCTTTATTTTTGACATTATCAAAAATTGTTATTAAAAAAAGTTGATCAGAAGTAAAAGCCACGTCTAAATATGCAATTATACGCATTTATGTTGAAAAATTATTTTATTAATTTATTATTAATTTTTTAATTATTTATTTAACTTAATGCGTGTTATTGCATATTTAGACGTGGTTTTTAGTTCTGATCAACTTTTTTTAATAACAATTTTTGATAATGTCTAAAATAAACATACTTTACTTTTGGGAAAAATTCACATTTTTTGACAAACCTCGTATATGACTGGAAAATTTCGATATTTGATGGTTGCATTTTAGGTCTTAGACCATGCAGAGCTTTTTATAAAGAATAGCTTTTTTTCGTAAAATGAATAATAAAAAAGTTTTCCCTATGGTGCAAACTTACGGAGACATACTCTATATTAATAATAATAATGCTGTACAAAAAAGTCTAAAAGAGTGTCCAAATTATTAAATACATTTTTGTATTGTACTTTTACTTATTCCCTAATTTTAAATTGATATTTTAACTTACCCAGTGACAGCACATTTAAGTTTCTTTGGAGGCACAGGTGTAGGCTTTACATTAAAAACTTTCTTAAAAACAATATCATGAGGATCATTTAATAAAGTAATAAAAGTCCTTTCATAGTGTTTTTCTGGTTTCTTTTCGTCGGTCTCCTCTTTCACATCAATGCTAAAATTATATTATATTATTGTTCTGAATAATATAAGTAATATTTTTTACTTAAAAATTATAAATTAATAATTTTATTATAGGTAATATATTTCTTCAAAAAAGCTGCGTTTATACTATAAATTAACATTTTTACTTTAAAAAACTTGATTTTTAATGCATATTTATGATTTATGATTTTACATACTAAAACAAAAAATAAGATTTGCCCCTAACAAGCTCAGCTTTAGGGGATTGAAGAATAAGTTTATCGAAGACGACATAAACATATTTATTATATTATTAAATTTTAAATAAACTTATTATTATTATGATTATTATATCATAAAAGTTGAAACTCTTTTATTATTGATTTTTCAAAATTTTAAGTATTATTTTGACTTACCTTGTATTTTAATTAGTTATATTTAACAATTATATTTTTATGTGTTGTTACTAGTAGAGAATCCCGCATAAACAAATGTTTTTGGGATTTTATTTGGAATAAATAAAATAATAAATACTTACTGTTGTTCCTCAGTCTCAATCTCTTCTATCAAAGGCATTCTTGTAGAAAAGTAACGAATTATAGGACCAGTATAAGCCTTTTTTGTCATTCTCCTGGTTTTCTTTTCACTTTCCATCTTTTGATATCTCTCCAATGATTTGAGGTTCTCACGTTCTGTTATTTTTGCTTCCTCTGAAACAGGAACAATTTTTAAAAAATCCTTCAAGTATTTACACCAAAAGATTTAAATCAAACTTAAAATTATTTGTGTACTTACCTAAAAGTTCTTCTTGTGTTGGAATCCACTCTTCCTCCTTTGGCTTTTTTGGTTTTTTCCTTAGTTCTTGATCTCTCACTTTTATTCTCTGGGCTGTCTCGGCAGTCTTAGCTGCGGTAGATTTTCTTTTTGATTTCCTTTCTGGGAAATAAAGAGTTGTTTTATAATATGATTCTAGAAACTCATCACAATATCTTACCAGAAAGATCGCTGGAAGTCGATGGTTCACTTCTTAATCGAGGAGCGGAGGGCTTGGGCTTTGGTTTTGGCTTTTCTTTAGGTGTAGGAACTGGTTCCTAAAATTATGTTTGGTTTTATAGTTGATAAGTCTTTATTACTTGAGAGCCTTAATTACGATAAGCATGTATCTCTTGTATTTTTACCTTATATGCCTTTGTTACCAGACGTCGTGTTTTCCTCTGGCCATCTTCATCT
This sequence comes from Polydrusus pterygomalis, assembly GCA_963969555.1. Classification (NCBI taxonomy): domain Eukaryota; kingdom Metazoa; phylum Arthropoda; class Insecta; order Coleoptera; family Curculionidae; genus Polydrusus; species Polydrusus pterygomalis. Next base: position 13,421,032 of record OZ018383.1, read on the forward strand.
TCGTTATCAGAGATTGGTTCGTCATTTTCATCAATACTAAAGTCTGAGTCAACTACATCTTCTCCTTCCTCCTCAGCCCTAAAAAATTACCCCCTTTAGGACATCCGATATGAAAATGAGTTTAAACACTAATTATGAGCTTAAATACGATCTAATTCTTACTCATATTCTCTATCAGACTCGGTGTCCTGAAAACCTCCATAATTTTGCTTGTAAAACTCGTCCTGGCAATCGTCTTCCTCGTCTAATAATTTGGCTATGCGGCTTCCGGCATTGGTACGACGTTCTCTTTGCATTGTGACTTATTTTGATCCGGTTACTACAGAGTTTAACACTATTTTAAACCTGCCTGTTGATAAAACTTACAGCTTTTTGACAACCAACATAACCTAAAAAAGCTCCGACGGATGTGTCAAGTATTGACCTATCGTTTCTTTGTGCCAGTAACTAGCAACATTTTTTTGACGGTAGAAAAGTTAAAGGAAGAGAAGAATAAGAATAATAAACATAACCCAAAAAAAGCTTGTTAGACCGAAATCAAAATATTTTGAATATTTTATGAAATATTCCGGGTTTTTTAAGTTTCAAATAGTATTTGCGATCAACTTTCAAATATTTAGGTACTGTAGCAGAGTTTGGGGTAAGTTATCATCATTTATTACTCTGCTACCGGCTGGATACATATAAAGACCAACTTTTTGCAATATATAGGACTTTTTTTTATCAGTCTGTATGGTTTCGATCTTGTAAACACTGTTGAATCCAATAACCAGTGGGGACCAATATTTTTACAGAGCCAATATTATAAATTTAACCATTTGCACTTGAGAACATTTTTATACGGGTCGGGCAACACAGGTAAATAAGCGCAACTTTTATCATGTAGGTATTTAACTCGGTATTTAACAAAGACCAGAGAACATTAATGTTAAAAAAGGTACCTAAGAGATATAACCATAAAAGGAAGCTGTTCAATAAGAATGTATTGCAATGATGCAAAACATTTTTTAAAAATTTACTTACAGAAAATGTTGTTTTTTTATACCTAAATGTAATTTTTTGGTCTATATTAAATATATTAATGAAAAATGTTCTGCGCCGAATAACATTGTCATTTATATGTTTTCTTTTTGTTTAATTTATATAATCACCCCCTTATAGGTACTAGGCAGGCAGTACTGTATGTATTCTTCCCTTTGAAGGTGAATATGTTTGGTACAAAGAAAACATGGTTCTTCTATTTTTTAATGTCCTACCCGGGGTCCTACCTATTATAAACTTTATTAAAATTTCAGGCTCTTTAATGTAAATATATCAATCTAGACATTTTTTTTACATGAAATTTATTTTTTCAATTAAAATTTTAACTTTAACAAAGAAACACGAAGAAGTTTACAATAAATTACCTACACTTCATAAGAACTATTAATTTGCTTTTCTGTTAAGTAGGTTAAATAAACCACACCAGACTTTTGGAATTGGTCCAGTTCCAAATATAAATTATACCTTTTTTTTTTAATGAGGTAGGTGCATTTTCTTTACTGTTTCATAAAACGTGTGACTAGTCAATCAAATAAAATTGTAAATTAAAACTGAGATGTATTTAACTAAAGTCTTGTTTATAAACAGAATGTTAACCAGCTATGTCCAATGTAAACTGTAAAGTATTTATATCTGTATTTTATGTTTTATTTTGGAGTGTTTTACAGAAATTAAACTTAAAATAAACATGTTTGTGATGGTGATGAAAATTTATTTGTTTAAATTCCCTAAAGCAAAGCTGTGAAATTTGCAGAACCATTTTGTTTTGAGAAATAGAATTAAAAACATTTATTTTTGCAAGAGTTTCAAAGATTTACTTACATGTTTTTTAAAACAAACGTGCTGGACAAGGCAATTTAGAAATTTCCTGGATTAAAATAAACAATAATTTTAGAATTGATACAGTATAATCAAATTACTGCTTAGAATTTACAATATGTAGAGTTCAACAATGCATAATGGAAATAAAAGTGAACTGATTTAAAAAATTACTTTATTACTATATGAATACAAAAACTTGTCGACAAATAAATCCTAATCTTAATAATCTTCATAATATTCCATATCCTTATTTTCTCTACGTCGCCTGCAGCAATTTACAAACCTAATTTTCGTGTCTTCTAGACATTGGTTGACATCCTCGTTCATTTCTTTCAGCTTTACTTTGATCTCTTCTTTCATTAAGTTGTAACACATCGCTACTAGCCCCAAACCTATAATGATGTATAAATTAATAATAATAATATATATCTTTATTCTCAACCAACTTAAAAAGTTCCTTACAGAGAATATAACACCAAATATACAATAAGTATATAAAATCACAAATAATAAAAATCATGTTTAGTAATTATTTAAAAAAAATATATATCATAACTATTTACAAAAAAAAGAATAATAATACTTAATATGTTAAAGTTAGTTCAGTTTTAAAAGATATTTTTTTAGAAATGGTAGTTTTTAATGTCTGTATTAAAAGTTAAAACTTTTTTCAATTTTAAAAACTTTGTCTGCACGCCGATTAACATTTTTCTTTTAGTTTTTGTTTAAAAGTCCATAATTTTGATATTTCTTTAATTTTTTTCGGTAAACTGTTGTAAATTGTTATTCCTTTATATAATATTGATCTTTGGCCAAAAGTACTCTTTACTATGATGGTTTTGCTATAGAATTAATGTAGATTAAAAAAAAGTAGGTCCTAAGGTTGATCCTTGCGGAACACCACAAGTTATGTTTTTGAACTTTTAACATTTTCCATTTGAACAAACTGCTTTCTATTACTTAAGCAATTCTTTAACAATAAATAAATATTTTCCCGAATTCCAACATTGTATAGGCATTTAAGTAAAATGTTGTATGTATGACTGTATCAAATGATTTACATAAATCTAGGGACAGATATATGTAAAATAAAATTCATTTATTATGAGATAGACTTAATGAATGATAAGTAATGAATTGTAAATGAATTTAAAGTAAATATATTTTTTTTTACCTAGTAACATGTAGATAAAGTTTATAACCAACTTGGTTTGATTGCCTTGGTTAGAAGCATTGACATCGGCACCTGGAACCAAGTCTCCAAATCCTACTTTACACAGGGAGGTTACGCAGAAATAGGCAGCGTCTAACATTTTCCATCCCTCCCATTTCTTTAACATAATGGAACCTATAAGAAAACGTAGGTATGGTTAATATCTCCTATTTTCCCCCTAAGTATTTGATTTGATATGATTTCTACTTACTACTACCCACGGACTTACCGGTCATAATATAAGCAAAAATAACCCAGAGACATGCCGTACTCGGTACAATAATTTTTTTTCTGGTAGCACCATTTTCATCTTTTTCCGTAGAGCATTCATACGTACGTCTGAAGATCCATTTGAAACAGCCTGCTAGAATTTTTCCCATGTTCTACAAATATAAAATAAGAAGGTTTTTTTAGACGCCTTTGACCGTTTCAAGGCTCAAATTTTGGCTAAAAATATAACCTAAAGGGCACTGAATCTTGATTTTAACCAGTTTATAACAAAATCCACTGTAATAATAATATACCTGGATTTCGAGAAAGCATTTGATAAAGTACCACATTCACTGTTGCTCTATAAGCTTGAAAATTTTGGTATAAGAGGCAAGCTTCTTAGTCTAATCAATGACTTTTTCACCAACCGCTTCTATCTAGTAAGGGTCAATGGTATTTTATCCAATAAACATCCAGTTATAAGTGGGGTCCCTCAAGGATCTGTTTTAGGACCATTACAGTTTCTGGTTTACATTAGCGATTTGTCATGGAATATTATGACAATCATAATTTTATTTGCTGACGATACCAAGGTATTCTGTAATTAATCCATTGTTGCAAAAGCAATGCTTAGACAGGGATCTGAGGCGTATTGAGTCATGGACTAGCCAGTGCTGCATGAAGCTTAATGTATAAAAATGTACAGTATTGCATATTGCCCCAAATGACCCTTGTGAAACATATTTGCTAAATAATCTTTAACTTATTAGTGTTACAGAACAAACAGATGTGGGGTTACTAATTTTTTCTAATTTAGAATGGGAAGCACATATTATTAAAATAGTAAAGAAAGCCAAAAAGTTTTATTCTCATGGTGCAAAAGACTTTCAAAGATCACTCTCTACAGATAGTAAAGAAATTGTACGCTTCCTATATTAGACCAAAAATTGAAACGGATACAATATTTGGAACCCCTACTACATCAAAGACTACAAAGAAATTGAAATGGGTCCAAAGGCGGGTTATCAGAATTCCATTTGAATTAAGAGGACTACCTTATCCCGAAAGACTTAAAAGATTTGGGCTAACAGCTCTGAAGCAAAAAATAACTAGGGGTGATATAATAGAAACTTTTAAAATACTAACGGACTACTTATTCTTGTAACTTGAGAAATTTGTTTCATTTAAATCATAATCAACAGCTTCGGGGACACTCAAAAAAATTAAGCCAAGAAAAATCCGCGACATTTTCAAGAAAGAACTTTCTCATGAATCGGGTAGTGTACATATGGAACTCGCTTGAAGGAAGGACAGTCTATGCTGTAAACTCCTTTAAAAACCAAGTTGATCGTAATTTTGGGCAGTTAACCTTTCGCGTAAGAATTTAACAAGTAGTTTAAACTAGCCAACGGACTTTCAGACCTTTTAAATCACGATGAACAATTAAAGAAAAAAAAACAAATCAAAGAGACTAAAACAATAATCATAATAATAATAATCAAGTCATTGGTAAGAGTAAAGAAAGGATAATTTAAACGATATTTGGCGTACGGAACTTACCTTAAAGTATAAAATGTATAGGGGTATACCAAAAATGGCGTAGAAAAGAGTTAGAATTTTTCCTTCCCTAGTTTTGGGAACCATGTTGCCGTATCCTATCATGGTGATGATGCTTAGACAGAACATGAGAGCTGCTGGGAAACTCCAGATTTCTTCCATGGGGCGTTCATCATACCCTTGAAAAATACATAGAATTTGGATTTTCTAATTTTTTTAGAAGGATTGACATAGAACATAATACATCTTGTAAACGAAACTTAACATTGACTGTTGAAGACAATGATTGAATACTAGAAGCGTGTTGGACTTTCACTATTTTTATTTGTTTTAAATCACTATGTTTCAACTGGTAAGTATCTCCAGTCATCTTCAGGTGAATACTAAATAAGCTAAGTGATGACTGAGTTGGGTGTAGTCAAGATTGCATTTATTTCCAGATATTTCTTATATCTAAGGATGGCTTACTTAAATAATCTGGGTTCTCGTGTATAGCAGCAGCTTCCGTAAACTTCCTCCAGTGTGGTTCTTTATGCAGGCATGTTTAGCTGCACCTGACTTTTGGGTTTTCCTTCTTTTAGCGTATTGTTTCTTTGCCCTTTAATCCTTGTTTCAAGTGGTCTTAGTATCACCAATATACAGTGTGTCCACGGATAGAGTTTGTAAGAGGAAAAACTTTCTTATTAGTAGGTATAGAAGAAAAAGTCATTCTTTATAAAAACGTCTGCTTGTGCTGAAACTACAATTTCGAATATCAGATTTGCGATTACTATGCAGGGTTCGTTAAAAACAACATTTTTACTTTTTAGGATTCTTTTTTCAATTCCTTGATTTATTAAATGAATTTTTCTAGTGTTAAAACTACCATTACAACTATTGGATTTTCGATTAGCATACAAGGTTCGTCAGAAACAACAGTTTTTTTTTCAATTCTAATTTTCAATTCCTTTTGATGATTTGCTAAATCATCACTTTGGGAACAAATGAATTGGAAGGTACCTATGGTCCAAATCAGTTGGCACGTAGGAGTCCCGATCTTACAATTATCGACCATTCATTTATGGGAATATCTGAAGCCACATGTGTATAAAACCAATTTCAATAATAACTTATTAGATCTCTTTAAAGGAAAAAAATAAGAGTAGTTATTGCAAATATCTCAATGCAGCAAGTTAGGAACTGTTATCGGGAATTCAGATGTCGAGTTGAACTATGCGCTAACTCGGTGGTACCACGTTTGAATAAAAGTTTTATGATTGAATGAATTAAAGAAATATGACGTGTAATAATAAAAATACTTCAAAAGTAGGCAAATAAAAAATGGGTTTCTTACAACAAAATCGTTACTCGGCCAGATATAAAATCATATTCGAAGTAAAAAAGCAACAATAGTTGTTTGTTTTTTATTTTAAACGAAATCCAAAAAAGTAAAAACTGTTGTTTCTGACGAATCCTGTATAGTAATCGCAAATCTCATATTCGAAATTGTAGTTTCAGCACAAGCAGGCGTTTTTATAAAGAATTACTTTTTCTTCTATAACTACTAATAAAAAAGGTTTTCCTCTTCCAAAATCTATCCGTGGACACACTGTATATGGGGAGACACTAAAGTGGTCAAAAGCCGAAATTCTGCATTAAGAACCACACTAATGTGATTAAAACAAATAAAGACGATGCAATTCCAAATCTCTTTTATCATTCCAACAACTTACCATGTTTAAATATCTTGGTAACGTTGATTTGATGGCGTAGAAGGATACTATCGACGTCCTTATAAAACTTCTCTTGATCAAAAACGTTGTTTTTCTCCGCTGCAGCATACAATTTTTTCATGGTACTATTTCTTAGAACGATCACCTCGTAGACTTCCGTGTTATTTGCACTGAGAACTGATAATTTTATGTCTGGATATCGTTTATAGTGTTAGAGTGGGAGATCAGAGAAACATTGACTAGGTATGTAAGTTTAATATTTTTATTTTTCCAATAGAATTGGCTTTAGGAACAAACGTCAAAATAAGTAAAGACAATGTATCTAAATCCAAAACTTTTCTATCATTGATCGTAGTTGTTTAGACTAGGGCTCGAAATTGTATTCGAATATTCGACTATTCTAAATTCGAATATTTGACTATTCGAATATTCGACTATTTAAATATTCGACTATTCAAATATTCGACTATTCGAAATTCGAATATTATATGAATTTGTTGAACTTCTTGTTCCAGTTTTTGTTGTTTCTGTTTTATGTTAAATAAAACACCGGGTTTATTTTTATAATTTTATTTTCGTTCTGTAAAATGTTTGATTTTTTGTGTTCAATAAATAATCATTTTGTTTTAAGAGTTTTTTTATTTATTACAGAGTTCTTAAGTTCTCATATCTTAAAATAATTTAACAGAATTATTTATTTGTCATCTTACTTTATTCGACAAAATGCACATTATTATTATTCGATAATTTAGATATTAAAAATTACTAATACTTGAAAATGTTCCTTTATTATGTTTAAGAGGAAGTAACCCCTTTTACCACAATGAAAATTGCCGAACGTTTTGCTGGTCAAACGAAAATAAAAAATAAAAATTGGTATTCAGAAAATAAATTCTACTTTAAATACCCCATCCAGAAAAGTAAATGACAATCGAAAATATTCCCAAAATTTTTTTTAGAATTTTTTTTTATTTTTAGTAATTTCGACGATTTGGTCGTTTTGTATAATATCTTGTATACCTAGTAGGTACTTAGTGACATAATGTTTGTGCAGACTTGTTGAGTGTTCATGTGTTTTACTGTTTTCTGTCTTTTGGATTCTATGAGGCTCGATCACTGCTACCCCCGTTACTACCATACATGGTATAAAGTGGTGTTTTAAAATTTAAAAACTCAGTTTTTGTGAAAGTGATAGACATCATCACTTAGTGCTTTTTCAAATTTTTGAATCCAAATTTAGTCATTTTTCCATTCTTTAAAGATAAAAAAATTTTAAAAAAACATCTCTACCTTTTCTCGATATGCATAAATCCCACGGCTCCAACAATGGTGTACCCCAGAATCAGCGCCCCCACCCCGACTTGGGTGCACATGAACGCCACTACTTTTCTGCAGCAGTCTTTAAATTTTTCCCGATGTCGTTTTCGCGGCGGCTGTTTCGGTACATTGTAGGAAAATCTGGTGGGGGTCCGGGATCTCGAGACGCTTCTCGTGTGCCTCTCGCGGGGGCCTTCCATTTTCCCTCTTGATTTATTTAATTACAAGTGCAATTTCTTCGGAAGTCTTCTGTAGGTGCAATGAAAATTGATAATAACCCTGTAACAAAATACGGTACTTTGCGAAATACATATGTACGAAAAGAGTTTTGTAATATTTGTTTCTATACTCTGTTTCTTAAAGCCTGACAGCAGTGACAGCACAGTTGAGGGTCATGAGTCGTAAAACCTCGATAAACCATAAGCCCAACAATAACAGGTACCCGATCTTAAGTAATTAAATTATCTATTATTGCATATGTGTACAGGTAGGTGGCTTATGTCATAGAATATTTCCAACTTTAAGTACCCTTTGAAAATGGCATGTTAAAAAAAATACCTTTTGAAAATAGTGCAAGAAAATAAATGTGTAATCAACGAAATGGCTATAAAACGTGGTGTCATTTTGCTTAGACTGCCGCCCTACCACTGAGAATTAAATCCAATTGAGTTAATATGGGCACAAATGAATGGCTATGTAGCAAGGAATAACACTACATTTAAAATAAAAGATGTACGTGAGTTATTGAAGTATTCATTAAACATTATAACGAAAGAAAATTGGAAAGAAAGCTATAAAACATGTAATAAAGAGGGAAAAAAATGTAAACAAAAGGAATTTATATTTCGTAAATAAAAACCTAAATGACCGCCACTGTCCGAAGATTTATTCTAAATCTTGCCCTATTGTTACAATTTTACGACCCTATTGTGAAAGGTGAAATTAGTGGTGTGCCAATCTATATGGTGTTTAAACTATAGTATTTGCAGAATTATACCGTTGACTCTTACTGCCAAAAATAAACTACCTGATTAAACCCTATTGTATACGCCTCAACCTCTTCAAAGGGTATTAAATGGGATCAGGGTCGGCTTGAAAGTGTACCTACACCACATGATTTATTTTTATAACTTAAAATAAATAGATAGGTATTTATAGTTTTAGGTAGGTACCTATAATAAATGTAAAATAATGATAACAATTAATGATAATTGAAAATAATTAATTTAAAAGTATAACTATTAGGATAACAAGCACAATAAAAATTAATTTAACTCTAAAAAACTATTGATAATTTATTCAAAATTTAACTCTGTATCACTATCACTATCTTCATCTAAGCCTAAACTTATAATTTAAGGGTTGAACATTTGTAATCATACAATTGTAATAATTCTCCACCTTAAGTACATGCTGTACACAGTTTTTCCAGCTGTCTGCAGAAATTTTTCTTACTTCGTTTTTAATTAATTCTACTACAGATGCATTTAATGTAGGAGAAATATTATTTCTCCTAATATTGGATTTTAATTGGTGCCATATTAGCTCAATAGGATTGAATATACAATAGTATGGAGGAAGACGCAACACTGTATGTCCATTTTCTGCTGCAATTTTGTCACACTCGTATTCCTTATTTATTTTAAAAGCTTTTAATACTTCTAGCAGTTCTCATTTTTTGTAAGTTTCTTCAAAATATAAATCATTTTCAATCATAAAATTTTGAATTTCTGCTTTTGTATTATTATAATTGGGAATGATTTTTGCTTGCCGACTATGATAACTAGCATTGTCCATTACAATGACGCTATTTTCAGGTATATTTTTAAGGAGTTTATGTTTAAACCAATCTTCAAAAAGTGTGCGTCGGTATCGTGATGGTAATCTAAAGAAGAATCTGCTATGTTTTTAGCTGAAAGCAACAGACAATTTGAAACAAACCCTTTCTCTGAACCAGCATGTAATATTGTGATTCTTTTGCCTTTATTTGATGGTGTCTTGGTTTGACATTTTTTGGAAGAATCATCCCAACCTTTTCTTGGAGTGTCATGGGTATCGAACCATGTTTCGTCAAGGTAAATAATTGGACGATTTTCTTCTCTAAATTGTTTAACAGCTGTTAAATATTTAAGTCTCCATTCCCGTAAACGTTGAGATTCCATTAATGTTTGTCTTTTATTAATGCTTCGGTATGTAAAACCCATTTTCCTAAGGCTTGAAAGGCAACAAGAGATATTTGTTTCGTCTTTAATCAGCCGCTCTTTGAGGGAAATCAAAGTGGGTACAGTTTGTGCCTCATACATTTGGTAAATCTTTCTTCTTAATAAATCCATGTCATTTTCGTCAATGCTTCTAAATGTGCCAGAATCACTCCGATTTTTTCTAGGATTAACAGGTTTAAGTACTATGTCTCTTACCGAAGATAGAGTTTTTTGTCAAAGTAGACGTCTCTGCTAAAGCATCCATCGAATTAAAATTTCTACTCAACAAAGATTGATACACATTTTAATTATTTGTTTGGCATCGGTAGATAAATGCTTTCTTTTAAAAATTACACTTGAAGATCAGGGCCGGACCGTGACCTGTGGGGGCCCTGGGCTAACGATATCTGGGGGCCCCACGAAATTATATAAATTAGGCATTTTCCTAAAAAATGTTTTATGCGGGAAAATTTAACATTCGAAACTTAAAGTTTTTTGAGTAATAGATGCGTTTTGGACTTCCATTGCCTTTAGTTTTTCATGTCACTAGTTTTTTATTTCAAACGAAAATACATTATAAACTTAGGTAAGTAGTTAAAATAAACAGGTGCCTTCTTTACCTTTCTTTGGTGAACAAAAAATTAAAGCCATTAATTCTTAACTTAAACATAACTTAAACAAGACAGATTTGAAAGTATTAATAAATGAACATAACATAACAACAATAAGAAATTTATAAAATAACTTTTCTACACTTTTGTGCTGCAAATAATTTTATTTGCTTATCACATTTGAAGCCTTTGGTGAGCATTAAAAGAAAGAAGCGATAAATAATTAAGTCTTGTATTTGTCATTGTTGTCCTATATTTATTTTCTATATAGGACAACTTAGAGAACGCACGCTCTGCTTCACAACTAGTAATAGGAAGCGTTAGAAAAATATTTAAGATGGTATATAAATTTGGAAAAACGTCAACAAGTTTTTTTTTCAAAAATTTAATTGAACATATCACTACAAGTGTAGGACTCTAGCTCAGTTTGTTTTATATAAGTTTTGAATTGAATACATTCCTGTATTAAATCTTGGTTTAGTTGGTCTAAGTCATCTGAATAATGATCAATTATAGCGCGCACGCCATCCAGATCGATGTTCTCCTTACTTTGATCTTGCAAATCCATCAAAAATTTAAATTTATTGCTATATTCTGCATATACTTGACTTCTTCTATTTAAATCGAGGATAAGCTTATCTAACGCAACAATAAAGTCTCTTCTAAATTTGTCTGCCCCATATTACAGCTCTTTCCTTGGATTTATCCGTAAATTTTGAAAGAATCCGTCTCTTGTTTAAATCGCTTTATTCTATTTCTACAGGACTTAATTTTTTGGCTGTGTCTTGATATTCCTTTAGTTTTTGTTCAGATTCATGTCGGGTTTTTTATTTGTATTTTTTCGATTGTATACATCTTTTTCTGTTTATCTTAACGGGAAACGGGGCCCCCTGGAACCCGGGGGCCCTGGGCTGCAGCCCATTAAGCCCATACGTAGATCCGGCCCTGTTGAAGATGCCCCCCTATTAGCACAATTCCAAGGACGCCACATTCTACCACTAATAAGCCTAACTAAAAATTACTCGCCGGAAAACCACTAAAGACTAAAATTATTAAAAATCAGTTTGTATTTATATATGAATCAGGCATAAGTATAAATTGAATTTGTACCTGGTCCGGCTCTGCTCGAAAAGGTTTTAAAATTTAGGATTTCATTATTTATTTTATGGTCAAAGGGATAATGAGGGTTTATTGCAGTCAAAAGATCAACGGTATAATTCTACAAATACTATACCTGTATTGTTACTAAAAAGATATACTTTCAGGCGAAAAATAATATGTTTACCCGGTAAGCTAAAATTTGTGTTTTGCATTTTTTACGAGGGTTCTTAGTTGTCAGTCAAGAGGAAACAGACTGTAATAACGTCTGTGCATAAGGAAAATTTTTAAAGTGCACATCAACTCAAAAAGTGACCTATTTTTCACTGTCCCGTCAAAAATAATTACGTTTACTCACTATTTTGTTTTATTAACGTTAAAATATATTGTATCGTCCAATTTTATTAATATTTTCTTAACACTCGGTTCAAGCGTTCAAATCGCGAAAAGAGGAACGAGAACTAGTTTTATTTTTAGAAAAATTCGAGCAGTATACGCGCAGGATTTCCGCTTGTAACTGAAATCAGAAATGATATGTTGTGAATCGTGAATACGGGAATACCAGATTTCATATTAGAGAGTGTAGTATACCATGAACCATGACACACCGCCAGATTGGCATTATTACATATTAAAATGCCCCAGACCCGGGGCTATATTTCGCGTAAAAAATTTCCATAAAATTTCTTAAGGGTAAAATAAAATAACTAATATTTTTGGAATCAGTAATATGTGCAGAGGAACCGTCGTTTTAAAACAGCTTAAAAGCTACAAAAAATGTAATCAGCAAAACTGTGGGGGCAGGTTAAATTATTTAGTTTTAGAAAAACGCATGGCCACGCGACGCGTCCCCAGTCCTGAAGGCAGGGATGACCATACAGGGTTAGGAAAAATTACCAGAACGGTCGAATATTTCAAAATATACAGGGGTTATCAAAAAACGTCTTATATAAAAAATGTAGGGCTGTTAAAAATCTACATATCGGTGATAAATTGAAATATACAGGGTCGCCCACAAAGTTGTGGAGAATGATAGTTATATTTTTTTAAATGGAACACCCTGTATATTTTTACATTTTTCAGTTCCACATAAAATTATAATTATTTTTTATTAAATGCATTATTAGTCTATACTTCATAGTTTCCGAGATATTGACTCTCGAAAAGTGACATTTTTGAACTTTGACAGCTTCTAACTTTCTAACAGTACGTCTTAGAGCAAAACGGCTTACATATCCCTATCTTCAATTTTTATTATCTTCCCAAAAAAAATCAACTTCAAGTTAAACCGGAACAACTATATTTCCTGCTTTCGTGTTACATCCGGTTTAACCGGAAGTTGATTTTTTTGGGAAGATATTAAAAATTGAAGATAGGGGCATGTAAGCCTTTTTGCTCTAAGACGTACTGTTAGAAAGTTATAAGCTGTCAAAGTTCAAAAATGTCACTTTTCGAGAGTCAATATCTCGGAAACTATGAAGTAGAGACTAATAATGCATTTAATAAAAAATAATTATAATTTTATGTGGAACTGAAAAATGTAAAAATATACAGGGTTCCATTTAAAAAAATATAACTATCATTCTCCACAACTTTGTGGGCGAACCTATATATTTCAATTTATCACCGATATGTAGATTTTTAACAGCCCTACATTTTTTATATAAGACGTTTTTTGATAACCCCTGTATATTTTGTAATAATCGACCGTTCTGGTAATTTTTCCTAACCCTGTATAAAAGTTATCAAAGCGACAATGCAAATGAGACTCGATATTTCCCAATCACAAGTTAAGGTCGTTACGCTGCCAGTTTTTCTTTGGTATCGGTAATCTAGTCTTTATTACACATTATTGGATTTTTTTCTACTTATCCTAGAATCTTCCAGCGCCGATCGACGGTTCACCAATCCGAAGTCGCCACCCGGTGCGCTAGAAATCTTTGAGAACGGAATTAAATCCAAACGCTGAATTGGGGTATTGACAACAATTTGTTGGGTACCTACAACTTCAAATTGATCGGACAACATCGGCGCCGAGCTACATTTATGGTTCACTAATCCGGGCTAGCTCGGGGTGCGCTTTTGTGTCGCCAAAACGCAGTAGAAAAACCCGACGATTGCAGTTAATAAACAAATATAGCAACAATCTTAAATTCACAATTATTTAAAAAACGGAACAAATAAAAATATTCTTTTACTTCAATTTCATTCTTACAAATATTTCTCTCAAAAGTTCCAATCAGAAAATTATTAAGACATAAATAAATGGGGGGTTTAAATTAGAAATCAAGCCCAGCCAAAACGTCTGCAAGACAAAATTGGCTTTTAATTGTTTTTTAAAATAAAAGAGTGACCAAACCAGAACGGTACTATTTGTAACTGTAACAAAATCAATACATTTTTGCTTTCTAAGGGTCGTAAAATATGGGTCAAGACTCAAGTGCATCGACACAGACCTTTTGTTTAGGTAACTTGTAACAGATGTTGTTTTGTCTCCCTGGGGTATTTTTATTTTGTGGTACTTGAGAACAAAGGGTGTACGTTATTACGCAGTAATAAGGGCAATATTTTATTTGACAATATAAAAGTAAAGTTATCAAAAAGGGTTATAATTATTTGGTATGATGTTGCCTGTAGAACGTTAATTTATAATAATTGGTGTACATAAAACGGTGTGATGGGTTTTTCTTAAAAATACTGTCCGACAGCAGGAATGACTTGACTGTCCACTGCTGAAGACCGTTGTCGCTCGGCTTTCTAGTAATATGAAAAACAACGCCCGCTTGAGAAGAAAAGTGACACGTGCGGAAAGCGGGACGGCTCCTAACTTTTATTGCACTTTTATAAGTTATATGTTGAAATGGCCGACAGTAGGAATGACTTGAGTGCCCACTACTGAAGACCGATGTCGCTCGGCTTTTCACCAAACTACGTAGTACCTTTATACCAGTAGGTCAGTTTCAATATTTTACATATTTTTAGTATTGAAAATACTACTGGGTGCGTATATACGGGTCTATTTCATGAAAAATGAACGCGACATGCGACATGCACATAAATAACACGGCGGTGAAGTCTAAACAAACATGATGACATCATCTGCTAAGTGTTAATATTGTTTTGTTTTGGGTTTCGGCATTTATTATTATATTTGTTAATATTAAGATATGGCTGGGAGAGAGAACAGTTATAGTAGTTAGTATTTAATCGGCCAGTACTCTGGGCCAGTACCTACTTTCATGTTACGGGATCTCCCAAAAGCCACAGCTGCACACAAGCGGCGTCGGCTTTATCAGGATGTTTATTTAAACCAAATATTATTACTATTTAAATATTATACTGTGTGTTTGAATTTTGAATATACCTTTATTTGGACATAATAAAAAGTAGATTATCTTTATTAGTGTTCTATATTCTTACATTATAGTTATGAATGATACTAGTTCGATAAACACTAATGAAACGTGTGCAACGTTAAACCACGAGGCGTCAGCCGAGTGGTTTAATTGCATAAGTTTCATTAACAAAAGTCATATCGAACGTGTATCTTTCAAAATTTAATCTACGACAGTGGAAATAGATTTTATTCGTCTAAATTTTATTGATATCAGATAACGTTTTCGTAATTTTTAAAATTTTCAGGTGTCCATATTAGTCGATATCATGGTAACCGCATTTTTGATTGTTTCAATTTCGATAAAATTGGAATATTGGAAAAAATAAACAGTGAATGTCGCTGAAACAAAGCGAAATAGCGCGGCGGTCTTGGCGTATACACAGAAAGTCGGGGGAGAATGGATATACCAATCCAAAACATTTCATAGCCGACTTAAGATTTAGACATTTCATGAACAAAGAGTACAAGGACCAGCAGGTACATGGCTGTGTATAGCTAAAGAAATAATTTTGTCGCTATTTTTAAAAAGGTGGTTTTGAGCTTTCTTCAATATGTACTAATATACAGATTATCCTAAATTTTTTATTTTAACAAAACAGTCAAATTTACACATTTCTGAGTATAATAATTTGATTATTATTTCAAACTAAATCGGAGCATCCCTGCCATCATAATAACGCGTGATAGCGGCACGTTACATACTCACAGATAGGAGTAATCTGTGCTGTGACATAATGGTTTCCTTCTCGCCACTGTATGTGGTGGGTATTTTCAATACGCCTATGATACTTGCCTAAGATGCAAGATCTGTGAATTTTTTAAAGAATTTTACGAGTTACGACTATTTTCTAAATAACTTTTGATTGGCTTATTAGAAAATAATAAAATTTGGTGTGCGACTCCATCATACAAGGGCCTTCAAAAAAGTGTAATACAATTTTGATGTAAAATTAATAGGGGGCCCAATATTTGGGGGTAGCAAAATTCACCTGGGATTTCCCATTGAGTCTGGCGGTGCAGCAACCGCTAAAGCAAAACTACCTATTTTCTCGTTTGAAATAAAACAAATATGTCGAAAATGAATTGTTATTTTTAGAACATCTTTGAAGATAACTCATTGGCGCGAGAGCAAACTCGTATTTCAAATATGAGAATTTATTTGTGCCTGAGTAAATAAATATAATGGCTAGAAATGTAAAGGATGTTGAATGTTCTTGGTCAAATCATCAAATTATTTTATTAAAAAATTATGGTCTGCATCTAAAGATGTAAATCAGGCTGGAATGAAGTCGCTCGTTGGGCAAATACGTTAAACTCAGGAGAGGTTATAAAAAATAATTCTTTAAAAATCTTGTTTTGTAGGCAAATTTTGTATGATAAAAATTCATTGCACCGCACATAGCTTGTTAATTAATAGTAAAAAAAAATCGAGAACGTAGCTAATGACGTATTCGTTAAAAAAAATCCTTATCACGCGATATCCACCGGCACTTGACCGATTCTTTAAAGCAATAATTGGCATTAGTGTAGAGTGCTAAATTAATCGCGAACTAAAAATATTTTTTAGATAAAAATGAGCTGCTAATGGAAAGCACATGTAGGTACCCTAGGCTTTTAACCAAAGTGCTTATTTTGTTGATAGTATAGTTCACAATTAAATTATTCAATGCATTTTTGTATATACAGTGTGTGTATAAAGTCTGGAAACGGCTTAATAACATCACAATTTACTGGCCAATTTAAACCAAATTTGGTACAGTTGTGTAAGAGGATCTAACGCACCGAGTGACGATATTGGCGTTGTTGCCAGCTTTTTAGTTTGTCTGGAATTCGAACGAATTTTATATTTTTAAATATAATACCCAGTATATTTTTACATTTTTAAATTCCACATAACATTATAATTATTTTTTATTAAATGCATTATTAGTCTATACTTCATAGTTTCCGAGATATTGACTCTCGAAAAGTGACATTTTTGAACTTTGACAGCTTATAACTTTCTAACAGTACGTCTTAGAGCAAAACGGCTTACATGTCCCTATCTTCAATTTCTATTATCTTCCCAAAAAAATCAACTTCCGGTTAAACCGGATGTCACTCGAAAGCAGGAAATATAGTTGTTCCGGTTTAACTGGAAGTTGATTTTTTGGGAAGATAATAAAAATTGAAGATAGGGACATGTAAGCCGTTTTGCTCTAAGACGTACTGTTAGAAAGTTATAAGCTGTCAAAGTTCAAAAATGTCACTTTTCGAGAGTCAATATCTCGGAAACTATAAAGTATAGACTAATAATGCATTTAATAAAAAATAATTATAATTTTATGTGGAATTTAAAAATGTAAAAATATACTGGGTGTTATATTTAAAAATATAAAATTTGTTCGAATTCCAGACAAACTAAAAAGCTGGCAACAACGCCAATATCGTCATTCGGTGCGTTAGGTCCTCTTACACAACTGTACCAAATTTGGTTTAAATCGGCCAGTAAATTGTGATGTTATTAAGCCGTTTCCAGACTTTATACACACACTGTAGGTACAATAATAAGTAATGGAATGGAACAAGAAGTGAAACACCAAGCATGTAGCCCAACACAAATTAATTATATAAGAATAATATGTTAGTAGAAATAGGGTGGTCTCATCAAACACTTAAAAGGTCTGTTGGGTCTGGTTTAAATAACAGAAAATCACCAAATGAAGAAGACCGAAATTTGATGGAGTATTTAAATCAAAATCCATTTGAAACTGCAGTATCCGCTATGCACATAACAGGATTCCCTGCTTCATCTAGAACTGCGCAACGCCGAGTAAGACAATGTTCCGAATTAAGAAATCGAGCGGCTGCATCCAAACCGTTTTTAAAAAATAGCGATAAGGAACAAAGAATTGGGTTTGCAAACCAGTGGACATTTTTCCGATAATGTGTGGGCATGGATAAGTATTTACAGTGCAGGTGTATCTGGAATATTGGTGGAACACTAAACAGTGATATATATCTTCAGATTTTGGAAAATGTTTTTCTTCCTTCTGCCGCGATAGTTTTTGAAGGAAATAACTCTATATTTCAGCAGGATAACTGCCCTGTGCATACTGCAAGAAATATGGGAAACTGGTTTAGACAGAACAAACCCGAACAAACCCGAACAAACCCAAACCGTTTTAAAAAAATAGTGATAAGGAACAAAGAATTGGGTTTGCTATGCAATATTTACCAGAAAATGATTCTTTTTGGCAAAATGTTATCTTTTCGATGAGAAAACTTTTCAGTCTACATATAATGGAAGGATTCCAGTATATAGACCACCAAATTCCCGATATGATGAGAAGTATACTCAAAAAAAGCAAACCAGTGGACGTTTCTCCGTTAATGTGTGGGCATGGATAAGTGTTTACGGTGCAGGTGTATGCTGGAATATTGGTGGAATACTAAACAGTAATATATATCTTCAGATTTTGGAAAATGTTTTTCTTCCTTCTGTCTGAATTGTCTGCCTTGGTGCTTAAGAAGTCCTGATTTAAATCCAATTGAAAATGTTTAGGGATTGATGGTAAAAAAAATGTACAAAATAAATTTTAAACCACAGAATGAAATAGAGTTATTTGATAAAATAGAAGAAATTTGGGAACGGCTAACTCCGGATTACACCAGAAGTATTATTTTTTCAATGCCAAGAAGATTACAATATTGGTGTTAGAATCCAATGGCGCAGCAATTAAATATTAGTATTTTTTTTATTGTTTGTTAATAAATTTACCCTTTTTGGCTTTATACTGTTGTAGTTTTTCGGGTATTATTTTATAATTTTCTTATTTCGCGGCTGTACAAAAATATTTAGAAATAATCATTATTACTTATGGTAAAAAACCGTACATACAATATTTTACAGCTGTGTATATAGCTGGTGTTCTATCCAGGTATAAGCAGCAAGGTGAGCACCCGTTTTACCCAATTTTGTTGTAATTGAGTTATGTATGGGATGGGTGGAGTGTACGAATTTATATGTCGTTAACTGTACTTACATTTATTTTTTCAGCTGGCCACCCCAACTTAAGTGCGAAGACAATGTGTAGCAGCGATGCTACATTTTCACCAAGAAGAATTCCCGACGTGGATGGTTTTGAAGAAAGGAAAAACGACGTCGTGTACGGACCGCCCTTGGTTGACACGAACGACGCTAGTGTCGTGGTGTTTTTTCCAGGCGATGTACAGGTTAGGTTTGTTTTTTTTACGTTAAGTATTTCAATCAATCAATAATCAGTTACCTTACAGAACTGATGTACTGTAATATGTATCATCTGCATCGTTCTCAATAAAAAACAGTATGCCTTGATTTTTTTTTTATATACTCTAGTACAGCAAATCTCCGGTAGATATATGACGTCACAGAGTGGTAGACTGTACTGTAGTAAACTAAAAAAAAAATGTTTGGCTAGTATGTTAAACATAAATGGATTTACATATATATAGATAGATAGATATAGATAGGCGTAGTTAGACGGTCAACACTGGGGGTGCTGAAGTCCAGTGGCGGCTCGTGACATGTTAACGTGGGGGTGCACAAAAAGCCTGCCACAGGCGAAATGCTCCGCAGGAGAAAAAAATTTTAAGACCACGCCCAAATTTGGTCAATAATTTTTAGTAAATATTTTAATGTGATGTTAATAGCAGGTTTAGGTCTTTTAATGTTCTTGACAATCACTTTCTCCTCCAACGGTAACTTGCTAAAAGATTTTTTCAAAAATTCCACGGTGTATTTTATATCCGACGACGCACTCATTGTTTTTTCGTGTTTATTTAACTTTAAACTTTAACTGAATTCAATAAAACCATATTAAACCTTAATAAACAAAAAAAATAGTCAAAATACCGGCTAAAAATTTCCGCGACTGGTTAAATTTAAATTATCAAATTAATGCAGAATTGCAGAACATGACATACACAAGCTATTATGCCGCTCTCGTATTTTACGAGATTTTTATGATCATAGACCCGCTCTGACAAGTAAACTGGGCGTGAACTACACGGTACACGGAGAGAAATTTTGAACATAATCCGCAACTACCTAAATATACTTGAATTTGTACCAGAATTCGAATGCTTGAAATATTAATATGAAAAATTCATTACGTATATTATAAAAATAGGTTAGTTCTAAAATTAGCCTATATATTGTAAATTTTTTTTGGGGGTGCTAATTTAGATTTTAGGGGTGCTTAGCACCCCCAAGTACCCCCCTAACTACGCCTATGATAGTATAGCTTTTACTAAGTAAAGAATCGACTTTTAAATGGCAAAATGTATTTTGGATGATATTTTTAGGATTATACGGAAAATATGGAATCGCACAGAGACAACAGATACCACAAACAATGGAATTTGGAAAGCACCACCGACAAACTGCAGAAGAAATTTCAGGACTGTCATATTTTGGTTGTCAAACCATCAAGGTAAAATATCTATTAAAAGTCTATAGGTAGTAGTAATGATGTAAAACTATTTTTATTTTACAATTTTTAGAATGGGGTTTAAAACATTCAGCTGTTTCGAAAACTTCGTCCATAGTAATCAGCTGGGAGTTCCAGAGCATTCAGCCAATCACAACGCTCTACGTCATCTAGACGCCATAGTCAAAAACGTCTCTGAAAGACTTAAGTTGAATTTATTAGAAAAAGGTTTCAAAAAGTCTGACACTGAAGCTAGTAATGTCAATGTAAGTATTGCAAGTAAGTGTATGCTTTTTAATAACATGAAAGTGACATTAATTGTTAAAATCTACGACAGTGCCATTAAGACGTATTTAGCATTATCATTTAGATGTCATTATGACCTTCATAATAGCACTCAGCGCCATTATGAATTTATAATAACATCCAAATGTTAAGATACAAAAACAAAAAGAAAGTCGGTGCAAACTATTTATTTGTTCTTATTACTTTGAAAAACGGATTGCATTTATTTATTGTAAACATCCGAAGGGACACTTTCGGATTCAGAATCTCCCATATTTAAATTATTTTTGGCCAACACTTTGCATACAATAGAAAATTAGACGGCAATATTGACGTTGTCAAAATCGAAATTGAAACAATCAAAAATGCGGTTACCATGATATCGACTAATATGGACACCTGAAAATTTTAAAAATTACGAAAACGTTATCTGATATCAATGAAATTTAGACGAATAAAATCTATTTGCGCTGTCGTAGATTACATTTTGAACACGTACAATATGAACTTTGTTAATGAAACGTTGCACACGTAACTAACACGCAATTAAACCACTCGGCTAACGCCTCGTGGTTTAACGTTGCACACGTTTCATTATAGTGTTCATATCGAACTAGTATCATTAATAACTATTATACATACATGTCAAATAGAGAAAAGAACCAGTTTATAACAAACAGCATAAAAAATAAATGGTGGCGTCTGTGATAAACCTTGGTTAATCATCGTCGAGTTTTAAAATAAAAACTGATTTTTAGGATGTTAAATCTGCTGTCAATTTAAACTTGGAACAGTCTAAACTGAAGATAGTAGGTTTCAGTAAAGGCTGCGTAGTTCTTAATCAAATTTTGCATGAAGTTCACCACAACGATGTAGAAAAAGACCCGGTCATTACAAGGATTATTTCGAAAATTAACGACTTGTATTGGTTGGATGGCGGACATTCCGGTGGGGAACATACCTGGGTTACGGACAAAAGTATTTTAAAATCGTTAAGTTCCTTAGGTAAGAATCTTAACTATAGTTTGGTTCAGTTTGTACTTTTATCATAAATTGAATTTTTTTTAAATCTGAGGAACCCAAGTATACAGTGTCACCAGTAAAGTCCGCATCATATAGGATTTTTTTATTAATAGCTTTATTCAAAATTTGACTTTGGCATCAAGTTCTGCTTCGATCGAGATGACAATTATGCAAAAAAATAGTTGTCACGTGATTCGTATTATCTGTCAAATTTTAATTTTTTTCAAAAATTAATTCAAAAGTGGGGTTATTTCTGAAGATATCGAAAAAAGTTATTTGAAAAAGTTTTTTTTAATGCAGTTTCATAAGATAATTTTGATTTTTTACCCATATTTTGTCAATTGCACCACTTTTGCAAAATAAGACTCAACGCAACCTACATAAAACTTTTTAGTTTTGACAAGGCTTTAGTTCAGATACATTTTCTTTAAAGCAGCGCCATATTAAATGTGTGTTTTTCTACAAAATCAAAATTGGGCTATTAAAATTTGGTCGCATGTGATGCAAAGTTTATTTGTTTTTGACCCTGTATAAGGTAACTTCATAAAATAAGTATTTTTGAAAACGTAGTTTGTATCTGAAAGTAATACACCCTAATATTAAGACAAAATAGAACACAGTGTCATCAGTAAAGTGTTCATTAAGTGGAAAATAAATTTTAGTTTCACTTAACGTAAAGTTTATCTATTTTCAACGATTTAATTTAAAACCCCTTTATTTTATTTTTTATTTTTTACTTTCAGACACAAACTACGTTTTCAAAAATACTTATTTTATGGAGTTACCTTATACAGTGTTAAAAACAAATAAACATGCGACCGAATTTTAATAGCCCAATTTTGATTTTTAAGAAAAACACACATTTAATATGGCGCTACTATGCTACTTTAAAGAAAATGTATCTGAAATAAAGCATTGTCAAAACTAAGAAGTTTTATGTAGGTTGCGTTGAGTCTTATTTTGCAAAAGTGGTGCAATTTACAAAATATAGGTAAAAAATCAAAATTATCTTATCCAGCTGAAATTTTGCATGTGGGCTAGAAACTGCATTTAAAAAAACTTTTATTTTATTATGAAGGTCATAATGGCATCTAAATGATAACGCTAAATACGTCGTAATGGTACTGTCGTAGATTAAATAAATAAATAAACACGCAAACAATATGTATAAACTAAGAGAAATATTTTATTTTATGGCACCTGTGTCCAACACAGTCCATCTCCCTTCGACAGTGTAAATAGCACTAAAATTTAAAATTCAGTCGATGCCGGACGGTGCCACCAGGATGAAGTGGGGGGAAACATAATTACGTATTTCCGTACCAAAGAACCTAATAGTAGTAATATTTTTTTTAGAAATAAGTTTTCACGTCCATGTGACACCGTATCAGATACGAGACGATAGAAGACCGTGGATAAAAAAGGAAGAAAAGGCCTTTTCAGATTATCTGATAAAACAAGGTTGTAACATTGATCGTAAGGTACACTTTGAAAATGTACCACCCAGTATTATCACGCATTTCGATGTTATAAACGCTTTTAAGAAGTAAGACCAATCATAGCTTAAATAAGATGGAGATGTCTTTGGTTGATTATGTGCAAATATGATTTTTATCAATAGTAGAACATGTACGCTACTGGACAAACTGCAAGTTTCAATGGCATTTTATGTGAGTATGAGATTTTGATGGTAAAAAAATGTGGAGAACCCTAAAAAATTTATTAATACACCTACTGTTCTGCGTCTCCATAGCACTAATAATAATAAATACCCAATAGTTACAAACTGAGTCACTTTAAGCTCAAATAAAGTTCAAAAGGGGCGAGTTTTTGGATTCTTCGGCAATAGCGTATTATTCTGGAGTAAACATTGATGTATATTTTCACGCGATTTCATCGAGGAACTGAGAACGAAGAACCTGGTGGACCGTTGTTTTTGACATCTTATCGGCTTGTTATCGTCGTTGGTAAGGACAGCTGTCATACAAGTTTATTTATGGACAACTATATAGTGTGTCCAAGAAAGTATGCAACATATGGGAAAGTTTTTTATCACCGATTTCTCAGAAAATTTTATTCTTTATAAAAGCTGGTGCATGCCTTAAAACTATAAATGCATATTTCATATTTTACTTGCGGCTAATAGTAAGGGAGTAAATGCCATTTTTTCGAAATTGCCTTAAGAGTAAAGTACCTTAATTATTAGAAATACAGCAAAATTTTATATGGAAATGTTTTTGCAAATTAGTAAGTTAGTCCAAATAGTTACCACATTTGAGTTAGGTGTCACAATTTGTAATTTTTTTGATTAATCTCTATTTTCCCCTAAACGGTACACCTCTGGTCGATTTTTTGTATACGCAATTTAAATATAATAATTAAAAATAATAACGGGGGTTTATAATAAAAATGGATTAAGTAGTTGCAAACTTTTTAAAACCTTTCAATGTTACGAGTTGGTTCAGATATTAGCGTGTTGCACGCCTACTTAAATACATTTTAGCCAATTCATGTTCTAAACAAAATTATGATAACTCTATTCATATTACTGGAAATAATTAATAATTTATTTGTCATTTTCACCCAGTACTCTGAAGTCCAAAAACTTATTTTAAAGAAATAAGAAATGCATATAAAAAAAATTAAAAATTGACACACCTTACTCAAATTTTGTACTTGTACTAAGATTTTAATTTGCGAAAACATTTCCATATACAATTTTGCTGTATTTCTAATAATTAAGGTACTTTACTCTTAAGGCAATTTCGAAAAAATGGCATTTGCTCCCCTACTATTAGCCGCAGGTGAAATATGAAATATGCATTTATAGCTTTAAGGAATGCACCAACTTTTATAAAGAATAACATTTTCTGAGAAATAGGTGAAAAAAAACTTTCCCATGTGTTGCATACTTTTTTGGACACACTGTATAAATAAATAAAACGAATTTTATATCAAAAATCCTAGTTTTATTCACAAGAAACTCGTTTTACATGTATATGTAAAGCAATTATATACGAAAGGTGTGTTTCAGACAAAAATTGTAAGTATTTATCATAATATTAAATAAAACTGAGCTAATTATATCCTTCAATAATGTACATAATAAAAAACATGGTCGGAAAGAAAAGTTCATATTCTAACTAAGAAAACCATGGATAAATTAAAAATTGTGTTTTCATTCATCCACCCTTTTACACGTGGCCGCTGGGTGACTGCACAGGCAGTGGGGATGAAGACATAATACACAATATATCCCCCCCATTCTTTGAGATATACTGTGACATTTATATACACATGCACGTCATGATTAGTTTAAAAATCATTTAACGTAGATCAGAAGTCAAAGCCAGGCCCCACACACACAAGTATGGAAACGCGTTGTCCACTTATAATCCTAATAATAGATAGAGAGAAAGCAAAAATATTAGGTATATAATAAAAAAGTGACAATGATGCTATGGATTGGAGGAAATATACATATGCATATTTTGTCAATTTTATAATAAAACTAGCGTGTACCCGGCCTGCGTTGCAATGCCAGGCATTATACGCCTCTGAGATACTAATAAGGCGAGTTCACCATCACGTCAAGATTTATAAATGCAAACCCGAACAAACCTCTAAATTTATCAGTGTTTCTCTACAATATTATGCATGTATTGTACATAAAAACCTTCCTCTTGAATCACTCTATCTATTAAAAAAAACGCTTCAAAATCCGTTGCGTAGTTTTAAAGATTTAAGCACATATAGCTGGGGACAGACGCGACAGCGACTTTGTTTTATACTATGTTAAGATGCATATTTTTCATAAATTATTATTTTAAGAGCATATTTTTATGTTTTCGGCTTTATCAAAAAATTTAAAACGTTAAAGGTTTAATGTCCAGTTTGGTACTTAATTCAGGGATTTTCCAATCTGAAGATTACAATAATTATATTTACATTTTGGTTATACACAAGGTATTTATTTACTTAATAATGCGTTATTATTACCTGCTTAACAAACTGTATTTAAATTAAAATTAATCAATTTCAAATGTAAAAAAAGTGTTTGTAAAAGCACCTCTAAGAGTGCAGTTATATAAGGGGAGATTACCAGAACTTATTTTATCTCCAGAACCTGTAATTGCCCGTTGGGGAACATGGATTAGGCCGCAACATTTTACGCAGAGCATTTCGAACCATTAAAGAACTAATTTTGGATTTAGATGACGATTCGCACTGTGACGTGCAAAGTAAAGAGTTGTTAAAAAGTGCAAGTGTAGGTAAAGATCTTGTTTTTATTAAGGTTAATTTCAGTTTTATACTTTATAAACTTTTTCCGCTAAATGTGACAACATTCCCGGTAAAGCAGGAGGTTAAATAAGGAACAAATTGGATGTAACTGTAAAAAAGAATGAAGGACTTAAATACTTAACTGCAGTTAAAAGCATTTATGAGGGTAAACCATCCAACAAAGTTGTATCTTGGCCTTATATTTTGCTACCTAGGTTGCAGTATTGTCCGATTACATCAGTAGATGTTGAAAGAAGCTTCTCTTTGTATAAACATATTTTTACTAATAGAAGACAATCCTTTTTAGTTGAAAATTTTGAAAAATATTTAGTAATAAATGCCTTTTATACAATTTAAGGTTAAAAAAAAATTTACTTTTATTTTTCTGTTTTTTTTTTGCATTTTTTAAAAATAAAATATTTTTTAGAACCCAATGTGTTTCTTTACCTCATTTTACTACAATAAATTAAGAAACATTGCATACCAGTATGCATATTTGGTAAAAAATGCAAATAACTGCATATTTTAAAGGCAAACAAGCCATATATATGCGCATATTTTGGATGAATTTAAGTGCATATAATCCGCCCTTTACCTATTACTAATATATGGGCGGGCGCCGCATTTCCATGCCTTTATGTGGCAGCAATATGGATCTGGCCTATACTACGTTATGTTGTTGGTTGCTATAGCAAGTACAAAATTATGCGAATGTAATTACTAGAGACCGACCGAAGGTTCGGTTTCGGCCAAAAACCGGCCGAAACTCAGTGTTCGTCAATTGTCGCGCACCGTTCGGCTAACTTTGGGTGGGTTCGTGAGCAGTGTTGTCTACAGTGTGACCAGTAAAGGCCGCATCATATGGGATTTTTTTTTATTAATAGCTTTATTCAAAATTTGACTTTGGCATCAAGTTTTGCTTCGATTGAGATGAAAATTAAGCAAAAAATAGTAGTCACGTGATTCGCATTATCTGTCAAATTTAAATTTTTTCCAAAAAGTAATTCAAAAGTGGGGTTATTTCTAAAAATATCGAAAAAAGTTCTTAGAAAAAGTTTTTTTTAAATGCAGTTTTTAGCCCATATGCAAAATTTTCCACTTAATGAACATTTTACTGATGATATTGTGTTCTTTTTTGTCTTAATATTAAGGTGTATTACTTTCAGACACAAACTACGTTTTCAAAAATACTTATTTTATGAAGTTACCTTATACAGGGTCAAAAACAAATAAACTTTGCATCACATGCGACCAAATTTTAATAGCCCAATTTTGATTTTGTAGAAAAACACACATTTAATATGGCGCTACTTTAAAGAAAATGTATCTGAAATAAAGCATTGTCAAAACTAAGAAGTTTTATGTAGGTTGCGTTGAGTCTTATTTTGCAAAAGTGGTGCAATTTACAAAATATGGGTAAAAATTCCAAATTATCTTATGCAGCTAAAATTTTGCATGTGGGCTAGAAACTGCATTTAAAAAAACTTTTTCTAATAACTTTTTTCGATACTTTCTAAAATAACCCCACTTTTGAATTATTTTTTGGAAAAAATTAAAATTTGACAGATGCGAATGACGTGACTACTATTTTTTTGGTTAATTTTCATCTCGATCGAGGCAGAACTTGATGCCAAAGTTAAATTTCGAATAAAGTTATTAGTAAAAAAAATCTCATATGATGCGGACTTTACTGGTCACACTGTATATAAATAATAGATTTGTTCTGTCTTTTTTTTTTGTGGGAAGAGTTTAATCCGTTCCCAAGATCGATCTCGTCCTATATAAAATAAATTAAATTAGTAATACAATAAAATTTTTAAGTTTTGGTTTCGGCTGAAAATCTTGTTTCGGTCGGACACTAGTAATTACAATTACATTTTAAAGCCGATATACTAAGTACCGAAGAGTGTACAGCAATTTTTTTTGCGTTATTTACATAAATGACATGGGTATGTATTTAACGTATGCAGGGCAACTACACAGGCAAGTTATTGGTCTATATAGAGTCGATTATAATTAAATTGAATCTGACGGAAAATCTGTCATTGTAGTACGAAAATAGTAATTAAACATTGTTGGAATCAATTCTTTCACCTGCCCCGCGGTAGTCCTCTTTAAAATCGTACACTCTCCCGTCACGACGTTCCTGTAACACTCGCTGCTTCATTGACATTTTTTCCTATTTATTGCATTCCAGAAAACTGATTTACATTAAGACACAAATCATACATATTGCTAAATTATTATTTTTTAATTTGATTAGGCGATTTCCATTTTTTGCCCAGGAACAGTTGTCAAATGTTGTTAACTTCAATAAAACGGGAATGGTTGAAAATAGATACTAACTAAAACGTCTACTAAAATAAAGAAGAGAATAAAAGTAGGCAAAACCGAATTTTCGAAAATTTTACACTCTTATATCTTCAAATTATTAAAAAATTCTTTACACACTCATAACCAAGAAACGTTCATCCTACCTTTGTCGGTAATAATAATTGAGACAGGGTCTAAAAAATGGTCGTTTTGGGGCCACTTTGAATTGTACAGTGTGTCCAAGAAAGTATGCAACATATGGGAAAGTTTTTTTATCACCGATTTCTCAGAAAATTTTATTCCTTATAAAAGTTGGTGCATGCCTTAAAACTATAAATGCATATTTCATATTTCACTTGCGGCTAATAGTAAGGGAGTAAATGCCATTTTTCCGAAATTGCCTTAAGACTAAAGTACCTTATTAATTATTAGAAATACAGCAACATTTTATATGGAAAAGTTCTTGCAAATTAGTAAGTTGGTCCAAATATGAAATTTGAGTTAGGTGTCACAATTTTTAATTTTTTTTGGTTAATCTCTATTTTCCCCTAAACGACACACCTCTGGTCGATTTTTTGTTTACGCAATTTTAATATATTTATTAAATAACTTAAACGGGGGTTTATAATAAAAATGGATTAAGTAGTTGCAAACTTTTTAAAACCTTTCAATGTTACGAGTCGGTTCAGATATTAGCGTGTTGCACCCCCTACTTAAACACATTTTAGCCAACTTATGTTCTAAACAAAATTATGATAGAATCCAACTTTATTCAATATTCATATTACTGGAAATAATTATTAATTTATTTGTCATTTTCACCCAGTACGCTGAAATCCAAAAACCTATTTTAAAGAAATGCATATAAAAAAAATTGAAAATTGAAACACCTAACTCAAATTTCGTATTTGAACCAAGTTATTAATTTGCAAAAACAATTCCGTATAAAATTTTGCTGTATTTCTAATAATTAAGGTACTTTACTCTTAAGGCAATTTCGAAAAAATAGCATTTGCTCCCCTACTATTAGCCGCAGGTGAAATATGAAATATGCATTTAAAGCTTTAAGGAATGCACCAACTTTTATAAAGAATAAAATTTTCAGTTATAATCTCCCTAGTGCTCGAATTATTTCCGGAAATTTTTCCGAAGGAACGCATTTTTTTTAAATTTTCCCGAGTCGTAGACGAGGGAAAATTTTCTAGAAAAATGCGTGACTGAGAAAGAATTTCCGGATATTAATTCAAGGACGCGGGGGATTCGGTAAGAAAATTTCACACCTAAAATTTATTTTGAATTATTTTATTGAAATTATCCATAATTATGGGAATACTTAAACTTTCAAAAAAAAGTTTCCTCACCGTTTAGTTAAACGAAATGCAAAAAATATAAGTGAAAATTATCCTTTTTATTTATTTTTACTACATTTCATTTACTAAAACAAAGGGAAAGCTTAGTATAGTCTAGTTTAGGCTAGTTATGCCAGATAAAACAATTTTTAAAATCTAGGTAGATAGTAGATACCACAGTCAAGTGGGCTTAGGCTTGTGACGTCAAAATCGTCTCTGCTATACGTCACGTCGACAGTTATTTCTTAAACGTGCTTCTTTAGTTCATAATAATTAAATCATGGCAGTAAACAATCAAGAAACTAATTTTAAGCCCTACGGTGTTTGTAAATCTTGCTCTGACATAGGGGACATTAATATGTCTCATAAAAATTTAAAGTATTTGCAATGTTTAATGGAAAAATTCCAGAATTCCAAAAATATTTAGCCTTAATGAAAGAAATATTTGGTAAATAAATATTTGTATTTATTTAGTATTATAAAATGAATAAAAACATTAAATACCAAAATTTGATCCTCCTTTCGGATCATATGATAGCTGTCAAGAAAAAATTTCCACTTATTAATTTTGTTCGCCTAGCTTGGTAGAAGGAGAAAAATTTCCGAAAAATTTGAAGGTTGTCATTGGTAACTGTCGAAATGAAAGTGTGTGATTGGCTTAGAATGACAGGTGTGAAATTTTCTTAGAAATCGGTGATAAAAAACTTTCCCATATTATGTTGCATACTTTTTTGGACACACTGTATATCTTGGCAAGTAAATTACAATAACTAACAATACTTTAGTTTGATAACTCATAACATCAATGCAACTAAAAATTTCTTACACATGACTCACCCTAAATTAGCCAAGCGCCATTTCTCACTAAAACGATACGGGAACCCTACTTTTTAGTACCTGCCTCAAGAACTAATACCTATTAATACAAGTAAAAGTAAATTATCTATACAGTGTGGTTTTTTTAGTGTGCAACATATGGGATTTTTTTTTATTAACGATTTCTCAGAAAATTTTATTCTTGATAAAAGTTGGTGCATGTTCGATAATC
This sequence comes from Polydrusus pterygomalis, assembly GCA_963969555.1. Lineage (NCBI taxonomy): Eukaryota > Metazoa > Arthropoda > Insecta > Coleoptera > Curculionidae > Polydrusus > Polydrusus pterygomalis. Next base: position 13,451,960 of record OZ018383.1, read on the forward strand.
ATATTAGGTGCACTTGGAATGGTTGCAAGTCAAACGGTGTACAGGGTAGGCCAAAAAATATAAAACTTGTACAAGAATAAATTACCCCTATTTCAAAAAATTCAGCAAAATGTTATTAAAAAAAGTTGTTTAGAATTAAAAGTTATGCATAGATTCAAAAACGTGACCTCCTAAAATAAAAAAAAATATTTTTTTAAAAACAATAATTTCCCAAAATTTTTTTTTTTAATATTCACCATAAAGACCTTCATAAATTAATCAAAATCAAATCAATTTCGCATATTTTTGTTCAAGTTCAAGCATATTTGTAAAAGTTACTTGAATTTTTAATTTATTAAGGAATCACAAACTTTATGTTTGTTGCAACGATATTAAACACAACTTTAAAATATCCAAAAAATTAATTTTTACAAGATAAAACATTAGTAATGATAATATGCTAATTAAAAAACCATCATTTAAAGTGCAAAATTTTTAGTTTAAATGTTTATTAAAAAAAAACCTTATTCTTGTGCAAGTTTTATATTTTTTGGCCTACCCTATACGCCGTTTGACTTGCAACCATTCCAAGTGCACCTAATATGATAATAGAACATGCACCAACTTTTATCAAGAATAAAATTTTCTGAGAAATCGTTAATAAAAAAAATTCCCATATGTTGCACACTTAAACAACCACAGTGTAAATAAAACACGCGAATTATAAAAACTTAGTTGTTTCAATCACCCAAAAATACAAATAAACACTCATTGTAACAGGGTAAAAAAGGACGTTAAGAAATACAAGCAATGATGTCACCAGTTTCCACAACCTGTCCTACACACGTCGTCTCTCTTTAACACATCTTTTTTAATACCTATCTCTCCCTCCCCTAAATCTATTATCTCTATGTTTATTGCTTCTATCACTGCTTCTTTCGCGACTACGCCTATGCTTATTTCTGTTGGGGCTTCTACTTCTGTCTCTGTTTTTGCGGTAACCGTCATCGCGATTTCTATAAAATAAATAGTAAGAACTTAAATACAGAAAAAAACCGGCTAATATTACAAAAACATATTTAAAAATTTTTCTTTTCGGTAGTTTTTGTACCTTTTCAACCTACCTGTCCCTGTCTCTTCTATCATCACGTCTGTCACGATCGTCTCTTAAAAAATCTCTTCTTAAGTCTTCACGCACTGGGCGTTCTCTCTCAAATCTTCTAGTGGTAGTGTCTTCTCTGGCTCGTTCTTGTGCCACCGCCGCAGCTTGAGGCGGAAATTTTTCCTTAAAAAAATATTGCTAAATAATGCATTGTGTTTTCTCTTTTAATGTATCTAAGTAGTGTAAGTGTCATGTTAAAAAATGCTGTTTACTATCCTTAGATCTGTGTAAGGCTTTTGACACCATACACCATGATATTTTATTAAGAAAATTATACAGTATTGGGATAAGGGGAAATACGCACAAACTACTTCAAAGTTATTTAAGCTATCGTAAACAATTTGTTCAAATTGGGGAAAGAAAAAGTTCGGAAAAAGAAATAATATGTGGAGTTCCACAAGGATCAATATTAGGTCCAATATCATTCTTAATTTACATTAATTCCTTTTCCAAATTGAACTTAAAGGGCAATATAAAGCTATTTGCAGATGATACAACAATTATTTATTTTGCTGAAACTCTTGCAGAAATGTATTTTGATATTAATAATGATTTAAAAATACTTATTTCTTGGCTTCAATCAAATAAACTTACGTTAAATTTTAGAAAATCTTCTTTTATGTTTATAACTAAAAATAAAATAAATTCCATCATTAACCCCTTAACATTTAATAATGAAAATATTCAATATTCAAAACCGACAAAATTTTTAGGATTGGTTTTAGACGAAAATTTAAATTGGAAATGCCATATCCAGTGTATTATCAACTCAATATCTCCTTTGGTATCTGTTTTGTACAAAGCTAGATATTTCATTCCTTTGAAATACTTAAAAAATATATATTTTTCATTAATATATTCAAAATTACAATACATAGCTTCTGCATGGGGATCTGCTTGTTTATCAAACTTAAAACCATTACAAAAATTGCAAAACTAGACTGGGTACATATCGCTAATCGTCAGCCGAGAGTGCATCTAATATTAGTTCTAAAAAAAAATGTACAATAAAAAAATACTTTTCTTTTCTTTTTCTCTATTTACTATTGCTTTTTTTGCCTCACCTTCCTGCGGAACGTGAAGGGGAAACATATCGCCGAATTGTCATTATAACAAATTACCAAAACCAGAAAATGGTGCAAAATTTCCATTTTTTCGTATAGATAGGTAGTTTTTGGAGACGGCATTGTATAGTGGTCGACGTCCTATTTCCAATGCCGTCTCGCTCGATTCGCTACGACTTTTCGTTACTGAAATATATGATATTAACTATTCTTACATAGATAGCTGATAAATTGGTGAAAATTTTATTGTGCCGAGCCCTTTGGGCACGGCACTGTTGGAGCTCGTTCGTTTCATTTTATACTTTTGACAAAACCATTTGTTAGCAACCTCTAATTTTGAAACATTTCAATTCGCGATAAAAAATAAATTTAGTTTCTTTACAAACCTAGTTGGTTTTTTTCGTACCGAGGATTGTCGCTGAAGAATCCGAAATTTAAAAAACTTTCAGTATCTACCTACCTAAATAACAAAATATTAAAAAAATAAAAAGACGCGCCTTGAATTGAACCCGGGATCATCGTGACCAAAAGTCGTAATCTAATATACACCACTAGGCCACCGACCACTTTGAAAACAATATAGAATATAATTGCCTTATTAAAGATAAAGCAACAAAAAAAAATACTTTTTATTGTAGTTTTTTTTTATGGTCCAAAGTAGTATTTAAGATGACCTAAACGAATCTCCAAATCAAAAATATGTGGGACGCACCCAATTCGATTTATTAACGATCCAACATTGATTAAAAAAAAATCAAAAAATTGACTTCCCAACTTCCGATTACCTTGGCAAACAATAGGCTTCTGTAGCCGACGGTCGTCTACGCGTCGAAAAAGTTAAAATCGAGAAAACTTATTTTTACGACCTGTATCGAATTTCAACGAGAAACCGATATATTTTGACTTTGGGGTTTAACAACTTTTTTTTGGCACACCCTGTATATTCGAAATTTTCACACAACGTACCCACACTATTCCTCTCTAAACCCTAAAAAATTCAATCGTCCCACATTAACCGTTTCTGAGAAAAAAAATCGCAAATGTGAAAATGTCTCACATAAACGAAAATTTTCAAGGGGCGATCGGAGTTGTCGAGATTTCGCGCAGAAGAGACGTATATAATACAAGACTGGGTACATATCGCTAATCGTCAGCCGAGAGTGCATCTAATATTAGTACTAAAAAAATAATTTTCTTTTCCTTTTCTCTATTTACTATTGCTTTTTATACCTCACCTTCCTGCGGAACGTGAAGGAGAAACATATCGCCAAATTGTCATTATAACAACTGACAAAAACTAAAAAATAAAAAAACGGGTGCAAAATTTCCGGTTTCTCGTATAGATAGGTAGTTTTTGGAGACGGCATCGTATAGTGGTCGACGTCCTATTTCCAATGCCGTCTCGCTCGATTCGATACGACTTTTCGTTAATGATATTAACTATTCTTACATAGATAGCTGATAAATTGGTGAAAATTTTATTGTGCCGAGCCCTTTGGGCACGGCACTGTTGGAGTTCGTTCGTTTCATTTTATACTTTTGACAAAACCATTTGTTAGCAACCTCTAATTTTGAAACATTTCAATTCGTGATAAAAAATAAATTTAGTTTCTTCACAAACCTAGTTGATTTTTTTCGTACCGAGGATTGTCGCTGTAAGAATCCAAAATTTAAAAGACTTTTAGTACCTACCTACCTAAATAACGAAATATTAAAAAAATAAAAAGACTCGCATGGAATTGAACCCGGGATCATCGTGACCAAAAGTCGTAATCTAATATATACCACTAGGCCACCGACCACTTTAAAAACAATATAGAATATTATTGCCTTATTAAAGATAAAGAAACAAAAAAAATACTTTTTATTGTAGTTTTTTTTATGATCCAAAGTAGTATTTGAGATGACCTAAACGAATCTCCAAATCAAAAATATGTGGGACGCACCCAATTCGATTTATTAACGATCCAACATGCCCCTACATTGATTTTTAAAAAATCAAAAAATTGACTTCCCAACATCCGATTACGTTGGTAAACAATAGGCTTCTGTAGCCGACGGTCGCCTACGCGTCGAAAAAATTTAAATCGAGAAAACTTATTTTTACGACCTGTATCGAATTTCAACGAGAAACCGATATTTTTTGACTTTGGGGTTTAACAACTTTTTTTCGGCACACCCTGTATATTCGAAATTTTCACACAACGTACCCCCACTATTCCTCTCTAAACCCAAAAAGTTTCAATCGTCCCACTCTAACCGTTTCCGAGAAAAAGAATCGCAAATGTGAAAATGTCTTACATAGACGAAATTGTTCAAGAGCCGATCGGGGTTTTCGAGATTCCGCGCGGAAGAGACGTATATAATACTAGACTGGGTACATATCGCTAATCGTCAGCCGAGAGTGCATCTAATATTAGTACTAAAAAGATTTACAAAAATTTACAATAAAAAAATACTTTTCTTTTCTTTTTTTCTATTTACTATTGCTTTTTTTGCCTCACCTTCCTGCGGAACGTGAAGGAAAAACATATCGCCAAATTGTCATTATAACAACTGACTAAAACTACACAATGGTGCAAAATTTCCGTTTTCTCGTATAGTTAGGTAGTTTTCTGAGACGGCGCCGTATAGGTGCTCTTTAAACTCGCACACCTTTGTGCAATGTGGGATATACTTTCCATATTTGCTCTATAAAAATATATAAGTATTCAATCGATTAAAACATAAGCAAAAAATTATTCTTACATGGAAGCTATCAATTATCAGCTAATAAATTTGTAGAAATATTATTGTGCCGAGCCCTTCGGGCACGGCACTGTTCTAGTTCGTTCGTTTAATTATACTAGAGCTGTCACTTTGACAGGTAAGTGTCATTTTTTTTAGCTTTTTAGTAGCGAGGGTTATAGCTGTAAGAATTCGAAATTAAAAAATTTTCAGGTACCTAAATAAGAATGTTTTATACGATAGCTGTCAAATTTTGACAGGTAGGAGTCAGTTTTTTTTTATCCTTTTCGTAGCGAGGGTTATCGCTGTAAAAATCCTAAAGTGAAAAATTTTTCAGATCCTAAATAACAAAGTTCTATACGACAGCTGTCATTTTGACAGGTAAATGTCAATTTTTTTTAAGCTTTTCTTGTATCTAGGATTAAAGCTGTAAGAATCCAAAATTTAAAAAAAATTCAGTAGTTAAATAACAAAGTTCTATACGACAGCTGTCAAATTTTGACAGGTAAGTTAAAATTTTTTTTTTAGATTTTTCGTAGCGAGATTTGTAGCTGTAAGAATCCTAAATGAAAAATTTTTCAGTTCCTAAATAACAAAGTTATATACGACAGCTGTCATTTTGACAGGTAAATTGCAAGTTTTTTTTAAGCTTTTCTTGTATCTAGGATTATAGCTGTAAGAATTCGAAATTTAAAAAAAATTCAGTACCTAAATAACAAAGTTCTATACAACAGCTGTCAGATTTTGACAGGTAAGTGTCAATTTTTTTTTTAGCTTTTTCGTAGCGACTGTTATAGCTGTAAGAATCCCAAATTTTAAAAAAATTCAGTACCTAGATAACAAAGTTTTATACGATACCTGTCAGATTTTGACAGGTAAGTGTCAATTTATTTTAACTTTTTTCGCAGCGAGGGTTAAAGCTGTAATAAAACTAAATTTAAAAAATTTTCAGTACCAAAATAACAAAGTTCTATACGACAGCTGTCAAATTATATACACCTAAATAGTAATTCTTATTTTTTATAATTTGCTACCATTTCTATGCTGTTTAGGTATAGAACAATATATTTGAAAAAAGTAGTATTTGAGATGACCTAAACGAATATCCAAACCAAAATTATATCGGACGCACCCAATTCGATTTATTAACGATCCAATATGACCCTACATTGATTTTAAAAAAATCAAAAAAATTACTTCCCAACTTTCGATCGCATTCGCAAACAACAGTGTTTTGTAGCCCAACGTCGTCTACATGTCGAAAAATTTTAAATCGATTAAAATGATTTTGGCCACCTGTATCGCCGTACAACGAAAAAAAACATATTTTTTTAACTTTGACTTTAATAACTTTTTTCCGGTACACCCTGTATATTTGAAATTATTCCCAGAACGTGCCCCGACTATTCCTCTCTACGTCCAGAAAGTTTGAATCGTTTTGCTCTAACCGTTTTCGAAAAAAAAATTCGCGAATATCGAAATGTCGAATAACCTTCTACCACGTGGCGACGGATAATCAATGTCGAAACGCCATCTTTAAAATCGAGATTACAACCATTTCTGAAACATTTTGGGCAAATATTTTGGTCAGTAAAATTAGAAGAAGGTTCAAGGTAGATATTCCACCCGATTTAAAATCTGGAAATGTTCTTATTATTCTAGCAAGTCACGCTGAAAACACCCATTTTTCGCCATTTTTGACAGCCGGATTTTTAGAATTAATAATTAATTTATATACATCAATATCAAGGCACTCTTAGTCAAAAGTGAATGGTGTTAGAATTTGTAAAGATTGCCTGTTTCCGCACCCAAAAAAGCGACTTTTCTCAATTTTGCGAATATATTTTAATGATTTTGAATATGTAGAGGTGTTGCGAAGTAATCAGCGCATTTTTTGAGAAAAAAATAAAACGGTTTTGTTAAAAATTGAATAAGCTACAGTCGATATAGTAAAAAAAAAGCTGCCGTTTTTTCCGTATTAAAGTTAAAGAAACGAAAAAATATCTCTTAAATACAATTTGACGAGCTCTATCCGCTAAAGTTTACAACGTTTCGATCAAAAGTCGTTTTCAGTACGAAAAAAAATAAAAACCGTGAAAAAATCAGGCCTAACTTTATGATTTCCACTTTCTTACAATTTTCGGCAATTTCCATTCCAGTTAGGTATAGAACGATATATTGGAAAAAGGTAGATTTTGAGATGACCTAACCGATTATCCAAACCGAATGTCGATTGGATGCACCCAATTCAACTTATTAGCGATCCAAGAGGTACCATTTTGGACCAAATTTTGACTTTTAAAAAATAAAAAAAATTATTTCCAAACTTTCGATCGCGCTCACAAACAATAGGGTTCTGTAGCCCACGGTCGCCTACGCGTCGAAAAAGTTTAAATCGAAAAAACTAATTTTTGTGGCCTGTATCGAATTTCAACGAGATCCCGATATTTCTCGACTTTGACGTTTAATAACTTTTTTCCGGCACACCCTGTATATTCCAAATTTTTACACAACGTACCCCCACTATTCCTCTGTAAACCCAAAAAGTTTCAATCGTCCCACTCTAACCGTTTCCGAGAAAAAAAATCGCAAATGTGAAAATGTCGAAAGTGACGACGACGACGACGACGACGACGCCGACAACATACATACATTATTTTCACCGAAGCGCCGTATAACATATCGCGGTGTAGCGCGATATGTAATAAAGTTCTTCTTCTTCACTTCTTTATGGCGTCGGCTGCGGTAAGCGCCATTCGCCAGCACAATTTGGGTGATCGTAAATTGGTCTGCTTTTATTAAATGTATACACAAATTACCACATTTGGAACCAACTGTTAATCTATATAGACCGAAAGGGTATTTACACGTTCAAAACATTTATAAAAATAAAAATTTGTATCTAATTCACTCTATTATTTTAAAAGAAAAAAAAATCAAACATAACACTTCAGGAGAATAAGACATTACATGATCATACACCAGACATTGTATAAATTATCAAACTATACCAGTAAAAAGTAATTTCGGAAAAAAATCGCTTTTATATGACGGAATAATAAAATATAACAATCTTGAAAAAAATATCAGAAAAAATAAAAAATTGGCAACTTTTAAAAAACAATTAACGAGATATTTACTAAATGAAATTATTTATACTATTTTTTTTAAATTGATTTTATTAACGAATTAAATTGGATGAACGTCCATTTTTTTTTAAATGGTTATTATTTTCTATATTATGTTGTCACATTTCATCTAATGAACTGTAAAAGTTAGTTTGGAATAAAGACATTTTAAAAGTTAAGTGTCAGTAAGACAAACTTGCCATGCTAGTAAAAGTGTTCCCTACCTCTAAAAACTTTTGTATTTTCTGCTGTATCGGAACAGGTATCCTTGGAAACAATGTAGAGAACCATTCCAACTTAACCAACCATTGTCTAAGCATCTGTCCAATGGACATGTTTTGACCGCTGCCTGCTTTAACATCCAACTCCTGTAACTCATTTGAAAAAATTAAATATTTGACAGATATTTCTGTGACACCTTTTGAAGGGAGCCATTGATGGTGCCATCCTTATAAAATACAATGTAATTGGAAATTTTATAACATAATATAAAAATTCAACATTTTAAATATGGAAAAAGATCCAAGTAAAAATTGGTTTAAGTTAATAGGTATTTTAAAAAGTGGCACTAGTCCCATGGTTTTCTCTAGACCTGAAAGACAATAAAAAAGATAGGCACCACTCTACCTTAAGTACGCACCTCTTCGTCCTCCAAATATTCTTCATACCATTCAAGCAAGCAGCTTGGAGGTAGGACATATCTTATGTACATGAAGCCCAGAGCACTAAAAAATAAAGAAATTGAGGAACAACTTATACTAAAAGTAACTTTAAATAAATGCATGCAAGTACCAACATTTACTTACCGAATATAAGGTGAATCAACATGAGTTATCAACCCATTCAACTGTTTACGAGTAAGCTTTAGAGTGAATAGTTTGTACAATAAGCAATATGCTGTTGAAACAATTCCTCCTGCCCCTACACCTCTTACACCACCACACATTCCTGTTTGACCTAAAATACAAAATGCTCTTGTAACACAATCTTAGAAAGAACTTAGTTCACTTTGTAAGAAATCTAGTACTGACCTGATGTACGACGGGATCCTTTTTCCCAGGGCTCCAAGTGGCTGACTTTGTAATATATTTCATCAACAACTTCATGATAGGTTTTAAGTTCGTAAAGATTCACTAAAACAACAACAAAAATGAAAATATGGTTTTGCATATTTTGAAGTTAACGAACCTTTGAAGTAGTGGGAACTTTGAATGTTGGTTAGGATCAATGGATTTAAATTCATCGTCCGTTCGTTGCCGTATAAAGGTAGCACGTTGCTTTGCTTCTTTGCAACGGATCCATCTAAAAGAAAAATTAGTTTAGTTAAAAAAAACTAAAGTGGAATATGGCCTTAATAATAGTGTACCTTCGTCTCCACTATTGCTAGCTCTCTGGTCCATTTTTGGGCTATTGAAAACTAATTGACGATACTAGGAAAACTACACAACAACTCTATTTTCTTTTTTTCATTAAATTAAATTTTAAAACGCCTTTTTTATGAAAAATAAGCAAAGATTGACAACTTTCACCTTTCCCAAACACCAGGCAAAAGTGTATTTTCCACTTGTCATTTTTCTTGTCAATTTTCGATCATTGGCTTCTCTTTTCTTCTTGTACCGAAAACAGAGATGAGATTTAGATGATGTGTCAAAAGCATTTTAGGAAATTTTAATTTGGCCTGTGTATAGTAGCAACAGTAGTTTATTCAAAGGAGGTTACATAAAAATATTTCATTTGTAAAACCTTTCTGTTCTATAATATTTGTACAAAAAAATAAAGTTAAAATAATATAAAGTTAATAGAATAATTTAAACCTATGTTCCCCTAACTGGTCTATTTTTAAAATATAAAGTGGGTAACTGAAAAAATTTAAATATGGCGCCTGATAACGCGTACCTAACTTCAGAGGGCGCCGCCATCATTTTTGCATTATGTTTTTTATGTGGTGTATAGTGCGATTGAGGGGTGAAGTAAGAGAAGTGTAAAATTGTGATTTACTCCGTGTTTTTCCGATTTTCCTTTGTAACAACCATTGAGACGGAAAAACCAATGAATAAACCTGAAAATGGCTGACGAACAGGTAAGTTTTTCACCCTGAAAACAGGGTTTTTACGGCTCTAATGACGGGGTATTTATTTGTTCTCTGCTATCTGTTTTCTAGAGATATAAAAAGATATTTATAACTCTCTTTATGTTGTTTTACTTTCAAAAGGCTTTTGAGTCGATTAGGCCGGCTAATTACAAGGGCATGATGTAATAAAAGCAGAAAAAAATATAACAAAAACACTGGTACGCGAGGTAATAAATGGTTATGTTTGTGCAGTTTACAAGTCATTTCAAGTTTATGAAAAATTGATAATTTTATACTAAATCTTTTAAAAAACATCGATTTTTCCGTAAAGGAATAGTATACCTGTACTACTAGGTACTGAGTGATGTTTTTTAATTTGAAACTTGTGCTATCCAATGGTAATTTTTGACTTTTGGATTCATATTTAGAATACATTAATTAATCATGCAAGTCTTATCTACTACTTAAAATTTTGTAAGGTCATCACTTTGTAAAGAGCCTAATGTAAATACACAACTTTTTTTCAGGAAATCAGACAGCTAGAGCTTCTTTGCAAGCAGCTCTATGAATCACAAGACACTGCCATCCGAGCTGATGCCGAAAAGGCATTGGTTGTATTTCAGGAAAGTCCGGATGCTCTTACCAAGTGCCAAGTTTTACTGGATAGAGGAGACTCTGCCTATGCACAGTTACTTGCTGCTACTACCTTGACCAAACTGGTGTCCCGAAGCGCTCAAGGTTAGCAAGGATAGTTATATTCACGAAAAAGTTTTATGTTAAAATGGGAAGTGTAATTTGTAATATAGTTTGTCATGTCAGGTCTTCTTTGGAAATTGTACTCCTTTTTTATGAATACAACTGATATAAGTAGCTTCTTAACACCATTAACATTTTTTTTTAAATAAAATAATTTGTGTTTTGTAGTCCTAAGTTTAAAACCATCTTGTTCAGGATTTAAAGCACATATCCCTTCTAGACCAGGGCTGAAGCCTTTGAAAATGGTAAAAAGTGAAAAAAAAATAGTAGGATGAAACCCTTTGGAAAAGGAAGAGAATATAACAAAAATGAAAGGAAAAATAATTTACGGGCGATTCGAGGTCGGGAAGTGGAAAGGGGTGAGTTTTTAAGGGTAGAAAACGATTTATCTCGATTTCCGGCAAAACTACAAGTCCTATGGAAAAACGTTAAATGGCAAAGTTGTAGGTAATAAAAAGATCTACAACTTTTGTATTTACACTTTTTTCACATAACCTCAAAATTTATGTGAAAAATTCAAACAACCAAGTTTTTGATTTTTTATTTTTCTTTTACAAACATTTTTTTTTTTTCACGAAATTTGGTGAAAACTTACCTTTTTATGTCCCAAACACACTGTAACCTTTTTGATGTAAAATATTTATATTTTTACCTTATTTTGACTTAATATCGAAAAAGCACCCTAATTTTCAATCGAAAATTCTCACCTCAAAATATCTGCTTTTTTAAAAAAGTCGGTGGGCTTTTTTGTTCGTTGAAATCTCTACTTTCTGATGGTGTAAAAAAATATACATTACTATGGTAAATGTTCTCAAAAAATGCAAAGAAACGAAAAAAATTCGATTCCGAAATATTTTTTTGAAAATTAGGGTTCTTTTTCGATATTAAGTCAAAATAAGGTGAAAAAATAAATATTTTAAATCAAAAAAATTACAGTGTGTTTGGGACATAAACATTTTTTTTTGTAAAAGATAAAAATAAAAAACCAAAACCTTGGTTATTTGAATTTTTCACATACATTTTGAGGTTATGTGAAAAAAGTGTAAATACAAAAGTTGTAGATCTTTTTATTACCTACAACTTTACCATTTAACGTTTTTCCATAGGACTTGTAGTTTTGCCGGAAATCAAGATAAATCGTTTTCTACCCTTAAAAACTCACCCGTTTCCACTTCCCGACCTTTGATCGCCCGTAAATTATTTTGCCTTTCATTTTTGTTATATTCTCTTCCTTTTCCAATGGGTTTCATCCTACTATTATTTTTTTTTGGTTTCAAAAATTATCGACCCTGGTCTAATCCTGCTGGTAATAGCCTAGAGCCTTAAATTGAGTCCAGATTTGAGACTTCTTTTTTGAGGTTTATTCCTTTTATTTATATGTTTAGTCCACCTCAGTTCATTTGTGTTCAAAACAGAACTATCTTCATAATATGTTCGTCTTTGTAGTCATATCTCTGTATTTATCTGTTTTTAGGTTTAAGCCTTCAACAACGGGTCGACATAAGAAACTATGTTTTGAATTACTTGGCTACCAGACCGAAACTACCGAGTTTTGTAGTACAGGCTCTGGTGACACTTTTTGCTAGAATAACCAAATTGGGTTGGTTCGACAACCATAAAGATGATTTTGTGTTCAGAAATGTAGTGGCTGATATTGGTAAATTTCTACAGGTAAGCTTTATTTAAAAGTTACAGACAGTACTAATTTTATGTAATTTTTATTGTACCCTGTAATTTAAAAATTTTTTTTATTGTTTATTGCACTAGGATTTGTACTCTCTGAGATTACTTAGATATGATTTCTTTAACTGTAGGGGTCTGTCGAACATTGCATGATAGGAGTCCAGCTCCTATCTCAACTCACGTGTGAAATGAATCAGATCTCCGATATTGAAGCTAACCGATCGTTAACGAAGCACCGCAAGATTGCTTCTTCTTTTCGAGATACTCAGTTGTTTGAAATCTTTAGGTATGTATATGAGGTTATTAATTGGTAAAGTACATCTCAAAGTATATCGTCTTGACATTTGCTACATGTTATTTAATGCGTCTCTGATTTATTCTCCTAAAATACCTGTTAGCCTGTTGTGAATAATAAATTTTTGGCTAGAAATTTGCATTTTGATAATTCAAATCAAATCAAATCAAAATACACTTTGTTGTTATAAGAAATACATCTTGTTAACAAAGCTTTGGAGAGTATTAAAACTGTTATGGAAATTAAAATGTTCACTATATAAAGTAAGAAAAAGTAATCCAATAAATAGATAATCACACCTTATCAGACAACAAAAGAGTCATGGTCAAAAACTTACCCACAAATTAATCCAAGACGAAGACAAGCTCAATCCTACAAAAAATCTGGCAAGAATATACACTAATCAAAGTTTTTTTTCAAAAAAAAATTAAAGGGAATGCCTAGATATTATCATTGTAAAATTCCTGAAGAGTATAATAGTAGGGTCTAGTAACTAGTTGCCTTTTTAGTCTTTGCTTAAAAATCCTGTCATCAATCACCTGCCAATAAATCAGTGGTATGTGGTTATAAATTTTGATGTTCTCAAATATCAAGGATTTTTTGGTGAGATTTGTTTTTGGTATAGGAAGAGGAATATCATTCACAGTACGCATGTTATAGGAGTTGTTGATAGCATAATTTTTATATTTTTTTTGGATAAAAAGATAAAAATTCCAATCAAAGTTAAAATCTTTTCCCTGTCAAATACAGGTTTACAGTGAGTATGACAATTAACACCACACAAGTATCTTAATTCTCTCTTTTGCAAAATCAATGTGGAGCCCAATAGGCCCTTTCTAATAAATCCCCAAAAAGCAATACCATACCTTAAGTGACTCAACAACTGAAAAATAAAGCATTCTACCCACACTCTTCCCCAATTCTTTTGAGACAACTCTCACTGCGTAAGAACCGGACGCTAGTCTCCCATTCAATGCGAGAATGTGGTCCTTAAACTTAATTTTGTCGTCGATTTGAACACCCGAGAACTTAGTAACGCCCGAGTTTTTAACAAAATTATCTGTCAAAGTTAAGTCAGAAAACGAAAACTTAAAGGTGAGAATACTAGTTTTGCTGATAATAAAACATAATAGGTTCGCATCACACCATTGTTTGACAAGCAGTGAATCGTTCTGCACAATCAGCCTTAACTCTTCTGCATTTTTTCCACGCCACAAGACAGTAGTATTGTCGGCGATATCAAAAAGGCAAGACAATATACTTTGAGATATACTTTACTAAAATTAAGAACATAAATAGAAGTTATTTTAATTTTTTAGGCTCTCCTGTAATCTGTTGGGGAACGCGCGAGAAAATTGTAAGAATCTCAACTTTAGCGACGAAAATCAACACGGTTTGATGACTCAACTGTTGAGACTGGCTCAAAATTGTCTGACATTTGATTTTATAGGTAATGTTTGGGTTTATGCCTTCATTATTGGAAATATTAGAAGATGCGCTCATCAATTGAACAAAAATACACAATACCTCTTATACAATTATTGTTTTGTTGAACCACATTTAAGGTACTTAATACCATGTTGGGGGAACACAGGCGAATACGTGTTGGACAAGCTGCAGAGATCAAAATAAGACTATAAAAAAGTAAAAAGTATTTTTTCTTTAAACTACTATACGACAACTAGCTATATTTATAAACATTATCCCTTCCTAAACATCAGACAATTAAAAGAACTAGAACAAACAAAACGAATGCACTGTTTAGAAAATAAATTACTAAAATCAAATGTAGTGTTGAGCAAAAATTTGGACTTTCATAAGTAAAACTTAATTTAATAATTTAACAATTTTCCGAAGCATCCAGGTGTATAATGAAATACCGAAAGTCATCATTAGCAAAGCAGCCAAAAAGACTTAAGTATATTTTAAAAATTATTTTAAAACTAAAGACCCTCCAAAGATTTAACATAATTATGTTACAGTATCTATATTTTAGCGACTGTTACCTATAAAAGATTTTATTTTGATTGTAAAGCATTTTTCACCCTAAATGGTATCGACTTATTGACTGACTGCAATAAAACTACCGGTTTGATCCCATTGTTACACACAATCAACAAGCAAATACACTACAGACTACAGGGTAGGACTTTAGATACCTATTTAATTCGTTATTAATAATATGTTATTTAATGACATGAAATATCCTAAATATATCTAAAATATTACCTGCTAAAATTACAAATTATAATCCGACCCTGACCGACAGTTTATTTACATTTTTATGGCCGAACTCTTGCAAAACGTCCTAGGTAGTTAAACGGCGTCAACCATTTATTGTGAAAAATACTTTACGTGTAGGCCTCGGTGCCAGTATCTCTGTACTGATTTGAGGTCATAAATAAATAAATAAATTAAAAAAAATAAAATGTTTTTTCAGAAAAATAAATATTGCTTCTTTATTAAATTTTATTTTTAGGTACTTCCACCGATGAGTCATCTGACGATCTATGCACTGTTCAGATACCCACAAGTTGGCGTCCCGCCTTTCTAGATTTTACCACGTTGAAATTATTTTTCGACTTGTACCACTCCCTACCCAACACATTGTCTAGCTTAGCTCTGTCTTGTTTGGTACAGATCGCTTCTGTACGAAGATCGTTATTCAGTAATACTGAGAGGTAATGTGTGTAAAAATTGTGCGTGTTTTTTTTTTGATAAAATTATTTTTAGGGCCAAGTTCTTAACACATCTAGTCAATGGTGTTAAACACATTTTGCAGAATCCGCAAGGTTTGAGCGATTCCGCCAACTATCACGAGTTCTGCCGACTATTGGCGAGACTGAAAAGCAATTATCAGTTGGGGGAATTGGTGATGGTGGACAATTATCCCGAAGCTATACAATTAATTGCCAAATTTACGGTAAGCGGGATTCAGTTTTTTTAGAAGGCCAATTTTGCTTCAATGTATCTTAAAAAGTACTGTTTGAAAGGTGGTAGACAATGAAGTAATATAAAAAAATTTACCTTTATCACGGAGCATCTAACGTTCGCAACGATCCGAAAGACCTTAATATTGAAATTTCAAACATCAAAAAAGATTTAAACCACAATGGTTACCCTGAAACCTTTGTAACTAAAACCATCTCAAAACTTAAAAATCGCGAAATAAAAACTAATACAGGAGCAAGCATTTCTTACAATGCCTTATGTTAACGGGATTTCTGAAAAGATTAGAAGGATAACCAAAAACTATAGTATCAAAGCAGCCTTTAAATCCGAAAAAACGCTTAATAATAACAAGTTTATTTAAAATTTAATAATATAATAAATATGTTTATGTTGTCTTCTATAAACTTATTCTTCAATCCCCTGAAGCTGAGCTTGTTAGGGGCAAATCTTATTTTTTGTTTTAGTATGTAAAATCATAAATATGCATTAAAAATCAAGTTTTAAAGTAAAAATGCTAATTTATAGTATAAACGCAGTTTTTTTTTGAAGAAATATATTACCTATAATAAAATTATTAATTTATAATTTTTAAGTAAAAAATATTACTTATATAAATTATTCAGAACAATATTAATTAAATAAAGCATTTCTAAAAATATTTTCAAATTGTTTTTAAAATCCATGTTTTTATTTCGACTTTAAATTTTTTTTATGAAATAATTTTTGTAATTTTTGTTGGTAAATAATCCTTTAAATAAAAACATAAATATTTGGAGTTTTTTTGTCCTATGGACTTATTTATTTTAGGTTTTATGGTTATATCATTTTTATGGCGTGTATTATGATTATGGTTTTTAAATTGTATAAGGTTTTTATTTTTAAATATATATATTAAAATGTTATAAATGTAAAGTTGTCTTATGTTCAACTTTTTTGTTTCTGAATATAATCTTTATTGAATATAATTTTTAGAAACCTTTTTTGTAATATTTATAATTTTTTAACTAAAGTTTTATTTATTCCTCCCCAACCTAAAATTCCGTAATTTAAATGAGTTTTAACTAACGCGTAATATAGTATTTCCATATGTCTTACATTTAAGAAATTTTTAATGTTTTTAAAAATCGGTAGTAAACTTCTTAATTTTTTAATTAAGTATTTTAAGTGAAAATTCCAATTTAATTTAAGTACTATCAAAAATAATTCCTAAATATTTGATTTTATTAACTTTAAAAATTTGATGTCTTCATTTATTTGAATACTATTCATAATTCGTGGTAGGTTATTTAGGTTTAAAGTAAAAGGAATATAATTTGTTTTATTAAAATTAATTGTTAACAAATTGTTATCGAACCAATTTTTTATAATTTTAAAATCTTCTTTAATTTTATTATTAAGTTTTCCCAATTTGTATCGGTATAAAAAATTGTAGTATCATCTGCAAAAAACTATGAATTTGTCCATCGCAATGTATACTAAATAAGTCGTTAATATAAATATTAAAAAATAATGTTCCTAAAATTGTTCCATGAGGAACACCATACTTAAATACTTTTGGATAGTATTTAAGACCTTAGAATTATAATTTAGTTTACAATTGAAAACGGTTAGAGATACTAACTTACCAAAACGTTGTGTTAAGTAACAAAATAAAGACAATGAAAGTCCGACAAGGTAATCTTTTTGTTAAAAAATACTGTACCTAAAAACATTTATTTTGTTATAGGTTCAAAGCTTACAGATGTGGCAGTTTGCGCCGAACAGTGTACACTACCTCCTTTCTCTGTGGCAAAGAATGGTAGCTTCGGTTCCATATGTCAAAGCTACAGAACCTCATTTGCTGGAAACATACACCCCTGAGGTAAGTGATGCTTTAACTTAATAGACCAGGGTCAATAATTTTTGAAAAAAAAAATAATAGTAGGATAAAACCGATTGGAAAAGGAAGAGAATATAACAAAAATGAAAGGAAAAATAATTTACGGGCGATCCGAGGTCGGGAAGTGGAAGGGGGTGAGTTTTTAAGGGTAGAAAACGATTTATCTCAATTTCCGGCCAAACTACAAGTCCTATGGAAAAACGTTAAATGGCAAACTTTTAGGTAATAAAAAGATCTGCAACTTTTGTATTTGCACTTTTTTCACATAACCTCAAAATTTATGTGAAAAATTCAAATAACCAAGTTTTTGGTTTTTCATTTTTATCTTTTACAAAAATATTTTTTTTACGAAATTTTGTGAAAACTTACCCTTTTATGTCCCAAACACGCTGTAATTTTTTTTGATTTAAAATATTTATTTTTTCACCTTATTTTGACTTAATATCGAAAAAGCACCCTAATTTTCAATCGAAAATTCTCACGTCAAAATATCTGCTTTTTTAAAAAGGTCGGTGGGCTTTTTGTTCGTTGAAATCTCTACTTTCTGATGGTGTAAAAAAATATACATTACTATGGTAAATGTGATGAAATCCCCTTTAAATCCTACCTTTAATTATATTTAGAACAATTATTTTCGCATGTTTTTTGCGATCTTTATGTTTTATGGATTTGTAATTTTTTTGTTCATCAATGTAACATGGAATCTTACGTTTTTCGAGTAATTAAAGTACAAATTTTAAGAAATAGATCAAAATTGTACCTACATAATGATTAAAAAAAAAAAATTTCGGATTCGAGTTTTTTTCGTTTCTTTGCATTTTTTGAGAACATTTACCTTATTAATGTATATTTTTTTTACACCATCAGAAAGTAGAGATTTCAACGAACAAAAAGCCCACCGACTTTTTTAAAAAAGCAGATATTTTGACGTGAGAATTTTCGATTGAAAATTAGGGTGCTTTTTCGATATTAAGTCAAAATAAGGTAAAAAAAACAAATATTTTAGATCAAAAAAATTACAGTGTGTTTGAGACATAAAAACGTAAGTTTTCACCAAATTTCGTGAAAAAAATTTTTTTTGTGAAAGATAAAAATAAAAAACCAAAAACTTGGTTATTTTAATTTTTCACATAAATTTTGAGGTTATGTGAAAAAAGTGCAAATACAAAAGTTGTAGATCTTTTTATTACCTACAACTTTGCTATTTAATGTTTTTCCATAGAACTTGTAGTTTTGCCGGAAATCGAGATAAATCGTTTTCTACCCTTAAAAACTCTTCCACTTCCCGACCTCGGACCGCCCGTAAATTATTTTTCCTTTCATTTTTGTTATATTCTCTTCCTTTTCCAATGGGTTTCATCCTACTATTATGTTTTTTCACTTTTTACCATTTTCAAAGGCCCTGGTCTATAAATCGATACTAGAATTTAGAATTTTAATTAAATATTGATATTATGTAGTTCTCTGGACTCCGGAGCCTTGTTTAAAGCTAATTTAGACTTTGCCAATGCATAAACAATACGAAATTAGAGATAGGAACAGCAGAACAGGTTTAATTAAATTTTTTTAAGGTTACAAGTGCATACATCACCTCCCGCTTAGAATCGGCCGCCGTGGTCGCCAGGGACTCTCTGGAAGACCCCCTGGACGATCTCGGTATGGTCCAGCAACAGTTGGAACAGTTGTCTGTGATTGGCCGCTGCGAGTACGGCAAAACGTGCACGCTGTTGGTGCAGTTGTTCGATAGGGCGGCGGCTACGTATCAGGAATTGCTTAGTGCGCCGGCGCAACCTGTGGAGATTGCGGTTCAAGAAGGTAAGTTAAGTTCAAATATAATGATAAAGATGTTATGTAGTAAATTTTATTTCATTTAATTCTCATCTTTGGGAGGAAGAGTTTAATAATAATAATAATATATATGAGGCGTACGGTTTTATTTCGAAAACCTAACTATTTAGGTATAGGAACATACTATATCATTTGGAAGGGACTTTAATTTTCTTTCAAGATATTTAATAATATACAGGGTGTTCTATTTAAAAAAATCACTTTTCACCATTTTTATATCAGGCGGTAAAATGATGTATAACACAGAACAAATTCCCTTACACATAACTAATACACAAGACATTGATAAACTACATCCTAAATTTCAGCTTTCTACGAGTCCAAATATCGCAGTAGTAAACATTTTATTGGAGCTATGTTTTGAACAAAAAATATGGAAATTAATTAATTTTTCGAAAACCGCTAAAGATAGGTATAGAAAAGTAGTATACAAAAATAATCAGAAAGTACTAGCATAGCGGAGAAGGCAATAATATATAGGGTGTCTCATTTAAAATATCAAAGCTGATGCTACTTTTTTGTATAAGCGGCAACGTTGCGTTATTGAAAATATTTTAAATCGATAGAGCAATGCAAATTACCCATGTTGCCAAATTTTCAGAAAATTCTTATGTCCCGTTTTCCGTAAACGTCTAAGGTACCATCGACCGTGAGACACCCTGTATATTTTAATTATATAATTATTGAAAGATAGCGAAGAAATATTATTATTTTTTAATGATAATTTATTAATTTCAAGCCATTTACATGTTATATTTAGGTCGTGGTTAATGTTATGATGGATTTGAGCAGTCTTCATGAAAATATGCAATAGTAGTATCATCAGCAAACAATTTTATTTTACCTTTTAAATTTAATTTTGCTATAGAATTAATGTAAATTTATAAAAAAGTAGGTCTTAGGGTTAACCCTTGCGGAACACCACAAGTTACGTTCAATAGGAATATTAATTGACGATTTATGATAAAATATTGAAAAAACTTTTTATACCGATTATCTCTGCATACCTATTATGTGGTTAACTTCATGGCGGTCACTGTATATCAGTGGCGGCTCGTGCCATTTTAGTGAAGTAGGGCCAGGTAAACCCTTAGCGCCGCAGGCAAAAAATTTTTGGGTGCCACGCCCTTTTTTGTTAATAGTTCTTGCTTTTGAAGTAGGAAAAATAAGCAAAAAGGCACCTTTTAATGTTAATTTTACCAAGCATACTGAAATTAAATATATTGTTTAAATGTACCTTCGATTTTTCATGTGTCTTCATTTTTTCCCAGATATGGACCCCATCAAATAAAACACACATAAAACAAAATAGTCTATTAGATTCACCACAACCGCACACCCTATCTAATAGTATTCATTATATATTTCTAAAATTGAAAGGTCGTTAACATAGGTACGTACATTAAATCAGCCGGCCGAACGAAAATTATTTAGTTTACAAACAACCTAACCTAATACAAACAAATCGCGACGCCGGGGACACCTGTTTAAAACGACTAACGTCAAACGGTCAAACGAAGAGCCTGGCTACTCAGAGATTTTTCCCTGCTTGCATTCAAGGTCGTTTTCCAATGTTTTTTATTGATGTGTTATGGCGATTTCGTCATCACTTCGGGCCTCCGCCGTGTGGCGCAAGAGCTACGTTACCGTTTTTCACATAATCCTTCCTAAATAGATGGAAATTTGCACCCGACTGTGTTCCATTTTTAAATTATTTTGGTAATTGCTAAACGAGAATATTAATTTTAATAGGTTTTGGTAATTTGTAAAGGGCAGGACGCTGGACTGGACAGGAGGGCAGGTAGTGCCATGGCACTGTGGCTCTACCCCACGAGCCGCCACTGCTGTATATAGTATGTATATCTTTTTATGACAGTTTTTTTTACTTGCAGGTCAGCTGACTTGGCTGGTGTATATCATAGGTTCAGCAATAGGAGGTCGTGTATCATTTAATTCCAATGAAGAACATGACACAATGGACGGGGAGCTTGTCTGTCGAGTTTTACAGTTAATGAATTTGACAGACAATAGATTATCTCAAGGTACTAGAATTTACTACTTAACTGTTTTTTTTTGTTTGTTGTACCACGGTAAAAATGAATTTAAACTAGATTAAAGTTAAAAACTACAACCTTGCATACCACTGTTACTAACTCTATTGGAAACGAAATGAAAAATAACCGGGGATTAAATTCTCTCTTGTGTCAACATCAAGAACAACATATTTTTTATGAGGTTGATATTTTATACAGGGTCTCCCAAAAGGATGGTCAATAATTTGGAATTAACATTGGTTAAAAATAAAGTAAACACTTTATATAAAATTGTGTCCTATGTCCACTTACTACGAAACTACAGCCCGCTAAATCGTCCTCTGAAGATGTTTTTTTCTAAATATTTTCGAACCTTTGCAATTACAGATTAAAAATTTAGATATTTTCGTTTCTACGCGGAATATCACTGTGGTCTTAAAAATGTCAGGTTTTTCTAATTTGACATAAAAAAGTACAAATGTTAGAGTAAAAAAAAGTTATGATTATTTTTACCCCACTTATAAACAAGGTGGTTGTCGGAATATTCTTTGATTCATCACAGGCCTTTGATACTTTCAACCTAAAGTTTGTCGAACAGAAACTCTATGCTGTTGGAATAAGGGGAAACGCACTGTCCTTAATAACGTCAGTTCTAACCGAAAAAAGGATGTTAGTCAAAATCGGAAATCATACCTCCTCGGAATATGAACTAAACATCGGAGTTGCCCAAGGATCAAATTTGCCGACGATACCACGGTTGCTATATCAGCACTAGATGATGCAAGAAGTAACAGAAAAAATTAACAGATGGTGTTTTTTGAATCAACTTATACTGAACGAGGACAAATCGGTTCACATTTCTACAAAGTTTCTCCCAAAATGCAATTAAACCAGGCGGCCTCCTTTTCCAAATTTCTGGGAACATATCTTGAGTCCAGACTATCCTGGGAACCTCAACTGGATCATGTATGCTTAAAATTGGCACAACCTTACTACGCTATACTAAAGTTAAGATACATAGTGCCTGTCCCTACTCAATTAACATCTTACTACGCATTAGCCTATCCCAATCTCAGCTAGAATATTTTACTGCGGGGACAAGCAGTAAACCGAGTATTTCAAGCACAGAAACGTCTAATAAGGCTTATCTTTGCATTAAAACCAACACAAACATGCAGAGAAATATAAAAAACACAAAATTCTCACAGTCACTTCAATATAGATCCTTAAGTGCTCCACATATGTATACAAGACCAAGAACGAATTCCAAGAGAACAGAAACAATCACAACTATCCTACATGAAAGGCAAATGGCCTTATAGTCCCTAGACACACTTCAACACGATATGAAAAATCTCGTCACTATAATCAACATTTTTAATAAACTACCAGAAGAAATCAAACAATCCATAACAAGAGGTATATTGGGAAGAAAACTAAAGGACTCTTATAAAAAAATGCTTTTTTACACACTAAAAGACTTTGTGAATGCCTAATCGATGTCATATTTGCGTAAAAGGTTTTGACCTTTTAGGTTTTCTCTTACATTTAATGTTAGTAGTCTGAAATTTAAGGTGAACTACCTCCTACGTTAGTTAATTTTATAGTTTTACTAGCCTGTACCCGGCCTGCGTTGCAATGCCAGGCATTATACGCCTCTGAGATAATAATAAGGCGAGTTCACCATCACGTCAAGATTTATAAATACAAACCCGAACAAACCTCTAAATTTATCAGTGTTTCTCTACAATATTATGCATGTATTATACATAAAAACCTTCCTCTTGAATCACTCTATCTATTAAAAAAGCCGCTTCAAAATCCGTTGCGTAGTTTTAAAGATTTAAGCACATAGCTGGGGACAGACGCGACAGCGACTTTGTTTTATACTATGTTAAGATATGACGAACCTTAAATCCTAATCATCCTTAGTAGAATGAAATTAATTTGAATTTGAATCTACAAAGGTTCAAAAATATTTTTAAAAAAACCATCTTCAGAGTACTCCCTTTAGGGGGCTGTAGCTTTGTAGTAAGTGGGCATAGGACACAATTTTATATAAAGTTCTTACTTTATTTTTAACCAATGTACTCGATCCCAAATTATTGACCATACCACCTTTTGGGACACCGTGGGACACGTTTTTATTCGTTCTAGGTGGCTGTGAAAAATTAGAATTGGCAATGTTAAGTTTTTTCGAACAGTTTAGAAAAATATACGTTGGCGATCAAGTACAAAAGAACTCGAAAGTGTACAGAAGACTGTCTGAAGTGCTAGGTTTGAACGATGAAGCCACAGTGCTTAGTGTATTTATTAGAAAAATGTAAGTTATCGACTAAAAACGGTCTAGGCCATTTCTTTTAAGGAAAAAAATCTATCAATTTCTGTATAGTGAGGGAGGGAGAAAAAAGGGGGAGGGGGAGGGGGGTCGAGAGATATTAGTATTTTCGTAAAGAGTACCAATAAATGTCTGCTTTTTTTTTGCTAGTATTTTTGCCTGCCCACAAGCTATTAATTATTATTTTTAAAACACTTTTTCAGTATAACAAATTTAAAATATTGGGGACGAAGTGAGACTATTATCAGTAAAACGTTGCAACTTTTAAATGACCTATCCGTTGGATACAGTTGTGTAAGGAAACTAGTGAAATTAGACGAGGTAAGATTATTTATTCCTGTTCCTACTAACCTTTTTTATGGCTACCGTGCGAGCATAAATTATTTGCATCGAAGAAGGCTTGGATTAAAAAACGTAGGACTTGGTTTAGATCACAATGATATGGGGACGATATATCTAACCAAATCTAGGTTAAAATTTTGTCAAATTCATATTATGACATGATATGCCAAACTAATAAGTAATAAAATATGTAGACAAATACAAATTTATTTTATTTTTGTTGTTTACAAAATTAACAAAGTAAGAATATACAGAACGAAAAATAATTACATAAATTGCTCAAATTGACCACCGCCATGCCATGCTCCAAGCATAAATTCACACGTCTGTTCATATTTTCGAAAGTGTTGACCAGCATCTCTGGAAAAATGTTACCACATTCTTGGATAATCCTTTCTTGTAATTGTTTTAAATTTGCAACTGGTGTTTTAAAAATAGTGTTCTTTAAATGAGGAAAAACGAAGTAATCCATAACCGTTAAACAATCTAATGTTCTAAGTGGGAATTCAATGTCTGATCGAAAATTGATTAATCTGTCGTCGAAAAAAATTGCGTAAGTAGTTAATAGTTTCGGCGGCTGTATGGGCGGTTGCACCGTTCTGTTGAGAACATCCAAAACGTAGTTCGTCGTCAAGTAATTGCTCCACAAATGGATTCAAAATATTGTCTCTATACCGCTGTGCTGTAACTGTGTCAAGGAAAAAATAGGACCAACAATTATTCTTCTTCGGGAAACAGCTAACCAGACACCAATTTTTTGAGGGTGCAATGTGGACTCTACAAAAAAATGGGGATTTTCACTACTCCACATGCGTGTATTCTGAGAATTCACATAACCGGAAAGGTGGAACCAGGCTTCATCCGAAAAAATGTCAGGTCTAATAAATCATTTCTTTCCAATACATTTTGGTTAAACCATTGAGAGTAATTCCTGCGTCTTTCAAAATCTGCGGCTTGTATTTCTTGGAATACTTGCACTTTATAAGGAAATAAATTTAGCTGCTTCTTAAGAATAGTCCTGCATGCACGGTTATTTTTAGGCAATGATAAAAATCCCCAGCAATAAAAGCAACGTTAGGAAAATGTTCGTGAAAATCGTCCATGCACAAACCCGGATTGTATTGCCACTCACCATTTACTCTAACGCCGTTTCGAAAATACGCCTTAACCATGAATGTTTTGTGCTGTTCCGTAAAGCCCATTGTGTGAATTGTTCAAGAAATTGGAAAAATTAGCGATGAATCAAATTACTTGTAACGACTGTCAATAGATGACGGAATCACTGATTGATTGTTAATTCAGGTAGTTACTGACACCTAACAGGTATTAAGCTCTACGGCTAAGCATTACGTCCTTAGATGCAAGGCCCTCTTTGATGCAAATAATTTTTGCTCGCACGGTATTACCAATACAAAGTGTTCTTATAACAAAGCTTGTTGTGTGATAAATGTTTAATAAAGACCAGATAATGGCTCCTTAACCTTAAACATGACCTTGGTCTCTTGTCGCTGCGCAGCTATCTTAAGGATCAAAATGTTTGTCTCAGTTATTTCTTTTCGTCTATATGAGTCTAGTGTTTGATTCATTGTCCTGTCTACGACCCTATTAAGCTTCTATAACCCATTTTTAGGTCCAATTTATGCTTAACAACCATACAAGTGAGCACTTCCCTTTCTTAGGTAACACTGTATCAGTGAACGAGATGAGGTGTAGATCAATGTTCTACACCTCCTTAGGGAGGTTACTAATGGTAGACCTCGGAGAAGACGAGGATCGGTTTCATAATTTCATGTTACCCCTGACTGGTAAGAATGATTATTTATTTATAGTATCCACAACTTAACAAGTTAATTATAGATACATAAACCCTATTTCTAAACGCTTATACCTAAGCTATAATAATAATTCAATTAGCATTACAATTACAGTCATTGCCTAAGCCTAAGCAGTTCATTCCTTCATTTTAATTTGAATTTTTCACAGTTTAAATTATATACAGTGTCACCAGTAAAGTCCGCATCATATGGATTTTTTTTTATTAATAGCTTTATTCAAAATTTGACTTTGGCATCAAGTTCTGCTTCGATCGAGATGAAAATTAAGCAAAAAAAATAGTAGTCACGTGATTCGCATTATCTGTCAAATTTTAATTTTTTTCAAAAAATAATCTGAAAATATCAAAAAAAGTTATTAGAAAAAGTTTTTTTAAATGCAGTTTCTAGCCCACATGCAAAATTTCAGCTGCATAAGATAATTTTGATTTTTGGCCTATATTTTGTAAATTGCACCACTTTTGCAAAATAAGACTCAACGCAACCTACATAAAACTTCTCAGTTTTGACGAGGCTTTATTTCAGATACATTTTCTTTAAAGTAGCGCCATAATAAATGTGTGTTTTTCTACAAAATCAAAATTGGGCTATTAAAATTTGGTCGCATGTGATGCAAAGTTTATTTGTTTTTGTGGTAAGGTAACTTCATAAAATAAGATTTTTGAAAACGTAGTTTGTGTCTGAAAGTAATACACCTTAATATTAAGACAATAAAGAACACAGTGTCATCAGTAAAGTGTTCATTAAGTGGAAAATAAATTTTATTTTAACAACGTAAAGTTTATCTATTATCAACGCTTTAATTTAAAACCCCTATATTATAATTTATTATTAGGCTATGTCATAATAATGTTAACGTGTATTACTTTCAGACACAAACTACGTTTTCAAAAATACTTATTTTATGAAGTTACCTTATACAGGGTCAAAAACAAATAAACTTTGCATCACATGCAACCAAATTTTAATAGCCCAATTTTGATTTAGTAGAAAAACACTCATTCAACATGGCACTGTTTTAAAGAAAATGGATGTGAAATAAAGCATTGTCAAAACTGAGAAGTTTTATGTAGGTTGCGTTAAGTCTTATTTTGCAAAAGTGGTGCAATTTACAAAATATAGGTAAAAAATCAAAATTATCTTATGCAGCTGAAATTTTGCATGTGGGCTAGAAATTGCATTAAAAAAAACTTTAATGAAGCTATTTCGGTACGCGTTTTTTCTTTATTTGATGTTGATAACATTTAAATGTTTTATTTCACTAACTTGCGCATCCTTTGTGATTTACGAGAGACCCCATTTTTCACAGAGGCAAAATAGCTTGATAACCTACTTTTTTATTCTGTGTGGATAACAGTCATGTATGTTGGTTGCATAAATCAATAAATAAATCTTTTGTAGATGCTTCAAGCTATAATTTTCTGTCAAATCCTATCCAAAATTCAATCTACTAACCTTCCAATGTCGATTTTAACTTCAACTTTATTTGAATTTTCCATCTTCCCTATACTTAATTGCAATCACGTCTTTTGAAATCGAAAATAAGTAGCAAAATCGCCCGAATTTCGGATGTACAAGGATCACACAACGTATTCCGTCCAATTTCAAATCTCATATCGCTAAAATAACTTTAGAATCTCGTGGTGAAAATGGGTCAATAAATCAAAAAATGACAGTTCGCAAAATAATTTTTGTTGTCCAGAAGCTACTATGATAAAAAATAGTATTACCAACATAAAATTTAGACATAAAAATTTACAAAATTTGAAGGATTTATTTTCTTTTTAAATATGTGTTTTTTATTTAAAAAACTACAAATTAGAAAAATTAGTATAACGTACGTTTTATATAAAGCAGTTTTAAGCACTTGTCCCGTTATAAAACTCGCCGCAAGCTGCTCGTTTTTTAACATAGACGCGTGCTATAAAATTATGCTTTATAAAACGTGTACGTTAATATACTATTGTCCCACGGAGCTGAAAAGAGGCATCTTGTAGTTCTTATTTTAGGGAGAAAAATGGCTCTTAATTTACCTAAAAGTACAGTATTTTTTTTTGAATTTTAGCTGCATTTGAGAGTATAGGACAATTATTAGCGGCTTCGGAGACTCCTTTGTTCGCCACGGATGAGGCTAAAAAAGCCCTGATAGGGTTAGCCAGGGATTTGAGAGGACTGGCGTTTTCCTTTAATACGAAAACGTCGTATATGATGTTGTTTGATTGGATGTATCCTTTTTTATTTGCTATATTATATTTATATTTCGTATAAAAAATGGCATAAACTTTAAAATTTTATGGCTTGCATTAGATTTCTAAAGCTTAGAAGTCCCTGCAACCATATTTAAAATTCCAGGTTCGTGTTTAAAAAAATTGTTCCGAAGGTTAAAACCACAGATATTTACCTTAAGATAAGCAAACAATAATAAATGGCAAATTTATGGCCTCGCGCATGTAAACAAAGCTACACACGATTAGACATGTGCACTGCAACATTATCATTTGACGAATGGGAAAATAGACAGGTCTTCTCGAGAAATTTTAAAAGTTGACCCTCAATGTATTTTTACGTGTAAACAGCTAAAATTTGCCCCAAATTCTTGCCAAAAAATTAGAATTTCTTCTCAATTTTTGATCAAGCTGGGAAATAAGGTAGTGCTTTCTGGCATTTTTAGTAGTTGCAAAGTTTATCAGATTTTGAGGATAGAAAATTGTTTTTAAGGTTTTGTTTCTAAAATTTGTTTAAAAATGACTCGTCGTGTTTTTAGTTCAAAAAGGAAGAGAACAAGTCAATTAAACTATAAAACTTAATAAAATCGAATATAAAAAACAAACAAAACCAGCAAAATAACCCATCGTCGATGTTATCGCGTACCTTACATCAAGTCAAATATTAATTGACATGCAACTTATATTGATTTTTACAATTTGGCAAAAACTTGGGTACGTGTAAAACATTTTCAAGCACAATTTCTTGTTCAAGAATTTGAAAGAGTTTTTGCCTGAGAACTTGACCCGTGGAATACTTTTACCCTTGGATTAATATGAATATAACTAGGTATAGTCGGATCTGGTCTTATCGTGCGGGTCATACGATTCAAGAAAGACATACTCTCAGTTTTTGTTTTCTTTACTTGCGTTTAATTTTACCCTCTAAATAAAATACGTAAGATAAATGAGACAGACTTATTCCATTTTGACATGAAAAAAAATGATATGTATTTACTTTCCAGCGATTCTAAAAAAGCTTATAATAGCACCAGCTACGTTTTATTTTAAATATGCCAGTTTTGTGACTTTGACAGTTTGTGACAAAATGAAACAATTATTATTGTCGTTTTTAATTAAAGGGTACAGTAGGTATATAATTAACGATTATATAATTTTTTTGTAACTTTTTCAACTCCCCTGTACATAATTTTTACACAACTGATAATATTAATTAATTTTTCCTTCCTTCGGTATATTTGTAAATAATCTCACAACATTTTGATAGCCTCTGTGTTGTCTGATTTGACGCATATGATCAGTGACCTTTGGACCCGCACGTTAAGACCAGATCTGACTATATTTACTTTTTTCTTTTATATAATATAAGTATAGAGAACAGTGTCTTTTAAACTTTTTGAAGCAATATATTGCCCGAAAAATAGGAGTACCTAATTAAATTGCAGGGCTGCAAATAAAATATACAAAAACATGCATCGGGATAATCTGTCTTGGTGTGTGTTTCTCTTTATTTTCATACTTTGTTTGTGCAGCCTAGGCTTAGTTAGATGTTTTTTAAATTTTATGGAAGTAGTCCATCTCACAGTGGAGTAAATATTTATTAAGGGTAATAAAACACTCAGTCTGCTCCACTAGTTATATTTTACATAAATTACTTCGGACATGTTTCGAAAGCAAAGGCTTTCATCTCCAGCTAAAATTGAAGCTGAAGCTGAAGATGAAAGCCTTTGCTTTCGAAACATGTCCGAAGTAATTTATGTAAAATATAACTAGTGGAGCAGACTGAGTGTTTTAAAAATTAATAAAATCATACAACGGCTGTTACTAGTCATTGTTTATATTCCAATCCGAGTCACTAAAAGCACAAACACAATTCACAAAACTACACAAAATCTAGAAATCCGTAAATATTAAACACCCACAATAAACAACAAGGAATCCACAGATAAAACTTAAAGCACAACAACAAAAATGGCGCCGAGCCGGTTCTGGAGTATATTTTGAGCATGTCGCTAAAGAAGGACGGGCCGATAACAAGAGATTTGTGCGCATGCCCAATTCTGCTGGGAGGGAAGGCATCGGACCGGTTTTTCACCCATAAAACGTAACTTTCGTTTGCGCAGGAGATAAGCTGTACGTATCTAAAGGTAAATGTCTATGGTGGAACAAAAAAAAATTGTTTTTTTCATGAAACATCTGATACTGTAATATTATCTCCTTAATGATGCCTAGTTATCCTAATTACACACCAATATTACTGAGAGCAATAGAACTGTGGTATCACGATCCTCAAGTGACGACGCCCGTGCTGAAACTGTTTGCGGAATTAGTTCAAAATAGGTCGCAGAGGTTACAGTTCGACGTTTCGTCGCCGAACGGTATACTCCTGTTTAGAGAAGCTAGTAAAATTATTTGTAGTTATGGTAAGCGATTAAGAACGTTATTTAATAATAATATTGAGTTTATTTAAAATTTAATAATATAATAAATATGTTTATGTTGTCTTCGATAAACTTATTCTTCAATCCCCGGAAGCTGAGCTTGTTAGGGGCAAATCTTATTTTTTGTTTTAGTATGTAAAATCATAAATCATAAATATGCATTAAAAATCAAGTTTTAAAGTAAAAATGTTAATTTATAGTATAAACGCAGCTTTTTTGAAGAAATATATTACCTATAATAAAATTATTAATTTATAATTTTTAAGTAAAAAATATTACTTATATAAATTATTCAGAACGATATTAATTAATTAAAGCATTTCTAAAAATATTTTCAAATTGTCTGTTTTTAATATCCATGTTTTTATTTCGACTTAAATTTTTTTTATTGAAATCAATTATTTAATTTTTGTTGGTAAATAATCGTTTAAATAAAAACATAAATATTTGAAATTTTTTTGTCCTATGGACTTATTTATTTTAGGTTTTATGGTTATTTCATTTTTATGACGTGTATTATGATTATGGTTTTTAAATTGTATAAGGTTTTTATTTTTAAATATATACAGGGTGTCCCAAACCCAAAAGTAATGGGACACAGAGCAACAGCAGACTCCTTAAGGCGAAATAATTGATAACAACAAATATACAGGGTGGCAAAGTTTTAATTTTGTTTTCGTTTTTTTGCTATTACTTCTTAGCGAAACGACATAGCAGCACAAAATTAAGGCTTTTGGGGTTTTTTGAGGTGAGGAATTCAAAATTATCCATAGTTTTTGTGTACCCAGTAGAGGACGCTGCCTACGGCATGGCCCACTCCTTTTAGCTGGCATAACTTTGTTTAGGCTTCTTATATCGATCAGACTATTAAAAAAATAAGTTACTTTACTTCTTTTACATCAAAAATGTATTAAAGTCGCTAGGGGCAACCATTTTCGAGATAATTGCATTCGATATTTTTAATGCAAGAATTCTAAAATATTTAAATTAATTAAATCATTGAAATCAATGGTGGCCATTTTGAACAATTGCTATCACGGCGTTACCATTTTTATTTCTAACCATTTTGTTACTTTTAAATGTTATTAAAGTAAGTATTAAAAAAAATTTTTGTTTAAAATAAAATTAGTAATTCCGTATACGAAAAAGCGTTTTTATTAGAAAAAAAATAGTCAACCCTAAGTATCTACATTAACTGACACTTAGCTAATGTAGCTCATTTACAACAATTTTAAGTCAGAAATTTACCGTTGCTCGATTTTCCGTTGCTTTTGGACCACATACTTAGTTGCATTGGACATATGAAATGCGATTATCTCGAAAATGGTTGCTCCTAGCGACTTCAATAAGTTATACATTTTTGATGTAAAAGAAGTAAAGTAACTTATTTTTTTAATAGCCGGGTCGATATAAAAAGCATAAACAAAGTTATGCCAGCTAAAAGGAGTGGGCCATGTCGTAGGCAGCGCCCTCTACTGGTTACACAAGAACTATGAATAATTTTGAATTCCTCACCTCAAAAAACCCCAAAACCCTTAATTTTGTGCTGCTATGTCGTTTCGTTAAAAAGTAATCGCAAAAAAACGAAAACAAAATTAAAACTTTGACACCCTGTATCTCGGTTGTTATCAGTTTTGGGATAAGGCGAGTTTAGATAAATCGCATTATTTCGCCTAAAGGAGTCTTCTGTTGCTCTGTGTCCCATTACTTTTGGGACACCCTGTATATTAAGATGTTATAAATGTAAAGTTGTCTTATGTTCAACTTTTTTGTTTCTGAATATAATTCTTTTGAAGAATAAAGATAATCTTTATTTATTTTATTTAACTTTTTCAATTCAATTTCCTCACTAATTAATTTATTTTTCAGGTTCTCGTATACTAAATGTAGAAGTAGCCAAAGAACAAATTTACCCCATGAAACTCAAAGGTATTTCGGTGTGCTTTTCCATGTTGAAAGCGGCGCTGTGCGGCAGTTACGTCAACTTTGGAGTTTTCCGGTTATACGGAGACGAAGCGTTAGATAATGCGCTCAACGTTTTCGTTAAATTGTTGCTGTCGATACCGCAGAGTGATCTATTGGTAAGTTAAACAGGAAACAATAAGTACATTTCACTTTCTTTCCTATAGAGACTGTCCGCGGATAGGGTTTACAATAGCACAAATTTCATTTTTCGGGAAAAAGTCATTATTGATAAAAAGTTTTGCTTGTAAAAAAAATGCAATTCACGAAGAGAAAATTTTGATTTTTTTTATACAGGGTTAGCAAAAACTTCAAATGAATGAATGAAAATGATTTTTCTCCAAGAGTAAACTACCTTTATTTTTCATTTTTGACCAAAATGCCAATTAGAAAACTTATTTAGAATATCGTTTGTAATTTAAATCCGAGATTTAAAATAAATCTCCGATTTTTTTTTAGTTTTCTTAATTTTTAGAGGTAAAAGAATTTTTTTTTTGGATAGCAGCATTAGCGGTCGAAATACATACATTATCAATGATAGAGGGGTATCAAAAAGTTTCAAAAACTGATTTTTGGTGTTACCAGAAATATGTATTTTTAATTTCACAAATTAAATGACCTCGGAAATAACACAAAAAATCTTAAGATAACCACAAATAATAATTTCATAATTTGCTATTCAAACACATTTTTCCAGCTGTAAATAATTGTGGGCCAAACTTCTTCGAATTTCTTTAATGGAAATTGTTTGAACAGCTTCAACAATTCGCTGTTTTAGAAGCTGTACGTCGTTCTCAATTGGACGAGAGTATATATACTCTAATTGTTTGAGGCGCCCCCAAAGATAGGCATCTGAAATAGTTAAATCGGGACCTCTTGGGGACCACAGAACCGGACCATTCCGACCAATCCATCTGTGGCCAAATGTATTATTAAGCCATTCCCTCACTTCAATTGCGACATGCGCTGGGCATCCATCTTGTTGAAAGTACATTTCGTTCCTAAATTGGAGAGGCAATTCGTCTAAGTTGTCAGAAAGGAATGTTTCCAACATTTCAAGTTAACTCTTAAGGTTACACGTGTTTTCGTATGTTAAAGTATGGGTCAATAATGCCATATTAAGAAATCGCACACCAGACATTTACGTTTTTGTAATATTGTCTTCTTGCAGGAATTCTTTAACGGGGATTATTTTCGCTTCAGTATCTATCGGAGAACATGATAAATTTATGAAAATTACTGTTTTCACTTACAATTTTGTTTCCAACCCAAAGACAAGAATCCAAACGTTTGGCTACGTCTCCTTCTTCCAACGTTTGATTAAAAGTTGGCTTAAATGGGAATATTTTGTTTGCCTTTAAAATATACTAAATATGAGTTTTTTTTTACTTACTTAGGATTGTCAGCAACAGACTGCAATACGATTAGGGCAGCTGCGTCATTCTGATCATAGTTTTTTTTCAAATAGGAAACTGATCCAGTTCGCGCTGAAATTTTCTGAATAATTTATGAAGTCCCATTTTTGAGACGTAAACGTTAGGGTATCTTTGATTACATTTCTCTATTACAAAGTCGTAAGAACTTTCGTCCGCAACGTAACATTGAACTAAATAAACCCTTTGTTCTAAGGTCAACATTTTCAGAACACATCAAATTCTATTTGACAACCTCAAATTTGCCCGATACGAAGCAACGTGTAATAAAAAGGTAAAAAAAATCCTTGTTTTTACAAAGCATGGTAGGAATGCATTTAAAACTTTAAAATAAGAT
Source organism: Polydrusus pterygomalis (assembly GCA_963969555.1). NCBI lineage: Eukaryota > Metazoa > Arthropoda > Insecta > Coleoptera > Curculionidae > Polydrusus > Polydrusus pterygomalis. The sequence goes on from OZ018383.1 coordinate 13,486,447, forward strand.
ACACACCACCCATTATGGAAATAGAGTCTAATAAAATTTTATATTAATATTTTTATTGACCAGCAAAATTTTCATTTACCTCTAAAAATTAAAATAACTAAAAAAATCGAAGATTTAATTTAAATCTCGGATTTAAATTACAAACGTTATTCTAAATAAGTTTTCTAATTGGCATTTTGGTCAAAAATTAAAAATAAAGGTATTTTACTCTTGGAGAAAAATCATGTTTTTGAAGAATGACTTTTTCCCGAAAAATGAAATTTTTCAACCATTTGTGCTATTGTAAACCGTATCCGCGGACAGTCTGTATATATTTTGGTACAATATTATATTCCTCTCGTTTCAGGATTACCCGAAACTTTCCCAAACGTACTACGTCCTCTTAGAATGTCTGGCGCAGGACCACATGAGTTTTTTGGCCACGCTGGAGCCCCACGTGTTCCTCTACATCCTGTCATCGATATCCGAGGGGTTGACGGCCTTAGGTGGGCAATATAATCTCTATACAGGTCGGTACAAGTCAGGGACAAAAGCTATGACTGGCGTCATTGTGTAAAGTTGGATATACTGGGTAGATAATCGGGGAACTAAAATACGCTAAATATGCAGATTGTTTAGATGACCTACTCAATGCGCCGCCAGAGCGCTGGTGAATTCTCAATAGTTACTAATTGAGTCGATTAATAGAATCCAAAAGGGGCAATTCTTTGGAGTCTTCGGCAACACCGCATTATTCTAGAGTAACAATTTGTGTATATTGTCACGTGCTTTCATTGTTCACTCGTGAGGAACCTGGGAGACCTTTGCATTTAACATCTTGTTATGATAAAGATGTCTCTGTTCGTTGACTATAACACAAAAATCTTATTATCGACGAAAATATCTTCAAGGCAGTGCTCCTTACAATCGTTAACTCACCCGGTACATACATACATACATACATACATACATACATTTTAATTTAAAATTTTATTATTCTCAACCAACTTAAAAAAGTTTATTACAGAGAATATAACACCAAATATACAATATATAAATTCACAAATAATAAAAACCATGTTTACTAACTATTAATAACTCCATCGAAATTATAAAAAAAAAAATATATATATATACATAACTATTACAAAAAAAAATACGTTAAAGTTTTAAAAAATATTTTTTTAGTGTTTTTTTAAGTCCATAATTTTAATACTTACATCTTTAATTTTTTTCTGCAAACTGTTGTAAATTGTTATTCCTTTAGATAATATTGATTTTTGGCCAACAGTACTCTTTACCATTGGTGTTTGAATATGATCGTTTTGTCTCGTGTTGTGAGTAATGTTGGTTGAAAGAAATATTATATTCGATTGTTTTTCTTTAATAATAATATAGTGTATTAGAATGCATAGTTTCAATTTATAAAGCTTTTCTAAATTTAAATATTCGTTTGGTTCATACAAATTTATAGTTGGTTATAAAAAAGGAAGTTTATGTTTGCATTTAATTATTTTGTTTTGCAGTTTTTTTAATGGCTGAATTGTAGTTAAATTCGCTGATCCCCAAATTGAAATCATAAACTGTAATTTTGAACAAACCAAAGAATAATATTTATTTTTTAAATATTTTAATGATAAATAATTTTTAGCTTTAAACAAAATGCCAATTATTGGTGGGATGTAACTTCTTAAATATTCAATATGTTTTTTCCAACTTAAATTTTCATCAATATATAAACCTAAAAATTTAATTGTATTAGTATATTTAATTATATGATTATTGAAATACAGTGAAGAAATATTATTATTTTTTAATTTTGATTTACTTATAAAATATAAAAGATGATTTATTAAAATTTAATGATAATTTATTAATTTCAAGCCATTTACATATTATATTTAGGTCGTACATAATTATAGTATACCTGGTTATCTGTCCAGTAAGGTAACATTTTTGCAAGCAGACCTTAGAAGTTGGAAGCTTTATATTATAGTGTCAGGGTTTGTAGTGTTTCCCAAGTTACATACTTTGTAACTACTTTGAGTGGTGCTTTTTAATTTTAGTACAAGAGATATTTTTTTGGAAACTTGCCTTGTAACTCTTATTAAATGTGCTATTTCGTGTTTAATAGGTTCTTATACAGGCCGTTACAGGAGGCATGCTATTAATACCGTGCGAGCAAAAATTATTTGCATCAAAGAGGGTTTGGTTTAGATCACAATGATATGGGGACGATATATCTAACCAAATCTAGGTTAAGATTTTGTCAAATTTATATTATGACATGATATGCCAAACTAATGAGTAATAAAATAAGTAGACAAATACAAATTTATTTTTGTTGTTTACAAAATTAACAAAGTATGAATATACAGAAAGAAGAAGAAAAATAATTACATAAATTGCTGAAATTGGCCACCGCCATGCTCCAAGCGTAAATTCACAGTCAAAATGTCAGGTCTAATAAATAATTTCTTTCCAATAAATTTTGGGTAAAACATTGAGAGTAATTCCTGCGTCTTTCAAAATCTGCGGCTTGTATTTCTTGGAATACTTGCACTTTATAAGGAAATAAATTTAGCTGCTTCTTAAGAATAGTCCTGCATGTTCCATAAGATCTTCCCACTTCTTGGGACAGGCGTCTTATACAATTTGTTGGCGTATTTTGCATTATTTCACGAACGTTTGCAACAAGTTCTTCTGTTCTTACAGATGGTCTTCCTGCTCCTTTTTTGTGTTGTATAGAACCTGTTTCCCCACACACCCACGGTTCTTTTCAGGCAATGATAAAAATCCCCTGCAATAAAAGCAACGTTAGGAAAATGTTCGTGAAAATCGTCCATGCACAAACCCGGATTGTATTGCCACTCACCATTTACTCTAACCCCGTTTCGAAAATACGCTTCAACCATGAATGTTTTGTGCTGTTCCGTAAAGCCCATTGTGTGAATTGTTCAAGAAATTGGAAAAATTAGCGATGAATCAAATTACTTGTAACGACTGTCAAAGATGACGGAATAACTGATTGATTGTTAATTCAGGTAGTTACTGACACCCAACAGGTATTAAGCTCTACGGCTAAGCATTACGTCCTTAGATGCAAGGCCCTCTTTGATGCAAATAATTTTTGCTCGCACGATACCATTATGTTTCAAAGTTACAAATAGGCATGGAATCCAAGTAAAACTCTTAAATTGTTTTGTTCAAGTTGCTTTTTGCACGCTTCCGCACGGAAATGGTTGCTTAAGAGTCCTATCACCGCTTTTACTCGTGAGATACATTTATACTATTTACTCGAAATCCCATAAACCTTTAGATCACCAACACCAACCAATAATCACGAAAGTGGCATTGCGCGTGTAAACAAGCCTCTAAAGTCTGACTATGGACTTTTCAACCGGCCGCCGTCTTAAAAAAAGTATGTTTGAGGTTAAGCGATGTAAAGCCGGTTGTTGTAAATTAGGAACATAAAATGCTATTTATTAATATCGGTATATAGGTTTCTTTGAAACGCCACGTATGCGAAAAACACTCTCCTTTTTAAAATTATCAAAAGTTCGTCACACAAAAAAACTACAAGTTAGTGTTGTTAATGTAATAAATAATTCAACAATAAACTGTTTTTCTCAAGGCATGAAAGGAAGCAACACAATATTACATACGTTAGGAATAATTAGATTTACAAGTTGTGTACATACTACAAATATCAGCATTACAGGATAAATACAATACTTGGCCATTAAACAATAATTTGTCACAATTTGAATTTAACCCCAGAAGATAAACGGTTTCAATGTTGTTACGTAACGAGAATTGTTTAATAAAAATATTTTAAAAGAAACCGAAAATTGTAATATGTTCCTTTTTTTGTTTTATTAATTATTTTATATTTTGCAATAAGATTTATAATACAAAAAAAAAATCGAAACCTGTAAAAGTAGTAAGTACATTATTAACGTAGGTAAGTAGTAGGTTTAGTCGAACATAATAGTCACACTCGGGAAGGTTGCAACATCACTAGTCTAAACCATTCTCAAAAATATACAATTTTTTCCAATCTAAACTATCCTCTTCAAAAAACCCTCCGCATTAGAAAAAATTTTCATATTCACTATTTTTCGTCTACGAAAATCAAGGTAATTCGTCTAGTTTATTATTTTATTTCATCAATTTTTTCGCCTCAATTTTATAGGAAATAATACAATGATTTATGCGCGCATTCTAAACCATTTATTTTTAAATTCCCCGCATTTTATTGCGAACGTTGATTGGGCGGTTGAAAAGTCCACAGCCACACTCTTGAGAGGCTTGTAATACTCATGGGCATACACGTATTGCTAAATTCTCATTTAACGAATGGGAAGATAGATAGACAGGTCCGGACTTTAAAATTTAACGTACGTACAAATATACCCGCAACTCTATAAATAAAGCCTGGTTCAATGAGCTACACAAAAACTAGAAATCTGTCAACTAATATTAAACACCCACAATAATAAAGAAATCGTAACAATAAAAATTGCTATGAGCCGGTTCTGGAGTGTATTTAGATGATGTCCATAAAGAAGGACAGTCCGATAACAAGAGGGTTGTGCGCATGCCCACCGTTAATGCACGTCTAGAAACAAACCCTATTTATACTAACATTACTAACACAAATTTTAGTATATTTCTGAAACGAAAGGATTATCGGAAAATCTGCTATATGAGAAACAGAGTTTATACAGGGTGTCCGGGAAAATGTAGGAAATCTCCCGGATATGAAAAAAACACGTGGAAAGAATGATACAAGTTCATATAAACTTCTTTCGTATCGGCCTCCTCTTCGGAGATATGGGCTCCCAAAGAGCTCCCATGGAATTAAGTTTTTGACACATAATTATTAAACCAACAGGTATATTTCAATTATTTTTTCATATGATGTGTACCAGGTAAGACCCTTCAAATTACTATCCCAGAAAGTGTTGCGAATTACTCACAGCTGCAGGGACGGACTAGCTGTGACACTAATATGCCCATTTTTTTTAACGCCCTGTATGATAAAAACTTTGGACAACGTTTTTACATACCTCTAACTATTGACTAAAAATTCAGTACTCTTGATTCATGTCGCTAATCCTAACAGTTTTCGGAAAAACGTCATTTTTAACATATTTACATAATGTATATTTAGCGTATTTTAATAAAATATACATCTTTGTTCCTATAAATTATAAATGTTTACTTTTAACTGCTTAATATTAATACATGATCGCAATAAAATGACGTTTTTCCGAAAACGGTTAGGATTAGCGACATGAATGAAGAGTAGTTAATTTTTAGTCAATAGTTAAAGGTATGTAAAAAACGTTGTCCAAAGCTTTTATCATACAGGGCGTAAAAAAAATGGGTACATTAGTGTTACAGCTAGTCCGTTCCTGCAGCTGTGAGTAATTCACAACACTTTCTGGGATAGAAATTTGAAGGGTCTTACCTGGTATAGATCATATTATGAAAAAAAAAAATTAAATATACCTGTTGGTTTAATAATTATGTGTCAAAAACTTAATTCCATGGGAGCTCTTTGGGAGCCCATATCTCCGAAGAGTAGGCCGATACGAAAGAAGTTTATATGAACTTGTAGCATTCTTTTCACATGTTTTTTTCATATCCGGGAGATTTCCCACATTTTCCCGGACACCCTGTGTATAGGTCTTTCAATATTTTTAAAATAAAATAAACCGTATGTGCGGTTTTGGAAAAATTCTGTGACAGCGGAGCGCAAAAATTGAGTTTACTCTGGGTGCGGTGATACACTCTTATGCGCGTCAGTTTAAACCCATTTAAAAAAAAATAAGCTTTAGAGTTTTTTGCACCTTTATTACCTTTATGTCAAATTATAAACAACATTTACATGAAATTAACATAATTAATAATTGTTAATCCATTATTATTATTATTATTATTATTATTATTATTATTATTATTATTATTTATTAAGATATTTTAAATAGGGTCTGCTATTTTGTCTCTGACTGTACTGGTGTATGTATGCCTATGCAATAGTTTTAAATAAAAATTTTTAATTAGATTTTTTCTAGTAAATTTAACGCAGAATCGTTAAGATAAGAAAAGTGTTTACCACCATTCTGTGTCAAGAGATATTTAATTTTTTTAGATACAATGGTATGTACAGGCTGTTGTGCAACACTGGATCATATAGTAACCTATTTATTTAAACAATTAACACAAAAAGGTGAGTAAAGAACGCCAATGTTTATTATTATTCGTAACAATACTTTCCTAATCTGTCTCTATTATCAAATAAATAAAAATAATATTTATTTAACCAATAATACAACTAAGTTCCACAATAATTCAGATTTATTCAGATTATTCTCAATCAACTTAAAAAGTTCATTATAGAGAATATAACACCAAATATACAATATATAAAATCACAAATAATAAAAATCATGTTTAGCAACTATTAATAACTCCATCGAAATTATTTTAAAAAAAATATTATATAATAACCATTTACAAAAAAAAAATATATATATATAATAGGTACGTTAAAGTTAGTTTAGTTTCAAAAGATATTTTTTAGTTTTTTTTTTAAAAGTCCATAATTTTGATATTTCTTTAATTTTTTTCGGCAAACTGTTGTAAAATGTTTTTCCTTTATATAATATTGATCTTTGGCCAAAAGTACTCTTTACCATTGGTGTATGAATATGATGGTTTTGTCTCGTAATGTGAATAATGTTGGTTGAAGGAAATATTATATTAGATTGTTTTTCTTTAATAATAATAGAGTATTAGAATGCATAGTTCTAATTTATAAAGCTTTTCTAAATTTAAATATCCGTTTGGTTCATGCAAATGTATAGTTGGTTCTAAAAAAGGACGTTTATGTATGCATTTTTTAAAAAATCGAATAGACAAATTTTTATATAAAAATAAAATCATATCAGAAAAACAATTTGGTTTCCAAAAAAATAAATCTACTCAAGATGCAATTTGTGAATTAACAACTCAAATATATAACTCAATTGATAATAAAAGGCAAAGCATATGTATATTTTTGGATTTAGCAAAAGCATTTGATACTGTAAGTCATGAAATACTTTTAAAAAAATTAAAAATAATTGGTTTTCGAGGAAATGTATTAAATTTATTTGAAAGTTATTTAAATAATAGACCACAACATGTAAAAATTGGTAAAAGTATAAGTATACCAAAAATATTTAACTATGGAGGCCCACAAGGCACAGTCTTAGGACCATTGTTTTTTAATATATATATATATATATATAAATGATATATTTAAACTAAATTGTCAAGGTAAATTACACAGTTTTGCTGATGATACTGTAATTTTTTATGAAGGATTGAATTGGAATATTGTTAAAAAATATAATTATTGATGATTTTATTAAAATTAACAACTGGTTTAATAATAATTTATTAACAATAAATTATAATAAAACAAAATACCTCCCATTTACTTCTTATAAAAGTAATTTACCAAATCTTAATATAAATACTATAAATATTAATGATAATATAAAAATTGAACAAGTTGAAAATATTAAATATTTAGGAATAATTATTGACAAACATTTAAAATGGAATTTACATAGTGAATATATTACTAAAAAATTGAGAATACTTATACCAAAATTTAAACATCTTAAACAATTTTTAGATATTAAACATTTAGAAACCATATATTATTCATTGGTACAAACGCAAATAAATTATGGAATATTAGGTTGGGGTGGAATAAATAAAAATAATCTCCGTAATATTGAAATTATTCAAAAATGGATTTTAAAAATTATTTATAATAAAGAATATTTATACTCTTCTGATATGCTTTATAAAGAAAGCAAAAAAATGGATACCCGACAATTATTTTTTTATAACATATTAATCTATATTTTTAAAAATAAAAATAAATTAAATTTTAATATTCATAAATATAACACTAGAAATATAAATAATATAACGTTAAAAAATAAAATCAACAAAGTTATAGGTCAAAAACATTTTTTAAACATAATTCCTTATATTTTTGATATTCTCCCAAAATCGATTAAAGCAATTAAATCTATGATTAAATACAAACAAGAAATTAAACTATGGATAATAAAAAATCAAAGATATTTTTTCAATAATATTATGGATAAATATTTTAAAATATAAAATATATTATATATGATTGCGTATATTGTTGTGATATATTATAATATATTATATTATTGTGATACATAATATGTATAAAATTCATTATATTCATGGATATGAAATTATAATACCATAATTATTACTCACTACAAGTAAGACTTCGTGAGTTTCATTATATTTCATTTTAGTTTATTCAAAGTTATAATTTAAAATTTGCAAATATTTTATTATATGTACCTATATTTATTGAATAAACTTTTTATTATTATTATTATTATTATTATTATTATTATTATTTAATTATTTTGTTTTGTTGTTTTTTTAATGGCTGAATTGTAGGTAAATTCGCTGATCCCCAAATTGAAATCGTGTACTGTAATTTTGAATAAACCAAAGAATAATATATATTTTTAAAATATTTTAACGATATGTAATTTTTAGCTTTAAACAAAATGCCAATTATTGGTGAGATTTAACTTCTTTAATATTCAATATGTTTTTTCCAACTTAAATTTTCATCAATAATATATAAACCTAAAAATTTAATTGTATTAGTATATTTAATTAAATGATTATTGAAAGATAGTGAAGAAATATTATTATTTTTTAATTTTGATTTACTTAAAAATATAAAAGACGATTTATTAAAATTTAATGATAATTTATTAACTTGAAGCCATTTACATATTATATTTAGGTCGTGGTTAATGCTATTATGAATTTGAGCATAGTCTTCATGATAATATACAATAGTAGTATCATCGGAAAACAATTTTATTTTACCTTTTAAATTTAATTTTGCTATAGAATTAATCTAGATTAAAAAAAAAAGTAGGTCGTTGGTTCCACAGTATAATATTAATTTTAATATTGTACCTTGTAACGGAATTTTTTATGGACGTACTTTTGCTTTTAGTTAATTTGTTGAGTAAAACCTAAAAATATCTCTCATCCTTTTAGCCTACCCCGGTAAAAAGGCGGCGATACCTCAAGCGGGCGGGGATATGTTCCTAAAAGTTCTCGAGATGCACCCAGAAATATTACAACAAATCCTGAGTACCGTCCTGAACGTTATAATGTTCGAAGACTGCCGAAACCAATGGTCGATGTCCAGGCCGTTACTGGGCCTCATATTATTAAATGAAGATTATTTTGCGCAAATGAGAGAAAGCATAATAAGGTAAGATTTATTTAACATAATATGTTTTTTGTCATCATTGATTAATGTCTGTCTGTGTTTGTAATATTGTTTTAAGTATAGTATTTGCAGAATTATACCGTTGACTCTTACTGCCAAAAATAAACTACCTGATTAAACCCTATTGTATACGCCTCAACCTCTTCAAAGGAGATTAAATGTGATCAGGGTCGGCTTGAAAATGTACCTACACCACATGATTTATTTTTATAATTTAAAATAAATAGATAGGTATTTTTGGTTTTAGGTAGGTACCTATAATAAATGTAAAATAATGATAACAATTATTAATGATAATTGAAAATAATATAATGTAAAAGTATAACTAGTATTAGGATAACAAGTACAATAAAAATGAATTAAATTTTAAAAAACTATTGCTAATTTATTCAAAATTTAACTCTGTATCACTATCTTCATCTAAGCCTAAACTTTTAATTAAGGGTTGAACATTTGTAATGATACAATTGTAAGAATTTTCCACCTTAAGTACATGCTGTACACAGTTTTTCCAGCTGTCTGCAGAAATTTTTCTTACTTCGTTTTTAATTAATTCTACTACAGATGCATTTAATGTAGGAGAAATATTATTTCTCCCAATATTGGATTTTAATTGGTGCCATATTAGCTCAATAGGATTGAATATACAATAGTATGGAGGAAGTCGCAACACTGTATGTCCATTTTCTGCTGCAAGTTTGTCACACTCGTATTCCTTATTTATTTTAAAAGCTTTTAATACTTCTAGCAGTTATCGTTTTTTGTAAGTTTCTTCAAAATATAAATCATTTTCAATCATAAAATTTTGAATTTCTGCTTTTGTTTTATTAGAATTGGGAATGATTTTTGCTTGCCGACTATGATAACTAGCATTGTCCATTACAATGACGCTATTTTCAGGTATATTATTAAGTAGTTTATGTTTAAACCAATCTTCAAAAAGTTGTGGGTCGGTATCTTGATGGTAATCTAAAGAAGAATCTGCTATGTTTTAGCTGAAAGCAACATACAATTTGGAACAAACCCGTTCCTTAAACCAGCATGTAATATTCTGATTCTTTTACCTTTACTTGATGGTGCCTTGATTTGACATTTTTTGGAAGAATCATCCCAACCTTTTCTTGGAGTGTCATGGGTATCGAACCATGTTTCGTCAAGGTAAATAATTGGACGATTTTCTTCTCTAAATTGTTTAACAGCTGTTAAATATTTAAGTCTCCATTCCCGTAAACGTTGAGATTTCATTAATGTTTGTCTTTTATTAATGCTTCGGTATTTAAAACCCATTTTACGCAATATTTTCCTAAGGCTTGAAAGGCAACAAGAGATATTTGTTTCGTCTTTAATCAGCCGCTCTTTGAGGGAAATCAAAGTGGGTACAGTTTGCGCCTCATACATTTGGTAAATCTTTCTTCTTAATAAATCCATGTCATTTTCGTCAATGCTTCTAAATGTGCCAGAATCATTCCGATTTTTTCTAGGATTAACAGGTTTAAGTACTATGTCTCTTACCGAAGATAAAGGAGTTTTTGTCAAAGTAGACGTCTCTGCTAAAGCATCCATCAAATTAAAATTTCTACTCAACAAAAATTGATACACATTTTTAATTATTAGTTTGGCATCGGTAGATAAATGTTTTGTTTTAAAAATGACACTTGAAGGTGTCCCCCTATCGGCACAATTCCAAAGACGCCACGTTCTACCACTAATAAGCCTAACTAAAAATTACTCGCCGGAAAACCACTAAAGACTAAAATTATTAAAAATCAGTTTGTATTTATATATGAATCAGGCATAGGTATAAATTGAATTTGTACCTGGTCCGGCTCTGCTCGAAAAGGTTTTTAAATTTTGGATTTCATTATTTATTTTATGGTCAAAGGGATAATGAGGGCTTATTGCAGTCAAAAGATCAATGGTATAATTCTGCAAATACTATAATACTTACATTTTATCATAGAAGTCAGCCTCCCGACAAACAAGCAGCGATGGCCCAGTGGTTCGAAAACCTAATGGACGGTATAGAAAGAAATTTGTTAACAAAAAATAGGGATAGGTAAGAATAACGTACCTTTAAACCGAAAATTGTCATGTGTTCCTTTTTTGTTTTATTAATTATTTTGTATTTTGCAATAAGATTCTCAATACAAAAAATCAAAACTTGTAAAAGCAGTAAGTACATTATTAACGTAGGTAAGTAGTAGGTTTAGTGAAACAGAATAGTCACACTCGGGAAGGTTGTAACATCACTAGTATAAACCATTCTAAAAAAATATACAATTTTTCCAATTTTAACTATTTTTTTCAAAAAAACCTCTGCATCATCAAGGTAATCCGTTTAGTTTATTATTTTATTTCATCAATTTTTTCGCCTCAATGTAATAGGAAATAATACAATGATTTATGCGCGCATTCTAACACATTTATTTTCAAGTTTCCCGCGCTTTATTGCGAAGGTTGATTGGTCGGTTGAAAAGTCCATAGCCAGACTCTAGACGCTTGTTGAAATTTCCACACGATCGATTTATTTTATATTTATTTTCTTGTTTTTGTCAGGTTTATTTTTAATTTAAAATAATTGCAATGACAAAAAAAAATTTCTTTTACTATCGAAGGAAAAGGTAAAATCATGAAACGTGGTTTCATTCATGAACTCGCGACGAACCCGATGTATTGTAGGTCTTATCGACTTGTTGTGATAAAAATAATGCGACGTCGTATGTTTCCCTGGTCGTCCTTGTTTCAAATAACCGCTACTAATTTGTTATAAAATAAAATATTTAGGAATTATTTTTGATAATAAATTAAAATGGAATTTTCACATAGAATACCTAATTAAAAAATTAGGAAGTTTACTACCGATTTTTAAAAATATTAGAAAAATTTTAAATGTAAGACATATGGAAATATTGTATTACGCGTTAGTTAAAACTCATTTAAATTACGGAATTGGAAGTTGGGGAGGAATAAATAGAACTTTAGTTATAAAATTAGAAATATTACAAAAAAGGTTTCTAAAAATTCTATTCAATAAAGATTATCTTTATCCTTCAAAAGCATTATATTCAGAAACAAAAAAGTGAAACATAAGACAACTTTACATTTATAACATCTTAATGTATATATTTAAAAATAAAAACCTTATACAGTTTAAAAACCATAATCATAATACACGTCATAAAAATGAAATAACCATAAAACCTAAAATAAATAAGTCCATAGGACAAAAAATTTCAAATATTTATGTTTTTATTTAAACGATTATTTACAACAAAAATTAAAAAATTGATTTCATTAAAAAAATTTAAAGTCGAAATAAAAACATGGATATTAAAAACAGAAAATTTGAAAATATTTTTAGAAATGCTTTACTTAATTAATATTGTTCTGAATAATTTATATAAGTAATATTTTTTACTTAAAAATTATAAATTAATAATTTTATTATATGTAATATATTTCTTCAAAAAAAACTGCGTTTATACTATAAATTAGCATTTTTACTTTAAAACTTGATTTTTAATGCATATTTATGATTTTACATACTAAAACAAAAAATATGATTTGCCCCTAACAAGCTCAGCTTCAGGGGATTGAAGAATAACTTTTCTATAGAAGACAACATAACATATTTATTATATTATTAAAGTTTAAAATAAATAAACTTATTGTTATTATTATTAAATCCTAACCTTAAAAATCTAATCGAAAATGTGTATTTCAGATTTACGCAGAACTTATCGATGTTCAGAAGAGACATAAACGACTCGTTGAAAGGACCCAACGTAAACACGACGTCGGTAAACGACATGATGACGTCATAGTCGAGTGCGCGAGGATTGGATTGTATAAAGTGAAGCATAAAAGTGAGGTGTACACAATGAAAATAAAATAGATGATTGTTATTTAGGTACACTGTTGCATTTAATTTTATTGGCCCGTGTTCGCGTCGGGAGGTGAGATGGTCAAATGTCAAAGTATAGGTTATACGTGTATGTTGTTATTTTTATTATACAGGGTGTCCCACCGGGAACCGCTTTGATCTATACAGTGTGACCAGTAAAGTCCGCATCATATGGGATTTTTTATTAATAACTTATATATTCGAAATTTGACTTTGACATCAATTTCTGCTTCGATCGAGATGAAAATTAAGCAAAAAAATAGTAGTCACGTGATTCGCATTATCAGTCAAATTAAAATAAAAAAAAAAAAATAATTCAAGTGGGGTTATTTCTGAATATATCGAAAAAAGTTTTTAGAAAAAGTTTTTTTAAATGCAGTTTCTAGCCCACATGCAACATTTCAGCTGCATAAGATAATTTTGATTTTTTTATCCACCACTATAATTTATTTTCCACTTAATAAACACTTTACTGATGACACTGTGTTCTTTTTTGTCTTAATATTAAGGTGTATTACTTTCAGACACAAACTACGTTTTCAAAAATACTTATTTAAATTACCTTATACAGGGAACAGGGTCAAAAACAAATAAACTTTGCATCACATGCGACCAAATTTTAATAGCCCAATTTTTGTAGAAAATCACACATTTAATATGGCGCTACTTTAAAGAAAATATATCTGAAATAAAGCATTGTGAAAATTAAGAAGTTTTATGTAGGTTGCGTTGAGTCTTATTTTGCAAAAGTGATGCAATTTACAAAATATGGGTAAAAAATCAAAATTATCTTATGCGGCTGAAATTTTGCACGTGGGCTAGAAACTATATTTAAAAAAGCATTTTCTAATAACTTTTTCCGATATTTTCAGAAATAACCCTACTTTTGAATTATTTTTTGGAAAAAATTAAATTTTGACAGATAATGCGAATCAACTATTTTTTCTGCTTAATTTTCATCTCGGCCGAAGCAGAACTTGATGCCAAAGTCAAATTTTGAATAAAGCTATTAATAAAAAAAATCCCATATGATGCGGACTTTACTGGCGACACTGTATATGTGGAAAACTATACATAGGAACATTTTGGAAAGGTGATAGTATTCTAATGGTGATGGTTTTACCGGAAGTAGGTGTCAGCTTGCTTATTTTAATTGGAACACCCTATATATTATTACATTTTTGGATTCTACGCAAGATTCTAGGCAGATTTCGTATATCATGTCCTGTATCTAAGTCTAAGCGTTTTTAACATATTTGGGTTTCTATGTCAAAAATTACGTTGGCAGGTCCTAACATAATTATTAATTTTTCCTTTAAGGAAGCCTTTTTTAATCCTAAATGAGAAATAATTATAAAATTGAGGGTTTCTATTTGAAAGTGTAGTTTTTTTTTTGCAGTTTTGTCAATTTCATTTTTAATCTTATTCTTTGAACACCCTGTATTAAACTTATCAAAATATTATAAACAATCTATTAAAGCACTTCCTTTGCAACAAGGTATCAAATCCAAAATAAATAATAAAAGCTTCCTTATAGGAAAAATTGATAATAACTATTTTAGGGCCTGCAAACGTAATTTTTGACATAAATACGTAAATACAGGGTTCCCCATTTAAAACGAAACAGGCTAAATATCTGGTTCCACGTTAATTAAAAAAAAACGCTCGGACCCGTCGATTTTTAGTTCGAGGGGGACATCTTTTGCGTATATTGTCAATCTTGTTACTTCAAGCCCCTAGGAGGGAGGGGGGGTAAGATCTAAATCTTAAATGGATACCCCTATTTTATATAATTTTTTTGGATTCTGCATAAAATTTTGAACATTTTTTAATAAAAGCATTATTAGTCTATACTAAACAGTTTCCGAGATATTGACTCTTGAAAAATGAGATTTTTGAACTTTGACAGCGTCTAGCTTTCTAACGTCTTACATGTCCCTATCTTCGATTTGTATTATCTTTCCAATAGTGTCAACTTCCGGTTGTAAGAAATATAGTACTTCCGGTTTAACCGGAAGTTGACACTATTGGAAAGATAATAAAAATCGAAGATAGGGACATGTAAGCCGTTTTACTCTAAGACGTTAGAAAGCTAGACGCTGTCAAAGTTCAAAAATATCATTTTTCAAGAGTCAATATCTCGGAAACTGTTTAGTATAGACTAATAATGCTTTTATTAAAAAATGTTCAGAATTTTATGCAGAATCCAAAAAAATTATATAAAATAGGGGTATCCATTTAAGATTTAGATCTTGCCCCCTCTCCCTCCTAGGGGCCCTCGAAATAAAAATCGACGGGTCCGAGCGTTTTTTTTAAATTAACGTGGAACCAGATATTTAGCCTGTTTCGTTTTAAATGGGGAACCATGTATGTCTAAAACGCTTCGACTTAGGTAAGTTATAAATCCAAATTTTTTGATGCCCGCTTTTTTTTTGCACGGGAGTGTATAATAAACAAAACTTACTTTTTGTATATCCTGTATATTTCAAAATAATTTTACAATATACCCTTAAAATTCCGGTCCATTTGTACGGGAGCAGGATGTGAATGTGATCCTTCGGTTTACTTCATCTTCTGCATTAATGCATGCCATAGAAAACACCTATTTTGACACTTGGCCGGTTCGATGTTTTTCAGCGAATACGGGTCATTACATTTCTTCGATGCTCTCGTTATCTATTGGTCAATGTCATGAATCAGGGGCGTGGTCTTTTTTTTTTATATATATATCGATGATGGAAAGTGATTGGAGGAACTGATGATTATACTTTGTACATTGTTTATAAAATTGTATGTATCAAATTATAAAATTTTTACATTTAATATATGCTTGGATGAATCGAAAAATATGTCTGCATGCAACCGCTTTTAGTACAAATCCTGTTACACTGTTATATATTTATGACAAACTGTATATTATTGATCATTGAAAAAATCTGATTAATTGGCTCATCTAGAGTTTTTATTTTACTTTTAGAAGATAAACTCTTACGTGCGCCGGCGCAGCGTTCCTATAAACACTATTCTAGGGTGGCTAAGATGTAGACAAAGACAGTCATTCCCCCCCCTCACCCAACCTCCCACGCCTAAAGCTTCATACTTACTAGCGCGAATTTCGCCTTTTTTTGACATAAAGTGTCATTTCAAGATTTGAAATAATTCGCGGCGGGAAATCTTAACTTTTCAGCGAATTTTAAACGTCAAATAATTGTGGTTTTGATGATAAATATGAACATAACCTTAAACCTCAAAATGGATCATAATTTAAATTTTGACTTGTGGAATTATTCTTATACAATGTACCTTTTGCGTCTTTATGGTACGCTACCTAATTACCGTAGGTACTACTAGAAAGTAAATTTACGATTTATTACACCGTGAATATAACTTAAAAAGCTTCAAAAATAAACAAAACCTAAAATTCCGCAAAAAAGTTAAAACTGATTTAACTTTTTCGCGAATATTCGCGGGCATAATTTCGCGTGAGTATGGACCAAAATTTATATTCGCGCGAAAAATGCATAACTGTCAAAAAAAGGCGAAATTCGCGCTAGTGCGTATGAAGTTTTACCATGTACTGAGAATTCTGCGTTTGTAATTTGATATAACAACGAACTTATGGTAACGCCTATTGGCGATTTACCGCAAACACGACCTCTAGTGATGCTTTTAATAGTACTATATTAAAGTACACGTTTCATAAGAAGCGGTTTTAGCGCACGCGTCTATTTTAAAAAACAAGCCACAAAGTGGCGAGTTTTTTTATTGACACGTGCGCTAAAACGCCTTATGAAACATGTGCTTTATACATTTTTTTCTATTTCACCTTTTATAATCAAGAAAAATACATTTTAAAAAGAAAATAAATCCTTCAAATTTTGTAAATTTTTATGTCTAAATTTTATGTTGTTAATACTATTTTTTATCATAGTAGCCTCTGGACAACAAAAATTATTTTGCAAACTGTCATTTTTTGATTTATTGACCCATTTTCACCACGAGATTCTAAAGTTATTTTAGCGATATGAGATTCGAAATTGGACGGAATACGTTGTGTGATCCTTGTACATTCGGTACATATACAGAGCGTTCGGAAATTCGGGAGATTTTGCTACTTTTTTTCGAATTTCAAAAGACGTGATTTTACGTCACGGCATTGCAATTTAGTATAGGGAAGATGGAAAATTCAAATAAAGTTAAAGTTAAAATCGACATTGGAAGGTTAGAAGATTACATTTTGGATGGGATTTGGCAGAAAATGATAGCTTGAAGCATCTACAAAAGATTGATTTATAAATTTATGCAACCAACATACATGACTGTTATCCACACAGAATAAAAAAGTAAGTTATCAAGCTATTTTTCCTCTGCGAAAAATGGGTTTTCTCGTAAATCACAAAGACCGCGCAAGTCAATGAAATAAAACATTTAAATGTTACCAACATCAAATAAAGAAAAAACGCGTCTCGAAATAGCTTCATTACTAAGCTTATTATGAACGTGAAATAGAAAAAAGCTCTTTACGCTTCCTTGGGATTTTTGACGCTGGTGGTATTTTGAGGTTAGAAGTGTTATCGGTTGTTGACAGGACACAGGACTACAACATATGATATGCTAGCCAATGGTTATTGGCTAGTGACGTTGACCTATACCAATCTCTTCCTCGCTTTCTCGGGACTTTTGAGGTTAGAAAGTGATATAGTTTGTTGACAAAAAGGGCTTCAAAATTTGATACGCTAACCCATACCCTTCTCGATTTTAAAGAAGTGTGTGAGACAGCATATACTAATCTCTCCATAAAGGCACTTGGACGAATCCAGGTGAGGGGGGGCGTCTCCGAGGGAAGAGGTCCACTACAGGCGGCGTCTTAAAGTCAGCGGCACGAAGTTCAACTAAAAATTTGGGGTTAGTTTCGTTTGTCAAATCATGATGAGACGTCATAATATCAAAAAATCAACTGCCATTTTGGTTTGGTTTTCTAGACTATTATACCGTGCGAGCAAAAATTATTTGCGTCAAAGAGGGCTTGGATTAAAAAACGTAGGGCTTGGTTTAGATCACAATGATATGGGGACGATATATCTAACCAAATCTAGGTTAAAATTTTGTCAAATTCATATTATGACATGATATGCCAAACTAACGAGTAATAAAATAGGTAGAGAAATACAAATTTATTTTTTCTCCAAATGACATTAAAAGCGGTCTTTTAATGACACCTGACAGGCTCAAAAGGTGTATTTTTTCTGCCTAGTCAGAAAAAATTAAAATTTAAAATGACAAGCAAACAACAATTCAATAAATGTCATAAATAACATACATAAATATAAAAAATACGATTTTGCGTGAAATTGGAACAAATTTGGAGAAAAAATTATATGTTTTACTAGGCAGAAAAGCAGATTTAATGCCTTGGCTGGTTTCCTAGCCTCGGCTGCGCCTCGTCTATGAAACACCAGCCGCGGCATTAAACCTTGTGCTTTTCTGCCTAGTGAAACAAATAACTATTTGTTGTTTACAAAATTGACAAAGTAAGAATATACAGAAAGAAAAAGAAAAATAATTACATAAATTGCTGAAATTGGCCACCGCCATGCTCCAAGCATAAATTCACACGTCTCTTCATATTTTCGAAAGTGTTGACCAGCATCTCTGGAGAAATGTTACCACATTCTTGGATAATCCTTTCTTGTAATTGTTCTAAATTTGCAACTGGTGTTTTAAAAATAGTGTTCTTTAAATGAGGAAAAACGAAGTAATCCATAACCGTTAAACAAGGTGATCTAGGTGGGAATTCAATGTCTGACCGAAAACTGATCAATCTGTCGTCGAAAAAATTGCGTAAGTAGTTAATAGTATGGGCGGTTGCACCGTCCTGTTGAAAATATCCAAAACGTGGTTCGTCGTCAAGTAATTGCTCCACAAATGGATTCAAAATATTGTTTCTATACCGCTGTGCTGTAACTGTGCCATGGAAAAAAATAGGGCCAACAATTCTTCTTCGGGAAACAGCTAAAAGTGCAATGTGTACTCTACAAAAAAATGGGGATTTTTACTACGCCACATGCGTGTATTCTGAGAATTCACATAACCGGAGGGGTGGAACCAGGCTTCATCCGAAAAAAACGTCAGGTCTAATAAATAATTTCTTTCCAATAAATTTTGGGTAAAGCATTGAGAGTAATTCCTGCGTCTTTCAAAATCTGCGGCTTGTATTTCTTGGAATACTTGCACTTTATAAGAAAATAAATTTAGCTGCTTCCTAAGAGTAGTCTTGCATGTTCCATAAGATCTTCCCACTTCTTGGGACAGGCGTCTTATACAATTTGTTGGCGTATTTTGCATTATTTCACGAACGTTCGCAACAAGTTCTTCTGTTCTTACAGATGGTGTTCCTGCTCCTTTTTTGTGTTGTATAGAACCTTTTTCCCTAAACACAGCCACGGTTCTTTTCGGGCAATGATAAAAATCCCCAGTAATAAAGCAACGTTAGGAAAATGTTCGTGAAAATCGTCCATGCACAAACCCGGATTGTATTACCACTCACCATTTACTCTAACCCCGTTTCGAAAATACGCTTCAACCATGAATATTTTGTGCTGTTCCGTAAAGCCCATTTTGTGAATTGTTCAAGAAATTGGAAAAATTAGCGATGAATTAAATTACTTGTAACGACTGTTAAAGATGACGGAATAACTGATTGATTGTTAATTCAGGTAGTTACTGACACCCAACAGGTATTAAGCTCTACGGCTAAGCATTATGTCCTTAGATGCAAGGCCCTCTTTGACGCAAATAATTTTTGCTCGCACGGATTCTAGCTCCACGAGTTGAACGTCAAAATTTCACCTGCTTTTTTAATGAACAGGCCTGTATTCTGTTTCACTTACTCATCCCAGAAGGTATTTTCCTAACCAATGGTAATCGGCTAAGTACCCTATAATGGGTACTTTCCATTTGCTTCTTTTAAACAGCTAAGCAAAGTAATATCTTTTCTGAGCCAAGTTGTTAAAGGAACGCTTCGCGAACAACTCCGTATAATCGCATGGTAAATAGAGAGGGGCATACTCAACCGCGGCAAGGGGGAAGGAAAAGATCTTTGTTCGGCTTTGCTTTGCTATTTAAAAGTAACGTAAAAGGAACTCGGCTATTATTCAATGCGGATGAATAGAAAAAAAAACTGCGACTTATTTTTCTCACTAGTTTATTTTATCACTGGTTACGGTTGTATAAGTACTCTTTAAATTTATGACATACAGTTTTTAATTAATTAAGTATTACCACACATTTCGGCGTAATAATTGAATTTATAACAATAAAGATAATATATCGAAACCCGCTGAACCAAAGGCTTATTATTGTTTTTTTCAATAAGCAAGAAAGAAACTGTCTCAGAAATAATTGGGATATTAAATTACCGAAAAAAATTGGCACATAATCTTTATTACAAGGAAAAACAACATAATTTGGTTATTGTGGTAATATGATGGGTGGTGACATCATTTTTCGGCAATACATGGGTGTTCATTATTTTTATCTAATAAACACCAAATTTTGTAAAAAAAAAATGGTTGTGCTACTATATGCTCTTTCAGGGTGTCCGGAAAAATGTGGGAAATCTCCCGGATATGAAAACACGTGAACAGAATACTACAAGTTCATATAAGCTTCTTTCGGATCGGCCTCCTCTTCGGAGATATGGGCTCCCAAAGAGCTCCCATGGAATTAAGTTTTTGACACATAATTATTAAACCAACAGGTATATTTCAATTTTTTTTTCATATGATCTATACCAGGTAAGACCCTTCAAATTACTATCCCAGAAAGTGTTGCGAATTACTCAGCTGCAGGGACGGACTAGCTGTGACACTAATGTGCCCATTTTTTTAACGCCCTGTATGATAAAAACTTTGGACAACGTTTTTTACATACCTTTAACTATCAACTAAAAATTAACTACTCTTTATTCATGTCGCCAATCCTAACCGTTTTCGGAAAAACGTCATTTTATTGCGATCATGTATTAATATGAAGCAGTTAAAAGCGAAAGTAAATATACATGACGCATAATATGGGATTTTTTTTTATTAATAGCCTTATTTGAAATTTGACTTTGGCATCAAGTTGTGCTTCGATCGAGACGAAAATTAGGAAAAAAAATAGTTGTCACGTGATTCGCATTATCTGTCAAATTTTAGTTTTTTCCAAAAAATAATTCAAATGTGGGGTTATATCTGAAAAAATCGAAAAAAGTTATTAGAAAAAGTTTTTCTAAATGCAGTTTCTAGCCCACATGCAAAATTTCAGCTGGATTAGATAATTTTGATTTTTTACCTATATTTTGTAAATTGCACCACTTTTGCAAAATAAGACTCAACGCAACCTACATAAAACTTCTTAGTTTTGACAATGCGTTATTTCAGATACATTTTCTTTAAAGTAAAGTAAATATTAAATGTGTGTTTTTCTACAAAATCTAAATTGGCCTATTAAAATTTGGTCACATGTGATGCAAAGTTTATTTGTTCTTGACCCTGTATAAGGTAACTTGATAAAATAAGTATTTTTGAAAACGTAGTTTGTGTCTGAAAGTAATACACGTTAACGTTATTATGACATAGCTTAATAATAAATTATAATATAGGGGTTTTAAATTAAATCGTTGAAAATAGATGAACTTTACGTTGTTAAACTAAAATTTATTTTCCACTTAAAAACACTTTACTGAAGACACTGTGTTCTTTTTTGTCTTAATATTAAGGAGTATTACTTTCAGATACAAACTACGTTTTCAAAAATACGTCTTCTATATGCCAGTGAAGTTACCTTATACAGGGTCAAAAACAAATAAACTTTGCTTCACATACGACCAAATTTTAATAGCCCAATTTTGATTTTGTAGAAGAACACATTTAATATGGCGCTACTTTAAAGAAAATGTATCTGAAATATAGCCTTCTCAAAACTGAGAAGTTTTATGTAGGTGTGTTGAGTCTTATTTTGCAAAAGTGGTGCAATTTACAAAATATAGGTAAAAAATCAAAATTATCTTATGCATCTGAAATTTGCATGTGGGCTAGAAACTGCATTTAAAAAAACTTTGTCTAATAACTTTTTTTGATATTTTCAAAAATAACCCCACTTTTGAATTATTTTTTGGAAAAAATTAAAATTTGACAGATAATGCGAATCACGTGACTACTTTTTTTTTGCTTAATTTTCATCTTGATCGAAGCAGAACTTGATGCCAAAGTCAAATTTTGAATAAAGCTATTAATAAAAAAAATCCCATAGGATGCGGACTTTACTGGTGACACTGTATTTCAATATTTTCTTATGTGCCTCGTAAAACTCCGTATACCTTCATTTGAAGGGGAGACTCTAATTATAAAAACATGAAGAAAAAAGATTGAATTAAATATTTGTTCTTAAATGTGTTATAAGGACGATATTAAAATTCCAATCAAATATCGATAAATCGATATTTTATTTTTTAAATATCGTTTCTCGATATATCGATAAAAATATCGATATATCGAATTTTTGCCCAGCTTTAGTCTATATAGCGAGTGAAGTAATTGTTTTTCGCACGCCCGAAAGGAAAAATTTTTTTGCCACGGTTAAAACCCCCGATAAAAATGTCAAGAACTTTTTAATCAGTTTTTGTTAAAATTGTTCAATTTAACAACCGTTCCGGGTAAAACAATACATTGATAAACCTTTTATGGTATAAGTGTGGGCTGGCGGCATTGTTATTAAAAATAATAATTGTTATTGTATTTTGCAGTTAAGTAAAAATAAATAATTAATATCGAACGACAATATAACAATTATTTTAGTCGTGAAGTGCTTGCCAGAAAAATCGAGCTAATCTAAAAGGTAAGTCTGACAAAATATGCAAAAGTTCAGTTTTTTTTTAACAGGAATTTAATTTATTTATAAAAATTTAGGGGTTCATGGCTGAGTACTATTGCGTGCAATAAATATTGGTACAAGAAAAAAAATCAAAATATGTTGCTCCTATACCTATAAAATATATAATATATTATATTATATATATACTTATAAAAAGGTTTCGACGAGGTACGATAACGAGATAAAGATGAAAGGTCTTAAAAATGCTCTGCAGTATTCAGTTTTTGAAAAGCTTCTCTGCTTTATATAGTGTGTCCACGGATAGAGTTTGGAAGAGTAAAAACCAGTGGCGGAACAACGTAGCCACGGGCCCGTGTGCGAAAACTTTGCCGGGTCCCCATTATAATACGGAGTATTATAATTGATAACCATATAAAAAAATCATTTTTTCTTGCTTTTGCATGCACAAAGTTTGAAATCAGATTAGAAATGTCTATTTTTTGAGCTTCCTTATTTTCGATAGAAATAATTGCTAAATCTGATAATTTTTTATCGGTCATGCAATTTCTCAAATAAGTTTTAATTAACTTTAACTTGGAAAAAGACCGTTCAGCTGATGCAGCCGAAATAGGGATGGTCAAAAAAATAATGCAGGCAGTTACAATTTCACTAAAACTGGAGGATGAATAATAATTTTTTACCAATATAAAATCTAATAAATTAAAAATAGAAGTTAAATTAAAAGCACTTGTGATGAAATTGTATCAGCGATATCTTCTAGATATTGAAGATGCAGGGCTTGACTCATATCGTAAATATCCTTATCAGAAAGAGAAGGATCTCGTAAAACTTTGGGGAACAAAACGCGAAAATAAGAACAAATTTTGTACAGGCCAGAACTTCGATTTTTTAATTGAGCTGTAAAATTATATTTATAGTTTTAAAAAACACATTTATTCTAAACCAATCATCACATTGTTTGAACTTGATAATGGTTATTAATCATCAAAAATTATTTTTGGTCTTGATATGCTTTTGTTTTCGATTCAGAAGCCCATTGCCTAGCCAAAATAACAGAGTCCGTTTTAATTACTTACATCAAAATTATTCCTCAATTGATTTATGATTTCAGTGGCGGTGGTAAACATTTTAGACGCAGCTTCAATATTTTGCTCTTTTTTTTTGTAAAAGTTTTGTCAAAGCATCAATATCCTTTAAAATTTTATTTTGAAAAACAATAAGAAAAACGGTTTCAAATTTTTCTAAGTGTTTTCTTAAAGACTTTGCTTCAAGCGAAAGTTACGCTTTATTTGTAGAGGTTAAAATTATTTTTGCCAGCGTTTTTAAAATATCCACATAATAATATCTAAAACGAAGAGCTTCTAATGCATCGTGTCTCGATGACCATCGGGTGTCAATTTTTTCAAAGTTATTTTGGCATAAGTAACACTTTGCAAAAGTGCCCACCGTTTAATGCTTTGTCCAAAAAAAAACATAGACACTTTCAACTAAATCCTAGAAATTCCTAATTTCTCTTATCCAACTTCAATAATCGCATACACAAACTCCGCCCTTTAAACTAATTGCGGGTATTGCGAATTGCGGTTTAATAAAAACAATAATAAAAAAAATAAAGGCCGTTTTATGTGATTATTTCAGTTACTATCTATAAAAGTATTAAGTAGAGTAGTTTTGCGGATACGTTTCCGGAGTATTGCATTTTTTTCTATAAGTTGCATTTTTATGTTTTTGTGGCTCCGCTCCCGGGCCCTTTTTTTAGCCCAGGCCCGTGTGCTTCTCACACATTGAACACCGGTAGTTCCGCCACTGGTAAAACTTTTTTTATTACTGAGCATATAGAGGAAAAGTCATTCTTTATAAAAACGTCTGCTTGTGCTGAATCTACAATTTCGAATATTAGATTTGCGATTACTATACAGGGTTTGTCACAAACAACAGTTGTAGTTTTTTGGATCTTTTTTTTTTTCAATTCCTTGATTTATTAAATGAATTTTGCTAGTGTTGAAACTACAATTTCAACTATTAGATTTGCGATTACTATACAGGGTTCGTCAGAAACACCATTTTTTGTTTTTTGGATTTTTTTTTGTCAATTCTAATTTTCAATTTCTTTTGATGATTGGCTAAATCATCACTATAGGAACAAATGGATTGGAAGGTACCTATGGTCCAAATCAGTTGGCACGTATATAGGAGTCCCGATCTCACAATTATCGACTTTCATTTATGGGGATATCTGAAGCCACATGTGTATAAAACCAATTTCAATAATGACTTAATTAGATCCCTTGAAAGAACAAATAAGAGTAGTTATTGCAAATATTCCAATCCAGCAAGTTAGGAACTGTTATCGGGAATTCAGATGTCGAGTTGAACTATGCGCTAGCTCGGTGGTACCCACCACATTTGATTAAAAGTTTTATAATTTATGATTGAATGAATAATTGAAGAAATATGACATGTAATAATAAAAATAATTTAAAAATAGGCAAATAAAAAATGGTTTTCTTACAACAAAATCGTCACTCGGCCAGATATAAATTCATATTCGAAGTAAGAAAGCAACGCAATAGTTTGTTTTTACGTAAATTTATTTTAAACGGAATCCATAAAACTATAAATGTTGTTTCTGACAAACCCTATATAGTAATCGCGAATGTGGTATTTGAAATTAGTTATTTCAGCACAAGCAAAATTCATTTAATAAATTAAGGAATTAAAAAAAGATCCTAAAAAGAAAAAATGTTGTTTTTGACGAACCCTGTATAGTAATCGCGAATGTGGTATTTGAAATTAGTTATTTCAGCACAAGCAAAATTCATTTAATAAATTAAGGAATTAAAAAAAGATCCTAAAAAGAAAAAATGTTGTTTTTGACGAACCCTGTATAGTAATCGCGAATGTGATATTTGAAATTTTAGTTTTAGCACAAGCAAAATTCATTTAATAAATTAAGGATTTGAAAAAAAATCCTAAAAAGTCAAAATGTTTCTTCTTTACGTACTAATAAAAAAGTATTTAGAAACAAATAATTACCTGAAAAAATATAGTTTGGAAGTCACTGGCGCGCGTACTAAAAAATAGGGGGGTCAGAGTGTACCTAACTCCCCATATTTTAAATATTTGACAATTGTTTTTTATTAAGTTTTTCTCGAAAGATGCTACTCTTTATGGTGAAGGAATGTACCAAATTTGAATTTTATATCTTAATAAATACTTGAATTATTTTAAAAAAACACTTTAATTTTAAACTTTGACGCCCTGTACAGTCGTGTCACCAGTAAAGTCCGCATCATATGGGATTTTTTTTATTAATAGCTTTATTGAAATTTGACTTTGGCATCAAATTCTGCTTCGATCGAGATGAAAATTAAGCAAAAAAAAAAATAGTAGTCACGTGATTCGCATTATCTGTCAAATTTTAATTTTTTCCAAAAAATATTTCAAAAGTGGGGTTATTTCTGGAAGTATCGAAAAGAGTTATTAGAAAAAGTTTTTTTAAATGCAGTTTCTAGCCCACATGCAAAATTTCAGCTGCATAAGATAATTTTTATTTTTTGCCTATATTTTGTAAATTGCACCACCTTTGCAAAATAAGACTCGACGCAACCTACATAAAACTTCTTAGTTTTGACAATGATTTATTTCAGATACATTTTCTTTAAGGAGCGCCATATTAAATGTGTGTTTTTCTACAAAATCAAAATTGGGCTATTAAAATTTGGTCGCAAAGTTTATTTGTTTTTGACCCTGTATAAGGTAACTTCTAACTAACGTATAACTAATAAGTATTTTTGAAAACGTAGTTTATATCTGAAAGTAATACACCTTAACATTAAGAACACAGTGTCTTCAGTAAAGCGTTCATTAAGTGGAAAATAAATTTTAGTTTAACAACGTAAAGTTTATCTATTTTCAACGATTTAATTTAAAACCCCTATATTATAATTTATTATTAAGCTATGTCATAATAACGTTAACGTGTATTACTTTCAGACACAAACTAAGTTTTCAAAAATACTTATTTTATCAAGTTACCTTATACAGGGTCAAGAACAAATAAACTTTGCATGTGACCAAATTTTAATAGCCCAATTTTGATTTTGTAGAAAAACACACATTTAATATTTACTTTACTTTAAAGAAAATGTATCTGAAATAACGCATTGTCAAAACTAAGAAGTTTTATGTAGGTTGCGTTGAGTCTTATTTTGCAAAAGTGGTGCAATTTACAAAATATAGATAAAAAATCAAAATTATCTTATGCAGCTGAAATTTTGCATGTGGGCTAGAAACTGCATTTAAAAAAACTTTTTCTTATAACTTTTTTCGATACTTTCAGAAATAACCCCACTTTTGAATTATTTTTTGGAAAAAATTAAAATTTGACAGATAATGCGAATCACGTGACTAACTATTTTTTTGCTTAATTTTCATCTCGATCAAAGCAGAACTTGATGCCAAAGTCAAATTTTGAATAAAGCTATTAATAAAAAAAAAATCCCGTATGATGCGGACTTTACTGGTGACACTGTATCTATATCGAACATTAGGGTCAAAAATGAAAAATGGCACTATTAAAGTCATATTATTTTTGCTCAAGGAATATGTATACGGTTAACGGAATGACCTTCTCTGTATAAATTATCGTCAATTTTTCGTGTAAAAATGTTAAAACATTTGTGGCGATTAGGCTAACATTTTGTTAAATGGGAAAACAACTAAGTAACATAAATACAATGAGAAATTCGACGAGGCTTGGGTACCTATACTTGATTGATGCATATAAATTTTGAGAAGAATAAATATTTACTTTTATAGCTAGATAATTGCAACCGTTTTCACCTTTAAATTATTTTAATTGCTGTGATAATAAAACTTTCTTCGAATAAACACAATGTCGATTAATACAAGTGTCGGAAGTAGTGACACTCGGTATACAGTGTCACCAGTAAAGTCCGCATCATATGGGATTTTTTTTTATTAATAGCTTTATTCGAAATTTGACTTTGGCATCAAGCTCTGCTTCGATCGAGATGAAAATTAAGCAAAAAAATAGTAGTCACGTGATTCGCATTATCTGTCAAATTTTAATATTTTCAAAAAAATAATTTAAAAGTGGGGTTATTTTTGAAAATATCGAAAAAAGTTATTAGAAAAAGTTTTTTTAAATGCAGTTTTTAGTCCACATGCAAAATTTCAGCCGCATAAGATCATTTTAATTTTTTACCTATATTTTGTAAATTGCACCACTTTTGCAAAATAAGACTCAACGCAACTTACATAAAACTTCTTAGTTTTGACAATGCTTTATTTCAGATACATTTTCTTTAAAGAAGCGCCACATTAAATGTGTGTTTTACTACAGAATCAAAATTGGGCTATTAAAATTTGGTCGTATGTGATGCAAAGTTTATTTGTTTTGGACCCTGTATAAGGTAACTTCATAAAATAAGTATTTTTAAAAACGTAGTTTGTGGTTAAAAGTAATACACGTTAACGTTATTATGACATAACTTAATAATAAATTATAATATAGGGGTTTTAAATTAAATCGTTGAAAATAGATAAACTTTACGTTGTTAAACTAAAATTTATTTTCCACTTAAAAAACACTTTACTGAAGACACTGTGTTCTTTTTTTGTCTTAATATTAAGGTGTATTACTTTCAGACACAAACTACCTTTTCAAAAATACTTATTTAATGGAGTTACCTTATACAGGGTCAAAAACAAATAAACTTTGCATCACATACGACCAAATTTTAATAGCCCAATTTTGATTTTGTAGAAAAACACACATTTAATATGGCGCTACTTTAAAGAAAATGTATCTGAAATAAAGCATTGTCAAAACTAAGAAGTTTTATGTAAGTTGCGTTGAGTCTTATTATGCAAAAGTGGTGCAATTTACAAAATATAGGTAAAAAATGAAAATTATCTTATGCGGCTGAAATTTTGCATGTGGACTAGAAACTGCATTTAGAAAAACTTTTTCTAATAACTTTTTTCGATATTTTCAGAAATAACCCCACTTTTGAATTATTTTTTTGAAAAAATTAAAATTTTACATATAATGCGAATCAAGTGACTACTATTTTTTTGCTTAATTTTCATCTCTATCGAAGCAGAGCTTGATGCCAAAGTCAAATTTCGAATAAAGCTATTAATAAAAAAAAATCCCATATGATGCGGACTTTACTGGTGACACTGTAGATGGTTGTTCTTTTCATTAACACGCAACAATATAAATTGTCAATTTCTGCCATTTTCCTAACCTAATTCCTATCATAATATGAGAACATGTGGTTGAATAATTAAAACTGGAAAAATAACATTGGTTTGTGTATCAGCCAAATGGAATAATTTCGATAATAAATACATGGAGGCGCGTCCGAAAAAACGCTCGGACACGTCGATTGGTATATCTAGTTGCGCATTTTTTTCAGTAAAAACTTTTTATACAGGGTGTGTCATGTAACAGTGGCCAATACTAACTTTCTTATTTTAAATGCAACACCCTGTTTATTATTCAATTTTTGGTTTCTTCAGAAAATTTTGTTTTCTGATGAGTGCACCTTTACACCTCACGGTCATGTTAATCCTCAGAATTGCCGCTATTGGTCTAGGGAAAATCCTCACTGGATTAGCTGGATACGCAATATCCTGAAAAGGTTAATGTTTGGGCAGGAATAGTTGGAGATCATATCATAGGCCCCTTTTTTATTAATGGCAATTTAAATGGCGATAATTATTTAGCACTGCTCCAAAATAATGTCTTATTGCCAACTTTTACATACTTATATCCTGATCCAGCAAACCCACAACTTCCAGCAAATATGATATGTAGAAAAAAGAAGAGCACAAAGTCTTTCTCCACAATTTTTTATTCGAAAAACTAGGCGAACCTAGAATGATTCATAATAAACTGAATCGACATGTTTCGAGTGTAGAGAAACACTCATCATCAGGAAAACGAAGTAAATGGTACAATGCTGATGTTGTTAGCAATAGAGAAAATAACAAGTGAGATTAAGCCGTAATGGAGCTTTCAATGGTACATACGAGGCGAGTGAAAAAATTTGAATAGTCAAAAGACAGAAAAGATTTCAGCATACTGAAAAGTCAAGGA
This sequence comes from Polydrusus pterygomalis, assembly GCA_963969555.1. Taxonomy (NCBI): domain Eukaryota; kingdom Metazoa; phylum Arthropoda; class Insecta; order Coleoptera; family Curculionidae; genus Polydrusus; species Polydrusus pterygomalis. The sequence continues at coordinate 13,516,711 of OZ018383.1, forward strand.
CCAGTGCAAAGCCACTGTCTTGGGTGGGAAATGAAGAGAAAAGAGAAAAATTAGGAAGTAATGAAAAATCTTTAGTTTAATTCAACTATGTCGGAGACAACTTCGTTGTCACATAGTTACTTTTATAATAATTTTAAAAAAATACAGTATTCAATCTCTATGTTATATTCAAATAAATCGATGACTTAGGTACGCTTAGAGAAAGTTTATTACCGACGATACATAGGTCACGAACAACGACCGAAAAGTTTAAATGAGTAATGAAGTGTAATAATAAACTTGACGATATTGACGCAAAGAATGGTACTTGTTGAAAATAGAAAGGTCGTAAACTATTGTTTCCAAATATACTTAATTTGGGAGAGAGTATAGGACCTTCGCCCTGCAATAGAGCTCGGAATTTCCACAAATGTTGAGAATTCTGGTGCAAAAGTTTGAATACAACGTTCTCTGAAGATTTGATTCTGACATACAGTAGTGAACAAAAGTATGGAAACTTTTAACCGTCTAACATAAATTTTATTTTTCTACGTAATGCAGACAGTTGATAACACTGATATTATGTTACTCTATAAACATTACAACCATTGAATAAGTAATTAGGAGTATTTTCTATAGGGGGGCTCCTAGACGATGTAAATGTATTCACAGGGATATATGACTGAGATAAAGATAGCTTCATTATTTTTCTTTTTTCTTAAGTATTGATGAATCTAGGTAAATCATTAATAAAAAGCGAAAACAGTAATGGACCCAGGTTACTACCCTGTGGTGCACCACTTGTAGCGATGAATTCAAATGATTTGTGACCCAGGTGTTCTACATAGAAATGGAGATTTAATAAATAAGAAGAGATAATAATAATAATAAACTTGCACAAGTTGTCGCTAAAGCCAAAACAATCACTCAACTGACTCAACGCAAATTACAAATTTTCTACAGTGAAATTTAATGATGTTATTTATTATCACTTCTAATAGAACCCAGGTAGCACGATGACGTCTTTATGACGTCGAATATTGGTGATTTTTAGTCACTTGACGTCTTTTGGTCGCAAGATGACGTCAAAATAACGTAGTTTTTAACACGTGTATTATACGTCATAATTTTACGTAATAAAAACGTCCATTTTTAGTCATTTTATTGAATTATACGTATCATTAAAAAGTATCTAAGTGACCAAGTTTTTTGAAAATATAGTGGGACAGACTTTTAAATAAGTAAAACGCCTGAGAATAGCTTTTTCTTATAGTTAAAGGCACGTACGTATCATAAAACTTTTAAAATATTACCATTTCAAATGAACCATTCATGTATGTAAAATTTGCAAAAGCGAAAACCTATTTTGTCATTAAAAGTCTGCGAATATCAAATTTAAATTACCCGCGCTCCGTTTTATGACATTGGCAGTCTGACAGAACGCAGAAGTATGTTGTTGGCGAGAGCAGTTAGGCAGTCGACAGTTCGGCAAAAATGAAAGTGAAAAGTTTATGGTGATTTTGATTTAGTTTCTATCATGGTTTCTATATATTTTGTGTTATAAACGAATATAAATGTACCAGGTTATCGAGTTCGAGGCTATTGACGGCGGGGGAGTAGCCGTTGTGCCCTCATACTGGGTGACGCCCCGAAAAAAAGAAGTATTTTGGCCGCCATTAAAGGATTCCTTAGCATTTTTCCAATTCTGCGTACTCATGAAAGTTGTAATAGTTAATTTATTATCATTAAAAGGATTGTTTACATAAAATATTTATATGTATTTTTTTACCCCTATTATGTATTATTTTAGGAAGTTTTTCGTTTTTCGTAAATTATGACGTTTATTGACGTTTTCTACACCTAAAAAGACGTCTTAAGATGACGTATTTTTTACGTCAAAAAAGACGTCATTGGTCTGTGACTTACGCACGTCTTTTAAACGTTTCATTTACGTAATTTATGACGTCGCTGATGACCAATAATCGACGTCTTAAAGACGTCATCCTGCTACCTGGGAAATGATTGCATTTCTTAGAAACTATCCATGGAATCGGTAAATATATCACAATCACACTTATTATAACAATATTTATACACACCTACGTCTTTTTATGGAGATATACAGGGTATCCCTAAAGGTCTGGTCAATAATTTGGGTTTGAGTAGGTTGGTAAAAAATAAAAGTAAGAACTTCATAGAACGTTGTGTCCCATTTCCACCTACTACGAAGCTACAGACCACAGCCTAAAGGAGATACTTTGAAGATTGTTTTTCTAAACATATTTGAAACCTTTACAGAGACAGAATTTAAAATGTACTTACCTAGATGTTTTAGTCAATTTTGTACGCTGAATAGAAGTGAGGGCTTAAGAAATGTGGCCAGAAATAGGGGATAGAGGGGTAAAAATAGACATTTATACTTTTTTATACCAACTTTATTTTTAACTAATCTACACAATCCCAGCTTATTGCAGTGGCGGTTCGTGGGGTAGAGCCACAGTGCCATGGCACTACCTGCCCTCCTGTCCAGTCCAGCCCTTTACAAATTACCAAAACCTATTAAAATTAATATTCTCGTTTTCAAAGCAATTACCAAAATAATTTAAAAATGGAACACAGTCGGGTGCAAATTTCCATCTATTTAGGAAGCGATTATGCGTAAAACGGTAACGTAGCTTTTGCGCCACACGGCGGAGGCCCAAAGTGATGACGAAATCGCCATAACACATCAATAAAAAACATTGGAAAACGACCTTGAATGCAAGCAGGAAAAAATCTCTGAGTAGCCAGGCTCTTCGTTTGACCGTTTGACGTTAGTCGTTTCAAACAGGTGTCCCCGGCGTCGCGATTTGTTTGTATTAGGTTAGGTTGTTTGTAAACTAAATAATTTTCGTTCGGCCGGCTGATTTAATGTACGTACCTATGTTAACGACCTTTTAATTTTAGAAATACATAATGAATACTATTAGATAGGGTGTGCGGTTGTGGTGAATCTAATAGACTATTTTGTTTTATGTGTGTTTTATTTGGTGGGGTCCATATCTGGGAAAAAATGAAGACACATGAAAAATCGAAGGTACATTTAAACAATATATTTAATTTTAGTATGCTTGGTAAAATTAACATTAAAAGTGCCTTTTTGCTTATTTTACCTACTTCAAAAGCAAGAACTATTAACAAAAAAGGGCGTGGCACCCAAAAAATTTTTGCCTGCGGCGCTAAGGGTTTACCTGGCCCTACTTCCATACATTTTAGGACACCCTGTATAGTAGGTATGGAACCGGAACCAAAGAAGACAACAGAAGATTATTCCTAGTACGTATATTGCCATTCTTAAATGCTGTAGACGAAGAGATGTAAAATTTTTATTATTTCAATATTGGCCATTTACTGTTTTAAAAACTCTCCAGAATTGAGGGGAAGAAATGTATCAATTGCTTCATTAAACGGTGAACAATTTATATTCATTCACTATCATTTTAATTTTAGACACGATATTGCATAGGTATATATTATCCGGATTTGAATCCCATCGAATATTTTTACAGTTAACAGTTTTCAAATGCGTTATCGTCTTATCGTGTCCATAATACATAATTTTTTTATTAACCTACATTAACAAATGAACTAAATGATGTTTATATTTTTTTTCAAACATTAATTAACGAGAGAAATGGAAATTAACATATTTTAATTTCGTTGCATTTGTCTTATACGCTCCTGTGCCCTCGAGTATATAAACATACAGGGTGGACGCTTGCAAAAGTTGAATAACTTTCATGCACTCTATCCAAAAGTATTTAACAAATACTATTTTTTATTAACACGCTTTTTATTAGCTTCACCTGTATGTTTGTTTGTTTGTTTGTCCGTAACCGACTTCTTTGAACCCGATTTTGACCCACTTGAAACGGTCAGATTTAATTTAAATTTTGTAGACTTATCAAGAACCGCTGACAATACAATAATCTATACGCAAAAAATTCTCCTGTCAAATTTTGACAGCTGTCAGGTATAAAACGAAGAAGCGATTTTGAGGAAACAAATTATGGGTCGTATAGTATTCGATGCGGAGACTTCGGGAAAAACAAGCAAAAAATTCTCCTGTTAAAATTTGACAGCTGTCAATATGTCAAATCGTTTAAAAAAATGATATTAATGAAAAAACTATAAGGTCGTATGTATATTGACGGTGGAAAGTTAAAAAAAATACGCAAAAAATTATCTTGTCAAAATTTGACATCTGTCAATATGTCAGAATTATTACAATAACCGATAGTAACGAAACAAACGTAGGGTCGTATAGATATTGTCGCTAAGAATAGAGAAAAATTTAAAAAAAATTCTACCCGTCAATATAAAATTTTGACAAATTATTTTTAAAAATTTTGAAAATTTTTGTCGTTTGTTCGGGTTTGTATGTATGTTTGTTTGTAACCGACTTCTTTGAACCCGATTTTGACCCACTTTAAACGGTCAGATTTAATCTAAATTTTGTAGACTTATCAAGAACCGCTGACAATACAATAATGTACTAATCTAGCTCAATCTACTTAACTCAAACTAAAAAATGAAAAATAAATATAGTTTAAAAAAACTAAAAAACACGCTTTAATAATTAATCAAACTAAAAAGCGGAAAATAAATATAGTTTAAAATAATTCTTGAAATACTTAATATAGGCAGAAAGTAATAATGAACGATAAACATTAGTATTAAGATTGTGAAAAAAGCGTGGGGCGCTTTGTGCTATATTTTTCGTATATCGAGCACCACTAGGAAAATGTTCGTGAAAATCGTTCATGCACAAGCCCGGATTGTATTGCCACTCACCATTTCCTCTAACTCCGTTTCGAAAATACGCTTCGACCATTAATGTTTTGTGCTGTTCCGTAAAGCCCATTGTGTGAATTGTAAAAGAAATTGGAAAAATTAGCGATGAATCAAATTACTTGTAACGACTATCAAAGATGACGGAATAACTGATTGATTGTTAATTCAGGTAGTTACTGCTACCCAACAGGTATTAAGGTTGAATTTTCAACGTCATTCAATCTATTGCCAACCTATAACCTATTTCGCGTTGATTTTTTGAGTTTATTATTTTAATAACTAACATTTAAAGAAAATCAATATCGTCGGTACATTATTTAGGTAGTATCTGATATATTACAAAAATATCAATTTATTTCATTGCTAATTTTGAAAGAATTGTATAGTGAAAGAATAATGAGTGACAATGACATAAAAATGTTAAAAAAAATCTTACCCGATATTTTTTACTATACAATTCTCCTAAAATAAGTTATGAAATTCCTTGATATTTATTAAATATGCCAATTATTACCTATAGAATATCAAGTCCATACTGATTTTCTTTAAATCTTGTATAAAAGCTAGAAAACATAAATAAATCTACGCGAAATAGGTTATAGGTTGGCAAGCATGTTGATACTTCCACCTTAAGCTCTACGGCATCCTTAGATGCAAGGCCCTCTTTGATGCAAATAATTTTTGCTCTCACGGTATTATTTCAAGTTATAAACTCGCTGTATTTTAACGTTTTGTCTTTAATTAATGTCAAAGTAACATCGGGTTTGTTCGGGTCGTTGAATGGAAACATATAGTATAAATATTAACCTTCATGCCCGGCATTTGATGCATATAAAAACACTCCTTTCTCTTGTGCCATCAATTTTTAAACGGTACCTGCTAACATGCTCACGACCGAATGTAAGAAGAAATACAAATAATTGATTAACAGAGCCGAAAAAGAAATTTTTATTTTACCATGTTGAATTTTGGTAACTGTTACGTTTTCTAATAATGGCGCGCCCAACAAAACAATCAAATTGTGTTCATTCGTATGGTTAGATAGCCCCATTATGATAAAATTTCGTGTCTTGAAATTTTCGTATAATGTATGATTATTATAATTAATTTTTTTTTGGCCGTCTCTCTTTTTGGGTGAAAAGAAAAAAATGTGTGGGTCATAGGATAACATAGGAGTACCTCAAGGAAGTATTTTGGGGCCTTTACTTTTTATTTTATATATTAATGACATGCCATTAGTCCTAAAATTTCTTAAAATACAAATGTTTGCTGATGATACTATTATCTATATAAGCGGTAAAAATCTTTTGGAAATTTTAAATTCAGAACTGATTCTATTGTCAAACTGGTTAAAAGTTAACAAATTAAAATTAAATGTTTCTAAAACAAAATGTATGGTTATGGGTGTAAATTTAAATAATTATACAAATATAAATATTTTAATTGATGGTGATAAACTAGAAATAGTCAATTCTTTTAAATATTTAGGTATATTGATTGATTCAAAATTAAAATTTAATAACCAATTCGAAAATTTAATTTACAAAATTGCGGGAAAAATTAGTTATTTTAAAAGAATAAGTTTAAATTTAAAATTTTATTCAAAAAAAAGTCTATACAATACTTTAATTTTACCACATTTTCTTTATTGTTCTACAATTTTGTTTAAGGCGGATGAAGGTGTAATAAATAGATTAGAAATTTTACAAAATAAAGCAATGCGAATTTTACTTAATATGGATAGATATACAAAAATTAATGTGATGTTAAAAAAATTAGAATGGTTAAATGTAAAAAATTTAGTATTATTTTTGGTTCTAATATTTATTTTTAAAATTCAAAATGATTTGTTACCGCCACATTTAAAGCAATTGACTGTTCTAAACAGTGCTGGATTTACCATTAGGCTGAGTAGGCTGGAGGTTTGGGGCGACAGGTTTTAGGGAACGGCAAATTTGGCCCAAAAATTTTTTTTTGTCTTACAGAAATAAATGGTACAATCTTTATTCATGGTCGACGGGTAGTATTTTTTTAAATAAACTTTATTGTCGGCCGTGTCTGTTAATGGGTTTAAAAATGGTTGTTGGAACTTTACTGGTTTTGCAGAAAGAAATTTCATTTTCAATAAAATAAGTAGGTAATCATAAATTTTTAAAATATTTACTAAAAGTTATTGAGCAAATTTGGGCGTGGTCTTAAAAATTTTTCGCCTGCGGCGCATTTCGCCTGCAACGAGCTTTTTATTTCCCGAACATTCCACCTGTTTCACAACTCACGAGCCGTCACTGGTATAGGGGCGGCAAAAATTGAATAGCCTACTAGCGGCAAATTTGTAAATCCGCCACTGGTTCTAAATAGTGATCAACATAATTATTTAACACGAAATAACAATAATTTTTTTCTTAATAATTTTTCAAAAAATATTGCATATAAATCAGTTTTTCATAAGGGTCTTATTGAATTTAATAAATTAAACAACTCAATTAAAAATCAATAAGGTTTAAAATCTTTTAAAAAAAGTTTAAAATCTTTCTTATTAACTCAACAGGACAAATAAAGTTTCAAAAGGTCATTTAATTCAAAAAATAAATAAAAAAAAGGGTATAAACTTAAAATGTATCATGTAGCCACGTGCTAAATAAATCTTTTTACTACTAGAGGAACTGTCCCGAATATGGGCCCCCATTTTTATTTTTTTAGACAAATATTTTCTCTTTCACCTGAATTGTTCAATTTTTTGTATATATATTCCTTTATAATAGTAGAATCATGAACTTCATTGATATTGTGCTCATTGCTAATTTGTAAAATATTATTTAAAAAAATATGGAAAAATGTATTTTTGGGTACCTGACCTGAGGTGCTCCTAATATGGGCCCCTCACTAAGTTTCAAAAGAAAGACCAAGAAAATATATTTATTACCTTTATTTTAACTTAAATGCCCTCTACATGTATGTTTTAAATAATAAAATAATAAACTAAAATTTAAATGCAAAAATCACAAACGTAAAAGTCTTTGTCTGCACCAGAACAAGCCTCATGAGTCCACTGGGAACATTTAATACATTGAATCCACAGTTCTCCACGTTGATCCTCCGAAAATCGAGCGGAACAAAACATGCACTCTGCATCACTATTTTTTGGAATGTCACCTATTTGCTCTAAGTCATTATCTTCATCATCTGGCGTAAAATCTTCGTTAACTTCTGAGTCGCTTGAAAAATCATCCTGCTTTCTTTGTTTCTTCTTGGCTGATTCTGTTTTCTTTTTTATGGGTTCGTTTTTGCTATAAAAAACTCTTTTTTTGCCCTTTACTCCAGCTCTTGAGGTTTTTGTTAAAACTGACATTTCCATGTCATTTTTATAAGGTGATGAAGTTATAATTTGAGCCTTGGATGATTTTCTGCCTCGATTAGTAATTTTTTTAGTTAAAACTGGTAAGGGTGATAAATCAAATGGAGAAATAAATTTTTTAGGTTCTTTATCTATCGGTTCCTTCAGGCAGCTGAGAGGTGGAGTTGAATCTTTGGAACATCCAGGTTTTGGCTCCATGACATGACTGGTGGAAGAAAAACATCCAGGTTGTGGCGCAGCGATCTGATCTCCGAAAGTTGAACCTGCAGTTTCGGGCTCCGTTATCTGAATTTTGTCGCTTTTAGGCTTCTCCAAAGCGCTTTCGGTGTCGCTATTATCACTTATATCAAGTGAAGTAGCGCTGCAGTTTTTGCTGCATTTTGCCTTTCAGCGATAAAATCAGATTCAGTAAAAATATGTTTATTAAGTGGCCAGATTCCAGTGGCTTTAAACCCATTAATTGCAATTTCAGCTGTTTGGCATTTCAGAAATGCTTTTCCTATCAAATCAGCTAAATCAAAATGACTCAAAGCTCGTTGATTTTCTCTAAGCCATAGACGAATTTCTTCACTATAGTGTGTTTTGAAGGCGCCCATGTAGGATTTATCTAACGGCTGCATCTTATGAGTTGCGTGGGGCGGCAGTGAAATGATGACAACATTGTGCTCCCTCGCTAATCTGATGATTTCAATATTTCGTGTATGGCTGTAATGGCCATCCAGTATCAAGAGGACTGGTGATTCTTCAGTTGGCTTGACAAATTTTATGAAATGCTGGAACCATTCAGTGAAAATCTCCTGCTGTACCCAACCACTAGGATGCACGGCATATGCTGATCCATGTGTAGCTCCACGCATCAGCTGGTCGTTCCTATTTTTTCTTGGAAATATCAGGAATGGGGGAACATGTTGCCCACCAGCACTCATAGAAAAAATCACTGTTACAGTGGACCCACGTTCTGCCGATGTGAGTGCAGCTATCTGCCTTTTTCCTTTACGACCAATAATTCTCGGTATTTTACTTTGAACCACTGACAAGCCTGTCTCATCTACATTGTAGATTCTGTGTGGATCAAACTTTTTTGCTTCATATTGGGCTTCCAGCATGTCAAAAAATTCTTGAACGTTCTCCTTGTTGAAGCCAAGGGCTCTGGAAAATGAAGTTCCAGTGGGTCTACGTACAGACAACAATGCTTTATGTCTCTTTAAAAACGCGTCCAGCCAACTACGACCAGCTGTTTCATTCTGAAAAGGATGAACAATTCCATTCCTAACAACCAAAGCATACGCCATCTTACACAAATCTCTTTTGGTTAAACCATAATACACTCCTTCCATTTTAAGAATGTATTCTACCAATTCAGCCTCTATTTTTTCACCCAAAACTGAGGATCTTCCCAATTTTGATTTCACAGCTTCGGATGGATCAACATTGTTGTTTTGGCATTTACGTACCATCCTTTGGAGGGTTGATCTGGGAACATTAAATTGTTTTACAGCCTTTTTCAGTCCCATCTTCTTTTCAAGAACACTGCGCACTGCCACTTCCATATCACCTTTGCACCAATTTTTTCTTGAACTTATTTTCTTGCTTTTTCGCTCCTGACCCATTTTGCACCTGCAAAAAAAGTTTTAAATAAAAATCTTACAATCTAAGCGATATATAGTTAACGTACCCCGATTGTTTGAAATATGGGCCCGGGCCCATATGTAACTCGAAAGCAGGAAATATAGTTGTTCCGGTTTAACTGGAAGTTGAGTTTTTTTGGGAAGATAATAAAAATTGAAGATAGGGACATGTAAGCCGTTTTGCTCTAAGACGTACTGTTAGAAAGTTATAAGCTGTCAAAGTTCAAAAATGTCACTTTTCGAGAGTCAATATCTCGGAAACTATGAAGTATAGACTAATAATGCATTTAATAAAAAATAATTATAATTTTATGTGGAATTTAAAAATGTTAAAATATACTGGGTGTTATATTTAAAAATATAAAATTCGTTCGAATTCCAGACAAACTAAAAAGCTGGCAACAACGCCAATATCGTCATTCGGTGCGTTAGATCCTCTTACACAACTGTACCAAATTTGGTTCAAATCGGCCAGTAAATTGTGATGTTATTAAGCCGTTTCCAGACTTTATACACACACTGTATATTTTCCAGTGACGGATTTACAAATTTGCCGCTAGTAGGCTATTCAATTTTTGCCGCCCCTATACCAGTGACGGCTCGTGAGTTGTGAAACAGGTGAAGTGTTCGGGAAAGAAAAAGCCCGCTGCAGGCGAAATGCGCCGTAGGCGAAATTTTTTTAAGACCACGCCCAAATTTGGTCAATAATTTCTAGTAAATATTTTAAAAATTTATGATTACCTACTTATTTTATTGAAAATGAAATTTCTTTCGGCAAAGCCAGTAAAGTTCCAACTACCTTTTTTTATCCCCATTAACAGACACGGCCAACAATAAAGTTTATTTAAAAAAATACTACCCGTCGACCATGAATAAAGATTGTACAATTTATTTCTGTAAGAGAAAAAAAAAATTTTGGGCCAAATTTGCCGCCCCCTAAAATCTGCCGCCCTAGGCTCCAGCCTACTCAGCCTAATGGTAAATCTAGCACTGATATTTTCTATAATACTACGTCAAAATGACATTTTTCTTTTAATAATATTTTTAGTTAAAAATTATAAGAAGTAGATGTAGGATGTGGTTGTAAATAAAACAGTATACAAACCTAGGTGAAAAGTTTCATTACTGTCTCCGAGATATAGTTTACCTCGACTATCTAATCTCTCGACAGTAATGAAACACTTTCCACCTCGGTACGTAATATACTATTTCTCCTCCCTATATTGTAAACAACGCATTTTGACACTGTTTTGAAGGACGTAAGCAACAATTACCAAAAAGGTATCGATTGCCCTTGACGACGGGTTGTAAGTCAACTTACCACCCTTGGGTGGTAATAATTTATGCCATATAAAAACAATGATTTATAGATATTAAGTAATATTAAGTGATATGAATATTAATTACAATTATGAACATTATTTACAAAATTTGGATAAATGTTTTCTCGTGTTTTCTCAATTTGTGTAAAATGTTCTGACTCCATAATTTCTCCATCTCTAATAAAAGTTTTCTTTTACTCTTGAAGTACTGCAGGAGACTTCTGGCTTCGTTATATTGTATAAAATTTTATTTGCAGCTTCCTTTTTATTCTTGACGCTCTCCGCTACATAACCTCAATAGTTGCAGATTTCCATCCGCCATGTCGCTTGAGGGCTAAAACATCAACTCCAGTATTCGCTAGTAAAGTGGCCGATGTTCTTCTAAGGGAGTGTCCAGTATACTCCTTAAAGTTGTGAAAGTTCAGAAATTTAGCAATTTTACTTGGAATCGAGAGGTGCATATTTTTTTACAGAAAAACCTCTGACCTCTATTTCCAGGATGTCTCGCCATTATTGTAAAATGGCGGTATCGTTATTGGTTGTTACCGTTCTCAAGTCCACTTTCCTTTTGTGTATTTAAGGTGTTGTTTTCAGGCGGGCTTTAATAATAATTTTCTGCGCTGATGCTTGTAATACTGGATTTTTCATTGCATCGTTGATTAGGCTGCATATCATTTTTGTTTATTAAAGCTTACCAGCAGTAGCGACTCGTGGCAGATTAAAATGGGGATACTTAATATGTGAAATGTGGGGTTGCAGGCGCCCAACTACTATCTTAGATGCCCTTAATTTACTTACATTTAAAAATCAAATTTCGTTTCATAAAACATATGATTTTTAGTATTGACTTTCTTAAAAACGTCGAGCCGAGGGGAAGCATGCATCCAGTGTATCGTCAACCGGCGATCAAGTGATGTTATGGTTAGTTGAATATTAGAGACTTGGAAGTAGTAAACTATTAAAATCGTGTAGATGCTTTCATTTAGCTTGAAATAAAATGCTGTTGGGGTACCAAGCTTGTTACGGCCCAGTTACCCCAGCAGGAGTCAAAACTGACACATTTAGTTTAAAGAAGAAAGAATAAGTTTAAGACATTTTCAGAGAAAATTTTAAAAAGTTTCGTTTTTCAAGAACATCTTAAAAAGAAGTTCGCTGCGACCAGCACGTGTCTAACCCGTCAGGGTTAGTAAGATGTTCATGAAAAACGAAACTTTTTAAAATTTTCTCTGAAAATGTCTTAAACTTATTCTTTCTTCTTTAAACTAAATGTGTCAGTTTTGACTTCTGCTGGGGTAACTGGTCCGTAACAAGCTTGGTACCCCAACAGCATTTTATTTCAAGCTTAATGAAAGCATCTACACGATTTTAATAAAAATACCTACATACTTTTCTTTCTCTCTCCCTCATACTTGACGTCTTTCACACCTCTTCGACATAGTTGAATCTAACTAAAATATTTCTATCACGTACACTTAAAATGATTTCTAAAAAGTCCTCTATTTGACACTTTCTAATTTTTCTTTTCTTTTCCCACCCACAGTGGCTTTTCACTGGTCCTTGACCTTTCAGCGTGCTGATTTATCTTCTGTTGTTTGACTACAAAAAGTTTTTTCACTCCCCATGCGTGCCATTGAAAGCTCCATTATGGATTAGTTCCACCTTTTAATTTTATTTCTATTTTCTCTTTTGCTAACAACATCAGCTGTCCATTATATTTGTTTCAATTTCCTGATGATGAGTGTTTCTACACTCGAAACATGTCGATTCTACCCTAGGTTCGCCTAGCTATTGAATTAAAATTGTGGAGAAAGACTTTATGATTTTCTTTTCCCTATAATTATGATATGTTTATAAAAAAAAATAAGTCGTCAATTTTTAATTGCTTAATTAAGATTGACCGGTAATAACGTGCGAGCAAAAATTATTTGCATCAAAGAGGGCCTTGCATCTAAGGACGTAATGCTTAGCCGTAGATCTTAATACCTGTTGGGTGTCAGTAACTACCTGAATTAACAATCAATCAGTGATTCCGTCATCTTTGACAGTCGTTACAAGTAATTTGATTCATCGCTAATTTTTTAAATTTCTTAAACAATTCACACAATAGGCTTTACGGAACAGCACAAAACATTCATGGTTGAAGCGTATTTTCGAAACGGGGTTAGAGTAAATGGTGAGTGGCAATACAATCCGGGTTTGTGCATGGACGATTTTCACGAACATTTTCCTAAAGTTGCTTTTATTGCTGGGGATTTTTATCATTGCCTGAAAAGAACCATGGCTGTGTTTAGGGAAACAGGTTCTATACAACACAAAAAAGAGCAGGAAGACCATCTGTAAGAACAGAAGAACTTGTTGCAAACGTTTGTGAAATAATGCAAAATACGCCAACAAATTGTATAAGATGCCTGTCCCAAGAAGTGGGAAGATCTTATGGAACATGCAGGACTATTCTTAAGAAATAGCTAAATTTATTTCCTTATAAAGTGCAAGTATTCCAAGAAATACAAGCCGCAGATTTTAAAAGACGCAGGAATTACTCCCAATGGTTTACCCAAAATTTATTGGAAAGAAATGATTTATTAAACCTGACATTTTTTCGGATGAAGCCTGGTTCCACCTCTCCGGTTATGTGAATTCTCAGAATACACGCATGTGGAGTAGTGACAATCCCCATTTTTTTGGTAAAGTCCACATTGCACCCTCAAAAAATTGTTAATTTTGTAAACAACAAAAATAAATTTGTATTTGTCTACTTATTTTATTTCTCATTAGTTTGGTATATCATGTCATAATATGAATTTGACAAAAAAATTAACCTAGATTTGGTTAGATATATCGTCCCTATATCATTGTGATCTAAACCAAGCCCTACGTTTTTTAATCCAAGCCCTCATTTTTGCAAATAATTTTTACTCGCACGGTATGTTGTAACATGCAAATTAATCGTTGTGGTAGTTAATAGAAAAGGTGGATAAACAATCCCGAACAAACCTGAAGGAAATTCGATAGATATCGATATCTTTAGACGTTTTTGAGAGAAAGGTATAAAACACGTCGCGAGAGTGAAAAATACCCAAAAAGCGAAAACAGATCATTAATTTTGAGATTTGTTTTCTATATAGATAATAAGCAATTGACAACTCTGAACTTAGGTATTACCGGCATAATGTTGAATTTTCTCTTTTAAAAGCAATTTTCAGTAATAGCCCACTGTTTTTAAAATCGAAAGGTACCTACTAAAAAAGAGATGGATGGGTAATAAACTATTTTTGTTTTGTGTCTTAAATAACTTTAAAAAGTATTTTTCACCTCTAGTCAAAATTTCTCTTTCGAAGCAATAGAACTAATTAATTCTGCCAACGAATTCGAATATTTGGAACTGCCCAAACTTTTTGTTGAATAGGTGTATATCAAAAAGTAATTATTATTGTAATATTAATAAAGTGGACAAAAGTATGCAGCATAGTATGATAATTACTGTATGTATTGCCTATTTTTTAATCACGTCAAAGGACCATTGGCGTGTAGACGGAAGCGATGGAAGCATGAGAAGCATCAAACAAACAAAAATTAAATAGCGCGTTAGTTCTTCTAGATCTTTCAAAAACCTTTGATACACTTAATCATTCACTTTTGCTAGCAAAATTAAAATATTATGGGTTTAAAAAATCATCCTTAAATCTTATTAGATCATACTTCAACAACAGGTGGCAAAAAAATTTCAATTAAAACAATTATTCAGAACAAATTCAAATTTTGTCTGGTTTACCTCAAATATCTATCCTTGGACCTTTTCTACTTATTATCTATACCTCAGATATTTTAAAATTTTTCAAACACTGTAAGGTTCAGGCATATGCAGATCATACACAAGTTTACCTTTATTTCGACTGCCAAGACTATATAAACGCATCGAATTTGCTTAACGAAAATTTAAGCATGTTAAATCAATCAGTTATTCCGTCATCTTTGACAGTCGTTACAAGTACTTTGATTCATCGCTAATTTTTCCAATTTCTTGAACAATGGGCTTTATGGAACAGCACAAAACATTCATGGTTGAAGCGTATTCTCGAAACGGGGTTAGAGTAAATGGTGAGTGGCAATAGAATCCGGGTTTGTGCATGGACGATTTTCACGAACATTTTCCTAAGGTTGCTTTTATTGCTGGGGATTTTTATCATTGCCTGAAAAGCTGTGTTTAGGGAAACAGGTTCGATACAATACAAAAAAAGAGCAGGAATACCATCTGTAAGAACAGAAGAACTTGTTGCAAACGTTCGTGAAATAATGCAAAATATGCCAACAAATTGTATAAGATGCCTGTCCCAAGAAGTGGGAAGATCTTATGGAACTTGCAGGACTATTCTTAAGAAGCAGCTAAATTAATTTTCTTATAAAGTGCAAGTATTCCAAGAAATACAAGCCGCAGATTTTGAAAGACGTAGGAATTACTCTCAATGGTTTACCCAAAATTTATTGGAAAGAAATGATTTATTAGACCTGACATTTTTTTTCGGATGAAGCCTGGTTCCACCTCTCCGATTATGTGAATTCTCAGAATACACCCATTTTTTTGTAGAGTCCACATTGCACCCTCAAAAAATTGGTGTCTGGTTAGCTGTTTCCCGAAGAAGAATTGTTGGTCCTACTTTTTTCCATGATACAGTTAGTTACAGCACAGCGGTATAGAGACAATATTTTGAATCCATTTGTGGAGCAATTACTTGACGACGAACTACGTTTTGGATATTTTCAACAGGACGGTGCAACCGCCCATACACCCGCCGAAACTATTAACTACTTACGCAATTTTTTCGACGACAGATTGATCAGTTTTCGATAAGACATTGAATTCCCACCTAGATCACCTTGTTTAACGGTTATGGATTACTTTGTTTTTCCTCATTTAAAGAACACTATTTTTAAAACACCAGTTGCAAATTATTTAGAACAATTACAAGAAAGGAATATCCAAGAATGTGGTAACATTTCTCCATAGGTGCTGGTCAACACTTTCGAAAACATGAAGAGACGTGTGAAGTTATGCTTGGAGCATGGCGGTGGCCAATTTCAGCAATTTATGTAATTATTTTTCTTTTTCTTTCTGTATATTCTTACTTTGTTAATTTTGCAAAGAACAAATATAAATTTGTATTTGTCTACTTTTTTTTTTACGTCGGCCTTTTTCCGCAACGAGGCCAATCACCGACGCCAGGGAATTTGTCACACACTATCTGGTAATTTTTGCCGAATCCCTCTTTGTCGAGGGTAGGGTTCTTTAACGTGCCAACATCCATGACACGGGGCCCACAGTTTAACGTCTCTTCCGAAAGACGGCGCCACCTCTTAAACCAAATTCCAAATTTAACATCGACGTTGCCGGCACCGGGAATGGAACCCGGGCCTACGATCTGTGAGGCCGCTGCGCTGACCACCAGACCACAACGTCGATTATTTGTCTACTTATTTTATTACTCATTAGTTTGGCATATTATCATGTCCTAATATGAATTTGACAAAATTTTAACCTAGATTTGGTGAGATATATCGTCCCCATATCATTGTGATCTAAATCAAGCCCCACGTTTTTTAAACCATGCAAATAACTTTTGCTCGCACGGTACTATTCGTGTATCCCCCGTAGTCAATATGAAGAACGAGTCTGTTAACTCTCACTTCCGACATTAGATGCAATGGTACATGCTTCCACTCACCTACATATCTTCGATTCCCCCGTTGACGGTACCATTTCTTCTCGCTATCGGATGGTGTAGCAGGCGCCTTTCTTCCGAAGAATCTCTTCGTCATTCGATAAAGTTCAAGATCGCGCTTTGGTTTCATTGACACCGTTTCGCGGGCGTTCTTGCTCTTGTTTGACATACATCTGGTTCTCTCGTTTGTTGTCCTTGACGTACGTACGTAGATCGGGTTCCGTTTTTTTTCTTCATCTGCGGCCAGTTTCGATTATTTCTCGGCAATTTTTCTATAAAGAAGGAAAGTGAAGGAATAATAATTCAAGATGATACACATCGAATTTTCAAAAGAGGCAAATGCCTATTCTTCCGCAGAAAAGGTAGGTCCTTTTATGTGCCTAATTTGTACCCGCGGCTTCGCCGCGGTGCAAATAGATATTTGACAAAAAACAGTAAAGCGAGTAAACAAACAATATAAAATTTAAAATAACCAATAATTAATAAATAAAAATAACCAATTAGACCAGGGTCGATAATTTTTGAAACCAAAACAAATAATAGTAGGATAAAACCCATTGGAGAAGGAAGAGAATGAAACAAAAATTAAAGGAAAAATAATTTACGGGCGATCCGAGGTCGGAAAGTGGAAGGGGGTGAGTTTTTAAGGGTGGAAAACGATTTATCTCGATTTCCGGCAAAACTACAAGTCCTATGGAAAAACGTTAAATGGCAAAGATGTAGGTAATAAAAAGATCTACAACTTTTGTATTTACACTTTTTTCACATAACCTCAAAATTTATGTGAAAAATTCAAATAACCCAGTTTTTGGTTTTTTATTTTTATCTTTTACAAAAAAATTTTTTTTTCACGAAATTTGGTGAAATCTTACCTTTTTATGTCCCAAACACACTGTAATTTTTTTGATTTAAAATATTTATTTTTTCACCCTATTTTGACTTAATATCGAAAAAGAGCACCCTAATGCTCACGTCAAAATATCTGCTTTTTTAAAAAAGTCGGTGAGCTTTTTGTTCGTTGAAATCTCTACTTTCTGATGGTGTAAAAAAATATACATTACTATGGTAAATGTTCTCAAAAAATGCAAAGAAACGAAAAAAACTCGAATCCGAATTATTTTTTTTAATCATTATGTACAATTTTAAGCTATTTATTAAAATTTATACTTTAATTACTCGAAAAACGTAAGATTTCATGTTACATTGATAAACAAAAAAATTACAATTCTATAGAACATAAAGATCGCAAAAAATATGCGAAAATAGTTGTTCTAAATATAATTAAAGGTAGGATTTAAAGGGGATTTCATCACATTTACCATAGTAATGTATATTTTTTTTACACCATCAGAAAGTAGAGATTTCAACGAGCAAAAAGCCCACCGACTTTTTTAAAAAAGCAGATATTTTGACGTGAGAATTTTCGATTGAAAATTAGGGTGCTTTTTCGATATTAAGTCAAAATAAGGTGAAAAAATAAATATTTTAAATCAAAAAAATTACAGTGTGTTTGGGACATAAGAAGGTAAGTTTTCACCAAATGTCGTGAAAAAAAAATATTTTTTTGTAAAAGATAAAAATAAAAAACCAAAAACTGGGTTATTTAAATTTTTCACATAAATTTTGAGGTTATCTGAAAAAAGTGTAAATACAAAAGTTGTAGATCTTTTTATTACCTACAACTTTGCCATTTAACGTTTTTCCATAGGACTTGTAGTTTTGCCGGAAATCAAGATAATTCGTTTTCTACCCTTAAAAACTCACCCCTTTTCACTTCCCGACCTCGGATCGTCCGTAAATTATTTTTCCTTTCATTTTTGTTATAAGTATTCTCTTTCTTTTCCAATGGGTTTATCCTACTATTATTTGTTTTTCACTTTTTACCATTTTCAAAGGCTTCAGCTCTGGTCTAAATTAGCTACGACCAAGCAAATCATCTCATTTGTTCTCGTACTTTTGCAGAGCCGACATCTCTAGAGGACATTCTATCATATGACATGTTTACGAACGCTTACTTGTAAAATGAAAATCCTGACACTAAAAACGTTTACGTTTCATACTATTCCGACAATAACCTAACATTTTTTTTTATCATTCTACTGTCAAAATTGTAATTTTAGTTTCTTATTTTTACTTGCTACCGCTAGAGGGCAGACGTTCACGTTTTGCGGACTCTATAAAAGAGTGGAATATTCCGAATCATATAAGTACAGGGTGTCCCAAATTCGAGCCTCATCATGGGGATCTCGGAAACTATAAGAGATACAGCATCGGTCAAATTGTGGCAAAGTTGCGCAATTTCGTACTGAGCAATATCGCGAAAAAATATCTAAGCTTTTTTTTTTAGTTTTTGAAATTTTTGCAAAAAACTAAAGTTTTGAGTTTTTGTTTTTTTAAATTGATCGACTTATTTTATCCGCTACAGAAAAACAAGCACAACATTTTTAAGGCAACTTTTTACGCTCCATATTGAGACGTTTTTAGAATTTCGTTACAACGTTTCGTTTTTGTGGAACTATTATCAACTTTAATTTTTTAAATACGGACCTGCATTTTTTATTTTATTTTTTGATAGCCCTTTAAGCCCTGAATTCAACCATGTACCACACTTAATTATATTGAGACGTTTTTATGTCATTATTACATGTTCAGGAATGTGATAATTATTTTTAAATACGGCCCTGGTGTTAGTTGTTAGATTGAAATATCGTTTAGCGGGATTTTGGTGGGTTACAGAATCTAAAATATTTTGTAGTTCTTCCGGCTCCATTCGTGTACCATATTTGACTCTTGGTTTATTAAAACTACCATACTGGGCTAAATTAGTATCAAGCGTAGAAAAATAACTATAATGAGGCTGCAAGCGTTCAGGATAGTCCTGTAAATAACGATCACAAGAAATTTGTGAATTCCTATTGGAAGAATAATAAACTCGTAACATGTCGCGCTTTTCTAAAGCAGAAAACATAATTTTGCTGAAATATTGAGTATAAATGGTGACTGCAGTTGTCAAGATAATTAAGCCAAACAATCAAGGAAAAGTTCTTGTCATAGCCACTGTTTTGTTTAGTTTTATTTTTACTTTGTTACAATTTATATAAAAACTTAAATATAGTTAATTATTTGTATAAAATTCCGGATCAATTTACATGTTGTATGTGGTAAAAAGATTAAGTAACTAACAACAGGGCCGTATTTAAAAATAATTATCACATTCCTGAAGATGTAATAATGACATCAAAACGTCTAAATATAATTAAGTGTGGTACATGATTGAATTCAGGGCTTAAAGGGCTATCAAAAAATAAAATAAAAAATGCAGGTCCGTATTTAAAAAATTAAAGTTGATAATAGTTCCACAAAAACGAAACGTTGTAACGAAATTCTAAAAACGTCACAATATGGAGCGTAAAAAGTTGCCTTAACAATGTTGTGCTTGTTTTTCTGTAGCGGATAAAATAAGTCGAGCAATTTAAAAAAACAAAAACTCAAAATTTTAGTTTTTTGCAAAAATTTCAAAAACTAAAAAAGATGGCTCAGATATTTTTTTGCCATATTGCTCAGTACGAAATTGCGCAACTTTGCCACAATTTGACCGATGCTGTATCTCTTATAGTTTCCGAGATCCCCATGATGAGGCTCGAATTTGGGACACCCTGTACAGTGTCACCAGTAAAGTCTGCATCATATGGGATTTTTTTTATTAATAACCTTATTCGAAATTTGACTTTGGCATCAAGTTCTGCTTCGATCGAGATAAAAATTAAGCAGAAAAAATAGTAGTCACGTGATACGCATTATCTGTCAAATTTTAATTTTTTCCAAAAAATTATTCAAAAGTGGGGTTATTTCTGAAAATATCGAAAAAGTTATTAGAAAAAGTTTTTTTAAATGCCGTTTCTAGCCCACATGCAAAATTTCAGCTGCATAAGATAATTTTGATTTTTTACTTATATTTAGTAAATTGCACCATTTTTGCAAAATAAGACTCGACGTAAAACTTCTTAGTTTTGACAATGCTTTATTGCAGATACATTTTCTTTAAAGTAGCGCCATAATAAATGTGTGGTTTTCTACAAAATCAAAATTGGGCTATTAAAATTTGGTCGCATGTGATGCAAAGCTTATTTTGTTTTTGACCCTGTATAAGGTAACGCCATAAAATAAGTATTTTTGAAAACGTAGTTTGTGTCTGAAAGTAATACACGTTAACGTTATTATGACATAGCTTAATAATAAATTATAATATAGGGGTTTTAAATTAAATCGTTGAAAATAGTTAAACTTTAAACTAAAATTAATTTTCCACTTAAAAAACACTTTAGTGAAGGCACTGTGTTCTTTTTTGTCTTAATATTAAGGTGTATTACTTTTAGACACAAACTACGTTTTCAAAAATACTTGTTTTATGAAGTTACCTTATACAGGGTCAAAAACAAATAAACTTTGCATCACATACGACCAAATTTTAATAGCCCAATTTTGATTTTGTAGAAAAACCCACATTTAATATGGCGCTACTTTAAAGAAAATGTATCTGAAATAAAGCATTGTCAAAACTAAGAAGTTTTATGTAGGTTGCGTTGAGTCTTATTTTGCAAAAGTGGTGCAATTTACAAAATATAGGTAAAAATTCAAAATTATCTTATGCAGCTAAATCTTTGCATGTGGGCAAAAAACTTAAGTATAACTTTTTTCGATACTTTCAGAAATATATAAGTACAAACACGTCGACTTTTTTATTTTTTGATAAGAAAAAAGTTGAAAAAATTTATATGTCAATCTGTCAAAATTTGAGAGGTGTCACATCAACTTTCTTATTTAAAGAGATAAAATTTTTTTGATTTCAGATTCTTAAAGGTACTATCCTAGATGAAAAAATAGCCGTTAAAAATTTTACATTGACAGCTGTCAAAATTTGACAGAAGTGATAAAAATTTCATTTAATTAAATTTTTTCATATATAATATCACAAGAGATAAAATTTTGTCGGCAAAATTTTCGAAAGGTATGAAAGTTTGTTGCTTGGCAATTTCGCGAATGACATTTTTGACAAAATCACGAGCCGTCAGGCGAGTGATTTTGTCGAAAATTTCATTAGCGAAATTGCTTAAAAGCAACAAACTTAAATAAATCCTTGAGAACAATTTTGCTTACACAATTTTTTCACGAGTGGTATTCGACATGACTATTTAACTAGAAAAAAGACAAAATTTTGCCGCGGCAAAAATCACATGTGAATTTTGTCCAGGTAGGTGCAGGTAGTAATTTTGCCAGTAGAAGACCGGCCGTTGCTATGACATTTTGCCAGTGTAAAACACTCTAGTTAAATAGTCATTTGGAAATATTGTAGCTACCATCTCCGACAAGAAAATTTTAAAAAAAAATTTGACGTTTGGAAAAAATTAAAATTTGACAGATAATGCGAATCACGTGACTACTATTTTTTGCTTCATTTTCATCTCGATCGAAGCAGAACTTGATGCCAAAGTCAAATTTCGAATAAAGCTATTAATAAAAAAAATCCCATATGATGCGGACTTTACTGTATATTTTGAAAACGAAAGTGTAATCGGAAAATCTGCTACAAGAGAAACAGAGTTTAAGGATAGGTCTTTCAATATTTTAAAATTGAAGTAAATCGTATGGGCGGATTCGGAGAAAATCGGTGACAGCGAAGGGCAATAATTGTGTTTATTTTACATACGGCGATGAACTCTTAATTTAAACGCGATCCCTTTCGTTTACCTCTATAGTTAAATTAATTCTCTAATCTGCACTTTGTTGATTGATAATCGTTAAAGAAACCTCAACTTAACAACTGTAATTATTGCAATTCGTAAAACTCACAAATTAAATTTTTATTTATCTAGATCACAAATGAAAGGCGTTGCGTGGTACATACTTAAACCATCAATGCGAGTGTGCAATCTTTGTAACTCTGATAATAACATAAAAGATCTTAATTTTATCCGATTACTTTGAAAAATCGGAAGAATTTTGAACGAAGTAAGGATTTTCAAATTTTCGCGCCAATATGAGTATAGACAGATCTTGTCTGGTCACGCTACAAGCGTCTAGAGTCCGGCTATGGACTTTTTAACCGGCCAATCATAGGCCGCCGTCTTAAAGAAAGTAATTTTGAGGTTAAGCCATGTAAAACCGGTTGTTGTAAATCAGGAACATAAAATGCTATTTGTTAATATCAGTGTATAGGTTTCTTTAAAACGTCAGACGTCACGTATGCCAAAAACACTCTCCTCTGCACAGCGGCGCACCCAGGATTTTATGTTAGGGGGGGCCCGCCAACCAGTGCTGGAAGCAAATTTTTTAATCAACTTTTAAGTTACGCATTTTTCTAGAACTTTGGAGCTTTTTTAACAGGTACTCTTGCAGGGAAGATCGCAATAGCCTAGTCATGGGAGTCGTTAAACGGTTTCTTAGGGGGGGGGGGCATTGGCGGCTTGTGACTTGTTAACTTGGGGGTGTACTAAAAGCCTGCTGTAGGCGAAATGCGCCGCAGGCGAATTTTTTTTAAGACTACGCCCAAATTTGGTCAATAATTATTATAGTAAATATTTTAAAAATTTATGATTACCTTCTTATTCTATTGAAAATGAAATAAGATAAAAAATAAAAAGGCTAATTTATTTTTCATTAGTGGGTACATTGTTTAAAAGTAAAGTTCATTCATCTGTTTCTATTTGCAGCAAACTTATCAATAACAATAAAGTCCCTAGATTTACACTTTGTGGTATGTATCAAGTTAATTTCGAGAGTTTAGGTCTTCCCTTAATTTTAATTTCAATTTTTTGCTCAATACTTAATGAGCTAAAATTGTTTCTCAAACATTCATAGTCGTTTTGGCGTTAAGACTGTTTATTTTTATTAAAATAAGGCTTTACTACCCCAAAATAATAACAAAAATATAAAGGAAAACTCGAAATAATAAATTCATACATTCAATCAAACCATATCAATAAGTCAACTTTTGTCAATAAGTCAACTTCCAGGGGGAGGGGGGGGGGCAAATGCCCCACCTGCCCCCTTCAAACGAGGCCCGTGAGGTAAATCTAAGAAAATTGACTTTTTAAAATACTTATCCACTTTCATAATTTTTCATTTCATTGGGGGTTTTGGGGGGGGCCAAGGCCCCCTTGGCCCCCCCCCCTGGATGAGCCACTGCCTCTGCATTGTCAAAAGTTTATCACACAAAAAAACCACAAGCCTTGTGGATGTAATAAACAATTCAACAATAAACATTGTCTTTCAAGGCATGAAAGGAAGCAACATAATATTACATAAGTTAGGAATAATCAGATTTACAAGTGTACATAGGTACCTACTACAAATATCAACATTACAGAATAAATACAGTACTTGACCATTTAACAAGTATAAGTTATAATTTGAATTTAACCCCAGAAGATAAACAGTTTCAATGTTGTTACGTAACGAGAATTGTTTAATAAAAATCTTTTAAAATAAACCGAAAATTGTCATGTGTTCCTTTTTTTGTTTTATTAATTATTTTGTATTTTGCAATAAGATTTCTCAATACAAAAAAATAAAAAAAACCTGTAAAAATAGTAAGTACACTCGGGAAGGTTGTAACATCACTAGGCTAAACCGTTCTCAAAAATATACAATTTCCTTCAATCTAAACTGTCCTCTTCAAAAAAACCTCTGCATTAGGAAATATTTCCATATTCACTATTTTTCGTCTGCGAAAATCAAGGTAATTCGTTTAGTTTATTATTTTATTTCATCAATTTTTTCGCCTCAATTTAATAGGAAATAATACAATGATTTATGTGCGCATTCTAACACATTTTTTTAAGTTTCTCGCGGTTTATTGCGAATGTTGATTGGGCGGTTGAAAAGTCCACATCCACTCTAGACGCTTGTGGTCACACTGGGTTAGAAAAAAATCAGAAAAAATTTGGGATTGGTAGAATAACGTCCAGTTTCATAATTCGCAATGGGCTTTCTCATTAAATTATGATTTTTATTCTATTCTAAAGAAAAAATAAAATTTTCTACGTTTTCAGTAAGTATTTAAAATCCTCAATTATTTACTGAGTAAATAAATAAACAAGATACGGCCTTTAAAACACGGGAATAAACTCACTGACGTCACATCTGCCTCGACCCACGGGGCCGAGTTATTCAGCTGAAGGTCGAACGCCGCATCTACCTGAATATCGAGCGGATTGTTTTCTCTTTTTAAGCTGTTCTTGTTTATTTAGTTTATCAAAACAAAGATAGCAATATAATCCGTCGAGGCTGACGAATAAAATAATTGCAGGGATTATGGGATGACGTAATAGGGTTTTGATCTCATGTTTTTAAACTTTCTGCTTTCGCGGCGTCTTTCTAATTGTCTCTAGGAAAGGTTTGTGACCCTCTAGGAAGATTTTTATTATTGGAATGAATTTTCAATAGCTTATTCAGGATTGAGGAGGTTTCTGCTGAATATGATGAATTGGATTAAAGTCCATTGCTTTATAAAAAAACTAGCGTGTACCCGGCCTGCGTTGCAGCCCGGCATTATACGACGTGAGATAATAAGGCGAACAAACCTCAAACTCAACCGTTTGCCTGCCCGTCCACAAATTACATCCCTGCATAAAACATAGTATGTCTTCGTCTATTCCGGCTTCGGTGCTTCGGATCGATCGTTGAACGGGCCGGGGACCGGTTAGGTTGGGTCGTTCGTTCTCCCTACTCTAATTTATCAGTGTTTATCAGTGTTTCTCTATAATATTATGCATGTATTATACATAAAAACTTTCCCCTTGAATCACTCTATCTATTAAAAAAAACCGCTTCAAAATCCGTTGCGTAGTTTTAAAGATTTAAGCACATATAGGGACAGGACGGGCGATAGCGACTTTGTTTTATACTATGATGTTGAGTTAAAAAAAAGTATTTGTCAAAATACCCAAAATAATTGCTTGTCAGCAAACTAGGCTGCTAATAATAATATTCTTACGAAACTGGTGAATATAGTTTTTTGCAAATAATTTTTTTTCGTGTCAAACTAAAATTGATCAATCCACGTGCTGGGATTATATGGGTTATTTCTTAATTATTTTAATATCAATAGATTATTTAACATTTTGACATTAAAAAAATTTGAAGTTATTCTGTTTATAAATCAAATTCGTGGTCTATATTTGTTTTATCGTCGTTGATATACCGAGTTCAACGGTGCCCAGTAAGGTAGGGTTGCCAAACGTCCTGATTTCCCAGGACACATCCGGGATTTTAGGGTGTCCGCGGTATTTTTTTAACAGCATCAATGACGCAACTCGTGGTTGAATAACGCTTTTTACCTTACTATTTTCGAGACGTACAGTTGTTAGAATGTAAGTATAGTTAGCTGGTGGTGGTGGTGTCTCTAGCAGTAACCAGCTATGTATCGAATATTTATATATAATTTTTCAAAATTAATTATTTTTTATTGTGGACCATAATTATAAGAAAACTACGTTAGTCACGTTGGTCTTCTTGTAAGAAAGTATACCAAACCACTTTCGTTCTATACACCTGTACGAATAGAAAATAGATAAAAATAACGGATACTATCGCGAACGATGTATAACCATTACCGTTTTGTTGTTACAGAAGATAAAAAAAAGTACCGGTAATTACGAACGATTGTTAAATAGTAATTTAAAAACGTATTTTTTTCATTGGCATACATAATTTATCTACTTTTAAACATACGCAGAGCCTAGAAAAAATTATTAAAGAAAATTATAACGGTTCTGTGTCAGGTGGCGCCTCACTGCTTGAATCCATTACAAATAGTAAGGTAGGATAAAAAAAACGTCCTCAAAGTTGGGTTTACCTAAATTAAATAATAAAAGTTTCCTTATAGGAAAAATTGATAATTATTTTAGGGCCTGCCAACGTCATCTTTGACATAAAAACTTAAATATCTTAAAAACGCTTAGACTTAGGTATAGGACATGATATACGAAATCTGCATAGAAACTTACGTAGAATCCAAAAATGTAAAAATATAAAGGGGTTTCCAATTAAAATAAGCAAGTTGGCACCTACTTCCGGTAGAACCGGAAATGCCACCATATTAAAATTATTTTAGCCGGGTTGCCCCCATCAACATTAGCATACTGTCAAATTTTCAAAATTATCCTATGTACAGGGTGTTTCATTAAGGTCGAAGAGCGGCCATATCTCGGAAACTACTGGACATAGAAACTTAGGAAAAGAAAAATGATAATAAAAGTGGCCATGAGAAAATTCTGGAAATAATTTTCAAGTTCCGCATTTTGCCGCAAGAGGGCGTAATTGAAAAGTAAATTTTTAAACTCCGAAAATTCCACATTAAGGTATATGTTTGATAACACCATTTTAAAGCTTGGACAATTATGCATCATTTTGGTCTTATGCTCATTGGCGTACCGACTTTAATAAGAGTGGGGGAAGCTGTTGAAAGTGTAATCATTTAAATCGTTGTAACTTATAAACGACTTATCCGATTTTAGCAAACTAAAGACTGGTTGGAAGAGAAATGTATGCACTTTGACCAGTCGTATTTAGTTGTCCATAATAGTTCTCAAAAAAAATGCTAGAGGGCGCAATTTCCAATAAAAATACATTTTTTGATTTTACTCCGAAAAAATAAATCATACGGTATAATTATGATACCATAATCAAGAAGGAGATGAAATTTGCTAGAAAAAATATTAAAACCGCAGCTCGATATCTCCGTTCGTTTTAGAGTTATTGCCAAAACAATAATTTTTAAGACAAATTGCGCCCTCTAGCAATTTTATTAGAAACTATCTTGTACATTGGATATGACAATTATAGGTACTTACCTTTCTCTTCCAAACAAGCGTAAATTTAGTAAAATTGGTTAAGTCGTTTAGAAGTTACAGCGATTTTAATGTTTACAGTTTCACTTGATAGGAGTGGGAGAAGCTATTGAAAGTTTAAACATTAAAATCGCTGTAACTTCTAGACGACTTATCCGATTTTACTAAATTTAAGCTTGTTAGGAAGAACCTTCAATTGTCGTATCTAATGGTACAAGATAGGTTCTAATAAAATTGCTAGAGGGCGCAATTTGTGTTAAAAATTATTGTTTTGGCAATAACTTAGAAACGAACGGAGATATCAAGCTGCGGTTTTAATATTTTTTTTAGCAAATTTTATCTACCTTTCGATTATGGTATCATAATTATACCGTATGATTTATTTTTTCGGAGGAAAATCAAAAAATGTATTGTTATTGCAAATTGCGCCCTCTAGCATTTTTTTTGAGAACTTTTATGGACAACTAAATACGATTGGTCAAAGTGCATACATTTTTCTTCCAAACAGTCTTTAGTTTGCTAAAATCGGATAAGTCGTTTATAAGTTACAGCGATTTAAATGATTACACTTTCAAAAGCTTCCCCCACTCTTATTAAAGTCGGTACGCCAATGAGTATAAGACCAAAATGATGCATAATTGTCCAAGCTTTAAAATGGTGTTATCAAACATATACCTTAATGTGGAATTTTCGGAGTTATGTAAAATTTAAAAATTTACTTTTCAATTACGCCCTCTTGCGGCAAAGTGCGGAACTTGAAAATTATTTCCAGAATTTTCTCATGGCCACTTTTATTGTCATTTTTCTTTTCCTGAGTTTCTATGCCCAGTAGTTTCCGAGATATGGCCGCTCTTCGACCTTAATGAAACACCCTGTATAGTTTTCCCTATATACCAGTGTGTCCACGGATAAAGTTTGGAAGAGGAAAAACGTTTTTGTTAGTAGGTATAAGAAAAAGTCATTCTTTATAAAAGCGTCTGCTTCTGCTGAAACTACAATTTCGAGTATCAGATTTGCGATTACTATACAGGGTTCGCCAAAAACAATATTTTTAGTTTTTCGGATCTTTTTTTCCTTGCTTTATTAAATGAATTTTGCTTGTACTGAAACTACAATTTCAAATACTATCACATTTGCGATTACTATACAGGGTTTGTCAGAAACAACATTTTTAGTTTTTTGGATTTCGTTTAAAATAAATTTATGTAAAAACAAACAGGTATTGTTGCTTTCTTACTTTGAATATGATTTTATATGTGGCCGATGAGCAACGATTTTGTTGTAAGAAAGCCATTTTTTATTTGCCTACTTTTGAAGTATTTTTATTATTACATGTAATTTCTTCAATTCATTCAATCATAAATTATAAAACTTTTATTTAAACGTGGTACCTCCGAGTTAGCGCATAGTTCAACTCGACATCTAAATTCCCGATAACAATTCCTAACTTGCTGCATAGAAATATTTGCAATAACTACTCTTATTATTTTCCTTTAAAGAGATCTAATAAGTTATTATTGAAATTGGTTTTATACACGTGTGGCTTCAGATATCCCCATACATGAATATTCGATAATTGTGAGATGGGGACTTCTACGTCCCAACTGATTTGGACCATAGGTACCTTCCAATCCATTTGTTCCCAAAGTGATGATTTAGCCAATCATCAAAAGGAATTGAAAATTAGAATTGACAAAAAAAGCCAAAAAAACAAAACCCTGTATAGTAATCGCAAATGTGATATTTGAAATTGTAGTTTCAACACTAGCAAAACTCATTTAATAAATCAAGGAATTGAAAAAAACCAACCAAAAAACTAAAAATGTTGTTCGTGACGAACCTTGTATAGTAATCGCAAATCTGATATTCGAAATTGTAGTTTCAGTACAAGCAGTCGTTTTTATAAAGAATGACTTTTTCTTCTATACCTACTAATAAAAAAGTTTTTCCTCTTCCAAACTCTATCCGTGGACACACCATAGACAATTTACCTTTAGATAAACAAACAATAATCACGAATGTGGCAGTTTTATGGCCTCGCGCATGTAAACAAAACTGGGAACTATTAGACATGCGCACTGCAACATTATCGTTTGACGAATGGGAAAATAGACAGATCTGGGCTTTAAAATTTAAATTCTTGCTCATATGCCACCATAGAGGGTTTATTTTACCCCTATTTGGGCATAATACAATTATACAACGGCTGCAACTAGTACTAGTAATTGTTTATATTACAATCCGAGTCACTAAAAGCACAAACACAATTCACTAACTAAACTACACAAAAACCAGAAATCCATAAATATTAAACACCAGTCCCACAATCCACGATAGCCGATCCGATAGCTGAAAACTTTAGAAAACTACAAGAAATCCGCAGAGAAGAGAAACCTTAAAACACAACAACAAAAATGGCGGCCGAGCCGGTTCTGGAGAGTATTTTTGAGCGCGTCGATTATTGTCGATAAAGTAGGACGGCCGATAACACGAGGTTTGTGCGCATGCACGAAGGTTCCCCGAATGAAGACAGCTGACCGACGAGTCATGCGCTCGGACGTATTTTTCCACCCATAAAACGTAACTTTTGTTTGCGCAGGAGATAAGCTGTAGGTATCTAAAGGTAAATTGTCTATGGGACACACTGTATGCTTTTGTGCTATTAAAGAACAAGATAAATATTTGAAAACTAGTTAAAGTCGTTCGGCTTTAGTGAATTCTCATAAACAAACGACATATCTTGGAAACGTTTTAAACGATTTACATTTAACACATCATATAAAAACGTATTTTCCCGAAATTTCCAAGGCGTCCTTTTTACGACTTTTAAGTTAAAAAATATATATACTGGATCAATATTGAAACCATTTTGTGGCCAGTTTAATAACATTGTACACACGGTTAATATAATATTTAATAAGCATAATATACTATGTTAATAGGAAAATGTATACTTACAAAAACATAATGTATTTTTAATTTTTATTGCCTGGTTGAGTTAATAGTCCTTAAATGTGTTAAAATGTTATTTCCGGTGAGAAGATGGTCTCCAAACCACAGTTTTTGGCTATATTTTTTTTA
The DNA here is from genome assembly GCA_963969555.1 of Polydrusus pterygomalis. NCBI lineage: Eukaryota > Metazoa > Arthropoda > Insecta > Coleoptera > Curculionidae > Polydrusus > Polydrusus pterygomalis. Next base: position 13,547,476 of record OZ018383.1, read on the forward strand.
TCTACCACCATTGAATAATAGGGGCATAATACTTCTGATAGTATTGCGCTGTCAAATAGGACTAAAATGGGGGGTATTTCGACCTTAGTTCCTTAAAAGGTTGAACGAAATTGGGTATTTGGGATCACTACATTTCAGTTTGACCCAAATAAGGGAAAATATACGTAATTTATATCCGTATTTTTAATTTTAAAGATGGTCTACAATTCTCGGAAAAATTACCTAGTTTTAAATACGCCTCGACATGAAATAAAGCGCTAGCTAATATTTAAAATGTTACTACAAGGCGAAAATTAGTGTTTAGCAGTGGCGGCTCGTTAATGAAGGGCTCTGGGGCGCCGCCCTCCCTGCAATTATTTCAAACAGAATCCAATAATACTTAACTTACTAACTTAAAAAACCAATAAAGCAATCTATGTAAGCAATCCATTAAATTCGCGGGCATAAATTTAAACTAAACATAGCCCTATTCCAACGGGCAGGTTATACTCATAGACAAGCGAGTTGCGCGCTCTCAATGTTTTTTATACTAAGCGCGGGCGGGCGACCGATTATCCGTCCCGATTCAACGCGGCTTCTCGATGAATTGCCATGACGACAGAGGCGTGACGTCACCTACACATCGCACAACGAGCAATGTAATTTCGAACTATTTTGAAATAACAAACCTCATCGTCACTTTTAGTCACTACAACCTTCATCATTAAATAAATATCATCGGGGGCTTCAAACAGGAATTTATTTACATCTTCCCTGTCAAACACATTAGATTTTTTGGGTTTATATCCGTCATTTTTTCTTTTTAAAAATGCTCGAAGTTTAGGATAGGTTAGGTACTTAGAAATATCTATGTTTTCCTCTATGAAAAGGTTGGACTCAGCATGGAATAATTCACATCATAAGCTTGATGGAGACTTTAATACAGCAGCTTTTTCGTGAAAGTACGCTAAAAGCACGGTTTCTGAAACTGCAGTAGCAGTCTTTTGTTTGGCACCATTTCTTGAGGTATTGATTGAGGTTGCTTCATACCTCTTCCTCGATTTTTCTGGCAGCAGCGACAGACAAGCGATATTTGTTGATTCTTCTATATCCATTTGGCTGTTATACAAATCAATAATTTCAATTTCCCCCAATTTTTGATAATAAACTGTCAGCTTGACGTTGTTGTTCAAATAACAATGCTTATAATGCTTTAGAAACCGGTCAAAGCTGTCCATAATTTCATACGAAAAGTATCGAATTAAATTAATAAAGATCCAAGAATAAATTCTGCGGGGAGGAGAAAAATGTTATATACCTTCCGGGATGTAAGTATATTTACTAGTCTCGAACTTTATTGCCAGCCCTCAATATCGCTCGGGCGCAAAATCGTTCTCGACTAGTAAATGTTACTTACATCCCTCGTAGTATAAATAACTATTTTGATGGGTTCCAGCCGAATTGGGTCAGTTTAAGGTCCTTTTGTTCTTTTTAAACGATTAATCTCTATCTAGTAATGGTACCTGTTCCGCTGTAGATTGTAGAACGTAGGTACACGTGTAGGAAGCTACTTCCTAAGAACTAGGACAATTTACAAAAACTATAGGTACGTCATGTGCTTCGAATATTTGGTGCAACGACCGCTTACATGACACAACCTTTCTTCTAACATTAATTAATTATCGAAGTGAAGAAATATTATTTTTCATGGACCATAAACGCGACTGCGGCGTCAGTTTCATTGGGTTAAAAGTATAATTTTTCTATTATATCCTTTTAATGACGTGCGATAGAATATTGAACTTGGCCTTTGGCGACGATGGGTGTGTTGACATAAATTTCATGTTATTGTATAGTACACCATCTAAGCCAAAGTGTCATGAGAAAATGCATAAATAGGAGTTTAGGCTGTGAACTGGTGTTAATAATATAATTTAGGACTATACAATCTATAATAGGAGTATTTTTGAAGAGTAATAAAAGCATAACATCCAAAAAAATGTTTTGTACTTTTACACCTATTGAAAACACATCCCAATAATAAGAATCTTCTTAGAGGGTCACAAACCTTTCCCAGAGACAATTAAAAAGACGCCGCGAAAGCAAAAAGTTTGAAAACATGAGATCAAATAGTATATTAAAGTACACGTTTCATAAGAAGCGGTTTTATGAAACATGTGCTTTATACATTTTTTCTATTTCACCTTTTATAATCAAGAAAAATACATTCTAAAAAGAAAATAAATGCTTCAAATTTTGTAAATTTTTATGTCTAAATTTTATGTTGGTAATACTATTTTTTATCATAGTAGACTCTGGACAACAAAAATTATTTTGCAAACTGTCATTTTTTGATTTATTGACCCATTTTCACCACGAGATTCTAAAGTTATTTTAGCGATATGAGATTTGAAATTGGACGGAATACGTTGTATGATCCTTGAACATTCGGTACATATACAGAGCGTTCGGAAATTTGGGCGATTTTACTACTTTTTTTTGAATTTCAAAAGACGTGAATTTACGTCACGGCATTTAGTATAGGGAAGATGGAAAATTCAAATAAAGTTGAAGTTAAAATCGACATTGGAAGGTTAGTAGATTGAATTTTGGATAGAATTTGGCAGAAAATGATAGCTTGAAGCATCTACAAAATATTGATTTATAGATTTATGCAACCAACATACATGACTGTTATCCACACAGAATAAAAAAGTAGGTTATCAAGCTATTTTTCCTCTGCGAAAAATGGGTTTTCTGGTAAATCACCAAGGCCGCGCAAGTCAATGAAATAAAACATTTAAATGTTACCAACATCAAATAAAGAAAAAACGCGTATCGAAATAGCTTCATTACGATACGCAAATGCGTATCGTACTGAGCTTATTATGAACGTGAAATAGAAAAACCTTGTTAAGTCATCCCATTATTCGCGCAATTCTTTTATTCGTCAGCATCGACGGATTATATTGCTGTCTTTGCGGCGTTCGACCTTCAGCTGAATAATTCGGTCCCATGGGTCGAGGCAGATGTGACGTCAGTGAGTTTATTAAAACATAACCATACTTATCGACGACATGCACTTTTTTGCATGCTTCACATGCACGCACCGTGCTTGTTTATTACTGAACAAAAATTTTCACAAAAAACACCCGAAAATAGCCACTAAATAACTTAAATTGCGTTTGACTAATCCAGCGACGTCGCAACAACTACCTTTCATTCATTTAGAATTTCGAATAGTAAGCGATACTCCTTAAATAAAATGCATGTTGCCAAAGTGCCGGATACGATTACAATAGAAACGAATTTTAAAATTCTCCTATTGAAGTTTTAAAAAGCAGTGGAGTAATTATTGATAAATTAATTTATTTTGAATATGAGGGAAATAATTACGCATTATTTTTTTTGTTTAACAGTTGCTGGAGCTATTGAAATTGCCAAATTAGCATATTTTTGGGGGGATTTTGCAAGATATTTTTGTCAAATACAGGGTGTTTCATTAAGGTCGAAGAGCGGCCATATCTCGAAAACTACTGGGCATAGAAACTCAGAAAAAAAAAATGATAATAAAAGTGGCCATGAGAAAATTCTGGAAATAATTTTCAAGTTCCGCATTTTGCCCCAAGAGGGCGTAATTGAAAAGTAAATTTTAAAATTTTACATAACTCCGAAAATTTCACATTAAGGTATATGTTTGATAACACCATTTTAAAGCTTAGACAATTATGCATCATTTTGGTCTTATGCTCATTGGCGTACCGACTTTAATAAGAGTGGGGGAAGCTGTTGAGTGTGTAATCATTTAAATCGCTGTAACTTATAAACGACTTATCCGATTTTAGCAAACTAAAGACTGTTTGGAAGAGAAATGTATGCACTTTGACCAATCGTATTTAGTTGTCCATAATAGTTCTAAAAAAAAATGCTAGAGGGCTCAATTTGCAATAACAATACATTTTTTGATTTTCCTCCGAAAAAATAAATCATACGGTATAATTATGATACCATAATCGAAAAGTAGATAAAATTTGCTAGAAAAAATATTAAAACCGCAGCTCGATATCTCCGTTCGTTTCAGAGTTATTGCCAAAACAATAATTTTTAACACAAATTGCGCCCTCCAGCAATTTTAATACAAACTATCGTGTACCATTAGATACGACAATTGAAGGTTCTTCCAAACAAGCTTAAATTTAGTAAAATCGGATAAGTCGTTTAGAAGTTACAGCGATTTTAATGTTTAAACTTTCAATAGCTTCTCCCACTCTTATCAAGTGAAACTGTAAACATTAAAATCGCTGTAACTTCTAAACGACTTAACCAATTTTACTAAATTTAAGCTTGTTTGGAAGAGAAAGGTAAGTACCTTTAATTGTCGTATCCAATGTACAAGATAGTTTCTAATAAAATTGCTAGAGGGCGCAATTTGTCTTAAAAATGATTGTTTTGGCAATAACTCTGAAACGAACGGAGATATCGAGCTGCGGTTTAAATATTTTTTATAGCAAATTTGATCTCCTTCTCGATTATGGTATCATAATTATACCGTATGATTTATTTTTTCGGAGTAAAATCAAAAAATGTATTGTTATTGGAAATTGCGCCCTCTAGCATTTTTTTTCAGAACTATTATGGACAACTAAATACGACTGGTCAAAGTGCATACATTTCTCTTCCAAACAGTCTTTAGTTTGCTAAAATCGGATAAGTCGTTTATAAGTTACAGCGATTTAAATGATTACACTTTCAACAGCTTCCCCCAATCTTATTAAAGTCGGTGCGCCAATAAGCATAAGACCAAAATGATGCATAATTGTCCAAGCTTTAAAATGGTGTTATCAAACATATACCTTAATGTGGAATTTTCGGAGTTATGTAAAATTTTAAAATTTACTTTTCAATTACGCCCTCTTGCGGCAAAATGCGGAACTTGAAAATTATTTCCAGAATTTTCTCATGGCTACTTTTATTATGATTTTTCTTTTCCTGAGTTTCTATGCCCAGTAGTTTCCGAGATATGGCCGCTCTTCGACCTTAATGAAACACCCTGTATACAGGGTGTCCGGAAATGATGAGCAAAAAATTTAGGGGATAATTCTAGACCGAAAAATAAATGCTATCTCTTGCTATAACATTTTTTCCAAAATTGATTATTAACGGAGGGACAGGGTGTTAAAGTTAAATTTTATTTGCAGTTTTAAAATACATAAATTACTACAATAAATTAAATATTCAAATCGAAGGTTCCAAGTGACGCCCTTCCTCTTCAATGCATAAATTAATTCCTCTTAAAAAATTAAATTAATTAAATTAAAAAATAATAAATTAAAATGATTTCGTATTTATCCCATGCAAGCAATGTTATTTTAGCGCTTTTTTGGAAACGGTTAGATATAGCGAGTTTATGTCAAAAGGTTAGGAGAATTGAAATATTTCAGTCAAAATGCGCATACAGTGTAGAACAAAAAAGTTGGGACCATTCAAATTAAAGTATAGGCTCGTATGTGGCGTCCTCTACAAAATGCGAAAAAACGGTGGGCAAATTTGTATTCCTCATCTCGAAAAAGCCCCATACAAAATTTCGTCAAAATATTATGAGCGTGGCAAAAGGTATTGCAAAAAAACTGTAAATAAAATTTAACTTTAACACCCTGTAACTCCGAGATAGCATTTATTTTTGAGAGAATTATCCCCTAAATTTTTTACTCATCATTTCCGGACACCCTGTATAACTCTGGCTATGGCGCAAGGAAATGGCAGAAAAGGACGAAATGATTAGGGATCTGGTAAAACGGTAAATAATTTTGTCTCTACTTTGAAACGTCTTTGATTTAAACGATTTTTTTTTTAATTGCATAGTTGTTTCTGCATCATTTTTCGTCTTTTCCTTAAAAGCCTAAACACAAGTATTGAGTACCAGATACTTGCACACAAGTATTTACCTTTTTAATACGTAGCAATTTTGACTTTAAGTACCACTACTTTTTTAATATTTAACTGCGTAATTCCTTAGCAAAAATTACGTATAAAAATTTGAGTACAGTAATTGTCTCGATACCTTAAGTAAAGTACATTAAATACTTAAGTACCAATTTCAAAGACTTTAAATACTAGTAGTAGTAGTAACATGTTTTATTTAGCAAAAAGCTACAATTAAATATAGTTTTTAATACATTTTCTTAACACATTTTTATAGATTTATTTTTAAATTTTAAAACGCAACCTTCTTTTAACAAGAACAGACAGAAAAGTTAAACATTTTGTAGATTGTATCAAATATTACGTTTCATTTTGTTTTTTAATTAAATGTAATTTTAAAGCTTTTTAAACAGTTTTAATGATTTTTGAGATTTAATAGAATTTTCCAAATTATTATATTCTATCAAACCTTTATAAAAAATAGATTTATAAGCTAATGTTTTAGACATTCAATCCACAAAAAAATGTTGATTAGTTCTTGTTTTACAATTATGATGGCCATAATTAAAAGAACAAAATTTTTTTAATGCAATTTTAGGCAATAAATTATTTTTAATTTTATGTATAAAGACAGTGGCGGATTTAGAGGGGGGCACAGGGGCACGTGCCCCCCCCCCCCCCCTGTCATAATAATTTCGCACGAACCAACCTAAGCGCAACACCCAAAATTTCAAACACAGTGACAAAGCATTGTACTGTAACAACCAAATATTTGATGCCAAAACTTTACAGCATTTAGAAATGGATATTAAAAATCAGGTTTTCAACGTGGTTTGATAATTAGCGAAAAGATGGCGTAAAAGCACGTTAGATAAAAAGCATACATTTTAGGATTTTAGAATTTGTGTTTTGTTACAGAAAACTGTAATCTGTGGGTTTGTTTACAAAGAAAGTGTATTATTTTGGGGTAGTAAGGACTTATTTTAATAAAAATAAACATGCCAAAACGGCTATGAATGTGGAATATTTGAGAAACAATTTTAGCTCATTAGGTATTGAGCAAAAAATTGAAATTAAAATTGAGGGAAGACCTAAACCCGAAATTAACTTGACACAGATCACAAAGTGTAGATCTAGGGACTTTATTGTTATTGATAAGTTTGCTGGAAATAAAACCAGAAGATTGAACTTTACTTTTAAACAATGTACCCGCTAATGAAAAATAAATGGGCCTTTTTTTATTTTTTTTATCTTATTTCATTTTCAATAAAATAAGTAGGTAATCATACATTTTTAAAATATTTACTAAAAATTATTGACCAAATTTGGGCGTGGTCTTAAAAAATTTTCGCCTGCGGCGCGTTTTGTCTGAATCCGCAACTGTATAAAGATAAATAAAAAATTTAATTTCTGACATTCAACCAATCTAAATTTTTTAACATAAAATTACTTTTTGTATATTTGTCACAATTTAAAATAATCCGCATTGCCTTATTTTGTAAAATTTGTAATTTATCAAATATTTCCTTACTAGCACAATATAAAATGGAAGACCGATAAAGAAAATGTGGTAATATAATAGTATTAAATACAGTTTTTTTAGAAAACAAACTTAAATTAGAACTGATTCTTTTAAAATAGCCTACTTTTCCGCTAATCTTCGATATGATACTTTCAAAATAATTAAATTTTTTAAATTTTGAATCAATGATTATCCCTAAATATTTAAAACTGTTTACTAATTCCAATTTTTCACCATCATTTACAACATTTATATTTTGACAATTTAAATTATTACCCATAACCATACATTTAGTTTTTGAAATATTTAATTTTAATTTATTTACTTTTAACCAATTTAATAATATATTTATCTCAGAATTTAGAGTATTTAGACCATCAAAAATATTTAAAACATTAATGTAAATGTAAAAAAAAAAATTAAGGTGTCATAAGCAAACATTATTTGTAACTTACACATTTTTAAAACTAAAGGCATATCGTTGATGTATAAAATCAATAATATTGGACCTAGTATACTTCCTTGAGGAACTCCTATATTATTTATTTTTTTATTTGAATATGTTTTTGATATTGTTGTTTTTTGTGACCTGTTACTTAAATAATTTTTAAACCATTTATCAACGTTTCCGCGAATACCATACTGATACAATTTACTTAATAACCTAGCCCTGTCAATTGTTTCGAATGTCGGCTTAAAATCCAAAAATACAGCTAGGTATAACATTTTCCCCTTGATCAATCAGTACCACAAATTTGCTTTTGGACTTCGATTAAACTTTATTCATACACGACCTCCTTATGAAATCTTTTAAAATGTCTCACGCCACAAATCGCTCTATACACACTAGACTACGTAACGTAAAGACGCTACCTCCAAGTATGGTAAAAAATGTCGAAAATTTCAAAAATTACATAATTTCGGTTTAAAAAAATTCGTTTAAAAAATCATAAAAAGTAATTAAAAATTACGCGAACCGCAAAGATATCCATAGTGTCCATTACAGGGTATATTTACTGTCGTGTCTATACATCATTAATCATTTAACGATCATTATCCAGCTTCGAAATAGCGAAGAATCTCACAAGCCTTTATTTTAACATTTCGGACTGTGCCACTAGCTCCAACTCTAAAGGCATAATAATTGATAAAAAAAAACTCGTTATTACATGCGGATTAACATTTTAATACGAAATGAATGAAGTAACAAATCAGCATAGAATTTGCTAATGTTAGATTAGCAGATCTGTTCCATTTTTTTTTTATAATGTTTTATAGGGTTCAATCAAAAAAGTTTTTATGTCCATAAAAGCTCCATTAAGGTTCTAATTTTCTCTTTTGCTAACACCATCAGCATAAAATAGATTTCTGTCTCCTGATGATGAACGTTTCTACGTTCGAAACACGTAGAGACCATTTAAAATAGAGTTTTTATTCTATTAAATTTTGTGGAGGAAGACTTTGTGTTTTTCTTTCCTTCTCATACTTTCAACTCAACTTTAAGGTTGAATTCTCAACGTCATTCAATCTATTGCCAACCTATTTTGCGTTGATTTTTTGAGTTTATTATTTTAATAACTAACATTTAAAGAAAATAAATATCGTCATTACATTATGTAGGTAGTATCTGATATATTACAAAAATATCAATTTAATTCATTGCTAATTTTGGGAGAATTGTATAGTGAAAGAACAATGAGTGACAATGACATAATAATGTTAAAAAAAATCTTACCCGATATTTTTCGCTATACAATTCTCCTAAAATAAGTTCTGAAATTCCTTGATATTTATTAAATATGTCAATTATTACCTATAGAATATCAAGTCGATACTGATTTTCTTTAAATTTTGTATAAAAGCTAGAAAACATAAATAAATCTACGCGAAATAGGTTATAGGTTGGCAAGCATGTTGATACTCCTCCCACCTTAAGTATGGACTATTTCTTCAAATTAAAAAGTTATTACTACAAATTTTTAATAAACAAAACAAGCATTCTGTGTGTCATAAAAATCGATGTCGAATCATGTCAGAATAGTAGGTTCTGTAACGAGGTTGGAATGAAAATTCGATCCGAGTGGAAGATTCCGAACGCGAGCGTAGCGAGCGTGAGGAACCACGAGCATCGAATTTTCATTCTAACCGAGTAGCAGACTATATTTTCTCCACGACCATCCAGTTCCAAATCTGATTCATCCGATTTTTTACTGATTTTTTGACTTGCACTAAAATTTGTCTCAAAATAATTATTACAACGCGGCCATTTTTATCTGACACTGACAGTTTCGAAATTCATGGCAACCTATGTCGTTTATCTAATTACAGAAAATTCATTCCGTATCTTGTTATGGAATGAAAATACACGCAAAACGCATAAGAAGCAAGTGTTTCAGAATAAATATTCCAACTCAAGAGCGAGAATTTTTACATTCTATTATCAAAAATGATTTTGGAATTATTGCATTCAGTAATGGTCGTGGAGAAAGTAATTTTTCAAGTAATCCGAACAAACCATAAATTATACATTTAACTTTAGATATATACGTACAACTTATCTCCTGCGCAAACAAAAGTTACGGGTGAAAAAATGCGTCCGAGCGCATAGCTCGCTAGTTCGATGCCTTCCCTCCCAGCAGAATTGTGCATGCGCACAAACTTTTTGTTATCGGCCTGTCCTTCTTTATCGACATGCTGAAAATACACTCCAGAAACGTTTTCTCTGTGGATTCCTTGTTGTTTATTGTGGGTATTAAATATTTACGGATGTCTAGTTTTTGGGTAGTTTAATGAGGAGTAGTGACGTATCTTGATAATATAACTTTATTTTATTATGATCAATTTAAACACATCTAATTAGGCTTAGGCTATACAAATAGGTATGAAAATAAAGAGAAACACACACCAAGACAGACTATCCCGATGCATGCAAAGAAAAAAGTAAATACCTAGGTATGTTTGTATTACTCAAGGGGTCCATGGTTCAAATTCTCGAGCAAAAACTTTTTCAAATTCTTGAACAAGAAGTTAAATTTTAAAGCCCGGACCTGTCTATTTTCCCATTCGTCAAATGATAAGGTTGCAGTGCGCATGTCTAATCGTGTGTAGCTCTGTTTACATGCGCGAAGCCATCAATTTGCCACTTTCGTGATTATTGTTTGCTTATCTAAAGGTAAATATCTATGGTTACAAACCCGAAAATGTCACAAGAGTCTGCAGGGTGAACCAAAATTTCTTATTTTCCTATTTCCATATTTTTTAATTCCGTCGAAAAGGTATATTGGCAACCGGTTTGTTCGTTGTTACGTGTTACCCAGAGCATTTTTTTTTAATTCAATTTTTTCCACTAATATTATTTTATAAAAATAAAATTTTAAAAAAATGCTCTGGGTAACAACGAACAAACCGGTTGCCAATATACCTTTTCGACGGAATTTGTTCCTCTAGTTATCGCCTCCTGTTAATATGAGCAACGTTGCCAAATGTAAAAATATGGAAATGGGAAAATAAGAAATTTTGGTTCGCCCTGCAGACTCTTGTGAAAATGTCAGACCATCTTTAAAATTAAAAAATACGAAATATAGACCAGGGTTGAAGCCTTTGCAAATGGTAAAAAGTGAAAAAAAATAATAGTAGAATGAAACCCATTGGAAAAGGAAGAGAATATAACAAAAATGAAAGGAAAAATAAATTACGGGCGATCCGAAGTCGGGAAGTGGGGGGCGGCGGTGAGTTTTTAAGGTTAGAAAACGATTTATCTCGATTTCCGGCCAAACTACAAGTCCTATGGAAAAACGTTAAATGGCAAAGTTGTAGGTAATAAAAAGATCTACAACTTTTGTATTTGCACTTTTTTCACATAACCTCAAAATTTATGTGAAAAATTCAAATAACCAAGTTCTTGGTTTTTTATTTTTATCTTTTACAAGACACATTTTTTTTTCACGAAATTTGGTGAAAACTTACCTTTTTATGTCCCAAACACACTGTAATTTTTTTGATTTAAAATATTTATTTTTTCACCCTATTTTGACTGGGGTCGGGTTTGTCCGGCAAAACTACAAGTCCTATGGAAAAACGTTAAATGGCAAAGTTGTAAGTAATAAAAAGATCTACAACTTTTGTATTTGCACTTTTTTCACATAACCTCAAAATTTATGTGAAAAATTCAAATAACCAAATTTTTGGTTTTTTATTTTTATCTTTTACAAGAAAATTTTTTTTTCACGAAATTTGGTAAAAACTTACCTTTTTATGTCCCAAACACACTGTAATTTTTTTGATTTAAAATATTAATTTTTTAACCTTATTTTAACTTAATATCGAAAAACCACCCTAATTTTCAATCGAAAATGCTCACGTCAAAATATCTGCTTTTTTAAAAAAGTTGGTGGGCTTTTTGTTCGTTGAAATCTCTACTTTCTGATGGTGTAAAAAAATATACATTACTATGGTAAATGTGATGAAATCCCCTTTAAATCCTACCTTTAATTATATTTAGAACACCTATTTTCGCATATTTTTTGCGATCTTTATGTTTTATGGATTTGTAATTTTTTTGTTTATCAATGTAACATGGAATCTTACGTTTTTCGAGTAATTAAAGTATAAATTTTAATAAATAGCTCAAAATTGTATACAGTGTCACCAATAAAGTTCGCATCATATGGGATTTTTTTTTATTAATAGCTGTATTCGAAATTTGACTTTGGCATCAAGCTCTGCTTCGATCGAGATGAAAATTAGGCAAAAAAATAGTGGTCACGTGATTTGCATTATCTGTCAAATTTTAATTTTTTCAAAAAAATAATTTAAAAGTGGGGTTATTTTTAAAAATATCGAAAAAAGTTATTAAATAAAGTTTTTTTAAATGCAGTTTCTAGCCCACGTGCAAAATTTCAGCCGCATAAGATAATTTTCATTTTTTACCTATATTTTGTAAATTGCACCACTTTTGCAAAATAAGACTCAACGCAACTTACATAAAACTTCTTAGTTTTGACAATGCTTTATTTCAGATACATTTTCTTTAAAGAAGCGCCACAATAAATGTGTGTTTTTCTACAAAATCAAAATTGGGCTATTAAAATTTGATCGTATGTGATGCAAAGTTTATTTGTTTTGGACCCTGTATAAGGTAACTTCATAAAATAAGAATTTTTGAAAACGTAGTTTGTGGTTGAAAGTAATACATGTTAACGTTATTATGACATAGCTTAATAATAAATTATAATATAGGGGTTTTAAATTAAATCCTTGAAAATAGATAAACTTTACGTTGTTAAACTAAAATTTATTTTCCACTTAAAAAACACTTTACTGAAGACACTGTGTTCTTTTTTGTCTTAATATTAAGGTGTAGTACTTTCAGACACAAACTACCTTTTCAAATATACTTATTTTATAGAGTTACCTTATACAGGGTCAAAAACAAATAAACTTTGCATCACATACGACCAAATTTTAATACCCCAATTTTGATTTTGTAGAAAAACACACATTTAATATGGCGCTACTTTAAAGAAAATGTATCTGAAACAAAGCATTGTCAAAACTAAGAAGTTTTATGTAAGTTGCGTTGAGTCTTATTTTGCAAAAGTGGTGCAATTTACAAAATATAGGTAAAAAATTAAAATTATCTTGTGCGGCTGAAATTTTGCATGTGTGCTAGAAACTGCATTTAGAAAACCTTTTTCTAATAACATTTTCCGATATTTTTAGAAATAACCCCACTTTTAAATTATTTTTTTGAAAAATTTAAAATTTGACACATAATGCGAATCACGTGACTACTATTTTTTTGCTTAATTTTCATCTCGATCGAAGCAGAGCTTGATGGCAAAGTCAAATTTCGAATAAAGCTATTAATAAAAAAAAATCCCATATGATGCGGACTTTACTGGTGACACTGTATAATGATTAAAAAAAAATTTTCGGATTCGATTTTTTTTTATTTCTTTGCATTTTTGGAGAATATTTACCATAGTAATGTATATTTTTTTACACCACCAGAAAGTAGAGATTTCAACGAACAAAAAGCCCACCGACGTTTTAAAAAGCAGATATTTTGACGTGAGAATTTTCGATTCAAAATTAGGGTGCTTTTTTGATATTAAGTCAAAATAAGGTAAAAAAATTAATATTTTAAATCAAAAAAATTACAGTGTGTTTGGGACATAAAAAGGTAAGTTTTTACCAAATTTCGTGAAAAAAAAATTTTCTTGTAAAAGATAAAAATAAAAAACCAAAAATTTGGTTATTTGAATTTTTCACATAAATTTTGAGGTTATGTGAAAAAAGTGCAAATACAAAAGTTGTAGATCTTTTTATTACTTACAACTTTGCCATTTAACGTTTTTCCATAGGACTTGTAGTTTTGCCGGACAAACCCGACCTCGGATCGCCCGTAAATTATTTTTCCTTTCATTTTTGTTATATTCTCTTCCTTTTCCAGTGAGTTTCATCCTACTATTATTTTTTTTTGGTTTCAAAAATTATCGACCCTGGTCTAATCTTCTTCTAATAAATCTAATAATCTTCTTTCTAAATCTTTTTTTACCAGCGACACGCATTTAAACCATTTACTCGAAACCCCCTTGAACTTATCGTTTTTACTTCAAGTTATATTTGTTTATTTAGAATAATAAAGTAATTTTTGAACATTTATTTTGACATCCATACGTCCATACTATTAGCAAACACTAGTAAAATTAAATTAAAATAGGTGTGGTGAACTATTACCTCTATTACTTTTACCTTTAAATAAAATATAAGATGTAAGGTATAACGAGAAGTAATATAAAAGGCAGAAATTTATGTCTTATTTAATTTAAAATATAGTTTAAATAACTATAAGTGGTGACCCCGGCGTTCAAAATGACAATTTAACTACAAAATTTATCAATAATGCACATCGTTAAGGTTTTACAACAGTTTGAACTGAAATGCGAAGGATCTTTGAATGCAACACCATCTGGATTTTGATGACATACCGTGCGGGCAAAAATTATTTGCATCAAAGAGGGCCTTGCATCTAAGGACGTAATGCTTAGCCGTAGAGCTTAATACCTGTTGGGTGTCAGTAACTACCTGAATTAACAATCAATCAGTTATTCCGTCATCTTTGACAGTCGTTACGAGTAATTTGATTCATCGCTAATTTTTCCAATTTCTTGAACAATTCACACAATGGGCTTTACGGAACAGCACAAAACATTCATGGTTGAAGCGTATTTTTGAAACGGGGTTAGAGTAAATGGTGAGTGGCAATACAATCCGGGTTTGTGCATGGACGATTTTTACGAACATTTTCCTAACGTTGCTTTTATTGCTGGGGATTTTTATCCTTGCCTGAAAAGAACCGTGGCTATGTTTAGGGAAACAGGTTCTATACAACACCAAAAAGGAGCAGGAAGACCATCTGTAAGAACAGAAGAACTTGTTGCAAACGTTCGTGAAATAATGCAAAATACGCCAACAAATTGTATAAGACGCCTGTCCTAAGAAGTGGGAAGATCTTATGGAACATGCAGGACTATTCTTAAAAAGCAGCTAATTATTTCCTTAGAAAGTGCAAGTATTCCAAGAAATACAAGCAGCAAATTTTGAAAGACGCAGGAATTACTCGAAAATATGAAGAGACGTGTGAATTTATGCTTGGAGCATGGCGGTGGCCAATTTCAGCAATTTATGTAATTATTTTTCTTTTTCTTTCTGAATATTCTTACTTTGTTAATTTTGTAAACAACAAAAATAAATTTGTATTTGTCTACTTATTTTATTACTCATTAGTTTGGCATATATCATGTAATAATATAAATTTGACAAAATTTTAACCTAGATTTGGTTATATATATCGTTCCCATATTATTGTGATCTAAACCAAGCCCTACGTTTTTTAATCCAAGCCCTCTTTAATGGAAATAATTTGCTCGCACGGTATAACGAAGCTAGACCGAAAAGAAAATTTGGAAAAATCGTATTGTCATGCACGGTACATACGATTTTTTCGAAACTAACCCTTAATTCTAGAATCATGACATTTTGAGGATATCTTCTCTTTAAAACGTAGACATCCAATAAGAAGGGATTTGCCCCTGGGGGGTAGAAATGGAGGAGATAAGTTTCCAACGCAACCGCTAGAGGAAAATATATAAGCGACACATTTAAGACAAATTCCTCGCTTGGGAGAAATAAACATTAGGCGAAAGTTTTGTCCCTAGGAAACGGAAAAAGAGGTATAGGACGTTTCGACCCTCTCAAATGTACAGGGTCTTCCAACGAGGACTGAACAGGGGCTCATTTTTGAGCTTCCTTGTATTTAAAGAAAAATCCAAAATAGCCAATCGATGTACTTTTTCCTGCAGAATTCAAAAATGAAACCAAAAATTTATTTGAACCAGAAACAAAAGAGTTACGATATGGATAAGGTGTTTTTTAAATGGAACTTAGCTTTTTTTTATACGATTTTTGGAAAGAGTGATTTTTTTTTTAATCAGAACGGACAAAAAAAAATCACTCGTTCCAAAAATCGTATAAAAAAGCTATGTTCCATATAAAAAACACCTTATCCATAGCGTAACTCTTTTGTTTCTGGTTCAAATAAATTTTTGGTTTCATTTTTGAATTCTGCAGGAAAAAGTACATCGATTGGCTATTTTGGATTTTTCTTTAAATACAAGGAAGCTCAAAAATGAGCCCCTGTTCAGTCCTCGTTGGAAGACCCTGTACACTTTTCAGGCCGATCAACCCGCCACGATCATCCAAGTGAGTGTGAGCATGTATACGGCTTGCTATAAGTTAAGCAGATTAGTATTATACCTTCCCTACACATTTTACGATTCTGAACGATATTTCACAGTTTCGCACGCTTAAACCGCCGACAATCACAAATTCAAACGAAAATGTTATTACTGGCCCCCCCACTCCGTACATTTAAACCCCAAATATTTACGTATGCTTCTCGATATTCCTCGACGATATTAATATTTTGTATATTATATTCGTTTCCGTAGCAAAAAGATCAGTACTTGTTTCTTGTTTCGGTCGCACTTAAAAAAAACAATCGAAGGTACCTCTAGGTACTTAATGTGACTCGTATTACGCGAGCCTAGATTTACAGTGGTTGAGTGTTTGGATTTTTAATTTTAACATTCAGGTAAAACACTTATTTATTCGTTAGTTCCAATGTTTCAAACCACCTTTCTTGTGCGGTACCATCCAGAAGAAAATCGTGTGAAGTTTTTAGGGCTAGGGGGGTAGATCACTATTAATAGTGAACTTCCCCCTTTTGGTGAAAATATCTGTATAAAAAAATGCAAGGTGATAACTAAATCTTTTTTTTACTAAATAAAGGCATTTATAATAATACCACTGCATTGTGTCAACAAAAAAAATGTACCCATTAAAAAATGTGGTTAAAATAAATACTATACTTAGTCAAATCTGGTCTTATCAGGCGGGTCCAAAGGTGACCGATCATATGAATCAATTCGAAAATTCCAGAGATTATCAAAATGTGGCGAGATTAGGTAGGTACCCGGAAAAAAGAAACATAACGTCAAAAAATACTACTTTTCTAAATTTTGATTTGTAATTTTCCTTATATTTTTTTAAAAACTGAACACGCTGACTCACTATCTGTGGCTGCTCACATAAAAATCTCCGGTTACAGTCTTTTTTATAGCGAAAATCCAACTTTTTATTAATTTTGATAACGATTCAAGTCCGATTTCCAAAACACCTTGAATTTTTAAATTTTCTTGTATAACTGGAAGAGTTACATTGGTTTTTGAACTGTATAAATCATAAATCACGTTCCGAACTCCCATTTTAATATCTTCGCTCAAATCTTCAGTCTTTGGCTTTCTTCATTTTTTAGTATTATTCTGTATTATATTATGCTTTCTTTCATGCACAATTTTCTGCACAGTCCTTAAACTAATTCCCAGTGCTTTTGCTACGGTTTCCTGCATATTGGTTGGCGAATTTTCACTTTTTCTTTCATTCTCGAAATAGTTTAACAAATAAATTAAGCACCATTTTCATTTGCTTGGGGATGCAAAAAACCAGAAAATTGCTTTTTATCGTTCATATTGTCACATTAAATTAATTGTCAATGTCGCAAACTGACATCTTTAAATCAAGCGAAGGTGGCGTTCTTTTATGTCCAAATTGCATAAGTCTGTCATATTTGTCTTACGGATTTTATTTGGACAGTATGATTAAACGCAATAAAAGAAAAGAAAAATTGGAAGTATGTCTTTGTTAAATCGTAAGACCCGCACGATAAGACCGGATCTGACTTTACCTACTTTTACAGGAAATTTTTACTATGTACAGGGTCATCCAAGCAGGACTGAACAGGGGCCTATTTTTTTAGTTTCCCTGTATTTTTATTTAAACCAATATAGCCATTTAGTTTATGCTTTGCCGTAGAATCTAAAATTATCATTTAAAAAGCGATTTGACTTAAAACAAAGGAACTGTGGCGTAAAGTTGTTATTTTTTCAATGGAACACCCTGTATATTATTTATTTTTATGAAACGCCCTTCTTTCCTGATTCCATAAATATATAGTTTGTCCATATTAGCTCAAACCATTTTTAAGATATGAGCAATCAAACATTTAAAAAGCTGTATTTTAATGCATCGCCATTACGGGGATTTTCTTTTCCAAGGCATTCTAGACGTATTAAGCTCAAATGAATACAGCTTTTTAAATGTTTGATTGCTCATATCTTAAAAACGGTTTGTTCGGGTTTGTTCGGGTTTGTTGCTAATATGGACAAACTATATATTTATGGAATCAGGAAAGAAGGGCGTTTCATAAAAATAAATAATATACAGGGTGTTCCATTGAAAAAAACAACAACTTTACGCCACAGTTCCTTTGTTTTAAGTCAGATCGCTTTTTGAATGGTAATTTTAGATTCTACGGCAAAGCATAAACTAAATGGCTATATTGGTTTAAATAAAAATACAGGGAAACTAAAAAAATAGGCCCCTGTTCAGTCCTGGTTGGATGACCCTGTACAGGGTTACAGGGATGTAACTCGAAAGAAGGAAATATAGTTGTTCCGGTTTAACTGGAAGTTGATTTTTTTGGAAAGATAATAAAAATTGAAGATAGGGACATGTAAGCCGTTTTGCTCTAAGACGTACTGTTAGAAAGTTATAAGCTGTCAAAGTTCAAAAATGTCACTTTTCGAGAGTCAATATCTCGGCAACTATGAAGTATAGACTAATAGTGCATTTAAAAAAAAATAATTATAATTTTATGTGGAATTTAAAAATGTAAAAATATACAGGGTGTTCCATTTAAAAAAATATCAAAGTGACCCCTAGTACTTTTGTTTGATGTTCAATTGTTTTTTGCTGAAGATATTCGAATTCGCGGGAGAAAATGACTTAAGATGGCTATTTCAGTTTTTTTTATAAAAGTACAGGAAAAGTCAAAAAATCGCCTTGTCTAGTCTTGGTTGGATAACCCTGTACAATGGGAATAAATTTGCAAAATTTTTAAAACAAAATTGTGACTGATTTAGTTATCTGATGTTATTGAAAAAAATGCATGTTGTATAAATAAGTCAATTATGGAGCGCTCTAACATTACCAGTCCCTGATAGTATCAAATTTTTATTTCAAATAGTTCTATGGGAAAAAAAAATTAATTAGTTACAACTCTAACTCTAAAAACAATCCAATCTATTTCCATTTAAAAACGTTTCAAATAATGTGAAAAGGAAGGTTGGTAGACATAATGTACCTAATAGCATCGATAACGCTAATAACAACAAATAACTACTAACAATAACATAGCTAGTAAAAATTATTTACATATTATCGGTTTTATCTGTTTTCCTCCGGGTTTTTGGAAATTCGTATATAGCAGATAATTTACCCCTTTGGGGTAGTTTACTAAAGACTAAAAAAAAGTAAGAATACCCTTAACAGCGATCATTACTCTCGACATAAATTTTATTTTTTTACAACACGCAGACAGTTTATATTTATAAAATAAATATGTTATTTTCTATAAACATTAGACACAACTAATACAGTGTGTGATTAGGATATTATATTTCTTTTCTTCTTTTTTCTATCTAAACAATCCAATGAAAAACCATAGCCGGTAAACTTAAGTATAGCCCAGCCCCTCCTTTTAAAAATTTGGAAACCCCGAATATTTATACCATTTGATACATCTTGACAAAGGTTAATTTCTATAGCGGTTTACTGGTGAAACGGTAGTACATTTTATATTTACGGTTTGAAATTTGGTACCGCCTTGAGGTATTGTATTGTTTTCTATTAATTGAAAACGACGTCATTAAAGTTTTCGCGTGGACAGATATAAAAGTGTTTCTAGTTTAATCTCGTTTTAACGGAAGATATTTAGGTTTTGTTATTAAAGGTACAGTATCTATAAATAAATTTTGTGTGCATCAAATTTCAAATCAAATTATTTTAAATAAGGTGGAATCTAACCAGTGAGGGGGCAACATTTTCTATTATCCATTTTATCCAAAATTTGGAAAATACGAAAAAGAAAATGATTTTTAATGTAAAATCCAAACGTTTCAGTGGTGTAACAAAGGGAGGAGGGGGGGTCGGCCAGCCGGAGGGCCCACATTGACGGCCCCTTTAAAATTTGCTGCCAGCTTTGCGTTTCATAGGTATTTCATTATACAGGGTGTCCCGAAATTAGGTGACAATATTTCAAGGAGATAAAGTACATCCAAAAATAAGACTAATACTCTCTATTAATATACCTTCAAAAACGCTTCGTTATGGGGCTAGAGCCCCCCGAATTGGAGCTATAATAAGCAGTTTTTTCACAATATCTCGAAAACCAATTAGGGTATCGAAACAAAATTTGATAAATGTTTTACCAATGACAAGACGCAATAAACGATTTAATTAGCTTAACTTTATTTCTTCCAGTGGCGTCCAACTGGGTAGGCAGTTGGGAGAATATTGCCGTAAGTTTTTTATTTTTAGGATTTTTTAACTTTAGGTAAAATTTTTAGAAGCCTTGAAGTCTTTTGTTGAAAAAAGGTACTCTTGTTTCATTGCAATAGGATTCACCCATTTCCAGTAAAATTGATTTTAAAATTTTCGGTTTTTTGAAATCCGGTGAAAAGGCTAAGGTTTTTTTTGCTTATCTCAGCAAACACTTAATATTAAAACATGAAATTTATTAGAAGTTCTACTAGCGACAAGAATTATGTATTAAAGGATGTTACTTTAAAATATTTTTCCAGTGACGTCGCACTTAAGTAAATATTACTATTATTTTTTTTTTAATTTTATAGTTTTAATGTATTTTTTTAATTTTAAATTTTTTGTTAATAAAACTTTCTATTATTGTAATTTGACAGAATGTAACGTTTTTAAATTAAACATATTTTTAGATTCCTTTGTTTTTTAAATATTTATTTTCATGGAGATTTTAAGAGAGTTTTAAAATAAAACAAAAAGAATAACAAATTGCAAATCAAATTTTATTGTGAACCGCACGGGAAACTAATTCTTAAGCAAGTACCAGTCATGTGTCCCCAAAAATAATAATCAAGGGGATTTAAATTAGGTGATCTTGGTGGCCAGGCTATGGCTACCAATCCACCTGGTAATTTTCTTCAAGCCAATTCCTCACGTGACGTCCGTAGTGAGCTGGTGCCCCATCATGTTGAAAGAAGTGCCCTAAACGTAAATCCAGTGGCACATTATCTAATAAATCCCCAAGTTGATTATGCATTATTATTATTTGTCGCTAGTAGAACTTCTAATAAATTTCATGTTTTAATATTAAGTGTTTGCTGAGATATGCAAAAAAAAACTTAGCCTTTTCACCGGATTTCAAAAAACCGAAAATTTTAAAATCGATTTTACTGGAAAATGGTGAATCCTAGCGCAATGAAACAAGACTACCTTTTTTAAACAAAATACTTCAAGGCTCCTAAAAATTTCACCTTAAGTTAAAAAATTCTAAAAATAAAAAACTTAGGACAATATTCTCCCAACTACCTACCCAGTGGGACGCCACTGGAAGAAATACAGTTAAGCTAATTAAACCATTTATTGCGTCTAGCTATGGGTAAAACGTGTATCAAATTTTGTTTTGATACCCTAATCTGTTTCTGAGATATTGTAAAAAAACTGCTTGTCATAGTTCCAGTTCGGGGGGCTCTAGCCCCATAGCAAAGCGTTTTTGAAGGTATATTAATATAGGATTTTAGTCTTCTTTTTGAATGTACTTTATCCCCTTAAAATATTGTCAGCTAATTTCGGGACACCCTGTATAATTAATTTAATTTTTTTATATCCTGAGAATTTAACTTCGTTAAGTGAAGAAGAATTATACGTGAAAGCGCGGAATTTGCAAACGATATACCATAAAGACTTGTCCATTGACTTGCCTAGTCAAATTTTAAGCCTCAGAAAGGGACTTGGAGATAGTATTTCAAAATTAAAAACAGTGTATGAACTTGCGGATCATTTATTAATAAAAAATCGGTGTGTTTCTTTAAATTCTCCAGATGTATCTAGTGCTGCAGTGATGTTATTTCTAATTTTACCAGTTAGTGTGGCATCAGCGGAACGATATTTTTCCAAACTTAAAATAGTAAAAACCCTTTTACGTAATCGTAATACCATGGGACAACAACGCCTTTCGGATTTATCCTTAATATATACGATTTATAAACGATTTTGCAAAAAAAAACTCTCAACGATCTGGTCGTTTTTTATAATACCTTGTATAGTACTTAGTAACATATAATGTTTGTGCAGACTTGTTGAGTGTTTATGTGTTTTTCTGTCTTTTGGATTCTATGAGGCTCGATCACTGATGCTACCCCCGTTACTACCATACATGCAGTGGCGCAACCAGAAATTTTGTTCGGGGGGGCTTTAACTTCTTGCGCCGAAGGCGCTCTTTTGCGCCGCGGGCGAAATTTTTTTGGGTGCCACGCCCTTTTTTGGGTAAAATACGTATGATTGACGAGAGCGACAGCCCCCTAAAACTTCTGCAATAATACGCCGCTAGCCCTAACAAAATATTTATGAAAAAAAAATTTAGAGATTTTATTTTAATTAGTAAAAATGTATTTAAAATAAGTAACGCATATATTAAGCATACTTATACTAAAACAAAACAAAAACCTTAAACAATAAGTTGTAAGTAATCACTAATAATACTAATATTAAAGTAAAATTCTTCGTTTTGTTTTTGCCATTTCGTCTAGAATTTCTTTCACGGTAATATCAATATCGTGGTTCGCATAAATAGGTAGACCAGAGTCGATAATTTTTGAAACAAAAAAAATAATAGTAGGATGAAACCCATTGGAAAAGGAAAAGAATATAACAAAAATGAAAGGAAAAATAATTTACGGGCGATCCGAGGTCGGAAAGTGGAAGGGGGTGAGTTTTTAAGGCTAGAAAACGATTTATCTCGATTTCCGGGAAAACTACAAGTCCTATGGAAAAACGTTAAATGGCAAAGTTGTAGGTAATAAAAAGATCTACAACTTTTGTATTAACACTTTTTTCACGTTGCCTCAAAATTTATGTGAAAAATTCAAATAACCAAGTTTTTGTTTTTTTATTTTTATCTTTTACCAAAAAAATTATGTTTTCACGAAATTTGGTGATAACTTACCTTTTTATGTCCCAAACACACTGCAATTATTTTGATTTAAAATATTAATTTTTTCACCTTATTTTGACTTAATATCGAAAAAGCACCCTTATTTTCAATCGAAAATTCTCACGTAAAAATATCTGCTGTTTTAAAAAAGTCGGTCTTTTAATAAGAAAACCAACAAATATACAGTGTCACCAGTAAAGTCCGCATCATATGGGATTTTGTTTTATTATTAGCTTTATTCAAAATTTGACTTTGGCATCAAGTTCTGCTTCGATCGAGATGAAAATTAAACAAAAAAATAGTAGTCACGTGATTCGCATTAACTGTCAAATTTTAATTTTTTCCAAAAAATAATTCAAAAGTGGGGTTATTTCTCAAAAAAATATCGAAGAAAGTTATTAGAAAAAGTTTTTTTAAATGCAGTTTCTAGCCCACATGCAAAATTTCAGCTTCATAAGATAATTTTGAGTTTTTACCTATATTTTGTAAATTGCACCACTTTTGCAAAATAAGACTCAACGCAACCTACATAAAACTTCTTAGTTTTGACAATGCTTTATTTCAGATACATTTTCTTTAAAGTAGCGCCATATTAAATGTTTGTTTTTCTACAAAATCAAAATTGGGCTATTAAAATTTGGTCGCATGTGATGCAAAGTTTATTTGTTTTTGACACTGTATAAGGTAACTTCATAAAATAAGAATTTTTGAAAACGTAGTTTGTGTCTGAAAGTAATACACGTTAACGTTATTATGGCATAGCTTAATAATAAATTATAATATAGGGGTTTTAAATTAAATCGTTGAAAATAGATAAACTTTACGTTAAGTTAAATTAAAATTTATTTTCCACTTAATAAACACTTTACTGAAGACACTGTGTTATTTTTTGTATTAATATTAGGGTTTGTATTACTTTCAGGCACAAACTACGTTTTCAAAAATACTTATTTTATGAAGTTACCTTATACAGGGTCAAAAACAAATAAACTTTGCATCACATGCGACCAAATTTTAATAGCCCAATTTAGATTTTGTAGAAAAACACACATTTAATATGGCGCTACTTTAAATAAAATGTATCTGAAATAAAGCATTGTCAAAACTAAGAAGTTTTATGTAGGTTGCGTTAAGTCTTATTTTGCAAAAGTGGTGCAATTTACAAAATATAGGTAAAAAATCAAAATTATCTTATGCAGCTGACATTTTGCATGTGAGCTAGAAACTACAGTTAAAAAACTTTTTCTATTAAATTTTTTCGATATTTTCAGAAAGAACTTTTGAATTATTTTTTTGGAAAAAATTAAAATTTGACAGATTATGCGAATCACGTGACTACTATTTTTTTGCTTAATTTTCATCTCGATCGAAGCAGAACTTGATGCCAAAGTCAAATTTTGAATAAAGCTGTTAATAAAAAAAAATCCCATATGATGCAGACTTTACTGGTGACACTGTATTACTAATAAAATAAGAGGTAATTCCGGCTTCCGCCATTGCATAACCCATGCACTAATATCCTCAAGGTCTTAAGATATTTTTTCAGTAAGCTGTAAATTACGTTAAAAATAATATTTTTCCTAATTTAAATAAGTGCTCCATGTCGATTATCTAATTAAAAGAAAGTGTAATTTATTAATCGGTAATATCATACCTATACCTCGTCAACTTTACTGTTGTTTGATGTTCCTTCGACTGTACTAAATAAATTCAAAATTATTAGAAACTTTTGCCAAAATTGTAGGTTTTATTCTGATGACGGACAACTGGGCGTGAAACGTCGCGAAATAAAACTGTGTTAAATTTGATTCTCGATCTTTAAGACGGCGACTGCCGATCGCTACGAACCCTCACCAACGTCTTGTGGATTATAGGTTCTAACGGATACAATTCGTTTCTGGAGACGCTGTTCTTCGTTCTTAATTATAGAGAAAGCGCTTTACCGGGAACAAAATTCGTCACATTGAAAAGGTACAATTTATTTCTTAACAAAATTGCTGCATTAAAAGTAGTTCATTATTTAACAAGACCGTTTTGCTAATGGAACTGATTACTACCAATAAAAACACTGTTCTAGCACATCTGGAATTGATATAACATCAAAGCGGATTTGATACACTAGCAGTTAATTTAATATGGTTTAATAAAAATAATCTATAAATACAAACTAAGTATGTCTTAGCAAACCTGTTGTATTAGATCATTTTCCTTAGTGTCATATAATATATTAATAAAACAATTCAGTTATTGAGATTCATTACCTGCTGAAAGAGATATTCTCTGCGGCACTTATATCACTATTAAAACAATTATGCCCTAAACACAATGGCATTGTTAATACCCAGGGCCTATTTTTGGTTCAAGTGGGCCCTAGGCTCACAAACCCTCTGGGGGGCCCTCAAAAAAATAGCGCCGCAGGCAAAAACTTTTCGTGAGCCACGCCCTTTTTTATTCAAAAAGAACAATAAAAACAAGTAGAACTGTCAAAAACTAACATTTATATTATTTTGTCATAAAATAAACATAACACAAAATAAATAATAGAACAAACACAGAACACAAATAACCAAAAAATGGTCATTAAATTAAAATATTTAAATTTTTCGTTTGCGCATTTTCATTTCTGCAAATTGGTTAATTGTTAATAATTTCATTCGAATCTATATTTTCTAGTACTTCATTTTCCACGTTAAGAAGGGCCAAAGATGATAAATTATCTTCGTTCAAAGAGTTTCTCAGATATGATTTAACCCTTTTAAGACAACATTGCATCTTTTTGCTTTTCTCGTTCATTTTCTATCATTCTTTTCTTCTTGCGTTTATTGCTGCCGCTTAAATGTTGTCTAGGAATCATGGTACTTTTTATCTGCCGACTTAAGATGTAGAACACTAAAAAAAATTCAATTCTTAAATTTACTATAATATTGCATACAAGTTTAATCAGAAAAAGAGCTATGAAAATATTTTTTTAAGAAAAATTAATTTACTTACCCACAAAAATAGATATCTATTAATTTTGTCAAATTAACAGTTAAAGCACTTTTGAAAAATACTAATTATTTGCAATTCAATTAGGTTTGCCCAATGCTTACAATGTTTACATTACATTAACTGCATGAACTATTAACGAATAAAAAGAAAGACAAAAGCATGCGGCGACTCTCGCTATCCAGGGGCGAAGAATGTTGTCGGTACCGTTTAAACCTTTGACGCGTCGAGCATCAAAAGATCCTTTTGTGATGCCGAAATGTCGCCTATTGGACAGTTATCGCGTTGAATTTGAATTTCGGATCGTAATAACAATAAATGGTTTTCTAGAAAAAAAAATTAATTTTCCAATCTGACAGCCTTTTCTAGGGATGCTATTTGAATTTTAATAAGCGTGCATTATACTTTTTTATGTCCTACTCGGATATTATTGTTTCATAATACCATAGTTACCAGACACTTTAAATTGTATACCGTGCGATTGCATCAAAGAGGGCCTTGTATCTAAGGACGTAATGCTTAGCCCTAGAGCTTAATACCTGTTGAGTGTCAGTAACTACCTGAATTAACAATCAATCAGTTCTTCGTCATCTTTGACAGTCGTTGCAAGTAATTTGATTCATCGCTAATTTTTCCAATTTCTTGAACAAATCACACAATGGGCTTTACGGAACAGCACAAAACATTCATGGATAAAGCGTATTTTCAAAACGGGGTTAGAGTAAATGGTGAGTGGCAATACAATCCGGGTTTGTGCATGGACGATTTTCACGAACATTTTCCTAACGTTGCTTTTATTGCTGGAGATTTTTATCATTGCCTGAAAAGAACCGTGGCTGTGTTTAGGGAAACAGGTTCTATACAACACAATGTGATAACATTTCTCCAGAGATACTGGTCAACATGCACTTTCGAAAATATGAAGAGACGTGTGAATTTATGCTTGGCGCATGGCAGTGGCCAATTTCAGCAATTTATGTAATTATTTTTCTTTTTCTTTCTGTATATTCTTACTTTGTTAATTTTGTAAACAACAAAAATAAATTTGTATTTGTCTACTTATTTTATTTTTCATTAGTTTGGCATATTATGTCATAATATGAATTTGACAAAATTTTAACCTAGATTTGGTTAGATATATCGTCCCCACATCATTGTGATCTAAACCAAGCCCTACGTTTTTTAATCCAAGCCCTCTTTGATGCAAATACTTTTTGCTCGCACGGTATAACCTAGGGCACTAAGGAAGCTTCTAATGCCCTCGGGCATTAAGAGAAATAAATAGGAAAAATAAAAGTAATAACTTTTTATTAACGAAAAAACTTATTTATCATTTATATTAAATAAACAGTTATGAAAAGACCCAGTAAAAACGAATTTACCGGCTTTTGATAAGTCAATGTTTTCTATTATGTCGTGATTGTCAATAACAGAAATTGACCATGATTGAACGTTTTTTGATGTTGATGGTACTCTAGCTATTAATTTCGAAATTTTGTTTTTAGAAGACATACTACTGTCTTCCAAATATCCCTCAACCACAGCTGAACTTTTCCAACCGCCATAGCGCCATATCTTTTCAATGTGATCATGTTTGCCCCCGCGTCTGCCAACAACGTTGCAGAGGTTCTGCGCAAACAATGACCGTCAGTATATTTGTCCGCATCGCTTAGACCCAGGTATTTTGCAATAATGGAAGGAATCTTGCCTATGGTGTTCTTCCAAACTGGCTGTGAAAAACAACGACCGTTACGGTAACACAAAAAGAATCCATTGATGTTGCAGTTCGTCGGGCGTAAAGACCAATAAGTTCTCAGTAGCTTTAAACAACCCATCTCCTTCTCATCAATAATTGTGAAGACACGCTGAATTTCAGCACATCGGTTCTGCGCAAACAATGACCGTCAGTATATTTGTCCGCATCGCTTAGACCCAGGTATTTTGCAATAATGGAAGGAATCTTGCCTATGGTGTTCTTCCAAACTGGCTGTGAAAAACAACGACCGTTACGGTAACACAAAAAGAATCCATTGATGTTGCAGTTCGTCGGGCGTAAAGGCCAATAAGTTCTCAGTAGCTTTAAACAACCCATCTCCTTCTCATCAATAATTGTGAAGACACGCTGAATTTCAGCACATCTTCTCGGGTCAAAATTTTCGATTTCTTCGCTTCATATCCTTTGGATGCTTACTTTAGATACTGGCTTAACTTGCAATATTTTGCAATGTCTATATTTTTATTAACTATTAATGTCTTCTTTAACATTGAACATTTCGTCCATAGGGAATTAGGAGTAAATGTTCCAGACTATAATCGATATACATAATTAATATTTTAATATAATTTACAACAGCAATTTTAACATAACAATTCCCGGAAATATCCAAGTAGCGCCGCGCCGTCTCGTTGATAATTTTTACATCATTATTTTTCATCCAATCCCCAAACTTTTGATATTCCTTATTAAAGGCGTCTTTAGACTTCTTTGGGACAAGATTATCCAAAGCTTTGGCAGCATTCGCAGCAATTCTATCCGGAATCAACTTTAATTTTAGTTTTGACTTTGACACAGCACAACAATGAACACTTATTACCTTTGTTTATTTAGCAACTTTATAGGTAAAAAAACCTTTCGTGATTTTGAATGTTCGTTTAATTTAACTTGGAATTATCTGAAGTAGGACACATAAAATATTATTTTATTTTACCACGGGCATAACTTGATGTCTATACCCTCGGGCAACTTTCAGATTGTTGCCCTCGGAGGCATAAACATCATCATAATGCTCCTAATACATAAATAACTATTATGGGCCTGTGGTTCTACTTGTAAACTAAATTTTCATTACTTAAGTGTATTGGTTCTGCCCCGGCGTCTTTGTAACACACAAATTATATGTATAAAAAATGTTTATAAATAAAAGCAAGGATACAATAATAGTGTTGGCAATCAAAACAATAGTTCACCTTTGATATGTATGTACTTTTTTATAACAAAGTACATATCTTATACGATTTATTTAATATATATATTACATGACGGTTAAGTAATAATATAAAATTTGTAATTTAAATTAAATTAGCTAATAAAACGCAGGATAAAGAAAAGGCATCACGGTCGTTAGTATTTTGGAAAAGATTTTTTTATATTCTCTTATAATGTTATACAGTCACCGGCAAAAAGTTGGCAACATATGGGAATAGTTGTTACTCCAACCTAAAGACAATGTAATATTATAAAACTTGTATTTAGACGCCAAATTCATTTAAATTAATTTATTTCTAAAATAATTTCTATTAAAAACCCGATTATTTATAGGAAAAACTTCAATTTAGAATTAACCACAACATGAAATCTAGAAATGAAAACAAATTGGAACGACCAATACATCATACATAAAGAAAAATATTAAACTTCTATTAAATATAATAGTTCAATATACAGTGACCGGCAAAGAGTTCGCAACATATGGGGAAAATTTTTATTAGCGGAATATTGAAAAATCTTTTTTGGGGGATTGGATGTGCATGTCCCATAACCTTAAAATCGATTTTGACATACGTCACGTAACCAATGGTATGGCGGGAAAGTTGAAAAAACCAATATGAAATCATCATAAATCAGATAAGTTGATGAGATATCGAAAAAATTCCAAGAATAAAAAGTGTTTAGAATTCCATTAGAACCTAAAATACAATGTTTGGGATATCTACTTAAAAAAACATAAAATCGAATATTTTTGTAAATATTTTTTTACCGAATTAAAAATGTCCATATTTTTCCTTTCTTAAAGCTTTATTAAAGTAAAACTGACATTTATTTGGTGACCACAACTAGAAATATTCTTTTGTTTTTCTGGCAATTTGGAGCAATAATTCAAAAAATTCGTTTACACTTGGATACCAGCTGTTGCAATAGTCTATTTCTAATAACCTTATCGATATTTTTTATATCGAAATATTCTATTATGTTAAGAAATCCTTAAATTCATTAATCCAAAGCAAATTATATTTATAACCGTAAAAAATAATTTTGAATTTCGCAGAAATCTTTAAAAAAATCTAAAAATTAATAAAAATTTAAATTAAAAATGTCCTCCACCCTCTACTTGGCATGCTCCCAGACGATGGTAAAATCCGTCGACGGAATTCCGAATGGCTTCGGCCGGTATGTTATGTGTCTCCAATCTAATTTTGTATTTCAAATCTTCAATATTATTTGGCCTATTTTGGTAAAGTTTTTCTTTTAAACATCCCCAAAGAAAATAGTCTAGAGGCGTTAAGTCTGGGGACCTCGGTGGCCATTCAATTGTATACCACGTCGTCCAATCCAACGACCTGGAAATATCTCATCTACATATCTTAATACCTAAATTAATTTTACAAGTTCAGAAAGTTTTTTTTTTTACAAAATAAACCATAACTATTGTTAAGTCACCAAATGTCAGAACGTGAAACAATGAAGATTTTTTACCTTGAACGGTAAAGAAAATATCAATGATTTATCATTTCCGCTTATTTAAATAAGAGTTTTTTTTTTAAATTTTAACAGTCGCCATTTTGAAATAGCATGACAGAATCGCGCCAAAATTTATGAGCATACTGTACGAGATATTAGCTTTCAAATGATGTATCACAAGCTGTATGTTTCCATTTGAAAAAAAAATCAAAGTCGTCATATCTTTGACAAATGTCTATAAGAAAACAAACGAATGACGTCAAAATGTGAGCATATATAAAACTAAATTGACGTGTCCGAGCGTTTTCCCCAAAAGGGTTGGTAAAACAGAAATCCATTTAACATGCACTAAACTTACCAATGGAAAACGCTACGAATGACCCTGCCAACATACAAGGGTTTCACCGCAATATTCTAGTTACGAGTCAATCAAGCGGTGCACCTGCGCATGTTTCGCGTTCAATGCTGCGGTGCCATTATAATTTACTTTCGCGGCGTAGTACGAAGCAGTTAAAATGCAAGCAGCTGTTTAGTTATGTGGCAACGTCGGCCTCCTAGCGGCAGCAAATGAAAATAAGAAAATAAAATATAACAATTTTTTAAATTTGACATTAGAATGATGAAAATGTTAGGTTATTGTGAAAATAGTAATGAAATTTGAACGTAAAAAAACGTTATTATTACTAGTTTAAAAAAATAAAGTACCGTGCGAGCAAAAATTATTTGCATCAGAGGGCCTGCATCTAAGGACGTAATGCTTAGCCGTAGAGCTTAATACCTGTTGGGCGTCAGTAACTACCTGAATTAACAATCAATCAGTTATTCCGTCATCTTTGACAGTAGTTAATTTTTCCAAATTCTTGAACAATTCACACAATGGGCTTTACGGAACAGCACAAAACATTCATGGTTGAAGCGTATTTTCGAAACGGGGTTAGAGTAAATGGTGAGTGGCAATACAATCCGGGTTTGTGCATGGACGATTTTCACGAACATTTTCCTAACGTTGCTTTTATTGCTGGGAATTTTTATCATTGCCTGAAAAGAACCGTGGCTGTGTTTAGGGAAACAGGTTCTATACAACACAAAAAAAGGAGCAGGAAGACCATCTTTAAGAACCTTACATTTTTTTCGGATGAAGCCTGGTTCCACCTCTCCGGTTATGTAAATTCTCAGAATACACGCATGTGGAGTAGTAAAAATCCCCATTTTTTTGTAGAGTCCACATTGCATCCTCAAAAAATTGGTGGAGCAATTACTTGACAACGAACTACGTTTTAGATATTTTCAACAGAACGGTGCAACCGCCCATACAGCCGCCGAAACTACTTACTCAATTTTTTCGACGACAGATTGATCAGCTTTCAATCAGACATTGAATTCCCACCTAGATCACCTTGTTTAACGGTTATGGATTATTTCGTTTTTCCTCATTTAAAGAACACTATTTTTAAAACACACGTTGCAAATTTAGAACAATCACAAGAAAGGATTATCCAAGAATGTGGTAACATTTCTCCAGAGATGCTGGTCAACACTTTCGAAAATATGAAGAGACGTGTGAATTTATGCTTGGAGCATTGGCGGTGGCCAATTTTAGCAATTTATGTAATTATTTTTCTTTCTGTATATTCTTACTTTGTTAATTTTGTAAACAACAAAAATAAATTTGTATTTGTCTACTTATTTTATTACTAATTAGTTTGGCATATCATGTCATAATATGAATTTGACAAAATTTTAACCTGGATTTGGTTAGATATATCGTCCCCATATCATTGTGATCTAAACCAATCCCTAAGTTTTTTAATCCAAGCCCTCTTTGATGCAAATAATTTTTGCTCGCACGGTATCAAGAATTAAAAATTTACATAAATTCCTTCTTTC
The DNA here is from genome assembly GCA_963969555.1 of Polydrusus pterygomalis. Taxonomy (NCBI): domain Eukaryota; kingdom Metazoa; phylum Arthropoda; class Insecta; order Coleoptera; family Curculionidae; genus Polydrusus; species Polydrusus pterygomalis. The sequence continues at coordinate 13,579,885 of OZ018383.1, forward strand.
TTCTAATTTTGTTCTTATCCACAGAAAATGACGATGGCAGAAATTCAACCGTGTCCAAAGTCGACGTCCGTCGACGCAACTCCACAGAAAACCTACAAAACAAAAATGGAAGATATCGAAGAGAAAAAGAGAAACAAGGACTATCTGGGTCTTCTTCCGGCAGAAATCGGAACGGACTATAATTTTAAGAGAGTAATTGTATGGCCGAACGCCATCGGCTTTTTGAGTTTGCACTTGGCCGCCCTGTACGGCCTGTGGCGTATGCTCTTTCACTGTTCGTGGTCAACGGATTTTTTCGGTGAGTTTTTATTTCTGCTATATACACTAATATACAGTATGACCAGTAAAGTCCGCATCATATGAGATTTTTTTTATTAATAACTTTACGCGATATTTGACTTTGGCATCAAGTTCTGCTTCGATCAGGATGAAAATTAAGCAAAAAATAGAAGTCACGTGATTCGCATTATCTGTCAAATTTTATTTTTTTCCAAAAAATAATTCAAAAGTAGGGTTATTTTTTAAAGTATCGAAACAAATTATTAGAAAAAGTTTTTCTAAATGCAGTTTCTAGCCCACATGCGAAATTTTAGCAGCATAAGATAATTTTGATTTTTTACCCATATTTTGTAAATTGCACCACTTTTGCAAAATAAGACTCAACGCGACCTTTCATAAAACTTCTTAGTTTTGACAATGCTTTATTTCAGATACATTTTCTTTAAAATAGCGCCATATCAAACGTGTGTTTTTTCTACAAAATCAAAATTGGGCTATTAAAATTTGGTCGCATGTGATGCAAAGTTTATTTGTTTTTGACCCTGTATAAGGTAACTTCATAAAATAAGTATTTTTGAAAACGTAGTTTGTGTCTGAAAGTAATTCACCTTAATATTAAGAGAAAAAAGAACACAGTGTCTGTCATCAGTAAAGTGTTCATTAAGTGGAAAATAAATTTTAGTGTTGGGTAAAAAATCAAAACTATATTATGCAGCTGAAACTTTGCATGTGGGCTAGAAACTGCATTTAAAAAACTTTTTCTAATAACTTTTTTCGATATTTTCAGAAATAACCCCACTTTTGAATTATTTTTTGAAAAAAATGAAAATTTTACAGATAATGCGAATCACGTGATGAAATATCGATAAAAGTTATTAGAAAAAGTTTTTTTAAATGCAGTTTCTAGCCCACATGCAAAATTTCAGCTTCATAAGATAATTTTGATTTTTTACCTATATTTTGTAAATTGCCCCACTTTTGCAAAATAAGACTCAACGCGACCTACATAAAACTTCTTAGTTTTGACAATGCTTTATTTCAGATATATTTTCTTTAAAGTAGCGCCATATCAAACGTGTGTTTTTCTACAAAATCAAAATTGGGCTATTAAAATTTGGTCGCATGTGATGCAAAGTTTATTTGTTTTTGACCCTGTATAAGGTAACTTCAGAAAATAAGTATTTTTGAAAACGTAGTTTGTGTCTGAAAGTAATTCACCTTAATATTAAGAGAAAAAAGAACACAGTGTCTGTCATCAGTAAAGTGTTCATTAAGTGGAAAATAAATTTTAGTGTTGGGTAAAAAATCAAAACTATATTATGCAGCTGAAACTTTGCATGTGGGCTAGAAACTGCATTTAAAAAAACTTTTTCTAATAACTTTTTTCGATATTTTCAGAAATAACCCCACTTTTGAATTATTTTTTGAAAAAAATGAAAATTTTACAGATAATGCGAATCACGTGATGAAATATCGATAAAAGTTATTAGAAAAAGTTTTTTTAAATGCAGTTTCTAGCCCACATGCAAAATTTCAGCTTCATAAGATAATTTCGATTTTTTACCTATATTTTGTAAATTGCCCCACTTTTGCAAAATAAGACTCAACGCGACCTACATAAAACTTCTTAGTTTTGACAATGCTTTATTTCAGATATATTTTCTTTAAAGTAGCGCCATATCAAACGTGTGTTTTTCTACAAAATCAAAATTGGGCTATTAAAATTTGGTCGCATGTGATGCAAAGTTTATTTGTTTTTGACCCTGTATAAGGTAACTTCAGAAAATAAGTATTTTTGAAAACGTAGTTTGTGTCTGAAAGTAATTCACCTTAATATTAAGAGAAAAAAGAACACAGTGTCTGTCATCAGTAAAGTGTTCATTAAGTGGAAAATAAATTTTAGTGTTGGGTAAAAAATCAAAACTATATTATGCAGCTGAAACTTTGCATGTGAGCTAGAAACTGCATTTAAAAAAACTTTTTCTAATAACTTTTTTCGATGTTTTCAGAAATAACCCCTGAAACTTTTGAATTATTTTTTGAAAAAAATGAAAATTTTACAGATAATGCGAATCACGTGATGAAATATCGATAAAAGTTATTAGAAAAAGTTTTTTTAAATGCAGTTTCTAGCCCACATGCAAAATTTCAGCTGCATAAGATAATTTTGATTTTTTACCCACCACTAAAATTTATTTTCCACTTAATGAACACTTTACTGATGACACTGTGTTCTTTTTGTCTTAATATTAAGGTGTATTACTTTCAGACACAAACTACGTTTTCAAAAATACTTATTTTATGAAGTTACCTTATACAGGGTCAAAAACAAAGAAACTTTGCATCACATGCGACCAAATTTTAATAGCCCAATTTTGATTTTGTAGAAAAGCACACAATGACATTTAATATGGCGCTACTTTAAGGTGGGAGTATCAACATGCTTGCCAACCTATAACCTATTTCGCGTAGATTTATTTATGTTTTTTAGCTTTTATACAAAATTTAAAGAAAATCAGTATCGACTTGATATTCTATAGGTAATAATTGACATATTTAATAAATATCAAGGAATTTCATAACTTATTTTATTAGAATTGTATAGCGAAAAATATCGGATAAGATTTTTCTTAATATTATTATGTCATTGTCACTCATTGTTCTTTCACTATACAATTCTCCCAAAATTAGCAATGAAGTAAATTGATATTTTTGTAATATATCAGATACTACCTAAATAATGTACCGACGATATTGATTTTCTTTAAATGTTAGTTTTTAAAATAATAAACTTAAAAAATCAACGCGAAATAGGTTATAGGTTGGCAATAGATTGAATGACGTTGAGAATTCAACCTTAAAGAAAATGTATCTGAAATAAAGCATTGTCAAAACTGAGAAGTTTTATGCAGGTTGCGTTGAGTCTTATTTCGCAAAAGTGGTGCAATTTACAAAATATAGGTAAAAAATCAAAATCATCTTATGCGCTGAAATTTTGCACGTGGGCTAGAAACTGCATTTAAAAAAAACTTTTTCTAATAACTTTTTTCGATACTTTCAGAAATAACCCCACTCTTCAATTATTTTTTGGAAAAAGTTAAAATTTGACTGATAATGGGAATCACGTGACTACTATTGTTTTGCTTAATTTTCATCTCGATCGAAGCAGAACTTGATGCCAAAGTCAAATTTCGAATAAAGCTATTAATAAAAAAAAAATCCCATATGATGCGGAGCGGACTCTATTGGTCACACAGTAGGTACTGTTACAAAAGTCAGTAAATAATTTCTTAAAATTTAATAAAGGGGTATTCATTTATTACTTATTAATGCATTTTAATTGAATTAATACGTGCTTTTATAGGTTTCAAGGCCGGCAATAAATTTTTGAATTTCCACCAAATTAAAAAAAAATTGTATTAAATCCTTTAATAGCCGTCTTAAGCAAGAGATATACATTTTTAAGACATACATGAGTACTTATAGAGGTGTTATTATTTAAACGGACGATTTTAGGAAATTAATTTATTCATATTTTAACCTCTTTATTAATAGTCGGTTTCCTTTATTTCAAAGGTGTTAATATAGGTTTTTATTATTTATTAATTGAAAATTAATTAACCTGGACATCGGACATCATGTCGCAACAACGAGCCAGCAAAGATAGACGTAGACGTTGCATTGTCTTTGTCACAACAAGCCGACAGGACCTAAAATGCTACCGTGCACCAGGTTCCTCGCGCATTTATGAATAAAACCACGTGGAAATATTTACGCTAGAGTTATTACTAAAGGGCTAAATACAGGGTGGCCCTTTAGTGTGGCAAAGTACAATAGCTCCGTTACTATTTCAAATACATTAAAAATATTAATACAAAAGTTGAAGGGCAGTAAGTGACTTATAACGTAAAATTATTTTTAACTCTATAGGGTGGCTCAAAAAAGCGGAACAAGAAAAAATGTACTTTTTTCAAATGGAACACCCTGTATATTTTTTCATTTTTAAATTCTACATAGAATTATAATTATTTTTTATTAAATACATTATAAGTCTATACTTTATAGTTTCCGAGATATTGACTCTTGAAAAGTGACATTTTTGAACTTTGACAGCTTCTAACTTTCTAACAGTACGTCTTAGAGCAAAACGGCTTACATGTCTCTATCTTCAATTTTTATTATCTTCCCAAAAAAATCAACTTCCAGTTAAACCGGAACAACTATATTTCCTGCTTTCGAGTAACATCCGGTTTAACCGGAAGTTGATTTTTTTGGGAAGATAATAAAAATTAAAGATAGGGACATGTAAGCCGTTTTGCTCTAAGACGTACTGTTAGAAAGCTAGAAGCTGTCAAAGTTCAAAAATGTCACTTTTCAAGAGTCAATATCTCGGAAACTATAAAGTATAGACTAATAATGTATTTAATAAAAAATAATTATAATTTTATGTGGAATTTAAAAATGAAAAAATATACAGGGTATTCCATTTGAAAAAAGTACATTTTTTATTGTTCCGCTTTTTTGAGCCACCCTATAGAGTTAAAAATAATTTTACGTTATAAGTCACTTACTGCCCTTCAACTTTTGTATTAATATTTTTAATGTATTTGAAATAGTAACGGAGCTATTGTACTTTGCCACACTAAAGGGCCACCCTGTATATGCAAAATGCATATACAGTGTGGCCAGTAAAGTCCGCATCTTTTTTATTAATAGCTTGATTCGAAATTTGACTTTGGCATCAAGTTCTGCTTCGATTAAGATAAAATTTAGGCAAAAAAAATAGTAGTCACGTGATTCGCATTATCTGTCAAATTTTAATTTTTTCCAAAAAATAATTCAAAAATTGGGTTATTTTTGAAATATCGAAAAAAGTTATTTGAAAAAGTTTTTTTAAATGCAGTTTCTAGCCCACATGCAAAATTTCAGCTGCATAAGATAATTTTGATTTTTTACCCATATTTTGTAAATTGCCACTTTTGCAAAATAAGACTCAACGCAACTTATCTCAATTTTATTATTTTATGGAGGGTCGAAAACAAACAAACTTTGCATCACATGCGTCCAAATTTTAATATAACAATTTTGATTTTGTAGAAAATCACACATTTAAAGAAAATTTATCTGAAATAAAGCATTGTCAAAACTAAGAAGTTTTATGTAGGTTGCGTTGAGTCTTATTTTGCAAAAGTGGTGCAATTTACAAAATATGGGTAAAAAATCAAAATTATCTTATGCAGCTGAACTTTTGCATGTGGGCTAGAAACTGCATTTAAAAAAACTTTTTTTAATAACTTTTTTCGATGTTTTCAGAAATAACCCCACTTTTGAATTATTTTTTGGAAAAAATTTATATTTGACAGATAATGCGAATCACGTGACTACTATTTTTTGCTTAATTTCATCTCGATCGAAGCAGAACTTGATGCCAAAGTCAAATTTCGAATAAAGCTATTAATAAAAAAAAATCCCCCATGATGATACTGGTCCCGCTGTATATATTGTTATTGACCCAGTGACACTTCTATGACAAGTGTAAGAAACTTTGTTTTTTACGGATGAATAAATGGATTATTGATCCTTGTCTTCACAAAACCTAACTTTCGCAAAAACAACATTGCAAATAATGTAAAAAAAAAATGACAACAAATTATTGCATTTTTTATTCAAAGTGTTACACAACTTCGCCAAACCTGCTATGCACAAAAAAGTAACCCTATAAAATGTAACCATGACATTAAATATAAGAACAAGTTACATTAACGCAATATCGTTCATCAATTAACGAGGTATATTATTGTGGCTATTACAATGCCATTGAATTCTGCACAAACACGGTCAATTAAAAGTTAAAAAAAAAACATCGCTGGTTTTGGTTCTAAAATTTTTCCCGATGTTCGCAAATGAAAGCGTGAAGTCTCCTATTTAGTAACGTATTTAAACGTCACTTTTTTGATTCCTTGGACTCGAACAAAGCCGTATCACCGCTGGATTTTTACAAATTTGGACTGTTTAGTTTCAATAGTTTGTTATTTAAACAAGCGTATCATGTAGGGTATGTTACACAAGGTCAATGTTATAATCGTCCACGTACACAAAAACTTTCGTGTTAAAAAACTGGACAATAGTTATTTATGCTACAAGGGATGTAAATAACATTTACTAATCGAGAACGATTTTGCGCTCGAGCGATAGCGAGGGCTGGCAATAAAGTTGGAGACTAGCAGAGCTGTCGGTAATTGAATTAAAATAATTGAAAAATCGTGTTCAATTACTTTTTAGTAATTGAATTACTTCTCGAAAATAGTAATTGTAAGTAATTGTAATTGGTTTTAAGAAATCTGAGGTAATTGAATTACTTAAAAGTAATTCAATTATTTTAAAAAGTAATTGAATTACTCCCAATTAATGCAATTACATAAAAAGTAATTTAATTACTACCAAATAATTCAATTAGAATAAAGGTAATTGAATTACTCCCAAATAATTCAATTACATAAAAAGTAATTTAATTACTCCCGAATAATTCAATTAGATTAAAAGTAATTGAATTACTCCAAAATAATTCAATTCCTTTAGAAATTTTCATAATTCCTTTACTCTAGAAAGAAAAAAATATTTTTTATATTCCCTAATATTACATTTGTTTTATTTCAACAAATAAATCATATTAAATAAAAAAGACAGTTGTTATTATTGGTCAATTTGTTAAAGGTAAGTAGGTTTATCAAAATTAGGAGATTAAGTTTAACTATAAATTTCGAAATTTTTTAAATTTCTTTCTATAATAAAGTGTGATAGTAGGACCTACTACTATTTAAAAAAATAATACCTTACCTATTATATATACAACTCTTTTTTTGTAAAATGTAAAAAAAGTAATTCCATTGCTCATATACTAATTCAATTTTAAAAATGTAATTCAATTATCAAACTGTAATTCAATTACCAGAATGTAATTTAATTATTAAAATGTAATTAAATTACCAAAATGTAATTTAATTACTTACTAAAATGTAAGTAAATTACTTAGAGTATTTTATTTGCCAAAAAAGTGCCTATAATTTATAGATTCAGAGTAATTCAATTACTTTTAAAGTAGTTCCATTACCATAAAGTAATTGAATTAGTATAAAAGTAATTGAATTAAACTCAGTAATTCGAACGCGGTAATTGATCAAGGAATCAATTACTTTTAGAGGGTAATTGGTAATTTAAATATTTTTATCATACTGTTAGTAATTGGTAATTGTAATTGATGCCTTTTTCGGAGGGTAATGGGTAATTGTAATTGAATTACTTTTTGTGGTGTCGGTGTGTGGTGTGAAGTCGAACTTGTTTTCTTTTATCTTCTTGTTTCTGAAGAGTTCTTCTTCTTGCGTTTTGAGCGTCACGAGATGTTTTAAATTCAATATCGTGAAACGGATAAAATACAGTGTTGTAATCCATAAAAAAAGTTTCCTGTAGCTTTTTGGCGACGATGTTCCACATTATTTTAACGCAATGTTCTTTATACTCCTTCACCATTGACTTTACGCATATTCCAAGCCCAGTTGTTGAGAATTAAATTCAAAGTTGATACTGTTGTATTTTTATCAATTACGTACTTTTTTTCAGAGCAAAAACTCATAAACTGTTTCCAAATGCTGTTGTGTGTCTTCACTGTATTACTGGGTACGCTATTTTTTACTTCTTGATTGATTTCTTCGTTTGGAACATATCCAAAACGCTCCATGTTGCACAGAAATAATTTTTTGCGAAAAAATTATTTAAAATGAAAGCGTTCTTAGGTTGCTATGTGGAATTGTTTTGCTAAAGTCATTCGCTGATAACTAGATAGACATTCAACAATTGTTTATTTTGACAGTAACCTATCAAACATCTTTCCGGAAAAATTACTGACAGGAGCTGTCATGCAATTTATCCACTTGAAAATTAAATATAACGAATTCTTGTCAGTGATTGGTCAAAATTGATAGGAATGAAATAATCGCATAAAAACTCCCTTGTGTCGCCTGTAATATGGTCATTATACCCCAGTCAAAATACTATACATTTATTATCAACAACCCTATTCATGTAATTAAAAAAAAATAATTTACAGATTACCAAGAATTAACTTCGCGACCCGTGGAATATGAAAGTCTATATTCCACAAGTGTAGAATATGAGTAACTATGGTAATATTATATGTTACATGTGCATTTACAGAACCTATTGTTTAATAGTTTTGAAGATATTTATATTTGCAATAATATTGGGTTACGTGTAGGTTTGTAAGGATACATTTTTACGAGCAAGCAAACATAGATAAATCATTTCATTTATAACAGTACCTACTCTTGCGCCCAACCGATATCTCATTGTTTATAGAGGACATTCTATCGCATGACAGGTCTATATATGAACACTTACATGTAACGCGTAGCTCCATCTAGTGTCGATGTGGGACACTTGCATAACAGCACATCCAACTATGGAGAACTAGAGGGTAGGAGGTAGGAGGCCGATCGACAATGGCAGCATTTTCAATTTCTGTCCCGGTTTTTTGGTTAGCTCGCTAGTTGGCCGATAGATGCTCTCGCTTCGCAGCTGGGCTGGTGTCGTCTTCTTCTTCTTCTTCGTTTTTGACTTTTACTTTTGACAATTGACATTTTATTTTTCGAAATAACAAACAACGTTTGAAGACAAGACAAGACAAATAGGTAACGTTGTATTGTAATTGATTTCCATATTTATAATGAATAATGGTACAATTTATAAAAGTAGAGTTTGCTCGGGATGTAAGACAGGATCTTCTTCAGAGAAGAAACGCAGCAAAATAAGATTATAATAGTTGTTTAGTTTCTCATTTTAAGAAAACCCTCTGTAGCTAGAATGTTTAATATCCTGTATTTTAAAAACCAAGCATCGTTGGAACTTTATACAGGCCGAGTTTACTAATAAGTATAACAAAGTAAGTGTATATTCATATAACAGTCCTTATTTGTTCCTTAAAGAACTAATTTAAATAAAAATAGTTATCGCGTCCATAAGAAACCATTTATTTGATAGCCCACGTCAAACACGAGCGCCATCTTACGGCGACTCGTAAAGCTGAATTACTGATGCTAATTTGGGACCGAATCCAATGCATTGCGATCAGCCTCCTACCTCAAGTCCTCCATACATCCAACAAACCTATAAAAATAAGTAAAAAGTTTAGAGGAAATGACCTATCACACGTCACAATTACAGGAGTCCCGGTAGGAGGCGCTAAACGTAGGCTATCGGTTTCAGAACCGAGAAATAATGAAATCAGAATAGTTTTTTCCTTTCATTTCGTCAGATACCTATCAGATCTATTTCTAGACGCAGTTTATCCTTATCATGGCTCCAGTGAAGCTCTCATTAAAGAAAAATGATCCTATTACCTCATTTTCAACAATGCCTACCCAGACATTAACCGTTTCATTATACTGGGTGTGCATTTCTATGAACAAGTGTCCAGTATCTGTAGTTTTGTCTATTAAACTGACCATTTAAAGAAAGCGTAGCTTCATCTGAAAAACTATTTTTTTGGACAATTCGTGAATGATTATTTGTTAGCTCATTGGGTTACAAAATTGCTCTGGCCTAGCAGGATCATCATTCAAGAACTCTCGTACAATTACTGGTTTGTAGGGATGAAACTTCTATTAAAAAAAAAAGTATATATACTTTTTATTGCAGGCAAGTATAACTACTGGTCATGTGACCTCGGTTTCCCCTAAAAGAGTACTTCCTGGTATTAAATACCCGACAATTTGTCAAAGACTAATGCTACTCGAGCGCTTATAAATAAAATTATGTTATTTTCCATAATATCGATATAAAAAAATGAATTAGCAAATATTAAACCTTGATATTAAGATAGGATTAGATAAAGTTCCTGGTTCCACCTGAGAAGTGTAAATTAGATTCCCAAATTACGGAATAATAAAAAAAAGTTAATTGGTATTTAAAATTACATTCTAAATGACCAATTAATTTTGGACTTCCTCCTGTTCGGCCACAGTTTCATTTGTGAAACCTGCATCATCAGCATCGCATCCAGTATTCGCTACTCTCAATCCTAATAAAATATTCACGGTCTTATTGTAACGCATTAAGAAAAGAATGTGAGAAATACCGATCGTGGATCCAAGATGGGCTTTTTCAAAACCCGAACAAACAAACCCAAAAGGTATTCCCAGATTCTAGCATAGGTACGATACAATGCTGTTTCTAGACGTTCCTCCTACACTCCTACCGATTTGCTTATATTTCTGCCGCGGCATCCTTAGTTGTTCTGCACCGGCAGAGGGCGTATCAGTGCTTGTCCTTTTAAACTACAAACTGTCAAATTAGAACCGTTTTCAACTTCAAATTATTTAGTGAATATTCGATTGGTTCATCCGGTACATAATAAGGATAAATTATTAGACAACTAATTAAGTATTGGCATTTGATTTAATCTGACTCAGTAAAATTATTCATCACACCCAAACCTGATATAATGCACGTCCATTAAATCTATTTTTTCGAAATATGATGCATTAATTACGTAACTCTAAATTCTTTTTTATCTGCACTTTTACTTTTTAACATTAAATTTTAAAAAGCCCTTGAAATAAATAAAAAATATGTTTATTTCTGTATTATATAGCACACCTTCCTGGTTCCACTACACAATTCACCGTAATATTTGCATATTGCAAAAAATAAATGAAAACAAAACCATTCTTGACCTATTTTAAAGAGATCCGGTTGTCTGGTTGCTCCCAGCTAAAACGCTTTAAAGAAGTGAAAACATTTCCTGAAAACACTCGGGTCGTATGTTACCCTGTTCTGTACATTGATTGAAACTCTAGAAGATCTGGAGCACACCTGCAGAGAGCCGAATCTAGAAGAAACTAGTCGCTGAAAAGTTTCTCGAAAGCCTTTCAGGCAGAGGTCTCTGCCATTCTAATGACTGCACAATTGAATAAGGTCAGAAAGCTCCGAGGACGGTCCAAGCTTCCCTCAAAGCTGTTTGCAGATCTCCGTGCTTGTTAAAGAATGTGTAATGTGTTGATGCTCTGGAGAAGCCTTCAGATACAACGAGGTAAAGCTAGTTTGGTTATATGGACATCACGGGAACGACTAGAAGCTGATACCCTGTTTTAGAGCTTGTAACATCTGGAGCAATGGCAACAAGCGAACAAGCTAAGGAATTAATAACGCCAGCAGACTAATCCAGATTGAAGTAGCTTCTGGATGCCCGTATAAGATTGCACTTCCTGGACGCCTGCCAGGGTGATTGAGGCATAAGGTCTATTGATCGACGGTTCCTCCCGAAGAGGAAGTAATTACCCTCGCCTAAAAGGGCATCTTGACCTTCATAATAAGTTGGTTCAACTACCTAGGGAACCGGGGGCAAGCAAAAAGGATCGCCTTGGGCAACTTTACAAGTTCTGAACTTCCTCGCAATTCCCATACTAGGTAAACTTGCACTTGACAATTTTCCGTGTATTCTAATGTTCTAGTTGTCCTCGTAGTTGCAATCTCGATATAATAAATAGTTCAGCTACCTTTTGCCGATGATATAATAATAAAGTGTCTGTATAAAATACAGAGGCAAGAAGCCATCTATTTTTAAACTAATACTATTCTTATGTAAAAATTATGCGCGTTCATTGTATTTTTGCTAAAACATTTGCTGTTCTACTGACCAATTCAGTGAAAGCGGTTTTTAATTCTAAAATTTGGCTCATATTCTCATAACAGTTGCATAATGACAATTCTAACAAACTACAAGTTCTTTCACCTTAACATTGACTTCGGGTTTAAAATGGGTATTGTCTAACACTTGTCTCGTGTGTAATTTATGTATTTAGTCTGGTTTTACTCTAGTTAGCAAATAACGTGTTATGGCAGAGACGACGTTACTTAGTAAGTTACAGGAATGCGATATGAGACCTCTGAACAATGATATCCAGCAGTAATAGGTGTTCCCTGGACCTTATTGAGTCTTATTTATCTGCATGATAGGCAGCAGTTTGTGTGTCTCAAATATGATGTGCCGTAGGGATCAGTGCTTGGACCCCTTCTCTATTTATAATTGATATAAATGATTTGTGTTCTGGTGTGGAGAATTTGTGGCTAACGCAGGGTATAGGGATCACTGTCGGTCTATATTCATAAAATTTGGCATAATGTCGTTGCCGTATGTTATTTTTCAATCTGTATTGGAGTTACACTCCCGCAGAGAGGAACTCACTACACTAAATTCATCCCAAAGACAAGATATTGTAAACAAATGTCCGAACCGTGATTACGTGTGCCTCTCGCGCGTTATTTGGAAATGCAACCCCGCTATTGGGCAAGCGGTTTTGGGAATACACGGGATGGCCAAGAGCGCAGACCGCACTTGATGTGCACTGGCGGCGTGGATTTGTTTTGACGCGACTTGTGTTTGAGAAAAATGGAAACTAATAATCGGATAATGGCTTAGCGATTCAAACTAGCTTAATCTAAAAAGTATTTGCTAGACCACTGCTTTTACACATTAAATAAATATCTGTTGGCCTCCTGGTAAGCATTACCTGGATGCTGTAAATTGCTTGCGCTTGCTAACAAACATTGTATTTTTATTTGTTGTTACTTACTTTCATAATAATATCCTCTTTTAATTTCAGCTCTCCTGGTTGGACTAAGCAGTGGTATCGGCGTCACAACGGGGGCGCATAGACTGTTCGCGCACAAGGCTTACAAAGCAACTTTCGGCACAAGGCTGGTCCTTATACTGTTTCATACATTGGCGGGTCAGGTATGTAGGCATTGCGACTAAAGAAATCATTTATTATCGTCGTGGTCTTAGATCGAACGGACGGTGGGAATGTAACGATTTTAACCAAATTTTTTTTTAAATGTTGCAGACGTTCGGGGTTCGGCTGTCACCAAATATCGCCAGTTAGATTTACTTAAATAGGTATACATTTTTGGTATCGCTGGGTTCATGTGTGTTTGTCGTGTAATAGATTTTTAATTCATGGTCTTCAGAGAAAATAACTTCCAAAGATGGCATACCGTCATCTGGGGTGACCGCGGACAGTAGGGGTTGACTCGGACAAGCGTGCATCTATACATGTTTATTTTAAGATCAAGCGGCGAGATTAATAATTTTTTCGGGTTGGATCATCTTAGTAACCAGTTGGCAACGGGGTACAGTCTATCGCTGCGATTGAAAACGCCATCAGTGGCGCACAGGTAGGTAATAAGTAAATATGGCGTTTTAGATATTTTAAAAAAGCGAGAAAAGAAACTTCTGTACACAAAAAACTTTCAGTGATTTAAATTATGAGTTAGTAATAACGTTTTGGCACTGTCTTGGCAATGCGTGTACAAAAATTCAACCTCAAATTTCTTTGAATAATAATTAAAAATCGTTAACAACAAAAAAATGGTCAAAATGGTGAGGTCATACAAGAGAAAGATTGGACGTAATTTTATGAACTACAGTAAAGTTATGTTTTTTTTTTATAAAAAAATGTTTGAGTTGTTTTATTTTTTTTTCTGTTTGAACCTACCTTTTACTTAAGGTGGAATTCTCAACGTCATTCCATCTATTGCCAACCTATAACCTATTTCGCGTTGATTTTTTTAGTTTATTATTAGATTAACTAACATTTAAATAAAATCAATATCGTCGGTACAATATTTAGGTAATATCTGACGTAACAAAAATATCTATTTATTTTATGGCTAATTTTGGGATAATTGTATAGTGAAAGAATAATGACGTAATAATGTTAAAAAAATCTTACCCGATATTTTTCGCTATACAATAATTATTCTAAAATATTTAATGAAATTTCTTGATATTTATTTAATATGTCAATTATTACCTATAAAATGACGATAATGATTTTATTTAAATTTTGTGTAAAAGCTAGAAAAATTAAATAAATATACACGAAATAAGTTATAGGTTGGCAAGCATGTTGATACTCCCACCTTAATAATAATTTAAGTTTCTGGTTCTGTTTATTCACGCGCCTATTTTTTAGTTTTGATGTTTTGCATTAATTTCCGTATTTAAAATACATTTTACTGTTGTAAACTTATCATGCGTGTTTTATTTTACCTATCAAAATTCCTATAATTATTAAAAAACATTTAAAAAAAAAAATTACTGTCCATCCGCCCCAGAGACGGGTTTAAAGCAACTTTCAATGCAAATAAAGACCTGTCCGTCTTTACCCCATACATAGGGGCGAAGCCGGACACCATTTGACCAAAAAAAATTAGGGCTTGTTGACACTAAGGGCAATTTTTTTTAACGGAATCTCATTTTAGGGATTCTAAGAAGGTAAAATTTTAAATTTGAAGTTGTTTGGATAAAATTTACTCCAGTTATCGCAAAAAAACCTCGAAAATCGTCCGCGGTCACCCCAGATGACGGAACTCATGCTAGCATAAATAACAGTAGATTTTTACAATAAAAGTTATATTTAAAACCCCGTCTCAAAGGAAACACATATTAAGGATAAGTCTTTCCACTTTAAGCTACCGTAAATCGTATGTTTCGATCTGAACAAATTCAGTGATAGCGGGAACGGGTCCATCTTAATTCCAATTAAATCCATATTATGAAGGTAGAAAAATACAATAACTTCATCGGTCACAGTTTTTAAAAATGTTTTCCTCAAAACATTACATACGTATGCTTAAAAACAATTATTAAATAAATTAATAAAAGAAAAACAATATAACAATGGGTAGTACCTATAACACAAATTTTATTATTTTACTATAAATAGGTCTATTATGTGCGCATTCTACAGCTTAACATTTAGTTATACCTAATAATGTCAAATGCAGTTTTTTTTAAAGGAAATCAGCTGTGCATACTGAAACAATGACGATAAAATGATTTAAAAATAATAATAACTTTGTTTTGTAATGTTTATGTCTTTTTAATTGGCTCTCTTGGATGCCAAAGGACAAACCATCGTCATTATGACCGCTTTTGACATAGTATCATTGTTATATTGTATAGTAATAACAGCAGTTTCCGGTTATAGAATTTCATTTTAATGAAAAGGCCCATTAGTGTATTACAAAAGATCGTCCTATACAATACGTGGATGTTAATTTTGGGTTGAATTTTTTTATTCAGATTATACAGTGTCACCAGTAATAAAGTTCGCATCATATTTATTAATAGCTTCATTCAAAATTTGACTTTGGCATCAAGTTCTGCTTCGATCGAGATGAAAATTAAGCAAAAAAATAGTAGTCACGTGATTCGCATGATGTGTCAAATTTTAATTTTTTCCAAAAAATAATTCAAAAGTGGGGTTATTTCTGAAAATATCGAAAAAGATATTAGAAAAAGTTTTTTTAAATGCAGTTTCTAGCCCACATGCAAAATTTCAGCTGCATAAGATAATTTTGATTTTTTACCTATATTTTGTAAATTGCACCACTTTTGCAAAATAAGACTCAACGCAACCTATATAGAACTTCTCAGTTTTGACAATGCTTTATTTCGGATACATTTTCTTTAAAGTAGCGCCATATTAAATGTGTGATTTTCTACAAAATCAAAATTGGGCTATTAAAATTTGGTTGCATATGATGCAAAGGACCAAAGGTTACTTGTTTTTGACCCTGTATAAGGTACCTTCATAAAATAAGTATATTTGAAAAGGTAGTTTGTGCCTGAAAGTAATACATATTAATATTAAGACAAAAAATAACACAGTGTCATCAGTAAAGTGTTCATTAAGTGGAAAATAAATTTTAGTGGTGGGTAAAAAATGAAAATTATCTTATGCAGTTGACATTTTCCATGTGGGCTAGAAACTGCATTTAAAAAAACTTTTTCTAATAACTTTTATCGATATTTTCAGAAATAACCCCAGTTTTGAATAATTTTTTGGAAAAAATTAAAATTTGGCAGATAATGCGAATCACGTGACTACTATTTTTTTGCTTAATTTTTATCTCGATCGAAGCAGAACTTGATGCCAAAGTCAAATTTCGAATAAAGCTATTAATAAAAAAAAATCCCATATGATGCGGAACTTTACTGGTCACACTATATAAATAAAAAAATTTCTCTATAGACTTTTCTTGTTTTTTAAGTGGGAAGAGTTCAATCCGTTCCCGATCTGGTTCTATATAAAATAAATTAGATTTCAGTATACAGGGTGTCACGGTCGATAGTACCTTAGACCGTGAGACACCCTGTATATTAAAATTTTTAACATGTATAAATAAGTTTCGGTTTCGGCCGAAACTGAGACCAAGGCCGAAGATTCGGTTTCGGCTAAAAATCTTGTTTCGGTCGGACACTACTGACACAAGTTACAACTAAAAAACAGAGTCTAGAGTCTGACAATGGACTTTTCAACCGGCCAATCGTAGGCCGCCGTCTTAAAGTAAGTAATTTTGAGGTTAAGTGGTGGAAAGCCGGTTGTTGTAAATTAGGAACATAAAATGCTATTTATTAATAGTTCAAAAGTTCATCACACAAAAAAACTACAAGTGTTGTGAATATAATAAACAATTCAACAATAAACAGTGTCTTTCAAGGCACGAAAGGAAGCAACATAATATTTCAAAGAAACCGAAAATTGTCATGTGTTCCTTTTCTTGTTTTATTAATTATTTTGTATTTTGCAATAAGATTTCTCAATACAAAAAAAATCAAAACCTGTAAAAGTAGTAAGTACATTATTAACGTAGGTAAGTAGTAGGTTGAGTCAAACATAACAGTCACACTCGGGAAGGTTGTAACATCACCGTTCTTAAAAATATACATTTTTTTCCCATCTAAACTATCCTCTTCAACCAAAAAAAACCTCCGCATAGGAAACATTTCCATATTCACTATTTTTCGTCTGCGAAAATCAGGTTTATTATTTTATTTCATCAATTCAATTCAATTTCATTTCAATTTTCTCGCCTCAATTTGATAGGAAATAATACAATGATTTATGTGCGCATTCTAACACATTTATTTTTAAGTTTCCCGCGGTTTATGGCGAACGTTGATTGGGCGGTTGAAAAGTCCACACAGACAAACTATAGACGCTTATCTAAAAAACAATACAACAAAAGTTTTGTAACTATGATCATCAATTCTGTAACTTCTAATAATTCTAGCGCATTCACCATTAAAAGAAACTACCAATACTTAGCAGGTAGGTATCTCCAACGACAACAAAGCAAGATAGACATCTCATTCTCCTTATCATAACAAGCCGACGAGAGGTCAAATATCCACTAATTTTTTGACATTTCCTAAAATAGAAATGTCAAAGGATTCGAAAATTTAAATTTTCTAAAAAGATTTACATTTTTTTTAAATTTAGAACTGCCTCTACATTTGGGTACGAGACCATCGACAACATCATAAATACAGCGACACGGATGCGGATCCACACAACGCACACAGGGGCTTCTTCTTCTCGCACATCGGTTGGCTTATGAGCAGGAAACACCCCGCCGTCATAGCCAAAGGAAAAACAATTGACATGAGCGATCTGGAGGCCGATTGGCTAGTCATGTTTCAAAAGGAGTAAGTATGGATCAAACCGTAGAACCGTGGTATAAGATTTTTTTAAATACTCGATCACTCATACTCTTTCGAGAAATGATATAGTGTGATTGTAAGAGCTTATCCCCCTCGTCTTCTCCAGTTTATAACCTTTATCAACTTGAAAGGTGGGTTAGCTCCCCACCGATCTAGCACTTCGTCAGAGTTCCAACAACCCTTGGGGATGATTTACACGTTATAAAGTTTGGGTGACCCCTTTGCACACAATTCTTCTAGGAACGGCTTTGTCGGAGTTTTCTCACCACTGGTAGAGTCTATTGCCCATGTTCGTTCGCTGTCACTCTCCACTTACGTAGTATGCTCCTCCCACATTTCCTCCCACATTAGCATTCAAAATGGATTTTTAGGACACTTCGCTCACTCCTTTTCGACTTATTAAAACTCCCTCAATAAGATGTGGAGTCTTACTTTGTCCCTCATCAACAACCCCAACTCTTCATTATCGCAAAGCAACCTTAAGCAAAGTTGTAGTAGTTAAGGGGGGGAAGGGGGGTTAGCGGCAAACAATTTAGGCCAGTGCGAGTCTTTATACCAACCCGTAAAAAATGTTGCCGCAGAGCCTCCTAATCCATCGGGATTCGGGATCAGTGTCACTCCACGGAACACCAACCGCATTACCGAATGCTTGGATTCAGGTCGTCCACCAATCCGTCCGGATCGTCCACACCAAATCCTCGGTAAGATGCCGACGGAACACCCAAAGATAGCGGAGGAGCCCTCGGTATTTTTGTCATTCAGAATGCCAGTGTGTGTTGCCTTTACAACACTATACGATTATCTGGTCTAGTGGACTAGGTAAGTCCGCAAAACCTGCCCGGAATCTTCTGCTTGCGATGCGTGAACGCTACAGCTGCACTATAGGCCTCCACCTGTCTAAGACAATCATTGTTCTTCAACATCCATCTCAAAAACATGCTGATTGATTGTGACGATGATGTAGTTAGTCGCGTCCCTAATGAACATGCTTATCCTCCGGTAGCTGAGCGCTTTGCCGCAAAAAAAAAGTTCTATTTAGATGGTTACTGCTGCTGTACAATAGGTATTCAGTTTGGACTCCGGATAGTCCCGAATGATGTCCACTGTTACGATTAATCTTAGCGCATTTCTTCATTATGTATAAATCTTTTTCAGACACTACAAAGTATTGTACGCCATATTTGCCATTTTTCTTCCCTGCCTAGTGCCCGTTCTCCTGTTCGACGAAACTTGGATCAACGCGTTCTTCTCGGCATTTCTGTTTAGGAGCGTGCTGGTCCACAACTTCACCTGGCTGGTCAACAGCGCTGCGCATTTGTGGGGAAACAAACCGTTCGACAAGTGAGTAGCAATAACAAATGCAGTTTTTAGGTGTGTTCTTTGACTATGCTCAATTTTTACATTTTATTATGACAATTTCAGATATATGTTGCCCGTGGAATCCAAATTCGTAGCGTTCGTGTCGGTGGGAGAGGGATGGCACAACTACCACCACGCGTTCCCATGGGACTACAGAGCAGCTGAATTTGGAGCTAGATACAGTATCGCCACCTGTGCCATCGACATATTGGCCTTCTTTGGCTGTGCTTATGACTTGAGGACTACTCCTTATCATATGGTTCAAAAGTATGTCTAAAGTGCTTATAAAACCTATAATTATATTACTACTCTTTGAATTCAAAAATAATATGGGGAGAGCTTCGTTATTTTAATATTATGGAAAAAAACTTTCATTAATCTTCATATTCGAAAGATTTTTGCAACTCTTATACTTTTCAAAAGTTAATTGTATTGCTTCATTGCATACGTTTGTATTTCAGGAGGGCTCAACGTACAGGCGACGGTTCCCACCCCATCTATGGAGAAAAAGCGGAAAAACTGGAACGAACCGGCAAGCTAGACGAATCGGACATTAAAGATATCATGAAAACAGAAAATGGTCCTTTGAAAAGGCTGGTCACTGCTCAAGGATAACTTTGAAAAAATTCTTCCCAGTATTAATTTATTAATTTAATTTAGT
Organism: Polydrusus pterygomalis; assembly: GCA_963969555.1. Taxonomy (NCBI): domain Eukaryota; kingdom Metazoa; phylum Arthropoda; class Insecta; order Coleoptera; family Curculionidae; genus Polydrusus; species Polydrusus pterygomalis. The sequence goes on from OZ018383.1 coordinate 13,599,768, forward strand.
TGAAAGTTATCCTGTTTAAAAGCTAAATATCAAATAAGAAATATGCATTTTCGAATACAGTCAATTGACTATAGAATCTATGTACATTAACTAATTGACTTATTGTGACTAATTGATAAAAACACTGTATGTTATCGTGGTCTTTAAACATACAGAAAGCTTTGTACTTAATAAAAAAAAAACACGAAATTGAAGATTGAAGGTTCAATTTTCTTGCCAATAATTTTGTAAATACGATCTGCAGGTCGATTTCTTTAATTTTGGTAAAATAAATTTCCGCAATGAACTCCCATCGCTGCACTGCATCATTGGTCTTTCTTTTTCCCGTTGCCACACCTTCCTTAGAGCAAGGGAGAAGACTACACGCCGCGTCGTCTTCTACCCCCCACTACCATGAAGCTCGATTGGAGCTAAGATACATATTATGTTCACACCACGATACATGTATAAATGATAGATTATGACAGTGGGGAAAATAAGATTGTTAAAGAATTTCCGAGATCACAATTCAAAAAAATCGACCTGTATAAGATATTTTTAATTAATTTTTTCTACTACTGTATAGATAAGTTAACTTTCGGGTCCTAGCAACACGACAGATAACGAATGTTAATATTCGAGTTACCTGAATATTATACGTGGCTAGCTATGTAAAGTACCTAGCTATGTTAAGTATTACTTTCGGTGCCAGGACAAAAAAAATCGAACTGACAGACTCTGACAGTACTCAAATAACTAGTTGTCATGGACTCTTTTACAGGTGGAAAAAAAACTTATTTTATCATTTTAATTTGAATAAAATCAAAGTTTATTACTTAATAATATATTGATCAGAGTACAGTAGTAGAAAAAATTTAATACATTACACGATGCGAAAGCCTTTTTTGGTGGTCCGAGGTATTAAATCACCTCGGCTTTGCCTCGGCAATTCAAAATTCCTCCTCACACCAAAAAATTAACTTTCGCATCTAGTAATGTAAATAACTATTAATGGTTTCATATCCTCCTTCAGGTAGTTATGGCATTGAATTTAACATTATAGTACCTATTAACGGTGGCTTAGCAAGGGGTGGGGAGGGGGTCTATTCTAAATTTTTCGTATTTAAAAATCGAATGTCGGCTTGTGGATAGATTTAAAAAAATTATACCAGCAATTTTGAGACTTAAATGACATTGGCAGAAATGATTTTCTCACAATGAGAGAGGCCCGGATGGCGTGTTTCTTGTTTTACCAATCGGGCAACTTTGTGAGTAAATAATGTTTGCCAATATGTCATTTATACAGTTCAAATAGGGAACTTTCTAATTTTTTTTTTTTCAATAATACTATTTAGTTAGGCCTGAAAAAAGTATTCCCCAATTATTACTCCTTAAAAATCAAAAATAACTTGGTAAAAATTCTTTAAAGTTTCGCGCGTGTCGAAAGCATTTCAAACGATCTCTAAAGCGCGCGAAGCCCGATGACGTCAGGGGGTATGACTTTTGGTCATCCGTCATCCTGACACTCCTGACAGGTGCCGAGCGACCCAATTTGCATTGCCGTGTGTTATTGTTATTGTATTGTTGTTTTAAGGTTGTGTCTCTTGACGCGTGGGTGTCAAATCTGACAAATCATCAAATTTATTGAAAACCTATAACCGATTTCGTGGATGTCACACACAAATCTGACAAATGATACCCCTTGACGTCACGACTACTAGCAGCGCGTTTTTACCCGCTTGGAATAATTTGAATTTTGGGGCATTTTTAAATCTTTCTAGCGGTCTTTTGGGACGAAATATGTTGTTTTTTTTGCTGCCATATATTTTATGACAATATGTACTTATGATTTATAGAATTTTTTCACCATTTAAGATTTTTGTCAAGTTCCCTGTTGCCACCGGTCATAATATCGAGAGCTTTTCGAAAATCAACCCAAAAGGGCGTTGAACCTCTATATAAAAATTATATGATTTGTGTACCTATTAAATGTTAGTAATAAAAAATTAAACTTGTTTAATATTAGCACAAATTTGTTAACCAATAATAACCAAAGTAGTTTTGTTCGATAAATTTGTTACGACTTTCCAGTCAATACGCTACAATATGACATAATATTATATATAATCTGCAATGCATGAAATTTGTAGTTTTATGATTATTACAAAAACAGAAAATTTAGTCTCCCCAAAATATAACTTTTAGTGTTAGGTTGTAACTATACAATACAATGTATGTAGTGATTTATTACTTTATTTATATTTTAAAATTATCATAAATGATTTTTGTTGTGATTGTTATCCGAGTTTTAAATATAAATTATGTATAAAAATAAAGTGATTTTTTGTTTATGGTACTTGTCCGGGTATATGCAGACCCACCCACCGCACACCCCGCCCTATAAGGTTGCATATATTTAAACATTTAAACTAAAAAAGCGCTCGTTAAAATTTTAAAAAACTGCATACCTACCATACGAGAAGGATTCGATTTTTTAAAAGCTGCTCAAAAGTAAACTTTAAATTTCCCGTTATTTCCATAGACAATTTACCTTTAGATAAGCAAACAATAGTCACGAAAGTGGCAGATTTATGGCCTCGCGCATGTAAACAAAGCAAGACACTATTAGACATGCGCACATCAACATTATCGTTTGACGAATGGGAAAATAGACAGGTCCGGGCTTTAAAATTTAAATTCTTGCCAAAAAATTGTACTTTCTTCTCAATTTTTGATCAGGTTGGGAATTAAGTTAGTGATTTCTGGCATTTTTAGTAGTAGCAAACCTATCAGATTTTAAGGATACAAATTGTTTTTAAGGTTTTGTTTAACGTCGTGTTTTAAGTTCGAAAAGGAAGAGAACAAGAACAAGTGAATTAAACTAGTCCTATAAAATCGAATATAAAAACAAACAAAACCAGCAAAATAACCAATCTGCGGTGTTATCGCGTGGCTAACCTCAAGTCAAATATTAGTTGGTATATAACTTGTATCGATTTTTACAATTTGGCAAAAACGTGGGTACGTGTTTCAAGCAAAATTTCTTGTTCAAGAATTTAAAAAGTGTTTGCCCGAGAACTTGACAAGAGAAATGCACAAAATAACAATTCTATAAATGATTGGTTATGGAGATAAAACACGGACACAAATGGAAGTTGCTCGCTTATTTCATGAAAAATTTTCAAATTTGCCGCCTATAACTTAAGGGAAAATTAGTAAAACAGAAAAGCAGTTTCGCCAGCTTGGACATGTAAACCAGTTAAAAAAGTAGCTGCCAATGCAATAAGTTCATGCCTGAGATGTTCAGTAACATTAGAAGAAATTTCTATTTAAGATTAGGATGTTACCAAGACGTTCATGGCGAACATTTTCAACATCTCCTACATTAATGTTTTTTTTTTACATCATTTATCAAGAAATAAACAGTATTACTTATAAGTTTTTGAGTGTGTTGTTAATTTTTGCAATAAATCTGAAAACACTTAATATATCCGAAACAGTTGAAGATAGGTACAGGGTTATCCAACCAAGACTAGACAAGGCGATTTTTTGACTTTTCCTGTACTTTTATAAAAAAAACTGAAATAGCCATCTTAAGTCATTTTCTCCCGCGAATTCGAATATCTTCAGCAAAAAACAATTGAACATCAAACAAAAGTACTAGGGGTCACTTTGATATTTTTTTAAATGGAACACCCTGTATATTTTTACATTTTTAAATTCCACATAAAATTATAATTATTTTTTATTAAATGCACTATATACTTCATAGTTTCCGAGATATTGACTCTCGAAAAGTGACATTTTTGAACTTTGACAGCTTATAACTTTCTAACAGTACGTCTTAGAGCAAAACGGCTTACATATCCCTATCTTCAATTTTTATTATCTTCCCAAAAAAATCAACTTCCGGTTAAACCGGATGTAACTCGAAAGAAGGAAATATAGTTGTTCCGGTTTAACTGGAAGTTGATTTTTTTGGGAAGATAATAAAAATTGAAGATGGGGACATGTAAGCCGTTTTGCTCTAAGACGTACTGTTAGAAAGTTATAAGCTGTCAAAGTTCAAAAATGTCACTTTTCGAGAGTCAATATCTCGGAAACTATGAAGTATAGACTAATAGTGCATTTAATAAAAATAATTATAATTTTATGTGGAATTTAAAAATGTAAAAATATACAGGGTGTTCCATTTAAAAAAATATCAAAGTGACCCCTAGTACTTTTGTTTGATGTTCAATTGTTTTTTGCTGAAGATATTCGAATTCGCGGGAGAAAATGACTTAAGATGGCTATTTCAGTTTTTTTTATAAAAGTACAGAAAAAGTCAAAAAATCGCCTTGTCTAGTCTTGGTTGGATAACCCTGTACATGATATTGTACCGGGTGGTCAAATAAGCGAGGACGTCGGCTTTATCTCGGAAACCATTAATCGTACAACTTTCGGAAAGATTTTTTTATGAGTAAAGTGGTCAAGAGAAATTGCTGGAAATTACTTGTAAGTTCCTCATTTCGCCGCAAGGGGGCACAATTAAAAATTGTTTTTTTAAATTCTAAATTTCTCCGAAAATTCCCATATTAAGGTATAACTCTGATTACATCATTGGAAAGCTTAGACAATTCCGCATCATTTTGGTTTAATGCTCATTGGCGTACCGACCTTGATAAGAGTGGGAGAAGCTATTGAAAGTGTAAACATTAAAATCGCTGTAACTTCCAAACGACTTATCCGATTTTACTAAATTTAAGCTTGTTTGGAAGAGGAAAATAAGTACCTTCAATTGCCGTATCCAACAGTACACGATAGTGTTTAATAAAATTGCTAGAGGGCGCAATTTGCAATAATAACAGTTTTTTCGATTTTATCCCGAAAATTCAAATCATACGGTATAACTATGACATCATAATCAAAAAGTAAATGAAATTTGCAAAAAAAGATGTGAAGACCGCATTCGATATCTTTGTTCGTTTCAGAGTTATTGCCAAAACAATATTTTTTAATACAAATTGCGCCCTCTAGCAATTTTATTAGAAACTATCTTGTACCATTGGATACGACAATTGAAGGTACTTATATTTTTCTTTCAAACAAGCTTAAATTTAGTAAAATCGGTTAAGTCGTTTAGAAGTTACAGCGATTTTAATGTTTACACTTTCACTTGATAAGAGTGGGAGAAGCTATTGAAAGTGTAAACATTAAAATCGCTGTAACTTTTAAACGACTTATCCGATTTTACTAAATTTAAGCTTGTTTGGAAGTACCTTCAATTGTCGTATCTAATGGTACACGATAGTTTCTAATAAAATTGCTAGAGGGCGCAATTTGTATTAAAAATTATTGTTTTGGCAATAACTCTGAAACGAACAAAGATATCGAACTGCGGTCTTCACATCTTTTCTTGCAAATTTCATATACTTTTCGATTATGATGTCATAGTTATACCGTATGATTTGAATTTTCGGGATAAAATCGAAAAAACTGTTATTATTACAAATTGCACCCTCTAGCAATTTTATTAAACACTATCGTGTACTGTTGGATACGGCAATTGAAGATACTTATTTTCCCCTTCCAAACAAGCTTAAATTTAGTAAAATCGGATAAGTCGTTTAGAAGTTACAGCGATTTGAATGTTTACACTTTCAATAGCTTCCCCCACTCTTATCAAGGTCGGTACGCCAATGAGCCTTAAACCGAAATGATGCAGAATTGTCTAGGCTTTCCAATGATGTAATCAGAGTTATACATTAATATGGGAATTTTCGGAGAAATTTAGAATTAAAAAAAAAACTTTTAATTGTGCCCCCTTGCGGCGAAATGAGGAACTTAAAAGTAATTTCCAGCAATTTCTCTGGACCACTTTACTCATAAAAAAATCTTTCCGAAAGTTGTACGATTAATGGTTTCCGAGATAAAGCCGACGTCCTCGCTTATTTGACCAACCGGTACATGCAATATGTCTAAAATTTTCTGAAGAATCCAAAAATTGAATAATATACAGGGTATTGCATTTAAAATAAGAGCGTTGGTATTGGACACTGTTACATGACACACCCTGTATAAAAAGCATTTATTGAAAAAAATGCGCAACTAGAAATACCAATCGACGTGTCCGAGCGTTTTTTCGGACACGCCCCCATGTATTTATTATCGAATTTATTCCATTTTTACACACTGTAGGTACGTTTAAAATGTGTTTGTTTTCCTGCAAACTTTATAGACTGTAATTCAATTATTATTTGCGCTTATAAAAACATTTTTGCATATAAAACTTTATTATGCGGTATATAATAGTAATCATAAATGCAACATCTTAATGCAATGCGTAAACATTTTTTTTAACCTTAAGTTCAAGAATTTTATGTTGTTTCCTGTATTAATCTATTTTATGTGTGAAGTCAATGACAAAATAGTATTCTATTCAAGGTATTTTCTACGTGTCAGTCTAATTACACTCACCAAGACCTCCTGGGACTTAAGTAGCAGTAAGTGAAACAGTATACAGGCCAGTTCATTAAGAAAAAAAGGTGAAATTTTGACGTTTAACTCATAGAGCAAAAATACAAACCAAACTGTATAATATTGACCAGGGTCGATAATTTTTGAAACCAAAGAAAATAATAGTAGGATGAAACCCATTGGAAAAGGAAGAGAATAAAACAAAAATGAAAGGAAAAATAAATTACGGGCGATCCAAGGTCGGGAAGGGGGGGAGTTTTAAGGGTAGAAAACGATTTATCTCGATTTCCGGTAAAACTACAAGTCCTGTGGAAAAACGTTAAATCGCAAAGTTGTAGGTAATAAAAAGATCTACAACTTTTGTATATACACTTTTTTCACATAACCTCAAAATTTATGTGAAAAATTCAAATAACCAAGTTTTTGGTTTTTTATTTTTATCTTGTACAAATTTTTTTTTTTATCCACGAAATTTGGCGAAAACTTACCTTTTTATGTCCTAAACACACTGTAATTATTTTGATTTAAAATATTTATTTTTTAACCTTATTTTGACTTAATATCGAAAAAACACCCTAATTTTCAATCGAAAATTCTCACGTCAAAATATCTGCTTTTTTAAAAAAGTCAGTGGGCTTTTTGTTCGTTGAAATCTCTACTTTCTGATGGTGTTAAAAAAAATATACATTACTATGGTAAATGTTCTCAAAAAATGCAAAGAAATGAAAAAAACTCGAATCAGAAATTTTTTTTTTAGTTCAATATGTACAATTTTGAGCTATTTATTAAAATTTATACTTTTTTTTATCAATGTAACATGGAATCTTACGTTTTTCGAGTAATTAAAGTATAAATTTTAATAAATAGCTCAAAATTGTACATATTGATCTAAAAAAAAAATTTCGGATTCTAGTTTTTTTCGTTTCTTTGCATTTTTTTGAGAACATTTACCATAGTAATGTATATTTTTTTTAACATCATCAGAAAGTAGAGATTTCAACGAACAAAAAGCCCACCGACTTTTTTAAAAAAGCAGATATTTTGACGTGAGAATTTTCGATTGAAAATTAGGGTGCTTTTTCGATATTAAGTCAAAATAAGGTGAAAAAATAAATATTTTAAATCAAAAAAATTACAGTGTGTTTAGGACATAAAAAGGTAAGTTTTCACCAAATTTTGTGGATAAAAAAAAATTTTTGTAAAAGATAAAAATAATTACATTTTGAGGTTATATGAAAAAAGTGTAAATACAAAAGTTGTAGATCTTTTTATTACCTACAACTTTGCCATTTGACGTTTTTTCATAAGACTTGTAGTTTTACCGGAAATCGAGATAAATCGTTTTCTACCATTAAAACCCCCCTCCCCCCCTTCCCGACCTCGGATCGCCCGTAATTTATTTTTCCTTTCATTTTTGTTCTATTCTCTTCCTTTTCCAATGGGTTTCATCCTACTATTATTTTTTTTCACTTTTTACCATTTTCAAAGGCTTCAGCACTGGTCTATTGGCGAGAAAACCAAACCAAAATGGCAGTTGATTTTTTGATATTATGACGTCTTGCCATGCAGTGGCGGCTGGTTAATGAAGGGCTCTGGGGCGCCGCCCTCCCTGCAATTATTTCAAACAGAATCCAAAAATACTTTACTTAAAAAACTAATAACGCAATGTATGTAAGCAATCAATTAAAATAATTCAAACCAAGTAAGTTTGATAAATAAATATATAATAAAAAATCCTGGATATGCGGTTGTGAGCACAAAATTTTTTTTTTGTTTCGTAGGTCTTCTTTTTGACGGGGCTGATAAATTGGACTATAAATGGGGTGCAGGACTTAAAACATCTTTCAGAGAAAATAAAAAACATGAAAATAGTGCAAAACATCGTTATAATGTGATAAGTTTTGAGATGTTAGGACAAAGTAATATTTTAACTTGTTTAAGTAGTGCTTATGTTGATGAAATTAAAATTCACAACGAGAAAGTTAGAAAAAATAGACACGTACTTTCGAAAATAATAGACATGTTAATTTTTTTTAATTTAAAGCCAGCGCCCCCCCTGACTTACTAGTCACGAGCCGCCACTGTTGTCATGATTTGACAAACAAAACTAACCAGAAAATATACCGATGTCAATGTTCTGTCATAACCTCAAAATATAAAATTAATAAACAAACAGATGTCAACGTCTTAGCGTCTTGTCATAATTTGACAAGCAAAACGAACCACAAATTATTTAATTGAACTGCTGCCGCTGTCTTTACGACGCCGCTGTGGTGGACCTCGCCCCTAGAAGGAAGACCCCCCCCCAACTGGATTTTTATGCTGTCCCACACACTTCTTTAAAATGGAGAACGCTATAACTGACACTCACCTACGACAGACCTATTCAACTTTTAACTAACTTACCGCATGTATCTAGACCGCACTAACCTGATCTAGTCACCCTTGAGTTTGTCTATTGGTATATATATAGGAGCTATAGAAGCTTGACGCACTATTCCAGGACCCTGCATAACCAACTAAGTATGTACTAATTTAGACAATTTATAACATGAAAATTAAAAATGTAAACGCGTTTTCATTCATAATTGTATTATTACTTTTCGCACGCACCTCCCCAATCTTGTCAATACAATGTTGATTAGTTTCGCGTTAACCAACGTGTCAAGAAATAAATACATAAGATATAGGGTTCTATTTACAATAAAACTGTGTGTTTCGACAGTTGACAGATAGATGACATCAACAGGTGATACTGGTTCCTTCAAAAAGTTTCCAGTTCGGTGGTGCGCCGTAGAGAACTCACACGTCAGGTTGCGTCATATTATTTTCTTTCGAAGGGCAAACAACTAAGTACGGTACTGCCTCTTTAGCCAACTTCTTAACGCAAAACAGACCAGACAGACAAGACGTGGCATGGCTACGATACGACATCCTTATCACGCGCGTTCGCCTTGCACGTTGCTTATTTTTTGTTCTCGCAAAAATACTACAGTCACTGAGAATCCCCAAGTAAAATATCCATTCCCAAAAATATATACCCCATTGTTTTCTTAAACGAATCATTTTACAACAGGATGATACGTTTTTTATAAATGGATTTAACGGTGTGTTTTATTTTTGCAATATGTACACAGTACATCCCTTTACTGCTGGAACTTCCTGAGAACATCCTATAGTGGGTTTTTAAATAATTAGATTAGATAATACCTCGACGATCATTCGCGTTTGAAGAACAATTTAATAATAATCTTAAGTCACGATTTAATTGTTGTGTCGAAAACTTTGCGAGAAATGGGCCGGTAATTTTTCTATTACTTTTACCTGGAACGAAAACAGGTTAATCGATGACTTGGTTGATTGACATAATTAAATTTTTTATAACTTAAGACCATTAAGGGTCCTTATACTCTCTTTAAGAATATTTGAAACTTTTAGATTACTAAAGTCAAAATGGTCTCTTGTCCTTTAATAAACTTTAAAACCAATACAGATTGTTTTTCAATGCCAATATTTATTCATAATAATGACTGTTGGAATAGTTGATAAAATGAGTTTTCTGCAAATAAGTCTTGATGCGTTAGAAATTGCGATAGGGTTGTAATTAGGACAAATGTTTGATTTTTAATTCTGCTTCGAATGACATTAAAATATACAGGGGTTCCTATTTGAAATAAGAAAAATAAATTGCTTTAAAGTTTGCAAAGTTTAACACTAAACTTTGGACACCCTGTATAATTCGTAATAATCAAACTTGGTTAACGAAACTGTTAGACTTTATTTAATAAGTACCTTTGTATAATTTTATTAACGAGGCATTACTTTTATTTTTATTAAGTTTTAAAACCAGTGGTTTTTATTTTTTTTTCGCCTATAATACTGAATCAATTTCAATAAAATTTTAGTTTAGAGTTATGTAGATAACAATAGGAGACACCCAAATAAGTAAGAAAATATACAGCGTGTCTTCGGAAGTTCTTACCAAATGGGAAACTTTTTTATTATTAATTTTACGAAAAAAAATAATTCTTTATAAAAAGCTCTGCTTGGTCTAAAACCTAAAATGCAACCATCAAATATCGAAATTTTCCAGTCATATACGAGGTTTGTCAAAAAATGTGAATTTTTCTCAAGAATGTGAATTTTTCCCAAGAGTAAAGTACCTTTATTTTTGACATTATCAAAAATTGTTATTAAAAAAAGTTGATCAGAACTAAAAACTACGACTAAATGTGCAATTATACGCATTTATGTTGAAAAATTATTTTATTGATTTATTATTAATTATTTAATTTTTTATATTATATTATTTAGACGTGGTTTTTAGTTCTGATCCACTTTTTTTAATAACAATTTTTGATAATGTCAAAAATAAAGGTACTTTACTCTTGGGAAAAATTCACATTTTTTGACAAACCTCGTATATGACTGGAAAATTTCGATATTTGATGATTGCATTTTAGGTTTTAGACCATGCAAAGCTTTTTATAAAGAATAATTTTTATTCGCAAAATTAATATTAAAAAGTTTCCCATTTGGTAAGAACTTCCGACTACACGCTGTACATATGGCATGTAATCCAAAAAAATATATCCTTATGATGTCACACTTTTTTGAAACACCTTGTATGAAAAAAATATTTTCCTGAAATGCACCCCAAGATACAGGTAAGGTCTGCAAAATATCAAAATCCTAACTTAATTACTAAGTGAGCTATAAAAGACGGTAGGTAAGATGCAGGACCCTGTATAGTAGTGTATATGTCGTAGGCTTATGGAAGTTTAGGCAAATGGCATTTGCCTAGGCAAATGCTATATCCGGTTTTTTCGTTGTTACCCAGAGCGTTCTTTTTTAATTTAATTTTTTCAAATTGAATTTTAAAAAATGCTCTGGGTAACAACGAACAAACCGGTTGCCGATATACCTTAGCATTTCTCCAGGCAAAAGCCATTTGCCTAAAAGCATTTCTCCAGGCAAAAGCATTTGCCTAAAACTACCATTAGCCTACGACATATAGACCACCAAATTTCCGATATGATGAGAAGTAGTATACTCGAAAAAAGCAAACCAGTGGACGTTTCTCCGTTAATGTGTGGGAATGGATAACTGTTTACGGTGCAGGTGTATGCTGGAATATTGGTGGAACACTAAACAGTAATATATATCTTCAGATTTTGAAAAATGGTTTTCTTCCTTCTGCCGCGATAGTTTTTGAAGGAAATAACTTTATATTTCAGCAGGATAACTGCCCTGTGCATACTGCAAGAAATATAGAAAACTGGTTTAGACAAAACAACGTAACATGTCTGCCTTGGTGCTCAAGAAGTCCTGATTTAAATCCAATTGAAAACGTTGGGGGATTGATGGTAAAAAAATGTACAAAATAAATTTTTAACCACATAATGAATTAGAGTTATTTGATAAAATAGAAAAATTTTGGAAGGGCTAACTCCTCTTTACACCAGAAGTATTATTTTGTCAATGCCAAGAAGATTACGATTAGTCCAATTAACTATTAGTATTTTGTTTGTTGTTTGTTAATAAATTTACCCTTTGTGGCTTTATACTTTTGTAGTTTTCCTGGTATTATTTTATAATTTTCTTATTTCGCGGCTGTAATTTAAACACAAAAATATTTAGAAATAAACATTATTACTTATGGTAAAAAATGGTACATACAATAATTTACAGCTATGTATATAGCTGGTGTTCTATCCAGGTATAAGCAGCAAGGTGAGAAACCCGTTTTACCCAATTTTGTTGTAATTGAGTTATGTGTGGGTGTAGTGTACGAATTTATATGTCGTCAACTGTATGTCTGATTGTAAACAAATGATTTTTGATGAAATGAATGTTGTCTCCTTGTATTGCATGTCTGTGGTTTTATCCAAAAGTTGGCTACATCTTTCTTGAGAGTACAGTTACCTAAAGTTCTATGTTAAAAAACGTTGCATTTATAAATTAATAAAAGCAGAAAAATAAATACATATAGGCAAATTTGTTAAAATATCGTTTAATGCTTTTATTCATTTATCAAAATCAATTTTTTTTTAACTTAAAACTCTATAGGTAATTGCTACGGAGAATAAACGAAATATTGACAAGAAAATGAAAAACCGACGCGACGATGTTATCTTATCTACAATTAAAGATGAACATTCCCTCGTTTCTTCCGGCAATTTTTTACCCAAGATTCAAAAGACAAGATAACTTTTTACACAGGTAAATAAAAATCCCCCAATGGGATAAACCAATCAATACATCGATAGATTTTTCACCAGGATTAGCCGAAGGCCAAAAGCTCCCTCGCAGCTCCACGATAGAAGCATAAAAGCGCTCTACGGCCACCGCGCTAACCAGATCTAGTCACCCGCGAATTTGACTAGCGCACCAAATAACAAGAGTGTGCGAACTGTGAACGGATTTGATAAGGAGAGCTTTAATTTTTGTTTATATCGCGTCCGCAATTGTTTAATAACGTGTGTATTGTTTCTATTCTCGCGTGTAAAGAATTTAAATCATTTTTACGTTTCAAGTATCTCCCAAGTGGGGTCGGTATGATATTGTCACCTGACTTTTAAATCAAATAATGATACCATGACAGACCCTACAAGAGTTAAAAAGCGGTTTTCCAAAGGTGCTTTGGTGAATTAAAATTCAACAGTGACTTTAAGGAACAAATAGGAACCGGTGAATCGTTGATATTAAGTGATTTTTTTTCATTATAAGGGCCTTTTTTGTGTAGTTAAGTGTGCTCAGTTGTCAACATTATCAAATTAAGCAGTAAGTACTCTTTAAATTATTGTATAATAACTAATAAAAGGGCTTCAATAATTATTTTTTGACCTGCAATGTACTTATTAGAGTAGCCTGTTGCACTTCGAAGGGGTACATATTTTCGAAACAGGGCTATAGGTTCAATACAACACTATAATAGATATTTAGGAAAACTCAGTTATTCCAATTTGCAGGAAAAACATGCACTTTTAAAACCAAAATTTCAAATAATTACTTTTAGAATTCAATTTTACATTCAATTACGAAGGGATTTTTTTAACATTCATTATGACACTCGCACTTAGGGTAGGGGAAACCTTTTAACACGTTTTTATTTGCTTCACCTGTATGTTTGTATATTATGTATGTTTGTTTGTTTGTAACCCACTTCTTTGAACCCGATTTTGACCCACTTTAAACGGTCGGATTTAATTTAAATTTTGTAGACTTATCAAGAACCTCTGACAATACAATATTCTACACGCAAAAAAAGTTCTTGTCAAATTTTGACAGCTGTCAGGTATAAAACAAAGAAGCGATTTTGACGAAACAAATTATGGGTTCGTATAGTATTCGATGCGGAGACTTCGAAAAAAATAAGCAAAAAATTCTCCTGTCAAAATTTGATAGCTGTCAATATGTAAAATCGTTAAAAAAATTATATTAATGAAAATACTATAAGGTCGTATGTATATTGACGGTGGAAAGTTGAAAAAAATAAGCAAAAAATTCTCTTGTAAAAATTTGACACCTGTCAATATGTCAGAATTATTACAATAACCGATAGTAATGAAACAAACGTGGGGTCGTATCGATATTGTCGCTAAGAATAGAGAAAACTTTAAAAAAATTCTACATGTCAAAATAAAATTTTGACAAATTTTTTTTTTTATTTTGAAAATTTTTGTCGTTTGTTCGGGTTTGTTTGTAACCGACTTCTTTGAACCCGATTTTGACCCACTTTAAACAGTCAGATTTAATTTAAAGTTTCTAGACTCAAAAACCGTTGACAATACAATAATCTACTAATCTAGAGCAATCTATTTAAAAAAAACATTTTTTTCTTAACAATAACTCAAACTAAAAAATAAAAAATATAGTTTAAAAAAACTAAAAAAGACGCTTTAATAATTAATCAAACTAAAAAGCGGAAAATAAATATAGTTTAAAATAATTCTTGAAATTCTTAATATAGGCAGAAAATAATAATGAACGATAAACATAAACTTATCCAATACGGGGTGGACTTACCTGCTCTTGATAACAACAACAACATTTCTATGCAAAATATTGGTAAACAAGTGGAATTATTAAAATTGTAAATATATCACCCTGTAGACCTTTCAGGGGACATACTTGTCCATCATTTCTCATCTGTAAACACAAGAAAACTACTTTTTCTTCAAACTCCCCTAGAAAAATTATGGTTTCTAAATTTATCTATAGCCCATGATTAAAACTGCCCTACAAAAATTAAACTCAAATTACCTTTTTGTCTATAGGTTACACTTGTCTGACCCCGGACTAATATATTATATAATATCTATACCCATGCCAAATTTCGACTCTTTTAAGTAAAAACTGACAAGCCGGCACTTCAAAGAGCTGCGTTAGGACTGTCTGCACCTTTTTTGGATTTCCAACGTTTCTTTATCCTCCTGAGGATGAATGTTTACACATTCGAAACGTGTGGAGAATTTACCATCATTTAAACTTGTTAATTAAATACATATACCAGTGGAGGAAGACCTAACGTGTCTCATTTCTTTCCTTTCAACCAACTAACACAATTATGGTTGTAAAGGGACAGTTACGTTATAGTGTTTCTTAGGTCAATTTAATGACATAAAACAGTATGAAACTCCTAACCATAGGCGTCCCAAACAAATAATTAAAATGCGTATACACACTTATAAGTTTGTTTAACATTAGGTGTTTGTACATACTACACTTTATAAACCCACTGTATATATAATAATATTATATTAAAATAATAAATATAAGGTAACTCAAAGATTCTATACACAAAACTAAAACCAGAAAAATAAACCTGACACGGCACGACACTGCTCAGAAAATGCTTTAATTTTTTTAGCGGAACTCAATTCTGGGACCATTCCCCGGTCCGTCCATAAGTTCCAAATCACGTATATTTTATCTTCGTCTCTTCCACGCCATCGGCGGTCACTGGCCTATCTCTGTCTGACAGAATCGATCGTTGAACGGGCTGGAAACCGCTTCAGCTTATACCAGCCACTTTAACTGGCGCTTATCACCCCTGACAACGTGCATAAATTGTGAACGCTGGCAACCGTCTACCAAATTTTCTGGTTTGTTAATATATTATGTATAAGTATACGAGAAACAAGGGTTTTTTAATTAGTTGTTTTTAAACACTAAAAACACTTTTTGTCTTGATTTCAGTTATATTGTTTCTTAAGGACTAAAGAATGTATTATTATAACAATGAATGGCTTGTGTTTTTTTCTGTCACACTCAAAACTCCTCGGTTTAAAGTATATTTGCAAACTAGCTTTCAAAGAAAGTTACTGACTAACAATTGAATACTGATATAAATAAAACATCTTTAATAAAAAAACTTAAAGAATTGAAGAAGAAAGATCTGACAACCCTGGTTGTGAGGTCGGTCTCTTTGAGACTGTTTACCGCCGTATGGAATGATTGGAATGTCCTCAAACTGAGTTTGGATAAATTATACCACGGAATGGACCTTTTCACTATAATCGAATTCATCGTATTTAGCATTTACATCCTGAATTACTACCTATTGAAAATACATCCCAATAATAAAAATCTTCCCAGAGGGTCACAAACCTTTCGTAGAGACAATTAAAAAGACGCCACGAAAGCGAAACGTTTGAAAACATTACATCAAAACCTTATTACGTCATCCCATTATCCGTGCAATTATTTTATTCGTCAGCCACAGATTATATTGCTTTCTTTGTTTTGATAAACTAAATAGACAAGGACAGCTTAAAAATAAAAAACAACCCGCCCGATATTTAGGTAGATGCGGCGTTCGACCTTCAGCCGAATAACTCTCGGTGCCATAGGTCGAGGCAGATGTGACGTCAGTGAGTTTATTCACGTGGTTATAAAAGCGTATCTTGTTTATTTATTTTCTCAGTCAATAATTGAAAATTTTAAACTTTACAAAGTTTTTTTTTTAAAACTCCCTAATTTCTCACCCACAGTGGCTTTGCACTGGTCCTTGACTTTTCAGTATGCTGAAATATTTTCTGTCTTTTGACTATAAAAAGTTTTTTCAACTCCTCGAGTTTACCATTGAAAGCTCCATTAAGGCTTATATAGTCTCACTTGTTATTTTCTCTACTGCTAATAACATCAGCTTTGTACCATTTACATCGTTTTCCTGATGATGACACTCGAAACATGTCGATTTATTTCTATTATGAATCATTCTAGGTTCGCCTAGTTTTTTTGAATAAAAAATAGTGGAGAAAGACTTTGTGCTTTTCTTTTTTCTATAAAAATTAAATTATTGTGCCCATGTTCTTTTGCTTAAATTAACCATTAACAACACATAAATTACTAAAAAATTACTGCTTTTAGTTCAGTGGCTTCACGGTGCGACTAATCATAACACATTTAATAACTACTTCGACTACATATTCAATTAATGTTAGGTTGCATAAAGATTTCAAATAATGTGTATTTTTATTTTGGATAATCGAAATATTTTATATTTGAAATGCGGAAAAAATATTAATAGACTTTTGTATCGGACGATCGATTGAAAAAGCAATTTTGAAATACGCGTTTGACGTCGGCCGTCCCAAAATAGTGATTCAGATAATAGGTTATCACTAACACATTTGTCTCTGTTCGTTAAATTGCACAAAATTATTTTGATTTATTATTTCACTATCGAGATTGACGGCTTGTCCTAACATAATGGCTAATTAGCAAAGAAATGTACAGGATGGTCAAAACCTACGCAGGATTTTTTAGCATAGAAATATAATATGGTCGTTTAGTCTTTTGTCACCCTGCAAAGACAAAAACAATAATAAACGGCGGGTCACTGGTTGTTCAGTTTTCTCGAAACTATTAACGGACATTTGTCTTAAATCACTTTGTATAATAGCGTCTCGAGCTCAGACCCGGGCTAATAAAAAAAATTAAAATAGTAAAATTTTAAATTAATTAACAACTATCGCGAAAAATTCGCAATAATTAATTAAATTGCTATTAAAGTGTTTTAATTACCATCCAGACATTTTGGATATTAGGGAGATCTTGTTATCGACTGGATCAAACGTATACGGGTGTGCCAAAAGTAATGGGACACAGAGCAACAGCAGACTCCTTAAGGCGAAATAATGCGATTTACTTAAACTTGCCTTATCCCAAAATTGATAACAACCAAGATACAGGGTGTCATATTTTTAATTTTGTTTTCGTTTTTCTGAGATTATTTCTTAACGAAACGACATAGCAGCACAAAATTAAGGATTTTGTGGTTTTTTGAAGTGAGGAATTCAAAATTATCCATAGTTTTTGTGTAACCAGTAGAGGGCGCTGCCTACGGCATGGCCCACTCCTTTTATCTGGCATAACTTTGTTTAGGCTTCTTATATCGATCCGACTATTAAAAAATTAAGTTACTTTACTTCTTTTACATCAAAAACGTATAATTAGTCGCTATGAGCAACCATTTTCGAGATAGTCGCATTAGATACTTTTAATGCAAGAATCCTAAAATATTTAAAATAATTGTGTATTCGTATTAGTATTATTTATCACAGCTAGCCTTGATTAAAAACAACGACGTTTCTAAGGCACAACATGTTACATAAAGTATCATCTGTCAAAGTTTTTAATTTTCTTCGTACAATACCTACGTAGATATAGGTTTTTTTAGGGATGCCTAGACATAATTTATTTTCCAATGCGGAAATGCGTGATATGCTTTGTATTTATGCACAAGAAAATTTTAACGGTCGGAGTGCAGGACGCAGGTAAATGTATTGAAGTCAATGTTGGCCGTTTTTAACAATTATTGCTATCACGGCGTTACCATTTTTTCCTATTTTGTTACTTTTAAATGTAATTAAACTAAGTATTAAATAAAATTTTTGATTGGAGTAAAATTAGTAATTCCGTAGGTATACGAAAAAGCGTTTTTATTGGAAAAAAATAGTCAACTCTAAACAAATGTAGCTAATTTACAATAATTTTGAGTTAGAAATTCATCGTTGCTTGATTTTCCGCTGCTTTTGGACCACGTACTTAGTTGCATAGGACATATGAAATGCGATTATCTCGAAAATGGTTGCTCCTAGCGACTTCAATAAGTTATACATTTTTGATGTAAAAGAAGTAAAGTAACTTATTTTTTTAATAGTCGAATCGATATAAGAATCCTAAACAAAGTTATGCCAGATAAAAGGAGTGGGCCATGCCGTAGGTAGCGCCCTCTACTAGTTACACAAAAACTATGGATAATTTTGAATTCCTCACCTCAAAAAACCCCAAAATCCTTAATGTTGTGATGCTATGTCGTTTCGTTAAGAAATTATCGCAAAAAAACGAAAACAAAATTAAAACTTTGACACCCTGTATCTTGGTTGTTATCAATTTTGGGATAAGGCAAGTTTAAGTAAATCCTATTATTTTGCCTTAAGGAGTCTCCTGTTGCTCTGTGTCCCATTACTTTTGGGACACCCTGTATAAAAAACTACATCAAATTAAGAAATTTAATTTTTCGGGAAAGTCATTCTTGATAAAAAGTTTTGCTTGTAAAAAAAATGCAATTCACGAAGAGAAAATTTTGATTTTTTATATAGGGTTCGTAAAAACTTAAAAAACATTATTTTTCTCCAAGAGTCCTAACTAAACTACCTTTAATTTTCAATCTTGACCAAAATGCCAATTAGAAAACTTATTTAGAATAACGTTACTAACGTTAGTAATTTAAATACCAGATTTAAAATAAAACTTCGATTTTTTAGTTTCTTTAATTTTAAATGGAAATTTTGCTGCTAAATAATGTTGGCCGGAGAAAATTTTGTATTCGATTGTTTTTCTTTAATAATAGAGTGTATTAGAATGCATAGTTTTAATAAGCTTTTCTAAATTTAAATATCCATTTGGTTCATACAAATTTAAAGTTGGTTCTAAAAAAAGGAAGTTTATGTATGCATTTAATTATTTTGTTTTGTAGGTTTTTTAATGGCTGAATTGTAGTTAAATTCGCTAATCCCCAAATTGAAATCGTGTACTGTAATTTTAAATAAACCAGAGAATAATATATATTTTTTAAATATTTTAACGATATAGGGGGTAACAAATTCGTTGGTAACAAATTCGTTTGTCACTACAGGGATCTCGTAAACCGTAAGAGATACGAAGATGGTTAAATGGGGGCAAAGTTGCACAATTTGATGCCTAATCATAATCCAAAAAGTAATTATTTAGATTCCGAGTACTTCCGGAGATATTCGAAAGAAACCGAAAAATGTCAATAAGATTTTTTGTTTTGCGCCCTTAATGTAGGAGATAAAACAAAACCAATCACACCTTTTCAGGGCCACTTTTAATCCTTTCTTAGAATATGTAATTAGTTTTGCCATACAACGTTTCATTTTCCTGAAATCATCATTAATTTCACTATTTTAAATACGGACCTGGATTTTTTCCATTTTTCAATAAAACACCTAGGACATCTTTATTTAAAGCCTAGGCTAAATATTAATTTTAAAAAAGAATTAACGCTCTAATGTAGATTTTATTAAGATTTTTCTAATCCGACCCTGTGTTACACAATACCCGTTCGTTTTATTACCCGCATCATCTTTTGTGTAACAATTTAAACTAGGTAGCTCCTTAAAAGAATACTATAAAATTCATAAAATTAACAATAATCGTAATACAAATTCTTGCTAATGATATTAGATTTTATTTAATTAACAATATTTTATATTATTAATAAAATGAAGTAAAACTTTACGAAAAACATTATAAGCAATATTAGCAAAATAAAGAAAAATACTCCTGAATAAAAGAAGTTGCCATATAAAAATTAATTATTAATTACGTGTTCAAAAATGTTTCCCTGGACAGCGATACATTTTCATGTCGTTATCAAAACGAAATGGTATTGTGTAACACAGGGTCGGATTAAAAAAATCTTAATAAAATCTACATTAGAGCATTAATTCTTTTTTTAAAATCAATATTTAACCTAGGCTTTGAATAAAGATGTCCTAGGTCTTTTATTGAAAAATGGAAAAAATCCAGGTCCGTATTTAAAATAGTGAAATTAATGATGGTTTCAGGAAAATGAAACGTTGTATGGCAAAACTAATTACATATTCTAAGAAAGGATTAAAAGTGGCCCTGAAAAGGTGTGATTGGTTTTCTTTTATCTCCTACATTAAGGGCGCAAAACAAAAAAATCTTATTGACAGTTTTTCGGTTTCCTTCGAATATCTCCGGAAGTACTCGGAATCTAAATAATTTCTTTTTGGATTATGATTAGGCATCAAATTGTGCAACTTTGCCCCCATTTAACCATCTTCGTATCTCTTACGGTTTACGAGATCCCTGTAGTGATAAACGAATTTGTCACACCCTGTATAATTTGTAACTTTAAATAAAATGCCAATTATTGGTGAGATGTAACTTCTTAAATATTCAATTATGTAGTTTTTTTTTGGTTTTTTTAATCATGTTTTTAGCTTGGTGTCATACATTTTAAAAGAATCTGTTATCTGGACCCCTCGATGTGAATTACCCTCTATAATATTGCATATTAACTAACAGCACCATTATATATTTGTCATTATTGTAACACAATATTTTTATTTTTTTATGTAGTTATCTAAAAGTAATTTAATACTAATATACAAGTACACAGTATAAAATTATTTTCAACAATTTTCCGTTTTTTTCTCTATTATTTGATTCATTTGAATAAGCAGAAATTAAATTCGTTTTAACGGATGTGCAGTCTACGTCTGCATATAATATATAATTTAATAAAATTACTTAATCCTTAAATTAAAAAAAAAACAATCTTATTAGGTGTTGGTAAATAATACAGTGGCCTTCACAAAGTACGCATCATCTCTACATACAGGGTGGTCCAACGAAAACTTAACACCTCGATTTTCCTGCTTTAAAATGAAAATGTGGAAAATCGCTCGGACCCGCCGACTTTTATTTCGAGGGGGACATCTTTTGCGTATATTGTCAATCTTGTTACTTCAAGTCCCTAGGAGGGAGGGGGGGTAAGATCTAAATCTTAAATGGATAGCCCTATTTTATATAATTTTATTGGATTCTGCATAAAATTCTGCAAATTTTTAAATAAAAGCATTATCAGTCTATATAGTTTCCGAGATATTGACTCTTGCAAAATGACATTTTTGAAATTTTACAGCGTTTAGCTTTCGAACTGTACGTCTTAGACCAAAACGGCTTACCTGTCCCTATCTTCGATTTTTATTATCTTTCCAATAGTGTCAACTTCCGGTTAAACCGGAAGTACTATATTGCTTACATCCGGTTTAACCAAAAGTTCACACTATTGGAAAGATAATAAAAATCGAAGATAGGGACATGTAAGCCGTTTTGCTCTAAGACGTACAGGGTTTTTCCGTATATTTTGGAGCACCACTGGAGCTTTTATTTGAAGACCTAGAAAAAAATTTAAATTACCAAAGTTGCATGATTTCTCCTGAACTGCCAGAATTTGTTATCGGTCAAAACAAATGAACATCGTAAATTTGTAAATTTGTTTAATAATGCCAATGTCAATTTTTTTAAATGGACCACCCTGTATATTAATTTTTTTTTTAACTCCTCACTCTTTTCTGATTCCAAATATGTATATATGTTATATGTTTGTTTCATAAATTATTATCATTATTTATATTAATTATTGTTACTAAATAAGCATTATGTTCTAGCATATTTTCCTCATACCAATATAGATTTTCTAATCCGCAATATTTTGAAATGAAATTTTGCCTAAACGAGTAGAGTAAACATATAACATATATACATATTTGGAATCAGAAAAGAGTGAGTAGTTAAAAAAAAAATTAATATACAGGGTTTTCCATTTAAAAAAAATCCACATTGGCATTATTAAACAAATTTACGATGTTCATTTGTTTTGTCCGATAACAAATTCTGGCAGTTCAGGAGAAATCATGCAACTTTGGTAATTTAAAGTTTTTTCTAGGTCTTCAAATAAAAGCTCCAGGGGTGCTCCAAAATATACGGAAAAACCCTGTACAGTTAGAAAGCTAGACGCTGTCAAAGTTTAAAAATGTAATTTTTCAAGAGTCAATATATATAAATCGGAAACTGTTATGTATAGACTAATAATGCCTTTATTAAAAAATGTTCAGAATTTTATGCAGAATTCAAAAAAATTATATAAAATAGGGGTATCCATTTAAGATTTAGATCTTACCCTCCTTCCCTCCTAGGGGCTTGAAGAATTTGACACAATACGAAAAATATGTCCCCCTCGAAATAAAAATCGACGGGTCCGAGCGATTTTCCACATTTTCATTTTAAAGCAGGAAAATCGAGGTGTTAAGTTTTCGTTGGACCACCCTGTATAGGCTTATGATAAAGAAAAGGATCGGCCTTTTATATACAGGGTGTATCAGCCAAATGGAATAAATTCGATAATAAATAAATGGGGGAGTGTCCGAGAAAACGCTCGGACACGTCGATTTGTATTTCCAGTTGCGCATTTTTTTCAATAAAAGGTTTTTATATAGGATGTGTCATGTAACAGTGGCCAATACGAAGTTTCTTATTTTAAATGCAACACCCTGTATATTATTCAATTTTTGGAATGTTCAGAAAATTTTAGACATATTTCATGTACAATATTCTATAGGCAGTGGCGGATTTAGAAGGGGGGCACAGGGGCACGTGCCCCCCCTGTCATAATAATTTCGCACGAACCAACCTAAGCGCAACACCCAAAATTTCAAACACAGTGACAAAGCATTGTACTGTAACAACCAAATATTTTTTTGATGCCAAAACTTTACAGCATTTAGAAATGGATATTAAAAATCAGGTTTTCAACGTGGTTTGATAATTAGCGAAAAGATGGCGTAAAAGCACTTTAGAAAAAAAGCATACATTTTAGGATTTTAGAATTTGTGTTTTGTTACAGAAAACTGTAATCTGTGGTTTTGTTTACAAAGAAAGTGTATTATTTTGGGGTAGTAAGGACTTATTTTAATAAAAATAAACATGCCAAAACGGCTATGAATGTGGAATATTTGAGAAACAATTTTAGCTCATTAAGTATTAAGCAAAAACTTGAAATTAAAATTGAGGGAAGACCTAAACCCGAAATTAACTTGACACAGATCACAAAGTGTAGATCTAGGGACTTTATTGTTATTGATAAGTTTGCTGGAAATAAAACCAGAAGATTGAACTTTACTTTTAAACAATGTACCCGCTAATGAAAAATAAATTGGCCTTTTTTTTATTTTTTTTATCTTATTTCATTTTCAATAAGATAAGTAGGTAATCATACATTTTAAAAATATTTACTAAAAATTATTGAACAAATTTGGGCGTGGTCTTAAAAATTTTTCGCCTGCGGCGCGTTTCGTCCGCAGCGGGCTTTTCGTGCACCCCAAGATAACAAGTAAGTGCCCCTCTGTCAATTTTTTCTGAATCCGCCACTGTCTATAGGTACCTATCTTCAACTGTTTCGGAAATATTAAGTGTTTTCAGATTTATTGCAAAAATTAAAAACACACTCAAAAACTAATAAGTAATACCTAGGTACTGTTTTTTTCTTGATAATGTAAAAAACAAAAAAAAAAACATTCATGTCGGAGATGTTGCAAATGCTCGCCGCGAACGTCTTGACAACATCCTAATCTTAAATAGAAGTTTCTTCTAATGTAACTGAATATCTCAGGCGTGACTGATCTAATCGCAAGCGTTATTCGTCTTTTTAAGTCAGTTAAGTCGAGGGGTCAGATCAGGGGATCGTGCTGGCCATTCCATCGATCCACGCCTCCCTATCCACTGATTTGGAAATACTCGGCTGAGGAACTGTCGGACGTTGATTTGGTAATGGGGCAGTGCAAGTGGCAAGACATTATTTTGGAGCAGTGCTAAATAATTATCGCCATTTAAATTGCCATTAATGAAAAAGGGACCTATGCTACTATTCTTGCCCAAACATGAACCTTTTCAGGATATTGCGTATGTTCTTCTCTAATCCAGTGAGGATTTTCCCTAGACCAATAGCGACAATACGGATGATTAGCATGACCGTGAAGTGTAAAGGTGCACGCATCAGAAAACAAAACATGTTCTAATTGGATAACATTGTTATCTAACATTTGCTCACAAAATACGTCTTACATGAGCTCATGAGTAGCAGTGGCGGAACTACCGGTGTTCAATGTGTGCGAAGCACACGGGCCCGGATTAAAGAAGGGCCCGGGAGCTGAGCCCCAAAAACATAAAAATGCAAAACAAAATGTTGAGAACATTTTCGAAAAAAAAAATGCAATACTCCGGAAACCTATCCATGAAACTAAACTCTACTCAATACTTTTATAGATAGTAACGGAAATAATCACATAAAACGGCCTTTATTTTTTTTATTATTGTTTTTATTAAACCGCAATTCGCAATACCCACATTTAGTTTAAGTGTTTGTGTAGGCGATTATTGAAGTTGGATAAGAGAAATTACGAATTTCTAGGATTTAGTTGAAAGTGTCTATGTTTTTTTTTGGACAAAGCATTAAACGGTGGGCACTTTTGCAAAGTGTTACTAGTGCCAAAATAACTTTAAAAAAATTGACACCCACTCGATGGTCATCGAGACACGATGCTTTTGAAGCTCTTCGTTTTAGATATGTGGATATTTTAAAAACACTGGCAAAAATAATTTTAACCTCTACAAATAAAGCGGAAGTTAATGAAGCAAAGTCTTTAAGAAAATACTTGGAAAAATTTGAAACCGTTTTTCTTATTGTTTTTTAAAATAAAATTTTAAAGAATATTGATGCATTGTCAAAACTTTTACCAAAAAAAAAGCAAAATATTGAAACTGCGTCTAGACTGTTTACCACCGCCACTGAAATCATAAATCAAATGAGAAATAATTTTGATGTAATTAAAACGGACGCTGTTATTTTGGCTGGGCAACGGGGCACTACTCCTGAATTCGAAAACAAAAGGATATCAAGACCAAAAATAATTTTTGATGAAGTTAATAACCATTATTAAGTTCAAACAAGTGATGATTGGTTTAGAATAAATGTGTTTTTTTAAACTATAAATATAATTACAGCTCAATTAAAAAATCGAGTTTTGGCCTTTACAAAATTTGTTCTTATTTTCGCGTTTTGTTCCCCAACGTTTTACGAGATCCTACTCTTTCTGATAAGGATATTTACGACATGAGTCAAGCCCTGCATCGCTGATACAATTTCATCGCAAGTGTTTTCATTTAGAGAATGTTTTAAGAATGATTTAGTAGATTTAGATAATTTAACTTCTATTTTTAATTTATTAGATTTTATATTGGTAAAAAATTATTATTCATCTTCCAGTTTTAGTGAGATTGTAACTGCCTGCATCATTTTCCATCCCTATTTCGTTTGCATCAGCTGAACGGTCTTTTTCCAAGTTAAAGTTAATTAAAAGTTATTTGAGAAATTGCATGACCGATAAAAAATTATCAGCTTTAGCAATTATTTCTATCGAAAATGAGGAAGCTCAAAAAATTGACATTTCTAATCTGATTTCAAACTTTGCGCATGTAAAAGCAAGAAAAAAGATTTTTTTATATGGTTATCAATTATAATACTCCGTATTATAATGGGGCCCGGCAAAGTTTTCGCACACAGGCCCGTGGCTACGTTGTTCCGCCACTGATGAGTAGGTATCATTTTATAGAGATACATTTTATTTTCTTGTAATGTTCGAATAATCGATGAATGGCTAACATCGAACATTGGGGCTGTTTTTCAAATAGAAGTATGTGGGTTTTCCTCAAACTCAAGCATAATATCTAATTTGGCATTATCACTTATTGCATTAGCAGCTTTTTTTTATCTGCTTTACATGTCCAAGCTGGCGAAACTGCTTTTCTATTTTACTAACTTTCCCTTGAGTTATAGGCGGCAAATTTGGAAATTTCTTATGAAATAAGCGAGCAACTTCCATTTGTGTCCGTGTTTTATATCCATAACCAATTATCTGTAGAATTGTTATTTTGTGCATTTCTGTTAAATAAACCATTTTTCTGATATGCAGCTAACGAAATTCAAACGACTGTAACACTGGCAACTACTGTCATGCAGATAGACAAAAATTTGCTACAGTCAGGAGTTTTAAACAAAAGTAAACAAAACTATATCTTACCTTTTTTTATTTCATATCAGTATAAAGAAACGCTAATATGCAATAAATCTGAAAACATTTAATATTTCCGAAACAGTTGAAGATAGGTATAGGATCTTGTACATGAAATATGTCTAAAATTTTGTGAAGAATCCAAAAATTTAATAATATACAGGGTATTGCATTTAAATTAAGAACGTTGGTATTGGCCACTGTTACATGACACACCCTGTATAAAAAGCATTTATTGAAAAAAATGCGCAACTAGAAATACCAATCGACGTGTCCGAGCGTTTTTTCGGACACGTCTCCATGTATTTATTATATTTATTCCATTTGGCTGATACACACTGTACAGAATACCGTCCACTAATCAAGAATCGCTCGGACCGGTCAAATCAATTTTTTTAATGACACAATATTTGCCATTTATGGGTAAATTAAAACTATTTCTTTGAAAAGAAACCCGATTTTATTCAATTAATGATAATAAGAATATAATAATTAAGTATTTAGTTCAGTGTTAAATCAAATAGTTATCTCTATCAATAAAACAACAGTTTTTTTTTTCTTATCACAATAACGACGCATTAATGGCGTATTTGTTTTTAGTTAAGTACAATGGAACACACACTATCAGTTACTTTTCAATAAAATCGGAAAAAAAATCAATTAAATTTGATAAAATATGCAGGGTCACAACTGAGATGGAAATTTTCAATTATTAATGCAAAACAAAACACATATCGCGTTTCAAATTTTCATTAAAATCGTAAACTTTATAGACCTGGACGACCTGGTCAGTGGCGCACGCAAGGCGGGTGCGCAAATCCTCTAGCATAAAGTTAACTTTTTCTTAAAGCACAAAACTTTGATTTGATTTGATTGATTATTCCCTTCCGAATTTGGTGTAGTAGTAGCATGTTTTATTTAGCAAAAAGCTACAATTAAATATTTTTTTAACACATTTTTAGAGATTTATTTTTAAATTTTAAAACGCAACCTTCTTTTAACAAAAATAGACAGAAAAGTTAAACATTTTGCTAATTGTATCAAATATTATGTATCATTTTGTTTTTCATTAAATGTTATTTGAAAGTTTTTTTAAACAGTTTTAAAGATTTTTGAGATTTAATAGAATTTTCCAAATTATTAGGTATATTCTATGAAACCTCTATATAAAATAGATTTATAAGATAATGTTTTAGACACTCTATCCACATAGAAATTTTGATTAGTTTTTGTTTTATAATTATGATGGTCATAATTTAAAGAACAAATTTTTTTTAAACAATCAGGAAATAAATTATTTTTAATTTTATGTAGGTACAGGGTCTTCCAACGAGGACTGAACAGGGGCTCATTTTTAAGCTTTCTTGTATTTAAAGAAAAATCCAAAATAGCTAATCGATGTACTTTTTCCTGCAGAATTCAAAAATGAAACCAAACATTTATTTGAACCAGAAACAAAAGAGTTACGATATGGATAAGGTGTTTTTTAAATGGAACATAGCTTTTTTTATACGATTTTTGGAACGAGTGATTTTTTTTTGTCCGTTCTGATTAAAATATTTAGTATTGTGATAGCTATTTTTATTAAATTTTAATGTTTTATCCAGTATGATTTAACTTTAACCTGTTTAAAACATACACTAGGTAATAAAGGTATAATCACCTTTGAATCCTTCAAAGTCATTTCGGCAATATTATAGTAAATTTGTCAAATTTTTTGACTTTGAAGGATTCAAAGGTGATTATACCTTTATTACCTAGTGTATGTTTCAAACAGGTTAAAGTTAAATTATACTGGATAAAACATTAAAATTTAATAAAAATAGCTGTCACAATATTAAATATTTTAATCAGAACGGACAAAAAAAAAATCACTCGTTCCAAAAATCGTATAAAAAAAGCTATGTTCCATTTAAAAAACACCTTATCCATAGTGTAACTCTTTTGTTTCTGGTTGAAATAAATTTTTGGTTTCATTTTTGAATTCTGCAGGAAAAAGTACATCGATTGGGTATTTTGGATTTTTCTTTAAATACAAGGAAGCTCAAAAATGAGCCCCTGTTCAGTCCTCGTTGGAAGATCCTGTACCTACCTATAAAGATACATACTAAATAAAAAATTAAATTTCTGACATTCAACCAATCATAATTTTATAATTTGCTATTCAACACATTTTTCCAGCTGTAAACGAATGTGGTCAAAACTTCTTCGAATTTTTTCAATGGAAATTGTTTGAACAGCTTCAACAATTCGCTGTTTTAGAAGCTGTACGTCGTTCTCAATTGGCGGGAGTAGGAGTACACCAATTGTTTGAGGCGCCCCCAAAGATAGGCATCTGAAATAGTTAAATCGGGACTTCTTGGGGGGCACAGAACCGGACCAATCCATCTGTGGCCATTCCCTCACTTCAATTGCGAAATGCGCAGGGCATCCATCTTGTTGAAAGTACATTTCGTTCCTAAATTAGAGAGGCAATTCTTCTAGGTTGTCAGAAAGGAATGTTTTCAACATTTCAAGGTGACTCCTACGGCTACACGTGTTTTCGAAAAAGTATGTGCCAATAATGCCATAATAAGAAATTGCACACCATACATTTACTTTTTTGTAATATTGTCTCATTGCAGGAATTCTAATTCATCATAAATGATAAACATGATAAATTTATGAAAATTCCTGTTTTCACTTACAATTTTGTTTCCGACCCAAAGACAAAAATCTTCGTCTCCTTCTTCCAACGTTTGATTAAAAGTTGGCTTAAATGGGAATATTTTGTTGAGTTCCATTTTTGAGACGTAAACGTTAGTGTATCTTTGATTAAATTTCTCTATCACAGAGTTGTAAGAACTTTCGCCCGCACCGTAACATTGAACTAAATAAACCCTTTGTTCTAAGGTCAACATTTTCAAAACACATCAAATTCTATTTGACAACTTCAAATTTGCCCCATACGTAAAGCAAAGTAATAAAAAGGTAAAAAAATTCCTTGTTTTTACAGAAGATGGTAGGAATAATGCATTTAAAATTTTAAAAGAAGATACACACCACCAATTATGAAAATAGAGTCTAATAAAATTTTATATTAATATTTTTATTGAGCAGCAAAATTTCCATTTACCTCTAAAAATTAAAAAAACTAAAAAATCGAAGATTTATTTTAAAATCCGGATTTAAATTACAAACGTTATTCTTAATAAGTTTTCTAATTGGCATTTTGGTCAAAAATGAAAAATAAAGGTAGTTTACTCTTGGTGAAAAATTATGTTTTTGAAGTTTTTACGAACCCTGTATAAAAAATCAAAATTTTCTCTTCGTGAATTGCATTTTTTTTACAAGCAAAACTTTTCATCAAGAATGACTTTTCCGGAAAAGTGAAATTTTTCATCCATTTTTGCTATTGTAAACCCCATCCGCGGACAGTCTGTACATAAAATATTCTCTAAATAATAATTAATAATTTTTTTTATTACACCTAAATTCAAGTTCCCCTACCCCTCGTGCATTCAGATCCGGCCTATATTCTAAAACGATGCATTTGTTAAACTGATATTTAAATAACAAAGTCTTATTGTTTGAATCCCCCGCGCTGGACTCCCTCATGTGACGTCACAATGTGACAGAGATAGATGGAAATTATGCGCGTCGGCATACTGTGTATAGGTGTATCGTGGGTAGCGTCACAGAGCAGCGTGTTGAGGTAGGTAAGCATCGAATGAGACACAGTGGCGTAGCGTGCAGGGGGCCAGGGGGGGCGATCGCCCCCCCGCCCTTTGAGTCCTTTCCTAAACGGCGCCCCCTTCCCACTTCCAGGTTTTAATTAGGTTGTAATTTGTTTATAACTTTTAGAGTATAGAAATAAATAAAATAAACCTGTTACCTATTTCGAGATTCTATTTTATTTTAACTACATACTTGATTTAATTTATAATAAAAATATTTTGCCACGACCAATAATTTGTATTCTTTCAGTTATTTTGCTTTAACAATTAAAAATTGCTTGAAATCTCTAATTTACTAGAGACTAAATTTTATCTTTTTAAAAGTGTGTTATTGTCGCCAATGAGAATATTATATACCTGAGAGTTTTAACAAAATTCCCCTTGCTGGTTCATATTTTGTTTTCATGTGGCCATTTTAGAAATGACGAAACAAAAACTTTATTTCTCTTGCCAAAATTTACTAAATAAACGAAATTATACATTAGCAGTGAGGCGCTCTTTGAACAAGGGCGTAGATAAGGGGGTAATTACCCCCCCCCCCCCCCAGGACCCATAATGAGCCATAAAAACGAAACACTTTTTTACTTGATAATTTTTTTTGTGATTTTCTTAAGGATCTTGTGTATTTTATATTTTTCATATATACTTGAAAATCAGACATCATTGAAAAAAGGGCGTGGCACCCAAAAAATTTTCGCCTGCGACGCTATTTCTTTTGGCGCCGCAACCTCTTTTACCCCCCCCATAAAAAAAACCATATCCACGCCCTTACCTTTCGCACCCTCCGCCCCTTCAACCACGCTACGCCACTGATGAGACAACCTAGGTAGTTTATGGATTTTAAGCGGTAATACCGTGTGCATTAAAACATATGTATACATCATTAGGCTGGAAAAATGTAGATAATATAACACTCTGTATAGGTTACGAGTGGTTTCGTTGCGAAGGAACCCTAAAAACATACAAATTTGATAACGACGCACGCCCGCACATTTTTAAAAAGATTTAGACGTATATTTGCCGCAATTTCCTGCTTCCTGCACACGTATTCATAATTATTTATCGTAGACCTAGATAGTTTTATGTTTGTTAAACCGGAGCATAGATAAATCAACTAAATTTTTTTTGCACCACACGATAAAATTAGTATACAAACTATTTTACTACTTATATACATTTATTACTTGAAAACAATCAACATAATATCGATAATAATTCAAAAATAGTTATAGGCTATCAGTAAATATCACCAGTAAACGTTAACAAGTTTACATTTGGTAGGGGAAGGTCGCCAATGATGGCACCTTTTTTTTACCACCTAATATATTTTTTAGTCCAAAGGTTTTAACCCATTTAACCATGTTAAAATATTTGTTACTACTTAAATATTCATTATAAAACTTTAAAAATATACAAAAACTATTTTTTTGGTAAAATGAATAGAAAAGAAAAAACCACCAAGTATGCCATCATAGGCAACGCAGTTGCCTATGATGGCAAACTCCAGTAAAATGCAAAAATCTGAAGGACGCATACATGTAAAAAAAATATTTTTGTTAGGTACAGTTTGCACATTTTTATTGTTAAAAAATTCAAGCACATAAAACTGTTTAAAAAGACTTAAAATAATATATTACATTCTAGGGAACATGTTTAAAACTTTTTAAAAAATTTAAAACATTATCAGGAAAGTGGAATCTAAAGATAGATTCAAAAACTTTACAAAGCATATAAGTAGTGTTTAGGGACATTTACACAAAGAAAAGTAAAAGTAGCGCCGTTTTGAATATGACGCATATGATGGCATACCTATTTATATGTATTTATAGGTATGCCATCATAGGAAACCAATGGATATGCCATCTTAGGAATATGTCACACTTCTAGTATATAAATTATAAAAAATTAAAACCACAACTTAGATTTAAAATAATCATAGCAAAGTAACATATTATATATTCTATAGTTATCGGAAAAAAATTGTGCATTCTAATTTAATGCACCTAACATAATACATTTTTGGTTTAAAAACTGGCTAATATTACTTCGCCACTTAGCAATTTCTGTTCTATTAAATAACTTTCCGTAAAAACATCCGTCACGACTGAAATTCGACTCACAAGTGAACGGTCAATACGCGCGCCCGTCTAACTATGCGGGATGACACAAACCCGGTTTATTCCAGAGATACCTGTGGTATGCCATCAAGGGCGACCTTCCCCTATCACTGGATAGCTAGCGTAATACCTAAACGAAAACACTACAGTGAGAAAAACCTTTTATTCCTTATAAGAATTCGCATACTCTTTATACAACTGTTTAATACCGTGCGAGCAAAAATTATTTGCATCAAAGAGGGCCTTGCATCTAAGGACGTAATGCTTAGCCGTAGAGCTTAATACCTGTTGGGTGCCAGTAACTATCTGAATTAACAATTAATCAGTTATGACAGTCGTTACAAGTAATTTGATTCATCGCAAATTTTTCCAATTTCTTGAACAGTTCACACAATGGGCTTTACGGAACAGCACAAAACATTCATGGTTGAAGCGTATTTTCGAAACGGGGTTAGAGCAAATGGTGAGTGGCAATACAATCCGGTTTTGTGCATGGAAGATTTTCACGAACATTTTCCTAACGTTGCTTTTATTGCTGGGGATTTTTATCATTGCCTGAAAAGAACCTGAAGAAGAAGTGGCTGTGTTTAGGGGAACAGGTTCTATACAACACAAAAAAGGAGCAGGAAGACCATCTGTAAGAACAAAAGAACTTGTTGCAAACGTTCGTGAAATAATGCAAAATACGGCAACAAATTGTATAAGACGCCTGTCCCAAGAAGGGGGAAGATCATTTATGGAATATGCAGGACTATTCTTAAGAAGCAGCTAAATTTATTTCCTTATAAAGTGCAAGTATTTCAAGAAATGTGGTAACATTTCTCCAAAGATGCTGGTTAACACTTTCGAAAATATGAAGAGACGTGTGAATTTATGCTTGGAGCATGGCGGTGGCTAATTTCAGCAATTTATGTAATTCTTTTTCTTTTTCTTTCTGAATATTCTTACTTTGTTAATTTTGTAAACAACAAAAATAAAGTTGTATTTCTCTACTTATTTTATTACTCATTAGTTTGGCATATCATGTCATAATATGAATTTGACAAAGTTTTAACTTAAATTTGGTTAGATATACTTATCGTCCCCATATTTTATCATTGTGATCTAAACCAAGCCTTACGTTTTTTAATCCAATCCCTCTTTGATGCAAATAATTTTTGCTCGCACGGTATGTTGTCAGGGTTGTTCATAACGTTTTCC
Organism: Polydrusus pterygomalis; assembly: GCA_963969555.1. Taxonomy (NCBI): domain Eukaryota; kingdom Metazoa; phylum Arthropoda; class Insecta; order Coleoptera; family Curculionidae; genus Polydrusus; species Polydrusus pterygomalis. The sequence goes on from OZ018383.1 coordinate 13,633,434, forward strand.
ATTGATAAGTTTAGTGCATGCCAAATGTATTTTTATGTTTTACCAATGAATAACGCCATAACTTTTAATCTATCGCACGTTGAGTTCGATGTTTCAATTGTAAATAAAATTAACGCTGTATTTGTGACATATATCCAGAATATAAATCGAAATATAGTTCAAGAACGTTCATTGACAGCGCTCTACCGACTGTCCGCTTTACCTTTTCCTAGCATAGTTCTTTCACTTGTTTCAATGTTTACCGGAAACTATGCACACATCGTAGCGTTTGTTCTTGAGATATTAAGTTCAAGAACATCGCGCACAACTAACATTAGTCAAGAAGTCAAGTGGGTGGTTAAGATGGATTTTTTCAAATGATTATTTTGTAACGCGGTTAATCTCAAGTTGACATGCAAAAAAATCGTTTTGTTTTTACTGATGACATTGACACAAATTGAAACAATGCCTGGAAAGTCCGAGGGATGCATTGACCGGATTGTATTATATTCAATTCCAAGGTATAACCTTTGAATTTTGAGAATTGTAACTTGACCAAATTGTATGAAATTTGAATAGATAATATACCTAACAACAACGACGAAATCTCGTATATGGGGCTTTTTCGGGATGGGGAATACAAATTTGCCCACGGTTTTTTCGGATTTTGTAGAGGGCGCCACATAGGAGCCTATACTTTAATTTGAATGGTCCCAACTTTTTTGTTCTACACTGTATGCGCATTTCGACTGAATATTTTTATTCTCCTAACCTTTTGACATAAAAAAGGTATACTACTTTGGTTTCGATAAATCTAACCGTTTTCGAGAAAAACGCTAAATTAACATTGCTTGCATGTGATGAATACGAAACCATTTGAACTAAATTCATTTAATTTTTTAAGACGAATTAATTTATGCATTGAAGAGGAAGGACGTCACTTGGAATCTTTGATTTGCATTTTTTTGCTTCCATCGTATGCATACAATGCTTATTAAAAATTAAGATGGCGGTTTTAATCCACGATGACAGAGCAAAATAGACTTCTCACTCTCTTTATCATAATACGTCGACAAGACGTCAAATGTAAAGGTCCACTAGGTTCTTCGCGAATTCCACGTGAAAATACTCACCAATTTTTACTCTAAAATAAAATGCTGTTGCCAAACATTCCAAAGACTCCCAATTTTTTTGTTTTATTTGAGCTTAAATTGACTCAATTTGTAACTATTGAGTATTTACCAGTGCTATGGCGACGCATAATGCCGGTTTCAAATACCGCTGTTGGCTGGCAGCCAATCAAGAGATTAACTTTACAGCCAGAAATGTAGATATACCGTGCGAGCAAACATTATTTGCATTAAAGAGGACTTGGATTAAAAAACGAGGGGTTTGGTTTAGATCACAATGATATGGGGACGATATATCTAACCAAATTTAGGTGAAAATTTCACACCTGTACTTTTTAACCAATAAGATACCTTCATTATGACTAGTTACCATGGCAACTAAAAGAATTTCCGGAAATTTTTTCGAGGCGCTACGATATTTAAGTGGAAATTTTTTGACAGTTGAAAAGGTAAACATATGATCTACAACCATTAAATAATGTACATATACCTGTGAATAATGCAAAATATCTGAATTAGGTAACATTTCACATCACTTTGACCACACTTTCCTTATAATCTTCAAAATTTTGCTTTTTCATATTAAATGCGTAGTCCTCCAGTGTAGTAGCCACCTGTACTACACTTATACACTCATAAATATTATACAACTTTTCATCACAAAATTCAACAAACTGTTTCCATACACTTGATTTTGATTTTCGGGTGTTATCTGGTGTTATATTTTGAATTTCTTGTCTAATTACTTGTTGATTTTCTTTACCAAATCGCGACATTTCGCTATACACTTATTAAACTCAACACTCAACGTACAGACGTTTTAAACTATAAACCTAGTAATTATTATTAAGCTTTGTGACAGAACCGGTTAAACAAAAATGACAATTCAACATAATATTATGTCAAAATACCCTGGCCAACTTGACAAGCAGTGAAATTACTTTAAAATGTCAGGTTTGATTAATAATTTTTTTTTCCAAATTATGGTGTGAAGTGGTGTGAAATTTTCTTACCGAATCCCACGTCGTTAAATTATTCCTGGAAATTTAAGCTCTTGTGATATTATAAGTGAAAATTTTGTCAAATTCATATTATGACATGATATGCTAAACTAATGAGTAATAAAATAAGTAGACAAATACAAATGTATCTTTGTTGTTTACAAAATTAACAAAGTAAGAATTACATAAATTGCTGAAATTGGCCACCGCCATGCTCCAAGCATAAATTCACACGTCTCTTCATATTTTCGAAAGTGTTGACCAGCATCTCTGGAGAAATGTTACCACATTCTTGGATAATCCTTTCTTGTAATTGTTCTAAATTTGCAACTGGTGTTTTAAATGAGGAAAAACGAAGTAATCCATAACCGTTAAACAAGGTGATCTAGGTGGGAATTCAATGTCTGATCGAAAACTGATAAATCTGTCGTCGAAAAAATTGCGTAAGTAGTTAATAGTTTCGGCGGCTGTATGGGCGGTTGCACCGTCCTGTTGAAAATATCCAAAACGTAGTTCGTCGTCAAGTAATTGCTCCACAAATGGATTCAAAATATTGTCTCTATACCGCTATGCTGTAACTGTGTCATGGAAAAAAAATAGGACCAACAATTCTTCTTCGGGAAACAGCTAACCAGACACCAATTTTTTGAGGGTGCAATGTGGACTCTACAAAAAAATGGGGATTTTCACTACTCCACATGCGTGTATTCTGGGAATTCACATAACCGAAGAGGTGGAACCAGGCTTCATCCGAAAAAAATGTCAGGTCTAGTAAACCATTGAGAGTAATTCCTGCGTCTTTAAAAATCTGCGGCTTGTATTTCTTGGAATACTTGCACTTTATAAGGAAATAAATTTAGCTGCTTCTTAAGAATAGTCCTGCATGTTCCATAAAATCGTCCCACTTCTTGGGACAGGCATCTTATACAATTTGTTGGCGTATTTTGCATTATTTCACGAACATTTGCAACAAGTTCTTCTGTTCTTACAGATGGCCTTCCTGCTCCTTTTTTGTGTTGTATAGAACCTGTTTCCCTAAACACAGCCACGGTTCTTTTCAGGCAATGATAAAAATCCCCAGCAATAAAAGCAACCTTAGGAAAATGTTCGTGAAAATCGTCCATGCACAAACCCGGATTGTATTGCCACTCACCATTTACTCTAACCCCGTTTCGAAAATACGCTTCAATCATGAATGTTTTGTGCTGTTCCGTAAAGCCCATTGTGTGAATTGTTCAAGAAATTGGAAAAATTAGCGATGAATCAAATTACTTGTAACGACTACTGTCAAAGATGATGGAATAACTGATTGATTGTTAATTCAGATAGTTACTGACACCCAGCAGGTATAGAGAGAATAAAATATGAGAATTTTTGCGCAGTTTTGTTTTTTTGAGTCCTCTCACATCCACACTTCATTGTACCTGTATTTTGCATTGTTGTTGATTTCAATGTGATGGCGTTGGGGGCTTATTTACTACTTGCTATTTTATTAAGCAGGGTTTAAATGCGCTGCAGTATTATCGGTGGAGTTGCTTCGGGTTGTGGCATTCTGATGAGTTCCTAACAAGGACGAAATAGCTGTCATCTACTCGGCATCCCTGCGTACTTCAATGCAAAATGTAGGTCTTTTCACGCTATCCGAGAATATGTTTCGTTAATATTACATGTAATAATAATCATTATAAATATTTGTATGCATACCTTGCAAACACAAGGCTATCCGGAAGAGCAACGCAACTTATATCCACTTAAAGGTCATTGGGTCGAAAATGGTGCATTCAGCAAAACAAATAGATCTGTTCTGGGCGAGGTACTTCCTACCCAACATGTCGCCAGAAGAAATCAATCATAATTATATTGATTTATCTAAGGAAAATAAATAATACTTTTTTGTTTGATATTACATTATTGTTGTAAGCAGTGGAGGTTCGTGGTTATTTTAAATAGGGGGTCATTTAGAATTCTAAACTTTCTTATTTTTATCCTTACTTCTTTGTATAGTTAATAAATTATAATAATAATAATAATAGAATATCTTTATTCTCAACCAACTTATTACAGATAATGTAACACCAAATATACAATATATAAATTCACAAATAATAAAAACCATGTTTAGTAACTATTAATAACTCCATCTAAATTATTTAAAAAAAAAATATGTATATAACAATTTACAAAAAAATAATAATATATAATAAGTTTAAGTTAGTTTAGTTTTAAAAAATATTTCCATAATTTTGATATTTCTTTAATTTTTTTCGGCAAACTATTGTCAATTATCGTTATTCCTTTATGTAATATTGATTTTTGGCCAAAAGTACTCTTTACCATAGGTGTATGAATAAGATGATTTTGTCTCGTGATGTGAATAATGTTGGTCGAAGGAAATATTATATTCGATTGTTTTTCTTTAATAATAATAGAGTGTATTAGAATGCACATTTTTAATTTATTTAAAGCTTTTCTAAATTTAAATATCCATTTGGTTCATACAAATTTATAGTTGGTTTTAAAAAAGGAAGTTTATGTATGCATTAAATATTTAATTATTTTGTTTTGTAGCTTTTTTAATGGCTGAATGGTAGTTAAATTCGTTGATCCCCAAATTGAAATCATATACCTACTGTAATTTTGCATAAACCAAATAATAATATATATTTTTTAAATATTTTAATGAAATATAACTTCTTAAATAGTCAATATGTTTTTTCCAACCGAAATTTTCATCAATATATAAACCTAAAAATTTAACTGTACTAGTATATTTACTTAAATTATTATTGAAAGATAGTGAAGAAATATTATTATTTTTTAATTTTGATTTACTTATAAACACAAAAGATGATTTATTAAAATTTAATGATAATTTATTAATTTCAAGCCATTTACATATTATATTTAAGTCGTGGTTAATGTTATTATGAATTTGAGCATAGTCTTCATGAAAATATACAATAGTAGTATCATCGGCAAACAACTTTATATTACCTTTTAAATTTAATTTTGCTATAGAATTAATATGGATTAAAGAAAAAGTAGGTCCTAAGGTTGACCCTTGCGGAACACCACAAGTTATGTTTTTTTTTTTGAACTTTTAACATTTTTAATTTGAACAAACTGCTTTCTATTAGATACTTAAGAAATTTTTTAGCAACAAATAAATATTTCCCCGAATTCCAATATTGTATAGGCATTTAAGTAAAATGTTGTGATTGACCGTATCAAATGCTTTACATAAATCCAGGGACTGTAGGCAGCATTTTTGGTTTGATAATATGTGCAGTTATGGGTATCCGTTCAAAACGGGCTACACCCACATGGCCTGAATATTTTTTGTGGTGATAACATTAATACGATCCTGTTGAAACCCGGGGACAATGTTCCCTTACTTTGTTAACGTCGTTTTCATTCATACCCCTCTTGTTTCTTTGCTGGGCGGTCTTTAACTTCAAGTATTTGATCTAAACAAAGTACTGTTTAAATTCAGCCAATTTAACAACAAATGCAAGAGTATCTGTGTTTTTTTTAAGTATAATAACAACCCGGCAATTATAAAACTATAAGCATAAGCAAGCAGGTATAACTATTAAAAGTAAATTTAAGTTTGAAATAGCGCCTATTTCACAACAAACAAATTATTTAAATAATAATAATAATAATGGCAAAAGGTGTATAATTCATTTAACCTAGTTCTGGTAGCGTGTAACTGCATCGGATGTGATTTCGGAATTATTGTAAAACATTAATGTTACATAAATTTGCAACAAAATAATTGGATTTTTATTATTTCAAGACAATAAATTCAAACCGTTTATACAGAGTGATATAGTTGTATCTATCAGTCAAAATGAACGGATGGTCTTTTTCGAATCAACTTATACTAGACGAGGAGAAAACGGTTCATGTCTACAAAACTTCTCCCAAAATGCAATTGAACCAGGCGGCATCCTCTTTCAAATTTCTGGGAACGTATCTGGATTCCAAACTATTTCCAACTGGATCATGTATGTTCAATATTGGCACAAGCTTACTACGCTATACTAAAGTTAGGATACACAGTGCCTGTCCCTACTCAAATAACATCTTACCAAGCATTAGCCTATCCTCATCTTAGCTATAATATTTTACTGTGGGGACAAGCAGTAAACATAAACCGAGTATTTCAAGCACAGAAACGTCTATAGGGCTCATGTTTGGATTGAAACCAACACAAACATGCAGAGAAATATACAAAAAACAGAAAATCCTCACAGTCACTTCAATATACCTACATCCTTAAGTGCTCCACATATTATGTATACAAGAACAAAAACGAATTCCAAGAAAAGAGAAACAATCACAACTATCCTACAAGGAACGCAAATGGCCTTATAGTCCCTAGACACACTCCCCACTATGCCTGCATCAAAATTTTTAATAAACTACCAGAAGAAATCAAACAATCCATAACAAGGGGTATACTTGAAAGAAAACTAAAGGACTTTTTTATAAAAAATGCTTTTTACACACTAAAAGACTTTTTGAACTCCTAATTGATGTCATATTTGCGTAAAAGGTTTTGACCTTCTAGATTTTCTCTTACATTTAATGCTAGTAGTCTGAAATTTAAGGTAAACTGCCTCCTAAGTTAGTTAATTTTATAGTTTTATATGACGAACCTCAAATCATAATGTACGATCCTTAGTAGAATAAATTGAATTTGAATTAATTTGAAAAGTGAAAAGAAACTTCTAATATGTCCTCTAATCGATAAAAATCAATTTAGGTCAACCAGCCATATTTTTCTGCCGCTCGCTCTTGTCTTATATCTCAAAAACTGATTAATATGTGTTACAAGTGTAATAAGTAATAGTAACTTTTGCTTCATACTTTATGCGGTAACCACTTTTAAGTAAAAAAATTACAACAAACCAATAATTCATTGTACGTTGATTTTTCTGGCTTCGACCGGATAAAATTAGACTTAAGCCTTATAAACAACAAATACATTTTTAAAAGTGATAATTGCTTATTTTTAATTTTTTTAAAAGTATTTAAGTATCAAGCATAGTGATGCCGCCGAGACGAGAAATTCTCGTGTCTCGTCTCGTCTCGTCTCGTCTCGTCTCGTCTCGTCTCGTCTCGTCTCGTCTCGTCTCGTCTCGTCTCGTCTCGTCTCGACGAGACGAGAGTGAAATCTTTTTCTCGAGAGAAGTGACGAGACGAGACGAGAGAAGACCGTTTCTCGTCGAGAAATCTCTCGTTTTTTCTCGAATTTTCTCGTTTGTTAAAACACTGAATTTTAGGTATCTCCTAATATACAGTGTCCGCAAGAAAGTTCGCATGAAATGGGATTTTTTTTTATTATTGGGTATAGGTAAAAATTGAAAAAGCAGTTAGTTTTTGCTTACCTAAAAACCAAAAATGACGTATACTGAAGCAGCTGCACGACTTGCGTTACCTGTCAAATTTGACATTTTTAATAAAATAGGTTCAAAAATGCCATTATTTATCAAAATATCGAAAAACTTTATTCGAAAAAGTTGTTTATTTAGGCATTTATAGTCTCTATACGAAATTTTGACAGTCTAATACAATTTTTATTTTTTGCCAGGTTTTTGAAATTTTTGATCAACCCTCGTAGATTAACTTTTATACATCGATGTAAAACCATTTGCCTTTACTTCATTTGTAATCTTAATGCAATTTTGTGTAAAATTTTGGTTTCCTATTATTTATTTTGCTTCAAAAACTGAAATTGTTATTGATCAGTATGTAATGTTTGATGCAAAGTTTATCTAATTACATCAGTTTTGCCAAAACCGACGTTTCTCATTTTTCTTAAGTTAGTAAACAGATGTACAAAAAGAAAATATTGGAAGCTTTCGTTGAAATTTTACTTAATTAATATTAAATTAAATTAATTATATTAAACTATATTTTTGTTGAATAAAATGTTTCGAGCGATTAATATTTATTCTTTTTAATCCAATAATAATTAAGTAAAATTTCAACGAAAGCTTCCTAATATTTTCTTTTTGTACATCTGTTTACTAACTTAAGAAAAATAAGAAACGTCGGTTTTGGCAAAACTGATGTAATTAGATAAACTTTGCATCAAACATTACATACTGATCAATAACAATTTCAGTTTTTGAAGCAAAACAAATAATAGGAAACAAAAATTTTACACAAAATTGCATTAAGATTACAAATGAAGTAAAGGCAAATGGTTTTACATCGATGTATAAAAGTTAATCTACGAGGGTTGATCAAAATTTTCAAGAACCTGGCAAAAAATAAAAACTGTATTAGACTGTCAAAATTTCGTACAGAGACTAAAAATGCCAAAATAAACAACTTTTTCGAATAAAGTTTTTCGATATTTTGATAAATAATGGCATTTTTGAACCTATTTTATTAAAAATGTCAAATTTGACAGGTAACGCAAGTCGTGCAGCTGCTTCAGTATACGTCATTTTTGGTTTTTAGGTAAGCAAAAACTAACTGCCTTTTTAATTTTTACCTTTACCTAATAATAAAAAAAAATCCCATTTGATGCGGACTTTCTTGCGGACACTGTATACGACCCCACGTTTGTTTCATTACTATCGGTTATTGTAATAATTCTGACATATTGACAGGTGTCAAATTTTGACAAGAGAATTTTTTGCGTATTTTTTTCAATTTTCCACCGTCAATATACATACGACCTTATAGTTTTTTCATTAATATAATTTTTTTTAAACTATATGACATATTGACACCTGTCAAATTTTGACAGGAGAATTTTTTGCTTATTTTTCCCGAAGTCTCCCCATCGAACACTATACGACCCCATAATTTGTTTCGTCAAAATCGCTTCTTCGTTTTATACCTGACAGCTGTCAAAATTTGAAGGGGGAATTTTTGCGTGTAGATTATGTCAGCGGTTCTTAATAAGTCTACAAAGTTTAAATTAAATCTGACCGTTTAAAGTGGGTCAAAATCGGGTTCAAAGAAGTCGGTTACGGACAAACAAACAAACATACAGGTGAAGCTAATAAAAGCGTGTTAAAAATGAACGTTGGTTCTTACATTTTTTGAGGGTTGAATGGTTTATTTCTAAAAAAAAATGGCCACCATTAAATTTTATTGGCTCTGTAGTTTGTCTCGTAGGATTATCTTAAGAGGGAGGGGGAAATGGGGAGGAGGGGCGCACGTAGTAAAGGCCAGCTGGATATATTTGCCTCCGTGTGTTGTTTTTATAATAATCAGCGGGGGGGCGCGCGATAAACGCTTGATTTCTAAAAAAAAGTCAGCTGCTTGTGTACATTATTGCCTGTTTCTAATCTTTATAGTATCAGGAGGGCGCGCGCCCACTACGCCCTCCCTGGATCCCCGCCACTGCGGCTACCTATGCTATAAAACACGTCGTGTGCGTCGTTTTTGTTCGCACAGACTGTACGTCGAACGTCTCGTCGAGCCGAGTAGAGGTAAATATTGGCGTATTCCGAGTAGATTTTAGGTTTATTCCTACAGCGATCAGAAACAGTCCTTGACAGTCAGGATTCTGCGCAGTAATATAAAAGTGTTCCCACAAAGATTTTGGACAGTTTGAAAACCCAAAGTCGCTGTTCCTACACGTTTCTCTGATAGTTTGCCAACTGTCAGAGCAGTTTGCGAATCTTTTGCCAGTAAAATGTCCGGAGCATGCGCGGTTAAACGCTAGCATAACATATGACATAACCTATTTTTGTTAGACGCGTTTTTGCGGTTTTTGCTTTTGTATAAGACTTTTTCTATTATTAAATCGAGAAATGAGCGACATTGCGTCATCTGATGAAGATTCAGAAATGTCTGCTGTTAGGTTGGTGTTTAATATTTTATTTACTTCTTGAGCTAAAACTTCCCATAGTCTCTTAATACTTTTGATTTGAAAAGTGCCAATCTTTGGAGGAGATATTCACATTTTTACAACATATTATTTAATATAAGTTACTTATTTTGTTTAAGTTTATTTATTGGGTCGAGCCACACGAGTTTAATTAACGAAATAATAATAAACAATTTTGAGATTTGAGGTTATGTCCATCGTTTAAAATTTCTTCAGTTTTAAACACCGAGCCGAAGTTAGTTGATTTCGAACGCCTGTTCCTACAAGAGTTTGAAACCGGTCAGAAATCAGACTTGCGCCGTAAAGTTGGTTTAAAAATTGTCATAAAGTTGTCGGGGATTCGCTGTAGGAACAAACCTATAGAACAATACTCTAGAACAGCCATCCGCCCAAGTAGTCATCCAAATAAATATAATAAGTCGTTTTTGTAACACCCTCCCTGTATATAAAATTCCTTCCGTTAGGAGAAATCAATTTTTATATAAGTTTACAAGAAAATAAGCGAGCGGCTAAATACGGTAGGCCGCCTTATATAGTACTTATACCATTAATAGTGCCAACGATCCACAATGAAAGTTGGACGATAACATATTTTTATTTTCGCCATAATATTTCTTTTTAAAGCTAGCTACGCGAAGGGTCCACCCAGGGGCGTTTGCGATTGGGGAGGGGGGCGACTGCCATGTAAATGTCAACTCGTAATGCTGGGTAATAGAGGGGCAAAAAGGCTGCTGCAGGCGAACAAAAAAAAATTAAAACATTTCCAAATTTTGCCAAATTTGATTCAACATTTTATAGGAAATAATAATAATATTAGAATAATTTTTCCTTTCATTTTGTCAGGTCCGTTCCCAGACGCGTTTCGCCATATTATAGCTCATCAGTGAGGTTAAAATTCGACGAAAGAAAGGAAACTCAAAGTTTAACTTGAACCACTTATTATATAAAAAGTCCGGAAATAAAATTGACGATAAAGTTCAGAGTTATTTCAATTTTTAGAAAAACCCATAGACATTTACCTTTAGATACGTACAGCTTATCTCCTGCGCAAACAAAAGGTAAAACGTCCGAGCGCATGGCTCGCCGGTCAGCTGCCTTCCCTCTGAGCAGCATCGGGCATGCGCACAAACCTCGTGTTATCGGCCTGTCCTTCTTTAGCGACATGCTCAAAATACACTCCAGAACCGGCTCGGCCGCCATTTTTGTTGTTGTGTTTTAAGATTTCTCTGTGGATTCCTTGTTGTTTTCTTTGCTATTGTGGATTGTGGGTGTTTAATATTTATGGATTTCTAGTTTTTGTGTAGTTCAGTGAATTGCGTTTGTGCTTTTAGTGACCCTGATACTCGGATTGGAATATAAGCAATGACTAGTAACAGCCGTTGAATTATTTTGTTATGCCCAAATAGGGGGAAAATACCTGGTATTTCGTATTTTCATTAAGTATGGAGTAGTGGTGTATCTCGATATATAACTTTATTTTATTATGATCAATCTTAACACATCAAACTAGGCCTAGCAGGCTACACAAACAAGGTATGAAAATAAAGAGAAACCCACACCAAGACAGATTATTCCGATGCATGTTTTGGTATATTTTATTTGCAGTCCTGCAATCTTCAAAAAGTTTAAAAGACACTTTTCTTTATACTTATATTATATAAAAGGAAAAATGTAAATACCTAGGTAGTTTATATTCCTCCACGGTCCACGGATAAAGTTCTCGGGCAAAACCCTTTTTCAAATTCTTGAACAAGAAATTGTGCTTGAAAAGGTTTTACACGAACCCAAGTTTTTGACAAACTGTAAAAATCAATAAAAGTTATACACCAACTAATGTTTGACTTGAGGTTAGGTAGGTACGCGATAACATCGAAGATTGGTTATTTTGCTGGTTTTGTTCGTTTTTTATATTCGATTTCAGTCCAGTGGCGCAACCAGAAATTTAGTTCGGGGGGGGGGAGGCTTTAACTCCTTGCGCCGTAGGCTAAAAATTTTTTGGGTGCCACGCCCTTTTTTGGGTGAAATACGTATGATTGACGAGAGCGACAGCCCCCTATATAAAACTTCTGCAATAATACGCCGCTGCCGCTGGCCCTAACTAATATTTATGAAAAAAAAAATTAGAGATTTCATTTTAATTAGTAAAAATGTATTTAAAATAAGTAACGCATATATTAATCATACTTATACTAAAACAAAGCAAAAACCTTATACAATAAGTTGTAAGTAATCACTAATAATACTAATAATAAAGTAAAATTCTTCGTTTTGTTTTTGCCTTTTCGTCCAGAATTTCTTCCACGGTAATATCAATATCGTGGTTCGCATAAAGGACTGCCAAACCATCTCTCTGTGTCTGTCTCTGTCCTCTTCCGTGGTGCTACTCAGATATGTCTTCCAATATTTTAAATTTGAAAAGGACCTTTCAGATGTGGCGGTTGTAATAGGCAAAGTTAAAAAAAATTGTAAAAGCCTTTTTATATTAGGAAATGTATTGGCATCACATTCGGAATACACTTTGTCCAAATCTTCCTTCAGTTTTTGTTTTTGCATTTTTTATACCACAGCTCAAGTTCAGCTTTTAACATCGTTTTATTGGAAAACTCTTCAAGGAACTCATTCTTGTAGAAGCTGTGAAGTTTCAAAAAACATTTAAATTGACTATCAAAATCTTGATTATCATATAGAAGGAGGCATTCAAAATTTTGAATGGTTTCTCGATGTTTTAAAAACCGATCCTCGAGATTTGCTATAAGGCCATCTAAAAACGGAATAAAAATTGTTATTTTAAAATACTCAGCAGCGGAATCGGTTTTTATAACCAATTTTTGTGTTCGTCTTGGCGGTAGTCTAGGTACTCTGATTTCAATATCGTATTCCGAAAGTAGATCTTGAGCTTCCTTAAAAATATTTTGAAAATTATCATCTGCCAGGCCTCTTATTTCTTTAACTTGATCTGTTACATCATTAGGTAACTGTAATGCTTTACAAAGGTTTAAATCGACCGTTTGTAGAATCTTGCTTAAAGGCAGTGTGTAGGCATATATTCTTTCTGTACACATTAGTGCGATCACAAATTTGGGACTTATAATGCTGGCCAGTAATCTAGATGCCTCAGTGGAAGTATTGCGGTCGGTCCATTCAATCACACGTAGTATAATTTCACTATTGATAACATGATAGATGTAAATTATGTGGCTGAATATAAAATATTAGTAAAAGGCGTGACATGAAAAATTGGTTTGCAATTAAATGAATAAATATGCTAAGTTTCTAAGCTCGGGGGGGGGGGGGGGGGGGGGGGGGGCTGCAGCCGGCAGCAGATTCCGCTGCTGAGTATTTTAAAATAACAATTTTTATTCCGTTTTTAGATGGCCTTATAGCAAATCTCGAGGATCGGTTTTTAAAACATCGAGAAACCATTCAAAATTTTGAATGCCTCCTTCTATATGATAATCAAGATTTTGATAGTCAATTTAAATGTTTTTTGAAACTTTACAGCTTCTACAAGAATGAGTTCCTTGAAGAGTTTTCCAATAAAACGATGTTAAAAGCTGAACTTGAGCTGTGGTATAAAAAATGCAAAAACAAAAACTGAAGGAAGATTTGGACAAAGTGTATTCCGAATGTGATGCCAATACATTTCCTAATATAAAAAGGCTTTTACAATTTTTTTTAACTTTGCCTATTACAACCGCCACATCTGAAAGGTCCTTTTCAAATTTAAAATATTGGAAGACATATCTGAGTAGCACCACGGAAGAGGACAGAGACAGACACAGAGAGATGGTTTGGCAGTCCTTTATGCGAACCACGATATTGATATTACCGTGGAAGAAATTCTGGACGAAAAGGCAAAAACAAAACGAAGAATTTTACTTTATATTAGTATTATTAGTGATTACTTACAACTTATTGTATAAGGTTTTTGCTTTGTTTTAGTATAAGTATGATTAATATATGCGTTACTTATTTTAAATACATTTTTACTAATTAAAATGAAATCTCTAATTTTTTTTTTCATAAATATTAGTTAGGGCCAGCGGCAGCGGCGTATTATTGCAGAAGTTTTATATAGGGGGCTGTCGCTCTCGTCAATCATACGTATTTTACCCAAAAAAGGGCGTGGCACCCAAAAAATTTTTAGCCTACGGCGCAAAAGAGCGCCTTTGGCGCAAGGAGTTGCCTCCCGGCAGCCCCCCCCCTGGTTGCGCCACTGTTCAATTTTATAAGTTTTATAGTTTAATTGACTTGATCTCTTCCCTTTCGAACTAAAAACTCGACGACGAATCACATTTAAACAAATCTTAGAAACAAAACCTTACAAAATAATTTTCTATCTTAATCCCCAACCTGATCAAAAAAATTAAGAAGAAATTCTAATTTTTGGCAAGAACTTAAATTTTAAAGCCCGTATCGTCAAACGATAATATTGCATTGCGCATGTCTAATCGTGTGCAGCTTTGTTTACATGCGCGAGGCCATAAATTTGCCACTTTCGTGATGATTGTTTGCTTATCTAAAGGTTAATATCTATGGAAAAACCATGGGATTTAGAAAAATCTTTACTTCCAGAATGACAGGAAGGTCGATAATAATCCAATTCCGCGATAACGGGAAACACAATTTTTTTAACGTAGCGACACTGAAATGTCAATCAAAAAACATTAATTTGCACAAAGAATAAAATTTAAAAATGTGTTAACATATACTTGATAAATATCGTTAAGTTTTAACGAAACAGGCGCAAATTGTTACGGTGATATATTAAAATTACAAACGACCTGTCATTAGAACAAGTGCTCATAATTACCATTAAAGTGTTATTAATAATTCCAATGACACGAATAATATTTATTAGCTGGAAGCCGCAATTACCTATACCAAACAAGCAAGCTCGCCGTCCTTTTAATAGATAAAAATTATTATTCAGTATACAAATTGTTATTTTTTATGTAGGTACTAATTGAAAATATGTTTTTTTTAAACTTTACTATCAGCTGGACAGCTGGTAATATGCACGGAAAAATGTATCTTTTAAAAATCCAATTACTAAATATACAAAGTGTTAAAATGGTACACCTATAAAAATGACGAAAAAATTAAATAGCGCGTTAGTTCTTCTAGATTTTTCAAAAGCCTTTGATACCCTTAATCATTCACTGTTGCTGGCAAAATTAAAATATTATGGCTTTAAAGAATCATCCTTAAATCTTATTAGATCATACTTCAACAACAGGTGCCAAAAAATTTTCAATAAAAACAATTATTCAGAACAAATTCAAATTTTGTCTGGTGTACCTCAAGGATCTATCCTAGGACCCCTTCTATTTATTATCTATACCTCAGATATTTTTAAATCCTTAAAGCACTGTAAGGTTCAGGCATATGCAGATGACACACAAATTTACCTTCATTTCGATTGCCAAGACTATATAAACGCATCGAATTTACTTAACGAAGATTTAAGCATGTTAAATCAACTTTCTCTGGATCATAATCTTAGGTTGAATCCATTAAAGTCATCCTTGATGCTATTTGGGAATAAGAACAAAATTGGCTTTTTAAATGATAATATCAATATAGTTATTGATGGTGTTAGGCTCCCCGTAGTTAAAACAGCTAAAAATCTGGGTATAATCCTGGATACTGAACTAAGGTTTAGGGAGTATGTCAAAAAGCTAATTCAAAAGTCATATATGTCTTTAAGAGTATTATACAACAACCGTCATGTCCTAAATTTTAAATTGCGTAAAATGCTCTGTGAAAGTCTCGTTTTATCCAGCTTTAATTACTGTGATTTCATTTATGGGCCATGCCTTGATGTAGCAGATAGGAATAGGATACAAAAGGTGCAGAATACATGCTCCCGCCTTATTTTTGGACTTCGAAAATTTGATCATATTTCTCATACGTTTAACAATCTTAAGTGGCTAGTAATGAACAACCGTAGAACTTTACATTTGGGGAATTTTTTGGTTAAAACTCTAAATAATCCGGCTCTGCCTCTGTCTTTAAAAAGTCGGTTTGTATTTCGTGAAAATATACATTCCCGTGACATAAGATTTCCTAATAGGTTGACGGTGCCTCAACATCAGAGTGCCATGTTTCAGAGATCATTTACTTACAACTCTGTTAAATTATACAACTCCTTACCTAATGAAATGGTTTCCCTTGACAGTAACAAATTTAAATTGCAATATAAAAAATATCTACTCAGGATTCAAAATGAACAACTTCGTTAATTATTTTTGTTAAATTATTATGTTTATCAATGTTTTGCAGGTAATTCTTCAAATTATGTCTTGTCGTCTTCTCCATTAGATCAGAATGTAACGTACCCACTTTTCTTTTTCCTTGAATGTTAACTATTCAAACCAATTTTTTATTTTTTGTTTCTTCTCTCTACGATATTTATATAATATCTGTAAATTCGTAATTCTGTATATATATATATATTTTTAATATTATTTTAGCAAGCAGTGTAGGGTTCAGTAGAGTAGCCTTTGTGGCTAGACTGCGCCCCGCTTTTGCTTGTCTACCTATTATTGTTAGTCTTTGTAATTATTTTTTTTTGTTCATCCTAATAAAAGACGTTTATTATTATTATTATTATTATTATTATTGTTTATGTTAACGAATGAAATGGAAAATGATAATTCTTATTTTCATTACTATTAGGTTCATGTTTATGAATTTTTGAATTCGTTAAACGTGTAATAATTTAATTAGGCTTAAACCCACATTATGTGTCAAGTTCTCACTATTAAAACAGCAAACAATTCGAATTTATTTTATAATCTTAGGTAGACTGATAGATATAACATAGGTAGGTATTAGGTCATTATACGGAATATTCCAGCAAACATGATGCGAAATCAAAATTTTAAAACACCACTTATAATGTTGCTTACCATGTATGGTAATAACGGGGGTAGCATTGATCGAGCCTCATAGAATCCAAAAGACAGAAAGCAGTAAAATGCATGAACACCCAACAAGTCTGCAGAAACATTATGTCACTAAGTACTATACAAGGTATTATACAAAACGACCAGATCGTCGAGAGTTTTTTTTTGCAAAATCGTTTATAATTTCGTCGATATTTAATGTTTTAACGAACTTGTGTTCGATACTGATTAAGGATAAATCCAAAATGTTGTCCCATGGTGTTACGTAAATGGGTTTTTACTATTTTAAGTTTGGAAAAAGATCGTTCCGCTGATGCCACACTAACTGGTTAAGTTAGGAATAACATCACTGCACTAGATACTTCTGGAATATTTCAAGAACACACTGATTTTTTATTAATAAATGATCCGCAAGTTCATACACTGTTTTTAATTTTGAAATACTATCTCCAAGTCTCTTTCTGAGGCTTAAAATTCGACTAGGAAAGTCAATGGACAAGTATTTATGGTTAATCGTTTGTAAATTCCGCGCTTTTACGTCTAATTATTCTTCACTTGACGAAGTTTAATTCTCAGGATATAAAAAAATAACATTAATTATGAAATTAAATACCTACGAAAAGCAAAGCTGGCAGCAACTTTTGAAGTCCGCATCATATGGGATTTTTTTTTATTAACAGTTTTATTTAAAATTTCACTTTGGCATCAAGTTCTGCTTCGATTGAGATGAAAATTAAGCAAAAAAATAGTTATCACGTGATTCGCATTATCTGTCAAATTTTAATTTTTTCCAAAAAATAACTCAAAAGTGGGGTTATTTCTCAAAATATCGAAAAAAGTTATTTTAAATGCAGTTTCTAGCCCACATGCAAAATTTCAGCTGCATAAGATAATTTTGATTTTTTACCTATATTTTGTAAATTGCACCACTTTTGCAAAATAAAACTCAACGCAACCTACATAAAACTTCTTAGTTTTGACAATGCTTTATTTCAGATACATTTTCTTTAAAGTAGCGCCATATTTAATGCCTGTTTTTCTACAAAATCAAAATTGGGCTATTAAAATTTGGTCGCATGTGATGCAAAGTTCATTTGTTTTTGACCCTGTATAAGGTAATTTCATAAAATAAGTATTTTTGAAAACGTAGCTTGTGCCTGAAAGTAAAAAAATAAAAAAGAAAGTAAAGGGGTTAAATTAAATTAATTAATTAAATCGCTGAAAATAGATAAACTTTAAGTTAAGTTAAACTAAAATTAATTTTCCACTTAATGAACACTTTACTGATGACACTGTGTACTTTTTTGTCTTAATATTAAGGTGTATTACTTTCAGACACAAAACGTTTTCAAAAATATTTATTTTATGAAGTTACCTTATACACGGTCAAAAACAAATTAACTTTGCATCACATGCGACCAAATTTTAATAGCCCGATTGTTATTTTGTAGAAAAAGACGCATTAAATATGGCGCTACTTTAAAGAAAAAGTATCTGAATTAAAGCATTGTCAAAACTAAGAAGTTTTATGTAGGTTGCGTTGAGTTTTGTTTTGCAAAAGTGGTGCAATTTACTAAATATAGGTAAAAAATCAAAATTATCTTATGCAGCTGAAATTTTGCATGTGGGCTAGAAACTGCATTTAAAAAAACTTTTTTTAATAACTTTTTTCGATATTTTCAGAAATAACCCCACTTTTGAACTATTTTTTGGAAAAAATTAAAATTTGACAGATAATGCGAATCACGTGACTACTATTTTTTTGCTTAATTTTCATCTCGATCGAAGCAGACGTTGATGCCAAAGTCAAATTTGGAATAAAGCTGTTAATAAAAAAAAATCCCATATGATGCGGACTTTACTGGTGACACTGTATAGTAACTTCAATATTAACAGGTCTATATTTGTAAACCATATTTTTTAAATCATCCCACAAATAAAAGTTCAACAGGGGTGAGGTCTGGGGATCTAGCAGGTCACTCAATTGCACCTCTTCTCCCTATCCACTGATTTGATAATATTTGGCTCAAAAATGAACGCACATCTATTTTTTTTATATAAATCATCATCATCATCATATCATTTTAGCAGATTAATTCAGGGAACCTTAATATCGTTCGTCTTTTAAGGAACTCTCTCAACTTCAAAAAAACAATTACGCATATATTTTTACAAATAATCAAAAATGAAGATAGAGAACACTATTTTTACATGCTCGCCATAAGCTGTTATAATTTGAAATAATTTGATGCGCTAAAACTGTCACATTTATTTTTTTAAATTGAATGTTTTTAATTTAAAATTCAAGCGCTTTATGCTTCTATCCTTCACATGCCTTCTTTCTTGGCACGCAAAAAAAGTTATACTACACTGAAATTCTTTATCCAGCTTTGTATAATTTAAAATTAGAGATGCGACAACTAGGAAATGAAACTAACCTATAGGTAACCTATAATTATTACCAACGCATTCAATTACCATTTCTGAATTATTTCGATATACTTATTTACTTAATAATTGGTAAAATCAGCAACACTATACAATGTCACCAGTAAAGTTCGCATCATATGGGATTTTTTTTTATTAATAGCTTTATTCGAAATTTGACTTTGGCATCAAGTTCTGCTTCGATCGAGATGAAAATTAAGCAAAAAAATAGTAGTTACGTGATTCGCATTATATGTCAAATTTTAATTTTTTCCAAAAAATATTTCAAAAGAGGGGTTATTTCTGAAAATATCGAAAAAAGTTATTGAAAAAAGTTTTTTTAAATGCAGTTTCTAGCCCACATGCAAAATTTCAGCTGCATGAGATAATTTTGATTTTTTACCTATATTTTGTAAATTGCACCACTTTTGCAAAATAAGACTCAACGCAACCTACATAAAACTTCTTAGTTTTGACAATGCTTTATTTCAGATACATTTTCTTTAAAGTAGCGCCATATTAAATGTGTGTTTTTCTACAAAATCTAAATTGGATTATTAAAATTTGGTCGCATGTGATGCAAAGTTTATTTGTTTTTGACCCTGTATAAGGTAACTTCATAAAATAAGTATTTTTGAAAACGTATTTTGTGTCTGAAAGTAAAAAATAAACTAAAGGGGTTTTTAATTAAATCGTTGAAAGTAGATAAACTTTACGTTAAGTTAAACTAAAATTTATTTTCCACTTAATGAACACTTTACTGATGACACTGTGTTATTTTTTGTCTTAATATTAAGGTGTATTACTTTCAGATACAAACTACGTTTTCAAAAATACTTATTTTATGAAGTTACCTTATACAGGGTCAAAAACAAATGAACTTTGCATCACATGCGACCAAATTTTAATAGCCCAATTTTGATTTTGTAGAAAAACCCACATTTAATATGGCGCTAATTTAAAGAAAACGTATTTGAAATAAAGCATTGTCAAAACTAAGAAGTTTTATGTAGGTTGCGTTAAGTCTTATTTTGCAAAAGTGGTGCAATTTACAAAATATAGGTCAAACATCAAAATTATCTTATACAGCTGAAATTTTACATGAGGGCTAGAAACTGCATTTAAAAAAACTTTTTTCAATAACTTTTTTTTCAGAAATAACCCCACTTTTGAAATATTTTTTGAAAAAAATTAAAATTTGACAGATAATGCGAATCACGGGACTACTATTTTTTTGCTTAATTTGCATCTCGATCGAAGCAGAACTTGATGCCAAAGTCAAATTTTGAATAAATCTATTAATTAAAAAAATCCCATATGATGCGGACTTTACTGGTGACACTATGAAGTTCAAGTTGATAATGCACTTAAAATTTCTGCTCCCACAAATTGTCACATTTGCCAAAATAAACACCAACGTGTATATTTTAATTAAGTAGAATTAGCACATTCAGGCATAATTAATTTACTACTTTATTTATTTTTTATGCATCACTTTTTAAATTATATAAATTGGTACTGTTTTTTGAGTAATTTTTGTTACCAACCGTTTGGTCCAAAACTTACTTTTAAGGGGTCGGTATGCTCACTGAAGATTGACAAATCATTTCATTCGAAAAACACATAAATCACTCAAAATAGGCTTAAAATAACTTAAATTGTGTTGGGACTAACACAACAACGTCTCAACAACTACCTGCCCTCAATTCCCATTTATTTAGAATTTCGAATAGTAAGCGATACTCGTTAAATATAATGCATGTTGTCAGAGTGAAACGATTACAATAGAAATAGTTTTTAAAATTCTCTGATTGACGTTTTGCAAAGTAGTAGAATAATTATTGATAAATACATTTATTATAAGTTTGAGGGAAACAATTACGAATTACTGTTTTATTAAAGCAGTTGCTGGAGTTATTGGAATTGCCAAATTAGCATATTTTTGGGGGGATTTGGCGAGGTATTTTCGACAAATATGTACATTTATGGCGCAGAATAAAAACCCTGGCGGCAATAAATCAATATACAGGGTGTCCGGAAATGATGAGCAAAAAATTTAGGGATAATTATTCTAGACCGAAAATAAATGCTATCTCTTCCTATAACATTTTTTCGAAAATTGATTATTAACGGAGCTATAGGGTGTTAAAGTTAAATTTTGCAGTTTGCAGTTGGAGTTTTTTTGCAATATCTTTTGCCACGCCCATAATATTTTGACGAAATCTCGTATATGGGGCTTTTTCGGGATGAGGAAAACAAATTTGCCCACCGTTTTTTCGCATTTTATAGAGGGCGTCACATACACTGTTAAAAGAAAAGAATCAAATTTAACTTTTTTTTATGTCCCACAAAGTCCACTCCCTTTTTTTGTCAATTTAACTAAAACCGCTTCAGTCAATCAGTAACTCATAAAATATGTTATTACTATTTTAACATTAATCTGATTTTATTGTGCAGTAAAAATTACAACTTAATTAGTTAATTTGACACATTTTTTATGTTAGTATTAACTTATTTTAAAATTTTAACTAAAAAGATATTGATAATGATTATAAACTTTATCAAAGTTACTAGTATTTGATTAATTTGAACCGTAAAAGAATTGCATGTTCATTTTAGTTAGCTGTTATGTTAAAACGACTTCCAGAAAAGTTAGTTCTTAAAATCTGATTTTTACTAAACACAAAAGAGTTAAAATAACTATACATTTTAAGTTAAATTTGATTTATTTTAATTGATTATAATTTTTTTTGATTCTCACGTCCAGGATTTCTAACAGTGATAGGAGCCTATACTTTAATTTGAATGGTCCCAACTTTTTTGTCCTACCTACACTGTATGCGCATTTTGACTGAATATTCTATTCTGCAACAAAATATGTATTTAAAAATGATTGTTGATTATAAGCTATTTCATACTATTGTGGATGAACTTGATGCAAGGACCCTACAAAACGATTTGAATTTAGTTTTGCGTTGGTTTAGAGAACATAATTTAAATGTAAATGTAGGCAAATGTGCGATAATGTCCTTTACATGTAGAACTCAAAATATTAATTTTAATTACTGCATTGATAATGTGCCTCTAAAGAGAACGGATTTTCACAGAGATCTTGGTGTCTATTTTGATCATAAGTTAAGTTTTGTTGGGCATATTGATAATATTAGGGGAAAGGTGTAAAAAATGACATACATTTTTAAAAAATTGAAATCTTTTATTAAAAAAACATCATTTTCTTAATAAAATCTTGGACAAAACATAAACTAACGTATTTGCAACACTTCAGAAAAGATTTTTTAACAAAGTAAGACAAAATATGGACTTTTAGCCAAACATTTAAAAATAAACAAGAAAAGTTCATTTTACCCCACGTGGGGGGCAAAATGACACATCAATACTGTTTAATAGTTTTCAGTCGGTACAAAGCTCACAAACAAAAAATTTTGCATCTGCATTATACAGGGTGGTCCTTAAGTACATCAAGAAAATCTAGGATATGATTCCTGGCATCAATTTAAGTTGAAAAGTTCATATGGACTTATGCCCTAAAATGCTTACCCTCTAAGATACAGGGTGTTAAAATATTTTCCATTTTCCTTTAAAACTACCATTTTTTTCAAAAACATAGTAGAAACAACTTTTGTTCCGCTTATATCAGTAATGCATAAAAATGCATCAGAGTTTAAAAAAAAACAGTGGCGTATCACATATTTTCACAAAAAAAATATTGATTGTGTCTTCATGCACGCCACTGGTGGAAGTAGGCAAACCCTTTTTTAACCAAAAAGTGCAGTTTAATACGAAATCAATCGACATCAATTTTCAATACCGTATCTTCAAGGAGTTTCGAAATTTTAAAAAAACAATTATTTTTTAAAAATATTTTAACACCCTGTATCTTAGAGGGTAAGCATTTTAGGGCATAAGTCCATATGAACTTTTCAACTTAAATTGATGCCAGGAATCGTATCCTAGATTTTCTTGATGTACTTAAGGACCACCCTGTATATCTTTAAGGGATCAATAGTTTCCCTTCGCAATGTATCCTCTAAGACTTTAAAAAACTTAGCCACTTAAGGTTTATTAAATGCCTGCGCTCTTGCTGCAGATGTGGCTTCGGGTTTACGCAGTGTTATATCTGGATTTCTTTTGCGAAATCCTCTTAACGAGTATTTTTCAGCGGCCTTTTTCTGGTTATTAAAATTATGTTTAAACCCATTTTTTACGGCTAACTCTAATACGTCCCGTCTTGTTAGTCCAAAGAACCTTGACTCTAGCACTTTTAAATGTTCAACCAACTGCCTTTCTATTTCTATGGGAAACGTAGGTTTAAACCTGCCCAGTCGTTTTTGGCCTGTTTTTAAAGTTTTATTTTTTTTGCAAGGCATGCCTCCTTAGTGTTGCTTGAGGTATATGGTAAAATTTTGATGCCCTGAGCCACCCCATTTCACCCTTATTAACAGATTCTATTGCCTGATATCATGGAATCAGGATCCCATGATTGTCTATTGGACTTTCTTGCGTAATTTCGCCGCATAATCTGCAAAAAAAAGCTGGTTTTTTCATCTATTTTTCCAGTGAACCCCAACACAAACCTATATATTCAAAACAACATAACAACATAAAACCCTTCTAAATAAATAAAAACCAAATTCTTGCATAGCCGTAAAAGGTCACTGAAACTGGCTGTATAAATGCATCAAAATGCATTTCCTAAATACCACGGCCAATAACAGCCACCCTGCACTGTAGGGCGTATCCCTGGTAATCACATAACCAGGAAGAACCTAATACAAATATAATTTCTAATTAGTATTTAAGAATGCAATGTGAAAATAAATATAGAACAATAAAGAGATTTTAAAAGTAAAGTAAGTGCAAAAAAAAACTTATTTCTATCCATTTGTAAGGCACATTATTTTTATCTATGTATGGTCGGGTAAAATGACATAGTATGTCATTTTGCCCTCTTCACACCTATGTCATTTTACCCTACATGAAACCAATTTAAATAAATAACTTATTTACCGAATTTGAAATATGCAATCATAAAAGCAATAATACTCATAACGTATCATAAATACCCTAACTAACCAGTTAATCACACTAAAAATTTATAGCATATTGCAGATTTTAATATATCGCGCCAAAAATATTTTGACGTTAAAAATAGAATAATCGAACGTGCTTCCTCTCTGCCCGATGAAGCGGAACTAAATGTAAACTAGCCAGCGTTACCACATGCTTATTTTTTTTTCGGGGTAGATAGCTCCCAGAGAAAGGGGTAGACTGGGTCGATGGGGGGTAGCTTAGCTAAAAATTTAAACTTAACATTTCGACATGTTTTTTCTGCTAATTCAAGGAGGGACAGAAAATTTGATCTTGATTCAAGCCAATCAACGGCGTAAAGCGGGTGGCGGCATTGCCATTTAGCATTTGGTATCCGCACAAGCCGCGAAAATGGTATTATTAGTAATACCCAGGTTCGATACTCGTCAGCATCAATTATTTTTTAACTTCTATTTTTTTTCACTTTTATGCAAAAAAGTGGTTAGGAATTTAAGTGAATCTACGCTTGCGATTCCCCACTTCCGGCGACCTTACTTCCTGGATGTTTTAAAAAGGCGTAGTCAAAGACTATGCCAAATGGCGGTTTGAGGTACGAATAATAAATGTTTGTATGCAAAAAATCGGTATGTAATCGTAACTAATCAAGTGCGATATTTCATACATTCAAGACAATCTGGCAACAAACAGGAGGAATCAAGATCAAATTTTCTGTTCCTTCTTGTCGATTTTTGTTGATTTTTTAATCGACCGATCAACCTTTCATGCTCATTTTTTGTATTTAAACAAGTTTTGTTATAGCGGATACTGGAAAGTATAAGGTAGCGAGCGAGATTCTTTTGAAAAGGGGTAGATCTACCCCGTTCGGGGTAGCATTGGCAACGCTGAAACTAGCATGACTGGAACCCACGTCACAATAACATATTCGTTTCCGAGCACTCCGGAACGACGAGTCCTGTGTATACAAGCACTGTGTCATTATACGCCACGACGTCATTTTGTACACCCTCACCCTACTGCCAGCGCGCAGCGCTTTAAAAATGCTAGGATTTAATATAAGAACTTGTAAATACTTTTAAAATGTTAATGCCATAATAACTAAATAAATCCCTGGTAATTACAAAACTTCAGTATGCATGCACTATTTGGGATCCTCAGTATGCCAATAAGATTGCTTTTTTGGAATCTGTTCAGCGTAAATTTTAAAAAATTTTGTACTACAAGTAATTTTCAGTTTATCCGCCAAGAGGTACAGATCAAAGGCTTTTGTGTAATTTGTTTAATTTCCATGGTTTAAGACTATTGCGCATATAAGCAGGAATTATTTTCCTATATAAATTAATTCGAGACAAAATAAATAATAAATAAGTAATAATAGTTCTTAAGGGGCCTACAGACACACGTACATGTATTAGTACATGTACGCGCGTTGATGTGTATGGATCACATTTCTCTACAGACACAGGTACTTGTATGTCAGTCTTCTAGGCGTTGCGATGTCAGCATGTCACGTGACGATGAACTAAACTTATTGGCAGTGGCTTGCGTGTGTGTTATAAGAAAAACTTCTTAAATCCGCCATGTTCAAATCAAACTACAACAACAAAATTAATCCGACACTGACAAAATCCTTGAAACAAACAAACTTTCGTCTCCACACCTTCATACATGTGCGCGCGTTTATGTACGTGCGTACATAAATTCAAGCGGGAACAGTAAACATGTGCGTCGGTTTTGTTGTCGGTATTTTGTCTATACACTGGCGAACATCAACGCGCGTACATGTACTAATACATGTACGTGTGTCTGTAGGCCCCTTTAGGACAGCTAATTTATAGCTTAGGTTTAGGTATAAGCTTTTAGAAATAGGGTTTATGTTAGAGCTCGGAATTGTATTCGAATAATTCGAATATTCTAAATTCGAATTTTTTGTTAGTTAAACAATTCGACTATTCGACTATTTTAATATTCGACTATTCAAATATTCGAATATTTGACTATTCGGCTATTCAAGAAGTATTTATTCGACTATTTGAATATTCGACCATTCGAATATTTAACTATTTGACTTTGTTCGGTTATTTATATGTTCGACTATTCGTGTTTTCTGTGAGACTGTAAATTTTAACTTAAAAAAGAAAAACAAAAATACAATTATAGTCTTATTTAATTAAATAAACATTGGTATTATTATTAGTTTAGTTAAAAACTGATTTTAATTTCACTTCACAACTTCTTGTTCCAGTTTTTGTTGTTTCTGTTTTATGTTAAATAAAACACCGGGCTTATTTTTATAATATTATTTTCGTTGTGTAAAATGTTTTGATTTTTTGTGTTCAATAAATAATCATTTTGTTTAAGAGTTTTTTATGTATTACAGAGCTCTCAAGTTCTCATATCTTGAAATAATTTAACAGAATTATTTATTTGTCATCTTACTTTATTCGACAAAATGCACATTATTATTATTCGATAATTTAGATATTAAAAATGACTAATACTTAAAAATATTCCTTTATTATGTTTAAGCAGTTAAACCACTTCTACCGTGATTAAACGACTGTATTTCGATATTTAAATAGACGACTATTCGAATAATCGACTATTTAAATATTCGACTATCTAAATATTCGACTATTCGAAATTCGAATATTTGACTATTCGAATTATTCGACTATTCGAATAACATACCAAATGACTATTCGAATACTTATATTTTAAAATTTCCCAGCCCTAGTTTATGTATCTACTTGTAAAGTTGTTGATACAATAAAAAAATAAATATTGACACCCCAAAAGGACTTCGCTCGCCGCTCGCCTCCAAACCCCAGCTACGCCACTGGCATCGGCCAATTATCTTTGATGGTTTTTGGACGTTTCGATAGTACCTACGTATGAATGTCCATCATTTAAAAGACGTGGTGGGGGCAACAAAACGGCGACAAAAACCCCGACCGCTCAATAAAATTCTTCCCTCAGGATAAGTCCACATGACCCTGAGTACTGTTATCGATAATGTATTCGCCGCAGATCGCGCGCAACGATTCGAGTGTTTACCAAAACACCGATCAAAAAAAAAAAACTGATCATAAGTACATACCTAAACAAGATAATTAACCAATCAACTCCGATGTACCGCGGGCAAATACACCATAAACCATTTTTAGATTGTAACATTTTCGTTTGTAAACCCTACTGATAACAATCATTGTAAATATGCTTAAATACCATCAAAAATCATTGCGCTAGTGCTATAATACACAAGTTCTAAATATAATTGTAATTTTTCGCTATCATGCAGTAGTAGTTTTAGTTATTAATTAATTTTTTCGTTCCGCGCGTCTTATATAATGTAGAAAAAACGTATTTCTTCCTGGGTTGGGTTACTCCGATCGTTTCTTTCCTTATAAATCGGGTTTGTTTTTCTTTGTGTTTCTAAGTATTTGGACCGCTTAATTTGCATGTGTATAAATCATGCGAGTGTGGTGGCTCTGCATACGTCAGTTTTGTGAGCTGGAAGCAGTGTCGAAGTGAAGTGGAAACGCTTCAGTAAATTAGGTGAAGTGTTTAAGTGGCCTTTGTCGTAGTAGAAATAGACCAGGGTTGAAGCCTTTGAAAATGGTAAAAAATGGAAAAAAATAATAGTAGGATGGAACCCATTGGAAAAGAAAGAGAATATATCAAAAATGAAAGGAAAAATAATTTACGGGCGATCCGAGGTCGGGAAGTGGAAGGGGGTGAGTTTTTAAGGGTAGAAACCGATTTATCTCGATTTCCGGCAAAACTACTAGTCCTATGGAAAAACGTTAAATGGCAAAGTTGTAGGTAATAAAAAGATCTACAACTTTCGTATTTCCTTTTTTTCACATAACCTCAAAATTTATGTGAAAAATTCAAATAACCAAGTTTTTGGTTTTTTATTTTTATCTTTTACAAAAAAAAATTTACCTTTTTATGTCCCAAACACACTGTAATTTTTTTTATTTAAAATATTTATTTTTTCACCTTATTTTGACCACCCTAATTTTTAATCGAAAATTCTCACGTCAAAATATCTGCTTTTTTAAAAAAGTCGGTGGGCTTTTTGTTTGTTGAAATCTCTACTTTCTGATGGTGTAAAAAAATATACATTACTATAAAAAATGTGATGAAATCCCCTTTAAATCCTACCTTTAATTATATTTAGAACAACTATTTTCTCATGTTTTTTGCGATCTTTGTGTTTTATGGATTTGTAATTTTTTTGTTTATCAATGTAACATGGAATCTTACGTTTTTTGAGTAATTAAAGTATAAATTTTAATAAATAGCTCAAAATTGTACATAATGATTAAAAAAAAATAATTTCGGATTCGAGTTTTTTTCGTTTCGCATTTTTTGAGAACATTTACCATAGTAATGTATATATTTTTTTACAATATTAGAAAGTAGAGATTTCAACGAACAAAAAGCGCACCGACTTTTTAAAAAAAGCAGATATTGTGACGTGAGAATTTTCGATTGAAAATTAGGGTGCTTTTTCGATATTAAGTCAAAATACGGTGAAAAAATAAATATTTTAAATAAAAAAAAGTACAGTGTGTTTGAGACATAAAAAGGTAAGTTTTCACCAAATTTCGTGAAAAAAAAATTTTTTTTGTAAAAGATAAAAATAAAAAACCAAAAACTTGGTTTGAATTTTTCACATAAATTTTGAGGTTATGTGAAAAAAGTGTAAATACAAAAGTTTTTTTACCTACAACTTTGCCATTTTACGTTTTTCCATAGGACTTGTAATTTTGTCGGAAATCGAGATAAATCGTTTTCTACCCTTAAAAACTCACCCCCCTCCACTTCCCGACCACGGATCGCCCGTAAATTATTTTTCCTTTCATTGTTGTTATATTCTCTTCCTTTTCCAATCGGTTTTATCCTACTATTATTTTTTTTGGTTTCAAAAATTATCGACCTTGGTCTAAAAGAGGGGTTGGTAATTTTGCTTGTTCAGAATGGTAACTCTGTTACAGAAAAAGATACCGCTTCGTTTCGAAATCGCGAAATTCCTTTATTTTATCGCACTTTCAGATTTCCTAGTATCGGGTTGAAAATAGTTTTTTAGAGCCATTTTAATTTAAGGTTTTATTTAATGCACACGCAAAGAGGAAATAAAATTGCCACACTTCGGTTTTAAAAATTGATTAAAGTGTTTACTACCTATTTATAAATACAGGGTGTCCCAAAAGTAATGGGACACAGAGCAATAGAAGACTCCTTTAGGCGAAATAATGCGATTTATCTAAACTTGCCTTATCCCAAAACTGATAACAACCGATTACTTTTTAACGAAACGACATAGCAGCGCAAAATTAAAGGTTTTGGGGTTTTTTGAGGTGAGAAATTCAAAATTATCCATAGTTTTTGTGTAACCAGTAGAGGGCGCTGCCTACGACATGGCCCACTCCTTTTAGCTGGCATAACTTTGTTTAGGATTTTTATATCGACCCGACTATTAAAAAAATAAGTTACTTTACTTCTTTTACATCAAAAATGTATAACTTATTGAAGTCGCTAGGAGCAACCATTTCTGAGATAATCGCATTTCATATGTCCAATGCAACTAAGTACGTGGTCCAAAAGCAACGGAAAATCGAGCAACGGTAAATTTCTGACTTAAAATTATTGTAAATGAGCTACATTAGCTAAGTGTCAGTTAATGTAGATACTTAAGGTTGACTATTTTTTTCTAATAAAAACTCTTTTTCGTATACGGAATTACTAATTTTATTTTAAACAAAAATTTTTTTAATACTTACTTTAATAACATTTAAAAGTAACAAAATGGTTAGAAATAAAAATGGCAACGCCGTGATAGCAATTGTTCTAAATGGCCACCATTGATTTCAATGATTTAATTAATTTAAATATTTTAGAATTCTTGCATTAAAAATATCGAATGCAATTATCTCGAAAATGGTTGCCCCTAGCGACTTTAATAAGTTATACATTTTTGATGTAAAAGAAGTAAAGTAACTTATTTTTTTAATAGTCGGATCGATATAAGAAGCCTAAACAAAGTTATGCCAGCTAAAAGGAGTGGGCCACGCCGTAGGCAGCGCCCTCTACTAGGTACACTATATAGTAGGATATAGGAAGTACTATATTTCTTACATCCGGTTTAACCGAAAGTTCACACTATTGGAAAGATAATAAAAATCGAAGATAGGGACATGTAAGCCGTTTTGCTCTAAGACGTACAGTTAGAAAGCTAGACGCTGTCAAAGTTCAAAAATGTAATTTTTCAAGAGTAAATATCTCGGAAACTGTTAAGTATAGACTAATAATGCTTTTAATAAAAAATATTCAGAATTTTATGCAGAATCAAAAAAATTATATAAAATAGGGGTATCCATTTAAGATTTAGATCTTATCCCCCCTCCCTCCTAGGGGCTTAAAGTAACAAGATTGACAATATACGCAAAAGACGTCCCCATCGAAATAAAAATCGACGGTTCCGAGCGATTTTCCACATTTTCATTTTAAAGCAGGAAAATCGAGGTGGGAAGTTTTCAAATGAACACCCTGTATATACATATATTATATATAATTTAGGGTCTTTGGCAACAACGTATTATTCTAGAGTAAAAATTCGTGTGTATTTTTACGTGGTTTCATTGTGAAACTAGCGAGGAACCTTTTTCAAATTGATTCATCAATCAAAAGTTTAAAATATTTATTACCAAGATAATAACTTTTTCGTTAATAATTAATTACTTATAATGTTTTTATACTAATGTTTAAGGTATTTTAAAGATTACTTATCTATTGAATTGTATGCTTTTTCCCAGAAAAAAAGGGCGCGCGAATAGTAAAATAGATAAGGACACAGTAAAGTGCATTCTACAGGGAAAAATTATCTTCTCCCATGTAGAATCTCTGGTGCAAGAAAAAATATTCGAATTTTCTTCCTAATTAACATTAATTATTCCCCTTTTCCTCCTATGGGGTTACGCAGGGCCGTAACTGGGATTTTATTTCGGGGGGGGTTTAAGTTTCTTGGCGATCCATGGAAAGGGAATAAAGGCAGGCCGTGTGGGACGCAAAAAACCCTGTCTCATCTTCAATCAAGTTCACGTCTTTATTTTAAAATGAAATAACAGACCCTTAGTTTGAACGGCCAAGGCACAAAAAAAGAAAAAATAAGATAAATTTTTTGTTGTATACTCTGTTTCTTAGCCTGAGCACAGCTGAGGGTCATGAGTCGTAAAACCTCACTAAACCATAAGCTTAACAATAACAGGTACCTGATCTTAAGCAATTAAATTATCTATCACAGGCATACAGGTAGTTGGCTTATGTCATAGAATATTTCCAACTTCAAGTGAGGTAGTTTTGTTTTATTTTTGACGTGTTATCAAAAGCTTGTGTGTATATTATAAAAATAATACAAAAATGGCGAATAATTATTCCCCAGTGTTTTGTAAAGGTGTGCTTGACCTTCGAAGAGTATTTTGAGCAAATGATAGAATTAATTCCCGAAAATTATGTCATAAAGTATTAGATAACGCCCAGCTACCATTTAAGGCTTTTAGAAAAACGTCCTACGACTTCTTGGACAAAAACAGATATTATAAATTGGCTGTCTAAGAAAAATATACCCTTTGAAGAAGGCATGTTAAAAAAAGAGCCTTCAAAAATAGTGCATGAAAAAACGTTTTAGAAAATGTATAATCGACGAATTGGCTAAAAAACGTGGTATCACTTTACTTAGACTGCCGCCCTACCACTGTGAATTAAATCCAATTGAGTTAATATGGGCACAAATGAAAGGCTATGTGGCAAGGAATAACACTACATTTAAAATAAAAGATGTACGTGAGTTATTGATGTATTCATTAAAAATTATAACGAAAGAAAATTGGAAAGAAGCTATAAAACAGGTAATAAAAGAGGGAAAAAAATGTAGGATGTTAGACAGCGTCATGGAAGAAACGGTAGAACCACTTATTATTTCAGTTGACTCCACAGATGAATCATTCGAGTTTAGTGATAGTGAAGCCACCTTTCTAGACCTTTAATTCGTTAAATCTTTTAAGTATGAACTGTTTTTGTATTGAGAAAATAAAATTAATTCAGTTAAATATACCAATCTTTTTTGCACACCCTAAAAACTACATACGAATAAATATAAATTATAAATAAAAATTACATCTAGAAACCAAAAAAATTAAAAAAAGAACGTACCATAATAATACAATTTAAGAGGACAGGTAACTCTATTAAAAAAATTGGTTAAAACGGTCGAATTTTTTGGCAGACCAGTTCTCTACACTATTTCACCAAGTATCACCTTGTTTTGTTAATGAATAGTATCGGCTAGAACTAACTCAGATAAAGTTTTTACTATAAGTATAATTTATTTACAACACGGGCAGGAAACAAAAGGCATTTATAAGTTTAATAATAATAATTTCTAATATGCAGTTGTGTTTTTGTTAATTTACGTGTGGAGTGCGAAGTTCCTGCACTGCTCGTCGCTATTTCGCCCCCCTCCCCCCTTGGGCACGGCCCTGGGCTTACGCGGACATGCGGTGCAAGATTTTTGTATTCATCGGCACACGTTATCTAATCGATCAATCGTCACTATTTGCAATAACCTTCGGAACAAATGTACCTTTACGTCATAACGATTTGTCTTCAGAGAGAAAATTCGTAATTTTATGTGCATTTATTTTATTGCTTCTTAATGAAATAGTAATTATTATTATGTTACGTTGTCGTCTATAAAATTACGGTAGTATTTAAAAGAACGTTAATTAAATATTTATAGGGACATAAAATTAACTTCTGCGATTAATGGTTTTTAAACTATATCCCAAAGATCGGTATAGTTATTGAAAATGATCTGGTATCTGTAGATGACACATGTCATTAACGCTATTAAAATGCGTTGACAACATCGTTTGTGGGAGAAAGGCGGTGAAGAGCTAGGTGGGGCACCTAGAAGGCATACCTTTGAATGTGACCTTGCCACTGTAGTTTAAACCTAACCTACAAATAACCCAACTTTCTATTTACTCGCCCACGAAAACTAACTGCAGAATCATTATTTTCCGAATTCTCGCATATATTTGCGACTCATCTTAATCAGAAAATATCACATAACACTAAAAACACAGCAATTATTACACAAAACCGATAAACTGAAGAATATTTCAAACCGCTGTCAAAGAAACACCAAACGGAAATAGGGATGTTCGATATATATCGACGCATCGAAAACATCGATATTTTCAATGCGATACATCGTTTTTAAGCGATGCATCGAGTCCATTTGAAATTTGTCGATGCATCGATGTATTAGGCCTTAGATTTATTTGTAAAATAATTATTATTTCGCCGTTGCCTCTTGATCCTGATTATACCTTTTACCTTTGCTTTCAGTTAAAGTGTGTGCATAGAATAATTAGATTTGTGATTTGTTTTGTAATTCTAATTCAATTAAAATGTTTTTCTCGATGCATCGCAAAGTCAGGGGGGGGGGAGCTGGCTTTGAATTAAAAAAAATGTAAAATGTCTATTATTTTCAAAAGTACGTGTCTGTTTTTTCTAACTTTCTCGTTGTAAATTTTAATTTCATCAGCATAAGCACTACTTAAACAAGTTAAAATATTAGTGTGTCCTAACATCTCAAAACTTACCACATTATGACGATGTTTTGCACTGTTTTCATGTTTTTTATTTTCTCTGAAAGATGTTTTAAGTCCTGCACCCCATTTATAGTCCAATTATCATCCCCGTCAAAAAGAAGACACACGAAACAAAAAAAAATAATTTTTGTCCTCACAACCGCATATCCAGGATTTTTTATTATATATTTCTTTGTCAAACTTACGCGTAAACTGTGCCTTACTTTTACATTTTGATTGCACTTGTACTATGTTCAATTTCTAGTGGCCGCTCTGCATTTTTTAAATCAAGTTTTTCACTTAAGCTCAGAGAACTAAACACAAGCTTCTGTAAATCACTGACCTTCATATTACACGACATTTTTCAACTTTATAACGTAACTAATAAATCAAATCAAAACAAATAAATAAAACATCAGCCACATCGACAGGTCGCCTCGTCAGAGTACATAATATATCGATTATTCTACCGTGGCATCGCGAACGGCTGTTGTTGGGCGCAGAAAATTGGAGCTCATCTGTGGCCGCTCGTTGTGCGATGTGTAGGTGACGTCACGCCTCTGTCGTCATGGCAACTCATCGAGAAGCCGCGTTGAATCGGGACGGATAATCGGTCGCCCGCCCGCGCTTAGTATAACATTTAGAGCGCGCAACTCGCTTATCTATGAGTATAACCTGCCCGTTGGAATAGGGCTATGTTTGGTTTGAATTTATGCCCGCGCTTAGTATAACCTACCCGCTGGAATAGGTCTATGTTTGGTTTGAATTATTTTAATGGATTGCTTACATAGACTGCTTTATTGGTTTTTTAAGTAAAGTATTTTTGGATTCTGTTTGAAATAATTGCAGGGAGGGCGGCGCCCAGCGCCCTTCATTAACGAGCCGCCACTGGTTTTAGAAAAAGATTTAAATTTAGCACATCATGATAATACTTTTAAGAGCGTAAGTTTGGCAAACAATGTGGAGGGACGCAATTCGGATGTTGATTTACTTCAGAATGGAATAAGACTTTGGCAATAGGTTCATTTGTTATTGTTTCATCTATAGGTACCAGATCAAACTCTAAAATAATAAAAATCGATTAGATCCAACGACAACAATGCAAGATAGACAATTCATTCTCTTTATCATACCAAGCCGACAAGACGTCAACAAATCCACCAGGTTCCTCGCGGGTTCCACAATGAAACCACGTAAAAATATACACCAATTTTTACTCTAGGCTAATACGCTGTTGCTGAAGACTTCAAAGACGGATTTGGATTTTATTTAAGACTTAATTAACTCAATTTGTAATTGAAAAAAAATATTGTGGCATATCGGACAAGTGTGTAACTATATTTTATATTGGAATACACAGGGATCCAACTTTAATGGACATCCTGCGGCGGGTAGACCACGACGGCCGTTTCGCCTTGTTAGGACTCTACGGGCTGCCATAGCCCAAGCAATTCCAAGAACGACGGAAAAATGTACTAAAAACCTGGTGGGTGCCAGCGTTGATATGTTTTCTGGTGTGCAAAATGGCAGATGTTTTCGGTGAAAACGCGAATAGCGTTCCCTATACTAGATTGTGATGCACTTCGTGGTTATTAGTTGCCTACCTTTCGTTTTTTGCCAGTGTAACTGCCTTTTATATTAGAGTTAATTTCACTGGGATGGCGCTACGGTGTATTGATGGCCGCCTTGATTTTGCAAGGAGGCTTTTAGTACATTTTTCCGTCGTTCTTGGAATTGCTTGTGTTATGGCTGCCCGTAGAGTCCTAACAAGGACGAAACGGCCGTCGTGGTCTACCAGCCCCAGGGTATCCATTAATTTTGGATCCCTGTGTATTCCAATATAAAATATAGTTACACACTTGTCCGTTATGCCACAATATTTTCTTTTAATTATTTTCGCGGACACTGTATCATCTTCTAAATCAATTTGTAATTATTGAGAATTTACCAGTGCTATGGCGGCGTTATAACATTTCTTTGATATAATTGTTGGCTGCCTGCTCTTACTACAAGGCGTGATAGACAGGGACGGACTGGGTCTATATATTGTGGCGGGCTATAGGATGGCAAAGACGCCGGCATCCGTTTATGACGGGAAAAAATAGCGAAAAATTTTTGGGTGCCACGCCCTTTTTTTCAATGCTGTGACTTGCTTTTTAAATAAAAAAAATAAATAGCAGATGAAAAATTTTTGGGTGCCATGCCATTTTTTCAATGATGTGACTTGCTTTTTAAATAAAAAAAATAAATAGTAGCGCCGCAGAGAAAAAATTTTTGGGTGCCACGCCATTTTTTCAATGATGTGACTTGCTTTTCAAATAAGAAAAATAAGTAGTAGCGCCGCAGATGAAAATTTTTTGGGTGCCACGTTTTTTTTTGTCAATGATGGTACTTTGTGCTCAAGTAGGAAAAATAATAAATAGAAAGTAAGATTATTAAGATTAAGTTTTTTGCTTGGAAAAATTATAATTTAAAAAATTAGTCTATTAAACCTCTTAACTAAGGAAAAATCATTTCAAAGATCCAAAAATTGAGTTATGCTAACAAAAAAAATGTATTTGCACGAGAAAACCGAATTATATAGCATAGCTGTATTAACTAAAGTACTTTTGCTAAAGCAACTTATTTCCTTCAGATATATTTCTATTTATTTCAACTATATTGCTTCTTATTCCAATACCGCCACTCCTTCGCTGAACAGTTATTTACCAATTTGTCTATTTAGCATAAGCACAGAATATATAGCTACGCAACTATATATTCTGTGGCATAAGTCAAGTGTGCAAGGGCAAAAGGCGCAGCAAGGGCGCCAGAACAAAAGGGCCAGTCCGTCCCTGGTGATAGAGATTGGTACGTCCTTGAAACAGACAGCGTTGCCACGTATTGTAGATTATCAAGCGATTGCGGAACTTTTTAATTAGATTTGCAATTACTATATACCAGAAAAATGCGGGTATAACGCGAGGCAATGAGCTGACAGAAAGAAGTCTTATTAAACGGCAACGGTGACACGTCAGGGTTAACCCGATACGTTAACGAAACTCTTGCGTTCTTTTCTCTTTTAATTAACATAATATCGTTGAACTTGTATTCAATTCCTGTTTATATTGGATTTATTGCGAACTCGTTAATATTATAGGTATTAATTTTTAAAGTAATCAACACATGACTTTAAAGTAACGTATTTAAATTTCTTTGACGTACAGAGGCTTTCCGCTTGAGGTTTTCGATATTAAGACCGATTTCAATATGGTTCGCGTGGTCCCGAGGAAAGCTTCGATGGTTCGGTACGCATTTTGATCTACGCAAAGTTGTCTTCGGGTTTTCGTTAAAATCAAGCAAAATTACGGCCTCTCGATGGCGTTAAATATTGTTATAAACATTGTTTGTAGATAGTTTGGTTGAAATAATCGAAAATGGCGGATATATGCATATACAGGGAGGACGAGAATGCAGCAGCTCAGGAACGGTTATTGAGTAAGTTGAATTGTTTGTGTAGACGTTGTAGAAATAAGTTTTTTAATAAAATAATTATACAGGGTGTCTCTACCCCCCCCCCCCCCCCCTTTATTCTGGACTTCACTATAATCGTATTCAGCATCCTGAATTAGAACCTATTGAAAATGCATCCCAATAAAAAAATCTTCGTAGAGCGTCACAAACCTTTCCTAGAGACAATGATATCTTTGTTTTGATAAACTAAATAGACAAGAACAGCTTAACAATAGAAAACAATCCGCCCGACATTCAGGTACACGCGGCGGTCGACCTTCAGCTGAATCACTGCGACCCATGGGTTGAGGTAGATGTGACGTCAGTGAGTTTATTCTCGTGTTTTCATTAAAGAGCGCATCTGGTTTATTTATCATCACAGAAAATAATTCAAAATTTTAAAAACTGAAACCGTAAAAAAAATTATTTTTCCTTTCTCTAAGTATGCAATAGAATAAAAATCAAAATTTAGTGAAAAAGCCAATTTAGCTATTCAACTATTTATTTATACATTAAACTTTACAATTTAGTACCTACTATACATACAGTGAGGACCTAAAGTCCGTCTTCCCCCCCCCCCCCTCCCCCCCCCCCTCTAACTTCTAAACCGTTCGGTATATTTTAATGAAATTTTGAACGATAATATTTGAGCAAGTCTTGCACTTTTTGACATACCAATGATAGCTTTAAATGTCAAGATGACAGCTGGGTCCGCTTTTCGAATATTTTTTTAAACGGAACACCCTGTATATTTTTACATTTTTAAATTCCACATAAAATTATAATTATTTTTTATTAAATGCACTATTAGTCTATACTTCATAGTTTCCGAGATATTGACTCTCGAAAAGTGACATTTTTGAACTTTGACAGCTTATAACTTTCTAACAGTACGTCTTAGAGCAAAACGGCTTACATGTCCCTATCTTCAATTTTTATTATCTTCCCAAAAAAATCAACTTCCGGTTAAACCGGATGTAACTCGAAAGCAGGAAATATAGTAGTGGAATTTAAAAATGTAAAAATATACAGGGTGTTCCATTTAAAAAAATATTCCAAAAGCGGACCCAGCTGTCATCTTGACATTTAAAGCTGTCATGGTATGTCAAAAAGTGCAAGACTTGCTCAAATATTATCGTTCAAAATTTCATTAAAATATACCGAACGGTTTAGAAGTTAGAGGGGGGGGGGGGGACGGACTTTAGGTCCTCACTGTATAGTTAATATTGTCATTTATTGTTTATATTTCCTGTAATGTTGGATATTATGTGCTAAAAAAAACCTATAAAAAAAAATTTAAACATTTTCCTGTAAAATTTGTAAAATACACATTTACGTCCGCGATAGCCCATTAATATTTTCAATTATCTAATTTTAATGGAAAAGTAAAAGAAATAATGAGTTATGATAATTTAATTTTTTAGGTACCTACCAAAATGTTTGTAAACATACTTGTCCTAATTTTATTAATGAAGGGTACCAATTGACGACAATTAATTATAATAATGATTATCACAAGTCAATTGTTTTTTAAATTGAATTACTTTATCTGTAGGTAGGTACTCCTGAGGGCGGCCCTTGGCTTTATTAATTTTTTTTTAGCTGAGAATTTCAGTCACCTGTCAAACTCTATATTTTAACAATTAAATACCATGATTTTATTGTGTGTTACCATGGTTATTCTATTGCTGCAAAAAATTATCACTTGTAATACCACTATAGTCTATTACCAAAAATATAGGCAGTGACGTAGCTCTCATCTCATACCCATGGAAACGGCCAAAATACTGTATGGTCATTGGCGGTTTGCATTAGTTTCCATGGTTTCGAATAATACGTCACTGCCTATAATATTGGGTTTTGAGTATAATGTATTAAAGACGGTATTACAGCACGGTGCAATTGCAACTTGAATCAAATAATATGTCATAATACGTGGCTCCCTGCCATTGAAACAATAAATCTAAATCATAGCAATATGTGGCGGTGCTATCTAATCGGTCTTTAACCTTAAACAATTTAATAGAGATTTGGGGGAACTTAAATCTAATTATGGTGATGGCTCCCTCCTGATGCTTAGAGGAAATTGACGATGAATAACGTTATTCATATGAATTGAGTGGATTTGAGGAAATGTAATCTTTATTTTATTTAATATCCTTTGGCTTTGTGTACATTTGTATAGGTACACGTTGTTTATTCTAGACCATTAATTTTATACAGTGTCACCAGTAAAGTCCGCATCATATGGGATTTTTTTTTTATTAATAGCTTTATTCAAAATTTGACTCTGGCATCAACTTCTGCTTTGGTCAAAATGAAAATTAAGCAAAAAAATAGTAGTCATGTGATTCGCATTATCTGTCAAATTTTAATTTAGTTATTGTAAAAAGTTTTTTTAAATGCAGTTTCTAGCGCACGTGCAAAATTTCAGCTGCATAAGATAATTTTGATTTTTTACCTATATTTTGTAAATTGCACCACTTTTGCAAAATAAGACTCAACGCAACCTACATAAAACTTCTTAGTTTTGACAATTAAATGTAGGAGTATCAACCAGTGGCGTAGCTAGGATATTGTCTTGGGGGGGGCATTTAGTTGCATAGAGGCGTAAAGCCCGCCGCAGGCGAAAAATTTTTTGGACCACGCCCAAATTTTGCTAAATTTTTCTATTATCTATAATTGTTACGTAATCGCCTAAGTACAATCCGCAACTGAAATAATCTAGAAGTCCTACAAACAAACCACAACCAAACGTAATTACCTAGGTTTTCCTACGATGTTTATATCTTAATTTGTCTTATTTACGTAAATAAAAGAGAGAAAAGGAAATTTACACCACCAGACACCAGATCCGCGAATGTCACATAAAACAAGACGACGGGGATGTGATGACCAAAACAGACGCGTTGTTTCTCAAAGTAAGCCTACCTACGTTAAATTTAAAAGGGCAAAAAAATTAAATTTAAATATTGTTTTTGAAATATTGTTGATAATTCCTTTTTTTTATGGCTCTTGGGGGGGGCAAATGCCCCGATGCCCCCCCCCCTAGCTACGCCGGTGGTATCAACATGCTTGCCAACCTATAACCTATTTCGCGTAGATTTATTTATGTTTTCTAGCTTTTATACCAAATTTAAAGAAAATCAGTATCGACTTGATATTCTATAGGTAATAATTGACATATTTAATAAATGTCAAGGAATTTCATAACTTATTTTAGGAGAATTGTATAGCGAAAAATATCGGGTAAGATTTTTTTTAACATTATTATGTCATTGTCACTCATTGTTCTTTCACTATACAATTCTCCCAAAATAAATTGATATTTTTGTAATATATCAGATAGGTACCTACTACCTAAATAATGTACCGACGATATTGATTTTCTTTAAATGTTAGTTATTAAAATAATAAACTCAAAAAATCAACGCGACATAGGTTATAGGTTGGCAATAGATTGAATGACGTTGAGAATTCAACCTTAAAGTAGCGCCATATTAAATGTTTGTTTTTCTACAAAATCAAAATTGGGCTATTAAAATTTGGTCGCATGTGATGCAAAGTTTATTTGTTTTTGACCCTGTATAAGGTAACTTCATAAAATAAGTATTTTTGAAAACGTAGTTTGTGTCTGAAAGTAATACACCTTAATATTAAGACAAAAA
Organism: Polydrusus pterygomalis; assembly: GCA_963969555.1. Taxonomy (NCBI): domain Eukaryota; kingdom Metazoa; phylum Arthropoda; class Insecta; order Coleoptera; family Curculionidae; genus Polydrusus; species Polydrusus pterygomalis. The sequence continues at coordinate 13,674,635 of OZ018383.1, forward strand.
AGAACACAGTGTCATCAGTAAAGTGTTCATTAAGTGGAAAATATTTTTTAGTGGTGGGTAAAAAATCAAAATTATCTTATGCAGCTGAAATTTTCGTCTCGATCGAAGCAGAACTTGATGCCAAAGTCAAATTTCGAATAAAGCTATTAATAAAAAAAAATCCCATTTGATGCGGACTTTACTGGTCACACTGTATATATAACTCTGTCCCAATATCTGTTACCGATTTCGAGATTTTCATGTAAGCACAGGAATTTGTTAGCACCTTGTATATAGGCAAAAACGTGTAACTCGACGATAATACCACTTCACGAGTTTAGTTTTCGAAGAGCAGTCCACATTTTGTGGTAATGACATAATACGTTGAAATTTATGGTGTGAGAAATTTTTTTTTAATTAAAAATAAACTGTAGTATAATAATATATTACCCTAACAAAAATAAATACCGACCGAAAGTGTTATAAATACGCAGTTAAGCAAAACCTTTTTAAACAGAAAATAAATTGGCATCGTTAATATAAAACATATGTTTAGGTCCAAAGACACATGTAACTTTTCAATTAAAAAGGTGGTTATCGTAAAAAAATACTATTTGCCAAACAATGCGACAGTGAGTGACTTTTACAAAAACAAATTTGTTATGATTTCAGTTTCTCACTAATACCGTGAATAAAAATGTAGGTACGACAGTTTAAGAGTGGCGTTTTAAATGCGCCAAATCGTAAAAATAAAGCTTGATTATTAACGAGTCGTATAGTCGAATAATTCGAATAGTCAAATAATTCGAATAGTCGAATAATTCAAATAGTCGAATAGATACTTGAATATATGAATAATTCTGTTAAATTATTTCAAGATATGAGAACTTGAGAACTCTGTAATAAATATAAAACTCTTAAACAAAATTATTATTTATACGAAAATAAAATTATAAAAATAAACCCGGTGTTTTATTTAACATAAAACAGAAACAACAAAAACTGGAACAAGAGGTTGAACAAATTCATATAATATTCGAATTTCGAATAGTCGAATATTTAAATAGTCGAATATTTAAATAGTCGAATATTTAAATAGTCGAATATTCGAATAGTCAAATATTCGAATTTTTTTAACTAACAAAAAATTCGAATTTAGAATAGTCGAATATTCGAATTATTCGAATACAACTCCGAACCCTAGTCTAGAGTACTCTAGAGTCTGGCTGTGGACTTTCAACCGCCCGATCAACGTTCGCAATAAAGCACGGGAAACTTAAAAATAAATGTGTTAGAATGCGCGCATAAATCATTGTATTATTTCCTATCAAATTGAGGCGAAAAAAATTGATGAAATAAAATAATAAACTAAACGAATTACCTTGATTTTCGCACACGAAAAATAGTGAATGTGGAAATATTTCCTAATGCGGAGGTTTTTAAAGAGTATAGTTTAGATTGAAATAAATTGTATATTTTTAACACGCTTCTATTATTAGCTTCACCTGTATGTTTGTATGTATGTTTGTAACCGACTTCTTTGAACCCGATTTTGACCCACTTTAAACGGTCAGATTTAATTTAAATTTTGTAGACTTATCAAGAATCGCTGACAATACAATAATCTACTAATCTAGCTCAATCTACTCAAAAAAAAATTTTTTCTTAACAATGACTCAAACTAAAAAATGAAAAATAAATGAAGTTTAAAAAAACTATATTTATTTAGAACGGTTTAGACTATATTTTTATTAAACAATTCTCGTTACGTAACAACATTGAAACCATTTATCTTCTGGGGTGGCTGAATGGCAGACCTGCCAAAGCCAAAAAAAAACAAAATCTTCTGGGGTTAAATTGAAATTATGACATATAATTGCTAAATGGTCAAGTATTGTATTTATTCTGTAATGTTGATATTTGTAGTATGTACCGGGTGAACCACTAAGAATGGTGGTCGGCTATATCTCAGAAACTGGAAGTCATAGAGCTTTTAAGTAAAATATTTTTTAGTAAAAGTGCCCAAAAGAAAATGTTGGAAATTATTTTCGAGTTTCTAAACTCACCGCTAGAGGGCGTAAATCCAAAATTTTCAATTTTTTGAAGGGTACACCCTGTATGTTTTTAAATTTTCAAATTCCACATAAAATTATAATTATTTTTTATTAAATGCATCATTAGTCTATACTTCATAGTTTCCGAGATATTGACTCTCGAAAAGTGATATTTTTGAACTTTGACAGCTTCTAACTTTCTAACAGTACGTCTTAGAGCAAAACGGCTTACATGTCCCTATCTTCAATTTTTATTATCTTTCCAAAAAAATCAACTTCCAGTTAAACCGGAACAACTATATTTCCTGCTTTCGAGTTACATCCGGTTTAACCGGAAGTTGATTTTTTTGGGAAGATAATAAAAATTGAAGATAGGGACATGTAAGCCGTTTTGCTCTAAGACGTACTGTTAGAAAGTTAGAAGCTGTCAAAGTTTAAAAATGTCACTTTTCGAGAGTCAATATCTCGGAAACTATGAAGTATAGACTAATGATGCATTTAATAAAAAATAATTATAATTTTATGTGGAATTTGAAAATTTAAAAACATACAGGGTGTACCCTTCAAAAAATTGAAAATTTTGGATTTACGCCCTCTAGCGGTGAGTTTAGAAACTCGAAAATAATTTCCAACATTTTCTTTTGGGCACTTTTACTAAAAAATATTTTACTTAAAAGCTCTAGGACTTCCAGTTTCTGAGATATAGCCGACGACCATTCTTAGTTGTTCACCCGGTACACTTGTAAATCTGATTTATTCCTAACGTATGTAATATTATGTTGCTTCCTTTCATGCCTTTAAAGACACTGTTTATTGTTGAATTGTTTATTATATTCACAACACTTAGTTTTTTTTGTGTAAAGAACTTTTGAGAATTTTAATGGGGAGAGTCTTTTTGGCGTACGTGACGTTTCAAAGAAACAACTTATATACCGATATTAATAAATAGCATTTTATATTTTATGTTTCTAATTTACAACACCCGGCTTTACATCGCGTAACCTCAAAATTATTTTTTTCTAATTTTGTCTCGAAACAGATCTATTTCGAACTCCGAATTTTATTATTTAAAGGTTGGCCCTACATGACATGTTTTTTTTTCACCGTTTAGCATAGCATTCTAGATAACTAATATTTTTTAGTCCAAATATGCAAAATACTACACGAACCCACGTATGTATGTTTGGTTGCCTAGATCTACAAATCTGTATGTATTGTTTTAGTTAATTAAAAAACACATATTAAATAATAACTTTATTGACGGAGAACTATTTTGCTTTTGTAGATGCTTCAAGCTATCATTTTCTGCCAAATCCTATTCAAAATTCAGTCTACTAACCTTCCAATGTCGATTTTAACTACAACTTTATTTGAATTTTCCATCTTCCCTATACTAAATTGCAATGCCGTGACGTAAAATCACGTCTTTTGAAATTCGAAAAAAAGTAGCAAAATTGTCCGAATTTCCGAACGCTCTGTATATGTACCGAATGTACCGGGTGTTCCACCTAAGGAGGTAATCGGCTATATCTCAGAAAGGACTTTGGGAAAAATATTTATCGATAAAAGCGGCCAAGAGAAATTGCTGGAAATTATTTTCAAGTTCGAAAAATGACCGCTAGGGGGAGTAAGAGAACTTTCAAAAGGGAAATGCCGATTTTCTCTTGATTTTTTGTGATAAAAATATGTAAAAAATATAAGCATTGTATTCTTCATAATATTATGCAACTTTATGTTAGAAATAGTTTTTTTCTATTTTTAATAATAAAGTGGTGGGATAAGGTCAAACCTTTTTTGTTTCAAACGCTAAAATCTCTGCTTTGGATAAACCGATTTTATTCAACTTGGTCTTGAAAAAAAGCCATTCTTTTCCTCTACACCTAGATCTATTAACTATACCATATTGATTCTGATGCTGGCCACTAGATGGCGTTTTTCCGTAATTCCTCAATGAATAAGGAATTTCTCAAAAAAATCAAATGTTATGATATGACTTCTTCATCATATTTTATTTTAGGCTTATAAAGGCTATTATATAGTGGAATAAAAATCCAGGTCCGTATTTAAAATAAAAAAGTTGATGATGGTCGCTCGAATCCGAAACGTCGGATTAAAAAACTAATCCCATCAGCTTGTAGAGGAGGAAAAGTTACTATTAAAAACTGAAACCGCAACGTGATATCTTTTGTTAAACTAGAGAAATTAGGGATAATAATAATTAATATGAAAAAATAGGCCATTTTTTAAAACATTTATTAATCAATTAAATCACTGGTTTAACAAAAGATATCACGTTGCGGTTTTCAGTTCCTTATAGTAACTTTTCCTCCTCTACAAGCTGATGGGGTTAGTTTTTTAATCCAACGTTTCGGATTCGAGCGACCATTATCAACTTTTTTATTTTAAATACGGATCTGAATTTTTTATTCCACTATTTAATAGCCTTTATAGCCTAAAATAAAATATGATGAAAATGTCATATCATAACATTTGATTTTTTTGAGAACATCCTTATTCATTGAGGAATTACGGAAAAAAGCCATCTAGTGGCCACCATCAGAATCAATTTGGTATAGTTAATAGATCTACGTGTAGAGGAAAAGAATGGCTTTTTTTCAAGAGTAAGTTGAATAAAATCGGTTTATCCAAAGCAGAGATATCAGCGTTTGAAAGAAAAAAGATTTGACCTTCTCCCCCCACTTTATTATTGAAAATAGAAAAAAAACTATTCCTAACATAAAGTTGCATACTTTTATAAAGAATACAATGCTTATATTTTTAACATATTTTTATTACGAAAAATCAAGAGAAAATCGGCATTTTCATTTTGCAAGTTCTCTTACGCCCCCTAGCGGTCATTTTTCGAACTTGAAAATAATTGCCAGCAATTTCTCTTGGCCGCTTTTATCGATAAATATTTTTTCCCAAAGTCCTAGTGTTATTACTTTCTGAGATATAGCCGATTACCTCCTTAGGTGGAACACCCGGTACAAGGATCACACAACGTATTCCGTCAAATTTCAAATCCTATATTGCTAAAATAACTTAAGAATCTCGTGGTGAAAATGGGTCAATAAATCAAAAAATGACAGTTCGCAAAATAATTTTTGTTGCCCAGAGGCTACTATGATAAAAAATAGTATTACTAACATAAAATTTAGACATAAAAATTTACAAAATTTGAAGGATTTATTTTCTTTTTAAATATGTGTTTTTATTGAAAAAACTACAAATTAGAAAAAATAGTATAACGTACGTGTTATATAAAGCAGTTTTAAGCACTTGTCCCGTTATAAAACTCGCCGCAAGCGGCTTGTTTTTTAACATGGACGCGTGCTATAAAATGATGCTTTATAAAACGTGTACAGGGTTATCGGCCACATTTTGACCAATAGGTAACTTTTTTATTTAAAGTTTTTCATATATAGTTTAAATGTAACATTTATAGGTCCTTTTGAGAAGCGCCAGTAAAAGTAGGTTTCGGATATACAGGGTTCCCCATTACGAAATGTCAGAACAATGTTACTTTTTTTAAACGGAACACCCTGTATATTATTGAATTTTTAGATTCTCCAGACAATTCTAAGTATATTTCGTGTATAATATCCTATACCTATCTTCAACAGTTTCCGAGATATTCATAATTGAAAATCGGATTTTCGGACTTAAATTGGGCTATTATTACTGTTTTTATCATATTACCTTGAAATCATATTATGACAGAAACAGAATTAACTTTCATTTTTTCTAAAAGTTTTGACGTTTCGCAATCATAATTCTGTATAAAGATGGGCTATACAGAACAAGAAAAATTTGATATTTTACAGTTTTACATAAAGTGTAATAAAAATAAGCGTTTGGCAAAAGAAAGATACCAAAGAGAATACAGAAACCGTCAAACACCAACTGAAAACACTTTTGTTAATGTATTTAAGCAGTTACAATACTTTAAAACATTGCAGAGGAAGAAGGCTTATCGTGGTGTGGATGAAAATACAGAGCTTAATGTCTTATTATATTTCCAAGGTAAAATTTTAACTTGATATGTTTATTATTCTTAGTTATTATTTATTATTTTTTAGAAAATCCAACACATTCCATTCCCACTGCTGTTAAAACTTTGGATATAAAATACTGGAAAATACAAAATACGCTGAAAAAATATAAAATTCAGACCTTTTAAATTCACCAAGGTTCAGTTTTTAAGCGAAGATAATAAGCGGGAAAGACTACAATTTTGCCAAATTATGCTGCGGGAGCTGGAACAAAATCCAAATTTTTTTTATAAAATTGCGTGGACCGATGAATCGAATTTATCAACAAGTGGGATCTTTAACAGAAAAAATTGCCACTATTGGTCCCAAACGAATCCGCATCAAACAAAAATTATAAAGTCGTCTGGTCGAAGATCCATTAACGTTTGGTGTGGTATTACAAATAATATTATTTTGGGGCCTTTACTATATGAAGGGAGCTTAACGGGAGAAAGATACCTTCAATTCCTAAACAACGAAATTGAAGAATATCTGGAAGAGATCCCTTTAGTTCACGTGAACAGGTTGATTTGGCAACATGATGGGGCTCCTCCACATAACGTTCAAAATGTAACGAATTATTTAAACCGTAAATATCCTAGATGGATAGGAAGATATGGAAACATCAAATGGCCCCCAAACAGCCCAGACCTTACTTTAATGGACAGGTTTTTTTGGGGTACGATTAAGGGCAGTCTCTTTGACAATAATCCAACATTTCCAAACATCGAAGTCTTGCAGAACGCACTTATAATCTCAATTAATGCTATAAAAAACGATCCACTTATGGTAAGCGATGCAGTGAAGAACTTAGAAAAATGTTACCGACTTTGCGTTCAAGAAAATGGAGGCCATTTTGAGCATTTATTAACGAATTAGTTCATTTCTTTACTTTTCAATTATTTCATTTTAACTTTTTATTCATTGTTTAATTTAATTAAATTGAAATAAATAATAAAAGAAAATCCGATTTTCAATTATGAATATCTCGGAAACTGTTGAAGATAGGTATAGGATATTATACACGAAATATACTTAGAATTGTCTGGAGAATCTAAAAATTCAATAATATACAGGGTGTTCTGTTTAAAAAAAGTAACATTGTTCTGACATTTCGTAATGGGGAACCCTGTATATCCGAAACCTACTTTTACTGGCGCTTCTCAAAAGGACCTATAAATGTTACATTTAAACTATATATGAAAAACTTTAAATAAAAAAGTTACCTATTGGTCAAAATGTGGCCGATAACCCTGTACGTTAATATACTATTTTAAGACGGCGGCCTATGATTGGCCGGTTGAAAAGTCCACAGTCAGACTCTAGACGCTTGTGTTATTTACACCCTTAAGAACATTCTATGTATTAACGTTTAGTTTCCACATAATTCCGGTCCAATTGGTCGTAGAAAAAGTGGCGCCAATTTCACACTGCGTAAAATGCAAATTGTGAATGTTTGTAATAAGGAAACATAATTTTATTCCGTCCAATTAAAAGCAATTAAGTGACAACGTGACAACAATAATTTATTGTATTCGAGCGGTTAAAAATTATTTCTGAAAAACAACCATAAGTAATAAGGAAACATTAGGTGTTCCGGTGGGAAGTGGTTTTTCGCTAAAACTAAACTGCAAGACAAGAAAAGCGCAATCGTTTTTTGCGAATTGTTTTGAGGAAGACACATTGGACCGAGGACCAAATTTATAGTATTGTCATGTAAATAAAGTCCAGTACCACAACCACCTTGAAAAGAAGCCATGAAGTGACATCGGGCAACGCCGCATCAGCTGGGAGTTGCGGATCCACAAGCTATTATTATGAAGCGCGGCGGGCGAGTTTTTTATTCTTTCTGATATTTTTTGTGTTTTTTTGGCTCTGTTATATACAGGGTGATTCACGGTGGATGGAACGTTAGACGTTTCTGACGAACCAGTAAAGGAATCGTTCTGAAAATTTGGTCGTTTACATAAACGGACACGCTCTACCTATCTAAAATATTTTTAACAATACAGTGTTGCCGCTTCCACACAAAAATAATAGCCACTTCAATATTTTAAATGGAACACCCTATATATTATTAAATTTTTAAATTCTACATAAAATTATAATTATTTTTTAATAAAAGCATTATTAGTCTATGCTTAATGGTTTCCGAGATATTGTCTCTTGAAAAATGACATTTTTGAACTTTGACAGCTTCTAGCTTTTTAACTGTACGTCTGAGAGTAAAACGGCTTACATGTCCCTATCTTCGATTTTTATTATCTTTTAAAAAGTGTCAATTTCCGGTTAAACCGGATGTAGGAAATATAATACTTCCGGTTTGACCGGAAGTTGTTACTTTTGGAAAGATAATAAAAATCGAAGATAGGGACATGTAAGCCGTTTTGCTCTCAGACGTACAGTTAAAAAGCTAGAAGCTGTCAAAGTTCAAAAATGCCATTTTTCAAGAGACAATATCTCGAAAACCATTAAGCATAGACTAATAATGCTTTTATTAAAAAATAATTATAATTTTATGTAGAATTTAAAAATTTAATAATATATAGGGTGTTCCATTTAAAATATTGAAGTGGCTATTATTTTTGTGTGGAAGCGGCAACAATGTATTGTTAAAAATATTTTAGATAGGTAAAGCATGTCCGTTTATGTAAACGACCAAATTTTCAGAACGATTCCTTTACTGGTTCGTCAGAAACGTCTAACGTTCCATCCACCGTGAATCACCCTGTATATTAAAGAACATAATACCCTTACTAACCTTTCTAGGCTGATTACAATGATGCTACAAAACCTCTAGGCTAATCATTTCACATAAAATATTAATTGTCTCACACGGTATTTAATCCCTATTCGGACAAAAACGAATCATACAGCTATCGGTTTCGGTAGTCATATCCCAAACCTAGTCACTAAGCTATAAGCACAAACAAAATTCACTAAACTACACAAAATCTAAAAATATTGAACACAAACAATCCACAGTAAATAAAAGAACACAACAAGAAATCCACAAAGAAAACGTAAAACAAAGAACATCTACACTGAGAAAAAACCTTCTATTCCTTATAAGAATTCATATACTCTTTATGCAACTGTTTAGTACTACAGTTGCATAAAGAGTATATGAATTCTTATAGGGAATAGAAGGTTTTTTTCTCAGTGTAGATGTTCTTTGTTTTTGTATATGTGACAGCAACGCGCTATCCTACTGTAAGACAACGAAAATTGCTAGACCGTTGTGTAGTGATCATATCACGGTAATTTAGCCAATAGGGAATAGAAGTTAATGCTCCCATAGAATGGTTTATAGCCATTATTGCTCTGAATACTCACAGCAATTATCAAGGTCTATTGGGGTGTAATCTGGTTTTATATACTGTATTAGTTCCGACTGGCAGTTCTAATGAAACTTGACATTAGTCATAATAATATTTGCTTACTACGGTTAATAAAGCATATATTTACCATTAAAAATCAGTACTGTAGTTCTCAAAAATAGCTTCTAGTGTGATATTGTTCTTGTTGTTAGCTAGCCATTGCATATGATTATCTATTATGCACCATGGTTTACTGAGATGGTAAAATTTCATAGATTATAAAGTCCAATACTAATGATGGGTTGTGCGAAATAAGAACCTTCTATAATATTGCTTTATCTGATATGCAAAGTTTAAAAAGACTTAAACAGAAAGTAAAAATAAATTAATTGAAACAGGTATTGGTACGATCAATAAAGTTCAAATTCAGACAGGACAGCTAGAAGACTCCGAACAACGATGTGACCTGCGCAATAAACACGTTGAAATTAATACTACGGCGCGCGGCGATTGCCGATCGTTACGAACCCCCACCAACGTCTTGTGGATATTATGGGTTCGGATACAATTCGTATTTGGGGACGCTGTTCTGCTTTCTTAATTGTATAGAAAGCGCTACACTGGGAACAAAATGCGTCGCATTGAGAAGATGCAATTTATTTCTTAACAAAATTGTTGTATCCAAAGTAGTTCATTATTCAACAAGACTGTGCTGCTAATGGAACTGATTACAACCAATAAAAACACTGTTCTAGCAAATCTGGAATTGATATAACACTAAAGCGGGTTTGATACATTAGCCATTTATTTAATATTAAAGGTCTATAAATATCTCTTAAAGAACCAACTTTACGAACACTTTGAGAGTAACAACTTGTTTGCAAGCAGTCAGTTTGGTTTTAGGACTGGCCGGTCAACATCTCTGGCGGTTCTGGATCTTGTGGAATACATAGTCGGAGCCTTTGAGGGGGGAAAGCATGCGGGGGCTGCCTGCTGTGACCTGACTAAGGCTTTTGACTGTGTATCCCACGAGATACTGCTCGACAAACTAAAGCACTATGGTGTTGACAGGTCGAGCTTGAAACTCATATCTGGTTATTTGAGAGAACGTAGACAGAAGACTGCATATGATGGCAGGCTTTCAAGTGAATGGATGGAGATCAGGCATGGGGTTCCTCAGAGCTCCGTCCTGGGCCCCCTCTTGTTTCTTATTTACATAAATGACATAAATAATGCGGTACCAGGATCAAGACTGCTATTATTTGCTGACGATACAAACACGGCTGGGTCCGATGAATGCGTGGACATAGTAAGAATGAGAATGAGGGAGTGTCTAAAAGAGCTGGACATCTGGTTCAGATCTAATAAACTGACTCTGAATGAAACTAAGACAGAGAGCATAGTGTTCGGTCTCAGGGAACTGCCGAATGAGAATGCTGAGGAGGTGAAATTCCTAGGCATGTACCTTGATCCGTCTTTGAAGTTTGAGGCACATGTGGATCACACTGCAGAACGCCTCACCAAAAGTATATTTCTCCTAAAAAACCTCGTGAGAATCATGCCGGGGGCTTCACTTCTTCAGGCCTTCCATGCTCTCTTCCAGTCTGTGGCGGTGTATGGAATTTTGGTGTGGGGACATTCGACACATCTAAGTAGAATTTTTGCATTACAATGTAGGGCTGTGCGTGTGATACTTAACATGGAATATAGAGAGGATGTAAGGACAGCTTTTATAATACATGGTGTTATAACCATTCCTTGTCAATACATATATGAATGTCTCATGCACTGCTCTAAAAATGTTGAACAGTATAACTCCAATCAGGCTTACCACGATTACCCTACAAGACAGGCACATCAAATAAGACCGGAATATTTAAGATTGGAAAAGTCACGCATCTCATCAAATTATTACTCTCCAACTTTCTACAACACTTCCTGCCCACTATAGGAATATGCCAGAGAGGCAGTTTAAGAATAGTGTAAAGAAGCTTTTGGTGCAAAATGCCTAATAGTACTGAATTCTTGGAGCATGATTTCGAGTAGGACAGGTGCAGTGTGATTTCATTTTTATTTTATTTTGTTTGATATGTGAAATTTTAATTAGTAATTTTTTAATGTGTTGTAACTTAATTCAATTTTGTCATTAAAATTCCTAGTAGGCAAAAAAAAAGTTTTCTTTTTAATAGACATTTTATTTTCAATAGATTATATTTATTGGCGTCGGTAAAATTTTGCGTAAAAATTCATAGCCGTAATATATGATTTCATTTTTGATTTTGATTTTGAATATTGGATAATAAAAAATAATTTTGTCTTAGCAAACCTGTTGTATGAGATACTTTTTCTCGGTGTAATAACAATATACCCAAAATGCAAAATACAAAATATGGCCACATTTTACAATCAACACTGATGTGGGACACACAAAATTATTAGTTTGCCGAAAGTTTAATAGGCCTATATTTCATGCACGAAGCGGTCAGAATAAATTTTATATTTTTTGCAACGTTGGATTCTGGATGACTGCCAATCGATGACTAGAGGCGCTTGATTTTGGAAAAACAACTTAGTTTTATGTTTAGTTATCAAAATTTAACCGCGCATAAAAAACTACTTATCATCAAATAAAAAAAAAACGTTTTTATACGTAAATAGGTATGTTAAAAAATTGGTGACAAGTTAAGAATAAAGGGCTAGTGACACATTAACATAAAAATAAAGTCTAACGCCTTATCGACCATAAAATTTACGTATTCTGTCTTGGTGTACATAATTTCGAAACGAAACAAAAGTAGTTACCCATATAATCCCGCAAATAAAAATTTATATTCTTATGATATCGTAAATTAGCAAATAAATATTTACATAGCCGAATAGACTTAGTTATTGGGCAAATCACGGATAACAAAAAATACACTACAAATACTCGTTCGCCATTTCTTAAACCCCATTTAATAAAAGATTAGGTACGCCAGGTTAACTAATTGCATTTCTTCTTATTTTTCCAGATATGCCCGAAGATGCGAGAAACTCGTCAGAGGAGGAAGAAGAAGAAGAAGACATTATCTCGAATGCCATAGGCGAATATGGCAGGTGGCAACTGTTACTTACTTTTATTTTATCACTGGTAAACATACCATGCACGTGGCACATTTTCGCCCCGACGTTTCATGCGAGAGAACATGATTTTTGGTAAGTAAATTTACGCGTAAAAATCAGGGTTGGGCTGATTTAAATCAAGTGTACAGGGTCCGCAAGAAAGTTCGCATCAAATGGGATTTTTTTTTTATTATTAGGTATAGGTAAAAATTGAAAAAGCAGTTAGTTTTTGCTTACCTAAAAACCAAAAATGACGTATACTGAAGCAGCTGCACGACTTGCGTTACCTGTCAAATTTGACATTTTTAATAAAATAGGTTCAAAAATGCCATTATTTATCAAAATATCGAAAAACTTTATTTGAAAAAGTTGTTTATTTATTCATTTTTAGCCTCTGTACGAAATTTTGACAATCTAATACAATATTTATTTTTTGCCAGTTTCTTGAAAATTATGATCAACCCTTGTAGATTAACTTTTATACATCGATGTAAAACCATTTGCCTTTACTTCATTTGTAATCTTAATGCAATTTTGTGTAAAATTTTTGTTTTCAATTATTTATTTTGCTTCAAAAACTGAAATTGTTATTGATCAGTATGTAATGTTTGATGCAAAGTTTATCTAATTACATCAGTTTTGCCAAAACCGACGTTTCTTATTTTTCTTAAGTTAGTAAACAGATGTACAAAAAGAAAATATTAGGAAGCTTTCGTTGAAATTTTACTTAATTAATATTAAATGAAATTAATTATATTAAATTATATTTTTGTTGAATAACATGTTTCGAGCGATTATTATTCTTTTTGATCCAATATTAATTAAGTAAAATTTCAACGAAAGCTTCCTAATATTGTCTTTTTGTACATCTGTTTACGAACTTAAGAAAAATAAGAAACGTCGGTTTTGGCAAAACTGATGTAATTTTAGATAAACTTTGCATCAAACATTACATATACTGATTAATAACAATTTCAGTTTTTGAAGCAAAATAAATAATTGGAAACAAAAATTTTACACAAAATTGCATTAAGATTACAAATGAAGTAAAGGCAAATGGTTTTACATCGATGTATAAAAGTTAATCTACAAGGGTTGATCAAAATTTTCAAGAACCTGGCAAAAAATAAAAATTGTATTCGATTGTCAAAATTTCGTACAGACGCTAAAAATGCCTAAATAAACAACTTTCTCGAATAAAGTTTTTCGATATTTTGATAAATAACGGCATTTCTGAACTATTTTATTAAAAATGTCAAATTTGACAGGTAACGCAAGTCGTGCAGCTGCTTCAGTATACGTCATTTTTGGTTTTTAGGTAAGCAAAAACTAACTGCTTTTTCAATTTTTACCTTTACCTAATAATAAAAAAAAAACCTATTTGATGCGAACTTTCTTGCGGGCACTGTATAACATATTAAAAAAATATTTTCAAAAATTAACAGTATAAGTATTTATAGAACTCACGCTTTAAAGAAATAAAAAATTAGTAGGTGTACCTATATAATACATAATATAAACTTTAGAAGCGCGTTCTGACAATATTTTGGGTATATAGAATTTAGATCTACTATATTGTTAGACAGACATTAAAATAATTTGTATTAATTTAGAAAGAGAGAAAAATAATATGGGAGTCCTTTAACTTATGGGCCATAGAGCAACTGGAGATAGTAGATATAAAAATATGTCTTTTGAGCCAAATTTGCCCAAGTAAAATGTTAGAGGTTAAAGAGATACAGGGTGTTGAAAGTGAAAATTAATTTTCGAAAAATGATGATAATTTTGAAACGGTTTAAGATATCGAATTCAAAATCGGTATAACTTTTTCGAGAGTGGGAAATTCGAATTTGGTGTTAATTTCAAGATACTCCCTAGAGGGCGCTTGCTACGTGCTTCATGTTGAACTAATTCATCCATATTTTTTTTAACCGTGCAGTTACTAGTATTTATACTTTAAACTATAAAAGAACCTACATTTTTACGTAAAAAAGGTACTCTTGGTCTGTGTAAATATTTTCTTCTGGCAAAACAGCTCATTCAACGAAAAATATTAAAGAGGTAAAATAGTTTCCAAATACATCCAGTCACTCTACAAAACTATCTGGGTTGTCATTACGCCGTTCATATAAAAAATGAGGAGAAATGTTGACGTATTATATCACTTTCATAACACTTCCACTTGTTTACAGCCGGTGACTATACTACTAGAAAACGTAATTTTATAGTATTAGTCTACATACCAAAAATCATTAAAATCGATTAGCAGGTTTTCACTTAATTTAGGAAAAACCAATATTTTTACAAATTTTTGACGACCTCTACCGGCTAACGCTAAACGAGACAATTTTGTATATAACTAAGTCGGCTTAGATCGACCTATTTTGACGTCAGGAGTCTGTCGTCAAACGTTGTACACTTATTTTCCGGACACCCTGTATAGATCCCTAATTTTACCTTTCACAATAGGGTCGTAAAATTGTAACAATAGGGCAAGATTTAGAATAAATCTTCGGACAGTGGCGGTCATTTAGGTTTTTATTTACGAAATATAAATTCCTTTTTGTTTCCTGCCCGTGTTGTAAATAAATTATACATGGTAAAAACTTTATCTGATTTAGTTCTAGCCGATACTATACATTAACAAAACAAGGTGATAGTGAAATAGTGTATCGTTTTAAGAGAACGGGTCTGCCAAAAAAATCGACCGTTTTAACCCATTTAGTTATCTGTCCTCCTAAATTGTAATATTATGGTACGTCCTTATTTTCAATTTTTTTTGGTTTCTATATGTAATTTTTATTTATAATTTATATTTATTCGTATGCAGTTTTTAAGGTGTGCAAAAAAGATTTGTATATTTAACTGAATTAATCTTTTTTTTCAATACAACAGTTCATACTTAAAAGAGTTAACAAATTAAAGGTCTAGAAAGGTGTCGTCACCATTACTAAATTCGAAGGATTCATCTGTGGAATCAACTGAAATAATAAGAGTGGTTCTACCGTTTCTTCCATCAGGTTGTCTAAGTCCCATATTTTTTTTCCTCTTTTATTACATGTTTTATAGCTTCTTTCCCATTTTCTTTCGTTATAATGTCTAATGAATACTTCAATAACTCACGTATATACATCTTTTATTATTAATGTAGTGTTATTCCTTGCTACATAGATTTTCATTTGTGCCCATATTAACTCAATTGGATTTAATTCACAGTGGTAGGGCGGCAGTCTTAAGTAAAATAATACCACGTTTTTTAGCCATTTCGTCAATTACACACTTTTTGAAACGTGACTTATTTTCTTGCACTATTTTTAAAAACTCTTTTTTAACATGCCATTTTCAAAGGGTATATTTTTCTTAGACAGCCAATTTATAATATCTGTTTTTTTTTTCCACGAAGTCGTAGGAAGTTTTTCTAAAAGCCTTGAATGGTAGCTGGCGTTATCTAATAATATGACAGAATTTTCGGGAATTAATTCTATCATTTGCTTAAAATACTCTTCGAAGTCAAGCACACCTTTACAAAACACTGGGGAATAATTATTCGCCATTTTTGTATTAATTTTATAATATACACACAAGCTTTTGATAACACGTCAAAAATAAAACTCACCCTCACCTCACTTGAAGTTGGAAATATTCTATGACAAAAGCCACCTACCTGTACACCTATGCAATAATAGATAATTTAATTACTTAAGATCAGGTACCTGTTATTATTACTCTTATGATTTATTGAGGTTTTACGACTCATCTCATGACCCTCAGCTGTGCTGTCAGGCTTTAAGAAACAGAGTATAAATTAATTTAAAAAAATGATAGAATGTCCTATATCAACAGTGAGTTGTTGAGAGTTTATGAATGAGATGCACGGTCTATCTTTGTTTGATAGTCGTTGGTATAGGCAGCGAAGACATTATTTGGATAGCCTATTTGTACTTTTAAATGCAGGTCTATACACCACCGATAAGTTTACCTATAAACTACGAGTTATTCCAATTTTTTAGGTGTTCTAGACCGCCGCAATTTATCGACATACCTCCAGTTATCTGGAAACAGTGCCAAAGTAGCGACGCCTGTTGGTTGAGCGACCACATATCGAATAATGACACGAACAATATGTGCAACACTACCCATATGGTGAAGTGCACTGATTGGGAATTTGATAATCAGGGTAAGTAGTCATATTTTTTCAGTTCATAGAGTCAGTTTCCTATACCATGTCCATTTTATCTCGAAAAAGATGATAGAACCCCATTTTACACAGGCGGGCATATGTTTTAACCGATTTTTCAGATTATCAGTTATTTAAAGGCAGACAATCAACATTATACTTGCATTAACGAAACGTCAACTTGCCTAGGTTTTAAAAACGATCTTGTTCTTTGTTGTCCATAAATACATTGACTTTATCGGTCAAATGTAACAAGAATGGCGATACAAATTTAAATTCTTTATTGGTACAGGGTCTTCCAACGAGGACTAAACAGGGGCTCATTTTTGAGCTTCCTTGTATTTAAAGAAAAACTTTTGTAGAAAAGCACACAATGACATTTAATATGGCGCTACTTTAAAGAAAATGTATCTGAAATAAAGCATTGTCAAAACTAAGAAGTTTTATGTAGTGAGTCTTATTTCGCAAAAGTGGTGCAATTTACAAAATATGGGTAAAAAATCAAAATTATCTTATGAAGCTGAAATTTTGCACGTGGGCTAGAAACTGCATTGAAAAAAAACTTTTTCTAATAACTTTTTCGATACCTTCAGAAATAACCCCACTCTTCAATTATTTTTTGGAAAAAGTTAAAATTTGACTGATAATGGGAATCACGTGACTACTATTGTTTTGCTTAGTTTTCATCTCGATCGAAGCAGAACTTGATGCCAAAGTCAAATTTCGAATAAAGCTATTAATAAAAAAAAAATCCCATATGATGCGGACTTTACTGGTGACACTGTATATAAAAAAGCACTGTTTACATTTTTGCCCCCCCCCCCTGAAAATTATTCTATGGACGCCCTTGCTTCTGCGACCACTGTATATTATGTTGGTTGGTCCATACATGTTCCGCTCTACCTGCATGATCTCGAGGTTTCGCCCCTTTGAGTATGTTTCAGATGTTCTTTAACTCGTACGGGAAGAGGTCTTTTTGTTTCTCCAATGTACGATACGCCACACTAGCAATGGATTTGCTAGATACAATTTTTTGCGTTTTCATTGTTGGGGGGTTTTACTTTTGTAAGCAAGCTTCTAAGCGTATTTCCGGATTTAAAGGCTCTTTTGATATTATAGTTTTTGGTTAACCTTCTGATATTTTCAGAAATCCCCTTGAAAGGTATTATAAGAAGTGCTCGCCACTCTTTCGTTGCTGTATTAGTTTTCACTTTGCGATGTTTAAGTTTTAAGATGGCATTAGTTACAAAGGTTTCAGAGAAACCATTCTGTTAAATCTTTTTTGATGTTTGAAATTTCAATATTAAGGTCTTTCGGATTGTTGCAAACGTTAGATGCTCTGTGATCAAGAGTTTGATTATTATGCCCTGTTCTGACGAAATCAACTACTTCAGACATCTTTTTTTGTTCGTTCGGAATTGTTCGTCCTTTTTGTCGGTAACGCGTCGTTGTCTATTCATTGCATTTGTTTATTTGCTGCGAATAAAATTTGGCAATAAAATTTCGCTTAAGATCTATTACCTTTATTAGAGTTTCTCATGAATCCTTTGTTGCAATAATATTAGAAGAGTTTGAGCGCTGTTCATTGGGAAATAAAAAGCGTGCCACTGCTTTAATGCGTCATAGCCTAAACAGGAGTATTATATACAGTGTGTATCAGCCAAATGGAATAAATTCGATAATAAATACATGGGGGCGTATCCGAAAAAAAGTTCGGATACATCAATTGACATTTATAGTTGCGCATTTCTATTAATAAAAACTTTTTATACAGGGTGTGTCATGTAACAGTGGCCAATACCAACGTTCTTATTTTAAATGCAACACCTAGTATATTATTAAATTTTTAGATTCTTCAGAAAATTTTAGACTCATGTTTCATGTACCGGGTGGTCAAAGCGAGGACGTCGGCTTTATCTCGGAAACCATTAATCGTACAACTTTCGGAAAGATTTTTTTATGAGTAAAGTGGTCAAGAGAAATTGCTGGAAATTACTTTTAAGCTCCTCATTTCGCCGCAAGGGGGCACAATTAAAAATTGTTTTTTTAAATTCTAAATTTCTCCGAAAGTTCCCGTATTAAGGTATAACTTTGATTACATCATTGGAAAGCTTGGACAATTCTGCATCATTTTGGTTTAAGGCTCATTGGCGTACCGACCTTGATAAGAGTGGGAGACGCTATTGAAAGTGTAAACATTAAAATTGCTGTAACTTCTAAACGACTTATCCGATTTTACTAAATTTAAACTTGTTTGGAAGGGGAAAATAAGCATCTTCAATTGCCGTATCCAACAGTACATGATAGTGTTTAATAAAATTGCTAGAGGGCGCAATTTGTAATAATAACAGTTTTTTTCGATTTTATCCCGAAAATTCAAACCATACGGTATAACTATGACATCAGAATCGAAAAGTAGATGAATTTTGCAAGAAAAGATGTGAAGACCGCAGTTCGATATCTTTGTTCGTTTCAGAGTTATTGCCAAAACAAAAATTGTTAATACAAATTGCGCCCTCTAGCAATTTTATTAGAAACTATCGTGTACCATTAGATACGACAATTGAAGGTACTTCCAAACAAGCTTAAATTTAGTAAAATCGGATAAGTCGTTTAGAAGTTACAGCGATTTTAATGTTTACACTTTCAATAGCTTCTCCCACTCTTATCAAGTGAAAGTGTAAACATTAAAATCTCTGTAACTTCTAAACGACTTAACCGATTTTACTAAATTTAAGCTTGTTTGGAAGAAAAAGATAAGTATCTTCAATTGTCGTATCCAATGGTACAAGATAGTTTCTAATAAAATTGCTAGAGGGCGCAATTTGTATTAAAAATTATTGTTTTGTTAATAACTCTGAAACGAACAAAGATATCAAACTGCGGTCTTCACATCTTTTCTTGCAAATTTCATTTACTTTTCGATTATGATGTCATAGTTATACCGTATGATTTGAATTTTCGGGATAAAATCAAAAACACTGCTATTATTACAAATTGCACCCTCTAGCAATTTTATTAAACACTATCGTGTACTGCTGGATACAGCAATTGAAGATGCTTATTTTCCCCTTCCAAACAAGTTCAAATTTAGTAAAATCGGATAAGTCGTTTAGAAGTTACAGCGATTTTAATGTTTACACTTTCAATTGCTTCTCCCACTCTTATCAAGGTCGGTACGCCAATGAGCCTTAAACCAAAATGATGCAGAATTGTCTAAGCTTTCCAATGATGTAATCAGAGGTATACCTTAATATGGAAATTTTCGGAGAAATTTAGAATTTAGAAAAACAATTTTTAATTGTGCCCCCTTGCGGCGAAATGAGGAACTTAAAAGTAATTTCCAGTAATTTCTCTTGATCACTTTACTCATAAAAAAATCTTTCCGAAAGTTGCACTATTAATGGTTTCCGATATAAAGCCGAGGTCCTCGCTTATTTGACCACCCGGTACAATATCCTATACCTATCTTGAACTGTTTTGGAATTATTAAGTATTTTCAGATTTATTGCATTTCAGCGTTTTTTTTTTACTGATATGAAATTAAAAAAAGGTATAAATAGTTTTTTTTACTTTTGCTTAAAACTCCTGACCTTAGCAAATCGTTGTCTGTCTGCATGACAGTATTTTGTCAGTGTTATAGTCGTTTAAATGTCGTTAACTGCAAATCATTATGGGAATAAAACACGGACACAAATGGAAGTTGCTCGCTTATTTCATGAAAAATTTCCAAATTTGCCGCCTATACCTCAAGGGAAAATTAGTAAAATAGAAAAGCAGTTTCGCCAGCTCCGACATTTAAAGCAGATAAAAAAAGTAGCTGCCAATGCAATAAGTGATGATACCGAATTAAATATTATGTTTGAGTTTGAGGAAAACCCACATACTTCTAGTCGAAAAACAGCTCCAATGTTCGATGTTAGCCTTTCATCGATTATTCGAACATTACAAGAAAATAAAATGTATCCTTATAAAATAATACCTACTCATCACCTCATGGAAGACGATTTTGATAGGAGAACGTATTTTTGTGAACAAATTATGGCAATGTTGGATGACAATGTGATCCAATTAGAACATGTTTTGTTTTCTGATGAGTGCACCTTTACACTTCACGGCCACGCTAATAGTCAGAATTGCCGCTATTGGTCTAGGGAAAATCCTCACTGGATTAGAGAAGAACATACGCAATATCCTGAAAAGGTTAATGTTTGGGCAGGAATAGTTGGAGATCATATCATAGGTCCCTTTTTCATTAATGACAATTTAAATGGTGATGATTATCTAGCACTGCTCCAAAATATAATGTCTTGCCAACTTTGACAAACTTATATCCTGATCCAACAAACCTACAACTTCCAGCGAATATAATATGGTTTCAGCAAGATGGAGCACTGCCCTATTACCAAATCAATGTCCGGCAATACATCAACCGAGTATTTCCAAATCAGTGAATAGGGAGGCGTGGATCGATGGAATGGCCAGCACGATCCCCTGATCTGACGCCATTAACCTTCTTTTTATGAGGTTATGTCAAAAATATTGTATACAAAACTAAACCCCTCGACTTAGCTGACTTAAGAAGACGAATAACGCTTGCGATTAGATCGGTCACGCCTGAGATGTTCAGTAACATTAGAAGAAATTTCTATTTAAGATTAGGATGGTGCCAAGACATTCGCGGCGAGCATTTTCAACATCTACATTTCTTTCCCTTTTAAACATACACTTCGCTTAAAGTATGGACTACTTCTTCAATCTACATTAATGTTTTTTTTGTTTTTTAAGAAATAAACCGTATTAGGTACTTATTAGTTTTTGAGTGTGTTGTTAATTTTTGCAATAAATCTGAAAATACTTAATATTTCCGAAACAGTTGAAGATAGGTATAGGATACTGTACTTAAAATATACTATAAATTTAAAAATGTTCCAATTGGATGTGTATGTAATATACTTAGAATTGGTTATGTCAAACTATATAAATTCGTTTTAATATTTACAAATTAGGCCTATATCTTAGCTTATACCTATCTTATAATCTATTTTATTTCAGGCGTCACCATAACCTCAGAATTCAATTTAGTCTGTGATAGAAAAACGTTAATAAATCTGGCCGAAATGATGTTCCTGGCAGGAGTAGCTGTGGGCGGCTTCGTTGGTGGTATTATTTCGGATAAATACGGAAGGAAAAGGACTTTGCTTGTATCGATTTTTGTACAGTGCTCATTAGGTAAGTATCGGTGGCTTTCTTAGTATAAAGTACATGTCAAAATATTGTTATAGTCTATTTTTTTAAGTTATCTTTCGGTATCTTAGTGGACCTTCCAATGCATTCAACGTAATTCAATGTTTGTTCGGTAGAAATATGTAAAATGTTTTATCGAAAGACAAAATATATAATTAGACCAGGGTCGATAATTTTTGAAACCAAAAAAAATAATAGTAGGATGAAACCGATTGGAAAAGGAAGAGAATATAACAAAAATGAAAGGAAAAATAATTTACGGGCGATCCGAGGTCGGGAAGTGGAAAGGGGTGAGTTTTTAAGGGTAGAAAACGATTTATCTCGATTTCCGGCAAAACTACAAGTCCTATGGAAAAACGTTAAATGGCAAAGTTGTAGGCAATAAAAAGATCTACAACTTTTGTATTTACACTTTTTTCACATAACCTCAAAAAAATTTTTTTCGCGAAATTTGGTGAAAACTTACCTTTTTATGTTCCAAACACACTGTAATTTTTTTTATTTAAAATATTTATTTTTTCACCTTATTTTGACTTAATATCGAAAAAGCACCCTAATTTTCAATCGAAAATTCTCACGTCAAAATATCTGCTTTTTAAAAAAAGTCGGTGGGCTCTACTTTCTGATGGTGAAAAAAAAAATATACATTACTATGGTAAATGTTCTCAAAAAATGCAAAGAAACGAAAAAAACTCGAATCCGATTTTTTTTTAATCATTATGTACAATTTTGAGCTAGTTATATTTCGACTTGCAATTCTTTGTTTATCAATGTAACATGGAATCTTACGTTTTTTGAGTAATTAAAGTATAAATTTTAATAAAACATTTACCATGGTAATGTATATTTTTTTACACCACCATAAAGTAGAGATTTCAACGAACAAAAAGCCCACCGACTTTTTTTAAAAAGCAGATATTTTGACGTGAGAATTGAAAATTAGGGTGCTTTTTCGATATTAAGTCAAAATAAGGTGAAAAAATAAATATTTTAAATCAAAAAAGTTACAGTGTGTTTAGGACATAAGAAAGTAAGTTTTCACCAAATTTTGTGAAAAAAAAATTTTGTTAAAGAAAAATAAAAAACCAAAAACTTGGTTATTTGAATTTTTTACATAAATTTTGGGGTTATAAATGTGAAAAAAGTGTAAATACAAAAGTTGTAGATATTTTTATTACCTACAACTTTGCCATTTAAAGTTTTTCCATAGGACTTGTAGTTTTGCCGGAAATCGAGATAAATCGTTTTCTACCCTTAAAAACTCACCCCGTTCCACTTCCCGACCTCGGATCGCCCGTAAATTATTTTTCCTTTCATTTTTGTTATATTCTCTTCCTTTTCCAATGGGTTTTATCCTACTATTATTGTTTTCACTTTTTACCATTTTCAAAGGCTTCAGCCTTGGTCTATCAATGTTGAAGTTCCTCGCGGAAGTGTTGTGTAGCTAAGGCATCAGCTACTAAAACCGCTCATAAATATTGATTGGTACTGATTTTAATCCGTTTTTTAGGTACAGCAATAGCATTTGCTCCATGGTTCGAACTCTACGTCATTCTCCGCTGTCTCCTGGGGTTCTTCTCGGTGTCCGTAGTATTCAGCGGCTTTGTCTTGGCCATAGAACTGGTCGGTGGTCATTGGAGAACAATCGCAGGAATTTCTTATCTATTCCCAGTGTCCCTGGGATATTGTACTATTTCGGGAATGGCCTATTTGATAAGGGATTGGAGGCATTTACAATTGGCCTTATCACTGCCTGGAGCAATATTTTTAACAACTTGGTAAGTTAGCCTTCTAGTTACGTCCCTTTTAAAGAGTTCGATTGTCATCTAACTGGTTTGTTCTGTTCAAGGTTCTTCTTGCCTGAATCTCCACGATGGCTCCTAGCCCTCGGCCGAACGAAAGAAGTGATAGCGATTTTAGAAAAGGCCGCCAAATTTAACAACAGGACGTTGCCGTCTAACTTGGAAAAACAACTGCCAGTTGTGAACAAAGTTCAACAACAAGAAGCCGCAGACGTCGGAGTGTCGGATTTGTTCAAAACTGCGCCCATGAGAAAGAAAACGCTGATATTGTTTCTAATATGGTTCGTAGTGTATTTGGTCTACTACGGACTGGTCCTTAATCTGGGAAATATCGGAGGAGATCTGTATGTAAATTCAGTAAGTATATCAAAACTGATTTGACTGAAATTATATCTTTCCACACCATTCTAGTAATAGTAGTAGCTGAAGGGAGGCTTGTCGAGTGCGACCTTTTTTACCAACCCCATTTTACGTCTGAGTAATGTCATCCAGATGTGCGACTGAAAGGATGTAGCCGCAGAGCTCCCCAATTCATCGGGATCAGTATCTGACGTATCATTCCACGAGACACCGTCCGTACTACTGAATCCTCTGATCCACGGCGTCCCCCAATCTATCCATGAGTACCTACCTTTCTTGGGTCACTCTCCACACTAAATCCTTCACTTGGTTCAGATGTAGCTCACTTCTCGACAACCTGCCGAAGAAACAGCCCGACAGCTCCACAGCTGTATCGTATCGAGTTTGCCTTTCAACTGCAGTGTTTTGCCATTGAGAATGCCAGAAAGCTGGATCGAACCGCTTGCAACGCGTAAAGGCTATCGCTGCCCACCATTCTACATTGATATTCTTTCAGGTACTCGTAGGCATCGTAGAAGTCCCCGCCGTCGCCATCAGCATCATCATCCTAATCAAAGGCGGCCGCCGTTGGCCTCTCGCCATAACAATCGCCCTTTCCGGAATTTTCGCTTGCCTGGCCATACCAATCTCCTGGATATCAGACGACCTCCAATGGCTGATCACGACGTTCATGATGACCAGCAAATTTTGCATCAGCTCGTCCAACGCCATCATTCCTGTTTACACTGCCGAGTTGTACCCCACCATCATACGGAACCTTGGAGTAGGAGCTGCGAATGTACCCGCTGGTATTGCTTTGATGTTGGTGCCCTATTTGTGGGAGCTGGTAAGTACCAGGAAATGCCCTTTTTACCTTTTTACCATAACGTTAGAATTTTCCCTATAATGAAGTAGTGGTATACGAGACTAAAGATAAAATTATTTTTTTAGGTTGACATTCACAGATCCCTTCCTCTTCTAGTCTTGTCCGTGTTTGGTATTGTAGGGGGCGCGTCGGTCCTTTTCCTGCCGGAAACAGCGAACCAGCCGCTAGCCGCTACACTCGTGGACAATACTCCAGTTAGGCGACTGAGTGTTCTGAATACTCCCTCTAGCAATGGTGATATTAAAAGGAACAATAACAATCAGAACAATACGTAGTGCTAGTGTCAGATAGTATGGTTTGTGGTATTATAAGTGGCGTTCTTTTAGTCGAATTTATGTGCAAGCTTACCAAATTTACAGGAGAGCGTTTAAAAGTTACAAATAACTTACTTAACTTAATAACAGTAAGTTTTGCGACGGATACTTTATTATACCAATAACTGCTTGTGATTTTTACATTGGGGCTGCACAAAAAGATTTTTTTTAGGATCAAGCTCAAATGTGGTCAATAGATAATATATAGTAAATATTACTAATGCTAGTCAGTAGCTCGTCCAAAGCAAGATCATCATGAAAAGCAGGGAAGGCGGTAGTCTCATCGTTTCCATAGTTATATTATAATAAATTTTATAAAGTTTAGATAATTTTCGCACGGGCGCCACATAATAAAAAAAAACTAGACTAATATTTATATGCACAACCGAGTCAGCACTTCAACAAATTTCTCAAACGCACAATACACAGGCTTTCTCCAGACTGATAATAGATCCTAATTGCACTAGGCCCGGCCTGGGATCACTTAACAAGGGTGCCTAACCTAAATAACAATTGCAAACGCCATAAACTTCGAATACGGGGTGAACCTACCTGCTCTTGATAACAAGGACAACATTTCTATGCAAAATAATGGTAAACAAATGGCATTATTAAATTATAAATATGTCACCCTGTAGGTCTACTGTCAGGTATACAACAATGAGGTCTTCCCGCATTTCTAATTTCAATTTTTTGCTCTTAACTCAAAAAGCTAAATGATTTCTTGTATAGTATGCTTGCTGCATAATGCTACATTATACTATCGCAGACTCTACCTTAGTTAGGTAGAACTTTGTTCCTATTATAATATGTTAGTCTTAAGTTTATTTAAAACAAACCACTATGGTATTTAATAGTCTATAATTTTCGTATTTTTTTTTTATCTTTGGATAGATATAATGGTTAAATAGATTAGATATATGAGCGGTGAACAGCAAAATTCAAAGTCAAAGGAAAATTTACAGTAAAGTCTCCAATATACCGGATTTTTTTCTATTTATGTTAATTTAATTTTATCTGTATATTATACGTGTTAGTACTTAAGAATATTATTAAATATACATACAATAATATAAAAAACATTTCATTAGAGTGTAGTGTACGCAGAAATATTTTACATTGTAATTTATTCGTCGAACGTATTTAAGAAAAAACTCAAAAGGCAAAAGTTAACTTATTACAAATAATTTTAAAATAAAATACTAATTTCCCAAATTTAGTTTTTACAAAGAGGCGTCATTGAAAGTGCGATGAAAATACTGCACAATAAACAAATAAGTAATTTTTCATTCGTTTTCTTTGGAAAAGCGTTAAACAACAATAGTTTTTATAAATATAAATTATATGTGATATGTGTTACTTCTGTGCGTCGGCGCCGCCGTCGTCCCGTATACGGCCTGAATCATGATTTTGTATCATGGGCCTGAATGTAATATTAATGTAAAATAAAATAGTCGTAGTTGTATATTATACTGTAAAGAACGTAACGCAATTCGCAGTCTTACCAATTTTTAGGCAGTTTCCTTATGACACTATGCCTTGGAATGTGAGTTAGTTCCACGATTTTTTTTAACGGTACCTGTAAAAAACATTTTGTCTATATACACATACACGTATTTTAATCGACAAAATTAGGTAACCCTAATGCATTTTTTTAAAACTATTCAAGCCAAATAGAACCTAGTATTTACGTGTCTCTTGTATGTGTTTTGTATATTGTAAAAATGTACGTATTTATTTTTTATAATTTGTTAGTGTGTAGGCTGCCACAGACTTAATAAAAATAGTTAATCGTAAACTGTGTTTTATTTATTTTGGGTTGAGTAAAATAAAGAAAAAAGCTATCCAAAAGTATTTAAGTATGGTGTTCCTCAGGGCCGTAGCCAGGCTTGAATTTTAGGAAGGGCCGTTAACATTTCTGGAAGGGCGAACTTATTAAACTTTTTTTTAGTAGGTAGTACCTACATAGGTAAGTATTTTATATAAAAATGAAAAAAAAATAACATAACAAATCAAAAAATATTTTTAAACACGTTTAGATAATTATAACTGTTTTAACACTTAAAATTCTACCTGTCAAATTAAAATTTTGACACATTTTTTAAAAAAATTATAAAAATTAAGACAAATTTTGGTCGTTTTCCCATTTTTTGCGAATACCTCCGTTATTGTAAATTTGAGAGAAAAATGTTATATAACTAAATTTATAAAACGTTAAAATACGCGACTTTTTTATTTAAAATTTTTTTCTCTAAGTATTATCATTTTCGAGATATTATGAGCTATAATATGAAAACTATAAATTGGGAAATATCTCGAAAACAGGAAGAGATACAAAAAAATAATAAGAATCTAATATAGAGATCTCATCGAGATACAACTTTTAAGTTATATAATTTTTTCCCCTAAAGTTAATACTTTGTGAGAAAAATGGCAATTTATGAATATTACGAAATTTTCCTGACTGAACTTTATTTCGTATTACGTCACGGCGTGACCGGCGACGGCCGGAACATGACGGCAGCTATTACACCATACGTTTGTATTCACGGTATGATAAAATGTTAGAGACATTCCAACACTATAGGATAAATAGTAAGTATTGAATGAACATTTTATAACGTAAGTATAAAGTTAAAATATCCAGAAAGGGATATTGTCATACAATTGTTGTTGTTTTCCAGGAAGGGCGAATTTTACTGTAGGAAGGGCGGCGCCCTGCCTGGTCCCCCCCCTGGCTAGGGCCCTGGTGTTCCTCAAGGAACAATTTTAGGACCATTATTTTTTAATATTGATATTAACGACTTATTTAGTATAAATTGCGATGGACAAATTCATAGTTTTGCAGATGATACTTCCATTTTTTATACCGATACAAATTGGGAAAACTTAAATAATAAAATTAAAAAAGATTTTAAAATTATAAAAAATTGGTTTGATAACAATTTGTCAACAATTTATGAATAGTATTCAAATAAATTAAGACATTCAAATTTTTAAAGTTAATAAAATAAAATATTTAGGAATTATTTTTAACACTAAAATAAATTGGAATTTTCACTTAGAATACTTAATTAAAAAATTAAGAAGTTTACTACCGATTTTTAAAAACATTAAAAAAATTTTAAATGTAAGACATATATGGAAATATTATATTACGCGTTAGTTAAAACTCATTTAAAATACGGAATTTTAGGTTGGGGAGGAATAAATAGAACTTTAGTTAAAAATTAGAAATATTACAAAAAATGTTTCTAAATATTATATTCAATAAAGATTATCTTTATTCTTCAAAAGAATTATATTCAGAAACAAAAAAGTTGAACATAAGAGAACTTTACATTTATAACATCTTAATATATATATTTAAAAATAAAAACCTTATACAATTTAAAAACCAAAATCATAATCACGTCATAAAAGTGAAATAACTGTGAAACCTAAAATAAATAAGTCAAATAGGACAAAAAAATTTCAAATATTTATGTTTTTATTTAAAGGATAATTTACCAACAAAAATTGATTTCATTAAAAAAATTTAAAGTCGAAATAAAAACATGGATATTAAAAACAGACAATTTGAAAATATTTTTAGAAATACTTTAATTAATTAATATTGTTCTGAATAATTTATATAAGTAATATTTTTACTTAAAAATTTAAAAAAAAAATATAAATTAATAATTTTATTATAAGTTTAGTAATATACAGGGTGGCCCTTTAGTGTGGCAAAGTACAATAGCTCCGTTACTATTTCAAATACATTAAAAATATTAATACAAAAGTTGAAGGGCAGTAAGTGACTTATAACGTAAAATTATTTTTAACTCTATAGGGTGGCTCAAAAAAGCGGAACAATAAAAAATGTACTTTTTTCAAATGGAATACCCTGTATATTTTTTCATTTTTAAATTCCACATAAAATTATAATTATTTTTTATTAAATACATTATTAGTCTATACTTTATAGTTTCCGAGATATTGACTCTTGAAAAGTGACATTTTTGAACTTTGACAGCTTCTAGCTTTCTAACAGTACGTCTTAGAGCAAAACGGCTTACATGTCCCTATCTTTAATTTTTATTATCTTCCCAAAAAAATCAACTTCCGGTTAAACCGGATGTTACTCGAAAGCAGGAAATATAGTTGTTCCGGTTTAACTGGAAGTTGATTTTTTTGGGAAGATAATAAAAATTGAAGATAGAGACATGTAAGCCGTTTTGCTCTAAGACGTACTGTTAGAAAGTTAGAAGCTGTCAAAGTTCAAAAATGTCACTTTTCAAGAGTCAATATCTCGGAAACTATAAAGTATAGACTTATAATGTATTTAATAAAAAATAATTATAATTCTATGTAGAATTTAAAAATGAAAAAATATACAGGGTGTTCCATTTGAAAAAAGTACATTTTTTCTTGTTCCGCTTTTTTGAGCCACCCTATAGAGTTAAAAATAATTTTACGTTATAAGTCACTTACTGCCCTTCAACTTTTGTATTAATATTTTTAATGTATTTGAAATAGTAACGGAGCTATTGTACTTTGCCACACTAAAGGGCCACCCTGTATTTCTTTAAAAAAAAAACTGCGTTTATACTATAAATTAACATTTTTACTTTAAAACTTGATTTTTAATGCATAATATTTATGATTTTACATACTAAAACAAAAATTAAGATTTGCCCCTAACAAGCTCAGCTTCAGGGGATTGAAGAATAAGTTTATAGAAGACAACATAAACATATTTATTATATTATTAAACTTCAAATAAAATTATCATTATTATTATTATTTGCACAAAATCGAAATTTAAATAAAAAGTGGAGTTAGACGGTTTGCGATCTAAGCAATCGACATGGGTTTTTGGATTTTTTCTAAGAATGTACTTTTAGCGATAACTATCAAATATTATCATCAACAAAGTTCCAATATTGAAATTTAATAAATTTCCTCATTACCCGTTAGATGGCGCGAGCTTTCAGCGTGGGAAGATTTTCCATCCAGGGCAGTGGAAAGCTAGGTCGGGTAAATCGATAAACCTCGACATCGGGAAACTTGTAATTAAAATGACGAGGATGTGAAAATGTAATTATTGTGAAATTCCCCAAATAAAATTTAGTCTAAAATTGAACAATCCACGTTCCTATAACACCCAAGCAAGGTAAGTAAAAAGCAATTTTTTATTCCGTAGTTTGGGGGTATAGTAACAGACAAGTACAAGTATATTTTTAAATAAATTTTGTAATGAATAATGAGACAATATTGGAAAAAAATTTGATTAAATTAAGAATAAATACATTTTTTGCAATAGACCAAATAAACCTAAGAAAAAGTCATAGCCATATGGCCGAAAGAGGCCATATTGGTCCCTAAATGACGTCACAACAATGCAGAAATTACTTGGTTTTGACCAAAAAGTCAAACATCAAGTTTTTATGATTATCGACGTTTCAATAAGTTAACGAGAAGAAGGTCAAAGGAATATAATGATAGACACGAATATACAAAATAAAAGCTTGTTATTAAGATTCTCGAAACCCTCTCAGCCTCATTAATTTCAAGATTGTATTTATTTAAAATAATAAAGTCAATAATAGTCAATTTCAAAAATAGTAGCAGGAGATCGGCTGTCACCGAATATATCGGTATAAATTTGATGACTGCATTCAAAAACACTTTTTCTAATAACATTTTTCGATAATTTCAGAAATAACCCCACTTTTGAATTATTTTTTGAAAAAAATTAAAACTTCTGTCATCTGTCAATCACTGGATAGCAGATAGCTAAAGGTTCAAATGTTGCTTGTCTTGTAACGTATTTCTAATTTAGCCATTTGATAATTCTTAAATGTTTATTTATACCGACACAAATTATAATATACAGTATGTATCAGTCAAATGGAATAAATTCGATAATAAATACATGGGAGCGTGTCCGAAAAAACGCTCGGACACGTCGATTAGTATTTCTAGTTGCGCATTTTTTTCAATAAAAACTTTTTATACGGGGTGCGTCATGTAACAGTGGCCCATACCAACTTTCTTATTTTAAATACAACACCCTATATATTATTCAATTTTTGGATTCTTCAGAAAATTCTAGACATATTTCATGTACAATATCCTATACCTATCTTCAGCAGTTTCGGAAATATTAAGTGTTTTCAGATTTATTGCATTTCTACGTTTCTTTTACTGAAATTAAAAAAAAAGGTATAAATAGTTTTGTTTACTTTTGCTTAAAACTCCTGACCTTAGCAAATCGTTGTCTGTCTGCATGAGAGTAGTTGTCAGTGTTTTAGTCGTTTGAATTTCGTTGACTCCATATCAGAAAAATGGTTTATTTAACAGAAATGCACAAAATACCAATTCTACAGATGATCGGTTATGGAGATAAAACACGGACACAATTGGAATTTGCTCGCTTATTTTATGAAAAATTTCCAAATTTGCCCCTATAACTCAAGGGAAAATTGGTAAAATAGAAAAGCAGTTTCGCCAGCTTGAGCTTGGACATGTAAAGCAGAACATTTAGAGAAGAACATACGCAATATCCTTAAAAGGTTAATGTATGGGCAGGAATAGTTGGAGATCATATCATAGGTCCCTTTTTCATTGATGGCAATTTAAATGGCGATAATTATTTAGCACTGCTTCAAAATAATGTCTTGCCAACTTTGACAAACTTATATCCTGATACAGCAAACCCACAACTTCCAGCGAATATGATATGATTTCAGCAAGATGGAGCACCGCCCCATTACCAAATCAATGTCCGGCAGTACCTCCACCGAGTATTTCCAAATCGGTGGATAGGGAGGCGTGGATCGATGGAATGGCCAGCACAATCCCCTGATCTGACGCCATCAGACTTCTTCTTATGGGGCTGTTAAAAATATTGTATGCAAAACTAAAGCCCTCGACTTAGCTGACTTAAGAAGACGAATAACGCTTGCGATTAGATCGGTCACGCCTGAGATGTTCAGTAACAGTAGAAGCAATTTCTATTTAAGATTAGGTTGTTGCCAAGACGTTCGCGGCGAGCATTTTCAGCATCTCCTACTCCTACATTAATTTTTTTTTTGTTTTTTTACATTATCAAGAAAAAAACAGTAGGTATTAGTTATTAGTTTTTGAGTGTGTTGTTAATTTTTGCAATAAATCTGAAAACACTTAATATTTCCGAAACAGTTGAAGATAGGTATAGGATATGATACATGAAATAAGTCTAAAATTTTCTGAAGAATCTGAAAATTGAATAATATACAGGGTGTGTTGCATTTAAAATAAGAAAGTTTGGTATTGGCCACTGTTGCATGACACACCCTGTATAAAAAGTTTTTATTGAAAAAAATGCGCAACTAGAAATACCAATCGACGTGTCCGAGCGTTTTTCCGGACACGCCCCCATGTATCTATTATCGAATTTATTCCACTGTATTTGAAAAACGTAAGACTAATCGGAAAATCTGCTTCATGAGAAACCGAGTTTAAGAATAGGTCATTTAATATTTCTAAATTAAAGTAAATCGTATGGGCGGTTTCGGATATACATATATATTGGAATACACAGTGATCCAAGCAAAATGAATACCCTGTGGCGGGTAGACCACGACGGCCGTCTCGTCTTTGTTAGGACTCTACGGGCAGCCATAACCCAAACAATCCCGACACAGCGGTAAGATGTATTAAAAGCATATTAACAAAAGCAAAGCGGCCATCGATACACACTAGCGCCATCCCAGCGGAATTAACTCCAATATAAAAGGCAGTCACACTGGTAATATCGAAAGGTAGACAACTAAATAAACCACGAAGTGCATCATAATCCAGTATAGGGAACGCTATTTGCGTTTTCACCGAAACATCTGCCGTTTTGCAGACTAGAAGCAAATCAACGCCGACACCCACTAGAAAGCGCGCAATCAGTTTAAAGCCCTAAATGATTGGCCTTATCGTCTATGGGAAGTTTCTCACACAACCCGTCTTATGAACTTTTTAAAACGTATCTACCAACTCGAATTTTAATTAATCAATTAAATTGTTGACGTGGCCCCCAAAATATCCAGTTGATTAAAATCAGCTGATTCGCCGGATCATTATATCGCCCTGGACACACATTTGTTTTTTCTAGATGCTAGAGGGAGCAGTAGCCAGGATTTTAAATCAGCTATTAGGAAAATATGTTCAAGACCTGGACACGGAAAATCTGAACGTTGGCATATTTTCTGGAAAAGTTCAGCTGACGGACCTCAAGTTAAAAGCGGAGGCTCTTGTAAGTTTTACTTGAACGTGTGTGTGTATATGGGAGTACCTTGTTAATTTTGATATATTATGTAAATACCAGTAGACAAGAATTAACTCGGTATGTATTCGTGATTATATTCTTTTTAGTATGAACTTAACTCACCAATAGAAGTGAAGGCGGGTACTATAGGCAAAATATGGCTCCAAATACCGTGGACAGCCCTCTGGAGTCAACCAATCGTAGTCAATATCGAAGACGTACACATAGTGGTCAATCCTATTGTAGGAAATGACCCTTACGATCCTGAAAAAAATAAAAGACTACTAAGGGCATTCAAGAAGAGAACTATAGAGATATTGGAGTATGAAGGAGGCATTTTGGGAGGTAAGTCATTCGAAAAGAGTTTTAACAATCGAATTTTGTGGAGTTTTAAGGATAGAAAGCGAGTATTTGTGTCATTTTTAGGACCTTCTGCTTTTGCCGAGCACTTGGTATCCAACATTTTAAATTACATTCAACTGAACATAACCAATGTTCATGTGAGGTACGAGGATGAATTCAGTTGGAGTATTCCTATTGCTGCCGGACTATGCATTGGTTCAATCACTGCACAAACTACGAACAGGTCGGAGATTTAATATTTACTTTTGTTGATTTCTTAACAACGTTTTTGTAGCAATTTTTACCAATTTAGAAAGCACCTACATCTAGTGGTAATAGACAAAAATTACTAAAATAATCATGTAGAATGTAGAGTAACGTCCACATTAAAATAAATTATTAACGGCACTTTTCTGTAACGATATTTTTTAGCAAATGGAAAAAATCCCAGTACGATCCAAACTTGGAGACTGGGTATTATCTTATCAAAACAGAGGCCATGTCAGTGTATTGGAACACGGGTATAACACCAAAAAATTGGGAGCTGCCTACTCAGTACTATCAATGGCGTAATTCAATGGTCAACAGTTTGCAAAACTATGCCTTTGAAGGAGAAACCTTCAAATTCAGTAAGAATATTTCGTAGTATACATCACATGTTCTCTTTTGCTAAAGTTTATTTTTTTAGTTGTAAATCCCATGATGTCTAAAATAAAAATGACCATCGGAAAATCAAAAACTGGCCATGTATCGAAAATAAGCACTGAAATTATTGTTCAGGATTGCAATCTTCAAGTTTCAAAAACCCAGTACGACTCCGTCATGGCCGTGATGGACAATTTTGAAAGAATGCTGATAAAATGGCAATTCTTGTCTGAAAGACCGAGTGAAAAGATTCTGGATAATCAAAAAATTTGGTGGAAGTAAGTAAAGTTATAAAATGCAAAAAATGTATATATAAAAAATGAAAGGAAAAATAATTTACGGGCGATCCGAGGTCGGGAAGTGGAAAGGGGTGAGTTTTTAAGGGTAGAAAACGATTTATCTCGATTTCCGGCAAAACTACAAGTCCTATGGATTAAATAGCAAAGTTATAGGTAATAAAAAGATCTACAACTTTTGTATTTACACTTTTTTCACATAACCTCAAAATTTATGTGAAAAATTCAAATAACCAAGGTTTTGGTTTTTTATTTTTATCTTTTACAAAAAAAAAAATTTTCCACGAAATTTGATGAAAACTTATCTTTTTATGTCCCAAACACACTGTAATTTTTTTGATTTAAAATATTTATTTTTTCAACTTATTTTGACTTAATATCGAAAAAGCACCCTAATTTTCAATCGAAAATTCTCACGTCAAAATATCTGCTTTTTTAAAAAAGTCGGTGGGCTTTTTGTTTGTTGAAATCTCTACTTTCTGATGGTGTAAAAAATATACAATACTATGGTAAATGTTTTCAAAAAATGCAAAGAAACGAAAAAAACTCGAATCAGAAATTTTTTTTTTAATCATTACCTATGTACAATTTTGAGCTATTTATTAAAATTTATACTTTAATTACTCGAAAAACGTAAGATTCCATATTACATTGATAAACAAAAAATTGCAAGTCGAAATATACTACTATAATTAACAACCAAATAAGTTAATATTTAATAAGACATCTACAATATTTTGCATTTTTTGAGAACATTTACCATAGTAATGTATATTTTTTTCACACCTTCAGAAAGTAGAGATTTCAACGAACAAAAAGCCCACCGACTTTTTTAAAAAAGCAGATATTTTGACGTGAGAATTTCCGATTGAAAATTAGGGTGCTTTTTCGATATTAAGTCAAAATAAGGTGAAAAAACAAATATTTTAAATCAAAAAAATTACAGTGTGTTTGGGACATAAAAAGGTAAGTTTTCACAAAATTTCGTAATTTTTTTTGTAAAAGAAAAATAAAAAACCAAAAACTTGGTTATTTGAATTTTTCACATAAATTTTGAGGTTATGTGAAAAAAGTGTAAATACAAAAGTTGTAGATCTTTTTATTACCTACAACTTTGCCATTTAACGTTTTTCCATAGGACTTGTAGTTTTGCCGGAAATCGAAATAAATCGTTTTCTACCCTTAAAAACTCACCCCTTTCCACTTCCCGACCTCGGATCGCCCGTAAATTACTTTCCTTTCATTTTTGTTATATTCTCTTCCTTTTCCAATGGGTTTCATCCTATTATTATTTTCTTTTACTTTTTACCATTTTCAAAGGCCTATGGTCTATATTATATAACTCTTTCCTGGTTAGAAATACAACCGACGATTTTATGTAAATTTTAATTAAACACCTTGTAGATTTCATACTCACGTTACAATGTGTGCCCTCCGGGAACAAACAATTCTTCTTTATATACTCTTCTTGAATCTCTAGCCGCGACGAAGTTATTTTACTTATTTTTATTTCTTGCACTATTGAGACTTCCAGACCATAGTGCCAGCGTTACCCCGGAGCAGTATGATAATAGGAAGAATCAAAAATTAATATA
Organism: Polydrusus pterygomalis; assembly: GCA_963969555.1. Taxonomy (NCBI): domain Eukaryota; kingdom Metazoa; phylum Arthropoda; class Insecta; order Coleoptera; family Curculionidae; genus Polydrusus; species Polydrusus pterygomalis. The sequence goes on from OZ018383.1 coordinate 13,711,051, forward strand.
TTTATTAGATATATCGTAATTTTGCTTCAGATACGCCTACTGGGCCACCCTGGAACAAAGAGTCCGGCCTTTAACATGGAGCCGTATTAAAACTACACGAAGTCAATATAAAAAGTACATAGAAACTTATAAACAAATCATAGCTAATCCGAATGACACAGAGTTAAAAATGGATTTGCAAAAGCATGAGGATAACTTATCTATTATCAATGTTGTTATTGCTAGACAACATACAAGATTATTGGTAAGAAAGTAATAGTATGATGTTATTTGTTAATAGATTTAATAGTCTTATTTTTTTTAAAATTACGTTTGTTTTAGATGCAATCAAAGAGTCAAAGCGACAAGAGCTTATGGTCGATATTACCTTCCCCCGAAAAAATAGTTCTCTGTGAAAAGATTGGATACTATGACGGAAAAGAAGACAAAATAAGAAAAATAGGTAGGTACCTAATACATACATGTATTTATACAGTGTCACCAGTAAAGTCCGCATCATATGGGATTTTTTTTTATTAATAGCTTTATTCAAAATTTGACTTTGGCATCAAATTCTGCTTCGATCGAGATTAAAATTAAGCAAAAAAATAGTAGTCACGTGATTCGCATTATCTGTCAAAGTTTTAATTTTTTCCAGAAAATAATTCGAAAGTGGGGTTATTTCTGAAAATATCGAAAAAGTTATTAAAAAAGGTTTTTTTTTAATGCGGTTTCTAGCCCACATGCAAAATTTCAGCTGCATAAGATAATTGTAATTTTTTACCTATTATTTTGTAAATTGCACCACTTTTGCAAAATAAGACTCAACGCAACCTACATAAAACTTCTCAGTTTTGGCAAGGCTTTATTTCCGATACATTTTCTTTAAAGTAGCGCCATATTATATGTGTGTTTTTCTACAAAATCGAAATTGGGCTATTAAAATTTGGTCGCATGTGATGCAAAGTTTATTTGTTTTTGACCCTGTACTTAAGGTAACTTCATGAAATAAGTATTTTTGAAAACGTAGTTTGTTGTCTGAAAGTAATACACCTTAATATTAAGACAAAAAAGAACACAGTGTCATCAGTGAAGTGTTCATTAAGTGGAAAATAAATTTACTTAACGTAAAGTTTATCTATTTTCAACGATTTAATTTAAAACCCCTTTACTTTATTTTTTATTTTTTTACTTTCAGACACAAACTATGTTTTCAAAAATACTTATTTTATGAAATTACCTTATACAGGGTCAAAAACAAATAAACTTTGCATCACATGCGACCAAATTTTAATAGCCCAATTTTGATTTTGTAGAAAAACACACATTTAATATGGCGCTACTTTAAAGAAAATGTATCTCAAATAAAGCATTGTCAAAACTAAGAAGTTTTATGTAGGTTGCGTTGCTTATTTTGCAAAAGTGGTGCAATTTACAAAATATGGGTAAAAAATCAAAATTATCTTAGGCTGAAATTTTGCATGTAGGCTAGATACTGCATTTAAAAAAAACTTTTTCTAATAACTTTTTTCGATATTTTTAGAAATAACCCCACTTTTGAATTATTTTTTGGAAAAAATTAAAATTTGACAGATAATGCGAATCACGTGACTACTATTTTTTTGCTTAATTTTCATCTCGATCGAAGCAGAACTTGATGCCAACGTCAAGTTTTGAATACAGCTATTAATAAAAAAAAAATCCCATATGATGCGGACATTACTGTGGTGACACTGTATATTTTAGAACTATATTTAACGGATTTAGTTACTTAGAATAAGTTTTTCTTTTTAGTTCATACCTACAACTTTAAATTAGGCAACTTTAACCTGACACTTATAAACACAACAAAAGAAGTTTTAGTAGCCACTCTAACGCAAACAATACTGTCAGTCAAGCCCAACTTTCTGGATTCTACATACAAGACGTCGCTGAAAATCGAGGGCATTATTGTAGAAGGCAACGGACCTAAGAATACACTGACAACTATTATTTCATCTGAGCACCTAAAAGATAGTCCAGCGTTCTTCTTTACAATGAATTTAGAGAAAAACAAAAGAGGACAGTGTTTTTCTCACAGATTGCAAGCAACTTTGAGCTCCGTCGAGTTTATCTATAATAAGGTAATCTATTATTAAGAAATAATAGATACTATTCCTAATTTTTTACATATTGTAGCAATGCTTTGAAGACATCGAAGTATATCTACAAGCAGCGAAGAGCATTCAGAGAACAAATCTGCTGAAATATTTCAAGAAAGTACCCAGCATTTTATACAACTCGGTTAGTAAAAAAGTCTTTCAGAAGTGGGACCTCAATTTGGATTTAAAGTTTCCATATTTTGTGATACCAGAATCTAGCTCTTGCTTAGTGTAAGTAAATTATTTCCTATAGTCCACGTATTACCAGGATATACCATACAAGAACAATAATAAAATACTTATACTTATAATTTTAATTGATAAAATTAATTTGTAATTTCTATAGCTCGGAAGAAAATTTATTGGTACTAGATTTAGGAAAGTATTTGATAAGGACAGAGATATGCCAGGAAACAGAAATATCCGAAAACGCAACAAAGATGGAATTGGAGGAACAGCTTTACTCAAAACTTCACATAGGTAAAAATTAGCAAAGAAAAACAGCTTGCTTACCGATAAAAACTATATGCCATTTATCTGAGCATGATGGTTTTCATAATTAAAGACTGTACCTTGCCTGTTTATATTGTTTTTTGTATTATGCTTTTTTAATTGTCATTAATCTGAAAAAGGATATGAGTAAAAATCACACAATTCCAATGGAACGTCTGCTCTGCTTAGGTTCTCAACAGAAACAATGCCGTAACCTCTAAAAGTAGATCGAGGTATAGCATTATAACGTTTCGACTTTTGATCTTTTTATGGCCAAAGCTCCAACATAATTTAGTATTTTACATTTATAAAACTTTTTAGATTGTACTGATTTACAAATTTTATTCTGTGATAAAAATGATCATTGGAAGGACGCAAGAAAAGAAAAAGATACTGATATGCACTTAGTACCAAAAACAAGCTTCAATGCAGTATACGCTGTGTCAGCGATGGATTTAAACACCATACCGAAGTAAGCTACATTTTCTGTATCTCAATCTCGATTCATACAAATTCCACTTGATAATTTTTGTAAGAAGGAACTCTTTTAGATTAAAATTCAACATTCTATTGAACTGTCTAAAATTTAACATTTCGGAAAGAAAAATAGGACTGTTGCTGAAATTTTTCAACGTGGATCAAATACGTATTAACGTTATAACGGAGGCGATGGAGCCCGATATTTACATAAAAGACCAAATCAGCGAGAGCTTTCCCAATAAGAAATTGAAAAGGATACGGGATAGTGTTGGGTTATCGGACACGTACAAATATAGAAAGCACAAAATAGCGAACGGACAAGACCATATTTCGAAAAAGTAAGTGACTTATCATAATACGAGTGGCGCGGCCTCTAGTCAGTCATATGATAGAATGTACCTTTAAGGTTAAGTGTAAGAATAGCAGATTTCCCTAGTATCTGCCTAAATTCGCGTTAGTCTACCGTGCGAGCAAAAATTATTTGCATCAAAGAGGGCTTGGATTAAAAAACGTAGGGCTTGGTTTAGATCACAATGATATGGGGACGATATATCTAACCAAATCCAGGTTAAAATTTTGTTAATTTCATATTATGACATGATATGCCAAACTAATGAGTAATAAAATAAGTAGACAAATACAAATTTATTTTTGTTGTTTACAAAATTGACAAAGTAGGAATATACAGAAAGAAAAAGACAAATAATTACATAAATTGCTGAAATTGGTCACCGCCATGCTCCAAGCATAAATTCACACGTCTCTTCATATTTTCGAAAGTGTTGACCAGCATCTCTGGAGAAACGTTACCACATTCTTGGATAATCCTTTCTTGTAACTGTTCTAAATTTGCAACTGGTGTATTATTATATTAAAAATAGTGTTCTTTAAATGAGGAAAAACGAAGTAATCCATAACCGTTAAACAAGGTGATCTAGGTGGGAATTTAATGTCTGATCGAAAACTGATCAATCTGTTGTGTAAGTAGTTAATAGTTTCGGCGGCTGTATGGGCGGTTGCACCGTCCTGTTGAAAATATCCAAAACGTAGTTCGTCGTCAAGTAATTGCTCCACAAATGGATTCAAAATATTGTCTCTATACCACTGTGCTGTAACTGTGTTATGAAAAAAAAATAGGACTAACAATTCTTCTTCGGGAAGCAGCTAACCAGACACCAATTTTTTGAGGGTGCAATGTGGACTCTACAAAAAAATGGGGATTTTCACTACTCCACATGCGTGTAATCTGAAAATTCACATAACCGGAGAGATGGAACCAGGCTTCATTCGAAAAAATGTCAGGTCTAATAAATCATTTATTTCCAATAAATTTTGGGTAAACCATTGAGAGTAATTCCTGCATCTTTCAAAATCTGCAGCTTGTATTTCTTGGAATACTTGCACTTTGTAAGGGCATAAATTTAGCTGCTTCTTAAGAATAGTCCTGCATGTTCCATAAGATCTTCCCACTTCTTGGGACAGGCGTCTTATACAATTTGTTGGCGTATTTTGCATTATTTCACGAACGTTTGCAACAAGTTCTTCTATTCTTACAGATGGTCTTCCTGCTCCTTTTTTGTGTTGTATAGAACGTGTTTCCCTAAACACAGCCATGTTTCTTTTCAGGCAATGACAAACATCCCCAGCAATAAAAGCAACGTTAGGAAAATGTTCGTGAAAATCGCCATTGCCACTCACCATTTTCTCTAACCCCGTCTCGAAAATACTCTTCAACCATGAATGTTTTGTGCTGTTCCGTAAAGCCCATTATGTGAATTGTTCAAGAAATTGGAAAAATTAGCGATGGTTCAAATTTCTTGTAACGACTGTCAAAGATGACGGAATAACTGATTGAGTGTTAATTCAGGTAGTTACTGACACCCAACAGGTATTAAGCTCTACGGCTAAGCATTACGTCCTTAGATGCAAGGCCCTCTTTGATGCAAATAATTTTTGCTCGCACGGTACAACCCTGACCCTCATGTCTCCTAGAAATTTAATAAACAATATTTTCTCAATATATTATCATATTTTTAGCAAAAGCATTGAAGTCAATGACCCTAAGAATAACATGAACGAAGCATGGGCTCGAACCGTCGATCTTCCAGGCTTAGAAGACAATATATCACCAACAAATAATATTGAAATTTTATGTGGTTTAATAATAAACGAGGTAATATTGACAATTGGAATTCTTTAAATAAACCTAAGCATGTTTTATTTTAATTAATGCTTTGTAATAATTTGCATAATTATTTTTTTGTAGTTTTCGACAGTATTTTCAAAATCCAGTGACAGGACCGATCGCCAATACCTCTTGCTACGACTAGGTCAATTTTCAATGGACGTAGCGTTTATGACATATGGACCAGCCTATCAAATGTCGATCCGCAGCATATTGTTGACAGATAAACTACACACGACCTCTAGCGGGCAATACTTAGATTTAATTTTTACACCGTTGCCAAATAATATTGATATAGTAACGGTTCTTTACAGAAAAGTAAGTTGACGCATTTAGATTAATTATTGTGCAGAGAGAAACAAATTATTAATTGGTTTAAATGATTCTACCTCTGTCGCTCGTGTAGGTCTTCCCTTGGGTTGTTACAATAATCTTAGTGTGTTGTATATTGTACAAGTTTTATCCTGTTACGTTTTGTGTAGTACAACGCTGAGGTGAGGAAGACTATCCAGTTGCTTGGTTCAGGCAGTTCCTGGTAGTTCCAAATTTGTTATTACCTACTGTCAATTTAATTTTTTAAGTTTATCTTTTTTAAATAAGTGTTATATCAATTCAAGGAAACATTTTCAGCGCACGCCTGAAAATAAAAAATGTGTCTGTCTTATAATTGTTTTTATATTTCAGGTTAGTGCAAAATGTCCAGATTTCTGGTCTCATTTCCATGGAGTAGAAACATCTTTGGTGGCAAATTTTGGAACCATACATTTACTTCTACATCAAGAAGCCGTGCATACTATAATAAAATATTCAAAATACGTAACGAACAAGTAAGTATGTAGTATGAAAAAATCATAAAAATAGAGAGACCTGCGAAAATACAACCTTAAGTACTAGTTAGCGGAAGCATCTTTTGTAATCGAATGTAATGCATAATACTACGTGGTACTGTGGCCTGGTCTTACTTACTAAAATAGTAACTAATCCAAAACAATTACTATCTTTTTTAGAGTTAAAAACCAAACATCACAATACCTGAAGAATTTTATTAAGGACTGTCTCCTGAATCTCAATAATACCCTCCATAAACCCAGCACCACTCCCGTACCGCCAGGGTCAGTAAAATTTTCTCAGTCGGCACGGATGAGCGACCTGAATGTGACCGTGTGCGATTCCGATTTTGACATTGTAAATATACATCTTTCGGGCCTGGAGATTGATTTTCTGTTCAGGGCCAATGAGAGATTTGTATTTAGAAGTTTTTTGAGCAGCATTAATATTGACCACATGTCTCAAGTGACGTTGTATTCAAAGGTAAGGGAATACCTACAAAATTGTAGGTCTACTATTATATAAGCATAGTAGCATTTAAAGACATAATATGTCTACGTTAATACATTTATTGTAACCTAAGTAAATTATAATAATTTTGATATTCGTATATAGGCCACAAATGAATATAGGGATGAATGTGTATGAATAATAAAGAAATTATTTATTCGCTTATATTTCAGGTGTTATACACTGATGAAGACAAAGTTTTTGAAGTGAAATACGTTCGAAACGCCTCTCATATACAAAGTCATGAAGTTGTAGGTAAAAATTACGACGAAAGGTTTGATGGAAGCTTTAAGTTTCAACTTGGTAGAATACATTGTATATTTTTATATAAACTGATGGTACAGCTACAGGTAATCTAGCAAACAATATCGATGATTAGGTTTCATTGGTAGTATCATTGAATATCAAACTATAAGAATGGCGGATGTCCGAGAAAAGTTGACAACCCAGTTTTAGACGTATTGGAGGTGGTTTGGCCGCCATTGTGGAGTTGATCGTAACTCTAACCTTAACTCTGTCGTTATAATGCAGCGCCTCGGCAACAGATGTCTCAAATTCACTGATGTGATATCGTGGTGTTGCCGCATATCGTATTTTATTGGAATTTTTAATGATATAAGCATTTTTAACAGACAATAAAATAGGAGGTTCTAAATTCCAGCCGAATGTATGCTTTTGATAATAATATGTACGCTGATTACTCCGGGGTAATTGGACCGATTTTCAAAATGATTTTACCGTTGCATTAGGTGTTAAATGTTAAACAAATAAAAGTAGATAAAAAGCGACAGCAAGTGTAACTAAAATAGGTTTTATTTCGTCGAAAAATAGCAAAATACGTAATACACTAATACAAACAAACTGGATATTTCTTAAGTAAGAAAGTAAAACCTACTTATTTTAACCATTTTGAAAAGTAGTAATAATTGCAAATAAAAACCAAGTTATACAAACCGCACATCATTCATATTTTACCCAACATATACGTTGTAGCCTAGGTATGTATTGAATAGTGAGAGTCGTCATTTGTTAGAAATAGAATACATGGCAGTCAATATGTTTTCATGTAATTAACGTTGGGACGTCAAAAGGTTGAAAATATTATATGCTACAATGCTACAAAGCAATTAAAAATAGGGACATTTTTAAGTCTAGACTATACTATAGGTAGGACAATAAATGTAAGCTACTTAAATCTAGGATAGGATTAGGTACTTATGTGAAATCAAGTTTTACGATAAGCTATAAAAATAAATTTAAAAAACTCATGCAGCAAGTCAAACAGACAGGCGGCAACAATGCTTTAATTTAGCAGTGAAAAGGCTTGTCGTTAGTGGCTGCTTGATGACTCATTGGTGCCATCTATGAATTTAACGTAGCAGATTTAGGAAATCTGCTTATATGGCCTTCTTATAGTTTGATATTCAATGGTAGTATTAAGTTAATTTCAAAATAGTTTATTGTTGAACTATTGTTATAATACTTATTATACTTATACTTATTATTTCGGGTTTAAACAAGTTTCTTCCCCTTTTAGAGATTTATAATGAATTTAGATGCCATCGAATATTTCGAAAAATATGCTAAAGTAATAAGAAGAGCAGTCAAATCAGCAACAGATACTTTGAAAAATAAAACGAAAATTAGCCTGTCAATAAATGTTTGTGGACCAGTATTTCTTATCCCTCAAAAATCATCATCGCCAAACGCCATAGTTATCGACACAGGTACGTAATATAAATTTGTGAATTCAATTTTTTTGTAACAATTTTTATTTATAGGAAATTTAAGAATAGAAAACTTTTTTAAAGAATGTGACAGTGAAGTAGTAGAAAACATTTTGGCTAAGTTAAAAGACGTCACAGTCACTAGAGGCGTCATGACCCTAGCGTCCACTCTAGAAATGCAGGTTAGCCATTATAGTTCCATTTAAAAAAAAATGTAATCTTATTTGTCTCATCTATTTTATAGGAAACATTGATGGAACCAATTTGTCTCAATATGGACATAAAAAAATACACGAACATAAAAACTTTACAGAAAAACTGGGAAATAGATTCTGTTTTAGAAAAAATCGAAGTAACCTTAGGTCAAAAAGACCTCTCAATGATTATGGCTATTTATACGGACAATATTGGTGAAGCAAAAATCGTGGACTTACTACCTCAACAAATAAGGTTTTATCCTGTTCCCATATAGTAATTTTTAAGGTTGTAAACAAATTACAAATGTAAACATTATTAATTGTCTATTTGATCTTAACATTGGTTTCAAACAGCATAGCCGACAAAGCTTGTCCTGGAGCTGTAATCTAATAGGAAGGATCGAAGCTATACGATATATTTATACTATCTAAGCGTTTTATCATTTTAGGTCTCCAATTTCGGAAATATTTGAACAAGATGATAATGTCCGGGAATTAGAAGCATTCTTCTGTGAACCAAAGCAAAAATTCTTGGTGGGAAAATGTAAAATTGACGAAGTTAGTATTAATATTTAAAAAATATTTATTTATTAACTTCATTTAAAAGATAAGCGAACCTCGATTAACGTTTATAATAACCGGAGACTTTTTTCAGATAAAAGTGATTCTCTTCTTTGATGCAGGCGAATTGTTAAGCTCGCCAATAAGAGATCTAAACCATGGTTTATGTAAGCTCGAGGTAAACGACATAGATACGTCTTTAATTATCTATACAGATCAAGGTTCTGACGGAAAATTATCTGTAGACAGAATTTTAGTGGAGGAAATTGGACCTGACGCCAATATTCATAGCAAAATGTAAGAACAAAAATTCTATAATGTCGTAGACATTTTAAATACAATCTCGTTTCTATGTGCCCAATAGATAGGTATTATCTATTTTATTATTATTTACAGAGTACTAAGTTCCCCAGCTGAGGAGGGTCGAAATAACAACATTTGCAACATAACAGTGAACAAACCCCCAATAGTGGATGTTAACTTTCATCAAAATAAAAATGGCGATCGCTCTGCTGATGTTATAGTGGGTAGGATGTGTCTGTCTTTATCTATACCGTTTTGTGAAAAAGTAAGCAATAAAACAATAAAGAAAACATTGCTTTTGATAATGTAAACTCTTTGTTATAGGTAGTACTTTACATACTGGAATGCATTCCAAAAGATATCCACGACTTAGGAATTGTGAACCCTGGTTATGAGGGTGAAACTAAAGGTACGGATCAACGAAAAACTTTTCCAAATAGTCTTGCGATTTCCGTAAGAGTTCATAAGCCTGAACTTATGTTTCTGGTGGAGACCACTTCAAATAAGAAAAGGTAAACTATTGATCATGAAGGATGCGGAAACCTAACTAAAAATTCCTTTTTTAAGGTATTTTATAACGAAAAGCGAGGTAATGATAGACTTCTCAAGACACTGCAACAGACTGAACCTTGTCATATCTTTTTCGGGGTTACATAATTTGTTCTATGACCTCAACGAGTACTCAGATCAACCCTATGTGTTACTTAAACAATGTGACATAGAACTTAGCAAAAACGTAGAAGAAAATAATGAAAGAATCATATTGGCTGTATCAGGGGTATATGTCAAACTATGCAGCGAGGTGTGTATTTTAAAACGTATTTCCTAAGCTTTTAAGAATAAACATCGGTTTTTTAGGTAATACATTCTATAAATGATATTTTAAATGACATCGTTGAACATTTTAAAATACCCGATTTAGAGTTGGACAAAAAAGGTCTTAGGAAACTTAGTAAAATAGACAGTGAGACCGAAGATCTTTGGGAACCCAAAAAGATGAGCCAATATATTAATAAGGTAAATAATTGCTATTATATATATTTATAAGTTTCTGGAAAACAATTTTATATATATATATGTTTTAGCCCGAACCAATAACCAATCATCCACCATCGCACCTCATACACCAGATTTTTACCATCCCAAAGTTTGAAATAGTCCTCATTTTTGAACTGGAGCAGATACAAGTTCTACTTGTAAAAGCGTCCATAGATGTTCAAGTGCAGGATTGGAACTACCTTTTGAACTGTACAGGAGATGTATCGGTACAGGTCAATTATTTTAACGAAAATATACAGAATTGGGAACCGGTTATAGATCCTGTAACCGGTGACGAAAGGGATTACAGACCTTGGGATTGCCATTTTAGAATGTTTCAGGTATGTTTAGAGTTAATATATAAATAATTATTAGTTATAATATGTATGTAGAGACAAAAATAAAATTAGGAAAAATACTTTTTTTCAGGATAAATCTGTAACAATCAACAACCCACCAGAAAAAAACTCGAACATAAAAAAAACATCCAGTGCGTCAAAGGCCCAAAAGATATCTAGATCTTACACTACAACGGAAAGCGAAGAATCCGGGGAAGACATGATGTACTTGGAACCAGTGAACACTGTTAATTTCAACAATAATAGAAGAGTTAAAACAAGTTTAAGTACTTTCTTGGACGATTCGGACAGTGAAAATGAAGAGGGAGCTATGGAAAAGTTGGCAGCAGCCATATCTGATCTATTTACTGGTGAGTAGCATGGTTGTGTATTAGTAACGTACATATATTTTACGATTTTTGTTAACAATATTTGTTTTAAAGGAGATTGGAACGAACATGACGATAGCGAATGTGATCAGTCCAGCGAGGAGGAAAACGATGTCTCTGATACTGCAAAGCCAAAGGAAATTGTTCAAGAACAACAGTCTTTTGAAAAATGTTTGTACCTTCTTATAAATGCCAAAGATCAATTAGAACTGACGATAACGCCATCATTTCTAAAGGTAAATAAAACGTTTAGTAAAAACTAAGAACTAAATTTATAAGAAGTTATATACAAATGTTTTCTTTGTATACTAGTTACTACAATTTTGTTTAGGTGTTCAATGAGCTAGTTGCTCAATATTCTAGCAAAATCATATCAGTAAAACAAGACAGAAAGGCTATTACCGTAACAAATGACATAGGACCCCAAACAAAAGTGGAACTTTACGAAAAAGGAATTGAAAAAATTAAAGATGACGTTCTAATTAGCATGAAAAAATACGAAAATGAAGATTCAGCGCCGAACAGTCCGACAAGAAATCTAGTTTATCAAGAAAGCGTAGCATTTGAAGAAGAGTAAGTTTTCCTTATCATTGAATCTCAAACTATATAAGAATGACGGATATCCGAGAAAAGTTGACAACCCAGTTTTAGACGTATTGGAGGTGGTTTGGCCGCCATTGTGGAGTTGATCGTAACTCTAACCTTAAATCTGTCGTTATAATGCAGCGCCTCGGCAACAGATGTCTCAAATTCACTGATGTGATGTCGTGGTGTTGCCGCATATCATATTTTATAGGAATTTTTAATGATTTAAGCATTTTTAATAGACAATAAAATAGGAGGTTCTCAATTCCAGCCGAATCTATGTTTTTGATAATAATATGTACGCTGATTACTCCGGGGTAATTGGACCGATTTTCACGATGATTTTACCGTTGCACTGGGTGTTAAATGTTAAACAAATAAAAGTAGATAAAAAGCGACAGCAAGTATAACTAAAATAGGTTTTATTTCGTCGAAAAATAGCAAAATGCGTAATACACTAATACAAACAAACTGGATGTTTCTTAAGTAAGAAAGTAAAACCTACTTATTTTAACCATTTTGAAAAGTAGTAATAATTGCAAATAAAACCCAAGTTATACCGCACATCAGTCATATTTTACCCAACATATACGTTGTAGCCTAGGTATGTATTGAATAGTGAGAGTCGTCATTTAATTCTGTTAGAAATAGAAAACATGGCAGACAATATGTTTTCATGTAATTAACGTTGGGACGTCAAAAGGTTGAAAATATTATAAGCTACAAAGCAATTAAAAATAGGGACATTTTTAAGTCTAGACTATACTATAGGTAGAAAAATAAATGTAAGCTACTTAAATCTAGAATAGGTGTAGGTACTTATGTGAAATCAAGTTTTACGATAAGCTATAAAAATAAATTTAAAAAACTCATGCAGCAAGTCAAACAGACGGGCGGCAACAATGTTTTAATTTGCAGTGAAAAGGCTAGTCGCTTTCTTGTTGGTGAATTCATTGTGCCATCTATGAATTTAACGTAGCAGTTTTAGGAAATCGGCTCATATGGCCTTCTTATAGTTTGATATTTAATGTCCTTATCCTTTCTTCCAATAAATTAAGCTTCAATATCTATTTTTAGACAACTAGAACTAGAATTAAAACACGACTACGAGCAAGGTTACGACTTTGCCACTATACGAAGCTTACATTTTCCCCAAGAGAGCACCGCCGAATTGTTTGATAAAATAAACAAACACTACGTTAAAATTTACGTACCCAACTTCCTTCCCGTTCAGACCAACTGTTCGAAAAGAAAATGGGAAAAACTTATTAAATTACAGCAACACGGATCTGGTCCTTTGATGACGTATTATTTGGCTGCCAAGCATATGATTGGGAGAAGTGGAAGGCAGATTGTTATTGGCTCACCATTACAGGTATTTGACGTTCTGACCAGCATAAGTGTAAAAAATAGTTTTGTGTATGGTAAAACCGAAATAGTCCAAACTGTACTAGATACTCTGTAGTTAAATCAACGAATAAATTAACTTTAATTTTCCAGATACGAAATGAAACATGTTTTGCTCTAAATATTCTCTATCAACCATCAGTGTTGCAACAAATAAATGTTGAACCTGTGGGCGATGTCACTAATCCATTTGAAACAACCATGAGAATTGCCGTATTAGAGGCACACGAACAATACAATGTTCCATTGTATATTGCCTACCATTGCAAGCTGTTTATACAACCGGCATACGCAGAGTGAGTATTCAGAAATATTACTATATATATCCATAGGAGAAATAATAGCTTATATACCGTGCGAGCAAACATTATTTGCATCAAAGAGGGCTTGGATTAACAAACGTAGGCTTGGTTTAGATCACAATGATATGGGGACGATATATCTAACCAAATCAAGGTTAAAATTTTGTCAAATTCATATTATGACATGATATGTCAAACTAATGAGTAATAAAAAAAGTAGACAAATACAAATTTATTTTTGTTGTTTATAATATTATTAATTTTAATATACAGAAAGAAAAAGAAAAATAATTACATAAATTGCTGAAATTGGCCACCGCCATGCTCCCAGCATAAATTCACACGTCGAAAAAAATAGGACCAACAATTCTTCTTCGGAAAACAGCTAACCAGACACCAATTTTTTGAGGGTGCAATGTGGACTCTACAAAAAAATGGGAATTTTCACTACTCCACATGCGGGTATTCTGAGAATTTACATAACCGGAGAGGTGGAACCAGGCTTCATCCGAAAAAAATGTCAGGTCTAATAAATATTTCCAATAAATTGTGGGTAAACCATTGAGAGTAATTCCTGCGTTTTTAAAATCTGCGGCTTGTATTTCTTGTAAAACTTGCACTTTCTAAGAGGAAATAAATTTAGCTGCTTCTTAAAAATAGTCCTGCATGTTCCATAAGATCGTTCCACTTCTTGGGACAGGCGTCTTATACAATTTGTTGGCGTATTTTGCATTATTTCACGAACGTTTGCAACAAGTTCTTCTGTTCTTACAGATGGTCTTCCTGCTCCTTTTTTGTGTTGTATAGAACCTGTTTCCCTAAACACAGACACGGTTCTTTTCAGGCAATGATAAAAATCCCCAGCAATAAAAGCAACGTTAGAAAAATGTTCGTAAAAATCGTCCATGCACAAACCACCCACCCACTCACCATTTACTCTAACCCCGTTTCGAAAATATGCTTCAACCATGAATGTTTTGTGCTGTTCCGTAAAGCTCATTGTGTGAATTGTTCAAGAAATTGGAAAAATTAGCGATGAAGAAAATTAGTTGTAACGACTGTCAAAGATGACGGAATAACTGATTGATTGTTAATTCAGGTAGTTACTGACACCGAACAGGTAATAAGCTCTAGGGCTAAGCATTACGTCCTTAGATGCAAGGCCCTCTTTGATGCAAATAATTTTTGCTCGCACGGTATTTATATTAACATTTTGTAGAGGACAATATGCATCAGAATCCGGCATATGGTGGAAAGATATGGCAACGGAAATGGATACGGCTTACAACCTAATCTGCGTGCCAAAAAACAGCTCGAAGTTAGACATTTTTGCTTTGCGAGTAACGCTGAGAAAAAATTTGGAAGTGAAAAATTTTCAAGCCCATTCGGTACCAAATTACGTTATTAAACTGCTGCCTCCTTTGACAGTACAGAACTTCTTGCCTTATTGTTTAGAAGTAAAAAATTTGACATTAAAACAGGTAAATACTCCTGGGATTTTGTTACATTCCTTGGTTTAGCATTATACGCTATAAAAAACACAATTCTTGTTGATACATTGCTCTTTGTTTATGGTAAAGTATTTTTCACCCTTAATGGTATAGAAATTGACTGCAATAAAACTACCGGTTTAATCCCATTGTATACACAATCAACAAGCAAATACACTACAGGGTAGAACTTTGGATATTTAATTCGTTATTAATAATATATTATTTAATGACATGAAATATCCTAAACAGTGGCGTAGCGTGGTTGAAGGGGCGGAGGGGGCTTCCAAGGTAAGGGCGTAGAAATTTTTTCACGGGGAGGGGGGGGGGTGTAAATAGCGCCGCAGGCGAAAAATTTTGGGTGCCACGCCCTTTTTTCGATGATGTTGCCTGATTTTCAAGTAGGAAAAATATAAAATAAACAAGATCCTTAAGAAAATCACAAAAAAATTGATTAATTAAAAAAAAGTGCTTCGTTCTCATAGCTCATTATGGGTCCTGGGGGGGAAGAGTAATTGCCCCCTTATCTACGCCCTTGTTCAGAGGGCGCCTCACTGCTAATGTATAATTTCGTTTATTAGTAAATTTTGGCCTGAGAAATAAAGTTTTTGTTTCGTCATGTCTAAAATGGTC
Organism: Polydrusus pterygomalis; assembly: GCA_963969555.1. NCBI lineage: Eukaryota > Metazoa > Arthropoda > Insecta > Coleoptera > Curculionidae > Polydrusus > Polydrusus pterygomalis. The sequence continues at coordinate 13,726,636 of OZ018383.1, forward strand.
ACATGAAAATAGAATATGTTTACGACAATGGGAACTTTGTTAAAACCCTATAAAATATTTTAAGCATATTAATAATAATATGAGCATATTATTCTCATTGGCGACAATAACACACTACTTTTAAAAAGATAAAATTTAGTCTCTAGTAAATTAGAGATTTTAAGCAATTTTTAATTGTTAAAGCAAAATAACTGAAATAATACAAATTATTGATCGTGGCAAATAATATTTTAATTATAAATTAAATCAAGTAGTGAAAATAAAATAATAATAAGATTTTGGTATATAAATATTATTTATATTCATAAACATAGTAAATTTTTTCTTGCTGCGATAGGTAAACAATATTATCAATTACTATCATGTGAAGTGAAATTGAACTGGACGAGTGGGAAGGGGCGCCGTTTGGGAAAGAGTTCAAAGGGCGGGGGGGGGGGGCGGTCGCCCCCCCTGGCCCCCTGCACGCTACGCCACTGATCCTAAATAAGATCCACAAGATAGTTAAACATTACCTGCTATAATATTACAAATTATAATCCGACCCTGACCGACAGTTTATTTGCATTTTTATGGCCCAGCTCTTGCAAAACGTCCCAGGTAGTTAAACGGAGTCAACCATTAATTGTGAAAAATACTTTAAATGTATCTAAGAAACATGTTTAAAACAAGTGAAATATTTATTTTAGTCAGTAAAAGCTGAACCAGGAGAAAAATGCAGCATCTATTCCCTCGACCTATCGAAAGACCAAAAGCTAACTGTTAAAATTACGTACAATTCATTGGTGTGGACAGGTCAGGTGACCGTTACAGGGCATTTAGACGAAAAAATTGTGTTGATGACATCAGATCAAAAGGACGAAACCAAGGACTTAACGGTCAACGTCAAATGCGATAGAGAAGGAAGTTGTAATTTGATTTTTTACGCTCCATATTGGATCGTAAATAAAACTGGATTGCCGCTAAAAGTAAAAGTGAGTATTCAAGCTTTTCCTATAAGTTTCTAGAAGTAAATTTTACAGTAAAATTACATAATGCACGGCTGCATATTCAAAATGACTGTCTTCTATAGGCTTCGTCTTCGCACAATACCCACGATTGTCCAAACGACGATATTTTACTGTTTACCTACAAACGTCATTGCAAACAAACTCTCGCTGTCAAAGTATATGAATCCAATTGGTCCAATGAATTTGGAGTTGAGTGTTCGGGAACAACAGGTCTGGTGATATGCAAAGATAACGAAAGGAAGAAGAAGTACCTGTTCTTTCTAAACACCAGTTTAAGTAACTTTTGCCCAAGACTGACCAAGATTGTGACTATATTGCCTAGTTTTATGGTGAGGAATAATACAGAAAAGGCATTGAGGTTTGTAGTCCTGAAATTTGCCAAATAAACTTTGAAGAGAGATTTTTCCTTTTTATGTAATGTATTTTAGGTTTATGGAGTATAATGAAAAAACCGATTTATGGATCGATTTGGAACCAAGCCAAACCCTAATATTTTGGCCCGAGACATCGTCAATGCAGATATACGTTAAATATAGAGAAAGCAAATCAATTTCGCAGGTGTTCTTTATCTCATGCCAGCATAGAACAGTTTTACGTATGGACAAGGGGGTAAATATAAATGTATCTACATCTGGTTTTATAATTATGATGGTCATAATTAAAAGAACAAACATTTTTTAAAGAATCAGGCAATAAATTATTTTTTATTTTATGTATAAAGATACATACTAAATTTATTATGATTTCTGACTTCTGTTAAAGATGTAAAAATTCAAGGGTTGTTCAATTTTAGGAAATATCTTTTTTCGTATGCAGTAAAATTATCCCGTATTCCAAGTTTATGTTATTTTTATGATTGCTTACGAACCTAACCTAAAAGAAACAAAATTGAAAAATTGTATTTGATATTGTTAATTTCACCTTGTTGAAGTTTTCACTTCTGTCGTGTTGTCTTAAGCACACACAATTTTTTTATTCAATATTTCTCCATAGTTGTTATTTGAATTTAATTTTGAAATTACTAGTTTTAATTTATTTAATGATATTTCATTGAATTCTTCAAAAAAATTATTACTTCTATTTACTATTTGGCATAGTTCTTCATTTCCTGAATTTATTGACTGAACAATTTGTTCAATGCTATGAATATAATAAGAATTTAGTTTTTCAGCAATAATAAATGGTTCTGTTTCTTTTTTATCTTCAAAAATTATTTCTTTAATGTTAATTATAACTGTAGGTTTACTAAATTTTTTAAGGTTCTCCACATTTTTTTGCCATCTCCTTTGTTATTATCTATTTGTTTATCATAATATACAATAAAGTCTTTTCTCTTCTTAAAACTGATACACATTTATTTCTAATATTTAGAATCACATTATTTTTTTGTGTTTTAGACAGCAATTACAGTAGATGTTACAGGAGGTACTTCAGGCCCGTTTCACATTACATTCAACAATTATACTACAGGCGACTGTCCTGCTGTAGTGAGGAATTACTGCGCAGACGTATTTCTAAAAATACAACAACAAGACCTGAGCCCAGTTACACTGATGAGTCCGTACAACAGCTTACTGTACACTTGGGATGACCCTACTAGACCCAGGATCTTGGTCTGGAATGTGTACAATAATAAGGGATCTGGATTTGTTTTGGATATAACTAAAGACGGGTGAGAAAGTAAAACCCGTTAGTTTTTATTCTAAGCTACTTTAAGTAGAAGTTAAAGATCGGAAACAAATTTAGATCATTTGTACAAGGCTTTGCCATTTTTTTTTAGATATGGAGAAGTGAAAATAAAATTTCAGTCGGTAACACCAAACACGAGTCAACAAGAAACATCGTCCAGTGAAGATTCTGATAGCTCCAGTAGTACACCTAACACACTGAACAAAAAAATTAGGAAGGACAAAATTATTATATATTGGGCCTGTTTCATGTAAGTTCAAGGTTCAAAGTTCATTGTTACATTATTTTGCTGTTAATATTAAAAGCGGTTTATGAATAATCGACTTCTAGATCTTAACAGGTCGATAAAACGATACTCTGAAAGGTTCCTAACTTATTTAGTTTTGTTTCAGTGAAGGACCGCAAAGAATTCTGCTGTTCACCCAAGAGCAGAGAATTTTCGAAAACATTCTGACCGCCCATTTTCACGAACACTGTACCTTTGAAACAGTCATATCTATAGCTGGAATAGGGTTATCACTATTTACATCTGAGAATGATAAAAAGGAGCACATGTACGCTCGTGTTTGTGATTCGCCGGCAATTTGGGAGGTATGTTACGCAGAAGTAAATTAAGAATTTGAAACAAGTAGGACAAGCATCTAAAATGTCAAAAATTCAAATCAAAACCGTAATCTCTAAATAAACAAAATCGTACTGCTTTGAGGTTTAAGATTCTGGCACATAAAGTCGCCACAGTGGATCTTTGCCCGTGCGTCATCAATCAACGATCAGGACTCAACGTGGTTAATAACTCTGCATCCTTATTTATTACAGTAACAAGTTTAAATAAAAGCATAAAAGAACGTCTCCAAGATTCCGCAATAATATAACGTGCTAGACAAGAATAAAACTATAAACGTCAAATAATTACTTTTTTTATTTGTTTAGCTGACAACCGTTGTATTTTAGAAAGTCATTGTCAACCTTATTTTGATCTGCCAATCTAATTCGTATTTTGTAAATTTGTGTGCCTTAAAACTGTTCCTTTTTCTAAAAATAGTTCTTTTTAGAGCTAATTATACCCACCATCTGTTTTGGCGGTAAGTATTTATGGATTTTTATAATACCTAATTTATTTATTTTAAATATTCTAACCGTGAAAGTTCTTTGAAAAGTTTACGGCAGTGGCTAAATTCCCTTAAATGATAGGATGTCAAAAATTTGACTTTTGCGATTTTAATAGTCAATAAAACACCAAACTTTTCTAGATTTTAAGCTTTAAAAATAGTATTAAGTGTATTAACATTTGTTTGTCAATTTCTTTTAGATAATATAGAATGCCGGGCAAAACTTAAAATAAATAATAATTTTTCGGGATATTATGTAGGTACGTCAAACGGTAGGCAGGCACGTCCATTTTATGAACTTATACTTCGTTTTGACTTTTTTCGTCTCGTAATTTTGATTTGATTCATACGATTTTGATGACGTGAAAGTGATGACGCACGGGAAAAGATCCACTGTGGCGACTTTACCTACCTTCTTCACATTAATTGGCTATCGAGCCTACACCCTATGAGCAGGTGACATTTCTATACCTGTTTACATTCCTAATAAATAATTTATAATTAATAAACTATTTCAATATCCTTTAGGTTAACGTGGGGCAAAAATGGAAGACTTTAACTTTAGAACTAGCTTCCTGGATAGAAGATAAATACAAAAGATCTACCACGCACAAAAAATGCCAGATCAAAGACTATGTGCATATAGATTTCGAAAAAATGTTCATGCTCAAACCGTTTTTCGCCGAAATGCGCCGAACATATTCTCCGGCGTTATACTGTCATGTGAGAAAGTCCCCCAAGTTCCAATACTTAGATCTGCGTGTAAACTATCTTCAAGCGGACAATAAACAAAGCAACTGCATTATTTTCCAACCCATGCGTGCAGATACAGACAAACACATTAACAAACCGTTTTTCCACTTGGAAGTGTCAAAGCAAGTCGCGAGATATTTCGACAACTATAGATACGTCAAAATTGACATCGGTGACGTCAGTTTAAACATCGAGAACGACATCTGGACAAAAGTTTGTGTATTACTGAAGGAGAATAAAAAGTTTGGGAAAGATTACAGTTGCGCAGCTGCCTTTATAGTTGATATAACGGCTATCAGGAAAGGTATAGCGGCCAGGACAAGCAATGTAAGTTTTAAGAAACTGAAGCTAATAAAAATACTAATTTAACATATTATTTATAGACCAGGGCTGAAGCCTTTGCAAATGGTAAAAAGTGAAAAAAAATAATAGTAGAATGAAACCCATTGAAAAAGGAAGAGAATATAACAAAAATGAAAGGAAAAATAAATTATGGGCGATCCGAGGTCGGGAAGTGGGGAGTGAGTTTTTAACGTTATAAAACGATTTATCTCGATTTTCAGCAAAACTACAAGTCCTATGGAAAAACGTTAAAAGGCAAAGTTTTAAGGTAATAAAAAGATCTACAACTTTTATATTTGCACTTTTTTCACATACCCTCAAAATTTAAGTGAAAAATTCAAATAACCCAGTTTTTGGTTTTTTATTTTTATCTTTTACAAAAAAATTTTGTTATACACGAAATTTGGTGAAAACTTACCTTTTTATGTCCCAAACACACTGTAATTTTTTTAATTTAAAATATTTATTTTTTCACCTTATTTTGACTTAATATCGAAAAAGCACCCTAATTTTCAATTGAAAATTCTCACGTCAAAATATCTGCTTTTTTTAAAAAGTCGGTGGGCTTTTTGTTCGTTGAAATCTCTACTTTCTGATGGTGTAAAAAAATATACATTACTATGGTAATTGTGATGAAATCCCCTTTAAATCCTACCTTTAATTATATTCAGAACAACTAGTTTCGCCTATTTTTTGCGATCTTTATGTTTTATGGATTTGTAATTTTTTTAATTATCAATGTAACGTGGAATCTTACGTTTTTCGAGTAATTAAAGTATAAATTTTAATAAATAGCTCAAAATTGTACATAATGATTAAAAAAAAATTTCTGATTCGATTTTTTTTCGTTTTTTTGCATTTTTTGAGAATATTTACCATAGTAATGTATATTTTTTTGAACACCATCAGAAAGTAGAGATTTCAACGAACAAAAAGCCCACCGACTTTTTTAAAAAAGCAGATATTTTGACGTGAGAATTTTCGATTGAAAATTAGGTTGCTTTTTCGATATTAAGTCAAAATAAGGTTTAAAAATAAATGTTTTAAATCAAAAAAATTACAGTGTGTTTGGGACATAAAAAGATACGTTTTCAGCAAATTCCGTGTATAAAAAAAATTTTTTGTAAAAGATAAAAATAAAAAACCAAAAACTTGGTTATTTGAATTTTTCACATAAATTTTGAGGTTATGTGAAAAAAGTGTAAATACAAAAGTTGTAGATCTTTTGATTACCTACAACTTTGCCATTTAACGTTTTTCCATAGGACTTGTAGTTTTGCCGAAAATCGAGATAAATCGTTTTCTAACCTTAAAAACTCACCGCCCCCCACTTCCCTACCTCGGATTGCCCGTAATTTATTTTTCCTTTCATTTTTGTTATATTCTCTTCCTTTTCCAATGGGTTTTATCGTACTATTATTTTTTTTTTGGTTTCAAAAATTATCAACCCTGGTCTATTAGTTATACAGTGTGTGTATAAAGTCTGGAAACGGCTTAATAACATCACAATTTACTGGCCGATTTAGACCAAATTTGGTACAGTTGTGTAAGAGGATCTAACGCACCGAATGACGATATTGGCGTTGTTGCCAGCTTTTTAGTTTGTCTGGAATTCGAACGAATTTTATATTTTTAAATATAACACCCAGTATATTTTTACATTTTTAAATTCCACATAAAATTATAATTATTTTTTATTAAATGCATTATTAGTCTATACTTCATAGTTTCCGAGATACTGACTCTCGAAAAGTGACATTTTTGAACTTTGACAGCTTATAACTTTCTAACAGTACGTCTTAAAGCTAAACGGCTTACATGTCCCTATCTTCAATTTTTATTATCTTCCCAAAAAAATCAACTTCGGGTTAAACCGGATGTAACTCGAAAGCAGGAAATATAGTTGTTCCGGTTTAACTGGAAGTTGATTTTTTGGGAAGATAATAAAAATTGAAGATAGGGACATGTAAGCCGTTTTGCTCTAAGACGTACTGTTAGAAAGTTATAAGCTGTCAAAGTTCAAAAATGTCACTTTTCGAGAGTCAATATCTCGGAAACTATGAAGCATAGACTAATAATGCATTTAATAAAAAATAATTATAATTTTATGTGGAATTTAAAAATGTAAAAATATACTGGGTGTTATATTTAAAAATATAAAATTCGTTCGAATTCCAGACAAACTAAAAAGCTGGCAACAACGCCAATATCGTCATTCGGTGCGTTAGATCCTCTTACACAACTGTACCAAATTTGGTTTAAATCGGCCAGTAAATTGTGATGTTATTAAGCCGTTTCCAGACTTTATACACACACTGTATAAGAGAAATTATACCTTTAATTTTACATATTTTATTTTTTCAGGATTTGGTATTATCGGACTTAACCCAAAAACAATGCCACATAGAACACCTAAGTTTATCCAGCTTTGGGATCCAACTGAATATTTCAAACAGGATTCAGATGGGTCTTCTCAGCGATACTATGACTTTAAATAAGATACTTGATCACTTGTTTCCTTACAATATGGCACCGTACATGCCTATGGAAGGTGTCCACCATAAGTAAGAATACAGTTAGAATAGTACAGTTCTTATTTATGATTAGAGAGATCCCTAATATGTAAATATTTTTATAGAATAACATCGACAGAATGGGTCAATATTTACGAGAGTCTGTATGACAATTTGGAAAATTTGTCAGACCACATAGCCTGTCAGTTTTTGCAGCAGTACTATTCTCACGTGCTTGGTTTACAAGTACTGGTGAATACTTTTGCTATCCAGTCGGGAATAGAGGTAAACATTAATTTTGGCTCAAAAGTAGGTAAATATGTTCATCTCACAGTAACAAGCATAATATATATTCATACTCTTAACACATTCGCTGCCATGGCGGACACCGGTGTCTGATCAGCTATGATTATACCACGCCACGTCAGACACCCGTGTCCGCTACAGTTATTCAACGACACTGCCCAGCGGACACACTTTTCTATAAAAGTTTTCATATGAGGTGTCTGTATTGGCGCTGCGGCATAGTCCACTTATCTTGGTTTTTTGATTGGACACTGTAAATGGATTTTATAACACGTGTCTGCTATTGTGTCCGCTATGGCGAGCCGACTTAATTTTTTAAATTAATTTCCATACACGCCAGGGCAGACACCCAATATTTCAATAAAAATTTAAAGCGCGTTTTGTATTTATTTATTTTCTTTTAAGAAAGGTAATCAAAATGTTAACACATTATATCAGGTGTTGTATTATATAAACAGATATAAAGAAATCACTCCCTGGTTCTTCATTGGTCACAAAATACATAATTCTTCCGGTTCTGTTATTCATTTTTGCACAAAAATAGGATGTTATAAAATAAATCACGTAAATCGGCCTAAATTTGCAACGGAGAACTAACAGTAAACACGTTATCTTACTTCCAACTGAAGTCTCCTTACACTCCTTACAGTAGTAGGGCTATAGCTCTATACGATGGGCGGATTTGATGTGTCCGCTATCTACGTCGTGTCCGCTAAGGTGTCCGCTGTGGCGTAACCATGTAAGAAAAATGTCTTCTCAGAGTGTCTTCTGTGGCGCGTTATGTGAAAATGGTTTCACCACGCCATGTCAGACACCGGTGTCTGTTTAGGTTTTATTTAAAAAAAACAGGCAAACAATACATCAAAAAAAAACTGCTATACCCAATAGTCTTAGAATTGCCGTATCTTATAGGATTCAACCTTGGCCTGGCAGACCATTTTTACAAATTTGGCTTGGCAGCGAATGTGTTAAAAATCTTTAGGTACCTACCTACATAATACCTACCTATACAGTGTCCGCAAGAAAGTCCGCATCAAATGGGATTTTTTTTTATTATTAGGTATAGGTAAAAATTGAAAAAGCAGTTAGTTTTTGCTTACCTAAAAACCAAAAATGACGTATACTGAAGCAGCTGCACGACTTGCGTTACCTGTCAAACTTGACATTTTTAATAAAATAGGTTCAAAAATGCCCTTATTCATAAAAATATCGAAAAACTTTATTCGAGAAAGTTTTTTGTTATTTAGGCATTTTTAGCCTCTGTACGAAATTTTGACAGTCCAATACAATTTTTATTTTTTGCCAGATTCTTGAAAATTTTGATCAACCCTCGTAGATTAACTTTTATATATCGATGTAAAACCATTTGCCTTTACTTTATTTGTAATCTTAATGCAATTTTGTGTAAAATTTTCGTTTCCAATTATTTATTTTGCTTCAAAAACTGAAATTGTTATTGATCAGTATGTAATGTTTGATGCAAAGTTTATCTAATCACATCAGTTTTGTCAAAACCGACGTTTCTCATTCTTCTTAAGATGGGAGTATCAACATGCTTGCCAACCTATAACCTATTTCGCGTAGATTTATTTATGTTTTCTAGCTCTTATACAAAATTTAAAGAAAATCAGTATCGACTTGATATTCTCTAGGTAATAATTGACATATTTAATAAATATCAAGGAATTTCATAACTTATTTTAGGAGAATTGTATAGCGAAAAATATCGGGTAAGATTTTTTTAAATATTATTATGTCATTGTCACTCATTGTTCTTTCACTACACAATTCTCCCAAAATTAGCAATGAAATAAATTGATATTCTTGTAATATATCAGATATTACCTAAGTAATGTGCCGACGATACTGATTTTATTTAAATTTTAGTTTAAAAAATAATAAACTTGAAAAAACAAAGCGAAATAGGTTATAGGTTGGCAATAAATTAAATGACGTTGAGAATTCAACCTTAAGTTAGTTCTGTTTAGATGTACAAAAAAAAAATATTAAGAAGCTTTCGTCGAAATTTTACTTAATTATTATTATTAAATTAAATTAATTATACTAAACTATATTTTTGTTGAATAAAATGTTTCGAGCGATTAATATTTATTCTTTTTGATCCAATAATAATTAGGTAAAATTTCAACGAAAGCTTCCTAATATTTTCTTTTTGTACATCTGTTTACTAACTTCAGAAAAATGAGAAACGTCGGTTTTGACAAAACTGATGTAATTAGATAAACTTTGCATCAAATTTATCAATAGTGAAACATAAAAAATTATTCGACTGTACTGAAACCCTCATACAAAAAACTCAGAATTTATCAACAAAATTTCATATCTTTAGAGCAACCAACCAGACTCTTCAACCACTGCCTCAGCCATCCTCTACGGGTCCCAATGTCTCCTTGGCCACGTAATGATGTCCCCTGCAGCACTGGAAACGTGTATCCTAGATGTATTTCCTAATTTAAACCTAGATATGGCACAGGTTAAAAATAATAGAAAAAGGGGAAGTGATATGAGGTGTGACAGAGACGAAATGTTGCCAAAAATGGTGGCTAATAGTGCAAGAAGTTTTGGAGTTGGAGTACCTTTAGCACTGGCACAGTTGTTTGTAAAAAATCATAGTGGTAAGGAAAGAAGCAAGCACCTTAAGTAAATATGTATTCACTGCCTTCTTTAATATTTATGTACCTAGAATCCAAACTTACTTAGGTACTCTTATCCATATTATTTAATATTCTAGTGAGCATTCAATGCGATGGTGAAATGTTCTTTAAAACAACAGGAAAAGCTTTGTTTTCCCTAATCATGAGACATCCTGATGATAAATCTGATACCGTGGAGTTAGCCAAGGAAGCTTTGCGAAGAGCAACCCTTTTGGGGGAACCAATAAAAACACATCAAAGACTTATTAGATATAAAAATATTTTAGTAAGTATTTACACTTACAATAAGTAAATTACTAATAAAAACTTACCGGCTTTTATCTTTGCGGTGTACGATGTTATAAATCCTTTTCTGCAGCATAATACGGTAGGTTTTTCTTTATCAATAGTCACCAAACTTGCATTATTGAAGCGTTATGTTTTGAATCGCTTTTCTTTACTCGAACTTATTTTAAAATACTTATATTTAGCTTAAAAACTAATAAACACAAAAATCTACAAAAACGTCAACCATTTGTATTTGTATTTTCAAATCTTCTGTTTATTTTTTCTAGTTTCTGTATTTTTAAGTGCACAGAGTAGATATAGACAATATCGTACATATTGCATCTGTAATTTGTGACATTTGTGTGAATCCCCATATGGCCTAAAGGCGCGTCAAACGAATTATCATACAGCGCGTTTTTCATTGTAAGAGTTCGTGCGCTACTTATTGAGATTCATTTTCTCCCTTGTTTTTAAACTGTTAGTTCGAACAGGTTGGACTACAGAAAGTGGCGTAATATAAAAAATATGATTTTTAGGGTTTACCACCATTTTCTTCCTACGAATCGATGGGACAGTATCTTCTGGAAACAGTTGGTAAATCAAGATTTTCAAATGACACATATTGGACACACGTAGCTATAGATAGAACCGGAAAATCGATTATCATCGTGTCTTTAGAGTACGTATTAGTTTAGAGATTGTTTATTGTACTAATATGGAAATATCATACCTAACGTCCATGGTATATTTCAATATTAAAAGTTGAGTATTTCAATGCACTTTTTGTTAAAATTCTAGGCATGTGATAAGGACTACGAAATGTACACTTTGGGGGACTTGGGAAGTAGAATGGATGGTCGATCTAGATGACATTATTTCTTTGCCAAAAGTAAATTGTATTGAACTGATCTTAAATCTAAGACAGGTGAGGTTAAGTAGATTAAAATCATTGATCATTGGGCAAGAGAACCAGAGGTGACATTTTTAATCAGATCTCATTATTAGGTGCCCCAATGGTCAAAATGGAGTTTATAATGTGCCATGTAGATAATTAAACATACAGTCACTATCCCTATATATATAGGTACCTTTAAAATCTATAAAAAATGTGAAACCTAAATGGAATCACAAGATCTATGTTCTGGTCAAAATGATCCGAGCTAACGGAATTTTCAATGTTTTGCTTTATTATAATATGACTGCGTTATTTAAGATATATTATGTTTTATGTATTTTTTTTAAATCAATAAATAAAATAAATATTCTACAAATATTTTTGTTTCAGAATGAAAACGCCATTGGTGATCAACAAATCAAGATTTTAGGACCTAAAGAACTTTTGATGTGGCTACATCAAAAAATAGAGCAAGCTATAATTCTCAGTATGGAGGACAAGTCGTGGTTATTACATGATAACCAATAGAAAATATGAAACTACAACAAATATGCGCACAAACATGTGTCGAAAAATGACGCATTTTGAACGCTTTCCCAAAGCGAGGATTAGTGATCCGATCACCGTTTCCGTAAAGGCCTTAAGGGTTCCGCATCCACCATTTAATTTTTGGCAATGTACAGTTGTATTCATAAAAAAGCGTAGGTACAAGAATTAGAATGAGAGATAAGTTTTGTAATATTTGCGTAAAACCGGCTTATCTAAATGATTGTTTATTGGAGGTTATCATGGACACGTCATAGATTATCAAAAATGCAAAGCATTATTGGCTCGGTGTAAGTAATTTTGAAACTGCACGGTGGCAACGTTTGATAAACTTTGACAAGAACATAAAAATGCCTCGTCAGTTGTCTAAAGTAGAAAAGGCTCAAATTGTATCAAGAATCGAAGAAGGAGGGTCAATCCGTGCTGTAGTGCAGTTGTATAATAGAAATAAAAAGACTATATTGAAAATTAAGCAACGCTGGGAACATCCCTAAAGAGGAAAATTGGTTCAGGTCGTCCCAAACGTTCCAACCCTGTACAGGATGCTGCTTTTTTAAGATATTTCATAAATTTTCCATTTGCAACTGCAAGGGATGCTGTTATTGATACAGCATTTCCTGCCTCCCAACCTACCGCCAGCAGGAGAGTCAATGAATCTGAACTAAAATGTCGTCCAGCTGCGAAAAAAATGTTTCTTACCGAAGAACAGCGACAATCAAGGATTATTTTTGCTTTAAATTATATATACCGCAATTCTCAATTTTGGAACAGGGTCATTTTTGCTGATGAAAAGACGTTCCAGTCGACTTATAACGGACAAATTCGTGTGTACCGTTCAAACAATACCAGGTTTGAAGAGCGATATACTAACCCCTCACTTCAGTGGGCGTTTCTCTGTAAATGTATGGGGCTGGATAAGTACATGGACCTGGTGTTTGCTGGCGAATAGAGGGAAGATTTAATGCCGAAATTTACATTAATATTTTAGAAAACATCTTGTTACCATCTGCTGAGCAAATATATATCCCAATATACTTTCATATTTCAACAAGATAATTGTCCAGTCCACACTGGCAATGTTGTAACCCACTGGTTTCAAACCCATAATGTGGTAGTGCTGCCTTGGGTCGCCTATAGTCCCGATATCAATCCAATTGAAAATATTTGGAGTATATAATCGTAAAAAAATATATATAATCGAAATTTTAGGCCTCAAAATTCATAAGATTTATGGGAAATAATACATGCGTGCTGGGAAGAGCTTGATCCAAATATTGTATCAAATATAATTCAGTCAATTCCGAATAGACTGGCTCAAGTAGTAGAAAAACAGGGATATATGACCAAATATTAGATGTTATTTATTCTTGTTAAACGTTTTTTGTTTCTATTGAAATTTTTATAAAACTGTTAAGATAAAATTATAAAATAAAATTTTTTTTTTGTTATTCTATTGAACTAACGCCCAACGCCAATGCTTTGCATTTTTAATAACCTTTAACATGCGATAAGCCGGTTTTACGCAAATATGGTTAAGGTTTCCTCTCATTCTATTCGTGTACGCTTTTTTATGAATACAATTGTACCGGGTGGTCAAATAAGCGAGGACGTCGGCTTTATCTCGGAAACCATTATTCGTACAACTTTCGGAAAGATTTTTTTATGAGTAAAGTGGTCAAGTGAAATTGCTGGAAATTACTTTTAAGTTTCTCATTTCGCCGCAAGGGGGCACAATTAAAAATTGTTTTTTTAAATTCTAAATTTCTCCGAAAATTCCCATATTAAGGTATAACTCTGATTACATAATTGGAAAGCTTAGACAATTCTGCATCATTTTGGTTTAAGGCTCATTGGCGTACCGACCTTGATAAGAGTGAGAGAAGCTATTGAAAGTGTAAACATTAAAATCGCTGTAACTTCTAAACGACTTATCCGATTTTACTAAATTTAAGCTTGTTTGGAAGGGGAAAATAAGCATCTTCAATTGCCGTATCCAACAGTACACGATAGTGTTTAATAAAATTGCTAGAGGGCGCAATTTGTAATAATAAGTTTTTTCGATTTTATCCCGAAAATTCAAATCATACGGTATAACTATGACATCATAATCGAAAAGTAGATGAAATTTGCAAGACAAGATGTGAAGACCGCAGTTCGATATCTCTGTTCGTTTCAGAGTTATTGCCAAAACAATAATTTTTAATACAAATTGCGCCCTCTAGCAATTTTATTAGAAACTATCGTGTACCATTAGATACGACAATTATTGAAGGTACTTCCAAACAAGCTTAAATTTAGTAAAATCGGATAAGTCGTTTAGAAGTTACAGCGATTTGAGTGTTTACACTTTCAATAGCTTCTCTCACTCTTATCAAGGTCGGTACGCCAACGAGCCTTAAACCAAAATGATGCAGAATTGTCTAAGCTTTCCAATGATGTAATCAGAGTTATACCTTAATATGGGAATTTTCGGAGAAATTTAGAATTTAAAAAAAACAATTTTTAATTGTGCCCCCTTGTGGCGAAATGAGGAACTTAAAAGTATTTTTCAGCAATTTCTCTTGACCAATTTATTCATAAAAAAATCTTTCCGAAAGTTGTACGATTAATGGTTTCCGAGATAAAGCCGACGTCCTCGCTTATTTGACCACCCGGTACAATAGGCCGCTATTTTAAAGATCAACCTCTCTCTCAAACACATCTTTAAGAATGGGGGTTCTGACAATGAGATGTATATTTTGCTTTCGTCGTTGGTCGAGGACCCGGTCGTATTATCACTAACCCTTACTCGATATTCTTTGGTTTTCTTTATCTCTGACTAGCCGTTGTAAATAAAACAAAGAATAAAGAAGAATCCCTTAAAAATATAGAAAAAATTTAAATAAATTTAATTATGTGTTGATATATTCTTTCCAAAAAATAAATCTCTATTTTTGGGAGATATTGTTGAAGCAGTGTAGTTTTATTGCATTTCCTTTATTTTTAGAAAATAAAATTTAATTGGTAAACTAATAAAAGCAAAAAACGAAACGGCGTCACTAGTGTTTGCCCTTAGGGATTTGATACAGTGGCGTAAAACAGCCCCGCAGACCCGCACCGGTGGGGGGGGGGGGGGGGGGCAGCCGGGGTGCCCACACTGACGGCCCCCTCAAAACTTGCTGTCAGCTTTGCGTTTCATAGGTATTTCATTTCATAATTAATTTAATTTTTTTATATCCTGAGAATTTAATCGAAATGTCTTTATTCCAAACGAACTTTTACAGTTCATTAGATGGAAAGTGACAACATAATATAGAATAGTAGATTCTGTAACGAGGTTGGAATGAAAATTCGATCCGAGTGGAAGATTCCGAACGCGAGCGTGAGGAACCACGAGTATCGAATTTTCATTCTAACCGAGTAGCAGACTATATTTTCTCCACGACCATCCAGTTCCATATCTAATTCATCCGATTTTTCACTCACTTTTTTACTTGCACTAAAATTTGTCTGAAAATAATAGTTACAACGCGGCCATTTTTATCTGACACTGACAGTTTCGAAATTCATGGCAACCTATGTCGTTTATATCAATTACAGAATATTCATTCCGTATCTTGTTATGGAATGAAAATACACGCAAAACGCATAAGAAGCAAGTGTTTCAGAATAAATATTCCAACTCAAGAGCGAGAATTTTTACATTCTATTATCAAAAATGATTTTGGAATTATTGCATTCAGTAATGGTCGTGGAGAAAATAATAACCATTAAAAAAAATAACAATAAAAAACTGGATGTTAATCCAATTTAATTCATTAATAAAATCAATTTAAAAAAAAAAATAGTATAAATAACTTAATTTAGTAAATATCTCTTTAATTGTTTTTTAAAAGTTGCCAATTTTTGAATTTTTATTCTGCACAGCGGAACGATATTTTTCCAAACTTAAAATAGTAAAAACCCATTTACGTAACACCATGGGACATCAACGCCTATCGGATTTATCCTTAATCAGTATCGAACACGAGTTTGTTAAAATATTAAATATCGACGAAATTATAAACGATTTTGCAAAAAAAAAACTCGAGGATCTGGTCGTTTTGTATAATACCTTGTATAGTACTTAGTGACATAATGTTTGTGCAGACTTGTTGAGTGTTCATGTATTTTACTGTTTTCTATCTTTTGGATTCTATGAGGCTCGATCACTGCTACCCCCGTTACTACCATACATGGCAAGCAACATTATAAGTGGTGTTTTAAAATTTTGATTTTGCTGAAATATTACGTATAATGACTTACCTAGGATTATAAAATAAATTCAAATTGTTTGCTGTTTTAATAGTAGGTACTTAACAGATAATGTGGGTTTAAGCCTAATTAAATTATTACACGACTAACGAATTCAAAAATTCATAAACCTGAACCTAATAGTAATGAAAGTAAGAATTATCATTTTCCATTAGTTATAAAGAGGGGGCCCCTGAAAACGTTTGCGGGGGGCACTCAGTTTTCGTTACGCCACCGATTTGATAGGAGAATAATTAATAGAATATATCTATATAACTTTAATATATTTTATATTATACAAAAAAAATACAATACCTATACTTAAAGCATTTACATCAATATTTACTGTAGAATATAAGGCAACACTTAGCTTAATACAAACTTAAAGATAAAAAAAATAAACAACTCAATAAAGTATTTTAAAGTAACCCCAACAAAAATAATCCAAATGTTCTAAATTTGAACAAACATTTTCTTTTTGAATAGTTATATTTATTACAGTTTAGCCAGTCACATACCTAGGTCCTGGCCCCCTGCTTCTCTGAAATTCTTATGTTTGATTGATAAAATGTAAAGGGTAGACTTGAATACAGAGTGCCAGGGCAAAAGTAAATTCAAACTCTAATTAAATCAAAAACGTTTTGGTGCTATATTTTTTCTGTGAGCTCCCCCAAAACAGATGCGTGTTTACGGGCGTGAGCACAGCAGATCAGATACCTACCACAACATTATAATAATATGTAGTTGTAAACAGAAAATTCATAAAAAAACACTTTTAAGGTTATTTACTGTCAAGTTGCCAGCCTTTGTATTGGTGGTATACCAATAGGAAGTTAAACAGTTTTATTCTTTAAAAAAGTCCTATCCTATACTTAATCAAATGTTTTTGTGCCTGATTGACAAGCTCTTTAGACCAGGGTCGATAATTTTTGAAACCCAAAAAAATAATAGTAGGATGAAACCCATTGGAAAAGAAAGAGAATATAAAAAAAATGAAAGGAAAAATAATTTACGGGCGATCCGAGGTCGGGAAGTGGAAGGGGGTGAGTTTTTAAGGGTAGAAAACGATTTATCTCGATTTCCGGCAAAACTACAAGTCCTATGGAAAAACGTTAAATGGCAAAGTTGTAGGTAATAAAAAGATCTACAACTTTTGTATTTACACTTTTTTCACATAACCTCAAAATTTATGTGAAAAATTCAAATAACCAAGTTGTGTATGTATATTTTTTTTACACCATCAGAAAGTAGAGTATTCAACGAACAAAAAACCCGCCGACTTTTTTAAAAAAGCAGATATTTTGACGTGAGAATTTTCAATTGAAAATTAGGGTGCTTTTTCGATATTAAGTCAAAAAAAGGTGAAAAAATAAATATTTTAAATCAAAAAAATACAGTGTATTTGGGACATAAAAAGGTAAGTTTACCAAATTTCGTGCAAAAAAAATTTTTCTTGTAAAAGATAAAAATAAAAAATATAAAACCAAAAACTTGGTTATATTTGAATTTTACACATAAATTTTGAGGTTATGTGAAAAAAGTGTAAATACAAAAGTTGTAGATCTTTTTATTACCTACAACTTTGCGATTTAACGTTTTTCCATAGGACTTGTAGTTTTGCCGGAAATCGAGATAAATCGTTTTCTACCCTTAAAAACTCACCCCTTTCCACTTCCCGACCTCGGATCGCCCGTAAATTATTTTTCCTTTCATTTTTGTTATATTCTCTAGCTTTTCCAATGGGTTTCATCCTACTATTATTTTTTTTCACTTTTTACCATTTTTACCTTTTTGAAAGGCTTCAGCCCTGGTCTACTTAGCCAAAACGGCTGACAAATATAATAGTCACTTTAAAATAGCTAAGCTGATACAGCAAAATGTAGCTGTATCTTTTTATGAATATCTCTGCATAATTAAATACTAGATTATTTTCTGCAAATATTGATTTCATAGAATTATTGTAAAACACCTACTTTTTTATCTTAAACAAAGTATGGTATAGTTCTTCAAAAATTGTGACAAGTAGTTTATACATTAAAAAGGCGTTAGTGGTTGCTAGGCAACTGCGGCAAACCAAATTCATCAACCTGAACTCCATCCTAAAAAAAAATTCACTTGTCTTCTCTAAAAGAATTTTAAGCCAATTTAAACTAACAAAAAATAACATTAGATGAATTATGTAGTTACTTTTTTTAGGTAATTTTAAAGTATCATGAAAACCAACTTGAATAAGTACCTATGTAAAATAAAAGAAAAAGTTTTTCTATTTTCAACAAAAATGCCAACTCTGGTTAGTAAAACATTTACCTTATTCACCCTGTTTTGATCAGCTTCGGGCTTGGTACTGGGAGCTTCGGGAGCTTTTAACACATCATCCAGGTAACTTTGATCATCATCCAAGGCCATTTCATCACCTATATATAAAAATAAACACTTAACAATAGGTAAGCACTTCAAGCACTCAGCAGTATAAAATCTCAATTCAATTACATTCTAAAACAATATATTTTTATGTATGACATACCCAATGCGTCTAGTTCAGCCGCTAACTCATCATCATCTAACTCTGGGGTGTTATATGACCTTCCAAGGGCATCCTGCACCTCGTCGGCTTGTTCTAGCATATCTGCAAGATCATCTTGAACATCCTGAAAGTGGCCAGAATAAATACCGGTAAGTTTTTTAAAATTACATTACCACAGTTAAACCTACTTCAATATCATCTATATTAACTTTCTTAAATTCTTTCTTCATAGCTTTGACTCCATCTTTCATAGCAACAACCGTAGCTTGTGTATCTTTTAAGGTTTGGGCGGCAAAATTAGCTTGTTCCATATTAAAGGACTGTCCCCTGTTGATATAAATAGAGAATGAATAAATTGAAAATTCCATTTTAACAATAATTTAACAGTACCTACGTAAATGAAAAATTGTATATTAAAACGATTTTGTTACCTTAAATTATCAAGCTGATTCTCATACAACTTTTTCTGCTTAAGGATACGCAGTGCTTTCGCTTTAACCGCATTTTTAGCTGGCCCTTCTCGCATCTTTGACATCTGTTCTCGGAACTTGCGTAAATCATTTTCTAAAGCATTAATTTTTTTCTCTACACCCTCAGCTCTTGCGTCAACCTAAAAGGGCAAGGAAACAATTGGTATAAGCCCAGTAATTAAGGTAAAAACCCAATTAATAAAATGTTGATCAAATATATTATTAGATAGAAGACCACAAAACGTTATATTTACCCCTGTTATGCAGTCCGAAATGCTCGGTCCGGGTTCTTTGGGTTTGCCTTTTCCAAATAATCGATTCATATTGCTGTTTTAACGCCTTTTTGAGTAAGTTATCTACAATAAATGAAGATTTGATGACTAATTTTTTATGAAAACACCAAATTAATCTTTAATAGAGTTGTGTAGTTCGCGAACGAACTAGTTCAAAAGATCGAATCTGCCAACTGAACTAAAAGATTCAATCAGTAATTACTGAGAGATTGAAACAAGGCGAACTAAAGTCTAAACGGAATGTACTACGCAAGCGAGAGCGAGACGACCGAGATTATAGGTTTTGTCACCTGACCGACCGATGCATGCGGCGATATGCCAGTATAAATCAGTGAACTAAATGAACTAAACGAACTAGTCTTTTGAACTATTCACTTTATTGAACGAGAACGAAAGATTGAAATCGGCAAAGTGAACTAAACTTCCCAGCACTAATCTTTAAACGTCACTGTCATTGTTAACACAGAGGAATGATAAGTCTACAAGTCTACTTATGGCTGGTTCGCTTTCTTCAGGTATTTACTGCCTAGCTACAAAATTAAGCAATTTTGGGTTAAACTGCAAAGCCAAAATGGCCTATTCTTTACAGCTGATTGTCAATGTCATTGAACTGTTGTTTACGGGTATATTTATATTACAATTAAAAAAGTAATAATAATAGAAAATTAGCCTATTTGTAAGCGTTAGGTAAAAATGGCTCTATACGATAATAAATATTGGCTTTTATCCCATATAAGAAATTCTTTTATATCCACCGATGATACAGGTAAGTAAGTATTTAAATAAGTTTATTTTTGTTTACACAAATTTTTTTTAAGAGTAGTGTAGTAACCCAAAAACATCATTAAAATTAATTTTATTGACAAAATAATTAAATAATTAAGTTGCACTAGATTCGCCAGCCATTTCTTTACTTAAATTTGTAATATTTTTTCAGGTATGTGTGAAGTTGTTATGGTTGGTGAGTCTAAGCAAGTTCGGGATAAATTTTTCAGTAAAGAGCCTTTCCCTGATCCCGAACAAAGTGACGAAGAGGAAGACGACGATACAGGTAAAATATAATAACTGAAAAGATTCAAGTAATTGAATTATTAACCAAAGAACATTAATTCAAATTTCCTGCTTGGTAATTTCTTTACAGGTTCATATGATCTCCAACTAGAATCAGACTTTGGTATAAGAGAACGTTCCAAGACAGCTGCTAGACTTGAGAAACTCGAACACCACTCACGTAAGGCAGCAAAAATGAGACATGTAAAGTGGGAGTCAAAGAGGCATAATTCGGAGGGGGAAAATAAACAGACTGATGAATTATTTGTAATAAAAGAAGTTGGGGACCACAGATCTCATGATGATGTACCAGGTATAATCAGTTGGTTAATAACGAGATTAATAATCATTTGGTACTGTTCAGGCATTTTGTAATGATTTTAGACCAGGGTCGATAATTTTTGAAACCAAAAAAAATAATACTAGGATGAAACCCATTGGAAAAGGAAGAGAATATAACAAAAATGAAAGGAAACATAATTTACGGGCGATCCGAGGTCGGGAAGTGGACAAGGGTGAGTTTTTAAGGGTAGAAAACGATTTATCTCGATTTCCGGTAAAACTACAAGTCCTATGGAAAAACGTTAAATGGCAAAGTTGTAGGTAATAAAAAGATCTACAACTTTTGTATTTACACTTTTTTCATATAACCTCAAAATTTACGTGAAAAATTCAAATAACCAAGTTTTTGGTTTTTTATTTTTATCTTTTACTTACAAAAAAATTTTTGTTTTCACGAAATTTGGTGAAAACTTACCTTCTTATGTCCCCAAACACACGGTAATTTTTTTTATTTAAAATATTAATTTTTTCACCTTATTTTGACTTAATATCGAAAAAGCACCCTAATTTTCACGCCAAAATATCTGCTTTTTTAAAAAAGTCGGTGGGCTTTTTGTTCGTTGAAATCTCTACTTTCTGATGGTGTAAAAAAATATACATTACTGTTGTAAGTAAATGTTCTCAAAAAATGCAAAGAAACAAAAAAAACTCGAATCCAAAATTTTTTTTTAATCATTCTGTACAAATTTGAGCTATTTATTAAAATTTATACTTGAATTACTCGAAAAACGTAAGATTCCATGTTACAATGATAAACAAAAAAATTACAAATCCATAAAACATAAAGATCGCAAAAAACATGCGAAAATAGTTGTTCTAAATATCATTAAAGGTAGGATTTCTTTGCCTTTTTTGAAAACATTTACCATAGTAATGTATATTTTTTTACACTATCAGAAAGTAACGAACAAAAAGCCCACCGACTTTTTTAAAAAAGCAGATATTTTGACGTGAGAATTTTCGATTGAAAATTAGGGTGCTTTTTCGATATTAAGTCAAAATTAGGTGAAAGAATAAATATTTTAAATCAAAAAAATTACAGTGTGTTTGAGACATAGGAAGGTAAGTTTTCACCAAATTTCGTGAAAACAAAAATTTTTTTGTAAAAGATAAAAATAAAAAACCAAAAACTTGGTTATTTGAATTTTTCACATAAATTTTGAGGTTATGTGAAAAATTATAAATACAAAAGTTGTAAATCGTCTTATTACCTACAACTTTGCCATTTAACGTTTTTCCATAGGACTTGTAGTTTTGCCGGAAATCGAGATAAATCGTTTTCTACCCTTAAAAACTCACCCCTTTCCACTTCCCGACCTCGGATCGCCCGTAAATTATTTTTCCTTTCATTTTTGTTATATTCTCTTCCTTTTCCAATGGGTTTCATCCTACTATTAATTTTTTTCACTTTTTACCATTTTCAAAGGCTTCAGCCCTGGTCTATTTAAGCAGCACCAACAAAAGAAGCTGATTTGATGATCGATTTTTTTTAAGCTGCAAGTCCAAAGAAATCTGGTCTTTCATCTCTGATACAACAATTCACAAATCTACCCATGAACCCATTCATGGAGTTCGCAAGATTTGATGGTTCTGGTCAGATTAATATACCCACAAGAAAGTACCGTATATACTTGACAATGTTGCCAGAGGAGCAACGAAATTATCCCATAAATATATGCTGTGTTGCCACTGCCAAGATACAGGACTTAGTAGGTTTAATTTTGTTGAAATGTAGCACGAATCATGCAGAGTATCCTTTGAAACCTGTCACGAACTATGGGTTATATATTACAGAAGAAGATGGTGAAGTGGACAGTGACTTTCCCAATTTAGACCCTAAGGAATGTGTTGCCAAATTTGGATTCACGTGTTTAGGTAATAACATACATTTATAGCGAGCATTTACACTAAAGAGGATATCTAAAAAGCAGAAATACCATTTCTACAAAAACGCAGGGTAATAAAAATGGGGTATTTTGTGGACCACCCTCTCCCACCCCTAAAGTACCACCCTCATCCACTTTAAAATTGTAAGTGGCACTTGTGACACCTCTCTGGAAAGCTTATCGAAAATGCTTTTCAGTAATATCACAGAATATATTATATACAGACTGTCCGCGGATAGGGTTTACAATAGCACAAATTGATGAAAAATTTCATTCGTGACAAAAAGTTTTGCTTGTAAAAAAAATGCAATTCACGAAGGGAAAATTTTGATTTTTTTTACAGAGTTCGCAAAACCTTCAAAACCATTTTTCTCCAACAGTAAACTATCTTTATTTTTCATTTTGACCAAAATGCCAATTAGAAAACTTATTTAGAATAACGTTTGTAATTTAAATCCGAGATTTAAAATAAATTTTTGATTTTTTAGTTTTTTTAATTTTTAGAAAAAGATTTTTTTTTTTTGGATAGCAACATTAGCGGTCGAAATTCATACATTTTAGTAATGACAGAGGGGTATCAAAAAGTTTCAAAAACTGATTTTTGGTGTTACCAGAAATATGTATTTTTAATTTCACAAATGAAATGACCCTGGAAATAACGAAATAACACAAAAAAATCTTAAAATATCAACAAATAATAATTTCATAATAAGCTATTCAAACACTCCCCCTTCATATTCAACACATTTTTCCAGCTGTAAACGAATGTGGTTAAAACTTCTTCGAATTTCTTCAATGGAAATGGTTTGAACAGCTTCAACAATTCGCTGTTTTAGAAGCTGTATGTCGTTCTCAATTGGACGGGGGGAGTACACTAATTGTTTGGGGCGCCCCCAAAGATAGGCACCTGAAATAGTTAAATCGGGACCTCTTGGGGACCAGAACCTTTTTTTTAATTTAAAAAAAATATTTGTCAAAATTTAATTTTGACGAGTAGAATTTTTTTTTAAATTTTTCTCTATTCTTAGCGACAATATCTATACGAGCCCACGTTTGTTTCATTACTATCGGTTATTGTAATAATTCTGACATATTGACGGGTGTCAAATTTTGACAAGAGAATTTTTTGCGTATTTTTTCAACTTTCCACCGTCAATATAGGTACATACGACCTTATACAGTGTCCGCATCAAATGGGATTTATTTTTATTATTAGGTATATGTAAAAATTGAAAAAGCAGTTAGTGTTTGCTTACCTAAAAACCAAAAATGACGTATACTGAAGGAGCTGCACGACTTGCGTTACCTGTCAAATTTGACATTTTTAATAAAATCGGTTCAAAAATGCCCTTATTTATAAAAATATCGAAAAACTTTATTCGAGAAAGTTGTTTATTTAGGCATTTTTAGCCTTTGTACGAAACTTTGACAGTCTAATACAATTTTTATTTTTGCAAGATTCTTGAAAATTTTGATCAACCCTCGTAGATTGACTTTTATACATCGATGTAAAACCATTTGCCTTTACTTTATTTGTAATCTTAATGCAATTTTGTGTAAAATTTTTGTTTCCAATTATTTATTTTGCTTCAAAAACTGAAATTGTTATTGATCAGTATGTAATGTTTGATGCAAAGTTTATCTAATTACATCAGTTTTGTCAAAACCGACGTTTCTCATTTTTCTTAAGTTAGTAAACAGATGTGCAAAAAGAAAATATTAGGAAGCTTTCGTTGAAATTTTACTTAATTAATATTGGATCAAAAAAAAAAATATTAATCGCTCGAAACATTTTATTCAACAAAAATATAGTTTAATATAATTAATTTAATTTAATAATAATAGGGTAAAGGCACCACTTATGGCCAGTACCCTACTTATGGCCATTTATGTGTATATTGCCAAATATTAGTAAGTGATCTTGTTTTCCCATCACATTTGGTGCGCATATGGGTTGGCCCATTCCACTTGCATAGGGGAGGATGCATGCAAACCGCCGAAAACAAATCACAGTCTTAAAATAATTTCAAAAGTGACCACGTTTGATTTCCGCGAAATTCTTAAGATTTTTACTAAGAAACGAATCTAGAATCATCCCAGTTTTTGGGTAATTTTATTAATAATATTTGATGCCACATTTGCATACTTAAGTAAGTAACCTAATTCCTTATATATTTTTTATACAATTAATAATTATCAGGTTTTTAAAGAAAAAATAACTAATGGCCATTAGTGGATCCATTAAATTAATAAGTTTCTACATATGGCCAGTGTGGTGGCCATTAGTAGAACTGTCTTATCCACTTATGGCCATATATTTTACTCAATTTAAAAAAAATAGAATCGTTCAACCCTAATATATTTGCCACACCAAAGTCGGATATTTTAACAGTCTTAAAGAGCTGTCTGCCTTACCCAGGTGAAAAGAAATCAAAGAAACTTAAAAATCGACAAAAACAGGATCCTTGCAGTGTAATAACGTCGGATAAATGGCTCGATATAGAAGAAGACAAAGAAAAAACCAAAATGCAGAAGGAGCAAGAAAAACTTGAAAGAAAGCAAGCCAGAGAACTTAAAAAACAAAAAGTAGAAGAAAAACCAACCAAAAAAAAATAATAATAAAAAAAATACAACATATTGAAGCTCAGACGGAAGAAACAAGCTCCGAAGAAGAATGGCAAGCTTCTGGAAGTAGCGATGATGATGTTGATTTCTGAGAAGCAACTGTGCCAGATATTGAACTTATGAAACCAGAAAATCTTAATCCTGGAAGTTTTATTTTGGTAGAGTTTACGGGAACAGGAAAAAGAATGACAATGATTTTTAAATATGTAGCAACTATAGGTATATTGAAGGTTGTTAGCGAAGAAGAATATGAGATTAAATGTTTAAAAAGTCTCGATAAACAAAAAACAACTTTTGATTATTTAGAAAGTGACGTGTCAATCGTTAATAAAAATATATAATTGGACAGCTTCCACATCCAGTTCCACAGCCGGATGGACGAAGACTAGTAACAAAATTCCCAGGTTCTATCAGTAAAGTTTATGAAAAACAATAATTATAATGTAGCACTTATCTTATTTGTTCCTAATAAAATTATTTCATTTGATATATCGCACTCGGAAACTAATTTATTTTCCTGGCTATAGGTGGGTAAAACTTGTGGCGAAAAGTGGGTTGTAACTGGCCAAAAGCGGTGAATCTTGCTTTTTTCGTTTAGAAAATTTATTTCTGTCAGAATTTTAAAAAGTATGTATTTTTAGTAACTTAACCCAAAAGGGTAGGTCTTAGAGACCCTAAATATATATTTTTAAATTTTTTTCTTATAGTCCTAAGAATAACAATAACTAATATACTAATTTTTTTTCTTAACCTGGCCATAAGTGGTGCCTCTACCCTAATTAAGTAAAATTTCAACGAAAGCTTCCTAATATTTTCTTTTTGTACATCTGTTTACTAACGAGAAACGTCGGTTTTGACAAAACTGATGTAATTAGATAAACTTTGCATCAAACATTACATACTGATCAATAACAATTTCAGTTTTTGAAGCAAAATAAATAATTGGAAACAAAAATTTTACACAAAATTGCATTAAGATTACAAATAAAGTAAAGAAAATTCGCTGTGGCTGTGTACACGTGGAGTAGAATTGAAGAAAAGAGTCGAGTTTGTATTACGTGTAAAAACTTTTATTTTATTAAAATCTTAGCAGAGCGCTTTCGGCTTTCGCCATCTTCAGTGCTATCTGAAAGTGAGAATTGAAAATTTTTTAAAACGGTAGGTTAAATAATAAAATTCTTTGGAAAGAATTTGTGGAATGCAAAGAATTTAAAACATTTTTATTGATTCAAAATTTGATTTTCAATACTCACTCGTCAATATACAATGATATCCTCAAGGTGGAAAGGCATTACGTCCACACAATGTTTTGAAAAAGTTATTAAAATTGTAAAAGGACAACACGAAACAAAACATAAAACATCTTTGATTTAAAAAACGTGTTGACAGTGGTAAAAGTAACGAACAAGTAAACCGAAGAAATCGAAAATTCGAGATGAGGTTACAGAATTAAAAATCTATCCTTTTATTTTTACATGAAAAGAAGGATGTAATGAGTTTTAAGGTGCTTTATTGTAAACAACGAATGCACATCCTTGACGTGTTTTGGCGGGATTTTTTGAATTTAAAATGCGTTTCGTGGAAAGCATGAACTGACTTATGAAGAAAAGATCGAAAATAAAAAGAAAAATGTGGGGGAAGTAGAAGAAGTTACGACATGATGCAAAATGTTAAATGTAAAGGGGGGGGGGGGGGGTGTAGGAGTTTTTGAATAATCGAACGTTATAATGACTGTAGAGTAATTGTGGTTGCCTATAGTGTATGCAAATTGAAGTTCTGAAAACTGAATGTTGACGACTAAATGGTGAAGTAATATTTAAATAATAAACAATTTATCGATTAAAGTTGAAAAAGATTTTTTTATAAAGTATTAGTATATGGGGGGGGGGGATTCTATGAAAACAAAATGGATCTGCAGAGGAAGGGAGAAACTAATTATGTCAGAAAGTGACTTATTCCAGGAGACGTCTATGAAGTGGTGTAAATTGTCTGTTGAGATTTACCTGTGTATTAAGGCACAAATTATTATTTTTGAGTTCTCTATTGATTTCAATGTCTTCAAGGAAATCCAATCTATTAAAGTTCCTTGAAGAAATATTGTGTATTATTTTTGAATTGTTCTGAGGACTGAAGTTGTGTTTAAAATCCTTTAGGTGAGTGCCAAAGGCAGAAGAAGATCTATTAAGATGTTCATAAATGCGTGTCTTTAGAGCTCTGCAAGTCCTGCCTATGTAGGAACTATCACAGGAGCCGCATTTTAATTTATAAATACCACTTTTTGAAAGTTTCTCTATTTTGTCCTTAGAATTAACCAATTGAGAGCCTATTTGATTTTTTGTTTTGTAGGAAACTTTTATGTCTTTGCAGTGCTCTCTAAAACATTTAGTGACCTCTTTGCAGACAGTGTCATTAATGTATGGAATGGCGATAAATTTGCATGGGGTGTTTTGTGAAGGGAATAATTCTTTTTTCATTTTTTTGAGTTTTGTTTTTTGGATAAGTTTAGGGATAATATTGGGGTCATAGTTATTGTTGTAAGCTATTTGTTTTAGAATATTTATTTCATTGTAATAATCGGTTTGTGACATGGGGATATTGATTACACGGTTGACGTAGCAGTGGAAGGCTGCCATTTTGTGTTGTACAGGGTGGTGAGAAAGTTCTGAAATAATGTGGTCAGTTACCGTTGGTTTTCTGTATATAGAAAAGGATAGATCATTGATGGTCTTTGTTATTGTTATGTCTAGAAAATTTAATTTATTGTTGGATTCGGTTTCCAATGTGAAAGATATCCTTGGGTGAATATTATTGATCTTATCAAGAAGTCCTTGGGCACCAGTTTCATTACAGTCTAAAAAGCACAAACAATCGTCAACGTATCTAAACCAATGTAGAATTTCACGGTTGTTATCTGTGACTATATGTGAGACTTCAAGATGATCCATGAAAAAATCAGCTAAAAAGGGTGATAGGCAGTTTCCCATCGCTAAACCATCAGGTTGTTGATAGTATTTATTGTTGAAGGAAAAAAAGTCTTGACAGAGGCAGAGGTCAAGTAAGGCTTTAATGTTAATTAATTTTGTTTGATCTATATTTTTTGATTTTAAAAAATCTGTTAAAATTGTTACTGTTTCGTCTTTCGGTACTGTTGTAAAAAGATTGGTTACGTCAAAAGAAACCATTAGACAATGGGGTGGTAAGTCAATATGTTTCAATTTGTTAACCAAATCCAAAGTATTGCTTACTCCATGTATTGGTTTAAAGTCAGTTATTTCCTTAATAAAATTGTAAATAAATGAAGCTAATTTGGAAGATGGTGTATTAGTAAAACTTACTACTGGCCTGATTGGAATGTTGGTCTTATGAATTTTGGGTAGACCGTAAAGTCGTGGCATGTTAGGATTGCTGGAAATAAGAGTTTTAGGAGCTTTGTTTTCCTCCAAGAAGTCACTGAAATGTTTTAAAAGGTTGTTAGTTCGCCGTATGTAGGTTTGAAAAGGGTTCTTATTAAGTAATTTAAAGTTATTGTCAATCAAAAAGGTTTCGACCTTTTCGACATAATCAGCTCTTTTTAGAATTACTAAACAGTTACCCTTGTCCGCTTTCGATATGATTAGATCTGCATTCTTTATTTTGCGTTTTAAACAATTTAATATTTTGAGATGTGAATCAGAAGAAGTATGGTTGATTTTTTTAATGTTTTTTCTAAAATTTTGTAGAATGATGTGTAAATCGTTGCGTAAAGATTGTTTATTATGAAATATATCAGAAAGTTGTTCAATGATTACATCTAGTTCCACTGCATATTCTAGAATATCACTTTCAGAAAGAGAAGATTTTAAACAATGTTTTAAGCCTAACCGCAAGAGATCCATCTCTTCATCACTGAAAAGAGTGTCTGAAAGATTTTTTACCCTGTCATGAAATTTAAAGTCAGAAAATTTGTTAGAATTTATAAGGCGGGATCTGTGATATTGGTTTTTCTGTTTTATAAGATTCTCCAATTTAGATTTAAGCTTGTTGAATTTTAGGTGTTTGTTGTAATTGACCTCATCTGAAAGATCGTTCATAAAAGAATCGGCTTGTTCGTTACCCAGATTACCTGACAAGTTGTTATACAATTGAATAAGTTTGCAATTGATAAAATCTATCCTGGCGTAGTGTTTACAAATTTCTTTCTTAATGATGCTTATCTGAAGGTCATCTATTTGTTTTTTTGGGACGTTCTTGGATGTCTTAACTCTTGCAAAAATGGGTGTAACCTGTTCCTTTATGCAATTATGTAGAAACCAAATGTCAACTTGTATGGTGGCTCTTCGTGAGGATAGCCTTCTGTATTTTTCAGCCAAATCTGCCATACTGCAGTATTATAGAAAATTCGCTGTGGCTGTGTACACGTGGAGTAGAATTGAAGAAAAGAGTCGAGTTTGTATTACGTGTAAAAACTTTTATTTTATTAAAATCTTAGCAGAGCGCTTTCGGCTTTCGCCATCTTCAGTGCTATCTGAAAGTGAGAATTGAAAATTTTTTAAAACGGTAGGTTAAATAATAAAATTCTTTGGAAAGAATTTGTGGAATGCAAAGAATTTAAAACATTTTTATTGATTCAAAATTTGATTTTCAATACTCACTCGTCAATATACAATGATATCCTCAAGGTGGAAAGGCATTACGTCCACACAATGTTTTGAAAAAGTTATTAAAATTGTAAAAGGACAACACGAAACAAAACATAAAACATCTTTGATTTAAAAAACGTGTTGACAGTGGTAAAAGTAACGAACAAGTAAACCGAAGAAATCGAAAATTCGAGATGAGGTTACAGAATTAAAAATCTATCCTTTTATTTTTACATGAAAAGAAGGATGTAATGAGTTTTAAGGTGCTTTATTGTAAACAACGAATGCACATCCTTGACGTGTTTTGGCGGGATTTTTTGAATTTAAAATGCGTTTCGTGGAAAGCATGAACTGACTTATGAAGAAAAGATCGAAAATAAAAAGAAAAATGTGGGGGAAGTAGAAGAAGTTACGACATGATGCAAAATGTTAAATGTAAAGGGGGGGGGGGGGGGGGTGTAGGAGTTTTTGAATAATCGAACGTTATAATGACTGTAGAGTAATTGTGGTTGCCTATAGTGTATGCAAATTGAAGTTCTGAAAACTGAATGTTGACGACTAAATGGTGAAGTAATATTTAAATAATAAACAATTTATCGATTAAAGTTGAAAAAGATTTTTTTATAAAGTATTAGTATATGGGGGGGGGGGATTCTATGAAAACAAAATGGATCTGCAGAGGAAGGGAGAAACTAATTATGTCAGAAAGTGACTTATTCCAGGAGACGTCTATGAAGTGGTGTAAATTGTCTGTTGAGATTTACCTGTGTATTAAGGCACAAATTATTATTTTTGAGTTCTCTATTGATTTCAATGTCTTCAAGGAAATCCAATCTATTAAAGTTCCTTGAAGAAATATTGTGTATTATTTTTGAATTGTTCTGAGGACTGAAGTTGTGTTTAAAATCCTTTAGGTGAGTGCCAAAGGCAGAAGAAGATCTATTAAGATGTTCATAAATGCGTGTCTTTAGAGCTCTGCAAGTCCTGCCTATGTAGGAACTATCACAGGAGCCGCATTTTAATTTATAAATACCACTTTTTGAAAGTTTCTCTATTTTGTCCTTAGAATTAACCAATTGAGAGCCTATTTGATTTTTTGTTTTGTAGGAAACTTTTATGTCTTTGCAGTGCTCTCTAAAACATTTAGTGACCTCTTTGCAGACAGTGTCATTAATGTATGGAATGGCGATAAATTTGCATGGGGTGTTTTGTGAAGGGAATAATTCTTTTTTCATTTTTTTGAGTTTTGTTTTTTGGATAAGTTTAGGGATAATATTGGGGTCATAGTTATTGTTGTAAGCTATTTGTTTTAGAATATTTATTTCATTGTAATAATCGGTTTGTGACATGGGGATATTGATTACACGGTTGACGTAGCAGTGGAAGGCTGCCATTTTGTGTTGTACAGGGTGGTGAGAAAGAGATAGCACTGAAGATGGCGAAAGCCGAAAGCGCTCTGCTAAGATTTTAATAAAATAAAAGTTTTTACACGTAATACAAACTCGACTCTTTTCTTCAATTCTACTCCACGTGTACACAGCCACAGCGAATTTTCTATAATACTGCAGTATGGCAGATTTGGCTGAAAAATACAGAAGGCTATCCTCACGAAGAGCCACCATACAAGTTGACATTTGGTTTCTACATAATTGCATAAAGGAACAGGTTACACCCATTTTTGCAAGAGTTAAGACATCCAAGAACGTCCCAAAAAAACAAATAGATGACCTTCAGATAAGCATCATTAAGAAAGAAATTTGTAAACACTACGCCAGGATAGATTTTATCAATTGCAAACTTATTCAATTGTATAACAACTTGTCAGGTAATCTGGGTAACGAACAAGCCGATTCTTTTATGAACGATCTTTCAGATGAGGTCAATTACAACAAACACCTAAAATTCAACAAGCTTAAATCTAAATTGGAGAATCTTATAAAACAGAAAAACCAATATCACAGATCCCGCCTTATAAATTCTAACAAATTTTCTGACTTTAAATTTCATGACAGGGTAAAAAATCTTTCAGACACTCTTTTCAGTGATGAAGAGATGGATCTCTTGCGGTTAGGCTTAAAACATTGTTTAAAATCTTCTCTTTCTGAAAGTGATATTCTAGAATATGCAGTGGAACTAGATGTAATCATTGAACAACTTTCTGATATATTTCATAATAAACAATCTTTACGCAACGATTTACACATCATTCTACACAATTTTAGAAAAAACATTAAAAAAATCAACCATACTTCTTCTGATTCACATCTCAAAATATTAAATTGTTTAAAACGCAAAATAAAGAATGCAGATCTAATCATATCGAAAGCGGACAAGGGTAACTGTTTAGTAATTCTAAAAAGAGCTGATTATGTCGAAAAGGTCGAAACCTTTTTGATTGACAATAACTTTAAATTACTTAATAAGAACCCTTTTCAAACCTACATACGGCGAACTAACAACCTTTTAAAACATTTCAGTGACTTCTTGGAGGAAAACAAAGCTCCTAAAACTCTTATTTCCAGCAATCCTAACATGCCACGACTTTACGGTCTACCCAAAATTCATAAGACCAACATTCCAATCAGGCCAGTAGTAAGTTTTACTAATACACCATCTTCCAAATTAGCTTCATTTATTTACAATTTTATTAAGGAAATAACTGACTTTAAACCAATACATGGAGTAAGCAATACTTTGGATTTGGTTAACAAATTGAAACATATTGACTTACCACCCCATTGTCTAATGGTTTCTTTTGACGTAACCAATCTTTTTACAACAGTACCGAAAGACGAAACAGTAACAATTTTAACAGATTTTTTAAAATCAAAAAATATAGATCAAACAAAATTAATTAACATTAAAGCCTTACTTGACCTCTGCCTCTGTCAAGACTTTTTTTCCTTCAACAATAAATACTATCAACAACCTGATGGTTTAGCGATGGGAAACTGCCTATCACCCTTTTTAGCTGATTTTTTCATGGATCATCTTGAAGTCTCACATATAGTCACAGATAACAACCGTGAAATTCTACATTGGTTTAGATACGTTGACGATTGTTTGTGCTTTTTAGACTGTAATGAAACTGGTGCCCAAGGACTTCTTGATAAGATCAATAATATTCACCCAAGGATATCTTTCACATTGGAAACCGAATCCAACAATAAATTAAATTTTCTAGACATAACAATAACAAAGACCATCAATGATCTATCCTTTTCTATATACAGAAAACCAACGGTAACTGACCACATTATTTCAGAACTTTCTCACCACCCTGTACAACACAAAATGGCAGCCTTCCACTGCTACGTCAACCGTGTAATCAATATCCCCATGTCACAAACCGATTATTACAATGAAATAAATATTCTAAAACAAATAGCTTACAACAATAACTATGACCCCAATATTATCCCTAAACTTATCCAAAAAACAAAACTCAAAAAAATGAAAAAAGAATTATTCCCTTCACAAAACACCCCATGCAAATTTATCGCCATTCCATACATTAATGACACTGTCTGCAAAGAGGTCACTAAATGTTTTAGAGAGCACTGCAAAGACATAAAAGTTTCCTACAAAACAAAAAATCAAATAGGCTCTCAATTGGTTAATTCTAAGGACAAAATAGAGAAACTTTCAAAAAGTGGTATTTATAAATTAAAATGCGGCTCCTGTGATAGTTCCTACATAGGCAGGACTTGCAGAGCTCTAAAGACACGCATTTATGAACATCTTAATAGATCTTCTTCTGCCTTTGGCACTCACCTAAAGGATTTTAAACACAACTTCAGTCCTCAGAACAATTCAAAAATAATACACAATATTTCTTCAAGGAACTTTAATAGATTGGATTTCCTTGAAGACATTGAAATCAATAGAGAACTCAAAAATAATAATTTGTGCCTTAATACACAGGTAAATCTCAACAGACAATTTACACCACTTCATAGACGTCTCCTGGAATAAGTCACTTTCTGACATAATTAGTTTCTCCCTTCCTCTGCAGATCCATTTTGTTTTCATAGAATCCCCCCCCCCCCCATATACTAATACTTTATAAAAAAATCTTTTTCAACTTTAATCGATAAATTGTTTATTATTTAAATATTACTTCACCATTTAGTCGTCAACATTCAGTTTTCAGAACTTCAATTTGCATACACTATAGGCAACCACAATTACTCTACAGTCATTATAACGTTCGATTATTCAAAAACTCCTACACCCCCCCCCCCCCCTTTACATTTAACATTTTGCATCATGTCGTAACTTCTTCTACTTCCCCCACATTTTTCTTTTTATTTTCGATCTTTTCTTCATAAGTCAGTTCATGCTTTCCACGAAACGCATTTTAAATTCAAAAAATCCCGCCAAAACACGTCAAGGATGTGCATTCGTTGTTTACAATAAAGCACCTTAAAACTCATTACATCCTTCTTTTCATGTAAAAATAAAAGGATAGATTTTTAATTCTGTAACCTCATCTCGAATTTTCGATTTCTTCGGTTTACTTGTTCGTTACTTTTACCACTGTCAACACGTTTTTTAAATCAAAGATGTTTTATGTTTTGTTTCGTGTTGTCCTTTTACAATTTTAATA
The DNA here is from genome assembly GCA_963969555.1 of Polydrusus pterygomalis. Lineage (NCBI taxonomy): Eukaryota > Metazoa > Arthropoda > Insecta > Coleoptera > Curculionidae > Polydrusus > Polydrusus pterygomalis. The sequence continues at coordinate 13,761,428 of OZ018383.1, forward strand.
ACTTTTTCAAAACATTGTGTGGACGTAATGCCTTTCCACCTTGAGGATATCATTGTATATTGACGAGTGAGTATTGAAAATCAAATTTTGAATCAATAAAAATGTTTTAAATTCTTTGCATTCCACAAATTCTTTCCAAAGAATTTTATTATTTAACCTACCGTTTTAAAAAATTTTCAATTCTCACTTTCAGATAGCACTGAAGATGGCGAAAGCCGAAAGCGCTCTGCTAAGATTTTAATAAAATAAAAGTTTTTACACGTAATACAAACTCGACTCTTTTCTTCAATTCTACTCCACGTGTACACAGCCACAGCGAATTTTCTATAATACTGCAGTATGGCAGATTTGGCTGAAAAATACAGAAGGCTATCCTCACGAAGAGCCACCATACAAGTTGACATTTGGTTTCTACATAATTGCATAAAGGAACAGGTTACACCCATTTTTGCAAGAGTTAAGACATCCAAGAACGTCCCAAAAAAACAAATAGATGACCTTCAGATAAGCATCATTAAGAAAGAAATTTGTAAACACTACGCCAGGATAGATTTTATCAATTGCAAACTTATTCAATTGTATAACAACTTGTCAGGTAATCTGGGTAACGAACAAGCCGATTCTTTTATGAACGATCTTTCAGATGAGGTCAATTACAACAAACACCTAAAATTCAACAAGCTTAAATCTAAATTGGAGAATCTTATAAAACAGAAAAACCAATATCACAGATCCCGCCTTATAAATTCTAACAAATTTTCTGACTTTAAATTTCATGACAGGGTAAAAAATCTTTCAGACACTCTTTTCAGTGATGAAGAGATGGATCTCTTGCGGTTAGGCTTAAAACATTGTTTAAAATCTTCTCTTTCTGAAAGTGATATTCTAGAATATGCAGTGGAACTAGATGTAATCATTGAACAACTTTCTGATATATTTCATAATAAACAATCTTTACGCAACGATTTACACATCATTCTACACAATTTTAGAAAAAACATTAAAAAAATCAACCATACTTCTTCTGATTCACATCTCAAAATATTAAATTGTTTAAAACGCAAAATAAAGAATGCAGATCTAATCATATCGAAAGCGGACAAGGGTAACTGTTTAGTAATTCTAAAAAGAGCTGATTATGTCGAAAAGGTCGAAACCTTTTTGATTGACAATAACTTTAAATTACTTAATAAGAACCCTTTTCAAACCTACATACGGCGAACTAACAACCTTTTAAAACATTTCAGTGACTTCTTGGAGGAAAACAAAGCTCCTAAAACTCTTATTTCCAGCAATCCTAACATGCCACGACTTTACGGTCTACCCAAAATTCATAAGACCAACATTCCAATCAGGCCAGTAGTAAGTTTTACTAATACACCATCTTCCAAATTAGCTTCATTTATTTACAATTTTATTAAGGAAATAACTGACTTTAAACCAATACATGGAGTAAGCAATACTTTGGATTTGGTTAACAAATTGAAACATATTGACTTACCACCCCATTGTCTAATGGTTTCTTTTGACGTAACCAATCTTTTTACAACAGTACCGAAAGACGAAACAGTAACAATTTTAACAGATTTTTTAAAATCAAAAAATATAGATCAAACAAAATTAATTAACATTAAAGCCTTACTTGACCTCTGCCTCTGTCAAGACTTTTTTTCCTTCAACAATAAATACTATCAACAACCTGATGGTTTAGCGATGGGAAACTGCCTATCACCCTTTTTAGCTGATTTTTTCATGGATCATCTTGAAGTCTCACATATAGTCACAGATAACAACCGTGAAATTCTACATTGGTTTAGATACGTTGACGATTGTTTGTGCTTTTTAGACTGTAATGAAACTGGTGCCCAAGGACTTCTTGATAAGATCAATAATATTCACCCAAGGATATCTTTCACATTGGAAACCGAATCCAACAATAAATTAAATTTTCTAGACATAACAATAACAAAGACCATCAATGATCTATCCTTTTCTATATACAGAAAACCAACGGTAACTGACCACATTATTTCAGAACTTTCTCACCACCCTGTACAACACAAAATGGCAGCCTTCCACTGCTACGTCAACCGTGTAATCAATATCCCCATGTCACAAACCGATTATTACAATGAAATAAATATTCTAAAACAAATAGCTTACAACAATAACTATGACCCCAATATTATCCCTAAACTTATCCAAAAAACAAAACTCAAAAAAATGAAAAAAGAATTATTCCCTTCACAAAACACCCCATGCAAATTTATCGCCATTCCATACATTAATGACACTGTCTGCAAAGAGGTCACTAAATGTTTTAGAGAGCACTGCAAAGACATAAAAGTTTCCTACAAAACAAAAAATCAAATAGGCTCTCAATTGGTTAATTCTAAGGACAAAATAGAGAAACTTTCAAAAAGTGGTATTTATAAATTAAAATGCGGCTCCTGTGATAGTTCCTACATAGGCAGGACTTGCAGAGCTCTAAAGACACGCATTTATGAACATCTTAATAGATCTTCTTCTGCCTTTGGCACTCACCTAAAGGATTTTAAACACAACTTCAGTCCTCAGAACAATTCAAAAATAATACACAATATTTCTTCAAGGAACTTTAATAGATTGGATTTCCTTGAAGACATTGAAATCAATAGAGAACTCAAAAATAATAATTTGTGCCTTAATACACAGGTAAATCTCAACAGACAATTTACACCACTTCATAGACGTCTCCTGGAATAAGTCACTTTCTGACATAATTAGTTTCTCCCTTCCTCTGCAGATCCATTTTGTTTTCATAGAATCCCCCCCCCCCCATATACTAATACTTTATAAAAAAATCTTTTTCAACTTTAATCGATAAATTGTTTATTATTTAAATATTACTTCACCATTTAGTCGTCAACATTCAGTTTTCAGAACTTCAATTTGCATACACTATAGGCAACCACAATTACTCTACAGTCATTATAACGTTCGATTATTCAAAAACTCCTACACCCCCCCCCCCCCCTTTACATTTAACATTTTGCATCATGTCGTAACTTCTTCTACTTCCCCCACATTTTTCTTTTTATTTTCGATCTTTTCTTCATAAGTCAGTTCATGCTTTCCACGAAACGCATTTTAAATTCAAAAAATCCCGCCAAAACACGTCAAGGATGTGCATTCGTTGTTTATACAATAAAGCACCTTAAAACTCATTACATCCTTCTTTTCATGTAAAAATAAAAGGATAGATTTTTAATTCTGTAACCTCATCTCGAATTTTCGATTTCTTCGGTTTACTTGTTCGTTACTTTTACCACTGTCAACACGTTTTTTAAATCAAAGATGTTTTATGTTTTGTTTCGTGTTGTCCTTTTACAATTTTAATAACTTTTTCAAAACATTGTGTGGACGTAATGCCTTTCCACCTTGAGGATATCATTGTATATTGACGAGTGAGTATTGAAAATCAAATTTTGAATCAATAAAAATGTTTTAAATTCTTTGCATTCCACAAATTCTTTCCAAAGAATTTTATTATTTAACCTACCGTTTTAAAAAATTTTCAATTCTCACTTTCAGATAGCACTGAAGATGGCGAAAGCCGAAAGCGCTCTGCTAAGATTTTAATAAAATAAAAGTTTTTACACGTAATACAAACTCGACTCTTTTCTTCAATTCTACTCCACGTGTACACAGCCACAGCGAATTTTCTATAATACTGCAGTATGGCAGATTTGGCTGAAAAATACAGAAGGCTATCCTCACGAAGAGCCACCATACAAGTTGACATTTGGTTTCTACATAATTGCATAAAGGAACAGGTTACACCCATTTTTGCAAGAGTTAAGACATCCAAGAACGTCCCAAAAAAACAAATAGATGACCTTCAGATAAGCATCATTAAGAAAGAAATTTGTAAACACTACGCCAGGATAGATTTTATCAATTGCAAACTTATTCAATTGTATAACAACTTGTCAGGTAATCTGGGTAACGAACAAGCCGATTCTTTTATGAACGATCTTTCAGATGAGGTCAATTACAACAAACACCTAAAATTCAACAAGCTTAAATCTAAATTGGAGAATCTTATAAAACAGAAAAACCAATATCACAGATCCCGCCTTATAAATTCTAACAAATTTTCTGACTTTAAATTTCATGACAGGGTAAAAAATCTTTCAGACACTCTTTTCAGTGATGAAGAGATGGATCTCTTGCGGTTAGGCTTAAAACATTGTTTAAAATCTTCTCTTTCTGAAAGTGATATTCTAGAATATGCAGTGGAACTAGATGTAATCATTGAACAACTTTCTGATATATTTCATAATAAACAATCTTTACGCAACGATTTACACATCATTCTACACAATTTTAGAAAAAACATTAAAAAAATCAACCATACTTCTTCTGATTCACATCTCAAAATATTAAATTGTTTAAAACGCAAAATAAAGAATGCAGATCTAATCATATCGAAAGCGGACAAGGGTAACTGTTTAGTAATTCTAAAAAGAGCTGATTATGTCGAAAAGGTCGAAACCTTTTTGATTGACAATAACTTTAAATTACTTAATAAGAACCCTTTTCAAACCTACATACGGCGAACTAACAACCTTTTAAAACATTTCAGTGACTTCTTGGAGGAAAACAAAGCTCCTAAAACTCTTATTTCCAGCAATCCTAACATGCCACGACTTTACGGTCTACCCAAAATTCATAAGACCAACATTCCAATCAGGCCAGTAGTAAGTTTTACTAATACACCATCTTCCAAATTAGCTTCATTTATTTACAATTTTATTAAGGAAATAACTGACTTTAAACCAATACATGGAGTAAGCAATACTTTGGATTTGGTTAACAAATTGAAACATATTGACTTACCACCCCATTGTCTAATGGTTTCTTTTGACGTAACCAATCTTTTTACAACAGTACCGAAAGACGAAACAGTAACAATTTTAACAGATTTTTTAAAATCAAAAAATATAGATCAAACAAAATTAATTAACATTAAAGCCTTACTTGACCTCTGCCTCTGTCAAGACTTTTTTTCCTTCAACAATAAATACTATCAACAACCTGATGGTTTAGCGATGGGAAACTGCCTATCACCCTTTTTAGCTGATTTTTTCATGGATCATCTTGAAGTCTCACATATAGTCACAGATAACAACCGTGAAATTCTACATTGGTTTAGATACGTTGACGATTGTTTGTGCTTTTTAGACTGTAATGAAACTGGTGCCCAAGGACTTCTTGATAAGATCAATAATATTCACCCAAGGATATCTTTCACATTGGAAACCGAATCCAACAATAAATTAAATTTTCTAGACATAACAATAACAAAGACCATCAATGATCTATCCTTTTCTATATACAGAAAACCAACGGTAACTGACCACATTATTTCAGAACTTTCTCACCACCCTGTACAACACAAAATGGCAGCCTTCCACTGCTACGTCAACCGTGTAATCAATATCCCCATGTCACAAACCGATTATTACAATGAAATAAATATTCTAAAACAAATAGCTTACAACAATAACTATGACCCCAATATTATCCCTAAACTTATCCAAAAAACAAAACTCAAAAAAATGAAAAAAGAATTATTCCCTTCACAAAACACCCCATGCAAATTTATCGCCATTCCATACATTAATGACACTGTCTGCAAAGAGGTCACTAAATGTTTTAGAGAGCACTGCAAAGACATAAAAGTTTCCTACAAAACAAAAAATCAAATAGGCTCTCAATTGGTTAATTCTAAGGACAAAATAGAGAAACTTTCAAAAAGTGGTATTTATAAATTAAAATGCGGCTCCTGTGATAGTTCCTACATAGGCAGGACTTGCAGAGCTCTAAAGACACGCATTTATGAACATCTTAATAGATCTTCTTCTGCCTTTGGCACTCACCTAAAGGATTTTAAACACAACTTCAGTCCTCAGAACAATTCAAAAATAATACACAATATTTCTTCAAGGAACTTTAATAGATTGGATTTCCTTGAAGACATTGAAATCAATAGAGAACTCAAAAATAATAATTTGTGCCTTAATACACAGGTAAATCTCAACAGACAATTTACACCACTTCATAGACGTCTCCTGGAATAAGTCACTTTCTGACATAATTAGTTTCTCCCTTCCTCTGCAGATCCATTTTGTTTTCATAGAATCCCCCCCCCCCCATATACTAATACTTTATAAAAAAATCTTTTTCAACTTTAATCGATAAATTGTTTATTATTTAAATATTACTTCACCATTTAGTCGTCAACATTCAGTTTTCAGAACTTCAATTTGCATACACTATAGGCAACCACAATTACTCTACAGTCATTATAACGTTCGATTATTCAAAAACTCCTACACCCCCCCCCCCCCCTTTACATTTAACATTTTGCATCATGTCGTAACTTCTTCTACTTCCCCCACATTTTTCTTTTTATTTTCGATCTTTTCTTCATAAGTCAGTTCATGCTTTCCACGAAACGCATTTTAAATTCAAAAAATCCCGCCAAAACACGTCAAGGATGTGCATTCGTTGTTTACAATAAAGCACCTTAAAACTCATTACATCCTTCTTTTCATGTAAAAATAAAAGGATAGATTTTTAATTCTGTAACCTCATCTCGAATTTTCGATTTCTTCGGTTTACTTGTTCGTTACTTTTACCACTGTCAACACGTTTTTTAAATCAAAGATGTTTTATGTTTTGTTTCGTGTTGTCCTTTTACAATTTTAATAACTTTTTCAAAACATTGTGTGGACGTAATGCCTTTCCACCTTGAGGATATCATTGTATATTGACGAGTGAGTATTGAAAATCAAATTTTGAATCAATAAAAATGTTTTAAATTCTTTGCATTCCACAAATTCTTTCCAAAGAATTTTATTATTTAACCTACCGTTTTAAAAAATTTTCAATTCTCACTTTCAGATAGCACTGAAGATGGCGAAAGCCGAAAGCGCTCTGCTAAGATTTTAATAAAATAAAAGTTTTTACACGTAATACAAACTCGACTCTTTTCTTCAAATAAAGTAAAGGCAAATGGTTTTACATCGATGTATAAAACTTAATCTACGAGGGTTGATCAAAATTTTCAAGAATCTGGCAAAAAATAAAAATTCTATTAGACTGTCAAAATTTCGTACAGAGGCTAAAAATGCCTAAATAAACAACTTTCTCGAATAAAGTTTTTCAATATTTTTATAAATAAGGGCATTTTTGAACCTATTTTATTAAAAATGTCAAATTTGACAGGTAACGCACGTCATTTTTGGTTTTTAGGTAAACAAAAACTAACTGCTTTTTCAATTTTTACCTATACCTAATAATAATAAAAAATCCCATTTGATGCGGACTTTCTTGCGGACACTGTAGTTTTTTCATTAAGGTGGGAGTATCAACATGCTTGCTAACCTATAACCTATTTCGTGTAGATTTATTTATGTTTTCTAGCTTTTATACAAAATTTAAAGAAAATCATTATCGACTTGATATTCTATAGGTAATAATTGACATATTTAATAAATGTCAAGGAATTTCATAACTTATTTTAGGATAATTGTATAGCGAAAAATATCGGGTAAGATTTTTTTTAACATTATTATGTCATTGTCACTCATGATTCTTTCAGTATACAATTCTCCTAAAATTAGCAATGAAATAAATTGATATTTTTGTAATATATCAGATATTACCTAAGTAATGTGCCGACGATGCTGATTTTATTTAAATGTTAGTTTAAAAAATAATAAACTTGAAAAAACAAAGCGAAATAGGTTATAGGTTGGCAGTAAATTGAACGACGTTGAGAATTCAACCTTAATATCATTTTTTTTAAACGATTTGACATATTGACAGCTGTTAAATATTGACAGGAGAATTTTTTGCTTATTTTTCCCGAAGTCTCCGCATCGAATACTAGACGACCCCATAATTTGTTTCGTCAAAATCGCTTCTTCGTTTTATACCTGACAGCTGTCAAAATTTTACAGGAGATTTTTTTGCGTGTAGATTATTATATTGTAAGCGGTTCTTGATAAGTCTACAAAATTTAAATTAAATCTGACCGTTTAAAGTGTGTCAAACCGGGTTCAAAGAAATCGGTTACGGACAAACAAACATACAGGTGAAGCTAATAAAAGCCTGTTAATGATGCAGAATTATCTAGTATTTCTAATGATGTAACCGGAGGTTTACCACAATGTGGGAGTTTGCGGAGAATTATAGAATTTTAAAAATTAATTTTCAATTGTGCCCCCTTGTGGCGAAATGCGGAACTTAAAAATAATTTCCAGAATTTTTGGCAACTATGAACAAGCGCGAACTAGGATGAAGAGAAGCCGTTTAAAAAACATGTAGGAAGCCAGCAGGAAGCAGCTGGCTTCCTGTTTCGGCTTTGATATGTTGCCACGTCTCTAGCGTTCTGTTGCGTAGCTATATATTCTGTGATATCGCTGAAAAGCATTTTTGGTAAGCTTTCCAGAGAGGTGTCACTTACGATTTCAAAGTTGGTGAGGATACTGCTTCATAAGGGTGGTCCGCAAAATAAACATACCTCAATTTTATTCCCCCGCGTTATTGTAGAAATGTTATTTTTATGTTATAGCCTTAAACTATGAATTTTTTTACATTGTTAATGTAAATTGTAATGATTTTCTTTTATAAAAAGGTTTGGTTGAACACAAGGAAGTCCCCAAATCAGTTAGTTTCGAACAATCAGATGAAATACCTTCGTCACCTGATAGTGGCGGGGGCAAAAAGCGAACTACATCGTCCTCAAAAGCGGAAGAAACGAAACAGGTAATTTTAGAAACCAAATAACAAGTTACCTATTTTTCGCAATGAAATTTCACCAAGTCGGTATAAAAATTTCGTTCGATTTTTGTTTTATTACAGATCAAGAATGATATGATGATAATGGACGGACACAATAGGGCTATGGAGGCGCCTCTATACAAATCTTACCGGGTCCATATAGCAAATAAACTTTGGTGGTGGAACATTGATGTCCACTTAGGTAGGTACCTTCGCAATTATTTTAAAATCGTCCCTACTTTATTTATTTGTTTATTGACGTCAACAGAGATACAAACCGTAGACATTTACCTTTAGATACATGCAGCTTATCTCCTGCGCAAACAAAAGTTACGTTTTATGGATGAAAAAATGCGTCAGAGCGCATAGCTCGCCAGTCCGATGCCTTCCCTCCCAGCAGCATCGGGCATGCGCACAATCCTCTTGTTATCGGACTGTCCTTCTTTAGCGACCAGAACCGGCTCGGCGCTATTTTTGTTGTTGTGTTTTAAGTTTTCTCTGTGGATTCCTTGTTGTTTATTGTGGGTATTTAATATTTACGGATTTCTAGTTTTTGTGTAGTTTAACGAATTGTGTTCCTGTGACTCCTATTAGAATATAAGAAATTACTAGTAAGAGCCGTTGTATTATTTTATTATGGCCAAATAGGGGTAAAATACCGAATATTTCGTATTTTCAGTATGTATGGAGTAGTGATGTATCTTGATATATAACTTTATTTTATTATGATCCATTTAAACACTTCTATCTAGGCCTAGGCTACACAAATAAGGTATAAAAATAAAGAGAAACATACACCAAGACAGATTATCCCGATGCATGTTTTGGTATATTTTATTTGCAGCCCTGCAATCTAATTAGGTGCGCCTATTTTTCGGGCAATATATTGCTTCAAAAGGTTTAAAAGACTTTCTCTATATTACTTATATTATACAGTGACCGGCAAAGAGTTCGCAACATATGGGGAAAATTTTTATTAGCGGAATATTGAAAAATATTTTTTGGGGGATTGGATGTGCATGTCCCATAGCCTTAAAATCGATTTTGACATACGTCACGTGACCAATGGTATGGCGGGAAAGTTGAAAAAACCAATATGAAATCATCATAAATCAGATAAGTTGATGAGATATCGAAAAAATTTCAAGAATAAAAAGTGTTTAGAATTCCATTAGAACCTAAAATGCAATGTTTGGGATATCTACTTGAAAAAACATAAAATCGAATATTTTTGTAAATATTTTTTTACCGAATTAAAAATTTCCATATTTTTCCTTTCTTAAAGCTTCATTAAAGTAAAACTGACATCTGGTGACCACAACTAGAAATATTCTTTTGTTTTTCTGGCAATTTGGAGCAATAATTCAAAAAATTCGTTTACACTTGGATACCAGCTGTTGCAATAGTCTATTTCTAATAACCTTATCGATATTTTTTATATCGAAATATTCTATTATGTTAAGAAATCCTTAAATTCATTAATCCAAAGCAAATTTTATTTATAACCGTAAAAAATAATTTTGAATTCGCAGAAATCTTTAAAAAAATCTAAAAATTAATAAAAATTTAAATTATTTTAGATTTCTGCGAAATTCAAAATTATTTTTTACGGTTATAAATATAATTTGCTTTGGATTAATGAATTTAAGGATTTCTTAACATAATAGAATATTTCGATATAAAAAATATCGATAAGGTTATTAGAAATAGACTATTGCAACAGCTGGTATCCAAGTGTAAACACATATTTTGAATTATTGCTCCAAATTGTCAGAAAAACCAAAGAATATTTCTAGTTGTGGTCACCAGATGTCAGTTTTACTTTAATGAAGCTTTAAGAAAGGAAAAATATGGAAATTTTTAATTCGGTAAAAAAATATTCTATATATTCTAATGGAATTCTAAACACTTTTTATTCTTGGAATTTTTTCGATATCTCATCATTTATCTGATTTATGATGATTTCATATTGGTTTTTTCAACTTTCCCGCCATACCATTGGTCACGCGACGTACGTCAAAATCGATTTTAAGGTTATGGGACATGCACATCCAATCCCCCAAAAAAGATTTTTCAATATTCCGCTAATAAAATTTTTTCCCATATGTTGCGAACTCTTTGCCGGTCACTGTATAAAAGAAAAAAGTAAATAGCTAGGTATGTTTATATTATTCCACGGGTCAAGTTCTCGGGCAAAAACTTTTTCAAATTCTTGAACAAGAAATTGTGCTTAAAAATGTTTTACACGTACCCAAGTTTTTGCCAAATTGTAAAAATCAATACATGTTTTATACCAACTAATATTTGACTTGAAGTTAGGTACGCGATAACATCAACGATTGGTTATTTTGCTGGTTTTGTTTGTTTTTTATATTCGATTTTATAAGTTTTATAGTTTAATTGACTTGTTCTCTTGCTTTTTGAACTAAAATCATTTTTAAACAAATTTTAGAAACAAATCCCTAAAAACAATTTTCTAACTACTAAAAATGCCTACCTTATTTCCCAACTTGATAAAAAATTGAAAAGAAATTCCAATTTTTGACAAGAATTTGGGGCAAATTTTAGCTGTTTACACGTAAAGTTAATTGAAGGTCAACTTTTACAATTTCTTGAGCAAGAACTTACATTTTAAAGCCCAGACCTGTCTATTTTCCCATTCGTCAAATGATAATGTTGCAGTGCGCATGTCTAATCGTGTGTAGCTTTGTTTACAAGCGCGAGGCCACAAATTTGCTACTTTCGTGATTATTGTTTGCTTATCTAAAGATAAATATCTATCTATGATACAAACAGGCAAAGAGATAATTCACTGAAGTATCCCCAAAATATAATTAGAAACTATAATAAAACAGTGTAATCATGCTTTAGATTAACAGTTTTTTAATAATTTTAAGGTATAAGCAGCGAAAAAATAGAAATAGATCCCATAACTCAAAAAAACTCGAAACTTCAGCTGGTAAAACAGGCACCGGTCAGTCATCCCATGGATAGTATAGCTTGGTGCGAGGAGACCGAATCTAGGGGCAACAGGAGTACTTTTAGGGTGGTGTATTCCAGTGGATTCGGCACGAGCAGTACCGAACGCGCCAATTTGTATGAGAATTGTAAGTGGTTCGCATGTTTTTTACGTTTCGAGATGCAAATGTCACTTTTATCGTGTGGAACACCCTATATATTTTTTGATCATACTAATTTTTTAGCTAGGCTTGGAGTCTAGTATTTTCACAACAAAGAGAAACTTTTGCAAATGATAATTTACATACAGTGTCACCAGTAAAGTCCGCATCATATGGGATTTTTTTATTAATAGCTTTATTTAAAATTTGACTTTGTCACCAAGTTCTGCTTCGATTGGGATGAAAATTAAGCAAAAAAATAGTAGTCACGTGATTCGCATTATCTGTCAAATTTTAATTTTTTCCAAAAAATTATTCAAAAGTAGGGTTACTTCTGAAAATATTTAAAAAAGTTTCTTTAAATGCAGTTTCTAGCCCACATGCAAAATTTTAGCTGCATAAGATAATTTTGATTTTTTACCCATATTTTGAAAATTGCATCACTTTTGCAAAATAAGACTCGACGCAACCTACATAAAACTTCTTAGTTTTGACAATGCTTTATTTCAGATACATTTTCTTTAAAGTAGCGCTATATTAAATGTGTGTTTTTCTACAAAATCAAAATTAGGCTATTAAAATTTGGTCGCATGTGATGCAAAGTTTATTTGTTTTTGACCCTGTATAAGGTAACTTCATAAAATAAGTATTTTTGAAAACGTTGGTTGTGTTTGGAAGTAATACACCTTAATATTAAGACAGTGTCATCAGTAAAGTGTTCATTAAATGGAAAATAAATTTTAGTTTAACTTAACGTAAAGTTTATCTATTTTCAACCATTTAATTTCAAACCCCTTTATTTTATTTTTTATTTTTTTCTTTCAGCCAAAAACTACGTTTTCAAAAATACCTATATTATGAAGTTATCTTATACAGGGCCAAAAACAAATAAACTTTGCATCACATGGGACCAAATTTTAATAGCCCACTTTGATTTTGTAAAAAAACACACATTTAATATGGCGCTACTTTAAAGAAAATGTATCTGATATAAAGCATTGTCAAAACTGAGAAGTTTTATGTAGGTTGCGTTAAGTCTTATTTTGCAAAAGTGGTGCAATTTACAAAATATAGGTAAAAAAATCAAAATTATCTTATGCAGCTAAAATTTTGCATGTGGTCTAGAAACTGCGTTTAAATAAACTTTTTCTAATAACTTTTTTCGATATTTTCAGAAACAACCCCACTTTTGAATTATTTTTTGGAAAAAATCAAAATTTGACAGATAATGCGAATCACGTGACTACTATTTTGTTGCTTAATTTTCATCTCGATCGAAGCAGACCTTGATGCCAAAGTCAAATTTTGAATAAAGCTATTAATAAAAAAATCCCATATGATGCGGACTTTACTGGTGACGCTGTACAAGTCGGATTATCTTGAAAACTATATTTTTTTTCGTACTTATGTATATTAAATCGTTGGCGAAAAAGGTATAAAATGCACATAGAATTCAAAACTCCACTCCAAACTCCAATATAGGGTGTCCAATTTAAAAAAAATCAAACTTCGTGAGAGCCTACTTTCAAAGCGCACCCCAACACACAAAAGCTTATTTTCGACAAATTTTATATTCAAGGTGCAAAATGACTCTGCGCAATCGTTGACTCACCGGGTATATACAGTGTGTATCAGCCAAATGGAATAAATTCGATAATAAATACATGGGGGCGTGTCCGAAAAAACGCTCGGACACGTCGATTTTTATTTCTAGTTGCGTATTTTTTTCAATAAAAGCTTTTTATACAGGGTGTGTCATGTAACAGTTGCCATTACCAACTTTCTTATTTTAAATGCAACACCCTGTATATTATTCAATTTTTGGATTCTTCAGAAAATTTTGAACATGTTTCATGTACAATATCCTATACCTATGTTCAACTGTTTCGGAAATATTAAGTGTTTTCAGATTTATTGCATTTCAGCGTTTCTTTTTACTGATATGAAATTAAAAAAAGGTATAAATAGTTTTGTTTAAAACTCCGGACCTTAACCAATTGTTGTCTGTCTGTAGGACAGTAGTTGTCAGTGTTATAGTCGTTTGAATTTCGTTAATTGCATATCAGAAAAATGGTTTATTTAACAGAAATGCACAAAATAAGAATTCTACATATGATTGGTTATGGAGATAAAACACGGACACAAATGGAAGTTGCTCGCTTAGTTCATGAAAAATTTCCAAATTTGCCGCCTATAACTCAAGGGAAAATTAGTAAAATCGAAAAGCAGTTTCGCCAGCTTGGACATGTAAAGCAGATAAAAAAAAGTAGCTACCAATGCAATAAGTGATGATACTAAATTAGATATTATGCTTGAGTTTGAGGAAAACCCACATACTTCTAGTCGAAAAACAGCCCCAATGTTTCATGTTAGCCATTCATCGATTATTCGAACATTACAAGAAAATAAAATGTATCCCTATAAAATGATACCTGTACTCATGAGCTTATGGAAGGCGATTTTGATGGGAGAACGTTTTTTTGTGAACAAATGTTAGATAACAATCTGATCCAATTAGAAAATGTTTTGTTTTCTGATGAGTGCACCTTTACACTTCCCGGTCATGCTAATCATCAGTATTGCCGCTATTGGTCTAGGAAAAATCCTCACTGGACTAGAGAAGATCATACGCAATACCCTGAAAAGGTTAATATTTGGACAAGAATAGTTGGAGATCATATCATTAATGGCAATTTAAATAGTGATAATTATTTAGCACTGCTCCAAAATAATGTGTTGCCAACTTCGACAAACTTATATCCTGATCCAGCAAACCCACAACTTCCAGCGAATATGATATGGTTTCAGCAAGATAGAGCACCGTCCCATTACCAAATCAATGTCCGGCAGTACATCAACCGAGTATTTCCAAATCGGTGGATAGGGAGGCGTCGATCGATGGAATGGCCAGCACGATCCCCTGATCTGACGCCATTAGACTTCTTCTTATGGGGTTGTGTCAAAATATTTTATACAAAACTAAACCCCTCGACTTAGCTGACTTAAGAATAACGCTTGCGATTAGATCGGTCACGCCTGAGATGTTCAGTAACATTAGAAGAAATTTCTATTTAAGATTAGGATGTTGCCAAGCCAAGACGTTCGCGGCGAGCATTTTCAACATCTCCTACATTAATGTTTTTTTTTGTTTTTACATTATCAAGAAATATACAGTATTACTTATATTAGTTTTTGAGTGTGTTGTTAATTTTTGCAATAAATCTGAAAACACTTAATATTTCCGAAACAGTTGAAGATATTGGATATTGTACAGGGTGTCCAGTTTTCGACACTTTTGACGGGTATCTCAGTTATTAGTACAGATATAATGATGCGGTTTTCGCAAACCTGTGTCACTTTTTTGTGAAACAAACGAAGCCCTTAACAGATTTATCATGGCCATCTTGGTTTTTGAGATACAGGTCGAAATTGAAAACGGTGCATTTTCAGACACCCCTTGTATTTTAGTTATCTTATACCTCATCGAAAATATAAGAAGGGGGTGTTATACAGTTTTTTACGTAGAATCCAGTGGCGTAGTTAGTATTTTTCCAGGTGTCCCCATTTTTGAGAAATATACCAAAGTTATGTTTTTTTAAATGGAACGCCCTGTATATTTTTTCATATTTGCATTCTGCTTACTAAGAACTTTTCAAAAATATATAATAGTTGGCACTTTGTTTTAAGAGAAGGTTAAAATTTATATTTTTTAAATAACAAGCTTTAAGTTGACAGTAGGCCGTGTATTTTATTTTAATAAAAATAAATTGACGATACACTACACTATTAATATTACTTTATAGTTTAATTTCAAACTTTAAGTTTTTTAATACTTACGATAGTAAAAAGTCATTTTCTCTTACTGTTACGTAGGTATATTATCGGAATAAACAAAAACATCTAGTAGGCCTTGACTTATCCAGGCTATACAACAAAATTTTCATAATGGCGTTTAGCTCTTGTCAGAATTGTATTTAGGTATTTAAGGTTGAAAAGTTACTCATAACTTATTTATGATTATGTAATATATTTTATATTCATCTTTTTCTCTATTTTCCTTATTGTATGTTTTAGGTGGAGGCTGTGTAAAGGTTCCATGTTCAATTAAATTTTTCTTTAGTAGGGAAAATCTATCTATAAATGGCTGCCTTCTTTCAATATAAGACGCTAATTAAACAAACACTCCGTATATAACTTTAAAAATGGTCGTTGTAAAAATAATAATATGCTTACCTATTGAAATATAAATCGGCAGCTTCATGGGAGTTTTTATGGCTTTGTATAAAGCATACCAGCATAATATCGTATTTTTCATAATGTTCATACTTTTGGGCCATCGTTGAAATTGAACAATATCATAAATAAATTATAAGTAACTTTTCAACCTTAAATACCTAAATCAAATTATTCTGACAAGAGCTAAACGCCATTATGAAAATTTTGTTTTATAGCCTGGATAAGTCAAGGCCTACTAGATGTTTTTGTTTATTTCGATAATATACCTACGTAACAATAAGAGAAAATAATGACTTTTTACTATCGTATTAAAAAACTTAAAAATTTTAAATTAAACTATAAAGTAATATTGATGGTGTAGTGTAGTGTATCGTCAATTTATTTTTATTAAAATAAAATACACGGCCTACTGTCAACTTAAAGCTTGTTATTTAAAAAATATGAATTTTAACCTTCCTCTTAAAACAAAGTGCCAACTATTATATATTTTTGGAAAGCTCTCAGTAAGCAGAATGCAAATATGAAAAAATATACAGGGCGTTCCATTTAAAAAAACATAACTTTGGTATATTTCTCAAAAATGGGGACACCTGGAAAAATACTAACTACGCCACTGGATTCTACGTAAAAAACTGTATAACACCCCGTTCTTATATTTTCGATAAGGTATAAGATAACTAAAATACAAGGGGTGTCTGAAAATGCACCGTTTTCAATTTCGCCCTGTATCTCAAAAACCAAGATGGCCATGATAAATCCGTTAAGGGCATCGTTTGTTTCACAAAAAAGTGATACAGGTTTGCGAAAACCGCATCATTCTATCTGTACTAATAACTGAGATACCCGTCAAAAGTGTCGAAAACTGGACACCCTGTACATGAAATATGTCTAAAATTTTCTGAAGATTCCAAAAAATTGAATAATATACAGGGTGTTGCATTTAAAATAAGAAATTTGGTAATGGCCACTGTTACATGATACCCTGTTGTAGCTTGATTTAGCTGCGAAATTGTTGTCATATAGTGCTAGCCCTTTATTCTCTAATAAAAAGAAACCTGTAGATAATTTTGTCCAGTTTTTAACACAAATATTCCTATGTGCAATGATTGCAGTTGTGAGTTTCAAAATTAATGACAAATTAATAAATTTTTCTAGCTTTTAGTTTATCATCTTCCCTCCAGTCGTCGCCCAGCTTTAAGCATTACGACTTTGAGGCCGAAAAAGATGTGGCCGAGGAAATAGTAAACAAAATCAACCTCATCCTCAATTTGAGGTCGAGTCAGAGTAGGAGGGAATACTTGGCCGCCAAAGAACGTAAAAATTTTAGTAAAAGAAAAAGTTTTAAGTACTTGAAGTCCTAGTTTTGTGGTAGCGTTTTAAGGCTGGTGGAATAATAAATATTTATTGTTTTATACAGGCATGTTTCCTTTTACGGGGAGTACTATGAGGTTTCCCCTCTAACCATAGACATATTATACCTTTATGTATACAGGGTGTCCGGGAAAATGTGGGAAATCTCCCGGAAATGCAAAAAGCACGCGAAAAGAATACTACAAGTTCATATAAACTTCTTTCGTATCGGCCTCCTCTTCGGAGATATGGGCTCCCAAAGGGTTCCCATAGGGCTCCCATGGAATTAAGTTTTTGACACATAATTATTAAACCAACAGGTATATTTCAATTTTTTTTTCATATGATCTATACCAGGTAAGACCCTTCAAATTACTATCCCAGAAAGTGTTGCGAATTACTCACAGCTGCAGGGACGGACTAGCTGTGACACTAATGTGCCCATTTTTTTACGCCCTGTATGATAAAAACTTTGGACAACGTTTTTTACATACCTTTAACTATTGACTAAAAATTAAGTACTCTTCATTCATGTCGCTAATCCTAACCGTTTTCGGAAAAACGTAATTTCTAACATATTTACGTGATGTATATTTAGCGTATTTAAATAAAATATACATCTTTGTTCCTATAAATTATAAATGTTCACTTTTAACTGCTTAATATTAATACATGATCGCAATAAAATGACGTTTTCGCGAAAACGGTTAGGATTAGTGACATGAATGAAGAGTACTTAATTTTTAGTCAATAGTTAAAGGTTTGTAAAAAACGTTGTCCAAAGTTTTTATCATACAGGGCGTAAAAAAATGGGCACTTTAGTGTCACAGCTAGTCCGTCCCTGCAGCTGTGAGTAATTCGTAACACTTTCTGGGATAGTAATTTGAAGGGCCTTACCTGGTATACATCATATGAAAAAAAAAATTAAAATATACCTGTGGGTTTAATAATTATGTGTCAAAAACTTAATTCCATGGAAGCTCTTTGGGAGCCCATATCTCCGAAGAGAAGGCCGATACGAAAGAAGTTTATATGAACTTGTAGTAATCTTTTCGCGTGAAGAAAAGCGATAGTAAGTTCTTAGTAGGGCGTGATTTATGAACAAATGTCTACAATTAGTTGTAGAATGTAAAATAGTATATTACGTACCGAGGTGGAAAGTGTTTCATTACTGTCGAGAGATTAGATAGTTTACCGAGACGCGAAGCGTCGAGGTAAACTATATCTCAGAGACAGTAATGAAACTTTTCACCGAGGTTTGTATACTATTTTATTTACAACCACATCCAACATCCACTTCTTATTATTTTGAGTTCAAATAATTATTAAAAGGTAAATGTCATTTTGACTTTTCCATTGCAAAAGTAGACAGACATTTAGAATTTCAAATAACCGCAGGTGATAAAATAACGTAGGTAATAATACACATCAAGATGGCAAATATCATTTTTGGAATATGGTTTCCATGTCACTAAACAATATATTATTTTTTTAAAACGTTAGTGTCAAAGTTTTTACAAAACACCAAAAAAATGCTCTCAGATGAGGAATTTGATTTGGCTGCTACTCCCCCAGAAATTCGAGAAGCAGCAAAAATAGTAGAAGAAGATCTTCTGCCAACTAAAAGCCGCCCGAGATATGACAAGGCATATAACTGTTTTAAAGAATGGTGTATTGGAAACAAAGTTCAAAATCCTGGTTCTGAATCGGCGCTACTAGCTTATTTTAGTGAAAATGCCAAGACAAAGAAAATATCAACGCTTTGGTCAATATATTCAATGTTGAGGACCACTCTATCAATTAGGGAAAAAGTAGACATATCTAAACACGCAAAGCTATTAGCATTTTTAAAAAAGCAAAACAAAGGATACAAGCCGAAAAAATCGACCACACTGTCTATGGATAATATTGAAACATTTTTGGAACAAGCACCTATGGAATTTCTTGTTCAAAAGGTATTTTAGGCTAAAAGGTTGACTATTTCTATATTAACTTATTATTTTATACATTTGTAGGTCGCATTGGTTATTGGTGTCTCAGGCGCCTGCCGATCAGATGAATTATACAAAATGAAAACAACAGACGTTCACTTTTTAGAAGAAAAGGTCGCGATTGAAATACAAAATAGCAAAACGTACCAGCCACGATCATTTATGATAACTGATAATAAATGGATTGCACCACTTAAGGAGTACATAACTTTACGGAAAAATATACAGGATGGAAAGCTTTTTATGCAAATAAGATATGGAAAAATTAGTAAACAATGTATTGGGCACAACACTTTAAGTCAGTTTCCAAAAAAAATTGCAGCTTTTCTGAAGCTGAATACTGAAGGTTTTACTGGTCACTGTTTCAGAAGAACAGCGGCTACTTTGCTCGCAAATAACGGTGGCGATCTTATGCAAATAAAGCGGTTAGGAGGCTGGAAATCTAGCACAGTAGCTGAGGGATACATAGACAGTTCGGTTTCTACTCAGGTTAATACGGCAAAATTGATTTCAAAGCCAAGTTCAAGTTTTACTAACACTACTTTAACTTCAAATAATCATGAAATAAACCTTTCAAAAGAAGAATTTCAGCAAGGTTTAAACATATCTGTGACTGCCTACAATAATGCCAATGTAATATTTAATGTAAATAAGTAAAACATAAACCATGTTAATTTTTTGTTTTTTATAAATGTCATTTAGGTATAATTCATTTAAAGAAATAAAAAATAAAATTATTGTTGTTGAATTTGTGTAATGAGTTGTGTGTTGGTGTGTTTGTATATTATTTTGAGATATCGATTTTTATTAAAATTAAAAAAAAAAAAAAATTTACTATTTTGAGATATCGATTTTTAATAAAATTACAAAAAATAACAATTTTACTTTCCACCCGGGTGGAAAGTGAGCACTTTCCACCCGGGTGGAAAGTAAAAGTCAAGAAACGTCAACTTTCCACCTTTCAAAGATAGGTGAAATGTCATTATTACATACATGGTTGTAAATAAATATACATACATATGTTTAGTTTATCAGGTCTTTGGTTTTTCCAAATTTCTTGAAAACGTGTACCTATTGTTTATTATCAATACGTAAAATTTGCCTAATACTAATTCCTTTCATCCAAATTTCTTTTCTATTCTTTTTATAGATAACAAATTTATTTTCTAAGTATGACCTTATTCCGGAATTTTATCTAATAAGATAAGAAAATCCCTTTATTAACTGGGGAAATAAATAAATAATTACACGGATTGAATTTGTATATTTCCTTGGAAGTTTATTAAAAAGAAAAAATTACTTAGCCTTGTAATACATTCTGACGAGCAGCAGTGGGAAAATATTTTCAAGCAATGGTGTTTATATGAAATAATGTGCAGTAGCATTGACAACGTTTACACAGTTCGCTGTTTAACATTACATATTATAAAAATGTGGCGTGAAATTATTTTTCCATTACACGTCCCGCACCGTTTCATCTTCTCGTCATGCGTCCTCTTCAGTATTTTATACATCGTACTAAAATATGCCAGAAGTTAATAAATATTTACAAATTTCTTGTAAGTACATAAAAGTTCCGTGCTTCTAATAACGTACACGTTTTATAAAGCATCATTTTATAGCACGCGTCCATGTTAAAAAACGAGCCGCTTGCGGCGAGTTTTATAACGGGACAAGTGCTTAAAACTGCTTTATATAACACGTACGTTATACTATTTTTTCTAATTTGTAGTTTTTTCAATAAAAAACACATATTTAAAAAGAAAATAAATCCTTTAAATTTTGTAAATTTTTATGTCTAAATTTTATGTTGGTAATACTATTTTTTATCATAGTAGCCTCTGGACAACAAAAATTATTTTGCGAACTGTCATTTTTTGATTTATTGACCCATTTTCACCACGAGATTCTAAAGTTATTTTAGCGATATGAGATTTGAAATTGGACGGAATACGTTGTGTGATCCTTGTACATTCGGTACATATACAGAGCGTTCGGAAATTCGGGCAATTTTGCTACTTTTTTTCGAATTTCAAAAGACGTGATTTTACGTCACGGCATTGCAATTTAGTATAGGGAAGATGGAAAATTCAAATAAAGTTGAAGTTAAAATCGACATTGGAAGGTTAGTAGATTGAATTTTGGATAGGATTTGGCAGAAAATGATAGCTTGAAGCATCTACAAAAGATTGATTTATAGATTTATGCAACCAACATACATGACTGTTATCCACACAGAATAAAAAAGTAGTTATCAAGCTATTTTTCCTCTGCGAAAAATGGGTTTTCTCGTAAATCACAAAGGCCGCGCAAGTCAATGAAATAAAACATTTAAATGTTACCAACATCAAATAAAGAAAAAACGCGTATCAAAATAGCTTCATTACGATACGCAAATGCGTATCGTAATAGACTTGTTATGATACCAAATTAGAAAAAATTATATAATATGTCATAAATAACAGAGGGGTACTTACATTTTATAAAACAAATACAAAAGTCGTGGTATGGACGGGATCTATAAAATCTAACCGCAAGCACATCCCAATGAACAGTTGGGATAAACTGAAACGCTGCAATGTTAACATTCACAACGGACTATTTTTCGAACTGCATATCCCGGAAGTTGTACTCCGTATCGTAGAACTGTTGCTGCGATGCCCTGTAACAAATAAAATTATTTTGGTACGGGAAAGGAAATAAACTTTTATTAAATCCGGCCTTAAAAAGGTATAGGTATCTACGGACTTTCCGCGGATAGGGTTTACAATAGCACACAAATGGATGAAAAATTTCATTTTTCGGGAAAAAGTCATTCTTGATAAAAAGTTTTGCGTGTAAAAAAAATGCAATTCACAAAGAGAAAATTTTGATTTTTTAGACAGGGTTCGCAAAAACTTCAAAAACATGATTTTTCTCCAAGTGTAAACTACCTTTATTTTTCATTTTTGACCAAAATGCCAATTAGAAAACTTATTTAAAATAACCTTTGTGATTTAAATCCGAGATTTAAAATAAATCTTCGATTTTTTTATTTTTTTTAATTTTTAGAGGTAAATGGAAATTTTGCTGTTCAATAAAAATATTGATATAAAATTTTTTTTTTACTACATCAAGTTCTTGAACTCGGTTTCTTAATGAAAGGGTAAGGTTGTCAGCAACAGACTGCAATACGATTAGGGAAGCTGCGTTATCCTGATCATAGTATTTTTTTTTTAATTGGAAACAACCAGTTCGCTGAAATTTTCTTAATAAATTATGTTCCCATTTTCGAGACGTAAACGTTAGGGTATCTTTGATTAAATTTCTCTATCACAAAGTTGTAAAAGAACTTTCGCCCGCACCGTAACATTGAACTAAATAAACCCTTTGTTCTAAGGTCAACATTTTCAAAACACATCAAATTCTATTTGACAACTACAAATTTGCTTCATACGTAAAGCAAAGTAATAAAAAGGCAAAAAAAAAATCCTTGTTTTTACAAAGGATGGTAGGAAAGCATTTAAAATAAGATACACACCACCCATTATGAAAATACAGTCTAATAAAATTGTATATTAATATTTTTATTGAGCAGCAAAATTTCCATTTAACTCTAAAAATTAAAAGAACTAAAAAAAATCGAAGATTTATTTTAAATCTCGAATTTAAATTACAAACGTTATTCTAAATAATTGGCATTTTGGTCAAAAATGAAAAATAAAGGTAGTTTACTCTTGGAGAAAAATTATGTTTTTGAAGTTTTTGCGAACCGAAATTTAGTCGTTATGTTTTTGGACTCTATCGAGAACATGCATAGACATTTACCTTTAGATACGTACAGCTTTATCTCCTGCGCAAACAGAAGTTACGTTTTATGGATGAATGGCTCGCCAGTCCGATGCCTTCCCTCCCAGCAGCATCGGGCATGCGCACAATCCTCTTGTTATCGGCCTGTCCTTCTTTATCGACATGCTCAAAATACACTTCAGAACCGGCTCGGCGCCATTTTTGTTGTGCGTTTTAAGTTTTCTCTGTGGATTCCTTGTTGTTTATTGTGGGTATTTAATATTTACGGATTTCTAGTTTTTGTGTAGTTTATTGAATTGTGTCCATAGACAATTTACCTTTAGATACCTACAGCTTATCTCCTGCGCAAACAAAAGTTACGTTTTATGGGTGAAAAAATACGTCCGAGCGCATGACTCGTCGGTCAGCTGTCTTCAATCGGGGAACCTTCGTGCATGCGCACAAACCTCGTGTTATCGGCCGTCCTACTTTATCGACAATAATCGACGCGCTCAAAAATACTCTCCAGAACCGGCTCGGCCGCCATTTTTGTTGTTGTGTTTTAAGGTTTCTCTTCTCTGCGGATTCCTTGTAGTTTTCTAAAGTTTTCAGCTATCGGATCGGCTATCGTGGATTGTGGGACTGGTGTTTAATATTTATGGATTTCTGGTGTTTGTGTAGTTTAGTTAGTGAATTGTGTTTGTGCTTTTAGTGACTCGGATTGTAATATAAACAATGACTAGTACTAGTTGCAGCCGTTGTATAATTGTATTATGCCCAAATAGGGGTAAAACAAACCCTCTATGGTGGCATACGAGCAAGAATTTAAATTTTAAAGCCCGGACCTGTCTATTTTCCCATTCGTCAAACGATAATGTTGCAGTGCGCATGTCTAATAGTTCCCAGTTTTGTTTACATGCGCGAGGCCATAAAACTGCCACATTCGTGATTATTGTTTGTTTATCTAAAGGTAAATTGTCTATGATTGTGTCTGTGCTTTTAGTGACTCGGATTGGAATATAAACAATGACTATAGTAACAGCCGTAGTATGATTTTATTATTCCCAAATAGGGGTAAAATACCTGGTATTTTGTATTTTCAGTAAGCAGGGCCCGCTCTAGGGGGGGGGGGCGCAACCTGGGCCCCTGCCCAGGGCGGCATGAAAAATCTTAAAACCACAGGGGCCATAAATCCCCGTTTTACCCCCGTGTATATTTGAAGTTTGAACCATTCCAATTCCCAGTTAACAAAATTAATTTCCTTTGTTTTGCCGTCTTATTTTCTAAACAGTGACAATTTCAACAGATCCCTTTTCTTTTTAATATTTTGTCAACGATTGTGGCGCGTAGGAATTCAAGTCGCACGTGCGAAAGTAGGCGGGGTTTCTGCTGTATCTCTATGCATCTTGTACTATAGTAGGTGTGGTGGGGGAAAGCGCGATTCTAATAGGAAAACCCGCACAGTTTAAATGTGCGCCGTTGAGTTCATTGCGTGTTAATTACTGTATGAATTTATTATTTGGAGTTTTCCTTGATATTTTTGTTATTATTTTGGGGCAGTAAAGACTATCACTACATAGTATAAAACAAAGTCGCTGTCTGTCCGTCCCTATAGTATGCTTAATCTTTAAACTACGCAACGGATTTTGAAGCGGTTTTTTTTTAATAGATAGATTGATTCAAGAGGAAGGTTTATATGTATAATACAATATAAAAATGAATGTTTGTCTGTATGTTCCGTATGTGTTTGTCTGTATGTCCCGTATGCGTTCCTATACCATTCATCCGATTGCGATGAAACCTTGGTGAGTTGTTGTGTGAAGGCCGAGGAAGATTTCAGCATTAAAAAAAGTGGCGCAACGCATGCCTGGTACCGGGTAGCGTAGCAACGCGCGCAGGGTATAGCTAGTATTTTAATAAAAATGATCAGTTTTAATGGCAAAACGACTATGAATGTGGAATATTTTTTGAAAAACAATTTTAGCTCATTAAGTATTGAGCAAAAAATGTAAATTAAAATTGGGGGAAGACCTAAACCCGAAATTAACTTGACACAGATCACAAAGTGTAGATTTAGGGACTTTATTGTTATTAAGGGGATTCTATACCTATCATTCTTTTATTTCCAAATTTTCTTCGTTAATATGCATAATATCAAAAAATTATTATATATAAAAGTAGCTTAAAATTACTTTATCTAGGGCGCTATAGAGCCCAAAACTATATATTTTTTTTTCTGAATTTATATTTTTTTAAATAAAATATATTTTAAAAAACAGGCTCTATAGCGCCCTAGTGGGTGTTAATTTAGACATGTTGGTAAAAAAATGAAAAATTAAAAGTAAATAGTTTGTTCAAAATCCTGGAAAAACGATTTTGCGGAAAATGTCCTCCGCCCTACGTTCTTTTTTAGAGACAAGCCCACTAATCATATCTTGGCGAAACGCTGGCAACGCGATTGACCTTGTCAATATTCGGTGCCCGACCGAAGAAAAAAGAAAATAATAGGAACTAGGAATTTATTATTAGCAGGTGCATATCTTTCCATGTAAAGAATAATAATTATCCGTACACATTTTATTACGGGTTCTTATTTTTGTTGAGGTTGATGGTTGATGCATGGTTTATTGTTAGGTAGAATAATAATAATTATGGGATTATCTCATAAATTTCATTACACCTTTATAATGTATTATTGTAAATAAGTACCTAATATTGTTAGGTTACTTAAATAATTATTATTAGTAATAAACTTACATTACCTTTTTTCATCCGAGGATCTGTAAGTAGGTATTCTCATTTCAAAATATATTCTTATGAATCTTATATGTGTGTGTTATATTTTTTGTGATTTACTTAGTGCGATCGGTGGTATACATACGGATTAATTATTATTTATATTTTATTTTCCTATCAATATGGGAAAAAAGAAACAAAAAGAACAATTTCAATCCAAAAGGAAAAGTCTTCGACACAAAATGTTAATTGTTAGAAAGTCAAGGGGAGAAAAGAATCCAGCAAAAACCATTCACCGTTACAAGGTAAGATGCCGATCCGACGCCACGGCCTTTGGGCAACTTTACAATTTCCAGGGTTGCAGGGCATGGGCAACTGCTCATCATTTTAGGGAAGTGTCCACTACTTTGGTTCTTTTACATTTACAGGAAAACATTTCGACATTTTTTGAAAGTATTTAAGTACCCCTAATTTTTTAAGAATAAGGAATATGCAGGATGTCCCACTAAGCTCGGCGAGGTAGGATAGGTATTATGGAAGCCACAAATATGTCTTTGAAAATATATTTTATTGACTAAATCGACCAAGAAAAATTGACGGAAAATATTTTCAACGTTCCAAATGGCTGCTAGGGGATGCATTTACTATGATATAACTAAACATTTAATTTATCTCTGAATAAGCGCTATTGCGGTTATCATTTAATAACGGAAATAGAAAGATCGATAATTTTTGCGATTATTTGTTTTGTAGACTAATAATTTATATCGTCGATAATAAGGGCGGGGGAATCCTGTAAAAAATTGCTGTATCTTCCATACCCTCTATCCAAATTTAATCAACTTAGTCTTGTTTTAAAGGTAATTTTACCCTTTTTAAAATACTGAATGCCGTCGGGATGGGGAGTTGATACTGCGTCTTCTAGAGGGCGTTGATTTCCCAATATTTGTTTTTTTACAGTTTTCTTCATAAAAGTAAACTTGCAACACTACAACCCTGGAAATTCATATTTTTATATGACTTTGCTTAAAGAGAATGGCAATAGCTAAATTCTGGTGCAAACTATAATTTGATATCTTTATTCCTTCTCAAGTTATTTACAAATAACAATTTTATTCATGTTATTTACTTTAATCAAGATATACATGCAAAACAAAATTGCCAACTAATAGGGATTGCTAGGCAACTTTGCCATTAAGTTACTTAATTTTGACATCATTTGGCTATTTAAAAATTTGTTAATTATTTATAAAGTAAGAAACCTTAGTGGGACAGTTTGTCCCCGGCTTATGCCAACCCGGTAGCGTTTATTAGGATAAGTACCTAGTCATTTTTAGATGTATTTTGCAAATTAGAAAAATATTAGACCTATACCTATAAAAGCATTTGAGACAAGAACAAATCTAAAAGTCGAGCCTTGTGGTTTGTTTGTCCATAAAGAACATTGCTTCTTGGCAGCTAGTCCAGATGGACTTATTCAAGACGAAGGGATAATAGAAGTAAAGTCTTCTTCAACAGCGAAAATGTGAACACTAGAAGAGGACATTCAACAGAAAAAAATAACTTTTGCTACAATAAATAATGGCATATTACAATTAAAGAAAAACCATAATTATAATTATCAAATACAAGGACTGTTCCAAGTAACCAATAATTCATATTGCTATTTTCTGTTGTGGACTACATTAGGATACCTTGTAGAAAAGGTATGATATTGTGCCATACTTTTATACAATATCTGTAATTTAAAAAATACCTAATTTGTAAAATGTAATGTATTGTTCTGTTGTATCTATATAGCATAGATATTTACCTTTAGATAAGCAAACAATAATCATGAAAGTGGCAGATTTATGGCCTCGCGCATGTAAACAAAGCTAGACGCTATTAGCCATGCGCACTGCAACATTATCGTTTGGCGAATGTGAAAATATAATAGACAGGTCCGGGCTTTAAAATTTAAATTTTTGCCAAAAAAATTGGAATTTTTTCTCAATTTTTGATCAAGTTGGGAAAAAAGGTAGTAATTTCTGGCATTCTCAGTAGTAGCAAACATATGATTTTAAGTATAGAAAATTGTTTTAAAGGTTTTGTTTTTAAAATTTGTTTAAAAATGTTGTTGGTTCAAAAAGGAAGAGAACAAGTTGATTAAACTATAAAACTTACAAAATCGAATATAAAAAACAAACAAAACCAGCAAAATAACGAATCTACGGTGTTATCGCGTACCTACGTAACCTCAAGTCAAATATTAGTTGGTATATAACTTGTATTGATTTTTACAATTTGGCAAAAACTTGTTTTGTTCAAGAATTTGAAAAAGGATTTTCCCGAGAACTTTACTCATAAAATACTTTCACATTAATATAAACATACCTAGGTAAACTAGGTTTTTACTTTTTTCTTTGCATGCATCGGAATAATAATATGTTTTGGTGTGTGTTTCTCATTATTTTCATACCTTATTTGTGTAGCCTAGGCCTAGTTAGATGTGTTTAAATTGCTCATAATAAAATAAAGTTATATATCAAGATACATCACTACTCCATACTTACTAAAAATATGAAATACCCGATATTTTACACCTATTTCGGCATAACAAAATAATACAACGGCTCTTACTGTCATTGTTTATATTCCAATCGGAGTCATTAAAAGCACAAACACAATTCACTAAACTACACAAAAACTAGAAATCCGTAAATATTAAACACCCACAATCCACGTCAGCTAAGAAAACTACAACGAATCCACAGAGAAACCTTAAAACACAACAACAAAAATGGCGGCCGAGCCGGTTCTGGAGAGTATCTTGAGCATGTCGATTATTGTTGATAAAGTAGGACAGGCCGATAACACAAGGTTTGTGCGCATGCACGAAGGTGTCCAGAAGAAAGGCAGCTGACCGGCGAGTCATGCGCTTGGACGTATTTTTTCACCCATAAAACGTAACTTTTGATTGCGCAGGAGATAAGCTGTACGTATCTAAAGGTAAATTGTGTATGCTATAATATAGTGCAGAAAACTGTTTAAACTGACTTAAAATGAGTAATAGATGTGTTTTGGACTTCCATTGCCTTTAGTTTTTCATATCACAACGTTTCAACTGGTAAGTATCTCCAGTCGTCTTCAGGTGAATACTGACTTAAAATGTTTAAATTTACACCATTTTTTTAGATTGAAAGAAATTATGTGTTTTGGACAGACAAAATGGAGCCATATTTAAGGTTTTATTTAAAATGCTTACCACCTGAAATTATTGACCCTAGATATACAAGAAGACTACAAATTAGGAATCCCCCTCGGGATGATTAATATATTATTATCAAATTATTTAAGCTTTTCTTATTTTTTTTTCTTATTACTTATTTTGTGTGGAATAATTTAATCATGTTGCAAATTACTAATAGATACATTTGTTTAAATTGGATTTATTAAGAAAATCACAACTTTTTCAGTTAATTAGTTCATCTTACAGTTAAAATTTGGTAGGTAGGTAATTAACAAAGTATTTGTTGTTGTTTGTAAATAAACTTTAATATTTAACAGATACTGTACATATTATAAGAACACTGGCAGTAAAAATGTCGAAAATATATCTTTATATACATGAGCATACAAATTAAAATAATATTTTCCTGGACTAATAATTTTCCTGGACTAATAATTTTCCTGGACTATTAGTCGTAATTGAATAAATACAAAAATAAACTGTTTTGGCCGAGATTTTGGCCCTTGGAGCGGTCTAGTTCTGCGAATTGTTCATGCCCGGTGAAATTAAACAGCGATGATGCCGGTGCAAAAATATTAGTCAGCGGGTGAACGGGTTTAGATAGAAATATGCCTGCAGATTTCCTCCGGACACCGAAATTTCTGTTCGGTGATGTATCGCCTTAATAAGTTTGCTGCAAATAAAAACAGAAGATTGGACTTTACTTTTAAACAATGTACCCACTACCTAATGAAAAATAAATTGGCCTTTTTTATCTTATTTCATTTTCAATAAAATAGGTAGGTACCTAATCATAAATTTTAAAAATATTTAGGACTAAAAATTATTCACCAAATATGGGCGGGCTTTTAGTGCGCCCCCAAGTTAACAATTCACAAACCACCACTGGAAAAAGGCGGCAATTTTTTGTTTTGCCCAGGGCGGCGTTATTGCTCTGTCAGTAAGTATGGAGTAGTGATGTATCTTGATATATAACTTTATTTTATTATGATTAATTTAAACACATCTAACTAGGCCTAGGCTACACTAGCAAGGCATGAATAACGAATATTCGGCCAAGATGTTGACCGAATCTTGGCCGAATATTTGGCTATTATTCGGCCAATGTGTATTGTTGGTTGTATATATTTTTAGGGTTTTACGCTATTAAAAGTTGGTACGACGGATTTTATTTGACAGTGCTGTTTAAACTTAAAAGTTGTTGTGAATTATCTATTGTGAGGACTTATTTATAAAGGCGCGAGTTGAATTAATAGTTTTCTTTTAGTTCTTAAAATAAAATAAGGTAAACATGGAAGACTTTGGGGAATCAAAGGGTAAAAAGAAAAGCTAGATCTGGGAACATTTAAGTTTGGGGAATCAAAATGAAACAAAAGCGGTGTGCGCTATTTGTTCCGTAAAAATATCGCGTTGTGGTCTGGGAAAAGCGGCGACCAATAGTTCTATGGTTAACCATCTAAAACACAAACATCCCCGTGTATATGTCATAGGCTGATAGTGAAATCCGTCATTTCATGAAAAGCCTAGTCATATCATGAAGCGTGGCTAAAAGGTATATTGGCCACTGGTTTGTTCGTTGTTCCCCAGAGCATTTTTTTTAAATTTAATTTAAATTTTACTTTTATAAAATAATATTAGTTGAAAAAAATGCTCTGGGGAACAACGAACAAACCAGTTGCAATATACCTTTTAGCCACGCTTCATGATATGACTAGGCTTTTCATGAAATGACGGATTTCACTATCAGCCTACGACATACAGTGTGTGTATAAAGTCTGGAAACGGCTTAATAACATCACAATTTACTGGCCGATTTAAACAAAATTTGCTACAGTTGTGTAAGAGGATCTAACGCACCGAATGACGATATTGGCGTTGTTGCCAGCTTTTTAGTTTGTCTGGAATTCGAACGAATTTTATATTTTTAAATATAACACCCAGTATACAGTGTGTCCGCTTGAGTTCTGTACATATGGAAAACTTCTTTAATATTAATTTTACGAAAAAAAGTTATTCTTCATGAAAAGCTCTGCATGGTCCAAAACCTAGAATGCAACCATCAAATATCAAAATTTTCCAGTAAAATACGAGGTTTGTCAAAAAACGTGAATTTTCCCAAGAATGTGAATGTTTCCCAAGAGTAAAGTACCTTTATTTTTGACATTATCAAAAATTTTTATTAAAAAATCCTGATCAGAACTAAAAACCACGTCTAAATATGTAATTATACGCATTTATGTTGAAAAATAATTTTATTAATTTATTATTAATTATTTAATTAATTTAATGCGTATTATTGCATATTTAGACGTGGTTTTTAGTTCTGATCAACTTTTTTTAATAACAATTTTTGATAATGTCAAAAATAAAGGTACTTTACTCTTGGGAAAAATTCACATTCTTGGAAAAAATTCACATTTTTAGACAAACCTCGTACATGACTGGAAAATTTCGATATTTGATGGTTGCATTTTAGGTTTTGGACCATGCAGAGCTTTTTATGAAGAATAACTTTTTTTCGTAAAATTAATATTAAAAACGTTTTCCATATGTACAGAACTCAAGCGGACACACTGTATTTTTACATTTTTAAATTCCACATAAAATTATAATTATTTTTTATTAAATGCATTATTAATCTATACTTCATAGTTTCCGAGATATTGACTCTCGAAAAGTGACATTTTTGAACTTTGACAGCTTATAACTTTCTAACAGTACGTCTTAGAGCAAAACGGCTTACATGTCCCTATCTCCAATTTTTATTATCTTCCCAAAAAAATCAACTTCCAGTTAAACCGGAACCACTATATTTCCTGCTTTCGAGTTACATCCGGTTTAACCGGAAGTTGATTTTTTTGGGAAGATAATAAAAATTGAAGATAGGGACATGTAAGCCGTTTTGCTCTAAGACGTACTGTTAGAAAGTTATAAGCTGTCAAAGTTCAAAAATGTCACTTTTCGAGAGTCAATATCTCGGAAACTATGAAGTATAGACTAATAATGCATTTAATAAAAAATAATTATAATTTTATGTGAAATTTAAAAATGTAAAAATATACTGGGTGTTATATTTAAAAATATAAAATTCGTTCGAATTCCAGACAAACTAAAAAGCTGGCAACAACGCCAATATCGTCATTCGGTGCGTTAGATCCTCTTACACAACTGTACCAAATTTGGTTTAAATCGGTCAGTAAATTGTGATGTTATTAAGCCGTTTCCAGACTTTATACACACACTGTATATAAAATGCATGTCAATTCAGTATCAGTTGCAGGCAGTTCACAGGAGACATATATTAGGGAAACTAACGTAGCTAAACAAAAAACCCTTGAAGATAGTTTTGCTGTTAAAAATAAGTAGGTACTATATTACCGATTTAAGGGCTACAAAAATTTATTATGCCATTAGATAATCAGCTGTTTAGCCTAGTGACTGATACAGGTTATATAAAATAAATGTCTATTGTTAAGCGTATTTTTATTTAGATATATTTTTTTTTCTTTAGTTTATTTGGTCGGCAAAGGGGCGACTGATGTTTGGCCGAATATTCGGCCTTTGGTTAAAAGTGGCCGAATATTCGGTCATTATTCGGCGCATCTCTAGTACAAACTACATTTTTTCATTAAAAGAATAATAATCTGGGAACGGGTGGTAAATAACGAAATAAAAATACTCACTTCGCAGTCGGGGCATAATCCACTACAGGCGTACAAAATTATATAAATAAATGCGGCAAAACCGGCAATGGGAAAAGCCGGAAAGATCAAAACTAAGAGCCAAAGAAGACCGCCTAAAATATTCGCCATTTTGAAAAACTACTAATCGTTTTAATATAGAAATAAAAAGTGTCTGATATAAAACTGAAACGGTACTACTAATATCGATACGATCGATAAGTTATTTGCACTAGTTTGTACCATATAGACATATACGATTGATTAAAAATGTCACTGTCAAGAATGACAATAAACCTTTTTTGACTGGTAAAATTAGGCGACATTCATTATTGACGTAAATTTACTATCTCACCTAGTTCACGGATGAGAAAGAAAATTTCATAAATTTATTTTCAACCGATTAGAAGGCTCCTTTTTGTTTGCGTTGCTTATAGCGACGGGAGACTATCGCGGTAGTCTATAGCCTATTAACCTA
Organism: Polydrusus pterygomalis; assembly: GCA_963969555.1. NCBI lineage: Eukaryota > Metazoa > Arthropoda > Insecta > Coleoptera > Curculionidae > Polydrusus > Polydrusus pterygomalis. The sequence goes on from OZ018383.1 coordinate 13,794,853, forward strand.
ATAAAATTAATAAGTGATAATTTTTCTGTCAAAAATGAAGTGCTTTATTTTTTTTAGGGCAAACGTCACTCAGAATAAAATCAAAATACATTTTGTTGCTAACTTATAATTTTTATTGAGAATAGGTCGTAGGTCTCATCATCTCATCATATTAAAAGAAACTCCAATTTATGAAATTTTCTTATCGAATCTCCCACGCAGCAGAATTAATTCCCGATAATTTTTTTCTCGGTTTCACTCATGGTTTTGTTGATAGAAAATTTGACACTTGACACATGGACACACAGTCAGGTTTTGTTTATATTGGAAACCTGTACCTGAAAATTTGTTGAGAAATTTTCAAAACCTTTTGAGTATGTTTCTTGTCTCCTGAACATAATTTGACGAGTAAGTATTCTCCGTAGTGTGCTCCTGCTGTTTTTACCATTGTTTGTGTTTTTCTTTTAGAACCTAAGCCCTGATGATGGCCTCATAATGGGCCGAAAGCGCTAGGCGATAGTGAATAAATTGCGCTGAATACAAAAAAAAAATACTGTTTTATTTGTTGAAATACGGCGTACAACCGACTCTCCTTTTAATTTATTTTTCTTAGGTATACAGTAGTCGAAATCACGAAAAGTTTTAACGCGTTTAGGTTAGGTTCTGTCATATTTGACATAGATTGTGTGCAATATATGTCAAATATGACAGAACCTAACCTAAACGCGTTAAAAACTTTACGTGATTTTGACTATACCAGGCTAGGATAACTTAAATGGTGAAGGTCGTCCCCTGTTCGTTTAATTTAGCCTCCGGTCGCTGGTGGCGCTATTGTAGGAATTTTATTTTATAAGGTTGTTCATCTTCTAACGTTGGTAGGAACAGAATATTCATTTAGAATGAGCATGGCCAACATTCTGTACCTCTCTCTCTCTGTATTAAACTGTACCAGCATATGTGCGCGAAAGATAAAAATATGGCTTGTCGTGACAGATCCTGAAGTCTTACCTGGACTGGTGAAAGATTGTCAATTCAATTTCTTGAAAACGTGTACCTATTTTTTAATATCAATACATAAAACTCGCCTAATACTAATTTCTTTCATCCAAATTTCTTTTCGATTCTTTTTATAGATAATAATAATAATAATAATAATAATAATAATAATAATAATAATAATATAATAATAATAATAATAATAATAATAATAATAATAATAATAATAATAATAATAATAATAATAATAATAATAATAATAATAAAAGTTTATTAAAACATTTTTTTATTTACATTTAATGCTAATATATATATTTTTTTGTATAAACTTTCAATTCCGAACTCAGAAGTTACATAAGTTTGTCAACAAATTTATTTTCTAAGTATGACCTTATTCCAGAATTTTATCTAATAAGATAAGAAAATCCCTTTATTAACTGGGGAAATAAATAAATAAATGATTACACTGGATTGAATTTGTATATTTCCTTGAAGCTTATTAAAAAAAATGACTTAGCTTTGTGAATACATTCTGGCGAGCAGCAGTGGGAAAATATTTTCAAGCAATGGTGTTTATTTGAAATAATAATGTACACTAGCATTGACAATGTTTACACATCAGTTCGCTGTTTAACATTACATATTATAAAAATGTGGCGTGAACGAATGTCATGCGTCCTCTTCAATATTATATATCGTACTAAAATATGCCAGAAGTTAATAAATATTTCCACATTTCTTGTAAGTGCACATCACCATGAACAGTTTGGACAAACTGAAACGCTGCAATGTTAACATTCACAACGAACTATTTTTCGGACTGCATATCCCGGAAGTTGTACTCCTTTGAGAAATGTTTCTGAGATGCCCTGTAACAAGTAAAATTATTTAAGTACGGGAAAGGAAATTAACTTTTATTAAATTCGGTCTTAAAAAGCAAGAGGAGATAGTAGACTTGAGAATAGTAGGTATAGGCACAGCCGGACTCAAGAGGTATCTAATGAACCATCGAGAACATTCATAGACATATACTTTTATATACGTACAACTTTATCTCTTGCGCAAACAAAAGTTACGTTTTATGGGTGAAAAAATACGTCCGAGCGCACGGCTACCTTCCCACCCAGCAGCATCGGGCATGCGCACAAACCTCTTGTTATCGGCCTGTCCTTCTTTATCGACATGCTCAAAATACACTCCAGAACCGGCTCGGCGCCATTTTTGTTGTTGTGTTTTAAGTTTTCCCTGTGGATTCCTAGTTGTTTATTGTGGGTGTTTAATATTTACGGATTTCTAGTTCTTGTGTAGTTTAGTGAATTGTGTTTGTGCTCGAATTGGAATATAAACAATGACTAGTAACAGCCGTTGTATTATTTTGTTATGACCAAATTCCAATTTTTTAGCAAGAATTTGGGGGAATTTTAGCTGTTTACACGTAAAAATAAATTAAAGGTCAACTTTTACAATCTCTTGAGCAAGAACTTAAATTTTAAAGCCCGGACCTGTCTATTTTCCCATTCCTCAACGATAATGGTGCAGTGCGCATGTCTAATCGTGTGTAGCTCTCTTTACATGCGCGAGGCCATAAATTTGCCACTTTCGTGATTATTGTTTGCTTCGCTGAAGGTATAAATATCTATGATACGTAGGTACGTGTTTTAAATGGATGTCCGAGAAAAGTTGACAACCCAGTTTTAGACGTATTGGAGGTGGTTTGGCCGCCACTTGTGGAGTTGATCGTAACTCTAACCTTAAATCTGTCATTATAATGCGGCGCCTCGGCAACAGATGTCTCAAATTCACTGATGTGATGTCGTGGTGTTGCCGTATATCGTATTTTATTGGAATTTGTAATGATATAGGCATTTTTAACAGACAATAAAATAGGAGGTTCTCAATTCCAGCCGAATGTATGTTTTTGATAATAATATGTACGCTGATTACTCCGGGGGTAATTGGACCGATTTTCACAATGATTTTACCGTTGCATTAGGTGTTAAATGTCAAACAAATAAAAGTAGATAAAAAGCGACAGCAAGTATAACTAAAATAGTTTTTATTTCGTCGAAAAATAGCAAAGTACGTAATACACTAATACAAACAAACTGGATGTTTCTTAAGTAAGAAAGTAAAACCTACTTATTTTAACCATTTTGAAAAGTAGTAATAATTGCAAATAAAAACCAAGTTATACAAACCGCACATCGTCCATATTTTACCCAACATATACGTTGTAGCCTAGGTATGTATTGAATAGTGAGAGTCGTCATTTAATTCTGTTAGAAATAGAAAACATGGCAGTCATGTATAATTAACGTTGGAACGTCAAAAGGTTGAAAATATTATATTCTACTAAGCAATTAAAAATAGGGACATTTTTAGGTCTAGACTCTAGACTATACTATAGGTGTAGGAAAATAAAGGTAAACTACTTAAATCTAGGATAGGTGTAGATACTTATGTGAAATTAAGTTTTACGATAAGCTATAAAAATAAATTTTAAAAACTCATGCAGCAAGTCAAACAGACAGGCGGCAACAATGTTTTAATTTAGCAGTGAAAAGGCTTGTCGTTAGTGGCTGCATCAACACGCTTTATTTTTAATGACCATTGGTGCCATCTATGAATTTAACGTAGCAGATTTAGGAAATCTGCTTATATGGCCTCCTTATAGTTTGATATTCAATGGTTACAGTAAGCACATACAAAATTTCGTTATTCACCGTCGAGTACTTTTCAAGCCTGTTGGTTCGACAGATTTTTTCTCCGATTAAAATACTTTTCTTCTTGCAACTCTTGCAAGAAGACTAAATACTTACTTCGCATCCGGGGCAGCATCCACTACACGCGTACAAAATGATATAAACGGACGCGCAAAAACTGGCAATGGGAAAAGCCAGGAAGATCAAAACTAAGAGCCAAAGAAGAGCGCCACAACAATTCGGCATTTTGAAGAACTAATCGTTTTAGTAAATAAATAAAAAAGTGTCTAATATAAAACTGAAACGGCTGTACTGATTTGGTAGTTGTAGTACTGGTACTAAAGTGAGTTTTATGTGTTTGTCACACTTTGCTGCTCTTTAAGTTTACGTTGCCGCTTGATTATCAGTAAAGTTTACGTATAGTATTAAGTACGGATAATTTGCCAACTACTCTTTTTTTTTTTTTTTTTTTTTTTTTATTGAATTCGATTCCTCCCATCAAAATTACCATTTCCTGATATTATCAAATTTTTATCTCAAATAGTTCTATGGGAAAAAAAGTTAATTAGTTACAGCTCTAACTCTAAAAAAATCCAATCTTTTTCCATTTAAAAACGTTTCAAATAATGTGAAAAGGAAGGTTGGTAGACATGTACCTAATTGTATATCGATAACGATAATAACAACAAACAACTACTAACAATAACATAGGTAGTAAAAATAACTTACATACAGGGTGTCTCACGGTGACCGTCCATTAGAATATTTTGGGAAGTAATGCGATTTGAATCCGGCAAATTTGGATATTGGGGTTTAAAGAGATGCTCTTTTCAGAGGAAGTAACGGCGACCTTGTGCGACTTCCGGTGATGCCGGAAGATGTCTCAAACTTGCTTATTTTAAATGGAACACCCTATATAATATACTTTTTTTGTATTCCTTTCTTCATTTCCAATAACTTTTATTAAAAATATATTTGCCCTACTCAATCCGTTTCTGAGATAAAAATTATTTTCCTCAAATTTTGACCTTTGACAGGGTGTCACCTAAATTTGAATATCTTTTCAAAGATCAAAGAGAGAAACTCGAAATTTAGGTTGTGTCATTAGATAGTATGGTGCTTGATAATGTATTGTCGGAAAATAAAATTTTATATACAGGGAAGTGGAAAAGTAACAATTTTTGATCTTTATCAAAAAATTAACAAAACTTAATTTTTTTAAATACGATGCTATGTTGTTAGTTCATTGAATGGATAGGCGATAACATTTTCTATCTATCCACATATGATATCCATATACCTAACTAGTATAGTTTTGAACTTATTTACGATTTTTCGCAGAATCCTCCAAATATCAAGCAGTTTTATTGATTTTTGGCAATGGCCATGATAAATAAAAAAAGAATACGCATCTGTACAGACGCGTGTCATTGTCAGTTGCAATTATTTATTTATCGACGTATTATTTTCCATTTTTCAGCAATATTTCTCTGAAATAAACTCGGTATCAAAACGTAGATAAATAAATAATTGCAACTGACAATGACACGCGTCTGTACAGATGCGTATTCTTTTTTTATTTATCATGGCCTTCTTGCCAAAAATCAATAAAACTGCTTGATATTTGGAGGATTCTGCGAAAAATCGTAAATAAGTTCAAAACTATACTAGTTAGGTATAGGGATATCATATGTGGATAGATAGGAAAGGTTATCGCCTATCCATTCAATGAACTAACAACATAGCATCGTATTTAAAAAAATTAATTTTTGTTAATTTTTTGATAAAGATCAAAAATTGTTACTTTTCCACTTCCCTGTATATAAAATTTTATTTTCCGACAATACATTATCAAGCACCATACTATCTAATGACACAACCTAAATTTCGAGTTTCTCTCTTTGATCTTTGAAAAGATATTCAAATTTAGGTGACACCCTGTGAAAGGTCAAAATTTGAGGAAAATAATTTTTATCTCAGAAACGGATTGAGTAGGGCAAAAATATTTTTAATAAAAGTTATTGGAAATGAAGAAAGGAATACAAAAAAAGTATATTATATAGGGTGTTCTATTTAAAATAAGCAAGTTCGAGACATCTTCCGGCATCACCGGAAGTCGCACAAGGTCGCCGTTATTTCCTCTGAAAAGAGCATCTCTTTAAACCCCAATATCCAAATTTGCCGGATTCAAATCGCATTACTTCCCAAAATATTCTAATAGACGGTCACCGTGAGACACCCTGTATAGTAGGTACACTACATTAATTTGATTATGAAACCGATAATATGTAAGTAAACGAATCGTTTGCGGATCCATGTTTATATACATTTTTTTCACTATTTTTTTGGATATACCTATATAGAGAATCCTTCTCTTATTATAATTTAATATATTTAAATATGTTTCTGTAACAACCTGTACTTTTAAATATAGTTTTGGGAAATAACCTAATACACAAAAACTGCACAAAATAATTTATAAAAATGTTTTATTAATATGTATAATGATAACAGTCCATAAATAAATAAAATAGAATAGAAAATCGTCTGTTGGCTAAAGAATAAAATAATTCTCATTTCCAACGCAGTTTTCTATTTTTATATAAATTAAATGTTTACCTCCTGAACAGATGAAATATGCTCTAAAGGTCCCCCATTTGCTTTCTCAAATTCAAAGTACTCACAGAGATTGAGCACAAATTGTCGGGCTTGTGTCTTGATAGTTTTGCCCGGCATTCTCTATTATCTAAAAGAAATTGACAAACAAATGTTAATACATTTAATACTATTTTTAAAGCTTAAAATCTAGAAAAGTTTGGTGCTTTATTGACTATTAAAATTGCAAAAGTCAAATTTTTGACATCCTTTCATTTAAGGGAATTTAGCCACTGCCGTAAACTTTTCAAAGAACTTTCACGGTTAGAATAAGTATTTAAAATAAATAAATTATTATAAAAATCCATAAATACTTACCGCCAAAACAGATGGTGGGTATAATTAGCTCTAAAAAGAACTATTTTTAGAAAAAGGAACAGTTTTAAGGCACAAACATTTACAAAATACGAATTAGATTGGCAGATCAAAACAAGGTTGACAATGACGTTCTAAAATACAACAGTAGTCAACTAAACAAATAAAAAAAGTAATTAATTGACGTTTATAGTTTTATTCTTGTCTAGCACGTTATATTATTGCGGAATCTTGGAGACGTTCTTTTATGCTTTTATTCAAACTTGTTACTGTAATAAATAAGGATGCAGAGTTATTAACCACGTTGAGTCCTGATCGTTGATTGATGACGCACGGGAAAAGATCCAGTGTGGCGACTTTATGTACAAAATTATATGGAATTTTGATGTGTATGACACAGTAACAAATTTGGATGCAATTTTTGCAAGAAATGATGCGCACTAAAGACCAGTGACGCATTATTAAAATGTCAATGTCAAGTTATATCTAACCCAGCTTTTTCGGTAAATAAAAATAAAGTAATTTAGCAAATAGCAAATATAACCTCCGAATGCCAATTTCAATCAAACGTAACCTTTCTTTTTCGGCTTTTCTTAAAAGATTTTGACAAGTGATTTTGACGCACTTTTATTAATTTTTTTGATAAAATATAGAAATGTTTCTATATTTTCGTAAAATATTATAATATTTTTTTAATAAAATTTGTAAGTGTGTATTACACGTTAAAAATGAGTTGTAAACAAATTTCTGCTTAAATTTATCATCAAATTTGCTACCGTGTAAAACGGTTCATATAGACATATACGATTGATTAAAAATGTCACTGTCAAGAATGGCAATAAACCTTTTTTGACTGGTAAAATTAGGCGACATTCATTATTGACGTAAATTTACTATCTTACCTAGTTCACGGATGTTACAAGGATAAGCACTAGTCGTGACGTAACGGTCAGCGATCATTGAACAGGCTATATAGACCTGGTACCGTCTTGTATTCACCAAACAGGTAAAAACCAGACATATAAACTTTTTGGTCAGCATTACAATAATCACGAAAGTGGCAATTTTATGGCATTGCGCATGCGCAAGTATACATGGACACGCGCACTACAAAATTCTCATTTGACGAATGGGAGATAGAAACAGGTCCAGGCTTTAAACTCGGTGGATTTCTTGTTGTATTCTTTGCTATTGGGGATTGTGAAATTCGTTAAATGAAAACTTTGCAGTGCGCATGCTCATTTATGCTAGACGTTATTTACACGCGCGTGGCGATTTGCCACGTTCGTGATTATTGTTTGCTGGGAAAAATATCTGTACCTACGTGTAGATACCGATGTCGGTTTTACCTACAGATGATATTTTGCGGAATTTATTGACTATTAAAGGTGTGATTAAGCTTTCGAGATTACTTAGCCGGAATAAGTTTGTTAGCATTATTGTAAGTACAAAACATAGGTGTAAACCCAATAATTGATACTGGCGATGCGATAAGCCATGAATAAATTTTTTCTAGAATTAAATTCTCATAAAATATCGAAAAAAAGGGTTAAAAATTGGAAAAAGATAGTTTTATGAATTTCGAAAAACCCAACAAATATTTTTGATGATGATTTTTAAAATGTGTTAGTTACGAGAAAGATCCATAGATATTTAACTTTAGATAAGCAAACAATAATCACGAAAGTGGCAGATTTATGGCCCCGCGCATGTAAACAGAGCTACACACGATTAGACATGCGCAATGCAACCTTATCATTTGACGAATAGGAAAATATACAGGTCCGGGCTGTAAAATTTAAGTTGTTGCTCAAGAGTAGGTATTAGTTGGTACCTAAACTATATTCACATTTCAAATACGCCTAATGTCAACAAAAGCACGTGAACAACAGGACCGCGCGGCCAATAGCGTTGCGAGAATTGGCAATCACGAGGTTAGCTGGCGGTTCGGCTTGCGGAGAGCACGCGGCGGTCAGTGTTTACATCGGGCGTATTTCAAACGTGAATATAGTTTACATAACTTGTATTGATTTTGACAATTTGGCAAAAACGTGGGTACGTGTAAAACATTTTTAACTACAATTTCTTGTTCCAGAATTTGAAAAAGTTTTTGCCCGAGAACGTGACCCGTAGAATATACTTTCACCCTTGGATTAATATAAACATATATACCTTCATATAGTGTTTCTTAGGTCAATTTAATGACATTAAACTGTGGGAATTTCCTAACCATAGGCGTTCCACACAAATAATTAATATGCGTATACACACTTATAAGTTTATTTTACATTAGGTGTTTGTACATACTACACTTTATAAACCCACTGTATATATAATATTATATTAAAATAATAAATATAAGGTAACTCAAAAATTCTATATACAAAACTAAAATCAGAAAAATAAACCTGACACGGCACGACACTGCTCAGAAAATGCTTTAATTTTTTTACCAGAACTTCATTCTCGTCAACCAGACTCCGGCCCGTTCATCAAGGCATAACCACGTATATTTTATCTCCGTCTCTTCCACGTTTAATAAAAAAACTTAAAGAATTGAAGAAGAAAGATCTGACAACCCTGGTTGTGCGGTCGGTCTCTTTGAGACTGTTTACCGCCGTATAGAATGATTGGAATGTCCTCAAACTGAGATTGGATAAATAATACCTATAGGTATTTACTATTTTCTTTTATATTTTATAAGTATAGAGAAAAGGTATCTTTTATTTTGAAGCAATCAGTGGCGAAGCGTCCATGTAACCACTGTTACCATTGGTAACAGTTAAAAATAATATTTTATGACTACTGTGAAATAATTTTATTTATTTTTTAAATAGTCAATTAGCCCGAAATTAGTCGCACAAAAATAATACGCTCTATACTCTATATTTCCGGGTTATGCGTTTATAACGCGATGAAGCTCCCTCGCCTAGACTATTGCATCATGTAACCATGCACTTTCATTTGTGGATACGTATAATTGTCCGTCGCGTCTAGTCGGAGACAGCTCGGGTCTGGTCGCTTGCTTGAATTCTACAGGGCTAGAGCGTAGGCGCGCCGCGATATTATGTACGCTTGTTACCATTTTTTGTTTTGGTTACTTGCTCGTTGTTAGTACTGTTAGTAACCCTATAAATTTTCTTTGCTGTTAGTAGTCATAGAGTCGCCGCTGCGTAATCGATCAACTACTTGAAAAGTCATTCTCCTTGTATAATTTTGAAGAAAAAAAAATCATTGAAAATGGAAGACTAACACACACCTATTGTGAATAATTTAAAAAAATAAATCAAAAAAAATATTTCTATATTTTAAATTTAGTTGGTATAGTGAAAACTCTTGGTTATGTGGTTGCAAGAAAAATATACTGTATTGTTGGCCATGTCTTCTGTTTTCTGCAGAAAAAATGGATGGACCAGCAGCGGGTCAACGATTTAAATAGTTTTAGGGTTCTAAAGAGGATACATGAAATTTCTCCGTTACATGTGAGATGTGTAGCCAATTTGATTCAGTTTGGCAAAACAAGAATCGAAAAGGCAAATATTACTATTTTATCCCACAGGCTTGGATTAGCTGTTATCATCTGGTTTTGGTAACACTTTAGAAAAAGTCACGCGTCGCCACTGGAAGCAATATATTGCCCGAAAAATAGGCGTACCTACCTAATTAGATTGCAGGGCTGCAAATAAAATATACCAAAACATGCATCGGGATAATCTATCTTGGTGTGTGTTTCTCCTTATTTTTATACCTTATTTGTGTAGCCTAGGCCTAAGTTAGATGTGTTTAAACTGATCATAACAAAATAAAGTTATATATCAAGATACAACACGACTCCATACTTACTGAAAATACGAAATACCCGGTATTTTACCCCTATTTGGGCATAATAAAATCATACTACGGCTGTTACTAGTCATTGTTTATATTCCAATCCGAGTCACTCAAAAAAGCACAAACGCAATTCACGAAACAACACAAAAACTAGAAATCCGTAAATATTAAACATCCACAATAAACAACGAGGAATCCACAGAGAAAACTTAAAACACAATAGTAAAGATAGCGCCGAGCCGGTTCTGGAATGTATTTTGGGCATGTCGCTTAAGAAGGACAGGCCGATAACAAGAGGTTTGTGCGCATGCCCGATGCTGCTGGGAGGGAAGGCAGCTGACCGACGAGCCGTGCGCTCGGACGTATTTTTCATCCATAAAACTTAACTTTTGTTTGCGCACGAAATAAGCTGTACGTATCTAAAGGTATATGTCTATGCATGGGAAGATCGATTGCGTACACAATCTGAAATAACACTTTTAATGTGACTCCACAGGAAAAAAAATAGTTGGTCAATTGATGGTGTAATATAATGATATTGTGCATTGTGCTATATTGTACATCGAAATAGTTTTGGATATTATATTCCCTTACTCATCTTGCATTGTACGCATCAGGCTAACCGTCCATTTGAAACCAATATTGAGACAGTTTTCGTTGTCTTTTAAAAGCGATTCCGATAGCCGCTATTTGACAACTTTGACATTTGAGCTGTCATTTATCGTTATCGTTACGGATAAGTGGCGGGAGCTAACGGACGGAAGACAAAGCCATAGCGAAAACGGAACGCATGCGTAATGACCATTTCTTAAGGTTGAATTCCCAACGTCATTCAATCTATTGCCAACCTATAACCTATTTCGCGTTGATTTTTTGAGTTTATTATTTTAATAACTAACATTTAAAGAAAATCAATATCGTCGGTACATTATTTAGGTAGTATCTGATATATTACAAAAATATCAATTTATTTCATTGCTAATTTTGGGAGAATTGTATAGTGAAAGAACAATGAGTGACAATGACATAATAATGTTAAAAAAAATCCTACCCGATATTTTTCGCTATACAATTCTCCTAAAATAAGTTATGAAATTCCTTGATATTTATTAAATATGTCAATTATTACCTATAGAATATCAAGTCGATACTGATTTTCTTTAAATTTTGTATAAAAGCTAGAAAACATAAATAAATCTACGCGAAATAGGTTATAGGTTGGCAAGCATGTTGATACTCCCACCTTAACAAAATGCAAAGCCCTTCCACGCCAGAAACATTATATGGTTGCTTTCTGTTATTACATTATTACATGGGAATCCAAAGTGCTTCAGCCAGTCTTCTTAAGTGATTTTTTTCAAATCGGAAATAAAGTTTGCATTCAGCACTATTATAGTTTTCTAAATTGAAATTTCCATACAACTGTGCTCGATACTGAATGTCCTGGCGATCAAGCACCTCCAAGAGAAGGGCATCATCCAAATCCGAATCACTGGATGAGTCCAATAAAAGCAACCTTTTGTCTATCATGATGTTTTAGAATTTTGGGTACTAGGAAAATTAAAACCAAGCAAAAAAGATAGCACAAAACGTATATGAAAATATGAACACAAACAATTAAAGCTAGGTTATGTTATATTTGTTATGTTTACTGTCGAATTCGACTTAACGTTAACGTTAAGCGAATTGAACGAAAACTATTTTTACGATCTGTCAAATAGGGGCTTCGTATTCGTATTCGTTATGGTTAACCGTATGAATTTGCCACAACGAAAACTGTCTTCATTCTCAGGGGCAACTTCAAGCATTTTACCTTTTGAGGGTATCAAGTCCATATTTGTACAAATTTGTGTTTATTTCCTGTACTCCAATATCTACAATCTTGAACATTTGGTTCATCGTTTAAAGTGCATGTCGATAAAACAAGCATTCCCTGAGAATTCCCTATCTCCATAACTTCAAAACAAATGTTTACTCTTAATTAATCTCAAAATTACGAGTCTGCATGATAATTTTTTTTTTAATATTACTTTACCTTTTTCCGAGATATAGTAATATACCACAATTTTACAAAATAAGGCAATGCGGATTATTTTAAATTGTGACAAATATACAAAAATTAATTTTATGTTGAAAAATGTAGATTGGTTAAATGTCAGAAATTTAATTTTTTATTTAGTATGTATCTTTATACATAACATTAAAATTATTATTATTGCCTGATTGTTTAAAAAAAAATTGTTCTTTTAATTATGACCATCATCATTATAAAACAAGAACTAATCAAAATTTGTATGTGGATAGAGTGTCTAAAACATTAGCTTATAAATCTATTTTTTATAAAGGTTTGATATACCTAATAATTTGGAAAATTATATTAAATCTCAAAAATCATTAAAACTGTTTAAAAAAAAAATTTTAAATTACATTTAATTAAAAAACAAAATGATACGTAATATTTGATACGATTTTGCGTTTTAAAATTTAAAAATAAATCTATAAAAATTTGTTAAAAAATTTATTAAAAAATATTTAATTGTAGCGTTTTGCTAAATAAAACATGTTATACTACTACCACTCAATGTCAATCACCCTGTACGTGAATATAACGTGATGACTGTAAGAATTTTATCTCGGTTGATTCAGATTCGTCCATTTTAGACCCTAGGTAATATGAATGGTGTACCTTTAAAAAATTACCGGTACAAAATTTTTGACACATTTAAATTTCTAAATTTCTTCCAAATTCCAGTGGAAAATGGCAAATATATTGGCGGCAATCTTTTGGTTGGCTATGTTTATCGTGATGGCATTTCCTATTGCATACATTAGTTGTGTTTGGTACATTTTCTTCTACACAATTGCTCAGATATGTCCAATATTTCAGGTAAGCATGTAAAACGTTCTTAAAAAAAAGTAAGGTAAAGTCGCGAGTTTCCATAGTAAACTCCAAATTGCTCAGTGTGTTAAAATTGTACAGGGTGTTTTTGAAAACTGTTTTAATCGTGGATTAAATGTCTACAAAGATATTTGACGCCATATACCATCAATAACTCTTCATAGAAGGGCCTTTGAAAATGGTAAAAAGTGAAAAAAAATAATAGTATAGGATGAAACCCATTGGAAAAGGAAGAGAATATAACAAAAATGAAAGGAAAAATAATTTACGGGCGATCCGAGGTCGGGAAGTGGAAAGGGGTGAGTTTTTATGGGTAGAAAACTAAGAAAACGATTTATCTCGATTTCCGGCAAAACTACAAGTCCTATGGAAAAACGTTAAATGGCAAAGTTGTAGGTAATAAAAAGATCTACAACTTATGTATTTACACTTTTTTCACATAACCTCCTCAAAAATTTATGTGAAAAATTCAAATAACCAAGTTTTTGGTTTTTTATTTTTATCTTTTACAAGAAAAATTTTTTTTTCACGAAATTTGGTGAAAACTCACCTTTTTATGTCCCAAACACACTGTAATTTTTTTAATTTAAAATATTTATTTTTTCACTCTATTTTGACTTAATATCGAAAAAGCACCCTAATTTTCAATCGAAAATTCTCACGTCAAAATATCTGCTTTTTTAAAAAAGTCGGTGGGCTTTTTGTTCGTTGAAATCTCTACTTTCTAATGGTGTAAAAAAATATACATTACTATGGTAAATGTGATGAAATCCCCTTTAAATCCTACCTCTTTAATTAACTATTTTCGCATATTTTTTGCGAACTTTATGTTTTATGGATTTGTATTTTTTTTGTTTATCAATGTAACATGGAATCTTACGTTTTTCGAGTAATTAAAGTATAAATTTTAATAAATAGCTCAAAATTGTACATAATAATTAAACCGTTTTTTTCGTTTCTTTGCATTTTTTAAGAACATTTACCATGGTATTTTATTATTAGTATTAGTTGTTCTAAATATAATTAAAGGTACCGGTAGGATTTAAAGGGGATTTCATCACATTTACCATAGTAATGTATTTTTCTTTACACCATCAGAAAGTAGAGATTTCAACGAACAAGAAGCCCACCGACTTTTTTAAAAAAGCAGATATTTTGACGTGAGAATTTTCGATTGAAAATTATAGGGTAATATTATAGGGTGCTTTTTCGATATTAAGTCAAAATAAGGTGAAAAAATAAATATTTTAAATCCAAAAAATTACAGTGTGTTTGGAACATAAAAAGGTAAGTTTTCACCAAATTTCGTGAAAAAAAAAATTCTTGTAAAAGATAAAAATAAAAAACCATAAACTTGGTTATTTGAATTTTTCACATAAATTTTGAGGTTATGTGAAAAAAGTGTAAATACAAAAGTTGTAGATCTTTTTATTACCTACAACTTTGCCATTTAACGTTTTTTCATGGGACTTGTAGTTTTGCCGGAGATCGAGATAAATCGTTTTCTACCCTTAAAAACCCACCCCCCTTCCATTTCCCGACCTCGGATCGCCCGTAAATTATTTTTCCTTTCATTTTTGTTACATTCTCTTCCTTTTCCAAATGAGTTTCATCCTACTATTATTTTTTTTTGTTTCAAAAATTATCGACCCTGGTCTATCTTAAACAAAAACTTTATTAAGCGGTAATTTGAATTATTCCCATTAGATTAAATGCTACAATAAGATAACTCTACCTAGTATAGTTTCCGAGGTTTTCTATAATTAGCCATTCGCCGTGAATCACCCTGTATAATTTTCGTATGTAGATTTTTTAGGTATGAAAAATTATCGGGTTTTCTTTTGTTTAGTCAACGGCAGACCTGTTGTTAAAAGGAATACAATTTCCAGGATTTTGCTTAAGAAAAATGTTTGCCTGGGAGTGGTAGCGATAATCAAAAAAAAAAAAAATTGTGAAAAATTCTTACACATCCAAATTGATTAAATATAATGTTGAAAAAGTAACAGAGTAAGATAAAAAACCTTTATGCTAACAAGTTTTATTGAAATGATTATACTTAATTCGTTTTTAACAATGTTTTTGTTTAATTTCAGAAAAATATATACCTATACATCAGTGTGGTTGTTTAAGTTTGCAACATATGGGCATTTTTTTTATTACCGATTTCCCAGAAAATTTTATTCTTGATAAAAGTTGGTGCATGTTCGATAATCATATTAGGTGCACTTGGAATGGTTACAAGTCAAACGGCGTACAGGGTAGGCCAAAAAATATAAAACTTGCACAAGAATAAAGTTTTTTAATAAACATTTAAAATAAAAAATTTGCACGTTAAATGATAGTTTTTTAATTAGCATATTATCATTACTTATGCTTTGTCTTGTTAAAAAGAATTTTTAGGATATTTTAAAGTTGTGTTTAATATCATTGCAACAAACATGAAGTTTGTGATTCTTTAATAAATTAAAAATTCAAGTACATTTTACAAATATGCTTGAATTTGAACAAAGATATGTGAAAGTTATTTGATTTTGATTAATTTATGAAGGTCTTTACGGTGAATATAAAAAAAAATTTTTGGGAAATTATTAGGTAATGTTTTTTAAAATATATTTTTTTATTTTAGGAGGTCACGTTTTTCAATCTATGCATAACTTTTAATTCTAAACGACTTTTCTTAATAACATTTTGCTGAATTTTCTGATGGGGTATTTTATTCTTGTACAAGTTTTATGTTTTTTGGCCACCCTGTACGCCGTTTGACTTGCAACCATTCCGAGCGCACTTTATATGATTATCGAACATGCACCAACTTTTATCAAGAACAAAATTTTCTGAGAAATCGGTAATAAAAAAATGCCCGTATGTTGCACACTTAAACAACCACGCTGTATACGTCAACTGACCGGACTGAAAGTGCTTCTTTCAATTCGACGGTATAGAATAGAATGAACAAAATTTGAATTAAATATTGGTTCTTAAATGTGTTATAAGGACGATATTGAAATTCCAATCAAATATCGATATATCGATATTTTATTTTTTTAATATCGTTTATTGATATATCGATATATCGAATTTTTGCGCAGACCTAGTTATGTCTACCAGTCTACCTAGGATTATAAAATAAATTCGAATTATTTGCTGTTTTAATAGTAGGTCCTAGGCCCCTCAAGTTCTCAGGCAAAAACTTTTTCAAATTCTTGAACAAGAAATTGTGTTTGAAAATGTTTTACTTACACGAACCCAAGTTTTTGCCCAATTGCAAAAATCAACCAACTAGCAGAACTGTCGCAATTACTCTTATAAAGTAATTCAATTACAATTACCCATTACCCTCCGAAAAAGGCATCAATTACTAACAGTATGATAAAAATATTTAAATTACAAATTACCCACTAAAAGTAATTGATTCCTCGATCAATTACCGCATTCGAATTACTCAGTTTAATTCAATTACTTTTATACTAATTCAATTACTTTATAGTAATGGAACTACCCTGAAAGTAATTGAATTATTCTGAATCTATAAATTATAGACACTTTTTTGGCAAATAAATTACTCTGAGTAATTTAATTACATTTTGGTAATTCAATTACATTTTGATAATTGAATTACATTCTGGTAATTGAATTACAGTTTGGTAATTGAATTACATTTTTAAAATTGAATTAGTATATGAGCAATGGAATTACTTTTTTACATTTTACAAAAAATTAGTTGTATAGGTGAGGTTTTATTTTTTTTTAAAAGTAGTATGTCTTACTATCACACTTTATTATAGAAAGAAATTTAAAAAATTTCGAAATTTATGGTTAAACTTGATCTCCTAATTTTGATAAGTACCTACTTACCTTTAACAAATTGACCAATATTAACAACGGTCTTTTTTATTTAATATGATTTATTTGTTAAAATAAAACAAACATAATATAAGGGAAAATAAAAAATATTTTTTTCTTTCTAGAGTAAAGGAATTATGAAAATTTTTAAAGGAATTGAATTACTTTGAAGTAATTCAATTACTTTTAATCTAATTGAATTATTCGGGAGTAATTAAATTACTTTTTATGTGATTAAATTATTTGGGAGTAATTTAATTACCTTTATTCTAAGTAATTGAATTATTTGGGAGCAATTAAATTACTGTTTATGTAATTGAATTATTTGGGAGTAATTCAATTACTTTTTAAAATTATTGAATTACTTTTAAGTAATTCAATTACCTCAGATTTCTTAAAACCAATTACCAATTACTTTATCACAGTAATTGGAAAATCAATTACAATTACTATTTTCAAAAAGTAATTCAATTACTAAAAAGTAATTGAACATGATTTTTCAATTATTTTAATTCAATTACCGACAGCTCTGCCAACTAGTATTTGACTTGAGGTTAGGTCCGCGATAACATCAAAGATTGGTTATTTTGCTGGTTTTGTTTGCTTTTTATATTCGATTTTATAAGTTTTATAGTTAAATTGATTTGTCCTCTTTCTTTTTAAACTAAAAACATGACGACGAATCATTTTTACACAAATTTTAGAAACCAACCCTTAAAAACAATTTTGTATGCCAGAAATAACTACCTTATTTCTGTACTTGATCGAAAATTGAGAAGAAATTCCAATCTTTTGGCAAGAAGTAGGGGCAAATTTTAGCTGTTCACACGTAAAAATACATTGAAGGTCAACTTTTCCAATTTCGTGAGCAAGAATTTAAATTTTAAAGCCCGGACCTGTCTATTTACCCATACGTCAAATGATAATGTTGCAGTGCGTATGTCTAATCGTGTGTAGCTCTGTTTACATGCGCGAGGCTACAAATTAGCCATTTTCGTGATTATTGTTTGCTTATCTAAAGGTAAATATCTATGGGTTTGAATAGCTTGGCAAGATTGTTATAAAGTAATGCAAATGCAATCAACATGAAACCAATTTTTATTTCTTCAAGAAACTGATTCAGTGTAAGACAAGTTTATGATTGCAAATTACCGCAAATTTTTTTAGTAAATAATATATTTGACCCTTTTGTAGGCATCCATTATAGGTATCTTATTTTAACCCATGTTAAGTTCAATTCACATCTTCATTCAGGTTGCTTTCGAAGCCCTCTCTTCAATTTACCAGTCTCTTTCATTGCGTTCTCTTTTTTGAGCTTCAACTGGCTGTGAATCTTCTGTTTCAACTTTTTTTGTCGCCTCTCTCGTTTCTTATCGGACGTCGTTCTTTCCCCCCTACCGATAACACTTTTCGTTTTCTTTTTAATTTCTTCTGGGGCCAACAGTGTCGCATCACTAGCGACAACAGGCGCAACTTCTTCCATGTTAACCGCCGGTAAGTGACTGATGATTTTAAGCTCTGGCACAGTCGGTTTTGAAGTGAAATGGAAGTTAGACAAAGCGTCTAGTTTAGTAAATACGCTCGTCATCATAGTTTTAATTTCGCTGTGTAGTTTGGGTTCTTCTTCCTCCTGTTCTGCACTGGCGGGATCTAGCTCTGCTTGCTGTTTCACATAATCCTGTTCGTATATTTGTGTCAACGATTGCTTGCTCTTTTCTTGATTCAAAACAATCTTTTTTCTATACTCCAGAGGTGTGTCTATAGGTTTACTTTTTCTCTCTACACTGTCGAAGACTTTATCTTTTATCCTTTGTCTTATTATATCCTCAAGTTGTAGGGAAGTTTGTTCGGTGATTACTGGGGCCGGTCTTGAGGTCAAATCAAACCCTACCACTTCTTCTAGTAAAGAGTTTTGAGGTCTGCCATCAGCGCTAATTTCTCCTTTTAGTTGCCAAGGTTTTTCGGATACCGCTTGCTCTTCCAGTTTGTCTATTTTCCTTTTTAAGTGCTCTTGGCGTCGATTGAGGCTGGATTTTATTTCTTCACTTGGTTCCTCTTCGTCGGTTTCTACATCATCTTCGTTTTCCAATGCGGCCAGAAGTTTATTTGTTTTTGGCTTCTGTATGGGTGCATCTTTTGCTACAAAATAGTCTTTAAACCGTGCTAATTTTGATTGGTCTTCTTCATCTATTATTTTCTTGTCATCTTCTTTAAAAAAATCTATACTACCTTCTTCTTCAGAGTCAGAATCATCAGCGGTAACGGGGTTTTCCAACTTTTTTTCCTCGGCTTTTAAAAATGACTCCATTTCAGATAACTTGAAAAACTTATCGTCAACTGAGTTGGCTTGTTTCTTTTGGTCAGTGTCGTCTTCATTGTCGCTGCTCAACTCTACACTATCATTAGAGTCATTGTTTTTAATTTCAATATCAGAATCGTCTTCTAAATGTTGGGAATCATTGTCTGAACTTTCTACATCACTATCACTTTTATCTTGTTCACTTTCACTTTCTAAATTTTTAAATTTTAAGTTGTCTTTATCAACCAGTAGGACACTTATTTTGCTTACAAAATTATTTAACACACTGTTGTTTTGTATTTCAACTTGTTGCCAAATTTGTTCAGAATCTAAGTTTTGTACAAACAATTGTTGAAGAGCATTTTTCTTTCTGGGCTGAGTTTCCTCTTTTTTAGAAAAATCATATACCTCTTTAATATTTGATTTTATTTCTTTTAAAACTTGTTTATTCACATCCAAAAAGTCTGTTGGAGTTAAAGTGACTTCTTCGAATGTTTTCAGTACCTTGTGTAATGTAGACATTTTAATTCAATTAGGTAGATAAAGATACTAAATGCTGCCTATTCACATAATCATTACTGACATAATTTATTAAGTAATTGTTTTGCGTTCCACTTTATTAATTTTCTCTGTAGTTTCCAATGAGGCTAAAATGCTTTGAGATTCCTTTTCCTCAATGTCTACACTCTCACATTCAAAGGCCCTACAAAAACTATCAAGAAAATCTGGAATTACTTCGTTCACAGTGATATTCCTGTTTAATTCTTTGCTTAAACTGGTGACTCCCTTTCCCTCTATTCCACAAGGGACAATATGGTCATACCACGCCAAATCTATGTTGCAGTTCAAGGCTAGACCATGTGTGGTTATGAAGCGACTACCGTGGACTCCAATAGCACATATCTGTAACAGAAATATATAGTAATAGATTAAGACGAATCTAAAATACGGTAAGATACAAGAGTCTTATCTAATATGTGTTAAAACTAAAGAATTGCTAGAAACTTTACCTTGTTATCTCCTATCCAAACACCAGTATGTGGAGAAGTCTCGCTATGTAAACCAAATTTACTGCATAAGTCTATTACTGTGTTTTCTATCTGATTGACATACCATCGAATGCTGGGTTTAAATTGCTTCAAGTTTAATATTGGGTAAACTACAAGCTGTCCGGGACCATGAAATGTTATTAGCCCACCCCGATTTGTTCGGTAAAATGCAGCACCTAAAAGTAGATCACTGCAAGTAAAGTTGAAGTCTTATCTAGTTAAAAAACAAATTACTCGTATTTTTTAATTCAAGTTCTTGTTCTAAGCTATATTGTTTAGTACGAATTCCTATGGTGTAAACAGGGGGATGTTCTAAGCACAATAACGTATTTTGGACGGTGTGTTCAGAATGCTCGTGAATCGAAGATAAATACTGTTGAAGTTTTAGACTTTTTCCGTAATCTATTTTACCAACGTTCCATACTTTAACTAATTTTCGGAAGTTTTTTGCCATGCCCCAAACGGGATAAAAAGTTAGGTTAATGTGCAAGAATGTTAGGTTAGGATGCTTTCTTCTTTTAATTCACACTGGTCTTAGTACATTGCATACCAATCTGAGAACTTTTTTCCTAATAATTATTCAAGTTTTAGCCCAGTTTCTGTTTACCGTATTACGTTTCTACGCACATACAACACCAGATTTATATAGTTTGTAGAAATATCTTTGAAAGGATAAATTTTACCATTATTTGTCAAGAGTAAAAGAATATTCCAGAAACGCGATTCAAATTTACCGGGATTTCTGAGCGTCTTGATTGGTTGTACCTTTGACCTCTGGCGCCTAGTGGTAGAAACGATTGCGCAATTCTGTCACATTTCGCCGGAAACCATTTTGTGATTTGTTAAGAAATTGTGAAGACACGTGAAACAAGTTAAAAGGTCCCTTATTTTATAAAAAAAATATAAAAGAACAGTGAAGGAAATGTTGTCTGCCGCTCGCGTATTTACCAAAGCAGCCTCTCAGTGCTCGAAGATCTCGCATAATGTTACATCAACTAGAAAATTTAGTCATTTATTGAACACGGTGAGTTGAAGAAAAAACTACTATTCAGGGCTTTTTTTTGGCTTTATTTGCTTTGTTAACGGATAAATAGCTTTCCTGTGCTCTAACTTAATAAAGACACCCCCACTCTTGATATGGTTTTAATAAGAAATTACAAAAAAACGATTTAAAAAAATTGTTGGTTATATTTGACATTGCGTCACTTTAATCGTTGCCCCCTTTATTTCAGAATTTGACCCCCAGCGCGTGTCTTAGCCCTAATTATGATCAATGCCGTTTTAAGTAAGTATTATTTTACATAAAATAACAAGTCAAGTACTTTAAATGGGTATTTTTTTTAGATCTGATGCTATCAGGGGGGCCGTTATTGGTATTGACTTGGGAACCACAAATTCCTGCGTCGCAGTCATGGAAGGTAAACAGGCAAAGGTAATAGAAAATTCTGAAGGCTCTAGAACCACTCCTTCAGTGGTGGCATTTACGAAAGATGGAGAAAGGTTAGTAGGCATGCCTGCTAAAAGACAAGCTGTTACAAATTCCGCCAACACATTTTATGCCACAAAACGATTGATTGGAAGGCGATTCGAAGATCCAGAAGTGAAAAAAGACATGTAAGTTTGTAATTTTAAAAGTTGTGTGTAATTTTTTCTAGTTAATTTATGATTTTAGGACTAACGTCTCATACAAAATTGTTAAAGCTAGCAATGGTGATGCTTGGGTTAAAGGAACAGATGGAAAAATGTATTCTCCCAGTCAAATTGGAGCTTTTGTATTGATTAAAATGAAAGAAACTGCAGAGGCTTATTTAAACACAAAGGTAATTTTACCTTTGAAGTTTTGCAATTTCTTTTATGACAAATTTTAACACATTTTTAGATTAAAAACGCTGTAATCACTGTACCAGCTTATTTTAATGACTCCCAGAGGCAGGCTACGAAAGATGCAGGTCAGATTTCAGGGTTAAATGTATTGAGGGTCATTAATGAGCCTACTGCTGCAGCACTTGCTTATGGAATGGATAAGACTGAAGACAAAATGTAAGTAAACATGTTTTATATATTTTCCTAATTGTAAATTTACTTTTTTCAAACAGAATTGCAGTTTATGATTTGGGTGGTGGAACCTTTGATATATCTATATTGGAAATTCAAAAAGGTGTTTTTGAAGTGAAATCTACAAATGGTGACACATTCCTTGGTGGTGAAGATTTTGACAACATCCTTGTTAACTATTTGGTGTCAGAGTTCAAGAAAGAACAGGTAGGTAATACCTTTTGAAGCTAAGCTGACTTTCTTTTTTTTGTGTGTATCGAAAAAAGATCCAAACAACTTATTTTGTTCTAGGGTATTGATGTGACTAAAGACCCCATGGCCATGCAACGTCTAAAGGAAGCTGCTGAAAAGGCCAAGGTTGAGTTGTCATCTGGGCTTCAAACCGACCTTAATTTACCATATTTGACCATGGATGCTGCTGGTCCCAAACATATGAATATCAAATTATCCAGGTTAGTTACAATAAGCATTATTGTATTCTTAATTTGTACAACAATTAAAATTTTTATTTATTGATGATTATTTAAAATACTTTGAAAAAATTAGATTCAGAGGGAAGCAATTAGAATTAATTAAAAATTATCTGAAAAATAGACCAACTTACTTATGTTCAAATAGATAAAGAAAAGCTATCCAAAAGTATTTAAGTATGTTGTTCCTCAAGGAACAATTTTAGGACCATTATTTTTTAATATTTATATTAACGACTTAGGTATTTAGTATAAATTGTGATGGTCAAATTCATATGATTCATATGCAGATGATACTATAATTTTTTATACCGATACAAATTGGGACAACTTAAATAATAAAATTAAAAAAGATTTTAAAATTATGAAAAATTGGTTTGATAACAATTTGTTAACAATTAATTTTAATAAAACAAATTATATTCCTTTTACTTTAAATCTAAATAACATACCACGAAATATGAATAGTATTCAAATACATGAAGACATTCAAATTTTTAAAGTGAATAAAATAAAATATTTAGGAATTATTTTTGATAGTAAATTAAATTGGAATTTTCACTTAGAATACTTAATTAAAAAATTTTAAAGTTTACTACCGATTTTTAAAAACATTAAAAAAATTAGAAATATTACAAAAAAGGTTTCTAAAAATTATATTCAATAAAGATTATCTTTATTCTTTAAAAGAATTATATTCAGAAACAAAAAAGTTGAACATAAGACAACTTTACATCTGCTGTTGCTCTGTGTCCCATTACTTTTGGGTTTGGGACACCCTGTATATATTTAAAAATAAAAACCTTATACAATTTAAAAACCATAATCATAATACACGTCATAAAAATGAAATAACCATAAAACCTAAAATAAATAGGACAAAAAATTTCAAATATTTATGTTTTTATTTAAACGATTATTTATTAACAAAAAGTAAAAAATTGATTTCATTAAAAAAGTCGAAATAAAAACATGGATATTAAAAACAGACAATTTGAAAATATTTTTAGAAATGCTTTAATTAATTAATATTGTTCTGAATAATTTATATATAAGTAAGTAATATTTTTTACTTAAAAATTATAAATTAATGATTTTATTATAGGTAATATATTTCTTCAAAAAAAACTGCGTTTATAGTTTAC
Organism: Polydrusus pterygomalis; assembly: GCA_963969555.1. NCBI lineage: Eukaryota > Metazoa > Arthropoda > Insecta > Coleoptera > Curculionidae > Polydrusus > Polydrusus pterygomalis. Next base: position 13,819,091 of record OZ018383.1, read on the forward strand.
ACTATAAATTAACATTTTTACTTTAAAACTTGATTTTTAATGCATAATATTTATGATTTATGATTTTACATACTAAAACAAAAAATAAGATTTGCCCCTAACAAGCTCAGCTTCAGGGGATTGAAAAATAAGTTTATAGAAGACAACATAAACATATTTATTATATTATTAAATTTATAAATTTTAAATAAACTTATTATTATTTAAAATGTGATTTTTTTTAGATCAAAGTTTGAGAGTTTAGTTGGTGATCTAATCAAGAGGACTATTGCTCCTTGCCAGAAAGCTTTGAAGGATGCTGAGGTCACCAAGGCAGAAGTTGGTGAAGTTTTATTGGTGGGAGGTAGGTAATAATGCCAAAAATATATAGGATGACTCATAGAGTGAGCATATAATAAGAAATTTGCGAAGCAATGTTGTTTATTGAGAGAACAGTACATTCACGTGCATAATATAGACATAGTGTGTGAACATTTGTAATTTTTTTTTCTCAGGCATGACTAGAATGCCTAAGGTACAGTCAACCGTTCAGGATATCTTCGGTAAACAGCCTAGCAGAGCTGTAAATCCCGACGAAGCCGTGGCTGTAGGCGCCGCTGTACAAGGGGGTGTCTTAGCTGGTGATGTCACCGATGTCTTGTTGCTTGATGTAACGCCGCTCTCTTTGGGAATCGAAACTCTTGGAGGAGTGTTTACTAGGTAAGAGAAAGGTAACGTAGACCAGGGTCGATCATTTTTGAAACCAAAAAAAATAATAGTAGGGTGAAACCCGTTGGAAAAGGAAGAGAATATAACAAAAATGAAAGAAAATATAATTTACGGGCGATCCGAGGTCGGGAAGTGGAAGGGGGTGAGTTTTTAAGGGTAGAAAAGGATTTATCTCGATTTCCGGCAAAACTGCAAGTCCTATGGAAAAACGTTAAATGGCAAAGTAGGTAATAAAAAGATCTACAACTTTTGTATTGACTCTTTTTTCACATAACCTCAAAATGTATGAAAAATTCAAATAACCAAGTTTTTGGTTTTTTATTTTTATCTTTTACAAGAATTTTTTTTTTCACGAAATTTGGTGAAAATTTACCTTTTTATGTCCCAAACACACTAATTTTTTTGATTTAAAATATTTATTTTTTCACCTTATTTTGACTTAATATCGAAAAAGCACCCTAATTTTCAATCGAAAATTCTCACGTCAAACTATCTGCTTTTTTAAAAAAGTCGGTGGGCTTTTTGTTCGTTGAAATCTCTACTTTCTGATGGTGTAAAAAAAATATACATTACTATGGTAAATGTTCTCAAAAAATGCAAAGAAACGGAAAAAACTCTAATCCGAATTTTTTTTTTTAATAATTATGTACAATTTTGAGCTATTTATTAAAATTTATACTTTAATTACTCGAAAAACGTAAGATTCCATGTTACATTGATAAACAAAAAAATTACAAATCCATAAAACATAAAGACCGCAAAAAATAGGAGAAAATAGTTCTAAATATAATTAAAGGTAGGATTTAAAGGGGATTTCATCACATTTACCATAGTAATGTATATTTTTTTACACCATCCGAAAGTAGAGATTTCAACGAACAAAAAGCCCACCGACTTTTTTAAAAAAGCAGATAGTATGACGTGAGAATTTTCGATTGAAAATTAGGGTGCTTTTTCGATATTAAGTCAAAATAAGGTGAAAAAATAAATATTTGAAATCAAAAAAAATACAGTGTGTTTGGGACATAAAAGATAAGTTTTCACCAAATTTCGTAAAAAAAAAATATTTCTTGTTAAAGATAAATATAAAAACCAAAAACTTGGTTATTTAAATTTTTTACATAAATTTTTAGGTTATGTGAAAAAAATGTAAATATAAAAGTTGTAGATCTTTTTATTACCTACAACTTTGCTATTTAACGTTCTTCCATAGGACTTGTAGTTTTGCCGGAAATCGAGATAAATCGTTTTTACCCTTAAAAACTCACCCCTTTCCACTTCCCGACCTCGGATCGCCCGTAAATTATTTTTAATTTAATTTTTATTACATTCTCTTCCTTTTCCAATGGGTTTCATCCTACTATTATTTTTTTTTCACTTTTACCATTTTAAAAGGCTTCAGCCCTGGTCTAACAGTATTGTGAATGGTTAAAAATGAAAACAATTTTCTTGGTTATTTAATAATCGATGATGATCAATAATTAATTTTAATTTGTTACAGACTTATTAACAGAAATACGACCATCCCAACCAAAAAGTCCCAGGTCTTCTCTACCGCTGCCGATGGCCAAACCCAAGTCGAAATTAAGGTATTCCAAGGAGAACGTGAGATGGCTTCCAACAACAAAATATTAGGTAAAAGAAATAGACCAGGGCTGTGAAGCCTTTGAAAATGGTAAAAAGTGAAAAAAAAATAATAGTAGGATGAAACCCATTGGAAAAGGAAGAGAATATAACAAAAATGAAAGGAAAAATAATTTACGGGCGATCCGAGGTCGGGAAGTGGAAAGGGGTGAGTTTTTAAGGGTAGAAAACGATTTATCTCGATTTCCGGCAAAACTACAAGTCCTATGGAAAAACGTTAAATTGCAAAGTTGTAATAAAAAGATCTACAACTTTCGTATTTACATTTTTTTCACATAACCTCAAAATTTATGCGAAAAATTCCAATAACAAAGTTTTTGGTTTTTTATTTTTATCTTTTACAAAAACATTTTTTTTTTCACGAAATTTGGTGAAAACTTACCTTTTTATGTCCCAAAGACACTAATTTTTTTGATTTAAAATATTTATTTTTTCACCTTATTTTGAATTAATATCGAAAAAGCACCCTAATTTTCAATCGAAAATTCTCACGTCAAAATATTTGCTTTTTTAAAAAAGTCGGTGGGCTTTTTGTTCGTTGAAATCTCTACTTTCTGATGGTGTAAAAAAAATATACATTACTATGGTAAATGTTCTCAAAAAATGCAAAGAAACGAAAAAAAATCGAATCCGAAATTATTATTTTTTAATTATTATGTACAATTTTGAGCTATTTATTAAAATTTATACTTTAATTACATGAAAACGTAAGATTCCATGTTACATTGATAAACAAAAAATTGCAAGTCCAAATATTATACTACTATAATTAACAACCAAATAAGTTAATATTTAATAAGACATCTACAATATTTTGTATTTTTTGAGAACTTTTACCATAGTATTAGTAATGTATATTTTTTTTACACCATCAGAAAGTAGAGATTTCAACGAACAAGAAGCCCACCGACTTTTTTAAAAAAGCAGATATTTTGACGTAAGAATTTTCGACTGAAAATTAGGGTGCTTCTTCGATATTAAGTCAAAATAAGGTGAAAAAATAAATATTTTGAATTAAAACAATTACAGTGTGTTTGGGACATAAAAAGGTAAGTTTTCACCAAATTTCGTGAAAAAAAATTTCTTTTGTAAAAGATAAAAATAAAAAACCTCGTAAAAAACAAAAACTTGGTTATTTGAATTTTTCACATAAATTTTGAGGTTATATGAAAAAAGTTTAAATACAAAAGTTGTAGATCTTTTTATTACCTACAACTTTGCCATTTAACGTTTTTCCATAGGACTTGTAGTTTCGCCGGAAATCGAGATAAATCGTTTTCTACCCTTAAAAACCCACCCCATTCCACTTCCCGACCTCGGATCGCCCGTAAATTATTTTTCCTTTCATTTTTGTTATATTATCTTCCTTTTCCAATGGGTTTCATCCTACTATTATTTTTTTTGGTTTCAAAAATTATCGCCCTGGTCTAAAAAGTAAATACAAGTAACATAATTAAAATGTATCCAGAATTTTTTCAGCATGATCAATGCCTAAATAATTAGTTTATTTTTCTTCCTAATTCCTTGTTTTATTCTTTTCTAGGACAATTCTCATTGATTGGTATTCCACCTGCGCCAAGAGGGGTACCTCAAATCGAAGTAACCTTTGACATTGATGCTAATGGTATTGTACACGTATCAGCTAGGGATAAGGGTACTGGAAAAGAACAACAAAGTAAGTATCATTTTAATTGTTAGAAGGAGAAACATAGAAAACTCTACACCTCTAGATCAGCAAAGAATAATCGCGAGAGCGGCAAATTTATGGCCTTGTGCATGTAAATAAAGTAATGTACAAGGGCTCAAGGGCATGCGCATTGGAAAATTCCATTTAACGAACGCGAAGATAGACAGGTCCGGGCTTTAAAATTTTTAACGTTACTATAAACTTAAGGCTGTAGAGTCGTTAAGGTTAAATGCTTCCTTGGCCATGTTTTAAAATATTATGACTGATTACAATGATGCTGATCTATTATTTTAATACCTAAAGATTTCTAAACTAATATTTTGAAATAAAATTATCCGTTTACACTTTGATCAACATAATATATACATATTTACCTTTTTTTTAAATACATATATAGAGAAAAGTGTCTTAAACTTTTTGAAGAAATATGCTGCCAGAAAAATAGGAGTACCTAATTACATATGGAAATATTATTTTACGCGTTAGTTAAAACTCATTTAAATTACGGAATTTTAGGTTGGGGATGGGGTTATTCAATATTCAAAAACGACAACATTTTTAGGATTAGTTTTGGACGAGAATTTAAATTGGAAATGCCATATCCAGTATATTATCAACTCGATATCTCCTTTGGTATCTGTTTTGTACAGAGCTAGATATTTCATTCCTTTGAAATACTTAAAAAATATGTATTTTTCATTATCATATTCAAAATTACAATACTTAGCTTCTGCATGGGGATCTGCTTGTTTATCAAACTTAAAACCATTACAAAAATTGCAAAATAAAATTATTAAATGTATACACACATTACCACATTTAGAACCAACTGTTAATCTTTATAGACCGAAAGGGTATTTACACGTTCAAAACATTTATTTTATAAACTAAAAATTTGTATTCTAATTCATTCTATTATTTGAAAAGAAAAAAAAATTAAACATAACACTTCAGGAGAATAAGACATTACATGATCATAACACCAGATATTGTATAAATTATCAAACTTTACCAGTAAAAAGTAATTTCGGAAAAAAATCGCTTTCAGATGACGGAATAATAAAATATAACAATCTTCCAAAAAATATCAGAAAAATTAAAAAATTGGCAACTTTTAAAAAACAATTAAAGAGATATTTACTAAACTAAATTATTTATACTATTTTTTTAAATTGATTTTATTAATGAATTAAATTGGATTAACTTCCATTTTGTTTTATTGTTATTTTTTTTTAATTATTATTATTTTCTATATTATGTTGTCACTTTCCATGTAATGAACTGTGAAAGTTAGTTTGGAATAAAGCCATTTTGAAAGTTAAATTACACAAAAGCTTTGATCTGTACCTCTCGGTGGATATTGTAGCATAAAAGTTAATCACACACATTTTATTAATTTTGTTGCATTAGTTGTTTAAGGTTTTCTTTATAATTAATTGCAAAATTACCATTTTTTTCTTCCAGTCATAATCCAGTCTTCTGGTGGTCTGAGCAAAGACGAAATCGAAAACATGGTCAAGAATGCTGAACAGTACGCACAGGCAGACAAAGTAAAGAAGGATAGGGTGGAGGCCATCAACCAAGCCGAAGGAATTGTCCATGATACTGAAACTAAAATGGAAGAATACAAGGTAAACCCCAATAGGATTAGCAAAAGCTACCTTTTGACATATTGTTATTTTCAATCCATTTCATATCCATTTTTCCATGAATTAGTGCTCACTTTTTTTTTTGCAGGCACAATTACCAGAAGAAGAATGCAACAAACTTAAGGAAGAACTAACAAAAGTTAAGGAATTTTTGGCGAAGAAAGACGACGCTGACCCAGAAGAAATCCGCAAGGCCACATCAGAATTACAGAAGAGCTCTTTAAAATTGTTCGAAATGGCGTACAAAAAGGTATGTATTCAGTAACCTTTATTCACAAATTTGAATTGAAATTAGCTTTGAATTTAAATGTAGATATGGCAGAGCTAAAAACATTGATAAAATACTGATTTCCCATAAGACCCTACGTTTTAAAATACCGTCTCTTTTCGCGTTTTTATATTCTACAATCAAGTCTAGACATTTTTCATCAATTATGCCCTATACGTATCTTTAACCAAACTTTTCTTAATAACATTTTGCTGAATTTTCTGAAATAGGGGTACTTTATTCTTGTGCAAGTTTTATATTTTTTGGCCTACCCTGTACACCGTTTGACTTGCAACCATTCCCAGTGCACCAAACATGATTGTCGAATATGCACCAACTTTTATCAAGAATAAAATTTTCTGAGAAATCGGTAATAACAAAAATGCCCATATGTTGCACACTTAAACAACCACACTGTATAGATAACCCTATTATAAAGTATGTACTACAGAGATACAAAACTTATAAATACAATTCATACTCAATTTTAATCTGTAATTTATTAGAAGTTAAAAGTAGTTCCAAAATGTTCTGTTTAAACTGTTTATAGGTCAGAAAAAATATATCACACTCACTTTGAAATTTAGTATACAAATTACACATAGCATTAACGGGAGAATTATAGTAATAATTCGTTCCGGCATTGTTTACATAAAATGTTGCTGTATTTCTTGATGGATAAGCTGGAATATTTATATTCAAATTGAATAATGTGTTTGGATCGTCAACATTATTATGTAAGAGTTTGTGTAAACAAAGCAACATATTAAGATCCGTTCTCTTTTCCAAACTCAACATAATATATCTAATAGAAAGTTGATTTTTTAGGAATATTTCTATCATAGTGGTCAGTTTGCTTGTAATACAAGTATCTTAAAATTCTGTTCTGTATTCTCTCAATTGTTTAAACATGATTTACGAAATATTATATTATTTCTATCGTCAATTCGATTTACCTAACTATTGACGATTCACATGCGCACTGCAGTGCCGTGTTGATCATTTTTATGCTTTTGGCATACCAAGAAGAAAGACAGACATATTCTGGAGCTGGTAGAGCAAGGCAGATGTTAGTCAGCCGGTCATTTTGTTTACTTGCGTGTTTTGTGCAATTACGGAACCTTTCCTGTTAAAACAAACACTTATTCTCTAGAATTCTTAGAAGAGATGACATCTAGATATACTAGAAAATATCGTGTTACCAGTAAAAATTGTTGTTTTTACTTCAGTTTTGAAAATCGACGTGTTTACTTTCAAGGATTTTAAGGTAAATTGTGGCAACTTTAGTGGTTTCAAAAAACGTTTTTTTTTTTATTTCCGTGCATTTATTAAAAAAAAAAAATACCAGCATACTATTCGTCAATGCCTCCCTGAACAGCCCTTCCAAAATTAGATTCTAATATTTTTTTAAAGGGCAAGAAATAAGACACTTTAAGTCTTCCTCCACTGGTATATTAAGATAAGTTTTAATTAAGGGTAAATTCTCTACATGTTTCGACTGTATAAACAGTCATCATCAGGAGAAGAGAATAAGGAAAATGAGAAATAACAGGTGCAAACAGTCCAAACGGAACTAAAAGATTATGGAAAGGACAAATAACGTAATTGGAAAAACGTCCACCGTAATGGTATACCTAGCAACAGGTCATTCGTGGAGAATTGGTAAAAACCAAGATATTAAGCTAATATAGCTTCTTTGGACTGTCAAGCTTCATTTCACTTTTTTAATTAATTTAAAATTTAATTCTACATAACAATGTCAAAAAAAAAACGATTTTGAATTATCATTATTATTACTCTTAAAAGAGGATGTCTCCATGACGTAAATTACACAAATTTATCTTTTCTGTTAAAATTGTAACCTAAAAAAAAATTTTTTTACTTTTCTGATATAAAAAACGACAAAAACCTTTATAATATTCTATATTTAAATACTTCCCTCCTCAAATTTTTAAGTTGCTAATTCACTATTATGTGACTATTCATCTACTCCACAATTTAAAAAATTTTTACTACTTTCCAATATCAACTATTCTCTCCTCACACTTACGTCACTGGTTCTTCACCAAATTGTGAATTTTCAGTTACTCCTCATCTGTTTATAAAAGTCTTTACAACATTTACCACTCCAATTTTATAATTTTTCTTCTCTCCTCACACTTATGGTGCGATGTCACTAATTTGACACTTAGCTTACTGCTATATTAGCTTAATATCTTGGTTTTTACCAATTCTCCACGAATGACCTCTTGCTAGGTATACCATTAAGGTGGACGTTTTTCCAATTACGTTATTTGTCCTTTCCATCATCTCTCTTCTCCTGATGATGACTGTTTATACAGTCGAAACATGTAGAGAATTTACCCTTAATTAAAACTTATATATAATATACCAGTGGAGGAAGACTTAAAAGTGTATTATTTCTTTCCCTTTAAACATACGTTGTCTTAAAGTATGGACTATTTCTTCAAGTTAATATTTTTTTTTTTAATAATTGCAAGGTTCCGGAAGTTACCCCTGCATTCAAGCCATTTATAGGTCTAAGAAATTATTTTATAAGATGTTGAAAATGTCCTCCACAATATATTTTTTTCTAAAAAAAAAGCTTTAGTCTGCTAAGCAAAGATGAAGATGTAGATGGAACATTCTAAAAAAAATTCGTATAATCACCCTTTTTTAATAATGATGTTATGAAGTATTTGCTACTCTTGAAGTAACATGATGTAAAAAAACAATCTGAAACAACTTCCATCAGGCCTGGTATTTTTTCTATAAATAGCAAAATGAAAATTAAAGTAAATAATATTTTTTGCAGATGGCAGCCGAAAGAGAAAGCAGTAGCCAACAAAATCAAGAACAACAAACGGAAGAACCTAAAGAAAAGAAAGAAGAGAAGAACTAACCTAAATCTTAATCAGTTATGAGACATTTTTTTTTTTCGAATAGTTCCAGTGACGCAACTAAACAGAGTGTATAGATTTTATTGTTTGGTTGTGTTAAATCGTTTTCTAGTTAACCGTGCGATAATGTGATTCTTTGCGCCACATTAATTCGAAAACGCGAAACTTTTGACTGAGTATAGACAGGGTGGGGCCAATGATAAGGACCGTACTCGAGTGTTACAGTTCCGATTTTTTTTTTATTCTGCAGGCAGTTTTTTTAGTGTACAGGTTAAATTGTTTGTCATGGAAGGAGGGGCGGTGTTTTGACTGATTGTGAAAATGTGGCCTCTTAGAGAAATCTCTGTGTTATCAATTGTTAATTTTAAAAATTGTATGTATAATACATATTTGTAAAAAATTTCATTTGGGGTTTATTTTTGGAGTAGAGCGTATTAGGTATAGACCAGGGTCGATAATTTTTAAAACCAAAAAAAATAATAGTAGGATGAAACCCATTGGAAAAGGAAAAGAATATAAGAAGAATGAGACGAAAAATAATTTACGGGCGAAAGGAGTGAGTTTTTAAGGGTAGAAAACGATTTATCTCGATTTCCGGCAAAACTACAAGTCCTATGGAAAAACGCTAAATGGAAAGTTGTAGGTAATAAAAAGATCTACAACTTTTGTATTTACACTTTTTTCACATAACCTCAAAATTTATGTGAAAAATTCAAATAACCAAGTTTTTGGTTTTTATTTTTATCTTTTACAAAAAAATCTTTTTTTTTCACGAAATTTGGTGAAAACTTACCTTTTTATGTCCCAAACACGCTGTAATTTTTTTTATTTAAAATATTTATTTTTTCACCTTATTTTGACTTAATATCGAAAAAGCACCCTAATTTTCAATCGAAAATTCTCACGTCAAAATATCTGCTTTTTTAAAAAAGTCGGTGAGCGTTTTGTTCGTTGAAATCTCTACTTTCTGATAGTGTAAAAAATATATACATTACTATGGTAAATGTTCTCAAAAAATGCAAAGAAACGAAAAAAACTCTAATCCGATTTTTTTTTTTAATTATGTACAATTTTGAGTAGTATATTTCGACTTACATTTTTTTGTTTATCAATGTAACATGGAATCTTCCGTTTTTCGAGTTTAAAGTATAAATTTTAATAAATAGCTCAAAAATGTACATAATGATTTTTTTTTTTAAATTTCGGATTCGAGATTTTTCGTTTCTTTGCATTTTTGGAGAATATTTACCATAGTAATGTATATATTTTTTACACCATCAGAAAGTAGAGATTTCAACGAACAAAAAGCCCACCGACTTTTTTAAAAAAAGCAGATATATTGACATAAGAATTTTCGATTGAAAATTAGGGTGCTTTTTCGATAAGTCAAAATAAGGTGAAAAAATAAATATTTTAAATCAAAAAAATTACAGTGTGTTTGGGACATAAAAAGGTAAGTTTTCACCAAATTTCGCGAAAAAATTTTTTTTTGTAAAGATAAAAAATAAAAAACCAAAAGCTTGGGTATTTGAATTTTTCACATAAATTTTGAGGTTATGTGAAAAAAAATGTAAATACAAAAGTTGTAGATCTTTTTATTACCTACAACTTTGCCATTTAACGTTTTTCCATAGGACTTGTAGTTTTGCCGGAAATCGAGATAAATCGTTTTCTACCCTTAAAAACTCACCCCCTTCCACTTCCCGACCTCGGATCGCCCGTAAATTATTTTTCCTTTTATTTTTGTTATATTCTCTTCCTTTTCCAATGGGTTTCATCCTACTATTATTTTTTTTTCACTTTTTAGCATTTTTAAAGGCCTTGGCCTATTATAAAAGTACCGAGGTGTTTGTAAAATGTGATTTTAATTTAGGAACTAATGACGTATTCGCCATTTAATTGTTTGGTCAATACTATCGTTTTATCCAAAAAGCAGCCAAACGTCCGTCTTTTTCTAGCGATTAACTCGTTTTGAATTAAAGCAATTTAAATTCATAAATTTCAAAAAACAAAATTTGCCCATATCCATACTGTGGGTATTTGTGCTCAACCAAAGACTTTATTTGACAAATTTTTGGATAAAACCAAATATTGGCTCATACTTTGATAACGACGTTGTACTTGAGATCGCAGAAATTTGTTGGGTCTAATAGTCCATTCGTATTGGCCGGTGATCTGAGCACATCTTAGAATACCGATACATCCATCCTATCGCCCTCAAATTATTTTAGTACGCTGGCTAATTGCCTTAAATATAGTAGCCATCACAAGAAAAAGAAGGGAAATTGCTGCATATTTACCTTTAAATCAAAGGTGTTGTTTCTAGATTACGGCCTCGGTAGGAAGAAAAAAAAAGAAGAACTATAGTTCTTACTCTGTGCAGCAGATGTCGCCACAATAGATAAATCGTTTCCCGATCAGAACAATGCTGGAGTAAAGGCGGTTCTAGTTCTATCTCGTGTTAAAATGAAAAAGGGTAAATAATAAATAAAAAGTTATTTAGGTTAGGGCTGGCAAAAATTTAAAAGTTTGTTTTGAGTTTTGAATTGATGTTAATTGGGAAATTAAACTATCGAGAATGGCCTCACATATTAGTACTAAAGAGAAACTTCTTTACATTATTGATGATATGGAACTCGTTGCAAAGTAGGTGGTACTTAAATTCCTAAAACTATTTTGGTTATTTTCATATTGAAGCATGTTTGTTGTTTAGGGAAATCATTGAGAATGCTATAGCCCCAAAAAGTAACAAGCTCTCTGGACCTGAGTACGCCCAGTTGACCGAACTACTCGTAGCAAAGGACAATGAACTCAAGGATACTCTTAAGTTGGCCACGGAACAGGTAACAATTTCAATACTTTCCAAGTTACCATTTGAGTACTTTCCAAGTTACCGTTGCTTAATCATCAATTTCAGGGTCAGATAAACAAAAAAATGGATATACTGAAAGGCGAAGTTGAACGACAAGATCAGGATATTAACCATCTACAGAAGCAACTGAAAGAAGCGGAACAGATTTTATCGACTGCAATATACCAAGCAAATCAAAAGTTACAGAGTATCGCTAGAGCTAAGAAAAGACCAGTGTCATCTGAAGAACTAATTAAATTTGCCCACAGGTTAGTTTACGAGTGCCATTTTGAAATCACTTTAAAAATAAAAAAATTGTACAATAAAATGTATGTTAAGTATATTTTTAGAGAAACGGGTTTGATTCTTAGGTAAGGACTGGTTTATATTGTATGAACTGAATCTGTTAGATATGTAACTGCTAGTTTAACAGTGGGATTGTGAGCTAAAATACCAGATATACACACTGATGCCCTCAATTTTGATCATTAGATAATATGTCTTATCTATTCTAGTAGAAATCTGTAATTTTATATTTTATTATCGATAGAATCAGTGCTTCCAATGCGATTTGTGCCCCTCTCACATGGCAACAGGGCGATCCAAGAAGACCTTACCCTACTGACATAGAAATGAGGTTAGGGTTGTTAGGTCGATTAAGCGATCCCATTAATGGGCACATGGTCCAACAGCAAAATTCCATGAGTGATCTGCATAGAGCTGGTCATCCAGGTGGTAAGTCATTTCTATAACTAAATTTTGTGTATTATATTATCTTGTCATTTATTTGAAGAATACAAAGCGAGGGGAAATTTAATGTCCATTATATAGAGGGTAACGGGTCGTGCTAAGTATGTGCTATGTGGAAACCATTCCAGTGGCGTGCATTTTTAATTTCTACCTAATAGAACAGTATATTTTATGATTTTTTTTTATTCCACTGACTGCACAATTAGCTGCTTACGATATTAAATCTATCAGTCATTGACGGAAACATACCATGAGGTCCGAGATAAGGACATAATATCTTGAAACCTACAGCGTGTCATGATAGTTATACTTTAAAAAATTGATTATTGTTTTTCTTAGAAATTCCAGCCTCTAATCAAAACCAATTCGCCTGGCACCCGTCAGGAGAAATGCACATCAGCGTCGGTCAAGGCACTGTTGCCATGGATACGCGCAACCATAAGCAGGAGAACGAGGACGTTGAGGTTATGTCTACGGATTCAAGTAGCAGTTCGTCCAGCGATTCTCAATAGAAGCCTAGGCCGAGGCTAAAAAAATTATTGCAAATCCACCAATGCCAATCTTTTGTAAGTGTATAATGTTTTTAAAATTGTGCTGTTAGTAAATAGTTTACTGTAATAAAACAATAAATGTTATTAAGGATTTATACCGTAAATGTAAGAATTACTTGTCATAACGCCGTTAGCTTAATAAATACTCATATAACCTTTTAAACGTTGTTTCATTTTTCAAAATTTGGTAACAGAAACTCATAAGTGCTAGTTTCCTTAAAATCTAGGCAATTTAGAACGATTTGGCAACACTGGAGTAGAACTTGGAGCATACCTCTTTGCGTTTCTGCTTTCCTAATACTTTTTCCCAAAATTGAATTTTCTGTTGTTAAGTGAGAATAAAACCAAAAACAGGATTTTGTATCAGGAGTACAGAAATGCAACGAGGTAAATGGCTTCCGTACCTCTTTGCGTTTCTGCTCTCCTAATACTTTTCCCCAAAATTGAATTTTCTGTTGAGTGAGAATAAAGCCAAAAACAGGATTTTTTTATCAGGAGTACAGAAATGCAAAGAGGTAAATGGCAACCGTACCTCTTTGCGTTTCTGCTCTCCTAATACTTTTCCACAAAATTGCATTTTCTGTTTTTAAGTGAGAATAAAACCAAAAACAGGATTTTATATCAGGAGTACAGAAATACAAAGAGGTAAATGGCATCCGTACCTCTTTGCATTTCTGCTCTCCTAATACTTTTCCACAAAATTGAATTTTCTGTTTTTAAGTGAGAATAAAACCAAAAACAGGATTTTATATCAGGAGTACAGAAATGCAAGGAGGTAAATGGCTTCCGTACCTCTTTGCGTTTCTGCTCTCCTAATACTTTAGCCAAAATTGAATTTTCTGTTGTTAAGTGAGAATAAAACCAAAAACAGGATTTTGTATCAGGAGTACAGAAATGCAAAGAGGTAAATGGCTTCCGTACCTCTTTGCGTTTCTGCTCTCCTAATACTTTAGCCAAAATTGAATTTTCTGTTGTTAAGTGAGAATAAAACCAAAAACAGGATTTTATATCAGGAGTACATAAATGCAAAGAGGTATATGGCTTCCGTACCTCTTTGCGTTTCTGCTCTCCTAATACTTTAGCCAAAATTGAATTTTCTGTTGTTAAGTGAGAATAAAACCAAAAACAGGATTTTGTATCAGGAGTACAGAAATGCAAAGAGGTAAATGGCTTCCGTACCTCTTTGCGTTTCTGCTCTCCTAATACTTTAGCCAAAATTAAATTTTCTGTTGTTAAGTGAGAATAAAACCAAAAACAGGATTTTGTATCAGGAGTGCAGAAATGCAATGAGGTAAACGGCTCCTGCTTATACAGTGTTGCCGCTTCGTTCAAAATTTCCTCATTTTTAGGGAAATTTAGTATTAGCACAATAGTGCGAGGGTTAATTCTAATTTCTTTAAAATCTGAATCTTAGAAATTTCCTATGTTGCCAGATTGTGCAATTTGTTTTTAATTATTAGTAAAGGGCTTGGATGTAATAAAATAAAAGTCACAAATACAGTGCATAAAGATATATTTAAGTCTTCATGTACAAGCAATATTACATAATAATCCGTATTATAATAATTACCCTACAGTATAACAAGGGGGCAGCGGCCCCCAAAAAAGAGTGCCTCGGCACCGCACGGTAGGAAAAAGAAAAATCAATTAGAATATATTATATTCGATTAGAGAACAACAATCACAAGTAAGAGTAACTTGTCCCTAATGCCAAATCCCTGGACCAATATTTTACGGCTTACGCGCAACTACTACAGTTTACATCATTATAGTTTAGTATATTTTTTATCATTTTAAATGTCTAACCTCAATATACGAGCCAGCTTGGGTCCTTTAAAGTCACTTTGCTATGTTACTGTAGCATTTAACACTGGGTTGAGTAACAAAAATTACAACAAATATTAGATTGTAATCGATAAAATTCATATTAAAAAGGATGGTGGTAACATGACCAAGGTATTAAAAAATAATTTTCTAAGAAATTAAAGCAGCTAAGCTGTACTGGCTTTCCATTGGTCAAATCGGTGACCCGTGATTTTTGTAAAAAGATAAAATCCACCAGGTCGCACCAGTACTACCAATGGAAAACACTATTGGACAATTTCACATGATCTCTTCGATTCAACATCCAATTAACATTAAATGCATGTAGGTCCGTACAATACACACATAACTTGATACTATAACCAAAATTTTACTATACACTCAAAAACCCAAGTTAAGTAACAATATAACCTCAACTTAGAATTAAATTCCACATCATCAAGGGTAACTTTGCAGGACGGAAGCCTTGCGTCTCGAAAATTCCATGAAATATCAAAAAGTTACCACCTTGTATTGAAAACTATAAGCGGAGCTTAGCCGACCTGCTCAGCGACACAAAAGAATGACGTAAGATGCCACGCGGCGATTAGATATAGTCATTTGCAAAGCAAAAACAGCCTGCCCGTCGAACCGTTTTCAGCCGAGCAAGTCAACTAAAATAGTAAAAACTCAACATGCAAATATACTAGGGATTAATCTGAACGTTTTTATTTACATCAAAATGCGTACAGTTTTTTGGGGCTATATATATCTCAATAATATAAATGCCGAGGGCCTGTATACCGGGCCTCGACATCACCTTATACCATAACAAAAATGAAGAAAAAAAGATAAAATAACTATAGAACTAGTCTTTACTACTTGTATTCCAAAAATCACAAAGAGAAGCTAAATTTCGCATTTTTGGACTTAATTTAAAAACGACGCTTATAGTTTCTTGTTTTGGGTCTGCTAGAGTGTTTATTTGTTCCATTGGTTTGTCCACCCCTGAAAAAGCAAATATAGAGAATTAATAAAAAAATAAATCTGTCGTCAGTGGGTAACCTGGGTAGCCCCATTTTAAGGGACCACCGTGCAATTGCCGGGTAGTTTTTGGTGATTTATGAGACACCAACTTGTCTACTTATTACTCTCCAATATTGGCTCCACAAATAATTTTAAATCAAAATTGTATTAGACTTTTTTGAAGGTCCTTGTATCTCTCGTACTCGTACACCAAATTTTATTGTTTTCTAATAAAATATTTAAAAGTTATTTAGAAAAAAAACTCTCTACGAAAATTCTAAAAAATGAAATACGGCTCTGATACATATCTCAATGAAACCTCCAGTAATAATAATTATTAATTAATTATTAATAATTATTATTTTATATTTTTTAATATGATTATCGAACATGCACCAACTTTTATCAAGAATAAAATTTTCTGAAAAATCGGTAATAAAAAAATGCCCATATGTTGCACACTTAAACAACGACACTGTATAAACCTAAAAATTTAATTGTATTAGTATATTTAATTATATGGTTATTGAAAGATAGTGAAGCAATGTTATTATTTTTTAATTTTCATTTACTTATAAACATAAAAGATGATTTATTAAAATTTAATGATAATTTATTAACTTGAAGCCATTTACATATTATATTTAGGTCGTGGTTAATGTTATTATCAATTTGAGCATAGTCTTGATGAAAATATACAATAGTAGTATCATGAGCAAACAATTTGATTTTACCTTTAAAATTTAATTTTGCTATAGAATTAATGTACATTAAAAAAAAAGTAGGTCCTAAGGTTGACCCTTGCGGAACAACACAACATCGTAAAACATGTTGAAACTAATTAAAGAATAGTACGATTTAACAGCATAAATTATTACTGGTGTTCCATTGAGGTATGTATCAAATCAGTATTTAATTTTTAAGGATTTAAGGAAGAATTTTCGCCAAATAACTTTTAATTGACTTATGAATTGTACGAGTACCTTCCAAAAGGTCTAATACAGTTTTACATGGGATTTTCCATGTCCAGTCTGGCGGTGCACCATCCGGTACATAAATAAACATCAAAGAGGCGGCAGCAATAGATATTTTATGTCGTTTTTTTCGTTGCCGTTTTGTTTTTAACTTACATGTTGTTTGTCTTGCAACTCGGACATCTGACGGGTGTTATCCCACGATAGGTCCAGTTTGGACATGTCCGGTATGTAATCGTGTTGTCTCAAGTTAGGGATCGGCGGCTGCTGGTGGTTGTAGTACGGTCCGGGATTGTTCATAAAGTTGTCCATTTGTATTGGCCGCTAGAAGAAGCAAAAATAAATTTCAATTTAATACGTCAAATATACAAACGTTTCTCAAAAAACATAGTATACAATATATAATACAAAGCGTAACAACAATCTACAAGAGCTTATGGAGGGGGGCATACTTACAGGAAAGTCCATGGATGTATCCTCAGCATACATAGCCGGTGGTCTCATGCCAAATTCCAAACCGTTTCCACCCCACTTAGCTTGCTTGTCATTCATGGCCCAATTTTGATCCATTTGATTGCTGAAAGCCTTCCTGGCTCTCTCGGTGCCGATGGGTTGAGGCTTTCTCTCCTCCATACCGAAATGCCCCACATCTGGATGCATACCGTGCTGGTTTCCGGACATATTGGGCGACATATTTGGTGAATTATTGACGATTCCCGCTAACTCTGCTCCGTTTTCCAGGCCTTCGGCGCTGTAAACCTTCGCCTGCAGATTCTGAATAGTCATACCGGCTAAACCACTGATCAGTTCGTTCTGCTGCTGGTTGAAAGTGGGTTGTGGCATGCCCATCCAAGACCTACTTTGGGACGAGTTCCCCAAACCACCGCCTCTATGATAGGGGTTATTATCCATGCCTCCTTTTACAGGAAACATGTTGTTCTGCATGTTCATCTGAAAGCCGTTGTACATTTGAGGCGTCGTCTTATTCTGCATCGAATTGTAAACCGAGCTGGAATATTCAGGGGCCTTGGGATTCAACCGAGACATACTAGCGGACTGCTGAATGTTGACAGGCGGTTGAGGCTGCGAAAAGTTAAGACTCTGAATGGGACTGAAGTTCTGTAATAGCTGAGCTTCGTTATTCAAACCCATCAAATTCGGCAGTGCGTTGGCTGCCTTGTTGAAGTCCATGAAGGTCATGAAGTCGTTAGGGTTATTTTGATTGACTTGAGGTCTCGAACCTATCGGAGGCATTGTATTTTGAGGCTTTGACGGCTCTGGGTAAGTGGGGAAATTATTATTCACCGACATGTTTGGTGGGGTAGTGCTGTTACTGCTCGCCTTAGAAGAGACAGGTGAACACACTGCAACACCACGATATCCCGGCGCTTTTGTTACATCAACTTGAGGTGGTGGTTCGTGATCGATAAACTTGTGTTGGGCAGCGGATTGGTTAGTGCCTCCGCCAGCTACCGAAGCAAAGTTGGGCATTTTTTGCTGCTCCTGCTCTCGTCTGTTCCAGTAATCTCCGGTACAAAACAAGGTATACTCTGAAGTCGGTTGCACCGACAGGTGCGGTATTTCCTCTTGTTGCTGTTGTGGTGGTTGAATTGTAGACTGCATGTTCGCCGTAGACGTTGAAACTCCACCAGCCGCCTCGCTTACAGGCGTAGATGAAGTAGGTGGATGACTCGTTTGAACTACATTACCAAAGGATGTTTGCATTTGTTGCTGCTGAGGTTTACTGACAGCAGGAGCTTGAAAATGTTGCATTGAAGGAGGCGCCGATCCAGGCGGCGCAGGTCTGGCGCTCTTACTAGGTGAAATATGGATATTGACTGGCGCTACGGCCGCCGGTTGTGGCGACACTGGACCAGTCATGGATACAGGATTTCCCAGTGTCGTTCTCGGTTTAATGATGTGCATATTTGCACTGGGCATTGTTTGATTAATATTAGCGTTTGCCTGACTTGAAGATACCGTTTCTGTCAATTTTGCAGCAAACGTTTGACTTGCCGATGTAGTGATAATCTTTGCGGGAGTAGGACGGCTAGCGGGGGCAGTCGAAGTGGGCATCCTAATAACATTCTGCTGCTGAGCTTGCGCATTCTTTTCGGCTTGGGCGACTAACCTTGGTGCCGTTACCCTAGAGGTTATAAGGGGGGCAGCTTGTCTATACTTAACAGTAGAGGCAGTAGTGAATCTAGTGATTGGCTGTTGAATTGTGGGGGCCAAAGTCTGAACTATTTTGGGGTGCGGAATTGCGGTTAAACTACTAGCCTGAATGGCAGTTGCTAGCTTCCCTGCGTTCTTTTTGGTAGCAATCTGAGTTTTATCCCACAGTGTAGTTGTGGTACTGGCGGTTTTGGAGGTCTTTGGCAGGATTGACATGATGTCAACATCAGGATCTTTAATAAGAGTCGTTATTAGATTATGCGCTTGTTTTGTAATGTCAAGCGTTCCCTTAATCGTTATAATCCTTTCCCCCTGACCTTTGCTCTGTTTCTCTACTTCAATAAGGGCACCAGTATACTGCCTGATTGCGTTAATATTGCTCCCACCCCTGCCAATGACTCGGGAAATGGCATTAAGGGGTACAGAAACCTTTTTAACGCCAGATTCAGAAACTGTCTGCACTGACGACTTTCTAACAACTTCCTTCCATCCTTCTTCACGTTTGGTAGACTGCTTGGGGCTGACGCTACTAGCACCTTTCGAATTTTGTGGTGGACTATAGTTTTCTTCTACAACCTTCTTGTTTTTGGTAGGGGTGACGTAATTTTCATTGCCAGTTGCTTCAAAGTCATCTCTATCAGCAGGTGATTTTGTAGTAGCTTCAAAAGAGATCGACTTAGGAGACTTTTCAACTGGAGGAGCTAAATTCGCTTTCCTACTAGATTTGGTAGGCGTTTTAGGTTCCTTGTTTTCCTTGTCCTTAATTTCAGATTTTTCGACGCATGACTCATATACGTTAGACTCTTTGCTAGTGCTCGCTTTGGACTTGCTGCCCTGCAAGGTCTCTTCCTTCAGAACAATTTCTTTTTCCTTCCCTTTCTTGGTCTTTTTATTCTTGCGCTTTTCTTTGGGAGTTTTAATGTCATTGCTGGAACAACTACCCTGGCTGTTAGCGTCAATGCCGCTATCTCCTTCCTCCTTATCGTTGGTGGCGCTCTGATTGACTTCAGGCACAGTATCCTCTGCTTCCTCTTTTTCCTCATTCTTTACGTTATCGTCGTAATTCTCGTTCTTCTTGTTTTCTTCCAGTAACTTCTTGTGCTGTTCCTTTTTCTCGAGACGTTTCTTCTTCTTCCTCTCGCGCCGTTTGGCAGCCGCAAGCCTCTTAGATTCCTCTCTCGTCCTCTCAGATTCGAGTTCCTCCAAGAGTATTGAAGCATTCTTATTTGCCCGAGCTGCCTGCGTCTCTTTCGCCGCACGAATAATCTTGACACACTCGTGGCATTTCTCGAGAAGTTCTTTATCGCTGATCGTAGCTATATAGCGCATCATCTCTTGATCGCTCGGGAATTGAGTCACATGATGGACCATCCACTTGACCACTTTTACGTGGCCTTTACGAAATGCGGCCATGAGACAGGACACTTTGCGGTTGTCTTGAGAATCTATGTCCGCGCTGACGTTGTAGAGGAGCTCGACTACAGGGAGATGACCTCCATTGGCGGCCAGCCATAGGGGCGAGTTTCCTTTCTTGTTTTTCACTTCGACTTGAGCTCCCCGACAGAGAAGCAGCTCGACGAATCGAACGTGACCCTTATCGGCAGCGATAGTTAAAGCTGTATCTCGAGATGAAGGAACAGGGGTAGCGTTTACATCAGCACCTAAAAAAAACAGTTAAAATTAGAACTTTGTAGCTCAAACAGCAGGTAAACAATATTTGTATCTGGAACTTACAGATAAAAACTTACCTTTATCCAATAAAACTCGACCTACATCCACGTAGCCACCCGAAGCTGCTTCCATAAGCGGAGTCAAACCAGTTTTGGCTCGGTGCTCCACGTTTGCCTTTCGATCCAGCAGGAGGCTAACCACTTCATGTCTTCCCTGAAAATTATAAAACCTTAAATAAAACACTATCCCAAGAACAACTAGAGATATAAATGTATCAAATTATATTGGCTAACCGCTACTTACCTGAAAGCAGGCTAGGGTGAGAGCGGTATTCCGGTTAGTTTCAATTTGCGCGTTGATGTCGCTGCCCATATCGAGAAGCAATTTCACGGCGGCGGTGTGGCCGTTCATTGCCGCTAGCATCAGAGGAGAGATGCCCAGCTTTGAACCTAAACAAAATAGGGAACCTTTAGTACGATCGCTCCCAAATTGTGCAAATATCGCGCCCTACCTGTACGTGAATTTATCTCGGCTCCATGACTCAACAGAAGCTTAATAATGTTCACGTAACCCCCTGAGGCTGCGAGACTGAGCGGGGTATAATCTGACACATTCCTATGTTCCTTATTCGCGTTGCGGTTCAAAAGAAGTTCGACCACTTCGTATCGGCCCCCGCTGCAAGCCAAACTAAGAGGAGTATCCTTGGTCCTTTCGGATTGCGCCTCAATGTCTGCATTGTGATTGAGGAGGATTTCGACTACTTTTTCATGACCGGCGGTTGCGGCAAGTATTAATGGTGTAAAGCCTACAAAAATAAAAGGCGTTAATGAAATATTCTTTGACATTATCAATAGATTAAATTTTCAAAGTAACAGTCTCACCTTTCTTATCACGGTGTTCAATATCAGCTCCCCGGCTAATAAGCAGTTCCACTAGCTCCTCGTGTCCACCTGCGCAAGCCAACGTAAGCGCAGTATCGTGGTTACTTTCCGTTTCAGAGTCCACGTCCATACAGGGCGAAATGATGGAATTGGCGCACTGGCGTTGGTTGGCGCCGCTGTACTGAGTGATGGCCGAATTATGATCGATCTGGTAGTTCTGTTCCTGTTGGAAATTATTCGGGGTGCTGTTTTGGTGCCTGATGACCCGGCCTTTCTTGAATTTGATTTCAGATACCTGAAATAGAAATGTAAATGTGCCGATATTTGCTTCTCTCTATCATTGTACTTCTTTTTGCGAGCTAGCGTGAAGCAAACATAAATATTTTTTATCTATACAAGGTTCTTACCTTTTGAATCTTCTTCCCATCGCCGCCGGTTTGCGTTTGAGTTTGCGTAGCGGCCTGCACATGATTCGAGACCTGTTGTTGCTGGCTTGTCACCTGTTGCACAACCTGTTGCGCTGTCACATTTTGCTGTTGGTGTTGGCCACAAGGTTGACAGATGTGAGTACCTAAACGTAAAAATGGTTATATAAAGTCGCCACAGTGGATCTTTTCCCGTGCGTCATCACTTTCACGTCATCAAAATCGTATGAATCAAATCAAAATTACGAGACGAAAAAAGTCAAAACTAAGTCTAAGTTCATAAAATGGACGTGCCTGCCTACCGTTTGACGTACCTACATAATATCCCGAAAAATTATTATTTATTTTAAGTTTTGCCCGGCATTCTCTATTATCTAAAAGAAATTGACAAAAAATGTTAATACACTTAATACTATTTTTAAAGCTTAAAATCTAGAAAAGTTTGGTGTTTTATTGACTATTAAAATCGCAAAAGTCAAATTTTTGACATCCTTTCATTTAAGGGAATTTAGCCACTGCCGTAAACTTTTCAAAGAACTTTCACGGTTAGAACATTTAAAATAAATAAATTAGGTATTATAAAAATCCGTAAATACTTACCGCCAAAACAGATGGTGGGTATAATTAGCTCTAAAAAGAACTATTTTTAGAAAAAGGAACAGTTTTAAGGCACACAAATTTACAAAATACGAATTAGATTGGCAGATCAAAATAAGGTTGACAGTGACGTTCTAAAATACAACGGTAGTCAACTAAACAAATAAAAAAAGAAATTAATTGACGTTTATAGTTTTATTCTTGTCTAGCACGTTATATTATTGCGGAATCTTGGAGACGTTATTTTATGCTTTTATTCAAACTTGTTACTGTAATAAATAAGGATGCAGAGTTATTAACCACGTTGAGTCCTGATCGTTGATTGATGACGCACGGGCAAAGATCCACTGTGGCGACTTTAGGTTAGGTACGTGATAACATCGAAGATTGGTTATTTGTTTTTATATTCGACTTTATTAGTTTTATAGTTTAATTGACTTGTTCTCTTCCTTTTCGAACTAAAAACACGACGACGAATCATTTTTAAATAAACTTTAGAAACAAACCCTTAAAAACATTTTCTGTCCTCAAAATCTGAAGGGCTTGCAACTACTAAAAATGCCAGAAATAACTACCTTATTTCCCAACTTGATCAAAAATTAAGAAGAAATTCCAATTTTTTGGCAAGAATGAAGGGCAAATTTTAGCTGTTTACACGTAAAAATAAATTGAAGGTCAACTTTAACAATTTCTTGAGCAAGAACTTAAATTTTAAAGCCCGGACCTGCCTATTTTCCCATTCGTCAAATGATAATGTTGTAGTGCGCATGCCTAATCGTGTGTAGCTTTGTTTACATGCGCGAGGCCATAAATTTGCCATTTTCGTAATTATTGTTCGCTTATCTATGTCTTATGGTTTAAGTACATTTAAAACTAAAAAAATGATGCCTTAATTGCCTCGAAAAAGAACCTTTCCTACTTCTTAAGATTACCTGTGACTGGATACTTTGACAAGGCAAACTATTATTTATTTTTAAGTTTTTCGTCGTCTATGGAAAGTATTTTTTACCTTGTGTCACATGGCCGCAAGCGGCCACCTGCTGAGTCTGCTGAGGGGCGGTGGCGCAAGTCTGAGGTTGCGATGCCACAAACGTCTGTTGCTGAGCGGAAAGTGGTGGCGCTACGGTGCCTGCTACTGTCAGTGAGTCTGCTGGAATACAGTTACCAGAATGAAATACCTTTGTATACATACATACATACATACATAGACATTATCGCAGCGTGCGGAAATGATACCGTTTATACTTTTCTTCCGCATGCAAGCTCTCGTACACTTACCTAGTTGCTGTTGCTTTAAGCTATACCCAGCCTGAAACCCTTGAACCCACTGGTCCTTCTGCATGCCGCCGGCAGTCAAATAGTGCTCGTAGGGATACAAAGCGTGAACGGGAACTTGTCCGGGCGTGCCCGGGGTACCCGTGCCTGCCGGTACAGCGAAGTATTCCACTCGTGAAAGGTCGGCTGAAAAAAGACCACAGTTAAGATAACGAAACGGCGTTTGATACTGTGACGCACCAAATTCTCCTGAACAAAATGGAATACTAGACCAGAGTCGATAATTTTTGAAACAAAAAAAAGAACAGTAGGATGAACCCTATTGGAAAAGGAAGAGAATATAAGAAAAATGAAAGGAAAAATAATTTACGGGCGATCCGAGGTCGGGAAGTGGAAAGGGGTGAGCTTTTAAGGGTAGAAAACGATTTATCTCGATTTCCGGCAAAACTACAAGTCCTATGGAGAAGTTGTAGGTAATAAAAAGATCTACAAGTTTTGTATTTATATTTTTTTCACATAACCTCAAAATTTATGTGAAAAATTCAAATAACCAAGTTATTGGATTTTTATTTTTATCTTTTACAAAAAAATTTTTTTTTTCACGAAATATGGTGAAAACTTACCTTTTTATGTCCCAAACACAATGTATTTTTTTTTGATTTAAAATAATTATTTTTTCACCTTATTTTGACTTAATATTGAAAAAGCACCCTAATTTTCAATCGAAAATTCTCACGTCAAAATATCTGCCTTTTAAAAGAGTCGGTGGGCTTTTTGTTTCTTGAAATCTCTACTTTCTGATGGTGTAAAAAAATATACATTACTGTTGTAAGTAAAAGTTCTCAAAAAATGCAAAGAAACAAAAAAAACTCTAATCCGAAATTTTTTTTTAATCATTCTGTACAAATTTGAGCTATTTATTAAAATTTATACTTACTGTTCTTTAAAAATGTAAAAAAACGAACGTCTTATTAAATATTAACTTTATTAACTTCTTTAGTTGTTAAATTATAGTAATATATTTCGACTTGCAATTTTTTGTTTATCAATGTAACATGGAAACTTACGTTTTTCGAGTAATTAAAGTATACATTTTAATAAATGGCTCAAAATTATTGTACATAATGATTTAAAAAAAAAATCGGATTCGAGTTTTTTTCGTTTCTTTGCATTTTTTGAGAACATTTACCATAGTAATGTATATTTTTTTTACACCATCAGAAAGTAGAGATTTCAACGAACAAAAAGCCAACCGACTTTTTAAAAAAAGCAGATATTATGACGTGAGATTTTTCGATAAATACTTTAAATCCAAAAAATTACAGTGTGTTTGGGACATAAAAAGGTATATTTTCACCAAATTTCGTGAAAAATTTTTTTGGTAAAGATAAAAATAAAAAACCAAAAACTTGGTTATTTGAATTTTTCACATAAATTTTGAGGTATGTAATGTGAAAAAAGTGTAGATACAAAAGTTGAAGATCTTTTTATTACCTACAACTTTGCCATTTAACGTTTTTCCATAGGACTTGTAGTTTTGCCGGAAATCGAGATAAATCGTTTTCTACCCTTAAAAACTCACCCCTTTCCACTTCCCGACCTCGGATCGCCGGTAAATTACTTTTCCTTTCATTTTTGTTATATTCTCTTCTTTTTCCAATGGGTTTCATCCTACTAGAATTTTTTTTCAGTTTTTACCATTTTCAAAGGCCCTGGTCTATACGTGGCATAAGCCTCGCTTTATGGCAAAGCTATTTAAAAAACCGTACAGAAAGTGTAAAAATTAATAATAACCTTAGCTCTTCCATGTCAGTTGAGTATGGGGTGCTACAGGGAACGGTGCTGGGCCCCATTTTATTTAAGTGAGTGAATTGATGCGACTGACGCAAGAGGTTAATGTGGTATGTTTCATTAAATGCAGGAATGTCGAACTTAGTATAACCTTACCAGTATTGCCAGTTGCAGCAGCAGCTGCCGCCGCAGCCGCTTGAAGATCGGCCTGCTGCGCGGCAGTCAGCGAAGCGATCATAGTCTCGTCCAGGGTGGTCGAATAAGGTTGGACCTCCAAAGTCTGAATCATGTCGTCCGGGAAATCTTTGTCGGTTATTTCTAGTTTGGTCACTTTGTTCGGGCAATTCGGGTCTTGTAGAGAGGGATCGTAGACTTCGAGGCGTGTCTTTTGCTGAAAAAATCGTTTAACATAAAATACGGACGGCCTTAAGTCGAAAGAAGCTTTATTAGACTTTTAAATTTTTCAATATTAAGTATTTTAAGTTAGAGGACTCACTGGCGATCCTACCGTGGCCGCCCTGATGAAAGGGATCGAAGTATTGTGAAATTGTTGTAATATTGAGGCAGTTAGAAGGCTTTCCTGTTGGTCGTCCTTCAGGAACGTCACGTCTAAGTCTTGAACGTTAAGGAGTTCGGGCGGGGCAGTACCGTCGACCTAAAAAGGAAATAATTCGTTTACTTACTGACTATACTCTATAGGATAGTCTATAGTTAAATCTGGTCCTTTCATGCGGGTCCAAAGTTCAGCGATCATATGAATCAATTCGAAAATTCCAGAGATTATCAAAATGTTTTGAGATTATGTAGGTATCAATATACCCGGAGAAAAGAAACATAGTTTTATTATTTTAACTGTCGTGACGATAGCGACATATATTATTATTTTTGAAAAAATTATGTACATAATAGTACAGGGGTGGCGAACCTTTATGTATTAACGTGCCATTTGTTTCTAAAGAAATGTTTAATGAGGCCATAGACGTGCCGTCAAATTCGTAATATAATAATTCATAGTAAACTTTGTGATCGGTGGCGTGCCCAAAATTTTATGTCGCGTGCTATTGGTTCGCCATCCCTGTAACACGTATATTTACTAAATATATTTATTAAAAACGACAATAATAAACAGTGTAATTTATTTTAGCAATAAAATTACCTAACCAAAAAATGCAACGGAATTTAATCCGATGCATGTAAAATAACGAACCGCTTTCCCGTGCCACATCCCATTTTTCTTTTCACGCTTTTCACAAAATCATCTTGCCAAGTTTTTGAACAACTTCCATTTGAAAATATCCATGTTTCGTCTAAAAATACTACTTTTCTAAATTTGGATTTGTAATTTTCCGTATATTTTTAAAAAACTGAACACGCTGACTCACTATCTGTGGCAGCTCACATAAAAATCTCCGGTTACAGTCTTTTTTATAGCGAAAACCCAACTTTTTTATTAATTTTGATAACGATTCAAGTCCGATTTCCAAAACACCTCGAATATTTAAATTTTCTTTTAAAACTGGAAGAGTTACTTGGTTTTTGATCTGTATAAATCATAAATCACGTTCCGAACTCCCATTTTAATATTTTCGCTCAAATCTTCAGTTTGGCTTTCTTCGTTTACATTTTTTAGTATTCTTCGGTGTTATATTATGCTTTCTTTCACGCACCATTTTCTGCACAGTCCTTAAACTAATTCCCAGTGCTTTTGCTACGGTTTCCTGCATATTGGTTGACGAATTTTCACTTTTTCTTTCATTCTCGAAATAGTTTAACAAATTAAGCACCATTTTTTTGCTTGGGGATGCAAAAACCCAGAAAATTGTTTTTTATCGTTCATATTGTCGCATTAAATTAATTGTCAAAGTCACAGAACTGACATCTTTAAATCAAGACAAAGATGGCAGGTACAAACTTTTGTGAATTGCTGAAAATTAAATACATATCCTTTTTTTTCATGTCAAAATTGCATAAATCTGTCATAGTTGTCTTACGGATTTTATTTGGATAGTATGATTAAACGCAATAAAAGAAAAGAAAAATTGAAAGTATGTATGTCTTTGTTAAATCGTAAGACCCGCAAGATAAGACCGGATCCGACTATAGTAGTAGTAGCAGTAGTAGTAGTAGTCTTACTGGCTCGTTATGAAAACACCCGGCAAAAGAAAACATTAATATATTTGGAAACATCAGACAAAGAAAACGATAATTTACCTTTTGAAACTGCACAGTCGGCGGCTGCGCCTGACCATTCCTTTGTTGTTGCGGCTGGGGCATTTGAAGTTGCCGAAACATCTGAACCTAAAACGTTTTAGAGCGCTATTTTCTTTATACTCCGAAAATCCGAAAAAATATTTTTATGTAAAATAGAGTGACGTTCGATGCAGCAAAGTCCCTATTTACGTAATATAGGAAGAGAAGAAGTAGCAGTTTCATCGGATTCAGCCTTCTACTGCTCCAGAATACTAAAACTACACCAAATAAAAAGTTCACCTTACCACCTAGATTCCTATTTACCTGTTGGTCAGCGAAAATATTGAAAGTCTTGGGCGGTACTGGACTAGCTTGCTGCTGCGCCTGGGCAGCGTTCTGGTTGCTGGCAGTTTGGGCGGCCTGTTGCTTCCTGATATTTTTTCCCTCCTTCTTGATCGGTTTCACTTTGGGTCGGTCGTTGATTGCGGTATTCTATGGAAAGGAAAAACTGATGTGTTCTTTTAAATTCATTTTAGTGTTTACATTAAACATATTCTCAAATATTTTACATCAAAATTGAATGAGACTTTTTTGAAGGTCTTTGTATCATGGACTAACACACCAAATTTTACTATTTTTTAATAAGCCAGTTAAAAAGTATTTACAAAAAAACTCCTCGTAAAATAAAATAAAAAAATTCGGCTCTCATGCATATAGACCAGGGCTGAAAAGCCTTTGAAAATGGTAAAAAGTGAAAAAAAAGAATAGTAGGATGAAACCATTGGAAAAGAAAGAGAATATAAGAAAAATGAAAGGAAAAATAATTTACGGGCAATCTGAGGTCGGGAAGTGGAAAGGGGTGAGTTTTTAAGGGTAGAAAACGATTTATCTCGATTTCCGGCAAAACTACAAGTTCTATGGAAAAACGTTAAATGGCAAAGTTGTAGGTGATAAAAAGATCTACAACTTTTGTATTTACACTTTTTTCCCATAACCTCAAAATTTATGTGAAAAATTCAAATAACCAAGTTTTTGGTTTTTTATTTTTATATATTACAAAAAAAAATTTTTTTTCACGAAATTTGGTGAAAACTTACCTTTTTATGTCCCAAACACACTGTAATTTTCTTGATTTAAAATATTTATTTTTTCACCTTATTTTGACTTAATATCGAAAAAGCATCCTAATTTTCAATCGAAAATTCTCACGTCAAAAATCTGCTTTTTTAAAAAATTCGGTGGGCTTTTTGTTCGTTGAAATCTCTACTTTCTGATGGTGTAAAAAATATACATTACTATGGTAAATGTTCTCAAAAAATGCAAAAAAAATAAATATTGATCTTTTTATGACCTACAACTTTGCCATTTAACGTTTTTCCATAGGACTTGTAGTTTTGCCGAAAATCGAGATAAATCGTTTTCTACCCTTAAAAACTCACCCCCTTCCACTTCCCGACCTCGGATCGCCGGTAAATTATTTTTCCTTTCATTTTTGTTATATTCTCTTCCTTTTCCAATGGGTTTCATCCTACTATTATTTTTTTTTTGGTTTCAAAAATTATCGACCCTGGTCTAATTATTAAATTTTAAATAATATTATTATTATTATGTGTTCCTTTAAATTCATTTTAGTGTTGACATTAAACATAAGCTTCTCAAATATTTTACATCAAAATTGAATGAGACTTTTTTGAAGGTCTTTGTATCATGGACTAGCACACCAAATATTATTAGTTTCTAATAAGCCAATTAAGAGGTATTTACAAAAAACTCCTAGTAAAATTAAAAAAAAATTAAATACGGCTCTGATACATACTGCAACGAAACCACCAGTAATAATTATGATATTGTCAAATGTTACTGGATTAGTTTTAACATGTTTCACAGTATTCAAGAAAAAATAATGATTGTACTAATTTAAAAAAACGTGCGTACTTACAAGGAAATATACATCGTATTTAATATAAACGGGGAGTCGAGACTTACCTGACTAACTTCCGCCACGCTCTGAAACTTAATTGGCTGCGCAGTCAGGGCGGACGCGGGCACCAGCGTTCCCAGTCCGGGCGCCGCTGGCGACGTGACCACGCCCCCGTTGGCGACAGTCGCCGTGGACGTGCCCAACGACACACCCACCTGCGTGGAACTGGCCGGCATCGGCGTGAAGTAGAAGGCGGGCGCCGCAGTCTGCTGCGCCTGGCTGGCGGGCGTGGCGAATTGGGGCGCGCCAGAGGGCGTCAGGGGCGTGCCTATACCTGCGTAGAACGGCACTTGGAGTTGGCTTGGTTGCGTACCGCCGACTACGCTGCTGTAGCCGAGTCCTGAGAAGGAATTATTACTTTAAAAACGTCTTTATTCCAAACCAACTTTTACAGTTCATTACATGGAAAGAGACAGCATAATATAGAAAATAATAACCATTAAAAAAATAACAATAAAAAAATGGAAGTTAATACAAAAATTTAATTCATTAATAAAACCAATTTAAAAAAAATAGTTAAATAATTTAATTTAGTAAATATCTCTTTAATTGTTTTTTTTAAATTGCTAATTTTTTAATTTTTCTGATATTTTTTGGAAGATTATTATATTTTATTACTCCGTCATATAAAAGCGATTTTTTTCCGAAATTACTTTTTACTGGTATAGTTTGATAATTTATACGTCTGGTGTTATGATCATGTAATGTCTTATTCTCCTGAAGTGTTGTTTGATTTTTTTTTTTAAATAATAGAGTGAATTAGAATACAAATTTTTAATTTATAAATGTTTTGAACGTGTAAATTAATACCCTTTCGGTCTATATAGATTAATAGTTGGTTCTAAATGTGGTAATTTGTGTATACATTTAATAACTTTATTTTGCAATTTTTGTAATGGTTTTAAGTTTGATAAACAAGCAGATCCCCATGAAGAAGCTAAGTATTGTAATTTTGAATATATTAATGAAAAGTATATATATATATTTTTTTAAGTATTTCAAAGGAATGTAATATCTAGCTTTGTACAAAACAGATACCAAAGGAGATATCGAGTTGATAATATACTGGATATGGCCTTTCCAATTTAAATTTTCGTCTAAAACTAATCCTAAAATTTTTTGTCGTTCTTGAATATTGAATATTTTCATTATTAAATGTTAAGGGGTTAATGATGGAATTTATTTTATTTTTAGTTATAAACATAAAAGAAGATTTTGTAGAATTTAACGTAAGTTTATTTGATTGAAGCCAAGAAAGAAGTATTTTTAAATCAGTATTAATATCAAAATACATTTCTGCAAGAGTTTCAGCAAAATAAATAATTGTTGTATCATCTACAAATAGCTTTATATTGCCCTTTAAGTTCAATTTGGAAACGGAATTAATGTAAATTAAGAATAATAACGGACCTAATATTGATCCTTCTGGAACTCCACATATTATTTTTTTTTCCGAACTTTTTCTTTCCCCAATTTGAACAAATTACGATAGCTTAAATAACTTTGAAGTATGTAGTTTGTGTGTATTTCGCCTATCCCAATACTGTATAATTTTCTTAATAAAATATCATTGTTTACTGTGTCGAAAGCCTTACACAGATCTAAGGATAGTAAACAGCATTTTTTACTGTTGTCGACATTAACGTGAATATTTGTTATGATATCTCCTACAGCTATTTCTGTATCCTTAGACCTACGAAAACAATACTGGTTAGCAAAAAGTAAATTTTGGCTTTCTAGAAAGTCGCATAATTTATGATCTATTATTTTTTCTAATATTTTTGAAATGATTGGTAAAACAGATATTGGGCGATAATTGTTGCATTTATATCTTTTATCAGTTTTAAATACTGGAGTTACTTTAGCAATTTTAATTTTTTCTGGAAAAATACCCAAATTGGATTAACTTCATTTTTTAAACACTTTACAATTTTAACCGATATATTGTCAAATCCATTTGCTTTTTGTCCCAAGCTCGTCAATAATTTGTTCTATTTCGTTTTGGGATATTTCCTCGGGATTAATAAAAAAATATTTTTCTTCTGTCTCATCGATACATTTTTGGATTTGCGGAATTTTCTTAGCCAGAACTTGTCCTACGTTTACTAAATAATTGTCGATTTCTTTACATATAATTTGCCGATCTTCAACTTTATTTCCATTAATTTCAAGGTAATTAATCAATGAAATGTTATCAGTTAAAAAATGATCATAGTCATCCAAACATAATTTTTACATGAAAGAAATAATAAAATCGAGGTTTTGTGGCGACAGTAACTAACAAATTATTTTAATACCTTGCTGTTTTTGCTGCTGAATCGCCAGGTCGAAATTGAGCACAGGCGCGAGCGCCGTCGGTGCCGTGCCCGACGGTACGCACTGGTCCTGAGGTATCTGGTACTGGAACACGTGGTTGTGGCTTGCCGCCGCTGCCTGTTGCTGGGCGGCGGCCTGCTGCGCGGCTTGGGCCGCCTGCTGAGCTTGCTGCTGCTTGCCATGCAGTTCTCTCTCCACTCGCTGGAAGAAAACCCAGTTTTATTCATTATTTATCAAGTTAAGTACAATTTTTACAATAATTTTTTAACAAAAAAATGGTTATTCCGTTGCTGTAAACTCAAAATGGTGCAAATATCGTTGCAGTATCGTCCCATTGCTCTTTTAAATTTAGCAAAAGCCTTTGATACAGTTAGCCATAATTTACTGTTAAAAAAGTTTGAAAAAATTGGATTCAGAAGAAAGCAATTAGAATTAACTAAAAATTATCTGAAAAATAGACCAACTTATGTTCAAATAGATAAAGAAAAAAAGCTATCCAAAAGTATTTAAGTATGGCGTTCCTCAAGGAACAATTTTTGAAACCATTATTTTTTAATATTTATATTAACGACTTAATTAGTATAAATTGCGATGGACAAATTCATAGTTTTGCAGATGATACTACAATTTTTTAAACCCATACAAATTGGGACAACTTAAATAATAAAATTTAAAAAGATTTTAAAATTATAAAAAATTGGTTTGATAAGGATTTGTTAACAATTAATTTTAATAAAACAAATTATATTCCTTTTACTTTAAACCTAAATAACCTACCACGAAATATGAATAATATTCAAATAAATGAAGACATTCAAATTTTTAAAATTAATAAAATAAAATATTTAGGAATTATGTTTGACAGTAAATTAAATTGAAATTTTCACTTAGAATACTTAATTAAAAAATTAAGAAGTATAAAATTTCAAATATTTATGTTTTTATTTAAACGATTATTATTTACCAACAAAAATTAAAAAATTGATTTCATTTAAAAAATTGAAAGTCGAAATAAAAACATTGATATTAAAAACAGACAATTCGAAAATATTTTTAGAAATGCTTTAATTAACATTTTTACTTTAAAATTTGATTTTTAATGCATATTTATGATTTATGATTTTACATACTAAAACAAAAAATAAGATTTGCCCCTAACAAGCTCAGCTTCGGGGGATTGAAGAATAGGTTTATAGAAGACAACATAAACATATTTATTATATTGTTAAATTTTTTTAAAAAATATTATTAAAAATAGCCGATATAGGATTGTCTGACTTACGTGTAATTCTTCCAGAATCTGCTGCTTCTGCGTGTTGCCGTCCGGATC
Organism: Polydrusus pterygomalis; assembly: GCA_963969555.1. Taxonomy (NCBI): domain Eukaryota; kingdom Metazoa; phylum Arthropoda; class Insecta; order Coleoptera; family Curculionidae; genus Polydrusus; species Polydrusus pterygomalis. The sequence continues at coordinate 13,852,534 of OZ018383.1, forward strand.
GCTGCCGAATTGCTTTCTCTTTTTGATAAAGTCTATAAGGGTGCTATTTGGGTCTTCTTTGTTAAGGAACTCCATTGCTGCGGTGGCGGAAATCACTTCCTCCTCGAAATCGCTTAAGGGCGGGGTTCGGACTTGTTGGGCTTCGGCCGACGTTAATGTCCCTGGAAGGGTCGACGAGAACGGTTTAGGAATACAAAAAAAAAATGAAAGACCATTTCGTACAATATAAACGTACTAAATATTAAAGGTGGAATTCTCAACGTCAACGTCATTCAATCTATTGCAAACGGTTATTGTCGAAACCTAAGAAAGAACCCTATTGTTTCAGAGCCCTGAGGAAGGAAATATATATTTTCCGAAACGTCGCGTCGGCAAATTAAAATTTGGGTTTCATTCACTCCCTAAGATCCTTAAACCCATAAAACCACCTGTCCAAATAAAATAAATAAATTCATAAGAACTGCATTTGAATACTTTTCTTCCATTATTTTTAACGCTATTCGGTAACAACTAACAAAATACTACAACAATAACGATAGTGACATACTTATGGAATGGAAATTAAATTTTGCAAATAATCGCTTACTTCTAGTTAGGTATAGATATGAATACAAAAATAACGGTCAATTTAAGTAGCTTTTCAAATCAGGTATAATATACAGGGTCTTATATTAAAAAAAATATATACTTATGGTCACCCTTTCAAGTAACCAAATAAACTGTATTTTTAGACCACCTTGTACAGTTGACAGATAATTTCGTACACTAAGCTGTGACACTGTAAATGCAACTTTTTTACCTTTATAACGCGTTAATTGTTATCATGATATCTGTCAAAGTATTGCCATTATCTTATTTGATTTAAAAATGCCTCATTTAAGTATTATTGAAAAAGCAAGAATTTAGTAGAAATAGGATAGTCTTATAGAAAAATAGCGGATCATTTTAAAGTACCTAGAAGTACTGTTCAAGGAATTGTAAAAAAAATGGCGCTATCATCAAACACTTCAAAGGTCTGTTGGGTCTGGTTTAAATAATAGAAAATCCTCAAATGAAGAAGACCGAAATTTGGTGGAGTATTTAAGGCAAAATCCATTTGAAACTGCAGTTTCCGCTATGCACATAACAGGATTCTCTGCTTTATCTAGAACTGCGCAACGCCGAGTAAGACAATGTTCCGAATTAAGAAATCGAGCAGCTGCATCCAAACCGTTTTTAAAAAATAGTGATAAGGAACAAATAATTGGGTTTGCTATGTAATACTTTACCAGAAAATAATTTTTTGGCAAAATGTTATTTTTTCCGATGAGAAAACTTTTCAGTCTACATATAATGGAAGGATTCGAGTATATAAACCACCAAATTCAACGATATGATGAGAAGTATACTCAAAAAAACCAAACCAGTGGACGTTTCTCTGTTAATGTGTGGGCATGGATAAGTGTTTACGGTGCAGGTGTATGCTGGAATATTGGTGGAACACTAAACCAATATATCTTCAGATTTTGGAAAATGATTTTCTTCCTTCTGCCGCGATAGTTTTTAAAGGAAATAACTTTATATGTCAGCAGGATAACTGCCCTGTGCATATTGCAAGAAATATAGGAAACTGGTTTACACAAAATAACGTAACATGTCTGCCTTGGTGCTCAAGAAGTCCTGCTTTAAATCCAATTGAAAATGTTTGGGGATTGATGGTCAAAAACATGTACAAAATAAATTTTAAACCACAGAAAGAAAGAGTTGTTTGATAAAATAGAAGAAATTTGGGAAGGGCTAACTCTGGATTACACCAGAAGTAATATTTTGTTAATGCCAAGAGATTACGATCAGTGTTAGAATCTAATGGCGCAGCAATTAAATATTAGTATTTTGTTTGGTGTTTGTTAATAAATTTACCCTTTTTGGCTTTGTACTTTTGTAGTTTTCCTGGTATTATTTTATAATTTTCTTATTTCGCGGCTGTAATTTAAATACAAAAATATTTAGAAATAACCATTATTACTTAATGGTAAAAAATCGTACGTACAATAATTTACAGCTATGTATATAGCTGGTGTTCTATCCAGGTATAAGCAACAAGGTGAGAAACCCGTTTTACCCAATTTTGTTGTATACTTCATACGAAGTCAGTTGAGACAACGTAAATATTGGAGGTATGATCAATTTACTGCATCACACACTGAAACTACAATACAAATATAACAAAATTTGTATTGATCGCTCCCTATACAGATGTTCGAAGATAGTCCACGTGGACTTGACAAGTCTGTCATCAAATTTTTTTTAGTTTTTTTGTTTGTTTTAACTAAGATCGTATACACTTTAATTGTGTTATGTATGGGTGGAGTGTACGAATTTATATGTCGTCAACTGTATATCACAACTACGTTTTGGGTGTAGTGTTGAAAACCCTCTAGTATTCGTTAATTGCCCACCAAATTTCAAGTCTTAATATTTCAGATTAAAAATATCATAACATTTTTTTAAGTTGTTTCCAGTCAGTTACTGTATTTTCCGTAGTGTAAATGATGAAATACAATCAGCGCTTACCGTCAAACATGGCGCCAGTAGACCGACTCTTCGCCAATATCTTCCTTCCCTTCTGCTGCTGCGGCTGCTCGTTGGTTTGCCGCGGCGTAGTCTGCTGGATTTGCTGCTTGGGATTGACCTCTATCGGCGGACTATTGAGATCCACTTGCTGCACGATACGAACAGCTTCGGGGACTTCTTGCAGAACAGCTGCAATCGCAGAGCACACAGAATTAGGATCGTGAGGTCGAGTAGCAAGAAATTTAAAATACAATAAAAATATCCACAAAACTTACCCGAAGGTGGTTGAAAAAACGTTCCGCCGGCAGCGATCGCAGGCGCCATGGCGCCCGCGGGCAAAGGGGAATTCCTGCTGCCCACTTGTCCGGGCAACATGGAGAGGTTGGTGGCCGCGGTGGCGGCAGTTGAGCTCTGCTGGTTCTGACTGTTGAGCAGCATCGAGTGGGGATAGTCGAGGAGGAGCTGGACGACGTTGGTGTGGCCCCCTTTCGCGGCTTCGATAAGCATTGTCGAGTTGTCCTGGAACATATTTAAGTTAGATTCGCTGATAAAGTCGTAATTCAGAAGGAGAAAATATTACTACAACGGATTAAACATAAACAGTAACAAATATTTAAACTTATTAAGTGAATATAATTTTGTATCATTTAAAACTCATTTAAATTACGGAATTTTAGGTTGGGGAGGAATAAACAGAACTTTTGTTAAAAAATTAGAAATATTACAAAAAAGGTTTCTAAAAATTATATTCAATGAAGATTATCTTTATCCTTCAAAAGAATTATATTCAGAAACAAAAAAGTTGAACATTAGACAACTTTACATTTATAACATCTTAATATATATATTTAAAAATAAAAACTTTATACAATTTAAAAGCCATAATCATAATACACGTCATAAAAATGAAATAACCATAAAACCTAAAATAAATAAGTCCATAGGACAAAAAAAATTCAAATATTTATGTTTTTATTTAAACGATTATTTACCAACAAAAATTAAAAAATTGATTTCATTAAAAAAATTTTAAGTCGAAATTAAAAACATGGATATTAAAAACAGACAATTTGAAAATATTTTTAGAAATGCTTTAATTAATTAATATTGTTCTGAATAATTTATATAAGTAATATTTTTTACTTAAAAATTGTAAATTAATAATAATTTTATTATAGGTAATATATTTCTTCAAAAAGAACTGCGTTTATACTATAAATTAACATTTTTACTTTAAAACTTGATTTTTAATGCACATTTATGATTTTACATACTAAAACAAAAAATAAGATTTGCCCCTAACAAGCTCAGCTTCAGGGGATTGAAGAATAAATTTATAGAAGACAACATAAATATATTTATTATATTATTAAATTTTAAATAAAATTATTATTATTATATTGTAGAAGATCGCACTTATGGGCACGAATTAAACAAACTTTATAACACTCTAATTATGTAGCAAGTGGTGTTCCACAAGGGTCAGTTTTAGGCTCGCACAAGAAGCATATAAAGGCAGCAGCGGTTTAACAAAACTGGAAAAAATCCTTTCTTACCTTCAACTTATGGTTAGGGTCGGCATTGTTCTCCAACAACAATTGGACAACGGGCAGGTGACCTCCCGCGCACGCCAACGACAACGGGGTGTGATCGTTGTTGGTGGTCTGCTTGCGGACGTTGGCTCCCTTGTCGATGAGGAACTTCACGGTGCACAGGTGTCCTGCCCGACAAGCCTTCATTAACGGTGTCCTGCCGCCTTCGGATTCGTGTTCGATGTCGGCGCCGTACTGAATAATATTCAAAAATCAATAAATAATCAATAGACCAGGGCTGAAGCTTTTGAAAATCGTAAAAAGTGAAAAGAAATAATAGTAGGATGAAACCCATTGGAAAGGAAGAAAATATAACAAAAATGAAAGGAAAAATAATTTACGGGGGATCCGAGGTCGGGAAGTGGAAAGGGGTGAGTTTTTAAGGGTAGAAAACGATTTATCTCGATTTCCGGCAAAACTACAAGTCCTATGGAAAAACGTTAAATGGCAAAGTTGTAGGTAATAAAAAGATCTACAACTTTTGTATTTACACTTTTTCCACATAACCTCAAAATTTATGTGAAAAATTCAAATAACCAAGTTTTTGGTTTTTTATTTTTATATTTTACAAAAAAAATTTTTTTTTTTACGAAATTTGGTGAAAACTTACCTTTTTATGTCCCAAACACACTGTAATTTTTTTGATTTAAAATATTTATTTTTTCACCTTATTTTGACTTAATATCGAAAAAGCACCCTACTTTTCAATCGAAAATTCTCACGTCAAAATATCTGCTTTTTTAAAAAAATCGGTTGGCTTTTGTTCGTTGAAATCTCTACTTTCTTATGGTGTAAAAAAAAATATACATTACTTTGGTAAATGTTCTCAAAAAATGCAAAGAAACGAAAAAAACTCGAATCCGAAATTTTTTTTTAATCATTATGTACAATTTTGAGCTAATTATTAAAATTTATACTTTAATTATCCGAAAACCGTAAGATTCCATGTTACATCGATAAACAAAAAATTGCAAGTCGAAATATACTACTATAATTAACAACCAAATAAGTTAATAAAGTTAATATTTAATAAGACGTTCGTTTCTTTGCATTTTTTGAGAACATTTACCATAGTAATGTATATTTTTTTTACACCATCAGAAAGTAGAGATTTCAACGAACAAAAAGCCCACCGACTTTTTTAAAAAAGCAGATATTTTGGCGTGGGAATTTTCGATTGAAAATTAGGGTGCTTTTTCGATGTTAAGTCAAAATAAGGTGAAAAAATAAATATTTTAAATCAAAAAAAATACAGTGTGTTTGGGACATAAAAAGGTAAGTTTTCACCAAATTTCGTAAAAAAAAAGATAAAAATAAAAAACCAAAAGCTTGGTTATTTGAAATTTTCACATAAATTTTGAGGTTATGTGAAAAAAGTGTAAATACAAAAGTTGTAGATCTTTTTATTACCTAAAACTTTGCCATTTAACGTTTTTCCATAGAACTTGTAGTTTTGCCGGAAATCGAGATAAATCGTTTTCTACCCTTAAAAACTCACCCCCTTCCACTTCCCGACCTCGGATCGCCCGTAAATTATTTTTCCTTTCATTTTTGTTATATTCTCTTACTTTTCCAATGGGTTTCATCCTACTATTTTTTTTTGTTTCAAAAATTATCGACCCTGGTCTACAATAAAATAAGCGAATTTCAAATAGATTATGAACAAAAAGACCTTTTAGAGCATAGACTCAATTGTTTACATTTTTACTCGATCCTTCAGCATTCAAAGGAGTTCTCTTTCTACCCATTACCGATTCGAGTGATTTTTCAGGCGTTTTATGAATGAAACATCGGATCTAGCGTTTATAAGGTCGTCGGTTACGAAATAAAAACGTTTCCTAACCAGCGGTGAAAATTCTCTTTGCCCATAAACACGTAGTAAAGACAATGTATTATTGAATGTAATTTCAAACCTGGATCAATAATTCCGCCACGTCTGTATGCCCGTTCTCGCACGCATACGTGAGCGCAGTGTCGTTGGTCTGCGTGACCGCGTTCACATTCGCACCATACTCCAATAAAAACCGCACCAGTTCGAGGTGGCCTTCTTGCGACGCTTCCATCAGGGGCGTCGAGGCGCCCAGCTCGATGTCGGCGCCTCCTTTGAGAAGTATATCGGCAACCTGAAAAAATATCGTTTTATTAAAACGATGAAATTTAGTTAAAAACATTGTGAAATTTAAGCTTATTTTAGCCTAAAAATTTATGAAAACTTCTTAGATAAACTTTTTTTTTTATTATTCTCAACCAACTTAAAAAAATGTATTAGAGAATATAACACCAAATATACAATATATAAATTCACAAATAATAAAAACCATGTTTAGTAACTATTAATAACTCCATCGAAATTATTTAAAAAAATATATATATACATAATAACCAGTTACAAAAATGTTAATATATAATAAATACGTTAAAGTTTTAAAAAATATTTTTTTATTGTTTTTTTAAAAGTCCATAATTTTGATATTTCTTAAATTTTTTTCGGCAAACTGTTGTAAATTGTTATTTCTTTATATATTGATCTTTGGTCTAAAGTTCTCTTTACCATAGGTGTTTGAATATGATGGTTTTGTCTCGTGATGTGCATAATGTTGGTTGAAGGAAATATTATATTCGATTGTTTTTCTTTAATAATAGAGTGTATTAGAATGCATAGTTTTAATTTATAAAGCTTTTCTAAATTTAAATATCCGTTTGGTTCATACCAATTTATAGTTGGTTCTAAAAAAGGATGTTTATGTATGCATTTACTTATTTTGTTTTGTAGTTTTTTTAATGGCTGAATTGTAGTTAAATTCGGTGATAACCAAATTGAAATCATATATAATTTTGAATAAACCTAAGAATAATATATATATTTTAAATATTTTATTGATATATAATTTTTAGCTTTAAACAAAATGCCAATTATTGGTGAGATGTAACTTCTTAAATATTCAATATGTTTTTTCCAACTTAAATTTTCATCAATATACACTCCCGTGCAGAGAAAACGGGCACTCCAAAATTTTTATTAGGTTATAGCCTTGATAACTTTTTTATTCTTCATCCCATTTTAGTGATTTTTTTATAGAATTGCAGATACAATTATCAGCTTTAACATGTATTTTACTAATCTTAAGTAACTTTGGTTATTTCACATATTATACAAGGATAATCGAAATGCTGTTTTTTTCTCTAATTTCAAAACGCCCTATGGCATAATTAAGTAACAAAATTATTTTAAATTACCAATTTTAATGTAGACTCATCTATTCTTTACATTTTATTTTTTGGTTTATGTCAATACATGCATTCAGTCTCACACAATTTAAATTTAAATAAAATAATTTAAATTTTTACATAATTTCTATTCCAATATAAATTCAGAATTTTTTTTACAAAGTGGCTATGTCCTTTGTTGTTAGACACTTTATTGTCAGTTGGCCAGTAAATTTGTGTATTGGCAATGGTCTTAAGTGCTGAAAATTGTGCAAAAGCTGTAGCTTTAGTGGAGGATGGGCGAAATTATGGGTATGTGGCCAGAGTAATTAATACCAGCCGCTCTACCATCGAAAGAGTAGTTAAACGCTTTAGGGATACAGGCAGCAATTGACGAAGGGCAGATAGTGGTACGCAAGGCAAGACTACAGCAGTTGATGACCAGTTTCTTGTTCTTAAAAGCCTTCGAAATTGCCGATTGACTCCAGTACAGGCGAAAAATCATCTTAGAGAAGGTCGAGCTAAAAGTATCAGTTCTTGGACCGTTAGTCGAAGATTAAATGATGTAGGTTTGAATTCTTGCCGACCAGCAACATGCCCTAGATTACTCCCACGTCATAGAGTAGCAAGATTACAATTTGCTCGTGAACATGTAAATTGGAATTTGGCACAATGGAACAGTGTACTTTTTACCGATGAGTCTAGATTTTGCCTAAACTCACCAGATGGACGAGAGCGAGTGTGGAGACGAATGAACGAAAGATTTGCTGAATGTTCGTTCAGCCCCCGGCTTAGTTATGGAGCAGGTTCAGTGATGGTTTGGGCAGGAATATCACGGAAGGCCTGTACTGAATTATTATTTATTGAGGTGGCAATGTGCGTCACTCAATATTTGGTAGAAGTTGGGATTGAGAAAATGAACTGGCCAGCATGTTTTCCAGATTTAAACCCTACAGAGCATGTGTGGGACATGCTTGGAAGACGCGTTAGAAGTCGATTAGTGGTACCAACGACATTAAACGAGCTTCGTGCGGCACTTGAGGAGGAATGGAGGAGTATTCCGCAAGACGATATTCGCGGGCTTATTGATGGTATGAACCGACGTGTACAGGCAGTAATTAGCGCTAGAGGGGGCAATACAAAGTATTGACGCATACTTAATTAATTTGTAGTTGTTAAGTTTGTTTTCGTTTTAACAATAAAGAAATTATGTAAAAATTTAAATTATTTTATTTAAATTTAAATTGTGTGAGACTGAATGCATGTATTGACATAAACCAAAAAATAAAATGTAAATAATAGATGAGTCTACATTAAAATTGGTAATTTAAAATAATTTTTTTACTTAATTCTGCCACAGGGCATTTTGAAATTAGAGAAAAATCTAATTAAAAATATTATCCTTGTATAATATGTGAAAAAATCACAGTTACTTATGATTAGTAAAATGCACATTAAAGCTGACAATTGTATCTGCAATTCTATAAAAAAATTACTAAAATCGGATAAAAAATAAAAAAGTTATGAAGGCTAAAACCTAATCAAAATTTTGGAGTGCCCGTTTTCTCTGCACGGGAGTGTATAAACCTAAAAATTTAATTGTATTAGTATATTTATTTAATTAAATGATGATTGAAAGACAGTGAAGAAATATTATTATTTTTTAATTTGGATTTACTTATAAACATAAAAGATGATTTATTAAAATTTAATGATAATTTATTAACTTCAAGCCATTTACATGTTATATTTAGGTCGTGGTTAATGTTATTATGAATTTGAGCATAGTCTTCATGAAAATATACAATACTAGTATCAGTATCATCGGCAAACAATTTTATTTAACCTTTTAAATTTAATATTGCTATAGAATTAATGTAGATTAAAAAAAAAGTAGGTCCTAAGGTTGATCCTTGCGGAACACCCCAAGTTATGTTTTTTGTGAACTTTTAACATTTTCCATTTGAAAAAACAATAAATAAATATTTCCCCGAATTCCAATAGTGTATAGGCATTTAAGTAAAATGTTGTGATTGACTGTATCACCTGCTTTACATAAATCTAGGGACAGTAGGCAGCATTTTTGGTTGCTATCAACGGTTTGTTGAATATCAAAATGTGGGTAAAACAGAAATTGGGCGATAGTTACTACTAAAATATTTTTCTGCATTTTTAAAAACTGGTGATACTTTTGCTATTTTTAATTTATCTGGAAATAACCTAAATAACTTCCGTTACCTCCGTAAATCCTCCACAGCAAGCTAACGTCAGTGCGGTCTCTTGCGTTTCATCGGTTTGAGCGTTGATGTTGGCGCCTAAAGCAAACACAAAATCCATCAATACAACTTAACAAATTGAGTAAAAAAAAACAGCATAAACCAGCGTCAAATGAATTTGCAAAATGGTCCCCATACCACCCACTTATCAATACTTCCTACCTTGCCCCAAAAGTAGATGAACCATCTCCTCGTGTCCCTCCCTCGCCGCCTCCATGAGAGGCGTGTAACCTTCGTCGTTCACCTCCTCGATGTTCGCTCCCCGCTCGATAAGCAACATGGCCAGGTCCACGTGACCACCGCAAGCCGCCAAGGTTAGTGGTGATTCAAAGCTGTCCGTAGGCATGTTCACCTGGAAATAGAACCGATTGATTAGCGAGAAAAGTGGTGCCGTTAGTGCAGCAGCAACCATATCGTAATCTTTTAATTCAACGATACTACTCTTTCTACTAATTCACAATGATTTTTCGTTTAAAAAAAATATGATTAACCTACGTACTACTAGTCTACGTAATAAAGAATTAAAAAAGGTTCTATACTTTGTTTACCTGCGCCCCAGAATCTAGCAGCAGCCTGGCGACTTCCACGTGGCCGTCCATCGACGCTTCCATGAGAGCGGTGTGCATCTCGTCAGTCTTGTGCTCTTGGTCGGCGCCCGCTTCCAGGAGGAACCGTACCATATCTAGGTGACCTGAACAAAATACATAACATTATAGTTTTTACTGATGTTTGATCATATTTACATTGCTACAACAGGAAATTAATGTTACCCAACATATTTTACTCGCCTTTGTAACAAGCTAGCGTGAGTGCGGACTCCTTGAACTCGTTCGAGTGCGTGTTGATCCCGGCGCCGTGCATGAGTAGGATCTTCGCCAGGCCCACGTGACCGGCGCTGGCAGCCTCCATGAGGGGCGTGTGCCCGTTCTCGTTGTGATCTTCGACGTTGGCGCCGTTTTCCAGAAGGAATTTAACGACCTGCGGGAAGAAATTAGAATAAGTTTGTTTGCGGGGATCTTATTTCAGCTGTGGGTGCTTTGTTTCCTCGTCGTGCAGATGGAGTAATTCATGATGATCGAACATGGTTTCAGCATTCAGGTTCAGGATAATGCACCACATTAAGCGCAAAATTTTCGATAATATTTGATTAAGTTTTCCCTTAGGTGGGAGAGGAGGTACAATTGAGTGGCCGGTAACATCGCCGGATCTTAACCCATGTGATAATTTTCGTTGGGGGCAAAATCAGAAAAGAACTGTTATTATAGGTATGTATAATAAAAAAAAAAGGTAGCCGCTCCTTAAAAGGGGTTGGGTTCTTTGTTACCCAATCTATTCCAGTTAAAAAAATTCCTCCTGTATATATATTTTTAAATAACAAAGCTTATTTGAACTTACACTTACCTCGGTGTGACCACCAGCGCATGCGTACATTAAGGGGGTGTTTCCTGAAAGATAAGGAATCAAAATTTACCATTTTTTAAACAAGGTGGGGTTAATGTTTAGGATTATTATATATATATATATTATTTAGGAAATAACTCCGTCAAAGTAAACTTTGAATTAAAATTAATGAAAGAAGCCAACTTACCAGAGGTGGATTGGGCGTTGACATCGGCCCCATGGTGGACGAGCAGTCTAACGATGTCCAAGTGGCCGGCCGAAGCGGCCTCCATGAGCGGGGTGCATTCCCCCTTGATGCCTCTGTCTTCGACGTTGGCGTGCATTGCCAGCAAAACCTTAAATTAAAAAAAAGTTGAAAAATTTATCGTTGAAAACAGTTTGCATAAATATTTACAATTTTCAGTCCGTGACCTCAGATTAAGGCAAAAAATTTGCAGCGTGTAGGCAAGAACAATGGGTCTGTCTACTAAAAATTGTATTTTAAAGGTTCATGAACACTTTTTGGTAATTATCTATTATAAGAACGTCACGCCAAAATTGATGATTTTTTTAAGGACTAACACATTTTGGGGCGTAAATTAACAATATGTAAAAAAAGATGATTCTCGGGGTAACTGCTTTGTTTTTGAGATATTTCTACTCAAAATACTGTTTTTCTTAAGGGTTATGTCACCGCCGTAGAATTTTCCTTTTTTATGGCAATAAATCGGAATTTTCTATTTTACATAATGAGAAATAATGTTTCTTGTTGAAAGATCAAAGCAATAAGCATATTTTCGTTAGCTTCTTCGCTTTACCGATTCTAGATGGCAATTATCATCTTCCTGTGTCTTCTATTTTCTTCTTCTTCGCAATAAAACAACTACCTTTGTTCACAAAGCATCTAGGTATTCGTTTCTTCCCTACTAACTTGGCATTTTATATTACTTTTCCTATCTACTTTTTGTAAATTTTTCGGCACTCTTTTCTTACAACCACTCACGTCAACGTCAACTTTTTTCACCTCCCCCTCTTTTCTATCTGTTTCCTGTTTCGTTTATTTTCGCGGACCATATAAAAATCTTTAACATTTTATTGAATTATCAATTATATTATTTATTTTAAAAACACTCCAATTAATTAATTTGTAAATGAAAATTCTGACATTAAAGCAGTTACTTCACAGACCTGGGACTCTTTTGTAGTATTGTTTTGTTATAATGTTATAAGCTGTAGCTCTTCACACTCCAAATCATACTAACATATCTTCATATCCTCAACAAGCCACCACTACATCTGATAGTTTACAAGCAACATTCCCAAAATCAATATGTGGTTTTTCAGTCTCTCCAAAAGAGGTTTTTCCGATTGGTAAGGCATCCAGGAAGCCATCCAACGATAACAGGAGAAGGAAAGGCTGCTGTAATAACATCATCTCCTTATAAGTTTGAGTTGTAGGAAATTTTTAAAAAGTTAAAGCTCAATGAACAAGGCAAAAAAGGAAACAATGTGGTAAAAAAGGCTGCACCGTATATGCTGTATACAATGTGGGTCTTGCAACAAATGGGTTCACGAACCCTGTAGTGCCTTTGATAATGAAGAGCAGACGTTGCTACTTGAAAATAGCACAAGAAACAGTAAGTTTTTAGACTGATACCTGATTTTGTCCAACTCGAAATGAAGGCCCACGTTTTAGGTTGACATTTCCTCCTAAATTCAATATTTAAAAAACCTTTGTGACTACATAGGCGTCAAACCCCGTGACTTCTTTTCTAAAAATAAGAATTTCTACTTGTCTTAAACAAAATTATTCTTCGCCAGGTATAAAAGGAAGCAAATCTTTTTAAAACCATTTTCGTCAAATGTTTAACGACAGTTTAAGATTTTTTTTAGTTAAAAATTGCACACAAATTTACCTTTTCTGTTTACGGCCTTTTCTACTGCAAATTTTTGAAAAATCTCACACTTTTCGCTTCCAATCTATAAATATTATTCAGATTTTGCCTTTTAAAACTGATGGCTCACTCAAAAAACAAGAAATTCTTATTTTGAAGCCGTCACAGAAATTTTAAACGTCAGACGATATTTTGACAGATTTCGAAAGATACCTGGGTTTTATTTTTTATAAATCGAGATCACTTTTTAAATGACAAATTTGTCAGTAAAGTGGTTTAGCGTTCCGAGGTTTACTTTTAACCGCGCGATTACTTTAAACGGTCGGTTTGTTTTGGTAAAAGTCTTATTTTTGAGAGCTAAAAGTAACAACAAAAAATTGCGTTCAAAACTAGCAACAATTTTAACCTTGTGGCGAGCACATGTTTGCAAGCACACAAACCAAAGACGCACGACCCGCAAAAACGATATTATATTCCCAGGATTATCACAATCACAATGAGCTATTGTTTAAATTCTAACCTGCAACTTTCCTTCCTGCAGTTATTTGCAAAATCGTACACTCTTCAATCACCGATTTTTTTTATATTCCCTTATTGTTTCCCAGTAAAACTTCACCACAATTTAGCACTGTTATTATCTGTTTCAATGATACATTAAAATATTATAATTGAATTCCATACAATAATTTTTTATCAGCATGTAGTCTCCTCCGCGCTGATAACGATTTTCGTTCGCCGATAAGAAGCAACATGTTATAGGCATTGAGATTTATTTACCTACGATCTACCTACTGATACAAGTAGGTTACATTTTTACCGCGTCCGCGTATAAATATTTAAACTTTTGGCTGTATTTTACTTTTAAGAAGGGCATACTTACAAAACGGTTGATTTAGTACTTTTATTCGTAACTATTTGATAATAGGCACATAATACGTCTGATAGAGGCGCATGCGCTCGAGCCGCCATCTTGGATTGTAGGTACAAAAATTTGGTTTTTTGATAATAACTCAAAAACAGTGGCTTTCACGACAAAAGATATTCTATACAAATTTAAAGAGGATAAAATTTCCTACATTTTTGTAGCACACATATGTTAGGAGTTACAGCTCCGTGAAGTTGCACTATTTGAAAAAAAAAAGTATTATATTTTGTTATTTGGCTATTTAGCACCAGCTGAAATTTCTATCTACTCAAAAACAGTGGCTTTCACGACAAAATATATTCTATACAAATTTAAAGAGGATAAAATTTCCTACATTTTTTGTAAAAAATTTTTTTTGTGGCACACATATGTTAGGAGTTACAGCTCCGTGAAGTTGCACTATTTGAAAAAAAAAGTATTATATTTTGTTATTTGGCTATTTAGCACCAGCCGAAAGTTCTATCTACTTCCGTAAACCTGGAAGAGGAAAAACTGCTGAGAGGTTATATTCAGCAAGTAGCCTCAATTACCAAGAAGCAACCAAGCACATTCTGTTCTTGCATGCCTTCAGTGGTTGTGACACTACGTCATCCCTATTCAATCAAGAAAAAACTACAGGACACCGACAATAACCAATCCGGACCATCGAAAGGTACCAAAATGTAGTAGAAATTAATTTTTCTAACGCTCTAAAATCATAATTTACTATTCTTAAATTTAAAAAGAAAATGCGATATACTTTTCGCCTTTAACTTTGTTTACCTACGAAAAGTATACTACTGTTAAATGATAATATTCAAATGCCTATAGTTTTCTTTATAATTATTTAAAACTATAGTTATATATAATAAGAATAATAAAATAAAACAACCAAAAAGTTTTCGCATTTTTCGCAAATAGTGCAACTTCACAGAGCTGTAACTCCTAACATATATGTGCTACAAAAAAAAACCGTCTACAAAAAATGTAGGAAATTTTATCCTCTTTAACTTTGTATAGAACATCTTTTGTCGTGAAAGCCACCGTTTTTGAGTTATTATCAAAAAAACAAATTTGTGTACCTAAAATCCAAGATGGCGGCTCGAGCGCGTGCGCCTCGAGGTCGAAAACTTGGATTTTTCATTAGGGCCCCAAGCCTAACAACATACTAAAAAATCGCTAGTACCCCACCTTTTGCATTCAAAAACCCCCACGTCCTGGACTAATAGTATGCTATGCATATGATAATGTAGAGCACTAGCATGCAACATATACAATTTAAAATTTATCATATTATAAAATTTTAAAGCGGCTGGCTGACTGATTCATCAACTATCATCACCTAAACCCCTAAACCTAGAATCATGAAATTTCGTGGATATCTTCTCCTTAAATGTAGGCACCCCCTAAGAAGGGATTTTACGACCTGTAAAGGGGTAAAAATGGGGTTGGAAATTTTTATGAAAATTTCTCTATTTCAGAAACTAAAGCTGGTAGAGATCTAAAAGTTTTATTCGAAATTTTACTTTGGCATCAAGTTCTGCTTCGATCGAGATGAAAATTAAGCAAAAAAATAGTAGTCACGTGATTCGCATTATCTGTCAAATTTTAATTTTTTCCAAAAAATAATTCAAAAGTGGGGTTATTTCTGAAAATATCGAAATAAGTTAAAAAGAAAAAGTTTTTTTAAATGCAGTTTCTAGCCCACATGCAAAATTTCAGCTGCATAAGATAATTTTGATTTTTTACCCAGCACTAAAATTTATTTTCCCCTTAATAAACACTTTACTGATGACACTGTGTTCTTTTTTGTCTTAATATTAAGGTGTATTACTTTCGGACACAAACTACGTTTTCAAAAATACTTATTGTATGAAGTTACTTTATACAGGGTCAAAAACAAATAAAGTTTGCATCACATGCGACCTTTATAGCCTAATTTTGATTTTGTAGAAAAACACACATTTATGGCGCTACTTTAAAGAAAATGTATCTGAAATAAAGCATTGTCAAAACTAAGAAGTTTTATGTAGGTTGCGTTGATTCTTATTTTGCAAAAGTGGTGCAATTTACAAAATATGGGTAAAAAATCAAAATTATCTTATGCAGCTAAAATTTTGCATGTGGGCTAGAAACTGCATTTAAAAAAACTTTTTCTAATAACTTTTTTCGATACTTTCAGAAATAACCCCACTTTTGAATTATTTTTTGGACAAAATTAAAATTTGACAGATACGTGACAACTTTTTTTTTGCTGAATTTTCATTTCGATCGAAGCAGAACTTGATGCCAAAGTCAAATTTCGAATAAAACTATTAATAAAAAAAAAATTCCATATGATGCAGACTTTACTGGTTACACTGTATATCGTTAAAAATTGGTACTATTCTTACTCTGTTAAAATAAGCGATTACGTGTTTCGATGTTTTGGGAAATTTTATCCCTAGGAGGTAGAAATGGACGGGGTAAGTTCCCAACAAAGCCGCTACAGAAAAAGATATAAGTAAAAATTTTCGGCAATTATTTTTATCATTATTTTATATTTAGTAGTCTGTCAGTCTAGTTGTTTAGCCAATAACCCACCTAATAGGATAAACATGACCTTATTAATGCAAGTCTGGGATTTAGACGACTAAAAGCCTTCTGCGTAACATAAGAAGATCTTGGACTTATTTAAATTTCGAAATTATTTACATACCGCATACAGATTCGCAGATGTTACCGAGGAAAACATCCTCCGTCCTCGTACAAAGTATAAAAATGGGTTCGCTACAATTTAGGTCACGTCAAATGACGTTCGGCTAGAGCCTAGACTAATAACGAATTACCTTAACAAATAGGGTAAAGTTAACTTATAAATATAACAATGTATCGAAAATTTGAATGTCTGGCCAGCAGAATATATAATGTGCACTGTTTTTTACCAGCAATAATATTTTTTTTCTGAGCTTGAGCCAATAAAAACCTCTTTTAGTAATTGAGCCCGCTTTATAATTAGAATTGGTTGTTTTTGTACTTTAAACCTGTGCGTAGCTCAATATTGAGGGCCGAATGGTTTTACAAGTTTTGTTTTCCTGTTTTTATACAGAACTGAGCCAAAGTGTTGGTCATGCGGTCGTTCACCTTTATTAATAATCTATCATCAATAATTTTGGTCATCTATTTTATACACTCCCGTAAAAAAAAACGGGCATAATAATATTTGGATCAAGTTTTTTATTTTAACTCAGATTTAAGTGATTTTTTAGAGAGCTATAGAAACATTTATTAGTTTTAATATGCATATACGAATTTTAAGAGAAATTGGTTTTTTGACAAGGATAATCGAAAAGTTGATTTTTTTTGCCTAGTGTCAAACACCCTGTGGGATAATTAAGAAGCAAAATTTCTTCAAAATATCAGTTTTCATTAAGCCCCAAATATTCTTTGCATTTTGGTTTTCGGTTTATGTCAATACGTGCATTTGTTCTCACCCAAATGCAAAATGATCTTGATGATGTCAATAATTTAAATGTTTGCATAATTTTCTCATTGCCATTGCATTAAAAATAAAATAGACTATTAAAATGCAAGAAAACAAATGTTATTGTAATAATCAATAAACAAATAAATTGACGGAAAAAGGTGCGTATATCTAAGATTTAAAAAATAACATTTTCGCAAAACAAACTTAACAGGTACCAAAAACAACTTTTTCACTTAAACACATCTCCATTATTTCTATTGCCTCCTCTAGCCCTTACTACTGCCTGTACACTAGGATGGAACGAAAAAACTTTTTTACTCCAAGTAGTGTGACATAGTTGTTAAAATATGCGCATTAGCAGGGGCGGTTCTAGACCCAAAATATTGGGGGGGCACCACGTTGGCGCAGCCACAATTTTTGGTAGCCTTCGCTTGATTGTATTTCTCTCGAGATATTTTAAAGTTTTTTTCAGAAATGTTGGGGGTCTTGGGCCCCCCCCGTAGAACCGTCCCTGCGCATTAGTAAACAAAAAAAAGTGTCAAAAGTTGGCTGACAGATTTTAATATTCTGGGGTTCCTTAAAGCCCTTAAAATTTTTAATATTGCCATGTTTTGAAAAAAAAACGAACTTCTTTAAAAATAGGAATGAGTAATGTTAATTTAAGAGTTATTGGTTTCTTTTTATTATTCTGAACTTGAAGTTAATAAAAATATAATTTAAAATAAAACCTATATTTTTGTTCCAATTGGCTGCACTTGAATAGCCTCAAAATGTTAAAACTTCGCTTTAAAATTTAGAAAGTAGTTTCCTACAACCTTAAACAGCATACTAAAATGTATGTGATGATTTATGTCACAAAAACCAAAAATTAATAAAAATTGGTTAAGAGACTGAAAGTTCTTATTTTATTAAATAAGGCCTCCCTTTGAGGAACCTCAAGATACAAAGACACAAGTTTTATTTTTTGTATAAGTACTTGTTTTTAATTGTAAGAAGCATATTTTTTTAACTATGACGCAACGCTATTCAATTTTTTTAAATTTTCGTTCTACCCCCTACTGTACACGTCGCGTAGGTTCATTCAATATCATCCCGGGTCATATTCCTCCATTCTTGACTCTTATGACGCGGCAGTAATTTGGGTCCAGTTGCTCTGGTCCGCGTGAGTTTAAATTACCCTCGTGTAATCTTCGACGAACTGTCCAATAACTGACATTTTTAATTCGAACCTTTCGAAGTTGGTTTTTCACCTGTACTGACGTCAAACGACGATGCCGAAGAGTTTTAAGTACAAGAAATGGATCATCAATAGCTTTAGTTTTGCGTTTCCTAAATCATTGACACTATCAAGATCATTTTGCATTTGGGCGAGAACAAATAATGCACGTATTGACATGAACCAAAAACCAAAATGCAAAGAATATTTGCGGCTTAATGGAAACTGATATTTTGAAGTAATTTTGCTTCTTATTGCACAGGGTGTTTTGACGCTAGGCAAAAAAAAACAACTTTTGATTATTCTTGTATATTATGTCAAAAAAACAATTTCTCTTAAAATTTGTATAGGCATTAAAACTAATAAATGTATCAAAAGCCCTCTCAAAAATTACTTAAATCGGAGCAAAAATAAAAAAATTATAAATGACTAAACTTAATCCAAATGTTATGATGCCCGTTTCTTTTTGCACGGGATTGTATGAATATTGATTAATCTAAATTTAATATCAGGCATTCAATACTTTTTTTACTCTGCGTCATTTCATTTAAGCATTACGTACTCGATTACGTGTACTGATATAATAGTCTCTTTCAATTGTGGTAATGTGAAAATACTACGTGATAAAACAACGACGACAAAGCCAGATAAACATTTCATTCTCTTTACCGTAACCAACCGACAAGGTTCACCAGGTTCCTCATGAGTTGCACACCGAAACCACGTGAAAATATACCTAAAAAAACTCCCCCGAACAAAAACAACTTACCTGAGCCAACTCGAAGTACCCGGCGCTACAAGCTAAGCTAAGCAGACTCTCCCCTTCCTCGCTGGTCTCGTGAACAGATCGCCCTTCGGTCAGCAGTTTTTTCACTGTGCCGACATCACCGTCGGTGCAGGCCTCGACGAGGGACGTCTTTTCAGCCGGGGGTTGGGCGCCTCCCCCTTGGGTCGCTGGACGGGGGGTGCTTGTGGTGGTCGATGCCCCTGGAAACATAAAAAAACAATTAATAATATGCACTGCGACCAAAATTTAGTAGAGGAGCCCCAAAAGCTTCTACAGTACATAGTTTCTGCAAATTGATGACCAGGTGGAGCAGCGCCAGTCTGGCCATGCGAAATTCTTCCGCCCGAAATAGTTTTATATATTATGCTCACATTTTGTCGTTATTCGTTCGTTTTTTATAGACATTTGTCAAAGATATGACGACATCCATTTTTTTTTCAACAGTTTCATTGGCTCAAAATCATTATACATCTAGACGTACTATTGGAAGATTTTTGAAAGCAGGAAAATATCACCCTTATAAAGTATATCTTGTCCAAGAGCTTTTAGAAGATGACTATGACGGGCGTTTGCAATTTTTCGAAGAAATGATGATACGGTGTGACGAGAATAATAGGTTTCCACAGAACATATTTTCGGATGAAGCTACTTTCTATTCAAACGGGGTGATTAACAGACATAATTATCGTTTCTGGAGTCAAGAAAATCCACGATGGATATTTGAAGCGCATACTCAGCGGCCCCAGAAAGTAAATGTATGGGCAGGTATCATTAATAACCGAATTCTGGGGCCATTCTTTTTTGAAGGAAACCTTACAGCTGAACGGTACCTGGATTTTTTAACCTTCGAGTTGATGCCTGCTCTAGCTGTAATTTTTCCCAACGAAGTAGATGCAGATACACCTAATGAAACAATTTGGTTTCAGCAAGCTGGTGCTCCCCCGCATTTTGATGTCAATGTGAGAAGATATTTAGACGAGATATTTCCAGGTCGCTGGATTGGACGACGTGGTACAATTGAATGGCCACCAAGGTCCCCAGACTTAATGCCTCTAGACTATTTTTTTTGGAGATATTTAAAAGAAAAAGTTTACCAAAATAGGCCAAATAATATTGAAGATTTGAAATACAAAATTAGATTGGAGACACATAACATACCGGCTGAAGCCACTCGGAACTCCGTCGACGGATTTTACCATCGTCTGGGAGCATGCCAAGTAGAGGGTGGAGGACATTTCCAGCCTTTGCCACGTTAAACCACCTTTTTGTTGCGTTTTGTTTTGCTTCGTTACATTTTTATTTTTTTGGCAAAATAAATAACAAGTAAACCATAACTATTGTTAAGTCACAAAATGTCAGAACGTGAAAGAATGAAGATTTCTTACCTTGAACGGTAAAAAAAATCAATGATTTATCATTTCCGCTTATTTAAATAGAGATTTTTTAAAAACTTTTAACAGTCGCAACGCAATTTTGAAATAGCTGGACAGAATCGCGCCAATATTTATGAGCAAACTGTACGAGATATTAGCTTTCAAAATAAATGATGTATCACAAGCTGTATGTTTCCATTTAAAAAAAAGATCGATGTCGTCATATCTTTTGACAAATGTCTATAAAAAAACAAACGAATAACGTCAAAATGTGAGCGTACATAAAACTAAATTGACGTGTCCGAGCGTTTTTCCCAAAAGTTACATGTTAAGGCTATATTAATTTTATTCCGGACTTCTGGGCAACCCTGTATATTGGAGTACAGAAAATTAAAGTAGAGTTATACCAAACCAGGAATCAATACCTTCAAAAGGTAAATGTTTGGACATCTGATTATTGGTACTATTTTATTAAACAAAATATGGGAAAAAATATTTTTTGGAACTTTTACAAAATCAAATGGGACCTGCAATAGAAGAAGTTGCTCCTGAGAATGAAGATATTTGGTTGTAAATGGACGACTGTCTTGCGCACAATGCACGAGAAGTTAAGGGAATATGTCCAACACGTTTTTGATGGATAAAATGACTGCGGGGGTCACATTAAGTGTATGCAATCGAATCTCTACGTATCAACTTAATAGTGTAAGAACTAAATTTCACTTAGCAGTAAACAGAGGAATGTTTGAGCATATGATTAAAAACAATTATTTCCATTTAAATTAATTGTTGCCTTAATAGGCATTTTTTTTAAGTGTTGCTTTTCCACTTGTCTCTCAATGTTGAAATAATTAAAGCTTTCATTATTTCATTTTAAGCTACTTACATTTATTAAATTAGTACAATCATTATTTTTTCTTGAATACTGTAAAACATGTTGAAACTAATCTAGTAACATTTGACATTATCATAATTATTACTGGTGGTTTCATTGAGACATGTACCGGGTGAGTCAACGATTGCGCGGAGGAATTTTATGCCTTGAAGACAAGATTTGTTGATAATTAGCTTTTGTATGAAGATCTGGTTGGATATCTGGCACATTTTAAAAATATTTTGAATTATACAGAGTGCGCCCAAAAAGTTACATTTTTAAACGGGACACCCTATTTTTGAATACATTTATTAATTCTACCTGTTATTTCTTAAATTTTTATTAATGGTTTACTCTACGAAAAAGTTATAGTTTTTAAGATAATTCGACTTATAATAAAAATTTTGCATTTGCAAGCATCTAGTTGTTGTGAAAATGCTACTTAAATTTTGACACTAAGCGATTCATAATTCTTATACTTACTAAGTAAAGTCCAAAATACATATTCACTATGAAATATTTGACATCTCATTTACAGGGTGTTTACTTTCTAGGACCAAAGTCAGAAAACTTCTAATTGAAAATATCACTTTTATTAAATGGAATACCCTATATATTTTTCTGTCATCTTATAGCTCGTCATAAACTCTTCAACTTTCGTAAAGAACGTCCAATCCCTATCTCTAATAGTTTTTGAAATATTTTGATATTTCAAGATTTAATGTCCTCGTTATAGCATTTTTTGTCAATGGATCACGCCAGTTGAATCAAACATTTCCATTAAATTTTGAAAACTTCGAGGACTGGGTGTTCGCCGCTAGGGATATTTCATCCTGTATAGTTGTTCAGCAAAAAGACACTTTTTATCCGCCTCGCCCAAAACATAAATCATATCGATTTATAAATTTTTTTAAGTTCATTTTGAGTACTAACTTATAAAATGACTGGACAATAAACTTTGCAGTAAAAAGGCTTAATTTTTACATTGATCTGATTCTTAATGTGTCATCCACTGCCATTATTTTCATTTATTTTCCATGGCTATTGTGATCCATTGACAAAAAATGCTATAACGAGGACATTAAATATCGAAATATCAAAATATTTCAAAAACTATTAGAGATAGGGATAGGACGTTCTTCACGAAAGTTGAAAAGTTTATGACGAGCTATAAGATGACATAAAAATATATAGGGTGTTCCATTTGAAAAAAGTGATATTTTTCAATTAGAAGTTTTCTGACTTTGGTCCTAGATAGTAAACACCCTGTGAATGAGACGTCAAATATTTCATAGTGAATATGTATGTTTGACTTTATTTAGTAAGTATAAAAATTATGAATCGCTTAGTGTCAAAATTTAGGTAGCATTTTCAGAACAACGAGATGAACTTTTTCGTATATTAAACCTGTGATAAAAATGTATGAAATAACACGTAGAATTATTAAATGTATTCAAATATAGGGTGTCCCATTTAAAAAATTTAGCTTTATGACACCCTACTTTTTGGTCGCACCCTGTATAATTCAAAATATTTTTAAAAGGTGCCAGATATCCAACCATACCTTACTACAAAAGCTCATTATCAACAAATCTTATCTTAAAGGCATAAATTTATTCCGCGCAATCGTTGACTCACCTGGTACATAACACATTCCTATTTTTTTTAAAAGAATTTTACAAAAAGTTTTTTCGTTACCTTGAGTCGATGATGCGGCTGCGGCGGCGTTATCACTGCGCATGCGCGTGAGTGCTGCGGCCGCTTCGTCTAGCGCGCAAGACACACTCGAGGTGAGGCGACGTAGAACTTCGGGGTCGCCTAGAGCTTTGCCGTCTTTCGCTGCCAATTGGCCAATGCCTGAGTGAAAAAAGGTTAGGTTTAAAAAAAAAAACAATCGTGCGAGCCGGAAAAAGTATAATCGGTCAAAACGAGTTGGTTATTTCAGTTAGTTGTTAAACATCATGATACTTCAAGAGTAGCAAATACTTCAAAACATCATTAAATACAGCCGAATTAAGTAAAAACAGATTTAAATCTACCTCAAAATCCAAGATTGGTACAAAATATACACCTTAATAAATAAACAAATCGCTATAAACCCAATCGATGAAAATTTTAACGCATTCGACACTTTAAATTATTATACCTTTTAGTATAAATTGCGATGGACAAATTCATAGTTTTGCAGATGATACTACAATTTTTTATACCGATACAAATTGGGAAAACTTAAATAATAAAATTAAAAAAGATTTTAAAATTATAAAAAATTAGTTTGATAACAATTTGTTAACAATTAATTTTAATAAAACAAATTATATTCCTTTTACTTTAAACCTAAATAACCTACCACAAAATATGAATAGTATTCAAATAAATGGACATTCAAATTTTTAAAGTTAATAAAATAAAATGCTAGGAATTATTTTTGATAGTAAATTAAATTGGAATTTTCACTTAGAATACTTAATTAAAAAATTAAGAAGTTAACTACCGATTTTTAAAAACATTAAATTTTTTTAAAATGTAAGACATGGAAATATTATATTACGCGTTCGTTAAAACTCATTTAAATTACGGAATTTTAGGTTGGGGAGGAATAAATGAAACTTTAGTTAAAAAATTAGAAATACTACAAAAAAGGTTTCTAAAAATTGTATTTAATAAAGATTATCTTTATCCTTTAAAAGAATTATATTCAGAAACAAAAAAGTTGAACATAAGACAACTTTACATTTCTAACATCTTAATAATATATTTAAAAATAAAACCTTATACAATTTAAAAACCATAATCATAATACACGTCATAAAAATGAAATAACCATAAAACCTAAAATAAATAAGTCCATAAGACAAAAAAATTTCAAATATTTATGGTTTTATTTAAACGATTATTTATCAACAGAAATTAAAAAATTGATTTCATTTAAAAAATTTAAAGTCGAAATAAAAACATGGATATTAAAAACAGACAATTTGAAAATATTTTTAGAAATGCTTTAATTAATTAATATTGTTCTGAATAATTTATATAAGTAATATTTTTTACTTAAAAGTCGTAGGTAAATAAATAATTTTATTATAGGTTTTTTTTTTGGCCTTGAGCATAAGGTTTCCTCAAAAAGAACTGCGTTTATACTATACATTAACATTTTTACTTTAAACCTTAATTTTTAATGCATATTTATGATTTTACATACTTACTAAAAAAAAAGATTTGCCCCTAACAAGTTCAGCTTCAGGGGATTGCAGAATAAGTTTATAGAATACAACCTTAACATATTTATATTATTAAATTTTAAATAAACTTATTATTAAATGTGCATGACACAAAACTGAACGTTTATTCCGAGGAATGAATACCTGTTTTCAACTACTTGCAGTCCTTTATTCAGAGTAAACGAAAACGATTGTAATTTACAAGCCCTACTTTTCACTAAAACTTACATAATTCAGTCACATCATAACCGCCATTTTTACCTTCTTTTCAATGGCTGTTATTAGCTTACCTGCGGCTTGGAGGAGCGCCTCAAGGCGTGCCTGCGTCTCGGGGTCCACGGCGCGGTCCTCGTCGGGTCCCAGCAGAAATTTCGCTGCTTCCGTCTGCGGCTCGTCTTCAAATTCCTGCTCTACCATAAACGACTCCACCTGTAATAGAAAAAAAAGGGTTATTCCAATGGAGGATTAAGGTACCGAGCTTGTCAACGCTCTAAGAGAACACGCTTTCAAGGCAAGGCAAGGGAATTTTATAGAGAGCTAGCGTGTACCCGGCCTGCGTTGCAATGCCAGGCATTATACGCCTCTGAGATAATAATAATAAGGCGAGTTCACCATCACGTCAAGATTTATAAATGCAAACCCGAACAAACCTCTAAATTTATCAGTGTTTCTCTACAATATTATGCATGTATTATACATAAAACCCTTTCTCTTGAATCACTCTATCTATTAAAAAAAACCGCTTCAAAATCCGTTGCGTAGGTTTAAAGATTTAAGCACATATAGCTGGGGACAGACGCGACAGCGACTTTGTTTTATACTATGTTAAGATATCTCAACCAGAATAATTCATGGGAAAGAGAAATATTTTCTAACGAAAAAACATCCCAGAGTGAACTTTTTCGATTAATATTTGGGACTGGATTAGTGCTAGAGGTCCAGGTTTTTTGCAAATTGTTCAGGGAGAACTGCTGTTTATCGAGATATTTATCTTAAAAGTTATGATTCCATCGGTTGGAGTGGTATAATGCACCAATCCACACGGTAAGAATTGTTCAAGGATTCACCCGAGAAAACAACGCCAATAGGAACTCCGACAGAAGATACTTGAAGCATGGAATGCCTCCAGAATTTACAAAAAAAATGGTGTTAAGCATGAATTCATAAAAAAAACAGAATGCTGCAAAGCATTTTGAAAACCTTCATCTTTACCTCATATACTAACGGTGGAATCATTGATACCCTCAATGATTTAGGTACCAGATCATTGGATATCTTTTCGACAGGGTTTCATAAAAGTGTAATATTTTGATTTTTTTCTTGTACCACCGCCTGGTACTAAAGGGTCTAAACCAGGATTAATCTGTACTCAAAATTCATACACATAGCTAATTATTAAACTCGTTTTAAAGCATTGACATAGTGCGCTAGGAGCAATAATTACATTAAACCAGTGCAACGCATTTCTTATCGGTCTGTTTAAAATACGGAAACTATGACCAGGGCTGAAACCTTTGAAAATGGTAAAAAGTGAAAAAAAATAATACCTAGTAGGATGAAACCCATTGGAAAAGGAAGAGAATATAACGAAAATGAAAGGAAAAATAATTTACGGGCGATCCGAGGTCGGGAAGTGGAAAGGGGTGAGTTTTTAAGGGTAGAAAACGATTTATCTCGATTTCCGGCAAAACTACAAGTCTTATGGAAAAACGTTAAAGGGCAAAGTTGTAGGTAATAAAAAGATCTACAACTTTTGTATTTACACTTTTTTCACATAACCTCAAAATTTATGGGGAAAATTCAAATAACCAAGTTCTTGGTATTTTATTTTTACCTTTTACAAGAAAAACTTTTTTTTCACGAAATTTGGTGAAACTTACCTTTTTATGTCCCAAACACACTGTAATTTTTTTGATTTAAAATATTTATTTTTCACCTTTTTTTGACTTAATATCGAAAAAGCACCCTAATTTTCAATCGAAAATTCTCAAGTTAAAATATCTGCTTTCTTAAAAAACTCGGTGGGCTTTTTGTTCGTTGAAATCTCTACTTTCTGATGGTCTAAAAAATATACATTACTATGGCAAATGTGATGAACTCCTCTCAAAATCCTACCTTTAATTATATTTAGAACAACTATTTTCGCATATTTTTTGCGATCTTTATGTTTTATGGATTTGTAATTTTTTTTGTTTATCAATGTAACAAAATGAAAAAATAAAAATTTTAAATCAAAAAAATTACAGTGTGTTTGGGACATAAAAAGGTAAGTTTTAACCAAATTTCGTGAAAAAAAAAATTTTTCTTTTAAAAAATAAAAAACCAAAATTGAATTTTTCACATAAATTTTGAGGTTATGTGCAAAAAGTGTAAATACAAAAGTTGTAGATCTTTTTATTACCTACAACTTTGCCATTTAACGTTTTTCCATAGGACTTGTAGTTTTGCCGGAAATCGAAATAAATCGTTTTCTACCCTTAAAAACCCACCCCCTTCCACTTCCCGACCTCGGATCGCCCGTAAATTATTTTTCCTTTCACTTTTGTTATATTCTCTTCTTTTTCCAATGGGTTTCATCCTACTATTATTTTTTTTTGTTTCCAAAATTACCGACCCTGGTCTATAACCCAACTTAGATACATTAAAAGAGAAAAAACGAGCATATTAATGGCAAGTCTTACAAGTCGGACAAAACCAGCTTATCTCTCGGAATAGTTCCTTTCTCAGAAGCTGTTTAGATCCATCTGTGAGGTATTGCGCAGATATAAATTGAATATTATGTTGCCAAAATGAAAAAAATTAGCGCAAAAGTAAAGTTTCTATTGGACGCCAAAGTCATGGTGTGGTATACAATACAAATACATCAGTAATCGACGAAGATGACGCTCGGTGCACAATATTGCCGCTTCTAACAGGAATTTTAACTCGTCGTGTCATGGAACATTACCCATACACCGAGCCATACACACATATTTTATGAATGAAAAAATAAATGGCATTATTCATTTAACTACTGGCATTTTAAGTAGGATTGATTATAGCTAATGACGTCGTGAATAAGTTCTTTATGACGTCATTAATATGGTCTCGGAATCCGTAAATACCATATTAACCAGCTGTTTTAACCAACCATAATTTTTTGAAATTCTTTTCTACCTTTAGATTAATTTTTAGTGATCGCTACCAAATTTTAGCCGTTCTGCGTTGCGGTTGTGATATGGTGATATCACGTAGTTAAAACCGGATAATGAGCGAGTGATACATCGCGCATTCATGCCGACGTCACAAAGTAAAATAAATGTTGTATCACACGAACGAGGTCGGGGGTCATGAGGTTTCTTAAATTTTTAACAACTTGGGCGTTGTTTTGGGTTAAATTTAGTTCATATCTTGATTGATGAAGGAAACAATTAAATTCCTCAATATTTATGTCGTTATAAATAATGATACAGCTTAGAATATTAATTCCTGAACAGAGATAGAAGTGAATATCATAAAAAAACACTAAGACAGTAGATACCAGGTCTAGAGTTAACTTTTTCTTAAAACAAAGTGTTTCGACAGAAGACAACGACATTTGACATTAACAGCTGATCTGGTTTCGTCGTTAAAGTTCCCAGATCAGCAGAGGGCCGTAGCAAGCTCACGCGTCAGGTTGCGTCATAATATTTTCTTCCGATTTTAGTGTTTTTTTAAGTATTTCTGTGGCTGTTTTTTGTGTAGTGTGTGTTTTAAACATTTTACTTTTGGATTTTATATATTTCAGAGAAATAATTTTTATGTTTATTATTTAAGTTTAATAGTGAATACAAACACAATTTTGGTTAACTCTTCTATTATCAAATCAATAAAGTGCGTAGTTAAACCATTTACTTATTGTAATATACAGGATATCTCCTAAATAAGGGGCAAATACAGCAACAGGAGATAGTAGACTTGAAAATATGTCATTTATGCTTAAGAACGCATGGTTAATTTCAATAAATATGTTTCGTTAAGAAAGGTGTTTATGTAAATGTTTCTTGCCATCTAGCATTTAAAGGCAATTATCTCAGAAAGTAATTGAAATATCGAGATTAATGAAGTACAACTTTTTAGGTATTTGAGGTAAGGCGGTCAGAAATGTAATAAACAAAAATATATGCGAGAATTTATCAAACTTATATTTTGTAGCTGGCTTTCTCTAGGACAGCTATACTCTAAGTGTGTTCCGCGGAACCCTAGGGTTCCGCGATACCTCTGTAGGGGTTCCTCAAGAATTTAGAAAAAAAATCAAAACACCTCTCTCTGGTCGAACGTTTTGACTCCGCGGCCGCGCGTAGGTATATTTATTTATTTATTTGTATTTGTATTTGTATTAACATGTGTTACAATAGCTGGTACAATATCTCATAAGTTTGGTATCAACATGTATACTTGTATACTTGTGAGCGCGCAGTCCCTTTGATAAAAGCCACCTCTGAATTGTTTACAACGCAATTTCTATATTTCTCTTTTTATTTTTGCTTTTTGTTTATCAAAGGCGCCGACTCGAGTATTTTCGAGAATATTCGAGATCGAGTCTAGGACTAAGTATAAAAGCGGCGATCGCGCGTCGCGCCTCGTCAGTCAGTTGACGATTAGCGTTCGGAGAGATAAGTTCCTACCTACCTACTACAAGCTCGCTAGCGAGAAACTAGTGTTCATTGTTCTACTGCCTGCTGTATTCTGTTGTCTTAGTTTTATACATTTCTTCATTGTACTAAACTTAGTCTCTTATACGCAGTAACGATTGTGCATTATTTAGACCCCACCATCCTGACGTGTAACATTATAAATAAAGAAGAATGGAACGTTGGCTTAAAGGTGTTAAACGTGTTGCAACAACATCTTCTAATGACGCTGAATGTTCAAAAGCAGTACGCGCGGAGAATATAGCAATCACCGATCCAGACGATGATGCCACGACGTCAAGCTCGACGGTTTCAAAGACGAAAAAAAGGAAGTATGATGAATCATATATCAGTTTCGGATTTGTTGATTCCAACGGCTCACCTCTCTGCATGCTATGTAGTAAACTGCTTTCTAATAGTTCCATGGCACCTGCCAAATTGCGCCGACATTTACAAACTGTACACCCCGAGTCTAAAGACAAGAATAAATAATTTTTTGTTCGTAAAAAAGATCAGTTATTGGAAAGTCAAAAAAATATGATGCATGTAACAAAAACTATCAACGAAAAGGCCACGGAGGCATCATATTTAGTTAGCTATCGCATTGCACAAGCAGGTGAAGCGCACACTATCGCTGAGAATTTAATAAAGCCATGTGTATTAGACATAACAAAATATATGCTCGATGAAAAATCTGCAAAGCATCTTTCTACTGTGCCGCTATCAAACGATACTGTTTCACGGCGAATCCATGATCTGGCAAGCTACGTCAAAACAAGAACTAGTTAACACGATTCGCCTTGCAAATGGACGAGTCAACTGATGTCGCTGGTTTGGCTATCTTGCTGGTTATCGTGAGATATCCATATGAAAGTTCTTTTGAAGAAGACATGCTTATGTGTTCACCGCTGCTCACAAACACTACCGGGGAAGAAATTTTTAATAAAATAAATATATTTTTTGAAGAAAATAATCTTAGTTGGAACAATTGCATTGACATTTGTACAGATGGGGCCAAGGCGATGACAGGTAAAACAGCAGGAGCAGTGTCACGAATAAAAAATAAAGCGCCTAATTGTAGTTCCAGCCATTGTATACTGCATAGACAAGCACTTGCTATGAAGCAAATGCCGTCAAATCTAAAATTAGTTATGGATGAAGCGGTAAAAATAATTAATTTTATCAAATCACGACCACTACAATCCCGATTGTTCTCATTATTGTGTGAAGATTATGGCAGCAAACATAAAACACTGCTGCTCCATACAGAAGTGCGATGGCTGTCTCGGGGTAAAACTTTAACAAGGCTATTTGAACTTAGAGCCGAGTTACAAATGTTTCTTTCAGCAGATACTTCTTTTAATTTGAAGGACCCTTTGTATGATAAAACTTGGTTGTTCCGATTGTCTTTTATGGCGGATATCTTTCAAAAACTGAACGAATTGAATTTATCATTGCAAGGTAAACAGACAACAATGTTTCAGGCCTATAACAAAATAACTGCCTTCAAAAGAAAATTAGATTTTTGGATTATTTGCGTTGGTAAGAAAGAAATAGAAAGCTTTACGTCACTCAGTGAGTTTGTTAGCGATAACGACTCAGAAATGTTTCAAGATGATGTGTTTGAAGAATTGGTCCAATATCTCAGTTCGATGCGCGCATCTTTTGAAAAGTATTTTCCCGAAGAACAGAATACAAAAATGAAACTGAATTCATGGATTCATAATCCTTTTTTACCCAACTTGGAAAAGCCCGAAAGTAGGTCAAACGAGATATATGAATCTCTTTTAGAAATGTCATCAGACACAAGTATGGAGTCACTGTTCAAAACGACGCCTCTCAACGATTTTTGGTGCAGAATCCGTGATGAATATCCAATGCTTGGCAAAATGGCACTAAATATTCTTCTCCCGTTCCCAACAACATATTTGTGCGAAACAGGATTCTCAACCTATGCAGCCACGAAAACAAAATATCGCAATAGACTGGACGCCGAACCTGATATGAGACTTCAACTGTCTTCTATCAAACCTGATATCAACCAATTGATGAAAAATAAAAAACAGTTTCATACCTCCCATTAGGTAGATTTTTTCTTTTTTAATATCTTCTATTATTGTACTTGCCATGTGATAAAGTAAGTAATAATTAGTAACTGTTACATTGTACTTTTATTATGCTTATTAATAAAGAATACACTTTTAAAAACTATTGTTTTATTGTAGGGTTCCATCAAGTATTTTGCTTCCCAAAAGGGTTCCGTCACCAAAAAAGTTTGAGAACCGCTGCTCTAGGAGGTATCCTAAACGCTCATTATGGAATCCTTCTTCTTCCCTCAAAAACATAACTACACCCAATTTGATTCATATCCGCTTAACATCAAATCATCACCACTTTTATAAAGTAAATATTTACTTGGATCACCCTGTATCTCTTTAACCGTATAAGAAATGAAATTAAATGACATTTTCAAGTCCACTATTTCATGTGGCTGTAAAGTCCCTTAGTTACGGGACACCATATATATCCATATACAGGGTGTTCATTTGAAAACTTCCCACCTCGATTTTCCTGCTTTAAAATGAAAATGTGGAAAATCGCTCGGACCCGTCGATTTTTATTTCGAGGGGGACATCTTTTGCGTATATTGTCAATCTTGTTACTTCAAGCCCCTAGGAGGGGGGGGGGGGGGGGTAAGATCTAAATCTTAAATGGATACCCCTATTTTATATATTTTTTTTGGATTCTGCATAAAATTCTGAACATTTTTTAATAATAGCATTATTAGTCTATACTAAACAGTTTCCGAGATATTGACTCTTGAAAAATGAGATTTTTGAATTTTGAGAGCGTCTAGCTTTCTAACAAAACGTCTTAGAGCCAAACGGCTTACATGTCCCTATCTTCGATTTTTATTATCTTTCCAATAGTGTCAACTTCCGGTCAAACCGGAAGTACTATTAAGCCGTTTTGCTCTAAGACGTACAGTTAGAAGGCTAGACGCTGTCAAAGTTTAAACATGTAATTTTTCAAGAGTAAATATCTCGGAGACTAATAATGCTTTTATTAAAAAATGTTCAGAATTTGATGCAGAATCCAAAAAAATTATATAAAATAGGGGTATCCATTTAAGATTTAGATCTTACCCCCCCTCCCTCCTAGGGGCTTGAAGTAACAAGATTGACAATATACGCAAAAGATGTCCCCCTCGAAATAAAAATCGACGGGTCCGAGCGATTTTCCACATTTTTATTTTAAAGCAGGAAAATCGAGGTGGGAAGTTTTCAAATGAACACCCTGTATACAATTTCCATAAAAGTAACAATGCCAAAAGGGTTCCCAATATGGTGTTTTAATTACACGTGCGCCACAAAGGTTACACTTCGCAAAAAATGTATCACTTTTTCCTTGTATAATAAATACAGAAATACCTATTTTATTTTTTATAAATAAATACTAAAAGAAATAAATGTTGTTTTCTTCTTTTCCTTTAGTTTTATAATAATGTTTTCACTGAGTTATTTTATTTTATAAATAATAAAATTAGTATCTACGCTATCCTTTAGCAAATAATAAGACTCCCTTACAATATTTAACAGATGGCGAAGGTAAAAGAACTTATTCCGGTTCTGTTTCTGTAGCCAACCACTTAACGTAAAATATACCAGACTTCAATAGGGTGCCATAAGTGACAGGTGATGCGGAGAGTTCTTACATTAATTTGACTTTACCTATGATTTAATGCTATAATTTTTATTTTACAAGTATTGATACACAATTCATAATAATATGGATAGAATGTCCATTATAAACAGTGAGATATCGGCTCCACGCAAAAGTACAGTTAGTTATGAATGAAATGATGTATATTTGCTTGAACGTCAGTCGTTGGAATCCACAACACTGATAATGACTGGGTCACGCCCTAAAATTTAAAATATTCTCTAAGCAAACACCCGTAAAGTAAATTGGGCATTTATTATCTCATTTTTTACTACCAAAGGTCGCCGACCTGTCTCATGGTCTACGGTCTAGAGATGGTTTAGTTTTAGCGACCATTTTTAAATTATTGTAAATTTTTTTATCACTCAATCCAAAACGAATCACTCTACAGGGTGTCCACGGATAGAGTTTGGAAGAGGAATAACTTTTTTATTAGTAGGTATACTTGGAAGAAAAAGTATTTTTTTATAAAAACGTCTGCTTGTGCTGAAACTACAATTTCGAATATCAGATTTGCGAGTACTATACAGGGTTCGTCACAAACAACATTTTTAGTTTTTTGGATCTTTTTTTTCCATTCCTTGATTTATTAAATAAGTTTTACTAGCGTTGAAACTACAATTTCAACTGTTAGACTTGCGATTACTATACATGGTTTCGTCAGAAACAACAGTTATTGTTTTTTGGATTTTTTTTCACTTCTAATTTTCAATTCCTTTTGATGATTGGCTAAACCATCACTTTGGGAACAAATGAATTGGAAGGTACCTATGGTCCAAATCAGTTGGCACGTAGGAGTCCGGATCTCACAATTATCGACTTTAATTTATGGGGATATTTGAAGCGAAGCGTGTATAAAACCAATTTCGATAATAACTTAGATCTCTTGAAAGAAAAAATAATAGTTATTACAAATATCCGGATACAGCAAGTTAGGAACTAATAAAAGTTTTATTATTTATGATTGAATGAATTGAAGAAACATGACATGTAATAATAAAAATACTTCAGAAGTAGGCAAATTATAAAAAATGGTTTTCTTACAACAAAATCGTTACTCGGCCAGATATAAAATCATATTCGAAGTAAGAAAGCAACAATAGTTGTTTGTTTTTACGTAAATGTATTTTAAACGAAATCCAAAAAACTAAAAATATTGTTTTGGATGAACCCTGTATAGTAATCGCAAATCTAATATTCGAAATTGTAGTTTCAGCACAAGCAGACGTTTTTATAAAGAATGACTTTCTTCTTTACCTACAAATAAAAAAGTTTTTCCTTTTACAAACTCTATCCGTGTACACACTTGTATATACCAATATAAAGACGGGGAAGGTCTAGAGAAGTATGAAAATGTATTTTAAAAAAAAATTGCTTGTTTCGTATTTTTGCGAAGAAACTACTTACAATAATTATGATCCGTCTGAAATAATTTGCAGCATTGATCATAATTATAATAGCTAGGTTGTGCAGTTTTTTTTCCGCGACACTGACCCAAATAACGTATATTTTATAACAATATATGGCCGCTATTTTTCCATTATCACCATTTTTTGTTAGGACTTCAACCTTGAATTTTATTTTAATTACTTTTACCGGCAGTTATGTACTTATGTATCTACTACCTACACCTACTCCCTATCTTTTCGGTTTATTCTTTGTGCTGCAAATCGGCAAGAGCTATAGACCAGGGTCGATAATTTTAGAAACCAAAAAAAATATTAGTAGGATAAAACCCACTGGAAAAGGAAGAGAATATAACAAAAATGAAAGGAAAAATAATTTACGGGCGATCCGTGGTCGGGAAGTGGGAGGGGGTGAGTTTTTAAGGGTAGAAAACGATTTATCTCGATTTTCGGCAAAACTACAAGTCCTATGGAAAAATGTTAAATGGCAAAGTTGTAGATAATAAAAAGATCTACAACTTTTGTATTTACACTTTTTTCACATAACCTCAAAATTTATGTGAAAAATTCAAATAACCAAGTTTTTGGTTTTTTATTTTTATCTTTTAAAAGAAAATTTTTTTTTTCACGAAATTTGGTGAAAACTTACCTTTTTATGTCCCAAACACACTCTAACTTTTTTGATTTAAAATATTTTTTAACCTTATTTTGACTTAAGTAATATCGAAAAAGCACTCTAATTTTCAATGGAAATACTCACGTCAAAATATCTGCCTTTTTAAAAAAGTCGGTGGGCTTTTTGGTTCGTTGAAATATCTACTTTCTGATGGTTTAAAAAAATATATACATTACTATGGTAAATGTTCTCAAAAAATGCAAAGAAACGAAAAAAAGTCGAATCCGAATTTTGTTTTAAATTATATTTTTAAAATGTATACTTTAATTACTCGAAAAACGTAAGATTCCATGTTACATTGATAAACAAAAAAATTACAAATCCATAAAACAAAAAGATCGCAAAAAATATGCGAAAATAGTTGTTCTAAATATAATTAAAGGTAGGAATTAAAGGGGATTTCATCACATTTACCATAGTAATGTATATTTTTTTTACACCATCAGGAAGTAGAGATTTCAACGAACAAAAAGCCCACCGACTTTTTTAAAAAAGCAGATATTTTGACGTGAGAATTTTCGATTGAAAATTAGGATGCTTTTTCGATATTAAGTCAAAATAAGGTGAAAAAATAAATATTTTAAATCAAAAAATTACAGTGTGTTTGGGACATAAAAAGGTAAGTTTTCACCAAATTTCGTGAAAAAAAAAATTTTTGTAAAAGATAAAAATAAAAAACCAAAAACTTGGTTATTTGAATTTTTCACATAAATTTTGAGGTTATGGGAAAAAAGTGCAAATACAAAAGTTGTAGATCTTTTTATTACCTACAACTTTGCCATTTAACGTTTTTCCATAGAACTTGTAGTTTTGCCGGAAATCGAGATAAATCGTTTTCTACCCTTAAAAACTCACCCCCGTCCACTTCCCGACCTCGGATCGCCCGTAAATTATTTTTTATTTTTGTTACATTCTCTTCCCTTTCCAATGGGTTTTATCCTACTATTTTTTTTTTTCACTTTTTACCATTTTCAAAGGCTTCAGCCCTGGTCTACTAATACTTTTTACAGTATCGGTTTATACAACTTTGATATTGCCAGATCCAGATGAAAACGGATGTGCCACCACTGACAACAACGTAAAATATGTGCTCCGATTTTACAGCGGACACTAATAGTTAACATTTCCGGTTTTGTTTCATTCTTTAATTCCTTGATAAATAGCGATGCAAGCTTAGAAACGCGTTTAGACAAAAACGTACTAGACTTGCTATCCTGCTATTATCTATTATTGAAATTAAGTATTTCAATAGATTGAGCATCACGTACAAATCGCAATAGATATGTACAAAGTTTTATGTAAAAAGAAGCTTGCAAAAAAAGAAACAGTGGTATCTTTACTTTATCCGCCGACGATACTACTATCTTGTGGCGTGGAAAAAAGGCAGAAGAGGCAGGGCTAATTGTGCAGAACGATTTACTGCTTGTCAAACAATGGTGTGATGCGAACCTATTATGTTTTAATATGAGCGAAACTAGTATTCTCACCTTTAAGTTTTCGTTTTCTGACTTAACTTTGGCAGATAATTTTTCTTGGGTGTTCAAATCGACGACAAACTTAAGTTTAAGGACCACATTCTCGCATTGAATGGGAGACTAGCGTCCGGTTCTTACGCAGTGAGAGTTGTCCCAAGAGAATTGGGGAAGAGTGTGAATGGTTTACTTTTCACTTGCTGAGAGTCACTTGAGGTATGGTATTGCTTTTTGAGGACTTAGTAGTACCTAAGGGCCTATTGGACTCCACATTGGTTTTGCAAAAGAGGTCATTAAGATGCTTGTGTGGTGTTTAATTGACATACTCACTGTAAACCTTTATTTGTCAGGGAAAAGATTTTAACTTTGATTGGAATTTTTATCTTGTGCCTTATCCATAAAAAATATAAAAATTATGCTATTAACAGCTCCTATAGCATGCGTAGGTACTGTGAATGATATTCCTTATCCTATACCAAAAACAACTCTCACCAAAAATTCCGTGATATTTGAGAGCATCAAAATTTATAACCACATACCACTGGCTTATCGGCAGGCGATTGAGGACAGGATTTTTAAGCAAAGACTAAAAATACAACTAATTACTAGACCCTACTATACTATCCAGGAATTTTTCAATGATAATATCTAGGCATTCGCCTGTAGTCTTGTAAAACTTTTAATTAGTGTATATTTCTCGCCAGACACAGATCACAGTCGTATTTAATTTTTAAGAATTTTACGATAACTTTTCCTATAAAAGTAGGCAACTCTTAATTGGCTTATTAGAAAATAAAATACAATGAAATTGTGAAAGAACCAGCACTAATGCTCTTAAAAGCATCGATCTATAACATATTTTTCTTCTGTGCATGTCACTCATCTTAGGGTCATTCCACAAAATGACCTTCAAATCATTTGTATTTATATAAGTACCAGTAACCTCATTTTCTATAGGTATCTAATAA
This sequence comes from Polydrusus pterygomalis, assembly GCA_963969555.1. Lineage (NCBI taxonomy): Eukaryota > Metazoa > Arthropoda > Insecta > Coleoptera > Curculionidae > Polydrusus > Polydrusus pterygomalis. Next base: position 13,890,175 of record OZ018383.1, read on the forward strand.
TTAAACAGAGATATCTTATAGCCTTCTACATGTTAAAAATATTAAAAACAATACCTATTACTTATTGATGAAACACTTAGGTAGCTTTGCGAATTGAATATCAGTCTAAGGATGAATTGATTCTACAAGGTTCTATACTACAGCATAGTTTCAGTGAAGTAGTTTGAGCACGTGAATACCCTGTACTGTGATTCTGTGACAGAACACTTGAAATCAATAATTGCCTACATAACCAATTTAAAGGTTCATTTATGCCACTTATTTTTCCCACTTTCTTTTTTCTCACATACTTTTGTGCGCCAAATAAATTTTAAATGCACAATCCTTTTCATTAATGTTTTATTGAGATCAAGGCCTTTTATCGTCGGTAGTCCGCGAGAAAACAAGGAAAATTGTTCTAGAAAACATCCTGATAAAATATTGAAGTCGGAAATGCCGCTGGAAATTTGTAGAGTGCCTACCACAGTGTATATTTAAATTTCTTTAAGTACTACTTTCCAAAAGTATGTATTTAATTGGTAAAGTTGAAATTCTTTATTAAACAAACCAGTAATTAGAAACTAGGTTTATAGTTGCAATAAGTTTTGGTACTACTAGCACGACCAGGGTTACTAGAAAATGTCTTTTCCTAACAATGAAACCATCTTACAGTTTTTTTGTTATTATTTTCTCTAATTTTTCATGTAAAATAAACCAATTTTTTGTGGTTTAGGTTTTGGTTTTAGGCCTTGGAGACAGGCTACTCAAATATTTATTTTAAGTATGATTAACTTCAGGATGTATAGCCACATTCTCAAGAACTAGGGTGAGGCATGATGATCGCCATTTACATTTTTGATCAATAAGTATTCCATTTTATTGAGAAAGATTTTGGGTGAAAATAACAACATAAATAAATACCTCAATCAAAACAGTTGGATTAAATCCAAATTATTACCTACTAAATTTCATTCAAAGCAATAATAACTGCAGTACAGCTAAAATATGGCAGACAGATAAATATCTGTTAACAGAATTTTAAAAAAATGTTCTAAAAATATCCAAGTAAGTATATGTCGCTTGGGATATTTGTATTTTTAATGCTTAAAATAAAGGCGATACATTGTACCACCTTGTGGTTTCTCCCTTCTTCAAAATCCATCATATAGCTATTCCGTAAGCATTTACAGCTGTCAAATGTGCTCGTACGGGTCTGTAACTACCAAACTGCTTAAGAAAACATTGTTCTCAATCCTGTCCCTTAAAATATTACTTGCAACTTCAACAGAATCTAAAATGAAAACCCCCTTAAGGTCGTTAACCCCTCCTTTTAAATCTCCAAGGTTTCAATAATGTAATCACTTTATTCAAAGGAACTTTACCACCACCATAAATTGACTAACTTCCTTATCTTTAGGTACTTAGAACAATGGCTCATATAGGTAGGTACCTGCTAAGGAATTTTACCTGTTACATAGAAGGATTAGGTTTAGATAATAATAATTATCCTCTACTTGCAGATAAATCAATACCTAGGTATTTAAAAAAAATGCCACCACCCACAATTTAAACTTATTTTATACCAACTTATAATTATTGTAAATTAAGTACAAAGGAAATAAGTACATACCAGAAAACATAACCTCACTGTTAGTTTCGAGGTATGTTATAAATGTTCCTAATGCGATTGACCTCATTACTTAAACTAAATTGCACCGATTGGGGATGTCAGGATTGATTAAATTTATACGTTTCAAAATGCCAATACACTGATTTGTCAACAAAAACAGGAGTGTAAAATGTTCAGTTCTTTATTGATGACCTTCGAAGAGGGTATCCTTTATGTTTATCATGTGATATTAGATTAGAAGTATAAATAATCAAGGTTCTTTACTTACCAATATCTTAGGCAGTAACAAATAACACCTCTAAGTATAAAACCTAAAGTTTTTAATTAAAATCTGCCAAGTGGAAACCAATAAGTACCTACTTAGTGAAAGTAAAAAAAACTAACAGTTCAAAGATCAATAAAATGTTATTCTTGGAAAAAATTACAAGGTGCAACTTCTATTGACATTTTTAACTATTTTACCATCCAACTTTATGCTTGAAAGGAATCAGGCAACCATTGACAGGCCAGGAAAAAAAACAATCATGGGCAATGGCCTGTGGGATTTTAAAGTGAGAAATAACTCGCGAATTGCACGACTCCACTTCCCAATTTCGGTATTTGCGAAGTTTCCACATCGTTTTGTATATTTATAAAGCGAATTATTGCAAATAAAGCGATGTTGAAACGTCAAAAAATCGAGACGATCGACATTGAACTGGCCGTCCATTTTTGCAAGTCTGATGGAAAATTTTCATGGAATTAGCGATGTTTCAAGTTCCAAAAGACGAGGTCTGGGAAACGGATCGCAACCGGCTGGATGAGTCGGATTAGGACAACAAAAAAAAACAATATGACGTGTTACCTGGATCACCCAACTTGACTGGGGAACGGGAACGGAACTTCCGACACGACAATGGTCGATAGACTACTCCGTCGCGAGGATAACTTATATAAGTAGGAAATTTGGAGAAAAAAACGTGGATCCGACCATTAATCACACTAAAAACGTAAAGGGCGAGCGACGGAAAGTGCACAAATAAATTCCACAAGATGTCTCTCGGCCATAAGTTCATTGATACCAAGGCCTGGGGCGATTTTTAAAGCGGAAAAACAAGCGAAAGCGAGGAATTTAACAAAAACCTACCTCAGAGACTGAATCTTCTTCGCTTTCCGATGTTTCCGACATGAATCTACGATTTTCCGAATAAGTTTCCGTTTCAGATTTGGTCGGAGTAGAGTTCGTCGATTGGGGAGTCGACGAAATGTTCCCTATATCGTGCTGAACGTTCACTTTTTCTAACTTCGAATCCTCGGCGCCCGTATCTTGCGGTACATTCTGCATATTTGCATCGCAATCCTACTGTGTTTTTCGCGTTTTTCTTAATAAATCCGAGCTAAAATCACTTTACCGTCACTTATTAAAGTACACTTCGGATCACATTAAATTCATTGCGGTCGCCATTTTCTACTATGGCCGACACAAAAACGGAGTTCCGTATTTTCGTTCCCACGCCGTCGCGACATCTTTCTCAGGAATTTGGCATTATTTCTCCAATAAAGGTTGATTTTCTCTAAATACATCAGCTTCGTAACTAGATGGCGCTAGTAAAAACACTACCCATCGTTGCCATCCTATAGGCAACCCGATAAATCGATCCAATAAACTAGTCACAAAGTGAAACGGAAGATAGAATTTGCAGTTAGTTGCATCTACTTATATATAGATGGCGGGCTCATACTAGGGAAGGTATGGCCACTCGGAATACAAAGTTGCCCCTGGTAGGCCTACTACTAATAATTATAATTTCGTCCAGGGTCGGTGCACGATTGGTTTTTTATAACCCTGCTACGCCTTTTAGATACGAACAAAGCTTTAGTTGGTTCCTAAATGAAACTTGATCTGTAAACGTAATACATGAATATCCTATTTATTTTATACAAATAAAAACATGTTAATTTGTTAAAATTTTATTTAGCAATCCAAATTTCAGCCCAATTTATTTGCAACTATTTTTTACTAGGCATAAAGTAATTGAAAGGGTTCAAGCAGACCCTATTAGAAATAAAGACATCCATTTTTAGGTTGGTATACAAAGGCGTTCCTTGGCCTATTTGTGTTGATTGGTCCAAATGCAGCTGTCAATTGTCAATTCTGTCAAACAGCTGACTTTTGACCAATCGCATCGATAGTATAGGTTCAGCTCGGTCGAGGTTTTTCGCCCATGAGGATGTGCAGTAAATGTCTGTGTGTTGAATAGTAGCAAACTGGACTTGACGATTTCAAACAAAGGGTTCAATACTAAATTCCACGGCAGAACAGGGATGGTTTAGCTCAAATTTGATCAACACGTCCGGATGGAGAACACCGATTTTTCCGATGGGGGAACCATTACAGATTATTTCAGCGCATCGTCCAGGAAAATATGTAGGATCTATAAAAAAAATAGGGTTTAATATACAATCTGGGATCTCGTAAAGGGTAAGAGATACAGGTAAGGTTGGGCAATTGGACAATAGAAGACAAGTATTCGGGAAAAACCGAAAGTTATAAAGTAGGGCTTGGAGGCAGGTAAGTGGCCCTTTTAAACAACCACAGATAAATGAAATTTGCGGTCATAAGTAAGAAACCTTACCATCTGCAGCTCTCAGGTAATATCCTTTGTCCTGGGACCAGGGTACTTCCAGGAGCAACATAATTCTATCCAATAACCCATGTACCACTTCAAAGCCGGCGTTTCTGTTACAGTTCACAGCGCAAATTCTTCTTTCGTTGTGAGCTCCAACCTCTAAAAATCAACCAAGTTGTTGCAAAACACAAAAGTATAACAAAAACCAAAAGCTATGTATATAAATGTATTTAAGGGATGCATATATAAGCGTTAGTAAATTAATGGTTAAGGTAAGTAACACCTACAGCAGTAGTTCTCAACCTCTTTCAGGTGTTCCGCGAAATAATTTAGTAATATCAACTAATCTGAATCATGAGATAGTATTTTTGATAAACTGATTATAGACTAGGGTCGATAATTTTTGAAAACAAAAAAAATAATAGTAAGATGAAACCCATTGGAAAAGGAAGAGAATATAACAACAATGAAAGGAAAAATAATTTACGGGCGATCCGAGGTCGGGAAGTGAAAGGGGGTGAGTTTTTAAGGGTAGCAAACGATTTATCTCGATTTCCGGCAAAACTACAAGTCCTATGGAAAAACGTTAAATGGCAAAGTTGCAGGTAATAGAAAGATCTACAACTTTTGTATGTACACTTTTTTCACATAACCTCAAAATTTATGTGAAAATTTCAAATAACCAAAAAAAATATTTTTTTTCACGAAATTTGGTGAAAACTTGCCTTTTTATGTCCCAAACACACTGTAATTTTTTTGATTTAAAATATTTATTTTTTCACCTTATTTTGACTTAATATCGAAATAATAGAAAAATATTTTTTTACACTATCAGAAAGTAGAGATTTCAACAAACAAAAAGCACATCGACTTTTTTAAAAAGCAGATATTTTGACGTGAGAATTTTCAATTGAAAATTAGGGTGCTTTTTCGATATTAAGTCAAAATAAGGTGAAAAAATAAATATTTTAAATCAAAAAAATTACAGTGTGTTTAGAACATAAAAAGGTAAGTTTTCACCAAATTTCGTGAAAAAAAAATTTTTTTGTAAAAATTAAAAAAAAACCTTGGTTATTTGAATTTTTCACATAAATTTTGAGGTTATGTGAAAAAAGTGTAAATACAAAAGTTGTAGATCTTTCTATTACCTGCAACTTTGCTATTTAACGTTTTTCCATAGGACTTGTAGTTTTGCCGGAAATCGAGATAAATCGTTTTCTACCCTTAAAAACTCACCCCCTTCCACTTCCCGACCTTGGATCGCCCGTAAATTATTTTTCCTTTCATTTTTGTTATATTCTCTTCCTTTTCCAATGGGTTTCATCGTGTGCGGTTTCATATTACTATTATTTTTTTTTCACTTTTTACCATTTTCAAAGGCTTCAGCCCTGGTCTATTACTTCACCGCAACTATTATGTTGACAAAGGTGGTGTTCCGCCATTTTCCTATTGCTACCAAAAGTGTTCCGCCACCACAAAAAGGTTGAGAACCACTGACCTACAGTATAGACGGAGATAATATATCTACTAAAAAGCATGTAAAAGAATGCAATTACAAAATATTATCTAATATGTTACAATCTCCTAGATTTAGTAAGAAAATTTCTTGTTTCTCTATAATATGCCTTGATGGGGATTACGTCAGTGACCCAGGGTGGTATCTCTTTCAAAAACAAAAAACGTGGAGTGGTTTGTATGAAATTGTAACCAAAATTAACCATCTTTAATTATTACTACATATCGAAACACATTGTAATTATATATGTATTACATGTAAGTAGTTTCAGTGAAAAGTATGGGTTGTAATAACAATCATTTACTGGCGGAAACAACGACCATTTCTATTGAAAAATTTGTACTAATATATTTATAAACATATTTTCTTGCAATGTATGGGTTAAAATATAAAAAGTCATATCCACAACATCCTGTACACAAAAATTAACTGCAGGTAAATCACAAGTGAGGATCAAACGTCTACAATGCAACTTAAAGTAAGCCAAAAAATTAATTGAAATTAAAAAGCAAAATTAGTGAAAAATAAATAAAGGACCAAGCGAAAATATCAATTTACTTCATACTGTATGGTTTATGCACGTTCGCATAGACATTGACTTGGGTAGCTTTAGGAACTCGCGCATTGGCCTGAAGATGGATTTTGTGGACCAGGAAATAATTTAGAAGCGGCATGCAGAATATCGGAAGACCAGTATGAAATAAATTGTGGTACCTTACATATCAGTTAAGGGGGTTTTATAGTGCTTGTTTAGAAATTGCGGACGCCACTTCATCCGTAATACCTAAACTCGTACCGTCCAACGACGATCGAGCGAAGATAGACATCGCGTTCTTTTTGTCACGGCAAGCCGATAAGACCTAAAATGCTAACGTTCACTCAGGTTCCTCCGAATAAATTTTGGAAAAATATCAAAAACCCAAAATAATATTTCTTCAAAAACGCGGGGGGAATACCACCCCCACCCCTGAAGCACTACCTAGAAAGCTAAAAAATCTACCCGAAATAGGTTACAATGCTGAAATAAAGTCGATTTTCAACTTCCTCCCTAACTTTCCGAAAAATGTCACTCGGATTGGAATACTTCGACAAGGATCCTCTTACGCAACCCTTCCAGAGAAGCCAGCTTGCTTTTGTAAACTAGCGATTTAAGTAACCACATAAAAAGAAGTCCATAGGGGTGAAATCGGGTGATCTTGGCGGCCATTCAATTGCACCTCTTCTACCAATCCACTGGTTGGGATAATTTTGGTCCAACCTCTATTTCGCCACAGTAGCATAGTGTGTGGTGGGTGCACCATCTTGCTGGAAGCGTAGAGGTTCTTCGTTTAAGTTTAGATTGCCTTGTAAGTCTTTTTGGTTTTTAAAATTCCACAATCGCTTGAAAATCTACAAAACGTGGCAACGCCGAGTAACGCCAGTATTTACATGGCAACGAGACTGCTGATGCGCTCGCCAGAGAGGGCGCAAGCATGTCTGCCGAACTAGCAGAGAATACTGTGGCTAGACCACTGGGATCAGTCAAAGAGGATATAGATCAAATAACTAAACAACTTGCACAAAGCAGATGGACAGGACTGGCAACTTGTAGCATCTCCAGGCAATTGTGGTCCCTACTTGACGGCAGGAAGACCGCAGGCTATTACAGCACAGTCGGAAGGACCTAAGAAACATCACTGCCGTAGTCACCGGACATTGCCTGTTCGGTAGACACGCTGAACGTATGCAAATACTAACTAATGACTTCTGTAGAAGTTGCAGAGATGAAGAAGAGGAGGAATGTATTCAGCATTTCTTGTGTGAATGCCCCGGCCTCGCTAGAAGAAGGTTCAATGCCCTGGGCGAACCATTCTTCAATGATCTGGAGGAAGTGAGCAGCCTGCAACTGGGTCGACTCACGAAGTTTATTAACAGCAGTGGCTGGTTTGAATGAGCTGTCAAGATTCTTCTACGATCTACGTCACGTCGCGTTAACCATCAGGAAGCTGATGCGGATAGGTTCCGCGGAATACGTGTGGTACCACAACGGTCCTACAGGACTACGTGTGACTGTTTGGTCAATGCCAGAGGTCTGCCACTCTAACCTAACGCTAGTGTTTTCAAGGACGAACAAATCAGCGTTACGTTTTTAGTTGGAGTAGGCAACCAAAAATACGAAAACTTTATAATATAGTAGGGGAGCCCACGATGCTAAATGGGGATTTACTCGAGCGTCGTGGGGACCTATTGGATCTTGAAGATTGGATGGTAGAAAGGAAAAATTTCAGCCTGTGATGGCGTGATGGCTGACGGAAAGTAGTGTGGGGACGGTGCGAGAGAGTGAGTGATAAAGAAAGAGACATTGAGGCGCGGAGTGCTTCACTGCAGCTGCACGCGCTAATAAACTTTATTGACGATTTTTGTTACTTTGGCTTATGGTAATTGGCAGATTATATTTTTCCCGTTATCCTTGAATTATTTCCTTCAAAATAAAAAAAAAATTGACCGCGCTCGAGAATGTCCATGTGACGTTTTTTTTTTGCAAGTTTGTGACCCTCCCACTCCCTTACGTCACGCTCAAATCGTCAGATTTTTGAAATGCAGACTCTTTAGCATGTAATTAACCCACCACACCTTAATCTGACGCGCTCGTGTAAATCCAGCTATCGATTTTTTTTACTATTCTGATCAGCTGTCGTACACGCGCGACAGTATATAGAGGGCTTAGACATGGCAGAGGTACTCAACAGGGTGCAAGGTATCCCCCATATGTTAATCTGCCGCGCTTGAGTAAATCCCAAAATTCCCTGTTGGGCTCCCCTACTATTATACGATAGAATGTTATCTATAAACAGTTAGGGAGTTGGCGCGCGCAAAAGTGTGTTTATGAATGAAATGTTTGTCTATCTTGGTTAATCGTCGTTGGGACAGTTACAGGTCACTTAACTAGAATACTCATCTTCAGTCATGTTTTCCATATAAGCCCTTTTCTCCATTTTTACCGCTTTAGTTACCAGGTTTCTTACTTCTTTGTAAGCGGCTATATCGGATTCTTCGCCCGATTTTTTGAATTTGTAGTACAGTTTGTTTTTCCTCTCGATTAGGTCGTACAACGCCTCGGTGAACCATGGTTTGCGGAGTTTTTTCCTCTTGTATTTTCGCCGTGGGGGAGCTTTATGTAAAATATTTGTGGTAGAAATGTTTAGTGTAAAGTTACCGCGTAGCCACTCCAAAATCTTGCACTAACATTTTTTATCCGTTAACCGTATATTCCTTGAGCAAAAATAATATGACTTTTATCATGCCATTTTTCCTTTTTGACCCTTATTTTCTATATAAAAACTGATATTTTTTTAATAATTCGAGTATTTAAATATTGATTTCAAATTTGGTCCATTACTTCAGCAAAAAAGTATGGAGTAGTGATGTATCTTGATATATAACTTTATTTTATTATGATCAATTTAAACACATCTAACTAGGCCTAGGCTACACAAATAAGGTATGAAAATAAAGATAGAAACACACACCAAGACAAATTATCCCGATGCATGTTTTGGTATATTTTATTTGCAGCCCTGCAATCTAATTAGGTACCTACGCCAATTCTTCGGGCAATATATTGCTTCAAAAAGTTTAAAAGGCACTTTTCTCTCTACTTATATCATATAAAAGAAGAAATGTAAATACCTAGGTAGTTTATATAAATAACTCCAAGGGTCACGTTCTCGGGCAAAAACTCTTCAAATTCTTGAACAAGAAATTGTGCTTGAAAATGTTTTACATGTACCCAAGTTTTTGCCAAATTGTAAAATCAATACAAGTTATATATCAACTAATATTTGACTTATAAGGTTAGGTACGCGATAACATTGAAGATTGATTATTTTGTTAAGTTTTATAGCTTAATTGACTTTGTTCTCTTCCTTTTTGAACTAAAAACACGACGACGAATCATTTTTAAACAAATTTTAGAAAAAAAAAGGTTAGAAACAATTTTCTATTCTGAAAATCTTCAAATTCTTGAGCAAGAACTTACATTTTAAAGCCCGGACCTATCTATTTTCCCATTCGTCAAACGATAATGTTGCAGTGCGCATGTCTAATCGTGTGTAGCTCTGTTTACATGCGCGAGGCCATAAATTTGGCACTTTCGTGATTATTGTTTGCTTATCTAAAGGTATATATCAATAATAGTATCACGTAAAATAAACCAGAAAAGGTTTTCAAAAGCAGAATATTGCAGATCATTTCGAAACCCTGGTTAATTTTGGTTATAAAAAAAAAATTACGTCTTCAACGAAATATCGCACAATTTTCAACAAAGACTGACTTCTCGCTCTTACCTGCGTCTGGGTCCTTGAGCACAACATCGGATACTTCAAAAATCTTCATAGGCAAAGGCATTTTTTTATTGGCGGCAATAGTTTTCAAAATTCCCGGTAGGAGCGTCGTTCTGCACACTTGGAATTCCAACGTTTTGGGATTCGAAATGTGGACAGCGGGTACTTGGGCAATTGACTCTATGCGAAGTTTCGTTGAAATATCATCTCGAGAACACTAAAAGCAATGGTTGCATGTCAAAAACAATAAATAATTTGATTTAGTAAATATATCTTTAATTGTTTTTTAAAATTGCCGATTTTTTAATTTTTCTGATATTTTTTGGAAGATTGTTATATTTTATTATCCCGTCATATAAAAGCGATTTTTTTCCGAATTTACTTTTCACTGGTATAGTTTGATAATTTATACAATGTCTGGTGTTATGATCATGTAATGTCTTATTCTCCTGAAATGTTCTGTTTGATTTTTTTTCTTTTAATATAATAGAGTCAATTAGAATACAAATTTTTAATTTATAAATGTTTTGAACCTGTAAATAAATACCCCTTCGGTCTATATAGATAAACAGTTGTTTCAAAATGTGGTAATTTGTGTATGCATTTAATAACTTTATTTTTGTAATGGTTTTAAGTTTGATAAACAAGCAGATCCCCATACAGAAGTTAAGTATTGTAATTTTGAATATATGAAGGAAAAATATCTATTTTTTAAGAATTTCAAAGGAATAAAATATCTAGCTCTGTACAAAACAGATACCAAAGGAGATATCGAGTTGATAATATGCTGGATATGGTATTTCCAATTTAAATTTTCGTCTAAAAGTAATCCTAAAAATTTTGTCGGTTTTAAATATTGAATATTTTCATTATTAAATTTTAAGGGGTTAACGATAGAACTTATTTTATTTTTAGTTATAAACATAAAAGAAGATTTTGTAAAATTTAACGTAAGTTTATTTGATTGAAGCAAAAAAAAAAAAGTATTTTTAAATCATTATTAATATCAAAATACATTTCTGCAAAAGTTTCAGCAAAATAAATAATTGTTGTATCATCTGCAAATAGCTTTATATTGCCCTTTAAGTTCAATTTCGAAATGGAATTAATGTAAATTAAGAATAATAACGGACCTAATATTGATCCTTGTGGAACTCCACATATTATTTCTTTTACCGAACTTTTTCTTTCCCCTATTTGAACAAATTGTTTACGATAGCTTAAATAACTTTAAAGTAGTTTGTGTGTATTTCCCCTTATCCCAATACTGTATAATTTTCTTAATAAAATATCATGGTTTACAGTGTCAAAAGTCTTACACAGATCTAAGGATTGTAAACAGCATTGCATTGCTTTTGAACGGTTAATTCTCAAAGACCGCCGTATCCGGCACTCTAACAACAAGCATTTTATTTCACGAGTATCGCTTACTATTCGAAATTCTAAATGAACGAAACTGACGGCAGGTAGTTGTTGCGACGTTGCTGGACAGTGTTGCCATACAGGGAGAACCCAAGGAGTTCTCTCTTGTACCCAATAATATTTATGTTTTAGAATTTGAGGAATTAACACTTACCAAAGTAAAAGTCAACGCTTCTGTGAATCCAGCTTCAGCTATTGGGTATCTCAATAAATCTGATAATTTGTTTACAGCAAACTGCTCGCCAATGGTATTAGTTTTTGGTAATGTTCTAAAAATTAAAAAAAAAACTTTGAACTGTTTTAACTAAAGCTTAAAAGTCCCTACAACCGTATACAGTATGGTTGTTTAAGTGTGCATTATATGGGCATTTTTTTTATTACCGATTTTTCAGAAAATTTTATTATTGATAAAAGTTGGTGCATGCTTGATAATCATATACGGTGCACTTGGAATGGTTGCAAGTCAAACATTTAAAATAAAAATTTTGCACGTTAAATGACAGTTTTTTAATTAACATATTATCATTACTAATGTTTTATCTTGTTAAAAAGAATTTTTAGGATATTTTAAAGTTGTGTTTAATATCGTTGCAACAAACATGAAGTTTGTGATTCCTTAATAAATTAAAAATTCAAGTAAATTTTACAAATATGCTTGAATTTAAACAAAGATATGTAAAATTGATTTGATTTTGATTAATTTATGAAGGTCTTTATGGTAAATATAAAAAAAAATTTCGGAAATTATTAATGTTCTTTTAAAAAAATATATTTTTTTATTTTATTGGGTCACGTTTTTGAATCTATGCATAACTTTTAATTCTAAACAACTTTTCTTAATAACATTTTGCTGAATTTTCTGAAATAGGGGTACTTTATTCTTGTACAAGTTTTATATTTTTTGGCCTACCCTGTACGCCGTTTGACTTGCAACCATTCCAAGTGCACCTTATATGATTATCGAACATGCACCAACTTTTATCAAGAATAAAATTTTCTGAGAAATCGGTAATAAAAAAAAATCCCATATGTTGCACACTTAAACAACCACACTGTATACAATTCCAGGTCAGTATTTACAAAATTTATGGTATCTAAAAAACGTCGAATTAGGAAATTAATAACGTCTTCTAACTATATAAGTAAGTGTTTTTTTTTGTTTTTTTTAAGACGCAAAAAATTAAAAACCAAAATTTAAAATTTAGGATGTATAATTATGACACAGATAGTATTTGTCTATAACTCTAGAGGCTATGATTTGGAAGGTTTCTTATCTACCTTTTAATATTGTTGTATCCATAGGCAATGCCTACATCTTCATAGATATCACAGACGTGAATGACGTCATGCCTGGTAGGAGGGATTGTGACTTTAATCTCTTTTCCATTGGGCAATAGTTCCGATTTTAAACACATCCTGGAGAGAAGACTGGCAATGTTTTTACCTGGCTCGCTAGAAAAGAGACAGACAATAAAAACCATAAACCCTGTTGTGTTGAAAGCTTTAATATCAATGAATCATATTACAAGCATATGTTAAGGTTAAATTAAAAAAAATATATACAGTATGTCTCTGTAAGTTTGCATCATATGGAAAACTTTTTTATTATTCATTTTACGAAAAAAAGTTATTCCTCATAAAAAGCTCTGCATGGGCTAAAACCTAAAATGCAACCATCAAATATCGAAATTTTCCATTCATATACGAGGTTTGTCAAAAAATGTGAATTTTTCCCAAGAATGTAAATTTTTCCCAAGAGTAAAGTACCTTTATTTTTGACATTATCAAAAATTGTTATTAAAAAAAGTTGATCAGAACTAAAAACCACGTCTAAATATGCAATAATACGCATTAAATTAATTAAATAATTAAAAATTAAATAATTAATAATAAATTAATAAAATAATTTTTCAACATAAATGCGTATAATTGCATATTTAAACGTGGTTTTTAGTTTTGAACAACTTTTTTTAATAATGTCAAAAATAAAGGTACTTTACTCTTGGGAAAAATTTACATTCTTGGGAAAATTTCACATTTTTTGACAAACCTCGTATATGACTGGAAAATTTCAAAATTTGATGGTTGCATTTTAGGTTTTAGACCATGCAGAGCTTTTTATGAAGAATAACTTTTTTTCGTAAAATGAATAATAAAAAAGTTTTCCATATGATGCAAACTTACGGAGACATACTGTATTATCAAAAATATGCATTTTCTTTAATCCTCTGGCAAATGCTCCAAATATGTCTGTGGATTGACCAATGTGGTGAAGTTTTGTTCAATTGTTTTTCCGTAATCGTTTTCAAGATAAAATGGTGATAAGACAATGTTAATTCATATGTATTAAACACTTACCTTATGCCAATAAGCCTATTGGCTTTGTCAGCAGAAAATACTTCCTTTCTATACTTTAATTCAGGATATAAGCGCGTCTTTCCATCCGCATACAGTACCTCCACGTTTTCCGAGGAGTACTTTTCCTCACAGTATTGACTGAACATGCACACTATGGTATCAAGCACTACCTCTGCCTTAAAGTAACAGTAGTAAACAATCTTAACTCAAAAAATATGTATAAATGCGATATATCAAGTAGCAGCTAACTATTTAATTTAATCTGTATTCAAAGGTTATGGACCAAAGTACACAGTCAATTACACTCTTACAAGTATTAACCTAATGATATTAAGAGCAAATTTCTGTTTGTCCTAACCAAAGTTAAATTTAACCAACAACCATACATATTCTATTTGCCAACAATTATTTGAAGGGTATTTATTACCTTGGTTAGATCAGTAGCGGTGCATTCAATAAGTACATTATGGGTATTTAAAGTTATTTTAGAATGATCCCCATTAATAATAGGCGGGAGAGATAGCACAACGCCATTGCTGTCTGTGATGACAGGGTAAACAGGACTGTCCTTTATGATTGGTAGATACTGTTTTAGTTGTGCATGGGTCTGTAAAATAAGGAATTTTGATTGGTCAACAAGTTTTGCAACAAGGGTGTTCTATAAACTACATGATCTAGGGCCTGAAAAATGCTTATATATTCATCTCAGGCCCTTGATTTTCAAAGATATACCTAGTTAAGTAGCCTAAAGCCTACTTACGGAATATAAATCCATAAGTTCTACACCAGTGTATTCCTTAGTTTGATTAAGAGGCACAAACTTAATATCTTTTGGGGGTTTTGCATCGTATATGAAGGGACCTTTAATGGTATCCAAATCATGGGTCCCTAATAAAAGAAACCAACTTTAGAATAAATTCAAAAAAATAATTATATAAGTTAATTCTTACCTATGGCCACCAACGCTCTCTTTCGACAAATATTTTGATGTAACTTGTCTTGCAAATCTATAAAACTGGTGTAAGAATCTTGGGTGAACTTAATATTTCTTAAAATAGCAGCCACAACATGAGGTCTAATTTTCGCTGTGTCTGGTTTGACTATCATTGTTTCCATACTGCCCTCCTCAGGTTTCACTGCTTTAAAATTTGGTGGAGGAATTCTAGAAAAAGATATGTAAGTAGTTATGTACATAGGTCGGTCTGGTTTTAGTTAAATTTTACAAATTTACTACAAAATAATAACAATACAGAGGAGATATTTTATTGTATACCTATATAAGTAGATTTACTTACTTTCCCTGAAATATTTGAAGTCCTAAAACTAATCCTTCAAGACATAACAGGTCATATCTATTAGCAGGGATATCAATTCTATAAATGATTTCCTCCGAGGCTCCTTCACTTAGCTGTGACTCTTCCCCTTGTTCTTTAGATATCATTTGCTTTTCTGTAGTCTTAAAAAAGTAGGTACGGTAATTTTATTTAGATTAGATCATTTCGTGCGATAACTGCTATACCTAGCGATAGCCAAAGATGTAGGTACAGCAATATCAGCTTCAATAAGCAATAATAAGACTGAAAAGTGAAAATAAAAGCATACTTACGACTTCGTCCAATTCCAAACCAAATTCGAAACATACTTTCTGGAATTCTTCGTCAGCTAAAATATACACATTTTTAACAAAATCAAATTTCCGGAAAGATAACCTCAAAGGTATACTTACTGTAGACTTTTCCTAGGGATTTAAATAACAGGTCTCTTCTTACTCCTATTGTAGGCATTGTTTAATAAATAACTTTAACCGAGCACCTGCGAAATATTTAAAAGTCTTGCAATAATTATTTTAAATAATTAAAAATATGTTTAAATTTTAAATGTAACCAAACTATGTCATCATCACAGAACCACAAAAAAAATAAAGGGTCAGTTCGGTCGGGTTTGTGTGCAGTGCACAGAACGGTGGGCATTTCGTCAGCAGGATCAGTTCTGTCCTGTTAGAGGATTGCAATGGCCTCTAGCTTTTCAGCCTCCAGCCAATATCTGTTTTAACCATGGAACTAACAATTTAGTTCCATGGCTTTAACGAAAGACTTCCAATATATTTCTATATTCTATAATATACTAGAAGCCCATGAAAGCTCGAGGAGAAGCGCATCCTGGGTGCGTCGGAAGGTTTCGCTCCTTATCTCCCTTTTTGTGGGATGCTAATGCGGTATCCGGTTTATCGTTTCTTAATACATTAAAATTTCTTAAATGAAATACAAGATTTGCCTTTAAGAATGTTTCGTTTACTAAAATTATATCAGAGTTTTCCTGATTATTTCTAAAATTCCTGAGCAATAACATGTTGCTACGAAGCAGATTATCTATTTGATAGCTAATGCCATCGTAAGAGAAAATAATAAAGAATAAGTGTCAGTGTCACTTGGACGTCATTACGTGTTTGGTCAACAAATTACAAAATTAATTGATTTCTTTTAGTAAATTATGCCATAATTTAATTACTCTTGAGATACAGAATAACACGTTCTAGTTCAAAAAGTAGTTTAAAGTCCAATTATATAAAAATAATCGTATGACAAATACAATACTCGTTTTTTGTCGCAAATTTACGTTGAATGACCAGTTTTGCAACATTATAAAAGTATTCTTAGGTAAATAGTTGTAATAGCACAACACGATTTTTATTTAGAATACGTATAGATATTATCTTATCATTATCTACTGTGGTATTTCATGTCAAGTGCAATTAATAAAGAAATGGGCAACGGGAGCTCCATGGTGTGGAGCAATACATACTTGGCTATTAAAAATAAGCATGATGAAGCTTTTAAGGCTATCGAGCAAGCTATTTTGCTTGAGGAAAGAGAAAAGCCACAGGAGGTAGGAATGTAATTTAAAAAATAAAAATTGTTAATATAAATGATTGCTTAAAGTTTGAAATATTTTTTAAATGTTAAGTACTTAAAAAGGATATGTAGGTAGTAGGTATACTGAAAGACTTGTTATACCTACTCAGTGAGAGTACATAATCGAAAGCAATATTGTATTATATTATTTAAATTAAGTACCCAGAACTATTATTGTATAAAATGTTAAAAATATTAAAGTTATCTATTTCTCGAGCTACTTTTATTGACATGATTACTTATAGTATCGGTTTATAAAAACCATACAATAACAATCATTTTTAAACAAAGGAATTAAAGCCATAAAAATATTTTTCAACCTACCTATATGAGTCAAATTTTATATTAAAATAATGTATAATATTATAAAATATTGTATTAATGTAGGTATCACGACCTTTGTCATAGGACAATATTCAATTTTTTTCTTAAATTACTTTTAGGCAATAGAAAAGTACAAAGAAGGTATCAAACTTATCGACGAAGCCCTGAGCATCCCAGTCGAGTGCCCAGAAAACCCAGATGTGACATGGGAAAAGGCATGTGTTATGATACAAAAAATCAAAAAAACTAGAGCAGAAGTACTGACAAGAATTAACAGCATCCAATCTGCACCAGGATTTCTGCAAGTTTTGCCGGAGGATCCTCCATCATATGACGAAGCAATGAGTTCCATCAGTTCTAGTGGTAAGAAAATATGAAGCAAAAAGTACTTGTAATAAAATAAATGGAATTTATAAAAAAAGTTAAAGGTAGCTAAACAATTATTTTTATTTCTATTAAATTTTCTAGACGAGTCTCCACATCAACAACCCGTAATCACCTACAAAGACCTTGCTACTGCCCTACAAGATTTAAGCATAGATCCCAATCAACGCCTACATGAAGAAGTTGTCTACATGCACCCTGGCGTTCGATTATACTTTATATCTCCAAATGGAGATGTTACATCCACCCAGGAACCCCAACTATTAAAAATTTCTTTAGTAGAAGGTTTGTAGAAAATGATGCAATGTTGTAAATAATCTTTCAGCAAAAAAACACTATTTTTCTTGTAGGATCTGCTCCAAATGCCCCTAAAGCTATTCTACAAATAGGTTCCTGGATATATCCCCTAGTACCAGGAGTTTCTCCCTGCTACAGGACCGACTATGGCGCCTTTATCCTGCCCAATGTATATTCTGATGTTCCAGGTAAAGCTGAACCATAGTTTATAATTAATAATAATAATAAGTTTATTTAAAAATTTAATAATATAATAAATATGTTTAGGTTGTCTTCTATAAACTTATTATTATTCTTCAATCTTCAATTCCCTGACGCTGAGCTTGTTAGGGGCAAATCTTATTTTTTGTAAAATCATAAATCATAATATGTATTAAAAATCAAGTTTTAAAGTAAAAATGTTAATTTATAGTATAAACGCAGTTTTTTGAAGAAATATATTACCTGTAATAAAGTTATTAATTTATAATTTTTAAGTAAAAAATATTACTTATATAAATTTATTATATATTATTTATTCAGAACAATATTAATTAATTAAAGCATTTCTAAAAATATTTTCAAATTGTCTGTTTTTAATATCCATGTTTTAATTTCGACTTTAAATTTTTTTAATGAAATCAATTTTTTAAATTTTTGTTGGTAAATAATCGTTTAAATAAAAACATAAATATTTGAAATTTTTTTGTCCTATGGACTTATTTATTTTAGGTTTTATGGTTATTTCATTTTTATGACGTGTATTATGATTATGGTTTTTAAATTGTAAAATGTTTTTATTTTTAAATACTTATATACATACAGTGAAGACCTAAAGTCCCCCCCCCCCCCTCTAACTTCTAAACCGTTCGGTATATTTTAATGAAATTTTGAACGATAATATTTGAGCAAGTCTTGCACTTTTTGACATACCAATGACAGCTTTAAATGTCAAGATGACAGCTGGGTCCGCTTTTAGAATATTTTTTTAAATGGAACACCCTGTATATTTTTACATTTTTAAATTCCACATAAAATTATAATTATTTTTTATTAAATGCATTATTAGTCTATACTTCATAGTTTCCGAGATATTGACTCTCGAAAAGTGACATTTTTGAACTTTGACAGCTTATAACCTTCTAACAGTACGTCTTAGAGCAAAACGGCTTACATGTCCCTATCTTCAATTTTTATTATCTTCCCAAAAAAATCAACTTTCAGTTAAACCGGAACAACTATGTTTCCTGCTTTTGAGTTACATCCGGTTTAACCGGAAGTTGTTTTTTTTGGGAAGATAATAAAAATTGAAGATAGGGACATGTAAGCCGTTTTGCTCTAAGACGTACTGTTAGAAGGTTATAAGCTGCCAAAGTTCAAAAATGTCACTTTTCGAGAGTCAATATCTCGGAAACTATGAAGTATAGACTAATAATGCATTTAATAAAAAATAATTATAATTTTATGTGGAATTTAAAAATGTAAAAATATACAGGGTGTTCCATTTAAAAAAATATTCCAAAAGCGGACCCAGCTGTCATCTTGACATTTAAAGCTGTCATTGGTAGGTCAAAAAGTGCAAGACTTGCTCAAATAGTATCGTTCAAAATTTCATTAAAATATACCGAACGCTTAAGAAGTTAGAGGGGGGGGGGACGGACTTTAGGTCCTCACTGTATATTAAGATGTTATAAATGTAAAGTTGTCTTATGTTCAACTTTTTTGTTTCTGAATATAATTCTTTTGAAGGATAAAGATAATCTTTGTTGAATATAATTTTTAGAAACCTTTTTTGTAATATTTCTAATATTTTAACTAAAGTTCTATTTATCTCTCCCCAACCTAAAATTCCGTAATTTAAATGGGTTTTAACTAAAGTATATAGGCATATAATAATAAGAAAATGTTACAGTGTAAGTTTTACTTACAGGATCCTCAGTTGGAATAATACTACCATCAGATGCAGACGCTGAGGTTTTTGATCTATTGGAAAGTATTCTTCACGGAATAATTACCCAAGAGACTGAACAAGAAATTTATGAGGAAAAAAGAAGGAGAGTTGAACACAAGGAAGATACTAGTACGAAGATATCCAATAGAATCGTTGATGGTAAGCTTTATTCAAACATTTGTTTAGTTTTGTACATTAGAAAATCCAAAATAGCTGAAATCAAAAAAGATTTTTACTTTTTTTAATTACAATTATATAAATACTCCTCTTATGTATATAGGTGCTTGGTATCTATCACAAGGCCTAATAAAAGGAGCGATCAAAGCAGGTGATCTAATAAATAAAGGCACTCCAAAGCTGATAGACAGCATGACGCCAGCCGAATATCCTGCAGACATACCCAGGCCTGTAAGCAAAGGAGTCAGGATAGCTGAGAATGCTACTAGTAAAGCTGTTAAAGTAACAGGTTATGTGGGTAAGTCGGTGTGCCATTCGGTGTAATAATTTATACAGTGTGTCCAAGAAAGTATGCAACATATGGGAAAGTTTTTTATCACCGATTTCTTAGAAAATTTTATTCTTTATAAAAGTTGGTGCATGGCTTAAAACTATAAATGCATATTTCATATTTCACCTGCGGCTAATAGTAAGGGAGTAAATGCCATTTTGTCGAAATTGCCTTAAGAGTAAAGTACCTTAATTATTAGAAATACAGCAACATTTTATATGGAAATGTTCTTGCAAATTAGTAAGTTAGTCCAAATACGAAATTTGAGTTAGGTGTCACAATCTTTAATTTTTTTCGGTTAATCTCTATTTTCCCCTAAACAGTACACCTCTGGTCGATTTTTTGTTTACGCAATTTTAATATATTTATTAAATAACTTAAACGTGGGTTTATAATAAAAATGGATTAAGTAGTTGCAAACTTTTTAAAACCTTTCAATGTTACGAGTTGGTTCAGATATTAGCGTGTTGCACGCCTACTTAAACACATTTTAGCCAACTTATGTTCTAAACAAAATTATGATAGAATCCAACTCTATTCATATTACTGGAAATAATTTATTTGTCATTTTCACCCAGTACGCTGAAGTCCAAAAACCTATTTTAAAGAAATGCATATAAAAAAAATTAAAAATTGACACACCTAACTCAAATTTCGTATTTGGACGAAGTTTTTTATTTGCATTTACATTTCCATATAAAATTTTGTGGTATTTTTAATAATTAAGGTACTTTTCTCTTAGGGCAATTTCGAAAAAATGGCATTTGCTCCCCTACTATCAGCCGCAGGTGAAATAGAAAATATGTATTTATAGTTTTAAGGAATGCACCAACTTTTATAAACAATAAAATTTTCTGAGAAATCGGTGATAAAAAACTTTTCCATATAATGCATACTTTTTTGGACACACTGTATATACAGGGTGTCCGAAAATGATGGGCAAAAAATTTAGGGGATAATTCTAGACCGAAAATAAATGTTATCTCTTCCTATAACATTTTTTCGAAAATTGATTATTAATGGAGTTACAGGGTGTTCAAGTTAAATTTTATTTGCAGTTTTAAGTTACTAGAACAATAAATTAAATATTCAAATCAAAGGTTTAAAGTGACGTTCAATGCATAAATTAAGTATTCTTAAAAAATTCCGACTAACTCCATGGAATGATCCTTTCTTTTCTATGCTATGTTTAAGGTTGAAAAATAAATTAAAATGATTTCGTATTCTTATTCATCACATGCAAGCAATGTTATTTTAGCGTTTTTCTCGAAAACGGTTAGATTTATCGAAACAAAAGTAGCACCTTTTTTATATCAAAAGGTTAGATTCAGTCAAAATGCGCATACAGTGTAGGACAAAAAAGTTGGGACCATTCAAATTAAAGTATAGGCTTCTATGTGGCGCCCTCTACAAAATGCGAAAAAACGGTGGGCAAATTTGTATTCCTCATCCCCATATACGAGATTTCGTCAAAATATTATGAGCGTGGCAAAAGGTATTGCAAAAAAACAGCAAATAAAATTTAACTTTAACACCCTGTAACTCCGTTAATTATCAATTTTCGAAAAAATGTTATAGGAAGAGATGGCATTTATTTTCGGTCTAGAATTATTCCCTAAATGTTTTGCTCATCATTTCCGGACACCCTGTATATAAGAGAAAGACCTCCATAGAGAAATAAAACCAAGAGAATCCATCCAATGTAAACTTTTACCGAATTTTGGATGACGTCAAATCGCGCCTATGCCTTCCCTATGTCAGTTTGCTAGACATTTATTTATCTATCTATTACGTGCAATCAAACAACACGACTAAAATTCCTCTAAAGTAGTATTTTTCTAGCTGAAAAGGTGGGAGAAGGTACCATGCGCTTAGGACAATTCCTGGCACCCCATATTCAAAAACAGGGCACCAAACTTTTGACGTCTGGATTCAATATGTCGGAGCAAGAAGCGTCAGAAAAAATGAAGGGTGTACTGACGGTAGCCGCCGGCGCTGTGGAGGGATTTTCTACTATTTATAGGTATAATTTTATATTTTATATTTCACGTTCATAATAAGCTCACTACGATACGCATTTGCGTATCGTAATGAAGCTATTTCGATACGCGTTTTTTCTTTATTTGTTGTTGGTAACATTTAAATGTTATTTCATTGACTTGCGCGGCCTTTGTGATTCACGAGAAAACCCATTTTTCACAGAGGAAAAATAGCTTGATAACTTACTTTTTTATTCTGTGTGGATAACAGTCATGTATGTTGACTGCATAAATCTATAAATCAATCTTTTAGAGATGCTTCAAGCTATCATTTTCTGCCAAATCCTATCCAAAATTCAATCTACTAACCTTCCAATGTCGATTTTAACTTCAACTTTATTTGAATTTTCCATCTTCCCTATACTAAATTGCAATGCCGTGACGTAAAATCACGTCTTTTGAAATTCGAAAAAAAGTAGCAAAATCTCCCGAATTTCCGAACGCTCTGTATATGTACCGAATGTACAAGGCTCACACAACGTATTCCGTCCAATTTCAAATCTCATATCGCTAAAATAACTTTAGAATCTCGTGGTGAAAATGGGTCGATAAATTAAAAAATGACAGTTTGCAAAATAATTTTTGTTGTCCAGAGGCTACTATGATAAAAAATAGTATTACCAACATAAAATTTAGACATAAAAATTTACAAAATTTTGAAGGATTTATTTTCTTTTTAAAATGTATTTTTCTTGATTATAAAAGGTGAAATTAAAAAAAATGTATAAAGCACATGTTTTATAAGGCGTGCGCTAAAACCGCTTCTTATGAAACGTGTACTTTAATATACTATTGTTTATACACATACTACGTTTAAATATTTACTTCCCTATTAATTTTACATTAAAATTTTATTAGACTTTTTTTTAAGGTCCTTGTATGGTGGACTCCCGCATCAAATTTTATTATTTTCTAATAAGCCAGTTGAAAGTTATTTAGGAAAAACTGTCGTAAAATTATGTTTTTACATTATTAATTGATACGCAGAGGTTTGATTGCATACGTCTGAAATTACAATCTTTAGTAGGCCTGGCCTAGTGGGGCAATTTTGGTGTAATTTAATCCTATTTTCGTCAAAACTTTTATAAAATCTGATTGCTCGAAAGCTTGATTAAGTTGATTGAGTTGAGTATGCTCTTGTTGTTCCTCGTTTCTCTCCGCTGGACTTTTTCTAGGAATGAGAACAGTTTTTAACAAGTAAGCGGGCAAATTGGGATAAAAGCACGGAACAGCTGTTAAATTTAGTCTCACTTTAGTTAGAATTTTTTTTTGTGTTGCCATCAGGCAAAATATCACTGGGGACAAAATGCTTAGCACAAACTACAGAATACAGTGTGGGCGACCAATTAGCTCTTGGAATGACTTTTAGCCATAGAATTTTCAGATTTTCATCTTTTGGGAAGTGAAAAACTGATACACTCTCTTCACCTGCTTTTAAAACACTTTTATAATTAGAGTTGCATCCAGGAATACAGCAGGGGCTTGGCATGTTGATAAATATACAAACTAAAAGAAAAAATATTACTTACCTAAGTACCTAGGTATCTAGAGGTATCCTACCTACTTACGAACTATCTCTACTAGTGATATTTTTAAACTAATTCACATATACCTTCAAGCTAAATAAACACTTCAATATTTAATAAATTAACTGTAGCCACAAAACAATAAAGTTTATCCCAAAGAGCTAACTAGAATACAAAAAACACAACTTTTGAATTAAAACAAATAAAATTCTGCCGCCATTATAAGACCCGTAAACAAACCGCCCTGGGCCGGCCAGGCTGTTGGATTTTCACTTTATTAATGCTATTAGAGCACCCGCACCACAAATTTTTACTAGTATTTTGTAGAGGTTCTTGGCAATCATGTCACTTAAATTTTCTATTAGATATCAATCGAAAACCGGATAAAAATACAAATTAATAGGACAGCTACGCCTACTTTGCGCGTAAATTATATACTAAACCATGCCTAACCCCAAAAAAGTCACGTGACACATGGATCTTCAAGCGGTGTTGTCGATGTTTCTGTTTCACGGCTTCTTTCAAGGTGGTTGTGGGTATGCATCACGGCCCTGTTTAATTTGTAAGAATTCTACGAAGATTTTTTTCTAAATAACTTTTAATTGGCTTATCAGAAAATAATAACATGTGGTGTGCGGGTCCATCATACAAATACCTTCATTAAAGTCTATTACAAGTATGATGTAAAATTAATAGGGGAGCCAGTATTTGACGGTAACTAAATCCCATGGGCAGTCTGACGGTGGACCACCCAGTACTATGTATATTAATGTATTTTATTTTTATTGTAGGGGTTTAGAATCCTCAGCTGGTATTTTAGGAAGAAGTCTAAAGGACAACACAGTTAAAGTAGTGGAACACAAATACGGGGTACATGCTGCAGATACGACAGAATGCTCTTTAAACGCAATGGGCAATGTCTACTGCACTTACCAGAATACCAAGATATTTAGACCAAAAGGGCTTGCGAAAAGTGCAGCAAAGCATACAGGTGATATTTTGTTGTTGTAAACTATATTTATTGTTTTCTTCCAAGAATCGATATTACTATGATGTTAGAATCGTTTTATTTATGATTTTGTGTCATTTGTTCTTTGTTTAGTTCTTGCTATGGACAATTCGACAGAGGGTAAGCAAAAAACTGAACCCTTAGAAGCTACTTTTACTACTACACTGGCAGCGGAACAATTGTCTTTGGAAGGGGGCTTGTAAAAACCCACGTTTCTAAAATTAAAAATCAATATAAACTTTATCGAATTGGTGCAATATTTTACCAAGTTGGTGAAATACAGTGTTGCATTCATAAAAAAAACGTACAAGAATTAGAATGAGAGATAAGTTTTGCCATATTTGCGTAAAATCGGCTTGTCTAAATGATCGTTTATTGGAGGTTATCACACGTCATAGATTATCAAAAATTAATTTTGACACTGCATGGTGGTAACGTTTGATAAACTTTGACAGAAGACCATCAAAAAGGCCACGTCAGTTGTCTGAAGTTGAAAAGGCTCAAATTGTATCAAGAATCGAAGAAGGATGGTTAATCCCTGCTGTAGCGCAGTTGTATAATAGAAATTAAAAAAAAACTATATTGGAAATTAAGCAACGCTGGGAACGAGAAGAATCCCTTGGTTCAGGTCGTCCCAAACGTCCCAACCCTGAACAGGATGCTCCTTTTTGGGATATTTATTAAATTAAATAATCCATTTGCAACTGCAAGGGATGCTGTTATTGATACACCATTTCCTGCCTCCCAACCTACCGCCAGCAGGAGAGTCGAGGAATCGGAACTAAAATGTCGCCCAGCTGTGAAAAAAATGTTTCTTACCGAATAATTATATATACCGCAATCCTTAATTGTGGAACAGGATCATTTTTACTGATGAAAAGACGTTCCGGTCTACTTATAACGGATAAATTCGTGAGTACCGTCCAAACAATACCAGGTTTGAAGAGCGATATACTAACCCTCTCACTTCTAGACATGGACTCTTTTCTGTAAATGTATGGGGCTGGATAAGTGTTCATGGACCTGGTGTTTGCTAGCGAATAGAGGGAAGATTTCATGCCGGAAATTACATTTACCTTGTTAGGAAACATATTATTGTTATCATCTGCTGAGCAAATATATCCCAATAATACTTTCATATTTCGACAAGACAATTGTCCAGTCCACACTGCTAATGCTGTAAACCCACTGGTTTCAAACCCATAATATAGAAGAGCTGCCTTGGGTCGCTTATAGTCCCGATATCAATCCAATTGAAAATATTTGGGGTATAATCATAAAAAATATATAATCGAAAATTTAGTCCTCAAAATTCAGAAAATTTATGGGAAATAATACATGCGTGCTGGGAAGAGCTTGATCCAAATATTGTATCAAACATAATTCAGTCAATTCCGAATGCACTGGCTCAAGTAATAGAAAAACAGGGATACATGCTGCCAATGCTGTAAACCCACTGGTTTCAAACCCATAATGTGGAAGAGCTGCCTTGGGTCGCTTATAGTCCCGATATTAATCCAATTGAAAATATTTGGGGTATATCGTAAAAAAATACATAATCGAAATTTTAGGCCACAAAATTCAGAAGATTTATGGGAAATAATATATGCGTGCTGGGAAGAACTTGATCCAAATATTGTAACAAATATAATTTAGTCAATTCCCAATAGACTGGCTCAAGTAATAGAAAAACTTGGATATAATATGACCAAATATTAGATTTTATTTATTCTTGTTAAACGTTTTTTGTCTCTATTGTAATTTTTATAAAACTGTTAAGATATATTATAAAATAAAAAAATAATTTTTGTTATTTCATTGAACTAACGCCCAACGCCAATGCTTTGCATTTTTAATAACCTTTAACAATACGGTAAGCCGGTTTTACGCAAATATGGTTAAGGTTTTCTCTCATTCTAATTCGTGCACGCTTTTTTATGAATACGACTGTACATCCACAGGCCATCCGCATAGGCATGTGAATATATCGGATAATCGTTCACAGCACGTTAAAAAAACGTAGTTTTTAATTCTCTATCCAAAAAGTCATCTTCCCGTTTGATGGTTACCGTTAAACCCTTGTAAATAAATTTTACGGGTTTATGTTAACTTTGGTATGAAATTTTTAGGTATAAGCGTAATGCAGGGTTATTCTCCCACATATAACGCTAATAAGTCCTTAAGAGACAGCCTGGAAGCTGGACCATCATCCGACAGACCGGTGCGACCGCCCAGAAAGAAGGACGACGAGAGTGGCTGCGAGAGCGACAAGGAAAACAACAGTAAAGGAAATGAGAAAACCGAGAAATAATGAGATAATTTAAATTAGATCAAAGTGCTACTAGACCAGGGCGATAATTTTTGAAACCAAAAAAAATAATAGTAGGATGAAACCCATTGGAAAAGGAAGAGAAAATAACAAAAATGAAAGGAAAAATAACGGGCGATCCGAGGTCGAGAAGTGGAAGGGGGTGAGTTTTTAAGGGTAGAAAACGATTTATCTCGATTTCCGGCAAAACTACAAGTCCTATGGAAAAACGTTAAATAGCAAAGTTGTAGGTAATAAAAAGATCTACAACTTTTGTATTTACACTTTTTTCACATAACCTCAAAATTTATGTGAAAAATTCAAATAACCAAGTTTTTGGTTTTTTATTTTTATCTTTTACAAAAAAATTTTTATTTCCACGAAATTTTGTGAAAACTTACCTTTTTATGTCCGAAACACACTGTAATTTTTTTAATTTAAAATATTTATTTTTTCACCTTATTTTGACTTAATATGGAAAAAGCACCCTGGGAATTTTCAATCGAAATATCTGCTTTTTTAAAAAAGTCGGTGGGCTTTTTGTTCGTTGAAATCTCTACGTTCTGATGGTGTAAAAAAATATACATTACTATGGTAAATGTTCTCAAAAAATGCAAAGAAACGAAAAAAACTCGAATCCGAAATTTTTTTTTAATCATTATGTACAATTTTGAGCTATTTAATAAAATTTATACTTTAATTACTCGAAAAACGTAAGATTCCATGTTACATTGATAAACAAAAAAATTACAAATCCGTAAAACATAAAGATCGCAAAAAATATGCGAAAATAATTGTTCTAAATATAATTAAAGGTAGGATTTAAAGGGGATTTCATCACATTTACCATAGTAATGTATATTTTTTACGCCATTAGAAAGTAGAGATTTCAACGAACAAAAAGCCCACCGACTTTTTTAAAAAAGCAGATATTTTGACGTGAGAATTTTTGATTGAAAATTAGGGTGCTTTTTCGATATTAAGTCAAAATAAGGTAAAAAAATAAATACTTTAAATCAGAAAAATTACAGTGTGTTTAGGACATAAAAAGGTAGGTTTTCAGTTTCGTGAAAAAAAATTTTTTTTGTAAAAGATAAAAATAAAAAACCAAAAACTTGGTTATTTGAATTTTTCACATAAATTTTGAGGTTATGTGAAAAAAGTGTAAATACAAAAGTTGTAGATCTTTTTATTACCTACAACTTTGCCATTTAACGTTTTTCCATAGGACTTGTAGTTTTGCCGGAAATCGAGATAAATCGTTACCTTAAAACTCACCCCTTTCCACTTCCCGACCTCGGGTCGCCCGTAAATTATGTTTCCTTTCATTTTTGTTATATTCTCTTCCTTTTCCAATCGGTTTTATCCTACTATTATTTTTTTTCACTTTTTACCATTTTCAAAGGCTTCAACCCTGGTCTATACGACATAAACGCGGTTTTATTTTGTATGAACTTATCGGGAAGAATTACATCAAAATATTTGTTTTGTAGGGGATAGATACAGTTGTACAGTTTTTTTTTATTATATACTTTTTTATACGTTTACTTATATAGAATAGAAAAAAAATAGCTTAGAAACTTGAGGGCATCATTGTCTGTCGACTGGCTGGAGCTGCTATGACGCAAGTATGGTTTCTTACGTTTTCCTAATTCTACAACGTATTTAACTGAAGTTTTTAAAACGGAAACTCTTTCCTTTATGCGGTAGGGTCATCCTGTACAAATATATCTAATTTTTATAGTTATGCCGGGTCGCCAGACATAAATTTTGCTACCTTTAAACACTTTTTACCTATAGATAAGAAAAGAACACTATTTTATCGTTTCTATTATGTTTTTATTTAATTTTGTTCTTTAGTGTTATATGTTATACAGGGTGTCAGAAAAATACGTGCACGTGCACGTGCAAGTGGCGGATCCAGAAATACTCCTAAGGGGGGGCTCGTATGCAAAAAATCAAAATAAATCAGTATATTTATATTTTATATTGTGAAAAACGTAACACAAATTTTTGTAACAGGTAAACAAAAAAGAATTTTCAATGTTTCAACGGGCTTTAGGGGGGGCCCGGGCCCCATTGCCCCCCCCCCCCCCTGGATCCGCCACTGCGTTGGATGACTGATTTCTGACATTAAAATAGGTCGTTTCAAGTTATAGTCCAATAAAGGAAACTTTTAAAAAGGAATTTTAATTAGAAAACTAAATTTTTGGTAGAAGGTGATTGAAAAGACACTTCGTTATTATTTTTCGTTCAACAGTTCCACGAGCGATGCAAAATTACTTACAAATGTTTTTTGACCCGTCGCGTCGTAGCTTTAAAACAAAAATTACTAGAAAATAAGTTTTAGACAAAACTTGCGTATTATTGGGTTTAACAAGAAAATTGTAAATATTCCGGATAAAAAAAACGAAATTCAGTAATATAGGCAAAAAACAATATTTTTTTTTTTTAAATCAGTTTTGTACCACAGGTTTTGGGGCACCCTGTATGAACAAAATTGTATAAGTTATTTAAAAAATGTTAGGTATTTAAAATAGGTATACTATTATAACATTTGCAAATCTTAGCCCCCCTATTATTGGTGATATTTGTATTTAAATGAAACAAAAAGGGTTTAGGAATTTGGCGACATTATTTTTGTGAGTTCTGTGATACATGCTCCATTTCTATATTTAATAAAAGATTATTTTTTGTTAACGTGTGATTTTAATTATACATTTTTGAGTTTCGCAAGTAAAAGAATGGCCGAATAGTGTGAAAAACCGCCACCCCATTGGAGACATTGAACCAGTGTGAAATATTCCGAATAATATACCCTACCTACTGCTCTCACTGCAAAGTTAAGCTTGAAACCGGCATTATGCGCGGGCAGAGCACCGGTGAATTCTCAATAGTTACAAATTGAGTCAATTTATATGATATTTAAGAATATGACTCTTTTCTGTGATAAATTATAATTCAACATAGCTTTAATATCTTCATATAAATCGGTTGCGCTAGCTCCTAGCTGTTTATGTCTGTAAGGGCTTGATGCATTTTCTCGCAATTGATTTTAAGTTTGGCAGCGTTCTTAATTTTGGTGGTACCATATACAGGGTGTTCCTTAACGACCTGCTAATATTTTAGGGTGTAATTCATCAAGTCATTTTATGAAGAAAAGTTCATATAAACATATCTCGTAAACGGCTTAAATTTTTTGCTACAGAATTTTTTCTTTTTTTTGTAATATCTTCGAAAGTAGGTACTTTAGATAATATTTTCAATTTTGGCATGTGCTAATAGGACATAAAACCACATGATTTAGTTATAAAAGTATTTTTTTTGTCCCACCAGTGGCGTCCCTGCAAACATGTCCACTGATATTTTTTAGAAAAAGTAGTACGCCACTGACATTTTTTCCATGTGGATATTATTTCTGATTAGCCTGATCAATTCTACATAAAAATGGTATCTTGCGTTTTTCTCCTCAGGCACACTGTTCTTAATTAAAATAATTAAATTAAATTAGCTTCATTTTGCAGTATTGACGAATAATTTTTGATCACATTAATCTAGGTATCCTGGAACGGTGACGTTCTTAAAAACATAATTAACGCCTTAACGGCAGTCTTATCTGCATTTCCTCCAAGAAGAACTACCTGTGTTACTTGAAGATGTACCATATGCGCTAAGGAATCAAATTTGGTACATGCATGATGGAGCTCCTGCTCATTTCAGTGTAATCGTTCGCGACCATTTAGATGCAGTTTATCCGAATCGTTGGATATGTCGCTGAGGAGCTCAACAATGGCCAGCAAGATCCCCTGATCTCAATAGTTTGGATTTTTCTTGTGGGTCATCTTAAAACTCTAGTGTATAAAACTCCCATTAACACTTTAGAAAATTTAAGGAAGTGAATAATTGCTTTCTGTGAAACAATACGGAATTCGCCTGGAATATTTGAACGAGTGCGCTATTCGATGCAAAGACGGGCAAAAGCATGCCTATTAAGTGAAGGTGGTCATTTCCAACAATTTTTATAAAACAAAATTTTGCATTATCAATGTTAATTATAATAAATAGTAGAGTTAATTTAATTTAATTATTTTAATTAAGAACGGTGTGCCTGAAGAGAAAACTCAAGAGACCATTTTTTATGTAGAATTGACCAGGCTAATCAGAAATAATATCCACATGGAAAAATGCCAGTGGTGTACCACTTTTTTTCTAAAAAATATCAGGACATGTTTGCAGGGACGCCACTGGTGGGACAAAAAAATAACTTTTATAACTAAAACATGTGGTTTTATGTCCTATTAGCACATGCTAAAATTGAAAATATTATCTAAAGTACTTTCGAATATATCACAAAAACGCATTAAAAAAGAAAAATTCAACATCCTGTAGCAAAAAATTTAAGCCGTTTAGGTCATATGAACTTTTCTTCATAAAATGACTTGAAGAATCACACCCTAAAATATTAGCACGTCATTAAGAAACACCCTGTATATTACAATAAAAATATCTGTGTGTTGTTGAAGTAATTGAAACCGTTCTTTAATAGCCGTTAGGCCAGCATCCAAAATATTAAAGTAAAACAATTGAGGAGATAATATAAATTCATCAGGTACTTTATACTCAAAATGCCTTTTTGCTTCTTTAATGCTAGCTGTTGTATCTCTCTCGATTCGATTTAAAAAAGTTAAAATGTTCGTCAGAACGTTTGGTTATAAAATAATTATTGTTAGGAATATTAGAGTTTATTGTTGTTTAATTTAAATTAATTTGTTTAATTGTTTAGAAAAAAAGGATTATCAGGGCCTGCGTTGGGCGCCCCTATTTTTGGCCGCCCGTGTGCGGTGCACAGTTTGCATACATATGGTAGCGGCGGCCCTACTTATTACAAGAAATTCATTACGATATTGCCTATAGTTCGTGAGATATAAGATAAAACCTATCCAGAAATGTAATTTTTCAAGAGACTTGTTACTGCGTCTAAAAAAATTCAATTTTGTCCCCATAATCCTCCGATCTTGTCTCGGAGTAGGCCGAATCTTAATACAAAGAAATACCTTTAAGCTCAGCGGAAATCTTAAATGGAAACTTTTTCTGCGCAATAAGGAAACCATCCCGAAGGGCCCAAGTTTAACCAAAACAGATTTACTATCTACCCACGGTTTTATGATACGGATTCCCTTGATTTTTCGGACCCTTTACCCTGCTCCCCATACCTATTAATTCCGAGGAAAATTTTCAGTATCCTGGCAAGATAATGGAATTGGATAGAAATAAGGGAAAGGATCTGCTCCCTCGGCGAACGAAGGACGGTGTTTTGAGGTTTATTTTAATTGCAATTTACGCCGTATTTTCTTTCGTGAAAAGGTTTCTCTAAAAGACGGCATGTTATATATACGTATCTATGATGTTTTCAGGGTGTCAACATTTTTAGAATATTGTAAATCTTAACATAGTATAAAACAAAGTCGCTGTCGCCCGTCTGTCCCTATATGTGCTTAAATCTTTAAAACTACGCAACGGATTTTGAAGCGGGTTTTCTTAATAGATAGAGTGATTCAAGAGGAAGGTTTTGTATAATATATGCATAATATTGTAGAGAAACACTGATAAATTTAGAGGTTTGTTCGGGTTTGTATTTATAAATCTTGACGTGATGGTGAACTCGCATTTTTATCTCAGAGAAAGCGACGTACCTCGTATAATGCCGGGCTGCAACGCAGGCCGGGTACACGCTAGTATTTCATAAGCTACACTCCCGTGCAAAAAAAACGGGCATGATAAAATTTGGATTAAGTTTAGGGTTTTATAATTTTTTTATTTTTACTCCGAATTAAGTGATTTTTTAGAGAGCTATAGATACATCTATTAGTTTTAATATGCGTATACAAATTTTAAGAGAAATTGGTTTTCCCCGATCTTAGAAACTTAGCCTATTCGTTTCATTGCAAACCAATTTTTCATCTCACGCGAACTATTTTCGCATGTTTTTTGCGATCTCAATGTTTTATGGATTTGTAATTTTTTTGTTTATCAATGTAACATGAAATCTTACGTTTTTTGAGTAATTAAAGTATAAATTTTAATAAATAGCTCAAAATTGTACATAATGATTTAAAAAAAAAATTTCGGATTCGAGTTTTTTCCGTTTCTTTGCATTTTTTGAGAACATTTACCATAGTAATGTATATATTTTTTTACACCATTAGAAAGTGAAGATTTCAACGAACAAAAAGCCCACCGACTTTTTTAAAACAGCAGATATTTTGACGTGAGAATTTTCGATTGAAAATAAGGGTGCTTTTTCGATATAGTGTCAAAGTAAGGTGAAAAAATAAATATTTTAAATCAAAATAATTACAGTGTGTTTGGGACATAAAAAGGTAAGTTATCACCAAATTTCGTGAAAACATAATTTTTTTGTAAAAGATAAAAATAAAAAAACAAAAACTTGGTTATTTGAATTTTTCACATAAATTTTGAGGTAATGTGAAAAAAGTGTTAATACAAAAGTTGTAGATCTTTTTATTACCTACAACTTTGCCATTTAACGTTTTTCCATAGGACTTGTAGTTTTCCCGGAAATCGAGATAAATCGTTTTCTATCCTTAAAAACTCACCCCCTTCCACTTCCCGACCTCGGATCGCCCGTAAATTATTTTTTCTTTCATTTTTGTTATATTCTCTTTCTTTTCCAATGGGTTTCATCCTACTATTATTTTTTTTGTTTCAAAAATTATCGACTCTGGTCTACCTATTGATATTACCGTGGAAGAAATTCTGGACGAAATGGCAAAAACAAAACGAAGAATTTTACTTTAATATTAGTATTATTAGTGATTACTTACAACTTATTGTATAAGGTTTTTGTTTTGTTTTGGTATAAGTATGCTTAATATATGCGTTACTTATTTTAAATACATTTTTACTAATTAAAATAAAATATCTAAATTTTTTTTTCATAAATATTTCGTTAAGGCTAGCGGCGTATTATTGCAGAAGTTTTAGGGGGCTGTCGCTCTCGTCAATCATACGTATTTAACCCAAAAAAGGGCGTGGCACCCAAAAAAATTTTCGCCTGTGGCGCAAAAGAGCGCCTTCGGCGCAAGAAGTTAAAGTCTCCCCCGAACAAATTTTCTGGTTGCGCCACTGTTCCACAGGGTGTTTTGACGCTAAGCAAAAAAACAACTTTTTGATTATCCTTGTATAATATGTCAAAAAATATATTTATCTTAAAATTTGTATAAGCATATTAAAACTAATAAATGTATCTATAGCTCTCTAAAAAATCACTTAAATCGGAGTAAAACTAAAAACGTTGCAGGCAGTTTTTTTTTGCACGAGAGTGTACTTAGTATAATTTTTGATTTTGAGAAATCCGTAAATATTAAACACCCACAATCCACATTAAAGAAACCATACCAACGAAAATGGCGACGAGTCGGTTCTGGAGTGTATTTAGATGATGTCGCTAAATGACAGGTCGATAATAAGGTTTTGCGCACGCGCATCTTTAATGGACGTATTTTTTCACCCATAAAAATTTACTTTTACTTGCGTACGAGCTTGCGTACGAAATAAGCTATAACGGTATATGTTTATGGTCTATTATCGTGCTTTACAGTCGTTGGTACACGACATTTTTGGAGTTTTAGATAAAATAATATCCAGCTTCCTCTTGCGCAAAGTTATTGCATAAATCAACATGAAATTAAACTTTTCCAAGTCGTTAGGATTTTTCCGCTCTGTATCTTAAAACGTAACAAAGAGTGTGGGTGCTTGACGTTTTCTCGTATAATCAAACTTTTTCTCTAAAAACGACAAAAAGACGTCTTTTTCCTTTAATCAATCTCGGCTCCAGACTTCTTTCAAATTTTGAGAACAAGACGTGAATAAAAATAAGACGTTCTTGATGAAAATGTTTGAATTCAAGGCTTTTCCACGGCCATAAGTGTCAGGGTGAGAATGGCGCGGGGACAGAGGGACGAGGGAGTTTACTAGCGGCACAAATCTTTAATAAAATGCAGTTGGGATATAGTCAACTACCCCTATGTAGGAATAACGCAATGATAGACGTTAATTAAATAAAATAAAATAAATTAGGGTAATTTCCAGAAAGCAAATCAGAAGGAAAGGAAAAGGGTAGGCACAGAAACCAAGCAAATAGGCCAGGCAACCTTTTTACACTCCCCGAACCTTCCCAGCCTTGTTATGAAGGACAATATGTCTTATCAAACAAGAGTGTTGAATTCCTCTCTTCGCAGAAGCGCCGGTCCAAAAGATCTGATCCCTTCGTCTCTCCAGTGCTTAACAATAGCCCAGAAAGTGCAGCGGTGTCTCTTTTTATTACCAAGCACTAATTGGGTCCTTCTCTACACCACATAGGTACTGTCATGTGCTTCCTCAGTCGACAATTCCTACTGGGATATTTAGGACCCTTCAATTCAGAATCTACTCCGATCTGGATTGTTTGACTCCCATTATAAGGTCCTTAGCCTGTCTGAATCCTTGGGTTTGCCGCCATGGTTCCAACAGAACGTCACGAGGACTGTTGTTTTGCTGAAATTTTAATCGCAGGTCCAAGTCTAGCGAGTTTATCCCAGATCCAGGAACCACTAGCGTTACCTCTATTCGGGCTGAAACATAGTTAAGTTACGCACTGCAACTATGTCCCTTAATGTTTGTCGGGTACGGAGGTTATCTATTCTTAGGTACTGACAGGGATAAAGAAAAAGATGTTTGACAGAGATAAAGAAAAATACTTTTCTTGTTCTTAGATATAGGTATGTCAAATTAACTATTGCCCTTTCGAGTGTCCCAATAAATGCAGCTTTAGCAAACAGCAATAATACGGTGCGACACCGAGAAGTGTGTCGGAATCCAACAAGTCAAGGCGCCCCGACGCCCTGTCCCCTCTCCTCCCTGTCTCTCCCGCTCCTCCTCTGAGGGAAAAGGGCCGCCCTCGCTTAGGTCGGAGTTTGGGACGCCGTCGCTCGGTCGATATCTACGTTTATGGAGTTTGTATAACAAAAAAGAAGGTTTCAGACAATTTTTTTTCGACCCCCAGTCTGCTTTTCTGTATTGATATAACTCCCCGCGAAGTAATATTCCGAAGAAATCTGTTTTATAACAAAACTACTCGCTAAAAATAATATATTTCTTATATATGGTATTTGTCTGGGACACCCGAGGAGTTGGTTAGGTACTTTCCAACATTTCCTTCTTTTAAACAGCTAAGCAAAGTAAATATTTTTGCTGAGCTAAGTTTTTAAAAGAACGCTTCCCGAACAACTTCGTATAATCGCATGAGAAATATAGGGGGGCTTACTTAACCGCGGCAAGGGGGGAGAAAAAATCTTTGTTATGCTATTTAAAAGTAATGTAAAAGGAACTCGACTATTTCCGTAACACTGGCTGAATTCCTTTTAGTTACTTTTAGATAGCATAGCGAAGACAACGGTTAAGTCGAGCGTTCCTTTTAAAAATTTAACTCGGCTCAGCAAAGATCTTTTCCTCCCCCCTTGCCGCGGTTAAGTATGCCCCTCTACATTTCTCATACGATTATACGAAGTTGTTCGTAAAGCGTTCGTTTAGCTAAGCAAAGATTTTTACTTTGCTTTGCTGTTTAACAGAAAGCAAAAGGAAAGTATTAAAGTGTATTTCAAATTATTAAAAAACTCTTTATCCTAATCGATCTGAAATGTATATTTCAGGCATTCGATGCTCGTACAGCGAAAGGGGATGTCCTGGAGGCCAGAGGCGCCAAATTGCATTTTAATTTATGAAATATTGTGGGGAAAAACAATGGGTACATGAACCTAAGCAACGACAACGACTAGTGGAAACGCACATGTTCCGACCTAGGCAACTGCCGTAATTTTACCACAACGATTGTGTCATCGTCGTTATCAAGAACAGAATACAAGCCTGTTAATTAAAAAAAGGTGAAATTTTTACGATTTAACTCGTGGACTATGTAGGTCACACACTACTAGGCTAGTAAATATTTAAACCAAAGTTGATTTTGTGATATTATGAACGTCTTGTCATGATTTAACAAACAAAAGCTAATCTGAAAATATTCCGATGTCAACGCGCGTCCTGTCATATAATACACCTCAAAGTCCTCAAAAATTATTAAATAAACAAACGATGTCAACGGCTTGACGTAATGTCATAATTTGACAATCAGAACTAACCTCAAATTATTTAGTCGAACTACGACCCGCTCGTAGACGCCCTCGGTTCTACAAACAAACTTTTATGCAAAATTCAGGAAATTGCCTGCTTTCTCGCTTGCTTCGCAGGAGCGCGCGCGCCTTGTGTTGTGAGTCCCCTTGATCCACCATGGACTACGAAGAACCTACAATATCGCCTTGTACTGCAATGTAATAACACCGTTAAAGGGATATATATATTAACTGTTTTTTTAGTAAGTAAAAATGTAATAGCGACCGCCGCACGGGCCCTATTTTTACGACTCCATTTCAATAACGTCTCACACACCCTTCTAAGCAAAAAAAAAGCGCCCGTCCTTCGCCTATAAAAAATAAGAACAAAACGACCAAATTATTCAGCCGGATATCATTTTGCCCGGTCGTCTAAATTTTTTTCCGAGTCGAGGATTTGAACCTCATAAAATATTAAATTATGGAAAGGGGCCAAATATGCCGAAACAAAACTGTTATGGAAAAAAGTTTTTCCACTGTTCTTGGTAGGAAAAAATATGTTTTTCCCTTTTGATTATTATTACTTTGGAACTTTTCTTTCTTGGAGTTGCGGTGGTGCGTTGACACAACATTTTTAAGGTTCGAGTAAGCTCTAATGATAGTCCGAATAAAGGGTACCGTGCGAGCAAAAATTATTTGCATCAAAGAGGGCTTGGATTAAAAAACATAGGGCTTGGTTTAGATCACAATGATATGGGGACGATATATCTAACCAAATCTAGGTTAACATTTTGTCAAACTCATATTATGACATGATATGCCAAACTAATGATTAATAAAATAAGTAGACAAATACAAATTTATTTTTGTTGTTTACACAATTAACAAAGTAAGAAAGAAAAATAATTACATAAATTGCTCAAATTGGCCACAGGTGTGAATTTATGCTTGAAGCATAAATTCACACGTCTCTTCATAATTTCGAAAGTATTGACCAGCATCTCTGGAGAAATGTTACCACATTCTTGGATAATCGGATTGGAGTGTCATGGAAAAAAATAGGACCAACAATTCTTCTTCGGGAAACAACTAACCAGACACCAATTTTTTGAGGGTGCAATGTGGACTCTACAAAACAATAGGGATTTTCACTACTTCACATGCGTTTATTCTGAAAATTCCCATAACCGGAGAGGTGGAACCAGGCTTCATCCGAAAAAAATGTCAGGTCTAATAAATCATTTATTTCCAATAAATTTTGGGTAAACCATTGAGAGTAATTCCTGCGTCTTTCAAAATCTGCGGCTTGTATTTCTTGGAATACTTGCACTTTAAAAGGAAATAAATTTAGCTGCTTCTTTAGAATAGCCCTGCATGTTCCATAAAAGATCTTCCCACTTCTTGGAACAGGCGTTTTATACAATTTGTTGGCGTATTTTGCATTATTTCACGAACATTTGCAAGAAGTTCTTCTGTTCTTACAGATGGTCTTCCTGCTCCTTTTTTGTGTTATATAGAACCTGTTTCCCAAAACACAGCCACGGTTCTTTTCAGGCAATGATAAAAATCCCCAGCAATAAAAGCAACGTTCGGAAAATGTTCGTGAAAATCGTCCATGCACAAACCCGGATTGTATTGCACTCACCATTTACTCTAACCCCGTTTCGAAAATACGCTTCAACCATGAATGTTTTGTGCTGTTCCGTAAAGCCCATTGTGTGAATTGTTAAAGAAATTGGAAAAATTAGCGATGAATCAAATTACTTGTAACGACTGTCAAAGATGACGGAATAACTGATTGATTGTAAATTCAGGTAGTTACTGACACCCAACAGCTCTACGGCTAAGCATTACGTCCTTAGATGCAAGGCCCTCTTTGATGCAAATAATTTTTGCTCGCACGGTATTTTGCAGGAAGATAGAGAGATCCCTAAAGGGGTGGCAACAACAGCATAATAGCAACCTGAAAATTACGCGGGGGAGGGGAGAGGTAACCCCATTGACTTTTTAACGGGGCATACTCCAGTAGTACCCTCGAAATAAACGTGTAAAAATGAGTTACGCAACATATCTGTTTCCGACATTGAATGACGGTATAGCATCCTATATGTAACATATTTTTGTGTAAATTATTCACGTTGGGATCATTTTAGAAAATACCTACCCCTAACCCTTTTTTTACCTCCGAGTTTACGAGGGACCTTCATTTTAATTAACAGTACTCTATTCACCTATCGTCGGGTTCCTTTTAATTATTCACATCGGTCTAATTGACTATTGCCCTTCCGCCCTCCCATCTAACCCGCCGTAACTCTCAACTCCTCTCACGCCATCCCGAACCCGAATCCCTGCAGTGTTGCCGTTTTGATTTGGGCCGTCATCGTACCAAAGCGGAAGGGAAAAATGTACTATAAAGCACAAAAGTACTAGATTATCGGTTTTCGCTGGTGGGAATCGGAGGCGTCTTTCAGAAACCACACTGACGATGAATCTAGTACGAATATTGCCGAAAATACTAAAAATTGCTTAGACAAAACGCGGACGAGGCGAAAAGTAGGTATTTTAGGACTCACGAAGCTTAATTTCAACCCTTAAAATATCAAATTAAATTTAAAATTTGCGTTGATTAGTTTACGCTAAATCACTAGATTCGAATTGAAAGTACTAGAACTAGTACAAATGTCGTGCACGCGGCAACACTGCCTTACGCCATCCCGATCCCGATTCCCTGATCCCACGATAAAGCGTTTGCCATTCCGATGGCGCCCGACCGCAGGCGGAGCCGCCCGATCGGAAGCGATATTGATTACAAATAGTCTAAGGGCGGGGGTAAGTGAAATGAATGGTTTATGGGTTAAGAATAGAAGATGTTGTCAAATCGTAATGAAGTCTTGGATACGAAGAAAAAAGGGATAAGTGCGAGACGAATTCGCGTAATAAGTATAACCTTTAAGACTTTCGGTCGGCCTTTTTTCTCCGAGACCGTTCCACCTACAGAGCTGAAATTTAGCACGGCGGTAGTTAGTTTATATGGCAGTGATCTACTAAGGGTGGCGAGTGGTGGGCTAATTTTCAAAACCATAACATAGACATAATATATACCTTTAGATCCGTACAGCTTATCTCGTGCGCAAGCAATGGTTACGTTTTATTAAAAGCGAATAATTGTGCAACTGTTTTTTATATTGGAATACAGTGATCCACGCACAATGGATACCCTGGGGCGGGTAGACCACGACGGCCGTTTCGTCCTTGTTAGGCCGCTACGGGCAGCCATAACCCAAACAATCCCGACAACAGCGGTAAGATGTATTAAAAGCCTTTTGCAAAAGCAAAACGGCCATCAATACACCGTAGCGCCATCCCAGCGGAATTAACTTCAATATAAAAGGCAGTCACACTGATAATAATCGAAAGGTAGACAACTAAATAAACCACGAAGTGCATCACAATCCAGTATAGGGAACGCTTTTAATTTGCGTGTTCACCGAAACATCTGCCGCTTTGCAGATTAGAAATAGATCAACGCCGGCACCCACTAGAATGCGCGCAATCCGTTTAAGAAACGTCTAGTTAAGTTTTATGTCTAAGCGCATGCCTATTCTTGTATGGCTTTGCCATGATACAAAGCCCTTAATTCCTACTAATAACTTTAATACGATGTAGGTCAGAAATTACGTTTTTATAATCTCAGCAATATTCTCTATAAATTATATTATAATAACATTGTTTTCGTAGTAACCATAGTAACGGTGTGGAGACGTGTATCAAAGATGATACAAAGACTACCAGATATTCAGAGACAATGAAAATGGCCAACTGTTTCTATGGTTACTTACTCAACAAGTGACGTCACAGCCTAACAAAATACTATAAATTATTTTTTAAAAACATCTACAATTAATAAATATAACGAAAATAGGTTAATGGAATTCCCGAGCTTTTCCTCTGTCATTTTCCGTAATATGTTATTTAACATTTTCTAGAATATCTTAAAAGTAAATATGGCAACGCGGCAACAATTTTCGAAGCGGTTCAAACGAGGGGTAGTGGGGAAGTAGGGAGGGGGGGAGGGGGATCAAAGCAAGGGACACGTGATGTAACAACGCTGATGTAACGATGCGACTCCACAGTTTGGAGGAGCGGTGGGAG
The DNA here is from genome assembly GCA_963969555.1 of Polydrusus pterygomalis. Lineage (NCBI taxonomy): Eukaryota > Metazoa > Arthropoda > Insecta > Coleoptera > Curculionidae > Polydrusus > Polydrusus pterygomalis. The sequence continues at coordinate 13,931,566 of OZ018383.1, forward strand.
GGCCGAAATGACAATTTAGAGTGATAAGGGAGGGATTTTCACGGAGTAAATTGGGTTTTCGGGGGCTGAAAACTTAAGGGTCGGGCAGAGTAGAAAGAGACACACGCCCGCGACTATACGTAACGCCATTATTTTGTCACAGTCACAGACAATATTCTTGCATTGCAAGCAATGAACGGCGAAGAAAAGTGGACGTAACTTTAATACAAACCCTTCTTTTTTTCTGTAATCGTAGTATTTGTTTTTGCGATGTTAGTCGTTGGAATATTTGTATTTGTACGTGTTTTGTGTTTTTTCATTGAGATTTCTGTAAAGAATTTTTCATACGGATAGTGAGTTTACGTCAAAGATCTGGGTACCTATAGACAGCACATGTCATACATAAACGCTATTAAAACGTGTTGACAACATCGTTTGTAGGAGAGAGGCGGTGAAGAGCTGGGTGGCGTCGGGAGTAGGGATAACGGTGCATTTACCGTTAAATGTGACTTTGCTACCATAGGATAAATCGAACCTACAAGTTGCTGAGCCTCCCCACAACTACTACTGCTACTACTAGAATGAATGTAAACCTGACATGTATGTCATCTAGTAGTCGCTGTAAGTTGTCGCGAGCTTTAAGCGATATGAATATTGTTAATTTACTTTTAAGGAAGGCAGCAATTAAATCATATATCTACAGGGTTGCCCAGAAGTCCGGAATAAAATTAATATAGCCTTACCCTGTAACTTTTAGGGAAAACGCTCGAACACGTCAACTTAGTTTTATATATGCTCATATTTTGACGTTATTCGTTTGTTTTTTTATAGACATTTGTCAAAGATATGACGACATCGATCTTTTTTTTCAAATGGAAACATACAGCGTGTGATACACCATTTAAAAGCTAATATCTCGTACAGTATGCAGATAAATTTTGGCGCGATTCTGTTGAGCTATATCAAAATGTTAAAAGTTTTAAAAAAATCTCTATTTAAATAAGCGGAAATGATAAATCATTGATTTTTTTTTTACCTTTCAAATCTTCATTGTTGCACTGAACGGTACCTGGATTTTTTAACCTTCGAGTTGATGCCTGCTCTAGCTGTAATTTTTCCCAACGAAGTAGATCCAGATATACCTAGAAAAGAGAAAAAGATCGATGTCGTCATATCTTTGACAAATGTATATAAAAAACAAACGAATAACGTCAAAATGTGAGCATATATAAAACTAAATTGACGTGTCCGAGCGTTTCCCCAAAAGTTACAGGTTAAGGCTATATTAATTTTATACAGGGTGATTCATTAAGGGTGGCCACCGGCCATATCTCGGAAACTACTAGGCATAGAAACTTGGGGAAAAAAATTATGGTTAAAGCGGTCATGAGAAAATTCTGGAAATTACTGTTAAGTTCCTCATTTCGCCGCAAGAGGACACAATTGAAAATTATTTTTTTAAATTTTAAATTTCTCCGAAAATTCCCATATTAAGGTATAACTCTGATTACATCATTGGAAAGCTTAGACAATTCTGCATCATTTTGGTTAAAAGCTCGTTGGCGTACCGACCTTGATAAGAGTGGGGGAAGCTATTGAATGTGTAAACATTAAAATCGCTGTAACTTCTAAACGACTTATCCGATTTTACTTAATTTAAGCTTGTTTGGAAAGGAAAGGTAAGTATCTTCAATTGCCGTATCCAATAGTACACGATAGTGTTTAATAAAATTGCTAGAGGGCGCAATTTGTAATAATAACAGTTTTTTTTAAATTTTACCCCGAAAACTTAAATCATACGGTATAACTATGACATCATAATCGGAAAGTAGATGAAATTTATAAGAAAAAAAGTGAAGACCGCAGTTCGATATCCTTGTTCGTTTCAGAGTTATCCCCAAAATAATAATTTTTAATACAAATTGCGCCCTCTAGCAATTTTATTAGAAACGATCGTATACCGTTGGATACGACAATTGAAGGTACTTCCAAACAAGCTTAAATTTAGTAAAATCGGATAGGTTACAGCGATTTTAATGTTTACACTTTCAATAGCTTCTCCTACTCTTATCAAGTGAAAGTGTAAACATCAAAATCGGTGTAACTTCTAAACGACTTATCCGATTTTACTAAATTTAAGCTTGTTTAAAAGAGAAAGGTAAGTAACTTTAATTGTCGTATCCAATGGTACACGATAGTTTCTAATAAAATTGCTAGAGGGCGCAATTTGTATTAAAAATTATTATTTTGGCGATAACTCTGAAACGAACAAGGATATCGAACTGCGGTCTTCCCTTTTTTTCTTGCAAATTTTATCTGCTTTCCGATTATGATGTCATAGTTATACCGTATGATTTAAATTTTCGGGGTAAAATCAAAAAAACTGTTATTATTACAAATTGCGCCCTCTAGCAATTTTATTAAACACTATCGTGTACTATTGGATACGGCAATTGAAGATACTTACCTTTTCTTTCCAAACAAGCTTAAATTAAGTAAAATCGGATAAGTCGTTTAGAAGTTACAGCGATTTTAATGTTTACACTTTCACTTAATAAGAGTGGGAGAAGTTATTGAAAGTGTAAACATTAAAATCGCTGTAACTTCTAAACGACTTATCCGATTTTACTGAATTTAAGCTTGTTTGGAAGTACCTTTAATTGTCGTATCTAATGGTACACGATAGGTTCTAATAAAATTGCTAGAGGGCGCAATTTGTATAAAAAATTATTGTTTTGGCAATAACTCTGAAACGAACAAAGATATCGAACGGCGGTCTTCATATCTTTTCTTGCAAATTTCATCTACTTTCCGATTATGATGTCATAGTTATACCGTATGATTTAAATTTTCGGGGTAAAATCAAAAAAACTCTTATTATTACAAATTGCGCCCTCTAGCAATTTAATTAAACACTATCGTGTACTATTGGATACGTCAATTGAAGATACTTACCTTTCCTTTCCAAAATTTAGTAAAATCGGATAAGTCGTTTAGAAGTTACAGCGATTTTAATGTTTACACTTTCAATAGCTTCTCCCACTCTTATCAAGGTCGGTACGCCAATGAGCCTTAAACCAAAATGATGCAGAATTGTCTAAGCTTTCCAATGATATAATCAGAGTTATAACTTAATAGGGTAATTTTCGGAGAAATTTAAAATTTAAAAAAATAATATTCAATTGTGCCCCCTTGCGGCGAAATGAGGAACTTAAAAGTAACTTCCAGAGTTTAGTAGTTTCCGAGATATGGCTGGTGGCCACCCTTAATAAATCACCCTGTATACTGTCTCTTGTTAACAGAATAAAGAAAATCTATCAATGCTCCAGACTAGTTTTGCTATATCTCTGGTTACTTTTCGACGTAAAAAAAATCAACAACAAAACAACGCTCAATTTCCAATTGATTAAAGTCCCTATACCTTTAAAATCAATAACGAAATTTATGACCTACAAAAACAAAAAACGGCTGGGCTACATAATTTATGTTCTTAGAGATTTTCTAGTTGAATTTCGAACACCAACTCCTAAGGCCCCTTTGTATCTGTAAAAATACCTACATCGAATAAACGTGCCATCCTTTTTTAAAAGGGATCCAAGGCATTTTCTCTCATCGATACGCCCACCTTAATAATCAAAAAAGTGTTTTCACAGTTTTGGTGAAAAGGGACACGCAGTAAAGTAGGTAATAAGTCAGATGGAATGAATATGTCAATTTATTATTATGCCGGGGTTCTTTTTAAGTTGGAAAGAAAAATCTGTCGGGAGAAGTAGGCAGTTTAGCGTGGTTGGAGGTAATTAATTATAAATGTATCGGATATTAAGCGTGCTTGAACTTTAAACATTTTAATAACTTGTTTTTGAACAGCGAAGTATGATTTTTATTTTAAATTTCTATATACGATTGTCCATACAAAAATTCTGCAGTACACGGTAATTTCTTTAAGGTTTTTAATACAATTATATACCTTATTGGCAAGTTTCAAGTAACAGTGCTATTTTATATGAGTGTGAGAGAATAAACAATATGTTTAGATGCCCACAACAAGGACAACAATCAGTGTTGCAGGGCGTGAACAATGCATGGCGAGGCCATTCCTCGGTTAAAGAGATTGGATCACTTGTGCTGGTCACGTTTAGCGAAACCATCGCGACTTTCTTTATCGACCGAAATGATCTCGCATTATTTTACGTATGTTTCATTTCATGTAGTATTATTCCTCGCATCTCCGACCTTCTATGATAGTATTCTTAGGTCTCACTTTAGCACAGAAGAACGAATGATATCCCAGTCCCTAGCCCTTAAAAGAAAAAATGTAAATACCTAGGTAGTTTATATTAATCCACGGGTCCAGTTCTCGGGCAAAAACTTTTTCAAATTCTTGAACAAGAAATTGTGCCTGAAAATGTTTTATACGTACACAAGTTTTTCTCAAATTGTAAAAATCGATACAAGTTATATACCAACTAATATTTAACTTGAGGTATCTACGCGATAACATCGATGATTGGTTATTTTGCTAGTTTTGTTTGTTTTTTATATTCAATTTTATAAGTTTTATAGTTTATTTGATTTGTTTTCTTCCTTTTTGAACTAAAAACACGACGACGAATCAATTTTAAATAAATTTTAGAAACAAACCCTTAAAAATAATTTTCTATCCTCAAAACCTGATAGGTTTGCAACTACTAAAAATGCCAGAAATTACTATCTTATTTCCCAACTTGGTCAAAAATTGAGAAGAAATTCCAATTTTTTGGCGGCCCAGTGGCGGCGATAAGGCCCCCGCAACGCGGGGGGGCCCCCAGCTTTGTAGGGGCCCCACTCCGCCTGCCTAGCTGACGTATTTATAAATTTTAGATTAATATTAAAAAACATAAAAAACAAACAATAACAATTAGTATTTATGTATATTATCACATAATTTTGCGGGGGGGGCCCCCAAATGTTTACCGCCGCCACTGGCGAGGCCCTAAATTTGCCACTTTCGTGATTATTGTTTACTTATCTAAAGGTAAATATCTATGCTTTCTACCCGTCACACGGCATAAAATTGGGCCTGGAAAGAGGATGATCTAAGACGGTTAGGCCCAAATGTTCCAAAAAATCATTTGCTGAGAAAGCCATCTTACTTTGTAAGAATGGAATGGATGAATCTGTCTAAAAATACAACCATTTTCGATATTTTTAAAAACACAGAAAATCCAAAGTTAAATTCGAAATAATTAGGGGCAATTTACCGACGGCCTTACTCTCAGCAAAATCGGTATTTCCTCTCATCTAAAACGCTGTTCATTTTCGGGGAAAACAGACCAAATGTGCCAGAAAGAGACGAAAAACTTACGAAACTCCGCTCAAAATGTATTACAAAACACAATGGTTTAGAGAGAGACGAACACACAAAAGAAAAATCTGTTTAAAAGCATGTGCTAGAAAGAAAGGTCCTATATGGAATGAGATTTAGGGGGAAAAGCGGGCAAATCCATTAAAACGTGTTAGAGGAGGATAGAAAATGGATACAGATAGGCGGAAGGGCCTTGTAATGTAACGATGGTTGAAAGGAGATGAGAATATACGAAAAACACCGTCGAAAGAAGACAAAACAAAACTTTATAACCGGAATGGAATAAAGAATGACTTTATGTATGAGTGTATGGTTTTCGGGGTTTAAATCTTCTGGGAAACCTGTTAGTAATATTGTTTTTATATTTTCCAGAGATGGAAAAATAAAATTACAAAAATGATTTGTTATTGTTTCAGGAAAATACTTTGAAATTTGTTTTTGGCTTTTAGAAATTATTATTTATTGTTGACATTTTTACGCCCTTTAAAGAAAGAATCATTATAGCTACATTATACCGTATGAGTTTGTAACATGGAATAAATTCGGTAAATCCCATAAATATTTAACTTTAGATAAGCAAACAATAATTACGAAAGTGGAAAATTTAGGGCCTCGCGTATGTAAACAAAGCTACACCGGATTAGGCATGCGCACTGCAAAATTATCATTTGACGAATGGGAAAATAGACAGGTCCGGGCTTTAAAATTTAACTTCTTGATCAAGAAATTGTAAAAGTTAACTTTCAATTTATTTTTACGTACAAACAGCTAAAATTTGCCCCAAATTCTTCCCAAAAAATTGGAATTTTTTTTCAATGTTTGATCAAGTTAGGAATTAAGGTAGTGCTTTCTGGCATTTTTAGTACCTAGTTGCAAACCTATCAGATTTTGAGGATACAAAATTGTTTTTAAGGGTTTGTTTCTAATTTTTTTTAAAATGATTCGTTGCGTGTTTTTAGTTTAAAAAGAAAGAGAACAAGACAATTAAACTATAAAACTTATAAAATTCGAATATAAATAGCAAACAAAACCAGCAAAGTAACCAATCTTCGATGTTATCGCGTACCTAACCTCAAGTCAAATATTGGTTGGTATATAACTTATTGCATTGATGTTTACAATTTGGCACAAACTTGGGTACCTACATGTAAAACATTTTGAAGCACAATTTCGTGTTCAAGAATTTGATAACGTTTTTACCCGAGAACTTGACCCATAGAATATGGATTAATATTAACATACCTAGGTATTTACTTTCTTAAAAGTGTCTTTTAAACTTTTTGAAGCAATATATTGCCCGAAAAATAGGCGTACCTAATTAGATTGCAGGGCTGCAAATAAAACATACCAAAACATGCATCGGGATAAACTGTCTTGGTGTGTGTTTCTCTTTATTTTCATACAATGTTTGTGTAGCCTAGGCCTAGTTAGATGTGTTCAAATTGATCATAATAAAATAAAGGTATATTGTATATAGCAAGATACATCACTACTCCATACTTAGCGTAGACCGGGGCAAAAGCCCGCTGCGGGGTAAAAGTCCATTTTTGTATTGGGCAGTTCCTAAAAAAGCAACCGACGTTCTGAGCAGCAGTTCGTAATTACCCTTTCGATCGATCAGGTGCTGTGGAAATTGGTTTGCGAATTTCGTTAAACATAACCTTAAAAATGAGGTAAGTTTAAAAATTATCTTTTTACTCTCCAGTGGACTACTTAAGAAATTTAACTTAGATGTAAACATTTAGGCAAATACAATATGGGGAGATTTATTACCGTTTTAGTAGGCTATTTATCCATGTTGTTGATTTTGTCGGCGCTGTTGCCGTTTGTGAGTTAATAATTTACAATTAAAGTTGTGATAGTTCGGGGCAAAAGTCCGCGGCTGCGGACATTTGTTTTACATTAGGACTTTTACCCCATGAACAGGATTTTTGCCCCATAGACATCGGACTTTTACCCCAGCCCATGGGGCAAAAGTCCTATTTTACAAAAAAAATTAAACTTAATATAAATGTATATATATTTTTTTACTGTGACCTATAGAATAAAATAGTAATATAAATTAACTGCAAACACATAAAAAAATCATTAAATTTTTACAAAATGGCGGACATTTCTTCATTTATTCGTTAGGTGCGGGCTCCTGCCCCGGTCTACGCTACTGAAAATACGAAATACCCGGTATTTTACCCCTATTTGCACATAACAAAATAATACAACGGCTGTTTCTAGTCATTGTTTATATTCCAATCGGAGTCACTAAAAGCACAAACACAATTCATTAAACTACACAAAAACTAGAAATTCGTAAATATTAAACACCCACAATAAATAAAAAGGAATTCACAGAGAAAACTTAAAACACAACAACAAAAATGGCGCGGAGCCGGTTCTGGAGTGTATTTTGAGCATGTCGCTAAAGAAGGACAGGCCGATAACAAGAGGTTTGTGCGCATGCCCAATTCTGCTGGGAGGAAAGGCATCGGACAGGTAAGCCGTGCGCTCGGACGCATTTTTTCACCCATAAAACGTAACATTTATTTGTTCAGGAGATAATTAAGTTGTACGTATCTAAAGGTAAATGTCTATGATTAAGATTCATTACCTGTTGAGAGAGATATCCATCCTCTGCGGCACTTTTCTTCATATAACACAATTATAATTTTAATACAGTGGCATTTGAATACCTATTATTTTTAAAGTTTTTACCTATATCACAAAAATAACAACAAAATTGATAAATAGGGGAAAAATTAATTCCCTGACCTCGCAGCCTCTACATAAGATGCTATTTTAAATACACAGGCCTTATGGGGATTATGCATTCTACTTTTTTTTTATAGGTCCGTACTTTGAAAAACGTAATTGTGAATATTTTTAAACAAAGACTAATAGAAATGACGAGATGCCCTGCCCTGAAGACTACAAAAAAACATTGTGTCGTTCGTGAAGTAATTTCAAGAGGAAATGGACAGCTGCTAATTATAATACTGACTGCTTTGTAAAATACAATGAACAGTGTCTATCTGGTATCGATAAATTGCCCATTTGCAGCTAGATTTAACTGTGAAGTTGCATTATTTCAGAAATTGTTGTGTACTATATTTATTCACTAAGAAACCTATAGATAATGTCCTGTTTTTGAACACGAATACTGCCATGTGGAATGAAGAGGTTTGTCTTTCTCTACGCCCATGGTCGTCAATTTGAACGGTGTACAAACATCTCGTTTGCAAACGCAACTCAAAAGACTGCATATAACTTAAGGTGGCACTGATCCTTGTCTAACCGACCACGTTGCCGCTTGTCTTCCTATTTCCCTCTCTCTTTATTTTGTATCTTGATAGGGAAACATTATAATGAGTGTACCGGGGTTATCCGTGTAATTCTCGAATGTTGGTGCGGATATAAATGTAGATGACAATGGGTATATAAGGAGTTTTAATAATAGAAAATCCCACACACAAGGGATACTTTGATATTGATGGCCGCTTTACTTTTGTAAAAGGCTTTTAGTACATTTTACCGCTGTTGTTGGGATTGCTTGGGTTATGGCTGCCCGTAGAGTCCTAACAAGGACGAAATGGCCTTGGTGGTCTACCCGCCCCAGGGTATCCATTGTGCTTGGATCCCTGTGTATTCCAATATAAAAAACAGTAACACACTTGTCCGATCTATCACAATTATTCGCTTTTAATTGTTTTCGCGGACACTATATTATCTTCTAAATTAACAGTTTTATTTATAAAAATACTAGCGTGTACCCGGCCTGCGTTGCAGCCCGTCATTATACGACGTGAGATAATAAGGCGAACCTCAAACTCAACCGTTTGCCGGCCCGTCCACAATTTCCATGCATAAAACATAGTCTGTCTTCGTCTATTCCGGCTTCGGATCGATCGTTGAACGGGCCGGGGACCGGTTAGGTTGGGTCGTTCGTTCTCCCTACTCTAATTTATCAGTGTTTCTCTATAATACTATGCATGTATTATACATAAAAACCTTCCCCTTGAATCACTCTATCTATTAAAAAAAAAACCTTCAACATCCGTTGCGTAGTTTTAAAGATTTACGCACATAAGGGGACATGAACAGGATAGCGACTTTGTTTTATACTATGTTAAGATGTGTTATCAAAACACCTGACAAGATAGTTCCATGGAGATACCACTCGAACTGCATAACGTGTAAACCATCTTCGAGGGTTGTGGGGGATCTAAGCGTCAGATCAGGAAGGTAGAAAATTGGTTAACTGTCCAAGTCGACGAGGATCATTAACAGTGAAAGGAAGACAATAATAACACAATATTGTTAATTTTTTTCGGCCACAACGTCTTGGCGGCTTAAAACCGTTAAATTAAAGAGAATAATCAGACTGTGGTTTTGTCTTACTTTCTAAGGTGGGATTAACGACGCCATTTTCTATCGTCAATTCGATTTGCCCAACTATTGACGATTCGCATGCGCACTGCAGTGCTGTGTTGATCAGAGTAGTTATTTTTATGCTTTTGGCATACGAAGAACAAAGACAGACATATTCTGGAGCTGGTAGAGCAAGGCAGATGTTAGTGTCAGGTTTAGTCAGGTCATAGTTTTGTTTACTTTCGTGTTTTGTGCAATTACGGAACCTTTCCTGTTAAAACAAACACATATTCTTTCGAATTCTTAGGAGAGATGGCATCTAGATAGACTAGACTAGAAAATATCGTTTTTTAGTATTGAAAATACTACTGGATGCGTATATACGGGTATATTTCATGAAAAATGTACGCGACATGCGACATGCACATAAATAACACGGCGGTGAAGTCTAAACAAACATCCGAGCAGCACAGGATCGATGACATCATCTGCTGAGTAATAATATTGTTTTGGGTTTCGGCATTTATTATTATATTTGTTCATATTAAGATAATATGGCCGGGAGAGAGAACAGTAGAAGTCTGAGAACAGTTAGTAGATAGTTATTAATGATACTAGTTCGATGAACACTATAATGAAACGTGGGCAACGTTGTTGCACAAGTTTCATTAACAAAGTTCATATCGAACGCGTATCATTCAAAATTTAATCTACGATAGTGCAAATAGATTTTATTCGTCTAAATTTTATTGATATCAGATAACGTTTTCGTAATTTTTAAAATTTTCAGGTGTCCATATCATGGTAACAGCATTTTTGGTTGTTTCAATTTCGATAAAATTGGAAAAAAATAAACAGTGAATGTCGCTGAAACAAAGCGAAATAGCGCGGCGGTCTTGGCGTATTACACAGAAAGTCGGGGGAGAATGGATATACCAATCCAAAACATTTCATAGCCGACTTAAGATTTAGACATTTCATGAACAAAGAGTACAAGGACCAGCAGGTAAATGGCTGTGTATAGCTAAAGAAATAATTTTGTCGCTATTTTTGAAAATGTGGTTTTGAGCTCTCTTCAATATGTACTAATATACAGATTATCCTATATTTTTTATTTTAACAAAACAGTAAAATTTACACATTTCTAAGTAGTTTACACATTTCTAAGTATAATAATTTAATTATTATTTCAAACTAAATCGGAGCATCCATGCCGTCATAATAACGCGTGATAGCGGCACGTTACATACTCACAGATAGGAGTAATCTGTGCTGTGACATAATGGTTTCCTTTTCGCATACAGTGGTATGTGGTAGGTATTTTCAATACGCCTATGATACTTGCGTAAGATGCAAGATCTGTGAATTTTTTTATTTCAGTTCTGAATCTGATTTTAAGGTAAATTGTGGCAATTTTAGTGGTTTCAAAAAACTGCTTTTCTAAAAGTTTCTGTGCATTTATTAAAAAAAAATACGGGCATACTATTCGACAATGCCTCCCTGAACAGCCCTTCCAAAATTAGATACTAATTATTTTGTTTAATAGTTGCAAGGTTCCAGAAGTTACCCCTGCACTCAAGCCATTTATAGGTCTTTTATACATGATTGACCTTAAGAACTGTACCCTTAAAGGAAAATTATATTAAACTCTATATTTCAACATAATAAGCGGCATGTGAAGTAACGCGTGTAATACGTATACGAGAACGTGTAGTTCATGCCAACAACATGAGAAACTGCGTTGCCAAATCAACACTTCGCGTCGTGATGTATCAATAGTACAACAAGCGGCCAAGTGCCAGTCAAACTTCTATATGTTTTTGCGGTCTTCATTTTCGCATCTTATTAAAATGAAAGCTAACAAGATGAATTCAGAAATATTAGTATTTAAGGTTTGTCTATAAATGTTTTGAAATACAAATGGAAAATGTGTATACCTAGTAGCTACAGCTTTAATTGGTGATCAAATTTTTAATTTTGTGACAAATATTGTTAATAAACTGACTTTTGGCCATGAAGTGCATGTAGGTTACGTAATAAACTCATACACAATTTACCTTTAGATACGTACAGCTTATCTCCTGCGCAAACAAAAGTTACGTTTTATGGGTGAAAAAATACGTCCGAGCGCATGACTCGCCGGTCAGCTTCCCTATGGGCACCTTCGGGCATGCGCACAAACCTCGTGTTATCGGCCTGTCCTACTTTAGCGACATGTTCAAAATACACTCCAGAACCGGCTCGGCCGCCATTTTTGTTGTTGTGTTTTAAGGTTTCTCTGTGGATTCCTTGTAATTTTCTTAGATATTGTGGGTGTTTAATATTTACGGATTTCTAGTTTTTGTGTAGTTTAGTGAATTGTGTCCGATTGTAAGAAAATTAATTCTGTCAAAGTTGCTGGTTGGTTAATTTTTCGGTTAAAATCTGTACACCCCGATATTAAGCTTTTAATAAAGCCAGTATTCTACGGGTCAAGTTCTCGGACAAACACTTTTCAAATTCTTGAACAAGAAATTTTGCTTGAAAATGTTTTACACGTACCCAAGTTTTTGCCAAATTGTAAAAATCAATACAAGTTAAATACCAACTAATATTTGACTTGAGGTTAGATACGCGATAACACCGTAAATTGGTTACTTTGCTGGTTTTGTTTGTTTTTATATTCGATTTTATAAGACTAGTTTAATTCACTTGCTCTTGTTCTCTTCCTTTTCGCATTAAAAACACGACGACGAATAATTTTTAAACAAATTTTAGAAATAAACCCTTAAAAACAATTTTCTATCCTCAAAATCTGATAAGGTTTGCAACTAAGTTAAAATGCCAGAAATCACTACCTTTTTTCCCAACTTGATCAAAAATTGAGAAGACATTTCAATTTTTTGGCAAGAATTTAAATTTTAAAGCCCGGACCTGTCTATTTTCCCATTCGTCAAACGATAATGTCGGGTTTGTGCGCATGTCTAATAGTGTCTAGCTTTGTTTACATGCGCGAGGCCATAAAACTGCCACCTTCGTGATTATTGTTTGCTTATCTAACGGTAAATTGTCTATGGATAAAATACCTTCAATAACTCTACGTTTTCCATTTCTACAACTCACGCGTAATACTCATTTGTTCAACGCGTGTTTTAGGTTTAAAATAAACCCGAACTTAAAATAACTGAATATTATTTTGCTCCCGTCAATTTTGATGTTATAGATAGTTCAATATAAATAGCTGAGCTATGGAACCTATTCGATTGGTGTAAATTCTATAGACTGTATTTCTGACTTCTATTTAAGTGTTTATTAAGGCTGCTCGTTTAGTTGAAAGTGGTTCTTGTTGTTAGATTGCGGACCTTTAAGTGATAGGAAGAGGTTAGTAGAAAAATATACCCTTCAATGAATTTGTTTATAGATCGGTGAATTTCACAATTTAATGTTGTGTATGTTGTATAGCATTGTCTAAAACATAGAATTTTGAAAACATTTTCGTCTCCGGTACATAAAACATTGTTGTCGATACAATGATACGATACGAAAACATCGACACCAACGGAGCAAAAACGACAATGGGTTTTGACTCTACGGTTTATTGCATCGATGGTAGGTGATTTCAACGTTTTCAGTTAATAATAATATATAGGGCGGATTGTATGCACTTAAATTTAGGCAAAATAATATGCATATACATGCCTTGTTTGACTTTAAAATAAGCAGTTAATTGCATTTTTTACCGAATATGTATACTGGTATACAATATTTCTTAATTTATTATAGTAAAATGAGGTAAAAAAAAACATTGGGTTGCACTAAATCCAAAATTAGTTCTTTAATGGCTTCGAAATGCTCTGCGTAGAATATTGGGGCCTTAATCCATGTTCCTCACCGGATAATTATTACAGGTTCTGAAGGTAAACTAACTTCCGGTAATCTCTCCTTATACAATAGGTGCTTTTAGAAACACTTTTTTTACATTTGAAATTAATTTATTTTAATTTAAATACAGTTTGCTAAGCAGGTAATAATAACGCATTATTAAGTGACAATAAACAACCCCTAACAATATACTTACAAACCCCGGAAACCCTCAATAAATACCTTGTGTATAACCCAAATGTAAATATACTTATTGTAATCTTCAGATTGGAAAATCCCTGAAATAAGTACCGAATTGGACATTAAACCTTTAACGTTTTAAATTTTTTGATAAAGCCGAAAACATAAAAATATGCTCTTAAAATAATAATTTATGAAACATATGCATTTTATTATAAAATTGACAAAATATGCAAAAAATGCATATTATATATATATGCATTAATCATCACAAATAGGATCTTGTGAACGAAATATATCATTTAGGAGTTTTTGGTAATCTCACTGACCAAGAGGGAAATAGAATCATCAGTGCTGGATTTACCATTAGGCTGAGTAGGCTGGAGCCTAGGGCGGCAGGTTTTAGGGGGCGGCAAATTTGGCCCAAAATTTTTTTTTTGTCTTACAGAATTAAATGGTACAATCTTTATTCATGGTTGACGGGTAGTATTTTTTTAAATAAACTTTATTGTTGGCCGTGTCTGTTAATGGAGATAAAAAAAAGGTAGTTGGAACTTTACTGGCTTTGCAGAAAGAAATTTCATTTTCAATAAAATAAGTAGGTAATCATAAATTTTAAAAATATTTACTAAAAATTATTGACCAAATTTGGGCGTGGTCTTAAAAATTTTTTGCCTGCGGCACATTTCGCCTGCAGCGGGCTTTTTCTTTCCCGAACACTTCGCCTGTTTCACAACTCACGAGCCGTCACTGGTATAGAGGCGGCAAAAATTGAATAGCCTACTAGCGGCAAATTTGTAAATCCGCCACTGAGAATCATACTGAAGAAAAGCAGGTCGAAGTACAAAGAATGCTTCATGATTTTAAAAGGAGAATCTCGGTGCTTTCATAAGGTGGAATTCTCAACGTCATTCCATCTATTGCCAACCTATAACCTATTTCGCGTTGCTTTTTTTAGTTTATTATTAAACTAGCGTGTATCCGGCATGCGTTGCAACCCGCTGGTATAAATACAAACCCGAACAAACCCGATATATTAGTACCCGGCATGCCACTTTCTGAAATTTCACCCGTGCGAAGCCGGGGCGGGTCGCTAGTTATACATAAAAACCTTCCCCTTGAATCACTCTATCTATTAAAAAAAAACGCTTCAAAATCCGTTGCGTAGTTTTAAAGATTTAAGCATATATAGCTGGTAGGGACGGACAGACAGCGACAGCGACTTTGTTTTATACTATGTTAAGATTAAATAAAATTTAAATAAAATCAATATCGTTGGTACAATATTTAGGTAATATCTGACAAAAAAATCTTAGCCGATATTTTTCGCTATACAATTCTCCTAAAATATTTAATGAAATTCCTTGATATTTATTTAATGTGTCAATTGTTACCTATAAAATATGAAGACGATAATGATTTTATTTAAATTTTGTGTAAAAGCTAAAAAAATTAAATAAATATTCGCGAAATAGGTTATAGGTTGGCAAGCATGTTGATACTCCCACCTTAAGTTTAGTTTGTTTTTAATGTAAGTTTCCCGTTGCTATAAGACTTTGTATCATATAAATGAACAGGAAAATACATTTTTCCGTGGAAGAACAGCCTTAAGCATGTGTGAAATTTATAGTTTCTCTACCGCGCAATTTAATAATAGATGCTCTAATTTTAGTTATAATTTTAATGGCACGAGAGGTAATTTTGAATTCTGCATCGGTTAGTCATTGCAAGATAATCCTAAACCTATCGTTGGAGAAAACGTTCAAAAAAACATTACCTAAAGTCGACAATTTAATTATTTTTATGACAGACGTTAGCAATGATATCTACCTAATTTATAATAGGGCTCGAAATTGTATTCGAATAATTCGAATATTCGACTATTCTAAATTGGAATTTTTTGTTAGTTAAAAAATTCGACTATATATTCGACTATTCGAAATTCGAATATTATATGAATTTGTTGAACTTCTTGTTCCAGTTTTTGTTGTTTCTGTTTATGTTTATTTTTATAATTTTATTTTCGTTGTGTAAAATGTTTGATTTTTTGTGTTCAATAAATAATCATTTTGTTTAGTTTTGTTAAGTTTTCATATCTTGAAATAATTTAACAGAATTATTTATTTGTCATCTTACTTTATTCCACAAAATGCACATTATTATTATTCGATAATTTAGATATTAAAAATGACTAATACTTAAAAATATTCCTTTATTATGTTTAAGCAGTTAAACCACTTCTACCGTGATTAAACGACTGTGTTTCGATATTTAAATAGACGACTACTCGAATAATCGACTATTTAAATATTCGACTATCTAAATATTCGACTATTCAAATATTCGACTATTCGAAATTCGAATATTATATGAATTTGTTAAACTTCTTGTTCCAGTTTTTGTTGTTTCTGTTTTATGTTAAATAAAACACCGGGTTTATTTTTATAATTTTATTTTCGTTGTGTAAAATGTTTGATTTTTGTGTTCAATAAATAATCATTTTGTTTAAGAGTTTTTTATTTATTACAGAGTTCTCAAGTTCTCATATCTTGAAATAATTTAACAGAATTATTTATTTGTCATCTTACTTTATTCCACAAAATGCACATTATTATTATTCGATAATTTAGATATTGAAAATGACTAATACTTAAAAATATTCCTTTATTATGTTTAAGCAGTTAAACCACTTCTACCGTGATTAAACGACTGTATTTTGATATTTAAATAGACGACTACTCGAATAATCGACTATTTTAATATTGAAATAATTTAACAGAATTATTTATTTGTCATCTTACTTTATTCCACAAAATGCACATTATTATTATTCGATAATTTAGATATTAAAAATGACTAATACTTAAAAATATTCCTTTATTATGTTTAAGCAGTTAAACCACTTCTACCGTGATTAAACGACTGTGTTTCGATATTTAAATAGACGACTACTCGAATAATCGACTATTTAAATATTCGACTATCTAAATATTCGACTATTCAAATATTCGACTATTCGAAATTCGAATATTATAGGAATTTGTTGAACTTCTTGTTCCAGTTTTTGTTGTTTCTGTTTTATGTTAAATAAAACACCGGGTTTATTTTTATAATTTTATTTTCGTTGTGTAAAATGTTTGATTTTTTGTGTTCAATAAATAATCTTTTTGTTTAAGAGTTTTTTATTTATTACAGAGTTCTCAAGTTCTCATATCTTGAAATAATTTAACAGAATTTTTATTTGTCATCTTACTTTATTCGACAAAATGCATATTATTATTATTCGATAATTTAGAGATTAAAAATGGCTCATACTTAAAAATGTTCCTTTATTAATAATTTATTATGTTTAAGCAGTTATACCACTTCTACCGTGATTAAACGACTGTATTTCGATATTTAAATAGACTATTCGAATATTCGACTATTTAAACATTCGACTATTCAAATATTCGACTATTCGACTATTCGAATTATTCGACTATTCGAATAACATACCAAACGACTATTCGAATACTTATATTTTAAAAATTCCGAGCCCTAATTTATAATGAGGAGCTGCCAAAATGCGTTAAACACATTGTCTTTCGTAAAATTCATAAAAATAAAATACCGCAACAAGTAATAATAATTATTATGGTATACAGGGTTGCCCAGAAGTCCGGAATAAAATTAATATAGCCTTACCCTGTAACTTTTAGGGAAAACGCTCGGACACGTCAATTTAGTTTTATATATGCTTACATTTTGACGTTATTCGTTTGTTTTTTTATAGACATTTGTCGAAGATATGACGACATCGATCTTTTTTTTAAATGGAAATATACAGCTAGTAATACATCATTTGAAAGCTAATACAGTATGTTCATAAATTTCGGCGCGATTCTGTCAAGCTATTTCGAAATGGCGACTGTTAAAAGTTTTTAAAAATCTCTAAGTATTTAAATAAGCGGAAATGATAAATCATTGATGTTTTTTTACCTTTCAAGGTAGTTGAAGGGAGATCAATGCTGTATTGGACACAGGTGCACTGAGAAAAAAAAACCTTCTATTCCTTATAAGAATTCACAATCATACTCTTTGTACAACTGTTTAATATTATATGTGACAACAACACGCTTTCCTACTGTAAGACAACGAAAATTGCTAGACCGTCGTATAGTAATAATATCACGGTAATGTAGCCAATAGGAAATAGGAGTTAATGCTACCATAGAATGGTTTATAGACATTATTGCTCTGAATACTTACAGTAATTATCAAGTTCTATTGTGGGTGTGATCTGGTTTTATACACTGTATTAGTTCCGACTGGCAATTGTAATGAAACTGGACATTAATCATAATAATATTTGCTTACTACGGTTAATAAAGCATATATTTACCAATGAAAATCAGTACTGTAGTTCTCAAAAATTTAAATAGCTTCTATTGTGATATTGTTCTTGTCGTTTACCATTGCATACGATTATCTATTATGCAACATGGTTTACTGATATCGTAAAATTCGTCCATAGATTATAAAGTCCATTAGTAATGATGGGTTGTGCGAAATAAGAAACTTGTATTGGTTTATCTGACATGCAATGTTTTAAAAAACTTATACAGAATAAAATAAATTAATTGAAACAGGTATTGGGTATTGGTACGATCAAGAGAATTAAAATTCAGACAGGACAGCTAGAAGACTCCGAACAACGATGTGACCTGCGCAACAATTACGTCGAAACTAATACTACTCCCGTCTGACACGTGCTGGTTGCAGTGGAACTTCTTCAAAAGATGTTCTATATAGTAAAACAAGCTTTTTTTTTTAAATTTATTTTTAAAATTTCCTAAAACCTATTTTTACACACAATGTGTTAATTTTGACACCTGCTGGGGTAACTGGGCCGTAACAAGCCAGGTACCCAAAAAGTATTTTATTTCAAGCTAAATGAAAGAATCTACATGATTTTTACGAAAAACAATTTTTTCTTTTTTCTTTCCCTCCTATTTCACCACCTTCACATGTCTCCGACATAGTTTAATTAAACTAAAGATCTTTTATTACGTACACTTAAAGATTATTTTTACAAAGTGTTTTTAAAAAAAACTCCCTAATTTTTCTTTTTTCTCTTCATTTCCCACCCACAGTGGCTTTGCACTGGTCCTGGACTTTTCAGTATGCTGAAATCTTTTCTGTCTTTTGACTATAAAAGGTTTTTTCACTCCTCGTGTTTACCATTGAAAGCTCCATTAAGGCTTATATAGTCTCACTTTTATTTTCTCTACTGCTAATAACTCAGCTCAGCTTTGTACCCTTTACTTTGTTTTCCTGATGATGAGTGCTTCTACACTCGAAACATGTCGATTCAATTCTATTATGAATCATTCTAGGTTCGCCTAGTTTTTTGAATAAAAAATTGTGGAGAAAGACTTTGTGCTTTTTTTTTTTCTATATCATTCAAATCCACTTTGAGTATGGACTACTTCTTCAAAATTAATACTACTACGCTCGGCGATTGCCGATCGCTCCGAACCCCCCACTGACGTCTTGTGGATTATAGGTTCTAACGGATACAATTCGTTTTTGGGGACGCTATTCTGCTTTCTTAATTATTGTAGGGAAAGCGCTTTACTGGGAACAAAATGGGTCGCATTGAGAAGAGAATTTATTTCTTAATAAAATTGCTATATTAAAAGTAGTCCAGTATTCAACAATACTGTGCTGCTAAAGGAACTGATTACTACCAATAAAAACACTGTTCTAGCAAATCTGGAATTGATATAGCACTAAAGCGTGCTGATAAACTAGCAATTTATTTAATATGGGTTAATAAAAAATATAGCAAAGCTGTTGTATTAGATCATTTTTCTCAGTGTACCAAAAAAATTACGTACCGAAGGCCTGTTTTTATTTTTGATTTTTTTATCAGTACATTTCTAGCCGTCTGAAAAAAATAAAAGTTATATTCTGTTGTAAATTAAATAACATTCCGTATGAAAGATAATATTAATCGAATCGAAGCGAGATGGTGGAAACCTAATCTACCTATATTTATGTTTGCTTTGAGATACTTTATATTGTTACTAGGTACTCTTAGTTCTTATTACTATAGGATATGGGAGGACAACGCATTTCCATACCTGAACATTAGCAAAGAAATTACCGATTTTTTCTGATTGTCACATCTATGATTCCATACAATTAGTTATGTTGTCGCCCTTGTAATAAAACTCCAATTAAATATTTTAATTATATGTTGTCCATTAATTATGATAACCGAGTCCACCGGTAGATTAACCAATTGCCGGCTAATACTCGGCATATTTCAGGTAGCAAATGTATTCGACCATCGGGCTGCAAATTTCCAATTAATTAGTCGGAGTTACATAGCGCTAATTATGCAGCTGATAAACAATAGAACATCGCCAGTGTATCGGACGCAAGCTAATGCATGTCCTTCTGTCCGTACGTGATTCCATATTGGAATAATTGGAATTAAATTTGTGTAGGTACCCGGGTAACTTCGGTCAGACTTTTGACTTACGGTGTAAAAGCAGACGGCAAATTTACGGTAAATTTTGCAGTAATAACAATGACAATTTACTGTTAGTAGTTTGTTGGTACATAAAGTATGTTTATGGATCATTCGGAAAAACATTTACTATTGTCTAAATTTGAAAAATCCATTCAAAGCAGGGCGAACCACTAAAAATATATAGGGTAGACTGGGATTTGTTCAGGTTCGTTCAGGTGGGTTCTGATCCACTTTAGAATTAATCTATTGTCTCCAGAGTTTTATTAAACTTTAAAACGTCAGCTTTGATCCACTTTAGGATTAACCGTTTGTTTCCGGCGTTTTATAAACCTTTAAAACGTCAGCTTTCATCCACTTTAGGATTAACCGTTTGTTTCCGGCGTTCTATAAAACTTTAAAACGTCACTTTGAACTTTTTTAGGATAAACCTTTTATTTCCAGCGTTTCATATAACTTTAAAACGTCACTTTGATCCCCTTTAGGATAAACCTTTTTCTTCCAGCGTTTTATAAAACTTAAAAACGTCACTTTGATCCACTTTAGGATAAACCTTTTATTTCCAGCGTTTGATATAACTTTAAAACGTCCCTTTGATCCACTTTAGGATTTACCTTTTGTTTCCAGCGTTTTATAAAACTTTAAAACGTCAGCTTTGATCCCCTTTAGGATTAACCGTTTGTTTCCGGCGTTCTATAAAATTTTAAAACGTCACTTTGATCTTTTTTAGGATGAGCCTTTTATTTCCAGCGTTTCATATAACTTTAAAACGTCCCTTTGATCCACTTTAGGAATTACCTTTTGTTTCCAACCATTTATAAAACTTTAAAACGCGACTTTGATCCAATTTAGAATGAACCTTTTATTTCAAGCGTTTTATATACCTTTAAAACGTTACTTTGATCCCTTTTAGGATTTACCTTTTGTTTCCAGCGTTTTATAAAACTTTAAAACCTCAGCTTTGATCCCCTTTAGGATTAACCGTTTGCTTCCGGCGTTCTATAAAATTTTAAAACGTCACTTTGATCTTTTTTAGGATGAACCTTTTATTTCCAGCGTTTCATATAACTTTAAAACGTCCCTTTGATCCACTTTAGGATTTACCTTTTGTTTCCAACGATTTATAAAACTTTAAAACGCCACTTTGATCCAATTTAGAATGAACCTTTTATTTCAAGCGTTTTATATACCTTTAAAACGTTACTTTGATCCCTTTTAGGATTAACCGTTTGTTTTCGGCGTTTTATAAAACTTAAAAACGTCAGCTCTGATCTCTTTTAGGATGAACCTTTTATTTCCAGCGTTATATATAACTTTAAGAAGAACCTTTTACTTCAAGCGTTTTATAAACCTTTAAAAGGTCACTTTGATCCTCTTTAGGATTAACCGTTTGTTTCCGGTGTTTTATAAAACTTAAAAACGTCAGCCTTGGTCCACTTTAAGATTAACCTTTGCTTTCCAGTGTTTTATAAAACTTTAAAACGCCACCTTGATCCTTTTTAGGATTAACCTTTTTTTTCTCTAGCGAACAGTACCGTGACTATGTTTGTAATTAACAGACAAGTTAAGATTTATCGATTTATTTTTAAGGAGTGTGTCCTATTTAATATTGATTTTATTCCTATAATCATCCCCCTGTCTACCCCACTGTTAGTAGATAACACAGCTCAGTGCAGTGGTAGAAAAACATTTTATGCCCAACATAAAATCAATGACAATATTTATTAAGCAGTACATTGGGATAGTTAACGTTTCCTTTTGTTACGGCTCTGGGGAAAATCGACGTTTGTTATTTACTTGGTGTATAATATACTCAACGTCGAACACGCACACACCCATGTTTTTTAATTATTCAGATAAATCTATATCATAGGTTGGTAGAGTTTTGCTTCGGTTAAATATTACAATGATAGGATCTTATGAAAACGGACTCGAGGTAATTAAACAGTTTTTTTTTTGGCGGTGGACTTCGAAAATTGGCTTCACTACCATAATAAATACTCGGTTTCGTGGTGTGTGGAAAGGTGCATCCATGGATATTTACCTTTAGATAAGCAAACAATAATTACGAAAGTGGCAAATTTATGGCCTCGCGCATGTAAACAAGGCTACACACGATTAGACATGCGCATTGCAACATTATCGTTTGACGAATGGGAAAATAAACAGGTCCGGGCTTTAAAATTTAAATTTTTGCCAAAAAATTCGAATTTCTTCTCAGTTTTTTTATCAGGTTGAGAATTAAGTTAGTGATTTCTGGCATTTTTAGTAGTTGCAAACCTATCAGATTTTGAGGATAGAAAATTGTTTTATTCATGCATTTTTAACAGGCTTTTATTAGCTTCACCTGTATGTTTTGTTTGTTTGTTTGTCCGTAACCGACTACTTTGAACCCGATTTTGACCCACTTTAAACGGTCAGATTTAATTTAAATTGTGTAGATTTATCAAGAACCGCTGACAATACAATAATCTAGACGCAAAAAATTCTCCTGTCAAATTTTGACAGCTGTCAGGTATAAAACGAAGAAGCGATTTTGACGAAACAAATTATGGGATCGTATAGTATTCGATGCGGAGACTTTGGGAAAAATAAGCAAAAAATTCTCCTGTCAAAATTTGACAGCCGTCAATATGTCAAATCGTTTTAAAAAAATTATATTAATGAAAAAACTATAAGGTCGTATGTATATTGACGGTGGAAAGTTGAAAAAAATACGCAAAAAAATCTCTTGTCAAAATTTGACACCTGTCAATATGTCAGAATTATTACAATAACCGATAGTAATGAAATAAATGTGGGGTCGTATAGATATTGTCGCTAAGGATAGAAAATTAAAAAAAAAAATTCTACCCGTCAAAACTTTAAATTTGGAAAATTTTTGTCGTTTGTTCGGGTTTATATGTATGTTTGTTTGTAACCGACTTCTTTGAACCCGATTTTGAGCCACTTTAAACGGTCAGATTTAATTTAAATTTTGTAGACTTATCAAGAACCGCAGACAATACAATAATCTACTAATCTAGCTCAATCTACCCAAAAAAAATTTTTTTTTTCTTAACAATAATTCAAACTAAAAAATGAAAAATAAATATAGTTTAAAAAAACTAAAAAATACGCTTTGATAATTAATCAAACTAAAAAGCGGAAAATAAATATAGTTTAAAATAATTCTTGAAATTCTTAATATAGGCAGAAAATAATAATGAACGATAAACATCAGTATTATTGTGAAAAAAGCGTGGGTCGCATTGTGCTATATTTTTCTTATATCGAGCACCCCACGCTTTTTTCACAATAATACTAATGTTTATCGTTCATTATTATTTTCTGCCTATATTAAGAACTTCAAGAATTATTTTAAACTATATTTATTTTCCGCTTTTTAGTTTGATTAATCACACTGGCCGACAAAAAAATTTGTTTTTGTTGTAACACAAAGCTAAATAGCATATTGTGGTAGAATGGACCTATCCAAATACGAAAATGAGAAAAAAAAGTTGTAACACGTAACGTTTTCTTGTTACATTAATAGTACCACATTTTTACAATATTATTTAATATCTATTGAAATAATAATTTAAGAATTTTCTAACTGTGTATATCGACTATATTTAAATTTTTACACCTACTAAACATACCTTACATCTAAGAAAAACACAAACATTAAAAATATTAACTGAACACACTAATTAAATTTTATTTTTTCCTTTTATGAGGGGTCATATCTTCTCTTTTCAAAAACCAACAGGAATCACCCATCATGGCTGGATCCCATCGTCCTTGATAGCGAATTTCCATTGTCCTGATATCCTGGTGGAACCTTTCACCCTGCTCGTCACTGATAGCTCCCAAATTTTCAGGAAAAAATGACAGATGGGAATGGAGGAAGTGAATTTTTAATGAAATTCGGGCACCAAGCGATTTGTAGGAATCTAAAAGTTCATCAACTAACTGTTGATAGTTTGCATCCATATTGTTGCCCAAAAATCCCTTACTATACTAACAAATGAGTTCCATGCTCTGAGTTCCTGCCTAGTAAGATTCTCTGTAAAGTTGACATCGTCCAGCAATTTTCTGATTTGTAGCCCAATAAAAATACCTTCCTTTAATTTGTCATCACTTAACTGGGGAAAGACTTGTCTTAGGTATTTGAATCCATCACCGTCTTTATTCATAGCTTTTACAAAGTTTTTCATCAGCTCAAGTTTAATGTGAAGAGGAGGCAGAAGGACTTTTTTGGGGTCTACAAGAAGTGCAAACTTAACATTTTGAGATCCCGGCTGAAATTCACTTCTTTGTGGCCAATCTTTTATTACATAATGCTGATCTACTGCACGACTGTCCCACAAACAAAGAAAACAGCAATATTTTGTAAATCCTCCCTGAAGTCCTACTAAAATTCCTACAGTTCAGGTAATTTTTCTGTTATAAAATGCATCCATTTTTACCGCCCCTAATTAAATTGACTACCTGCTAATGTAAAATGGTCTTATTAAGCTATTGAAAAATGGTATGTATTGGGGCTTTCTCAATATTTTTTCTATTATTAGAAGGGTATTTTCATTATAAAAATTAAGAGCTGGCCTGTGTTAGAAAAATCTTGTCGGCCAGTGTTATCAATGCGTGTTTTTTAGTTTTTTTTTTAACTATATTTATTGTAGTATACATTTTGATCCAGGGAGTTAAGTTTTATTTATTATTATTTTGACGTTTTAATGAGTGAACTTAATACTAGCTTACCGACACATATTACTTCTGTATACATAAAACAGCTCTGTCCACGTCGACGTCGCGTTAGTTCGTTCCGATTAAATTTCTATAAACCCCCTGGCGTTGTTTTCGTACATGAAAACTTTTTACACTTATACCTATTCCGGTATGTATATGTTGACATTTTCCTTTTATGGTTGTTTCCGTGGAAAACTTCGACGAAAATGAAAATAAATCTCCGTGTAGACAGTAACTTGACCTATATTGTGGGGGGAATACGTTTGGTTGGTTTGACATTTAAAATTTAAGGTCATTTTATTCGTCCCTTCCCTTAGTTCTTGCTACGATATCTTGTTCTTATTTATCAAGTTCTGGATAACTTTTCTTTTAAGTTTTTGCTCTACCTTTTTGTTTAAGGGGGGTAGGAGGTAGGAGGGGACAATTACCGCTATGCAAAAATATTCACAACTTTGGTTTGGCTTATCAGAATTTGAACTCGCTAAATCGGGATTTTTTTGTTTTATCAATTTTATAAATAACGAAGTCGTTCTGAATGCTGTTACGACAGTTAGAGGGCGCCATTTACCAGAATCAACAATATATACAGTGTCACCAGTAAAGTCGGCATTATATGGGATTTTTTTTTATTAATAGCTTTATTCAAAATTTGACTTTGGTATCAAGTTCTGCTTCGATCGTGATGAAAATTAAGCAAAAATAGTAGTCACGTGATTCGCATTATCTGTCAAATTTTATTTTTTTCCAAAAAATAATTCAAAAGTGGGGTTATTTCTGAAAATATCGAAAAAAGTTATAAGAAAAAGTTTTTTTTCAATGCAGCTTCTAGCCCACATGCAAAATTTCAGCTGCATAAGATAATTTAGATTTTTCACCTATATTTTGTAAATTGCACCACTTTTGCAAAATAAGACTCGACGCAACCTACATGAAACTTCTCAGTTTTGACGGCGTTATTTCATATACAGTATGTCTCCGTAAGTTTGCATCATATGGAAAACTTTTTTATTATTCATTTTACGAAAAAAAGTTATTCTTCATAAAAAGCTCTGCATGGTCTAAAACCTAAAATACAACCATCAAATATCGAAATTTTCCAGTCATATACGAGGTTTGTCAAAAAATGTAAATTTTTCCCAAGAATGTAAATTTTTCCCAAGAGTAAAGTACCTTTATTTTTGACATTATCAAAAATTGTTATTAAAAAAAGTTGTTCAGAACTAAAAACCACGTCTAAATATGTAATTATACGAATTTATGTTGAAAAATTATTTTATTAATTTATTATTAATTATTTAATTTTTTAATTATTTAATTAATTTAATGCGTGTTATTGCATATTTAGACGTGGTTTTTAGTTTTGATCAACTTTTTTTAATAACAATTTTTGATAATGTCAAAAATAAAGGTACTTTACTCTTGGGAAAAATTTACATTCTTGGGAAAAATTCACATTTTTTGACAAACCTCGTATATGACTGGAAAATTTCGATATTTGATGGTTGCATTTTAGGTTTTAGACCATGCAGAGCTTTTTATGAGGAATAACTTTTTTTCGTAAAATGAATAATAAAAAAGCTTTCCATATGATGCAAACTTACAGAGACATACTGTATATTTTCTTTAAAGCCATATTAAATGCGTGTTTTTCTACAAAATCAAAATTGGGCTAATAAAATTTGGTCGCATGTGATTCAAAGTTTATTTGTTTTTGACCCTGTATAAGGTAACTTCATAAAATAAGTATTTTTGAAAACGTAGTTTGTGTCTGAAAGTAATACACGTTAACGTGATTATGACGTCGCTTAATAATAAATAATAATAAAGGGGTTTTAAATTAAATCGTTGAAAATAGATAAACTTTACGTTGTTAAACTAAAATTTATTTTCCACTTAAAAAATACTTTACTGAAGACACTGTGTTCTTTGTTGTCTTGATATTAAGGTGTATTACTTTCAGACACAAACTACGTTTTCAAAAATACCTATTTTATGAAGTTACCTTATACAGGGTCAAAAACACTTTGCATCGCATGCGACCAAATTTTAATAGCCCAATTTTGATTTTGTAGAAAACACACGTTTAATATGGCGCTACTTTAAAGAAAATGAATCTGAAATAAATCATTGTCAAAACTGAGAAGTTTTATGTAGGTTGCGTTGAGTTTTATTTTGCAAAAGTGGTGCAATTTACAAAATATGGGTAAAAAATCAAAATTATCTTATGCAGCTGAAATTTTGCATGTGTGCTAGAAACTGCATTGAAAAAACCTTTTCCAATAACTTTTTTGATATTTTCAGAAATAACCCCACTTTTGAATTATTTTTTGGAAAAAATTAAAATTTGACAGATAATGCGAATCACGTGACTACTATTTTTTTGCTTAATTTTTATCTCGATCGAAGCAGAACTTGATGCCAAAGTCAAATTTTGAATAAAGCTATTAATAAAAAAAATCCCTTATGATGCGGGCTTTACTGGTGACACCTGTATATACACCCTGTATATAGTAAATAAATAGATAGCCAGTTTTCAAAATTATTTATAACAGCAGAACAGGACATAAATCTGATACATATGGAAAAAGTGCACCAATTGAACTCGACTCGAAAGAAAACTCTGCAATAAGTACCCATCGGTATAATGGGTATAAAGAAAAAATTGTGGTTAATGGGGTGTGAATGAAAATACACGACCACCCATGACGTTGCGTTAAATATATAACCAAGGGACTTTATTTATCTTAGAAAAAAATATATAAATCACATTATTGTAAGCACTTCATTTTGATACAGCATAGATAATTTTATTATTAACAAATCGTCGTGGGTGGTCCAAGTTAAATACATATATACACATACGAAGAAGATATTGTGTACAACGTCCGAAGTCAACTTAGTTATAATTCAAATTGCCTCGTTGAGACGGTAGATGGCGCCAAAAGCCATGCGCTTCATCCTCTCGGCTGATCGCCATATTTAAGCAGTACACACGTTCCCTTATTTTGTTAGATCCTAGCCACAACCACCTTGAAAGAAGCCGTGAAACAGAAACATCGACAACACTGCTTGAAGATCCATGTGTCACGTGACTTTTTTAAGGTTAGCCATGGTTTAGTATGTAATTTACGCGCGAACTAGGTGTAGGTGTCGTATTAATTTGTATTTTTATCCGGTTTTCGATTGATATCTAATAGAAAATTTAAGTGACATGATTGCTAAGAACCTCTACAAAATACTGATGAAAATTTTTGGTGCGGGTATGCTCTAATAGAATTAATAAAGTGAAAAATCCAACAGCCTGGCGGTTTGTTTACGGGTCTTATAAATGGCGGCAGAATTTTATTTGTTTTAATTTAAAAGTTGTGTTTTTTGTATTCTAGTTAGCTCTTTGGGATAAACTTTATTGTTTTGTGGCTACACTTAAGTTATTAAATATTGAAGTGTTTATTTAACTTGAAGGTATATGTGAATTAGTTTAAAAATTTCACAAGTAGAGATAGATGGATAGAGTATATAGGATACCTCTAGATATCTAGGTACTTAGGTAAGTTCTATTTTTTTCTTTAATTTATTTATCAACATGTCAAGCCCCTGCTGTATTCCTGGGTGTAACTCAGGTAACTCTGACTATAAAAGTATTTTAAAAGCAGGTGAAGAGAGTGTAATATATTTTTATAGTTTAGATTTGACCAATGACTGTATAAATATTGTTAGTCAGGTTTCAGTGGACATTGACATGAAGGTAAAGGTATTTTTAAAAGGTAAGAATTGGCTTACAATGATTTGAAATGGATTTTACCCTTAGAAATGAAACTAAGCAGGTGGCCTCAGCTTGAAAACTTATTATAACGAAGTTACCCAGATAGTAGGTGCCTTTCTTAAGACAAGACAAAACAAACTTAACAGGTACCATCTCAATAATTTCTATTGCCTCCTCCAGCTACAACTACTGCCTGTACAACTGTACACGTCGGTTCATGCCATCAATTAGCCCGCGAATATCATCCTGAGTAATATTCCTCCATTCTTGACTCTTATGACGCGGTAGTAATTCAGGTCCAGTTGCTGGCCTGCGTAAGTTGAAATTACCCTCGCGTAATCTTCGACGAACTGTCCAAGAACTGACATTTTTATACGAACATCTCGAACTTGGGTTTTCACCTGTACTGACGTCAAACGACGATTCCAAAGAGTTTTAAGTACAAGAAACCGGTCATCAATAGCTTTAGTTTTGCGTTTCCTATAAATCATTGACATCATCAAGATAATGTTGCACTTGGCATTTGGGTGAGAACAAATGCACGTGTTGAAATGAATTAATAACCAAAATTCAAAGAATATTTGCCGCTTAATGAAAACTGATATTTTGAAGTAATTTTACTTCTTAATTATTCCGCAGGGTGGTTTGCCGCTAGGCAAAAAAAAACAACTTTTCGATTACCCTGATATAATATCTTAAAATTTGTATAAGCATGTTGAAACTAAAAATGTATCTATTCTCTCTAAAAAATTACTTAAATCGGAGGAAAAATAAAAAAATTATTAATGCCTAAACTTAATCCAAATTTTATGATGCCCGTTTTTTTTTTGCACGGGGCTGTATTTTTCATTTTTGGGGTACATAAAAATTTGGGACTAGAAATTAAAAAAAAAAAATTTAGTCGATTAAGCCGTTTTAAACATTTAATTTTCAGACCATAAAGCAACAAATACCTACTTAGGAATAGTAATTATGTTATTACTCATTTAGTAGACATTTTAGGCCATGACTGTCGTTAAATTATGCAAGAAATTCTGTAATAAATCCTTGATATCTTAACATTTTCTCCAAGACAGCGAAAAAAGTCTATTTTGCATAACACAGCGTTAAACAGTGATTGCAACTGAATGCCTAGGTTTTGACAGTATGGAAAGTAAGTGAATAGTTGCTGCATTTACAATGTTTAACATTATGTTATTAAATTACTAAATTTACATACGTGTATAGAAACTAAAACTATGTCCTGTTTTGTGTAGTTACAGGGATATATTCAGGGTCATCTTATAATCTTTATCATAACAAGCCGACGCGACGTCCAATGCACCAGGTTTTGTTTATTTATTTATTTATTTATTTTCAACAAAACAGCATCTACAGTGGCGGATTCAGAAAAAATTGACAGGGGGGGCACTTACTTGTTATCTTGGGGTGCACGAAAAGCCCGCTGCGGACAAAACGCGCCGCAGGCGAAAATTTTTTAAGACCACGCCCAAATTTGGTCAATAATTTTTAGTAAATATTTTAAAAATGTATGATTACCTACTTATTTTATTCAAAATGAAATAAGATAAAAAAAATAAAAAATGGCCAATTTATTTTTCATTAGCGGGTACATTGTTTAAAAGTAAAGTTCAATCTTCTGGTTTTATTTCCAGCAAACTTATCAATAACAATAAAGTCCCTAGATCTACACTTTGTGATCTGTGTCAAGTTAATTTCGGGTTTAGGTCTTCCCTCAATTTTAATTTCAATTTTTTGCTCAATACTTAATGAGCTAAAATTGTTTCTCAAATATTCCACATTCATAGCCGTTTTGGCATGTTTATTTTTATTAAAATAAGTCCTTACTACCCCAAAATAATACACTTTCTTTGTAAACAAAACCACAGATTACAGTTTTCTGTAACAAAACACAAATTCTAAAATCCTAAAATGTATGCTTTTTATCTAACGTGCTTTTACGCCATCTTTTCGCTAATTATCAAACCACGTTGAAAACCTGATTTTTAATATCCATTTCTAAATGCTGTAAAGTTTTGGCATCAAAAAAATATTTGGTTGTTACAGTACAATGCTTTGTCACTGAAATTTTGGGTGTTGCGCTTAGGTTGGTTCGTGCGAAATTATTATGACAGGGGGGCACGTGCCCCTGTGCCCCCCCTCTAAATCCGCCACTGAGCATCTATAAGGATGAACATATAAATTTAAAGAAAACACATGAATGAACTTACTGTTAGTTGAAAAAAAAAGGACTACATTTAAGCAAAGGTGTATTTGCATACACACAGAGCTCACTCTTCCATGTAGCCCTAGGAACATTATATCTTAAACAAAATGAACAACATCTAAGTTACTATCTTAGCAATATACAAATAATTAATAATAATAAAATATAATCAATATTAAAATATTTACAATTAACCACGATTTCCGCAATGAAACTATACCTACACCAATTTTTACTCTAGAATAATACGCTGTTGCCGATAAATCCAAAAACTCACCCCTTTTGGGTTTGATTTGAGCTTAAATTGACTCAATTTGTAGCTATTGAGAATTAGCAGTGCTATGGCGGCGCTTAATGTCGGTTTCAAGAAATGCTGTTGGCTAGTAACCACTTAAAAGTTCAGAATAGTAGCAATGAAACTATACCTACACCAATTTTTACTCTAGAATAATACGCTGTTGTCGATAAATCCAAAAACTCACCCCTTTTGGGTTTGATTTGAGCTTAAATTGACTAAATTTGTAGCTATTGAGAATTAGCAGTGCTATGGCGGCGCTTAATGTCGGTTTCAAGAAATGCTGTTGGCTAGTAACCACTTAAAAGTTCAGAATAGTAGCAATGAAACTATACCTACACCAATTTTTACTCTAGAATAATACGCTGTTGTCGATAAATCCAAAAACTCACCCCTTTTGGGTTTGATTTGAGCTTAAATTGACTAAATTTGTAGCTATTGAGAATTAGCAGTGCTATGGCGGCGCTTAATGTCGGTTTCAAGAAATGCTGTTGGCTAGTAACCACTTAAAAGTTCAGAATAGTAGCAATGAAACTATACCTACACCAATTTTTACTCTAGAATAATACGCTGTTGCCGATAAATCCAAAAACTCACCCCTTTTGGGTTTGATTTAAGCTTAAATTGACTCAATTTGTAGCTATTGAGAATTAGCAGTGCTATGGCGGCGCTTAATGTCGGTTTCAAGAAATGCTGTTGGCTAGTAACCACTTAAAAGTTCAGAATAGTAGCAATGAAACTATACCTACACCAATTTTTACTCTAGAATAATACGCTGTTGCCGATAAATCCAAAAACTCACCCCTTTTGGGTTTGATTTAAGCTTAAATTGACTGAATTTGTAGCTATTGAGAATTAGCAGTGCTATGGCGGCGCTTAATGTCGGTTTCAAGAAATGCTGTTGGCTAGTAACCACTTAAAAGTTCAGAATAGTAGCAATGAAACTATACCTACACCAATTTTTTCTCTAGAATAATACGCTGTTGTCGATAAATCCAAAAACTCACCCCTTTTGGGTTTGATTTGAGCTTAAATTGACTAAATTTGTAGCTATTGAGAATTAGCAGTGCTATGGCGGCGCTTAATGTCGGTTTCAAGAAATGCTGTTGGCTGGTAACCACTTAAAAGTTCAGAATAGTAGGAATATCACTCGGAATATTCTACATTGGTGTAAAGTCCGCCTTCTAGCGCTAGATTTTAATTTTTTCTTAAAACAAAGCGTTTCGACAGAAGACAATAATGACATTTGACATTAACAGCTGATCTGGTTTCGTCGTTAAAGTCCCTGGATTAGCAGTGGGCCGTAGCAAGTTCACGCGTCATATTATTTTCTTCCGATTTCGGTGTTTTTAAGTGATTCTGTGGCTGTTTTTGTGAGTGTGTGTTTTAAACACTTTACTTTTGGATTTTATACTCGATTTTATATAAGTATTTCAGAGACAGATTTTTTTGGTGTATTATTTAAGTTTAATAGTGAGTTCAAACACTAATTTGGTTAACTCATCTATTATTAAATCAATAAAGTGCCTAGTTAAACCATTTATTTATCGTTATATACAGGATGTATCATAACTAAGGGGCAAATACAGCAACAGGAGATAGTAGACTTGAAAATATGTAATTTATGTTTAATAACGCACGGTTGAATTTCAATAAATATGTAACGTTAAGCAAGGTGTTTATTGAAATGTTTCTCGTCATCCAGCATTTAAACGAAATTATCTTAAAAACTAATTGAAATATCGAGATTAATTAATAAAGTACAACTTTTTACGGATAAAAGATCCATCTTCCATAATTTAAGGTAAAGCGGTCAGAAATCTGAGAGATAAAAAATATATGCGAGAATTTATGAAACTCATATTGTGTCAGTCTACTTCCAGCCAAGGGCGGTCCTACGGGGGGGGGTACTGGGGGTAATTACCCCCCCCAGAGACCAGGTTGAGGACGCAAAAACTAAAAATAATATGTCCAAAAAACTATAAATATTTATTATTTTTAAATAAAAAACAAAACCAATAAATTTGAAAAAACATTTTTTATATAAAAATATCAACATCTTAATATTATAAGATATATTCTATTATAGTCCGTCGATAAGTCGATATAATATCGCGAAAATGCTGGTAAACCGGACCGAAGAATGTCCGGTTTTCTAATGACTTAAAAAAATGTTAAAAGCAGCGGCATCCAATGTAAAATATATTAAAAAACAATTGTAGTTTTTTTTAGCTTTATTTTCATGTTCTGATTTCTTTATTATACATATACATTTAAGTTTTGTTTTATTTTTGTGTTTTGACTTACATACATTACAATATTAAAACATACTAATGTTACAATATTAAAACATACTACATCAGTGGCGTATTTACAAGGGGGCTCGCCCCCCCCCCCCCCCCCCAGATATGTATAGTACAATTTTATTGTATAAACAAAGTTCATCTGTCACGGATAATGCCCTCGAAGCTTTTAAAACTTGTTTATTTTGTCGCCCTTTCAAAATTCTTTTAAATTAAAAGAGTGTTTTAAAGTCTGGTATATCGCCGCAGATTAGGCTTTACGGTTATTTTACCCAAAAAAGGGCGTGGTACCCAAAAAATTTTCGCCTGCGGTGCAAAAGAGCGCCTTCGGCGCATGAAAGATTGCGCCTCCAACGCAAATCCTTAAAAGTACCCCCCCGAGAAAGACGTTCCAGGACCGCCGTTGCTTCCAGCACCGGAGATGGAAGGACCTCTGAAGAAGCTCGCCACTCGTGCTAGCGAAACGTTAGGAAGCAATTCCAACCGACGACGGCCTTTAGACCCGAATGATGACTACACTAGCTCATATTGTGTAGCTAGAGTTCTCTAGGAGGTATCTTAAAACTCATTATGGAATCTTGCCCTCAAAAACATACCTACTCCTAATTTGATGCATATCTGTTTAACATCAAATCATCGCCAATTTTATTAAGTCAATATTTACTTGGATCACCCTGTATCTCTTTAACCCTATAAGAAATGAAATTAAATGACATATTTTCCAAGTCCACTATCTCCTGTTGCTGTATAGCCCCTTAGTTACTGGACATCCTATACAGGGTTGAGAAAAATTACCAGAAATTATCTTCCCAAAAAAATCAACTTAAAGTTGAACCGCAACAACTATATTTCCTGCTTTCGTGTTACATCCGGTTTAACCGGAAGTTGATTTTTTTGGGAAGATATTAAAAATTGAAGATAGGGACATGTAAGCCTTTTTGCTCTAAGACGTACTGTTAGAAAGTTATAAGCTGTCAAAGTTCAAAAATGTCACTTTTCGAGAGTCAATATCTCGGAAACTATGAAGTATAGATTAATAATGCATTTAATAAAAAATAATTATAATTTTATGTGGCACTGAAAAATGTAAAAATATACAGGGTGTTCCATTTAAAAAAACTATAACTATCATTCTCCACAACTTGTGGGCGACCCTGTATATTTCAATTTATCACCGATATGTAGATTTTTAACAGCCCTACATTTTTTATATAAGACGTTTTTTGATAACCCCTGTATATTTTCAAATAATCGACCGTTCTGGTAATTTTTCCTAACCCTGTATATACAGGGTGTCCCAGATAAGAATGCACTCTACAGGAATCTCGTAAACCATAGGAGATACAGAGAGGGTTAAATTAGAGAAAAGTTGGCCATAACTGAATCCTGTAACGTCATGTTTTCAAATTAAAAAAATTCCGAATGCTTCCGAAGATATTTATACATATAAAACCGAATATTCGCGATTTCGTTTTAATTGATTTATGATTCTATTTGAAGAGACATTTCAAAATAAATTTAACATTCTCATTGCCACTTTTTCTCCCCTACAAGATTGTTTAATTACATTTTTGATCCGACGTTTCGTTTAGTCACAACCATCATTAACTTTGTTATTTTAAATAGTCGGAAATTTTAATTGTATGCTTAATAAATTCTACGTTTTATTGTAAATCTAACGGTGTATCACACTTATTATTTATTAGACGTTTCGATATAGAAAAACACATCATCAATGAAAATAGGCACATTGTGCATATTGTGCTTTTTATAAATAAATACCAAAAGAAATAAATGTTGTTTTCTTCTTTTCCTTTAGTTTTATAATGTTTTCATATTCTTATTTTGGTAGGTACGGGTCTACCAATATTTTATTTTATAAATAATAAAATTGGTATGTACGCTATATCTTTACAAAATTTTAAGACTCCCTTACAAAATTTAACAGATGGCAAAGGCGAAGGTAAGAGAACTGATTCTGTTTCTGTAGCCAACCGCTTAACGTAAAATATACCAGACTTCAACGGAGTGCCATTAATGACAGGTGATGCGGCGAGTTCTTACATTAATTTGACTTTAGCAGAAGCATATTTTTATATTCAAATGTTGTTCTCCGTGCTTCTCATCCCCCCCAACTCTGCTACAAAACTCTGTTATTCAATAATATTTTTAAGTAAAAACGTCCCAACTCCGGCCCTGTCTACAATAATATAATTAATGTGTTTTGATGGTTTTCATTACGACAATGTAGCCAGCTTGTTGTAATCAATGCTCCGAGTACACTGGACGAGGACGGAGCATAATGGAGTCACCGCCACCCTCAATCGATACAACAACGCTACGAGAACGCTCTACGAGGGTTGGACGTTATTATGGTATAATAGTTATTTATGTACCAAGGCAGTAAAGTGATTCTTTATCGGACGAGTCTGAAATTACGAGATGGGCGAGGCGAACGAGGCGAATAACAGGCGAGTCGATAAAGACACTTTACTGACGTGGTGCATACAAAATTTTATCGCCAACCATTCAGAATTTATAATATAAAAAATTGAGGTATAACTCATCGCAATAAATCGCGAGAAAACTATTATCGAGCTGTCATAGGGAAAGGCGTGACAGTGACAGAAGATTTTTGATTAATAAATGTCTAAGTCACTAATTTGCGGAGGGTAATAGTTATTTACGATATATGATATATGTGTTGTAAAGATTCATATTAAAACACGAGATGTTAAAGTTGTCAAACGAGGCGTCAGCCGAGTTTAATAAAATATCGAGTGTAGTAATATGAATTTACAACAAGAATATTGTACAAAATTTTATCTACTTTCATCTATGAATAAAAATATTTGGCAAAAGGCATTTTTAAAAATAAAAATGCACCTGCTATTAAGTTTACTAATCAAGTTCTTTATGTTACCTTTCGCATGGTTACTGTTTTGCATGGTTACTGTCGAAACTGTGTCAAACGAATTCATGGGTTATTTTTCCGGCAAGCAACGCTCCCAGAAACCATCGACACTATGGACTCACTACTCAATGTTGAGAACGATGATTTCAGTCAAGAAAAATCAAGATATAAGCAAATTTTTTCAACTAATCGCATTTTTGAAAAGAAATTCAGAGGGTTACAAGGCCAAAAAGTCCAAAGTTTTCACAAAGGAAGACGTATGTAAGTTTCTTAGTACTGCAGATGATGAAACATTTTTACTTATGAAGGTTGTTATGATAATCGGCATTTTTGGGGCTTGTCGGCGCGAAGAACTAGCTAAGTTAATGTTGGATCATATTGAACACAATGATTTGTATATAAAAATTGTGATTCCATTCTCGAAAACCAAAATTATGCGAGAATTTGTTATAACAGAAGGAAATGTGACAGGTGCAAGTATTTTTCGAAAGTATGCTAAACTTCGTCCTCTTAATGCAACTCACAGGCGGTTTTTTGTATTCTATGGAAAAGGAAAATGCACCTCCCAGCCTGTCGGAATTAATACTTTTGGAAGTATACCAAAAAAGATTGCAACAAAACTTGGATTAAATAATCCCGAAGGATACAGTGGACATTGTTTTAGGAGGTCCTCAGCCACCATTCCAGTTGATGGTGGCGCAGATACGCAGATGTTAAAGCGTCATGGGGGCTGGAAATCCTCTTCTACGGCAAAAGGCTACGTTGAGAATTCTTTAGAAAATAAGAAACAAATAGCAAAGAAGATCATGGGGTCAGACACTTTAATGATTGGAAATTCGAACGTAAAGGGCTCCATCACATCCACTTCTGGTTTACAAATTTCTAACTGTAAAAAGTGTATTATTAATGTTTATAATAAACCTTAAGTGTTATAATTTAATAATAATTAATTTTAATTAATAATTGGTAATTCATTTTATAATTGTTAATAATAAATCATTCTTCTAAAAAGTGTGGTTTTATTTAACAGCAAAATGTTAATAAAACCGTTTTTTTCCATTACAGCACTAGTGCTGTAAAGGCATCTATTACAGCCCTTACAAAACGATTTACAAAACTGTAAAATTCATATTACTAAATGAAAGTAGATAAAATATATTTTATTATTAGGTTGACATATCATGTCATAATATGAATTTGACAAAATTTTAACCTAGATTTGGTTAGATTATGGAGGACTTGAGGTAGGAGGCCGATCGCAATGCATTGGATTCGGTCCCAAATTAGAATCGGTAATTCAGCTTTACGAGTTGCCATAAGATGGCGCTCGTGTTCGAAGTGGGCTATCAAATAAATGGTTTCTTATGGACGCGATAACTATTTTTATTTAAATTAGTTCTTTAAGGAACAAATAAGGACTTTTATATGAATTTACACTTACTTTGTTATACTTATTAGTAAACTCGGCCTTTATAAAGTTCCAACGATGCTTGGTTTTTAAAATACAGGGTATTAATCATTCTAGCTACAGAGGTTTTTTTAAAGTGAGCTTACCTTTGGAGCTAGAAAGAGACTTATTTGGCTTCGTTTCCTCTTTGAAGAAGATCCTGTCTTACACCCCGACACAAAGCAAACTCTACTTTTATAAATTGTACCATTATTCATTATAAATATGGAAATTAATTACAATACAACGTTATTTGTCTTGTCTTGCCTTCAAACATGATTTGTTATTTCGAAAAATAAAATGTCAATTGTCAAAAGTAAAAGCACAGAAAAATAAAGGGTTTAAGTAAAAGCTAAAAACTATGGAGGATCTAGTTTTCCACATTAAAAACGAAGAAGAAGAAAACATCAGCCCACTTCGGACGCGAGAGCCATCTATCGGCCAATAGCGAACTAACCAA
This sequence comes from Polydrusus pterygomalis, assembly GCA_963969555.1. Taxonomy (NCBI): domain Eukaryota; kingdom Metazoa; phylum Arthropoda; class Insecta; order Coleoptera; family Curculionidae; genus Polydrusus; species Polydrusus pterygomalis. The sequence continues at coordinate 13,969,952 of OZ018383.1, forward strand.
AAAACCGGGACAGAATTTGAAAATGCTGCCATTGTCGATCGGCCTCCTACCCTCTAGTTCTCCATAGGTTAGATATATTGTCCCCATATCATTATGATCTAAACCAAGCCCTACGGTTTTTAATCCAAGCCCTCTTTGATGCAAATAATTTTTGCTCGCACGGTTATACGTTTTGCAGTTCGTCCGTAGAAACTAATATAAAGCCCAATTAACCGCTCAATCTGGTCGGCGACCGACGACGTCTCTCGAAAGAAAATCGAAAAAGTCCAACGGCGGGGCTTTCTGGAAATTTGCCGCTATGCAAATGTAATAAGTCTAAAAGCTCGCCGGTTCTAATCTGGAATTCAGCACGCGTACCGGGTATAACATTTCACTGGTTTCGGGGAAAACTCCAATATCATAGGGGCAAAAAAATGGCGGTTCGATTCCGTTTTTCAACGCCCTTAATGTGAGGAGCCGAGGTTTTCCAATGGAATTTTTGCCGGGAATATTTTAAAACGAGACTGACGTGTTGCTGCGAGAGCTTTCGCTTTAAGGCCTTCGGAATTGGGAGAATGTTTATGTCTTGATGTTTTTTTACTTTACGTATATGTATTAAAAAAATTAATTGAATTTAGTTATAGGAAAAAATTATGCTTTATAAGCCATTTAGTTTTGTACATTTTATACAATCGAGATTTAGGTATAGTATTTGCAGAATTATACCGTTGACTCTTACTGCCAAAAATAAACTACCTGATTAAACCCTATTGTATACGCCTCAACCTCTTCAAAGGGGATTAAATGGGATCAGGGTCGGCTTGAAATGTACCTACACCACATGATTTATTTTTATAATTTAAAATAAATAGATAGGTATTTTTAGTTTTAGGTAGATATGAATCAGGCATAAGTATAAATTAAATTTGTGCCTGGTCCGGCTCTGCTCGAAAAGGTTTTAAAATTTGGGATTTCATTATTTATTTTAGGGTCAAAGGGATAATGAGGGTTTATTGCAGTCAGAAGATCAACGGTATAATTCTACAAATACTATACCCGAAAATGTAAACGCTTTGTATAAATCCCATGTAAATTTTACTACCCTCAAATATTGGGTCTCCTATTAATTTTATATCAATCATCAGCTGAACCCAAAAAAGGAAGAAATTAAGAAATTTTTAAATATAAACGCAATAATGGGAATATATATTTTTTAAATATTTATGTTTAAAAATATATATTTCTACATAATATGACCGATTCCGAAAATGATTGGTTTTCAAATTATTTTTGCCATTTTTTTTTGCCAAGTTTGGCCATGTTGTTTTGTTATCTGTGACACAGTTATTTAATTGTTTTTAAAAACAAAGTATTGCTAATAGTTCTAGTTTGCAAAAAAATTACAAAACTAAGTGAACATCATTTAAATTTTTTTAAATTAAATAAATTAGACACGCAGGTAAAAAACAAGAAAAAAATTGAAATAACTCGAAAACCAAGCATTTTTGGAATAGGTCATATTTAAGAAAAAAATCACAAATTACCTCCTGCGAGGATCGAATTATCAATCACCATGTATATATTATTTTACTCACCTAAATTAGAAATTAAATGCAACAAGGCATCTGATCTGTTCTGAGTTTTTTTAATGTTGAGCCCACGGGGGGGGGGTCCAGACCCCTCGGACCCCCCCCCCCCCTAAATACGCCACTGATCATTATCATTGTATTAGACGTTTTTGACGATCCTTGTATGATAGAGTCGTACATCAAATTTTATTAGTTTCTAATAAGCCAATTAAAACTTTACTTATTTCAACATTAATATACAGTGTGTTCAGTTGAAAACTTCCCACCTCGATTTTCCTGCTTTAAAATGAAAATGTGGAAAATCGCTCGGACCCGTCGATTTTTATTTCGAGGGGGACACCTTTTGCATATATTGTCAATTTTGTTACTTCAATCCCCTAGGAGGGAGGAAGGGTAGGATCTAAATCTTAAATGGATACCCCTATTTTATATAATTTTTTTGGATTCTGCATAAAATTCTGAACATTTTTTAATAAAATCATTATTAGTCTATACTAAACAGTTTCCGAGATATTGACTCTTGAAAAATGAGATTTTTGAACTTTGACAGCGTCTAGCTTTCTAACTGTACGTCTTAGAGCAAAACGGCTCACATGTCCCTATCTTCGATTTTTATTATCTTCAGAATAGTGTCAACTTCCGGTTAAACCGGAAGTACTATATTTCTTACAACCGGTTTAACCGGAAGTTGACACTATTGGAAAGATAATAAAAATCGAAGATAGGGACATGTAAGCCATTTTGCACTAAGACGTATTGTTAGAAAGCTAGATGCTGTCAAAGTTCAAAAATGTCATTTTTCAAGAGTAAATATCTCGGAAACTGTTAAGTATAGACTAATAATGCTTTCATTAAACAATGTTCAGAATTTTATGCAAAATCCAAAAAAATTATATAAAATAAGGGTATCCATTTAAGATTTATATCTTACCCCCCCCCCCTCCCTCCCAGGGGCTTGAAGTAACAAGATTGACAATATACGCAAAAGATGTCCCCCTCGAAATAAAAATCGACGGGTCCGAGCGATTTTCCACATTTTCATTTTAAAGCAGGTAAATCGAGGTGGGAAGTTTTCAAATGTCCGGCCATTACCGTTCAATAATTCATTACGAGCGAAGCCTCTGGTAAAAACTACTATTTTATAACTATTATTTTACTTGCATAATCTTCCACAATCCATGCTGTAGTCATATATTTATATCTAATCCGTATTTGGACAAACGAGCGCGAGCTGTGTAAACAAAACAAATGGCCACGTGTCACGAGATATAGCTTGTGCTATTCCGTTTAATTAATTTTAACGAATAATAAGCTTTATATATTTTAAGGTAAATGTAATTATTTCGCAAGGAATTGAGGTGTACGCGCGCCGTACACGCTGGTGCAGCAGTGTCGGACTTGGACGTCGGACAACCGATAGAAATATATATAACTTATTTTCTGAAAGTATGCATTTCAACACCAATCTCAAAAATTATTGATATCTAAAAATATTAATAAATTCGGAACATGAATCCATTTCTACTGCTGCCAATAAAGTAATTACATTTTATTTTGGTTGAGGCGATATATTTAGATTGTGTATTATAGAACAAGGAAATACCTACAGGGACTGGCAAAGTCTGGACCTAGCTAAATAACCAGAAACAAAATTGATTTAGGTTTTCAGGAGTTCTTAAAAATATTTAGGAACCTACCTTTATTAGGATTATTATTAATCAATTAAAGAGCCAGTCTTAACACAACACCAATGTACCAAGTTGTATTTCGCAATGCGCATGCAAGGACTATTATTCTTCCTATTCTTTTAGGTTAGGCATGTTTGGTACTGATTCTGATGGATAAAGGGATTCTGTGACACCCATTTAAGTCGCGCGACGGAGAAGGATGAGGTCTGTATACATTGTAATCGGCGATGTAGGGTAGGGGGGCCCATATTGGACCAATTTCCAGATTTCTTATCATAGATCCCGATAATAACGCAAAAGCGATCTTGAAGCTATACCTTAGTATACTTTAGTATGTTGTTCAACTGCAGAATCTTTTGCAGAATTTTATTTCAAAGTATCTATGATATACCAGGCTATAAAAAAACCTCTGCAAGTGGTTCAATATAGGAAACCGGTTGCCTAAATTGCACCTGGGGGTTCCAAAATTGGACCACATGATTTAAATCGGAAGCTTAGGTGTTAAATAAATTAATAAAAAATAAAATTGTTGGTATAGGACGTTTTATACTTATATTTCAAAAAAACATCAAATTTACAATCAAAATTTCGGTAGAAGACATCCTAATGCAAAAAAAAGTACCTATTAGTTTCCTATATTGGACCAGTCATAGTTTAATTTTTTAACTCAAAGAAAAATTTTTATAGCAATATTGAAATGGTGTTAGTTTATGACATTAACTTATTTAAAGAGAAAAATTATTTTTGCACAATTTGGAAAAATTGTCTAAATTGGAGCGGTTCAATTTTGGCAATCACCCAGTGGTCCAATTTAAGCAACTACCACGTGTTTTACAAAACCACCCAGGAAAGAAACAAGAAAAAACCAATATGGCATGGTAACAGGAGAAATAGAAAGAGAAAAACTTACTTGATAACTTGCATAAAAAAGATTTTGCTTAGAGTTTTATGGTTCTAAGGTAAATTCTTAGGAAAATCCTAAAAATATTACATTAAAATTGTGTAAATTACGTTTTGCTCTGTACACGCCAAGCACTAACGGCCAACTAGTTGAGTTTGTTGCCGATCAAAGGTTCTAGGTGGAAGTATGTTACAGTGTTGCCAGATAATATGGCACTTGTTTAGTTTCGGAGAAATGTACTGTGGTCCAATTTAGGTAGTGGTTCAATATAGGCAACCTTCCCCTACATTGTAATCGGCGATGTACATATAATAAAATACTCTACAAATGCTTTAGCGAGAGTATCATGCTGTTCAATGTCGTGGTTCGGAACCCACGTAAATCTGTAGAAGGGTTCGTCTCGCTGACATTACCCCCAACGTAAAATGAGACCGTTAAAACTGGCACTACATGCCTCCCCTTCGATACTACTTAATGAATTACAAACAAGAAAGCAAGTATAAAACAAGAGTTTTGGAAATAAATTTAGTCTCTATAATAGTTGTGCATCACTGCATCATAACCAATACCATCCTTTTTCCTTTTTATCCAACATTATCTAAGCACAACCCCAAACTCGTTTCACCAAATATTGTTTTAGAGAGACAAAAAAATTTCAAACGAAAAGAAGGTTAACCTGACAATTTAAAATATATATATCCGAGACCTGTTTGTACGTTACAATGACCATCCCATCTCCCTTCTACCATTTCCTAATCCTCTCCCGCCCACCCCCTCAAACAACCCAAACTTCACGAGAGTTCCTGGAGTTAAGAGAGAGTTTCGAGCCATAAGGCGAAGTTATTCGCTTAATGCAGTGTGGCCATTAACCGCCTCCGTTGGAGTTACTCCTTTGGGGGCACAAAGTCGCCGTTTCATTTCCCTACCTCTTTTGGTTTGCACCCGCCAAGATAGAGTTTATTTTGTATATATACTCGTCTTGATTGCGTTCTTGAATTTTGCGGAATATACAGGATGGTTCACATAGCCAATTTACTTAGCTTATACAGTGCGAGCAAAAAGTATTTGCATTAAAGAGGGCTTGGATTAAAAAACGTAGGGCTTGGTTTAGATCACAATGATATGGGGACGATATATCTAACCAAATCTAGGTTAGAATTTTGTCCAATTCATATTATGACATGATATGCCAAACTAATGAGTAATAAAATAAGTAGACAAATACAAATTTATTTTTGTTGTTTACAAAGTAAGAGTATGGGCGGTTGCACCGTCCTGCTGAAAATATCCAAAACGTAGTTCGTCGTCAAGTAATTGCTCCACAAATGGATTCAAAATATTGTCTCTATACAGCTGTGCTGTAACTGTGTCATGGAAAAAAATAGGACCAACAATTCTTCTTCGGGAAACAGCTAACCAGACACCAATTTTTTGAGGGTGCAATGTGGACCGCAGAGGTGGAACCAGGCTTCATCCGAAAAAAATGTCAGGTCTAATAAATCATTTATTTCCAATAAATTTTGGGTAAACCATCGAGAGTAATTCCTTCGTTTTTCCAAATCTGCGGCTTGTATTTCTTGGAATACTTGCACTTTATAAGGAAATAAATTTAGCTGCTTCTTAAGAATAGTCCTGCATGTTCCATAAGATCTTCCCACTTCTTGGGACAGGCGTCTTATACAATTTGTTGTCGAATTTTGCATTATTTCACGAACGTTTGCAACAAGTTCTTCTGTTCTTACAGATGGTCCTGCTCCTTTTTTGTGTTGAATGGAACCTGTTTCCCTAAACACAGCCACAGTTCTTTTCAGGCAATGATAAAAATCCCCAGCAATAAAAGCAACGTTAGGAAAATGTTCGTGAAAATCGTTCATGCACAAACCCCGATTGTATTGCCACTCACCATTTACTCTAACCCCGTTTCGAAAATACGCTTCAACCATGAATGTTTTGTGCTGTTCCGTAAAGCCCATTGTGTGAATTGTTCAAGAAATTGGAAAAATTTGCAATGAATCAAATTACTTTCAATGGAGTTTATTTTATAACGCTCTTGATTATATTTTAGAATTATTTGTGGTATACAGTATCGTTTGTGAGGCCTGAGTATTTGGTGCCTTATTCGATCCAGTACCCCGCATTATCACTTACCTAGTTACCTAGTACCTAGTTACTCATTATACTAGCTTCTTCTCTGTAACATTATTTAATTTCCCAGATGATAGGTTTATATATACTGTGTACCTACCAACACGTAATTGAGCATATTATGTACCTACATAAGCAGAAAGGCATGCATATATATTCGACCTAATTGAGAAACCACTGTCCACCACCCCTACCCGAAGCGGGCGGCGGTTGTTTGTACCCTAAATTGAAATACAAGCTTGCCACTTACATGGTTACGTTTCGTAACGTTCTGCGAACAATATAGGGGAACAATATACGATCTTTGTTTGACGTTTTCTTGATCGATTTAATTTTGTATGTATGACGCGATGACTTTTTTGGCAATGGTGTCAGATGTGGGGGTTCATAAGGTCAGTTAACGGTTAACTTAGTGTCAGGTGTGGGGTGCGTTAAGATTTAAAGGTGGTAGATACCACAGACATTTTTACCTTTACACAAGCACACAATTATCACGAAAGCGGCAAAGTTGTGGCCTTGCGCATGTAAACAAAGCCATACAGGAATAGGCATGCGCACTGCAAAATGCTCATTTAACGACAGGTCCGGGCTTAAAAATTGAAGTTCTTGCTTAAGAAATCGTAAAAGTTGATATTCAACTTATTTTCACGTCTAAACAGCTAAAATTTTCCCCTAAGTTCTGGTCCTAAGAAACTGGAATTGGTTCTAATTTTTCGTCCAAGTTAGGGGAAAACGTAGTGGTTTCTGGTGTTTTTAGTGGCTGCCAACCTATCCGATTTTGAGGTTAGAAAATACGTTTTTAAATATTTCGTTTCTAAAATTTGAATGATTCGCCGTCGTGTTTTTAGTTCGAAAAGCACGTGAATGAGTCAATTAAACTTACCTTATTAAATCGAAAAATAAAAACAAGAAAACAGCAATCTTCGGTATAATCGCCTACCTAACCTAAAGCCAAATATTATTGGTAACATTTAACAGTTTGCTAAAAACTTGGGTACGTATAAAATCACATTTTTAAGCACAATTTCTTGATCAAGAATTTAAAAACGTTTTCGGTATCAGTCCTTGTTTATAGCACAAACCCAATTCACTTAACTACACGTGCAATACACAAGTACACAAAAACTAGTAACCAAAAATATTAAACATCCACAATCAACAATAATTGAGTTTCTTTTAGTTCTTCTTCTTCTTCACTTCTTTATGGCGTCGGCTGCGATAAGCGCCATTCGCCAGCACAACTCCTTTTAGTTGCTTTTAAATAGCAAAGTCAACAGCTAAGTTGAGCATGCCTTTAAAAAATGTAACGCGGCTCAACAAAGATTTTTCACTTAGCTATGCTGTTTAAAAGAAGAAAAAGGAAAGTATACAAATCCACAAAGAAAACGTAACAACAAAAAAGGCGCCGAGCCGGTTCTGGAGTGTATTTATATGATGCCGAAAAAGAAGAAAAACCTAATAACTTGTGCGCATGTTGACCGCTAAGGAATCTGGCCGGCGAGCTGTGCGTTCAGACGTATTTTTTCACCAATAAAACTTAACGTTTGTTTACGCACCAGGTAAGCTGTACGGATCTTAAAGTAAATGTCTATGTATATACCGAATGTGGGATTAACAAAACGCTGGTTTTCCTAAACTTTAGTATCTTTAAACACAATATTTTGATTACATTGTAGCCCTTAGCCCTTAGCTAATTTTCAAACGTAAAAATCACCGAAAATCAAATAAATTTCTACTAGTAGCAGTGCGATAGTGTCAGCAAAAAATATCAGACATTAATATTAACTTATATCATCGTGTTGAGTATACCCTTTTCACGGCAAAGTGATACACACAGATATGTCATGTCCGTTACGTTCCGACCCGGACCGCCAGGCCGCCGGTATTTGGCCACTTGGCAAATCCGAACGATGACATTTAATCAATATGTCCTCCGACCCTGGACGGTTTGGGGCCCGCCAGGTCTTTTAGAAAATAAAAAATGCCAATAACGAGCCTTAATGTATTGGGAGATTTTAATGGGCGTGAAAAGTATGATGCGACCACATGTCTCAATTCTCAATTGATTGGAGTACGCTCTGAACCAATGCAGGCGGTGGTGCAGATAGTGTAAGATCTATCAACTAACTAGGCTGCATAGGTAATTCATTTGTGTTGGGCTACATGCTTGGTGAAACTGCTGTTCCATTGCACAGGAAGAAATGTCACGTAGAATTTAGTATCTTCTTGTACTCCTTTGACAATGACCCGCAAGGGCCGAAACACGTGTCAGGAAACTGATTAAAATTGTGAAACATAACAAGTAGTTATTACCTAGGTTGCCTCATAGAGCAGCGCTCGGATGAAGGGTACGGGCGAGTAGGGCGAAAGAAGTGACGTTGCCGGGCGACTATTAGGCGCTCGTTAACGCGCGTTGAATAGAGAACGACGATGCAGGCAAGTCGCTGGGTTATGGTAGGTCAGCTTCGAATGAGACAATCCATTCTAGTGTCGCTTGGGCACGTGATTTCTATTGATTGCGAGGAAATGCAAAATGTCCTTTTTTAAAATCCATACAACTTAGATAGTTAAAATATAACATGGTTAATTGTTGATCAAAACTTAGACAAAAAGCCCAAAAAGGTTACTGAAAATAAAAACTAGGTTTTCGTTGAAGATAAAATAATGAAGGTCTAAAAAATGTAAGTAATTTGAAGGTATCAAACTACGTTTGGTACGGTTGTTTTTTCGGGCTTGCCGCTGAAAATGCTTCCTTTTGTCCAGCAAAGATCTCCTTTTGCCCGGAGTACCTTTGGTACGGTTATGATAGGTTCGAGTTTGCCATCGGGCGGATCTCCTTTTATCCGGAGTACTTTTGATAGAGGTGCATGTTTGACTTTACCACGGGAAGATCTACTTTTTCCCAAGGTACCGGGTGTCATTTTATGCCTTGAAGATAAAATTTGTCGATAATGAGCTTTTGTAATAAGGTATGGTTGGATATCTGGCACATTTTAAAAATATTTTAATTTATACAGGGTGCGCCCAAAAAGTAGGGTATCAGAAAGTTAAATTTTTTTAAATGGGACACCCTATATTTGAATACATTTATTAATTCTACGTGTTATTTCATACATTTTTATTAATGGTTTAATATACGAAAAAGTTATAGTTTTTTAGATAATTCGACTGATGTCGCAAGGAACACCATCTTTGGAATTGAAAGCTAATTAAATGGAAAATCCCAATATGCGAAACTTATTTATTTTACAGAAACTTCTTCAGGAAAATTTCTAAAAAATTGTAATTTTAATTTGAACAATAATAAATGCCATTCAGCACACGAATACTATTTTCTCACTTTACCTTCTCATACTGCTAAATAAGTTACGCGTTTTTAGCTTTTAAGCAGTTAAAAGCCTATTTTAATAAAAAAATAACTCAAAAAATCACACTTAAGATGCGTCAAATCCAGCAAACCAATAGTTTAAGTACTAATAAAATCTTAACAAGAGTCTAAATAAAGCTCCAATAAACTGAGTTAAGCATAGCTTAACAAACATATCCGCCAGATAAAGTCGGGGTTAAATGTGTGGTGAAATAAAGGGCGGGCATAGAGCTAACAACGCGCTGATAAGTATTCGATATCGGAAGAATATTATCCAGAAAACCAGCGGCGTAACAGAAGAAACTAGACAAATTATTTTGCTAATTAACTATAGCTATTCTAGTTTGTCCATGATCGTTCGATGCCGGGGAGGGGGGGGGGATCACGATCCATATTCATACGAAGCACCCCCCAAGAGCGCTACCAACCATTGACTTAATATACATATTGTTTGGCCAAGCTTGAGGCTCTTGGTATTCATGGCCCCTTGCTGTAATGGTTTAAAAACCATCTACATAATCGAACTCAGATTGTTAAGGTTCATAACTTCACGTCGAGGGTGATTGAGGTTACTTCAGGGGTGCCCCAGGGCTCTCATTTGGGTCCCTTACTTTTTAACCTATTTATTAATGATATTTGTGTTTTATTTTTATTTGCCGATGACCTCAAATTGTTTTCTCGAATCACCTTTTCCCAAGATTATGAATTATTACAGTTGGATTTGATCAACCTCATAATCTGGTGTAAATTGAATGGAATGGAACTTAATGCTTCAAAGTGTCACTTGATGCTGTTCTCTAGGTCTCGCACTCCACCTACATACCAATATGTTATTGGGCAGGATGCACTGAAACTTGTTAGATAGTGTGGTTGACTTGAGGATAGTATTGGATCGCTCTCTTGGTTTCGTGCCACATATCACAAATGTTAAGAGGAAGGCACTAAAAATGCTAGGGTTTATATAGAGATCTTCGAGAGATTTTATGAGTCCACAATCCTTAAAGTTTCTGTACTGTTCTTTGGTAAGACCCAATCTGGAGTACCTATGCATCCTCAGTATGGAGTCCATTTTATGCAACACATGTATCTAAATAGTTTGGAAACTGTCCAGCACAAGTTTTTTAGATATTCAGCATTTGGAGTCCCAGACGGTTATGCAATGTCTTATCCTGAACTTCAGTCTGGTATTGGGGCTGGTCTGACTTGAGGTTCGCAGTAAGAGGCATGATTTGAAATTATTATACCTACAATATCTTAAACCATGTTTACCATTGTCCGGATCTGTTGGTGAAAATTCCACTTTTTGTTCCACCCAGAACCATACGCTCTAATTTAACTTTTTATCAGCCATTTACTTGCACAAATTATGCTTCAAAGTCTTTTCTGCAGAGGTCTATCGGGTTGGCTAACTAATATTCTAACGATTTGGACTTTTTTTCATCTGCCTCAAGTTTTTTTATGAACCTGCGTCTGGTTACCTGATATTAAGGTGCTCCTTGCCGATTTTTCTTTAGTTTTTATTTACGTTTATCTTTTTCTACACTGTAATATTTTGTTTTTGGTGTTAATACTATTATTAATTTTGAGTTTGTTAATTTTAATGTATCTACCTATGTTAAAATATGCATTATTTACCAATTACTGTAATTTAAAAAATGGGCTAAGCTCGTTAATGAATAAATAAATAAATATTGGGGAGTGTGTACTCTCTGTTACCCCACATTATATCCGATCTTATTCAGCCAGGTTACTGGTGTCAACGGGATGGGAAAGGTGCCAAATATAGTGTATATAGTAAATTGTTCACTTTTCCCTGTGTAACTCCATCAACTTAAACCAGCCGTGTGTAGTGCCTTAAGGCCGGGACACACGTGTCATACACCACTCCGATCATACTCCGGCCAGATTTTGCTCCAAAGAACGAATCGGTGCGGGATCGGAAGGGGTGAGCACACATGTCCTACATGCTTCCGATTCCATTCCGATTTCCAGATCCGGTTCGATACATTCGCCACTCTCGCCAGTCTCGATTCAATTAAAATCGCGAAAGGTTCTGTGCGCGTAGCAACTGCGATTTAGCCCTGGACCGGAGAGATTTCATGGAGAACAGAGGAAAACGCAGATTTTAGGTACATTCTGCTTGGAAGAGAAGATCCGCAGAAGGAGAGTATTCTACACTTTTACCTCATCTGTTGGTAAAACTCGAAAATATTATTACAAATTCCAACCGACACGCGTACAGCCGTTAAAACGAATCGGAACACGATCGGATGCATGAGCGGAATCGTGTAGAAGTGGGATCGGACACGTGTCGGAAAGGTGTGAACTACGCTGTTCAAACTCTAGTTCTAGTATCATTTTCCTCTCAGGCACTCGTCCGACTGTATGATCGTAGTCGGATCGGAAGGGTGCATGATAGGTGTGTCCCGGCCTTAATGCGTTAACCACGTAGCCACCGGAGAAGCTAAATAAAAATATAATTTAATAAATTGTTTGCAAATGTATTTGCAGAGATTTGCTAGTGATTGTCTGATTTTTTTATTGTTAATGACTTAATAAGAGTTTATGTGAGCGCGCATTCACTTGATGTTGGTTGGCAAGCACTTGATATGCCGTCAAGGCAGCGCCCCAAAATTAGCTTTGATATCTTTTTTGTCTTGATAAAAGATATTTTAGAAAATACCTTTTTTAAATCCCATTTTCTGATACGGCAATGCTGAAAAAGAATCTTGCAGTGAGAGGGTGGCTACCCTAAATTATCCGCTCGTCACCCACTCGGCAGCTGCCGTCCCTTTTTGCCGAAAGGCACTCCTGAAAATCGGGTCTTCCTTGAAAAGGGCATCAGTCAATTGCCCCAATAAAAAGTCGATGGGTTTTACCTGTAGGGACAACGACAAGCGTGCAGGGTAAAGATGTAAGTTAAAGTGCTTAGGGTTGGTTAATTTACCTAAACCTCGGTTTAAACTAACCTAAATGTTAACATTTATTTTTATGTAGCCCCTAATTTGACCATTATTACTTAGGAACAATTTACAAGTGTCCCCGTGGGAATTTCAGAAGATCGATTTAAGGGGAGTCAAATAGATGGCGCCAGTACATAGAGGTTTTAAATTAAACAAACACAAGGGCGGACAATGAATCTTTTGCAAATTTTGCTTAACAAACTGGCCCCCCTGCCCTTCCGTGGCTACTCCACTGAGCCTAGAAGCTTTGGTCACCCGTTTAATCCTAAAATTTCTAAATTCCCGGTCCGTGTTTGTTTCTGTTGGCATAACCATGCCAAATTTCGCCTCTCTAAGGACGGTAGAGTTTTAAATTTTAGTGACAACGGAATATTCATAAATTTTGTTTTAGTGAAGTACCCACTGAAGCACCATAAAAGCCTTCTTTTCCAAAAAAGATGGAAAAAAATGCGCGTAGGGCGTCAGGTTAGCAAGATGGTAGCCAACGATTCTATTATTAGGTATGCGGCGTCGATTCTTATCAGATCAGACAAACCGCGACTTTATACGCGCCTACGTCATGATCGTCACAAATTTACAACGTTGTCAACTTGTCTCCACAATACCGCAGTTAGGGATTAATTAATTTACTAACGTTACTTAAAGAACTCCATAGCCCGGTTCCACCAGATTGGATTTACCTGTTTGATTCCTGATTTTATAACGAATACTATCGATACAAATGAACAAAATAAAAAGGGGAAACTCTGCGATGGGTTGGATTAGAACCAGGTTCTCCCACATAAAAATCTGCTAGGAGATCATCAACTGCTCCTCTATGGGACAGTTTGTATACTAACAGCTAGCATTTCCCCGAACAAACACAAGCTTAATAGCAGGAAAGCTGGCAACGTAGCCAGGCTCGAAGAATAGTCGTATATTTTGTTACTGTCGAGCCTTAGACAATAATCGACTTTATACCAGTTAAAACTGTCAAAACGGCCCAACAACAGAGCAAGTTCATTCTTTCATTCATGGCATACTGCGTCCTCCGCAAAGAACGTCGATGGAGCTGTGCATGGCGGGGCTTGTTTGTCTTATTGGGTGAAACATCCAGTAACGTTCTATTCTGAAGAGTGTCATCCAAGACCGTGTATAGGTAAATTAAATTTGGTACAAAATTTTTTGGCACCCTGTATTTTAGAAACTGTCAGGTAAATTGTGCTAGATTCTCATAGTTTAGCTTCAGAAATCTGTGCTAGCTTTTTGTACACATATTTTGCGGACACCCTATATACAGTGTGTTCTGAAAAAAACTTATTATAACTAGCATGTTCTCATATTAGGATGGAAACAAATTGCATTAAAATTTTTTTCAATTATTTACATTTAATAATCAATTTTCGATAAAATGTTATAGGAAGAGATAGCATTTATTTTCGGTCTAGAATTATCTCCTAAATTTGTTGCTCATCATTTCCGGACACCCTGTATATTATAGGTCGGATGTGATAAAAATGGTAAAACCAATATGGAGCCAAAAACTTTGTTTACGATAACTTTTAAACCAATAATTTTTGTCTATGCGATAATACGTCGACGGTTGTTAGAGACCCGCAGCATCGACTGCATTCCTCACGTTTCGAGATCACAACAACCATGACACATCATGCCCTCACTTGTTTTAATAACTTTTTGCGTAACGAAAATTAGCGTTAACGTATCAATATCGGTATTTTTGCAATATATACTTTTCGAGATACCATTAACATCTTTGTAAATGGAGCGAGGAGAACTGGAATATCGGTTACTTAATAACAATTACTTATGGTAAATTGTTCTTTTTACAACATTTACTGTAAAACTGCCGCGAGTTTACAGAGCCCTCTTATTTATAAGTAATATTTATCGGGATGAATCTGCATAATGGCCTCAATATCTATTATCACAACTCCACCATTGCTGTTGTAGCTTCGCTTGCTAATAACTTTTAGCGTTTATCGATAAGCAGCCCGTTAAACTGACAATGCGAAAACAAAATTTTCTTCCCACCGACTGAGCGAACAATCGTCGTAGTGCGCCTTGTTTTCCACTTGCATCTCGATCTTCTACTGTTTTATTACGTAGACGACACCGCCAACTCGATTACTTATGCTACAGAGAGCTTTTGATAACGAGCTACTATTTTTAGAGCACGTTAAAAAATAACTACACATATTTAGAGAAGTGTGAAGATCGAACTGGTCGATTCGTGCTTTTTCCTTTATTTTTCGCCTAACGTGATGTCGCTGATTTACTTCAGCAACTCTTATCATAGCATCGTGCCATTACCAAGCATATCAGAAAAGTTGGCTAAATACTCCCGACCTTGACGAACGGAGTTCCATTGAAATGTATAGGGTTAGCTCATTGGTTGAAAGAAGGTACGAAAGTAAGATTGTCTAAGGATGTTGAAGGATGTTGCAGCAGAGCCTCCATTCCTTTTGGGTTAGTAACGGGGTCTCTCCACCCACAGCACCACCGAATCCTTTGGTTCAGGGCGCCACCCGATCCATCTGATTTAATATCAGACACGCGTCACTACGTACACCGGAAATCCTTGGTTTGGTTCGAGGGGGTAAACCTAAAAAGCCGGGTATGCAGCACACTGAAATGTTTGCTGCTAAGAATTTACCTACCAGGGCCAATTTGTGCTATTTCTTTATCTTCAGTAGACATAAAGGTCATAAGTATATTAATAAGATGGGAAAATGAGGTTCGATTTTCACCGTCGCTAAATACGTTGTGGCATCTAAATTAATAAAACTCATAAGCATTGTCTATCTTCGATCGAAACCGGCTATATAGCATTATACCTTTTTACATCACCATTTTCCTGCCCGTTGTATTAAATAAACTTGCCCTTTTATCTATCGATTTCGGCCCTTTATTCGCCGGGAAGGACTCGTAGATCCTTATTGGTTTCCCTTCGTTTTTATTTCTTTCTTGGTATAAAATTATTTCGCCACAAAAACATCTATTTGGGAAGGGAGCGAAATGAAATGAAAAAGGTTAAGGTCACTAGTCACTTATTATTATTTAATTATATTATTTTTTTTAGTACTATTCTGAGAAGTCGCCATTATTTGCTTCACTTCTCTAACGAAAATGTATTTTCTCTACCTACGGAATAGGTATATAATAGTTCACTAACACAACATAGGTACATAATATCCTATTAAAGGAAATTTATATTATTTGTGAACTTCCTTTTTAAGCACCAGAGGTGCTGACCATGGTCTTCTTCCCGATTAAGATTTTTCAATTTGTTAAGGGCCCAGTTCAGGTCAATCATGTATAAAAGATACCTATAAATGACTTGAATGCAGGGCTAACTTCCGGAACTTTATCTAATTTTGGAAGGGCTGTTCAGGGAGGCATTGACGAATAGTACGCCGGTGTTTTTTTTTAAATAAATGCACAAAAACTTTAAAAAAAGCAGTTTTTTGAAACCACTAAAATGGCCACGTCGATTTTCAGAACTGAAGTAAAAACAACTATTTTTACTGGTAACACGATATTTTCTAGTCTATCTCGATGTCATCTATCCTAAGAATTCCAGAGAATGTGTTTGTTTTAACAGGAAAGGGGGTCGTAATTGCACAAAACACGAAAGTAAACAAAACGATGACCGGCCGACTCACATCTGCCTTGCTCTACCAACTCCAGAATATGTCTGTCTTTCTTCTTCGTATGCCAAAAGCATAAAATTACTACTCCGATCAACCCAGCACTGCAGTGCGTATGCGAATCGTCAATGGTTAGGCAAATCGAATTGACGATAGAAAATGGCGTCGTTCATCTCACCTTAAACAAAATAGGTAAAATTAACATTAATTAGCATACAAATATTGATGTATGTGCAAAAGATACAACATCATTTTCGAATTTCTTCTATCCCTATAATGATACATTACTTGATTCGAGCACTTCATTATCTCGTACGATTCAGTTTCCATTAAATCCAAATTGATCATCTTCTAGTAGTAGAAAATATAAATTTCGCAATCTGCAGTAAATTAACAACAATAAACGTGATCAATAACCATTGATCATTAATTCTATTACAGTAAAATATTGATGTCATTGTTACAACTCCATATTTGACATATTTCTCACTGATTGAATGACATAATCGCCAAGTTTCGACACCGTTAGATTGTTTCTTCGACGTAGTGGAATTGACCTTTCAAAGCAGAGAAAAAAAATCGAGTCTTGATCATTTATTAAATTACTAAATCGGTAATTATTGGGTGTCTTAGAATGTGCAGATACCTTGAGAACTTATTGCACAGTTACAGGTCCGGAGCCAGTTCTTTTTCAGAAGAACAACAAGCAAAAACTATTAATATATACATTTCATCCTGTAACAACAGCTGCTTCCGATGAGACATGCTCGCCCACAGATGGTCGGAGATATGATCGATGTACAATCAGCAATTCTTCAAACACCCGCACACCTTCAACTGGAATCCTGCATCTAACGCGACCCAAATAAAATGGTTGACGGATAGTGTCCGGCCGAAACAAGATTTTCAGTTTCGGCCGAAACCGAAACTTAATTATACATGTAAACTGTATTGTATACTGAAATTTAATTTATTTTATATGGGACGAAATCGATCTTGGGAACGGATTGAACTCTTCCCACCCACTAAAAAAAAGGTCGACAAAGAAAAAATCTATTTATATAGACAACACTGCCTACGAACCCACCCAAAGTTGACCGAACGGTGCGCGATAATTCACGAAAACACTGAGTTTCGGCCGATTTTTGGCCGAAACCGAAACTGTCACCGAAACTAGCCGAAACCGAACCTTCGGTCGGTCTCTATTGACGGACTTACCGGTAGACCTCTGTCAACTAACGAAATAAACTACATAAATAGGAATACTGAAACACTGCATCGTTAGATGTAGTAGCCAAGGCGGAAACTGTGAAAAAGGCTAAAAACATTTGGAGGAACTCGGTGACGTAGTAAAAACTGAGTGCCCCCCGCAAACGTTTTTAGGGACCCCCTCTCTATAACGAATGGAAAATGATAATTCTTATTTTCATTACTATTAGGTTCAGATGTATGAATTTTTGAATTCGTTAATCGTGTAATAATTTACCTACTATTAGAACAGCAAACAATTTGAATTTATTTTATAATCCTAGGTAGACTGGTAGACATAACATAGGTATAGTCGATTCACCCAGTAAACCTGCATGATGGCCGACATGTCATATGACAAAAGTCATTGAAAATGCAAAAATTCATTTTATTTATTTTTTTTATTTATTTATTTATTTTACGTCGGCCTTTTTCCGCAACGAGGCCAATCACCGACGCCAGGGAATTTGTCACACACTATCTGGTAATTTTGCCGAATCCCTCTTTGCCGAGGGTAGGGTTCTTTAACGTGCCAACATCCATGACACGGGGCCCACAGTTTAACGTCTCTTCCGAAAGACGGCGCACCTCTTAAACCAAATTCCAAATTTAACATCGACGTTGCCGGCACCGGGAATGGAACCCGGGCCTTCGATCTGTGAGGCCGCTGCGCTGACTACTAGACCACAACGTCGACAAAAATTCATTTTATTTAGCTGGAATATGACTTTTGTCATATGACATGTCGGCCATCATGCAGGTTTACTGGGTGGACTTTTGTCATATGACATGTCGGCCATCATGCAGGTTTACTGGGTGAATCGACTATAGTTGTTAAGTCATTAAACGTAATATTCCAGCAAACATGATACAAAATTAAAATTTTAAAACACCACTTATAATGTTGCTTACCATGTATGATAGTAACGGGGGTAGCAGTGATCGAGCCTCATAGAATCCAAAAGACTTAAAACAGTAAAACACATGAACACTCAACAAGTCTGCACAAACATTATGTCTCTAAGTACTATACAAGGTATTATACAAAACGACCAGATCGTCGAGAGTTTTTTTTTGGAAAACTGTTTATAATTTCGTCGATATTTAATGTTGCAACAAACTCGTGTTCGATACGTGATTAGGGATGAATCCGAAAGGCGCTGTTGTCCCATGGTGTTACGTAAATGGGTTTTTACTATTTTAAGTTTGGAAAAAGATCGTTCTGCTGATGCCACACTAACTGGTAAAGTTAGAAATAACATCACTGCACTAGATACATCTGGAAAATTAGAAGAAACACACTGATTTTTTATTACTAAATGATCCGCAAGTTCGTACACTGTTTTTAATTTTGAAATACCATCTCCAAGTCCCTTTCTGAGGCTTAGAATTGGACTAGGAAAGTCAATGGACAAGTCTTTATGGTATATCGTTTGGAAATTCCGCGCTTTTACGTATAATTCTTCTTCACTTAACGAAGTTAAATTCTCGGGATATAAAAAAATAAAATTAATTATGAAATGAAATTACCTATGCAAAGCAAAGCTGGCAGCGAGTTTTGAAGGGGCCGTCAGTGTGGACCCCCGGCTGGCCGGGCGGGGTCTGCGGGGGTATTTGTACCACTGGTGACTGGAGGAACTTTGAACTCGAACAAGGAGGAAGGAAGTTTCGGAGAACAATATGAAACGGTCAAAATGTTACCTCCAAACTAACTGGGTATATCGCGAAACATATTCTCAGGTCGACAGTTTGATGACTAAATCCAAACGCTTCCGATTTCGAGGTTCATGCAACGCAAGGACTGTTGGATTAGGATTAGAATAGTATATTAACGTACACGTTTTATAAAGCATTATTTTATAGTACGCGTCCATGTTAACGGGACAAGTGCTTAAAAATGCTTTATATAACACGTACGTTATACTATTTTTTCTAATTTGTAGTTTTTTCAATAAAAAATACCTATGAAAAGCAAAGCTGGCAGCAAATTTTGAAGGGGCCGTCAATATGGACTCCCCGGCTCACTGCCCCCCCCCCCCCCCCCGCGGTGAATAAAACATAACATTAGTCGGTATTGGGAAAAAAATGTAAATTCAAAGCGCGAGTGAAAAATGTCCCCAAACCGATTGTATATAGATCTTTAAATAAATAGCTTGAAATCAAATTTAAAATGTCATCCAAGAAATCTCAACGAAAGCTCGCTAATAATCAGTTTGTCCTCTTTTTGTTACATTCCTAACGTTCCGTTCGGCGAGACCTCCCAGAGTATGTAACTTTTTTTTACTAAAATGGTTTCCACGATCGTCGGGCCTCTTACGAGGTTGTGGCTTAATTTTTTTCATTGAAGAAGATAATGGAAATGTTCGAATCCATGTTGCCACTTATACGTTGCGTTACGTGCTTTTGGCAAGAGATTTTAAATAATATACATTAACTTCTTATTACGTCACAGTCGAATAAATTTAAAAACTCGTGTTTGTCGTATCATATTTGGGCTGTAGTTAACTAAACAGTTTCCTTCCACAAAGTTATCAACTGAGCTACTGGTTACATAATAATTTACAAAATATTATTAATAGGAGTTAACCTAAAATGGGTTTTCCACTACTAACCTATAACATCGCCATTATTGACCGATTAATTAACGCCAGAAATCGTTTTTCTCTCCCTTCTCAGTTGCTATTGACAACGGTCAATAATAAAGCATTGAAATCCATTATTGACCGATCTATTTAAAACCAGGTAACTTGATTTGTTAATTCCCCAACAAATAACATGAAAGGTGATATGTCAACAAAGCCAACTGACAAGAAATAGTATATTATTAACCAAGGTTTAGACAGCCATCATTATTGCCCGAGCGTCAAGTTTAAATCACGAGGAGCGGAGCGACGAGGGATTTAGGGCGCGAGGGCTATAGGCTGTCTAAACCGTGGTTAATATAATTTTTTTTCCACTACTAACACTTTTATTTTGTACAGTATTAATAAATTATAAAAAATATTAGGTAGGTATAAATATATATTTTAATCAAGTTACCTGCTTTGGCATATTGGCAAGATAATTTGTTCTCTTGTCAGTTGGCTTGGCGTCACCTTTCATGTTATTTATTGGGGAATTAACAAATCAAGTTACCGGGTTTTAAATAGATCGGTCAATAATGGATTTCAATGCATTATTATTGACCGTCGTCAATAGCAACTGAGAAGGGAGAGAAAAACGATTTCTGGCGTTAATTAATCGGTCAATAATGGCGATGTTATAGGTTAGTAGTGGAAAAACAAATTATCTTGCCAATATGCCAAAGCAGGTAACTTGATTAAAATATATATTACCTACCTAATATTTTTTATAATTTATTAATACTGTACAAAATAAAAGTGTTAGTAGTGGAAAAAAAATTATATTAACCACGGTTTAGACAGCTTATAGCCCTCGCGCCCTAAATCCCTCGTCGCTTCGCTCCTCGTGATTTAAACTTGACGCTCGGGCAATAATGATAGCTGTCTAAACCTTGGTTAATAATATACTATTATTGTCCTGCATAAAAAACACCAAGAGAATCTAGTCTTTGAAATTTTGACAGTCCAAAAGTGAAAACAAAAACACTAAAACCAGAAGAAAACAACCTGAAGCAACTTGACGTGTAAGCTTGCAACGGTCCACTACTGAACTGGGAACTTTTTGAAAGAGCCAGTATCAGCTGTTTATGTCATCTGTGATTGTCAATTGTCGAAACTCTTGAGTTTTATCATCATATGACTTTATAAAAGATTATGGTAAATATCAATATGTCGCTTGTACGTTACTTGCTTCTTCTCTTCATCCATCGATAATAAACATTTGTTGTTTATTCGTTCTACATCACTTTTTTAAATACAGACCTGTCCACGATAATTCCGAACGACTTTTTTTCCAGGGGTTACGGTGTGACCTGCTACATGTTCCAGTCGAAGGTTACCATCCTGTCAAGAAATATATTGCATATTTGTTAATTGTACAGGATGTTTTTTTAAGGTCGACGAGCGGCCATATCTCGGAAACTACTGGGCATAGAAACTCAGGAAAAGAAAAATGATAATTAAAGTGGCCATGAGAAAATTCTGGAAATAATTTTTAAGTTCCGCATTTTGCCGCAAGAGGGCGTAATTGAAAAGTAAATTTTAAAATTTTACATAACTCCGAAAATTCCACTTTAAGGTATATGTTTGATAACACCATTTTAAAGCTTGGATAATTATGCATCATTTTGGTCTTATGCTCATTGGCGTACCGACTTTAATAAGAGTGGGGGAAGCTGTTGAAAGTGTAATCATTTAAATCGCTGTAACTTATAAACGACTTATCCGATTTTAGCAAACTAAAGACTGTTTGGAAGAGAAATGTATGTACTTTCACGAATCGTATTTAGTTGTCCATTTGTAATAATAACAGTTTTTTCGATTTTATCCCGAAAATTCAAATCATACGGTATAACTATGACATTATAATCGAAAAGTAGATAAAATTTGCAAGAAAAGATGTGAAGACCGCAGTTCGATATCTTTGTTCGTTTCAGAGTTATTGCCAAAACAATAATTTTTAATACAAATTGCGCCCTCTAGCAATTTTATTAGAAACTATCTTCTACCATTGGACACGACAATTGAAGGTACTTACCTTTCTCTTCCAAACAAGCTTAAATTAAGCAAAATCGGTTGAGTCGTTTAGAAGTTACAGCGATTTTAATGTTTACACTTTCACTTGATAAGAGTGGGAGAAGCTATTGAAAGTGTAATCATTAAAATCGCTGTAACTTCTAAACGACTTATCCGATTTTACTAAATTTAAGCTTGTTCGGAAGAACCTCCAATTGTCGTATCTAATGATACACGATAGTTTCTAATAAAATTGCTAGAGGGCGCAATTTGTATTAAAAATTATTGTTTTGGCAATAACTCTGAAACGAACAAAGATATTGAACTGCGGTCTTCACATCTCTTCTTGCAAATTTCATTTACTTTTCGATTATGATGTCACAGTTATACCGTATGATTTGAATTTTCGGGATAAAATCGAAAAAACTGTTATTATTACAAATTGCGCCCTCTAGCATTTTTTTTGAGAACTATTATGGACAACTAAATACGATTCGTGAAAGTGCATACATTTCTCTTCCAAACAGTCTTTAGTTTGCTAAAATCGGATAAGTCGTTTATAAGTTACAGCGATTTAAATAATTACACTTTCAACAGCTTCCCCACTCTTATTAAAGTCGGTACGCCAATGAGCATAAGACCAAAATGACGCATAATTGTCCAAGCTTCAAAATGGTGTTATTAAACATATACCATAATGTGGAATTTTCGGAGTTATGTAAAATTTAAAAATTTACTTTTCAATTACGCCCTCTTGCGGCAAAATGCGGAACTTAAAAATTATTTCCAGAATTTTCTTATGGCCACGTTAATTATCATTTTTTGTTTTCCTGAGTTTCTATGCCCAGTAGTTTCCGAGATATGGCCGCTCGTCGACCTTAAAAAAACACCCTGAATAGCTGTATCTATATGGGAAATTTGATCTTCCCATGCACCTCATCTCGAAGTCGGTTCTCTTTTCCGGACAAACACAATGACATTCAGCTCTATATAGATTTTATACAATAAAAAGCGACACATTGCTTCGGAGGACAAATCATAGAGTAAATTCTTAATTCTTTGGTCATTTTTTGCGAAAACCAGATTCAAAAGTTGCGGCAACATTGCCGAACAGTCGAGTCGTTACTTGGCAATTTTTTAGAAGCCAAACCAGCTCTGAAAGAATATTTACGGTCATTTAGAGTAAGATAGAGTACGTAATGCCACTTTATGCTTATAGCGAATAATGTTCTCTTTTGCGATGAGACTGTTCCTTTACTCGTTGGTTTGCGTGGTGCTGTCGTCTATAATGGGACGAGTTTACTTGCTATTTGGGAGATCGTGAATTGGACATATTTTTTATGATGTTAATAAGGCGGTATTGCACGATTCTCCAATAAGGCTTCTTCAAAGGCCGACAACCAACAATATACTTGCATTAAAAAAACATCAACTTGCCTAGGTTTGAAAAACGATTTTGTTTCTTTTATGTCAATAAATATCTTGCGATATTGATCCAATGCAAAATGCCTGATGTGACAATAATGGAGAGATGTAGGGAATCTAATTCCTAGATGATGGAAATGAAGTTAAAACAGACCCGGTGGCGGATTTACCGGTACGCTAAGTACGCTGCAGCGTAGGGCCCCATGTGTATGGGGGCCCCGCAAATTCCAAATTTATTAAAAAAACCTCTTAATAAATTAATTAAAATCTAACCCCAGTAATAATTATCATAAATTAAAAACCAGGAAACTATTCACGACACATTAAAAGTTGCGAAATGCCTGCAACATACAAAAACTTCATACCCTATCCCTATACCATAACCCATAACTACCATTTTTATTATTAAATTCGCATGAACGTCGAAGTCGTTGATTATTTTGGGATTATCCAGTCCCTTTATGTTTTTTCTCCGCGTCACCCCATAGTTGGAATATTGTATCAACTATCGCCAAACTTCAATACGCTCTTATAAAAACTTTAAAACATATTTACATGGATGAAACAGAAAAAAATTATTGCAGAAACGAAGCTAAAAACTTATTCTAAAAGATCGATTAAATTAGAATTTGGGAACAAATTCTAGAGCGCTTTAATAAGGTTTCTACCAAACTGCAATCGCCTGGTTTGGATCTACAAGAAGGATACCATTTATTCGGTTCTTTAAAACAATTTTTACAAGACATCAGAAAAAAATCTTAATCAGAAACCGATAGATTGGAAGCAAATGTAAGAACTAAGCGAAGATATTGAAAAAGAATTTACTGAATCCAGCAAAAGAAAAATATTGCTGGCTAATGAGAAATCTGAGATGCCTATGTTTATGGAAAAGTAAAATTTAGAGTTGAGTTGAGATTATCAACAAGGTGTTGGATTTTTTGATAAACGACTTACATCGCCGAAGTTTTGTCTATAAAGATATAACAGTTAAATTTAAATGGTTTTCTCAAAAGACGATATTGATGCAGAGAGCTTTAAAAAACTAATAGAATATTACAAGAAAGATCTTAAAGAAGAACTCATTAGCGAAGGCTTGCAGTTCAAACAATATTTAAAAATATCTAACCCTGAAACAAACACGAGTTGCTCAACAATGTTAAACTTCATCTATAGTAGGGAAATGATAGATGTATTTCCCAATTTATACACCGCCCAGACCGCCCTAAAGATATTTTTAATGCTACCTTTTCCAAATTAACAATAATAAAAAATTAATATAGACTGTTATGACAGAATACAGGTTGCAATTTTTGGAAATACTTTCAATTGAAAGTGATTTTACTGGTACCTAAGTTAAATTACGATGATGCGATAAGGAAATTTGCCGATATTAAAATTAGAAAAAAAAGTTTGTTTTTGTGATTTTTGTTTGTTTTCTATATTATGTTCATATTTTATATCCTTACTAGGTACCCAGTTTTTCACTGTTATAATTTTTTTCTGTTGTACCTTTAGTAGGTACCTTATATTTTTGTAGTTTTGAAAACTCTTACTTTAATATTAACAAAACTGGTTATTTTTGTTTTTGTATTTTTGAGTTTTTATTTGTTTGTTTAAAATGTTTGTATTTTATTTTCTTTATTTTTGATACTACTTAGTTCCTTTTTTATTTATGTGAATTTGTATCTTATTATGTAGAATGTACGGTTATGTACCTGGAGTTACTTTTAAGTTATTTGATTACGAGCCAAAGTGTTTTGGTTTTGATCTTAGATATATTTTTCCTATTTATTTAATATTTTTTATTTTGATAAAAAAAAAAATTGGGTAGTTATATTAAAAAATATATAAATAAAAAGTAGGGGGTGGGGGGGAGGGGCCCCAAAAATGATGTAGCGTAGGGCCCCATTAATCGTAAATCCACCACTGGACAGACCATAGTTTATCGAAGAAATTAAAATGTGTCATTCTACCGATACGGTAAGTTATAAATATCAAACTCAAAAAAAGCGCCACTGGATTTTTGACCCATGACCCAAAAGTTTTTAGCAATACTCTAGTAAAGAACCACTAAATAGTAGGTATATTAACGTACACGTTTTATAAAGCATCAGTTTATAGCACGCGTCCATGTTAAAAAACGAGCCGCTCGCGGCGAGTTTTATAACGGGACAAGTGCTTAAAAATACTTTATATAACACGTGCGTTATACTATTTTTTCTAATTTGTAGTTTTTTCAATAAGAAACACATACCTATTTAAAAAGAAAATAGATTCCTCAAATTTTGTAAATTTTTATGTCTAAATTTTATGTTGGTAATACTATTTTTTATCATAGTAGCCTCTGGACAACAAAAATTATTTTGCGAACTGTCATGTTTTGATTTATTGACCCATTTTCACCACGAGATTTTAAAGTTATTTTAGCGATATGAGATTTGAAATTGGACGGAATACGTTGTGTGATCCTTGTACATTCGGTACATATACAGAGCGTTCGGAAATTCGGGGGATTTTGCTACTTTTTTTCGAATTTCAAAAGACGTGATTTTACGTCACGGCATTGCAATTTAGTATAGGGAAGATGGAAAATTCAAATAAAGTTGAAGTTAAAATCGACATTGAAAGGTTAGTAGATTGAATTTTGGATAGGATTTAGCAGAAAATGATAGCTTGAAGCACCTACAAAAGATTGATTTATAAATTTATGCAATCAACATACATGACTGTTATCCACACAGAATAAAAAAGTAGGTTATCAAGCTATTTTTCCTCTGCGAAAAATGGGTTTTCTCGTAAATCACAAAGGCCGCGCAAGTCAATGAAATAAAACATTTAAATGTTACCAACGTCAAATAAAGAAAAAAGGCGTATCGAAATAGCTTTATTACGATACGCAAATGCGTATCGTAATAGATTTGTTATGATACAAAATTAGAAAAAATATATTACATATAGGCGGACTCTACTCCCGTCCGCTCCTTATATATTCTAACAACGACAAGTTACCCGAGGCAAATTTACGAGCGTCCGCAGCGCGGCCCATTGCGCGGTGGCAACACGTGAAACTATTTATATTTATTGCTCTTTTCCCACGGCAAGTCTTTTTCATTTTTTGCGATCCGTAGTTGTTCTTTTTTATCGATCGATATGTTTATCGTATCATCATATGTTGTATCGATTAACTCGAACAGTGGCATTTATAATGGGATTCCATTTTGTACTTACACGATTGATTTTAATTTTTTGTTGGAATTTTTAACGGGAGCGATTATTTATTATTTAAGTATTCATGTATGGCTGCATGATCCTGGGAATCATTAAATGAGAAAAAATTAACGGTTTTATTCTATTCTTCGTTATCTTTAGAGTTTAAAACTATTAAAACATATATTTTTCTAATTTTGTATCGTTCCAAATCTATTACGATACGCGTTTTTTCTTTATTTGATGTTGGTAACATTTAAATGTTTTATTTCATTGACTTGCGCGGCCTTTGTAATTTACGAGAAAACCCATTTTTCGCAGAGGAAAAATAGCTTGATAACCTACTTTTTTATTCTGTGTGGATAACAGTCATGTATGTTGGTTGCATAAATCTATAAATCAATCTTTTGTAGATGCTTCCAGCTATCATTTTCTGCCAAATCCTATCCAAAATTGAATCTACTAACCTTCCAATGTCGATTTTAACTTCAACTTTATTTGAATTTTCCATCTTCCCTATACTAAATTGCCATGCCATGACGTAAAATCACGTCTTTTGAAATTCGAAAAAAAGTAGCAAAATCGCCCGAATTTCCGAACGGTCTGTATATGTACCGAATGTACAAGCATCACACAACGTATTTCGTCCAATTTCAAATCTCATATCGCTAAAATAACTTTAGAATCTCGTGGTGAAAATGGGTCAATAAATCAAAAAGTGACAGTTCGCAAAATAATTTTTGTTGTCCAGAGGCTACTATGATAAAAAATAGTATTACCAACATAAAATTTAGACATACAAATTTACAAAATTTGAAGGATTTATTTTCTTTTTAAATATGTGTTTTTTATTGAAAAAACTACAAATTAGAAAAAATAGTATAACGTACGTGTTATATAAAGCATTTTTAAGCACTTGTCCCGTTATAAAACTCGCCGCAAGCGGCTCGTTTTTTAACATGGACGCGTGCTATAAAATGACGCTTTATAAAACGTGTACGTTAATATACTATTCTAATCCTAATCCAACAGTCCTTGCGTTGCATGAACGTCGAAATCGCAAGCGTTTCGATTTAGTCATCAAACTGTCGACCTGAGAATATGTTTTGCGATATACCCAGTTAGTTTGGAGGTAACATTTTGACGGTTTCATATTGTTCTCCGAAACTTCCTTTCTCCTTGTTCGAGTTCAAAGTTCCTCCAGTGGTACAAACAGCCCCGCAGACCCCGCCCGGCCAGCCGGGGGTCCACACTGACGGCCCCTTCAAAACTCGCTGCCAGCTTTGCATAGGTATTTCATTTCATAATTAATTTAATTTTTTTATATCCCGAGAATTTAACTTCGTTAAGTGAAGAAGAATTATACGTGAAAGCGCGGAATTTACAAACGATATACCATAAAGACTTGTCCATTGCCTTTCCTAATCAAATTGTAAGCCTCAGAAAGGGACTTGGAGATAGTATTTCAAAATTAGAAAAGTGTATGAACTTGCGGATCGTTTATTAATAAAAAATCAGTATGTTCTTGAAGTTTTCCAGATGTATATAGTGCAGTGATGTTATTTCTGACCTTACCAGTTAGTGTGGCATCAGCGGAACAATCTTTTTCCAAACTTAAAATAGTAAAAACCGATTTACGTAACACCATGGGACAACAACGCCTTTCGGATTTATCCTTAATCAGTATCGAACACGGGTTAGTTAAAACATTAAATATCGACGAAATTATAAACGATTTTGTAAAAAAAACTCTCGACGGTCTGGTCGTTTTGTATAATACCTTGTATAATACTTAGTGATTTAATGTTTGTGCAGACTTGTTTACTGTTAATGTGTTTTATTGTTTTCTGTCTTTTGGATTCTATGAGGCTCGATCCCTGCTACCCCCGTTACTACCATACATGGTAAGCAATAGGGGCGTGCAAACCAGCCCCTGCAGTGCGGGAGGGCCCCGGATTATAGAGGGGCCCCGGATTATAGAGGGGCCCCGCAGGGCCACGTTCTATCTGTCTTGAATAACTTTACCAAATTTTGTAGTGAACTAACATTTATTGTTAAGAGAAAAGCATGTAGATTTGGACGCAGTAGTAGATAGGTACTTGTCTACACGATGTAAACGTAAAACGTAAAAGGTGTAGTGTTGTAGATAGATTAAATCAATCAATATTACTAACTTTCTTTTTTTGCGTCTTTGATTTTTAAGTATTTTGTTTATTCCTATTTATTATAGATTAAGAAATATAAATATGTATTTTATAAACATGAGTTTTTTTCCTGTTTTAAAAAAATTCTATAAGTATGATCGGGGGCCCCGTAAAAAAATATGCGGGGGGGGGGGGGCAGAAAAATGTTGCACGCCACTGGTAAGCAACATTACAAGTGGTGTCTTAAAATTTTAATTTTGCATCATGTTTGCTGGAATCTTACGTATAATGACTTAAACTACCTATGTTATGTCTACCAGTCTACCTAGGATTATAAAATAAATTCGAATTGTTTGCTGTTTTAATAGTAGGTAAATAATTACACGATTAACGAATTCAAAAATTCATAAACCTGAACCTAATAGTAATGAAAATAAAAATTATCATTTTACATTCGTTATAGAGGGGGGCATCTGAAAACGTTTGCGTTACGCCACTGGTTTTGTTGATAAATATCAAGGAACGTCAAAATAAATATTTAAAAAATGGATGCAAGCGTTCACCAGTAAAATTTACGATAACAAGTATAAATTTGATGTACGCATAAGCTGGAAATCCAATTGTCACCCTTTCCTTGTTACTCTGATTTCCTTGAAGGTAAGTCGACATTTCTTTATCGTTTTATTTCATACGCAATTTTACATTTTTTCTATATCAGAAATACTAAGAATAATAGGCGTTCAGAGAACTTTTCCGGGAGGGACAATAATGCGATCAATATAAAATTACAGTCCACTCTATTATCTGATCGGGTAATCTCTGGATTGTGTCAGGCACACAACAATGTAAATGACAGGTAAATCGGAAAATTCGTTATTTGAGAAACACAGTTTATAAGATTCCTACACCCACGTGATATATACCGTGCGAGCAAAAATTATTTGCATAAAAGAGGGCCTTGCATTTAAGGAAGTAATGCTTAGCCGTAGAGCTTAATACCTGTTGGGTGTCAGTAACTACCTGAATTAACAATCAATCAGTTATTCCGTCATCTTTGATAGTCGTTACAAGTAATTTGATTCATCGCTAATTTTTCCAATTTCTTGAACAATTCACACAATGGGCTTTACGGAACAGCACAAAACATTCATGGTTGAAGCGTATTTTCGAAACGGGGTTAGAGTAAATGGAGAGTGGCAATACAATCCGGGTTTGTGCATGGACGATTTTTACGAACATTTTCCTAACGTTGCTTTTATTGCTGGGGATTTTTATCATTGCCTGAAAAGAACCGTAACTGTGTTTAGGGAAACAGGTTCTATACAAAAAAAGGAGCAGGAAGACCATCTGTAAGAACAGAAGAACTTGTTGCAAACGTTCGTGAAATAATGCAAAATACGCCAACAAATTGTATAAGACGCCTGTCCTAAGAAGTGGGAAGATCTTATGGAACATGCAGGACTATGACTATTCTTAAGAAGCAGCTAAATTTATTTCCTTATGAAGTGCAAGTATTCCAAGAAATACAAGCCGCAGATTTTGAAAGACGCAGGAATTACTCTCAATGGTTTACCCAAAATTTATTGTAGAGAAATGATTTATTAGACCTGACCTTTTTTTCGGATGAAGCCTGGTTCCACCTCTCCGGTTATGTGAATTCTCAGAATACACGCATGTGGAGTAGTGAAAATCCCCATTTTTTTGTAGAGTCCACATTGCACCCTCAAAAAATTGGTGTCTGGTTAGCTGCTTCCCGAAGAAGAATTGTTGATCTTATTTTTTTCCATGACACAGTTACAGTACAGCGGTATAGAGACAATATTTTGAATCCATTTGTGGAACAATTACTTGACGACGAACTACGTTTTGGATATTTTCAACAGGACGGTGCAACCGCCCATACAGCCGCCGAAACTATTAATTATTTACGCAATTTTTTCGACGACAGATTGATCAGTTTTCGATCAGACATTGAATTCCCACCTAGATCACCTTGTCTAACGGTTATGGATTACTTCGTTTTTCCTCATTTAAAGAACACTATTTTTAAAACACCAGTTGCAAGTTTAGAACAATTACAAGAAAGGATTATCCAAGAATGTGGTAACATTTCTCCAGAGATGCTGGTCAACACTTTCGAAAATTTGAAGAGACGTGTGAATTTATGCTTGGAAAATGGCGGTGGCCAATTTCAGCAACTTATGTAATTATTTTTCTTTTTTTTTCTGTATATTCTTACTTTGTTAATTTTGTAAACAACAAAAATAAATTTGTATTTGTCTACTTATTTTATTACTCATTAGTTTGGCATATCATGTCATAATATGAATTTGACTAAATTTTAACCTAGATTTGGTTAGATATATCGTCCCCATATCATTGTGATCTAAACCAAGCTCTACGTTTTTTAATCCAAGCCCTCTTTGATGCAAATCATTTTTGCTCGCACGGTACGATTGACAAGTAAGACAAGTTAATAATTGTTGAGCTATCCTTACTTTAGGGTTGTAACCATGAGCCTTATTCCAACTTTCAACCCCCTAAGACACGTAGAAATGGGAGAACATTTCCGGACAAACGTTGCCTTTTATACATATTATAGATTAAAGCAATAATGCCAACCTAATATAATTTACCTAAGTTCTCACTGGCGTCGGAAATGTTTATGTCGTCCAAACTAACTTTACCTTCCACACTCCTCCGCTCCGGTATCCGCCATGTTTGTCATGAAGTTGGCAAAGTCGCAGCAATGGCAAGAGCACGTTTCGCGAAGTAAATCTCCATAACCAAGTAGGTATATTGTTAGTGATTGCATATTATGGCATTAGAATTAGATAACAGGGCCTACTATGGAAGGTGCCTTACAGAAACATTGTAACTACCGTGATTTAGAATTTAGAGTGTAAACATATTTTATTTTCTGCTATGGAATGGCCCTCTCTATCGCGTACGACATTTCGTAGTCTTAGGTTAGGTTAGGTTAGAGTGGTAGACCTCTGGCATTGTCCAAACAGTCACACGTAGTCCTATAAGGACCGTTGTGGTACCACACATGTTTTGCGGAACCTATTTGCATCAGTTTCCTGATGGTTAACGCGATCGTAGAAGATTCTCGACAGCTCATTCAAACCAGCCACTGCTGTTAATAAACTTAGTAAGTCGACCCAGTTGCAGGCGGCTCACTTCCTCCAGATCATTAAAAAATGGTTCGTCCAGTGCATTGAACCTTCTTTTCGTGAGGCCGGGGCATTCACACAAGAAATGCTGAATACTTTCCTTCCCTTCTTCATCTCTGCAACTTCTACAGAAGTCGTTAGTTGTTATTTGCATACGTTCAGCGTGTCTACCGAACAGGCAATGTCCGGTGACTACGGCAGTGATGTTTCTTAGGTCCTTCCGACTGTGCTGTAATAGCGCTGCGGCTCTCCTGTTATCAAGTAGGGGCCACAATTGTCTGGAGATGCTACAAGTTGTAAGCTCTGACCATCTGCTTTGCGCAAGTTGTTTAGCTACTCGATTTATCTCTTCTTTGACTGATCCCAGTGGTCTAGCCACAATATTCTTTGCTAGTTCGACAGACATGCTTGCGCCCTCCTTGGCGAGCGCATCAGCAGTCTCGTTGCCTCGTAACCTTATAACCCTATATCAATTTTTAACCCCACCAAGGACCACATTAATAATTTGGGTCTAAGACTTCTAGAAGTCCATATACAGCAAACAATAACCACGAAAGTGGGAAATTTATCGTCTTGCACATGTAAATAAAGCCTAGAATATATGGGCATGCACACTAA
This sequence comes from Polydrusus pterygomalis, assembly GCA_963969555.1. Lineage (NCBI taxonomy): Eukaryota > Metazoa > Arthropoda > Insecta > Coleoptera > Curculionidae > Polydrusus > Polydrusus pterygomalis. The sequence continues at coordinate 14,002,686 of OZ018383.1, forward strand.
AAAATTATTATTTAACGATTGGAAAGATAGACAGGCCCGGGCTTGTATGCCGCGGTTAAGTATGCCCGCATCTATATTTCTATACGATACGATTATCGCGAAGCGTTCCTTTAAGAACTTGGCTAAGAAAAGATTTTTACTTAGCGATGCTGTTTAAAAAAAAAACGAATCAATAACTACTAGCAGAGAACACAAAAATCCACAGAGAAAAGATAACAACAAATGGCGCCGAGCCGGTTCTGGAGTGTATTTATGTAATGCCGATAAAGAAGGAAAACCTAATAACAAGAGGGTTGTGCTCATGTCCATCCCTACATGGGCATCAAGGGATCTGACTGTAATCTTTCACCCATGAAACATAACTTTTCTTTTCGCACCAGATAAGCTGTACGGATTTAAAGGTAAATGTCTATGAACACAACTTACAAAATAGGTAAAGTACCTATTTTTCACAATGAATGGTTGACTCCGTTTAATACCTGGGACGTTTTGCAAGAGCTCGGCCATAAAAATGCAAATAAACTGTCGGTCAGGGTCGGCTTATAATTTGTAATTATAGCAGGTAATAATTAACCATCTTGTGCTTGCGATAACATCTTTCAGTCGTTGTGTTTCTTTCATTAAATAATATATTATAAATAACGAATTAAATATCTAAAGTCCTACCCTGTAGTGTATTTGCTTGTTGATTGTGTATAACAATGGGATTAAACCGGTAGTTTTATTGCAGTCAATAAGTCGATACTATTTTGGGTGAAAAATACTTTACAATAATTATTAATTGTTCATAAAAATACAATTTTAATTTCTGGCCTGGGTCTAGCCTATGAAGCTCCGTATTCAGGAAGGACAATCCGATAGTAGAGAATATGGTCTGAGGTATCGAGCGTATAGCGGGTTCAATAGTGACGTTTCCGCGTTTGAATAACGCTATTTAATGCCAATTTACGATTGCACACCGCGGAATTCGTAATTATTTTTATTAAAAATTTCGAAGCCAAACTTATTATGTCAAACACGCAGTATTTATAAATTGCAATCACACTTTTTGCGGCGACGTCCCGTATAGGGCCACCTGTTCGCGTTGCGACGTGGCAATTCAGTAATTTTTTTTTCCATACTTCCTCGTTCAATAGTACCACATTACGTAACCTTGGGTACCACCATTGACTCAAAAAGCCCGAAAACCCATTTGGGACCACGGTGGTCCCGGACCACGTCCAAACCGATTTGCAATTTTTCTCTGCGCATGCAACCAGTTGCAAATTGGTTGGAAATGTTTTGCTTTGCGAACATGTTAGAAACGGATCCACAACCAACAATTTGGCTTCTGCGAACGCCGGATTTTCTGCCAGCGGTTTGGGATTTGTCGTGTGCGAACGCTTTTAAACACGCGCGCATGCGTCGTTAATTTGCTGACCTCTGCATGAACGAAGCTATATTATAGTAGTTCGTTCAACAGAAAAATGTTTGTCCTAAAATCGTGCACTCTTTACTACTGATATTTAATCATGAAACCCCCTGTATATACGCACTATTAGTAAATTGACTTCCTTATTCTCATTGGTGTTGTATATTATGTATAATACGCTTGGACTTCTTACTTTTAAGGTGGGATTAACGCAGGGCCGTAGTCAGACCTGCGTTGGTACCAGGGCATTATTGTTTATTGTCAGGGCGACATTATATTTGGAACTCAAATTATTATACATGAAGTACCTATCAAAGTATTTGTATTTATGGGAAAAACAGCGTATTTATATCCTGTCTACTCGTAAAACTAACTTCGTTGCACATCATATGGCGTGAATTTTCTGCCGGGGCAAAATATTTGTCTATCAGGGCGGCGCCCTGATCCGCCCTATTGTAGCTACGGCTCTGGATTAACGGCGCCATTTTCTATCGTCAATTCGATTAGCCGAACTGTTGACGATTCGCATGCGCACTGCAGTGCTGTGTTGATCAGACTAGTTATATTTTTTATGCTTTTGGTATACGAAGAAGAAAGACAGACATATTCTGGAGCTGATAGAGCAAGGCAGATGTTAGTCAGCCGGTCATAGTGTAATTACGGTACCTTTCCTGTTAAAACAAACACATGTTCTCTAGAATTCTTAGGATATATGACATCTAGATAGACTAGAAAACATCGTCGTGGTCTACCTGCCCTTGGGTATCCATCGTGATTGGATCCCTGTGTATTTCAATATAAAAAACAGTTACACACTTGTCCGATATGCCACAATTATTCGCTTTTAATTGTTTTCGCGGACACTATATTATCTTCTAAATTAAAAAGTTCTATTTAGGTATAAAAATGTGCGTTATCAAAACACCTAGCAATAAGATACTTCCATGGAGATACCAATCGAACTGCATAACGTGTAAACCATCTTTCATCTAATTACGAAACCTTTCCTGTTAAAACAAACACATATTCTCTTAAATTCTTAGGAGAGATGACATCTAGATAGACTAGAAAATATCGCTTTACCAGTGAAAATTGCTGTTTTTACTTCAATTCTGAAAGTCGACGTGTTTACTTTCAAGGATTTGAAGGTAAATCGTGGCTATTTTAGTGGTTTTAAAAAACTGTTTTTTTTTAAGTTTCTGGGCATTTATTTAAAAAAAAAACACCGGCAAACTATTCGTCAATGCCTCCCTGAACAGCCCTTCCAAAATTAGATACTATTTTTTTTTCTTAATAATTGCAAGGTTCCGTAAGTTACCCCTGCATTCAAGCCATTTCTAGCTCTTCTATACATGATCGACCTCGATAACTGTGCCCTTAACGATTATTGTTTCTATGAGAATTACCCTGCGAAAAAAGGCCATAGGTTCTCGCCGCAATCGAATAGCCAAAATTCCACAAGTCCTTTTTCTCATTCGGTTTATAAGAACTTTGATTTATGCACAGTATCTGCAAATAAATGAAAAGGCTAAATAAATAAACAACAATATTTAAATTAAAAGCAATAAATATCAATTAAAAACATTCACACGATAAATCATATTTATGATTATGAAGTTGTCGGTTGTATGGAAAACTATTAGACTACTCTAGCAGTACGACTTTTAATTTCATATCCATAGTTATATTTATGATTTAATCATAACATAACATCCTGACTTAGAACCTATTGAAAATACATCCCAATAATATAAATCTTTCTAGAGGATCACAAACCTTTCCTGGGAACAATTAAAAAGACTCCGCGAAAGCAGAAAGTTTGAAAATATGAGGTCAAAACCTTATTACGTCATCCCATTATCCGCGCGATTCTTTTATTCGTCAGCCTCGACGGATTATATTGATATCTTTGTTTTGCTAAACTAAATAGACAAGAACAGCTTAAAAATAAAACAACCCGCCCGATATTCAGGTAGACGCGGCGGCTTTCGACCTTCAGCCGAATAACTGGGGCCTATCGGTCGAGACAGATGTGACGTCAGTGAGTTTATTCCCGTGTTTTTATTAAAGGGCGTGTCTTGTTTATTTATTTTTTCGGTAAATAATTCAAAATTTTAAAAACTGAAAGCGTAGAAAATTTTATTTTTTTCTTTCTCATGTAGTGAAATGGCCCATTGTTTTTGGAATCACTGGCGAGCTAAACGTTTAAGCAATAACCTTATAAATGCTAGACCCAATGATTTATTCATAAAATGGCTGAAAAGTCGATCCGTTATAGTTTAAAATATTATTGACAATGAGTATCTAATGGGTGAAAGAGATAACTCCTTGGGTTCTCCCTGCACGGCAACACTGTTCAACGCTTGACGTTTGACGTCAGATTCGCAGACGTAAATATTAAAACATAACCATACTTACCGATAAAAAGATACATTCTTATTCATTTGGCCCATTTTTTGCATACTTCACATTCATGCACCGTGAATGTTTATTACGGAACAAGATTTTCCACAAAAAAACATACAAAAATCGTCACTAAATAAGTAAGTTAAATTACGTTGAACTAATCCAGCAACGTCGCATTGGTCTGCCGTCAATTCCACTCATTTAGAATTTCGAACAGTAAGCGATGCTCGTTGCGTTGCGTTGTCAAAGTGCCGGATACGATTACAATAGAAATAATGTTTAAAATTCTCCTTTAACCTTTTGCATAGTAATAGAATATTTTTTTTTTAAATAAATTTATTATGAGTTTGAGGGAAATAATTACGAATTACTTTTTTATTAAAGCAGTTGCTAGAGCTATTAGAATTGCCAAATTAGCATATTTTTGGGGGATTTTGCAAGGTATTTTGGACAAATTTGTAAATCTGGCAATGGAGCAATAAAATGACATAAAAGGACGGAATGGTGAAACGATCGAGTAAAAATGTAAACAAGTGGATCTCTTCTTTGAAAGCTCTTTGAGTTTAAGGGAACAGTTGTCAAGGTCAATCATGTATAAAAAACCTATAAATGGTTTGAATGCAGAGGTAACTTCCGGAACTTTGCAATTATTAAAAAAAAATAATTAGTATCTAATTTTGAAAGGGCTGTTCAGGGAGGCATTGGGGAATAGTATGCCGGTGTTTTTTTTTTTTAATAAATGCACAGAAACTTAAAAAAAAAAACAGTTTTTGGAAACCACTAAAATTGCCACGAAATCCTTGAAAGTAAATACGTCGATTTTCAGAACTGAAGTAAAAATAACAATTTTGCCTGGTAACAGGATATTTTCGAGTCTATCTAGATGTCATCTCTCCTAATAATTCAAGAGAATATGTGTTTGTTTTAACAGGAAAGGTTCCGTAATTGCACAAAACACGAAAGTAAACAAAACTATGACCGGCTCCACCAGCTCCAGAATATGTCTGTCTTTCTTCTTCGTATGCCAAAAGCATAAAAATAACTACTCTGATCAACACCGCACTGCAGTGCGCATGCTAATCGTCAACAGTTCGGCAAATCGAATTGACCATAGAAAATGGTGTCGGCAATCCCACCTTAACAGAAGAAATTCGGTAATAATAGAAAAATCTGAATTAAATTATTATTATATATAAATACTAGCGTATATCCGGCATGCGTTGCAACCCGCTGGTATAAATACAAACCCGAACAAACCCGATATATTAGTACCCGGCATGCCACTTTCTAAAATTGCACCTGTGCGAAGCCGGGGCGGGTCGCTAGTTATACATAAAAACCTTCCCCCTGAATCACTCTATCTATTAAAAAAAAACGCTTCAAAATCCGTTGCGTAGTTTTAAAGATTTAAGCATATATAGGTAGGGACGGACGGACAGACAGCGACTTTGTTTTATACTATGTTAAGATTGTTAAATCAATTATCTGAATTTTTAGGACTGTTGTAGTTATTGTACGCTATTGCTAAGGCTCTCCACTGTAGAGCTATTATTTCTAAGCTGGTTAAAAGTGACACGTTGAAATGCTTTATTTTACTAATGGGTAAACTTTTTTTTTAAATCATCACACGATTAATATTTAGTTATTGGTTGCAACAAAAAAGCATAGAGAATTCCATGTATTCAAAATGAATGCTTTCTTAAGAATATTTCTTTGAATTGAAGATTCATGTATTATAAACAAGACAGCGGGATTAAGATACGACATTTGTATTTCTTATTGAGATAAATGGAAAATTAAATGTTTTTAATTAAGGTTGTAAAAAACTAAATAATTACAAGTTACGGCTGCATAATTTAGGATACATATTATAAATACCCTTAAAAACAATTTATAATAGTATATTATTCAGCGGGCGTATACCTAATGTAGGCCATATTATGGATCATTATACGCGAGTCAAAGAATATGCTTTATCTACCATCGACCTTTGACTAAAAAAACATCAATTTTGCCTGATTTTGACATTTTATATTTTAAATATTAGCTGAAGCTTCATTTAATGTGAAATTTGAGCAAAAATATCTTAAAATGGTTTGATGGTTGCATTTATATTTTAAAAAAACCGAACTTAAGAATTATTTTTAATAATATTTATACAAACGTTCAATCAGGATAAAACGTTCTTTAAAATAAGCCATAGTTTGTTAAATTCGGTTAACGGAGACCGAAGTTACACCCTTTTAAGTACATTTAGTCGTTACCCTTCTCCACGTTATTACCATAGTAACTACAAAAAAAATGTTATTACAAAATTTATAGAGGATGTTACAGAGCATATTAAATACTTATTTTCTGACTGACCTAGCGGTAAAATTAGGAACTTATAAATATGCTGTATATGTAGGTGGATTGTCGAGGATACCCGCTACGTATAGACCTCTCTTCTCCGCCTCCCCCGGGAAACATTTACCTAAAAAATTATAAATCCAAATGCTTTTAAAAGTTTGTAAAAAGTCACAGAGATGGCAAAGGCGCGTATGAATTATTTATAAACCGCGCGTTTCTGCTTAATTAACACTTAACCAGCACGCGATAGCCCTGCTTTTCCACCGGAATAGAAGCCGACGCCGATTATAGAGAGTTTTCGACGTATTTTTTTTACGTTAAAATGTATTTTTTTTAATGTAAGAGAAATTTATAAGCTTCTAAAGACTTGTTGATTATTAAAGTTAATTTTATTATATACCCCTTAATTATGGGACACCATGTATATTTGCGACACCAAAAAGATTATAAGAAGAAACAGCTGCAGCTGCACCCCAACCTGGATTCGCCCCTGCTAGCAGGACGCCACAAAAATGCAAACAGGATCACCCCAGATTCGGATTTGTATCCGCACTATATTTAAGCTTCAACTAGAAGCGGCGATTGATGCGGCTTCACGTCACACAAATCTGGTGAAAAGGGCGGACGAGATTCAAAACTTTAATTTTACCATTTCTTTTGTGCAATTCTGCGTCCTGATGAAACAACCTACATTTTTTGTAGTATCCGACCGAAACAAGATTTTCAGCCGAAACCGAATCTTCGGCCTTGTCTCAGTTTCGGCCGAAACCGAAACCTGAAAAATGTTATTGTATACGGAAATTTAATTTATTTTATATAGGACGAGATCGATCTTCTAAAAAAAAAATCGCGACACAGAAAAAATCTATTTATACCTTGCGAGCAAAAAGTATTTGCATCAAAGAGGGCCTTGCATCTAAGGACGTAATGCTTAGCCGTGGAGCTTAATACCTGTTGGGTGTCAGTAACTATACCTGAATTAACAATCAATCAGTTATTTTGTTATCTTTGACAGTCGTTGCAAGTAATTTGATTCATCGCTAATTTTTCCAATTTCTTGAACAATTCACACAATGGGCTTTACGGAACAGCAAAAAACATTCATGGTTAAAGCGTATTTTCGAAACGGGGTTAGAGTAAATGGTGAGTGGCCATACAATCCGGGATTGTGCATGGACGATTTTCACGAACATTTTTCTAACGTTGCTTTTATTGCTGCGGGGATTTTTATCATTACCTGAAAAGAACCGTGGATGTGTTAAGGGGAAACAGGTTCTATACAACACAAAAAAGGAGCAGGAAGACCATCTGTAATAACAGAAGGACTTGTTGCAAACGTTCGTGAAATAATGCAAAATACGCCAACAAATTGTATAAGACGCATGTCCCAAGAAGTGAGAAGATCTTATGGAACATGCAGAACTATTCTTAAGAAGCAGCTAAATTTATTTCCTTATAAAGTGCAAGTATTCCAAGAAATACAAGCCGCAGATTTTGAAAGACGCAGGAATAACTCTCAATGGTTTACCCAAAATTTATTGGAAAGCAATGATTTACTTATTAGACCTGACATAGGATTCGGATGAAGCTGGTTCCACCTCTCCGGTTATGTGAATTCTCAGAAAACATGTAATTATTTTTCTTTTTCTTTCTGTATATTCTTACTTTGTTAATTTTGTAAACAATAAAAATAAATTTGTATTTGTCTACTTATTTTATTACTCATTAGTTTGGCATATTATCATGTCATAATATGAATTTGACAAAATTTTAACCTAGATTTGGTTAGATATATCGTCCCCATATCATTGTGATCTAAACCAAGCCCTACGTTTTTTAATCCAAGCCCTCTTTGATGCAAATAATTTTTGCTCGCACGGTATAATGTGGAAGGTTGTCGCCGCCTTCCTTGGTTTCTAAAGATCAATACTATAATGGTTGGATTCAAGTTTCCTTCACGGTTCCACATTTCCCGAAATAATGAACCTAAAATATTTCAAAAGAATTAGCTTGGACTTGTAAGTAAATATTGTGGTACCGTGAAAATTCTCAACCTCAACGGGGCAAATAAAGATGTCCATCTATTTATTTAGAAACTTTTTAATCCAGCCTGGTAGTTTCTTTTCCATTTGTGTCGAGTTAAAGCTCCTTCAACTTCTGTACCGTGACATTTCCACACTAGACGCGTATAAGGGAATTGTGCACGAAACAAAAGAGTTATATCGGGAATTAATGTGGGAATAAATAATGCGAACTTTGAACTTTCCTTTTCCGATTGCGGTAACTTTAGGTTTAGAAGACTTTTAATATTAACTTGGGAAAGTGGGGGTAGTTCTGTTATGTGTGTGTAAGTAATTTTCAATGGCACTGGAAAACTTCCAACAGGCCAGCCGATTTTTGTAGGTTGTCTACCTAATATTGTAATTTTTGTTGTTTTTTCTTTTCCGTTGGTCTTGATTCATTTATTAACAATAATTTAACCTAACAATCTATAACAATCAGAGTAAGTATTTAAACTTTCCTTTTTCTTTGCATTTTTTTTTATGTTACACGCATATACAGTGTGTGTATAAAGTCTGGAAACGGCTTAATAACATCACAATTTACTGGCCGATTTAAACCAAATTTGGTACAGTTGTGTAAGAGGATATAACGCACCGAATGACGATATTGGCGTTGTTGCCAGCTTTTTAGTTTGTCTGGAATTCGAACGAATTTTATATTTTTAAATATAACACCCAGTATATTTTTACATTTTTAAATTCCACATAAAATTATAATTATTTTTTATTAAAGGCATTATTAGTCTATACTTCATAGTTTCTGAGATATTGACTCTCGAAAAGTGACATTTTTGAACTTTGACAGCTTATAACTTTCTAACAGTACGTCTACGAGCTAAACGGCTTACATGTCCCTATCTTCAATTTTTATTATCTTCCCAAAAAAATCAACTTCCAGTTAAACCGGAACCACTATATTTCTTGCTTTCGAGTTACATCCGGTTTAGCCGGAAGTTGATTTTTTTGGGAAGATAATAAAAATTGAAGATAGGGACATGTAAGCCGTTTTGCTCTAAGACGTACTGTTAGAAAGTTATAACCTGTCAAAGTTCAAAAATGTCACTTTTCGAGAGTCAATATCTCGGAAACTATGAAGTATAGACTAATAATGCATTTAATAAAAAATAATTATAATTTTATGTGGAATTTAAAAATGTAAAAATATACTGGGTGTTATATTTAAAAATATAAAATTCGTTCGAAGTCCAGACAAACTAAAAAGCTGGCAACAACGCCAATATCGTCATTCGGTGCGTTAGATCCTCTTACACAACTGTACCAAATTTGGTTTAAATCGGCCAGTAAATTGTGATGTTATTAAGCCGTTTCCAGACTTTATACACCACACACTGTATATTTTTTTAATTATTCTTTTTTTTTTTTAATTCCATTTTTTTTTGTTTTTTTTTTTTGTCAGTTTTTTTTTGTTATCACTGGGACACTGTTATAAAACTGTAAATTGATTCGCGTAGCTTATACAGTGTCACCAGTAAAGTCCGCATCATATGGGATTTTTTTTATTAATAGCTTTATTCAAAATTTGACTTTGGCATTAAGTTCTGCTTCGATCGAGATGAAAATTAAGCAAAAAAATAGTAGTCACGTGATTCGCATTATCTGTCAAATTTTAATTTTTTTCAAAAAATAATTCAAAAGTGGGGTTATTTCTGAAAATATCGAAAAAAGTTATTAGAAAAAGTTTTTTTTAATGCAGTTTCTAGCCCACATGCAAAATTTCAGCTGCATAAGATAATTTTGATTTTTTACCTATATTTTGTAAATTGCACCACTTTTGCAAAATAAGACTCAACGCAACCTAGATAAAACTTCTTAGTTTTCACAATGCTTTATTTCAGATACATTTTCTTTAAAGTAGCGCCATATTAAATGTGTGTTTTTCTACAAAATCAAAATGGGGCTATTAAAATTTGGTCGCATGTGTTGCAAAGGTTATTTGTTTTTGACCCTGTATAAGGTAACTTCCTAAAATAAGTAGGTATTTTTGAAAACGTAGTTTGTGTCTGAAAGTAATACACGTTAACGTTATTATGACATAGCTTAATAATAAATTATAAAGTAGGGGTTTTAAATTAAATCGTTGAAAATAGATAAACTTTACATTGTTAAATAAAATTTAATTTCCACTTAAAAAACACTTTACTGAAGACACTGTGTTCTTTTTTGTCTTAATATTAAGGTGTATTACTTTCAGACACAAACTACGTTTTCGAAAATACTTATTTCATGACGTTGCCTTATACAGAGTCAAAAACAAATAAACTGTGCATCACATGCGACCAAATTTTAATAGCCCCATTTTGATTTTGTAGAAAAACACACATTTAATATGGCGCTACTTTAAAGAAAATGTATCTGAAATAAAGCATTGTCAAAACTAAGAAGTTTTATGTAGGTTGCGTTGAGTCGTATTTTGCAAAAGTGGTGCAATTTACAAAATATGGGTAAAAAATCAAAATTATCTTATGCAGCTGAAATTTTGCATGTGGGCTAGAAACTGCATTTAAAAAAACTTTTTCTAATAACTTTTTTCGATATTTTCAGAAATAACCCCACTTTTGAATTATTTTTTGAAAAAAATTAAAATTTGACAGATAATGCGAATCACGTGACTACTATTTTTTTGCTTAATTTTCATCTCGATCGAAGCAGAACTTAATGCCAAAGTCAAATTTTGAATAAAGCTATTAATAAAAAAAATCCCATATGATGCGGACTTTACTGGTGACAACTTTAAAGGCGTTTTAGGTGGAAGATGAAAAATAGAAAAAAATACCTAAAAATTGTTAATTTACCATGTTATTACATAGAGTTATAGTCTCATTGAATGTAAAAATACACAGTCTTAAATATGTCATATTAACTTATGTTTGTTGGCACTTTTATCTGGTCTATAGACATTACCAATATTAATTAGGGTTATTTTCATAGATATTTACTTTTAGATAAGCAAACAATAATCACAAAAGTGGCAGTTTTATGGCCTCGCGCATGTAAACAAAGCTACACATGATTAGACATGCGCACTGCAATATTATCACAAATGGGAAAATAGACAGGTACGGGCTTTAAAATTTAAATTCTTGCCAAAAAATTGGAATTTCTTCTAAATTATTTTGATCAGGTTGGGAATTAAATTGGTGATTTCTGGCATTTTTAGTCGTTGCAAACCTATGATATTTTGAGGATAGAAAATTATTTTTAACGTTTTGTTTCCATAAATGGTTTAAAAATAATTTGTCGTCGTGTTTTTAGTTCGAAAGGCAAGAGAATAAGTTAATTAAAGTATAAAATTTATAAAATCAAATATAAAAAACAAACAAAACCAGCAAATTAACCAATCTTCGATGTTATCGCTTACCTAACCTCAAGTCAAATATTAGTTGGTATATAATTTGTATTGATTTTTACAATTTGGCAAAAACTTGGGTACGTGTAAAACATTTTTAAGCACAATTTCTTGTTCAAGAATTTGAAAAAGTTTTTGCCCGAGAACTTGCCCCGTGGATTAATATAAACTACCTAGGTATTTACATTTTTTCTTTTATATAATATAAGTAGGTATAAAGAAAAGTGTATTTTAAACTTTTTGAAGATCAAATGGCTGCACATAAAATATACCAAAACATGCATCGGGTCTTGGTGTGGGTTTCTCTTTATTTTTATACCTAGTTTGTGTAACCTAGGCCTAGTTTGATGTGTTTAAATCAATCATAATAAAATAAAGTTATCAAGATACATCACTACTCCATACTTACTGAAAATATGAAATACCCGGTATTTACCCCTACTAGGGCATAATAAAATCATATAACAGCTGTTACTAGCCATTATTTACATTCCAATCCAAGTCACTAAAAGCGCAAACACAATTCACTAAACTACAAAAAAACTAAAAATCCGTAAATATTAAACACTCACAATCCACAATGGCAAAGATAACTACAAGGAATCCACAGAGAAACCTTAAAACACAACAACAAAAATGGCGGCCGAGCCGGTTCTGGAGTGTATTTTGAGCATGTCGCTAAAAAAGGACAGGCCGATAACATAAGGGTTGTGCGCACGCTCGATGCTGCTGGGAGGGAAGGCATCGGACCGGCGAGCCGTGCGCTCGGACGTATTTTTTTACCCATAAAACGTAACTTTTGTTTGCGCAGGAGATAAGCTGTACGTATCTAAAGGTCTATGGTAATTTTACATAAACATTTTGTTTATCGCATACATATAAATATAAATCTATAAAATTATATTAGAAACAGTTATTTTTACAACAAGAATAAAAATTCTTAGCTTTATTTCAACGTGAATATATATTAGGTGGTAATTTAGTCTTAAAAACATATAAATATTTAAGCGGGAAACACAAAGAATGTTATAAAACATCTATAAAATTTCGGCGATATAATTATTTATTTTACTACTTTGCTGTTGCATTTTAATTCCTGTAAGTTATAAATCTAACCTAATCAACACATTCCTAAGTCCCCTTGTTGTATAACTGATTATTAACAATGTAATCTCGAAATTAATCTAAAATTATGAATGAATTTAAATAAAAATGCCGTTTCCACGTAAATAAAACTACTGAAGCGGATCGAAAGATATTTATCATTTATCAGAGGATATATACATTTTGTTAACGAGAGATAATAGTTTTAAAATGTCCCACAAACACGGTGACACAGTCTTGAATGGATTAGGAGTAAATTTACTTGCCTATAATAATTATCTTTCATAATATATTTATAACAATTTAAACAAAAACAAGATTAAAAACAAAATATTAATTTAGACAGCAACACTGCACTACTATTATCATCATCATCATCATATCATCGTTGGCTAGATAAATTAGACAGATCAGTGAGCTAAGCATAGGACTCAACTGCCAAATCAACACAAAGATGAAGACGACCTAGACAGCAATGATCGAGTTAATCTATAGACAATTTACCTTTAGATAAGCAAACAATAATCACGAAAGTGGCAGATTTATGGCCTTGTGCATGTAAACAAAGCGAGACACTATTAGAAATGCGCACTGCAACTTTATCGTTTGACGAAATGGGAAAATAGACAGGTCCGGGCTTTAAAATTTAAATTCTTGCCAAAAAATTGTACTTTCTTCTCAATTTTTGATCCAAGTTGGGAAAAAAGGTAGTGATTTCTGGCATTTTTAGTAGTAGCAAACCTATCAGATTTTAAGGATAGAAAATTGTTTAAGGTTTTGTTTTTAAAATTTGTTTAAAAATGATTCGTCGTCGTGTTTTTAGTTAGAGAATGACAGGCCGATAACAAGAGGTTTGTGCGAATGCCCATCATTAATTGACGTCTAAAATATGACCGGTGAGCCGTGCGTACAAACATATTTTTACACCCTAAGCTGGACGGATCTAAAGGTATATTTTATGGAACCAATAAAATGAACAATAGAAAGAAAAATATTGTTTTAGCTAAACGGCCATATCTGTGTTGTTATTAATGGGAAATTTATTTTATATAATTTCAAGTTTTTTGCATTACAAGATAAGAATACCATAAGCCCATAGAATACCCTATAGCTAATGAATGCTGTCTCGCACACGTGCATACATAAAATTATTAAAATGTATAGCTTTCAAATCCCGTTATTTTAATTCCAACAAATCGAGACATGCAGAATTGGATTTCCATTTATTTATACGTTTTGCGAAATAAATGCAGGTCAGATGCCACAAGGTAGTCGTAATATACATTATTGACTACATTTGTTCCTTATTTCAATTTCCTGAACACACCTTGGGTTCATATTATGTAAAAAAATGTGTTTTTTCATTTCACAATTAATTTAATTTTTTGTATCCTGAGAATTTAACTTCGTTAAGTGAAGAAGAATTATACGTGAAAGCGCGGAATTTACAAACGATATACCATAAAGACTTGTACATTGACTTTCCTAGTCAAATTTTAAGCTTCAGAAAGGGACTTGGAGATAGTATTTCAAAATTAAAAACAGTGTATGAACTTGCGGATCATTTATTAATAAAAAATCAGTGTGTTTCTTTAAATTTTCGAGATGTATCTAGTGCAGTGATGTTATTTCTAACTTTACCAGTTAGTGTGGCATCAGCGGAACGATATTTTTCCAAACTTAAAATAGTAAAAACCCATTTACGTAACACTATGGGACAACAATGCCTTTCGGATTTATCCTTAATTAGTATGGAACACGACTAACACGAGTTTGTTAAAACATTAAAAATCTAAGAAATTATAAACGATTTTGCAAAAAAAAACTGTCGACGATCTGGTCATTTTGTATAATACCTTGTATAGTACTTAGTGACAATTGTTTGTGCAGACTTGTTGAGTGTTCAAGTGTTTTACTGTTTTCTGCCTTTTGGATTCTGTGAGGCTCGATCACTGCTACCCCCGTTTTACTACCATACATGGTAAGCAACATTATAAGTGTTCTTTCAAAATTTTGATTTTGAATCATGTTTGCTGGAATATTACGTATAATGACTTAATAACTACTTATGTATATCTATCAGTCTACCTAGGATTATAAATTAAATTCGAATTATTTGCTGTTTTAATAGTAGGTACTTAACACATAATGTGGGTTTAACCCTAATTAAATTATTACACGATTAACGAATTCAAAAATTCACAAACCTGAACCTAACAGTAATGAAAATAAGAATTATCATTTTCCATTCGTTATAGATAGGGGGCCCCTGAAAACGTCTGCGGGGGGTCACTCAATTTTTGTTATGCCACTCACTAAAGGTTTATTTTCGTAATTACAACCAAATCATGTTCCTTTTATGTCAAATGGAATCTAAGACAACTTTTCGGGCGAAAATCGTTAAAATAAAATTCGCAGTGGTTTAAAATCCATTAGAACTGATGTAAACGTGTCCGCGGAGCAATGTCTTATTTCAAATCGAAACCAGGTCAAAGAATATCATAAATACCTTGTTCATTAGTTTGAAATAGATAGAACATACCGATGCTGTAGCGTTTTCTAAAAGTGGTTACTTGTTTATGTCTATATTTAAATTTAGATCAATAACAAATTGTTTTCAGCATTAATTAAAAAATTGGGTTTTTTAATTAAATAATTATCGACGTAACTATTTTTATGTTGTTTTTTCTAACATCCTACTTGTGTTTACGCTCGAGATATTTATCCTCGTTTACGTAAAAACATTTTTTGCCATCTACTTATAGGTACGGTAGAATCGTTCACTAAAGTTACAGTAATTTTCGTACTACAAAAGAAAGTACTATGACGAAACTTGACGCGTCAGCTAGCTACGGCTTCCATTGCTGAGCTGGGTACTTTTTGAAGGAACCAGTTCAGTTGTTGACGTGATCCGTGGTTGTCAACGCTGAGTTTTATCCATAGATATTTACCTTTAGATAAGCAAACAATACTCACGAAAGTGGGAAATTTATGACCTTTGTTGGTATATAACTTGTATTGATGTTTACAACTTGGGTACGTGTAAAACATTTTCAAGCACAATTTCTTGTTCAAGAATTTGAAAAAGTTTTTGCCCGAGAACTTGACCCGTGGAATAATATAAACTACCTAGGTATTTACATTTTTTCTTTTATATAATATAGGTATGTGTAGAGAAAAGTGTATTTTAAACTTTTTGAAGACTGCAGGACTGCAAATAAAATATATCAAAATATGCATCGGGATACTCTGTCTTGGTGTGGGTTTCCCTTTATTTTCATACCTTGTTTTTGTAGCCTAGGCCTAGTTTGATGTGTTTAAATTCATCAAAATAAAATAAAGTTATATATCAAGATATATCATTACTCCATACTTACTGAAAATACGAAATACCATCAGGTATTTTACCCCTATTTGTGCATAATAAAATAATACAACTGCTGTTACTAGACACTGTTTATATTTCAATCCGAGTAACTAAAAGCACAAACACAATTCACTAAACTACACAAAAACTAGAAATCACCCACAATCCACAATGGCAAAGAAAACCACAAGGAATCCACAGAGACACCTTAAAACACAACAACGAAAATGGCGGCCAAGCCGGTTCTGGAGTGTATTTTGAGCATGTCGCTAAAGAAGGACAGGCCGATAACACGAGGTTTGTGCGCGTGCCCGATGCTGCTCAGAGGGAAGGTAGCTGACCGGCGAGCCATGCGCTCGGATTTTTTACCCATAAAACGTAACTTTTGTTTGCGCAGGAGGAAGCTGTACATATCTATAGTTTTATCAGAAGAGGAGCAATATTAGCTGAGCAAAAGCTTAATACATTTCATAACATTTATAAAAGTTAGCAGAAGAAACCATACCAAAATATACAGGGTTGTGCATTAGCTCGTATCTATGAATAAAACTAAACAGCGCTGTGCAATACTTTAGATTTTTATGGACCTGTAGTAAAAACGGTTGTAAAGCGTGTCCATTAACTTATTAAAATCCTTTGTTTCGGGTTTTCTCATTAGAATAGCGATGCACGGAGAGAAAAAGAGATAAATAGTCGTCGCAGCGTTATCGTCAGCGGTTTACGGATTTTTTTTTACTTTCATTTCATACACACATTTATGAGTTTCACCAAAGAGATAAAGGCACAGAAGAGCATCAGCTAATAAACATATGATATTCTAAGATCTTTTTGTGGGAGGGGCTACTGATTATTAGCAAAAATAATCCTAAACTAAGTAATTGCAATTATAAAAAATTTATTGGTTACAATCTATTGTTGTCTCAAGTGGTAGTGGTATGTTGATCAATGGGTGTATTTTAAAGTACGTTTCCACATTTACTCGAGTTAACCATCATTGCTTTTTTTGGTTTAACATGTTTTAATTTTTAGGTCCCTGGGATACATGGAAAGGATATTTTGTAATATTACATGAAATATCGGTTAATGGTCTACAATTATTGTAAAAATAGATTCTATTGCCATTTTATACTACAAATCATAGTCTTACACGTTCATTTTGTATTTTAGGTTGATAGCACAATAATAGCGTTTGGATATTCGTACGGGGAAGCCCGAAAACTCTTAAATACGGCAGAGTTGGCTGGAATAAGCGAGCAACAAGGCAAAATGGAATAATGGAGGGACGCTTTAAACGGCTGATGATAATTACGAGCAAACTGGATAGATATTATACAGTTTTTGCATATAAGTCAGATTCTACCCTGAAATGCACTCCCCTTAGGTATTATACTTTTGTTTTAGTTATTTTACCCGAGAGAATGAAAATGCTTTCGGTAAAAAGAACATTACCTGCTGGCAAGAAGATTTATTATTTAGTGTTGCTATTAATAAAGTACTTTATATTTTAAAATAAGGAATTTTATTTTTATCTGCGACGGAATAATCAAACATGAGGGAACCCGGAACATTTAAGTATTTTTATAATATTCGTCTGAGGATAATAGCATACCTACTCCCACTTGCGCCATCTATGCTGCAATGAGTTAACTATAAGGTATTATCACTAAATATTGGTTTTAAATTAACCGCTCGTGGGGTTACTGAGGTTTAATCCTCAGTTCCTCAGTACCCCAAAAACTCTTTTTATCACATAACATTATTGTGATACTGCACTTTTATCCTCATAATGTCTACACACATACTTATGCTGGATCAGTTTTTCAAAGTTTTTTTAATAATTTATTTAAATAATCTTCGACACCTTCTAAGAAAGGTTTTTTCTTCTTCCCCATTTTATTTGGTTGGTTTAGACCCTCTTTAATAACGTTTTCAAATACTCAGTATGGTTTAACCATTATCAATTTTCTTCATATCATGTTTCTTATACTTAAAATTTTAAGTACATAAAAGCTCCATTAGGGTTCTAATTTTCTCTTTTGCTAACACTATCAGCAAAAAATAAATTTCTGTCTCCTGATGATGAACGTTTCTACGTTCGAAACATGTAGATACCTTTAAACTAGAGTTTTTTATACTATTAAATTTTGTGGAGGAAGACATTGTGTTTTTCTTTCCTTTTCATAAATTAAAAAGGTTTCTTGTAACCTTCTGTGTTGCAGAATTTTGTAGTGGCCCTATTAAAAACCCAACCTCAAACCACTTTCATGAATTTGGAGAAAGAAACTAAATTTGATCATGGAACAAATAGACGTTAAAAATGGAAGCACTCAAATAGCTTAGGATAGGTTAGGTTAGAGTGGCAGACCACAGTCGACCCAGTTGCAGGCTGCTCACTTCCTCCAGATCATTAAAGAATGGTTCGCCCAGGGCATTGAACCTTCTTCTCGCGACGCCGGGGCATTCACACAAGAATTGCTGAATACTTTCCTCCTCACTTGCATGTACTTGCGTTTTAGTGAGCAAAACAATGTTGATGATCCCTTGCCATCATCTAGTAGTGTAGAGTTTTCTTGTGGAAGCTCTAAATCACAGTGTAGAAGTTTACTGTTGAATGACGTGTTTTTGGTTAACATGTTGATTGGCTTAATAGGAGCCGTGTCTTATTTGGTACCTTATAGCAACATTTTTCGTTGTAGGGAAGCTACTGCATCACTAGATACGCCCCTGAAAACTAATTACCTATATTTAAATATTTATTTAAGACCAGTTGAGAACCACTATGACCAATACACAGATTTAATTTGAAAGAAACATAATCTAAAATGTGAGCTTTTGTATAAATTACACAAATACAAACCGTATAAACACTTGTATGTCCATTTTGGGCTAACAAGGGTATTAAAGGCCATTCATAAACATTAATACTATTCTTAAGATATTGATGGCGTGCGGAGTTGGGATACATAGTAACATTCAAAAAATTTATAGTCCATTTAATTACGCTATTATACAGATGAATAATCAAATATTTTATCGTAATTTAATGAACATTTAATTTATTTACAGATTGTATTTAAGCTTTTACATTTTCAACAGTATCATTAAATGGTTTTGTCGATGCCAGGACTTAGCCTTATCAAAAAGTTAATCGTTCATTGATAAATATAAATTTAATTCTTTAAAACACAACACAAAATTCTCTTGCGATCTCGGGAAGTTTGGTATAGTCTAACATTCTCGTCGTCTAGATCCGTTCCATTATGTTTTCGTCCTATGGTTGATGAGAAATCAAAGATCGGAGGATCTAAAGTTTTTCATTTCTCATCGTGAGATTTCGTGATGCTCCTTTTAAATCTGCAGAGTGATTTCACTTCATTAAATCTAACAAAATTAACCCTACAGGATTCAGAAAAGAACAAGTTCTAAAATACCTGCAGTCAAAATTGGAGACAAGGTATTCTTTGCTTTGATCATCGATGTGGTGCGGTACTCGTTTCCGCGAAGCAGGAAACAGTTTGCTTTGTTGGTACGTATTCGAAGGACCTATTATATGGACTTGGATGTTGGATGAAGCTGTGACATCTTCCTGCTAAGTTGACAAAGCTGGTCTTTTTTTTATGTTCAGCTATGATGGTTTCCTCATTGATTCTTGTCGATATCCAGTTGATGGTTTGTTGTCTTTCAGGAAAATTTATTTTAAGTTAAATAATTTTGATAAAGGAGTTCATCAACAAGAAAATAATTAATGAACAAATTTTCTAAGATAAAAGGTTGTTATAATATAGATGTTTTAAGGAATTAAATAGTTTGAATCTGTTTTTGATAAAGAGTCCGTCCCAAATCTGATTGTAAATCAAATATTTTTTGATGTACAGTAATTGCTGAATCATCTGCGAAGAGATTACATTTTCCCTTGTGAATTTCATAAAACAGTTAATGGTAAACGTTATATCTGCTATCTGTATATGTGATAGAGGTTAGAAAACAATTATACAGGGAAATACTAAAAACTCTTAAGCTGTAAGCCACATGTCTGTCGTCTAAAATACCGAAGTGAACAAATGACTAAACTCTCCATATCTTTCTTGTTCATTTAATGGTCGCTCCTGCTAATGAAGCCGACAAATATTCGGCCGACCTTATCTTCCCAGCCAGATCAGTAATAATTACCATCGCATTTCTCTCTTTCATTAAACTGTTTATCTCCCACACTATATGTCATAGCGTTTTCATTAGCGTTAACAATGTTAGTAGTGGGAGTAGATATATTGTTTTAGCCAAACCAATCAATAGTTAATTATGTAATTCATGGTGCCAGTTCGCAGAGGCACAATATTGATACTGTCCCGAGGATATTCCGAATATGCGACGCACTATGGGGTAGCAACTCCGAAAAACGGGTCGCAATTAAAATTGGTGACAATTATTTTTCTTTTTACAAAACTGTCCTGGAAAAAGGCGCTGTATTATGATCAAAGATATTTACCTTTAGATACGTCCAGCTCATCTCATGCGCAAACAAAAGTTAAGTTTTATGGGTGAAAAAATACGTCTTGTATATAACTTTATTTTATTATGATCAATTTCAACACATCAAACAAGGCCTAGGCTACACAAACAAGGTATGAAAATAAAGAGAGACACACACCAAGACAGATTATCCCGATGCATGTTTTGGTATATTTTATTTGCAGCCCTGTAATCTAATTAGGCACGCCTATTTTTCGAGCAATATGTTGCTTCAAAAAGCTTAAAAGACACTTTTCTCTATATTTCTATTATATAAAAGAAAAAGACAATAATATCTAGGTATGTTTATATTAATCCAAGGGTGAAAGTATTCCACGGGTCAAATTCTCGGGCAAAATTGTTTTAAATTCTTGAACAAGAAATTGTGTTTTACACGTACCCAAGTTTTTGCCAAATTGTAAAAATCAATACGAGTTATATACCAACTAATATTTGACTTGAGGTTACGTACGCGATAACATCGAAGATTGGTTATTTTGTTGGTTTTGATTGTTTTTATATTCGATTTTATAAGTTTTATAGTTTAATTGACTAGTTCTCTTCCCTTTTAAACTAAAAACACGACGACGAATCATTTTTAAACAAATTTAAGAAACAAACCCTTAAAAACAATTTTCTATCCTCAAAATCTGATAGGTTTGCAACTACTAAAAATGCCCACTATCTTATTTCCCAACTTGATCAAAAATTGAGAAGAAATTTCAATTTTCTGGCAATAATTTGGGGCAAATTTTAGCTGTTTACACGTAAAAACAAATTGAAGGTCGACTTTTACAATTTCTTGAGCAAGAACTTAAAATTTTAAAGCCCGGGCCTGTCTATTTTCCCATTCGTCCAATGATAATGTTGCAGTGCGCATGTCTAATCGTGTTTAGCTTTGTTTACAGGCGCGAGACCATAAATTTGCCACTTTCGTTATCTTAACGATGTGATGTGCAGGAGAGTAGAGGGAACAGGGGCAGATTGAAAATTCTTACAGGTGAGTTAAGCGGTGTGCTCTAGGTTGATTGAAGATAAAAATGACACAGCAACATACCCTTCTAAAGAAAAACATTGACCTGTATATTTTTGACTTGGTCCTGCATTTTTATTTTTGTCCTTTTTTTATTCAATTATTACACTGCTCGGCGACATTGCGTTTACAAACGCCATCGGTAAAATTATTGCTTGTAATCAGGGCTCCCGAGATTATTTCAATTCCTGAATAAAAGAACTTGATTCGATATTACATTAAAACTATCAGAAATCTGGGACAGTACAAATGCTGCGACAAAATACCTCAACATTCCACTCGCGACCCCTGATTATTAATTACCATCTTTCCTAAACCAAAAATAAATAGTTCCTCGTTATTCCCCTTAAACGCCAATAAAGTACACCAATCCCCTGACTATCCCAATCCCATCAGCTTCGTGCCCATTCGAACCTTTCCGACTATCGATCGGCTTAGTTGCCGGGGCAACTGAGAGTCAATCTGGCCACATACATACACATGCACGAGCCAAGCTGCCCGAAAAGAAGGATATTTTTTTATTTATTATCCTGCCATTATCCCACGGGCGATTTCGGGTGCCGTCGGGATGGGTCGAGGGCAAAGCGGTGTTGCCATTGTTAGATCAGAAGTGGGATGTGTTGTTATTATATTCTTTGTTTGAACATTTTATCTGCCCATTTATTATAAGAAGTATAAGTAAGTTGACGTTTATGTAGGTCCGTGTTAGGTAACTCTTGTCAACTCTGTTACTTGAGCAATAAGAAATAAGAATAAATTTATACTGGCTCCATGGGTGACACCCAGGTGTGGTGATATTGAGGGTAGTATTGCTTTTAGTGTTGAGAGTCAAGATTAGTAAGGCGCTGTCGCAACAATCTCTGTGCACACTTGGTGCTCATCATCGAATCACCTAGTGATGGGTTCCTGGACACAGCACAATAGATGGCAACGAGACTGCTGATGCGCTCGCCAGGGAGGGCGCAAGCATGTCTGCCGAACTAGCAGAGAATACTGTGGCTAGACCACTGGGATCAGTCAAAGAGGATATAGATCGGATAGCTAAACAACTTGCACACAGCAGATGGACAGGGCTGGCAACTTGTAGCATCTCGAGGCAATTGTGGCCCCTACTGGACGACAGGAAAACCGCAGTGCTATTACAACACGGTCGGAAGGACCTAAGAAACATCATTGCCATAGTCACCGGACATTGCCTGTTCGGTAGACACGCTGAACGTATGCAAATACCAACTAACGACTTCTGTAAAAGTTGCAGAGATGAAGAAGAGGAGGAAAGTATTCAGCATTTCTTGTGCGAATGCCCCGGCCTCGCTAGAAGAAGGTTCAATGCCCTGGGCGAACCATTCTTTAATGATCTGGAGGAAGTGAGCAGCCTGCAACTCGGTCGACTCACTAAGTTTATTAACAGCAGTGGCTGGTTTGAATGAACTGCCAAGATTCTTCTACGATCCACGTCACGTAGCGTTAACCATCAGGAAGCTGATGCGGATAGATTCCGCGGAACACGTGTGGTACCACAACGTTCCTTACAGGACTACGTGTGACTGTTTGGTCAATGCCAGAGGTCTGCCACTCTAACCTAACCTAGTGTTTAGAGTTTAGCATACGATTAGGTTTATTATATTGATATAATGAGTATCATCATCTCGTTTTTTGGTGTCACGGTTTGTATAGGTAATAATTTTTTTCTCTTGAGACATTATGAATCGTGTTTGTTTCTCATGTCTTGTCGGGAAAACCAGTTAGTGTGTATTAAACGTGGCAATGCCGCAAAACAACTGAAAATCGGGCTGTTGACGTGAGGGGTGACTTGGCGGTGAAATATGGGACACGTGGTTAGACTGGGAACGGGCATGAGATGCCCGTTTTGGTCCCGCATAAATTGATGACAATAACCGGAGGGATCTTGTATTCCCGTCTTGTATTACAGGGATAACTTCTGGAAGATGGTTTTTCTTTTATTTTCAGGGATTAGTGATATTATGGTTAACTGGTTTTTGGTGTTTTAGAATTACAAATTTTTATAAAAAATTATACTAATATAAAGGATACAGGGAGGGAAACAGAGAATTCGATTTTAAAGGAATCACTCAAGGCAGGATTTGTAGAAGTTTTTAAAAGGGAGGGGGTTATTATAATACTCTTTTTTAAAATCACCATGTCTTTTCGAAATGTCAAGGATGGGGAGCCGCTTATTTGTTCACAAAGGGGCGGAATTTTTTACTGTTTTTTTATAGAAGACAGAAATGTAAACAATAATGTTATATTTTTGTACTTTACCATATATTTGCTGTGGGTAAGATGACATGTACGATTAGGGATGGATACAACAGAGTTTCGTAGATTATTATAATATAATATAATATAGCCCTTGTTGAGCTTACTTACTGCAATAGTAAATAAAAGAAAAATAATTTTTGGTACAAAAAACCTAGGTACTTGTCATATGGGCGCTTCATTCAAATTTTCAAGCATTTTACCCGTTCCTCTGTCCTTTTAACGATATGAAATAATTGTATATTTACCTCTAAGCACTCGGGAAATGAAATTTCAGAAATAACATCTGAAAAGGGGGTGACTAATCAAATCACGATTTCATTTAGGTTGTAAATAAATCTGTTTTGCCTTCGAAAATAATAGCCGTGGGGGAATTATTCAATGCAAATTTGACGCGAAATAAATTAATAGAGAATATAAAGTAATTTGAAAACAGTTCAAGTAAGTAGGTGTGCAAATAAAAAAAAATAGTAAACCCATATTGAGTTAGGAGAAACTCACACGCACTCGCACAGACTGAACTGGCCAAAAAAAGTTTGAATCGTTTTTTAGTCTTCCGTTACAATAATAGCTTCTAATTTGAAGAAATAGTCCATGCTTAAAGTGGAGTTGAAAGTATGGGAAAGAAAGAAAAAACTAAAAGTGTTCCTCCACAAAATTTAATAGAACAACAAATTTTTGTTCAGAGGTCTCTACATGTTTCGAACGCAGAAACGTTCATCGTCAGGAGACAAGAAAAATGTATTGCTGATGGTTTTAGCAAAAGAGAAAAAGATAAGTGGTATAAAATCTTAATGGAGCTTTATGGAAAAAATTGGTGTGTCGAAATGATATACTGTGAAGAAAAATAGAAATAGATTAAAACATAGAGAGTATGTGGAAAAGTCAATTAAAAGGGGGTTTAAAACAACCAAATAAACCTGGGGAAGAAGAAAAAATCACTTCTAAAAAGATGTTAAAATGGTATTTTTACGTAAGTATGTCTGTAAGACATTGTTTAAATTTATAAATTGCCATGTATATAAAACAAAACATGTATTAAGAAAGTATTGTGCATTCAAAATAAACGATCCTTTTAAAGTAGGGAGGTTTTAACTCAGTGCCCCAAACCTCCCTACTTTAAAATGATTGTTTATTCCGCACGATAGTTTCTTAATACATGTTTTATGTAAATGGCAAGTTTAAAATTTTTACGATGTCTTACAGACATACGTTAAAATGGTATTTTAACATCTTCTTTTTAGAAGTGATTTTTTTCTTCTTCCCCAGGTTTATTTGGTTGGTTTAGACACCTTTTAATTGACTTTTCCACATACTCTGTATGTTTTAATCTATTTCCATTTTTCTTCACATTATGTCATTTCGACACACCAATTTATTAATTCCATAAAGCTCCATGGTTTTATACCATTTATCTTTTTCTTTTTCTTTTTCTTTTTCTTTGCCTTTTTCTTTTTCTTATTCTTATTCTTATTCTTTTTCTTTGCCTTTTTCTTTGCCTTTGCCTTTGCCTTTGCCTTTGCCTTTGCCTTTGCCTTTGCCTTTGCCTTTGCCTTTGCCTTTGCCTTTGCCTTTCTCTTTCTCTTTCTCTTTCTCTTTCTCTTTCTCTTTCTCTTTCTCTTTCTCTTTCTCTTTCTCTTTCTCTTTCTCTTTCTCTTTCTCTTTCTCTTTCTCTTTCTCTTTCTCTTTCTCTTTCTCTTTCTCTTTCTCTTTCTCTTTCTCTTTCTCTTTCTCTTTCTCTTTCTCTTTCTCTTTCTCTTTCTCTTTCTCTTTCTCTTTCTCTTTCTCTTTCTCTTTCTCTTTCTAATACATTTTTCTGTCTCCTGATGACGGACGCGGACGTTTCTGCGTTCGAAACATGTAGAGACCTCTGAACAAAAATTTTTTGTTCTATTAAATTTTGTGAAGGAAGACTTTTAGTTTTTTTTCCTTTTAATAATAGCTTCGTTTGTACAGCGGTCAGAAACTGACAGCAAATTAATGACGCATGCGAACGTGTGTTAAAAGCGTCCGCACACGACAAATCTTAAACCGCTGACAGAAAATCCGGCGTTCGCAGAAGCCAAATTGTAACGTAAACGCAAAGCAAAAAATTTGCAACCAGTTCGGAACTAGTTAATAACTACGCATGTGCAGAGAAAAAGTTTGGAAATCGGTTGACAATCGCTTGTACGAACGCAGCTTTTATAATTGTCTGCCTAGTCCATCTTATCAAGACGTATATTATCATACAACATAATTTAAATTTTGGAACTGAGCCCTAAAAATACAGAAAATTGTTTCCATCTTGTCATACCAGCATGCAAGTTCATTTATTTAACCTCCCTTCAGCTTTATATCTAATACTTCAAATCCAAACAGTCTATTCCCCATCATCTCCATTTAGCGCCCCTTATCTAGAAAAACAATTATCTCACAACCCCTTTTTCGTTTTCGCGCACAGTCCACTGACTTTTATTTGATTTACATATCGGATGAGGCATGTTCTTTTTGAACATTTATTTTGTTCTTTGCCTTAAACGATTTTAGAATATCATAATTCTACGGGGCGAATCTTGAACGAACAAATTTGTCTGTTAGATCGCAGAAGTATAGAAAAAAAGGAGACGCGTGGTAACCTTCTTTTTCCAACCTATCTTGTACGTCTTGATCAGTCAGACGAGTCGGTATAGTATTTTTTACAATAAATGGTTGACTCCGTTTAACTACCTGGGACGTTTTGCAAGAGCTCGGCCATAAAAATGCAAATAAAATGTCGGTCAGTGTCGGATTATAATTTGTAATTATAGCAGGTAATATTTAACTATCTATTTAGGATATTTCATGTCATTAAATAATATATTATTAATAACGAATTAAATATCAAAAGTCCTACCCTGTAGTGTATTTGCTTGTTGATTGTGTATAACAATGGGATTAAACAGGTAGTTTTATTGCAGTCAATAAGTCGATACCATTTAGGGTGAAAAATACTTTACCTTCGGTTCAATGTAAGTTCTAACATTGGGCACTAGGTCTCAATATCGACAAAATTAAAGAGTTTTGTTGGTATCCTTATTATCCATCGCAGACCGCTACGACAGGCTTAATGAGCCTCATGAATGTTCCCACAGTTCCCCTAAATCCATCGGGATTAGTATCAGGGAACACTATTACCAAAACCACCGGTCCAAAGGTATCTCTGAATTTACAGGCTCAATAACAGGGGTGTATCTCTACGGAACATTATCTCCAACACCAAAACCCACTGGTTCAAGGTATTCTTAGGGATCAATATCAGGGGTGTCTCTCTAAGGGGCAATATCTTCATCACTAAAACCTCTGGTCCAAGGTGTCTCTAAATCCATACGGATTATGCGTCAGGGGTCACTGTCTGTACCACCTGTTACTTCTTACTTAACTTCATAAAGAGGTCGAGACGCTTTGGCGGGGGCCAAGGTGGTTAGTGTGACTGGGGGAAGACTCTGGGGTAGGCAAAAAGGATCGCTGTTGGTCTACTTGCCAGGTTTTTGGAACCTCCCCTCAATTACTACTACTACTTTACTACTACTACTACCTGTTACTTCATTCGGTTCAAAGGACACCGATAAAGACGAGGGTCCGCGCTTGCGTCACATGGTAACTGCGCATTTAAGACCTATTTAACGTTGTTGCCAAGATTTCCCTATTATTCTCTCAAAAAGGACCATGCACGCAATGATTCACTACAAATTTTCTGTAGTTGCTTTGTCATATTATTGGTAATTTACCCCCAAGATCCGACACGATCCTAAGTGGGGTTACTCATCACAAAAGGGATGAAGATCCCGCCGCCGCCGTCCTACGCGTTATTTTCCAAGGGCCACAAATCATTTTCCACCCTTAACGTCAAGCGACAATAAGGGGTCGGTTCTCGGGACGAAATAATATTTTATACACTTGTTTGCTTTCAAGTTTTCATTTAGAATAAAATATCTGCTACGGAAGCGACCCAGTTTTTTTCAGTCCAAAATATTTACCTTTAAAAAATTCTCCTGAAATCCTATTTTCGGCGTCCCGCATTTTTTTAAATTTCGCGATATCGGCACTATAACCTAATATATTTTTTTAAGTTTAATTAAGTAGTTATTATAATTATAATTAATACGCGACAATAAAGCAAGCAGTTAAACAGTCGAAAGTAATAAAACGCGGTGACATAAAAGCGCCCTAATTTTTTCTCTGTTAAATCTTCCTTTATATCTCGTAAAATCCCGCTTGAAATAATTGTGAAAACTTTAATTTTACGACGTCAAAATTGGAGAATTTTAAACCTTTAGTTACGCCGTTCAAAACAAAATAAAATTTAGTAGGTAATGCAATGGGTGCTTCTTGAAAAAACGTACATTTTGTAATTTGTCGATAATTTTTTTAAAAAGAATTGTATAGTTTTAAAAATTCGCCTTTACTTTATTAATTAAATGGGGCATCTTATCGAAACTATCGTCACTTTGGTAATAGTGTACAGTCTAGTGGCGTAATAAAAACTGAGTGGCCCCCCCGCACGTTTTCAGGGACCCCCTCTCTATAACAAATAGAAAATGATAATTCTTATTTTCATTACTATTAGGTTCAGGTTTATGAATTCGTTAATCGTGTAATAATGTAATTAGGGTTAAACCCACATTATGTGTTAAGTACCTACTATTAAAACAGCAAACAATTAGAATTTATTTTATAATCCTAGGTAGACTGGTAGACATAACATAGGTAGTTGTTAAGTCATTATACGTAATATTCCAGCAAACATGATGCAAAATCAAAATTTTAAAACCCCACTTATAATGTTGCTTACCATGTATGGTAGTAACGAGTAACAGGGGTAGCAGTGATCGAGCCTTATAGAATCCAAAAGGCAGACAACAGTAAAACACTTGAACACTCAACAAGTCTGCACAAACAATATGTCACTAAATACTATACTACTATAAAAGGTATTATACAAAACGACCAGATCGTCGAGAGTTTTTTTTTGCAACATCGTTTATAATTTCGTCGATATTTAATGTTTTAACAAACTCGTGTTCGATACTGATTAAGGATTAATCCGTAAGGGGTTGTTGTCCCATGGTGCTACGTAAATGGATTTTAACAATTTTAAGTTTGGAAAAAGATCGTTCCGCTGATGCCACACTAACTGGTAAAGTTAGAAATAACATCACTGCACTAGATACATCTGGAAAATTTGAAGAAACACACTGGTTTTTTTATTAATAAATGATTCGCAAGTTCATACACTGTTCTTAATTTTGAAATACTATCTCCAAGTCCCTTTCTTAGCCTTAAAATTTGGCTAGGAAAGTCAATGGATAAGTCTTTATGGTATATCGTTTGTAAATTTCGCGCTTTTACGTATAATTCTTCTCCACTTAACGAAGTTCAATTCTCAGGATATAAAAAAATAAAATTAATTATGAAATGAAATACCTATGAAAAGCAAAACTGGCAGCAAATTTTGAAACTTGAATTTGAAAACTTTTTATAGCGGGGTTTGGAAAAATTGCTGACAGTAAAATTGTCCTGATTTATTACAACAAAAATAGCTACAAATTGGCAGAAGTGCAATCTGTTTTGGAACTAAAACTACATTTCTGAATGATTTCTTTTGGGCAATTTAAAGAAAATAGCGTTTAGTGAGATGTACTGCAGCACGATTTTTTTTTCGAGGTACTACTGACTGCATATTTTGCAAGAAGTACCCTAATGTATTTACTAGTATTTAGGTTTAACCTTGCTTCGAATTATATTCATTGTGTTAAATGGTATACTCTTTGATCTTTTAGTCAAGGTAAAAACGTATCTTGTCTAAAAATTAAAATAAATTATTGTATTAAATCTTAATTTTTGTTACGGTTATTATTAAATTTAAATTAAGCGCATTATAATATGTATAACTATTAAACTAATGCGGAATGTATTGAAATACACCCTTTTCCAAATGAAATTCAGAAAGCGTCAATGGACATTTCAATGAATTAATCAATTCCGGGGTTTAAATGTAATTCAGATTGATCAGATTGGTTAATGTTTGTTAATTTGAAAAGTGACATTAGCATCAGCTTTATCACGCCATTTTATGGCGGAGTAAAAAGGGTACCTTCCATAGATATTCAACGTTAGATAAGCAAACAATAATCACGAAAGTGGCAAATTTATGGCCTCGCGCATGTAAACAAAGCTGCACACGATTAGACATGCGCACTGCAACATTATCATTTGACGAATGGGAAAATAGACAGGTCCGGTCTTTAAACTTTAAGTTATTGCTCAAGAAATTGTAAAAGTTGACCTTTAATTTATTTTTACGTGTAAACAGCTAAAATTTGCCCAAAATTCTTGCCATAAAATTGGAATTCTTCTCAATTTTTGATCAAGTTAACGTAGACTTCTGGCCTTTTTAGTACATAGTTGCAAACCTATCAAATTTTAAGGATAGAAAGTTGTTTTTAAGAGTTTGTTTCTAAAATTTGTTTAAAAATGATTGGTCGTCGTGTTTTTAGTTCAAAAAGGAAGAGGACAAGTCAATTAAACTATAAAACTAACAAAATCGAGTATAAAAAACCAACAAAATCAGCATAATAAAATTATACAACGGCTGTTACTAGTCATTGTTTATATTATAATCCGAATATCCGAGTCACTAAAACCACGAATACAATTCACTAAACTACACGAAAACTAGAAATTCGTAAATATTAAACACCCACAATCCACAATAGCAAAGAAAACAACAAGGAATCCACAGAAAATACAATAAAACACAACAACAAAAACGGCGCTGAGCCGGTTCTGGAGTGTAATTTGAGCATGTCGCTAAAGAAAGACAGCCCGACATCAAGAGGTTTGTGCGCATGCCCAATTATGCTGGGAAGGCGAGCCAAGCGCTCGGACGCATCTTCTCACCCATAAAACTTAATTTTTGTTTAAGTAAATTAAGATTTTTTAACATTGGAAGTTCCCATTTTTTGGACAAAAAAAATCGTTTTTTCTACATTGCGTGTGTTAGTCTTCATTGCAAGTTTTATTGTGTAAAAATGATAGAAGGGAGGGGAAAGAGGAGGTATTTTTTGAAGTTAGCCAAAACCTACCAGTTGAATAAAAACGTCGACATACTACTAGAAATTGATTGTCTTCTTAAAAATAAAATAAGTTGGAGCCACTATTTGGCAAAAATTGTGTAACTGCGTACTACACGAAAGGTGACAAGTCATTTAAATTTTTCTTAAAAAGCCGATACGCCCCTGATATTCAAAATAACCTCCCATGTTCGGTCCCACCGTTTAACTTACATATAACAACCAAAAAACCATCGCCGTTCTTTTTAAAACGATACACCTGTTATAAAGAAAGTATCATCAGCGTAAAACAATTTTGAAGTTATTATTTTATGGTGTTTCAGGGGCCATATCACAATGGACAGAAGGTGTACAGGTGCAAACATACCCATCTTTCGTTGAAATTTGTATGAATATCCTGAGCGTGTGTAACGATTTCTTTTTTTCGGGCAGATGCTACAGGCTGACATTAAATGTGTTGGTTATCCTGACGATGAATTACCTGAAAGATCTCCCTTCGGTGTGTAGTTTGCGAGATATTAAAATTTCGACTTTTTGCAGACAATCGTGCACCAATCGAGAGAGAATACTGATCGTCAAAGAAAATTTATAGGGTTAGAAATGTTAACTCCATGTTAAATCGCAACACAATAGAGAGAGAAAGAAGAGAGAGAGAGAGAGAGAGAGAGAGGGGTGTTAGTGTGCCTGGTGGCCACCAGTGGCCCAATGGCGCGAAATTTGAACGGCAGTTTTAGAACTTTTGAATTTTATTATTAACTTTTGAACGAGTCTTTATTGCGTTAATTTGTGATTCAACAATATTATTGAATCACAAATTAAATCAATAAAAAGACGCATAAAAGTTTTAGTTTTATGGAATAAGAGCACACTTTTATCCAAGATTTGGAAAATAAATAAGGACACACTTTATTGTAAATATTTTTTCTATGTTTATTTATAAATAAAAACTGCATGGACAACCCTAACAAAAAATAACTGTTTAGAACAAGGCTGACCAATAGATTTTCCGGGTGGGCAAAATTTCATAGACTGCGGCGGCGCCGCCGGGTTAAATACCATATTCATACAAAGGTTTTATATAGGTATCTACACAATGACATAAAGTTTATTATATAAATACCACATTATACAGAAAAAGACAAAATATGCCTAATTTACTTTAATGGTAAATGAAATTAAGTAACATAATAATGAAAACATTATTTCTATTTTGTATTGTGAGCTGTGAAGAGGTTTTCCTGATATTAATTTGACGATATTTGGTTTTAAGTCTGATGTTGATAGGACAATTATTAAATCAGAAATGTGTTTTGCAGTGAGAGATGTGCGATATTTAATTTTGATTGTATAAGAAAGTTGAAAATGTTTTTTCACACACATAGGTGGAACCAAACCTGCTTAAAATTTGCATAGCAAGGTCGCGCAATGTTGGAAAATCTTCACTGGAAACGTTTTTCCAAAAACTTACAAAATTTTCTGTTATAGTAGCTCTGAAGTTACATGTTCGTAGAAAATTTATTTCAGGGCAGTGTGGTTTTGAATATCTGTCCTTTCAAGCTGAATGTTTGCTGGATATTCAAGCAGGTCAGTAGAACTGATGGCAAATAGGTTTATAAACAGCCGAATATTTTTTTTGTCTAATTCAAAATCCTGGAATTGATGAATTGAAATTTCAAAAGACTCTCTTAAACACTTTATTTTTGATAGGTACTTTGGGATATCAAGGGCAGTGATCTTTAATCTTTTAATCCTTCTTTTACACTAGCACTAGCAAGTGTGGGAAAATGGTCGATTTTATTTCTCTCTAAGTTTGCTGCAAACAGGTCCAACTTCCCTTTGAAACCATTGATCAAGTTGAACATTGTTGGAAGAGAACAATATTTTCCTTGCAATTTAAGGTTAATGACATTAAGGCAATTAAAAATGCAAGCCATAATGAATTTTCAAGTAGAGCTCTCTCTGCTGGCAATGCTTGTTTTTCGACCAAAAAATCCAGAACTTGTGCTCTCAAATCATAAAACTGTTTCAGAAAGGAAGCAGTGCCATCGCGCGCCGGCTAGCTGGCCGACCGATGTTCGGGCGGGCAAATTCAAATGTCTTGGCGGGCCACTTCGTGGCCCGCGGACCTGGGTTTGGCCAGCCTTGGTTTAGAACATACTAATGTCCTTAGGTTACGTCTCACAGGTCTCACTCATCAGGTATTGTCTCAATTCATATAATATATAACAAAAACTGTATAAAACATAAGCACTAGGCTGCAAAGAGACACATACCAAACATCCATAAGCTACCTATCAGGTGATTTTTACAGCATTCTAAACAAAAGAAACAGAAACAGTATCGGATTGACATTAGATTTTTATTTAAAATAGGGGCAGGGCCACTAGTATGTATACTCATCGAGTTAGCTTAAACCATTATCCTTGTGAGATCATGTTGCTCGATGTACCTACAATATTCCTTAAAACAAACAAATTAGCCTTAAATAGTATAAAATATACTTCTAATCTACTCAGAAAAATAACAATGTTAAAATTATTATTTCCTAGATCCTAAACTATCAGTTCGTAACTAGTGGTTTGTTAGGTATTACCTCGGGCACAAATCTGTTGCAGTTATCTGTCGGCTGCCCAACGATAATTTGTTAATATTGGCTTGCAAACTAAAAATAAATATGTGAAACATTTCATGTTAATTCATTTATTGTAAACCTACATTTCCAATATAAAAAATTGGTATAAGTGTAAAATCAATTTGATAAACAATAAAAAATAATTACCTGCATGGTAGGCTGGAATAATAACTGAAAAATTACACACATCGGCGAAATTTTCTAGAGTAGAAACTAATAGAATTGTATTAAATATTAAAATGATAATAAATAATTAATTTAATTTTCTGAGAAAAAAACGTGCACAAGAAAAATTGAGTTTAGACATGGCGGGTTGGCTGGTTGGTTCCAATTACCACTTGGCTCAATTTGGGAAACGTTATAGTAGGTCAGAATATAACTGTCTTTCTCTTCTATATGTCAAAAATATGCGACAGAACCCGGTTCCTCGGCCAGCTGGAGAATCATCAAGCGACGACAGCGCCAATTTGACTCTGGTGGCCAGCTGGCCGCGGCTTGAGATAAAGATGACCTTGTGATGCAAGATCGCCCATTTACAGTTTCACCGGGGTGTGCCTATTTCGATGAATTCGATGGCAAACGACGTTAAAGAAGGTTATCTTAAAATATAAAATAATAGGTACTTTCCTTGTGCTTGTCTTAAACAGCAAAGCAAAGTAAAAAATGTTAGCTTAGCTAAGTCACCTTGTCAATTTGACTTGGATTAACAAACTCGGGAGTCTCATCCCTCAAACCACCCCGCTAATACCCCTTGTCATGGCCCGAGAATTCTCTTTCTGTCTTCGTCTTCACGTACATCGTAGCCGGCCATTGTTTAAGTTTAAACCAACGTGGACAACAAACTGAAAAATTGGTCTTGCAAATAAGTAAACCAATTAAACTATCACAGAACATTTTCAATTTTATAGTAAAATTTATAAATAGGTATCGACATTAAAATAAACATTAGTATTTTTAGTCTGGATTTTTGGACTTACGTACTAAACGAAGGCGCCCGCCTTGAAAATTATTTCGGAAAATCAAAATAAACATTCGCTGGAAAGAAATTTAAACGGTTAAGTATTTTACGAAGTTTGCGCTTTTGTTATAGAGGGCGCTTCAAATAAAATCCAAAGATAACAACCTATTATTAGTGGTCAACAAAAACATGTTTTTATATTAACAATTTGATATCATCGTTTAAATATTTTGCTTTATTTATTATAAATTATAGTAATAATGGCCGTCTACGATGTTTAGGAGTAGAAATAGTAAATAGACGCACAACATGCAGGCCATGGCGAGGAATTTAATAATCTGGTCCAGCACAGGGATTATCCATCTGAGGAAGCTTTCTACAGTGTCACCAGTAAAGTCCGCATCATATGGAATTTTTTTTTATTAATAGCTTTATTCGAGATGAAAATTAAGCAAAAAAATAGTAGTCACGTGATTCGCATTATCTGTAAAATTTTAATTTTTTCCAAAAAATAATTCAAAAGTGGGTTTATTTCTGAAAATATCGAAAAAGTGATTGGAAAAAGTTTTTTTAAATGCAGCTTCTAGCCCACATGCAAAATTTCAGCTGCATAAGATAATTTTGATTTTTTACCTATATTTTGTAAATTGCATAACTTTTGCAAAATAAGACTCAACCTACATAAAACTTCTTAGTTTTGACAATGCTTTATTTTAAATACATTTTCTTTAAAGCAGCGCCATATTAAATGTGTGTTTTTCTACAAAATCAAAATTGGGCTATTAAAATTTGGTCGCATGTGATGCAAAGTTTATTTGCTTTTGACTCTGTATAAGGTAACTGCATAAAATAAGTATTTTTGAAAACGTAGTTTGTGTCTGAAAGTAAAAAATAAAATAAAGGGGTTTTAAATTAAATCGTTGAAAATAGATAAACTTTACGTTAAGTTAAACTAAAATTTATTTTCCACTTAATGAACACTTTACTGATGACACTGTTTTATTTTTTGTCTTAATATTTAAGGTGTATTACTTTCAGACACAAACTACGTTTTCAAAAATACTTATTTTATGAAGTTACCTTATACAGGGTCAAAAACAAATAAACTTTGCATCACATGCGATAAAATTTTAATAGCCCAATTTTGATTTTGTAGAAAAACACACATTTAATATGGCGCTACTTTAAAGAAAATGTATCTGAAATAAAGCATTGTCAAAACTAAGAAGTTTTATGTAGGTTGCGTTGAGTCTTATTTTGCAAAAGTGGTGCAATTTACAAAATATAGGTAAAAAATCAAAATTATCTTATGCAGCTGAAATTTTGCATGTGGGCTAGAAAATGCATTTAAAAACTTTTTCTTATAACTTTTTTCGATATTTTCAGAAATAATTCCCCTTATGAATTATTTTTTGGAAAAAATTTAAATTTGACAGATATTGCGAATCACGTGACTACTATTTTTTTGCTTAATTTTCATCTCGATCGAAGCAGAACTTGATGCCAAAGTCAAATTTTGAATAAAGCTATTAATAAAAAAAATCCCATATGATGCGGACTTTACTGGTGACACTTGACACTGTATATGCTAAAAGAATGTTTAAACGCTCATGAAAATTCCATTTGAGTGAAATAGGTTGTTAGAGTTTGTATCCAGTAGTATTTATAGTAGTAAGTACTTGAAATGGACTAAATCAGTAAAGAAACTATGTCTAATATTGAATTAAACTTTCAAAAACGCTGTGTATAACGTATTCCCTCATTCATACCTTGTCAGAAGGCCAACTCTCGTCGAAGTTTGTTCCGCGCAGTCTTTTGTCAATCTTTTCTTTATCAATTTCCGCCCCATAATGCCAACAAAAAACAACAAGCGACTGGTAAAAAAGGCAGGTCCTTTTCCATTCTTTATTATTTGGTAAGGGTCGTTATTGATGTTTTCATTCAATAACCCTCAATAGGTAACTGTTAACCAACGGTTAATTCTGACTGAGATCGATTGGTTTAATAAAAAAAAAAAACAGGGCTGCAAATAATAACTAGAGCTTTTGGCATTATGGTATTTGCTTTCTAATAATATTGGGAACATAAGGAATGTTTGTTTGAAGGTGGTAGACAATGAAGTAATATCAAAATAATTACCTTGTCGGACTTCCATCGTCTTTATTTTGTTACTTAACACAACTATAATATCAAAACAGCCTTTAAATCCGGAAATACGCTTAGAAGCTTTCTTACAAAAGTAAAACTCCCCAGTAATAAAACCACAAAAAATTGTATCTATCTAATCCCTTGCGCTTGCGAGTGTGGCGAATCGTACATTGGAGAAACAAAAAGACCTCTTCCCGGACGAGTTAAAGAACATCTGAAACATACTCAAAGAGGGAAACTTTGAGATCAGGTATAGTATAGCGGAACATGTATGGACCAACCAACATAATACAGTGGTCAGAAGCCAAGGTTTTGGACACGGAACAGCACTGAAGAAAACGAAAATTCAAGTAAGCAGCTTTCATGAATCAAAATACACATATATTCAGTAAACCAAGTATAGATATCCCCAATATTTGGAAGCCTCTTCTTGTCCAAAACCAACAGGTCAAACTTCACACTCCAATAAGCACGTAGGCGGAGTCATCAAGCTTCATTGCACATGGATGGTATTTAAGACAGTATAGCCTTAAAATTATAATTTAGTTTACAGTTGAAAACGGTTAGAGATACTAACTGACCGAAACGTTGTGTTAAGTAACAAAATAAAGACAATGGAAGTAAGACAAGGTAATTTTTTTGATAAGGAATGTTAATAATTAATATAAAATAGAATTAACATAATAGTGTCCTTGCACATTTTTTGTTTGTTTATTTAACTCTTTATGGGCTCATACACGGGCATTTTTTTTTCTTTTTCAAAAATACTGCCTTGATTTCCAGATATCTTAAAAATAAAATGTCCTATTTTAAATGAGCGCCAAAACGCCTACTTATGCGTGACGTCAAAAATCAGTAATTAGCAATGTTGCCAAAAATGCCGTTAGTACAATTTAATTCACGTACAATCAAATGTACTAAAGTATATAACCTTACTTTGTATTAATGTTTATTTACTTTTGTTATTTTATCTATGCGTCCTAAAGTATGTATGTTGCATTCAAATTTACCTCATAAATATATAATTATAGCATTTCACTACATTCCACAAAAATAATTAAAATAAAAACCTTTAATATTATCAAAATACCTATACCTATCAGTTTTCACACCACTATTTTCTGCAGCGTTAAAGAAATCACTGTCAGAAAAAAACTGTGCAATCATAAACGCATCTACTTTTGGCAAATTGTTCGAGTCTGATGCTCTAATACAGCCAGCTTCAGTCATAATGTAAAGAATTAATTAACAACAACAAAAAGTTTTATTGACAGTTCAAAGCAAATCTAACCACAAATCACAACAAAAACTTTATATTTGATTGTTATTACAGCTACAACGA
This sequence comes from Polydrusus pterygomalis, assembly GCA_963969555.1. Taxonomy (NCBI): domain Eukaryota; kingdom Metazoa; phylum Arthropoda; class Insecta; order Coleoptera; family Curculionidae; genus Polydrusus; species Polydrusus pterygomalis. Next base: position 14,040,749 of record OZ018383.1, read on the forward strand.
TCGGACAACACTCAATACTCGCAACCGCCGCCGCGCCGGCGACTAAAGTTTATAAAGACTTGTTGAATATTATTCCAACTATTTACAACAAATTTTATATTCATAATAAAAATAATGATAAAATTCAGTCTGTATTCAATGACAAAGGTATCCTCTCATTAGTAATACACAAAAGATATCAACTGTCAATGCCTATTTAAAAAGCCCACTTTTTGGAATAAAGTCATAAACACAATGCTAGATTTAAGTATTACTTATTCCTGTTCTTTTAAAATCGGGTAACATGCTTTTAAGGTTTAAGTCCAGTACCGGTGCTGGAATCACTTGTTCAAATTTTACTTTACAATGATGCCAAAGTTAATTGATCGAAAACCTGAAAACATATTTCCATCCGAATAATGTTTATTTCACGGAAAATGTGTTCGTTAAGTTATGATACATATCATCACATTTGAAATTAAAGGTAGAACTTTTAAGTCTAATTGCAACTTAATATTTAAAATTTTAACTATACCTCTTATAATGAAGTAGTCGACGAAATAGTAACGTTCCAATCGAACGAATCCAAAAATTGAATAATATACAGGGTGTTGCATTTAAAATAAGGACACGCCCCCCTGTATTTATTATCGAATTTATTCCATTTGGCTGATACACACTGTATATTAAAATTTCGATTATTTAAATTTCGTGCAAGTACTCTATTAAACCTTAAAATGTAGTGGTAAACCGGAAAACTTACAAAAATTACTTCGGTACTTTTTTAGGAACAAGTATCTCTTGAACTAAATCGATAACTTTTGTCGTTTTTGCCTAAATGGAAGAAACGTAACGCGCGAGTATAAAAGACCCAAAAACGATGGCAGACCCTTAAATAAAAATCTATTATTCATAATTCCATTTAATTAGTAGATTTAATTGATTAATAGATAATAATGCGGGTCATGTCTGACAAACAAAAACATTATTAGATAATTCAATACAGAGGTCAATTGAGCACAATAAAACACCAAACATCTGTTTTAAACATCATTTATAATACAAAAATGTAATTTCTAAGTATATTTAGAGTCTGGACGACTACTTACAGTGGTAAAAATAATTTTGGGTTTTGAAACCGCATTACAATAATTAAACAAATATCACCGAAATATTTCCATTATCACATCAATTTTTCATACCAGTTATTTTTTGTTTCAAACTTCTGAGTTGTCTATCACATTCCAAAATACATATTGTACGAGAAAAATAAAATGTTTATTTATTTTCGATATGCTCACTTGCTCTACAAGAGCTCTTGCACTGGGATAGCACATGCGCTGTTCTACAACTAAACTTTTACAACCATATTCACTAAAGAGTTTAAAATTTAGGGAGAGTAAAATACGAATGTTGAACTCTGACGCTTCTTTGGCATTTTTCTTATTAAACAATTAGATAATAAAAATATATTTAAGTACATGCTGGGTGATTGTCGGATATGGATTGGTATCCTTAAGGCTGGATTACTTATCTTGTACTTTGCTGTGATGCTAAGACTCTTAGTGAGTGTTGAGCTTGATAAGAAGAGGTGTAGTGGAAAGATAGTGTATAGAACAAGGACATTTCTAGTTTCGTAGGAGGAGTCAGTAGACGAATGTTAATAAGAAATAATTGTTTGTAATTGGTTGGGATAAAGGGTTCCACTTCTAATAGTACATCCAGGGAAATCCCCTCCATTATTAATGTGCAAAATTATTGCTGACATAGCAAAACGGAACCCCTTCTTCCAGTTGATAAGGTTTGCAAAACTGTATAAAATCTCGAAGGAACACTTACTCAGAGAATTGTAACAATTATTCAAGTGTAAGGGTAACCTCTACCCGTTTGTCTATTCAGTTTAAAGTCAATATAATTCAACAATTTTTGAAGTCATGAAGAGTTCTGCACCAGAACCAGTCTATTTTGCTCCAATTGCGTAAGTGTTCTTTGAGTAATTTATTTAACTGTTTATTGTGTAAATTTTGTATAATTCTCATTTTGGTCAGAGTTATCTAAAGTGGAAATTGTTTCTTTAAACTTGCTCGAATAACACCTTCCTAAAGTGAGTAAAAAAGGACAATCTCTCTCATTATTAGAGAATTATTTATTGTAATCTTTCATTCTTTCGTTGCTTTGCTGTTCATCAAATAAATCTCTTAAAAAGTCCTTAGTGACTATAGATCTGTATCAAATTTTAATGCCCTTTAGTGAATATGGGGTTAATGACGCAACAACCCCTCCCTCCCCCTCCTTCTCCCCCGGAGCGATATCGGGACTACTTGTCGTATTACAACCTAATAAACTTTTCGTTTCGCGCTTGGTTTTGCTAATATTATATACAGTATAAACACATCAATATCGTATTATTTTTTACCTATACCTATACTAAACGAGGATGATTAGAAACTATAAGCCCCCCCCCACCCCCGGGTTATTATATACATATTTTGTAATATTTGTACATGTATGTAAACTGACTTATCGTCTTATAACAAAAAAAAAGTTACATCTTAAATCTATTTCTAGAGTCCTATCGACGAAATACTATCTATTTCCTTTTTCTTATTCAACCTAAACTAATTTTTCAAATATCACCAAAAATATTCCTTTATCACATGGTTTTTACCTTTCCTTTTTGTTTCCAATTTCCTATTTTATATCACATTCCAAAATGCACTAATGAAAAAAAAATAACGTAAAAAGTAACAACTATACCTACAACCTAAGCACTAATCATATTAAAAAAGGATAACCAAAAACGCTGTCGATGTTTTATATTCTATATAGTATGTATGTATAATACGAAATACCACAATACATATCGTCCCTGTCCAGGCAATGTATCGTTAGCGACATTTTTGCCAATGCGGGATTTTGGTGTTGCCGGGATCGCTTGACTGAGCTACGTCGACCCAAAAAAATATCGTATGCTACAATACTTAATAAAACATCAAGTTTATATTTAAAAGTTTAGCAATGTCATTGTATGCGCCCACAAATCATAGAATATCGCAAGCTCCCATACTATCAACATTATGTCACTTTGTATCCACCAGAGGTTTTTAAAATATCGTAAGCTTATGTCGCTTACGTTTTACTTATAGCCAAAGTCCTAAAACATTTTACACATTGCATGGATTATAACATCTGAAGTCCCACAACGGTCAATATAAATATTGTATCCGCCCGTCGCTTACGATATATTTTTTGTTTAAGTTGTTTCGCGGTAATTTTAGAATATTAAACATCGATAAATGAACGTATGCGCCCGTCGCTTACGATATTATGAAAACAATTCACTCATTTTCTAACACAAACAACATCTCAAGCAACATTAAAAATATCTTAATCTTAAACTCCACGGGATCCATAAAAAAGCCTTTTTGAAATATCGTAAGCGACCTTCATTTAACCCAGTAAGTATATTTTTTAGCAATTAGCCCTTAGACCATGAATTATTATCTCTCCTAATCCAGAATCCAAAAATAATAAAAAATTTCTTTAAAAAAATAACGGAAAAAACAGTTTTTTGTGTTTCCTGTAAAATTACTCAAATGGCGCATACGATGCTTTGCCTGGACAGGGACGATATAACCTAATTATGTTATCTGTGATAACACCTATCTATAGAATTCGGGACTGTACCGGTTTTTATGGTATACCCACTTACCATAGGAACGTCCTTTGTCCCTATAATTTTGTAAACCATTTTAACTCTATCCTAAAAGAATCATAGTAACGCCTTCTTAAAAAATTAACTTAACCAACCTATAACCTATTTCGCGTAGATTTATTTATTTTTTCTAACTTTTAGACAAAATTTAAATAAAATCAATTATCGTCCTCATATTCTATAGGTAATAATTAACATGTTAAATAAATATCAAGGAATTTCATAAGTTATTTAAGGAGAATTGTATATCGAAAAATATCGGTTAAGATTTTTTTTACCATTATAATATCATTGTTCTTTCACTATACAATTCTCCTAAAATAAGCAATGAAATAAATTGATATTTTTGTAATATATCAGATATTACCTAAATAATGTGCAGACGATATTGATTTTATTTAAATCTTAGTCAGTAAAATAATAAACTAAGAAAAACAAGGCGAAATAGGTTATAGGTTGGCAATAAATTGAATCACGTTGATAATTCCACCTTAAATAAGCTGTAATGGATAGCTAAAAGACGTCATCCATATTTTACTCATAGACATAAATCTTCAGATCAGCAAACAATAATCACGAAAGTGGCAAATTTAGGGCTTTGCGCATGTAACCAAGTCCCATAAATGGACATGCGTACTGCAAAATTCTTATTTAACGAATCGAAAGATAGACAAGTCCGGGCTTTAAAATATACAAGAAATCCACAGAGATAACGTAATGTAAAAATGGCGTCGAGCCGGTCCTTGACTGTATTTATATGATGTCAATAAAGAAGGAAAACCTAATGACAAGAGGGTTGTGTGCATGCCCAGCCCTGTTTGGCGCACAGGGATCTGACCGGCGAGCCGTGCGTACAAACATATTTTTTCACAACTTGTTTGCGCACGAGATGTACGGATCTAAAGGTGTATGTCTATGATTTTTACCTAAGTTTTTTAACTTGCATTGCTCAGGCAGGACAAGGCGTTAACCTATTGGTGTCAAAAGCACAAATTTTAAAACAAAATAAATGCAATACCTCAATATTGGAAGGCTCGATACCCTGTGACTGTATTCACCTATTCCCCATGGAATAAGTAAAGAAACTGCCCTACTAACACCGTATTGCGGGCCGACAGTGGACGCGCTGTTTTAGGAACGCCAAAAGTGGAAGGTAACGATTTTTCAATCAAAGCTTTCTAGATTATCCGGATAATTCCCGCTCTCCTCCAAAATTTTACACTCCATTTCTGTCACAATTTGACATACTTTTAATTTTACCTCGGCCGCTTGCGCGGGCGGAAACTGCACCACGGTTTTCGCCATGCTCTCGAAAAAAGTGGCGATGGGACTTTCTCTGGCCTTGGCCAGATCTCGAATCTCTCTGAGCAAATGCAAGATGGCGGTGTTGTCGTAGCTGCTGTGGCGGTATTCTTCCATTTTTGCCCTTTTGGGCTGATTCGGTTCTTCCGCGGTGCCATTATGACTGGTGCTACTAGTAGCGACGTCGGCATCGAATTCTTGTTTTATATCGATTTTTGTATCTTCATCTTCGGAAACGTCTCCTTGAGCAGCTCTAGAAAGTAAATATAAAGGTTTATTACTTTTTTTTAATTCCCCACTTTCTTATTACTTTTTTTCTGTTGTAAACTCCTCCAAAAATGACATAGCGTCCATGTACTCCCATGGGGATCGTATTTTTTTGCCCATTTTTTGATCCTTCTTTTTTCGATGGTATAGATCCCTCAGACTGCGCCATCTTGTTTTGCAATCTTGAACTACAAAAAAACAGCTTTGTAAAAATTCCATAAATAAATACAAATACCTTATTGGGTATCAAGATCAAAATTGCCTCAACTACAATTCATTGTTAAAAAGTGCTAATAATTATTTGAAAAAAAGCATCAAAAATCAAAACTAACAGTAAGGCATACATCATGCTAAAGAAACCTTAACCAGAAGTTCGTTAATTTTTTCGCTGTGTTTTTTTATTCAACCTCCTTAGACTAATTACAGAAATTCATCCACTAACCATATCATGCTAAATTTGACAACTCTGTAAGAACTTATTCTAGTTATTCTCCATAAGACCGGTGTATATAAAATAGCATCTCATAAAGAGACTTTAAGGTCAGGGAAGTAGTTTTTTCCCCAGAAAAAAGTTGCCAACCGTTTGAAATTATATTAACGTCAACCGAAAACACAAGTCTCGCGGAACCACGGCGTGTGCGATTCACGTTTTTCTTGAATCGTTGGAGGTTATATTCGGTTGGAAACACGGTCTCAAAAAGGCCGTTCCACAAAGATGACGTCCTCCAAATGAAAGAGTTCTGAAACAATGATGTTCGGGGTGTACTACGTTGAACCACATAGGGATGGGCGGCAGTGGTTCGTCGTGTGTTCCTGCTATGCATTACTCTAGGTGGAATCGAGCGGGCAATATCTGTCGAACACTTGCCATGGAAATATCTGTAGAAGAGAGTCAAATCACCAACCTGTCTTCGATGTTCTAAGCTGTCGAGGTTCTTAGTCAGCTCGTGGTCGCCGATTAGACGAACGGCTCTCCTTTGGATGGAATCCAACAACCGAAGGGTATGCTTCGGTGCAGAACTCCAGATATGAGAGCAGTATTCCAGTGATGGTCGAATCTGGGCTTTATAGAGTGTCAAAAGTTGTTGAGGTGTATACAACTTTTTGGTACGGAAAAGTATACCGAGCTTCTGAGAAGCTGCCCTGGCGATTGCCACAACGTGATTATATTTCCTCTCAGGTTGACACCCAGCAAATTAATAGACGAAGTCAGTGGAATTGCGTGTCCTGCCATAACGATATCGGGTTCTGCAATGTTAACCTTCTTAGAGAAAACTGCTGCCTGGGTTTTTTGAGCGTTAAATTCGACTTGGTTACTGTCACCCCAAGACAAAATTTCTTCCAGGTCTTTATTGAGGCGTGATACCTCATGTTGTCTGCGAAGAAGTGCATCAGCAGCCGATGTTTGAGATTTCAAAGTAAAAGATGAGATAAGTGTGCTGTCGTCAGCAAAGCTATATATTGGATTTTCTGTTTTCGCTAGAAGGTCGTTAATGTACAGTAAGAAGAGAGGGGGATAATATGGACCCTTGAGGAACACCAGCATTGATGGTGAAGGTGTCTGAGAGAAACCCGTCAATCGCCACTTGCAGAGAACGGTCCTTGAGGAAGCTAGACAACCATGAACAAAATCGACCGGGCATACCATAAGAACGCAGTTTACTTAGGAGCCCCTCGTGCCAGACACGGTCAAAGGCTTTAGAGATGTCCAGTGCTTGTTCGCGTATTTATTGTGGTGTTTAACAATTTTGTTAAACAATTTGTTGTTATTTCTGTGATGTATAAACTTTCAATAAAATAACTGTAAACAATGCTACTGTGTTTAGTGCAGACCTGTGTAGCGAGAAAAGTGCCGCTCTTTCAATAGGTAATGAATCTCAATAGTTTTAATTAATATATTATAAATAATATCATAAAGAAAATTTTAAAATTGTTTATCATGTCCAGATATTATTATTAGCGAATTTTTTCTGACCTTTCGACAAACTCAAATAACATATAACCCTGTATCAAAAGCAACATATAGTGGATATACGGTGTATTAAAGGCCGCTCGCAAAATGGCTTTTAGTACTTCGTGCCGCTATCTGTGGAGTTTCTTGGATTACGGCTGCCCGTCCCAATAAGGACGAAACGGTCGTCGTGGTCTACCCGTCCCAGGGTATCCATTATGCTTGTATCCTTGTGTATTCCAATACAAACACACAGTTACACACTAGTCCGCTATGCCACTGTATGTAGAGTCCTAGCAAGGACGAAACGGTCGTCGTGGTCTACCCGCCCCAGGCTATCCATTATGTTGTATCCTTGTGTATTCCAATACAAAAGACAGTTACGCACTTGTCCGCCATGCCACTGAATGTTGCTTTTAATTATTTTTCACGGACACAATAATTATCTTCTAATAACCCTGTATTTTCATAGATGGCGCGCGTCGATCGCTACGAAGTTACAGTCAGTTGAAATAATGCTGCCAACTCAAATTAGTGGATGGCAACCTATAAAAAACAAATCCCCGTTACTATGGTGAGTCATTTATACAGCCTATTAAGCATTCTACTCTGGTTTTCCCCCATAGCCCGCAATAGAATCATTCAATAATAACGATGAAAATTCTGAATCTTACTCACAAAAGTTCTACACCGATATCTACAAACTTTTCCCGCCCCTACAAATAACAACAAAATCAACGTTTTCCATGCGACAAGCCATCACAAGAACTTTCAAACAACTTGACAACACTGTTCAAACTTACCAGTCTTTCCCACTATCGAAGATATGGCTAACCACACGTCGTCTCTAACATTTAAATCTTTATAGTACTTGTGGTAAGTGTCATAGAGTACCTCGTTCTTTGACACCAGCTCTATCAACTTCTCGTCCAATTCCCGCGTAAACCGGCAGAGGTTTTTCGATTTTTGTGACATTTAGGCGTAGTTTCTACATGAGAAAAAATTCGAGGTTAAATTACAATGGTCTCGCACCGGCACGGACTGTCTGGGGCAACGCAGCGTATGTTGGGAACGGATCGTGAGCCTGATATTTTGTGATCAGGCCGGAGATTGTCTGCAATATTTGCAAAATACACTTCGTTCGCAGATGACGCTGTTAGGATGTAGACGTGAAGGAACGAACCCCTTTTTCTGTCTAATGAGACCATACTTCCATTTCCATTTGTTTGTTTTTACTGATGAATAATTCGCGTCTTTCGGGTCCTACCCTTGTTCGTTTCATTTCTTCCTTTTTTTTGAACTGGTTAATAGCTTTGTAGTATTACTTATGGTTCAGGTTTGCCCAGGATTTTATGATGAATGCTCTTATAATGTTGTGTTGTTTAAATTCACTGAGTACCTCAGTTTATCGAATACCAATTGGTAATCTTATAGCTAGAGTGGTATGCGGTGTTGTTTACCTATAAAGTCTCTATTTAGAAGATCTCATAAAGTTAGCAACCGAATACCTTTTGGATACTATGCTTCTGAGGGGTGCTTTGAAACGATACTGTATGCCAGTGGTAGATTCATGCTTGTGTTGTAAAAGTATAGATCCTATATTGTTCTTGAAGGATTTTTTTTAATTGTGAAGAGGCATCTCGTTCGTTAGAAATGATGCCTTACGCAACGGAAGGTAAAGTATTTTTCACAATGGACATCGTTTAACTACCTGGGACGTTCTGCAAGAGCTCGGCCATAAAAATGCAAATAAACTGTCGGTCAGGGTCGGATTATAATTTGTAATTATAGCAGGTAATATTTAACTATCTTGTGCTTGCGATAACATATTTCAGTCTTTGTGTTAATTAAATATCTAAAGTCCTACCCTGTAGTGTATTTTCTTGTTGATTGTGTATAACAATGGGATTAAACCGGTAGTTTTATTGTAGTCAATAAGTCGATACCATCTAAGGTGAATAATACTTTACCTTGCACCTTGTTTTGATATACCAGGTTTTGAGCATCTAATCGCTATCGGCTAGCTTTTCAAAAGTTGACTCAACGTTGTCACAGGATCAATATCCTAAAAAGTGAAACATTTAGGCCTGTAACCACCATAGTATGTCCAACTCGACACAACAGCGAATCATCGAACACGCCATCCGCACGGTGGCGACGGCGCGCATGTTCGCAACGCAAACACAAGAACCTTGCGAACAGCACGTGGTATCCCCGGGTTTGCTGACGTCATTCGGCACAACTACTTCACGGCTTGCTTGATGATAAAGGCTGGTTGGGTGACCCTCGCGACTTGGAAACGTCATCAAATTGAGACGTAGGATTAAAATGGGATTTGCAGATTTGCGTGGTTAAAGGTGAAATAAGAAGTTATATTTTATTACGTGGATATAAGTTGTCAAAGCAAAGAGACAGGTTTAAACGGTCCATTCTACAGGTTTATGAAAAAAATTTAGAATAATTTTTTATAATGGAATTTTTTAGAAGAAATGATGTTTTTAAATTTGTATATGCTATGGGTTGAGGTTATAAGGTTCAATTACATACGCACGGAAACCTTTTACTATCTAGCATAGTCGTAATGTCGTAAAGCCGTTGCAAGGTTTGACAAGATATCTATGATGTTATGCTAGTGCTTCTTTATCTTCTACTTTATTATTTCATGTTTAGCTAGCATAAAGAAATGCTCGCCATTGTCGCTCTGGCTTCTGGACGGTCAGCGAAAGTCGCAGCAGAATTTGTTTCGCGGCATTTTATTTAAGTATATAATTGACGTTTTTCAAAAGTTTTTATTTAGTATCCAATAACCTTGATTCGAATAAAAACGGATATGGTCAAGACGGTAGGTGTCTAATTCGGCAACTTCATTGTAGTAATTATATTATTTTGATCAAATTAAATTATATATTTAACTCAAGCTGTGAATGAATAAGATAGCCTGCCCACGTAGTTTAAGAGTAATTTTTTTACGGTATCAATAACCGTTCTAAAGAACAAAGCGACGATGAAGTTGTTGTGGTCTACAGACACAATAATTAAGACGTTTAACGGCGTTAATTATTTTCGCCAAACGTGGCAACGGCGCGTGGGTGTACTGGCGGAAAATATGGTCGTAGGAGATTATTGAAATATTGTAGAAGCAGAATCATGAATTAAAGAAAATTTTTAGTCAAAGTTAATGAGTCCTATTTAAATTTAATCAATAGGTACATAATATGTTAAGTTTGATAGTTTTTGACGGTTATCGAGCAACAATATCTAGTCGCTTTGGATAGAAAATAAGTGCTTGGCAACCACAATATCACTTTCACTGTGATTTAAATCGCGCACTAACGGGGTAAACTTTAAGAAATTCGATCGAGAGCGACTAGATTGTCAATCTGGTGGCTCTAATCGCTTGCTTACTGTGACAGCAGACCATCTTTCTTATTCGTCTAATTTGTTGTGATATAGGCTCGTTGAGTCCACGCTAACCCATATCCAGGTAATAGGATCAAATCCACTTTGACTAGACCTATTCTAACTTTTGGTTTCCTTTGAGCATTGACTATAAATCCTATTAGCACTAGTAGCACTTCAGGATTGGTAGAAAAGTTTTCCAAATGCAAGAAAACTGAGTAAAGAAGCCTTTCTAAGATCCTTGTTTCGTGTTACTTATAAGTTTTTTTAAAATCTTGTACGAGGTAAATACTGGCGGCAAATTCATAACCGTAATACTGTGTTGGCTTGAACATTGCTGCCGACAAGCGGAAGATTCCAAGGAGATATTAAATCACAAATTGATGAGAGTGACTTACTCTACTTAGTCTACCACCTTGATGACCGAAGTCAGTTTATAAACAAATAAGTAATTTCCTTTTGAGCTTATTGTGTCAATTATTATTGCTAAATTGTTTTATTGTAGAAACTCACAGTGGGTGTCCTCGAGATAAGATATACTGTACCACCTACGTAGCCATTTGGATTATTGTAAGTTTTTTTTTACACGCCGGCCGTCTAGTGTAATGGTATTGAGTATAGTAAGTTAATGTGGAAAACCAATAATGTATTAGGCATAGAGTATAAAGTTAAAAGGTTGTTGTTGTAGTTGGCATATTTTTACATACTTAACAGGACTCTAATAATGGAGATGGTTCCACAGCAACACACATACGCTCTTCATTTTTTTTGCAAAAGTATCTGCTGGTGAATGGAATAGTTTGTTATAATAGGTCTGTCAAAGCTAGATAACTCGGCATTATCTTATCTTACTCCTTTATCCATTACAGATGATTTTACATTGAAATTACTTGCAGACTTGTTAGCTTAATTTATTCTTGTGTCTGCAAGAAATACTTGCATTCGCAAAAAACCATTACGGCCCAAAAATAACTCATAATATCAAATAAACAGGACACGATATTTTCAGTCAGTGACGGTTAATAACGCAGACAAATGACTAATCGACTAAAAATCTTCGGGTTTGTTGTTCTTGAAAGCTCGAAGATTTCAAAAGACAGACATGAGTGAGAAGTTATTTTAAATTATGTCTAAAAATGTTACCCTATGGCTTGGAAACCGATTGGTGGAGTTTTAGTTCGGATAGTTGTCGCAATGCAATGTAGGTATACAAAAATTACTCTCAATTAAAAATAAAATAAATTACGAAAATAACACAACAGGAAAAACTTTTGTTCAAAATAAGTAAAAATAAAAGCCATTATTTTATAATTATAATATAAGGAAAATGTTGGGTACGTTTGGGCTCTGGGGGAACAAGATGCAGTCTAGTAGCGTCCCTGGGGTATAGTCAGATGCGGTCTTATCGTGCGGGTCTTACGATTTAACAAAGACATACTTTCAATTTTTCTTTTCTTTTATTGCATTTAATCATACTATCCAAATAAAATCCGTAAGACAATATATTATATTATATATCATGCAATTTTGACATGAAAGAAAAGGATATGTATTTTATTTAATTTTCAGCGATTCACAAAAGTTTGTACCTGCCACCTTCGTCTTGATATAAAGATGTCAGTATTGTGTCTTGTGACTTTGACAATTAATTTAATGTGACAATATGAACGATAAAAGGCAAATTTCTGGTTTTTTGCATCCCCCAGCAAAAAAAAATGGTGCTTAATTTGTTAAACTATCTCGAGAATGAAAGAAAAAGTAAAAATTCGCCAACCAATATGCAGGAAACCGTAGCAAAAGCACTGGGAATTAGTTTAAGGACTGTGCAGAAAATTGTGCATGAAAGAAAGCATAATATAATACCGAAGAATACTAAAAAAATGTAAACGAAGAAAGCCAAAGACTGAAGATTTAAGCGAAAATATTAAAATGGGAGTTCGGAACGTGATTTATGATTTATACAGATCAAAAACCAATGTAACTCTTCCAGTTTAATTTTAGACAAATGGGAAATTGTTCAAAATCGTGGCAAGATGAGGCACGGGAAAGCGGTTCATTATTTTACATGCCGGTTCTGTAACAGTATGTTTCCAGGTGCAAGCTTAATTTTTTTTCCACATCAAAAAGTTCTCAGTATCATGACAATATGAATTGCGAAATGTTTGAAAAATGGCTAAAAGCTCAATTAATCCCAAATTTAGATGAGCCGTCTTTAATTGCATTAGAGAATGCATCATATCATTCAAGAATTTTAAATAAACAACCTAGTTCATCTTGGCGAAAAATAATATATTTAGGAGTGGCTTGAAAAACACAACCAAAATCCTTTACCAAATATGTTAAAATACGAGCTCATATCAATGGCAAAGTCTTTCAAATCACCCAAAATATACGCTGTAAATAAAATAATAATGCGATAGAATTAATATGGGCTGGGGCAAAAATTTTTTAATGAAAAACATGTAGTTGATGGTCTTAAATCCTCGCAAGTAGAGATAGTTTGGCAAAATTCGTTGGATCAGATTATGCAGGAGTACTGGAAGAAATCGATGGAACATACAGAAAAATTAATAAGGAATTGGTGGGATCGAGAACAAGTATTAGATGTCGAAGTAGCGCCGATGATCATTGCTTCATTCGAGGACGACTCAGATGACGAGGACTTTCAGAATTTCTAAGTGATGATGACAGTTCTTAAGTTTTTAGTCTATAATTATAAAAGGTTTTCTTTTTTTACATTTTTTAGTATTCTTCGGTATTATATTATGCTTTCTTTCATGGACCATTTTCTGTACAATCCTTAAATTGAATACCAGTGCTTTTGCTACTGTTTTCTACTTATTGGTTGTCAAATTACCATTTTTTCTTTTTATTTCTTGAAATAGTTAATCGGATTAAATTCCACTGTATTTTTAGGTTAGGTAAATTTATTGCTAAAATAAATTACACTGTTTATTATTGTCGTTTTTAATAAGTGGATTGAGTAGATATACTATTTGCAGGGATGGCGAACCCTGCCATTGATTTCACGAGACATAAAATTTTAGGCACAAAATTTACTATGAATTATTATATTACGAATTTGATGGCACGTCTATTGCCTTATTAAACATTTTTTTAGGAAAAATGGCACGTTAATACATAAAGGTTCGCCACCCCTGTACTAGATATTATGCACAATTTTAAAAAAAATAATATTATATGTGGCTATCTTCACGACAGTTAAAATAATAAAACTATGTTTCTTTTCTCCAGGTATATTGATACCTACACAATCTCACAACATTTTGATAAGCTCTTGAATTTTCGAATTGATTCATATGATCGGTGACCTTTGGAACCGCATGATAAGACCATAATTTGACTATAACTGTAATTACCTGATTATATGGGTTTGTCATAAACGATTATCACACGTTAAAGTAGGTAACAGTAACGTTTTCGATAACGTTAACGTTGGAAGTATAAGCATGGGAAAAACGCACAGCATAATAAATATACCAGCTAATAATAAATCGTTTTAGAGGCTGTTGATGCCAGAACTATAAGTAGCGCGACCATTTCCTTCCTTTTAGGTAAAATTAGATCTTTTAACAGTTTTCTCAGACATCCTGCGATATTTTCAGCTTGTTAACAGCAGCATATTTAGGTTTGAAAAGAGTAAACAGCAATTATAAGTAATGGTTAAGTGATTATTCATATGCGTTACAAACAAGTATTGTTAAAATAATTGGAATGTTTTATAAAATACATAAAGAGGGATTAAATTCCCCCAATAAACACTAAAAATCTCATCAAAATTGGAAAAAATAAACATATATGAAGTTACTTCGGTGTTCCTCCACCTGTTACAGCTTTTTTTAAACAAGCTTTTATTAGCTTCACCTGTATGTTTGTATGTATGTTTGTTTGTAACCGACTTTTTTGAACCCGATTTTGACCCACTTTAAACGGTCAGATTTAATTTAAATTTTGTAGACTTATCAAGAACCGCTGACAATACAATAATCTACACGCAAAAAATTCTCCTGTCAAATTTTGACATCTGTCAGGTATAAAAAAAGGGCGATATTGACAAAACAAAATATGGGATCATATAGTACCTATTCCACAAGATTTCGGAAAAAATACGCAAAAAATTCTCCTGTCAGATTTTGACAGCTGTCAGGTATAAAACGAAGATGCGATTTTAACGAAACATATTATGGGGTCGTATAGTATTCGATGCGGAGACTTCGGGAAAAATAAGCAAAAAATTCTCCTGTCAAAATTTGACAGCTGTCAATATGTCCATTCGTTTAAAAAAAATGATATTAATGAAAAAACTATAAGGTTGTATGTATATTGACGGTGGAAAGTTGAAAAAAATACGCAAAAAATTCTCTTTTCAAAATTTGACACCTGTCAATATGTCAGAATTATTAAAATAACCGATAGTAATGAAACAAACGTGGGGTCGTATAGATATTGTCGCTAAGAATAGGGAAAAAAATTATAATAAAATTCTACCCGTCAAAATAAAATTGACAATTTTTTTTTAAAAATATGTATGGAAAATGTCGGAATATTAAAATTTTAAAAAAATTTGCATATCTTATTATTTTCTTATAATTCGGCATAGACGATCGGGTTTGTATGTATGTTTGTTTGTAACTTGTAAGTTTGTAATACGAAAAATATAGCACAAAGCCCCCCACGCTTTTTTCACAATAATACTAATGTTTATCATTCATTATTATTTTCTGCCTATATTAGGAATTTCGAGAATTATTTTAAACTATATTTATTTTCCGTTTTATAGTTCGATTAATTATTCAAGCGTGTTTTTTAGTTTTTTTAAACTATATTTTTTTATTGAAGATTATTTTACATAGAGAACTGAATTTGACATGATACTTCTTATGATCCAAATACAGACTGCAAGTCTTACTCTTAAAGGTGTTTAATTTTCGTGACCCTGAAGAGTAATGATACCTCGTGTAGGCTAAATAAAGAGAAATTATTTGTTTATTGTAATTTTTTAAGTTAAAAATCAGTTAAATTATTGATTTCTAAAATACATTAGTCCATTTATCCACACAAAACTTGACTGGAATAATAAACCTCAAATAAAAGCTCATAATACACTTTTATTTGCCACCCCACAGAATAAACACATAGTAATCGATAAGCCTTTCTGGGTAAACTGTTAGATCGTTCAGATCGTGTACTCCGTCTCTGTCGAACGTCAGCGTAAATAAAAAGGACAAGCATGCTTTTAATGATCACAACTTATATTTTGGACACGTCTATGAAGATTATGAACGGCAATAAGCTGTCTAGATTGTTCGATGCATATAAACTTATTTCGTTTGTTAACAAATGAAGGGAGTCCATATGTGGGACAATACGGCCAGAGGGCTTTCCTGAACACAGAGAAGGACCGTACAAATCAGTCCAAAAGCATATTTTTTTAAATTTAAGGCCCATGAATACAAACGCTTCTAATACTAATAAGCAAAGGAAGACAAAGTTATTGATTATTTGTAATGGAAACTAATGGAACTCTTAAATAGTATTAATACCTTCACGCCAATTGCCAAATTCGCTATGGACAAAGAATAATACAACCTTGCCCTGTCTAGATGTCAACGTCAAGAAAAATGGCAACATCCAAATTTTCGAACATTTCCGGAAGCTTGAAGCAATCGCGTAGCTTGGGCAAGTGGTAACACTGGTAACCCCTCCCCATCCTCAAATTGCCGTCGATCACGTCAACAGCCATACCCATCCATACCTCTAGACCGGAAGATTTACTTGCCTTCTCAATATGCTATCAGCGTAATTCGAGAAAAGTTCACAAAACTAAGTCTTTTTCATTTTTCGTCTGTGAACAAAACAAACTCGTCCTACCAACAGGTCTTATTTCCATGTTTTCAGTATTAAATTTTGAAACATTTTGGGGAATAAAATGGTAGATATTTGAAGTCTAATTTCCCGGTAACTGTACGTTATAAGCTAACCTTTAAGTTAACTTTTTCACTAAATTCACTTTGGTTCTAGCACGTGGACGTAAACAAACTTTTTTGACCTCTAAATTTTTTAATAAAATGTGCAAGTTCTTGATTAATTTTATGGTTTATAAATTAACCTCTTGCTCTGAGCTTTAACCCTCAGTACCCCACAAAACACTTTTGTTGGAATGCAATTCCATTGTAATATCTTCATCATTTTGACTAATTTTACCCTTACAATGTCTTATAGACATACACCTAAAGATGGTTTATAAAAAGTATTTTGTTTAAATTTTAAATAATCTTCGACACATTCTTTTTAGAAAGGTTTTTCTTCTTCCTCAGTTTATTTGTTTAGTTTAGACCTCCTTTACTGACTTCTCACATACTCAGTATATTTCAATTTTCATATATTAAGCCTCTTCTTCACTTCAAATTTTAATTCCATACAAGCTCCATTAAGGTTCTACACCACTTTCTCTTCTGCTAAAACCATCAACACCAAATATATTTTCTGTCTCCTGATGATGAACGTTTCTACGTTCGAAACATGTAGATACCCTTGAATCATTTTTTATTCTATTAAATTTTGTGGAGGAAGACTTTTAGTTTTTCTTTCTTTCCCACACTTTCAACTCCACTTTAAGCATTGCCTACTTCTTCAAATTAACTTGTTGAGTTCGGGTTTGTTTACGAGTCAAATCCAGAGTTGGTTCCCGTTTTAATTCCGAAATTTTAAAACCCACGTCAGGGTACGTCATTTTGCAAACGAAAAGCAATTAAAAGATGACATTGGCGTCTATTTCTTGAATGGCAAGATGCATTTTTATTGGTGGAACAAAGGCGCATGTGCGTCGAAGTTCGGTGATCTTAAAATCATAATTCATTTGTTCCATTGTTAAAGAACAAACTTTTTTAGAATTTTAAAATTATAAAATACTTCTAACCCTTTACACTTTTCCTTGCATTTGGAAAAAATTAAAATTTTCATGAAAGCGACATTCTATAAAATTACATTTCTGTAAATTTACGTATTTTTTTTTGTACTCGCCCTCCTATTTTCATCAAAGACGCCCCTGCCTTCCTTAAGAGTATATTGCTGCTCTATTCCACCGCTGTACATACCCTGACCCGGCCGTTAAGTGAATCCCCAATTCCTCAGGGTTGATTACCGAAGCCAGACTGCTTTGTTCTCTCCACTTTGCTTACTACTCCCGATTAGGACCATTGATTTCCGAGGTCTAGAGTCAGATACGAAATTTAACGTGTACATTACTTTCAAAGCCTCTAATAATAAACCTACAGGGACAGAAAATATATTTTATCGGAAATTTACTTACGTTTTTTCTTAGAGTTTTGGTGGGATTATATCTTTCTGCAGGGAGTAGCTTCCACCGGATATCAATAATGGGCCGGCCTGTGAATGTAGAAAAAGAATATATCAATGAATATATATAACGACTATGATTGAAGTCTGTCCAATAGCAAACTAGATATCCGACAAACACTAGGCGAATAAGATATCTGTAGGGACAATTTTATTTAAAATGGTAGTATTTTATTGGCAGTTCATATAAACAGGCTACATTGGTAAGACGGCGACGAGAGAACGCTATGAACCGTCATTTGAAAACCCGCCCCCTTCAGTATCCCTGAAGCAACACAAGGTGTATGGGTTTTCCTTTCTCTCACTTGTTAAAGTTTACAGTCCACTTTAAGCCGACATTTTTTTTCTGAATCAAAAAAAAATACGCTACATTTCTTGGTCCTTCGAGCCGGATTATGATAATTATATTGAGCATTCAAAGAAAGAAAGAACATTTTATTTAACTACTTGGATGGCGGGCCTTACAAAAACGATAAGTAAATGTTGAATTGTATTTTGCGGAAATGTGAGAAGAACTTGCAACAATATTGACCTCTATCTTTCAGTTCTCGTTACCCCAATCCATTGTGTCCCCAACATTGTTTTAAATTAATACTTGAAGTACTTCGGCTTTCAGACGGCCAAACAGCATATAGGGGATTAAAATCTTCTGAGCTGGCGGTAATATGTTAAATGTATGTTGATAATACATAGTTAATAACTACTTTAATTAATTAAGCGGGTAGAGAATTGGGTAATTCATTAAATGGAATTGAAATCATGGGTGGATTGTAAGGTACTGTTAATAGATAATCTAACAGACATTAAATGTTTGTTTATTGAGATAGGACTGTAAAGGGTTTGATATTTGGTTAATAACTTTACAGCTATTAAAATTATGATGCAAAGTTGCACTAGCGGTTAGTAAAGTCTTAGTGAAGTGAGTTTCAAGATGATGAAGAAAAACTGCTTAGGCAGAGGCAGGCGATAAGACATGGCCACATCGCTGGGATACAGAAACAAAATTCTCATCTACCTACACGCGTATAGTATTTAGGGATTAAGCAGGAGCTATTGTTGTGGAATACAAGCCAACGGACACTGCAATAATATCAGCCACATCTTTCGTCTATTAATACGTTAAGTTCAGCAAAGATTTTCCAAATTTAGAACGGAACACCCAAAACAGAGTTAGTGTTAGCTATATTCGTATTAATCATCCCTATTTATTAAGGTTCGAAAACAAAATTGTGGGGGCAATTTGATACCTAAACATCCCTGATGAAAATAGGAACACGCAAAGAATGATTCTTCTGTTCACATAAAATGTAATAAAAAACGACACGCAAAAGGCCCAAGACAAAATTGCGTCATCGTTTTATTCCGTAACAAAACAAAGCTTTTCCGCACGTCCGTCAGACGGGGGGGATTTGCCTGCCTCCACGATGAAACTCGACCTCCTTTCGTTGTACGAATATTAAAGCACGTGGCTGTACGAAAAGAGTTTTGGCGAGGTCAACAGAGCAATAAAAATAATCGTTTTTGACATCGCAAAACAATAAAAATTGAGGAAATGGGAGGGAATTCATTATAACATACATAAATATCGGAAAATATATCGCAACAGGGGTGAAAACTGTCAGAAGTCAAAAACATTAGTATAACCAAATTTTAAGAGCTTTTAATTGTTTTGGATATTATTTAATTTAGTAAGCATTTTTAATAAAATCGGCCGTTGTGTTTCTTTTCGTAAGCAAGACATTAAATCAAAGAAATTACCTTGTCGGACTTCCATTGTCTTTATTTTGTTACTTAACATAACGTTTCGCTTAGTTAGTATCTCTAACCGTTTTCAAGTGTTAACTAAATTATAATTCTAAGGCTACTGTCTTAAATACTATCCATGTGCAATGAAGCTCGATGACTCCGCCTAAGTGGAGTGTAAAGTTTAAGCTGTTGGTTTTGGACAAGAAGAGGCGTCCAGATATTGGGGATATCTATGCTTGGTTTACTAAATATATGGGTATTTCGATTCATAAAGGCTGCTTCTTTGAATTTTTGTTTTCTCCAGTGCTGTCTCGTGTCCAAACTTAACTATTATTTTGAATCTAGTAGGTGATCAAGCTACACTAACAACTGATTCATGTTTCAAAAAAAAAATTGGAACCAATTATTTCTAAATAACAATGTTATAAGTGTTATATAGATATGTAGTCACGGTGTTTTCGTACAGTTCGGAAACTCCCTAATCCTCGATTTCCTTCTTCCACCCTCAAAATAACGCGTGTCTCACCCCGTTTTGATTTAAAATTGCCACGCAACAATATGAGAGGGCGAATAAAACATAATTGACCATTGTCGATATTCACCCATCAACAAGGATTATCTGCTGTTCATTTCGGAACGCTCTAAACGTCCCACAATGGTGTATTTACATTTATTTTTACGTTTAGAATGTGCCCGTTGTGTGTAAGGGGGTAAGTGGGGACGGAAAATAAAAAATGATACTACGGTGACTGATGGATGATGGGAAAGGAAAGCGAATGACTCAGTGTGCTAGAAAATTAATCTTAGCGTTTGGTAAATACATAAGACCTAAACATAACTTATTATAAGTAACATTTTAGTATAAGTAGTTAATTTATTCATTAAGAAAGGCGGAGCAATGGTTTCCGACAAATAGATCACAGAAGAAAATTAGGCGAAGACAGAGATTAATGGGAAGATGGCTTTTACGACTAAGACACTTTACAGTTTCCAAATAATTTTGTTATACACTATAGATACAGCTGGTGTTTCAATTGTTTCTGATACGATGAAAGTTGTAGTCATTTGGTAGTTTATAAGAACAATAATATTTTAAAGATCAAAATACTTTTCTCAAACTCGCAACAACATTTATAACAAACCCCGTAGAAAATGGATTCAGCTTTAACAACACGTTTGTATGGCATACAAAAAATATTTAGGACTTCGCGACAGTTCATTTAATTCAGGGTACACACACACACACACAGATACATTCATCCTGCTGTCTCCGCCCTTCTCCTCACCAGTTATTACGCCAAATATGGCCGTTCCGTGTCCTTGGCCATTTCATCCAAAATGTATTAGACGGTATCCAGCACGAAACTTGCCATTTCCCGGATTTCCCTGAAGTGCGATCAATCGCAATATTGTGGCCTGAGTTTCGGCAATAACAATTTTTGCTAAAACTCGGGTAAAATGCCTAATTACTTATTTATTTCTGGGAGTTTGTAATTTAAAGCAATGGAAAATGTATTTGAATTTTACCTATACGCCCAACATTCAAGAGTTGGGTTTGTTGGAGGACAGGTGCGATTAGATAAAGGCTATATCCACACATCTTATGCAATTAAAACACTGTTTGAGTAGTATAGGTCAGGCGGGACCTAGAGTTTTACTTGGGTTACGAACCACATAATTTCCGACATATCGTCGTTAATTTCACAAAGTGTCGTATCTCATTTATTGTAATTTTTCAGGACAGAGGTTTAAAGATTTTCGTAAGTTTTGGCTTTCGATAAAAGTAAAAAAGCATTTGTTTTATAATATTTATTCGGTCTTGTGTTATAGTGTTAGGAGTTTTTTTTGTAGTTTCATGATAAAACATATGATATGATTTTTTTACCCTGAGTTAAGAAGAAAAAAAAATAGATACGACCATTTGTGAGAATAAAATTTTACCTGTATGTTGAGATATGTCTTTGTTATTTATGATAAAATATATTATTTTATAATAGAAAAATAAGGCAAACCCTTCGAAATGAACAAATTTTATTTTAAATACCTAAACTAGAATATAAATATACAAAACTATCTTGACGTAGTATGTAAAACAGGTAAATGAAACTTTGCAGGCATTTTTATGCAAATATTAAGGCTACATTAATTAGCAAAAATACAAAAAGAAATATGAACACGTAAAAATGGGTAAAAAAAATCGTGAACATTTAATTTTTTTAATGTGGTAGTAAGTTTTTGTTTGTTAACTATTCCCTTCTTTCTTTGACTCGGTTCGCCTTCCTTTTTACTTCCTTCCACTTGATGCTGTTCAGGCTGTAAGTCCCTATTAACATTGGTTATTCTTGTAGTTTTTTTTTTAGTATACGTGTTGTATGGTAGTCACAATGTGGGTTATCCATGAAGTGATCGTAGCACAAAAGAATCCAACAACGATGACAGGAACTCCATACTTCTCCCTTACATCGGTAATATTTACAGGTGGCTGTATACGGAGGATCGGCATCGGAATCGTAAACAGGCTCTTCACTTATTTCACTCTTATTGTCAGAAATTGCCGTTTTCTGATTACTTAAAGATTCACTCAAAATCAAAGCCCTGATTTGGGCTAGAGGTACATTGTCCGAAGAATCCGACAAGGAATCGACATCTGAAATGTCCACGTGGTTTCTAAACTCACTCACAGACTTGACATCTAGCTTGTTCACTTCCTGCGTAGGTACAGGTACATAATCTGAATTATGTTCATCGAAAATATTAATGTCGCACTCCGTTAAGATCACTTTGCCATTATGCCACTTTTTTTCGTAAAACATTTTTACTTTAGTTCCTTTTTTCAATGCACCACGAAACATAAGTTTACTTGATAACACAACATTTTTTGTGCCATCCTCCCATAGTACAAGTGCATCCATCGTAAAAATGTATTAATCTCACCGTACAAATATTGCGTTATTGCACCCGGCTACGTTTAAAACTAGACTAAATGCATAATAATTGCCGTAAAATAAAAGACCCGTTCAAGTATAATACGAGTTCTAACTCGTCAAATTGAGATACGTCGGCGACCTGCACAAATCTATTTAAAAAGTAAATCTCACAAACCGACCTAACTCGAGTTAGGTCGGTTTGTGAGATTTATAAAGTTTACTATTATGAGATTCGTCACCGACCAAATGTTAATTACGAGAAAAGTATAGCAGGTAAAGTTACGACACTTTGTGAGATGAAAAAGGTTTATATAAGGTAAACGTTTTTGATCGTATCTCAAAATAGCGATTTTCTGAGATACGTCAGTTTGTGAAATTAACGACGATATGTAAGTTCTGGCACAGTTTTATAGTCTTGTTCTTCTCCTCCAACACCACGACGAATGCCTCTGCGGTGCTCCTTCGATGGATTCCCTCAATACATCGAGGTCCGACATCTCTCCAAACAGCAACACCAATTCCCCTGCTTGGTTCAAGGAATGCCTTCTATATATGCCTGAATGGCACAGGTAAGGCTGAAGCTCTGCCGACGTGATTGTTGACAATATGTTAGTATGCATTGCGCTTAACACTAAGGTTTGTGTTAAGAGCAGAGAGGAAATAAATGAGACACTTTTAGTCCACTGGCATATCCATATTAAACTCAGCAGTGGAGGAAGACTTCAGTGTCTCATTTCTTTCCCTCCAAATTTTCATTCCACTTAAAGTATGGACTATATACTTCTTCAAGTTAAAAAGTTTATAGTTAAAGAACTTAGGATATTAGGCGACTCTAGCACGGACAAGTACGTCGTTGTAAAACATTTTTGACAAGGCCAAGGAAAAATAAATAAGGAGCCGTTATTTTTTTATTTCTTGCTTTCTCAGTCTGTGAGCTGGCAACGACACATTTACACACGTGTATTTTCGTACAGATTAATAAAATGGAAATAAATAAATGCCGCAAGTTTTTAATTCATTATTAATTCATGGTCATGCATTTTTATCGTACCTCAATTTGATTAAATGATTGAATAATACATTCCGGATCATGCAGATCTATAATTTGCAAAAATAAGTTCGCCACCGTTTGACAGTTTTAACGGGTAAATTATCGTAGTTAGAAACTACTTACTGAATGTACTGTATTTAACTTCCCACTCGTTTTGTAATATAAACTGTTTAAAGTGGTACCTGTCATAAGGTATCGTCCTCCCACAAGACTATGGTATTTTCCTTTCCCTAGTTAGCTACTGTGCTATTTCGTGAAATATGTATGTCGGAGGTGCACACTCCCCTTAGTGTGTTCTAAAAGTTTTACAATGTATATGTATATTAAATGAACAATGTTATTCCTGCAATTAGTGTCAAGTTATAAATATATACTTGGTACGCAGTGGCGTAGCGTGGTTGAAGGGGCGGAGGGGGCGAAAGCTTCAAAGGTAAGGTCGTAGATATTTTTTTTATGGGGAGGGGGAAAAGAAAAAAAAGTAGCGCCGCAGGCGAAATTTTTTTGGGTGCCACGCCCTTAAAATATAAAATACACAAGATCCTCAAGAAAATCACAAAAAAATTGATCAAGTAAAAAAAAAGTGCTTCGTTTTCAGGGCTCCCTGGGGGGGGGGGGGGTAATTACCCCCTTATCTACGCCCTTGTTCAAAGGGCGCCTCACTGCTAATGTATAATTTCGTTTATTTAGTAAATTTTGGCCTGAGAAATAAAGTTTTTGTTTCGTCATGTCTATGGAGAGCTTTAGGAAGGAGTCCGATCGAAAATGGCTGTTCTTTAAATTTACGTCCCTGTTTAGTAGTTAGTTCGCTGTTTCCCGGTCGCGGCGCAGTGATCGTCAAGTGTTTGACTTTTTACAGGTTTTGATAGACGTCAGCGGTATTTTTATCCAATAATTAATAAAATAAGCTTTATTAGATATAATATATACATATCTTAGCCTGTGGAGGTTTTTAGTTAACTAAATTCAATAAAACAGTTGATTATCCCATAAGAACCCATGTGTTTTACAGATTTAAAGAAACACATGCGCTCCTGACGGCCATTTTTAAAGCTGCTTTACCGATCCAAAACTTTGCCCGAAACCAATGTATTGCGATCGGTCTCCTAACCTAAAGCCCTCCATAGTCATGTCTAAAATGGCCACATGAAAACAGAATATGAACACGGCAAGGGAAATTTTGTTAAAACTCTAAAATATTTTATGCATACTTATTACATAATAATATGAGCATATATTCTCATTGGCGACAATATCACGGTTTTAAAAGGATAAAATTTAGTCTCTAGTAAATTAAAGATTTCAAGCAATTTTTAATTTTTAAAGCAAAATAACTGAAAAAATACAAATTATTGGTCGTGCCAAAATATTTTTATTATAAAGTAAATCAAATAGTGAAAATAAAATAGAATCTCGAAATAGGTAACAGAGTAACAGGTTTATTTTATCTCCTTTTTTACTCTAAAAGTTATAAACAAATAATAACGCTAATTAAACCCCATAAAAATACTTTAAAAACAAAGAGAAAGAGAGCTTCACAAAATACCATATTTGCCAATAATATTCTTCTGATAATGGTCATCTTATAATATAAACAGAAACAAAGAACTAAAAAATATTTATAATAATAATAGTAATAAATAATGAGGATTTTTGTTATATAATTATTATTTACATTCATAAACATAGTAAATTTCCTCTTGTTGCGATAGGTAAACAATATTATCAATTGTCATGTGAAGTGAAATTGAACTGTGAACTACTGGGAGAGTGGGAAGGGGGCGCCGTTTGCTAAAGGCTCAAAGGGCGGGGGGGGGCGGTCGCCCCCCCTGGCCCCCTGCACGCTACGCCACTGTTGGTACGATGGTAATTCTGAAGGACGTTTTGGAAACTTTTCAATTTAAAAGGTCTAAATACACGAAACGCTACTCATCCAATTTTAATTTCTGCATCTTTCGTAGTGAAGTGTCTGTTACGCAATGAAATTGCGAAAATAATAAAAATATGAACTCTTCGCGCACGGTCTGCTTATATTTTTATATACAGAAACTAGCGTGTACCCGGCATGCGTTGCAACCCGCTGGTATAAATACAAACCCGATATATTAGTACCCGGCACGCCACTTTCTGAAATTGCACCCGTGCGAAGCCGGGGCGGGTCGCTAGTTATACATAAAAACCTTCCTCTTGAATCACTCTATCTATTAAAAAAAACCGCTTCAAAATCCGTTGCGTAGTTTTAAAGATTTAAGCACACAGACAGCGACAGCGACGTGAGATAATAAGGCGAACAAACCCGAACAAACCTCAAACTGCCGGCCCGTCCACAATTCACATTCATGCATAAAACATAGTCTGTCTTCGTCTATTCCGGCTTCGGTGCTTCGGATCGATCGTTGAACGGGCCGGGGACCGGTTAGGTTGGGTCGTTCGTTCTCCCTACTCTAATTTATCAGTGTTTCTCTATAATATTATGCATGTATTATACATAAAAACCTTCCTCTTGAATCACTCTATCTATTAAAAAAAAACCGCTTCAAAATCCATTGCGTAGTTTTAAAGATTTAAGCACATATAGGGACAGGACGGGCGATAGCGACTTTGTTTTATACTATGTTAAGATTAAGAAGATTAAGATGTAAGAAGCATAGACATTTACCTTTAGATACGTACAGCTTATCTCCTGCGCAAACAAAAGTTACGTTTTATGGGTGAAAAAAAACGTCAGAGCGCATGACTCACCGGTCAGCTTCCCTCTGGGCACCTTCGAGCATGCGCACAAACCTCGTGTTATCGGCCTGTCCTACTTTAGCGACATGCTAAAAACACACTTCAGAACCGGCTCGGCCGCCATTTTTGTTGTTGTGTTTTAAGGCTTCTCTATGTGGATGTGGTAGTTTTCTTTGCTATTGTAGATTGTGGGTATTTAATATTTACGGATTTCTAGTTTTTGTGTAGTTTAGTGACTCAGATTGGAATATAAACAATGTCTAGTAAAAGCTGTTGTATGGTTTCATTATGCACAAATAGGGGTAAAATACCTGGTATTTCGTATTTTCAGTAAGTATGGAGTAGTGATGTATCTTTAAATAACTTTATTTTATTATGATTCATTTAAACACCTAGGCCTAGGCTACACAAACAAGGTATGAAAATAAAGAGAAATCCACACCAACACAGATTATCCCGATGCATGTTTTGGTATATTTTATTCGCAGCCCTGCAATGTTCAAAAAGTTTAAAAGACACTTTTCTCTATAATTATATTATATAAAAGAAAAAATGTAAATACCTAGGTAGTGTATATTACTTCACGGGTCAAGTTCTCGGGCAAAAACTTTGCTTGAAAATGTTTAACACGTTTCCAAGTTTTTTCCAAATTGTAAAAACCAATACAAGTTATATACCAACTAATATTTGACTTGAGGTTAGGTACGCGATAACATCGAGGATTGGTTATTTTGCTGGTTCTGTTTGCTTTTTATATTCGATGTTATAAGTTTTCTATATAGTTTAATTGACTTGTTCGCTTCCCTTTCGAACTAAAAACACGACGACGAATCATTTTTAAACAAATTTTAGAAACAAACACTTAAAAACAATTTTCTATCCTCAAAATCTGATAGGTTTGCAACTACTAAAAATGCAAGAAATCACTAACTTAATTCCCAGCCTGATCAAAAAAATTGAGAAGAAACTCGAATTTTTTGGCAAAAATTAAAATTTTAAAGCCCGGGCCTGTCTATTTTCCCATTCGTCCCATGATAATGTTGCAGTGCGCATGTCTAATCGTGTATTATAGCTCTGTTTACATGCACAAGGCCATAAATTTGCCACTTTTATGATTATTGTTTGCTTATCTAAAGGTAAATAAATATCTATGGTAAGAAGTGATAATTTTAAAACTCTTAGGCATTGTTATAAAATATTATTTTAAAGTACACACACACCTGATACAAGGCATTTAAATAAAAATCCCTAATTGCCCAAGACCTCAACGGAAGATGATGTTACGCCACCCTGTTCATACGCTCCGCTGCATCTTCGTATGGTAATACCTTGTAAATTAAAACTCCTTCGTTTTGTTTTGACGCAGTCAATCAAGACAACAGGCGTTATGGTCTGGAATTCACACAAGAAATTGATGACCTTTGGTTCGAGAAAACCGAAAACAGCGTAAAAATATGCTTTCATAAAGGAATACGACAATTAGCCATTAGCGTGGACTTAAGAGTTTTACCTCCTGTAAAATAAAACATATAATAGTATATTAACGTACACATTTTATAAAGCATCATTTTATAGCACGCGTCCTTGTTAAAAAACGAGTTTTATGACGGGACAAGTGCTTAAAACTGCTTTATATAACACGTACGTTATACTACTTTTTTCTAATTTGTAGTTTTTTCAATAAAAAAACACATATTTAAAAAGAAAACAAATCCTTCAAATTTTGTACATTTTTATGTCTAAATTTTATGTTGGTAATACTATTTTTTATCATAGTAGCCTCTGGACAACAAAAATTATTTTGGGAACTGTCATTTTTTGATTTATTGACCCATTTTCACCACGAGATTCTAAAGTCATTTTAGCGATATGAGATTTGAAATTGGACGGAATACGTTGTGTGATCCTTGTACATTCGGTACCTGTGTTCGGAAATTCGGGTGATTTTGCTTTTTTTTTTCGAATTTCAAAAGACGTGATTTTACGTCACGGCATTGTAATTTAGTATAGGGAATAGGAAAATTCAAATAAAGTTGAAGTTAAAATCGACATTGGAAGGTTAGTATTTTATGTCTAAATTTTATGTTGGTAATACTATTTTTTATCATAGTAGCCTCTGGACAACAAAAATTATTTTGGGAACTGTCATTTTTTGATTTATTGACCCATTTTCACCACGAGATTCTAAAGTAATTTTAGCGATATGAGATTTGAAATTGGACGGAATACGTTGTGTGATCCTTGCACATTCGGTACCTGTGTTCGGAAATTCGGGTGATTTTGCTTTTTTTTCGAATTTCAAAAGACGTGATTTTACGTCACGGCATTGTAATTTAGTATAGGGAATAGGAAAATTCAAATAAAGTTGAAGTTAAAATCGACATTGGAAGGTTAGTAGATTGAATTTTGGATAGGATTTGGCAGAAAATGATAGCTTGAAGCATCTACAAAAGATTGATTTATAGATTTATGCAACCAACATACATGACTGTTATCCACACAGAATAAAAAAGTAGGTTATCAAGCTATTTTTCCTCTGCGAAAAATGGGTTTTCTCGTAAATCACAAGAGCCGCGCAAGTCAATGAAATAAAACATTTAAATGTTACCAACATCAAATAAAGAAAAAACGCATATCGAAATAGCTTCATTACGATACGCAAATGCGTATCGTAATAGACTTGTTAGGATACCAAATTAGAAAAACATATTTTAATACGTAATTTTTTTTTTAAAGAAATTAGGAATAGACGGGTTATAGTTTTGTATCATAGCTGTTTAACCAATAAATATGTAAGGTTTCCTTGCCCTAATACATCTCACGCAAGTTTCCTAATTTCCGCCCCCCTAATGACACAGAGAGACACGACTTGATATAACCTATAATTTTCCAAGGTATTTTTTTTTACTTTTGGCGCCAATTTCCATCGAATGCCGTTTGGCGGTAACAGGTATTGTGAAGCGTCGGCGT
Organism: Polydrusus pterygomalis; assembly: GCA_963969555.1. Classification (NCBI taxonomy): domain Eukaryota; kingdom Metazoa; phylum Arthropoda; class Insecta; order Coleoptera; family Curculionidae; genus Polydrusus; species Polydrusus pterygomalis. Next base: position 14,070,163 of record OZ018383.1, read on the forward strand.
CCTTAGCGCCGAGACGGCCGCGCTGGCGTCGCCAAGCGCCGCCGGCAACCATTGATTGTTTATCATGGAGTTCTCACAAATAGAATATAATAGAAAATATGAAAATAATTGAATTCGCTTATACAGGGTGACCGGAAATGATGATAAAAAAAATGTAGGAGATAATAATGTTGAAAATAAATGGTACTTATATATTTCTATAACACTTTTTCGAAAAGTGATTTATTAACGGAGTTACAGGGTGTTAAAGTTAAATTTTATTTGCAGTTTTTTTTGCAATACCTTTTGCCACGCTCATAATATTTCGACGAAATGTATATTGGGCTTTTTCGGGATGAGGAATACAAATTTGCCCACCGTTTTTTCGCATTTTGTAGAGGGCGCCACATAGGAGCCTATACTTTAATTTGAATGGTCCCAACTTTTTTGTCCTACACTGTATGCGCATTTGGACTGAATATTTTTATTCTCCTAACCTTTTGACATAAAAAAGGCATACCTTCTAACTTTTGTTTCGATAAATCTAACCGTTTTCGAGAAAAACGCTAAAAATAACATTGCTTGCATGTGATAAATACGAAATCGTTTTTTAATTTAAATTTATTTTTAACCTTAAACATAGCAAAGGAAGGAATATTCCATGGAGTTCGTAGAACTTTTTTAAGAAGAATTAATTTATGCATTGAAGAGGAATGACGTCACTTTGAACCTTTGATTTGAATGTTTAATTTATTGTTCTAGTAACTTATGCATTTCAAAACTGCAAATAAAATTTAACTTTAAGGCTGTAATAATCAATTTTCGAAAAAATGTTATAGGAAGAGATAGCATTTATTTTCGGTCTAGAATTATCTCCTAATTTTTTTGTCTTTTAGTTTAAGTGACTTGTTCTCTTTTCTTTCGAACTAAAAACAAAACGATAAATCATTTTTAAACAAATTTTAGCTACAAAACCTTAGAAAACAATTTTCTATGCTCAAAATATAAAAATGATAAAAAAATCTGCTCAAGATCTACTAAAAAAGTCAGAAATCACACTTTGCGCTCTTATTCCCGATCTAAAAGAGCTTTAAAAAAAATCAAAGGTCGTATAATATCAAGGATTTTAAAATACACGCTGTGCAATTATAGACCAGGGTCGATAATTTTTGAAACCAAAAAAAAAAATAGTAGGATGAGACCCATTGGAAAAGGAAGAGAATAGAACAAAAATTAAAGGAAAAATAAATTACGGGCGATCCGAGCCGGAAGGGGGGGAGGGAGGGGGGGGGGGGGTGGGGGGTTTAAGGGTAGAAAACGATTTATCTCGATTTCCGGCAAAACTTCAAGTCATATGGAAAAACCTTAAATAGCAAAGTTGTAGGTTATAAAAAGATTTACAACTTTTGTGTTCGCACTTTTCTCACATAACCTCAAAATTAATGTGAAAAAATTCAAATAACCAAGTTTTTGGTTTTTTATTTTTATCTTTTAAAAAAAAAAATTTATCCACGAAATTTGGTGAAAACTTACCTTTTTATGTCCTAAACACACTGTAATTTTTTTGATTTAAAATATTTATTTTTTAACCTTATTTTGACTTAATATCGAAAAAACACCCTAATTTTCAATCGAAAATTCTCACGTCAAAATATCTGCTTTTTTAAAAAAGTCGGAGGACTTTTTGTTCGTTGAAATCTCTACTTTCTGATGGTGTTAAAAAATATATACATTACTATGGTAAATGTTCTCAAAAAAATGCAAAGAAATGAAAAAACTCGAATCAGAAATTTTTTTTTATATCAATATGTACAATTTTGAGCTATTTATTAAGATTTATACTCTTATTTTATCAATGTAACATGGAATCTTACGTTTTTCGAGTAATTAAAGTATAAACTTTAATAAATAGCTCAAAATTGTACATATTGATCTAAAAAAAAAAATTCGGATTAGAGTTTTTTTCGTTTCTTTGCATTTTTTTGAGAACATTTACCATAGTAATGTATATATTTTTTAACATCATCAGAAAGTAGAGATTTCAACGTACAAAAAGCCCACCGACTTTTTTAAAAAAGCAGATATTTTGACGTGAGAATTTTCGATTGAAAATTAAGTGTTTTTTCGATATTAAGTCAAAATAAGGTTAAAAAATAAATATTTTAAATCAAAAAAATTACAGTGTGTTTAGGACATAAAAAGGTAAGTTTTCACCAAATTTCGTGGATAAAAATAAATTTTTGGAAAAGATAAAAATAAAAAACCAAAAACTTAGTTATTTGAATTTTTTACATACATTTTGAGGTTATGTGAAAAAAGTGTAAATACAAAAGTTGTAGATCTTTTTATTGCCTACAACTTTGCAATTTAACGTTTTTCCATAGGACTTGTAGTTTTACCGGAAATCGAGATAAATCGTTTTCTACCCTAAACCCCCCCTTCCCCCCTTCCCGACCTCGGATCGCCCGTAATTTATTTTTCCTTTCATTTTTGTTCTATTCTCTTCCTTTTCCAATGGGTTTCATCCTACTATTATTTTTTTTCACTTTTTACCATTTTCAAAGGCTTCAGCACTGGTCTATTAAACGCATCCACTAACAGGGAACTTAAAAATTTTTTTTTTCAATAATATGATTTAGTTAGGCGTAAAAAAATATTCCCCAATTATTACTCCTTAAAAATCAGTAATAACTTGGTAAAAATTCTTTAAAGTTTCGCGCGTGTCAAAAGCATTTCAAACGACCTTTTAAGCGCGCCAAGCCCGATGACGTCACGAAGTATGACTTTTCCGTCATCAGTCATCCTGACCGGTGGCCGAGCTACCGAGTTTGCATTTGGATTGCCGTGTGTTATTGTTATTGTATTGTTGTTTTAGAGTGAAATTCTCAACGTCGTTCAATTTATTGCCAACCTATAACCTATTTCGTGGATGTCACACACGAATTATACTTCTTAACGTCACGATCCGTTTTTACCCGCTTGGAATAATTTGAATTTTGGGGCATTTTTAAATCTTGCTAGAGGTCTTTTGGGACGAAATATGTTGTTTTTTTTTGCTGCCATATGTTTTATGACAATATACAGTATGTCTCCGTAAGTTTGCACCATATGGAAAACTTTTTTAATATTCATTTTGCAAAAAAAAGTTATTCTTCATAAAAAGCTCTGCATTGTCTAAAACCTAAAATGCAACCATCAAATATCAAAATTTTCCGATCATATACGAGGTTTGTCAAAAAATGTGAATTTTTCCCAAGAATGTGAATTTTTCTCAAGAGTAAAGTACCTTTATTTTTGACATTATCAAAAATTTTTATTAAAAAAAGTTGATCAGAACTAAAAACCACGTCTAAATATGTAATAACTCGCATTAAATTAAGTAAATAATTAAATAATTAATAATAAATGAATAAAATAATTTTTCAACATAAATGCGTATAATTGCATAATTAAGACGTGGTTTTTAGTTCTGATCAACTTTTTTTATAACACTCTTAGGAAAAATTCACATTCTTGGGAAAAATTCACATTTTTTGACAAACCTCGTAGATGACTGGAAAATTTCGATATTTGATGGTTGCATTTTAGGTTTTAGACCATGCAGAGCTTTTTATAAAGAATAACTTTTTTTCATAAAATGAATAATAAAAAAGTTTTTCATATGGTGCAAACTTACGGAGACATACTGTATACTTATGATTTATAGATTTTTTCCCCATTAAAATTTTTTGTCAAGTTCCCTATTAAACGCATCCACTAATTATTAAAACCCTATCTACTCTATGACTCGGGACACTCTGTATAAGTCAAGTAAAACGTTATAAACTCGTTAACAATGCGACCGGTAATATTAATTTCGAAACTGACTACCGTGACCCTTCTTCATATCATATAAGACGGCTATACCACCTCACAACCAAAACAACCCCAGTCAGCATAGTAATAATGATTAGGTAGGTAGGCAGGCATACCACAATGTTAAATCGTTAAGAGGGCATCAACGCTTTAAGTCGCGCATGCATTTATATCATTTACTAGAAACCCTATAAACCTCGAAATTCGAAATCGAAAAAAATCGAAATTATTTCAAAATATGTAGTAGTAGTTAACATGTTTTATTTAGCAAAAAGCTACAAATAAATATTTTTTTATACATTTTTTTAACACATTTTTTTAGATTTATTTTGAATTTTAAAACGCCACCTTCTTATAACAAAAACAGACAGAAAAGTTAAACATTTTGCAAATTGTATCAAATATTACGTATCATTTTGTTTTTTAATTAAATGTAATTTTAAAGTTTTTTTTAAACAGTTTTAATGATTTTTGAGATTTAATAGAATTTTCCAAATTATTATATTCCATCAAACCTTTATGAAAAATAGAATTATAAGCTAATGTTTTAGACACTCTATCCACATAAAAATTTTGATTAGTTCTTGTTTTATAATTATGATGGTCATAATTAAAAGAACAACATTTTTTTAAACAATCAGGCAATAAGTTATTTTTAATTTTATACGAATAAAGATACATACTAAATAAGAAATTAAATTTCTTACATTCAACCAATCTAAATCTTTTAACATAAAATTAATTTTTGTATATTTGTCACAATTTAAAATAATCCGCATTGCCTTATTTTGTAAAATTTGTAATTTATCAAATATTTCCTCCCTAGCACAATATAAAATGGAAGAACAATAAAGAAAATGTGGTAATATAATAGTATTAAATGCAGTTTTTTTAGAAAACAAACTTAAACTAGAACTGATTCTTTTAAAATAACCTACTTTTCCGGCAATCTTCGATATGATACTTTCAAAGTAATTAAAAATTTTTAATTTTGAATTAATGATTATCCCTAAATATTTGAAATTGTTTACTAATTCCAATTTTTCACCATTAATTACAACTTTTATATTTTGACAATTTAAATTATTACCCATAACCGTACAGTTAGTTTTTGAAATATTTAATTTTAATTTATTTACTTTTAGCCAATTTAATAATATGTTTATTTCAGAATTTAGAGTATTTAGACCATCAAAATTATTTAAAACATTAATCTAAATTAAGGTGTCATCAGCAAACATTTGAAACGTACACATTTTTAAAACTAAAGGCATATCGTTGATGTATAAAATAAATAATATTGGACCTAGTATACTTCCTTGAGGAACTCCTATATTATTTATTTTTTTATTTGAATATGTTTTTGATATTTTTGTTTTTTTGCGACCTGTTATTTAAATAATTTTTAAACCATTTATAAACATTTCTGCGAATACCGTACTGATACAATTTACTCAATAATCTAGCCCTGTCAATGGTTTCGAATGCCCGCTTAAAATCCAAAAATACAGCTATAACATTTTCCACTTGATCAATGGTTCTCTTCCACGTCTCGATCACACATTGAATGGCTGTCTCTGTAGAGTAACCTTTTCGAAAACCAAAAAATCAAGTTATAAGTAATTTGTGTACATTTTACTTCCATACTATTAACGGTAGCAAATATAAATACTTAAAAAATAGTTGCAGGTGTTCGGCTGTCACCAAATATAACCAGTTAAATTTAATTAAACACGAATAAATTTGGTATCACAGGACAGCTGAAGGTTCAATGGTTATCTGTCTTGTAATAGATTTTTAATTTAGTCCTTTTTTTCGGAGAAAATAATTTTTAAAATTGTACTAGGTATTTATACTAACACAAATTATAGTATATTTTTAAAACGGAAGGAAAATCGGAAAATCTGCTACAGGAGAAACATAGTTTAAAGATGGGTCTTTTAATATTTTTAATTTGAAGTAAATCGTGAGAGCAGTTTCAGAGAAATTGGGTGACAGCGCAGGGCGAAAATTGGGTATATTTTACATGCGATTATGCCCCCTTAAGAATTAAATAAACCTACAATGGGCTGTTACTTAACACCCGATGCACCAGCCCGTCGCGTCGCGGGCTTCCGCTTCCTTCCGGTGTGCCCTTCATTTTAAAACCCAGCTGAAGTTGCAGGGTTGCCAAATAGACCAGGGCTGAAGCCTTTAAAAATGGTAAAAAGTGAAAAAAATAATAGTAGGATGAAACCCATTGGAAAAGGAAGAGAATGTAACAAAAATGAAAGGAAAAATAATTTACCGGCGATCCAAGGTCGGGAAGTGGAAAGGGGTGAGTTTTTAAGGGTAGAAAACGATTTATCTCGATTTCCGGCAAAACTACAAGTCTTATGGAAAAGCGTTAAATGGCAAAGTTGTAGGTAATAAAAAGATCTACAACTTTTGTATTTACACTTTTTTCACATAACCTCAAAATTTATGTGAAAAATTCAAATAACCAAGTTTTTGGTTTTTTATTTTTATCTTTTACAAACAAATTTTTTTTTTCACGAAATTTGGTGAAAAGTTACCTTTTTATGTCCCAAACACACTGTTTGTTTAAATTAAAATATTTATTTTTTCACCTTATTTTGACTTAATATCGAAAAAGCACCCTAATTCTCAATCGAAAATTCTCACGTCAAAATATCTGCTTTTTTAAAAAAGTCGGTGGGCTTTTTGTTCGTTGAAATCTCTAGTTTCTGATGGTGTAAAAAAATATACGTTAATATGGTAAATGTTTAAAAGAATGTAAAAAATGTATACTTTAATTACTCGAAAAACGTAAGATTCTATGTTACATTGATAAACAAAAAAAATTACAAATCCATAAAACATAAAGATCGCAAAAAACATGCGAAAATAATTGTTCTAAATATAATTAAAGGTAGGATTTAAAGGAGATTTCATCACATTTACCATAGTAATGTATATTTTTTTACACCATCAGAAAGTAGAGATTTCAACGAACAAAAAAGCCCACCGACTTTTTTAAAAAAGCAGATATTTTGACGTGAGAATTTTTGATTGAAAACTATAGGGTGCTTTTTCGATATTAAGTCAAAATAAGGTGAAAAAATAAATATTTTAAATTAATAAAATTACAGTGTGTTTGGGACATAATAAGGTAAGTTCTCACCAAATTTTGTGAAAAAAAAATAATTTAGTAAAAGATAAAAATAAAAAACCAAAAACTTGGTTATTTGAATTTTTCATATAAATTTTGAGGTTATGTGAAAAAAGTGTAAATACAAAAGTTGTAGATCTTTTTATTACCTACAACTTTGCCATTTAACATTTTTCCATAAGACTTGTAGTTTCGCCGGAAATCGAGATAAATCGTTTTCTACCATTAAAAACTCACCCCCTTCCACTTCCCGACCTCGGATCGCCCGTAAATTATTTTTCCTTTCATTTTTGTTATATTCTCTTCCTTTTCCAATGGGTTTCATCCTACTATTATTTTTCTTGGTTTCAAAAATTATTGACCTTGGTCTAAAAGAGATTATGAATTACAAGGATGTCAATAATCAGCTCGAAAAATTGTAATAATAATAATAAATACATAATAATAAATACATCTTTAGGCAGCAAAGAATCACCTTTAAACGATTCGTGTATCTAAAAAAAGCGTTTATACGCATAGCTAGCCAGTCACACGCCTTGCCGCCCTACAGGCATAGGCATGCGCACAACCCTCGTTATTAGGGTTTCCCCGTTTAGCGATATCCTCAAAATACAATCCAGAACTGGCTCGGTGCCATTTTTGTTGCTGGGTTTTACGTGTCAATATCGCCTGTAGCCTTTGTGAACGATTAAAGTTTTTTTTAGTGGCAAAGATTAAAATTCTACCATGTGGATTTATCATCCTTAGTAAACTACCCCAAAGGGGTAACTTACCTGCTATATAAGAATTTCCAAAAAACCGAAGGAAAAAATGCCTTTCGATGCTCAAAAACGTGAACCAAATTTCATAAAAATATCTAGAGTGGTTTGAAAATGGCAATGAAAAAATATTTTTTTAATTAAAATGTTAACACCCTGTATGTCGGAAACGAAGCTTTTTCGGTCCCATATTTATATAACATTTTATTTATGAAATATTCCAAAGAATCGCCTACTTTCGGATGTACCATTAATTTAGGAACACCCTGTATAATATGTTTGAAAAACAAACTTTTCTATTTCCATACGCCCAGTTAGTTTTTGAACACATACTAAGTGATTTATGAACGCACCTTAACAGATCAAGTAAATTTTTGAACGCGTGCGCTGTTTTATGTCACAAATGAAAGTTATTAGTTATTAGATAATAAAAAGTTTAAATTTATTAAAGGATTATTATTTTAACAAATGGTCACAAAAATGCTACTCATTGGCAGTTTTAACGGTTTTTCTCAAACACTGAAGGGAGGGGGCGCCACTATCAAGGTTTTGCCCTGGTTCGAAAAAATCGTAGATCCGGGGCTGTCTTTGCTGCCTAAAGATGTGTGTATTAATTATTCCAAGAACAATTTATCGAGCTGTTGATGATGATTTCTTGTTGTTTTCTTGCTATTGTGGATTTATGGATTGCTAGTTTTCCTGTAGTTTAGTGAATTGTGTTTGTACCTTTAATGACTCTAATACAATGACTAGTAAAGACCATTGTATGATTTTAAGATGCCCCAATAGGGGTAAAATACCGGGTATTTCGTATTTTCAGTAAGTATGGAGTAGTGATGTATCTTGACATTTAACCTAATTTTATTATGATCAATTTCAACACCTCAAACAGGGCCTAGACTACACAAAGAAGGTATGAAAATAAAGAGAAACGCACACCAACACAGATTATCCCGATGCGTGTTGTGGTATATTTTATTTGCAGCGCTGCAATCTAATTAGGTACGCCAATTTTTCGTGCAATATATTGCTTTAAAAAGTTTAAAAGACACTTTTCTCCATACTTATATTATATAAAAGAGAAAATGTAAATACCTAGGAAGTCTATATTACTCCACGCGTCAAGTTCTCGGGCAAAAATTCTTGAACAAGAAATTGTGCTTAAAAATGTTTTACAGGTACCCAAGTTTTTGCCAAAGTGTAAAAATCAATACAAGTTATATAACAACTAATATTTGACTTGAGGTTAGGTACGCGATAACATCGAAGATTGGTTATTTTGCTGGTTTTGTTTGCTTTTTATATTCGATTTTATAAGTTTTATAGTTTAATTGACTTGTTCTCTTTCCTTTCGAACTAAAAACACGACGACGAATCATTTTTAAACAAACTTTAGAAACAAGCTAACTTAGGTAAACGAAGGCCAGAGTCACATCATTATTGATGGGTAGCCCCCATTGTTGGGTAGATTACAAAACACTTTCTATGTTAAACATACCAGTACACGAATAATACGGTTATGCCCAATAATTCGAAAACTTGGCAACGCCGTCTACTCAAGCTCTTCACTGCATCCTGGCTCGTGAGAACCTTCATTCATTCAACAATCCGTGGGAATAACTTGTTACTATTTAGGGGGTGTAGGACGACCGCGCGTTCATGGGCCTGTATTTTTTGTGCCTATGTGTGTGCGACCTTTAGACATATGGTGTCATTCGAAGGACCGTGTTGGTGAACAGGAAGCAGAAAAATGCCTTACAATTTTATTGGATTTTTAAGTCGATTAATACAGCTGTGACGAATATTCACAAAAGAAAATTACAGAGATTCGAATGTATCCAATTTTTTCTAGAATAATAGTAATTGAAGCTCTGGCTCTTTATTATTTGAGATAGATATATTACAAACAATAATCACGAAAGTGACAAATATATTTATGGCCTCGCGCATGTAAACGCTACACACGATTAGACATGCGCACTACAACATTATCATTTGACGAATGGGAAAATAGACAGGTCCGGGCTTTAAAATTTAAGTTCTTGCTCAAGAAATTGTTAAAGTTGACCTTTAATATTTTTACGTGTAAACAGCTAAAATTTACCCCAAGTTCTTGCCAAAAACTTGGAGTTTCTTCTCAATTTTTGATCAAGAAGGGAAAAAGATAGTAATTTCTGACATTCTTAGTAGTTTCAAACCTATCAGATTTTGAAGATTGAAAATTGTTTTAAATATTAGTTGGTATATAACTTGTATTTATTTTTACAACTTGGCAAAAACTTGAGTAAGTAAAGAGGTGAAGTGTCCGGGAAAGAAAAAGCCCGCTGCAGGCGAAATGCGCCGCAGGCGAAAATTTTTTAAGACCACGCCCAAATTTGGTCAATAATTTTTAGTAAATATTTTTTAAATTTATGATTATCTACTTATTTTACTGAAAATGAAATTTCTTTCTGCAAAGCCAGTAAAGTTCCAACTACCTTTTTTTATCCCCATTAACAGACACGACCGACAATAAAGTTTATTTAAAAAAATCCGTCGACCATGAACAAAGATTGTATCATTTATTTCTGTAAGATAAAAAAAAATTTTTGGGCCAAATTTGCCGCCCCCTAAAATCTGCCGCCCTAGGCTCCAGCCTACTCAGCCTAATGGTAAATCCAGCACTGCTACCTTTAATTATATTTAGGACAACTATTTTCGCATATTTTTTGCGATCTTTATGTTTTATGGATTTGTAATTTTTTTGTTTATCAATGTAACATGGAATGTTACTTTTTCGAGTAATTAAAGTATAAATTTTAATAAATAGCTCAAAATTGTACATAATAATTTTAAAAAAAATTTAGGATTCTAGTTTTTTTCGTTTCTTTGCATTTTTTGAGAACATTTACCATAGTAATGTTTATTTTTTTTTACACCATCAGAAAGTAGAGATTTCAACGAACAAAAAGCCCACCGACTTTTTTAAAAAAGCAGATATTTTGACGTGAGAATTTTCGATTAAAAATCATATTTTTCTTGTAAAAGATAAAAATAAAAAACCAGAAACTTGGTTATTTGAATTTTTCACATAAATTTTGAGGTTATGTCAAAAAAGTGTAAATACAAAAGTTGTAGATCTTTTTATCACCTACAACTTTGCCGTTTCACGTCTTTCCATAGGACTTGTAGTTTTGCCGGAAATCGAGATAAATCGTTTTCTACCCTTAAAAACTCACCCCCTTCCACTTCCCGACCTCGGATCGCCCGTAAATTATTTTTCCTTTCATTTTTGTAATATTTTCTTCCTTTTCCAATGGGTTTCATCCTACTATTATTTTTTTTGGTTTCAAAAATTATCGACCCTGGTCTAAACGGCCTTTAAACAGGTATTAATTTAAAAAAATACAGAATTTGTATTCATACAAATTTTTCTACAGTATTAAAATTAACGACCAAATAAAAAAAAAACCCTTTTTAAAATTTTGAAATCCTGTTCTTTTTTTTGAAAACCCCCCCTAATACAACATCCTGGCTGCGCCACTGCACTACTCCATACTTACTGTAAATACGAAATTCCAGGTATTCTACCCCTATTTGGGCATAATAGAATCATACAACGTTACTAGTTTTTGTTTATATTCCAATCCGAGTCACTCAAAATCCAAACACAATTCACTAAACTACACAAAAACTAGAAATCCGTAAATATTAAATACCTCCAATAAAGAACAAGGAATCCACAGAGAAAAATTAAAACACAACAACAAAAATGGCGCCCGAGCCGGTTCTCGAGTGTATTTTGAGCATGTCGATAAAGAAGGACAGGCCGATAACAAGAGGTTTGTGCGCATGTCCAATTTTGCTGGGAGGGAAGGTATCTGACCGGCGAGTCGTGCGCTCGGACGTATTTTTTCACTCATAAAACGTAACTTTTGTTTGCGCAGAAGATAAGCTGTACGTATCTAAAGGTAAATTGTCTATGTTCAACACTCGGAAAAAGGACTTAAATTACTATTTTATTTTTGTTTATTTTTTTTTCCTATATTAATACCATAACTTGTGGGTATTTCTGGTTATTTTACAGGAACGCCATCTACCGTGCTTATTTACCTACCTCACAAAGCTTGTTGACTAATTTATTTGTTTTAAAATATGTGTTGACATCGTTATGTCTGAACAAATAAAATCTAAAACTTAAGCGAAAAAGGTACAAATTCCATATATATTTTTTAACTGTCAAGGACATCCTGTTTGGAGACGCAAAACGTGTCCAATTATAGAAAATTATAAGGATACAAATGCACATTGATATGTATAGATATGTTACTCGATCACGTTTACCTGTTTCTATAGGAAAAAAAATCCTATGTCTTACGTGTGACCGAGTTTACATTGCCTGAAATTAATATTAACGTTTTTCTTTATTTTAATTGCCTAACAATCATTCATCCATGATTATTTTCATGAGTATTCTGTTTAATTGTCTAACAGTCTCTGAGCAAAATGATCTTGGTAGAAAGACAAGACCCAATTTGGACCCGGACATAAGAATAGAAACAAAATTATGCATTAAAAACGATGTAAATGAAGTCAAGACCAAGTTAAAATAGAATCAAATTATTATTAGTATTTTAAAAAGGACAACCAAATAGAGGAAACGCATTAACATAAGGAAGTAAAAGAGGATATTATATCCAATGCTACTGAAAATAAATAAAATTCTATCTATAAGAATATTGAAAGTAATGATTATGATGTATGTATTTAAATGGTGTTATAATAATCGACAGCTTAATTAAAGACAAAATACAGACATAAAATTGGCTATACACAAATAAATAATAAATTATTAGTAATTAGAATTAACGATTTCATTTCTTAATTTTGCTTTCTTATTTATAACGGATACCCAGCATACCATTTTTATTGTGCCGTGGGCAAATACCTTGATCAAATAAAGGACAAGGAAGCTTAGTGTCTTCTAGTTCCTCCTTAGCTACGGCACAGGCACAAGCCATTGGCTACGTTCATTTAATGAACCTAAAACTTAATAATTAACGTAATATTTTTTTAACAACCAGGTGCACAGTTAATTTTTTCTTTTTTATCCCAGGATACAATTTCTTATGTTTTCTTTTTAAAACATACGATCTTATAAAGCTTTTATCTTGCCCACACTAAAAACCTTTGTGTTATTTTTTAAAACCATTTTTTAGACCTTTTTTTCAATTCAAAGAATCTCCGGTCGGTCTTTTTGATTCCTTCAAATTTCAGTCAAATTAGCGACGGAGAATATAAAACCATCCTACCTACCTGAAGTTCGAGCAGATACGAAATTTTTATGATCAAGAGTGTTCGCAGCGCTGGTAACCGAAAACGATAATCGTCATAAAGCCTATTTTGGCATCCCATCGGGAGGAGAACTCAGCAGTAACTCAATTCTTATCGTTCCAAGTATGATGTCCCACAGGGGTTCGTTTTGGGTCTGCTAAAGAAAAAGTGTGGTCGTCAGTGATTCAGGTTAAACAAGGTGAAAGGCCTTTCGCAAGTCTACTGACTTGACTAGCTAAAAAACGACTAGCGACTAGAACTTGTTATGGCCCGATTTCATTTCTTTTTTAACACGTTTTATTAGCTTCACCTGTATGTTTGTACCTATAAGTATGTATGTTTGTAACCGACTTCTTTGAACCCGATTTTGACCCACTTTAAACGGTCAGATTTAATTTAAATTTTGTAGACTTATCAAGAACCGCTGACAATACAATAATCTACACGCAAAAATTCTCCTGTCAAATTTTGACAGCTGTCAGGTATAAAACGAAGAAGCGATTTTGACAAAACAAATTATGGGGTCGTATAGTATTCGATGCGGAAACTTCGGTAAAAATAAGCAAAAAATTCTCCTGTCAAAATTTGATAGCTGTCAATATGTCAAATCGTTTTAAAAAAATGATATTAATGAAAAAACTATAAGGTCGTATGTATATTGACGGTGGAAAGTTGAAAAAAACATGCAAAAAATTCTCTTGTCAAAATTTGACACCTGTCAATATGTCAGAATTATTACAATAACCGATAGTAACGAAACAAACGTGGGGTCGTATAGATATTGTCGCTAAGAATAGAGAAAAATTATTAAAAAAATTCTACCCGAAAAATTTTGAAAATCTTTGTCGTTTTTTTATTTCTCGTGAATAACTCCGTTATTGTAAGTTTGAGAGAAAAATGTTATATTTATGGAACGTTCGAAGACGCGTCTTTTTAACGCGCTTTTATTAGCTTCACCTGTATCTTTGTTTGTATGTTTGTAACCGACTTCTTTGAACCCGATTTTGACCCACTTTAAACGGTCATATTTAATTTATATTTTGTAGACTTATCAAGAACCGCTGACAATACAATAATTTGATACCCGATTCGGATTTGTTCTTAAACTAAAAAATGAAAAATAAATATAGTTTAAAAAAACTAAAAAACACGCTTTAATAATTAATCAATCTAAAAAAACGGAAAATAAATAAATATAGTTTCTGGCTATATTAAGAATTTCCAGAATTAATTTAAACTATATTTATTTATTTTCGGTTTTTTTAGTTTGATTAATTATTAAAGCCTGTTTTTTAGTTTTTTTAAACTATATTTATTTTGATTAAATTGGCCACAATGTTCACAATAATTCTAACCAGAAGCATCGTACCTATATGCAAAAACTCTCAGCACATTATCGGATCATGTTTTACTGGTGCCATAACCATTCTTTTGATTTATAAGTCTGTTTTGTATTATGGTGGAAAAAAAAAGGAATCATCATGTGACCATAACAAAGATATTTCAAGAACTGCATGGTTCTCGATGGTTTTTTGAGATATGCCGTAGTCACCATGGGCGTCATTTATGAATCAACATTCGCTAATTGTTTAGGGTCATCGTTTGGGCTATTAGTAAAAAGATGTGCCTCTACGTTAAACGTTTTTCAGAAATGGACGGAAACAGCGGTCCCACTGTTTATAGAGAACATTCTATCGTTTGACACTTACTTCTAAAATGAAACTTCTGGCACTAAATCATTTGCTATGCAGACCTGGTACTGTTTAATAATATTGTTTTAATGTTTACAAAATGTTCGAGTTTCATCACTATTTTCACGATAAACTACCACTGAAATTTAAGCTCAAATATAACCGAAAAGGAGCGAGTCTTTAGATTCTTCGGCAAGAGCGTATTATTTTAGAGTTAAAATTGGTGCACATATTTGCTATAGATATTTACCTTTAGATAAGCAAACAATAATAACGAAAGTGGCTCGCGCATGTAAACAAAGCTAGACACTATTAGACATGCGCACTGCAACATTATCATTTGACGAATGGGAAAATAGACAGGTCCGGGCTTTAAAATTTAAATTCTTGCCAAAAAATTTTAATTTCTTCTCAATTTTTTGATCAGGTTGGGAATTAAATTAGTGATTTCTGGCATTTTTAGTAATTGCAAACCTATCAAATTTTGAGGATAGGAAATTGTCTTTAAGGGTTTGTTTCTAAAATTTGTTTAAAAATGATTCGTAGTGTTTTTAGTTCGAAAGGGAATAGAACTTATAAAATCGAATACAAAAAATAAACAAAACAAGCAAAATAACCAATCTTTGACGATATCGCGTACCTAACCTGAAATTAAATATTAGTTGGTATAACTTGTATTGATTTTTCAAATTTGGGTACGTGTAAAACATTTTCAAGCACAATTTCTTGTTCAAGAATTTGAAAAAGTTTTTGCCCGAGAAATTGACCCGTGGAATAATATAAACTACCTAGGTATTTACATTTTTTCTTTTATATAATACCAGCGACCCGCCCCGGCTTCGCACGCGGGTCTATAATGTGTTTATTTACGACATCACATTAGAAACCTCTAAATTTATCAGTATTTCTCTACAATATTATGCATGTATTATACATATAAACGTTCCTCTTGAATCACTCTATCTATTAAAAAAAAACCGCTTCAAAATCGGTTGCGTAGTTTTAAAGATTAAGATTTAAGCATACATAGGGACGGACAGACAGCGACAGCGACTTTGTTTTATACTATGTAGTGATAAGTAGAGAGAAAAGTGTCTTTTAACTTTTTGAAGATTGCAGGGCTGCAAATAAAATATACCAAAACATGCATCGGGATAATCTGTCTTGGTGTGTGTTTCTCTTTATTTTCATACCTCGTTTGTGTAGCCTAGGCCTGTGATGTGTTTAACTTGATCATAATAAAATAAAGTTATCGGCTTGTTTAGAACAAATAATTAAATATATTGAGATGTGTATCGTGCTCTATAGTCGTGAAAAATCATATTAAAAACGTAAGAAAATAGCAACAATGACGTAATTTTTCTACCACTCCCTGGCCCTTTTGATTATGGACAAAAATCCCATAAAAGTAAAGGTACATTGGTTTTATGATGCACGCGTCCGTGTGTTTATATTTATTTAATTACTACAACGGATTGTTCATATTATGTGCTCCATTATTGGGTTACAATACTGCCTCCATTTAATTTTTCTTCTGCGAATTACAGTGGTGTGCATAGACGTTCACCAGATCTATCTTGCTCTCTCGTCGTTGGACGTTCTCTTTGTTTTTCATTGTCTAACAGAATGTTATGTGTTAAAATGTTACGCCAATGGTTGCCCTCAGCCAATAGGTGTCTGCAAACGCCAAATAAGGACAACCAACTGACTTGGTATTTTGCTTAAGTGGGCTGCATTACACTGTAGTAGCGTAGTGTAATTTCTATCATTATGAAAAATAAATAGTCCGTCATGTTATCTAGATCAATGGCGGTCACGTATTGAATTTTTAAACAGTTTTTTATATGAATAGATCTTAATGATTTTTTATGAGTACTATATAGGTATACAGTATACACATTAATGCTCCCACAATAATTACAAGCATATAAATATATTGAGCAACGTTAATCAGTGGCGGCCCAAATCTGCCAAACATTATAAGGATAAAATTGATGTCTTACTGACATAAACTTGAAAAGTTTTATAAAAAAATTTTAAACAATCTTCGACACCTTCTTTTCATGAACGTTTTTTCTTCTTCCCCAGTTTATTTGATTGGTTTAGACCACCTTTAACAACTTTTTTAACATACTCAGTATGGTTTAACCTTTATCAATTTTCTTCATATTATGTCTCTTCTACACATCAATTTTTTAATTCCATAAAAGCTCCATTAAGGTTCTACACCATTTTCTCTTCTGCTAAAACCATCAGCACTAAATACATTTTCTGTCTCCTAATGATGAACGTTTCTACGTTCGAAACATGTATACCTACAGAATTTTTATTCTATTAAATTTTTTAAAGTTTTTTCTTTCTTTCCCATACTTTCAACTCCACTTTAAGCATGGACTATTTCTTCATATGGACCTATAAATAAGTTTCGGTTTCGGCCGAAACTGAGAAAAAGGCCGAAGATTCGGTTTCGACTGAAAATCTTGTTTCGGTCGGACACTACAATTTATATGACTCTCCAAGACAGATTATCCCGATGCATGTTTTGGTATATTTTATTTGCAGCCCTGCAATATAATTAGGTACGCCTATTTTTCGGGCAATATATTTCTTCAAAAGTTTAAAAGACACCTTTATCTATAGTTATTACTGTGAATACTGTATTCACCTGAAGACGACTGGAGATACTTACTAGTTGAAACGTTGTGATATGAAAAACTAAAGGCAATGAAACTCCAAAACACATCTATTACTCAAAACAATTGGTTATTTTCGTTCTTAGTTTTAAGGAACTAAAGATATTTCTAATAAGTTGCATTTTGTAACGGCTCTGCGGGCTCTGGATTGATGATACTACTCGGTGCTGAGTTTTTGGCGTATGAGTTTTAAATGTTTCGTCTTAAGAGGACCTTCTTCATTTAAGAAAATACTTTTACGACGAAATACGTGTTCCTTGGAACCTACGCCTCTGATGTCAATGTATTATACATATCGAAATAAGTCTAAAAATCCGAAAGAAAAACTGTAAAATGTTCTCTACGATACAAGTATTTCAGTATACCTAATACACTATTAAAGAAAGTAACCACTTGATTAAATCAAACGAAATAAATAATACGTTTTACGTATTACGGCATCAAGCTTTCTACAATAATATCCATTCTTACTTTTTCTATGTGTAATGTGCCGTTCACATCGACAAAATGCTATACTTAATTTACTTATAACAACGAGAGATCAGATAAATCCGCTAACTATACAACGACATCAATAACTGCATAACATGCAAACTTGCAAAGCCGAAACAAATATTATTGCGATTTTTTATTAAAAAAAAAACATAAAAAAACGGGAAGTCGATGCTACAATAAGCATAGGACTTTAATTCATATTATGAAGTTAACGCGACGTCGAAGTCGTTTAGTGTTCAAAATTGTAGATATTGAAGTACAATAATTGTATAAACAATGACTCAATACCCTCAAAAGGTAAATGTTCGGGAAGGTATATAGACTAGGGTCGATAATTTTTGAAACCAAAAAAATAATAGTAGGATGAATCCCATTGAAATGAAAGAGAATATAACAAAAATGAAAGGAAACATAATTTACGGGCGATCCGAGGGCGGGAAGTGGAAGGGGGTGGGTTTTTAAGGATAGAAAACGATTTATCTCGATTTTCGGCAAAACTACAAGTCCTATGGAAAAACGTTAAATGGCAAAGTTGTAGGTAATAACTTTTGTATTTACACTTTTTTCACATAACTTCAAAATTTATGTGAAAAATTTAAATAACCAAGTTTTTGGTTTTTTATTTTTATCTTTTACAAAATTTTTTTTTACGAAATTTGGTGAAAACTTACCTTTTTATGTCCCAAACACACTGTATTTTTTTTTATTTAAAATATTTATTTTTTCACCCTATTTTGACTTAATATCGAAAAAGCACCCTAATTTTTAATCGAAAATTCTCACGTCAAAATATCTGCTTTTTTAAAAAAGTCGGTGGACTTTTTGTTCGTTGAAATCTCTACTTTCTGATGGTGTAAAAAAATATTTAATTTAAAGAATATTCTACAACTTTCTCAAAATATTGTAGATGTCTTATTAAATATTAACTTTATTAACTTATTTGGTTGTTAATTATAGTAGTATATTTCGACTTGCAATTTTTTGTTTATCAATGTAACATGGAATTTTACTTCGAGTAATTAAAGTATAAATTTTAATAAATAGCTCAAAATTGTACATAATGATGAAAAAAATTCGATTCGAGTTTTTTTCGTTTTTTTGCATTTTTTGAGAACATTTACCATAGTAATGTATATTTTTTTTTACACCATCAGAAAGTAGAGATTTCAACGAACAAACAGCCCATCGACTTTTTTAAAAAAGCAGATATTTTGACGTGAGAATTTTCGATTGAAAATTAGGGTGCTTTTTCGATATTAAGTAAAAATAAGGGGAAAAAAGAAATATTTTAAATAAAAAAAATTACAGTGTTTTTGGGACATAAAAAGATAAGTTTTCACCAAATTTCGTGAAAAAAAAGATTTTTTTGTAAAAGATAAAAATAAAAAACCAAAAACTTGGTTATTTGAATTTTTCACATAAATTTTGAGGTTATGTGAAAAAGTGTGAATACGAAAGTTGTAGATCTTTTTATTACCTACAACTTTGCCCTTTAACGTTTTTCCATAGGACTTGTAGTTTTGCCGGAAATCGAGATAAATCGTTTTCTACCCTTAAAAACTCACCCCTTTCCACTTCCCGACCTCGGATCGTCCATAAATTATTTTTCCTTTTATTTTTGTTATATTCTCTTTCTTTTCCAATGGGTTTCATCCTACTATGATTTTTTTTTTTCACTTTTTACCATTTTCAAAGGCTTCAAGGCCTGGTCTAATATTTGGACCTTTTTCTCGTAACAAAATTTGGGAGAAGACTTTTTTTGGCGGCGATCAAAGGAATAAAGAACTACTACACTACCAAACAAGTCAAGGTGAAGACGAAAATAACCAATTAAGAACCGTGGCGTGTCGTATGTACCAATCTTTGTGGAAAGAAGAGGGAAAAAGTGCTTACTTTGCATGTCGACATCGACTCCCAACCATTGAAGTTGACTTATTGACAATTATTTATGTTTTAACAAGTTAGCAGTAAAAGAAAGAAATGTCGTATTATTTTTGAAGTCTGGCAATTAATATGGTTTGATTGAATGTATGAATTTATTATTTGGAGTTTTCCTTTATATTTTTGTTATTATTTTGGGGTAGTAAAGACTTATTTTAATAAAAATGAGCAGTTTTAATGCCAAGACGATTATGAATGTGGAATATTTGAGAAACAATTTTAGCTCATTAAGTCTTGAGCAAAAAATTGAAATTAAAATTGAGGGAAGACCTAAACTCGAAATTCACTTGATACAGACCACAAAGTGTAAATCTAGGGACTTTATTGTTATTGATAAGTTTGCTGCATATAAAAACAGAAGAATAAACTTTAGTTTTAAACAATGTACCCACTAATGAATAATAAATTGGCCTTTTAATTTTTTATCTTATTTCATTTTCAATAAAATAAGAAGGTAATCATACATTTTAAAAATATTTACTAATAATTATTGACCAAATTTTGGCGTGGTCTTAAAAATTTTTCGCCTGCAGCGGGCTTTTAGTATACCCCCCAAATTAACAGCTCACGAACTGCCAGTGCCCCCCCCCCCTAAGAAACCGTTTAACGACGCCCATGCTCCCAACGACACACCCTGCAAATTTCTCGCAGCTACGAGTGAACCCACTATAAAATACAGATCGCAGCAAAATCGAATCTCGGAAAACAATAGTGTAATCGCTAATTTACACTCTATTTACAACGGACTACTTGCGAGATTGTTCAGTTAAACGGTTTGCGAGGTGATAGCCTTTCTTTTTGCACATTTAATTAATATTATATTAATAAATTACTGAGGGGGCATCCACTAGATGCTTTATGGAGTCTCAGAAAAATTACGTTTTATGTGTGCTACTAAAATAAAGTAGGAATTTCTAAAAGAAAGCATTACTAATGTACAGGGTACAGGGTGGCCCATTAATACGGGACTCCGGCTATATCTCGGAAACCATTAATCGTACAGCTTTCGGAAAAAAAATTTTAAGAGTAAAGCGGTCATGAGAAAATTCTGGAAATTACTTTCAAGTTCCTCATTTCGCCGCAAGGGGGCACAATTGAAAATTACTTTTTTAAATTTTAAATTTCTCCGAAAATTCCCATATTAAGGTATAACTCTGATTACATCATTGGAAAGCTTAGACAATTCTGTATCATTTTGGTTTAAGGCTTGTTGGCGTACCGACCTTGATAAGAGTGGGGGAAGCTATTGAATGTGTAAACATTAAAATCGCTGTAACTTCTAAACGACTTATCCGATTTTACTAAATTTAAGCTTGTTTGGAAGAAAAAGGTAAGTACCTTCAATCGTCGTATCCAATGGTACACGATAGTTTCTAATAAAATTGCTAGAGGGCGCAATTTGTAATAATAACAGTTTTTTTGATTTTATCCCGAAAATTCGCTTGAGTGAGCTTATTATGAACGTGAAATAGAAAAAGAAATATAAAGGCAGCTTTGAAAAACAATGGAATATTTTTGAAAAGCAATATGGCTTTAATTTAAAGTTGTAATATCATTAGTTTATAAAACATATAATACATACAATCTTGCGGCTTTAGAAGAATTTTTCTGGTCACTCTAAAAATTAGGAACATATCAATTTGTTCATTTCTAGTAAAACTAACCATTTTATCTGATTTACAATGTAAGTTTAATAAACGAATGACATTACAATTTTAATTTAAAACCATATTGTTTTTCAAAGCCGCTTTTATATTTCTTTAGAAAAGACCGGGCGGCAATAATGCATAACGCTTTTAAATTTGCGATTGGGCACATTTTTTCGTGTCAATTTTAAAATAGCATAGGAGTCTATGATATCAAATTGTTGGAAAAAAATGCTCGTTTTAAATATTCTAGTGAACTACCATCGTTTCATTTGGAAAAATGGAGTAAACGTCAAGAAAACAAAATTTCATTTTTTAAACGCTTGTGAAACTTAGAAAGTCAATTATTATGAAATAATTTTAATTTTCATATACCTACTACTTGGCTATAAATTAACAGATTTAATTAATTCGTAGCATTCTAGATTGCTGGCCATTTGGTTTCTACCAGTGCCAAAAACGCAACACACACACGTTATGCTGAATTTCAACAAGTAAAAATATACAAGATGTCCCATTAAAAATACTAAAGTCAATGTCACTTCCGGTCAAACCGGAAGTGCTAACAAATTGAAAATTATGCCAATAAAAGCAGACTCAATTCTTATGCATAATCTCATATTCTCTCATAATAAAATCAAAATAATTTTAATATCTATAAATACAGAAAAGTTATGGGGGTGAACGTCTTTTGAGAAACACCCGGTATACTGTTGAAATATAAGTAGTTTAAGGGTAAAAGTACAGTAAAATAACTGTAGGCAAAATATTCAGTGCGGTGTTACGAGTTAATTGGAGAAATTGCGTTGGTTAATGAAGGAAATGACATATATCGGGTGGAACACTGAAAGGCTGGTAATAGGAAATCCCATGGAGATTTTGCTATCCTCAAATATTGACTATCCTATTAATTTTACATAAAAATTGTGTTTACCTGTACCGGACAGAGAACCTTTATATTAAAATTTTTTTTTCTAGGTCAAATTTGCCGGTTGCCCACAGTGCGGCGTCAAAAATATTTCCCCTATCCGGAAAATGCCGCTCTTGAAATTCCGTTTTATTTCCGTGTTCGGTGAAAAAGTTCGACGCGGTGGTGCCAGACTTACTCATTTAACACAAAAAAATTTAAAAAATATTCCAAAAGTGCTCTGTTCCCTAAAATTACCATAAACACTGGTCTATTCTCGACTAGCCAGGAAAAAATATTTTCAACCGTTGGATGAGAACACTCTTGCGCAGATGTATGATCGTGATAGAAACAAGATGAGTGTCTAATCGAAAATAATAATAATAATAATAACAATAACCAGAAACCTAAATAAAATAATAGTAGGTATATAAACACTTTATTTTATTTAACGAAATCGTATAAGAGCTTTTTCACATTTTTTTTCGGTTTATCGAAGCGTGACAACACGGCACGCAAACAAAGGCCTTCAGCGTTGAGCTTGAGCTTTGAGAGCGCTGCGGACGTGCTTGACCGAAAGCTGTCGACTGTCCTGGCAAATTTTGCTACACAAAAGGCGTCTCGTGAAAAAATTTATAACATAGACCGTGCAGACTGGCCATGGGAAATTCCATGTAAATTTTTACCTGTCATTTATGACACCCTGTTGAAGTCTGGTCTATTTTACGTTAAGATGTTGGCGACAGAGACAGGACTGGGTTAAGCTGTTTTACCACCGCATTCACCATATTTTAAACTTGTACGGGGGTCTGAATGGTTCATTAGTATAATGGCTTGCAAAAATACAGCGTTAATTTTATTTACAATAATTGTAACATAGAAATACATTTGACAAGCACTAAACTTACCAATGGACAACGCTATGAACAACCCTAACAACATACAAGAATTTCGCCGCCCAAATATTGTAGCTACCAGCCAACCAAGCGGCAAGCGGTGCGCCTGCGCGAGATTCGCGTTCAATGCTGCGTTGCCATATTATAATTTACGTTCGTGGCGTAGTACAAATTTGCCAAATTGCTTAGTTAATTTTATTTACAACAATTGTAACATAGAAATACATTTGACAAGCAGTAAACTTACCAATGGACAACGCTATGAACAACCCTAACAACATACAAGAATTTCGCCGCCCAAATATTGTATCTACCAACCAACCAAGCGACAAGCGGTGCGCCTGCGCAAGATTCGCGTTCAATGCTGCGTTGCCATCTTATAATTTACGTTCGCGGCGTAGTACAAAACTGCCAAATTACTTAGTTAATTTTATTTACAACAATTGTAACATAGAAATACATTTGACAAGCACTAAACTTACCAATGGACAACGCTATGAACAACCCTAACAACATACAAGAATTTCGCCGCCCAAATATTGTAGCTACCAGCCAACCAAGCGGCAAGCGGTGCGCCTGCGCGAGATTCGCGTTCAATGCTGCGGTGCCATATTATAATTTACGTTCGAGGCGTAGTACAAAACTGCCAAAATGCCATGTGTTTTTCAATACAAACAGCAGGATTAGTTCTCAGTAAGTGCAAGGTTTGGCAACATATTGTACTGTAATTAAAGTGTATTAACTAATAATATTAAATTTATAATAGCAAATGTCTTTTATTGGAAACAGGAGAGTTAATTAACCTAAACTGGTTTGTTCCACTCACCGTTCCACTTAAATAATAAACACCAAGAAAATGTAGTCCCTGAAACCTGACGCGTGAGCTTGCTACGGGTTTGTTCGAGTTTGTAGTAGTATCTGCTGTTTATGCAGTGTTGCCAGGTCTGGTGAAATTTCACCAGATCTGGTGATTTTATGAATAATCTGGTGATTGGTGAAAAACTTTTGAAAAAGGTCCGATTTCTGGTGATTTTCAGATTATTTCAAAAAACGTACAGATTTATCGGCGAATATACAGTTTTCGAAAAAAAATATCGTATTTTTCAACTTAGCACTTTTCCATTCTAGTTTATTTTGCTATCGACCCTAGTAGGCGATGGAACTGAGCAGAATGAGTGGAGTGATTGATTGGCGCGCGAAATGTATGTCGCAACCGTTATTAAGATGCGATAGAAAAGGATAACGATTTATTTCTTTATGTCGTTATTTCCGGAGAACTACTGGGAAAAATACACGTTTAAAATTTCTGGTGATTTTTTTTTAAATCTGATGATTTTTTTATAGCCATTACTGGTCAATTTTATTTTTTCCACCTGGCAACACTGTGTTAATGTCACATGTGGGTGTCAACTGTCGAAACGCCGTGTTTTTAGAAAAAGTTGACTCTACCCTCCCCTATTCATCATAAAGTACCTTATATCCCTAAATTATGTGTACCTTAAAAATTCCATACCAATATAAACCCAGGTGTCTAATTCAGGAATACCTATTTAGATGTTGGTAATTTTTAATGCTATAGTTAGGATAATACCATTTGTAGCATAGTAAATTAGTTCCCGACACAGTATACAAAGCCGGGGGCCAAATTTCAAATTTCCCCAAAGTTTCTTGACTTGTTCTCCAGGATTCCTCCCTAATTCCGTGTTCCGGGAGAGCCGGCTCCGGGTCTCTCCGGGCCCTCCCGGTCTAATCTGCATGTAAATTGGCTAATGTTTGGTTACGGCAACCGTATATAACCATCTTTACCGGATTTATTGACGCCTGTCGCTTTATTCTGGAATAGCACCTTCCGTAAAATTATCCTGAATTTTGAGTTCATTGTTTAACACATTTTGGAAATTATTTCGGAGAGGTTTTGTTAATATCAGGGTAGTTTTACTTCTATGTATAATAGATAGCGTATAAGGCTAACAATGTACTATCTTGCAATGTAAGGAAATGTGGGAATAAAAGTTATACCATAACTAAAAGGGATAAAAGATTTTATTGTAATCCAAGCAGTTGTCGTACTGAACTGTGCTAAATTGCATACTGTGTCAATGTCAGCGTTATATGAATGCCTACTGTCTGCCCATTACTGTCCTACCTGACTCTAAAGAGATGACATAGAACCACGTCCATTGAATAGCAAGACATTAAGCCTAATGAATAAAAATTAAGCGATTACTTTTTAGTAAAAGCAATTGCTTGACTAGCAAATGCAATAAGTAAAAGCAATCGCTAGAACTGGATATGAATAAAATTTTGAAGCAATTGCTGTTTTTCTTACACCTCCATAGCAAATGCTTATTCAACACAAGTTCAGACGTAACTTATCCACTTGTTCAGATTATAGATTTCATATTCAGTTTGGTGCCTAATTTGCAAAAGAGTTGACGTAAATACAACAACGTTGGTCTATTTATTTAGTACAATAGTAATCTGTTACGTTTTTGTGGAAAATAGGAAACTTATATTTGTGATATGGCAGATTTCAGTGAAAATGAGGAAAGTGATAGTACGATGAAGAAATTAAAGACAAGCAATTGATATTAGTTCACAAATTAAAGGAACATAAATAAATCTCTCTGACCACAACCGTTTAGCTTCTACAACAGCTTCAGCATTTGTAGGAAATTTAATAAAAATATTGGCCCTTTCAAAAACTGTATCCATTATAGAAGTGTATGTCTTACAACAGTAGTTTGGTGAACACCGAGTTCTTCACCTACAGAAATTTGAAAGCCCGGCTCCGACGATTTCCGCAGAAATACTTTAATCTTATTTAAAGGCGACACCCCCTCGCCTTTTACCAGTATCAGTCAAAAATAATTTGCCAACCACTCAACATTTTCGCAGTCAAATCGATATAACTTTCCGAAATCATCATATCTGCAATTTTTACGTACACTGTAGATTTTTCTTTTACGGACGTTCATATATTCAGCCATAATTAAAGACACAAATTAAGAGCAACGCACGTGTATGCCGCGGAGAAGTAAAGTTGACTGCTACCAAGCAAATGATGCAGAGTCAACCTAACTTAAAACGTTGAAAGCAATTGCTACATTAGAAAAAGCAATTCCTTAATCTATTCATCACATTTTAAGCAAACGATAGCAATCGCTTCTATTTTTTAAGAAAAAGCATTGACTAGAAGCAACTCCTGCACTTTTAGACAATTGCTGGATGCAAAAGCAATTACTTTCGTTTTTATTCATTGGCTTTCAAGAAATTACTTCGATTTTATAAGAAAAAGCAATCGCTACATTTTTATTCATTAGGCTCATTGTTTTGCTTGAATATTAGGTATATCATTTTCCATTACATAACATTTTCAGGAGGCCGTTTAAAACCATGCGAGTGAGTACACATGAAGACAACAGACATCGCACCATCAGGCGTCGACGGTCGAAGCCACCACCACCAGTGGCATCCTCTGCGGGCTGCTTCCTCGAGGTCTTCGGCAAATGGCCCGAGCAGATGGGACCCGATGGACGGACGACGCGTGCCACTCGGCCGACTCAGCTGGTCCCCCCCAGGTGCCCCGCACCTGCCGGACCGGGACATTTGCTGGCTAATTATCGAAGATCGGACCTGGTGAAACTTTTTGTAACATTTAATTCCACTTTATATGTATTCGATATATTTTTGGTTATAAACGGATGAAATCCTTTACTCTGGTTATTTTGATTTTTTTTAAATAGCAATAAATATTTAGCCTTTATGGTTACACATTTTGATATTGATTTAGATTTTTAATGTGCCCCCCACATCCATTGGTGATACGTAATCCCTAACGGTATATTAGCATAAATTGCTGTATATTTCGAACATACATTTTTTTTATGTGGGAAACACAGTTTATGGCTTCGTCTTTTAATAGATTTAAAGTGATGGTTGAATTTCTTTTCATTTGCTATCCAAATTTAATAGTTTTGGGATAGATCGAGGATAAAACATTGCTAAAAATTTATGGGCTAAACTATAAGTGATAACAACCATGCGTTGGTAATACAATGTCACCAGTAGAGTCCGTAGTAAAGTAGCTTTATTCAAAATTTGACTTTGGCATTAAGTTCTGCTTCGATCGAGATGAAAATTAAGCAAAAAAATAGAAGTCCCGTGATTCGCATTATCTGTAAAATTTTCATTTTTTCCAAAGAATAATTCAAAAGTGGGGTTATTTCTAAAAATATCGAAAAAAGTTGTTAGAAAAAGTTTTTTAAAATGCAGTTTCTAGCCCATATGCAAAATTTCAGCTGCATAAGATAATTTTGATTTTTTACCCATATTTGGTAAATTGCACCACTTTTGCAAAAAAAGACTCGACGCAACCTACATAAAACTTCTTAGTCTTGACGATGCTTTATTTCAAAAACATTTTCTTTAAAGTAGTGCCATATTAAATGTGTGTTTTTCTACAAAATCAAAATTGGGCTATTAAAATTTGGTCGCATGTGATGCAAAGTTTATTTGTTTTTGACCCTGTATAAGGTAACTTCATAAAATAAGTATTTTTGGAAACGTAGTTTGTGTCTGAAAGTAATACACCTTAATATTAAGACAAAAAGAACACAGTGTCATCATTTAAGTGTTCATTAAGTGGAAAATAAATTTTAGTTTAACTTAACGTAAAGTTTATCTATTTTCAACGATTTAATTAAAAACCCCTTTACTTTATTTTTTATTTTTTTACTTTCAGGCACAAACTACGTTTTCAAAAATACTAATTTTATGAAGTTACCTTATACAGGGTCAAAAACAAATAAACTTTGCATCACATGCGACCAAATTTTAATAGCCCAATTTTGATTTTGTAGAAAAACACACATTTAATATGGCGCTACTTTAAAGAAAATGTATCTGAAATAAAGCATTGTTAAAACTAAGAAGTTTTATGTAGGTTGCGTTGAGTCTTATTTTGCAAAAGTGGTGTAATTTACAAAATATAGGTAAAAAATCAAAATTATCGTATGCAGTGGAGATTTGGCATGTGGGCTAGAAACTGCATTTTAAAAAACTTTTTCTAATAACTTTTTTCGATATTTTCAGAAATAACCCCACTTTTGAATTATTTTTTGGAAAAAAATAAAATTTGACAGATAACGCGAATCACGTGACTACTATTTTTTTTGCTTAATTTTCCTCTCGATCGAAGCAGAACTTGATGCCAAAGTCCAATTTTGAATAAAGCTATTAATAAAAAAAAATCCTATATGATGCGGACTTGACTGGTGACATTGTATAATAGAAAGATTACTAAGATATGATATTCAGAAGCTGTGACCTTATGTAGTGAGTAAGTAACCCTAGAAAAACATGGTGATTTTCATTGTGTTTCCGTGGTTACGAATAGAAATATCCATCACCACGTGACGTTCTAGCGACACATGTGGACCTATTATCATAATTGCATTTAAAGAAAGGTAAAACTAATCCTCACATCTAATATTTTTCCTCGCAAAACGGGAATTTAATTTTTCGTTTCATCAAAACTCATTATTCAGAATGTTCGCAAACAACTGATTTTATCGGACCCATCAACGGACTTTTCATTTATACGGTTTCATGCACTTGATTTTTATTAAAATTTTTATTAAAAACATTTATTCATATGTCGCAACATATTTTTGCAATTTGACAGTGGGAATCAACAATGTTGAAACAACTTATCGACGAAATTATTAGACAGTAAAATTTAGAGAATTTTTTGTTTATAATAGTGGATGCTAATGATGTTATGTTTTAATTACGTGAACGACAATTTAGTAAAAATTCACAGATCTTGCATCTTACGCAAGTATCATAGGCGTATTGAAAATACCTACCACATACAGTGGCGAGAAGGAAACCATTATGTCACAGCACAGATTACTCCTATCTGTGAGTATGTAACGTGCCGCTATCACGCGTTATTATGACGGCAGGGATGCTCCGATTTAGTTTGAAATAATAATTAAAATATTATACTTAGAAATGTGTAAATTATACTTAGAAATGTGTAAATTTTACTGTTTTGTTAAAATAAAAAATATAGGATAATCTGTATATTAGTACATATTGAAGAGAGCTCAAAACCATCTTTTTAAAAATAGCGACAAAATTATTTCTTTAGCTATACACAGCCATTTACCTGCTGGTCCTTGTACTCCTTGTTCATGAAATGTCTAAATCTTAAGTCGGCTATGAAATGTTTTGGATTGGTATATCCATTCTCCCCCGACTTTCTGTGTAATACGCCAAGACCGCCGCGCTATTTCGCTTTGTTTCAGCGACATTCACTGTTTATTTTTTTCCAATTTTATTAAAATTGAAACAATCAAAAATGCGGTAACCATGATATCGACTAATATAGACACCTGAAAAATTTTAAAATTACGAAAACGTTATCTGATATCAATGAAATTTAGACGAATAAAATCTATTTGCACTGTCGTAGATTAAATTTTGATTGATACACGTTCGATGTGAACGTGTGCAACGTTAAACCACGAGGCGTCAGCCGAGTGGTTTAACGTTGCACACGTTTCATTATAGTGTTCATCGAACTAGTATTATTAATAACTATCTACTAACGGTTCTCAGGCTTCTACTGTTCTCTCTCCCGGCCATATTATCTTAATATCAACAAATATAATAATAAATGCGAAACCCAAAACAAAACAGTATTAATACTCAGCAGATGATGTCATCGATCCTGTGCTGCTCGGATGCTTGTTTAGACTTCACCGCTGTGTTATTTATGTGCATGTCACATGTCGCGTTCATTTTTCATGAAATATACCCGTATATACGCACCCAGTAGCATTTTCAATACTAAAACAACTCCATATCTATTGGATCCATGTTGTATTAGACCATTAGAGCTTTTTCCGGAATGCGGTGATATAACATTCTTCTCTGTTTTTACTGTAAAGCTCTCCGCACATCGTCAAACCTCAATACCAATGGTAATTGGTTATAAACTTACCTATATCAAATTATTAGGTACTTTCCTTTTGCTCCTTTTAAACAGCAAAGCAAAGTAAATATCTTTGCTTAGCGCACTGAGGAAAATGATCGAATACTTACAACAGGTTTGCTAAGACATAGTTTGTATCGATAGCTTATTTTTTTATTAACTCATATTAAATAAATTGGTAGTGTACCAAATCCGCTTTAGTGTTATCTATATCAATTCCAAATTTGCTAGAACAGTGTTTTTATTGGTAGTAATCAGTTCCATTAGCAGCACAAGGAACTACTTTTAATACAGCAATTTTGCTAAGAAAAAATTGTATCTTCCCAGTGCGACGCATTTTGTTCCCGGTAAAGCCCTCTCTCTACAATTAAGAAAGCAGAACAGCGTTCCCAAAAACGAATTGTATCCGTTAGAACCTATAATCCACAAGACGTTGGTGGGGGTTCGTAGCGATCGGCAATCGCCGCGCCCCGTTGTATTAGTTTCAACGTATTTGTTGCGCAGGTCACATCGTTGTTCGGAGTCTTCTAGCTGTCCTGTCTGAATTTTATTGATCGTACCAATACCTGTTTCAATTAATTTATTTTATTCTGTACTATATTTTATAAGTTTTTTAAAATTTTGCATGTCAGATAAAGCAACAGAAGATTCTTATTTCGCAAAACCCATCATTATCATTGCATAATAGATAATCATATGCAATGTTCAACAATAAGAACAATATCACACTATACAGCAGCTATTTAAATTTTTGGGAACTACAGTACTGATTTTTAGTGGTAATATATGCTTTATTAACCGTAACAAGCAAATATTATTATGAATAATTTCAAGATGAATTACAACTGCCAGTCAGAATTAATAGAGCATATAAAACCAGATTACACCCCCAATAGAACTTGATAATTACTGTGAGTATTCAGAGCAATAATGGCTATAAACCGTTCTATGGTAGCATTAACTCTTATTTCCTATTGGCTAACTTACCGTGATGTTATCATCACACAACGGTCTAGCGATGTTCGTTGTCTTACAGAAGGAAAGCGCGTTGCTGTCACATATTATAGTATTAAACAATTGTATAATGGGTATGTAAATTCTTATAAAAAATAGAAGGATTTTCTTCTCAGTACGATATTGTTAACGGAACGCTTCGCGAACAACTTCATGAGTGTATTAAGTTTGGTTTCATGATCGATTCTAAAACTCTGCATAAATAATAAATCGATCCTAATGATTTTTTTTCTAATTTTGTATCATAACAAATCTATTACGATACGCATTTGCGTATCGTTCGTAATGAAGCTATTTCGATACGCGTTTTTTCTTTATTTGATGTTGGTAACATTTAAATGTTTTATTTCATTGACTTGCGCGGCCTTTGTGATTTACCAGAAAACCCATTCTTCGCAGAGGAAAAATAGCTTGATAACCTACTTTTTTATTCTGTGTGGATAACAGTCATGTATGTTGGTTGCATAAATCTATAAATCAATATTTTGTAGATGCTTCAAGTTATCATTTTCTGCCAAATCCTATCCAAAATTCAATCTACTAACCTTCCAATGTCGATTTTACCTTCAACTTTATTTGAATTTTCCATCTTCCCTATACTAAATTGCAATGCCGTGACGTAAAATCACGTCTTTTGAAATTCGAAAAAAAGTAGCAAAATCGCCCGAATTTCCGAACGCTCTGTATATGTAGGTACCGAATGTACAAGGATCACACAACGTATTCCGTCCTATTTCAAATCTCATATCGCTAAAATAACTTTAGAATCTCGTGGTGAAAATGGGTCAATAAATCAAAAAATGACAGTTTGCAAAATAATTTTTGTTGTCCAGAGGCTAGTATGATAAAAAAATAGTATTACCAACATAAAATTTAGACATACAAATTTACAAAATTTAAAGGATTTATTTTCTTTTTAAATATGTGTTTTTTATTGAAAAAACTACAAATTAGAAAAAATAGTATAACGTACGTGTTATATAAAGCAGTTTTAAGCACTTGTCCCGTTATAAAACTCGCCGCGAGCGGCTCGTTTTTTAACATGAACGCGTGCTATAAAATGATGTTTGTTTGAAGGTTGTAGACAATGATGTATCTTGAGTAATAGATGTGTTTTGGACTTCCATTGCCTTTAGTTTTTCATATCACAACGTTTCAACTGGTAAGTATCTCCAGTCGTCTTCAGGTGAATACTAAACAAGTTACAAAGCTACGAGCCTATTTATACTACCTAGGGGGGGGGCGGAGCTAGTGACGAATTCGGGGGCAGTAGTAAGTCCCTGAAGACGACTGGAGATACTTACCAGTTGAATGTGATATGAAAAACTAAAGGCAATGGAAGTCCAAAACACATCTATTACTCTATAAAATGATGCTTTATAAAACGTGTACGTTAATATACTATTATAACCGATTATCCTGCCACCCTCCTTCCTGGTGCCGGCTATTAAAAGCTGTCAATCCATTGCGATATTATCATTTAAAAATTGTGACAAACCTTACAAGTGTAAAATGCGTCTAACTGCCTGTTTAAAGTAATTAAACAAATGTGTTTTAACCGTGTTAATTTGCAATAAACATCGGGCTCGCCCAGTCGAATCACAGAATACATTGGCCAAGTTCCAGGATTACGTTGGTTCAACTTCTCGTCGCGTTTTTATTTTGCTGATGAAGCAGATAGAGACAGGGTAAATCTTTGACTTAAAAGCGACTTTATAATTTAAAAAAACTACCAATTGCAACAAAACTAATTTTTTTTTTAATTGAGTGGGTTTGACGAAGATAAATTCTCCACTCGTTTCTATTGCATGTTCTTGTACTAACACTATGACCATGACGTACCACTATTATGGACCGGTATTCTAGAGTTTCCAGCGACTGCACCGAAGCCGGTGTAAAAAATCTTTTGTCTCTTCTTACACCATCTACTTGCGTGATAGAAAAAGCTGAATGCAATCTACTCCGAAAAGTAATATTGGAACTTAGTCATTAACGTGTCGTTTTCGGGATCTTTAACTCTGGTCGAAAACGTATGACAATCTGTAACAATTTGTTAATGAGCCGAGGAGATATTTTTGACAAATCCCGAATAATTAAGTCAAGACAGTTGTTTTAATCGCCTGTCGTTAATCTTTTGAAGATTTTAACTCTACAGTTGCCAAGCCATATTAAATTTTGACATAGGCGCGCCTGATATTTCTTCCTGGTAAACGATCCTTAGGTAAAATTACTATGACCATGTACTATTAAAACATTACTATACTTTAAAGCCAATATTGTGACATATCGGACAAGTGTGTAACTGTTTTTGAACTGAAAACTTCTTTAGGCGCGTTTAGCACTTTTTGGTGGCACTGAATTAAACTGAGCCCTCACGCGTGTCTGTCACGCGTAACGCTCGGCTGTGTTACGCTCGAATTCGACTCCTATATTCAATCCGAACTGACCCGAATGAACGTTATATGAAAAAGCATGCCGCATCAGTCGCCACTGTTGCCATTGCTAAATTTCCCTAAATCTGGGGAAAATCTGCAATCAGTAGGAAATTTTGTATAATTTAGGGAATTTTTTTTTTTTTTGATTTTGTGATATTTAAATCCCAGGCCTCCGTTCGCTGGTATTTTAAGGGGAATCACACAAGAGGAACCACGCACTTTTTGGAAACGAGCCGCATGGCATTCATAAATGACCAATCACTCATTGCGGCTACACAAACTAGTTGCTTTACGGAACTGGCGACCTTTTTTTTTTTTTTTTTTTTAGAAGCGGAAGTCGATTATTAAAATGACCCGATTTTTCCCATCACTACTTTTTTCTTCAAATTAAAACGAAATTATCTAGGGAAAAATTTTTTTTGGACCTGGCAACACTGTCAGTCGCATTCAGTATCGACGTGGAAACAGTGTGCGTTGTTTGTGTGTTTAAGATCACAAGATAGACACTTGTTGCGTCTCAGGTATGTTCTGGCATTTTTTTCAAGGGTTGTTCAATTTTAGGAAATATATTTATTCGATATTATTAATTTCACCTTGTTGAAGTTTTCACTTCTGTCGTGTGGTCTTAAGCAGACACAATTTTTTTTATATTGGAATATACCGGGATCCAAGCACAGTGGATACCCTGGGGCGGGTAGACCACGACGGCCGTTTCGTCCTTGTTAGGACTCTACGGCAACCATAACCCAAGCAATCCCGACAACAGCGGTAAGATATATTAAAAGTCTTTTACAAATGTAAAGCGGGCATCAACACTCCGTAACGCCATCCATGAAGTGTCGTGGTTTATGTAATTGTCTACCTTTCGATTATTACCAGTATGACTGCCTTTTATATTGGAGTTAATTCCGCTGGGATGGCGCTACGGTGTATTGCTGGCCGCTTTCCTTTTGTAAAAGGTTTTTAATACATCTTACCGCTGTTGTTGGGATTGCTTGGGTTATGGCTGCCCGTAGAGTCCTAACAAGGACGAAACGGCCGTAGCGGTCTACCCGCCCCAAGGTATTCATTGTGCTTGGATCCCTATGTGTATTCCAATATAAAAAACAGTTACACACTTGTCCGATATGCCACAATATAAGCTTTTAATTATTTTCGCGAAATTAAATAATGCAGTAAACAATAATAACATGCATTGGTATGATAGACTTTTTATATTAAAGCCTATACACCTCTTTAAATACATGATTAATCCCATTACGGGTTTGTTTTATAACTATACAGAATACATATACTAATTGTGTGGTCAGCCAATATATTAAAAACCAATTGCTATTAAAGAGCACGTGTCAAGTTTTGTCAAATGGCGCAGCATTTAAAAGCACATACCTAATATTTATTTTTAACATTAATTATGTTTATAATTTTTAGCCAGTGACAGAACAATAAAGTGGATAAAGACAATTTACATATATTTTTTCTAAAGCCAATTTATGGTAAAAATAAGGCACCATAAAAATAGATTAAAAATGTTAGAAATGAACCAACGTTTTGTTTAAGTATAGATTACAGTGAGATATTTAATAACGAAGAAGAGGATAAAAAATGTGCTGCGTCAACTCCGATATCACTTCTCGTCAATGAGAAGTCAGAAATGTAGTTTTTATAGGACATTTAAATGTCGTTCATACACCCTTAATTTAAATATCAGCAGCTAAAAAAGACATATCCCTTAGGCCTTAAGGCACTATGTATACTGGCGAGCATTGTAGCAGTGCGCGTTGAGCGATGGAAAAAAGTGTGTACACTGACTGCAAGCGGAAACCTTTGTATATTATTATGTCACTGTCAATATCATAAATTACAACGATTGCAATCAGTGTAGACATTTACAATTGCCTCAAAATATTTATCCATCGCTCGAAGCTCAGTGCCCACTGCTCCAACGTTTGACAGTTTATACTGCTCTAACGCTTGTCACTGTACACCATAGATATTTACCTTTAGATAAGCAAACAATAATCACGAAGGTGGCAAATCTATGGCCTCGCACATGTAAACAAACCTACACCGGATTAGGCATGCGCACTGCAACATTATCATTTAACGAATGGGAAAATAGACAGGTCCGGGCTTTAAAATGGTAAAAGTTGACCTCTAATTTATTTTTACGTGTAAACAGCTAAAAATTTGCCCCCAGTTCTTGTCAAAATTGGAATTTCTTCTCAATTTTTGATCAAGTTGGGAAATAAGGTAATGATTTCTGGCATTTTTAGTAGTTGCAAACCTACAGTGGCGTGTCGTGAGGTTTGTGTTTGGAGGGGCGCCATAGAAATCCAATACCAAATGACATATAAGCAAATTGCTCGAAAAAGTATCTATTTATAAAAAAATTTTTAGGTAAATTAATACATACATTTATAAATGTCTTTTGAAAACCGACGCGTTAAAGATCGGTTTTCGGCCCGTCGTCGTTCACAATATATTATTGACGAAATTCATTTTTATTAGTTCGAACTCGACGCGCGCTTACGCCACAACAAAGTCCGAAATATATAAAATAATGCAGGCGCTAGAATACCGCGGCCGTAGAGTCCCTAAATAAATCGGATATAACCGGGTGACGTTCGGGTTCGTTCGGCGAAATTTATATACGCCAGGCGAGATTCACCGTCCGTCGCAACGTTGCAACGACCGAATTCAATTATCTAAAATTCACACGTGGAGGCTTGCTTATCGTTGGTCAACGAAAACGGACAATTAGAGATGAGTTCAGAATTGGTGAGTTGCTATGGTTTTTTAAAATTTAGAAATATTAGTATTAAAATGAATAGTAATAATAAATATTTAAAATAAACATTTAATTTGTGTGTTATGTTAAAATTCCTAGGAGGGGCGCGCGGCCACGCGGTCTTATAGAGCAACCGCCAGTGCAAACCTATCAGATTTAATGAAAATAGAATATTGTTCTTATGGATTTGTTTCTAAAATTTGTTTAAAAATGATTCGTCGTCATATTTTTAGTTCAAAAAGGAAGAGAACAAGTCAATTAAACTAGTCTTATAAAATCGAATATAAAAAACAAACAAAACCGGCAAAATAACCAATTTTCGATGTTATGGCGTACGTAACCTCAAGGCAAATATTAGTTGGTATATAACTTGTATTGATTTTTACAATCTGGCAAAAACTTGGGTACGTGTAAAACATTTTTAAGCACAATTTTTTGTTCAAGAATTTCAAAAGTTTTTGCCCGAGAACTTGACCCATGGAGTAATATAAACTACCTAGGTATTTACATTTTTTCTTTTATATAATATAAGTATAGAGAAAAGTGTCTTTTAAACTTTTTGAAGCAATATATTGCCCGAAAAATTGGCGTACCTAATTAGATTGCAGGGCTGCAACAAGGAATCCACAGAGAAACTACAAAACACAACAACAAAAATGGAGCCGAGCCGGTTCTGGAGTGTATTTTGAGCATGTCGATAAAGAAGGTCAGGCCGATAACACGAGGTTTGTGCGCATGCCCGATGCTGCTGGGAGGGAAGGCATGCGCTCGGGACGTATTTTTTCACCCATAAAACGTAACTTTTGTTTGCGCAGGAGATAAGCTGTACGTATCTAAAGGTAAATGTCTAGGGTGTACACTGCTCCAACACCTTATACACTTAAAATCGTTCTTCGTCGATGCCAATCTATTTTCAATAATACATTATGCATACAGATAATTAAATTTTTTCTATAGAAATAAAAAACTTACAAGATATTCATAGCAACGCTCCTGATGTCATTGGCTCACTTTTTCCGTGTGATATGACATTGAAATTTCATACATCACTTGTCAGCGTTTTATAAACAATTTATAAACAATATATCAAGTATAAACAAAATAGAATAATTAACATTATCTCTGTATTGTAAGCTAATATAGGTATAATAATTGATTTCGTGTTCACAATGAAAAACAACGGACTAGTCACATTATTATTGGCGGTATTATTTACGTTTTTATACGACATTATTTTCCATACTGTAAAAAGTCTAATATATAGCAAATTTTGTAGTCTTTAATTAGGAGCATATTACTTTTATAGCTTTGTCATGATCTTAAAAAACAAGGGAAATTATGTCTTTCCATAGACGTAGTTAGACGGTCAACAGTGGGGGTGCTGAAGTCCAGTGGCGGTTCGTGACATACATTTTTTTTAAGACCACGCCCAAATTTGGTCAATAATTTTTAGTAAATATTTTAATGTGATGTTAATAGCAGGTTTAGGCCTTTCAATGTTCTTGACAATCACTTTCTCCTCCAACGGTAACTTGCTAAAAGATTTTTTCAAAAATTTCACGGTGTATTTTATATCCGACGACGCACTCATTGTTTTTTCGTGTTTATTTAACTTTGAACTTTAACTGAATTCAATAAAACCATATTAAACCTTAATAAACAAAAAAATAGTCAAAATACCGGCTAAAAATTTCCGCGAATTTGAACGACTACGACTGGTTAAATTTAAATTATCAAATTAATGCAGAATTGCAGAACATGACATACACAAGCTATTATGCCGCTCTCGTATTTTACGAGATTTTTATGATCATAGACCCGCTCTGACAAGTAAACTGGGCGTGAACTACACGGTACACGGAGAGAAAATTTGAACAGAATCCGCAACTACCTAAATATACTTGAATTTGTACCAGACTTCGAATGCTTGAAATATTAATATGAAAAATTCATTACATATAATGTATATTATAAAAATAGGTTAGTTCTAAAATTAGCCTATACTTATATTGTAAATTTTTTTTGGGGGTGCTAATTTAGATTTCGGGGGTGCTTAGTACCCCAAGTACCCCCCTAACTACGCCTATGTGTCTTTCACTTATTAACTCGTCTTAAGGGCATTAACTTGTTGATCGTTAATAGTACATCAGTAACATCAGTCAAATGTACCAACAGTACTAAAGATCTCTTAATAAACAAAATTATCTTGAAATAAATTCGATAGCATTACACTACTTTACAGGGTTTTGAGTAGCAAGTCGCGAGTAAAAGCGATGGTATAGACCACGACATTCTTTATGAGCCGCGGAGGGCCAAAAAAATTTATGACCTCATTTAACGAATGGAAAGCTAGGCTGGTCCGCTTAATGCTGGGATGCTATCCCCTTTAAAAGAAGCAAAAGAAAAGTACCTAATAGCAAAGAATCCACAGAGAAAACAGTTACAGTTATATCTAAAGTCCTACCCTGTAATGTATTTGCTTGTTGATTGTGTATAACAATGGGATTAAACCGGTAGTTTTATTGCAGTCAATAAGTCGATACCATTTAGGGTGAATGATACTTTCCACAGTTAATATTGATACATGTCAGTGGCCACTTGAAATTGGACAGCCCTGGTATAGACCATTAATTCCAGTCAATATTATTTTATACTTTATTTAAACCAAAATTGAATAAAAACATTTTTTTCCGTGTAAGATTCTATTTTGCGATTTATATTTATGTCCATTATTTATTCATTGTGAACCACTTCTAATTAAATCTCGATGATCATGGCGGTCGCCATGGCTCTCGTACGGTTTTGTTTTCCTTTTTTAGCTGATTTTTAAACGAATATCGCGGCCGGCCATGAGAGTTCGCAGAAATCTTTATTACCGACCTTTTGTATGGAATAATAATTAATAAATAAGCACAGTTTAATATTAAGTGTGCGTGGAAGGATATGCGATAACAAATAACATAATTACTTGAAATCGGAAGGTTAAATCCGTATCTTATTATTATCGTGTGGTTCAAGTTAATCTCGCAGCAATGCATCCACAACATTTTCTGGAAGATGATCAAAATTCAAAATATATTTGTTTAACAAAAAAATTTACCAACGAACTCGTAATACTTCAACTTTATGCCACTGAAATTTTAATTTTCTGTTGTTTAGGAATAGGAAATTAGTAGTTGTTACCGGGTGTACAACTAATAAATATAGTTAAAAAAACTAAAAAAACACGCTTTAATAATTAATCAGACTAAAAAGCGGCAAAATAAATATAGTTTAAAATAATTCTTGAAATTCTTAATATAGGCAGAAAATAATAATGAACTATAAACATTGTGAAAAAAGCGTGGGGCGCTTTGTGCTATATTTTTCGTATATCAAGCACCCCTCGCTTTTTTCACAATAATACTAATGTTCATTATGTTCATTATTATTTTCTGCCTATATTAAAGCCTGTTTACATTAGGTGCAATCGCTGCATGCAGTTTATAGCGAGGCAATTAATTGCATTGCATGGCCGTTTACATTATGAAGCAAATAATTTCAAGCAAGTATCTTGACAACAGATATTACCAACCCAAACTGCTGATTAAATAAGAGGTTATGTGTTATGTTGACTTTCCTGTAAGTGTTTCTGTAACTTTTTGTTTTGATTTTTCTTAATTAAAACATATTGTACTTTCAAAAATATATTATATTAAAGAAAATCACAAAAACCTACAACCAACGCTTCACAATACAAACAAATACTATTGTAGAGTTATGTTTACTTTTGTTCTCAGGTTGGTATTAAAAATATTACTAGAAAAGTCACTAAAATTGCATGCTATTTGCAATCAAATTAGAACAATTCCTAATTTCGTGCGATGCAAATAAAATTGCATCAGCTGATCAGAAAGTCACCAAAGCGCATGCCTTGAGGCAATTTTTTATTGCAATTGCATTGACTGCACCTAATGTAAACAGGCTTTTAAGAATTTCAAGAATTATTTTAAACTAGGTATATTTATTTTCCGCTTTTTTGATTAATTATTAAAGCCTGTTTTTTAGTTTTTTTAAACTACATTTATTTTTCATTTTTTAGTTTGATTTATTGTAAAGAAAAAATTTTTTTTAGTAGATTGAGCTAGATTAGTAGATTATTGTATTGTCAGCGGTTCTTGATAAGTCTACAAAATTTAAATTAAATCTGACCGTTTAAAGGGGGTCAAAATCGGGTTCAAAGAAGACGGTTACAAACAAACATACATACATACAAACCCGATCGTTTATGCCAAATTATAAGAAATAAAAGATATTTGCAAATTTTTGAAAATTCTGACATTGACAGGTGTCAAATTTTGACAAGAGAATTTTTTGCGCATTCTTTTCAACTTTCCACCGTCAATATACATACGACCATATAGTTTTTTCATTAATATCATTTTTTTAAACGATTTGACATATTGACAGCTGTCAAATTTTGACAGGAGAAATTTTTTCTTATTTTTCCCGAAGTCTCCGCATCGAATACTATACGACCCCATAATTTGTTTCGTCAAAATCGCATCTTTTTTTTATACCTGACAGCTGTCAAAATTTGACAGAAGAATTTTTTGCGTATTAGATTATTGTATTGTCAGCAGTTCTTGATAAGTCTAGAAAATTTAAATTAAATCTAACCGTTTAAAGTGGGTCAAAATCGGGTTCAAAGAAGTCGGTTACAAACAAACAAACATACATACATACAGGTGAAGCTAATAATAACGTGTTAAAAAGGCTGTATCTTGGAAACCGTTTACCCTACGGCTTGAGGAAAAAAATATAGGGGGGTGGAAGGGAACAAATATTGCTTTGCAAAAATATTCACAACTTTGGTGTGGCTTATCGAAATTTGACAAATCTGAACTCGCTGAATAGCAATTCCTTTGTTTTATCAATTTAATAAAGAACGAAGTCGTTTTGAATTCCATTAAGACAGCTAGAGGGCGCTATTAAGCAAAATCAACAATATCTTCATGTTTCTCAAAAATATTCAATGCAAGGATATATCTGTTTTAACTTAAGCAAAAAGAAGAATAAATAAGAAGAATATTAGTGAAAACCGCTAGCCAATATATTTTTTTAAACCGGAGATCCGGAGATATGAAAAATATAATATAAAAATGAGCTCCATAAGAATAGGCTGACGTTTTTATACGGTATTAGTAGGCAAGCAACATAGACAATTTACCTTTAGATACCTACAGCTTATCTCCTGCGCAAACAAAAGTTACGTTTTATGGGTGAAAAAATACGTCCGAGCGCATGACTCGTCGGTCAGCTGTCTTCATTCGGGGAACCTTCGTGCATGCGCA
This sequence comes from Polydrusus pterygomalis, assembly GCA_963969555.1. Lineage (NCBI taxonomy): Eukaryota > Metazoa > Arthropoda > Insecta > Coleoptera > Curculionidae > Polydrusus > Polydrusus pterygomalis. Next base: position 14,112,064 of record OZ018383.1, read on the forward strand.
CAAACCTCGTGTTATCGGCCGTCCTACTTTATCGACAATAATCGACGCGCTCAAGAATAATCTCCAGAACCGGCTCGGCCACCATTTTTGTTGTTGTGTTTTAAGGTTTCTTTTCTCTGCGGATTCCTTGTAGTTTTCTAAAGTTTTCAGCTATCGGATCGGCTATCGTGGATTGTGGGACTGGTGTTTAATATTTATGGATTTCTGGTTTTTGTGTAATTTAGTTAGTGAATTGTGTTTGTGCTTTTAGTGACTCGGATTGTAATATAAACAATGACTAGTACTAGTTGCAGCCGTTGTATAATTGTATTATGCCCAAATAGGGGTAAAATAAACCCTCTATGGTGGCATATGAGCAAGAATTTAAATTTTAAAGCCCGGACCTGTATATTTTCCCATTCGTCAAACGATAATGTTGCAGTGCGCATGTCTAATAGTTCCCAGTTTTGTTTACATGCGCGAGGCCATAAAACTGCCACATTCGTGATTATTGTTTGTTTATCTAAAGGTAAATTGTCTATGGCAAGCAAGGAGTTACAAATAGCATATCATTGTATCTTCTACAAAGCTATAATCAACGCAACACTTCTTTAAATTTATTATTCTTTTCGAATTATTTATTAATTTTTACGAATTTAACGATTGGTTTTTTTTTTAACAACTTTTAAGTGGCTTATTGAAAGGTAATAAAATTTGGTGTGCAAGTCCATCATACAAGGACGTTCAAAAAAGTCTAATACAATTTTGATGTAACATTAATAGAGGAGCCAATATTTGAGGACGACCCGGTATACTAATAGCAATGGAGTAGCCTATTTATCCATGTGGAAGAATAATAAAGCTGTTTACAAAGACACATTTAAGAAAACAAAATTCATAAATTATGCAAGTTCTATAAAGCGTTCTTGCTTTTTCAGAAGACCTAAAACAATGTCTTATGAAACTTGTATTTTAATATACTATTTTATACCTTTACTTTCACGGTGTGTTTTTTTAAAATCATTATTAATCAATTTATATTTTGCATTATATCAAGAAAAATTACCTTCTAAATATAGCAATTTATAAAACATGATTCCATATAGTCATGCTTCTTTATATGCAAATTATAACATTTCATTGTTTTCAGGGAAAAATTACCATTTGTTTATGATTCATAACTTGTTTTAATTGATTTTAACAACGTTTTTACCGTGTAATTCGGTAGTTGACCGCACCCTTGATTTGGCGTAATTGTGCTTCGAATGGATTACTTTTCATTGTTTATAAGCACTAAAAATAACAATTGACTATAACTTTTTGATTATTGCGTATAAATCTTAATGTGTGTAAAAATATAGGGAGCTTTATTTAGAAGTCGTTTAAATAAGGCCGGCAAGTAAATAGTCGACTGTCAATGACAGTTTAAAAAATAATATAAATCCATGTATCGTTTGCCTTACTGCACTGCACCGTCTGCTGTCACTTAAAAAGATGACAGAAAAATAAGTGAACAAAAATTCATCACATTGGTCAATTTACGAACCAAATTACACTGCAATGTATTTGGGAAAATTGCCTGTTCGTTATTTTACAGGCGACAATGTAAAGGAATTAGATTCATCTCCGCCCTTGTTGGTTGGTTGGTTGTCAACAATCAGTTTTTCTTGAAACCGGTATTATGGTTATTTTGCTGGTTATGTTTGCTTTTCATATTCGATTTTATAAGTTTTAGAGTTTAATTGACTTGTTCTCTTTCTTTTTAAACTAAAAACACGACGACGAATCATTTTTAAACAAATTTTAGAAACAAATCCCTAAAAACAATTTTCTATCCTCAAAATCTGATAGGTTTGCAAATGCCAGAACTAACTACCTTATTTCCCAACTTGATCGAAAATTGAGAAGACATTTTAATTTGTTGGCAAGAATTATTGACAAATTTTAGCTGTTTACACGTGAAAATAAATTGAAGGTCAACTTTTACAATTTCCTAAGCAAGAACCTAAATTTTAAAGCCCGAACCTGTCTATTTTCCCATTCGTCAAACGATAATGTTGCAGTACGCATAATCGTGTGTAGCTTTGTTTACATGCGTGAGGCCATAAATTTGCCACTTTCGTGAGTATTGTTTGCTTATATAAAGGTGGTTTCATTGTGAAACTCGTGACTTGGTGGTATGATAAAGAGAATAAGATCTATCTTTTTTTTTGAAATAGGCCGACGTAAAAAAAAATGTATATTTTGCTTGGTAATCGTTGGGTCGATTATTGCCAATAATTTCCACACCGTATAAACGTCTTATAAAAATTCTATGAAATTCTCAATTGCACCTTGTGGGACTGCGTATGAGGCCGGATTTTAAAAATAATAACATGTATTAAGTGAAATGTTTGGTTAAAACCACGCTTATTTACCAAACCAGTACCTATATATTATTCTTCCGTTCGAAACAAATAAATTATTAACAATTTGTACCAATTTCTCTTTATAAAATGTAAAATAACGCTTATTCCACGACAGAATATAAATTTCATTAATTTTCTTTACCAATCTCTCACGATTCAAGCGTAATCCCAAATAATAATTAATTAAAAGTTTTGTTAACACACTTAAAAACATCAAGTCGTGATATTAATACTTGGAGGAGTTTTCGCGGAACGATTGCAAATACATTAAATTAGGGATCGCCACTTCATTTTTGAATCAACAAATCATCAATTTTCACAATGACTAAAGACAATATACTGCGAGGAATTATTGACTGGAATAAATTCAGTATTAGGAAGCCTCTTTGTTTGTTGAAAAAATACAGAACTACGACTGGATTTATTTTTAGTTTGGCATACTTTTTTCGTGTCTTCTTTTTGGGGTAGAAACCGCCTCCAACAACAAGCTTATACATTAACTATGGGTTTGATTCATATTTTGAATTAAAATATCAATTCTAAAAAAATCGTATTCATCACATGCAAGCAACAATGGTGTACATAGGGGACTGCATATCATCAAGCAAAAGTTACAAGAAGACACAACCCTTTCAGAACGCACTAGTTTGCCGCTGGATGGAGTGATGGAACTATTGGAGTGGTCTCTAGGTAGTTCCTACTTTCAAGTAAAATATATGTTCTATGCCCAGGATGACGATCTTTCAATGGGTTAATCTCTCTCTCCGGTGGTGGCTAACCTGTACATGGAATGGTTTGAGTCACACGCTATTAACACTGCCAAGATTAAACCTAAATTTTGGCTTAGATATGTTGATGATACCTTTATTATCTGGACAGACAGCAACGAAGAGCTGATACGGTTTTTGGAATATATTAATAGTGCAGCATTCCAATTGTCACTTTATTTTCGGTTTAAAAGAAGTGAATACTTATCTGTTTTGATATTTTGTGCTGTTTAAACCGTTTCTTTATACATAGTAAGAATTATTTTTGCTATACTAAAATGAGTTATTTAACTAAATCACACAAAATCGAAATTTTCATGATGATTTGCTTTGGCGACAGATCGCGTACTTAAGCAGAAGTAGTAGCTCTATTTCACGAAACACACCCCGATCTACCACCAATTTCCCAAGGCACCATCGGCAAAATTGAAACAAGACTTACCGGAAGATGATCTGGACCGCCGTATTCAGTTTTGTAAAGTGATGATGAATGCATTTGATCAGCATTTAGTAGATTTGGACTGGATCCTTTTTACAGATGAGGGTACTGTTGTACTAAATGGATGAAGACAATTAACAGAACTGTCGATATTGGTGCGCGGAAAATCCTCACTGGATGTGAGAAACACACAACCAGTTTCCGCAAAAACTTAATGTTTAAGCAGGCACACATATCTGGATTTTTCGCAAGGAGAACTTATTCCACCTGCTTTATTTCCTCACCATGCAGCAGCAGATCTTCATGATGATCGAATATGGTTATAGCAGGTTGGTAATCCGCCTCCTTAAGCGATAGATGTTCGACAATATTTAGGTGAAGTTTTTAAAACCCGTTGGATAGGAAGAAGAGGTACCATGGAAGAAGAATATGAAAACTATACTATCAAAGTGATATACTGGAGACCCGAGAAGACCAAAGAAGCATAGGTAGATCCTTACAAGGTGATACTATAGAGACGCTGAATAGACGACGTAACAGAAATGGTGGAAAAAGCTGCCGAAGAAGTGCCAGAGGTCGAAGGGAATGGAAACGAATTGAAAAGGCCTGATGATAAACGGAGTTCATTTTCTGTAAAAAGAAAGAACATTAATAACCGTTAAAGGCTATGCTGTACGTCCCTAATACTAATTTTCAACCTATCAAATAATGAAGATGCCAAGCAACAGCACATTAAGCTCACATATGAAGTGTATAATTATTAGTGTTAAAATTACTAAATTTTCAAGGAAAGTTGGTAAGTTTCGTTATTTGGGGCAATTTCTTCAACAATAGATACAATACACAACATTAGAATACTTATTTCGTCTTGCGGATTTAGGAATACCTTTGTCTTTGTTATGCAAAAATTATTTTCTATTCTGGTCTAATAATAATTGGGTATTACCATTTGTAACCCAAAGAATTTTTATTTCTTTATTACTTGTCGTATCTTGTATATGTATAAAAAAAGGACGATGTTGAGTAAACGATAATTATAATCTTATAAAACACATTTCTGCTGGTTCGTTCACAAGTGAACTTTCAACTTACTACCCCAGGATATTTGAAATTTATAATTTTAATTGACAAAAAATAGTAAAATAAGTTGTTTAACATTTGTTGGGCTACACAAAGTTTTAAACCAATAATTAACTATAATAATCTCCACTTAAACCTTCATTTTCCACGTGTTGATGTCTGAAACTTCTGTAGACGTTTTTTGATGCTCCAACCAAACCATCGGTTTCTCACTTTCCTTGGCCATGGAACCCCAATTGATCATACTGTTTTTGGCGGAACCCCATTTTGATAATAACAAAAGTGATTGTACCTTGTAGTTTGAATATTTTCATGTTATGACTCTTTTCTACGAACGGTTTAGTGAATTCTCGGATGGAACTCGGAACCCCTTTTGACTCATCCACGGAATCCCATGCTTCCGCGGACCACCTTGTGGGAACAACAAGAGCAGCTACTCCAAGCAACTCTATTCAAGTGACTCCTGAGTCCTATGGTGCTGACGATGGGGTTGTACTTTTTTCAATAAAAAACACTTATTTAAAAAGAAAATAAATCCTTCAAATTTTGTAAATTTTTATGTCTAAATTTTATGTTGGTAATACTATTTTTTTATCATAGTAGCTTCTGGACAACAAAAATTATTTTGCGAACTGTCATTTTTTGATTTATTGACCCATTTTCACCACGAGATTCTAAAGATATTTTAGCGATATGAGATTTGAAATTGGACGGAATACGTTGTGTGATCCTTGTACATTCGGTACATATACAGAGCGTTCGGAAATTCGGGCGGTTTTGCTACTTTTTTTCGAATTTCAAAAGACGTGATTTTACGTCACGGCATTGCAATTTAGTATAGGGAAGACGGAAAATTCAAATAAAGTTGAAGTTCAAATCGACATTGGAAGGTTAGTAGATTGAATTTTGGATAGGATTTGGCAGAAAATGATAGCTTGAAGCATCTACAAAAGATTGATTTATAGATTTATGCAATCAACATACATTACTGTTATCCACACAGAATAAAAAAGTAGGTTATCAAGCTATTTTTCCTCTGCGAAAAATGGGTTTTCTCGTAAATCACAAAGGCCGCGCAAGTCAATGAAATAAAACATTTAAATGTTACCAACATCAAATAAAGAAAAAACGCGTATCGAAATAGCTTCATTACGATACGCAAATGCGTATCATAATAGATTTGTTATGATACAAAATTAGAAAAAATACATCGAGTGTTCCGGTTATCCTAATTCTCGATTTTCTAATCAGGCAACTTTGACTGACAACTTAGTTTAACCTCGGCAAAAAGATTTAAAATTACAACCAATCAATCTATGTTGTTTAAGGGATAGCAAAAGGTTATGGTATCACCGAAAATGAACGCCCTGTAAAACATGAACATAAAGATGTTGTAAGCTGTATTTTATAATGCATTAGTAGAAACATTACAAAACGGTGATAAAATACTATATTGGGCTATACCAGCAAAGAAAAACTAATTATAATAAATATTATTATGCCCATCTCCATTATTGCTCTTTCTTCTTTTTATTTTCTTGAGAAGTGCAGATGACCTTTTGTCATTTATATCACGTGACAACTTCGCGCCAACTCCTACCAAAGAAGTTCGGTAAACATTGAAAGAAACGGGGGTGGAGCAGACTTTTGAAGGAAAGTAGCATGTTAGATAATATTGCATAAAAAAAACGTCTTCTGTTTGCGGAATACGTTCTGATAATGACGTTTTATTACAGACTTCAAGCAAGTTCTTGGAACAAAAATGAAATACAGGGTGGTCCAATGAAAAGTTAACACCTCGATTTTCCTGCTTTAAAATAAAAATGTGGAAAATCGCTCGGACCCGTCGATTTTTATTTCGAGGGGGACATTTTTTCCGTGTATTGTAAATCTTGTTACTTCAAGGCCCTAGGATGGAGGGAGGGTAAGATCTAAATCTTAAACGGATACCCCTATTTTATATAATTTTTTTGGATTCTGCATAAAATTCTGAACATTTTTTAATAAAAGCATTATTAGTCTATATTTAACAGTTTCCGAGATATTGACTCTTGAAAAATAACATTTTTGAACTTTGACAGCGTCTAGCTTTCTAACTGTACGTCTTAGAGCAAAACGGCTTACATGTCCCTATCTTCGATTTTTATTATCTTTCCAATAGTGTCAACTTTCGGTTAAACCGGATGTAAGAAATATACGAGGAAATATAGTACTTCCGGTTTAACCGGAAGTTGACACTATTGAAAAGATAATAAAAATCGAAGATAGGGATATGTAAGCCGTTTTGCTCTAAGGCGTACGTAAGAGATAGCATATTCCCGGTCTAGAACTATCTCCTAAATTGTTGGCTCATCATTTCCGGATATACTATGTATATCTATACCACCTTCAAACAAACAGTTCTTCAGGTTAATTTTTGCGTGTTAAATACAATCCTTTTAGCAACCTAGCTGGAGTCGTTGTCACTCCATGTATTTTTCCTTCGGTGAAAATATCTGTAACCAGTCTGGAAAAACAACAGCTTGAGTTATGCAGTGATCTTCGTGAATGTGCCTTTACTCTTCTCCGCTGTTTCTCTTTCGTATTATTGATCCGAAGTTCAACTCACTGTTTCTTGCTCACTTGTTATCATACAGAGGCGCGCAAAATTGCGAATATATTTTGAAACATTGAAAAAAACTCTGGTAGAATTTATTTTCCCTTAATCGTCATACTTTATCTACAAAGGCAGAAGATAGAAAATAACAAGTTTATTATAATGTTCGGTTATTGAATGAAATAAAATCTATTGTAGGTAAAAATAAATATAGTTTGAAAAAACTAAAAAACACGCTTTTAATAATAATTTTATTATTAATCGAACTAAAAAGCGGAAAATAAATAGTTTAAAATAATTCTTGAAATTCTTAATATAGGCAGAAAATAATAATTAACAATAAACATTAGTATTATTGTGAAAAAAGCGTGGGGCGCTTTGTGCTATATTTTTCGTATATCGAGCACACCACGCCTTTTTCACAATAATACTAATGTTTATCGTTCATTATTATTTTCTGCCTACATTAAGAATTTAAAAAATTATTTTAAACTATATACAGGGTACGCCAAACTCGATGGCCCCTTAGAAGTATCTAGACAATGAAGAAAGTTAGAAAGTTGAAATTTAGGATTTGTTCATAGGAGGTCATGATCTCCAATTTGAAAATAGTTTTAACATTGCGGCGTTGCCAGATCTACTCTTACTACATACCAACTTTGTTATTTCAAATGTAATGCCCTGTATATTTTCACATTTTTGGATACCGCTGGACATTCTAAAACTTTTCTGTATAACCGATAGTATACCTATCTGGAGCCGTTTGACAAATAAAAATTATTTATTAAGAAATTTAGCAACACGCATCCCTCAATAAAAAAATAAGATTTTTCGCAACGGACAAAGACAACCGACTGAGATTTTGGCTGTTGTTCCTTAATAGGTTGTTTTGTCATAATATGTCAGGCAAATTAAATTATCTCATACAGGGTGTCTACAACATCATATTCATTTCGTGCAACATAAAAATTGTAGTTATGCAGTAATTTTAAATGGAACACCCTATATTTTAGAGTGGTAACTAAAAGATCCATTAATTCTCTATCTAAAAGTATTATGTGATGTCATGCCTAATTTTAGCCGTTTTGGACTTATAAGCAAAAAAACAAAATAATGTAATTAATGTAAATATAATTTCTTATTAACAGAAGAAGTAGGCTATGACTTCAATCAAAAACGTTTGTCAAAATGTCACTGTCTATTTGGCAAGTAAACGCTGTACTTACGTTCGTAATCTATTATCTGAATATGGCGAATTCTTATACAAACCAAGAAATTTTAAAACTGTTCTACATTCATGCAACAGAATTATTAATAGAACATGCAGAACATTTAACGAACACTATCCACACTTAGTCCCAATGAACAAAAATAAATTCAATAGAATAGAAAATAACTTTAAGAACAATGGTCAAATAAAGCGGGAAAGAACCCAAATTAAACCTGTAATAGGTAACGAAGACAATGAAAATAAATGTTCTTGCATATTTTGTTACATTTCCTCATGCATCAATTTATTCTGCCGAAAAAGACTTAGGAATATCTTATAAATCGATAGAAAGGATTCTGCATGCACATGGAATGCATAATTATAAATTTGTGACTCTTCAAGCCATTGAGCCTAATGATCCCCCACAACGTGTTGAATTCTGTGAAATGGTATTAGTTCGCACACAAGAAGATACCAATTATTTAAACAAAATTATTTGGACCGATGAAAGCAAATTTACCAGGGAAGGCGTATTTAATAGGAGAAATTCACATTACTGGGCCGCAGAAAATCCGCACTTTGTTAGAGAGGCGGGGTTTCAATATAAATTTGGCTTTAATGTATTCTGTATAAGGATGAATGACAAAATTAAATTTTCCTTTTACGATGAAAATTTAAATTCTCAAAAATATTTGGAAATATTACGCACCATAGTATCAGATTTCCTCGAGGATTTAAGTCTTGAAACGCTTCGACATTGCTGGTATCAGTTGGATGGCGCACCAGCTCACTGCACCAGTGAAGTTACCAATGAACTTACTCAGATGTTTGAAGATAGCTGGATTCGTCGATTGGGTCCATGGAATTGGCCACCGAGGTCACCGGACCTTACCCCACTTAATTTTTATCTTTGGGGTAGGATTAAACAACTTGTTTACGTTACGCCAGTTCACACCAAAGAAAAGCTTCAAAATCGTGTACTGGAGGCATTCCTGTCTTTGAAGGCATGTGAGATCCAAATCCTCAATTGTTTAAAAGTTAACAGAGGACGTTTTAAACAATTTAGTTATTGGTTTATTAATTTTTTTCATCCTTATTTTTTGTGTTTTATTTTAAAATTTTGACAAACGTTTTTGATTGAAGCCATAGCCTACTTCTTCTGCTAATAAGAAATTATATTTACATTAATTACATTATTTTGTTTTTTTGCTTATAAGTCCAAAAGGGCTAAAATTAGGTATGACATCACATAATACTTTTAGATAGAAAATTAACGGATCTTTTAGTTACCACTCTAAAATATAGGGTGTTCCATTTAAAATTACTGCATAACCACAATTTTTATGTTGCACGAAATGAATATGATGTTGTATGAGATAATTTAATTTGCCTGACATAATATGACAAAACAACCTATTAAGGAACAACAGCCAAAATCTCAGTCGGTTGTCTTTGTCCGTTGCGAAAAATCTTATTTTTTTATTGAGGGATGCGTGTTGCTAAATTTCTGAATAAATAATTTTTATTTGTCAAACGGCTCCAGATAGGTAAACTATCGGTTATACAGAAAAGTTTTAGAATGTCCGGCGGTATCAAAAAATGTAAAAATATACAGGGCATTACATTTGAAATAACAAAGTTGGTATGTAGTAAGAGTAGATCTGGCAACGCCGCAATGTTAAAACTATTTTCAAATTAGAGATCATGACCTCCTATGGACAAATCCTAAATTTCAAATTCCTAACTTGTTTCATTGTCTAGATACTTCTAAGGGGCCATCGAGTTTGGCGTACCCTGTATATTTTCCGCTTTTTAGTCTGATTAATTATTAAAGCGTGTTTTTTAGTTTTTTTAAACAATATTTTTTTTCATTTTTTAGTTTCAGTTATTGTTAAAAAACAATTTTTTTTTTAGTAGATTGAGCTAGATTAGTAGATTATTGTATTGTCAACGGTTCTTGATAAGTCTACAAAATTTAAATTAAATCTGACCGTTTAAAGTGGGTCAAAATCGGGTTTAAAGAAGTCGGTTACAAACAAACATTCATATAAACCCGAACAAACCCGATCGTCTATGCCGAATTATAAGAAAAGAACGACAGTTGGAAATTTTTAAAAAATTTTAATTTTCCGCCATTTTCCAATATTTAAAAAAAAATTGTCAAAATTTTATTTTGACGGGTAGAATTTTTTTATCATTTTTTTTCTCTATTCTTAGCGACAATATCTATACGACCCCATGTTTGTTTCATTACTATCGGTTATTGTAATAATTCTGACATATTGACAGGGTCAAATTTTGAGAATTTTTTGCGTATTTTTTCAACTTTTCACCGTCAATATACATACGACTTATAGTTTTTTCAATAATATTATTTTTTTTAAACGATTTGACATATTGACAGCTGTCAAAACGTGTCAAATTTTGACAAGAGAATTTTTTGCTTATTTTTTCCGAAGTCTCCACGTCGAATACTATACGACCCCATAATTTGTTTCATCAAAATCGCATCTTCGTTTTATACCTGACAGCTTTCAAAGTTTGACATGAGAATTTTTTGCGTGTAGATTATTGTATTGTCAGCGGTTCTTGATAAGTCTACAAAATTTAAATTAAATCTGACCGTTTAAAGTGTGTCAAAATCGGGTTCAAAGAAGTCGGTTACAAACATATAGGTGAAGCTAATAAAAGCATGTTAAAAACGAACTCACGAACGCAGTTCTTCAGTATCTCACAAACAAAAAGATGATATGATATGCGACGTGTATATTATGAAGCAAACGACTTTTCAAACATTTCTTTCTTTAGCTTTGTCTCGTAAAATATGTCGGTTCTTTATACCCTTTTCAGATGTATCTTTTTATGTGATCTCAAGAATGGTTTATTATGACTTTATTATGTGATAGTTTATTCTGAATTCGGTCTGGGATTCAATTCCTTGTTCGAGAACAATAATTTATAAATATACTGGGAGTTCAAAAATGCAACAATATACTTTTAAGCTAGTAGTAGTACGAGTAACGTAGGGGAGGCTTTACTAAACATTCGATTTATCATTCAGGTTGTGTTTCTCAAACAAATAATACTGTTCTGTGTGCAACACATCTATCTAGTGCAAATTTAAGTAAGATTGACGCGGAATTAGACGACACGTCACTCTCCATTGCCTACCCCAACTTCCTTGCCGTTTTGTTTGCTTGACACCCACGTGCCATGTCATTTTTGCAGACAGACAACTTAACAGATTATTGTGCTAATGTTGGCAAGGCGTTTATTTTGTAAGTTCATTATCATAATATCTACATATACAGGGTGGCCCAGAAGTCCGGAACAAAATCTATATAGCCGTAACCTGTAACTTTTTGGGAACACGCTCGGACACGTCAATTTAGTTTTATATATGCTCGCACATTTTGACGTTATTCGTTTTTTTAAATCGATCTTTTTTTTTTAATGGAAACATATAGCTTATGATACATCATTTAAAAGCTAATATCTCGTGCAGTATGTTCATACATTTTAGCGCGATTCTGTCAAGCTATTTAAAAATGGCGACTGTTAAGTTTTTTTTAAATCTCTATTTAAGAGCAGTAACCCCCTTTACCACGATGAAAATTGCCGAACGTTTTGCTGGTCAAACGAAAAAAAAAATAAAAATTAATATTTAGAAAATAAAATGTACTTTAAATACCCCATCCAGAAAAGTAAATGACGATCGAAAATATTCCCAAAATTTTTTTTAGACATTTTTTTTATTTTTAGTAATTTTGTAATATCTTAAACAATTCTTTATTGGTCAAAAGCAAAATTACTTTCCCGGGTGTAGAATGTTGTACCAAACAATTTTTCTTAAAGCCATTTTTCAATATCGGCCTTACTTTTTTCTCAAAAACTTTGGGCACGTAAACCCACTTTACACGCTTAAATTCACTTTACGCGCCCAAAGTTTTTGAGAAAAAAGTAAGGCCGATATTGAAAAATGGCTTTAAGAAAAATTGTTTGGTACAACATTCTACACCCGGGAAAGTCATTTTGCTTTTGACCAATAAAGAATTGTTTAAGATATTAAAAAATTACTAAAAATAAAAAAAATTTCTAAAAAAAATTTTGGGAATATTTTCGATCGTCATTTACTTTTCTGGATGGGGTATTTAAAGTAGAATTTATTTTCTAAATACCAATTTTTCTTTTTTCTTTTCGTTTGACCAGCAAAACGTTCGGCAATTTTCATTGTGGTAAAGGGGTTACTTCCTTTTAATAAACGGAAATGATAAATCATTGATGTTTTTCTTTACCTTTCAAGGTAAGATATCTGCATTGTTTCACGTTCTGACATTTGGTGACATTGTAAACTTGTAAAATTAATTTAGGTATTTCCGAAGTATTATTACAATTTTCTAAACAAAAATGGTTTTTTCGGAAAGACAGTCTTGATATTGTTAGGATGTGGAGATAAAATAGGAAGTCAAAGTGAAGTGTGCACTTTATTTAATGCTAAATATCCGGATAATCAAATTTCACAGGACACTGTTAGTAAAATATTCCACAAATTTGATGAACATGGCACAGCAAAGGACTAGCCTAGGAATGGACGGCACGTGTTTTAGGCGACGATGAAAAATTAGATATTGCATTATCTCTGCAGGATAATTCACATGTTTCAACAGTTTCATTGGGTCAAAATCGTGACACATCTAGAGGTACTATTGGAAGATAGAAAAATACCACCCCTATAAAGTATATCTTGTCCAAGAGCTTTTAGAAGATGAATATGATAGGCGTTTGCAATTTTGCGAAGAAATGATGAGGCGGTGTGACGAGAATAATAGGTTTCCACTAGGGTTGCCAACTCTGGAAATGCCTTTTTCGGGATTTAATGGAAAAAAAATCGGGACGGGGAAGATAAAATCGGGACTTTTAAAAAAATCGTTTTTAATAAATTGAAACTAACCTACTAATTTATAACAATAAAATTAGATTTGAAACTCAACTACATACTAATATACTAACATACCATGCGAGCAAAAATTATTTGCATCAAAGAGGGCTTGGATTAAAAAACGTAGGGCTTGGTTTAGATCACAATGATATGGGGACGATATATCTAACCAAATCTAGGTTAAAATTTTGTCAAATTCATATTATGACATGATATGCCAAACTAATGAGTAATAAAATAAGTAGACAAATACAAATTTATTTTTGTTGTTTGCAAAATTAACAAAGTAAGAATATACAGAAAGGAAAAGAAAAATAATTACATAAATTGCTGAAATTCGCCACCGCCATGCTCCAAGCATAAATTCACACGACTCATCATATTTCATTCTTCTGTTCTTACATATTATTATGGTCTTCCTGCTCCTCTTTTGTGTTGTATAGAACCTGTTTCCCTAAACACAGCCACGGTTCTTTTCAGGCAATGATGAAAATCCCCAGCAATAAAAGCAACGTTAGGAAAATGTTCATGAAAATCGTCCATGCACAAACCCGGATTGTATTGCCACTCACCATTTACTCTAACCCCGTTTCGAAAATACGCTTTAACCATGAATGTTTTGTGCTGTTCCGTAAAGCCCATTGTGTGAATTGTTCAAGAAATTGGAAAAATTAGCGATGAATCAAATTACTTGTAACGACTGTCAAAGATGACGGAATAACTAATTGATTGTTAATTCAGGTTTAGTGACACCCAACAGGTATTAAGCTCTACGGCTAAGCATTACGTCCTTAGATGCAAGGCCCTCTTTGATGCAAATAATTTTTGCTCACACGGTACTACATACTAAGTTCAATTTTTGTTTTTAAATGAATATTTACTTTGGGAATTGGCGGATTTTAGGGGATTTTTATTTTTTATCGCGTAATCAAAAAATTCACATGTTTCAGTGAAATTAACTCTAATTTGCTATTCGGATTTAACGTGTTCAGGCGTCAATCTATTTCTAACGTCGGCCACAGCCAGACAGCTAAATAGCGGGAACAATTAGATGAAAAATTGGTAAATGTTGAAAATCGGGACAATTAGCGTCCCGCCAGCCCCATTGTCGGGACACAGGAGCCTGGAATCGGGACATCCCGATTAAATCGGGACAGTTGGCAACCCTAGTTTCCACATAACATATTATTATATTATTATTCCCAACGAAGTAGATCCAGATAGACCTAATGAGAAATTTGGTTTCAGTAAGATGGTGCTCCCCCGCATTTTGGTGTCAATGTGAGAATATATTTAGATGAGATATTTCCAGGTCGCTGGGTTGGACGACGTGGTACAATTAAATAGCCGAGGTCCCCATCAGACTTAACGCCTCTAGACTCGACGGATTTTACCATTGTCCGGGAGCATGCCAAGTAGAGGATGGAGGACATTTCCAGCATTTGCCACGTTAAACCACCTTTTTGTAGTGTTTTCTTTCATTACATTTTTTTTACATAATAAATAACAATTAAACCATAACTATTGTTAAGTTACAAAATGTCAGAACGTGAAACAATGAAGATTTCTTACCTTGAAGGGTAAAAAAACGTCAATGATTTATCATTTTCGCTTATTTAAATAGAGATTTTTAAAAACTTTTAACAGTCGCCATTTTGAAATAGCTGGACAGAATCGCGCCAAAATTTATTAGCATACTGTACGAGATATAAGCTTTTAAATGATGTATGTTTCCATCCAAGAAAAGATCGATGTCGTCATATCTTTGACAAATGTCTATAAAAAAACAAAATGTGAGCGTATATAAAACTAAATTGACGTGTCCGAGCGTTCCGCACAAGTTACAGGTTAATGCTGTATTGATTTTATTCCGGACTTCTTGACAACCCTGTATAATGTAATTGTTATAGTCCGATATTATAGAGGCTGTATCAGTTGATAAGATAGTTTAGAACTGCCGACGTTTCGCTTTATTGGTTTTAAAGCATTATCAGGGCTAAAATTACAAATAATAATTTGCTAGTCTAAATCCAGGTATGCTGTAAGCTCTGGTGATGCGTTAAAACCAATAATGCGAATCGACGGAAGCATTTATTCGAGTTCTTCAGCTGATTAAATAATCTTGGACACTAACGTATTTACATATTACAGTTAGTAACGAAACAATCCGTGTACAAGTGTATTCCCATGTAGGCCGTAATTCTTCACCAAAACAGTTGAGCGGCTAATATTACACAACATGGTAAGAGGCACTTTGTGGAAGAATATAATTCAATTTGGTGAAGAGAAACGGCGGGATGGGCGAGGGCAGATTATACGCCCATGCCTAATCGCAGATTGCCGTGGAAAGATCGATGTTGTACAACTTATACCAGGACTAGCAAACATTTTTTAAAATTTTTCGAAAAGTTAACCTCTGAAACCATAAAAATAAACAATTCTATGATATCGTATGATATACCCAGAGTCTAGAGGTCTGACAGATGACGCTACAATCATTGTATCCTACTCCACGTCGACTTCAAAATACGTTATTGCTTAGTTACTTCTTCACACGTATATATAAATCATAAATATTTGAACGGGCCGGGGACCGGTTAGGTTGGGTCGTTCGTTCTCCCTACTCTAATTTATCAGTGTTTCTCTATAATATTATGCATGTATTATAGATAAAAACCTTCCTCTTGAATCACTCTATCTATTAAAAAAAACCGCTTCAAAATCCGTTGCGTAGTTTTAAAGATTTAAGCACATATAGGGACAGGACGGGCGATAGCGACTTTGTTTTATACTATGTTACGAAGATTAATATGTAAGAAGCATGGACATTTACCTTTAGATACATACAGCTTATCTCCTGCGCAAACAAAAGTTACGTTTTATGGGTGAAAAAATATGTACGAGCGCACGGCTCGCCGGTCAGCTGTCTTCTCTCTGCGCAGCATCGGCATGCGCACAAACCTCGTGTTATCGGCCTGTCCTTCTTTAGCGACATGCTCAAAATACACTTCTGGTTTTTGTGTAGTTGAGTGAATTGTGTTTGTGCTTTTAGTGACTCGAATTGGAATAAATATAAACAATGACTAGGTATGCCATGGTATTTTATTATGCCCAAATAGGGGTAAAATACCTGGTATTTCGTATTTTCAGTAAGTATGGAGTAGTGATGTACCTTGATATAAAACTTTATTTTATTATGATCAATTTAAACACATCAAATACTACACAAACAAGGTATGAAACTAAAGAGAAACCCATACCAAGACAGATTATCCCGATGCATGTTTTGTATATTTTATTTGCAGCCCTGCAATCTTCAAAAAGTTTAAAATACTTTTCTCTATACTATATAAAAGAAAAATGTAAACACCTAGGTAGATTATATTACTCCACGGGTCAAGTTCTCGGGCAAAAACTTTTTCAAATTCTTGAACAAGAAATTGTGCTTGAAAATGTTTTACACGTACCCAAGTTTTTGCGAAATTGTAAAAATCAATACAAGTTATATACCATCTAATATTTGACTTGGGGTTAGGTACGCGATAACAACAACTACTAAAGATGCCAGAAATCACTAACTTAATTCCCAACCTGATCAAATTGAGAAGAAATTCCAATTTTTTGGCAAGAATTAAAATTTTAAAGCCCAGACCTGTCTATTTCTCCGTTCGTCAAATGTAATGTTACAGTGCGCATGTATAATCGTGTGTAGCTTTGCTTACATGCGCGAGGCCATAAATTTGCCACTTTCGTGATTATTGTTTGCTTATCTAAAGGTAAATATCTATGATATAAAGAGACAAACAAAAGATCGCTTGTCAGGGGAAAGGCAGGGGAAGGTATGAAAAATTCAATTAGAAAAACCCTAGTCATAAAAAATGTAAAAAAATAGTACACTACAGCGTATAGTTTAACCAGGAGGCTTTTAACTAAGCCCGCGCTTTTTTGAGTAGACCTCGTACATCGTACCTGCCCATGATTTATAGGCACTAGATCAGGTATAAATCTACAGGTAGCAGATGTATGATTTGTGATCTCACGATGATAGAAAAATATTTACGAGGAGACGTTTTTCTGTTGACCGTTCTTTCTCTTAGAAAGGAATCCTAATTTGTGATGCGTTCTAAGATCCTTGAAGTATTTCTGGTTAAATAAGAAGATAAACTCCGATATGCCAAACAGAAGATATTAATAATAAACGAAAGGGAGAAGTCGCTTGTAATTTGTTAATAAACGTTTATTTTTCCTCCGCAATAAATAATATTTATTTAATTATTTTTTTATCTTAGAATATAACATATTTCTAGCTTTACGTTAGAAAATAGGATTCCTGGGCATTGTGAGCGAATACAAAAAATGTGTAAGGAGCATAGATATTAACCTTTAGATAAGCAAACAGTAATCACGAAAGTGGAAAATTTATTGCCTCGCGCATGTAAACAAAGCTATACACGATGAGACATGCGCACTGCAACATAATCATTTGACAAATGGGAAAATAGACAGGTCCGGGCTTAAAATTTAAAAGCTTGCCAAAAAATTGGAATATCTTCTCAATTTTTTTGATCAGGTTGGGAATTAAGTTAATAATTTCTGGAATTTTTAGTAGTTACAACCCTCGTCAGATTTTGAGGATAGAAAATTGTTTTGTAAGGTTTTGTTTCTAAAATTTGTTTAAAAATGATTCGTCGTCATGTTTTTAGTTCAAAAAGGAAGAGAACAAGTCAAATAAACTATAAAAATTATAAATTTGTGACAATAAAGTGTCCGGAAATGACGATGAAAAATTTTAAGGTGTGATTCTACATAAAAAGATATGAAAAAAAGTTCATATTAACATAGGTCCGAAAATGCTTTCAGAGGGAGCTACAGGCCCTTGAAGATGGTGTCATAAAAGTGGTTTTTATTTAATTTATTAGGATCTACTTACAATACAGAAATTAGCTTCTACGTATAAGTTAGAGTGATTGGAGGTCACTCTTTGAAAATATCAAGTGACCCATAATTGCAACCAGTGGCGTGGGAACAAAGGGGTGGTTTGTTATTTAGGGTTATCTTTTTTCGCCGAGTGTATTTTCGCTATCGAATAAATTATGATTCTTTGAACATTTTTATGTAAAAAAGGTTCCCTTGGGACGGACTTTAATGCTCAGATTTTTTTTTGAATAATAATTGTATTAATAAAAATACCAACAAATCAATAACAAAATAATAAACAACGCTGTCCCTACATTTTTAAATCCTTTTCAATGTTATTATAAATTTTATAATAAGTGCTGAAAATGATTTTCGTCCATTTCAATGCATCCTCGAACTCGTTTTCTCATAAATATTCTAACTTTTCTAAAAATATCAGGTTTATTTCTTATAACTTCACAACAAGCAAACACCCGCTGCTCTAATTCTTCAACGCTGCGAACTGGTACTTCGTATACTAAGGATTTTAGGTAAACCTATAAAAAAAATCTAAGCATTAAAGTCCGTTTATCTCGAAAACAGTCGACTATACGACTTTATACCAAGGGAGCCTTTTTTACGTAAAAATATTCAAAGAATCATAATTTATTTAAAAGATAGCGAAAATACACTCGGCGAAAAAATATAACCCGAAATAACAAACCACCCCTTTGTTCCCACGCCACTGGTTGCAATTATGGGTGACTTGATATTTTCAAAGAGTGACCTCCAATCACTCTAACTTATGCGTAGAAGTTAATTCCTGTATTGTAAGTAGATCCTAATAAATTAACTAAAAACCACTTTTATGACACCATCTTCAAGGGCCTGTAGCTCCCTCTGGAAGCATTTCCGGACCTATGTTAATATGAACTTTTTTTCATATCTTTTTATGTAGAATCATACCTTAAAATTTTTCATCGTCATTTCCGGACACCCTGTATATAAAGATACATCACTACTCCATACTTACTAAAAATACGAAATACCCAGTATTTTACCCCTATTTGGGCATAATAAAATCATACAACGGCTGTTACTAGTCATTGTTTATATTCCAATACGAGTTACTAAAAGCACAAACACAATTCACTAAACTACACAAAAACCAGAAATCCGTAAATATTAAACACAGAGAAACCTCAAAACACAACAACAGAAATTGCGGCCGAGCCGGTTCTGGAGTGTATTTTGAGCATGTCGCTAAAGAAGGACATGCCGATAACACGAGGTTTGTGCGCATGCCCGATGCTGCTCAGAGCGAAGGCTTTGACCGGCGAGTCATACGCTCGGACGTATTTTTTCACCCATAAAACGTGACTTTTGTTAGCGCAGGAGATCAGCTGTACGTATCTAAAGGTAAATGTATATGGTAAGGAGTTACAAGCATCAACTTCTCATCCGTAAATATTTAGACGGCGCTAACGATAGCGTTGTCAAATCAAATTGTTCGACAAACCTACTCAACGACATACATATTTACTTAAGGCAGTTAACAATACTTTTTTGATCTTTCGGTCTAGACGACATAATTCACCATAAACGATTCTGGCCAAAGAAAGTTTAATTACCAATAAAAAGTAATTTACTTTTACTTTTATATAAAGCAGCCATTATTCAAACACCACGTAGTGTGGTTAGTTTGTTTTACAGTAGATAAGACAAATCGTATTAGAAAAATCTCTGTAAGTATTCCTTTAGGTGTTCGATTAATTTATTAAGTATTATTATTATTTAAAAAATTCTGTGTCGCCTAAATAACTGTATCTATTGTATTACCGCTGGCGTCACAGTTTAATCTTTCATTTTAACCCCTATTTCCCGAATGTACGGAAATCTTCCCATGATTCGCTTATTCCTTTATTTTTAACCCTCGTTCCCGAACATACGCGTATAGCTTCTAAGGATGCTGGCCCATTTCTATCATGGCTTGCTTTCCAATTCTCATTTTCAATGTCCCAATTTGACCTATAAAGTTTAATATTTAGAGTAGGTAAAAATAAATTGGGACTACATAGCTTTGCACAAAATTTATTGATGGTGTCCTTAACTTAAGTTCCAGGGAACTTTATAAAAATGCAATTTAAGTTACATCCATAACAACGCGCAACACCGCGCCCTCTAATTTTTCCTCTATTGTAAAGCTATCGTCTATCGTATACCTGTTGTTGGCTCAGCTAATGTAGCCCCCTTTATTACCTACTCTTTAATCTGGATTAAGCGAAAAAACATTTTTACAAACTATGTAGTTGTACAGAGAAGAACGAAGAAAACAATGAACCATTTTTTGTTAAGCCGCATTTAATATCGCGGAAAAATTAGCCCTACTATAGATGATAGATGAGTACTATTTATTTCTTTGTGACCTCTAGAACTTCAACCTTTTTCCCTCATCGAATTTTCACGTTTCCCTCGCTGATCCATCCGTCTCCCAGACCGATTTTCCGCGCTTCAATCTGTTTCCCGGCTCCGACATTTTTCCTTTTCCACGGTGAAAATGTACGGAGCACAGCCCGCTACCGTGCTAAAACTTTTCAGTTTTCTTACGAATTTAGAGGCACAAAAAGAAAATGTGCCTTTGTTAAATTCGCCAGAGGCGTAGGTGTATACCACATGAACCGACAACTCCTAAACCATGTGGTAGCACGGACACGGTTATACATTATGATTATTAGGCTAGGACCTAGAACAACTCCAGATTGGGATAGTAGTAGTACTTAGTAATTGAGGAGATGTTCCGAAACCTGGCATGTAGACCAAGAACGATCCTTGTTGCCTACCCCAGGGTCTTTTCATGAAGGCAAGTACACTTTGGGATCAAATTCTTAATTTTATTGAAGGGTGTAATCAGCAATACTGACAGCAATTTACAATTTTACTGGTATATGATTCCATTCGGCTAATTCCTAAAACAGGGCAACAGAGGAGAATGGGTGTGATACTATATTCTAATCAATAACTAAAAGGATAGATGGGGAAACCCCAAATTTAGTCCTTATATATGGATGGAAACATCGGAAGAATTAAAACACCACTGTGTAAACAATATTCTAGAAGATTATTAGAAGCATTTCAGATAACGAAAGAATTTGCAATGGAATCACTGGTACCTACAAAAAGAGAGATAAATCTGCAAATGATTCTGTAGGCGAGTAAGAGATTGTCCGTTTACATAGAACTAAGGTGTACTTAGACTTGCTGTGTTCTTGTTTTCATTTTATTAAAAAACAAGAGCCTAAGAAGTGTGTAGATACGGTACTTTCCATGAAAAGTAATACCTGCATGTTTGAGTGAAATTGGTGTTTAAATAGTTGAAAGAGCAAGCAATCCAAGCATTGAAATAAGTAGTTTTCTTACGTTTCAATATTTCACATCAGCAATCTTACTCTTTATTACATGAAGTCATTACATCAATGCGCCGCTCATTTTGGTATTTCATCGTTTCATACATAATACAGCATCTATTTATTCTTACGATTTTAACGGTACAAAGCAGATCGTGGGTCGATTTTTCCGCCGATTGAGCAACATCCTTGTAAACATCACGACTCACGATCGGACACAATGATTTAGCAACAATTACTCAGGTTAAGTCATTGATCTGTTGATACAGTGTCTAGTTTTGTCAAATTGGACCATCGAAGTTGCTAGAAACGCGAACCTATGCACCATTTAATACATTTCTTACTGGCCCATACTTAAGACCTTATGATACGTACAAATTGATCTGTTTCATACCTCAGAGACCCTTTGACTTAGATAGCTGAAATTTGAGAAGCTTATAGCCACTTCATGCTATAAACGGTGAATGAAAATCCAAAAATATATAATAGTTTAAGTCTGCGAAAAGACGCTTACCGAGGAAAACTTCCCAGCAAAGTTTCCACCATTGTAGTTCGTAAATAAAACTGAAATAAAGGATGTGCAGAATGATGCCTACATTCCCTACATGGATAAACATTTATCAGCAGCGCATGGTACGAAAGCATTATCACGCGAGTTCAGGTTTACAATAAGGTGATTAGACAAATATTAATTTATGCCTTAACTAAAAATCTTCATTAAAAATGATTCTATATGTTCTTATACTCTAGTGGCCTCTTTGTTTTATGAAAGAATTTTGTTCAGTTACCGTCGTATCGTATGTGAACGTGAACAGAACTGGTTCCTCATTATTAATATCACTCTGTATAATGAGAAAAAAAGGAGTAAAGCACTCCGCTACAGGGCATAAAAAGCTTCGTTGTCAAACTTGTTTAGCATATTAAGGGAATTCTTACTTTTTCTAATCGTCGTATTTTTTTAATTTGAAATTATTTAATATTTAATGATGCAAATGCTCAGTTGAATAAATGTCTCGCAGTAATCTCAGTTTTTTCCATAGACAATTTACCTTTAGCTTATCTCCTGCGCAAACAAAAGTTACGTTTTATGGGTGAAAAAATTCGTCCGAGCGCATGACTCGCCGGTCAGCAGCCTTCCCTCTGGGCACCTTCGGGCATGCGCACAAACCTCGTGTTATCGTCCTGTCCTACTTTATCGACATGCTCAAAATACACTCCAGAACCGGCTCGGCCGCCATTTTTGTTGTTGTGTTTTAAGGTTTCACTGTGGATTTCTTGTAGTTTTCTTAGCTATTGTGGATTGTGGGTGTTTAATATTTATGGAATTCTAGTTTTTGTGTAGTTTAGTGAATTGTGTCTGATTGTGACAAAATTAATTCTGTCAAAGTTGCCGGTTGGTTAATTTTTTGGTTAAAATCTGTAAATCCCGACATTAAGCTTTTAATAAAGCCAGTATTTCACGGGTCAAGTTCTCGGGCAAACACTTTTCAAATTCTTGAACAAGAAATTTTGCTTTTTGCTAGAAAACGTTTTACACGTACCCAAGTTTTTGCCAAATTGTAAAAATCGATACAAGTTATATACCAACTAATATTTGACTTGAGGTTAGGCACGCGATAACACCGTAGATTGGTTATTTTGTTTGTTTTTATATTCGATTTTAAGGGACTAGTTTAATTCACTTGTACTTGTTCTCTTCCTTTTCAACTAAAAACACGACGACGAAACATTTTTAAACAAATATTAAAAACAATTTTTTGGCAAGAATTTAAATTTTAAAGCCCGGACCTGTCTATTTTCCCATTCGTCAAACGATAATGTTGCAGTGCGCATGTCTAATAGTGTCTAGCTTTGTTTACATGCGCGAGGCCATAAATCTGCCACTTTCGTGATTATTGTTTGCTAATCTAAAGATAAATTGTCTATGGTTTTTTCGCGTGCCGCCAAAAAGAAAGCATGTGAAGGATAGAAGAGTAAACGCTTGAATTTTACATCAAAAACAATGAATTTTTCAAAAGGAATTGTGGTATTGGCACACAGAAAAGAATGTGTTTTCTGGTAACTTGTTACTTGTCAGATATACAAGGCGTTACATTCACAAGCAGAGTCCATAGACATTTAGCAGCAAACAATAATCACGAAAGTGCCAAATTTATGGCCTTACGCATGTAAACAAAGCCATACAGGAAGTCCTTGATGAAGAAAATTTAATTAATTTTCACGTGTAAACAGCTGAAATTTGTCTCAAGTTATTGCCATAATGTATTGAAAAAAACTGGTGGAAAAGGTAGTGATTTCTGGTCTTTTTTGAGGTTAGAAAATTGTTTTTAATGTTTTGTCTCCAAAAATTGTTTAAAAATGATTCGCCGTAGTGTTTTTAGTTCGAAAAGCAAGAGAACAAGTCAATTAAATTTACCTTATCAAACCGAAAATAAAAAACAAACAAAACAGCACAAATTCTTGATCCAGAATTTGATAAAAGTTTTCTGTACCAGTCATTGTTTATAGCACAAACTACACAATACACAAGTAGACAAAAACTAGGAATTCGAAATTTTAAACGCACAATCAACAATAACCGAGTTGCTCTCGGAGTTGCTTTTAGTTGCCTTTAAATAGCAAAGCCAACGGCTACGTTAAGCGTTCATTTTAAAAATTTAACTCACCTCAGCAAAGATATTTTTCTTCTTCCTTGCCGCGTTTAATTATGCCCATCTATATTTCTCATACAATTACACGATTTATTCGCGAAGCGTTCCTTTAACAACTTAGCTAAGCACAGATGTTTACTTGAAAAGTATCTAATAGCAAAGAATACAAGAGAAAACGGAACAACAAAAATGGCGCCGAACCGGTTCTGGAGTGTATTTATTGATGTCTTTAAAGAAGGAAACCCTAATAATAAGAGGGTAATGCACATGCCCATACCTGTAGTGTAGCAATTTTGTTAAGAAATAAATTACATTATATCTTCTCAATGCGACGCATTTTGTTCCCAGTAAAGCGATTTCTCTACGATTAAGAAAGCCGAACAGCGTCCCCAACAACGAATTGTATTCGTTAGAACCTATAATCCACAAGACGTTGGAACTTTAACGTATTTGTTGCGCAGGTCACATCGTTGTTCGGAGTCTTCTAGCTATCCCATCTAAATTTTTATTGATTGTACCAATACCTATTTCAATTAGTTTATTTTACTTTGTATTTAGATTTTTTAAACTTTGCATGTCAGATAAAGCAATATAAGATTCTTATTTCGCATAACCCATCATTAGTATTGGACTTTATAAGCTATGGACGAATTTTACCATCTCAGTAAACCATATGGGTTGCCTAATAGGTAATTATATTATGCAATGTTAAACAACAAGCACAGAATCACACTAGAAGCTATTTACATTTTTGAAACTACAGTACTGATTTTTAGTGGTAAGTATATGTTTTATTAACAGTAGCAAGCAAATATTATTATGATTAATGTCAAGTTTCATTACAACTGCCAGTCGGAACTAATATCTTAACATAGTATAAAACAAAGTCGCTGTCGCCCGTCTGTCACCTTTCATATGTGCTTAAATCTTTAAAACTACGCAACGGATTTTGAAGCGGTTTTTTTAATAGATAGAGTGATTCAAGAGGAAGGTTTTTATGTATAATACATGCATAATATTGTAGAGAAACACTGATAAATTTAGAGGTTTGTTCGGGTTTGTATTTATAAATCTTGACGTGATGGTGAACTCGCCTTATTATCTCAGAGAAAGCGCTGCAACGCAGGCCGGGTACACGCTAGTAGTATATAAAAGCAGATTAGACCCCCAATAAAACTTGATATGCTGTCACATATAGTAGTAAACAGCTTTATAAAGAGTATGTGAATTCTTATAAGGAATAGCAGGATTTCTTCTCAGTGTACCTATATGTCTATAAGTAATACACAAAAAACGTTTGACAAAAAAGGTACTATAAAGAGTGTTTTCTTATTATATTTCACTGATTTCTTGCACGAATTGGCAACGTCGCTTAGTAATCGACATCCACTTGCGGAGCCGAAGAATGTGATTTATTAAAAGGCAAGCACCGAAGCCATTGAACCGCTCCGCCGCACCATGATCATCAGATTTAAACGATCAGGTTAACATACCGTATTAAGCGTTGATCAAAATAATATCGGATTATTTTTTTCAATGCCTTGTCTTGTGCTTCGGTTGAAACAGTTATTAAATAATTATAATTTATAAATATTTTATCAGTCCGGCTGTATGTATCACCTCTGGCTCATCGGTATTCGAACGTCAAACGTTACCATATTTTTTGATAACTTTCTGAAATATTTCAAAATTTTACCTTTTTTATTTAATTATCACATGGGCGGTCTTATTGTTGGAAGGTTTGCCCCCTCCCCAACCCATAAGGCAGTTTATTCTATTGGATTAACCACATCTTCATTCTAATTTTCATGGTTAAGCACTGATATTCTACAGAAAGAATCAAAACTATATACCTGCTCCACACTGAGAAAAAAATCTTTTATTCCTTATAAGAATTCACTTGCTCTTTATACAACTGTTTAATAGTATGTATATGTGACAGCAACGCGTTTTCCTACTGTAAGACAACGAAAATTGCTAGACCGTTGTGTAACGATCATATCACGGTAATTTAGCCAATAGGACATAGGATTTATTGCTATCATAGAATGGTTTATGGCCATTATTGCTCTGAATACTCACAGTAATTATCAAGTTTTATTGGGGGTGTAATCAGGTTTTATATACTGTATTAGTTCCGCCTGGCAGTTGTAATGAAACTTGACATTAATCATAATAATATTTACTTGCTACGGTTAATAAAGCACATACTTAGCACTAAAAATCAGTACTGTAGTTCTCAAAAATGTAAATATATTATATTCTAGTGGGATATTGTTCTTGTCTTTTAACATTGCATATAATTATCTAGTATGCAACCCACATGGTTTACTGAGATGGTAAAAATCGTCCATAGCTTATAAAGTCCAATACTAATGATGGGTTGTGCGAAATAAGAATTCTATTGCTTTATCTGACATGCAAAGTTTTAATAAACTTATATACGAAGTAAAAATAAATTAATTGAAACAGGTATTGGTACGATCAATAGAATTCAAGTTCAGACAGGACAGCTAGAAGACTCAGAATAACGATGTGACCTGTGCAACAAATACGTTAAAACTAATACAACGGCGCGCGGTGATTGCCGATCGCTACGAAACTCCACCATCCAACGTCTTAGTGGATTATAGGTTCTAACGGATACAATTCGTTTTTTCTTTCTTAATTGTAGAGAAAGCGCTTTACTGGGAACAAAATGCGTCGCATTGAGAAGATACAAATTGCTGTATTAAAAGTTGTTCATTATTCAACAAGACTGTGCTGCTAATGGAACTGATTACTACCAATAAAAACACTGTTCTAGCAAAGCTGGAATTGATATAACACTAAAGCGGGTTTGATACACTAGCAATTTATTTAATATGGGTTAATAAAAAATACGCTATCTATACAAACTATGTCTTAAGCCGGGCTCCCGTTCTCGCGTATTTGGCAAGTATGCAAATATTTGCGTACTTGGGCATACTTGGCAAGTACACCAAGTTCCGAAGTCAATTTGACAAGTGCAGCGCTCCCACTACTCCTGCATTTGACAAGTACGCCAATACTTTTGTACTTGGCAATTCTACCATTTTCTCGATCATTCAGTGTTCATTTCGATATGGATAGTTGCGTTGCCGCTGCAGCGTTTGTGGTAGTAGCTGGCAGCCATATTGTGATGAGGAGAAAAAAAGTGCAGAAAGCAAATAAAGAAGAAGGTGGTGGATGACCTCTTTGAACAAAAGTCGAGTAAGTTAATACCACTATCCCGATCGACCAAAAGCAGAAACCATACCTCTTTAGGTATACTAGGCAAAATTTTTGTTTCAGGTACAATGATTATGATAAGAGGACCTTATTCGAGAACAACTGCTGAAATATTTGCGGGACAAGCAGGCAAGTGGTGAGAGTGCATCAACAAGTATGAACTCGTCAAATATGCAAATAATTGTAATCACTTTGACTCGCGTAATTTTTACCGACAACCGCCGGGACTTCGCCAGTGGCCAATAATTCTACAAATATTCGCAGAGTATCCACTCCCACTACTTGGCAAATATGGGCAATTGACAAATATTTCGCCAAATACACGAGAATGGGAGCCCGGCTTTATACAGTGTCACCAGTAAAGTCCGCATCGTATGGGATTTTTTTTTATTAATACATTTATACGAAATTTGACTTTGGCATCAAGTTCTGCTTCGATCGAGATGAAAATTAAGCAAAAAAATATTAATCACGTGATTCGCATTATCTGTCAAATTTTAATTTTTTCCAAAAAATAATTCAAAAGTGGGGTTATTTTTGAAAGTATCGAAAAAAGTTATAAGTTTTTTTATAAGAAAAAGTTTTTTTAAATGCAGTTTCTAGCCCACATGCAAAATTTCAGCTGCATAAGATAATTTTGATTTTTTATCTATATTTTGTAAATTGCACCACTTTTGCAAAATAAGACTCAACGCAACCTACATAAAACTTCTTAGTTTTGACAAGGCTTTATTTCAGATACATTTTCTTTAAGGTAGCGCCAAATTTAATGTGTGTTTTTCTACAAAATCAAAATTGGGCTATTAAAATTTGGTCGCATGTGATGCAAAGTTTATTTGTTTTTGACCCTGTATAAAGACAACTTTATAAAATAAGTATTTTTGAAAACGTAGTGTGTACCTGAAAGTAAAAAAATAAAAAATAAAGTAAAGGGGTTTTAAATTAAATCGTTGAAAATAGATAAACTTTACATTAAGTTAAACCAAAATTTATTTTCCACTTAATAAATACTTTACTGATGACACTGTGTTCTTTTTTGTCTTAATATTAAGGTGTATTACTTTCAGACACAAACTACGTTTCCAAAAATACTTATTTTATGAAGTTACCTTATACAGGGTCAAAAACAAATGAACTTTGCATCACATGCGACCAAGTTTTAATAGCCCAATTTTGATTTTGTAGAAAAACACATATTTAATATGACGCTACTTTAAAGAAAATGTATCTGAAATAAAGCATTGTCAAAGCTAAGAAGTTTTATGTAGGTTGCGTTGAGTCTTATTTTGCAACAGTGGTGCAATTTACAAAATATACGTAAAAAATCAAAATTATCCTATGCAGCTGAAATTTTGCAAGTGGGCTAGAAATTGCATTTCATAAAACTTTTTCTAATAACTTGTTTCGATATTTTCAGAAATAACCCCACTTTTGAATTATTTTTTGAAAAAAATTAAAATTTGACAGATAATGCGAATCACGTGATTAATATTTTTTGCTTAATTTTCATCTCGATCGAAGCAGAACTTGATGCCAAAGTCAAATTTCGAATAAAGCTATTAATAAAAAAAATCCCATATGATGCGGACTTTACTGGTGACACTGTATAGAAAACCTGTTGTATTAGATCATTTTCCTCAGTGTACCTGTACCTATTTGATTATTGGGTAATTGAATCCAATTTGTATAAAATACGTGTATAGTAGGAGACCGGTCCTTTTCTATCTATGCAAATTGTAGAGTATCTTTTCATAAATAATAAAACAGAAAAAGATAGAAGATTGGCCCGATTGGTGTCAAAAATGTCTCGTTCCGTTCACACTATCTCATCGGTATCGAAGCCACCCACTTCGGTTGAAATGCGGGCAAGGCCACACGCAATTTACAAAAAAAACTTCTTAAATTTCACTAAACGCAACCGGAGTGGGCTCTCATTAAACACTAAAAAAATCTGAAGAGATCGGTAGGAAAAGGTTTAAAGTTACGTCGAATGATTTATATTGGGGTGCAGATATTACAGCAAGAGTATCAGCAGTAAAAAAAAAATAAAAAACAATAGAAAAAAAATTAACAAAAAATTAATCTTTCTCATATATATTATGTAGTATCATAAGAAAAAATTTTGCCGGTAAAATTTTCGACTGGTATGAAAGTTTGTTGCTTGGCAAATTACCAAAAAGCAACAAAATTGAATAAAACCAAGAGAAAATTTTGCCGATACAAAATTTTCTCTCGAATGATAGGTATTCGACAAGACTATTTCACGGGAAAACAATAAAAACACACTGTTTATTTAGCAAACTAGAAACTTTATTTATTTATCACTAATATTAAACGTACAGTTGTTATAAATATAATAAAGTTGTCCATTTTTTTCTATCAAAGCATGGTTTTGGGTATGATTGACTTGCATTTGAGAAGTCGAAGGTCCACATGCTTCATTTGTTGTTCTGAGATTTTCGATTAGCTTCAGATGATGACTAGGATCTAGCTGCAGATATGGTTTCCGGGAATTTGCGTTTGAGTGGCCTGTTAACCTAATCAACTCTTGTTCCCCAACACCTTGTTTAAATAAGGCAGACACAGCGGAAGATCGATGAGAATGATTTGTTATTTTATGCTTCTTCGTATCTATTCCAATTATTTCCGCTGAAGTTTTGGTCCACTAGATACTGTATTTATTCCTAGTGGAGTATTTTTGAACCAACATCCCTTCTGCCAGTTTGGATGAACGTAGAGAAATAGTCTGTCTGTGGAAATGTTTGGTTCTCCTTTTTCCAATAATTTTAAAAATAAAAGCTTACAGTGTTTTTGAACTTAGTTTCCTCTTTTCCTGACAACTTTGGAGCTGCTTTCTCTTCGCATCTCTTGCCATTCGCGCATTTTTAAAGGAAATATCCGTAAAAGGGTCAATCTTTATTTCGTATTCTGTAAAATACATTTATTGAATCATTTCTGCTGTAGTGTTCCATATTATAGCCTTTACAGAAGATTCTTTATAGTCTTCGCCATTACCATTCTTCATATTAAAGGAGTAATCTTCGAGGATTTTCGCCAGTTCCATCACAGTAGTACATTTTTCCAGTTTATAATTTCTTACCATTAGAAACTCTGAGAACTGTGCCCCAGTTGGATTTCTGTGTGTTAAGTGGAATATTTTCAGCTATCGGTTTTTTTATTTCTTGGATAGATTGGCACCCAAATCTTGCATATTCGTTTAAATTGCACATTTTGTCTTTTTCAAACCAATAGTTTTTACCTGAAATCTATCAAAATCATGCCGCTGAAAAACCATCTTGTTGATTTTGTCCAGGTGTATATAATTAAGAGTTTTTCCACCAGAAAACAGGCCGTCGCTATGATATTTTGCCAGTATAAAATACTCTAGTGAAATAGTCTAAAGATAAAACACAGAAAAGTGTAGGCAATAAATTATAAAGACCTTCTCTAGTTGTACGGAACATGTCGACGACAGGAAGTGTTTTTAATATTACGTAACAAGTGTCTTCGTTAATCTTAATAAATCACCGCGGTTATGCGCTTATCTCGCAGGAATTTCTAGAGAAAGAAGGTAGTATAGTTTCGTCTAAAGTCTTCTAGTCACAAATGTTCTGGCCACGCTAGGCCGCCAGCTCCGCTGGGCCGGCTGCAATCGGAAAAGCCTGGCAAAAGTTTTATGGTAAGCCCGGCAGAGTGGCTGTAAGAATTGCTTTTATTACATTTTATCTATAAAGCTCCAAAGGAAATACTGCAGTTCACATCTTGAGCAGTGCTTTTGGTAACGCTCAGGTAAGAAACTTTTAATAATCCATTCAAGAAATATCACCGACAGCCGACAGGTTTGTTCGTAACAAATATAAATACTTGACATATTTCTAATAGCTAAGAAAGGGAACAAGGAAAAACGACTGCTTGATGCCCATCATTACAAGCCTTATGTTTAAAGATATTCTTTAATGAATCATAAAATATAATGTATTTATTTATATACTAATACCAATTATCTCTTAAATACCAGTACCGAGTTATTTTTAATACACATTGGCAACACACAAGATTGCGACTGGCATAACGTAGATGCCAGTAAGAACCATAAGCGTGTGGGAGGGGAAGATGTGATGCTTTCTCTTTAAGATATTCATGACGGCCCTGCGACAAAATGGTATTTCGAGTGGGCGGCGATCTTCAACTGTTTTAGTTGAGTTCAAGTTAGTTTAATAAATTGATTCAATTTATATTTTATACAACGACTGTTAGACCGAATGAGACATACACTTTTTATTAATTTTTAATTTTTTTATTGGGAATTTATTAGGCAATCCTAGGGCCCCGTCCTCCGAAACTTTGATTAAGTCTTTGTTTAGTTAGTGTAACTCTACAATGACCATTGGCTGTACCATTCATATCAAGTAAATTTGATTGTATAGTAGAAAAGGTCAAGATATTGCTATACAGGGTGAATGGGGAGGAACGGGCCAAACTCTAAGGGTGTAATCTATGCATCAAAATAATAAGAAAAAACTCAAATGTTGTTATCCAATATTCATTTGTTTTTAAATAATAACGCAAAAACAAAATATTGCATTAATTTAGCTTTCCTGTAATAAATGGTATTATTGTCCGCTTTTGATTGTGGTGCTGTCACTATCCTGTTAGTGTCAGTATAAAATTTTACATTGATTCACCGTTAACTTTCGGATTTGTATCATTTAAATTTTATAAAATGCCATACACTTCTCGAATACACTAATATGGTTTTTATTTATTGTTTATGTAATGGGAATGCTACAGCGGCTGCTGAAGAATATCGTCAACGATTTCCACATCCAAGAACACCGAACAGAAAGGCCTTTATCAGAGTTTTCAACAAACTGTGCGAGACCGGAATGCTTCCAAGTGCTAATGTAACATCTGAACGAGCCATTTGACAGGATTTAGAAGAAATAGAAAATGTTCTAGCTCTAGTAGAAGAAGATGCAACGACCAGCTCACGAAGAATTGGAACTCAGTTGGGGATTCCCCAAAAAAGAGTGATCAATACGGTTCACGAGCAAGGCTTATACCTAGTACCATGTATAGAGTGTACAGAATCTTTAACCAGGATACTATGCCAAGCGTATGCAATTTTGTGAGTAGATAATTAATAATCGTCATCTTGTACCGCACATACTTTTTACTGACGAAGCTATATTCACCAGTGACGGCATCAACAATAATCCCTTGTATGTTCGAACGAAAATCCTCACGCAATAGTCGAAAATAGTTTTTAACACATGCTTTCAGTAAACGTGAGTGTAAGTTTTTTACAAAATGAATTGCAAGGACTACTGGAGGAGATTCCTTTAAACATCAGAATTCAAATGTATTATCAACCGCGACGGAGCGCCTGCCCATTTCGATCGTCGGGTCAAGCAATATTTGGACCAAAAGTTTCCAGAGGTTTGGATTCGTCGCGGTGGTCCTATTACTTGGCCTTTGGCCTCCTAGATCGCCAAACTTCACACCGTTGGACTATCCTTTATGGGGTTGGTTAAAAAATGCGGTATGCAAAGTAAAAGTAGATACTAGGGATGCATTAATTAGACGCATTAGAAATGCTGCACTCAATCTTAAAGAAAGGCACGAATCAATTAGAAGAGCCACGCGCGCCCTTCGTAAACGAAGCAGAAAATGTTTGGAAGTCAATGGCGGTATTTTTGAAAATTGACTAAACCAATAACTTATTAAAACAATGTTAATGTCGCATATTTTGGTTTAACAATATTATAATTTTATTTAACGCTGTAATTTGAAAACAAATGAATATTGGGTAACAACATTTTGGTTTTTCTTTATTTTGATGCATAGATTACACCCTTAGAGTTTGGCCCATGCACTCCTCCCGACTCACTCTGTATAATAAAAGGTATTTTGATTCTAGCCGTACATACTTTAAACTGGTTCCCAATACGTTCTTATACAATATCAGAATCTCAAGAAAATAATCTTTAAACTCAAACCTGAAACTTCCGAAGTTGAAGACTTCTAACTTCATTTTCCAGTTGCATTGTTGCCGCAAATAACTTGGCTAAATAACTGATCGTATCAGTGGAAAATTTCTATTTGGAAAACGTCCGTCTACCGAACGTTCGAACTTAGACCATTAAAGCATGTGGCCGGAAAAGTCTGGAAATTTCGAAATAAATTGTTTAAAGTTAGGAGATATGTGTTGCACAAATGTTTCCTTTTAGAGGATACGACATACGTAAAAAATCGAATTGAATGTGGAAAGGGAGACTAGATCGATTTCTTATCGATTGCATTACCTAAAGAGAGACAAGTGTTAAGTGGTCACACTGCCACAAGGACATGAAACACCAAGGGTAAATCGGATCGCTGACTCAGCAGCAAAAAGAGTCGCCGGACTCATGTTAATTGGGCCAGATTGAACACTAGGCCTAACGGCATCAGCGATTTAATACACGAATATTCCCACAAAAATTTCGTGGGCGTGGAATGTAGATAAAACGTGTTGCGCGGATTGAAGCAAACCATCATATCCTATTAAGAGAACACCTTAATTTGTGAGGTAGGTTCATTTAGTAGTGTTGTCATTTAATAGTAAGCTTTAAACAACGGTATTAAGGATTGATCATTTTAAAAAATTGGCTGGTTTTCCTAATCAAAATTTTATCAAAGTTTTTCTTTAATTCTTTTTCTAATAAAAAATCTACGTACCAATACTCCAATACCAGTATTTTTTATATAATGTTTTTCAGGACTTAGGTGAGCAGTAAGTCTGGCAACACAGCGTTAAAGATTTGGCTAAAAGGCGAATGGAGTGGAGGTTTGAGAAGTTAATTTTAGGGACGAATTAAAGGCGAAGGTTTGAATTAGATATAAATAAAGGGCATGGGCGTGCGGCCTAGAAAATGGCAATAAATATGGTAGTATTTGGAGACAGAGGAAAACTAACTTGTCTGTAAAAAACATTTCTTAACACTGTTTTACGAAATTTACCATTCAGTTCGGGGGTTGAAACCAACCCCAATTCCATGTTATACCTCGGTGAAAAAAATCCTTAAAAGAGGAATCTATAACGCACTGTTTACTACGATTCTGAGCTTCGACAAGCAATTTTTTTTTAAATGAAGAGTTTATCATAAAAGATGAAGAACTCTCGCTTTGTAATGAGCAAATGGGAAACTGTAATGAAGGAACCCTTCAATTTAAATAGTTAACTGAAAAATTAGAAATTATTTTACACTGTATTGGAGTCAATAATCACCATTATAAGAGTAGTCTACTAAAATTAAAATTGCTTCAAGTTTTTGTGCAGCCTCACCGTACGCCTATGAAAATGAATATAAATAAAGGGCTGTATTTAAGTTTGCGAGAAGTGAAATGGGTATAAAAGAAAGAGGATTAATTAAGGTAATTTTCTTCGAAAACATTTTTAAGTGTATTATAATTGAAAAGTGTTTTTCGCCATAAGGACGGTAATTCTACTTTGTGACGGTATAATAAGGCTTTTTTGTCGCCTATCATTTACCGGAATGCGTGTGAACGGAACATTGTTAAACATCTTATTTTTCTTCCTTTCATCCATAATGTAAAGTACATCTCTAAGTATATCGTCTTGGCCATTGCTACCTGTCATTTATTTTAATAAAACCTCATTGTTGGATATCTGAAAGGTCTACAGGGTGACATATTTACGATTTTAATAATGTCACTTGTTTACCATTATTTTGCATAGAAATGTTGTCCTTGTTATCAAGAGCAGGTAGGCCTACCCCGTATTTGATAGGTTTATGGCGTTTGCAATTGTCAATTAGCAGGCACCCTTGTTAAGTGACCTCAGGGCCGGGCCTGGTCCATTTAGGATATATAGTCAATATTGAGAAAGCCTGTGTATTGTGAGGTTTGAGAAACTTGTTGAGTGTTGATTCTGTGGTGCATAGAAATATTAGTCTTCAACTAGTGTGTGTCTGTGTGTGACGCCCGTGAGAAAATTATGGCCTTGTTAGAAATAGTCCATCAATTTTTACGAAAAAGGTTTTTTTTATATAGAATTTATAGTAAATACAAACGTTTTTAATACAGTGCGTCAAAGCAATAGATCTAAAAACCAATGACCAAAATGTCATATTTTCTATGACAGAAGTAAAAAATACCCTTTTCTGGCCTCAACCACCATAATCGGCCTAATTACTCGGGAGCAACTTTGCGGATTCCGTTCTTGGAACTCAAACTGTATAAACTTTATATCAAGTCCCGCCAAAAGGCCGTATCGATCTCGTTGAGATTGCGTGCCCTTTTCCTCACGTCGGTTATATATCCATTTCTCTCGCGCTTATCGAAAATTATAAGAGGTGTTTAAAATTAGACAAGGAAAGAGCAAAGATTGTGAAACTAATTAGTAGGTTTGTAAAAAGTTTACTATAAAAAAAGAGCGACAGGAAGCTATTACCTACGTTTACTACTGACTTATAAGGGGTTCAAGGGGTTGAAGAAAGTTGATTATTTTTTCTGTACTATTATTTAAGTTGATATTTCCAAACTAATGAAAGTTGGGTTAATGCTTACTCCTATTGAAAAGATGGTCATTATAAATTTATCCCCACGTGTCCATCTTTGATGGAAAAGGATCGTGTCAGGGAATCTTCCTTTGCAATAGACTCTACCAATGCAAGAAAAATTCATAACCTCAATATGCCCACCTCTTAAGTTACGATTGTTCACATATCAAACTTTAGGGGAATACCACCTTGCAACTTGGAATAACGTGTAAATTACCCTTAATAGTAGCTGAAGCTTTATTTAGACTAAGGCACATATAGTTTTTGTTTGAAGGTGGGAGACAATGAAGTAATATCAAAGAAATTACCTTGTCGGACTTCCATTGTCCCTTTAGTTAGTATCTCTAACCGTTTTCAAGTGTAAACTAAATTATAATTCTAAGGCTACTGTCTTAAATACTATCCATGTGCAATGAAGCTTGATGACTCCGCCTACGTGCTTATTGGAGTGTGAAGTTTGAGCTGTTGGTTTTGGACAAGGAGAGGTTTCAAACTCTTTATCACAGAGCAACAAACGTTTGCAACAATCCGGAAGACCTTAATATTAAAATTTCAAATATCAAAAAAGATTTAAAACAGAATGGTTACCCTGAAACCTTTGTAACTAATACCATCCCAAAACTTAAAAATCGCGAAGTAAGAACTAATACAGACACGAAAGAGGAGCAAGCATTTCTTACAATACCTTATGTTAAGGGGATTTCTGAAAAGATTAGAAGGATAACCAAAACTATAATATCAAAACAGCCTTCAAATCCGGAAATACGTTTAGAAGCTTTCTTACAAAAGAAACCCCCCCCCCCCCCCCGTAATGAAAACACAAAAAATTGTATCTCTCAAATACCTTGCGAGTGTGGCGAATCGTACATTAGAGAAACAAAAAGACCTCTTCCCTTACGAGTTAAAGAATATCTGAAACATACTTAAAGAGGTGAAACTTCGAGATCAGGTATAGCGGAACATGTATGGACCAACCAACATAACAGTGGTCAGGAGCCAAGGTTTTGGACAAGGAACAGCAGTGAAGAAAACGAAAATTCAAAGAAACAGCTTTCATGAATCAAAATACCCACATATTTAGTAAACCAAGTATAGATATCCCCAATA
Organism: Polydrusus pterygomalis; assembly: GCA_963969555.1. NCBI lineage: Eukaryota > Metazoa > Arthropoda > Insecta > Coleoptera > Curculionidae > Polydrusus > Polydrusus pterygomalis. The sequence continues at coordinate 14,149,350 of OZ018383.1, forward strand.
TCTAGGAACCTCTTCTTGTCCAAAACCAACAGCTCAAACTTCACACTCCAATAAGCACGTAGGAGTAGTCATCAAGCTTTATTGCATAGTATTTAAGACAGTAGCCTTAATTATAATTTAGTTTACACTTGAAAACGGTTAGAAATACTAACTAACCGAAACGTTGTGTTGAGTAACAAAATTAAGACAATGTAAGTCCGACAAGGTAATTTCATGAGCTCAAATATGAAGTTCCAGTTGATTCCTAAGTGGAATATCTTGAAAACTTGGCGACTTTTAGCACATACATTGTTCTAAATACCACTAATAAAACTGAATAATTGCAAAAGACGCAAAGAATAGTAACAAGTCGGGTATTATTCAATAATAGATATACCGGTTGTACTATTAGGTAATACACGATTGCTTACAATGTCTTGCACCCACACCTAGTTATAAGTGACACTAATATTCTTTTTTTGCATTGCAGGTTTCACTTTTCTTTTGTCGCAATCGGATATAAGCATACGACTCATACGAGGTCTAGTTATCTTTAGATATTTTGACTGCCAATAACATATTAGTCAATGCATATTGCATATTCAATAAGAATGTGTTTGCAATATATTTAAACATCTTAGAATCTGTTGCAAGTGTAATTGCGAATATACAACTTTCTTTTTACCAAACAATAAAGAAGTTCGAAGTGTTGGGGCCAGTACCCCATCAATTAATGGTAATTTGCTAACTTTTTAAATGCTTTATAATAGATATAGCACTTTTTATGTGGAAGAAAAGCTATTTACGTGCATGCCCATCGTTAATGGACATCTAGAAATATGACCAGTGAGCGTCAGCGTCGAAAGTGCAAAAATCGTTTATTTTCTCAAATCAGAAACCAGCAAACAACTTGTAAATGAAGTTAAAACGTCTTCTAGAATTCAGCCCTTTTTAAAGACTTGCCAACCTTCGAATACATAAAACTCAGTCGTCCAAAAAATATTAACGTTCCGAAAACTCCAGGGTTAACGGGTGTAACGATAATAGGGGCTGCTTGCACAGCCCGATAACGATTCTTTAAAACCGAAAAACATCGGAACGTTACGTACAATATCGTAAGCAGAAACGTCACCATTAGAAGTAAGGCTTTTTCTTTTGAGCCGACAAACACTATTTTGTCAAGGGCCCAACGGGTCAGAGAAATTTGCGTTTAACGAATGCCGTTAAACGGTTGCAAAAACTACCCAATGCTTATAACTTTATGTTATGTGTTATTAGGCTGTTTTAAGGGGGTGAAGGTTCACTCTGTATGGGGTAAAACGGGGTTATGGCTCGCCGCGTTTTTAGCTTTTTACGAGTTTTATGGTTTTTATGAATATTAGAAGCATGTTGTCGGCTTAAAGGCAATGAACTGAAAAATGGATGCTTTATTTTTAAGACTAAACAGGTTGATTTACTAGACGATTGAAATGTTTTACTTGAAATTGTTTTAGGATTTTTGGTAAACTACATCTCAAAGTATATCGTCTTGACTTTAGCTACTACTAGTAATTTATTTTAACAAAACTTCATTGTTGTGTCCCTGGAAGGTCTATAGGGTGACATATTTACGATTTTAATAATGTCACTTGTTTACAGTTATTTCGCATAGAAATGTTGTCCTTGTTATTAAGAGCAGGTAGGTACACCCCATTTACGATAGGTTTAAGGCGTTTGCAATTGTTATTTAGGTTGGGCATCCTTTTGTTAATTGGATTGGTTCTGATAGTGGATTGGTTCCAAACTGCTTGTTGGTCAAGAAATTTAATCCCTCAATTTATTTTCACGCGTAAACAGCTAAAATTGGCCCAAGTTCTTGCCACAATTGATCGTCAAGAAACTGGAACTTGTTCTAATTTTTTTAACCACGTTAAAGGAAAACGTAGTAATTTCTAGTGTTTTTGTTGGTTGTCAACATACGGATCTGTATACGGATCTAAAGGTATATGTCTATAGGGGAACGTTGCCTATATTGAACCGCTACCTAAATTGGACCACAGTACATTTCTCCGAAACTAAACAAGTGCCATATCATCTGGCAACACTGTAACATACTTCCACCCAGAACCTTTGATCGGCAACAAACTCAAACTAGTTGGCCATTAGTGCTTGGCGTGAACAGAGCAAAACGTAATTTACACAATTTTAATGTAATTCTATTAGGATTTTCCTAAGAATTTACCTTAGAACCATAAAACTCTAAGCAAAATCTTTTTTATGGAAGTTATCAAGTAAGTTTTTCTTTTTCTATTTCTCCTATTACCATGCCATATTTGTTTTTTCTTGTTTCTTTCCTGGGTGGTTTTGTAAAACACGTGGTAGTTGCTTAAATTGGACCACTGGGTGATTGCCAAAATTGAACCGGTCCAATTTAGGCTATTTTTCCAAATTGTGCAAAAATACTTTTTCTTTTTAAATAAGTTAAATGTCATGAACTAACACCATTTCAATATTGCTATAAAAAATTTTCTTTGAGTTAAAAAATGAAACTATGACTGGTCCAATATAGGAAACTAATAGGTACTTTTTTTTTGCATTGGGATGTCTTCTACCGAAATTTTGATTGTAAATTGTTTTTTTGAAATATAAGTATAAAACTTCCTATTCTTTCTTTCCAATTTGATTTTTTATTTATTTATTTAACACCTAAGCTTCCGATTTAAATCATGTGGTCCAATTTTGGAACCCCCAGGTGCAGTTTAGGCAACCGGTTTCCTATATTGAACCACTTGCAGAGGTTTTTTTATAACCTGGTATATCATAGATACTTTGAAATAAAATTCTGCAAAAAATCCTGCAGTTGAACAACATACTAAAATATACTAAGGTATAGCTTCAAGATCGATTTTGCGTTATTATCAGGATATATGATAAGAAATCTGGAAATTGGTTCAATATGGGCAACCTTCCCCTACCTCTTAATAATAAAGATATTATATTGAAATAAATTTTGCAAACGTGGCAGATCTTTGGGCCAGATATAATTTGATAACATTTGTGCTTTGTCCATGACAAAATCCATTCTTACTACAATATTCCTATTTGAGACAAACAAGCAACATGAATGGAAACCAATATAACGAAAAAAATGAACAGCACGTAGGCAGCCTTTGTAATTTAACAACGTAAATGTCAAAGTGAGGGTGGAATTGCACGATACAATTTTCTTCTACTCAAATAATAGCCGCCCACATATCATTTTCTGGTTCTTTATTTCCCTGATTTTTCTTTTTTGGTTTTCCCGATTAAAAAATATCGAAACATTGTTTAAAAAACTAGAGATAAGCTTATTTATAGTTATTTATACAAGGGAGGTAGGTAGCACTGGCCAGTGGAGGACGTGGGTGAACAAACACCCCCGCAGACCCCGCACCGCGGGGAAGGGGGGGCCAGCCCACATTGACGGCCCCTTCAAAATTTGCTGCCAGCTTTGCTTTTCATAGGTATTTCATTTCATAATTAATTTTATTTTTTATATCCTGAAAATGTAACTTCGTTAATTGAAGAATTATACGTGAAAGCGCGGAATTTACAAACGATATACCATAAAGACTTGTCCATTGACTTTCCTAGTCAAATTTTAAGCCTCAGAAAGGGACTGGGAGATAGTATTTCAAAATTAAAAATAGTGTATGAACTTGAGGATCATTTATTAATAAAAAATCAGTGTGTTCTTCAAATTTTCCAGATGTATCTAGTGCAGCGATGTTATTTCTAACTTTACCAGTTAGTGTGGCATCAGCGGAACGATCTTTTTCCAAACTTTAAATAGTAAAAACCCATTTACGTAACACCGTGGGACAGCAACGCCTTTCGGATTCATCCTTAATCAGTATCGAACACGAGTTTGTTAAAACATTAAATATCGACGAAATTATAAACGATTTTGCAAAAAAAACTCTCGACGATCTGGTCGTTTTGTATAATACCTTGTATACTACTTAGTGACATAATGTTTGTGCAGACTTGTTGCAGGACCGGTTCTGAACCTCCTGGCGCCCCCGGGCAAGGGTCTTATTTAGCGCCCTCGAAATTTTTATTTCATATTTTTTTCCTGAGTATATACTTATACCATCAAAAATATCTAATTTTTTTGACGTGAGCTGCAGTTTGTCCCTGGCTTTACCATTGTGCACTTTGTTTCAAAAGTCTTTTGACAGTGGAAGTTTTCCCGAAATCTGGAAATTCTCAAATTTAATTCCGATTTTCAAATCTGGCGACAAAAGTGACATAGAAAATTATCGGGGAATTTCTTTACTCTCTATTATACCAAAAATATTTGAGGCAATCTTAAGCGACGAACTTTTTAACACATACAAATACCACATTATAGCTGAACAGCATGGGTTTTATAAAGGACGCTCAACATCAACCAACTTAGCCATATACCACGATTTTTTGGTTTCATCGGTGGAAGCAGGAAAGCAGGTGGATGTTGTCTACACCGACTTGTCCAAAGCCTTCGATAGTGTTTGTCACCAGCTGCTTATAAGAAAGCTTTCCAATATTGGGGTCTGCGGAACATATCTCAAGTGAATAGAATCTTATCTTTCTTCTCGTAAGCAACGTGTCACTGTATGCGGATCATTCTCTGAGGAAGTGCTGGTAACGTCAGGTGTTCCGCAAGGTTCGCACATAGGTCCCATTCTCTTTATCCTTTTCATAAATGATGTTTTGCAATGTTTCAAAAGATCTTACTGCCTCATATATGCGGATGATCTTAAGTTTCTTTTCCATTGTTTCACCAGGAGACAACCATATGCAGAGTGACCTTGACAGTTTTGTTGACTGGTGCATTAAAAACTATTTAAAACTAAACGTAAAGAAGTGCAAAGTTTTAAGATTTTTCAAATGTGTTTACCCACAGAGTGTCACCTATACTATTAACAACATTAACTTGGAAGCTGTGTCGCATTTTAATGATCTTGGCGTAATTTTTGATAGCGATTTATCATTTAATATGCATATAGACAACATCATTTCCAAGAGCTTTAGGCTGCTGGGTTTCATAAAGCGACACACAAAACATATTTCGGACATCAAGGCTTTGACAGCCCTCTACAACTATTTGGTGCGCAGTATTATGGAATATTGCTCTGTAATTTGGAGTCCATATTATCAATGTCATATTAACAGACTGGAAAGGGTACAGAATAAATTTGCGAAATATCTGCTTTTTAAATTACATTTTCCATATCAAGGCGTTTCTTATGAAACTAGGCTCCTTCTATGTGGTCTACAAACGCTTGAATATAGCAGAAGGAAGGCTCTGTTAATTTTTTTATACAAGGTGATCAATGGTCATGTGAACTGCGAGTGGTTACTGCATATGATCTCATTGCGCGTCCCAGTAAGGAGAACCAGACAACTTCAATTATTCCTGAAACGGACACATCGGACAAATTACGGTAGAAGTGCGTTTGTTGAAAGGATGTTAAGTAATTACAACAGACATTTTGCAGATTGTGATATTTTTGGGACGAGTCTCGGGGCGCTAAAGAGACATTGAATTTATACAATGTAACTATGTGTCTTAATATATGTACCATTTAGATCTTAGGATTCTGTAGAGTACATTGTAAATAAGTAAATAAATAAATAAATAAATAAATAAAGATATTTTAAGAAGGAGAGACTCTCTGTGCAATCTGCAGTGACTAATTTGCAAATAATTTGCTCCTTTCAATGTTTTAATTTTAGAAAAAAACAAGTCGACACGAGTCTATCCAACTGAACCTGCTGTTTCTTTTTTAGTCGCCGCGCCGCGCTCACCGCGTCGCGCTAAGGGCAGACTATAAATATCGAGGTTTAAAGATCATCGATGTTCCATTTTCGATGTTTTTTTGGCCCCTATTAAATGGGTTAAAGGCACCCGCTTTGTTTCAGAATTTATTAAAAGTACTTGGGCGCCCTTATCTTTTAAATATTATATTACACATCGAAGGTTTGGCATTTTGCGCCCCTTGGACTTTGCGCCCCCGGCGTCTGCCCGGGTTGCCCGGGCGCTGGGACCGGGCCTGCTTGTTGAGTGTTCATGTGTTTTACTGTTTTCTGTCTTTTGGATTCTATGAGGCTCGATCACTGCTACCCCCGTTACTACCATACATGGTAAGCAACTTTATTAAGTGGTGTTTTAAAATTTTGATTTTGCATCGTGTTGGTTGGAATATTACGTATTATGACTTAATAACTACCTATGTTATGTCTACGAGTCTAGAGTCTACCTAGGATTATAAAATAAATTCGAATTGTTTGCTGTTTTAATAGTAGGTACTTAACACATGATGTTGGTTTAAGCCTAATTAAATTATTACACGATTAACGAATTCAAAAATGCATAAACTTGAACCTAATTAGGCAATCCAACGATGTGTCAAAAATGACAGTGGTTGGCAAATACTGCTTTATAATTGGTGCAAGTGGCTTAATGCTTTTTGCCCTTAGGGATGTTCCGATACGCTGAAAGTATCGATCTTTTGTATCGATCCAGATCGATACAAATATATATAGGTATATAGAATATAGGCAATACTGGCATTCTGTATACCAAGAAAGGATAGCCAAAACTTTGGGTGCGCGCGGATTGAGGTAGAAGAGCAGCAAATGCAGCACGAACGACGCGTGGGTTTTGAAATTTTGGGATATATCGATACTATCTGAACGATACCGAGTAAAATATTTCGATACTCATTATATATCGAATAAAAAATATCGATACAAAATATCGGAAGGTAAAATATCGATACTCAAAAATATCGTATCGTATGGCGCATCCCTAGTTGCCCTCCACTGCCATTTAAAGTCACGTGGTTTGGATTCCCTAATAGTGATGAAAATAAGAAGTATCATTTTCCATTCGTTATAGAGAGGGGGCCCCTGAAAACGTTTGCGGGTTGCGGGGGCACTCAGTTTGTGTTACACCACTGTAGAAGTCTCGAGTGTGCGTGCGGAAAGTGAACTTAAACTATTTATATCACTTGCTAAACCTAAATCAGGTCCTAGTACTCCAACTAATCCTAGCACACAGTTTTCGTAAATACCTCCTGTATCCAAATTTTTGCTCAACCCCTAAGTTGAAGAAAAAAAAACAATCTGCAAATTTTGCTTCAATTCGCCTATCAGACGTTTTCTTACCTTCTAGTTCTTACGAATATCAACGTTACTTTTATTCCCGTTTCGTTATAAGGCCGGATCCCACGGGATACAGGCGTCCCACTCGTGGCGTTTCGCCTACACCGAAGATCCCAAAAAGGATAAGTGGCAAAAGGACTGAACGAAAATATACGTAATAAAGTGTGATGCCACCGAAGGTTTTTCGGCTACGAGGGACGTTCAAAAACTGTAAAAGACATTTTTGGATAATCGTTCTAATCGTAGCGAGTAGAAACAAAGTAACCCTTTATATTGCTTTAAATTTCACACCTGTGTGGATCAACGACGGTCAACTATAGGAAAATCGTTTAATTCATAATGTTCGGCTTTTATAGACGACATTCTATCATATGACATGTATACCGGGTGTTTCTCAAAAGTCATTCACCCCTATACCTTTTATATATTATAGATATTAAAATGAAATTTTGAGATTATGCATAAGAGATGAGTCTGCATTTATTTGCATAATTTTTAATTTGTTAGCACTTCCGGTTTTTAAATGGGACATCTTGTATATCTTTACTTATTTGGGTTCAGCATAACATTATGAGTCACTTGTCATTTTTTGACGTGTTATAACATTTTTATGTTTATTTTTTATTTTCAATCTAGAGTGCTACAAATTAGTTAAATCTGTTAATTTATAGTCAAGTAGTATAAATATTATAAAAATTAAAATTATGTCATAATAATTGACTTTCTAAGTTTCACAAGCGTTTAAAAAGTGAAATGTTGGTTTCTTGACGTTTACTCCATTTTTCCAAATGGAACGATGGTGGTTCACTAGGATATATTTAAAACGAGCATTTGTTTTCCAACAATTTGATACCATACACTCCTATGCTATTTTAAAATTGACACTGAAAAATTGGCCCTTAATCCCTATCGCACATTTAAAAGCGTTATGCATATTGCCGCCCTTCTCTTTTCCAACGAAATATAAAGGCGGCTTTGAAAAACAATGGAATGGTTTTGAAAAGCAACCTGGCTTTAATTTAAAGTTGTAATGTCATTAGTTTATAAAACATACAATACATACAATCTTGCTGCTTCAGAAGAATTTTTCTGGTCACTCCAAAAATTTGAAGCATATCAATTTGTTCATCACCATATTGGTTTTTAAAACCATTCCATTGTTTTTCAAAGCCGCCTTTATATTTCTTTAGTAAAGACAGGGCGGCAATAATGCATAACGCTTTTTAATTTGCGATTGGGACTTAAGGCAATTTTTTCGTGTCAATTTTAAAATAGCATGGGAGTTTATGGCCTCAAATTGTTGGAAAAATAATGCTCGTATTAAATATCCTAGTGAACTACCATCGTTCCATTTGGAAAAATGGAGTAAACGTCAAGAAAAGAAAATTTCGTTTGTTCGCTTGTGAAACTTAGAAAGTCAATTATTAGGACATAATTTTAATTTTCATATACTACTTGACTATAAATGAACAGATTTAATTAATTTGTAGCACTCCAGATTAAAAATAAAAAATAAACATAAAAATGTTGTAACACGTCAAAAAATGATAAGTGAGGTGTCATTTTACTCAGAATGTTATGCTGAACCAAAATAAGTAAAAATATACAAGATGTCCCGTTTAAAATACCAAAGTCAAGGTCACTTCCGGTCAAACCGGAAGTGCTAACAAATTGAAAATTATGCCAATAAATGCAGACTCATCTCTTATGCATAATCTCAAAATTTCATTTTAATATCTATAAATACAGAAAAGTTATAGGGGTGAACGTCTTTTGAGAAACACCCGCTATAAAGACCTATGTACTTGTAAAATGAAAATCCTGACGCTAAATCATTTGCTTCACAGATCTGGTACCACCTTATAATATTGCTTTGTTATCATTTTCCCACCATACGTAAAAACTTTTAATTTCATTACCATTTTCACAATAACCTAACATTTCTTCGATAGAGTCCCTGTATTTTCGGTTGCCTGCTCTACAAGGCGTAATATGTTCGTCCTTGAATATACTAGCGTTACTCGGTGTTGCCACGTTTTGTAGAATCCCAAGCGATTGTAAAACTTTTACTAGATGATAGGGATATCCTAAATTCGTCATTCTGATTTGCTTCATTTTACCATAAACATAAAACCAATAAGGGAAGAAAAGTTGGCAGCAGCGTATTTCTCTAGCGTAAAGCTTTGCTTATATTCCACGTGGTTTTATTCATAAACTCGTGGGGAACCTGGTGGGGTTTTTGGGACATATTTGGGTATTCTTTCCTTAGGTTGTTTCAATGTCAGCATTGAATATAATAAATTCGATTATAATGAAAATTACCACTCAATTTTTTTTTATTCGACCCGGTATCTGTTTTTATTCAGCCCAATTGAAATGACGTCAAATCTAACAATGTTTTAGATTCTAATTAAATGATTCTTAGTTTACGTCGTTTTTGGACGTATTTAGTTGATGGGAGTTCGATTGAAAAATAAAACATTTAATAAATATTTTTTCCTCGTACAGAACGATATTTATTCGACAATAAAGTACCTTTTATCGTCACTACGTCACGAAAGGGCCGGTGACGTAGCCCGCCCACGTGACCCAAAACGTCATCCCACAATAATTACGCAGGGGCGCGGCACGGAATCGTAATGTATAAATAAAATTGGCAACATTGAAATGTCGCGAGTGGGCGAAAATGGCGCCCGGAGATAAACACGGCAGAATTTTAATTAAATCCTGGAAAAGCTGGAATCGGGAAAATCGGAGAATTATTGGACATGCCGGGAAATGATAGTAATAAAGCGATAAAGTACTTTTAGTGTTTTGTTTAGTGATTTCGAGAAGTTCTTTATTTCATGTGATATATTTGCTAGGATTACTGGTTGCTCTGGGAAATGATATGGATCTGAATTAAAGGGTGGGGGTTTCCTATCATTTCGTCATCCCCTACCTACCTAGCTACACAATATGAGTTTGATAAATTCTCGCATATATTTTTTATCTCTCACATTTCTGACCGCTTTAACTCAAATTATGAAATAGGGATATTTTATACGAATATATCCAACTTGCGTACAAGGATTATTTCTTCCAACTTGCGTACATGGGTAGGTAGGTCCTGCGAACCAGGTAAAACTGCAAGAGTACATTATTCCAACTTGCGTACATACAGTTCCTACTTATTTTACTCACATATTCAAAAATACCTTCTGCTAGCAGAAACCTAATCCTGCACAGCCACCGCAGATTTCTTTTTAATACCCAATGAGTGTTAATGTGCATAGGGTGTATGAGTTTGGGTAGTTTCTTTGTAATAGTAAAAACCGAGGAACATCAATATGACGAAGCTTAAAAGAGAGATACGATAAGAAAAAAAAACGATTTCGAGTAGAAGGTTTTGCTTGTATAAACAAAATCGTAAGGTAACTCCCACCTACTAGTAAACTATCTAGTATGGTACACTGATGTTAAACGGGGCTATCACAACCAAACGACTTGTATCAGGCAAGCTGGCCTTAAGGTTACCACTACCGATTCACATCAAGAATCACCATGAAATGGCGACACAACCTTCACACGTCACACATAAATGCCATAAACAATCAACTGTCTATGGATTCCTAATTATTCATTTAAAGAAACAGATAGACGTGGAACTGCTTAAAAGTCTAAGCTAAGGGCCTAGAACCAGCACTTGTAATATCGAAACAGGTGATGAAGGCGATAAATCAATCTCACCAGTTAAAGCAAGTAATTTTTGCTAACAGGCAACAAGAAGGTACCCACAAAATGCTGACTATTAGAAGGAAATCTCCTTACATTAAATTATCTCCATATCACTGGCTTTGCGAGAATACTGAATACCGTCGCTGTGACAGTTTCAGGCATGGACAAGTTGAAAGAAACCCAATTGAATGAAAAGAATAAACAAGTATTTTATAATTAGATGACACACAAATGAGGCTATGAGCGCAATATCGGACTAACCCCAATATAAATAAATGTAGGAAAATAGGTTTCAAAAAACGGCGAAAATCAGTTCATTCATAATTACCTTCTTTTAGATCATTCCGAACTAAATCAACTAAAGTGGGTTTAAGGCCATCTATATCTCATAATTTTTTTACAAAATTTTAACTATGTAGAGACTTATTTTCGACTTTTGAATGTGGGTTAGTCCACTGTGCATTCAGAATATTTTTAGTTCTTTGGTGTATTATCATAAATTATTACTCGATACTTTATCAAACTCTATTATCTACTATAAAAGAAATTTAAAAAGAAAATACAAAACTTAACAAAGTATCTCATTCATTCCGTCGTCAGATGGGGAGGGGGGCACCTATTTTTTCATCCAGGACAGTAGCTATAAGAATCCTAAATCAAAAATATTTTTAATCTTCAATTAAAAAAGTTAAGGTGTCAAATAACTGTCAAATTTTGACAGATAAATGTCAATTTAAAAAAAAAATTCTTGTCGAGGGTTAGGTATAGCTGCAAAAATGCGAAATTAAAAACAAAAATGTTATACCTGAGCTGTCAAATTTTGACAGGTAAGTGTCAAATTTCTGCCTTTTTTCATCTGGAATAGTAGCTGCAAGAATCCCAAATCAAATTTTTTTAACTCTTCAAATAAAAAAGTTACATTTGACAGGTGTCAAATTTTGGCAGATTGACATGATATGCTTTTTTCGACGTTTTTTCATATTAAAAAATGAAGAAAAACGACCTGTATGTTTGATTTCCGCTCAAACTAATTTTAGACCCAGCAACAATCCACATAGACAGCTAAATTATAGCAGCAAAGTGGACCAACTACTGCGCTTAGTCCACTTTGCTTCTCTGTATTCCCAACGAATATAAAATTCCAAAACTAGGTTAGTGCTGCCAGCTAGGAGCGAGAAGAAAAAGGTCGGTTGATCAACTTTGGAGTTGATAAAAGTCGATATGCCGAATAAGATTCTGTAATAAAACGTTTTTTGAATTTATGTGGGTTAGTCCGTTATTGCACTCATAGCCTCAAATAAGCTATAATGCTGTACCTTAAAGATATAACGCTACACATTTAACCCCCCACCCCATTAACTATATTAGATGAAAAAACATACGACTGATACAACGCTAGCTAGTAGCAATGTACGTAAATTAAAGCAACCATATCCCTTTATTGTTATTGTTGACAATAAATTCCCATCGCCATCGTAGGCCCGAGTTGTTGCAAACCCTACGCTTCTGCGACGGGGTTGTTTATCAATTACTTAATTGCTTTATCTGGCACGTTTCGCCTGCAGCCTTAAACTAATAATTATCTGGCCCTGCCCCTGAATCGGATCCAGCGCACACTCAGTTTTATCCCGAATGCCTTTTCGTTATTTTGGATTTTCATCCCTTATTGCCGTCGTCGTCGTCTGTTGAGCAGTGGCAGAGAGGAGATCGTTAACTGAGGATTATAAGGCCACTCGACGACCTCGTTTCACCTCCAATCTCTTTATATGGCTGATTGAAGTAGTTACCAGTGGCAGGTTTAGAGTATATCTACGTTATTCTATATAGAGAAGTAATCATTTAATCAAGTGGAATACAATATGTAAAGAATCACGAGATTTAACTATAACCATGTAGTTATTGAAGAATGAGGAAAAACTCTCTCCAACTGTACCATCCTGCTCTGTAAGAGCAGGTAACGTGAGTTGTGGGAGGCCAACTTGCTTGCTATACAACATATTATGGTTTGGTATGGTTATTTTTATATCTCAACTTGATTTAACGCATATTCAACAGGAGGATACTTCTGTAGTTCTCCTCGTATCGTACTAACTAATTTAATAGTTATCTAATAGTTACGCCTATGTCGCATATACACGTTTATTATCATCCCTTTTCCTCTCACCTCTATTACAGAGAAGCGAAAATCGGAGGGAAATCAGTGTTGCCAATTTGCCAATGATTACTGGCATTTGCCAGAAATGTTTCAGTTATCCCATTTTCCACGATGGCGACCCTAACAAACATTGCTTCCTTAATTTACGTGCAAAAATTCATGTTTTTTATCAATTCTAAATACACTCCCGGGCAAAAAAAACGGGCATCATAAAATTTGGATTAAGTTTGGGACTTTAGGTATAACTTTTTTATTATTACTCCGATTTAAGTGATTTTTTAGAGAGCGATAGATACATTTATTAGTTTTAACTTCCCTATACAAATTTTAAGAGAAATTGTTTTTTTTTTACATATTATACAAGGATAATCGAAAAGTGTTTTTTTTTTGCTTAGTGTCAAAACACCCTGTGGAACAATTAAGAAGCAAAATTGCTTCAAAATATCAGTTTTCATTGGCCCGCAAATATTCTTTGCATTTTGGTTTTTGGTTCATGTCAATACGTGCATTCGTTCTCACCCAAATGCAAAATGATCTTGATGATGTCAATAATTTAAATTTTTCCATAATTTTCTCATTGCCATTGCATTCAAAATAAAATAGACTTATAAAATGCAAGAAAACAAATGTTATTGTAATAATCAAGATTTAATACACGAATAAATTTACGGAAAAAGGTGCGTATATAAAATAACATTTTCGGAAAACAAACTTAACAGGTACCAACAACAACTTTTTCACTTAAACACATCTCTATTATTTCTATTGCCTTCTCTAGCCCTTACTACTGCCTGTACACGTCGGTTCATGCCATCAATTAGCCCGCGAATATCATCCCGGGTAATATTCCTCCATTCTTGACTCTTATGACGCGGTAGTAATTTAGGTCCAGTTGCTGGTCCACGTAAGTTTAAAAAACCTTCGTGCAAACTTCGACGAACTGTCCAAGAACTGACATTTTTAATTCGAACCTCTCGAAGTTGGTTTTTTGCCTGTACTGACGTCAAACGACGATTCCGAAGAATTTTAAGTACAAGAAATCGGTCATCAATAGCTTTAGTTTTGCGTTTCCTAAATTATTGACATCATCAAGATCATTTTGCATTTGGATGAGAACAAATGCACGTATTGACATGAACCAAAGCACGGGAGTGTATATTTTTGCCTAAAGTGATGTCGTCTTAGTTCTATTTTCTGTTAATATCTAACACAAACTAATGGTATATAGGCATGTCCAGATCTAGGGTCTTTTAAAGTATTTTACTTAATTCCTCTACGTAAACCAACTTCTAAACGAACACTAATATAACCAAGAAATCATTAAAAAAGCAGCAATGAGAATAAAACTGGTAGGAATTCCATGTTTAACTTGTCAGAAATTCAATTCCTGTCAACAATTCTTTATTAACATGTTGGCAACACTGTGGGGGGATGAGTGGCGCGAATTTTCCAGTTTCACTGGGTTATTAGGCTGAGCAAATATTTTCGGAGCAACTGCGGCATGGCTTTCAGACTTTATTGTTTTATCGGCGAACGGAAAATAGATTTCATATCGAAGATGTACGAGGCAGGTATGGAAAATAAATAAATTGTTTCTGGCATAAATAAAAAATAATAATCTCTTGGGAGTGTCTTATTTTTATGTACTATGTATGTTTAGACCAGGGCTGAAGCCTTTGAAAATGGTAAAAGGTGAAAAAAAATAATAGTAGGATGAAACCCATTGGAAAAGGAAGAGAATATAACAAAAATGAAAGGAAAAATAATTTACAGGCGATCCGAGGTCGGGAAGTGGAAACGGGTGAGTTGTCTCGATGGTTGGTAAATCATTGGTGTACAACACATAAAGCAAAGGCCCTAAAAATGTTGTTGGTAGACGAGCTGAGACCACATCATTTACTTCCACTTCGAATAGGCATTCTAGTAATTGAAATTTTATTAGTTTCAAGTTTTTACCTGGAATAATTCTTCTTATTTTGCATAGAATATCTTGATGCCAGACCTTATCAAAGGCATGACTTACATCTAGAAATACTGCGATTTTCTAGTGAGTTTTTTATAACATCGACAATGAGTAACCTTGGCGGAACACAAATTGATGATGTGGTATCCAGTTCTTCTGATTTAAATCTTTATTTATTCTGTTGAGTAAAAGTATGTCTGGAACTTAGGAAATAATGATGATTTTGCGAATTTATAGTGATCGGGGACAGTAATCCAGTCTTGTCATTGCATTAAGTATGTACCAGTCTCTTTTATGGTAATTCTCTTAACATTTTTGTAATTATATTTTCAGACTTTGTCAGTCTAATGATCGAGTTAGGATTTCTTCAAGTTCTTGTACTTGATCATTGTAATAAGACTTCTGCTAGATGTTCTGCCTTCTGTCTATCGGTCCCGCTGTCCTGGAGATGTTGTGTATTTGCATATGGGTGGCGCTATAAATATGAAGAGCTTTTTTAAAATATATTATTTAAAAAAATAAATTAATACCTACCTATGTTTTAAGGCATGGACTATTTTCGAACTTCGCAACAGAACTGTATCATTAATTAATAACTCTTTCATAATTATTATCGATGTTCAGGCATTATTTTTATCGTTTCTTCGCCTGTATTTGCCGGCGTCGCCACCGTATGTATCTATAACCTTAATAAAAGTAGGTGTAACGTGAACGCACCAAGATCAGACCGATTCCCACGGATGGTATTGATTTTAAAACCAAAGAAGGCGGGTTGTTTTGTATACATACACATATACGTAAATCCGTGTGTATTTTCTATTTTGTGAAGAAACAACGGAGGCGTAAACAATTTTACAACCCATTATTATCTTATTCTTGCGGTTGTTACTCGAAAGCTTGACAAATACACAATGAAAAATAAAGTTAGGAATCGGAGTTACATTTTTACTATCTGCATGATTTCTTTTGTACTTTATGTGTTAGGTTGTGTCTATTTGTATAGGATATATATTTGCATCCATAAAATTAAGACTCGTATGTTCCATCAAGCGCGGATTCAGGGAAGCGCGGAGGGGGGGGGGGGGTGGAGTTCCCCCCTCCCCCCCGAGCGCTAATCACTTTATGAATTTAATATACCTCATGCGCGTTCAATAAAAATAAGGCTAAATTTATTTTATAGATGCTTACTTTTACCGTTACTGGGTTTCTCCCATAGACAATTTACCTTTAGATACCTACAGCTTATCTCCTGCGCAAACAAAAGTTACGTTTTATAGGTGAAAAAATGCGTCCGAGTTCATGACTCGCCGGTCAGCTGTCTTCCTTCTGAACACCGTCGTGCATGTGCACAAACCTCGTGTTATCGGCCTGTTCTACTTTACCGACATGCTCAAGATACTCTCCAGTTGCTCTCCAGAACCGGCTCGGCCGCTATTTTTGTTGTTGTGTTTTAAGGTTTCTCTGTGGATTTCTTGTAGTTTTCTTAGCTATCGTGGATTGTGGGTGTTTAATATTTACGGATTTCTAGTTTTTGTGTACTTTAGTGAATTGTGATAGTGAGAAAATTAATTGTGTCAAAGTTGCTGGTTGGTGAAAATCTGTGCACCCCGACATCAAGTTCTCGGGCAAACACTTTTTCAAATTCTTGAACAAAACAAGTTTTTGCCAAATTGTAAAAATCAATACAAGTTATATACCAACTAATATTTGACTTAAGGTTAGGTGCGCGATAACACCGTAGATTGGTTATTTTGCTGGTTTTGTTTGTTTTTATATTCGATTTTATAAGACTAGTTTAATTCACCTGTTCTTGTTCTCTTCCTTTTCGAAGTAAAAACACAACGACGAATCATTTATAAACAAATTTTAAAAACAAAACCTTAAAAACAATTCTCTATCCTTAAAATCTGATAGGTTTGCTACTACTAAAAATGCCAGAAATCACTACCTACCTTTTTTACCAACTTGATCAAAAATTGAGAAGAAATTTCAATTTTTTGGCAAGAATTTAAATTTTAAAGCCCGGACCTGTCTATTTTCCCATTCGTCAAACGATAATGTTGCAGTGCGCATGTCTAATCGTGTGTAGCTTTGTTTACATGCGCGAGGCCATAAATCTACCACTTTCGTGATTATTGTTTGCTTATCTAAAGGTAAATTGTCTATGGTTTCTCCATATTCAGGCACTATGTTGAGACAGCAAAAAAGTAGAAACAATACATTTTGGACGATTTGGAGTCCTCTATTATGAAATTATATCGCTTAAAAGGGATCAGTTTAAAGGGAAGCAAACTAGTAGGAGATATGGTAGAATATTATATGCCACCTCTTCAGGTCTGGAAGACAATTCTTTGAGTGTGCATTTGCATGTGTAGGAGTAAACAACAGCAATAAATAATCATCCATAACAAAGATGGAAGAACACCAACCAACGTGGGCACGTTGGCGTTTACACGAAGCGGTAAATGGAGAACGTAAGCTCCATTAACGCATAAAAGGTAAATTGGGGAGAAAGAGCAATAAAATAATTGATGGTCAAAAAAGGTACAGGTAAATTGGGGAGAAACATCTCATCATGTAGCAGGTAAATTGGGGAGAACAAATAGGTACTTAGGCAATATTCTATTTACTATTCAGAACTGAGATATTTAAATAAAAGTCGATTTTATAGTAAGAAAATATATTGTTCTACTTATTAAAAACAAATATTTAAAATTTAAAAAAATGCTCTGATAACAACGAACAAACCGGTTGCCAATACACTTTTTAGAACCGATTGGAGAGGTGGAAGGAAAATGTTAATAATATTACTTGTAATACAGCCCTTTTGAATTCTACCTACCTATCTTTATACATTATCCCCAGTTTACCTGCGACAATTTTAATCCTTAGATTCGCTTGGCCCCAATTTACCTACCCTAAAAAGATTAAATCCCGAATTTACCAGCACCGATGTGCACCAATCCGACAACATACAGTAGTCTATTTCACTTTAACTTAAAAACAATTTATTACTTACTCGCTTCTTTGCATGGACATGGACATGTATACCCAAAGAATTGTTTCTACATGCCTGTATATAAATCGGTTTAATAAGATCACAGATATGAGATGTGGTAACTTTAGAGGTAAATAAATAAATAAAGAAGTCAAAAGATAGTGCGCAAGGATTCACTTAGGATTGTTTCTTTACGACCAGGTAGATTCTGGATCTATCTTATTAATATGGCGGTAAAATCATCACAAGCATGGTTAACCCACTTGGACCCGTTCAAAAACCAATAACATCTTGTTAAGTCAATATAAAAGCATCAAAACCCTCGACTATACCTCCTCGGTCAGACAAAACAAAACCGAGACAAAAAAGGCGTTTTTATTGACAGAAAAGCCTTGTTTTCGATAGAGCAGGTCGATTTTTGTTAAAGTTTACACACATTTGGATCACAATCAAGGACGGAGTCAACGAGGTTGTTCGTTTTGGAGTTGTGTGCCTCCAATTTATTGACGCAGATAAATTCGAAATTTAAATAATATAGAAATACAAGAAATTAAAGAAAAATTTTCATTTATACAAAAATACCTTTAGAAAAGCCTTTTTGCCTCGTACCTACGCAGTTTAAAGAGCACTTACTAGCATGAAAAGAAGCCATTGAGCACGTTATACCGTGCGAGCAAAAATTATTTGCATCAAAGAGGGCTTGGATTAAAACATGTAGGGCTTGATTTAGATGACAATGATATGGGGACGATATATCTAACCAAATCTAGGTTAAAATTTTGTCAAATTCATATTATGACATGATGTGCCAAACTAATGAGTAATAAAATAAGTAGACAAATACAAATTTATTTTTGTTGTTTACAAAATTAACAAAGTAAGAATATACAGAAAAAAAACGATAAATAATTACATAAATTGCTGAAATTGGCCAGCGCCATGCTCCAAGAATAAATTCACACGTCTCTTCATATTTTCGAAAGTGTTGACCAGCATCTCTGGCGAAATGTTACTATGTTACCACATTCTTGGATAATCCTTTCTTGTAATTGTTCTGAATTTGCAACCATTGATTAATGTATGTAGTAATTCCTGCGTCTTTCAAAATCTGCGGCTTGTATTTCTTGGAATATATACTTGCACTTTATAAGGAAATAAATTTAGCTGCCTCTTAAGAATAGTCCTGCATGTTCCATAAGATCTTCCCACTTCTTGGGGCAGGCATCTTATATAATTTGTTGGCGTATTTTGCATTATTTTACGAACGTTTGCAACAAGTTCTTCTGTTCTTACAGATGGTATTCCTGCTTCTTTTTTGTGGTTTATAGAACCTGTTTCCCTAAACACAGTCACGGTTCTTTTCAGGCAATGATAAAAATCCCCAGCAATAAAAGCAACGTTAGGAAAATGTTCGTGAAAATCGTCCATGCACAAGCCCGGATTGTATTGCCATTCACCATTTACTCTAACCCCGTTTCGAAAATACGCTTCAACCATGAATGTTTTGTGCTGTTCCGTAAAGCCCATTGTGTGAATTGTTCAACAAATTGGAAAAATTAGCGATGAATCAAATTTCTTGTAACGACTGTCAAAGATGACGAAATAACTGATTGATAGTTAATTCAGGTAGTTACTGACACCCAACAGGTATTAAGCTCTACGGCTAAGCATTACGTCCTTAGATGCAAGGTCCTCTTTGATGCAAATAATTTTTGCTCGCACGGTAATAAAGTAGAATAATGTGTATAAATAATAGAACGATCGGTCCGGATTACTCCGGATTACTAAATCGTCAATAATAATAATAATAATAATTATATTTAGTAAAATGACTGTGTATTGAGGTAAACACAAAATTTAGTGATTTTTAACAATGAGAAAACACCGTATGCATTAAATATACCGATGGCGATTCCGTTTAGGAACCCCCAAAAATATATACTCGTTGGCATATAAAAAAATTAAAAGTCGATTTCTTTGATTTTCTTTGGACACATTTCAGGTAGAATGGTGAGCGTATCTTTTATTTAAGTTTTCATATAATTTGGCAGAAGGTCTTGTGTAAAAGCAACCAGAAGTTTACCAAGAAAGAAATGTTGATTTTCAATGTTCTTAAAAAATATTATATTGAATACAGATTCCGCTAAGATTGATGACATTGATGATACAAAATTTGGCACTATCATTATTTAAAAAAAATATCTATCTCACAATAATAGTGATTGGAAATCAAGAAATGTAATTGTACGAAAAAATGACTAAATCCGAGACCAAAACACTATTTTTTTAAAACAATTAATCACACACAAAAAAAACTACTCTCAAACCAAGCTTATAGTAATGCTCAAACAAATAGCCTTATTTTGAAACTAACTTGCTTTATTTTGTACCTAAAAAATATTCATTTTTAAACTACTACTAGTTTTAAATTATATCATCAAGTTAATCAAAATTATGTTCATAAAGAGATTACATTATCATCATAACAAGATAATCTTATACTTGTTTTAAAAATAAGTATTGTGGTCAAAGTGAAATATACTATGATGGGTTTGAAAATAAAAATAAATTTGTATTCTCACAGCGAGCACAAAGACAGTCTCTATACACAACTTGAGTAAAATCTAAACCCTTATTATTTCTTTGATGCTATTTGCATTACTTTGCATCAAACCAATATTAACGTATACTATATCTGCAACTAAAATTATTGATAGGTTGATCATTTATTTTTATTACCCTAAAACTAAAGTAGAGTCAAGTTAAAATAATGTAGTATTAATTTAAAACTATATTTTGATGCTAAGGTATTTTCTATTTAATTTTACTTTAGCATTGCTCCTATTCATGTATATGATAGTTTCAGTTTGAAACTTTTAGGTTCAACTGGAGACTAGATTTTTTTGTGTGCAGCTAGTTTTAATGTATCGGCAGTAATATTAAACAAATACGTTTTCAGAAATTAAAAGAAAGTTTTTTGCATGCAAAGAATTTCGCCTCTACTACTATACAGTCACAGAAAAAATAGTGTATTATACATACACGAATAGCGCTCGGTGTCTACATTACACCTCTCTGTATAACAAATAGCAACTTTTGCTTTTTATAAATAAACATGGAAAACATTAGTGATACAGCGAGATCTTGAGAATTTTTACTTTATCAAAGATTCTTTAGGTATGTTAAAATAAATATTCACTACTATAGGTGTTCCCAGGGCTCCGTTCTGGGCCCTTGTTGTCTTTATTACAGTTAAATAGTTTATATCCAGTAAGACAAACTACATAACAAATCAAACAGCTCAGGGACCGCTTGGTTTCTGATATCATCATTTACGGTCGGCGCAATTAACTTATTTCCTCCAACTGTCCGCTGAAAGTTCCGTCCAACCAACAGCGAAAGCTCTCGGCTCCCCGACCACGGAGCTTTGGGCTTTACTTTTATTTTTCAGCTTTTTGCGGCCGATTGTTGCCGCCACCGCTGATTACAGACTACCGAGTGTCCGTCACCTGCCTGATATGGCAACCCGCTTCTTTTCGATAGCTTCTACGTCGTGCCGGTCATAATTTTGCGCATTGCAAAGACTAGTTAAAAATATCACGATAAAGGCTATTTGAATATTTTATCTCATAAATATAGTTTTAAAAAAACTAAAAAACACGCTTTAATAATTAATTAGACTAAAAAGCGGAAAATAAATATAGTTTGAAATAATTCTTGAAATTCTTAATATAGGCAGAAAATAATAATGAACGATAAACATTATTATTATTGTGAAAAAAGCGTGGGGCGCTTTGTGCTATATTTTTCGTATATCGAGCACCGCTCGCTTTATTCACAATAATAATGTTTATCGTTCATTATTATTTTCTGTCTATATTAAGAATTTCAAGAATTATTTTAAACTACATATATTTATTTTCCGCTTTTTAGTCTGATTAATATATTAAAGCATGTTTTTTAGTTTTTTTAAACTATATTTATTTTTCATTTTTTAGTTTAAGTTATTGTTAGGAAAACATTTTTTTTTTAGTAAATTGAGCTAGATTAGTAGATTATTGTATTGTCAGCCGTTCTTGATAAGTCTACAAAATTTAAATTAAATCTAACCGTTTAAAGTGGGTCAAAATCGGGTTCAAAGAAGTCGGTACAAACAAACATACATACAAACCCGAACAAACCCGATCGTCTATGCCGAATTATAAGAAAAGAACGATATTTGCAAACTTTTTAAAAATTTTAATTTTCCGACCACCATCAGGAAAATTTCGTGATATTCATAAATTGCCATTTTTCTCAGAAAGTATAAACTTTAAGAAAAAGTCTATATAGCCAAAAAGCTGTATCTCGAAGAAATCTACATCTCAGCTTATTATTATTTTTTCGTATCTCTTACGATTTTCGAGATATCGGCCAAAATATGATTTCTATATTTTGCCTCATATCTCAAAACTGATAATACTTAGACGAAAATTTTTAAAATAAAAAAGACGCGTCTTCGAACGTTCCATACATATAGTTATATAAGATTTTTCTCTCAAACTTAGAATAACGGAGTTCTTCGCAAGAAATAAAAAAGCGACACAAATTTAAAAAAAATATTTTGATTGATTTGACGAGTAGAATTTTTTTTATAATTTTTCTCTATTCTTAGCGACAATATCTATACGACCCACGTTTGTTTCATTACTATCGGCTATTGTAATAATTCTGACATAAGTATTGACAGGTGTAAAATTTTGACAAGAGATTTTTTTGCGTATTTTTTTCAACTTTCCATCGTCAATATACATACGACCTTATAGTTTTTTCATTAACATCATTTTTATTAAACGATTTGACATATTGACAGCTGTCAAATTTTGACAGGAGAATTTTTTGCGTATTAGATTATTGTATTGTCAGCGGTTCTTGACAAGTCTACAAAATTTAAATTAAATCTGACCGTTTAAAGTGGGTCAAAATCGGGTTCAAAGAAGTCGGTTACAAACAAACATATACAGGTGAAGCTAATAAAAGCCTGTTAAAAATATACTTTTAAATTAATTTGCGATTAATGTCAAATATATTATTGTAGCTTGATTTCCTTTAGTCGACTGTATGTACTTATATTTAGAAAAAGTAGTGATTGCGATCCTATGGAACGATCCGCTACGCACGGACCATAGATCTTTTATTCGGCTGTCCAGATTTTATCCAGACAGTAGCGGAGCTGGCAACACTGGAAAATTTGTGGCTCCTCTGCTTTAGACGATAATCTTTTCAGGTCTTATTTCAGCCGATATACACTGAAAATAATCAGAAGAACAAACTGGTTTTGTGGTTCGTTGTCGTTTATGTAGATGTGCTGTATTTTTTATTTATGATCGATAACTGATTTCTTACAGGTGATTTTAACAAATAAATAATGTAAAATCTTGGCTATGAGAGAGTTTTGTAGAACACTGGTAAGAAAATAGAATAGACATCAAGTCAAATAGATGATAGAGAAAAAATCTAATATAATATAAATATAACACCTTTCATTCCTCGGGTTACGTCGTGCTACTGTGCCACCACATCGTCTCACGACTGCAATTTTGCAACACAATAAAAATTCCACGATGTATCGAAAAAACACCTTCAGATTACATAAAAACGAGTTTAAGTGTACTAGACCAGGGTCGATAATTTTTGAAAAAAAAAAAATAATAGGATGAAACCCATTGGAAAAGGAAGAGAATATAACAAAAATGAAAGGAAAAATAAATTACGGGCGATCCGAGGTCGGGAAGTGGAAAGGGGTGAGTTTTTAAGGGTAGAAAACGATTTATCTCGATTTCCGGCAAAACTACAAGTCCTATGGAAAAACGTTAAATGGCAAAGTTGTAGGTAATCAAAAGATCTACAACTTTTGTATTTGCACTTTTTTCACATAACCTCAAAATTTATGTGAAAAATTCAAATAACCAAGTTTTCGGGTTTTTATTTTTATCTTTTACAAAAAAATTTTTTTATACACGAAATTTGGTGAAAACTTTCCTTTTTATGTCCCAAACACACTATAATTTTTTTGATTTAAACATTTATTTGTTAACCTTATTTTGACTTAATATCGAAAAAGCAACCTAATTTTCAATTGAAAATTCTCACGTCAAAATATATGCTTTTTTAAAAAAGTCGGTGGGCTTTTTGTTAGTTGAAATCTCTACTTTTAGATGGTGTAGACAAATATATAGATTACTATGGTAAATGTTCTCAAAAAACGCAAAAAAACTCGAATCCGAATTTTTTTTCTTTTAATCATTATGTACAATTTTCAGCTATTCATTAAAAGTTATACTTTAATTACTCGAAAAACGTAAGATTCCATGTTACATTGATAAGCAAAAAAAATACAAATCCATAAAACATAAAGATCGCAAAAACCATGCGTAAATAGTTGATCTAAATATAATTAAAGGTAGGATTTAACGGGGAATTGAATTGAATTGAGAACATTTACCATAGTAATATATATATTTTTTTTACACCATCAGAAAGTAGAGATTTCAACGAACAAAAAGCCCACCGACTTTTTTAAAAAAGCAGATATTTTGACGTGAGAATTTTCGATTGAAAATTAGGTTGCTTTTTCGATATTAAGTCAAAACAAGGTTAAAAAATAAATATTTTAAATGAAAAAAATTACAGTGTGTTTGGGACATAAAAAGGAAAGTTTTCACCAAATTTCGTGTATAAAAATTTTTTTTGTAAAAGATAAAAATCAAAAATCAAAAACTTGGTTATTTGAATTTTTCACATACATTTTGAGGTTATGTGAAAAAAGTGCAAAATACAAAAGTTATAAATCTTTTTATTACCTACAACTCTGCCATTTAACGTTTTTCCATAGGACTTGTAGTTTTGCCGGAAATCGAGATAAATCGTTTTCTACCCTTAAAAACTCACCCCCTTCCACTTCCCGACCTCAGATCGCCCGTAAATTATTTTTCCTTTCATTTTTGTTATATTCTCTTCCTTTTCCAATGGGTTTCATCCTACTATTATTTTTTTCCCTTTTTACCATTTTCAAAGGCTTCAGCCCTGGTCTATACCATCGGCATCGAAATTTAAATATAGACGCGGGCACCGATCTACAATCAGTAAAAAATTTCTTCCGATTTCCATGTAAATCCGTATGACCGATGGCCAGGAAACAACCAGTTTTCTTCAGTCACCCACGACCAGTCCGACCTTGAGGACGCATCGCCTTCTTTGGTGACAGCAAATCAGTTAGTATAAGAAGTGGCCAGCAGCTGGACGATGCCCATATGCGAACCGAGATCAGCGCGAGACCGTTTTGATTTTTTTTCGTAGCTCTTTTTCTGCGTATACGAGATCAGTGACGTTACATTTGCAAATGTAGACTGTCAATCATTTTATGGTAATATTAATGGGGCGGTCTATTGGGTATTATGGGATATATTCAGTGGCGTAACTAGCCCTCTGACCTGGGGGTGGCCCTGTTATTGTGATTTGAAGTGGCGGCTCGTGTAGAGGTGGAGAGGCCGCCGCAGGCAAAATTTTTTCTGGACCACGCCCAAATTTTAACAAATTTGGTCAATAATCAACAGTAATATCACAAGACCTCGTTTTTTATCGGTTAGATTTTTCAGCTGTCACGAAAACTTTTTTTGGAAATTTTTCGAGTTGAATTTGGACATGTTTATTCTGATTGGATCCCGAGAGCGTCTTGGCAGGCAGCATTGGATTTCTAACTTTACAGACCTGGCTTGGAGTTCCGATTCCGAGTTTTAGTTGCGCGTATAGGATATAGACTAGACTAAAAATATAATTGATGAATAAATATAATTAATTTATGTAGGTATTTTGTTTTTAGTTTTTATTGCTTAACAGTTTAACTGATGCCCTACCTTCTAGTCATAGTCAATAGCAAAAAATAAAAATATAAAAAAAGGCATACCTAGTCAAAGATAAAAATACAAATAAATATCTTACCTTTAATTAAATTGAGCTTTAAATACTCAGACTCAGAATTTTATCATATAATTTAAGATAATTAACACAAATAATTTAATAAGGTTAGGTTTAGGTTCACGATTCCTTCCTCTACTATATAATATTTTTTTCTCCACGACCATTACTGAATGCAATAATTCCAAAATCATTTTTGATAATAGAATGTAAAAATTCTGGCTCTTGAGTTGGAATATTTATTCTGAAACACTTGCTTCTTATGCGTTTTGCGTGTATTTTCATTCCATAACAAGATACGGAATGAATATTCTGTAATTGATATAAACGACATAGGTTAAAGATTAACTTGAAAAATATATTTAAAAAAAATTCAATTAATCAATTTGTGGTTTGACTTATCGTTTGCATTTGGGTGGTCTGGCAGAATAAATTTGTTTCTCGCGGATTCTAGGGGGGGGGCCGGCCCCCCTAGTTACGCCACTGGATAGATTGGACTCACAGTTCCAAGTGACTTATGAACCACATTATTTTCTAGCAGGTGTTATTCTGGGCCCGTAGTCGCACAGTCTTGTTGTTAGGGTTCTTGTTTGCAACACAGGAGGTTGTCGTAGAAGCCCTCAAATCTATCAGGGACGTCTCCATACCGAATTATTTGGTTCAAGGCGTCAAACCATCCGAATTACACAGTGTGACCAGTAAAGTCCGCATAATTTTTTTTTATTAATAGCTTTATTCGAAATTTGACTTTGGCATCACGTTCTGCTTTGATCAAGATGAAAATTAAGCAAAAAAATAGTAGTCACGTGATTCGCATTACCTGTCATTCCAAAAAATAATTCAAAAGTGGGGTTATTTCTGAAACTATCGAAAAAAGTTATTAGAAATTTTTTTTTTTTAAATGCAGTTTCTAGCCCGCATGCAAAATTTTAGCTGCATAAGATAATTTTGATTTTTTACCCACTACTAAAATTTATTTTCCACTTAATAAAAACACTTTACTGATGACACTGTGTTCTTTTTTGTCTTAATATTAAGGTGCGTTACTTTCAGACACAAACTACGTTTTCAAAAATACTTATTTTATGAAATTACCTTATACAGGGTCAAAAACAAATAACCTTTACATCACATCCGACCAAATTTTAATAGCCCAATTTTGATTTTGTAGAAAAACACACATTTAATATGGCGCTACTTTAAAGAAAATGTATCTGAAATAATGCATTGTCAAAACTAACAAGTTTTATGTAGGTGGCGTTGAGTCTTATTTTGCAAAAGTGGTGCAATTTACAAAATATGGGTAAAAAAATCAAAATTATCTTATGCACCTAAAATTTTGCATGTGGGCTAGAAACTGCATTTAAAAAAACTTTTAATCCTACTTTTGAACTATTTTTTGGAAAAAAATTAAATTTGACAGATAATGCGAATCACGTGACTATCCACTATTTTTTGCTTAATTTTCATCTTGATCGAAGCAGAACTTGATGCCAAAGTCAAATTTCGAATAAAGCTATAAATAAAAAAATCCCCATAATATGATGCGGACTTTACTGGTCACACTGTATATGAGTCACTACCTAAATCTTTATCTTTTGCCCGCTGCTTGCAAACAAATTTACATAAGAGAGAAGTTTTTACAGTGTATAAAAACATCTAATACAAATTTCGATTTTGAAACTAAAAAGGTCAACAACTTCATCGCTAAATCGGCACGACAACTAAAATACTAAATTGCGTAACTTAACAACTTTTTCTTTCAGTGTAGGAGTATTTTTAATCAAAATTCTTTCCCATGCCAATTTATTTCCGTTAAATCGCGCCTTTTATAAGCGAAGCAGGCGTAGAAGATTCAATTTTTCCGTATCCAAATACAATCTACGTACGCCACTGTAAAGATATGAGTAGAGGTAGTCGATATGGCTGATCGGTTACGGAACGAGACAATAAGTGATTAAATTATTACGAAAGACCTTTTAAAACTTTGGACATGGTAGAATAACCTCAGTGTACTTTACGGATGTCAGGCAAGACTCTTAAGAGCCCCCTTACTGCTATTTAGATTCCAATAGTTGTAGACGTCAACTTATTCTACTCATCTACTCGTATACATTTACCTGGTGGTAAGGTAAACGTCTGACAGAATTAAAATTTGACCAATGATGAATTAGCTGGACTGGAAGGTTGGTTGAGAAAAATAATAAACTATTTCATTATGATAATAAAAATTAATTGAACACAATGCAAAAAATGGGTAAATTGAAAAAATAAAACAACACAACCAACAAAATGTGTCCAGGGAACAATATCGGTTGCAGCAAGGAACCAGTTGGTTGAGACATGAGACAATAAAGAATTTCGTTAACATAATTCACGTGTGGTATTGGACCCTTAACGATGATGGTTATTTTATTTAAATTTAATGAGTTTTGTTTTTGGAAAATGGTCGTCTATAAACTTCAGTCCGTATGTACTGGGTATCTAGATTTTTATTAACTTATGGTAATTTATTTTTAAAATATTATACCTTACTACTTGTACCGTGCGAGCAAAAATTATTTGCATCAGAGGGCTTGTATTAAAAAACGTAGGGCTTGGTTTAGATCACAATGATATGGGGACGATATATCTAAACAAATCTAGGTTAAAATTTTGTCAAATTCATATTATGACATGATATGCCAAACTAATGAGTAATAAAATAAGTAGTCAAATACAAATTTATTTTTGTTGTTTACAAAATTAACAAAGTAAGAATATACAGAAAGAAAAATAATTACATAAATTGCTGAAATTGGCCACCGCTATGCTCCAAGCATAAATTCACACGTCTCTTCATATTTTCGAAAGTGTTGACCAGCATCTCTGGAGAAATGTTACCACATTCTTAAGAATAGTTCCGCATGTTCCATAAGATCTTCCCACTTCTTGGGACTGGCGTCTTATACAATTTGTTGGCGTATTTTGCATTATTTCACGAACGTTTGCAACAAGTTCTTCCGTTCTTACAGATGGTCTTCCTGCTCCTATTTTGTATTGGATAGAACCTGTTTCCCTAAACACAGCCACGGCTGTTTTCAGGCAATGATAAAAATCCCCAGCAATAAAAGCAACGTTAGGAAAATGTTCGTGAAAATCGTCCATGCACAAACCCGGATTGTATTGCCACTCACCATTTACTCTAACCCCGTTTCGAAAATACGCTTCAACCATGAATGTTTTGTGCTGTTCTGTAAAGCCCATTGTGTGAATTGTTCAAGAAATTGGAAAAATTAGCGATGAATCAAATTACTTGTAATGACTGTCAAAGATGACGGAATAACTGATTGATTGTTAATTCAGGTAGTTACTAACACTCAACAGGTATTAAGCTCTATGGATAAGCATTACGTCCTTAGATGCAAGGCCCTCTTTGATGCAAATAATTTTTGTTCGCACGGTATATGACTTCTTTCCGGCTTCAATACACCTTTACTTGTATTACTGTTGGTTGGGTGACACCTAGTGTTACATTTTTGCACCACCATTGCATTACTCTGATACAGTTACTAAATAGAAGTATCACTTCCTAATAAGCAAATAAAGTCTTGATATAATTGCCTTGAGAGTTTTTGCACCTTAGTGTTTATTTATATTTACATAACTACGTATTAGGTGAAATCAAGGATATTTTGTGTAGTTTTTGGCTATTTTGACTGTCTAGTAGGTTTGCCCAAAGTATCAGACGTAGAAAATAAATAGGGGCCTTGTACAGCTCGAATCCCAGGTAAAGTCTGTTCAATGACCGCTGACCGTTAAGGTGGGAGTATCAACATGCTTGCCAACCTATAACCTATTTTGCGTAGATTTATTTATGCTTTCTAGCTTTTATACAAAATTTAAAGAAAATCAGTATCGACTTGATGTTTTATAGGTAATAATTGACATATTTAATAAATATCAAGGAATTTCATAACTTATTTTAGGAGAATTGTATAGCGAAAAATATCGGGTAAGATTTTTTTTAACATTATTATGTCATTGTCACTCATTGTTCGTTCACTATACAATTCTCCTAAAATTAGCAATGAAATAAATTGATATTTTTGTAATATATCAGATACTACCCAAATAATGTACCGACGATATTGATTTTCTTTAAATGTTAGTTATTAAAATAATAAACTCAAAAAATCAACGCGAAATAGGTTATAGGTTGGCAATAGATTGAATGACGTTGACAATTCAACCTTAAGTCATATACTCCATATTTGCGGTACGTCGTAAATAATTCAGTACGTTTGACTCACCGGTGATAAAGGTTATGATTTTTCTTAGGCTTGATCTGAATAAAGATGGACAAGTAAAATACAAGTGCGTTTTTTCAAATTTTTAAATATTATTTGAAACTGTTAATGAAGTTAGAAATAAGTAGTTTATTTAGGGTAAAAGGTAGTGATGGGAATAACCGACTACCGAGAATTCAAGTAATTTTAAAAACCGGATCAAAACCGGTTTTTCACTCGCATGCTATATTATGGGAATATGGGCGGTAGTTCGTCGAACAACACTGCTGACTTCTAAAAAAAATAGGTCGCCAGTTCCGTGAATTACTAAAAAACCGATATACATAATCACTGCGAGTGACCTATTCATCAGGCACCACCAATAATCAATACACTGCCCAGATTAGTTTGTCTAGCCGCAATGAGTGATTGGTATGAATGCGGGTCGTTGGAAAATAAAAACCGAATTTTCGTCACTCGAATTATTACCGATGATAACCGCATTAATCAAGTGATTGAAAAAACCGAGTGATAGGTTATTTTTCACTCGGGTGATCCCAACACTAGTAAAAGGTATCATGGGATGAAACATTTTGTTTTTGAATATAAAATTTTTAATTATTTAAATTTACTGAAAAATAAATAAAACTCATTTATAAAATTTAAAATTGAATCATATATATTTTTGTCTAGTGCATCAGTCTATACTATAAATTTTGTTTTAACTATTTTCATCATTTATAAAATCATAAGAAAGAAAATATAATAAAAAATGACAACACAAAAATAAATAAATAAATAAATCACCTCCGCAAGGATCATCATCATCCGATATGTCCAAGTCAATAATAAGGGGAAGAGTACTAAAGCATCGATAAATCTTTCCCGTTCCCACACATCATTTATAATTTTATTAGTGTATGTTACATAATTTTTCCACTGTTACATTTTGTATGGCTTCATTCCACAGACCTGAGTAAATGCCTGTTTAATACAGTACATTCACGCCATTTAAATTTTAATTTTTTTAAACAGTCCGCTAATAAACCAGTGGATATTTCAACACCATCAATGATTTTAAGGTTTGTTGTATTGAGCGAATGGTAATCGGACCTATACATCCCATAAATACGCTCTCTTATGGTATGTTCATGAATTTCGTCAAGTTGTCGACCACGGGGTGACAAAATAGCTACATTATTGCGATTCTTAAAATCTACATCCTACTCTATCCCCTTTGCCTTAATTCGTTGGATTGTTGAACACGAAACTCCCAAAGCATCAGAAACTCTCTAAAAGAGACAGGTATTTATAAAAACATTACCACGTATTTTTCATGTTTATTATTTGTTTTCACAATTCCTGCTTTATTATATCTACTTACCTCGTAAACGGCGTTAAAGGGTTAAAATAATCTTTCCGACATCACTTTTATTTTGAAAAGAATCAAATAATTTTAAAATTAATGCTTATTCTTTTTCAAAATACCGTGACATTTTTGAGATGGTGTTGATTAAAAATATGACTGCCAAAAATGACAATATTATACAATACAATAAATATTTCGTGTTCAATTTTGTGCTCGCTTCCAGCAGGTCGTCCTTAACTAACGATACGTTTACTGTAATGACACAGTGATTGCAAAAATTATTTGAACAGAGAAAGTCCAGAATTAAATCGAGAGAAGGTACTGCTCACGATTTCAAAAAATGCGAAAATCTGTACTTTCAGTGTCGCTTCAAGAAAAGTTATTATTTACCATGCTGATGTGTAGTAAATAATAGTCCAGGAAATAATATCGCCCCACTTCTTATTACTTACATATACAGAACAAATTATATAAATATAGCCTCGTTGACGGTCCCTAATGGCAATGTTTCATTGAATTGATTTTATGATTTATAAGTCAGTCGCTACTGATGCCGTTCGTGAATAATTAAACAACCCCTTTGCCAGATTTTTCCGATTAATATTTTTTTTCCCGAGGATCCGTCCAAGTGCCGGATGCACTTGGGCCAGGTTTGGCCCATGGTGCTCACCTTACATCCACTTTATCGATCATAGTTCCATGCCCTAATTGCCCTAGTTTGTGTAGGTCAACTGGAAAAAGTGTCGAGATATTCCATGATTCTGGTCTTGCATGTCCGAGTATTTGTTATCCACACACCACAGATTTCCTATGACGATTCTCCGCTCATTTCTTCTGATCCGAACTGTCTTTTGTTAGTTTGTTTCAGTAGATTTCATGTTCATTTCTTGTCAATTTTTTTATGGCATTTCGTACCTGCAACTTGGGACTCCCGAATGCCGGCTCTGGACCTATGAATGTTTTATTCAAATATGAATAATAACACAGAACTCACTAAACTTCCGACAATAAAACTGACCTTTAGATCAAGTAATATTTTGAAATATTTATGATTTCGCTGAAAACAATGATCAATAAGGCGAACCGGAAGCAAATTAGTAAAATGATATTATCCTTGAATCGAAAATCACAATTATTTACAAACGACTACGTTACCTGAATAACAATTATTATTATTATTATTTTCTGAGTCTGGGCGATTATAAATAAACAAAATCGAATGCGACGTTACATGCCTGCCTTGGGTTTTAATACAGTTGGCTGTCTGTGATATACAGGGCGAAGAATATTTCTTAGATATAGTAAAAATACATAAGTTAATGTGGACATAACATTTTGAAATTTTGTTAAGTTCTGGTAAATGGGTCGAAAACAAGGACTTGCAAATTGTTAATTGAATATTTTCAACTTTCGCTCTAAGTAGTCACATGCACCATGCAAAATTGAGCATTAGCCCTTTCCCATTTTTGTAATAAAACATAAAAAATACTATCCAAAAAATTATTACCTTGTCGGACTTCCATTGTCTTTATTTTGTTACTTAACACAACGTTTCGGTTAAATAGTATCTCTAACTGTTTTCAAGTGTAAACTAAATTATAATTCTAGGGCTACTATCCTAAATACTATCCATCTGCAATGAAGCTTGATGACTCTGCCTACGTGCTTATTGGAGTGTTGTTTAAGCTGTTGGTTTTGGACAAGAAGATGTTTCCTGATATTGGGGATATCTATATTTGGTTTACTCAATATATGGGTATTTTGATTCATAAAAGCTGCTTCTTTCAATTTTCGTTTTCTCCAGTGCTGTTCCGTGTCCAAAACCTTAGCTTCTGACCACTGTGTATTATGTTGGTTGGTCCATACACATGTTCCGCTATACCTGATCTCGAAGTTTCACCTCTTTGAGTATATTTCAGATTTTCTTTAATTCGTACGGGAAGAGGTCTTTTTGTTTTTCCAATGTACTATTCGCCATACTCTCAGGGGATTTGATAGATAGAATTTTATGTGTTTTCATTTTGGGGGGGTTTTACTTTTGTAAGAAAGGTTCTAGGCGTATTTGCGGATTTGAAGGCTGTTTTGATATTATAATTTTGGTTATCCTTTTAATCTTTTTAGAAATTCCCCCTTAACATAAGGTATTGGAAGAAATGCTTGCCCCTCTTTCGTTTCGGTATTAGGTTTTACTTCGCGATTTTTAAGTTTTGAGATGTTATTAGTTACAAAGGTTTCAGGGTAACCATTCTGTTTTGAATCTTTTTTGATATTTGAAACTTCAATATTAAGGTTTTTCTGGTTGTTACAAGTGTTAGATGCTCTGTGAGAGAGTTTGAAATATGCCCTGTTTTATGGAGTTTGAATGATTCGATCCGCGATTAAGGTATTGCCACGTGTGAGTGGGTTTCCTGGTACACTGAAGTTTTTACGTTTTCAGCACTTCGTGTGACGAGAACATCGAGAAAAGGTAGAGTGGAATATTTTTCTATTTCCATGGTAAATTTAATGGATTGTCTTATACTATTAATATGTGCCAAAAACCGTATTAGCTCTTCGTTGCTGTATGTCCAGATAAAAAAGGTATCATCAACATATCTAAGCCAAAGTTTAGGTTTAATCTTGGCAGTGTTAATAGCGTGTGACTCAAACCATTCCATGTACATGTTAGCCACCACCGGAGAGAGAGATGAACCCCTTGACCGTCATCCTGGGTACAGAACATATCTTTTACTTGAAAGTAGGAACTACGTAGACAACACTCCAATAGTTCCATCACTCCATAGCGGCAAACTAGTGCGTTCTGAATGAGTTGGGTGTTCAAGACACATTTGCCAGTATAGAAAGCTTATACAAATAATTATACACTTTTAACATTTACCGCCCTATAACTAATTTTTAAAACACAAATATACCACTGTATATATTTAATTAATTGTTATTAAAACTATACGACGCTTTCAAAGATGGCAAACTTCTCGGTTAATGACCCACAGGCGAAATGACGTAATTAGGTGTACACGGAAATCTTCCGCTTAAGTCATATTGTCATTTTAAAGTTTATTCGGTTCTAATTTTATACCATTATTGTATTGTACAGAGAAGAGAGATATTCATCTTAACATGTAGGTACCGTTTAAAAACTCCCGTCCTTACTATGTGGCGCAAGTTTGGCGAACGACGATTTCTGAATTCGTTAGTACAAATAGCCTGAAGGGGAAATTGGTCTTAAAGTTTTTCCTCACCCTTCACCGATATTATTATTGGAATTATGTCTATTTTGCCTAATTACCAATTTTAGTACTGAAATCATTTCATACATATTTAGAACAATATGATGCCATATGTACTGACACATTGAATAATAATTTTAAAATCCGTCTTGCCTTTAAAAGAGCCCTTATTTTTCGGCAAAAAGGAGGCCTCTACTCTACTTACTTGCGTGTCTTTGGATACCACAAGTTTCACTGGTAAAATCATCATGGAGAGTTTCGAGCAATGTGTCTTTCATATATAGAGATTGTATTCGTTACCTGCATACATAAATGAAATTATCAAATAAAGTCAATACTGTATAGTATAGTATAGCATAGTATAGTATAGTTGCTCCTGAGAATGAAGATATTTGGTTTCAAATGGACGGTTGTTCTGCGCCCAATGCACAAGTAAGGGAATATGTATGGTGGACTCACAATATGATTCAGTTACACCACAAATTTGCTAGTTGATGGTGTTTCATCAAAATAGTTTTTTCTGTGTAATCCCATTTAAAGAGTTATATATAAAAATTTTGGAAGAACTAAAGATTGTAATTTCAGGGTTAGGCAATCGAATCTCTTCGTATCAACTTAATAACGTAAGAACAGAATTTTATGACCGTTTATGATATGACCTGGCAGTAAACGGGATTTGGAGGATTAAATTAAAGAACATTTAATTAGTTTGTTTTGCTTTTATCATGATATTGAAAAACATGTACATTTCTATTCATAAAAAGAGCATAAAAGAATTAGAATGAGAGTAAGTTTTGTCATATTTGCGTAAAACCGGTTTGTCTAAATGATTGTTTATTGGAGGTTATCACACGTCATAGATTATCAAAAATGCAAAGCGTTGGCGTCGGTGTAATTAATTTTGAAACTGCATGGTGGTAACGTTTGATAAACTTTGACAGAAGAACGTAAAAATGCCTCGTCAGTTGTCTGAAGTTAAAAAGGCTCAAATTGTATCAAGAATCGAAGAAGGATGGTCAATCCGTGCTGTAGCGCAGTTGTATAATGCCAACGTTGGGAACAAGAAGTATCCCTAAAGAGGAAAATTGGTTCCAACCATGAACATGATGCTGCTTTTTTGGGATATTTAAGAAATAATCCATTTGCAACTGCCTGCAAGGGATGCTGTTATTGATACAGCATTTCCTGCCTCCCAACCTACCGCCAGCAGCTGAGAAAAAAATGTTTCTTACCGAAGAACAGCGATAATCAAGGATTATTTTTGTTTTAAATTATATATACCGCAATCCTCAATTTTGGAACAGGGTCATTTTTACTGATGAGAAGACGTTACAGTCGACTTATAACGGACAAATTCGTGTATACCGTCCAAAAAATACCAGGTTTAAAGAGCGACATACTAACCCCCTCACTTCTAGACATGGGCGTCTGTCTGTAAATGTATGGGGCTGGATAAGTGTTCATGGACCTGGTGTTTGCTGGCGAATAGAGGGAAGATTTAATGCCGGAAATTACATTAGTGAGGAAGCCTAGCTTCAACTTCGCCTTTTGTAATTTTGTCCTTAATTACAATAAAGACATTTATTATTATTATTATTATTATTATTATTATTATTATTATTATTATTATTAACATTTTAGAAAACATATTGTTACCATCTGCTGAGCAAATATATCCCAATAATACTGTCATATTTCAACAAGTTAATTGTCCAGTCCACACTGCCAATGCTGTAACCCACTGGTTTCAAACCCATAATGTGGAAGTGCTGCCTTGCGTCGCTTATAGTCCCGATATCAATCCAATTGAAAATATTTGGGGTATAATCATAAAAAATATATAATCGAAAATTTAGGCCTCAAAATTCAGAAAATTTATGCGAAATAATACATGCGTGCTGGGAAGAGCTTGATCCAAATATTGTATCAAACATAATTCAGTCAATTCCGAATACACTGGCTCAAGTAATAGAAAAACAGGGATACATGACCAAATATTAGATTTTATTTATTCTTGTTAAACGTTTTTTGCTTCTATTGTAATTTTCACAAAACTGTTAAATAAAATAAAAAAAATAATTTTTGTTATTCTATTGAACTAACGCTCAACGCCAATGCTTTGCATTTTTAATAACCTTTAACATGAGATAAGCCGGTTTTATGCAAATATGGTTAAGGTTTCCTCTTATTCTAATTCGTGTACGCTTTCTTTTATGAATACAACTGTATATATCACATGTAATGGATTTTTTAAAAATTTATTGGAAAATTACGGGTGCAATATTTCACATAGTTTTATTTGGACAAGGCATTTCAAGTTGAGCTTTACAAGAAGTTTTTACAATAGGTTATTTAACATAGTTATTTAATTATGCGTAACTGTATAATTAACAACAAAACTATTAAAATTTTTGTAAAACAAACCTAAATTTATTGTTGATTGTTTCCGTTGGTATTGGTAATACCGTTTTGTATATTAAACAAATACAATAGATCTTCGTATAATATGAGCTCAAGTTTTTAAACATCACAACAATTTTCAGATATATTTTGTTATAAACTTTGTGTTGATTGCTAAAACATTATCGAAAATACACATACCAAGGGTCCAAAAATTTTTTTTTAAATGAACTTAAACCTTAAATGGTTGTGTGTTTGTAATTTGCTTGTTGTTTAATTGAAAAACATAATAATCAGTTTATTTGCAAGATTCCATCAATGTTTATAATCTAGTAAAGGGCTGTCGATCATTGGTTTCCCGCATCTATGACCCACCAATTAGGGAATGTATCTTCTCCTGCATCTTCACGAGAACCCCGATCTCATCCGGCCTGGTTACCGGCGTGAATGGGGTGGGATAATATAGTTCCCACTATTTTTCAGTTTTTGTTCAACGCATGGACCCACATCTTTCCTCCCACTCCCGTAACCCCACCCTTGTCCTAAACTTTTCTTTATCTTCTTAATTATTTTATTCATCACAATTAGTTACATTTTTAGCATCACAATTTACATTTTTTTTCGAGGAGAATCTTCTAAAGACTGGCTCCCTGTAAGGCAGAGTAGTGTCGGATTCAACCCTGATGGGGCTGTCTACCGAGTAAACTCCTCGTGTTCCTTCGGTTTCCGCGCCATAGGCGTATAAACCTTTAGACCACTCGCTTAGCATTTACGCTCTGCACGCCTAGTGCGTGCTTTGCTTCGTACTTCTGCTAGGCTTAGGTACCGGTGTACCTAGGTTTCGGTTTTGTCATAGTACTTGTTTGTTTATTTGCAGCTTACTGTGAAGGTGTTTGCGTAGGTGTAAGGCTTTTGGTGCAGTGAACGTGCTTGTGATTCAGAAGAGATAACACGTGCCCATGCTTCACGGCTATGAGGACCCTACTATTTAAGGGGAGTACTTGCAGTGCTGATCTGAAGCAGTAGTAAGCTGTATGAAGTGTTAGTTGTTAGCGACTTACTGTGATAGTGTTTGTGTAGGTGTATTTGGTGCAGTGTATGTGTTTGTGCTTCAGAAGAGGTACACGTGCTCATACTTCTCAGCTATGTTTCAGGGCGTCAATTTACATGATAATATACAAAATGTACAGAGGTCTGGATTTTAGACCATCAGCCAGACGAAGCAGATGAAGCAGCTAGATGAAGCAGTCAGACAAAGCAGCCAGACTTGGGTCTTAACCCTTGGTAAAAAATGGCTTGGCAGTCAAAGTTTCGGTCTTTTTCAGTGCTGTTTTCAGACTGCTAGAGATTTGGTTGCACTGTAAAGAATTTAGGGAAATATCGTTGCTTTTGATGATGTTTACTGTTTGTGTTGATCGTGACTGCCGCGTCAACCACGATTTTACTTCAATAAATAATAGTTGACACTTTTATTCCAACTTACCTTGTTTACTACCAACTGTTAAAACTTTTTATTACCTAACTTTGATTACTACCTACTAATTAAAGGTTATTATTAAAAATCATCGTTAAACGAACACGTTATGCTGTTACATAATAAAAGTATTTGTTTATGATTATGAATATGTGCAGAGTAATTTTTGACACACGTGTGTCTCCAATGCGTGTCGACGTTTTGACATTGAGTCGTCGATGGACACGATAATATGTATTTGTATATGCCGCTCGTATAATTAACAACATTTTATTATTTTTAAATTGCTGAAATTCACGGTTGCGGTGTGGTTTTATTAGTTTTAGATTGATGTTCTAATTACTAAACTGACAGTGTAAAAATCGACGTATCAATTACGAGCTCGATTATTAATTTGTAAAAGAAAATTACAGCTTTTAATTTTAATCATATTAATTGTAATTGCAGCACGTCGAGTTTATACATAGAAACAGACAAGAGCTACTCTTGTCCCGTCTCATTATTGAAAATTTCGGCTGCATACAGCATTTTTGAAACATTTTTTGTAGCTGCAAAATCTAATGCAACATTATCCTCACACCTGACTGATCAATTTATCGTTCCAATGTAAAAACCACCAAATATAGGAAGTATAAAAATGCTTATTTAATCGCAACCGAACCAATCAATGATTATATCATTCGAACGCAATAGTAGCTTTCGGTTCTAATGCATACTTTCATAGATGAGATATCTGGTTGACGTAACCATTTTATTTAAATCGATTGTCTGTAAAAAATGTTTCACTTTGTGTGAAATTGGCATCTAGTTAATTATTATAAATCTTTGAATGTTCTAATGTAAATATATCGTTACGAAAAAGTTCATTCGATTAGTGACAGTTTGGATTTTGCTATAAATGAAAGTATGTATCATAAATACAAAACAGGGCAGAAGTAGAAGTGATGGTAATATACGAGGATAAACTGAAACGTTTGCATAGTGAAATTTCAAACAAATAAAATCGAACTTTCCCCAATCCATTTTAAAATTACGAATCCCTTCACGAAGATGATTGGCTTCGAGATGCATCGATTAATGTTCCATTGTTTGTAAAGAAAACATATTGGGTTTGATCTCAAAGACTCATACATTCAAATCCTCAACCCAAACTGCCTAAAAAAACGGTCTATTCTAATCCTCAAACCAAACTGACTAAGGTAAGGTTAGGTTAGAGTGGCAGACTTCCGGCATTGTCCAAACAGTCTCACGTAGTCCTATGAGAACCATTATGATACCTCACACGTGTATAGAGATAATATTTTGAATCCATTTGTGGAGCAATTACTTAACGACGAACTACGTTTTGGATATTTTCAACAGGACGGTGCAACCGCCCATACAGCCGACGACACTATTAACTACTTACGCAATTTTTTCGACGACAGATTGATCAGTTTTCGATCAGACATTAAATTCCCACCTAGATCACCTCCGTGGAACTTATCCGCATCAGTTTAACTGATGGTTAACGCGACGTAGAACGAGAAGAATCTTGGCAGTTCATCCAAACCAGCCACTACTGTTAATAAACTTAGTAAGGCGACCCAGTTGTAAGTTGCTTACTTCCTCCAGATCATTAAAGAATGGTTCGCCCAAGGCATTGAACCTTCTTCTTGCAAGGCCAGGGCATTCACACAAAAAATATTGAATACTTTGCTGCTCTTCTTCATCTCTGCAGCTTTTGCAGAGACTTACTGAAGAAGAGGAGGAAAGTATTTAGCATTTCTT
This sequence comes from Polydrusus pterygomalis, assembly GCA_963969555.1. Lineage (NCBI taxonomy): Eukaryota > Metazoa > Arthropoda > Insecta > Coleoptera > Curculionidae > Polydrusus > Polydrusus pterygomalis. Next base: position 14,189,799 of record OZ018383.1, read on the forward strand.
GTGTGAATGCCCCGGCCTCGCTAGAAAAAGGTTCAATGCCCTGGGCGAACCATTCTTTAATGATCTGGAAGAAGTGAGCAGCCTGCAACTGGGTCGACTCACGAAGTTTATTAACAGCAGTGGTTGGTTTGAATAAGCTGTCAAGATTCTTCTACGATCTACGTCACGTCGTGTTAACCATCAGGAAGCTGATGCGGATAGGTTCTGCGGAACACGTGTGGTACCACAACGGTCCTATAGGACTACGTGTGACTGTTTGGTCAATGCCAGAGGACTGCCACTCTAACCTAACCTAACCCACTGAAGAACCAGGGTTTCCTTTAATCCTCAACCCAAACTGACTAAAAAAACAGAGTCTATTGTAATCCTCAACCCAAACGGACTACAAAATCAAACCCAAATTGACTAAAAACCAGGGTCTCTTGGACAGATCAACATAAATTTTGTTCAAATGACACTCCATTAATGGAGGCAACCCATCGCAAAGTACGGTTAGTGACTATTATGCTGAATTCAATTTTGAAAAAGATTTGACATACAGTCTGTTTATGATAGAACTCCTACTAGTGGGATGCCGGACCTCATTCTCGCCGGTAACCGGGCCAAATAAACTCGAGAACCTCGTGGGAGTCGTGGGGTATGGAATACGACATGCACTTACTTCCCAATCAGTAGGTTTTACCATGACGCGGGAAACTCAGTCCTTAGGGGTACGTCGGAGGACTGAGGAAAGTAGTTCGAAAACGTAGCCGAAAGAAAAAAAAATGGAAATTAAAAACATTATTACTTTAGTTAGTTTTGCCCCCGACAACTATAACCTCGACGCGAGAAAATAATACCAGACATACAGAAAAAAGGTAAAACTTGTAATCCGGTATCCTTAATAAATAATAGTGGGTAATCGATTCGTGAAAAGATAATTGCCAGGTAAGAGAGACCGATGCCGGTCGGTGCACCACTTTCTGGCCTTTTGATACGTCCAGCAGTGGTAGGTATTTCATTATCTTCTCGGATGTTTAAAATACAGCGGAGGACTTCAGTACTTCAGTAGTATTTTTTGATTAGTGTGCACATAATATAGGGAGTTTTGATTTTCAGAGTATGGAAGTCCTTTTAGGTCTCATGCCCCCGGCAGAATTAACAGATGAGAAAAATGCGACACAGGCGAACATTTATTTTATAGAGCAACTGAAATAATTACCCCAAAAGCAAGACGTTGCTTTTTTATTTCCGGGGTTGTGTTCTAAGCAATGCATTTTGGAGAAAACATAGATTTTTTTCTTTAATGTAGATATGATTTGTTTAGCTTAGCTTAGACAATGAAGGAATTTCAAAAAAATACCCTGTCTATAAAATGTCCATTGTCTTTATTTTGTTATTTAACACAACGTTTCGGTTAGTTAGTATCTCTAACCGTTTTCAAGTGTAAACTAAATTATAATTCTAAGGCTACTGTCTTAAATACTATACATGTGCAATGGAGCTTGACGACTCCACCTATGTGCTTATTGGAGTGTGAGGTTTGAGCTGTTGGTTTTGACAAGAAGAGGCTTCCAGATATTGGGGATATCTATACTTGGTTTGCTAAATATATGGCTATTTTAATTCTTAAAAGCTGCTTCCTTGAATTTTCGTTTTCTCCAGTGCTGTTCCGTGTCCAAAACCTTGGCTCCTGACCACTGTATATGATGTTGGTTGGTCCATACATGTTTCGCTATACCTGATCTCGAAGTTTCACCTCTTTGAGTATGTTTCAGATGTTCTTTAACTCGTACGGGAAGAGATCTTTTTGTTTCTCCAATGTACGATTCGACACTCGCAAGAAATTTGATAGGTACAATTTTTTGTGTTTTCATTACGGGGGGGTTTTACTTTTGTAAGAAAGCTTCTAAGCGTATTTCCGGATTTGAAGGCTGTTTTGATATTATAGTTTTTGGTTATCCTTCTAATCTTTTCAGAAATCCCCTTGACATAAGGTATTGTAGGTCTTCCGTTTTTGTCTTAGTTTTTACTTCGATAGTATTTAAGACAGTAACCTTAGAATTATAATTTAGTTTACACTTGAAAAGGGTTAGAGATACCTACTAACTAACCGAAACGTTGTGTGTTGCTAATTAGATATTTTGAAGAGAAGCTATTTTGTGTGCTATGCAGATTAAATTATTACACATCGAGGCCAATTTTATCATTATTGATTAAAATATTTAACATAAATTGATTAAAATATAATTAATGATGATTCTTACATTAATCAATTTTGAATAAGACGGCTTAATCACTGACTCTTTAATGTAATCAGTTGGCAGAGTTGGCTAGATTTAATTAGTTCTAAGTTCATTTTGATTTAAAAATTAATTATTCATCAAGTGTGTATACACTTGTCTACTTATCAGCTACTCCTGACCTGAATACTTTCGACGGATAGCGTTTCTTGTATATATCTATGTATGTATTTTCAAACGGCTCTATCGTTCAGAGGACTTTAGAATCCTCTTATAATTTAATACGAATATTACACAATATAAAGGAAGCAATTCAAAAATTATTTAAATTAATACAACTCCAACCCTGTCTTAAATCTTTTCCATCATCTCTGAAAATGCCCCAACAAAATCGTCCTTTTTCATCAACTTACCGGCATATCGGCAGCAAGCAAATAGAAAAAGAGAGCACAATACTTCGCGGTTAAATGCTATAAACAAGGACAGATACGCGAATATGGAAACTGGGAAGATGCAGAAAAGAAATACTCAAGAAACCTGTTAGTTGCTAGTCCTAAACAAAGAAGCTGGTTGGATGCATTAAAACGCGCATACATCACTGACAGAATGGTAATTTAAAATATTTAATGTTTTATACTATAATTTAACATTTTTTTTACATGTGATGTTATTTAAATGTGGAATTATTATTATTTTTTATAATATATAACTGAAGGGCGGATTATATGCACTTAAATTCAGCCAAAATATGCGCCTATGTATGCCTTGTTTGCCTTTAAAATATGCAGTTATTTGCATTTTCTTTTACCAAAGATGCATACTGGTATGCAATATTTTTTAATTTATTATAGTAAAATGAGGTAAAGAAACACATTGGGTTCTAAAAAATATGTTTTTTTAATGCAAAGAAAAATATTAGTAAACATTTTTTAACCTCAAATTGTATAAAAGGCATTTATTTCTAAATATTTTTCAAAATTTTGAACTAAAACGGATTGTCTTCTATTAGTAAAAATATGTTTATATAAAAAGAAGCTTCTTTCAACATCTACTGATGTAATCGGACAATACTGCAACTTAGGTAGCAAAATATAAGGCCAAGATACAAGTTCATTGGATGGTTTACCCTCATAAATGCTTTTTACTGCAGTTGAGTATTTAAATCCTTCATTCTTTTTTACAGTTACATCCAATTTGTATCTAAGTTGACCTCCCACTTTACCGGAAATGTTGTTACATTTAGCGGAAAAAGTTTAAACAATACTAATTGAGTCTCTTCTACTCTCCAACGAAGATATTTGCCCGGTATAAAACTGAAATTAACCTTAATAAAAACAAGATCTTCAGCTACACTTGCTCTTTTTAACAACTCTTTACTTTGCACAACACACTGCGAATCGTCATCTAAATCCAAAATTACTTCTTTAATGGCTCGAAATGCTCTGCGTAGAATATTGCGGCCTTAATCCATGTTTCCCACCGGGTAATTACAGGTTCTGGAGGTAAAGTAACTCCTAGCAATCTCTCCTTATATAACTGCACTCGTAAAGGTGCTTTTGGAAACACTTTTTTTACATTTTATATTAATTTATTTTAATTTAGATACAGTTTGTTATGCAGGTAATAATAACGCCTTATAAAGTGACAATAAAGAATCCAAAATACCTGCAAACCCCAGAAACCCCCAATAAATACCTTATGTGTGTCACCAAAATGTAAATATAATTATTATAATCTTCAGATTGGAAAATCCCTGAAATAAGTACCGAACTGGACATTAAACGTTTAACGTTTTACATTTTTTGATAAAGCCGAAAAATATGCATTTTATTACAAAATTGACAAAATATGCACACAACAAAATGCATTTTGCATGTATTCCGCCCTTTATATAATGACACATGTATATGCTTATAAGTTTATAATACTTCCAGGATTTGCACTTCAAAAAACCATCTACGTGAAGTTTACCCGGTAAATCCAACTTGCCACGTGTGTAGGTGAACCACTCAGTACAACGATAATTTTTTGTTTATCTAACTTTTAATTTTGAGGACCTTTACTTGTTATAAATTTTATAATTAACATACAACTATAAACTATATTAAAAAATGCCTCTCCCAGTAATGCATATGTTTACTAAACTACTTACTATTTATAAACAAATGTCACCTCTTACATAAACACAGCCGTATTAGGTTAAAATTTATAGACGCACTTCAAAAAATTCCTTAAAAATATCGTAAATTGCGTCTTGATCCATTTCTGTTGCTGCCGGTGACTAAAAGCTTTTGACCTTCTGGCTGGGTCGTTGGCTAAAGTGATTCGATGCTTTTTCTGGAAACATTCAAGTTGTTTTCCTTTATTTGGGAATATGTTAATCATAATGTAGTTGTTTATTATTTATAAAGGAAGGATTATATGCACTTAAATTCAGCCAAAATATGCGCATATATATGCCTTGTTTGCGTTTAAAATATGCAGTTACTTGCATTTTTTTAACCAAATATGCATACTGGTATGCAATATTTCTTAATCTATTATAGTAAAGAAACACATTGGGTTCTAAAAAATATGTTTATTTAAAAAAAATGCAAAAAAAACAAAGAAAAATAAAAGTAAACAATTTTTTAACCTAAAATTGTATAAAAGGCTAAATATTTTTCAAAATTTTCAACTGAAATGGATTGTCTTGTCATTAGTAAAAATATGTTTATGGAAAGCAAAGAGAAGCTTCTTTCAACGTCTACTGATGTAATCGGACAATACTGCAAGCCACTTAGGTAGCAAAATATAAGGCCAAGATACAACTTTCGTTGGATGGTTTACCCTCATAAATGCTTTTTACTGCAGTTAAGTATTTAAATCCTTCATTATTTTCTACAGTTACATCCCATTTGTTCCTTACTTGACTTTACCGGGAATGTTGTTACATTTAGCGGAAAAAGTTTCAACAATGCTAATTGAGTCCCTTAAACTTAAATTTCTACAGAAGTATGACGTATTACAAATCGATATAAATGCAGGTAATAATAACGCATTATTAAGTGACAATAAACAACTCCTAACAATATACCTGCAAACCCTGCCTGGAAACCCCCAATAAATACCTTGTGTACAACCAAAATGTGAATATAATTAGGTACACCAAATGCTAAAACCCAGATGGGTATTAGTTTAGTCTATCGCCCTTTCATAATTTTAGGTTACTAAAGGTGGTAGAAATGTATTTTTTGCTAAAGTATATTAGGTCACCATGAAATAAATTCTAAAAAAATGATATAGGTATATCCAGATCATTGGGTATATCCACTATATTTCGTTAAATAAAAAAAATTACCAACTTTAGTTACACCAAATGCTAAAACTCAGATGGGCATTAGTTCAGTCTATCGCCCTTTCATAATTTTAGGTTACTAAAGGTGGTAGAAATGTATTTTTTGTTAAAGTATATTAGTTCACCATGAAATAAATTCTAAAAAAATCATATAGGTATATGCACCATATTTCGTTAAATTAAAAAAAACTACCAACTTCAGTTACACCAAATGCTATAACACAGATGGGTATTAGTTCAGTCTATCGCCCTTTTATAATTTTAGGTTACTAAAGGTGGAAGAAATGTACTTTTTATTATTAAACTCAACACTCAACGTACAGACGTTTTAAACTATATACCTAGTATTTATTAAGCTTTGTGACAGAACCGGTTAAAAAAAAATGACAATTCAACATATTATGTCAAAATACCCTGGCCAACTTGACAAGCAGTGAAATAAGTTTAAAATGTCAAGTTTGATTAATAATTTTTTTTCCAAATTATGGTGTGAAGTGGTGTGAAATTTTCTTACCGAATCCCACGCGAGCTTAAATTATTCCTGGAAATTTTCTTTGGGCACGAATATTTTAAGACAATTACCCTCGTCGCTTCGCGACTTTTGATAATTTTCAAAATATTCGTGCCCTCAAGAAAATTTTCGGAAATAATTTAAGCTCTTGTGATATTATAAGTGAAAATTCGATGCTCGTGGTTCCTCACGCTCGCGTTCGGAATCTTCCACTCGGATCGAATTTTCATTCCAACCTCGTTACAGAATCTACTATTCTGTTATGATGTATTAAATAAAAATAAACGTCATATCGTTGTACTTATATGGAAAATAAATAAATATGCAATATTTTTTACGTGAGTGCTATACACAGGGCATTACAAAGTGTAGGTATACTTTGGACTGAACTCCAATGAGGCTAGCATAGAAGGGCTAGTATTTTATTTATTTGTATTTGTTAGTACTAGTAGTGTAATTAGCTATGGTAATACATTCCGTAGTTTAATCATAATTATTTATCTGTACGGGTTTAAAAAAAATGGTGCCTTCTGAAATATATTGACTTGTTATTTTCTTTGAAATCCTTCGACAACCTCGATATAAAGAAAGGACGCGCCATCAGTGTTTGTATATTATCGAGAGTAATTTATGTAAGTTATTTCCATTAAATGCGCGAAGCGGCACTTTGTAAAAGCCAGCGACGTAAAGAAATTATTTATTGGTTCATTAGTAATAAATCCAACTGGATATGCTCAGATCGGGGAGTACGTAGAGTCGACAAATAACAAATAAAATAAACAATCGTTGAAGAGTAAGCAGGCGAGCGAATAAATAAATAAATATCGACCGAAACTAATTTCTGAGAACGTTTTTCCCGTTTGTATATTATTATAATATAATCTTGAAGGTAAAAGCACAATAAAAGTACCAAAGACCTTGCCTCATGAGTTACAATATCACTATTCGTCAGGTAAGAAAAACTGTCAACGTTCTTACCAATAATGGGACAGAGCAATGGTTCAAAATACCTTTTAAAAGGTGACTAAGGACCTAAATGTTCTTAATCTTTTTATTCGATACCGAACAAAGTAGTACCAACAAGAATACAAGACAATGAATGAGTACCATCGGTCGGTGCCGGTTGTTGGTGGCCAGGAGGCAGCCGATTGTTGACCCATTCAGCCCCGGGGCGTCACAAGGCTGCCACAACAAGAATAAGAAGAACGGGACCGAACAAACTGCACGAAAAAATTTACAGATCTTTCATCTTACGCAAGTATCATAGGCGTATTGAAAATATCTACCACATACAGTGGCGAGAAGGAAACCATTATGTCACAGCACAGATTACTCCTATCTGTGAGTATGTAACGTGCCGCTATCACGCGTTATTATGACGGCATGGATGCTCCGATTTAGTTTGAAATAATAATTAAATTATTATACTTAGAAATGTGTAAATTATACTTAGAAATGTGTAAATTTGACTGTTTTGTTAAAATAAAAAATATAGGATAATCTTTATATTAGTACATATTGAAGAGAGCTCAAAATCACCTTTTTAAAAATAGCGACAAAATTATTTCTTTAGCTATACACAGCCATTTACCTGCTGGTCCTTGTATTCTTTGTTCATGAAATGTCTAAATCTTAAGTCGGCTATGAAATGTTTTGGATTGGTATATCCATTCTCCCCCGACTTTCTGTGTAATACGCAAAGACCGCCGCTCTATTTCGCTTTGTTTCAGCGACATTCACTGTTTATTTTTTCCAATTTTATCGAAATTGAAACAATCAAAAATGCGGTTACCATGATATCGACTAATATGGACACCTGAAAATTTTAAAAATTACGAAAACGTTATCTGATATTAATGAAATTTAGACGAATAAAATCTATTTGCACTGTCGTAGATTAAATTTTGAATGATACACGTTCGATATGAACTTTGTTAATGAAACTTGTGCAATTAAACCACTCGGCTGACACGTTTTATTATAGTGTTCATCGAACTAGTATCATTAATAACTATAATGTAAGAATATAGAACAATAATAATGATAATCTACTTTTTATTATGTCCAAATAAAGGTATATTCAAAATTCAAACACACAGTATAATATTTAAATAGTCATAATATTTGGTTTAAATAAACATCCTGATAAAGCCGACGCCGCTTGTGTGCAGCTGTGGCTTTTGGAAGATCCCGTAACATGAAAGTAGGTACTGGCCGATTCAATACTAACTACTATAACTGTTCTCTCTCCCGGCCATATCTTAATATCAATAAATATAATAATAAATGCCGAAACCCAAAACAAAACAACATTAACACTTAGCAGATGATGTCATCGATCCTGTGCTGCTCGGATGTTTGTTTAGACTTCACCGCCGTGTTATTTATGTGCATGTCGCGTTAATTTTTCATGAAATAGTCCCGTATATACGCACCTAGTAGTATTTTCAATACTAAAAGTAATTTAGATAAATTACATTGCAACATCCTCATCCACTACCAGTATACGTAAATGTATTAATACTATATGAAACCGGAAAGTATGCTTTTCTTCGTTGAAAACATTGATTTACTACAGAGTTTAAATCCCCAACGGTCGCTGGGGTTTTGACTCTGACTAAGCGACAGATTAAGTGGTGAGCTGGTCAATCCTCAAAGTTGACGAGGCGTGGGCATAGACAATTTACCTTTAGATAAGCAAACAATAATCACGAAAGTGGCAGATTTATGGCCTCGCGCATGTAAACAAAGCTAGACACTATTAGACAGGCGCACTGCAACATTATCGTTTGACAAATGGGAAAATAGACAGGTCCGGACTTTAAAATTTAACTCAATTTTTGATCAAGTTGGGAAAAACGGTAGTGATTTCTGGCATTTTTAGTATAGTAGCAAACCTATCAGATTTTAAGGATAGAAAATTGTTTTTAAGGTTTTGTTTTTAAAATTTGTTTAAAAATGATTCGTCGTCGTGTATAAAATATAAAAACAAACATAACCAGCAAAATAACCAATCTACGGTGTTATCGCGTGCCTAACCTCAAGTCAAATATTAGTTGGTATATAACTTGTATTGATTTTTACAATTTGGCAAAAACTTGGGTAGGTACGTGTAAAACAATTTCAAGAAAAATTTCTTGTTCAAGAATTTAAAAAGTGTTTGCCCGAGAACTTGACCCGTGGAATACTGGCTTTATTAAAAGCTTAATGTCGGGGTGTACAGATTTTAACCAACCAGCAACTTTGACAGAATTAATTTTCTCACAATCAGACACAATTCACTAAACTAGAAATCCGTAAATATTAAACACCCACAATCCACAATAGCTAATAAAACTACAAGGAATCCACAGAGAAACCCTAATACACAACAACACAAATGGCGGCCGAGCCGGTTCTGGAGTGTATTTTGAGCATGTCGATAAAGTAGGACAGGCCGATAACACGAGGTTCGTGCGCATGCCCGATGGTGTCCAGAGGGAAGGCAGCTGGCCGGCGAGTCATGCGCTCGGACGTATTTTTTTCACCCATAAAACGTAACTTTTGTTTGCGCATCTCGTATCTAAAGGTAAATTGTCTATGGGCGTGGGTCATAACTAATGAATACAGGACACAAAGAAAACAGATTTAGGGAATATACTTATTCATCCATTCTCGAAGATTCTGGTTTTTATGTCCCATATTGTTTCTTCGGCTATTATTATTTTCGTTCCAGGCGATCTACCTACTGCATTTCTGTAAAAGGATCTCATCGTGCAGGCCGTTCGAACCCAATTTTAACTACAGGGATTCTTGAATGTCTCGGGCATTTCTCGTTTGGTTTGACCTCTCTTTTCTCAGACCTGATATGGATATGAAAATATTGGACGATTTACGCGCCTACGAGTGCCCGCCTGCATGGTACGGCACCTCGTTCTCTCTAGTTGTTTGACGCAATGGACTGAACTGTTCTTTACCATCGGCGTATTTATTTTAAATAACTGCTATCACTCGGATAACTAAATATATTTAGGAAAAAAATTATAAATTTAACGTTAATAATAAAAAAAATTCACAGATCTTGCACCTTACGCAAGCATCCTATGTATTGAAAATACCTGACACAGCTTTAAAATCTTAATGACCTATGTCATGTAATTAAAGCCCACATTCTAATTTGGATTTTGTAAAAGTTTAAAAAATGTTCTTTAATTTTACAGGGTCCGCCCAAATTTGGTTTTAACAAATGGGATAATTTTTTATTATTGATTTCTCAGAAAATTTTATTCTACATAAAAGTTTTGCATCTTGAGTAAATCGTTTTGACGTATTCAAATCTTCTGTGGCATAGACAGGGAATATAAAAGAGAAAAATATGACGTCAGTGACTCAAAAAATTTTTAAAATTTAAAAACTGAAACAGCCATATTAACAGTTAATGTGGAAAGTTAATATGAAAAGTGTAAAAATTCAATAAGGGCAAAAATTTGATTTTTAACTTGACTTTTCTTAAAAACTATTAGAAAACAAAAATAAAAGTTTGACACCCTTTATCTTGGCTGTTATCAATTTTGGGATAATGCAAGTTTAAATAAATTGCATTATTTCGCCTTAAGGAGCCTGCTGTTGCTCTGTGTCCCATTACGTTTGGGACACCCTGTATATTAACTAAAACATATTATATTAACTGTATGGTTTTATTTCTAAGAATAATTAATATTAATTTGTTTATAAACAATAATATTCACATAGCAGACCAACCAAGGTGAACAATTGCCTTATATTCAATCGGTCATATTGTCTAAGCCTACTTATGCTATGTTTTTAAATTATACTTATTTACCCAAGCGTTCAAAATAGACCATGAAGATTTTTATGAGATAGGTAGGGGTGCAAAATATAACCAATCACCCGGTACAATAACATTTTCTGAGAAATCAATAATAAAAAAATTATCCCATTTGTTAACCAAATTTGGGCGGATCCTGTAATATGCAATTATTGTGCTCCAACTTTTTGCCTCCCGCTTTTTTTTTTCGATATAATATTCCGATTTAAATAACGTGAACTTACCTTAGTTATAACTTATCTCAATAAAACACTTTTTAACAAAGTTACTATGGCGTTCTTTAAAACACAAACTAAACTAAACATTATTCATTATTTACTTGCCGACTTTACGCTGATTCATATTTATATTTCTACCAAGTATTATCAGAGTATTATGTTACAAGACCGATCTAGATATTGCGCCGTTGGCCGCGATAGACGGCAGAGCGACATCGACATGAGCGACATCGACATGCAATGCAAAGTTTGCGTAAACACGATCCTAATAGTATTTTCAATACTAAAAATTATTTATTGGTTGATCGTACCAGAACCCCAGCAAACGCTTTCAGGGGGGCCCTTCTCTATAACGGATGGCAAATGATAATTCTTATTTTCATCACTTCAGGTTTATAAATTTTTGAATTCGTTAATCGTGTAATAATTTAATTAGGGTTAAACCCACATTATGTGTTAAGTATCTACTATTAAAACAGCAAACAATTCCAATTTATTTTATAATCCTAGGTAGACTGGTAGACATAACATAGCTAGTTATTAAGTCATTATACGTAATATTCCAGCAAACATGATGCAAAATCAAAATTTGAAAACACCACTTATAATGTTGCTTACCCCATGTATGGTAGTAACGGGGTGTGTGATCGAGCCTCACAGAATCCAAAAGAAAGACAGAAAACAGTAAAACACAGGAACACTCAACAAGTCTGCACAAACATTATGTCACTAAGTACTATACAAGGTATTATACAAAACGACCAGATCGTCGAGAGTTTTTTTGCAAAATCGTTTATAATTTCATCAATATTTAATGTTTTAACAAACTCGTGTTCGATACTGATTAAGGATAAATCCGAAAGGCGTTGTTGTCCCATGGTGTTACGTAAATCGGTTTTTACTATTTTAAGTTTGGAAAAAGATCGTTCCGCTGATGCAACACTAACTGATAAAGTTAGAAATAACATCACTGCACTAGATACATTTGGAAAATGTGCAGAAATACATTGATTTTTATTAATAAATGATCCGTAAGTTCATACACTGTTTTTAATTCTGAAATACTGTCTCCCCGTCCCTTTCTGAGGCTTAAAATTTGACTAGGGAAGCCAATGGACAAGTCCTTATGGTAAATCGTTTGTAAATTCCGCGCTTTCACGTATAATTCTTGTTCATTTAACGAAGTTAAATTCGCAGGATATAAAAAAAAAATTATTATGAAATGAAATACCTATGAAAAGCAAATCTGGCAGCAAGTTTTGAAGGGGCTGTCAATGTGGGCCCCCAGCTGCTATGATATAGACCTTTTCGAGCTGCAAGTTTTGGAAGGGTTTTCGGATAAATTAGTAAATTCTGTAGATTTCAACAAAAGCGAAGCATTAATTTCTATTGTTTTTGACCTATTTTATGGACAACATTTGACTGTCAACGCATTGCGATTTAACCTCGTCTATAATGCATACGATAATGTCAAACACGTGGAGCCTTTCGTAGTTTTTCCTGGTTTTAGTTACGGCAATATTAAATTACATTTTAGAACCACATACCCAGTGCAGATTTTAAATCTTTAAATAGTCTACCAGCTAGTTGACATGCGAACACATCGTCGAATGGAAACTTTCCTCGACATGCAACTTTTAATTTAAAATCGTTGGAAAATGTGAAAAGTTTTGTTTTGTTGTTAACCTTATGTTTGCTCGTAATAAATTGGAATTTTATGTTATCATGTAAATTTTCATTTGAAGTGAGACTGCTTGAGCTGTATTAACGTCATCATAAAAGCGTGGCTATTCCGATAATTGTATCTATGCTAGCTTGACTAACTTTTAATCGACGACATAAACATTTTATAGTATGCCCTGCATGTCCTATCGATGTTTTCCCCATTCTGTAAGAGTTTGATGTCGGATTACACAAATATTTCAATCGAAAATTAATTAACCAGATAACTATGACTGTGCCATTTAATGACGTTGGCAGAAATGATTTTCTCACGATCCAAGTGGCCCGCTTAGCCTAATTCTTTATTTACCAACCAGACAACTTTGATTGTTGAATGATGAAAGAGTTTTGGACTTCCATTGTATTTATTTGTTTTAAATCACAACGTTTCAACTGGTAATACATCAGTATTCACCTGAAGACGACTGGAGATACTTACCAGTTGAAACGTTGTGATTTAAAACAAATAAAGACAATGGAAGTCCAAAACTCTTTCATCATTTAAGAAACAGCATTGTCTCCAACCTTCAAACAGTCAACTTTGATTGTTAGTAAACTATTTCTAACAATCAAGGCTGTGATGCACTAATGCTTTTATTAAAGTCCTAGTAGCCGGTATCTTATACATATTTATATTTGTCTACACTCCATCAAAGCTTATTCTGAATATGCAAGTCCATATATCAACAACTCAGCAATCGCATTTTATTCCCTTTTTCTTACTTTATACTTAAATATATTTATTCATAGATTTTTTATATAATAAGTAATTGATACATACTTAAAGCATTGTAAATATTTAGTGATTATAATATAATATAAACGTTACATGAGTACCAAGCAAGTGGCGCTGGTGTCAGCACTAGGTGTTAAGTTAAACTTGATGCATTCGGTATCTAGTTCCTTCCTACAGTCTTTTAGATACTATCAAAGATTAGGTTCCGAAATGGTTGAAAAGAGTGATATTTATTTATTTAAGCAACATTAGGTATTAGGTCTAACAGGTTTTACCCCATTTAAAAGGCTTACATAATCAAAATCGTAAAGTACCGTGCGAGCAAAACTTATTTGCATCAAAGAGGGCCTTGCATCTAAGGACGTAATGCTTAGCCGTAGAGCTTAATACCTGTTGGGTGTCAGTAACTACCTGAACTAACAATCAATCAGTTATTCCGTCATCTTTGACAGTCGTTACAAGTAATTTGATTCATCGCTAATTTTTTCAATTTCTTGAACAATTCACACAATGGGCTTTACGGAACAGCACAAAACATTCATGATTGAAGCGAATTTTCGAAACGGGGTTAGAGTAAATGGTGAGTGGCAATATGGACGATTTTCACGAACATTTTCCTAACGTTGTTTTTATTGCCGGGGACTTTTATCATTGCCTGAAAAGAACCGTGGCTGTGTTTAGGAAAACAGGTTCTATACAACACAAAAAAGGAGCAGGAAGACCATCTGTAAGAACAGAAGAACTTATTGCAAACGACGCCTGTCCGAAGAAGTAGGAAGATCTTATGGAACATGCAGGACTATTCTTAAGAAGCAGCTAAATTTATTTCCTTATAAAGTGCAATTACAAAAATAAATTTGTATTTGTCTACTTATTTTATTACAAATTAGTTTGGCATATCATGTCATAATATGAATTTGACAAAATTTTAACCTAGATTTGGTTAGATATATCGTCCCCATATCATTGTGATCTAAACCAAGCCCTACGTTTTTTAATCCAAGCCCTCTCTGATGCAAATAATTTTTGCTCGCACGGTATATAGTATTTAAGTTGTATTATATGTTATGTTTTGTTCCATCTAAAATATTTTATATATTAAGACTAGAAGTCATATTACATTTCATTGCAATTCCAAGGAGCACAGCCTTGGTTACATTAGAATTAGAATATGATGGGCATTTACAGCAAAATTGTCCAGTTGGAAGGCAAGCAGCTTATTATATTGTTCACACATGTTGTAAACATGGCAATCTTATCATTAAGTTGTTAGCTGCTAAGGACAGATAAAGTAGGTCTCTTCATCTTGTATTGGCAGCTGGAATGCGAAATTTCAGGAGAGCAAGTAATTCAGTGCAGTCTATCTTATGCTTGCGCATAATTTAAATGGGAAATGTAGACTAAGGTATGATCTTCGTTGAGATAGTGATGAAAATTGAAACCTTTGAAATAGTGCTAGATGGTCAGTACCTCTTGGAGGATAGAATCCATCGGTTACAACGGAAAGATATTATAAAAGTTTTCTCTGTACACCTTCAATGGCCTTCACATATTCATTGTAATGTGGATTCCATATCAGTGCGCCATATTCCAATCTAATCTAGAGCTTACATACGAGTAATAGAGGATTTTGATCGACTGAATATTATTGAAGTTTTACATGTACCAATGAGAAACTCTAGCATTTTTATATAAGATTCACGGACATTCATTACATGTTGGTTAAAGGACAATTTAGAATCAAATTTAATCCCTAGGTCCCCAAGGAAATCAACACGATCGGGCGCTATTGATTGGATACTATATTGATAAAGAATTTAATTCTTTTTAAGGGTGAAGGTCATAATTTTACATTTGTGATATAGCATCTAAAGGATAACTGAAAGGGATTAGTCGACTTCAAACACCTACAACTATTACCCAGTCTAGATGCTATCGTGGTCGAATATGATATACTGCTCGTAGTGATCGTAATCGATATTGTATAATTGACTACTTGATAGAAACAACTCTATCAAATGTGTACTGCACTCAGACGTGTGTCAGGATGGAAAGCAGCAAAAACACGAACGTTTTTTTAATTTGCACCAACACGAGTAATGAGACATGCCGCAGCGCCTCCTATTTATAGATACCGATACGACGAAAGAATCTATTGCTAATGTTATAATGTTAAACAATTTATAAAAATCGTCAAATATTGTGCTCATACATAACAACTATTTATTGCAAAAGTCCTTATTATTTATTTACGAAACGGTTTAAGCAAATCGCTTACATAATGGCGTACGATTGTAAGTGAAATTCCTCAGATCGTGAACAATTAGAAATTAAATTGAAATTTTCAATAGAATGAAAGTCGATTGTTGTTCAATGCTTCACGCGTTACTTATAGGTTAATTGGGGGTTTCCTTGTT
This sequence comes from Polydrusus pterygomalis, assembly GCA_963969555.1. NCBI lineage: Eukaryota > Metazoa > Arthropoda > Insecta > Coleoptera > Curculionidae > Polydrusus > Polydrusus pterygomalis. The sequence goes on from OZ018383.1 coordinate 14,205,790, forward strand.
TATATTTTGTTAAATGTTGCTGCAGATAATGTATTGCTATTTTATTACAATATTACTAATGAGCATCTGCGGTTATATACAGGGTTAGTTGAAATAACAGGAACGGCTAATTTTCTTCAAAACTACCAAGACTAAATCAATGAATTTTTGGTACAGATGGATAACTAAAAAAATTGAATTGAAAATGGGCAAGTGCGACGTTGCCAGATTATTAGTTTTTTCTGTGACTCAAGGAATGTTTTTTTTTTCAAATGTAACACTAAGTACTCTTTTTTTTATTGAATTCGATTCCTCTTATCAACATTACCATTTCCTGATAGTAACAAATTTTTATCTCAAATAGTTCTATGGGAAAAAAAGTTAATTAGTTACAACTAATATTACAATTAATATTTTATTTAACAGAAAAAACTAACAATTTTGACAAGACGTCTTAAAATCCGTCAACTTAAAACTAAAAAAAGCGACCTTTAAGAAGTCAATTCAATTAAAAGGAGTTTGATATGAGTCAGCCAAAGAAGAAACGAAAAGATGCAAAAAATAGTACTAATGAGGATATTTTAGAAAATGATGTATTAAAAATTCAAAATAATGAAGTGGAACTTGTCAATATTGACACATTTGTCAAATCGGAAGAAAATCTATCAAAATGTGATTTGTTTTTAAAAATTATTGATGGAAAAGATGAACTAATAAAAGCTAAGGATGTTATAATAAATGAACTTCAAGAAAAAATTTTATTACTGAAGGAAAAAATAAATTATATTACCAAAATTCCAAGTACAGGGTGTCCAGTTTTCGACACTTTTGACGGGTATCTCAGTTATAAGTACAGATAGAATGATGCGGTTTTCGCAAACCTGTGTCACTTTTTTGTGAAACAAACGATGCCCTTAACGGATTTATCATGGCCATCTTGGTTTTTGAAATACAGGGCGAAATTGAAAACGGTGCATTTTAAGACACCTCTTGTATTTTAGTTATTTTATACCTTATCGAAAATATAAGAACGGGGTGTTATACAGTTTTGTACGTAGAATCCAGGGGCGTAGTTAGTATTTTTCCAGGTGTCCCCATTTTTGAGAAATATACCAAAGTTATGTTTTTTTAAATGGAACGCCCTGTATATTTTTTCATATTTGCATTCTGCTTACTGAGAGCTTTCCAAAAATATATAATAGTTGGCACTTTGTTTTAACAGGAAGGTTCAAATTCATATTTATTAAAAAATTGGGAGCAGGTCTTGGATTTAGTTTCACTAGAACAATTAAATTGTGGATTAAAATGGATACTTTTTATTTATAAATATTGTTGTAAATGGTTGCCATTCTCCCTAATACAACGCTGACACATTTCGGTAATTCGTCTCAAGGCGTTTGAAATTATTATAGGGTGGTTTTGTAAAAATTGAAATGCTAAATGGGTAGCCTGTCGAAGTTCCTCTACAGTTCTGTGTCTGGTATTGTATATGTTGCTCTGCAAAAAACCCCAAAGAAAGAAGTCCAACACCGATAAATCGGGCGATCGTGGTGGCCATCTTACAGCTTCATTTGTTTTATAGCCTGGATAAGTCAAGGCCTACTAGATGTTTTTGTTTATTCCGATAATATACCTACGTAACAATAAGAGAAAATGACTTTTTACTGTTGTAAGTATTAAAAAACTTAAAAGTTTGAAATTAAACTATAAAGTAATATTGATGGTGTAGTGTATCGTCAATTTATTTTTATTAAAATAAAATATAAGGCCTACTACTGTCAACTTAAAGCTTGTTATTTAAAAAATATAAATTTTAACCTTCCCGTTAAAACAAAGTGCCAACCATTATATATTTTTGGAAAGCTCTCAGTAAGCAGAATGCAAATATGAAAAAATATACAGGGCGTTCCATTTAAAGAAACATAACTTTGGTATATTTCTCAAAAGTGAGGACACCTGGAAAAATACTTACTACGCCACTGGATTCTACGTAAAAAACTGTATAACAGCTTGTTCTTATATTTTCGATAAGGTATAAGATAACTAAAATACAAGGGGTGTCTGAAAATGCACCGTTTTCAATTTCGCCCTGTATCTCAAAAACCAAGATGGCCATGATAAATCCGTTAAGGGCATCGTTTGTTTCACAAAAAACTGACACAGGTTTGTGAAAACCGCATCATTCTATCTTTACTAATAACTGAGATACCCGTCAAAAGTGTCGAAAACTGGACACCCTGTACAATTTCCGAAAATAGTACAAGTGGTAGCAAAATTATAAATAATTTATCTTACAGTGATTGTCTAAAAAAAACTGAAGAAACAAATAGCATTAAGAAGAAATCAGAAGTAATTGCTAATAATAATTTTATAATAATTAAGCCAAATTCTATTCAAGAAAATAAACTAACAAGAAAAGATTTGGGAAAGTTTATAAATCCTGCAAAATTAAACGTAAATATTACAAAAATTGAAGATCTAAGAGGTGGAACAGTAAAAATTCAATGTAAGAATAAGGAGGAACTGGAAAAAATTGAAAATGAGGTAAATAAAAAATTAAGAAATAATTATGTAGTTACTCCAAAGGAAAATAGAATACCCCGAATTAAAATTATTGGAATAGAGGATGAAATAAATGAAGCAGAATTAATTAATGCTATACTAGAAAAAAATGAATTTTTAAAAGATGCAAAAATAAAAGTTATAAAAATAAAAAAAATGAAAACAAAGTTTATGGCGATATTGGAAATTGATAATATTAGCTTTAAAAAGGCAATAGATAAGGGAATTATTTTTGTAGATTTCTCTGTATGTACTGTGTTTGAACATCTAGATATTTTGAGATGTTATAAATGTACAGGGTATTATCACTCTGCCCAAAATTGTACTAAATCTCAAATTTGCATGAAATGTGGAAACCCGGACCATAACGCTATGTCGTGTATTACAGATCAGGCTCATTTAAAATGTCCAAATTGTTCTGAGGCAAATTCAAAATTTGATGCTGGTTATTTTATCAACCATAGCCCATTTGATAGAAATTGTGAAATTTTTCAAAGACATGTCAAAATTGTTCAATCTAAAACACAATATGATAAAGAAATATAGCCATTAAAAAAGCAGGAAATACCAAAACCGAATGATGAATTTAATAAAATATTTCATATAAATATTCAAGGATATTTTAGTTCAAAAGATGAAATTAAAATGTTTTTATTTAAAGAAAAACCTGTTGCATTATGTCTCTCAGAAACCCATATTACCGAAAAAACTGATGAATCAGAATTACAAATGGAAAATTATAACCTATATATTTGCAAATCCAATTCAAAACATACAGGTGGAGTTTTAATTTATCTACATTCAAAAATTTCAATAAATTATTTTGAAAAATTCTCTGTTGACTACCAGTTTTGGTGTATACACATTAAATTTAAAATTTGGAAAACGTATAATTTATTTGCATATTATAGATCACCAAATGGAAGTGTCAAAACTTTTTTAGACTTTTTTGAAGAGAAATGTGAAAGTGTGTGGGATGTTAATAGTATTAAAATACACATTGGAGATTTTAATATAAATTTTTTAAATGATGATAACTACGTTAAGAAATTTAAACAAATTATTAATATAACTGGAATGAAACAATTAATAACAGATTTTACAAGGACTACAAACAGAAGTAAAACAATTATAGACCTTATTATCACCAATGAACATTCTCTAAATTCTGGGATAATGAATGTTCCGAAACTAAGCGATCATGACTGGACATTTGTTCAAATTGAAAATATTACTGGAAATGAAAAACAAGTAACAAAAATGACATTTATTGACTATGAAAAATTATCAAAGGAACTTATTTTGTACAATTGGAACTATACTATTACAGATGTCAATATTATATTTGAAAACCTGATAACCAATGTACAGATTGCAATTAATAAAGTAAAAGAAGAAAAAACTATATTTCTAAGAAGACATCCAACACCTTGGTTTAATAAAAAGATTATGGACATTAGAAAAAAAAGAGATAATGCATACAAGAAATTTTCAATTTCAAAAAGTGAAGAGGATTGGAATGTTTATAAGAAAAATCGCAACATTTGTGTTTCAGTATTAAGAGAAGAAAAAACAAATTATTATGAAAAACAAATAGATAATAATAAAAAAAACAGTAAGAAAATGTGGAAAACCTTAAGGAATTTAGTTAAACCAACTACAAAAATAGATATTAAAGAAATAATATTTGAAGAAGGTAAAATATCAAACAAGAATATCATTGCTGAAAAATTAAACTCATATTATGTTCAGAGCGTTGAAGATATTATTGCCTCAATAAATGTTGGAAACCATTCTATATGTCCTAAAATTTCTAGAAATAAAAACATTATGGAAAATTTTTCTAAAGTATCTCTTAATCATTTAAGAAAAATTATAAATGATTTAAATTCAAATGAAAATTACAACGAGGTTTTAACTAAGAAATTGATGAAAGAAACATTTACAGTTATTGGATATTATCTTCTTTACTTTATTGAAGTTTGTTTAAACAAAGGAGAAATTCCAGTCGAACTTAAATGTTCATATATTACTCCGGTTCCAAAGATTAAAAATTCAAAACAATGGAATGAAATGAGACCAATAAATGTATTATGGGATATAGAAAAATTAATAGAAGAAGTAGTTTATGAACAAGTTATGGATTTTTTGAATAAAAACAAAATTTTTATTTATTCTCAAGCTGGGTTTCGAAAAGGATATTCTAGTGAAACAGCCATACAATATGTAGTAGAAAATTGGAAAAGAGCCTTGGAAAGAGAAGAATATGTAATAGCAGTATTTCTTGATTTTAAGCGAGCTTTTGAAACGATTAATAGAGATATATTATTAAAAAAATTATTTGAATATGGTATAAGGGGTAAAGTTTATCAATGGTTTCAAAATTATTTAAATAATAGATCACAGAAAACTAAATTTGGTAATTTTTTTTCAACAAAGAAATTTAATAACATAGGAGTACCTCAAGGAAGTATTTTGGGGCCTTTACTTTTTATTTTATATATTAATGACATGCCATTAGTCCTAAAATTTCTTAAAATACAAATGTTTGCTGATGATACTCTTATCTATATAAGCGGTAAAAATCTTTTGGAAATTTTGGAAATTTTAAATTCAGAACTGATTCTATTGTCAAACTGGTTAAAAGTTAACAAATTAAAATTAAATGTTTCTAAAACAAAATGTATGGTTATGGGTGTAAATTTAAATAATTATACAAATATAAATATTTTAATTGATGGTGATAAACTAGAAATAGTCAATTCTTTCAAATATTTAGGTATATTGATTGATTCAAAATTAAAATTTAATAACCAATTCGAAAATTTAATTTCCAAAATTGCGGGAGGAATTAGTTATTTTAAAAGAATAGGTTCAAATTTAAAATTTTATTCAAAAAAAATTGTATACAATACTTTAATTTTACCACATTTTCTTTATTGTTCTACAATTTTGTTTATGGCGGATGAAGGTGTAATAAATAGATTACAAATTTTACAAAATAAAGCAATGCGAATTTTACTTAATATGGATAGATATACAAAAATTAATGTGATGTTAAAAAAATTAGAATGGTTAAATGTAAAAAATTTAGTATTATTTTTGGTTCTAATATTTATTTTTAAAATTCAAAATGATTTGTTACCGCCACATTTAAAGCAATTGACTGTTCTAAATAGTGATCAACATAATTATTTAACACGAAATACCAATAATTTTTTTCTTAATAATTTTTCAAAAAATATTGCATATAAATCAGTTTTTCATAAGGGTCTTATTGAATTTAATAAATTAAACAAGTCAATTAAAAATCAAAAAAGTTTAAAATCTTTTAAAAAAAGTTTAAAATCTTTCTTATTAACTCAACAGGACAAATAAAGTTTCAAAAGGTCATTTAATTCAAAAAATAAATAAAAAAAGGGTATAAAATTGTTAAAATGTATCATGTAGCCACGTGCTAAATAAATATTTTTACTACTACTACTAACTCTAACTCTAAAAAAATCCAATCTACTTCCATTTAAAAACGTTTCAAATAATGTGAAAAGGAAGGTTGGTAGACATGATGTACCTTATAGTATCGATAACGATAATAACAACAAACAACTACTAACCATAACATAGCTAGTAAAAATTACTTACATATTATCGGTTTCATAATCAAATTAATGTAGTATACTATAATATGTAAGTCAATTTTACTAGCTATGTTATTGTTAGTAGTTGTTTGTTGTTATTATCGTTATCGATACTATTAGGTACATTATGTCTACCAACCTTCCTTTTCACATTATTTGAAATGTTTTTAAATGGAAATAAATTGGATTTTTTTAGAGTTAGAGTTGTAACGAATTAAATTTTTTTTCCCATAGAACTATTTGGGATAAAAATTTGATACTATCAGGAAATGGTGGGAGGAATCGAATTAAATAAAAAAAAGAGTAGTGTTGCATTTGAAAAAAAAAACATTCCTTGAGTTACCTACAGAAAAACCTAAAAATCTGGCAACTTCGCAATTATCAATTTTCAATTCAATTTTTTAAGTTATCCACCTGTACCAAATTTCATTGATTTAGCCTTGGCAGTTTTGAAGAAAATTAGCCATTCCGGTTATTTCAACTAACCCTGTATAGTATTGCTAATGTGAATTAAAATAAATATTCAAACAAAACTGGCAATGAAACGACATCTTTTGAAAATAAAATATACAGTCATATTTCCATTTTGTATGTACCTACATAACATGCATGGGATTTGCATGGTAAATGGTAAGTGAATATTTCACACGTAAAACTCAATAAAAATCCAACTGTAGTAACAGAAGAATTTAAAATGAATGGGTGCTTGCTTAGCCGTTGAAGAAGAGCCATGGTTGAATTTAAAACAACTGCCTGATCAATCGGCTAATTGCAGGAGCCTTTGCAACAAGGCCCCGAAACAAGAAAAATATCGTTCCTACAAAGTGAAAAATGATTAACAACTGTTGGAGAACGATTATTTCCACCGCACAAAGTATTGCCAACTGTGGATCGAAAAAATTAACCGCAATCCCAATATATTAAATTCGATTTTTTTACTGATGAAAGTACGTTGGCGACAAATGAGACTGTAAATAAATAAAACAAAAGGATCTGGGTTTGCCAGAATCCGTATGTTAGAAGAAGAATATACTCAGTGGCTGGGATTTGCGGTATCGCTATTATTGGTCCCTTTTTTTATAGATGGTTTACTTCCGGCAGAAGATATTAGACACTTGAAGTGATGCCATCAACGTAAACGTAAACGTGTAAATTGACATCTGCGCAACCGCAGTAAAATATTTTTTCCACTACTAACCTATAACATCGCCATTATTGACCGATTAATTAACGCCAGAAATCGTTTTTCTCTCCCTTTTCAGTTGCTATTGACAACGGTCAATAATAAAGCATTGAAATCCATTATTGACCGATCTATTTAAAACCAGTTAACTTGATTTGTTAATTCCCCAACAAATAACATGAAAGGTGATTTCTTGTGGTTAGGCAACCAACAATACATGACATTAACCAAGCCAACTGATGACAAGAAAACAAATTATCTTGCCAATATGCCAAAGCAGGTAACTTGATTAAAATATATATTTATACATACCTAATGTTTTTTATAATTTATTAATACTGTACAAAATAAAAGTGTTAGTAGTGGAAAAAAAATTATATTAACCACGGTTTAGACAGCCTATAGCCCTCGCGCCCTAAATCCCTCGTCGCTCCGCTCCTCGTGATTTAAACTTGACGCTCGGGCAATAATGATGGCTGTCTAAACCTTGGTTAATAATATACTATTTTCCGTTAGCGCTCTACGCACTACGTAGACTTGCGTTCTTTCACGGTCCGTCTAACGTTACCCGAAGGGAACCGATTCGCTGCCGAACCTATCCGATTCTCGACTGCCCATCATCTGTTTGGCTTTTGTTGTTCTATTTCTAACCTAAAATTAAAAAGGTCGGTTTTACTTTTATTTTAACAACCAAGTTTCACATCAAAACTGAGGCAAAATAAAACAAACATAATTATTGAAGAATAGCACAAGAAAGCTGATATACGATTCGGCTTTAGAATGTTAGGTTAGAAGTTAGAATTTTAAGACCTGACATTTGATATTTTACGGACGGACGGAAAGATGTACTTCAACTATGCATTGCAAGCATGATACAAAGAAAGAAAGATATGATCGATCGTATTCCCAATTCGGTCCGGTCCGCGCAATGACGTCATGTGGTGCTAACGAGATTTAAAATTACATAGGATTAGCCGGTAAAAATAGAAATTTTACTGCATATTTTGCAATTTTTGCTTTGGAAGATTTAAGTGCATATTATTTTAAGTACTTTAAGGATAGAGGTTCATAAATCAGAACGTATTTCATGATGTTCTTGGGTTAAATGTTAAAAGTTAGCATATATTTGGTATCAATGAAAATAATTTTCTGCTTATGCTGACATACATTTTATCTTTTAAATGATTACAATAATTGTAATTTACTTATTTATTTTTACAAAATCATAAAAAAATACCCTATATTTTTTGGTCCTTCCACCTTAAGCAATAAATTGTTTGAAAAAAAAAATAGGTACAAATGTGCAGTCTTAAACATTTTTAGAAAACAGTTTCGAGCCTTAAATGACCAAAATCAATTAATTTGCTTATTAAGATTTTTTTATGCTATATGAAACGATAATATTTTTGGAGATGTCTGTTTATAAATTTATATTGTTAACATTTGACCAGTGGAGGACTGGAATCATTTGGCCCCGGTGGCTATATGACCTCTATGGCCCCAACCCTCATTAAGAAAATTTTTTGAAAAAAAAAATGGTTGTTTAAATGTTTGGACCAATTGGCCCCTAAAGACCTTCTGGCCCCGGTGGCGATGGCCACCCGGCCACCCGCTCCAGTCCGCCACTGCATTTGACTATAATTTGACCAAGGATAAGGATGTAAAAAACTCCTTCAGACATTAAAAAAAATATACTAGGACTGGTAATTATCATAATAGTAATAAGAGGTACATATTAACAATTATTAAAAAATAAGGCACACATATAACAGTTTATTATTTTAAACCAATTTCGTCAAATTAAACTTTTTTCTCTCACCTATGTACGAGGAAGAGAACAATTTTTTTAAGCTAAAATTTTAAATATTTTACATAGATTTGTATCATAAATATGTAGGTATATACTTTTTGCAGATAATTATAACAAATAAAAGCTGTCATATTATCACTTATGCATAACGCCACTGCACAACGCAAGAACTAATTGTCAATAACAAATAACAATAATAATCCAAAAAAACACTAAAAACCTCTTTCTGTATAACAAATAATAACAATAGTACATAAAACCAAACGTAGGTTATACGAAGCCCGCCAGAAAATTATCACCACATGACGTAAGCAGCGGTCGATTTGGCTCCGCCCACATGCGCAATGTCATATCTCTTCTTTCTTTGTATCATGCATTGCAAGGCTGTATGAAGACTCGTAAACGTGTAAATTCGCGCGTTTACGTCTACGTTAACGGTGATCACTTCAAGTGTCTAATAGAACTAAACGTAGGTCGTGCGTTAGTAGATGCAAGGGCACACGGCCAAATTATCTTTGAGCATGATGGAGCACAGCGCAGCAGCAGTAACAGAACACCTTAACCACATATTTGCCAAAAGCTGGATATGGTCCATTTAAATTACCTGTCCGAAGCCCTGACTTGTCACTCTTGGATTTTTCTTTTGTGGAGCTTCAATAGTGTTTGACAATATTACGGATATGTCCCAAAATTCAGAAGAAATAAAAACCCGAATTATTGAATCTTCTCAAAATAGTACCCCTCGCCAAATATAGAATGTCAGAAAGTACTTTTATGCTATTGCTATTGCTTAGCAGCAAATGGTGGGCATTTTGAACAATTTCCTTTATCTGTTTAAGGGTAACTTTAAACGCGATAGGTAAAGTATTTACATTGACTAACTTTATGAAAATTTTTGGCATATTATCCTAAATAAATAGTTATCGCTAACAACTAGTCTAGTACCTCTGCTAACTTCACTGGTACAAGTAAGTTACTGTGGCGTCTTCTAAGGATTTCGGTCTTCCTAATTTGATTTAAGCTGCATTGTATACATATGCTTAATATGTTATTTTTGTTCTTATTTATCTGCTTATTTATTATCACTACATATTTTGTTGTCAAGCGCTGACGACGTGAAAAATTAATAAACAACGCATCATATTTAACAAATACCTATACTAATAAGGTAATAGATAATAATTATTAATTATGTTTGGCCTTGGACATGAACTTCCGACTAATTATAACAAAAAGCGCCGCAGGCACACATCATAAAACTAAATATCAAATGTCATTAAGCAATAATAGAAATACATTATTTGGATAATTTTATTTGTCGTGATGAACAGAGAGATCTTTTTAATGATTTGCAAAATAATTTGACATGGCTTTGTCTCTCTTTTTATTAAAAGATGGCAAAATATTTATTTACATGTTTAGCACACATTAAAATACAGTCTGACAAAGTCAAGGTAAAACAACTATACATAGCACAGTCATGTATATTTAAAATTTGGGTATAAGGAGCAGGTTTTCAAGATATTATACAATTAATTATACAATTTTAAAAATATTTATGTCATAATCTTCATCCTATTATATAAATTGTGACTATTGTCTCTTTAATTAGGTTTATCTTAAATAAGTATTTGCTCAATTATATTAAAACTGTTGCTAATAGCTGCATTTTTAATCGGTATAAGCCATCAAGTTTTGGTGAAAAAATCAATGCTGGCGCTACACTTCTTTAATAAACATTAAATTTAAGTGGGCGAGGTACTTATACCGGGTGTTTCTCAAAAGACGTTCACCCCTACAACTTTTCTGTATTTATAGATATTAAAATAAAATTGAGATTATGTATAAGAGATGAGTCTGCATTTATTGGCATCATTTTCAATTTGTTAGCACTTTCGGTTTGACCGGAAGTGACCTTGACTTTGGTATTTTAAATGGGACATCTTGTATATTTTTACTTATTGGGATTCAGCATAACATTCGGAGTAAAATGACACTTCACTTGTAATTTTTTGACGTGTTATTACATTTTTATGTTTATTTTTTATTTCCAATCTAGACTGCTACAAATTAATTAAATCTGTTAATTTATAATCAAGTAGTATATGAAAATTAAAATTATATCATAACAATAAACTTTCTAAGTTTCAAAAGCGTTTAAAAAATGAAATTTTGTTTTCTTGACGTTTACTCCATTTTTCAAATGGAACGATGGTAGTTCACTAGAATATATTTAAAACGAGCATTTTTTTCCAACAATTTCTATTTACGCTATTTTAAATTTGATACGAAAAAATGTGCGTTCAGTCCCAATCGCAAATTTAAAAGCGTTATGCATTATTGCCGCCCTGTCCTTTCTAAAGAAATATAAAGGCGGCTTTAAAAAACAATGGAACGGTTTTAAAAACCAATATGGTTTTAAATTAAAATTGCAATGTCATTCGTTTATTAAACTCACATTGTAAATCAGATAAAATGGTTAGTTTTACTAGAAATGAACAAATTGATATGTTACTAATTTTTGGAGTGACCAGAAAATTCTTCTGAAGCCGCAAGATTGTATGTATTGTATGTTTTATAAACTAATGACATTACAACTTTAAATTAAAGCCATATTGCTTTTCAAAACGATTCCATTGTTTTTCAAAGCCGCCTTTATATTTCTTTAGAAAAGAGAGGGCGGCAATAATGCATAACGCTTTCAAATTTGCGATTGGGATTTAAGGAAAATTTTTCAGTGTCAATTTTAAAATAACATAGGAGTGTATGGTATCAAACTGATGAAAAAAAAATGCTCGTTTTAAATATCCTAGTGAACCACCATCGTTCCACTTGAAAAAATGAAACGACAACGTCAAGAAAACAACATTTTATTTTTTAAACCCTTATGAAACTTAGAAAGTCAATTATTATGACATCATTTTAATTTTAATATACTACTTGACTATAAATTAACAGGTTTAATTAATTTGTAGCACTCTAGATTGAAAATAAAAATGTTATAACACGTCAAAAAATGACAAGTGAGGTGTCATTTCACTCATAACGTTATGCTGAACTCAAATAAGTAAAAATATACAAGATGTCCCATTTAAAATATCAAAGTCAAGGTCACTTCCGGTCAAACCGGAAGTGCAAACAAATTGAAAATTATGCCAAGAAATGCAGAGTCATCTCTTATGCATAATATCAAAATTTCATTTTAATATCTATAAATATAAAAAAGTTATAGGAGTGAACGTCTTTTGAGAAACACCCGGTCTTTATTTGTTTTAAATCACAACGTTTCAACTACTATGTGTCTCCAGTCGTCTTTAGGTGAATACTAAATAAGCAAAGTAACTACAGCTCTATTTAGACATATAATATACATATAGACATGTAGGTACTTTGCTTATTTCACCTGAAGACGACTGAACATACATACCAACTGAAACGTTGTGATTTAAAACAAATGAAGACAACGCAAGTCAAAAAAAAACTATTCTATCACTCAGTACCTATTATAGACAAACACGTTTGTTATATTGTGACGATGACTAGAATAGACTCACAAAACTATAAAAAATTGACATCATTTTGGAAAAAAAGTATTCAGTTAATTCCCAGTACTCTTACGTAATACATTTTAAAAGTTAATTTAACGTTTGAGAAGCATAAAGACACAAGAAGCAATAACAAGAAGAATTTAAGCGGGGTCAAAACATCGGCGTAAGTATGAGTTCAATCCTCTGACGAACGAGTCGCGGATACTAGGGATGTGTTGTTTAAAGCGATTTGAATGGTTTCACAACATATATTTTGCCTAAATCAAGAAACGATTCAATCGAATTAGGATTTGAGGAAACTACGCTCGAGCTTGAACTCAAATCGGGCACCAGAGTCGATTCGCGAAGGCAGTCTAGTCTACAGACCGCAGTAGTTATGCAACCAGCGAAGAAATACTATGCAAGTTTTATTCCACGACCCCTAACTCTAATTATAGTAGGTATTCAAATCGAGCTCTGGTTCGAATAGAAAGTCAGCACCTACTATAGTGTTATAGTGACGACTTGACTCATGTGGAAAGTTAAGTAACTCGATTCAGACCCAGACGAGTCACGTGAGCTTCAACACCAGTTAACACAATTCAAGTTTGTCTTGGCCCAGAACCGAATAGGTTTATGATAAGAACGGCACATCTGGGGATTTTTTTTTTTTTTTATTTATTTATTTTACGTCGGCCTTTTTCCGCAACGAGGCCAATCACCGACGCCAGGGAATTTGTCACACACTATCTGGTAATTTTTGCCGAATCCCTCTTTTTCGAGGGTAGGGTTCTTTAACGTGCCAACATCCATGACACGGGGCCCACAGTTTAACGTCTCTTCCGAAAGACGGCGCCACCTCTTAAACCAAATTCCAAATTTAACATCGACGTTGCGGGCACCGGGAATGGAACCCGGGCCTACGATCTGTAAGGCTGCTGCGCTAACCACTAGACCACAACGTCGACACATCTGGGGATCCAAATACATATTTTCCATGTACTTTGGGCCCCTGATTACGAATCCGGTCTCAGATTAATCATGGAAAGAAGTTATTATGTATTGGAATCTCCTGCTCAAAATTTCGTTTGACTTACATTGGTCTGGACTAAACCCAAACGATTCACAAGGAAATCGAGTTAACTCAAACTCAAATTTGTACTCACATCTGGCTGTTTCTAGTATAGACAGTCTACAAAAATGGAGTGTGTACTGAGAAGAAGTGATTCAGGTAAAAAATAAATTCAACCAAGTTGATGTAGAGGATTGGAATGCGATGATGGAGAGGAGGATTAAACGAGTAACTCAAATCGTATTCTATAACATTTAACTACCGATTTATCTCACCATCTTTATCGATACCATAATCGATTCCTGGTTTACCGCATGTGCCCATTCCTAATTAAACTAAATGGCCGCGGTCTCACTCACGAATTCCTTTGTATCTTCATGTGAAATCTCTATTTGTTTGCATTTCTAGCCGTTTTAACTATAAATACCATTTGGAAGACTACAAGTGTCATTTGACCGTATGTACCAAATTAAATCAATTTGAGTTATCGAGGTGTATAAATGTTTAACTAGCCAGGAAACTGTAAAGGATAAATTTGAAAATAAGGCTGTAAATCGTTTGTCTCATTATATAAAATTTTTACACGACTTGCTAGCTAGCAGATTCAGAAACGGAGAGGTCCTGCAATCATACCTGCGTAGTGAGTATACAGTAGACATTGTGAAAGTATGATGAACAAGCTATAGTAAAAATTTTGAATACTCTCGCAAGATGGAGGCAAAGTCACGTGACACTCTGTCAATTTTGGTATATTTAATTTTGATAGGTTGGTATGAATTCCAGGATCGGACTTAAAAATTATACATGTAATACCTTCTAAAACAATTGATGGAATAGTCTCAACGGTTCTACCGCTTTAATATTGCCAAATAATAATAATAATTTCATTTAAAAGTTTTGTTTTATAAATATTATAATTTAAGGTAGGTAATAATAAACATGAGTTTTTATATGGTTTGAAGATAAAGTGTCAAAATAGATTTAAAAACTATGTAATTAATATTATAATTATCCAAACCTTGAAAATACTAAATTAATTGAAACAAAACTTTAAATAGAACTCTGTCACTCATATTTACAACAGAATTTTGCTTGTTTTAATTGTTCAGATTATACCTATAGGTAAAATACAATATCTACAGTTCAACATAAACTAATTGAATTCAGTCAGAGATTACATTTACTGTCAAGGAAATCCCCATATAATAATAGCAATATCTGATAATAATTTCACTTATGTAAGGTACCTACGTAGACCCAGAAAATAGAAATATTTGTTCGCTATCATATTACATATTAATATGATTACCTTTTTAAACTTCTATAGGCTAACATAACGTTAAATAGTTATTTTCAACCTTACTATCGCCAAACAATAATAAAAACAATTCCTTCGAAATCAAATGGCTAATTTTTAAAGGTTAATAATATGGAAAGCTGTTCTTATAGGCGATACTCGGTTTTGTCCAACTCTCCCCTACCTACCTAAGTCAGAGAAAGAATTTCTACTTATTTTTCTTGAAACAGAAAAGGATTCCTAGATAATGCAAAATGCAAAAATTATACATTAGAAACCTAACCTTTACGAACAAACATTTTAATAACAAAAATTTCACAAACTAACTTTTCGACAAAAACGGCGTTCAGATGAAATGAAACGTATTACTTATCGATGAAATCAACTAACGAGCAAGGCACACATTAATAATTATGATCCCTAATGAAAAAGAATTAAAACATTTTAACCTGTAAATTTTTGGTCACACAAAATTAATTGAAATTTAATGAAAGTAAAAATAAAAGGCAACATAACCACAAAATATTTTGAAAACCTAATTAAATATAACAAAAAGCACAAAAACGCTATTCATAATTCGGCGTTTGGGCTCATTACGGCCCACTACTATTCTGGGGGATATTATTATGTCCCAATATCAGCCGATCGATGACAAATTTCTGCTGTCATCTGTTTTAAAACGATAGAATTTGTGCCGTTTACTATATTGTTGACAGTATCACATCAAGCAGTGGACATAAATGTTTTTAATCATGTCCCGTAAATTTTGGACCAACTGCAACTCTCGGAACATCTCTCCGCTCTAGTTACTGGTGTTTTTGCAAAATGTTTCCATTACTCGTACTTGAGAAAAATATCGAGTTCTTACAAAAAATATAATTTGGGTGTTTTCTTCGAGGCAGTTTTCACTTCATTTTCAAATATAACTTTGTGGCAACATGAATAAAGTTATTTTTCTGGATAGTTTTAATAAACAGTTAGTAGCATGCATGCAGCTAGCCAAGTTTCCTGGTTGGAGGTTTTGGCCTATAAATATTTATAAACGGTCAACTTCATCGGAAAACAATAGCGAATTTTCGCAAGATTTTGGGGAATCCCTACGGTATCTAAAACATGGTTTACGTATTTAGCGTGAAATTTTTTTAATGGGCTGTATATGAATCAAGGTTTTTGTGGTATAGAATTATAGAAGTTTCGTTGTTTCTACTAATAATTGTTAACAGATGTCACTAAGTAAGTAAATAATCAGATTTAGTGTTATCTCTGGTTTGCTTGCTTAAATTTTAGGAAGATCGGTGGTGACAATGGTTTATAGTAATTAATGGTTTGACGAAATGCAAAGTTGTGTAACTTCGTTACACTTATATCGGGTAAAATTAATTGAATAACACAGACCTATTATTGCGTAGTGACATAATATAGTCTACCTTGACCCATAACCTGGCCAAACAAGGCTGGGCGAGAGTGGATTTTAAACAGAAGACTATGTGGTGTACTGGACCCCTCAATTGAGATACTGAATAGACATTGCTAGCTGAGGAAGCATTTAGCTCTGATCACCGTTGAAAAAGACTCAATCTGCGCTGGATGCCTAGAGGAAGAGGAGACCCCGCTAAACTTCATGGGTACCTGCAGGCCCTGGGAAGACTCAGGCATCAGGTGCTAGGATTGGCGACTGTCCAAAAGGAAGACACGGCCATGGCCTGGAGCGACATACTTGTCTCCGTAAGGAGGTCGGAACGTTTTGGCGGGGGCCAAGGTGGTTAGAGCATAGACAATTTACCTTTAGATACGTACAGCTTATCTCCTGCGCAAACAAAAGTAACGTTTTATTGGTGAAAAAATAGGTCCGAGCGCATGACTCGCCGGTCAGCTGCCTCCCCTTTGGACACCTTCGTGCATGCGCACAACCCTCGTGTTATCAGTCTGTCCTACTTTACCGACATGCCCAAAATACCCTCCAGAACCGGCTCGGCCGCCATTTTTGTTGTTGTGTTTTAAGGTTTCTCTGTGGATTCCTTGTAGTTTTCTTTGCTATCGTAGTTTCTGGGTGTTTAATATTTACACGGATTTCTAGTTTTCGTTTGTTCTTTTAGTGACTAGGATTGAAATATAAACAATGACTAGTAACAGCCGTTGTATGATTTTATTATGCCCAAATAGGGGTAAAATACCTGGTATTTCGTATTTTCAGTAAGTATGGAGTAGTGATGTATGTTGATATATAACTTCATTTTATTATAATTAATTTAAACACATCAGCCTAGGCTACACAAACAGGGTATGAAAATAAAGAGAAACCCACATATATTTTATTTGCAGCCCTGCAAAAAAAAATTTAAATACCTAGGTAGTTTATATTACTCCACGGGTCAAGTTTTCGGGTAAAAACTTTTTCAAATTCTTGAACAAGAAATTGTGCTTGAAAATGTTTTACACGTACCCAAGTTTTTGACAAATTGTAAAAATCAATACAAGTTATATTATACCAACTAATATTTAACTTGAGGTTACGTTCGCGATGATAACATCAAAGATTGGTTATTTTGCTTGTTTTTTTATATTCGATTTTATCAGTTTTATAGTTTAATTGACTTGTTCTGTTCCCTTTCGAACTAACAACACGACGACGAATCATTATTAAACAAATTTTAAAAACAAAACCTTAAAAACAATTTTCTATCCTTAAAATCTGATAGGTTTGCTACTACCAAAAATGCCATAAATCACTACCTTTTTTTCCAACTTGATTAAAAATTGAGAAGAAATTCCAATTTTTTGGCAAGAATTTAAATTATAAAGCCCGGACCTGTCTATTTTCCCATTCGTCAAACGATAATGTTGCAGTGCGCATGTCTAATAGTGTCTAGCTTTGTTTACATGCGCGAGGCCATAAAACTGCTACTTTCGTGATTATTGTTTGCTTATCCAAAGGTAAATTGTCTATGGGTTAGAGTGGTTGGGGGAAGACTCTGGGTAGGCAAAAAGTATCGTCGTTGGAGGTTTCGAAACCTCCCCTCAATTACTACTACTACTACTTGACCCAGAGTATCTTTAAAGTAAGCTGGCGAAACTGCAGATCAAGTTTACGGAGCGATGTTTGGCAAAAGAAATTTCTAAAATTCTCCAATTTATTATTTTGGTATGAAAACGGATCAAACCGCAACCTCGTTTCCGCGAAAGTTTTGAATTTATCGTACGCAACAACTGGGAAAATAGATCACAGGTTATAAGAAAATAAAGTTGTACAGAACGTCGCGTCGGGCGTTAATATAGGCGAGAAGCTAAAAGTAGCTGATAATTTCGGATAAGATGTATTTATAACGCGTGCTAAAAATTAATCGGTCGAGTAAATGAAAATATTATTACGATTTGTCACAAACGCGAGGCGTTCATTAGAGTAATTATCAGCAAAATACCCTATTTTGACAGGGAAATGTGCGGCGTTATGATAAATAACCGATCAGCCTTTTATATATATTTATATATAGTCCATTTAATCAAGAATCGCTCAAAACCATCAAATACATTTTTTTGAAATGCATTTTTTTTAGAAAAAAAAATATTATACGGAGTAAATCATAAAATAAAAGTGCTACGCGTACAAACGGTAATTTTTTTTAATGAAACATATTGTGTATTTTTAGATTCTCAATCTACTATAGACAGTTTTCATAAATCATGCCTATAATCAACCGTTTACGAAATATTAACACTTTAATGCTGGTATGCACCATTGATATGTTTCTCGACTTCGTTCTGAACTCAAACCACAATCTTTAAGACATTGACAATGAGAATTTGCTATTTGAGACGTCAAAAAATGTCAGCGCATTAATCAAATTTCAATTTTGTTCTGCTGATATTATTAAAGTATTTTTCACCCTAAATGGTATCGACTTATTGACTGCAATAAAACTACCGGTTTAATCCCATTGTTATACACAATCAACAAGCAAATACACTACAGGGTAGGACTTTAGATATTTAATTCGTTATTAGCACAACTTGAACACTTCCTAAGAAACACAAAGACTGAAAGATGTTATCGCAAGCACAAAATAGTTAAATATTACCTGCTATAATTACAAATTATAATCCGACCCTGACAGACAGTTTATTTGCATTTTTATGGCCGAGCTCTTGCAAAACGTCCCAGGTATTTAAACGGAGTCAACCATTTATTGTGAAAAATACTTTACATTCAAAATGTGCCTGCCTCGCTGACGATGAACGCATAGAAATTTTGATTATGTTGGGGTGTGGAGACAAAAATAGAAGGCATAGGGAAGTTCGTGATATGTTCAATGAAGAATACCTAAATCGTCCGCCTATCTAGAGTGTCTAGCGTAGCAATTAAGTGAAGAACCTCCTGTACTGTTAAAGATAGTGTTAAAAGTTCTCGTCCTGGTAGGAAAAATAAATAAACATATTATTATCACTACAGGAAGATTGTCATAGCTCAAGCACACAACTTGGGCGTGATTATGATACTCACCAAACCACCCTATCTAAAAGTTTTTAAAGAGAAAAGTTTCATCCCTACAAACCAGTAATTTAACAAGAGTTATTGGACAAAGATTCTGATAGGCGAGAGCAATTTTGCGAAATAATGATTGAGCTAACAGATAATCACGCACAATTTGTTCAAAGAGTTTGTTTTTCAGATGAAGCTAAGTTTTCTATATAATGGTCAGGTTAATAGACAAACCTCACCGGTTTATAAAAAAAGATCTGGTTCCAGCTCTTACCACTCGATTTCCAGATGATAATGATCCTGAGTTATCACAAGTTCAATAGTCAATAGGGTGGCCACCAAGATCGCCCGATCCTAACCCACTGGACTTTTTTGTGGGGCTTCCTTAAAACTTTGAATTATATACATTTAAGGAGTCCATTTGACGAGTAATACTAGAAATTTCTCCACAAGTCGTATAGTACAAAATGAATAATAGGCATTTTTATATCGATTGATAGGTCTCTAGAATTGTTTGTAGAATGTAAAACTGTACAATATGATTCAATAAAAAAATTAAAGTTGATAAGGATTACAAACAGAGGTGCTGTTTTAAATTACTCATCAAAAAGTCAGAAAGTGATAAATCAGGACTGCGCGGCCGCGGTGATCCACCTCAAGAAAGTTACACTCTCGAAGGTTGGATTGGAGTGTTTTGTGAATTTGGAAATCGTCGTGAAGGAGGACTGCTTGTGAGACAACGACCGATAGATATGCAGAGTTGAACCCAACGTGTCTAGTTTCGATACGAAAACTAAAACTAGCAATTAAGGGAAACATTATATTCGTATTTTATTAAGCAGCACAAGGCTACATATAAAATCGTCTTAATAAAGTCGTTAAAGTCAGCTGAAATTAAGCGATTCGAAATAGGCGTATTCATTAAATGGCCCGTGGTTTCCTCTATTATTTATTATAATAATTTATTATTTTTAGTCCAGCATCCAATGTAACTGATTAAGAAATACAGGATGTCCAAAAATTATATTTCATTACAAAAAATAATAAAAAATAGTATTGTAGATATACAAACGCCTAAAAAATTATTAAGTACCTCAAACAGCTTTTTTAAAAGTAAAAGGAATTTCTTCTCAGTTCTTGATCAAGTTGGGAAAAATATAGTGATTTCTGGCATTTTTGGTAGTTGCAAATCCGATTTTGAGGATAGAAGAGTGTTTTTAAGTTTAAGGTTTTGTTTCTAAAATTTGTTTAAAATTGATTCGTCGTGTTTTTAGTTCGAAAAGAAAGAGAACAAGTCAATTAAACTAGTCTTATGAAACCGAACATAAAAAACAAACAAAACCAGCAAAATAACCAATCTTCAATGCTATCGCGTACCTAATCTCAAGTCAAATATTAGTTGTTATATAACTTGTATTGATTTTTACACTTTAGCAAAAACTTTGGTACGTGTAGAACATTGTCAAGCACAATTTCTTGTTCAAGAATTTGAAAAAGTTTTTGCCCGAGAACCATAGACAATTTACCTTTAGATAAGCAAACAATAATCACGAAAGTGGCAGTTTTATGGCCTCGCGCATGTTAACAAAGCTAGACACTATTAGTCATGCGCACTGCATCATTCGTTTGACGAATGGGAAAATAGACTGGTCCGGGCTTTAAAATTTAAATTCTTGCCAAAAAATTGGAATTTCTTATTTCTTCTCAATTTTACTCTTCTCAAACTTACCGAAAATACGAAATACCATCAGGTATTTTACCCCTATTTGGGCATAATAAACCTATACAACGGCTGCTACAAGTACTAATCATTGTTTATATTCCTATCCGAGTCACTAAAAGCACAAACACAATTCACTTAACTACACAAAAACTAGAAATCCGTAAATATTAAACACCCACACACAATCCACGATAGCTATAAGAAAACTACAAGGAATCCACAGAGAAACCTTAAAACACAACAAAAATGGCGGCCGAGCCGGTTCTGGAGAGTATCTTCACAGAGAAATAAAGTATCGTGAGCATGTCGATAAAGTTGGACAGGCCGATAACACGAGGTTTGTCCGCATGCACGAAGGCGTCCAGAAGGAAGGCAGCTGACCGGCGAGTCATGCGCTCGGACGTATTTTTTCACCCATAAAACGTAACTTTTGTTTGCGCAGGAGATAAGCTGTACGTATCTAAAGGTAAATTGTCTATGCCGAGAACTTGACCCGTGGATTAATATAAACATACCTAGGTATTTACATTTTTTCTTTTATATAATATAAGTAGAGAGAAAAGTGTCTTTTAAACTTTTTGAAGCATGTCGCTAAAGAAGGACAGGCCGATAACAAGGGGTTTGTGCGCATGCCCGATGCTGCTGAATTGGGATGGCGTCGGAATTAGGTTCTGGTGGGTTTTTATCAGAGAGAGTATGATTTAAAATTGTATTCTTAATTCAGCATTTTAAAAACTGAATAAATTTACTCGGTGGGGTCAAAATTAAAATTTAGTGAAAAAGTGTAGGGGGGAGTGGGGGAATTTTGTATTCTTTTCTAGTTTAATTTTTATATTTTATAAACATTTAGAACTTAAAGAAACCCTTGGTATACTTTATTATACAGGGATATGCTTTATTCCTTCCTTATTAAAAAAATATATTCTAGAGTAATTTTTGCCATATAAAATGCATTTAAAATGGACTGACCGGAATTACCCGCAGGGTGGGGGAATACTGGTCAATGACACATCATTTTTCAGGTCCTAACTTCTCTTTTGAGGTGAATTATTTTGATTTAAATGGAAAACCATGATCTAGTGGATGGGTCAGGCTATCTTCCATTCTACTTACTTATAGCAAAACACTACTATTTGTTTAACTATAAGTAATCTAGCTTAAGTGACCGCCACGCAGATTATAAAAAAATCACAGCTCATTATAAATGATTTGTTAAAGATAAGGATTGTAAATTTGCCAGTATGTGCTGACAAAACTTATGTTTCCCTGGCCTATGACAATCTACACGATCCCATACTATTTAGACAAATAATTATTTGTGTCGCTGTCACTTGCCTAACACCCCGTAAATCTCGGGATGCCAACTTATTGTGACAATCGCGGACTTATTAATCGGATTTATTTTAAAATGAAAGACCGTTAAGTCTGTTTTGGTTATTTATTGCATTTTTTCTTGTTTCCTAGGAATTGAAATTTATGGACTGTAAAACTGTGATTTCTATCGCTTTATTTTCACTGAAAAAAAAATCTATTTAAGATTGTAGGTGCAAAAATTATTGCTTAAATTAAAATTGTTATTATTCTTATACCTTTTTGGTCAACCCGTACTTACAGTAACATTTTATGTGGGTATGAGAGAGAAAATAATATATTTCGATGGCCGCAATAAGGACAACAGATCAATCAGTGTTGTCGGCGTGGCCAACGCATGGCGAATCGATCCCTCGTTTAAAGAGAAGGGATCATTTGTGCTGATGAAATCTGCTCGACAATATTCAGTAATATTTGGAACGTCATTTTGGTTGTGCCGCGCATTTACTTACACTCATATTATTTTACGTATTTTCCATTTCATATACAGGGTGGCCCAGAAGTCCGGAATAAAATTAATATAGCCTTAACCTGTTACTTTTGGGAAAAACGCTCGGACACGTCAATTTAGTTTTATATATGCTCACATTTTGACGTTATTCGTTTGTTTTTTTATAGACATTTGTCAAAGATATGACGACATCGATCTTTTTTTTTAATGGAAACATACAGTTTGTGATACATCATTTGAAAGCTAATATCTCGTACAGTATGCCCATAAATTTTGGCGCGATTCTGTCAGGCTATTTCAAAATGGCGACTGTTAAAAGTTTTTAAAAAAATCTCTATTTAAATAAGCGGAAATGATAAATCATTGATATTTTTTTTACCTTACAAGCTTTTATTAACGATACTTCTTTCTTGGCTTCAATTAAATAAACTTATGTTAAATTTTACAAAATCTTCTTTTATGTTTATAACTAAAAATAAAAGAAATTCTATCATTAACCCCTTAATATTTAATAATGAAAATATTCAATATTCAATATTCAAAAACGACAAAATTTTCTGTTTAATATAGTGGAAATTTACAAGTTCAACTTTGTTTTACTGTATCCCATAATACTATAATAATTATGGATTTCCACCTAGTATCGGCTGAATCAATTAATTCCTTTGAAATACATAAAAATATATATTTTTCATTATTATATTCAAAATTACAACACTTAGCTTCTGCAAGGGAATTTGCTTGTTTATCAAACTTAAAACCATTACAAAAATTGCAAAATAAAGTTATTAAATGCATACACAAATTACCACATTAATTTAGAACCAACTGTTCATCTATACAGTGAGGACCTAAAGTCCGTCCCCCCCCCCTCTAACTTCTAAACCGTTCGGTATATTTTAATGAAATTTTGAACGATAATATTTGAGCAAGTCTTGCACTTTTTGACATACCAATGACAGCTTTAAATGTCAAGATGACAGCTGGGTCCGCTTTTGGAATATTTTTTTAAATGGAACACCCTGTATATTTTTACATTTTTAAATTCCACATAAAATTATAATTATTTTTTTTTAATTGCATTATTAGTCTATACTTCATAGTTTCCGAGATATTGACTCTCAAAAAGTGACATTTTTGAACTTTGACAGCTTATAACCTTCTAACAGTACGTCTTAGAGCAAAACGGCTTACATGTCCCTATCTTCAATTTTTATTATCTTCTCAAAAAAAATCAATTTTTAGTTAAACCGGAACAACTATATTTCCTGCTTTCGAGTTACATCCGGTTTAACCGGAAGTTGATTTTTTTGGGAAGATAATAAAAATTGAAGATAGGAACATGTAAGCCGTTTTGCTCTAAGACGTACTGTTAGAAGGTTATAAGCTGTCAAAGTTCAAAAATGTCACTTTTCGAGAGTCAATATCTCGGAAACTATGAAGTATAGACTAATAATGCATTTAATAAAAAATAATTATAATTTTATGTGGAATTTAAAAATGTAAAAATATACAAGGTGTTCCATTTAAAAAAATATTCCAAAAGCGAACCCAGCTGTCATCTTGACATTTAAAGCTGTCATTGGTATGTCAAAAAGTGCAAGACTTGCTCAAATATTATCGTTCAAAATTTCATTAAAATATACCGAACGGTTTAGAAGTTAGAGGGGGGGGACGGACTTTATGTCCTCACTGTATAGACCGAAGGTATTTACACATTTAAAACATTTATAAATTAAAAATATGTATTCTAATTCACTCTATTATTTTAAAAGGAAACGAATCAAACAACACTTCAGGAGAATAAGATTTTATATGAACATAACACATTGTATAAATTATCAAACTAGACCAGTAAAAAGTAAATTCGGCAAAAAATCGCTTTTATATGACGGAATAATAAAATATAACAATCTTCCATAAAATATCAGAAAAATTAATAAATTAACAACTTTTAAAAAACAATTAAAGAGATATTTACTAAATTAAATTATACTATTTTTTTAAATTGATTTTGTTAATGAATTAAATTGGATTAACTTCCATTTTTATTGTTTTTTTTTAAAATAGTTATTATTTTCTATATTATGTTGTCATTTTCTATGTAATGAACTGTAAAAGTTAGCTTGGAATAAATGCATTTTGAAAGTAAAAAAAACTCTTAACGTTTACGAAATTCCAGGGTACAGAGCGTCGAATTTGTAACACCCTGTATAAAATACGTCTTCAACGTAAATTGTTTTTTCAAAAATTAGAAAAAAAAAATCCGAAAATTAAAAAAGTTTATTATCAAAAAAAAAAGTCGTTAAAACAGCCACTGTTTAAATCAATTAAAAAAAAAATTTGATATTGCCATAAAATAATCAAAACTACGAGTGTAGATTCATATCCATTGAAAAAACTTGGTCAGGCGCGAGACCTATCGGTTCTCTAATTTGATTCTTACGAACTTATTTAAATATGTTAAACAAGGCCAATAAAAAATTTGCTACTAGCTTATTAGCACAGAACGTTGGACCATAGAAGTCCATAGATCAGTAGATGTAATATTTTTGGCGCGAGTCGGCAGGAAGTTTACGCCATAGACATGTACCTTTAGATAAGCAAACAATAATCGCAAAAGTGGCAAATTTATGGCCTTGCGCATGTAAACAAAGCCATACAGGAAGAGGAATGCGCACTGCAAAATTGTCATTTAACGAATGGGAAAATAGGCAGGTCCGGGCTTTAAAATGTCTTACTAAAGAAATTGTAAAAGTTGATTGATTTTCACGTGTGAAATGCTAAAAAAGTTCCAACTTAGCTAAGCCAAGATTTTTCCATTCCTACATTGTTTAAAAGAAGCAAAAGGAAAGTACCCAATAGCCAAGAATACAAGAAATCCACACAGAAAACAGAACAACAAAAATGTATAAGATATTATAGATTATTTAATATTAAAGATCAAGGTTTCGTCTGATCTTTCTAAAATTCAAGGGCGGATTTACGGGGGGGGGGGGGTAACGGGGTAATTGGGTAATTACCCCCCCCCATGAATTTTAGGGGTTCCGTAATTATAGATTTTCAAACTCGACGTCTGCAATCCCCGACCATACGGTCGAAATAGGTACAGGGTCTTCCAACGAGGACTGAACAGGGGCTCATTTTTGAGCTTCCTTGTATTTAAAGAAAAATCCAAAATAGCCAATCGATGTACTTTTTCCTGCAGAATTCAAAAATGAAACCAAACATTTATTTGAACCAGAAACAAAAGAGTTACGCTATGGATAAGGTGTTTTTTAAATGGAACATACCTTTTTTTATACGATTTTTGGAACGAGTGATTTTTTTTTGTCCGTTCTGATTAAAATATTTAATATTGTGACAGCTATTTTTATTAAATTTTAATGTTTTATCCAGTATAATTTAACTTTAACCTGTTTGAAACATACACTAGGTAATAAAAGTATAATCACCTTTAAATCCTTCAAAGTCATTTCGGCAATATTATAGTAAATTTGTCAAATTTTTTGACTTTGAAGGATTCAAAGGTGATTATACTTTTATTACCTAGTGTATGTTTCAAACAGGTTAAAGTTAAATTATACTGGATAAAACAATAAAATTTAATAAAAATAGCTGTCACAATATTAAATATTTTAATCAGAACGGACAAAAAAAAATCACTCGTTCCAAAAATCGTATAAAAAAAGCTATGTTCCATTTAAAAAACACCTTATCCATAGCGTAACTCTTTTGTTTCTGGTTCAAATAAATTTTTGGTTTCATTTTTGAATTCTGCAGGAAAAAGTACATCGATTGGCTATTTTGGATTTTTCTTTAAATACAAGGAAGCTCAAAAAGGAGCCCCTGTCCAGTCCTCGTTGGAAGACCCTGTACATACGTAAACGTCTGTAAAAAGCGTTTTATTATTATTCTTTATTTTAAAAACTGGGAATAAAGCAAAATTAGGGCGTGGCCCCAAAAAATGTTCTCCTGCGGCGCTTTAATACCTATAGATTTTGTTAAAAAAAGTCTTTAATTACCCCCCCCCCCCCCCCCCCATGATTTGGACCTAAATCCGCCCTTGCTAAAATTAGACAATGGTGTGATGCTAACCTATTGACCCTAAACATTGACAAGACGAACATTGTGGGTTTTCGATGTGATATGGATGGTTTGTATCTTGGAGGAGCTCCACTATCAAAACAAGCTAACACCAAGTTTTTGGGACTTTTAATTGATGACTATCTGAGGTTTGACTCTCATACTCGGACTTGCTCGCAAAGTGGCTTCGGGATGCTACGCAGTGCAATTAACATCGATGGAGGTTGAAGCCATCTTAGCTAAGAGGGTCTACCATTCACTGGTGGAGTCTCACCTGCGATATGTGAAGTGTTTATTCTGCAAAAGCGTACTGTAAGATGTCTTTGTGGTGTGTATGACAGAGAGTCATGCAGACCGTTATTTATATCTAAGAAAATTTTAACTTTGCCATGCCTGTTTATTCTTGAAACTGTCTGCATGTTATACAAGCTTAGGGCTACTTTGCCAGTGCCTGACCACTCTCATGATACTAGAAGATCAAAAAACCTGTACCTGCCCATACCGTCTTCTGCCCTTATTAGAAACTCTATAATTTACGAAAGCCGTAAATTGTTGAACCATCTTCCTGAGCAAATAAGAAACATACCTATTCTAAATTTTTTTAAAAGAACTATAAAGGAACTACTGGTGGGAAGAGCCTATTACGAGGTGGTCGAGTATTACAACGACGCCTTTTAAGTATGAATATTTCCGGCAAGCATTTCGTCATCTTGTTTTGTTGAGTTTGTCTTTGTCCTATTTACTATATATGTTTGTTGTTTTCCTATTTACCTATACAGTGAGGACCTAAAGTTCCCCCCCCCCCCTCTAACTTCTTAACCGTTCGGTATATTTTAATGAAATTTTGAACGATAATATTTGAGCAGGTCTTGCACTTTTTGGCATACCAATGACAGCTTTAAATGTCAAGATGACAGCTGGGTCCGCTTTTGGAATATTTTTTTAAATGGAACGCCCTGTATATTTTTACATTTTTAATTTCCACATAAAATTATAATTATTTTTTATTAATTGCATTATTAGTCTATACTTCAATATATAATAAATAAATATCTCTTTAATTGTTTTTTAAAAGTTGTTAATTTATTAATTTTTCTGATATTTTATGGAAGATTGTTATATTTTATTATTCCGTCATTAAAAGCGATTTTTTGCCGAATTTACTTTTTACTGGTCTAGTTTGATAATTTATACAATGTCTGGTGTTATGTTCATATAAAATCTTATTCTCCTGAAGTGTTGTTTGATTCGTTTCCTTTTAAAATAATAGAGTGAATTAGAATACATATTTTTAATTTATAAATGTTTTTTTTTTTTTTTTTTTTTTTTTTTTTTTTTTTTTTCTTTATTTATTTTACGTCGGCCTTTTTCCGCAACGAGGCCAATCACCGACGCCAGGGAATTTGTCACACACTATCTGGTAATTTTGCCGAATCCCTCTTTGTCGAGGGTAGGGTTCTTTAACGTGCCAACATCCATGACACGGGGCCCACAGTTTAACGTCTCTTCCGAAAGACGGCGCCACCTCTTAAACCAAATTCCAAATTTAACATCGACGTTGCCGGCACCGGGAATGGAACTCGGGCCTACGATCTGTAAGGCTGTAGCGCTAACCACTAGACCACAACGTCGACAAATAAATGTGTAAATACCTTCGGTCTATACAGTGAGGACATAAAGTCCGTCCCCCCCCCCCTCTAACTTCTAAACCGTTCGGTATATTTTAATGAAATTTTGAACGATAATATTTGAGCAAGTCTTGCACTTTTTGACTTACCAATGACAGCTTTAAATGTCGCTGGGTCCGCTTTTGGAATATTTTTTTAAATGGAACACCCTGTATATTTTTACATATTTAAATTCTTCCCAAAAAAATCAACTTCCAGTTTAACCGGAACAACTATATTTCCTGCTTTCGAGTTACATCCGGTTTAACCGGAAGTTGATTTTTTTTGGAAAGATAATAAAAATTAAAGATAGGGACATGTAAGCCGTTTTGCTCTAAGACGTACTGTTAGAAGGTTATAAGCTGTCAAAGTTCAAAAATGTCACTTTTCGAGAGTCAATATCTCGGAAACTATAAAGTATAGACTAATAATGCATTTAATAAAAAATATTTATAATTTTATGTGGAATTTAAAAATGTAAAAATATACAGGGCGTTCCATTTAAAAAAATATTCCAAAAGCGGACCCAGCTGTCATCTTGACATTTAAAGCTGTCATTGGTATGTCAAAAAGTGCAAGACCTGCTCAAATATTATCGTTCAAAATTTCATTAAAATATACCGAACGGTTAAGAAGTTAGAGGGGGGGGGGGGGGGGGGACGGAGTTTAGGTCCTCACTGTATATTTTTAACGATGTATACCTTGAGAAAAAAATAATTATTTTTATTTCTTTTAATTTATGTATTCGTAGTATATTACTTGTATTTCTTTTTAGCTTTATTAATAAAAATGATGGTTCTTCAAAACAATAAAGCATATTTTGATTTGATTTGGCGCCGCGCCGGTTCTGGAGTGTCTTTATATGATGTCGATAAAGAAGGAAAACGTAAAGAGGGTGGTGCGCAGGCCCATACCTGATGGGCGCCAAGGGATATGACGTGCGCAGAAACGTATTTTTTCACCCACAAAACTTAACTTTTGTTTGTGCACGAAATAAGCTGCAAGCTGTAAAGATATATGTCCATGGTTTACACCGCTATAATGTTATAAGCGACATCAGGATATGACTACTGTCGGATGTAGATGTGGCGCCCCGATTCATTGGTTGATAACTTAAAAAATTGAATTAAAAATTGACAATTGCGACGTTGCCAGACTTTTAGTTTTTTCTGTACTCAACTCAAGGAATGTTTTTTTTTCAAATGTAACACTACTCTTTTTTTTTATTGAATTCGATTCCTCCCATCAACATTACCATTTCCTAATAGTATCAAATTTTTATCTCAAATAGTTCTATGGGAAAAAAAAGTTAATTAGTTACAACTCTAACTCTAAAAAATCCACTCTATTTCCATTTAAAAACGTTTCAAATAATGTGAAAAGGAAGGTTGGTAGACATAATGTACAGGGTGATCGCGTATAATGTTACCCCCCTTTAACTTCTTTGTTTCGCAATTAGGAAAAAACTGTTGAATACAAAAGTTGTGGGATTTAATGTAAACTTCTTGCAAAATATACTTTCGTAGATACAGGGTGTTGCATAAAAGCCTGACATATCAAAGTTATATTTTTTTAAATGGAATACCCTGTATATTGTTGCATAATTGGATTCGACGGACAATTCTAAAAATAATTTTTTTATACCACTATATATCTAAATTGAACCGTTTTCGATTTATTGATGATTGAAAATTACTATATATTAGGTATATAAGAAAATAAGGTCATTCAAGTCAAGATGTATCGTTTCCATGGATAACAATATTAACAATGGTAATTTTATTCAGTTCAATATCGTCATCCTGTTATCCATGGAAACGATACATCTTGACTTAAATGACCTTATTTTCTTATATACCGAATATATAGTAATTTTCAATCATCAATAAATCGAAAACGGTTCAATTTAATATAGTGGTATATATAAATTTTGTTTAGAATTGTGCGTAGAATTCAATTATGCAACAATATACAGGGTATTTCATTTAAAAAAATATAACTTTGCTCTGTCACGCTTTTATGCAACGTATCTACGAAAATATACTTTGCAAGAAGTTTACATTAAATCCTACAACTTTCGTATTTAACAGTTTTTTCTTAATTGCGAAACAAAGAAGTTAAAGGGGGGTAACATTATACGCGATCACGCTGTACCTAATAGTATCGATAACGATAATAACAACAAACAAACAGCTACTAACAATAACATAGCTAGTAAAAATTACTTATTATAGTACACTACATTAATTTGATTATGAAACCGATAATATGTAAGTATTTTTACTAGCTATGTTATTGTTAGTAGTTGTTTGTTGTTATTATCGTTATCGATACTATTAGGTACATTATGTCTACCAACCTTCCTTTTCACATTATTTGAAACGTTTTTAAATGGAAATAGATTGGTTTTTTTTAGAGTTAGAGTTGTGACTAATTCACTTTTTTTCCCATAGAACTATTTGAGATAAGAATTAGATACTATGAGGAAATGGTAATGTTGATGGGAGGAATCGAATTCAATAAAAAAATGAGTAGTGTTTCATTCGAAAAAAAAAACATTCCTTGAGGTACAGAAAAAACTAAAAATCTGGAAACGTGGCAATGGTCAATTTTCAATTCAATTTTTTAAGTTATCCACCTGTAACAAAATTCATTGATTTAGCCTTAGTAGTTTTGAAGAAAATTGGCCGTTCCGGTTATTTCAACTAACCCTGTATACCATGTGCAAATATATACCAATTTTTATTCTAGAAGAATACGCGGTTGCCGAAGACTCCTAAGGTTTTATTTGTAACTATTGTTTGGCGGCCAATCACTGATGTAGAGTACGTGGCAACTCTTGCCTCCTAGCGAAGCAAGTGAAACAAAATAATTACAATTGTGGAATTTTCATATTAGAAATGTTAGGTTATTGTGAAAATGCATTTTTAATGTTTTGTGGTGAAGACCGGACCCCCTTTGGGGGTTTCAGTAACTAAAGTAGATAGATAAACTTATAGTGGGGCCTATTTATAATAGCAAATGATATGAGCGAAATGTGTATATTCATGCATGGACATTTTCAATAAAAAAAATACCGGTGAAGGTCATTGACCCCGATTTTAGAAACACGGCACTTTTAGTAAATATTACTAAAATAATAGGTGCAAATTACCTTATTTCCTTAGACTATATCAACTGGACCATTGAGCACACAATAATCATGATCCATAATCATATAAACTCAAAAATATTATCGATAAAGTCAAATTAATCTAAGAACTCTCTGCATCACCTGTCATTAATGGCACCCTGTTGAAGTCTGGTATATTTTACGTTAAGCGGTTGGCTACAGGAACAGAACCGGACTAAGTTATTTTACCTTCGCCTTCGTCATCTGTTAGTTTTATAAAGGAGTCTTAATATTTTGTAAAGATATAGCCTACATACTAATTTTATTATTTATAAAACAAAATTTTGACAGACCCGTACCTATCAAAATAAGAATGTGAAAACACTATAAAACTAAAGGAAAAAAAGAAAACAACATTTATTTATTTTAGTATTTATTTATAAAAAGCAAAATAGGTATTTATGTATTTATTCTACAAGGAAAAAAAGGAATACATTTTGCGAGGTGTCCCGTACTAAGGGGCTAAGTGGACTTGAAAATATGTCATTTACATTTTTTATACTGTTAAAGAGATACAGGGTGATCCAAGTAAATATTTACTTTATAAAATTTGCTATGATTTGATGTTAATCGGATATGAATCAAATTTGGTGTAGTTATGTTTTTGAGGGCAAGAAGGAGGATTCTAAAATCAGTTTTAAGATAGGTACCTCATAGAGAACGCTACGCTACACAATATGAGTCTGATAATTCTCGCATATATTTTTTATTTCTCACATTTCTGACCGCTTTACCTCAAATTATGAAAAAGGAATCGTTTTTGCATAAAAAAGTTATACTTCATTTATCACGATATTTCAATTACTTTTTGAGATAATTGCGTTTAAATGGTAGATGGCAAGAAACATTAAAATAAACACATTTCTTAACGAAACATGTTCATTGAAAATTAACCGTACGTTCTTAAGGTTGAATTCTCAACGTCATTCAATCTATTGCCAACCTATAACCTATTTCGCGTTGATTTTTTGAGTTTATTATCTTAATAACTAACATTTAAAGAAAATCAATATCGTCGGTACATTATTTGGGTAGTATGTGATATATTACAAAAATATCAATTTATTTCATTGCTAATTTTGGGAGAATTGTATAGTGAAAGAATAATGAGTGACAATGACATAATAATGTTAAAAAAAATCTCACCCGATATTTTTCGCTATACAATTCTCCTAAAATAAGTTATGAAAATTCTTGATATTTATTAAATATGTCAATTATTACCTATAGAATATCAAGTCGAGAGTGATTTTCTTTAAATTTTGTATAAAAGCTAGAAAACTTAAATAAATCTACGCGAAATAGGTTATAGGTTGGCAAGCATGTTGATATTCCCACCTTAAGCATAAATGACATATTTTTAAGTCTACTATCGCCTGTTGCTGTATTTGCCCCTAAGTTATAAGACATCCTGTATATAACGATAAAAAAAATGGGTTAACTAGGCACTTTATTGATTTCATACTAGATGAGTTAACCAAAATGGTGTTTGCACTCACTTTTAAACTTAAATAATAAACACCAAGAAAATCTGTCTCTGAAATATATAATATCCAAAAGTAAAATGTTTAAAACACACACTACACAAAAAACAGCCACAAAAACACTTAAAAAACACCAAAATCGGAAGAAAATAATATGACGCAACCTAACGCGTGAGCTTGCTACGGCCCACTGCTGATCTGGGAACTTTAACGACGAAACCAGATCAGCTGTTAATGTCAAATGTCGTTGTCTTCTGTCAAAACGCTTTGTTTTAAGAAAAAGGTAACTCTACAAGAGTAAGATGTTTAAAACGCACACTATATAAAAAACAGCCACTTAAAAACCACAAAAACCAAAAGAAAGTACTATGGAAACTTTTTGGAGGAACCAGTGTCAGCCGTTGATGCCACTCCTGTGGTTGTCAATTGTCGAAAGGCGGAGTTTTTTCGCAAATGGTATTTTTTTTTATTAAGCACCAGAAATTCAGAATAAAATATATACCGTCTTTCTAATCTACATAATTCGATATCTCAACTTGTGTCGGTTAGACTATGTCTGACCAGTTTTATTCGTCCAAATGTATGCAAATATATTCTAATATAAAATAAACAAATTTTTGAAGAAATAATAATTTATGACACCAGAACACCTGATAAATTATATTCCAAGTTTAGGAACATTAATATGATAAATAGAAACTTTTCGCAAACTCGCTGATTAGTTCTTTTGATCGCAAATTATCGGGAACAGGGAAGCTGGCGTAACAAAATGTTCTACACGCTAGAAAGAACGGTTTCTAGACCCGAATAAAAAATGTGGATTAACGAATTGTACGTAAGGCGTCGAAGATTTTTGCCGTTATATAAATTCAGTGCAAAAAGTCTCCAATACATGTGAAAAAAATTCACAAAAATTAATTTTTAAAATATTTTTTTATACATTTCTACGCATATTCGCGTTGACATCCTTGAGATGTCATTGAAAATCGAGCGGTTTTTTTGCGGCCTAGCCTAATTGGGTAAAGGTTCGAAACGGTGATATATTTATCAAGCGTTTAATAAATTATGCTTTTAATTTGATTTGAATAACGAAAAATGTTATTATGACTGGCCATTCGATTTTATCAAAAACCAAACTAAGACCAAGGGCGGTCCTACGGGGGGGGGGGGGTACTGGGGGTAATTACCCCCCCAGAGACCAGGTTGAGGACGCAAAAACTAAAAATAATATGTCCAAAAAACTATAAATATTTATTATTTTTAAATAAAAAACAAAACCAATAAATTTGAAAAAACATTTTTTATATAAAAATATCAACATCTTAATATTATAAGATATATTCTATTATAGTCCATCGATAAGTCGATATAATATCGCGAAAATGCTGGTAAACCGGACCGAAGAATGTCCGGTTTTCTAATGACTTAATAAAAATGTTAAAAGCAGCGGCATCCAATGCAAAATATATTAAAAAACAATTGTAATTTTTTTAGCTTTATTTTCATGTTCTGATTTCTTTATTATACATATACATTTAGGTTTTGTTTTATTTTAGTGTTTTGACTTATGTTACAATATTAAAACATACTACATCAGTGGCGTATTTACGAGGGGGCTCAGGGGGCCCGGGCCCCCCAGATATGTATAGTACAATAATTGTATAAACAATGCCCTCGAAGCTTTTAAAACTTGTTTATTTTGTCGCCCTTTCAAATTTCTTTTAAATTAAAAGAGTGTTTTAAGGTCTGGCATATCGCTGCAGATTAAGCTTTACGGTTATTTTACCCAAAAAAGGGCGTGGCACCCAAAAAATTTTCGCCTGCGGCGCAAGAAAGATTACGCCTTCGGCGCAAGTCCTTCAAAGTACCCCCCCCAGGAAGACGTTCCAGGACCGCCGTTGACTAAGACAAATCCGAAAATTTTATATCGATCTTGTAAAAATATTAACAATTTTATAAAATAAATATATTTAGATTTACTTTTGTAACAATATTCATCGTTGAACATGAAAAGTCATGTTGAAACTTATATTTTTTTACACAATGACTGGGAAACATAAAAAACAATGCTTGAATTTAGGACTAAAATTTAATGATATTAGATATTACATGATTTAAAATCAGAGAACTACATTTTAAATGGTTGTTACATTAGATATTTTCGCATTTCATTTAGGCTCTTTCGGTTCGGTTTGTAGATGTCGAGTAGATTGTCTGTCAGTGTCAACCATCAGCATTTTGTAGAGTATGAATGGATAAATAGTTATTTACACTACAAGGGAGGCAGGTGATACTTACCAGCCGAGGACATAGTTTGCGCCCGAGCGATAGCGAGGGCTTGCAAAATAGTCCGACACTGGTCAAGAATACTGCCTCTCGAGTTTTGTATTATATTTTTTCTACTCCAGTTCCCTCAAATGTAAAATTTTTTAAAATTTTATAATTTCCAACTGACATACCCTGTATGTATGACAGGTTTCCTAGTGTTGACACGTTGATTGCTATGGAATTCATAATGTTTATATACAAACAAACGTTCTGTCAGTGTCAGTTTTTTTAAGAAATCGAAAAAATGGATATCGATGCAGCTGCGAATGCAGGTTGCGCTGCTCTATTACCTCAGAAATCGAAGGAACCGTACAATCGGTGTTACAAGGACTTCAAGGATTGGTGCAGTATTAATGCAAGTGATGAAAGAGTCACCGAGAATTCTATGCTGGCGTACTTTGTACTTCCCTAGGGAGGTAAGTATTTACTTACCTCCCTAGGGAGGTAAAACGTACTTACCTCCCTCAAATCAGTATCAAAATGAAGTACTTACCGAGTAAGGAGTAGAAAAAAAAAATTTAAGGTATGATGGACTCGCACAACAAATGTTATTATTTTCTAATAGGTCAAAGGTAACTAGATTAGTTTCAACATGTTTTACAGTATTCAGGAAAAAATAATGATTAAGTTCTCCGAAATGTTTTCTGCGATGTTTCCTGATAGACCCATTCCAGGCAAAACAACAGTCCTAAATATTGTTTGTAACTTTGAGAGTAAAGGTACTTTAATTAATGAATGCAAATGCTTACAGCAAAATGATGATGTAGTACCTATTCCATGGTAGAGCACAGTGCAGTTTTAGAACTCGCCAGGTTAGGGAACCGATCGCGGCACCTTATTGCCTGAGAATTCTGACTGACTTTACGTACAGTTGTATTCATAAAAAAGGCGTACAATAATTAGAATGAGAGGTAAGTTTTGTCATATTTGCGTAAAACCGGCTTGTCTAAATGATTGTTTATTGAAGGTTATCACACGTCATAGATTATCAAAAATGCAAAGCAATGTCGTAGGTGTAATTAATTTTGAAACTGCATATAGTGGTAACGTTTGATAAACTTTGACAGAAGAACATAAAAATGCCTGGTAATAAATCAGGTACAGTTGTATTCATAAAAAAAGCGTACAAGAATTAGAATGATAGGTAAGTTTTGTCATGTTTGGGTAAAACCGGCTTGTCTAAATGATTGTTTATTGGAGGTTATCACACGTCATAGATTATAAAAAATGCAAAGCATTGGCGTCGGTGTAATTAATTTTGAAACTGCACGGTGGTAACGTTTGATAAACTTTGACAGAAAAACATAAAAATGCCTCGTTAGTTGTCTGAAGTTGAAAAGGCTCAAATTGTATCAAGAATCCAAGCAGGATGGTCAATCCGTGCTGTAGCGCAGTTGTATAATAGAAATAAAAAACTATATTGAAAATTAAGCAACGCTGGGAACAAGAAGAATCCCTAAAGGCGAAAATTGGTTCAGGTCGTCCCAAACGTTCCAACTCTAAACAGGATGCTGCTTTTTTGGGATATTTAAGAAATAATCCATTAGGAACTGCAAGGGATGCTGTTATTGATACAGCATTTCCTGCCTCTCAACCTACCGCCAGCAGGAGAGTTGAGGAATCTGAACTAAAATGTCACCCAGCTATACGAAAAAAATGTTTCTTCCCGAAGAACAGCGACAATCAAGGATTATTTTGGCTTTAAATTATATATACCGCAATCCTCAATTTTGGAACAGGGTCATTCTTACTGATGAAAAGACATTCCAGTTGACTTATAACGGACAAATTCGTGTATACCGTCCAAACAATACCAGGTTTGAAGAGCGATATACTTACCCCCCTCACTTCTAGACATGGGCGTTTCTCTGTAAATGTATGGGGCTGGATAAGTGGTCATGTACCTGGTGTTTGCTAGCGAATAGAGGGAAGATTTAATGCCGGAAATTACATTAACATTTTACAAAACATATTGTTACCATCTGCTGAGCAAATATATCCCAATAATAATTTTATATTTTAACAAGATAATTGTCAAGTCCACACTGCCAATGCTGTAACCCACTGGTTTCAAAACCCATAATGTGGAAGTGTTGTCTTGAGTCGCTTATAGTCCCGATATCAATCCAATTGAAAATATTTGGGGTATAATCGTAAAAAAAATATATAATCGAAATTTTAGGCCACAAAATTCAGAAGATTTATGGGAAATAATACATGCGTGCTGGAAAGAGCTTGTTATAAATATTGCATCAAATATAATTCAGTCAATTCCGAATAGACTGGTTCAAGTAATAGAAAAACAGGGATATATGACCAAATATTAGATTTTATTTAATTTTTATAAAACTGTAAGATTACCTATATTATAAAATAAAAAAAAATATTTTTGTTATTCTATTGAACTAACGCCCAACGCCAATTAACATGCAAATATGGTTAAGGTTTCCTCTCATTCTAATTCGTGTAAGCTTTTTTATGAATACAACCGTACATCGACCATGGGAGATAGCATAATGACAGGCGCTACCACTTTTAACTAACGTTTAATAGTCAAATAAACTTACATACGCTACATACGTTAATGCCAAAATACAAAATGCTAGATATATAATAAATAAAGCTAATACCGGCTATATCAGCAACAGTAAAACGACTCCCATAGAAACCCTTGTTTTGACAAAAATTGTTTCATAGAAATTATTCTTCTATAACTGTACATCACAAACGATTGATATAGCCGCATAAGCAGGAATTGTTGCCCTCTTAGATCACAAAAACTCGATTTTCCCATGTATAAACATCTCTTTAAAATATGACGCTCGTCACTCTAGTCGCAAAGTGTTCACATTTATGCAGCTGTACAAAAAGATCCCAACATTTTTCTTCAAAAAAAAAACACGTTACAACAAAATTGTTGTCCAGTTGATTATATCCGTAAAATACTTAGCGTTGAGCTACTTACTCGTATAATAACTAATAACCAGCCATATAAATTTCATTTTTATTCTCCTTTTCTCTACATAATACCGAAGCGTAATAACGCAAAATGGTCACGTTTCTAATAATGAGGAAAGAAGACTTTTGTCCTAGATTTTCTGCCGCTGGAAAAGACAGCTTCGATCTTGGGCTTGACGGGCACAAACTTTACGGCCATGCACGCTACGTTGTCAGGTCTCGTACTATTGGCTGAAATCGGCAGTTAAGTTTTACCGTAAGGCGGCCATCACACCAGCAATACGCGACGACGACAATACCGCTACGCGACGTAGCTTTGCAGTCGCGGCACATAGTTTCAAATGAAGACCTGCTCACCAAGGCAACGGCGACGCGATCACGACGCTATTTGAAAGATACCGGTCGCCCGTGACTGAGTGGCTCAGTCGCCTTGCGACTGCGTAGATACCTACATAGAAATTTGATCATGAGCGGAGAACAAAATAACATTAGATTTATAGAAATAATTGAAAAATATCCCTGTATATACAGGGTGATTCACGGTGGATGGAACGTTAGACGTTTCTGACGAACCAGTAAAGGAATCGTTCTGAAAATTTGGTCGTTTACATAAACGGACACGCTCTACCTATCTAAAATATTTTTAACAATACAGTGTTGCCGCTTCCACATACAAATAATACCCACTTCGATATTTTAAATGGAACACCCTATATATTATTTAGTTTTTAAATTCTACAAAAAATTATAATTATTTTTTAATAAAAGCATTATTAGTCTATGCTTAATGGTTTCCGAGATATTGTCTCTTGAAAAATGACATTTTTAAACTTTGACAGCTTCTATCTTTTTAACTGTACGTCTGAGAGCAAAACGGCTACATGTCCCTATCTTCGATTTTTATTATCTTTCCAAAAGTAACAACTTCCGGTCAAACCGGAAGTATTACTTTTCCCACATCCGGTTTAACCGGAAATTGACGAGATTTCGTCAAAATATTATGAGCGTGGCAAAAGGTATTGCAAATAAAATTTAATTTTAACACCATGTAAATCCGGTAATAATCAATTTTCGAAAAAATGTTATAAGAAGATGTAGCAATGATTATTTTCGGTAAAGAATTATCCCCTAAATTTTTTGCTCTCATTATTTCCGGACACCCTGTATAGAGGTGGTAGCCTAGATCAGCGGAAGCATTATTCTAAGCTCACACCTTAACTGAAACCAAAGGTAAAAGGTATAATCAAGATCGAGAGGTAACGAAAAAATAATTATTTTACGAATAAAATTAAGGTCCAATACATCGATGCTTACGATGCATCGACAAATAATTTCAAATGCGATGCATCGCTTAAAAACGATACATCGCATTGAAAATATCGATGTTTTCGATGTATATCGAACATCCTTATTTCCGTTTGGTGTTTCTTTATGGTTTCTTTGACAGCGGTTTAAAATTATTTTCAGTTTGTGTAATAATTGCTGTGTTTTTAGTGTTTCGTGTTATTTTCTGAATAATTAAGATGAGTCGCAAGTACCAAGTATGCGAGAATTCGGAAAATAATAATTCTGCAGGTAGTTTTCATGGGTGAGCAAATAGAAAATTTGGTTATTTGTAGGTTAGGTTTCTTCTATACTAACAAGGTTACATTCAAAGGTAACTTCGGCGTAATCCCCACCCAGCTCTTCACCTCCTCTCTCCTACAAACGATGTTGAAAACACATTTTAAAAACGTTTATGAATGACATGGGCCATCTATAGGTACCAACCAGATCATTGATTTCAACCTCTAAAGTAAAATATCGAACTTAATAAAACTGGCAAAGTTTTTATATAAGCTGTAACAAATGGATACTTTAAACTTTAATAAATGGTATCAGTTATCATAAAAAATAATAATTGATTTACCATAATCACCGAAATTGTCTTATTTTTAATCAAACTTGGCAACTCGTGCGTTTGTGACGGTCGTGCCGTAGACGCTAGTAGAAAAGGCACTGATGCAACGAGAGATCGGTGAAG
The DNA here is from genome assembly GCA_963969555.1 of Polydrusus pterygomalis. Classification (NCBI taxonomy): domain Eukaryota; kingdom Metazoa; phylum Arthropoda; class Insecta; order Coleoptera; family Curculionidae; genus Polydrusus; species Polydrusus pterygomalis. The sequence continues at coordinate 14,246,598 of OZ018383.1, forward strand.
GTAAAGCTAGAATTAATACGACCGATGGCCATAATCCTTATTAAATGTATGTGGTTTAGGTTATTTGTGATTGTAAAAGGAGGTGTGGAATACGATTGTCATAAAAAATGCGAATGAATTACATCACGGTCTAAAATGCAACATCAACAAAAGTTATCAAGAATAAAATTACAGCTATTTCATAATTTTTAACAAGTTTAATTTTTTTTTGTAAGAGAAAAAAAATAATTTCCGCTTTTATTTTATCATCAAATAATGTAGTAGTGACACCCAGTTTTCGATGGTGGTTGAAAAGGGGAAGTGTTGTTGCCATAGTCAATTTACCTCTAGATACGTACAGCTTATCTCCTGCGCAAACAAAAGTTACGTTTTATGGGTGAAAAATACGTCCGAGCGCATGACTCGCCGGTCAGCTGCCTTCCTTCTGGACACCTTCGTGCATGCGCACAAACCTCGTGTTCTCGGCCTGTCCTATTTTACCGACATGCTCAAAATACACTACAGAACCGGCTCGGCCGCCATTTTTGTTGTTGTGTTTTTAGGTTTCTCTGTGGATTCCTTGTAGTTTTCTTAGCTATCGTGGATTGTGGGTGATTAATAGTTACGGATTTCTAGTTTTTGTGTAGTTTAGTGAATTGTGTCTGATTGTGAGAAAATTAATTTTGTCAAAGTTGCTGGTTGGTTAATTTTTTGGTTAAAATCTGTACACCCCGAAATTAAGCTTTTAATAAAGCCTGTATTCCACGGGACAAGTTCTCGGGCAAACACTTTTCAAATTCTTGAACAAGAAATTTTGCTTGAAAATGTTTTACACGTACCCAAATTTTTACAATATACCAACTAATATTGACTTGAGGTTAGGTACGCGATAACATCGAAGATTGGTTATTTTAAAAACAAAACCTTAAAAACAATTTTTTATCCTTAAAATCTGATAGGTTTGCTACTACTAAAAATGCCAGAAATCACTACCTTTTTACCCAACGTGATCAAAAATTGAGAAGAAAGTCCAATTTTTTGGCAAGAATTTAAATTTTAAAGCCCGGACCTGTCTATTTTCCCATTCGTCAAACGATAATTTTTCAGTGCGCATGTCTTATAGTATCTAGCTTTGTTTACATATGCGAGGCCATAAATCTGCCACTTTCGTGATTATTGTTTGCTTATCTAAAGGTAAATTGTCTATGGTTGTTGCAGGTAGCGCGTTGTTTACAATCCCACCATCTATAAATAGTTAGCTAATTGCATTTGTTAGCGCGGGTCGGGTCTTCAGCAGCAGCACTCCGCAGCCGGCATAGAAATAGTTCAGAGGTATTGTTTTGATTTGCGTTTCGGGCATTTTCATTGATCAAAATCGAGGTATCTGCCGGTTAATTGTGGTTCGGAACCCACGTAATCCTATAGGTTCAGTCTGGCTTACATTACCCATACGTAAAAAGGTGTTGGCAAAAAAAAAGAGATAATAAAGAAAGAAATAGAAAGTTATAAAAGTTAAAATTAAAAAAAAAAGCACGCAAGCGTCCAAAAAAAATGTGGCCCCCATTGCCAGTAAAAAAAAATTAAGTCATGTCATGACTAAATCTGACTAATCGACTATTTAAAGACATCCGATCCTAATCATTACAATAAACTTAATTCGAGTCAACTATTCTATAAATCAGCGAACTAATAAAATACCGAGCGGCCAATAAATTTTAACCAATTACATAATTTCTCAGGTATAAATAAAATATGTCCCACTGTTTGTGAAACATGGCCTGTTACCTGCCAAAGCCGACTAGACGAATGGCGATACGGTAAACCTGTTGACATTGGTTTTAAAAACGATCATTAATAAAAATTTGGCGATTTGTTAGAATGAATAATTATGAAACTCAGACTTTTGTTTGTGGTAAAGTCCGTTTTATTTATATTTCAGATGAAACATAATAGATTTCTTTATTACGCATTGGCATGCCGCATACCGTGTGGCGCACCGCCAGACTGGCCATGGTAAATTCTGTGTAAATTTTGCCACCCTCAAATATTGGCTCCACTAATAACTTTACATCAAGATTGAATCGGACTTTTTTGAAGATCCTTGTATGATGGATAAACTATATTGAAAATTAGGCAATGCTGGGAACAAGAATAATCCCTAAAGAGGAAAATTGGTTCAGGTCGTCCCAAACGTTCCAACTCTGAACAGGATGCTGCTTTTTGGGGATATTTAAGAAATAATTCATTTGCAACTGCTACTGCAAGGGATGCTGTTATTGATACAGCATTTCCTGCCTCCCAACCAACCGCCAACAGGAGAGTCAAGAAATCTGAACTAAAATGTCGCCCATCAGTGGCGAAAAAAATGGTTCTTACCGAAGAACAGCGACAATCAAGGATTATTTTTGCTTTAAATTATATAATATCACAATCCTCAATTTTGGAACAGGGTCATTTTTTACTGATGAAAAGACGTTCCAGTCAACTAATAACGGACAAATTCGTGTGTACCGTCCAAACAATACCAGGTTTGAAAAGCGATATACTAACCCCCTTACTTCTAGACACGGGCGTTTCTCTGTACTTAAATATATGGGGCTGGATAAGTGTTCGTGGACCTGGTGTTTGCTGGCGAATAGAGGGAAGATTTAATGAAGGAAATTACATTAACATTTTAGAAAACATATTGTTAGCATCTGCTGAGCAAATATATCACAATAATACTTTCATATTTCAACAAGATAATTGTCCAGTCCACACTGCCAATGCTGTAACCCACTGGTTTCAAACCCATAATGTGGAAATGCTGCCTTGGGGTATAATCGTAAAAATATATAATCGAAATTTTCGGCCACAAAATTCAGAAGATTTATGGGAAATAATACATGCGTGCTGGAAAGAGCTTGATCCAATATAATGTATTAAATATAATTCAGTCAATTCCGAATAGACTGGCTCAAGTCAGAAAAACAGGGATATATGACCAAATATTAGATTTTATTTACTCTTGTTAGAAGTTTTTAGTTTCTATTGTAACTGTTAAGATATATTATAAAATAAAAAAATAATTTTTGTTATTCTATTGAACTAACACCCAAAGCCAATGATTTGCATTTTTAATAGCCTTTAACATGCGATAAGCCGGTTTTACACAAATATGGTTAATGTTTCCTCTCATTTTAATTCCAGATATTTACAACAAAAATCCCGTTGACACTATTGCATTCAAAAACTTAACACCGAATTCCCATTTGTTATCTAATTATAAAGGTTTAAAATTAGTGCGATCAAAATTGTATGTAAACGTATGAAAGACTCTTGTAAAATTGAGCGTAACTTTGTAAAACAGATGTACTGCGGTTCCCGCCACCTCAATTGTTTCCAAACATTTCCACTTTATTTTTAAACCGTTAAATAGGGATATACTACAAAATTAGAGATAGTCTACACAAACACACGTATAAGTAAACAAGGAAATATTTGTCATATGCGTTTTTATAAAGCCCGGACCTGTCTATTTTCCCAGTTCGTCAAATGATAATGTTGCAATGCGCATGTCTAATCGTGCGTAGCTCTGTTTACATGCGCGAGGCCATAAATTTGCCACTTTCGTGATTATTGTTTGCTTACCTAAAGGTAAATACCGTGCGAGCAAAAATTATTTGCATCAAAGGGGGCTTGGATTAAAAAACGTGGGGCTTGGTTTAGATCACAATGATATGGGGACAATATATCTAACCAAATCTAGGTTAACATTTTGTCAAACTCATATTATAACATGATAATATGCCAAACTAATGAGTAATAAAATAAGTAGACAAATACAAATTTATTTTTGTTGTTTACAAAATTAACAAAGTAAGAATATACAGAAAGAAAAAGAAAAATAATTACATAAATTGCTGAAACTGGCCACCGCCATGCTTAAAGCATAAATTCACACGTCTCTTCATATTTTCGAAAGTGTTGACCAGCATCTGTGGAGAAATGTTACCACATTCTTGGATAATCCTTTCTTGTAATTGTTCTAAATTTGCAACTGGTGTTTCAAAAATAGTATTTATTAAATGAGGAAAAACGAAGAAATCCATAACCGTTAAACAAGGTGATCTAGGTGGGAATTCAATGTCTGATCGAAAACTGATCAATCGGTCGTCGAAAAAATTGCGTAAGTAGTTAATAGTTTCGGCGGCTGTATGGGCGGTTGCACCGTCCTGTTAAAAATATCCAAAACGTAGTTCGTCGTCAAGTAATTGCTCCACAAATGGATTCAAAATATTGTCTCTATACCGCTGTATACTACTGCGCTGTGTCATGGAAAAAATAGGACCAACAAATTATTCTTCTTCGGAAAACAGCTAACCAGACATCAATTTTTTGAGGGTGCAATGTGGACTCTACAAAAAAATGGGGATTTTCACTACTCCACATGCGTATATTCTGAGAATTCACATAACCGGAGAGGTGGAACCAGGCTTCATCCGAAAAAAATGTCAGGTCTAAATTTTGACCATTGAGAGTAATTCCTGCGTCTTTCAAAATCTGCGGCTTGTAGGTATTTCTTGGAATACTTGCACTTTATAAGGAAATAAATTTAGCTGCTTCTTAAAAATAGTCCTGCATGTTCCATAAGATCTTCCCACTTCTTGGGACAGACGTCTTATACAATTTGTAGGCGTATTTTGCATTATTTTACGAACGTTTGCAACAAGTTCTTCAGTTCTGACAGATGGTCTTCCTGCTCCTTTTTTGTGTTGTATAAAACCTGTTTCCCTAAACACAGCCACGGCTCTTTTCAGGCAATGATAAAAATCCCCAGCAATAAAAGCAACGTTAGGAAAATTTTCGTGAAAATCGTCCATGCACAAACCCGGATTGTATTGCCACTCACCATTTACTCTAACCCCGTTTCGAAAATACGCTTCAACCATGAATGTTTTGTGTTGTTTCGTAAAGCCCATTGTGTGAATTGTTCAAGAAATTGGAAAATTAGCAATGTATCAAATTACTTGTAACGACTGTCAAAGTTGACGGAATAACTGATTGATTGTTAGTTCAGGTAGTTACTGACACCCAACAGGTATTAAGCTCTACGGCTAAGCATTACGTCCTTAGATGCAAGGCCCTCTTTGATGTAAATAATTTTTGCTCGCACGATATCTATACGGTATTCGACAGCATTTTGGAGAAAACGAGAAGTAAAAAGAAATATGTATTGATAAAAAAAATTAAATGGCGAATGCTCCCTAGTGTTTACTCTTAAATAGATTTTTTTGTGACACGGGGTTCCTGATTTGTTAAGTCGCCAACATATTCTCCCTATTTTCTAAACACTCACGATTTATTTTTAACCGTTTTAATATAAATTAAAAACGCGGTGCTAAGTATAGCGGGTAATATCGATCTGGTTTTTACTTTATTTTTAAATATTTTTGATTTAATAACGTGCTAAGGTATTTTGAGCAAGACGTGCCTGTTTAAAAATAATCATTGATCATGCATAATTTATTCTAACTCAAAGTAAACATCTAAGCAGTCATGCACGTAGAACATACCTAATATTATTATACTTTTTTGTAATTTCAATTAAGGAAACGACAAATATTTTTAAACACCCCACACATATGTAATCGACTATACAGGGTGTCCGGAAATGATGAGCAAAAAGAAGATAATTCTAAACCGAAAATAAATGCTATCTCTTCCTATAACATTTTTTCAATAATTGATTATTAACGTGTTGAAGTTAAATTTTATTTGCGGTTTTTTTGCAATACCTTTTGCCACGCTCATATTATCTTGACGAAATCTCGTATATGGGGCTTTTTTGGCATAAGGAATACAAATGTGTCCACCGTTTATTCGCATTTTGTAGAGGGCGCCACTTGGAAGCCTATACTTTAATTGGAATGGTCCCAATTTTTTTGTCCTGCACTGTATGCGCATTTTGACTAAATATTTTTATTCTCCTAACCTTTTGACATAAAAAAGGTATACTACTTTTGTTTCGATAAATCTAACCGTTTTCGAGAAAAACGCAAAAATAACATTGCTTGCATCTGTTGAATACAAAATTATTTTAATTTATTTTCAACCTTAAACATAGCATAGCAAAGGAAGGAATATTTCATGAAGTTTGTCGGAATTTTTTAAGAAGCATTAATTTATGTATTATAGTATTTATGGGATACAGTAAAACAACGTTGAACTTGTAAATTTCCACTATATTAACTAGAAAAATGACATGTTTCGCTAACACTGTAGCTTCGTCAGATGACAATGATTTAATAAAGGTGAAAATTAAAAATTGGGGTGCAGGTGCAATAAAACTGAGAAGAATGAAGATGTAATAAAACAGTGGAAGGGTTACAATAGCGGGAAAATTCAACAGAGGGTTTAAAAATTAAATTAAATTAGGTACAATATGGGTAATTTATAAAATTTTAAGTAGGTATATGGTCAACAGAATAAATTTAACAAAGGTGAATTATTTAAATCTAGTTGATCATTAAGCAACAGGTCCGTATTTTTAAGTTTATTTATTTCCATAGATTCTAACAAATTTAGTTTTAAGCCTTTGTTTTCTGTATGTAAGATTTTAAAGGAAGGATCGAAATTATGTTGATAATCAAGTAAATGGTTAGCATAGTTTGAGTCTATTTTATTTTTTAAGAAACTGTTATAATGTTCCTGTATTCTTTTGTCAAAATGTCTACCCGTTTGGCCAATGTATGTTTTAGGACAATCTTTGCATTTTAATTTATAGACGCCTGATTTTTTTTTTAAATAATTATTTTTAAAATATGTATCTTGGCGTTCGTCAATAGCACAAAAGTCAAATTTATAAATATTAAATCGCTATCTCCCAATAAACAGACATTACTTGAAGTAAATTTGATAGCTTCTATCGCTTTTTAATAAACGTTGAAAATGCAACAAGCCATTGGAAAATAGACTAGACAAGGGCGTAACCTGAAATGTTCGCAAGACGATTTTATACCAACAAACGCCCGTATAAAAAAAGTTGATTATTAGTTTCTAAAAATTTTATGCTTTAATTTATTATTGTTTTTTAAACAAACACCATTAAAAAAAGCACATAAATTATACTGATAATAGATTCATTTTGGTTATAAAACATCAATAACTTAACAATAAAGTTAATACACTCTTATTATTATATCCGTACTTAATTAAAACTGTCTTTTATTAAATTAATTATTAAAATTAATAGTCTATACCACATAATAAATTTGTCTATTTTGATTTTAATTATCTAACGGTGTCACAACATTTTTACTGTTGGGTTAACTCTAATCTCTGATCGATTTGACATAAAATTATTGATACATCATTGAAAATTCATCATACAACTTTAAATATTAATAAGTTTATTACATTTTAAAATACTTATAATTGTTGGCATTCCCGAGCATTCGGTACTGAAAAAGGAGTCTACAATAGTAGTTTGTTTGTACCACAAGAGTGGATAAGATGTCCATATCGCACGACGCCGTAGACGGAGTGCTCAAACTTCCGAACGCGGTATGGACAATCCGTTCTATGGTCTATCCATTTTATCTTGAGAAATATGACAGAAAAAACACCAATCACCAATCACATTGATCAACCGAAGGGCCAATTACACTGCGACATATTAAGGTCATGTGTCATTTCTCTTACTTACAGGTCACATTAAAAGAGTTAGATTTATCTCCATTCTTGTCAGATTCGGCATTGTGCATGTGATTGATAAAGAGCAATAGTTTATTGACAAAAAAGGAACAATATCGTTATGAAAACCTAGGCAAGTTAATGTTTTGTTTAATGTAAGTGTATTGTTGGTTGTCTGCCTTTAAAGAACAGTGTCGCTAAAAAAACGGTTAAAACAATATAAAAAATTTGAATTTTCATTAATAATTCCTCAAATATAATTTAAAACGCTCCCATCTTTTATGTATTATTCCTCTGTGCAACCCCATGTAAACCATTTTCTTCTCTGTGGTAACATAACCTCAGAAACTTTATTATCTGACAGGTGTGTCACTTCTTGATATTTTCTTCTAACCTTACTTTTCCTAATGTAATAACGAAGCGGAAGATGTGCCCGGTGTAGAATGCGTATTGCGTTTCGATCATATTTCTTGCAATAAAATGGACAGAGTGTAGTAATGTACAGTATATTTGTTCTAGGACCCAATCTACGTACCTAAATAAAACCAAGAGAAAATTTTGCCGATACAAAATTTTCTCTCGAATGATATTCGACAAGACTATTTCACGAGAAAACAATAAAAACACACTGTTTATTTCGCAAACTAGAAACTTTATTTATTTATTACTAATATTAAACGCACAGTTATAGTTTGTCCATTCTTTTCTATCAAAGCATGGTTTTGGGTATGATTGACTTGCATTTGAGAAGTCGAAGGTTGTTGTTGTTCTGAGATTTTCGATGAGCTTCAGATGATGACTAGGATTTAGCTGCAGATATGGTTTCAGGGAATTTGCATTTGAGTGGCCTGTTAACTTAATCAACTCTTGTTTCCCAACAGTCCCAACACCTTGTTTAAATAGGGCAGACACGGCGGAAGATCGATGAAAATGATTTGTTATTTTATGCTTCTTCGTATATATTCCAATTCTTTCCGCTGAACTTTTTTTCTGCTTCATCGGGATTTTCTTCATTGTAGCTTTGCATTATTGTTAGTAAATCTTTGGTACTGGTAGATAATGCTTTTGAACTTACTTTCCTCTTTTCCTGACAACTTTGAAGCTGCTTTTTCTTTGCGTTTCTTGCCGTTCGCGCATTTTTAAAGGAAATATCCGTAAAAGAGTCGATCTTTATTTCGTATTCTGTAAAATACATTTCTTGAATCATTTTTGCTGTAGTGTTCCATATAGCCCTGAGAACTGTGCACAAATTGAGTTCTTGGATTTCTGTGTGTCAAGTGGAATATTTTCAGCTATCGGTTGTTTTATTTCTTGGATAGATTGGCACCCAAATCTTGCATTTTCGTTTAAATTGCTCATTTTGCCTTTTTAAACCAGGATGACATTTGTCAGACTGACAATAGTTTTTTCCTGACATCTATCAAAATTATGCCGCTGAAAAACCATCTTGTTGATTTTGTCCAGGTGTATATAATTAAGAGTTTTTCCACTAGAAAACAGGCTGTTGGCTGTTGCTATGATATTTTGCCAGTATAAAACACTGTAGTGAAATAGTCTACTATATATCGTCACTTTTATTGCACCAGAAAAAAAAAGGTCCACTGACACTAGACTAGAGAGCTCATTCAAAATTCTGAATACGTACAAGTCTGTCTGAGACAAATCCAGACTATAAGGTGGGTAATCCAGGTGGGCTGGACTTTAGCCTCTTTGCGAAATCCCGCTTTGTCGCAAAAAACATTGAGACATTTGGACGACGTAAATCAGGGTTGTTTCGGTCGCACTTACTTTTGGTAATGTATAACCGTGTAAAGCAAAAATTAAAACTATAAAACATGTAAATATTATCGAGCTATTTATACAAACAATGTCGTCAACAAATCCTATTAAACACTATTCCTTTCTATTCCTGCAAATTAAACAATCGCAACGCGGTATCGAGAGCTTTCAGCGATCCGAAGCATTCAGCAGGCAGCCTGAGCTTTTAGCGGTGGCAGGATTGCTCTTGGCAGGATCGTTCTCACACAGGTCGCTGACTCCTGCTGATGCGGAGACAATATGTACGGGGTTGTCAAGTTGCCTCTTCGATAAAAAAAACTTCGTATAAAATTACCGAGACCAAATGAAGTTAAAACGTTTTAAGACGCTGTATTTTTTAGGTGTTGGTCATGTAATCTTTCGAAGATCTGCCATTTAATATCACATAGTAAGTATAAGGTAAATATTTGAACCTCAAAGTCATTGTCGAATCAAGTGACAATAATGCTTTTGGCATGGCATAAGTAACTTTGCAAACACTACATTCCCTCCATTGCAACCACCTATATTGGCGGCTTTGCATAGGCGTAGTTAGACGGTCAATACTGGGAGTGCTGAAGTCCAGTGGTGGCTCGTGACATATTAACGTGGGGGTGCACAAAAAGCGCCGCAGGCAAGAATTTTTTTAAGACCACGCCCAAATTTGGTCAATAATTTTTAGTAAATATTTTATTGTGATGTCAATAGCAGGTTTAGGTCTTTCAATGTTCTTGACAATCACTTTCTCCTCCAACGGTAACTTGCTAAAAGATTTCCACGGTGTATTTTATATCCGACGACGCACTCATTGTTTTTTCGTGTTTATTTAACTTTAAAGTTTAACTGAATTCAATAAAACCATATTAAACCTTAATAAACAAAAAAAATAGTCAAAATACCGGCTAAAAATTTCCGCGAATTTGAACGACTACGACTAGTTAAATTTAAATTATCAAATTAATGCAGAATTGCAGAACATGACATACGCAAAAGCTATGATGCCGCTCTCGTACTTTACGAGATTTTTATGATCATAGACCCGCTCTGACAAGTAAACTGAGCGTGAACTACACGGTATACGGAGAGAAATTTTGAACAGAATCCGCAACTACCTAAATATACTTGAATTTGTACCAGAATTTGAATGCTTGAAATATTAATATAAAAAATTCATTAAGTATAATGTATATTATAAAAATAGGTTAGTTCTAAAATTAGCCTATATATTGTAAATTTTTTTGGGGGGTGCTAATTTAGATTTCGGGGGTGCTTAGCACCCCCAAGTACCCCCTAACTACGCCTATGCGGCTTTGGCGCCCAACAAATATTCAAATTTAATACTGGACCGGTACCGCGACTTATCCACTACTCAGTCATGTTATATTGGGGCTAAATGAGGTCCCCTGATAATCTGGAGAAATTAGGAAGTTCCTATATCCAACAAACGCTAACTTCATTTTTCAATTTTTTTCCTAAAGGGGGCATCACTGATGATCCTCAGTTCACGGTGAACGATTGCTCATGCAATCGGGCCTAGGAAGGCTACATTACATACATTAGACGGCGGGATTATTCCACTCTGGCAACTATGCTCAACTCTTTCTATTCTCTTTCATATCATATAAATTACTAAAGGAATTGGCAATGTTGCGATTCTTAAACAGAGACAAGTGAATTTTAACTCGTGGAAGGAGGCAGTGATTTTTATAGGGCATGTCACGAGACGACCTTAAGATATACAGGGTGTTCGAAAAAGTTCAGACATCTTAGGACTTATTTGTAAAAGCCTGTTTACATTAGGTGCAATTGCAAGTAATATAGGCATACCCTTTAATGACTTTAATCAGCCGATGTAATTTTACCACAGATATACATAGTTTAACAAAAAATAGCGCAGAAAGACTGAGAATAGCCCAGAGAGCGATAGAGCGCGCCATGTTGGGATGTAGCCTGAGAGATCACCTGAGGAATGATGCGATCCGAAGAAGAACAGGGGTTACGGACGTTCTAAGAAGAGTAGCGGAACTCAAATGGAGATGGGCGGGCCATGTTGCCAGGCAGGACTCATCCAAATGGACAAATAGAATAATACAGTGGCAACCCAGAATCACAAAAAGAAAAACCGGAAGACCACAAAAGCGTTGGCGAGATGACATCCAGAAGACAGCAGGGAGAAATTGGATTCAAACAGCTTAAAACAGAAAAACATGGAAATTACTGGAAGAGGCCTACATTCAGGAGTGGATGAACACAGGCTAAGGAAGAAGCAGATACATAGTTTTCTGTTTTTGTAGTTAGGTCTGATGATGATTAAGTACGAGCGAAACGTCACTTTTACATAAGTATACGTTTAATGTGTCAAATGGTCTAAGGAAAACGACACCGAAGTTATCAGTAAAATTAATCAGTAAAAGTATATGTATTTCCAGTTTTGGTATCAAGGGTTTGATCATTTAAAAATTACAATACATGCACATGCGAATTATTATGGATAGATTTGCGAATAATAAAAATTATTTAAATTTCATTCTTATCCACTTACTTAATCCACAGACGACGTCTATGGTCACCCATATTAAAATCGTCTTAACCCAAACGATACGCTACAGGCACGAAACAAACGTACACAAGCAGAAAAGAGATAGAACAAGCGGAGTGTTAACGTCCTTTTATTCTTTTCTCGCTCTTCGTTCGATCGCCGCTTTACTTGTCTCGTGCGTCCACCGCTTCGCTTTTGTTTCTACTTCCTTGTTTTTCTTGTTAATAAGTCCATGCGCTGTCCCTTTCCATCTTGCCGAGCTATTCGCGGTGCATCCTTTTTTGTCTTGTTAAAACGGCCATTCGGTCGATCTTATGTGGACTTAGCGCGAGCCGTCAGTTTTTCTCGTTCCGATGGCATTCCCAGATTTATACGAGGGACAGTATTAATTTAGTAAAAATACGAATGGCAGTACTCTGTAAGTACAAATAAACCATATTCGCCGTTGTCGAGTAACAATATTTCTTTCCAAGATATACGGGTATAATGAAAATTGACTTCCAGTACAAGATATTGTTGAGCAGGAAAAACATAGTCAGTTTAGGTTACGAACAAAAATATTTAATTAGTAAATGGTAATCTGAATACTGTTACCAACGAACTCAGTAAAAGGTTAGAATGAATATTTTACTGTCCTCTAAAATATATTAATATTGCAAAGAAAAAAAAGGTTTTTCCGTTAAATATCCGATGAGTTTCGCAATCGATTGGGTTCCGAACTAAAAAATTTAATTGCTAATATTTAAAAATGAATATAGATGCAACGATTTAATACCGTTTCGACTAACCCCTAAGATCGTACAAGAGCCTAATGTGGTAGTGGGTTCCAAACCATAATACTTATAATAGACAAGTCTAATTCGAGCATCTCAACCGGAGAATTATTCAAACGATTGGCAGTGACGTAGCTATAGCTTTTACATGGGGGGGGTTGGGTATGTCAAGGTCCTAAAAAAAAGCGCCGCAGGCGAAATTTTTTTGGGTGCCACGCCCTTTTTTAATAAATTATCGGCGAAGTTGCCAAGTCAGACGTATTCTCTAAGCAATGTTGCCGGACTGTCGGTATTGATCTGAGAATTGATTCACATCACACTATCGCACTTTTACTTATAAGTAGGAATGAACTAATGTAATCCTAACATTTCAGCAGTAATACAGTATGATAAGTATTTTCCCATGGGGGGGAACAAACCCACCCCCCCCCCCCCCTTATAAACGTGCCTGACGATTGGCATAACTATCTTTTTTGCCTGTCTTAAGAAATATTATTTACGCAATTAAATGACTATTTTAACTGATTTTGATCAATTCATGCGGATTATTACCAAACAGGAATGTATTCCGAACAATAATATTTAATCGATAACTGTTACCGAAGAACTCAGCAAACAATACGTATTATTATACCAGATGCAGGACTAACATTATATATAAGTCTTTACTCTCTACTTGGGTTTGGGTGCCAAACCACAACAATTTTTCAATTAGTAATCTCAGATTTGTTAATAAAGATTATAGTTAATAATTGATATTATATAACTGTCTTATCTGCGTATAGAAAAAAACATTTTTACGCAACTACAATAGAATTTTTAAAGTTATTTCGACAATTTGTCCGGCTAGCACCAAAGAGGAGTCTCCCGTGGAATCTATTCCGATTACCAATATTTAATCGAGAACCAGATTGGTAAAAATATCTTAATTGCCTCTTTAGGAAATACTATTTACGCAGTTAAAACACGATTTTAATGGTTTTCAGTTAATTCATCCGGACTACTATCCAACAGTAGCCTCTCCGCTGCATGGTGTTTCAAAAAACAATATTTTTTTCGATAATATAATCTGAGCACTGTTACCGCAGAACTCAGCAAACGATTGGTATGAATATTATATAAGATGCAGAACTATTACAATATAAAAGTCTGCATGGGTTTGGGTGCCAAACCACAAAAAAAATTTCAATTAGGGTTAATTTGAGATTTGTTAATAAAAAATATAGTTAATGACTTATATAATCGTTTTATATGCGTATAGAAAACAGATATATTTATGCAAACAAAATAGGATTTTTAATGTTATCCCGTCAATTTATCCGTCTACGACCAATCATTAGTCACCTGCGGAATGTATTCCGATTATCAATATATAATCGAGAATTTCTAAAAAATATTATCTAAAGCTTTTAAAACAAAACATAATGATTTTCCAATAATTCAACCGGACTACTACCCAACAGGAGTCTCCACGCGGGATGGTGTTTTAATTACCAATATTTTTTTGATAATACAAACAGAGCACTGTTACCGAAGAACTCGGCAAACGATTGGTATGAATATTATACCACATGCAGAATTTTCACAAAATAGGTCTCTGCATGGGTTTGGGTGCCAAACCACAAAAAATTTCAATCAATGTTAATCTGAGATTTGTTATTAAATAACATAGTTAATGATTGATATTACTGCTTTGTCTGCGTATAACAGGAGTATCCTGTGGAATATATTCCGATTAACAATATATAATCGAGAATCTCTAAAAAATATTATTTAAAGCTATTAAAACATGATATAATGGTTTTTCATTAATTCAGCCGAACTACTATCCAACAGGAGTCTCCACGCGGGATGGTGTTTTAAACACCAATATTTTTTCGATAATATTATCTGAGCACTGTTACCGAAGAACTCAGCAAACGATTGGAATGAATATTATACCAGATGCAGAACTATTACAAAATAAGTCCCCGCACGGTTATTATTTAAAGCTATTAAAACATGATATAATGGTTTTTCATTAATTCAAACGGACTACTATTCAACAGGAGTCTCCACGCGGGATGGTGTTTTAAACACCAATATTTTTTCGATAATATTATCGGAGCACTGTTACCAAAGAACTCAGCAAACGATTGGTATGAATATTATACCAGATGCAGAACTATTACAAAATAAGTCCCTGCACGGTTATTATTTAAAGCTATTAAAACATGATATAATGGTTTTTCATTAATTCAAACGGACTACTATTCAATAGGAGTCTCACGCGGGATGGTGTTTTAAACACCAATATTTTTTCGATAATATTATCTGAGCACTGTTACCGAAGAACTCAGCAAACGATTGGAATAAATATTATACCAGATGCAGAACTATTACAAAATAAGTCCCTGCACGGTTATTATTTAAAGCTTTTAAAACATAATTTTAATGGTTTTCTATTAATTCAACCGGACTACTATTCAACAGGAGTCTCCACGCGGGATGGTGTTTTAAACACCAATATTTTTTCGATAATATAATCTGAGCACTGTTGCCGGCCGAAGAACCCAGCAAACGATTGGTATAAATATTATACCAGATGCAGAAATATCACACTATAAGTCTCTGCATGGGTTTGGGTGCCAAACCACCAAAAAATTTCAATAACTTAGTGTTAATTTGAGATTTGTTAATAAAGAATGACTTATATAACTGTTTTATCTGCGTATAGAGAACAGATATATTTAAGCAAATAAAAAAGGATTTTTAATGTTATCCCGTCAATATATCCGTCTACGACCAATCATTAGTCTCCTGCGGAATGTATTTCGATTAACAATATATAATCGAGGATCTCTAACAAATATTATTTAAAGCTTTTAAAACATAATATTAATGGTTTTCTATTAATTCAAACGAACTACTATTCAACAGGAGTCTCCACGCTGGATGGTGTTTTAAACACCAATATTTTTTCGATAATATTATCTGAGCACTGTTACCGAAGAACTCAGCAAACGATTGGTATGAATATTATACCAGATGCAGAACTATTACAAAATAAGTCCCTGCACGGTTATTATTTAAAGCTATTAAAACATGATATAATGGTTTTTCATTAATTTAACCGGACTACTATTTAACAGGAGCCTCCACGCGGGATGGTGTTTTAAACACCAATATTTTTTCGATAATATTATCTGAGCACTGTTACCGAAGAACTCAGCAAACGATTGGTATGAATATTATACCAGATGCAGAACTATTACAAAATAAGTCCCTGCACGGTCATTATTTAAAGCTATTGAAACATGATATAATGGTTTTTCATTAATTCAACCGGACTACTATTCAACAGGAGTCTCCACGCGGGATGGTGTTTTAAACAACAATATTTTTTCGATAATATTATCTGAGCACTGTTACCGAAGAACTCAGCAAACGATTGGTATAAATATTATACCAGATGCAGAACTATCACAAAATAAGTCTCTGCATGGGTTTGGGTGCCAAACCACAAAACATTTCAATCAATGGTAATCTGAGATTTGTTATTAAATAACATAGTTAATGATTGATATAACTGTTTTGTCTGCGTATAACAGGAGTCTCCAGTGGAATATATTCCGATTAACAATATATAACCGAGAATCTCTAAAAAAAATTTATTTAAAGCTATTAAAACATAATTTTAATGGTTTTTCCATTAGTTCAACCGGACTACTATTCAACAAGAGTCTCCACGCGGGATGGTGTTTTAAACACCAATACTTTTTCGATAATATTATCTGAGCACTGTTACCGAAGAACTCAGCAAACGATTGGTATGAATATTATACCAGATGCAGAACTATTACAAAATAAGTCCCTGCACGGTTATTATTTAAAGCTTTTAAAACATGATATAATGGTTTTTCATTATTTTAACCGGACTACTATATAACAGGAGCCTCCACGCGGGATGGTGTTTTAAACACCAATATTTTTTCGATAATATTATCTGAGCACTGTTACCGAAGAACTCAGCAAACGATTGGTATGAATATTATACCAGATGCAGAACTATTACAAAATAAGTCCCTGCACGGTTATTATTTAAAACTTTTAAAACATAATTTTAATGGTTTTCTATTCATTCAACCGGACTACTATTCAACAGGAGTCTCCACGCGGGATGGTGTTTTAAACACCAATATTTTTTCGATAATATTATCTGAGCACTGTTACCGAAGAACTCAGCAAACGATTGGTATGAATATTATACCAGATGCAGAACTATTACAAAATAAGTCCCTGCACGGTTATTATTTAAAGCTATTAAAACATGATATAATGGTTTTTCGTTAATTCAACCGGACTACTATTCAACAGGAGTCTCCACGCGGGATGGTGTTTTAAACAGCAATATTTTTTCGATAATATTATCTGAGCACTGTTACCGAAGAACTCAGCAAAGGATTGGTATGAATATTATACCAGATGCAGAACTATTACAAAATAAGTCCCTGCACGGTTATTATTTAAAGCTATGAAAACATGATATAATGGTTTTTCATTAATTTAACCGGACTACTATTTAACAGGAGCCTCCACGCGGGATGGCGTTTTAAACACCAATATTTTTTCGATAATATTATCTGAGCACTGTTACCGAAGAACTCAGCAAACGATTGGTATGAATATTATACCAGATGCAGAACTATTACAAAATAAGTCCCTGCACGGTTATTATTTAAAGCTTTTAAAACATAATTTTAATGGTTTTCTATTAATTCAACCGGACTACTATCCAACAGGAGTCTCCATTCGGGATGGTGTTTTAAACAATAATATTTTTTCGATAATATTATCTGAGCACTGTTACCGAAGAACTCAGCAAACGATTGGTATGAATATTATACCAGATGCAGAACTATTACAAAATAAGTCCCTGCACGGTTATTATTTAAAGCTTTTAAAACATGATATAATGGTTTTTCATTATTTTAACCGGACTACTATATAACAGGAGCCTCCACGCGGGATGGTGTTTTAAACACCAATATTTTTTCGATAATATTATCTGAGCACTGTTACCGAAGAACTCAGCAAACGATTGGTATGAATATTATACCAGATGCAGAACTATTACAAAATAAGTCCCTGCACGGTTATTATTAAAAGCTTTTAAAACATAATTTTAATGGTTTTCTATTAATTTAACCGGAATACTATCCAACAGGAGTCTCCATGCGGAATGGTGTTTTAAACAACAATATTTTTTCGATAATATTATCTGAGCATTGTTACCGAAGAACTCAGCAAACGATTGGTATGAATATTATACCAGATGCAGAACTAACACAAAATAAGTCTCTGCATGGGTTTGGGTGCCAAACCACAAAAAATTTCAATCAATGTTAATCTGAGATTTGTTATTAAATAACATAGTTAATGATTGATATAACTGTTTTGTCTGCGTATAACAGGAGTCTCCAGTGGAATATATTCCGATTAACAATATATAACCGAGAATATCTAAAAAAATTTTATTTAAAGCTATTAAAATATAATTTTAATGGTTTTCCATTAGTTAAACCGGACTACTATTCAACAGGAGTCTCCACGCGGGATGGTGTTTTAAACACCAATATTTTTTCGATAATATTATCTGAGCACTGTTACCGAAGAACTCAGCAAACGATTGGTATGAATATTATACCAGATGCAGAACTATTACAAAATAAGTCCCTGCACGGCTATTATTTAAAGCTTTTAAAACATAATTTTAATGGTTTTCTATTAATTCAACCGGACTACTATCCAACAGGAGTCTCCATGCGGAATGGTGTTTTAAACAACAATATTTTTTCGATAATATTATCTGAGCACTGTTACCGAAGAACTCAGCAAACGATTGGTATGAATATTATACCAGATGCAGAACTATCACAAAATAAGTCTCTGCATGGGTTTGGGTGCCAAACCACAAAAAATTCCAATCAATGTTAATCTGAGATTTGTTATTAAATAACATAGTTAATGATTGATATAACTGTTTTGTCTGCGTATAACAGGAGTCTCCAGTGGAATATATTCCGATTAACAATATATAACCGAGAATATCTAAAAAAATTTTATTTAAAGCTATTAAAACATAATTTTAATGGTTTTCCATTAGTTCAACCGGACTACTATTCAACAGGAGTCTCCACGCGGGATGGTGTTTTAAACACCAATATTTTTTTCGATAATATTATTTGAGCACTGTTACCGAAGAACTCAGCAAACGATTGGTATAAATATTATACCAGATGCAGAACTATTATAAAATAAGTCCCTGCACGGTTATTATTTAAAGCTTTTAAAACATAATTTTAATGGTTTTCTATTAATTCAACCGGACTACTATTCAACAGGAGTCTCCACGCGGAATGGTGTTTTAAACACCAATATTTTTTCGATAATATTATCTGAGCACTGTTACCGATGAACTCAGCAAACGATTGGTATGAATATTGTACCAGATGCAGAACTATTACAAAATAAGTCCCTGCACGGTTATTATTTAAAGCTATTAAAACATGATATAATGGTTTTTCATTAATTTAACCGGACTACTATTTAACAGGAGCCTCCACGCGGGATGGTGTTTAAAACACCAATATTTTTTCGATAATATTATCTGAGCACTGTTACCGAAGAACTCAGCAAACGATTGGTATGAATATTATACCAGATGCAGAACTATTACAAAATAAGTCCCTGCACGGTTATTATTTAAAGCTTTTAAAACATAATTTTAATGGTTTTCTATTAATTCAACCGGATTACTATCCAACAGGAGTCTCCATGCGGGATGGTGTTTTAAACAATAATATTTTTTCGATAATATTATCTGAGCACTGTTACCGAAGAACTCAACAAACGATTGGTATGAATATTATACCAGATGCAGAACTATCACAAAATAAGTCTCTGCATGGGTTTGGGTGTCAAACCACAAAATTTTTTTATTTAAAGCTATTAAAACATAATTTTAATGGTTTTCCATTAGTTCAACCGGACTACTATTCAACAGGAGTCTCCACGCGGGATGGTGTTTTAAACACCAATATTTTTTCGATAATATTATCTGAGCACTGTTACCGAAGAACTCAGCAAACGATTGGTATAAATATTATACCAGATGCAGAACTATTAGAAAATAAGTCCCTGCACGGTTATTATTATTTAAAGCTTTTAAAACATAATTTTAATGGTTTTCTATTCATTCAACCGGACTACTATTCAACAGGAGTCTCCACGCGGGATGGTGTTTTAAACACCAATATTTTTTCGATAATATTATCTGAGCACTGTTACCGAAGAACTCAGCAAACGATTGGTATGAATATTATACCAGATGCAGAACTATTACAAAATAAGTCCCTGCACGGTCATTATTTAAAGCTATTAAAACATGATATAATGGTTTTTCATTAATTCAACCGGACTACTATTCAACAGGAGTCTCCACGCGGGATGGTGTTTTAAACAACAATATTTTTTCGATAATATTATCTGAGCACTGTTACCGAAGAACTCAGCAAACGATTGGTATAAATATTATACCAGATGCAGAACTATTACAAAATAAGTCCCTGCACGGTTATTATTTAAAGCTTTTAAAACACAATTTTAATGGTTTTCTATTAATTTAACCGGACTACTATCCAACAGGAGTCTCCATGCGGAATGGTGTTTTAAACAACAATATTTTTTCGATAATATTATCTGAGCACTGTTACCGAAGAACTCAGCAAACGATTGGTATGAATATTATACCAGATGCAGAACTATTACAAAATAAGTCCCCGCACGGTTATTATTTAAAGCTATTAAAACATGATATAATGGTTTTTCATTAATTCAAACGGACTACTATTCAACAGGAGTCTCCACGCGGGATGGTGTTTTAAACACCAATATTTTTTCGATAATATTATCGGAGCACTGTTACCAAAGAACTCAGCAAACGATTGGTATGAATAATATACCAGATGCAGAACTATTACAAAATAAGTCCCTGCACGGTTATTATTTAAAGCTATTAAAACATGATATAATGGTTTTTCATTAATTCAAACGGACTACTATTCAACAGGAGTCTCCACGCGGGATGGTGTTTTAAACACCAATATTTTTTTCGATAATATTATCGGAGCACTGTTACCAAAGAACTCAGCAAACGATTGGTATGAATATTATACCAGATGCAGAACTATTACAAAATAAGTCCCTGCACGGTTATTATTTAAAGCTATTAAAACATGATATAATGGTTTTTCATTAATTCAAACGGACTACTATCCAACAGGAGTCTCCATGCGGAATGGTGTTTTAAACAACAATATTTTTTCGATAATATTATCTGAGCACTGTTACCGAAGAACTCAGCAAACGATTGGTATGAATATTATACCAGATGCAGAACTATTACAAAATAAGTCCCCGCACGGTTATTATTTAAAGCTATTAAAACATGATATAATGGTTTTTCATTAATTCAAACGGACTACTATTCAACAGGAGTCTCCACGCGGGATGGTGTTTTAAACACCAATATTTTTTTCGATAATATTATCGGAGCACTGTTACCAAAGAACTCAGCAAACGATTGGTATGAATATTATACCAGATGCAGAACTATTACAAAATAAGTCCCCGCACGGTTATTATTTAAAGCTATTAAAACATGATATAATGGTTTTTCATTAATTCAAACGGACTACTATTCAACAGGAGTCTCCACGCGGGATGGTGTTTTAAACACCGATATTTTTTCGATAATATTATCTGAGCACTGTTACCGAAGAACTCAGCAAACGATTGGTATGAATATTATACCAGATGCAGAACTATTACAAAATAAGTCCCTGCACGGTTATTATTTAAAGCTTTTAAAACATAATTTTAATGGTTTTCTATTAATTCAACCGGACTACTATCCAACAGGAGTCTCCACGCGGGATGGTGTTTTAAACACCAATATTTTTTCGATAATATTATCTGAGCACTGTTACCGAAGAACTCAGCAAACGATTGGTATGAATATTATACCAGATGCAAAACTATCACAAAATAAGTCTCTGCATGGGTTTGGGTGCCAAACCACAAAAAAATTCAATCAATGTTAATTTGAGATTTGTTATTAAATAACATATTTAAAAGATTGATATAACTGTATTGTTTGCGTATGACAGGAGTCTCCAGTGGAATATATTCCGATTAACAATATATAATCGAGCATCTCCAAAAAATATTATTTAAAGCTATTAAAACATAATTTTAATGGTTTTCCATTAGTTCAACAGGATTACTATTCAACAGGAGTATCCACGCGGAATGGTGTTTTAAACACCTATTTTTTCGATAATATTATCTGAGCACTGTTACCGAAGAACTCAGCAAACGATTGGTATAAATATTATACCAGATGCAGAACTATTACAAAATAAGTCCCTGCACGGTTATTATTTAAAGCTTTTAAAACATAATTTTAATGGTTTTCTATTAATTCAACCGGACTACTATTCAACAGGAGTCTCCACGCGGGATGGTGTTTTAAACACCAATATTTTTTCGATAATATAATCTGAGCACTGTTGCCGAAGAACTCAGCAAACGATTGGTATAAATATTATACCAGATGCAGAAATATCACACTATAAGTCTCTGCATGGGTTTGGGTGCCAAACAACCAAAAAATTTCAATAACTTAATGTTAATTTGAGATTTGTTAATAAAGAATGACTTATATAAATGTTTTATCTGCGTATAGAGAACAGATGTATTTACGCAAATAAAAAAGGATTTTTAATGTCAATATATCCGTCTACGACCAATCATTAGTCTCCTGCGAAATGTATTTCGATTAACAATATATAATCGAGGATATCTAACAAATATTATTTAAAGCTTTTAAAACATAATTTTAATGGTTTTCTATTAATTCAACCGGACTACTATTCAACAGGAGTCTCCACGCGGGATGGTGTTTTAAAGACCAATATTTTTTCGATAATATTATCTGAGCACTGTTACCGAAGAACTCAGCAAACGATTGGTATGAATATTATACCAGATGCAGAACTATTACAAAATAAGTCCCTGCACGGTTATTATTTAAAGCTTTTAAAACATAATTTTAATGGTTTTCTATTAATTGAACCGGACTACTATCCAACAGGAGTCTCCATGCGGAATGGTGTTTTAAACAACAATATTTTTTCGATAATATTATCTGAGCACTGTTACCGAAGAACTCAGCAAACGATTGGTATGAATATTATACCAGATGCAGAACTAACACAAAATAAGTCTCTGCATGGGTTTGCGTGCCAAACCACAAAAAATTTCAATCAATGGTAATCTAAGATTTGTTATTAAATAACATAGTAAACGATTGATATAACTGTTTTGTCTGCGTATAACAGGAGTCTCCAGTGGAATATATTTCGATTAACAATATATAACCGAGAATATCTAAAATTTTTTTATTTAAAGCTATTAAAACATAATTTTAATGGTTTTCCATTAGTTAAACCGGACTACTATTCAACAGGAGTCTCCACGCGGGATGGTGTTTTAAACACCAATATTTTTTCGATAATATTATCTGAGCACTGTTACCGAAGAACTCAGCAAACGATTGGTATGAATATTATACCAGATGCAGAACTATTACAAAATAAGTCCCTGCACGGTTATTATTTAAAGCTATTAAAACATGATATAATGGTTTTTCATTAATTTAACCGGACTACTATTTAACAGGAGCCTCCACGCGGGATGGTGTTTTAAACACCAATATTTTTTCGATAATATTATCTGAGCACTGTTACCGAAGAACTCAGCAAACGATTGGTATGAATATTATACCAGATGCAGAACTATTACAAAATAAGTCCCTGCACGGTTATTATTTAAAGCTTTTAAAACATAATTTTAATGGTTTTCTATTAATTCAACCGGACTACTATCCAACAGGAGTCTTCATGCGGGATGGTGTTTTAAACAATAATATTTTTTCGATAATATTATCTGAGCACTGTTACCGAAGAACTCAGCAAACGATTGGTATGAATATTATACCAGATGCAGAACTATCACAAAATAAGTCTCTGCATGGGTTTGGGTGCCAAACCACAAAAATTTTTTATTTAAAAGTATTAAAACATAATGTTAATGGTTTTCCATTAGTTCAACCGGACTACTATTCAACAGGAGTCTCCACGCGGGATGGTGTTTTAAACACCAATATTTTTTCGATAATATTATCTGAGCACTGTTACCGAAGAACTCAGCAAACGATTGGTATAAATATTATACCAGATGCAGAACTATTAGAAAATAAGTCCCTGCACGGTTATTATTTAAAGCTTTTAAAACATAATTTTAATGGTTTTCTATTCATTCAACCGGACTACTATTCAACAGGAGTCTCCACGCGGGATGGTGTTTTAAACACCAATATCTTTTCGATAATATTATCTGAGCACTGTTACCGAAGAACTCAGCAAACGATTGGTATGAATATTATACCAGATGCAGAACTATTACAAAATAAGTCCCTGCACGGTTATTATTTAAAGCTATTAAAACATGATATAATGGTTTTTCATTAATTTAACCGGACTACTATTTAACAGGAGCCTCCACGCGGGATGGTGTTTTAAACACCAATATTTTTTCGATAATATTATCTGAGCACTGTTACCGAAGAACTCAGCAAACGATTGGTATAAATATTATACCAGATGCAGAACTATTACAAAATAAGTCCCTGCACGGTTATTATTTAAAGCTTTTGAAACACAATTTTAATGGTTTTCTATTAATTCAACCGGACTACTATCCAACAGGAGTCTCCATGCGGAATGGTGTTTTAAACAACAATATTTTTTCGATAATATTATCTGAGCACTGTTACCGAAGAACTCAGCAAACGATTGGTATGAATATTATACCAGATGCAGAACTATCACAAAATAAGTCTCTGCATGGGTTTGGGTGCCAAATCACAAAAAATTTCAATCAATGTTAATCTGAGATTTGTTATTAAATAACATAGTTAATGATTGATATAACTGTTTTGTCTGCGTATAACAGGAGTCTCCAGTGGAATATATTCCGATTAACAATATATAACCGAGAATCTCTAAAAAAATGTTATTTAAAGCTATTAAAACATAATTTTAATGGTTTTCCATTAGTTCAACCGGACTACTATTCAACAGGAGTCTCCACGCTGGATGGTGTTTTAAACACCAATATTTTTTCGATAATATTATCTGAGCACTGTTACCGAAGAACTCAGCAAACGATTGGTATAAATATTATACCAGATGCAGAACTATTACAAAATAAGTCCCTGCACGGTTATTATTTAAAGCTTTTAAAACATAATTTTAATGGTTTTCTATTAATTCAACCGGACTACTATCCAACAGGAGTCTCCATGCGGAATGGTGTTTTAAACAACAATATTTTTTCGATAATATTATCTGAGCACTGTTACCGAAGAACTCAGCAAACGATTGGTATGAATATTATACCAGATGCAGAACTATCACAAAATAAGTCTCTGCATGGGTTTGGGTGCCAAATCACAAAAAATTTCAATCAATGTTAATCTGAGATTTGTTATTAAATAACATAGTTAATGATTGATATAACTGTTTTGTCTGCGTATAACAGGAGTCTCCAGTGGAATATATTCCGATCAACAATATATAACCGAGAATCTCTAAAAAAATGTTATTTAAAGCTATTAAAACATAATTTTAATGGTTTTCCATTAGTTCAACCGGACTACTATTCAACAGGAGTCTCCACGCTGGATGGTGTTTTAAACACCAATATTTTTTCGATAATATTATCTGAGCACTGTTACCGAAGAACTCAGCAAACGATTGGTATAAATATTACACCAGATGCAGAACTATTAGAAACTAAGTCCCTGCACGGTTATTATTTAAAGCTTTTAAAACATAATTTTAATGATTTTCTATTCATTCAACCGGACTACTATTCAACAGGAGTCTCCACGCGGGATGGTGTTTTAAACACCAATATTTTTTCGATAATATTATCTGAGCACTGTTACCGAAGAACTCAGCAAACGATTGGTATGAATATTATACCAGATGCAGAACTATTACAAAATAGGTTCCTGCACGGTTATTATTTAAAGCTATTAAAACATGATATAATGGTTTTTCATTAATTCAACCGGACTACTATTCAACAGGAGTCTCCACGCGGGATGGTGTTTTAAACACCAATATTTTTTCGATAATATTATCTGAGCACTGTTACCGAAGAACTCAGCAAACGATTGGTATGAATATTATACCAGATGCAAAACTATTACAAAATAAGTCCCTGCACGGTTATTATTTAAAGCTATTAAAACATGATATAATGGTTTTTCATTAATTCAACCGGACTACTATTCAACAGGAGTCTCCACGCGGGATGGTGTTTTAAACACCAATATTTTTTCGATAATATTATCTGAGCACTGTTACCGAAGAACTCAGCAAACGATTGGTATGAATATTATACCAGATGCAGAACTATTACAAAATAAGTCCCTGCACGGTTATTATTTAAAGCTATTAAAACATGATATAATGGTTTTTCATTAATTCAACCGGACTACTATTCAACAGGAGTCTCCACGCGGGATGGTGTTTTAAACACCAATATTTTTTCGATAAGATTATCTGAGCACTGTTAACGAAGAACTCAGCAAACGATTGGTATGAATATTATACCAGATGCAGAACTATTACAAAATAAGTCCCTGCACGGTTATTATTTAAAGCTATTAAAACATGATATAATGGTTTTTCATTAATTCAACCGGACTACTATTCAACAGGAGTCTCCACGCGGGATGGTGTTTTAAACACCGATATTTTTTCGATAATATTATCTGAGCACTGTTACCGAAGAACTCAGCAAACGATTGGTATGAATATTATACCAGATGCAGAACTATTACAAAATAAGTCCCTGCACGGTTATTATTTAAAGCTTTTAAAACATAATTTTAATGGTTTTCTATTAATTCAACCGGACTACTATCCAACAGGAGTCTCCATGCGGAATGGTGTTTTAAACAACAGTATTTTTTCGATAATATTATCTGAGCACTGTTACCGAAGAACTCAGCAAACGATTGGTATGAATATTATACAAGATGCAGAACTATTACAAAATAAGTCCCTGCACGGTTATTATTTGAAGCTATTAAAACATAATTTTAATGGTTTTCTATTAATTCAACCAGACTACTATCCAACAGGAGTCTCCAGGCGGGATGGTGTTTTAAACACCAATATTTTTTCGATAATATTATCTGAGCACTGTTACCGAAGAACTCAGCAAACGATTGGTATGAATATTATACAAGATGCAGAACTATTACAAAATAAGTCCCTGCACGGTTATTATTTAAAGCTATTAAAACATGATATAATGGTTTTTCATTAATTCAACCGGACTACTATTCAACAGGAGTCTCCACGCGGAATGGTGTTTTAAACACCAGCATTTTTTCGATAATATTATCTGAGCACTGTTACCGAAGAACTCAGCAAACGATTGGTATAAATATTATACCAGATGCAGAACTGTTACAAAATAAGTCTCTGCACGGTTATTATTTAAAGCTATTAAAACATGATATAATGGTTTTTCATTAATTCAACCGGACTACTATTCAACAGGAGTCTCCACGCGGGATGTTGTTTAAAACACCAATATTTTTTCGATAATATTATCTGAGCACTGTTACCGAAGAACTCAGCAAACGATTGGTATAAATATTATACCAGATGCAGAACTATTACAAAATAAGTCCCTGCACGGTTATTATTTAAAGCTATTAAAACATGATATAATGGTTTTTCCTTAATTCAACCGGACTACTATTCAACAGAAGTCTCCACGCGGGATGGTGTTTTAAACACTAATATTTTTTCGATAATATTATCTGAGCACTGTTACCGAAGAACTCAGCAAACGATTGGTATGAATATTATACCAGATGCAGAACTATCACAAAATAAGTCTCTGCATGGGTTTGGGTGCCAAACCACAAAAAATTTCAATCAATGTTAATCTGAGATTTATTATTAAATAACATAGTTAATGATTGATATAACTGTTTTGTCTGCGTATAACAGGAATCTCCAGAGGAATATATTCCGATTAACAATATTTAACCGAGAATATCTAAAAAATTTTTATTTAAAGCTACTAAAACATAATTTTAATGGTTTTCCATTAGTTTAACCGGACTACTATTCAACAGGAGTCTCCACGCGGGATGGTGTTTTAAACACCAATATTTTTTCAATAATATTATCTGAGCACTGTT
The DNA here is from genome assembly GCA_963969555.1 of Polydrusus pterygomalis. NCBI lineage: Eukaryota > Metazoa > Arthropoda > Insecta > Coleoptera > Curculionidae > Polydrusus > Polydrusus pterygomalis. Next base: position 14,274,757 of record OZ018383.1, read on the forward strand.
ACCGAAGAACTCAGCAAACGATTGGTATGAATATTAAACCAAATGCAGAACGATTACAAAATAAGTCCCTGCACGGTTATTATTTAAAGCTTTTAAAACATAATTTTAATGGTTTTCTATTAATTCAACCGGACTATTATTCAACAGGAGTCTCCACGCGGGATGGTGTTTTAAAGACCAATATTTTTTCGGTAATATTATCTGAGCACTGTTACCGAAGAACTCAGCAAACGATTGGTATAAATATTATACCAGATGCAGAACTATTACAAAATAAGTCCCTGCACAATTATTATTTAAAGCTATTAAAACATGATATAATGGTTTTTCATTAATTCAACCGGACTACTATTCAACAGGAGTCTCCACGCGGGATGGTGTTTTAAACACCAATATTTTTTCGATAATATTATCTGAGCACTGTTACCGAAGAACTCAGCAAACGATTGGTATGAATATTAAACCAAATGCAGAACTATTACAAAATAAGTCCCTGCACGGTTATTATTTAAAGCTTTTAAAACATGATATAATGGTTTTTCATTAATTTAACCGGACTACTATTTAACAGGAGCCTCCACGCGGGATGGTGTTTTAAACACCAATATTTTTTCGATAATATTATCTGAGCACTGTTACCGAAGAACTCAGCAAACGATTGGTATGAATATTATACCAGATGCAGAACTATTACAAAATAAGTCCCTGCACGGTTATTATTTAAAGCTTTTAAAACATAATTTTTATGGTTTTCTATTAATTCAACCAGACTACTATCCAACAGGAGTCTCCATGCGGGATGGTGTTTTAAACAATAATATTTTTTCGATAATATTATCTGAGCACTGTTACCGAAGAACTCAGCAAACGATTGGTATGAATATTATACCAGATGCAGAACTATCACAAAATAAGTCTCTGCATGGGTTTGGGTGCCAAACCACAAAAAATTTCAATCAATGTTAATCTGAGATTTGTTATTAAATAACATAGTTAATGATTGATATAACTGTTTTGTCTGCGTATAACAGGAGTCTCCAGTGGAATATATTCCGATTAACAATATATAACCGAGAATCTCTAAAAAATTTTTATTTAAAGCTATTAAAACATAATTTTAATGGTTTTCCATTAGTTCAACCGGACTACTATTCAACAGGAGTCTCCACGCGGGATGGTGTTTTAAACACCAATATTTTTTCGATAATATTATCTGAGCACTGTTACCGAAGAACTCAGCAAACGATTGGTATAAATATTACACCAGATGCAGAACTATTAGAAACTAAGTCCCTGCACGGTTATTATTTAAAGCTTTTAAAACATAATTTTAATGATTTTCTATTCATTCAACCGGACTACTATTCAACAGGAGTCTCCACGCGGGATGGTGTTTTAAACACCAATATTTTTTCGATAATATTATCTGAGCACTGTTACCGAAGAACTCAGCAAACGATTGGTATTAATATTATACCAGATGCAGAACTATTACAAAATAAGTTCCTGCACGGTTATTATTTAAAGCTATTAAAACATGATATAATGGTTTTTCATTAATTCAATCGGACTACTATTCAACAGGAGTCTCCACGCGGGATGGTGTTTTAAACACCAATATTTTTTCGATAATATTATCTGAGCACTGTTACCGAAGAACTCAGCAAACGATTGGTATGAATATTATACCAGATGCAAAACTATTACAAAATAAGTTCCTGCACGGTTATTATTTAAAGCTATTAAAACATGATATAATGGTTTTTCATTAATTTAACCGGACTACTATTTAACAGGAGCCTAAACGCGGGATGGTGTTTTAAACACCAATATTTTTTCGATAATATTATCTGAGCACTGTTACCGAAGAACTCAGCAAACGATTGGAATGAGTATTATACCAGATGCAAAACTGTTACAAAATAAGTGCCTGCACGGTTATTATTTAAAGCTATTAAAACATGATATAATGGTTTTTCATTAATTTAACCGGACTACTATTTAACAGGAGCCTCCACGCGGGATGGTGTTTTAAACACCAATATTTTTTCGATAATATTATCTGAGCACTGTTACCGAAGAACTCAGCAAACGATTGGTATGAATATTATACCAGATGCAGAACTATTACAAAATAAGTCCCTGCACGGTTATTATTTAAAGCTTTTAAAACATAATTTTTATGGTTTTCTATTAATTCAACCAGACTACTATCCAACAGGAGTCTCCATGCGGGATGGTGTTTTAAACAATAATATTTTTTCGATAATATTATCTGAGCACTGTTACCGAAGAACTCAGCAAACGATTGGTATGAATATTATACCAGATGCAGAACTATCACAAAATAAGTCTCTGCATGGGTTTGGGTGCCAAACCACAAAAAATTTCAATCAATGTTAATCTGAGATTTGTTATTAAATAACATAGTTAATGATTGATATAACTGTTTTGTCTGCGTATAACAGGAGTCTCCAGTGGAATATATTCCGATTAACAATATATAACCGAGAATCTCTAAAAAATTTTTATTTAAAGCTATTAAAACATAATTTTAATGGTTTTCCATTAGTTCAACCGGACTACTATTCAACAGGAGTCTCCACGCGGGATGGTGTTTTAAACACCAATATTTTTTCGATAATATTATCTGAGCACTGTTACCGAAGAACTCAGCAAACGATTGGTATAAATATTACACCAGATGCAGAACTATTAGAAACTAAGTCCCTGCACGGTTATTATTTAAAGCTTTTAAAACATAATTTTAATGATTTTCTATTCATTCAACCGGACTACTATTCAACAGGAGTCTCCACGCGGGATGGTGTTTTAAACACCAATATTTTTTCGATAATATTATCTGAGCACTGTTACCGAAGAACTCAGCAAACGATTGGTATTAATATTATACCAGATGCAGAACTATTACAAAATAAGTTCCTGCACGGTTATTATTTAAAGCTATTAAAACATGATATAATGGTTTTTCATTAATTCAATCGGACTACTATTCAACAGGAGTCTCCACGCGGGATGGTGTTTTAAACACCAATATTTTTTCGATAATATTATCTGAGCACTGTTACCGAAGAACTCAGCAAACGATTGGTATGAATATTATACCAGATGCAAAACTATTACAAAATAAGTTCCTGCACGGTTATTATTTAAAGCTATTAAAACATGATATAATGGTTTTTCATTAATTTAACCGGACTACTATTTAACAGGAGCCTAAACGCGGGATGGTGTTTTAAACACCAATATTTTTTCGATAATATTATCTGAGCACTGTTACCGAAGAACTCAGCAAACGATTGGAATGAGTATTATACCAGATGCAAAACTGTTACAAAATAAGTGCCTGCACGGTTATTATTTAAAGCTATTAAAACATGATATAATGGTTTTTCATTAATTTAACCGGACTACTATTTAACCGGAGCCTCCACGCGGGATGGTGTTTTAAACACCAATATTTTTTCGATAATATTATCTGAGCACTGTTACCGAAGAACTCAGCAAACGATTGGTATGAATATTATACCAGATGCAGAACTATTACAAAATAAGTCCCTGCACGGTTATTATTTAAAGCTTTTAAAACATAATTTTAATGGTTTTCTATTAATTCAACCGGACTACTATCCAACAGGAGTCTCCATGCGGGATGGTGTTTTAAACAATAATATTTTTTCGATAATATTATCTGAGCACTGTTACCGAAGAACTCAGCAAACGATTGGTATGAATATTATACCAGATGCAGAACTATCACAAAATAAGTCTCTGCATGGGTTTGGGTGCCAAACCACAAAAAAAAATTATTTAAAGCTATTAAAACATAATTTTAATGGTTTTCCATTAGTTCAACCGGACTACTATTCAACAGGAGTCTCCACGCGGAATGGTGTTTTAAACACCAGCATTTTTTCGATAATATTATTAGAGCACTGTTACCGAAGAACTCAGCAAACGATTGGTATAAATATTACACCAGATGCAGAACTATTAGAAACTAAGTCCCTGCACGGTTATTATTTAAAGCTTTTAAAACATAATTTTAATGATTTTCTATTCATTCAACCGGACTACTATTCAACAGGAGTCTCCACGCGGGATGGTGTTTTAAACACCAATATTTTTTCGATAATATTATCTGAGCACTGTTACCGAAGAACTCAGCAAACGATTGGTATGAATATTATACCAGATGCAGAACTATTACAAAATAAGTTCCTGCACGGTTATTATTTAAAGCTATTAAAACATGATATAATGGTTTTTCATTAATTCAACCGGACTACTATTCAACAGGAGTCTCCACGCGGGATGGTGTTTTAAACACCAATATTTTTTCGATAATATTATCTGAGCACTGTTACCGAAGAACTCAGCAAACGATTGGTATGAATATTATACCAGATGCAAAACTATTACAAAATAAGTCCCTGCACGGTTATTATTTAAAGCTATTAAAACATGATATAATGGTTTTTCATTAATTTAACCGGACTACTATTTAACAGGAGCCTAAACGCGGGATGGTGTTTTAAACACCAATATTTTTTCGATAATATTATCTGAGCACTGTTACCGAAGAACTCAGCAAACGATTGGTATGAATATTATACCAGATGCAGAACTATTACAAAATAAGTCCCTGCACGGTTATTATTTAAAGCTATTAAAACATGATATAATGGTTTTTCATTAATTCAACCGGACTACTATTCAACAGGAGTCTCCACGCGGGATGGTGTTTTAAACACCGATATTTTTTCGATAATATTATCTGAGCACTGTTACCGAAGAACTCAGCAAACGATTGGTATGAATATTATACCAGATGCAGAACTATTACAAAATAAGTCCCTGCACGGTTATTATTTAAAGCTTTTAAAACATAATTTTAATGGTTTTCTATTAATTCAACCGGACTACTATCCAACAGGAGTCTCCATGCGGAATGGTGTTTTAAACAACAGTATTTTTTCGATAATATTATCTGAGCACTGTTACCGAAGAACTCAGCAAACGATTGGTATGAATATTATACAAGATGCAGAACTATTACAAAATAAGTCCCTGCACGGTTATTATTTGAAGCTATTAAAACATAATTTTAATGGTTTTCTATTAATTCAACCAGACTACTATCCAACAGGAGTCTCCAGGCGGGATGGTGTTTTAAACACCAATATTTTTTCGATAATATTATCTGAGCACTGTTACCGAAGAACTCAGCAAACGATTTGTATGAATATTATACAAGATGCAGAACTATTACAAAATAAGTCCCTGCACGGTTATTATTTAAAGCTATTAAAACATGATATAATGGTTTTTCATTAATTCAACCGGACTACTATTCAACAGGAGTCTCCACGCGGAATGGTGTTTTAAACACCAGCATTTTTTCGATAATATTATCTGAGCACTGTTACCGAAGAACTCAGCAAACGATTGGTATAAATATTATACCAGATGCAGAACTGTTACAAAATAAGTCTCTGCACGGTTATTATTTAAAGCTATTAAAACATGATATAATGGTTTTTCATTAATTCAACCGGACTACTATTCAACAGGAGTCTCCACGCGGGATGGTGTTTTAAACACCGATATTTTTTCGATAATATTATCTGAGCACTGTTACCGAAGAACTCAGCAAACGATTGGTATGAATATTATACCAGATGCAAAACTATTACAAAATAAGTCCCTGCACGGTTATTATTTAAAGCTATTAAAACATGAAATAACGGTTTTTCATTAATTCAACCGGACTACTATTCAACAGGAGTCTCCACGCGGGATGGTGTTTTAAACACCAATATTTTTTCGATAATATTATCTGAGCACTGTTACCGAAGAACTCAGCAAACGATTGGTATGAATATTATACCAGATGCAGAACTATTACAAAATAAGTCCCTGCACGGTTATTATTTAAAGCTATTAAAACATGATATAATGGTTTTTCATTAATTCAACCGGACTACTATTCAACAGGAGTCTCCACGCGGGATGGTGTTTTAAACACCGATATTTTTTCGATAATATTATCTGAGCACTGTTACCGAAGAACTCAGCAAACGATTGGTATGAATATTATACCAGATGCAGAACTATTACAAAATAAGTCCCTGCACGGTTATTATTTAAAGCTTTTAAAACATAATTTTAATGGTTTTCTATTAATTCAACCGGACTACTATCCAACAGGAGTCTCCATGCGGAATGGTGTTTTAAACAACAGTATTTTTTCGATAATATTATCTGAGCACTGTTACCGAAGAACTCAGCAAACGATTGGTATGAATATTATACAAGATGCAGAACTATTACAAAATAAGTCCCTGCACGGTTATTATTTGAAGCTATTAAAACATAATTTTAATGGTTTTCTATTAATTCAACCAGACTACTATCCAACAGGAGTCTCCAGGCGGGATGGTGTTTTAAACACCAATATTTTTTCGATAATATTATCTGAGCACTGTTACCGAAGAACTCAGCAAACGATTTGTATGAATATTATACAAGATGCAGAACTATTACAAAATAAGTCCCTGCACGGTTATTATTTAAAGCTATTAAAACATGATATAATGGTTTTTCATTAATTCAACCGGACTACTATTCAACAGGAGTCTCCACGCGGAATGGTGTTTTAAACACCAGCATTTTTTCGATAATATTATCTGAGCACTGTTACCGAAGAACTCAGCAAACGATTGGTATAAATATTATACCAGATGCAGAACTGTTACAAAATAAGTCTCTGCACGGTTATTATTTAAAGCTATTAAAACATGATATAATGGTTTTTCATTAATTCAACCGGACTACTATTCAACAGGAGTCTCCACGCGGGATGTTGTTTAAAACACCAATATTTTTTCGATAATATTATCTGAGCACTGTTACCGAAGAACTCAGCAAACGATTGGTATAAATATTATACCAGATGCAGAACTATTACAAAATAAGTCCCTGCACGGTTATTATTTAAAGCTATTAAAACATGATATAATGGTTTTTCCTTAATTCAACCGGACTACTATTCAACAGAAGTCTCCACGCGGGATGGTGTTTTAAACACTAATATTTTTTCGATAATATTATCTGAGCACTGTTACCGAAGAACTCAGCAAACGATTGGTATGAATATTATACCAGATGCAGAACTATCACAAAATAAGTCTCTGCATGGGTTTGGGTGCCAAACCACAAAAAATTTCAATCAATGTTAATCTGAGATTTATTATTAAATAACATAGTTAATGATTGATATAACTGTTTTGTCTGCGTATAACAGGAATCTCCAGAGGAATATACTCCGATTAACAATATTTAACCGAGAATATCTAAAAAATTTTTATTTAAAGCTACTAAAACATAATTTTAATGGTTTTCCATTAGTTTAACCGGACTACTATTCAACAGGAGTCTCCACGCGGGATGGTGTTTTAAACACCAATATTTTTTCGATAATATTATCTGAGCACTGTTACCGAAGAACTCAGCAAACGATTGGTATGAATATTAAACCAAATGCAGAACTATTACAAAATAAGTCCCTGCACGGTTATTATTTAAAGCTTTTAAAACATGATATAATGGTTTTTCATTAATTTAACCGGACTACTATTTAACAGGAGCCTAAACGCGGGATGGTGTTTTAAACACCAATATTTTTTCGATAATATTATCTGAGCACTGTTACCGAAGAACTCAGCAAACGATTGGTATGAATATTATACCAGATGCAGAACTATTACAAAATAAGTCCCTGCACGGTTATTATTTAAAGCTATTAAAACATGATATAATGGTTTTTCAATTATTCAACCGGACTACTATTCAACAGGAGTCTCCACGCGGGATGGTGTTTTAAACACCGATATTTTTTCGATAATATTATCTGAGCACTGTTACCGAAGAACTCAGCAAACGATTGGTATGAATATTATACCAGATGCAGAACTATTACAAAATAAGTCCCTGCACGGTTATTATTTAAAGCTTTTAAAACATAATTTTAATGGTTTTCTATTAATTCAACCGAACTACTATCCAACAGGAGTCTCCATGCGGAATGGTGTTTTAAACAACAGTATTTTTTCGATAATATTATCTGAGCACTGTTACCGAAGAACTCAGCAAACGATTGGTATGAATATTATACAAGATGCAGAACTATTACAAAATAAGTCCCTGCACGGTTATTATTTGAAGCTATTAAAACATAATTTTAATGGTTTTCTATTAATTCAACCAGACTACTATCCAACAGGAGTCTCCAGGCGGGATGGTGTTTTAAACACCAATATTTTTTCGATAATATTATCTGAGCACTGTTACCGAAGAACTCAGCAAACGATTTGTATGAATATTATACAAGATGCAGAACTATTACAAAATAAGTCCCTGCACGGTTATTATTTAAAGCTATTAAAACATGATATAATGGTTTTTCATTAATTCAACCGGACTACTATTCAACAGGAGTCTCCACGCGGAATGGTGTTTTAAACACCAGCATTTTTTCGATAATATTATCTGAGCACTGTTACCGAAGAACTCAGCAAACGATTGGTATAAATATTATACCAGATGCAGAACTGTTACAAAATAAGTCTCTGCACGGTTATTATTTAAAGCTATTAAAACATGATATAATGGTTTTTCATTAATTCAACCGGACTACTATTCAACAGGAGTCTCCACGCGGGATGGTGTTTTAAACACCGATATTTTTTCGATAATATTATCTGAGCACTGTTACCGAAGAACTCAGCAAACGATTGGTATGAATATTATACCAGATGCAAAACTATTACAAAATAAGTCCCTGCACGGTTATTATTTAAAGCTATTAAAACATGAAATAACGGTTTTTCATTAATTCAACCGGACTACTATTCAACAGGAGTCTCCACGCGGGATGGTGTTTTAAACACCAATATTTTTTCGATAATATTATCTGAGCACTGTTACCGAAGAACTCAGCAAACGATTGGTATGAATATTATACCAGATGCAGAACTATTACAAAATAAGTCCCTGCACGGTTATTATTTAAAGCTATTAAAACATGATATAATGGTTTTTCATTAATTCAACCGGACTACTATTCAACAGGAGTCTCCACGCGGGATGGTGTTTTAAACACCGATATTTTTTCGATAATATTATCTGAGCACTGTTACCGAAGAACTCAGCAAACGATTGGTATGAATATTATACCAGATGCAGAACAATTACAAAATAAGTCCCTGCACGGTTATTATTTAAAGCTTTTAAAACATAATTTTAATGGTTTTCTATTAATTCAACCGGACTACTATCCAACAGGAGTCTCCATGCGGAATGGTGTTTTAAACAACAGTATTTTTTCGATAATATTATCTGAGCACTGTTACCGAAGAACTCAGCAAACGATTGGTATGAATATTATACAAGATGCAGAACTATTACAAAATAAGTCCCTGCACGGTTATTATTTGAAGCTATTAAAACATAATTTTAATGGTTTTCTATTAATTCAACCAGACTACTATCCAACAGGAGTCTCCAGGCGGGATGGTGTTTTAAACACCAATATTTTTTCGATAATATTATCTGAGCACTGTTACCGAAGAACTCAGCAAACGATTTGTATGAATATTATACAAGATGCAGAACTATTACAAAATAAGTCCCTGCACGGTTATTATTTAAAGCTATTAAAACATGATATAATGGTTTTTCATTAATTCAACCGGACTACTATTCAACAGGAGTCTCCACGCGGAATGGTGTTTTAAACACCAGCATTTTTTCGATAATATTATCTGAGCACTGTTACCGAAGAACTCAGCAAACGATTGGTATAAATATTATACCAGATGCAGAACTGTTACAAAATAAGTCTCTGCACGGTTATTATTTAAAGCTATTAAAACATGATATAATGGTTTTTCATTAATTCAACCGGACTACTATTCAACAGGAGTCTCCACGCGGGATGTTGTTTAAAACACCAATATTTTTTCGATAATATTATCTGAGCACTGTTACCGAAGAACTCAGCAAACGATTGGTATAAATATTATACCAGATGCAGAACTATTACAAAATAAGTCCCTGCACGGTTATTATTTAAAGCTATTAAAACATGATATAATGGTTTTTCCTTAATTCAACCGGACTACTATTCAACAGAAGTCTCCACGCGGGATGGTGTTTTAAACACTAATATTTTTTCGATAATATTATCTGAGCACTGTTACCGAAGAACTCAGCAAACGATTGGTATGAATATTATACCAGATGCAGAACTATCACAAAATAAGTCTCTGCATGGGTTTGGGTGCCAAACCACAAAAAATTTCAATCAATGTTAATCTGAGATTTATTATTAAATAACATAGTTAATGATTGATATAACTGTTTTGTCTGCGTATAACAGGAATCTCCAGAGGAATATATTCCGTCTAACAATATTTAACCGAGAATATCTAAAAAAATTTTATTTAAAGCTACTAAAACATAATTTTAATGGTTTTCCATTAGTTTAACCGGACTACTATTCAACAGGAGTCTCCACGCGGGATGGTGTTTTAAACACCAATATTTTTTCGATAATATTATCTGAGCACTGTTACCGAAGAACTCAGCAAACGATTGGTATGAATATTAAACCAAATGCAGAACTATTACAAAATAAGTCCCTGCACGGTTATTATTTAAAGCTTTTAAAACATAATTTTAATGGTTTTCTATTAATTCAACCGGACTACTATTCAACAGGAGTCTCCACGCGGGATGGTGTTTTAAAGACCAATATTTTTTCGATAATATTATCTGAGCACTGTTACCGAAGAACTCAGCAAACGATTGGTATAAATATTATACCAGATGCAGAACTATTACAAAATAAGTCCCTGCACAATTATTATTTAAAGCTATTAAAACATGATATAATGGTTTTTCATTAATTCAACCGGACTACTATTCAACAGGAGTCTCCACGCGGGATGGTGTTTTAAACACCAATATTTTTTCGATAATATTATCTGAGCACTGTTACCGAAGAACTCAGCAAACGATTGGTATGAATATTATACCAGATGCAGAACTATTACAAAATAAGTCCCTGCACGGTTATTATTTAAAGCTATTAAAACATGATATAATGGTTTTCCATTAGTTCAACCGGACTACTATTCAACAGGAGTCTCCACGCGGGATGGTGTTTTAAACACCAATATTTTTTCGATAATATTATCTGAGCACTGTTACCGAAGAACTCAGCAAACGATTGGTATAAATATTACACCAGATGCAGAACTATTAGAAACTAAGTCCCTGCACGGTTATTATTTAAAGCTTTTAAAACACAATTTTAATGGTTTTCTATTAATTCAACCGGACTACTATCCAACAGGAGTCTCCATGCGGAATGGTGATTTAAACAACAATATTTTTTCGATAATATTATCTGAGCACTGTTACCGAAGAACTCAGCAAACGATTGGTATGAATATTATACCAGATGCAGAACTATTACAAAATAAGTCTCTGCACGGTTATTATTTAAAGCTTTTAAAACACAATTTTAATGGTTTTCTATTAATTCAACCGGACTACTATCCAACAGGAGTCTCCATGCGGAATGGTGTTTTAAACAACAATATTTTTTCGATAATATTATCTGAGCACTGTTACCGAAGAACTCAGCAAACGATTGGTATGAATATTATACCAGATGCAGAACTATCACAAAATAAGTCCCTGCATGGGTTTGGGTGCCAAACCACAAAAAATTTCAATCAATGTTAATCTGAGATTTATTATTAAATAACATAGTTAATGATTGATATAACTGTTTTGTCTGCGTATAACAGGAGTATCCAGTGGAATATATTCCGATTAACAATATATAACCGAGAATATCTAAAAAATTTTTATTTAAAGCTACTAAAACATAATTTTAATGGTTTTCCATTAGTTCAACCGGACTACTATTCAACAGGAGTCTCCACGCGGGATGGTGTTTTAAACACCAATATTTTTTCGATAATATTATCTGAGCACTGTTACCGAAGAACTCAGCAAACGATTGGTATGAGTATTATACCAGATGCAAAACTGTTACAAAATAAGTGCCTGCACGGTTATTATTTAAAGCTATTAAAACATGATATAATGGTTTTTCATTAATTTAACCGGACTACTATTTAACCGGAGCCTCCACGCGGGATGGTGTTTTAAACACCAATATTTTTTCGATAATATTATCTGAGCACTGTTACCGAAGAACTCAGCAAACGATTGGTATGAATATTATACCAGATGCAGAACTATTACAAAATAAGTCCCTGCACGGTTATTATTTAAAGCTTTTAAAACATAATTTTAATGGTTTTCTATTAATTCAACCGGACTACTATCCAACAGGAGTCTCCATGCGGGATGGTGTTTTAAACAATAATATTTTTTCGATAATATTATCTGAGCACTGTTACCGAAGAACTCAGCAAACGATTGGTATGAATATTATACCAGATGCAGAACTATCACAAAATAAGTCTCTGCATGGGTTTGGGTGCCAAACCACAAAAAAAAATTATTTAAAGCTATTAAAACATAATTTTAATGGTTTTCCATTAGTTCAACCGGACTACTATTCAACAGGAGTCTCCACGCGGAATGGTGTTTTAAACACCAGCATTTTTTCGATAATATTATTAGAGCACTGTTACCGAAGAACTCAGCAAACGATTGGTATAAATATTATACCAGATGCAGAACTGTTACAAAATAAGTCTCTGCACGGTTATTATTTAAAGCTATTAAAACATGATATAATGGTTTTTCATTAATTCAACCGGACTACTATTTACCAGGAGCCTCCACGCGGGATGGTGTTTTAAACACCAATATTTTTTCGATAATATTATCTGAGCACTGTTACCGAAGAACTCAGCAAACGATTGGTATGAATATTATACCAGATGCAGAACTATTACAAAATAAGTCCCTGCACGGTTATTATTTAAAGCTATAAAAACATAATTTTAATGGTTTTCTATTAATTCAACCGGACTACTATTCAACAGGAGTCTCCACGCGGGATGGTGTTTTAAACACCAATATTTTTTCGATAATATAATCTGAGCACTGTTGCCGAAGAACTCAGCAAACGATTGGTATAAATATTATACCAGATGCAGAAATATCACACTATAAGTCCCTGCATGGGTTTGGGTGCCAAACAACCAAAAAATTTCAATAACTTAGTGTTAATTTGAGATTTGTTAATAAAGAATGACTTATATAAATGTTTTATCTGCGTATAGAGAACAGATGTATTTAAGCAAATAAAAAAGGATTTTTAATGTTATCCCGTCAATATATCCGTCTACGACCAATCATTAGTCTCCTGCGGAATGTATTTCGATTAACAATATATAATCGAGGATATCTAACAAATATTATTTAAAGCTTTTAAAACATAATATTAATGGTTTTCTATTAATTCAAACGGACTACTATTCAACAGGAGTCTCCACGCTGGATGGTGTTTTAAAGACCAATAATTTTTCGATAATATAATCTGAGCACTGTTACCGAAGAACTCAGCAAACGATTGGTATGAATATTAAACCAAATGCAGAACTATTACAAAATAAGTCCCTGCACGGTTATTATTTAAAGCTTTTAAAACATAATTTTAATGGTTTTCTATTAATTCAACCGGACTACTATTCAACAGGAGTCTCCACGCGGGATGGTGTTTTAAAGACCAATATTTTTTCGATAATATTATCTGAGCACTGTTACCGAAGAACTCAGCAAACGATTGGTATAAATATTATACCAGATGCAGAACTATTACAAAATAAGTCCCTGCACAATTATTATTTAAAGATATTAAAACATGATATAATGGTTTTTCATTAATTCAACCGGACTACTATTCAACAGGAGTCTCCACGCGGGATGGTGTTTTAAACACCAATATTTTTTCGATAATATTATCTGAGCACTGTTACCGAAGAACTCAGCAAACGATTGGTATGAATATTATACCAGATGCAGAACTGTTACAAAATAAGTCTCTGCACGGTTATTATTTAAAGCTATTAAAACATGATATAATGGTTTTTCATTAATTTAACCGGACTACTATTTAACAGGAGCCTCCACGCGGGATGGTGTTTTAAACACCAATATTTTTTCGATAATATTATCTGAGCACTGTTACCGAAGAACTCAGCAAACGATTGGTATGAATATTATACCAGATGCAGAACTATTACAAAATAAGTCCCTGCACGGTTATTATTTAAAGCTTTTAAAACATAATTTTTATGGTTTTCTATTAATTCAACCAGACTACTATCCAACAGGAGTCTCCATGCGGGATGGTGTTTTAAACAATAATATTTTTTCGATAATATTATCTGAGCACTGTTACCGAAGAACTCAGCAAACGATTGGTATGAATATTATACCAGATGCAGAACTATCACAAAATAAGTCTCTGCATGGGTTTGGGTGCCAAACCACAAAAAAATTCAATCAATGTTAATCTGAGATTTGTTATTAAATAACATAGTTAATGATTGATATAACTGTTTTGTCTGCGTATAACAGGAGTTTCCAGTGGAATATATTCCGATTAACAATATATAACCGAGAATCTCTAAAAAAATTTTATTTAAAGCTATTAAAACATAATTTTAATGGTTTTCCATTAGTTCAACCGGACTACTATTCAACAGGAGTCTCCACGCGGGATGGTGTTTTAAACACCAATATTTTTTCGATAATATTATCTGAGCACTGTTACCGAAGAACTCAGCAAACGATTGGTATAAATATTACACCAGATGCAGAACTATTAGAAACTAAGTCCCTGCACGGTTATTATTTAAAGCTTTTAAAACATAATTTTAATGATTTTCTATTCATTCAACCGGACTACTATTCAACAGGAGTCTCCACGCGGGATGGTGTTTTAAACACCAATATTTTTTCGATAATATTATCTGAGCACTGTTACCGAAGAACTCAGCAAACGATTGGTATGAATATTATACCAGATGCAGAACTATTACAAAACAAGTTCCTGCACGGTTATTATTTAAAGCTATTAAAACATGATATAATGGTTTTTCATTAATTCAACCGGACTACTATTCAACAGGAGTCTCCACGCGGGATGGTGTTTTAAACACCAATATTTTTTCGATAATATTATCTGAGCACTGTTACCGAAGAACTCAGCAAACGATTGGTATGAATATTATACCAGATGCAAAACTATTACAAAATAAGTCCCTGCACGGTTATTATTTAAAGGTATTAAAACATGATATAATGGTTTTTCATTAATTTAACCGGACTACTATTTAACAGGAGCCTAAACGCGGGATGGTGTTTTAAACACCAATATTTTTTCGATAATATTATCTGAGCACTGTTACCGAAGAACTCAGCGAACGATTGGTATGAGTATTATACCAGATGCAAAACTGTTACAAAATAAGTGCCTGCACGGTTATTATTTAAAGCTATTAAAACATGATATAATGGTTTTTCATTAATTTAACCGGACTACTATTTAACCGGAGCCTCCACGCGGGATGGTGTTTTAAACACCAATATTTTTTCGATAATATTATCTGAGCACTGTTACCGAAGAACTCAGCAAACGATTGGTATGAATATTATACCAGATGCAGAACTATTACAAAATAAGTCCCTGCACGGTTATTATTTAAAGCTTTTAAAACATAATTTTAATGGTTTTCTATTAATTCAACCGGACTACTATCCAACAGGAGTCTCCATGCGGGATGGTGTTTTAAACAATAATATTTTTTCGATAATATTATCTGAGCACTGTTACCGAAGAACTCAGCAAACGATTGGTATGAATATTATACCAGATGCAGAACTATCACAAAATAAGTCTCTGCATGGGTTTGGGTGCCAAACCACAAAAAACATTTATTTAAAGCTATTAAAACATAATTTTAATGGTTTTCCATTAGTTCAACCGGACTACTATTCAACAGGAGTCTCCACGCGGGATGGTGTTTTAAACACCAATATTTTTTCGATAATATTATCTGAGCACTGTTACCGAAGAACTCAGCAAACGATTGGTATAAATATTATACCAGATGCAGAACTATTACAAAATAAGTCCCTGCACGGTTATTATTTAAAGCTATTAAAACATGATATAATGGTTTTTCATTAATTCAACCGGACTACTATTCAACAGGAGTCTCCACGCGGAATGGTGTTTTACACACGAGCATTTTTTCGATAATATTATCTGAGCACTGTTACCGAAGAACTCAGCAAACGATTGGTATAAATATTATACCAGATGCAGAACTGTTACAAAATAAGTCTCTGCACGGTTATTATTTAAAGCTATTAAAACATGATATAATGGTTTTTCATTAATTCAACCGGACTACTATTTACCAGGAGCCTCCACGCGGGATGGTGTTTTAAACACCAATATTTTTTCGATAATATTATCTGAGCACTGTTACCGAAGAACTCAGCAAACGATTGGTATGAATATTATACCAGATGCAGAACTATTACAAAATAAGTCCCTGCACGGTTATTATTTAAAGCTATTAAAACATAATTTTAATGGTTTTCTATTAATTCAACCGGACTACTATTCAACAGGAGTCTCCACGCGGGATGGTGTTTTAAACACCAATATTTTTTCGATAATATAATCTGAGCACTGTTGCCGAAGAACTCAGCAAACGATTGGTATAAATATTATACCAGATGCAGAACTGTTACAAAATAAGTCTCTGCACGGTTATTATTTAAAGCTATTAAAACATGATATAATGGTTTTTCATTAATTTAACCGGACTACTATTTAACAGGAGCCTCCACGCGGGATGGTGTTTTAAACACCAATATTTTTTCGATAATATTATCTGAGCACTGTTACCGAAGAACTCAGCAAACGATTGGTATGAATATTATACCAGATGCAGAACTATTACAAAATAAGTCCCTGCACGGTTATTATTTAAAGCTTTTAAAACATAATTTTTATGGTTTTCTATTAATTCAACCAGACTACTATCCAACAGGAGTCTCCATGCGGGATGGTGTTTTAAACAATAATATTTTTTCGATAATATTATCTGAGCACTGTTACCGAAGAACTCAGCAAACGATTGGTATGAATATTATACCAGATGCAGAACTATCACAAAATAAGTCTCTGCATGGGTTTGGGTGCCAAACCACAAAAAAATTCAATCAATGTTAATCTGAGATTTGTTATTAAATAACATAGTTAATGATTGATATAACTGTTTTGTCTGCGTATAACAGGAGTTTCCAGTGGAATATATTCCGATTAACAATATATAACCGAGAATCTCTAAAAAAAATTTTATTTAAAGCTATTAAAACATAATTTTAATGGTTTTCCATTAGTTCAACCGGACTACTATTCAACAGGAGTCTCCACGCGGGATGGTGTTTTAAACACCAATATTTTTTCGATAATATTATCTGAGCACTGTTACCGAAGAACTCAGCAAACGATTGGTATAAATATTACACCAGATGCAGAACTATTAGAAACTAAGTCCCTGCACGGTTATTATTTAAAGCTTTTAAAACATAATTTTAATGATTTTCTATTCATTCAACCGGACTACTATTCAACAGGAGTCTCCACGCGGGATGGTGTTTTAAACACCAATATTTTTTCGATAATATTATCTGAGCACTGTTACCGAAGAACTCAGCAAACGATTGGTATGAATATTATACCAGATGCAGAACTATTACAAAACAAGTTCCTGCACGGTTATTATTTAAAGCTATTAAAACATGATATAATGGTTTTTCATTAATTCAACCGGACTACTATTCAACAGGAGTCTCCACGCGGGATGGTGTTTTAAACACCAATATTTTTTCGATAATATTATCTGAGCACTGTTACCGAAGAACTCAGCAAACGATTGGTATGAATATTATACCAGATGCAAAACTATTACAAAATAAGTCCCTGCACGGTTATTATTTAAAGGTATTAAAACATGATATAATGGTTTTTCATTAATTTAACCGGACTACTATTTAACAGGAGCCTAAACGCGGGATGGTGTTTTAAACACCAATATTTTTTCGATAATATTATCTGAGCACTGTTACCGAAGAACTCAGCGAACGATTGGTATGAGTATTATACCAGATGCAAAACTGTTACAAAATAAGTGCCTGCACGGTTATTATTTAAAGCTATTAAAACATGATATAATGGTTTTTCATTAATTTAACCGGACTACTATTTAACCGGAGCCTCCACGCGGGATGGTGTTTTAAACACCAATATTTTTTCGATAATATTATCTGAGCACTGTTACCGAAGAACTCAGCAAACGATTGGTATGAATATTATACCAGATGCAGAACTATTACAAAATAAGTCCCTGCACGGTTATTATTTAAAGCTTTTAAAACATAATTTTAATGGTTTTCTATTAATTCAACCGGACTACTATCCAACAGGAGTCTCCATGCGGGATGGTGTTTTAAACAATAATATTTTTTCGATAATATTATCTGAGCACTGTTACCGAAGAACTCAGCAAACGATTGGTATGAATATTATACCAGATGCAGAACTATCACAAAATAAGTCTCTGCATGGGTTTGGGTGCCAAACCACAAAAAACATTTATTTAAAGCTATTAAAACATAATTTTAATGGTTTTCCATTAGTTCAACCGGACTACTATTCAACAGGAGTCTCCACGCGGGATGGTGTTTTAAACACCAATATTTTTTCGATAATATTATCTGAGCACTGTTACCGAAGAACTCAGCAAACGATTGGTATAAATATTATACCAGATGCAGAACTATTACAAAATAAGTCCCTGCACGGTTATTATTTAAAGCTATTAAAACATGATATAATGGTTTTTCATTAATTCAACCGGACTACTATTCAACAGGAGTCTCCACGCGGAATGGTGTTTTACACACGAGCATTTTTTCGATAATATTATCTGAGCACTGTTACCGAAGAACTCAGCAAACGATTGGTATAAATATTATACCAGATGCAGAACTGTTACAAAATAAGTCTCTGCACGGTTATTATTTAAAGCTATTAAAACATGATATAATGGTTTTTCATTAATTCAACCGGACTACTATTTACCAGGAGCCTCCACGCGGGATGGTGTTTTAAACACCAATATTTTTTCGATAATATTATCTGAGCACTGTTACCGAAGAACTCAGCAAACGATTGGTATGAATATTATACCAGATGCAGAACTATTACAAAATAAGTCCCTGCACGGTTATTATTTAAAGCTATTAAAACATAATTTTAATGGTTTTCTATTAATTCAACCGGACTACTATTCAACAGGAGTCTCCACGCGGGATGGTGTTTTAAACACCAATATTTTTTCGATAATATAATCTGAGCACTGTTGCCGAAGAACTCAGCAAACGATTGGTATAAATATTATACCAGATGCAGAAATATCACACTATAAGTCCCTGCATGGGTTTGGGTGCCAAACAACCAAAAAATTTCAATAACTTAGTGTTAATTTGAGATTTGTTAATAAAGAATGACTTATATAAATGTTTTATCTGCGTATAGAGAACAGATGTATTTAAGCAAATAAAAAAGGATTTTTAATGTTATCCCGTCAATATATCCGTCTACGACCAATCATTAGTCTCCTGCGGAATGTATTTCGATTAACAATATATAATCGAGGATATCTAACAAATATTATTTAAAGCTTTTAAAACATAATATTAATGGTTTTCTATTAATTCAAACGGACTACTATTCAACAGGAGTCTCCACGCTGGATGGTGTTTTAAAGACCAATAATTTTTCGATAATATAATCTGAGCACTGTTACCGAAGAACTCAGCAAACGATTGGTATGAATATTAAACCAAATGCAGAACTATTACAAAATAAGTCCCTGCACGGTTATTATTTAAAGTTTTTAAAACATAATTTTAATGGTTTTCTATTAATTCAACCGGACTACTATTCAACAGGAGTCTCCACGCGGGATGGTGTTTTAAACACCAATATTTTTTCGATAATATTATCTGAGCACTGTTACCGAAGAACTCAGCAAACGATTGGTATGAATATTATACCAGATGCAGAACTATTACAAAACAAGTTCCTGCACGGTTATTATTTAAAGCTATTAAAACATGACATAATGGTTTTTCATTAATTCAACCGGACTACTATTCAACAGGAGTCTCCACGCGGGATGGTGTTTTAAACACCAATATTTTTTCGATAATATTATCTGAGCACTGTTACCGAAGAACTCAGCAAACGATTGGTATGAATATTATACCAGATGCAGAACTATTACAAAATAAGTCCCTGCACGGTTATTATTTAAAGCTATTAAAACATGATATAATGGTTTTTCATTAATTTAAGCGGACTACTATTTAACAGGAGCCTCCACGCGGGGGATGGTGTTTTAAACAATAATATTTTTTCGATAATATTATCTGAGCACTGTTACCGAAGAACTCAGCAAACGATTGGTATGAATATTATACCAGATGCAGAACTATCACAAAATAAGTCTCTGCATGGGTTTGGGTGCCAAACCACAAAAAATTTCAATCAATGTTAATCCGAGATTTGTTATTAAATAACATAGTTAATGATTGATATAACTGTTTTGTCTGCGTATAACAGGAGTTTCCAGTGGAATATATTCCGATTAACAATATATAACCGAGAATCTCTAAAAAACTTTTATTTAAAGCTATTAAAACATAATTTTAATGGTTTTCCATTAGTTCAACCGGACTACTATTCAACAGGAGTCTCCACGCGGGATGGTGTTTTAAACACCAATATTTTTTCGATAATATTATCTGAGCACTGTTACCGAAGAACTCAGCAAACGATTGGTATAAATATTATACCAGATGCAGAACTATTACAAAATAAGTCCCTGCACGGTTATTATTTAAAGCTATTAAAACATGATATAATGGTTTTTCATTAATTCAACCGGACTACTATTCAACAGGAGTCTCCACGCGGAATGGTGTTTTACACACGAGCATTTTTTCGATAATATTATCTGAGCACTGTTACCGAAGAACTCAGCAAACGATTGGTATAAATATTATACCAGATGCAGAACTGTTACAAAATAAGTCTCTGCACGGTTATTATTTAAAGCTATTAAAACATGATATAATGGTTTTTCATTAATTCAACCGGACTACTATTTACCAGGAGCCTCCACGCGGGATGGTGTTTTAAACACCAATATTTTTTCGATAATATTATCTGAGCACTGTTACCGAAGAACTCAGCAAACGATTGGTATGAATATTATACCAGATGCAGAACTATTACAAAATAAGTCCCTGCACGGTTATTATTTAAAGCTATTAAAACATAATTTTAATGGTTTTCTATTAATTCAACCGGACTACTATTCAACAGGAGTCTCCACGCGGGATGGTGTTTTAAACACCAATATTTTTTCGATAATATAATCTGAGCACTGTTGCCAAAGAACTCAGCAAACGATTGGTATAAATATTATACCAGATGCAGAAATATCACACTATAAGTCCCTGCATGGGTTTGGGTGCCAAACAACCAAAAAATTTCAATAACTTAGTGTTAATTTGAGATTTGTTAATAAAGAATGACTTATATAAATGTTTTATCTGCGTATAGAGAACAGATGTATTTAAGCAAATAAAAAAGGATTTTTAATGTTATCCCGTCAATATATCCGTCTACGACCAATCATTAGTCTCCTGCGGAATGTATTTCGATTAACAATATATAATCGAGGATATCTAACAAATATTATTTAAAGCTTTTAAAACATAATATTAATGGTTTTCTATTAATTCAAACGGACTACTATTCAACAGGAGTCTCCACGCTGGATGGTGTTTTAAAGACCAATAATTTTTCGATAATATAATCTGAGCACTGTTACCGAAGAACTCAGCAAACGATTGGTATGAATATTAAACCAAATGCAGAACTATTACAAAATAAGTCCCTGCACGGTTATTATTTAAAGCTTTTAAAACATAATTTTAATGGTTTTCTATTAATTCAACCGGACTACTATTCAACAGGAGTCTCCACGCGGGATGGTGTTTTAAAGACCAATATCTTTTCGATAATATTATCTGAGCACTGTTACCGAAGAACTCAGCAAACGATTGGTATAAATATTATACCAGATGCAGAACTATTACAAAATAAGTCCCTGCACAATTATTATTTAAAGCTATTAAAACATGATATAATGGTTTTTCATTAATTCAACCGGACTACTATTCAACAGGAGTCTCCACGCGGGATGGTGTTTTAAACACCAATATTTTTTCGATAATATTATCTGAGCACTGTTACCGAAGAACTCAGCAAACGATTGGTATGAATATTATACCAGATGCAGAACTATTACAAAATAAGTCCCTGCACGGTTATTATTTAAAGCTTTTAAAACATAATTTTTATGGTTTTCTATTAATTCAACCAGACTACTATCCAACAGGAGTCTCCATGCGGGGGATGGTGTTTTAAACAATAATATTTTTTCGATAATATTATCTGAGCACTGTTACCGAAGAACTCAGCAAACGATTGGTATGAATATTATACCAGATGCAGAACTATCACAAAATAAGTCTCTGCATGGGTTTGGGTGCCAAACCACAAAAAATTTCAATCAATGTTAATCCGAGATTTGTTATTAAATAACATAGTTAATGATTGATATAACTGTTTTGTCTGCGTATAACAGGAGTTTCCAGTGGAATATATTCCGATTAACAATATATAACCGAGAATCTCTAAAAAACTTTTATTTAAAGCTATTAAAACATAATTTTAATGGTTTTCCATTAGTTCAACCGGACTACTATTCAACAGGAGTCTCCACGCGGGATGGTGTTTTAAACACCAATATTTTTTCGATAATATTATCTGAGCACTGTTACCGAAGAACTCAGCAAACGATTGGTATAAATATTACACCAGATGCAGAACTATTAGAAACTAAGTCCCTGCACGGTTATTATTTAAAGCTTTTAAAACATAATTTTAATGATTTTCTATTCATTCAACCGGACTACTATTCAACAGGAGTCTCCACGCGGGATGGTGTTTTAAACACCAATATTTTTTCGATAATATTATCTGAGCACTGTTACCGAAGAACTCAGCAAACGATTGGTATGAATATTATACCAGATGCAGAACTATTACAAAATAAGTTCCTGCACGGTTATTATTTAAAGCTATTAAAACATGATATAATGGTTTTTCATTAATTCAACCGGACTACTATTCAACAGGAGTCTCCACGCGGGATGGTGTTTTAAACACCAATATTTTTTCGATAATATTATCTGAGCACTGTTACCGAAGAACTCAGCAAACGATTGGTATGAATATTATACCAGATGCAAAACTATTACAAAATAAGTCCCTGCACGGTTATTATTTAAAGCTATTAAAACATGATATAATGGTTTTTCATTAATTTAACCGGACTACTATTTAACAGGAGCCTAAACGCGGGATGGTGTTTTAAACACCAATATTTTTTCGATAATATTATCTGAGCACTGTTACCGAAGAACTCAGCAAACGATTGGTATAAATATTATACCAGATGCAGAACTATTACAAAATAAGTCCCTGCACGGTTATTATTTAAAGCTTTTAAAACACAATTTTAATGGTTTTCTATTAATTCAACCGGACTACTATCCAACAGGAGTCTCCATGCGGAATGGTGTTTTAAACAACAATATTTTTTCGATAATATTATCTGAGCACTGTTACCGAAGAACTCAGCAAACGATTGGTATGAATATTATACCAGATGCAGAACTATTACAAAAAAAGTCTCTGCACGGTTATTATTTAAAGCTTTTAAAACACAATTTTAATGGTTTTCTATTAATTCAACCGGACTACTATCCAACAGGAGTCTCCATGCGGAATGGTGTTTTAAACAACAATATTTTTTCGATAATATTATCTGAGCACTGTTACCGAAGAACTCAGCAAACGATTGGTATGAATATTATACCAGATGCAGAACTATCACAAAATAAGTCTCTGCATGGGTTTGGGTGCCAAACCACAAAAAATGTCAATCAATGTTAATCTGAGATTTATTATTAAATAACATAGTTAATGATTGATATAACTGTTTTGTCTGCGTATAACAGGAGTATCCAGTGGAATATATTCCGATTAACAATATATAACCGAGAATATCTAAAAAAATGTTATTTAAAGCTACTAAAACATAATTTTAATGGTTTTCCATTAGTTCAACCGGACTACTATTCAACAGGAGTCTCCACGCGGGATGGTGTTTTAAACACCAATATTTTTTCGATAATATTATCTGAGCACTGTTACCGAAGAACTCAGCAAACGATTGGTATGAGTATTATACCAGATGCAGAACTGTTACAAAATAAGTGCCTGCACGGTTATTATTTAAAGCTATTAAAACATGATATAATGGTTTTTCATTAATTTAACCGGACTACTATTTAACCGGAGCCTCCACGCGGGATGGTGTTTTAAACACCAATATTTTTTCGATAATATTATCTGAGCACTGTTACCGAAGAACTCAGCAAACGATTGGTATGAATATTATACCAGATGCAGAACTATTACAAAATAAGTCCCTGCACGGTTATTATTTAAAGCTTTTAAAACATAATTTTAATGGTTTTCTATTAATTCAACCGGACTACTATCCAACAGGAGTCTCCATGCGGGATGGTGTTTTAAACAATAATATTTTTTCGATAATATTATCTGAGCACTGTTACCGAAGAACTCAGCAAACGATTGGTATGAATATTATACCAGATGCAGAACTATCACAAAATAAGTCTCTGCATGGGTTTGGGTGCCAAACCACAAAAAAAATTTATTTAAAGCTATTAAAACATAATTTTAATGGTTTTCCATTAGTTCAACCGGACTACTATTCAACAGGAGTCTCCACGCGGGATGGTGTTTTAAACACCAATATTTTTTCGATAATATTATCTGAGCACTGTTACCGAAGAACTCAGCAAACGATTGGTATAAATATTATACCAGATGCAGAACTATTACAAAATAAGTCCCTGCACGGTTATTATTTAAAGCCATTAAAACATGATATAATGGTTTTTCATTAATTCAACCGGACTACTATTCAACAGGAGTCTCCACGCGGAATGGTGTTTTAAACACCAGCATTTTTTCGATAATATTATCTGAGCACTGTTACCGAAGAACTCAGCAAACGATTGGTATAAATATTATACCAGATGCAGAACTGTTACAAAATAAGTCTCTGCACGGTTATTATTTAAAGCTATTAAAACATGATATAATGGTTTTTCATTAATTCAACCGGACTTACTATTCAACAGGAGTCTCCATGCGGAATGGTGTTTTAAACAACAATATTTTTTCGATAATATTATCTGAGCACTGTTACCGAAGAACTCAGCAAACGATTGGTATGAATATTATACCAGATGCAGAACTATCACAAAATAAGTCTGCATGGGTTTGGGTGCCAAACCACAAAAAATTTCAATCAATGTTAATCTGAGATTTGTTATTAAATAACATAGTTAATGATTGATATAACTGTTTTGTCTGCGTATAACAGGGGTCTCCAGTGGAATATATTCCGATTAACAATATATAACCGAGAATCTCTAAAAAAATTTTATTTAAAGCTATTAAAACATAATTTTAATAGTTTTCCATTAGTTCAACCGGACTATTATTCAACAGGAGTCTCCACGCGGGATGGTGTTTTAAACACCAATATTTTTTCGATAATATTATCTGAGCACTGTTACCGAAGAACTCAGCAAACGATTGGTATAAATATTATACCAGATGCAGAACTATTAGAAAATAAGTCCCTGCACGGTTATTATTTAAAACTTTTAAAACATAATTTTAATGGTTTTCTATTCATTCAACCGGACTACTATTCAACAGGAGTCTCCACGCGGGATGGTGTTTTAAACACCAATATTTTTTCGATAATATTATCTGAGCACTGTTACCGAAGAACTCAGCAAACGATTGGTATGAATATTATACCAGATGCAGAACTATTACAAAATAAGTCCCTGCACGGTTATTATTTAAAGCTATTAAAACATGATATAATGGTTTTTCATTAATTCAACCGGACTACTATTCAACAGGAGTCTCCACGCGGGATGGTGTTTTAAACACCAATATTTTTTCGATAATATTATCTGAGCACTGTTACCGAAGAACTCAGCAAACGATTGGTATGAATATTATACCAGATGCAGAACTATTACAAAACAAGTCCCTGCACGGTTATTATTTAAAGCTATTAAAACATGATATAATGGTTTTTCATTAATTCAACCGGACTACTATTCAACAGGAGTCTCCACGCGGGATGGTGTTTTAAACACCGATATTTTTTCGATAATATTATCTGAGCACTGTTACCGAAGAACTCAGCAAACGATTGGTATGAATATTATACCAGATGCAGAACTATTACAAAATAAGTCCCTGCACGGTTATTATTTAAAGCTTTTAAAACATAATTTTAATGGTTTTCTATTAATTCAACCGGACTACTATCCAACAGGAGTCTCCATGCGGAATGGTGTTTTAAACAACAGTATTTTTTCGATAATATTATCCGAGCACTGTTACCGAAGAACTCAGCAAACGATTGGTATGAATATTATACAAGATGCAGAACTATTACAAAATAAGTCCCTGCACGGTTATTATTTGAAGCTATTAAAACATAATTTTAATGGTTTTCTATTAATTCAACCGGACTACTATCCAACAGGAGTCTCCAGGCGGGATGGTGTTTTAAACACCAATATTTTTTCGATAATATTATCTGAGCACTATTACCGAAGAACTCAGCAAACGATTGGTATGAATATTATACAAGATGCAGAACTATTACAAAATAAGTCCCTGCACGGTTATTATTTAAAGCTATTAAAACATGATATAATGGTTTTTCATTAATTCAACCGGACTACTATTCAACAGGAGTCTCCACGCGGAATGGTGTTTTAAACACCAGCATTTTTTCGATAATATTATCTGAGCACTGTTACCGAAGAACTCAGCAAACGATTGGTATAAATATTATACCAGATGCAGAACTGTTACAAAATAAGTCTCTGCACGGTTATTATTTAAAGCTATTAAAACATGATATAATGGTTTTTCATTAATTCAACCGGACTACTATTCAACAGGAGTCTCCACGCGGGATGTTGTTTAAAACACCAATATTTTTTCGATAATATTATCTGAGCACTGTTACCGAAGAACTCAGCAAACGATTGGTATAAATATTATACCAGATGCAGAACTATTACAAAATAAGTCCCTGCACGGTTATTATTTAAAGCTATTAAAACATGATATAATGGTTTTTCCTTAATTCAACCGGACTACTATTCAACAGAAGTCTCCACGCGGGATGGTGTTTTAAACACTAATATTTTTTCGATAATATTATCTGAGCACTGTTACCGAAGAACTCAGCAAACGATTGGTATGAATATTATACCAGATGCAGAACTATCACAAAATAAGTCTCTGCATGGGTTTGGGTGCCAAACCACAAAAAATTTCAATCAATGTTAATCTGAGATTTATTATTAAATAACATAGTTAATGATTGATATAACTGTTTTGTCTGCATATAACAGGAATCTCCAGAGGAATATATTCCGATTAACAATATTTAACCGAGAATATCTAAAAAATTTTTATTTAAAGCTACTAAAACATAATTTTAATGGTTTTCCATTAGTTTAACCGGACTACTATTCAACAGGAGTCTCCACGCGGGATGGTGTTTTAAAGACCAATATTTTTTCGATAATATTATCTGAGCACTGTTACCGAAGAACTCAGCAAACGATTGGTATAAATATTATACCAGATGCAGAACTATTACAAAATAAGTCCCTGCACAATTATTATTTAAAGCTATTAAAACATGATATAATGGTTTTTCATTAATTCAACCGGACTACTATTCAACAGGAGTATCCACGCGGGATGGTGTTTTAAACACCAATATTTTTTCGATAATATTATCTGAGCACTGTTACCGAAGAACTCAGCAAACGATTGGTATGAATATTATACCAGATGCAGAACTATTACAAAATAAGTCCCTGCACGGTTATTATTTAAAGCTATTAAAACATGATATAATGGTTTTTCATTAATTTAACCGGACTACTATTTAACAGGAGCCTCCACGCGGGATGGTGTTTTAAACACCAATATTTTTTCGATAATATTATCTGAGCACTGTTACCGAAGAACTCAGCAAACGATTGGTATGAATATTATACCAGATGCAGAACTATTACAAAATAAGTCCATGCACGGTTATTATTTAAAGCTTTTAAAACATAATTTTTATGGTTTTCTATTAATTCAACCAGACTACTATCCAACAGGAGTCTCCATGCGGGATGGTGTTTTAAACAATAATATTTTTTCGATAATATTATCTGAGCACTGTTACCGAAGAACTCAGCAAACGATTGGTATGAATATTATACCAGATGCAGAACTATCACAAAATAAGTCTCTGCATGGGTTTGGGTGCCAAACCACAAAAAATTTCAATCAATGTTAATCTGAGATTTGTTATTAAATAACATAGTTAATGATTAATATAACTGTTTTGTCTGCGTATAACAGGAGTTTCCAGTGGAATATATTCCGATTAACAATATATAACCGAGAATCTCTAAAAAATTTTTATTTAAAGCTATTAAAACATAATTTTAATGGTTTTCCATTAGTTCAACCGGACTACTATTCAACAGGAGTCTCCACGCGGGATGGTGTTTTAAACACCAATATTTTTTCGATAATATTATCTGAGCACTGTTACCGAAGAACTCAGCAAACGATTGGTATAAATATTACACCAGATGCAGAACTATTAGAAACTAAGTCCCTGCACGGTTATTATTTAAAGCTTTTAAAACATAATTTTAATGATTTTCTATTCATTCAACCGGACTACTATTCAACAGGAGTCTCCACGCGGGATGGTGTTTTAAACACCAATATTTTTTCGATAATATTATCTGAGCACTGTTACCGAAGAACTCAGCAAACGATTGGTATGAATATTATACCAGATGCAGAACTATTACAAAATAAGTTCCTGCACGGTTATTATTTAAAGCTATTAAAACATGATATAATGGTTTTTCATTAATTCAACCGGACTACTATTCAACAGGAGTCTCCACGCGGGATGGTGTTTTAAACACCAATATTTTTTCGATAATATTATCTGAGCACTGTTACCGAAGAACTCAGCAAACGATTGGTATGAATATTATACCAGATGCAAAACTATTACAAAATAAGTCCCTGCACGGTTATTATTTAAAGCTATTAAAACATGATATAATGGTTTTTCATTAATTTAACCGGACTACTATTTAACAGGAGCCTAAACGCGGGATGGTGTTTTAAACACCAATATTTTTTCGATAATATTATCTGAGCACTGTTACCGAATAACTCAGCAAACGATTGGTATAAATATTATACCAGATGCAGAACTATTACAAAATAAGTCCCTGCACGGTTATTATTTAAAGCTTTTAAAACACAATTTTAATGGTTTTCTATTAATTCAACCGGACTACTATCCAACAGGAGTCTCCATGCGGAATGGTGTTTTAAACAACAATATTTTTTCGATAATATTATCTGAGCACTGTTACCGAAGAACTCAGCAAACGATTGGTATGAATATTATACCAGATGCAGAACTATCACAAAATAAGTCTCTGCATGGGTTTGGGTGCCAAACCACAAAAAATTTCAATCAATGTTAATCTGAGATTTATTATTAAATAACATAGTTAATGATTGATATAACTGTTTTGTCTGCGTATAACAGGAGTATCCAGTGGAATATATTCCGATTAACAATATATAACCGAGAATATCTAAAAAAATTTTATTTAAAGCTACTAAAACATAATTTTAATGGTTTTCCATTAGTTCAACCGGACTACTATTCAACAGGAGTCTCCACGCGGGATGGTGTTTTAAACACCAATATTTTTTCGATAATATTATCTGAGCACTGTTACCGAAGAACTCAGCAAACGATTGGTATGAGTATTATACCAGATGCAAAACTGTTACAAAATAAGTGCCTGCACGGTTATTATTTAAAGCTATTAAAACATGATATAATGGTTTTTCATTAATTTAACCGGACTACTATTTAACCGGAGCCTCCACGCGGGATGGTGTTTTAAACAATAATATTTTTTCGATAATATTATCTGAGCACTGTTACCGAAGAACTCAGCAAACGATTGGTATGAATATTATACCAGATGCAGAACTATCACAAAATAAGTCTCTGCATGGGTTTGGGTGCCAAACCACAAAAAAAATTTATTTAAAGCTATTAAAACATAATTTTAATGGTTTTCCATTCGTTCAACCGGACTACTATTCAACAGGAGTCTCCACGCGGGATGGTGTTTTAAACACCAATATTTTTTCGATAATATTATCTGAGCACTGTTACCGAAGAACTCAGCAAACGATTGGTATAAATATTATACCAGATGCAGAACTATTACAAAATAAGTCCCTGCACGGTTATTATTTAAAGCTATTAAAACATGATATAATGGTTTTTCATTAATTCAACCGGACTACTATTCAACAGGAGTTTCCACGCGGAATGGTGTTTTAAACACCAGCATTTTTTCGATAATATTATCTGAGCACTGTTACCGAAGAACTCAGCAAACGATTGGTATAAATATTATACCAGATGCAGAACTGTTACAAAATAAGTCTCTGCACGGTTATTATTTAAAGCTATTAAAACATGATATAATGGTTTTTCATTAATTCAACCGGACTACTATTCAACAGGAGTCTCCATGCGGAATGGTGTTTTAAACAACAATATTTTTTCGATAATATTATCTGAGCACTGTTACCGAAGAACTCAGCAAACGATTGGTATGAATATTATACCAGATGCAGAACTATCACAAAATAAGTCTGCATGGGTTTGGGTGCCAAACCACAAAAAATTTCAATCAATGTTAATCTGAGATTTGTTATTAAATAACATAGTTAATGATTGATATAACTGTTTTGTCTGCGTATAACAGGGGTCTCCAGTGGAATATATTCCGATTAACAATATATAACCGAGAATCTCTAAAAAAATTTTATTTAAAGCTATTAAAACATAATTTTAATGGTTTTCCATTAGTTCAACCGGACTATTATTCAACAGGAGTCTCCACGCGGGATGGTGTTTTAAACACCAATATTTTTTCGATAATATTATCTGAGCACTGTTACCGAAGAACTCAGCAAACGATTGGTATAAATATTATACCAGATGCAGAACTATTAGAAAATAAGTCCCTGCACGGTTATTATTTAAAACTTTTAAAACATAATTTTAATGGTTTTCTATTCATTCAACCGGACTACTATTCAACAGGAGTCTCCACGCGGGATGGTGTTTTAAACACCAATATTTTTTCGATAATATTATCTGAGCACTGTTACCGAAGAACTCAGCAAACGATTGGTATGAATATTATACCAGATGCAGAACTATTACAAAATAAGTCCCTGCACGGTTATTATTTAAAGCTATTAAAACATGATATAATGGTTTTTCATTAATTCAACCGGACTACTATTCAACAGGAGTCTCCACGCGGGATGGTGTTTTAAACACCAATATTTTTTCGATAATATTATCTGAGCACTGTTACCGAAGAACTCAGCAAACGATTGGTATGAATATTATACCAGATGCAGAACTATTACAAAATAAGTCCCTGCACGGTTATTATTTAAAGCTATTAAAACATGATATAATGGTTTTTCATTAATTCAACCGGACTACTATTCAACAGGAGTCTCCACGCGGGATGGTGTTTTAAACACCGATATTTTTTCGATAATATTATCTGAGCACTGTTACCGAAGAACTCAGCAAACGATTGGTATGAATATTATACCAGATGCAGAACTATTACAAAATAAGTCCCTGCACGGTTATTATTTAAAGCTTTTAAAACATAATTTTAATGGTTTTCTATTAATTCAACCGGACTACTATCCAACAGGAGTCTCCATGCGGAATGGTGTTTTAAACAACAGTATTTTTTCGATAATATTATCTGAGCACTGTTACCGAAGAACTCAGCAAACGATTGGTATGAATATTATACAAGATGCAGAACTATTACAAAATAAGTCCCTGCACGGTTATTATTTGAAGCTATTAAAACATAATTTTAATGGTTTTCTATTAATTCAACCGGACTACTATCCAACAGGAGTCTCCAGGCGGGATGGTGTTTTAAACACCAATATTTTTTCGATAATATTATCTGAGCACTGTTACCGAAGAACTCAGCAAACGATTGGTATGAATATTATACAAGATGCAGAACTATTACAAAATAAGTCCCTGCACGGTTATTATTTAAAGCTATTAAAACATGATATAATGGTTTTTCATTAATTTAACCGGACTACTATTCAACAGGAGTCTCCACGCGGAATGGTGTTTTAAACACCAGCATTTTTTCGATAATATTATCTGAGCACTGTTACCGAAGAACTCAGCAAACGATTGGTATAAATATTATACCAGATGCAGAACTGTTACAAAATAAGTCTCTGCACGGTTATTATTTAAAGCTATTAAAACATGATATAATGGTTTTTCATTAATTCAACCGGACTACTATTCAACAGGAGTCTCCACGCGGGATGTTGTTTAAAACACCAATATTTTTTCGATAATATTATCTGAGCACTGTTACCGAAGAACTCAGCAAACGATTGGTATAAATATTATACCAGATGCAGAACTATTACAAAATAAGTCCCTGCACGGTTATTATTTAAAGCTCTTAAAACATGATATAATGGTTTTTCCTTAATTCAACCGGACTACTATTCAACAGAAGTCTCCACGCGGGATGGTGTTTTAAACACTAATATTTTTTCGATAATATTATCTGAGCACTGTTACCGAAGAACTCAGCAAACGATTGGTATGAATATTATACCAGATGCAGAACTATCACAAAATAAGTCTCTGCATGGGTTTGGGTGCCAAACCACAAAAAATTGCAATCAATGTTAATCTGAGATTTATTATTAAATAACATAGTTAATGATTGATATAACTGTTTTGTCTGCATATAACAGGAATCTCCAGAGGAATATATTCCGATTAACAATATTTAACCGAGAATATCTAAAAAATTTTTATTTAAAGCTACTAAAACATAATTTTAATGGTTTTCCATTAGTTTAACCGGACTACTATTCAACAGGAGTCTCCACGCGGGATGGTGTTTTAAACACCAATATTTTTTCGATAATATTATCTGAGCACTGTTACCGAAGAACTCAGCAAACGATTGGTATGAATATTAAACCAAATGCAGAACTATTACAAAATAAGTCCCTGCACGGTTATTATTTAAAGCTTTTAAAACATAATTTTAATGGTTTTCTATTAATTCAACCGGACTACTATTCAACAGGAGTCTCCACGTGGGATGGTGTTTTAAAGACCAATATTTTTTCGATAATATTATCTGAGCACTGTTACCGAAGAACTCAGCAAATGATTGGTATAAATATTATACCAGATGCAGAACTATTACAAAATAAGTCCCTGCACAATTATTATTTAAAGCTATTAAAACATGATATAATGGTTTTTCATTAATTCAACCGGACTACTATTCAACAGGAGTCTCCACGCGGGATGGTGTTTTAAACACCAATATTTTTTCGATAATATTATCTGAGCACTGTTACCGAAGAACTCAGCAAACGATTGGTATGAATATTATACCAGATGCAGAACTATTACAAAATAAGTCCCTGCACGGTTATTATTTAAAGCTATTAAAACATGATATAATGGTTTTTCATTAATTTAACCGGACTACTATTTAACAGGAGCCTCCACGCGGGATGGTGTTTTAAACACCAATATTTTTTCGATAATATTATCTGAGCACTGTTACCGAAGAACTCAGCAAACGATTGGTATGAATATTATACCAGATGCAGAACTATTACAAAATAAGTCCATGCACGGTTATTATTTAAAGCTTTTAAAACATAATTTTTATGGTTTTCTATTAATTCAACCAGACTACTATCCAACAGGAGTCTCCATGCGGGATGGTGTTTTAAACAATAATATTTTTTCGATAATATTATCTGAGCACTGTTACCGAAGAACTCAGCAAACGATTGGTATGAATATTATACCAGATGCAGAACTATCACAAAATAAGTCTCTGCATGGGTTTGGGTGCCAAACCACAAAAAATTTCAATCAATGTTAATCTGAGATTTGTTATTAAATAACATAGTTAATGATTGATATAACTGTTTTGTCTGCGTATAACAGGAGTCTCCAGTGGAATATATTCCGATTAACAATATATAACCGAGAATCTCTAAAAAATTTTAATTTAAAGCTATTAAAACATAATTTTAATGGTTTTCCATTAGTTCAACCGGACTACTATTCAACAGGAGTCTCCACGCGGGATGGTGTTTTAAACACCAATATTTTTTCGATAATATTATCTGAGCACTGTTACCGAAGAACTCAGCAAACGATTGGTATAAATATTACACCAGATGCAGAACTATTAGAAACTAAGTCCCTGCACGGTTATTATTTAAAGCTTTTAAAACATAATTTTAATGATTTTCTATTCATTCAACCGGACTACTATTCAACAGGAGTCTCCACGCGGGATGGTGTTTTAAACACCAATATTTTTTCGATAATATTATCTGAGCACTGTTACCGAAGAACTCAGCAAACGATTGGTATGAATATTATACCAGATGCAGAACTATTACAAAATAAGCTCCTGCACGGTTATTATTTAAAGCTATTAAAACATGATATAATGGTTTTTCATTAATTCAACCGGACTACTATTCAACAGGAGTCTCCACGCGGGATGGTGTTTTAAACACCAATATTTTTTCGATAATATTATCTGAGGACTGTTACCGAAGAACTCAGCAAACGATTGGTATGAATATTATACCAGATGCAAAACTATTACAAAATAAGTCCCTGCACGGTTATTATTTAAAGCTATTAAAACATGATATAATGGTTTTTCATTAATTTAACCGGACTACTATTTAACAGGAGCCTAAACGCGGGATGGTGTTTTAAACACCAATATTTTTTCGATAATATTATCTGAGCACTGTTACCGAAGAACTCAGCAAACGATTGGTATAAATATTATACCAGATGCAGAACTATTACAAAATAAGTCCCTGCACGGTTATTATTTAAAGCTTTTAAAAGACAATTTTAATGGTTTTCTATTAATTCAACCGGACTACTATCCAACAGGAGTCTCCATGCGGAATGGTGTTTTAAACAACAATATTTTTTCGATAATATTATCTGAGCACTGTTACCGAAGAACTCAGCAAACGATTGGTATGAATATTATACCAGATGCAGAACTATTACAAAATAAGTCTCTGCACGGTTATTATTTAAAGCTTTTAAAACACAATTTTAATGGTTTTCTATTAATTCAACCGGACTACTATCCAACAGGAGTCTCCATGCGGAATGGTGTTTTAAACAACAATATTTTTTCGATAATATTATCTGAGCACTGTTACCGAAGAACTCAGCAAACGATTGGTATGAATATTATACCAGATGCAGAACTATCACAAAATAAGTCTCTGCATGGGTTTGGGTGCCAAACCACAAAAAATTTCAATCAATGTTAATCTGAGATTTATTATTAAATAACATAGTTAATGATTGATATAACTGTTTTGTCTGCGTATAACAGGAGTATCCAGTGGAATATATTCCGATTAACAATATATAACCGAGAATATCTAAAAAATTTTTATTTAAAGCTACTAAAACATAATTTTAATGGTTTTCCATTAGTTCAACCGGACTACTATTCAACAGGAGTCTCCACGCGGGATGGTGTTTTAAACACCAATATTTTTTCGATAATATTATCTGAGCACTGTTACCGAAGAACTCAGCAAACGATTGGTATGAGTATTATACCAGATGCAAAACTGTTACAAAATAAGTGCCTGCACGGTTATTATTTAAAGCTATTAAAACATGATATAATGGTTTTTCATTAATTTAACCGGACTACTATTTAACCGGAGCCTCCACGCGGGATGGTGTTTTAAACACCAATATTTTTTCGATAATATTATCTGAGCACTGTTACCGAAGAACTCAGCAAACGATTGGTATGAATATTATACCAGATGCAGAACTATTACAAAATAAGTCCCTGCACGGTTATTATTTAAAGCTTTTAAAACATAATTTTAATGGTTTTCTATTAATTCAACCGGACTACTATCCAACAGGAGTCTCCATGCGGGATGGTGTTTTAAACAATAATATTTTTTCGATAATATTATCTGAGCACTGTTACCGAAGAACTCAGCAAACGATTGGTATGAATATTATACCAGATGCAGAACTATCACAAAATAAGTCTCTGCATGGGTTTGGGTGCCAAACCACAAAAAAAAATTATTTAAAGCTATTAAAACATAATTTTAATGGTTTTCCATTCGTTCAACCGGACTACTATTCAACAGGAGTCTCCACGCGGGATGGTGTTTTAAACACCAATATTTCTTCGATAATATTATCTGAGCACTGTTACCGAAGAACTCAGCAAACGATTGGTATAAATATTATACCAGATGCAGAACTATTACAAAATAAGTCCCTGCACGGTTATTATTTAAAGCTATTAAAACATGATATAATGGTTTTTCATTAATTCAACCGGACTACTATTCAACAGGAGTCTCCACGCGGAATGGTGTTTTAAACACCAGCATTTTTTCGATAATATTATCTGAGCACTGGTACCGAAGAACTCAGCAAACGATTGGTATAAATATTATACCAGATGCAGAACTGTTACAAAATAAGTCTCTGCACGGTTATTATTTAAAGCTATTAAAACATGATATAATGGTTTTTCATTAATTCAACCGGACTACTATTTACCAGGAGCCTCCACGCGGGATGGTGTTTTAAACACCAATATTTTTTCGATAATATTATCTGAGCACTGTTACCGAAGAACTCAGCAAACGATTGGTATGAATATTATACCAGATGCAGAACTATTACAAAATAAGTCCCTGCACGGTTATTATTTAAAGCTATTAAAACATAATTTTAATGGTTTTCTATTAATTCAACCGGACTACTATTCAACAGGAGTCTCCACGCGGGATGGTGTTTTAAACACCAATATTTTTTCGATAATATAATCTGAGCACTGTTGCCGAAGAACTCAGCAAACGATTGGTATAAATATTATACCAGATGCAGAAATATCACACTATAAGTCCCTGCATGGGTTTGGGTGCCAAACAACCAAAAAATTTCAATAACTTAGTGTTAATTTGAGATTTGTTAATAAAGAATGACTTATATAAATGTTTTATCTGCGTATAGAGAACAGATGTATTTAAGCAAATAAAAAAGGATTTTTAATGTTATCCCGTCAATATATCCGTCTACGACCAATCATTAGTCTCCTGCGGAATGTATTTCGATTAACAATATATAATCGAGGATATCTAACAAATATTATTTAAAGCTTTTAAAACATAATATTAATGGTTTTCTATTAATTCAAACGGACTACTATTCAACAGGAGTCTCCACGCTGGATGGTGTTTTAAAGACCAATAATTTTTCGATAATATAATCTGAGCACTGTTACCGAAGAACTCAGCAAACGATTGGTATGAATATTAAACCAAATGCAGAACTATTACAAAATAAGTCCCTGCACGGTTATTATTTAAAGCTTTTAAAACATAATTTTAATGGTTTTCTATTAATTCAACCGGACTACTATTCAACAGGAGTCTCCACGCGGGATGGTGTTTTAAAGACCAATATTTTTTCGATAATATTATCTGAGCACTGTTACCGAAGAACTCAGCAAACGATTGGTATAAATATTATACCAGATGCAGAACTATTACAAAATAAGTCCCTGCACAATTATTATTTAAAGCTATTAAAACATGATATAATGGTTTTTCATTAATTCAACCGGACTACTATTCAACAGGAGTCTCCACGCGGGATGGTGTTTTAAACACCAATATTTTTTCGATAATATTATCTGAGCACTGTTACCGAAGAACTCAGCAAACGATTGGTATGAATATTATACCAGATGCAGAACTATTACAAAATAAGTCCCTGCACGGTTATTATTTAAAGCTATTAAAACATGATATAATGGTTTTTCATTAATTTAAGCGGACTACTATTTAACAGGAGCCTCCACGCGGGATGGTGTTTTAAACACCAATATTTTTTCGATAATATTATCTGAGCACTGTTACCGAAGAACTCAGCAAACGATTGGTATGAATATTATACCAGATGCAGAACTATTACAAAATAAGTCCCTGCACGGTTATTATTTAAAGCTTTTAAAACATAATTTTTATGGTTTTCTATTAATTCAACCAGACTACTATCCAACAGGAGTCTCCATGCGGGATGGTGTTTTAAACAATAATATTTTTTCGATAATATTATCTGAGCACTGTTACCGAAGAACTCAGCAAACGATTGGTATGAATATTATACCAGATGCAGAACTATCACAAAATAAGTCTCTGCATGGGTTTGGGTGCCAAACCACAAAAAATTTCAATCAATGTTAATCTGAGATTTGTTATTAAATAACATAGTTAATGATTGATATAACTGTTTTGTCTGCGTATAACAGGAGTCTCCAGTGGAATATATTCCGATTAACAATATACAGTATGTCTCTGTAAGTTTGCATCATATGGAAAACTTTTTTATTATTCATTTTACGAAAAAAAGTTATTCTTCATAAAAACCTCTGCATGGTCTAAAACCTAAAATGCAACCATCAAATATCGAAATTTCCCAGTCATATACGAGGTTTGTCAAAAAATGTGAATTTTTCCTAAGAATGTAAATTTTTCCCAAGAGTAAAGTACCTTTATTTTTGACATTATCAAAAATTGTTATTAAAAAAAGTTGATCAGAACTAAAAACCACGTCTAAATATGCAATACCACGCATGAAATTAATTAAATAATTAAAAAAAATAAATAATTAATAATAAATTAATAAAATAATTTTTCAACATAAATGCGTATAATTGCATAGTTAGACATGGTTTTTAGTTCTGATCAACTTTTTTTAATAACAATTTTTGATAATGTCAAAAATAAAGGTACTTTACTCTTGGGAAAAATTTACATTCTTTGGAAAAATTCACATTTTTTGACAAACCTCGTATATGAGTGGAAATTTTCGATATTTGATGGTTGCATTTTAGGTTTTAGATTATGCAGAGCTTTTTATGAAGAATAACTTTTTTTCGTAAAATGAATAATAAAAAAGTTTTCCATATGATGCAAACTTACGGAGACATACTGTATAACCAAGAATCTCTAAAAAAATTTTATTTAAAGCTATTAAAACATAATTTTAATGGTTTTCCATTAGTTCAACCGGACTACTATTCAACAGGAGTCTCCACGCGGGATGGTGTTTTAAACACCAATATTTTTTCGATAATATTATCTGAGCACTGTTACCGAAGAACTCAGCAAACGATTGGTATAAATATTACACCAGATGCAGAACTATTAGAAACTAAGTCCCTGCACGGTTATTATTTAAAGCTTTTAAAACATAATTTTAATGATTTTCTATTCATTCAACCGGACTACTATTCAACAGGAGTCACCACGCGGGATGGTGTTTTAAACACCAATATTTTTTCGATAATATTATCTGAGCACTGTTACCGAAGAACTCAGCAAACGATTGGTATGAATATTATACCAGATGCAGAACTATTACAAAATAAGTTCCTGCACGGTTATTATTTAAAGCTATTAAAACATGATATAATGGTTTTTCATTAATTCAACCGGACTACTATTCAACAGGAGTCTCCACGCGGGATGGTGTTTTAAACACCAATATTTTTTCGATAATATTATCTGAGCACTGTTACCGAAGAACTCAGCAAACGATTGGTATGAATATTATACCAGATGCAAAACTATTACAAAATAAGTCCCTGCACGGTTATTATTTAAAGCTATTAAAACATGATATAATGGTTTTTCATTAATTTAACCGGACTACTATTTAACAGGAGCCTAAACGCGGGATGGTGTTTTAAACACCAATATTTTTTCGATAATATTATCTGAGCACTGTTACCGAAGAACTCAGCAAACGATTGGTATAAATATTATACCAGATGCAGAACTATTACAAAATAAGTCCCTGCACGGTTATTATTTAAAGCTTTTAAAACACAATTTTAATGGTTTTCTATTAATTCAACCGGACTACTATCCAACAGGAGTCTCCATGCGGAATGGTGTTTTAAACAACAATATTTTTTCGATAATATTATCTGAGCACTGTTACCGAAGAACTCAGCAAACGATTGGTATGAATATTATACCAGATGCAGAACTATTACAAAATAAGTCTCTGCACGGTTATTATTTAAAGCTTTTAAAACACAATTTTAATGGTTTTCTATTAATTCAACCGGACTACTATCCAACAGGAGTCTCCATGCGGAATGGTGTTTTAAACAACAATATTTTTTCGATAATATTATCTGAGCACTGTTACCGAAGAACTCAGCAAACGATTGGTATGAATATTATACCAGATGCAGAACTATCACAAAATAAGTCTCTGCATGGGTTTGGGTGCCAAACCACAAAAAATTTCAATCAATGTTAATCTGAGATTTATTATTAAATAACATAGTTAATGATTGATATAACTGTTTTGTCTGCGTATAACAGGAGTATCCAGTGGAATATATTCCGATTAACAATATATAACCGAGAATATCTAAAAAATTTTTATTTAAAGCTACTAAAACATAATTTTAATGGTTTTCCATTAGTTCAACCGGACTACTATTCAACAGGAGTCTCCACGCGGGATGGTGTTTTAAACACCAATATTTTTTCGATAATATTATCTGAGCACTGTTACCGAAGAACTCAGCAAACGATTGGTATGAGTATTATACCAGATGCAGAACTGTTACAAAATAAGTGCCTGCACGGTTATTATTTAAAGCTATTAAAACATGATATAATAGTTTTTCATTAATTTAACCGGACTACTATTTAACCGGAGCCTCCACGCGGGATGGTGTTTTAAACACCAATATTTTTTCGATAATATTATCTGAGCACTGTTACCGAAGAACTCAGCAAACGATTGGTATGAATATTATACCAGATGCAGAACTATTACAAAATAAGTCCCTGCACGGTTATTATTTAAAGCTTTTAAAACATAATTTTAATGGTTTTCTATTAATTCAACCGGACTACTATCCAACAGGAGTCTCCATGCGGGATGGTGTTTTAAACAATAATATTTTTTCGATAATATTATCTGAGCACTGTTACCGAAGAACTCAGCAAACGATTGGTATGAATATTATACCAGATGCAGAACTATCACAAAATAAGTCTCTGCATGGGTTTGAGTGCCAAACCACAAAAAAAATTTATTTAAAGCTATTAAAACATAATTTTAATGGTTTTCCATTAGTTCAACCGGACTACTATTCAACAGGAGTCTCCACGCGGGATGGTGTTTTAAACACCAATATTTTTTCGATAATATTATCTGAGCACTGTTACCGAAGAACTCAGCAAACGATTGGTATAAATATTATACCAGATGCAGAACTATTACAAAATAAGTCCCTGCACGGTTATTATTTAAAGCTTTTAAAACATCATTTTAATGGTTTTCTATTAATTCAACCGGACTACTATTCAACAGGAGTCTCCACGCGGGATGGTGTTTTAAAGACCAATATTTTTTCGATAATATTATCTGAGCACTGTTACCGAAGAACTCAGCAAACGATTGGTATAAATATTATACCAGATGCAGAACTATTACAAAATAAGTCCCTGCACAATTATTATTTAAAGCTATTAAAACATGATATAATGGTTTTTCATTAATTCAACCGGACTACTATTCAACAGGAGTCTCCACGCGGGATGGTGTTTTAAACACCAATATTTTTTCGATAATATTATCTGAGCACTGTTACCGAAGAACTCAGCAAACGATTGGTATGAATATTATACCAGATGCAGAACTATTACAAAATAAGTCCCTGCACGGTTATTATTTAAAGCTATTAAAACATGATATAATGGTTTTTCATTAATTTAACCGGACTACTATTTAACAGGAGCCTCCACGCGGGATGGTGTTTTAAACACCAATATTTTTTCGATAATATTATCTGAGCACTGTTACCGAAGAACTCAGCAAACGATTGGTATGAATATTATACCAGATGCAGAACTATTACAAAATAAGTCCCTGCACGGTTATTATTTAAAGCTATTAAAACATGATATAATGGTTTTTCATTAATTTAACCGGACTACTATTTAACAGGAGCCTCCACGCGGGATGGTGTTTTAAACACCAATATTTTTTCGATAATATTATCTGAGCACTGTTACCGAAGAACTCAGCAAACGATTGGTATGAATATTATACCAGATGCAGAACTATTACAAAATAAGTCCATGCACGGTTATTATTTAAAGCTTTTAAAACATAATTTTTATGGTTTTCTATTAATTCAACCAGACTACTATCCAACAGGAGTCTCCATGCGGGATGGTGTTTTAAACAATAATATTTTTTCGATAATATTATCTGAGCACTGTTACCGAAGAACTCAGCAAACGATTGGTATGAATATTATACCAGATGCAGAACTATCACAAAATAAGTCTCTGCATGGGTTTGGGTGCCAAACCACAAAAAATTTCAATCAATGTTAATCTGAGATTTGTTATTAAATAACATAGTTAATGATTGATATAACTGTTTTGTCTGCGTATAACAGGAGTCTCCAGTGGAATATATTCCGATTAACAATATATAACCGAGAATCTCTAAAAAAATTTTATTTAAAGCTATTAAAACATAATTTTAATGGTTTTCCATTAGTTCAACCGGACTACTATTCAACAGGAGTCTCCACGCGGGATGGTGTTTTAAACACCAATATTTTTTCGATAATATTATCTGAGCACTGTTACCGAAGAACTCAGCAAACGATTGGTATAAATATTACACCAGATGCAGAACTATTAAAAACTAAGTCCCTGCACGGTTATTATTTAAAGCTTTTAAAACATAATTTTAATGATTTTCTATTCATTCAACCGGACTACTATTCAACAGGAGTCTCCACGCGGGATGGTGTTTTAAACACCAATATTTTTTCGATAATATTATCTGAGCACTGTTACCGAAGAACTCAGCAAACGATTGGTATGAATATTATACCAGATGCAGAACTATTACAAAATAAGTTCCTGCACGGTTATTATTTAAAGCTATTAAAACATGATATAATGGTTTTTCATTAATTCAACCGGACTACTATTCAACAGGAGTCTCCACGCGGGATGGTGTTTTAAACACCAATATTTTTTCGATAATATTATCTGAGCACTGTTACCGAAGAACTCAGCAAACGATTGGTATGAATATTATACCAGATGCAAAACTATTACAAAATAAGTCCCTGCACGGTTATTATTTAAAGCTATTAAAACATGATATAATGGTTTTTCATTAATTTAACCGGACTACTATTTAACAGGAGCCTAAACGCGGGATGGTGTTTTAAACACCAATATTTTTTCGATAATATTATCTGAGCACTGTTACCGAAGAACTCAGCAAACGATTGGTATAAATATTATACCAGATGCAGAACTATTACAAAATAAGTCCCTGCACGGTTATTATTTAAAGCTTTTAAAACACAATTTTAATGGTTTTCTATTAATTCAACCGGACTACTATCCAACAGGAGTCTCCATGCGGAATGGTGTTTTAAACAACAATATTTTTTCGATAATATTATCTGAGCACTGTTACCGAAGAACTCAGCAAACGATTGGTATAAATATTATACCAGATGCAGAACTATTACAAAATAAGTCCCTGCACGGTTATTATTTAAAGCTTTTAAAACACAATTTTAATGGTTTTCTATTAATTCAACCGGACTACTATCCAACAGGAGTCTCCATGCGGAATGGTGTTTTAAACAACAATATTTTTTCGATAATATTATCTGAGCACTGTTACCGAAGAACTCAGCAAACGATTGGT
The DNA here is from genome assembly GCA_963969555.1 of Polydrusus pterygomalis. Taxonomy (NCBI): domain Eukaryota; kingdom Metazoa; phylum Arthropoda; class Insecta; order Coleoptera; family Curculionidae; genus Polydrusus; species Polydrusus pterygomalis. Next base: position 14,319,267 of record OZ018383.1, read on the forward strand.
ATGAATATTATACCAGATGCAGAACTATTACAAAATAAGTCTCTGCACGGTTATTATTTAAAGCTTTTAAAACACAATTTTAATGGTTTTCTATTAATTCAACCGGACTACTATCCAACAGGAGTCTCCATGCGGAATGGTGTTTTAAACAACAATATTTTTTCGATAATATTATCTGAGCACTGTTACCGAAGAACTCAGCAAACGATTGGTATGAATATTATACCAGATGCAGAACTATCACAAAATAAGTCTCTGCATGGGTTTGGGTGCCAAACCACAAAAAATTTCAATCAATGTTAATCTGAGATTTATTATTAAATAACATAGTTAATGATTGATATAACTGTTTTGTCTGCGTATAACAGGAGTATCCAGTGGAATATATTCCGATTAACAATATATAACCGAGAATATCTAAAAAATTTTTATTTAAAGCTACTAAAACATAATTTTAATGGTTTTCCATTAGTTCAACCGGACTACTATTCAACAGGAGTCTCCACGCGGGATGGTGTTTTAAACACCAATATTTTTTCGATAATATTATCTGAGCACTGTTACCGAAGAACTCAGCAAACGATTGGTATGAGTATTATACCAGATGCAGAACTGTTACAAAATAAGTGCCTGCACGGTTATTATTTAAAGCTATTAAAACATGATATAATAGTTTTTCATTAATTTAACCGGACTACTATTTAACCGGAGCCTCCACGCGGGATGGTGTTTTAAACACCAATATTTTTTCGATAATATTATCTGAGCACTGTTACCGAAGAACTCAGCAAACGATTGGTATGAATATTATACCAGATGCAGAACTATTACAAAATAAGTCCCTGCACGGTTATTATTTAAAGCTTTTAAAACATAATTTTAATGGTTTTCTATTAATTCAACCGGACTACTATCCAACAGGAGTCTCCATGCGGGATGGTGTTTTAAACAATAATATTTTTTCGATAATATTATCTGAGCACTGTTACCGAAGAACTCAGCAAACGATTGGTATGAATATTATACCAGATGCAGAACTATCACAAAATAAGTCTCTGCATGGGTTTGGGTGCCAAACCACAAAAAAAATTTATTTAAAGCTATTAAAACATAATTTTAATGGTTTTCCATTAGTTCAACCGGACTACCCAAGTAGCAATTATAGACACAAATTGGACACAAATTCTTTGCTGAGAAACGTTTCGAAACATTTTCGATTAAAAGTATTTAGATTGTGTGGAGACACATGTGTTTCGAAACTTTTGCGACACATTTTCGAATTTAGTTACTAGAAACGATTAAGAACTGTTAGTTTCGAAATACTTTCCAAACTACAGTGTCGATACATTTAGGAAACGCACAAAAGAAAATTTTTCGAAACATTTTTATATAATATTATGAAATTGTGTTTAGACACATGTGCTCCCAAATTGTAGCGACACATTTTCGAATTAAGTGATTCAAAACAAATTGGTATTCTTCTGCTTTGAAATATTTACCAAACAGTGATATCCATTTAATTACGAAACTTGCGCAGAAAATAATTTTCGAAACTGCCAGAAACCTTTACACTACTGCACGCGGACAATTATTATAACCTCTGATTATAACGATTATAACCTATTGTTTTGTTAATATGGGAAGAAAACAACAGTTTAAACATTCTTCGAGGTTTTACAAGGCACTAGGGACAGAAAATGTGTTTTTTAAGAGCTCGTCGAGCTCGGGTTTCTTGGCTTGATCGGGCCAAAGTAGGTGGTCTCCGACTATCCAGCTGGTCGGCACAGCCGTTAGGACCAACCTATACTTTTTCCTTTGTCTCGACAATTGAGTACATGTTTTAGATTATTACTTAGGAATAAGTTATAAGTAAGTTTTATTAAACGTTCAACAAAGTACAAACAAAACAAAAATTTGTAGGTTATATGTCACAGAAAGTGTAAAGTGGTAGTGTATACCGTGACGGTATACAGAAGTTTTATGCTTCTAAGCTTAACCTTCCTCTTGACGGGACTGTGCATTTTTTACTTTAGCGACGTTTGTTTCGCATGGTTTCGGTACAATATCGAAACATTCTTCATGTTTCGACACATTTTCTATGAATTATAGCTACATGATTATCGAAACATTATAGAAACCAAATACTAGAAATTGTGTGTCGACTCCATTTTAGAACAGAATAATCCTCGCTTTCTGGCGGCCATTTTGACAAATTCATTTTTATATTATTAAAATGGACTTTAATTAGCTTCCTGCGTCATTTGAAATGTAAAAAAGTGGTTACATTAGTTCCATTTGCTAGCTTAATCAATTGAAAGAAGAATTAAGTAAAATTTTAAAAATATTTAAGATTTTATTTTTTGACAAAGTATTTATTTTGGGTGGTAAATGTCAATATACCGGGAGCGTCTTAAGAATATAAAGCTAAATTACTAAATTGCACGATAAAATTTATTTCGTCAACGATTTTTGGATCTCCTCTGCAATAAACCATACGAAAAAAATGTATCACTTATAGAAAATACTCTGGTGACAAATTCATTATGGCGAAATTATGCTGTCATCATATTGTTTACTTTCTTTTATTTTACAACCTGCAGAGAGATAGATAGTATATCTAATTATTTGTTTCAATAATGTTTCCATTTTGACAATTTACAATTCCAACACTCAGCGCCCTCTGTGTAAAATGAACTCTCACTCGACACATTTATGGAAACATGTTCCAAACATTTCTGAAAAATTTTCGAAACATTTTCGATAAAAGTTTCGATTTTGCGTCGAAACAGCGAAAGTCACAGCCCGTACCAACCACTTGGAAACACGTGCTAATGCGCCATTTAAAATGTATACGTTTCGAAAATATTTCCATACATGTTGCCAACAATTTCCAATTTGTGTCGGAAACAGAAACAATAGTTTAGACACATTTACCGTAATGTGTCTAAAAATGCTACTTGGGTACTATTCAACAGGAGTCTCCACGCGGGATGGTGTTTTAAACACCAATATTTTTTCGATAATATTATCTGAGCACTGTTACCGAAGAACTCAGCAAACGATTGGTATAAATATTATACCAGATGCAGAACTATTACAAAATAAGTCCCTGCACGGTTATTATTTAAAGCTTTTAAAACATCATTTTAATGGTTTTCTATTAATTCAACCGGACTACTATTCAACAGGAGTCTCCACGCGGGATGGTGTTTTAAAGACCAATATTTTTTCGATAATATTATCTGAGCACTGTTACCGAAGAACTCAGCAAACGATTGGTATAAATATTATACCAGATGCAGAACTATTACAAAATAAGTCCCTGCACAATTATTATTTAAAGCTATTAAAACATGATATAATGGTTTTTCATTAATTCAACCGGACTACTATTCAACAGGAGTCTCCACGCGGGATGGTGTTTTAAACACCAATATTTTTTCGATAATATTATCTGAGCACTGTTACCGAAGAACTCAGCAAACGATTGGTATGAATATTATACCAGATGCAGAACTATTACAAAATAAGTCCCTGCACGGTTATTATTTAAAGCTATTAAAACATGATATAATGGTTTTTCATTAATTTAACCGGACTACTATTTAACAGGAGCCTCCACGCGGGATGGTGTTTTAAACACCAATATTTTTTCGATAATATTATCTGAGCACTGTTACCGAAGAACTCAGCAAACGATTGGTATGAATATTATACCAGATGCAGAACTATTACAAAATAAGTCCCTGCACGGTTATTATTTAAAGCTATTAAAACATGATATAATGGTTTTTCATTAATTTAACCGGACTACTATTTAACAGGAGCCTCCACGCGGGATGGTGTTTTAAACACCAATATTTTTTCGATAATATTATCTGAGCACTGTTACCGAAGAACTCAGCAAACGATTGGTATGAATATTATACCAGATGCAGAACTATTACAAAATAAGTCCATGCACGGTTATTATTTAAAGCTTTTAAAACATAATTTTTATGGTTTTCTATTAATTCAACCAGACTACTATCCAACAGGAGTCTCCATGCGGGATGGTGTTTTAAACAATAATATTTTTTCGATAATATTATCTGAGCACTGTTACCGAAGAACTCAGCAAACGATTGGTATGAATATTATACCAGATGCAGAACTATCACAAAATAAGTCTCTGCATGGGTTTGGGTGCCAAACCACAAAAAATTTCAATCAATGTTAATCTGAGATTTGTTATTAAATAACATAGTTAATGATTGATATAACTGTTTTGTCTGCGTATAACAGGAGTCTCCAGTGGAATATATTCCGATTAACAATATATAACCGAGAATCTCTAAAAAAATTTTATTTAAAGCTATTAAAACATAATTTTAATGGTTTTCCATTAGTTCAACCGGACTACTATTCAACAGGAGTCTCCACGCGGGATGGTGTTTTAAACACCAATATTTTTTCGATAATATTATCTGAGCACTGTTACCGAAGAACTCAGCAAACGATTGGTATAAATATTACACCAGATGCAGAACTATTAGAAACTAAGTCCCTGCACGGTTATTATTTAAAGCTTTTAAAACATAATTTTAATGATTTTCTATTCATTCAACCGGACTACTATTCAACAGGAGTCTCCACGCGGGATGGTGTTTTAAACACCAATATTTTTTCGATAATATTATCTGAGCACTGTTACCGAAGAACTCAGCAAACGATTGGTATGAATATTATACCAGATGCAGAACTATTACAAAATAAGTTCCTGCACGGTTATTATTTAAAGCTATTAAAACATGATATAATGGTTTTTCATTAATTCAACCGGACTACTATTCAACAGGAGTCTCCACGCGGGATGGTGTTTTAAACACCAATATTTTTTCGATAATATTATCTGAGCACTGTTACCGAAGAACTCAGCAAACGATTGGTATGAATATTATACCAGATGCAAAACTATTACAAAATAAGTCCCTGCACGGTTATTATTTAAAGCTATTAAAACATGATATAATGGTTTTTCATTAATTTAACCGGACTACTATTTAACAGGAGCCTAAACGCGGGATGGTGTTTTAAACACCAATATTTTTTCGATAATATTATCTGAGCACTGTTACCGAAGAACTCAGCAAACGATTGGTATAAATATTATACCAGATGCAGAACTATTACAAAATAAGTCCCTGCACGGTTATTATTTAAAGCTTTTAAAACACAATTTTAATGGTTTTCTATTAATTCAACCGGACTACTATCCAACAGGAGTCTCCATGCGGAATGGTGTTTTAAACAACAATATTTTTTCGATAATATTATCTGAGCACTGTTACCGAAGAACTCAGCAAACGATTGGTATGAATATTATACCAGATGCAGAACTATTACAAAATAAGTCTCTGCACGGTTATTATTTAAAGCTTTTAAAACACAATTTTAATGGTTTTCTATTAATTCAACCGGACTACTATCCAACAGGAGTCTCCATGCGGAATGGTGTTTTAAACAACAATATTTTTTCGATAATATTATCTGAGCACTGTTACCGAAGAACTCAGCAAACGATTGGTATGAATATTATACCAGATGCAGAACTATCACAAAATAAGTCTCTGCATGGGTTTGGGTGCCAAACCACAAAAAATTTCAATCAATGTTAATCTGAGATTTATTATTAAATAACATAGTTAATGATTGATATAACTGTTTTGTCTGCGTATAACAGGAGTATCCAGTGGAATATATTCCGATTAACAATATATAACCGAGAATATCTAAAAAAAATTTATTTAAAGCTACTAAAACATAATTTTAATGGGTTTCCATTAGTTCAACCGGACTACTATTCAACAGGAGTCTCCACGCGGGATGGTGTTTTAAACACCAATATTTTTTCGATAATATTATCTGAGCACTGTTACCGAAGAACTCAGCAAACGATTGGTATGAGTATTATACCAGATGCAGAACTGTTACAAAATAAGTGCCTGCACGGTTATTATTTAAAGCTATTAAAACATGATATAATAGTTTTTCATTAATTTAACCGGACTACTATTTAACCGGAGCCTCCACGCGGGATGGTGTTTTAAACGCCAATATTTTTTCGATAATATTATCTGAGCACTGTTACCGAAGAACTCAGCAAACGATTGGTATGAATATTATACCAGATGCAGAACTATTACAAAATAAGTCCCTGCACGGTTATTATTTAAAGCTTTTAAAACATAATTTTAATGGTTTTCTATTAATTCAACCGGACTACTATCCAACAGGAGTCTCCATGCGGGATGGTGTTTTAAACAATAATATTTTTTCGATAATATTATCTGAGCACTGTTACCGAAGAACTCAGCAAACGATTGGTATGAATATTATACCAGATGCAGAACTATCACAAAATAAGTCTCTGCATGGGTTTGGGTGCCAAACCACAAAAAAAATTTATTTAAAGCTATTAAAACATAATTTTAATGGTTTTCCATTAGTTCAACCGGACTACTATTCAACAGGAGTCTCCACGCGGGATGGTGTTTTAAACACCAATATTTTTTCGATAATATTATCTGAGCACTGTTACCGAAGAACTCAGCAAACGATTGGTATAAATATTATACCAGATGCAGAACTATTACAAAATAAGTCCCTGCACGGTTATTATTTAAAGCTATTAAAACATGATATAATGGTTTTTCATTAATTCAACCGGACTACTATTCAACAGGAGTCTCCACGCGGAATGGTGTTTTAAACACCAGCATTTTTTCGATAATATTATCTGAGCACTGTTACCGAAGAACTCAGCAAACGATTGGTATAAATATTATACCAGATGCAGAACTGTTACAAAATAAGTCTCTGCACGGTTATTATTTAAAGCTATTAAAACATGATATAATGGTTTTTCATTAATTCAACCGGACTACTATTTACCAGGAGCCTCCACGCGGGATGGTGTTTTAAACACCAATATTTTTTCGATAATATTATCTGAGCACTGTTACCGAAGAACTCAGCAAACGATTGGTATGAATATTATACCAGATGCAGAACTATTACAAAATAAGTCCCTGCACGGTTATTATTTAAAGCTATTAAAACATGATATAATGGTTTTTCATTAATTTAACCGGACTACTATTTAACAGGAGCCTCCACGCGGGATGGTGTTTTAAACACCAATATTTTTTCGATAATATTATCTGAGCACTGTTACCGAAGAACTCAGCAAACGATTGGTATGAATATTATACCAGATGCAGAACTATTACAAAATAAGTCCCTGCACGGTTATTATTTAAAGCTTTTAAAACATAATTTTTATGGTTTTCTATTAATTCAACCAGACTACTATCCAACAGGAGTCTCCATGCGGGATGGTGTTTTAAACAATAATATTTTTTCGATAATATTATCTGAGCACTGTTACCGAAGAACTCAGCAAACGATTGGTATGAATATTATACCAGATGCAGAACTATCACAAAATAAGTCTCTGCATGGGTTTGGGTGCCAAACCACAAAAAATTTCAATCAATGTTAATCTGAGATTTGTTATTAAATAACATAGTTAATGATTGATATAACTGTTTTGTCTGCGTATAACAGGAGTCTCCAGTGAAATATATTCCGATTAACAATATATAACCGAGAATCTCTAAAAAATTTTAATTTAAAGCTATTAAAACATAATTTTAATGGTTTTCCATTAGTTCAACCGGACTACTATTCAACAGGAGTCTCCACGCGGGATGGTGTTTTAAACACCAATATTTTTTCGATAATATTATCTGAGCACTGTTACCGAAGAACTCAGCAAACGATTGGTATAAATATTACACCAGATGCAGAACTATTAGAAACTAAGTCCCTGCACGGTTATTATTTAAAGCTTTTAAAACATAATTTTAATGATTTTCTATTCATTCAACCGGACTACTATTCAACAGGAGTCTCCACGCGGGATGGTGTTTTAAACACCAATATTTTTTCGATAATATTATCTGAGCACTGTTACCGAAGAACTCAGCAAACGATTGGTATGAATATTATACCAGATGCAGAACTATTACAAAATAAGTTCCTGCACGGTTATTATTTAAAGCTATTAAAACATGATATAATGGTTTTTCATTAATTCAACCGGACTACTATTCAACAGGAGTCTCCACGCGGGATGGTGTTTTAAACACCAATATTTTTTCGATAATATTATCTGAGCACTGTTACCGAAGAACTCAGCAAACGATTGGTATGAATATTATACCAGAAGCAAAACTATTACAAAATAAGTCCCTGCACGGTTATTATTTAAAGCTATTAAAACATGATATAATGGTTTTTCATTAATTTAACCGGACTACTATTTAACAGGAGCCTAAACGCGGGATGGTGTTTTAAACACCAATATTTTTTCGATAATATTATCTGAGCACTGTTACCGAAGAACTCAGCAAACGATTGGTATAAATATTATACCAGATGCAGAACTATTACAAAATAAGTCCCTGCACGGTTATTATTTAAAGCTTTTAAAACACAATTTTAATGGTTTTCTATTAATTCAACCGGACTACTATCCAACAGGAGTCTCCATGCGGAATGGTGTTTTAAACAACAATATTTTTTCGATAATATTATCTGAGCACTGTTACCGAAGAACTCAGCAAACGATTGGTATGAATATTATACCAGATGCAGAACTATTACAAAATAAGTCTCTGCACGGTTATTATTTAAAGCTTTTAAAACACAATTTTAATGGTTTTCTATTAATTCAACCGGACTACTATCCAACAGGAGTCTCCATGCGGAATGGTGTTTTAAACAACAATATTTTTTCGATAATATTATCTGAGCACTGTTACCGAAGAACTCAGCAAACGATTGGTATGAATATTATACCAGATGCAGAACTATCACAAAATAAGTCTCTGCATGGGTTTGGGTGCCAAACCACAAAAAATTTCAATCAATGTTAATCTGAGATTTATTATTAAATAACATAGTTAATGATTGATATAACTGTTTTGTCTGCGTATAACAGGAGTATCCAGTGGAATATATTCCGATTAACAATATATAACCGAGAATATCTAAAAAAAATTTATTTAAAGCTACTAAAACATAATTTTAATGGGTTTCCATTAGTTCAACCGGACTACTATTCAACAGGAGTCTCCACGCGGGATGGTGTTTTAAACACCAATATTTTTTCGATAATATTATCTGAGCACTGTTACCGAAGAACTCAGCAAACGATTGGTATGAGTATTATACCAGATGCAGAACTGTTACAAAATAAGTGCCTGCACGGTTATTATTTAAAGCTATTAAAACATGATATAATGGTTTTTCATTAATTTAACCGGACTACTATTTAACCGGAGCCTCCACGCGGGATGGTGTTTTAAACACCAATATTTTTTCGATAATATTATCTGAGCACTGTTACCGAAGAACTCAGCAAACGATTGGTATGAATATTATACCAGATGCAGAACTATTACAAAATAAGTCCCTGCACGGTTATTATTTAAAGCTTTTAAAACATAATTTTAATGGTTTTCTATTAATTCAACCGGACTACTATCCAACAGGAGTCTCCATGCGGGATGGTGTTTTAAACAATAATATTTTTTCGATAATATTATCTGAGCACTGTTACCGAAGAACTCAGCAAACGATTGGTATGAATATTATACCAGATGCAGAACTCTCACAAAATAAGTCTCTGCATGGGTTTGGGTGCCAAACCACAAAAAAAATTTATTTAAAGCTATTAAAACATAATTTTAATGGTTTTCCATTAGTTCAACCGGACTACTATTCAACAGGAGTCTCCACGCGGGATGGTGTTTTAAACACCAATATTTTTTCGATAATATTATCTGAGCACTGTTACCGAAGAACTCAGCAAACGATTGGTATAAATATTATACCAGATGCAGAACTATTACAAAATAAGTCCCTGCACGGTTATTATTTAAAGCTATTAAAACATGATATAATGGTTTTTCATTAATTCAACCGGACTACTATTCAACAGGAGTCTCCACGCGGAATGGTGTTTTAAACACCAGCATTTTTTCGATAATATTATCTGAGCACTGTTACCGAAGAACTCAGCAAACGATTGGTATAAATATTATACCAGATGCAGAACTGTTACAAAATAAGTCTCTGCACGGTTATTATTTAAAGCTATTAAAACATGATATAATGGTTTTTCATTAATTCAACCGGACTACTATTTACCAGGAGCCTCCACGCGGGATGGTGTTTTAAACACCAATATTTTTTCGATAATATTATCTGAGCACTGTTACCGAAGAACTCAGCAAACGATTGGTATGAATATTATACCAGATGCAGAACTATTACAAAATAAGTCCCTGCACGGTTATTATTTAAAGCTATTAAAACATAATTTTAATGGTTTTCTATTAATTCAACCGGACTACTATTCAACAGGAGTCTCCACGCGGGATGGTGTTTTAAACACCAATATTTTTTCGATAATATAATCTGAGCACTGTTGCCGAAGAACTCAGCAAACGATTGGTATAAATATTATACCAGATGCAGAACTGTTACAAAATAAGTCTCTGCACGGTTATTATTTAAAGCTATTAAAACATGATATAATGGTTTTTCATTAATTCAACCGGACTACTATTCAACAGGAGTCTCCACGCGGGATGTTGTTTAAAACACCAATATTTTTTCGATAATATTATCTGAGCACTGTTACCGAAGAACTCAGCAAACGATTGGTATAAATATTATACCAGATGCAGAACTATTACAAAATAAGTCCCTGCACGGTTATTATTTAAAGCTATTAAAACATGATATAATGGTTTTTCCTTAATTCAACCGGACTACTATTCAACAGAAGTCTCCACGCGGGATGGTGTTTTAAACACTAATATTTTTTCGATAATATTATCTGAGCACTGTTACCGAAGAACTCAGCAAACGATTGGTATGAATATTATACCAGATGCAGAACTATCACAAAATAAGTCTCTGCATGGGTTTGGGTGCCAAACCACAAAAAATTTCAATCAATGTTAATCTGAGATTTATTATTAAATAACATAGTTAATGATTGATATAACTGTTTTGTCTGCGTATAACAGGAATCTCCAGAGGAATATATTCCGATTAACAATATTTAACCGAGAATATCTAAAAAATTTTTATTTAAAGCTACTAAAACATAATTTTAATGGTTTTCCATTAGTTTAACCGGACTACTATTCAACAGGAGTCTCCACGCGGGATGGTGTTTTAAACACCAATATTTTTTCGATAATATTATCTGAGCACTGTTACCGAAGAACTCAGCAAACGATTGGTATGAATATTATACCAGATGCAGAACTATCACAAAATAAGTCTCTGCATGGGTTTGGGTGCCAAACCACAACAAATTTCAATCAATGTTAATTTGAGATTTGTTATTAAATAACATATTTAAAAGATTGATATAACTGTTTTGTCTGCGTATGACAGGAGTCTCCAGTGGAATATATTCCGATTAACAATATATAATCGAGAATCTCCAAAAAATATTATTTAAAGCTATTAAAACATAATTTTAATGGTTTTCCATTAGTTCAACAGGATTACTATTCAACAGGAGTATCCACGCGGGATGGTGTTTCAAACACCTATTTTTTCGATAATATTATCTGAGCACTGTTACCGAAGAACTCAGCAAACGATTGGTATGTATATTATACCAGATGCAGAACTATTACAAAATAAGTCCCTGCACGGTTATTATTTAAAGCTTTTAAAACATAATTTTAATGGTTTTCTATTAATTGAACCGGACTACTATCCAACAGGAGTCTCCATGCGGAATGGTGTTTTAAACAACAATATTTTTTCGATAATATTATCTGAGCACTGTTACCGAAGAACTCAGCAAACGATTGGTATGAATATTATACCAGATGCAGAACTATCACAAAATCAGTCTCTGCATGGGTTTGGGTGCCAAACCACAAAAAATTCCAATCAATGTTAATCTGAGATTTGTTATTAAATAACATAGTTAATGATTGATATAACTGTTTTGTCTGCGTATAACAGGAGTCTCCAGTGGAATATATTCCGATTAACAATATATAACCGAGAATATCTAAAAAAATTTTATTTAAAGCTATTAAAACATAATTTTAATGGTTTTCCATTAGTTCAACCGGACTACTATTCAACAGGAGTCTCCACGCGGGATGGTGTTTTAAACACCAATATTTTTTCGATAATATTATCTGAGCACTGTTACCGAAGAACTCAGCAAACGATTGGTATAAATATTATACCAGATGCAGAACTATTACAAAATAAGTCCCTGCACGGTTATTATTTAAAGCTTTTAAAACATAATTTTAATGGTTTTCTATTAATTCAACCGGACAACTATTCAACAGAAGTCTCCACGCGGGATGGTGTTTTAAACACCAATACTTTTTCGATAATATTATCTGAGCACTGTTACCGAAGAACTCAGCAAACGATTGGTATGAATATTATACCAGATGCAGAACTATTACAAAATAAGTCCCTGCACGGTTATTATTTAAAGCTATTAAAACATGATATAATGGTTTTTCCTTAATTTAACCGGACTACTATTTAACAGGAGCCTCCACGCGGGATGGTGTTTTAAACACCAATATTTTTTCGATTATATTATCTGAGCACTGTTACCGAAGAACTCAGCAAACGATTGGTATAAATATTATACCAGATGCAGAACTATTACAAAATAAGTCCCTGCACAATTATTATTTAAAGCTATTAAAACATGATATAATGGTTTTTCATTAATTCAACCGGACTACTATTCAACAGGAGTCTCCACGCGGGATGGTGTTTTAAACACCAATATTTTTTCGATAATATTATCTGAGCACTGTTACCGAAGAACTCAGCAAACGATTGGTATGAATATTATACCAGATGCAGAACTATTACAAAATAAGTCCCTGCACGGTTATTATTTAAAGCTTTTAAAACATAATTTTAATGGTTTTCTATTAATTGAACCGGACTACTATCCAACAGGAGTCTCCATGCGGAATGGTGTTTTAAACAACAATATTTTTTCGATAATATTATCTGAGCACTGTTACCGAAGAACTCAGCAAACGATTGGTATGAATATTATACCAGATGCAGAACTATCACAAAATAAGTCTCTGCATGGGTTTGGGTGCCAAACCACAAAAAATTCCAATCAATGTTAATCTGAGATTTGTTATTAAATAACATAGTTAACGATTGATATAACTGTTTTGTCTGCGTATAACAGGAGTCTCCAGTGGAATATATTCCGATTAACAATATATAACCGAGAATATCTAAAAAAATTTTATTTAAAGCTATTAAAACATGATATAATGGTTTTTCATTAATTCAACCGGACTACTATTCAACAGGAGTCTCCACGCGGGATGGTGTTTTAAACACCAATATTTTTTCGATAATATTATCTGAGCACTGTTACCGAAGAACTCAGCAAACGAATGGTATAAATATTATACCAGATGCAGAACTGTTACAAAATAAGTCTCTGCACGGTTATTATTTAAAGCTATTAAAACATGATATAATGGTTTTTCATTAATTCAACCGGACTACTATTTAACAGGAGTCTCCATGCGGGATGTTGTTTTAAACACCAATATTTTTTCGATAATATTATCTGAGCACTGTTACCGAAGAACTCAGCAAACGATTGGTATGAATATTATACCAGATGCAGAACTATCACAAAATAAGTCTCTGCATGGGTTTGGGTGCCAAACCACAAAAAATTTCAATCAATGTTAATCTGAGATTTGTTATTAAATAACATAGTTAATGATTGATATAACTGTTTTGTCTGCGTATAACAGGAGTCTCCAGTGGAATATATTCCAATTAACAATATTTAACCGAGAAGATCTAAAAAAAATGTATTTAAAGCTACTAAAACATAATTTTAATGGTTTTCCATTAGTTTAACCGGACTACTATTCAACAGGAGTCTCCACGCGGGATGGTGTTTTAAACACCAATATTTTTTCGATAATATTATCTGAGCACTGTTACCGAAGAACTCAGCAAACGATTGGTATGAATATTATACCAGATGCAGAACTATCACAAAATAAGTCTCTGCATGGGTTTGGGTGCCAAACCACAAAAAAAATCAATCAATGTTAATTTGAGATTTGTTATTAAATAACATATTTAAATGATTGATATAACTGTTTTGTCTGCGTATGACAGGAGTCTCCAGTGGAATATATTCCGATTAACAATATATAATCGAGAATCTCCAAAAAATATTATTTAAAGCTATTAAAACATAATTTTAATGGTTTTCCATTAGTTCAACAGGATTACTATTCAACAGGAGTATCCACGCGGGATGGTGTTTTAAACACCTATTTTTTCGATAATATTATCTGAGCACTGTTACCGAAGAACTCAGCAAACGATTGGTATGAATATTATACCAGATGCAGAACTATTACAAAATAAGTCCCTGCAGGGTTATTATTTAAAGCTATTAAAACATGATATAATGGGTTTTCATTAATTCAACCGGACTACTATTCAACAGGAGTCTCCACGCGGGATGGTGTTTTAAACACCAATATTTTTTCGATAATATTATCTGAGCACTGTTACCGAAGAACTCAGCAAACGATTGGTATAAATATTATACCAGATGCAGAACTATTACAAAATAAGTTCCTGCACGGTTATTATTTAAAGCTTTTAAAACATAATTTTAATGGTTTTCCATTAGTTTAACCGGACTACTATTCAACAGGAGTCTCCACGCGGGATGGTGTTTTAAACACCAATATTTTTTCGATAATATTATCTGAGCACTGTTACCGAAGAACTCAGCAAACGATTGGTATGAATATTATACCAGATGCAGAACTATCACAAAATAAGTCTCTGCATGGGTTTGGGTGCCAAACCACAACAAATTTCAATCAATGTTAATTTGAGATTTGTTATTAAATAACATATTTAAAAGATTGATATAACTGTTTTGTCTGCGTATGACAGGAGTCTCCAGTGGAATATATTCCGATTAACAATATATAATCGAGAATCTCCAAAAAATATTATTTAAAGCTATTAAAACATAATTTTAATGGTTTTCCATTAGTTCAACAGGATTACTATTCAACAGGAGTATCCACGCGGGATGGTGTTTCAAACACCTATTTTTTCGATAATATTATCTGAGCACTGTTACCGAAGAACTCAGCAAACGATTGGTATGTATATTATACCAGATGCAGAACTATTACAAAATAAGTCCCTGCACGGTTATTATTTAAAGCTTTTAAAACATAATTTTAATGGTTTTCTATTAATTGAACCGGACTACTATCCAACAGGAGTCTCCATGCGGAATGGTGTTTTAAACAACAATATTTTTTCGATAATATTATCTGAGCACTGTTACCGAAGAACTCAGCAAACGATTGGTATGAATATTATACCAGATGCAGAACTATCACAAAATCAGTCTCTGCATGGGTTTGGGTGCCAAACCACAAAAAATTCCAATCAATGTTAATCTGAGATTTGTTATTAAATAACATAGTTAATGATTGATATAACTGTTTTGTCTGCGTATAACAGGAGTCTCCAGTGGAATATATTCCGATTAACAATATATAACCGAGAATATCTAAAAAAATTTTATTTAAAGCTATTAAAACATAATTTTAATGGTTTTCCATTAGTTCAACCGGACTACTATTCAACAGGAGTCTCCACGCGGGATGGTGTTTTAAACACCAATATTTTTTCGATAATATTATCTGAGCACTGTTACCGAAGAACTCAGCAAACGATTGGTATAAATATTATACCAGATGCAGAACTATTACAAAATAAGTCCCTGCACGGTTATTATTTAAAGCTTTTAAAACATAATTTTAATGGTTTTCTATTAATTCAACCGGACAACTATTCAACAGAAGTCTCCACGCGGGATGGTGTTTTAAACACCAATACTTTTTCGATAATATTATCTGAGCACTGTTACCGAAGAACTCAGCAAACGATTGGTATGAATATTATACCAGATGCAGAACTATTACAAAATAAGTCCCTGCACGGTTATTATTTAAAGCTATTAAAACATGATATAATGGTTTTTCCTTAATTTAACCGGACTACTATTTAACAGGAGCCTCCACGCGGGATGGTGTTTTAAACACCAATATTTTTTCGATTATATTATCTGAGCACTGTTACCGAAGAACTCAGCAAACGATTGGTATAAATATTATACCAGATGCAGAACTATTACAAAATAAGTCCCTGCACAATTATTATTTAAAGCTATTAAAACATGATATAATGGTTTTTCATTAATTCAACCGGACTACTATTCAACAGGAGTCTCCACGCGGGATGGTGTTTTAAACACCAATATTTTTTCGATAATATTATCTGAGCACTGTTACCGAAGAACTCAGCAAACGATTGGTATGAATATTATACCAGATGCAGAACTATTACAAAATAAGTCCCTGCACGGTTATTATTTAAAGCTTTTAAAACATAATTTTAATGGTTTTCTATTAATTGAACCGGACTACTATCCAACAGGAGTCTCCATGCGGAATGGTGTTTTAAACAACAATATTTTTTCGATAATATTATCTGAGCACTGTTACCGAAGAACTCAGCAAACGATTGGTATGAATATTATACCAGATGCAGAACTATCACAAAATAAGTCTCTGCATGGGTTTGGGTGCCAAACCACAAAAAATTCCAATCAATGTTAATCTGAGATTTGTTATTAAATAACATAGTTAACGATTGATATAACTGTTTTGTCTGCGTATAACAGGAGTCTCCAGTGGAATATATTCCGATTAACAATATATAACCGAGAATATCTAAAAAAATTTTATTTAAAGCTATTAAAACATGATATAATGGTTTTTCATTAATTCAACCGGACTACTATTCAACAGGAGTCTCCACGCGGGATGGTGTTTTAAACACCAATATTTTTTCGATAATATTATCTGAGCACTGTTACCGAAGAACTCAGCAAACGAATGGTATAAATATTATACCAGATGCAGAACTGTTACAAAATAAGTCTCTGCACGGTTATTATTTAAAGCTATTAAAACATGATATAATGGTTTTTCATTAATTCAACCGGACTACTATTTAACAGGAGTCTCCATGCGGGATGTTGTTTTAAACACCAATATTTTTTCGATAATATTATCTGAGCACTGTTACCGAAGAACTCAGCAAACGATTGGTATGAATATTATACCAGATGCAGAACTATCACAAAATAAGTCTCTGCATGGGTTTGGGTGCCAAACCACAAAAAATTTCAATCAATGTTAATCTGAGATTTGTTATTAAATAACATAGTTAATGATTGATATAACTGTTTTGTCTGCGTATAACAGGAGTCTCCAGTGGAATATATTCCAATTAACAATATTTAACCGAGAAGATCTAAAAAAAATGTATTTAAAGCTACTAAAACATAATTTTAATGGTTTTCCATTAGTTTAACCGGACTACTATTCAACAGGAGTCTCCACGCGGGATGGTGTTTTAAACACCAATATTTTTTCGATAATATTATCTGAGCACTGTTACCGAAGAACTCAGCAAACGATTGGTATGAATATTATACCAGATGCAGAACTATCACAAAATAAGTCTCTGCATGGGTTTGGGTGCCAAACCACAAAAAAAATCAATCAATGTTAATTTGAGATTTGTTATTAAATAACATATTTAAATGATTGATATAACTGTTTTGTCTGCGTATGACAGGAGTCTCCAGTGGAATATATTCCGATTAACAATATATAATCGAGAATCTCCAAAAAATATTATTTAAAGCTATTAAAACATAATTTTAATGGTTTTCCATTAGTTCAACAGGATTACTATTCAACAGGAGTATCCACGCGGGATGGTGTTTTAAACACCTATTTTTTCGATAATATTATCTGAGCACTGTTACCGAAGAACTCAGCAAACGATTGGTATGAATATTATACCAGATGCAGAACTATTACAAAATAAGTCCCTGCAGGGTTATTATTTAAAGCTATTAAAACATGATATAATGGGTTTTCATTAATTCAACCGGACTACTATTCAACAGGAGTCTCCACGCGGGATGGTGTTTTAAACACCAATATTTTTTCGATAATATTATCTGAGCACTGTTACCGAAGAACTCAGCAAACGATTGGTATAAATATTATACCAGATGCAGAACTATTACAAAATAAGTTCCTGCACGGTTATTATTTAAAGCTTTTAAAACATAATTTTAATGGTTTTCTATTAATTCAACCGGACTACTATTCAACAGGAGTCTCCACGCGGGATGGTGTTTTAAACACCAATATTTTTTCGATAATATAATCTGAGCACTGTTGCCGAAGAACTCAGCAAACGATTGGTATAAATATTATACCAGATGCAGAAATATCACACTATAAGTCTCTGCATGGGTTTGGGTGCCAAACCACCAAAAAATTTCAATAACTTAGTGTTAATTTGAGATTTGTTAATAAAGAATGACTAATATAAATGTTTTATCTGCGTATAGAGAACAGATGTATTTAAGCAAATAAAAAAGGATTTTTAATGTTATCCCGTCAATATATCCGTCTACGACCAATCATTAGTCTCCTGCGGAATGTATTTCGATTAACAATATATAATCGAGGATATCTAACAAATATTATTTAAAGCTTTTAAAACATAATATTAATGGTTTTTTATTAATTCAAACGGACTACTATTCAACAGAAGTCTCCACGCTGGATGGTGTTTTAAAGACCAAAAATTTTTTGATAATATAATCTGAGCACTCTTACCGAAGAACTCAGCAAACGATTGGTATGAATATTAAACCAAATGCAGAACTATTACAAAATAAGTCCCTGCACGGTTATTATTTAAAGCTTTTAAAACATAATTTTAATGGTTTTCTATTAATTCAACCGGACTACTATTCAACAGGAGTCTCCACGCGGGATGGTGTTTTAAAGACCAATATTTTTTCGATAATATTATCTGAGCACTGTTACCGAAGAACTCAGCAAACGATTGGTATGAATATTATACCAAATGCAGAGCTATCACAAAATAAGTCTCTGCATGGGTTTGGGTGCCAAACCACAAAAAATTTCAATCAATGTTAATCTGCGATTTGTTATTAAATAACATAGTTAATGATTGATATAACTGTTTTGTCTGCGTATAACTATATATAATCGAGAATCTCTAAAAAATATTATTTAAAGCTATTAAAACATGATATAATGGTTTTCTATTAATTCAACCGGACTACTATTCAACTGGAGTCTCCACGCTGGATGGTGTTTTAAACACCAATATTTTTTCGATAATATAATCTGAGCACTGTTACCGAAGAACTCAGCAAACGATTGGTATGAATATTATACCAGATGCAGAACTATCACAAAATAAGTCTCTGCATGGGTTTGGGTGCCAAACCACAAAAAATTTCAATCAATGTTAATCCGAGATTTGTTATTAAATAACATAGTTAATGATTAATATAACTGTTTTGTCTGCGAATAACAGGAGTCTTCTGTGGAATATATTTCTATTAACAATATATAATCGAGAATCTCTAAAAAATATTATTTAAAGCTATTAAAACATAATTTTAATGGGTTTCTATTAATTCAACCGGACTACTATTCAACAGGAGTCTCCACGCTGGATGGTGTTTTAAACACCAATATTTTTTCGATAATATAATCTGAGCACTGTTACCGAAGAACTCAGCAAACGATTGGTATGAATATTATACCAGATGCAGAACTATCACAAAATAAGTCTCTGCATGGGTTTGGGTGCCAAACCACAAAAAATTTCAATCAATGTTAATCTAAGATTTGTTATTAAATAACATAGTTAATGATTGATATAACTGTTTTGTCTGCGAATAACAGGAGTCTCCTGTGGAATATATTCCTATTAACAATATAAAATCGAGAATCTCTAAAAAATATTATTTAAAGCTATTAAAACATAATTTTAATGGGTTTCTATTAATTCAACCGGACTACTATTCAACAGGAGTCTCCACGCGGGATGGTGTTTTAAACACCAATATTTTTTCGATAATATAATCTGAGCACTGTTACCGAATAACTCAGCAAACGATTGGTATGAATATTATACCAGATGCAGAACTTTCACAAAATAAGTCTCTGCATGGGTTTGGGTGCCAAACCACCAAAAAATTTCCATTACTTCGTGTTAATTTGAGATTTGTTAAGAGAGAAGAAAGAATATAGTTAATGACATACATATTATAACTGTTTTATCTGCGTATCGAAAACAGATATATTTATACAAATAAAATAGAATTTTTAATGTTTTTCCGTCAATTTATCCAGCTATTATCAAACGGAATTTATAGACGTTAAAACGATTTGTTTAAATATTAGACCAGCTACTCTTTAAACTACTAACTATGCAACCAAAGTAGGATTTTTTTAAAATTGCGTCCATTTTATCGGACTAATAACAGACATAAGTTCTAACGTGAGCTTGGGTTTATTAAATTAATAAGAGTTTATTTGAACACTGTTATCAAAGAGCTCAGCAAACGATAGGTATTGGTATCTGCAACTTGGCAACTATAAGATTCAGGATAAGAAGGTCAATTGATCCGGACAATGATCAGACTGAGATTATAAGTTTGTACCTACGTCTCACGCTTTTGGTGCAAATTATATTCGTGTTTTAACTCGACGTGACAAAATATCCGAAAATCATTTAAATTTTCCTCTTTTTAAATTGTATAACCGTGGAACCTAGTACAACGGACAGCAGAGGTAAAATCCGACGTTGTATGGCAAGCTTTAAAAGCAATTTGCCATCTTTCTTGCAGTCTTTCCATGTGGTCTGGTCGCGGATTAACTAAGTGGAACGTTTTCAAGCTACAAGTGCATAATCTCGACTTGACTGCTGATATATTTTTTTATTTAGAAAAACCAGAACTTGTTTGGAATTAAAACTATTATTAGAGATTTCAAGAACCCAGGTTGTATAAATTTAGAGCTAGTTACACCATAAAGCTGTTGAATAGTATGTACATTTGAAGTGATTTGCATCCTTTAATTTCAGAGCAAACTTTGATATACAGGGCCTCTCAGCAAATACCAGTTAGTAGTGTATGGTAGGTACGAAATTTGAAACTCATCTGTCACTCACCCCCACTTTATCATTTGGATAAGCACGAGCACGGTTTGTTGAGCGTCTTCTTGACGTCTGGATTATGCGACACCCAATACATGCTATGCTTGCATGCAATGCAAGTTATTGCATCATATTAATTGAATCGATCGATATAATTGGTGGAAATCCATAACTATAGTGTTATGAGTTAGAAAGAAAAACGCAAAAAAGTTGAATTTGAATATTCCCACTATAATGACAAAAACTTGATATGGTTCGCTACACAGGAGCTTTTGCAGAAGATAATTTGTCAGCGCCTGTTTCTATTTTTGGTTATTTATTTTATCGACTCATCTCTTGGAATGGATTGTGTTCATTAAATTCCGTTATTAGTCCTTATATTGAGATATGTTTTCTGTATATTTCGATATGGATTTCTAATGATATCCCTGGTTCATTTAACGTGGAAACTGGCAACCGAAACTTAATCTCATAATTTATATTCGCAATCATAACACAACTCGGACAATGTAAACATCGGTTTGTCGCGCGATATCTATATCTCTCAAAAGTCTTGAAACCTGTTTCATTATACACTTAGCTCTTGGTATAAATCGTTTTTCTCGGGATTCCTCCGCGGCGAGGGCAATAACACCAACCTATTCGACGTGATATTGCTATTACAATTATGCGCCTCCTTGATAAAACAAAGATTTCAAGTCGGGACCTCACACCAAGTATCGAGATACTCACGATAAGTCGTTTTTCAGTTTTTTTTTATGTGGCGACGTAATGCCTAAATAACGATATTTGTAATTTAGGTCCTCTGAAAAATTAGTTTTGTAATTTTAATCTAATGCTGCTATATTGTAATCAGTACGTGCTCGATTTCATAGTAGAGCTAAACGGTACATTCCTAGTAATTTAGGGCCGTTCCCCGTATTTTTCAATTTTTTTCTTGCATTATATATTATATCACTGTATTCTTGCTTAATTTCAATTACGCAGCAATATCTCCCTGTCCCTGAACCTGGTGCGAATTACGGATTTTTGTTCTACAGTTAATGCTGGTAATATCGTTTCTTTAGATAGCAAGTGCAAGTCTAGCAAATATTGAGGCAATATATACAGGGTGTCCGGAAATGATTAGCAAAAAATTTAGTTGGTAATTCTAGACCTAAAATAAATGCTATTTCTACCTATAACATACATACATACAAAGTTAAATTTTATTTGCAGTTTTAAAATAGATAAGTTACTAGAGCAATAAATTAAACATTCAAGTCAAAGGTTCAAGGTGACGTCCTTCCTTCCTCTTTCATGCATACATTAATTAATTGTTCTTAAAAAATTCCGACGAACCCCATGGAATATTCGTTCCTTTGCTATGCTATGTTTAAGGTTGAAAATAAATTAAAATGATTTCGTATTCATCACATGCAAGCAATGTTATTTTAGCGTTTTTCTCGAAAACGGTTAGATTTATCGAAACAAAAATAGTATACTTTTTTATATCAAAAGGTTAGGAGAATAAAAATATTCAGTCGAAATGCGCATACAGTGTAGGACAAAAAAATTGGGACAATTCAAATTAAAGTAAACACCCCCAAGAGAACTGGATAATTACTGTGAGTATTCAGAGCAATAATGGATATAAATCATTCTATGGTAGCATTAACTCCTATTTCCTATTGGTTAAATTACCGTGATATTATCACTATACAATGGTCTAGCAATTTTCGTTGTCTTACAGTAGGAAAGCGCGTTGCTGTCACATATAGTAGGTGTTAAATAGTTGTATAAAGAGTATGTGAATTCCTTTAAGGAATATAAGGCTTTTTTCTCAGTGTGACAATAGAAACAACAACAAAAAAAATGTTAATATAATATGACTTGACATTATTACTTCACTATTGATTTGATAACGGTGCTTACATAAACATATTTTTTATATTATATCGCCAGCTCAGTCTGGTACAAACATCGTTATCTTAACACACCAAACATACCGTCGCCGTTTTAACAAAGGAAGGTGTTGCAATATGCACCGTTCAGTTGATTGTTGCCATATTGACGCGATTTGCATTGTTGCATTGTTGGCGCCTAGCAGCTCTCTATTGCCGTAACCAGCGACGAATCATATCTTTGACGATAAGCGCTCTCTTTTCTCTCTAGCTTTGGTAAAATTTATATTTGTATTATGAAGAACGTTTCGCCACTGGTATTGTACAAAAGTATACATGATTTAGACAATTATTATTGAAATTGATCTTGTTAGTAGAAGCGAAATGAAAAAAACGGATCGTTTATAGTACCTAGACACCCGTATTTAGGTTTCCATATAAATAACCAAATGTCGTGTGATGGCACCGATAAGATTATAAAGTTTTCCGTCTTGTAATATATTGCGAATGATTTCTTAGCTTTACAACAGTACTAGGCTCTCTTTACATTAAATATAGCCATGTCAAGTCTATCTCGTAAAGAAAACTTAGCATTAATCTCATCGCGTAACCGTAGAGATGTTTGCATCTCGTAAAGGGAACTTAGCATTAATCTCATTGCGTAATCGTAGCGATGTTTGCACTTTTCCTTAAAATATCGAGAACCGGAAACGATCTTTGAATTCATCCGTCAAATACTCCTCACACCGATGAACAAACCCAGACAATCAGAATCAGGATAAGAACGTTACAAATGACGGAATTTAAATGCCAATCTACTTGATCTACAAGACTAGCAGATAATACTGAGCTAGACGATAATACTGAGCTAGACCACTGGGATCAGTCAAAGAGGAGATATATCGGATAGCTCAACAACTTGCGTAAAGCAGATGGACAGAGCTAAAAACCTCTAGTATCTCCAAGAAATTGTGGCCCTACTTGAATTTGAACAGGAAACCCACAGCGTTATTACAGCACCGTCGAAAAGACTTAAGTAATATCACTGGCGTAGTCACCGGTATAGACACGCCGAACGTATGCAAATACCAGCTAATGACTTCTGCAGAAGTTGCACAGATGAAGAAGAACCATTATTTAATGATCTGGAGAATATTAACAATAGTGGCTGGTTTCAATGAGCTGCCAAAATTCTTTTATGTTCTACGTCGCGTTAACAATCAGGAAGCTAAAGTGGAACACGTGTGGTATCACAACTGTCCTTATAGGACTACGTGAGACTGTTTGGACAGTGCCAGAAGTCTGCCACTCTAACCAAACCTACCAGACGAACGCCCTCCTTAGATGTATCTTGTTAAAATTAGGTAGCAATGTATCGATATCGATATCCACTACCATTGGCGTAAGAGGCATTCTCCTTGGTTCGTTTCCAACAAAAGCTGCTCTGGTTCGGATCGGTGGCGTGGCGGAGCAGTGTGGATCACTAATGAATGCGTAAACTGTTTGTTACCGGCAACGCCGCCGCCGGAATGCGATGGCTAAGTGGCGGCGACGAAGCGGGGGCAAAACGGCCTTAAACGGGGCCGAATCGGGACTGCCCCGGGGCCATGCCGGCTGACGAACGGACAAAGCCAAGAAGAAGAAGACCCAAATCAATCGGCGACGAGATTCGGAGAAAAGGGCCAGCGGAACGACCTCATATGCCCGGTCGAAATTATTATTTTTCTCAAGACACGGCCACCAGACGCAGACGATGATTCTTCTTTGGGCTAAAATTCTTTCTTATGTTAATTTTAGGACGAGCAGACGATCTTTAAATTAATTAGAGGTTATAAAGTAGCTATTAGTTCTGGGTAAATCGCGAGCGACTTCTCGGAAGCTTTGCCGGATTACGAAGCTGAAATTGGGATAGGTTAGGTGAAATATAATAGAACGATGCCGCTGCCTGAGAAAGGAATGCACCCAGGCCCAATGTCTTAATAATAAAACTAAGACTGCACAGTTCGAGAGAGCTTGGTGCTCTGTCACCCACTTTGTAATATTACACATTTCTATCCAAGGAAAAACCTTTCTATTTGTGGCCTTTTACCTTACAGCGCACGATTTAATCCAATGCACACTTAGAGGCGAACTATGTAACTGCAATGATGGTTTCCGGTTAAAATTTAATAAATACATTAACTGCTTTAAATTAATCTTCTTAATGCAAAACTAAGACTGTATGTATCCTATAATATATTAGAAAAAGTCATAAATTAAAAAAGAAACATGTAAACCTAGTGCTCTTAATAAAACTTAATATATTCTAAGCATTTTTAGTCTCCATAATAAGCGTGAAATGGTTTGTTCAATTGCATGCAAAAGCCATTTGTAAACACAACACGAATGGACTTTTAAATCATAAATATTTACACATTAATAAGCTGACAAAAACGCTATTATAATCGTACGCGGAAACGTCCTTCCGATGACCCTCTCTAGATGAAGGCTATTTAAAAAATACTTTTTTAAATCTGAGTCCGTACGCTCTGTTCAATATCTGCACTTTCCTTTCCCTCGAAAGAACAAATTTGGGTGCCGTTGGTGTCCATCCAAGAGATATTTTCTGGTATACACGCGCAAGTTAGCCCTCTGATCATGTCAAAGAAACTAAGCCAACCTGTTGCATTACAACCTATATCGCGTAGCTACTGAACGCTAATGTCTAAGATACCAAAATTCATAACCTTTTTTAAATCAGTATAATAGCTCATCCGATATTTGGATAGGATCCTTTTAACAAATCATTTAGTCCTAGAGAAGCAAGCATCAGATCTGATACTATTCATTATCCTTTGGCCTTGACACGATTTTAATTATATACGGGCTATTGACTTAATGCATGTTGATATACTGGTGTGAAAGAATTTACAGCTTATGTCCACGCCGAATAAGCATAAAAACAACAACAATAATTTAAAACATAATTAAACCCAATTAATTCAGCATTAATTTTTAAACAATCAAAATGCGCTTAACGTGACTGTCACGTGCGCTCTTAAGAGAGCGCACATTTCTTCGTAAATTAATTCGGTGCACCTTTCGAGTGCACTCCGCCCGATACGCTCCTGCCTGCCCCGAGAGCAATAAGTAACACATAATTTCACAATGAAATCGTAATGCGACGCGCGTGGACGAGAAAAAGACGATAAATTGGAAAAGAGACGGGAAGAGCGTCGATAAAAGAGTGGGGACAATGTAGGGGAGTACGGCCGACGTGATTCAAGGACCATGCGACACCGTCGCAGAGCTCCGTTGCCGGATCGCATGATAATAACGAAACTTTAGGGACATTATTAATTATAAAATCTATAGTAGAAACGTATGTTAAAAAAAGACTTGAACGAATATAAATAACAAAAGTAATATATGATATACATGACATGATTAATAAGTAATTTCTGTAAGGTCTTGTCGGCAGCGAATTATTGTAGTACTGAACAAGCTTAATCAGCTATGATTATAATATATAGGAAACACTCTAAATTAACTCGATCTATAGCGCACAACAGTAAGTACCAGTAATGTAATAACCCTTAACCAAAGTGCTTGGTTTATATGATATACGAAAAATAATCAGTGTTCTTATTTCGGGATGTATTGTGTCTGCCAAGGATAAAAATAACATTTGGCAGGATTTTAATAAAAACAGGAAATAAATTTCGAAACAATAAGCCAGATATTATGGTTAAATTAAATTTTTTTAACATTGTAATAAAGTTACCTTGTTATTAATTACTAGTAGTAAAAATAAGCATAATTTGTAGAGTTTGTTATCTGCCCTATCATGGTATTTCCGTTGCAAGTCATAGTGACCTATAAGCTAAGCAATCAATCTACTCCATAGACATTTACCTTTAGATAAGCAAACAATAATCACGAAAGTTCCAACTTTAGGGCCTTGCGCATGTAAACAAAACCACACAGGAATAGACATGCGCACTGCTAACTTCACACATATCCGGAAATCCACAGAGAAAACGTAAAACACAAAAACAAAAATTGCGCGGAGCCGGTTCTGGAGTGTATTTTTAGGATGTGGCCAAACAAGGAAAACCTAATAACAAAAGGGTTGTGCGCATGCCCGATGCTGCTGGGAGGAAAGGCATCTGACAGGTGAGCCGTGCGCGCGGACGTATTTTTTCACCCATAAATCTTAACTTCTGTTTGCGCACGAGATAAGCTGTACGTATCTAAAGGTAAATGCCTATAATAATATGATCTACGTCAATTATTAGTTGTTCAATAATCTCACCAAATAACACCAATCCTTGGGCTTATTACTGTCCCTCCACTCTGGCTCAACAATTTCCAATTGCACTGTGATGTCTGGAAGCTGATCGCTCAAATGTTGATGACGGTCACGATTTCTGAAATAATATCAAAGATTAATTAAAAAATGTGTTTAGCCTGTGTGCGCCAAGTTTATCCGGAAAAGAAAACCCACTTCTAGATTGGGCAGGAAGTTCAAATTTTCCATATAGCTAGATAATTCTATCAATGAGTTGGGATAAATCTGAAATTCTTAAATTTTTAACCAAAGACGAGTTAGTATCGCGTCTATGGAAATGGAAATATAGTTTAAAATAATTCTTGAAATTCTTAATATAGGCAGAAAATAAAAATGAACAATAAACATCAGTATTATTGTGAAAAAAGCGTGGGGTGCTCGATATACGAAAAATATAGCACAAAGCGACCCACGCTTTTTTCACAATAATACTAATGTTTATCGTTCATTATTATTTTCTGCCTATATTAAGAATTTCAAGAATTATTTTAAGCTATATTTATTTTCCGCTTTTTAGTTTGAATAATTATCAAAACGTGTTTTTTAGTTTTTTTTAACTATATTTATTTTTCATTTTTTAGTTTGAGTTATTGTTAAAAAAAATTTTTTTTAGTAGATTGAGCTAGATTAGTAGATTATTGTATTGTCAGCAGTCTACAAAATTTAAATTAAATCTGATCGTTTAAAGTGGGTCAAAAGTGGGTTCAAAGAAGTCGGTTACAAACAAACATACATACATACAAACCCGAACAAACGACAAAAATTTTCAAAATTTTAAAAAAAATTTATATATTGACAGGTGTCAAATATTGACAAGAAAATTTTTTGCGTATTTTTTTCAACTTTCCACCGTCAATATACATACGACCTTATAGTTTTTTCCTTAATATAATTTTTTTTAAACGATTTGACGTATTGACAGCTGGCAAATTTTGACAGGAGAATTTTTTGCTTATTTTTCCCGAAGTCTCCGCATCGAATACTATACGACGCCATAATTTGTTTCGTCAAAATCGCTTCTTCGTTTTATACCTGACAACTGTCAAAATTTGACAGGAGAATTTTTTGCGTGTAGATTATTGTATTGTCGGCGGATCTTGATAAGTCTACAAAATTTAAATTAAATATGACCGTTTAAAGTGGGTCAAAATCGGGTTCAAAGAAGTCAAACAAACAAACATACAGGTGAAGCTAATAAAAGCGTGTTAAAAAAAATGATTGGCATGGCAACACAACGCATGCGTCACGCCATTAGTCCAGCCACTAAATGTGGCGGAGGGACAACAAGAACGTTCGTCATCGTATCAAGCAATATTTTACAGAATTATTTATTTATTCTGTAACTCGTCTCAGGATAGAAAATTGTAGAGTTTTCCGTACTCTAAGGCTGTAACCTTGACCGCCATGCCAAATTCTAACCCTCTAAACTCTAAGACATCTAGAAATGGGAGATTTGCTTTTTATATATTGAGAAACTTCTTAATTATTATAGATTTATTTAAGTTATAAGGGATTGGTTTATTTTGCTTATATAATGAAGTTGTTTAGTTAGCTAAGAACCGGCCGATATCGGTCGTGCGGAAAAATATGTTGGTCTTGGCAGCTACCTCACACTCCGTGTTCTCTTGCCCCCGGTGATTTATCACCAGTAAAATTATTGTTTACCTTTATGTAAATTCGTTTATTTGGAATATTGTTGGTGAACTGTGTATTGTGTTTTTTTTCATAAATTTCTAAGAATATTATATTATTAAATAACATATATATATTGCATAGTGGATGGTGTTATGCAACAGTGAGTCAAGCCACCGCCCACTAGTTTTGAGATAATAAGGAAAATAGTTTTGTAACTTAAAAAGAATTGGGCAAAGCCCTATTAATTGAAAGCCCTATTAGTTTAAAACTTTTTCTAAATCATAACACTGGGTTCCAGACTTTTCGGGCAATCGTTTTTCAAAATTTATGGTTTTAAAATCATGGAAAAAATGGAAAAAATGTTGGTTAACTCATTTTTACTTATTATTTTATTAAGGTTATATAAAAAATAGCAATAATGATATAGTTTTTAATTTGTCATAGTATCTTCCTCCGTAACAGCTTCAAACTCCTGTTCATGTTCCATCTCTATTTGAAAGTCAAAAGACGTACCAAAACCGTCAATATCATCTTGAAATTCTTGGGAATTTGCTGCGGTTTGTGTGTAACTCCGTTTTTTTTTGCATCACTTTTACACAGGATTTTATTAAAGCACATCTGGCAGAAAATGATCCTATGGTCCAAAACTGATTAAACAATTTTCTCCTTTCTTCAAGTGGCACAATTTCAGTACATTTTCGTTTACAAATACATCTAAAGTCTTCAAAGAAAGATGTAGATGGTACTTCTTTGTCTTTAGCAGAAAAATACAATTCATTTGAATTACACTTTTTCTTCCTTAGTTTCCTATTTTGCGTCACGTATTTTCTTTTTCTTCCCCGACTTGGGCGACCAACGATTAAAGTATTATTTGGCTCTTCAATTTGCATGTCTTCATTGCCATTTCTATTTTCTTGTTCGGAGCAATCAAGTTGTTCGTCTTTAGTATTTTTTTCCATATCTGCTGATGGGCGGTATTCACTACCGGAAGACTGAAAGGGCTCAGACTCTGACTCATTGTCACCTAAAGTCTGCTGCGCCTGGACTACTTTTGTTGCCATCTCAACCAACCGCTTTCCACGACTTGTTGAATTCATTCTGAAATTAGCAATAATGAGTTAACCCACAAAATGAAGAAAATAAATGACTTAAAAGACAAAACATATTTTTTGGTCTACAAAAAACATATACAAAACACATAATTACTTTTATTTTTAACACAGTTTAGAAAAATCGCATTGCCAAAATTAAAATAAACATATTTAAAAAAAAAAAGATAGGTTATAAAACGTTTTTTATGCTTTTTTCTATTATAAAACTTACCTCTACACTTTCAAACACGTTTAGGCCCAAACAGGTTTAACTATTTTTACTTTTTATTAATTAATTCTATGCTAAAAGATGATTTTTAGGATATTCACCGGCACAACATGAGGGATAACTCAATATTGCAATAAGAAATCAGCTATTGTGGGTTAACTCATTATTGCCAA
Organism: Polydrusus pterygomalis; assembly: GCA_963969555.1. NCBI lineage: Eukaryota > Metazoa > Arthropoda > Insecta > Coleoptera > Curculionidae > Polydrusus > Polydrusus pterygomalis. Next base: position 14,349,893 of record OZ018383.1, read on the forward strand.
ACGGAAAATTCGTCTATCGGGGTATGTGGGTTAACATAACTGTCAATAGATGGCGCCACAGGCCAGCTGTGGTTTGAATCATTTCAGCTTACTGTAAAGTATGTGTTTATAAGTAGGTGTAGTGGTATAACTCAATTTTAAGGAAATTGTGGATTGACTCGTTATTGCATAACACCATCCCAGATGTCACTGTTGTCTTTCTTTTTGGAAATAAAGATCCTATTGGAAAACTTAATCGGGAACTAACAGGCTAAATCCGTGTTAAAAACCATGGACGAATGGTAAAAAAACATCTTAGTATTTATACAAACCATCTCATACACGGATCTAGGTATGATACAATTAAAATAAACTGTAAATACAAAACCTTGTATTAATTCAGTTTTTTTTATGTAATCAAACAAGTTCCATATTTCGACTTTAACGTTTACGAGTGGACATCGCACTGATCGAGTTCGCAATAGGTACATACAGTGTGTATCAGCCAAATGGAATAAATTTGATAATAAATACATACAAAAAGGTATAAATAGTTTCGTTTACTTTGTTTAAAACTCCTGACTATAGCAAATTGTTGTCTGTCTGCATGACAGTAGTTGCCAGTATTTTAGCCGTTTGAATTTCGTTAACGGCAAATCAGAAAAATGGTTTATTTAACAGAAATACACAAAATAACAATTCTACAGATGATTGGTTATGGAGATAAAACACTGACACAAATGGAAGTTGCTCGCTTATTTTATGAAAAATTTCCAAATTTACCACCTATCTATAACTCAAGGGAAAATTAGTAAAATAGAAAAGGAGTTTCGCCAGCTTGGACATGTAAAGCAGATAAAATAGTAGCTGCAAATGCAATAAGTGATGATACCAAATTAGATATTTTGCTTGAGTTTGAAGAAAACCCACATACTTCTAGTCGAAAAACAGCCCCAATGTTCGATGTAAGCCATTCATCGATTATTCGAAAATTACAAGAAAATAAAATGTATCCTTATAAAATGATACCTACTCATGAGCTCATGGAAGACGATTTTGATACGAGAACGTATTTTTGTGAACAAATGATGGCGATGTTAGATAACAATGTGATCCAATTTGAATATGTTTTGTTTTCTGATGAGTGCAGCTTTACACTTCACGGTCATGCTAATCGTCAGAAATGCCGCTATTGGTCTAGGGAAAATCCTCACTGGATTAGAGGAGAACATACGCAATATCCTGAAAAGGTTAATGTATGGGCAGGAATAGTTGGAGATCATATCATAGGTCTCTTTTTCATTAATGACAATTTAAATGGCGATAATTATTTAGCACTGCTCCAAAATAATGTCTTGCCAACTTTGACAAACTATCCTGGAACATTTCCGAAACAGTTGAAGATAGGTATAGGATATTGTAGGTACATGAAATATATGTCTAAAATTTTTTGAAGAATCCAAAAATTGAATAATATATAGGGTGTTGCATTTAAAATAAGAAAGTTGGTATTGGCCACTGTAACATGACACACCCTGTATTAAAAGTTTTTATTGAAAAAAATGCGCAACTAGTAATACCAATCGACGTGTTCGAGCGTTTGTTCGGACACGCCCCCATGAATTTATTATCGAATTTATTCCGTTTGACTGATACACACTGTATACAGGGTGTTAATTAATGTCATGCAGATATTTCAGGGGGTAATAGTACTCGTCAATATAAGAAAAAAAATGCAAATATATGCATGGTCTAAAACGCGTTATTTTCGTTATACAGGGTGGCAAAGTTTCAATTTTTTTTCTCGTATTTTGCGTTTTCTCTCTTATATTCTGCGATAATTCTTTCAAATTTGGAACATCAACCCTTTTTTAAAATCTCTATAATAAAGTATCAAAATTATCGGTCGCAGTATACATACATTTTCTTGAATCGGCTACAATTTTATCTTTCAGAACTTTTTTTTTGGCTCCCTGTATAAATTCCGGTATGAAATTTGATCTTTCCGTTCCTATGTTTAGCGTTCTGGTCTCTTGCACTATTCTCGTATCTGTAGCCGTTTTCGATTTATTTGCAAAAATAGTCATCGATGGAAATTAAGAAGTGTATTCGAAATACGCAATAATAAACGGCTAAACGGAAAATATTATCGTCAATTTCTTGAAGAGGAACTCCCAGGGCTGCTAGAAGAGGTACCAATTCTTGTCAGAAACCAAATGTGGTTCATGCACGATGCTGCACCACCGCACTTCAGCATAGCATAGATGTGAGAAACTTTCTCAATCAAATTTTTAACAACCGTTGGATAGGTCGAGGGGGACCTCAGCCATGGCCCCCTAGATCCCCAGACCTAAATAGCCTGGATTTCTTTTTCTGGGGACACCTGAAAGCATTAGTGTATCAGACCCCAGTCCAGACAAAAGAGGATTTAAGAAACAGAATATCGAATGGTTTTGTTACACGGCTTTTTACTCTGCGTTATTTCGCCTACACTTAATTCCATCGATGGCTATTTTTGCAAATAAATCGAAAACGGTCACAGATACAAGAATAGTGCAAGATACCAGAACGCTAAACAAAGGAACAGAGAGTTCAAATTTCAGACTGGAATTCATAAAGGGAGCAAAAAAAAATAGTTCTGAAAGATAAAAATGTAGCCGATTCAAGAAAATGTAACACCCTGTATAATGCGACCGACAATTTTGATACTTTATTGTAAAGACTTTAAAAAAGGGTTGATGTTCCAAATTTGAAACAATTATCGCAGAATATAAGAGAAAACGCAAAATACGAGAAAAAAAATTGAAACTTTGCCACCCTGTATAACGAAAATAACGCTTTTTAGACCATGCATATATTTGCATTTTTTTCTTATTTTGACGAGTACTATAACCCCCTAAAATATCTGCATGACATTAATTAACACCCTGTATAAACATATTATTATAATAAATGTGTAAGTATGGTTAAAACATCCAGGTGATCTGAATTAGTACAATATAAATAGAATAGAATAAATAATAATGAAAAAGTGTCAAAACAATAATTATTAGGTGTACACAAAAACTCCCAAGAACAAAGTAACCGCCTTCACTATCGGCGAATTACCCCTATAAGATTAATATTTTGACTTTAACGTTAACGGGCGGACATCGGTTGAGCGGTGGCAGACACACACATAATAAATTATTTAGATCTTGTGTTATACCGGAGAAACGCACGCGCGGTTGCGCGTTCAAGATGCCTCCGCTCCATAGTTGCCGTATTTCGGGCTATGCATAAATGATTACGCGATTTTGGAGAAGAACCAACAAGCTTTAATCCCTGGAGGAACGTGGGATAGGGAGGAATATAAAGCACTGGGTCAAGCGATATTGTAAGAGCACAGTACAGGATAAACATATTCAGTATTTTGTGCCTAGGGGTGACGACCAGTACGTGTTCCATATAGGTGACAGAAGGCTGTTGGAGCATAACTCTTTGCAAACTAGGAAATTATTTTCTATAATTTATGCTGTCAAAATCAAATGAATCCTTGCCAATATGAATCCAAAGAGATCGCCGGTCGTGTCTACACTAGGGCTGTGCGATTACCGAAAAAGATAATCGATTTTTGATTATTTGAAATAATCGATTATTTTCTATTAATCGATTAATCGAAAATAATCGATTATTTCCTATTAATCGAAAATAATCGATTTATCAAAAATAATCGATTAATCGAAAAATAGTTTTTTCGATTAATAATCGATTAATCGATTTTGTTGCACACCCCTAGCCATAATATGCTATAATATTTTTTTAAACCGATTTTCAGGGTAATAGGGTTGCTAATAAATATATAGAGACTTACAGCAATAATATGTAACTAGCAACTTCAATCATCCTAAAACATACCTATATTTTCGAATAATCGAAAAATAGTTTTTTTGGTCAATTGAATAATCGAAAAATCGTTTTTTTTTTTCGATTAATAATCGATTAATCAAAACATCGTAAACTTTTTTTTTGAATACCTAATTAATCGATTAATCGAAAAATAATATTTTTTTTTCGATTTGGATTTGATTTTTGATTAATCGATAAATAGTTTTTTTTCGATTAATAATCGATTAATCGATTTTTCGATTAATCGATAAAAAAATATCTCTAATCGAATAATCGATTTTGTTGCACACGCACGTTTTAAGAGGAGCCCCAAAGGTTTTATTTATTAATATAAAAACGCGATCTCGCGTATCTACATTTACTCCTCACTATACAGGCTCGTTGACAGAAAACAGCGGTGCTTCATGAATTGTAAATCTGCCGCCCGTTCGGTGGCGGGTAAGAAAGGGTGGCATCCGTGGGCGGCGGCGGGGCGGGGGGTAGAGTTGAGTTTGTTTGAATTTAAGCGGAGTTACGTTTTTTGCCCTTTTGTCTTTTCGACGGCGGTGTCTGATGGCCGGGGATAAAAGTTATTACTTTTCGCCCTTTTTGTTTCGATTTATATGTATAAAAGTTTTGAAATATGTATATTCGTTCCGTTTGGCGAATTGATTTTTTGTTATTTCAGAGATACTTTTGTCAAAAGAGCTTAATTAAGTTTTGGCATTCTGTATACGTAGTTTGAACATGTTATTCTTAAGGTGAAGGCTGTTGTGTTAAAAATTAGTCCGGTACGGTTCTTAAGCATAATATAATTACTTTTAAAAATTAATTGTGTTTTATTATTTTTTTTTTCCATTTTATATTGTGCTAGTGAGGAAATATTTGATAAATTACAAAGTTTACAAAATAAGGCAATGCGGATTATTTTAAATTGTGACAAATATACAAAAATTAATTTTATGTTGAAAAATTTAGATTGGTTGAATGTCAGAAATTTAATTTTCTATTTAGTATGTATCTTTATACATAAAATGAATATTTATAAAACAAGAACTAATCAAAATTTTTATGTGGATAGACTGTCTAAAACATTAGCTTATAAATCTATTTTTTATAAAGGTTTGATAAAATATAATAATTTGAAAAATTCTATTAAATCTCAAAAATCATTAAAACTGTTTAAAAAAACTTTAAAATTAAATTTAATTAAAAAACAAAATGATACGTAATATAATATTTGATACAATTTGCAAAATGTTTAACTTTTCTGTCTGTTTTTGGTAAAAGAAGGTTCCGTTTTAAAATTAAAAAAGAAATCTATAAAAATGTTGTTAAAAAAATATTTAATTGTAGCTTTTTGCTAAATAAAACATGTTACTACTACTACTATCACCACAGGCCTTTCAAAAATAGTAGGATTATTAATAAGCTGTATAAATGGCACATTATAATATCTCTGTACGAATAGGGTTTTGGTTTTTATAGGTTGCCGTCCACTAATTTCAGTTGGCAGCGTCATTCCACCTGACTGTAACTTCGTAGCGATCGATGCGCGCCAACTCCCAACTTAAATTTGTGGATGAATAAAAATAGATTACAAAAACTAAAAAACACATCAGACTAAAAAGCGGAAAATAAATATAGTTTAAAATAATTCTTAAAATTCCTAATATAGGCAGAAAATAATAATGAACGATAAACATTATTATTATTGTGAGAAAAGCCTGGGGCGCTTTGTGCTATATTTTTCGTATAACGAGCACCCCTCGCTTTTTTTCACAATAATACTAATGTTTATCGTTCATTATTATTTTCTGCCTATATTAAGAATTTCAAGAATTATTCTAAACTATATTTATTTTCCGGTTTTTAGTCTGATTAATAATTAAAGCGTGTTTTTTTAAACTATTTTTATTTTTCATTTTTTAGTTTGAGTTATTGTTAAAAAAAATTTTTTTTTGAGAAGATTGAGCTAGATTAGTAGATTATTGTATTGTCAACGGTTCTTGATAAGTCTACATAATTCAAATTAAATCTGACCGTTTAAAGTGGGTCAAAATCGGGTTCAAAGAAGTCGGTTACAAACAAACATACATACATACATACATACAAACCCGAACAAATCCGAACAAATCCTATCGTATATGTCGAATTATAAGAAAATAACGATATTTGCAAATTTTTTAAAATTCTGATATATTGACAGGTGTCAAATTTTGACAAGAGAATTTTTTGCGTATTTTTTTCAACTTTCCACCGTCAATATACATACGACCTTATAGTTTTTTCATTATTATCATTTTTTTAGACAATTTGACATATTGACAGCTGTCAAATTTTGACAGGAGAATTTTTAGCTTATTTTTCGAAGTCTCCGCATCGAATACTATCCGACCCCATAATTTGTTTCGTAAAAATCGCATCTTCGTTTTATACTTGACAGCTGTCCAAATTTGACAGGAGAATTTTTTGCGTATCAGATTATTTTATTGTCAGCGGTTCTTGATAAGTCTACAAAATTTAAATTAAATCTGGCCGTTTAAAGTGGGTCAAAATCGGGTTCAAAGAAGTCGGTAACAAACATACATACAAACATACAGGTGAAGCTAATAAAGGCGTGTTAAAAAGCATTCTACTATTTTTGAAAAGCCTGTGGTTGTTACCGGTATTTAGGGTTTGCGTTGGCTAGAGCAAAGCAAGCATTTATATTTTTATTACACTAAACGTACTATAAAAAATCTATGGAAATTACCAATATGGGTTACTGGTACACTTAGACCGAAAAATCTAATGTTTGACTATGACGAAACGTCGCAATTAAAATCGGTATGGCTAAGTAATCAGTTTAGATAAATAATTTTTGCACGGCAAAAATTATTGTTATTCTAAGCCATTACCGTGATCCTTTTTGACATGATAAAATTTACAAAATTATCATGGGCATGAGCACTGCAAAATTCTCAATTAACGAATGGGAATATAGACAGGTCCGGGCTTTAATTTACCTTACAACATACCCGCAAATCTGTAAAATCAAGTCTGCAAGTAAAATCGGCGTACCTAATTAGAATCATTGCAGTGCTGCAAAATTCAGTACCCAAAATGTCGAATATAGAGTTTTGTTTGTGTGAAAGTTTTAAAAAAAATATTAGGAGAAAATTATACCAATTAAAATAACGTTCCGATGCGAAAACTCCACAACGATTCCTCTATTTTTCAAACGTGTTAATCTATCTATAAAATAACGACGCCGACGATCCCAAGGTTCAGTTTGTTTAATAAATATTACGTTTGTTACAAAAATTGTTATTACTCAATACGTCATTGAGGTCTTACTTGGAAAGTGGGCGGCTGACTATTTATTTATAAAAAAATATTAATGTTTTGGCGTTCTTGGCGCATATGAAATAGGGAACATGCACAAATCTAAAGGCAAACATCTTTACCTATTAAATATAAATAAAAAGGCATGTATACTTAAAGTTTCTATTTTAAACGGTGTGACATAGGATAATATCGTCCTGATTTAGGAACCTTGACCTATATTTTCAAAAATAACATTTTACAACAAGTTTATTATTTTGTAATAAGAAAATTAATAATTATTTAGAAAAAACTCTTGGTAGAATTACGGCTCAGATATAATAATATGTACCTCAATGAGTATGTTTGTTAGTTTGTTTGTCCGTAACCGACTTTTTTTAACCCGATTTTGACCCACTTTAAACGCGATGGTCATATTTAATTTAAATTTTGTAGACTTATCAAGAACCGCTGACAATACAATAATCTACACGCAAAAAATTCTCCTGTCAAATGTTGACAGCTGACAGGTATAAAACGAAGAAGCGATTTTGAGGAAACAAATTATGGGGTCATATAGTATTCGATGCGGAAACTTCGGGAAAAATAAGCAAAAAATTCTCCTGTCAAAATTTGACACCTGTCAATATGTCAGAATTATTACAAAAACCGATAGTAATGAAACAAACGTGGGGTCGTATAGATATTGTCGCTAAGAATAGAGAAAAATTTTTTAAAAAATTCTACCCGTCAAAATAAAAATTTTGACAATTTTTTTTTAATTTTGAAAATTTTTGTTGTTTGTTCGGGTTTGTATGTATGTTTGTTTGTAACCGACTTCTTTGAACCCGATTTCGACCCACTTTCGACCCACTTTAAATGGTCAGATTTAATTTAAATTTTGTAGACTTATCCAGAACCGCTGACACTACAATAATCTACTAATCTAGCTCAATGTACTCAAAAAAAATTTTTTTCTTAACAATAACTCAAACTAAAAAATGAAAAATAAATATAAACTGATCGAAAAAAGTTAAGGATATTGTGTTTTCGCTGTGAAGAACATTTTCTAGAAAAAATGTGGTATAGGTATTAATACCTATGCCGTTTGCCTTTAAAAAAAAAGTTTTTTTGTTAACATATTAAATTGTACCCAAACAGATAAAAAGCATTACCACGCAAAATGTAGATTTTATTTTTGTAAAGTTTAGTTTTGTTTGTGTGTTGCTAAGGGCAGTTTGCGATATTGTTGTTATTCTGTCATCGACAATATGAATAGACGTCATTTAACGGTAGAGGAAGCAAATCAAGCCATTGGGTTGCTTCTTGGAGGTGCGCGACAGATCGATGTGGCTGATCGGTATAATGTCTCTCAAAGTGTCATTTCCCGACTTAATAACCGATTTAATGAGACTGGATCTGTCATGGACAGGCATAGGGAGGGTAGACCAAGATCGACTATTAGTGAGAGGAGCTAGGATGGATCCTACAGGAAACGCACGTTGCTCAGCCAGGACCTTTTCGCTGCAAGCAGAATTCCCATTACCCCTCGGACGGTGTTAAATCGATTAAATGCAGCAGGTATCAATTGCTATAACCCTATAAGACGCCCTCCATTGACCGCAGTCCATAGAGCTCAACGTTTGCTTTGGTCTAATGAAAGAGCAAACTGGAATGATGAGTGGCGTACTGTGTTGTTCAGCGATGAGAGCCGCTTTTGTCTTCGAACTGACAGGCGTACAGTTCGTGTCTGGAGACCAAGAAATTCAAGAGTTAATGACCGATGTGTTCAAGAAGTGCATCCATTTGGAGGTGTAATGGTCTGGGGTGGAATTTTTTACGGAGGTCGAACGGAGTTGTATCTTTGTGAAGGTACTATGAGAGGTGAAATTTATGCCCACGACATCATCGACAACATAGTGGATAATTATCGTTGGAATTTTGAGCCCAATTTCAGATTTCTCGATGATAACGCTCGCCCGCACAAGAACGGCTAACATTCAATGAAATTAATCATTTGCCATTACCCCCACTCTTTCCAGATTTAAAAACTGCATAGAACATGTTTGGGACATGCTTAAAAGGGCACGAACTTCCCATCAACCTCCTGTTCAGGACGCAAGGTCACTGAGGCAAGTTCTTCCACATTTATGGGATACCTTAGATCAAAATGACTTGGACCATTTAATTTTAAGTATGCCTCGCCGAGTTGAAGCAGTAATAGCCAATAGAGCTGGAATTATACACGCTATTAATAATTTTTTTCTTTTTGACAATTATCTGTTTTGTTACATTATTAGAAAAAAGTTGCCTGTAAATTGTAATTAAAACATTTTTTCAGTTAAACAAATGTGTTTCATTTCTGGAAGAGATGGAAGTAAATGTACGTTATACAATTTTTTTTCGATCAGTTTCTCCTATATATAAGAATAATACAATAATAATAAACAAAAAAACACGCTTTAGTAATTAATCAAACTAAAAAGCGGAAAATAAATATAGTTTAAAATAATTCTTGAAATTCTTAATATAGGCAGAAAATAATAATGAACGATAAACATTAGTATTATTGTGAAAAAAGCGTGGGGTTCTCGATATACGAAAAATATAGCACAAAGCGTTCTTTAGTTTTTTTAAACTATATTTATTATTATAATAGTTTAATAAAAATTTATTGTTTTATAGAGTCAAATGGAAATAAGTTAACAGACAACAGTGTAAGAACTCGCCGCATCATTTGTCATTAATGGCACCCTGTTGAAGTCTGGTATATTTGATGTTAAGCAGTTGGCTACACAAACAGAACCGGACTAAGTTATTTTATCTTCGCCTTCGCCATATGTTTAATTTTGTAACGGAGTCTTAATATTTTGTAAAAATATAGCGTACATACTAATTTTAATATTTATAAAATAAAATATTGACAGATCCGTACCTACCAAAATAAAATAAATGTTGTTTACATTTTGAACAGGTCCTTTACAATTGCATGGAGGTTCGAGGTGGACATTTTCAATATTTACTTGATTGATACAAGCGGTATAAACTTTATTACATTTAAATTTTCTTTTATTTTTAGCCCTATTTCCCAGGAACTATTCACTCGATTTAAACGAGCAAGGTCGCGTTTGGAAGGCAATTCAATTCCCTTTCAAATATTTACGATTTTAAGGGTGGAAGCCACCCGGTCGTAGGGATTCCAGCATGGGGGTGAAACTAGCAAAAAAATATGTCCCCCCTGAGAACTAAGGTTCTCGTGTTCGAGCGAATTTTGATTTATTTATTAACAAGAAAATAAACCTGGGTGGAAAGTTTTCGGTGCGCCACCCTATATATAGCGACTTGAAAATATGTCATTTAATTTCATTTCGTATACGGTTAAAGAGATACAGGGTGATCTAAGTAAATGTTAACTTCATAAAATTGGCGATGATTTGATGTTAAGCGAAAGCGAATATATGAAACAAATTGGGTGTAGTTATGTTTTTGAGGGCAGGAATGAGGATTCCATAATAAATTTTAAGATATCTCGTAGAAAACGCTAGTTACATAATATAAGTTTGATAAATTCTCGCATATATTTTTTGTCTCTCACATTTCTGACCGCTGTACCATGACATATTTTCAAGTCTTCTAACTCCTGTTGCTTTATTTGCCTATTAGTTATGAGACATCCTGTATATAACGATAAATAATTGGTTTAACTAGGCCCTTTGTTGATTTCATAATAGATGAGTTGTACTCACATGGTGTTGTACTCACTATTAAAATTAAATAATAAACACCAAGAAAATCTGTCTCTGAAATATAAAAAATCCAAAAGTAAAATGTTTAAATAACACACTACACAAAAAACAGACAGAAATACTTAAAAAACACCAAAATCGGAAGAAAATAATATGGCGCAACCCAACGCGTGAGCTTGCTACGGCCCACTGCTGATCTGGGAACTTTAACGACGTAACCAGATCAGCTGTTAATGTCAATTAATGTCGTTGTCTTCTGTCGAAACGCATTGTTTTAAGAAAAAGTTAACTATTAACTATTACTAGTTGCTTTGAAAATAGAAGAAAGTTTATACTACGTGAATTTATTTACACTTATTCTTACTGATGATGAGTTTTCAGTCCGAAACGTGTTGTTACTGCTAGGTGTAATACGTCGTTTTTAGGAATAATAAAATAAAATTTTCCTATTATTTAAAAAACAAAGATGATGGTTGTGGAAAAACAAAATGTCCCATCTTGTAGCGGAGAAAAAATGGCAACGAAATTGCGAAAATTTGGTTTTGCTCAATACCTTCGGATGGATTCTGATATTTTTAAATTTGAAAATACAACATTGCAGGATTTAGCAGGGCCCAACTTCTTCCCAACTAACCATCTCTGTAACTTTTATGATTAACCGTGGTTTACGAGATCCCTGTAGAGTGCATTCTTACCCGGAACACCCTGTATACGGGAAACACATACGGCAAACGTGATTTTACTTATTTGTTAATTTGTTTGTTTGTTATCGTTAACTTGTGAATGTGCGTGAGAATTAAAATTATTGTTTTTAGTACGTTTCCATGACATATGTACATAACATTGTTTTCATATTATATAACTGCAAAGGTCACACAAATAAAATTTAGCACATAAAACCACAATAAATATAGAAAATCATTACTGGTTTGGTAAAAACTTTAGTACAGATCGTACAAAAATTATAGAATCCGAGAGCGAGTATGGTGATTATGTTGGTACTCTGTATCTACAGTAAAAATTACTCATCACACTATTATTAGGCAGGTCCGGCAGGTGTCAGGTAATGGTGCACTTTAGGACCCTTGGAATTTCACAATTTTTGAAAGAAAAACTGAGAGAGTATTTAATTTTTTGCCATGTTTATTAGTAGATAAATACTTATTCCTTGGCGGCTAAACTATGCACTAAACTGTACAATACCTTATGTCAAGGGGATTTCTGAAAAGATTAGAAGGATAACCAAAAACTATAATATCAAAACAGCCTTCAAATTCGAAAATACGCTTAGAAGCTTTCTTACAAAAGTAAAACCCCCCGCAATGAAAACACAAAAATTGTTTCTATCAAATCCTTGGCGAGTGTGGCGAATCATACATTGGAGAAACATAAAGACCTCTTCCTGTACGAGTTAAAGAATATCTGAAATATACTCAAAGAGGTGAAACCTCGAGATCAGGTATAGCGAAACATGTATGGACCAACCAACATAATATACAGTGGTCAGAAGCCAAGGTTTTGGACACGGAACAGCACTGGATAAAACGAAAATTCAAAGAAGCAGCTTTCATGAATCAAAATACCCATATATTTAGTAAACCAAGTATAAATATCCCCAATGTCTGGAAGCCTCTTCTTGTCCAAAACCAACAGCTCAAACTTCACACTCCAATAGGCACGTAGGCGGAGTCATCAAGCTTCATTGCACATGGATAGTATTTAAGACAGTATCCTTAGAATTATAATTTAGTTTACACTTGAAAACGGTTAGAGATACTAACTAACCGAAACGTTGTGTTAAGTAACAAAATAAAGACGATGGAAGTCCGACAAGGTAATTTTTTTGATATTACTTCATTGCCTACCACCTTTAAACAAACACTGTATTTTGCTTGTTACATTACTTCCATCAAAATTTGTCCCACCTCTGAAACACTCACGAGCCGCGCTTGCTATTTGGGAACAAGTAGAAGTTTGACGACGTCAAATCTGGTAAAAACAGAGGATAAGTAGCACGTCAAAATGTAATTTCATTATTTGGTTAAGCAATAATTAAATTGCTCTCGTGTGGACTGGGCGTTGTTCCAATAAAACAATGCAATTTTCTTTGCCATTCCTGGACGTTTTGCCCCGTTTACAGTTTTTCTAAAAGTGATGCATTGTATTTGCCAGTTACGGGTTTTGTAAATAGTATTTTGGAATTTTTCTTTTCCAGCCATATAATATGAATGTTACTGATAACGAACTTAGATAATTTCAGATAATCTGCTGTTTATCTTACTGAACAATATTAAAAATTCTATTTTCAAACCACAAAAGTACAAAATATTAATAATATTTTAATAAATACGTGACAATCTCCGTGGGTATTTCCTTATCAAGCCGTGGTTGTTCAAGTTGTCTTGATCTTTAGAATTTTTAATCTGACCACTAAACTTGTCAATAACCGAGTTTAATGATTTTTATGTAGATGGCAGCAAGTTCGCAACATAAAAATTGTTGAAAAATTACCTTGTCGGACTTCCATTGTTTTGATTATATTACTTAACACAACGTTTCGGTTAGTAAGTATCTTTAACCGTTTTCAAGTGTAGACTAAATTCTAATTTTAAGGCTACTGTCTTAAATACTATCCATGTGCAATGAAGCTTGATGGCTCCGCCTATGTGCTTATTGGAGCGTAAAGTTTGAGCTGTTGGTTTTGGACAAGAAGAAGCTTCCAGATATTGGGGATATCTATACTTGGTTTACCAAATATATGGGTATTTGATTCATGAAAGCCGCTTCTTTGAAGTTTCGTTTTCTCCAGTGCTGTTCCGTGTCCAAAACCTTGGCTTCTGACCACTGTATATTCTGCTGGTTGGTCCATACATGTTCCGCTATACCTGATCTCGAAGTTTCACCTCTTTGATTGATTCAGATGTTCTTTAACTCGTACGGAAAGAGGTCTTTTTGTTTCTCCAATGTACGATTCGCCACACTCGCAAAGGATTTGATAGATACAATTTTTTGTGTTTTCATTACTGGGGGTTTTACCTTTGTAAGAAAGCTTCTAAGCGTATTACCGGATTTGAAGGCTGTTTTGATATTATAGTTTTTGGTTATCCTTCGAATCTTTTCAGAAATCTTCTTGACATAAGGTATTGTAAGAAATGCTTGCTCCTCTTTCGTTTTTGTATTAGTTTTTACTAAGGTTTCAGGGTAACCGTTTTGTTTTAAATCTTTTTTGATATTTGAAACTTCAATATTAAGGTCTTCCGGATTGTTGCAAACGTTAGATGCTCTGTGATAAAAGAGTTTGAATTATGCCCTGTTTTATGGAGTTTGAATAATTCGATCCGTGATTAAGGTATTGCCCCGTGTGAGTAGGTTTCCTGTACAGGGTTTTTCCGTATATTTTGGAGCACCCCCTGGAGCTTTTATTTGAAGACCTAGAAAAAACTTTAAATTACCAAAGTTGCATTATTTCTCCTGAACTGCCAGAATTTGTTATCGGACAAAACAAATGAACATCGTAAATTTGTTTAATAATGCCAATGTCGATTTTTTTAAATGGAACCCTGTATATTAATTTTTTTTTTAACTCCTCACTCTTTTCTGATTCCAAATATCTATATATGTTATATGTTTGTTTCATAAATTATTATCATTATTTATATTAATTATTGTTACTGAATAAGCATTATGTTCAATCATGTTTTCCTGACACCAATATAGATTTTCTAATCCGCAATATTTTGAAATGCAATTTTGCCTAAACGACTAAAGTAAACATATAACATATATACATATTTGGAATCAGAAAAGAGTGAGGAGTTAAAAAAAAAATTAATATAAAGGGTGTTCCATTTAAAAAAATCGACATTGGCATTATTAAACAAATTTACGATGTTCATTTGTTTTGTCTGATAACAAATTCTGGCAGTTCAGGAGAAATCATGCAACTTTGGTAATTTAAAGTTTTTTCTAGGTCTTCAAATAAAAGCTCCAGGGGTGCTCCAAAATATACGGAAAAACCCTGTACACTGAAGTTTTTATGTTTTCAGCACTTCGTTTGACGAGAACATCGAGAAAAGGTAGAGTGGAATGTTTTTCTGTTTCCATGGTGAATTTAATGGAGTGTCTTATATTATTAATATGTTCCAAAAACCGTATCAGATCTTCATAAAAATTGTTAATAGAAGAGTACAGAAAAAGCTTTTACGCACGTCCGATAACATAAAAATCGATTTGACAGACGTCACATGATAACTGGTATAGCCCCAAACTAAAAGAAAATATGAATATACAAAAAGTGAGGTTAGTCGACGAGATACAAAAAAAAACGTATTTGAAAAAGTTGTTAAGAATTAAATCCTTTACCCATAAAAGTTAAAGATTTTATTTTAAAAAATTGGAAAACGCTATATTTTTTTATCTGTTTACAAATTTCCAGTTTTTTCATTTTAGGTAACTTGGCTTATGCACCCTGCACAGGCCGTGTATTTGGATGAAAATAAACGGATGTAGAAGTTTTCATTCGACAGTTGACAGGAAAAAATCGAAAAAATTGGAACCCTGTAGGTAATGTATTTAAAAATTGCATTCCTACTGTTCCGACTATAAAGTCAATTTTTAATGGGCTGCCAGCCAACAGCTTTTTATGAAATCGGTACTATGCACCGCCATGGCGCTGGTAAATTCGCAATAGTTAAAAATTGACTTAATTTAAACCCAGATAAAACACCAATTGGATGATTCTTTGAAGCCTTCGGTACATTTTCACGTGGTAGAACTCGTGAGGAACCTGATTGACCTTTACATTTGACGTCTTGTTATGATAAAGTCGTCCTCGTTCGTACTCATTACAATTTCGGTCCGATCAGATTCCGGCCTCAGTGCTCCTCATTTCCCTAAAGTAAAAAAGTGGTCTGCCAACATGCAAATAAGGAAAAAAACTAAAACTTCTCCATGACATTTCGAAGCTTTTATATAATTAATTCTCCTATGTCGATCACACCCTACAGATGCTTTCTAAAAAATTAACTGTGGAATAACTGCATTAATCGCGTCCTTGTCATTATAATATCCTCCTGATACAATATTGGTAAAGCTTATGGCGAATATAAATACCCACACAGTTGAATAGTTTACATCAAAAAACTAAGTATAGACTCCAATTTAACAATGCAAAATACCTAGGTATTACCATATTTTCTAATTTAATAAATATAGTTTAAAAAAACTAAAAAACACGCTTTAATAATTAATCAAACTAAAAAGCGGAAAATAAATATAGTTTAAAATAATTCTTGAAATTCTTAATATAGGCAGAAAATAATAATGAACGATAAACATTAGTATTATTGTAAAAAAAGCGTGGGGTGCTCGATATACGAAAAATATAGCACAAAGCGAGCTTTTTTTTCACTATAATACTAATGTTTATCGTTCATTATTATTTTCTGCCTATATTAAGAATTTCAAGAATTATTTTAAACTATATTTACTTTTCGCTTTTTAGCTTGATAAATTCTTAGAGCGTGTTTTTTATTTTTCATTTTTTAGTTTAAGTTATTGTTAAGAAAAAAAAAATTTTTAGTAGATTAAGCTAGATTAGTAGATTATTGTATTGTCAGCGATTCTTGATAAATCTACAAAATTTAAATTAAATCTGACCGTTTAAAGTGGGTCAAAATCGGATTCAAAGAAGTCGGTTACAAACAAACATACATACATACATACATACATACATACATACAAACCCGAACAAACGACAAAAATTTTCAAAATAAAAAAAAAAAATTGTTAAAATTTTATTCTGACGGGTAAATTTTTTTTTTATTTTTCTCTATTCTTAGCGACAATTATCTATATGACCCCACGTTTGTTTCATTACTATCGGTTATTGTAATAATTGTGACATATTGACAGGTGTCACATTTTGACAAGAGAATTTTTTGCATATTTTTCAACTGTCAACCCTCAATATACATACGACCTTATACTTTATTCATTAATATCATTTTTTTAAACGATTTGACATATTGACAGCTGTCAAATTTTGACAGGAGAATTTTTTGCTTATTTTTCCCGAAGTCTTCGCATCGAATACTATACGACCACATAATTTATTTCGTCAAAATCGCTTCTTCGTTTTATACCTGACAGCTGTCAGCTGTCAAAATTTGACAGGAGAATTTTTGCGTGTAGAATATTGTATTGTCGGCGGTTCTTGATAAGCCTACAAAATTTAAATTAAATCTGACCGTTTAAAGTGGATCAAAATCGGGTTCAAAGAAGTCGGTTACGAACAAACATACAGGTGAAGCTAATAATAGAAGCGTGTTAAAAAGGACATGTTGCGATTTATTCCTCTTCGTTTGCTGCCAGGGCCATTCCCGAGGGGACCTACGGTTTAACGTGGGCTCCGAACCGTGATCCTCAGTCATGAGAAGCCCCCCCCAAGGACTGTCAACCCGTGGTTTCGCGCTTCCATGACCTCACGATTGGGGAGTGTGTTGCTTCATCCGCACCCCACGAGATATTCGATCTCATCCGGCCCGGTTATCGACATCAATGGGATGGGATTGGGGGATGATACATTTTCCACTCTTCCCTAATTTTTGCTTCACGTAAACGTATATCGCTAAAATCCACCGGGCTCGAACCAGTTTACTACCGGCCGTAGATACTCGTCCTAGAGTTCTCAGTGACTGCCGCGTTACACAGATGAAGTCAGTTAGAATCAGTTAGATCGATCCGGATCAATCTAAACCAGCGAATCGAATACGCCTCAGATGTGGAAAATAACTGAAGTAAGTGTTCAAATAGATGTAATATGACGTTCATGAATAAAACGATTTATCTGATCTTTGCTTTATAGTCGTTATTTCGATACAGGGTAACATAACAAGCACGGGCATTCCCTCTTGTTGCTGTTTCATTACTCGTCGTTATATCCACGGAGAACATAATTATTTTAGCACTGCTCTAGGATCCTTCATTATTTTGCCTATCTAGCTATCCTATCTATGCATGCATGTACATATATGGTGCTCATGCAAACACATCAGCGCAAAAACTCGTCGATAATTCCGCATTTTGCTGTAATTAATGTTAATAGCTAATCACCATTCAATAATTCATTTTTTTAAATGAGTTTTTGGCCTTTTTATTTAAGTGCGATTTGCAGCCAAGGCAACACGGAAGGCAACAAAGGATACGTTATTAATGAGTCAATGCAAATCCTTTTTAGTAAAAAATACATATTTAAAGATTTGAAGTACCGTAAAATCGGGTTACTTGCAACACTTTGGACCATTTCCAATGCTTCAATGTCCTTTACCTATACAAAATGTATTCCTCAGGGCATAACTACTTGAGTCTTGGTCCTTAAAGGCTTTAGATGCTACTTATGTGGATTTTCCATTTAAATTGTTGGTATATGATAATTCCTAGGTCCTTATGTTCCTTCAACTATTGGATGGGTCCCCTTTACATACGGTAAAAAGCTTATTAAGAAACGAAATGACAGAAAGTGACTGAAATTTGATTGAGGAAATAAATGGGTGCCCAGCCCCGGATTGCCAGTTGAAGAAAGAATGGGTGAAAAATTGTTAATAATGTTTAAGGCACATCCATGGTATCTTCAAGATAAGATCCCAGAATATTGTCAGCTTTTGATCAACGCCATTAAAGACAGACGGTGTAAAATGCATTTACTACAATACTAGGTATTATACAATTAATTACCTATAAACTTAAGGGCGAAGACTCATTCATCCTCCCTCCAGCTAAATGCTAAATGCTCGCACCCCCTCACTATGACCTGTATTTTCAAATTTAAACGTCCATAGGCCTTTTTAAATTACATAGGCCCGGAACATATAGTTCTGATACGGTAATTTTTAATGCTGACGCTAACGCTAAACGATCTGCTAAACCTCCAAGTAATTCATAAATAACTTTATAAACCGTAAAGGATTTCAGCGAGGTCAATGAAACGCCATCATTCTTTTAGTAATGCTTAATGGTTAACTAATGAGTTTAATCAATTAAATATTCTATTAGTATGAAGTGTTTTTGGTGTTTTACAGAAAAAAATGGTATTATAACACGACAAACACGTTTTACGAAAACTTAAGTAGATACAAGTTCGAAGATGAGACTAAATATGAGCGCAGTTTTAAAGTGAGATGTCGAAATTTTTTTTAATAACTAGTATGTATGAGTGTCTTCTTTACCGGTCTTCATAAATGGGCTACATTTTTTCTGTATGTTAATAAAGAGACCGTGTACGGCAACGGCGTATCCAGCTCATGCGTCTGGGGTGGTGGTGGGGGGGGGGGGGGGGGTGAGTTACAGGGTGTTAAAGTTAAACTTTATTTGCAGTTTTAAAATACATAACTGAACAAGAACAATAAATTAAACATTCCAATCAAAGGTTCAAAGTGACGTTCTTCCTCTTCCATGCATAAATTAATTCTTCTTAAAAAATTCCGACGAACTCCATGGAATATTCCTTCCTTTACTATGCTATGTGTAAGGTTGAAAATAACTTAAAATGATTTCGTATTTATCACATGCAAGCAATGTTATTTTAGCGTTTTTCTCGAAAACGGTTAGATTTATCGAAAGAAAGTAGTATACCATTTTTATGTTAAAAGGTTAGGAGAATGAAAATTTTCAGTCAAAATGCGCATACAGTATAGGACAAAAAAGTTGGAACCATTCATATTAAAGTATAGACTCCTATGTGGCGCCCTCTACAAAATGCGAAAAAACGGTGGGCAAATTTGTATTCCTCATTCCGAAAAAGCCCCATAGACGAGATTTCGTCAAAATATTATGAGCGTAGCAAAAGGTATTGCAAAAAAAAACTGCAAATAAAATTTAACTCTAACACCCTGTAACTCCGTTAATGGGTCAATTTTCGAAAAAATGTTATACAGTGACCGGCAAAGAGTTCGCAACATATAGGAAAAATTTTTATTAGCGGAATATTGAAAAATCTTTTTTGGGTGATTGGATGTGCATGTCCCATAACCTTAAAATCGATTTTGACTTACGTCACGTGACCAATGGTATGGCGGGAAAGTTAAAAAAACCAATATGAAATCATCATAAATCAGATAAGTTGATGAGATATCGAAAAAATTCCAAGAATAAAAAGTGTTTAGAATTCCATTAGAACCTTATACAATGTTTGGGATATCTACTTGAAAAAACATAAAATCGAATATTTTTTTACCGAATTAAAAATTTCCATACTTTTCCTTTCTTAAAGCTTCCATTAAACTAAAACTGACATCTGGTGACCACAACTAGAAATATTCTTTTGTTTTTCTGACAATTTGGAGCAAAAATTCAACAAATTCGTTTACACTTGGATACCAGCTGTTGCAATAGTCTATTTCTAATAACCTTATCGATATTTTTTATATCGAAATATTCTATTATGCTAAGAAATTACTAAATTCATTAATTGTGGGGGTTCTTAAAAAACCAGGTTTAAAAAAGCGGCCCTTTAGAAATGTTGAACATTTGGAACAAATAATTAGACACTGTGTAGACCTAATAACTCCCGAAATGCTCAGAAATGTTTCAAAATAAATGGTATCTCGAACAATATTATAAAGGTATGGAGCGAAATGGCGGTCATACCTAGTTTTAATACTAGGTTAAATTTTTTAATTTAGGTTAATTTTGGTGTTATCAGTATTAATAAAATTATTTAATGCTTATTACTAATATAGTTTTTTGACTCAAATTGTTGTTTATTTGGCTCAATAAAATAATTTAAATTTTTATTAATTTTTAGATTTTTTAAAATATTTCTGCGAAATTCAAAATTATTTTTTATTATTTGGATTAATGAATTTAAGGATTTCTTAACATAATAGAATATTTCGATATAAAAAATATCGATAAGGTTATTAGAAATAGACTATTGCAACAGCTGGTATCCAAATGTAAACGAATTTTTTGAATTATTGCTCCAAATTGTCAGAAAAACAAAAGAATATTTCTAGTTGTGGTCACCAGATATCAGTTTTAGTTTAATGAAGCTTAAAGAAAGGAAAAGTATGGAAATTTTTAATTTGGTAAAAAAATATTTACAAAAATATTCGATTTTATGTTTTTTCAAGTAGATATCCCAAACATTGTATTTAAGGTTCTAATGGAATTCTAAACACTTTTTATTCTTGGAATTTTTTTGATATCTCATCAACTTATCTGATTTATGATGATTTCATATTGGGTTTTTCAACTTTCCCGCCATACCATTGGTCACGTGACGTATGTCAAAATCGATTTTAAGGTTATGGGACATGCATATCCAATCCCCCAAAAAAGATTTTTCAATATTCCACTAATAAAAAATTTTCCCATATGTTGCGAACTCTTTGCCGGTCACTGTATATTTATTTTCGGTCTAGAATTATCCCCTAAATTGTTTGCTCATCATTTCCGGACACCCTGTATACAAGTTTTAGATATGACTTTAAAGGACGGGTTCTAAAAACACTAGTCTGTCGCAAAAACGTTACAAATAGCACGAAAACATTTTTTTTTCATTCAAAATCACTACTATGTTGTGGGATTTAAATTTAATGATATCAATAAAAAAACAAATATATTTACGATGAACGAATTATAGGGAGATTTAAAGTTCATACGATAAATAATAATATATGTAGTCTATTTATACGATGTGAAAAATATTCTTATTCAAATTCATCATTTCAGAAAAAAACATAGCATAAGCCGTAAAACTCCAAGGTTATTCCTACCAATGTTGTTTTGAATGCAATTCACATGCATAAACATAACGAAATATTGGGAAATATGTCTAGACAAAGAAAACACGTCAGTGGAAAACAACTAAGAACTTAGGAAGAAAAGACCTATTTCGATATTTTCTTTAACTTTTACGCGGAAAGATTATAAATAAGGGTGGTTTAAACGTCATCTTGGCTTTGTCGTTTAAAAATAAATCAATTGCTTCGATTGACTGGCAACGATGATTATCCAGAAAAGAAAACAGATGAGGTAGACAGTTTAACAATTTTGAAATAGTAGGTAACAATTTTTATAATAAACGGTAAAATTTGAAACCGATATCTCATAATCGTTTCTCACCACGAGTCAAAAGGCCGCGACCTTAAGAGTCTACCTCCCATTATGGTAAAAATTCCCATAATCAAAACAAACACCCCATATCCGAGGAATTCTTTCCTGTGGGACTTCCCATGAAACAAAACCTTTGTGTCTACGCCTTATTAACATCTTTAATTGCCCCGGTCGTATACAGGGCGAACATTTTTTCTTGTGTATTTTATTTTCGATTGTATTGTTCTTACGCTTTAAGAGGATTTAGAAACAATATAAACTCGTTAAATCGTAAGGATGGGGTGAAAAGTCGATATATGAAGGCAACACAAAAGTTCAATGGAGATATCACCCAAACTATAGATAAAGTATAAATTATCCCCAGCGGTAATGGATAGCCATCAACGTAGGGTATCATTATCAGTGTAGACAACAGTGAGTAGACTTTGGTGGAGTACAGAGGATTCTTATTATCTTATATCCTTAGGCGTTTTCTTTCATTTTGTAAAAGGTTGGTGGTAAACGCCACACGATGGGGAAAAGGCATATAGACACCATCAGAAGCGAGGAAGATCATCATAACCATCGGAATATTTGCTCGTGAAGCCTATATAGGGTTCCACGAAGAAATCATCTTAAGTTGAAATCGTTGTCATTTCCAAAAATATGGTATCGGATCCTGTGACTAAGAACCAGAAGAGCCAGGTGAGCCGGCCAACCGCCCTAGAAAACAAGTTATCTCACTATATACGAGGTTTAACACATCTGCCATTAAAAAAAAAGCAGTAATTTTCACCATCACAAACCGATGATAAGACACAGTAGGTAAAGCGAAGATATAAAATATATCGATATTGGATCGATTGTAGAAAAAATACAAACAACACCTCACCATTTCTACTGGTGTAGGTGGCTTCAAACATCAAAGAGTTAAATTTTTCTATTATTTGACCTATCAGACCATGAAAGAATAAATTAATACCTTGACTCTTGCGGTTCACACACTTATTCTTTGAATAGGCCACTTGAAAGAATGTGAGAAATATCATTAAGACATATTTGTTTTCTGATCTTTTCGATGGTTTGTGGGATTCTTCTTTGTCTTTAACCGAAAAGAAATAAATACTGTTAGTAAACATTGTGGTAACATGTCTCATTACGACTACAGTAATGTTATTTTCAACTAGGATGAATCTACAACAAATGGTTCTAGTCTCTATTGGGTTCAAAAGGATTTAGTTCAATCTGTCGATTGCTCTGTAGTCGTGGGATATGATAACGTGAAGTTCGAATAGTGTTAAAGTATAAACTACCGTAATAATGAAGAGTTGGAACCAGGTATAAATATGGTTAACATACTAATAGAAAAAGCTCCTTTGTCTAGGAGACTGTTGGTAGTACCATACAGCCCTAGTTAGTATTTTAATATCTGTGTATGAGAGCAAGAAAAAATACGAAAAATTTGCTCTGTAGCATTATTGCTTCATCCTTCTTGTATAAGGAATCAGAGCCGTAAGAAAATGATTGTTGCATCATATTTACATAAAAATAAAAAATGTACTTGTGTGTATAATGGTACTGTGCTACCTATATGTAGATGATGTACCTATAACACGCAACAATAAAATCAATAAAGATCAAATCTCAGATAATATCAAAAGGTGCGACATTTTTTGTTAAAGTGAATAGTGACACACTATTGTTTTATTGATATAGTGATCTAATATCCTTGTAATTGATTAGTAATGATTTGGATTTTTAAAAATTTTTTATGACGTGACGTCTTGTGGTTAAAAATTTCCTTTAAAATTCGTGAACGTACGAACGTTTCTGTTAAATTCGGTTTAACTGGATTTTCAGACATTTTGGGAAATAAGTATTACAATTAATAGAATTATGTACATACAAGTACCTACATGTCCCTGTGTTATTTGTTTAATTTTGAACGTGGGCTTCTACACATAAGAGTCAATATATCGAAAAAAGTTATTAGAAAAAGTTTCTTTAAATGCAGTTTTTAGCCCACAAGCAAAATTTCAGCTGCATAAGATAATTTTGATTTTTTACCTATATTTTGTAAATTGCACCACTTTTGCAAAATAAGACTCAACGTAACCTACATAAAACTTCTCAGTTTTGACAAGGCTTTATTTCAGATACATCTTCTTTAAAGTAGTACCATATTAAATGTGTGTTTTTCTACGAAATCAAAATTGGGCTATTAAAATTTGGTCGCATGTGATGCAAAGTTTATTGGTTTTTGACCCTGTATAAGGTAGATAACTTCATAAAATAAGTATTTTTGAAAACGTAGTTTGTGTCTGAAAGTAAAAAAATAAAGTAAACGGCTTTTAAATTAAATCGTTGAAAATAAATAAACTTTACGCTTTACGTTGGGTTAAACTAAAATTTATTTTCCAGTTAATGAACAGTTTACTGATGACACTGTGTTCTTTTTGTCTTAATATTAAGGTGTATTACTTTCAGACACAAACTACGTTTTCAAAAATATTTATTTTATGAAGTTACCTTATACAGGGTCAAAGACAAATAAACTTTACATCACATGCGACCTACTTTTAATAGCCCAATTTTGATTTTGTGGAAAAACACACATTTAATATGGCGCTACTTTAAAGAAAATGTATCTGAAATAAAGCATCGGCAAAACTAAGAAGTTTTATGTAGGTTGCGTTGAGTCTTATTTAGCAAAAGTGGTGCAATTTACAAAATATAGGTAAAAAGTCAAAATGATCTTATGCAGCTGAAATTTTGCATGTGGGCTAGAAACTGCATTTAAAAATACCTTTTTCTAATAACTTTTTTCGATATTTTCAGAAATAACCCCACTTTTGAGTTATTTTTTAGAAAAAATTAAAATTTGACAGATAATGCGAATCACGTGACTACTATTTTTTTTGCTTAATTTTCATCTCGATTGAAGCAGAACTTGATGCCAAAGTCAAATTTTGAATAAAGCTATTAATAAAACAAATCCCATATGATGCGGACTTTACTGGTGACACTGTATGTCCTGTTGTACTACCCTGTATGTGCCCAGTTTAACAATAAAAATATATACTTGAGTAAATGTACAAGGCTTTACTTGCCGGGACCGTAGCCCGTCTTTATCTAATTCGACACAAATTCAATGAAATTAAACAAATTAACTCCACCAGCTCGGTACACTCCCAATGATATTTCTCAAAACAATAATAGCCATGATGCAACTATGTTGTTTTCTATTTTTTAAGGCTGTATTTACTAAGCACCGATCACTTCTGTCTGATTCAATGATATATTAAAATTTGGCGAGTTACGATTTATGGAGATCGCAAATTTCTTTCGATCGAAAAATTCGCTTTTTACCTAAATTAAATACATAAAACTTTTCTGTTCTCACTTCATTACAGGCTGAATATACAGGGTTATAACTAAGAAACGGATCTCGTATTACTGGTCGAATGGACTCCTTAAGCATATATCTATCGAGTTAGGTTTAGATCGGGAGATCTGGGTGGCCACTCTATTGACCCCCGTCCCCCGTCTACCAATCCACCCTCCTTAGATGAGCAGCGTAATGCGAAGGATCACCATCCTGTTGAAGCCATTAGGTTAAATTTGGCAAATCAGGATCATTATTATTTGGAACTACAGTGACAAGAGATGGAAATTCAGATATATTTCTGCAGTGAGGCTCTAATCAAAGAAAAATGGCCCGATTACCCTATTTTCCATTATCATTTTTATTATACTGGGTGAGGATTTTCCTGTGCCCAGTATCTGTAGTTTTGTCTTTTGTCCATGTAAAGAAAAAGTACTTTCACCTGAAAAATAAATTCTTTCCGGGGTAAATTCGTTGACAGGTGAGAGCAAAAATTGCGTTTTCTATGCCTTCGATAAATTCTTAAGGAATCTAAAGTACGGTCAAAGCAAAGGGTACATGGTATACGTTATTATAAATATACCGTGCGAGCAAAAATTATTTGCATCAAAGAGGGCCTTGCATCTAAGGACGTAATGCTTAACCGTAGAGCTTAATACCTGTTGGGTGTCAGTAACTCCTGAATTAACAATCAATCAGTTATTCCGTCATCTTTGACAGTCGGTACAAGTAATTTGATTCATCGCTAATTTTTCCAATTTCTTGAACAATTCACACATTGGGATTTACGGAACAGCACAAAACATTCATGGTTGAAGCGTATTTTCAAAACGGGGTTAGAGTAAATGGTGAGTGGCAATACAATCCGGGTTTGTACATGGACGATTTTCACGAACATTTTCCTAACGTTGCTTTCATTGCTGGGTATTTTTATCATTGCCTGAAAAGAACCGTGGCTGTGTTTAGGGAAACAGGTTCTATACAACACAAAAAAGGAGCAGAAAGACCATCTGTAAGAACAATAGAACTTGTTGCAAACGTTCGTGAAATAATGCAAAATACGCCAACAAATTGTATAAGATGCATGTCCCAAGAAGTGGGAAGATCTTATGGAACATGCAGGACTATTCTTAAGAAGCATATCAATGTATTTCCTTATAAAGTGCAAGTATTCCAAGAATGTAAGAATGTAAGAATGTGGTATACTTCATACGAAGTCAGTTGAGACAACCTAAATATTGGGGTACGATCAATTTACTGCATCACACACTGAAACTACAATACAAATATAACAAAATTTGTACTGATCGCTCCCTATACAGATGTTCGAAGACAGTCCACGTGGACTTGACAAGTCTGTCATCAATTTTTTTTTAGTTTTTTTATCTGTCTCAACTAAGATCGTATACACTTTAACATTTCTCCAGAGATGCTGGTCAACACTTTCGAAAATATGAAGAGACGTGTGAATTTATGCTTGAAGCATGGCGGTGGCCAATTTCAGCAATTTATGTAATTCTTTTTATTTTTCTTTGTGTATATTCTGACTTTGTTAATTTTGTAAACAACAAAAATAAATTTGTATTTGCTTACTTATTTTATCATCAACCATTTAATAATAGGTGCATAATACTTCTGATAATAAGATCATTATGCTATCCATAATACAACAAGTGTAATTATCATAAAACAACAAGTGTAATTATTATATTTCCCATATGAACTGAACTTTTTTTCAGGCACTGTTTAAATTGATGGTTTTAGATAAAGTATAGTATTTGACTCGCGTCTAATGAACCATAATACACTCGGATGATTTACAACACTCGCCTTTGGCTCGTGCCCTAAACTCCATCCTCGTTTTATTATGGCCTACATTATACGCTCGTTAAATAATATACTATTATTACTCATTAGTTTGGCATATCATGTCATAATATGAATTTGACAAAATTTTAACCTAGATTTGGTTAGATATATCGTCCCCATATTATTGTGATCTAAACCAAGCCCTACGTTTTTTAATCCAAGCCCTCTTTAAAGCAAATTATTTTTGCTCGCACGGTACATAATATTCTTTAAAAATAAAGTACAAGACAAAAGTTTGAAGTAATTTTTTATTATTACTTTATAAAAAATTCTGTTATAATAAAAAGGGAACTCTAAAAAACCGAACCTCGGCGTTCAATGTCAGAGGATGTTGCAAATAGGCTTACGAATACAATAACATTCGGTATGTAAAAAGTTGTAAACTACACACCGTCGCACTATATGACCCACATAAAATAAGAATGCAGAACTCAGCGTTTCTTTGACTTACAATGACACCAATAATAATTATTATTATTTTAAAAATCTTGTTACCAGTCCACAACTCGAGGTCTTGCACTGA
Organism: Polydrusus pterygomalis; assembly: GCA_963969555.1. Classification (NCBI taxonomy): domain Eukaryota; kingdom Metazoa; phylum Arthropoda; class Insecta; order Coleoptera; family Curculionidae; genus Polydrusus; species Polydrusus pterygomalis. The sequence goes on from OZ018383.1 coordinate 14,377,662, forward strand.
TACTTTCTCATCGTCGTCGTTTGAGATGAATTTTTATTATTTATAGCCAACCTACATTCAGTTTTATCATCAACTATGGTGTTCTTATTAAGACAGGAAAAGCGTATCGAAAGAGACTCGCCCTTACACTAAACACTACAGGAACCGATAAAATAGTATATTAACGTACACGTTTTATAAAGTATCATTTTATAGCACGCTTCCATGTTAAAAAACGAGCCGCTTGCGGCGAGTTTTATAACGGGACAAGTGCTTAAAACTGTTTTATATAACACGTACGTTATACTATTTTTTCTAATTTGTAGTTTTTTTCAATAAAAAACACATTTAAAAAAAAAAAATCCTTCAAATTTTGTAAATTTTTATGTCTAAATTTTATGTTGGTAATACTATTTTTTATCATATTATTAGCCTCTGGACAACAAAAATTATTTTGCGAACTGTCATTTTTTGATTTATTGACCCATTTTCACCACGAGATTCTAAAGTTACTTTAGCGATATGAGATTTGAAATTGGACGGAATACGTTGTGTGATCCTTGTACATTCGGTACATATACAGAGCGTTCGGAAATTCGGGCGATTTTGCTACTTTTTTTCGAATTTCAAAAGACGTGATTTTACGTTACGGCATTGCAATTTAGTATAGGGAAGATGGAAAATTCAAATAAAGTTGAAGTTATAATCAACATTGGAAGGTTAGTAGATTGAATTTTGGATAGGATTTGGCAGAAAATGATAGCTTGAAGCATCTACAAAAGATTGATTTATAGATTTATGCAACCAACATACATGACTGTTATCCACACAGAATAAAAAGTAGGTTATCAAGCTATTTTTCCTCTGCGAAAAATGGGTTTTCTCGTAAATCACAAAGGCCGCGCAAGTCAATGAAATAAAGCATTTAAATGTTACCAACATCAAATAAAGAAAAAACGCGTATCGAAATAGCTTCATTACGATACGCAAATGCGTATCGTAATAGACTTGTTATGATACCAAATTAGAAAAATTACTTTAAATGTAAGGAATTATGAATGACGAAGTTCCCAGCAATTCCCGAATTGTTTTTAATTTCTTTAAATATCGTCTTTTAATGTGTTTGTCTTTCTTGTAGAGAGCTGGCTACAACAGCCAAATCTGGGTTGAGAAATGGGAGTTGTTAAATGGATTTGCTATGCTCAGCCTTCTTTCCTTCACTTACAACGCCTTTGAAGTAGCTTTACTGCATTTCCCAGTAAGAATGTTTAGGTCAAACGGTGAGGAGGAATGTTTGGACCAGAACGTCTCTGGTTCAAATCTTGTCAGTGGCAATTCTTTTTAAATTTTGTCAAAACATATTATAAAGTCAAAATGCCTTTATTCCAAACTAACTTTTACAGTTCATTACATGGAATATGGCAATATCATATAGAAAATAATAACCATTAAAAAAAATGAACAATAAAAAAATGGTTAATCCAGTTTAATTCATTAATAAAATATTTAAAAAAATAGTATAAATAATTTAATGTAGTAAATATCTCTTTAGTTGTTTTTGAAAGTTGTCAATTTTTCTGATATTTTTTTGGAAGATTGTTATAATATTTTATTCTTCCGTCATATAAAAGCGATTTTTTCCTAAATTACATTTAGCTGGTATAGTTTGATCATTTGAACAATGTCTGGTGTTATGATCATGTAATGTCTTATTCTCCTGAAGTGTTGTTTGATTTTTTTTCTTTTAAAATAATATAGTGAATTAGAATACAAATTTTTAATTTATAAATGTTTTGATCGTGTAAATACCCTTTCGGTCTAATATAGATTAACAGTTGGTTCTAAATGTGGTAATTTGTGTATACATTTAATAACTTTATTTTGCAATTTTTGTAATGGTTTTAAGTTTGATAAACAAGCAGATCCCCATACAGAAGCTAAGTATTGTAATTTTGAATAATATTAATGAAAAATATATATTTTTTAAGTATTTCAAAGGAATGCAATATCTAGCTTTGTACGAAACAGATACTCAATGAGATATCGAGTTTATAATATACTGGATATGGCCTTTCCAATTTAAATTTTCGTCTAAAACAAATCCTAAAAATTTTGTCATTGGCATTGAATATTTTCATTATTCATGTTAAGGGGTTAATAATATAATTTATTTTATTTTTAGTTATAAACATAAAAGAAGATTTTGTCAAATTTAAAGTAAGTTAATTTGATTGAAGCCAAGAAAGAGGTATTTTAAAATCATTATTAATATCAAAATACATTTCCGCGAAAGTTTCAGCAAAATAAATAATTCTTGTATCATCTGCAAATAGCTTTATATTGCCCTTTAAGTTCAATTTGGAAACGGAATTAATGTAAATTAAGAATAATAATGGACTTAATATTGATCCTTAATAGTTAATATTAAATAACTGGAATAAATTTAAAAGAGGTATTTCCAATTTTCCGTAGTATTTGTATAAAATTTTTTACACCCTTTTACTTAGCTACAATAAGAACCCGTTGTGTTGTCTACGCAACTGAGTACAGGCCTTACCGGGTTCAAAAAACCTGAGAACAAAAGCACCTCTAATTTTTGATCTAATAAATATGTCCCGAAAAAATACACACGAAATTATGTCTTTTTTAATTCGGAACAGGCCAAGCGTAGGCATTTCTTTTGTTTGCCCAAAGAAATATCTTATTTTCATCACACCAATGTAAATCTGCCTGTCTAAATATGTCTGTATGTATTTTCGAAAGATCAGCCGCATATAAAAGAAATGCATCGGTTTAGAGAGGTGTTGCAGACGATACGATAGTTTTAAGAAATTTATTTAATATTGGACGCAGTGCGAACTGGCTCAATGAAATCAGATGAAGTAGAACCTACGGAAACTTAATACTTTTCTAGACAATGACTCGGAAGTTCAACTAACTCGTCCCCCAATGGTCGTAGCTAGGGCTGGGCGATATTGAAATTCCAATATCGTATATCGATATTAAAAAAAAAATATTGATATAGTCAATATAGTATAATATTATCGATAAAACATAAAAATATTATATTATAAATACAGTGTCACCAGTAAAGTCCGCATCATATGGGATTTTTTTATTAAGAGCTTTATTCAAAATTTGACTTTGGCATCAAGTTCTGCTTCGATCGAGATGAAAATTAAGCAAAAAAATAGTAGTCACGTGTTTCGCATTATCTGTCAAATTTTAATTTTTTCCAAAAAATAATTCAATAGTGGGGTTATTTCTGAAAATATCGAAAAAAGTTAAAAGAAAAAGTTATTCTAAATGCAGTTTCTAGCACACGTACAAAATTTCAGCTGCATAAGATTATTTTGATTTTTTACCTATATTTTGTAAATTGCACCACTTTTGCAAAATAAGACTCAACGCAACCACCGGCGTATACAAGGGGGGGGGGGGGGTAATGGGGGGTAATTACCCCCCTCCCCAAGATAACTTAAGCGTAGTTTAATTTTTGTCCTTACTCCTTAAAGTTGCTATTATCTAGTATCCTAGCCAGGCACGTAGATGGGGGGGTACGGGGGGCCCGGAACAAACCCGAACAAACCCGAAACTCAAGCTCTGATTTCGGCAATATAGGCAACACATTAAACATTTCCTACACTATTACATTTTCTTCACCTCAATTATTACCGGGTTTGTTTTTGTGCTTTTCTTGAGGATTTTATGTTGTGTTTTTTATTTTTTCCACTTGAAAACCAAGCACCATGATTCCTGCGGCGCTTTTTTTGCGCGATCCCAATGACCCCCCCCCCCCCACAAAAAAAAATCCTGGCTACGTACCTGATCCTAGCCGATCGATTACCCCCCCAGACGCATAAGCTAGATACGCTGTTAAACGCAACCTACATAAAACTTCTCAGTTTTGACAAGGCTTTATTTCAGATAAATTTTCTTTAAAGTAGCGCCATATTAAATGTATGTTTTTCTACAAAAACGTTATTATGGCATAGCTTAATAATAAATTATAATATAGGGGTTTTAAATTAAATCGTTGAAAATAGATAAACTTTACGTTGTTAAACTAAAATTTATTTTCCACTTAAAAAACACTTTACTGAAGACACTGTGTTCTTTTTTGTCTTAATATTAAGGTGTATGACTGACCAAATTTTTGTGTTTTTCTACAAAATCAAAATTGGGCTATTAAAATTTGGTCAGTCATACACCTTAATATTAAGACAAAAAATAACAGTGTCTTCAGTAAAGTGTTCATTAAGTGGAAAATAAATTTTAGTTTAACTTAACGTAAAGTTTATCTATTTTCAACTATTTAATTTAAAACCCCTTTACTTAATTTTTTTACTTTCAGACTCAAACTACGTTTTCAAAAATACTTATTTTTGGAAGTTACCTTATACAGGGTCAAAAACCAATAAACTTTGCATCACACGCGACCAAATTTTAATAGCCCAATTTTGATTTTGTAGAAAAACACACATTTAATATGGCGCTACTTTAAAGAAAATGTATCTGAAATAAAGCATTGTCAAAACTAAGAAGTTTTATGTAGGTTGCGTTGAGTCTTATTTTGCAAAAGTGGTGCAATTTACAAAATATAGGTAAAAAATCAAAATTATCTTATGCAGCTGAGCGCATGTGGGCTATAAACTGCATTTAAAAAAACTTTTTCTAATACATTTTTTCGATATTTTCAAAAATAACCCCACTATTGAATTCTTTTTTGGAAAAAATTAAAATTTGACAGATAATGCGAAACACGTGACTACTATTTTTTTGCTTAATTTTCATCTCAATCAAAGCAGAACTTGATGACAAAGTCAAATTTTGAATAAAGCTATTAATAAAAAAAATCTCATATGATGCGGACTTTACTGGTGACACTGTATTTATAATACATATAATATTTTTATGTTTTATCGATAATATATTATATTATCGATATATCGAATAACGATATTTAAAAAATAAAATATCGATATATTATTTTGGAATTTCAATATCGCCCAGCTCTAGTCGTAGCACCTTTTGTATCCGTTCACGAAAATATAACGCGACAAGCAAACTTTAACAATGCTAAAACTCCTTCTAATGATAGACCTCTTGGCTGTTAGTTTATTGTTTTATAAACAAACTGACTTTCGAAAAATGCTCCCAAAGCCAGACAATTAGTGACATTTTTATGTGATATTTACATCAGTGGGAAATGCTATGGCGTGGTCGTGTTTTACGCCCAATCATTGGCGTAACAGCCGCGTTATTTACGAGGCAATGAATATATACTCAAACGATAGAGTTGTAAAACGAGGGCATTACGGGATAGACAATACCTGCTGTAAGGTAAGTGGTAACAGGAGAAAAGCGGGTTTAGCGGGTTGTATTGATATAAAACGTATTTATTCCGTAGGCAAACGGAGGGTTTTGAAACGAACGTTAAATAGTTATTTATGTGCCAAGGCAGTAAAGTGATTCTTTATCGGACGAGTCTGAAATTATGAGATGAGCGAGCGAGGCGAATAACAGGCGAGTCGATAAAGACACTTTACTGACGTGGTGCATACAAAATGTTATCGCCAACCGATTAGAATTTATAATATAAAAAATTGAGGTATAACTCATCGCAATAAATCGCGAGAAAACGATTATCAAGCTGTCATAGGGAAAGGCGTTACAGTGACAGGCGATTTTTGATTAATAAATGTCAAGGTCACTAATTTGCGGAGGGTAAATAGTTATTTGTTTTACTAGGCAGAAAAGCACAAGATTTAATGCCGCGGCTGGTGTTATATAGACGAGGCGCAGCCGAGGCTAGGAAACCAGCCAAGGCATTAAATCTGCTTTTCTGTCTAGTAAAACATATAATTTTTTCTCCAAATTTGTTCCAATTTCACGCAAAATCGTATTTTTTATATTTATGTATGTTATTTATGACATTTATTGAATTGTTGTGTTTACTTGTCATTTAAAATTTTAATTTTTAATGACACCTGACAGACTCAAAAGGTGTATTTTTTCTGCCTAGGCATAATCAATTAGGTTTGTTCAGCACTATTCAGCAGATGCAGTAGCTAAAAGCAACAACATCTCCAAATAAAAGTATAGCATTGTGACAAGAACAACCTAGAAGAAAACCAATATTAGAAGTTTAGAAGTTTGAATAAACAGATGGAGCCCACAAATGTAGAGACAATAGGGATGAATATGGTGTATGCCAGAGGCTGGTGAGGCTCCAACCTATATGTTTCATGGTTTGGGTAATACCAGGGAGGTTTAATAACTATAAGTGCCAGACGTTTTGAATGCCACAAAGACAGTTGCATTAATAACGGGTGTAGTCGGTGCAATAGGTTGTGGAAGTCATGAGAGTAAGTTATTTAGGGAAAAATGCTGACTGACTGAGCTTTTATTCCAAAGGTTGTGACCCCTTTTTTAGCAATTGGGGCCCACAGATGTTAAACCAGACTAGCACAGGGCGACTTTGGGCCGTGGGCGAAGAGATTACCCTTTTTCTTACCTACCCTCGGAGGGCGCCAACCAAGTCTTCTCGGACTTATATATTTACTAGTAATGATTTAGGTTTGTCCAGCAAACTCGGTAAACTGGACCGAATAGAACAACATACTGTGACACCAAATATCAAGTAAAAGCAATGTCAGGTTTATTCATACATTTATTCTAAACACATAAAACATATAACATTAAATTATAGACTAGTTGATGGGAGCCAAACAGGCATCCTGGCTGAAGGCCTTTGGAGATTATAGTAATGATAAAATTCAAGCGTGGTAAAATATAAAAGAAATATGATTTGAAATTTTGGGGTTAAACATTCTAAACATTTAGGATAATATCAATTTAAATATAAGAGAAAAAATATTGGGTTTATGCATACAGTTCTGAAAGAGAAGTTATGAGTCACAAAAATAGCCTAAAGAAAATTTAAGTTAATTACAATTGCACTGGTTAACGGCTTATGGGGGGTTACCTTAAAATAAATGTACATTTACCTCTCGGTGATTCCGCTGCCTGCAAGAGATGGTGTTTAAGTGGCTATTATGTGACTGTACAAGTAACATTGAGATTATTATTTAATTAGTCGTAGTAAAAATGGTTATTAAGCATTTTATGGTGGAACGATAAAAATTTATACGGTTATTATCAAAAAAAATTATGTAGGGATGATTTTGTCGACTAGTTACCACTACTCAGGTCCATCGTCTAGTCGAGGGCTCCGGAGGTCTTGAGACTTCGTGTAGCTGGCGGTCACTACTAACAGACCATGCTTACGAACGCTTGTCAGACATCCTGCTCTAAAGCGACTCTTTTGTGTTGACGGAATACCAAGTGGAGAGATTCGACAGCTAATTCATCCTTACGTACTAGGGGACACTACATGGGGGACAATAGACTCTTGGACGGCACTATGTACAGGACATCCTGCAGGGGCTATCTTTCATAGCCTGTGGCTAGAAACGACATTGGGGTCTTTATCCACCCTGGATACAAGACTCGGTACGAAAGTGAGGAAACAAAGCGGTAAATCGGCTCTATTAGATGAGGCCTGCAATGGAAAGAGAAACGTTCTCAGTATTTTGACTTGGTTCTTAAGGATTTGGCTTTCACCAAAAAAATTATACGGAAGAGAGAAACTACAGATATCATTAATTACCTGGGTTGTTGGGCGGCCTCATGGTAATTTTACCTTCACTGAACGATAGTTTTCGTCACGAACTTTGATCGGTAAAACAGCTGAAATTTCTACCGCGATCGTTTATATAGCCAACCGGACTCGGAACTGTCAAAAGTTTCAGTCCTCGGAAAAACAAGCAAAGAAAAAGGTGGCATGAAATACCTGAGAGGTATGCCCACGCGTAGATTACACGAGGAGGACCTACTCCAGTCCGAAAACACATCAAAATTCCCGAGGGATAAAATTCCTCACTAAAAATAACTTCTTGGAACTGTCAAAATCTAACTTTTAAGCTGATTCCTTTCTAGATCCGATCGGCGTAACAATACGCGTTCCATTCTCCCAAAACTGTATCTGTGGCGTCGGATCGGATACACAGAAGAAAGAGGCCGTCGCAACCAACTTCTCCGGCGGGCAACCTGCTACAAACCCTACTTTCACACGGTAGCCTGTTGGTCCAATACCTATTTTGTGTAAAATAAAAAGTAGACGACGATACTCTAACCTCAGAATATCTGACCCAAAATAGAAGGTATTATTTGTATGTTTATGGACAATTAGGAATTTTCGTTGGTGAATTCAAGATCTATAAAGGATTATGCAATAAAACGACAGTCTGAGATGTAACACCAGGGATGTTTGTTTTTTTTGTTGACCCCTGACCAAATTATTGGGAATAGGACTCGTAAAGGTAGGTAAACTTTATGCCTCAAAACAATAAGAAAATTAAAATTGTTACAAGGTGCAGCACTTGGTTTTTATTTACATGGACTTACATGCTATAAACATGAACGGAAGCATTGCCTTGATGTATATGAACCGGCGAAAAAATATACAGTGAGAAACCTGTAAATTCAACAGCAGATATAGTATACAATAGATCGTACAGCAAAAAATACAATCAATGAATGTGGAGGGATGTATCAAAATTAATGCTAGTAGACAAAACATCATCTTTAGCTGGAAACAATTAGGGTGTTAAAATATAATTGACGCTACTGAACTCATGAGATAAATTCATATACAAATAGTCAAATAAACATAGGGAACTGTTACCCGAGACGTCAGATTTGAAATTTAAAATTATCCCATAGCGAGCTACTTCACACCGACCCGCTTTGTTTCGGTTTTATATCGGTGCAGCGTTTTTAAACGCCTTCAGATATATAGGGTTAATGACTTGGATTTATAGCCGAGTTGTAAAAACGCTAGAAAAAATTGTTTTGTTATGGGCTTTAAATCTAGCTATAGAGTTGAATTAGCAATGAATATTGCCATTTTAGCTTCGAAAAAGTATCAGACAAAAAGCTCCTTATATAGAGACCCAATACGGGGCTTTTCTCATCGCGTCGCATCGCATCGTCGACAACTACCGAGAATAAAGTAGCTACTACAAATGAATATTTTGCTTAAACTTCCTGCTACAAAGTGCATCTTTCAGGGGAAACAGCCAAATAGCAAGCATGAATAAGCCAGAAGAGTCTCTGTTCTGCATTGCCGCATACCACAGTTTATGTATTTATAACCATCGGGCTCTGTTGCGCATTCCTTTGCTCGCCTCTTATCTCGATGCCAATTACTTAGGCAACAAATTGCGCCTGTGGAAAATTGAGAGATCGTATTTTACCGATTCTTTCTACCTTTAACGGCTGCAAGTTGTTCTGTATTCAGTGTTCGGTACCATAATCTCCATATTCAAGATATGGACTATTCTTTTTCTTTATAACTTTTTAAAATGTATGTATCATCGCAAAATGATATCTACTTTGTTCTTTAGAACCATATCAAAATTATAGTTCTTTTCGAACTAAATAGTAGGGGGAGGAGGTTCAATGACTGACAAATCACCCCACTTACGAATAAAGCAGTTTCGTACTATTATAAACACTGTTGTTTAACCGCTTATTATATTTGCATTTGCACTGCTCCAGGCTTATATTTGATAGAATATACAGGGTGTTTCTGTAAGGGTGGCTACCGGCCATATCTCGGAAACTACTAGGCATATAAGCTTGGAAAAAAAGTTATGATTAAAGCGGTCATGAGAAAATTATGGAAATTACCTTTAAGTTCCTCATCTCGCCGCAAGGGGGCACAATTGAATTTTTTTTTTTTAATTCTTAATTTCTCCGAAAATTCCCATATTAAGGTGTAACTCTGATTACATCATCGAAAAGCTTAGACAATTCTGCATCATTTTGGTTTAGGGCTCATTGGCTTACCGACCTTGATAAGAGTGGGGGAAGCTATTGAATGTGTAAACATTAAAATCGCGGTACCTTCTAAACGACTTATCCGATTTTACTAAATTTAAGCTTGTTTGGAAGGGAATGGTAAGTATCTTCAATCGCCGTATCCAACAGTACACGATAGAGTTTAATAAAATTGCTAGAGGGCGCAATTTGTAATAATAATAGTTTTTTCGATTTTATCCCGAAAATTCAATATCATACGGTTTAACTGTGACATCATAATCGAAAAATAGATGAAATTTGCAAGAAAAGATGCGAATACCGTAGTTCGATATCTTTGTTCGTTTCAGAGTTATTGCCAAAACAATAATAATTTTTAATACAAATTGTGCCCTCTAGCAATTTTATTAGAAACTATCGTGTACCATTGGATACGACAATTATTGAAGGTTACAGCGATTTTAATGTTTACACATTCAATTCCCCCACTCTTATCAAGGTCGTTACGCCAATGAGCCGTAAACCAAAATGATGCAGAATTGTCTAAGCTTTTCGATCATGTAATCAGAGTTACACCTTAATATGGGAATTATCGGAGAAATTTAGAATTTAAAAAAAAATTTCAATTGTGCCCCCTTGCGGCGAAATGAGGAACTTAACAGTAATTTCCAGAATTTTCTCATGACCGACAGTGAACATTTTTTATTTATTTTAATACAAAAAATTAATTTGTACTACAAATTTTGTAGCCATTCCTACTGGCAAACCTTTTGTGTTATACAAAACGACGATTCCCTTTACAAAAGATACCGGGGATCATCATTAAAGATTAAAATATAATTGCAAGAAGTCGGAAAACTCCTCGGAACTGTAAGAAAACTTCTCTCGGACCGTATTTTAGTCGACTTAACAACACGGTGGGTGTAAATGCAGACGCGCTGTGGGTTTTATTTACAGTATATTAATCTGCCGCGCTTCGCAAGAATATCGGAAGAGATGGAGACCGGAGAAGAAGGAGACGAGAGATCGAAGAGATCCAATGTGAAGGAGTTAAATGATATCTATAGAAAAAAGAAAAACTCAAAGTCTTTCTCCACAATTTTGTATTCGAATAACTAGGCGAACCTAGAATGATTCATAATAAATTAAATCGACATGTTTCGAGTGTAGAAACACTCATCATCAGGAAAACGAAGTAAATGGTACGATGCTGATGTTGTTAGCAGTAGAGAAAATAACAAGTGAGACTAAGCCGTAATGGAGCTTTCGATGGTACATACGAGGAGTGAAAAAATTTGAATAGTCAAAAGACAGAATGGACATCAGCATACTGAAAAGTCAAGGACCAGTGCAAAGCCACTGTCTTGGGTGGGAAATGAAGAGAAAAAAGAAAAATTAGAGAGTTTTAAAAAACTTTGTAAAAAATTATTTTTAAGTGTAAGTAATAAAAATCTTTAGTTTAATTCAACTATGTCGGAGACATGTGAAAGTGGTAAAATAAGAGGGAAAGAAAAAAGAAAAAAATGTTTTTCGTAAAAGTCATGTAGATGCTTTCTGTAAAAGATAAAAAAAGGGAATGTAATAAATGAAATGTAATAAAATGAGGTAGATTGGCTTACCATTTAGCTTGAAATAAAATACTGTTGGCGTACCAGGCTTGTTACGGCCCAGTTACCCCAGCAGGAGCTTTTAGAGACTTTAAAAATTAGTTATTTACTGACAGTTAGAATTAGCTATGTGACTAAGAAACTATGATCATGCCATAATCATTATAGTTTTCTTATTGTCATTATTCCAACTAATCTAGTAAAGTAGGGTATACAGGGTGTCCGGAAATGATGAGCAAAAAATTTAGGGGAAAATAAATGCTCTCTGCTCCTATATTGTTGTTTCGAAAATTGATTATTAACGAAATTACATCAGGGCGTTAAAAGTTAAATTTGATTTGCAGTTTTTTTTGCAATACCTTTTGCCACGCTCATAAAATTTTGACGATATCTCGTATATGGGGCTTTTTCGGGAATCGCCCACAGTTTTTTTTGCATTTTGTAGAAAGCGCCACATAGGAGCCTATACTGTAATTTGAATGGTCCCAGCTTTTTTGTCCTACACTGTATGCGCATTTTGACTGATTTTTTTTTATTCTCCTAACCTTTTGTAAGTATACTACTTTTGTTTTGATAAATCTAACCGTTTTCGAGAAAAACGCTAAAATAACATTGCTTGCATGTGATGAATACTAAATCATTTTAATTTATTTTCAACCTTAAACATGGCATAGCAAAGGAAGAAATATTCCATGGAGTTCGTCGGAATTTTTTAAAAATAATTAATTTATGCATTGAGGAAGGACGTCACTTTGAAACTTTGATTTGAATATTTAATTTATTGTTCTAGTAATATATAATGTACATATTTTAAAACTGCAAATAAAATTTAACTTTAACACCCTGTATAAACCTCTAAATGGTAAACAGCTTCTTGTATTGTACTTCTTCAACGATTTTTGTCTAGTAAGCAGTAATTTAAGTAACTTTGTATCACTGTTTAAATTTGTGTATTTTAAATTTTTTTTTCTGAATTGAACAATTATTAAAGACTGAAAAACAATATAAGAGGCAAGATTGTTTCATATTATAGGCCGTAAAAACTGCAATTACATTACAATGTAATTTTTTGTAAATATGTAGGGTTAACAATTCATAATTGGTAAAGGTAAGCCTGACTATCGTTCTTTTATTTTGGATGAAATGGACTACAGAACAGCTTCTATCAAAAACAAAATTACGGATGGAATTGGAAATGGAAGCCTTGTATCATCATCAGTACCAGAAACCTCGCAATGCATGTTTTTACTTTAAAAAAAAATGAATCCAACTTCCTGAACGTTTAAAAAAACATACAAAACATTTTCTGTCTCGAGAAATTATCAATCAGGAAATTATATTTTAAACCTTTGAATATACATTTGATCCGCCACTGGGCTTTCCACTTTGCTCAGAAAGACCGGTTACGGCCTTTTTTCTCGAATCAATGAAAATACCGAGAAAGGCGAGGTCACATGCAGACAGAGGATAATTTTTTATTATTTTAATTCTTGAGTTACTAAAGATGAAGATGAGCATAGTGTACAGCATACTTACCTATAAATCAGAATAGAAGAATTAGTAAAATGGTTAGGCAATAGTTATTTTCGTCTGAAAACTGACAATTTACTGTCTAGAAAAATGGGTAATAAGGAAAAGCACACAACCGTTCTAAGGCAGCAAAATAAAAATTACAACCATGACATTTTTTTCATTTCATTTATGAGGGACGAGAGACAGACTCATGTCTATCTATACAGATGGAAAGCTCAATGTAGGTATAATGTATATATGCTTATTCGGAAAAGAAAACGTACTGTCAGATGAGGTATTTGTACCATCCATGAGGAAGAAAGTTCAAATTTTCCACATATCTACATAATGCAATCAATATGTAGGGAAAAATTGAAAATTCTTTTATAATTGTTGACAAAATGGTAAACTTCGACATCCGTATCGGCGGCGTCATATTTAGGGGTTGAGAAAGAAAGCCCTATCTTAAATTTTATTCAACTAAGAAGAAAATTAAGAAGAAACATGCAGACGGAGCGGCGGCGGTCCTAAATCCATTAATAGGGATACTGACAGGGCACTGCGTACTGAAATAGCACAATGTCGCTCTTTGGAGGAGGACCCGATGTGCACTGGCGGATCCAAAGGGGGGGGAACGCCCCCCCCCCCCCCCATGTAAGACCTCAAAAAAATGATAGTTAAAAAAATGTAAGGCATGCAGTATTCCTGCAATAAAAAATGCTATTTGGAAAACTTAAAGAAAGCACCAATTTTATAAGAGATTCTGCTCTTCGAATGATCGAGTTTATTGTCAAACTCAAAGAAGCAAAAGAACATTACCATCCTTTAAAAAAAAATTAAAAAATGTGTGAAACTAGATGGGTGGAGAAACACGAAGCTATTATTGACTTCTTGGAAATGTTACCTACAAAATGGCAATAGTGTATCATCCTCCAAAGCTAGTACCCTTTTAGCAGCCATTATAACACCTGATTTCTTGGTATCTCTTTTTATCATCAGTGATTGTATTAAATTATTAATACCTCTATCTACTCAACTACAAAGTGTCCAACTCGATATTAGCAAAGCTTATGAAATTTCTAATTTAGTCTTAAAGGCATTGAAAGAAATAAGATCTGATAGTGATAATTATTTTCACTTGATTTTTGAAAAAATTTATTCCACAGCCCAAATTTTAAATATCGAAATTAAGTTGCCCAGAACTACTAAGAAACAGACAAATCGTGCAAATTAGGAATTCACTGATACAGAGCAATATTATAAATTATCTACTTTTTTACCATTTTTAGATTATTTAATTTCTGAATTAAAGTTTAGATTTTCTGAAAAACACTCCAATGTAGCTGAATTATGGAACATTGTTCCTACTATGGAGGGCTTTAGGAAGGAGTCCGATCGAAAATGGCTGTTCTTTAAATTTACGTCCCTGTTTAGTAGTTAGTTCGCTATTTCCCGGTCGCGGCGCAGTGATCGTCAAGTGTTTGAGTTTTTACAGGTTTTGATAGACGTCAGCGGTATTTTTATCCAATAATTAATAAAATAAGCTTTATTAGCATTATTATATAATATATACATATCTCAGCCTGTAGAGGGTTTTAGTTAAATAAATTTAATAAAACAGTTGATTATCCCATAAGAACCCATGCATTTTACAGATTTAAAGGAACACATGCGCCCCTGACGGCCATTTTTAAAGCTGCTTTACCGATCCAAAACTTTGCCCGAAACCAATGTATTGCGATCGGACTCCTAACCTAAAGCCCTCCATAGTTCCTACCTACCTTGATAAACTCAACCAAAAAACCTTTTTGGCTGCCATAAAATTTTATCAGGATGATATATTTTGTTCTGTGGCAAAGTTAGAAGGTGAGTTAAAGTTATGAAAGCTATATTGGGAACAGAAAGGCGAAAAACCTACCAATATAATTCACACAATTATAAAAACTGATTCATACTTTCCGCATATTAAAAATATTAGCAACAATTCCGGTAACCAGTTGTACACCAGAGAGATCATTTTCTTCCTTAAGATTGTTAAAATCTTAGTTAGGTAAGTATAGCGCCCTTACAAGTAAATTCAAATAAATATAGCGGGAATGAGGGCAGGCAATGAAATGACACAATTGTATTTCTCCCAACGTTTCGTTTTATATTAAAACTTTTTCAAGGGTCAATAAAAAGGTCTTTAAGCCTATATATTCATTCTGTAGAATAAAAACACACATTTCGTCGAACACACATTGGACACCTGTACATATCCGAACTGTCAGCACCTATATATTCATTCTGTAGAATAAAAACACACATTTCGTCGAACACACATTGGACACCTGTACATATCCGAACTGTCAGCACCCCGGTGCTCTTGAGGGAGCATTTCGACATGTCAAGTGGGAAGAGAAGGGTATACTAATCAATGGAGAACGACTTACACACTTGAGATTTGCCGATGATGTGGTACTCATTGCGGATAATCCGGACGACCTACGAGAAATGCTGCTTGAAGTGGACACAGAGCTAAGCTAGATCGGTCTACAAATGAACTTAAATAAGGCCAAAATAATGTGCAAAGAAGACCCCCAAATAACTATTAAAGACCAACCCATTGAAAATGTAGAAAGCTATACATATCTGGGACATCAACTGAAACTAGGAAAAGAAAATCAGACCACCGAGATATACCGCAGAAGAAGATTAGCATGGACGGCGTTCGGAAGACTTACATATATCCTAAAAAACCAGAATATTCCCATAAGATTGAGATCAAGACTATTCGATCAGGGCATCCTCCCTGTGCTGACCTACGGATGTCAAACATGGACACTAACAAAACTAACAATGACCAAATTAGCCGTAACCCAAAGATCCAGGGAAAGACAAATGCTGGGAATAACATTGAGAGACAGAAAAAATAACGAATGGATCAGAAACATTACGAAAGTCAGAGATGTGATCGAAACCATTGCCACTCAAAAATGGAACTATGCCGGACCCATAGCCAGATGTACGGACGCGAGATGGAATAACAGACTGCTGCACTGGAGACCATACCTAGGACGACGAAATAGAGGAAGACCACTGATGCGCTGGACAAACGACATAAAACTAACAGCAGGGTTTAACTGGATAAGAGAAGCGCAAGACAGAGAGAGATGGTGCCATATGAGGGACGCCTATGTTCAGAAATGGACTGTGTAAAAAGGGCGTTTTGAGATTTGACAGAACGCAAATACCGTATTTAAAACAGATTACAATGAATTTTACCTAGCCGTGTCCGAGGGTAAAAATGAAATAAACGTGACCTTTTGCAGCGTTCCTTTCTTCAACGTAAACGTCCTTGGCATTAACAAAATATTTCAGAAGCTTAATTTTGAATTATTTAACAGTACCTCAAATAAAATACATGTTTTTCGGTCAGGTGATAAACGGAACAGCGCCAGCGATTTGTTACACTCGATAACAGTTTAAACTTTTAAATCGTTTATTTCTGAAACGGTATCTACATAAAAAATCACTCGTGTATCTATTTCATTTAATGCGTACAATAAGAGTAAGTCTAAAAATTCATCGAAAAAAATAATAAAAATTAATAAAGTACCGGCCGACGCTTTCCATTTACAGATGCGTGTTACAATTTCACCTGCACTTTCCTGGTTGATTTCTAGTAATTTCTCTTACTGTTTATAAGTAAGACGCTCGTACACACGTTCATATTATTCGGAATGCTATTCGTGAAATTATTATTTTTAAAAAGCGAATAATTGTGGCATATCGGACAAGTGTGTAAACGTTTTTTTATATTGGAATACACAGGGATCCAAGCACCATGGATACCCTGGCGCGGGTACCCATAGACAATTTACCTTTAGATAAGCAAACAATAATCACGAAAGTGGCAGATTTATAGCCTCGCGCATGTAAACAAAGCTAGTCACTATTAGACATGCGCACTGCAACATTATCGTTTGACGAATGGGAAATTAGACAGGTCCGGGCTTTAAAATTTCAATTCTTGCCAAAAAATTGGACTTTCTTCTCAATTTTTGATCAAGCTGGGAAAAAGGTAGGATTTCTGGTATTTTTAGTAGTAGCAAATCTATCAGATTTTAAAGATAGAAAATTGTTTTTAGGGTTTTGTTTTTAAAATTTATTTAAAAATGATTCGTCGTCGTGTTTTTACTTCGAAAAGGAAGAGAACAAGAACAAGTCAATTAAACTAGTCTTATAAAATCGAATATAAAAACAAACAAAACCAGCAAAATAACCAATCTTCGATGTTATCGGGTACCTAATCTCAAGTCAAATATTAGTTGGTATATTGGTAAAAACTTGGGTACGTGTAAAACATTTTCAAGCAAAATTTCTTGTTCAAGAATTTGAAGTGTTTGCCCGAGAACTTGACCCGTGGAATACTGGCTTTATTAAAAGCTTAAGGACGGGGTGTACAGATTTTACCAAAAAATTAACCAACCAGCAACTTTGACAAAATTAATTTTCTCACAATCAGACACAATTCACTAAACTACACAAAAACTAGAAATCCGTAAATATTAATCACCCACAATACTTTTTAATTAAATATTATCGAGAATACGTGCCCTGGCTCGTGGCACAAGAATATTTTAATTGTTCGATTCGAGAACGATATACAAGAAACGCATTTGGATTATGTAATCGGATGTGTTATAGATACAAACCAAAGAAGAAATCAGCTGATTGGCGATTTTCACCCGAACCGTTTGCACTTTCTTTTTATAGTAAATGTGCCTAATAATATGTTGGCTTTAATTAGTTAACTCCCATTTTGTTTGTTTCCTTTATAGAAAAAAAATAGAAACCGGGAAGTTACACACGGAATAAACCTCCAATTAACAGAGGTCTATATTACAGGCAAACGGGAGGAATCATTTTTTTTCCAGTGCTGTATGCACATCAGGAAGAACGTACTCGGTAAAATTGTAATCGTTAACGGAGCCTTTGGACCGGGGCTGAAGCCTTTAAAAATGGTAAAAAGTGAAAAATAATAATAGTAGGATGAAACCCATTGGAAAAGGAAGAGAATAAGTATAACAAAAATGAAAGGAAAAATAATTTACGGGCGATCCGAGGTCGGGAAGTGGAAAGGGGTGAGTTTTTAAGGGTAGAAAACGATTTATCTCGATTTCCGGCAAAACTACAAGTCCTATATGGAAAAACGTTAAATGGCAAAGTTGTAGGTAATAAAAAGATCTGTAACTTTTGTATTTACACTTTTTTTACGTAACCTCAAAATTTATGTAAAAAATTCAAATAACCAAGTTTTTGGTTTTTTATTTTTATCTTTTACTTTCATGAAATTTGGTGAAAACTTACCTTTTTATGTTCCAAACACACTGTAATTTTTTTGATTTAAAATATTTATTTTTTCACCTTATTTTGACTTAATATCGAAAAAGCACCCTAATTTTCAATCGAAAATTCTCACGTCAAAATATCTACTATTTTAAAAAAGTCGGTGGGCTTTTTGTTCTTTGAAATCTCTACTTTCTAATGGTGTAAAAAATATATACATTACTATGGTAAATGTGATGAAATCCCCTTTAAATCCTACCTTTAATTATATTTAGAACAACTATTTTCGCATGTTTTTTGCGATCTTTATGTTTTATGGATTTGTAATTTTTTTGTTTATCAATGTAAATGGAATCTTACGTTTTTCGAGTAATTAAAGTATAAATTTTAATAAATAGCTTAAAATTGTACATAATGATTAAAAAGAGAAATATATTAAATCAAAAAAATTACATTGTGTTTGGGACATAAAAAGGTAAGTTTTCACCAAATTTCGTGAAAAAAAAAATGTTTGCAAAAGATAAAAATAAAAAACCAAAAACTTGGTTATTTGAATTTTTCACATAAATTTTGAGGTTATGTGAAACAAGTGTAAATACAAAAGTTGTAGATCTTTTTATTACCTACAACTTTGCCATTTAACGTTTTTCCATAGGACTTTTTGCCGGAAATCGAGATAAATCGTTTTCTACCCTTAAAAACTCACCCCTTCCACTTCCCGACCTCGGATCGCCCGTAAATTATTTTTCCTTTCATTTTTGTTATATTCTCTTCCTTTTCCAATGGGTTTCATCTTACTATTCTTTTTTTGGTTTCAAAAATTATCGACCCTGGTCTACTTTGAATACTTTAAGTTTGGTCTTAACGAAAAAAAAAATAGGCATTCTACTTAGTGTTATTTTTATATTACGATAAGTGTTTGTTCTTTCTAATGAACAAATCTTAAGTTCCTTGACTCCTTCAATAGCCGATAACACTAAGCTAAACGCCTTTTACGTATGATGCGTATTTTCCCATCTTTCTACCGAGTTACGCTCTACAGCGATTCAAGATGGCGCCGATAAACACAATAGGGTGCCCCCGGGTACGCTACTTGGGTCGGTACCTTAGAATAACATCGGTGAGACTTTTCAATGTGCTTATTATGTGATTATTGTCAATGATAGAGAGGCTATTGTAAACGTAAGTGATTTTTTTACGAAATTAAATACTTAATATTGTCATTGTTGTGTATTAAACATTTAATAATTTTGTTCATTATGTTATTATTACTATAAACAGAAAAACCAAAACCATTGCTTTCGCCAAAGACCTTACAAAGTCTAGACGTCAAGGAAACGTGGTCACAGTGGGGTGGATCAAAAAATGACTTGCATCATGCATCGAGGAAAAATGACATCGCTGACAAAAAGAGCTGTTGGATTCATTGGGCCAGAACCACTAAAGGCATTAAATAATTCTCTATAGATGCGGTCATAACATAACAAAATCCAAGAAAAACCTATGATTAGGCACGTGCAATCTAACGGGGCACTGTCAACTTTACTGCGAAGCTATAAGCTACACACCATTTGTAGAGGATGTGAACAGATAGATGAGACTGACTAACATAACCTCTGTGATTGTCGTTCTTTCTAATGAGCAGGAACGATGCTTTTCTATTTTCTGGGGGATGAACGATGGGTCAAACGTGCAGTAAACCAGAGCTCACCCATCGTACTTATCAGATCTAAGGCATTTACGGGAACTGTGACCTCGGGATCAGTTGGATTACTTACTACCAGCAGATAGATAATGGTAAATGGATTGGATATTACCGAGGAGATTAGCTTCCAAACGTATGTAGCTAGTATTAGTAATCGTAAGGTTGACCAGACTATACGTTTCCATAAAGTCCTTTTTAGATTGTTTTATCTTCTTCGGTAACACAGAAATGGGCGCATGTTTACAGAATTTATTCCAGTTAAGGTTTTCACTCTGTATCTAACAACCTCGCTTACGAAGGATCCCGTAAACGGATACAAAAATTTTAATTCTTTTATCTAGAACAAAAAGCAACGGTATGCCATAATAGTTTACCTCTTTCACTTGGATTATTGGTCAACAATTTAAAAATGTCTTAAGCCAAGGCTAATTCGAAAAAATATAATAGGTAGTGACGTAACAGCGGTTTTTTTAAGCACTTGGCGAAGGTATTTATAGGTTACTTATTTATAAGTATATGAAAGAAATTTTATAGACATTGGAACTATACAGGTTTTGGAAGAAGTATTGCTCGCATTTTAAATGTATTAGCTAAAGAAACAATATTACCATTTAGGAAAAATGTAAAGATACTTTTATAAAATGTCGTAAACTTACTTACCCTCCATCTTTGTTGCTGCCTAATGCCCGCTCAATTGTTCCTAAAAAAATTGAAAAGATATTAATTTATAATTCTTTTACGAAATATATTATAGAAAAAATGAGCTAAATATATCGCTGAAGTGAGATTTAAACATATCAGTAGCATACGATCAACATTTCTTCATAATCCTTAATCCCCAGACGATACATTTGCCACTCTTCCCTAGGTTTTGCTTGAAGCTGGACCTACGTCAACACCTATACCACTAGAATCTACCGGGTCGAACCAGTCGGACCGGATGGATTACTCATCTCATACTTCGCTGTGGTGCTAAGACTCTTAATGAGTGTTAAGCTTGATAAGAAGAGGTGAAGTGGAAATATAGTGTATAGAACAAGGACAAGGACATTTCTAGTTTCGTCTAGTTTCGTAGGAGGAGTCAGTAGACGAATGTTGATAAGAAACAATTGTTTGTAATTGGTTGGGATAAAGGGTTCCACTTCTAATAGTACATCCAAGGAAATCCCCTTTTTATTAACGTGCCAAATTATTGCTGACATAGCAAAATGGAATCCCTTCTTCCACTTGATAAGGGTAGCAAAACTGTATAAAAACTCAAAGGAACACTTATTCAGGAAATTGTAACAATTATTATTCAAGTGTAAGGGTAACCTCTGCCTGTTGGTATATTCAGTTTAAAGTCAAGATTAAATTCAATAATTGTTAAAGTCATAAAGAGTTATGCACAGTGGCGCAATGAGGGGGGGAGGGCGTAGCCCCCCAAATTCGAAATTAGCCCCCCCCCCCTAGACCAATTGCTGTATCTTAGAAAAATAAAAAAATGTAACTAATCGTAATCATACTTGATTGCCCGTATCGCGCTGGGTTTTTAACCAAAAAAATGGCGAGTAAATTTTTTTTATAGAATTGTAGATTCTATTTTAGGATTTTTGAAAACAAGATTTTTAAACGAAAGTCTTATTATAGCAAGGGCAGTGGACCACTTTTTTAAATTGGACTTTAATGGTTCCATTTTATTTATTGACCATTATTTTGAACATTTCAATCTTACAAAAAATACTGTATGAGATATGACTGTATTGAGAAATGTTTTGATTAGAGCTAATAAAGAACTAAATTATGACAATTTTAAAAAAGAGTTGCATCCAGAAATGTACCCTTCTCTTTATACACTTTTTAAAATTGCCATAACATTGCCAGTATCATCCGCACAATGCGAAAGATCATATTCAGTAATGAGATTGATTTTAAATTGGTTAAGGTAACCATGTCGCAAGTCGCAAGACAGATTTTCACCGCTTGCAGTATTGTTTATCAAGAGAGATGTAAAAATAGATTTAGATAAAGTAGTAGATAAAAATATGCTTTAAAAGATAGAAAAATGTCTTTAGTATTTTAGTTTTAAGGTAGTATCAACATGCTTGCCAACCTATAACCTATTTCGCGTAGATTTATTTATTTTTTCTACCTTTTACACAAAATTTAAATAAAATCAATATAGTCTTCATATTCTATAGGTACCTAATAATTAACATGTTAAATAAATATCAAGGAATTTCATAAGTTATTTAAGGAGAATTGTATATCAAAAAATATCGGTTAAGATTTTTTTCAACATTATTATGTCATTGTTCTTTCACTACACAATTCTCCCAAAATAAGCAATGAAATAAATTGATATTTTTGTAATATATTAGATATTTTACCTAAATAATGTGCAGACGATATTGACTTTATTTAAATCTTAGTCAATAAAATAATAAACTAAGAAAAACAAGGCGAAATAGGTTATAGGTTGGCAATGAATTGAATGACGTTGATAATTCCACCTTAAGAGTTTTTTAAACTTTTAAAAATGTTCTTAGGTTAAGTGTACTATGTATCTAATAAAAAAAACTGTTTTATAAGTTAAGTCTAAAAGTTAACATGCCCATTTTGAGGATATCATTAACTTGCCAAATTGACTTGTCAAATTGCTTACTTAGTTTCTTAAAAATCTGATTTATCCTCAAATCAACTCTATCTTAAGAGCTAGGGCTTAAGCCCCCCAAATGCCTTTATCTAGTTGCGCCACTGGTTCTGCACCAGAACCAGTCTATTTTGCTCCCATTGCGTAAGTGTTCTTTGAGCAATTTATCTAACTGTTTATTGTATAAATTTTGTATAATTCTCATTTTGGTCAGAGTTATCTATTAAGTGAAAATTGTTTCTTTAAACTTACTGGAATAACACCTTCCTACAGCAAGTAAAAAGGGGCAATCTCTCTTCTTATTAGAAAACTATTTAAATTCACCGTTTTATACCCTCAACTCGTTAATTTGTATTTTATTCGCAATACTTATTGTAATCTTTCATGATCTCATTGCTTTGCTGTTCATCAAATAAATCTCTTAAAAAATCCTTAGTGTTTCAGTGAATTAATAGCGCACCATAAGGGCACAGTAAATAATAAGCATAAATCAAAATCATCTAAGCTACACAACCCAGTCGCCTACCATTTTGATACGGGACATTATAAACCCACAAGCTCTTGTCAGAGTCCTAGAGTTCTCAGTGACTGACGAGTTAACCACGAAGCCACCGAAGCTGATGTTGCCTAAACCTAATGTAAAGAAACAGAAGCAAATTTTGTAATAAAACACTAAACTTATTATCGAAAGGGACCATAATATAATAAATGCTTCCACGGAGATTTACCTAGATTAGTATATTATAGTTGTCGGTCCGCGACACGCCTGAAAAATTCTGTAAACACTCGTTTGTGCTTAAACAAGCACGATGACTTTACGAATTAATTCAATCGTTCACCTTTTGTTGCAAGCAAGCACGCGAAGGAACAAATTATCTTTGGCTGCTGGAGGTAAACGAGGGCTTGTGCCATTTTTTCGCAATTTTTTTCTTGCGGCATAATATTAAGCTGAGATAAACGTTTTTAAAGTTTTTGGTAATTATTATTGATCTGTTTTATAATGTGTAATGGTTTGGTTATATGAATAAAAATCGTGCAACTAAGGGTTGTAAAGGAGAAAAAGAGTCGTGTCATATAATTTGACTAAGGGTTGTACCGGGTGAATCAACGATTGCGCGGAGGAATTTTATGCCTTCAAGATAATATTTATACATAATAACCTTTTGTTATTGTATGGTCGGTTATTTCGCACAATTTAAAAAGATGTTGAATTATACAGTGTGCGCTCATAAAGAACCCAACAAACAATTATAGACTAAAAAAAGGTGACTTTTACCTAAGGTTTTTACTATAAAGCCATTACATAGTCAGAAGTGAGTAATATAAACTATACTTAATCACTTGTGGGGAATAAAACCAAGGTAATAAACTGGTAAAAAACACCTGTCATTAGGAGAATTGGGCTTCACAGACAAGGCCAAGTAGTCTTCTTCGTGTGATTTTTACCTGTATTTAACCTTTGTGGGCCTATGTTGGGCTATCAAGTTTATAGAAAACCATAACCACAGGAGGCAGGAGTTTTCTTCAATCAGAACATGTCACGTCAGACCATATTGATTTTTAAAATGGAGTGGTATTATATAGAAACCTATAAAATCACTATTTCATCTATATGAGGTGAAAAAAAATAGGTGCGCGCGAAAAATGTTCGTATAGATTTCAATTTTACCTTGAAAACTTAGCGTGTCCCCGAAAAAAAGGCATTTAATTAAAAAAAAAACAAGGTGAATTACAATTGAAAATACAAAAAAATTAAAATAAAGCCAATATTTTGTTCTTGGACGAATAACTTAGCTTGTTTATGTGGTCGGTTTTTGTAATATATTTGTTTTTGTTTTAGTGTTACAAGTAATTTAACAAAATTAATTAAGATAATACACCATGTTAAAAAAAGATGGCGTCAGTAAAATATTTTTCTAAAGGTCGTGATTTCCAAAAGAAGAGAGCTGTTTGGCTGTGAAGAAATGATTTCAGTCATTACTATAACCTATTTTATACTTTAAAGTCTTCTGGGCTTTAAGTACACCATGTAAGATACAGGGTGAGTTTTTTAAGTGTTACAAGGCGATATCTCGAAAACGGTTCAAAATATTTTCTTGAAATGTTAGTGAGGGAACGGGGAGATGGGGGGACATATTTAAACATATTTTTGATGTCTACCCCCTTTCCCCATTTTGAGGGGTGGGGGGGGTAACTTTAGAATTTTAAATGAGACAATGTACTTTTTTTTGGTAAATACGAACCTACGTAAAAAAATACGTATTTATTTGAATTTTTCACATAAATTTTGAGGTTATGTGAAAAAAGTGCAAATACAAAAGTTGTAGATCTTTTTATTACCTACAACTTTGCCATTTAACGTTTTTCCATAGGACTTGTAGTTTTGCCGAAAATCGAGATAAATCGTTTTCTACCCTTAAAAACTCACCCCCTTCCACTTCCCGACCTCGGATCGCCCGTAAATTATTTTTCCTGTCATTTTTGTTATATTCTCTTCCTTTTCCAATGGGTTTCATCCTACTATTATTTTTTTTTTGGTTTCAAAAATTATCGACCCTAGTCTATTAGTTCTCAAGATAATGCGACTTCCAATGAAAATTTAGGATTTACAAGCTCTCTTTGTTGTGATTGTGAAGATACTCTGTGCGTAAATCTGGGTTCGAACATGCACCAAAAGAAAACCACCATATACTCTTAAAGTGAATCTTCTATGATTACTTTTAAATTTCACGAACACGATACGTAAATTTTCTCTAATTAGTAAAACACTTAATTATTTTAGTAGCGCATTAGAGTAATCCTAATTGTGACCCAGGGGCCACCATATACCTTTCCTGTTTAAATAAGCAGCATAATATTCTTTTTATAATCACATTTCATAAAAAAACGGGGCTTTTAATGACGTCGTTCTCAAACACAAAATGGTTGTGCCCCGTCAAGCAATCCAAGAACCGTTTTTTGTCATTTTTAAATAAGCGATTTCAATTTTCATCATTTCATCTAACTGCATCTAGCTTAGAATGCCACAGTTCTCATGGTCATAACGGACACTGAATATGAGTACATAGTTCTCGTCACGTAAAGATAAGTAGAGAATTGTTGCAATAAACGTTCTCTGGTGTTAACGTAATTTATGGTGTCCGACCAAAACAAGATTTTCAGTCGAAACCGAAACTTATTTATACGTGTTAAAAAAATTTTTGCATGCTAAAATTTAATTTATTTTATATAGGACGAGATCGATCTTGGGAACGAATTGACCTCTTCCCAACCCCCGAAAAAAAAAAGTTGACAGAAACAATCTATTTATATACAGTGTGACCAGTAATGTCCACATCATATGGGATTTTTGTTAATTAATAGCTTTATTCGAAATTAGACTTTGGCATCAAGTTCTGCTTCGATCGAGATGAAAATTAAGCAAAAAAAAATAGTAGTCACGTGATTCGCATTATCTGTTAAATTTTTTCTAAAAAATAATTCAAAAGTGGGGTTATTTCTGAAAGTATCGAAAAAAGTTATTAGGAAAAGTTTTTTTAATGCAGTTTCAAGCCCACATGCAAAATTTTAGCTGCATAAGATAATTTTGATTTTTTACCCATATTTTGTAAATTGCACCAATTTTGCAAAATAAGTCTCAACGCAACCTACATAAAACTTCTTGGTGTTTACAATGCTTTATTTCAAATACATTTTCTTTAAAGTATCGCCATATTAATTGTGTGTTTTTCTACAAAATCAAAATTGGGCTATTAAAATTTGGTCTCATGTGATGCAAAGTTTATTTGTTTTTGACCCTGTATAAGTTTAATAACAATAAATTTAACCTGTAAGTTTTGGGGAAAACGTACACGTCAAGTTAGTTTCATATATATGCCCACATTATGACATCGATCTTTTTTTTAAATAGAAAAATTCAGCTTGTGATACATCATCCAAAAGGTAATATCTCGTACAGTATGCTCATAAATTTTGGCGCGATCCTGTCAAGCCATTTAAAAATGGCGACTGTTAAAAGTTTTAAAAAAATCTCTTTAAATAAGCGGAAATGATAAATCATTAATGTTTTTCTTACCTTTCAAGGCAAGAAATCTTTATTGTTTCACGTTCTAACATTTTTTTTGGCTTCCACAGAACATATTATATTCGGATGAAGCTACTTTCTTTCTATTTAAACGGGGTGATTAACAGACATAAGTATCGTTTCTGGATTCAAGAAAATCCACGATGGATATTTGAAGCTCATATTCAGCGGCCCCAGAAAGTAAATGTATGAACAGGTATCATTAATAACCGAATTCCGGGGCCATTCTTTAGGAAACCTCACAGCTAAACGGTACTTGGATTTCTTAACCTTTGAGTTGATGCCTGTTCTAGCTGTAATTTTCAATGTGAGAAGATATTTAGATGAGATATTTCCAGGTCGCTGAATTGGACGACGTGGTACAATTGAATGGTCACCGAGGTCTCCAGACTTAACGCCTCTAGATTATTTTCTTTAGAGATATTTAAAAGAAAAAGTTACCAAAATAGGCCAAATAATATTGAAGATTTGAAATAAAAAAATTAGGTTGGAGACACATAACATACCAGCTGAAGCCATTCGGAATTCCGTCGATGGAGTTTACCATCGTCTGGGAGCATGCCAAGTAGAGGGTGGAGGACATTTCCAGCATTTACCACGTTAAACCACCTTTTTGTTGTGTTTTGATTTGCTTCGTTTTATGTTTTTTTGACAGAGTAAATAACAAATAAATAGAGATTTTTTAAAAACTTTGAACAGTTGCCATTTTGAAATAGCTTGACAGAATCGCGCCAAAATGTATGAGCATACTGTACGAGATATTAGCTTTCAAATGATGTATCACAAGCTGATGTCGTCATGTCTTTGACAAATGTCTATAAAAAAACGAACGAATAACGTCAAAATGTGAGCATAAATAAAACTAAATTGACGTGTCCGAGCGTTTTTCCCAAAAGTTCCATGTTAAGGATATATTAATTTTATTCCGGACTTCTGGGCAACCCTGTATATCGTATCTTCATTAGGTATAATCCCAATGTTTCTGTCAAAAATCCAGTCTTAATGCCAATTTGCAAAAACTCTCACTCAGCACGAATCCCTTAACGTTTACTTCCTCACTCTGTCATCACGAGACCCGAGTCCGGATAATTTTGACGATAACCGATCAATAATAATCTAATGAAGTAACTGTTCGCAACTGCCTACTAACCATTTAGGTAAATACTACGTTATGACTTTGTTTTATCTCTTTAATCGATGCCTTTCAGCATAAATAAAGGAAATTGTTGTTGTGAATAATGTGAATTGATGTCCAAACAGCGCGTTGTACAAACTGGGTGACGTAATCTCGTCGATTTGAAATGACAGGAGCTGGTTGGAATATGGTTGGCTCTCGGGTTAGCGGTTAGCTGGAATATGCAACTTGACAAATTTATTTAATTACGGTTTTAATAATGGAGTTTGAAAACATTTGTCATTTTCTTTAAGATACCTATCTCGTTCTTAGTACCTAGCAATTGTACCAGGATTATCTGGAAGAAGTAACCTGACAATCATATCAGTATCGATATTCCTTGTTGTTAGTGTAGGGGAATTAAGAGCAGTTCCCAACTTGGTTACCGTCACTAGCCGACGAGCGACAAGCTAATCTGCGCCCCTAGTGCATATTAATATTTTCTCATAACATACCAACCTTTTAAGCTGCGTTAATAAATGGACCAAAGCTATCGATGAAATGCAACCTACCGATGTAATATTCCTGGATTTCTAGAAAGCATTTGATAATGTACCACATTCATTGTTGCTCTACAAGCTTGAACATTATGGTATAAGAGGCAAGCTTCTTAGTCTAATCAATGACTTTTTCACCAACCGCTTATATCAAGTAAGGAAGGGTCAATGGTATTTTATCCATAAGCAAGTGAGGTCCCTCAAGGATCTGTTTTAGGGCCATTACTGTTTCTGGTTTACATTAGCGATTTGTCATGGAATATTGAGACAATAATCATTTTCCTTGCTGACGATACCAAGTTATTATGTAATCCATTATTACAAAAGAAATGCTTAGACAGGGATCTGAGGCGTATTGAGTCATGGACAAGCCAGTGGTGCATGCAGCTTAATGTATCAGAATGTACAGTATTGCATATTGGCCCAAATAACCCTTGTAAAACATATTTGCTAAATATTCTTCAACTTATTAGTGTTACAGAACAAACGGATCTGGGGTTACTAATTTCTTCTAATTTAAAATGGGAAGCACATAATATGTGCATAATATTATTATTAAAATGGTAAAGAAAAACAATAGTTCTATTTTCATAGTGCAAAAGATCACTCTCTACAGATTGTAAAGAAATTGTACACTTCCTATATTAGACCAAAAATTGAATACGGATACAATATTTGCAACCCCTACTACATCAAAGATATTAAAATTGTGGAAAGGGCCCAAAGGCGGGTTACCAGAATTCCATTTGAATTAAGAGAACTACCTTATCCCAAAATACTTAAAAGACTTGGGCTAACTGCTCTGAAGCAAAAAAGAACTAGGGGAGATATAATAGAAACTTTTAAAATACTAATGGACTACTATTCTTGTAACTCGAGAAATTTGTTTCATTTAAATTAGAATCAACAGCTTCGGGGACACTTAAAAAAATTAAGCAAAGACAAATCCGCGACATTTCCAAGAAAGAACTTCCTCATAAATTGGGCAGTGTACATATTGAAGAAAGTACAGTCTGCGCAAATAGCGTAAACTCCTTTAAAAACCAAGTTGATCGTAATTTTGAGCAGTTAACTCAAAACGTTGTGCATTACGGTGCTTGATGATATTCGTTTTTAAATATCTAATGACATTTGTGCGTCCAAAATACTTACCTACCCATGTTTAAATAACTTTCGCGTAATACTTTAACAAGTAATTTAAACCAGCCAACGGACTTTTAGACATTTTAAATCCCGATGAACAATTAAAGAAAAAAAAAACAAATCAAAGAGACTAAAACAGTAGCTTCATCGGACTTTCCACTTACTATTGATAAAATGATAATAATCTCTGGCCTAGGTGTGGGTACCTACAATATGTTAATATGCTTTTAAAAAAGTGACAATAAATATTGGCAGTGTTTGGATCCATTATAGCTATAATATAAGTTGCTCAAAAAATTGCAAAATGTATTTTCGGAAGTTCCTGCTATCATGTAAATAATTTAAACATGTCACCTCTAACAGTAAGCCGATAAATATGACAAGTGATAACATATTGTCTGTTAGACACCAGTCTTTAACTCATTAGCAGGCAATTACGTGTACTTTAACAACTACGTTTAACGCTAATTACTTTGCAAGCATCTGACAAAACCGCTAAAGAATCATGGAAATTTTACCTATTTTTATTAGCACATTTGTACATACGCAGTAACATGGGTTGACTTGCTACGCCAAAATTGAGAGGTTGCGTAATGTGAGAATTCTTTTTTGTGGTACTACAACGGGTACATAAAAAGGGGAACATTTAATGGAATGACTTCGGTGTCTGCCTGTAGTTCTATCACAGTCGGTTTACTCGTGTTATTTATAGTCTAGTTATTTCCAATATACAGTGTGTATCAGCCAAATGGAATAAATTCCATAATAAATGCATGGGTGCGTGTCCGCAAAAACCCTCGAACACGTCGATTGGTATTTCTAGTTGCGCATTTTTTTCAATAAAAACTTTTTATACAGAGTGTGTCATGTAACAGTGGCCAATACTAACGATCTTATTTTAAATGCATTTCATTTTTTGGATTCTTCAGAAAATTTTAGACATTTTTTATGAACAATATCCTATACCTATCTTTAACTGTTTCGAAAATATTGAGTGTTTTCAGATTTACTGCATTTCAGCGTTTCTTTTTAGGTACTAATATGAAATTAAAAAAAAGGTATAAATAGTTTTTCTTACTTTTGTTTAAAACTCCTGACCATAGCAAATCGTTGTCTGTCTGCATGACAGAAGTTGTCAGTGTTATAGTCGTTTGAATTTCGTTAACTCCAAATCAGAAAAATGGCAGAAATGCACAAAATAACAATTCTCCAGATGATTGGTTATGGAGGTAAAACACGGACACAAATTGAAGTTGCTTGCTTATTTTATGAAACATTTCCAAATTTGTCGCCTATAACTCAAGAGTAAATTAGTAAAATAGAAACGCAGTTTCGCCAGCTTGGACATGTAAAGCAGATAAAAAAGTAGCTGCCAATGCAATAAGTGATGATACCAAATTAAATATTATGCTTGAGTTTGAGGAAAACCCACATACTTCTAGTCGAAAAAAGCCCCAATATACGATGTTAGCCATTCATCGATTTATCGAACATTACAAGAAAATAAAATGTATCCCTATAAAATGATACCTACTCATGAGCTCATGGAAGACGATTTTGGTACGAGAACGTATTTTTGTGAACAAATGATAACAATGTGATCCAATTAGAACATGTTTTGTTTTCTGATGAGTGTATGTTTACACTTCACGGTCACGCTAATCGTCAGAATTGCCGCTATTGGTCTAGGGAAAAACCTCACTGGAGAAGAACATATTCATTGTCCTGAAAAGGTTAATGTTTGAGTAGGAAGAGTTGGAGATCATATCATAGATCTATTTTTCATTAATGGCCATTTAAATCGCGATAATTATTTACCACTGCTCCAAAATAATGTCTGGCCAACTTTGACAAACTTATATCCTGATCCAGCAAACCCACAACTTCCAGCGAATATGATATAGTTTCAGCAAGATGGAGCACCACCCCATTACCAAATCAATGTCCGGCAGTACCTCAACCGAGTATTTCCAAATCGGTGGATCGGGAGGCGTGGATCGATGGAATGGCCAGCACGATCCCCTGATCTGACGCCATTAGACTTGTTCTAGTTATTAGACTTCCAGCGAATATGATATCGTTTCAACATCCCCTAGATTAACGTTTTTCTTTGTTTTTTACATTATCAAGAAATAAACAGAATTACTTATTATTTTTTTTAAGGGTGTTGTTAATTTTTGCAATAAATCTAAAAACACTTAATATTTCCGAAACAGTTGAAGATAGGTATAGGATATTGTACATGAAATATGTCTAAAATTTTCTGGAAAATTGAATAATATACAGGGTGTTGCATTTAAAATAAAAAAGTTGAAATTGGCCACTATTACATGACACACCATGTATAAAAAGTTTTTATTGAAAAAAATGCGCAACTAGAAATACCAATCGACGTGTCCGAGCGTTTTTTCGGACACGCCCCCATGTATTTATTATCGAATTTATTCGCTGATACGCCACTACACTAATAATTAAAATTATTAATGTCCGATCAGCCAATAAGATGATCGCTTGAATATTTACATTGGTCAACCTTGGAAATAAATAGGTTTTAGATACCTAATCATACATATATTTCAATTGTTTTCCCATAGACATGTACTATTTTTCAAAATATTTTTTTATTTCTCCGGTCAAAAATATCAGCTCGAAATGAACCGTAATAACAATTATTATTACACTAGCCGTCGAACAAGTTAAACCTTATCCTTTACAGCCCTATAAAAAATTAATTAAAACCATCTATATCGCCATAAAATTAAAAAGAAATTAGCAAAACGTTTATTCAAATGAAAAAACAATTTTTATCAAAGCCGGATTAAGGTTAGATTAAGCAGTAGCGTACGCGGCATTTTCGTTTATAGGAGGGATATGAAATAAGGACCGGGCTAAGATACAAAATTGCCTATTCTTAAGATGGCCCTCCCCAAAAATATTCTCTTTAACAGCAGACAAACAATTTGTTTCTTAGGTATAGGAATTGGCGCTGAATGATGTTCAATCCGATAAACTCCCGTACGCCCCTGCACCTGTAACAATGTCAAATGTATTGTAGCGGGAATTAAGATAGCGCGTGTCACGTATGCCTTGATATATTTTCGGAAATTAATATTTTTCTGATAACCTTGTTGACGTCATAAGCGTAAACAAAGGAATGATTTTTTTTCTAAATAAGAACTGTGTTTACTTAAGTTGATTTAATGACTATCCACCATTTATATCCGATATTATATGCTTGTTTTTACACTGTAATAGACCTGAAGTCTATTTATTTTCAACTGGCAGGGACAGTAAACAATAACCTAACCACGAAACGCCCGATGCGCTCGGTACAGGACCGCATTCAGTTTTCGCATTGGAATAAACACGTTTTGCGATTAAATAACATTATTATTTGAATAAACTATTTAGAGTTTGGCATTTTGGTTTCGCCTAATGCAGTACATGTTGTAACGGTTAACGTAAATTAATCGTTAGGTTTAACCAGACTTTAAACTGAGGTAAAACCAGTAGACAAACCTTATATCAATGCTTGACGAGAGCGTTGAAAATTTTTATCTTGCCATATTTTTTGTACTGAATGTCCTTCATTAACACAAGTTTCGTCTAAATCAAAAATGGTCCTTTTTTCACTTCTATATCTCTTAGATACCGTTGTCTCCAAAAAATGATATATTCTCTATTTAATAACTTTGACTTTCGGTTGTGTTTTTTCCAAGAAAAATGTAATTGATGTTAAATTTTATCTAATGTTGGGATATCTCTATTGAAATAAAAATTATGCACTTTTTTTCTTATGATATTTTTGACATCCTCATCAGTTTGTATAGGTGTCCTTAAAAATTTTTTGAAAGATCGTTTTCTTTTAATATTGCTTATATTCTTAATTCATTAAATAATATTAACTTTGGTTTATCCAACCCAGTAGTTTCCATCTGAGCGTTAAAATCACAAATATCTTTAACTTTTTTTACCATGCTCCGCACATTCGGAACATTAGATGTTTATTACAACACAAAAATATTGTAAATGTTAAATTAATTTAAGGCTTGAACCGTATTCAGATCCTTGGACTGGATGTCTGCCCCACTAAGGCCTATTGTTTTATACTCTCTTCCTTAAGAGGAAGTAACCCCTTTACCACAATGAAAATTGCCGAACGTTTTGCTGGTCAAACGAAAAGAAAAAATAAAAATTGGTATTTAGAAAATAAATTCTACTTTAAATACCCCATCCAGAAAAGTGAACGACGATCGAAAATATTCCCAAAATTTTTTTTAGAAATTTTTTTTATTTTTAGTAAAGTGAATTTAAGCGTGTAAAGTGGGTTTACGCGCCCAAAGTTTTTGAGAAAAAAGTAAGACCGATATTGAAAAATGGCTTTAAGAAAAATTGTTTGGTACATTATTCTACACCCGGGAAAGTCATTTTGCTTTTGACCAATAAAGATTTTACAAAATTACTAAAAATAAAAAAAATTTCAAAAAAAAAATTTTGGGAATATTTTCGATCGTCATTTTTTACTGTTCTGGATGGGGTATTTAAAGTAGAATTTATTTTCTAAATATCAATTTTTATTTTTTATTTTCGTTTGACCAGCAAAACGTTCGGCAATTTTCATTGTGGTAAAGGGGGTTACTGCTCTTAACTCAATAACTAATTCTTTATTATTTAATTTACATTTGAGTACACAATAAATGTAAAAAAAAAAATGTCCCCGATTTTGTTGGAATTGATGATCCTTAAAATTTGGAACTGTTTCGTCGGCAAAATCTTAATACTTTCGCCTTCGTCATTTTCCGACCACAACTATCATCATCGAAAAATAGATAATTTTGTAAATGGCACAACATTCTGGCAGTTGCCAACTGAAATTAGTGGATGGTGAATTATTTATTTTATTTATTTATTTCTAAACCTACGAATCCCAAAGTTACAGCGAATATATTTATTAATTATAAACTAAAGCAAAAAATTTGAAAATGGAATCTGTATTTGTATGGCAAATCATTACTGGGTATATAAATAATTTGTATTATTATAAATTATAACCACCGATAATATATTTTTTATCGGATGTCCCACACAAACTCATAGACATAAAAAAACAATATTTTCGTATATAAAAATAAAAGTTATCGATTCGATTAAAAGCGACTGCATCGGGTCAAGGCCACAATCTATGTCACATGACTATGTCATTCGACGGGTATGGCATTGACATACTGACTGACGCGTATATTACTTACATTGTTTGTTGTAAATTGTATCTATTGTGGGAAAATAACGAATGCGATACATAAAAATATGTTTTTAAACGAAATCTGAAGGTTGCTCGATTCTTTTAACGGTCGAATGCACCGATAAATTAACTGGCAATTTAAGGATCCTAAGGGCAAGTACTTTCGGTCCCAATTAACATAGTGGTCAAATAGTAATCACTAAATCGGGTAAGACGATTGTAGTATGCCAAAACAATAATTTTATCATTTAAGACAGTCAAAAATGTATTCTACTAAGAATCATACATTATGATGTGAGGTTTGCCATATAAAAATATAAAATTAACTAACTTAGGAGGTAGTTTACCCTAAATTTCAGACTACAAACATTAAATATACGAGAAAAATCTAGAAGGTCTAAATCTTTTACACAAATATGACATCGTTTAAGCATTCAAAAAGTCTTTTAGTGTGTAGAAATACATTTTTTATAAGAAAATCCTTTAGTTTTCTTCCAAATATACCTTTTGCTATGGATTGTTCGATTTCTTCTGGTAGTTTATTAAAAATTTTGATGCAGGCATAGTGGGGAGGGAGATTTTTCATATCCTGTTGAAGGGTGTCTATAGGACTATAAGGCCATTAGCGTTGCTTGTGATAGTTGTGATTGTTTCTGTTTTCTTGGAATTCGTTCTTGTCCTTGTATACATATGTGGAGCACTTAAGGATGTATATTGAATTTAAGTGACTGTGAGGATTTTTTTTTTGTATATTTCTCTGCATGTTTGTGTTGGTTTCAATCCAAAAATGAGCCTTATTAGACGTTTCTGTGCTTGAAATACTCTTTGTTTACTGCTTGTCCTCACAGTAAGATATTATAGCTGAGATAAGGATAGGCTAATGCGTATTTGGTAAGATGTTAATTGAGTAGGCACCGTGTATCTTAACTTTAGTATAGCGTAGTAAGTTTGTGCCAATTTTGAGCATACATGATCCAGTTCGGGTTCCCACGATAGTTTGGAATCAAGATATGTTCCGAGAAATTTGGAAGAGGATGCCGCCTGGTTCAATTGCATTTTGAAAGAAGTTTTGTAGAAATGAATGTGAACCGTTTTGTCCTCGCTTAATATAAGTTGATTCGAAAAACACCATCTGTTCATTTCTTCTCTTACTTCTTGTATTTTTCTGTGTGCTTCAGGATCATCTAGTGCTGATATGCATGGCAACCGTGGTATCGTCGGCAAATTTGATGGTAAGTCCCGGCAGTGATAGATCGTTTACAAATAATATGAATATGAGAGGTGCGCGGACAGATCCTGGGGTAGCTCCGATGTTTAGTTCATATTCTGAGGAGGTATGATTTCCGATTTTTACTAACAGCCTTCTTTCGGTCAGAAATGACATTATTAAGGACAGTGCATTTCCCCTTATTCCAACAGCATAAAGTTTCTGTTTGACAAACTTTAGGTTCAAAGTATCAAAGGCCCGTGATAAATCAAAGAACGTTCCGACAACCACCTTGTTTGATTCTAGTTCTTGATGTATAAATTAAATAAGTAAACTAAACGTGATACAACAAAAGAATATGAAGCAGTTTTTGTTTTCACGTGACAACGTAATTCTCATATACACCATTAGTTACAAGTACAATTACATATTATACTACAGGTTTCATAGAACAACATCAAAGATATGCTCTTCTAGGCAGCGTAGCTCAGGCTAGGCCTAGCCAGGTCTGGTGCCGACCCTGGGTAAGAATCGTCTCTTGTGAGTGCAGAAATAGGCTCTTTCTAGCTGGTAGCTTCACAGAGCCGTAAGATTTTATGTTGAAGGAAGATTTTCCCCTCGACGGGGGCTGCCTATTACGTCTTTGTAGTGCAACTTAAAGGATGGTGCCGCAGAGCTTTCTAATCAATCGGAATCGGGTTCAGTATTAAAATGGTCACCTTACAGGACACCGTCCGTATTACCGATTTCACTGATTCAGGGCGTGCCCCAATCCATCCAGATCGGTACCAGACATGCATCTCAGATCTCAGCTGAGTAAAGTATGACAAAAGCATGTCACTCGTAAATATGCCTCGTTGCGTCGAGGGTTTAGCGGGGAGCGTCAGCAATATGATATAAAGTATTTTGGCGATAGGACTGTGCCTTGTCCATGTTAGAGGAGAACCAGCTGCTTGCAGTTTGCAGTTCACTAATAGCTTTGGTGCCGGACCTTGCTGAATGTAGTAAGGACCCATCTTACTGAACAAGAGCCTGGCCGCAACCCCTCAACTATTATAGGACGCAATCAAATAAGCTGGTAAACGGTAATATTTGTCAATTATGAGTTACAAAAAATCCCGTTATAAATATTGCGTTGATCAAAGGAGCGCAGAGAGAAAATTAATATTTGTACTCAGCGATATTATTTAATATCGAAATTATCCGTTATTTATACATAAACGTCCGAAACACCGCCCGAAAAATATTATTTAATTAAATTTTATTCATCAATTTTAGTTTAATTATTATCCTGATGTAATTTTATAAATTAGCCATATAGCAACGTATATCGATACTCTGTTTAACGCACACAAAACCAATATTTAGTCCCAACACACACATACGGTTACAAACCGGTCGGGCTATTTGTATCTCACTAACGAAATACGAGGAATAGAGATATTTTAAGAACAACTGGAATCTGTAAATGTTTGGGACAGGCCGCGATATACAATGCAAATTGAAGTTATACCGTGCGAGCAAAAATTATTTGCATCAAAT
Source organism: Polydrusus pterygomalis (assembly GCA_963969555.1). Taxonomy (NCBI): domain Eukaryota; kingdom Metazoa; phylum Arthropoda; class Insecta; order Coleoptera; family Curculionidae; genus Polydrusus; species Polydrusus pterygomalis. The sequence goes on from OZ018383.1 coordinate 14,415,202, forward strand.
AGGGCTTTGCATCTAAGGACGTAATGCTTAGCCGTAGAGCCTAATACCTGTTGGGTGTCAGTAACTACCTGAATTAACAATCAATCAGTTATTCAGTCATCTTTGACAGTCGTTACAAGTAATTTGATTCATCGCTAATTTTTCCAATTTCTTGAACAATTCACACAATGGGCTTTACGGAACAGCACAAAACATTCATGGTTGAAGCGTATTTTCGAAACGGGGTTACAGTAAATAGTGAGTGGAAATACAATCCGGGTTTGTGCATGGACGATTTTCACGAACATTTTCCTAACGTTGCTTTTATTGCTGGGGATTTTTATCATTGTCTGAAAAGAACCGTGGCTGTGTTTAGGGAAACAGGTTCTATACAACACAAAAAAGGAGCAGGAAGACCATCTGTAAGAACAGAAGAACTTGTTGCAAACGTTCGTGAAATAATGCAAAATAAGCCAACAAATTGTATAAGACGCCTGTCCCAAGAAGTGGGAAGATCTTATGGAACATGCAGGACTATTCTTAAGAAGCAGCTAAACTTATAAAGTGCAAGTATTCCAAGAAATATAAGCCGGAGATTTTGAAAGACGCAGGAATTACTCTCAATGGTTTACCAGAAATTTATTGGAATCCAAATTTTTTTGTAGAATCCACATTGTACCCTCAAAAAATTGGTGTCTGGTTAGCTGTTTCCCGAAGAAGAATAAAATTGTTGGTCCTATTTTTTTCCATGGCACAGTTACAGCACAGCGGTATAGAGACAATATTTTGAATCCATTTGTGGAGTGCATTTACTTGACGACGAACTACGTTTTGGATATTTTCAACAGGACGGTACAACCGCCCATACAGCCGCCGAAACTATTAACTACTTACGCAATTTTTTCGACGACAGATTGATCAGTTTTCGATCAGACATTGAATTCTCACCTGGATCACCTTGTTTAATGGTTATGGATTACTTCGTTTTTCCTTATTTAAAAAACACTATTTTTAAAACACCAGTTGCAAATTTAGAACAATTACAAGAAAGGATTATCCAAGCATCCAGAGATGCTGTTCAACACTTTCGAAAATATTAAGAGACGTGTGAATTTATGCTTGGAGCATGGCGGTGGCCAATTTCAGCAATTAATGTAATTATTTTTCTTTTTCTTTCCGTATATTCTTACTTTGTTAATTTTGTAAACAACAAAAATAAATTTGTATTTGTCTACTTATTTTATTACTTATTAGTTTGGCATATCATGTCATAATATGAATTTGACAAAATGTTCACCTAGATTTGGTTAGATATATCGTCCCCATATCATTGTGATCTAAACCAAGCTCCACGCTTTTTAGTCAATGATGGTTAAATCTGGGCTTTTAGCACGTTTATCAACACTGTACCACATAGAAACACAACTAGCCGACTCTTATTAATAATGTCGAATCAGCCATTCTGCTTCGAGTAAGGGCCTAGAAAAACTTAACTACCTTTGAAAATGGATCGAAATTTCCTAAATTTTTATTATTGGTGATTACCATGTGATAATAATTGAATCACTCCAAAAATTTGTTTTCGTCGACAATAATAGTGTATCTGTGAGAGCAGCCAATGGCTTTCGACGCCGTAAATCAATTGTCACTGTTATAAATCGATGTTCAACTGTCGAGCGCGCGGCTAATACGCGCCGATCCGAGTACCTACACACATTCCCCGGGATTCGTTTACCTTCGCTTCTTCTTTCACGGAATCTTCTTCATTCCACTTGGGTTCTTTATCTTTATTTCTTCTGTATTTCTTCGTCTTGTTAGGGACTTAAAAGGTGCCTTAATAAAACAATTATCGCTGAAGCTCCGACACTTATTATAAGCTAAAAGAAGCTAATTGAAAAGCTATTTCCTTTCTGTTACCTGTGAAGGGATTTAATTCATTATGAATTGTTTACAAATGGATAACAAATTACTTGTTTAAAGCTAGTCCAACTCTGTATGTTTATTTCCTTATCAACCCTGCATAATTTCTATATTTAAAATGGGTACAACCTGCAAATCTACGACCAAAATGGTAATTGTAACGGTTGTCTTATCAAATTCGCGTTATTTATACTATATTGATAATTTCCTGGATTTCAGTATCAGACATAATTGTTATTTAACATTGATTGCTAAAAATATAACTTTTTATCGTTATCCAGTATTATTAAAAAAAAGGATATGCGCTCCCAATAAATAAATTATAGCAACGGTAATAGAGATACCCACATTCCTGCAAAAATTTGTATTTATCAACATCAGGACTTTTTCTTGAGAAGAATTGTGAATAATAGTATAACCAGCTACAATGTTTAAAGGTCAGTCTCAGTATCAAATTCATAAGGGGAATGTCTTTTTTTGTTTTAAAATTAGGTCGAAATGTTATTTACTATTTAGTTTATTAATATTTTTATTTGCATTGAATAAGTAAAAAAGTATTTCCAGTTCTAGCCTAGCTACTTTACTGCGTACAAACATCTAAGTGAATCGGACGCAATGGATGATTTTTTTAAAGAAAATCCAATCTTAAACACGCTTTTTACATCTGAATTTAGTTTATTATATAAATGCAATGGGTACACAATTACGTACTTAGAAATGACGTATGCTGCCTCTATTTTTAAATTTTTACTGATATAGGATGAAGATTAGATTCGTGGAAACCCGTTTCTAAATGAAAAAATGAAACTTTTTCTATTTTTTCTTTATACCGGGTGTTTCTCAAAAGACGTTCACCCCTATAACTTTTCTGTATTTATAGATATTAAAATGAAATTTTGAGATTATGTTGTGTATTTATTGGGATAATTTTCAATTTGTTAGCACTTCCGGTTTGACCGGAAGTGACCTGGACTTAGGTATTTTAAATGGGACTTCTTGTATATTTTTACTTATTGGGATTCAGCATAACATTCTGAGTAAAATGACACCTCACTTGTCATTTTTTGACGTGTTATAACATTTTTATATTTATTTTTTATTTTCAATCTAGAGTGCTACAAATTATTTAAATCTGTTAATTTATAGTCAAGTAGTATATTATGCAAATTAAAATTATGTCATAATAATTGACTTTCTAAGTTTCACAAGCGTTTAAAAAATAAAATTTTGTTTTCTTGACGTTGTCGTTTTATTTTTCCAAATGGAACGATGGTGGTTTACTAGGATATTTAAAACGGCCTTTTTTTTCCAACAATTTGATACCTTACACTCCTATCCTATTTTAAAATTGACACGAAAAAATTTGCCTTAAGTACCAATCGCAAATTTAAAAGCGTTATGCATTATTGCCGCCCGTCTTTTCTAAAGAAATATATAAAGGCGGCTTTGAAAAACAATGGAATGGTTTTGAAAATCAATATGGTTTTAAATTAAAATTGTAATGTCATTCGTTTATTAAACTTACATTGTAAATCAGATAAAATGGTTAGTTTTACTAGAAATGAACAAACTGATAAGCTCCTAATTTTTGGAGTGACCAGAAAAATTCTTCTGAAGCCGCAAGATTGTATGTTTTATAAACTAATGACATTACAACTTTAAATTAAAACCATATTGCTATTCAAAACCATTTCATTGTTTTTCAAAGCCGCCTTTATATTTCTTTAGAAAAGAAAGGGCGGCAATAATGCATAACGCTTTTAAATTTGCGATTAAATTTTTCAGTGTCAATTTTAAAATAACATAGGAGTGTATGGTATCAAATTGTTGGGAAAAAAATGCTTGTTTTAAATATCCTAGTGAACCACCATCGTTCCATTTGGAAAAATGAAACGACAACGTCAAGAAAACAAATATTAATTTTTTACACGCTTGTGAAACTTAGAAAGTCAATTATTATGACATAATTTTAATTTTCATATACTACTTGACTATAAATTAACAGATTTAATGAATTTGTAGCCCTCTAGATTAAAAATAAAAAATAAACATAAAAATGTTATAACTAGTGATGGGCAAATACCCGGTAAATATATTTTGGGTAAATACCCGGGTATTTACCCAGACCCTTAATGGATATATAAATAGATTTAAGGTTTTTTATATATTTTATTGCAAATGTAAATTAGTAAAATCCTTTAAGTCGTATTTAAAATCAAATAAAACAACACATCAATAAAAAATAATAAAAACATAACATTAACATTACTAGGAAGCTAATAATATAAGTTAAACAAAATAAAAGAAAAACAGTGAAATTTTTTTAACATGTAAAAACATAATCTCGATTCTCTAGACTACGACTAGCAGAGATAATACTTACAGGATAGGAGTAGAACGAATAAATATATAAAAAATATTAAAATGAAAAAACAGTATAATAATATAATAATTCATCATCAATCATTTCATCAATAGCTGTTTATTATGTTTTTTATTTTTTTATGAAGTCCTTATGATGTTATTTTAAGGAAAAAACCCAATCTTCCCACGGGTAAATATCTTTCGGGTAAATACCCGGTATTTACCGGGTATTTATGAATTTACCCATCGGGTAAATACCCACGGCCCATCACTAGTTATAACACGTCGAAAAATGACAAGTGAGGTGTCATTTCACTCATAAGGTTATGCTGAACCCAAATAAGTAAAAATATACAAGATGTCTTATTTAAAATATCAAAGTCAAGGTCACTTCCGGTTAAACCGGAAGTACTAACAAACTGAAAATGATGCCTATAAATGCAGACTTAGCTCTTAGCATAATCTCAAAATTTCATTTTAATATCAATAAATATAAAAAAGTTATAGGGGTGAACGTCTTTTGAGAAACACCCGGTATAGCTTTGTTTTCATATAAAGGATTGTCATAAAGAAACAGATCAGTCTTTTCTACAGAGAATCGACTTCTGATGAATTAAGAGGTACTATCTATGGATAAAAGGCTGATCCAGCTTCTTTACCATACCCTGTATGTTGCACAATATTGTAATAATTTCGTGTAATTATGATAAATTTGACTTAACTTGAAATTCTATTATTAACTGATGGTTACCTTTACCGTTTAAAAAAAAAAAGCTAAAGGCTAAAAACATAAAGATACAATGGTGTAATATGTGTCGTAACGAGACCTACAAAAACAAAATATTTACAGAGATATGTCGTAAACACGTGTTCTTATCTAAAAATTCTATTTACTTTAGCTTTTACCTGAAGCGCCATCCAGGTTCATGTATTTACCGGGATAAGAGACTTCACTGTGATTAGAAAACAATGAAAAAAAAGTTTTTACAAAATATGTGCGTGAATATTTATTTTTTATAGTTTTATAAACAGTTGACAACGGATAATTCCGTACACTAAACTGTGACACTGCAAATGCAACTTTTTTACCTTTAATACCTTTGTAACGTGGTAATTGTTGTCATGATATCTGTCACAGTATTGTCATTATCTTATTTGATTTAAAAATGCCTCATTTAAGTATTATTGAAAAAGCAAGAATGATATGTTTAGTAGAAATAGAGTGGTCTTATGGAAAAATAGCTGATCATTGTAGAGTACCTAGAAGTACTGTTCAAGGAATTGTAAAAAAATGGCGCTATCATCAAACACTTGAAAGTTCTGTTGGGTCTGGTTTTAAGGTCGATTTATAAACTTGACGTTCCGTTTGCGTTCGCCGTTTCAACTTAAAAGCACAGAGTTCCATAAGATCATTTATATTTGACGTTGACATTGCCGTTTGCGTCGGTCTTGCCGTTCCCTTCCGTTCAACATAAACCAATTTTATCTTTTTTCGTTCGTGCCGTTCGTAGAAACGTCGTAGCAGATTTAAAGAGCCAATCAAAATCGTATTTGTCTATCATGTGATGTTTACCATATGGTTTGCAGCAATTTTAAAGTTTGTTTATGTTCTGTGTCTGTCGTTTGAAGACCACATAGGTACAAAGGATAAGTCAAAGTCAAAGTCAAAGTTTTTATTTGCTACTTACATAAATAGTTTATAGCACGTCATAAATAATAATATATATGTAGGTAAATATAATTTAACACATACAAATGTATATAAATAACAATAAATTAGTGTGTAAAACAAACAATGCACAAACATTAAAATAAAATTTAAAATTAAGAGAGACAAAACTGGGAACCCCACAACCAATGCACAGCATCCGGGCGGTGATTACCAGGAGGCCAACAGGTATTCATTTAAGGTATAAAAGCAATGGTTTAGTAAATACATTTTAACACACTTTTTGAACAGAACATCATCGAGGGCCCGATACCGTCCCGGGATCTTATTATATAAATTGCAATTAAGTGAATTGTTTTTAGATTTGGTAAGTCTGAATCGCTGAGCCACTATCCTGTCTGAGCCTCGAGTGTTGTAGCTGTGAATATTTGAATGCCTAGTGAGTTTATCTCTACGGGAATGTAGCTCCAGCACAGTTTGAAAAATATAAACACAGGGCAGCGGCATTATGCCAAATTTTTTGAACAGAGGCTGACAATGGTCCCTATATCCTGCGTTAGCCAAAAGTCTTACACTTACACATAATTCCCACTCCGGCAATTAATCTTCAAAATATTCCTTGTTCATTTTGAGAATAACAAAAACAGTAAAAACACAATATTAATCACACGAAAAGTCAAAAGAAAAGCAGGTTATGTCATTCTTTGAACGCCGCCAACGTCAAGTTTATAAACAGTCGAATTTCGTGTCTACGCACGTCGACGCAAACGGTGAACGCAAACGGCGAACGCAAACGGAACGGCAAGTTTATCAATCGACCATAAACAATAGAAAATCATGAAATGAAGAAGACCGAAATTTGGTGGAGTATTTAAGGCAAAATCCATTTGAAACTGCAGTATCCGCTATGCACATAATAGGATTCCCTGCTTCATCTAGAACTGCGCAACGCCGAGTAAGACAATGTTCCGAATTAAGAAATCGAGCACCTGCATCCAAACCGTTCTTAAAAAATAGTGATAAGGAACAAATAATTGGGTTTGCTATGTAATATTAACCAGAAAATGATTTTTTTTTGGCAAAATGTTATCTTTTCCGATAAGAAAACTTTTCATATAATGGAAGGATTCGAGTATATAGACCACCAAATTCCCGATATCACACACAAAAAAATCTAGTCTCCAGTTGAACCTAAAAGTTTCAAACTGAAACTATCATATACATGAATAGGAGCAATGCTAAAGTAAAATTAAATAGAAAATACCTTAGCATCAAAATATAGTTTTAAATTAATACTACATTATTTTAACTTGACTCTACTTTAGTTTTAGGGTAATAAAAATAAATGATCAACCTATCAATAATTTTAGTTGCAGATATAGTATACGTTAATATTGGTTTGATGCAAAGTAATGCAAATAGCATCAAAGAAATAATAAGGGTTTAGATTTTACTCAAGTTGTGTATAGAGACTGTCTTTGTGCTCGCTGTGAGAATACAAATTTATTTTTATTTTCAAACCCATCATAGTATATTTCACTTTGACCACAATACTTATTTTTAAAACAAGTATAAGATTATCTTGTTATGATGATAATGTAATCTCTTTATGAACATAATTTTGATTAACTTGATGATATAATTTAAAACTAGTAGTAGTTTAAAAATGAATATTTTTTAGGTACAAAATAAAGCAAGTTAGTTTCAAAATAAGGCTATTTGTTTGAGCATTACTATAAGCTTGGTTTGAGAGTAGTTTTTTTTGTGTGCATGAGAAGTATACTCAAAAAAAGCAAACCAGTGGACGTTTCTCCGTTAATGTGTGGGCATGGCTAAGTGCTTATACGGTGCAGGTGTGTGCTGGAATATTAATTGGTGGAACACTAAACAGTAATATATATCTTCAGATTTTGGAATTTTTTTTCTTCCTTCTGCCGCGATAGTTTTTAAAGGAAATAACTTTATATTTCAGCAGGATAACTGCCCTGTGAATGCATACTGCAAGAAATATAGGAAATTGGTTTAGACAAAACAACGTAACATGTCTGCGTTGGTGCTCAAGAAGTCCTGATTTAAATCCAATTGAATATGTTTGGGGATTGATGGTAAAAAAATGTACAAAATAAATTTTAAACCACAGAATAAAATAGAGTTATTTGATAAAATAGAAGAAATTTGGGAAGGGCTAACTCCGGATACACCAGAAGTATTATTTTGTCAATGCCAAGAAGATTTTACGATTAGTGTTAGAATCCAATGGCGCAGCAATTAAATAGTAGTATTTTGTTTGTTGTTTGTTAATAAATATACCATTTTTGGCTTTATACTTTTGTAGTTTTCCTGGTATTATTTTATAATTTTCTTATTTCGCGGCTCTAATTTAAACACAAAAATATTTAGAAATAACCATTATTAGACTTATGGTAAAAAATCGTACATACAATAATTTACAGCTATGTATATAGCTGGCGTTCTATCCAGGTAAAAGCAGCAAAGTGTGGAACAAACCCGTTTTACCCAATTTTGTTGTAATTGAGTTATGAATGGGTGGAGTGTACGAATTTATATGTTGTCAAATCTATCTGTTCCTAGACGTTTATTTTATCCCTTTTTGCCAATTTTTTTCCCAATTCTCACTTTTATGACTCCTAATATTATTTATGCACTAGCTTTAAATGTATGACTACCAGTTATTAATTTCGTGCATAACACTTGCTTGTGTGGCAAGAATTTCTAAACGTAAATATGAAATATATTCATAAAAAAAACACCCGGTAAGTAGCAATAGTTTCGTCTACCGCATTTCTTAAATATTTTTTAACATGCAGCTTGCCCGATAAGACTTCCTAAGCTAACACAAGTTGATGTCGTAACACGATGCATAAGAATAACCTTTATCCAATATATATGTTACGCAAGTTGTATCGATGGAGTTGTAATAATTATTATTATAACACGTGTGCCAGAATATATTAGATACGAACAGCTTATGTAAATATACGCAATCAAAATGAGAAAACTTATTATATTTATTAAAAATAATGATGATATTGTTATTTGCTCATTGCAGCGTATGCACTAAAAATTGACAAAATGAATATGCGAGCTTCCTCTACCTGGATTATTATGCGAAATTGATGCAATTGTAATCACAGCAATTACTATGATAGATAACAACACCTAATAAAATATTTTATGCAATAATAACAAGACTGTTATGTCCGTAGGGGAGAGCGGGGATGGCATGGACGGTATTTCCATTCAATTTTTTTCTTACCTAAAAAATTAGGTATATATTTGGAGGAGTTTCGATAAGGAATTGTAAGTGTAGTTATTCGGTGTTATTAGCATTTTTTACTAAATCAATTCAGAATTGTCATAGTACGCAGGCTCGATAACCAATCGGTTCAGAATTTTTTTCGGAAGAATCACTAAAATTCAGAACAAAACATCAAACCTAACCAAAAGCCACCGTGACAGTTAAATTTGGAAGGGGCGTGTCTGAACTAACAGTTCTTGGTAAATCCGCAGAACCGAAAGAATCGTTCAGACTGGATCTAGAACCGATGATGTTTTTTTTTACCTTTCAAGGTAATTCATTGTTTCACGTTCTGACATTTTGTGACTTAACAATACTTAGTTATGGTTTATTGTTATTTATTTTGTCAAAAAAAAAAAAAATGTAAGGAAGCAAAACGAAACACAGCAAAAAGGCGGTTTAACGTGGCAAATGCTGGAAATGTCCTCCACCCTCTACTCTGTATGCTCCCAGACGATGGTAAAATCCGTCGACGGAATTCCGAATGGTTTCAGCCGGTATGTTATGTGTCTCCAATCTAATTTTGTATCTCAAATTTTCAATATTATTTCGCCAATTTTGGTAAACTTTTCTTTTACATATCCCCAAAGAAAATAGTCTAGAGACGTTAAGTCTGGGGAACTCGGTGGCCATTCAATTGTACCACGTCGTCCAATCCAGCGACCTGGAAATATCTCATCTAAATATCTTCTCACATTGACACTAAAATGCGGGGGAGCACCATCTTGCTGAAACCAAATTGTTTCATTAGGTATATCTGCATCTACTTCGTTGGGAAAAATTACAGCTAGAGCAGGCATCAACTCGAAGGTTAAGAAATCCAGGTACCGTTCAGTGCAACAATGAAGATTTCTTACCTTGAAAGGTAAAAAAAAGTCAATGATTTATCATTTCCGCTTATTTAAATAGAGATTTTTAAAAACTTTTAACGGTCGCCATTTTGAAATAGCTTGACAGAATCGCGCCAAAATTTATGAGCATTCTGTACGAGATAATTAGCTTTGAAATGATGTGTCACAAGCTGTATGTTTCCATTTAAAATGTAAAAAGTAAAAGTTAGAAATAAAAAAGGGTTTTTTTGAAATAAACGAAAACGAGAAAACAAACATTTATACATATTTATTTTTATTATCTTAATCCAGGTATTATAGCAAAACGAAACGTCTGGGATCTTCTGCAAATCTGCTCAAAACCTCTTCTTCTATGTGTATCTTTTTTTGTGAAACTAATTTCTGGTGTACACTCAGCATACACAAACCGCTTAATCTATTGCCTGTCATTGTGGACCTTAACCAAGTTTTAACTCTGCGTAGAGTACTAAAAGAGCGTTCTACGGTACTTGTTGTACATGGAAATGCTAACAAAATATGTAGAGCCGTTTTTGTTAATGGAAAAAAAACTCTGCTCCTTTTACCACTTCTGCTACTTCCAAACTTTTTTATTCCTCTTTATTAATTTTTTTGTCTTTCCATAAGCTGTACCATAATTCGGCTTCATCGTCAAGCCCGTTTAAATTATAGAATTCTGAAAATTGTTTAATACGCATCTTAAATTTACTCAATGACAAGTTGAGCATAACGAACGGATGCAGTGACAATAGTTCGAAAGCTGGTAGGTTTCCATCGGAAAAGCGTTGCTCCAAAGATATTATCAGAGAGTCCAAATAAGGTATTAACAAAGATTTTCTCCAGGGCGGGTTACTAGCTGGAATGTTCGTACGATTTCGCTGTCGCCCTACAATCCTTGGCACTTGTAACTCTATTCCAAGGTTTTCGGCATGTGTGCTGGCTTCAGCTAAGATAGTGTTCACGACCAAGGGCGTCCATAGACCGTTTTTCAGGGGGGGGGGGGGGGGGCAAAAACTTATACAATAATTTTTATATACAGTGTCGCCAGTAAAGTTCGCATCATATGGGATTTTTTTTTATTAATAACTTTATTTGAAATTTGACTTTGGCATCAAGTTCTGCTTAGATCGAGATGAAAATTAAGCAAAAAAATAGTAGTCACGTGATCCGCATTATCTGTCAAATTTTAATTTTTTTCTAAAAATAATTCAAAGGTGGGGTATTTCTGAAAATATCAAAAAAAGTTATAGGAAAAAGTTTTTTGCCCACATGCAAAATTTCAGCTGGATAAGATAATTTTTATTTTTTACCCATATTTTATAAATTGCACAGCTTTTGCAAAATAACACTCAACGCAACCTACATAAAACTTCTTAGTTTTGACAATGCTTTATTTCAGATACATTTTTTTTAAAGTAGCGTTATATTAAATGTGTGTTTTTCTACGAAATGAAAATAGGGCTATTAAAATTTGGTCGCATGTGATGCAAAGTTTATTTGTTATTGACCCTGTATAAGGTAACTTCATAAAATAAGTATTTTTGAAAACATAGTTTGTGTCTGAAAGTAATACACCTTAATATTAAGACAAAAAAGAACGCAGTGTCATCAGTAAAGTGTTCATTAAGTGGAAAATAAATTTTTGCTTAATCCAACGGAAAGTTTATCTATTTTCAACGATTTAATTTAAAATCTCTTTATTTTATTTTTTATTTTTTTACTTTCAGTCACAAACTACGTTTTCAAAAATACGTATTTTATGAAGTTACCTCATACAGGGTCCAAAACAAATGAACTTTGCATCACATGCGACCAAATTTTAATTGCCCAATTTTGATTTTGTAGAAAAACACACATTTAATATGACGCTAGTTTAAAGAAAATGTATCTGAAATAAAGCCTTGTCAAAACTAAGAAATTTTATGTATAGGTTGCGTTGAGTCTTATTTTGCAAAAGTGGTGCAATTTACAAAATATAGGTAAAAAAGCAAAATTATCTTATCCAGCTGAAATTTTGCATGTGGGCTAGAAACTACATTTAAAAAAAATTATAACTTTTTTCGATATTTTCAGAAATAACCCCACTTTTGAATTATTTTTTGAAAAAAAAATTAAAATTTGACAGATAATGCGAATCACGTGACTACTATTTATTTGCCTAATTTTCATCTCGATCGATGCAGAACTTGATGCCAAAGTCAAATTTTGAATAAAGATATTAATAAAAAAAATCCCATATGATGCGGACTTTACTGGTGACACTGTATAAGACTATTTATTTAACTTATGCCTAATGTATTAATTTATTGATATGTTTTTATTATGTAATTGTTCAGTTTAGTGATTTGTTGGTCTACTAACTAACCACTGTAAGTACTATTCAATATTTATACTGAATTATGAAATAAAATAGTAATGTGGGCGCCTAGGGGGGGGGGGGGGGTAAGTGCCCGTTTTGCCCCCCCCCCCCTATGGACGCCCTTGTTCACGACTTCTTTTGCAGATTCGCGATGATGTTTAATTACATCGAATACTCTTTTGATATGATTTAAATATTTCTAAATCCTCCCCTGCACTCCGCCCGTAATTTTTTTAATTTAGAAAAATTCTCTTAAACGAAATAAGACATTTACGATATAACACGACGTTTCCAAACTCGTTACCGTCTCACGTCGGCCTCCTAACAGCATTTTTTTTTAAATGTCCCGGCTAAAAATACAACCTACACATAATTATTGAAACCCTAAAACTATTAGTTATAGCCCCCCATAACATGACATCTAGTTCCACAGTTTAAAAATAAATAATTGTAACAAATAAGTTTCAAGACTATAAATATCTTAAAATTCCCGTAATGTCTATTTGTGGAGAAACATTCAGACAGACGACGTTTCGAGGGTATCGGATAAAAATAGCCCCTATTTTTTACCTATTTTTACATGTGTCTTAATAGGAAGGAAGTTAGAGGGCTAATATTAACGGCGCATCACCTTCCGAGGGGTTATTTCGGGGACGTATCTACGAGGCTAAATTGAAAAGTTTGCTGAATCGCCGATAGATGGCGGTCTCGGGAAAAACTTATTTGGAATGGTGTCACCTTAAAAAAAATAAGAAAACCACTATTTTGTGGGCATCATGTGATTTAGTTTCTCATTTTCGATTCATTCCCATTCCCCTCTTGCTACATTCCCCCCTCCATAGTAGAAAAATGTGATCCAATAGCGAAGCATCTACCGCGGTGTTTAATTTTTTGTTTTCTACGTTGGCTGAATTTTTCAGGTAAGCTTAGATACGGTGAAATTCTGCTGGTTTATTCACAAGAACAAAAAGTTATTTTATGTAATGCAAAGGCTGAGAATGCAAAGTAAGCAACCAATAATCACGAAAGTGGCAGATTTATGGCCTCGCGCATGTAAACAAAGCTACACACGATTAGACATGCGCAATGCAACATTATCGTTTGACGAATGGGAAAATAGACAGGTCCGGGCTTTAAAATTTAAATTCTTGCCAAAAAATTGGAATTTCTTCTCAAATTTTTTTGATCAGGTTGGGAATTAATTTTATTTATTTTTTATTATCAGATTTTGAGGATTGAAAATTGTTTTGTAAGGTTTTTGTCTCTAAAATTTGTTTAAAAATAATTTGGCGTCGTGTTTTTAGTTAGAAAGGTTAGATAACGAGTCAATTAAACTATAAAACTTATAAAACACAATTTCTTCTTCAAGAATTTGAAAAAGTTTTTGCCCGAGAACTTGACCCGTGCAGTAATATAAACTACCTAGGTATTTACATTTTTTCTTTTATAGAATATAAGTATAGAGAAAAGTGTCTTTTAAACTTTTTGAAGATTGCAGGGCTGGAAATAAAATATACCAAAACATGCATCGGGATAATATGTCTTGGTTTATTTTTATACCTTACTCGTGTAGCCTAGGGCTAGTTTGGTGTGTTTAAATTGATCATAATAAAATAAAGTTATATATCAAGATACACATCACTACTCCATCCATACTTACTGAAAATACGAAATACCAGGTATTTTACCCCTATTTGGGTATAATAAAATCATACAACGGCTGTTACTAATCGTTGTTTATATTCCAATCCGAGTCACTAAAAGCACAAACACAATTCACTAAACTACACAAGAACTAGAAATCCGTAAATATTAAACACCCACAATAAACAATAGCAAAGAAAACTACAAGGAATCTACAGAGAAACCTCAAAACACAACAACAAAAATGACACTGAGCCGGTTCTGGAGTATATTTTGAGCATGCCGCTTAAGAAGGACAGCCCAATAACACGACGTTTGTGCGCATGCCCGATGCTGCTCAGAGGGAAGGCAGCTGATTGGCGAGCCATGCGCTCGGACGTATTTTTTCACCCATAAAACGTAACTTTTGTTTGCGCAGGAAATAAGCGTACGCATCTAAAGGTAAATGTCTACGAGAGAAAGTAGTTGGGTGATTTGCATTTTTGTAGCCCTACCAACCTCTAGTCTAAACACGCAAAACTATCTTGAACTATTTTGATACGATTTAATATAAAGTGTGGCATTTTAAATGCAACAATTAATTAGTTAATGTAATGACATAAAATGAAAAATACCTACGTAAAATAATTCGAAAATGCGCGGTACAACGTACAACCCAAACGAAATTCCAAATGATCCCTCATCTCGCCTCGCCATGCGTTGTTCACGCCGCGCGTCGGCAACACTGATTGATCTGTTGTCCTTATTGGGGGCACCTAAACATATTACTCACTCTCTCATACTCACATAAAACGCCTCTGTAACTCGGAGCTTGCCAGTAGTGTATAAAATTGGGGAAAACTGTTGTTATACCCAAACCATTGTTTTCGATAGACGGTTTGCAAATTCAGACGAACCGTCTTGAAATCCACCTACTTTGCATTAGATTCCAAACGGGAAATCGTTGAACCGTTGTAAATGTAGGTATACGTACGATAGTTTATTGAAATTAGCTTTTGTTTTAAAAAACAAGAAATTACAACGAATGAGGTTATCTCATTGACACACTTTTTCGCGGCCAGAATTTTGCTGCCTTTGCTCGTCGGCACTACTCGTACTCGTCCAATGCCAGATTTCTTTTAAGTTTTTCTAATATCAAGAACGAATTGTATTATTTGTGTTGCGGTAGTCCTAGACTGTTCAAGGATTTTTATGCACAAACATAATATTCGGTTCGTATGATGATTAACAACAAAATTAAGAGTTTACTTATTATTCGTTGCTGCATAATATATAGGTAGATCTTATTGAAATATTAGTTTTTATGGTTCTAATAGTATATTTTTTAATGAGGGTACACCAGTGGCGCAACTAGATAAAGGCATTTGGGGGGGCTTAAGCCCTAGCTCTTAAGATAGAGTTGATTTGAGAATAAATCAGATTTTTAAAACACTAAGTAAATAAGCAATTTGACAAATCAATTTGGCAAGTTAATGATATCCTCAAGCGCTGAAAATCTGTCTTGCGACATGGTTAACCTTAACCAATTTAAAATCAATCTCATTACTGAAAATGATTTTTTCGCATGTTGCGGATGATACTGGCAATGTTATGACAATTTTAAAAAGTGTGTAAAGATAAGGGTACATTTCTGAATGCAACTCTTTTTTAAAATTGTCATAATTCAGTTCTTTATTAGCTCTAATCAAGACATTTCTCAATACAGTCATCTCTGCTTTTATTTTTTTAAGATTAAATAAATGTTCAAAATAATGTTCAATAAATGAAATGGAACCATTAAAGTCCAATTTAAAAAAGTGGTCCACTGCCCTTGCTATAATAAGACTTTCGTTTGAAAATCTTGTTTTCAAAAATCCTAAAATGGAATCTACAATTCTATAAAACACGGGCAATTAAGTATGATTACGATTAGTTACAATTTTTAATTTTTCTAAGATACAGCAATTGGTCTAGGGGGGGCTAATTTCGAATTTGGAGGGGCTAAGCCCCTCCAGCCCCCCCTAATTGCACCACTGGGGTACACTGAGGAAAATGACCTAATACAATAGGTTTGCTAAGACATAGTTTGTATTGATAGCTTACTTTTTATCTTAACATAGTATAAAACAAAGTCGCTGTCGCGTCTGTCCCCAGCTATATGTGCTTAAATCTTTAAAACAACGCAACGGATTTTGAAGCGGTTTTTTTTAATAGATAGAGTGATTCAAGAGGAAGGTTTTCATGTCTAACTAGCGACCCACCCCGGCTTCGCACGGGTGCAATTTCAGAAAGTGGCATGCCGGGTACTAATATATCGGGTTTGTATTTATACCAGCGGGTTGCAACGCATGCCGGGTACACGCTAGTATTAAATAAATTGCTAGTGTATCAAACCCGCTTTAGTGTTATATCAATTCCAGATTTGCCAGAACAGTGTTTTTATTGGTAGTAATCCGCTTTTAGCAGCTCAGTCCTGCGAATAATGAACTACTTTTAATACAGCAATTTTGTTGAAAAATTAATTGCATCTTCTCAATGCGAGCCATTTTGTTCCCAGTAAAGCGCCTTGTTCGGAGTCTTCTAGCTGCCAAGTAAATTTATTTTTACTTTGCATTTGATTTTTTTTAATGTATGATAGAGATGAGTTTTAAATATTACCATAGACAAATTGGGCGGGAGAAACAATAGCTTTGTTCGCGGTAAGGATTCTGAACGGATTTGGGACTATTCGCATGCGCACTTTAAATAATGACGTTCGCGGATCACAAAACTCCCAATTTCTAGTTACAGTTCCGTGTTCGCAAGAGGAAATTTTTTTTTCCGCTTATTTAAATAGAGATTTTAATAAAAACTTTTATGTACGTCGTACAAAATTACGAGCGATAAAGTGTTTATCTTGGATGATTTCTCGTGGCTTTGTTTCTCTATGGTGACTGAGGGAAAAATCGGTTTATTTTACACGCGGTAGTAAACATATTCAACCTAATGAATAAAAATTAAGCAATTACTTGAAGCAATTACTTTTTAGTAAAAGCAATTGCTTGACTAGCAAATGCTATAAGTAAAAGCAATTGCTAAATCTGGATATGAATAAAATTTTGAAGCAATTGCTGTTTTTCTTACACCTCTGTAGCAAATGCTTATTCAACACAAGTTCAGACGTGGCTTATGCACTTGTTCAGATTATAGATTTCATGTCCAGTTTGGTGCCTAATTTGCAAAAGAGTTGACGTAAATACAACAATGTTGGTCTACTTATTAAGTACAATAGTAATGTGTTACGTTTTTGTGGAAAATAGGAAACTTATATTTGTGATATGGCAGATTTCAGTGAAAATGAGGTAAGTGATAGTATAGTAGTGATAAAGAAATTAAAGACAAGCAATTGATATTCGTTCACAAATTGAAGGAACATAAATAAATCTCTCTGACCACAATCGTTTAGCTTCCACAACAGCTTCAGCACTTATAGGAAATTTAATAAAAATATTGGCCTTCTCCAAAACTGCATCCATTACAGAAGTGTATGTCTTACAGACAGTAGTTTGGTGAACACCGAGTTCTTCACCTACAGAATTTTAAAAGCCCGGATCCGACAATTTCCGCAGAAAGATTTTAATCTTATTTAAGGCGACACTTTTACTTTTACCAGTATCAGTCGAAAAATAATTTGCCATCCACTCAACATTTTCGCAGTCAAATCGATATAACTTACTGAAATCATCATATCTGTAATTTTTACGAACACTGTAGATTTTTCTTTTACGGACGTTCATATATTCAGCCATAATTGAAGACACAAATTAAGAGCAACGCACGTTTATGCCGCGGAGAACTAAAGTTAACTGCTACCAAGCAAATGATGCAGGGGTCGACCTACCTTAAAATGTTAAAAGCAATCGCTACATTAGAAAAAGCAATTTCTTAATTAATTTATTTATCACATTTTAAGCATACGATAGCAATCGCTTCTATTTTTTAAGAAAAAGCATTGACTAGAAGCAATTCCTGCACTTTTAAGCAATTGCTGGACGCAAAAGCAATTACTTTAGTATTTATTGGCTTTCAAGAAATTGCTTCGATTTTATAAGAAAAAGCAATCGCTACATTTTTATTAAATTTCCTACAAGTGCTGAAGCTGTTGTGGAAGCTAAACGGAACTGAACATGAGATCTATAATCTGAACAAGTGGATAAGCCACGTCTGAACTTGTGTTGAATAAGCATTTGCTACAGAGGAAGAGAGGTGTAAGAAAAGCAGCAATTGCTTCAAAATTGTTATTCATTAGGCTCCTGCCTCGTTTCAGAGCAGAACTAGCCTAATAAGTTTT
The DNA here is from genome assembly GCA_963969555.1 of Polydrusus pterygomalis. Classification (NCBI taxonomy): domain Eukaryota; kingdom Metazoa; phylum Arthropoda; class Insecta; order Coleoptera; family Curculionidae; genus Polydrusus; species Polydrusus pterygomalis. The sequence continues at coordinate 14,433,613 of OZ018383.1, forward strand.
AACAATAGTTTGGATCGTCCCAATTTACTGCAGAAGTAATTATTCTGATACGAGCAACTTAAAACCGTTTGTATTTATGGCGCATTAAATATAAACGTGACAATAAATCGCCTAACTCAAATTAACTACAAATTTTAACATTAATTTTTTCAATTAGCACCTACACGCAACAAAGCGTGACCTTTGTTTTACACAATGTTTTTAATCTACGATAAGTATGTTTTTACTAATCTCTCATTTTTATTTTATTTTTTAAATTAAACAATACACAAGCATCGATCAGCCAGACGTAACATCTGACTAAAATGGAACTTTCAACGTCCAACGCGAATAAGAAATAGTCTATTTTCAAATCAAAAATTTCAGGCATTAAATACAGGGTGTAATGAAAGTAAGTTTTATTTTTAAACCCATAAATAGTCATACCGTGCGAGCAAAAATTATTTGCATCAAAGAGGGCTTGGATTAAAAAAAGTAGGGCTTGGTTTAGATCACAATGATATGGGGACGATATATCTAACCAAATCTAGGTTAACATTTTGTCAAATTCATATTATGACATGATAATATGCCAAACTCATAAGTAATAAAATAAGTAGGCAAATACAAATTTATTTTTGTTGTTTACAAAATTAACAAAGTAAGAATATACAGAATGAAAAAGAAAAATAATTACATAATATGCTGAAATTGTCCACCGCCATGCTTAAAGCATAAAAAATGTCAGCTCTAATACACCATTTCTTTCCAATAAATTTTGGGTAAACCATGCAATTATTCCTGTGTCTTCCAAAATCTGTGGCTTATATTTCTTGGAATGCTTGCACTTTACAAGGAAATAAATTTATCTGCTTCTTAAGAATAGTCCTGCATGTTCCATAAGATCTTCCCACTTCTTGGGACAGGCGTCTTATACAATTTGTTGGCGTATTTTGCATTATTTCACGAACGTTTGCAACAAGTTCTTCCGTTCTTACAGATGTTCTTCCTGCTCCTTTTTTGTGTTGTTTAGAACCCGTTTGCCTAAACACAGCCACGGTTCTTTTCAGGCAATGATAAAAATCCCTAACAAAAAAAGCAACTTTAGGAAAATGTTCGCGAAAATCGTCCATGCACAAACCCGGATTGTATTGCCACTCACCATTTACTCTAACCCCGTATCGAAAATACGCTTCAACCATGAATGTTTTGTGCTGTTCCGTAAAGCCCGATGTGTGAATTGTTCAAGAAATTGGAAAAATTAGCGATGAATCAAATTACTTGTAACGACTGTCAAAGATGACGTAATAACTGATTGATTGTTTAGTTCAGGTAGTTACTGACACCCAACAGGTATTAAGCTCTACGGCTAAGCATTACGTCCTTAGATGCAAGACCCTCTTTGATGCAAATAATTTTTGCTCGCACGGTATTATGAACAAAAAATCGTTGTCGTCATAGATAAAAAAATGTTTTCGCTTCCATTTTTTACCTATTTTTCCTCTGTGCAACGGCAGACAAACCATTTTCACTTCTGTCGTAAAGTTAGGTACTTACTTTCCTTTTGCTTCTTTTCAACACCAAAGCAAAGTAAAAATCGTTGCTGAGCTAAGTTGTTAAAAAAACGCTTCGCAAACAATTTCGTATAGTCCTTATAGGAAATAGAAAGGGGCATACTTAACCGCGGCAAGGGGGGATGAAAAAATCTTTGCTGCGCTAAGTTAAATTTTTAAAAGGAATGCTTATCTTAGCCGTTAGCTTTGCTATGTTGTTTAAAAGTAACTAAAAGAAATTTATTATGGGACAGGTTTGTCACTTTCTGAAATTAACCTTAGTTTTTCTACTAATAATTTGATGTTGCAACTTTTCTTTAAAATAAGTAAACGCAGAATTTAAGTTCACCTGGCACCACTGTACAGGTTTTTGGAATAACCAAACGCGTCAAAACGTTCTCATTTAATCCACTGATAAGAAGAAAGTATGATGATAATAACCATAATGAAAAACATGCATAAATTATCATTGCCATCAACATATTTTTTAATGACTGGCATTTAACTGAAAAACATTGTATGTATATTGTTTTCAATCAGCCGCCGAAACGGATTTTCGCTATTGCCCATTAATCCCCCAATCAAAAGCTAAAAAACAGATAATATTTCTTATCGCCACATTATTTTTAGGTTATCAGCAATACAATCCTCATAATCCAAAGTTCAATATGCCAAACGTAGCGCAAAAATTATTTTAAATTTTATTTCTTGATTAATTTTTTTAATCAGATGGCGACTTCCAAGCAATAAAATAACTTACCAAAAAAAGAAGAAGAAAAGAAGAGCTGATACAGTTTTTGGAACATATTAATATATATAAGACAATCCAATAAATTTACCATGGAAACAGAAAAACATTCTACTCTACCTTTTCTCGATGTTCTCGTCAAACGAAGTGCTGAAAACATAAAAACTTTAGTGTACAGGAAACCTACTCACACGGGGCGATACCTTAATCACGGTATCACGGATTAAATCATTCAAACTCCAAAAAATAGGGCATAATTCAAACTCTTTATCACAGAGCATCTAATGTTTGCAACAATACGGAAGACCATAATATTAAAATTTCAAACATCAAAAAAGGTTTAAAACAGAATGGTTACCCTGAAACCTTTGTAACTAATACCATCTCAAAATTTAAAAATCGCGAAGTAAAAACTAATACAGAAACGAAAGAGGAGGAAGCATTCCTCACAATACCTTATGTTAAAGGGATTTCTGAAAAGATTAGAAGGATAATCAAAAACTATAATATCAAAACAGCCTTCAAATCCGGAAATACACTTAGAAGCTAAGCTGTCTTACAAAAGTAAAACCCCCCCGTTATGAAAACACAAAAAATTGTATCTATCAAATCCCTTGCGAGTGTGGCGAATCGTACATTGGAGAAACAAAAAGACCTCTTCCCGTACGAGTTAAAGAACATCTGAAACATACTCAAAGAGGTGAAACCTCGAGATCAGGTATAGCGGAACATGTATGGACCAACCAGCATAATATACAGTGGTCAGAAGCCAAGGTTTTGGACACGGAACAGCATTGGAAAAAACGAAAGTTCAAAGAAGCAGCTTTCATGAATCAAAATACCCATATATTTAGTAAACCAAGTATAGATATCCCCAATATGTGGAAGCCTCTTATTGTCCAAAACCAACAGCTCAAACTCCACACTCCAATAAGCACGTAGGCGGAGTCATCAAGCTTCATTGCACGTGGATAGTATTTAAGACAAGTAGCCTTAGAATTATAATTTAGTTTACACTTGAAAACGGTTAGAGATACTAACTAACCGAAACGTTGTGTTAAGTAACAAAATCAAGACAATGGAAGTCCGACAGGGTAATTTTTTTGATATTACTTCATTGTCTACCACCTTCAAACAAAGAAAATAACTTACTTTTCATGAGTAGGGTTCCAACGATACTTTCGATACCGAGTAGGTATCGATACCAAAGCACGATACTTCTAGTATAATACTCGTTTAATCTCTAGTATCGAGTATCAAGTACTCACCACCACCAGTCACCAATAACCAGTCACCATGCCACCCCCACTCGCCACGCCACCATAATAATTTAAGATAATTTAACTTATTTGCAATACTAAACGATAAAACTACAATTTTACATTTTTGATCCAAATATTTCTTCGACTTATGGGAACCTTTAATTTTAGGAAGTGGCTGTGAAAAATGGCAAATGCTGAATGTAGTGGTGTAGGTGTAAGTCCTATTATTGCCGATAGATAGAGCCAGCCGTCAGGCATGTCGTCACGCTCACCACCAGCTTGTCTGGGGCTTCCCCTTTAAATTTATATTGCATATTGGCATATTAGTAGCGGTAGCGGGTAGCGGAACGGAAAAGTTTTTACGTGTTTACGTTCGCAGATAAAATACTCGATACTGAGTAGTATCGATACTTTTAGAACGATATTTTTTGGGTATCGATACTACGAATGCGATACCGATACTGTACTCGGTATCGATACCACAGGTCGATACTTCGAACCCTATCCATGATATATGAATTAGTATTTAACATAATTTATCCAGCAGCGTGGGGGTTGGATCTGAGCCCTTAAAGCCCCCCCCCCCCCAATTTGTTACGTCACTGCTCCTGGTACCGTTCCTAAAACTCACGTCAACGCAAATTGTAATTCGACGAAAAAAAGGAAACTCAAAGATCTACCTGAACCTGTATGCGTGGATACCGTCAAGAAGATAAAGCGCTAAGCTCCATCAAGTGTCGAATAAATGTAGGTAAATTTATCCATTGATGTCATTAATGTCACGTGCCTTGTTTACGATCCTGCAAGATGTTTATAAGTACATTTTAAGAACTTCTTGTCTGACATGGCAAGATCAGTATACATTTCCACGCTCTATAATGCAAAAAAAACAATGTTAAATTATTTTGAGTATCCTGGTATTTTTTTTTATCTGTAGAGTGTATATAGTGTTCCTTATATTACATACAGTGATTTTATATTAAAAAAGTGTACAATAATACATGTACCTCCAATTCACTTTTAAATTAAGCAATGATCTTGCAGTTCTATTTTTATCTTTTTCTATTTTGATTTTAATTACTGTGGTGCATGTTTTACGTTTTCGAAAAATTTATATCATAACTGAGTTAAAATACATTTTTTGGCAACTCATTCGGGAAATTCTGAATTTCGGAAAATTACTGTATTATTTGCAGACAAAAAGAATCCTGCTGATTTTGAAATTAATATTCAATTTGCGATTTTTCTTTCCCACCGACAAACTGAACGACTTTTGGATCTGAGAGGTATAAAGAGTGAGGATCCACAACACTTAGGCCATAGATGACCTATTGTGCATGCTTCAGGAACACAGATGGGGGGATAGGATACGTTTAGTTCGTTAGCCAATAACCTACAGATTTTACGTCTTTTACATATTCCTATTCACACCATCTACGTAAAGCTTTATGTTGATACGGTGTTGCCGCAACTGACAATGCCCTGTCTGAGTACCCATCGTTAATCGTAGATTTTTCCTAGACATCGTAAGGTATTTCTTAGTTGCGACCTCATATGGGTACTTTAATAACTGTTACGAGAGTCCGCAGTTACTCGTTTCATTGAATAACTTACTCACTTGTAGTGAACCGGATTGCAAAGTTTTATTGAAGCATTTTTTATAATACATTTTTTAAATATTTACGGTACCTTAATTAGGAAAATTCTTGGTAAAAAAAGGAGTAAAACTCAATGCAAACATACGCACGGGCCGTAATTGGGAAGCCCTCGAAGAATCTATCAACTGGAATGCTATACTTCTAACGCGTACCCAGTTCAGGCAAGTGACTTGACTTGTTAACAGACCATTTTCACATAACCTTCAACGAATAGGAATTTACGATGGACCCATTGAATGCAGACCTTGCGGTGAAGAGGACGAAGCCGCTTCTCATATCATATACAGCTGCGAAGCAAATATATTCAGAATCTTCGGCGACAACCTCCTGCATGACAAACCTGGAAGAAGACTATAGTGGACCTTATAGAAGCAACAAATCTTAGGGTGCACAATAAGCCAGAAGGCTGCAGTGTAAGAAACTTGGGCCACACACTCGACCCCCGCCTTTAACCAACCAAAACACGACGTATAAGCATCATGACGTCCAAATTTAACGACTATACGTAGACGCAAGTAAAATAAATTAAACTTTAAAACAAATTTCTCGAATGGGTTTTGGATCTATTTTTGAATCGGCTTGTACACACCGATGATTGGTCATAAAACGTGTCTACTTTAGGTTATCACAAAGTCATCGAAAAAAAAACATCAGTAGGTACATTAATATTTATTGCCTATTCTTGTCCGTTTCACAGGAAATAATAAGTATTTTAATATATATTTTTGATAAGCATTAGCATTTTAGACGCCTATAAGGTATTTACAGAGATATAGTTGAAAATACAGGATGTCCTGGAAGACAGTTTCTATCAGTTAGTTCACTTCTGTCAAGAACTTCAAAACAATTAGTCATGTCTACTGTAAAATCGTCTGACAAAATTACCAATAATTTTGCAGCAATAACAGGTCAATTTACTATTCACTGTAAATTTAAAGCAGCATCATGTAATTTTAATTGTTGTCGGTGGTAGTAATAGTAATAGTGTAAAGAAGACTCAGAACCTGACAAGTAGATCATGCGATTCTTCCATCTTGCCCCTTGGATTGTCCTCCAACAAATTTAAACACCTGCACCATCACCGAACCTTTGCAACCTCACCATTAAGGCCAGGTGACCTTCCAGGCGAGTTTAATAACCTCCTCACGCGACTCAGAGACCTAATACATCAGTGTCTCCAATACTATACAAACACCAGGACATTTCAACGGTGTCTGTGTCCTCCTCTTCTTGAAACCTAAGCAAATTGGGCCCTCGTTAACATCAATTAGTACCATGTGCTGTCCATATAATGCCAGTATCTACATCGTTTACCAACTACCTTAATTATTAGCACCTTTAGCGAATTTTTCCTGCCTAGTCATAAAGGTGGAAGAGGAGAATATCCTCTTCGGAGAATCGTCGTACCAAGACTTGACGAGCACTCATTGAAGGGTTTCCTTTTCCTGACACCGAGGATAAATTGGGTCCTCCTTTACACCAATGAATATCTTGTACTTCTTCAAGGGGCTTTGTCCTGTCAGAATCCCTAATATTGTTGACATAATATTTCTGCATCTTCATTTCCCCACTTCGTCATAATTGTTAGGATATTATTCCAGGCCAGGGTGATATGTAATAATAACCTTATCTCTTTAAGGAACCGTCGATTCAAAGACTGAATGCTTCGCAAGCATAAGCACCCAGAAAATACAGCTGTGTCTCCTCTCCCTAATACCCAGGGCAAATTGGGTTCTCCTTAATATCAATTAGCATTAACAGCTTCCTCAACCGGAAGTAACCTGTCAGTATCCGTATAATAATAAGGTACCTAACGGTACCATATTTATTGTAAATTTGCAGGTTTATTTTACACATTTAAGTTACGTTTCCCTACTTAATCGGTACAAATTCATAACAGTAATATGCTATATTGTTTTATTTTTATAACTGATACGCGCTTAACAGTAAACTATGGATGTTCTGTTGTATTACGGATTCTTTAATTTGCCAACGATTTAGCAATAATTACTTTGCGGCAAGTATGCGTAAAATATGAGATATATCATTCACAATCAGCGGTGCACAAGAGGTAAAGCGATGGCTTTGCTCTTAACGGCACATCGCTGCACTGTTGCCAAATGTACAACCAATATTTAACAACAAACCCATTTTTTTATTCATTCGCTGATCATTCTGATGATGATGTTACCCAAATTTGCATTAATTTGCGAGCTGATCATTCTGATGATGATGTTACCCAAACTTGCATTAATTTGCGAAATAGATTATTGAGTTGTTAATTCTGTTGTTGCGAATTTCTCGAAAATATCAAACGTTTCTAATTAGTGAGGTCTTTAAATACTATTATATCCATACCTAGAACATCGATATGTTTATGTGAAGGTAGCTGTTGGTTTTGGACAAGAAGAGGCTTCCAGATATTGGGGATATCTATTTGGTTTACTAAATATATTGGTATTCTGATTCATGAAAGCTGTGTCTTTGAATTTTCGTTTTCTCCAGTGCTGTTCTGTGTCCAAAACCTGGGCTTCTGACCACTGTATATTATGTTGGTGGGTCCATACATGTTCCGCTATACCCAGGGACGGACTGGCCCGGTGGGCTGGCGAGCGGAGCCCGCCGCGCCTTTTGTTTTTTAGCGCCCTTACCGCGCCTTTTCCCTGGCGTCGCCCTTTTGGTTTACGTGAACGTATGAAAATAATAGGAAAAACAAAAACCAAAATCGAAAATATTAATAAATCATCTTCTATAAATTAATAATTTAATGTTTTGGTGGCGCCCGCATGCGCAATGAAAAACAACTTGTTATTCAGTGCCGCCCGGCGAAGACCAAACGGATGGGGCGATGGAACCCGAACCGTATTTTTTTTATATTATAATATGTTTATATTATTATGCTTTTCTTAAAAATGTTGTTCTTTGTTTTTTTTAGGATAGTATTGTTAATTTTGTTATAAATATTTTTAATTTTCACTTATGCGTAAAAAATGTTATTTTTGGTTTAACGTTGTTTTTTTTGTGAACCCACTGTTCCCTGTTAATATGTATTTCTAAAAACAAACTACATTATATAATTATGATACAAACGGAACCCCCCCTTCTCCCAGAGCCGTTTAAGCCGTTAATAGCACAAAGTACCATCATTGACAAAAAAAACGTGGCACCCAAAAAATATTAGTCTGCGGCGCCACTAATATTTTTCCTATTTGAAAAGCAAGTCACGTAATTGAAAACAGGGCGTGGCATCCACCAAAAATTTTTCGCCTGCGGCGCTATTTTTTTTTTCATCGTGAATACATGCTGGCGCCTTTGCCATCCTATAGCCCGTCACATTATATAGACCCAGTCCGTCCCTGGCTATACCTGATCTCGAAGTTTCACCTCTTTGAGTAAGTTTGAGATGTTCTTTAACTCGTACGGGAAGAGGTCTTGTTGTTTCTCCAATGTACGATTCGCCACACTCGCAAGGGACTTGATAAATACAATTTTTTGTGTTTTTTTACGGGGGGGGGGGGGGGGGGGTTTACTTTTGTAAGAAAGCTTCTAATTTTTTTGATATCCTCATGGTCGTTGTGGAACCTCGGCAACAGCGCCCGGTACCATCGTTTCTTCGGCCGGCTAACGGGGCCGGCAGGTACGATCGTGTCACTTTGTCAGATTTGCACTGATTACTCTTTGTTGGTAAAAATTCAAGTCGAACGTAAACGCGGTACTATCGCAAAGAGAAAGGTCAGTTCTACTACAGCATAAACAGTTTAGTTACCTAATTTCTATATTAAATATACTAGCTATTCATGTGCGTAACTATCGATGGGCAAGGGAGTACCTACTTGTCGACATTTATACAAATTAAATTTTCCAGGGACCAAATCAAACAATTTTTTATAGTCGTCGCCAAACGTTTCCACGCCGATAAAATAAAACGATTTATCTGTGACGAAACTGAAAAATTACAGCGCCGCTCCATTGTTATCGACATTATTAACATAATTTTATTAGTAAAACAATTTTATCTTTAAGCTCGTGTTTGCCTTTGCCTTTAATATTGGCACACAATATTGGTATATCCTTTGTTTTAACGAATTTTTATCACCGCTGTTATCGAGCTTGTCGATTTCGCAATGAATATTTTTATTACAGGAAAGAAAAATGAACATATTTCGGAGGACAATTAAAAAATAATAAATAAATAAATCACAAAAATAACAACAAATTGTTAAACAAAATTAATATACCTCACAATAAATATGCGAACAATTTAATAACAATTGGCTCGCCATAGACATTTACCTTTAGATAAGTACAGCTTATCTCCTGCGCAAACAAAAGTTAGGTATTATGGGTGAAAAAATGTGTCCGACCGCACGGCTTACCGGTCCGATGCCTTTCCTCCCAGCACAATTGGGCATGCGCACAAACCTCTTGTTATCGGCCTGTCCTTTAGCGACACGCTCAAAATACACTCCAGAACCGGCTCGGCGACATTTTTGTTGTTGTGTTTTGAGGTTTCTCTGTGGATTCCCTGTTGTTTATTGTGGGTGTTTAAGATTTACGTATTTCTAGTTTTTTTGTAGTTAAATGAATTGTGTGTGCTTTTAGTGACTCGGATTGGAATATAAACAACGACCCTTAACAGCCGTTGTATGATTTTTGTTATGCCCAAATAGGGGTAAAATACCTGGTATTTCGTATTTTCAGTAAGTATGGAGTAGTGATGTATCTTGATATAAAACTTTATTTTATTATGATCAATTTAAACACATCAAACGAGGGTTAGACTACACCAAGACAGATTATCCCGATGCATGTTTTGGTATATTTTATTTGCAGCCCTGCAATCTAATTAGGTACGCCTATTTTTCGGGCAATATATTGCTTCAAAAAGTTTAAAAGACACTTTTTTGTATACCTACTTATATTATATAAAAAAAATGTAAATACCTAGGTAGTTTATATTAATCCACCCTTAAAAAAATTTTCTATCCTCAAAATCTGATAGGTTTGCAACTACTAAAAATGCCAGAAATTGCTACCTTTTTTCCCAACTTGATAAAAAATTGAGAAGAAATTCCAATTTTTTGGCAAGAATTTGGGGCAAATTTTAGCTGTTTACACGTTAAAATAAATTGAGGGTAAGTTTTTACAATTTCTTGAGCAAGAACTTAAATTTTAAAGCCCGGACCCCATCCCATTTAAAGACCCCTTCCCATACGAGTTAAAGAACGTCTGAAGCATACTCAAAAAGGTGAAACTTCGAGATCAGGTATGGACATGTTTGTACCAACCAACATCATACGCTGTGGTCAGAAGCCAAGGGTTTGGACAAGGAACAGCACTTGCGAAAACGTAAATTCAAAGAAGCAGCTTTCATGAATCAAAATACCCATATATTTAGTAAACCAAGTATAGATATCCCCAAGATCTGGAAGCCTCTCCTTGTCCAAATCAAACAGCTCAAACTTCACACTCCATTAAGCACGTAGAGTCATACTAGTAACGATTGCTGCATTGATCTGCTAGTTTCGGTCTATTATTTTATGGTCTTAAGTTTATCTAAAACTAGAACAATTTGAATATCATTATTTTTCGCAGCTCAAGATTTCTTATAGTTAGAGATTTGAGTCCTATAAATTTCTGCAACTTCATATTTGTCGGTGAAAACTTTCTCAATACTCGAGACCTCTCATTTTGTGTTTATTAACAATTCAAACCTTATGTTTTTCTGTAGTATTTCGTTTCTTACCGATACTCAATGTATCCTTCTTGAATTTCATTATTTAGCTATATCTACCAAAAATTCGTTTGATATTAAGGTTAAAAACTTAAATTTTATCATAATCATTGTTCTTTTCTACAACATATCATTTCTTTATAAATGTACATGTAAAATTTAAAAAATAAATACATTATAATAAAAGTAATCAGCAATTGGTAACTCGGTGCTATTTATTAACAATTATATATGTCATTAGTCCAATGCCAACTATCTCCGCATTTTAAATTTTATCAAAAAAAGGGATTAACGTAAAATACACAATGGTCCAAAGATATGTACCTATAAAACATAAACCAAAACCTGATAAGCTTTAGATAAGAGTATTTTTAATAAATATTTCTCTCTGGTGTTTTACGTAAAGCTGAATGATTTGACACTTATTGAATTGTTTAAAAATAGATTGGCGAATGATAAGAAAGTACATACAAGGTTAATTACTATGTAATATACGTATTACGTTTTTTTCAGTTAGAGAAAATTAAGAGAAAAAGATTAATAGAATAATAAAATTACAGCCTATCGAGGAGTAATTTGAAATAATAATTGGGAGGGTAAAGTGTTGAAACAAAGGGGTATTATAGTTATTAATGATACTAGTTCAATATGAACATTATAATGAAACGTGTGCAACGATAAACCACGAGGCGTTAGCCGAGTGGTTTAATTGCACAATTTTCATTATCAAAGTTCATATCAAACGTGTATCATTCAAAATTTAATATACGACAGTGCAAATAGATTTTATTCGTCTACATTTCATTGATATCAGATAACGTTTTCGTAATTTTTAAAATTTTCAGGTGTCCATATTAGTCGATATCATGGTAACCGCATTTTTGATTGTTTCAATTTCGATTTTGACAACGTCATTATTGCCGTCTAATTTTCTATTGTATGCAAAGTGTTGGCCAAAAATAATTTAAATATGGGAGATTCTGAATCCGAAAGTGTCCCTTCGGATGATTCAGCCACATAATTTACATCAATCATGTTATCAATAGTGAAATTATACGTCTGACTGAATGGACCGACCGAAATACTTTCACTGAGGCATCTGGATTACTGGCCAGCATTATATAAGTCCCAAATTTGTGATCGCACTTATGTGTACAGAAAGAATATATGCCGCAAGATTCTACAAACAGTCGATTTAAACCTTTTTTAAGCATTACAGTTAGCTAATGACGTAACAGATCAAGTTAAAGAAATAAGAGGCCTGGCAGATGATAATTTTCAAAATATTTTTAAGGAAGCTCAAGATCTACTTTCGGAATACGATATTGAAATCAGAGTACCTAGACTACCGCCAAGACAAACACAAATATTGGTTATAAAAACCGATTCCGCTGCTGAGTATTTTAAAATAACAATTTTTATTCCGTTTTTAGATGGCCTCATAGCAAATCTCGAGGATCGGTTTTTAAAACATCGAGAAACCCTTCAAAATTTTGAATGCCTCTTTCCATATGATAATCAAGATTTTAATAGTCAATTTAAATGTTTTTTGAAACTTCACAGCTTCTACAAGAATGAGTTCCTTGAAGAGTTTTCCATTAAAACGATGTTAAAAGCTGAACTTGAGCGGTGGTATAAAAATGCAAAAACAAAAACTGAAGGAAGATTTGGACAAAGTGTATTCCAAATGTGATGCCATTCATAATATAACAAGGCTTTTACAAATTTTTTTAACTATGCCTATTACAACCGCCACATCTGAAAGGCCCTTTTCAAATTTAAAATATTTAAAGACATATCTACGTAGCACCACGGAAGAGGACAGATTAAATGGTTTGGCAGTTCTTTATGCGAACCACGATATTGATATTACCGTGGCAGAAATTCTGGACGAAAAGGCAAAAACAAAATGAAGAATTTTACTTTAATATTAGTATTATTAGTGATTACTTACAACTTATTGTATAAAGTTTTTGTTTTGTTTTAGTATAAGTATGATTAATATATGCGTTACTTATTTTAAATACATTTTTACTAATTAAAATAAAATCTCTAATTTTTTTTTTATAAATATTTAGTTAGGGCCAGCGGCGTATTATTGCAGAAGTTTTAGGGGGCTGTCGTTCTCGTCAATCTTACGTATTTTACCCAAAAAAGGGCGTGGCACCCAAAAAATTTTTTCGTCTGCGGCGCAACAAATTAAAGCCCCCCCCCCGAAGTAAATTTCTGGTTGCGCCACTGAGTACTTACCGAGGTGATAAGTGTTTCATTCTTGTCGAGAAAAGAATAGTGTACTGAGGCGCGTAGCACCGAAATGGACCATTTCTCAATTGAGAGAGGTGTGTATACTATTTTATTTACAACCATACCTTTTAAATGCAAATGATGTTTTTTTATGACAATAATAACAATGTGAGAAATAAACAAAGTAAGACCCCTGTGTAACCATAAGCTTCGCCACCATCCACAAATTTAAAAAAACCTCAATTGACGTCAAGTTGATTTAACAACGGTTACTTGGTACTAAACGGGTCAAGCATACAAGCTTAAATTAGTTGCATTTTTGATAGATTGTCATCATAAAAGTGTTTATGAAGACAGTGAGCGATTCAGATGAAAACATTTGTACTCATCCGCAATTGAGAGAAGCCGTGGAAAGTATGGAAAAAGATTTGTTACCTAAGAAGAGCCGTGCAAAACGGGCTTGTCTAAATGATTGTTTATTGGATAGATAGATAGATTATCAAAAATGCAAAGCATTGGCGTCGGTGTAATTAATTTTGAAACTGCATGTAGTGGTAACGTTTGATAAACTTTGACAGAAGAACATAAAAATGCCTAGTCAGTTGTCGGAAGTTGGAAAGGCTCGAATTGTATCAAGAATCGAAGAAAGATGGTTAATCCGTGCTGTAGCGTAGTTGTATAGTAGAAATAAAAAAACTATATTGAAAATTAAGCAACGCTGGGAACAAGAAGAATCCCTAAAGAGGAAAATTGCTTCTGGTCGTCCAAAACGTTCCAACCCTGACCAGGATGCTGCTTTTTTTGGATATTTAAGAAATAATCCATTTGCAACTGCAAGGGATGCTGTTATTGATACAGCATTTCCTGCCTCCGAACCTACCGCCAGCAGCTGCGAAAAAAATGTTTCTCTGTAAATGTATGGGGCTGGATAATTGTTCATGGACCTGATGTTTGCTGCCGAATAGAGAGAACATTTAATGCCGGAAATTACATTAACATTTTAGAAAACATATTGTTATCATCTGCTGAGCTGCTGAGCAAATACATCCCAATAATACTTTCACATTTCAACAAGATAATTGTCCAGTCCACACTGCCAATGCTGTAACCCACTGGTTTCAAACCCATAATGTGAAAGAGCTGCCTTGGGTCGCTTATAGTCCCGATATCAATCCAATTGAAAATATTTGGGGTATAATCGTAGAAAAAATATATAATCGAAATTTTAGGCCACAAAATTTAGAAGATTTATGGGAAATAATACATGCGTGCTGGGAAGAGCTTGATCCAAATATGGTATCAAATATAATTCAGTCAATTCCGAATAGACTGGCTCAAGTAATAGAAAAACAGGGATATATAACCAAATATTAGATTTTATTTATTCTTGTTAAATGTTTTTTGTTTCTTGTAATTCTATTGAACTAACGGCCAACGCCAATGCTTTGCATTTTTAATAACCTTTAACATGCGATAAGCTACGCTTTTTTTATGAATGCAGCTGTACATGGTTCTAAATAAAATGTATTTCTTCTTGATGTTTTAACTAAAACAGCTTTAATAGTTAAATCCTATTGTCGATATCGTCTCAAACTAGTGATTTTTAGAATTAATATAAAAATGTTGGTATATTACATAATAAAGTTCAATGATCGACGAATACAGAAACTTAAAAACTACTCCAAATAATTGTCATCTGTGCATTATAATGTAAACTTTCAAATTCCTAAACGGTAAAATATTGTCGCAGTCGTTACGACGAACAATATAAAACAGTTTATGTTAATTTTCACTTAAACAAAATTGAATGCTGCATGTGGGAGAAATCGGTCGCAAGCCAATTTCTTGGGTTGGCTCATACACTTCCTTTTGAAGAAAATTATTAGATAACTGCTTTCTTTTGTAAACGCTTTGTATCGGTCGAACTTTCTATATTGTTTAGTGGATTTGCATTTATTCCAATTAGACCAGATCTTTTGATATAGGATGTCACATTAGTAGGCAACCGGAAAAAATTGGTTTCCTCGAGTCGAGGTTCTATTCATTTCGAAACGAGATACAGTAAATATCTAAAACTCTCATAATATATTAATATTATTATATATATATATATATATATGTCAATGGGCAGTTTTGAGGACAAATTTTTAGGAGTATCAGTGCTAACGAGGACACATGGTGCTTATGAGGTCTGTCCTTGTAAAAATACATGTCAATTGGTAGTTGTGGGAACTGTCCTTATAAGCTTTATATGTAAATAGTATATTATAAGGACACAAGATATTTAATATATTTATGAGGACTATATCAGATTATATCGTAACAACGTAGTGTTGCAACAAAAGTTAATTATCAAGTATTGTGGTTTTAAAGCCAAGATTTTTAGTCCGAACAAAACGTTGTTACTCCTACTATTTTCGCGATTGTTTTCTTTTTTAAGAATATCCGATCAACATTGATGACCCGAATCTTGGCCATGTTAATTAATCAATTTTTAAAAAGTTTTTGATTTTGATTCTACCAAGAATTGGTAGTGTGTGTACAGGCAGTTTTTAAAATAAATAATTAGAAATGCCGGTGGTTGCGAGGACGCTTGATGCTTATGAGTCCTTTCCATGTCAGAATTTCTGGTTAATCTCCGAAACATAATGACTAACCCAAAAATCATAAAGCATAACCTACAAAACATATTGGTAAACCAAAGAACCTTGTGGTTAAACGAACCATGTGTTTAACCTACGAACCAGCAAAATTCTTTACAAAATAATACCGGAGACAAATATTTTATAAAAGGGTGGCAATTGTGTATTTACGAATTTGCTTTCAAGTTGACAACGAATGTAATCTTTTTGAATCTCTTACGAATTATTAATATAATTTTTTTGGTGTTATACATAACAAAGGTACAACGTATTTATTTGGCCACCCGGTATACTTTTCTAACCACCTGATTAATCATTATACTATAAAGTTGTATTTCATCTAACACTGTTAGATATTTGTTTTTTCTTTTGCACTTATTTAGTTTTTTTCTTAAAAAATAAAATGACCCTAACCTAATATATCTACCGGGTGTCCAAAATTGGAAAGATTATGATAAAATTAAGATAATAATTGAGTTATTAAAATTTAAAAGGTTTAAATATTTTAGCTATAAAAGGTTAATAATTTTTCTTAAAATGTTTGTTCTTATGCTTTAGTCGATCTTTCGAGGCGGTTTTTGGCAGTTTTGATTTCAACTAATAGGACTGCAATTACTTAAATTTTTTTACAAGCAGCTGATTTTAACACAGGATCTTCTGTTTAACGGCTAAAAGCAGTCCTGTAATACAGCACACACTAGGTAAAATTTAATGCAATGATATATGAAAAAAAAATTTTTATGATAATTAATTATTTTAGGATAGTCCTTATTTAAAACCGCGTATATATTTTTTAATTTCCTATTTTATGGCATTTTTGCCAGGTTCAGTATGATCGTTACTCATAATTAGGTCCTGTTAGTTATTAATGCTTTTTGTCATACCAGTCAACAAACCCAGAATTTCACTTTAACCGTATACGTATACCGCGAGTGTTTCTCAAAAGACGTTCACCCTTATAATTTTTCTGTATTTATATATTAAAATGAAATTTAGATATTATGCATAAGAGATGAGTCTGCATTTGTTGGCATAATTTTCAATTTGTTAGCACTTCCGGTTTGATCGGAAATGACCTTGACTTTGGTTAAATGGGATATCTTGTATATTTTTACCTATTGGGATTTAGCATAACATTCTGAGTGAAATGACACCTCACTTGTCATTTTCGACGTGTTATAACATTTTTATGTTTTTTTTTTCAGTCCAGAGTGCTACAAATTAATTAAATCTGTTAGTTTACAGTCAAGTAGTATATTAAAATTAAAATTAATAATACGAGTATTATAAAAAATTATAATAATTGACTTTCTAAGTTTCACCAGCGTTAAAAAAATTAAATTTTGTTTTCTTGACGTTTACTCCATTTTTCCAAATGGAACGATGGTAGTTCACTAGGATATTTAAAACGCGCATTTTTTTTCAAACAATTTGATATTATACACTCCTATGCTATTTTAAAATTGACACGAAAAAATGTGCCTTGAGTACCAATCGCAAATTTAAAAGCGTTATGCATTATTGCCGCCCTGTATTTTCTAAAGAAATATAAAGGCGGCTTTGAAAAACAATGGAATGATTTTGAAAACCAATATAGTTTTAACGTGAAATTATAATGTCATTCTTTATTAAACTTATATTGTAAATCAGATAAAATTGTTAGTTTTACTAGAAATAATGAACAAATTGATACGCTCCTAATTTTTGGAGTGAGCAGAAAAATTCTTCTGAGGCCGCAAGATTGTATGTATTGTATGTTTTATAACCTAATGACATTACAACTTTAAATTAAAGCCAGATTGCTTTTCAAAACCGTTCCATTGTTTTTCAAAGCCGCCTTTATATTTCTTTAGAAAAGGGCGGCAATAATGCATAACGCTTTTAAATTTGGGATTGGGATTTAAGGCAAATAATTCAGTGTCAATTTTAAAATAGCATAGGAGTGTATGGTATAAAATTGTTGGAAAAAAAATTCTCGTTTTAAATATCCTATTGAACCACGATCGTTCCATTTGGAAAACTGGAGTAAACGTCAAGAAAACAAAATTTAATTTTTTGAACGCTTGTGAAACTTAGAAAGTCAATTACTATAACATAATTTTAATTTTTATATACTAGGCACTTGACTATAAATGAGCAGATTTAATTATTTTGTAGCACTCTAGATTGAAAATAAACGATAAACATAAAAATGTTATAACACGTCGAAAAATTACAAGTGAGGTGTCATTTCACTCATAATGTTCTGCTGAACCCAAATAAGTAAAAATATACAAGATGTCCCATTTAAAATATCAAAGTCAAGGTCACTTCTGGTCAAACCGGAAGTGCTTACAAATTAAAAATTATGCCAATAATTGCAGACTCATCTCGTATCCATAATTTCATTTTAATATCTATAAATATAAAAAAGTTATAGGGGTGAATGTCTTTTAAGAAACACCCGGTATGTACAGGCAGTTTTGAAGACACATTATTAGAAATGCCGGTGGTTGCGAGGACATTTGGTAAGCTGATGACTTATTTCCATGTAAGAATTTACGGCTAATCTTTGAAACATAATGATTAACGTAAGAATCATAATACATTACCTACAAAACATACTGGTTAACCGAAGAACCTTGTGGTTAAACGAATCATGTATTTAACCTACGAACCGGGAATTCTTTTCAGTATAGTAATTCTCTTTTTCTGTGTTGTTTTTTTTTTTAATTCTTAATAGATCGTAGTTACTATGATCTGTTGTAAAGTTTTGGACCATAATCTTTAAAAATAAAATTTACGCTACGGCTAGGTGTATCTTTTTTTTCACTTTTACACAGAGGTATAAAAATCCTGTATAAACCGTCGGTTAACATACACAGGTATACACGATGTAACAAATTCGACGCGGCATATTATGATTAACTTATCTGTTGGTATCGTATAATAAACTATAGAGTCCAATTTACAGCAAAGTTGGTAATTTTGATGTTATTTATTCATGGTTCTTGTATATTAATTATCATGACTAGATGACTAGATTGAACACAAATTCTCATCTGGAAAGACCTTATAAGCACCAAGTGTCCTCGTAACTGCCGGTAATTCTAAAACAGGGTCTTTAAAACTGCCTGTACTTATATAAAGTAAATTATGAATTAGTTTGCGTTATATAGACGGGAAAAGGTTCCTAAAATAACGTGTCGTCATTCTGAAAAATACCATTACAAATAATAATTAAGATGTTTTTAAAATTTAGAAAAATACATTCCTTTTCATCTTTAAGAAAAGTTTATTAATGCAAAACTGCTACTATTTAATAAAAACTGTCATATTTTCTGCTGGAATAAGAATCTACCTGCCATTCCCATTCGTTAGGAAAGAGAGTGAGAGAGAGAGAGAGAGAGAGAGAGAGAGAGAGAGAGAGAGAGAACTATAAAAGATAACCTACGAACCTTATGGACGTCCGAATGGCTCTACCAAAATAAACATCCATGATAGGATCTCCGTTACAGCACCACGGATATTTTCGATGACCAGTGGCTTTAACACAATGAACATCCTCCGTTACAGAATCATGGATATTTTGGATTACCAATGGACATCCAAAACCATATTATGTACAATGGCTTTACCAAAATGAACATTCATACGTTGTACCGTTGTTATGAATAATACCAAAAAAATAATATAATTCCACTTAAAAGCAAATTCATAAATACACAATTGCCACCATTTTATAAAATATTTATCTCCGGTATTATTTTGTAAAGAGTTTTGCTGGTTCGTAGGTTAAACACATGGTTCGTTTATGTTCATTTTAACTGAGGTCCTATGAATGTTCATTTTGGTAAAGTCATTGGACATAATATGGTTTTGGATGTCCACTGGTAATCCAAAATATCCAATAATATTCATGGTACAGAATAAATACGCCATATTGCATTTAAAAATTTCTTTAAAGATGGGAAGGAATGGAATTTTTTTTTGGATTTTACGAATTATTATAATCTTTAGTAGGTATTATTTGAAACGACAGTACGTCTGATTTCTAAACCCATCAGAGTTTACACTACCGTTTATTTTTTTTTAAATCAAAACGCCATTATTGATGTATACTGCACATTTAATTCATATTTTCCGCGGTATACATGTACCATTGCGATAAAAAAAAAAGCAGTAGAAGAATTAGTAGTCCCAGATAGAACTCTTGGTCTATAAAATATCGAGAAGTGGATATCGTCGTCACTATGAAAACAATATAATTATGCCACCTTACTTTTTAGGCGCTACCATGAAAAATCCTGGTAAAAGTTTTGTAATAAAGGTGACACTGACATGACACTGACGAAACAATTGTGGTGACACTGAGTTATCAGTTTGAAAGAAAATATTTTATAATAGACCAGCCGATTAAATTATATTTTGTTGTACTACTTTCTTTTTTATCGCAATGGTACGTACAGGCAGTTTTAAAGCCAAATTCTCTCTCTCTCTCTCTCTCTCTCTATGGTCCAAACAGATCATAGTAACTACGATCTAGTAACAATAAAAAAAAACACAGAGAGAGAAAATTTCTATTCTGAAAAGAATTCCCAGTTCGTAGGTTAAATACATGATTCGTTTAACCACAAGGTTCTTCGGTTAACCAATATGTTTTGTAGGTGATGCATTATGGTTCTTACGTAAATCATTATGTTTCGAAGATTAACCGTAATTTCTTACATGGAAATAAGTCATCAGCTTACCAAATGTCCTCGCAACCACCGGCATTTCTAATAATGTGTCTTCAAAACTGCCTGTACATACCGGGTGTTTCTTAAAATACATTCACCCCCATAACTTTTTTATATTTATTGTAATGAAATTATGAGATTATGCATACGAGATGAGTCTGCATTTATTGGCATAATTTTCAATTTGTTAGCACTTCCGGTTTGACCGGAAGTGACCTTGACTTTGATATTTTAAATGGGACATCTTTTATATGCCGCCCTCTCTATATATATAAAGGCGGCTTTGAAAAACAATGGAATGGTTTTGAAAAACAATGGAATGGTTTTGAAAAGCAATATTTATGGCTTTAATTTTAAGTTGTAATGTCATTAGTTTATAAAACATACAATACATACAATCTTGCGGCTTCAGAAAAATTGTTCTGGTCACTCCAATAATTAGGAGCATATCAATTTGTTCATTTCTAGTAAAACTAACCATTTTATCTGATTTACAATGTTAAAGTTTAATAAACGAATGACATTACAATTTCACTTTAAAACCATATTGGTTTTCAAAATCATTCCATTGTTTTTCAAAGCCGTCTTTATATTTCTTTAGAAAATAAAGGGCGGCAATAATGCATAACGCTTTTAAATTTGCGATTGGAACTTAAGGCAAATTTCTTCATGTCAATTTTAAAATAGCATAGGAGTGTATGGTATCAAATTGTTCGAAAAATGGAGTAAACGTCAACAAAATTTCATTTTTTTAACACTTGTGAAACTTAGAAAGTCAATTATTATGACATAATTTTAATTTTCATATACTACATGACGGTAAACTAACGGATTTAATTAATTTGTAGCACTCTAGATTGAAAAAAAAATAAACATAAAAATGTTATAACACGTTGAAAAATGACAAGCGAGATGTCATTTCACTCAGAATGTTATGCTAAATCCCAATAAGTATCTAAAAATATACAAGATGTCCCATTTAAAATACCAAAGTCAAGGACACTTCCGGTCAAATCGGAAGTGCTAACAAATTGAAAATTATGCCAACAAATGCAGACTCAATCTCTTATGCATAATATCTAGACTTCATTGTAATATCTATAAATACAGAAAAGTTATAAGAGTGAACATCTTTTGAGAAACACCCGGTATACGTATACGGTTAAAGTGAAACTCTGGGTTTGTTGACTGGTAGGACAAGAAGCATAATAACTAACAAGACATAATTATGAGTAACGATTATTGGACTTGGCAAAAATACCATAAAATATGAAATTAAAGGACTATCCTAAAATAGTTCATTATCATAAAAAAAAATTTTTTTCATATCTCATATTGCATTAAATTTTACCTAGTGTGGGCTAATATTTCCTATTTTGGACACCCGGTAGATAAATTAGGTTAGGGTAATTTTATTAAAGAAAAAAAAATGAGTGCAAAAGAAAAAAACAAATACTTTTCTAACAGTGTTAGATGAAATACAACTTTATAGTATAAGGACAAGGATTAATATCAGGAGGTTAGAAAAGTATACCGGGTGGCCAAATAAGAACGGCCCTCGGTCGTATTACAGCTTTAGGAAAAAAAAATTGTTAGTATATACTGCTGAGAGAAATCGCTGGAAATTATTTTCAAATTCGAGAGATGTCAACTAGTATGATCAGATAGAAAATTAGGTTTTTCTCGTTATGTTGCCTCATTAAGAGGTACCGAAAAAATCACATTTTGATCCTTGGGGGCATTTTAAAACAATATGCTGGGCGAACGTTAAAATTTCCTTAAGGTGGGAGTATCAACATGCTTGCCAACCTATAACCTATTTCGCGTAGATTTATTTATGCTTTCTAGCTTTTATACAAAATTTAAAGAAAATCAGTATCGACTTGATATTCTATAGGTAATAATCGACATATTTAATAAATATCAAGGAATTTCATAACTTATTTTAGGATAATTGTATAGCGAAAAATATCGGGTAAGTTTTTTTTAACATTATTATGTCATTGTCACTCATTGTCCTTTCACTATACAATTCTCCCAAAATTAGCAATGAAATAAATTGATATTTTTGTAATATATCAGATACTACCTAAATAATGTACCGACGATATTGATTTTCTTTAAATGTTAGTTATTAAAATAATAAACTCAAAAAATCAACGCGAAATAGGTTATAGGTTGGCAATAGATTGAATGACGTTGATAATTCAACCTTAATAAGTGTTTATGTTATTATTTTGTCGATGATATTAGAAAAGTCATTATTTATATTAAAAAATGGTTAAAATGATTTTTACCAATAAAGAATCATGTGATTTGATTGTTATACCAATTCGTTTATGCTTTATGAAATAGCCCTATTATTGCCCTTAAGATTATAAAATTTGTGAAAAGAAGAAACCCAACACCAATAATGTACGGCTTTTCTTTAGAAAGCAACCGTTTATCTCCAACACCCCCCAAAAAAATGTTAATAATAAAATTACTGTTTTCAATAAATGTAGCTTTTTAAAGTACCCCGTAGTCTTTGACTTTTAATAATTTCTCGATCTGTTGTCTTTTTAATACAATAGCGTTTATCATTAAACGTCGATTGGTAAAAATGACAGTTCTTGATAAAAATAACTTTTGGAAAGTACCCCGTAGTCTCTGTTTCTCGTTAACTTCTCAATATGTGGTGTTTTTAATACAATAGTGTTTTTCATAAGGTATAAACGTCGATTAGTAAATATTACGGTTTTCAATACAAATAAATTATTAAAAGTACCCCGTAGTCTCTGATTTTTAATAAATTTTCGATCTGTTGTGTTTTTTAATATAATATTGTTTTTCATAAGGTATAAACGTCAAATGGTAAAAATTGCAGTTTTTAAAAAAAAATAAGTTTTTAAAGTACCCCGTAGCCTCTGATTTTTAATAAATTTTCCATATATTGTGCCTTTTAATGTAATAATGTTTTTCATAGTATAAACGTCAATTGGTAAAAATTGCATTGCATTTTCTTAAGACAGCTTACTGCTGGCATAAGAGTCTACCCTTATTTACATTCCTTAAGAAAGAGGAAGAAAGAGAGGAAGAGAGAGAAAACTGCTACCTCGTTTTAGGTAAACCTATGTGGTTAGTAAATTTTAACGTTTATGGTTGGTATAGATTTTTTCTTCCTGGTTCTTAGGTTAGGTAATCATAATGTTTCGGAGAACCTTATATGGAGACTTCATAAGCACCAATTGTCCTCGCAACAACCGGTATTTCTAAAAATTTGTCTTCGAAACTGCCTGTACGTATATGTATACAGGGTGTTTCATTAAGGGTGGCCACCGGCCATATCTCGGAAACTACAAGGCATAGAAACTTGGAAAAAAATTATAATTAAAGCGGTCATGAGAAAATTCTGGAAATTACGTTTAAGTTCCTCATTTCGCTGCAAGGGGGCACAATTGAAATTTTTTTTTTAATTCTAAATTTCTCCGAAAATTCCCATATTAAGGTATAACTCTGACTTCATCATCGAAAAGCTTAGACGATTCTGCATCATTTTGGTTTAACGCTCATTGGCGTACCGACCTTGATAAGAGTGGGGGAAGCTATTGAATGTGTAAACATTTAAATTGCTGTAACTTCTAAACGACTTTACGAAATTTAAACTTGTTTGGAAGGGAAAGGTAAGTATCTTCTATCGCCGTATTCAACAGTATACGATAGTGTTTAATAAAATTGCTAGAGGGCGCAATTTGGAATAATAACAGTTTTTTCGATTTCATCCCGAAAATTCAAATCATACGGTATAACTATGACATCATAATCGAAAAGTGGATGAAATTTGCAAGAAAAGATGTAAAGACCGCAGTTCGATATCTTTGCTCGTTTTAGAGTTATTGCCAAAATAATAATTTTTAATACAAATTGCGCCCTCTAGCTATTTTGTTAGAAACTATTGTGTACCATTAGATACGACAATTGAAGGTTCTTTCAAACAAGCTTAAATTTAGTAAAATCGAATAAGTCGTTTAGAAGTTACAGCGATTTTAATGTTTACATTTTCAATAGCTTCTCCCACTCTTATCAAGTTCACATAAGTGGCCCCCGTATGTACATCCAATGGAAGTACAAAAATTGTCGACACACGTCCAGAAGATATCCAAATTTGGTTCAGTTTGTACCCAATGAATGTCCAATTGATGATACAAATTAGGACATCCATAGGATCGGCCGTTTAGGACATTCAATGAATGCCCTTTAGGATGACGCCCATAAGTTATCCCCTTAGGTACATCCAATGGAAGTTCGAAAAATGTCGACAACAAGTCCAAAGTATGTCTAAATTTGGTTTATTTTTGATCTAGTGCATGATACAAATGTCACAAATTAAGACATCCGCTAAATGGGCCTTTTAGGACATCCAATAAATATCCTTTAGGATACCATCCATAAGGTATCCCTTAAGGTAAAAGTACGCAGACCAGGGACAATAAAATCAAAAATAATGGGTTTCTGTTCTCTGCGCCCAGGTACACAACATGAAGGAACCCCTTTCAGTTGTATCCTTATTAGGGGTTAGGACATGACTCATTGGACTTGAGTTCAGGTGGAAGAAAATAATAAAACGAAAAGTCCTTATATACACCAGTACATAAAAATATTGCTTATTTTTGATTTTTTTTGAAAAAAATTTGTATACATATGTTTCTATATGTTATATAAACTGTTGTATACAAGAAACCCATAGCTTTTAAAAATGTCCTCATAACCGCCTATCGACATATATATATATATATATATATAGATATATGAAGCCGAATGTAGGTATAGGTAGGTATCGGTTAAAAGTAAGTGGGTTACAGCTAACCCTCCACTGCGACCATGAGGTATATTGTGGCTCACACCTTGTTTATATTTCCCCCAATAGGTCTAACTTTTTAATGAAGTTAATGATGGTATTGGGAGAGACATTTTTTATGTCATCCGGCAGCAGAGTCATCTCGCCAAATAGGGCGAATCTGATTCTTCCTGCTGCTTTTTCTAATAACTTTTTTCGATATTTTCAGAAATAACCCCACTTTTGAATTATTTTTGGGAAAAAATTAAAATTTGAGATAATGCGAATCACGTGACTACTTTTTGCTTAATTTTTATTTCGATCGAAGCAGAACTTGATGCAAAAGTCAAATTTCAGCACAAGCTGGATCATCCGCCCTTTGCAACCCCCAGAAAAACGAAATAGTGATAAAAAACATTTACCTACACTGAGAAAAATGATCTAATACAACAGGTTTGCTAAGACATAGTTTGAATTGATAGATTATCTTTTATTAACTCATATTAAATAAACTGCTAGTATATCAAACCCGCTTTAGCGTTATATCAATTCCAGATTTGCCGAAACAGTGTTTTTATTGGTAGTAATCAGTTACATTAGCAGCACAGTCTTGTTGAATAATGAACTACTTTTAATACAGCAATTTTGTAAAGAAATAAATTGTATCTTCTCAATGCGACGCATTTCGTTCCCAGTAAAGCGCTTTCTCCAAATTTAAGAAAGCAGAACAGCGTCCCCAAAAACGAATTGTATCCGTTAGAACCTATAATCCACAAGAGTAGGAGTTCGTAGCGATCAGCAATCGCTGCGCGCCATATTATTAGTTTAAACGTATTTGTTGCGCAGGTCACATCGTTTATTGATCGTACCAATACCTGTTTCAATTAGTTTATTTTTACTTTGTCTTTTTTAACTTTGCACGTCAGATAGAGCAATAGAAGATTCTTATTTCGCACGAGCCATTATTGTAATTTATAGACGCACTTTACCATCTCAGTAAACCATGTTGCATAATAAATAATATATGCAATGTTAAACAACAAGAACTAAAAGATATTTAAATTTTTGAGAACTACAGTACTGATTTTTAGTGGTAAGTACCTATATGCTTTATTAACCGTAACAAGCAAATATTATGATTAATGTCAAGTTTCATTACAACTACCAGTCAGAACTTATACAGTATATAAAATCAGATTACACCCCTAATAGAACTTGATAATTACTGTGAGTATTCAGAGCAATAATGACTATAAACCATTCCATGGTAGCAATAACTCCTATTTCCTATCGGCTAAATTACCGTGATATTATCACTACACAACGGTCTAGCAATCTTCGTTGTCTTACAGTAGGAAAGCGCGTTGCTGTCACATATAGCATTAAACAGTTGTATAAAGAATATTTGAATTCTTATAAGAAATAGAAGGCTTTTTTTCTCAGTGTACATACATTCGAAAAATGCATTGCAAAAAAATTAGATGTTTCTGGTACACCCTATATAATCTAAGATATTTTTCTAAGAAATAATTTGCGACAGACATACGGTTCCACTACGCCCACGGCTACAACATCATCTACCTTAGCATTTCTAATCACAAATTCCGATTTGATTTCTTAACTTTAATTAAAGGAAAGTAGATCATTTATAAACAATTCTAAATAACTGAATACAACACAGCACCGAGCAATAAAATGTCTGAATAAGTGGTAAAATTTGTCGTAAAGGAAAAGGGTATTCGTATACAAGATAATCGGGACATGGTCGGAAAATTAACCATTTCCGCACTAGTAAATAACTATACTACACAACACATACAGTGTCACCAGTAAAGTCCGCATCATATGGGATTTTTTTTATTAATAGCTTTATTCGAAATTTGACTTTGGCATCAAGTTCTGCTTCGATCGAGATGAAAATTAAGCAAAAATATAGTAGTCACGTGATTCGCATTATCTATCAAATTTTAATTTTTTTTTTCAAAAAATAATTCCAAAGTGGGGTTATTCCTGAAAATATCGAAAAAAGTTATTAGAAACAGTTTTTTTAAATGCAGTTTCTAGCCCACATGCAAAATTTTAGCTGCATAAGATAATTTTGATTTTTTACCTATATTTTGTAAATTGCACCACTTTTGCAAAATAAGACTCAACGCAACATACATAAATCTTCTTAATTTTGGCAATGCTTTATTTCAGATACATTTTCTAAGTAGCGCCATATTAAATGTGTGTTTTTCTACAAAATCAAAATTGGGCTATTCAAATTTGGTTGCATGAGATGCAAAGTTCTATTGTTTTTGACCCTGCATAAGGTAACTTCATAAAATAAGTATTTTTGAAAACGTAGTTTGTGTCTGAAAGTAAAAAAATAAAAAAATAAATAAAGGAGTTTTAAATTAAATTGGTGAAAATAGATAAACTAAAATTTATTTTCCACTTGAACACTTTACTGATGACACTGTTCTTTTTTGTCTTAATATTAAGGTGTATTACTTTCAGACACAAACTAAGTTTTCAAAAATACTTATTTTATGAAGTTAAATACACACAGGGTCAAAAACAAATTAACTTTGCATCACATGCGACCAAATTTTATATAGTCCAATTTTGATTCTGTAGAAAAACACACATTTAATATGGCGCTACTTTAAAGAAAATATATCTGAAATAAAGCATTGTCAAAACTAAGAAGTTTTATGTAGGTTGCGTTGAGTCTTATTTTGCAAAAGTGGTGCAATTTAAAAAATATAGGTTAAAATTCAAAATTATCTTATGCAGCTGCAATTTTGCATGTGGGCTAGAAACTGCATTTAAAAAAAAAAATTCTTATAACTTTTTTCGATATTTTCAGAAATAACCCCACTTTTGAATTATTTTTTGAAAAAAATTAAAATTTGACAGATAATGCGAATTACGTGACTACTATTTTTTTGCTTAATTTTCATCTCGATCGAAGCAGAACTTGATGCCAAAGTCAAATTTTGAATAAAGCTATTAATAAAAAAAAATCCCATATGATGCGGACTTTACTGGTGACACTGTATGTATACTATACAACACCTATAAAGAGACAAAAAATCTGTCTAGCTGCGATAGAAACAGTTAACAATACGTTGTACAATTGTACATCATATCTTTCGCAAGTGTAACTTAGAGCTGGAGGAATTAGGCAAAATATGGATGTTATATTAGTGCTCGCAAGCCTAAATTACAGGGCGGTTTTTAATGTAATGAAATTAATACAAAATGGACTTGGTCTCTCCATGAGATGCTATTTTAAAATACACAGGCCTGTGCAATGATCCGATATAAAAAAAGAAGCATCTAAATACGACTAAACCTTTTAATGCCTGTTTACAATACTTTCACAAGAAAAATATTTTTGTTTACAGTTTTCATATCCAGACGTTCTCCTGTTTTTTTTAATGCGATTTGCAAATCAGCTTCGATAACACAAACATGTTTTTTATTTTTTTAAACTAAATCTGAGAAATAATCGTGGATTTATTGAAAGCAATAACCCATAAAATTATTTTCTAGAAAAAAGGGTTCGGATACGATCATCAACGCTTGTGTGATTTCCAGAAATTAGAAAAATTCAATTTAGAAAATTATAATGCAAGAAAAGCGGCACGAAATTTGGTATACAAGTTGAAAATCAAAAATTTAGGAATACCTACACATTTTTTGAGCTGCCCATATGTACAGTTGACGACATATAAATTCGTACACTCAACACATACATAACTCAATTACAACAAAATTGGGTAAAACGGGTTTCTCACCTTGCTGCTTATACCTGGATAGAACACCAGCTATATATACATAGCTGTGAATTATTGTATGTACGATTTTTTACCATAAGTAATAATGGTTATTTCTAAATATTTTTGTGTTGAAATTACAACCGCGATATAGGAAAATTATAAAATAATACCAGGAAAATTGCTGCGCCATTGGATTCTAACACTAATCGTAATCTTCTTGACATTGACAAAATAATACTTCTGGTGTAATCCGGAGTTAGCCCTTTCCAAATTTCTTCTATTTTATCAAATAACTCTATTTCATTCTGTGGTTTAAAATTTATTTTGTAAAGTTTTTTTACCATCAATCCCCAAAAATTTTCAATTGGATTTAAATCAGGACTTCTTGAGCACTAAGGTAGACATGTTACGTTGTTTTGTCTAAACCAGTTTCCTATATTTCTTGCAGTATGCATAGGGCAGTCATCCTGCTGAAATATAAAGTTACTTCCTTCAAAAACTTAATGCTTGCTCTTTTTCAAAATACCGTGACATTTTTGAAATAATGTTGATTAAAAATGTCACTGCCAAAAATGACAATAAAACTTTTTTGACTGGTAAAATTATACGACATTTATTATTGATACAAATTTACCATCTCACCTAGTTCACGAATGTTAGAAAGATAAGCACTAGTCGTGACGTAACGGTCAGCGGTCATTGAACAGACTTTAATAAGTTTGTGAAAAGGTGTGAAGAGAAGGCGAAGGTTTGGAAATCATCACCTCTGTGATCGAATTATAGCGATATTTTAAACTTGTCACTTATTTAAAACGTCAAGTAGGTAGAGAGTTACTAACCCAAAAAATCAAAGATCTTGACCAAATACTAAATTGAACAGTTTTTGAAGCGTGGCTCTGATTAAAATTTCACACCTATAATTTGTAGCCAATAAGATGCTTTTATTTTAGCTCGTTACTATAGCAACCACAAAACATTCAGCAAGTGTTTTCCTCCTGGGACCATGGGTGTAATTACAGCGATAGTTTTTCTGTCAAATGCACATCAATCTATTGTTTATAATAAATGTGTGTTTAAAATAATAATTATCACAATAATGATAGCAATATTAATAGTATTTCATTATTTTCGTATGAATCTTTGATTTTAATATAGCTCAATAAATACTTCCAATACCTATAATTATATTATGCTGTCTCTTTTTTCCCCTTTTTTTTTGTAAGGTATATTTTGCAAAGAATTCATTAGATATTTATGGCATAACAACTTTGACTGTGACTTGACTGGCATTGGCAGAAACTATTTTCTCACAATCAGAGTTAGCTTAATTCTTGGGAGAGTGAAACTGATTGTTCGATCATTTCCATATGGAACTATCCAAAGCAATGGTCAAGAAAAGACGTTAAGAGGCATTAAAAAAAAGATGCAATGAGAGAGGACAGATACCGTGTTAATTTCAAGAGGTTCTGTTTTCAACTATTGGAATTAAAAATAAAATAAACTGAAACGTGGACTTACCATCCTTTTATAACCCAGGACATGCCTACACTTATTAATAAATTGAATTAAAAAAATGACTTAATTAAATTAAGATCCAATTTAAAAAGTTTAATAATCTGTTAATTTGTCTACTTAAACGTCGTTAACGTGTTTTTATAAGGTTAAGAAATTGGCTGTGAAATGTGCTTGGTAATCCCTGATAGTATCGCCTGCTATGTCGGGATATTAGTCGTTCAACGATACCGTAAATGGAGAGCAAACAAAAATTTTTACAAATACAATACGAAAAATTTAATTATTATAAATAGAAAACCAATAAAAAGTATCTAAAAATTATTTTGTACCGTGCGAGCAAAAATTATTTGCATCAAAGTGGGCTTGGATTAAAAAACGTGGGGCTTGGTTTAGATCACAATGATATGGGGACGATATATCTAACCAAATCTAGGTTAAAATTTTGTCAAATTCATATTATGACATGATATGCCAAACTAATGAGTAATAAAATAAGTAGACAAATACAAATTTACTTTTGTTGTTTACAAAATTAACAAGGTAAGAACATACAGAAAGAAAAAGAATTACAAAAATTGCTGAATTGGCCACCGCCATGCTCCAAGCATAAATTCACATTAATCATTTCTTTCCAATAAATTTTGGGTAAACCATTGAGAGTTATTCCTGCGTCTTTCAAAATCTGCGGCTTGTATTTCTTGAAATACTTGCACTTCATAAGGAAATAAATGTAGCTGCTTCTTAAGAATAGTCCTGCATGTTCCATAAGATCGTCCCACTTCTTGGGACAGGCGTCTTATACAATTTGTTGGCGTATTTTGCATTACTTTACGAACGTTTGCAAGAAGTTCTTCTGTTCTTACCAGATGGTCTTCCTGCTCCTTTTTTGTGTTGTATAGAACCTGTTTCCCTAAACAGTCACGGTTCTTTTCAGGCAATGATAAAAATCCCTTGTAACGACTGTCAAAGATGACGGAATAACTGATTGATTGTTAATTCAGGTAGTTACTGCCACCCAACAGGTATTAAGCTCTACGGCTAAGCATTATGTCCTTAGATGCAAGGCCCTCTTTGATGCAAATAATTTTTTCTCGCACGGTACTTACATGCTAATGGTAATAATAAAAACCCGTATGTACTTGGAGCTTTTGCAGAATTTTTTTTTATGACGTTATATTGCGAAAACGAGAAATTACGAGACTCTCGCGAGAAAAAATGTGTAACTTTTTATTGTGGAACTCCGTAAATACGAACTCGATTCTGCTGATCGTATCAATGGTTAATCGGGTGTACCCGTAACCGATCTTCTGTATATAACAATTTCAAATTATTTATAGTCGCTTAGAGTGGTTTAAACACTCTATCTAGATATTGTATTAGGTAGCTTTAAAATATAGGGGATACCGGAGAGAGTTATCAGATTTTTACCTTTGGCGCGTTTTACGTAATTTTAGAACATAGCAACAGCATATACCAACCTGTTCATAAAGGCGGTTTGACCGATCCAGGTGGGGGGGGGGGGGGGGGGGGTGTGCTCTCCGAGGGGTAAGCTCTACCTCAGGTGAAGGTTAGGTTACTTTTGCTTATCAAATCATGACAACACATTGACATCGGTTTGTTTTTACTTCAATAAATGTTTAAACATCTGCTGAACTTATTATTTTGAAATAAAACTAAAGGTATTTTATTGCTTTATAAAAGTTAGGTATAAAACGAGAGAGTTGTAGTGCTTTATAAAATATTGGGAAGGTAAAATAAGTGCCAGCATCAGGAAAGTTATCGGGAAGATACAATCAACGCTAATATACCTGAATTACTCTCAATGGTTTACCCAAAATTTATTGGAAAGAAATGATTTATTAGACCTGACATTTTTTTTAGAAGAAGCCTGGTTCCACGTTTCCGGTTATCTGAATTCTCAGAATACACGCATGTGGAGTAGTGAAAATCCCCATTTTTTTGTCCACATTGCACCCTCAAAAAATTGGTGCCTGGTTAGCTGTTTCCCGTTGTTGGTCCTATTTCTTTCCATGACACAGTTACAGCACAGCGGTATAGAGACAATATTTTGAATCCATTTGTGGAGCAATTACTTGACGACGAACTACGTTTTGGATATTTTCAACAGGACGGTGCAACCGCCCATACAGCCGCCGAAACTATTAACTACTTACGCAATTTTTTCGACGACAGATTGATCAGTTTTCGATCAGACATTGAATTCCCACCTAGATCACCTTGTTTAACGGTTATTACTTCGTTTTTCTTCATTTAAAGAACACTATTTTTAAAACACCAGTTGCAAATTTAGAACAATTACAAGAAAGGAACATCCAAGAATGTGGTAACATTTCTCCAGAGATGCTGGTCAACACTTTCGAAAATATGAAGAGACGTGTGAATTTATGCTTGGAGCATGGCGGTGGCCAATTTCAGCAATTTATGTAATTATTTTTCTTTTTCTTTCTGTATATTCTTACTTTGTTAATTTTGTAAAACAAAAATAAATTTGTATTTATCTACTTATTTTATTAACTACTCATTACTTTGGCACATTTACTCTAACCCCGTTTCGAAAATACGCTTCAACCATGAATATGTTTTGTGTTGTTCCGTAAAGCCCATTGTGTGAATTGTTCAAGAAATTGGAAAAATTAGCGATGAATCAAATTACTTGTAACGACTGTCAAAGATGACGGAATAACTGATTGTTAATTCAGGTAGGTACTGACACCCAACAGGTATTAAGCTCTACAGCTAACCATTACGTCCTTAGATGCAAGGCCCTCTTTGATGCAAATAATTTTTGATCGCACGGTAGTAAATCTAGCGGCTACTATTCTGGCGATGAAAAAAATATAATGCGATAAACAAATATAAAAGTATTAGACCAATAAATTATCAATATTAATATTATTTGTCAGTTGAACAACCGAATAAAAATTAAAATATTTACCAATTTTCGATGCTCTTTGTTTTATTTTATTTTAATTTTAATGATAATGGCGTTTTTAGTATTTATTGCATATAGTGAGGCATAAATACACCACCTATACGTTTTTATAATAATTTAATATTTTCATATAAAAATAAACGGCCTTTGTTGTATTAAATTATAGCACCAAAGTTTTTGATTTTCTATATTTAATAGCAGGCATACAATTTAAGCGTTTGATACCGCATGATGCAAAGATTAGAGAAATCATTTCAGTCATAAATGTACTTTTGCGCTTAGCCGATGTCTCTATGTTCATACAAGACATTTTATCATATGACAGGTCTATGAGCACTTCCATGTAAAATGAGAATCCTGGCACTAAAGCAGTTACTTTATCGACCTGGTACTGTCTTATAATATTGTCATGTTATAATGTTCAGACAATTTTATCATATTTCACAATAACCTGACATCTCAAAAAAATTACCTTGTCGGACTTCCATTGTCTTTATTTTGTTACTTAACACAACGTTTCGGTTAGTAAGTATATCTAACCGTTTTCAAGTGTAAACCATAGGCGTAGTTAGGGGGGTACTTGGGGGTGCTAAGCACCCCCGAAATCTAAATAAATTAGCACCCCCAAAAAAAAATACAATATATAGGCTAATTTTAGAACTAACCTATTTTTATAATATACATTATATGTAATGAATTTTTCATATTAATATTTCAAGCATTCGAATTCTGGTACAAATTCAAGTATATTTAGGTAGTTGCGGATTCTGTTCAAAATTTCTCTCCGTGTACCGTGTAGTTCACGCCCAGTTTACTTGTCAGAGCGGGTCTATGATCATAAAAATCTCGTAAAATACGAAAGCGGCATAATAGCTTGTGTATGTCATGTTCTGCAATTCTGCATTAATTTGATAATTTAAATTTAACCAGTCGTAGTCGTTCAAATTCGCGGAAATTTTTAGCCGGTATTTTGACTATTTTTTTATTTTTTATTAAGGTTTAATATGGTTTTATTGAATTCAGTTAAAATTTAAAGTTAAATAAACACGAAAAAACAATGAGTGCGTCGTCGGATATAAAATACATCGTGGAATTTTTGAAAAAATCTTTTAGCAAGTTACCGTTGGAGGGGAAAGTGACATTGAAAGACCTAAACCTGCTATTAACATCACATTAAAATATTTACTAAAAATTATTGACCAAATTTGGGCGTGGTCTTGAAAAAATTGGGCGGGCGGGCTTTTTGTACACCCCCACGTTACCATGTCACGAGCCGCCACTGGACTTCAGCATCCCCAGTGTTGACCGTCTAACTACGCCTATGGTGTAAACTAAATTATAATTCTAAGGCTACTTAGGCTTAAATACTATCCATGTGCAATGAAGCTTGATGACTCCGCCTATGTGCTAATTGGAGTGTAAAGTTTGAGCTGTTGGTTTTGGACAAGAAGAGGCTTCCAGATATTGGGGATATCTATACTTGGTATACTAAATATATTGGTATTTTGATTCATGAAAGCTGCTTCTTTGAATTTTCGTTTTCTCCAGAGCTGTTCCGTGTCCAAAACCTTGGCTTCTGACCACTGTATATTATGTTTCACCTTGTTGCAGATGCTCTTTAACTCGTAAGGGAAGAGGTATTTTGTTTCTTCAATGTACGATTCGCCACACTCGCAAGGGATTTGATATATACAATTTTTTGTTTTCATTACGGGGGGGTATTACGTTTGTAAGAAAGCTTCTAAGCGTATTTCCGGATTTAAAGGCTGTTTTATAGTTTT
Source organism: Polydrusus pterygomalis (assembly GCA_963969555.1). Taxonomy (NCBI): domain Eukaryota; kingdom Metazoa; phylum Arthropoda; class Insecta; order Coleoptera; family Curculionidae; genus Polydrusus; species Polydrusus pterygomalis. The sequence goes on from OZ018383.1 coordinate 14,468,986, forward strand.
TGGTTATGCCTCTAATCTCTTCAGAAATCCACTTAACATAATAGCTATCGTAAGAAATGCTTGCTCCTCTTTCGTTTCTGTATTAGTTTTTACTTCGCGATTTTTAAGTTTGGAGATGGTATTACTTACAAAGGTTTCAGGGTAACCATTCTGTTTTAAATCTTTCTTGATGTTTGAAATTTCAATATTAAGGTCTTCCGGAATGTTGCAAACGTTAGATGATCTGTGATAAAGAGTTTTAATTATGCCCTGTTTTATGGAGTTTGAATGACTCGATCCGTGATTAAGGTATACGCTCATACGCGCCGGGAAGCTTTCTTACAAAAGTAAAACCTAAGCTGGAGAAAACGAAAATTCAAGGAAGCAACTTTCATGAATCAAAATACCCATATATTTAGTAAACCAAGTATAGATATCCCCAATATCTGGAAGCCTCTTCTTGTGCAAAACCAACAGCTCAAACTCTCCAACACTCCAATAAGCACGTAGGCGAAGTCATCAAGCTTTATTGCATATGGATAGTATTTAAGACAGTAGCCTTAGAATTAGAATTCAGTTTACATTTGAAAACGGTTAGAAATACTAACTAACCGAAACGCTGTGTTAAGTAACAAACAAAAAAGCAAGGTAATTTTTTTGAGATTTCTTCATTGTCATATAACGTCAAAATTGTTATTTCATTTTCGTATTTTCACATCCTACCGCTAGGAGGCGGCTTTTCTAGAAACGAACATTATGCATCGCCATAGCAGTAGTAAATGCCCAATAGTTACAAAGTAAGTCAATTTAAGCTCAAATAAGACCCAAAAGGGGTGAGTTTTTGGATTCTTCGGCACCAACGTATTATTCTAGAGTAAAGATTGGTTATATTTTCACGTGGTTTCATACTGGAACTCGTGCGGAACCTGATGGACCATTAGATTTGACGTCTTGTCAGCTCGTTATGATATGAGATGTCTATCTTGCGCTATGGTCGTTGGAAAGACGCACCTTTAAGCTGTGTTAACGGATTTTTCGAAATATACAGTAATTTATGCTGGAATTCTTTCGGAATGGAAGACAAACCCTTATAGACCAGGGTCGATAATTTTTGAAACCAAAAAAAATAATAGTAGGATGAAACCCATTGAAAAAGAAAGAGAATATAACAAAAATGAAAGGAAAAATAATTTACGGGCGATCCGAGATCGGGAAGTGGAAGGGGGTGAGTTTTTAAGGGTAGAAAACGATTTATCTCGATTTCCGGCAACACTACAAGTCCTATGGAAAACGTTAAATGGCAAAGTTGTAGGTAATAAAAAGATCTACAACTTTTGTATTTACACTTTTTTCACATAACCTCAAAATTTATGTGAAAAATTCAAATAACCAAGTTTTTGGTTTGTTATTTTTATCTTTTACAAGAAAAAATTTTTTTTCACGAAATTTGGTGAAAACTTACCTTTTTATGTCCCAAACACACTGTAATTTTTTTGATTTAAAATATTTATTTTTTCACCTTATTTTGACTTAATATCGAAAAAGCCCCTAATTTTCAATCGAAAATTATCACGTCAAAATATCTGCTTTTTTAAAATAAAAAAGTCGGTGGGCTTTTTGTTCGTTGAAACCTCTACTTTCTGATGGTGAAAAAAATATATACATTACTATGGTAAATGTTCTCAAAAAATGCAAAAAAACGAAAAAAAACTCAAATCAGAAATTTTTTTTGTTAATTATTATGTACAGGGTCATCCAACCAGGACTGAACAGGGGTCTATTTTTTGAGTTTCCCTGTATTTTTATTTAAACCAATATAGCCATTTAGTTTATGCTTTGCCGTAGAATCTAAAATTACCATTTAAAAAGCGATCTGACTTAAAACAAAGGAACTGTGGCGTAAAGTTGTTGTTTTTTCAATGGAACATCCTGTATATTATTTATTTTTATGAAACGCCCTTCTTTTCTGATTCCATAAATATATAGTTTGTCCATATTAGCTCAAACCGTTTTTAAGATATGATCAAACATTTAAAAAGCTGTATTCATTTGAGCTTAATACGTCTAGAATGCCTTGGAAAAGAAAATCCCCGTAATTGCGATGCATTAAAATACAGCTTTTTAAATGTTTGATTGCTCATATCTTAAAAACGGTTTGAGCTAATATGGACAAACTATATATTTATGGAATCAGAAAAGAAGGGCATTTCATAAAAATAAATAATATACTTCCATTGAAAAAATAACAACTTTACGCCACAGTTCCTTTGTTTTAAGTCAGATCGCTTTTTAAATGGTAATTTTAGATTTTACGGCAAAGCATAAACTAAATGGCTATATTGGTTTAAATAAAAATACAGGGAAACTCAAAAAATAGGCCCCTGTTCAGTCCTGGTTGGATGACCCTGTACAATTTTGAGCTATTTATTAAAATTTATACTTTAATTACTCGAAAAACGTAAGATTCCATGTTACATTGATAAACAAAAAAATTAGGTACAAATCCATAAAACATACAGATCGCAAAAAATATGCGAAAACAGTTGTTCTAAATAATTAAAGGTAGGATTTAAAGGGGATTTCATCACATTTACCCTAGTAATGTATATTTTTTTACACCATCAGAAAGTAGAGATTTCAACGAACAAAAAGCCCACCGACTTTTAAAAAAAAACAGATATTTTGACGTGAGAATTTTCTATTGAAAATTAGGGTGCTTTTTCGATATTAAGTCAAAAAGGGGTGAAAAAATAAATATTTTAAATCAAAAAAATTACAGTGGGTTTGGGACATAAAAAGGTAAGTTTTCACCAAATGTGGTGAAAAAAAATTTTTTCTTGTAAAAGATAAAAATAAAAAACCAAAAACTTATTGGAATTTTTCACATAAATTTTGTGGTTATGTGATAAAAGTGTAAATACAAAAGTTGTAGATCTTTTTATTACCTACAACTTTGCCATTTACCGTTTTTCCATAGGACTTGTAGTTTTGCCGGAAATCGAGATAAATCGTTTTCTACCCTTAAAGTTTTTAAGCCCTTTCCACTTCCCGACCTCGGATCGCCCGTAAATTATTTTTCCTTTCATTTTTGTTATATTCTCTTCCTTTTCCAATGGGTTTCATCCTACTATTATTTTTTTTCACTTTTTACCAGCCCTGGTCTATTAAATGATTATCTGGGGTTCCCTTATTGTGTCAATCCGCCTACACAAGACTCGCGTGTCCAATTCGGAGCTAGTACCTACAGGTCATTAAAAATAGATTGCAGAATGTATGATTAACGGCTCGAAACTCCGCGACTGTTTATTTAAAGTTTCAAATTAATTTTCCACTTTATCCGCGGTGAAAGATTTAAATCCTTTTCGTTTCTCTACGAACAAGGATAACGATGTTATTTGTTTGTTTCATGTCTCGAGGTCTATTTCCGTGAAGTTAAGACATTCACTACCTCATTTCGATTTATAAAGAACTGCAAGGCGAAGCACACATTATGTTCATTTTCAACTTAACCGGATTTTGATCTTAAACACAAAGTGTCTTTTGGTCCCTACAAATATTTCCATAAATTTTCCATCTCTGATTAACTAGCTACATATAAAATAAGACAAATTATTTTTTGGACATCAACAGACGGTGTAGAGTTGTACAGAGTGGTGAGGATTATTGCCCAAAATTCCATGACCTTTTGAGGGAAGTTTTTCTAACTCAAGGGGGTGATTCAAAGTAAATTGGTCTGCGCGAGAGGGATATTGAACCTTATGTCCGATGTGAGAGTCATATTACGGAGTACAAGTAAAAATCTTGGGCAGGAAATCGGTCAGATTTTGCCTCTTCTTTGTCAAAGTTTATCCTTCTAGGCATTGACGTTAACAAATCCGCAGGATTTAATTCATTTTGTGGCCTAAAATTATTCTCACCATTAATTCTTTTGACTAAAACACCCCAAACAATGTCCATTACATTTGAATCTGGACTACGTGAGGGCCATGGTAAAACGATAATTTGTTCCTGTTCCGTCCATTCCCTTGCTTGTTGGGCTGTGTGAATGGGACAGTTATCTTGCTGATAAATAAAATCCGTTTCCGGAAATCGTTCCGATACAGAAGGTAAAATGGTATTTTGTAAAATATTCACGTATACCTCTGTATTAAATCGTACTTGAATACACACACCAACTTCCTGAGCACTCATCCATCCCCAGACGTTTACAGATAATCGACCATTATTTCGATCCTTTTGGATAAATCTTCCTTCGAACTGAGTTCTTGGAGGCCTATATAATCGCAAAACCGACCGTTGTTCTTTATTTTCGTTAGTTAAAAACGTCTTTTTAGCTGCTGGATGATTCAGATATTTGTCTAACCCTTCGTCGAGCCGTTCTCACAGATCCTGGGAAATTAATCTTCATTTTAGCTCTTACAATGGATTTAAAAGGTTGATAAATTATTATTCTGTTCTTCATTGGATGGTTTGGGACGACCACTTCCATCAGGTCTTCTTTCAAAGGCATCTGTTTCTTGCCAGTTTGTTTTAATAAAATGAACTGTGCTCTTTGGAATGTTAAGCCTTTCTGAAACATCCGTTTGAGACAAACCTTCCTGCTCAATAGTATAATAAATAATTATTAACACTTTTTGCTGGGTCGCTAGGTTTTGCATTTTTCTAAAATTAATGTTATTGTTAAGTTCTGCGCAAGATTTAATGGCTGTAACTGTACAATACACTGTACAGGGCGGAATAACAACATGAAGTATTTTTTGTTAACAATAGTATCTGCTGACAAACCGTGATAATACCATTCAATCCATAGATTGTGTAAATCATCTCCAAGAATGCTGGGGCTCTGGTAAAGCGCCACACTGGATATTAAGATTGTTAACCGACCAAGGTGACTGGAGCCATTCGTTGGGGGGTCATCGACAATAAGGAAAAGACAACAAATCATAAATTGATTCATAATAGCATGGAGGGACTGGCTAAGGGACATCAAAACACAAAACAAACAGTTAAGACAACGATTGAAATGGGTTACCCTCAACTCCCTGCACGCCCATGTCTCGGATGGTCTATCAGGGGTCCAAACCTTAATTAAATTTTAGCGGATGAGGTGAAGCGATAGTCCCGACAGTTTTGTATGCTAATTTTAATTTCTCGGGACGAATTGCCGATTAACGGAGGGGTAGCTTCCCTTAATGGACTAATTATACAAGTCTTAAGAAACTTTCATTAAAGATCTGCTTTGGAAAAAACCGATCGATGAAATTTTGTCGACCGAAAAATTTATTCGACGGCGGAAAAGTCGAGAATGAAATATATTGAGGGAAAAATAATATACAGTATATACAGGGTGTCCGGGAAAATGTGGGAAATCTCCCGGATATAAAAAAAAAACACGTGAAAAGAATACTACAAGTTCATATAAACTTCTTTCGTATCGGCCTCTTCTTCGGAGATATGGGCTCCCAAAGAGCTCCCATGGAATTAAGTTTTTGACACATAAATTATTAAACCAACAGGTATATTTCAATTTTTTTTTCATATGATGTATACCAGGCAAGAGCCTTCAAATTACTATCCCAGAAAGTGTTGCGAATTACTCACAGCTGCAGGGACGGACTAGCTGTGACACTAATGTGCCAATTTTTTTTTTACGCCGTGTATGATAAAAACTTTGGACAACGTTTTTTACATACCTTTAATTATTGACTAAAAATTAAGTACTCTTCATTCATGTCGCTAATCCTAACCGTTTTCGGAAAAACGTCATTTTATTGCGATCATGTATTAATATTAAGCAGTTAAAAGTAAACATTTATAATTTATAGGAAGAAAGATGTATCTTTTATTGATATACGCTAAATATACATGATGTAAATATGTTAAAAATGACGTTTTTTCGAAAACGGTTAGGATTAGCGACATGAATGAAGAGTACTTAATTTTTAGTCAATAGTTAAAGGTATGTAAAAAACGTTTTTCAAAGTTTTTATCATACATGCAGGGCTAAAAAAAATGGGCACATTAGTGTCATAGCTAGTCCGTCCCTGCAGCTGTGAGTAATTCGCAACACTTTCTGGGATAGTAATTTGAAGGGTCTTACCTGGTATACATCATATGAAAAAAAAAATTAAAAATACCCTGAAATATACCTGTTGGTTTAATAATTATGTGTCAAAAACTTCATTCCATGGAAGCTCTTTGGGAGCCCATGTCTCCGAAGAGGAGGCCGATAAGAAAGAAGTTTATATGAACTTTTGTAGTATTCTTTTTACGTATTTTTTTCATATCCAGGAGATTTCCCACATTTTCCCGGACACCCTGTATACACCCAACAAGTAGTAATCTTATTTATTTAGGTTATGTAACGTCGTTTAAATTAAACGGCGAACCAGCGATCTGAGTAATAACAAATTGTCCAGTCGCAGAGACTTGGCCTGAAGGTCGACCAGCCGGCATTTACCTGACTAATATATCGCGTCTAGTCTTCTGTTCTTGTCTACTAGAGTTATCAAAACAAAGAGAACGATATAATCGACCTCAAGTTTTTAGGAACGGTGTGTTTCTGACATATGTTTTATTGTTTCAAACTCGATCGAGTTAAATGAAGCCTTTCACTGTGTCTATCGAAGTCGAAAGTAATGAGGGAGTGAGAACTAATTTGGTAGGCATTTTAAGGGACATAAAACACTGGTTAAAGTAAATAATTCACTCATATATTTTAATTGCTTGCTTACTTTCATTCTGTCGGCTGTGGGCTGTATAGTGACGAGACATTTGTTTAGAATTTTCTGGTTGAAACGCTGTGGCGAGACGCTAAATTTAACGGGACGATCCTCTGCCATTCCATTACTAGCGTCTCCTTTTATTTTACGTGTTTCCCATTATTGGAGAGTCTACGCAGATGACGCATAATTTTTCATGTCCCGTTAAAGAAGAAGATAAGGAAACCTATACTGTAATATGCGACTCTGACCATTCAAATTGAAATTGTATAAAAGGCATTTATTGCTAAATATTTTTTAAAATTTTCAACTATCTATGCATAATATATGCAATATTATGCAAAAAGAAGCTTCTTTCAACTTCTACTGATGTAATCGGACAATACTGCAACTTAGGTAGCAAAATATAAGGCCGACAACTTCCTTGGATGGTATACCCTCAATACTTTTTACTTTAGTTAATTATTTAAATCCTTCATTTTTTTGCGGTTACATCCAATTTGTTCCTTACTTGACCTCCTACTTTACCGGGAATGTTGTTACATTTAGCGGAAAAAGCTTCAACAATACTAATTGAGTCTCTCAAACTTTAATTTCTACATTGCACAGGAAGAAAAAATAATTACTACTTGTTAAGTTTCACAAATTTAATCAGTTTCCTGACACGTGTTTCGGCCCTTGCGGGCCATTGTCAAAGGAGTACAAGAAGATACTAAGTTCTAGGTCATAGGTATTTATATCATATTATGGTGGTTATAAACATGTCAAAATTAAAATTAGAATTAGAAGATTGAATGGTCAACTGTGGGTTTTCCTAATTTTTCAAGGGACAGATGCATATTTAGTCCTAAATTAGTGTGCTATTAAGAATTAGGGAAGCGCCTGAAGGTATATTGGTTTGATTATTAATTTCTGTGCAGTGGAACAACAGTTTCACCAAGCATGTAGCCCAACACAAACTAATTACATTTCTACTCTCCAACGGGGATATTATGTCGGTATAAAACTGAAATTAACCTTAACTACACTTGCACTTTTTAACAACTCTTTACTTTGCACAATACACTGCGAACCGTCATCTTATTCCAAAATTAGTTCGTTAATGGCTTGGAAATGCTCTGCGTAGAATATTGCGGCCTTAATCCATGTTCCCTACCAGGTAATTACAGGTTCTGGATGGATATAAATACTGTTTGTAACAATATACCTGTAAACCCCGGAAACCTCCAACCTTGTGTATAACCAAAATGTAAATATAGTTATTAGAATCTTCAGATTGGAAAATCCCTGAAATAAGTACCGAACTGGACATTAAACTCTTTTAACGTTTTAAATTTTTTGATAAAGCCAAGAACATATGCTCTTAAAATAATAATTTATGAAAAATACGCATTTTATTATAAAAGTGACAAAATACGCACACAAAAAATGCATATATATGCATTTTGCATATATTTCGCCCTTTAGTTATCAGGAACAATACTGGAAATTGGTTTTTACAAATGTGACTGCCATAAATGTAAAAAATTACATAAACCATGCAAGTTATGTGTCAGAGATACGAATTATGTATATACCTTAAAAATGTACTGCAAAACAACACTTCCACGAAACTGCCACTAAAACAGCTTTTAAATCTATCAATTTCAGGCAAAATTAAAAATTTGCGAATAGTCCTTATTTATTCCTGTTCCCTTTTGTTATCCCCGATTCGATTCTTCTTCACTTTTCTGCCAGAGCGGGAAAATCCTGAAAGAAAGAAAGAGGGCATAACCGAGAATAGATGGGAATGGAAATAACATTTTGCGGATAATACAATATAGTCTGTTCGAGAAAAATACAGTTTTGTCTCGAGAAGTATCGAATTTGTCGGAGAACTATAGTTATTTGGAATTGTCTTAGGTACCTATAATATGCATGTTTTATCAAGAACAAAGTTAGTAAGGGTTGTTCGAGTTTATAGTTGTAGCAAAGAATTAAAAACTGATATAAAAATGGGGGTCATAAAAGTGAAAATTATGCAAAAAAGAAAGAACCGCGGGGCGGGTCATGTAAGGAAAGGTTGTGCAAAAAATGAAGAAATAGAAGGGTTGTAAAAAAATATTAGGTCCATACAAGCAAGTTCTGCACTGGGCTTTTTCACTAAATTTTGATTTCTATCCTATCGCATAGGGAAAGAGAAAATAAAAATTTCTACGATTTTAGATCTTAACATTTTCAATCATTCACTGAGAAAAAAACAAAAGACTTTTTAATAAAAACTCGGGTCTACGTCATAACTAAAGGGCGGAATATGAATATATGCAAAATGCATATATATGCATTTTTTGTGTGCATATTTTGTCAATTTTATAATAAAATGCATATTTTTCATAAATTATTATTTTAAGAGCATATTTTTATGTTTTCGGCTTTATGAAAAAATCTAAAACGTTAAAGGTTTAATGTCCAGTTCGGCAGTTCGGTACTTATTTCAGGGATTTTCCAATCTGAAGATTAGTTATAATAATTATATTTACATTTTGGTTATACAAAAGGGATTTATTGGGGGTTTCCGGGGTTTGCATGTATATTGTTAGGGGTTGTTTATTGTCACTGAATAATGCGTTATTATTACCTGCTTATCAAACTGTATTTATATCGATTTGTAATACTTACTTCTAATAAATAAGGTAAATAAACCTTTGGTAAGTTAATTAATTTCAAATGTAAAAAAAGTGTTTCTAAAAGCACCCCTAAGAGTGCAATTGTATAAGGAGAGATTACCAGGAGTTAGTTTACCTCCGGAACCTGTAATTACCCGGTGGGGAACATGAATTAAGGCCGCGATATTCTACGCAGAGCATTTCGAAACCATTAAAGAACTAATTTAGGATTTAGATGACGATTCGCGGTGTGTCCTGCAAAGTAAAGAGTTGTTAAAAAGTGCCAGTGTAGCTAAAGATCTTGTTTTTATTAAGGTTAATTTCAATTTTATACCGGACATAATATCCTCGTTGGAGAGTAGAAATTTAAGTGTAAGAGACTCAATTAGTATTGTTGAAACTTTTTCCGCTAAATGTAACAACATTTCCGGTAAAGTAGGAGGTCAAGTAAGGAATCAATTGGATGTAACTGTAAAAAATACTGAAGGATTTAAACACTTTACTGCAGCAAAAAGCATTTATGAGGGTAAACCATCCAACGAGGTTGTATCTTGGCCTTCCTTATATTTTGCTACTAAGTTGTCTGATTACATCAGTAGATGTTGAAAGAAGCTTCTCTTTATATAAACATATTTTACTAATAGAAGACAATCCTTTTTTGTTGAAAATTTTGAAAAATATTTAGTAATAAATGCCTTTTATACAATTTTAGGTTGAAAAATTGTTTACTTTTATTTTTCTTTGTTTTTGTATTTTTTTAAAATAAACACATTTTTTAGAATTTTATGTAGGTGGTTTTATGGGTTTAAGGATCTTAGGGAGCAAATGAAACACAAATTTTAATTTGCCGACGTTTCGGAAAATATATTTCCTTCCTCAGGGCTAGTTAAAGTGGGCTCCACGAGTCATAATGGTAAAGAAAATCAAATAAAAAGATAAAATCAGGTCACATAACGGTAAAAGGGACACAAACGGCACCGTATTAGTAATTTTTACGTACCGGTACCGTTATGTGTCCTGATTTTATCTTTTTATTTGTTTTTTTTACCATTTTGACTCGTGGAGCCCACTTTAACTAGTTCTGAGGGTTTCATTTGCTCCCTAAACCCTTAAAACCACCTACATAAAAGTCAATTTTATTTTATAATATTTTTTAGAACCCAATGTGTTTCTAAAATAAATTAAGAAATATTGCATACCAGTATGCATATTTGGTAAAAAAAAAATTGCAAACAACTGCATATTTTAAAGACAAAAAAGGCATATATTTTGGCTAAATTTAAATGCATATAATTCGCGCTTTAGTCATAACGAATTGGCCAGTCGCAGGGACCCGCCGGTATCTACCTGAATAATATCTCGTGTCTAGTCTTCTCTTCTTGTCTATTTAAGTAATCGAAACAAAGATAACAACATAATCGACCTTAAGAGTAACAAATAAAATAATTGCGCAGATGATGGGATGACGTGCTAAAAACTGACTACATAATATAGACATAAAAAATGGAAACCTGACAATTCCGGGTCGGCTCGACTATATTAAAAAAAAAAAAAATAGCATTGTATGATATAAAATACTTATTATCTAACTAACTAAAGAATAAAGTTGTACATACGTCTCCGTCTAAACAAACTATACGAGAATATCATTGAACTTTTCGCCCCCACCCACGGCGAAGCGAGAGAATAAACAAAAAGTTCGGGCCAATATAAAAGTTAGTTCTTTGATGGAGCACTGAGAGATAAGCCAATCTGGCAATGGTTGATTAAAGCATTGGATTTATGGATGCACTAACCCTATTTTGCGCTTTCGAGTTAAGTGATTTCTATTATTCTTTCCCGACTAGGGCTGGGCGATATTGAAATTCCAATATCGAATATCGATATTAAAAAAAATATCGATATAGTCGATATATCGATATTATATGTATATAACAACGTAAAGTTTATCTATTTTCAACGATTTAATTTAAAACCCCTATATTATAATTTATTATTAAGCTATGCCATAATAACGTTTTTGTAGAAAAACACACATTTAATATGGTAATGGCGCTACTTTAAAGAAAATTTATCTGAAATAAAGCATTGTCAAAACTAAGAAGTTTTATGTAGGTTGCGCCGAGTCTTATTTTGCAAAAGTGGTGCAATTTACAAAATATAGGTAAAAAATCAAAATTATCTTATGCAGCTGAAATTTGCACGTGGGCTAGAAACTGCATTTAAAAAAACTTTTTCTAATAACTTTTTTTGATATTTTCGAAAATAACCCCACTTTTGAATAAAAAATTTGGAAAAAATTTAAATTTGACAGATAATGCGAATCACGTGACTATTATTTTTTTGCTTAATTTTCATATCGATCGAAGCAGAACTTGATGCCAAAGTCAAATTTTGAATAAAGCTATTAATAAAAAAAAATCCCATATGATGCGGACTTTACTGGTGACACTGTATATCAATATTTTCTTATGTGCCATGTAAAACTCCGTACCTTCATTTCAAGGGAAGACACTAATTATGAAAACATGAAGAAAAAAGATTGAATTAAATATTGGTCGTTAAATGTGTTATAAGGACGATATTGAAATTCCAATAGAATATCGATATAGTCGATATATCGATAATATCGATATTTTATTTTTTAAATATCGTTTATCGATATATCGATAAAAATATCGATATATCGAATTCTTGCCCAGCCCTATTCCCGACTGCTGCACGACGAAGAAGGTATTGCGTTTATGTATGTGGGAACGTAACTACAGAATGGACATTTCTACTCGTATAAGTAGCTTTTGATTTAAAGATTTGGTAGTTTGTTTCTCACAAGTACCGATAGCTATCGATTCCGGATGACTTTTAACGAGTAGTGTTTAGTGAAATTTAGTGTTCCGTATACCCAAATTAGAAAAATGATGGAATTAAATTGATACGACAGCTGGACATGGAGAGTAAAAGTATATTAAATACAATATATTAAAAGTTTAATAAAAAATTCAATATAAGTCAAATCTGGTCTTATCATGCGGGTCCAAAGGTCACCGATCATATGAATCAATTCTAAAATTCCAGAGCTTATCAAAATGTTGTGAGATTATGTAGGTATCAATTAGAGATGTGACGAATAGTGGTTTTGCCGAATAGCCGAATACCGAATATGCGGCCAAATTGAAACCGAATATTCGGCCATACCGAATAATACAGTTTTGACTGATCTGAACGCGTAGCCGCCAAGAATTATTCGAGTTTTGCGGGTTACGACACGACCTGTATTGGCACGTGTCGACGGTCGCGCCGTGCAAGCCTATTTAGTGTAAGGTACTCTGTTGCTAAGGGTGGTTGATGTTATAGATTATTATCGATTTATAATATTTATATTAATAAAATGAACAAAAACAAAAAGTCAAAAGTTTGGATCTTCTTTAAAGATACCGAGGACGATAAAAAAGCCCAGTGTACATTGTGTAATGTTTTAATTTCAAGAGGGGGCAAAGGGAAAGGAGCTACGACCACTTCGCTTACTTGTCAGAAGAAATACTGCACAAAGACCACTGCCCGTTTGCATGGTGGAAAAAATACTCCCTCAAATTTCCAAAAATGAGCCAGATGGCAAAGGTTTATTTATCAGCTCCTGCAAGTACTGTTTACAGTGAACGCTTGTTCTCCGAAGCTGGAAATGTTTATGAAAAAAAGAGGAGTCGTTTATTACCTGAGAGAGCTGAGAGCTTGGTGTTTTTGCACCATAATCTACCACTTATTAACTATAAATATTAATTATTTTTAAGTTTGTAAAGATTTTTTTTGCAGTTATGTTTTTATAAATACGTACCTATTGCAATTTTTTTTTGAAAATAAAAAATCATTAAAATCAGCCTTTTCCCATTTTATTGCAACCTTAAAAAAAAATTCGAATATTCGGGGTCTTAAACCGAATATTCGGCCGAATACCGAATAGTCAAAAAGTGGCCGAATACCGAATAAATTTTCGGCTTCGGTCCCATCTTTAGTATCAATATACCCGGAGAAAAGAAACATAGTTTTATTATTTTAACTGTCGTGAAGATAGCCACATATATTATTATTTTTGCAAAAATTATGTACATAATAGTACAGAACTTTGTGATCGGTGGCGTGTCCAACATTTTTTGTCGCGTGCCATCAATGGCACGCGAGCCATTGGTTCGCAATCTTTGTAAATAGTATATCTGCTAAATCTATTTATTAAAAACGACAATAATAAACAGTGTAATTTATTTTAGCAATAAAATTACCTAACCTAAAAATACAATGGAATTTAATCCGATTAACTATTTTAAGAAATAAAAAGAAAAAATGGTAAATAGTAAAAAAAAAAAGGAGCAAAAGCACTGGTAATCAATTTAAGGATTGTACAGAAAATTGTCTGTGAAAGAAAGCATAATATAATACCGAAGAATACTAAAAAATGTAAACAAAAAAAAACGTTTATAATTATAGACTAAAAACTTAAAAACTGTCATCATCACTTAGAAATTCTGAAAAGTCCTTGTCATCTGAGTTGTCCTTGAATGGAGCAATGATCATCGGCGCTACTTCGACATCTAATAATTGTTCTCGATCCTACCAATTCCTTAATAATTTTTTTGTATGTTCCACCGATTTCTTCCAGTACTCCTGCGTAATATGATCCAACCAATCTTGCCAAACTATCTTTACTTGCGAGGATTTAAGACCATGTTTTTCATAAAAATATTTTGCCCCAGTCTATATTAATTATAACGCATTAAACTGGCATTAATATGGAGGCAGTCGTAGCACCTGATGGCCATATTCACGCAATATTTCATCTATAGCGTATATTTTGGGTGATTTGAGAGACTTTGCCTTTGAGTTCGGATTTTAACATATTTGGTAAAGGATTTTGGTTGTGTTTTTCAAGCCACTCATAAATATCACTTTTTCGCCAAGATGAACTAGGTTGTTTATTTAAAATTCTTAAATGATATGATGCATTGTCTATACAATTAAAGACGGCTCATCTAAATTTGGGATTAATTGAGCTTTTAACCATTTTTCAAACATTTCGCATTCATATTGTCATGATAGTCAGATTTTTTTGATGTGGAAGAAAAAATTAAGCTTGCACCTGGAACATATCCTGTTACAGAACCGGCATGTAAAATAATGAACCGTTTTCCCGTGTCACATCCCTTTTTTCTTTTCACGCTTTTCACAGAATCACGAAAGTGTCTATTGGTTTGAGTACTCATACAGTTATTAAGAAAAGAGCGGAACAGGTTCTTGAGAACAGGTTAGAGCCTGTTCAGTGAACTGTTCTTTTTAAAAGAACTGAATCAGTATTTAGATAAATCTATACCAAGATTATTGCTTTCGCTTAACCTACTCAATCGACTCGACCGGGATGCGTGCTCTGCCCTACTCAGCTTGAAAAAGAACTAACTCGATCGAAGACTTGACGACTCGATCGAGTCTCCGTTCTAAACTTGAACCGCCCGTTTCTCGGTAACGTCTGGACTTGGTCGAGTATGATGATACTCGATTACTTGATGTGATCAAACGAAACATGTTCTCGGGTGAGAACCGAACTGTTCGAACTTGTTCAGCAATTTCTGTTCTTTACCATCTATATTCATAGATTTATACATGCTCGTAAGAGAAGCCGGAGGAGGCCATGACACCTGTAACAAGTAGTCAAGGTCTATAACCGCTATCACAAGGGATGATTTTATTAAAGATAGCGTCATTACCCAGCTCATTAGGTGCCCACAGACGAAGCGATAATTTGCGCGACCTGGTATGCGACAGATAGGGTCTGTCTAATTTTGCATATTTGGAACGCACGTTAGTGTTAAACGACGGACCCGGTCGGTGAAATACGTCGTCGGTGAAGGATCAAGTCGCTGCAAGTCAAATTCGTACTTACAACTAACGTAAAATGCAAGTCGTTGAGCGCGTCGTTTTATCTTTTTTAAATTTTGTTGTGTAATGGAGTGGACAAAAGAAATAGTAACCGAGTTTCTAGAATTATATAGAGAACGACCAAGTTTGTGGCAAATTAAAGATCCAAATTATGTAAATAAGAATTTAAATAGAGAAGCATAATATGAAGAGTTAATAAAATTTTTAAAAAGCAAAAATAATAATGATGTTACTATAAAAAATGTTAAAACTAAAATACAAAATATCAGAAATGCTTTTCGGAGAGAATGTAAAAAAATTGATAATTTCCTTGTTCGGAAAGCCATTTCCTTGACCTATTTTTTTCTTTTCTTTTTTCCATTATCTTTTTGGCTGATTTTTAAAATACATAAACCCATGAGAGCAATTTTTTTGTTCATTTTGTACTACACAGATTTAACCGACTAACGAGGTATTTTAGACCAGCTTAAAATACGCAGTCGCACTACCCAGTAGGTCGAAATTTAAAATATCTGTCAACTAATTGACGGACAGCGTAGTTGCAGGGACCGATCGTTTGACAAATCGCGGACTAAGTACGTTCGTGTGTGGACACGACAAATCAGATCGCTCACAGACCAAGTCGGCGGATCTGGTATGGCAGATCTGGTCGGTGGACACAGTCGGCCGTCGTCGACCGACTAGGTCGCTTCGTCTATGGGCACCTATTAAAAGAGAACATCTCTCCCTAGTCCCTATCACTGAAATAAATATTAACACATTTTCAATACAGTTCACCTGCCAATTAAACCCATCCATGTTTTCCACCCTCCCTTGTAACGACTCTAAGCTAAATTAAAACCACAAAGTTGCCACTTAGTCGAGATTAGGAGTATCCATGCATTCCGGCACAATTACGAAGGAAGCCGATCGAAAGAAAAATAAAGAAATCCCAAGAAAAACAAAGACAGAAAAGTTACGAGTCGGTGGAGTTTTGAAGCAAGCAAGTCCTTAAGCCCGGTTTACATTAGACTGTTACAAATACTCCACATAACTCTTGACGTTTCGAACGGTATCATTATAGAATTATTTAAGCTATTGAGTAAGATGTGCGAATCATTTGCTAGGCCCTTCTTCACTGTCCCCAAATATATGTTGTAATTTCGTCACTATCAGTCAGTCAGTCGTTAACGTGGCCATCGCTGTGAACTCTAAAGGTACGTTTTCCTCCACGAGTACAACCCAATAAAGACGACTGATTCACCTAAAACATGTACAATGATTGTTTTCCTTGAAACTACTCAACGGCTGCTAACAAACTTTTAAAGCATTCACGCCGGATGAGATTAGATATCTTGTAAGTGGAGGCAGACAATATACACACTTTCCAATCGCCATGATGCGGGAAACCAAGGTTTCATAGCTCTCAGGAATAGCCCTGGCAGCAAACAAAGGCAAAATAGAAAAGCTCAATCTTAAATTGTTCAAGGTTGATGTTGCAAGATTGATCAAATTTATATATTATGATAATTAAACGATCAAAAAAATTACCTTGTCGGACTTCCTTTGTCTTTATTTTGTTATTTAACACAACGTTTCGGTTAGTTAGTATCTCTAACCGTTTCCAAGTGTAAACTAAATTATAATTCTAAGGCTACTGTCTTAAATACTATCCATGCGCAATGAAGCTTGATGACTTGACGCCTACGTGCTTATTGGAGTGTAAAGTTTGAGCTGTTGGTTTTGGACAAGAAGAGGCTTCCAGATATTGGGGATATCTAGACTGGGTTTACTAAATATATGTGTATTTTGATTCATGAAAGCTGCTTCCTTGAATTTTCTTTTTTTCCAGTGCTGTTCTGTGTCCGAAACCTTGGCTTCTGACCACTGTATATTATGTTGGTTGGTCCATACATGTTCCGCTGTACCTGATCTCGAAGTTTCACCTCTTTGAGTATGTTTCAGATTCTTTAACTCGTACGGGAAGAGGTCTTTTTGTTTCTCCAATGTACGATTCGCCACACTCCCAAGGGATTTGATAGATACACTTTTTTGTGTTTTCATTACTGAGGGTTTTACCTTTGTAAGAAAGCTTCTAAGCGTATTTCCGGATTTGAAGGCCGTTTTGATATTATAGTTTTTGGTTACCCATCTAATCTTTTCAGAAATCCCCTTTACATAAGGTATTGTAAGAAATGCTTGCTCCTCTTTCGTTTCTGTATTAGTTTTTACTTCGCGATTTTTGAGATGGTATTAGTTACAAAGGTTTCAGGGTAACCATTTTGTTTTAAATTTTTTTGATGTTTGAAATTTCAATATTTAGGTCTTCCGGATTGTTGCAAACGTTAGATGCTCTGTGATAAAGAGTTTGAATTATGCCCTGTTTTATGGAGTTTGAATGATTCGATCCGTGATTAAGGTATTGCCCGGTGTGAGTGGGTTTCCTGTAATATACCGGGTGTCAACGAGATTATTGTACATAGCACCACAGTGTTATGTTAAAAGATATTTTAATCAAATTTGGGTTACTGTAATGTTTGAAAGGGATCTTTATTTTTACCTAGAAACCAACTGAATTTCACTTCCGGTTTAACCGGAACTACGCCATTTATGTTTTTTTTAAATATCAACCTGTATATTATATTGCAGTCAAATTCTCCTCAAAATTCTCTTTTCAACGACATACAACAAGTTGACATTTACTTTCAAAATGGCGGCGTAGGACTCTTTTTACCAAAAACAAAATGGTGTCTATAAAACAACGTATGCAATTGATACGGGAAAAATAGTGATAAAATCTTTTAAATTGGTCCCTTTTGTAATCCTTTAAGCACTGACATTTAGATTTTCTTCTTTTGTTTTTAAAGGAAGGTATTTTTTATTGTTTAAAAAAATCTTAACTTTAACCCTATTTTACAGAGTTTTTTTAAATGTTATCATATACTTTTTATTAATTAGTATGAAAGTCTAAAGTATCCGTAAGCACCTAGGGATATTTTCGAAATCAGAATGCGTTTTGCTTCAATAATAAAAATTTAATTGTTAAATAATTAACATGTTAATTAATTAATTTGTTCTTCTCTTGTAAACTTAACCATTTTATTCTTATTTAACGAAATATGAATCAGACCCACGACCAAAAGCACAATACACTACAAAATTTTCATTACAAACTAAAAGTCTGATAATGGCGTTGACAAATACCAATTTTGTTATCCAAAGCCAACTTAGGTGGAACTAAGTTATTCAGTTTTTATTGAAAAATGCATGGTTTTTTTTTTCTGGTTTAAAACTGAAGCAAAACGCATTCTGGTTTCTAAAATATCCCTAGGTGCTTAAGGATACTTTAGACTTTCATACTAAATAATAAAAAGTATATAACATTTAAAAAAACTCTGTAAAATAGGGTTAAAGTTAAGATTTTTTTAAACAATAAAAAAATACCTTCCTTTAAAAACAAAAGAAGAAAATCTAAATGTCAGTGCTTAAAGAATTACAAAAGGGACCAATTTAAAAGATTTTATTACTATTTTTCCCGTATCAATTGCATACGTTGTTTTATAGAGACCATTTTGTTTTTGGTAAAATTAGTCCTACGCCGCCATTTTGAAAGTAAATGTCAACTTGTTGCATGTCGTTGAAAAGATAATTTTGAGGAGAATTTGACTGTGCAATATAATATACAGGTTGTCATTTAAAAAAAAACATAAATGGCGTAGTTCCGGTTAAACCGGAAGTGAAATTCAGTTGGTTTCTAGGTAAAAATAAAGATACCTTTCAAACATCACAGTAACCCAAATTTGATTAAAATATCTCTTAACATAACACTGTGGTGCTATGTACAATAATCTCGTTGACACCCGGTATATAATAATTAAACGATGATCTGGGCTAAAGCCCTGACTCGACTTTGGATGAATGTACCTTGTGAAGCTTTGCGTTCTTAATTGCACATACGAAGAATGGAATGGATGTAATGAAAGAGAATGGGACTGGTCTAGGTAGGAGTTGAAGCAGGAAGATTTAGGACGACAGGAACCGAATGGGGAATTTTCCTTCATACTCCAACCGTCATTGTTCAGTTTTGCAAAAACTCCCACTCCGTACCTACTGTAAACCGCCCTTAAAAATTTCCTTACCCCGAGCGTAACGCGAAAGGTAAATCAAAAAGATCCTTTGCATCGTCCTTTTCACCAGCGACGCATGCGCAACGCGCCGGCATAAAGGATAAAGCGCATGGAGCAGATTCAAGGATAAGAAGTTTATTAATGCCTCGGCAGGACTAAACTGAAATTCTGATGGAAAGTCCTGCTATCCTTAGAGAAAAGAGCGAGCGAGTCAGGACGATATAGTCCGGTCGACGAATGTAGGATATGAATATACTTGAAAATGTCTCTGTTCTCATTGTTAAGAGCTTTCGTTAACGGATCCGTGCACTTTCCGAACTAAAACTAATAAATCTGAAATACTTAAAAATAGATTATGCCATGATCAATATGAAATACAAGTGGAAAACGTCTAGAAATTTAAAACAAATGTATTCTTCTTTTGCATCGTTCGAAGAAGCGAGTATACGTTTAAATAGGTTGATTTTGTGGATTTTAGGAGTGGTTTAGGGCCGCAAAGTTATGTTAAATTAAACTTTAAAAGCTGGAAACCTAAAATTAATTGCTTTGATAATAATACCACTAATTACCTAGCAGTTAAATATGTAATTATGGTAATTGATAATGATATAAACACCTGTCAGGGAGGATCCATAAATTTAGGAAAGGGAGTACCAGCGGTTAGAGTATCTTTGGTTACTTTAACTTATACAGGATAAGAAACATGATCATGACCAGTAACGTTAATAAACAAATTTTGGTGGACGATCATTTCCCGGACCCATGAAAGGACAAAACAACAAGTGGTATTAAGACAACTCATTTAATTGGAAACTTAATGTTTTTTAATTAGAAGCTCAAACAGTCCTCCGTTTTATTGCCTATTCAATCCTCAACGATCATAAAATTTAGTTCCTACATTATTAAGTTGATACGCAGAGATTGCCTGAGAATTTCCGATCGTTAATTACCCTTTCCATAACTTCAAAACAAGAGTTTGCTTTTTGTATTTCATGGCATTCCCTCAATTCCTGAAACGGTTGCTTGTGCAGTAGGGCCACAGTGCCAGGGCCCTGGGCCTACCTTCTTCCCTATTTATTCACACCCATAATTATTATTTTGTCTCCCGATGCCTAGATTTGGCCAGACCACAACCACCTTGAAAGAAGCCGTGAAACAGAAACATCGACAACACTGCTTGAAGATCCATGTGTCGCGTGACTTTTTTAAGGTTACCCATGGTTTAGTATATAATTTACGCGCGAACTAGGTGTAGGTGTCGTATTAATTTGTATTTTTATCCGGTTATCGATTGATATCTAATAGAAAATTTAAGTGACATGATTGATAAGAACCTCCACAAAATACTGATGAAAATTTTTGGTGCGGGTTTGCTCTAATAGCATTAATAAAGTGAATTTGTGGCTACAGTTAATTTATTAAATATTGAAGTGTTTATTTAACTTGAAGGTATACGTGAATTAGTTTAAAAATATCACTAGTAGAGATAGTTCGTAAGTAGGTAGGATAACTCTACATACTTCGGTACTTAGGTAAGTACTTTTTTTTTCTTTTAGTTTTAGTTTGTTTATTTATCAACATGCCTGCCCTGCGGTTCCGAGCCGGATATGGAACGAATGACCATCTTCAGGTGATAAAATCGCTAATAGAAAAAAGTATAGAGTACAACAAGCCCGTAATACTAATATTCGTCGATTATGAAAAGGCATTCGACTACGTAAACCACCACGAACTGTTTAAGGCTCTCGCGAACTGTCGTATAGATCACCGCTACATTTCCATACTACGACACATATATGAACATGCAACGGCAACAGTGAAAATACATGCGGAAACAGATCGGTTCAAGATTGAAAAAGGTGTTCGGCAAGGTGACACAATTTCGCCAAAACTTTTCACAACTCTGATAGAATACATGTTTAAAAAGATGGACTTTGACAATAAAGGCATAAACATTAATGGAGAAAAGCTCAACCACCTACGTTTTGCTGACGATATCGTGATGATCACAGACCGACTAGACGAAGCAATTGAAATAATCGCAGAACTATCCGTAGTTTCAAAAAAGGTAGGCTTAAAAATCAACATTGCCAAGACTCAATTTATGACGAACTTAGTTCCCAGTCAAAACTTAATGATAGAAGGACAGGAAATTCAATACGTAACATCTTACAAATACCTGGGACATGAGCTCCGAATAGGTAGAGATAATCAGACCTGCGAATTAAACAGAAGGATAGGACTGACCTGGGCTGCCTTTGGCAGACTGAAACACGTGATAAAGGCAGATATACCGATTTGTCTCAAACGAAAGGTGTTTGACCAATGCGTCCTCCCGGTACTAACATATGGCTCGGAAACACTCACACTAACTCAGAGAACTGTCAATAAAATAAGAATAACTCAACGAGCCATGGAGAGGTCCATGTTAGGAGTTACACTACGAGACAAAATCAGAAATGAAGAACTACGCAGAAGAACAAGAGTTGCGGACGCAATTGAAAGAATCGCATACTTAAAATGGAACTGGGCTGGTCATGTCGGAAGAATGGCAGACAACAGATGGACGAGGAGAATAATGGAATGGCGCCCCAGAGACGAAGCGTACAGAAACAGGGGACGACCGCCGACCCGATGGACAGACGACCTAAAAAGGATTTCTCCGAACTGGATCCAAGATGCCCAGGATCGAGCTAAATGGTCTACGTTGAGAGAGGCTTATGTCCAGCAGTGGACGAGACAAGCTGATATATGATGATGATGATGAAGCCCCTGCTGTATTCCTGGGTGTAACACTAACTATAAAAGTGTTTTAAAAGCAGGTGAAGAAAGTGTAATATATTTTTATAGGTTAGATTTGACCAATGACTGTATCAATATTGTTAATCAGGTTTCAGTGGACATTGATATGAAGGTAAAGTTTTTTTTTAAAGGTAATGAATTGGCTTACCTACCATGATTTGAAATGGATTTTACCCTTTGAAATGAAACTAAGCAGGTGGTTTCAGCTTGAAAACTTATTGTAACGAAGTTACCCAGATAGTAGGCGAATTTCTTAAGACAAGCGTAGATAGTCGATAGTCAATCCTGTAATTTAAACGCAGAAGACAATAATTTGTAAAATAGAATATTACTTTTGATCGATCAAATAAATCTACTCGTAGTGAAACAAAAACAGATTCTCAACGCAATATTACGATAATTTAATAATTAGGTAAGTTGTTCTCGTTATCCAAAACTATTTATTACTTTTTTGTACATTTTTCAATATCAATGTAGTGGCAACAGAAAACAAACAAAAAATATCAGAAAGAATAAAAACACTAGCCCGTTGCCGCGCGTCATAATAATAGCTTGTGGATCCGCAACTCCCAGCTGATGCGGCGTTGCCCGATGTCACTTCATGGCTTCTTTTCAAGGTGGTTGTGGCCAGACTGTCGGATAAAATACAGAGAGAGCTAAATATCCATCATACAAGGACCTCCAAAAAAGACAAATACAATTTTGATGTTAAATTAATAGGGGAGCCAATATATGTGGGTGGCCAAATTTACATGGAATTTCCCATGGCCAGTCTGGCGGTGCGCCACCCGGTATAAGCGTGTGTTTTCACCAGTATTATTTAATATTTTTAATGGGTTACGTAGCGAATGGTATGTCGCTTTCACGTGCTTCAATTATTTCTTAAAGGCAAGAGCAAACTCAAATAAACATTAACATTATAATAAAATAATAAGGTACAATATCTAACGTCCAATTTTTTACACGAATAAAATTGTATCACAAGGTGAACCACCTTTTGCTTTATAGTAAATAATAGTATCGGTGTCCGTGCATTATTGAGAAATAGTTATTTATTTTAATTCCATATATTAACAATTTGTAGCAAGTGGTTTTTATATTTGAATAAATAGGTTTGTAATTTTCCTTTTACTATAATAGAAATCACGGAACATCTATCGGTACAACTGGTAAACTTGATTGAAAGGTCTTCAAACATTTCTGGAACAATAGGGAATTCCATACGTTAAAACGTCGATGGCCGATATCTACTTCCCACTCCTGAATTCAGCAAAATATGAGTGGTCATACACTATATTATACCGTGCGAGCAAAAATGATTTGCATCAAAGAGGGCTTGGATTAAAAAACGTAGGGCTTGGTTGGGATCACAATGATATGGGGACGATATATCTAACCAAATATAGGTTAACATTTTGTCAAATTCATATTATGACATGATATTATGCCAAACTAATGAGTATAATAATATAAGTAGACAAATACAAAATTATTTTTGTTGTTTACAAAATTAACAAAGTAAGAATATACAGAAAGAAAAAGAAAAATAATTACATAATTTGCTGAACTTGGCCACCGTCATGCTCCAAGCATAAATTCAGAAGTCTCTTCATATTTTCGAAATTGTTGACAAGCATCTCTGGAGAAATGTTATACCACATTCTTGGATAATCCTTTCTTGTAATTGTTCTAAATTTGCAACTAGTGTTTTAAAAATAGTGTTCTTTAAATGAGGAAAAACGAAGTAATCCGTAACCGTTAAACAAGGTGATCTAGGTGGGAATTCAATGTCTGATTGAAAACTGATCAATCTGTCGTAGAAAAAATTGCGTAAGTAGTTAATAGTTTCGGGGGCTGTATAGGCGGTTGCACCGTCCTGTTGAAAATATCCAAAACGTAGTTCGTCGTCAAGTAATTGCTCCACAAATGGATTCAAAATATTGTCTCTATACCGTATATATATATAGTACGGGTTTTTAGGAAGTTAGTTTTGTTCAGGGCGTGGAGTAGTGTTATTTAGTGCAATTGTTGGTAAAAAGTCCGTTATAACTATTAAAACGTACAACAGTCAATAAAGAAGATCTTTTATTATAAATCGAACCGATGTGATTCACAAAACGGGTAGTTTAGTGAAGAGCATCATTAATATTATATCATATTAGGTTAACATTGACAGTAAATAGTCAATTTGTCAGAAGAAAATAAATTTTACAAAAGAAGTATTTAGAATAAGAAAAATTACAAGTAATACATTGAATGAGTCAACAACCGAGAAAGAAAAATAAGAAAAATATAAAAAATAATGAAACCGAGTCCGTAGAAGAAAAAAGTTCAATTTCCCTATTAACAGTGACAGACGATGTCAAAATTAATGACGTTTCTAACCTACATGACGTACATGAAAAACTTTATAAAGAAATAATCAAAACTAAAGATGAACTTCTGACCGCTAAAGACACAATTATTAAAGAATTGGAGGAAAAAAATTTGTTACTAAAAGAAAAAATAGCTTTTCTTTCTGGAAAATGTCAGAACGAAAATAGAATTAATTGTATTTCTTATAGTGAAGCTGCTAATTCACACGTAACAACAAAATCTAAAGTGACCGATGAACACCAGGAAAAAGAGAAAATCAATAAAGTATTTAAAAATGTGGTAATTATCTATTATACGCACACCACGCCGATTTTGGTGATTTTTTCAGGAAACACGTATTTCGATGCGTAGATTACGAATCCGAAAACGAAAGTTGTCGGAAAAGCTTAGTTTCCGAGATATTTCCTTTTTAAGTTACGATTTTTCATGGGTTTGTTTACATCGTGTTTACTTGGGATTTTTATCGTTTTTCAGCCACCTCTCACTACTTTTTAGGTTACACAGGATATATACTAATTTAAATCGTGGTTAAAAGAAGGAAAATGCGCGTGAAAACGCGCATTTTCCTTCTTTTAACCACGATTTTCCACTATGGGAAGCCATCGAAGAAACGAGGTTAGGGTAAGTTTTAGTTTTAGATTTTATGTTGGTAACCATGAGTAATATTTGGTGCGAAATATTTATATTTAAATCAATCTAGTGGGCGCTCTCTTTTCAATTTTTTTCGCTTTTAAAGTGCTTTCCACTACTTTTCAGTCTCCGTCTTTTTATTTAGGTTAAATTAAGGAACTTTTGAAAACGTGAGTTTATAATTAATTAGAAACAATATATTTAACAAGAAAAATGAATATTGCCTATAAAATGAGGTTGCACTTTGTTTTCTTCTTCTTTTGGTTCACACAATACTTGCCGCAGCGGAACTTTAGAGTATATTTGTTTAACTTGCAAATATTTGAGCACTTTCCACAATTAATTTCAGATACAAATATTCCGAGCTCCAATAAATAATCAATAAGCGGCAAATAAGCATTAGTTAATACTAAAAATTCAGTGAAATTCATTTTTTGTAATAGCGTTCTAATAAAAACCAAACTTAATAATGAAATTAAAGCCGCATTGGTTGGTAGCGTCATTTAAAAACGAAAAAAATTGAAAAAAGAGCGCCCACTAGATTGATTTAAATATAAATAGTTTCGCACCAAATATTACTCATGGTTACCAACATAAAATCTAAAACTTAAACTTACCCTAACCTTGTTTCTTCGATTGCTTCCCATAGTGGAAAATCGTGGTTAAAAGAAGGAAAATGCGCGTTTTCACGCGCATTTTCCTTCTTTTAACCACGATTTAAATTAGTATATATCCTGTGTAACCTAAAAAGTAGTGAGAGGTGGCTGAAAAACGATAAAAATCCCAAATGTAAACAAACTCATGAAAAATCGTAACTTAAGAAGGAAATATCTCGGCAACTAAGCTTTTCCGACAACTTTCGTTTTCGGATTCGTAATCTACGCATCGAAATACGTGTTTCCTGAAAAAATCATCAAAATCGGCGTGGTGTGCGTATAATAGATAATTACCAAAAATGTTTTAAATATTAAACCGACAATCAAACAAGATAATAAGAAAACTAGACAGGAAGTAGGAAAACATATCAATCCAGCCAAACTAAATGTCGAAATATCAAAAATCGATAATTTGAAAGACGGTGGTATTAAGATAGTTTGCAACAGTAAGGAAGAAGTTCAAAAAATTCAAAAAGAAGCGGAAAATCACTTAGGGAAAAATTATATACTGGTAGTTCCAGAAGAAAAAAAACCTAGAATAAAAATTGTTGGAATTGAAGATGAAATGGGTGAAGACGAATTAATTACAAGTATATTAGAAAAGAATAGTTTTATAAAAAATGCAAAAATAAAACTAATTACAATTAAAAAAATGCAAAAAAAATATTTAGCAATTTTGGAAATAGATGGCCTAAATTTTAAAAATATTATGGAAAAAGGATTTATTTTTATAGATTTTTCTGTATGTGCAGTTTATGAACATGTTGACATTGCTCGTTGTTATAACTGTTCAGGATATTACCATTCAGCTAAAACTTGCACAAAAATAAAAGTATGCATGAAATGTGGTAACACTGGACACAATGCCAATGAATGCACCATTTCCAAAGAAAACATTATTTGCCCAAACTGCAATGAATTCAATGAAAAATATAATACTGGGTATTTTATAAACCATTCACCATTTGATTTTAATTGTGAAATATTTAAACAAAACATCGACAAAGCTAAAAGAAAAATTGATTATAGTATTGAAGAATAGCAATTACAAAATATAGTAATTGAAGAAAAGTTAGTAAAACGTGATGAAGAACATAACAAAATTTACCATTTAAATAAACAAGGATTTTTGAAAATTAGAGACGAAATTAAGCAGTTTGTAGTGAATAAAAAACCGTTGGTATTGTGTTTATCAGAGACTCACGTAACAAACGAAATAAATAGTCACGAATTAGAAATAGACAATTACAATTTGTATCGTTGCAACTCAAATTCAAACCATACGGGAGGACTCTTAGTTTATGTATATTATAAAATTATAGTCAATACTTTTAAAGACATTTCTGTGGACTATCAATATTGGTATATTTATATAAATTTAAAAATTAACAGACAGTTTTACGAACTTTGTGTTTACTACAGATCGCCTAGTGGAAATATAACGGATTTTCTTACATTTTTTGAAATGCAATGTAATTTGACATGGGAAAAAAATGGCACAGTGATACATATTGGAGACTTTAATATAAATTTCATAAATAATGATTTTTATGTTAAAAAATTTAAACAAATAATCAATATAAATGGTATGAAGCAAATGATAACAGATTACACCAGAGTAACTAATAAATCTAAAACAATTATTGACTTAATAATATCAAACGACCATTATTTAAATACCAGTGTTGTACAGGAGCCGAAAATTAGTGATCACGATTGGATTTATGTAAATATTGAAAAGTTTTTAGAAGACAGAGATAAAAGTAAAATTATGAAGTATGTTGACTACAAAAAATTGTCAAATGAACTATTATCAAGTGTCTGGAATTATAATAGTTTAAATGTAAATGTTTTGTTTGACAATATAATATGTAATGTTGAAAAGTCTATTAACAAAATTGTAATAACAAAGATAGTCACCAATAGAAATCATCCGACACCATGGTTTAACAAAATTATTATGGAAGCGAAGAAAAAACGTGACAATATGTATAAAAAATTTATTATTACCAAAAGTTCTAATGATTGGGAGGAGTACAAAAAGTTAAGAAACTGTTGTGTCAGTGTCTTACGAAAAGAAAAAGAAAAATATTATGATGAACAAATAGATAGAAATAAATATGATCCAAAAAGAATGTGGAAAACTTTAAAGAATTTTGTCAAGCCAACTACAAAAAGTGAAATAAAGGAAATGATATTTAACGGCAGAAAAGAAACAAATCCGTATTGTATTGCTGAAAATATGAATAATTATTACGTTAATAGTATTAAAGAAATAGTTGATGATATCGAGGTTGGAAATGAAATATTATGTCTTAAAATTGCTACATGTTCCAATATCATTGAAGAATTCCGAGAAGTTTCATTAAAAGAATTAAAATTTAAAATTAACAAACTCAAATCAAACAATAATTATAGTGAAATTTTATCAAAAAAAGTAATGAAAGAAACTTTTACAAGCACAGGTGAAATTATATTAAGATTAATCAATACCTGCCTAAAATATGGAGAAATGCCTGAAGATCTAAAATGTTCTATTATAACACCAGTTCCAAAAATTAAAAATACAAAAAAAAGCTGTGAAATGAGGCCAATAAATATATTATGGGATATTGAAAAATTATTGGAAATGACAGTTTATGAACAGATACTAGAATTTATTGAAGAAAACAAAATTTTAGTAAATATGCAAGGAGGTTTTAGAAAAGGATATTCAACAGAAACGGCAATCCAGTCTGTAATTGAAAATTGGAAGCGAAGCGTTGACAAAAATGAAGTTGTATTGGCAGTATTTTTGGATTTTAAACGTGCATTCGAAACAATTGATAGGGATAAATTATTAAAAAAATTATATCAGTATGGATTAAGGGGAGTTGTTTATAAATGGTTTCAAAATTATTTAAGTAATAGGCAGCAAAAAACAAAAATTGATAATATTTTTTCTAAAAAGGAATATAATAATATTGGGGTACCACAAGGTAGCATTTTGGGTCCATTATTATTTATTCTTTATATAAATGATATGCCAAATGTTTTAAAACAAAGTTTTATTCAAATGTTTGCTGACGATACCTTATTATATATAAAGGGTAAAAATATTCTTGATTGTATAGACATTTTAAATTTTGAATTAAAAACTTTATCAAACTGGTTAAAGGTAAATAAATTAAAATTAAATGTTTCTAAAACAAAATTTATGGTTATTGGAAATAGCGTGATTAATACAGACATAAATATTTTTGTTGATGATGAAAAATTAGAAATTATAGACTCTTTTAAATATTTGGGAGTAATTTTAGATTCTAAGTTAAAATTTGAATTACATTTTGAAAATCTGGTATCTAAAATTGGAAAAAAAATTAATTATTTAAAAAGAATTAGTCAACATTTGAGTTTATTTTCACGAAAAACAATTTATAACACTATAATTTTACCTCATTTTTTATATTGTTCAACTATTTTATACACAGCAAATGATGGGGTCTTTAATAGACTCCAAGTTTTGCAAAATAAAGCTATGCGTATAATTTTAAATGTGGATAAATATACGAAAATAAATCTAATGTTAAAGAAACTTCAGTGGTTAAATGTTAAAAATTTAGTATTTCTTTTGATTTGTACTTTTATTTTTAAAATACAACATAACTTACTGCCTTCTCATTTGAAAGATTTTATAACTCAAAATTTTGAAAATCATAACTATTCAACCAGGTATAATAAAGATTTTTGTCTAGGTAGGGTATCAAAACATTTGACATATAAATCGGTTTTCTATAAAGGATTAAGTGAATATAATAACTTGAATATTTTAATTAAATCATAGACCTCTTTGAAAAATTTTGAAAAATCATTGAAAAATTATTTATTTAAAAAACAAAATAGTGACTGATAAAATTTTTTTAAAGATGATATTGTTAAATTAGTTCAAATATTTTATATAACTTGTTAAATTGTAGCACATTGCTAAATAAATCTTGTTACTACTACTACTACTACTACCGCTGTGCTGTAACTGTGTCATGGAAAAAAATAGGACCAACAATTGTTCTTCGGGAAACAGCTAACCACCTAACACATACACACCAATTTTTTGAGGGTGCAATGTGGACTCTACAAAAAAATGGGGATTTTCACTACTCCACATGCGTGTATTCTGAGAATTCACATAACCGAAAAAAATGTCAGCTAACCAGACACCAATTTTTTGAGGCTGCAATGTGGACTGTACAAAAAATGGGGATTTTCACTACTCCACATGCGTGTATTCTGAGAATTCACATAACCGAAGAGGTGGAACCAGGCTTCATCAGAAAAAAATGTCAGGTCTAATAAATCATTTCTTTCCAATACATTTTGGGTAAACCATTGAGAGTAATTCCTGCGTCTTTCAAAATCTGCGGCTTGTATTTCTTGGAATACTTGCACTTGCAACGTTAGGAAAATGTTCGTGAAAATCGTCCGCATGCACAAACCCGGATTGTATTGCCACTCACCATTTACTCTAACCCCGTTTCGAAAATACGCTTCAACCATGAATGTTTTGTGCTGTTCCGTAAAGCCCATTGTGTGAATTGTTCAAGAAATTGGAAAAATTAGCGATGAATCAAATTACTTGTAACGACTGTCAAAGATGACGGAATAACTGATTGATTGTTAGTTCAGGTAGTTACTGACACCCAACAGGTATTAAGCTCTTCGGCTAAGCATTACGTCCTTAGATGCAAGGCCCTCTTTGATGCAAATAATTTTTGCTCGCACGGTATAAGTGTATTTGTGTAAAGAAAACAAAATCGAAACAATTTAACGGGTATGAATTAGGCACATTTATGAAAATATTACTACACCCCTTTATTCGTAACCCCAAAATCTAAATTTCTACTTCCATTGCTCGTACAATTTCTGACTTTTTGTGTACAAGATTTTAATCTAAGTAGGTCACAGAGGAAAAAAACATTTTGTGGGCCCAAAGGAGTTTTAGTAGCCACTGCTTTTTTCCGGAACCCAAAACTTAGGGAGGATTGATTTAAAATTTGTTGTTTTTTGGTTTTTGTACTAGTGCTGGAAAAACAGGTGATATACAGTTACCGGCAAAACGCTCTAAACATGTAAGTATACAAAATGTTTTTAGTAAACTACCGATTTTTAGATACGTCATGTGACTACTGGTATAGCGGCAAATAAAAAAAATGTTATGCAACATGGTTTTCTGAAATGGTAAAATTCGTCCATAGTTTATTAGTCCAATAATAATGATGGTTTGTGGGAAATAATAATCTTCTATTACTTTATATGACATGCAAAGTTTTAAAAAACTCTTATACAAAGTAAAAATAAATTAATTGAAACAGGTATTGGTACAATCAATAGAATTTAGGTTCAGATAGGACAGCTAGAAGACTCCGAACTACGACGTGACCTGAGCAACGAATGCGTTAAAACTAATACTACGGCGCGCGGCGATTGCCGATCGCTACGAAACCCCACCAACGTCTTGGTGGATTATAGGTTCTAACGGATACAATTCGTTTTTAGGGACATTGTTCAGCTTTCTTAATTGTAGAGAAAGCGCTTTACTGGGAACAAAATGCGTCGCATTTTCACTAGGTACCAATAAAAACACTATTTTAGCAAATCTGGAATTGAGATAATACTAAAGAGGATTTGATACACTCGCGATCAACGTCACAACATAAATCGACCAATCGCAGGCATTGGGGTTAAAGATCGACTCTCCGGCATCTACCTAAATGACATCTCTAGTCTGTCTCATCTTTTTTTCTATTTAACTTATCGAAACAAGAATGCCATTATAATCAGTGGCAACCGGCAAATAAAAGAGCTTCGCCGATAATAGGATCGGACCACCCGATTACATGACCCGCTTAAACCATACAATGGGTTCGATTGTATAAGTTTAAACGGGATTTTTATCAACATTCAAGATACCGCCGTCTTTAACTGCAGTAACCAGATAATCATTTTCCTGTGTACGTATTAATAACAAAAAATCACAAAATTTAAGTAATGAATTATTGCAGGAAAAATTTTTGTTTTCCAAAACTATTTCGAACATTATTTTATAACCGGGTTTTCACCTATTGATATCATTATTAATTTAGCAGATTATATGGATTGCGTGAGCCAGGACAAATGGAAACTCGCCCGTTAAATTGCTCATCAGAATGGGTTGAAAAGAGATAGAATGTAATTTGACCCAGTGACGTACCATGTAAAATTAATATACAATCGGCTTTTACTGGTACGTTCAGTACCGAAAGGGTAACCACGGAACTTTTGGAATCCCGGAAACATTACTCTAATATGAAAATTCACTGATTTCGAAATTAAATAAAAACTGTAAATAGCATTATTAGAGCAGTAAAGTCAAATTAATCTAAGAACTCGCCACATCACCTGTCATTAATGGCACCCTGTTGAAGTCAGTTATATTTTACGTTAAGCGGTTGGCTACGGAAACAGAACCGGACTAAGTTGTTTTACCCTTACCTTCGCCATCTGGTAAATTTTGTAAGGGAGTCTTAATATTTTGTAAAGATATAGCGTGCATAGATACTAATTTCATTATTTATAAAATAAAATATTGACAGATCCGTATCTATCAAAATAAGAATGTGAAAACAATAGAAAACTGAAGGAAAAGAAGAAAATAACATTTATTTCTTTTAGTATCTTAACATAGTATAAAACAAAGTCGCTATCGCCCGTCCTGTCCCTATATGTGCTTAAATCTTTAAAACTACGCAACGGATTTTGAAGCGTTTTTTTTTTAATAGATAAAGTGATTCAAGAGGAAGGTTTTTATGTATAATACATGCATAATATTATAGAGAAACACTGATAAATTAGAGTGGGGAGAACGAACGACCCAACCTAACCGGTCCCCGGCCCGTTCAACGATCGATCCGAAGCACCGAAGCCGGAATAGACGAAGACATACTATGTTTTATGCATGGATGTGAATTGTGGACGGACCGGCAAACGGTTGAGTTTGAGGTTTGTTCGCCTTATTATCTCACGTCGTATAATGCCGGGATGCAACGCAGGCCGGGTACACGCTAGTATAAAACAAAGTCGCTATCGCCCGTCTGTCCCTATATCCCTATACTGGATAGACTGGGATTTTACCCCTTAAATCTTTAAAACTACGTAACGGATTTTGAAGCGGTTTTTTTTTAATAGATAGAGTGTCGCAAGAAAATAATATGACGCAACCTGACGCGTGAGCTTGCTACGACCCACTGCTGATCTGGGAATTTTAACGGCGAAAGCAGATCAGCTGTTAATATTAAATGTCGATGTCTTCCGTCGGAACGCTTTGTTTTAAGAAAAAGTCAACTCTATCACCAGAGACATATACTTTAGATCAACCAACAACAATCACGAAAGTGGCAAATTTATGGCCTAGCGCATGTAAACAAAGCCTAGCAGACATAATCATGCGCACTGCACGGGTCAATGAGTACCACTTTAATAAAATATTTTTGTTATTGGTCTAATCCACAGGCCAATAAAATAAGTAGAGAATACTGAATAGGCTGTATATAAATGGCACAGTATAATATCTCTGTACTACTGGGGTTTTGGTTTTTATAGGTTGCCCATCCACTAATTTGAGTTGGCAGCATAATTCCAACTGACTGTAGAGATCGACACGCGCCAACTAGGAAAATACAGGGTTTGTTGAAAGGTAGAAAAAATTAGCTAACATTAGTATCTGGACATCATCAATATCGACCCCGAACCATCTTAAAGCTAGCGCTGGCCATCCCACTTCTGATATTGTTGTCCCCAACGATCCGCCACTGCAAATGTGATATATGTTTTAATCTAATCTAGCCCAGCGACTACTATATACACTATTGCGTCAAAATCGGGGTGGCCGTTCGATCGATCGTGGGCCTTTTCATTACGGGGCGACCCTGCCGTGTTTGCGCTGACATGATACACTCCAGATAATCAGTTTTGTTTTTCAATAAATACGACATGAAGCCCCATTTTGTCCCTTCTATATTAATAATTAGGTTATTTTATTTGGTAGTTTCGTTTAACAATCTGGGTTAGATTATTTATCTACGACCTACGGGATAAGACCTTATTTCGTCGTTCAATTTGAAAGCGACAGTTAAAATTATTTATATAAATATAATAAAATTAAAAATTATTAAATAACCGATCTTGCAGCAGTGTCACGTGTCACTTCAGAAAACACCTTCACCTATAGATATTTACCTTTAGATAAGCAAACAATAATCACGAAAGTGGCAAATTTATGGCGTCGCGCATGTAAACAAAGCTACACCGGATTAGGCATGCGCACTGCAACATTATCGTTTGACGAATGGGAAAATAGACAGGTCCAGGCTATAAAATTTAAGTTCTTGCTTACGAAATTGTAAAAGTTGACCTTCAATTTGATTTACGTGTAAATAGCTAAAATTTGCCCCTAATTCTTGCCAAAAAATTGGAATTTCTTCTCAATTTTTGATCAAGTTGAAAAAGTTTTTGCATGGGAACTTGACCCATGGAATACTTTCACCCTTGGATTAATATGAACATACCTAGGTATTTCCTATTTTTTTTAATGCATCGGGATAATCTGTCTTGGTGTGTGTTTCTCTTTATTTTCATACCTTACTTGTGTAGCCTAGGCCTAGTTAAATGTGTTTAAATTGATCATAAAAAATAAAGTTATATATCAAGATATATCACTACTCCATCGTACTGAAAATACGAAATACCCGGTATTTTACCCCTATTTGGGCCTAACAAAATAATACACCGGCTGTTACTAAAGTCATTGTCAGTCATTAGTCATTGTTTTTATTCCAATCGGAGTCACTAAAAGCACAAACACAATTCACTAAACTACACGAAAACTAGAAATCCGTAAATATTAAATACCCACAATAAACAACAAGGAATCCACAGAGAAAATTTAAAACACAACTTCAAAAATGGCGCCGAGCCGGTTCTGAAGTGTATTTTGAGCATGTCGCTCGAGAAGAACAGGCCGATAACAAGAGGTTCGTGCGCATGCCTAATTTTGCTGGGAGAGAAGGCATCGGACCGTTAAGCCGTGCGCTCGAACGCATTTTTTCACCCAAAAAACGTAACTTTTGTTTGCGCAGGTGATAAGTGTATCTAAAGGTAAATGTCTATATGCCTTCAACAAATGGAATTCTTCAATGGACCCAGTGAATGCAGACTTTGCGGTGAAGAGGACGAAACCGTTTTTTATATTATATACAGGTGCGAAGCACTAGCCCTCAAAAGATTCAATATCTTTGGAAATATCCACCGCGGTGACAATCTTAGTGGAATACTATTGGACCTTATAGCATAAGACTGGGGGAGCACAAGAGACTAGAAGGCTGCAAGGCAAGAAGCTTGGGCCACACACCCCACCCAGGCCTTTAACCAACCAACCAAGGTGTTATACAGTGTGGTTGTTTAAGTGTGCAACATATGGGCATTTTTTTTATTACCGATTTCTCAAAAAATTTTATTCTTGATAAAAATGTTGGTGCATATTCGATAATCATATTAGGTGCACTTGGAATGGTTGCAAGTCCAACGGCGTACAGGGTAGGGTAGGCCAACAAATATAAAACTTGTAAGAATAAAGTACCCCTATTTCAGAAAATTCAGCAAAATGTTATTAAGAAAAGTTGTTAAGAATTGAAAGTTATGCATAGATTCAAAAACGTGACCTCCTAAAATAAAAAAAATATATTTTTTTAGAAACATTAATAATTTCTCAAAATTTTTTTTTATATTCACCATAAAGACCTTCATAAATTAATCAAAATCAAATCAATTTCACAGATATTTGTTCAAATTCAAGCATATTTGTAAAATTTACTTGAATTTTTCATTTATTAAGGAATCACAAACTTCATGTTTGTTGCAACGATATTAAACAAAACTTTCAAATATCCTAAAAATTCTTTTTAACGAGATAAAACATTAATAATGATAATATGCTAATTAAAAAACTATCATTTAAAGTACAAAATTTTTATTTTAAATGTTAATTAAAAAACTAATTTTTATACAAGTTTTATATTTTTTGGCCTACCTTGTACGCCGTTTGACTTGCAACCATTCCAAGTGCACCAAATATGATTATCGAATATGCACCAACTTTTATCAAGAATAAAATTTTCTGAGAAATCGGTAATAAAAAAAATGCCCATATGTTGCACACTTAAACAACCACACTGTATACAGAAATTTTAAAAAAAAGTCGTAATTAATCACATATCGCACCCCCGCTAAAAAAGAGTCACAACTCAAAAAACCTTGTTTTGAGAAAATTAATGTTAAAGTTTTTTCTTACTGGAAACATTTATTTTTCCGTTACCGTGACAAAATATAAATTACCAGTGTACTTTATTGGTAACATGGATATAATAGCTTAATGTTATTAGTGCAGTAGTTTTGCCAGAAAGTCCCATTTCTCTAGATTTTAATAAAATTTAAAAAAATATTGATGTTGTGACACTTTTTTAGAAAAAAATATTATTATTCTATATAAAAAAACACACATAAATAAAGTAAAAAAAAATCTTTATTATTACAAAGAGAAAATGCTGAATAATAACTAGGAATGTGATTATTCTCTAATAAATCAGAAGATATTTTTTCTTATTCTCCTTTATGGTGTGTAGACTTTTGTAGGCCCGTTGTAAAGTGTTTGAAATGGTATTTTTTTGCGGCATAAATATACTTGCTTAAACTCTTCGTCCTTATAGGATGTTTTATAATAAAGGGTTGTGGGATTTTCTCGAGTTAACTTAAGAACTTTTACTTCAGTAATCTTCAACGACTTGAAGCCGGTCATGCCTATGTCGCACACAATGTTGCAACTTTGCATATTCGGGCAGTGAATGCTTGGTGACTGCATAGAAAATAAACAAAAATTAGAAACAACAAAGAGTCACTACCACGAAAATATCA
Organism: Polydrusus pterygomalis; assembly: GCA_963969555.1. Classification (NCBI taxonomy): domain Eukaryota; kingdom Metazoa; phylum Arthropoda; class Insecta; order Coleoptera; family Curculionidae; genus Polydrusus; species Polydrusus pterygomalis. Next base: position 14,505,804 of record OZ018383.1, read on the forward strand.
GACAATAACTCTAAAAAGGTGGCATAAAAAAAAACATTGGTAAATTTTAAAATCATGTGTATCGGTTCTAAAAAACAGTCACATTTGAAAAACATATCAATATAATGCAAAAAATAGTACTTACTTGTTGAAAGAAATTGGCAAAACTCAAAATGTAACAGTATTCTGCACCACACAAAATTATTTTTATTGTTAAAAACTTCGAAAAAACAGCCACAACACAAAAAAGAACGGTATTTTACTTATTTAATTATCAGATCTAGAAGAAACTTTAAGTAATTTCAATGCTTGCTGCGTGTTTATCTCAATAATAGCGATTTTTGAGTTGTGACTCTTTTTTAGCGGGGGTGCGATATATCCGTGTTTAAAATCAAAATTACTCGATAACAATAGTTTAACAAAAAAATATATGTACGACCAGTAGTCATTTAATCTCCATAGGCCCGGTATTTTATAAACATATCAGTTCGCCTAGCAAAACTCAATATTTCAGAGACTCTCAACTCAACCCACAAAATCTGTTTGTTTACAATCAAGAACCGTTGACCTCAAAAATTGTCGCCGGTCCGATTTTTTGCGAAACATCGAAATAGTTTACGACTCATTGGCGTCGCGTCACGACCGTCCAGCGTCCCACCCTGTACAATGTACGTCCTACCCGTTTACAAATATTTTTAAAATCTTTATTCGAGCATCAACACATCACCAAAAATTACGAATTCTGCATTAAATTTATTTTCGTGCCGGCAGAAAATATTTTTGGAACTTTTAAAAATAGGTTGGGAGGCGATTTTTGAAAAAAAGCATTGCGTTTGATTGACAAACTGGGGATTTGTCAATAAGACATACCCACTAGGCTGGGCCGAAAAAGTGAAAAATTGGAAATTGCAAATGGTATATTTGCCAATATTTGACTATACATCTAAAAGTAATTTGTGGAAAATTTTATTAAAATCCGTAAATGTTTCGCCGCGCCCCTATGACCTTGAAAATTAGTAAAAAGGCCGATTTTTCAGTATTTAATATTTTTTAAATCCAAAATTATATTTTTTTTGTGACTTCTTGTGGATGTGGGAATGTGTATAAAAATAATTTTTTCAATAAAATATTTTTCTGTTGGATGGAAATTACAAATTTGTCTCTGAAAACGTTAAATTACGTGTAAATGAAGATTTTGAGGACAAATTTGTAATTTCCATCCAACAGAAAAATATTTTATTGAAAAAATTGTTTTTATACACATTGTCACATCCACAAGAAGTCACAAAAAAATTATAATTTTGGATTTAGAAAATAATAAATATTGAAAAATCGGCCTTTTTACTAATTTTCAAGGTCACAGGGGCGCGGCGAAACATTTACGGATTTTAATAAAATTTTCCACAAATTACTTTTAGATGTATAGTCAGATATTGGCCAATATACCATTTGCAATTTCCAGTTTTTCACTTTTTCGGCCCAGCCTAATACCCACCCTATTGGGATTATAGAAAGAGGCACGCTGTAATTGTAGGTATGAAAAATATACAGGGTGTTCATTTGAAAACTTCCCACCTCGATTTTCCTGCTTTAAAATGAAAATCTGGAAAATCGCTCGGACCCGTCGATTTTTATTTCGAGGAGGACATCTTTTGCGTATATTGTCAATCTTGTTACTTCAAGCCCCTAGGAGGGAGGAGGGGTAAGATCTAAATCTTAAATGGATACCCCTATTTTATATAATTTTTTTGGATTCTGCATAAAATTCTGAACATTTTTTAATAAAAGCATTATTAGCCTATACTTAACAGTTTCCGAGATATTTATTCTTGAAAAATGACATTTTTGAACTTTGACAGCGTCTAGCTTTCTAACTGTACGTCTTAGAGCAAAACGGCTTACATGTCCCTATCTTCGATTTTTATTATCTTTCCAATAGTGTGAACTTTTGGTTAAACCGGATATAAGAAATATAGTACTTCCGGTTTAACCGGAAGTTGACACTATTGGAAAGATAATAAAAATCGAAGATAGGGACATATAAGCCGTTTTGCTCTAAGACGTACAGTTAGAAAACTAGACGCTGTCAAAGTTCAAAAATGTCATTTTTCAAGAGTCAATATCTCGGAAACTGTTATGTATAGACTAATAATGCTTTTTTTTTTAATGTTCAGATTTTTATGCAGAATCAAAAAAAAATATATAAAATAGGGGTATTCATTTAAGATTTAGATCTTACCCCTCCTCCCTCCTAGGGGCTTGAAGTAACAAGATTGACAATATACGCAAAAGATGTCCCCCTCGAAATAAAAATCGACGGGTCCGAGCGATTTTCCACATTTTTATTTTAAAGTTTTCAAATGAACACCCTGTATAATATATTTAAACTCGTAAACCTTAATATGAAAGCAAATATCAAAAAAAAAGATTTTTATACTCTGTTTCTTAAAGCCTGACAGCACAGCTGAGGGTCATGAGTCGTAAAACCTCAATAAACCATAAGCGTAACAATGACAGGTACCTGATCTTAAGTAATTAAATTATCTGTTATTGCATAGGTGTACAGGTAGGGGGCTTATGTCATAGAATATTTCCAACTTCAAGTGAGGTAGTTTAGTTTTTATTTTTAACGTGTTATCGAAAGCTTGTATGTATATTATAAAAATAATGCAAAAATAGCGAATAATTATTCCCCATCAGTGTTTTGTAAAGGTGTGCTTCACCCAAAAGCAAAGACAATAGTTTTAATGTACACGATGCACTTGTGCACCAAACACCATATAGTACTGTCCGAAATCCAGTATCAGCATGTGCTAATATGACGGGAGTTAGGGAATCAACAATCTATAGGCTTCTTAGGTAAAGAAAATCTGGAACTGTAGCCTCTCCTAAACAGTCGCCAGGAAGGACACCTATACAAATTGATGAGGATGTGAAAAGTATCATAAGAAGAGTGCATAATTTTTATTCCAATAGAGAGATCCCAACCATAATATTACAATTTAAGAGGACAGGTAGCTCCGTTAAAAAAATGGGTTAAAACGGTCCAATTTTTTGGCAGACCTGTTCTCTTAAAACAATACACCATTTCACTATCACCCTGTTTTGTTAATGTATAGTATCGGCTAGAACTAAATCAGATAAAGTTTTTACTATGTATAATTTATTTACAACACGGGCAGGAAACAAAAGGAATTTATATTTCATAAATAGAAACCTAAACGACATCCACTGTCCGAAGATTTATTCTAAATCATATATATAATAATATGTTCACCCGGTAAGCTAAAATTTGTGTTTTGCATTTTTAATTAGGGAAGCTGTCAGGCATTAGGAAACAGACTATAAATGTCGTTCTTCTATAATAATCAAGATAATTCACCATTCGTTCAGATGAAGACGAAGTAGACGTGTAAACAAAGCAAATAGTTTCCTAAATAAACAAACACGTCACGTGGAATAGAACACTGTGTTCACGTCGGTGCTACTCTACCGAAACACTATCGTCCCCCCCAAAGGACAATTGTCTTTTAATTTCAGAAAACCCAAAGTGTGTAAAAGTGCTCAACGGCACTAACACATTAAAACCCAAGAAAGAAGAAGTATATACGTCGGTGCTGCTGCATAAAATCTGGGCCGCACAGAGGAATAATAAGGTGACCGCAGATCCCAGGCGGCGCATGGCTTGTACAGATCGTTACCCATCTTTTTAGAAGGTCGCTTTAAAAAGAACCTTATGACACCCAACCCAAGGAGTCACCCAATTCCACAACGCCCTGTATCGATTCCTCGAAAGATTTCAGCAATGGCCCCCCCACGTTCCGTTTAAAAATAACTAACTTACCGAGATATGCAAAGAGGGGCATTTCATTTTGATGTACTATTTCAAAATTAGAGAAATATATCTCGGGAACGTCTAAAAATATATTTTCTTTGTGTGGCAGGTTTTTCCGAAGCTCGGGCGCTTAAAAATACATAATAAAATCGCCCGAATTTATTATTTTGTTAAAAGCCGTTAAACGGTTTGTTATTTTAAACGAAAATAAATAAATTCCTCGTTTTGCGTAAAGCTAAGTGTATTACATCACTTTATTTAATTTATTGTAGGTGAATTTTATTGTGGTTTGGGCATAAACATACACCTTTAGATCCGTACAGCTTCCGTGCGCAAACAAAAGTTAAGTTTTGTCAGTTTTATGGGTGGAAAAATAAGTTTGTACGCACGGCTCGCCGGTCACATCCCTTGACGCCCTAACAGGGCGTGCGCACAACCCTCTTGTTATTAGGTCCTCCTTTTTTTATCGACATTCTACAACTACATTCCAGAACCGGCTAATCGCCATTTTTGTTCTTCGTTTTCTCTGTGATATTCTTTGCTATTAGGTACTTTCCTTTTGCTTCTTTTAAACAGCATAGCAAAGTAAAAATCTTTACTTAGCTAAGTTGTTAAAGGAACGCTTCGCGAACAAATCGTAACAAACACAATAAAGGTAATAGTAGGGGAGCCCACGATGCTAAATGAGGATTTACTCGAGCGTCGTGGGGACCTATTGGATCTTAAAGATTGGATGGTAGAAAGGAAAAAATGTCATATCATGTGTACCCTTTCACCGGTGGGGGGAGTTAATACAGGCTTTCAAAAATGTAAAAAAAAAACAGTCACATGGATATACTCGAGCGCGTCAAATATTAATAGTGTATATGCCTCACGTGACTCTCATGACGGAGGTACATTAATCTGCCGGTTTTGATGGTGGGGGCGGCGGTACGGAAGGGTTAAAAATGGGGAAAAAAAAATTACTCGAGCGTGTCAGATATTCAGAGGGGATGTTAAGGGATCCCTAAGGAAGCTCCCATTCAATAGACTGACGATTCGGATGTGACGCAAGCTCGTGGCGACTTTTCGAAAATGCAAAAAAAAACGCTATTTTGACATACTCGAGCGCGTCAGATTTTCATACAGACGGTTCAGCTTGGTGTCCTGGTCGTGCTGATTCATAATCTGACGATTATTTTGAGGGATTTTGTTAATCTGACCGTTTAAAAAAAAAATTTCATGATTTTTTTTTCTTAAATCTTACAAAATTTAATTCACTTATAAGAATATTTCGGTACAAAATTCGGAACGAGTAATAACAATAAGAGTGACAGACTGCGATATAAATAAAGACAAAATCCATAGCAACAAAACGCTTTCATAACTATCCTGATGCTTTTTAATAATATTATTTTTACATATTTTTGATGGAATTAAGAGAAGACTGCATAAGTGTGTTATATTTTTGAAATCGGAAGAAAAGGAACCATCTAATGCGCTTCTAATATACAGAGTGCCTCATTTAAAAAAATTAAATGTTTGGTTTTAAATGTGACATGTGACACCTACTGTCATTTTTGACAAAACCCATAAATAATTAGCCAAAAGTTCTACATCCTACTTTTTGAGTGAACGCGCTAACTCAAAAAACAAAAAAGTTACAGGCTTTTAAAAGTGGGACAAACTAAAATGTAAAAAAAATTGTGTGTGCTTAAGACCACACGACAGAAGTGAAAACTTTAACAAGATTAATTCAGTGCCCACAAAAAAGTGCTAAACGCGCCTAAACAAGTTTTCACTTCAAAAATAACATAAACTTGGAATACGGGATAATTTTACTGCATACGAAAAAAGATATTTCCTAAAATTAACCAACCCTTGAATTTTTACATCTTCAACAGAAGTCAGAAATCATAATAAATTAGGTCCACGGAATAAGCAATTACGGTAAACCTTACTTCACCCTACGTAAATATATAATTTAAAAAATGCCAGAACATACCTGAGACGCAGACGAGTGTCTATACAACGCACACTGTTTGCGGCATGCTCTTGCATATAACGTTCATTCGGGTCAGGGTCAGTTTGGATTGAATATAGCAGTTGAATTCGAGCGTTACACAGCCGAGTGTGACGCGTGACGGCTCAGTTTAATTCAGTGCCCACAAAAAGTGCTAAACGCGCCTAAAGAAGTTTTCACTACAAAAATGCCCATATGTTGCACACTTAAACAACTACACTGTATACAGAAATTTAAAAAAAAAGTCGTAATTAATCACATATATCCGTGTTTAAAATCAAAATTACTCGATAACAATAGTTTAACAAAAAAATATATGTACGACCTGTAGTCATTTAATCTCCATAGGCCCGGTATTTTATAAACATATCAGTTCGCCTAGAAAAACTCAATATTTCAGAGACTCTCAACTCAACCCACAAAATCTGTTTGTTTACAATCAAGAACCGTTGACCTCAAAAATTGTCGCCGGTCCGATTTTTTGCGAAACATCGAAATAGTTTACGACTCATTGGCGTCGCGTCACGACCGTCCAGCGTCCCACCCTGTACAATGTACGTCCTACCCGTTTACAAATATTTTTAAAATCTTTATTCGAGCATCAACACATCACCAAAAATTACGAATTCTGCATTAAATTTATTTTCGTGCCGGCAGAAAATATTTTTGGAACTTTTAAAAATAGGTTGGGAGGCGATTTTTGAAAAAAAGCATTGCGTTTGATTGACAAACTGGGGATTTGTCAATAAGACATACCCACCCTATTGGGATTATAGAAAGAGGCACGCTGTAATTGTAGGTATGAAAAATATACAGGGTGTTCATTTGAAAACTTCCCACCTCGATTTTCCTGCTTTAAAATGAAAATCTGGAAAATCGCTCGGACCCGTCGATTTTTATTTCGAGGGGGACATCTTTTGCGTATATTGTCAATCTTGTTACTTCAAGCCCCTAGGAGGGAGGAGGGGTAAGATCTAAATCTTAAATGGATACCCCTATTTTATATATTTTTTTTGGATTCTACATAAAATTCTGAACATTTTTTAAAAAAAGCATTATTAGTCTATACTTAACAGTTTCCGAGATATTTACTCTTGAAAAATGACATTTTTCAACTTTGACAGCGTCTAGCTTTCTAACTGTACGTCTAAGAGCAAAACGGCTTACATGTCCCTATCTTCGATTTTTATTATCTTTCCAATAGTGTGAACTTTCGGTTAAACCGGATATAAGAAATATAGTACTTCCGGTTTAACCGAAAGTTGACACTATTGGAAAGATAATAAAAATCGAAGATAGGGACATGTAAGCTGTTTTGCTCTAAGACGTACAGTTAGAAAGCTAGACGCTGTCAAAGTTCAAAAATGTCATTTTTCAAGAGTAAATATCTCGGAAACAGTTAAGTATAGACTAATAATGCTTTTTTTTTTTAATGTTCAGATTTTTATGCAGAATCAAAAAAAAATATATAAAATAGGGGTATCCATTTAAGATTTAGATCTTACCCCTCCTCCCTCCTAGGGGCTTGAAGTAACAAGATTGACAATATACGCAAAAGATGTCCCCCTCGAAATAAAAATCGACGGGTTTTATTTTAAAGTTTTCAAATGAACACCCTGTATATTATATTTAAATTCGTAAACCTTAATATGAATCAAAAAAAAAGATTTTTATACTCTGTTTCTTAAAGCCTGACAGCACAGCTGAGGGTCATGAGTCGTAAAACCTCAATAAACCATAAGCGTAACAATGACAGGTACCTGATCTTAAGTAATTAAATTATCTATTATTGCATAGGTATACAGGTAGGTGGCTTATGTCATAGAATATTTCCAACTTCAAGTGAGGTAGTTTAGTTTTTATTTTTAACGTGTTATCGAAAGCTTGTATGTATATTATAAAAATAATACAAAAATAGCGAATAATTATTCCCCATCAGTGTTTTGTAAAGGTGTGCTTCACCCAAAAGCAAAGACAATAGTTTTAAATGTACACGATGCACTTGTGCACCAAACACCATATAGTACTGTCCGAAATCCAGTATCAGCATGTGCGAATATGACGGGAGTTAGGGAATCAACAATCTATAGGCTTCTTAGGTAAAGAAAATCTGGAACTGTAGCCTCTCCTAAACAGTCGCCAGGAAGGACACCTATACAAATTGATGAGGATGTGAAAAGTATCATAAGAAGAAAAGTGCATAATTTTTATTCCAATAGAGAGATCCCAACCATAATATGACAATTTAAGAGGACAGGTAACTCCGTTAAAAAAATGGGTTAAAACGGTCCAATTTTTTGGCAGACCTGTTCTCTTAAAACAATACACCATTTCACTATCACCCTGTTTTGTTAATGTATAGTATCGGCTAGAACTAAATCAGATAAAGTTTTTACTATGTATAATTTATTTACAATACGGGCAGGAAACAAAAGGAATTTATATTTCATAAATAGAAACCTAAACGACCGCCACTGTCCGAAGATTTATTCTAAATCATATATTAATATGTTCACCCGGTAAGCTAAAATTTGTGTTTTGCATTTTTAATTAGGGTTCTTAGCTGTCAGGCATTAGGAAACAGACTATAAATGTCGTTCTTCTATAATAATCAAGATAATTCACCATTCGTTCAGATGAAGACGAAGTAGACGTGTAAACAAAGCAAATAGTTTCCTAAATAAACAAACACGTCACGTGGAATAGAACACTGTGTTCACGTCGGTGCTACTCTACCGAAACACTATCGTCCCCCCCAAAGGACAATTGTCTTTTAATTTCAGAAAACCCAAAGTGTGTAAAACACATTAAAACCCAAGAAAGAAGAAGTATATACGTCGGTGCTGCTGCATAAAATCTGGGCCGCACAGAGGAATAATAAGGTGACCGCAGATCCCAGGCGGCGCATGGCTTGTACGGATCGTTACCCATCTTTTTAGAAGGTCGCTTTAAAAAGAACCTTATGACACCCAACCCAAGGAGTCACCCAATTCCACAACGCCCTGTATCGATTCCTCGAAAGATTTCAGCAATGGCCCCCCCACGTTCCGTTTAAAAATAACTAACTTACCGAGATATGCAAAGAGGGGCATTTCATTTTGATGTACTATTTCAAAATTAGAGAAATATATCTCGGGAACGTCTAAAAATATATTTTCTTTGTGTGGCAGGTTTTTCCGAAGCTCGGGCGCTTAAAAATACATAATAAAATCGCCCGAATTTATTATTTTGTTAAAAGCCGTTAAACGGTTTGTTATTTTAAACGAAAATAAATAAATTCCTCGTTTTGCGTAAAGCTAAGTGTATTACATCACTTTATTTAATTTATTGTAGGTGAATTTTATTGTGGTTTGGGCATAAACATACACCTTTAGATCCGTACAGCTTCCGTGCGCAAACAAAAGTTAAGTTTTGTCAGTTTTATGGGTGGAAAAATAAGTTTGTACGCACGGCTCGCCGGTCACATCCCTTGACGCCCTAACAGGGCGTGCGCACAACCCTCTTGTTATTAGGTCCTCCTTTTTTTATCGACATTCTACAACTACATTCCAGAACCGGCTAATCGCCATTTTTGTTCTTCGTTTTCTCTGTGATATTCTTTGCTATTAGGTACTTTCCTTTTGCTTCTTTTAAACAGCATAGCAAAGTAAAAATCTTTACTTAGCTAAGTTGTTAAAGGAACGCTTCGCGAACAAATCGTAACAAACACAATAAAGGTAATAGTAGGGGAGCCCACGATGCTAAATGAGGATTTACTCGAGCGTCGTGGAGACCTATTGGATCTTGAAGATTGGATGGTAGAAAGGAAAAAATGTCATATCATGTGTACCCTTTCACCGGTGGGGGGAATTACTACAGGCTTTCAAAAATGTAAAAAAAAACAGTCACATGGATATACTCGAGCGCGTCAAATATTAATAGGCCTCACGTGACTCTCATGACGGAGGTACATTAATCTGCCGGTTTTGATGGTGGGGGCGGCGGTACGGAAGGGTTAAAAATGGGGAAAAAAAAAATTACTCGAGCGTGTCAGATATTCAGAGGGGATGTTAAGGGATCCCTAAGGAAGCTCCCATTCAATAGACTGACGATTCGGATGTGACGCAAGCTCGTGGCGACTTTTCGAAAATGCAAAAAAAAAACGCTATTTTGACATACTCGAGCGCGTCAGATTTTCATACAGACGGTTTAGCTTGGTGTCCTGGTCGTGCTGATTCATAATCTGACGATTATTTTGAGGGATTTTGTTAATCTGACCGTTTAAAAAAAAAATTTCATGATTTTTTTTTCTTAAATCTTACAAAATTTAATTCACTTATAAGAATATTTCGGTACAAAATTCGGAACGAGTAATAACAATAAGAGTGACAGACTGCGATATAAATAAAGACAAAATCCATAGCAACAAAACGCTTTCATAACTATCTTGATGCTTTTTAATAATATTATTTTTACATATTTTTGATGGAATTAAGAGAAGACTGCATAAGTGTGTTATATTTTTGAAATCGGAAGAAAAGGAACCATCTAATGCGCTTCTAATATACAGTCTTTCATTTAAAAAAATTAAATGTTTGGTTTTAAATGTGACCTGGGGATGGGTTTGGCAGAAAGAAACAGATTTGTATCAATCAGGTCGTGGGTAAAAATCAGTTTTATAAGATACCTCAAACAGTAGCTAATTTTCTTTTCAACTTGAAAATGTTAAATTATATACGGGTCATTCATTTCGAAGATCGTCTTCTATACTTTTAGTTGAATCTGGGGGAGACTTGATGACACTAAATAAATTGTTGTAAGTCATCAACAGTCGCTGAAGGGTATGTTGATGAATCGGTAGCACACAGGACAGAAATAGCTAATAAAGTGTTTAGAACGTGTGGCAGTGCTGATGCACCCGATTTGCAACCAGGTACATCAACGGCAGTTCTGTCCATAGCAGAACAAAATATAATTTCAACACCAGAAAATTCGACTATTGTACCGAATGGTAAAAGGAACATGTCATTCATGCAATGCACATTTAATAATTGTACTTTTGATATAAAGAAAATGTAACTTTTTGTATAATAAAATGTTCTAAAATTAAATATCTACCTTTACTTATATTATTTATAAATATGTATATTATATCCGGGAAAAAAAGTAATCAATATTTTACCCAGGGAAAAAAGTAATTTCATAAAAAGTGACATTTTGTTACCTGTCAACAGAGATAAAATGTCAAACGTTTTTCCCGTCCCAGAAAAAAAATCTTTTTCTCACCCTTTTTCCAAAATATAAATTTTGCAGTACACGAATGTAAGGTCGAAAACGTTAAAAATGGATAATAATTTTTTTTTATGACTTTGTGGCCACATGGTTAAAAGTTCCTTTAAGTGGGTGCCTATTTCGTGGTCGAAATCGAATTAACAACACTTTTCGTCATTATAATTTAGAAAGTTTGTAAAGTGGTAAGTTGACTTACAACCCGTTGTCAAGGGCAATCGATACCTTTTTGGTAATTGTTACTTACGTCCTTCAAAACAGTGTCAAAATGCGTTGTTTACAAATATAGGGAGGAGAAAAAACACATTTGAATAGCGTTTATAAATGACATGTGCCATCTATAGGTACCAGATCATTAGGAGCTACAATAAAAATATTTATGCAAAAGGTATTTTAACTGTGGTAGCGGGAGCGAGAGTATTTCCTCTTTTGTTCGCGACTACTGCGACTTTAAAAAATACAAAAATGAGTAAAAATTTATATTAATTAAAATTTTTTTTTTATCAAAATTTCATTTTTTTAATTGATTTTTATTTTGTTGCTTCGTTTGTTTTTGTAGGCAGTGCAAAAGTATTAGCAATATTTAAAATGCCTTGAGACATATAACATTATAAAAGGTTAAACGTTCTGCAGAAGCTGGCGCTTGAAAGGTTAAATTGACTTTGGCTACAATCTTACAAAAACAATTAATTTGAATTTTTTACCAGGAAAATCAGACAAGTAAACTCGCTTTGTTTACTGCGTGTATCAAGCAGGTTTATGAGAAAATACAACGCAATTTAACGTTTCAATAAAAGGGTAACCGTCCCTAAAATCAATAATTCAGCTGGTATTTCACGATTTACTATGCTAAATTTCAGCTGTCGATGTAAAAAATTACTGTCCAAGATCCCAACTAAGATCGACATTCAACTTCTACAATAAGCCATATCTCGGAAGAACGATTTTAAAATAGTTATTTATTATACAAGGGAAAAAGTATTACATTTTTCCCGTGTACAGGGTTTTTCCGTATATTTTGGAGCACCCCTGGAGCTTTTATTTGAAGACCTAGAAAAAACTTTAAATTACCAAAGTTGCATGATTTCTCGTGAACTGTCAGAATTTGTTATCTGACAAAACAAATGAACATCGTAAATTTGTTTAATAATGCCAATGTCGATTTTTTAAAATGGAACACCCTGTATATTATTTTTTTTTTAACTCCTCACTTTTTTCTGATTCCAAATATGTATATATGTTATATGTTTACTTTAGTCATTTAGGCAAAATTTCATTTCAAAATATTGCGATTTATTAATAATTGAACCCTAGGCTGGAACAACGTTGTAACCGCCAAATATCATTTTGTTGGGAAATTGAAAAAAAAGAAAAATGATCTATTGCTTTATCAGGTAAAGTAATTATATGACTAATATGACTACCCAAAATAAACTAATTATATAACAGGTATTGCAGATTCGATCACATGCAGGATATTACGAATATGAGCATATTTTCCTCATTTTAATAAAACAACGTTGTATATCCACGTCGAATACAACCTTGTTTTATGGAACTAGGGCGGTTACAACGTTGTTTTATATTAAAAATAAAGTACTAGTGAAAATAAAAAAAGTATTTTTTATTAAAGAAATAAACAGAAAATGAAATGTATTACATGTAGTTTTAAGCATGGCTTGTGTATGCAAGTCAAAAGCGCGCGAAACTTACAACAATGATGGCGTATACAACGTTGTTCCACGAAATAACGAATTGTACTGATCGAAATAACACTGGGAAATCATAAAAAAAATGTGCTGCATTGTCCATATCGCGTCGGTACATTATTTATAGCGTATACAACGTTGTTCCACGAAAATACCGCATTTACACTTAATGGCGGTTACAACGTTGTTCCAGCCTAGAGTTCAATTATTGAATTTTTTCATCTTTAGAGTAACCCATTATACCAAGACAAGACCATTCAAGGTATGAAATATTATTTTTGAGACATAATACAGTTGCCATAAGATAAGCGATTAATAACAACCAAATTGTTTCTCAGGGCAATCTAGATTTTCTAATCCGCAATATTTTGAAATGAAATTTTGCCTAAACGACTAAAGTAAACATATAACATATATACATATTTGAAATCAGAAAAGAGTGAGGAGTTAAAAAAAAAATTAATATACAGGGTGTTCCATTTTAAAAAATCGACATTGGCATTATTAAACAAATTTACTATGTTCATTTGTTTTGTCTGATAACAAATTCTGGCAGTTCAGGAGAAATCATGCAACTTTGGTAATTTAAAGTTTTTTCTAGGTCTTCAAATAAAAGCTCTAGGGGTGCTCCAAAATATACGGAAAAACCCTGTACAATACACTATTTTTTTCTGTTACGGGAAAAACGACGATTAATATTGAAAAAAATATTATTATATATTGAAGTCAGAAAAGTATCGATGTATAAGTTGAATTTTTAAACTAGTAGGCTGTTTTACTTATTGCGACAATTGGACCTGGGTTGCTAAGGAGACCTTTAAAATAATCAAATATCTGTCAATTTAATTTTGTGATTTTTAATTTAAAAATTAAGAACTTTTACTGGTTGTTTAGTATAGTTATTTTGAATAACATAAAGTTAAAATGTCTGATTCCGAGTTTTCTCTGACTCCACCGGAATTAGTAGGAGCAGCGAAAGTAGCGTCACAAAAATTATTGCCAGCTAAATCGCGCAAAATTTACGAAACAGCGTATTCAAGATTTGTGGAATGGAAGATGAAAAAGACATGCAGTGCATGCAAGTGGTCGAATTATTCAATGATTATAAGTATGTTACAATCCAATAATAATGTAGACATTTCAAACGAATTACTTTTCTGGGAAGGTGTCGCACCGGGTTCTATAATTCCCGTCGATAATCGATCCTGACAAGTGATTTGTCTTTGAGCCCTGTTTCCTTCTGCATGCCAAACTGAGCCTCACTGATGAGCCGAAATAACGGCGAAACGCGTCTGGAGATGGGTTTGGCAGAAGGAAACAGACAAAACTCTTTTGAATTAAAATGGGAAGGGTTACACGCCCAAGAAAGCTGCGATTTTTACCGCTACAGATATTAGTGATTTTTTAAATAATGCTCCCGATGAAGTTTATTTAATAGCCAAGGTTGTTGTTTTATTTGCGACTGCAGGAGCTTGTCGAATTTGTGAAATCAGCCAGGTAACATTAGATGATATTGAAGATTCGGGAACGTTATTAATTGTGAAAATTAAGCAAACAAAGAATGATGTAAACAGGAGATTTGTAGTTACTGAAAAATATATTAAATTTTACCAAATGTACGTATCCCTTCGTCCAACAGCAGCAAGGGATCGCCGCTTATTTTATGCCTATCACAATGAAAATTGTATCAATCAGGTCGTGGGTAAAAATCAGTTTTATAAGATACCTCAAACAGTAGCTAATTTTCTTCAACTTAAAAATGTTAAATTATATACGGGTCATTCATTTCAAAGATCGTCTTCTATACTTTTAGTTGAATCTGGGGGAGACTTGATGACACTAAATAAATTGTTGGAAGTCATCAACAGTCGCTGAAGGGTATGTTGATGAATCGGTAGCACATAGGACAGAAATAGCTAATAAAGTGTTTAGAACGTGTGGCAGTGCTGATGCACCCGATTTCCAACCAGGTACATCAACGGCAGTTCTGTCCATAGCAGAACAAAATATAATTTCAACACCAGAAAATTCGACTATTGTACCGAATGGTAAAAGGAACATGTCATTCATGCAATGCACATTTAATAATTGTACTTTTGATATAAAGAAAATGTAACTTTTTGTATAATAAAATGTTCTAAAATTAAATATCTATATTTACTTATATTATTTATAAATATGTATATTATATCCGGGAAAAAAAGTAATCAATATTTTACCCAGGGAAAAAAGTAATTTCATAAAAAGTGACATTTTGTTACCTGTCAACAGAGATAAAATGTCAAACGTTTTTCCCGTCACAGAAAAAAAATCTTTTTCTCGCCCTTTTTCCAAAATATAAATTTCACAGTACACGTAAGGTCGAAAACGTTAAAAATGGATAATAATTTTTTTTTATGACTTTGTGGCCACATGGTTAAAAGTTCCTTTAAGTGGGTGCCTATTTCGTGGTCGAAATTGAATTAACAACACTTTTCGTCATTATAATTTAGAAAGTTTGTAAAGGTCAGCAGAAGTAAAATTTCCTAGTAAAAATGACAAATACTCAGGTAATAGGGATAAAAAGGCAATTATCTGTAATAAGGGTCAAATATTGTCAATAACAAATTTCGAAGAACTCTTTATCATAATGATTGGTATTTGGTATTGTCCTGTAAATAGTTTCTCTTAAGGTTCCTTTCGGGTATTTTCCAATCACGTTTACTTACCGGCGTGGCGAGGAGACCTATTTAGATTATTTCAAGGTAAAATAGTTGTTGATTGTGAAACGCTGAAGACATTTTTGAACATCTTGCAGGCTTGGGTTGTCACTAAATACAGTGTCACCAGTAAAGTCCGCATCATATGGGATTTTTTTTATTAATAGCTTTATTCAAAACTTGACTGTGGCATCAAGTTGTGCCTCGATCGAGATGAAAATTAACCAAAAAAACAGTAGTCACGTGATTCGCATTATCTGTCAAATTTTAATTTTTCCCAAAAAATATTTCAAAAGTGGGGTTATTTCTGAAAATATCGAAAAAAGTTATTCGAAAAAAAATTTTTAATGCAGTTTCTAGCCCACATGCAAAATTTCAGCTGCATAAGATAATTTTGATTTTTTACTTATATTCTGTAAATTGCACCACTTTTGCAAAATAAGACTTAACGCAACCTACATAAAACTTCCTAGTTTTGACAATGCTTTATTTCAGATACATTTTCTTTAAAGTAGCGCGATATTAAATGTGTGTTTTTCTACAAAATCAAAATTGGGCTATTAAAATTTGGTCGCATGTGATGCAAAGTTTATTTGTTTTTGACCCTGTATAAGGTAACTTCATAAAATAAGTATTTTTGAAAACGTAGTTTGTGTCTGAAAGTAATAAACATTCATATTAAGACAAAAAAGAACACAGTGTCTCAGTAAAAAGTTTATTAAGTGGAAAATAAATTTTAGTTTAACAACCTATAGTTTATATATTTTTCACGATTTAATTTAAAACCCCTATATTATAATTTATTATTAAGCTATGTCATAATAACGTTATCTTAACATAGTATAAAACAAAGTCGCTGTCGCTGTCTGTCCGTCCCTACCGATATATGCTTAAGTCTTTAAAACTACGCAACGGATTTTGAAGCGGTTTTTTTTTAATAGATAGAGTGATTTAAGGGGAAGGTTTTTATGTATAACTAGCGGCTTCGCACGGGTGCAATTTCAGAAAGTGGCATGCCGGGTACTAATATATCGGGTTTGTATTTATACCAGCGGGTTGCAACGCATGCCGGATACACGCTAGTATTATTATATTATATTTTTAAATATGTGTTTAAATTTAGTTCAAATATTACGCTACCCACTAAGGATAACAATAGCACCCCACTTTATAAAACTCAGGCTCCGCCACTGGCCAGTGCCAACGTAAAACCAAAGGATGTTTTTAATAATTCATTGTAATAATTATTATTGCTTTAATAACAACCTACAATCAACTAATTCCAGGCAGGAATAGTTTGGATAAGAATAATACCAAGAATTAATCTGATATAGAAAGTAAAAATAGTGTAAAGCGCTTTCTTAAAAAAATGCGCTCATTCCGCAACAAGGTTGTATTATATTTTAAAGTGAGACGTAAGTGTTATAAAACTTATTCGATTGGTATTTTATCAGTGGCAGAGTTTATAAAAAAAAATGTTGCTTCGAATTGAGTTAACAATTATTTGAAGTAAGAGCAATAAGCACAAGACAAGAAACGGTAAGTGTTTGTTTGAAGGTGGTAGACAATGAAGTACAGGGTTATCCAACCAAGACTAGACAAGGCGATTTTTTGACTTTTCCTGTACTTTTATAAAAAAAAAACTGAAATAGCCATCTTAAGTCATTTTCTCCCGCGAATTCGAATATCTTCAGCAAAAAACAATTGAACATCAAACAAAAGTACTAGGGGTCACTTTGATATATTTTTAAATGGGATGCCGTATTTTTCATGAGCTTATCCGATTTCTCATATAAATTTTGATCTAAAATGTTGGATTTTTAATTCAAAAACGCCTTTTTTCTTCAGTTTTAAATTCGGAAAATGTTCGTCTACCGTACGATTAATACCTGATAGATGGATACCCGTTTCACCTGTTTACCCTTTAACCTGCTTTAAAGTGTCCGTCAGTTAGACAAAATAATCAAGTGTCAAATTTCTATATATTTTTCACGAATTAATTACAAATTTAGTAGTTTTTGCAAATCTATTATTGCTTACGTATAAAAAAAGTATGACATATTAGAAAAAACTATAAACTAAAGTGAATAACTTTAATCAAACAAAATAAATTTGTAATTAATTCGTGAAAAATATATAGAAATTTGACACTTGATTATTTTGTCTAACTGACGGACGCTTTAAAGCAGGTTAAAGGGTGAACAGGTGAAACGGGTATCCATCTATCAGGTATTAATCGTACGGTAGACGAACATTTTCCGAATTTAAAACTGAAGAAAAAAGGCGTTTTTGAATTAAAAATCCAACATTTTAGATCAAAATTTATATGAGAAATCGGATAAGCTCATTAAAAATACGGCATCCCATTTAAAAAAATATCAAAGTGACCCCTAGTACTTTTGTTTGATGTTTAATTGTTTTTTGCTGAAGATATTCAAATTCGCGGGAGAAAATGACTTAAGATGGCTATTTCAGTTTTTTTATAAAAGTACAGGAAAAGTCAAAAAATCGCCTTGTCTAGTCTTGGTTGGATAACCCTGTACCTAATATCAAAAAAAAAATACCTTGTCGGACTTTCATTGTCTTTATTTTGTTACTCCACTCCACGAAAACAGAAAAGCATTTCACTCTACCTTTTCTCGATGTTCTCGTCAAACGAAGTGCTGAAAACATAAAAACTTCAGTGTACAGGAAACCGACTCACACGGGGCGATACCTTAATCACGGATCGAATCATTCAAACTCCATAAAACAGGGCATAATTCAAACTCTTTATCACAGAACATCTAACGTTTGCAACAAATCCGGAAGACCTTAATATTGAAATTTCAAACATCAAGAAAGATTTAAAACAGAATGGTTACCCTGAAACCTTTGTAAGTAATACCATCTCCAAACTTAAAAATCGCGAAGTAAAAACTAATAATTACAGAAACGAAAGAGGAGCAAGCATTTCCTACAATACCTTATGTCAAGGGAATTTCTGAAAAGATTAGAAGGATAACCAAAAACTATAATATCAAAACAGCCGTCAAATTCGGAAATATGCTTAGAAGCTTTCTTACAAAAGTAAAACCCCCCATAATAAAAACACAAAAAATTGTATCTATCAAATTCCTTGCGAGTGTGGCGAATCGTAGATTGGAGAAATAAAAAGACCTCTTCCCGTACGAGTTAAAGAACATCTGAAACATATTCAAAGAGGTGAAATTTCGAGATCAGGTATAGCGGAACAGGTATGGACCTACCAACATAATATACAGTGGTAAGCCAAGGATATTTAAAGAAGCAGCTTTCATCAATCAAAATACCAAACCAAGTATAGGTATCCCCAATATCTGGAAGCCTCTTCTTGTCCAAAGCCGACAGCTCAAACTTCACACTCCAATAAGCACGTAGGCGGAGTCATCATATTTAAGACAGCATCAGCCTTAGAATTATAATTTAGTTTACACATGAAAACGGTTAGTGATACTAACTAACCGAAACGTTGTGTTAAGTAACAAAATAAAGACAATGGAAGTCCGACAAGGTAATTTTTTTGCAAGAAACGGTAAGGTTTTATAAAAAAGAAAAATCTCCTAAAATAGTTACCTACTATAGTAGAAACCAAGAAACACTTTTGCGGCAATTATTTGCTTTTTTAATGCAGGAGTTGGCAGTAATTAAATATATTTTTTAGGTTCTTGTTAGTTTTCCTATTAAATACATCAGCTGAAGATCGCGCTTTCACGTACTATCGACTCGAGACGGTTACCGTAGCGCAGCTTCGCTGCCGACCATCCTTTGACAATTCCATCACTATTTTGTCGAGGAATATATTGCATTTTCCCTCCATAACTCGGCTCGTGGTTAAAATTCTGGGTATTTCAGATTTCTCCCTACATATTGATAGCTTCAACTAGATAATATGATATAACGCAATGTATGTAAACAATCAATTAAAATAATTCAAACCTAACATAGCCATATTCCAACGGGTAAGTTATACCGAATGAGCATTTTCTATTCGCACAGACAAGCGCGGGCGGCCGATTATCCGTCCCGCCTCAACGCGACTATTAAGTCGGTTGCCATGACTACGGAGGCGTGACGTTACTTACACATCGCACAACGAGCTGCACGGATGGGGCTCCAAATTTTCCGTACAACAACAGCTGTTCGCGTTTCGATGCGACGCTACCTGTCGATGCCCCTGATGTTTTGTTTTGACTAATTTATTGGTTATGTTATAAATTTGGATGCAGCTTTAGCGATGCTGTCAATGGAAAAAGCGATGGTTCGGGACAATTTTAATAACAAAGTCACCGAGAAGTTTATTTCTGAAAAAAAACGAAGCTTTGACTTTCACCTCAAAAAATAATATTTGCTAGTGTTATCATTTGGTATGTTTAACAAAAATAAACGATTTGATTATAGTAATCCGCATTATTTAAAGCCAGCCCCCCCTGACTTGCTAGTCACGAGCCGCCACTGGAAGTGTTACTGATGTGACTGAAGTAACAAGGAGTATTTTAATGTAAAGGAATGAATATAAAATGGACTTAGGTAAAAGAGCTAAATCCGGTCCTGTCTCTTTAAACAACCTCGTAACGTCCAATAGAACAGACCTCAACAGTGTGACATAAATGACAATACGATACGGCGAGATATTAGAAACATTTTAGTTTACCATTTATTAGTTCTACCGTGCGAGCAAAAATTTTTTGCATCAAAGAGGGCCTTGCATCTAAGGGCGTAATGCTTAGCCGTAGAGCTTTTGGGTGTCAGTAACTACCCGAATTAACAATCTATCAGCTATTCCGTCAATCCGTTATCTTTGACAGTCGTTCAAGTAATTTGATTCATCGCTAATTTTTCCAATTTCTTGAACAATTCACACAATGGGCTTTACGGAACAGCACAAAACATTTATGGTTCAAGCGTATTTTCGAAACGGAGTTAGAGTAAATGGTGAGTGGCAATACAATCCGGGTTTGTGAATGGACGATTTTCACGAACATTTTCATAATTATTGCTGGGGATTTTTATCATTGCCTGAAAAAAACCGTGGCTGTGTTTAGGGAAACAGGTTCTATACAACACAAAAAAGGAGCAGGAAGACCATCTGTAAAAAGAGAAGAACTTGTTGCAAACGTTCGTGAAATAATGCAAAATACGCCAACAAATTGTATAAGACGCCTGTCCCAAGAAGTGGGAAGATCTTATCGAACATGCAGGACTATTCTTAAGAAGCAGCTAAATTTATTTCCTTATAAAGTGCAAGTATTATAATTTTGTAGACAACAAAAATAAATTTGTATTTGTCTACTTGTTTTATTACTCATTAGTTTGGCATGTCATGTCATAATATGAATTTGACAAAATTTTAACCTAGATTTAGTTAGATATATCGTCCCCATATCATTGTGATCTAAACCAAGCCCTACGTTTTTTAATCCAAGCCCTCTTTGATGCAAATAATTTTTGCTCGCACGGTAGTTATTAAAGCGTTTCAATTTATTGCAAATAAGCTACTCTTCCTCTAGGATTTAATTAGTACGCCCCTGCCTTATTTAAACTTAAACCTTCATTCGTTTCTGCTCTCAATATCTAATAAAATTACCAACCAGCACTCACGTCGACCGAACCGAACAGAAAACGTACAAAAGTGTGGGCAACATGTAAATATTTAAACCAAAGTCTAAATATATCTCATAATCTCTTATAGAAATTAGCGAGAAGCCAGATTACATTTACTAAAACAACTTATGAAGAGTGTAAACGGAATAACTATGTAACGATATTGTTCGAAAATTATTGTCGGTGTCGGGCGTGGAACGGATATAAATGATGACGATTCGAGTTTTATGGAAACTATTTGAAATATTATTGTGGACGTATTTAAAATGGATCCTCTGGTTCTCAATAGGAGTGACCCATTTTCAATTTAGGTCTTTTATTAGGAAAACATATTTGCCCAAGACGTATATTACTATAGGAATTAGAAATTTTTTAAATTCATCTTTCGTACTTAGGCCAGTACCCTTGGCACTTCTTGCCAACCATTCTTACTGGCAGACGTTATTCTTGACAAATTTTTTACGGTTTTATTGTGACACCTCTAATTCACCTCGACGAACCAGACCGAAACGTCTTCGTGGTACGACTTCAAAATCAAATCAAAATACACTTTATTGTTATAAGAAGTACATGTTGTTAACAAAGCTTTGGACAGTATTAAAACTATTATGGAAATTACAATGTTCACTAAGAATAAGTAATCCAATAAATAGATAAATAGATAATCACACCTTATGAGACAATAAAATAGTCCTGGTCAAAAATTTACACACAAATCAATCTAAGACGAAGATAAGCTCAATCTTACAAAAAAAATTTGGCAAGAATACTAATCAAAGTTTAAAAAGGAAATGTCTAGATTCTATCATTGTAAAATTCCTGGATAGTATAGTAGGGTCTAGTAATTAGTTGCCTTCTTAGTCTTCGCTTAAAAATCCTGTCATCAATCACCTGCCGATAAGCCAGTGGTATGTGGTTATAAATTTTGATGCTCTCAAATAACAAGGAATTTTTGGTAAGAGTTGTTTTTGGTATAGGAAGAATTTTATTCATAGTACGCATGTTATAGGACTGTTAGTAGCATAATTTTTATGTTTTTTATGGATAAGGCAAGCCGTTTCCCAGATAAAAATTCCAATCAAAATTAAAATCTTTTCCCTGACAAATAAAGGTTTACAGAGAGTATGACAATTAACACCACACAAGTATCTTAATGCCCTCTTTTGCAAAACCAATGTGGAGTCCAATAGGCCCTTACTACTAAATCCCCAAAAAGCAATACCATACCTCAAGTGACTCTCAACAAGTGAAAAATAAACCATTCTACCCACACTCTTCCCCAATTCTCTCGAGACAACTCTCACTGCGTAAGAACCGGACGCTAGTCTCCCATTCAATGCAAGAATGTGGTCAGAAAACGAAAACTTAAAGGTAAGAATACTAGTTTTGCTGATATTAAAACATAATAGATTCGCGTCACACCATTGTTGGACAAGGAATAAATCGTTCTGCACAATTAGCCTTAACTCTTCTGCATATTTTCCACGCCACAAGATAGTAGTATCGTCGGCGAATAAAGTATCGGGAGCATATCGGACGTGTTACTCTACGAGACATTATACTATCCGCACCACCAACTCTTTTAGTTCAGGGCGTTCTTCAATCCATCCAGCATCCAGATCAGTATCCGATATGCATTCTTATCAGCACTGAATCCTTCACATGGTTCAGGCAGCTCGATCTTGACAACATGCCGAAGGAATACCCGAGCGATACTGGTAGAGCCAGAAAGCTCAACTGCGGGGCTCAACTGCAGATTAAGAATTATTATGCTGCAACGCGACTAGACGTAATTTAGTGGCCTAGCCCAAGTGCCCTCGCACCGTTCTATAAAAACGTTATTGCAAATGTAGAGTTCTAAAATTGCAAGCACCTCGTCGCATTATTCTCATGGTATATCAAATGCCCACAAAATGACCTCTAATAAACCCCATTTTATGGCATTGTACCAGTTGTTGTATAGTCTTATTCACCAATCGCATCGATAACTAAAGCGTACAACACGCGGTTTATTAATTTTTTGTTCTTTTCTCACATCTGTTACAAGAGCTGCCATACATCGTCACCCTGTCACTAAACATACACACCACCCGTCAGTATTAGGGGGTTGCTGCAAGCACTAGGCTTGCATTATAATATTATACAGGGCGATAAAGATCGGCGTACGCAGATAAAAACTTAACATTGTTAGAAAATCTTCGCTCATGAAATAGATCTTGAGTGCTTGGAAACAAACCAAAGTTATAATGCAAAATCGGGATAGTTGGAATGTTCTAAGACCGTGAGGCCGTCAGTTGTTTGATAAGTTTTTAAGTTGGTTAGTTATCACGCCATCTTCTGAGTCTGGAATTTGGTCACAGTTCTGGGAGAATAGCGATAATTTGGGCATC
This sequence comes from Polydrusus pterygomalis, assembly GCA_963969555.1. Lineage (NCBI taxonomy): Eukaryota > Metazoa > Arthropoda > Insecta > Coleoptera > Curculionidae > Polydrusus > Polydrusus pterygomalis. The sequence continues at coordinate 14,529,308 of OZ018383.1, forward strand.
TTTTAGAAATCGTACGTCGATTGTCTGTAACGACTGTATCTTCCTCCTTTAGTAGATATACCTAGGTACTGCAATGCTTCTTTTTTTTGACCGATCTTTACCAGCACATTGGGATCTTTAAATAACTAATAGACCAGGGTCGATAATTTTTGAAACCAAAAAAAATAATAGTAGGATGAAACCCATTGGAAAAGGAAGAGAATATAACAATAATGAAAGGAAAAATAATTTACGGGCGATCTGAGGTGGGAAGTGGAAGGGGGTGAGTTTTTAAGGGTAGAAAACGATTTATCTCGATTTCCGGCAAAACTACAAGTCCTATGGAAAAACGTTAAATGGCAAAGTTGTAGGTAATAAAAAGATCTACAACTTTTGTATTTACACTTTTTTTGCATAACCTCAATATTTATGTGAAAAATTCAAATAACCAAGTTTTTGGTTTTTTATTTTTATCTTTTACAAAAAAAAAATTTTCACGAAGTTTGGTGAAAACTTACATTTTTATGTCCCAAACACACTGTAATTTTTTTGATTTAAAATATTTATTTTTTCATCTTATTTTGACTTAATACCGAAAAAGCACCCTAATTTTCAATCGAAAATTCTCACGTCAAAATATCTGCTTTTTTAAAAAAGTCGGTGGGCTTTTTGTTCCTTGAAATCTCTACTTTCTGATGGTGTAAAAAAATATACATTACTATGGTAAATGTTCTCAAAAAATGCAAAGAAACGAACGTGTTATTAAAAATATTAACTTTATTAACTTATTTGGTTGTTAATAATTATAGTAGTATATTTCGACATGCAATGTTTTGTTTATCAATGTAATATGGAATCTTACGTTTTTCGAGTAATTAAAGTATACATTTTAATAAATAGCTCAAAATCGTACATAATGATTAAAAAAAAAATTTCGGATTCGAGTTTTTTTCGTTTCTCTGCATTTTTTGAAAATATTTACCATAGTAATGTATATTTTTTTACACCATCAGAAAGTAGAGATTTCAACGAACAAAAAGCCCACCGACTATTTTAAAAAAGCAGATATTTTGACGTGAGAATTTTCGATTGAAAATTAGGGTGCTTTTTCGATATTAAGTCAAAATAAGGTGAAAAAATCAATATTTTAAATCAAAAAAATTACAGTCTGTTTGGGACATAAAAAGGTAAGTTTTCACCAAATTTCATGAAAAAAAAATTTTCTTGTAAAAGATAAAAATAAAAAACCAAAAACTTGGTTATTTGAATTTTTCACATAAATTTTGAGGTTATGTGAAAAAAGTGTAAATACAAAAGTTGTAGATCTTTTTATTACCTACAACTTTGCTATTTAATGTCTTTCTTAGGACTTGTAGTTTTGCAGGAAATCGAGATAAATCGTTTTCTACCCTAAAAAACTCACCCCTTCCACTTCCCGACCTCGGATCGCCCGTAAATTATTTTTCCTTTCATTTTTGTTGCATTCTCTTCCTTTTCCAATGGGTTTTATCCTACTATTATTTTTTTTTCACTTTTTACCATTTTCAAATCTGGTCTATAATAGTTTGCTTGTAGTATAGCCACGTTTTGTCGCCGATCACATTCCTAATAACCTAATTGTGATCGTATTTACCATTTTCTCGCACCAATAATTTACAGGGCATGTCTTTCTCTGTTTTACGGTTAAATCATCAGGGACCCAAAGTGAACACACTTTTTTTACTGCAAGATGATAATGCAGAATTCCTTGTTATATTAAGGCTATAAAGTACATGCCAATCTCCGCCTATTCAGTTTTTCTGCTTTGCTGGAATTATCACATCAGCAGGAAGACTCGACCTGGGTTCGTCTTTAAACCTAAAACGTCCTTTTTGAAACCCTTTATACCACTGATACTGTAGTTCAACGAGGACACTCGTTCCAGATAAAAAAAATTGTGTGTGCTTAAGACCACACGACAGAAGTGAAAACTTCAACAAGGTGAAATTAACAATATCAAATACACGAGTGTCTAGACAACGCACACTGACTGTTTCCACGTCGATACGTCGATACTGAATGCGACCGATGGCGGCATGCTCTTTCATATAACGTTCATTCGGGTCAGGGTCAGTTCGGATTGAATATAGCAGTTGAATTCGAGCGTTACACAGCCGAGTGTGACGCGTGACGGCTCAGTTTAATTCAGTGCCCACAAAAAGTGCTAAACGCGCCTAAAGAAGTTTTCACTTCAAAAATTTCATTTCATTTCTACACAGGTCTATAAGCAAAAACCTCTTGGAAAGCTGTAACGAATTACTGAGCCGATTTTATCTTCCGACCAAAATGTAATTTTCTCAGGGATTAAAATTATATTCAACTACCACAATTGCTGTAAAATAACCTCATGTACATTTTAAGTGTGGTCACCGGCGTATACAAGGGGGGGGGGGGGGTAATGGGGGTAATTACCCCCCCCCCCCCCAAGATTACTTAAGCGTTGTTTAATATTTGTCCTTACTCCTTAAAACTGCTATTAGACAGTTTTTGTTTTATTGGCAAATTCAAACGGTTAACCATAACGAATACGAATACGAAGCCGCTATTTGACAGATCGTAAAAATAGTTTTCGCTCAATTCGCTTAACGTTAACGTTAAGTCGAATTCGACAGTAAACATAACAAATATAACATAACCTATCTTTAATGGTTTGTGTTCATATTTTCATATACGTTTTGTGCTATCTTTTTTGCTTGGTTTTAATTTCCTAGTACCCAAAATTCTAAAACATCATGATAGACAAAAGGTCACTTTTATTGGACTCATCCAGTGATTCGGATTTGGATGATGCCCTTCTCTTGGAGGTGCTTGATCGCCAAGACATTCAGTATCGAGCACAGATGTATGGAAATTTCAATTTAGAAAACTATAATAATGCTGAATGCAAACTCTATTTCCGATTTGAAAAAAATCACTTAAGAAGACTGGCTGAAGCATTTAGGATTCCCAATAATGTAATAACAGAAAGCAACCATAATGTTTCTGAGTTTCTGGCGTGTCATTACACATGCGTTCCGCTTTCGCTATGGCTTTGTCTTCCGTCCGTTAGCTCCCGCCACTTATCCGTAACGATAACGATAAATGACAGCTCAAATGTCAAAGTTGTCAAATAGCGGCTATCGGAATCGCTTTTAAAAGACAACGAAAACTGTCTATTATCTAGTATCCTAGCCAGGCACGTAGCTAGGGAGGAGGGTACAGGGGGCCTGAACCCCCTTTGAAACTCGAGCTCTGATTTCGGCAACATAGGCAATACATTAAACATTTCCTACACTATTACATTTTCTCCACCTCAATTATTACCAGGTTTGTTTTTGAGATTTTCTTGAGGATTTTGTGTTGTGTTTTTTATTTTTCCCACTTGAAAACCAAGCACCATTATTCAAAAAAGGGCGTGGCACCCAAAAAATTTTCGCCTGCGGCGCTTTTTTTTTGCGCCTTCGGCGCGATCCCGATAGCCCCCCCCCCCCCCAAAAGAAATCCTGGCTACGTGCCTGATCCTAGCCGATCGATTACCCCCCCCCAGACGCATAAGCTGGATACGCCGGTGAGTGTGGTCACATTAACCAACGCCAAACGACAAGTATATTAAACACTATAACCATAGGCCACGATTGTGAGTTATGACAAGAATCGTATCGTTTAGCCTTTTATCGTTTAAAACATGCACAAAACATGATTTCATTACCAGCCATCACCGAAAAATTCTCAGCCCTTTAAGAGCAAAGCGTTTATCGTTTAAACACGGGGGTTATAAAAGAGCTAAAATTTTATACCCACTAAACTTCGGAATCAGTACAAAGGGCCTGACACAAAGAATCGGTCCCGGCGCTCGTGACAGAGGGTCGACAATATTTATGAAATTTCCCGTCAACTGTACCTACTGATGTTAGTCAACCCCTAAATTTGCTGATGAATCGACTCCCGTCAAATTATGGGGTTTGGGGGGTGATTACGGTATTTGTTTCCGCGTTATTTTGGCAATTTGTGAAAGTAGGTGAAGGAGTTTCTATTATTGCTCCAACTGATAAAATTCTGATGAGCTTGATAAACGAAAAATAATTTGAGTTGGAATCATAGATATTTACCTTTAGATAAGCAAACAATGATCACGAAAGTGGCAAATTTATGGCCTCGCGCGTGTAAACAGAGCTAAAGTCGCCACAGTGGATCTTTGCCCGTGCGTCATCAATCAACGATCAGGACTCAACGTGGTTAATAACTTTGCATCCTTGTTTATTACAGTAACAAGTTTGAATAAAAGCAGAAAAGAACGTCTCCAAGATTCCGCAATAATATAATGTGCTAGACAAGAATAAAACTATAAACGTCAATTAATTACTTTTTTATTTGTTTAGTTGACTACCGTTGTATTTTAGAAAGTCATTGTCAACCTTATTTTGATCTGCCAATCTAATTCGTATTTTGTAAATCTGTGTGCCTTAAAACTGTTCCTTTTTCTAAAAATAGTTCTTTTTAGAGCTAATTATACCCACCATCTGTTTTGGCGGTAAGTATTTATTGATTTTTATAATACCTAATTTATTTATTTTAAATATTCTAACCGTGAAAGTTCTTTGAAAAGTTTACGGCAGTGGCTAAATTCCCTTAAATGAAAGGATGTTAAAAATTTGACTTTTGCGATTTTAATAGTCAATAAAACACCAAACTTTTCTAGATTTTAAGCTTTAAAAATAGTATTAAATGTATTAACATTTGTTTGTCAATTTCTTTTAGATAATAGAGAATGCCGGGCAAAACTTAAAATAAATAATAATTTTTCGGGATATTATGTAGGTACGTCAAACGGTAGGCAGGCACGTCCATTTTATGAACTTAACTTAGTTTTGACTTTTTTCGTCTCGTAATTTTGATTTGATTCATACGATTTTGATGACGTAAAAGTGATGACGCACGGGAAAAGAACCACTGTGGCGACTTTATACACCATTAGACATGCGCACTGCAACAGTATCGTTTGACAAATGGGAAAATGGCCAGGTCCGGCTTTAAATGTTAAATTCTTGCCAAAAAATTTAAATTTCTCAATTTTTTTGATCAGGTTGAGAATTAAGTTAGTGATTTCTGGCATTATTAGTAGTTGCAAACCTATCAGATTTTGAGGATGGAAAATTGTATTGTAAGGTCTTGTTTCTAAAATTTGTTTAAAAATGATTCGTCGTTGTGTTTCTAGTTCGAAAGGGAAAAGAACAAGTCAATTAAACTATAAAACTTATAAAATCGAATATAAAAAAAAACAAGACCAACAAGATAACCAATTTTTGATGTTATCGCGTACCTAACCCCAAAAAAAAATATTAGTTGGTATTATAACTTGTATTGGTTTTTACAATTTGGCAAAAACTTTGGTACGTGTAAAACATTTTCAAGCACAATTTCTTGTTCAAGAATTTGAAAAAGTTTTAGCCCGAAAACTTGACCCGTGGAGTAATATAAACTACCTATATAGGTATTTACATTTTTTCTTTTATATAATATAAGTACAGAGAAAAGTGTCCTTTAAACTTTGAGATTGCAGGGCTGCAAATAAAATATACCGAAACATGCATCGGGATAATCTGTCTTGGTGTGGGTTTCTCTTTATTTTCATACCTTGTTTGTGTAGCCTAGGCCTAGTTTGATGTGTTTAAATAATTGATCATAATAAAAATAAAGTTATATATCAAGATACATCACTACTCTGAAAATACGAAATACCAGGTATTTTACCCCTATTTGTGCATAATAAAATCATACAACGGCTGTTACTAGTCATATTCCAATCCGAGTCACTAAAAGCACAAACACAATTCACTAAACTACACAAAACTAGAAATAGGTAAATATTAAACACCCACAATCCACAATAGCCAAGAAAACAACAAGGAGTCCACAGCGAAACCTTAAAACACAACAACAAAAATGGCGGCCGAGCCGGTTTTGGAGTGTATTTTGAGCATGTCGCTAAAGAAGGGCAGGCCGATAACACGAGGTTTGTGCGCATGCCCGATGCTGCTGGGAGGGAAGCCAGCTGACCGGCGAGCCATGCGCTCGGACGTATTTCTTCACCCATAGAACGTAACTTTTGTTTGCGCAGAAGATAAGCTGTACGTATCTAAAAGTAAATATCTATGGTTGGAATTCAGATCTAGTACCTAACAATTGGGAAGCATATACATAGGGTAGTCTTACCTTGTATTTAATCTGCAATATCCGGCCAGGTTAACGCTCAGTAAAATGATTGGGATAGGCCAACATTGCCATAGATACGCCCCTGAAACAAGAAACGAACATCATAAACAAATAGTACGATCCTAAATAGCTAGATTTCCTTTAAATTAACCCTTATGTCTATTAATTTAGGCCATTATCCCACAATATACACCAATTAATCAATAAAACAACAACTAAATAACCAATTCTTTTAATTTCTTCAAAACAAATTCGGGATTAATTTATTATTTAACTTCGAGGCCCATTAAATTAGGACGAACGGCTGCTATTTATATCAACGCCATTATTCCATGGCCGCGCCACCATAATCGGAGTGATATTCCACCATTCCACCCTTCACTTAGGGGTCGCTTACGCCTGGAATGTTGTGCGCGTTTACACCGCGAGATAATTCAAATATATTTTTATTTATTTATTTCACACACGTTTTACAGTTTTCCAGTTACAAAACAGGTAGAAAGCTGAAAATGGCTTACAATATAACATGAATGAATTCTTCAACAATACATACTAAGATATAATTAATTTGTGTTGGGCTATATGCTTGGTGACACTGTTGTTCCATTGCACAGGAAGAAAAAATAATAACTACCTGTTATGTTTCACAAATTTAATCAGTTTCTTGGCACGTGTTTCGGCCCTTGCGGGCCATTGTCAAAGGAGTACAAGAAGATGCCTTTGTTTGAAGAAGAAGAAACCTTTGTAATGCCTACGTGTAATGCACTCCTTTGACAATGGCCCGCAAGGGCCGAAACACGTGTCAGGAAACTGATTTAATTTGTGAAACATAACAAGTAGTTATAATTTTTTCTTCCTGTGCAACATACTAAGATAATCTAGAAATTAATTAATAATATAACATATACAGGGTGTCCATTTAGTGTGCCGGTGGACGATATATCGTAAACGGTCGACTTAAGGAATAAAACTTGTATACAAAAGTTGTAAATGTTAATGTCGCGCACCTTTTAAAAATAATTTTAAATATACAGGTTGGACCAAAAATCCAGGGTGGGCCAGACATATATTTTTTTAAATGAAACACCTTGTATATTTTTACATTTTTAAATTCCACATAAGATTATAATTATTTTTTATTAAATGCATTATTAGTCTATACTTCATAGTTTCCGAGATATTGACTCTCGAAAAGTGACATTTTTGAACTTTGATAGCTTCTAACTTTCTAACAGTACGTCTTAGAGCAAAACGGTTTACATATCCCTATCTTCAATTTTTATTATCTTCCCAAAAAAATCAACTTTCAGTTAAACCGGAACAACTATATTTCCTGCTTTCGAGTTACATCCGGTTTAACCGGAAGTTGATTTTTTGGGAAGATAATAAAAATTGAAGATAGGGACATGTAAGCCGTTTTGCTCTAAGACGTACTGTTAGAAAGTTATAAGCTGTCAAAGTTCAAAAATGTCACTTTTCGAGAGTCAATATCTCGGAAACTATGAAGTATAGACTAATAATGCATTTAATAAAAAATAATTATAATCTTATGTGGAATTTAAAAATGTAAAAATATACAGGGTGTTCCATTTAAAAAAATATATGTCTGGCCCACCCTGGATTTTTGGTCCAACCTGTATATTTAAAATTATTTTTAAAAGGTGCGCGACATTAACATTTACAACTTTTGTATTAAAGTATTCCTTAAGTCGACCGTTTACGATATATCGTCCACCGGCACACTAAATGGACACCCTGTATAGAGAACTATACGTATATACACAGGGTTGGTTGAATTCGTCCAAGTGGACATAATTGGACGATTTTGTCCAATTATGTCCGTCCGGACAAAATCAATTGTTCTGGACAAAATGGACAAAATTGTACAAAATCAAATTAAACACATATAAAATTAAAAAAACTTTATTATATTAGGATTAGGGTGTCAAACAAAACTTAAACAATAATAACGGGATACCGTCGGATCATCGTGCCGTCGGATGACGGACGCATGAAAATTTACCTTAAGGCCCCATAATGAAATAACAAATAGCCATTTTCTGGAATTTTTAATTTGGTATTTATTGTTTATATAATACACAATACAAACGTGTATTTTGGGTTGCCTAAATCAACAAATTTAATAAAATGTAATGAAATTAGATTTTGTCCAATATTGTCCGATTTTGTCCGTTTTTGTCCAATTTTGTCCATGTCCTGGACAAAATCAAAAAAAGTGGACAAAATCACAACCCTGTATATACATCCAATATTATATCCACTACTGATAAAAGTGTCTTTTGACAGCGCTCAGGCTACAATTAAAGACATCATACGCTTCGACGTTATCATTGTAACAGGTACACATTCTATTTACAGGGGAAAATTTATATAAGTTTGTCCGCAAAGGTGGTAAGTAAGAGGTATAAAAATTTCGGGAATTTAGAGAAGGAATTCTAAAGTTCAGTCTATGCAGTGTTGGTTGTACCTCCTTTTTTTAAATATATTGTCAACTAATCTCATGGCATGGGGTAGCCATTTTTGTTGAGGTCGGTCTTGATGTAGTTAGTTTTTTTGACGACTTTTTTCGAGTTACAGATTGTAATTGCCCAATCCACGAACACTCTTATTATGTCATGTTTTGTATTGTTTGAGTAGTTTGATGCATAACCGATATATTGACCTGAATGTGTAAGTATACTGAAGTTTGGATGGCGTTGCTATTTTTCTTTCCGTTGACATCTGGGAAAGGTAGGAAGACGACTAGACCAATTAAAACGTTGTGATTTAAGACAGTGAAAGTACAAAACTCTTCTATCAAACTGGAACGACCGTTGTCTCCGTTCTTTAAAGAGACAACATGGGGGTATTTGTGTTTCTTTAATAATAATAATTACGAGTTTTTTTATGAATGGTGTAAACGCAGCTAAAATATCTATGTCTACCCTCTTACACACTATTTGAGGGTTGTTCATAAATTGTTTAGTAAGCTATTGATTTACTTATTTTGGCTGTATACCATATCGTGCATAGCGGAATGAATATAGTATTTTCTCTATAACATTACATTAGAGAGCTGCTAAATGGATACGATAACAAAATTATAGGTACACTGTGTGACCTAAATGTCAGAAGCTTGTAACACCGTTACGCATATTAGGGTCAAAATATATCATTTTGGTCTTTGGTCATGTTCTTGTTTGCAATTCCTTATCATGCATCCTATATACCTCTGCGTAGGTTATCACGGAGATTAGGAGCAATAATTAGAAGGCATATTATCAAATAGATTTTGTAAATTTTAATTTTTTTGCTATTTTTTACTAGAAGTCAAATTAATGTAAGAACTCGCCGCATCACCAGTCCTTACTGGCACCCTGTTGAAGTCTGGTATATTTTACGTTAAGCGGTTGGCTACACGAACAGAACCGGACTAAGTTCTTTTACCTTCGCCATCTGTTAAATTTTGTAAGGGAGTCTTAATATAGCGTAGATAACAATTTAATTATTTATACAATAAAATATTGACAGACCCGTTCCTGCCAAAATAAGAATGCGAAACATTGTAACATAAAAGAAAAAGAAGAAAACAACATTTAATTCTTTTAGTAGATTTATTTACAAAAAGCAAAAATAGGTATTTACGTATTTATTATACAAGGAAAAAAGTACTAATTTTTTTGCGAGGTGTACGCTTTGTGGTGCACTAATTAAAACACCATATTGGGAACCCTTTTGGTATTGTTACGTTTTTGGTTTACAGGGTTCCCCATTTAAAACGAAACAGGCTAAATATCTGGTTCCACGTTAATTAAAAAAAAAAACGCTCGGACCCGTCGATTTTTATTTCGAGGGGGACATCTTTTGCGTATATTGTCAATCTTGTTACTTCAAGCCCCTAGGAGGGAGGGGGATAAGATCTAAATCTTAAATGGATATCCCTATTTTATATAATTTTTTTGGATTCTGCATAAAATTCTGAACATTTTTTAATAAAAGCATTATTAGTCTATACTAAACAGTTTCCGAGATATTGACTCTTGAAAAATGAGATTTTTGAAGTTTGACAGCGTCTAGCTTTCTAACTGTACGTCTTAGAGTAAAACGGCTTACATGTTTCTATCTTCGATTTTTATTATCTTTCCAATAGTGTCAACTTCCGGTTAAACCGGAAGTACTATATTTCTTACAACCGGTTTAACCGGAAGTTGACACTATTGGAAAGATAATTAAAATCGAAGATAGGAACATGTAAACCGTTTTATTCTAAAGACGTACAGTTAGAAAGCTATACGCTGTCAAAGTTCAAAAATCTCATTTTTCAATAGTCAATATCTCGGAAACTGTTTAGTATAGATTAATAATGCTTTTATTAAAAAATGTTCAGAATTTTATGCAGAATCCAAAAAAATTATATAAAATAGGGGTATCCATTTAAGATTTAGATCTTACCCCCCCTCCCTACTAGGGGCTTGAAGTAACAAGATTGACAATATACGCAAAAGATGTCCCCCTCGAAATAAAAATCGACGGGTCCGAGCGTTTTTTTTTTAATTAACGTGGAACCAGATATTTAGCCTGTTTCGTTTTAAATGGGGAACCCTGTGCTATATATGGATATATAGGGTGTCCCGTACCTAAGCAATAGGAGATAGTGGACTTGAAAATATGTCATTTAATTTCATTTCTTATACGTTTAAAGTGATACAGGGTGATCCACGTAAATATTGACTTCATAAAATTGGTGATGATTTGATGTTAAACGGATATGAATCGAACGCTAGCTACAGAATATGAGTTTGATAAATTCTCTCATATATTTTTTGTCCTACCTTTCTGACCACTTTACCTCAAATTATGGAAGAGGGATCTTTTATACGTAAAAAAGTACTTTTCAATTAGTCTTTGAGATAATAGCGTTTAAATGCTAGATGGCAAGAAACATTGAAATAAACACCTTTCATAACGAAATATATTTATTGATAAATGACATATTTTCAAGTCTACTATCTCCTGTTGCTGTATTTGCCAATTAGTTATGAGACATCCTGTATATAACGATAAGTAAATGGTTTAACTGGGCACTTTATTGATTTCGTAATGGATGAGTTAACCAAAATGGTGTTTGTACTCACTATTAAATTTAAATAATAAACACCAAGAAAATCTGTCTCTGAAATCCAAAAGTAAAATGTTTAAAACACACACACTACCTACACAAAAAACACCAGCCACAGAAACACAAAAAAAAATTCACAGATCTTGCATCTTACGCAAGTATCATAGGCGTATTGAAAATACCTACCACATACAGTGGCGAGAAGGAAACCATTATGTCACAGCACAGATTACTCCTATCTGTGAGTATGTAACGTGCCGCTATCACGCGTTATTATGACGGCATGGATGCTCCGATTTAGTTTGAAATAATAATTAAGTTATTATACTTAGAAATGTGTAAATTATACTTAGAAATGTTTAAATTTGACTGTTTTGTTAAAATAAAAAATATAGGATAATCTGTATATTAGTACATATTGAAGAGAGCTTAAAACCACCTTTTCAAAAATGACGACAAAATTATTTCTTTAGCTATACACAGCCATTTACCTGCTGGTCCTTGTACTCTTTGTTCATGAAATGTCTCAATCTTAAGTCGGCTATGAAATGTTTTGGATTGGTATATCCATTCTCCCCTCGACTTTCTGTGTAATACGCCAAGACCGCCGCGCTATTTCGCTTTGTTTCAGCGACATTCACTGTTTATTTTTTTTCAATTTTATCGAAATTGAAACAATCAAAAATGCTGTTACCATGATATCGACTAATATGGACACCTGAAAATTTTAAAAATTACGAAAACGTTATCTGATATCAATGAAATTTAGACGAATAAACTCTATTTGCTTTGTCGTAGATTAAATTTTGAATGATACACGTTCGATATGAACTTTGTTAATGAAACTTGTGCAATTAAACCACTCGGCTGACGCCTCGTGGTTTAACGTTGCGCACGTTTCATTATAGTGTTCATCGAACTAGTATCATTAATAACTATCTACTAACTGTTCTCAGGCTTCTACTGTTCTCTCTCCCGGCCATATTATCTTAATATCAACAAATATAATAATAAATGCCGAAACCCAAAACAAAACAATATTAAAACTCAGCAGATGATGTCATCGATCCTGTGCTGCTCGGATGTTTGTTTAGACTTCACCGTCGGGTTATTTATGTGCATGTCGCGTTCATTTTTCATGAAATATACCCGTATATACGCACCCAGTAGTATTTTCAATATTAAAACACCAAAATCGGAAGAAAACAATATGGCGCAACCTGATGCGTGAGCTTGCTACGGCCCACTGCTGATCTGGGAACTTTAACGACGAAACCAAATCAGCTGTTAATGTCGTCTTCTGTCGAAACGCTTTGTTTTAAAGAAAAAGTTAACTCTAGCGGCACCTAATATATTAATAAATGAAAATCTCACTCTATTTTTTCCCACATTATTGATTGTTTTTATTTAAAAATATATTACAATAACAGAAATGTATAATTTTCTTTAGCTGATGAACATTCCCAAAAACGACAACGACAGAGCACGACTTTATTTATTATAACAAGCCGACAAGACGTCCAATGTAAAAGTCCACTTGGTTCCTCGCGAGTTTTACAATAAAAACTTTTTTTCTCTAAAATAATACGATGTTGCCGAAGAATCCTAGGACTCACCCTTTTTGCGTTTCATTTAAGCCTAAATTGACTCAATTTGTAACTATTGAGAATTGGCCAGCGCTATGTCGGCGTATAATGCCCGTTTCAAGAAAAGCTGTTGTCTGGCAGCCAATCAAAAATTGAACTTTACATTCGGAACAGTAGGTATTTTATTCGAAATATCCCCACTGGTGTAGAGTCCGCAGGTTAGGTTTAAACTATAGTAGCAAGGTCACATTCAAAGCTAAATCCATCGTACTCCCTACTTCCGGCCCCACCCAGCTCTTCACCGCCTCTCTTCTACAAACGATGTCGTCAACACATTTTAATAGCGTTTATGAATGACATGTACCATCTATAGGTACCAAATCATTGGTCTATCCTAAAGCGCTTCCGTATCACATTCTTTTTCCATCCTAACTTTTCAACTCTCTCTTATGGATCGGCAAAAAGGGCAGGTAAAACTAACTACTCGGTGAACGTCTTTGTTAAACTCTAATTTTATTGACATAAACTGCCTTCAACTGTGATCATTTTTCAAGTGAACCAACCATTGTTAATCTTCAGGTAATTCAGGGTTTAAGCAGCGTAAGCCAACCACTCTTGTGACATTGGCAACTGAAATTGGAATTATGGAGCTTTCAAAAAAATATGCAGTTCATAGTTGATTTGGACCTTCCTTTAGTTCATCATCCTATGGTACCAGGAAAGTAATAGTAGTAGAAAAATAGTAATAAGAAACTTCCCCTCTTTCTTTCATATCACCTCATAAAGGTACCGTGCGAGCAAAAATTATTTGCATTAAAGAGGGCTTGGATTAAAAAACGTAGGGCTTGGTTTAGATCACAATGATATGGGGACGATATATCCAACCAAATCTAGGTTTAAATTTTGTCAAATTCATACTATGACATGATATGCCAAACTAATGAGTAATAAAATAAGTAGACAAATACAAATTTATTTTTGTAGTTTACAAAATTAACAAGGTGGAACCAGGCTTCATCCGAAAAAAATGTCCGGTCTAATAAATCATTTCTTTCCAATACATTTTGGGTAAACCAAAAATCCGCAGCAATAAAAGCAACGCTAGGAAAATGTTCGTGAAAATCGTCCATGCACAAACCCGGATTGTATTGCCACTCACCATTTACTCTAACCCCGTTTCGAGAATACGCTTAAACCATGAATGTTTTGTGCTGTTCCGTAAAGCCCATTGTGTGAATTGTTCAAGAAATTGGAAAAATTAGCGATGAATCAAATTACTTGTAACGACTGTCAAAGATGACGGAATAACTGATTGATTGTTAATTCAGGTAGTTACTGACACCCAACAGGCATTAAGCTCTACGGCTAAGCATTACGTCCTTAGATGCAAGGCCCTCTTTGATGCAAATAATTTTTGCTCGCACGGTACATAAGTATTGAAAAGCATAACAAACTTGTAAACCTGTGGGGAGTGCTTCTAGAATATAAATAATCTCAGAGATAAATCGATCGATTTTCATGGGGATAGGAAGTAGGTATACAGTTTAATATAGGAATTCCACACTGTAGAGTCTTTATATTGAGATTTTACTAAACTCACTGTCTAACAACTTCTCTAGATTTTATTCTCGTTGGCTTGTAACTACTTGGTAACAGTTGTTGATTTTAAAAGATGCGGTCTATTAGGATTTTGAGACACGATAAAAGAGCGACATATTATACAGGGGGACCTCTTTGTTTGGCTGGCCATTATCAATTCGTTTATTTCCTCGTTTTTTTTAGCTGTCTTTGTTTGACTTAACGGATTAGAAGTTCCCCTTGTGAGAAAATACGGTTGACTAATGGATATTAAGTTTTTTGCGGTGTAAAGGTATATAAAAGTCAAGTTGTTTAATATTATGGGTATAGTTCGATGGTGAAATTTAGCGTCTTTATTATGTTTTGCTCGCATCAGTTTAACCTTTTCATTTATTAATTAATAGATCAAATTCTAAAGGTAGGCTATGGTTCAGATTTTATAGGTGCTAATAAGGAATATTCAACGACGACTCATATTAATTAGCAATTATTACACAAAACCCATAACTGAAGAAAATTTCAGACCGCTGTTAAAGAAACACCTAACCGGAAATAGGAATGTTCGATATACAGTGTCACCAGTAAAGTTCGCATCATATGGGATTTTTTTTAATAGCTTTATTCGAAATTTGACTTTGGCATCAAGTTCTGCTTCGATCGAGATGAAAATTAAACAAAAAAATAGTAGTCACGTGATTCGCATTATCTGTCAAATTTTAATTTTTTCCAAAAAATAAGGGGGGTTATTTCTGAAAATATCGAAAAAAGTTATTAGAAAAAGTTTTTTAAAATGCAGTTTCTAGCCACATGCATAATTTTGATTTTTTACCTATACAGTGTCCGCAAGAAAGTCCGCATCAAATGGGATTTTTTTTTTTATTATTAGATATAGGTAAAAATTTAAATTGCAGTTAGTTTTTGCTTACCTAAAAACCAAAAATAACGTATACTGAAGCAGCTGCACGACTTGCGTTACCTGTCAAATTTGACATTTTTAATAAAATAGGTTCACAGATAACAGTAAACAGATGTACAAGAAGAAAATATTAGGAAGCTTTCGTTGAAATTTTACTTAATTAATATTGGATCAAAAAGAATAAATATTAATCGCTCGAAACATTTTATTCAACAAAAATATAGTTTAATATAATTAATTTAATTTAATATTAATTAAGTAAAATTTCAACGAAAGCTTCCTAATATTTTCTTTTTGTACATCTGTTTACTAACTTAAGAAAAATGAGAAACGTCGGTTTTGGCAAAACTGATGTAATTAGATAAACTTTGCATCAAACATTACATACTGATCAATAACAATTTCAGTTTTTGAAGCAAAATAAATAATTGGAAAAAAATTTTGACACAAAATTGCATTAAGATTACAAATGAAGTAAAGGCAACTGATTTTACATCGATGTATAAAAGTTAATCTACGAGGGTTGATCAAAATTTTCAAGAATCTGGCAAAAAATAAAAATTGTATTAGACTATCAAAATTTCGTACGGAGGCTAAAAATGCCTAAATAAACAACTTTCTCGAATAAAGTTTTTCGATATTTTGATAAATAATGGCATTTTTAAACCTATTTTATTAAAAATGTCAAATTTGATAGGTAACGCAAGTCGTGCAGCTGCTTCAGTATACGTCATTTTTGGTTATTAGGTAAGCAAAAACTAACTGATTTTTCAATTTTTACCTATACCTAATAATAAAAAAAAATCCCATTTGATGCGAACTTTCTTGCGGACACTGTATGTATTTTGTAAATTGCACCACTTTTGCAAAATAAGACTTAACGCAACCTACATAAAACTTCTTAGTTTTGACAATGCTTTATTTCAGATACACTTTCTTTAAAGTAGAGCCATATTAAATGTGTGTTTTTCTACAAAATCAAAAATGGGCTATTAAAATTTAGTCGCATGTGATGCAAAGTTTATTTGTTATTGACCCTGTGCTGTAAAGGTAACTTCATAAAATAAGTATTTTTGAAAACGTAGTTTGTGTCTGAAAGTAATACACCTTAATATCAAGACAAAAAAGAGCACAGTGTCTTCAGTAAAGTGTTTTTTAAGTGGAAAATAAATTTTAATTTAACAACGCAAAGTTTATCTATTTTCAACGATTTAATTTAAACCCCCTATATTATAATTTATTATTAAACTATGTCATAATAACGTTTTTGGAAAAAAATAAAATTTGACAGATAATGCGAATCACGTGACTACTATTTTTTTGCTTAATTTTCATCTCGATCGAAGCAGAACTTGATGCCAAAGTCAAATTTTGAATACAACTATTAATTTTAAAAAAAATTGTGTGTGCTTAAGACCACCGGCGTATACAAGGGGGGGGGGGGGGGGTAATGGGGGTAATTACCCCCCCCAAGATTACTTAAGCGTTGTTTAATTTTTGTCCTTACTCCTTAAAGTTGCTATTATCTAGTATCCTAGCCAGGCACGTAGCTAGGGGAAGGGGGTACAGGGGGCCCGGCCCCCCCCCCCCCGAAACTCGAGCTCTGATTTCGGCAACATAGGCAACACATTAAACATTTCCTACACTATTACATTTTCTTCACCTCAATTATTACCGGGTTTGTTTTTGTGCTTTTCTTGAGGATTTTGTGTTGTGTTTTTTATTTTTCCCACTTGAAAACCAAGCACCATGATTCAAAAAAGGGCGTGGCACCCAAAAAAATTTCGCCTGCGGCGCATTTTTTTTGCGCCTTCGGCGCGATCCCGATGCCCCCCCCCCCCCGAGAAGAAATTCTGGCTACGTGCTTGATCCTAGCCGATCGATTACCCCCCCCCAGACACATGAGCTGGATACGCCGTTGCTTAAGACCACAAGACAGAAGTGAAAACTTCAACAAAGTTAATTCAGTTCCCACAAAAAGTGCTAAACGCGCCTAAAGAAGTTTTCACTTTACCTTACTTCACCCTACGTAAATATATAATTGTGTCGCACACTGTTTCCACGTCGACTGATGCGGCAGCGGAGTCGAATTCGAGCGTAACACAGCCGAACCTGACGCCTGACGGCTCAGTTTATTTCAGTGCCCACAAAAAGTGCTAAACGCGCCTAAAGAAGTTTTCACTTTACCTTACTTCACCCTACGTAAATATATAATTGTGTCGCACACTGTTTCCACGTCGACTGATGCGGCAGCGGAGTCGAATTCGAGCGTAACACAGCCGAACCTGACGCCTGACGGCTCAGTTTAATTCAGTGCCCACAAAAAGTGCTAAACGCGCCTAAAGAAGTTTTCACTTCAAAAATCCCACATGATGCGGACTTTACTGGTGGCACTGTACACACATCGATATTGTTATTGCGATACATCGTTTTTATGGTGGATTTTAAATTTGTGAGGGGGGGGGGGGGGGGACATCCATGGGTTCTTTTGGTTTTATTAGGAAAAATAAAACTGATAGTAAGCAGTTCCTTCGAGCAAGTAAGCAAAATATCTTTATTTATATCGGCTACCTAGTTTAGCTAAAACAAACCCTCTCTCACAAAAATATTTTTTATTATTTGGCCTGTGGACCTCATTTCGTTACCTTTTATCTCCTTTATATCTTAACTTGTGGGTAGCTCTAAAAACTAATATTATCATAAAATACTATACGTTCAAGCTAAAAATGAAACGTTAAAACCCCGATTAAAATCACCTAATTTAACACACAAAATAAGTGACAAAGACCATCCGAGCCACTTAAACAAAGTTATACAAAGTTTGCCTTCAACCAGAACGACCCGAAAGCTCAAAGCTGCTCGGCTGCTCTTCGAAACAATCCATATGAAACACGACAAATAAGACAGCTTTTGTGTGCGCCCGACAGAGATACGGCTATCGAGAAAAGTCGTGGAAAATAAAGACAGAGAAGGTTCAATCCTATGCTACTACTTTCCGGTGTCCTCTGAGTATCGCATTCTAGGGAGAGTTTTAGGGCGAACTAAGGCTGATCAGTAGTTTAACGTAAGGGACTATAACTGAGATATTTCAAGATTATAGTAAATTTGCAGCAGACAAAGATCTATCATAAGCGAAAATTAACATGCACATCCCTCCCGTACCAAAGGACGTCCCCGAACAAAAGCCAAAACAACGTTAACACTGACCATGACGGTAGGTTAGAGTGGCAGACCTCTGGCATTGACCAAACAGTCACACGTAGTCCTGTAGGACCGTTGTGGTACCACACGTGTTCCGCGGAACCTATCCGCATCAGCTTCCTGATGGTTAACGCCACGTGACGTAGATCGTAGAAGAATCTTGACAGCTCATTCAAACCAGCCACTGCTGTTAATAAACTTCGTGAGTCGACTCAGTTGCAGGCTGCTCACTTCCTTCAGATCATTAAAGAATGGTTCGCCCAGGGCATTGAACCTTCTTCTAGCAAGGCCGGGGCATTCACACAAGAAATGCTGAATAGTTTCCATTCACACAAGAAATGCTGAATACTTTCCTCCTCTTCTTCATCTCTGCAACTTCTACAGAAGTCGTTAGTTGGTATTTGCATACGTTCAGCGTGTCTACCGAACAGGCAATGTCCGGTGACTACGGCAGTGATGTTTCTTAGGTCCTTCCGACTGTGCTGTAATAGCACTGCGGTCTTCCTGCCGTCAAGTAGGGTCCACAATTGCCTGGAGATGCTACAAGTTGCCAGCCCTGTCCATCTGCTTTGTGCAAGTTGTTTAGCTATTTGATCTATATCCTCTTTGACTGATCCCAGTGGTCTAGCCACAGTATTCTCTGCTAGTTCGGCAGACATGCTTGCGCCCTCCCTGGCGAGCGCATCAGCAGTCTCGTTGCCATGTATTTTGCTATGTCCAGAAACCCAACACAGGGTGATTCGATGTTGAGCACCAAGTGTGCAGAGATTGTTGCGACAGCGCCTTACTAATTTTGACTTAGTGCTGCTGGAGCAAATTGCCTTTATGGCTGCTTGACGGTAAGGGAATTGCTTAAAATATACATGACAATTACAATAGATATTGTTCCGATAACGCAAAGTACTCAGCGTCAAGACACGTGAGCCTTAGCAATCAGAAAATAATTAATAACTTTTCATCTTATCATATAATACGCCCGATATGATATAACTTCTGATTGTATCTGTCTGGAAAGTGTGGCAGGCCAGTTAATCTTTACAGCAGCACAGTTAACCCGGTCCTCCAAGAATGAACAGAGGTATATCTACGTATTTAAAGTGGCTAATCAGAATGTTCCTGTCTATTTTCTCTACATAATTTAGGCTCTTATTAAAATAGCGATTGGGTAGCTGACAGTACCCTGTTGGAATTCCTTTCATATACAGTGTGGTTTATCTGATATTTCCTAAAGTTGTTGAAATGTTTTTTTAAAATTAATCTATCATTGCTTCTGTAGTATGACCCAGTGCTCAATCTAGTTGTTCTTGCCAGCGAGTTCTTGTACTAGTCCTTAAGCGATTCGTGGCATTTTTAGTTTGGCAGTTATGTGGGGGGGGGGGGGGGGGGGGGGGGTATTATCGATGGTAGAACCAACAGACAAGATTTTGTCCACAGTTTAAATATACCCTGAAACCGTCATGATAAAACTTAATTGAAGAGGTCCTCCGTAACGGCTATATAGGTAGCCGAAACTACCGTTCTTAAATGACCATATGCCATATGCACTCATCCATTCAACACAAAAAATGTGTTTTTACTGAAACACTAGCATTATGAAGGAGCAAGCAAAACTAAATAAAAGAAAAACGAAAGGAGCATATCTCAACCCCGCCCAGTACATTATCATATAAATAAAACTAAAATTATATCTTAAATTTACTATTTACACATCTAATTGGTATTATAATGTAAACGCCGTCCCTGATCACATAACAAAGCCTCGATCTGTGCCGTGGGTGGGTAGCCGTGGCACACACATTTACACACGTGTTGCCGTCTCACTCTTTCAAAATCCACGTTCGCCATCGCTGTCCCTGTCGCCCGTACAATTTGACTGTAGATCAGTTTGTGTAGCGTTTAACCGATACGGTACAATTGAGAGTCTTTGCAGTGTACAGATGTTTGCGAGACTGCCGATATATTGAGGCGCTAATCCCTAAATATGATATTAAGTTGACTTCACCTTTGATTTGTTTCCAATAGCGCTACGGTTAGTTATTATAAGTTTCCTACCTCACTGACGATGATAGCAGCTCACAAATTCTCTAGGTCTTTATTTTTGGAAAAACCGCTGTATCTTCTATTGTAGATGGTTCACATAGCGCCGGAGCTTAACTGTCCATACCCACATCTTAAAAGTATATAGCCATATCAGCTTCAAGAGTTTCTTTATTAACTGTTTTAATTCCAAAAAATTGATCGACTCGTCCGTTACTTTGTGACAATGCATTTTAACTATGTAAAATGATTTTTTTTTAAATAAAAATTAGTGACAAATAACAAAGTATACTTTTCGTTTCGTTTTACATTGTTTTAATTCCTTTTAGCATTAAATTCCAATATCTTGTTTTATGTCGCCAATACTTGAACGGTAGATTCCAGTATGTTGAGGTTAAGGGATGCAGCTCGGTTGTTTTTGAGAGTACGTCGGGAGTTCCTCAGGGTTCCAACTTGGGACCTCTTTTCTTTTTAGCAGCTGTAAATAAAATGGCTGGCGGTGTCCGGACTGCTCTAGGGTTGTTATTTGCAGATGATTTTAAATGCTTCTATCGGATTGATTCTGTAGAGGACTGTGATACTTTACAGAATGATTTTCGCAGTGCAACTGATTGGTATGATTCAAAAAGCTTTAATTTAAATGTGAGTAAATGTGCGTGTATGTCTTTTACATTGAATCGTAACGTTATTGCCTGCCTATGACTATCCCTTAAATGGAACTAATTTGCAGCGGGTGAATCAACATACGGACCTCGGTGTGGTCATATAATATCTAAAATATATAGGTAGTGCACAAAAAATAGCAGGTTTTATCGTTAGAAACACAAAAGACTTTAGTATTGACGTTAGTTGGCATCTTTTTGATAGCCTAGTGTTGCCTGTTTTGGAGTACGGAAGCATAACTTGGTCCCCCCAGTATAACGTGTGGGTTACACTCATTGAAAGAGTGCAGAGAAAGTTTGTTAAATGTATGTATTATAGGAAATACGGTATATATCCTCAGAAGGGGTGCGATAACGAATACCTTTTGGCAGGCTTTCATTGAATAAAAGAAGAATCAAAATTTTGCCATGCACTTCGTTTAGAATTTTGAAAGGTGAAATTGACTGCCCCGGTATTCTAGGAAAACTACCATTTGCTGTCAATAGAGTCAACTCGCGAGCCTCAAATATTTTTCATCTGACCTATCCTCGAACAAACCTTTACAAAAATTCTCCAATTTACAAAATGTGTCACTTTTTTAATTTGTATGCATCAGATATTGAGGTAGATACAACTAGTCTTGATCAGTTTAAGGATTTGGTCGAGACAAAACTGAGGACCAATTAACAGGCGTAACATTGTGATGCTCAGTTGAGTACCAATTTTTATGGGGTTTTGATACTTGTTCGCCCCATAGGCTTTTCTTTTGTTTTTGTTATATTCACTAGCTGTAAGATGTATCTGTAATTGGCACCAGTGCTGTTGATACTTATAAATAAAAAATAAATAAATAAATAAATACTGCTTTTAGGTTGTTCTTCCATTTTTGACCAAATTAAAAAGCGTGTAGCATTTATTTATTGAAACAGGCTGTCCTGGTGATACAGGACTTAAGCGGGCAGCAGGATGACTGAGGGGTTCTGGATGAAACCTGGACATACTTACGATGAAATGTCCTGAAACAGCCGAATTTTCTTGGGCTGGTCTACTAGATTAGATCCTCGCAACTCTAGTAATAAACAATTGGTTCCACTTCTTCCGATTCCTTTCGCTATTCGCGTTAAAATTTCTCTAGTTGTGTCTACCGTCTTATTTCAATACGTTGCAATATTAAATTTTTAGATTTGCCCCAATCAGAGTATGTCCATTTCACGGGGAATTCGTGAAAGCTCAATTTGGCAACAACGCGCGTTTCAACCGATATTGTGGCCGCACGGTACCGAGCGTATAAAAGCCATCAACTCGGGTCACTATTCCCCTACATCGCCCCCACTACTTTTTCCGAGCCGCTTACGTGCAGCGAGAAACACATTGCAAAGGTGCTTCGAAAGCCTTCGTTCGAAGTCGAACGCTCAAACTCAGTTACGCGACGCGGTTCGATTACGTCGCATCGCTGTACAGGAGTTAATTCAAGTGACACTATTGGATGAAAATAAAGATTTAAGTAAAGGACATTTTTGAATCGGTTAAATATTTCTTGCGTGTCGAAGTATTTGTCGGAGAGCCGTGTAAAACGCCCACGCGAGAACAAAAAAGCGGCTACGAAAAGGATGTAAAAACTGAGATATCGCGCGAAACGTTTTAAGTTTTGAAATTCGCGCTCTAATTTCAAAAAGTGTCAAAAGTTTGTTGTTATGACAAAAAGGACTTCGTGATACACAGCCAACTGGATTTCCTAACTGATTTGGACTAACCCAAGGAGCATGTTTGCGGCTTTTCTTTAAAAGGATATTATTGCAATTTTAAGTGTGGTTTTTTTGGAACTGAACCGGCAATATTAGGAAACTTGGAAAAGTGGAGATAAAAACAATTTCTTCTTTATGTGTTCACTCAAATGCTGGGATATACTTCCTATAGGTAATATTCTAAATGATTATAGGTGTTTTTCAAATAAAGATTTAAAAAAAAACAATTTGTATTGCTTGTTCATTATGGTTTGCCAAAATATTATATTAACAGAAATTTAAACATTTTTTTTTTAAATAAATTATTAAAAAACGCCTATTTAATGTAAAAATGTCAATTTAAAAAAAAAAAAAAATCCGAGGGGTCCGATGTGTTGACTGCAAGATACAGACTATATTACTTGGACTCTCGATATAAACAGTGTTTCTCCAAATAACAATAGTGACGATCGGACGTTACAACAATCTTAATGTTTTCCAGTTAGAGCGAGGTTATTGACTCTGGAACATTAAAAACTGTGAAGTGACGTTATGAAGTGACTATTTACACCAAAAATGGATTAACTGGTAGTGACAACCGAGGAAACAATGCAAATGCCAAATAACAGGAAGAGCAGTTTGTGTGTTATGGACAAGAGGAACTTAGAATTGTGTAGTAGCAGAAAGTGAAAACTAAACTCTGGACTCGTAATTACGTGTTAATTAAATGATAAAAGTGCAAATAATTAAAAAACAAAGTGCAGACAAAAAGTTAATAATGACAAGTGACGTTATCGCTCTTGTTTTGGATGTTTACATGAATTTTGTAGTGCTTGTAATACTTCAAATGGATTTTATTGGCCCTGACTTTAAAGTGACTTTGGAAAACAATAACTTTCCATATTGGATTTAATTGTGGTTTTAGTGACTTTTTGGACTACCTGCATTTTTAACACTTACCTTGTGGAAAAGTGGATTCCGAATACAACACATAAGACCTCTAGGATTACTTTTTGGTTCTCCAAACAAGGATAATAATTTACCAAACAGGTTTTTTGCATGATTAATTTTACCATAATAATTTTTTTTGTAGTTATAGTCTCTCTCAGTTCTAGACATTGAAGTAAACAATTATTCAAAGTCAATTGCTTAAAAAATAAAAGTCTGGTGCAGGAAAACAATATTATTGACAAATGACAATGTAAACAAATATAAAAAATTAAATACATAATAAAATCATTAGCACCTAAAAAAATGTCGTTATAATCGAATGATTTCAACAAACAGTCGCAGTCGGATTGCAGGTTATTTATACTTTCAGTTGCCAGCACTGCACACTCGTTTTACTACTTTATCAACTCGGCAAATATTTAAAAATCCAACTACCACTATCAACTGAACATTTTTTAATCGTACTTTTTCAACAAACGATAAAAGTGTCTGGAAAAAAATATTTTTAAAAGTTGGTGGTTTATTTACAGTTTATTGACACAACTATCCAGGTTATGAATGATAGGAAATATTATTTGTTAAAGAAAATACCACGAAAGTAATTACTTTTTAAATATTGTTTTTGTTG
Organism: Polydrusus pterygomalis; assembly: GCA_963969555.1. NCBI lineage: Eukaryota > Metazoa > Arthropoda > Insecta > Coleoptera > Curculionidae > Polydrusus > Polydrusus pterygomalis. The sequence continues at coordinate 14,553,900 of OZ018383.1, forward strand.
TACCTACTTGCAACTTGGATTGTTCATGTTATTTATTTAAAAAATATCGTCATTGTTGTTTTAAGAATAAGATATAATATTGGTGGTCAGTTGTGTGTTTTTATATCTTAATTCAAAAGTAACTATCAATATTATAACACCGTATAAAACATTCTTGAAAGAGGATAAAGAAATATTTCAAATTTATTGTGCACCCAAACGATTTGGAAGTAGTAAATTTAACTGTCCCAAAATTACAGTCATTTACAGGATTGGCATGAATTAACTTTATTGTTACACAAACCTAAGACATTTATTTGGAAAACAAAACAGTGTTGTACTTATTATAAAATTATTGATATATTTAGATTTAATGCACCTAATTAATCATTCAGCTGCCTTCTAGAATATGAACGAAGGTTATCATTTTTCCATGTGTGAACTGTGAACACGAATTGGCAACACATCGAATCTCGAAAATCGAATTATATACTCTCGATTTATTTATATTCTTTATTGATATAAATTATTCATTGCCGCATTATCATATAAATAACTAAAGCATCATAATAATTAGCTACACAATATCGGAAGTTCGTAAACATGTCTATCAGTTTGTTCGGGTAGGTCTTGATTTCGAACATCCTATACAACACAACTGCAACAGGAATCATAATAATTATGACATTCCTCTGCAACACATCAAAATAAGATTATCTTTGAAAGAAATTCTTCAGTTAAAACTGGCAACACCACCCAAGAAATGCCTTTAAAATCACCGTTTAAATTACAGTACCAACATTATCTGTGAACCGTACGTTTTTTTAAAATGTTTACTTATTCACTTAGCAACAATAATCTCTACGGATGTTAAATCAGGCCTGCAACACATAATAAATCACTTATCGCTCATTCATGAGCTTTTTATTTACCATTAATGGCCGTGTGGCTAGAAGAAGGATTTTCGTCATTTACATCTAAACGAAAACTGTTTTTAAGACTTTTTCTGAACTGCGTTCAGTGAAAGCATAGGTCATAATATATTAATATTTAGGCACAAGCATTGAACCTTCATTTTGTCTCTATAAACGGTAAGAGTTTTGCGTCCAAAAAAATAACTACAAAGAATATAAGAAAACACGAAACCCTAACACCTCCACAGTTATTAATATCCTAATAACGCCCTTTTTTATCTCATAATTATCCAGTCTATGAAGTACCAATCAATATGTAAAATAATCTCAAGCAAGCCCCATTAAGTCTAGCTTTTTTCGACCGGTCTGATATGTTTTCGTCCGAAGAGATCTGTCAATACCTATTAAAAAAAAAACAAAAAAAAACTTGTTTATCATTGTTTAAGCGCTTAAAAAAAATTGACAAATTAATTAAGCTTTGATGTGTACTGTGTGTACTAAATTAGGAACTCGTTCATCCAACAGCAAATTGCTTTGCTCGCTATTTATACACCTTTCAGTTAGATTGCGACGTTGCCAATAATAGCGATAGGGACAATAAAATAATGCGTTCTTGAGCGTAGGTCGACGAAACCGAAATGAGCAATCACCTTTTACCGTTGTTAAAATGATCTAACAATTCTTCGTCTGAAAATAAACAAATGGAAAGGCGAAAAGTTATTATTAATAAACAAGTTTTGAGGTCTACCTGGCCATTTTACGGTACTTCCTTGCGTAGGTACGACTGACTACAGGGAAATCCTAATAATTAGCTTTTAATCGAATCTGCTACCTGACTTGCAGCAGAACCCACAAAATTTGCTTAATTTTTTTCATTTTCTTACCATTCGTTGAATCGTTTCTAGCAAAAACCCTGTGCAACACCGGCGTAGCTGGCCCTCAAGAGCCATAAATATTAGCAAAACAATAGAAAATAGCTAATTAGCACACTTGTTACATGGCACTTAATAGATAAACTTTTAATACTTAATAGAAATTTTAAAAAAAATGTAAAAATGAATAGCATTTTTTTAATCTTTATTAGGTAAATAGGTACCTCATTACTAAGGCTCTTTAAATAATAAAATAAAAACACCAGCAGTGTCAACACTGCAGGGGACGCGAACGTGTGACGCTGACTGCCGTTTGTTTGTAGGTATTAATATATTGTTGAAAAATTCGGCCAAACACACACACACACACACACAATACAAAATCTTATAGCTCGGCAAAACTAAAATCTGGACAATAAGGAGGAACTTGACGTTTTTTTTTTATTACAGGGATTGGTCGCCGGGTGGACTCAGCACCCAGCAACAGTTGTCCGTCGTGACCACCGTGTGGGGAGTCACCACGTCCACGCAGTCGGGCCCCCACGGGGCGTACGCAGGGGCAGGGGGCCCGGGCCCCCAAGGGGCCTTTGCCAAAAGCCAATCGAACAGCGGCTACGGAGGACAGAGCAATTTTAGAGGGCATGGGTAAGCAAACATTGTTTTTTGGTAAATAAATGAATTTGTGGTGTAATTATGATCCTTTTGTATATCAGTCAACATAGTACATATATGGGTTCTAAACCAGCCGTTCCCTAAATAGAACTATCCCACTTCTGATGATAATTTAAGGTTATTTTAACCCCAATAAAGGTCTAATTCGTTCCGCAATTTGATTTCTTGTTTTTCAACACATTCAAGGGTTGCGTAGATGATGGTGTAAATCGATAGAATAGAATGAAAAGGAGCGTCTTATAGGTTTCTTATCAGAATCACCCTACGTACTTAAATATTGTATTACTGCATATGCCACCGTCATGCTACCATTTCGATGAAAACGAATTATTAGTTTCCGGGAATAAACCGTATTCTATTAGATATTGATTATTATCAAAATAATCAGGTCTACGCTGATATCTCTATATAACCCTTTTATATTTTGTAAAGCCTAGTTGTAAAAGTATCAAATCGGTTGTCATTTAACAAAAACGGAATATATGAAACGATACACAATGTTAACTTTGGGCCTTTATATTTACTACGACAGTGATGCCTGGGTGTGTGGTATTATCGGAAAAATAATCGGCAAGTTACAATTTTGTGAATTTTTTTCTCTGAGTAGGGTTTATTTTGGAAACATTACCTCGTCTCATGTGTGTTTAAATTTAGTCACCCCGTACCAATAAATAGATCCATACGAAAAGCCCTTTCTCCCTTGTATAGTTTGACGCATTGCTAGCTCCCTATACGCGTTGACAATTGACAATCGCCCTCCAAAATCAATTGTATAGCCGAGCTTTACCCACCGGTTTAAGCAAATGAAAAAGCGAACTTTTTCTCATAGGCCTTCCCCACGAATTTTTTGAATAAAAATGATTTGGTCTTATTGTTATGGTCAACGAGAATATATTTTTGGAGGATGCGAATTTTTTTTAAAGATTTCTGATTCTTAATTAATTTCCTTAATTTATTGAGTCTAATTATCGAGCAGAAATTAATATTTCGAAAACGAAGTTTTTCACGAGAAACGCAGCTTAAGAATGCTTTTTTCTTTGAAACTGAAGTAAATCGTATGTCTCAATTTGGAGCAAATCGGTAACAGCAAGGGCCAAAATTGGGTAGGTATGGGAAACATATTTTTGTACACTTAATTCTCGGGACACCCTGTAATTTTTTTTAGCTCTTATTCAAAAGTTAGGACCAAATTTTATTAAAACCATGTCAATTTCTTTTGGATTTAGATAACCGCGTTCAACTGAAAGATTGTTTTCTTTCGTTTGAGCATTTTTTCTATCGCCTTCCGGTATTTCCGTTATATGAGAGGAGCTGTCTACAAACTCCGAACATCTAACCTCGTTGGTAAAATGTTGGACCCCATAGCATGTGAGCCATTGTTCCATTATTGTATTTAGTTGGTTTTTAACGTTAACTCTGGTCGCAGTAACGCAGTTTTTTGTTTGCAGAGAGCGATACTGTGGGATTTTTTCTTCATTGTAGTTTACATAATACATAAAAGAATATGTATAATTCATGCGACATAGTGAGCAACGGTTAACTTTTTGTTTCTAGCTTATCGCTTTCCTTGCGTAGCCAGAGCCCATCTTAGAAGATCAAATCAACCAATCAAAATCAAAATACACTTTATTGTTGGAAGAAGTACATCTTGTTAACAAAGCTTTGGACAGTATTAAAACTATTATTATGTATGTAAATTACAATGTTCACTATATAAAGTAAGAATAAGTAATCCAATAAACAAACAAATAGATAATTACACCTTATAAGACAATAAAATAGTAATGGTAAAAAATTTACACACAAATCAATCTAAGACGAAGACAAGCTCAATCCTACCAAAAAATCTGGCAGGAATATCATCATAAATAAAAGAAAAAAATTAAAAATCAAAGGAAATGCCTAGATATTATCATTGTAAAATTCCTGGATAGAATAGTAGGGTCTAGTAATTAGTTGCCTTTTTAGTATTTGCTTAAAAATCCTGTCATCAATCACCTGCCGATAAGCCAGTGGTACCTATGTGGTTATAAATTTTGATGCTCTCAAATATCAAAGAATTTTTGGTGAGAGTTGTTTTTGGTATAGGAAGAGGAATATCATTCACAGTACGCATGTTATGGGAGCTGTTAGCATAATTTTTATATTTTTTATGGATAAGGCAGGCCGTTTCCAAGATAAAAATTCCAATCAAAGTTAAAATCTTTTCCCTGACAAATAAAGTTTTACAGTGACTATGACAATTAACACCACACAAGTATCTTAATGCCCTCTTTTGCAAAACCAATGTAGAGCCCAATAGGCCCTTACTACTAAATCCCCAAAAAGCAATACCATACCTCAAGTGACTCTCAACAAGTGAAAAATAAACCGTTCTACCCACACTTTTCCCCAATTCTCTTGAGACAACTCTCACTGCGTAAGAACCGGACGCTAGTCTCCCATTTAATGCAAGAAGGTGGTCCTTAAACTTAAGTTTGTCGTCGATTTGAACACCCAAGAATTTAGCAACGCCCGAGTTCTTAACAAAATTATTTGTCAAAGTTAAGTCAGAAAACGAAGACTTAAAGGTAAGAATACTAGTTTTGCTGATATTAAAACATAATAGATTCGCATCACACCATTGTTTGACAAGCAGTAAATCGTTCTGCACAATCAGCCTTAACTCTTCTGCACTTTTTCCACGCCACAAAATAGTAGTATCGTCGGCGAACAAAGTAAAGATACCACTGATATAAATGGAAGGCAAATCATTAACATACAACAGGAATAAGACCGGGCAAGTACAGAACACTGAGGTACCCCACACTGGATGTTCAACTCAGATGAATCAAATGGATATAGGAGTTCAGCCTCATACTGATATTGGTTGGCTGCAGGAAGGTTGACATGTTGCCATTATATTGCAGCCGAACGGCTTAGTGTATCTCTTTGTTTAACGTCGGGATCTACAGTTTTTGACATGGGATCTGAACCACGCTTATGCATTTGCACTATAAGTCGTTCCCAGTCTGGCTGTTCACCACTCATTAACGTTTGCGAACAATAATTTATCGCTCGATAAATGACATCTATTTGATTTATATTGTTCGCCACCGGCTCTGATTTGCCCCTCGTTTAAACTTACTACTTTCTGATAATAAGCTTGCACATTAAAAAAAATAAGGCCAATACAGGTCGAATTGATAACCTCCTCCTTTTTAGAAGCCGGTTAAAAATGTGAGAAGTCATGATTGATAAAAGCAATATTATTTCAATCAATCAGTAATTTTTATTTACCATAAACAATGATAAAATTTTTAATGTTTTTGAAAACACGCTTCTATACTTCAATAAACCAACACAACTGTGGGATGATAGATGACACACTTATTTTAGTTTATTTTTTCTAAAATCGCTATTCGTGGTTTAACATAACCTAAAATTAAAAATTCCCCGTCAACAATAAAAAATGTCATATAAATTTAATTCCTCCTTTTCTTAGCTTTCATGAAAGACAAATTCACAACGCAAAACTCAACAAAACCGGGTCAACGCGATCTTAAGTTGAAGTTTGATTCATATTTATTGGTTGCTTCTTTACGATTTGAATGTGTCTTCTTAGCGGTGGCAGCAAGCTTAAAATATCTCCTCATCCCATCAGCTAGATTATTTCCACAATGGTTTCAATGGCTAATGTTACCAGGAAATTTATATAACCATCCTTCAGTCAGGTTCAGGCTCTGGTAGATGAAGGCCTAGGGTTGGTAGGAATGCGTTCTGCGTTCCTTCTTATATCTTCTTGCTGAGCGTCTCCACAACTACAACTAACTAACTAACTAGTAATCCATACCCTCATACCCATACTCCTACAAGTTTTGGCATAAAAACCTGGTCTTGTGGATATTAACTCGAAAGAGGGTATATTTGTTCTAATAAAAATATTCCTGTAGGTTTATTTTTTACTTCTTACTGTTATTTCAGTGCCAAACAATGGATTATTCCTGTTGTGGTGTCAATGTTATTGTTATTTCAGCATAAGAAGGGAAATTATTTTTATAAGTATGTTGTGGCATGAAGATGAGAAGATTATCAGAGAATCACAGAATACATGCTTATCAGCTATGCAATTGTTAGATTTCCAGGTTAATTTGGTAAAATCTTGAGGCAAATATTTTCCTTTAACTGAATTTTACAAACCTAACAGAACATAACATCAATTCAAAAGGAACCAGCTGTACCAGACACCCATTCTTCGCACGTGCATCTCAGAACATCTTGCTTTTTTAATATGAATTAAACCCCCGAAAAATCTTTACCTACATTTCCGAGAAGAGACCGTTACCACCAGGTTACCACCCCCTTTTAGTGGTAAAGTAAAAATGCCGATCGTCTATTTTGAAACATTTCTCCAGCGCTCATGAAAACACATTTCGGCCTTTCAGCTATCCTTTACTATTTAATTCAGACAAACCAGGAGGGCTATATATCTCGGAGCGATGAAAAGATCTTTTCATAAAGGCCAGCGGGGGTTAAGTACAAACCACCCTGTGTCAAAATAGGCTTCTTTGTACAAGGGTAGTTACTTGACGAAATATTATTGGTTATGTGTATTTGTCGGGAAAGAATTATGATCTTGAAGGTGTTAATGTGTTAAAGGCTACTTTTTGGCAAGTGCCATGTTGTTTTATCATAAATCTTATAAAAACACGTGTGTCTTCTTGCTCTTATGCTACAATTTAATACCTTCTATAAACTAAAAGGGTTTTCGGAATATTATACTCCTTGTTTAAATTTTTCATACTAAAAAATCAATAACACTAAATCATCTGAGGATATATCGGATGCCTAATAGTATTACTTCATAAGGGGAAACATGAACCACTAGAGGGGGTGAAAATACACGCATGAAACTATAATAACAGTAAGAGAGGGTAGACTTTATACATATGTATAAAGTGATCAAATAGGTGGCACGGATTCAATGTGAGTAACTTGGGGGTAATTTCGCTGTCACATATGGTGAAACACAGAGAATATGAGCTTTATACAGGGCTCGAAATAAATGCAAGTTCCTTTTATCCCTCAAATATCTTCTATTCGACGTAGGGTTGTCAACTATACTGTCTCCCCAGGACATTTTTTAAGCAGCGTCCTAGTAACGTCCCGTTTTTAAAAATTCGCGGGCCAATGCTGCCGGTCGGCCACGACACGCCTCGCGGGTGGAGGTCATTGACGTTTTTTTTTAAAACAAAGCTGCAACACACTGCTTGTCGTCTCTTTTCAACTTACCATTCGCGCGTACTAGAGTTGTTAGGGTGTAGGTTTAAGTTTAGTTAGGCGGTGGTGGTGGTGTCTCTAGCGAAGCAAGCTATTTAGTTTATTTATTATGGACAAACTTGTGAGTGTGCTTGATGTCGTTCGGCGGCATTGGCAAAACAAATCTAAATCCATTTCAATATTTCAAATCCGTTAATCAAATAAAATTAGTCGCTTTGAGTATCAAAGACGCTTTGAAAACAGCGGTGTGTGTTTTGCATCATTTAAAAAAACAAATCTACATGTGACGACTCGGCGACTGCCGAGTTGGCACAAACAGCCGTACGTGTCATCGGCGTTATACTGCGTCTTGTTTTTTAAACTTAAAAGTCCTGGTATTTTCACCTTTTAATCCAGGTTTTTAAAATTTGAACCTGGCAACCCTATTAAAAGCCACAGAAAGCAGACAAACCATACAAAAAATTTTTTAAAAAAGGTCTTCATTTCAGCCCGCGTTTTTTTATCCACCAAAAAGGCCGTTTTGCCTGTAAAAGATAATGAAACCTTCGGAAGGCGAGCAAAGCATAGAAACGTTCTCACGATAGATCCGTGCCGAAATATCACTACAATCGATAGAACAAAAATTCTCAGGCAATGTCTACGAAAATTAACCCTCATCCACCCCTATTTAGATATGATTTAGGGCAGGTAGCAAAATATTTTATTATTTTACAACCCCAAATTTAACCGTTCCAACCATAAACTGTTTTGACTCTTAACGTCCAGGATACCATGTTTTCGGTATTTTGCTTACAAAAAGTTTGAAATATGGCCGGTTGTAAGAAGATTCATTGTGCTATTTGTGTATGATTGACTGTTTTATGACTTCGTTTAAATGCAAAAATCCTATTGTTGAAATATTTTTGGAATTTCTTTAAAGTCAAAAAATAATCTAGATTTTACGTGACGAAATGTAGTACCTACTTCTCGTTGTCCTTTTTTAAAATTTGATTCACTCTTTGTAATTTTTTCAGAATAAACTCAAGTCTAAAGGTTTGTTCCTACAGCGATCAGAAAAAGTTCCTTGACAGTCAGGATTCTGCGCAGTAATATAAAAGTGTTCCCACAAAGATTTTGGACAGTTTGAAAACCCAAAGTCGCTGTTCCTACACGTTTTTCTGATAGCTATAGTTTGCCAACTGTCAGAGCAGTTTGCGAATCTTTTGCCAGTAAAATGTCCGGAGCATGCGCGGTTAAACGCTAGCATAACATATGACATAACCTATTTTTGTTAGACGTGTTTTTGCTTTTGTATAAGACTTTTTCTATTATTAAATTGAGAAATGAGCGACATTGCGTCATCTGATGAAGATTCAGAAATGTCTGCTGTTAGGTTGGTGTTTAATATTTTATTTACTTCTTGAGCTAAAACTTCCCATAGTCTCTTAATACTTTTGATTTGAAAAGTGCCAATCTTTGGAGGAGATATTAACATTTTTACAACATATTATTTAATATAAGTTACTTATTTTGTTTAAGTTTATTTATTGGGCCGAGCCACACGAGTTTAATTAACGAAATAATAATAAACAATTTTGAGATTTGAGGTTATGTCCATCGTTTAAAATTTCTTCTAAAACACCGAAGCGAAGTTAGTTGATTTCGAACTGTTCCTACAAGAGTTTGAAACCGGTCAGAAATCAGACTTGCGCCGTAAAGTTGGTTTGAAAATTGTCATGAAGTTGTCGGGGATTCGCTGTAGGAACAAACCTTAAGGGACTGTTTTCATAACAACAGATACACAAAAAAAACATTAAATTCAAAAATACAATAATTACAAAACGAAACAGGAAAAAAATCTCTAAACACCATCATAAGATGAAGACAAATAACCTAAAAACAGAGATATATCGTCTACCACAAAAAAAACTGACACCATATCCGTTTAAAACCCTAATCATCCTCCACTAACACTCATTTCCACCCCATAAAACCCATGTGCCAACCCTTAAAAAGCCAAGAACCCATTACGAAAATATTTTTAGCCACCATGGGTCCTTAAATTTCAAATAACCGAGCATCAAAGTTTGTAGATTAAGAATGGTTTATACCGAAAAGAAGAATGCATTATTATTGCTGGAGATTAGTTTTTCGTTAACGCTTTGCATTTGTTACTTAACTCATAAATATTGTTGAAAGCAATCGACTTTATTTAACTTTATGTTTGTTTATTAATTAGGACCTCTTCAGCATTTTTTGAGGTTTTAAGAGAGGCCCAGACAAATAACCTGGCTGGAAGGCTACTGTCAACACAAGCTTCTGTCTATATTTAATTTCTCAAAGATTATATACAGGGTGTGCGGAAATGATGTGCAAAAAATTTAGGGGAGAATTCTAACGTTAACGCTCATAATAGTTGGACAAAATCTCGTATAAAAGGCTTTTTCGGGATGAGGAATACAAATTTGCCCACCTTTTTTTCGCATTTTGTAGAGGGCGCCACATAGGAGCCTATACTTTAATTTGAATGGTCCCAACTTTTTTGTCTTACACTGTATGCGCATTTTGACTGAAAATTTTTATTCTCCTAACTATTTGACATAAAAAAGGTACACTACTTTTGTTTCGATAAATCTAACCGTTTTCGAGAAAAACGCTAAAATAACATTGCTTGCATCTTGCATGTGATGAATACGAAATCATTTTAATTTATTTTCAACCTGAAACATAGCATAGCAAAGGAAGGAATATTCCATGGAGTTCGTCGGAATTTTTTAAGAAGAATTAATTTATGCGTTGAAGAGGAAGGACGTGACTTTGAACCTTTGATTTGATGTTTAATTTATTATTCTAGTAACTTATGTATTTCAAAACTGAAAATAAAATTTAACTTAAACACCCTGTAACTTTGTTAATATTCAATTTTCGAAAAAATGTTATATGAAGAGATAGCATTTATTTTCGGTCTAGTATTATCCCCTAAATTTTTTGCTCATCATTTCCGGACACCCTGTATATATATTCACAATAATAGTGTTCACCTATTGAGGAAACTACTGACTATTCAACAAAGGGTAGCTGATCTATTCGTATAATACTCGAAGGTGTCGATCAACATTCACAGAGTCAAAAACTCGACAAGGCGGTCCTTTTTTAGTCCTAAATTCCCAGGTATTTCCGGAGCCCTGTGTTTGCCTTGCAGCCAATTAGGAAATAAGGCCCCTTACGTCAGATACCTCCTGTATGTATCTACGTGTTGTGACCCGATTGTGTCGAAAACAAAAGAACGAGGGTTTAAGGCATGGACGTAGGTATCAAGGAAAATAAATTTTAAATAGACCTACTTAAATTGGCAAAACCATTACAACCATTTTTCTTAGAGACCGTTTAAACACGTCAATTTGCAATTTTGGGGTTAGGAATTGGGGATTCTACAGGTGACGCAACTTAGGTATATATTATTTTAATAGGTTGGACGAACTAGCATTGCAACATGGACATCGAATTTTAAGATATCCTCCATCCATATCATTGCTACTTTAATCCTATTTTGGTCGGAATGTAAGCGCTATTATGATGCAAAAATAAGTTCTATGCATCCTGTAACAAATGACGTAGTTTTAGGTCTGTGAAATGAAGCCATAGCAAATGTAACAGAGGAAAAATGGAAAAAATTATGCAACACACACTAATAAAATTATAAATGATGTGTGCATGGGAATGGGAAATATTTATCGATGCTTCAGATACTCTTTCCCTTATTAATAACTTGGACGAATCTGATGATGATGATCCTTGCGAAGATGATTTATTTTAATTATATATATTTCGTTAATACGGGCAGTGGCGCCATTTAGAGGAGTGGTGGCAAATTTACAAAGAAACAATTGTAATTTTACAACTTTTTTGTAACTATAAGAAATTTAGTGATCTCACAAAAACCTAGCAGTAATTTTTTGTATTATCACGAATTGTTTTTTCAGTGTACCCATTCCGCCCCTACCCCGCCGTCTATAGGTTCGATATCGATACAGCCTGAATCTTTCCCGATGAGTTTCGAAACGCGCTCTTCTTCGCCGCATTCTGACTGGCAACTCGTCTTTTTATCGACGATTCCACCCCCCCATTTCGAAGCTTACCCTCGGCCCGTCGCCGTAAGCAGAAACGAACCCAGTGGCGGGGGGACAATATTTTAATTTAAGAAAATAATAGAGCGTACATGGTTGATATACAATATTATGCTACATACGTACGTTATAAGACATTACAAATTTGTTTATTTAACTGTAGGTTAGATATTCGACAATTTTAATATAATTTTAATAAGTTTTTAATAATTACAGCATTTTTTTTCCAGATTAAATAATTATGGCCCCGGCCCAAATGGCATGAACCAACCCGATCCGACAGGTGGCGGATACCCCAATCAAGGTAGGTACATATTCATTCACATTATCATTTGCTACGGATTCCCATGGGCGTAAATTTAACAGCGTACCTATTCTTTAGAGGCAATTGGTAGAATACAATAAAAAATGTTTAAATTAATAATATTCATCTAGATCTAGCCACCCTATTTTTAAAGAAATCTGTTTAACGACAATAAAAACACAAGTAAAGTATTTTTCACCCTAAATGGTATCGACTTATTGACTGCAATAAAACTACCGGTTTAATCCCATTGTTATACACAATCAACAAGCAAATACACTACAGGGTAGGACTTGAACACTTCCTAAGAAACACAAAGACTGAAAGAATGTTATCGCAAGCACAAGATTAAATATAATCTGCTATAATTACAAATTATAATCCGACCCTGACCGACAGTTTATTTGCATTTTTATGGCCGAGCTCTTGCAAAACGTCCCAGGTAGTTAAACGGAGTAAACCATTTATTGTGAAAAATACTTTACGTCGCCTTACGATCAAAACAACGGTTCTTGTAAAGGGTAATATAAAAAAATTTAATAGAGTTTTTTTAAAATTCAGGTAACGCTCTCTCGACAGCCGCAATGGTTGCTGCGGCCACGGCTACCGCGACGGCCACTGCAAGCGTCGTGGCGCTACAAGACAACGCCGCCCAGTACGGTAACCAACAATACAGCCAAGGTTACCAGCAACGAATGATGCCCATGAACGGGATGAACCCGATGGGCATGAATGGCATGAGCAACATGAATCAGATGGGAGGAATGCACGGGATGAACGGCATGGGGACAATGGGAGGTAAGGACGAAGTGCCTATAATACAGTTGTTTCGGTTGTATAACCAAAAATTTTTGAAAAATCGAAATGAATTTATATAAATTATATATGTGTCTTTCAGGTATGGGTCCTAAAATGGGAATGCCAATGCAAGGCCCAGGAGGGGCAACGTCCAATAACATGTACCCCAATAGAAGGATGGCTCCTTACCCCTCTCCTGCCATGCACATGACTCAGAAAAGGTCGGTGCAGAACTACCCAAGTGGACCATGTCCCACCATGGGTAACCCCTCCATGGGTAATCCCTCCATGGGTCCCGGTAAGTTTTGTAAGCCAATTTTGATTGATTAATTAATTGCCAAAAAATATATATATTTGTATCTGTAATGACGGCAAATATGTAATGTTTCATTTTACTTTCTAGGGAGTATGGGAAATCCTAATATGGGCTCGATGGGACCCACCATGGCTCCTAGCATGGGTCCTAACCCGATGAATCCTAGCTTCAATCCCAATAGTCAATACAGTAATTACGCCTCGCGGCAGCCTACTTTTAATCAGTATCCTACCCAGCAGAGTCTGGGTCCTTCCGGTAACTTCGGTCCAGGTAGGTGATCATTTATTTTCTGCGATAACCAAAGAGGACGTCAAAATATGGCACTTTTTTAGTAAAACGAATGTTTACTTTAATATTCTTAACACAAATGTCTAATTTTCTTTTTCAGGACCTGGAAGTATGGGGCCAGTATCAAACCCCAGACAGTTAAGAGGGGCCACCCCTCCATATACCAACCAAGGACAGTATTTTAACGGTTCTATGAACCAATTTCCTACAAATAATTCTGCTCAGTTTAATTCGGTAATGAGCAATTCAGGGCATAATGGTAAGAATTTTTTAAACAACTTATTTTTTCCATCATAAATTGCTTGTACCTATAACTAAAGTAACAGTGACTTAACAAAAAGTAAAGCGCCTCACCCTTCCCTACTTCTTAACATAACATTAATTTCAATTCCAAATATTTTTTTTAAATATAACTTTAATATCCTTTTCAAAATTGACATTTTTGTGTCTTTTCCAGTTCAAGGGCAGTACAGTTCATCCAACCAGTTCCAGCAAGACGTGGCAATGAGGAACAGCATGAACTACCAACACAGTCCCATTCCTGGGAACCCCACGCCGCCCCTTACCCCAGCTAGCAGTATTCCCCCCTACATCAGTCCGAATCCTGATGTCAAGCCTAACTTTAATGACTTAAAGCCGCCTATTTTACCACCTAGTAAGTGCATTTTTTATAATGAAATATACCTATATTAGTATAGTCCAAAGACCTCTTTTGGTATAGTCACATATAGTCGAGCATATAGTTAACTCTGTTAAGATAACTGACACTTCACATGTCATCCAGTGCAAAAGTTTGTAAACGACGCTGACGTCGCTATACATCAATAGACAAAACTCTAGTGATACCGTTTACCACCAATCTTAGCATATTTCTTCTGTTTCAGTAACTGCATACATATTTATTCTAACATTCTATTTATTTTCTAGAAGACGAAGAACTTCGACTAACCTTCCCAGTACGGGACGGCATCATTCTACCACCCTTCAGGCTAGAGCACAACCTGGCAGTCAGCAACCACGTTTTCCAACTGAAGCCTACAGTACACCAAACACTAATGTGGCGATCAGACTTAGAACTACAACTCAAGTGTTTCCATCATGAAGACAGACAGATGAATACTAATTGGCCTACTAGTGTACAGGTAAGAAAACTTAAATACTTCAGGAACCTACTATGTATGTAAATGTTACATTATAACAAGAAAATATTGATGGAACCTTAACCTGACGTTTTAATTGATAGGTATCTGTGAATGCAACACCTCTGATGATAGACAGAGGAGAGAACAAAACATCGCACAAGCCTCTCTATCTCAAAGACGTTTGCCAGCCTGGAAGAAATACCATCCAAATTACAGTTGCAGCTTGTTGCTGTGTAAGTATTGATTTGAATTACTTAGATATATAGATCAATGCACATTAAATATATGAGTATCACTTGCCGCCATGTTTTTAACAATTATTTATATTTTAGTCACATCTATTCGTCCTCCAACTGGTCCACAGGCCTAGCGTACGGTCTGTTTTACAAGGATTGCTGCGCAAACGCCTTCTGACGGCGGATCATTGTATCACCAAAATCAAGAGAAATTTCAGCAATACTGGTCAAAATGACAGGGACGTTGTGGAGCAAACTGCTCTTAAGGTACGTTAAAAACATAAACAGTTACTATATTTCGTTGATAACCACTTATTGATGTAAGTATCAGTTTTCTGTTCAAATAATGAATAGGGAGCGACTATATCAACCTCCTGTCAACACGCTATGAAAACGGATCATCGGATGTTGTTAATAACATCAACAGGACAGTGATGATAGTCTTTGCATTAAAGAGATACACAGCATAGATTGTACGTATTTGAAAAAATCAACTTTATTTTTCTAGGTTTCCTTAAAATGTCCAATAACGTTTAAGAGGATAACACTGCCGGCACGGGGGCACGAGTGTAAACACATACAATGCTTCGATCTCGAAAGTTACCTTCAGCTTAACTGTGAAAGAGGCTCCTGGAGGTGTCCTGTATGCAAGTAAGTTACCTGCCAAAAAAAAGGCAATAAAAACGTTAAACAAAACATTTTACATTTAATAAAAAGCATTTGTATTCAATGAATCTTTTCTTTTGACAGCAAGCAAGCACAACTTGAAGGCCTAGAAGTGGACCAATACATGTGGGGCATCTTGAACAACTTAAGTACAAGTGAGGTTGAAGAAGTGACAATTGACAGTCAAGCCAACTGGAAGGCTGCTAGGAATGGTATTAAGGTATGCATCTAGATAAATTCAATGACCCCAATACAGAGAAAAAAGTATCTTTCAATATGGTTTGGTTACTGTACCAATTAAATATATTTTTTTAAATACACACCAGAAACTCTAACATTTTTTTTTCTCTTGCAGTTAGAGGACGAAGGCAACGAATCCTGTGCGTCGAAACGCATGAACAAGGCGATGTCACCGGGAAGTATGACTTTGCCCACCATGAACAACTGGGATATGACTCAGGCCATGTCGCCCTATCTGACGCCTGATATGAACAGTATTGCCAGTGGATCCATGATTAACGGACCTCAGTCTTACCATGGTGGAAACAGAGGTATGCTTGAAACAGATAGCTTTTTAATGTTACCAAATTCATCCCTATAAAACTTTGCATCCCTATAGTTATAGTTAACTAAATTAACAATTTCTTTTTCAATTTTGTAGGAAATAGCATGGATTCAAATAGTATGGGATCATACAACAGTTCTGGCGAATACCTGGGTGGTAGTGGACCTCTGTCCCATCTTAGTGAAAGTGTCAACTCCCTGGACCCATTAAACGCCATGGAGAAAAGTCTGAACGAGCAGGTAATAAATTAGTTTCCTTCTAAAAACACTTTAAACATCTTCATGCTTAATTTAGTAGCATATATCTTTGCAGCAGTATTTTGTGATATTTTGAATGTGTTAATCACCGGAGATTATAATGAAACTTACTACTTACTACAATATATGGCTTTGGACGTATCTTATTTATTTCTTATTTGTCTGAAAAGTCTGTAGTATTCTTAAATAGTCTGAAATCAGACAGTAATAAAATGGACCGTGGAGTATCTAGGGGTTCTGTTCTTGGCCCTTTACTATTTATAATCTATAATATTTGGTTAAAGTTAATTGACTTTTAATTAAATGTTAACTTGATATCTTTAAACTAACCTTATTACCTTAATTTACAAAACTTTATTTGTAGTAATTTCAGGAATCAAATACTGTCCTTTCTTTATATTCTTTACTGAAATGGCACTAATAAAATCTATTTTTTACAGATGCCTCATACTCCTCACACCCCACACACCCCTCATACACCGCACACACCCGGTGGAACCCCAGGCAGCGCCCATACGCCTGGAGGGGGCACGGGGCCCCCCAGCGTCCCCCCGGCCAGTAACGATAACCACAACAACAGCGGTGGAAACGATAACAGTCTTTCTGAGATACCGAGTGATCTGAACTTCGATCCGGCAGCTGTTATCGATGGGGAGGGAACCGGGCAAGAAGCACTGAATGTAAGTATCTCGAAATAGGACTATGCAACTAATAAATGCAAGAAAAAACATTGATAAATGCTTATTTAGAACAGAAACTTATTTCACACCTTTAAATTGATTGATTTACCTAAAATTCTGGAATGAATACTTTCTAGAGGCCTCTATGTTAATCTGTTTGTATTTTGTGGATAAAAAACTTGTTCATAACCATTCCTGTTTGATATCATCTATTTTTCTTTTAGCTCCTACCGGACAGCGTTGACCCCATGGAACTCCTCTCCTACTTGGACCCTCCCGACCTCAATACTCCTCCTTCGAGTGGGAGTAGTTCGGGGCACAACAATACCTCGACCAATGACGACATATTGGCCCTATTCGAGTAAAATAGTTCCTGACAGCTCAGATGTGAGTGATTTTCTATGTGTGATATAGACTGACTCGAGTGATGTTCGTTGGCACTTTACCGAGTTGTATTATCTCAGTGGTCCCCGAACAGGGTGGGTACGAATTCAAAAAAGTATAATGATCCGCTTTTAAGGACTAATAAACGCAAAATTATTAAAATCAAGTTCTTTTGTTGCTTATAAAGACGATGCGTTTGGTCGAACATGTTTGGTGTATCGACTACAAGATCTTAATTTGATGGTAGGCTAAATTTTAATAATAAAAGGGTTTAGTAAATACGAGGTTACATCCCTATCTATGGACCTCTTCCTAGGCTATTTAACAATGCCGAAGTATACTGTTCCACTTCCATGACATGGAAAAAGGAACCGTCGTCAGGTATCCTGAAAATATGTACCGAAAGACTATTATATCTTTTTTACTCACCCTGTACTTGCAGTAACTACCAAAGTGAGACAAGAATGACAAAACTATTGGGTAAATTTTTTCGAAAATTTACCAAAAATATAAATGAAAACAATGTCTAAATCAAACGATTCTAAATTGCCGTGTACATTTTGTAAATAAGAAAAATTTTATTGATATAGAATTTATGTATAACTTATGGCGGGACAAAAATTGCTTGTGGCTGGATTTTTTATTTAATTTTTGCGTCCTACATATACCTAAGAACTTAAAAAGAATCAAAATAATTTTTAATAATGTTAAAATTTCACTTAGTTCATTTTGAACATACCCTGTATATATACCATATTGGTAATTTGTATTCCTATTATTTTTAAAATTAAATGGAAAATCAGCTGAAGCAATAACTAATATGGCGGCCAGTTGCGTAGAGAAAAATAGTATTAATATTATTAAAAAACGAGGGAAAGTGTAAAATTATTCGAACTGAATAATTTCATCCTGAAGTCAACCACAATATAATTGACAATTGCAGCATATTAACGACATACAGGGTGGCCCATTAGTAAAAGGAAGTAAATAACTCTGTTGTGGTTAGATACAAAAAATAACTAGGGAAATTGTATAGGAGCTTCCAAAAACTAATACATACAAACAAATACTTTTTAAATAGAACACCCTGTATATGATGGCATTTTTGATTTCTACTTAATACACTTACTTTATACAGTCCACTTCTGTAAGCAATCATTCGTCGTTGTCAATTATTTTTTCGAATAATTTTAGACATTCCCTTGTATCAGAGGTTTCTAAGAAGTAGAGAACATTTTTCGAACCAAAATTTTTAGGTATTACGGCCACTCTTAGGGCCTTTTTACATATAAATCGATGTTGCATTATTACATAAGCTTAAAATGTGTAAAATATTTTGTAAATTTCGTGAACCTTTTTTTTTACTTTTTGTTGTTAATCACAAACCACAGGCACTTTTAAACAAAATCGAAAAGAACCAGCGAATTTATTTTTCACCAACGATATTTTACATGTTGCCCCCCGAAACTGTAAAATTACCATTTTATTATAGATAGGCATGTGCGTGTAGATCTCTTAAAAATTCTAGGTTGTGTAATGTAAAATATAATTTTACGCAATAAATTTCAATACTGCAAATTGTCATCGAAAGATTAGCATATTTCTATGTACCGGGTGTTCCACCTAAGGAAGTAATCGGCTATATCTCAGAAAGTAATAACACTAGGACTTTGGGAAAAAATATATATCGATAAAAGCGACCAAGAGAAATTGCTGGAAATTATTCTCAAGTTCGAAAAATGACCGCTAGGGGGCGTAAGAGAACTTTCAAAATAGAAATGCTGATTTTTTCTTGATTTTTCTTAATAAAAATATGTTAAAAATATAAGCATTGTATTCTTCATAAAATTATGCAACTTTATGTTAGGAATCGTTTTTCTCTATTTTCAATAATAAAGTGGTGGGAGAAGGTCAAACCTTTTTTCTTTCAAACGTTGATATCTCTGCTTTGGATAAACCGATTTTATTCAACTTGGTCTTGAAAAAAGCCCTTCTTTTCCTCTACACGTAGATCTATTAACTATACCATATTGATTCTGATGGTGGCCACTAGATGGCGTTTTCCGTAATTCCTCAATGAATAAGGAATTTCTCGAAAAAACCAAATGTTATGATATGACTTTTTCATCATATTTTATTTTAGGCTTATATATTAAATAGTGGAATAAAAAATCCAGGTCCGTATTTATAATAAAAAAGTTAATGATGGTCGCTCGAATCCGAAACGTCGGATTAAAAAACTAACCCCATCAGCTTGTAGAGGAGGAAAAGTTACTGTAAGAAACTGAAAACCGCAACGTGATATCTTTTGTTAAACCAGTGATTTAATTGATTAATGAATGTTTTAAAAAATGGCCTATTTTTCTTATTATCCCTAATTTCTCTAGTTTAACAAAATATATATCGTTGCGGTTTTCAGTTCCTTATAGTAACTTTTCCTCCTCTACAAGCTGATGGGGTTAGTTTTTTAATCCGACGTTTCGGATTCGAGCGACCATCATCAACTTTTTTATTTTAAATACGGACCTGGATTTTTTTTCCACTATTTAATAGCCCTTATAAGCCTAAAATAAAATATGATGAAAAAGTCATATCATAACATTTGATTTTTTTGAGAAAATCCTTGTTCATTGAGGAATTACGGAAAAACGCCATCTAGTGGCCACCATCAGAATCAATATGGTATAGTTAATAGATCTACGTGTAGAGGAAAAGAAGGGCTTTTTTTCAAGACCAAGTTGAATAAAATCGGTTTATCCAAAGCAGAGATATCAGCGTTTGAAAGAAAAAAGGTTTGACCTTCTCCCACCACTTTATTAACTATAATTATTTAACATAAAGTTGCATAATTTTATGAAGAATACAATGCTTATATTTTTAACATATTTTTATGAAGAAAAATCAAGAGAAAATCGGCATTTCTATTTTGAAAGTTCTCTTACGCCCCCTAGCGGTCATTTTTCGAACTTGAAATTAATTTCCAGCAATTTCTCTTGGCCGCTTTTATCGATATATATTTTTTCCCAAAGTCCTAGTGTTATTACTTTCTGAGATATAGCCGATTACCTCCTTGGGTGGAACACCCGGTACAGGGTGTCCGAAATTCGATGCTCACCATTAGCATCTCGGAAACTATACAAGATACAGCAAAGGTTAAATTGAGGCAACGTTGGATAGTTTCGAACTTAAGTTAATGCCAGTGAGAAATTAAGCAAATTCCTAGTTTAAAAAAAAGTTACCTTGTCGGACTTCCATTGTCTTTATTTTGTTACTTAACACAACGTTTCGGTTAGTTAGTATCTCTAACCGTTTTCAAGTGTAAACTAAATCATAATTCTACGGCTACTGTCTTAAATACTATCCATGTCCAATAAAGCTTGATGACTCCGTCTACGTGCTTATTGGAGTGTGAAGTTTGAGCTGTTGGTTTTGGACAAGAAGAGGCTTCCAGCTATTGGGGATATCTATATTTGGTTCACTAAATATATGGGTATTTTGATTCGTGAAAGCTGCTTCCTTGAATTATGGTTTTCTCCAGCTTACGGGGGGTTTTACTTTTGTAAGAAAGCTTTTAAGCATAATTCCGGCGCGTATAAGCGTATACCTTAATAACTCGTACGGGAAGAGGTATTTTTGTTTCTCCAATGTACGATTAGATTATTTGATATTATTTCATTGTCTACCACCTTTAAACAAATTCTTACTACTTCCGCACAGGGTTGGCTGGTTTAAACCAGGATGGTTTAAACCATGGTTTAAACCGTGATTTAAACCAGATGGTTTTTTTAAAAAAACCATATGGTTTAAACCAAAAACCCATTTCTTTTTTAAAATTTTTATTATTGGCATTTGACTTTTTATTTTTAGTAAAAATACCCTTCTTACTGGCAATGCGAACACGTCCCTGTGTTAAATGAAAATATCTTAGTGTTGGCAACACTGTGTTTATTTTACCTCCACGAGCCAGTCCAGCCCCGCTTTATATTTGCATTCGGGTATTCCCCTATTTCCCATTTCGTACGTGGTCGAGAAATAATATTATTTCTCTTTGTCGCTGATAAGTTTGGTTTATTTTTCGGCTTTGTTGCGATATAATAATGTCAGGCACCACCAATTTCAGGTTACCTACTATTAAAGTGCAATATTCTGCATGTTTTTGTTTTACTTCCATACTCTATACCAAATATTTTTTACATACTTAGCATTTTACATTGTTATTTAAAAATACTGGCTTAAATTAAAAAAAAAACGGTTTAAACCAAAAAAACCTGGTTTAAACCAAAAAAACCCGGTTTTATGGTTTTTTTTAGAAAAACCGGGTTTTTTTCCAACCCTGCTTCCGCAGATATCGAAAAAAAAACCGAAAACTTCATTTTCCGTTTTTATTTATTTGTGACGCTATTTATAAACCTATTAAAAAACAGAAAGCACTTTCTGCAGGCACCTTATTAAGACGCATTTAAAGATGGTTTCTAATTTAAAAAACGACGTTTCGGTTTTCAGATATAACCTTTAAATCAACATTTTTAAATACGGACCTGAAATTTAAATACTACTTTCCGAAGTATTTTGTTTTTACAAACATAAACCAATAACATTTCGCCAAAATTTCATTGTTTTGAACCGAAAACCCATCATCAGTACTTTAGGTTTTTTGCAACACGGTCCTGATATAATAATTGTGTATTAGCAAAAAGAAAACTCACTCTAATAATTTACTTATAACGCTTACCGTTAAATAACCTTCGTTGCCAAAACATTACTTATTAAATATCTTTCTTTTTAAGTATAATAATTATTGAAAAATCACTAAAGTTACTGATGATGGATTTTCGGCTCAAAACGGTGAAATTTTGCCAAAATATTATTGACTTATGTTTTAGGGGACTAAAATACTTTCAATTTCAGGTCCGTATTTAAAAATGTTGATCTGAAGGTGATATCTGAAAACCGAAACGTCCGTTTATAAATTAGAAACTATCGTTAAATGCGTGGTAATTAAGTGCCTGTAGAAAGTGCTTTCTGTTTTTCAATAACGTCACAAAAAACAAGAACGGAATATGAAGTACCTAATCGGAATTTGCTTAACTTCTCACTGGCATTGACTTAAGCTCAAATTATCCAATTTTGCCCAAATTTAACCATTGCTGTATCTTGTATAGTTTTGTACCTTGTACAAGTGAGATAAGTAACACAATTAACTTAACATTATTTTAGGCGTACCAAAACACGTTTATGGCATACTATATAAAAAAAAAAGACGCGTCTTATAGAGATGATCTGTGTTCCAAGGCATGGCTATTATTAAAGGGGCGCCATTCACATTTATATAAATCTGACATGAAACTTGCATGAAGTGGCATTTTATATAAATGTACAGAACTCTGCAAACTGTGATATTTAACAATTAATGATAAGTACACTTTTACCTAATATAATCGACCCTAGGTACGTTTTAAGTGTAATTTACACAAAGTAATATTAGTTATATTTAGCGAATGACAGAAATCCTACTAAGTAATGTTTTGATGAGGCCTCGTTTAATGTAGATTTAAATTTTAATTCATGTGATAAAAATATATTTTGGTAAAAATAAACCTTGGATGTTTTATTTTAAGTTTCCTTTATATGTCAGTGTCTGTTTGTGTAAATGTCTTACAAAGGGCGCTCGAGCTCAAGCATGTAATTTTACATAATCCACTTGGTCTCTTTATAGAGCCTTTCTGCAAGCAATCAAAGCTTATTGTGATTTTTACACATATATGCAAATTTATGTATTCTGTAATTTTACACAAGTTAACTGTCTCATGTAAATTTACAAATATGCGTGTTTTAATGTTACTACCTACCGATCTCGCTTTGAGAGGTATAAAGCAATCAGACATCTTGAATGTTAAAATTAATAATTATATATTTGTGTAAATTGACATATTATGTAAAAACCTATTGAGCTTGAGCGAGTTGTAGTAAAGTTCCTAAACATATAATCATACATATAACAGAAAAAAAGGTTCACAAAATTTCAAAACAAAGATAATGCCAAGAAACTTAACCTATTCTAAAACTTTAGCAAATACGGAGTTGTCAGAACAGAATATGTAAATGTAAACATGACAAAAACAAAATGAATATTTATAGAAAATTTACAAGTAATATATTATTACACCAGTAATAGGTAAAATTACCATAACTTGCTTCCAAAATTATGTAACAATTATTATTATAAAGTTGTAAATAAAAAAATTTTGCTCGCGGTATTGCTCTTTGCCAATAATTGCTGAAATGTTTTTTTTTCTTTTGCTTGCGGTCAATTACGTAAAATTACACTGTAAAATGTAAAATTTTATTATTAAACTACTGTAAAAATACTTTAACAAGTTTATATGTTTTTCTTTTAAATGTAATAAGTAAATGTATAAATGACAGGACAGAAGTCATAGATACAATACCTAGAGATATTGTTTTTCTGTTGTAGAATTTTATATTTTACACAGTAACGATTTGACAAAAAAAACCAAAGTAGGCTTACGACTGCAAGTTTTTACCAGAGGACCAATATGTGTAATTTTCCTTTACTTAAATATATAATTTTTTTCCTAATTTGAGACCAAAGTTTACATATCATTTATTTTTTTTGGACCAAGTAAAAAATCCCATTTGTAAGATATTACATTAAAATAATTTTTGCGTGTAATTTTTTTGGCATTTTGCAAAACGTAGTCAATATTAACAAAAGCTGATTATTGGCAAATTTGAAAAAGTGTTTTTTAAGAAAAGTTTAAAAAAATTAGACTAATTTAAGAATGTAGAAAAATACTGTACGATTTTTATGTTGAAAATATTGTAAATATACAATAATTGTAAATTTATTTAAGAAAATACAAATTGCGTAAAGGTTGTTTTATTCTTTGAGGATTACGTAATTTTACACAAAATATTTTGGAAAGAATTTTTAAAACGTGTAAAGTCAAAAACTGTTGCCAAACTAGAAAGTGTCTTTACAGTGTTGAATGTTTTGTCGAAGACATTGAAAAAAATGCAAAATCCGTATTATCAAAATGGCAATTTTGAACTTTGGCAACATTTTTGAATTTTACTAAAAGAAAATAATTGTTTAAAGCTGTTCAGTACAAATTTTAAAATTTATTTTTAACTAAATTAGTAAAAAATTTATTTATATACTTTTTAAAGGTTTTTTGTTATCAGTGTTTTTGTGCAATCAATAAAAACCGTAGACTGAGCGATAGTTCTAAAATTAATTGTCTTTTATTTTCCTGCTTGTCCATATTCTCAACTTCACAGTACGAGTGCAATAAATGTTCCTGTCATGCAAACTTTGATATAAAATGAACTCGGTCAGTATACCTATGTCAATCACAGCATAAGTTAGAAACCGTTTAAAAAAGAACTGGCACTGGCAGTCATGTTATACGGAAAAGAGTACAGGATAGCATGTGTGCGAACTTAAACGTGATAAAACACTTATTAATTTTTGAAGACTAAATCTGTAAATCTAAAATGTAAGTACCTACCTATGTACTTTTACATGATATAATATATGCAAATAATATGCTTTTTATTCTACCAAAATAGAAATAAGAAGGGTAGTAGGTATCATCACCCCTTCTTAAAGGGACTGTCAACCATTTAGGGTTAAACCTTCCCCCTCTGCAAGAATCCGACTAAATTAAGCAAAGAAATTATTAATTTTATATCAATTCCTACAAACATTTTTACCTAAGGCTAAGGCTGAATCCACATACATCCGTGATACGCATCCGTTGTGTACCACATGATTAATCTGAACCAATGAAATTTTAGTAACTAAAATTTCATTGGTTCAGATTAATCATGTGGTACACAACGGATGCGTATCACGGATGTATGTGGATCCAGGCTTAGGCTCATATTTCTGGATTTTTAATTCAGGAATTATTATTTCTTATATTATTTATTGTTTTTCCCAGTTTTTTTTTAAGACTAGGTTAAAAAAAGTTTTTACATCTTAATTTGAAATGCGCATTTTGAATGCTACTTTCAAATACTATATCTACATACCTAAGACCTAAGTATTTTGCATAAAATATAATATAGATAGGTATGTCAACAAATATATTATTTACCTACTTAACATCGTTTTAGAGCATAATCCCTTTTTGCTATTGGATGGAATAACCTTGGCCACCATCAGTTTGTTCAGTTTCATGGTAATTTAATAAACAGCTTAAGTAAATAACTAAATGTACCTATATAAGAATTTTTTATATAAAAATATCAATCTAGGCTGCCAGTTGCAAAGTGATATCACAGAGAAAAATACCCTTAAAAAGTAAAACAAAAAAAAAAAAAAGAAACAAAGTCCCAAAAAAAAAACTAATCCATAAAAGGACATTAAACTATCACACATTACATTCTAATAACTAAGGTACTCATTGTTTAAAAGAGATTCTGAAATTTTGACCAGTTAGAGAAAATATATGTTCTACATTTAAGTTTATATAACTTTACATTAGTAATATTTTTTTATCTCAGTTGGTATGATATTAAAAACCTTTGGAGCAAGGTAGTTTGTGCTTCTTAAATTTAGATTTTTGTTACTGTTTGGAATTATCAGATGTTTATTGGCTCTATTTCTAGTTGCATAAAGGTGGTTTACATAATTTCTTACTTTAGGTTTTTTATAAATATATGTGCACATATCCAATACATATAGAGAGCGAATATTCAGAATTTCTTCAGAGAATAGAAGTTGAGTAGAGAATAGTTTATTCTTTCTAAAGATTACTTTCAGTATATAGTTTTGAACCACATTCAATTGTTTTAAGGTATTTTTATACAAGCCATCCCATACAACAAGACCATACCATAACAGTGACTCTACTAGAGCTTTATAAACGTTAACAAGGAGCCCTTTAGTCAATATATCTCTCAGAATATAGAACTTATGCACTAAATTTTCTAACGCTACTGGTAAGCTTTAGATACATGTTGCTCCCATTTAAGGTTTTTGTCAATGATGACACCCAAATATTTTATACGTGTTACCTCACTAATACAATCATCAAGGTTATCTATTTCAATTTTATCAAAATTGGGTCGATTGGCCGGAGTAAGGGAAAACGCAATATATTTGGTTTTACTTATATTTAGGGTTAACTTATAAGTATCAAGCCAATTTTTTATTTTACCCATGCCCAATCTTGTCGCTCGTTTAACATCAGACCAGGTGTCACCATAGAACAACACCGCAGTGTCGTCAGCATAGGAAACCACAGAACCATTTGGCACATTAATATCAGTTAAAGAATTTATATATATGTTATAAATAAAATAGGGCCTAACACAGTGATCCCTTGTGGGACACCTATTTTAACCACCAGAGGCTCACTAGTAATGTCCCCAATCCTCAACACCTGAGTTCTCTCATGAAGATAGCTTCTGAAGACCTCCAACGCTGTGCCCCGCACCCCATTAAGAGCTCAACACCTCAAGAAGCCCATCATGGGGAACAGTGTCAAAGGCCTTCGCTAAATCCAGAAAGACAGCTAGACACTTATTTCCCACATTGAGATGATGTGTTAACCTGTTTCCCCACTCCCCTTGGTATAAAACAATTAGTTACCTCTTATACTGGCTTTCATTGCATAGGAAGGAATGAAACCCCTGCAAATGCATGAATGTTCCTATTAATTTATTGTGAACTTCAATGAAGAATGATCGTTAATGTGACCTTTAATACTGTAAGATCAGTTTTGTCTGTCTTCTCTCTATCGTTTGGGGATAACTTACTCGATTTGAGGGTTGCGATACGTAGGTACCTAACTACAGTATTCAACTGATTATAATTTAAATATGAGATAAGAATTTCATATTAAAGTTCTATATATCCTTAGACCAAGGTGCTTGCTCTGAGTTCATATCCATTGTCAAAGACAAAGACACAACGAAGCCAACTGGCCAATGAATGCACTAAATATTAGGTGAAATGAATGAAAGTTCCGGGGAAAGTTAAAACACAACTGGAACTGATCAAAAACTAAACAATACATTTTTTATGTTCATAGCTCATTTTCCCTTACCTTAATGGCGAATATTCAAAAGTATAATCTAATCAAATCGGCGTAGGCAGAAATCCAACACGAGTCGGTACGCACTAAATTTCCCGGCAAAAACGCGAACAATCACCGGCTGCCTGATGGTTTCTATGATCTACAATGACTTTCCACAACTGCAGGCGCACCTCAGTATTTTCCTAAAGGCATTTACTGTGATTATTTATCAGTTTTTGAAAAAATTGTGAAGAAAAACTTTTAGTTTACCGACACGGTGAAAAGCCATTTGTAAAACATTAGAAATGGAGTAAATGAACGTTGGAAACAAATGATCAAAATTTTCAAAAGTGCGTCTGTTTATAGCGCGCTCTAGATAAGAATGGTGGAATTTCCGTAAATTAGGGATCTACTTTATCGACCACTTCTTGGTGCGCTAAATACTGAATATATTCAGCACAGAGAAATAAAGGGTTAGATCAGTTTAATTTTTAATTTGCTTTTTATTTAAAAAAACATTTATATACAAATAAGATATTATAAATAATGGCAAATTCTCAAATACCATATGGATATCAGGTGCTGAAAGGGTAGTGAAAGGACCGTAAAGCAGAATCGGTATGAGGACCTAGCAGATCATTGATGAGGACTCATTGGAAATTGGAGACTAAAAATTTACATAGCACTTAAAAATTATATACACACATTGACAGAGGTGGGTAAAATGGTTTTAAAAATGCATTTAAAATGAAAATACAAAATAGATGCCTCAAAAGCCATTTAAGATAAAAAATAGAAAATGGTTTTTAAATTTTCATTTAAAATATAAAATGGAAAATAGGTATTTTAAATAAGTTTCTATGGAAATGCTTTCTCTTTATTAATGTACTTTACATATTATGTAACACCGAAGGTTCTATGTTTCTAAAAACATTGTTATCTTTAATTATCAATAATTTGGGCGGACGATTTTTTTAATTTAATTTCAGTTGTTTCTTGCTTCTACGGATTTCACAATTTTTCCCTCGCAATTTGACAATTTCTCACAACGTCATCATAACCATAATTCAATTGTCGAATGTCAATCATTTGTCAGCTGACAATCGTTAGAGACGGCGAATCTCGTTCGTTAATCAGGTAAAATCGGGTGTACGAAATTGACCAATCAGAGCATCTATTATCTATAACTATTTTAAATAGAAAATTGTTCATTTATTCTATTTCAAATATAAAATGGAAAATACTTTTGCGAAAGTATTTAAGATAGAAAATAGAAATGCCATTTTCTATTTTGCATAGCCATTTGAAATAATTTCATTTCAAATAGTTACCCACCTCGGCACATTGACGGCCGCATAGACGAGGTAAAGGAGAAAGACGGCCGCCTCTTTTTAATGTTAATGTCAAACGGATATCTAAAAAATGACCCGGACTGCTGTTAGTGCTGTTGCCAATAAGTCCAGCAACCATACAACCTATAGCTTCTCTGTGCCAATGACAAACGTGGCGTACGTACCGTTGTGTGTGTCAAACTCAAACTGTCCAAAGTAAAAAAAAAGTGTTTTTGTTTGTGTTTGTGAGATATCATATGTTTATTGGAGTTCTGTGATCATATGGTTGAATGGTTCTGGTTGTTTGTTTAAAAAGAAATAATGGTTAAAAATATTATACGCTCTAGTGGCTACAACCAAGTTTTTGAAGATAAGAAGGTTTATAGGTAAGTTATGCCTATGTTATGGTATAAACACTTATGACATAGCTTATAGCTTTTGTCACATCTGCTTCCTAAGCGGAAGATTCCTTTTAAAATAGCAAAGTGGCGTACTGCGTACTTCACGATACTTGCAATGCAAGGTGAAAGGACACAAAACTTATTTGACTGTTCTGCTATCCTGCTGCATCAATTTCTGTGTAAATCTGTTATGCTTACAATTGCTCATTCTCACCAAATCCAACCCGAAATATTTACAAGGAATTCTGAAAGAGGCTTGGCTCAAAAGGGTTACTATATGGATTGACTGAATATTTAAATACAAGTAGAAAAATTCTAGTTTTTGGTACAAAGCGACTGAACATAATACGAGGTGTGTCAAATTATGCACAAAAATTCCAATATTTGTACTTGACATGTTTGGTGTATCTGCATAAAGTTTAAATCTCAGTTCAATCCCTTTTCACTCCATCCTATAAACAATAGACATAAAAGGTCATTGTAGTTAGATTTTTCTAGAACTGCAACACTAAGTACATATTTACAGAATCTATAAAAAATAAATTACAAAACCAGGGTCAGGGTTTATTTTATGTGGGGTGATGACCCCTAAATGGCAAGCACTGCAGTTGACACTGTATGTAAATAAATTAATAAATCATTTCTGATGAAATTGTATGTAAAAAATTTTGATTAAAAATTGCTTGCTTATGATTTGTATTTTCCTAGCAACATTATCTTTGAGACATTTCACTTTTGGCTTGTGTTGGAAAACAGATAAAAATTTATAATTATTGTATATGTAGAAGCTTTATTAATAACTTTTACAATGTTAACCTCATAATTTTATGGAGAACAATATAGTTTTATGAACTAAGTTGTTTGGTAACTTTATTTTAACATTGATATTCTATATGGTGACAGATTTGTATTTGGTTATGTTATAAATTTGGATGCAGCTTTAGCGATGCTGTCAATGGAAAAAGCGATGGTTCGGGACAATTTTAATAACAAAGTCACCGAGAAGTTTATTTCTGAAAAAAAACGAAGCTTTGACTTTCACCTCAAAAAATAATATTTGCTAGTGTTATCATTTGGTATGTTTAACAAAAATAAACGATTTGATTATAGTAATCCGCATTATTTAAAGCCAGCCCCCCCCTGACTTGCTAGTCACGAGCCGCCACTGGAAGTGTTACTGATGTGACTGAAGTAACAAGGAGTATTTTAATGTAAAGGAATGAATATAACATGGACTTAGGTAAAAGAGCTAAATCCGGTCCTGTCTCTTTAAACAACCTCGTAACGTCCAATAGAACAGACCTCAACAGTGTGACATAAATGACAATACGATACGGCGAGATATTAGAAACATTTTAGTTTAGGTACCATTTATTAGTTCTACCGTGCGAGCAAAAATTATTTGCATCAAAGAGGGCTTGGATAAAAAACGTAGGGCTTGGTTTAGATCACCATGATATGGGGACGATATATATATCTAACCAAATCTAGGTTAAAATTTGGTCAAATTCATATTATGACATGATATGCCAAACTAATGAGTAATAAAATAAGTAGACAAATACAAATTTATTTTTGTTGTTTACAAAACTATAATACTTGCACTTTATAAGGAAATAAATTTAGCTGCTTTTTAAGAATAGTCCTGCATGTTCCATAACATCTTCCCACTTCTTGGGACAGGCGTCTTATAACATTTGTTTCACAAACGTTTGCAACAAGTTCTTCTGTTCTTACAGATGGTCTTCCTGCTCCTTTTTTGTGTTGTATAGAACCTGTTTCCCTAAACACAGCCACGGTTCTTTTCAGGCAATGATAAAAATCCCCAGCAATAAAAGCAACGTTAGAAATATGTTCGTGAAAATCGTCCATGCACAAACCCGGATTGTATTGCCACTCACCATTTACTCTAACCCCGTTTCGAAAATACGCTTCAACCATGAATGTTTTGTGCTGTTCCGTAAAGCCCATTGCGTGAATTGTTCAAGAAATTGGAAAAATTAGCGATGAATCAAATTACTTGTAACGACTGTCAAAGATGACGGAATAACTGATTGATTGTAAATTCAGGTAGTTACTGACACCCAACAGGTATTAAGCTCTACCCTCTACCGCTAAGCATTACGTCATTAGATGCAAGAAGGCCCTCTTTGATGCAAATAATTTATGCTAGCACAGTATCTACTTCACATTTTCTACATAGCTATGAAAGACAGGCACTTAATTTTTGTATATAAATAATGAAGATAATGGATTAAAAATTATTTACTATGTTGTACCATAATAGTACTCCAAAATAGGTACCATATATTTTATGATGCTTCATCCTGTATACTTACTTAATTACTTAAGTAGGTATTTATGATTTTTTGTATATAAAAGATAAATTCATACTGTAAACTAAGTAAACTTTGACATCCCACCAAATTGGCGAAAGCAAGGCTCAAGGCTGCGATGGATGTAAATGCAGAGACAACTTTAGACGGATATGTTGCTAATTTATACTTAGATACCTACAAGTTTTGACAAAAACGACAAATTTTGATTTGTGACCGTTTCACTTTTCTTTGCAAGTTTAATAATTTTATTGTGTTAATTTCTCCTTGTTAACGTAGTTTGAACCTTTGCTGACGCACAGCCAGCGACCCCCATAGCCTGTTTATCTTCTACAGTAAATAAATCTTATCTCTGATGACAAGCGCAAGAACTCATTTTTGATCATAAAAGTCCTGTTTACTTGCTTTTTGAACCCAAAGTGCTAAATTGCCTCATAGTATTTATAATTTTATTTGATAGGGACCTTTGCGTAGTGTTGTCAGCTTTTTAAAATAGAAAGGACAAATATCGAATGAATACCATAAGGATTGCAAAAATAATTTTTAGAATCATGAAATGTAAAAGCCTGCAAAATATTAAAAATAACCAGGTTGTTTTGATTCAATTGACTTGGTAAACGATCTGACCTACCTTACCGTGCAGTTGCATTCTCGGTTGCATTATTTTGGAGGTCAAATTCCTGGGTCACAAATCAATTTAAACATAATTGGCATTTGCATTGTTTTTTTAAAATTGACTATTAAATTTTTCATTAACTGCCAATCAATCAATCAATCATTTATTAGCAACTTTAAATAATATATAGCCAGCCTACAACTTTTCTTGAAACCGGCATTACGCTTCGCCATAGCACTGGTAATTTCCCAATAGTTCTAAATTAAGTGAATTTAAGCTCAGATAAAACCCAAAAGGGGCTAGTGTTTGGATTCCTCGGCAACAACGTATTATTCCAGAGTAAAACTTGGTGTATATTTTCTCTCTGAGCAGCATCGGGCGTGCGCACAAACCTCGTGTTATCGGCCTGTCCTTTTTTAGCGACATGCTCAAAATACACTTCAGGACCGGCTCGACCGCCATTTTTGTTGTTGTGTTTTAAGGTATCTCTGTGTATTTCTTGTAGTTTTCTTTGCTATTGTGGATGTGTGGATGGTGTTTAGTATTTACGGATTTCTAGTATTTGTGTAGTTTAGTGAATTGTGTTTTTAGTGACTCGGATTAGAATATAAACAATGTCTAGTAACAGCTGAGAACAGCATAATTCTATTATGCACAAATAGGGGTAAAATACCTGGTATTTCGTATTTTCAGTACTAAGTATGGAGTAGTGATGTATCTTGATATACAGGGCGTTCATTTGAAAACTTCCCACCTCGATTTTCCTGCTTTAAAATGAAAATGTGGAAAATAGCTCGGACCCGTCGATTTTTATTTCGAGGGGGACATCTTTTGCGTATATTGTCAATCTTGTTACTTCAAGCCCCTAGGAGGGAGGGGGGGGGGGGGTAAGATCTAAATCTTAAATGGATACCCCTATTTTATATATTTTTTTTGGATTCTGCATAAAATTCTGAACATTTTTTAATAAAAGCATTATTAGTCTATACTTAACAGTTTCCGAGATATTTACTCTTGAAAAATGACATTTTTGAACTTTGACAGCGTCTAGCTTTCTAACTGTACGTCTTAAAGCAAAACGGCTTACATGTCCCTATCTTCGATTTTTATTATCTTTCCAATAGTGTCAACTTCTGGTCAAACCGGAAGTACTATATTTCTTAGATCCGGTTTAACTGAAAGTTCACACTATTGGAAAGATAATAAAAATCGAAGATAGTGACATGTAAGCCGTTTTGCTCTAAGACGTACAGTTAGAAAGCTAGACGCTGTCAAAGTTCAAAACTGTAATTTTTCAAGAGTAAATATCTCGGAAACTGTTAAGTATAGACTAATAATGCTTTTATTAAAAAATGTTCAGAATTTTATGCACAACCAAAAAAAAATTATATAAAATAGGGGTATCCATTTAAGATTTAGATCTTACCCCCCCCCCCTCCTAGGGGCTTGAAGTAACAAGATTGACAATATACGCAGAAGATGTCCCCCGCGAAATAAAAATCGCCTGGTCCGAGCGATTTTCCACATTTTCATTTTAAAGTAGGAAAATCGAGGTGGGAAGTTTTCAAATGAACACCCTGTATATTTAACAATGCGATTTCCTAGGTACGTTAATCTTAATTGCATTACACCTACAGTTAGAAAGCTAGACGCTGTCAAAGTTCAAAAATATCATTTTTCAAGAGTAAATATCTCGGAAAACTGTTAAGTATAGACTAATAATGTTTTTATTAAAAAATGTTCAGAATATTATGCAGAATCCAAAAAAATTATATAAAATAGGGGTATCCATTTAAGATTTAGATCTTACCCCCCCTCCCTCCTAGGGGCTTGAAGTAACAAGATTGACAATATACGCAAAAGATGTCCCCCTCGAAATAAAAATCGACGGGTCCGAGCTATTTTCCACATTTTCATTTTAAAGCAGGAAAATCGAGGTGGGAAGTTTTCAAATGAACACCCTGTGTAACTTTATTTTATTATGATCAATTTAAACACCTCAAACTAGGCCTAGGCTATACAAGCAAGGTATGAAAATAAAGAGAAACCCACACCAAGACAGATTATTCCGATGCATGTTTTGGTATATTTTATTTGCAGCCCTGCAATCTTCAAAAAGTTTAAGACACTTTTCTCTATACTTATATTATATGAAAGAAAAAATGTAAATACCTAGGTAGTTTATATTACTCCACGGTCAAGTTATCGGGCAAAAACTTTTTCAAATTCTTGAATAAGAAATTGTGCTTGAAAATGTTTTACACGTAACCCAAGTTTTTGCCAAATTGTAAAAACCAATACAAGTTATATACCAACTAATATTTGACTTGAGGTTAGGTACGCGATAACATCGAAGATTGGTCATTTTGCTGATTTTGTTTGTTTTTTATATTCGATTTTATAAGTTTTATAGTTTAATGGACTTGTTCTCTTCCCGTTCGAACTAAAAACACGACGACGAATCATTTTAGAAACAAAATCTTACAAAACAATTTTCTATCCTCAAAATCTGATAGGGGTGCAACATGCAACTACTAAAAATGCCAGAAATCACTAACTTAATTCCCAACCTGATCAAAAAAATTGAGAAGAAATGGCAATTTTTTGGCAAGTATTTAAATTTTAAAGCCCGGACCTGTCTATTTTCCCATTCGTCAAATGTATGGAGAACTAGAGGGTAGGAGGCCGATCGACAATGGCAGCATTTTCAAATTCTGTTCCGGTGTTTTAGTTAGTTCGCTATTGGCCGATAGATGGCTCTCGCGTCCGAAGTGGGCTGATGTTGTCTTCTTCTTCTTCGTTTTTAATATGGAAAACTAGATCCTCCATAGTTTTTAAATTTTACTTTTGACAATCGACATTTTATTTTTCGAAATAACAAATAACGTTTAAAGGCAAGACAAGACAAATAACGTTGTATTGTAATTAATTTCCATATTTATAATGAATAATGGTACAATTTATAAAAGTAGAGTTTGCTTTGTGTCGGGATGTAAGACAGGATCTTCTTCAGAGATGAAACGCAGCCAAATAAGTCTCTTTCTAGCTCCAAAGGTAAAACCCTCTAGCTAGAATGTTCCTGTATTTTAAAAACGAAGCATCGTTGGAACTTTATACAGGCCGAGTTTACTAATAAGTATAACAAAGTAAGTGTAAATTCATATAAAAGTCCTTATTTGTTCCTTAAAGAACTAATTTAAATAAAAATAGTTATCGCGTTCATAAGAAACCATTTATTTGATAGCCCACTTCGAACACGAGCGCCATCTTATGGCAACTCATAAAGCTGAATTACCGATGCTAATTTGGGACCGAATCCAATGCATTGCGATCGGCCTCCTACCTCAAGTCCTCCATAGTCAAATGATAATGTTGCAGTGCGCATGTCTAATCGTGTATAGCTTTGTTTACATGCGCGAGGCCATAAATTTGCCACTTTCGTGATTATTGTTTGCTTATCTAAAGGTAAATATCCATGGGGTGAACCTACGGATTTGACGTATTGTCGGCTTGTTATTATAAAGAGACGTCCATCTTGCTCTGTAATCGTTGAACCAGACTACTGACTACTGATGTTACTGTAACATGCATAAATGACCAATTTTATTTGGCCTTTAAAATATGCGATTGACCATCAGTGTTTTCGTCCAGCAGTCTGGAACATATCAAAATATCAATTGACATTTTAATTTGAAACTACCTCGACATGCGCGACCCTGATACGAAACGCTATCAGCAATCTAAAGAAGTCAAATTGTTAACCAGCTACGTCTGCGTTTCAGTTTCATGCACCTGTAGTTTGGCGTACCTGCAAACACCGAAGATAAAACATTCTAAATTCGTAACTGGTAGGACTGGCACGCTGTTTTCGCGTGATTCCGTCGGTAACCGGCACGTAGTTTTATACAGTGTGTTTCTAAAAAGGAAACACGACGCTACGTAGGACCTAGTTCATCGCTGAAAACGTATACATATACCTAGTAGTAGTAGCAATAGTAAAATGTTTTATTTAGCAAAAAGCTACAATTAAATATTTTTTCATATATTTTTTAACACATTTTTGTAGATTTATTTTTAAATTTTAAAACGCAACCTTTTATAAACGTTTCCGCGAATACCACACTGATACAATTTACTCAATACTCTAGCCCTGTCAATTGTTTCGAATGTCCGCCTAAAATCCAAAAATACAGCTACCTATAACATTTTCCCCTTGATCAATGGTTCTCTTCCACGTCTCAATCACGCACTGAATGGCTGTCGCTGTGGAGTACCCTTTTCGAAAACTAGCTTGAAAGAAAACTAAAATTTTGTCGGCATCAATGAATTCTAATAACTGTTCATGATTGAAATCTTTTACTTTAAACTATTTAGGTAAGTACTTGAAACTCAAGTTTCAAACATTTAAATTTTGTGTATGTTTCGAAATTATAATGGTATTTCCAATGTTTTAAAATATCGTTTCTCGATAGCTCGAGCCAATACTTGTAGATTTATTAATTGTGTTTTTTATTGTGACTGTTTATAACATTCCTGGTCATTTTAATGGTTTTATCCAATGATCTGGCACCTAAGATCATTGGTTTCATCAGGGACGATTCCACGGGGGGGCCCAGGACCCCCCAAAATTTCTGAAATTTTTTAAAAAATATCTCGAGAGAAATACAATCAAGCGAAGGCTACCAAAAATTGTGTCTGCGCCAATGTGGTGCCCCCCCCCCCAATATTTTGGGTTTAGAACCGCCCCTGGGTTTCATCGACCAGTGTTCAACCATGAAGAGTGGTAAACTATATAAACATTCTTGTATTTTTAATTAATTCAAACGAAAATAGCTAGCCACGGTTCACTTATTTTATTATTTTTATAAAATCCGAAAAACATTTTAATTAACGTTATGCTTTCACGCCTTCTTATGTTATATTAGAGGGTAGATAGTCAAATGCAAAGGTCTACCGGGTTCCTCGCGAGTTCTACTATGAAATCACGTGGAAATATACACCAGTTTTTACTCTAGAATATTATGCTATTGCCAAAGAATCCAAAGACTGGTGATGTCCAGATATTAAAGTCAAATTTCTCTAAGAACACGCCGCATCGTGTCTAAGTCACGTGTCATTTATGGCACCCTGTTGAAGTCTAGTCTATTTTACGTTAAGATGTTGGCGGCAGAGACAGGACTGGTTCTTTTAACATTTCATTCACCTTATTTTAAACTTGTACGGGGGTCGTAATGGTTTATTAGCATAATGGCTTCCAAAAATACAGCGTTAATTTTATTTGCAATTGAAACATCGCACTCAACGTGCAATAGTTTAAAAGTTATGGCGTTATTCATTGGTAAAACATAGAAATACATTTGACATGCACTAAACTTACCAATGGAAAACGCTATGAACAACCCTGACAACATACAAGAGTTTCGCAGCCCAAATATTGTAGTTACGAGCCAATCAAGCGGCAAGCCGTGCGTCTGCGCATTTTTTGCGTTCAATGCTGCGTTGCCACATTATAATTTACGTTCGCGGCGTAGTACAAAGCCGCAAAAATGCCATGTGTCTTTAAATGCAAATAGCTGAATTAGTTCTCAGTGAGCGCAAGATTTGGCAACCTATTGTACCGTAACTAATAATATTAAATGTATAATAGCAAATGATGATAAATGAAATGGTTGGTATTAGAAATGGGAGAGTTAATTAACCTAAACTGGTTTCTTCTACTCGCCGTTTAACTTAAATAATAAACACCAAGAAAATTTAGTCTTTGAAACCTGACGCGTGAGCTTGCTACGGCCCACTACGGAACTGGGAACTTTAAGGAAGAAACCAGTATCAGCTGTTAATGTCACCTGTGGGTGTCAACTGTTGAAACGCTTTGTTTTTTAAAAAAGTTGACTATATAATATTAGCTATTGTGTCTTTTGACCTTTCAACAAACCCAAATAACCTAACCCTGTATTTTCAAAGTTGACGCGCATCGATCGCTTCGAAGTTAGTCAGTTGGACCATTGAATATCAAACTATATAAGAATGACGGATGTCCGAGAAAAGTTGACAACCCATTTTTTGACGTATTGGAGGTGGTTTGGCCGCCATTGTGGAGCTGATCGTAACGCTAACCTTAAATCTGTCGTTATAATGCAGCGCCTCGGCAACAGATGTCTCAAATTCACTGATGTGATGTCGTGGTGTTGCCGCATATCGTATTTTATTGGAATTTTTAAGAATTCAAGCATTTTTAACAGACAATAAAATAGGAGGTTCTCAATTCCAGCCGAATGTATGTTTTTGATAATACTATGTACGCTGATTACTCCGGGGTAATTGGACCGACTTTCATAATGATTTTACCGTTGCATTAGGTGTTAAATGTTAAACAAATAAAAGTAGATAAGAGCGACAGCAAGTACAACTAAAATAGGTTTTATTTCGTTGAAAAATAGCAAAATACGTAATACACTAATACAAACAAATTGAATGTTTCTTAAGTAAGAAAGTAAAACCTACTTATTTTAACCATTTTGAAAAGTAGTTATAATTGCAAATAAAAACCAAGTTATACAAACCGCACATCATTCATATTTTACCCAACATATACGTTGTAGCCTAGGTAGGTATTTGAATAGTGAGAGTCGTCATTTAGTTCTGTTAGAAATAGAATACATGGCGGTCAATATGTTTTCATGTAATTAACATTGGGACGTCAAAAGGTTGAAAATATTATATGCTACAAAGCAATTAAAAATAGGTACATTTTTAGGTCTAGACGTGGATAGGTGTAGGTACTTCTGTGAAATCAAGTTTTACGATAAGCTATAAAAATAAATTTAAAAAACTCACGCAGCAAGTCAAACAGACAGGCGGCAACAATGTTTTAATTTAGCAGTGAAAAGGTTAGTCGCTTTCTTATTGGTGAACTCATTGTGCCATCTATGAATTTGACGTAGCTGATTTAGGAAATCGGCTCATATGGCCTTCTTATAGTTTGATATTCAATGGTTGGACTGATGCTGCCAACTCAAACTAGTGGTAAAACCCAAAATCCCATTAGTAGTAGAGAATTTTTTTTTTAAAACTCATTCGCATTATTAATTATTACCCCAATTAGAGCAATATTATTCATGTTAGTTTAGAAACAAACAATGAATTGTTAAGGTTTATCCTGTATTGTTTTCCATAATGTGCTTTTAATTACGCTGTGTTAATTTCCGGAAAATCGCGCTGATAAATCTATGATTTCATTCGATTGACTAATTATTGATATGGTAGGGGAAACTAGGGCTATTCCGCACCAAGGTAATTTGACTTCTATACATTGCCAATAAAGTCAAATTAATCTAAGAACCCTGTTGAAGTCTAGTATATTTTACGTTAAGCGGTTGGCTACAGAAACAGAACCGGACTAAGTTATTTTACCTTCACCTTCGCCATTTGTTAAATTTTGTAAGGGAGTCTTAATATTTTGTAAAGATATAGCGTAGATGCTAAATAAGTTATTATTTACAAAATAAAATATTGATAGACCCGTACCTACCAAAATAAGTACGCGAGAACATTATAAAACTAAAGCAAAAATTGGTATTTATGTATTTATTATTAGTGTTGGGAAAAATCGACTTATTTTAATAATCGACTACTCGGACTTCGAGTGATTTAAAAAACCGAATGATAATCGATTTTTTTTTCACTCAAATTCTAATATTAATTATTAATATTGGCAGTTCATCGTTCATGTTGATATACAGCATTTGTATTGGGAATAACTGACTCGGTGTTGTTAATCGATTGATTTTTTGCGGATTATTAAATGTGGCGGAGATATTTGTGGATTTTTTGGCATGGTTCCCAGTTCCCAGATCTTACAATTTAATTTAACAACTTGACTACTTGACCTTGAGATGTCACGATATTGCATAACTCATGATATTTATGAATACTGAATACTCACCACTAAACATTAAGTTTTCAGTAGACGCCGACGATTTAAATCTAAATAAAATAATAAATCCTATTATCCTACGCAGGCAACCCGTAATGCAGTATTTAAATCTAAATTATAAATCATTACACAGGTAACCCGTAATGCAGTATTTAATTTGAATTATATCGCCAATAATAACCGAAACCACTCGGTTTAGCCGTTCGCTAGGAGATGGCTCTGGCCGCAGTGAGTGATTGACAGGCGGGCAGCAACTTTGGAGACGCGTTGGAAAAAAAAAACCATATGTTCGTCACTCATTTCGTCACTCGAATTATTTCCGAAGATAATCGAATAATTCAAGTGATTGAAAAAACCGAATGATAGGATATTTTTCACTCAAGTGATCCCATACAAGAAAAAGGTAATCCATTTTTTGCGAGGTGTAAGCTTTGTGGTGCACATCTAATTAAAACACCTTATTGGGAACCCTTTTTGAATCGTTACTTTTGTGGGATATATAACGGGTGTCCTGTAAGTAAGGGGTTATACAGAAACAGGAGATAGTGAACTTGAAAATATACGGTTAAAGAGATACAGGGTGATCCAAGTAAATATTTACTTTATAAAATTGGCGATGATTTGATGTTAAGCGGATATGAATCAAATTTGGTGTAGTTATGTTTTTGAGGGCAAGAAGAATGATTCCATAATGAGCGTAAGATACCTCCTAGAGAACACCAGCTACACAATATGAGTTTGATAATAATAATAATAATAATAATAAACAGTCTTTATTTCAAAAGTATGTTACATTAAGTTATAACATAAAACGAAATAACGTCAACAAAAGAATAAATAACCAAAACAACAATAACGTTCCTAATTCTACAAATTTCTGACGTATTCAAAATACAGTAGAACTCCAATTATCCGAATTAATGGGGACCGGGACCCATTCGGATAATCAAATATTCGGATAATCGGATTTTTTTTTAAAAAATTGCCATTGGAGAGAATAAAAGCTACGTTTTGATATTGCACTATT
Organism: Polydrusus pterygomalis; assembly: GCA_963969555.1. Taxonomy (NCBI): domain Eukaryota; kingdom Metazoa; phylum Arthropoda; class Insecta; order Coleoptera; family Curculionidae; genus Polydrusus; species Polydrusus pterygomalis. The sequence continues at coordinate 14,595,034 of OZ018383.1, forward strand.
TTTTTATTGAATTATGTACTAAATGAAATTTTCACATGTTTTAAATAGTATAAATAAAATGTACTTATGTACAAGTTTAGAAATAAAAATCATTGTTTTTTAAACATCTCCGTCAATGTAAGCTGTTTTGCGGTCTTCAACCGTTTTCGGGCAGCCAGGTCACGCATTCGCTTGACGGTGAGCAGTTGTTTGTGATTCGGATAATCGGCGATTCGGATAGCCGGAGTTCGGATAATTGGAGTTCTACTGTATTCCATAACATTGTAAGGCTCAATAGTTACCAGCAATACAAATAATTTCTTTTTTAACTTATTAATATTATCAATTGCCTTTATAGTTGCTGGTAAAGAATTAAAAAACTTTACACAGTTATAGTATGCTCCTTTTTCAGTAATTGTTAATCTATGCCTAGGATAATTGTAGTTGGTATGTCTAGATGGATATATGGTTTGTGGAGCACTCTTTCTAAATAACTCTCTATTTTTGGAAAAAAATATTATACATTCCTGTATATAAACAGCAGTTACAGTTAACAATTTGTTTTCCCTGAATTTACCTCTACACGATTCTCTAAATTTTAGCCCTAACATAATCCTTAGTGCCCTTTTTTGACATACAAATAATTTTTCTACGTCCTTGCTATTACCATACTGAACTATACAATATCGGATGTGAGCCTCAAAATTCGAATGATATATAACCTTCTTAGTTTGAGAATCTGTGTATCTTGCTAAGACACGAAGACTGTAACAAACTGCATTCAATTTTTGTCTAATATAATTAATATGGTGCTCCCACGACAAAACATCATCCAAAATAACCCCTAGAAACTTTGCTTTTTCAGATAAGTATAACGTGTGATTGCCAACTTCTATTGTTTGTGGTTCTACCACACGAGACCTATTTGTTTTAAATATTAATGTGTTTGTTTTGTTATTGTTTAATATTAATTTGTTTTTTGCAAACCAGTCACTTGCATCCATCATAATATTTTTAGTTTTTTCTTCAACCAGCATCACATCACTGTCACTTACCAATATATTTGTATCGTCTGCATAATTTGTTATTTTACACCAATCATTATAGCTTTTGGTTATTTCTGAGATGTTGTTCATATATATAATAAAAAGAATGGGTCCCAAAACACTACCCTGCGGTACTCCGATATTGACTGACACTTCATTCGAAAAAAATTTCTGATTGTCCTGTTTTATTAACACTTGTTGTTTCCTACCAGATAAGTAAGATTTAATTAGATCCAGGGCTGTTTCTCTGATACCATAGGAATCTAATTTATTTAGCAATATGGTACAATTTAATGTGTCGTAAGCTTTTGATAAGTCCAAAAAGAGCCCTAGGGGGATTTGTCCTTTTTCCAATGAATCCAGTATATAGTGGATAAATTGAAATATCGCAGTTTGTGTTGACTTTCCCTTTATATATCCATGTTGTTGATCACCTAACAAATTATTCGACACAAAAAATTCAAGTAAACGTTCAGATATCACACTTTCAAACACTTTAGAAAATGATGGAAGCAAGCTTATTGGTCTGTAGTTATCTATTACTGATTCATCGCCCTTTTTATATTTTAAATTTTAAATTTTCGCATACATTTTTTGTCTCTCACATTTCTGACAGATTTACATCAAATTATGAAAGAGGGATCTTCTATCCGTAAAAAAGTTGTACTTCATTAATTTCGATATTTCAAATCGTTTTTGAGATAATTGCGTTTAAATGCTAGATGGCAAGATACATTTAAATAGCCATCTTTCATAACGAAACATATGTATTGAAAATTAACCATGCGTTCTTAAACATAGGTAAATGGCATACTCTCAAGTCTACTATCTCATTTTGCTGTATTTGCCCCTTAGTTATGAGACATACTGTATATAACGAAAAGAAAATGGTTTTACTAGGCCCTTTATTGATTTGATAATAGATGAGTTAACCAAAATGTTGTTTGTACTCACTATTAAACTTAAATAATAATAAACACCAAGAAAATCTGTCTCTGAAATATATAAAATCCAAAAGTAAAATGTTTCAAACGCACACTACACAAAAACAGCCACAGAAACACTTAAAAAACACCAAAATCGGAAGAAAATAATATGATGCAACCAGACGCGTGAGCTTTCTATATACGGCCCACTGCTAACCTGGGAACTTTAACGACGAAACCAGATCAGCTGTTTATGTCAAATGTCGTTAATGTAAGTTAACTATATCTACATGTTACGGGAAGGGAAGGATTTCGTAAGCGTGCAACAAATTCCCCAATTATTCATTATGCTTATTACTCCAAAATTGCGGTTTATTTTACCACGTTTTTTGTAAAACCCTGTATAAAGCACGTGACGCCCAAGCTATTATTTAAAGCGAATTGTGCTTGTCGCGCGCTCAGTCTCAGAATTTACGAACCGCTTTTCATGCTGGTGCGTTGTTGTTCCATAAACTTTCTTTCGTTGAACTTTAACGAAGTGATTTTTCATAAGACTTAGCGATTGTTCTTTGAATGATCCGTTGTTGTAATTTGTGGTGAATTTTGGTAGTTTTGATTGGCTAAAATGTAAGCAGGTATTTTGTTTTGTTGGTGATGTATTAGTTTGTTGTATAACCACTTAGAAAATGCTTTATTACGTTGAATCAGCAACGTATTTAGGCTATTAGGGAAGAGCGTTTTCTTAGGAGCTGAAATTAGGTACAGTTATAACGTATATTAGTCATACGAAATTTATGTACATTATATATCCATTAGTATACCTAAAAAAGGAGCTGCATACATTTAAAAAAATCACGAGGACCATTAGTGATTTAGATAAAAAATTAAACAATTCAAATTTATCGGTCATTCCTACATTGTTTGTTAGTTATACAATAGTTCGGTAATACCGATTGGAATATTTGATAAAAAGCAATTTAAAGAAAACTTTGTTGAATAAAAATTAATAAAATTATTTGTACATTTTGATGGAGTTGTTACGTTGTCGGTGATGGGCGCTGAAAAGAAATGGAATTACTGTAGTCACATTCCCTAATCGACTTGTTTTTCATATTGACAATAATATTATCTGTAAGGTTGCTTGTTGCATGTTTATTATAATTAATTTGTAAACGATTAATATTATAATCAAATATTTCACAATCTTTTGTCCGTCGCTTCGTAGCTAAAAATAGTGTTAAAAAAGCATTGACAACAGAACATTATACAGGGTTTCCGGGAAATACATGTACAGTGACGGAAATAAAATTTCGTACACTGAGGTTAAGATGTTATGCTATTTTTGAATATTTTGGTAAACTGGGCTTTTTACAATTATCTCACTACAAAGCCTCAGAACTAAATGCGAAAATACAGGATCATTGAATAGAAGGGCTGGAAGTGGCAGAAGAAAAATTTCAAACGAAAATTAAGATAAAATAATACATGACTTCGAAATTAAATATAAAACAGATTATTCAAATATTTAAAAAAAAACATTGGTTTAATATTTTAAAGCGGCACCATTTTTTTCCACTAATAAGTTTAAACGTCTGGGCATTGAGGCCACCAGCATTTGGGCGTGATGAAGATTGTAGGTATTCCAGGTTTTTTCAATTTTATTCCACAACTCATCACTGTTTTGAGGATGGAAATAATTGTTCTTGTTAATTTCTTTCACGATATATAACCCCAAACGTTTTCGATTGGATTGATATCAGGGCTTCTTGAGGGCCAAGGTAATAATGAAATGTTATTTTTCCGTACCCAGTCCGAAACTCTCCTTGCTGTATGGACGGGGCAGTTGTCATGTTGGTATATAAAATTTTCTTGTTGAAATATATTGTTTACCGATGGCAACATAACATTTTGAAGGATGTGTATATAAGCTTGAGTATTAAATCTTCCTCGAATTCGGTGGCATATTCCTAGCCCTCTGCAAGTCATATACCCCCATGCATTAACTGAAAATCTTCCACTTGTTTTAACATGTTGGGTATATTTTTCTTCGTACCGTGTATTTGGCGGCCTATACACTCTTAAGAGCAGTACCTAACCCCTTTAACCACAATGAAAATTGCCGAACGTTTTGCTGGTCAAACGAAAAGAAAAAATAAAAATTGGTATTTAGAAAATAAATTCTACTTTAAATACCTCATCCAGAAAAGTAAATGACGATCGAAAATATTCCCAAAATTTTTTTTAGAAATTTTTTTTATTTTTAGTAATTTTGTAATATCTTAAACAATTCTTTATTGGTCAAAACCAAAATGACTTTCCCGGGTGTAGAATGTTGTACCAAACAATTTTTCTTAAAGCCATTTTTCAATATCGGCCTTACTTTTTTCTCAAAAACGTTGAATTTAAGCGTGTAAAGTGGATTTACGCGCCCAACGTTTTTGAGAAAAAAGTAAGGCCGATATTGAAAAATGGCTTTAAGAAAAATTGTTTGGTACAACATTCTACACCCGGGAAAGTCATTTTGGTTTTGACCAATAAAGAGTTTAAGATATTACAAAATTACTAAAAATAAAAAAAAATTTGGGAATATTTTCGATCGTCATTTACTTTTCTGGATGGGGTATTTAAAGTAGAATTTATTTTCTAAATACCAATTTTTATTTTTTCTTTTCGTTTGACCAGCAAAACGCTCGGCAATTTTCATTGTGGAAAAGGGGTTACTTCCTCTTAACTGCCCGTTATAATAGGACTGAAAAGTATTCTCGATGGTAAATACCTACTACCTTTTCCCAAAAATTCATACCTTGCGGTAAATATTTCAGCGCAAACCCCATTCTTTGCTCTTTATTCATATCGGTCAAAAACGGTTTTTTAGCAGCTACCTTATTTCTTAATTCCGAATTTTTCTTTATACGATTTCTCGCCGTTCTTACTGTCCCAGGAAAGTTAATTTGGTTGTGTGCTTCTACAGCCGTCTGAAATGGATTGTTTTGCAAAAAATCTATCAGATCATTATCTTGATATTCGTTTGAAATTTTTTTTCTGCCACTTCCAGCCCTCTTTCCAATGATCCTGTATTTTCCCATTTAGTTCTGAGGCTTTGTATAGTGCTTCTTGGTTTCCCAAATTGCTCAGCTATTCGTTGTAGAGAAACACCGTCTTCGAATAAAGCAATTATTCTAGCCTTCTCAAGTTCATTCATGTTCACAAAATTTGTTAAAATGAAATAATACAATTGTCAAATCTGATGACACCGATTACAATTTGTTAAAAAGTGAAGTGCATTTCCAGGTGATCCAGGTATACAAAAGCCGACATCACATCAGGAAAAAATAAGTGTACGAAATTTTATTTTTTTAAAACCGACCAGAAAATTTACACTTTCTGGACAATTTTTCGTCTAGAAAATAACGTTTTTCCGACCGGGAAAGTGACATTAGAGACCGGAAAAATATTTTCCGGTAATGTCACTTTTCCGGTCTCTAATGTCACTGTCACCCTGTTTTTTGTTTTTCCAATCGCTCTTTGATAATACAAGATACCTTGATTTCGTTATTATGACAACATTTCGATGTATTGTCCAGTGACAGTTCGTTGATTTTTAGGGTATGGTCCGAATATCACCACCAGTAACCACTGTTAACCGCGACAAATGACAGATCAACCATAAAAATCCGGTTATATTCGGGACGAAAAATCACCATGTTCGTTAAAAGCATAACCTTTAATTTTGAAAAGTCCATGACAGAGTGATAATTTACAGGAATGCTAAATACACTTACTTCTTATAATTTGATTGATATTGATTCTCTGAAAAACTTAATAAGTTACCAACCAACGGCCAAACATTTTGAAATTAAATTTATAACAAAACAAAATATTTCATAATAATGACAAGTGACAGGAGGAACCGCTTGTAACCGGGCGTTTAAGCCGGTGAGCATTTTGACATTTGGGTGACGTGATATCCGAAAACCGTGTTCCAAAATAAACCTATTTTTTGGTTACCGCTATCATTTGGTTAATTACAGAACGCTAAACGACGACACTAGTTACTTTCGGACCATACCCTTAATTTTGTTCTTTATGTCAAACTTGTTTCGCGTAGATTATAAAATATATCGAAGTGTCGGTCTTAAAGAAAATATTGTACGTCACGCAACCGAAAATAAATGTTTTCCAGGTCTCTCCAAGCTTCCAGGACTCGCCTTTGGCTCGCCCTGGAAATGCTTGTCTCGACCTGAAAAACACTACTTTTCGGTCTTGTAACGTAAATTACTATTCCGTCGCTGTACAAGGTTTGACGACAGATTTCCGAATCGACCTGTTTTGGTCCTCAGGAGTGGTTGGTGCAACAGGACTAACAGGAGTATCTTCAAACATTGTGCGCGTAGTTCCGGACACCCTGTATATTCATTACTAAGGTTACCTTACCCTCTCACTCTTCGGCTACCCTGAAATTAGTATTATATTGTGATTGATAAACAAGAACCACCCCCTTGTTTCTTTAGGTAATAACACATACAAAGGAAACCACCTGACCTAACCGCACATTAAGAATTTTTATTTATAAATAAACAATAATTAACTTGTTATTGAGACATGTTTTTATAAATAATGCAAGGTTTCGTTTATTTTTAACACAGTTTATTGTTATTTCTTGAACGTACATTACACAAAACAACTTAAACAACGTTATTTAAATAAGAATATGCAATTATTTAAGCATGTTGAAGGTAGACATGTCAACAGATCGCCGAAAACCAATTGCTATCTACCACACTCACGGCCGGTTGCACATTAATCGGGTTTCATTCATTTTTACCAATGATTAACATTGAAAACGTAAAAAATGATAAAAATGTTGCTAATATTTCGAAAACTACTGAATATAATTTTTGAAAAATTGGCAATGGAAAATCGCATGAGACCGTTGACGGCTTGCCCGAACTCCACTTCGCGTCGTTCGGGTTTGTTCGCGTGCGGAAAAGTACCACTTTCCGCACTCGTTAGGTAAATAACTATTATTAGTTTCAACATGTTTTACAGTTTTCATTGCATTCACATGGTGACCACACCTACCATGTCATTTGGAATCGGTTTTTAATGACGAATTTTTGTTAATTCTACTTTCAGATTCTCTAGAATGAAGCTAGATCCGATCAAATTATCCGTGCCCATATTGGGCATATTGCTATGGATCCTAACGACCCATGTCGCTATTTTTTCCAATGCCAGCGCTCAGTATTACGCTTTACCCAGTCTAAACGGTAAGAATAACATTTTAATGGCATTCCAAAAAACTTCAGAGTTCTTGGACAAATAACAGCAATAACAGTAGGTGAAAAAATTTTCAAAAATGTTTTTAACTGAATGTTTCTATTTTCAAGTCTACCATCTCCTGTTGCTGTATAGCCCCTTAAATTATGGGACACCCTGTATATACATATACAGGGTCATTCACCAGTACTTTGAAAAACGTCGGTTGTTGACATTATTTCTAGAGATTTTAGTTTCGGAAATTAAAAAAAAAAATGGGTTAAATTTGGAACATTTAGTGAACACTTAAATATAGCTAATTTGAAAGTACCATGCATCCTCGGAGACAACCAGTGACGTCGATACGAAGTTATTCTATCATATTTTTTATAAAAATTATATTATGACGCTGATATTTTTTTAAAGTTATTTTCCAGTTATTCGGATTATTTGTCGAAATGCTCTGAAGTCATTTTATTGGGATGCTTTGCTCGATCACTAATAAGCATGTATGGAAAAAAACTGCAAAAAATACTTAAGCAGCAGCTCTTTTCAATACTGTCTTTAATTGACACAAACTTGGTAGGTTGTCTGTACTTCAAATACGTTTATAATATAATATATTTAACCAGAATAAACTTGCGTAAATATCATATTTCCCTATTTAAACACCTACCAAGTTTTTCCTTAGACCAATGGTTAATCTATTAACCGAGACTTTTTCTTTTTCTACAACCATTCTCTTTTAGGCTGTAATAAATAAACACACAGAAAAAATGTGTGGAGACGTAAATTAACCATTAAAAAAATGGTGGTATATTGAATATAACGTAAACGTTGTAAAAGCGTTCCTGGTGGGAGGTAAGACAAATTTTTGTCGAAAAAGCCTAGAACATTTTTTATGTGACCTCCTTTTTTTAAAGGACATAAGAGATGTATCCGGTTCTTTTTTTGCTAAATAAAAATTTTTATTATTTGTAAAAGTGCTTGGGTGAATGATGGGTTAGGTAGGGTAGAGTTTGAGGATATTTGTAATGTGTTATTTTGACACAGCATATTTTTAATATTGCCATTCGCAATTTGAACCAGCGACCACCAATGAATTTAAAGGGCGGGAAAACTCTGGTAAGGAAAATTCATCGCGTTTTCCTATTTTTTTAACAATTCATTTCTCATTGCTAATAACTAAAGCGCGGAATATATGCAAAATTCATATATATGCATTTATATATTGTCAATTTTATAATAAAATGCATATTTTTCATAAATTATTATTTTAAGAGCCTATTTTTATGTTTTCGGCTTGTATAAGGAGATATTACCAGGAGTTTGTTTACCTCCAGAACCTGTAATAACCCGGTGGGGAACACGGATTGAGGCCGCAATATTCTAGGCAGCGCATTTCGAAGCCATTAAAGAACTACATTTGAATTTAGATTACGATTCGCAGTGTGTTGTGCAAAATAAAGAGTTATTAAAAAGTGCAAGTGTAGCTAAAGATCTTGTTTTTATTAAAGTTAATTTCAGTTTTATACCGGACATAATATCCTCGTTGGAGAGTAGAAATTTAAGTTTAAAAGACTCAATTAGTATTGTTGAAACTTTTTCCGCTAAATGTAACAACATTCCCGATAAATTAGGAGGTCAAGTAAGGAACCAATTGGATGTAACTGTCAAAAAGAATGAAGGATTTAAATACTTAACTGCAGTAAAAAGCATTTATGAGGGTAAACCATCCAACGAAGTTGTACCTTGGCCTTATATTTTGCTACATCAGTAGATGTTGAAAGAAGCTTCTTTTTGCATAAACATATTTTTACTAATAGAAGACAATCCTTTTTAGTTGAAAATTTGGAAAAATATTTAATAATAAATGTCTTTACTACAATTTTAGGTTAAAAAATTGTTTACTTTTATTTTTCTTTGTTTTTTTTTGCATTTCTTTAAAAACGAACATATTTTTTATAACCCAACGTGTTTCTTTACCTTATTTTACTATAATAAATTAAGAAATATTGCATACCAGTATGCATATTTGGTAAAGAAAGATGCATGCATATTTTAAAGGCAAACAATATGCGCATATTTTGGCTGAATCTAAATGCATATAATCCGCCCTTTACTTATGTAGAACTTATCTTATACCACTGTCGTGTGGCCGTGGGTATATTTTTAATGGTCATTGTTATTTAATTCTTCAAATTTGATCGTTAAGTCCTAAAAATATTTTTAACTCTTAAGAGGAAGTAACCCCTTTACCACAATGAAAATTGCCGAACGTTTTGCTGGTCAAACGAAAAGAAAAAACAAAAATTGGTATTTAGAAAATAAATTCTACTTTAAATACCCCATCCAGAAAAGTAAATGACGATCGAAAATATTCCCAAAATTTTTTTTAGAAATTTTTTTATTTTTAGTAATTTTGTAATATCTTTAACAATTCTTTATTGATCAAAAGCAAAATGACTTTCCCGGGTGTAGAATGTTGTACCAAACAATTTTTCTTAAAGCCATTTTTTAATATCGGCCTTACTTTTTTCTCAAAAACGTTGGGCGCGTAAATCTACTTTACACGCTTAAATTCGCTTTACGCGCCCAACCTTTTTGAGAAAAAATTAAGGCCGATATTGAAAAATGGCTTTAAGAAAAATTGTTTGGTACAACATTCTACACCCGGGAAAGTCATTTTGCTTTTGATCAATAAAGAATTGTTAAAGATATTACAAAATTACTAAAAATAAAAACATTTCTAAAAAAAATTTTGGGAATATTTTCGATCGTTATTTACTTTTCTGGATGGGGTATTTAAAGTAGAATTTATTTTCTAAATACCAATTTTTGTTTTTTCTTTTCGTTTGACCAGCAAAACGTTCGGCAATTTTCATTGTGGTGAAGGGGTTACTTCCTCTTAAGGTTTTGTCAATACTAAAATATTTATAAAAATTTAAACGTTTATCTTTAATATTAACATAAAGGTGTGACTAAACTTCTTAAGTATGAAAGCATAATATCGTGATTGAAGAATACATTTTTTAGGTTTAAGTTTATGATGTTAATGGTTTTTTTCCATCCCGGTTTTTTTTTGTCGTCTTTCCATAATCATGCTATTAAAAATTATTTAAAACATCATGTGGGTATTTTTTTTCATGGAAACATTTTCAATATTAAAATATTTATCGAACTTATATACAGGGATTAGCAATAATAAGTTCTTAGAAGGCAATAAAATAATTTCATTGAACTGGTTTAGTACAACAGGTCTTTATCTGTATGCTACTGTCTTTACATTATTTTTGGTTATTCCTTTGCGTTCGGTATTGTCACCTATTGCAAAATTTTACGCGGTAATGCCACAACAAAACAAATAATATATCATTCAAAAGAAAACCTTTTACATCATTTTTCTTACAGTGATTTCTTATAAATAATTTTTTTCCAAAATGATATAATCACTTTAGTATGTTAGCCAAAAATTTGTTTACTCGGTTTATTTTAGAAATGGAAAATAGGACACGAATAGATTGTGATTGTGACTACAATTTCTCAATGAGTTTTTTCTCGAAGACGCGACCGTCTTGCGTAGAATTGTGCACTATAAATACATCATTATTAAGTTTAAAAATAGATGGAGAGCAACAAAACGCTTATTATTTAAAAACCGGTTTCACTGTCGAACTTTTTATTAGATTATTATGGAGATCAACAACATTGGGCAGGTTATAATATGCTTTAAAAACGTAAGTCATGTCTATCTCCGTAAAGACAAATGTTTCCATGGAGAACAATTACTATTTCTGTGCATAAATCAACAAAAGTTTGACACGATATTAAAACTTTCACAAATGCCTTGAATATAAAAAAAACCATTAGCATTAACATGCACTAACAAACTTTCCATCCAAAGCAAACCCCCTTCATTCGTATTTTGGACCGATTTAGGCCGACCGACCCTTGCTTGACTTGCCGAGTATGTTCGCAGGTTTCGAGTCCAATGCCATCAGCAGTAGTACCGAGGCCGATCGCGACTTGGTGGACATTCTGGAAGAAATTACATTGAAAGAGTTGAACGGTACCGTGAAATTCGCCGAAAATGTCATTGGGTATATGAAGAGGTTGGAGAATAACTTGCTGTGGTCTAATATTAAGGTAGGAATAATAATACGCAAGCATTTCTTTTATTTGTATGTGAAAATGTCAATGTGATTAAAGAATTGTCCGTTGTTGATAGGTGGCAGATGGTACACCATCTCACGGCATGTTGATTTCATTCGGCCCAGAACCCGAAGCATTGAACAGGGGAAGAGATGCGTTGATTGCCCTGAAAGCCTCGAATCAACTACTAAATATCTACTGTGATAGGTAAGATATAACATTATTCACCTGGCCAAAAAGAAACAATACAGTCTGTGTTTATATGATATCCTAAAAAGTTTCCTCTCCCACACCTTTATAGGTTGTCAAAGGCCAGTTCCAAGAGGATCACCTATCAAGATTGTGCCCAATTAATGTCGAGGTTCACGTTTCATGCTACCTCACTGTCTGACACCTGTAAAATGTTGGATGCCCCATGTGAAGAGAGCCAGCACAATTCGCCTTACCGGACTATCAACGGGAGCTGTAATAATGTGGAGAAAGGACATCAGGGCGAATCATTCACTGGGTATGTACACATTTAGGTCCAGATGAAAAAAATTGACACAGATTTTTAAAAATGTTCGTTTTAAATATTTATTTGTCCTGGCAGATACTCCAGATTGCTCTACGCAGACTATTCGGACGGGGTACACGAACCCCGTCGTTCCGTCACCAAGAGACCCCTACCTAACGCACGAGCAGTGGTCACTAGTTTGGTGAAGTTCGGAGATAAACCTGCGAAAAAGAGTACGTTAGCTTTAATGCAATGGTCTCAGTTTATCGAACACGATTTGGGCCGGTCTGCCACAGCAAAAGCAAGTAAGTAAACCATTAATCCTTGTTATCAATGTGCATTTTGAATAAAGAACTGTAAGCAGTTGAAAACAGCAATTCATCCTCCGAATAAACGTTTAGTTTGTGTCGAGCATGTTTAATAAAATGTGAAATTTGAATTGCAGATTGGATTTATAATAAAACTAGCGTGTACCCGGCCTGCGTTGCAGCCCGGCATTATACGACGTCGCTTTCTCTGAGATAATAAGGCGAGTTCACCATCACGTCAAGATTTATAAATACAAACCCGAACAAACCTCTAAATTTATCAGTGTTTCTCTACAATATTATGCATGTATTATACATAAAAACCTTTCTCTTGAATCACTCTATCTATTTAAAAAAGCCGCTTCAAAATCCGTTGCGTAGTTTTAAAGATTTAAGCACATATAGGGACAGACGGGCGACAGCGACTTTGTTTTATACTATGTTAAGATTTGCTTTGGGTGGCTTTCTCCGTTGCTAGCAATTATTATTTGTTTCAGTTCATACAGACAGTTCAATAGAATGCTGCAGCGAAGAAGGAGACAGCCTATCACCGCGATACGTGCATCCTTTTTGCTCTCCCATTTACGTGTCCGATGACGATCAGTACGCCAAGCAAGGAGTGAACTGTCTTAGTTTCGTTCGATCAATACCCGCCATTAGATCCGACTGTAGTTTCGGTGCTTCTGATCAAGTACGTCTCAAAGAAAAACGACATTTTTGAATTGTAATTTAAATATTATTTCTTTACCTCTAGGTGAACCAAGCCACGCACTACCTCGACGGCTCTCAAATATACGGCTCTACTTATGAAAAAACTCTCCAGTTGCGATCGTTTAAGGATGGAAAAATGGCAACGTCGGAATCGGAAAACAGAACGTATTTACCTCTTTCGACCCACCCGACCCAAGATTGCCAGATTTTCTCGATGAGTTCAACCTGCTTTGAAAGCGGTGACGCTCGCGTCAATTTTCAACCACAGGTAAAGTTCGGGACAAAAATGTAATGATTTTTTTTTGGTATTTGTATGTTTCTATAATATATAATAAGTAAGGAACGAAATGAAAATGTCAACATACTATATTGAATATGCCATATTATGTTAACTTGACATTTATTTACAGCTGGCCCTTATGCATACTCTGTGGTACAGGGAACATAACAGAATAGCCGAGGCCTTGTCCCAATTTAATCCACATTGGGATGATGAGAAATTGTACCAAGAGACCAGGAGAATTGTGATCGCGGAAATGCAGAAAATAACTTATTGGGATTGGTTAGCTGCAGTTTTAGGTAATAAATATATTTTGCCGTTCTGTTGAATCACGATTTATCGGCATCAAACGACATATTTAAATACCACACTTGTTTGCAGGAAAATCCTCCCAACAAAAAATCACCTCGTCTTCCTCCTACGACAGGCGGGCCGACGCCACTGTCTCAAATTCCTTCGCCACTGCCGTGATGCGTTCCATAAAATCTCTGTCGGACGGCGTCCCGAGGTTCTACGACGAGGACAGGGTTGCCAACGAGTCGATTTTCATGAGAAACTACTTCAACAATCCCGCCGTCTTGAGGCAAAAAGGAGTTTTGGATGCACTGGCTAGAGGTCTGGCAACGCAGCCCAGTCAGAAGCTGGATATTTATTTCGCTAAAGACGTAAGTGTTCTGCGATATTTTTTTCTTTTAAACTGTAGAGTTGGTAGCATTGTTGGGTACATGGTGGCAACCAGAGAACTCAAAGCCAACGAGAAGCGACAGCTCGGCGTTTTGCGTGTCCTGTTTTGGTAGGCGCATGTGGCAAATAAGTTGTGTATCGCTAAAAACCATGTGCTCGTCTAAGATGTGTTTAGTCCGCGAGCTGACGTTACGCCTAGCTAATTGTGATATTATTTTGTTTTCGTTCTGTTGCATTTGCATCTGTACTAAAAAGTAAGGTCGCTCAGTGTAGAAAATAAGCAAGTTTTCTCGGAGTATCAAGCTGTGGATCGACCGTTATCGTTGTGTGAAGGTCACTGAAAAACGACAAGTCGATATCAAAGGTACCGACAGGTATTGTCGCTTCTGGTTTGCTGTAATATTCTGTGGTGGCAACTGTGCAATATAAATTGTAATAGATTGTTTTGTTTCAGTTGATCAACAAACTCTATACCAACGGTCGTTTTGGATTTGACGTGCTCAGTTTCGACTTACAAAGAGGAAGAGACCACGGACTTCCCACTTATACCGCCTATCGGCGACTTTGCGGCCTTAGAGAGGCGAAAAGTTTCGTCGATTTTATTGACGTTATGAGGGAAGAGGTATGACAAGTAAAATGTTAAATTCTTCTACTTGAATTATTTAAAAATATAGAAGGTATACAGGTCACTTAAGATACTTTTAAACAAAATTGTACGTATCATCAAGCAGTTGCTAGATTTATTGGAATTGCCATTGGCGCAATGAAATGTAAGGACGGAAAGATGAGGGATCGGGTAAACTTGTAAACAATTTGGTCTTTACTTTGAAATATCTTTGATAAGGACTTACATATTAAGTATGTGCCATTTTTTTAGGATATTATGGCTTTACAACTTGTCTATGCTGCTCCCGATGATGTGGACCTGATGATTGGTGGACTTCTCGAGAAACCAAAGGGAGACACTTTGTTTGGACCGACCTTCTCGTGTATTTTAGCCGATCAAATGTTAAGAACACGTAAAGGTAAGTTTTGCCGATATGATGAGTTTTTTTTAGAACGCCGCCTTTATAAACTAATATAAAGTTTTATAACAATTTTTCCGTTTCCGTAACAATTTAACTTACTGGCAGAAATTTTGCACCAAGAGTAAATACTGATTTTCCAAAAAATTATATTCTTAATTAAAAGTTGTAAATGAAGAAATATTTCGTGTAACGTAAACAAACGGAATACTGTAATTTTGACAGGTGTCAAATATAAAAAAATTTAATTCGAATATGAATGTTATAATCGAAAATGCTACTTTATTAACAACTTGTCACTTTTGACAGCCGTCGACTTTATACATTTTTTTCGCTCTTCCTCCCTTTATATCACCACCATTTTTTTGTTTCCGAATTTTTCCTCTGTAGCTGTCTGTCATTTTTTGAGATGAAATTAAAATTTTTTTTTTACTTTTTCGCAGACGAAACGTTTTTTTTTTGCGCTGCAAAACGTTGACAGGTCGGGCTAAAAAAAATTTTTGACCTCTGTAACTAGTTAGTATTTCACCTGACTCCTGTCAAAGTCGCCCCATAAATAACCAAGATATAGTTGATAGCCGTCCACAATTTTTGACATTTGTCATTTTTTTTTCAAATTTTCCACGTTTAGTACTTAAATGTCCCTGGATTTCTGCGTAAATTTTTCGTCCATTTACATAAATAAATAAGTTTCATATGACAGTTGTCAAATTTTGCTGATAAGTGTCAATTTTTTTTCAAATTTTCCACGTTTACTTGAACATCTCTGGAATTCCGCGTAAATTTTTCATCCATTTACATAAATAAATAAGTTTTATATGACAGCTGTCAAATTTTGACAGGTAAGTGTAATTTTTTTTTTCTTACCGAGATAATTTTTAGTTAAAGCTGTCATAATTTGACAGATTGAGCTGACACATTTTCACGATTTGATAGTTTTCTTTTTATCGATGAAAACGATTCTGGGTCCAAACTCATGTTCAATAATAGATGCGATAGTCTCATCGGTTCTACCACTTACTATTTCCAACCAATACTAATAATAAATTCAATCGGGCTTCTAATTTTTAAACTTAATTTCAGGAGATCGATATTTCTACGACAATCAAGATCAACCAAAACCGTTCACCAAGGATCAATTGGGGCAGATTCAGAGGACTTCTTTGGCTAGAATTATGTGCGACAACGGAGATTCGATTCAGAAAATGCAGCCGAGGGTGTTTGAGAAAATCGGAAAAAGGTAAGGAAAGGAAATACGCCTAATTTGTTGTGCAATCCTCTAGGAAGACGGAATTTGATACCTACAAAACTGTCAAATTTATTTTTAGGCGTTTGACCCGTTCTAGGTTCAGTTGGTTAGGTTTGACACTTATCCTGCCTGTTTAATCGAGCCTACATCATCTACGAATCATATATCAATTTTTTACTTGTGTTTTTTTATGACCACAACTGTATTCTGTTTCACTCATTCCTTCTGAAATTCCAGGAGGCCTTGTATTACACAATATCACAAAGTACCAATCGTAAATTTTTAGTTGTAGGTATTTCATTCCATGCTTTAAGTATCTTCAGTCTGAGTTCCTCTCGGCTTCTCGGTTTAAAATCATGCCTATACATATATTTTGTCATTTCTCCCCAAACTTTCTCAATAGGATTAAGGGTCTGGACTCTTTAAACTCTACGGTGGATTGGTACGTTGTCGTGCTGGAAGATGTAATCGTCATATATCACTCCAACCGATGGAATCATGACTCGAAGAAGAATATCTCCATATAAACAACAACCTTCGGTAGTCCCTAAACAATTTGCAAAACTCCTGGGACCCTAGCACTAATCCAAGTCTAAATATTAATCGAAGAAGTTCAGTTTGATTAGTTTTATGTTTATGGATATATCTCTCGTCATACCTCATATTTCTGGGTCTATATATACGAATGTTGCCGTTGTTCCATGATTGGAATGTTTTTTCGTCAAGAAAATATCACTCTTTCCTATATTATGTTATTCTGGTTGAGATATTCTCTACAAAATTCTACTATTATCTGTTTGTTTTCATCAGTCAAAAATATTGTTTTAACGGCACATCGGTTATTTGTATCTGACGTTCCCTAGCCGATGTTTTGCTGTTGAATTTCTATTCTATTCTATTTTATTCTATTCAAGGAAATTGGTTTCCTCTTTAGCGTTTCAGGCTGTCTTGAAAGGATGTTCTCTTAAAAAGTTGACAAGCTCTGTCTCGTCATCGTCGCCATTTTCCGTCGAGGTCTTTCAGGAGGAAGGGTTTCTCCTAATTTCCCCGCATTTCTCAATTTATCACGCTTACTCTCAATTCCGCTGCAATATCTCTTAAAGGTACCCTCTCCCTCAACCTGGTATGAATTATATCTTTTTGTTCTACAGTTATAATGCTGGCATTATCGTTTTTATACAGTGTCACCAGTGAAGTCCGCATCATATGGGATTTTTTTTATTAATAGCTTTATTTAAAATTTGATTTTGCACTTTGGCATCAAGTTCTGCTTTGATCAAGATGAAAATTAAGCAAAAAAATAGTAGTCACGTGATCCGCATTATCTGTCAAATTTTAATTTTTTTCCAAAAAATAATTCAAAAGTGATGTTATTTCTGAAAATATCGAAAAAAGTTATTAGAAAAAGTTTTTTTAAATGCAGTTTCTAGTCTACATGCAAAGTTTCAGCTGCATAAGACAATTTTGATTTTTTACCCATATTTTGTAAATTGCACCACTTTTGCAAAATAAGACTCAACGCAACCTACATTAAACTTCTCAGGTTTGACAAGGCCTTATTTCAGATACATTTTCTTTAAAGTAGCGCCATATTAAATGTGTGTTTTTCTACAAAATCAAAATTGGGCTATTAAAATTTGGTCGCATGTGATGCAAAGTTTATTTGTTTTTGACCCTGTATAAGGTAACTTCATAAAATAAGTATTTTTGAAAACGTAATTTGTGTCTAAAAGTAATACACCCTAATATTAAGACAAAAAAGAACACAGTGTCTTCAGTAAAGTGTTTTAAGTGGAAAATAAATTTTATTTTAACAACGTAAAGTTTACTTATCTATTTTCAACGATTTACTTTAAAACCCCTATATTATAATTTATTATTAAGCTATGTCATAATAACGTTAACGTTTATTACTTTCAGACACAAACTACGTTTTCAAAAATACTTATTTTATGAAGTTACCTTATACAGGGTCAAAAACAAATACACTTTGCATCACATACGACCAAATTTTAATAGCCCAATTTTGATTTTGTAGAAAAACACACATTTAATATGGCGCTACTTTAAAGAAAATGTATCTGAAATAAAGCCTTGTCAAAACTGAGAAGTTTTATGTGGGTTGCGTTGAGTCTTATTTTGCAAAAGTGGTGCAATTTACAAAATATGGGTAAAAAATCAAAATTGTCTTATGCAGCTGAAAAAGCATGTTGGCTGGAAACTACATTTTAAAAAAGTTTTTCTAATAACTTTTTTCGATATTTTCAGAAATAACCCCACTTTTGAATTATGCTTGAAAAAAATTAAAATTGGACAGATAATGCGAATCACGTGACTACTATTTTTTTGCTTAATTTTCATCTCGATCGAAGCAGAACTTGATGCCAAAGTCAAATTTCCTATTAATAAAAAAAATCTCATATGATGCGGACTTTACTGGTAACACTGTATATAGCAAATGTAGCAAATATTGATGACGATATAATATAGTTGATACAACCAAGAAACTAACACATAAACAACGTTATAATTTTTGAGAAAAATGATTACGAATATCTGTCACTTTCACCTAAAAAGCATGTCGATAGTTTTAAAATGTATTTTATTTTCAGTAATCCTCTCTTGGACTGTGCCGAAATACCAAAGTTAGACCTGAGCCTTTGGCAAGAGTTTGAACCGAACTCGATCAGATACTAGATTTCTGAGCCTTTGAGGAACGTTTTCCTCCACAAGACTGACTACAAATGGCTGTTTTTTAGATTTAGGATCGTAGATTAGATTTTTTTACGTTGTGTTTTGATGTGTCATCTATCGTACTTGCGCAATTTTTGTCCAGTATACCCCATTGGAGTTATGTCATTTACGAACATTAAGTTCAAAGACGAGTTGTTTTAAACTGTGCGATGGTATGCTGTGGTAAAAATTGTACCAGTTGATGGAACTATTCAAACAATGATATGAATAACGTGAAACTTCAGAACTAAGCGTTTTATTGCCATAAATATTTTTACAAAGGACTTTATAGTAAAGACTAGATAGAAGTAGAAATAAGGAACCCACTATCGTGAGCTTTATTACCCTATATAATATATTAAGGTTTATGACCAGTGTAATAATGTGTTTACCTTTTGTGTCCTGGTAGACGCACACCCCAAAACCTTATAGTTTGTCGTCTTATTTTTCAGTTATAGCTTTAAAGAGGTAACCTATTCTATCAGTATTTGCTTTTTAGTATGTAGAGTCCTCGCGCACTTGTAACGTTTCAATCCCGCAATTATTTAGTTGAAAAACGGAACGGAAAATTACACTTTACTTTAGAGTCTTTGGAACACACATTACAACAAGTTTTGACCAATCACTACACCAATTATTAGACCTTTAATTAGCATGTGCGCGAGTGCCCTTAGAATTTGAACGCTTTTAATTAAAAAAAAAATGGTTTATTTAAATCAATGTAATTAAAAAAATAATTCAGTGACTCAAGTGGAGAACAATACGTTTGATTCTTCTACACATTTTTGTGCCAGTTTATCTCGTAAACGTACAAAATAGAAAATAATAAATTACTATAGAAAATATGTTTAAAAACAAATGGTAAAAACAAAATCAAATTTTTGTAGGAGAAAACCAATGAGCTGGTACCTATTATAGATGAAACAATAACAAATTACCATTGCATTTCTAAGCTACATTAGCTTCAGTTTTTACGGTTTTATAACTTAATGTTAGATGATTTTTACTGGTACTTACATAGGTATAATAACCATTAGCAAAATTTTTAAAACTCACTTATCCAGAATGTACTATACACTATACAGGGTTTTGATAAAGAAACGAAAATTTAGACTTAACGTGGAATTGTTATCGTAATTCAACCTATTTCGCCTTGTTGTTTTTTTAGTTACTATTAACATACAGCGTGTCCAGAGAAGTTCTAGACATATGGGAATTTTCTTTATTGTTGATTTTACGAAAAAAAGTTATTCTTTATAAAAAGTTCTGCTTGATGCGCAAATAATATTGACATATCAAAACTTAATATATCATGTACAGGGCGGCAAAAAAATATAGAAACACAGAATTGCGTTAAGAGGGAAGTATCCGCGATTTTTATTTTAGAGCAAATTATAAGAAAATTTTACTAAGGACTACAAAACGCGGTCAGATACAATTTTTCGTTGAAATATTTTAATTTACAGGGTACCATCAAAAAATCTCTTGTTAATGAGTCATAAAATATTAAATGATTTTTGACTAACATGTCAATATTCGTTACTATTGTATTGCACATAGTTGTTGCGAAATTGTTGCAGGTAAAAATATTTTGCAAAGGCTTTTTGATGGTACCCTGTAAATTAAAATATTTCAACGAAAACTTGTATCTGACCGCGTTTTGTAGTCCTTAGTAAAATTTTCTTATAACAATTTGCTCTAAAATAAAAATTAAGCGTACTTCCCTCTTCACGTAATTCTATATGTTTCTATATTTTTTTGCCGCCCTGTACATGATATATTAAGATTTGATATGTCAATAATATTTGCGCATCAAGCAGAACTTTTTATAAAGAATAACTTTTTTTCGTAAAATCAACAATAAAGAAAATTCCCATATGTCTAGAAGTTCTCTGGACACGCTGTATAAACAAGATAGTCGGCACATTATTTAGGTAATATCTGACATAAAGTATCAATTTATTTCTTTGACTAAGATTTAAATAAAATCAATATCGTCTGCACATTATTTAGGTAATATCTGATATATTACAAAAATATCAATTTATTTCTGTGTGTGCTTATTTTGGGAGAATTGTATAGTGAAAGAACCATGATATAATAATGTTTAAAAAATTCTTAACCGATATTTTTCGCTATACAATTCTCCTAAAATAATTTATGAAATTCCTTAATATTTATTTAATAGGTATGTCAATTATTACCTATAGAATATGTCAATAAAGGTTTTATTTAAATTTTGTTAGCTAGGAAAAATAAATAAATTTACCTCAGATGCCGACCCTGTATTTTTTGAATTGAACCGAATATTTGGCTCATATTTTTTCTCTCAATTCTTATATTTTTGAGTTTTTAAAATTTTCTCTAATTGGTAGCAGAAGTATACTTCTGTGTTTGGAAGACATGACGTACTTATGATGTGAATTTTACGAAATATTTATAACTGCCTTTTTTGTATATCGTTTGTTATAATCACTAATAAAGTATTTGTTAAAAATACATCACTGTTTTTTTTACGCTTTTTGTTACGTGGAATCCAATTACCGCGTGGTCACCCGACAGGCTGGCCATGGGAATTCCCCTAGTACGGGTGTTCCACCAAGGAGGTAATCGGCTATATGTCAGAAAGTAATAACACTAGGACTTTGGGAAAAAATATATATCCATAAAAGCGGCCAAGAGAAATTGCTGGAAATTATTTTCAAGTTCGCAAAATGACCGCTTGGGGGCGTAAGAAAACTTTCAAAATAGAAATGCCGATTTGCTAATGATTTTTCTTCATAAAAATATGTTAAAAATATAAGCATTGTATTCTTCATAAAATTATGCAACTTTATGTTAGGAATCGTTTTTTTTTTATTTTCAATAATAAATAATATATAAAATAAAAAAGTTGATGATGGTCGCTCGAATCCGAAACGTCGGATTAAAAAACTAACCCCATCAGCTTGTAGAGGAAGAAAAGTTATCATAAGGAACTGAAAACCGCAACGTGATATATTTTGTTAAACTAGAGAAATTAGGGATAATAATAATTAATATGGAAAAATAGGCCATTTTTTGAAACATTCATTAATCAATTAAATCACTTCTTCTATATTCTACTATACTGGGCCGAGTAATGAATATAAGACCGAGCACCGGGTACTCATTACTCGGTGAAAATTCTGGCCGAGCACCGAACTACTCTGTACTCGATGCAGCCCTAGTGTATATATTATACAGAGTTATTGCATTGCCTCTTTGAATAAATAAACTAATTTTTAAGCTGTGGATTTGACTTTAATTCGGTCTAATTGCAAGAAACAAAAATTAAGTGTTATAAAAAAATATTTCTAATATGTACTTGGTCATCGGCATCCCTTTAAGGTAGTTGATAACGAATTCGTAGTCCTTCTTTTTCTCTCGAACCCCACCTCTCCTTCTAATCTTACTAAGGAGACAGGAAAGTAGCCAATCTAAAACAAATCACAAAATTTCTAAAAGGAACGTTCAACTTAGCCGTTGGTTTTGCTGTTTAAAAGTTACTAAAAGGAATTCGGCCAATATAATGCAGGCCTCCCTGATGAATACACCCCTGTGTAGAAGTAAATACGAATAATATTATTATGCCCTAAACACAGACCCAGATTTTTAAAATTTGATTTGAGATTTTTAACTTACATGGTCATTCTCGCTCCTTCCTTTCCAATACCCATCTCTATATCCATCCTTGCCTATTACACTTAGCACTTGTCCTGCTCTAACACTTAATTGGTACCTGTCTCTGGCTTCGAAATTTTCCAGAACTACTACTTTTAACTGGTAGAAAGGATATAATAGTTTTGTATTTTCATCTAACCTAAAATTATTTTATTATGACAACCAGGAAACCCTGGACCTGGAATATTCAGATGAGGTTGGTATTTAACGGTTAGATTGGCCTGCAGGTAGTCCGGATTTGAACCCCATCGAATATTTTTGGAATCAATTTTAAAAAGCTGTTCGTCTATGCAACCAGGCACTTAAGAGGACACAGGATAGCTCACTTTCTGAAGAATAGAATGCGTTCTGTCATTACAGCCTTTACTACTGTCTTAAAATTGTTTAAATAAAAAATGCATACCTCGACAAAATGTCACGAAAGACCTTAACCTACCTTTCAAAATTTTCTCTCAAACTGCACGTTTCATAATACAAAACTAATTCCTCTACGCTGCTAAAGTACCTAGATCGTGAAAGGTAGTATTTATTAGAAGCACCAGGTATATTACTGGTTGTGTTTATTCTCATATGTTTCACAGAAGTGGCAGAGGTCCTAAAAAACATATGCATATTTTTATATTAAATAACCATTTCATCAAAGTTGGAGAAAATTTGGTCAAGAAAATTCCAATGAATCAAAAAGAATATTATCCAGATGTAGAAATAAATTCAAGTTCTATGTTTTTAAATAATAAAGATATCACATGTGAAGAAATAGGCAAAATAATTGATGAGCTTAACTCGAAGAAAGCAACGGGATTTGATAATATTTCCATCAAAATTATTAAAAGTCTAAAGTATAATATAATTCCTATATTACATCATCTAATCAAAATTTCTTTTAAAACCGGGTTATTTCCAGATAAATTAAAAAGAGCAAAAGGATCATCAGTTTTTAAAAATGCAGATAAATATTTTAGTAGTAACTATCGCCCAATTTCGGTTTTACCCGCATTTTTAAAGATTTTTGGAAAAATTTTAAATAATAGAATAGTAAATTTTTTAAAAGAAAAAAAAATTACCCTCTCCATTTCAATATGGTTTTCGTAAATTTAGAGATACAGAAGTTGCAGCTGCAGATATTATCAAATATAATATTCAACAAAACGTTGATAGCAACCAAAAATGATGCCTACTGTCCTAGATTTGTGTAAAGCATTTGATACAGCCAATTTAACTTAAATGCCTATACAATATTGGAATTCGGGGAAATATTTATTTATTGTTAAAAAATTATTTAAGTAATAAAAAGCAGTTTGTTCAAATGGAAAATATTAAAAGTTCACAAAAAAACATAACTAGTGTTGTTCCGCAAGGATCAACCTTAGGACCTACTTTTTTAAAATCTAAATTAATTCTACAGCAAAATTAAATTTAACAGGTAAAATAAAATTGCTTGCTGATGATACTACTATTGTATATTTTTATGAATACTATGCTCAAATTCATAATAACATTAACCACGACCTAAATATAATATGTAAATGGCTTGAAATTAATAAATTATCATTAAATTTTAATAAATCATCTTTTATGTTTATAAGTAAATCAACATTAAAAAATAATAAAATTTCTTCACTATTTTTCAATAATATGTTAATACAATTAAATTTTTTAGTTTTATATATTCATGAAAATTTAAGTTGGAAAAAACATATTGAATATTTAACATCTCACCAATAATTGGCATTTTGTTTAAAGCTTAAAATTATATATCATTAAAATATATATTATTCTTTGGTTTATTTAAATTACTGTAGGTATATGATTTCAATTTAGGGATCAGCGAATTTAACTACAATTCAGCCATTAAAAAACTTACAAAACAAAATAATTAAATGCATACATAAACTTCCTTTTTTAGAACCAAAATTTATTATAATTCTAATACCTACATTACCTACACTCTATTACTATTAAAGAAAAACAATCGAATATGATATTTCCTTCGACCAACATTATTCACATCACGAGACAAAACCATCATATTCAAAGACCTATGGGAAAGAGTACTTTTGGCCAAAGATCAATATTATAATATAAAGGAATAACAATTTACAATAGTTTGCCGAAAAAAATATCAAAATTATGGACTTTTTAAAAAAATATTTTTTAAAACCAAACTAACTTTAACGTATTATATTATGATATTTTTTGTAAATGGTTATTATATATATTTTTTTATCTACAACCATTTAATAATAGGTGCATGATACTTCTGATAATAAGAACATTATGCTATCCATAATACAACAAGTGTAATTATCACAAAACAACAAGTGTAATATTTCCAATATTTCCCATATGAACTCAACTTTTTTTTCTGATAATAAGAGCATTATGCTATCCATAATACAACAAGTGTTATTATCATAAAACAACAACGTTCGTTATCGACAATACAAAATATAATATACATATATAAATAGTCGTGTGTTTACCTTTAAAACAAAGTAGGTAAAAATGTTGGTTAAACCCCATTTATACCCCAATATTAAGAACAAAAAAATTCTACACTTGATAAAATAAAATAAAAAATATACATAACATGGCATTGATTCTTAAATCACGAATTCTAATTTTCTTTGTTTGTTATTTCCAAATCTGGTTATAACTTCATCAACGTCGATGAATATATTTTTATGAATGTTCAACAAAGCCAAGCCAGTGAGGCGTTCCTCTACCATGCTTGCCCTAAGCCACGTTTTAACGCGACGTAGAGTCGAGAAGGACCTTTCCGCTGTTGCTGCACTTACAGGTAGTGTAGCTAGTATTTGAAGAAGAATCTTAATACAGGGTGTTTCATTAGGGTCGAAGAGCGGCCATATCTCGGAAACTACTGGGCATAGAAACTCTGGAAAAGAAAAATGATAATAAAAGTGGCCATCCAAGTATCCAATGTACAAGATAGTTTCTAATAAAATTGCTAGAGGGCGCAATTTGTCTTAAAAATTATTGTTTTGGCAATAACTCTGAAACGAACGGAGATATCGAGCTGCGGTTTAATATTTTTTCTAGCAAATTTCATCTCCTTCTCGATTATGGTATCATAATTATACCGTATGATTTATTTTTTCGGAGTAAAATTAAAAAATGTATTGTTATTGGAAATTGCGCTCTCTAGCATTTTTTTTGGGAACTATTATGGACAACTAAATACGACTGGTCAAAGTGCATACATTTCTCTTCCAAACATTCTTTAGTTTGCTAAAATCGGATAAGTCGTTTATAAGGTACAGCGATTTAAATGATTACACTTTCAACAGCTTCCCCCACTCTTATTAAAGTCGGTACGCCAATGAGCATAAGACCACAATGATGCATAATTGTCCAAGCTCTAAAATGGTGTTATCAAACATATACCTTAATGTGGAATTTTCGGAGTTATGTAAAATTTAAAAATTTACTTTTCAATTACGCCCTCTTGCGGCAAAATGCGGAACTTGAAAATTATTTCCAGAATTTTTTCATGGCCACTTTTATTATCATTTTTCTTTTCCTGAGTTTCTATGCCTAGTAGTTTCCGAGATATGGCCGCTCTTCGACCTTAATGAAACACCCTGTATTGGGGAATAAATCAGAATCACAATTATCAATTATATCAATTCAGGTTTTTTACATTTTACATTTACATTTTAAATTCAATCAACAGAAAAAATATAACTAATTTATGTATGGTAATGTTGTCATGAATCTTGTGAAAAAGCTGCAGAGGTAGTGAAAATAGTAAATTCATTTTTTTTTCTGTTTTGGGTCATGACCCCCCCCCCTGGATCCGCGCTTGAGCCGATTACGACACTCTTTCAACTAAATGATATATCGAGTCTTGTTGCACTTGAACTCTGGTTGTCTATTTAAGTTGGCGAAACGACGTGTCGTTTATCATACAAAAAATTATCTAAAAACTCACTTTAAACTGATTACGTACGAATCGTTGCCGATTCGAACCAAAAATGTGCCCGTCTCGCTATTTTGCAGCTTTTTTCCCGCTACATTCCTGCTCATCTCGCCGACATACCAAAGTTTTTCATTTAATAAATCATGGTCGTTCATACTAGAGGGTAAGTTGGCTTGCCTAGAACAAAAAAAAAATAAACTGCCCCCTCTATCGCGTAGATAATAATAATATAATAAGTTTATTAAAAATTTAATAATATAATAAATATGTTCATGTTGTCTGTTGATAAACTTATTCTTCAATCCCCTGAAGCTGAGCTTGTTAGGGGAAAATATTATTTCTTGTTTTAGTATGTAAAATTATAAATTATAAATATGCATTAAAAATCAAGTTTTAAAGTAAAAATAGTATAAACGCAGCTTTTTTGAAGAAATATATTACCTATAATAAAATTATTAATTTATAATTTTTAAGTAAAAAATATTACTTAGGTATATAAATTATTCAGAACAATATTAATTAAATATTTTCAAATTGTGTGTTTTTAATATCCATGTTTTTATTTCGAATTATATATTTTTTAATGAAATCAATTTTTTTATTTTTGTTGGTAAATAATCGTTTAAATAAAAACATAAATATTTGAAATTTTTTTGTCCTATGGACTTATTTATTTTAGGTTTTATGGTTATTTCATTTTTATGACGTGTATTATGATTATGGTTTTTAAATTGTATAAGGTTTTTATTTTTAAATATAGGTATATATTAAAATGTTATAAATGTAAAGTTTTTTTATGTTCAACTTTTTTGTTTTTTTTTATGTTCAACTTTTTTGTTTCTGAATAATATTCAGAAACAGAAAAGTTGAACATCAAAAAACTTTACATTTATAACATCTTAATATATATATTTAAAAATAAAAACCTTATACAATTTAAAAACCATAATCATAATACACGTCATAAAAATGAAATAACCATAAAACCTAAAATAAATAAGTCCATAGGACAAAAAAATTTCAAATATTTATGTTAAACGATTATTTACCAACAAAAATAAAAAAATTGATTTCATTAAAAAAAATATAATTCGAAATAAAAACATGGATGATTATATTATAATTCTTTTGAAGGATAAAGATAATCTTTATTGAATATAATTTTTAGAAACCTTTTTTGTAATATTTCTAATTTTTTAACTAAAGTTCTATTTATTCCTCCCCAACCTAAAATTCCGTAATTTAAATGAGTTTTAACTAACGCGTAATATAATATTTCCATATGTCTTACATTTAAAATTTTTTTATTGTTTTTAAAAATCGGTAGTAAACTTCTTAATTTTTTAATTAAGTATTCTATGTGAAAATTCCAATTTAATTTACTGTCAAAAATAATTCCTAAATATTTTATTTTAATAACTTTAACAATTTGAATGTCTTCATTTATCTGAATACTATTCATATTTTGTGGTAGGCTATTTAGGTTTAAAGTAAAAGGAATATAATTTGTTTTATTAAAATTAGTAGATAAGTTAGTACTATATAAAAAAATGACGAATATTCGTGGTACGCCCCCGTCACCTTTTTAATTTGGTACACTTCACACTGGATTGTATGCATTCCTTGTGAACAAAAACCTTGCACTTGTTGCAAATATACCCTTGGAAAATAAGACCTTTTAGGTATTTGTTGCAGCTTTCGCACTTGACGGGCTGATTGAATGTATAAAGTTTGAATTTGTGCTTGGTAGCAGAGAGGGTTGCGGGTTGAACGTTGTCTCTGTAAAACATAGAAAAAAAAAAGATTAATTCAATACCATATGACACCTGTCAACAATGATGACTTGGGAATATTGAGTTGAGTCCGTTTCTACTATGACAAAACCGAAACCTAGCTACACCGGTAACTAGGCCAAGGTGAAGCACGAAGCAAAGCACGCATTAAGGCGTGCAGAGCGGCAATACTAAGCGAGTGGTCTGAAGGTTTATACGCCTATGGTGCGGAAACCGCAGGAACACGGGGAGTTTAGTCTGTAGGCAGCCCCATCAGGTTTAAATCCGACACTAACTACTCTGCCTTACCGGGTGCGCCAGTCCTTAGAAGATTCTCCTCGTTTCTGGCTTTCGTGAGACATTTAAATGTTACTGGGTAGCACCTTTTTTCAGGTACCTATCTACGGTACAAAATACCATAAGTACCGTGCGAGCAAAAATTATTTGCATCAAAGAGGGCTTGGATTAAAAAACGTGGGGCTTGGTTTAGATCACAATGATATGGGGACGATATATCTCACCAAATCTAGGTTAAAATTTTGATATGCCATACTAATGAGTAATGAAAGTAAACACAAATTTATTTTTGTTGTTTTCAAAATTAACAAAGTAAGAATAATATACAGAAAGAAAAAGAAAAATAATTATATAAATTGCTGAAATTGGCCACCGCCATGCTCCAAGCATAAATTCACACCTCTCTTCATATTTCCGAAAGTGTTGACCAACATTTCTGAAGAAATGTTACCACATTCTTGGATAATATAATAAGAGTAATTCCTGCCTCTTTCAAAATCTGTGGCTTGTATTTCTTGGAATACTTGCACTTTATAAGGAATTAAATTTAGCTGCTTCTTAAGAATAGTCCTGCATGTTCCATAAGATCTTCCCACTTCTTGGGACAGGCGTCTTATACAATTTGTTGGCGTATTTTGCATTATTTCACGAACGTTTGCAACACGTTCTTCTGTTCTTACAGATGGTCTTCCTGCTCCTTATTTTGTGTTGTATAGAACCTGTTTCCCTAAACACAGCCACGGTTATTTTCAGGCAATGATAAAAATCCCCAGCAATAAAAGCAACGTTAGGAAAATGTTCGTGAAAACCGTCCATGCACAAACCCGGATTGTATTGCCACTCACCATTTACTCTAACCCCTTTTCGAAAATACGCTTCAACCTTGAATGTTTTGTGCTGTTCCGTAAAGCCCATTGCGTGAATTGTTCAAGAAATTGGAAAAATTAGCGACGAATCAAATTACTTGTAACGACTGTCAAAGATGACGGAATTACTGATTGATTGTTAATTCAGGTAGTTACTGACACCCAACAGGTATTAAGCTCTACGGCTAAGCATTACGTCCTTAGATGCAAGGCCCTCTTTGATGCAAATAATTTTTGCTCGCACGGTATACGAGGTGGTTTAAACATTAATACGAAAAAGGTAAATCGCTTGGTCCCGATATCCTGGAAAGGGGGCACTATAGAAAAACAATGTATAGGTATGAAACGCTGGATTTATTTTAACGTTTCCTAGACGCTTCCGAGAGTTTGGCTCACACTTACCGGACACCCTGCATAGGTACAGATTTCGGTGCATCTGACACTCATCAAGCCAGTTCGACCCGCGCTTCTCCGCTTGTTCTACATTTATCATACTTACTGTGCCTCCTTGATAGCGTCAGTTACTTCATTCTTAAGTTCCCCTGTTCGGAAGTACATGATATATTCCGTTTTATTATCAATTTTAACCAGCGAAAAGGTGTGTACATTTATTTCCTTGATAATGTATTCTTTTATGTTTAGAATATCGCGATAGGCAAACTTGTTTCCCTAAAAACGGATGTTTGATAACACTTTCTATTAATTCAGAGCAATTAATAAACTCTAAATTATGAATAGTGAATATCGCAATCTGAAATACTTACTTTAAATTGAGAACAAATCAAAACGCACTTATCGAATATGAACACGTATCTGTTCTTGGTCTTTTTGTCTATGGGATCCTTCATTCTTAATTCAGCATCTTTAATTAGTTTTCCGTAATTTGATAATCTACAAAACAGTAAATAAATTAATTAATTAATATTGTTCTGAATAATTTATATACAGTGTGACCAGTAAAGTCTGCATCATATGGGATTTTTTTTATTAATAGCTTTATTCGAAGTTTGACTTTGGTACCAAGTTCTGCTTCGATCGAGATGAAAATTAAGCAAAAAAATAGTAGTCACGTGATTCGCATTATCTGTCAAATTTTAATTTTTTCCAAAAAATAATTCAAAAGTGGGGTTATTTCTGAAAATATCGAAAAAAGTTATTAGAAAAAGTTTTTTTTAATGCAGTATCTAGCCCACATGCAAAATTTCAGCTGCATAAGATAATTTTGCGTTTCTATCCACCACTAAAATTTATTGTCCACTTATTAAACTCTTTACTGATAACACTGTGTTATTTTATGTCTTAATATTAAGGTGTATTACTTTTAGACACAAACTACGTTTTCAAAAATACTTATTTTATGAAGTTACCTTGTCAAAAACAAATAAACTTTGCATCACATGCGACCAAATTTAAATAGCCCAATTTTGATTTTGTAGAAAAACACACATTTAATATGGCGCTATTTTAAAGAAAATGTATCTGAAATAAAGCATTGTCAAAACTAAGAAGTTTTATGTAGGTTGCGTTGAGTCTTATTTTGCAAAAGTGGTGCAATTTACAAAATATGGGTAAAAAATCAGAATTATCTTATGCAGCTAAAATTTTGCATGTGGGCTAGAAACTACATTTAAAAAAAACTTTTTCTAATAACTTTTTTTCCATACTTTCAGAAATAACCCTACTTTAAAATATTTTTTGGAAAAAATTAAAATTTGACATATAGGTAATGCGAATCACGTGACTACTGTTTTTTTGCTTGGATAAGTATAGAATGCAACATAAACATACCTATTTTTGATGAAAAACAGCTCCTACTAACCTCATTTCGGGGTCATATTCCCATTCAACAATCGTATCCTGTAGATTATTTATCACAGTCAAATGTTCTGCATCTCTAACTTCTTCGTTAATGTAGTTCGCCACGTCCAACATAGCTTCTTTTGCTCTGGATAACTCGGCATAGTCCTTGTGGTTCTATATTAATAAAGGGTACATCCTAAATATGTAGAACATAGTGATTTTTTTATCAAGGACAATAATTTATCACCCACAATGCCATGCGAGATGAGGAAATCGTTATTTTTAAGCCCCCTAGAAAACTTATAGGACTTTTTTTCACTTAGAATACCTACTTAATTAAAAAATTAAGAAGTTTACGACCGATTTTTAAAAACATAAAAAAAAATTAAATGTAAGACATATGGAAATATTATATTACGCGTTAGTTAAAACTTATTTAAATTACAAATTACGGAATTTTAGGTTGGGGAGGAATAAATAGAACTTTAGTTAAAAAATTAGAAATATTACAAAAAGGTTTCTAAAAATTATATTCAATAAAGATTATCTTTATCCTTCAAAAGAATTATATTCAAAAACAAAAAGTTGAACATAAGACAACTTCATATTTATAACATCTTAATATATACAGTGTGTCCAAAAAAGTATGCAACATAATAATATGGGAACGTTTTTTATCACCGATTTCTCAAAAAATTTTATTCTTTATAAAAGTTGGTGCATTCCTTAAGACTATAAATGCATATTTCATATTTCACCTGCGGTTAATAGTAGGGAAGCAAATGCCATTTTTTCAAAATTGCATTAAGAATAAAGTACCTTAATTATTAGAAATACAGCAAAATTTTATATGGAAATGTTTTTGCAAACTAAAAGCTTAGTCCAAATACGAAACTTGAGTTAGATGTGTCAATTTTTAATTTTTTTTTTAATTTCTTTAAAATAGGTTTTTGGGCTTCAGCGTACTGGGTGAAAATGACAAATAAATTATTAATTATTTCCAGTAATATGAATAGAGTTGGATTCTATCATAATTTTGTTTAGAGCATAAGTTGGCTAAAATGTGTTTAAGTAGGCGTGTAACACGCTAATATCTGAACCAACTCGTAACATTGAAATATTTAAAAAGTTTGCAACTACTTAATCCATTTTTATTATAAACCCACGTTTAAGTTATTTAATAAATATATTAAAATTGCATAAACAAAAACTCCAACTAGAGGTGTACCGTTTAGGGGAAAATAGAGATTAACCAAAAAATATTAAACATTGTGGCACCTAACTCAAATTTCATAATTGAACTAATTTACTAATTTGCAAGAACATTTCTATATAAAATTTTGCTGTATTTCTAATTAATTAAAGTACCTACTTTACTCTTAAGACAATTTCGAAAAAATTACATTTACTTCCTTACTATTAGCCGCAGGTGAAATATGAAATATGCATTTATAGTTTTAAGGCATGCACCAACTTTTATAAAGAATAAAATTTTCTGAGAAATCGGTGATAAAAACGTTTCCATATGTTGCATCCTTTCTTGAACACACTGTTATTTAAAAATAAAAACCTTATACAGTTTAAAAACCATAATCATAATACACGTCATAAAAATGAAATAACCATAAAACCTAAAATAAATAAGTCCATATAGGACAAAAAAATTTCAAATATTTATGTTTTTATTTAAGTAAACGATTATTTACCAACAAAAATTAAAAAATCGATTTCATTAAAAACATTTAAAGTCGAAATAAAAACATGGATATTAAAAACAGACAATTTGAAAATATTTTAAAAAATGCTTTAATTAATTAATATTGTTCTGAATAATTTATATACTTAAAAATTATAAATTAATAATTTTATTGTAGGTAATATATTTCTTCAAAAAAAACTGCGTTTATACTATAAATTATTAAATGATTTTTAATGCATACTTATGATTTATGATTTTACATAAGTACTAAAACGAAAAATAAGATTTGCCCCTAACAAGCTCAGCTTCAGGGGATTGAAGAATAAGTTTATCGAAGACAACATGAACATATTTATTATATTATTAAATTTTAAATAAACTTATTAATATTATTATTATTATTATTATACATTATCTGTTGTCGTTGATGTTACCTTACTAGTTTCCTTTATTAAACTGTCTAAGAGTAAATGGTATTTCAGAATCCTCTGCATTGGCACAACCAATAAATCTTTGAGCTTAAATTTGCCACCATCGGCTTCCTTCTCGAATCTCTAAAAACAAACACAAATTACGGTTACACAACCGTATTCGTTCTAAAGTTTTAAATTTAAAACTGACACCAAATTTGACAATACGTGGCTGGAAAATATGTCCCAATAATACAAAATTTCTGTTTCGATGAATTCAATAAAAAAAAAGCACAGCTTAGAAACAGGAACCACGACTCGGTGGGAGCGCGTCTAGCCCACCACAGGCCTATAAAAAAAGTATAATGCTTAGTAGGCTGTATAAATGGTATACTATAATATTTGAGTTGGCAGCATCCTCAGACCAAGCACTATAGACAAAGCTATTTACATTTGGCCTTAAAAACAGTTTTATGTTCACAGTATAAGAATTTACGCACTGTAGTAGCAATACGGCTGTGATCGACGTTCGACACTCCTTGTCGAAGCGCTTTACAAGACGTATCCCCTCCATTTCGTCCGGTTCTCCGCGCGCCCCGATTGATCGCCCCTTATAGTGGTGGGGGACTTACTTGTATCGCTGTTGCATCGCAATGTGACTTGAAATTTGTCAACACAACAACCCCTCTTTCATGAATGGCAATGAGTGGCATGCTTTGTCTATAGTGCTTGGTCTGAGGCAGCATCATTCCAACTGACTGAAAATTTTAAATTTTTAGGTTAATTTTTTACATTTTTAAAAATATCTTATTTATCTGTAACTGTAGAGTAAAAGTTAATATAATTGTTTTTATGAACGATTTAAAAAGACAACTTTTTTATTTGAAACATTTTTTTCCAAGTTATATCGATTCCGAGATATTGGAAAAAACATAAAAACCACATTTCATTGCATATCTCGAAAACTATAAGCGATACGAAAAATGCGTAAGAAGCTACTTTGTAGATCCTATTAATACGCCACTTTATAGTTATATAAATTGTTGCCGTATCTCTTATACTTTCCGAATAAAAGGTTAATTTATATATTTTTTGAAATTTTATGTATGAAAAATTTAAAAAGAAAATAACAACAAATTGTTTAACAAAATGAATGAACACCACAGTAAATAAGCATTCTACTTTTTTATATAGGCCTGTGCTTAACGCCTTGGCTGCTGTCGGCCATAGGCGTAGTTAGGGGGGTACTTGGGGGAGCTAAGCACCCCCAAAATATAAATTACCACCCCCAAAAAAAAATTACAATATAAGTATAGGCTAATTTTAGAACTAACCTATTTTTATAATATACATTATATGTAATGAATTTTTCATATTAATTAATATTTCAAGCATCCGAATTCTGGTACAAATTCAAGTATATTTAGGTAGTTGCGGATTCTGTTCAAAATTTCTCTCCGTGTACCGTGTAGTTCACGCCCAGTTTACTTGTCAGAGCGGGTCTATGATCATAAAAATCTCGTAAAATACAAAAGCGGCATAATAGCTTGTGTATGTCATGTTCTGCAATTCTGCATTAATTTGATCATTTAAATTTAACCAGTCGTAGTCGTTCAAATTCGCGGAAATTTTTAGCCGGTATTTTGACTATTTTTTTTTTGTTTATTAAGGTTTAATATGGTTTTATTGAAATCAGTTAAAGTTTAAAGTTAAATAAACACGAAAAAACAATGAGTGCGTCGTCGGATATAAAATACACTGGAATTTTTGAAAAAATCTTTTAGCAAGTTACCGTTGGAGGAGAAAGTGATTGTCAAGAACATTGAAAGACCTAAACCTGCTATTAACATCACATTAAAATATTTACTAAAAATTATTGACCAAATTTGGGCGTGTCTTAAAATTATTTTCGCCTGCGGCGGGCTTTTTGTGCACCCCCACATTAACATGTCACGAGCCGCCACTGGACTTCAGCACCCACAGTGTTGACCGTCTAACTACGCCTATGCTGTCGGCTGGTTGAACCTGCTATTACGCTGGTATAGGATTTCGCTTTTATAAAAAATAAATAATACTTACGATAATTAGTTCATCAAATGCCTTATTTCGATCACATAGATCTTGCAACAGCGTGATCGCTTTGGTAAGGTTAGCACCGTAACCACCGTAAATTAAAAAACTGTCTGTGACTTGTAGAAATATCTCGCTTAACATAACCCGTGCATTAGTACGTATTTTAGTCAGCTCAACCATAAACGGCGAATGTATGTCATATAACTCCTAAAAGAGTCAAAAAAATATCAAAAAATTACCTTGTCGGACTTCAATTGTCTTTATTTTGTTACTTAACACAACGTTTCGGTTAGCTATTAGTTAGAATAAAGAGGAGCAAGCATTTCTTACAATACCTTATGTCAAGGGGATTTCTGAAAACATTGGAAGGGTAACCAAAAACTATAATATCAAAACAGCCTTCAAATCAGGAATAAGAAGCTTTCTTAGTAAAACCCCCCGTAATGAAAACACAAAAAATTGTATCTCTCAAATCCCTTGCGAGTGTGGCGAATCGTACTTACATTGGAGTAACAAAAAGACCTCTTCCCGTACCAGTTAAAGAACATCTAGCATACTCAAAGAGGTGAAACTTCGAGATCAGGTATAGCGGAACATGTATGGACCAACCAGCAGAATATACAGTGGTCAGAAGCCAATGTTTTGGACACGGAACAGCACTGGAGAAGACGAAAATTCAAAGAAGCAGCTTTTATGAATCAAAATACCCATATATTTAGTAAACCAAGTATAGATATCCCCAATATCTGGAAGCCTCTTCTTGTCCAATATCAACAGCTCAAACTTCACACGCCAATAAGCACGTGTAGGCGGAGTCATCAAGCTTCGTGGAGTAATATAAACTACCTAGGTATTTACATTTTTTCTTTTATATAATACTAGCGTGTACCCGGCATCCGTTGCAACCCGCTGGTATAAATACAACCCCGAACAAACCTGATATATGTATTAGTACCCGGCATGCCACTTTCTGAAACTGCACCCGTGCGAAGCCGGGGCGGGTCGCTAGTTATACATAAAAACCTTCTTCTTGAATCACTCTATCTATTTAAAAAACCGCTTTAAAATCCGTTGCGTAGTTTTAAAGATTTAAGCACAGACAGCGACTTTGTTTTATATATAACACCTCCGGAGAAACAACGACGTAAGTGCAAATTTGTAAAATGTCGAGAAAACATCTTTAAAGTTTTGAGAATGCTTAAAACTGAAAATAAATACACTGCAATAAAGTTGCTAAGAATTTAAATATAAATTAACATTCTTTAATTTGTGTAGCAATTAGGTGCAGTTCGAATTTTAACGACTTTTTACAATTTGTTTCTCTTAGAGGGGTTAAAAAGGCAGTACCCCCTCAATTATGTCATTGCGGCCCTAGTGGTTCGTGATGTTTTTAAATTTAAGACAAAACAAAATTTAATTAAATAGGTGATTGCAATAAAATACGAAGTTATTTGCTACATTTTAATGAAAAATAAACTAGAAAAGGGAATTATAAAAATTTCCGTAATATTTAGGTACGAAAATACAGTTGCGTCTTTATTGGTCCAATAAAATTTAATTAAACTATAATTAAATTAAGCAACAAAAACAGAAAGTACATTTAAGTCTATGTTGCTTCAACAGCCACTTTTTTCGCGCTATTTCCACAAAGACATAGGCGGCATCTGGCTACAGAAGTTTACGATACAATTATGACTTTGTAATTCCAGATATGTTAAAGGTTTTGCTATATTTTGCCATCAAAATATGACTTCAGGAAAAATTTGCACTTACGACGTTGTTTCTCCGGAGGTGCGGTTAAGATACCTAAATATAGAGAAGTGTCTTTAAAACTTTTAAGATTGCAGGGCTGCAAATAAAATATACCAAAACATGCATCGGGATAATCTGTCTTGGTGTGTGTTTCTCTTTATTTTCATACCTTATTTGTGTAGCCTAGGCCTAGTTAGATGTGTTTAAATTGATCGTAATAAAATAAAGTTATATATCAAGATACATCACTACACTTACTGAAAATACGAAATACCAGGTATTTTACCCCTATTTGAGCATAATAAAACCATACAACAGCTGTTCCTAGTAATTGTTTATATGCCAATCCGAGTCACTAAAAGCAAAAACACAATTCACTAAACTACACAAAAACTAGAAATCAGTAAATATTAAGCACCCACAATACACAATAGCAAAGAAAACTACATGGAATCCTTAGACCGTTAAAACACAGCAACAAAAATGGCGGCCAAGCCGGTTCTGGAGTGAATTTTGAGCATGTCGCTAAAGAAGGTCAGGCCGATAACACGAGATTTGTGCGCATGCCCGATGCTGCTTACAGGGAAGGCAGCTGACCGGCGAGCCATGCGCTCGGACGTATTTTTTCACCCATAAAACGTAACTTTTGTTTGCGCAGGAGTAAATGTAAATGTCTAAGTTTGGGGCCCGATATCTCAGCAAGAATATAAAAAAAAAATGTATGACAACCTCTTTAGTTGTTCGCCCTGTATCGAATACAGCCATTTATGAGGGGCAACTGAGGAAGCGGTGATGGAAAATTGCCAATACAAATTATTCAAAATAGTACCTACCATTGTACTTACCCTTATTCTATAAAAAACACACGTATGATCTTCGGGATTCATATGATCCTGTAGAGGAAACATAAAATTCATCGTCAAGTTACATAAAAGTCCTACGTAGTTTTTTTCCGTATCCAAAATTTCGTTTATTACGCAATCCCGCTGGCTCTTCGCAGTTTGGTATTTCTAAAAATGTCAGTTTTAAGGACAATCTACCTTGGAAGTATACAAATTCTATTTCTTTACGGTATCTTTTTCTAGTCTAAAATAAGAATTCAAATTGTTTTAAAAAAAATAATGTTACCTTTAATGTACCACGTACTACTAGTAAATCTTGGTATATATCATCAGAATCCATACTGTCCATACTTTCCATTAACGATGACGTCGTATGCCTGGACCGACTAAAAGAGAAAACGTAACCACTTGTAGGTCCTTTAATTGGGTTTCAACCAATTTTTACTTCAAAAATAAGCATACATTTGGAGAGTTTTCGAAAAATAATTTAACTCATTCGATGTTATTGAAAAAATATGAATCAAAAGGTAAGAATCCTCGTAACACAATAGCCGAGTTCCTTTCATAGTAGGGGATCCGAGCATAGAACGACCTTCACCCATCGCGTTACGGGATGAAACATGTTTTTATATAAAATTTAATATGTCAAAAAATATATTTCGTGAAGGTTGACTGAACATTTTGGTGCAAAGTATTTTTAATTAAAAATTAAAAAAATATTTTTTTTAAACATTGCACTCATTCCGTTACGTATTAAATTGCATACAAATCGAAAGCATGTAGCTTGTGCAATGTGCATACGCTGGGTTGACTACTTAAGCACCTCTTAAACCCTTAATAAGCTTCGTCAAAAGTTTTCCGCTATCTTAGTGGTACAGGAGATATTGACCTTTGTCGCACTAACGGGCCACCCTGTAGTAAATACCAAGCAAAGTTTTAACGCATTTAGGTTAGGTTCTGTCATATTTGACATATATTGCACACAATTTATGTCAAATATGATAGAACCTAACCTAAACGCTAAACGTTTAAAAAAATCATTTTTTAATTTTTAATTAAAAATACTTTGCACCAAAATTTTCAGTCAACCTTCACGAAATATATTTTTTGACATATTAAATTTTATATAAAAACATGTTTCATCCCGTAACGCGATGTGTGAAGGTCGTTTTATGGTCGGATCTTAGA
This sequence comes from Polydrusus pterygomalis, assembly GCA_963969555.1. Lineage (NCBI taxonomy): Eukaryota > Metazoa > Arthropoda > Insecta > Coleoptera > Curculionidae > Polydrusus > Polydrusus pterygomalis. The sequence goes on from OZ018383.1 coordinate 14,634,223, forward strand.
CTATTAGTATTGTAATATGAGGGTAAAACACTCTGTATTAGTATATTGTATTAGTGTTCTAATTAGTTATTATGATTAGCTAGTATAACAATACTGTCGATATAACAAATATGTAATATAAACATTTAGCGTAAGTGGAACAACTATGTATGTGGCGACATGGACTAAGATTGAGAATATAGTTTGATGTTGAATATGAAACACCGTTTTCTTTGAACCCTTTGCTGCAACCTATCTGAACATCAAATTATTACATGGCGATCCTGCCAGCCAAAAAACCATAAGAAGAAAAGCACCGATATGGAGTAAAATGGGTAGTGCCAAGTCTAAAGAGGAAATAGTTATCAACCAGGCCTCGAATGGAGACGCAAGGAGCGAAATATCAAACAAGGGGTTTTCGCTGTCAGAGTACCTTTTACTAACACTTGTAGTAGCCGTTATCCTGTATATCATATATAGTGGGATTCTTCGTTATCGTAAGGAATTACGAAAAACTATTCGAAGAGAAATTAACAGAAGCGAGTTAAGAAAATCAAGGGATGAATTAATGACGGAGGAGGCAGTATAAAATTTTTTTTTTAGGTTCTTTTTAGGATAATTATAAAGATGGTTATTACACTTATGGGAAAAAAAAAACTGAAAATGGACATAAGAAACAAGGCGATATGTAAAGAATGGAAAAAATTAAGCAATTTAGTAATTAAAAAGAAAAAATGTACTAAGTAAGTTATAGAATTAAGTAAATTGTATTGAAATAGGGACCTCTTTAACAAGTACTTTGCTCTTAAATAATTAGATTTGCATATTTTTCATGGGAGATAACTTAAACATAATTTTAAGTTCTCTAGCAGATGTCAGAACTTATCTAGGAAAATTAAATTACGACAGACGAAAAACATCCATCGTTTCAACTAAAGTTAGGGAAGCAAAAACTATTTACTCTCGACTGAGTGAGGAGGTTTCTGCTATTAATCAAAAAATAAAAGATTCTGAACTCGACGAAGCAGACATTGAATATTCTAAAAATACTATAGACAAAATTAAAAAAGTATATCAGGAAATTATAAATTTTGATAAACAATTCGCAGAAGGTTTGAGTAGTGATAACCAAGACGCGGAAAGTACAAATCGGGATAACCAGGACGCGAAAATTATACATTCAGATATGTCGGCTTTTGACCTGAAAGTGGCCACGAGCCTCTTGCCTGTAATGGATGACTCGGAAGCTATTACACATAAACTAATCGACGCGGCAGAATTTTATCATTCTATGCTTAACGATGATGGCAAGCCTATTTTAATTAAATTCATTCTGAAAACACGAATTTCAAATAATGCGAAATTGAGATTAAAGTCTAGTTACGAGTCTATGGATTCATTATTAGGAGACATAAAAAAAACATCTTTTAACGAAACAATCCGATACCGCCCTTCAGGCAAAATTGTTTTCCGCCAAGCAAGGCGATAATACTGTTTCTGAGTTTGGTAAAAATCTTGAAGATATCTTAGTAAATCTGACAATTTCTCAAGCAGACGGTGATTCAAGAGCTTTTGATATTTTAAGACCAATAAACGAAAAAATCGCTATAAAAAGGTTTACAGGTGGCCTTAGAAATCATAAACTCAGCACAATCATATCTGCTAGAAATTTTGAATTTTTAAAGGATGCCATTAGAGCGGCGCAGGATGAAGAAATTTCCTCTCAAAGCAGTAATCAACAAATTTTCAATATGTTTAGAGGAAGAGGAAACAACAGAAATTTTTCTGCAGGTTTTAACAGAGCTAGAAACTCTGGAAGACATTTTAATAACAATTTCAATAGAAACGTAACTAATAGAAATAACAATCATGTTTCTAATTATCAACAAAATAATTCTCGCTTAGGTAATGGTAATAGCAATCCGCAAAGTCAGCGTTTTCAGGGGGGACACCGAGGACGTTCGTTTACTCGCGGTTATCGTGGAAATTCGCGGAGACAAATAAATTTTGCTGACCAAGACATTAATGCAGGTCAGGAAACGTTGCCGTATGATGTTTCTAGGGAGCAAACATTTTTTCGTCCCTAAAGTAGAGGGGAATAGTCATAATAATATTTTTACTTACTCCGAAAATTACTCAAATTCAGTTTCTTTTAGAGTAAACAACAAAAGTTTAGGATTCTTAGTAGATACGGGAGCGTCATTGTGTGCGCTTAAGTTAGAGCATTTAGATGCAAGTATACCTTTACATAAGGAAAATCTTGAAATAAATGGCATAGGTGGTAGAGTATGTTCCGTAGGTTATGTATACTTAAATCTCGCTATAGGAAACATACAATTTAGGGAAAAGTTTTATGTATTTGATTCGTTGGAATGTCATACAGATGGTATAATTGGGAGAAATTTTTTAGGGAAGTATAAAGCTAAATTAAACTATGAGGAAAATACTTTAGATCTTTTCAATGAGGGAAAGAATGTTATTTTAGACTTAAATGCTTGTTGTAGTCATATATTAGTGTTACCTGCAAGGTGTGAAAGTATTCAGTACCTTGAGACAGGGTTAAATGAGGAATGTGTTGTTATGCCAAGTGAGTTATGCCAGGGTGTGTTTGTAGCAGGAGTGATTGCACAACCAGTGAATGGGAAAGTTCCGGTTAAAATTTTGAATACACGGGAAAGTGAAGTACGCTTGAGAAATTGCTTACCTAAAACTGAGAAGCTCAGCAATTATGATTGTTGTCAGTTTACTTCTCAAAATATTTCAGTTAATCGAGTAAAACAGTTATTTGACATGCTTAAACTTACCTACTTGAATAAAGAAGAGAAAGATTCAATAGATCAATTATGTGCTAAATTTGCAGACATATTTCATATGCCTGGGGATAAATTATCGGTAACAAATATTTATAAACAGTCAATTCAAGTCAAACCGAACACTCAACCAGTTTATATAAAACCTTATAGACTGCCTCAATCCCAGAGGGAGGAAATAAATAAGCAAATTTCCCAAATGTGCGATAATGATATAATTGAGAGTGCGCAGAGTGAGTGGTCGTCGCCTGTTTTACTGGTACCGAAAAAGAGTGAAACATCAGGAGAGAAACGTAGCAGATTGGTTTTAGATTACAGATTTTTAAACCGTAGTTTAGTAGATATCAAGTGGCCTATTGCAAATGTGGTTGATATTTTGGATTCTCTTGCGGGAGCTCTTTATTTTTCGCATTTAGATCTAAGTCAGGGGTATTATCAAGTGGAACTAGATGAACAAAGTAGAAAATTGACAGCCTTTACAACTGATCGGGGGCAATGGCAAATGAAAAGATTGCCCATGGGGCTAAAACTTAGCCCCAGTGCCTTTTCTAGGATAATGACAGTTGCAATGGCAGGTCTAAACTACGAAAAATGTTTTGTTTACCTTGACGATCTAATAGTATTCGGGAGAAATCTTAAGGAACACAACAAAAACCTTATGGACGTTTTTACTAGACTTCGTAAAGTAAATTTAAAACTAAATCCCTTAAAATGCGAGTTTTTAAGGAAAGAAATTCTTTATTTAGGTCACATTATTAGTGATAAAGGAATATCTCCTGATCCTGAAAAAATTAAAGCTTTAGACGAATATCCCGTTCCAAAAAATTCAGACGAAGTTAAACGTTTCGTGGCTTTTGCAAATTACTACAGAAAGTTTATTCCGAAATTTGCGGAGCTATCTGTACCCCTAAACAAATTGTGCAGAAAGTATGCAAGGTTTGAATGGACGGATGAATGTAACAACTCATTTAAAATCCTAAAGAACGCACTAAGTCAATATCCAGTTTTACAGTATCCTGATTTTGCAGAGAAAAATGAATTTATACTTCAAACTGATGCGTCAAAGTCAGCTATTGGAGCAGTACTCTCAAATAAAAATAATAGACCAGTGGCGTACGCCAGTAGAAGTTTAAATAAAGCGGAAATAAATTACCCTATTATTCACAAAGAACTTTTAGCTATCTACTGGGCTGTAAAGCATTTTCGGCCTTATTTATATGGACGCAGATTTAAAATAGTAACTGACCATAAACCTTTATTATACTTATTTAGCCTTACTGACCCATCCAGCCGGTTAACAAAATTTCGATTAGGCCTTGAGGAATATGATTTTTACGTTGAGTATGTGAAAGGAAGTGAAAATGTCACCGCGGATGCATTATCAAGAATTATCTTGACATCTGAGGAATTGAAAAGCATGAATAATGACATGATTGCTGTTTTGACCAGAGGACAGTGTAAGAGTATGAAAGAGCAAGATTGTGTGTTGGACAAGGATAACCTTAATGTTTGGCCTGATCAACCAGATATTGTGGAAGTTCTTAAACAACCTAAAAATTGCACTGAGTTAGTTTTAACGACATCGTCCAAAATAAAAACATTGTCAAAAGATATAACTGAACACTTGGGGAGTTTTTATTATGTTCCATTGCAACTTAGTTTGTACTTTAGTCAAAATACTCGATCGGCATTGGCGCGAGACGAAATGCTGAGAGATTTGGCCAAAATAACTAAGAAAGCAAATATAAATGAATTATATATTTTAAAAAATGAGAAAAATAAAATGTTTATTAAATGGATAGGTAAGGAAATAAATAGTAATCCTAATTGGGGGGGCCCCCGTATAAATATTGTACAAGGAGCTAGCAAAATAATAGATAATGATGAGAAACGAATTATTTTGAATGATTTTCATTTACTTCCCACAAGTGGACATGCAGGCATAAATAGAATGACAAATAATATAAAAAAGTATTACTTTTGGCCAGGTCTAGACAACGATGTTGCAGACTTTGTAAGAAAATGTGACACTTGTCAAAAACAAAAGCATTGCAATCGTTATACTAGACAGCCCATGGTTATTACGTCGACAGCCAATTATTCTTTTCAAAAAGTATATTTAGATATTGTAGGACCACTACCAACAGATGTAAATGAATTTGCATACATCCTGACTTTACAGTGTGAGTTAACAAAATTTGTGGAAGCATATCCTATAAAAAATAAAGACACCGTATCTGTGGCAAAATCATTTGTGGAAAATTTTATCTTACGATATGGAATTCCACAGGAAATTGCAACGGATAGGGGTTCTGAATTTATTTCTTCCACTATGAGTGAGGTTTGTAAGCTTTTAAAAATAAATCAAATTTATTCCACGGCATACCATCATGAAAGTATTGGTTCTTTGGAAAATTCACATAAGGTATTGGGTGCCTATTTAAGAATTCAATCCGAAAATAATGATGCAGCGTGGAGTACATGGATTCCTTATTGGTGTTTCTCTTATAATACTACAGTCCATACTGAAACTAAATATACTCCTTTTGAACTGGTCTTTGGAAAGAAATGTCACATTCCTAATAATCTAAATAATATGTTAGAACCCATTTATAACTTTGAGAATTACCCTATTGAGTTAAAGTATCGGTTGCAAAAGGCTCATGAGGATGCAAGAGCTAACTTATTACATTCAAAATTTAAAAGAAAGCAAAGTTATGATGAAAAAATTAAACCCATTCAATACAAAAAAGGCGATTTAGTACTGGTAAAAAATGAAGTGGGAAACAAAATCGCAAGTCCTTGTTTTCTTGGTCCTTATTTAGTTATCGAGGATGAATCTCCAAATGTAAAACTAATGAAAGGTAATAAGGAGATTGTAATCCACAAAAATAGAACTAAGTTATATCATAGTTAAGTAATTTCTAGGTAATAATTTAGTAGTAAGGAATCGGCCGGCCCTACTTTCGTATTCTTCTCTATCTGCTATTTATTCTAGGTCTGACTACTCTAATTTTCTTCCTTTTCTTTCTTCATTTCTTGAATTCTTATTGACTAAGAAAATGTTTGTTATAAGTATAGTTATTATTTCACATGAGTTAATTACTTTCATATTATAATTAGCAGGAATTTCCATTTGAAAACAAAGTGTAAATTCCTTAAATTGCCCGGGGAGGTGTAATATGAGGGTAAAACACTCTGTATTAGTATATTGTATTAGTGTTCTAATTAGTTATTATGATTAGCTAGTATAACAATACTGTCGATATAACAAATATGTAATATAAACATTTAGCGTAAGTGGAACAACTATGTATGTGGCGACATGGACTAAGATTGAGAATATAGTTTGATGTTGAATATGAAACACCGTTTTCTTTGAACCCTTTGCTGCAACCTATCTGAACATCAAATTATTACAGTATAACACAGCAAAGCCAACGGCTAAGGTAAGCGTTCCTTTTCAAAATTTAACTCAGCTAAGTAAAGATTTTTTCTCTTCCCTTGCCGCGGTTAAGTATGCCCCTCTATATTTCTGGGACTATACGAAGTGGTTCGCGAAGCGTTCCTTTAACAACTTAGCTATAAAGGATGTCCCAACTGGAACTGCCTTGATCTATATATGGAAAACATACATAGCAAATGTTTGAACATTTGATAGTATGCTAATGTTGATGGGGGCAGCCCGGCTTAAATATTTTCGATATGGTGGCACTTCCGGTTATACCGGAAGTAGGTGTCAACATGCTTATTTTAAATGAAACGCCCTATATATTATTACATTTTTGAATTATATGCAAGATTCTACGCAGCTTTGGTATATTATGTCCTATATCTAAGTCTAAGCGTTTTTGACATATTTAAGTTTTTATGTCAAAAATTACATTTATAATTAAGAAAATAATTATCAAATTTTCCTATACTGTAAGGAAGCCGTAGTTATTTAATTTGGGTTGAATTCCTTATTGAGAAGGATGTAATAGAATTTTTATAATATTTTGATAACTATTAATACAGGGTGTTCAAACAATAAGATTGATTGAAATTGAAAAAACTGCAAAAAATCTACATTTTCAAATGGAGAACCCCAAATTTTATAATTATTTCTTATTAAACATCAAAAATAAGGATAAGTTTGTGTAAGGCTGTTTGTTCATTCTGAAAATTTTTAGTTTTAGAAATATTGCCAAATTTAATATTTTTATACAGTGTCACCAGTAAAGTCCGCATCATATGGGATTTTTTTTAATAGCTTTATTCAAAATTTGACTTTGGAATCAAGTTCTGCTTCGATCGAGATGAAAATTAAGCAAAAAAATAGTAGTAACGTTTTTTCCAAACAATAATTCAAAAGTGGGGTTATTTCTGAAAATATCGAAAAAGTTATTAGAATTTTTTTTTAAATGCAGTTTCTAGCCCACATGCAAAATTTTAGCTGCATAAGATAATTTTGATTTTTTACCTATATTTTGTAAATTGCACCACTTTTGCAAAATAAGACTCAACGCAACCTACATAAAACTTCTAAGTTATGACAATGCTTTATTTCAGATACATTTTCTTTAAAGTAGCGCCATATTAAATGTGTGTTTTTCTACAAAATCAAAATTGGGCTATTAAAATTTGGTCGCATGTGATGCAAAGTTTATTTGTTTTTGACCCTGTACTGTAAAGGTAACTTCATAAAATAAGTATTTTTGAAAACGTAGTTTGTGTCTGAAAGTAATACCCGTTAACGTTTTTATGAAATAGCTTAATAATAAATTATAATATAGGGGTTTTTAATTAAATCGTTGAAAATAGATAAACTTTACGTTAAGTTATACTAAAATTTATTTTCCTCTTAATGAACACTTTACTGATACTTTTTTGTCTTAATATTAAGGTGTATTACTTTCAGACACAAACTACGTTTTCAAAAATACTTATGTAATGAAGTTACCTTATACAGGGTCCAAAACAAATAAACTTTGCATGCATGCGACCAAATTTTAATAGCCCAATTTTGATTTTGTAGTAAAACACACATTTAATATGGCACTAATTTTTAAAAAAATGTATCTGAAATAAAGCATCGTCAAAACTGAGAAGTTTTGTAGGTTGCGTTGAGTCTTATTTTGCAAAAGTGGTGCAATTTACAAAATATAGGTAAAAAATCAAAATTATCTTATGCAGCTAAAATTTTGCATGTGGGCTAGAAACTGCATTTAAAAAAACTTTTTCTCATAACTTTTTTCGATATTTTCAGAAATAACCCCACTGTTGAATTATTTTCTGGAAAAATTAAAATTTGACAGATAATGCGAATCACGTGACTACTATTTTTTTTCCTTAATTTTCATCTCGATCGAAGCAGAACTTAATGCCAAAGTCAAATTGCGAATAAAGTTATTAATAAAAAAAAATCCCATATGATGCGGACTTTACTGGTGACATGACGACTTGGCTGCGGCTCTTAAGTTGGCTATCATGAAAGTGCCAGTGACAGTGACTGTTTTTCAACGCCGTCATAGCCAACTAGGAATAACTGAACTGAAAAAAAAGTCCAAAACTGCAGGTCTTCAACCTTTAAACCTTACTTACTTTGTCTTTATTCTGTGATAAATTTCATCCTCCTCGGGGTCGATGGTTTCCTCGGTCTGTGCTGCGAAACCCCTAAAAGATCGATCAGCCAGGTCAAAATTTCGCAAGTTAGTTCGGCAAAAGAAAAATAAATTATCTAACTAAAATATATATGAGAGCCAATATTTAACGATATAACAATTATTATTAAAAAAAGAGAATGCTTAACTATTTGTAAATCGTCAAGTAAAACTTTTACGTACTCTATGCCCGTCCTCAACGCTTTTTCGCTCTGCGACAGCGCGGACAGTGTGCACAACACCTTATGAAAATGAGTCAGGTCAAACAACATGGCGTCTTCAAACAAATCGGAATTTTTCAGCCCAAAATGTTCTTTGCATACTTTTAAGAACAATCTTATGTTGCGCAGACATAAAAACTATAAAAAACAAACAAAATCATATTACATATAACGTCACGGAACTATGATTTAAAAGGAAAATTGGCAATTTGATGGCATTTATATCATTTATCTTTTCAAACGTCGATAAATAGGCCTCTATAGAAATTGTGATTGAGTTTCAACTGATTTCTATATGTTTGGCCGACCGATCTGAAAAGTTAGGTTAACTTTCCGGACAAACATGCATAACTTTTTGTTTTGGAGTATTTACTGGGCCTTTTGGGCCGTCCCTCCTTACCTATCCAATTGATCTTCTTACAGGTATCGCCCCCCTCTTGATAGCCCTTTATACGCTAACGCCTCTATATGTTACTTACTTGGACCATGGTGGGTTTCAAACTGACATCCTTCATATCGATACACATTGGATCAATCTTCTTGAGCAACTGGCACAATAGTACTCCGTCCCTCAATATACTGGCCAAATCACCAATGTTGCTGTCTTGCCCGTTGGTTTTATGACTATTCCGAATTAGACCCTGCTTGGTGAGCCATAAAACACAATCACGCCATAGCTCGTCATTGGGTGCCGGTAAACAGTTTGATGCCATAGTGGCGTTATCTGTCGTCTTACTTTACTGGAAATAAATGTTATGTTAGGAACATCTATCCCACGTCTTACATAGGTCACTAGATTGTGACAGTTTTGACAGCCTTGTTAACTTGAAAAGAAAATATGAAAATAATGAAAACGAAAATTTTAAACAATAAATTATATAAAATAATGTACTAATATTTCAAAAAATACTTACACCTATCATCTACAAATCTACACTGACATGGAGATTGAGACCATCATTTCTAAACCGCAAACGATATTTAATATATGTGTTTATAATTATGGGTGGTTGAATTACCATTATTACTATGTATATAATATAAATAAACACAAAGAACATCGGGGTGTCATAAAAATATTATCCGGAGGGGCATATTATGGGACTTGTACACATATCAAACATACACCTGTGTTCTTTGTATATTATTAAAATGTAACATTTAAACAGTATTTACTTTGAAAACAACAGATGTATAGGTACTTTCATGTTGTATACGTTTACTTCAGTAGCCAATATGTTAAGTAGTCTACTTTAAATAGTTTCTATGAATTTACATCTTTGTTTCTTGTCTTTTACATCAGCCACAAAAATTAACGTAATATATAAATAGCTTACCCATAGCTTAACCAATGTTAAACTGTTGAATACATTAAATTTTGAACAAAATACAAATAGATATGGGTCGTCCAATCCCATATTAACCCAAAACGTATTTTTCTCTCGTTTGTACACTATTTATTTGACATAAATATGTTAGTTTTTACCACTGACAAAGCAAAGATAGACTCCATCTCATTTTTTTTACCTTAGTTCGTAAGATTGCAAATACTGAACTAAACAAAGCGTCTAAAACGTCAGACGACGAAGAAACATTGTCCACACCAAAGACTTCTATATATATTAGAAGTCTTTGGTCCACACGAATTAGATGGGTTATACGTGCGCAGCCTTTCCGCATTCACATACGAAGTGCCGAAAATAATTATTTCCGAACGCTTCTAGAAAATCTAGTTTAAAAAATAAAACTCTTTTAATGTGTATAATAAATTTTTATTTGCAACACAATTCGTATATAAACGTAAACATTGAATCATCCGCTGTATTACGGGATAGAAAGATGTCTTAAAAGTATGCCAATATTATTTTTATAAGCTTGTGAAAGACGAACTAAAAAATAAAAATTCGATCTATCACGTCGGCGAGGCATGTCTTATTATTTATTGACATTTAAAAAAAAAGGCTTTTTTTAACTAGTATTTGGAGGTTGTATAGGTCCACCTTTTTCAAACGTATTTGAGAGATATACACGCACGTGCAAAAAAAAACTGTAATAATCATACAATAAAAGCTTTATTAAGTCCAAAACTTAATCCACATTTTTTGATGCAAAACCGATAAATTTAGATTTAAAAACTATAGGAACAAAAAAATTCATTAGCTGCCTTCAAAATTTAAATTTACTTAACGTAAAGTTTATCTATTTTCAACGATTTAATTTAAAACCCCTTTATTTTATTTTTTTACTTTCAGACACAAACTACGTTTTCAAAAATACTTATTTTTTTGAAGGTACCTTATACAGGGTCAAAAACAAATAAACTTTGCATCACATGCGACCAAATTTTAATAGCCCAATTTTGATTTTATAGAAAAACACATTTAATATGGCGCTAAAAAATGTATCTGAAATAAAGCCTTGTCAAAACTGAGAAGTTTTATGTAGGTTGCGTTGAGTCTTATTTTGCAAAAGTGGTGCAGTTTACAAAATATAGGTAAAAATCAAAATTATCTTATGCAGCTGAAATTTTGCATGTGGGCTAGAAACTGCATTTAAAAAAACTTTTTTTAATAACTTTTTTCGATATTTTCAGAAATAACCCCACTTTTGAATTTTGAACTATTGAAATTTAAATTTGACAGATAATGCGAATCATGTGAATACTATTTTTTGCTTAATTTTAATCTTGATCGAAGCAGAACTGGATGCCAAAGTCAAATTTTGAATAAAGCTATTTATAAAAAAAATCCCATATGATGCGGACTTTATTGGGACACTGTATAGTAGCATGGTCACATTTAAAGGTAACTTCGGCGTAATCCCCACTACCTGCCCCACCCAGCTATTCACCTCCTCCCTCCTACAAACGATGTTGTCAACACATTCTAATAGCGTTTATGAATGGCATGTGCCATCTATAGGTACCAGATCAGTGGTATTAACAATGCCACTGTGTTTAGTGCATAATTGTTTTAATAGCGAGAATATCTCTTTTAACTGGTAATGAATATCATGGACATTTTAAAAATTGTTTATGATAAACTGTTATGCTGCCTGACGATGTCCAGATATTATTAGTTATTTTTTTGACTTTTCAACAAACCCAAATAACACCCTGTATCTTTAAAGTCGGCGCGCGGCGATCGCTACGAAGTTACAGTCGGGGAATGATGCTGCCAACTCAAATTAGTGGATGACAACCCATAAAAACAAAAACCCCATTAGCACAGACACAACCACCATGAAAAGAAGCCATTAAGTGACTTCGGGCAACGCCGCATCAGCTGGGTGTTGCCGATCCACAAGCTATTAATATGACGCGCGGCAACGGGCAAGTTTTTTTATTCTTTCTGATATTTTTTGTGTTTTGCCTCTGTTGCCACTATATTGATATTGAAAAATGCACAAACAAGTAATAAATAGTTTTGGATAACAAGAACCTACCTAATTATTAAATAATAGTAATATTGCGTTGAGAAGCTGTTTTCGTTTCACTACGAGTAGATTTATTTGATCGATCAAAAGTAAAATTCTATTATACAAATTATTATCTTCTGAGTTTAAATGACAGGATTGACTATCGACTTCTGAAGTCTCAAAATTTAGTAAGCTTAAGGCTTTGTTTAAGACGCTTGTCTTAAGAAAGTCACATACTATCTGGGTAACTTCGTTACTTTCACAATGTATGAATTGGTACCGAGACAAGAAGTTTTCAAGCTGAGACCACCTGCTTAGTTTCATTTCAAAGGGTAAAATCCATTTCAAATCATTGTAAGCCAATTCATTACCTTTTAAAAAAACCTTTACCTTCATATCAATGTCCACTGAAACCTGATTAACAATATTTATACAGTCATTGGTCAAATCTAAACTATAAAAATATATTACATTCTCTTCACCTGCTTTTAAAACACTTTTATAGTTAGAGTTACACCCAGGAATACAGCAGGGGCTTGGCATGTTGATAAATAAACAAACTAAAAGAAAAAAAATAGTACTTACCTAAGTACCTAGGTATCTAGAGGTATCCTACCTACTTATGAACTATCTCTACCTACTAGTGATATTTTTAAACTAATTCACATACAGTGTCACCATTAAAGTCTGCACCATATGGAACGTTTTTTTAATAATGAGGTTAGTTAAAATTACCTATCAGCAATCGTTTTTGCTTCAAATTAGACTAAAAATTATATATTCAATTGTCGCCATCTGTCATTCGGTATCTGTCAAAAATTACATTTTTGTTAAAAAATGCTGAAAAATGGCATTGTTTTACCGAATTTCAAAAAATGTTATTAGAAAAAGTTGTTTCTAGTACAATTTTAGGCCTAAATACAAAGTTTCAGATGTCTAGCGCAAAGTTGGATTTTTTGCCATTTTTTCAAAGTAACTTTTTTTTTATATAATGTAAGTTTGCTAAATCGATTTTAAACTATTTGTTTATACCATACTTAATATTTTATTTAGTTTGTATGCTTATTTTTCACTAGAATACCATTTTTTTCGAAATATAAAATTAGAGGCAAAAAAAATTTACACGGGTTGTGCAAAGTTATCATAATTTAAAAATTTTAACAGATAGACGTCATATGTTCTATTTTTTTGATAGTACATACATGTAAAAAGTTTAAAAAACTTATAATTAAATTTTCAGATATCAGATTAGTTCACAAATTTCAAATGACAAATTATATTATTTAATATTTCATAAAATGTAATTTTATACTAAAAATATAATTTGTCATTTGAAATTTGGGAACTAATCTGATATGTAGTAGTAGTAGTAAAAAGATTTATTTAGCACGTGGCTACATGATACATTTTAACAATTTTATACCCTTTTTTATTTATTTTTTGAATTAAATGACCTTTTGAAACTTTATTTGTCCTGTTGAGTTAATAAGAAAGATTTTAAACTTTTTTTAAAAGATTTTAAACTTTTTTGATTTTTAATTGACTTGTTTAATTTATTAAATTCAATAAGACCCTTATGAAAAACTGATTTATATGCAATATTTTTTGAAAAATTATTAAGAAAAAAAATATTGGTATTTCGTGTTAAATAATTATGTTGATCACTATTTAGAACAGTCAATTGCTTTAAATGTGGCGGTAACAAATCATTTTGAATTTTAAAAATAAATATTAGAACCAAAAATAATACTAAATTTTTTACATTTAACCATTCAAATTTTTTTAACATCACATTAATTTTTGTATATCTATCCATATTAAGTAAAATTCGCATTGCTTTATTTTGTAAAATTTGTAATCTATTTATTACACCTTCATCCGCCATAAACAAAATTGTAGAACAATAAAGAAAATGTGGTAAAATTAAAGTATTGTATACAATTTTTTTTGAATAAAATTTTAAATTTGAACCTATTCTTTTAAAATAACTAATTTTTCCCGCAATTTTGGAAATTAAATTTTCGAATTGGTTATTAAATTTTAATTTTGAATCAATCAATATACCTAAATATTTAAAAGAATTGACTATTTCTAGTTTATCACCATCAATTAAAATATTTATATTTGTATAATTATTTAAATTTACACCCATAACCATACATTTTGTTTTAGAAACATTTAATTTTAATTTGTTAACTTTTAACCAGTTTGACAATAGAATCAGTTCTGAATTTAAAATTTCCAAAATTTCCAAAAGATTTTTACCGCTTATATAGATAAGAGTATCATCAGCAAACATTTGTATTTTAAGAAATTTTAGGACTAATGGCATGTCATTAATATATAAAATAAAAAGTAAAGGCCCCAAAATACTTCCTTGAGGTACTCCTATGTTATTAAATTTCTTTGTTGAAAAAAAATTACCAAATTTAGTTTTCTGTGATCTATTATTTAAATAATTTTGAAACCATTGATAAACTTTACCCCTTATACCATATTCAAATAATTTTTTTAATAATATATCTCTATTAATCGTTTCAAAAGCTCGCTTAAAATCAAGAAATACTGCTATTACATATTCTTCTCTTTCCAAGGCTCTTTTCCAATTTTCTACTACATATTGTATGGCTGTTTCACTAGAATATCCTTTTCGAAACCCAGCTTGAGAATAAATAAAAATTTTGTTTTTATTCAAAACATCCATAACTTGTTCATAAACTACTTCTTATATAATATAACTGGAAATTTAACTATAAGTTTCTTAAAACTTTTTACGTGTATGTACTATAAAAAAAATAGAACATATGACGTCTCTCTGTTAAAATTTTTAAATTATGATAACTTTGCACCACCCGTGTAATTTTTTTTTGTCTCTAATTTTATATTTTGAAAAAAAATGGTATTCTACTGAAAAAATAAGCATACAAACTAAATGAAATATTAAGTATGGTATAAACAAATAGTTTAAAATCCATTAAGCCAACTTATATTATATAAAAAAAAGTTACTTTGAAAAATGGCAAAAAATTCAACTTTGCGCTAGACATCTGAAACTTTGTATTTAGGCCTAAAATTGTACCAGAAACAACTTTTTCTAATAACATTTTTTGAAATTCGGTAAAACAATGCCATTTTTCAGCATTTTTTAGCAAAAATGTCATTTTTGACAGATACCGAATGACAGATGGTGACAATTGAATATATAATATAATTTTTAGTCTAATTTGGAGCAAAAACGGTTGCTGATATTTAATTTTAACTAACCTCATTAATAAAAAAAAGTTCCATATGGTGCGGACTTTAATGGTGACACTGTATACCTTCAAGTTAAATAAACACTTCAATATTTAATAAATTAACTGTAGCCACAAAACAATAAAGTTTTAGAGCAAACCCGCACCAAAAATTTTCATTAGTATTTTGTAGAGGTTCTTAGCAATCATGTCACTTAAATTTTCTATTAGATATCAATCGAAAACCGGATAAAAATACAAATTAATACGACACCTACACCTAGTTTGCGCGTAAATTACATACTAAACCATTTCTAACCTCAAAAAAGTCACGTGACACATGGATCCTCAAGCAGTGTTGTCGATGTTTCTGTTTCACGGCTTCTTTCAAGGTGGTTGTGACAGATATATTATAGTATGCCATTTATACAGGCTATTAAGGATTCTACTTTTTTAGGCCTGTGTGGCTGGACCTTATCAATACGTTTGAAATTGGCTTTTAAATACATCGCTACACGTCAATTAATAATAAAAAAACGGCATATAAATATCTTCGATATAAAGAATACTAAAACATGTTTGTAAAAATGATTTCGATTCGCATTACTAGCTGCTAGTAAAGTATCGATCTTAACGATTTAAAATTTGGCACCCTAAATATATTTTACAAAACTTCTCTTTACACAATTCTATCGGCCTAACTAAGAATATACTATAATAACAAATTTACTTTTAAAAATATACATATACAATTGGCAACCTATAAAAAAATAATTTAAAATTTTAACACATAATTAGATCTCTCTCTGGTAGATTTTTTATAATAAATAAGAGTATTTTAAATACCCCGTTTTTATTAGATACAAATTTTGTACTATAACACAATCAATAATCGTTGATATGAATTTTTAACTTGTACGAAGCTAAAACATCACTAAAAATGGCACAACAAACTCTCAAAGCTAATATTTTCTAAAATTCTTAAAACCGGTTTTTCTATCTTCCGATTAAACTCCGGGATAGTCCGGCGGTTACTCGGAAGACAAAGAAACACTTACCATTATTTACATTACATTTCTACTCGATTTAACAGCACCACATGCATTGATTAGGCTTAGGCCACAATATATGAGCAACATTTTTTTTAACTCATTGAGATTACGTTGTCTTTTTTATTAATGCATTTTAAATGGACACGAATAAGGTGATCCTTCTAAAAGTAACATTTTAATATAAAAAGAACATTATATTATCTCCTATGTTCCACAATAATTCAGACCGAAATTTGGTGGAGTATTTAAGGCAAAACCCATTTAAAACTGCAGTATCCGCTATGCACATAACAAGAATCCCTGCTTCATCTA
Source organism: Polydrusus pterygomalis (assembly GCA_963969555.1). Taxonomy (NCBI): domain Eukaryota; kingdom Metazoa; phylum Arthropoda; class Insecta; order Coleoptera; family Curculionidae; genus Polydrusus; species Polydrusus pterygomalis. Next base: position 14,650,889 of record OZ018383.1, read on the forward strand.
GAACTGCGCAACGCCGAGTAAGACAATGTTCCGAATTAAGGAATCGAGCAGCTGCATCCAAACCGTTTTTAAAAAATAGTGATAAGGAACTAAGAATTGGGTTTGCTATGCAATATTTACCAGAAAATAATTTTTTTTTTGGCAAAATGTTATCTTTTCCAATGAGAAAACTTTTCAGTCTACATATAATAGAAGGATTCGAGTATATAGACCATCAAATTCCCGATATGATGAGAAGTATACTCAAAAAAAGGAAACCAGTGGACGTTTTTCTGTTAATGTGTGGGCATGGATAAGTGTTTACGTTGCAGGAGTATGCTGGAATATGGGTGGAACACTAAACAGTAATATATATCTTCAGATTTTGGAAAATGTTTTTCTTCCTTCTGCCGCGATAGTTTTTGAAGGAAATAACTTTATACGTCAGCAGGATAACTGCCATGTGCATACTGCAAGAAATATAGGAAACTGGTTTAGACAAAACAACGTAACATGTCTGCCTTGGTGCTCAAGAAATCCTGATTTAAATCCAATTGAAAATGTTTGGGGATTGATGGTAAAAAAATGTACAAAATAAATTTTAAACCACAGAATGAAATAGAGTTATTTGATAAAATAGAAGAAATTTGGGAAGGGCTAACTCCGGATTACACCAGAAGTATTATTTTTGTCAATGCCAAGAAGATTACGATTAGTGCGTTAGAATCCAATGGCGCAGCAATTAAATATTAGTATTTTGTTGTTCCATGGTATTACTTTATAATTTTCTTATTTCGCGGCTGTAATTTAAACACAAAAATCTTTAGAAATACCATTATTACTTATGGCATTGAATATCAAACTATAAGAATGGCGGATGTCCGAGAAAAGTTGACAACCCAGTTTTAGACGTATTGGAGGTGGTTTGGCCGCCATTGTGGAGTTGATCGTAACTCTAACTTTAAATCTGTGGTTATAATGCAGCGCCTCGGCAACAGATGTCTCAAATTCACTGATGTGATGTCGTGGTGTTGCCGCATATCGTATTTTATTGGAATTTTTAAGGATTCAAGCATTTGTAACAGACAATAAAATAGGAGGTTCCAGTCCAGCCGAATGTATGTTTTTGATAATAATATGTACGCTGATTACTCCGGGGTAATTGGACCGATTTTCACAATGATTTTACCGTTGCATTAGGCGTTAAATGTTAAACAAATAAAAGTAGATAAAAAGCGACAGCAAGTATAACTAAAATAAATTTTACTTCGTCGAAAGATAGCAAAATACGTAATACACTAATACAAACAAACTGGATGTTTCTTAGGTAAGAAACTAAAACCTACTTATTTTAACCATTTTGAAAAGTAGTGATAATTGCAATTAAAAACCAAGTTATACAAACAAACCGCACATCATTCATATTTTACCCAACATATACGTTGTAGCCTAGGTATGTGTTGAATAGTGAGAGTCGTCATTTAATTCTGTTAGAAATAGAATACATGGCAGTCAATATGTTTTCATGTAATTAACGTTGGGACTTCAAAAGGTTGAAAATATTATATGCTACAAAGCAATTAAAAATAGGGACATTTTTAAGTCTAGACTATACTATAGGTAGGAAAATAAATGTAAGCTACTTAAATCTAGGATAAGTAGTATAGGTGTAGGTACTTATGTCAAATAAAGTTTTACTATAAGCTATAAAAATAAATTTAAAAAACTCATGCAGAAAGTCAAACAGACAGGCGGCAACAATGTTTTAATTTAGCAGTGAAAAGGCTTGTCGTTAGTGGGTGCATCAACACACTTTATTTTTGATGACTCATTGGTGCCATCTATAAATTTAACGTAGCAGATTTAATAAATCTGCTTATATGGCCTTCTTATAATTTGATATTCAATGCTTATGGTAAAAATCGTACATACAATACTTTACAGCTATGTATATAGCTGGTGTTCTATCCAGGTATAAGCAGCAAGGTGAGAAACCCGTTTTACCCAATTTTGTTGTAATTGAGTTATGTATGGGTGGAGTGTACGAATTTATATGTCGTCAACTGTACACCGTAACATGATTTGATTGAATCCCCCGCGCTGTACTGCCTCACGAGACGTAGACTTCAGTAGAGCGTTTGATAAATTGGATCACTCGATGCTTGTTGCTAAGCTCAAATATTTTGGATCCGGAAAACATGCGACAAACTTGTTTAAAAGTTATCTTGGTAATAGAAAACAAAGGGTGTGTATTGGTAATGAGAGATCCGACTTTATTATTAATAATAGAGGTGTGCCACAGGGTATCATTCTAGGTCCACTGCTTTTTTCTTTATACACGTCTGATTTTTGTATCTTTCTGAAAGCATGTCGGTCACATCAATATGCTGATGACATGCAAGTGTATTACTCATTTAATGTACATACAATGTGAGAGAGATAGATACAATGTATGCTCGTCGGCATTCCGTGTATCGTGGTTTTTAGGTTATCTGTCTTTCACTCACGCATGTCCCCCGATAAACGCCCATCTGAAAAGAACACGAATGCAGACGGGAATTCCCGAATTAAAACGTATGCAATAGGTACCTGAAACTCATTACTTAATTGATATTTCAACGTCAAAATGTTACTTTTAGTTGAGAGCGTATTTCATTGAATCAAATAGTACAAGTACACTACAAATGTGTATTATTATAAATATATTCGTCAAAAATGACCAATACACAATACTGGCAAGATAGAACGTAAAGAAATTAGTACAAAATGGACTTGAAGCGAGTTTCTTATACTCACATAAAATGGGCCTTGTTGCAGCTTGGAGTTTGCCTATGCCGTATACAGTACGAGTCCAAAATTTCAGTCAGAGACTCATCGCGTTTATACAGAGGGCAGAGGGTTGTGCAAAGTTCGATGAAACAATTCCATGAAATAGTCTGTTCGTTTTCTCTTTTCGCACAAGTCGCTGCTCTCTACATGAAGATGATGAGTAACAGAGTAACTGACAAAATTTTGGACTCTTAGTATAGGTTCCCATATCTGAATCTTTAACCATATTCGACCAATACAACCGATTCGGCTAGTTGTATCAATAAAAAACGCCATTGGATCACCGAACATTAAGACAGATATGAACTTTACGACTATGCTTAGGTAGTTATTGTTTAAAGAACACTTACTTTGATAAATAAATACCGTCTGCACTCTGTGCGTATTTTTTTTTCACTTAGAACCATTTTTTTACCTTCATTTCGGTTAATTCTCGAAAAACTCGATAATAAATATTATTTTTAGACGAGATTCACAAATTCGCGTGGGAATTTGTTTCTATCCATTTTGACTAGTCCGTGTTGTTCTCACAGTAGTTTTTCTTTAGATATTACTCAAATCTCACCTCCCCTTCTAACTTTATGATAGTTACGGGAAAATAGCCAGTCTGAAACAAAATTAAAGTTAAAAAAAACACCTATAAAATAAACACAACCTGGCTACAGAACAATTGCCTCAATACCTCTAAAAACATTTCCAATTATTTAAAATTTTACCCACCTTATCCTCTGTTCTTGCTTTCCAAAACCCTTCTCTATATCCATCCTTCCCTATCACACTAAGAACCTGTCCTTCTCTCACACTCAATTGGCATCTGTCTTGGGCGTCGAAATTTCTTAAAACTATCGCTCTCAATTGGTGAAAAGGGTATAAAAGTTTCGTATGTTCTTCCAACCTAAAAATAAGATTAAAAAACATTAAAATTAAGAATTGAAAATTATTTGGAAAAAATACATTTTATTTCTAATAAACAATTTGGGTTTCAAAAAAATAAATCAACACAAAACGCTATTTGCTATCTAACAGAATAAATATATGATGCACTAGATAATAAAAAACCTTGTGTTAGTATTTTACTAGATTTAGCAAAAGCCTTTGATACAGTTAGCTATAATTTACTGTTAAAAAGTTTGAAAATATTGGAATCGGAGGAAAACAATTAAAATTAATTAAAAATTATCTGAAAAATAGACCAACTTATGTTCAAATAGATAAAGAAAAAAGCTATCCAAAAGTATTTAAGTATGGTGTTCCTCAAGGAACAATTTTAGGACCATTATTTCTTAATATTTATATTAACGACTTATTTAGTATAAATTGCGATTGACAAATTCATAGTTTTGCAGATGATACTACAATTTTTATACTGATACGAAGTGGGACAACTTAAATAATAAAATTAAAAACGATTTTAAAATTATAAAAAATTGGGTTGATAAAAATTTGTTAACAATTAATTTTAATAAAACAAATTATATATTTTTTACCTAAATAACCTACCACGAAATATGAATAGTATTCAAATAAATGAAGACATTCAAATTTTTAAAGTTAATAAAATAAAATATTTAGGAATTATTTTTGACAGTAAATTAAATCGGAATTTTCACTTAGAATACTTAATTAAAAAATTAAGAAGTTTATTACCGATTTTTAAAAACATTAAAAATATTTTAAATGTAAGACATGTAAATATTATATTACGCGTTAGTTAAAACTAATTTAAATTACGGAATTTTAGGTTGGGGAGGAATAAATAGAACTTTAGTTAAAAATTAGAAATATTACAAAAAAGGTTTCTAAAAATTATATTTAATAAAGATTATCTTTATCCTTCAAAAGAATTATATTCAGAAACAAAAAAGTTGAACATAAGACAACTTTACATTTATAACATCCTAATAATATATAGGTATATTTAAAAATAAAAACCTTATACAATTTATAAACCATAATCATGATACACGTCATAAAAATGAAATAACCATAAAACCTAAAATAAATAAGTCCATAGGACAACAAAATTTCAAATATTTATGTTTTTATTTAAAACGATTAAAATTGTTTTCATTAAAAAAAATTTAAGTCGAAATAAAAACATGGATATTAAAAACAGACAATTTGAAAATAATTTTAGAAATGCTTTAATTACATAATTAATATTGTTCTGAATAATTTATATAAGTAATATTTTTTACTTAAAAATTATAAATTAATTTATTATTATATTATAAATTGATTTTTAATGCCTATTTATGATTTATGATTTTACATACTAAAACAAAAAAATAAGATTTGCCCCTAACAAGCTACGCTTCAGGGGATTGAAGAATAAGTTTATCGAAGACAACATAAACATATTTATTATATTATTAAATTTCAAATAAACTTATTATTAATATTATTATTAATATAAGAAAGATTTTGGTTTAGATAATGTACAATTAAGAAAAATTGGGTTTTGTGTCCTATGAAAGAAAAATGTATAACACTTACCTATCAAAGTTTTCCTTCAAACTATAATTCTCGTAGTTCAATATTAACTCTTCGACGCTACTGAAAAACTTCGACTGCGAGAGGCAGTACTTCTTCGAATCGCCAGGTCCGTCGTTGGTCGTTAATATTCTCATGTGCTTGACCGTATCAGCAGTCCTAAAAAGGGTAGTACCGATAAAAAAAAATAACCTCACGTAGGCCGCTATACCATAGTCACAACAAAGAGAGTCAGTAAATTTAACCAATCAATCTGTCATAAGAAGACGGGCACTTTTTGCAACAAAAATTGGTGCTTTTACACTTACTTTAAAGTTAGTGCATACGAATCCTTGCCTATCCGAACCAAAAACGTCCCATTTTCCCGATTGCGTAACTTCCGTTCCGATGTAGTCCGGTCCATCTCACCTACGTACCACAGTTTGTCTCGTAATGGATCTCGGTCGCTTATACCATTGGGTATGCTGGGTGGTCTAAAAAATGTTTTTATTATAAGTACCAGGTACTCTGGCGACCTTACTTGAAACGCCGTATCTGCAGACAACATCAATGTGGGAAAATGGGGTTTACCGTAAGTAAAAACGCCGTATGTACATTTCGCGCTGAGCATATACGGCGTTTTAATGGAATCACATGCACACGCAGCGTTATGACCTGAAAAATGGCTGGATTTTGCAGGTACGGTAAAGCGGTAAATATTTTTACTAGTTTATTGAACAGATACCGCATTGTCGGCTTATAAGATATTAGTACAATAGCATAGCAAAGAACTTCATATACAGTGTGAACAGTTGTAACTTGGAATAAATTCAGTACATCCAGAATAGCTTTTTTTTAAATGCTTGGGCACCCCTCATATCCCATGGTACTGTAAGCAAGGTCGAAAAACAGTTTCGATAAAAATGGATATGTAAGAAAGAAAACAAGACGATTTGGTTGAAGGGGACCTTTTAAATGGCCACCCAGGAATCCAGACCTCACTCCTTTGGACTACTTGTTATGGGGATACTTAAAAAGCAAAGTTTTTAACACGAAACCGGCAAATGTTGACGAGTTGCAAGCACGAATAAGACATGAGTGGAGGTAAATTTCTCCTGAAATAATTAGAAACGTTCAAAACGACACAGTGGCAAATTTTTTTATTAGGAAATGTTGTTTGCACTTAAAAATTATCCATAAATACCAAATTTCAGCTCGCTAGCACAAATATAAATATTTTTCATGGCAACTAGATTTAAATGAAAACGAATTTTATTGTAAGGGTTTAAACTTTAATTCATGAACCAATGGGTTTAAGAGTTTTTGAAAAATTGGGAACGGCAAAATATTGTTAAATGTATGAAGAAACCCTCATTTGTTTTGCATAAAGTTATTCCGCTTATCCATAGAATAATGTACGGTGTGCACCAGAAAAGTTAGATTATTTTTGACGTTATTTTATTAAACGTCTAGTTCTCGCGTATTTAAACAAATTTAAGTAAGTGATGTGTCTAATTGCCCAAGAGCTGTTAAAAAATTGAACTTTAGGTCGCATAGCTTCTATCGATTCATTATACGAGGGGGCGTAAAAAACAAAGTAAAAACACTTTTTTTGTGCTACCGAGCTGAAATTTGGTATTTATGGACAACTTTTAAGTGCAAACAACATTTCCTAATAAAAAAAAATCTACAGTGAAAAATAAGGGCACTTGAGTGAATTTAACGTTTTTACCTCTCCCTCGTATAGAGCGCAATACCTACTAGTTTTGTCTATGCTCTTTTTTGTTTAAGAACATGCAGAACTTTTCCACCGCCAAAAAAATTTGGTAAGTTTTGAAATAAAAAAAATCCCCTTTGGTGCGTACTTTCTGCCGGTCACTGTATACATATAACTTAATACGCACTTAAAAAAAAAGTGAACTGGATTTACTGAATTTATTCCAAGTTACGTGAAACCTCGATTTTTACGCAGTTACGGCGTTTCAATTGAGGACGCCAGTACTACCAAAAGGCTACCAGACTTACCTCGTCACAACGCCACACTTCCCGCTCGACTGTATGCACGCTTTGTGGACGGACACGTTGCATTTGTTGCAAATGTAGCCTTGGAAAATCAGGCCCTTTAAATACTTGTAGCAGTACCCGCACTGCACCGGAGTGGGAAAAGTGTGCAATTCGAAATTGTGGTTGGTATGCGACAGAGACTTCGGCTGGATGTTATCTCTATAAAAAAAAGGATTAAATAATTCCCCTGTCTCACTGATAGTGATGATGTGAGAGGAGAATGTTTTCTACATAATTTACACCGCCTCGATTTACACTGAAAAATTTTGCAATGATTTTTAACCTTTTCTATAACTCTGGCAACAGTGTTTTACGTCTGGCAACAGTGATTCAGGGAAATCCCATAAAAGCGCGAACGTATACTCGTATGTTTTTAAGAGTTAAATGTGATCTTTCTTTATTTTACTGTTTTTTTGTTTAGTTTTTAGTTATTCTTGGGAAGGTAGGTATGTAATGTTTTTTAAATAAAAATTTTATTTCTTTACGTTTTGTTTGATTAACGCCGTTTGACATTTGCCGAAAATAAGCAGAATAGGTAATTTTTAATTTCTTTTTATTGCTATTTCTAGCGGGTTTCTTACCATTCTCAGAAAATTCTCTAACTTGAGAATATTCTCCAAAAGATTATTACCGAGAATTTTACATCACTACTAACATAAGTCGTGATATGGCGAAAAGCGTCCAGGGATGGACCTGACGAAATGAAAGGAACCACTATTCTGATTTCATTAGTTTTTGATTCTTAAACCAACAGCTTACGGGCTTGACGCTGCTTAGAAGGGACTCTTGTAAGTGAGGTGTGTTGTAGTGGTAATATAATTAACAACCTGAACTACTAATTATATTTAAACAATTAGTTGTAAGTAGGTTAAAAATATGTTATTTTATTGTTATAACTAAGCAAAACAATTCGATTTACTTTTGATGTATCAGCACCAATTGGCTTGTGTAAAATGTACTAATTTTGAGCAGAACAATAGAAGTAATTTTAGGTTGAAGTAAAAAGGGTCTTTTATTGGGCTCTGCCCCTGACGTATCCCTTCCTAATACACCGATTTATCACATGGCGATCCTACAAAAAAACTTGGCATAAAGAAAAAGAAGCTTAAGATGGGAAAAAGCCAAAGTAAAGAGGGAGCAAGCTGGAAACAGCGGAGGAAAGACGACTTCGACCAAATTTGGGTCAATCCAAGATGTTTTAAGCATTATCCTGGTTATCTTGGGAATTATTGTCGTCCTATGGATTGGTTATATTCGCTGTAAGAAAAGCTTGGAAAGAAAAATTAGACGGGAAGTAGCGAGAAGCACAGAAAAAAATTTAACAGCAAATGGGATTGTTAAATTAAAATTAATGAAATTTGTATGGGATATGGATTTAAATTTTAGAAATATGGTATTTAATGGATTATGGTTATGAATGGTATATTAACGAAATAATATTTAATGGTATTTGTATGGCATATGGTATGGTATAGTATAGTGACAAAATTAATGGAATGGAATGTCGAAAGTCGATATTGTCGATACACCGATTTATCACAGTGTCTTGACACTTTAAAAGTGTCCCCTGTCGGCACTAGATGGAGCTTCGCTACGAAGACGGTGTCCCCGTGTACTGGTTTCAGTTGAGCGGTGCGTTTCCTTTCTTTCGTCGAATCCTGACCGTAGATATTTACCTTTAGATAAGCAAACAATAATCACGAAAGTGGCAAATTTATGGCCTCGCGCATGTAAACAAAGCTACACACTATTAGACATGCGCACTGCAACATTATCGTTTGACAAATGGGAAAATATATAGACATGTCCGGGCTTTAAAATCTTTATTTACAATTCCTATTTCTAGCTCAAGAAATTGAAATTTCTTCTCAATTTTTTTGATCAGGTTGGGAATTAGGGTAGTGATTTCTGGCATTTTTAGTACATAGTTGCAAAAATAATGACCGATGAAGACATGGATATAACTATAGACGGCAACAAAATCGAACAAGTAGTGGAATATATATATCTGGGCCACACCATCAAACTGAGAAAACAAAACCAAACTGCACAGATCTCAAGAAGAACAAGACTATTCTGGGCGGCGTTTGGTAGGCTGGGCTATGTTCTGAAATCTCAAGTCATCCCAATTAACCTTAAAAGAACAGTATATGATTCCTGCATCTTGCCGGTAGCAACATATGGACTAGAGACTATTTCTTAATCAAAAAATAGCGCAGAAAGACTGAGGATAGCCCAGAGAGGGATGTAGCCTGAGAGATCACCTGAGGAATGATGAGATCCGAAGAAGAACAGGGGTTACGGACGTTATAAGAAGAGTAGCGGAACTCAAATGGAGATGGGCGGGTCATGTTGCCAGGCAGGACCCATCCAAATGGACAAATAGAATAGTACAGTGGCAACCCAGAATCACAAAAGCGTTGGCGAGATGACATCCAGAAGACAGCAGGGAGAAATTGGAATCAAACAGCTCAAAACAGAAAAACATGGAAATTACTGGAAGAGGCCTACGAAATACCCGGTATTTTACCCCTATTTGGGCATAACAAAATAATACAACGGCTGTTACTATTACTATTATTACTACTTATATTCCAATCGGAGTCACTAAAAGTATAAACACAATTCATTAAACTACGCAAAAACTAGAAATCCGTAATTATTAAATACCAACAATAAAGAACAAGGAATCCACAGAGAAAACTTAAAATACAACAACAAAAATGGCGCCGAGCCGGTTCTGGAGTAGATTTATTTATTTATTTATTACTAGCGTGTATCCGGCATGCGTTGCAACCCGCTGGTATAAATACAAACCCGAACAAACCCGATATATTAGTACCCGGCATGTCACTTTCTAAAATTGCATCCGTGCGAAGCCGGGGCGGGTCGCTATTATACATAAAACCTTCCCATTGAATCACTCTATCTATTAAAAAAAACCGCTTCAAAATCCGTTGCGTAGTTTTAAAGATTTAAGCATATATAGATGGTAGGGGACGGACAGACAGCGACAGCGACTTTGTTTTATACTATGTTAAGATTTAAGTACACTACAGAATAATATATTCCAAATGGTACACGAAAAATATAACAGAACAAACCATAAATGTAAAAGAGCAAGTTACAAATTTAAAATTACATGTATCGCTAAGCAGATAAATAAATTAACAATCACAACAAATAGAGTAAGCATTATCTTAGGTTAATCGTTTGTTTTAATTTAGTCAAACTGATGCAAAAAATGTCAATATATTGAAAGTTTATATTGTAATTCACCGAAAGGTTCTCCACAATGTTGAACTTCCCATAGTTGGTCCTGTGAGTCCTTACCGAGAAGAGTTGATTGGTTCTTGTGTTTCTTTGTGGGACTCTGATTACGACCAGGCTGAGAAGATCTTCGCAATCAATCATATTATTTATCACTTTATATAGAAACAGAAGCATTGCATTTTCCCTTCGAGTTTTGAGTGATTTCTGACCACATAGCAGTAGTTTAGTGCTATAACTGATGTTTCTTGATGGAAAGTGATGTTTATAGAGTAGGTACTTTCAAAATCTATTTTGAACCTTTTCTAGTTTTCTAGGCGTTCAATGTAACTTTGCTGACGTGGGTTCCATATCACAGAGCAGTATTCAAGTACGCTGCGAACTAGTGAGTTAAACAAAGTCGTAATTGCTTTAGTGTCTTTGATGTATTTGGTGTTTCGTTTGATAAATCCTATTAATTTACAGCTTTTCGAAGTGATGCTGTTTATATATATTATATATTTTGAGCATTTCGATAAAAAAAAGGACAGGCCGACAAGAGGTTTGTGCGCATGCCAAATTCTGCTGGGAGAGAAGGTATCGCGGACCGGTAAGCCGTGCGCTCGGACGTATTTTTTCACCCATAAAACGTAACTTTTGTTTGCGCAGGAGATAAGCTGTACGCATCCAGTGGCGTAGATAGCTTTTCATTCTGGGGGGGGGTCTCGGGCTATTTCCCCGCTGGAGGCGCACCGCCGGAGGCGAAAAATTTTTGGGGTGCCACGCCCTAAAATTTTGTTTTGAGCTCTCAAAAATGTAGCTTTAAAGTATCAATTCAACAAAGTTTTCCCTGTTATTTTGAAATGGATAGATTTTTTAAAAAAATTTACCTATTTCTCATATAACGTAACGCGAACGTTTTGACGTTTTAATTTTGATAAGCACTAATGGAATTAAAAGGAGATAATTTTTTTTTCAACAATCCTTTTCCTTTGTGGCTTTGAATATGTTGATTGTAATTATTGTTTAGCTTACGTATCGTGATATTGTCTTACTATCTCTGGGGGGGGGTCCAGACCCCCTGGACCCCCCCCATATCTACGCCACTGTACGCATCTAAAGGTAAATGTCTATGATCCTGACACATGACCGCTTTTTTTAATACTCACAATGCTTCATTGATGGCTCCGATGATCTGATTCTTCAGCTCCATCGTTCGAACGAAAATGGTATAAGCCATTTCGTCGTCGATTTTGACTAACAAAAAATTGTACATCCAACGGGCCTGATTGTTTAAAACGGCGCGGTTGTGCATCTCCTCCACCCGGTACTCCATTATGTTTAATATGTCACGATAAGCAAACTGATTCCCCTAAAATATGAATAAAAATAATATAATAATAATAATAAGTTCATTTCAAATTTAATATAATAAATATGTTTATGTTGTCTTCTATAAACTTATTCTTCAATCCCCTGAAGCTGAGCTTGTTAGGGGCAAATCTTATTTTTTGTTTTAGTATGTAAAATCATAAATCATAAATATGCATTAAAAATCATGTTTTAAAGTTAAAATGCTAATTTATAGTATAAACGCAGTTCTTTTTTGAAGAAACATATTACCTATAATAAAATTATTAATTTATAATTTTTAAATAAAAAATATACTTATATAAATTATTATTCAGAAGAATATTAATTAATTAAAGCATTTCTAAAAATATTTTTAAATTGTCTGTTTTGAATATCTATGTTTTTATTTCGACTTAAATTTTTTTTAATGAAATCAATTTTTTCATTTTTGTTGGTAAATAATCGTTTATATAAAAACATAAATATTTGAAATTTTTTTGTCCTATGGACTTATTTATTTTAGGTTTTATGGTTATTTCATTTTTATTTTATGACGTATTATGATTATGGGTTTTAAATTGTATAATGTTTTTATTTTTAAATTTATATATTAAGATGTTATAAATGCAAAGTTGTCTTATGTTCAACTTATTTGTTTCTGAATATAATTCTTTTGAAGATAAAAATAATCTTTATTCAATATAATTTTTAGAAACCTTTTTTGTAATATTTCAAATTTTTTAACTAAAGTTCTATTTATTCCTTTCCAACCTAAAATTCCGTAATTTAAACGAGTTTTAACTAACGCGTAATATAATATTTCCATGTCTTACATTTAAAATTTTTTTAATGTTTTTAAAAATCGGTAGTAAACTTCTTATGTTTAATAAATATGTTTCTACCATTTTAGGCTTGTTAACTAAACATTATCAATACGTAGGTACTTACCCTTGCCTGTTTACAAATCAAAATACATTTGTCGAATATAAATACATATCGGTTTTTGGTCTTTTGATCTCTGTGAGCTTTTATTTTCAATTCGGCGTCTTTTATAAGTTTTCCATAGTGTGACAACCTAAAAAAACGACTTAGAATATAATAATAATAACAATAATATTAAGTCTATTTAAAATTTAATAATATAATAAATATGTTTATGTTGTATTCTATAAACTTATTCTTCAATCCCCTGAAGCTGAGCTTGTTAGGGGCAAATCCTTTTTTTTTTGTTTTAGTTTGTAAAATCATAAATCATAAATATGCATTAAAAATCAAGTTTTAAAGTAAAAATGTTAATTTATAATATAAACGCAGCTTTTTTGAAGAAATATATTACCTATAATAAAATTATGAATTTATAATTTTTAAGTAAAAAATATTACTTAAGTATATAAACTATTCAGAACAATATTAAGCATTTCTAAAAATATTTTTAAATGGTCTGTTTTTAATATCCATGTTTTTATTTCGACTTTAAATTTTTTTAATGAAATCAATTTTTTAATTTTTGTTGGTAAATAATCGTTTAAATAAAAAACATAAATATTTGAAATTTTTTTGTCCAATGGACTTATTTATTTTAGGTTTTATGGTTATTTCATTTTTATGACGTGTATCATGATTATGGTTTATAAATTGTATAAGGTTTTTATTTTTAAATATACCTATATATTATTAGGATGTTATAAATGTAAAGTTGTCTTATGTTCAATTTTTTTGTTCCTAAATATAATTCTTTTGAAGGATAAAGATAATCTTTATTGAATATAATTTTTAGAAACATTTTTCGTAATATTTCTAATTTTTTAACTAAAGTTCTATTTATTCCTCCCCAACCTAAAATTCCGTAATTTAAATGAGTTTTAACTAACGCGTAATATAATGTTTCCAATGTCTTACATTTCAAAAAATTTTAATGTTTTTAAAAAACGGTAGTAAACTTCTTAATTTTTTAATTAAGTATTCTAAGTGAAAATTCCAATTTAATTTACTGTCAAAAATAATTCCTAAATATTTTATTTTAGTAACTTTAAAAATTTGAATGTCTTCATTTATTTTCATATTTCGTGGTAGGATATTTAGGTTTAAAGTAAAAGGAATATAATTTGTTTTATTAAAATTAATTGTATATAATATGTCTTCAGTATGAGATGCAAAACGTAGCTAACAAAATAATGCAAACCTCAGTTCAGGATCGTGTTCCCACTCAACAATGGTTTCTTGTAGGTTATTGATCACATTCAGATGTTCGGCGTCTCTGGCCACTTCATTGATATAATCTGCCACGTCCAGCATCGATTCCTTCGCTCTGGGCAAGTCCGCACATTCGTCGTGATTCTGTATTTATAAAAATAAATTAAATAACTGATGAAATCTTGATTTCTTTAAAGTTTATCGAAACGAGCCGACAAGATGTCAAATGCAAAGGTCCACCAGATTCCTCGCAAGTTCCACAATGCAAACACGAACAAACCCAAACAAACTCGAACAAACCACGTGAAAATATCATAGATATTTACCTTTAGATAAGCAAATAATAATCAGGAAAGTGGCAAATTTATGGCCTCGCGCATGTAAACAAAGTTATACACGATTAGACATGCGCACTGCAACATTATCATTTGGCGAATGGGAAAATAGACGGGTCCGGGCTTAAGCTCAACATCTTACTGTTTGACTGTTTATAGAGGACCTTACTTATCATTATACTAATACAAGTATTGTTTTTAAATATCTTTTTCTATTTCACGTTCATAATAAGCTCAGTACGATACGCATTTGCGTATCGTAATGAAGCTATTTCGATACGCGTTTTTTCTTTATTTGATGTTGGTAACATTTAAATGTTTTGTTTTATTGACTTGCGCGGCCTTTGTGATTTACGAGAAAACCCATTTTTCGCAGAGGAAAAATAGCTTGATAACCTACTTTTTTATTCTGTGTGGATAACAGTCATGTATGTTGGTTGCATAAATAAATAAATAAAATAAATAAATAAATAAATATGGCTTTATTGTAATTTACAAAAGTGTAATAATTACAATTGGCGGAGTTGAAGCTTAGCTTCCTATCTCAACCGAAATTGTATTCTAATTAATTACTATTATACTTAAATTCATTTCACAATTTGCTAGGTTATACAACACAGGCGCTAAATAATAAAATTGACAGACGTGTTGCAGACAACCAGAGGATAAATATGCAAAATAAATTATATATAAAACAATATTGGTATATAAATATGGTATAATATAAATATATATGTAATGGCCCAAGAGGCAGCCAGAAAATAAAATATATATTTATATATACTATACACACAATTCTATACAAATTCTACAGAAAGTCCCGAACATTTTGTTTTGCGAACCGTTTGAACTTATAACCAGAGATCATTTTAAAGTCGGCAGGTATCTTATTATAAACTTTTGAGATTTGGTAGCTGAAAGAGCGCTCGTATAAAGATGTGACATGTCTAGGTGGAGTTATCACAAACCTATATCTAAGTTCCAAATTATGGGCGTCATATCTAAATTTAATTTTTTCATATAAATAATCAGGGCATTTTTTACAAATTATTTTGTTGAATAATACCAAACTATGTAAGGTGCGTCTCTCATTCATTCTTAACCAACCAATCTCACGTAATTTAGCACTCACACCCCTTTCACGACCTCGAATACCGCCTATTAATCGCACACACGAATTCTGCATCAGTTGGATTCTCTTAGCATCAGAGTCTATAAGACAGGGACCATACAATACATCGCAGTAGTTAAAATGCGATAATACAATAGAGTCGCACAAAACTTTTTTAAGGTTCGCGTTAAGCAGCGCCCGCTGGTGGAATATTAATTTAAGATTGGCAAATGCCTTTTTGACACAGTTGTTAACATGGCCCGAGAATCTTAGATCGGTATCCATTAGTAGCCCCAGATTTTTCGCTGTGGAACATGTATTCAGAACAGCATTGTTTAGGCTGATTTGTAAAAGATGTTCATTTTGGTTTCGAGATTGTGACCGGCCAAACAGCATAACCTGCGACTTGGCGGGATTTATCGCCAAGCAGTGTGCTTCTGACGCCTTCTGAAGAACATTGAGATCATGCATTAATTTATCTATTGCCTCTAGTATTTTATCCGGGTGAAATGAGAAATATAGCTGTGTATCGTCAGCGTAAAAGTGTATGGTGGAGTACCGCAAATATGTTATAAGTTGTGATGTGTAAAGGGAAAAAAATAGTGGTCCAAGAATTGAACCTTGGGGTACGCCACACGTCACAAACACAGAATTTGATATCCTACCATTAACCTTTACCATCTGTCCCCTTTCAGTAAGATATGCCTTAATGAGTAGCAGTGAATCATGATTAAATCCCAGATAGTGAAGTATGCCCAACAGAAGATCATGATTTAGACGGTCAAAGGCCTTCGAATAGTCCATGAGCACAAGTGCTGTTAATTCGCCGTGGTCTGAGGCCTCCAAAATATCGTCCGTTACTTTTAAAAGCGCAGTTGCACAGCTATAACCCTTGCGAAAACCAGATTGTACAGCCGGCAACAGTTTGTGGTGGACAAGATATTCTCTTATTTGTTTATCAAGAATCCTTTCAATGATCTTCGAGAGAGTTGGTAATATGCTGATCGGTCTTAAATCTTTTAATTCACTTGGAGAGGATATTTTTGGAAATGGTAGCACATATGAGGTTTTCCAGCATTCGGGAAAAGTTTGAGTTTCAATGCAAACATTTACTATATGAGTAATTACTGGTATGATATAAGGACAACAGTAAGATATCATTGTTAAGCCAATCCCATCACAACCTATAGCCTCCGATTTTATAGAAGATAATGCCCCCTCAACATCACCAACAGTGGCCAGTCTAAACCCAAAGTCACCAGCAGTCTCCTTTCTACGGCTAAGATAAAAGTTTAAAGTAGCTGGATCTGGATCACCTGACTGAGTGGCCCCTGCAAAAAAATTGTTTATTTCATCCGCAGTACCCAGGTTCTCAGGAACCACCCTTTTCACCCCTGAGTAAACATCAAGTTCGCGCAATAGTTTCCAGTTATCCTTTGGCTTATTATTTTGAATACTATTTTCAAGATATGATTTTTTTTTCCTATTGATAGTGTTACTTACAAAATTTCTAAGTTGTTTATAAGACTCCCAACTAGCAGCTGTTCTGTTTTTTTTGTATTTTGATAAAGCTTTATCTCGAAGGGACATATATAATTTTATATCTTGAGTAAGCCATGGCGCCTTTTTTTTGGTAATGCGCGATGTCTTTACAGGAGCATGTATGTTAAAAAGGTCTAATAAATAAATATTAAAAGTATTTACTTTCTGATCGATAGTAGGTAAATAATATATATCGTTAAAAGGCACATTTTGAAGATCCCTATAAAAAGTTACAAGATCAAAATGTCGATAATCCCGATAAGTCGCAAAGAATGGCTGCGGCTTAAAATTTTCAAGTTTAAGCTGACATTTTACTAAAAAGTGATCAGAGCCGTCGAACGTCAGATCAATTCCAGAATCCTGAACCAAATCCATGTTAGAGCACAAAATTAGGTCAATAAGCGTTGCATTATTCGCGCCCTGTCTAGTAGGCTCATTAATTATTTGTGTTAAGTTGTATGCTGTCAACAGCATCAAAAAACGTTCGGTATGTACACAATGTAAATTCAGAGTATTTATATTAAAATCACCAGTACATATGAGATTGTCACAGCCCAGTAGATTACTACAAATATTTTCCTCAAACTCGCTGAAAAAGTCGTGAATATTGTCATAACCGGGTCGTCTATAAATTACACCTAATATAGTACTGACAGTTTTTATTTTAAATTTAATCCAGATCTGCTCTGCATAGGCAGTCTGATTATCAAGTATTTCGATGAAATTGATATTATCTCTTACATACATACATATATAAATCAATCTTTTGTAGATGCTCCAAGCTATCATTTTCTGCCAAATCCTATCCAAAATGCAATCCACTAACCTTCCAATGTCGATTTTAACTTCAACTTTATTTGAATTTTCCATCTTGCCTATACTAAATTGCAATGCCGTGACGTAAAATCACGTCTTTTGAAATTCGAAAAAAAGTAGCAAAATCTCCCGAATTTCCGAACGCTCTGTATATGTACCGAATGTACAAGGATCACACAACGTATTCCGTCCAATTTCAAATCTCGTGGTGAAAATGGGTCAATAAATCAAAAAATGACAAAATAAAAAAACTCGCCATTTTGTGGCTCGTTTTTTAAAATAGACGCATGCGCTAAAACTGCTTCTTATGAAACGTGTACTTTAATATACTATTTTACCTACCTCATCAGTTTTTTCAATTAGTCTATCCAAAAGTAAATGATATTTTAAAATTCTCTGCATGGGAACTGATAGTACATCCCTCAGTTTGAATTTTCCATTATTTACTTCTCTCTCATAGCGCTGGAAAAAAAATGCGTTGTCAGTTTTATGCCTTTTCTAAAGTACAGTTGTATTCATAAAAAAAAGCGTACAAGAATGAGAATGGGAGGTAAGTTTTGTCATAGTTGCGTAAAACCGGCTTGTCTAAATGATTGTTTTATTGGAGGTTATCACACGTCATAGATTATCAAAAATGTAAAGCATTGGCGTCGGTGTTATTAACTTTGAAACTGCATAGTGGTAACGATTGATAAACTTTGACAAAAGAACATAAAAATGCCTCGACAGTTGTCTGAAGTTGAAAAGGCTCAAATTGTATCAAGAATCGAAGACGGATGGTCAATCCGTACTGTAGCGCAGTTGTATAATAGAAATAGAAAAACTATATTGAAAATTAAGCAACGCTGGGAACAAGAAGGAAGAAGGATCCCTAAAGAGGAAAATTGGTTCAGGTCGTCCCAAACGTTCCAACCCTGAACAGGATGCTGCTTTTTTGGGATATTTAAGAAATAATTAATTTGCAACTGCAAGGGATGCTGTTATTGATACAGCATTTCCTGCCTCCCAACCTACCGCCAGCAGGAGAGTCGAGGAATCTGAACTAAAATGTCGCCCAGCTACGAAAAAAATGTTTCTTACCGAAGAATAGCGACAATCAAGGATTATTTTTGCTTTAAATTATATATACCGCAATCCTCAATTTTGGAACAGGGTCATTTTAACTGTTGAAAAGACGTTCAAGTCGACTTATAACGGACAAATTCGTGTGTACCGTCCAAACAATACCAGGTTTGAAGAGCGATATACTATATGCCCCTCACTTCTAGACATGGGCGTCTGTCTGTAAATGTATGGGGCTGGATAAGTGTTCATGGACCTGGTGTTTGCTGGCGAATAGAGGGAAGATTTAATGCCGGAATTTACATTAACATTTTCAAAAACATCTTGTTACCATCTGCTGAGCAAATATATGCCAATAATACTTTCATATTTCAACAAGATAATTATCCACACTGCCAATGCTGTAACCCACTGGTTTCAAAACCATAATGTGGAAGTGCTGCCTTGGGTCGCCTATAGTCCCGATATCAATCCAATTGAAAATATTTGTGGTATAATCGTAAAAAAAATATGTAATCGAAATTTTAGGCCACAAAATTCAGAAGATTTATGGGAAATAATACATGCGTGCTGGGAAGAGTTTGATCCAATCATTGTATCAAATATAATTCAGTCAATTCCGAATAGACTGGCTCAAGTAATAGAAAAACAGCGATATATGACCAAATATTAGATTTTATTTATTCCTGTTAAACGTTTCTTGTTTCTATTGCAATTTTTATAAAACTGTTAAGATATATTATAAAATAAAAAAAATTACATACGATAAGCCGGTTTTACGCAAATATGGTTAAGGTTTCGTCTCATTCTAATTCGTGTACGCTTTTTTTTATGAAGAAAACTGTACTATAATCAGGTTGGCAAATATCATGATATTTATATAAATATCCAAATATCCGATATATATCCAAATTTGGATATTTATTTATATTTTTAAATTATTTCATCTGTTCTCTGTAAAGATATATTTTAAAAATTAAAAAAAAGTATGTTATAAACCTGTAAATTTGTATTTCGATTCTATTCAATGATAGTTGCTATCACAATAACAAGTTTTTTAGTACTCTCATGTTAGGAATGTAAAATGTAGGTAAAAAATACAAGTTTATGAATATGAACACATCATATATTTTTTCTTTTAACTATGGTTCAACTTAAACCCCAGAATTACTGGGCTCGTTAATTAAATCCAAAATGAACCCAAACTGGATTTTTTATTTTTGGCATTGTAGAATTTTTATTTCATAAACAAACAGCAAAATATTGCTCCGTTTAATCAGAAATCGGAACTAAATAAAAATGCCACGCGGCAAAGAACAACAGGTGGTCAGCGTCTCGGAAAGATGGGGAATCACCGCATCGTAAGCAGCATAATACGCTGTTGCCGGCTCAGCGGCGCCATATTTTAATACTGATGAATAGAATTTTAGAAAAACAAATATTGATATATATCAGGATAAATATCGTCGCATAAATATCATGATATTTATCAAGATATATATCAGGATATTTATCACGGATATATATCCTGCCAACCTTGACTATACTACCTTTTAATTAATATATTACTATACATTATAATATACTTACGAGAACGGCTTGATTGAAAATCTCATTTTGATCACAAAGTTCTTGTAATAGGGCAGTTGCCTTAGTCAAATTTGCACAGTAACTTCCATAGATCAAAAACTTATCTTTGAATTGTAGAAAAATTTGACTCAGTTTGACGTTCGGGTTGGTTCGTAGCTTAGAGAGCTCAGTCAAAAAGGGCGCGTGAATATCGTACAATTCCTAAAATAGATATAAAAATAGTTGTATATCGTTTAATCATTGTAAAAAAACAAACATTTTACCTTGATTTTATGAAAAACGCAAGCATGATCGTCGGGATTCATCTGATTCTGTAAAGGAATCATGAAGCTATTCTTAAGTTTACTTAAAACATCCACATAGTTTTTTTCTGTATCCAACAATTCCTTAATGACAAAGTCCCTTTTGTCTTTAGGTTGATGTTGCTAAAAAAGTTGGTAAAAAATTGGGTAAACACTTATTAGGTAATAAAGCGATTAAGAAATCCACAATCTAACTTTTAAATACGACGAACAGAAAAGCTTGCTCCCAGGATATTGATGGAATGGGCCTGTTCACTATACCCGAATTCATCAACTTATTAAAAACACATACCAATAATAAAAATCTTCCTAGAGGGTCACAAACCTTTTCTAGAGACAATTAAAAGATGCCGCGAAATGGGAAGTTTTAAAACATGAGATCAAAACCTCATTACATCATCCAATTATCTGCGCAATTCTTTATTTGTCAGCCTAAAAGTATTATATTGCTATCTTTGTTTTGGCATACTAAAAAGACAAAAACAGCTTGGAAATAGGAAACAATCCGCCCGATATTCAGGTAGACGCGGCGGCGTTCGACCTTCAGCTGAATCACTGCGACCCATGGGTTGAGGCAGATGTGACGTCAGTGAGTTTATTCCCGTGTTTTTATTAAAGAGCGCATCTTGTTTATTTATTTTCTGAGAAAATAATTAAAAAATTTAGAACTGAAACCGCAGAAAATTTTATTTTTTCTTTATCATGCGATAGGATCAAAATTAAAATTTAGTGAAAAAGCCCATTTTGAAAAAACTGTATTTTGCCATGAAAATTGAAGATATTGAAAAAATGTACTTAAAATTTAATTTTATGCTCGTTAACAAAGGTTGATGTAAAAATTGGAAATATAATGTTTTAACATTTTTTAACCACTGGTGTAAAGTAAATGCAGCAGCTTCATTTCAAGGGAGAAAACTTTTCCTAAAAAACTCAAGCAAATATAAACTAAAAAAAATACCTCAAATTCACTGCGGACTACAAGCAAATCTTTATAAATGTCTTCAGAATTGATTGTGTAGCTGTCAATTATTGAGCTTCTTATTTCGGTAGGCTGACTGGTGAAAAAAAAAACATGCAAAAATAAGATAAATTTGAAGATGGTATGAATGAAAAAAGCGTGTGTTATATAACGGGTTGGCTATTTACCATAAAAAAATGTGTAACTAATTTGACCGTATTTACTCATTCGACAAATTACTAATAGATAACTTCGTCGAGTGAAAAAGAGATTATTGTGTCGCAAAATGTCAAGTTTACTTTTTGATAAAGGCATTTTTTACTATCTTTGTTAAAATGCCTATATTTCCAAAACCATCGACGATGAAGCAAAGATAGCCCACGCATATGACAGGTCCATAAACACTACTTGTAAAATTAAAATCCTGGTACTAAATCAGGTAGGTACGGTTGTATTCATAAAAAAAGCGTACAAGAATTAGAATGAGAGGTAAGTTTTATCATATTTGCGTAAAACATGGCTTGTCCGAATGCTTGTTTTATTGGAGGTTATCACACGTCATAGATTATCAAAAATGTAAAGCATTGGCGTCGGTGTTAATAATTATACTTATTATTCGCACAGAAAAACTACCAAAAAAACACTAAAGAACATCCAAACATCAAAAATACCTGTAAACTAACGGTAAAAACAGGTTTTGCTTTTCCTCAGGGCGTCTGTCAAATTTGACTAATGACGTCACGTGCACATGCCCTATTGGAGGTTATCACACGTCATAGATTATCAAAAATGCAAAGCATTGGCGTCGGTGTAATTAATTTTGAAACTGCATCGTGGTAACGTTTGATAAACTTTGACAGAAGAACATAAAAATGCCTCGACAGTTGTCTGAAGTTGAAAAGGCTCAAATTGTATCAAGAATCGAAGAAGGATGGTCAATCCGTACTGTAGCGCAGTTGTATAATAGAAATAGAAAAACTATATTGAAAATTAAGCAACGCTGGGAACAAGAAGAATCCCTTAAGAGGAAAATTGGTTCAGGTCGTCCCAAACGTTCCAACCCAAAACAGGATGAACTGCTTTTTTTGGGATATTTAAGAAATAATCCATATGCAACTGCAAGGGATGCTGTTATTGATACAGCATTTCCTGCATTTCAACAGTCCCAACCTACCGCGAGCAGGAGAGTCAAGGACTCTGAACTAAAATGTCGCCCAGCTACGAAAAAAATGTTTCTTACCGAAGAACAGCGACATAAATTATATATACCGCAATCCTCAATTTTGGAACAGGTTCATTGTTACTGATGAAAAGACGGACAAATTCGTCCAAAAAATACCAGGTTTGAAGAGCGATATACTAACCCCATCACTTCTAGACATGGGCGTTTCTCTGTAAATGTATGGGACTGGATAAGTCTTCATGGACCTGGTTTTTGCTGGCGAATAGAGGGAAGATTTAATGCCGGAAATTACATTGACATTTTAGAAAACATCTTGTTACCATCTGCTGAGCAAATATATCCCAATGATGCTTTCATATTTCAACAAGATAAATGTCCAGTCCACACTGCCAATGTTGTAACCCACTGGATTCAAACCCATAAGGTGGAAGTGCTGCCTTTTTTTGACATTCCGCGACTATATTCTCTTTTTGACGTAATTTCTTGTAAATATGTAAATAATAGAGCGAATATTTTTTTATAACCATCCACATATACATGGATCCCTAATTCTATGAAACTAAAAATGTCAACACAAGTCTCTGTTTTAAATGAAACAATATCCATGCCTTGCTTCTTACAAGCAAATAAAAAAAGGTAGACACTGAATTAGCACAAAATATAAAAAAAATGAAAAGAAACAATTATTAAACACTACTTTCGTCTCTTTCCTAACCTCTGGTACGGTCGTTTGGAACGTGACGTAACAAAGGTCGTCGTATACGTTTTCCTTTGTCTCAATCCTTGGACAAGGTATCGTAAACATTCGCCAGTGGGTATCACTGTTATCGTTTGGTGTGCAAGTCGATGGCAGAGAACTGTCAAAATAGTATTAAGATTTAAAAAAAGGAATATTAAAATTGAGTAATTAGTAAAATATGTGCAGGGTGTTTCATTAAGGGTATATATCTCGGAAACTACTAGGCATAGAAACTTGGAAAAAAAATTATCATTAAAGCGGTCATAAGAAAATTCTGGAAATTACTTTTAAGTTCCTCATTTCGCCGCAAGGGGGCACAATTGAATTTTTTTTTTAAATTCTAAATTTCTCCGAACATTCCCATATTAAGGTATAACTCTGATTACATCATCGAAAAGCTTAGACAATTCTGCATCATTTTGGTTTAAGGCCCATTGGCGTACCGACCTTGATAAGAGTGGGGGAAGCTATTGAATGTGTAAACATTAAAATCGCTGTAACTTCTAAACGACTTATCCGATTTAACTAAATTTAAGCTTGTTTGGAAGGGAAAGGTAAGTATCTTCAATCGCCGTATCCAACAGTACACGATAGTGTTTAATAAAATTGCTAGAGGGCGCAATTTGTAATAATAACAGTTTTTCGATTTTATTCCGAAAATTCAAATCTTACGGTATAACTATGACATCATAATCAATGAAATTTGCAAGAAAAGATGTGACGACCGCAGTTCGATATCTTTGTTCGTTTCAGAGTTATTTCCAAAACAATAATTTTTAATACAAATTGCGCCCTCTAGCAATTTTATTAGAAACTATCTTCTACCATTCGATACGACAATTGAAGGTACTTACCTTTCTCTTCCAAACAAGCTTAAATTTAGTAAAATCGGGTAAGTCGTTTAGAAGTTACAACGATTTTAATGTTTACACTTTTACTTGATAAGAGTGGGAGAAGCTATTGAAAGTGTAAACATTAAAATTGCTGTAACTTCTAAACAACTTGTCCGATTTTACTAAATTTAAGCTTGTTTGGAAGAGAAAGGTCCTTCAATTGTCGTATCGAATGATACAAGATAGTTTCTAATAAAATTGCTAGAGGGCGCAATTTGTATTAAAAATTATTGTTTTGGCAATAACTCTGAAACGAAAAAAGATATCGAACTGCGGTCTTCACATCTTTTCTTGCAAATTTCATCTATTTTTCGATTATGATGTCATAGTTATACCGTATGATTTGAATTTTCGGGATAAAATCGAAAAAACTGTTATTATTACAAATTGCGCCCTCTAGCAATTTTATTAAACACTATCGTGTACTGTTGGATACGGCGGTTAAAGATACTTACCTTTCCCTTCCAAACAAGCTTAAATTTAGTAAAATCGGATAAGCCGTTTAGAATTTACAGCGATTTTAATGATTGCACATTCAATAGCTTCCCCCAATCTTATCAAGGTCGGTACGCCAATGAGCCTTAAACCAAAATGATGCAGAATTGTCTAAGCTTTCCAATGATGTAACCAGAGTTATACCTGAATATGGAAATTTTCGGAGAAATTTAGAATTTAAAAAAATAATTTTCAATTGTGCCCCCTTGCGGCGAAATGAGGAAACTAAAAATAATTTCCAGAATTTTTTCATGACCGCTTTAATAATAATAAATTTTTTTTCCAAGTTTCTATGCCTAGTAGTTTCCGATATATGGCAGGTGACCACCCTTAATGAAACACCCTATACAGGGAAGGGACTAGAATTAAATTAGTATAATAGGGAATCAATAAAACTCTGAATAGAAACATATTAGCACCTAATTTTGGTAAAAGTACGAATCAATTTTGTCTCAATCACTATTTTCTTATTTGAGCAAACAAACATTATTTGCAAAACCTTTAAAACTCTGTGAGGTTCCAACCTTGCAAATAATCACACCTACCCTACACCATCGGATGTTTCTGAAATAAAGATAATAGCCACAACAATTCACTTACTCTGTCTTCAGTTTTTGATAAATTTCGTCTTCGTCCGCTGTCCTTTCAACCTGCGCGGCAAAACCCCTAAAAAACACCATGTCATTGTCTACTTTTCCAAAGGAACAACACTTTCTTGTACTACCCAGCATCGTAATCAATTTTTATCACTATAAAACTCTGAGAAAACCTAACATACTTTAACTGACTTTTAAACTATGAAACACAAGGTATCCGGTAATGATCTTTCATAATCAGTCTCAGAAAACTATTTTTAGAGGATAAAATAAGGCTCTGCCCACTGTAAACTATTCCACTTATTTGCATATATACACAAATATCACTTCCTAGTCCATAATATCAACTCACAAAATTTCTTTTCATTAGAGAGAAACTATACAACCCATACATAGTCTATCTTGTTAGTCTGAAGAATCTACCAGTTAATCTCAATGCTCTAGTTATCATGAAAAATATGATTTATCCAAAAACATGTTATTTATTTTCATTAATCACTGAAGCAACAGGTTTTTAATGAAATAACAAAATTAATAAAGAAAGGATTTTTATAATTGGTTATATATTACTATGGTCCAGTAACTACACTAGTAATTTGTTTCTCCATAGTCTACAACGAAATGTTCTGTTTGTATAGATATTGGAAATAAAATAACTATTTTTTTAAAGAGGTCAATCCGGAACCCTTGGTCCTCAAAACATTATACCTACAGTGTCACCAGTAAAGTCCGCATCATATGGGATTTTTTTTTATTAATAGCTTTATTCAAAATTTGACTTTGGCATCAAGTTCTGCTTCGATCGAGATGAAAATTAAGCAAAAAAATAGTAGTCACGTGATTCGCATTATCTGTCAAATTTTAATTTTTTCCAAACAATAATTCAAAAGTGGGGTTATTTCTGAAAATATCGAAAAGTTATTAAAAAAAGTTTTTTTAAATGCAGTTTTTAGCCCACATGCAAAATTTCAGCTGCATAAGATAATTTTGATTTTTTACCTATATTTTGTAAATTGCACCACTTTTGCAAAATAAGACTCAACGCAACCTACATAAAACTTCTTAGTTTTGACAAGGCTTTATTTCAGATACATTTTCTTTAAAGTAGCGCCATATTAAATGTGTGTTTTTCTACAAAGTCAAAATTGGGCTATTAAAATTTGGTCGCATGTGATGTAAAGTTAATTTGTTTTTGACCCTGTATAAGGTAACTTCATAAAATAAGTATTTTTAAAAATGTAGTTTGTGTCTGAAAGTAATACACTTTAACGTTATTATGACATAGCTAAATTATAATATAGGGGTTTTAAATTAAATCGTTGAAAATAGATAAACTTTACATTGTTAAACTAAAATTTATTTTCCACTTAAAAAAACACTTTACACTGAAGACACTGTGTTTTTTTTTTGTCTTAATATTAAGGTGTATTACTTTCAGACACAAACTACATTTTTAAAAATACTTATTTTATGAAGTTACCTTATACAGGGTCAAAAACAAATAAACTTTGCATCACATGTGACCAAATTTTAATAGCCCAATTTTGATTTTGTAGAAAAACACACATTTAATATGGCGCTACTTTAAAGAAAATGTATCTGAAATAAAGCCTTGTCAAAACTGAGAAGTTTTTTGTAGGTTGCGTTGAGTCTTATTTTGCAAAAGTGGAGCAACTTACAAAAATAGGTAAAAAATCAAAATTATCTTATGCAGCTGAAATTTTGCATGTGGGCTAAAACTTTTTCTTATAACTTTTTTCGATATTTTCAGAAATAACCCCACTTTTGAATTATTTTTTGGAAAAAATTAAAATTTGACAGATAATGCGAATCACGTGACTACCATTTTTTTGCTTAATTTTCATCTCGATCGAAGCAGAACTTGATGCCAAAGTCAAATTTTGAATAAAGCTATTAATAAAATCCCATATGATGGGGACTTTACTGGTGATGTATTATACCTACTTTTATCAATTTTTTTAACTTTTACTTATGAAATTATGAGGATACACAATCTACTGATATAACATGCATTAAAAAAATCTACTAAAAGTTACATGATGAAACAAAAATTATACTTACTCTATTCCTGATCTTAATGCCTTTTCGCTTCGAGACAGCTTCGACAATGTACAAAGTACCTTATGGAAATTGGTCAAGTCAAACAACATGGTGTCTTCAAATAGATCAGTTACTTTTAGGCCAAAATTCAGTTTACACATTTTTAGGAACAAATTTATATTTCGCAGACATAAAAACTAAAAATATTCTTTTTAAGTTTGTAGTTTTTGCAGTTGGAAGTCACTAACGCATTTTAAACAACATTTATTTATTTACTTATTCATAAGTACCTATCAACAGCACTGGTGCCAATTACAGATACATCTTAAAGCTAGGTAAGTATAACAAAAAAATAACATTACCCCAAGTGAAAAAAACCTTATAACATTATAACATAGATTAAACAACGGCACCATTAAGTAGGGAAGAAATATATATACTCACTTGAGCCATGGTAGGTTTCAGACTGACATCCTTCATATCTATACATCCCGGATCAATCTTATTTAGCAATTTACACAAGAGCACACCATCTCTCAGTATGCTGGCCAAATCACCAATACTGCTTTGTGGCCAGTTGGCCTTATGGTCATATCGAAGCATTTCCCATCTCGTTAGCCATAAGACACACTCACGCCACAATTCGTCATTGGGTTCAGGTAAGTATGGAGTTGCCATATTGGGGATAATATTGTTATGAAATCTGTAGACATATGCTTTGGTTGGTAAATCACCGAGGTTAAGGGATAATAATACTATCTAATACTCAAATTGCCCCGTAAAAATTAACTCAGTACTTATCAAATGACAATTATGTTCATAGTTATAGCAAAGGTGATTTCTATATAAATGCATAGTCCAGTTTAGGTAATATGTGGGTAGTATGATTTTTGATTATTTCAAAAACAGTAATTTATAAAAATTAACCAATAGAATTGTGTTAAAGATCAGTTAACAACACAAACATCTTTAATAAAAATCTCCATAGGTGTGTATAATTATCATTTTCAGTAAAAAGCAAACACAAAAGAAATTATTATGTACAGGATACGGGTACTTACATATTAGAAGTAAGGGATTACACTAGATTGGGTAATCAACAGAGCACATTATTAAAACAATTAATACTCTTTTTCCATGAATTTATTAATTATTTTGATTAATAAACATTTTTTGGGGATAGGGCTTGGAAATGTCAAAAGCAATGTCAAATGAAAGTCAAAGCGCAGGCGCAACATCCCAACACAACGGCAACGTTCATGCATGTGCGGAAATGCGTAACATTAGCCCAGTTAAGGGTTTTTTATACTCCAAATATAAGGAAACCGCGATCAGGCTCCCAGAATACCGTTTTAAACCTTTTTAAGAACCCTAGCACAGAATATATAGCTTTGTTGCGTAGCTATATATTCTGTGACCCTAGTAACTTTAATCGGATAAATATAGTCAAAGTCAAAGTCAAAGTCAAAGTCAAAGTCAAAGTCAAAGTCAAAGTCAAAGTCAAAAATAGCTTTATTGTCGTGAACATTCTTTATTGACAAGCCATACTTACAAACTAGAAACATTAAAAACACAAGTGCAAAATTAAATTAACAAATAAACAATTACGTAGTAAAAAACACATATACCTAAATCTAAAAATGGTCTAAAATGTATTCCTCTATACTATAATATGCCTTTGTTAGCAACATCTTCTTTACCCGCCGCCTAAATAATTTAAATGTTGCTATCTTCCGAAGTGTCTGTGGAAGATGATTGAAAATCTTTTTGCTTCTGTAATAAATTGAATTTTATGTCAATGTTGATGTTGGAATAGGTAAATTTATAAAATATGACGAACGAGTGTTAGCCGGGTTGGGTGAGTGAATTATAGAGGCATACTTTCTATGCATCAGACAAACGGTCTCAAGAATGAAAATTGCTGGGAGAGTCAGAATTTTTTGCGTAATAAAATGCGGTTTACATGACTCCCTGTACCCAAGACCACACAGATACCTTAGGGCACGCTTCTGTAGAACAAACAATGGACCCAACAGATATGTGGATGAGTTCCCCCAAAAACAAACCCCGTATCTCAAATGAGAATCAATTAATGCAAAATAGGCATCTCTAGCTACTGACGCACTTAGGTCCCGTTTAATTGTTCTTATCGCGAAACAACCCGATGCCAATTTAGAGCCAAGCTGCTCAATATGCCTGTCAAACCTCAACCTTCCATCAATGTACAATCCCAAAAATCTAGCCTCAATGCAATCACTCACCACATCCGTGTCCAAGAGAATCTGACCTAAGTCACACCTAAAAGATACTATATTTGTCTTTGAGATATTAAGCGAGAAAAAATTAGCATTACACCATTCCTTAAGAATTTTCAGGTCATTAGAGATAAAGTTTTGTAGAACAGACTTATCCCCATGATGCCAAATGATGGTGATGTCATCTGCAAATATAGTAAATTTTCCGCTTATTGGGAGAAGCGACAAGTCGTTAACATATATCAAAAACAATAAGGGGCCAAGTACAGATCCCTGAGGAACACCGGTCTGCAAATGACGTTCATCGGAGCATTCCCCATTCAAGGTTACCCTTTGACTGCGATAAGACAGATAAGAACGGAACCAGTCTAAACTCCGACCTCTAAAGCCGTAAGTCTCAAGTTTGCGCAGTAGCGTCCTATGATTAACACAATCGAAAGCCTTGGATAGGTCACAGAACGCCGCCGCTGCAACATCACCATTATTGAGTTGTAAGTAAAGGTTCTCCAAGAATGCAATCGCAACAATTCCAAAGGACCTACCGTATTCTGCGAGAACGTTTCTGATTGATGAGAACCGATTCCTATTTTGCCGTGCAAGCCGTGCTAAACGAGCGATTTATCCTCTGTGCTTACGTACGTACGTCCAGCCACCATGTGCGACATCCATTACCTTTTCGTTTGTTTATTCGTAAATACGTAAGTTTAACCACGACCATTTGTTTGCATTGCACAGTGTGATTGCTGCGAAGAAAAAAATTAAACATTTCTTGGAGTAAACAAAGTTGTTTGGGATGTAAATTAATTTTTTAAGTGCGCCTATTTAGTGTCTCTCGACTTTCCTGATAGTGTAAAGTGTGAAAATAATACAAACTGTTAGAAAGGCTCTGTATAAAACAGTTGCATCTTAAGAAAAAATTACACAAAATGTTCTTATTGTTCGTATAAGCTATGGAAACAACAAATTAAATGTTTAATACAATGTCAGCTTGCTTAAACACTAAGCATATTGGTGCTGATGAAATCTGTTTCCAAAACTCTCCTTTAGAGGTATCATTTTAGCCTATATTTCTTTGCGTAACTTGTAATAAAGCTTTTAAATTTAAATCCTTAGCTAACAGCCAAACATACAAATTGTCAAAACGAACTATTTACAATCCCAGATTATCCGAAATTTCATATTCCACTTAGGGAATATACCCAGGCCAAAATGGTAATTGAAAATGAACCATCCAAATATACCTACCCTATACAAATGACAAATATGTTCGAAAGAGAGAACTGGACTGTCTCTACCGATCATTGCTATGCTAGACCATGGAATTGGAGGCCAGAATCATCCTTCTTGAAACCTACCAAAACTTTATTTATGCCAAAGAACATTGGTTTAAAGCCAATATTTTCTGTTACCGGATCACCGAAAAATGTCGATGATGAAATTGATGTAGATTCAGCTATAGAGGTTACTGCACCAATCTATGATGTTGTAAAAGCCAAAAGTTTGATGGAAGAGTGTGAGAAGCACGCATCATCAGCAAGAAGTAGTCCTGATGATGAAATTTGGGATGAAAAAATTAGCAAGTAAGTTTTTAAATGAATTAAATTCTTAAGAAAAACATACAGTTTTGTCTTGGATGTTAGTGGCAGTGTGTGTGTTTATTTTGGGTAGAATGTGGAAATAAACAAAGGTTGTAGGTAATTGTAACTAAATGTTTTAATTCATATTTTTACTTTTTTGTAAGTATTCTTTGTTTTATCTACATTGGTAGTAGATAGTACAATGAAATTTATCTTAGGATGACACCACTGGTGTCCCTCCAGAAATGATCTCCCAGGAGGTGTGCCTTATATATTTCACACACATCTTTTTATGATAAAGATTTTATTTTTTAGAATTAATTGGACTTCACCACAACACAGACTCTTTAATGGTTTTGTAAATATTTTAAACAACTTTTATCTAGCCAAATTGGCTCATGCAGGTGTAAATAATGAACCTGTACTGCGGCGAACTATTATAGACAAGGCAGTGCAAAGAATTAGACGATTATTTGCCACAATCTCCTATGATCCAAAACTTTTGCAGTGGTTACATCAATTAGTGATAGATAATTTAGATGAGCAGAATTTGGCCTCGTACTTGGATATTTTACAGGTATTTGTGTATATTGTAGATGTTGGGCAGTGATGCTTAGAATTTAGAATGTTACTGTATTTTCTGTAGTGTACAGGGTGGCCAACTAAGAGAGGTAAGCGGCTGTATCTCAGAAACCGTTAATCGTACAGCTTTCGGAAAAAAAAATTATATAAGTAAAGCGATCATGAGAAAATTCTGGAAATTACTTTTAAGTTCCTCATTTCGCCGCAAGGGGGCACATTTGAAAATTATTTTTTTAAATTTTAAATTTCTCCGAAAATTTCCATATTAAGGTATAACTCTGATTACATCATTGGAAAGCTTAGACAATTCTGCATCATTTTGATTTAAGGCTCGTTGGCGTACCGATCTTGATAAGAGTGGGGGAAGCTATTGAATGTGTAAACATTCAAATCGCTGTAACTTCTAAACGACTTATCCGATTTTACTAAATTTAAGCTCGTTTGATAGGGAAAGGTTAGTACCTTTAATCGTCGTATCCAATGGTATACGATAGTTTCTAATAAAATTGCTAGAGGGCGCAATTTGTAATAATAACAGTTTTTTTGATTTTATCCCGAAAATTCAAATCATACGGTATAACTATGACATCATATTCGAAAAGTAGATTAAATTTGCAAGAAAAAATGTAAAGACCGCAGTTTGATATTGTTGTTCGTTTCAGAATTATTGCCAAAACAATAATTTTTAATTCAAATTGCGCCCTCTAGCAATTTTATTAGAAACTATTGTGTACCATTGGATATGACAATTAAAGGTACTTACCTTTCTCTTCCAAACGACCTTAAATTTAGTAAAATCGTATAAGTCGTTTAGAAGCTACAGCGATTTTAATGTTTACACTTTCAATAGCTCTCCCACTCTTATCAAGTGAAAGTGTAAACATTAAAATCGCTGTAACTTCTAAACGACTTATCCAATTTTACTAAATTTAAGGTCGTTTGGAAGAGAAAGGTAAGTACCTTTAACTGTCATATCCAATGGTACACAATAGTTTCTAATAAAATTGCTAGATAGCGCAATTTGAATTAAAAATTATTGTTTTGGCAATAACTCTGGAACGAACAACAATATCGAACTGCGGTTTTTACATTTTTTCTTGCAAATTCAATCTACTTTCCGAATATGATGTCATAGTTATACCGTATGATTTGAATTTTCGGGATAAAATCAAAAAAACTGTTATTATTACAAATTGCGCCCTCTAGCAATTTTATTAGAAACTATCGTGTACCATTGGATACGGTGATTGAAAGTACTTACCTTTCCCTTCCAAACAAGCTTAAATTTAGTAAAATCGCATAGGGCGTTTTGAAGTTACAGCGATTTTAATGTTTACACATTCAATAGCTTCCCCCACTCTTATCAAGGTCGGTACACCAACGAGCCTTAAACCAAAATGATGCAGAATTGTCTAAGCTTTCCAATGATGTAATCAGAGTTATACCTTAATATGGAAATTTTCGGAGAAATTTAAAATTTAAAAAAATAATTTTCCATTGTGCCCCCTTGCGGCGAAATGAGGAACTTGAAAGTAATTTTCAGAATTTTCTCATGATCGCTTTACTTATATAATTTTTTTTCCGAAAGCTGTACGATTAACGGTTCCTGAGATACAGCCGCTTACCTCGCTTAGGTGGCCACCCTGTACATGATGATACATTTTACTAGGTTTCATATATAGATTTTTCCCATTCTGTATTTGTTGGCAGACGCCGATAATAATCAATATTTACAATTTTTAGACTTTAAAGATAAAAATTCCTAAATTTGTGGAAAAGCTACTGAATGCTCCTAACGCAGGTGTGCGCATGGGTCCACTCAACAACGAAAATTTACTTCCATTGCTGAAGAAACCCTGGGATCCTGTTGCAGTTAGTCTTATGCAGGATAAACCCAAAAAATTACCCGGAAACACTGTGATTGTACTAATGCCCTGCTCGCCAGATATGTCTAAAAGGAATCAAAAGTGGATGTCTTTGTTGTCGAATTTGGGGCATGTAGTTTCGGTTCCAACAAACTTTGGTAAGCAACAATAATCTTGATGGGTTTTTCTAAAACGATTGCTAAAGATAATATGTGATTTTTCCTTTAAATTTTATGATAGGTAGGTGAGGTTTTAATACGTTGAATACTTGTTCTATTCCAAAACTTTTGTCTCCTGTACTTTTTTTTAATCTAGATCATTTTGCAAAATAGACATTAATGATAATTGCTCTCTGCAGGGTCTGCAAGTCACAGAATGACTATGACAAACTGCATTGATCAGATGTTTGGTTTAGCAAGGGGTAAGATCCAAGAAGTGCGTGAAAATTTTCCTGGTAGACATATAATTTTGGTAAGTATCAAAGTATAGGTATAATCTTGCAGCTAATTCGAAATAAACGATGAAATGGATTAAATAATCTGACGGCCTGATTACAAAGGTTTGGTTATAAATTTAAAAAATACAAATTTTTTACTCCTTCCTCAATTATTTAGGTCATCTTTGTTCTTTTAGAAAGACGATATATAACGTATAAAGGGCACTTAAATTCAGCCAAAATATGCGCATTTATATGCCTTGTTTGCCTTTAAAATATGCAGTTATTTGTATTTTTTTACCAAATATGCATACTGGTATGCAATATTTCTTAATTTAATATATTAAAATGAGGTAAAGAATCACATTGGGTTCTAAAAAATATGTTTATTTAAAAAAAAATGCAAATTGTATAAAAGGTATTTAATACTAAATATTTTTCAAAATTTTCAACTAAAAAGAATTGTCTTCCGTCAGTAAAAATATGTTTATACAAAGGGAAGCTTCTTTCAACATCTAATGATGTAATCGGACAATACTGCAACTCAGGTAGCAAAATATATGGCCAAGATACAATTTCGTTGGATGGTTTACCCTCATAAATGCTTTTTACTGCAGTTAAATATTTAAATCCTTCATTCTTTTTTACAGTTACATCCAATTTGTTCCTTATTTAACCTCCTGCTTTACCGGGAATGTTGTCACATTTAGCGGAAAAAGTTTCAACAATACTAATTGAGCCTCTTAAACTTAAATTTCTACTCTCCAACGAGGAAATTGTCACGAGGGCATCGAGTCCTTGATTAAAAAGGCAGTCATTATGATTAATTAACTCTTTATTTCACAATAAATAAGCAAATATACATCGATATACCCAGTCTTACCTAAATAAATAGTTGGCTTCTCCATTTTATTGGGGCGGAAAAGTGTCGTGTCGATGTATTTGGCCGGAACGGGTGCTGGGCGACGTGCTCACTTGGCGGCGAGCTAGGTGATGCCCCGCGCCGCCAGCGCTCGCGTCCAAGCTGGTCGACGCTGGGTTCCCCCACTCTGTCCCAGCCATTGGGTTAACCATAGGTGAGGGAACTCAGGCGTCGATGGCTTGGACGCGCGAAAAAAAACTACCCCCGTGACAATATTATGTCCGGTATAAAACTGAAATTAACCTTAATAAAAACAAGTTCTTTAGCTACACTGGCACTTTTTAACAACTCTTTATTTTGCACAACACACTGCGAATCGTCATCTAAGTCCAAAATTAGTTCTTTAATGGCTTCGAAATGCTCTGCGTAAAATATTGCGGCCTTAATCCATGTTCCCTATAGGGTAATTACAGGTTCTGGAGGTAAACTAACTCTTGGTAATCTCTCCTTATACAACTGCACTCTTAGAAGTGCTTTTGGAAACACTTTTTTTACATTTGAAATTAATTTATTTTCCAAAGGTTTATTTACCAAAAGTATGTAGGTATTACAAATCGATATAAATACAGTTTGTTAAGCAGCTAATAATAACGCATTATTCAGTGACAATAAACAATCCCTAACAATATACCTGCAAACCCCAGAAACCTCCAATAAATACCTTGTGTATAACCAAGATGTAAATATAATTATTATAATCTTCAGATTGGAAAATCCCTGAAATAAGTACCGAACTGGACATTAAACCTTTAACGTTTTAAATTTTTTGATAAAGCCGAAAACATAAAAATATGCTCTTAAAATAATAATTTATGAAAAATGCATTTTATTATAAAATTGACAAAATATGCAAAAAAAATATGCATATATTCCGCCCTTTAATAACATATTTCGTGTTCTAAATCCCATTTTAGGCGGGAACAGGTGCTGGTGCTACTCTAGCTCTCCAAGTGGCCCAGATAGAGAATGTTTTTTGTGTAGTCAGTCTCGGTTTCTCTTTGTTGACCGCCGAAGGAAAACGCGGCGAACCTGACGATGGTATATTGGAACTGCAGTGCCCGGTACTATTTATTATTGGACAGTGTTCCACCACCTCTTTGTAAGTATTGGAAAAAAATTGTATTTTCTACCTTTAATATGGTTTTTAAGTTTTTTCAAGTTATTATTTTTTTTGACATCAAAGACTACTTTATATTATACAGGGTGTTCATTTGAAAACTTCCCACTTCGATTTTCCTGCTTTAAAATGAAAATGTGGAAAATCGCTCGGACCCGTCGATTTTTATTTCGAGAGGGACATCTTTTGCGTATATTGTCAATCTTGTTACTTCAAGCCCCTAGGAGGGAGGGGGGGTAAGATCTAAATCTTAAATGGATACCCCTATTTTATATATTTTTTTTGGATTCTGCATAAAATTCTGAACATTTTTTAATAAAAGCATTATTAGTCTATACTTAACAGTTTCCGAGATATTTACTCTTGAAAAATGACATTTTTGAACTTTGACAGCGTCTAGCTTTCTAACTGTACGCCTTAGAGCAAAACGGCTTACATGTCCCTATCTTCGATTTTTATTATCTTTCCAATAGTGTGAACTTTCGGTTAAACCGGATGTAAGAAATATAGTACTTCCGGTTTGACCAGAAGTTGACACTATTGGAAAGATAATAAAAATCGAAGATAGGGACATGTAAGCCGTTTTGCTCTAAGACGTACAGTTAGAAAGCTAGACGCTGTCAAAGTTCAAAAATGTCATTTTTCAAGAGTCAATATCTCGGAAACTGTATAGACTAATAATGCTTTTATTAAAAAATGTTCAGAATTTTATGCAGAATCCAAAAAAAATATATAAAATATGGGTATCCATTTAAGATTTAGATCTTACCCCCCCCCCCCTCCCTCCTAGGGGCTTGAAGTAACAAGATTGACAATACACGCAAAAGATGTCCCCCTCGAAATAAAAATCGACGGGTCCGAGCGATTTTCCACATTTTCATTTTAAAGCAGGAAAATCGAGGTGGGAAGTTTTCAAATGAACACCCCAGGATGGCGTGTTCATCATTGTCTTTATAAGCGCAAGACAACATTAGCTCAAATGCCAAGTTCTAGTTGGTTCCTGAATGGAACTGGGAAGATTACTGAATAAACTCAAGTTAAAAAATAATGAAATTGACGCGTTTGAGTGATTCTTGATGAAGTAAACGGCACTCTGTATAAAAACACAACCCTGTATACAAAATTTGATTTAAAATGGATTTCTTTTAATTTTGTTAGTCAAGAAGATATGGAAGATTTAAGAGAAAGAATGAGAGTCGAGACGGGTCTGATTGTGGTGGGATCGGCCGACAACAATTTGATTGTTAATAAAAAGAAGAAGAGAGAAGAAGGGATCACTCAGAGCATCGTAGACAGATGTATAATTGTAAGTAATAATAATAAGTTTATTTTAAATTTAATAATATAATAAATATGTTTATGTTGTCTTCTATAAACTTATTATTCTTTAATCCCCTGAAGCTGAGCTTGTTAGGGGCAAATCTTATTTTTTGTTTCAGTATGTAAAATCATAAATCATAAATATGTATTAAAAATCAAGTTTTTTAAAGTAAAAATGTTAATTTATAGTATAAACGCAGCGTTTTTGAAGAAATATAATAATATTACCTATAATAAAATTTTTAATTTATAATTTTTAGGTAAAAAATATTACTTATATAAATTATTCAGAACAATATTAATTAATTAAAGCATTTCCAAAAATATTTTCAAATTGTCTGTTTTTAATATCCATGTTTTTATTTCGACTTTAAATTTTTTTAATGAAATCAATTTTTTAATTTTTTTTTTTAATTATAATAAATTAAAATAATTAATTTTTTAATTATTTCTACACTGAGCGACCTTACTTTTTAGTACAGGTGCAAATGTAACAGAACGAAAACAAAATAATATCACAATTAGCTAGGCGCAACGTCAGCTCGCGGACTAAACACAACTTAGACGAGCACATGGTTTTTAGCGATACACAACTTATTTGGCACATGCGCGTACCAAAACAGGACACGCAAAACGCCGAGCTGTCGCTTCTCGTTTGCTTTGAGTTCTCTGATTATGATTATGGTTTTTAAATTGTATAAGGTTTTTTTTTAAAATATTTTTTGTATATATTAAGATGTTATAAATGTAAAGTTGTCTTATGTTCAACTTTTTTGTTTCTGAATATAATTCTTTTGAAGGATAAAGATAATCTTCATTGTATATAATTTTTAGAAACTTTTTTTGTAATATTTCTAATTTTTCAACTAAAGTTCTATTTATTCCTCCCCAACCTAAAATTCCGTAATTTAAATGAGTTTTAACTAACGCGTAATATAATATTTCCATATGTCTTACATTTAAAATTTTTTTAATGTTTTTAAAAATCGATAGTTAACTTCTTAATTGTTTAATTAAGTATTTCCAGTCTACAGTAGGCAACAATATTTTTTTGTTTATACTTCATAATACATATGTATAATTTTGCTTGTACTTATACCAGTGTTATTTCTTTTGGTGATATTATATATCTCTTAAAAAGGTTACTTTACTCGTTTTCGAATCTTTTAATAGGTCACTAAACGTCAATCACCCCGTATAAGCATTAACTTCATCATAAAATCAAGATTTTAATTTTTAAGGACGAAGTTGGAGAGTTTATAAGTGGTCTCATTCTGTCA
This sequence comes from Polydrusus pterygomalis, assembly GCA_963969555.1. Taxonomy (NCBI): domain Eukaryota; kingdom Metazoa; phylum Arthropoda; class Insecta; order Coleoptera; family Curculionidae; genus Polydrusus; species Polydrusus pterygomalis. Next base: position 14,690,065 of record OZ018383.1, read on the forward strand.
CCTTTTCCTCCTCAAATAAGACAGTCGCCGACGAACACTCCCGTAGATACCCCGAATAAAAAAATCAAAGTCGAGAGGAACCGCTACAATTCCAATACAAGTTCGTTAGAGAGTGAACCGCCTTCCCCTACCCCGAGAATACCAAGACCTGGTAAGTGTTAAGAAGTGGTAAGAACACCTTTTTTCTCATCTCATCATCTCCATTGCACAAAAATAAAATTCACTTCTCAAATGGGAAACTGCCATTACACACAAATTACACATACTGATCCCTTGCCAAGCTATTACATAAAAAAAAATTCATACCAAGTACTACCAGTCTTCTGCAGCAGGGTTTTTATACCGTGTATACTGTTTATTATTAATATTATTAATATTGAAATTCTTTTATCTTTTTTCTTTATAGTTGGACGCCCAGCGGGGAAAGCCAAATGCAAGCTCGAAGCGAAATGGGCCGCGCAGGTCGCCCAAGGTACCCCCTCCTCCACCCCCTCCACCTCTGTACCTCCTCTTTCCCCTTTAACACCTCCCCCACTCGTACTAAGTAACACCCCGTCCTCGTCCGAAACTACAATGACCGCGGAAAGCCCTCTGCCCCTCTCGAATCCCTCCACGCCCCAAAAGCTGGAGGAAGCTCAACAGCCCCATCGCAATAAAAAGATAAAAATAACGAAACGGATTGGGGGGGCGGCGGCGCCGGATAAGGGGGGGCAAAAGCAAGGACCGAAAGTGGATGCGGCACAACAAGGAGGAACGGAACAAGGTCAGAGATGGATGTGGTGTTTTTGTTTGTGTAGATTAGTGCATGTACCGGGTGTTCCACCTAAGGAGGTAATCGGCTATATCTCAGAAAGTAATAACACTAGGACTTTGGGAAAAATATATATCGATAAAAGCGGCGAAGAGAAATTGCTGGAAATTATTTTCAAGTTCGAAAAATGACCGCTAGGAGGCGTAAGAGAACTTTCAAAATAGAAATGCCGATTTTCTCTTGATTTTTCTTAATAAAAATATGTTAAAAATATAAGCATTGTATTCTTCATAAAATTATGCAACTTTATGTTAGGAATCGTTTTTTTCTATTTTCAATAATAAAGTGGTGGGAGAAGGTCAAACCTTTTTTCTTTCAAACGCTGATATCTCTGCTTTGGATAAACCGATTTTATTCATCTTGGTCTTGAAATAAAGCCCTTCTTTTCCTCTACACGTAGATCTATTAACTATACCATATTGATTCTGATGGTGGCCCCTAGATGGCGTTTTCCGTAATTCCTCAATGAATAAGGATTTTCTCAAAAAAATCAAATATTATGATATGACTTTTTCGTCATATTTTATTTTAGGCTTATAAAAGGCTATTAAATAGTGGAATAAAAAATCCAGGTCCGTATTTAAAATAAAAAAGTTGATGATGGTCGCTCGAATCCGAAACGTCGGATTAAAAAATTAACCCCATCAGCTTGTAGAGGAGGAAAAGTTACTATAAGGAACTGAAAACCGCAACGTGATATATTTTGTTAAACTAGAGAAATTAGGGATAATAATAATTAATATGGAAAAATAGGCTATTTTTTAAATCAATTAAATCACTGGTACAATGCTTATATTTTTAACATATTTTTATTAAGAAAAATCAAGAGAAAATCGGCATTTCTTTTTTGAAAGTTCTCTTACGCCCCCTAGCGGTCATTTTTCGAACTTGAAAATAATTTCCAGCAATTCCTCTTGGCCGCCTTTATCGATAAATATTTTTTCCCAAAGTCCTAGTGTTATTACTTTCTGAGATATAGCCGATTACCTCCTTAGGTGGAACACCCGGTACACTAGTATGTACAGGGTAGGGTGGTGGTTAATTCTAAAGAGGTGTGGATAATTTTTTTATTTAAAATTGTGTAATAATCAACGGGCCTTTTCACAACATTTTGATCGTCATAACCATTTCAGCCAATGAGCCTTATGAAAAAAATCTACAGTGCACGTAAAAATTGCAGATATGATGATTTCGGAAAGTTGTATCGATTTGACTGCGAAAATGTTGAGTGGTTGGCAAATTATTTTTTGACTGATACTGGTAAAAGTAATTGCTTAATTTTTATTCATTAGGCTCAATGGATGCTTCTTTTCAACACTAGGAAGATTTTTATTCTTGGGATATATTATCACAAAGCTACTATCTGTAAAGTCGCCACAGTGGATCTTTTCCCGTGCGTCATCAAAATCGTATGAATCAAATCAAAATTACGAGCGGAAAAAAGTCAAAACTAAGTCTATGTTCATAAAATAGACGTGCCTGTCTACCGTTTGACGTACCTACATAATATCCCGAAAAATTATTATTTATTTTAAGTTTTGCCCGGCATTCTCTATTATCTAAAAGAAATTGACAAACAAATGTTAATACATTTAATACTATTTTTAAAGCGTAAAATCTAGAAAAGTTTGGTGTTATTAAAATCGCAAAAGTCAAATTTTTTACATCCTTTCATTTAAGGGAATTTAGCCACTGCCGTAAACTTTTCAAATAACTTTCACGGTTAGAATATTTAAAATAAATAAATTAGGTATTATAAAAATCCATAAATACTTACCGCCAAAACAGATGGTGGGTATAATTAGCTCTAAAAAGAACTATTTTTAGAAAAAGGAACAGTTTTAAGGCACACGAATTTACAAAATACGAATTAGATTGGCAGATTAAAATAAGGTTGACAATGACGTTCTAAAATACAACGGTAGTCAACTAAACAAATAAAAAAAGTAATTAATTGACGTTAAATAGTTTTATTCTTGTCTAGCACGTTATATTATTGCGGATTCTTGGAGACGTTCTTTTATGCTTTTATTCAAAATTGTTACTGTAATAAATAAGGATGCAGAGTTATTAACCACGTTGAGTCCTGATCGTTGATTGATGACGCACGGGCAAAGATCTACTGTGGCGACTTTATACATTGTGGCTTATTGAAAACTTACAATGGTTGTATAAGAAACTCGAAAAATTTTAGTAAAAAAGCCCGTTGAATAGTATTATTTCTTTCTATATTCGCCTCTTAACTTTATTAAATTTTTTTAAATTTTCAAATACAGCTCGAATGCAGGCTTACAATTTAAATCGCAACCTCGTACCCGGAGGGCAGTTGTCAACCCTACTGCAAGGTGGTATCAAGACGATTCCTCCTGTTCAGCAGAAGCCTCTTGGTTCTTCCTCGCCTTCTACCATTAAAGGTAGGGTACACCACGTTAGGACTGCAATTTAAACTCAGCCTCAAAATTTTGACCTATTTTAATGCAGTAACTCTTATTTTAATTCAGTTTTTATGATTTTTTTACTGATTTGCAGACTATTTTGAAGCTCCTTGAAAGGTGGCACACCAAATTTTATTATTTTCTAATAAGCCAACTAAAAGTTATTAAAAAAAAACTCTTTGTAAAATTCTTAAAAAATAAATAGTGCTCTGATACATACCTCGATAAAAGCATCACTAATAGTTATGAATAAAGGGCGGATAATATGCACTTAAATTCAGCCAAAATATGCGCACATATATGCCTTATTGTTTGCCTTTAAAAGCATTTTTTTTACCAAATATGCGTACTGGTATGCAATATTTCTTAATTTATTATTATTATAGTAAAATGAGGTAAAGAAACACATTGGGTTCTAAAAAATATGTTTATTTTTTTTTTAAATGCAATAAAAAACAAAGAAAAATAAAAGTAATCAATTTTTTAACCTAAAATTTTATAAAAGGCTAATAATTTTTCAAAATTTTCACCTAAAAAGGATCTATTAGTAAAAATATGTTTATACAAAGGAAAGTTCCTTTCAACATCTACTGATGTTATCGGACAAAACTGCATTTTATTCATTCCAAAAGGCTTTTATTATTCAAATATTTTTACATGTCAAATAATTAACATAACATAAGTACTATAAATATATAGAACATAAATATAATACACATGTACATAGTTGTCTTAGGGAAGAGTCAGTTTTTTGTAACTATCTCTACCTAGAACAGGCACTGGCAGCGCCGGCGGGGTTGGTGTTGACCCTTTGGTTAATTAAATTGACTTATTGTTCTACTTGGTTTGGTCAGTTCCGTGATTCCTTTACTGCCATGAGAGAATACGTTGTTTATGAAAAACTTAAAATGATTTTATTGCTGTTTGTGTGTAAAAAAATTCTGAATTACTACCAACTGGAAAAATAATCCAAAAAACCAGCTTAATTTAAACTGCAACTTGGGTAGCAAAATATAAGGCCACGATACAACTTCGTTGGATGGTTTACCCTCATAAATGCTTTTTACTGCAGTTAAGTATTTAAATCCTTCATTCTTTTTGACAGTTACATCCAATTGGTTCCTTACTTGACCTCCTAATTTATCGGGAATGTTGTTACATTTAGCGGAAAAAGTTTCAAAAATACTAATTGAGTCTTTTAAACTTAAATTTCTACTCTCCAACGAGGACAAATTTGAAATTACTAGTTTCACACGGAAAATACTGAAATCTTTCGACAAACTAATACAGAAATATGTATTACAAATCGATATAAATACAGTTTGTTAAGCAGGTAATAATAACGCATTATTCAGTGACAATAAACAATCCCTAACAATATACCTGCAAACCCCAGAAACCTCCAATAAATACCTTGTGTATAACCAAAATGTAAATATAATTATTATAATCTTCAGATTGGAAAATCTCTGAAATAAGTACCGAACTGGACATTAAACCTTTAACGTTTTAAATTTTTTAATATAGCCCAAAACATAAAAATATGCTCTTAAAATAATAATTTATGAAAAATATGCATTTTATTATAAAATTAACAAAAAATGCATATACGGTGTGGTTGTTTAAGTGTGCAACATATGGGCATTTTTTTATTACCAATTTCTCAGAAAATTTGATTCTTGATAAAAGTTGGTGCATGTTCGATAATCATATTAGGTGCACTTGGAATGGTTGCAAGTCAAACGGCGTATAGGGTAGGCCAAAAAATATAAAACTTGTACAAGAATAAGGTTTTTTAATAAACAATTAAAATAAAAATTTGGCACTTTAAATGATAGTTTTTTAATTAGCATATTATCATTACTAATGTTTTATCTTGTTAAGGAGAATTATTAGGATATTTTAAAGTTGTGTTTAATATCGTTGCAACAAACATGAAGTTTGTGATTCCTTAATAAATTAAAAATTCAAGTAAATTTAAAAAAAAATTTGGGAAATTATTACATGCTGTTAAAAAATATATATTTTTTTATTTCAGGAGGTCACGTTAATAAATCCATTCATAACTTTTAATTCTAAACAATATTTCTTTATAACATTTTGCTGCATTTTCTGAAATAGGGGTACTTTATTCTTGTACAAGTTTTATATTTTTTGGCCTACCCTGTACGCCGTTTGACTTGCAACCATTCCAAGTGCACCTAATATGATTATCGAACATGCACCAACTTTTATCAAGAATAAAATTTTCTGAAAAATCGGTAATAAAAAAAATGCCCATATGTTGCACACTTAAACAACCACACATTTATATTATTTTCAACATGTTTTACAGTACAGAGAACTTTATTTATTTCCAACATTTGGAGACAAGTAGAGAAACAACACTTTTTAAAACTACGCATTAAGACAATTATGTTAAATGGAAACTGAATGTCATTTAATCAGAGGCGCAGTCCTCCGTTTATAACAATACTTGCTTCATAAAACCGACTCTTTCAGTTCTCGAAAACGTTCAATTGTCAAGTCAGGCCACCGCCAAGTTGATGTCCAACACATCCGGACGCATAATCGACCTGTCAAAGATCGGTTTGACGGGCCCGAGGACTTCCGGGAACAACGTGGTGCTCCTACCGGACGGTAAACTCAAAACGGTAACGCAGAATAGATCCATACCAATGAAAGGTGGAACTCCTATTGTTTTGTCTATGGGCCAGGGACAAGGTAAAAGTAAGTAAAATACGTTTTAAGTATTTTGGGTTGGGTGTAAAAGCGCTGCTCAGTGTTCAGACAGATGAGTGCGAACTCTGCCCTTGTGGGAAAATTGTATAACTCTGTATTTTTCTTTATTTGCCTTAATGATTTTTCGTATTACTCTTTTCCACAATAAAAACAATTATTATTATTATTATATTTTATATTCGAAAAAGTTTTAAAATTAAGAATCGAAAATTATTTGGAAAAAATAAATTTTATTTCTAATAAACAGTTTGGGTTTATAAAAAAATAAATCAACACAAAACGCTATTTGCTATCTAACAGAACAAATATATGATGCACTAGATAATAAAAAACCTTGTATTAGTACCTTTCTAGATTTAGCAAAAGCCTTTGACACAGTTAGCCATAATTTACTGTTAAAAAAGTTTGAAAATATTGGATTCAGAGGAAAGCAATTAGAATTAATTAAAAATTATCTGAAAAATAGACGAACTTACGTTCAAATAGATAAAGAAAAAAGCTATCCAAAGGTATTTAAGTATGGTGTTCCTCGAGGAACAATTTTAGGACCATTATTTTTTAATATTTATATTTACGACTTATTTAGTATAAATTGCGATGAACAAATTCATAGTTTTCAGATGATACTACAATTTTTAATACCAATACAAATTGGAAGAACTTAAATAATAAAATTAAAAAAAGGTTTTAAAATTATAAAAAATTGGTTTGATAACAATTAATTTTAATAAAACAAATTATATTCCTTTTACTTTAAACCTAAATAACCTACCACGAAATATGAATAGTATTCAAATAAATGAAGACATTCAAATTTTTAAAGTTAATAAAATAAAATATTTAGGAATTATTTTTGATAGTAAAATCAATTGGAATTTTCACTTAGAATACTTAATTAAAAAATTAAGAAGTTTACTACCGATTTTTAAAAACGTTAAAAAAATTTTAAATGTAAGACATATGGAAATATTATATTACGGGTTAGGTAAAACTCATTTGAATTACGGAATTTTAGGTTGGGGAGGAATAAATAGAACTTTAGTTAAAAAATTAGAAATACTACGAAAAAGGTTTCTAAAAATTATATTCAATAAAGATTATCTTTATCCTTCAAAAGAATTATATTCAGAAACAAAACAGTTGAACATAAGACAACTTTATGTTTATAACATCTTAATATATATATTTAAAAATAAAAACCTTATACAATTTAAAAACCACAATCATAATGCACGTCATAAAAATGAAATAACCATAAAACCTAAAATAAATAAGTCCATAGGACAAAAAAATTCCAAATATTTATGTTTTTATTTAAACGATTATTAACCAACAAAAATTTAAAAAATGATTTCATTAAAAAAATTTTAAGTCGTAATAAAAACATGGATATTAAAAACAGACAATTTGAAAATATTTAGAAATGCTTTAATTAATTAATATTGTTCTGAATAATTTATATAAGTAATATTTTTTACTTAAAAATAATAAATTAATAATTTTATTATAGGTAATATATTTCTTCAAAAAAGCTGCGTTGATACTATAAATTAACGTTTTTACTTTAAAACTTGATTTTTAATGCATACCTATTTATGATTTATGATTTTACATACTAAAACAAAAATAAGATGTGCCCCTAACAAGCTCAGCTTCAGGGGATTGAAGAATAAGTTTATCAAAGACAGCATAAACATATTTATTATATTATTAAATTTTCAATAAACTTTTTATTATTATTATTAAGTATTTAAACTTTTACAAAAAAAAGTCATATTTTTCAGGACCAAAGTACATCACGTCGAAACGCCTTCAAAGTCCAAGAACCATCCCTGTCAAACGTCAGTCTTTCCTACCGTTCCCCCAGCCAATCAAGACGAACTTGCCCCCTCCAACCAATTTGACAACTCAGGATATTATGGATCTACCGATTATCTTTGCCGATGACAATCAAATATTGGACCCTAATATGCCTACTGATTTGTCTACTTCGTCCACCTGCAATCAACCGGTAAGAACACTCAATGTCAAAGGACCGTAAAGTATTTTTCACCCTAAATGGTATCGGCTTATTGACTGCAAGTGCAATAAAACTACCGGTTTAATCCCATTGTTATACACAATCAACAAGCAAATACACTACAGGGTAGGACTTTAGATATTCAATTCGTTATTAATAATATAAAATAATATGTTATCGCAAGCACAAGATAGTTAAATATTACCTGCTATAATTACAAATTATAATCCGACCCTGACCGACGGTTTATTTGCATTTTTATGGCCGAGCTCTTGCAAAACGTCCCACTCTTACAGTGTATAGTTTTCAGTAATGTTTATTGATTACAGGTGACAAAATTCATATCTCCCACGCCCACCAACAAGTTCATGATCGTAACCAAACCGACGACATTGAACAATTTCATCGTGACCTCGACAGCTGTCAAACGTCCCAACCCGGTCCCAGTAATGAAACAACCAACCAAATATACCAAAATCATCCTCTCGAAGAAAGCGGTCGATCCGATAATGGGTAGACTACCGACCTCAATCGCCAGTCCGATTCCAATCTCGAACATACCGGCGATGGAACCGATAGATTTAGAAACCGAATTGGTGGCAACAGCGGTGCCGAAGCCCAGTATGGGAACGTTGGATAGAAAATTTTTAGGTGTGGTGAGTAAAAAGGGCAGCTTCAATCTGGACGAGCAGATTTATATGGACGATGACGATCCGGATTATGTTCCTCCGAAGAATTTGAAGATGTAAAGTGTGTTGCCTTGTAATTATTGTTTTTTGTTTTAGGGTTTTTAAAATGTGGTCGTATGCGTTAAAGAGTTTTGTATTTAAAACTATACAGGGTATATAGGTCCGTTCGGAGCACGTCTTATTATTATTATTATTATTATTTTATCAATAGCAAGCGGAAAGTCCGATGAAGCTATTTTTGTTCATCGTGATTTAAAATGTCTAAAGGTCCGTTGGCTAGTTTAAATTACTTGTTAAATTCTTACGCGAAAGTTATTTAAACATGGGTAGGTAACTATTTTGGACGCACATATATCATTAGATATTTAAAAACGAATATCATCGAGCACCGTAATGTACAAAGTTTTGAGTTACTGCTCAAAATTACGGTCAACTGGGGTTTTAAAGGAGTTTACACTATTTGCGCAGACTGTGCTTTCTTGGAAATGTCGCGGATTTTTCTTTGCTTAATTTTTTTTGAGTGTTGAGTCCGAAGCTGTTGATTCCGATTTAAATGAAACAAATTTCTCAAGTTACAAGAAAGGTAGTCCGTTAGTATTTTAAAAGTTTCTATTATACAGCCCCTAGTTCTTCTTTGCTTCAGAGCAGTTAGCCCAAATCTTTAAGTCTTCGGGATAAGGTAGTCCTCTTAATTCAAATGGAATCCTGGTAACCCGCCTTTGGACCCTTTCCAAAATTTCAATATCTTTGATGTAGTAGGGGTTCCAAATATTGTATCCGTATTCAAATTTTTGGTCTAATATAGGAAGTGTACAATTTCTTTACAATCTGTAGAGAGTGATCTTTGAAAGTCTTTTGCATCGTGGAAATAAAACTATTGGCTTTCTTTACCATTTTAATAATATGTGCTTCCCATTTTAATTTAGAAGAAATAAGTAACCCCGGATCTGTTTGTTCTGTAACGCTAATAAACTGAAGATTATTTAGCAAGTATGTTTCACAGGGGTTATTTGGCCCAATATGCAATAATGTACATTTTGATACATAAGGCTTCATGCACCACTGGCTTGTCCATGACTCAATACGCCTCAGATCACTGTCTAAGCATTTCTTTTGCAACAATGGATTACAGAATAACTTGGTATCGTCAGCAAAGAAAATTGGCTTGATATTCCATGACAAATCGCTGATTTTATTTCATTATTTTGAATCATAAAGTTGCAAAAATTTAAATGGATTACCCTTAGTTATAATAATTAGTGTCCGACCGAAACCGAATCTTCGGCCTTGGTCTCAGTTTCGGCCGAAACCGAAACTTATTTATACATGTTAAAAATTTTATTGAAATTTCATATAGGACGAGATCGATCTTGGGAACGGATTGAACTCTTCCCACTAAAAAAAAAAAAAGGTCGACAGAGAAAAAATCTATTATATAGACAGCGCTGCCTACCCAAAGTTAGCCGAACGATGCGCGATAATTCACGAACACTAAGTTGCGGCATGACCGATGGTTCGGCCGGTTTTTGGCCGAAACCGAAACTGTCACCGAAACTAGCCGAAACCGAACCTTCAGTCGGTCTCTAGTTGTAATACTTATACCTGAGTCATGACGTTTCTGAGATATTAAGCTTTTTTTGGGAATGTAGATCATAATTTAAGAAGCATACTTGCACATCCATTTAAGTTTTTCCATTTTTGGTTTGTAACTTTTTTTTGAATCATCCTGTATAATTCAAAATTATTTTAAAACGTTCTAGTAACGGACCTATATACCCTACAATAAAAACTTTTAAAAATAATTGTATGGCTCTTCGTAAATAGAGTGTGTCACCCTGTATACTCTAGTAAGCGTCTCTGATATCCAATTAATCATAACTATGACGCATCAGTCAATTGCTGACCTCTTTTATCATTATTGCGGCTTGAAGTCTCGCTCGCCAGTTGATCGCCGGTTGACGTAATACACACGGAGGCATGCGTCCCCTGGGCTCGACGTTTTTAGGAAATTCAATAGTAAAAGTTCATGGATCATGGATTTTTGTGAGGTGTTGCACGCGTAGTACTCTTTAGTGTATACGACCCTGGTATTTTACTTTTATATATATTTAAACACATTTCATAGCATATTAGGGCCTTTTTATAGATAGCATAGGAAATGCACTGTTCTTTAGTGATTTCTTGTTTGTCGAAGGTGTTAGAATTCATACCAAAAAAAAATGATTTTAAACTACTGTGCATAAAAAATAGAATAGCTTTCATTGTTATATATTTATTTTTTTCTGTATCGAGGAAACGAGTTTGTAAAAGTAATGGTGTTCCGACGAGTTGTATTTAATTGTTGATAATAAAATAGTATATTTTGACTGGTTAAATTTAGTTCTTTAAATTTGACGGAGAAAAATTGAACCTTACGCTTTTTGCCAAAGGGCTGATTAACTACAAGTAGCTTAAAGCTATGGAGCTTTAATTGACTCAATTTGTACCTATTGGGAATTTACCAGTGGCGCATAATGCCGGTGTCGTGAAAAGTTATTGGCTGATAGCTAATAAAAAAATTAATTACAGCCAGAACAGTAGGTACAGTTGATGACATATAAATTCGTACACTCCACCCATACATAACTCAATTTACAACAAAATTGGGTAAAACGGGTTTCTCACCTTGCCGCTTATACCTGGATACTCTCAAATTCTCAAATATGCTTTATTGTCCGAAGATTAGTACAATATAGAACACCAGGTATATACATAGCTGTAAATTATTGTATGTACGATTTTTTACCATAAGTAATAATGGTTATTTCCAAATATTTTTGTGTTTAAATTACAGCCGCGAAATAAGAAAATTATAAAATAATACCAGGAAAACTACAAAAGTATAAAGCCAAAAAGGGTAAATTTATTAACAAACAAAACACTATTATTTAATTGCTGCGCCATTGGATTCTGACGCACTAATCGTAATCTTCTTGGCATTGACAAAATAATAATTCTGGTGTAATTCGGAGTTAGCCCTTCCCAAATTTCTTCTATTTTATCAAATAACTCTATTTCATTCTGTGGTTTAAAATTTATTTTGTGCATTTTTTTTTACCATCAATCCCCAAACATTTTCAATTGGATTTAAATCAGGACTTCTTGAACACCAAGGCAGACATGTTACGTTGTTTTGCCTAAACCAGTTTCCTATATTTCTTGCAGTATGCACAAGGGCAGTTATCCTGCTGAAATATAAAGTTATTTCCTTCAAAAACTATCGCGGCAAAAGGAAGAGAAACATTTTCCAAAACCTGAAGATATATATTACTGTTTAGTGTTCCACCAATATTCCAGCATACACCTGCACCGTAAACACTTATCCATGTCCCGGAAAAATGTCCACTGGTTTGCTTTTTTTGAGTGTACTTATCATATCGGGAATTTAGTGGTCTATACAGGGTGTCCCATAACTTATGGGCCGTAGAGTAACTGGAGATACTAGACATCAAACTAAGCCGATTAAGGGCCGGTTTAATAATGTGCTGGCAAAGCCTCTGGCATAGTTATCCTGCTGTTAATGAAAAAAATCTGTTTTTCAATCTTCTGGTAGCGTTAACAGCAAGATAAACAATTATTGCCAGCAGGATAATTTACCCAGCGAAATATTCGGCTGTTAACGGTTTACCAGTGGGTTAAATCCATCGAATTGAGAATACAAAGGAAGTAGGATTTTGCATAAACCGCCTTACAACGCAACCGACGGAAGTCGGCCATTTTGAACCCCCATCGAATGTCTAAATATGACTCCATGTTTGTTTTGGTGGTTGACCGTGGTTGACACTAGTTGACAGGTCGAGCTGTGATTTCTGCTTTCTTTGCTGTTTTTGAGTTAATTTCCATTTTAATTAGTTAAGAACCATATTTAACGAATTCTAGTAAACTTATAATTACTTTAGTGCGACAGTGGAGTATACTTTTAGCGCTGGACAGCGATTAAAACGGATTAATTGTTTGGTATTATGGGTTAATGAAAAAGCTATAAATATGGTTAATTGTGCTGCTTGTGGGTGCTCCCAAACGCTAGGAAGTAAAAAACTGGGCATTACATTTCATCGGTAAGTTTATGTTTAGATATATAAACTTTTTTAATCTGTAGAGAAAAAAAAATGTAAATATTTAATTCAATATGAAAATACACATAACCTCCAAACCTCGCATGTCATTCGTCATTCATGGGCGTTCGTCTTATAAAACCAGAAAAATATTATTTATTTATTAATCGACTGGGTTACCCCATTTCTACAGAAAAGCAAATTAAAAATACTTATTGGTTTTTAGTTTTCCACATAATTATCCAAGAAAAAAGGCATGGTTGAAAATTGTAAACCGAAGTGATTGGGATCCTATATGAAATAGAGTTCTTTGCTCCGAGCATTTTTCTGAAGATTGGGTTGACAGAACTTCAAGATTAAAAGTTAGATTGGTCCCAACTGCAGTAGTGCCTACTTTTGAAGTAGCCAGGTTAAAAAATGTAAGTTTTGAAACTATTGTATCAGGTCATTACATAATATTGGAAAATATGTAGGTAGGTAGAATTAAGAATATGAATACAAATAATTCTGCATTACTTGTGCTTCTGAGGAAGCTGCTTTGTCACTTTTTCATAAATTATGTAGGTATCGATAAAAGTTTTTAGATGTTTTATTGGTTTAATCTATTTTTAAAATTTTAAAGCCATGGATAAAGAATGTAATAAAATATGGATGGTAGGTAGTATAGGTACGATAAACAAAGAAATTCATATTTAAAGATTGAAGACAATGATGTTTCTAGAATGATAGAAACGTTTTCCCAATATTCACCTGAGGACGACTGGAGATACCATTGAATAAAAAAAATAAATTCAAAGCAAGTCCCAAACCTTCTATCATTCAAAGAAATTCATATCAAAATATAAAAAAAAAATTACAAAGAGAGGTTGTATCACGTTATAGGTACTTTTATGTCATTTGGTAAAGGTGCCAAACAGTGATAATTAAAAAACTTATATTTTTTTGGCAGGTACGTTCCTATGCAATATCTTATAAGGCACCATGTCAAAACCTGCCTGAAGATAATTATCCTACTGTGAATCTAAATGGAACACCTTCTGGTTACAACATATATTGGAAATGGCTCTTCCAGGACATGGCTCTTCCAGGACATTTTACTATCCAACAACACACCGAAGATTTTAGTATCTTCCTTTAATCTTATATGACAATCATTAATGGTTACGGTTTCCGGATTCTCCAAAGTGTATCGGTTAGTCTTAAACAAGGTGATAACGTTCTTTGATTTATTTAATATCAGTTTGTCTTTAGAAAACCAATAATTATTTACTTCAATCATAATTGTTAAATATGTTGCTCGAGAAGCTCATGGTCTTTATATGCTAGGATTTATTATAAGAACTTGTAAATACTTTAAAAATGTTAACGTTAATCCCTGGTACCTAGTTACAAAACTTTAGTATGCATGAACTATTTGGGATCCTCAGTATGCCAATAAGATTGCTCTTTTAAAATATATTCAGCGTACATTTAAAAAAATTTTGTACTACAAGTCATTTTCAGTTTATCTGCCAAGAGGTACAGATCAAGGGCTTTTGTGTAATTTGTTTAATTTCCCTTCTTTAACACTATTGCGTATAGAAGCAAGAATTATTTTCTTATATAAAATAATTAGAGACAAAATAGATAATAAAGAGTTCTTAGGACTGCTTCTGTTTAGAATAGGCTTAGTCAATACTAGATCCGCACATGTATTTTATATTCCTACACCGAGGACAAATCTATACAAAAACTCACCACTTATAAGACTGCTCTATTTTAATAAATATTGTGGAGACATTGACATAATATATAATTTAAACTATGGAAAATTAAAATTAAGGAATGAACTGCTTAGGCAAATGCTAATTGAATATTTATTATAGCTTAGGATAGCTTTTAGAAATAGGGTTTATGTATCTATAATTAACTTGTTAAGTTGTTGATACTAGAAATAAATAAAATGTTTGTATTATCTGCATAATCTGCATTTGACAATTTTCTTGTATACTAGAAATCTTATTAATATTATTTAGGTACATATAATAAACAGGACTATATTATATTACATTTTATTATTTTCTTGTGATTTGGTTCATGAAATAGTAAGGTTTTTTAAAATTTTATTTTTTAACGTAGACGTTTTGGCAATAATTTTGCCTTCATCAGTATTTATTATCTGAAACAATTTGTTTCCTGCAATTTTTTTTAAATGTATAATAAAAGGTGTTTTTTAGTTATTTAACCAGATATTTACATTAAGGACCCTTTCACCTCCGTTACCTTATTTAAATAAATAATTAAAAGAAATAGTTGTATTGTTTTATTACACCAACCTTAACGTATCTTATAGGTATATATGAATCTAAATATTTTTTCTATTTTCTTCGTCGAATAAAATTTCATTAATCATTTTATTATTACCATTTTAATGATACGCCACAGGTGGACCGGAAACGCGCACGCGTCAAATGTTGCCGCCATCGGCCCCCATCCCGGACAACTGTCAATCTACAATACCCTACTTCCTTTGTATTCTTTATTCGTAGGTTAAATCAAAAGCCATAACCTCAAATTTGATCATTTTTGGCATTCTTTAGGTAGAGTTCACTGTTTTTAGCAATTGTAAAAAAATGAATGTGCTTTTTGATGTTAAAATGTTTTCAAATGAATCGGATTCAGATGATGATTTGGAAGATTATGTTAATATTTTATTTAGAAGGCCAAGGATTTTTCACGACCCCCCAAATCACATAAATTACTAGGATGATACAGGGATTTTGTCAATCGTTTTAGACTGTCTAACGATACGGTACAGCTTTTTTTTTACATCGAATAGAAAATATGATTTGCTATCTATCCTACAGACTATTGTTATAATAAACTATATTTGAATTTGACTATTTTTTTTTATTTTATAGGAACTGTGCTCTAAAAGCCCCCTTGCAACAATTCCTGCTGTGTCTGTGTAAAAAATTTGCAACCTTTTTTTTTAATTCTTCGTTTTCCTTCTTTATATTCATTTTCTTGAACTTATAATAGAATAAACTCAAACGTATATAATATATAAAATGAATGTAAAACACATTTAAAACATAACGTACCATGATATATAACCCTATAATATCTTCTTTAATTAGGTGGATTTTGCTACCACATGTTGCCAAATTGTATAGCTCCGGTTATCTGTCCTTCGGTTAAAATTTTGTTGATAAACTGATCAGAAGTTTTCCGGCGGTTTACCAGAGAGATAAAATGTATTCTCTTGGTAACAACCAGAGACCTTATCAGCACATTATTAAACCGGGCCTAAGTCATATAAGTTTTTTCGAATTGTTACTCGTTCTAGAGATACAGGGTGTTGAAAGTAAAAGTTTATTATTATTATTATTATTATTAATATTATTATTTATTTAGTTAAAAGTTTAATAAAGTGTATTGAGGTCAACGGTGGTCACTTTCAACATTTACTAAAGTGAGCTTCTTGTTTTTGTTTCACTGTTTCGAATTTATTGCGTTGTGATATTTAAAATATTAATTTAATTATGTACTATGTTTTTTTATGCTTTGGGATGTTTAAAGGGAAATATCTCGAAAACCGTTAAAGATATTAAGATCAATCAAGTACACCTTTTTGACTCAGAAAATGCCCTTCTTTAAGAAACTTTAATTGAAAAACACCTAATATCACAGGTAAGAAAAAAAAATCATAGATTTATGAAACCCAGTGTATGCAACTAGCGCCCTCTAGTGTGAAACTTGAAAATTTTTCCAAATTCTTATTTCTTGCTCATAAAAACATAATACTGCCAACTTTCAATTCGATTCATTAAACGGTTTTAAAATTATGGCTTATTTTCGAGAATAAACTTTTACTTTCAACACCCTGTATCTCTAGAACGAGTAACAATCCGAAAAAACTTATATGACTTAATCGGCTTAGTTTGATGTCTAGTATCTCCAGTTACTCTACGGCCCATAAGTTATGGGACACCCTGTATATACTCGAATCCTTCCATTATATGTAGACTGAAAAGTTTTCTCATCGGAAAAGATAACATTTTGCCAAAAAAAAAAACATTTTCTGGTAAATATTGCATAGCAAACCCAATTCTTTGTTCCTTATCACTATTTTTTAAAAACGGTTTGGATGCAGCTGCTCGATTTCTTAATTCGGAACATTTTCTTACTCGGCGTTGCGCAGTTCTAGATGAAGCAGGAAATCCCCTTATGTGCATAGTGGATACTGCAGTTTCAAATGGATTTTGCCTTAGGTGGGTGACACACTGGAGAAATAAGTTTCATGAAACTTGTTGCTGAAACAAGTTATATCAAACTTTTTTTTATGTCTGTGAAATTTGTATGCGAAACAATTTCGGGTCGCCTGTTCCACAAACACCAGTGTGTTCCGTCTCATTTAAATGTATGGGTTGTGTGGTACTGAAACACTGTTTCTTGTAACAAATTTCACGAAACTTATATCTCCAGTGTGCCACCCGCCTTAAATACTCCACCAAATTTCGGTCTTCTTCATTATTTGATGATTTTCTATTATTTAAACCAGACCCAACAGACCTTTCAAGTGTTTGATGATAGCGCCATTTTTTTACAATTCCTTGAACAGTACTTCTAGATACTCTAAAATGATCAGCTATTTTTACATAAGACCACCCTATTTCTACTAAACATATTATTCTTGCTTTTTCAATAACACTTAAACGAGTCATTTTTAAATAAGATAATGGCAATACTTTCAAGATATCATGATAACAATTAACACGTTACAAAGGTAAAAAAGTTGCCTTTACACTGTCACAGTTTAGTGTACGAAATTATCTGTCGTCAACTGTACATTATTCGGAATATTCCACACTGGCATAGACAGTCTGCAAGACGTGGCAACGTCCGACTCCTAGCGGTAGCAAGTGAAAATAAGAATATATAATGACCATTTTTAAACTTTGACATTAGAAGTTAGACAAAGAAAGTTAGGTTATTGTGAAAATAGTAATGAAATTTAAACATTATGACCAAACAACATTATAAGACAGTACCAGAGGTCTGTAAAGTAACTGATTTGGTGCCAGGATTTTCACTTTACGAGTCTATCGTGTCATATGATAGAATGTCCTCTATAAATAGTGATATGTCGGCTAGGCGCAAAAGTTACTAAAAAATATCTATCTTTGTTTGATCGTCGTAGACTACTTCACAGTCAAACTCCTATTAAGCGGCCTCTTTATGGTAACGTCGCTTAGACTGTACGTTAGATAAAACTTTTGTTATCGCACGTGTTCATCATAATGTATATTTAACAATCGTTTATTAACCTACAGTTATCTATAGATTCACTTCAGAAGTCATTAAGATAAACTTTATTTAGTTGTTTATCAATAATTTCATTAAATTTTGCGAACACGTCATTTTAAAATACAGGATAATGCAAATAATACTATTAGATATTAATTGATGACACAAACTGGTTCTGGGGGGGGGGGGTTACCACCCCCCTATTATCTACGTGCCTGTGTTCATTCACAGTGGCGGTTGCTCTATAAGGCCGCGTGGCCGCGCGCCCCTAGAAATTTTAACATAACACACACATTAAATGTGTATTTAAATATTTATTATTACTATTCATTTTAATACTAATATTATTATTATTCATATAGGTAGTTAACCATAGCAACTCACCAATTCTGAACTCATCTCTAATTGTCCGTTTTCGTTGACCAACGATAAGCAAGCCTCTTCGTGTGAATTTTAGATAATTAAATTTCGTCGTTGAAACGCTGCGACGGACGGCGAATCTCGCCTGGCGTATATACATTTCGCCGAACGAACCCGAACGTCACCCGGTTATATCCGATTTATTTAGGGACTCTACGGCCGCGGTATTTTAGCGCCTGCATTGCTTTATACATTTCGGACTTTGTTGTGGCGTAAGCGCGCGTCGAGTTCGAACTAATAAAAATGAATTTCGTCAATAATATAATTCAAATAAATTTTTGTAGGCTGCCATTAGCGGATAAACTTAAAATTAAAGAACTGGGGAGGCCGTTGCCAGATACAAAGTTATCACAAACTTGTAAACGACGGGCCGAAAACCGATCTTTTACGCGTCGGTTTTCAAAAGACATTTATAAATGTATGTATTAATTTACCTAAAAATTTTTTATAAATAGATACTTTTTCGAGCAATTTGCTTATATGTCATTTGGTATTGGATTTCTATTGCGCCCCTCCAAAAACACACCCCACGACACGCCACTGTTCATTCATACCCCAATATATTATTTCATTGCTGATTGGCTCCTTTTTGGACACATGATAGAGTGTTGCAAAGAAATTTCTACTAAATGCTTGGAACTTGTATTATGGTTCTCGTCATCATCTTAAAGTTATGTTAAGACGATAGCACCAGTATAGACGATAATAATATTTGACGAGAAGCAAGCGACAGAACATAGTTCAAAGGGCTTACGAGAGAGTCAGAGTATTTGTTTAAAGGTGGAAGACAATGAAGTAATATCAAAAAAATTACCTTGTCGGACTTCCATTGTCTTTATTTTGTTACTTAACACAACGTTTCGGTTAGTTAGTATCTCTAAACGTTTTCAAGTGTAAACTCAATTATAATTCTAAGGCTACTGTCCTAAATACTATCCATGTGCAATGGAGCTTGACGACTCCGCCTACGTGCTTATTGGAGTGTGAAGTTTGAGCTGTTGGTTTTGGACAAGAAGTGGCGCAAGGTTGCGAGTGTGGCGAATCGTACATTGGAGAAACAAAAAGACGTCTTCCCGTACGAGTTAAAGAACATCTGAAACATACTCAAAGAGGTGAAACTTCGAGATCAGGTATAGCGGAACATGTATGGACCAACCAACATAATATACAGTGGTCAGAAGCCAAGGTTTTGGACACGGAACAGCACAGGAGAAAACGAAAATTCAAGGAAGCAGCTTTCATGAATCAAAATACACATATATTCAGTAAACCAAGTATAGATATCCCCAATATCTGGAAGCTTCTTCTTGTCCAAAACCAGCAGCTCAAACTCCACACTCCAATAAGCACGTAGGCGGAGTCATACAAACCTTACCATTGCACGTGGATAGTATTTAAGACAGTAGCCTTAGAATTATAATTTAGTTTACACTTGAAAACGGTTAGATATACTAACTAATCGAAACGTTTTGTTAAGTAACAAAATAAAGACAATGGAAGTCCGACAAGGTAATTTTTTTGAGAGTCCTACATGATGCAGCCAGTAAAAAATATTATTTTTGCAATTTTAGAGTGCATCGTGCTATCGTGCACAGTCCATTTTTGTTAAGTATACGTTTTACCAAAGTTCAATTGCCATTGTGTTTTTATTATCTATTAATATGCAATCGAAACAAAGCAATTGCATCCTTTTCATCCATTATTATAATTATTGTTTTTGTAAGTGGATACCAAGATTGTTAATTGACATATTTTGGTACAGGACTTCATGACTTCAACACTTTAAAATGAGGTCTAATGACAATATTTTATGATTTTATCCTTGTTCAGAAATACTCAGGATTACTGTGACGTTAAATAGTTAACCTATGCGTTGGTACATGGTTGAAAAAATATCTTTAAAACTGATCTTTAATGCTTGGAAGTTGGAAGCAAACCAATTCATACGTATCTTTAGCATTTTTTGCACCAATTTATTTAGCTTGTGTAAGTATCTCAAAACATACAAACGTGCCGCTGTTTGAAATTGTGTACCTATTGTAGCAAACTAATCTTATTTAAAATAGAAATATAATTCGCTCCTGATTATATATGCACACAATTTTTCCTTTCAGAATTATCACCAAAAGTAGACATTTGAACATATTAGAAATAGTTATCTTAAGTGTCTGGTAGAAGTATACAATCAAACGATAATAACATGATAAAGAACAACAATAGAAAGAAAGCAAATACAGATTCTATTGCAATAAGTTATTCCATAGTTGTATTCTACGATAGATCAAATTTTCACGTCGTTGTGTAAAACAAGAATTTTCTTAAAATGGACATGAACTATACTGATAATTTTTTGTTTGTTGAAAACAATCTTCGCATGGACGACATGGGCAACGATACGATGCCCATGATGACCATGGTTATGACGGTAAGTA
The DNA here is from genome assembly GCA_963969555.1 of Polydrusus pterygomalis. Classification (NCBI taxonomy): domain Eukaryota; kingdom Metazoa; phylum Arthropoda; class Insecta; order Coleoptera; family Curculionidae; genus Polydrusus; species Polydrusus pterygomalis. The sequence goes on from OZ018383.1 coordinate 14,710,997, forward strand.
CTAATAAAAATAAATAAGTTTATTTGAAATATTTATAATAAAATAAACACGTTTCTACTTTACACATACCACATACCTAAGGATAAATACTATTTTTTACACGTATAATTATTAATCAAAAATGTGCATGTATATACCGAGTGTCTGGAAAATACTTGCACGATTCAAGCAACTTGGTTACATTGGCAATGGCCTTTTTTAGTCGGTAGAGCGTCAAAAATTGTTTTCAGGTTTTATCAAATTTCTCGAAAACATGCCAATTGATTTTAAATATTTTTTGCGTATAGCCTATATAGCTTTATGACAAAGAAAGGGATCCGCCTATTCTATAGAATATGGCTCACTTAATCAGGAATTGCTCTAATAACCGTCAAATGCATTTTTTTTTGAAAAAAGATAAGTATACAGGGTTGATCATAAATCTATTTTATAAGATGTTGAAAATGTCATCCACCAACTGTTCTGCAGTAGATTAATCGATCCAAAAATCCCTGTTGTACACTTCGTACTACTTGTGGAGAAATTTCTCGCATTCTCATCTGACTTCATCTGAACAAACAACAAAAACAAATTCTTTGGACAATTTCTGCGTGATTATCTATCTGTAAGCTCAATCATACCGGGTGTTTCTCAAAAGACGTTCACCCCTATAACTTTTTTATACAGTGTGTCCACGGATGGACCTAACTATACTTGTAACAAACTTTATTTTCAATTTTTCGAAAAAAAGTCATTCTTCATCATTTCTTTTGCTTATTAAATAAATATAATTCACGTAAGAAAATTTCCATTTTTTTATACAGGGTGCACAAAAAATGTAGATTTGCAAAATTAAAAATTTTTGATCCAACTTTTTTGAATGATCAAAATAAAAGAGATTGGAAAGAAAATTCGAAAAGCCGAATAAATTTTTGAGATATGACCTGTGCATGGTAACTACGATATTTTATATTAAAGTTAAATAAATTATTGATATTTTCCTTCAGGTTAAAGTTTTAATATAAAATATCGTAGTTACCACAGTTCATATCTCAAAACTTTATTCGGCTTTTCGAATTCTATTTCCAATCTCTTTTATTTTAATCATTCAAAAAAGTTGGATCTAAAATTTTTAATTTTGCAAATCTACATTTTTACATTTTTTGTGCACCCCGTATAAAAAAATGGAAATTTTCTTACGTGAATTATATTTATTTAATAAGCAAAAGAAATGATGAAGAATGACTTTTTTTCGAAAAATTGAAAATAAAGTTTTTTACAAGTATAGTTAGGTCCATCTGTGGACACACTGTATTTATAGATATTAATATTAAATTTTGAGATTATGCATAAGATATGAGTCTGCATTTATTGGCATAATTTTCAATTTGTTAGCACTTCCGGTTTTACCGGAAGTGACCTTGACTTTGATATTTTAAATGGGACATCTTGTATATTTTTACTTATTTGGGTTCAGCATAACATTATAAGTGAAATGACACCTCACTTGTCATTTTTTGACGTGTTATAACATTTTTATATAATTTTTTATTTTCAATCTAAAGTGCTACAAATTAATTAAATCTGTTAATTTATAGTCAAGTAGTATATGAAAATTAAGATTATGTCATAATAATTGACTTTCTAAGTTTCACACGCGTTTAAAAAAAGAAATTTTGTTTTCTTGACTTTTACTCCATTTTTCCAAATGGAACGATGGTGGTTCACTAAAATATTTAAAACGAGCATTTTTTTTTCCAACAATTGGATACCATACACTCCTATGCTATTTTAAAATTGACACTGAAAAATTTGCCCTAAATCCCAATCGCAAATTTAAAAGCGTTATGCATTATTGCCGCCCTCTCTTTTGTAAAGGCGGCTTTGAAAAGCAATATGGCTTTAATTTAAAGTTGTAATGTCATCTTGCGGCTTCAGAAGAATTCTTCTGGTCACTCCAAAAGTTAGGAGCATATTAATTTGTTAATTTTTAGTAAAACTAACCATTTTATCTGATTTACAATGTAAGTTTAATAAACGAATGACATTACAATTTTAATTTAAAACCATATTGGTTGTCAAAACCACAACCTCGTACAGATTTGTACGCCGTAAAGAATTGTTAGCGGTAAAACTTTTAAATCGGATGATTTCTCTTGGTTTTGGTTTTCTTTGGTACAACACATATCCAACAACAGTAATCAAATCAGGATATAATAACATGTTTACAGTAATTTATTTTAAGAGCTTTTCACGTCACTAATATCTTTGATAATATTGGTACCACTAAATATATAGTACTCGAGACGGACAATACACTTAAGTTGTTATTATTCATTAATATAAAATTATTTTAATGTACTCTATTATTAGAATAGGAGCTGGTATACAACAATTAAAAAAAAAACGTGGTCGTACAATAATGTATCCTTGGCGCCTAAGGATGAGTTTATTCATTTATTGCTTTTCCAACCTCCCAAAGGTCCGAAATATGCGCTATCACATCTTTGCCGCATCTGGCATATCCCCTCCATTTTCCTTAAAAATTTAAGACTAGTACAAAATGTACACCCATAATAAACAAACGAGTCGTTTTAAATCCAATCTACGATTCAACCTTTAAATTTTTCATGCACCTGCTTCCTGCTGGTTGTTTGGAGGAAAACTTTTTTGAATCACCCTGTATAATTCAAAAAAGGTTTAAAACGTACTCCTATAATGGACCAATACAGTGTGACCAGTAAAGTCCGCATCACATGGGATTTTTTTTTATTAATAACTATTCGAAATTTGACTTTGGCATCAAGTTCTGCTTCGATCGAGATGAAAATTAAGCAAAAAAATAGTAGTCACGTGATTCGCATTATCTGTCAAATTTTAATTATTTCCAAAAAATAATTCAAAAGGGGTTATTTCTGCAAGTATCGAAAAAAGTTATAAGAAAAAGTTTTTTTAAATGCAGTTTCTAGCCCACCTGCAAAATTTCAGCTGCATAAGATAATTTTGATTTGTAGGTACCTATATTTTGTAAATTGCACCACTTTTGCAAAATAAGACTCAACGCAACTTACATAAAACTTCTTAGTTTTGACAATGCGTTATTTTAGATAAATTTTCTTTTAAGTAGCGCCATATTAAATTACATAATCAAAATTGGGCTCTTAAAATTTGGTCGCATGCGATGCAAAGTTTATTTTTTTTAACCCTGTATAAGGTAACTTCACAAAATAAGTATTTTTGAAAACGTAGTTTGTGTCTGAAAGTAATACAGTAATATTAAGACAAAAAAGAACACAGTGATATCAGTAAGAGTTCATTAAGTGGAAAATAAATTTTATGTTATGCAGTTGAAATTTTGCATGTGGGCTAGAAACTGCATATAAAAAAACTTTTTTTAATAACTTTTTCGATATTTTCAGAAATAACCCCACTTTTGAATTATTTTTCGAAAAAATTAAAATTTGACAGATAATGCGAATCACGTGACTACTATTTTTTTGCTTAATTCTCATCTCGATCGAAGCAGAACTTGATGCCAAAGTCAAATTTCGAATAAAGCTATTATTACAAAAAATCCCATATGATGCGGACTTTACTGATCACACTGTATATACTCTACAATAAAAACTTAAGAATAACTGTATGGCTTGTCGTAAATAGAGCGCGCCACTTTGTATAGTTCTTTTCACTACAACTGAAATAATACCGTGACGTCAGAACCGCCATTTTAACTACTTTTCAACGGCTGCATTATAAAGTTTCCTTTCAATTTTTGTTTTTAGTTCCAATTTACGAAATCAGGTACAGTCTTGTTTGACGGATGGACCTTTTCGACAGTTGGAGGCCTGATTGGATCTATGATAGGAATTTTCGTTTTGGCCTTTGGATACGAAGCTCTTAAATTTTTAAGGTTTGTAAAATATGTTCAATTAGAAACCTTTTTTTCTTAGGGTACAGAAATGAGCCTTACACTTCAACAAAATTTAGCATATTCAGCACTAATAGTACTAATACAGTATGAGTGGGTAACTTGGAATATATTCAGTAGATCCAGTAGTTTTTTTTTGTTTGGAAAAATGCTTGGACAATATTGATACAGTGTGTCTCAAATTAGAGATAAGACGATTGATAATTTTTTAAACTACAACCCTAGTGTCTTATCGACTATTTTATAGTTATACATAAGTACAGTTGTGTTCATAAAAAAAACGTACAAGAATTAGAATGAGAGGTAAGTTTTGTTATATTTGCGTAAAACCGGCTTGTCTAAATGATCGTTTATAGGGCATGTGCACAACCTGACAGATGACAGTCGCCCTGAGGAAAAACATATTAAGGTTAGTTTTATGACGTTGACATCGGTATATTTTCAGGTTAGTTTGTTTGTCAAATCATGACAAGACGTTATTCAACTCGCATTTTGGTTAGCTTCTCATCTTGATCCGTCAAAGTGCCTTTGCGAAGAGGCTAGTATATGCTGTCACTTCTTTAAAATTAATAAGGCTAGGTATACTTTTTTTTTATTAGAGCCAGTTTGGCTAAATAGCGTTCTTGAACTTCTTTTGGAAGGGTATTATAGTAGTTGCTTTTGTCCATGTTGTAGGTTAAAATACTTTGTACAACCTTATAAGTAATGTAGTAAATGTAGCAACTTAAAACCAAAGCGAATATTCTTTATAAAACAAAATCCAAAAATATGATACTGGCTACAATAATTATACTTATTATTCGCACAGAAAAACTACCAAAAAACACTAAAGAACATCCAAACATCAAAAATACCTGTAAACTAACGGTAAAAACAGGTTTTGCTTTTCCTCAGGGCATCTGTCAAATTTGACTAATGACGTCACGTGCACATGCCCTATTGGAGGTCATCACACGTTATAGATTATCAAAAATACAAAGCATTGGCGTCGGTGTAATTCATTTTGAAACTGCATGTTGGTAACGTTTGATAAACTTTGACAGAAGAACATAAAAATGCCTCGTCAGTTGTCTGAAGTTGAAAAGGCTCAAATTGTATCAAGAATCGAAGAAGGATGATCAATCCGTGCTGTAGCGCAGTTGTATAATAGAAATAAAAAAATTATATTGAAAAATAAGCAACGCTAGGAACAAGAAGAATCCCTAAAGAGGAAAATTGGTTCAGGTACGTTCCAACACTGAACAGGATGCTGCTTTTTTGGGATATTTAAGAAATAATTCATTTGCAACTGCAAGGGATGCTGTTATTGATACAGCATTTCCTGCCTCCCACCCGCCAGCAGGAGAGTCGAGGAATCTGAACTAAAATGTCGCCTAGCTGCGAAAAAAATGTTTCTTACCGAAGAATAGCGACAATCGAGGATTATTTTTGGTTTAACGTAGATATACCGCAATCCTCAATTTTGGAACAGGGTCATTTTTACTGATGAAAAGACGTTCCAGTCGACTGATAACGGACAAATTCGTGTGTACCGTCCAAACAATACCAGGTTTGAAGAGCGATATACTAACCCCCTCACTTCTAGACGTGGGCGTTTCTCTGTAAATGTAGGGGGGCTGGATAAGTGTTCATGGACCTGGTGTTTGCTGGCGAATAAAGGAAATACTTAATGCCAGAAATTACATTAACATTTTAAAAAACATATTGTTACCATATGCTGAGCAAATATATCCCAATAATACTTTTATATTTCGACAAGATAATTGTCCAGTCCACACTGCCAATGCTGTAACCCACTGGTTTCAAACCCATAATGTGGAAGTGCTCTGCCTTGGGTCCCTTATATTTCCGATATCAACCCAATTGAAAATATTTGGGGTATAATCGTAAAAAAATATAATCGAAATTTTAGGCCACAAAATTCAAAAGATTTATGGAAAATAATACATCCGTGCTGGGAAGAGCTTGATCCAAATATTGTATCAAATATAATTTAGTCAATTCCGAATAGACTGGCCCAAGTAATAGAAAAACAGGGATACGTGACCAAATATTACATTTTATTTATTCTTGTTAAACGTTTTTTGTTTCTATTGTAATTTTTATAAAACTGTTAATATATATTATAAAATAAAAAATTAATTTTTGTTATTCTATTGAACTAACGCCCAACGCCAATGCTTTGCACTTTTAATAACCTTGAACATGCGATAAGCCGGTTTTACGCAAATATGGTTAAGGTTTCCTCTCATTTAAATTGGTGTAAGTTTTTTTTATGAATATACTGTACCTACCAAATTTAAAATTTTTAATCTTTGTCATTTAAAAGGTATGTTGAGGCCGTTGAGGGAGAAATAAATTATCCTGCACTTATTCGTACTTTCAGAAAAGCCCCAGTTGCTGTATCATATGGCGTGTTTTTTGCGACAGCCCATTTCCAATATTCCTGACTTGAAACCATAGTTTTTTCAACCTGTATTTCGAAAGTGTTTGAATTTATCTTTATTTCTAGAGCTTATCTGTTGACAGCTGCCATTAGTATAAGACAAAATAACAGGAATTCAGGAGATGAGAGATTTACACAGTGAGTATTGAACTTTATGTTTTAGAATAAGTATAAGGAAAAATCAATCTATCCATTCTTAAATATACGTCCGAGCTAATGGGATGTCTTTCACTAATCTTTGTAATCTTTTTAGACAGACCATTCTAAGCAAATGTCACCTTGTCCAAACGGCCTTATACGGCATTCAAGCGATCGTCAGTTATTTTTTGATGCTAGTATTCATGACGTATAATGGTTGGTTGTGCATAGCGGTAACCATAGGATTAATTTGTGGTTATTTTCTGTTTTGGTGGAATCCCTCAGTCAATACCGATGTGAATGATGATCAATGTATTTGTACATAGACATACATGTAGTCTGATAAGGTTAACTGTTTGTTTATATCAGTCATAAATCTATGTCAATGACTTTAACACAGTATATTATGTAACGTTTAAAATTCACATGGGATTTCCCATAGCCAGTCTGGTGGTGGTGGACTTCTAAGCTTTAGAGATTTAAAACAATTGAAAGGTTTTTTAATTTTAACGTTTTGTCATCAAATAAAACATCATCAGTATTTCAATTTACCATTACGGCCCTGGCAGTTGTTACTGAACTTTCTTGTTGTTACGTTTTACCTCGGTTCTACACAACAAATTAAATTTATAATTTTTAAACGGTTATAGATAGATTATTATTCAAAAAAGTTAATTAAATGTTTCAGTGACTTCCAAAATGCTAATATATACAGCGTGTTTTATCTAAAACTAGCGTGTACCCGGCATGCGTTGCAACCCGCTGGTATAAATACAAACCCGAACAAACCCGATATATTAGTACCCGGCATGCCACTTTCTGAAATTGCACCCGTGCGAAGCCGGGGCGGGTCGCTAGTTATACATAAAAACCTTCCTCTTGAATCACTCTATCTATTAAAAAAAAACCGCTTCAAAATCCGTTGCGTAGTTTTAAAGATTTAAGCACATAAGACAGGATAGCGACTTTGTTTTATAAGTACTATGTTAAGATACTGAAATTGGCATTAAAGTTAGAGGTTTACAGTTAATTAAGCCTGCTTACCAAATTTTTGATAATTTTACACGTTTCCGAAATCTTTCATAGGTTAATCAGGGAAAAAACAACGATTAAAGGCATCTCTCATTAGCTCGGAACCTCCCCTATAGTTACATATTTATAAGCAAACACTATGAACAATATTTCGTTACTTTTTCGTTTTAATCAAAAATCGACCAAAATTTCGTTTTATGTTTTTATTAATTGATCAATTAACTTTTTTAAACTTAAAACTGTAGGTATATGCATTGAATATCAAACTATAAGAATGGCGGATGTCCGAGAAAAGTTGACAACCCAGTTTTAGACGTATTGGAGGTGGATTGGCCGCCATTGTGGAGTTGATCGTAACTCTAACCTTAAATCTGTCGTTATAATGCAGCGCCTCGGCAACAGATGTCTCAAATTCACTGATGTGACGTCGTGGTTGTTGCCGCATATCGTATTTTATTGGAATTTTTAATGATATAAGCATTTTTAACAGACAATAAAATAGGAGGTTCTCAATTCCAGCCGAATGTATGTTTTTGATAATAAAATGTACGCTGATTACTCCGGGCTAATTGGACCCATTTTCACAATGATTTTACCGTTGCATTAGGTCTTAAATGTTAAACAAATAAAAGTAGATAAAAAGCGACAGCAAGTATAACTGAAATAGGTTTTATTTCGTCGAAAAATAGCAAAATACGTAATACACTAATACAAACACACTGGATGTTTCTTAAGTAAGAAAGTAAAACCTACTTATTTTAACCATTTAGAAAAGTAGTAATAATTGCAAATAAAAACCAAGTTATACAAACCGCACATCATTTATATTTTACCCAACATATACGTTGTAGCCTAGGTATGTATTCAATAGTGAGAGTCGTCATTTAATCCTGTTAGAAATAGAATACATGGCAGTCAATATGTTTTCATGTAATTAACGTTGGGACGTCAAAAGGTTGAAAATATTATATGCTACAAAGCAATTAAAAATAGGGACATTTTAAAGTCTAGACTATACTATAGGTAGGAAAATAAATGTAAGCTACTTAAATCTAGGATAGGTGTAGGTACTTATGTGAAATCAAGTTTTACGATAAGCTATAGAAATAAATTAAAAAAACTCATGCAGCAAGTCAAACAGACAGGCGGCAACAATGTTTTAATTTAGCAGTGAAAAGGCTTGTCGTTAGTGGCTGCATCAACACACTTTATTTTTGACGACTCATTGGTGCCATCTATGAATTTAACGTAGCAGATTTAGGAAATCTGCTTATATAGCCTTCTTATAGTTTGATATTCAATGGTATATGTTACCCAAACACTGGTATTCGATCGCTTTTTGGAAAAAACGAAAAATAAACAAAATATTGATTACAAAATGAAACAGGCGAATGAGTCACCGTAAACATTTCAAACTTTCAAATTGTTTTAGATCAACTATACTTAGCAAGTCCCACCTTATCCAAACCGTCTTGTATGGGGTTCAAGTAATTATCAGTTACTTCCTGATGCTCATTTTTATGACATACAATGCTTGGCTATGCGTAGCCGTTCTAGACGGATTAATATTTGGATATTTTATATTCGGCTGGAGAACACCAATAATTCTCAACGACAATAAGACCGATCACAGTTCGTAAATTCATTCTCTCTACTAGCGTTTTATAAAGTCTACTTTTTCTTCTATGGGCAGCTATGGCTGTTGATATTTAAATGTTTGATTGTTAATTTTTTTAAATTTGTATTTGCCTCATGTTATTGTGGGGAATTATGCCTCGGCTACTTACGTTAGACATATATGAGCTGAGTTAACTGCAAAAGCCAGATTACTACGCCTGTTGTTAGTCTACAACTCTCAGCTTTGTTGATATTGATTAGTTTTTTAACATATAGGTCTATGATAGTAGTACACGAGCCATAGCGCCTAAGGATGAATCTGACAAAAGAAAGGGACATTTTGCGGTATTTTATAGGCGTTTTTATTTTGATATTTCCATTTGTTAATTTAGGTAATAGTTCTACGTAAGTACTTGTAAGTACCTAGCGGTATTGTTTTATATTATCAATAAATAAATATGGTTTTAAAAGTATCTAGCTTATCTGTTCATTTCCTGTTTATATATTAGGTAACTTTTCGGTGTAAAAAATTGCCAATGGTTGTTTTCTATATGTAATACATTTTATAAATGTACAGTAACAGCCGGAAAGTGTCAGCATCTAGGAAAAAGTGTTATTTCTAAATTTAATGCATTTCCTTTATTTTGAAAAGGTTCTGCATATCGTCAAACACTAAAAACGCACAAAAATATTCCTACGAAACGAACTTTCATTTAAACTTCATCAATCAAATTCGGAATGTGACGGCTCTGCGAGTTTCCAAATGAAAGATAATAGTCAGACGGGTCGGAAAGATATAATATGGCGTCATTCTATCTAAGGTGCAGCGCATATTTCACCTGTGGACACCTTTTCGTCTATAAGGGTTAGAGCGCAATATCTTCGTCTTGTACATGTAAATATATGGCCATTTATACAGTGTGTCCACGGATAGAGTTTGGAAGAGGAAAACCTTTTTTATTAGTGGGTATAGAAGAAAAAGTCATTCTTTATAAAAACGTCTGCTTGTGCTGAAACTACAATTTCGAATATCAGATTTGCGATTACTATGCAGGGTTCGTCAAAAACAACATTCTTAGTGTTTTGGACTTTGTTTAACATAATTTTACGTAAAAACAAACAACTATTGTTGCGTTCTTACGTCGAATATGATTTTATATCTGGCCAAGTAACGATTTTGATGTAAAAAAATCATTTTTATTTGCTTACTTTTGAAGTATTTTTATTATTACATGTCATATTTCTTCAATTCAATCATAAATTATAAAACTTTTATTCAAACGTGGTACCACCTAGTTCTAGTTAGCACATCTGAATTCCCGATAACAGTTCCTAACTTGCTGTATTGGGATATTTGCAATAACTACTCTTATTTTTTCTTTCAAGAGATCTAAGTTATTATTGAAATTGTTTTTAAACACATGTGGCTTCAGATATCCCCATAAATGAAAGTTGATAATCGTGATATCGGGACTCCTACGTGCCAACTGATTTGGACCATAGGTACCTTCCAATCCATTTGTTCCCAAAGTGATGATTTAGCCAATCATCAAAAGGAATTGAAAAAAAAAAGATTCAAAAAACAAAAACTGTTGTTTCTGACGAATCCTGTATAGTAATCGCAAATCTCATATTCGAAATTATAGTTTCAGCACAAACAGACGTTTTTATAACAAATTACTTTTTATTCTATACCTACTAATAAGAAAGTTATTCCTCTTCCAAACTCTATCCGTGTACACGCTGTATATCAATGCATGGATTGTCTGTGTCAACGAGGTGTTTTCTGAAGTAGGGACTTATTCCGCTAACTTCCGGGAACAAGTGAAAACTCCAGGCAAAGTAGAAAATCTTAAAGTAAGAAATCGCCAAATTTAAGAGGCCATAACTCAAAAACTGGTAATAGGATTGGTTGACGGCCATGGTCACTTCCACTAAGGACGACAAGATCTATAAAATAGGTACTAATAATTCAGATATTAAAATGAAATTTTGAGATTATGCATAATTCCGTTAACTTTCGGGAACAAGTGAAAACTCCAGGCAAAGTAGACAATCTTAAAGTAAGAAATCGCCAAATTTAAGAGGCCATAACTCAAAAACTGGTAATAGGATTGGTTGACGGCCATGGTCACTTCCACTAAGGACGACAAGATCTATAAAATAGGTACTAATAATTCAGATATTAAAATGAAATTTTGAGATTATGCATAATTCCGTTAACTTTCGGGAACAAGTGAAAACTCCAGGCAAAGTAGACAATCTTAAAGTAAGAAATCGCCAAATTTAAGAGGCCATAACTCAAAAACTGGTAATAGGATTGGTTGACGGCCATGGTCACTTCCACTCAGGACGACAAGATCTATAAAATAGGTACTAATAATTCAGATATTAAAATGAAATTTTGAGATTATGCATAAGAGATGAGTCTGCATTTATTCGCATAATTTTCAATTTGGTAGCACTTCCGGTTTGACCGGAAGTGACCTTGACTTTGGTATTTTAAATGGGACATCTTGTATACTTTTACTTATTGGGATTCAGAACAATATTCTGAGTAAAATGACACCTCACTTGTCATTTTTTGACGTGTTACAACATTTTTATGTTTATTTTTTATTTTCAATCTAGAGTGCTACAAATTAATTAAATCTGTTAATTTATAGTCGAGTAGTATATGAAAATTAAAATTGTGTCATAATAATTGACTTTTTAAGTTTCACAAGCGTTTAAAAAATTAAATTCTGTTTTCTTGACGTTTACTCAATTTTACCAAATGGAACGATGGTAGTTTACTAGGATATTTAAAACGAGCATTTTTTTCCAAAAATTTGATACCATACTATGCTATTTTAAAATTGACATCAAAAAATTTGCCTTAAGTTCCAACCGCAAATTTAAAAGCGTTATGCATTTTCATTTCTAAAGAAATATAAAGACGGCTTTGAAAGACAATGGAATGGTTTTGAAAACCAATATATGGGTTTAAATTACCATTGTAATGTCATTCGTTTATTAAACTTACATTGTAAATCAGATAAAATGGTTAGTGTTACTAGAAATGAACAAATTGATATGCTCCTAATTTTTAGAGTGACCAAAAAAATTCTTCTGAAGCCGCAAGATTGTATGTATTGTATGTTTTATAAACTAATGACATTACAACTTTAAATTAAAGCCATACTGCTTTTTAAAACCATTCCATTGTTTTTCAAAGCCGCCTTTATATTTCTTTCGAAAAGAGAGGGCGGCAATAATGCATAACGCTTTTAAATTTACGATTGGGACTTAAGGCAAATTTTTCAGTGTCAATTTTAAAATAGCATAGGATTGTTTGGTATCAAATTGTTGGAAAAAAAATGCTCGTTTTAAATATCCTAGTGAACCACCTTCGTTCCATTTGGAAAAGTGGAGTAAACGTCAAGAAAAAAAAATTCATTTTTTTAAACACTTGTGAAACTTAGAAAGTCAATTATTATGACACAATTTTAATTTTCATACACTACTTGACTATAAATTAACAGATTTAATTAATTTGTAGCACTCTAGATTGAAAATAAAAAATTAACATAAAAATGTTATAACACGTCAAAAAATGACAAGTGAGGTGTCATTTCACTCATAATGTTATGCTGAACCCGAATAAGTCAAAATATACAAGATGTCCCATTTAAAATATCAAAGTCAAGGTCACTTCCGGTCAAACCGGAAGTGCTAACAAATTGAAAATTATGCCAATAAATGCATAATCTCAAAATTTTAATATCTATAAATAAAAAAGTTAGAGGAGTGAACGTCTTTTGAGAAACACCCGGTAGAACGATAATCCGAAGAGCACTTCTCCCAATTGCCTTATGCATTGAATATCAAACTATATAAGAATGACGGATGTCCGAGAAAAGTTGACAACCCATTTTTTGACGTATTGGAGCTGGTTTGGCCGCCATTGTGGAGCTGATCGTAACTCTAACCTTAAATCTGTCCGTTAAAATGCAGCGCCTCGGCAACAGATGTCTCAAATTCACTGATGTGATGTCGTGGTGTTGCCGCATATCGTATTTTATTGGAATTTTTAAGAATTCAAGCATTTTTAATAGACAATAAAATAGGAGGTTCTCAATTCCAGCCGAATCTATGTTTTTGATAATAATATGTACGCTGATTACTCCGGGGTAATTGGACCGACTTTCATAATGATTTTACCGTTGCATTAGGTCTTAAATGTTAAACAAATAAAAGTAGATAAAAAGCGACAGCAAGTATAACTAAAATAGGTTTTATTTCGTCGAAAAATAGCAAAATACGTAATACACTAATACAAACAAACTGAATGTTTCTTAAGTAAGAAAGTAAAACCTACTTATTTTAACCATTTTGAAAAGTAGTAATGATTGCAAATAAAAACCAAGTTATACAAACCGCACATCATTCATATTTTACCCAACATATACGTTGTAGCCTAGGTAGGTATTGAATAGTGAGAGTCGTCATTTAGTTCTGTTAGAAATAGAATACATGGCGGTCAATACGTTTTCATGTAATTAACGTTGGGACGTCAAAAGGTTGAAAATATTATATGCTACAAAGCTAGGTACGTTTTTAGGTCTAGACGTGGATAGGTGTAGGTACTTATGTGAAATCGAGTTTTACGATAAGCTATAAAAATAAATTTAAAAAACTCATGCAGAAAGTCAAACAGATAGGCGGCAACAATGTTTTAATTTAACAGTGAAAAGGTTAGTCGCTTTCTTGTTGGTGAACTCATTGTGCCATCTATGAATTTGACGTAGCACATTTAGGAAATCGGCTCATATGGTCTTCTTATAGTTTGATATTCAATGCCTTATGTTAAAATGAAAATACGATTTAATATCTTAACTCGTAATAATCTTTTATTTCCAAAATATAGAGAACATGTACAAAAAAAAATATGGTATACAACCAACTCTCGAATAGAAACTATATGCGTTTGTTATTGGTACTACAAAATGAATAAAAGAAATTACATAAAAATGCAAGAGAAACTATCAGATTCAGCAGCCATTCTACGGGTTACTTTTATTTTATGGCTTTTGTCAAAATGACCCAGTTACTATTTTCAGTGGATAATAAACAACGCGTATACAGGGTTAGTTGAAATAACCGGAACGGCGAACAGGTGGATAACCTTAAAAAGTGAATTGAAAATTGACAATTGCGACGTTGCCAGATTTTTAGTTTTTTCTGTAACTCAAGGAATGTTTTTTTTTTAACGTAACACTACTCTTTATTTTATTGAATTCGATTCCTCCCATCAACATTACCATTTCCTGATAGTATCAAATTTTTATCTCAAATAGTTCTATGGGAAAAAAAGTTAATTAGTTACAATTCTAACTCTAAAATAAAAAAAATCCAATCTATTTCCATTTAAAAACGTTTCAAATAATGTGAAAAGGAAGGTTGGTAGACATAATGTATCTAATAGTATCGATAACGATAATAACAACAAATAACTACTAACAATATCATAGCTAGTAAAAATTACTTACAATATTATAGTACACTGCATTAATTTGATTATGAAATCGATACTATTAGGTACAATATGTCTACCAACCTTCCTTTTACATTATTTGAAACCTTTTTAAATGGAAATTGGAAATAGATTGAATTTTTTTTTTATTTTAGAGTTAGAGTTGTAACTAATTAACTTTTTTTCCCATAGAACTATTTGAGATAAAAATTTGATACTATCAGGAAATGATAATGTTGATGGGAGGAATCGAATTCAATAAAAAAGAGTAGCGTTACATTTGAAAAAAACATTCCTTGAGTTACAGAAAAAACTAAAAGTCTGGCAACGTCGCAATTGACAATTTTCCATAACCCTGTATATGAAAAAAATGGAAACCTACAGAGACACAGTAAAGTTATATGTCGAGTAATATTTTTAATAATTTCACCACTAATTTTCCATGTATATTCCTGAGATAATTATTTGAAATAAGGTAAATAAAAAAAGGCTTTATTAAAAATTTTAAACATTAAAAATTAATAATTAGGTCATTTTGACTCAGGGTTTTCTTTAGTATTCATGGGACTTGTTCAGTTTATCCCTCGTTACAAAATGGTCACCTTCAGATACAAAGCGCTTGCGTCCTCTCGAGGGAAACCTTCTTATAATATTATCAGTTAAAAATCCCTCTAGACGACAGAGATCAATAAATCTGAAAAAATATCGTTACATTATTAAAAGCGTGTGCCATATTTTTAGGTTAATAATGTTGGCTATTATTATTATTAGATTCGCCCTGAAGGTAACACAGAGCCGGATCGAAACGTAAACTTTCAACATTTTGAGGTTATGTGAAAAAAGTGTAAATACAAAAGTTGTAGATCTTTTTATTACCTACAACTTCGCCCTTTAACGTTTTTCCATAGGACTTGTAGTTTTGCCGGAAATCGAGATAAATCGTTTTCTACCCTTAAAAACTCACCCCCTTCCACTTCCCGACCTCGGATCGCCCGTAAATTATTTTTCCTTTTATTTTTGTTATATTCTCTTCCTTTTTTAATGGGTTTCATCCTACTATTATTTTTTTTTGTTTCAAAAATTATCGACCCTGGTCTAAATTCCTTGCGAGCTATTTTAAATCCATCAACTTACCTATCCAAAATAACATACGCCAAAGGAACGTCCATAGAAATGTCAGGTAAGTCGTCAAATACACGGAAAAATCCGCGTTCCAATTGATCGCGGGTAATTAAAACGCTGGAATCGAAAGCCTTGAGCAGGCTGCAGATAGCTTTCTCGGTGGTTTCACTGTTTGCCTCCAACGCCATCACTATTGCCTCGTACACTAGTTCATGGTAAAAATGGGGAACCTAAAAATTACAAGTAAACTTATGACAAAACCGCCTATTCACAGTTGTTGTAATGCTGTCAACTCAAACTAGTGGATGGCAACCTATAGAAACGAAAACCCCATTAGTACAGGGATATTGTAGTGTGACATTCATACAGCCTAATAAGCATTCTACTTTTTTTATATGCTTGTAATCTGGTGATGTTCAAATGTGATTAGCCATTTTTTAGTTAGTTTTGTGATATATAAACTCTCAAAACAATAGGTAAAGTATTTTTCACCCTAAATGGTATCGACTTATTGACTGCAATTAAACTACCGGTTTAATCCCATTGTTATACACAATCAACAAGCAAATACACTACAGGGTAGGACTTTAGATATTTAATTCGTTATTAATAATATAAAGATGTTATCGCAAGCACAAGATATGTAGTTAAATAATATTACCTGCTATAATTACAAATTATAATCCGACCCTGACCGACAGTTTATTTGCATTTTTATGGCCGAGCTCTTACAAAACGTCCCAGGTAGTTAAGCGGAGTCAACCATTTATTGTGAAAAATACTTTACTAATAATGCCACTGTGTGTAGTGCATAATAGTTTTAATAATGAGAAAAACGCGGCACTAGAAAAACTAATAATCGATTACCTAAAGGCTTGCAAACGTCTCTAGAGCGTGGACAAAACCACACACTTAAAAAGCATACCTCTAGTTCCTTCAAGCATCGCGCCGCTTCCTCCACGTCACCAGAAGACACAAACTCTTGCAGAAGAAGACTCATTTGTCTCGTTAGCGCCTGCACCGGCCTGAGGGGGCCTCCAACGCCCCACACGTTGTCAAGACGAACCAGTCCGTGTTCCATAGAGAGAAGAGTGTCAGCGTGAACAAGAGCTTCTTGTAAGATCTTTTCGTCGCTTTTTTCCTTTATGTTGATGATGAAGCGGGGAGGGATACAGTCGTCGGCTATAGCTCGAGCTATGAAATTGCCTGTAAAGGAAATAGAAAGACTGGTCAGTAGAAATGAACTTTGGTTCTACAGGCAAACGTTCAGTTTGTTCGGGTTTGTTGCCTTCTAACTTATCTGAAACTTTGGGAGTATGTATGTTTGTAAACAAACGGTTTTTGATGAATGTTTTGTCTACTTCTGTGATGTTAACTCACCCAAGACGAGAGGTGCGTCCGGTATGTCCAGGATCAAATCGCTCAAATTAGCGAGAAGGTTTTCGAAAGCCTTGACAATGTCAGTCTCTGTTATTACATAGCCGTACAGGTCGGATATGAGAACGGAGGTGAGTTCCCTGTGAGAAGGTTTATGGTCCATGGCTATTTCTACCGCTTGTTGGACGAAGACGTCCCTACGATTATTCGGGACGATTTCCTCGACGGACTGCATCACTTCCTGAATATCATTGCTTTCGAAGAATTCCAAGATTACTGGTTCACACTGGAATTATTTTTTTTATTAATATTAACGAAACTTCATTCAAAAAAGGACTTTTTCAAAAAAAATTATTTTTAAGGATACCGGTCTCTTATAGTAATCATCAGTCCCACAAAAACTACAATTAAAAGAAGAAAAAAAGTACAAAATAAAAAATATTTATAAAAATTCGCGTCTGAAGAACAAGCAAGGGTAACAATAATAACAGAGGCACTCATTGGGGGTTTAAAATGTGATGTGATGATATACACCCACCTTCTTTTTCAACTGTTCACTGGACATCTCAGGTACGACAGCTTTTAATTCAATGTCCCCATTGTTGAAGCTTTCAGAGTCAAAATTCGGATCATTTACGTCTTCAATGTCTTCCAACAATTCCGAACCGGGTTTTCCCCAAACTCCTTTGCCACCGGCGCCGCCTTTCTTCGGTAAACCTCGGCCGGACCCGTTGCGCGAGCGACGGCTGTTTTTCCAACTCCTAAAAGATTTTCAGATTATCCCAATGCATGTTTTGGTTAAACCAGGTTTTTAAAGTAAATGAATAAAGAATTTACTATCTTTGAAAATAGAGAGCCAGAGCTTCGGACACCGACTGTCTTCTTACCTAGGTTTCTGGATGAATCCTCCCATGTTAACGCTGCCCTCCTTACTATTCTGACGATGCACCTTCCTTGGCTTGCGTCTTGTCGCCACCTCCACTTCAGGTGCGGTGGCGTTCTCCTTGGCGGCTGCCAATGCCATTTCTCGTTCGACGGCCTTCTCAATATCTACCTGTTTGTGAAAGAGAAACAGGATCAGGTCATAAATTTCGTGTCTTCGATTTAATAAAAATAGTTTCCTAAAATTTTTTTTTATGATAACCTTGATGTTTTTATAGCCTCTATATCTGTATACACTACCGGCAAACTAAGTTACCGTGGCATTTTATGGTAGTAGGAGAAGAGTATCTAATATGTTTAAAATTATATACTATACTACTATTTTACCTCCTCACTGATGGTGTCAATGGAAACATCGCCTCTGTCTTTGGCCATGGTGTCTCCTCTTCTACGCCTACGCTCAGCGATCCCGAACGAGTTTAAGCGTTGAAGGGAATGGACGTGAGGTCGCAAAACACAACAGGAATAGAGGGAACAGGTTGGAGATAGGCGATACCGCTATGGGAATAATTAAAACAAATTATTTATCAATGTCATTTCTAAAAAGTTGGATATGATTCCCCTGATGAGTGTAAGATTTACTTGAGACTTTAAGACCGTTTTATCTACAACCACTTAATAATAGGTGCATAATACTTCTGATAATAAGAGCATTATGCTATCCATAATACAATAAGTGTAATTATCATAAAACAACAAGTGTAATTATTATATTTCCCATATGAACTCAACTTTTTTTCTGATAATAAGAGCATTATGCTATCCATAATACAACAAGTGTAATTATTATATTTCCCATATGAACTCAACTTTTTTTAGGCACTGTATAAATGGATGGTTTTAGATAAAGTATAGCATTTGACTCGCGTCTAACGAAACATAATACACTCGGATGATTTACAACACTCGCCTTTGGCTCGTGCCGTAAACTTCATCCTCGTTTTATTATGGCCTACATTATACGCTCGTTAAATAAGATACTATTAGTTTTGCACAGAAATTACAGAATATCATTAGTTAAACTGTTTTTACCAATCTAAGCAAAGTTATCTTTATGTGGCCTACAAAATACTTTATTATTCATTTGAGAAATAATATTGTCTACGACCTTCAAACAACCACAGATTATGTTAATAAAACCGAATATTCGAAAAAATTGTAAAACTAAATTGAAACTAGACGAACTTCTAGATAATATTGAAACAATTTAGGTAATAAATGTACCGGGTGGTCAACTAAGAATGGCCGCCGGCTATATCTCAGAAACTACTAAAGATAGAAGCTTGGGAAAAAAAATTATGATTAAAGCGGTCATGAGAAAATTCTGGAAATTACTTTCAAGTTCCTCATTTCGCCGCAAGGGGGCGCAATTAAAAATTATTTTTTTAAATTTTAAATTGCTCCGAAAATTCCCATATTAGGGTATCACTCTGATTACATCATTGGAAAGCTTAGACAATTCGGCATCATTTTGGTTTAAGGCTCGTTGGCGTACCGACCTTGATAAGAGTGGGGGAAGCTATTGAATGTGTAAACATTAAAACTGCCGTAACTTCTAAACGCCTTATCCGATTTTACTAAATTTAAGCTTGTTTGGAAGGGAAAGGTAAGTAACTTCAATCGTCGTATCCAGCAGTACACGATAGTGTTTAATAAAATTGCTAGAGGGCGCAATTTGTAATAATAACAGTTTTCTTGATTTTATCCCGAAAATTCAAATCATACGGTATACTTATGACATCATAATCGGAAAGTAGATGAAATTTACAAGAAAATATGTGAAAACCGCAGTTTGATATCTTTGTTCGTTTCAAAGTTATTGCCAAAACAATAATTTTTAATACAAATTGCGCCCTCTAGCACTTTTATTAGAAACTATTGTGTACCATTGGATACGACAATTGAAGGTACTTCCAAACAAGCTTAAATTTAGTAAAATCGGATAAGTCGTTTAGAAGTTACAGCGATTTTAATGATTAGGTACACTTTCAATAGCCTCCCCCCACTCTTATCAAGGTCGGTACGCCAATAAGCCTTAAACCAAAATGATGCAGAATTGTCTATTCATTCTAATGATGTAACCAGAGTTATACCATAATATAGGAATTTTCGGAGAAATTTAGAATTTTAAAAATTAATTTTAAATTGTGCTCCCTTGTGGCGAAATGCGGAACTTAAAAATAATTTCCAGAATTTTCTCGTGACCACTTTACACGATACGGTACGTACACGATAGTTTCTAATAAAATTGCTAGGGGACGCAATTTGTAATAATAACAGTTTTTTTGATTTATACGGTATTAAACTATGACATCATAATCGGAAAGTAGATTAAATTTGCAAGAAAAAATGTGAAGTCCCCAGTTCGATATCTTTGTTCGCTTCAGAGTTATTACCAAAACAATAATTTTTAACACTTTTATCCAAGAAATTGTTGTTTTTATTGTTCCATAGGTATGTAGGTAAGATTAGTAAAATGTATTATATAAAAGACAAAATTTGGAGCCTGTTTATAGGCCAACAGGCAATAACAACATCATTAAAATAATCATGGAAAACTTTTTCAATAGTGAGAAAATGCGGCAGAGGATATCTCTTTCAACAGATAATGAATCTCAATAGAGGCATTGTTTTATAAAGATATACAGGGTGTTTCAATAAAAACTCCCAGGCAAATTATTTCGAAAACTAAAAGTGACCTGTAAACGCCAGTTTTTAGCCTCTATAATTGGCTTCACGACTGTGTAAAAAATGTGTTTGAATAATACAGTGCGTGTAGGTGGCGCTACGGTGCAAAGAATTTTTTCGATGACAGGAACTTTTAAATGTTGTGATTCTTAAAGATAATTAATTTTTGATCAAATTATGTTCAATAACATTTTTTGATAAATCCAACATGAACGGAAATATTTAGGGTTAACTGTTTTTTTTTTAAATAATTTTAAGGGTATTTTAATTATAAATATTTTTAATATCCTTTAGCAAATTTTATTTAATTTTGGTTTTGATCATTTCAGTGATAAAACGCTCATGTAGCGCTAAATGATTACGTCCAGTGACGTCTCTTAACAAATAATATTGGCAATTTTCGAGAAATAAAAATAAAAACAATTTTCTTGCATATCTCTGGAAAACAAAAATCATTAAATAATTAATACGTTGTATTTTTAATTGTTTAAAAGCAAAGTTAAAAAATTAAATTCTTGTATTGTCAAAGTTGGCGTGCATCGACCGCCAGGAAGTTTCAGTCAGTTGGAATGATGCTGCCAACTCAAATTAGTGGACGGCAACCTATAAAAACCCAAACCCCATTAGTGTGCCATTTATAGGGTCTATAAGGCATTCTACTTTTTTAAAAGGCCTGTGGTAATACCTGAGTTATTCAGTCTCAAAAAAATTGTTGGCAGAACTCCTTTACAGTATATGATAGGTAGGTACTTACTTTTAAACTCGGACCTACAATGCGGAATGCTAGGCTAGATTCTCAGCCACTTATACACATCTGAAAAAAATATTTTATACCTAAAGTATATTTATTTCCAAGGTAGACCTATGTATGTAAATATTAACCATTATAATCAAGTGACGAGCTATTCCATTGAAATAGGCCTGCCATAGCGGCGGTATTTCGCTTGCAAAGCAGCGTGGATCTGATTATATTCAGTCTATCTTGGAAATAAATAGCCTATAGATAATTTTCAATATAAAAAAGGTGCTTGAAATAATTATATTCAAATACTAGAGATTTTTAAAGGAAATTTTTCCTCTCCCCATTGTCCAATATATTATCTTAGTCTGTCCTTGATGGGAGGTTCCATAACCCATTTATTTTGTTTGTTATGTCTAAATTACTTGATATTGCTATGTTGTTTACACTACATACATAGGTATTATAATGTAGTACCTTAATACAGACAAGATAATATAATTCGTGATAATTTTGTAGTACTAGCAACAGAACCAATATTAATTTTGTAAAAATTACACCTAATATGATTGTGTATTGAAACAATGATAAAATAAAAATGTAGGTAAAAGCAAAAAGTTCTGATTGTAGGTTGTTATTCTGATGGACATTTTCGATCATAAAAGAAGTTTGAAACAGCAATTATTTGTATAAGGTAGCAAGCTTTAAATAGGCCAAAGGCATAAGCCAAAACTACAGTTATTTAAAGCGGTATGCAAGGTGGTGAGATCAACTTAATATAGTTTAAATTCATGTTCACCATGGTACAACATACCAAAATTTAATTTAGTAATGAAAACAGAAGCTGTAAGTGAGCACATGTTCTACCCAAACCTTGTATGTGGCAAAGGTAAAATTATAAACAAATTACTTAATGTTTAGATAACATATCTATTTTTAGAAAAGTTGTAAATTAAGCAAAAATATATCTGTTAAAAATATACTCACTTTTATAAAAATGCACGATACTGGGTATAATAAGATAATAATTCTAAATTTATAACATAAAATTTAAATTTCAATCATGTTGTTTTTGTTAACGCGTAAATGTTCATGACCTCGTACAAGATGGAATCTAATACCTGAAATATCAAATAATCTGAATGTATTTTTAACACTACCTAGAACTCTTTGTTCGCTCTATTATAGAGGCCTAATATTTTTTCAAATAGTCTGCCGATCCCTTTATAAGTTCTAGAATTTCGTCACACCGAATAGGTAATTTATTGAAGAAGTAAACAAAAACAAACCCAGCTGGTTGACTGTAAAAACGGAAAGAACACAATAATAGTGGTTAATTAATGATTCTTAACTTACCTATTGACAAATTATAACCGTTTTGAAACTAAAATAAAAGAAATCACGGGAAATTACATAAATTTCTTATTATATCCAACACGAACACGGTGCTCCACCGCCATAAACAAATCTATACAACGTAATTTTTTTACACGTGCAAGGTTCTTAACCTTTTTCTAGGTCGGCAAGTGGGAGGAGGATAGAGATACCCCATATAAAGACAAAATAATTGGAAAGACCGCGTTCGATTACTACAGTAACTTTTTGTTATACCGATAGAGGTCACTTCCTGAATGTCTTGGGTGTTCACAATGAAAATATTGATCAATTATAGTATTTCCTTCTCGTTCTGTGTCATGACGTATGATAAACTAGAATAGGATAAACGACTGTTTTTATATATTTAAATGCACGTCTACTCACGTCATTTGCCGCATATTAAAAGAGATAGATGAAGATGAAAGTACCTCGACCACATGTCATAACCACAGAGGACAGAGGAATGCGAGGGCGACACTTTTCGTGAGGACACCTTTGGTAATGACCAATCAGGAACTGTCTCGGCATTTTCCCATCAGGAAAGGACATTTTAATTGGCCTGGTGTAATAGTAACGCAATTAGCACAGGCACGTATTATAGCCAACAAGTGTTAAGTTAAGTTATCTCACCTACCTATAGAAAAAATAAGCGAAGCGGGGGCATTGTTGATATTCAGAGAGAAAGCTTGTGATCGCTCTCGTTATAATTGATCCCATAATTACAGCATTCCCTACATTTTTTTTTTGTTTGTTTGCTCGGTTATGAACAAATTTTGTGCTCACCAAATGCTGTCACCCACATAACTCTAATAACACCGGCTTGTCCTGCATGTTTTCAATATGCAGATAAATATCATGTTTAGGGCATTTTTTACATAATATAGGTCTGATAACTCTGATATTATTGATACATTTATTCCCATTTAATCTATAGGAACATTAACAGAGTATAGATTTTTTGAGTTATTATAGCATACTAACCTAATAACAGAGTTTGATTTATCGCTGATTTATACACGTACTTATTTGTAGGTAGTTTATATGTGCTGACTAATTGGGAACAAACCCGGAACGGCTAATAGAGATTATATATAGTAAGTATGGAGTTCCACAGGGCAGTACCTTAGAGCCATTATTATACTTTTGATTTATCTAAGCACATTTATTATGTATTGTTAAAAATGACAATACCTAATATGGTAGAAAAACCAATTCAAAAGGTAAGCCATAAATAAAAAACCAATTTTTTAAAAAGTAATCGTTTTTTTAATGCGCAAACCTTTACCAATAAGTTGTCTTGATAATGAGAAGACTTACAATATATAGTGCGAACTTTTCTGATTGTCACTGCATTTTAAATTTAAGCGAATCATTTTCAACGGATAAAAGGTAAAATTGAATAAACACCGCATAATATGGATGGTCTACGCGACAAGTTAACTTATATAGGATAACTATTTTACAATTTAGTGCAACAAAGATTGTGGATTCTGGACCGTCAACCATGAGATTGCCGAGGTTTATATTACTTTTCCTTTTACCTGTTGATATGCTTTATACTGTGAAGCTCGGCGACTCGTATTTCCAAATTGATTGACATGTAGTTTAAAGCTTAAATAAATAACTCTGGAATGTAAGTCATATATACCTACCTACTTTTAAAATTATTTAATTTCTTTGACAATAATACCAGAAGTCCATAAAATAAATAAAGGCTCCAAACATAAATAAATACACATTGTAGGCGTTTTTAATCCTATATATAAATAATATACATTATTTGTTTATACCAAAAAGCAGAATGCCGCCGTGTACGTAAAAGGGAATAAGAAAAATAATAAGGTGACGAGAAAAATGGATGAATATAATTTAATTATTTACAAAATGAAATGATTACTTACTAAATACGATATTATAGAATAAAATACCTTTTAACAGAACTTCTGCTTGGACCCAAAAATAGTTTTTTTTAGGATTCCGTACCTAATATAGGTACAAAAGTATTAGAATTCGTGTGTGCATACATTTGGATCTTGAAAACAGTAAAGAAAAACAGATGGGCAATTTTAACGCCTAATAATGTAAAAAAAAAATTGCAAATATTCATAATATAATATCAAAGTGCTTTATGATTACCGATAGGTTTTACCTAACACGAAATACGTTCCCTTGGCCTTGGCAACACAACGAGTTCGAGTAGATTTAGTGGACAAACGAGTAGTTTGAATGTTATGATAAGAGTTTAGATACGGAACCCTTTGACGCGTGCGAGATTTTTAACTCGCACAGTTAACTAGTTTATGCAGCTTCTGGAACATATATTTCTAGATTCTTGCACATTAATACTTAACTTAATTATTTTCCTTACATATTTCTTTTACAATAGCTACAAACTCTGCCTATTCCTATTCGAGTTTGATATGGTATTTTCACTCATTCAAAATGGGACGGTTTGGGGGATGAGATGCCCAGCGTTCATTTATCCAAGTCAAATCGGCCTGTTTATTAATAAATTGTCCGATTGGGAAGCGAGCTCAGCCCCAACCTTACGTTATCCGTTATTTAACAATTTTGCAGTACCCGAATATGTCTACTCTTACACATCCTAGAGGGTCATGGTCCAAACAAAAGGTTTACTTTGCGGTTTAAAAGAAGCAAATGGAAAATACCTAATATGAATTAAAGGCTGTGACGTCACGTGGTGAGTAAGCACCATAGAGTCAATTGGTCGTTTTCATCGTTTCCATAGTTACGAACTTACGAATATAAATTTTAATTACATAAAGTCAGAGCCTCTGGATATAATCGGTAATCTTTGTATTATGTACGTAACTGCAAATGCCTTTTAACATTTAAAGTATCTATTTAATTTAAAAAATAAATAAAAGCAGCCTATGTATTAGGTTGGGCCGTTTTTATTATTTTTTATTTTTCCGGGGGGCTTATCGCGAAAAAGGTGCAAAACGATTTAAATGAATTCTGAAATTATGTTTTGTCTTTTTTATTTTTCTAGTACATAATTAAAGAAAACTAATAAAATTGTGTTTTATTTTATAAATATATATTGTTTGTCCGTGGTTGCCTTGCTGTTATGTTTTAAAAAAATTCTACTTTCTTTTATTAAATTCGCTATTTTCAAAGCCAATCCGGAGGCATAAGTTGAAATCCGACCTCAACCATATTTTACGTGTGCTCTAAAGGTATCATGAGGACCTCTTTTCGCGATGAGCCCAAAGGAAATCGGTCAATTTTTTCTTACATATAAAACGGCCCAGCCTACTATGTATTAACACTGGTTTTTCTATTATCATACCCTCTTTATTATTTTTTTTATGGATGTACGGAGATTGTAAAAGAAATATGTGAAGGCATTTTATACGCATATTAAAAAGTCGATCTTAGAGATATAAAGTACGCAATGTTGACAAAAATTTTAATGAATTTACTATGGCTAGTATACGGCTGTTAATGCCCCCGCCAATAAGTTCGGGTCAAAATGACAACTGACATCACTCAAGCGTTAAATATTTATAAAAGCTATTATTTAATAAAATATAGCATACCATTCATAAATACGACACAGTCAAGGTGACTACAACTGGTTCAGGAGTTTTGTAAGAAGACTGGAACGTATAATTAATATTAACTTATTTTTACCCTTTTATGAATTCTTATAATAAATATCGGGGACCTTTTAGTTCTGAGACGGATTATGAATTGCCAAGCAGAGAAGTATAAAAAAATATAGTATTAACTATATTTCCTTAATTAGGGCTGTAATTAATCAACATTTGGCAGAACAATTTAGGGTATAGAGGTGGACACAAATATTACGATGTTCATGATAAATTCAATGTAAACTCCAAATACTGTTCGAATAACATCGCAACATCATCAGTCTTGACTACCGTACCTCATATTGACGTTTTACTTATTTAAAATTACCTACTTTAATTGATTTTAATATAGTGCACTACGCCACTGACTTCAGGTGGGCGGAGCCCGGCGAGATCAACTGCAGTTGTCGAACGGTGACGTGGCGGTGTTATTCTTAGATTATTTCTAGTCTAGTAGCAGATTATGTTATTTGTATCGTTGGGAATTTCCTAAATTTAATAGAAAACATGCACGTACACTAAGCACATCTATATGAAATTCGTAAAGTGTGGTAAGTAGGTAAGTGTAGAGTATAATACAATATACAAAAACTAGTTTCACAACCACATTATGTTCCTATACATAGATAGATAATTATTTTAGTAAATATAGTCGTGGTGACCACGACTGTATTTACAGACAGACTTATTTTATATAGACATTTAAAGCTAGATAATTAGGCATTTGTAAAATCACAAGAATTGACAGATTTTTGTGCAAAGCACTGATACAGAAATGTATGTACACATATGTTGAGCGAAGACAAAATTAACTGGTGAACTGATTGTTACAGATAGGTAATTACATAGGTACTTAAAAAAAATCATATAAAAAATTACTTTTGAGATGTTTTATGCTATAAATATGCTGCCTTGCAAAAAAAACGGGCCTAATAAAATTTGGATTAGGTTTACGGCTTTATATTTTTTTAATTTTTACTCCTATTTAAGTGATTTTTTAAATAGCTATAGATACATTTGTTTTAACATGCCTATATAAATTTTAAGACAAATTGTTTTTTTGATATATTATATAAGGATGATCATAAAGTTTTTTTTGTCTAGTGTCAGAACACCCTGTGGAATAATTAAGAAGCAAAATTCCTTGAAAATATCAATTTCTATTAAGTCGCAAATATTCATTGCATTTTGGTTTTTGGTTCATGTCAATACGTGATCTTAATGATGTCAATGATTTAGAAAACGCAAAACTAACGCTATTGATGACCGATTTCTTGTACTTACCAACTTGAGGTTCGAGGTAAAAATGTCAGTTTTTGGACAGTTCGTCGAAGATTACACGAGGGTAATTTAAACTCACGCAGACCACCAACTGGACCTAAATTACTACCGCGTCATAAGAGCAGCAAGATTACAATTTGAAACATGAACATTTGGCACAATGGAGCAGTGTACTCTTTATTGATGAGTCTAGATTCTGTCTACACTCACCAGATGGGAGAGAGCGTGTACGGAGGCGAAGTGGAGAATGATTTGCTGAATGTACGTTTAGCCCTCGGTTTAGTTATGGAGGAGGTTCCGTGATGGTTTGGGCTGAAATATCAAGGGAGGCTTGTAATGAATTATTGTTTATTAATGGAAGATCGCTTACAGCACTGAGGTATACTGAAGAAGAATTGGTTTGCTTCATTTATCGGAGACAGTTTTATCTTGATGCAAGATAATGCCCGACCACATGCAGCAATGTGCGTTACTGAATATTTGACAGAAGTTGGCATTAAAAAAACTAATTGGCCAGCCTGTTTTCCGGATTTAAATCTTATAGAGCATATGTGGGATATACTAGGAAGACGCATTAGAGGCCGAGAAGTGGCACCAGCGACATTAAATGAGCTTCGTGTGTCACTTCAGGAAGAATGGAGGAATATTACCCAGCAGGATGATATTTGCGGGCTAATTGATGGCATGAACCGGTAGTAGTAAAAGCTAGTGGAGGCAATAGAAATTATTGAGATGTGTTTAAGTGAAAAAATTGTTGTTGGTACCTGTTCAGTTGTTTTGCGAAAATGTTATTTTTTAAATTTTAGATATAAGAACCTTTTTCCGTAAATTTATTTGTTTATTAAATCTTGACTATTACAATAACATTTGTTTTCTTGCATTTCAATAGTCTATTTTATTTTGAATGCAATGGCAATGAGAAAATTATGGAATAATTTAAATTATTGACATCATCAAGATCATTTTGCATTTGGGCGAGAACAAATGCACGTATTGACATGAACCAAAATGCAAAGAATATTTACAGCCCAATAAAAACTGATATTTTGATGTAATTTTGCTTGTTAATTATTCCACAGGGTGTTTTTTAGACACTAGGCAGAAAAAACAACTTTTCGATTATCCTTGTATAATATGTCAAATAAACAATGTCTCTTAAAATTTGTATAAGCATGTTGAAACTAAAAATGTATCTATAGCTCTCTAAAAAATCACTTAAACCGAAGTAAAAATAAAAAACTTATAAAGCTCTAAACTTAATTCAAGTTTTATGATGCCCGTTTTTTTTTACAGTGTAGTAAAAGCACATTTTTACATAAATGAAGATATTTAAAGAGTTTGCGATATATCATAGATATCTGTAATGGAGAACACTAGTTAATTTTTACATGTTGAACAGATACATGACAGATTTTATGTTTGTAAGCATTACATTTTGGCGCAGGTGAAGTAATAGCTAGTTGACAGACATGTGTGCATAACACAAATTACAAGTAAGACAAGAAATGTTTGTTAAACGTTTATTAAATTTGAAACGGTAACATTATAATAAATGGTATTCACCTGCCCCAACATAGTTTCATACGTTACTAAAACATATAGGCAATTATGGCAAAATATCAATATCTACAGGACTAATTTTTTTTTAATGTGAATAAATGCTAACATGATTTTTTTTTGCCATTTAAATGGCCAATATTTCTAGATATGAGTATATAGTTTAAAATATAATTCACTAATTTATAGATTTGTCCATATGTTATATAGTAATTTGTTTGAGGTTTATACAAGATACAAGTTCCAAGATTTTGGTGCCGCAAGTAAACAATTTTAATTTTTTGTAAAAATTAAGAAAAATAGAATAAAATGTAGTATAATTTTCTGAAGATTTCTGGGGGAGAGGTAATTATACTCCATCTCCTCACCTCCCCCGCCCACGGCACCGCGCTCCTTCGGGACACCCAATATACAGGGTGTCCGATAAAATGTGGGAAATCTCCCGGATATGAAAAAAACACGTGAAAAGAATACTACAAGTTCATATATAAACTTCTTTCGTATCGGCCTCCTCTTCGGAGATATGGGCTCCCAAAGAGCTCCCATGGAATTAAGTTTTTGACACATAATTATTAAACCAACAGGTATATTTCATTTTTTTTTCATATGATGTATACCAAGTAAGACCCTTCAAATTACTATCCCAGAAAGTGTCGCGAATTACTCACAGCTGCAGGGACGGACTAGCTGTGACACTAATGTGCCAATTTTTTGTATGATAAAAAATTTGGACAACGTTGACTAATTACGTTGACGAACTATTGACTAAAAATTAAGTACTCTTTATTCATGTCGCTAATCCTAATCGTTTTCGGAAAAACGTCATTTTATTGCGATCATGTACTAATATTAAGCAGTTAAAAGTAAACATTTACAATTTATAGGAACAAAGATGTATCTTTTATTGAAATACGCTAAATATACATGATGTAAATATGTTAAAAATGACGTTTTTCCGAAAACGGTTAGGATTAGCGACATGAATGAAGAGTACTTAATTTTTAGTCAATAGTTAAAGGTGCGTAAAAAACGTTGTCCAAAGTTTTTATCATACAGGGCGTAAAAAAATGTACACATTAGTGTCACAGCTAGTCCGTCCCTGCAGCTGTGAGTAATTCGCAACACTTTCTGGGATAGAAATTTGAAGGGTCTTACCTGGTATAGATCATATGAAAAAAAAAATTGAAATATACCTGTTGGTTTAATAATTATGTGTCAAAAACTTAATTCCATTGGAGCTCTTTGGGAGCCCATATCTACGAAGAGGAGGCCGATACGAAAGAAGTTTATATAAACTTGTAGTATTCTTTTCACGTGTTTTTTTTCATATCCGGGAGATTTCCCAAATTTTCCCGGACACCCTGTAGATTATGCTGTATCTTAATTTGTGTATACCTAAATCCAATGGACAAATCATATATATTTTTCACTAACTAACGTTTTGTGTTATTAATATAACAATATGTATATCAATCTTAAATAAATGTTACTTCATAAAATACCCTATTCTGCACAAAAAGAACTCATTCTAAGGAAAAAATAACATTTGAAGTAAATAGTATTTGAGTAACTTATTTTCAATACAGAGACTTATTCACGGTTTTACTTTAAAAATTCATATCAAAAGAAAAATAGTTAAAAAACATATAGATCAGTCATTATTATCTTTCAGTATTAAACATATTTCATAAACAATTTTGTGTAGTTCACTCTCTCTCCTTGTGCAGACATGTAGTTTAAATCTTTTGATTTTATAATGTAGGTAAATAATCATTTTTATTGCTACAACTTGACAGAAAATATGCCCAACAAAATTAATTTTAAAAACATTTTTGGTCGTCAAGAGATCGGAATTTAAAACTTACTACCTGATATAAGCAGCGTTCCTTTAAGCTTCCTGTAAATAGCAAAGCAAAGCAACGGCTAAGTTGAGCGTTCCTTTTAAAAATTTAACTTAGCACAGCTTTGCTGTTTAAAAGAAACAAATGGAAAAGTACCTATTATATCCAGAGGCGTATTCGATTCGCAGGTTCAGATCGATCCGGATCGATCTAACTGATTCCAACTGATCTGATTTGTGTTCGATTGGTAAGTGATCGCACAGTCAAAGTGATCCCAGCTGATTTTTAAAATCAGATCGATCCAAATCACTTTCCCAATCGAATACGGCTCAGAATATGTCGTAGGCTGATGGTGAAATCCGTCAGGCGTCATTTCATGAAAAGCCTAGTCACTTCATGAAGCGTCGGCAGTAGAGGTGGGCTTAAGAGTTATTTTTGAATCACCGGTATACCGGTGAGTGTTATTTTAAATTAACTGTTATTTTAAACAGTTACCAGTTATTTTTAAAAAATGAGATTTACTAAGGTGAAGGTGTCAATTTAAATAATCGACTTTTTCTCTTTTTAAATATTTTATTGGCGCCAAATTAAAATAGCTGTTTAGAGTAGTGAAGACGTGAAATTATCTTGTAACTATTTAACACCTTTCCTTTAAGCATAAGCATCCTGCAAACCAGGACTATCAAATATCAGAGAAATAACATTCATTGGAAATTAATCATACCTTACCGTTACCGCCCACAAAGTGATATGAAAATTATCCGATTACTATGTATAATATAATAATAACCATGTTATTTTTTAATATCCAGTTATTTAACAGCGAGAGAAGGCTGCATGAGCCGGCGACTTAAGCAGCGGCAGTGCTGTGCGATCGGTTGGTATATGAATCACTAGTAGTTGCTTCACATCCTATTACTAAAATAACCATGTTATTCTTTATCCAGTTATTTAGAAAATAACAGCGTGCAGCGAAAGAAGGCTGCCATGAGCCGGCGAACTCAGTCGGCAGTGCGATGTGCGAGCGGTTGGTATATTGAATAATTGGTAACTGCTTCAGATCATATTAAATCACCGATAGCGACTGTTATTTCTTAATAACCGGTTACTTTTAACCGTGACAGTTATATCGTCACACCTCTAGTCGGCAGATTGTGTAAAAACATGAAATTACACGATCTGCCGCGTCACTTCATGAAGATACCTTGACGTTTCGGTGTATTATGTATAACACAATCTGCCTTATTTTAAATATCGTCACTTCATGTAGTACCTAACGATGTCATGTCAGTCGGCAGATTGTGTAATTCCGTCTAAAAGGTATATTGGCAACTGGTTTGTTCGTTGTTCCCCAGAGCATTTTTTTTTAATTAAATTTTTTCAACTAATATTATTTTTTAAAAATAAAAAAAATGCTCCGACAAACCCGAACAAACCAGTTGCCAATATACCTTTTAGACGGAATTACACAATATGCCTTGTTTTTGTGGCATTTCATGAAGGAACAATATTTAAAATTAGGCAGATTGTGTTATACATAATACGCCGAAACGTCAAGGTCTCTTCATGAAGTGACGCGGCAGATCGTGTAATTTCATGTTTTTACACAATCTGCCGACGCTTCATGAAGTGACTTTTCATGAAATGACGGATTTCACTATCAGCCTACGACACATACACATATTAAGCCGGAGTCCCATGCATACGATTTCCGACGATACGATGATACGTCGGAGCTGTCATTGGTCGAAAATTTTGGCGTCAAATTTAATCCGAATAATTTTAACAATTTGCGACGCGTCGTACGAGTTGAATTTAGCTTAACTTTTGACGAGATGCTAAATGCCACTGGCCGATCCATCTTACTGCGCAACCGCTGTATCTGTCATATATGATTTGTCAAGTGTCAGTATGACAACGGCAGCAAACCTAACCTATAATCTAATGTCTTCACCATTGAAATGTTGTTATTCATTTCAGTGGTCTTCACTCATTCACTTCCGATATTTTTGGGGCCCTTTAATTTATAGGCTGGCCTAATTTATATCCGGTTTTCAGATTTATATTTTTCATAGGGATGAAAGTTATATGATTATTTAAAATATTCAACCCGAAATAGATCCCTATAATACATACCAGGTTTCACCGATCATACTAAATAATTTTTACATTTTTTTCTGGCTTTTCGATTTTTAGTTCGCAAAGTTTTATTAGAGGCAAGCCAGTTAAAAGACCAATTTTTTTAACGAAGTTTTGTTTAAAAAATATGATCTCTCTGGTAAGGGAGGTAAAAATTAAAAATATTTTGAAAAATAAAACAAAAACGGTTTCGGTCTTTTCACTTACCTCCACCTGGTCACTAAACATATTAATTTCTTCTGAGTCCATTAAGAAAAAAGGTATATAACCGAACTATAAAAAAATGTTTAGTTTTAAAAGCCTGTTTACATTAGGTGCAGTCAATGCAATTGCAATAAAAAATTGCCTCAAGGCATGCGCTTTGATGACTTTCTGATCAGCTGATGCAATTTTATTTGCATCGCACGAAATTAGGAATTGTTCTAATTTGATTGCAAATAGCATGCAATTTTAGTGACTTTTCTAGTATTATTTTCAATACCAACCTGAGAACAAAAGTAAACATAACTCTACAAAAGTATTTTTTTGTATTGTGAAGCGTTGGGTGTAGGTTTTTGTAATTTTCTTTAATATAATATATTTTTGAAAGTATCATATGTTTTAATTAACAAAAATCACAACAAAAAATTACAGAAACACTTACAGGAAAATCAACATAACACATAACCTCTTATTTAATCAGCAGTTTGGGTTGGTAATATCTGTTGTCAAGATACTTGCTTGAAATTATTTGCTTCATAATGTAAACGGTCATGCAATGCAATTAATTGCCTCGCTATAAACTGCATGCAGCGATTGCACCTAATGTAAACAGGCTTTAAGGAATGTTTGACGTTTGAGGGTTATGTTTAAATGTCATACTTTTTTTCTTCGTTTTCTTTTTAATGTACTGTTTACAGAAATTCGGATCCGAAAGTCGTGTCCATGGGATATGCAAAATATTTTCGTACGAAAACCAAATTATTTTCGGATATCGGACGTCGGAAATCGTATGCATGGGACTCCAGCTTTAACAAATGGTTGATTGCACTAAGTGCTCCTCACCAACTCATCTAACATAAAAGTTCCTAAAATGCCTGAATGCTTTTTTTTTGCTCAATTTGTATTTGTGCATTCAGCTAATAAGTCTTATAAATCTAATTTATTTAAAGTAGTTTTTTCTTAACAGCAGTAAACCTTTCCATATAGGCATCATAACCTTCTATATCAGCAAGCTGTTTAACCTCAAACAAATTACCTTCTAAACATAAATTAGAAATTTTACTGTCGGCTAGCAATCTCGGTGAGATTGAATTCAACTGTAAACAATTTTCTTCCAACCTCAGTGTTTTAAGTCTCGCACAAGAAGATATTTCAGAAGAAAGACTGGATATCTGATTTTGATTTAGAATTAACTCTGTAACATTTAAGGTGGAAACTTCACTTGTAATAATTGAGATTTCATTTTGGGACAAATCTAGAAGATCTAAATGTTTTAAACCGCAAAACATCATGGGAAATTCCTTAAGGTGATTATTGCTTAAAATTACCTGTTTAAGATGGATTAGATTAGAAAAAGTTCGAGGCAGAGATGATAAGTTGTTGTGACCTGCATTAAACGTTTCCAATTTCGTCAAGGCTCCAATACAATCAGGAATTTTAGCTAATTTGTTCTTACTTAGGTTGAGATGCCGTAGTTGCATGAATCGACTGATTTCAATAGGTAATACAACAAACTTGTTGTCAGATATGTCCAATGTTCTAAGACATCCTTCTAGTTGTTTAAATCCAGGCGGAAATTCATTGAGTTTTCCTTGGGAAACCTTTAAAACGCCTGTTTTTTGAGCAGTTTCAATATGCTGTTTTAGTCCAGAATTTCCCATTTTTTTTTGGTTGATACCAATCACCTACGATAATCATTGTAAACTTTAAATTTATTATAATATTGAATAAAATACCTTATCATTCCGGGTCTTGGTAAAGCATTAATCTACTATCCACTTATTTACATTTCTTTCGATTTTCTTTTAAAAAAATACATGGATAAAAATTATTGTATTGACATATTTTCTGTCACTGTCAGGCAAATTAAACACCTGCATAGCGGATCAATAAGAAATGTTATAGGGCCGATATACGATTCATGCATTTACCGAATGTGCAGAGACTGGCCAAGAAATTTTTAGCTATTGGTTGTACTCATGTTGTACTCTACTTTAGGGCTTGAAAGTTTCCGCTTGATAAAAAATACGTATTTATTTATGTAAAGTCTTAGCTGACATTAATGATTGATATTGGTTTTGCTTTTCCTTTTCATTCTAGGCAATAGAAAAAAGTGTTTGAGTTTATTCCCTAGGTCTATAATAACCTTTACCTAAGATCAAGAATTAAAGTTAAAAGTTTATTTATGCCGTTTATGATATAGATGTAGGTTGCTAGCAGAGGTAAATTGTCTCTTTCTATTGGTGCAAGTTGCTGGCCAATCAGCAGCCCTAATTAAGATTTTAAAGACGTTCTGCCAGTGCAACGTCCTTCCTATTTAATATTCCTTAACATAAGACGGCCGTTAACAAGTAATTTTTAGGTACTAACCCCCGTTACTTCCTACGAATTACGTACGTAGACAAAGACATATTTGGCGTTGGTAGGATGAAAGATGCTCGGGGTTCATTATTCAAAGTCAAATTGACAAGACCTAAGACGTTGACATCGGTTTGCTTATTCTTAAATTGTCAATCGAGTCCCGTGTATCGCTCAGCCGACCTTCCCGATTCGGCAAAACGTCATTTTGCTGTCCGAATATTTGTCTTACTCTACTCTTAAACATCCTAGAGGGCCATACGCCACGGCCATGATCAACTTATTATTCCTCTGCGCCTGAGGCCGAAAATTCGCCGGTGAACGACCAAAGCCTACCAAACCACTACCAAATATTTTTTACGTACATTCATAACCTAATAGTAATTGATATTTGTTTATAGTAATAATAAACAAACCTTTTTTTTACAAGACACGCTATAGTTAAGTTATTATGGAGGGTTTATCACTTGGGGTGAAACTTTCTACAGATGAACCTTTTGCTTACAATACTCTGATCTGTGTATTTAGATACTTAGACTTTAAGGACCTCTTAAGCTGTACTCAAGTATGTAAAATATGGTGTTGGATTGCACAAGACGAGAGCCTCTGGAAATCTATACGAAGCTGTACAAAGCACATAGAAGAGGTGGCTTTACACCATGGTGCTAAAATAAGAAGTTTGGATCTGTTAAATCCAAAATTGTTATCTTTAGTAAGTTAAAAAAGACAAGGACTGTGCTTAATGTTAACATGAATTGTTATTTTTCGGAAAGGTTATTTCTTTAAGTAACCAATAAAAATATGGCATCTCTACGCTACTTAGGTTACCTAAGTAAATTGATTATAATTATATTCTCAAGTAGAATGAGTAGATTTATTGAAAGTACTTACAAATGTTTTTAGGAATCTCTAAAAGATATTTCGACTAAAATGACAAATTTACATAAAATAAGCCTGTATGGGTGTCACAAAGACCAACTGAAACTATTAGCTGAAAACCATTCAAATCTAGAAAGCATCTATGCAGAAATAAATTGGGGAGATCCACCAATGGAACTGGACTTTATTGAAAATCTTAAAAGTTTAACACATTTGGATTTAACCACACATATAGAAATCACAGAAGTACAAAATATTAAAAAGCTAGACAAGCTTAAGCATCTGGTTTTTCATGCTCCATGTGAAGAACCTTGTTGGAAGCATATAGCCGAAGTAGAGAAATTGGAATCTATCAGTCTAGATGCAAATATAGGTAGGGACTTTTTTATAGTGCTTGTTGGTTTCACAAATATTTGGAAAACTAAACTTTTTAGGCACTACCTGGGATACTGCTCTTTTTGGTTCTCATTTTTATATAAAACGACTTCAACTTTTGAGGAAGGTACAGATAAACGATCTACCCTATTTCCACGAATATGATATTTTAGAAAAAATTAAAGATCTGCCAAATATTAAAGGTAATAAGTATTGATATAAACTTGACACCCTTCCATAGTTATTTAAAACATCCCAAATCCTTTCAAACATTTTAACTATTTATGTAGGTATATCTAAATTATACACATACATTTTCTCCATGTTTGAAAAAAATAGGTTCCTACTCACACAGAGAAACTGTTTGTTCATTCAACGATAGTTTCCTATTGGTATTATAGTATCTACACACTGAACCTATAAATACATAGCAATATATTTTGTAGAACTAATCTTACTTAATGTATCGATATCACGTGCTGGGACCAGTAGTTTTGGAAGACTACTGGGAAACTGTCGCAATATTGAAAGACTTACCCTATCTATTCTACGGGTGGTGTTCTACAGCAGCGTTCTTGATGTAGCGTTGGAAAATACTGAAATTATTAATGGAGTGATAGCTTTAAAAGACAGCTTGAAATATTTCTGTTGGATTATGGACCGATCAGGTAAATTATACAGGGTGTTCCTTAATGACGTGCTAATATTTGAGGGTGTGATTCCTCAAGTCATTTTATGAAGAAAAGTTCATATAAACATAATATGTCCTAAACGACTTAAATTTTTTGCTACAGGGTGTTGAATTTTTTCTTTTTTAATGTGTTTTTTATAATATTTTATGTCGGAAAGTGCTTTAGATAATATTTTCAATTTTGGCATGTGCCAATAGGACATAAAACCACATGTTTCAGTTATAAAAGTTATTTTTTTGTCCCACCAGTGGCGTCCCTGCAAACATGTCCTCTGATATTTTTTAGAAGAAAAGTGGTACACCACTGACATTTTTCTATGTGGATATTATTTCTGATTAGCCTGGTCAATTCTACATAAAAATGGTCTCTTGAGTTTTTCTCCTCAGGCACACCGTTCTTAATTAAAATAATTAAATTAAAGTAGCTCTACTATTTAGTATCGCTATTAACGTTGATAATGCAAAATTTTGTTTTATAAAAATTGTTGGAAATGACCACCTTCACTTAATATAGGCGTGCATCGAATAGCGCACTCGTTCAAATATTCCAGGCGCATTTCGTTTTGTTTCACAGAAGGCAATTATTCGCTCCCTTAAATTTTCTAAAGTGTTAATGGGAGTTTTATACACTAGAGTTTTAAGATGACCCACAAGAAAAAATCCAAACTATTGAGATCAGGGATCTTGCTGGCCATTGTTGAGCTCCTCCGCGACCTATCCAACGATTCGGATAAATTGCTAAATGGTCGCGAACGATTACACTGAAATGAGCAGGAGCTCCATCATGCATGTACCACATTTGATTCCTTAGCGCATATGGTACATCTTCAAGTAACACAGGTAGTTCTTCTTGGAGGAAATGCAGATAAGACTGCCGTTAAGGCGTTAATTGTGTTTTTGAGAACGTCACCGTTCCAGGATAACTAGATTTATGTGATCAAAAATTATTCGTCAATACTGCAAAATAAAGCTAATTTAATTTAATTATTTTAATTAAGAACAGTGTGCCTGAGGAGAAAAACACAAGATACCATTTTTATGTAGAATTAATCAGGCTAATCAGAAATAATATCCACATGGAAAAATGTCAGTGGCGTACCACTTTTTTTCTAAAAAATATCAGAGGACATGTTTGCAGGGACGCCACTGGTGGAACAAAAAAATAACTTTTATAACTAAAACCTGTGGTCTTATGTCCTATTAGCACATGCCAAAATTGAAAATATTATCTATAGTACTTTCGATGATATTACAAAACTCATTAAAAAAAAATTCAACACCCTGTAGCAAAAAATTTAAGCCGTTTACGACATATGTTTATATGAACTTTTCTTCATAAAATGACTTGAGGTATCACACCCTAAATATTAGCACGTCATTAAGGAAAACCCTGTATACAGGGTGTTCGGAAAAAGGGGATCAATCCATTAACCACATATTCCTGGAATAAAAACAATATGACTTTTAAAATGCCATTTTTCATATTTGACCCTCATGGTCGATATACAAGGGCGTCAAAGTTTGAAATTAAATTGAGTATTTAATAAGATATAAATTTAAAATTTGGTACATTGCTTCAGCATAGTCACATTTTTTGAAAAAACAATTGTCTTATATTGAACATAGAGGGGTCCAGTACCCGCTGTCCTCCCCTATTTTTTAGTAGGTGCGCCAGGGACTTCCGAATTAAAATTTTTCAGGTAACCATTTTTGTTTGTGATTATTTTTTGTCTTTTATAAAATTTCGATGAAATGATGCGTTTTGGAGATAATTTGAAAAGTATGAGTCCTTATAACTGATTGCAACGCGGCTTACGCAAGTCTCATAATTTTCAAATGCTTTTTATTACAATACATACAATACAATTATTATTAAAAAAAATCAGTTTTTAATTTCAAACTTTGACACTCTGTGTATAGAACATGAGAGTCACAAATGAAAAATGGCTTTTATTTTTGCTCAAGGAATATATGGTTAACAGATTTACCTCCTTTTTTCCGGTATATATTATTTTTAATAGTAAAAAAGCTTTTAACATTTTTGAAAGAGTGAAATTTCTTTTTTGGACGTTTGTGTCTATGACCTCGTTTAAAATATTTTAGGCTTGTCTAGTGTAAAGGACTTTTATCATCTAGATAACGCAACAGCGATTAAAGTAGACAGAAATAAACATTACTCAAGAAAAGGAACCAGGTCTCCCTTTATTGAAGGTAAGCATAATTTCGTTAGGGTTTCAGGACACCAAAAGAAAGCAGGTGAATAAGCGGTAAAACCAATGGTAAGACCATTGAATATCAAAACTATAAGAATGGCGGATGTCCGAGAAAAGTTGACAACCCAGTTTTAGACGTATTGGAGGTGGTTTGGTGGCCATTGTGGAGTTGATCGTAACTCTAACCCTAAATCTGTCGTTATAATGCAGCGCCTCGGCAACAGATGTCTCAAATTCACTGATGTGATGTCGTGGTGTTGCCGTATATCGTATTTTATTGGAATTTTTAATGATATAAGCATTTTTAACAGACAATAAAATAGGAGGTTCTCAATTCCAGCCGATTGTATGTTTTTGATAAAAATATGTTCGCTGATTACTCCGGGGTAATTGGACCGATTTTCACAATGATTTTACCGTTGCATTAGGTGTTAAATGTCAAACAAATAAAAGTAGATAAAAAGCGACAGCAAGTATAACTAAAATAGGTTTTATTTCGTCGAAAAAAAGCAAAATACGTAATACACTAATACAAGCAAACTGGATGTTTCTTAAGTAAGAAAGTAAAACCTACTTATTTTAACCATTTTGAAAAGTAGTAATAATTGCAAATAAAAACCAAGTTATACAAACCGCACATAATTCATATTTTACCCAACATATACGTTGTAGCCTAGGTATGTATTGAATAGTGAGAGTCGTCATTTAATTCTGTTAGAAATAGAAAACATGGCAGTCAATATGTTTTCATGTAATTAACGCTGGAACGTCAAAAAGTTGAAAATATTATATTCTACTAAGCAATTAAAAATAGGGACATTTTTAGGTCTAGACTAGTCCAGACTATACTATAGGGAGGAAAATAAAGGTAAATTATTTAAATCTAGGATAGGTGTAGATACTTATGTGAAATCAAGTTTTACGATAAGCTATAAAAATAAATTTAAAAACTCCTGCAGCAAGTCAAACAGACAGGCGTCAACAATGTTTTAATTTAGCAGTGAAAAGGCTTGTCGTTAGTGGCTGCATCAACACGCTTTATTTTTGATGACTCATTGGTGCCATCTATGAATTTAACGTACCAGATTTAGGAAATCTGCTTATATGGCCTTCTTATAGTTTGATATTCAATGGTAAGACTGAATTCGATCGTTTCTTTATCACTGAATATCATTTTTTTTAAAGGTCTGGCGCCGATAACCATGTCAAATTTGCTAGATGTACTTCACAAAAAGCTACCAAACACCGAAGTGTCTTTGTTAGATCCTCACAATCAAAGCCTCAATAAGGTGAAAGAACGTTGTTTCATGTGCGAAGAAAAAATAATTACCGCGCAAGATCGAATGCGAAGTTATACTTAGATAAATATACTCTATTTAACCGAGGGATCGACTCGTCGGCAACACTGATCTGTTGTACTTATTGCCAGCACCTGAACACTTCTCTCATACCCTCGTAAAATGCCGGTGTAAGTTCAAGTTGGCCAAAACAGTATATTATTATACTTTAGTTTTTAAAACTGTGATAAATAAGTAAAGGTGGTACACAAGCAGCACTCACTTGATGTTTGTGAAACCCATTTTTTTTTAAATATGGACTAACAGGAACCAAGCTGACTTAAAATTTAAAAATTTGACATTTGTTACTAAAGTAGACTTTACACTTGTTAGTAATATACAGTGTGTCATCAGATAATAATAATAATAATAATAATAATAAAAGTTTATTCAAATATTTTTTTGACATTTAATGCTAATATATATATTTTTTTTTTGTATAAACTATCAATTCCGAACTCAGAAGTAAAATACTTGTTTTGAGTTAAATAATATAATATTTTTGTCAAGAATATATTTCATAATTCAGGCACAACTAGATTATAATATAAAACGAATATGACCATATTTTACATCACTATAGTATACGAAGATACAATACGTTATTTTATTGTATATAATATATATTTATTTATTTTATTCATTATAGCTTGGTATATT
The DNA here is from genome assembly GCA_963969555.1 of Polydrusus pterygomalis. Lineage (NCBI taxonomy): Eukaryota > Metazoa > Arthropoda > Insecta > Coleoptera > Curculionidae > Polydrusus > Polydrusus pterygomalis. The sequence goes on from OZ018383.1 coordinate 14,753,046, forward strand.
TATTATTTATTAATGACGTTCTTGAATATATCTTTTGGATTAGATAATATCTAATATTTCATTTTATTTCTATAATTATTTAATTATTTTAATTGACTGTGGTAGCATATCAAAAATATATGGATTGATGTTTCAAAAATTTTGTGTGCTATTGTTTTGTTTACTCTATTTTTATATGCAATAGTATTTTTATGACGAGTTTCATGTGTGTGATTAATATAATTTATTTTATTTTTATGTTTAAAAATATATATTAACATGTTGTAAGAAAATATTTGTTTAATATCCATTTTTTTGCTATCTTTAAATAGTAAATCAGAAGAATATTGGTGGTCTTTTTCGTAAATAATTTTCAAAATGTATTTTTGAATAGTTTCAATATTATTAAGATCATTCTTATTTATGCCTCCCCATCCTAGTATTCCATAATTTAAATAAGTTTGTACTAAAGAATAATAAAGTATTTCTAATTCTTTTATATTTAAAAACTGTTTAAGGTGTTTAAATTTTTGTAGAAGAATTTTTCATTTTTACAATGTAGTCACTATGTAAATACCATTTTAAATGTTTATTAAAAATTATTCCTAGATATTTAATATTTTCACCTTCCTTTATATTAATATTATTATTGCATATTATTGGACCAATATTTAGAAGTTTATTTTTGTATAAAGTAAATGGAATGTATGTTGTTTTGTTATAATTTATCGTTAATAAGTTTTTATTAAACCAGTTGCTTATTTTTATAAAATCTTTTTCAATAGTATATTTTAAAATATTCCAATTTAGACCTTCATAAAAAATTATAGATAGTTTGGAAGAGGAATAACTTTTTATTAGTAGGTATATATAGAAGAAAAAAATATTCTTTATAAAAACGTCTGCTTGTGCTGAAACTACAATTTCGAATATCAGCTTGGCGATTACTATACAGGGTTCGTCACAAACAACATTTTTAGTTTTTTTGAATCTATTTTTTTTTCAATTCCTTGATTTATTAAATGAATTTTGCTAGTGTCGAAACTACAATTTCAACTATTAGATTTGCGATAGATAGAGTTCATCAGAAACAACAGTTTTTATTTTTTGGATTTTTTTTTCAATTCTAATTTTCAATTCCTTTTGATAATGGGCTAAATCATCACTTTGGGAACAAATGTATTGAAAGGTACCTATGGTCCAAATCAGTTGGCACGTAGGAGTCCGGATCTCACAATTATCGACTTTCATTTATGGGGATATCTGAGGCCTCATGTGTATAAAACCAATTTCAATAATAACTAAGATCTTTTGAAAGAAAAAATAAGAGTAGTTATTGCAAATATCCCAATACAGCATGTTAGGAACTGTTATCGGGAATTCAGAAGTCGAGTTGAACGGTAGAACTATGCGCTAACTCGGTGGCACCACGTTTGAATAAAAGGTTTATAATTTATGATTCAATGAATTGAAGAAATATGACATGTAATAATAAAAATACTTTAAAAGTACCTAGGCAAATAAAAAATGGTTTTCATACAAAAAAATTGTTACTCAGCCAGATATAAAATCATAATCGAAGTAAGAAAGCAACAATGGTTGTTTGTTTTTACGTAAATTTATTTAAAGAAAATCCGAAAAACTAAAATTGTTGTTTTTGACAAACGCTGTATAGTAATCGCAAATAAGATATTTAAAATTGTAGTTTCAGCACAAGCAAAATTCATTTAATAAATCAAGGAATTAAAATTGAAAAAAAAAATCCTAAAAAGTAAAAATGTTGTCTTTGACGAACCCTGTATAGTAATCGCAAATCTGATATTCGAAATTGCAGTTTCAGCACAAGCAGAAGTTTTTTTATGAAGAATGACTTCTATACCTACTAATAAAAAAGTTTTTCCTCTTCCAAACTCTATCCGTGGACACACTGTATGCTATCGTGGATTCACGGTTCATCTGACCCTATTTGAATAGGCTTATAAATACCCAATATTTGAACACGCTGTATAACAACTAGCAGTGGTATATCATATTGGGAGAATGCTTGAAGGTTGTAGACAATGATGTTTCTTGAATGATGAAAGAGTTTTGGACTTCCATTGCCTTTATTTGTTTTAAATCACAACGTTTCAACTGGTAAGTATCTCCAGTCGTCTTCAGGTGAATACTTACCAGTTGAAACGTTGTGATTTAAAACAAATAAAGGCAATGGAAGTCCAAAACTCTTTCATCATTCATCATATTGGGAAGTGGACGAGGGCAAAGGGGCTCCCGGTAAAACGTCAATATTCCCTGACATAACTGCATTGGTTGCTGTTATATGGGGGGTGTGAATTGCGGTGGACCCCCACGCCATAAGAACATGCTCCGTCACTGGATGGTAATACAAAACGACGACTAAGCTAGGATAGATCACGCATCTTATTCAGAAACGTACTTTGGCGTCGAGCCAATATACAGGGTGTTATTTAAGTATGTGGCCAAACTCCAAGGGGTGCTTCTTTAAGTAATTTTGAGAAGAAAAGTTCATATAAACATGGATTCGAAAATGCATACTTTTTGCGATACAGGGTGTCAAGCTTTTAAAAAAAATCGGATGTTCATATAAATATCTCAATACTCTTTTATTCGATTTTGTTGAAATTTGGCAAACTGTTTGTAATAACAAGAGGATAATTTTGCCTCAATTAGATTAAAATTAGTAAGTCCAGTGGCGTCCCGGAAGACAGTCCAACTAATATTTTTGACAAAAAAATTGCGCGCCACTGACTTTTTTTAAAATTATGTATTTTTTTCGAATTGAGCCACTACAAATACAACTATTTTATCTCCTGAGTTTTTTTCCTATCTTGCTTTGTTTTCGGGACAACAAGAGTAAAAAATTAAACTACTTTCCAAACTATTAAGCAATTAAAATTACACAACAGTTCTCTTTTGAATTTTTTCGCACAGATTAAAACTGTTTTCGATAAAAGCAATTAACATAAAATAATCGCATAACGTAATAATTCATTATACTGCAATGATTAATTATGTATTTAACAGAAAATAAGACGAAACTTATAATAGTTGCTGAAAATGTCCTCCTTCAACTTCAATGCAAGCATTGGCTCGTCTTAACATTGATTGCCGAACTCGTTGAAATATTTCCGGCGTATGTCTTATCTGATCACATAAATCCCGTTTCCTTTGGGTTAGTTCTTCTTCAGTGTTGACTGGAGTTTTGTAAACGAGAGCCTTTAAATGCCCCCAAAGGAAAAAATCTAAAGAATTTAAAGTTTAAATTTTTTACTCTTATTGTCCCGGGGACATGCAATAAAGTGGTTTTTATTTTTTTTTCTCGAAAACAAAGCGAGATATCAAAAAACTCAGGAGATAAAATAGTTGTATTTGTAGTTCCTTAATTCGAAAAAATACATAATTTTAAAAAAAGTCAGTGGCGCGCAATTTTTTTGTCAAAAATATTAGTTGGACTGTCTTCCGGGACGCCACTGGACTTAATAATTTTAATCTAATTGAGGCTAAATTATCCTCTTGTTATTACAAACAGAATTGCCAAATTTCAACAAAATCGAATAAAAGAGCATTGAGATATTTACGAACATCAGATTTTTTTTTTAAAGTTTGACACCCTGTATCGTAAAAACTATGCATTTTCGGACCCATGTTTATATGAACTCTTCTTCTTAAAATCACTTAAAGAAGCACCCCTTGGAGTTTGGCCACATATTTAAGAACACCCTGTATCACTGTTTATAGAGAACATTCTATCGTATGACATGTATATGAACACTTTTCCGGCACTAAATAATAGTATATTAAAGTAAACGTTTCATAAGAAGCGGTTTTAGCGCACGCGTCTATTTTAAAAAACGAGCCACGAGTTTTTTTATTGACACGTGCGCTAAAACGCCTTATGAAACATGTGCTTTATAAATTTTTTTCTATTTCACCTTTTATAATCAAGAAAAATACATTTTAAAAAGAAAATAAATCCTTCAAATTTTGTAAATTTTTATGTCTAAATTTTATGTTGGTAATACTATTTTTTATCATAGTAGCCTCTGGACAACAAAAATTATTTTGCAAACTGTCATTTTTTGATTTATTGACCCATTTTTACCACGCTAAAGTTATTTTAGCGATATGAGATTTGAAATTGGACGGAATACGTTGTGTGATGCTTGTACATTCGGTACATATACAGAGCGATCGGAAATTCGGGCGATTTTACTACTTTTTTTCGAATTTCAAAATGAATTTACGTCACGGCATTGCAATTTAGTATAGGGAAGATGGAAAATTCAAATAAAGTTAAAGTTAAAATCGACATTGAAAGGTTAGTAGATTGCATTTTGGATAGGACTTGGCAGAAAATGATAGCTTGAAGCACCTACAAAAGATTGATTTATAGATTTATGCAACCAACATACATGCTGTTATCCACACAGAATAAAAAAGTAAGTTGTCAAGCTATTTTTCCTCTGCGAAAAATGGGTTTTCTCGTAAATCACAAAGGCCGCGCAAGTCAATGAAATAAGACATTTAAATGTTACCAACATCAAATAAAGAAAAAACGCTTATCGAAATAGCTTCATTACGATGCGCAAATGCGTATCGTACTGAGCTTATTATGAACGTGAAATAGAAAAATTACTTTACAGACCCGAAAAAACGTTTAAATTCAATTAGGGAGTCCAAACCACGTGCGAAATTGACATTTTGCCAACAAGCGCCATCTTGAATGTCCCTAACGCCACAAAACAAATATAGGTTAGGTACTACTCAAAGGTAAAAAACCATTGTTTATTCTTCTTCGTTTTTAATCCAAACCACGTGATCCAATGTGGCGGCTGTAGGCAAACAAGTTTGACGGGTCATTGGATTCCCTAATTACTATTTTCACCATAACCTAACATTTTATTTATAATTCTAATGTGAACATAGTCATATTTCATTTTCTTATTGTGACGTCGTTTTATTGTGGAAGTAGCGAGGAACCTATTGGACCTTTGCATTTGAAGTCTTGTCGGCTTGTTATGATAATTAAAGCGAATGAGATGTCTATCTTGCTCTATCGTCGTCGGTGATATACAGGGTGTCTCACGGTCGATGGTACCTTAGACGTTTACGGAAAACGGGACATAGGAATTTTCTGAAAATTTGGCAACATAGGTAATTGGCAGTGCTCTATCGATCTAAAATATTTTTAACAACGCAACGTTGCCGCTTATACAAAAAAGTAGCATCAGCTTTGATATTTTAAATGAGACACTCTATATATTATTGCCTTTTCCGCTACGCTAGTACTTTCTGATTATTTTTGTATAATACTTTTCTATGCCTATCTTTAGCGGTTTTCGAAAAATTAATTAATTTCCATATTTTTTGTTCAAAATATAGCTCCATTAATATGTTCATTACTGCGGTATTTGGACTCGTAGAAAGCTGAAATTTAGGATGTAGTCTTGTCAATGCCATGTTTCATCTTTGTATTTCATGGCTATCTAAGACAAATATGCCAAAATTATCCGATTTTTACATAAACTTGGTTTTATTTATATTATAGGTATAGAAACATAATATATCATTTGGAAGGGACTTTCATTTTCTTTTAAGATATTTAATAATATACAGGGTGTTCAATTTAAAAAAAAATTACTTTTCACCATTTTTATATCAAGCGGTAAAATGATGAATTTTGAAAGACCCTGTATAACACAGAACAAGTTCTCTTACACATAACTAATATACAAGACATTGATAAACTACATCCTTAATTTCAGCTTTCTACGAGTGCAAATACCGCAGTAATAAACATTTTATTGGAGCTATGTTTTGAACAAAAAATATGGAAATTAATTAATTTTTCGAAAACCGCTAAAGATAGGCATAGAAAAGTATTATACGAAAATAATCAGAAAGCAATAGCATAGCGGAAAATGCAATAATATATAGGGTGTCTCATTTAAAATATTCAAAGCTGATGCTACTTTTTTGTATAAGCGGCAACGATGCGTTGTTAAAAATATTTTAGATCGATAGAGCAATGCCAATTAGCCATGATGCCAAATTTTCAGAAAATTCCTATGTCCCGTAAGGTACCATCGACCGTGAGACACCCTACCCTGTATATTTGTCAAATAAAAATGGCAAACATTGCGATGATTGTTTATTTAATATTAATCGGTAAAAGATTATAACAAAAAAAGGTTTATTTGCACTTACACATGTCAATTAGCTGAACTTGTCAGTTAATTAGGTCAATTTATCTAATTTCAAACTACCTCATACAAAAATTTGTTGGAAGTCTTATATAATTGTCTAAATACTAATTAACATTTTGCCTAAAATAGAATAATTTCGAGCACTTTTTTCGATCAATATCTTATATTTTATTTTATAATCTCCCAGATAAATATAACAATATTAAAATAGATGCATAAAAATATTTGCAAAATTAGTAAATAAGAAAAAAAACTGTTGATTGGTGTCTTATTAACAATCTAATAATACTTATAATAAATTATTTAAATAAGGATGTACGTATTATTTTGACTGGATATCTACAATACCAATATAAGAACTGTGACATTTATATAAGTTCAAAATAGTCACGTGAAAAGGGGGCCAAAATTGAATTTAGATTACGAAATGTAAGAAAAATTGCTAGTTCCACCCCTTGGCTCCCCCCCTGGATTAAAGTTTCGATCATATACATACATACAGGATTGTGATGAAGAAACGGCAGGGTTGGCAAATATCATGATATTTATATAAATATTCAAATATCCGATATACCTATATCGATATACAGTGTGGTTGTTTAAGTGTGCAACATATGGGCTTTTTTTATTACCGATGTCTCAGCAAATTTTATTCTTGATAAAAGTTGGTGCATGTTCGATAATCATGTTAGGTGCACTTGGAATGGTTGCAAGTCAAACGGCATACAGGGTAGGCCAAAAAATATAAAACTTGTACAAGAATAAAGTTTTTTTATAAACATTTAAAATAAAAATTTTGCACTTTAAATAATAGTTTTTTAATTAGCATATTATCATTACTCATGTTTTATCTTGTTAAAAATAGTTTTTAGGATATTTTAAAGTTGTGATTAATATCGTTGCAACAAACATGAAGTTTGTGATTCCCTAATAAATTAAAAATCAAGTGAATTTTATAAATATGCTTGAATTTGAACAAAGATATGTGAAATTGATTTGATTTTGATTAATTTATGAAGGTTTTTATGGTAATTATAAAAAATTTTTTTTGGGAAATTATTAATGTTTTTTAAAAAAATATATTTTTTTATTTTATGAGGTCACGTTTTTGGAAATATGCATAACTTTTAATTCTAAACAACTTTTCTTTATAACATTTTGCTGAATTTTCTGAAATAGGGGTACTTTATTCTTGTACGAGTTTTATATTTTTTGGCCTACCCTTTTCGCCGTTTGACTTGCAACCATTTCAAGTGCACCCAATATGATTACCGTACAAGCACCAACTTTTATCAAGAATAACATTTTTTGAGAAATCGGTAATAAAAAAAAATGCTATATGTTGCACTCTTAAACAACCACACTGTATATCCACATTTGGATATTTATTTTTAATTATTTTAAAATTATTTCATCTGTTTTCTGTAAAGATATATTTTAAAAATTCAAAATCACTTAATTTAATATAAACCTGTAAATTTGTATTTCAATTCTATTCAATGATATTTGCTATCACAATAACAAGTTTTTTTAGTACTCCTATGTTAGGAATGTAAAATGTAGGTAAAAAATACAAGATTATGAATATGAATACATCATATATTTTTGCTTTTAACTATGGTTCAACTTAAAATCCAGAATTACTGGGCTTGTTAATTAAGTAAAAATGAACCCAAACCCAAACTGTATTTTTTATTTTTGGCATTGTAAAATTTTTATTTCATAAAACAAACAGCAAAATATTGCTCCGTATCGGAACTAAATAAAAATGTCACGCGGCAAAGATGCTGAATCACCGCATCCTAAGCAGCATAATACGCTGTTGTCGGCTCAGTGGCAGCGGGGCCAAATTTTTATACTAATGAATAGAATTTTCGAAATAAAAAAATGTTGATACATATCAGGATAAATATCGTCGCATGATATTTATCAAGATATATATCACGGATATATATCCTGCCAACCTTGAAACGGATCAACCGTTTATACAGAGTACCTCTTACTTCATTAAGAATCGCTCGTCAAGTCAAAATTTTATACAAGTACTTGCCCAAAAACTTTTTCAAATTCTTGATAAAGAAATTGTACTTGAAAATGTTGTTTTACACGTACCCAAGTATTTGGCCAAATTGTTAAATGTTACCGACTAATATTTGACTTGAGGTAAGGTTTGCGAGAGCATCGAAGATTGCTCTTTGGGTTGTTTTTTACTTTCGATTTGATAATGTAAGTTTAATTGACTTCTCTTGCTTTTTAAACTAAAAACACGACGGCGAATAATTTTTAGAAACAAATCATTTCAAACGATTTTCTATCCTCAAAATCTGATAGGTTGGCAGCCCCTGAAAACACCAGAAATCAGTACCTTTTCCTCAACTTGGTCGAAAAATTAGAACAAGTTCTAGTCTTCTTACGCAGTGAGAGTTGTCTCAAGAGAATTGGGGAAGAGTGTGGGTAGAATGGTTTATTTTTCACTTGTTGAAAGTCACTTGAGGTATGGTATTGCTTTTTGGGGACTTAGTAGTAAGGGCCTATTGGGCTCTACATTGGTTTTGAAAAAGAGGGCATTAAGATACTTGTGTGGTGTTAATTGTCATACTCACTGTAAACCTTTATTTGTCAGGGAAGGGATTTTAACTTTGATTGGAATTTTTATCTTGGAAACGGCCTGCCTTATCCATAAAAAATATAAAAATTATGCTACTAACAGCTCCTATAACATGCGTACTGTGAATGATATTCCTCTTCCTATACCAGAAACAACTCTCACCAAAAATTCCTTGATATTTGAGAGCATCAAAATTTATAACCACATACCATTGGCTTATCGGCAGGTGATTGATGACAGGATTTTTAAGCAAAGACTAAAAAGGCAACTAATTACTAGACCCTACTATACTATCCAGGAATTTTACGATAATATCTAGACATTTCCTTTTATTTTATTTAATTAAAACTGATGATATTCCTGCCAGATTTTTTGGTAGGATTAAGCTTGTCTTCGTCTTAGATTGATTTGTGTGTAAATTTTTTTACCATTACTATTTTATTGTCTTATAATGTGTGATTATCTATTTATTTGTTTATTGGATTACTTATTCTTACTTTATATAGTGAACATTGTAATTTACATACATCGTTTTAATACTGTCCAAAGCTTTGTTAACAAGATGTACAGGGTCTTCCAACGAGGACTGAACAGGGGCTCATTTTTGAGCTTCCTTGTATTTAAAGAAAAATCCAAAATAGCCAATCGATGTACTTTTTCCTGCAGAATTCAAAAATGAAACCAAAAATTTATTTGAACCAGAAACAAAAGAGTTACGATATGGATAAGGTGTTTTTTAAATGGAACATAGCTTTTTTAATACGATTTTTGGAACGAGTAATTTTTTTTTTGTCCGTTCTGATTAAAATATTTAATATTGTGACAGCTATTTTTTATTAAATTTTAATGTTTTATCCAGTATAATTTGACTTTAACCTGTTTGAAACATACACTAGGTAATAAAGATATAATCACCTTTGAATCCTTCAAAGTCATTTCGGCAATATTATAGTAAATTTGTCAAATTTTTTGAGTTTGAAGGATTCAAAGGTGATTATACCTTTATTACCTAGTGTATGTTTGAAACAGGTTAAAGTTAAATTATACTGGATAAAACATTAAAATTTAATAAAAATAGCTGTCACAATATTAAATATTTTAATCAGAACGGACAAAAAAAAATCTCTCGTTCCAAAAATCGTATAAAAAAAGCTATGTTCCATTTAAAAAACACCTTATCCATAGCGTAACTCTTTTATTTCTGGTTCAAATAAATTTTTGGTTTTATTTTTGAATTCTGCAGGAAAAAGTACATCGATTGGCTATTTTGGATTTTTCTTTAAATACAAGGAAGCTCAAAAATGAGCCCCTGTTCAGTCCTCGTTGGAAGACCCTGTACTTCTTCTAACAATAAAGTGTATTTTGATTTGATTAGTTTCTTGACAATAAATTGTGTCAAGAACTTGGGGCAAATTTTAGCTTTTTACACGTGAAAATAAATTGAAGGTCAACTTTTACCATTTCTTGGGCAAGAACTTAAATTTTAAAGCCCGGACCTGGCTATTTTCTCGTTCGTTAAACGATAATTTTTTCAGTGCGCATGCCTATTCCTGTATGGCTTTGTTTACATGCGCGAGGCCATACATTTGCCACTTTCGTGATTATTGTTTACTGAACTAAAAAAATTAATTTGCCGTATTTAAGTAATTCTTGACGAAGTAAGGGGCACCCTGTATAAAAGGCTGATTCGTTTCCTTATCACAACTCTGTATATGAAACATCGATGGAGTAAAAAAAATACATTGAAAGTTGGCGACATTACTACTTGCGTCATCTCTCTGGCAAGGGGTTAAGACCGCTATATTGGTATGGCTTTTTAAAGATAGTTCTGAACTGTGGCAAGTGAAAATGTCGCCATCTCGTGGGCTAAAAGACGACTCGTCTAGAGCAAGGTAAAAGTAACAATTGCACGTACGTCAGTCATAGATTAGGTCAAAAACTTTGCTGGTTCTCGAAACCTTCACCAAGGATATTCAATAAAATATTTGAAGAGCTGTGTTGATCCATATATTATGCGATATGCTTAAATAATAAAAAATCTTAATGTTTCCTTATCAAATATCCCAGGCAGAATTGCGGGGAGACTCAGTTTGGGGCTTCCGATCTGGGGATTTTTGTTGACGTCTTACCAACGTCTCTCGACACAGCGCAGCGTGGAATGGCTGTAGTTTTCAAACTCCCGCCGCCGCCACTGTCTTTATCATTCTCATGCCCCTTTCTTCACTGTGTCTATTTACAATACTCGTCAAGAAAGTTACCCATAAAGCCGTGTGCCTAACGACTATGTCACGATATTCTCCATGTAATTGTAGCGTAACAAAATTGTATATCTGCACGTATTTTTTTATATCTTACTAAGTCACACTTAAACTAAGCTTAGTTTCACTACCCTGTCAATGACAATGTTCCGTGACGTCTACTATGACGGATTTTTTCCATCCGAATAGGAAGTACCCTACGCCCGCCCCCAGAACCACTGCTATGCACAGCCACACGTTATACGTCATGAATATTAACATTAGGAAGTAGCTTAGAATCATCTGGACCATATGGAGGAACGTCTGGAAGAAGTGAATCTGGCTAAGCATTTTGGGCCTATAATAAAATAAAGTATGTTTGTATTGGGTGTCTCAAAAAGATCTGTAAAAAACGCTAGCATACCATATTTATACGGATTCGCGATGTAGGTACCAACCAACAACTCAATCGCGCCACCCGCGTGAGATAAGACAAAATTTTATTATTTTCTAATGAGCTGTATAAAAGTTATTTGGAAAAAAACTCTTTTTTCGCGACTTCAATATTTTCTCTTGTAAGAAAAGTAGTAAATACTATGAATCTTAACAGAGTTGCTTCAACGCATTACGAACACCCCGCATAAACAAAACTACTAACTACTAGCTTCTACGATTCTAAAAGTAACAAAATATAATTTCACAGGAATATCTAGAATACAATTTACATTTTAAAAAAATCAATGGTTATGAATGAAAAATCATCTTTGGAGTTAGAAGCAAGCATGCATATGGTTATTCACATACATCATACAATCTATTTTTAGTGTCAGCGGAATTTCCAGCTGAACGATTGTGAGGAAAGCATCCCTGTTGCGTATTCCAGAATGAAAATGGGTTTACCTCACAGACCTCACCCTAACTTATTACTTATATTCATGGCCGTCTACGATGTACCTACGTCTAGACGACAAATGACAACCGGATCCGTAAAGACGCTGGGTTTTCATTTTATGGATTTTTTTTTCAATTCTAATTTTCAATTCCTTTTGATGATTGGCTAAATCATCACTGTGGGAACAACTGGACTGAAAGGTACCTATGGTTCAAATCAGTTGGCACGTAGAAATCCCGATCTCACTTCATTTATGGGGATATCTGAAGTCGCATGTGTCTAAAACGAATTTCAATAATAACTTAGATCTCTTAAAAGAAAAAATAAGAGTAGTTATTGCAAATATCCCAATACAGCAACTTAGGAACTGTTATAGGGAATTCAGATGAGGAGTTGAACTATGCGCTAACTCGGTGGCACCACGTTTGAATAAAAATTTTATAATTGATGATTGAATGAATTGAAGAAATATGACATGTAATAATGAAAATACTTTAAAAGTAGGTAAATAAAAAATGGTTTTCTTACAACAAAACCGTTACTCGACCAGATATAAAATCATATTCGAAGTAAAGAAGCAACAATAGCTGTTTGTTTTCACGTAAATTTATTTTAAACGAAATCAAAGAAAACTTGTTTCTGACGAACCTTGTATAGTAATTGCAAATCTGATATTGGAAATTGTAGTTTAAGCACAAGCAAAATTCATTTAATAAATCAAGGAATTGGAAATTAGAATTGAAAAAAAATCCTAAAAAGTAAAAATGTTGTTTTTGACGAACACTGTACTGTATAGTAATCGCAAATCTGATATTGGAATTTGCAGTTTCAGCACAAGCAAAATTAATTTAATAAATTAAGGAATTGAAAATTAGAATTTAAAAAAAAATCTTAAAAAGTAAAAATGTTGTTTTTGACGAACCCTGTATAATAGTAATCGCAAATCTGATATTCGAAATAATAGTTTCAGCACAAGCAGACGTTTTTATAAAGAATAACTTTATCTTCTATACCTATACTAATAAAAGTTTTTCCTGTTCTAAACTCTATCCGTGGACACACTGTATATACGTGGGCACAACATACCAAAAAATTATCTACAGTGTAATTAAAAGATAACTTGGATAAGGAAAATTTAATTAAAGTCAGCAAATATTTTTCCTCCCCCCTTGCCGCGGTTCAGTATGCCCCTCTGTATTTATCATACGATTATACGAAGTTGTTCGCGAAGCGTTCCTTTAACAACTTAGCTAAGCAAGTATTTTTACGTCGCTATGCTGTTTAAAAAAAGCAAAAGGAAAGTACCTAATATGCGTATATACCTACTTCCCGTTGTAATTTTAGGTTCAGTGACAAGTGCGCATCATCATCGTCATTAGAAAGAGTTAAAACTATTGTCATTCGAAAGTACGCGACAAGGATGGTTTCACTCTCTACCACGGCTCTGAACTACGGTAGGTAAACATGTTAACATTACGATGGGATAGATTTCTAAAAAATTGCAAACAAACTAACAGCCAACCATCTACTGAACTTACGGTTTTCTGTGCATTACACCACCAGGGACCCTGAATAAAATGAATGAAAACAGTTTGTTAATATGAGAAAACGTTGTACCTGTCGAGGTGGATATATCTACAGTCTACATCTACCGAGTCGCGTACACATCCACATGTTTGCAATGATTTAATCATGCGATATAAAAAAATTACTGTAGCTAAACATTTTTTAAATTTTAGTGTATATTTATACACTCCCCGACAATAAATTCCGGACAAGAAAAATTAAAGTCCTTTTGATAGTCCTGTAACTTTTTTATTTCTTTTCCGATTTTATTGAAATTTTGAGCAAAGTGTAGCCCTATGTTTTGACAAGTTAGCCTAAATTTTAGATTTAAAAAAATACTGATGGCTCGACCAATATATAGGGAAAAAAAGTTACTTTTTGACCTCTATTTTCTTAACGCCCTGTGGAAAAATTGAGCGGTGAAATGTAGCTTTGTTACGTTTTGTTTTAAAGTGTGACCCTTTTTTGACAGAATGTTTTTTTGGTTCACCCTAATATCTGCTTTTTGAGAAAATATACAGATGTTTAAAAAAAGTGGTGCAATTTTTTAAATTATATTTACATTTATAACTTTACTTATCTAGTCGCCTCGCTTTTGGTTGCGTAGTAACGTTATAAGTATTGCCAGTAAACTGCCATTGCAGAAGACATTATTTAAAGTTTTTTGTTGTAAAAACATGAGACCAGAAGATGTGGCACGTGCTGTTGCACTGAATGATGATGGCCGCAATATACGGTATATTGCGGAATTCTGAGGCAAACCTAAAAGTACTATACAAGACGCGATTAGCCGGTTTCGCCAAACTGGTGAGTACACCCGACGTAGAGGCCCAGGGAGACCACGCACAACTAATCAACGTGATAACCAATTTCTAAACAACTTAACTGCCTTACGTGATCGTAATGTACCATCTACTGTAATTAGTCGCAGACTTCAAGACGTACGTGGTACCACAATCTCTGCAAGAACCATCCAACGCAGGTTAAAAGAAGCGGGATTGAAGTCCAGAAGACCCGTTGCCCTGTTGAATGTCCCAAATTACTTCCAGCTCACCGTACACAATGGTTACATTTTGCACAAGAACATGAAAACTGGGGACTAGAAGAGTGGTCGCAGGTACTATTTACAGATAAACCGCGGTTTTGTCTGCGCTCACCTGACGGACGTGAACGGGTTTGGAGGAGACCAGGTGAACGATACGCCCAATGTTGCATAACTCCAAGAATAGGCGGTAGTGTCATGGTGTGGGCTGGGGTATCACAACATGCTCGTACAGAGCTAGTGTTGGTTGAAAATTGTTCTATAACTGCTGATAGATACATTAACCAATGCTTGGCAGAACACGTGGTACCCTACGCCGATTTCGTTGGGCCGAATTTTATATTAATGCAAGACAACGCAAGGCCCCACGTTGCACGGGTTGTAACGGAATATTTAGATCAGGTTAACATACAACGACTTCAATGGCCCCCGCATAGCTCAGATTTAAACGCAATTGAGCATGTGTGGGATATGCAAAGTAGACGTGTTCGAAATCGAAATTTAGAAACATTACCAGATCTGCGAGCAGTTCTTCTTGAAGAATGGCAAAACATTCCTCAAGAAGTCTTTCAAAACTGCGTTGCAAGCATGCCACGTCACATGAGATAAGTTATAACGGCACGAGGTTTGCCACGCGCTATTAAATTTTAGGATTTTCTTTAAGCTAGTCTATAAGATAATGTAACGTTATAAATGTAAATAAAATTTAAAAAATTGCACCACTTTTTTTAAACATCTGTATCTTTTCTCAAAAAGCAGATATTAGGGTGAACCAAAAAACATTCTGTCAAAAAAGAGTCACACTTTAAAACAAAACGTAACAAAGCTACATTTCACATTTTTCCATAGGGCGTTAAGAAAATAGAGGTCAAAAAGTAACTTTTGTTTTTCCCTATATATTGGTCGAGCCATCAGTATTTTTTTAAATCTAAAATTTAGGCTAACTTGTCAAAACATAGGGCTACACTTTGCTCAAAATTTCAATAAAATCGGAAAAGAAATAAAAAAGTTACAGGACTATCAAAATGACTTTAATTTTTCTTGTCCGGGATTTATTGTCGGGGAGTGTATATTTAACGGTGTTAAAAATAAAGGTCCACCTGTACAGGACCAGAAACTTACTGTACTACTTGTGGCTCATCAGGCACTGGAGCTTTGTCTGGCAACGATACTGCTCTATATTGTAAGGCATTGTACGTTTTCCAAAACAGGTATTCTCTGTAAAAAAAAATATGTAAGTATGATTGTTGTACGACAATTTTTTTTTAAATTAAAAAGTTTTGATATCTGATCTATCTTGTATTAATATCATAGATATTTACCTTTAGATAAGCAAACAATTATCACGAAAGTGGCAAATTTATCGCCTCGCGCATATAAACAAAGCTACACCGGATTAGGCATGCGCACTGCAACATTATTATTTGACGAATGGGAAAATAGACAGGTCCGGGCTTTAAAATTTAAGTTCTTGCTAAAGAAATTGTAAAAGTTGACCTTCAATTTATTTTTACCTGTAAACAGCTTAAACTTCCCCCAAATTCTTGCCAAAAGGTTGGAATTTCTTCTCAATTTTTCATCAAAATGGGAAATAAGGTAGTGATTCCTGGCATTTTTAGTAGTTGAATTGTTTTTAAGGGTTTGTTTCTAAAATTTGTTTAAAAATGATTCGTCGTCGTGTTTTAGTTCAAAAAGAAAGAGAACAAGCCAATTAAACTATAAAACTTATAAAATCGAATATAAAAAACAAACAAAACCAGCAAAAATAGCCAATCTTCGATGTTATCGCGTACTCAAGTCAAATATTAGTTGGTATAGAACTTGTGTTGATTTTTACAATTTGGCAAAAACTGGGGTACGTGTAAAACAAATTCAAGCACAATTTCTTGTTCAAGAATTTGAAAAAGTTTTTGCCCGAGAACTTGACCCGCGGAATGCTTTTACCCTTGGACTACACATAAACATACCTAGGTACTTACTTTTTTTATATAATATAAGTATATGGAAAAAAGTCTTTTAAACTTTTTGAAGCAATATATTGCCCGAAAAATAGGCGTACCTAATTAGATTGCAGGGCTGCAAATAAAATATACCTCAACATGCATCGGGATAATCTGTCTTGGTGTGGGTTTCTCTTTATTTTCATACTTTGTTTGTGTAGCCTAGGCCTAGTTTGATGTGTTTAAATTAATCATAATAAAATAAAGTTGTATACCAGGATACATCACTACCCCATACTGAAAATACGAAATGCCAGACATTTTACCCCTATTTGGGCATAATAAAATCATACAACGGCTGTTACTATAGTAGATTTCACCTTAGTTTTTAATGCTTTGACGTCTCTCTTGTCAAACATATTAGCCAACACGTGATTTTAAAATCCCTAATTCTATAAACGGCTTTTAGGCCCGGGCATTGGCTAGATTAACAAGAGATGGATATATAACTGACCGTATAGTTACATGTACATGACGAAGATGCACACTACACAGTTCAATACGTTGCCGTTCAATGAGCTCAAACTCGTCAAAAGCACAGCATCGCTCGTATATGCCGTTAGTATGTGCATCTTTGTCTTACGCATTTGCTCTCGCATATCTCTTTTCGTACTTCATTAATTCAATTGTCTCGTCGCGTTCTTTAAATATCACAGAGCCGCATTGGGACACACCGCGCACCGCGTGCATTCTGCTGTTAATTCTTGATCGTTCGTGTTATTGTTTTTGGTATTTTTCAGACAGCATTTTGCTTATATTTTGTGCGTATTAGACTTTTTGGTTTTAAACTGCCGGACTGTGTGTGTCTGTGACGTGTTTCTTTTTATGCAAAAGTAAGTAAATATTTATTAATGTATCGGACGGTGACGACGACATCGACAGCTTGTCAGATGAAAACCAAAAATAATAGGGAACTTGCAACAAAATTAAATTTGAAAAGCACAGTGAACCATTATGCTAAAATAAGTTTTACATACAGTTGTATTGAAGAGTGCTTGAGGTATCTGTTCTGCAAACGCATGGACAAAAATCTTTTTTTGTAGTATCTTCTTACATTATTTTTTCTTTATTCATTAAAAAAAATACCTGATTCGATAACATTACAAACTTTTGTTGTTTTATTATAAACCAACGAAAAGTTAGACCTATTGTAAACTTCAAACTCTTTAGAACCTAGTCTAAAGAAAAAAATATCTACCCGTGAATAAGAAAATAAAAAAGTAAACAATAAGCTATTAAATACAATATATAGATTTTTTCAACTTAACACTGCATGGTCTAAAATCAAATTAAAAAACAAAATAATTCTTTAATAAAAAACGTAGTTAATTATTGATGATACTAGATTCACGACTGCCCCTTGTATATTTTTTATTGTACTAAATTAAGAGTGTGTTTTTACCAAAATAACAGCACTTTATTATATTATGAATAAAAATTAAATGAAATTGTTTTTCTGATATTCTATCCTATTTCCATTCCCCTTCAGTTTTTTTTTTTGAAATATCTTAAAAATTGCTTAGGTAATTCTCGTTTCCATCCATAATTACAACTACAAATAAATTGACCCATGTTCACACATAATTTTTAAGTCCGGCCCTGGCCAATCCTTAAGTTCTGTAAAAAGAAATGTTATAAATGACATGTGTCAGCGGCGGCCAATAAAAACTAAGGTGAAATCCACTATAGTCATTGTTTATATTCCAATCCGAGACACTAAAGGCATAAACACAATTAACTAAACTGCACAAAAACTAGAAATTCGTAAATATTAAACACCCACAATCCACAATAGCAAAGAAAACTACAAGGAATCCACAGAGAAACCTTAAAACACAACAACAAAAATGGCGGCCGAGCCGGTTCTGAAGTGTATTTTGAGCATGTCGATAAAGAAGGACAGGCCGATAACAAGAGGTTTGTGCGCATGCCCAATTCTGCTGGGAGGGAAGTTTTTCACCCATAAAACGTAACTTTTGTTTGCGCACGAGATAAGCTGTACGTATCTAAAGGTGAATGCCTATGATTAATATCGAAAATTACCTGTAATATTTGAGTCCTTCATACAGGGCCGCCATGAAGAATATTCCTATCATCGAACCGATGAGGCCGCCCACAGATGAAAAGGTCCAAGGTTCAAACAAAACGGTTGCATTTGTAGAAAATTGAAACTGAAATTTACAAAATTATACTTAAGTGAGAATCCGTGGCAATTCGTAAAAGATACTTAAATCTAAGTTATCAATACAATAAGTAACAAACGAGTAAAACAAAACACATACCCACATATTCATACCACCCATACCGTCCATGGAACCATGACCACCTCCCGTATGTCCCATAGCAGCGTGGCCGTCGTGGTTGGCCATATCACGGTGCATCTCGTGCATATCATGACCTGTCGTCATCGTGTCGTGATCGTGACCCATCGTATGGTGTCCTCCGTCCGGGATGTGATGTTGGGAATGGTCCATTCTATATTGTTAACTGAAACAAGGGGTAATCACGTTCTATCTTCATCTATTCTGCCATAATTAGATGAATAACTATAACTAGAACCGAATATTATTCGTCATTGGCATACTAACTGCTTTTGTCAAACTATTTCCAATTTTTCTCTGCGCATGCGTGGTTTTAACTGGTTGCGCACTGGTTGGAAATTTTTCCTTTGCGTTTCTGCGAACGCCGGATTTTCAGTCAGAGTTGAACAACAGAAGTCAAACATACAAAAAATACGTAGAAGATGATATTATTATAGTGTCCGCGAAAATAATTAAAAGATAATATTGTGGCATATCGGACAAGTGTGTAACTATTTTTTATATTGGAATACACATCAGGAATCCAAGTTTAATGGATACCCTGGGGCGGGTAGACCACGACGGCCGTTTCGTCCTTGTTAGGACTCTACGGGCAGCCATAACCCAAGCAATTCCAAGAACGACGGAAAAATGTACTAAAAGCCTCTTTGCAAAATCAAAGCGGCCATCAATACGCGCCATCATCCCAGCGGAATTAACTCCAATATAAAAAGCAGTCACACTGGTAAAATCGAAAGGTAGACAACTAAATAAACCATGAAGTGCATCACAATCCAGTATAGGGAACGCTATTTGCGTTTTCACCGAAAACATCTGCCATTTTGCAGACCAGAAAACCGATCAACGCCGGCACCCACTAGAATGCGCGCAATCCGTTTAAGTTTTGAGCCATAAAAATGTTTAGAGGCTTTTAGTACATTTTTCCGTCGTTCTTGGAATTGCTTGGGTTATGACGGCCCGTAGAGTCCTAACAAGGACGAAACGGCCGTCGTGGTCTACCCGCCCCAGGGTATCCATTAAACTTGGATCAATGTGTATTCCAATATAAAAAATAGTTACACACTTGTCCGATATGCCACAATATTCTCTTTTAATACAAAAAATACTTTATTATTTCTAAAATGCATGTCGCGATCAAAATCGACGGTGGACTCTTAAGAAAATCGGTTATCGTTAATTTGGAAACCACAAAAGAGATTAACATGTTTTGTTTTTGTGAGATTGTGGGAACAAACAAATATGTATATGATTTAAATATATTTGTTTCGGTTATTTATTATTATTATACCTAATAATAATTTTGATAAGGAATAATCATATAAATTGATGAATATATTTTCACAATCACACATTCTCATCTGATTTTTAACTGCAAAATTCTCCGAAACTAAATGTATTAGTATTTTACATACCTATTAAGGGAAATACTTCTTTCCAGCGGAAAATAGTGATCTGTTTTACTAGCGTACCTTTCAATCGTTAAAGGCGAATCTGTCAGTTCAAACCCTTTGAAAGAATCTATAAGAAGCAAATGCTAAATTCCAGTACCGGGTTTTAGCAATGATGACGACGTTATTTCATTCATTTCCGTTAGGGAAGTACATACACAAAAAAAGTATCGCGGAAAATATCGATGTTTGCGATGCATCGAAAAAAAAATGCTAATAGAATTATAATTACAAAACAAATCACAAATCTAGTTATTCTAAGCTCACACCTTAACTGAAACCAAAGGTAAAAATATATATAATCAAGATGGAGAGGCAACGACAAAAGAATTATTTTATGAATAAAATTAAGGCCTAAGGCCTCTTTCACAGTCTATCAGGTTCGCCGGTCAGGTTTTAAACCGGACAGAATCCTGAAGCAAAAATAAAAATATCCGGACCCGATCAGGTTATCATCAGGTCCGGTATTGTCCTTATTAATAAACTTAAGTCCACGTTTCGATGATGGTAACGTAATGCTGTTATAGCTTTGTGGTATTTGTATAGGAAGCGTAAAAAGCACAGAAATGGTAAAAGGGGACTTTGGGTACACCCTCTCTACTTCAAACACGTGACGAGATTGGTGCTTTTCAAATTTTGTATGAGGAATTAAGAAGCGACGAAAAATTTTTTTTTATTACTTTAGAATGTCTGTTTCGTCTTTTGAAGAAGTATATACTAAATTACAGCCAGTTTTACAGCGTCAAAATACAAAAATGAGGACTTGCATCAGTCCGATCAGTCCAAAAGAAATGCTTAGCTTAACTATCAGGTAAGCGTTCGCACCGTCCTCGCCAGAGTTAAAACAAATAATAAACTACCTCTCTGGGATCTTCTCTGGTCTTCTTAAGCTGGGCTTTGCCTTTGACTTCTTTTAGTTGTGCTGGGGATCTTCAGATTTTACTGGTTAATGATTGACATGTGTGTGAGGGTTCGAACCTGGGGCCCTCAGTGTCGCGGCAGCTTGTATGTGATTCTGATGTTGGGTGGGTGGGCTTGGTGTGATTGTCTTATGAGTTGGTTCTGGTTCGTGTCTGCTTTCCTGAAGTAGTTTGCTGCTGTTTCTTGGATGTATTCGTGGATAGTTGGAATTTGTAGGTCTCTGTGGATCGTGGTGTTTCTCACGTACCAGGGGGCGTTGACCATTATTCTTAAGATTTTGTTCTGGAAGCGTTGGATTTTGTTCTTGCTGGTTCTGCATAGTGTTGACCAAGTTGGGGCTGCATAGAGTAGTGCTGGACGTAGGCAGACTTTGTAGATTGTGGTTTTGTTCTTTAAGAAGAGCTGGCTTTTTCTGTTTATGAGCGGGTAGTAAATGTGGAGGAGTCTGTTGGCTTTGGTGAGTATCTGGTCCAGTTGGTCTCTCCAGATAAGTTTGGCGTCGAAGTGGAGGCCTAGGTATTTCACTTGTCTTTTCCAGTGGATTTGGGTGTTTTTCATTGTGATGTTTCTGTCTGGGGTTTTCTTTGATTTCGTGAATATTATGCCTTGTGTTTTTTCGGGGTTTGGTCTGATTTTCCATTTGTCCATCCACGTGGTTATTGAGTTGAGGTGTTCTTGCAGTTGGGTGATGATTCTGTCCAGGTTTTTCGCAGTAGCCGCAATAGTTGTGTCGTCGGCAAAGGTGAAGTTTTCGTTGCCTGGGTGTTCTGGTATGTCGGCCATGTAAATGTTGAAGAGGTGTGGCGATAGTGGTGAGCCTTGCGGTACTCCTGCCATGATTTTGTGTATTGCTGAGGTTTGGTTTTCTGTCTTGACTTGGAAGGTTCGGTTGGTCAGGAAGGATTGTATGGTTCTGATAAGGTAGTTTGTTCGGGTTAAACTACCACAGACTAAACCTAAAGACCATAACCGGACAAGTGTGAACGCGCCATAGACAATTTACCTTTAGATACCTACAGCTTATCTCCTGCGCAAACAAAAGTTACGTTTTATGGGTGAAAAAATACGTCCGAGCGCATGACTCGCCGGTCAGCTGCCTTCCTTCTGGACACCTTCGTGCATGCGCACAAACCTCGTGTTATCGGCCGTCCTACTTTATCGACAATAATCGACGCGCTCAAGAATACTCTCCAGAACCGGCTCGGCCGCCATTTTTGTTGTTGTGTTTTAAGGTTTCTTTTCTCTGCGGATTCCTTGTAGTTTTCTAAAGTTTTCAGCTATTGGATCGGCTATCGTGGATTGTGGGACTGGTGTTTAATATTTATGGATTTCTGGTTTTTGTGTAGTTTAGTTAGTGAATTGTGTTTGTGCTTTTAGTGACTCGGATTGTAATATAAACAATGACTAGTACTAGTTACAGCCGTTGTATAATTGTATTATGCCCAAATAGGGGTAAAATAAACCCTCTATGGTGGCATATGAGCAAGAATTTAAATTTTAAAGCCCGGACCTGTCTATTTTCCCATTCGTCAAACGATAATGTTGCAGTGCGCATGTCTAATAGTTCCCAGTTTTGTTTACATGCGCGAGGCCATAAAACTGCCACATTCGTGATTATTGTTTGTTTATCTAAAGGTAAATTGTCTATGGAACGCGCACATAAGCTGCAATACCCCACCATCACTTCGTCCGGCGTCAGGGAACCGGATGCTCTAGTCACCACTAGTCTAGTCGACCCATCCGACTGCAACCGGTCGCCGAACCTGAACCTGATAGTGTGAAGAGCTATATTTAAACGAATGGTTCATTACTTGTCTGGTTTGCTTCAGGTTTAAAACCGGACCGGCTAAACCTGATAGTGTGAAAGAGGCCTGATACATCGCTTAAAAACGATACATCACATTGAAAATACCGATGTTTTCGAAGCGTCGATGCGTATCGAATATCCCTATTTCTGTTTGGTGTTTCTTTGACAGCGAGCGATCTGAAATTTTCTTCAGTTTATCGGTTTTGTGTAATAATTGCTGTGTTTTGTGACATTTTTTAGAACTAATTAGAACTAGTTAATGCAGTTACTTCTCATTTGTAGGTTAGGTTTTAACTATAGTAGCAAGGTCACATTCAAAGGTGCCATAATCCCTACTCCCTGCCCCACCCAGCTCTTCACCGCCCCTCTCCTACAAACGATGTTGTTAACACATTTTAATTAGGTTTATGAATGACATGTGCCATCTACAGACTACCCGCGGATAGGGCTTACAATAGCACAAGTGGATGAAAAATTTCATTTTTCTGGAAAAAGTCATTCTTGATAAAAAGTTTTGCTTGTAAAAAAAATGCAATTCACGAAGAGAAAATTTTGATTTTTTATGCAGGGTTCGCACATACTTCAAAAACATGATTTTTCTCCAAGAGTAAACTACCTTTATTTTTCATTTTTGACCAAAATGCCAATTAGAAAATTTATTTATATTCAACTAGCGTGTACCCGGCATGCGTTGCAACCCGCTGGTATAAATACAAACCCGAACAAACCCGATATATTAGTACCCAGCATGCCACTTTCTGAAATTCCACCCGTGCGAAGCCGGGGCGGATCGCTAATTATACATATAAACCTTCCTCTTGAATCACTCTATCTATTAAAAAAAACCGCTCCAAAATCCGTTGCGTAGTTTTAAAGCACATAAGACAGGATAGCGACTTTGTTTTATACTATGTTGATACATTTTTCCAGCTGTAAACGAATGTGGTCAAAACTTCTTCGAATTTCTTCAATGGAAATTGTTTGAACAGCTTCAACAATTCGCTGTTTTAGAAGCTGTACGTCGTTCTCAATTGGACGGGAATACACTAATTGTTTGAGGCGCCCCCAAAGATGGGCATCTAAAATAGATAAATCGGGACTTCTTGGGGGTCACAGAACGGGACCATTCCGACCAATCCATCTGTGGCCAAATGTATTATTAAGCCATTCCCTCACTTTAATTGCGAAATGCGCAGGGCATCCATCTTGTTGAAAGTACATTTCGTTCCTAAATTGTAGAGGCAATTCTTCTAGGTTGTCAGAACGGAACGTTTCCAAGATTTCAAGGTAACTCCTACGGTTACACGTGTTTTCGAAAAAGTATGAGCCAATAATGCCATAATAATTTAAATTGCTTATTTGTAATATTGTCTTCTTGCAGGAATTCTAAAACGAATTATTTTCGCTCCAGTATCTAATATGCGCAGAAGATACTTTCCCGTTTGTTGAAAATGTCGATTCATCGGAGAACATGATAAATTTATGAAAATTCCTGTTTTCACTTACAATTTTGTTTCCGACTCAAAGACAAAGATCCAAACGTTTGGCTTCGTCTCCTTCTTCCAACGTTTTAAAATAACATACACACCACCAATTATGAAAATAGAGTCTAATAAAATTTTATATTAATATTTTTATTGAGCCGCAAAATTTCCATTTACCTCTAAAAATTAAAAAAACTAAAAAAATCGAAGATTTATTTTAAATCTCGGATTTAAATTACAAACGAAATAAGTTTTCTCATTGGCATTTTGGTCAAAAATGAAAAATAAAGGTAGTTTACTCTTGGAGAAAAATCACGTTTTTGAAGTTTTTGCGAACCAGATCATAGGGTTTTAGCGGGTTTTAGTGACTTGGACGTTGTACAAGTTCTGGCACCGTGTAGACTCGCCTTTATGCACATTATATTATTTATTCTATAAGGATGCGTTTAAGTACCGATTGTGTGTAGTGCATATAGGTACCCACTTACATTGATAAATATTTATATAGTCAAGTTCAACTGGAGTTTTATTGTTTTGATTAATTCTATGCGAATTTTGATCCTATAAAAGCATACATTTTTTGCTGGTCTTGACAGTTTTATATCAATATATTTTTATTATTATTGTGCCCGCAGCTTCGCCCGCGCAACTCAATTGTTAAGAAACAAAGCTGCGGGTACCATCATACATATTTAATTTTTATACCAATAGAACCTTTAATAGGTGCCCATATTATTTTTAAAACGGAATTTCTTTAGTGCTTTCTTACATTATTTTTTTTTCAATAAAAATGTAGGTAATTTTTCTACAGTGTCACCAGTAAAGTCCGCATCATATGGGATTTTTTTTTTATTAATAGCTTTATTCAATGTTTGACTTTGGCATCAAGTTCTGCTTCGATCGGGATGAAAATTAAGCAAAAAAATATGTGATTCGCATTATCTGTCAAATTTTAATGTTTTCCAAAGAATAATTCAAAAGTGGGGTTATTTCTAAAAAAGTTTTTTTCAATGCAGTTTCTAGCCCACGTGCAAATTTCAGCTGCATAAGATAATTTTGATTTTTTACCTATATTTTGTAAATTGCACCACTTTTGCAAAATAAGACTCAACGCAACCGACATAAAACTTCTTAGTTTTGACAATGCTTTATTTCAGACTAGCGTGTACCCGGCATGCGTTGCAACCCGCTGGTATAAATACAAACCCGAACAAACCCGATATATTAGTACCCGGCATGCCACTTTCTGAAATTGAACCCGTGCGAAGCCGGGGCAGGTCGCTAATTATACATAAAAACCTTCCTCTTGAATCACTCTATCTATTAAAAAAAAAACGCTTCAAAATCTGTTGCGTAGTTTTAAAGATTTAAGCATATAAGGGACGGACGGACGGACAGACAGCGACTTTGTTTTAAGATACATTTTCTTTAAAGTAGCGCCATATTAAACGTGTGTTTTTCTACAAAATCAAAATTGGGCTATTAAAATTTGGTCGCATGTGATGCAAAGTTTATTTGTTTTTGACCCTGTATAAGGTAACTTAAAATATGTATTTTTGAAACCGTAGTTTGTGTCTGAAAGTATTACACCTTAATATTAAGACAAAAAGAATACAGTGTCTTCAGTAAAGTGTTCATTAAGTGGAAAATAAATTTTAGTTTAACTTAACGTAAAGTTTATCTATTTTCAACGATTTAATTTAAAACCCCTTTACTTTATTTTTTATTTTTTTACTTTCAGGCACAAACGTTTTCAAAAATACTTATTTTATGAAATTACCTTATACAGGGTCAAAAACAAATAAACTTTGCATCACATGCGACCAAATTTTATTAGCCCAATTTTGATTTTGTAGAAAAACACACATTTAATATGGTGCTAGTTTAAAGAAAATGTATCTGAAATAAAGCATTGTCAAAACTAAGAAGTTTTATGTAGGTTGCGTTGAGTTTTATTTTGCAAAAGTGGTGCAATTTACAAAATATAGGTAAAAAATCAAAATTATTTTATGCAGCTGAAATTTTACATGTGGGCTAAAAACTGCATTTAAAAAAACTTTTTCTAATAACTTTTTTCGATATTTTCAGAAATAACCCCACTTTTGAATTATTTAAAAAAAAATTAAAATTTGTCAGATAATGCGAATCATGTGACTACTATTTTTTTTTGCTTAATTTTCATCTCGATCGAAGCAGAACTTGATGCCAAAGTCAAATTTTGAATAAAGCTATTAATAAAAAAAAATCCCATATGATGCGGACTTTACTGGTGACACTGTATATTTGTTCACGAAAATATGTAATACCAAAAAGATTATCATCATTATTAAAAAATATATCTATTTTATTACAGATCTTATAATAAGGCTTACAGAACCTTTCCATGGACTTTGCGTTGATAAACAGCTTAGGGAAAAAGGTCCTTCAAAAACATTTTTCCAAAATAAATACGTGTTTGATTACTTGTGTTTAGATTATTTATGCTAAGTTTCGAGAAATTCGAACCAAAAATATTTTTCCAATATAAACTTTTCTACCCCTTTTTCCACCCCCTAGGGACAAACGTTTCGTTAATTCCTAAACACATGTTTATTTGGGAAACAAGGAAAAAACTAAAAGTTTTCCTCTACAAAATTTAATAGAATAAAAATTCTCTAGGGGTCTCTACATGTTGCGAACGTAGAAACGTTCATCATCAGGAGACAGAAAATTTATTTAATGCTGATGGTTTTAGCAGAAGATAAAATGGTGTAGAACCTTAATGGGGCTTTTATGGAATTAAAAAATTGATGGGTAGAAGAGACATAATGATTAATGAATATGAAGAAAATTGATAAAGGCTAAGCCATAGGTACTGAGTATGTGAAAAAGTCAGTAAAGGAGGTCTAAACCAACCAAATAAACTGGGGAAGAAAAAAAAACCCTTCTAAAAAGAAGGTGTCGAGGGTTATTTAATTTTTTTTTATAAAAATTTTTTAGTATGTCTGTAAGACATTATAAAGAATAAAATCAGTCATAGTATTATGAAGACATCACAATAAAATACTATTCAACAAGTGTTTTGTGGGGTACTCCAACAAAGGTTTCGAAAATATTTAAACAAAACCATCTTCAGAGTACCCCCTTTAGCGGGCTGTAGGTTCGCAGTACGTGGACATAGGATACAATTTTATATAAAGTTCTTACTTTATTTTTAACCAATCCACTTAATCCCAAATTATTGACCATGCATTTTGGGACACTCTGTATATACGTATCGTTTATATAGATACACTTATTTAAATTATAATTTTTTAAATTTTCTTGACTCCCGCGCCCGCGTTCTACTTATAAAATCGTATTTCATAAAATACCTTAAAGCATTTTGACTTTCACTTGCAATATTCTAATAAAATATTGTTAGTTTCGTCGCTTGTACAGGACCGGCTTTACTGACTGATTGTATTTCCCAGCCCATAAGTTTTATACGCCTTTAAAATACCAATTTGGTTAACGACGCCATTTTCTATCGTCAATTCGATTTGCCGAACTGTTGACGATTCGCATGCGCACTGCAGTGCTGTGTTAATTAGAGTAGTTATTTTTATGCTTTTGGCATACGAAGAAGAAAGACAGACATATTCTGGAGCTGGTAGAGCAAGGCAGATGTTAGTCAACCGGTCATAGTTTTGTTTACTTTTGGTGTTTTGTGCAATTACGGAACCCTTCCTGTTAAAACAAACACAGACAGTTTTCGTTGTCTTTTAAAAGCGATTCTGATAGCCGCTATTTGACAACTTTGACATTTGAGCTGTCATTTATCGTTATCGTTACGGATAAGTGGCGGGAGCTAACGGACGGAAGACAAAGCCATAGCGAAAACGGAACGTATGCGTAATGACCATTATTTTTTGACAGATGCAATCAACATAACCTATTCTTCCTGTTATTACATTATTGGGAATCCTAAGTGCTTCAGCCAGTCTTCTTAAGTGATTTTTTTCAAATTGAAAATAAAGTTTGCATTCAGCATTATTATAGTTTTCTAAATTGAAATTTCCATACAACTGTGCTCGATACTGAATGTCCTGGCGATCAAGCACCTCCAAGAAAAGGGCATCATCTAAATCCGAATCACTGGATGAGTCCAATAGAAGCAACCTTTCGTCTATCATGATGTTTTAGAATTTTGGGTACTAGGAAATTAAAACAAAGCAAAAAAGATAGCACAAAACGTATATGAAAATATGAACACAAACCATTAAAGATAGGTTATGTTATATTTAATATGTTTTGAACGAAAACTATTTTTACGATCTGTCAAATAGCGGCTTCGTATTCGTCGTTATGGTTAACCGTTTGAATTTGCCAATACAACGAAAACTGTCTACTCTTAAATTCTTACGGGAGATGACATCTAGATAGACTAGAAAATATCGTGTTACCAGTAAAAATTGTTGTTTTTACTTCAGTTCTGAAAATCGACGCGTTTACTTTCAAGGATTTTAAGGTAAATTGCGGCCATTTTAGTGGTTTCAAAAAACTGCTTTTTTTTAAGTTTCTGTGCATTTAGTTAAAAAAAAATACCGACATACTATTCGTCAATGCCTTCTTGAACAGCCCTTCCAAAATTAAATACTAATTTTTTTTTTTAATAATTGCAAGGTTCCGGAAGTTACCCCTGTATTCAAGCCATTTATAGGTCTTTTATACATGATTGACCTAGAGAACTGTGCCCTTAACCTTGCGTAATCTTCATCAAGTGAATTATATCATATCGTTGAGGATTTTTCCGCATTGCATTTACAATGATGGAAATAATGATCAGTGCAAAAATTCGACTGGGTTCTGTCTTACGGAGTAACGGATGTGATAACTGATAACGCAACAATAAAAAATCTGTATCGCAAATTTATCACTTAGCGATGAAAAATGCTCCAAAAATGACCAATATATAATACTCGCCGTAAATGTAATGAATGGAAAACATATTTCGCAAGTAGACAATGGGTACGGATTAAGTATGTTAAATACCAATTATATCGAGAATTGATTGGTTCAAAAAGCATTAGTAATTTTCCTTATCTGTATTGTACAATCGTTATTGTAGAAATGTAGACAGACAGAAGTAAATTCCTTCTGCAAAGTCTTATAAAAACGATTTATTAACACGGGCAATTCCTTGGATTTGATACAGTCAGCTAAAAAGCAGTGTCGGCTCGTGCGTAAGGGGGAGTAATAAGCCTTCACGTATCTACATCGCATCTAAAAATAAAATTGTACAATAACTAATTAACATATACCACAATTCACAAAACGCATAATAATATGAGTCTTTGCCATTAGTTTTGGTCGCATGGTATAATGTAATTAGATTTCTCTTCCGTTTGATGGGCCAACCGGCAGAACTACAACACACCTTCAGATCTCCCAACCAAAACAATAAACACGCGGGAGGAAACGCCATTTTCAAAAATGGCGGCTAATCAACCAAATCACCTCTTAGAGAACAGGTACGCTGTCAAATTTAAGCCCGTGGGGACCAGGTCTCGTCATAGAAGTGACAAATTTATGGTCATGCGCATCGTAAATAAAGCCCAGTACGCAGGGGCACGCGCGCTTCAAAATTCCGAACGAATGGGAAGATAGACAGGTCCGGACTTTACAATTTAACTTACAGTATACTCGGAACTCTATAAAATAACGTATGGTTTGATGAAACTTGATGAACTTTTTGTAAATTAGCTGCTATTGTAAGCTGAATACCCGAATACCAAAAAACAGAAATTGATGAAGCGGTTTCTTGCGAAAAGCTCGTTTTTCTCTTGTCCGAAGATAAAGGACTAACAGCCACAGAGACATGGTGGATACCTTTCAATTTTGGAAGGGAAATACCGAAAAAACTTTGACCCAATGGTAACTGATCGAATAGAAAATCATTTCTGTAACACCGTGTATACAATAATTAACTTATTTGAAACTTTACCAAGAAATGTTGTTAACAGACATAAAAGATCGAAGGATAAACCCTAGCTGGGAAATACCAAAATGGTATTTAAGTATAAATATATTTTTAAACCAGAATAATGCAATGAATAAAATAGTATTTTAATAAATCCTTGTAAACAAAATTGCTGCCGACCTTGAGTCCAACATTTTGTAAAATGCCGAATTATTTGTATGAAGTATTAAATCGGTGAATGATAGTAGGTATATTATTTAACGGGCTTGTAATGTACGCCATAATAAACGAGGATCAGAGGGTATTATGATTCATTATACGCGAGTCAATTACTATGCTTTACAACAAACAACAATCAAGTAAATATAGACCAATAGACAAAAATGATAAAAAGTGAAAAAAAAATAATAGTAGGATAAAACCCATTGGAAAGGGAAGAGAATATAACAAAAATGAAAGGAAAAATAATTTACGGGCGATCCGAGGTCAGGAAGTGGAAGGGGGTGAGTTTTTAAGGGTAGAATACGATTTATCTCGATTTCCGGCAAAACTACAAGTCCTATGGAAAAACGTTAAATGGCAAAGTTGTAGGTAATAAAAAGATCTACAACTTTTGTATTTACACTTTTTTCACATAACCTCAAAATTTATGTGAAAAATTCAAATAACCAAGTTTTTGGTTTTTTATTTTTATCTTTTACAAAAAAAATTTTTTTTTACGAAATTTGGTGAAAACTTACCCTTTTCTGTCCCAAACACTGTAATTTTTTTGATTTAAAATATTTATTTTTGACTTAATATCGAAAAAGCACCGTAATTTTCAATCGAAAATTCTCACGTCAAAATATCTGCTTTTTGTTCGTTGAAATCTCTACTTTCTGATGGTGTTAAAAAAATATGCATTAATATGGTAAATGTTCTTAAAAAATGCAAAGAAACGAAAAAAACTCGAATCCGAAATTTTTTTAAAAATTATTATGTACAATTTTGAGCTGTTTATTAAAATTTATACTTTAATTACTCGAAAAACGTAAGATTCCATGTTACATTGATATTATTAAAGTATTATGTACAATTTTGAGCCATTTATTAAAACTTATACTTTAATTACTCGAAAAACGTAAGTAAGATTCCATGTTACATTGATATTATGAAAGTATAAATTTTAATAAATAGCTCAAAATTGTACATGATGTTTAAAAAAAAATGTCGGATTCGAGTCTTTTTCGTTTCTTTGCATTTTTTTAGAACATTTACCATAGTAATGTATATTTTTTTACACCATCAGAAAGTAGAGATTTCAACGAACAAAAAGCCCACCGACTTTTTTAAAAAAGCAGATATTTTGACGTGAGAATTTTCGATTGAAAATTAGGGTGCTTTTTCGATATTAAGTCAAAATAAGGTGAAAAAATAAATATTTTAAATCAAAAAAATTACAGTGTGTTTGGGACATAAAAAGGTAAGTTTTCACCAAATTTCGTGATAAAAAATTTTTTTTTGTAAAAGATAAAAATAAAAAACCAAAAACTTGGTTATTTGAATTTTTCACATAAATTTTGAGGTTATGTGAAAAAAGTGTAAATACAAAAGTTGTAGATCTTTTTATTACCTACAACTTTGCCATTTAACGTTTTTCCATAGGACTTGTAGTTTTGCCGAAAATCGAGATTTTCTACCCTTAAAAACTCACCACCTTCCACTTCCCGACCTCGAATCGCCCGTAAATTATTTTTACTATTATTTTTTTTGGTTTCAAAAATTATCGACCCTGGTCTACAAGCATCTCATTTATAAACGTATTTTTTCGCAGAGCCGACATCCCATTGTTTATAGAGGACATTCTATCATATGACATGTCTAGGAACACTTACTTGTAAAATGAAACTCCTGGCACTACAGCAGTTACTTTAGAGACCTAGTAATAGTCTGGTAATATTGTTTTAACCCAACATTTTTTATCGTCCTATGTCAAAATTGTCAATTCAATTTCTTATTTTCACTTGCTGCCGCTAGGAGGCAAAAAGGGTGATTCTTTAACGTCTTCGGCGACAGCGTATTTATTCTAGAGTAAAAATTGGTGTATATTTTCACGTGGTTTCATTGTGGGACTCACGAGGAACCTGGTGGACCTTTGCCTTTGAGGTCTCGTCGGTTTGTTATGAAAAGGTATCTGTAATATGTGGTTACGATAACCACAAGGAAGATTTTTCCGTTATACAGTAAGCGACTTAAAGATATGGGGAACATTTGTATTGATGGAAAGATGGAATATTGAAAAATCCATTCGTGTCGATCATTTCCGCGAAATGGATAACCTAAAAAGTCATTTTGACATTTGTCACGTGACCTAGCCGTTTGGCGGGAAAATTTAAAAAAGTATATTTTGGTAATATAATAATATAAATTGGTATTAGATGACGAGATATCGAAAAAAGTAATTTGAAAAAACGGTTCAGTTTTTAATTTTATGTTCGTCTACAAAGTTTGATGCAAAAATTCGAAAAATAATTTTTTAAACATTTTTTTACAAAATATTAGTTGTTAGGTACTTTCTTATATTTCCATAAATACGCATACAAATGATCATTTTTTCTAATTTTGACAAAATTTGGAGAAAACGAGATTTATAATTTGGCATCGGTTTTATCCTTTCCTCGATGAGATAAGAAAATCCTTTAAATTTTGCCCATTTTTTGGGCTTTCCCTCTGACATCCAAACAGGTTTGGGCAAGGCAACAATAGTGCTTATGCTTTGTCCCAATAAGTGTATTTATTTACTCTGTTGTATTATCAGTTTCAGGAACAAGTCTAGTTTTTCGATAATGCCCTTTCCATCCATTATAGTAATTTGTATAGCAGCATGGGATTTTTAGCTTTAAATAATATGTTGATTATGAGCAGTTTAAATATGTTCATATCTAAAGCAATTAAATATATTATCAGCATTTTTATTAAATGGGATAAAAACATTTTCCTACAATTCACATACCACCTACCTATTATATTTTAGGTACTTATTTTTACAAATACAATTTAGTAATGTTGCTATTAAAACATGAAATTAAATTTCCTTTGGTATACCTACCTATATTTCTAGTATTTTTTTGAATTAGTAAATACATATTCATAGAATAGATAAGTGTAAATACTGGTGGATCCACCACGCCAACAAAGCCCTAAATTTAAAGAACATACAGTTCAATTTGTGGAAAATATTGAACAAAACTGATATAATCATAAGTAATTATTTCACATACAATAGACTGCTTTGCTGTTTGAGGAGTAAGATATTTTTATATTACCTGGCTCTTATTAGTGCTACTGCTCTAAGTAAGACTTTCAAAAAAATGAACATGTATGCTTTAGGACAACCGAGAGGACAACTTACATATTATACCTACCTATTCGTTTGGACATTCTATAATTCATATAGGTTCCCAGTATTGGAAGAAGGCAAATTAATATTACTTATAATAACAACAGAGCGGAGCAAATAGCTACAGGTCTGTTAATTTAAGTGATACCTACTTTACTTATGTAACGTTTTAAAAATTAGTTACTATATTTAAATCAGTACTGCAAGTACACATTAAACCATCCCAATAATATTAGTAAATTGAAACATTAAGCTTGCTGTAAGGAAACTTTAATCTAATTAAAATCACAAATTGCACTTACCCAGCAGTAGTGGAATTCGTTGAAATTATTAACAAGGTTCTAAAGGTGTGTAAACTATCTCCAAGCTTCAGCCACGGGACGTGGATAGGAGAATGCTTGCACACAACTGTTGTTAATAAGGAGAAATAAAACAGATAGTTATTTTGAAGTCCACCTTTCACTTTTGGAAAAAGTTATGTTAAATGTGAGGTTAAAGCATACTATCCGCTTTAACACAAATATTATAATGAGCTCATTACGGTGCAAGCACAAATGGGAACTATTATCGTTTCAACCAGAATAAATACACATTTATGTGGTAAAGTTAACAATACAATTGATAAATAAAAAAATTTCTGTGTGATATTCAAAGTCAACTTGTCACTTGACGTAACGAGAGTCGCACCAGCTCGATGATTTCCGCAAAAATTCTTTTCATTCCTCTTTGGTAATTTGCTGGGCACGAAGATACTCGAAGTGTACGATCTTACCATGCTATAATTATCAGCTGATTATAAAATTATTTCTTGTTGGCAACCAGAAATACATTTAGGTGTATATTTGGTTGTCGACAAGTAGGGATAACCAATGATCTAGGTACCCAGATCATTGGAGATGAAGGCATTTTTAATTTAAAAATCTTTAGAATTGGAATACAGACAATATAGTTGTTTCCTTTTGCTTGCATTATTTGGAAAGAAAAATATTCTTGAATGATCAATGCTATTTTATTTCCAGTTCTACCGTATAATTCGAGGACGCCTTAAAGGCTTTCTATTCTAAGACAACTCTAAACAACCCCCTAAATTTATTCCCAACAAAACAAAAAACTGCATCTTCGTATATTTTATCTATCATTACAATTGAATGGGTGAGAATAAGAATAGTACAAGTCCAAAATTGGACAATTCGACCTAGCAGTGGTCATTTTGTCTACAATACAAGGCTGCATCAAATGAGTGTAAAAACAGTACTAATATCACTATATTAAGGTTATGACGGGGCCTATCGTGAAGCGTTGAGCGTAAGTCCAGACTTTACAGTTTCATTTTCCCAAAACTGTAACAATTGGACTTGTACTGTTCTTATTCTCACTGATTCAATTACTGAAATTATTTGATAACCAGGCAGTTCCTAATAAGGTAAGGAAATAAATGAAACCATAAGTTTTATTTTCAAAAACTTTTATTTAAATCTTAGTCAAAAAAATTATCAAAGAAACTTATTTGCTATGAGTACTAGATCTGCTTTCACGGGTACTAGCAGAACGACGTCTCTTAGCTTGCTCCTTGCGGGCCTTGGTCTCCTTCTTCCTTTGGGCCAAAAGCTTAGCATAGGTATCGGCTTCTTCCTTACGTTTCAAACACCTCTTCTTCTTCAGTGCCAAACGATGACGTTTCCTTTGCAATACAGTTGGAGTAACCAAACGTTGGATTTTAGGAGCCTTGTAGCGTTGTTTAGTTTTGCCTTCTTTTAGAGCAAGTGGACGTTTTACAACATACTGCTTTACATCGTCTTCTCTGCTCAAGTTGAAGAGTTTACGGATGTTCGAAGCACGCTTGGGTCCAAGACGACGTGGTACGGTGGTGTCAGTGAGTCCGGGAATTTCTTGCTCTCCTTTGCGAACAACTATTAAAGCCAAAACTGACAAGTTTCCATCGACAATGCAACCACGTACAGACTTCCTCTTACGTTCACCTTGGCGTCTAGGTCTATAACAAGAGTGTCCCTTGGAGAGCAACAAACGCACTCTGGAATTGGTTAAGACACCCTGTTTCATGGGAAAACCTTGTTTATCATTACCTCCAGCAATTCTTAGGACGTAGCCTTTCCATTCGTCACCTAGCGGATCAGCTTCAACTTCTTGTCCCATGCGCTTTTCGTAGAAGATGCGAATTTTGTGTTCATCCACAACTTCAAAGAGCTTCTGACAGCCAGTGGCTGGAAAGGATACGTTCAGCTTCATATTTAACTATTTCTTACACAAAAATTGAGCGTTCTTTTACCAAAAATCAACAATTTTCATGCACTTAAATACCACATGGATCTGCCATGTTACAAAATGACAGAGCGTAGTTCCGATTCTTGCCACGCGACCAGATGGTCTGCACAGAAAAGAAATAAGGTAACCACAAACGATTCCGATTGCCTTTTGCCATGATGAATTAGAAATGTAGTCAATGGTTAGTATGCATGAATTGCTGGCAAGAAGTATGTCATTGTGAAAAATGGTCCGTTATGTGTTATGTGAGTTGCTGCAGTTGTGCATGCATAGGTACAAAGCTCTCTTCCCTTATCTAAGGTACAAGGACTTCTAATATTAGAAGCATAGACAAAAGGTAAATTGTCTATGATTAGAAGTCGTTGCATGGGTATATTGTTGATTTCCTTTTAGTTACTTTTAAACAGCAATGCAAAGCCAACGGCTAAGTTGTCCGACCTGATAATGATGTCGTTATGCAATAGACAAGCTGACAAGCATTGACATCATCTTATTTTGAGTATGACATTATTTTATTTTTGCTTATCAAATTAAGACGTTAAAACATCCTCGAGTAAACGTCAAATGTTCACTTTGAAAATTTACGTAGAGAAATGAGGCTGGCCTCAAAAGAATGTTTTTCTTCTTCTTCGTCGGCTTTATCCGTTCCGGATGTTGGCTATCATCATGGCTATTCGCGCTTTGTTGGCTGCGGCGCGAAACAGTTCTATGGAAGTCACGCCAAACCACTTCCTTAAGTTAGCGAGCCAGGAGATTTTCCTTCTACCGGGTCCCTTTCTTCCTTCCACTTTACCCTGCAGGAACAGTTGTAGTAGACGATATTTGACGGGGTTTCTCATGACATGGCCTAAATACTCAAGTTTGCGTTGTTTTATGGTATTCATGAGGGTAAGTTGGCAGTTTATTCTTCTGGAGGACTTCTTCGTTGGTGACTCGGTCAACCCAGGAAATTCTTAGGAGTCTTCGATAAATCCTTTTCCATAGTTCAAAACTCCTAATCCGTTTTTCTGTTGCTTCGGACAACGTCCAAGCCTCGACACAATACAACAAGACTGAGAAAACATAGCATTTTATCATTCTCTTCTTGAGCGTCATGCTGAGATC
Organism: Polydrusus pterygomalis; assembly: GCA_963969555.1. Taxonomy (NCBI): domain Eukaryota; kingdom Metazoa; phylum Arthropoda; class Insecta; order Coleoptera; family Curculionidae; genus Polydrusus; species Polydrusus pterygomalis. The sequence goes on from OZ018383.1 coordinate 14,790,285, forward strand.
TCGACAGCAGAGAAAGTGCTTCATTTGTGTGAACATTGTTCTGGCCTTTTCTATTCTACACTTTATTTCTTTGGAGTGGTCCCACGATTCATTAATGTTACAACCAAGGTAAGTGAAACTGCCCACTCTCTCGATAGCTTCGTTTTTACAATACAGCACACCTCGATGATTAGGGGACTTACTTATAACCATGTGTTTAGTCTTCTTAATATTTAGTTCCAACCCGTATTGTTCACTTGTGTGTATAACTCTGTTGGTAAGTTCTTGTAGCCCTTCCAAGCTATCAGCCAACAAAACCGTGTCATCGGCATATCTGACGTTATTAATTAACTCACCATTCACCTTTACGCCGTCTGTAGTGTTTTCTAGTGCTTTCCTAAATATTTTCTCGGAGTAGAAGTTGAACAACAAGGGTGATAAAATGCAGCCCTGTCGGACTCCACGTTTGATTTCTAAGGCTTCTGACTCACTGTTTTCAAGATTGATGGTTGCTTTCTGATTCCAATACAGATTGGCAATGATCCTTATGTCCTTTCCATCTAAGCCCGTTTCATGTAGAACTTTTACCATTGTTTCATGCTGATATCGATCGAAAGCTTTAGCATAGTCTATAAAGCATATGTGTGAATGTTTTTAGGCGCTATTTAAAGCTATAGATTCGACTGGACTATTACGGGTATCATACATATCACATTAGACATTTTCACCAATACGCTAGACAAGGAAGCGGGAGGCCGGGCCTCTAACTATATACGACCGCATGCAGAAATGAGATGGATGATATAAGAACAAAACATGCAACGGATCGTTAAAGACAATGAAGCGCGAGACCGGCTTCCACCATATACGACCGCATGCAGAAATGAGATGGATGATAGATGATATTTCTAGCGAAGCGCGTTAAGATTGACGGCATTAATTCTAATGGATATAATATATTTATGCAAATAGTAAAATAATATAAATTTGTGATTTATTTAATTTGCAAAATTATTCGTGAGGCACTGCCTCACCTGCCTCATAGGAGAAGCCGCCACTGCTAGTTTCGTTTCCAAGACCTTCTGACATTTAAGGAGGAGTGTGAAACAGAATATATAAGCCTGGTTATTAAGGGGGGCTATGCTCGTTACTTACAACCTCGCCTCTACCAGTGGAGAATGCTTAGACAAGGCTTCCCTAATCTAAGGGAGAATGCCTAATTGATTTCGTGGCGAAAATCGAATGGTTACCCCTCGTACCAAATTTAATATTCGTTAAAGTTCGACTTGCTCGTAAGATGTCCGTACAAGACAGTGTTGCCAGACTTTTTTAACGACCTTCCTGACAAAAATCCTTCATATCCTTCAAAACAGTGGCGGGTGGCTGGCAAAACAAAATATATTACCAAAAAAAAAACTTTAATTTTTTAATAAAAATGAAAACAAAACAATCAAAAGATTCATATCCAGAATCAAAAATAAAATATTTAAATTTATATAGGTAAAGACAACATGATGCAACTAATAAATTGATTTTAATAAAATCAAATTAGTTGGTAAAATTATTGGAATATTTACTAAGTATACAATTTTGCCTGAAAATCCTTCAAATTCGGATAAAAACCTTCAATCCTTCAGTAGTAAAAATTTTAGATCAAAATCCTTCATATTGAAGCAAATCCTTTAATTCTGGCAACACTGGTACAAGAGAGGCTAATTACAGCCCAATGAGGACAGGGTTGCCATATAGTACTTAGTTTAGTACTTTCGACGTTTTGCTTGTTTTTAAATTTTAAGCAGTGAAATATTATAGGTTATGGTATTTGAATCCTGATTATGTTTTTTTCTTTCTCTTTTTTTTAACATATCGCAGTTTCTGCGATATGTTATACATCTCTTCCGCACGAAATCTCGACAACACGACAACCCCTGATCGCCTCTTGAAAATTTGCGTCTTATATAGCTGCTTCGTGAAAATAATGTATGTATGTTGTCCTGACTGTTGTTGTCGTCGTCGTCTCTTTTTGACATTTTCACATTTGCGTGTTTTTTTTTCGGAAACGGTTAAAGTGGGACAATTGAATTTGGTTTTAGAGAGGATAGAGAGGGAACGTTGTGTGAAAATTTTGAATATACAGGGTGTACCAGAAAAAAGTTATTAACCTTAAAGTCGAAAAATGTCGGATTCTCGTTGAAAGACATTATAGGTCGTAAAAATTATTTTAATCGATTTAAACTTTTTCGACGCATAGACGACCGTAGGCTACAGAAGCCCATTGTTTGCGAATGCGATCGGAAGTCAATTTTTTGATTTTTTTGATATCAATGTAGGGTCATGTTGGATCGTTAATAAACCGAATTGGGTGCGTCCGACATACTTTTGGTTTGGGTATTCGTTTAGGTCATCTCAAATACTACTTTTTTCAAATATATTGTTCTATACCTAACTGTAATAGAAATGGTCGAAAATTGTAAACCACCAAGCAAAATGTTGTTGCAGCAACGTTGTAGTAACTTTTCAAAGAGAGCTGCAATGTTGCTCTTTTTCTTGCGGCGTGAAGTTGGGGACATCCCTGCAAGCCTTAATCGGCCGTTCAGGAACGTTTCAATTGCAATATTGACAAATATATCGCTTCGGCAACATTCTAGCGATATTGATATTTAAATTACAGCAACGTTTCACGCAATTAATTGCAGCAACCTTGGCACAAAAACATTACAGCAACCTTGGCACAAAAACATTGCAGCAACCTTGGCACAAAAACATTACAGCAACCTTGGCACAAAAACATTACAGCAACCTAATTTTTTGAAATTATATTCGTTTATTCATTATTCATGTTATAAAAAAAAACAAATGTATTTATTTTGCTATATATAATATTATTATAGGAATAACATATATTCGGGGTGATTCACGGTGGATGGTGCGTTAGACGTTTATGGAGAACAGGCGATACGTTTTATTTGAAAATTTGGTCGTCCAAATAAACGACCATGGTATATCGTTCTAAAATATTTTCAGCATTGCGGCGTTGCCGCTTCTGCCCAAAACAGGTGGCAACATCGGTATTGTAAATGAAACCCCCCATATATTTTTAAATTTTTAGATTCTACGTAAAATTCAAATAATTTTTTTAATACAATATTCATTGTTATACGTTACGTTATATATATACTTAATAGTTTTCGAGATATTGGCTCTTGAAAAATGACAATTTTAACCTTTAACATCTTCTAGCATTCTAACTGAATGTCTTAGAGCAAAACGGCTGGTGTTCCTTCCTTCAAATTTTATTATCTTCCCAAAGAATCAACCAAATCAATCAATCAAAGTAATTAATTTCCTGCTTTCGAGTTCCATCCTGTTTAACCGAAAGTTGACAATTTTGGGAACATAATAAAATCAAGGACATCAGGAACATGTGAGCCGTTTTGCTCTAAGAGACATATATAGTTAGAATGCTAGAAGCTGTCAAAGTTGAAAAATGCCATTTTTCAAGAGTCAATATCTCGAAAACTATTAAGTATAGACTAGTAATGAATATATTAAAAAATAATTTGAATGTTACGTAAAATCTAAAAATATATAGGCTGTTTTATTTAAAATAACGATGTTGCTACCTGTTTTGGGCAGAAGCGGCAACGCCGCAATGCTGAAAATATTTTAGAACGATAGACCATGGTCGTTTATCTAGACAAACAAATTTTCAAATAAAACGTATCTCCCGTTCTCCGATTCACTGTAAATTACCCTATATATATATTAAGTAAACACTTTTCTTATATTTAATTCCTTCAAAGTTTGGTTTCCTTAACCCCTAATCTGTTTTAATTACTTCGTTCAAAACGTGTCTTAGCATGCTGAAACCAGTTTTTGTAAAAATTTTCAAAATCTTGATCTGTAAGTTCTTTAAAATTAGTTCGGACAGCATCTAAAATAAAAAAAAATGACAATCACTAATAGATACAGTGATTAAGTTATTACCGGAAAATTTTCTGAAGACTTGAATATTCATGATCGAGGAAAAATTTACCGTTTATTAATTTAAGCACGTGGGATTTCGGTTAGAAAATTTTAAACTCATTTATTAAAGAACCTACGTACAAATTAATTTTTTTATTAGAAATTACATATATTCTAGAAATGTCTTTGAAATGGCGTTTCAGGAAAATTTTCATTTATTAATTTTACCACAAACGTAAAAAATTTCCGGTTATTCTGTGGGTTTTAATGGTAACCGAAGAAAAATCAAGCTTCTGATTGGTTGAAATTAAGAGTGTAAAATTTTCATTAAAATTTTTAATTTGATTAAATACAAATCTAATGTAATTAATATAATATAGTATTGCCAAAGAAAAATTAAAATCTACCTGTTATAAGTGAAGTGAGTTTTAAAGTTTTTTTTTTGAAGAAGTAGTCCATACTTACTTACTTAAAGTTTTTGTTTTGTAGTTCCCCTTGGCACCAGTCCAACTTAAAAACTGCCCCACATAATTGGTGAAGACCTTTTCCAAACATCTGTACACTGCATCTTTCAAATTTCTTCCTCCAGTTAGTCTCAAAAAATGTATCTAAAATTTCAAAACACTGCTATTCTCACTTATGATTTGTGTGCAATTTCTCATAATAATTTTCTTTTTAAAAATAGCAAAAAATGGACAAAGGTCTAGGGTAAACTATAGGGTATTGGAATTGGCTTGTGACATACATTCTCATTCTACTGATTTGGAACCCGTAACTATATAAAATTTACTCGTGTATAGGTTATACGAATGAAAAATTTCTGTGTAGGTTTCGCAAACACATTTTTTACTAGTAACCTATTACTAGTACTAGATGCCTACAAATTCAACTTCAATTAACTTTAGGGAGTACACTATCTTAAGTTGTCTATTGAATTAACTTGCAAAAATTGTGTCTGCAAGCCTATCCAGTGAAAACTTTGGAATATCTGCAGTTATAATATACCGTATGCATGCGCTTTTTGTTTTAATTTTGGTAATTTTTTTGGAAGGGGTTCTTTCAGTTTAGTCTCCAGTGACGTGTAGTACCACACACAAGACACACCAATACAAATTAAATAATAAAATACCTAGGTTATGTTTTGTGTTTAATAGCACGACCTCCATTTCCAAAAATTACCTACCTAACAGAGAACAACTTGTTCTCTGCTAAAAAGTACCTAAGCATGCATAAAACTTTTATTAAATTTAATGTAACCTACCTTATTTCTTAATAAAACACTGTCCTTCACTCTTTTAAAAGAAATGCCAAGCCAAAATAAAAATGGCCGATCCGATCTGACTCCGAGACCGAAAACATAACCCCCCCGACCGACGCGTGGCGTACCTATTTGAAGCAATGATTGGGCAGCACAATTGCAATTACAAAAAGACATTCATAAACCAACATCGCTGCTAAGTTGCTATGTAATTTGCCTGAAACTTTCTAAACTGAAGATTGCTAAAATATTGCACGTTACAGGTTGCCCTTGAAACATTTCTCTAAAGTTATATATCGAACATAGCATAGAGAATCCGAAAGCTAAGTTGTGACAATATTTAATATGAAAGGTTTCAAAAGTCAACGTTGCGGGAATTAACTAAATAGAAAAGTTGTTTTAGAGAGTTCCACGGTGTTTACCTACAAGCTTTCAAATACAATATTGCTCTTGCAAGAATTTTGAAGGAAGATTGCAATGTTGCGAATGCGAGTGCGAGGTTTTTTGCTTGGTGGGAAGCGAAATAAAGTATTCTATATAAAAAAATTTTGCTGTTTTTTTTTCGTACGGAGAACAATTTTTGATTGAAATGATATATACCTTAGCAGAAAAAGCTGGTTAAACTGGCCTGTGGTTAAACTACAAAGGGAAGTAATTTTTTCGTTTCTTCATCTTTAATAGGAAAAAATCGGGAAGCTTTTGAATTTTCATTTAACATTTTTGTCGCGCCGCATTGGTTCACTAGTCTCCAAATGTCTGTATTGAACTTTTTGAAATTTTTTTCGCCGACTATATTAGGGGATAAGCAAGCTCTAATTTGCATAGCAAGCGCGCTTCTCGAAAACATATTTAGTGGTTCAAAAAAAAATTATTTATGAATATTTTTTAAAGCTTTTCTCATCAGACGTTTTACTATAACGACTGTAACAGTTTCAATTTTTAACAAAAATATTTTATTTTTCTCCTAAAACAGGCGCTGACGTCTTTTCAACATCCCTGCTTTTACAAAATTATCAATATATATTCGTAAATTTGAGAAAAATCGAGTTTTCCAGTACGAGGGCAGGCAACTTTTCGTTCATTTAATACCTTGTACGTCTTAGAGTAAAACGGCTGACATGTCCCTATCTTCGACTTTTATTATCTTTCCAACATTGTCAACTTTCGGTTAAACCGGAAGTACTATATTTCTTACAACCGGTTTAACCGGAAGTTGACACTATTGGAAAGATAATAAAAATCGAAGATAGGGACATGTAAGCCGCTTGGCTCTAAGACATATTGTTAGAAAGCCAGACGCTGTCAAAGTTCAAAAATCTCATTTTTCAAGAGTCAATATCTCGGAAACTGTTTAGTATAGACTAATAATGCTTTTATAAAAAAATGTTCAGAATTTTATGCAGAATCCAAAAAAATTATACAAAATAGGGGAATATTTAAATTTAAGATTTAGATATTACACCCCCTCCCTCCTAGGGGCTTGAAGTAACAAGATTGACAATATACGCAAAAGATGTCCCCCTCGAAATAAAAATCGACGGGTCCGAGCGTTTTTTTTTTAACTAACGTGAAACCAGATATTTAGCCTGTTTCGTTTTAAATGGGAAACCCTGTATAATAAGTCCACTTGTGGCCCCACTGAAAGTAATCATTTAAAAATTCCGCCATGGACAGTAGAGCAATATGGCAACGCTGTCCTCATTGGGCTGTTTCTTCTCGTGTCCGTTTACGTACTGGGACTGGGTAGATCCAGGTTCAAGAACTAAACCCTTTATTTTTCTGTGGGTTCAAGGACATAATAAATCGTACAATTACAATCATAAATCATACAAAAACAAAGGTTAAAAAAAAACTTTCGCAAGCACAAGTGGAAAACAAAAAGAGATAATGTTAATAATTGTATCCAGTAAAATATTTGGGCAGCAGTCAATTTTAAAAAAATGTGATTTAATAGGGCGTTTGTTTAGTAAGGTAAATAACTTTTTTAAAATTAATATATTACTAATATATTTGAAATTGAACACTGAATGGTACTTGGTTACTTTCATGTTTAATGAAATTTTATCTTATCTACTAAGCCAAAAAGAACAACAATTTTACTAAAATAAGTCGGGGCACTATATACCTATAAAATACCGTAGCCAAAATATTGCTGAAAATTGTAAATTTTACAGGGCCTAAAAACCAACATTAAAGGTCAAACAATAAATTATATCAAAGTTGGAAATGGTCCTAAAAATGTTTTATGTTTTTCTGGAGCTCTAGGAACTATTTGGAGTGATTTTAAACCTCAGATTGAAAGGCTAGATAGGAATCAGTTTACTACAGTTGCATGGGATCCCCCTGGATATGGCCTAAGCAGACCACCTAACAGAGTGTTCAACACCAAATTTTATGAAAATGATGCCGATGTAGGGTTTGATTTAATGCAGGTAAAGTTCACTTTTGAATTATTTTCATTAGTGCATTGTATACTGCTTACACCCAAAACAAACTAGGCACTAGCCAATCTTTTCACTATTCTGATATTATGTAGACTATATTGTAGATTAGGTACCTACACCTTTAATAAAATTGGCAAATAAGATAATTGCAAATATTAAGAAGTTTACCTTTTTGGCAATAGGAACCCAAGTTGTGTAAGTATGTATATTTTTTTAGAATTTAGGAATGGAAAAATTTTCACTATTAGGTTGGAGTGATGGTGGCATATCAAGTTTAATTTTGGCTGCAAAATATCCCGAAAATGTTGATAAACTTGTTGTTTGGGGAGCCAATTCCTATATTCTTTCCCAAGACATTGAAGCTTTCGAAAGTAAGGCACTCTTTCAGGAAATATTAATTTTTTTTTAAACGTAGGGATTAATAGCTGGGGGGGGGGGGGGGGGTTTAGTTTTTAATTAATATAAAATATAAGTATTTAAAAAGTGGCCAAACACCTGTCCCAAATGGCGAATGCGAATAATAATAGTTAATACTCCTTTATTTCAAATTAATTACATATTGCATAAGTGTTAAGTATTTCTTACCTTTTTCGGAATTTTTTCAAATTGTTTTTTTACCATTTTAGAAATTCGTGATATTAGCAAATGGTCAGACAGAATGAAAGCTCCGCTAATAACCCTATATACAGAGCAGGGTTTACAAAAAATGTGGAATGACTGGTGTGACACAATGGTGGAAATTTATAAAAATGGCGGAGATATTTGCAAATCCAGTCTCAAAGATATTACATGTGAAACCTTAATTTTACATGGTGATAAAGATCCTATGGTTCCTGCCGAACATCCCCAGTATTTATTAGAAAATATAAAAAAGGCAAAGTAAGTTCTTATATATAATAATGTCGATACATTCCACTGTTCAAATTAATTATGTGAGTTTGTTTACATGAGCTTTTTTCATTTTAGATTACATAAGTATCCAGAAGGAAAACACAACATCCATTTAAAATACGCAAGTGACTTTAACAAAATTGTATCAGACTTTATTTTATCCAAAGAAATATAAATAAATATTACATTTTCTTAGTAACCTGTCGTTTGTTATACATAGTACAAGAACCAAAACAAGTTCTATTTGTTAACTATGTTGAAGTTAGGTTAGATCTTACAATTTAATGTAAATATTATTTTCTAAGATAAAATACCTACTTATTAACATTCTTCCACAGTATTAAAGGGGTTGACTTAAATCTAACATCAACATAATTTACTTAAAAATATAAAGAAACAACCAACGTTCACTTTTTGATTTATTTCAAGTCAGTTAAAGCCGAAACCAAAATTCCACCCGACACCATTTCCTTTACAATATCCAAGCCTCCTACAAGCTCACCATCCACATATAGTTGAGGATATGTTGGCCAATCCGAATAAGTTTTAAGACCTTGACGAACAACATCATCTTTCAGAATATCAAATGTATCGTAGGGCACCCTAGATGAAAATAAAAAGACTCCTCATAAAATTGACGATTTTAACTTTGTTTGACCAAATTATGAATATTAAATACAACATAGCTTACCTTGTTTTGTTTAAAATTTCAACCATTTGCCTACTAAATCCACATTTAGGGTTGTGTCTGTCTCCTTTCATAAACAACATTACTTTGTGTCGATTAATTAATGACTTTAATTGCTCTTCCAGAGCTTGCTGTACATTTCGCTCTTCCAGAGCTTGCTGTACATTTCGCTCTTCCAGAGCTTGCTGTACATTTTGCTCTTCCAGAGCTTGCTGCACATTTTTCTGAGGTTCATCTTGATCTTCTTGCCTATTGGGCCCATTGCTATGTGAGGTTACAACAGCTGTTATCTTCGCTGCATCGGCTCCATCAATTCTATCAATATTCTTATTTGAATGAAATAGAAGAACTGTAGGTACAGCTTCTATGTGGTACTTTAATGATACTTCACTTAACTCTTCAGCTGAGCATGAATAGAATTTTACGGATGCATAGTCGCTTTGTTTGGCTAAAGCATCTAGGACCTCGTTTACTTGAGAACACTGATCAGCCCAATCTGCTTGGAAATGTACTACAGTTAAATTCGATTCGCTGGAAATTTTTAGCAATGTTACACAATATTTTCAAAACGAAAAGGGATATACTCACTTGATGGCTTCATCGAATGATCTTTGGTCATTTATTAAGGCCGGCATGTCTTTTTAATGAAGTATTTTTTTCAGCACTTTTTTAAAACCGAAATTGATTCTAGATAATAGATAACATTTGAGGTTAGGAGCTGTCAAAAAAAGGGAATGTTTATAGTTTCGGGGACGGATTTCAGTACACTTTTTTCCTAGACTGGGGTGAATTTGAACTATAATTTAGATTATAAAGTCTTTCAGTATAGAATTTGTTAAATATAGTGTAAATAATAGAACCAGAGGGGGTTATTGTATTTATTTACAAAACTAAATAACCGAGTTCCTTTTAAATAGTAAAGCAAAGCACAACAAAGATTTTTTCCTACCCCCTTGCCGCAGTTAAGTATGCCGATTGCCGATCTCTATTTCTCATGCGAAGTTGTTCGCGAATCGTTCCTTTAGCAACGTAGCTCAGCAAAGATATTTAGCTTTGCTGTTTAAAAGAAAAATCTTTAGTGTTACTACGTACAACCACAGAAAAAAAGGGTTTACGTACAACCACGAACTATAATCCAAATCACACCTGACAGTAGCTTAGCTACTGCGATTGGTTACATTTTAAACCAATAGGGACAAATCACATTAAATAATTTTAATTTTTACCTTTTTTATTTGGTATACAATATTTTAAGGTGGTATGTAAACGATATTCTTCTTTTAGTGAAAATTACCTCTTATACCGGCAAATAGAGTCGCCCGTTGATATGCTGACAAACTGTGCTAGGTGGTAATGTAAATGTAATGAAAAAAGCATATGTGATAATTTTGTACCTCTCCAGAATGAGAAGAGTTCATACATGTGTATGTTAAGTGGAGAAACCTCCCGACGCATCAAGGATGCGTTTATCCTCAAGCTTACACAAGATTAGAGAAGAAAAAATTGGCTGGAGGCTAAAAAGCCAAAGGCCATTGCAATCGTCAAACAGAATAGAACATCGGTTGCGCACAAAAAAGGGACCGAAAAAGCTGTGGGTTAAAGTCCCGACAATCGGATTCTATTTTGATGTTTTTGTTAAATTATTAAACTAACTGATTCCTGTTTTCATTTTTTCATACTTATTTTTCTTTGTGTTGTATTTGTCTCCGTAACCGCAGGAATAATATTAATTAATTCTATTTATATAAAAATATAAGTATAAACTTTTTAATAGAGGCTTTAAAATGTCCATATTAGTGCAGTATGTAATAGTACGAGGGGACCTCTTAAGAGAACTTAAATGGCCCGTTGGAGCCGTTATAGCACAGACTTGTCATGCAGTTACAGCTATAACACACCTGTGTTATGACGATGAAGACACCAAGTCTTATCTCACAGACTTAGATAATATGCATAAAATAGTTTTAGAAGCCCCAGACGAACAAAGTATACGCAATCTTAACACTAAGCTAGAAGAAAATAGTATCAAGCACAAGTTATGGATTGAACAGCCAGAAAATATTCCTACCTGTATTGCTGTTAAGCCTTATCCAAAGGTACAGATTCAAAAGTTTTTTAAAAACTATAAATTGTTTAAAACATAGGACTGTTCTAGGTATCAATAAATACTCGAATAAATATTAAATGTACTAATTATTTTTTAATATTTGTATAGCTCTTATAATTAACCGGAAATAATAAATGGTTAGTTTTGATTGTTGTCTAGTATAACCTAGCATACCCGCATCTTATCTTGTGGTCTGAGCTACAGAGAACATAAAAAACAACACTAAGTATATTTTACTTAAGTAATTTTTTCAATAGGTATATTTTCAAAATAGATACATAATCTACAATAGGTACAAACGAGGGTACAAACAAATTGTTGCTGTAACACAAAAATAATATTTCAGTCAGTTTAAATTTGGGTTAATCCATTGGCCTTAAAACCCATGAAATCAATGTCATTAACCATCCATATTCCTAAAAATCTTCTTTATCGAATTGCTTCAAGAATAGCTGGTTGTTTCTTTCCTACTGGCAGTAAAATGGCCGTTACAATTAAAACTAAAAATAAGGTATTACAGTTAGTTTCAGTTGCAAAGTGTCTGTCTGTATTACATCCCTTTTTCTCAGAGACTGTTTGACATAGGAAGCTGAAACTTACTTGCTACATAGGTTCTACAGTAATGCTTACTAATGCCAAACTATAATAATAAAAAAATGAACATATCAACACAAATAATTAAAAATAATTTTTTACTACCCCAATTATGTAGGGTACCGCGGTGCATACTTACTTAAATGATTAACTGCAAATATAATAAACATATATTCGCAGTAGTTGTAAAATATAACTCCGACCAAATTAGATCCACCCATGGCTCCCAACCTGCCAAACATTAAGGATATCGCCAACGCCATACCTCTTATATTTGTTGGGTACAGATCGACGGCAAAAGCGTTCACTACACCTATGCACGATGATATTAGCAGATAGATTCCGCTCAGAACTATAATTGTTGTGTGGCCTGTGATGTATTGGGCTGCGAGTCCACATACCGCTGTTGTAAATGCCACCCCTAAAAATGACGATATTTTATGGTAAATATTTTTACTATTCATGTTAATACACTCCCACTGGCATTTTTTGAAACCTTGTTAAAAATACATTTAATCTACACACACATAACTATTTTAATAATTCTTACCTACTAGTAACACTTTTTTTCCAACTCTATTTATAAGTATACCAATTATTATGTATGTAATTCCTATTGAAGCTCCAATTATAAGGACAACCAAGAAGACTCCCGTATCTACCGAGTCATTACAAACCTTAAAAAAATTGTAAGTTGTACTATTTTCTGAAGGAGTCAACAAAGCTAAACGGCATGGTATCTGCTATGTCTATATGTCTCACCTCGATCGTTTCCGTTCCATCGGTATCATTTCTCCATAACCGTTCCTGGTACAGTTCAAAATAAGATCGTTGAAACTTGGTTTCGATAATTGATTCTTCATGAAATGAGCCACATAGGGTAACTTTGGCACTCGTCACTTTTTCGCTGTATTGTGCCAATATGTTTAAAATTTCTGGAAACCATATACTTAATGCGGAAGCCCTAAAAATGTACTCTTCTATTTATATTTGTTACCACTGATCTTGTTTTTGTGTTGTTGATTATAATAATTTAAACTTTTAGATGACCATTGTTTGTGTCGTTTGCAAATCAATCTTACAAAATTCCCTTATTCTTCACCCTTATATAGGACGTGTTATACCAACAACTTCTATAAACAAGGACACATCCATTGCGTTCTCTAACCAACTCAATGACACATCGCTTATTTGTGACGTCAGCATCCGGAGTCTTATATTTTTGTGTGACTTTTAAATTTACCTATACACTTGAAACTATCGTTATTTAGGTACATATTTAAGCTGGCATTTAAGGAAATTATGCGTTAGGTACTTAAAACATAACATAAGGGAGAAAACTTTTATCCAGATAGATAAAATTACCTAACTACTTAATTTATCTTAGATATTTTACTGTATTTTTTAGATAAATGCATACCTACCTATTATGTTAAGGTAAATATTTATACAATATATAAAAAATAATAATCCATTAAAGTAAAGTGTCTACCGAGGAGTCTACCATCGCTTTTACTCGCGACATGCACCACCTATCGAATTTATTTCAAGATATATTTGCTTATTTAAAACTAATTAAGTAATTTTGGTACATTCTATACTATTAACGATCTCCAAGATATCAAAAATATTGGCAGGCGTTCGGCTGTCACCCAATATCACAAGTAAAATTTAATTAAGCAGGTATAAATTTGGTATCACTAAATAGTTACCTAAAGGTTCAAACGTTGTTTGTCTTGTAAAATATTTTTAATTTAGGCCTTTCATTAGGAGAAAATAATATTTAAAGTTGGCCTATTTATACTAACTCAAACTATAGTATATTTTGAAAACGAAAGGGCAATCGGAACATCTCTTACATGAGAAACCGAGTTCAAGGATATGTCTTTCGGCCTTTCAATATTTTTTTAATTGAAGTAAATCGTATGGGCGTTTTCGGAGAATTTTGGTGACTGCGTAGGGCAAAAATTGTGATTTACTGATGCCCCCGCTATATTCCCCCCTTTATAGTCTAAATAAGGATTAATATGAATTTCATCCATAAGCAGACCAACATTTTTGTCTTGATCATTTAAATATTTAAAAATATTTTTTGCATAAGCCAAAAATATTTTTTTCTCATCGACATGGGGATCGGTTAAATATTTATTACAGATACCTTTGATGGTTTCGGGATGGGGTAAAATTATTGGCTACTGATTTCTTTAATATCTGTAAACAGCTGTATCCTTGTTTATAGGAGTTGTTGGTTATACTCACGATAAAAAGACTCCAAATTGCATGTAACAAATTAGTATAGTTTTAAAAAGGTATTCTTTTCCAAAGAAAACAGCTGTCTGTCTCCATACTTGTTTTAATATACCAATTTTTTCCCCTGTTTCAGTCGCTTGCTCTTCGTCAAGTATTATCGTCGATACTGGATACTCGTGACATTTTTTTCCTGTGTTAATTACAAACATTCTTGTTAGGATTTTTAATGTCTCGTCGTGTTTTCCTTGGGCCAGTAGAAATTTGGGGCTACAAAGACATTTCAAATACTATATAGGGGAGTTTCATTAAATTCATTACTATAGTTGTTTAACTCGCCACAACGTCTAGTAATCCACGTACATGCATATATACTGGATATTTATACAAACCATGCCTTTTCGATTATAAAGAAGTGAGTGAGACAGCATATACTAGCCTGTTCATAAAGGCACTTTGACGCATCCAGGTGGGGGGCGTCTCCGAGGGATGAGATCCACCTCAGGTGGCGTCTTAAAGTCAGCGGCACGGAGTTCAACTAAATAATTTGAGGCCAGGTTAGGTTTGCTTGTCAAATCATGACAACACGTTGACATCGGTTTATTTTTACTTCAATAAATGTTTAAACGTCTGCTAAACAGTATGTTGAAATAAAACTGTTTACTGTTTAAATTTCAAATCTAAAAGTGTCTTATTATTATTAACTTTTAAAAGGTATAAAACTAGGGAGTATTTTTTCAGGAAAGTTATCGAGAAGATACAATCAACGCTAATCTCAGTATATTTTTAAGTGACTGCCATCTCCATGAGTGACGCGTGACGTCACGAGATTAGCTGGAATTATTCGATGTTGGTTGTGAATTTGCACGTGTATATAATAAAAAAAAAACATGCCTGTATTCTGTTTCACTTACTCCTCCTTAAATCTCAGAAGACCTTGATACAAACCTTACCTTTCAGGTAAAATAGACAACATTGTGGCGACAATTAAACTTGGCAAGGCATAAATAATAAGTAGGAGTCTCCATGGACGAAAGTCTACACCCAATGCTTCCATGGGATAGCTCCATTCTTGCGGTAAAATTAGCCAAGCCATTCCTGAAATAAAAACATTTGCATGCATATCTTGGGAATGACAAATGTTTAGATCGAACTATACGCCTGTGAAATGTTATATCTTGTGACTTGTGATTTCCGTAATACAGTGTGTTTCAAGTAGATACTTTTTTATCTGATACAAATGACGACGAAAATGAAAAGGTCAATAGTTATCTTAAAAAAATACGTTAAGGTTGTTTTCTTAATATTGAAATTGTCTTAGGAGTATAGGTACCTAGGTACCTGTAAAGGTACCTAGGTACCTGTAACTTCTTCTCACAAGCAGTAGGGGAGAAAGGTCATTATATTATTAAAATTGACGTTGATCAAAAACATGCTTCGAACTTCCATGTTAAAAGACAAGCTCAACGCTTTGACTTTACTCAGCATTGAAAGTGACAAGACAGGGTTGTGAATATAATATAAATAGCTTTATTAGTGCGAAGTGTAGACGTCTACGAATTAGTCAGGGACCCATATCAGATTCTAAATCCGGCTCTGGTGCATACTCTATCGGTAGGTAGTACTTATTTAATTTACGGAGTGTCGTCAAAGTACCGTTGCTGCGTCAGAAATATTTAAGCACTTATTGCGTTAGACAGAACCCTCTTGGACTCTATAATAATAACTGTATATTTAAAAATTTCTATTTAAACTTTTTGTTGAGGTTAATGTTAATGACATATTATAAAGTTAAGAAGTATTAACTTAGGAAACACAATGTATTTGAATTTGCCTGCCGCATTCTTTAATATACATTTTTACCTGGAATGTACATTTGTCCGCCTGCTACAAAGGAGCTTATCCATGATATGATCATGGGACGGTATGTGTCATCGTGATATTCACCTGCGTAAACGTAAATTATCGAAGATGAACCACCAATTCTAAAAATAATTAATAATAAATTATAAAATCCACATTTATTAATTTGATCATAAAACTGGCATTTGATTTTTTTCTAACAAAATGCTTTGGAATTTGGTAAGTTCTCGCTAATCGTGAGTGACAGTGTCTGGGTCTTTCTCACATATCTTTTGACGTAGGTAATAAGAGGCACAGGTGTAGAAAATAACTAGGAATATATATCTATTATGATAAAGGTTTTCAAAAAATTATAAGATCTTAGGCTAAGTTCCAAGTTCGACCCTGGAAATAGTCGTAAATTGCATAAGTTCAGATTTACAATTTCATTATAACCTGCGGTGTTACAACAAAATTAATCCAATAATATACAAATAATAACGATTGCAGCAGCGATTATAAAATTTACAATATCATGGAAATCTACTCCGATATAAAATCATCTGGAAAAACAATTTGATTACAATAATACCTGATTATAATTAACGTGAAAGAAAATACACATAACGGCACTTCCTCAGGTTAAGAATATATACCCTTTCACATCACCTTTTCAAGGTGGTTGTGACATATACCTATAACTATAGTGTTTCTAGTTTTTGCTATTATACCGTTGGATATTATCATAGACATTTACCTTTAGATACGTACAGCTTATCTCCTGCGCAAACAAAAGTTACGTTTTATGGGTGAAAAATGCGTCCGAGCGCACGGCTTACCGGTCCGATGCCTTTCCTCCCAGCAGAATTGGGCATGCGCACAAACCTCTTGTTATCGGCCTGTCCTTCTTTATCGACATGCTCAAAATACACTCCAGAACCGGCTCGGCGTTATTTTTGTTGTTGTGTTTTAAGTTTTCTCTGTGGATTCCTTGTTGTTTATTGTGGGTAGGTACCTATTTAATATTTACGGATTTCTAGTTTTTGTGTAGTTTAATGAATTGTGTTTGTGCTTTTAGTGACTCCGATTGGAATATGACTAGTATCAGCCGTTGTATTATTTTGTTATGCCCAAAATACCAGATATTTCGTATTTTCAGTAAGTATGGAGTAGTGTTGTATCTTGATATATAACTTTATTTTATTATGATCAACTTAAACACATCTAACTAGGTTTAGGCTACACAAACAAGGTACGAAAATAAAGAGAAACACACACCGATACAGATTATCCCGATGCATGCAATATATTGCTTCAAAAAGTTTTAAAGACACTTTTCTCTATACATAGTATAAAACAAGGTCGCTGTCGTTGTCTGTCCGTCCCCTACCAGCTATATATGCTTAAATCTTTAAAACTACGCAACGGATTTTGAAGCGGTTTTTTTTAATAGATAGAGTGATTCAAGGGGAAGGGTTTTATGTATAATAGCGACCCGCCCCGGCTTCGCACGGGTGCAATTTCAGAAAGTGGCATGCCGGGTACTAATATATCGGGTTTGTTCGGGTTTGTATTTATACCAGCGGGTTGCAACGCATGCCGGATACACGCTAGTATTATATAAAAGGAAAAAGTAAATACCAATAAGGTATGGTTATATTATTCCAAGGGTGAAAGTATTCCACGGGTCACGTTCTCGGGCAAAAACTCTTTCAAATTCTTAAACAAGAAATTGAGCTTAAAAATGTTTTACACGTATCCAAGTTTTTGCCAAATTGTAAAAATCAATACAAGTTATACCAACTAATATTTGACTTGAGGTTAGGTACGCGATAATGTCGAAGATTGGTTATTTTTCTGGTTTTGTTTGCTTTTTATATTCGATTTTATAACTTTATCGTTTAATTGACTTGTTCTCTTTCTTTATAAACTAAAAACATGACGACGAATCATTTTTAAACAAATTTTAGAAACACCTTCAAAAACAATTTTGTATTCTTAAAATCTGATAGGTTTGCAACTACTAAAAATGCCAAAAATAACTACCTACCTTATTTTCCAACTTGATCAAAAATTGAGAAGAAATTCCAACTTTTTGGAAAGAATTAGGGGCAAATTTTAGCTGTTTCCACTTAAAAATAAATTGAAAGTCAACTTTTACAATGTCTTGAGCAAAGCACTTAACTTTTAAAGCCCAGACCTGTCTATTTTCCCATTCGTTAAAGGATAATTTTGCAGTGCGCATGCCTATTTCTGTGTGGTTTTGTTTACATGCGCGAGGCCATAAGTTTGGCACTTCCGTGATTATTGGTTGCTTATCCAAAGGTAAAAATCTATGGATATTATAACGTTTAAGAATCTTCTCAAAAAAGTTCGATGACCCTGACCCCCCTGGTTGTGAATGACTTGTTAAACTTTTAATTTATTTTTGTATGCCTAATTCCTATGGACCCGTAGTGTAAAATAAGTAGTATATAATCTGTATAGATCTTATTCAAACATTATATTTATTTAGGGAAAATAGAAATGGAAATAATAAATTCACATTGTATGTAGGTAATTTGATGTTTGTTTTTATGTAACAATTTAATTCAATCGCAGTAGAAAAAATGATTAAAGATATGTAAACTTGAAGGACCTTTAAGATACTTACAAACCACCATTTACAAACCGCAGCAGTATAAATAACCAAGTCCAAGGAACAATACTGCACAACAAACT
Source organism: Polydrusus pterygomalis (assembly GCA_963969555.1). Taxonomy (NCBI): domain Eukaryota; kingdom Metazoa; phylum Arthropoda; class Insecta; order Coleoptera; family Curculionidae; genus Polydrusus; species Polydrusus pterygomalis. Next base: position 14,809,022 of record OZ018383.1, read on the forward strand.
CACTAGCGAGCTCGAAATCAAAGCTATACATAGAACTTTCTTTCTTCCCTTGGTGTCAGCCAAAAATCCCCAAAGATGCGACGTCGCTATTATGCCCATAAAACTTATGGACGCCAAGATACCCTTTTGGGATAGAGATAGGTCGAGGTCGCATTGGGCGGCGGGAATTATAAAGGCCATGCACATGGTTTCGACGATGACGCACATGAGACATCCGCCCGTGGCGAGTAAGATGAACAGGTTGTACTTTCCATAACCTAAAAAAATTGTTCATTCAAAAATAGAATGAAAACATCTATAAAGAACCTGATAACGTTGCCGTACTGAGAAGGGTAGTGTTTCACGAGACGACGAGAAATCTCGCCTCTCTAACATCTCGTCCCGTCTCGCGAGAGTCTCGAAATTTCTCGTTCTCGCAATATGACGTCATAAAAAAATTTGCAAAAGCTCCAAGTACACACGGGTTTTTATTATTACCATTCAACCTTCTGAAACAACTTTAAAAAGCGTTGCTAAAGTTAAAATCTAACAGTTCTGGCACAGTGTTCTTCAGTGACAGCTCGTGATACCAATCAATAAATCATATCTCCTTTATACCTACTTATTTATACAGAAACTCCATTCTCCTCTCCTTTTTAACACGCTTTTATTAGCTTCACCTGTACAGTGTCCGCAAGAAAGTTCGCATCAAATGGGATTTTTTTTATTATTAGGTATAGGTAAAAATTGAAAAAGCAGTTAGTTTTTGCTTACCTGAAAACCAAAAATGACGTATACTGAAGCAGCTGCACGATTTGCGTTACCTGTCAAATTTGACATTTTTAATAAAATAGGTTCAAAAATGCCATTATGTATCAAAATATCGAAAAGCTTTATTCGAGAAAGTTGTTTATTTAGGCATTTTTAGCCTCTGTACGAAATTTTGATAGTCTAATACAATTTTTATTTTTTGCCAGATTCTTGAAAATTTTGATCAACCCTCGTAGATTAACTTTTATACATCGATGTAAAACCATTTGCCTTTACTTCATTTGTAATCTTAATGCAATTTTATGTAAAATTTTTGTTTCCAATTATTTATTTTGCTTTAAAAACGGAAATTGTTATTGATCAGTATGTAATGTTTGATGCAAAGTTTATCTAATTACATCAGTTTTGCCAAAACCGACGTTTCTCATTTTTCTTAAGTTAGTAAACAGATGTACAAAAAGAAAATATTAGGAAGCTTTCGTTGAAATTTTACTTAACTAATATTAAATTAAATTAATTATATTAAACTATATTTTTGTTGAATAAAATGTTTCGAGCGATTAATATTTATTCTTTTTGATCCAATATTAATTAAGTAAAATTTCAACGAAAGCTTCCTAATATTTTCTTCTTGTACATCTGTTTACTAACTTAAGAAAAATAAGAAACGTCGGTTTCGGCAAAACTGATGTAATTAGATAAACTTTGCATCAAACATTACATACTGATCAATAACAATTTCAGTTTTTGAAGCAAAATAAATAATTGGAAACAAAAATTTTACACAAAATTGCATTAAGATTACAAACGAAGTAAAGGCAAATGGTTTTACATCGATGTATAAAAGTTAATCTCGAGGGTTGATCAAAATTTTCAAGAACCTGGCAAAAAATAAAAATTCTATTAGACTGTCAAAATTTTGAACAGAGGCTAAAAATGCCTAAATAAACAACTTTCTCGAATAAAGTTTTTCGATATTTTGATAAATAATGGCATTTTCGAAAATATTTTATTAAAAATGTCAAATTTGACAGGTAACGCAAGTCGTGCAGCTGCTTCAGTATACGTCATTTTTGGTTTTTAGGTAAGCAAAAACTAACTGCGTTTTCAATTTTTACCTATACCTAATAATAAAAAAAAATCCCATTTGATGCGGACTTTCTTGCGGACACTGTATGTATGTTTGTTTGTTTGTAACCGACTTCTTTGAACCCGATTTTGACCCACTTTAAACGGTCAGATTTAATTTCAATTTTGTAGACTTATCAAGAACCGCTGAGAATACAATAATCTAATACGCAAAAAATTCTCCTGTCAAATTTTGACAGTTGTCAGGTATAAATATAAAACGAAGATGCGATTTTGACGAAACAAATTATGGGGTCGTATAGTATTCGATGCAGAGACTTCGGGAAAAATAAGCGAAAAATTCTCCTCTCAAAATTTGACAGCTGTCAATATGTCAAATCGTTTAAAAAAATGATATTAATGAAAAAACTATAAGGTCGTATGTATATTGACGGTGGAAAGTTGAAAAAAATACGCAAAAAAATTCTCTTGTCAAAATTTGACACCTGTCAATATGTCAGAATTATTACAATAACCGATAGTAATGAAACAAACGTGGGGTCGTATAGATATTGTCGCTAAGAATAGAGAAAAATTAAAAACAAAAATTCTACCCGTCAAAATAAAATTTTGACAAATTTTTCTTAAAAATTTTGAAAATTTTTGTCGTTTGTTCGGGTTTGTATGTGTTTGTTTGTATAATCGACTTCTTTGAACCCGATTTTGACCCTTTTTAAACGGTCAGATTTAATTTAAATTTTGTAGACTTATCAAGAACCGCTGACAATACAATAATATACTAATCTAGCTCAATCTACTCAAAAACAATTTTTTTTCTTAACAATAATTCAAACTAAAAAATGAAAAATAAATGTAGTTTAAAAAAACTATAAAACATCCTTTAATAATTAATCAGACTAAAAAGCGGATAATAAATATAGTTTAAAATAATTCTGAAAATTCCTAACATAGGCAGAAAATAATAATGAACGATAAACATTAGTATTATTGTGAAAATAGCGAGGGGTGCTCGATATACGAAAAATATAGCACAAAGCGCCCCACGCTTTTTTCACAATGTTTATCGTTCATTATTATTTTCTGCCTATATTAAGAATTTCAAGAATTATTTTAAACTATATTTATTTTCCGCTTTTTAGTCTGATTAATTATTAAAGCGTGTTTTTTACTTTTTTTGAACTATATTTATTTTAAAATACAGGACTTTGTATTCGTATTAAATCCTTGTGGTAAATAGTATGGACGAACTTAACTCCACAACTATACATACCAGCTAATTTGACAGCTTCACTATATAGTTTCGTTCCTTTATATGCACTTTTATCCATAGCCGTTGTCATTGTAACAATTTCTTTTAGTTACATAAAAACATGTACCAAACGGGGTAAAAAAAAATGTCGCCACTTTTGTGTTATCGGCTAACGACGGTTGTACCCCGACAACTAAATTATTTTCTATAAGATGCTTAATATCCGCGTCCGTTTGTTTGGTAAAAATATAGAAATATGATGTGATGCATTCATTATCAAGTTTTATTATTTTATTAGACAATGGTTCAGTGGCGTGAGTCTTTAATTACCATCAATTCGGAATCTGCGCTGGTGTAGAATCCGCGAGACGTGGCAACGTCTGTCCCCCTAGCGGTAGCAAATGTTAAATAAGAAAATGTAATATTGTCACCGGGGGGGGGGGGGGGGGGGGTTAAAAAAAAAAGTATTTTTTTCAAATTATTTTATGTTTTTTTTTAAACACCTAGATTGAGTGGTACCTCATTTAAAAGGTATTTTCAAGACCTTTTAAATAAGACCTTACTCACTGCTCTAGTGTAAGTAGTTCTTGAGATATATTGATTTATTTTAATATATGTTTTGGGAAAATGGTCATTATTTTTGATTTTTAAAAATCAATTTAAAAAAAACTACTTATCAGAAAAATTTGAAATTTTGGATTTTTCATCTACTAGATGGGTAGAATAATTGTACCAAAAATTATCAAAATCGGAGAGGTCACCTGCCAAACCTCTGGTTGATTTGATATATGAGATGACCCTTCGACATGTTGTCGAGAAGTGAGCTACTCCTGAACCAAGTAATGGATCTAGTGACCCATAAAAGGGACGCATGTCTGTTACCGATCCAGGCGGATTGGGGGACGCCCCGAATCAGAGGATTTGGTAATACGGACGTGGAGTGATACTGGATCCCGACGGATTAGGGGGCTCTGCGGCAACATCCTTCAAGTCGCACCACGGAGACGTAATAGGCTTTTCCCGTCGAGGTATGTGGTGGACAAGAGGTGTTACAACAGGACCGTAAAAACTGTGCCGGTAAAATTGTGGTTCGGAACCCACGTAAAACTGTAGGTCCCGTCTGGCTGACATTACCCAGACGTAAAATGGAGTTGGCAAAAAGGGTCGCACTGGCCTACTTGCTTGGCGCTATGCCGGCGCTCCCCTTTACTACTACTACTACTACTACTACTAGGTATATATTTAATACAGACATTAAAAACTACCATTTGTAAAATCATCCCTAATTGGACCAGGTCCACACGGGCGTAAATTAGACAGCGTACCCATTCTCCATTCTCTAAGAGGTAATTGGTTGATTATCCGCCATTTTAAAAATATCTGCCTAATCGACCAATAACGTCACGATTAAGCTGTCAAATTTACGCCCGTACTTAATGGGTCGCTGGAGATCTGACTATCAATGCACTAAACCGGATGTGCTAAGGAAGATTGATCCTAATTAGTGATGTAAAATTTTCGGTAATAATCTTTTGGAGAATATTCTCGAGAATATTCTCCTCTCACATCACTAGTCTCACCACCACCACACCATTTACAATTCACACAGCTGTATACGAGTATACGTTCGCGCTTCTAGGGGATTTCCCTGAATCACTGTTGCCAGACGTAAAACACTGTTGCCAGAGTTATAGAAAAGGTTAGAGAATCTCAAAAATTTCAGTTCCATTAGCAGCACAGTATTGTTGAATAATGAACTGCTTTTAATACAGCAATTTTGTTAAGAAATAAATTGTATCTTCTCAATGCGACGCATTTTGTTTCCAGTAAAGCGCTTTCTCTACAATGAAGAAAGCAAACCAGCGTCCCCAAAAACGAATTGTATCCGTTAGAACTTATAATCCACTAAGACGTTGGTGGGGGTTCGTAGCAATCGCCGCGCGCCGTAGCATTAGTTTCAACGTATTTCTTGCGCAGGTCACATCGTTGTTCGGAGTCTTGAATTTCATTGATCGTATCAATATCTGTTTTAATTCATTTATTTTTACCTTACCTATATTTAAGTTTTTTTAAACGTTGTATATCAGATAAAGCAATAGAATATTCTTATTTCGCCCAACTCATCATTAGTATTGCACTTTATAAGCTAGGGACGAATTTCATCATCTCAGTAAACCATGTTGCATAATAGATAATCATAATATGCAATGTTAAACAACAAGAACAATATCACACTAGAAGCTATTTAAATGTTTGGAAACTACAGTGCTGATTTTTAGTGGTAAGTATATGCTTTATTAACCGTAGCAAGCAAATATTATTATGATTAATGTCAAGTTTCATTACAACTGCCAGTCGGAACTAATACGGTATATAAAACCAGATTACACCCCCAATAGAACTTGATAATTACTGTGAGTGTGAGTATTCAGAGCAATAATGGCTTTAAACCATTTAATGGTAGCATTAACAACTATTTCCCATTGGCTAAATTACCGTGATATTATCACCACACAACGGTCTAGCAATTTTCGTTGTCTTACAGTAGGAAAGCGCGTTGCTGTCACATATTATAGTATTAAACAGTTTTATAGAGTATGTGAATTCTTATAAGGAATAGAATTTTTTTTCTCAGTGTGACAATGGCATTGTTAATACACATCTTCCAACCCGGCTATGGTTTATAGTCGAGCAACGGTCATATTCACAACAGTTTAGTTTCCCTACGGGAAAGTTAAACAAAATTTTTCACAATGTTGACAGTGAATTTAAAAGATATTAAGAAGATAAACCGTAAACAATGAATAGTTTAGGTTAACAGCTGTAAAAAGTAATTCCCGTTTGAAGTGATTTAAAATAATAAAAATGATAGTCATGCATGTGATAAGCTACATAATTGAGCACCATCCATAAATATTTTACTAACTGCTAGAGCACTTTCATGTTCAACAATAAAACTATTGTTTAAAGAATGATGGCAGGTAATGGTAGATACGGTGAAATTCTGTTGGTATTTTAAAATGGTCTACTCACAAGAACGAAAACTTAAAATTATTTTATGTAACGCGAAGCTGAGAGTACAGAGAAAGTAGTTGGGTGCTTTGCATTTTTGTAGCTCGGCCAACCTGTCCTAATACGCAAAACTATCTTAAATATTTTTTATAGATTTAAAAAGTCGGAGTAAAGTCAAATTAATGTAAGACTTGCCGCGTCACCTGTCATTAATGGCACCCTGTTGAAGTCTGGTATATTTTACGTTAAGCGGTTGGCTACAGAAGCAGAACCGGACTAAGTTCTTTTAGCTTCGCCTTCGCCATTTGTTAAATTTTGCAGGTAATTGTAAATATTTTCTTCTGGCAAAACAGCTCATTCAACGAAAAATATTAAAGAGGTAAAATAGCTTCCAAATACATCCAGTCACTCTACAAAAGTATCTGGGTTGTCATAACGCCGTTCATATAAAAATGAGGAGAAATGTTGACGTATTATATTACTTTTATAACACTTCCACTTATTTACAGCCGGTGACTATACTACTAGAAAACGTTATTTTATAGTATTAGTGTACATACATACTAAAAATCATTAAAATCAATTAGCAGGTTTTCACGTAATTTAGGAAAAACCAATATTTTTACAAATTTTTGACGCCCTCTACCGGCTAAACGAGTCAATTTTGGATATAACTACGTGGGCTTAGACCGACCTATTTTGACGTCAGGAGTCTGTCGTCAAACGTTGTACACGTATTTTCCGGACACCCTGTATAACGATAAGTAAATAGTTCAACTAGGCACTTTATTGATTTCATAATCAACCAAAATGGTGTTTGTACTTACTAGCACTAGGTACTTATTAAACTTAAATAATAAACACCGAGAAAATCTTTCTCTGAAATATACAGTGTCCTGCAATAGTGCGTCAGGCTTCCATAGCTCCTTTACGAATTTAGTTAGGAATTTCGTTCATACGTATTACTGTATCATACGGGATACTTCAGGAAAATATTTTTTCATATGCAGGGTGGCCCAAAAAAGTGTGGTCATAAAAAGGTGTGATTTTTTAAATGGGATACCCCATATTTTTTTGCATATTTAGATTTATGCTATTGTCCTTTATAAATGCCTACAATTTTGTTTGATTGTTTAAGAGCAATCCATCGAAAACTAAAAAAAAATTATTTTGAAGTCGTGGAAAAAATATCAAAAATACAATCTAAAATTGGGTTTTCAACCACGGTATTAACTGAGATTAATGACAAAAGGTTTAAAGATACCATGAATCGAATAGTAGGTATTTATCTCTTTTATACAGGGTGTTCATAATAAAATTTCAAAAATGACACATTTCAAACCTATTTTTCTCAACTTTTTGAAATGGAACACCCTGTATATTATTTCGGTATTTTATATAAAATACACAGGCATTTTTTTTTGTAGTTAAAGCATATAATTTTGAAGAAGTAGTCAATACTCAAAGTGGAGTTGAATAATATAGGAAAAAGAAAACCATAAAGTCTTTCTCCACAATTTTAATTCAGTAGCTAATAAGCTAGAATCGACATGTTTCGAGTGTAGAAACACTCATCATCAGGATGTTAAAGTAAAAATTATGAACAGCTGATGTTGTTAGCAAAAGAGAAAATATAATAAAGTTAAGGTGGAACTAATCCATAATGGAGCTTTCAATGGCACGCATAGGGAGTGAGAAAATTTGTTTGCAGTCAAGAGGTGAAAATCTATCAGCACGCTGAAAGGTCCGGGACCAGTAAAAAAGCCACTGTGGGCGGGAAATGAAGGGAAAAACAGGACATATCAGTATAATTCCATGTCAAATGAAGTGCTTTGTGGAAATCAGTTCAAGTGTGTGTGATAAGAAAATTATAGTTTGATTTGATTTGAAAAATTCATCTGTGTCGAAGAGGTGTGAAAGAAAAAGTTAGATATGAAGGGGGGAGAAAGAAAAATTGTGTTTTTTTTTTTTATATTTGAGTATAGTTGCTTTCATTTAGCTTGAAGAAAAATGCTGTTGGGGTACTAAGCTTGTTACGGCCCAGTTACCCCAGCAGGAGTCAAAACTGACACATATTGTAGACAGGAAATAAAAGTTTATCATATTATCAGAGGAAACTTTTGATATTTAAAAAAAAAAAAAAAAAATTTTTTTTAAATTTTTTATTCGTTTTTCATGAACATCCTAGACGGAAGTTCCCGTTTGGGTTAGACACGTGCTGGTCGCAGCGAACTTCCGTCTAGGATGTTCATGAAAAACGAATAAAAATTAAAAAAAAAAATTTTTTTTATAAAAAAATATCAAAAGTTTCCTCTGATAATGTGATAAACTTTTATTTCCTGTCTACAATATGTGTCAGTTTTGACTCCTGCTGGGGTAACTGGGCCGTAACAAGCTTAGTACCCCAACAGCATTTTTCTTCAAGCTAAATGAAAGCAACTATACTCAAATATAAAAAAAAAAAACACAATTTTTCTTTCTCCCCCCTTCATATCTGACTTTTTCTTTCACACCTCTTCGACACAGATGAATTTTTCAAATCAAATCAAACTATAATTTTCTTATCACACACACTTGAACTGATTTCCACAAAGCACTTCATTTGACATGGAATTATACTGATATGTCCTGTTTTTCCCTTCATTTCCCGCCCACAGTGGCTTTTTTACTGGTCCCGGACCTTTCAGCGTGCTGATAGATTTTCACCTCTTGACTGCAAACAAATTTTCTCACTCCCTATGCGTGCTATTGAAAGCTCCATTATGGATTAGTTCCACCTTAACTTTATTATATTTTCTCTTTTGCTAACAACATCAGCTGTTCATAATTTTTACTTTAACATCCTGATGATGAGTGTTTCTACACTCGAAACATGTCGATTCTAGCTTATTAGCTACTGAATTAAAATTGTGGAGAAAGACTTTATGGTTTTCTTTTCCCTATAAAGCATATAAGTTATTTCCAATGGTTTTCCAAATAAACGCAAATTTCATAAAGTATGTTAATTAAACAGAGTTTATTTTTAAAATTAAGCGTAGGCGACTAGACTAAGAATTACAAACTACAGTAATTGTTCAAAATGTCTTCCATTTTGTTCTGTGCACAAGCCAACACGCTTTCCAAAAGATCTGTTTAGGCACTAGGCACTTTATTGATTTGATAGATGAGTTAACTTAACCAAAATAATGTTTATACTCACTATTAAATTTAAATAATAAACACCAAGAAAATCTGTCTCTGAAACATATAAAATCCAAAAGTAAAATATTTAAAACACACACTACACAAAAAACAGCCACAGAAACACTTAAAAAATTCCAAAATCGGAAAGAAAATAATATGACGCAACCTCTGACGCGTGAGCTTGCTACGGCCCACTGCTGATCTGGCAACTTTAACGACGAAACGAAATCAGCTGTTAACGTTAAATGTCGTTGTCTTCCGTCAAAACGCTTTGTTTTAAGGAAAAGCTAACTCTATATACCAGCATTGTATTTTTCACCATAAGCTAATAAAAAATCGGCGGGCTTTTTGTGCACCCCCAACTTAAGAAGTCACGCGCCTCCACTGGTCTGTACCAAATTACATATTAAAAAAATAGACGTCATTAATATTTAGCCAATTAAGGTTACACGAAAAACATTAACCCAATTCCGTAGGAAACTGGGGGGTGACTGGTGATATAAATGCGGAAAAAAGGAAATTTTTATTTCCGAGGGGGGAAACAACAGGTACGGGATGTGGCGATGTCGTGAGGTTTCTGGATATAATAATGATTTGAATTGCAAACAACATTTAAACGACAGTTTTCGCAATGGAGCGGTTATCTTTGTACACTGAGGAAAATGATCTAATACAACAAATTTCCTAAGACATAGTTCGTATTGATAGCTGATTTTTTATTAACCCATATTTAATAAATTGCTAGTGTATCAAACCCACTTTGGTGGTATGTCAATTCCAAATTTGCTAGAACAGTGTTTTATTGGTAGTAATCAGTTCCATTAGCAGCACAGTCTAGTTGAATAATGAACTACTTTTAATACAGCAATTTTGTTAAGAAATAAATCAGTGCTGGATTTACCATTAGGCTGAGTAGGCTGGAGCCTAGGGCGGCAGATTTTAGGGGGCGGCAAATTTGGCCCAAAATTTTTTTTTATCTTCGTCGGCGACACAATAAAACCTAGTAACTCCAAAAATATCAAAAATTACTTTTTTGTGCCATCTGTTAGTGGAACTCTAAATCTACACATCTAAAAAAGTCTTGTAACTCCTTAAGTATAAATAAGTATTCCAGCTAAATAAAACCTCGTAACTCCGATGCATTCAGAATTGATACGAAAAACCTCGTATCTCCGTCATTGGCGCCATGACCTAAACGCCAAAGACACATCGACACGTGCTTGTTAGTTGAATTTTTACTGTTTTTATTTGGTATTATAAGTATAATCATCTTAATTTATCTTAGGTAAGTTATTTTATATATTTTAAATATTTTTTTAACTGGTATGTTTCGATTCTAGTGTGTATTTACCTGTTTTACTTTATTGATGGAGTTACGAGGATTTCTGTCGACAACCTTAATATACTTATTTTACATTTGTCATGGAGTTAAGGGGGTTTACTTATGAAATGCTACAGTCGTTTTGTAAACTTTAACAAAATGGAGTTACGAGGTTTTATTGTGTCGCCGACGTCTTACAGAAATAAATGGTACAATCTTTATTCATGGTCGACGGATAGTATTTTTTTAAATAAACTTTATTGTTGGCCGTGTCTGTTAATGGGGATAAAAAAGGTAGTTGGAACTTTACTGGCTTTGCAGAAAGAAATTTAATTTTCAATAAAATAAGTAGGTACCTAATCATAAATTTTTAAAATATTTACTAAAAATTATTGACTCGTCTGCAGCGGGCTTTGTCTTCCCCGAACACTTCACCTGTTTCACAACTCACGAGCCGTCACTGGTATAGGGGCGGCAAAAATTGAATAGCCTACTAGCGGCAAATTTGTAAATCCGCCACTGAAATAAATTGTATCTTTTGTCAATGCCACGCATTTTGTTCCCAGTAAAGGGATTTCTCTACAATTAAGGAAACAGAGCAGCGTCCTCAAAAACGAATTGTATTCGTTAGAACTTATAATCCACAAGACGTTGGTGGGGGTGCGTAGCGATCGGCAATCGCCGCGCGACGTAGTATTAGTTTTAACGTATTTGTTGCGCAGGTCACATCGTTGTTCCGAGTCTTCTAGCTGTCCTGTCTGAATTTGAACTTTATTGATCGTATATACCAATACCTGTTTCAATTAATTTAATTTTACTTTGTATTTAAGTTTTTTTAATCTTTGCATGTCAGATAAAGCAATAAAATATTCTTATTTCGCACATATTTAGTAGGCTTTATAATCTTTGGACGAATTTCTCCATCTCAGTAAACCATGTTGCATAATAGATAATGCAATGTTAAACAACAAAAACAATATCACACTAGCAGCTCTTGCATAAATGTATTTTGATATTAATAATGATTTAAAAATACTTCTTTCTTGGCTTCAATCAAATAAACTTAATACGTTAAATTTTATAAAATCTTCTTTTATGTTTATAACTAAAAATAAAATAAATTCCATCATTAACCCATTAACATTTAATAATGAAAATATTCAAAAACGACAAGGACAGTGGCGCAACCAGAAATTTTATTCGGGGGGGGGCTTTAACTTCTTGCGCTGAAGGCGAAAAAATTTTTGGGTGCCACGCCCTTTTTTGGGTTAAATACGTATGATTGACGAGAGCGACAGCCCACTAAAACTTTTGCAATAATACGCCGCTGGCCCTAACGAAATATTTATGAAAAAAAAACTTAGAGATTTTATTTTAATTAGTAAAAATGTAGTAAAAATAAGTAACGCATATATTAAGCATACTTATACTAAAACAAAACAAAAACCTTATACAATAAGTTGTAAGTAATCACAATAATACTAATATTAATATTAAAGTAAAATTCTTCGTTTTGTTTTTGCCATTTCGTCCAGAATTTCTTCCACGGTAATATAATTTAATTAGTATAATTGTACTGCACACAAAGTATGTCTATCTTGTATTATTTCATGCGATTAAAAAGAGATAGAAATAAAAAGAGTTGGCCGAACAATTCCAGAAAAGAAAAAGAAAAAACACTGACCAATCTCAGCTGTATAAGAAATTTAGTAAGTTGGTGAAATCTAAAGTAACTAGACAATGACAAGTCTTGACATTTGTATATAAGTTGTAAGTAATCACAATAATACTAATATTAAAGTAAAATTCTTCGTTTTGTTTTTGCCATTTCGTCCAGAATTTCTTCCACGGTAATATAATTTAATTAGTATAATTGTACTGCACACAAAGTATGTCTATCTTGTATTATTTCATACCATTAAAAAGAGATAGAAATAAAAAGAGTTGGCCGAACAATTCCAGAAAAGAAAAAGAAAAAACACTGACCAATCTCAGCTGTATAAGAAATTTAGTAAGTTGGTGAAATCTAAAGTAACTAGACAATGACAAGTCTTGACATTCGGCATTAAAACTTTATGTGAATTTAACTACTTATATCAATATCAATATCGTGGTTCGCATAAATAGGTAGACCAGGGTCGATAATTTTTTAAACAAAAAAAAAAATAGTAGAATGAAACCCATTGGAAAAGAAAGAGAATATAACAAAAATGAAAGGAAAAATAATTTACGGGCGATCCGAGGTCGGGAAGTGGAAGGGGGTGAGTTTTTAAGGCTAGAAAACGATTTATCTCTATTTCCGGGAAAACTACAAGTCCTATGGAAAAACGTTATATGGCAAAGTTGTAGGTAATAAAAAGATCTACAAATTTTGTATTAACACTTTTTTCACATTACCTCAAAATTTATGTGAAAAATTCAAATAACCAAGTTTTTGTTTTTTATTTTTATCTTTTACAAAAAAAATTATGTTTTCACGAAATTTGGTGATAACTTACCTTTTTATGTCCCAAACACACTGTAATTATTTTGATTTAAAATATTTATTTTTTCACCTTATTTTGACTTAATATCGAAAAAGCACCCTTTTTTTTTAATCGAAAATTCTCACGTCAAAATATCTGCTGTTTTAAAAAAGTCGGCACGCTTTTTGTTCGTTGAAATCTCTACTTTCTGATGGTGTAAAATTATATACATTACTATGGTAAATGTTCTCAAAAAATGCAAAGAATAATCATTATGTACAATTTTAAGCTATTTGTTAAAATTTATACTTTAATTACTCAAAAAACGTAAGATTCCATGTTACATTGATAAACAAAAAAATTACAAATCCATAAAACATTGAGATGGCAAAAAACATGCGAAAATAGTTCGCGTGACATGAAAAATTGGTTTGCAATTAAACGAATAGGCTAAGTTTCCAAGCTCGGTGGGGGGGGCTGCAGCCCGGCAGCCCCCCCCCCCTGGTTGCGCCACTGGACAAGGATTAGTTTTAGACGAAAATTTAAATTGGAAATGCCATATCCAGTAAATATATTATTATAAACTCGATATCTCCTTTGGTATCTGTTTTGTACAGAGCTAGATATTTCATTCCTTTGAAATACTTAAAAATATATATTTTTCATTAATATATTCAAAATTACAATACTTAGCTTCTGTATGGGGATCTGCTTGTTTATCAAACTTAAAACCATTACAAAAATTGCAAAATAAAATTATTAAATGTATACCTATCTACACAAATTACCACATTTAGAACCAACTGTTAATCTATATAGACCGAAAGGGTATTTACACGTTCAAAACATTTATAAATAAAAAATTTGTATTCTAACTCACTCTATTATTTTAAAAGAAAAAAAATTAAACATAACAATTCAGGAGAATAAGACATTACATGATCATAACACCAGACGTATAAATTATCAAACTATACCAGTAAAAAGTCATTTCGGAAAAAAATCGCTTTAATATGACGGAATAATAAAATATAACAATCTTCCAAAAAATATCAGAAAAATAAAAAAATTGGCAACTTTTAAAAAACAATTAAAGAGATATTTAGTAAATTAAATTATTTATACTATATTTTTTTTTAAATTGATTTTATTAATGAATTAAATTGGATTAACTTCCATTTTTTATTATTGTTATTTTTTTATGGTTATTATTTTCTATATTATGTTGTCACTTTCCATGTAATGAACTGTAAAAGTTAGTTTGGAATAAAGACATTTTGAAAGTTGAAAAAAAATAAACTTTTGTTTGCATGCGCACAAAATAGGTTGTACGGATTTAAGTAAAGGTACATTATGCCAAGTTTTTCCTTTATTCCGCTAATTTGTTTCTATGTGCTAACACGTACTAAAATTATACCATCATAACCACTACGGCAGATTTAAAAGTAGGCCGCAACAAGAAGACACGCGAAACGCGAGGGCCTAATATACTGTTTGAAAGGCCAGATACTGTTAGGATTGTTCTCCTTTAATCTTTTAACTTCACTCGCGAGACGAGACGAGACGAAAACGAGACGAGAGTGTTCCGGTCTCCTGCGAGAGGAGACGAGCGTATTTTCTGCGTGAACGGTTATAGTTATTGTCGAAATGTTTGTTACAGAGAACCGTTTAATAAACGATAATCATTTTCGCAATTTTATAATATTAAGCCACTTTCAGCAAAATGAAGGGAGTAAACTACCGTGCGAGCAAAAATTATTTGCATCAAAGAGGGCCTTGCATCTAAGGATGTAATGCTTAGCCGTAGAGCTTAATACCTGTTGGGTGTCAGTCACTACCTGAATTAACAATCAATCAGTTATTCCGTCATCTTTGACAGTCGTTACAAGTAATCTGATTCATCGCTAATTTTTCCAATTTCTTGAACAATTCACACAATGGACTTTACGGAACAGCACAAAACATTTATGGTTGAAGCGTATTTTCGAACTGGGGTTAGAGTAAATGGTGAGTGGCAATACAATCCAGGTTTGTGCGTGGACGATTTTCACGAACATTTTCCTAACGTTGCTTTTATTGCTGGGGATTTTCATGATTGCCTGAAAAGAACCGTGGCTGTGTCTAGGGAAACAGGTTCTATACAACACAAAAAAGGAGCAGAATTGTAAGAACAGAAGAACTTATTGTTGCAAACGTTCGTGAAATAATGCAAAATACGCCAACAAATTGAATAAGACCCTAGTCCCCAGAAGTGCGAAGATCTTATGGAACATGCAGGACTATTCTTAAGAAGCAGCTAAATTTATTTCCTTATAAAGTGCAAGTATTCCAAAAATACAAGCCGCAGATTTTAAAAGACGCAGGAATGACTCTCAATGGTTTACCCAAAATCTATTGGAAATAAATGATTTATTAGACCTGACATTTTTTCGGATGAAGCCTGGTTCCACCTCTTCGGTTATGTGAATTCTCGGAATACATGTAATTATTTTTCTTTTTCTTTCTGTATATTCTTACTTTGTTAATTTTGTAAACAACAAAAATAAATTTGTATTTGTCTACTTATTTTATTACTCATTCGTTTGGCATATCATGTCATAATATGAATTTGACAAAATTTTAAGATAGATTTGGTTACATATATCGTCCCTATATCATTGTGAGCTAAACCAAGCTCTACGTTTTTTAATCCAAGCCCTATTTGATGCAAATAAATTTTACTCGCACGGTACATACTATTTTGATGGTGTCCAGTTGTCACTGGGGATTGCTTTTAATCATTTTTTTTTCTATAAATCATAACTGGCCGAAAATTGGGAAATTTTAAGGTAGATCAAGTTTTTTACCTTGTTTTCAGGAGCTATGGTCATTTGAATTGCATCCTGGAACATTGCAAGTTTTGTTTTCGGTATGATTCTTTTAAAATACTATCGTTGTCAATCAAAACAATCGGGATTTATTTTCACTATTTACATACAGACAATAATATTATCGCAAACTACAAGATTATAACACTAACATTGTTTTTTGCTGTTAGGTTATTTGTTACACACACAAATACGAAACGATTATTACAACGAGCAATAAAAACTTAAATTTCCACAATGGTTAATGGAAAAACAACACGATTTATTAATTATCCAGTTAAAACAATAAACTATAATTTATACTATCTTTAAAACATATTATACACATTTTTTACCAAAAAAAGACAGATAAACCAAACAGGCACGTGTTTTTAGAAATCTGGCGCCTTTAACTGACCTATTTTTGCACCTGCGTGCATTCTGTTCCGCCCCGTGCAGGCAATCAACATTGCTGTTTTGTGCCTTGAATACTCAAAAATAGTCTATCTTACTTTTAATATTCTAAAACTCTATATTGGTATTCATATGCAACCCTAAATAATTTATTCAAATTTAAAGGCAACGGCGAAAACCGCGAAGGGCACCGTAGTCGTTCGTTTGGATTCGGCCAGTGACGCATGCGTATTTGTTAGGTAATATAAGTCCTATTATTCTGGTCAGGTGTGAGTTGAGTTGAGTATTAGCAACATTGCCAGAAATGTCAGATTTTAGCTTTAGAAACACTTTTGAAAATCGTTTCAGAACGATGTAATTATAATACTCACATTTTAATGGTAATAATAAAAACTCTCATATACTTGGAGCTTATTTCTCGCGAAACACTAGATTCAATTAAAACTGTATACGACAAACTATAGTAGGCTTCTTAAAAATCTCTAAGATATTCTAACCCCATTTCGTACCTATATCTGACATGCAATTTTGACGTTCTCTATCGATTGACACTGTCAAATTCTGGTTTCGCATCAGTTCAAATTTCGCGTTCGAATCAAAGGCATAAAATGCCCGACAGTGTCTTCCATTTTCCATTTTATCGTATTTTTTCATAAATTCAAGTTTTCATGGACAATAAGGGCTCATTCGATACGAGGTACGATATCAGTTTTTTACCATTATACCTATCTATTTTTTCTATTTTTTTTTAGGAATCTTTATTCGAAATTTGACTGTGGCATCAAGTTCTGCTTCGATCGAGATAAAAATTAAGCAAAAAATAGTAGTCACGTGATTCGCATTATCTGTCAAATTTTAACTTTTTCCAAAAAATAATTCAAAAGTAGGATTATTTCTAAAAGTATCGAAAAAATTTATTAGATAAAGTTTTTTAAATGCAGTTTCTATAGTCCACAAGCAAAATTTTAGCGGCATAAGATAATTTTGATTTTTTACCCATATTTTGTCGTTGTAAACGTGTTTTTGGTGCATCATTGTAATTCATTTTTTGGAAACTGCATTTAAATAATAAAAAAACCATTTTTACTTTTTTTATGACATAGCTTAATAACAAATTTTAATAAAGGGGTTTTAAATTAAATTGTTGAAACTAAAATTTATTTTCAACTTAATGAACACTTTACTGATGACACTGTGTTCTTTTTTGTCTTAATATTAAGGTGTATTACTTTCAGACACAAACTAAGTTTTCAAAAATACTTATTTTATGAAGTTACTTTATACCTACAGGGTCAAAAACAAATAAACTTTGCATCACATGCGACCAAGTTTTAATAGACCAATTTTGATTTTGTAGAAAAACACACATTTAATATGGCGCTACTTTAAAGAAAATGTATCTGAAATAAAGCATTGTGAGAACTAAGAAGTTTTATGTAGGTTGCGTTCAGTCCTATTTTTCAAAAGTGGTGCAATTTACAAAATATGTATAAAAAATCTGTGCTCTTATGCAGCTGAAATTTTGCATGTGGGCTAGAAACTGCATTTAAAAAACTTTCTAATAACTTTTTTCGATATTTTGAGAAATAACCTCACTTTTGAATTATTTTTTGGAAAAAATTAAAATTTGACAGATACTGCGAATCACGTGACTACTATTTTTTTGCTTAATTTTCATCTCGATCGAAGCAGAACTTGACGCCAAAGTCAAATTTCGAATAAAGCTATTAATAAAAAAAATCCCATATGATGCGGACCTTACTGGTCACATTGTATGTTACATGATTTGAAAAAAATCAGACATATTTTGCATTTTCTGTATTTAACTATGATATTATAATATATTTATTTTTTCGTCTTGGTCATTACTTAAAAGAATATGATAAGCCATTTATTTTTTTTCGATCTTTATTATTTTAAGTCGGTTCTAGCCTTAACTATTATTTTTTCTTAGTGCTTGCTTATTTTTTACATACTAAAATTTTTTGGATTATCTGTATACTCCGTCGCTGCGCTGCGGGCCTCCCTTTGGCATTCCTTCACTATTTCGTCAAAAAATATAGGTATTGCATTTTCTAATATCTACTATACATATTGGCAGAATTATCTAGATATGTAGAAAATTTGAACTTCTCACCTTATCTGGAAGTCGGTTTTCTTTTCCGTTCAAACACAGAGATAGTTATATTCAGCGTTATAAATACGTAGATAGATACCGTGCGAGCAAAAATTATTTGCATCAAAGAGGGCTTGGATTAAAAAACGTGGTAAATACTTGGTTTAGATCAAAATGAGATGGGAACGATATATCTAACCGAATCTAGGTTAAAATTTTGTCAAATTCATATTATGACATGATAGGCCAAACTATAATGAGCCTAATAAAATAAGTAGACAAATACAAATTTATTTTTGCTGTTTACAAAATTAACAAAGTAAGAATATACAGAAAGAAAAAGAAAAATAATTACATAAATTGCTGTAATTGGCCACCGCCATGCTCCAAGCATAAATTCATACGTCTCTTCATATTTTCGAAAGTGTTGACCAACATCTCTGGAGAAATGTTATACCACATTCTTGGATAATCCTTTCTTGTAATTGTTCTAAATTTGCAACTGGTGTTTTAAAAATAGTGTTCTTTAAATGAGGAAAAACGAATTAATCCATAACCGTTAAACAAGGTGATCAAGGTGGGAATTCAATGTCTGATCGAAAGCTGATCAATCTGTTGTCGAGAAATTTGCGTAAGTAGTTAATTGTTTCGGCGGCTGTATGGGCGGTTGCACCGTCCTGTTGAAAATATCCAAAACGTAGTTCGTCGTCAAGTAATTGCGCTCCACAAATGGATTCAAAATATTGTCTCTATACCGCTGTGCTGTAACTGTGTCAGGAAAAAAAAATAGGACCAACAATTCTTTTTCGGGAAACAGCTAACTAGACACCAATTTTTTGAGTGTGCAATGTGGACTCTACAAAAAAATGGGGATTTTCACTACTCCACATGCGTGTATTCTGAGAATTCACATAATCGGAGAGGTGGAACCAGGCTTCATCCGAAAAAAACGTCAGGTCTAATAAATCATTTTTTTCCAATAAATTTTGGGTAAGCCATTGAGAGTAATTCCTGCGTCTTTCAAAAATCTGCGGCTTGTATTTCTTGGAATACTTGAACTTTATAAGGAAATAAATTTAGCTGCTTCTTAAGAATAGTCCTGCATGTTCCATAGGATCTTCCCACTTCGTGGGACAGGCGTCTTATACAATTTGTTGGCGTATTTTGCATTATTTCACGAACGTTTGCAACAATAAGTTCTTCTGTTCTTACAGATGGTCTTCCTGCTCCTTTTTTTGTGTTGTATAGAACATGTTTCCCTAAACACAGCTACGGTTCTTTTCAGGCAATCATAAAAATCCCCAGCAATAAAAGCAACGTTAGGAAAATGTTCGTGAGAATCGTCCATGCACAAACCCGGATTGTATTGCCACTCACCATTTACTCTAACCCCGTTTCGAAAATACGCTTCAACCATGAATGTTTTGTGCTGTTCCGTAAAGCCCATTGTGTGAATTGTTCAAGAAATTGAAAAAATTAGCGATGAATCAGATTACTTGTAACGACTCTCAAAGATGACGGAATAACTGATTGATTGTTAATTCAGGTAGTTACTGACACCCAACAGGTATTAAGCTCTACGGCTAAGCATTACGTCCTTAGATGCCAGGCCCTCTTTGATGCAAATAATTTTTGCTCGCACGGTACATATTGGCAGAATTATCTAGATCTGGAAGTCGGTTTTCTATTCCGTTCAAACACAGAGATAGTTACATTCAGCTTTATAAATACATAGATAGATAGATAAAGTCTGTTCAATGACCGCTGATCGTTACATCATATTCTGCATTTTTGCGATACGTCGTAAATTAATTCAGTCAGTTTGACTTACCGGTGGGAAAGGTTATGATTTTTCTTAGGCTTGATCTACATAAATACGGATGCATGTGAACGAGTAAAATAATACAAGCGCGTTTTTTTAAATTTTAAATTATTATTTTTATACTGTTAATGAAGTGAGAAATAAGTAGTTTATTCAGGGTAAAAGGTAGCATGGGACTGAAAAATTAATAAAACTCATTTATAAAATTTAAAATTTAATTATATATTTTTTTGTCTAGTGCATCTCTAGTGCATCAGCCTATAAAGTGTGTTTCAACTATTTTCATGTTATTTATAAAATCATAAGGAAAAAATATAATAAAAAATGACACAACAAAATACTTACAGTTTTTTAATAATTAAAATAAATCATCTCCGCAAGGATCATCATCATCATTTTTCTTCAAACCAGTTCTCAAAGTTTTCGCTATTTACCGAATTATGATAATCACCAGATTTCAGGCCAGACTTGAATATCAAACTTGCATTATTCTGAAATCCATTTTCTGAACCAGATGTAGAATAATACACCGTACACCCTCTGACAATTTTTTTTAACTGTATGAAGTGTATCATTTTTCCAACTTCGCCTAAAAGCCCCTTTACTGTATATTGAAACAGAAAAACAGGTTTTAAGGGAAACACGAAACTACCAAAGCATCAGAAACTCTCTAAAACAAATAGGTATTTATAAAAACAATGCCATATATTTTTCATGTTTATTATTTATGTTTTCACAATTCCTGCTTTTAATATCTACTTACCTGGTAAACTGCGTTAAAGGATAAAAGAGTCTTTCCGGCATCACTTTATCTTCAAAAATAATCAAATAATTTTTAAATTAATGCTTGTTCTTTTTTACAATACTGTAACTTTTTGAATTAATGTTGATTAAAAATGCCACTGTCAAAAATGACAATAAACGTTTTTTGACTAGTAAAAATGTACGACATTCATTATTGACGCAAATTTACTATCTCACCTAGTTCATGAATGCATTGAATATCGAACTATATAAGAATGACGGATGTCCAAAAAAAGTTGCCAACCCATTTTTTGACGTATTGGAGCTGGTTTGGCCGCCATTGTGGAGTTGATCGTAACTCTAACCTTAAATCTGTCGCCTGTCTGTCGTTATAATGCAGCGCCTCGGCAACAGATGTCTCAAATTCACTGATGTGATGTCGTGGTGTTGCCGCATATCGTATTTTATTGGAATTTTTAAGAATACAAGCATTTTTAACAGACAATAAAATAGGAGGTTCTCAATTCCAGCCGAATGTATGTTTTTGATAATAATATGTACGCTGATTACTCCGGGGTAATTGGACCGATTTTCACAATGATTTTACCGTTGCACTGGGTGTTAAATGTTAAACAAATAAAAGTAGATAAAAAGCGACAGCAAGTATAACTAAAATAGGTATTATTTCGTCGAAAAATAGCAAAATACGTAATACACTAATACAAACAAAGTGAATGTTTCTTAAGTAAGAAAGTAAAACCTACTTATTTTAACCGTTTTGAAAAGTAGTAATAATTGCAAATAAAAACCAAGTTATACAAACCGCACATCATTCATATTTTACCCAACATATACGTTGTAGCCTAGGTAGGTATTAAATAGCGAGAGTCGTCATTTGGTTCTATTAGAAATAGAATACATGGCAGTCAATATGTTTTCATGTAATTAACGTTGGGACGTCAAAAGGTTGAAAATATTATATGCTACAAAGCAATTAAAAATTGGTACATTTTTAGGTCTAGACTATACTATAGGTAGGAAAATAAATGTAAGCTACTTAAATCTAGGATAGGTGTAGGTACATGTAAAATCAAGTTTTACAATAAGCTATAAAAATAAATTTAAAATACTCATTCAGCAAGTCAAACATACAGGCGGCAACAATGTTTTAATTTAGCAGTGAAAAAGGTTAGTCGCTTTCTTGTTGCGGAACTCATTGTGCATGCCATCTATGAATTTAACGTGACAGATTTAGGAAATCGGCTCATATGGCCTTCTTATAGTTTGATATTCAATAATGAATGTTAGAAAGATAAGCACTAGTCGTAACGTAACGGTCAGCGGTCATTAAACAAACTTTAGTATCTACTACTTACTTATTTAAAGTATATTTATATATTTTTGTTTTTATGCCCATAAATTTCGTGCTCTATGCCTAGACAAAAGCTAACAACCAAATGACAGAAAAATGCAATTTGTAATCTCGTATAAAATATAATTTTTTTATTTTAGAGACTCTCAATTACTTGGCGTCTTTAAAACAGTTTATCTGGTAAGTTGGTAAATAGTTAAATCAATATTTAAGATTTTTTTACCTTTTGGGTAATTTCATTTAAAAATAAATGGGCTACTAGGGAACTAAATATATAATTTCGTCGACCAAATTTCAAAAGTTTAACGAACTTTATTTACAGTTTTTATTAAATCATAACCTTTCCAAATCGGCGGAAGTCTTTAAAAATGAATGCGGACTATACAGTGGCAATCTTGACACCGTTTCGAGCAAATCGCTACTCCTCAAGAAGTGCAAATGTTCTAGAACCCAAGGCAATCAGACCGATCAAAAAGGCATTATGTCCAACAATAAAGATGAATGGTTGGAGGGAACGTATCAAGGGGGGCCTTTTCAGATGAAAGATGACCAAACTCATATTTTTTACGTTTGTGATCACTGTCAGCAGACTAATGAGAATAGGTACGTACCAATAAATAGGTAAAATTCATTTTTTGCAAAAAACCTGTTTGAAACAAACTCTTCTCCATTCTTCCGTTCATTTGTAGCCGATACAATGTCATTTAATATTGGGGGGCTACATACAGTAAATACACTTACTGATGTTGGACTGTACACACAAAAATCCTTAAAATTAATTGAAACGTTTTCAAAAGATGCGGCTACCTAACATTTTTTCTAACGGCTCCCTCTACTTGCGCAAGGAAAAAACATCGAATATTTATATAGTATAGATAATACTACAATTTTTTATACCGATACAAAATGGGAAAACTTGAATAATAAAATTAAAAAAGATTTTAAAATTATAAAAAATTGGTTTGATAACAATTTGTTAACAATTAATTTTAATAAAACAAATCATATTCCTTTTACTTTAAACTTAAATAACCCACCACGAAATATAAATAGTATTCAAATAAATGAAGACATTCAAATTTTTAAAGTTAATAAAATAAAATATTTAGGAATTATTTTTGATAGTAAATTAAATTGGAATTTTCACTTAGAATACTTAATTAAAAAATTAAGAAGTTTACTACCGATTTTTAAAAACATTAAAAAATTGTAAATGTAAGACATATTATTATGGAAATATTATATTACGCGTTAGTTAAAACTCATTTAAATTACGGAATTTTAGGTTGGGGAGGAATAATAGAACTTTAGTTAAAAAATTAGAAATACTATAAAAAAGGTTTCTAAAATTTATATTCAATAACTTTATCCTTCAAAATAATTATATTCAGAAACAAAAAAGTTGAACATAAGACAGACAACTTTACATTTATAACATCTTAATATACCTATATATTTAAAAATAAAAACCTTATACAATTTAAAAACCATAATCATAATACACGTCATAAAAATGAAATAACCATAAAACCTAAAATAAATAACTCCATAGGACATAAAAATTTCAAATATTTATGTTTTTATTTAAACGATTATTTACAAACAAAAATTAAAAAATGGATTTCATTAAAAAAATTTAAAGTCGAAATAAAAACATGGATGTTAAAAACAGACAATTTGAAAATATTTTTAGAAATGCTTTAATTAATTAATTAATTATTTAATTAATTCATTATTATTGTTCTGAATAATTTATATAAGTAATATTTTTTACTTAAAAATTATAAATTAATAATTTTATTATAAGTAATATATTTCTTCAAAAAGAACTGCGTTTATAGTATAAATTAACATTTTTACTTTAAAACTTAATTTTTAATGCATATTTATGATTTATGATTTTTCATAAATACTAAAACAAAAAATAAGATTTGCCCCTAACAAGCTCAGCTTCAGGGGATTGAAGAATAAGTTTATAGAAGACAACATAAACATATATATCATATTATTAAATTTTAAATAAACTTATTATTATTATATACATATAACTAAGTTGGCTTGAATCGACCTACTCCGTCGTCAAGAGTCTGTCAGTATGCGTATTTTTCACACATCCTGTATATATTTTTGTTTTTTAGAAAACAAGCAAGTCGTCGTGATGAGCGGAAGGAAAAAATAGATAAAGAAATAGTTAAAGAAAATCCAAAATCTGACTTGGTCATATTACAATCTCAATTTAGTAATTTGCAAGGTGAACATCAAAAACTAATAGGTAAGTTTAAAATACAGGGTGTTATTTAAGTATGTGGCCAAACTCCAAGGGGTGCTTCTTTAAGTGATTTTAAGAAGAAAAGTTCATATCAACATGGGTCCGAAAATGCATAGTTTTTATGATACAGGGTCAAACTTAAAAAAAAATCAGATATGTTTGTAAATATCTCAATACTTTTTTTATTCGATTTTGTTGAAATTTGGCAATTCTGTTTGTAATAACAAGAGGATAATTTAGCCTCAATTAGATTAAAATTATTAAGTCCAGTGGCATCCTGGAAGACAGTCCAACTAATATTTTTGACAAAAAAATTGCGCGCCACTGACTTTTTTAAAAATAATATATTTTTTCGAATTAAGCAACTACAAATATAACTATTTTGTCTCCAGATTTTTTTTATATCTTGCTTTGTTTTCCAGAAAAAAAATAAAAACCACTTTGTTGCATGTCACCGGGACAATAAGAGTAAAAAATTTAAACTACTTACCAAACTATTAAGCAATTAAAATTACAAGAAAGTCTTCTTTTGAATTTTTTCGCACAGATTAACTGTTTTCGATAAAAGAAATTAACATAAAATAATCGCATAATGTAATAATTTATTACTGCAATGTTTTAAAAGTAACAACTATAACTCCTATTATTGTCCCGGGGGCATTTTTGAATCGAGCGTCCAGTAAGCCGCATTCGTGATGTTCGACCTCGGCACGTATCGAGCGTTCGGTACTCCGACAACAGTCGGTCTACCGTACGCTCGATTAGACTGAAATCTTGTTTTTTTTGGTTTTTGAATTAAAAAAAAATGCTCTGGGTAACAACGAACAAACCGGTTGCCAATATACCTTTAAGACGGAATTTGTTCCTCTAGTTATCGCCTTCTTATAATCCTCTACTTATAAGAAAAAAGCTAAAAAAAATTTACGCTTATCAGTCAAAAGTTGACAGTTGTCGTATGGTAGTTTGACAATCGACGATAGACAGACCTCGGTTAATGCGAAATTACCCGAATGCGGTGTACTGGACGCTCGATGCAAAAATGCTTAATTCGAAAAAAATATATAATTTAAAAAAAAGTCAGTGGCGCACAATTTTTTTGTCAAAAATATTAGTTGGACTGTCTTCCGGAACACCACCGGGCTTAATAATTTTAATCTAATTGAGGCCAAATTATCCTCTTGTTATTACAAACAGCATTGCCAAATTTCAACAAAATCGAATAAAATAGTACCTATTGAGATATTTACGAACATCTGATTTTTTTTTAATGTTTGACACCCTGTATCGTAAAAACTATGCATTTTCGGACCCATGTTTATATGAACTTTTCTTCTCAAAATCACTTAAAGAAGCACTCCTTGGAGTTTGGCCACATACTTAAATAACACCCTGTATATTAGTTTAATGTATTGTACCTCGAATGAAATTGCCCCTTACATTTCTTCGGCTACATTGTCAAAAATTTAATAATACATAATTTCCATCCAGAAAATAGTGTTGTTTGTTGTTTCTGCTGTTTGTAATAAATGTTGTAACAAAATGTTCATATTTCCTTTTTGAAACGATTATTTTACCAGATTATTTACGTAATTAAATTTTGTAAATTTAAGACAAATGTTAAACCCTTGGTCTCTGAGATTTTTCGTCTGCCCCTATACGTTCAACATGATTTTCTAGCCGTCACAAGTGAACTGACCACAGTACTTCAAATGAACATCATTGGTCAAACGAAAAACATCCATTCAGTCCTGAAACATTGTAAATCCATATATCCATCCCTATTTACACCCACTAGTCCACAGATGCCCATATTCGAAAATGTAGAAAAAGATCAAAATCAAGTAGTTTCAGTGGACAACTTCGGCGAAAGTGGTAATTTAAAGGAATATGAAGGAATTGAACAAAAAACTGAAATTAGGTAACTGTTCCATCCATAGACATGTAATATAACGAGACAAAACTTTCCATGCATCAAAAACTATTTGTTTATTATCATTAAATCATTTCTTAAAGTTTTCACTATTTATCGAATCATGATAATCACTAGATTTTAAGCCAGACTTGAATATCAAACTTGCATTTTTTACAAATCCATTTTCTAAACCAGCCAGCATGTAGAATAATATACCGTATACTCTATGACGATTTTTTTTTAAATGTATGAAGAGTACCATTTTGCCAACTTCGTCTAAAAGCCTGTACCTAAATCCAGGTGAATAGGCGGTAGATCTAGTAGAAATTTGTCATCATCCATTTCTGTTAAGGTGGCATTCTCAACGTCATTTAATCCATTACCAACCTATAACCTATTTCGCGTGGCTTTTTTTAGTTCATTATTAGATTAACTAACATTTAAATAAAATCAATATCGTCGGTACAATATTTAGGTAATATCTGACATAATATAACAAAAATATCTATTCATTTTATTGCTAATTTTGGGATAATTGTATAGTGAAAGAACAATGACATAATAATGTTAAAAAAAATCTTACCCGAAATTTTTCGCTATACAATTCTCCTAAAATATTTAATGAAATTCCTTGATATTTATTGAATATGTCAATTATTACCTATAAAATATAATAATGATTTTATTTAAATTTGGTGTAAAAGCTAGAACAATTAAATAAATATACGCGAAATAGGTTATAGGTTGGTAAGCATGTTGATACTCCCACCTTAAAACCGATTTCTTATCGGGACAAAATGTAAACAATGTGGTCTTCTTATAATATATGTCTGTGGTTCCATCCCATAATAATCCTATATTTATTGTACACTTATTGTGGCTATATACATTTTTTATAAAGGAAGTTTAAGTAGCGAACGAATTTTAGGAAAGACGAAAAACGAAATTCAGAATTTACCCACAACCTGGAAAATATAAATTTGCAAAATCTAAGTCCAAGATCGCCGTTGAGAACCCCATATACCCCAGAGACAGTCCGCCAAATTATAGAAACACTTTTCGAGAAAATATTTGAATTAGACAGGTAAGTCCTCCATCCAGTGGCGACTCGTGAGCACATATACAGGGTGTCCGGAAATGATAAGCAAACAATTTAGGGGATAATTCTAGACCGAAAATAAATGCTATCTCTTCTTGTAACATGTTTTCTAAAATTGATTATTAATACGGAGTTACAGGGTGTTAAAAGTAAATTTTATTGGCAGTTTTTTTGCAATATCTTTTGCCACGCTCATAATATTTTGACGAAATCTTGTATATGGGGTTTTTTCGGGATGGGGAATAGAAATTTGCCCACCATTTTTTCGCATTTTGTAGAGGGCGCCACATAGGAGCCTACCATAGGCCTCTTTATATCTATGGAGCCTACACTGTATGCGCATTTTGATTGAATATTTTTATTTACTAACCTTTTGACATAAAAAAGATATAACTTTTGTTTCGATAAATCTAACAGTTTTCGAGAAAAACGCGTAAATAACATTGCTTGCATGTGATGAATATGAAATCATTTTAATTTATTTTTAACCTTATAAACATAGCATAGCAAAGGAAGGAATATTTCATGGATTTCGTTGGAATTTTTTAAGAAGAATTAATTTATGCATTGAAGAGGAAAGGACGTCAATTTGAACCTTTGATTTGAATAATTAATTTATTGTTCTAGTAACTTATGTATTTTAAAATGCAAATAAAATTTAACTTTAACACCCTGTAACTCGGTTAATAAGCAATTTTCAAAAAAATGTTATAGGAAGAGATCGCATTTATTTTCGGTCTAAAATTAATCCCCTAAATTTTTTGCTCATAATTTCCGGACACCCTGTATATAACCAGTATATCGCCAAGGGCATGTTACAATATTATGACCCCTACGGAGGACTAAAGCGGGATACAGAGCTTGCATGGAAACAATATTAAGTTGATAGGAAGAGATTCGATTGCATATTCATGAAATTGCATTCTTTGCCTCTATAAATAATACTATTAATTGGTGACTCAGGAAAAAGACATTTGTGACAACATTAAGAGATCTAGCTGGTCAATTGTAATCCTATTATGCGTTAATCGAAAACGTTTTGGATATATTCCCTTACTTCCAGTGGCGGCTTCTCCTATGAGGCAGGTGAGGCAGTGCCTCACCAGTAAATTTTGCAAATTAAATAAATTACAAATTTATATTACTTTACTATTTGCATAAATATATATCCATTAGAATTAATGCCGTCAACCTTAACGCGCTTTGCTAGAAATATCATATCATCCATCTCATTTCTGCATGCGGTCGTATATCATGGTAGAAGCCGGCGCTTCCTTGTCTTTTACGATCCCTTGCGTGTTTTGATCTTATATCATCCATCTCATTTCTACATGCGGTCGTATATGGTTAGAGGCCCGGCCTCCCGCTTCCTTGTCTAGCGTATTAGTGAAAATATCTAATGTGATGTATGATACCCGTAATAGTCCAGTCGAATCTAGCTTTAAATAGCGCATAAAAACATTCTTTTGAGGCCAGCCTCAACTCTCTACGTAAATTGAATGCGAACGCGAGGGGACTAATCTAATCTAGATGAACGCCGCGACACGGTATTTGGAGAAATGCTATTATTAGATTAACAGGTTGTCCGTTGAAAGTTTAGAGTTTAGAGATAGTGCATTGTATTTTATTAGTTTTCGGTTAATACTTTTGTGGTTTTCCGTACTGATTTTTGTTTTGCTTTTTTTCCAACAGTGGGCAGTGATTTTTCTAAAATATTAATATTACATTACTTTTATTACTTATTAGTTTATTTGTTTTGTGCTTATTAGCGAAAAATGGATTCAGCGGACCTAGCACAGCGTCACAACTTCCCCAGGTAAATGTAAACATTCGCAATCCTACTTGTGATCTTGTTAATTTTTTAGTAAATGAGCAGAATTTTTCAAGTAATTCCTATGAAGATAAATTGTACATAGTAAAAAAAGTAAAGCGACCTGTTCCAGATTTGAGTAAACGTCTTGTTACTATCGGTGGGGTGGGGAAATCAAATCGGAGCTTTCAAAACACGTGGTACGAAAAGTACGACTGGCTTACTGGTAGTGTAACGTTAAACAAATTATTGTGCTGGCCTAGTATTCTGTTTGCAACAAATAATAGCGACAAAGTTTGGTCAAAATATGGTTATAGCGATTTAAAAAACTTGTCTAAACTTTAAAATCTAACCTTGCTAAAAAAAATTTTTTTAACTGTGCCTCACCACTTTCACATACCACGAGGCGCCCCTGCTTACTTCTCGTCGTTAAACCAAATATCTTCATTATCAGGAGAAACTTTTTTCAATGCAGTTCCAATTTCATTTTGTACAAATTAATTATTTTAAGTAAAAAGGTAATTAGTTACCTAGTTAGAGTTATTTCTAAATAATTCTTAATTAGCTTATTGCAAAATAATAAAATTTGTTTTGTAGAATTGTAGCAGGGGATCTACTGGCTCCTCTGACAAGCTTCCACTTATCCTACATACCTAGGTATTTGCGCATTACGTTTTTTTTAATATTACCTATATTTATTTCTTGTAGGTCTAAGGGAGGTGAGACCGGCAAGGGACCCATTCTAAACAAAGACGAACTAGACAGAATTATCAACGACGTTCTGACAGATCTCAATAAAACTCCCACCAGTTTTTGTGGAGGGGGAGAGGGGGAAGTCTCCAGAACCGACTCAAGGAGAGAATATGTAGTTATGAGGTTTTCCATTTTATTATTTACAATACCCGTTTAAGGAGTTGATCACAGCAATGCGCTTTTTCACTAAATTTTGATTATTATCCTGTCGCATAGAGAACGAAAAAATAAAATTTTCTACGGTTTCACTTTTTAAAATTTTCAATTATTTACTGAGAAAACAAATAAACAATATACGGTCTTTTATAAACACACGGGAATAAACTCACTGACGTCACATCGGCCTCGACCCATGGGTCGCAGTGATTCAGCTGAAGGTTGAACGCCGCCGCGTCTACCTGAAATCGCCCTGGTTGTTTTCTTTTTTTAAGCTGTTCTTGTCTTTTTAGTTTATCAAACCAAAGATAGCAATATAATCCGTCGAGGCTGACAAATAAAAGAATGGCGCGGATAAATGGATGACGTAATAAGGTTTTGATCTCATGTCTTTAAACTTTCTGGTTTCGCGGCATCTTTTTAATTGTCTCTATAGGAAGGGTTTGTGGTTTGTGACCCTCTACGAAGATTTTTATTATTGGGATGCATTTTCAATGGGTTCCAATTCGGGATGATGCTGAACATGATGAATTTGGTTATAGGGAAAAGCAACGAATGCGAGTCATTGAGCCTAATGAATAAAAATTAAGCTGAAGCAATTACTTTTTAGTAAAAGCAATTGCATGAACTAGCAAATGCTATAAGTAAAAGCAATTGCTAGATCTGGATATGAATAAAATTTTGAAGCAATTGCTGTTTTTCTTACACATATGTAGCAAATGCTTACTCAACAGAAGTTCAGATTATAGTATTCATGTTCAGTTTGGTGCCTAATTTGCAAAAGAGTTGACGTAAATACAACAACGTTGGTCTATTTATTTAGTACAATGGTAATCTGTGACGTTTTTGATAGAAAATAGGAAACTTATATTTGTGATATGGCAGATTTCAGTGAAAATGAGGAAAGTGATAGTAGTTATGAAGAAATTAAAGACAATAAGCCATTGATATTCGTTCACAAATTGAAGGAACATAAATAAATCTATCTGACCATAACCATTTAGCTTCCACAAAAGCTTCAGCACTTGTAGGAACGTTAATAAAAATATTGGCCTTCTCCAAAACTGCATCCATTACAGAAGTGTATGTCTTACTTTACAGACAGTATTTTGGTGAACACCGAGTACTTCACCTACAGAATTTTGAAAGCCCGGATCCGACAATTTCCGCAGAAATACTTTAATCTTATTTAAAGGCGACAGTGCACCCCCTCGCTTTTTACCAGTATCAGTTAAAAAACAATTTGCCAACCACTCAACATTTTCGCAGTCAAGTCGATATAACTTTCTGAAATCATCATATCTGCAATTTTTACGTACACTGTAGATTTTTCTTTTACGGACGTTCATATATTCAGCCATAATTGAAGACACAAATTAAGAGCTACGTACCTACGTGTATGCCGCGGAGAACTAAAGTTGACTGCTACCAAGCAAATAATGTAGGGGTCAACCTACCTTAAAACGTTGAAAGCGATTGCTACACTAGAAAAAGCAATTCCTTAATATATTCATCGCATTTTAAGCAAACACCAGCAACTGCTTCTATTTTTTAAGAAAAAGCGTTGACTAGAAGCAATTCCTGCACTTTTAAGCAATTGCTGGACGCAAAAGTAATTACTTTAGTTTTTATTCATTGGCTTTCAAGAAATTACTTTGATTTTATAAGAAAAAGCAATTGCTACATTTTTATTCATTATGGCTCATTAGCTGTCCACTGAAAACAAATTCTTCAGTACATCCATCTGTATATCTTGAAATAAATTTAATACCTTTAATCGTTTTTGAATGGATATTGTATAATTGGACAAGGGAAAAATACGCAAAAGCTAGATTTTTATGATCCTTTTCGTTGTTCTTTACAAGCTAACTTTTTAAAGGCAAAAATCTATATCATGTTTTAGGGGTGAAACTTTTTTTGATGTTAATTATACAAAGATCAAGCGGGATTTGATTCATAGCGGGAACGAAAAGAAGATTAGGATCTTACAAGCGCTTAGATGGGTGAGTATCTTTAAAATTGCAAGCCCAAAAACCTTTAAATTAAGGTTCCAGTCAACAGCTCAACATTTCTTTGAGCCCAATAAAAAAATCCAGAAGAAAATGCTATCTCTATACAGAGCTTTATGATAAAGAACGAATCAGATTTTTATAAACATTTTGTATTGACATATATTGTATATTTTTACATTGTACATTTATTATTTATTAATGACGTTCTTGAATATATCTCTTGGATTAGATAATATCCAATTTTTAATTTTATTTCTATAATTATTTAATAATTTAATTATTTTAATTGACTGTGGTAGCATATCAAAAATATATGGATTGATGTTTAAAAAATGTTTGTGTGCTATTGTTTTGTTTACTCTATTTTTATATGCAATAGTATTTTTATGACGAGTTTCATGTGTGTGATTAATATAATTTATTTTATTTTTATGTTTAAAAATATATATTATAATATATATGTTGTAAGAAAATACTTGTTTAATATCCATTTTTTGTTATCTTTAAATAGTAAATTAGAAGAATATTGGTGGTCTTTTTCGTAAATAATTTTCAAAATGTATTTTTGAATAGTTTCAATATTATTAAGATCATTCTTATTTATGCCTCCCCATCCTAGTATTCCATAATTTAAATGGATTTGTACTAAAGAATAATAAAGTATTTCTAATTCTTTTATATTTAAAAATTGTTTAAGGTGTTTAAATTTTGGTATAAGGATTCTTAGTTTTTTACAATGTAGTCACTATGTAAATCCCATTTTAAATGTGTATCAAAAATTATTCCTAGACATTTAATATTTTCACCTTCCTTTATATTAATATTATTATTGCATATTATTGGACCAATATTTGGAAGTTTATTTTTGTATGAAGTAAATGGAATGTATATTGTTTTGTTATAATTTATAGTTTATAAGTTTTTATTAAACCATTTGCTTATTTTTATAAAATCTTTTTCAATAGTATTTTTTAAAATATTCCAATTTAGACCTTCATAAAAAATTACCGTAGATATCATCAGCAAAACTATGTGGTTTTCCTTCACAGTTTAAATTAAAAATATCATTTAGATAAATATTAAAAAGTATTGGTCCTAGGACTGTACCTTGTGGTGCTCCATAATTAAATATTTTTAGTGAACTAATAAAAAGTAAAGTTGACTTTAGTGAACTAATATTTTCACCATATATATGTTTCTCGACTTAGCAACAAGTTGATACATGTAACGTTTTTAGCATTTCAGAAAAATAAATTTGACGGTCCGAGCGATTCTCGAATAAGCGGGCGGTATTCGCTACATAAAAGACTGATGCTCCCTTCCTTTATCATAACTCTGTATAATATGTTTGATAATCATTGATTGGCATCACATGTGTAAATACCTCGTCATAACCTCATATTGGTGTTTGTTTCAGAGAATTACAAAAAATGACGGCCCCGTACGAGACAAAGTTATGGAATCGTATGTTGTCAATGATGTTCTGGACCTGCAGGCTGCCACCAGTTTACCTGAAAAAATATTAACTGGATATGGTAACGACCATTATGTTCAGGTAAGACGTTTCGAGGTAGAGAGCTTATTGAGTATCACGGCATATCATCAAGCAAAAACTACAAGAAGACTCAACCCGTCCATCCAGAACGCACTAGTTTGCCGCTGGATGGGGTGATGTAACTATTGGAGTGTTGTCTACGTCTACGTCTTACTTTCAAGTCAAAATTTCTATGCCCAGGATGACGGTTTTTGGAACCTATTAATGGTATAATACTATAAGATAATCCATTTGATTCACCATCGAAATAGAACAACATTCCACTCTACCCTTTCTCGATGTTCTTGTCAAACGAAGTGCTGAAAGCATAGATACCTCAGTGTAGAGGAAACCCACTCACACGGGGCATTACCTTAACCACGGATCGAATCATTTAAACCCCATAAAATAGGGCATAATTCAAACTGTTTATCGCAGAGTATCTAACGTTTGCCACAATCCGGAAGACCTTAATATTGAAATTTCAAATAAGTATCAAAAAAGATTTAAAAAATAATGATTAGGTTCCCTGAAACATTTGTAACTAATACCATCTCAAAACTTAAAGATCGCAAAGTCAAAACTAGCACAGAAACGAAAGAGGAACAAGCATTTCTTACAAGACCTTATGTTAAGGGGATTTCTGAAAAAATTGGAAGGATAGCCAGAAACTATAATATCAAAACAAACTGTCTAGTAAAGCTCCCACGTAATGAAAACACAAAAAATTGCATCTATCAATCCCTTTCGAGTGTGGCGAATCGTACACTGAAAAAATAAAAAGACCCCTTCCCGTACGAGTTAAAAAACCATCTGAAACATACCCAAAGAGGTGAAACTTGGAGATCGGGTATAACGGAACATGTATGGACCGACCAACATAATTTAAAATGGTTTGGTCGGAATGTAAGCGCTATTATGATGTAAAAATAAATTTCATGCATCCTGTAACAAATGACGTAGTTTTTGGTATATGGAATAAAGCTATAGAAAATGTAACAGTGAAAAAATAGAAAAGTTATTTAACACAAACTAATAAAATTATAAATGATATGTGTGGGAACGGGAAAGATTTATCGATGCTTCAGATACTCTTCCTCTTATTAATAAATGATGATGATAATCCTTGCGGAGATTATTTATTTTAATTATTAAAAAACTGTTTTTTGTTGTGTTGTCATTTTTTATTATATTTTCTTCTTTATGATTTTATAAATAAGAAAATATTTGAAATAAAATTTATAGACGGATGCACTAGACAAAAAAAATACTTATATGATTCAATTTTAAATTTCATAAATGAGTTTTATTTATTTTTCAGTAAATTTAAATCAATTAAAAATTTCATACTGATTTTCAAAAACACATTGTTTCATCCCGTGATAACTTTTACCTTAATAGACCAGGGTCGATAATTTTTGAAACCAAAAAAAATAATAGTAGGATGAAACCCATTGGAAAAGGAAGAGAATATAACAAAAATGAAAGGAAAAATAATTTACGGCGATCCGAGGTCGGGAAGTGGAAAGGGGTGAGTTTTTAAGGGTAGAAAACGATTTATCTCGATTTTCGACAAAACTACAAGTCCTATGGAAAAACGTTAAATGGCAAAGTTGTAGGTAATAAAAAGATCTACAACTTTTGTATTTACACTTTTTTCACATAACCTCAAAATTTATGTGAAAAATTCAAATAACCAAGTTTTTGGTTTTTTATTTTTATCTTTTACAAAAAAAAATTTTTTTTCACGAAATTTGGTGAAAACTTACCTTTTTATGTCCCAAACACACTGTAATTTTTTTGACTTAAAATATTTATTTTGGCTTAATATCGAAAAAGCACCCTAATTTTCAATCGAAAATTGTCACGTCAAAATATCTGCTTTTTTAAAAAAGTCGGTGAGCTTCTTGTTCGTTCAAATCTCTACTTTCTGATGGTGTACAAAAAATAATCATTACCATGGTAAATGTTCTCAAAAAATGCGAAGAAACAAAAAAAACTCGAATTACTTCATTAACAGTATAAAAATAATAATTTAAAATTTAAAAAAACGCGCTTGTATTATTTTACTCGTTCACATGCATCCGTATTTATGTAAATCTAAGAAAAATCATAACCTTCCCCACCGGTAAGTCAAACTGACTGAATTAATTTACGACATAAGTACCGCAAATATGGAAAATATGACGTAACGATCAGTCATTAAACAGACCTTGCGTAGAGTAGAATGATGTTCTTATCGCACTTGACCGGTTTTTTGTTTGCAGGAATCAACTTGTAGATTGATAAACACTCTGGCATCGGTACGTCAAGGAAGAGACTACCTCACCATGGATGAGAGACTATTAAAAAAAGTGCTTATTAAAAAAGTTAAAGAAATAAAAAGTGTCACTTCTGCGGTTATAAGAAATATGCTGGTAAGTCTGATACTTTACTGTTTCGTGTCGGTGTTTTCGATGTTCTTTTGTTGTTTTAGGTCAGTTTAATTTTTAATTATTTAATATAATTCTAATGAGGTTACATTATACGAATTTATTAAGTAGGTACATGATTGACAAAGATTACTAAGATATGGAAACCATGTTGTGACGTCATGTGATGAGTGAAATTTCTATTCGTAAACAAGGAAAAACAATGAAAATTAATATTTGTTTATTGGGTTACTTACTCACTACATGACGCCACAGCCTCCGAATATCCTATCTTAATAATCGTATCATATGGGCAAGGCATCATATGGTTTTCAAGGTAAAATTCACAACCACCTTAAAAATAAGCCATGAAGTGACATCGGACAACGCCGCATCAGCTGGGAGTTGCGGATTCACAAGCTATTATTATGACGTGCGGCAACGGGCGAGTTTTTTTCTTACTGATATTTTCTGTATCTTTTTGGCCCTGTTGCCACTATATTAATATAGAAAAATGTACAAAAAAGTAATAAATTGTTTTGGATAACAAGAACAACTTACCTAATTATTAAATAATAGTAATACTTATTGCGCTGAGAAACTGTTTTTTTTTCACTACGAGTAGATTTATTTGATCGATCAAAAGTAATATTCTATTATATAAATTATTATCTTCTGCGTTTAAATTACAGGATTGACTATCGACTTCTGAAGTCTCAAAATTTAGTAGGCTAAAGGCTTTGTTTAAGACATCTACGCTTGTCTTAAGAAAGTCACCTACTATCTGGGTAACTTCGTTACTTTCACAATGTATGAATTGGTACCGAGACAATAAGTTTTCAAGCTGAGATTACCTGCTTAGTTTCATTTCAAAGGGCAAAATCCATTTCAAATCATTGTAAGCCAATTCATTACCTTTTAAAAAAACCTTTACCATATCAATGTCCACTGAAACCAGATTAACAATATTTATACAGTCATTGGTCAAATCTAAACTATAAAAATATATTACACTCTCTTCACCTGCTTTTATACTTAGAGTTACACCCAGAAAAAAATAGTACTTATCTAAGTACCTAGATATCTAGAGGTATCCTACCTACTTATGAACTATCTCTACTAGTGATTTTTTTAAACTAATTCACATATACCTTCAAAATAATAAAACATAAAATAAATAAATAAACACTTAAATATTTAATAAATTAACTGTAGCCACAAAACAATAAAGTTTATCCCAAAGAGCTAACTAGAATACAAAAAACACAACTTTTAAGTTAAAACAAATAAAATTCTGCCGCCATTTATAAGACCCGTAAACAAACCGCCAGGGCGGCCAGGCTGTTGAATTTTTCACTTTATTAATGCTATTAGAGCAAACCCGCACCAAAAATTTTCATCAGTATTTTGTAGAGGTTCTTAGCAATCATGTCACTTAAATTTTCTATTAGATATTAATCGAAAACCGGATAAAAATACAAATTAATACGACACCTACACCTAGTTCGCGCGTAAATTACATACTAAACCATGGCTAACCTCAAAAAAGTCACGTGACACATGGATCTTTAAGCAGTCAAGTCGATGTTTCTGTTTCACGGCTTCTTTCAAGGTGGTTGTGTCACAGCCTCCGAATATCCTGTCTTAATAATCGTATCATATGGGCAAGGCAGCATAATATGATTTTCGAGGTAAAAGTCCTGCTACGCAGTGTTGCCAACCCGATGTAAGTCCTATGGTAACCAGTGGATAACATATTTATGAAAAGAGTAATTATTTTTTACGCGAAACTGCAAAGCGCCATTTCTCCACAAAATGAGCACGAAATTCCATTAAAACACATTGTAGTTTATCCCTGTGGCATTTAGGTAAGTCTACACTCTACAGGTTTATGTTCTAGGTAGCGAGCGTTCAAAAATTATCCATAAGAAAAGTTTGCCGCACTCAGATGGTTCAAGAAGGACTTTTCGAAGTCATGGTTGATTATCTGGAAGAATACTACGACAAATTATCCAAATATTGTTTGGAGTACTGCTCGGCCCTCCTGATGAATTTATGCCTGGTTGGTGCAATTTGCAATATTTTCTTTATTTTTTATTAATTTTTCGCTTCTGTGCCTTTTCATTTTGGTCCTTTTATTTATTTTTCGGTTCTTAGGTCGAAGAAGCTAAACAAAGATCTACGAAGAACCCTAAAAAAGTCATTGGATTAATGCGCAAATTTTTGGAGGGAGAAAATGAATGTTGTCTTCCTTATGTTAATGGAGTAATGTTTAGTTTATTAGAAAAAGAAGAAATCGTAAACGAAGCAAAAAGTCAGAATTTGGATAAACTTTTGATAAGACTAATTAGGGTAGGTATTGATCTGATTCGTTTTATTTTACTGTACATTATCGGGCTACTAGTAGATTTGTGACAAACACGAGTAGAAAAATTACTACACTTACATGTGAAGAGTTTATTCAAAAATTCATGTTATCTTGAGCTTATAAAAATATCTCTTTCTACACGTGCTGGATCCTCATTTTTAATTCCAACGTATCGTAGAGTTTACTGTCGTGGAATACCCACAGCCAGGAGAGTAGTTGTTTTGCGTTCTAAGCTAAATATAAACCTTCGTTATAGATATCCAATAATGAAAATATAAAAAAACAACTGGACTTTATAGTACAATCCAGGCTGTTTGGAAAAGGCGAAGCCAGTGTATCCGATGGTGATGAGGAAAACAGAGACGAGGTCGATCTTCTTGAAATAGAGCTGGATCAGGATGATTTCATAACGCCTCTACCCTCAGGCGAAAAATTACTGGAGGAATATAAGTCTGGTATGGACCAAAATAGGACATGCAATCCCGGGATTTTGTCTTTTCGATTCCGAAAATCCAGGGAACCAAACATACTTGCGGGATTGCAAGCCCTAGTCCCAAAAGTACAAATTGACATTAACACTATAGGGGCTCCGATCGCGTCCGCTCATTTATTCGGGTTCGTTCGGATTTCGGTATTATTTAGTAGTTTTAAAGCTGTGTTACATTTGCACTTGTACAGGGTGGCTTTCTCTCGGAAACCATTAATCGTACAGCTTTCGGAAAAAAAATGTTATCAGTAAAGCGGTCATGAGAAAATTCTGGAAATTACTTCCTCATTTGGCCGCAAGGGGGCACAATTGACAATTAGTTTTTTAAATTTTAAATTTCTCCGAAAATTCCCATATTAAGGTATAACTCTGAATTCATTGAAAAGCTTAGACAATTCGACATCATTTTGGTTTAAGGCTTGTTGGCGTACCGACCTTGATAAGAGTGGGGGAAGCTATTAAATGTGTAAACATTAAAATCGCTGTAACTTCTAAACGACTTAACCGATTTTACTAAATTTAAGCTTATTTGGAAGGGAGAGGTAAGTACCTTTAATCGTCGTATCCAGCAGTACACGATAGTGTTTAATAAAATTGCTAGAGGGCGCAATTTGTAATAATACCAGTTTTTTTGATTTTATCCAGAAAATTCAAATCATACGGTATAACTATGACATCATATTCGGAAAGTAGAGTAAATTTGCAAGAAAAAATGTAAAGACCGCAGTTCGATATTGTTGTTCGTTTCAGAATTATTGCCAAAACAATAACTTTTAATTCAAATTGCGCCCTCTAGCAATTTTATTAGAAACTATTGTGTACCATTGAATATGACAATTAAAGGTACTTACCTTTTCCTTCCAAAAAAGCTTAAATTTAGTAAAATCGGATAAGTTGTTTAGAAGTTACAGCGATTTTAATGTTTACACTTTCACTTGATAAGAGTGGGAGAAGCTATTGAAAGTGTAAACATTAAAATCGCTGTAACTTCTAAACGACTTATCCGATTTTACTAAATTTAAGCTTGTTTGGAAGTATTTTGAATTGTCGTATTCAATGGTACACAATAGTTTCTAATAAAATTGCTAGAGGGCGCAATTTGTATTAAAAATTATTGTTCTGGCAATAACTCTGAAACGAACAAAGATATCGAACTGCGGTTTTCACATATTTTCTTGTAAATTCCATCTACTTTCCGATTATGATATCATAGGTATACCGTATGATTTGAATTTTCGGGATAAAATCAAAAAAACTGTTATTATTACAAATTGCGCCCTCTAGCAATTTTATTAGAAAGTATCGTGTACCATTGGATACGACGATTGAAGGTACTTACCTTTCCCTTCCAAACAAGCTTAAATTTAGTAAAATCGGATAAGTCGTTTAGAAGTTACGGCGATTTTAATATTTACACATTCAATAGCTTTCCCCACTCTTATCAAGGTTGGTACGCCAACGAGCCTTAAACCAAAATGATGCCGAATTGTCTAAGCTTTCCAATGATATAATCAGAGTTATACCTTAATATGGGAATTTTCGGAGAAATTTAAAATTTAAAAAACTAATTTTTAATTGTGCCCCCTTGCGGCGAAATGAGGAACTTGAGGGTTATTTCCAGAATTTTCTCATGACCGCTTTACTTATAAAATTTTTTTTCCGAAAGCTGTACGATTAATGGTTTCCGAGATATAGCCAATGTCCTTTATTAATGGGCCACCCTGTACATTTGGTTTTTCTTTAGATAATTCACCTCAAAGTGTATCATTTTCCACTATGAAAAGAGGTCCACCTTCATCTGCGAAATCATTCAGCGAGGAAAATAAGCAATTCTATCATAAGCCTTCTGGAGAGAGGGGAGTTTTTGAAGGCACAAAACCTAGAAGGTATGATATATATTTTTCTCG
The DNA here is from genome assembly GCA_963969555.1 of Polydrusus pterygomalis. NCBI lineage: Eukaryota > Metazoa > Arthropoda > Insecta > Coleoptera > Curculionidae > Polydrusus > Polydrusus pterygomalis. Next base: position 14,850,123 of record OZ018383.1, read on the forward strand.
GTTATAAAATACAGGTAATTTCCTTTTATTTATTTTAAACAGCAAAGCAATCTGTTAGCTGTTGTTAAGGGAACGCTTCCACGAACAATGTCGTATGATCGTATGAGATATACAGGGTGTTATTTAAGTATGTTGCCAAACTCCAAGGGGTGCTTCTTTAAGTGATTTTAAGAAGAAAAGTTCATATAAACATGGATCCGAAAATGAATAGTTTTACGATACAGGGTGTCACAGTAATAAATTATTACGTTATACGATTATTTTATGTTAATTTTCTTTTATCGAAAACAGTTTTAATCTGTGCGAAAAAATTCAAAAGAGGACTTTCGTGTAATTTTAATTGCTTAATAACTTGGTAAGTACTTTAAATTTTTTACTCTTATTGTCCCGGGGACATGCAATAAAGTGTTTTTTATTTTTTTTTCTCGAAAACAAAGCAAGATATTAAAAAAACTCAGGAGATAAAATATTTGTATTTTAGTTGCTTAATTCGAAAAAAATACATAATTTTAAAAAAATTCCGTGGCGCGCAATTTTTTTGTTGAAAATATTATTTGGACTGTCTTCCGGGAAGCCACTGGACTTAATAATTTTAATCTAATTGAGGCAAAATTATCCTCTTGTTATTACAAACAGTTTGCCAAGTTTCAACAAAATCGAATAAAAGAGTATTGAGATATTTTCGAACGTCCGATTTTTTTTTTAAAGTTTTGACACCCTGTATCGTAAAAACTATGCATTTTCGGACCCATGTTAATATGAACCTTTCTTCTTAAAATCACTTAAAGAAGCATCCCTTGGAGTTTGGCCACATACTTAAATAACACCCTGTATAGAGGGGCTTCCTTAACCGCGGCAAGGGGGGAGGAAAAAGCTTGGGTGAACTGAGTTAAATTTTTAAAAGGAATGCTCAACTTGCTTTGCTATATTTAAAAGTTACTAAAAGGAACTCGGCTTGGTCAAAAAAATAATAAAATTCATTCCTTATTATACGTAATAAGATTTACCAATTTTTCTATAACCCTTTTTAGATATAGTACGTGCTCTCAAAACCTAATTAAAAACTATGTAAAAAATAAAAGACGCAACCAAAGTGCCGAAAGGTACCCTGCCAGTCCTCTGTGCTATATGGAAAATTGCCAAAGGCTCAATGAGGGTAAATATATTTTTAAAAAGTATTAAGTTGGTATAGACCAGGGCCTTTGAAAATGGTAAAAAGTGAAGAAAAAAATAAAAGTGGGATGAAACTCATTGGAAAAGAAAGAGAATATAACAAAAATGAAAGGAAAAATAATTTACGGCGATCCGAGGTCGGGAAGTGGAAAGGGTGAGCTTTTAAGGGTAGAAAACGATTTATCTCGATTTCCGGCAAAACTACAAGTCCTATGGAAAAACGTTGAATGGCAAAGTTGTAGGTAATAAAAAGATCTACAACTGTTATATTTACACGTTTTTCACATAACCTCAAAATTTATGTGAAAAATTTAAATAACCAAGTTTTTGGTTTTTTATTTTTATCTTTTACAAAAAAATTTTTTTTTTCACGAAATTTGGTGAAAACTTACTCTTTTATGTCCCAAACACACTGTATTTTTTTGATTTAAAATACCATTGTAATGTTTATTTTTTTTACACCATCAGAAAGTAGAGATTTCAACGAACAAAAAGCCCACCGACTTTTTTAAAAAAGCAGATATTTTGACGTGAGAATTTTCGATTGAAAATTGGGTGTTTTTTCGATATTAAGTCAAAATAAGGTGAAAAAATAAATATTTTAAATCAAAAAAATTACAGTGTGTTTGAGACATAAAAAGGTAAGTTTTCACCAAATTTCGTGAAATTTTTTTTTTGTAAAAGATAAAAATAAAAAACCAAAAACTTGGTTATTTGAATTTTTCACATAAATTTTGAGGTTATGCGAAAAAAGTGTAAATACAAAAGTTGTAGATCTTTTTATTACCTACAACTTTGCCATTTAACGTTTTTCCATAGGACTTGTAGTTTTGCCGGAAATCGAGATAAATCGGTTTCTACCCTTAAAAACTCACCCCCCTTCCATTTCCCGACCTCGGATCGCCCGTAAATCATTTTTCCATTCATTTTTGTTATATTCTCTTTCTTTTCCAATGGGTTTCGTCCTACTATTATTTTTTTTGGTTTCAAAAATTATCGACCCTGGTATAGTCTGGTATAGTAGTATGTGCAAGAAAATTGTTTTTTTTTTCAAAATTTTGGTACGCTCTTTTATATTGTATACATATTCATAGAGAAGAGTTTTAAAATTTAGTAATTTCACTGATATGCCGGGAATTTAAAACTTTTAGCTCCACAACTGCATGTTATCCCTCATATAACTTTCTTATTTTTAATACGATATTTACACTTTTTTTTACCGTTATATAAGTAGGAGTGTGTTGTATTTTTCGTCAAAAGTTTCTATTAAAATTATTTTTTAGGAAGTACCGCCCCTTGCAGTTGCAGTAAATGCGCGCCAGGACAAGGCAGGTATTCATGCGGGTGTTTTGACGCAATGTGCCGAGAGATAGCCGAAGTGGAAAACGAACAACAAGTTAGTTCAGGGGCTTACTCATCTGATATGATGGGCTTTGGCAAAACTGATGTTAAAAATGGGTAAGCAAAATATACTTAAAAAAAAAACGCTACAAAAAACCCGTAAAGTAAAATAACTTTGTCCGTTTAGTTTTTGATAAAAGATAAAATCAAATATCACATTAAGTTCATAGGACCTAAATTATACAACATGTTACCAATTAATATTAGATTAATTATAAATGTAAGCAGATTCATGTCAAGGGTGTCTCAATGGATTGAGACTAAGTACGAGCTGATAATTAATGAATTTAATATTTTTACTTAGTTATAGGTATGTGGTTCTTTTTCTATTTCTCTCACCATTGTTTTGGCGTATTTGGTTAAGGTAAATTGATTAATTTTGCAAATAATAAGTGTGCGGACTTCAGGCAAGCTAATTCTTAGCTTTTGGAGTCCTTCATTATATATAAGTAAGGTAAAAATCTTGTAATTACTTTATTAATAAATTTGAATTATTATTATTATTATTATTATTATTATTATTATTATTATTATTATTATTATTATTATTATTATTATTATTATTATTATTATTTATTATCTTTCATTACATATAGGTCTGGCAAGGCAAGTGATCATTTGGCTGCGCCTTTTCTATATTTGTAACATATGTTATATAAATACTTATTTGTAAAATTCGAATCCTGACGCTAAATACCTACTTAACAGACCCGGTTTACTGTCTTACTTTTGTTATCCGTTCACGATATATACTCAGTTACACACGGATGCATGCTTCCCTGGGCTCGACGTTGTAAGGAAAGTCAAAAGTAAAATGTTTTAGGAAATGAAGCTAAATTTTTCTTTTCAGACCTGCATATTTAAGCTTATTAATATTGTTATTTTTGTCAAGTCAGTCTTCCTTGCTACAAAGCGCCGACAAGTCATCTTCTAAAAGCGACAGTCAGCCTATTCGTGCTACTGGTCCTTCTGAGCAACGTACATGTCAAAACGACTCAAACACTGTCATCATTGAGCCAATACCTGATAACGACAATAAAAACGGTTGGTTTAAAAGTAATTAGCATAGGCGTAGTTAGACTGTCAACACTGGGGGTGCTGAAGTCCAGTGGCGGCTCGTGACATGTTAACGTGGGGGTGCACAAAAAGCCCGGCGCAGGCGAAATGCGCCGCAAGCGAAAAAATTTTCACGACCACGCCCAAATTTGGTCAATAATTTTTAGTAAATATTTTAATGTGATGTGATGTGAAAGGAGGTTTAGGTCTTTCTCCTCCAACGGTAACTTGCTAAAAGATTTTTTCAAAAATTCCACGGTGTATTTTATATCCGACGACGCACTCATTGTTTTTTCGTGTTTATTTAACTTTAAACTTTAACTGAATTCAATAAAACCATATTAAACCTTAATAAACAAAAAAAATAGTCAAAATACCGGCTAAAAATTTCCGCGAATTTGAACGACTACGGCTGGTTAAATTTAAATTATCAAATTAATGGAGAATTGCAGAACATGACATACACAAGCTATTATGCCGCTTTCATATTTTACGAGATTTTTATGATCATAGACCCGCTCTGACAAGTAAACTGGTCGTGAACTACACGGTACATGGAGAAAATTTTTTAACAGAATCCGCAACTATCTAAATATACTTGAATTTGTACCAGAATTCGAATGCTTGAAATATTAATATGAAAAATTCATTACATATAATGTATATTATAAAAATAGGTTAGTTCTAAAATAAGCCTATACTTATATTGTAAATTTTTTTTGGGGGTGCTAATTTAGATTTCGGGGGTGCTTAGTACCTCAAGTACCCCCCTAACTACGCCTATGGTAATTAGAGGAAAATTTTCGTAGAGTTTTGATGCACGATACTTGTAGTAGCTTCTTCTTAGAAATTAGAGTTCGATTGGCATTAAACAACGACGATGGAGCGAAGATAGACATATCGTTATATTACATACAGGGTGTCCGGAAATTATGAGAAAAAAATTTAGGGATAATACTAGACCGAAAATAAAATGCTATCTCTTCCTATAAATTTTTTCGAAAATTGATTATTAACGAAGTGGAAGGTGTTAAAGTTAAATTTTATTTGCAGTTTTAAAATACATAGATAGGTTAGAACAATAAATTAAACATTCAAATCAAAGGTTAAAAGTGACGTCCTTCCTCTACAATGCATAAATTAATTCTTCTTAAAAAATTCCGACGAACTCCATGGAATATTTCTTCCTTTGCTATGCTATATTTAGGGTTGAAAATAAATTAAAATAATTTCGTATTCGTCACATGCAAGCAATGTTATTTTAGCGTTTTTCTCGAAAACGGTTGGATTTCTCGAATCAAAAGTAGTATACCATTTTTATGTCAAAAGGTTAGGAGAATAGAAATATTCAGTCAAAATGCGCCTACAGTGTAGGACAAAAAAGTTGGGACCATCCAAATTAAAGTATAGGCTTCTAGGTGGCGCCCTCTACAAAATGCGAAAAAATGGTGGCCAAATTTGTATTCCTCATCCCGAAAAAGCTCCATATACGAGATTTCGTCAAAATATTATGAGCGTGGCAAAAGGTATTCCAAAAAATACTGCAAATAAAATTTAACTTTAACACCCTGTAACTCCGTCAACAATCAATTTTAGAAAAAATGTTATAGGAAGAGATAGCATTTACTTTCGGTCTAGAATTATAACCTAAATTTTTTACTCGTCATTTCCGGACACCCTTTATATTAATCTAATGTAAAATTTTGTTGATATGTTCACATGGCTTTATTCATAGAGCATTTTAGGTATTGTCGGCTTGTTGTAATAAGAGAATGCGTTATCTATTTTTGCTCGATTGGTTCAGCATATACCTATACAGTGTGTCCAAAAAAGTATGCAACATATATGGGAAAAGTATTTATTACCGATTTCTCAGAAAATTTTATTCTTGTTAGTGCATGCCTTAAAACTATAAATGTATATTTCATATTTCACCTGCGGTTAATAGTAAGGGAGCAAATGTCATTTTTTCGAAATTGCCTTAAGAGTTAATTATTAAAAATACAGCAAAATTTTATATGGAAATGTTTTTGCAAATTAAAAACATAGTCCAAATACGAAATTTAAGTTAGGTGTCTCAATTTTTAATTTTTTTTCCCTAATCTCTAATTTTCCCTAAACGGTACGCCTCTGGTCGATTTTTTGTTTACGCAATTTTAATATATTTATCAAATAACTTAATCGTGGGTTTATAATAAAAATGCATTAAGTAGTTGCAAACTTTTAAAAACTTTTCAATGAACCGGGTCGGTTTAGATATAAGCGTGTTGCACGCCTACTTAAACACATTTTAGCCAACTTCTGTTCGAAACTAAATTATAATAGAATTTAACCCTATTCATAATACTGGAAATAACTAATCATTTATTTGTCATTTTCACCCAGTACGCTGAAGTCCAAAAACCTATACTTTAAAAAAATGCATATAAAATAGGTATTTTGACCTCTCGTAATTATTTATTTATAAATTATGACAAATAAATTATTAGTTATTTCCAGTATTATGAATAGGGTCGAATTCTATTATAATTTAGTTTCGAACAGAAGTTGGCTAAAATGTGTTTAAGTAGGCGTGCAACACGCTTATATCTAAACCGACCTGGTTCATTGAAAAGTTTTTAAAAGTTTGCAACTACTTAATGCATTTTTATTATAAACCCACGATTAAGTTATTTGATAAATATATTAAAATTGCGTAAACAAAAAATCGACCAGAGGCGTACCGTTTAGGGGAAATTAGAGATTAGGGAAAAAAAATTAAAAATTGAGACACCTAACTCAAATTTCTTATTTGGACTATGTTTTTAATTTGCAAAAACATTTCCATATAAAATTTTGCTGTATTTTTAATGATTAAGGTACTTTACTCTTAAGACAATTTCGAAAAAATGGCATTTGCTTCCTTATTATTAGCCGCAGGTGAAATATGAAATATGCATTTATAGTTTTAAGGCATGCACCAACTTTTATCAAGAATAAAATTTTCTGAGAAATCGGCGATAAAAAACTTTCCCATATGTTGCATACTTTTTTGGACACACTGTATAGCTAGCTATAGTGTTATTTATTATTAATAAGTCTAAAATTTATTAATTTGGTACTTTTAGGTGGTAGGACTGGAAGCGGGTGTAAGGTTTGTGGTGAAAAGAAATGCGAATGTGCATTCGATTCCAGGCCGAAGCTGTGTAGGACACCGACGCTGTAGATTTAGTAATAAATTATTTTTATTATATTATGCATGTCTTTTTATTGGGCGAAAGGATGTCAAAAATGTTATTCAAATGTTTATTAAGACCTAAACGGCATGTACGGCTGTACGCACGGCTCGCGGGTCACAACTCTTGGCGCTCAAGAGGGATGGGTATACGCACAACCCTCTTCTTATTACGTTTCTCTTCTTTATCGACTTTATATAACTACTTTTTCAAATTCTTGATCAAGAAATTGTGCTTGAAAATGTTGTTTTTCACGTACCCAAGTTTCTGGCAAATTGTTAAATATTACCTACCAACTAATATTTAACGTGAGGTTAGATACGCGATAACATCGACTATTGCTGTTTTGTTTGTTTTTTATTTTTGATTTGATAAAGTAAGATTAATCTTGTCCTACTAAAAACACGACGGCAAATCATTTTTAAACAAATTTTAAAAACGAAGCAGAAATCACTACATTTTCCCCTAATCTGAACAAAAAGTTCCAGTTTCTTGACAATAATTTTGGCAAGAACTTAGGGGCAAATTTTAGCTGTTTGCACGGGAAAATAAATTAAAGGTAAACTTTTACAATTTCTTGAGTAAGAACTTACATTTTAAAGCCTGGACCTGTCTATTTTCCCTTTTGTTAAATGGTAAGGTTGCAGTGCGCATGTCTAATCGTGTGTAGCTCTGTTTACATGCGCGAGGCCATAAATTTGCCACTTTCGTGGGTACTGTTTGCTTATCTAAAAGTGCATGCATAAATATGTAGGGGAGGCCCGGGCAAAGCGGATGTGTTAAGCAAAAAAAAAATAGTTTATTAATTATTGATTTCTATTAAAAAAAAATCTGTGGCACTGGGATTTATCTGAACTTCAAAATTAAATAAGTTATTACATGATTTTTTGTCCCTTTTGCTGAATTTTTTTTTTTTCAGAATGTACATTTTATCCGCTTTGCCCAAGTACCCGGGCAAACTAAATAACAAATACTTTATATGTAGGAACAACAAAATATAGTATTCTAATGATGCATACAAAAGTAAAAATATAAAGAATAATTATAAAACACATCAAAGTAACATGTCTTATTAACTACAAAGGTCACAAAAAAATAGACCACGCCCACTATAATTCGTGTAAAGTTCGTGCGCCCAATTTTGACATCCACTGCACTGGATCCATTCTTCTCCAGTTTCTTCAAACGGTTCTCCACACGCCAGACAGTCGTATTATTTTCCAGAATAGCTGCTTCTAGCTTTACTGGGTATTTTATATGATCACTAACTGTTTTCTTAGTTTTTTCATCAGTGGCTTTTGTGAATAAGGATTTAGCTATCTATCTATCCGCTATGCCCTAGTCACTTTGCCCGGACTGGCATCTATTAAGGGCGACCCTTTAATAAAATATATTTCAAGGTTGTGGCGTCGCATAAACATTATTACACAAATCTAACCCAATAGAAGCAACAATAAAAAAATACAAAGCTGTTTTACATCAGTAATTTCAACTAATTTATTTAACTTACCTTAGAGTAATAATTTTAACACAAAACTGTAAACATATTCAACGGTAGCTACGCCACGTGCTGTTTACCTTGTCGCTTGGCTTGCACTGGTTTTCTTTTCGGCTGATCATGCTCTTTGACAGTATGCAAAGTACTGACCGCCATCTACCTTCGTTTTCAATAAATAACGATTATTCGCTTTGCCTGGGCAATCCGCTTTGCCCGGGCCTCCCCTACCTATGTATTTGCCCTACTCATATGAATAAAATCGGTGACAGAGTAGGCCATACTCTATCACCGATTTTATTCATATTTCTACGATAATTAAAAAAAATCCGCAACAAATACCTTTGCTACGTATAGTGTGTCTACGGGTAAAGTTTGGAAGTATTAGGCAGGGCCGTATCTGAACCAAAATTTGGGGGGGGTTAGACCAGTGGCAAAAAATACTAGTTATACTTTAAACATACATTTAAACATACACACAAACAAACATATAAGGATTTTATTGTTTTCGGGGGGGGGGGGGGGGGGGGGGGGTTTGAACCCCTAAAACCCTCCCTCAGATACGGCCCTGGTATTAGGTAGTAGGTGGGTATAGAAGAAAAAGTAATTCTTTATAAAAACGTCTGCTTATGCTGAAACTACAATTTCGAATATCAGATTTGCGATTACTATACAGGGTTCGTCAAAACAACATTTTTGCTTTTTTGGCTCTTTTTTTCAACTTCTTGATTTATTAAATGAATTTTGCTAATGTTGAAACTGAAATTTCAACTATTTGATTTGTGAGTGAGTTCATCAGAAAAAACAGTTTTTATTTTTTGGATTTTTTTTTCAATTCTCATTTTCATTTCCTTTTGATGATTGGCTAAATAATTACTTTGGGAACAAATGTATTGAAAGGTACCTAATATGGTCCAAATCACTTTGCACGTAGTAGTCCCGATCTCACTTCATTTATGGGGATATCTGAAGCCACATGTGTATCAAATCGATTTCAATAATAACTTAGATCTCTTGAAAGAAAAAAATAAGAGTAGGTAGTTATTGGAAACATCCCAATACAGTAAGCTGGGAACTGTTATCGGGAATTCAGATGTTATTGAGTTAAACTATGCGCTAACTCTGTGGTACCACGTTTGAATAAACGTTTTATAATTTATGATTGAATGAATAGAAGAAATAGGACAATAATAAAAATACTTCAAAAGTAGGCAAATAAAAAATGGTTTTCTTACAACAAAATGTGATATTTGAAATTGTAGTTTCAGCACAAGCAAAATTTATTTAATAAATCAAGGGATTGAAAATTAGAATTAAAAAAAAAAATCCAACAACGTAAAAATGTTGTTTTTGACGAATCCTGTATAGTAATCGCAAATCTGATATTCGAAATTGTAGTTTCAGCACAAGCAGACGTTTTTACAAAGAATGACTTTTTCTTCTATACCTACCTACTAATAAAAAAGTTTTTCCTCTTCCAAACTCTATCCGTGCACAGACTGTATACAGTCGCCACAGTGGATCTTTTTCCGTGCGTCATCAATCAACGATCAGGACTCAACGTGGTTAATAACTCTGCATCCTTATTTATTACAGTAACAAGTTTGAATAAAAGCATAAAAGAACGTCTCCAAGATTCCGCAATAATATAACGTGCTAGACGAGAATAAAACTATAAACGTCAATTAATTACTTTTTTTATTTGTTTAGTTGACTACCTACAGTTGTATTTTAAAACGTCATTGTCAACCTTGTTTTGATCTGCCAATCTAATTCGTATTTTGTAAATTTGTGTGCCTTAAAACTGTTCCTTTTTCTAAAAATAGTTCTTTTTAGAGCTAATTATACCCACCATCTGTTTTGGCCGTAATAATTTATTTATTTTAAATATTCTAACCGTGAAAGTTCTTTGAAAAGTTTACGGCAGTGGCTAAATTCCCTTAAATGAAAGGATATCAAAAATTTGACTTTTGCGATTTTAATAGTCAATAAAACACCAAACTTTTCTAGATTTTAAGCTGTATTAAAATTTATTTTTAGCTGGGAATTAATTGGTTAGACTGCGTTAGAGTACGAATAAACCCCGAGAGAAACTAGGAATTATAAATAATTTTTCGGGATATTATGTAGGTACGTCAAACAATAGGCAGGCACGTCCATTTTATGAACTAGACTTAGTTTTGACTTTTTTCGTCTCGTAATTTTGATTTGATTCATACGATTTTGATGACGTGGAAGTGATGACGCACGGGAAAAGATCCACTTTACCTAAGACACAAGACTTTACCTAAGATTCTTGACTTCTACTAATTGTGTTCTATCCTTGACGAATTAAAAAAAATCAATTCTTATCTGTACGAAACTGTCTTTCAGTCTACCCTATATAAGCCATTTATTTTTAAAACATAGAACGTTACTTGTTTGCTTTAATTATTTATTCCTAAAAGTTGAGTCCTGGTAGCAAAGAAATAAAAAACAAAAATAAAAATGGATTCATATTCTCGATGGAATGAGTTATCCCTTATCTTATTAAAATACTCCTACAAAGATGATCAGACAAAAACATTATTTTAAAAATACACTGAAATATATGTTCAAATATGCATGAAAATTTGAGAAGCTTCAAAGTATTCAAAATAAATCAAATAAGTATTACCGGATTCTTCTGACCGGAAAAATCTGAATCCTTTGATAATTCTTTTTCAGTTTCAAAGTTTTTAACAATCGTTGACGTGGAAAATTAAGAAGGATTTTTAGGTATAAAATGAAGATCAACCCAAAGCTGTCATACAGTCTGGTTAAGTTACTTTGCTCGACAAGATATATGATATCCTAAACAACAGTTTAAAAAAAATGAAAATTAACATAAGGTAAGTCAATTTCATTTTCTGTTTTGTGAAAATCATGTAGATACAAATTTAAAATTTATATATTTTGGTAAACTTAAAAAATTATACCTATAGTTTGATAATTTATACAATGTCTGGTGTTACGATCATGTAATGTCTTATTCTCCTGAAGTGCTATGTTTGGTTTATTTTCTTTTAAAATACTAGAGTGAATTAGAATACAAATTTTTAATTTATAAATGTCTTGAACGTGTAAATACCCTTTCGGTCTATATAGATTAACAGTTCGTTCTAAATGTGGTAATTTGTGTATGCATTTAATAACTTTATTTTGCAATTTATGTAATGGTTTTAAGTTTGATAAACAAGCAGAAGCTAAAGGTATTGTAATTTTGAATATATTAATGATAAATATATATATATTTAAAGTATTTCAAAGGAATGTAACATCTAGCTATGTACAAAACAGATGCCAAAGAAGATATCGGGTTTATAATACCGGGTGTCCACGGAAGGTGGCTCGCCCCTCTAACATTTTTGTTTTTCAAGATAATGAAATAAAATTCGGGGGATTTGTATACGACATAAAATTGCATTTTTTTACAGATGACTCAACATTACGGAACTTCCGGTTTAACCGGAAGTGACGTAAACTTTCGATTTTTAAATGGGACACCTGGTATATTTTTACTTTTTTTGACTCCATATGACATTCTAATTACAACGATGTGTCACTCGTCACTTTTTGTCACCAAGAAAATATTTTTTTTCCAAATTTATTGTTTTATCTAGAGGGCTGTGAATACCTTAAAATCACTTATTTCAGTTCTTTAATCTTGGGAAAAATACAATTTTACTATTTTTGGTCCAATGCTATGTGCTATGTAAAATTTAATCTTTAAAGTTGTATAACTCATTTTTTTTAATGGCAACATGGTGGCTCGTCGGATTAAGAAAAAAGAGGATTTTAATACGATTATTTTGATACCATACACTATTAGGTTTTAGAAAAGCTGCCATTAAAAAACTTTAAAAAGTTAGCTTAGAACTTTCCTAAAATGAAGCATCTTTTGAGAATAAATTTAGATTTAAATGCATCAAGTAGCCTGTGACCAGCAAAACTGATAAAACAAAATCATGCCTTGAAGAAAATTGACATGCTGACAGCTTTTGCCAAAGTAAATTAGTTTGTTGTTTAAAAAGCATGGAAAATAATAGTTTTACAAGGAGTGAAAAAGTTGATATGTTATTAGTGTTTGGAGAATGTAGAAATAATTCAACCGATGCTGCACGATTTTACGCACAATTAGGTACCCAAAACTGGTTCCGAAAATGCGAAATGAGCCTGACAATAATAACATATCAACTTTTTTACTCCTTGTAAAACTATTATTTTCCATGCTTTTTAAACAACAAACTAATTTACTTTGGCAGAAGCTGTCGGCATGTCAATTTTCTTCAAGACATGATTTTGTTTTATCAGTTTTGCTGGTCACAGAGGCTACTTGATGCATTTAAATCTAAATTTATTCTCAAAAGATGCTTCATTTTAGGAAAGTTCTAAGCTAACTTTTTAAAGTTTTTTAATGGCAGCTTTTCTAAAACCTAATAGTGTATGGTATCAAAATAATCTTAATAAAATCCTCTTTTTTCTTAACCCGACGAGCCACCATGTTGCCATTTAAAAAAAATTAGTTATACAACTTTAAAGATTAAATTTTACATAGCACATAGCATTGGACCAAAAATAGTAAAATTGTATTTTTCCCAAGATTAAAGAACTGAAATAAGTGATTTTAAGGTATTCATAGTCCTCTAGATAAAACAATTAATTTGGAAAAAAAAAATTTTCTTGGTGACAAAAAGTGACAAGTGATACATCGTTGTAATTAGAATGTCATATGGAGTCAAAAAAAGTAAAAATATTCAAGGTGTCCCATTTAAAAATAGAAAGTTTATGTCACTTCCGGTTAAACCGGAAGTTCCATAATGTTGAGTCACCTGTCAAAAAATGCAGTTTTATGTCGTATACAGCGGCGCACCCAGGATTTTATGTTAGGGGGGGCCCGCCAACCAGTGCTGGAAGCAAATTTTTTAATAAACTTTTAAGTTACGCATTTTTCTAGAACTTTGGAGCTTTTTTAACAGGTACTCTTGCAGGGAAGATCGCAATAGCCTAGTCATGGGAGTCGTTGAACGGTTTCTTAGGGGGGGGGGGGGGGCATTGGCGGCTTGTGACTTGTTAACTTGGGGGTGTACTAAAAGCTTGCTGTAGGCGAAATGCGCAGCAGGCGAAATTTTTTTAAGACCACGCCCAAATTTGGTCAATAATTATTATAGTAAATATTTTAAAAATTTATGATTACCTTCTTATTCTATTGAAAATGAAATAAGATAAAAAATAAAAAGGCTAATTTATTTTTCATTAGTGGGTACATTGTTTAAAAGTAAAGTTCATTCATCTGTTTTTATTTGCAGCAAACTTATCAATAACAATAAAGTCCCTAGATTTACACTTTGTGGTATGTATCAAGTTAATTTCGAGAGTTTAGGTCTTCCCTTAATTTTAATTTCAATTTTTTGCTTAATACTTAATGAGCTAAAATTGTTTCTCAAACATTCATAGTCGTTTTGGCATTAAAACTGTTTATTTTTATTAAAATAAGTCTTTACTACCCCAAAATAATAACAAAAATATAAAGGAAAACTCGAAATAATAAATTCATACATTCAATCAAACCATATTAAACCTCAATAAGTCAACTTTTGTCAATAAGTCAACTTCCACCTGGCCCCCCTCAAACGAGGCCCGTGAGGTAAATCTAAGAAAATTGACTTTTTAAAATACTTATCCACTTTCATAATTTTTCAATTCATTGGGGGTTTTGGGGGGGCCAAGGCCCCCCCCTGAGTGCGCCACTGGTCGTATACAAATGCCCCGAATTTTATTTCATTATCTTGAAAAACAAAAAACTTAGAGGGGCGAGCCACCTTCCGTGGACACCCGGTATACTGGATATGGCCTTACCAATTTAAATTTTCGTCTAAAACTAATCCTAAAAATTATGGCGTTTTCGAATATTGAGTATTTTCATTATTAAATGTTAAGGGGTTAATGATAGCATTTATTTTATTTTTAGTTACAAACATAAAAGAAGGTTTTGTAAAATTTAACGTAAGTTTATTTGATTGAAGCCAAGCAAGGTATTTTTAAATCATTATTAATATCAAAATACATTTCTGCGAAAGTTTCAGGAAAATAAATAATTGTTGTATAATCTGCAAATATCTTTATATTGCTCTTTGGGTTCAATTTGAAAACCGAATTAATGTAAATTAAAAATAATATTGGACCTAATATTGATCCTTGTGGAACTCCATTACATGGTAAATGAAAAAAAAAAAAGTTATTTTAGGGAAAACCGTAAACGATAGGTATAGGGAACCTAAGTATAATTAAAATTGTAGTAAACATGCCTGTCGATTAGTTAGGTTGTATTAAAAAAAAATTCTGTTTTGCGTTTAAAAAATATAAAAAAGTTTAGTAGTTGTGGTGCTATAAAATCCTGCGTTAAGAGTGGGCCACCATGTATAATCTTTTAGACAGTGTGAAAGAAGTTGTGCCAAATACAATGTTATTTCGTTTTTTTTAGTTTTCTATCATTCGTTGCCATTATTTCCATCATCTCCATCACGATATTTGTTCCATGCGCTGCCCAACTGACATTTTCTAAAGGCTGGGAAGCGGGCCGCAAAAGAAGCGTACATCCAGAACTTTCTATACCCGACGTTTACTTCAAAATGTCGGCTAATGCAATTTGTCAGTATCTGTTGGTAAGTTTTTAGTTTATTCTAATTATATTTCGATTTTTATTGACATCGTATACACGGAACAATATGGAAAACTATAGATAGGAAAATTTTGAAAATTTGACAGCATGCTAATGAAAATATTTTCACTTCCGGTTTAACCGGAAATCTTGTGTAGAATCCAAAAATACGTTTAAAATAATCAAGTTGATACCTACTTCCGGCATAACCGGAAGTACAATTACATTGAAGATATTTTAGCCGGGTTGCCCCTGTCAACATTAGCATACTGTCAAATTTTCAAAATTGTCCTATGTATATATCCATATAATATACAGTAGGTACGTACGTGTGACGTGACCAGTAAAGTCCGCATCATAATATGGGATTTTTTTTTATTAATAGCTTTATTCAAAATTTGACTCTGGCATCAAGTTCTGCTTCGATCGAGATGAAAATTAAGCAAAAAAAAATAGTAGTTACGTGATTCGCATTATCGGTCAATTTTAATTTTTTCTAAAAAAATAATTCAAAAGTTTAGTTACTTCTGAAAATATCGAAAAAAGTTATTGGGAAAAGTTTTTTAAATGCAGTTTCTAGCTCAGATGCAAAATTTCAGCTGCATGAGATAATTTTGATTTTTTACCAATATTTTGTAAATTGCACCACTTTTGCAAAATAAGACTCAACGCAACCTACATAAAACTTCTTAGTTTTTACAATGCTTTATTTCAGATATATTTTCTTTAAAGTAGCGCTATATTAAATGTGTGTTTTTCTACAAAATCAAAATTTATTAAAGTTAATTTTTATATGACTTTTTATTAGAACAAATTGACTCTTTTCATTAAACTATTTTCTTAACGTTAACGTGTATTACTTATTTCAGACACAAACTACATTTTCAAAAATACGTATTTTATAAAGTTACCTTATACAGGGTCAAAAACAAATAAACTTTGCATCACATGCGACCAAATTTTAATAGCCCAATTTTGATTTTGTAGAAAAACACACATTTAATATGGCGCTTCTTTAAAGAAAATGTATGTGAAATAAAGCATTGTCAAAACTAAGAAGTTTTATGTAGGTTGCGTTGAGTCTTATTTTGCAAAAGTGGTGCAATTTACAAAATATGGGTAAAAAATCAAAATTATCTTATGAAGCTGAAATTTTGGATGTGGGCTAGAAACTGCATTAAAAAAACTTTTTCTAATAACTTTTATCGATCATTTTAGAAATAACCCCACTTTTGAATTATTTTTTGGAAAAAATTAAAATTTAACAGATACATGCGAATTACGTGACTACTATTTTTTGCTTAATTTTCATCTCGATCGAAGCAGAACTTGATGCCAAAGTCAAATTCGAATAAAGCTATTAATAAAAAAAAATTCCCGTATGATGCGGACTTTACTGGTCACATTGTAGATCGAAGCGGTTTCCGTCGGGAAACCCCGTATTTATTCGAGTGAGAATATATTATTCTTTGTTCTTTGTCTAGCACGATAGAAACCTAAGATTCGCCAGTGTCGTAGTGCGATTTTGTTATATCTAGAAAGAACCACAGACTTAATACATAAGGGGACCAAATATTACATTCATAAAAAAACTATTTAATAATTTATAATTAACGAAATTTAATCTTTACTGTTTTCTTAATATTTTTTAGTCGGAAATAAAGCTGTCTTCTAGTCCATGTATAAGCCAAGCTGAAGACTCTCCAACTGTGTTTGCTGGAAATTAGATTTCTTTCGAGATATACCGGCTATTCTGTTAATCTGATATATTAAAAATTTGAAAATAAAGAATTTTAGAGACAACGATTTTTTTAATTAACATAGGTTATGTTCAGCGGTTGCTAAAATGTACTAAATAAAAAGGCGCCTAATTTGAGATAGCTCCGCATGTAACGCCATCTAACAAAAGTGGCGTAAACTTACTCAAATAAACTAGACTGCAGTGGTAAAGAGTTCGTTGAGCGCGTCAGTTCGTTTATTTCTGCGCAGGTAAGTTTTTCTTCCGATTTGAGTAGTAAAGTTTTTTGATATTGTAAATAAACCGGCATTTGCAGTAAACGAAAGTGGAAATAATAGTTATTTATGTACCAAGGCAGTAAAGTGATTCTTTATCGGACGAGTCTGAAATTATGAGATGAGCGAGCGAAGCGAGCGAGGCGAATAACAGGCGAGTCGATAAAGACACTTTACTGACGTGGTGCATACAACATTTTATCGCCAACCGTTTAGAATTTATAATATAAAAAATTGAGGTATAACTCATCGAATTTTATTATAAAGGGAGAGGCGTGACAGTGACAGACGATTTTTGATTAATAAATGTCAAAGTCACTAATTTGCGGCAGATACAAGTATTTATCTGCCGCATTTGCGGCAGGTAAAGTATTTTATTTTACAATAAAATAAAGTGTTCGTTTACTTCCGGAAATCACTCTGATAATGTACGGCTTTACTGACGGTTGACGATAAAATATTTTATATGTCGAAGTAGTTAGTTTAGGTGTGGCCTAATGATGTCTTATTAAAATTTGGCTGTATTCTTTTATAACTAACCTAAAATATATTGTCAATTTTTATAACAAGAATTCCTAATTTGAGATACTAAATGGTGCGGTATATAAGACTATCTCAAATTAGGCATTCCAATACAATATTTTGATATTTTATTACAGATGCCTTAAAAACACAAGAAATGGAACCCTCACGCTATGGTGAAAGCTGTGCGTAATAAAGAAATGAAATATCTAAAAGCCTCAAAAGTTTTTGGTGTAGTGTCTCAAATTAGGCAACCTTTTATTTGATGGGAAAATTGACAAAAACAAACTTTAAGCTTCTCTAGATAGCTATTTTAATGTAGATTCTTTGTTGCGATGTTTTGTTAATACACCAAGCAAGCGATTTTGTACAATAATAATAAAAATTTGTTCAATGATGAATTTTATTTCGAATTTACAAAAAAAGTGTCCCAAATTTGAGTCTCTTCCTCTAGTGCTTAGTATCATACTATAGGGAAAACTAAGTACTTTTTGATAAATAAAAAATCAAATATGACTGTCATAAGAAAAAAGAAAATTGATGATGGTTCCAGAAAACCAAAACGTTGTAACTAACATATTACCAAACAGCCATATTCTATTTAAAAAGTTGCCACGAAAACGTGTTTACAGATTTAAAAAATATTGGGAAATAACATAGTTACAACCAATGATCTGGTTACAACCGATCTAAGGAAATAATACAACATTTTCGTTTATTCAAAATATCTCAAAAACTAAAAGAACCAGAATCGATCCGCAAGCACCAATAAACTGCTAACACGATTGCCTAAAACCTTTGCCATTTAACCGTCTTTCTATCTCTTATAGTTTCCGAGATCGCAATACGGTCAGCACCAGTTTCGGGGACCCAGTTATGCTCATGTAGGTATTCTGTAGCGCCACTGGTGATCCGTCCGAGCCCCGCCAATGGCAATCCAGTATGATAAACACACGTGGTCGTACATCTGTCATCTGTTACTAATATTAGGTAACAATTTTGTATATTGTTCATTGCCCGGCACTTGCAAATACTCCAATGATAATGATGAAACTTTCTTCTTTTATACTGAATATTCTAATTTCCAATCTGCTTATAATAAACATGACCAGAATGTTATAATAACATTAGAATAGCAACCAAAAATGTACCTGGGTTTATTGATCTCATCTAACGGGCTCCATGAGAATGAGATCCCCCTCGCGCTTATGTCCGCCTCGGTCGTTTCCGTTTGTCTGTTTGCATGTGTGTCCCGATATGTCGGCTTCTTTCGTTTTGGAAATCCGCCCGATAGGATTGCGCACGGACTGACAGACAAGCCTTTCTATTGTAATTTTCTAGGTTACTTCGGTCGAAGTATTGCTTACAAGCTAATAAATTTTGTATTTTCCAGCTTAAAAGTACAAAATGGAATAGTTTTTTTTTATATTTTAAAGTGACAACATGGAAACAGAGTGTAGTGTGGTAAATTGTGGAAATAGTCCAAGCGAAACGAAGGTTTTCTATAACTTTCCCACGGCTTTTGATACGTAAGTATAAACGTCAAATCGATTTTTATTTTGGTTTATTTCGTTGGGCGGTTCTAGCGACCGACGGAGACAGAACTATACGAAATGAAGGATAGAGCATTGCATCCGTGAAACAATAAAATTATCAATATACGGATATGTTTTCAACGCAACGTGAACACGTGAACATTCTTCTAATACACGTCCTTTGATTTGATTATTTATGCCTGCTTTATAGCACGATCTTTTACCTTAAGTTGAAAGTTGGCCAACTCTTAAATTAAATGATAAATTAGTTTAAATGAGAGGTATACACGTATGCATAAGAAAATTAACTTTCAACTTTTAAATTCTTAGTTTAGTTTAAATCTTAAATTAAATTAAATGTTAAATGAGAGGTATAAAGCAGGCATTATATACCTCACATTTAATTTAATTTAAGATTTAAACTAAGTTAAAAAAGTTGAAAGTTAATTTTCTTATGCATACGTTTATACCTCTCATTTAAACTAATTTATCATTTAATTTAATTTAAGAGTTGGTCAACTTTCAACTTAAGGTAAAAAATCGTGCCAGATCGGGTTAAGTCGTTCTCCACAACTTTGCCGTGATTGGCCAGGAAGATAAAAAGTAAAAAGAATATTTTGATGGGTGACAATAACCTAACATTATTGTTTTAATTTTTATTTATTAACAAATAAAGT
Source organism: Polydrusus pterygomalis (assembly GCA_963969555.1). Lineage (NCBI taxonomy): Eukaryota > Metazoa > Arthropoda > Insecta > Coleoptera > Curculionidae > Polydrusus > Polydrusus pterygomalis. The sequence goes on from OZ018383.1 coordinate 14,869,889, forward strand.
GGTTTTTCTACATTTATTTTGACTGATCTAAATTCTTGTGATTTGTAATGGAAAATGACGATGTTTTTTTACTACTTGCTTGTAATTCTTTGCACAATTAATTTAATTTAGTGGCACGTTTTCGAGGTATAAATTAACAAAATTATTTCTTAACTTAGTTTAAGATTTAATTTAACATTTAAACTAAACTAAGAAATAATTTTGTTAATTTATACCTCGAAAACGTGCCACTAAATTAAATTAAATGAAGTGCAAAAAAACCCAGCTGTTGTTACAACAATTAAAGCAAGTAGTAAAACCAAATCGTCGTCTTCCATTACAAATCACAAGAATTTAGATCAGTCAAAATAAATATAGAAAAACCCGGAAAAACCACTTTATTTGTTGATAAATAAAAATTCCAACAATAATGTTAGGATATTGTCACCGATCAAAATATCCTTCTTAGCTTCCTGGCCAATCACGGCTAAATTGTGGAGAACGACTTAACGCGACTTAGCACGATCTGGCACGATCTTTTACCTTAAGTTGAAAGTTGACAAATCTTAAATTAAATTAAATGTTAAAATAGTTTAAATGAGAGGTATAAACGTATGCATAAGAAAATTAACTTTCAACTTTTAAATTGTTAGTTTAGTTTAAGTCTTAAATTAAATTAAATGTTAAATGGGAGGTACTCCTAAACTTAAATTTCTCATCTCCAATAAGGACAAATTTGAAATTACTAGTTTCACCCGAAAAATAGTGAAATCTTTCGAAAAACTAAAACAGAAATATGTTTTACAAGTCGATATAAATACAGTTTGTTAAGCAGGTAATAGTAACGCATTATTAAGTGACGAAACAACCCCTAACAAATACCTGCAAACCCCGGAAACCCCCAATAAATACCTTGTGTATTACCAAAATAGAAAGTATTTTTCACCCTAAATGATATCGACTTATTGACTGCAATAAAACTACCGGTTTAATCCCATTGTTATACACAATCAACAAGCAAGAACTCTACAAGGTAGGATTTAATTCGTTATTAATAGGTAATATATTATTTAATGACATGAAATATCCTACAACACAAGATAAAATAGTTAAATATTACCTGCTATAATTACAAATTATAATCCGACCCTGACCGACAGTTTATTTGCATTTTTATGGCCGAGCTCTTGCAAAACGTCCCAGGTATTTAAACAAAGTCAACCATTTATTGTGAAAAATACTTTAAATATAATTATTATAATCTTCAGATTGGAAAACTCCTGAAATAAGTACGGAACTGGACATTAAACCTTTAACGTTTTACATTTTTTGATAAAGCCGAAAACATAAAAGTATGCTCCTAAAATAATAATTATAATATTTATAATTAATGAAAAATATGCATTTTTTATTATAAAATTGACAAAATATACAAAAAATGCATTTGCATGCATTTTGCATATATTCCGCCCTTTATTCATGACCTATTAAAGAATTTTTAAAATTACACAAAAATCACTTAAGATATCTACATGCCAAATAGTTTACTTTAATTGAAACCCGAAACACATGCAGAGGACTGGGTTTTGCAATGGATTATTTTTATATAGGTGTATGCAGTGGGTGCAGAACACTGGAAACAAAAAGTTAATGCAGGACTTTTCATTGGGTGGATCAGAGGTTTTCGTTGAAAAACATATTTGTTCGGATCATTTTGCAGACCAGGATTTTGTAGTTTTTGGGAAACAGAACAGCGGGTAAGAGGGGATGCTGTTTTGTAAAAAAATTGTTATTTTATTTATTTAATGTTTTACATTCTACAAGGCATACAATAACAGGTTTGCCTTTTTGTACCTTATGTACCTAGTTCTAGAAGATATGTTACATGAAATCAAAGTGTTCAATGTATTTATTTGTTTAGAAAAATTTAATCATTACTTTTCTTACGTTAATCTGTTTTTTTTTTAGAATAAGATGTCACGTAGTTCCATCTATAAATTTAAAAAAGGAAGTTGAGAAAAAGGGTAGGTACCTATACTTATTTTATCAAACGTATCATTAGGTCATATGTTTATTGTATATACCAGTACTTAACATATCTTTTTGTAGATATGTCCAAACCATTTGATAAAAGAAAAAAGAAATGCATTACAAGGTAAGGGGGAAGAATATACAATGTGTCCACGGGTTATAGAGTTTGGAAGAGGAAAAAACTTTTTTATTACTAGATATAGAAGAAAAAGTCATTCTTTATAAAAACGTCTGCTTGTGCTGAAACTACAATTTACTATACAGGGTTCGTCAAAACAACATTTCTACTTTTTAGTTTTTTTTTCAATTCCTTGATTTATTAAACGAAATTTGCTTATGCTGAAACTACTATTTCAAATATCACATTTGCGATAAGTATACAGGGTTCGTCAGAACAACAGTTTTTGGATTTCGTTTAAAATGAATTTACGTAAATACAAACAACTATTGTTGCTTCCTTACGTCGAATATGATTTTATATCTGGCCAAGTAACGATTTTGTTGTAAGTTGCCTACTTTTAAAGTATTTTTATTATTACATGTCATATTTTTTCGATTCATTATCAATCATAAATAATAAACCTTTTATTCAAACGCGGTATCACCGATTGGGCGCATAGTTCAACTAGACATCTAAATTCCCGATAACAGTTTCTAACTTGCCGTATTGGGATATTTGCAATAGCTACTCTTATTTTTTCTTTAAAGAGATCTAAGTTATTATTAAAATTAGTTTAATACACGTGTGGCTTCAGATATCCCCATAAATGAAAGTCGATAATTGTGAGATCGGGACTCCTACGTGCCAATTGATTTGAACCATATATAGGTTCCTTCCAATCCATTTGTTCCCAAAGTGATGATTTAGCCAATTATCAAAAGGAATTGAAAAAAAATCCAAAAAACATAAAACTGTTGTTTCTAACGAAACCTGTATAGTAATCGCGAATCTAATAGTTGAAATTGTAGTTTCAACACAAGCAGACGTCTTTATAAATAATTACTTTTTCTTCTATATACTATACCTACTAATAAAGTGTTTCCTCTTCCAAATCTATCCGTGGACACACTGTATGTACAATTTTTTAACTTCTTTTTGGCCTTCCCACTATCTAACATATGTTTTAGCTACTATACCGGTGATCCTCTTCCAGTTATTCCAAACATCAAAGAGGAGCCTCACGAGATAGGTAAAATATACCTACTGATATCCTTGCAAATTAAACTAAAACTAATTATTTTTAATATTTTTAGAAACGAATACTTTTCCAGAAAATGGAAAGAATAATAGGTGTGTATAGATACTTTTAAGTGGTAAATTATTTTCTTCTAATAAAACCCCCAAATTAAAAATCTATTACCTACTACATATGTTTGAACCTTTAAGCTATCTAGTATGGTTTTATTTTGGAAATATAGTTTTGGGATGCCAGCATTTTCGTGCTTAAAAACTCATGTATTTAATTTTAGTTCCCTGACAGACACTATTCCAGTTTTAACATTTATAAAAGAAGAGCCCAATCGCGAAAAAATAGGTAAGCAATAATTTTGTTTTTATAGATAATAAAAATATTAATTTCATACTTTTATTTCAGCAAATATGTTACCAATTCCGCTAGTGGATCCATCTGATGGAAATATTGTTAGGTATGTATGCACCTATGTACAATTAAGGAGAAATCCACAATACAATTACTTACTCACTGTATACTGTATATTTTTGTCACAAAAGAAAATGTATAAAAAAATATTTTTACTGTCGCGAATTTTTCAAAATATTAAGTAATTACCTCTTCATGGGCAATTTTTGTTTTTACTTCAGTTCTGAAAATCGATGTGTTTACTTTCAAGGATTTTAAGGTAAATTGTGGCAACTTTAGTGGTTTCAAAAATTGTTTTTTTTTTAAGTTTCTGTGCATTTATTTAAAAAAAAAACACCGGCATATTATGCGTCAATGCTTCCCTGAACAGCCCTTCCAAAATTAGATACTAAATATTTTTTGTTTAATAATTGCAAGGTTCCGGAAGTTACCTCTGCATTCAAGCCATTTATAGGTCTTTTATACATGATTTATAACTTTGAGAACTGTACCCTTATATAATTAACGGGCTAGTATACGCTGTCTCAATCACTTCTTTAAAATCGAGAAGGCTATAAAAGAAACAAACCAACTGTATATATCCGAGAAATAGTAGTGGATTTTTTGTCGTCTTGTTCTGATAAAGATAATGACATGTCTATCTTGCAAGGCAATAAGGCATTAATTAGTAATTATTATTTAACTATTGTTTTTAGTAATGATCCTTTATTACCTCCAAAAATTGAACGCGTGGACATTTTAATGCCTGATACCTCCACGGATAACTATACGTAAGTTGATATCAATTTGTTCGATATAAACGTTATTATACCATAGATATTTACCTTTAGATAAGCAAACAATAATCACGAAAGTGGCAGTTTTATGGCCTCGCGCATGTAAACAAAACTAGACACTATTAGTCATGCGCACTGCGACATTATCGTTTGACGAATGGGAAAATAGACAGGTCCGGGCTTTAAAATTTAAATTCTTGTAAAAAAATTGTAATTTCTTTTCAATTTTTGATCAAGTTGGGAAAAAAGGTAGTGATTTCTGGCATTTTTAGTAGTAGCAAACATATCATATTTTAAGTATAGAAAATTGTTTTTAAGGTTTTGTTTTTAAAACTTGTTTAAAAATGATTCGTCGTCGTGTTTTTAGTTCGAAAAGGAAGAGAACAAGAACAGTTAAATTTTAACTAGTCTTATAAAATCGAATATAAAAACAAACAAAACTAGCAAAATAACCAATCTACGGTGTTATCGCGTACCTACCTAACCTCAAGTCAAATATTAGTTGGTATATTTGTATTGATTTTCACAATTTGGCAAAAACTTGTTTTGTTCAAGAATTTGAAAATGTGTTTGCCCGATAACTTGGCCAATGGAATAGGTACTGCCTTTAATAAAAGCCTAATATTAGGGTGCACAGATTTTAACCAAAAAGTTAACTAACCAGCAACTTTGACAGAATTAATTTTCTTACAATCAGAGTGGCTCAGTTAGCTTCCTTTTTGATTTACTAATCAGAAAACTTCAATTGTGTAAATGTTTGCCAATGTCACAAAGTCGCCTGGTCAGTTATACCTATTGTTAAAAACCTTAGTGCAACCAAACATTACTTGCAGTACTATAGTCATTGTTTATATTAATATCCGAGTCACTAAAAGCACAAACACAATTCATTTAACTACACAAAAACTAGAAATCCGTAAATATTAAACACCCACGCCACAATCCACGATAGCTAAGAAAACTACAAGGAATCCACAGAGAAACCTTAAGACACAACAACAAAAATGGCGGCCGAGCCGGTTCTGGAGAGTATCTTTACAGAGAAATAAAGTATCTTGAGCATGTCGATAAAGTAGGACAGGCCGATAACACGAGGTTTGTTCGCATGCACGAAGGTGTCCAGAACGAAGGCAGCTGACCGGCGAGTCATGCGCTCGGACGTATTTTTTCATTCATAAAACGTAACTTTTGTTTGCGCAGGAGATAAGCTGTACGTATCTAAAGGTAAATTGTCTATGTATTATACCTACTAAAACGGTAATTGATTTTAAATGTTGCCTCATCTGGGTTCACGAAATGAAATGTAACAGTTACTTTTTCCAGGGATAATGATGAAAGTATGGACATGACAGATGGAGACCAATTCGTAGATGTACCGCATTTATATGAAGATATCAAAGATCCCAAGTATGTTTTTCGTTCAACTTTGTATTACACTTCTTGTCTATCTGGGCCCTATTTTATGCGATTTTTTCTTTCAATTTTTTGCCAGCACTCAAAAGTATCCATTAGAAAAATATATAAACATGTTGATTCAAGTTGAATGGCCTATTAGAACTATATTATACTTCGAAGTTTGTATTGCGTTCGGTTTTACCAAATTTTATATTGTCTATTTAAGTATTTTAAACAAAATAACCCTGTATACTTTAGTTTTTTTGATGCTATTAAAAAATCTAAATAACTTTTGTTAATAATAATACCTACTTATTTCTAATTGAGATAGGCCACGCAATTTGAATCACCCTGGATAAGTAGGGGAAATATGGGATACCTATAACATTCAAATGTATAAAAAGGGGGGAAAATACGTCCTTAAAGTATAAAATGTTGGCAAGGTTAAAAAAATTGTATATGGACTAGTCCAATCACCAGCTACCAACCTAAAAGTCAAAATACCTAACCGTTAAAATTAAAAATAACTAAACTCGGTTAGTTAATGAAGCCGAGGTCGCCCCGACGTGAGCCATTTTGTAATTATATTATTACTGACATTTGGTAGTTGTGTAGTTCCGTTGTTACAACGTTGGATTAGGTATAAACTACAACGTTGTAAAATATAACCTATACCGCCGTTGTGCCGAAGTCATAGTCACTGTGACTATGACGATTTATACCTAATGTAACGTTGCTTTAGTAGTTAAGTAGTACAATATTGGTCGGAAGTGGGAAAAATAATGCTTGGGCGTCTGAGTTTAGTTGCGCGCCGTTGCCGGCATTAGCGAAGTGAGAAATGACAACGTTTTAGGCATATTTCCCCTACTACAATATGAATGTAGCAAGCCTACTAAATTTAAAGATCTCGAAAGAATAAACGTCAAATTTTAATTATACATTTTCCGGTTTAGCCTCTTGATGGATATTTGTGGCGTGTCATATATAAAAATCAAGAAAGGAAAGGCCAAAAGTCGTAAATCAAACATAGGTCGTAAAACGAAACGCGCCCGTTTAGAGGCAAAGGCTAGAGACAGGGAAACACAGGATGCAAAGAGGGTTAGGTTAGAAAAGCTCAGAGTTAGAGCTCATGAACGGAGACAGTCGGAGTCGGAATTGGAAGCCACACATAGAAGGTAAAGTATACTCCACTCGGTCCAATAACATCTATACACGTTGAGCTATACCAATATAAATGGTAGATAATCTTTGTCTGCTTATACTACAAAACGATTGCTCAATTTGTATAAATAAACTCATCTGCTTGATTGCCAATCACTTTTGTTTCTGGTTGTGTACTTTTTTGTAATTTTCAATATAGTAATTAATTATTCAGTTACCATTTGTCTGCGACATTGTATTTTATTTCCGCTAGTATAACTATTATTATTCCAATTTTATTGTATACGCCGATATTGGCAACAAGTTTGAGTTCATAATGTAAACGCTAAGCTACAAAACCTTCGAAGTAATGCCATGTATATAATAATTCTAAATATGGGCCCGAGAATTCTGCCTTGTGGCACCTTATGGTTGAGCTTTTTTTTCGTTGAAGCGCGCCTTATTCATATAAGGAAATTTCAGTAATAAAACTAAAACAATAACCAATGAAAATTATACTTCATTTGTCCACTTTATGCATCTAAGCCATAAAACGTTATTTGAATATGCGGCCAAAAATACTGGGACTATTTAACATTGCTCAACAATACATGGTGCGCGATAATCGTTTAAAAGGTTTTATGGCTTGGGTGCGTTACCATTGGGCGAATGGAGTATATCTGCTGCTATCTGTGAATCACGACCTTTTCTAATTGCCATCAAGTGCTAAACCGAAATGCGTTTAGTAAAATCAAACACAATATCACCTGATATTGTGATATTTTTTTTATCCGCAAGATTCTTGTATATATCAAATAGTGCCACGGGGCATTTTTAGAGTCAGGTGTGCCACTTTTGGCACGATTGCGGAGAAAGGAACAACGCTGTTTGTATAGTATTCGTAGAATTATACCGTTGATCTTTTGACTGCAATAAACCCTCATTATCCCTTTGACGACCATAAAATAAATAATGAAATCCCAAATTTTAAAACCTTTTCGAGCAGTGCCGGACCAGGTACAAATTCAATTTATACCTATGCCTGATTCATATATAAATACAAACTGCATGATTTTTAATAATTTTAGCCTTTAGAGTGGTTTATTTCCGGCTAGTAATTTTTAGTTAGGCTTATTAGTGGTAGAATGTGGCATCCTTAGAATTGTGCTGATAGGGGGGCATATTCAAGTGTAATTTATAAAAGAAAGCATTTATCTACCGATGCCAAACTAATAATTAAAAATGTGTATCAATCTTTGTTGAGTAGAAATTTTAATTCGATGGATGCTTTAGCAGAGACATCTACTTTCACAAAAACTCCTTTATCATCGGTAAGAGACATAGTACTTAAACCTGTTAATCCTAAAAAAAATCGGGGTGATTCTGGCACATTTAGAAGCATTGACGAAAATGACATGGATTTATTAAGAAAGAAAGATTTACCAAATGTATGAGGCACAAACTGTACCCACTTTGATTTCCCTCAAAGAGCGGCTGATTAAAGACGAAACAAATATCTCTTGTTGCCTTTCAAGCCTTAGGAAAATATTGCGTAAAATGGGTTTTAAATACCGAAGCATTAATAAAAGACAAACATTAATGGAATCTCAACGTTTACGGGAATGGAGACTTAAATATTTAACAGGTGTTAAACAATTTAGAGAAGAAAATCGTCCAATTAATTACCTTGACGCAACATGGAAACATTTATTATAGGTACCTACCTAAAACTAAAAATACCTATCTATTTATTTTAAATTATAAAAATAAATCATGTGGTGAAGGTACATTTTCAAGCCAATCCCATTTAATTCCCTTTGAAGAGGTTGAGGCGTATACAATAGTGTTTAATCAGGTAGTTTATTTTTAGCAGTAAGAGTCAACGGTATAATTCTGCAAATACTATACAAGGTAAATTATTTTACCTATCGAACCATTCGTTGTTACTTTCAGGCATTGACACTATATTGACAGCTATTAATGTAATGCTATAATCTAATATCGCAAAAAAATGGGACCATTCTGTTACAGATACAAATGTGCAGTAAGAGCGGCAGTGAAGCGATCGAGAGAAACGGAGGAAGAGAAAGCGTTAAGACGAGAAAAAAATAAAATAAGGGCAGCTCAGAGGCGGAAAAAGATGACACCGGAACAGAGGGCGGAATGGAGGGAAAGAAATCGGATACAAACCAAAGAAAGGCGCGAGCGGGAGTCAGAATTAAAGAAAATCGTTAGAAGGTAAATGGTGTGATCTCAGTCTTCTAATGTAACTGTATGTAAATGTAATGTAAACTCTCTATTTTATTTTATTTTATTTTTATGTGTTTTAAATGTAATACGTATATTCTCTGTTTTTTAAATGTGAATATGCAAACCATATTTTATTTCTTACTTTGTAAAGTATTTGCAGAATTATACCATTGACTTTTACTGCCAAAACGAAACTACCTGGGATCAGACTAAATGGGATCAGGGTCGGCTTGAAAATGTACCTACACCACATGATTTATTTTATTATAATTTAAAATAAATGGATGGGTATTTTTAGTTTTAGGTAGGCACCTATAATAAATGTAAAATAATGATAACAATTAATGATAATTGCAAATAATATAATTTAAAAGTATAACTATTAGGATAACAAGTACAATAAAAATTAATTAAATTCGAAAAAACTATTGATAATTTATTTAAAATTTAACTCTCTATCACTATCACTATCTTCACACACACTTCACAAATAAATTTTCCAATTGGCATTTTCGGTCAAAAATGAAGAATAAAGGTAGTTTACTATTGGAGAAAAATCATGTTTTTGAAGTTTATGCAAACCCTGTATAAAAATTCAAAATTTTCTCTTCGTGAATTGCAAAACTTTTTATCAGGAATGACTTTTTCCCGAGAAATAAAATTTTTCATTCATTTGTGCTATTGTAAACCCTATCCGCGGACAGTCTGTATATGTGCTGTATCAAATATTTTGGTAATATAGAGGTTTTTGAATTTGAATTCTATCTTATTTATAAAATGCATTTTAGATATAACAACGCCATAAGAGCATCAATAAAAAGGAGCTCTGAATCACCAGAGCAAAGAATGGAAAGGAGGTTAAAGGACGCTTTAAGGGCTGCGGAAAGAAGAAAATCGGAAACTCCAGAAGAAAGAGAGGAGAGATTAAAGAAAGATAGGGAACGGATTACATTAAGGAGACTGCAGCTGTTAATGTCAGGTAAGGTACCTACTCAGTGGCGTAGCGTGGTTGAAGGGGCGGAACCTTCAAAGGTAAGGGAGTAGTATTTTTATGGAGGAGAGGGGGCAAAAAAGGTACAAAAAAAACGCGCCGCAGGCGAAATTTTTTGGGTGCCACGCCCTTTTTTCAATGAAGTTGCCTGATTTTCAAGTAGGAAAAATATAAAATACACAAGATCCTCAAGAAAATCACGTAAAAATTAATCAAGTAAAAAAAAGTGCTTCGTTTTCATGGCTCATTATGGGCCCAGGGGCCCTTGTTGAAAGGGCGCCTCACTGCTAATGCATAATTTCCTTTGTTTAGTAAATTTTGGCCTGAGAAATAAAGTTTTTGTTTCGTCATGTCCAAAATGGTCACATGAAAACAGAATATGAACACGGCAAGGGAAAGTTTGTTAAAAACTCTATAAAATATTTTATGCATATTACATAATAATATGAGAATAATATTCTCATTGGTGACAATAATACACTTTTAAAAAGATAAAATTTAGTCTCTAGTAAATTAGAGATTTCAAGAATACAAATTATTGGTCGTGGCAAAATATTTTTATTATAAATTAAATCAAGTAGTGAAAATAAAATAGAATCTCGAAATAGGTAACAGATTTATTTTATGTTTCTTTACTCTTAAAGTTATAAACAAATAATAACCTAATTAAAACCTGAAACTGGGAACTACTGGGAGAGTGGGAAGGGGGCGCCGTTTGGGAAAGGGCTCAAAGGGCGGGGGGGGGGGGCGGTCGCCCCCCCTGGCCCCCTGCACGCTACGCCACTGTACCTACTAGGAGGGTAGGAGTTTTTATACGAGAAATTCGGAGTTGATATCTTTAACTGGAATAGAGATCGGATGAAATTCAACGTCACAAGCGGGAATATTGTACAAAATTAGTAAAATAATCCAAGTGAGTATAAAATAAAACTATTTTCACTTCTTTAGAAACCCCCGAGCAAAGAGAAGCAAGACTAAAAAGAGAGAGGGAAAGGATGTACCGAAAGAGACACGGCATTAGAGAAGACAGTTTGTCAACTGAAACATCAAATGACGCGACTGAAAGTCAATATTCTGACGAAACCCTTCAGAACTTGTCAGAAATATTAAGTATGTATCCACCCAAAGTAGAAATACAGGTTCCAGAAGAGTCCGAGTCAGGTCTTAGTGAATCCACCGTTACGAATAGTTTAATTTAAAGAAAAATATATACAGTGTGTGTGTATAAAGTCTGGAAACGGCTTAATAACATCACAATTTACTGGCCGATTTAAACCAAATTTGGTACAGTTGTGTAAGAGGATCTAACGCACCGAATGACGATATTGGCGTTGTTGCCAGCTTTTTAGTTTGTCTGGAATTCGAACGAATTTTATATTTTTAAATATAACACCCAGTATATTTTTACATTTTTAAATTTCACATAAAATTATAATTATTTTTTATTAAATGCATTATTAGTCTATACTTCATAGTTTCCGAGATATTGACTCTCGAAAAGTGACATTTTTGAACTTTGACAGCTTATAACTTTCTAACAGTACGTCTTAGAGCAAAACGGCTTACATGTCCCTATCTTTAATTTTTATTATCTTCCCAAAAAAAAGTAAACTTCCAGTTAAACCGGAACAACTATATTTCCTGCTTTCGAGTTATATCCGGTTTAACCGGAGGTTGATTTTTTGGGAAGATAATAAAAATTGAAGATAGGGACATGTAAGCCGTTTTGCTCTAAGACGTACTGTTAGAAAGTTATAAGCTGTCAAAGTTCAAAAATGTCACTTTTCGAGAGTCAATATCTCGGAAACTATGAAGTATAGACTAATAATGCATTTAATAAAAAATAATTATAATTTTATGTGGAATTTAAAAATGTAAAAATATACTGGGTGTTATATTTAAAAATATAAAATTCGTTCGAATTCCAGACAAACTAAAAAGCTGGCAACAACGCCAATATCGTCATTCGGTGCGTTAGATCCTCTTACACAACTGTACCAAATTTGGTTTAAATCGGCCAGTAAATTGTGATGTTATTAAGCCGTTTCCAGACTTTCTACACACACTGTATGTGCTGACTAGTGATAATGTATAAATAAATGTATTTGATTAATGAGAATTACAACAATACCTAATTTTATACAAAGAAGCAATAAATAGTTTTTCCTTATGAAATCTATGTTGCTGTGTACTTTTGTGTATAAATTTGTACATACAAAGCTAGGTTCTGTTCAGGGTACAATACCTACTACCTACTTATGAAACTGTATTTTCTAGCTTATAGATTTTTATTTATATTAGAAGTAATGCCATGCACGACAGTTAATATGCTTATTTACCAAGAAATACAACCTCTAAGTGGGAGTCTTGAATGCGTCTCAGTCGCGAATATTTTGTATGCAAAATTTGTAAATAATATATTAATAAGTTTTCGGGACGGCAACATTGGCGCATTGGGGTCGTTTGGTAAATTCCAAATGGCACCCAAAAACGTATATTTTCCATTCCATACAGTTGCATGCTGGAGTTTGTAACCATTTTTACAGTTATTTGTACTTTTTATTTGTTAATAGATATTTAATATAAAGTACTTACCGTTAAAAAAAATATTTGTTTGTGTAACACCTTCCCCCCTTTCTCCTTCAAAGCTCAGCATTTTTAAAGACCTAAACTAACTAACAGACTAAAACTATTGTGGCATTAAATAACAAATTTTACTAGGTAAATAGTCGTATATATTTATTTACATGATATTAAAATATTTACAAGAAAAAATACATTAAAACATCTGGCAAATTCTGAAATAATTCAACTTGAAGATACCTGAGTGTTCGTATGTGTACAAGGTGTGGTTGGGTTATTAAAAAAAAAATATAACATTCTATACAATGTCCTTCTGTAGTCTTTACTATAGTGTTCACTAAAAGTACTTACTAACTGCTAAGTTTGCAAAAATTGGATATCATTTCTCGGTTGTCTCCTCTTCCCAAGGCCTAGGACCCCTTATTTGTTCCCAGTTATCAATATCTAGATTTTTTATCTTCTCATATTCACTTTCTAACGTTACTTCACCGGGTGCCTTCATTTCAATGCCAAGTTTTTTGCACTCTTCGGGATTTACTGGAGATACTTTCCGAAACTGATAACTGTATGAAAAACATACCATATGGTAGTCATTGTGATAATTATTTTATAAAAATATCAAACATCTAGAGGTACATATCTCTAATTTGGTTCTTGTGATAGTAACTAAAAGTATTATCAGTCCTTACCGTAATTGTGTGAATTCCTTCAATCCAAATGAACCGCCAACCATTAATACTAAAAAAGGCAAACCAAATCTTATAGATCTACTTTTAAAAAACTTGGAAATTCTTGCGCTGTATGATTTAAACATTTTTCATTCAAATTATTGTCCAAGCACAAAAAAACGAAAATAATTTTTTGAAGTTTCTAGGTTATGTGTGTTTCGTTTGGCAACCAACATTACGACGACATTTCAAAATTTAGGATAGGGATGTACCTAAACGATTCAAATAATTCTTAGCGCCAAAATTTTTTCAAATACGTCTTAAGTACTTACCTACATGGAAAAAAAAATATTTTTTATTTTAAAATTTTATTACTAACTTGAACAACGGCTTGAAACTCATCACTTTTTAATTCGTTATCTTTGCCCTTAAAACTATGTAGTTGACTTAAAACTAGTTCAGGAATTTCAATGTCTTCAGGTAAATCATAAAACCCACAGGATTTTATATCTAAAATTTCACTGTTCCTAGTCCAGAATGCATCCTGTATAAGATCTTCATGAAATGGAAAAACAACAAGTCTATTTTTTCCACTTAAAGGATGTTTTATTTTCTTTCTCAGCAAAATGGAACCTTTCCTGTATATAGAAAGTACATGATTGTAGTTTGTGTTAAACTCGCTAAATAAAATCTCATTTTTATCACTCGAGAGTGTTCCGCACAACCGTTGCTCTGCTTCCGTATTAGTAAGTCCCCCTTTCAGCACAAGAGCCCAAAAAGTTGTGTTGTAGAGATTGTTGATATGACAATCAGCCTGTCGCCAACTCAGATAGTCCCTTAAGTTTTCGTTGGTTGGATACAACACTATTCGGGAATCAAATGAAGGTGGATATTTTAATTTCACATCTTTAAAATAGTCTCTCCAAAAGTAAACGTACGAAGATGAAAATAAACTGTTAAGGTAGGTCATTATTTTAGTTTTCCTGCGGTTGAACAGTGTTGAATCTTTACGTAATACAAATGAGTACTCATCGCTTTGACCATAGGCGATAAGGACGTCCGTATATTCCTCCATAACAGCAGAAGCAGCCTTGTTCATAAGCCCCAGGGCTCTGGAATCGTTGGGTTTCTCAAAGTTGTGCTTGTTCGAGAACTTATGGAAAGCTTTGCCATCGATTCTAACGACTATCCAGCAGTTTGGGAGGAGGTAGTCTTCCGTTTCAAAGTTCCTTACGTAGTCGAACTTACTTTTTGCCATTTTGGAACGACTAAAATGCTTTACTTGGGGTAAAAAGCGAAAATTTATAGAAAACTTCGAGAACATAAAAAGATCAAAGTTTGGTTAGAAACAAACAAACTCACAAAACACCAACTAAGAACAAACTCTTCTATTCTTCTATTGGTGTTGTCATGAGTTAGTCCAGCAATATCTAGGTAATTGAATACCTAATTTTTCTCTGTGATTCGATCAAGAAACTAGGGAACTTTCCATTTATTTCTTCCAAACAGCAAAGCAAAGTAAAAATCTTTGTTTAGCTAAGCTGTTAAGAGTACGCTTCGCGAACAACTTCGTATGTTCGTATGGGAAATAGAGAGGGGCTGCTTATTAACCTCGGCGAAGGAGGAAATTTTTTTTGCTGTACTTGTGCGAAGTTAAATTATTAAAAGGAACACTCAACTTAGCAGTTGGCTGCTTTGCTATATTTATATTATGGTATGGTATATTAATGGGAAGAGTTTATATATGTGTACCCGAACCTGTTATCCTATAAACCGTTAGGGGGATAAGTAGGGAAACCTCCCGACGCACCCACGATGCGCTTATCCCCAAGCTCTCGTGAGGATTAAAGAAGAAAAAAATTTGCTGGAGGCTGAAAAGCTAGAGGCCATCGCAATCGTCGAACAGAACAGAACAGAACTTCTTTGTGGTATACTGTCAGGCTGTCACTGACAAGTCACAAAATCGAATTGAGGTTATATTATTTTTAAAATAAATAATAAATATCCAAAAGTATTTTTAAAAGAAATTTAAAGATTTCTCTAATGTCTTTCTTGAGTTCCAGTAAGTAAAAACTTGTAGGTAAGCCGCAAATTACTACAGTTCTTTTTTTTTTAGAAATATTACCCATCTGCCTGGTAACATCTTTACAAAATTCTCTAAACCGTTTAGTTGTGGCCCCAAGTATTAATGAAATACAAATACGTAATTATGCAGCAAGAAAGGGCACTAGAGAACGAAAGCAAAAGAAGAAAGTGAAAATTGAAGTTAAAAAAATTGGTTTTATACCTCACAATCTCCGAAACAGGTAGGCCTATGTATGTAGTAACAATAATTAATAGTTCTTAGACTTATGGTCTAAGTATGTGCTGTAGATATTAAGGTATTAATCGCAGTAAGAGAATTTATTAAAAAATCGTAATACCCCTTATCTACCTTTTAAATATTTAGGGAAAAGCTATTAGCTGCTCGTGCTTCAAAAAAATTTGATGATGGTTGGAAGAGGGATCCTATTGATAATGTGTATCCACTGAAATACTATAAGTGGGTGGTACATCCCTTTGCAGAAGCAATTAAAGCACACAGAGATACCCATCACCCTGATATGTATAATAAACCTAACGCTGAAGTCTACGTTACCATTGAGCTTAATATGCAAGGAGAAAAAAAGGTGACTGGTAGTAGTTTATATTAAGTGTTGTTGCTAGCTACTAAATATCCTTATGTTCTAGACTCGCTTTGTGGAGAATTTCAAGAGAATTGCAGCTGTTCCTCACAAATTTGAGCACGGAGAAGAAAGGACTGTTATAGCATTTGCAAAGAATGAGGATAGTCAAAAAGAAGCACTAAATGCTGGGGTTCAGTTGTGTGGTGGCGTGGATTTGATAAAGCAAATTCAAAATGGACAGGTAAAAACTAGATGCAAGGAAATTTATGTACAACTTTTAATACCAAATTCATTTAGTACCAACATAGGTATACCTAATTATTCTTTAAATTTTTGTGTTTTTTATAGGTTGCTCTTCAAGATTTTCAACATATTATTTCACATCCTGATATATTGGCAGAGTTAGTTGTTTTAAGGTAAGTTTAACAGTGTTCCATTGCTACATTTATGTATCTTTCTTTAATTTCTTGACGCCTGGGCTATTTGAATAGTACCTATCTGTTAAAATAGCTACTGCTAAACTAGCTTAATTTAATTTTCGGGCAAGTCTTCTTGGTCCAATAATTAATGTACTTTTCAGGGGTATAATGAAAAGAAGATTTCCTAACCCAAAATCGGGTACATTAGACCCAAATTTGGGAACAGTAGTAGACCGGTATTTAAATGGCATCAGTTACCAGGCAGTTAAAGATGAATATGAAAAGGATTTTGGGCAAATTGATACAGTTTTTGGCACAGTACGTTTCACATAAATACTTATTACATTATTTTATATTTTGAAACTTTTAATGAACTGATTTTTGTTACTTTTGTAATGGCTGTTCAACCATAGCACCTAAAACTTTTTAATTTTTTTAGCTGGATATGAGTGAAAAACACTTGGAAGAAAATTTTGCGGCAATAATAGGGGATGTATATTCCCAGAAACCTAAACGAGAGGGCCATTTTATTTCTAGGTATGTATTTTTTTTTAAAATTACAGTTGAACCTTAAAAATTCCAAATTAGTTTTTTCAAAATTCTTGTTTCACATTATTTTTTTAAGGTGTTTAATATGGAGTCCACCTTCCCGAGAAAAACTGAAAGTAGACCATGAAATGTACCTTATTAATCAAATAACTGCATCAACCGATGCCGAAGATGATAAAGAACCTGGTGAAGCTGAAAGAATAGCTCTGTAGAATTATTGTTGAAATTAATATAGGTATGTTTTCTGTCTAAGTAGTTTATTTATTAACGTGGTCATCCAAACTTGGCAACTAGAACCACCTATGTTGTAACCATATACAGGTGTGTCCAAAAAAGTATGCAACATATGGGAAAGTTTATTATCACCAATTTCTCAGAAAATTTTATTCTTTATAAAAGTTGGTGCATTCCTTAAAACTATAAATGCATATTTCATATTTCACCTGCGGCTAATAGTAGGGGAGCAAATGCCATTTTTTCGAAATTGCCTTAAGAGTAAAGTACCTTAATTATTAGAAATACAGCAAAATTTTATATGGAAATGTTTTTGCAAATTAATAACTTATTCTAAATACGAAATATGAGTTAGGTGTTAGGTTAATTTGTTTTATATGCATTTCTTTAATATAGGTTTTTGGACTTCAGCGTACTGGGTGAAAATGACAAATAAATTATTAATTATTTCCAGTAATATGAATAGAGTTGGATTTTATCATAATTTTGTTTAGAACATAAGTTGGCTAAAATGTGTTTAAGTATATAGACGTGCAACACCCTAATATCTGAACGAACTCGTAACATTGAAAGGTTTTAAAAAGTTTGCAACTACTTAATCCATTTTTATTATAAACCCACGTTTAAGTTATTTAATAAATATATTAAAATTGCGTAAACAAAAATCGACCAGAGGTGTACCGTTTAGGGGAAAATAGAGATTAACCAAAAAAAATTAAAAATTGTGACACCTAACTTAATTTCGTGTTTGGACCAACTTACTAATTTGCAAGAACTTTTCCATATAAAATTTTGCTGTATTTCTAATAATTTTATTAAGGTATTTTACTCTTTTAAGGCAATTTCCAAAAAATTGCATTTACTCCCTTACTATTAGCCGCAGGTGAAATATGAAATAATATGCATTTATAGTTTTAAGGCATGCACCAAATTTTATACAGAATAAAATGTTCTGAGAAATCGGTAATAAAAAACTTTCCCATATGTTGCATACTTTCTTGGACACACTGTATATACAAACAATATATTGCCAATAACATACTTCAATTATGTCCCCACTCTGTGGGCCTATTGAGTTTGCGCAGTTCAGAAATATTCTTGTCAATGTAAATAAATATTTGACAGAATCGGTTTTTATTTATTTTACAAGCTTATACTTTTTTTTTTCTCCTATCGCATTGAATATCAAACTATAAGAAGGCTATATGAGCCGATTTCCTAAATCTGCTACGTCAAATTCATAGATAGCACAATGAGTTCACCCACAAGAAAGCGACTAACCTTTTTACTGCTAAATTAAAACATTGTTGCCGCCTGTCTGTTTGACTTGCTGCATGAGTTTTTTAAATTTATTTTTATAGCTTATCGTAAAACTTGATTTCACATAAGTACCTACACCCATCCTAGATTTAAGTAGGTATCTTACATTTATTTTCCTACCTATAGTATAGTCTAGACTTAAAAATGTCCCTTTTTTTAATTGCTTTGTAGCTTATAATATTTTCAACCTTTTGACGTCCCAACGTTAATTACATGAAAACATATTGACCGCCATGTATTCTAGCTATTTCTAACAGAATTAAATGACGACTCTCACTATTCAATACCTACCTAGGCTACAACGTATGCCTATGTTGGGTAAAATATGAATGATGTGGGGTTTGTTTGTATAACTTGGTTTTAATTTGCAATTATTACTACTGTTCAAAATGGTTAAAATAAGTAGGTTTTACTTTCTTACTTAAGAAACATCCAGTTTGTTTGTATTAGTGTATTACGTTTTTTGCTATTTTTCGACGAAATAAAACCTATTTTAGTTATACTTGCTGTCGCTTTTTATCTACTTTTATTTGTTTAACATTTAACACCTAATGCAACGGTAAAATCATTATGAAAGTCGGTGCAATTACTCCGGAGTAATGAGCGTACATATTATTATCAAAAACATACATTCGGCTGGAATTGAGAACCTCCTATTTTATTGTCTGTTAAAAATGCTTGAATTCTTAAAAATTCCAATAAAATACGATATGCGGCAACACCACGACATCACATCAGTGAATTTGAGACATCTGTTGCCGAGGCGCTGCATTATAACGACAGACAGGCGACAGATTTAAGGTTAGAGTTACGATCAACTCCACAATGGCGGCCAAACCAGCTCCAATACGTCAAAAAATGGGTTGTCAACTTTTCTCGGACATCCGTCATTCTTATATAGTTTGATATTCAATTTCCTACATCATGATAGTACTTTTAAAAGCGTAAGTTTGGCAATCAAAGTGGAGGGGCGAAATGTGTATGTTGATTTCCGTCAGAATGGAATACGTTTTTGTCAATACTCCGTAGGTTCATTCGTTATAGTTTCATCTATAGGCACCAGATCATTGCGTTGGACTAATACGGCAACTTCGCATATCTGCCGCCGGATACAATTACCACAGAAATAATTTAACCAATTCTCTCATTGATTGACGTTTTGCAAAGTATGGAAGAACAGAACGGAATGATGAGGAATCGGGTATAAATATAAACAAACGGGTCTCTACTCTCTACTTTGAAAGGTCTTCTTTAAAAATGGTTTTGCGTATAGGTTATCGTGATTAAGAAATCCCTATAGGTAAAAATTAAAAAAAAACATATATATTTCAATGTATATTTTTGTTTACTCGATTTTTCTTACACCATGAGAATTTGCTTTATATAAATTTTTAGTCATATACGACTCTATATAATTATGATCTGGCGTTTTTGACAAAATTATTTTTATTATGAAGAACGTAAGATAAATAAACATGACGAATAACATTTTTGCCGTTTAGACAATATTTTTTACACGAAAAAGCTCATAAAAAGTAAGGTTTCAGGTTTACATGGAGTATGGAATGAACATGGAATGTGTTTTAGTTTGTTTCAACAAACCTATATTTATTTATCCAAAACTAATATTCGATTTAGAAAAAAGTAATTTAGAAACAATGTGAATCTCGTCCTTTTTATAAAGGCCAAATGCAAAGGTTCTGAAACATAATTTTCCTTTCATTATAGAAAGGATCATTTTTGCTGCTGAATATGAAACGTGTGTGTATTGATTATCTGTAACTATTGCTTCGTTTTTGACGGTGATATCTGATATCTGTTGATTAATAACGACTTTTTAATCAAATACTTTGGATAAATAAATCTTGGTTTTTTTTAATCAATATAGCCTTCATTTTATATCTAAATAATCGACGACGATCGAGCAAAGACAGACATCGAATTCTCTTTATATCACAACAAGCTATAGCTAGGGTTTGTTTGAAGGTGGTAGACAATGAAGTAATATGAAAAAAATACCTTGTCGGACTTCCATTGTCTTTATTTGGTTACTTAACACAACGTTTCGGTTAGTTAGTATCTCTAACCGTTTTCAAGTGTAAACTAAATTATATTTTTATACTGTCTTAAATACGATCCATGTGCAATGAAGCTTGATGACTCCGCCTACGTGCCTATTGGAGTGTGAAGTTTGTGCTGTTGGTTTTGGACAAACGAAGAGGTTTCCAGATATTGGGGATATCTATACTTGGTTTACTAAATATATGGGTATTTTGATTCATGAAAGCTGCATCAGGTTTCATTGTACATGGATAGTATTTAAGACAGTATTCTATTAAGCCTATTAGTCTACTAACAGAAGCATAAAGTATGCTAAAACAAAGAAAGAAATGGGTTGTCTATCTTTGGTTGATTGTCGTTGTAAATAACACTCTTATTACAACATAGATACTAGATACATATAAATAAAAAAATAATACAAAATATAATACAAGTAACCTTTGATTGACTAGCATTGGTAAGGCGAAGAATGGCAAGCATAAATATTATAATATAACCAATATACAGTAATTTATGCTAATATAAATAGGCCAAGTATATACGAATTATTTCCTCTCAATGAAAGCCCTTTGTTGAAATATATATCATGGCTTTCGTTTCACAAACACAAATTTCATAATATCGATGCTTAACACTCAAAACGCAATATAAATAAAATAACAAAAGTCGAAAGAACAAGTAAAACGTCATGACTTACAAAATACTAAATAAAATTAATATAGGTACTTAAAGTAGGTACAATATAAACGCAAAACTATCGCGTCCTTTATGTTTTGAAGAACCAAAAAGCCTCTCGCAAAAACATCATGTAATAAAGGAACCGAAAATGCAGTGGCGTAGCAAAAACTGAGTGGGCCCTCCCGCAAACGTTTTCTATTATTTCTCTATTACGAATGGAAAATGATAATTCTTATTTTCATTATTATTATGTTCGGGTTTATCAATTTTTGAATTCGTTATTCGTGTAATAATTTAATTAGTAGACTAGGGCTGAAGCCTTTGCAAATGGTAAAAAGATAAATTACGGGCGATCCGAGGTCGGGAAGTAGGGGGCGGTGAGTTTTTAAGGTTAGAAAACGATTTATCTCGATTTTCGGCAAAACTACAAGTCCTATGGAAAAACGTTAAATGGCAAAGTTGTAGGTAATAAAAAGATCTACAACTTTTGTATTTGCATTTTTTTCACATAACCTCAAAATTTATGTGAAAAATTCAAATAACCAAGTTTTTGGTTTTTTATTTTTATCTTTTACAAAAACGTTTTTTATAAACGAGAAAGCACCCTAATTTTCAATCGAAAATTCTCACGTCAAAATATCTGCCTTTTTAAAAAAGGGGGTGGGCTATTTGTTCGTTGAAATCTCTACTTTCTGATGGTGTAAAAAAATATACATTACTATGGTAAATGTGATGAAACCCCCTTTAAATCCTACCTTTAATTATATTTAGAACAACTATTTTCGCATATTTTTTGCGATCTTTATATTTTATGGATGTAATTTTTTTGCTTATCAATGTAACATGGAATCTTACGTTTTTCGAGTAATTAAAGTATAAATTTTAATAAATAGCTCAAAATTGTACATAATAATTAAAAAAAATAATTTCGGATTCGATTTTTTTTCGTTTCTTTGCATTTTTTGAGAATATTTACCATTGTAATGTATATTTTTTTACACCATCAGAGAGTAGAGATTTTAAGGAACAAAAAGCCCACCGACTTTTTTAAAAAAGCAGATATTTTGACGTGAGAATTTTCGATTGAAAATTAGGGTGCTTTTTCGATATTAAGTCAAAACAAGGTTAAAAAATAAATATTTTAAATCAAAAAAATTACAGTGTGTTTCGGACATAAAAAAGTAAGTTTTCACCAAATTTCGTGAATAAAAAAAATTTTTTTGTAAAAGATAAAAATGAAAAAGCAAAAACTTGGTTAATTGAATTTTTCACATAAATTTTGAGGTTATGTGAAAAAAGTGCAAAAACAAAAGTTGTAGATCTTTTTATTACCTACAACTTTGCCATTTAACGTTTTTCCATAGGACTTGTAGTTTTGCCGAAAATCGAGATAAATCGTTTTCTAACCTTAAAAACTCACCGCCCCCCCACTTCCCTACCTCGGATCGCCCGTAATTTATTTTTCCTTTCATTTTTGTTATATTCTCTTCCTTTTCCAATGGGTTTCAGCCTACTATTATTTTTTTTGGTTTCAAAAATGATCGACCCTGGTCTATAAGTAGGCTTAAACCCACATTATGTGTTAAGTACCTACTATTAAAACAGCAAACAATTCGAATTTATTCTATAATCCTCCTAGGTAGACTGGTAGACATAACATAGGTATAATAGTTATTAAGTCATTATACGTAATATTCCAGCAAACATGATGCAAAATCAAAATTTTAAAACACCACTTATAATGTTGCTTAACTTGCATGTACCTATGGTAGTAACGGGGGTAGCAGTGATCGAGCCTCATAGAATCGGAAAGACAGAAAACAGTAAAACACATGAACACTCAACAAGTCTGCGCAAACATTATGTCTCTAAGTACTATACAAGGTATTATACCAAATAATGACCGGATCGTCGAGAGTTTTTTTTGCAAAACTGTTTATGATTTCGTCGATACCTATTTAATGTTTTAACAAACTCGTGTTCGATACTGATTGAGGGATAAATCCGAAAGGCGTTGTTGTCCCATGGTGTTACGTAAATGGGTTTTTACTATTTTAAGTTTGGAAAAAGATCGTTCCGCTGATGCCACACTAACTGGTAAAGTTAGAATTAACATCAGTGCACTATTATAGATACATCTGGAAAATTTGAAGAAATACACTGATTTTTTATTAATAAATGATCCGCAAGTTCATACACTGTTTTTAGTCGTTTGTAAATTCCGCGCTTTCACGTATAATTCTTCTTCACTTAACGAAGTTAAATTCTCAGGATATAAAAAAATTAAATTATTTAGGAAATTTAATACCTAGGAAAAGCAAAGCTGGCAGCGAGTTTTGAAGGGGCCGTCATTGTGGGCCCCCCGGCTGGCCGGGCCCCTCGCAGTGGTGTTTGTTACGCCAATGCAAATATGCCACCTGCAAATATCACACAGGAGTGTATTCAGTATATTTATTAATAGTTTATTTGCTATAAAATGTAGAAAACAATTTTTTTTTCAAATTGCAGTCAAGCATTAGGTACTTTCCATTTGATTTTTTTAAACAGTTAAGCATAGTAAATATCTTTGCTGAGCTAAGTTGTTAAAGGAACGCTTCGAAACAACTTCGTATAATCGCATGATAAATATAGAGGGGCATACTTAACTGCGGCAAGGGAGGAGGAAAAATCTTTGTTGTGCTTTGATTTGCTATTTTAAAGTACCTAACGTGAAAGGAACTGGGCTATGGTCTCTAGTACC
This sequence comes from Polydrusus pterygomalis, assembly GCA_963969555.1. Lineage (NCBI taxonomy): Eukaryota > Metazoa > Arthropoda > Insecta > Coleoptera > Curculionidae > Polydrusus > Polydrusus pterygomalis. The sequence continues at coordinate 14,893,970 of OZ018383.1, forward strand.
AACCTGCTTTATCCTTGCTTGTCTATCAAAAGGAAAATACAAGAGATACGATCACGCATGTCGTGTATTATACCACAGACCACTCGCATTAAATCTTTGTCTGGTTGACGCGCGCGCCAGATAATTTTAGGACTAAATTATCTATTATAGAAATGATTCAAACCATTAAAAAAATATTTAAATAAATGAGACTTCTGATAGTAAAATATTTTCATTTAAAAAAAAAATATTAAATTTAGATTTTTTTTGAGCATAAATATAAATACCACTACTTCTTGTTTTAATACTACTTATCAAGGGGCCGACATCGACACCTTTTGGGTTTATATTGTACTTACTTTATACAATGAGGGAGCACATTATATTGGTAAAATTGTTCGATTGTGTTCGGGGTTTTTACGACATTTTAACAGAAAACACGTTTAAAAAAAAACTTAACGTATTGTGATCATTTTAGTTTTTTAATCCAAGGGTACTGTTATAGTCAACAGCCGACTACAGATGGACGAATCAGTTCATTGACAAAAAGGGGCCTCTCAACTACATTAGAAATAATTGTCGACGTTGTCAAGCTTACCAAAATATATTTAAACCGAAGAATTTTTATTTTTGGTTGAAAGGTATTTTTAGGATTTCGCTGTTTTGAAATTGTACGTAAAATACAGGGTTGTCCAGAAGTCCGGAATAAAATAATATAGCCTTAATGTCAGCACATATAAAACTAAATTGACGTGTCCGAACGTTTTTCCCAATAGTTACAGGCTAAGGCTATATTAATTTTATTCCAGACTTTTGGACAACTCTGTATAAAATATTTTGTACAATGACACGTGTCAATTTATATTTTTTGTATATAAACATAAAATTGAGATAACATTTTTTCGCGTGTATCAAAAAGAAAGATTCCCTGGATGATCTAATACAAGAGCCTCGGTAATGGATGTGAAATGTCTATGTAAACAAACTGGTTCAGTGGTTCCATCTATAGTAGGTTGTTGGTTTTAGTAGACCCTCTTAAAACTTGTTAACTCCGGTAAAACACGAATGAACAAAACCATCAACCAGTAAAATAATTTCTCTACGGTGAGTGTCCCAAAATTTATTGTTTAATAATATTGGTCGTTTAGACGTATACAGTTGACGACTGATAATTTCGTACACTAAACTGTGACACTGTAAATACAACTTTTTTAGCTTTATTACCTTTGTAACGTGTTAATTGTTATCATGATATCTGTCAAAGTATTATCATTATCTTATTTGATTTAAAAATGCCTCATTTAAGTATTATTGAAGAAGCAAGAATTAATTTAATTATTATGTTTAGTAGAAGTAGGGTGGTCTTATGGAAAAATAGCTGATCATTTCAGAGTACCTAGAAGTACTGTTCAAGGAATTGTAAAAAAATGGCGCTATCATCAAACACTTAAAGGGTCTGTTCTCTGTTGGGTCTGGTTTAAATAATAAAAAATCATCAAATGAAGAAGACCGAAATTTGGTGGAGTATTTAAGGCATAATCCATTTGAAACTGCAGTATCCGCTATGCACATATAACAGGATTCCCTGCTTTATCTAGAACTGCTCAACGCCGAGTAAGACAATAATTGTTCCGAATTAAGAAATCGAGCAGCTGCATCCAAACCGTTTTTAAAAAATAGTGATAAGGAACAAAGAATTGGGTTTGCTATGCAATATTTACCAGAAAATGATTTTTTTTTCTTTTCCGATGAGAAAACTTTTCAGTCTACATAATGGAAGGATTCGAGTATATATACCACTAAATTCCCGATATGATAAGAAGTATATTCAAAAAACGCAAACCAGTGGACGTTTCTCCGTTAATGTGTGAGCATGGATAAGTGTTTACGGTGCAGGTGTATGCTGGAATATTGGTGAAACACTAAACAGTAATATATATCTTCAGATTTTGGAAAATGTTTTTCTTCCTTCTATCGCGATAGCTTTTGAAGGAAATAACTTTATATTTCAGCAGGATAACTGCCCTGTGCATACTGCAAGAAATATAGGAAACTGGTTTAGACAATACAACGTAACATGTCTGCCTTGGTGCTCAAGAAGTCCTGATTTAAATCCAATTGAAAATGTTTGGGGATTTATGGTGAAAAAAATGTACAAAATAAATTTTAAACCACAGAATGAAATCGAGTTATTTGATAAAATAGAAGAAATTTGGGAAGGGCTAACTCCGGATTACACTAGAAGTATTATTTAGTCAATGCCAAGAAGATTACGATAGATTACGATTAGTGTTAGAATCCAATGGCGCAGCAATGAAATATTAGTATTTTGTTTGTTGTTTTATAATAAATTTACCCCTTTCGGATTTCTACTTTTGTAGTTTTCCTGGTATTATTTTATAAGTTTCTTATTTCGCGGCTGTAATTTAAACACAAAAATATTTAGAAATAACCATTATTACTTATGGTAAAAAATCGTACATACAATAATTTATAGCTATGTATATAGCGGGTGTTCTATCCAGGTGTAAGCAGCAAGGTGATGAACCCGTTTTACCCAATTTTGTTGTAATTGAGTTATGTATGGGTTGAGTGTACGAATTTATATGTCGTCAACTGTACATAGAGTAACAATTTCACCACTTTTCGACCACAAAGAAACTATTTTACTCCGTTGCAATTCTAGAACATTCTGTATATTATAAAAAACAGACACGATAATTACCGAATCAGTTACATTTATACTATTTTTCTCACGATCTCAAACATGTATATATTTTATTTGCACAAGTACCGGTTGGCCAAATAAGAATGGACAACGGTCATATCTCCTGAACCCGTCTGTCACAAATTTTTTTGAAATACATTTTTTTATTACAAAGTCGACCTAGAAAAATTATTCTTAAATTTACCACTAGACGGCGTTCAACCTATGACTAAGAAGATTATCGGTTATATATTATGCCATATAAAGTTATATCAAAAATTTAGTGTTTTATTGCCTGAAATATACGGTACATTTTTGATTTAATACCTTTTAGCGTTAACTCGCAAAATAGGCTGTAGGGGGGAGGGGGAACCTCCGTGATAGCCGGTGCCGTCGTCCATGCTTATTGGGCCACCCGATACATATAATTTTCGAAGACTAAATTTTAAAATTTTACACAGAGCGCAAAAAGATGCGGAAGATATGTTTATTTATGCATGGAATAATTTTATGTGCATTTTTTTTTTTAGAGTTGTAAATATTTAAAGGTTTTCATTTTAATAAATAAGTTTAAAAAAAATATTTACAACCCCAAATATCTCTACTTACAACTTTTGAACATTAAAACTAAATATTTATAAATATTTATATGGTAAATTATATACAGGGTGCTTATTTTATAAGCTTTTATTTCACATTGTAACGTTATTGACTATTGGCTTGTAAATACCTTCGAAAAATTAACGTCTAGAGTTACAATTTACACCCCCATCGATATCAATTTAACTATAAATAGAGGAAAATTATCTATTACGTGTAACGTATCTTCATTCGAATATTGTTACATAAACACCCTGTATAATAAAAATTGGTCTATGTACAGGGAAGATGCACCAAATTCATCACAAAACCATCACAACCCTGGAATTGTGATGGTTGTGGTGGCTGACGTGGTGCTGATTCGGACTGTCCGGATCACTGTTTTGCGTTACCGTTTCCACCTTCGTGGGACCCTCTTCGGTGCCGTTCCATTGGTGGTGAGGGCTTATTTCAGCCATACCTGAAAGAAGACTTGGTTGTATTCTATAGTGTACCTATACCACGATAACAAAAATACAGTAAACTTATTAGGAGACTCATTATATACCAATGAACAACATTATCAATGACTTACAATTGTTATGCTGCTCACTCAACGTCACTGGCACAGTTGTAATTTGGTGATTTAAAGTAACTGGAATGGCATTTATGTGGTGATGCTGGTACTCTTGGGAAGATGTTCCATCACTGGTAGGGCTTCTGCTGTTAACTGGCGTGGAGTTGTGCGATCTGTTAAAAAAAAGTGTTAAAAAGTAATTCCTTCAAGGAGTAACATCACAATATTGCCAAGTATTTAACTGTTGGGTAAGTCACAACCTTTTCGGTCGAATAAATGTGAAAGCATGTATTGGAATGAGTTCTTTCAAATTTGCAGGTGTTAGGAATAGGTTTATCAATATATAACCATTCTAAGAGCAGCTACGTAACCAAACGATGAAGCGACAAGACCTCTATTACGATCATATTATGTAAGAGATGACCAATAAATAAATATAAAACGTCCTCCTAACGATGTCCATCAGAATTTGATGAAACTTACCCCCACATCAGTACAGTTTGCCGACTGGGGATGTCCCCATGGTTACTCGTCGGTATAGGAGAAAAATGTTGTGGGGTTCCAATGTGGTGGTTACTGGGGCTATCTTGAGGCTGCATTAACGGGGTGTCTTGCTTGATTTCTTCTATCTTTGGCGTTATTAGGCCTTGCTGGGGAGAGGACGAGTGTTTTTTAAGACCATCCTGAAAAGATTGTAGTAGAAGAAGCATTTATAGTAAGTCCTAAGTCCGCTACTGTACCCACTTATGGAGGTAAGGCGATTGAATATAAGAAGTGGTATAATTAAGATAAGTAAGGTAGCTACCTTGTGCGGACTCCCAGCCAATTCCAATTGGGAAGCGCTCATCACTTGTACTGGTTGTATTATTCCCGATGAAGGACTCACTGAATACGGCCATCCGACATCTATACATTTGTTATTGGGTACTACGTAGCTTCTGGTACCGTCATACGTTGGGTACTTAACTGGGGTAGTTTCGACAATCTGTGAAAAAAATTCTGATTAGATTTCTCCCGATCTAAATATGCAAATCTTTGAAATATAATTTTCCATAACATGTCGCTATCAGATATTGAGTCTGGCAGTCAGCAAAGATCCCTCTATATTTCCCATACGATTATACGAAGTTGTTCGTAAGAGTTACTTTTTACAACTTAGCTAAGCAAAGATTTTTACTTCGATTTGGTGTTTTAAAGAAGCAAAAAGGAAAGCACCTATTATAGGCCTGTTGGTAAAATAATAAGAAAAATAAGAAACAAAAAAAGTCTACGTACAACATACCTGCTGGTGGCATGGATATAGCTTGTCATCTACAACCGTAGCTCTGTATGTAGCATGGTGCGTGGATGTGGCAGCTGAGGGATCGTATGTCCGCGAAGTCATGTCGAGGAAGCCATTGTATGGGGTGGAAGGAGTTGCGTGGTGGTATTCGGGGTAATAGGTACTTAACGGTCTGGAAAAAATATATTCAATTAGATTTATTTTCAAGGGTACTAAGTAGATGATTATGCCATGAGGGCGACAGTCTTACAAAGCCGAGGGCCTCTGACCCGAGGGTTCGTAAGTCGCCCGTGTACCCGTGGTGCATACAAAATTTTATGTCATACCAGTTCGTTTTGAATAATAATTTTTTTTTTTAAATTTAATTTGATTTACCAATTTTTTATTTTTACCTGCGACATTACCTTGACATTATTAAAATGTTTAATGTGTCAAAGTCAAAAATCAGAAATGGAACAAGATGCACACTTAATGCCCGCGCGGGCCATAATGTATACTTTATGCCCGCACGGGCATAAAGTAATCCATTATGCAAATGGTATCAAAGGTATAAAAACACAATAATGTACTGGTATGCCATAAAATAATAAACATGAGGGGTAGGATGTAGATTTTAAGAATTGCAATAATGTAGCTAAAGTAAAATTACTCTGAGAACTCGTCGCATCACCTATCAATAATGGCATTCTGTTGAAGTCTGGTATATTTTACGTTAAGCGGTTGGCTACAGAAACAGAACCGTACTAAGTTCTTTTACCTTCGGCTTCGTCATCTGTTAAATTTCGTAAGGGAGTCTTAACATTTTGTAAAAATATAGCGTACATACTAATTTATAAAATAAAATAATGATAGACCTGTACATTATAAAACTAAAGGAAAAGAAGAAAACAACATTTATTTCTTTTAGTATTTATTTATTTATTTATTTTTGATGTAAGCTTTGTGGTGCACGTCCATATTGGGAACCCTTTTGGTATTGTTACTTTTGTGGCAATTTTATTTATTGATATATATATATAGGGTGTCCCGTAACTAAGGGGCTATACAGCAACAGGAGATAGTTGACTTGAAAATATGTCATTTAATTTCATTTCTCATACGGTTAAAGAGATATAGGGTGATCCAAATAAATATTTATTTTATAAAATTGGCGATGATTTGATGTTAAGCGGATATTAATCAAATTGGGTGTAGTTATGTTTTTGAGGGCAAGAAGGAGGATTCCAGATTCCATAATGAGTTTTAAGATATCTCCTGGAGAACGCTAGCTACACAATATGAGTTTTATAAATTCTAGCATTAAAATTTCATACTGATGTTCAAAAACAAAAATTTTCATCCCATGATACCTTTTACCCTAAATAAACTACTTATTTCTGACCTCATTAACACTATAAAAATAATAATTAAAAATTTGAAAACGCGCTTGTATTTTACTTGTTCACATGCATCCGTCTCTATGTAGATCAAGCCTAAGAAAAATCATAACCTTTACCACCGGTAAGTCAAACTGTCTGGTCATCGAACAGACTTTCAGTTTTACAAAATAACATACTTACAATTAAAAATAATAATACTGGTAAAGCTAAAATACTCACCGATACTGATGAAACAAATTTTCAGTAGTAGTAAGGTATCGATTATCTAGGGCGGTCGCTGTAGGATACAGGGTATGGTTAAAGTTGGGAGCGGAATGCGTCATGTAACTGAGACTGTGATCCGGCGTAGTTGTAGCGTACGGCGCAGCGTACATGTTATACGTTGCGGTGCACCCGTCCGCTATATATTCCACCTAAAATATCGATTTAAATGGTTAATTTTCAACAACTCGACACTTGACTGTTTGAAGGTTGGAGACAATGATGTTTCTTGAATGATGAAAGATTTTTGGACTTCCATTGTTTTTATTTGTTTTAAATCACAACGTTTCAACTGGTAACTATCTCCAGTCGTCTTCAGGTGAATACTAAATAAGTGAAGTCACTACAAGACTATTTATACTAGCTAGGTGCACTGAAGCATAACTGAGGTGGATGCAGTCATGCGTTCAGTTGGCACGCGATCTTATCCTAAGATTACATTTATCTAACAAATGTTTGCAGATATTTCTTATGTCTAATGATGGTTTACTAAAGCAGCCTGGGTTCTGGTGAATAGCAGCAGTTTCCTTAAACTTTCTTTTCCTCCAGTGTGATTCCTTATGTAGGATTTCAGCTTCTTCTTTCAGTCACCATATCTCTTCTTTTTTCAGTCACCATATCATGTTGTCAGAAGCTGAAAACCTATATAAGGAATCACACTGGAGGAAAAGAAAGTTTAAGGTAGCTGCTGCTATTCACCAGAACCCAGGCTGCTTTAGTGAACCATCATTAGACATAAGAAATATCTGGAAACCTTTGTTAGATAGATGTAATCTTAGGATAAGATCGCGTGCCAACTGAACGCATGAGTGCACCCACTTCAGTTATGCTTCAGTGCACCTAGCTAGTATAAATAGTCTTGTAGTTACTTTACTTATTTAGTATTCACCTGAAGACGACTGGAGATACTTACCAGTTGAAACGTTGTGGTTTAAAACAAATAAAGACAATGGAAGTCTAAAACTCTTTTATTATTCAACTCAACACTTGTTCGGAAGCTTTTGAAGCAAAATAATACTTACAGTAGCTGGCATCGAAGGCACGACGGAAGTGGTTACGGCTACATTGCTGGGTGGCGTTACTTGACCTCCACTTGACCCGTGGGATAGTTTACGCTTCGTCCTACAAGTTGAAAGAAAGTCCCGTAACTGTGTTTTGTACCTGAAATAAAACAAAAAAATAATGCTTGCAAACGGAGACCACCGTCGAAGCAAAATGTTTTTATTTGTTACTAGAAAATGTACAATAAATTAGTGACTCGTCGCTGTCATATGAAGAGCAGCGGTTTGTGCGACGTCAGGGAAAACAATACCATGAAGGTGCGTTTGGGAAATTCTACATTAACACACGTTTAAAGTTTAAAATCAGTATGTCCACGGATAGAGTTTGGAAGAGGAAACGGTTTTTATTAGTGGCTATAGAAGAAACAGTTATTCTTTATAAAAACGCCTGCTTGTGCTGGAACTACAATTTCGAATATCCAAGCAGACGTTTTTATAACGAATTACTTTTTCTTCTATACCTACTAATAAAAAAGTTTTTCCTTTCTCAAACCCTATCCGTGGACACACTGTATATGCAAAGCAAACAAAAATAGATAAATGATTCCCCCACTCCATCGTATCGCATCATCTCCTCTATCGTTCTCCTGGTGTAGCGCCTCCCGTTTTGATTTACTTCTTCTAAGTCTTTCAGACTGCAAAAAATGTGCTGATAAACAAACTAAAAATAAAAACAGTCCTTGAGTACGTAATTTTTATGGCACCTGTGTCCAATATAGTATCTACATCTTCCTTCCGACAGCGTAAATAGCACTAAAATTTAAAATTTATTCGAAGCTGGAGGCGGAACACCAAGAACCTGCCTATTTTTGTTTGCTTTGCGATATTTAATATTTCTATGCTTTGTACCTTGCTTCTAAGATATTGCCATGACCGACATTCACAGTGAACAACTTACCGTCTATTTACTCTAGTAGGTGTTGAAGGAATAGCTGAGTGAGTGGGGGAAGCCAGCAACTGTTCGCTTTCTGAGAAATAGGTATTGGGAAGACCTGCGTCAAGGTAGCTGACTTTGAAATCCATGGTGCGCTTGCCAAGAAGGTCTCTACCTTCTTCTTCCCTATAAAATAACGATACTATTTTAGTGTCCAAGTTCCAAAAATTTGTTGCCATATTTCCTCGTTCTGGTTAAAACGATCATGAATGTCAATTATGTCGGAAGGTTAAAAAAATAATCGAGACCAAATTGAAGGTCTACACCTACTACACCACAGTTCCTACAAAATTGTAAAACGCAAGGATGTTATAACACCACTATGTTTTTCTTTGTGTATGCGAGCAAAGTATTTTTTACCCTAAATGGTATCGACTTATTGACTGCAATAAAACTACCGGTTTAATCCCATTGTTATACACAATAAACAAGCAAATACACTTCAGGGTAGGACTTTAGATACTTGAAGATTTCCTAAGAAACACAAAGACTGAAAGATGTTATCGCAAGCACAAGATATTTAAATATTACCTGCTATAATTAAAAAGTATAATCCGACCCTGATCGACAGTTTATTTGCATTTTTATGTCCGAGCTCTTGCAAAACGTCCCAGGTAGTTAAACGGAGTCAACCACTTATTGTGAAAAATACTTTATTTGGTTGCTTCTTTTACAATAATTAACAATCATTTCTCTCAAAAAAAAAGTTACTTACATTAAGGGCCTGTGCGTGCTTATCACAAAATCTGGTTTGGAATTTTTGTATACCAATCTCGAACTGGTCTGTAGCCACTGCCATTGGCCATCTTTGGTTTGAAATCTGTAGGCTATCATACCCGAGGCACCGGTTTTTAACACTGGAAATTATTATTAAATTAAAATTTTTATACCATGTGCTGAAACGAATTGAATGTTGTTTGTTATAAATAAAAGAAAATATTGTGGCATATCGGACAAGTGTGTAACTATTTTTTATATTGGAATACACGCAGGGATCCAAGTTTAATGGATACCCTGAGACGGGTAGACCACGACGGCCGTTTCGTCCTTGTTAGGATTCTATGGGCAGCCATAACCCAAGCAATTCCAAGAACGACGGAAAAATGTACTAAAAGCCTCCTTGCAAAATCAAGGCGGCCATCAATACACCGTAGCCGTAATGCCATCCCAGCGGAATTAACTCCAATATAAAAGGTAGTCACGCTGGTAATAATCGAAAGGTAGACAACTAAATAAACCACGAAGTGCATCACAATCCAGTATAGGGAACGCTATTTGCGTTTTCACCGAAAACATCTGCCATTTTGCAGACCAGAGACAGATCAACGCTGGCACCCACTAGAATGCGCGCAATCCGTTTAAGTTTTGAGCCATGAAATGTTTAGAATATGATATAGTGTCATAAAACTTAACTTTCGTTTGCCCACAAAACATGTTGTACGGGTCTAAGTAAAGGTATATTATTATGTCTTTGGTCCCAATAACTTACATAAACATGTTCTTTGTTAAACTGCCATAAAATGTTAACCTAACTAACAAAAAAACAAAACAAGATAGTACCTTAATTACTTACATTCTTGATGTGCGCTAGCTACGTAAGCTAGGTCATCATAGTGGACAAGGTCATAACCTCCCATGTTGGCTAATTCAGAGTCCGAATATCCGAGCAGTAACTTTCCCCTAAAAAAATTTGGTATAATACTGATGTTTTCGATCTTAAAATATACAGCGTGTGTAAATGTTTTGTGAGAGCACGTTTGACTTCTAAAGAACCCATATGAATACGATTTTATAATTACCTTTGATCCATAGATACCAAAGCGAAATCCAATTTGTGCTTGCTTTTGAACATAACTTCTTTTTGCGGTATTTCTAATAAGGATGGCGGCCCAAAGGGGGTACATATTGCAAAAAGCCCTAGAGGAGGTTCTTCGGATTTTCGGTTTTGACCGTGGAGAACTTTTACTCGACCCCGTATATCCAATCTCTGAAAACGAAATAACTAATTTTAATAATTGATTTTTATTATTATATTTACATTTTTCTAAATAGCCCTTTAATTAACTAAATAAACCACGTCACAATTTCTTACCAAAAACCCGGAAGTATTGTCTAGTAAACATCGGAAGCGCACAGTAAAACTCCTCTCCAAAAGGTGAGTATTTTCCGGGAGTAAAACATCTTGGAGGCCCATATTCGCCGATTCCGGAGACAAAAAGGAGTTCCACATGAGCTGTCTCTGAAGCTCTTCCCTGTCTTCGGAGTGGACCAATTCGTAGACGGATTGATGTACTATGTCAGACTAAAATAAATCTATTTTTTATTACAAGTATAGGTAAAATTACCAAATGTCTTGTCAAATCCTGTATTTCATTCTTATTAGTATAGTTTGTATCAATGATCTGATACCTATAGATGAAACAATAACAAATTAACCTATTGACGAAATCGTATTATCGTATTCCAATCTGAAGTAAATCAATATGCAAATTGCACCCCTCCCCTTTGTTTGCCAAACTTATGCTGTTAAAAGTATTGACATGATGTGAGAAATTTAAATCCTTGTCTAAAACCTTATAAAAAGTTTGCAGTATGGCAACGCAGCAGTAAGACATCCGCCCCCAAAGATGTGTCCGTCACGACATTGGTCTGAGGCCATGACGATTGTGTTTCATTCAGTCCCGTTTAGGGATATCCACGTTTTTTAATAGAATTAGAATTACAAAACAAATCACGAATCTAATTATTCTATGCACACACCTTATTCTGGAATTCTGGAAAATAATAATTCTGCAGTCACTTTTCATAGGTTATCGTTAGTACCTATATATAAAGTTGGGTTATTTGTAGGTTAGGTTTATCCTATAGTAGCGAAGTCACATTCAAAGGATTGTAGGGGAGAGTGGGGCAACTTCGACAGGCGGGGCAAGTTCGTCAATGAGCCTGGCTCTGATTCCTTAGCCTTGGGAAATACCCCACCAAGCTCGACTGGCGCGCCGAATGAACGATCAGTTGTACTCTAACTTTCAACGAGGTGGTTGCAACATTTGGGCGCAAAACGTAAAAAGCGAGTTATTTACAATATCGATCTAAGAATTGACTAGTATTATTATCAAGTTTTTGATCAGATAGGGCAGTGTGCTTTATATGTTAATTTTTACCCTGTAACTTTATCAATTTCTTTTAACAGTACGACTTAGTAGGCGGTAAGTGTGACACCTATATAATATTGTGTAACATTTTTTTATACTCCGCACAGGTGGGGCAACTTTGTCAAATGTCTAGTGGGGCAAATTCGACGCTGTCGACCTTGCCCCACTTGCGTTAAGTTTTAAGATTTTGTTTTCAGGTTGTAAATATGGTACGAAATTATAAAAAAAAAGACAATCTACTATGAAGAAAAGCAGCTGCAAAGTGCTGTAGCAGAAGCAAAAAAAGGCGAAATAAATCTTAGTGCAATTGCAAGAAAATTCGGCGTTCCACGAAATACAATTCGCTTTTGGTTGGACGAAGAAGACGCCAGACAAACACCAAAAAGGACGATACAAACCGGTTTTCAGAAATTAAATTTAAGTTTTCGTTAAAATTTCTGTCCAACTTGCAAGTTCGCCAATTAACATTATAATATTAAAATAATTTTTTTTTGTATTTTTTTTTCTTTTTCCTTTATGTGCCTACAGTAATTTGATTCCGAAATGTTTGTTCTATGCTCAAGTAACGCTTTATTTATTTTTTTCAAAAGCAATTATTTTTTAAGTCCTAAAAAAGCTTAACATGTCGAAGTTGCCCCACTCTCCCCTAATCCTCCTACTCCCGGAACCACCCAGCTCTTCACCGCCTCTCTCCTTACAACGATGTTGTCAACACATTTTAATAGCGTTTATGAATAACATGTACCATCTATAGGAACTAGATCATTGGTTTTTATTACAGGCTTTTTAATATTGACTAACAATAACAGGGCCGGAGCTAGAGCTGAATAGGCCCCGGGGCAAAACAAATTTGGGGGCCCCTAATTGAAATGTATGTCGGGTAAGAATAACAGTATTTTGTTATTGTAGATATTTATTGTATCTTATATTTATATATAACTTGTTGGAACAGCTATTACTATTGAGGTACGCAAGTAGTTTTTTATCAACTTAAATTTGGAGAAAGTCCGTTAAGCTTTCGCAGTAGTGACAGGGACAGTAAGGAACATCAGAAGTGCTCTGCACACATCTGGATAACTGGACGACAACAACGCATTCTGAATGATCAAGAAACGGGCTAACTTTTTAACATCTTTCATTAAACTTATCTCTTCCGAAAATGTCGACCATACAGTAAGCAACTGAAAGGAAAAAGAAGGTGACACATCGTCTGAGAAAGTTTTGAAAAACAGATCAGCTTCTTGCTCCAACTCGCTATTCGATGAATTTGTGAGATATTCAGGTTGCAGGATTTTATAAGTATTCAGATTGATAACATTAGGTCCGATCAGCAAACTTTGAGATTTGCTTTTTTCTATTACCTGAGCATGTTTTTTAACTTTTTTTTTTAAGTTTGTTGGAGTATTGACAAAAAAATTGTTTGCAATGTATTAATGTATTCGAATAAAGCTAAATATTTTCCTCTTCCTAACACCTGCCGGGGGGCCCCTCTGGGTTGGGGGCCCCGGGGCGCCGCCCCGCTTGCCCCGCTGTAGATCCGGCCCTGAACAATAATAATATGTATTAATAGAATTAGAGCTTTGCCGTATAAAGAACACAATTATGGACAGGAGGAGGATAAGTTACGTAGAATTTGTACTGTAAAGTAAATTTACTTACCTGGTGAAACCCCAAATAACCTTCTATACTGTGTGTTGCAAAAAACACTTCTCCTTCACAGGTGAGTATCATTAGGAAGCCGCTTAAAGCCTAAAAATAGAGAATTTTTTAAATATTTATTATAATAAATCAAATTTAGTCGTTCAAACCTTTTTTTAGTAGTAACATGTTTTATTTAGCAAAAAGCTACAATTAAATATAATACATTTTTTTAACACATTTTTATAGATTTATTTTTAAATTCCAAAACGCAACTTTCTTTTAACAAAAACAGACAGAAAAGTTAACCATTTTGTAAATTGTATCAAATATTACGTATCATTTTGTTTTTTAATTAAATTTAATTTTAAAGTTTTTTTAAACATTTTTAATGATTTTTGAGATTTAATAGAATTTTCCAAATTATTATATTCTGTCAAATCTTTATAAAAAATAGATTTATAAGCTAATGTTTTAGACACTCTATCCACATACAAATTTTGATTGGTACTTACTTCTTGTTTTTTATAATAATTATGATGGTCATAATTAAAAGAACAAAATTTTTTTAAACAATCAGGCAATAAATTATTTTTAATTTTATGTATAAAGATACATACTAAATAAAAAATTAATTTTCTGACATTCAACCAATCTAAATTTTTTAACATAAAATTAATTTTTGTATATTTGTCACAATTTAAAATAATCCGCATTGCCTTATTTTGTAAAATTTGTAATTTATCAAATATTTCCTCACTAGCAACATGGAAGAACAATAAAGAAAATGTGGTAATATAATAGTATTAAATACAGTTTTTTTTAGAAAACAAACTTAAATTAGAACTGATTTTTTAAAAATAACCTATTTTTCCGGAGATCTTCGATATGATACTTTCTAAATAATTAAAAAAAATTAATTTTTAATCAATGATTATCCCTAAATATTTAAAACTGTTTACTAATTCCAATTTTTCAGCATCAATTACAACATTTATATTTTGACAATTTAAATTATTACCCATACATTTAGTTTTTGAAATATTTAATTTAAATTTATTTACTTTTAGCCAATTTAATAATATATTAATCTCATAATTTAGAGTATTTAGACCATCAAAAATATTTAAAACATTAATGTAAATTAAGGTGTCATCAGCAAACATGTGTAACTTACACATTTTTAAAACTAAAGACATATCGTTGATGTATAAAATAAATAATATTGGACCTAGTATACTTCCTTGAGGAACTCCTATATTATTAATTTTTTTATTTGAATATGTTTTTGATATTTTTGTTTTTGTGACCTGTTACTTAAATAATTTTTAAACCATTTATAAACGATTCTTTTTTTTTCTTCATTTTTCTTTTTTTTAAATTCATATTGTTTTTATTTCAAAGAAATGTGCTTGTTTACTATTCTTTTCGACAAACAAACATAAAACCTAAATAATATTATGCTATAAAACAATTAAAAACGATGTTTCGTTTTTCAACAAAGAAGTGCGAATCATACGATATCAAGTAATGAAAACAATTCGGAAAAACACTATCTAACTTACTTGTAAAAACATTTCGCCATCCAAAGGTGTGTGATCAAAGGCCGTGAGCTCACGTGATCTATGGAGTCCGACTGGATCATCTTTGTCTTTGTGCATAACCACTGTAACAAAAAGAAAGTTCTTTGAAAATGCATTTAAAACAATACGTATTTTAACGATAACTTTTTTAATAATAAAAATATAACATATTATATTAAGTTTTTGTTCTTGCGAATAAACCGTTTGAAAATACCAGCAGAGTTTCATCGCATCTACACGTAACGGAAAAATTCAGCAAAGATAGAAAACGAAAACATTAAACATCGCTGTAGGTGCTTCGCTATCGGAACGTATTTGCTACTATGGAGGGGGAATGGAGCGAGATTGGAATGGGAATAAATCGCTCTCGAACGGAAGCTAGCAAACTTGAGCCTTGATCGATCTGTTTTAAACCCGCATCAAGTCCATTTTGTAGTAATTTCTTTACATTAAAAGATTTCCTGTGCCTTCAGGCTTGCAAATACGGTGTATAATAGGTATATCATGAGAAAAAATTAAGGCGATCGAGAAGTTTGAGAAATTAGGTTGCTTTTATTTTTAATATATTACCTACATTAAAATGTATAGGTAGGTAGTGTATAAGAGCACTATTTTAAATGGGGTTATTGATAAGTAAAAATCATGCAATGTAAAATAATGCAATGTATAAAGTTTTCTAGTAGATATGCTGACTTAAATTTACATTTTTCTGATAGCCTTATTATTACCTTAGCTTCATTCTATCCGATCTACTAAAAAGGATAGATGGACGCATATCGCCATATCATGGGTCATTAGTAAGGTTAGGATTCAACGAAAGAAATAAAAGGGTTACTAACTAATATATACGTAGGCAGTAAAAACCTTAAATGGCTAGTAGTGTCTGGTACTGTATAAGTTTAGAAATTAATTGATTCAGCCAAGAAAAATTATTCTCTTACAGTATGCCTTGAACAAAATTATTTTGAGTTCAATGACAAAATATACACTAGCAAAAATGGTCTTTTTATGGGTAACCCTCTTAGTACCTACTTTATTGGCTGAAATATTTATGGGGTTTTTAGAAGATAAAATAAGCAATCATCCTCTTTTCAAACAGTTTCTTTATTGGCATACGCATGTTGATGACGTCTTAACATGTTTTCTTGGAACGGATAGATAGTTAAAAGTCTTTTTAGAATATATTAACAGCCTACACAATAATATCAAGTTTACAATAGAACACGAAAGTGACAATTATTCTATTAATTTTCTTGATTTAAATATTAAGAGAGAAAATAATAGACACGTTTTCTCCGTTTTCCATAAACCATCTCATACTGATACTGTCATACACAACTCTTTGTGCCACCACAACACAAAAATTAGCTTCTTTTCACAGTATGATCCATAGACTAGTAACTCTACCTCTAAATAAAATCAATTTTCAAAAAGAACTAAACATTATTAAACAAATTGCAGTTAATAATGGATATAACTCAAATCCTAAAAAAGAAAAAATACAAAAAGGCTATTGACTTAGTTTTTCCTAGAAGCAAAAACTCTGACCAATTTAAACTTGTCACTTTCTTTGGACAACCTAGCAAAGTAATTGGCAATTTTCTTAACAAACTTGATATAAATTTGTGTTACAAAACTAATAACTATTTAAGTAAATTTATCAAAAACAATAAATCTAAAAGCGGTAAAAACAAAAAATCAGGCGTCTATAAATTAAAATGCAAAGATTGTCCTAAAACATACATTGGCCAAACGGGTAGACATTTAACAAAATAATACAGGAACATTATAACAGTGTTCTAAAAAACAAAACGTACTCAAACTATGCTAACCATTTACTTGATTATCAACATAATTTCGATCCTTCCTTTAAAATCTTACATACAGAAAACAAAGGCTTAAAACTAAATTTGTTAGAATCTATGGAAATAAATAAACTTAAAAATACGGACCTGTTACTTAATGATCAATTAGATTTAAATAATTCACCTTTGTTAAATTTATTCTGTTGACCATATATAAAATACTTAAGATTTTATAAATTACCCATATTGTACCTTATTTAAATAATTTTTAAACCCTCTGTTGGATTTTCCCGCTATTGTAACTCTTCTACTGTTTTATTATCTAACATCTTCAATAATTTAATTTTATTACACCCCCTTTTTATTTTCACCTTTTATTAAATCATTGTCATCTGACAAAGCTACAGTGTTAGCGAAACATGTAATTTTTCTTGTTAATATACGTAGTGGAAATTTACAAGTTCAACTTTATTTTACAGTATCCCATAATAATATAAGTTTAGGTCTATCATCATTCCTTGTAGGTAGTTATAGTAATTAAAATAAAACTAAAAGTCAATTGGCACTAAAATTTAAATTAATTTCGGGCACCCAAAAGTCGTTTTAACTCGAACAAAACCGATATAATTAATGAACGTTTAAACAGTTGCGACAGTATTCATTCGTGACTTTGCAAAATTAAAACGGGTAGCGGCTGTAAGCTTATGGGCATACTTCATGCTCGTGTGGCAGCCAATTCATAACGCTAACTTCATTATGATTAGGGATTATGGTTGTTTTTTCATCTATTATACTAATATGAGCCAATTGGGTCACCGTTTAAACCTTATTATTATAGTAGTGTATAGTCGGGTATTTATTGCGTAGTTTACGTCGCTTGATATTACTATTTGACATCATAGCGTCATTTAGAGGCCGCCCTCTGCCCTCCACCCCCCTTAGCGACGCCCCTGGTAAGAAGAGCATTAACCGTGCTTGACAGCGTTGATCATAAGTATGATATCTGCCATTCAAAAATACCATTATTTACTAGCTGTTCCCATTGTTGCAGATATTAGATCACGGCCAGTGTCGCAGGCACACTGTAGATCTATTTCATCAAGGCCTTCGGGGATGTGAAACAGAATACAGGCCTGTTCAGTAAAAAAAAATGAAAACGTTTAACATCAACGTAGAGCAACTGTAAAACTTGAAAAACTAAACCAGGAATTTATTATTCAATAAAATGGACAAGAGAGGTGCACTTATTTTTTAATATGCATTAAAGAAAATTCGTGCAAATGTAAAACCAACATCGAATAAATCCAACTGATTTCGTAGGGTCACGCACCACAGAATTCATGGAGACGAGACAGGACGAACCGCGGTGCTATGATAAAATGATAATATTTCAGTCACTTGAAAATATATCTACTGGAATTAGTGTTGATTGTATCTTCTCGATAACTTTCCTGTAAAAAGACTACAACTCCCTAGTTTTATAACTTTTATAAAGCAATAAGACACTTTTAGATTTGAATTAAACAGATTTATTTGAAAATAATAACTTCAGTAGACGTTAAAACATTTATTAAAATAACCACAAACCGATGTCAACGTGTTGTCATAATTTGACAAGCAAAACCAACCTAACCCCAAATTATTTAGTTGAAATCCGTGCCGCTGACTTTAAGACGCCACCTGAGGTGGATCTCACCCCTCGAATGAAAATGTAGACATTATGGCAAAAAACTTTTTACTAAAAACTCAAAAATAAAAACCATTTTTATAGATTTACGTTTTGTAAATAAAAAATTACGTTATGCGTACGTACGTAAAACAAAGGAAAGCACTTTTTATTAAACAGCGCAAACAATTGTTAAACATTTACGATTTGCTTAGTAAAAATTAAATATGCTCTTAAAAACACCAACGAGTCTAAAGTTGAGTCAAGTAAGCGCGATCTAAGTTTGGTCGCAAATGTGACTGCTGAAGAAAAGGCTCTTTAAGCAAACTTGAAGGTGGTACTGTCAGTAAATATTCGTAACACTTTCGCAAATATAAACCTCTTAATTCTCCATTCTCAAAAAGGGACATTTCTTTTTTAATTACGTTAAGACTTTTAAGATGAACTTTTGGATTTAACGATATTTGCCGCCAATTAGGTTTAGTTTACTTTCAAGTTAAAATCCCAGTCGGCTTTTCTCTTATTTCAGACAGAGGCATATTGTCTTCATCGTCGGATTCCAAATCTGAAGTAATATATTTTTTAAAATGTTCTGATATATTTTTGACAAATTGAGATATGGCCTCAGAATTTGGGTGTTTGAATAAATTACTTCCATAATGGGTGCTAGGGTTTTGAAGGTATGAGATAACCCCCCACATTATACTTCGACGTTCATTTATACGATTTATAAGCGCTTGTTGCAAGTCTGTACTAAGTGGCGTATTTAGATTTCCCCCCCCACTATTGCGTTTTTAATCCAATTGAACAAATATGGCACGAATTAAAATCAAATGTTAGGAGAGAAAATACTACTCCCACATTAAGTACATCTGTGGTGGAATTAATACAAAAAGATGTAAATAATATTTCTACGGACAGTTGGAAGAATTGTCTGCAACACGTGATTAAGGTGGAAAACTCTTATCTGATTCTTAGTGATAGTGTTTAACCCTTAATAATTAGTTTAGGTTTAGATGAAGATAATAGTGATAGTGAGACAGAACTGAATATACAATAGGTAAAATATTATTTGTATAGAATTAAGTGTAAATAAAATAATTATATTTTTTGATTTTCCAATAATTTGTCTCCTTTATAAATAATTTATTGAATGTAGTATTGTTTTGTAATGTATTTTCTTGTGTATTTTATTTGTATTTTAGACTTATATGATTGTATTTGTTTTATTCGATTTTTGACGTATGTAAGTGCTGTGTAAGTATATTAACATGAATAAATAATTTTGAAATAAGAGAATATGTATACGCATAAAAACAAAATTCACCCCTGCGCCCATCATTGTAGTTTAAAGATGTTGGGACCAACACAATGGGGTTCAATCATTTTATGGCAGTAAAAGCCAACGGTATATTTTGAACATTTCTTTACAGAGAATGTGATATCTGTCTTTGCTTGATCGTCTAACAACTGAAAATTTAAAAAAAAAATTTTTCTCGACCCTCCCTATTGGTCAGACGTTACCACTCCCTGTATAGTATATTTATCATAACTAACATGATATTGTTTCAATTAACCAGTTGTAGCCCTCTGTACAAAATCCCATTGAAATTATCGAACCAATGGGGCGCACTGCAATAATAAGAGGGTAGTCGTAACCTGCTTCTGCAATACGATGCGTATCTCGGAGCTAACATCAATGAGGAGGGGCCGGCTGTCTAATCCTCGTGACAGTTCTGATACACCGAAGGTGATATCGGGACAGGAAACTCATTTTAAATGTTGTGACATTTTAAACATAGTTTAATTACAAAAATTACATTTTTAATTTGTTAGTGCCATAAAAATGACTATACAGGGTGGCCCTTTAGTGTGGCAAAGTACAATAGCTCCGTTACTATTTCAAATACATTAAAAATATTAATACAAAAATTGAAGGACAGTAAGTGACTTATAACGTAAAATTATTTTTAACTCTACAGGGTGGCTCAAAAAAGCGGAACAAGAAAAAATGTACTTTTTTCAAATGGAACACCCTGTATATTTTTACATTTTTAAATTCCACATAAAATTACAATTATTTTTTATTAAATACATTATTAGTCTATACTTTATAGTTTCCGAGATATTGACTCTCGAAAAGTGACATTTTTGAACTTTGACAGCTTCTAACTTTCTAACAGTACGTCTTAGAGCAAAACGGCTTACATGTCCCTATCTTCAATTTTTATTATCTTCCCAAAAAAATCAACTTCCAGTTAAACCGGAACAACTATATTTCCTGCTTTCGAGTAACATCCGGTTTAACCGGAAGTTGATTTTTTTGGGAAGATAATAAAAATTGAAGATAGGGACATGTAAGCCGTTTTGCTCTAAGACGTACTGTTAGAAAGTTATAAGCTGTCAAAGTTCAAAAATGTCACTTTTCAAGAGTCAATATCTCGGAAACTATAAAGTATAGACTAATAATGTATTTAATAAAAAATAATTATAATTTTATGTGGAATTTAAAAATGAAAAAATATACAGGGTCTTCCATTTGAAAAAAGTACATTTTTTATTGTTCCACTTTTTTGAGCCACCCTATAGAGTTAAAAATAATTTTACGTTATAAGTCACTTACTGCCCTTCAACTTTTGTATTAATATTTTTAATGTATTTGAAATAGTAACGGAGCTATTGTACTTTGCCACACTAAAGGGCCACCCGGTATAATAGGTCGTTCATGTTCAGAACGCAGTTGTTGTAGTGTTCACAGTCAAAAATGTTGATGAAAAATTGAGAGTTAGCAATTAATGAGTCATAATATATGGCGAAACGCGTTTGAAGATGCATTTGACTACGGTATAATGGACGTATATAGGATGATGTCTATCTGGTCGGAATTTGGACGTTCTTTTTACGTCATTCGTTCCCAAAATGTATTTTATGTACGTCCGAAGACTTTTGTGCAAAGTACGTCCATGGACAGTAAGTTTTCGCTGAGAAAAATGATCTAATACAACAGATTTGCTAAGACATAGTTTGTATTGACAGCTTATTTTTTATTAACCCATATTAAATAAATTGCTAGTGTATCAAACCCGCTTTAGTGTTACATCAATTCCAGATTCGCTAGAACAGTGTTTTTATTGGTAGTAATCAGTGTTCCATTAGCAGCACAGTCTTGTTGAATAATAAACTACTTTTAATACAGCAATTGTGTTAAGAAAGAAATTGTATCTTCTCAATGTGACGCATTTTGTTTCCAGTAAAGCGCTTTTCTACAATTAAGAAAGCAGAGCGGCGTCCCTAAAACGAATTGTATCCGTTAGAACCTATAATCCACAAGACGTTGGTAGGGGTTCGTAGCGATCGGCAATCGCCGCGCGCCGTATAATTGGTTTTAACTAGTGATGGGATCACTCGAGTGAAAAATAACCGATCACTCGATTTTTTCAATCACTTGAATAATTCGATTATCTTCGGAAATAACTCGAGTGACGAAATGAGTGACGAACATGTGGTTTTTATTTTTCAACGCGTCTCCAAAGTTGCTGCCCGCCTGTCAATCACTTACTGCGGCCAGAGCCATCTCGTAGCGAGCGGCTACACCGACTGGTTTTCGGTTATTATTGGCGATATTATTCATATTAAATACTGCATTACGGGTTGCCTGCGTAAGATAATAAATATGATTTATTTAGATTTAAATACTGCATTACGGGTTGCCTGCGTAGGATAATAGGATTTATTATAGTGGTGAGTATTCAGTATTCATAAATATCATAAGTTATGCAATATCGTGACATCTCAAGGTCAAGTAGTCAAGTGGTTAGTTAAATTAAATTGTAAGTTGTAAGATCTGGGAACCATGCCAAAAAATCCACAAATATCTCCGCCACATTTCATAATCCGCAAAAAATCAATCGATTAACAACACCGAGTCAGTTATTACCAATACAAATGCTGTATATCAACATGAACGATGAACCGCCAATATTAATAATTAATATTAGCATTTGAGTGAAAAAAAATCCATTATCATTCGATTTTTTAAATCACTCGAATACTCGGTAGTCGATTATTAAAATAAGTCGAGTTTTCCCAACACTAGTTTTAACGTATTTGTTGCGCAGGTGACATCTTTGTTCGGAGTCTTCTAGCTGTCCTGTCTAAATTTGAATTTTAAATTAATTTATTTTTACTTTGTATTTAAGTTTTCTTAAAGTTTGCTTGTCAGATAAAGCAATAGAATATACTTATTTCGCACAACCCATTATTAGTATTGGACTTTATAATCTATAAACGAATTTTACCATCTCAGTAAACCACGTTGCATAATAGATAATCATATGCAATGTTAAACGACAAGAACAATATCACACTAGAAGCTATTTAAATTTTTGGGAACTACAGTACTGATTTTTAGTGGTAAGTATATGGTTTATTAACCGTAGTAAAGCAAATATAATTATGATTAATGTCAAGTTTCATTACAACTGCCCGTCGGAACTAACACAGTATATTACATCCCCATATATTCAGAGCAATAATTGCTATAAACCATTCTATGGTAGCAATAACTCCTAAGTATTTGTTATTGGCTAAATTACCGTGATATTATCACTACACATGGTCTAGCAATTTTCGTTGTCTTACAGTAGGAAAGCGCGTTGCTGTCACATATAGTATTAAACAGTTGTATAAATAATACAGGGTGGTCCAACGAAAATTTAACACCTCGATTTTCCTGCTTTAAAATGAAAATGTGGAAAATCGCTCGGACCCGTCGATTTTTATTTCGAGGGGGGCATCTTTTGCGTATATTGTTAATCTTGTTACTTCAAGCCCCTAGGAGGGAGGGGGGGGGGGGGGGGTAAGATCTAAATCTTAAATGGATACCCCAATTTTATATATTTTTTTTGATTCTGCATAAAATTCTGAACATTTTTTAATAAAAGCATTATTAGTCTATACTTAACAGTTTCCGAGATATTGACTCTTGAAAAATGACATTTTTGAAATTTGACAGCGTCTAGCTTTCTAACTGTACGTCTTAGAGCAAAACGGCTTACATGTCCCCATCTTCGATTTTTATTATCTTTCCAATAGTATCAACTTCCGGTAGTACTATATAAGTACTATATTTCTTACATCCGGTTAAACCAAAAGTTGACACTATTGGAAAGATAATAAAAATCGAAGATAAGGACATGTAAGCCGTTTTGCTTTAAGACGCACAGTTAGAAAGCTAGACGCTGTCAAAGTTCAAAAATGTAATTTTTCAAGAGTCAATATCTCGGAAACTGTTAAATATAGACTAATAATGCTTTTATTAAAAAATGTTCAGAATTTTATGCAGAATTCAAAAAAATTATAGTATATTAAATCATACCCCCCCCCCCCCCCCCTCCCTCCTAGGGACTTGAAGTAACAAGATTGACAATATACGCAAAAGATGTCCCCCTCGAAATAAAAATCGACGATTCCGAGCGATTTTCCACATTTTCATTTTAAACCAAGGAATTCGAGGTGTTAAATTTTCGTTGGACCACCCTGTATATGAATTCTTATAAGGAATAGAAGGATTTTTTCTCATATACATCCAAAAATAAATAATATAATAGGGGTATTATATTTATTGTATATTGGGTAGTAAGCTCGATATCATCCAATAAGTGTTTGACATGGATATTGAAATTACATACATATGAAAATAAAGGGTGCATCTGCCCAAAATTAAATGTCACTAGACTTTCCAAAAAAATGTTTCAATTAAATACGAACCAAACTAGCAATTTGTTATGTTAACAAACCGTTATTTCGTTTTATGACAACCCATCGCCAGCAATTATTTTTCAAAAATATTACCTATACACCCATATTAATTAAGTAATTACAAAAATGGAATGACCAAAACCTTATTAGGAGATATAAAGATATAAAGATATCCACTGGACTCTGAAATTAATTTATACATTAGAATGGGCGTATGTCTCTGCCTTTTTGTAAATTTCGTATTGACAGATGTTTTAAAGGTTTTTAATTTGTAAATTGATAATTTTTCGATGCCACATCTGTTGTGTGCGTTATAAAATATTTTATACTTTTTTACGCTATTTGAAAGAAAGTATTATCTAAATTAAAGATAATTTTTTTAAAAGGGTATAGGTAATCTCTTATAGTCTGCTTTCTATTGTCTGACAGCTAACCTAATTTTCAATCGAAAATTCTTAGGTCAAAATATCTGCTTTTTTAAAAAAGTCGGTGGGCTATTTGTTCGTTGAAATCTCTAATTTCTGATGGTGTAAAAAAAATATACAGGGTTTTCCGTATATTTTGGAGCACCCCTAGAGCTTTTATTTAAAGACCTAGAAAAAACTTTAAATTACCAAAGTTGCATGATTTCTCCTGAACTATCAGAATCTGTTATCGGACAAAACAAATGAACATCGTAAATTTGTTAAATAATGCCAATGTCGATTTTTTAAAATGGAACACCCTGTATATTAATTTTTTTTTAACTCCTCACTCTTTTCTGATTTCAAATATGTATATATGTTATATGTTTACTTTAGTCGTTTAGGCAAAATTTTATTTCAAAATATTGCGGATTAGAAAATCTAGATTGCCCTGAGAAACAATTTGGTTGTTATTAATCGCTTATGGCAACTGACTTATGTCTCAAAAATAATATTTCATACCTTGAATGGTCTTGTCTTGGTATAATGGGTTACTCTAAAGATGAAAAATTTAATAATTATTAATAAATCGCAATATTTTGAAATGAAATTGTGCCTAAATGACTCAAGTAAACATATAACATATATACATATTTGGAATCAGAAAAGAGTGAGGAGTTAAAAAAAGAATTAATATACAGAGTGTTCCATTAAAAAAAATCGACATTGGTATTATTAAACAAATTTACGATGTTCATTTGTTTAGTCCGATAACAAATTCTGACAGTTCAGGAGAAATCATGCAACTTTGGTAATTTAAAGTTTTTTCTAGGTCTTCAAATAAAAGCTCCAGGGGTGCTCCAAAATATACGGAAAAACCCTGTACATTATACTAATTATATTTAGAACAACTATTTTCGCATGTTTTTTGCGATCTTTATGTTTTATGGATTTGTATTTTTTTTGTTTATCAATGTAACATGGAATCTTACGCTTTTCGAGTAATTAAAGTATAAATTTTATTAAATAGCTCAAAATTGTACATAATGATTAAAAAAATAAAGTTTTGTTCGTTTCTTTGCATTTTTTGAGAACATTTATCATAGTAATGTATATTTTTTTACACCATCAGAAAGTAGAGATTTCAACGAACAAAAAGCCCACCGACTTTTTTAAAGAAGCAGATATTTTGACTTGAGAATTTTCGATTAAAAATTAGGGTGCTTTTTCGATATTAAGTCAAAATAAGGTGAAAAAATAAATATTTTAAATCAAAAAAACTACAGTATATTTGGGACATAAGAAGGTAAGTTTTCACCAAATTTCGTGAAAAAAAAAATTTTTGTAAAATATAAAAATAAAAAACCAAAAACTTGGTTATTTGAATTTTTCACATACATTTTGAGGTTATGTGAAAACATTATAAATACAAAAGTTGTAAATTGTTTTATTACCTACAACTTTGCCATTTAACGTTTTTCCATAGGACTTGTAGTTTTGCCGGAAATCGAGATAAATCGTTTTCTAATCTTAAAAACTCACCCCCTTCCACTTCCCGGCCTCGGATCGCCCGTAAATTATTTTTCCTTTCATTTTTGTTATATTCTCTTCCTTTTCCAATGGGTTTCATCCTACTATTATTTTTTTTTTGGTTTCAAAAATTATCGACCCTGGCCTATGTCAATCAAAATAATAAACGAATGTTTATTACCAAAAACCCCACATATTATTATATCCAATAATAAATTCTAAACCTTTCACCGTTCGAACTAAATAAACAAAATAGCCGTTGGCCCGTTCACCCCCTGGGCGTTATTTACGAGGAATTCGACCTTCCGGAACCAAATCGGGGGCCACGAACCCAAAAGGTAGCCCCATAAATCGCCGGGTAGAAATGGTTCGCTGGTTCATTAAAACTGGGAAAGATTTTGTTACAGATATTATTATAGACTCCAGAGTAGGACTCAATATATCTTTTAACTACATTTCTGCGTGCTTGTCGAAAAGGAAGGGCCACAATACCTACTGTAATGTCTAATATTTTTCAAGAAGAGTTAAAACACCTCTGGTGCAACGCAGAAATATTTTTCTTAACCATCCGCACGAGTCCCACCGCCTGACGAGTCCTTTTCTACAAATTCCGTCGAGAAGGTATATTGGCAACCGGTTTGCTCGTTGTTACCCAGAGCATTTTTTTTTCCACAAATATTATTTTATAAAAATAAAATTTAAAAAAATGCTCTGGGTAACAACGAACAAACCGATTGCCAATATACCTTTTCGACGGAATTTGTCTAGCAAGGACTCGTCACGCGGTGGGACTCGTGCAACCCAAATAACATAACCCTGTGTTTGGAATGTGTTGAACGGAGATATTAGGTACAGTGTACCTATCATTTTTTTATATGCCCGTGGTATATCTTCATGGTCTGGCAAGGACTAAAGACAGCTATTTCCGTCTGGCATTTTAAATATAGTTTTAGCCCTGCCTATGACGTTAATGGCATGTATTATTCAACACCTTTATACCTATTGTGGCATATTTGAAGAACATTTTTAAGTGTTTTGTCCATTGTCCAACTCTCAAAAAGTATAT
Organism: Polydrusus pterygomalis; assembly: GCA_963969555.1. Classification (NCBI taxonomy): domain Eukaryota; kingdom Metazoa; phylum Arthropoda; class Insecta; order Coleoptera; family Curculionidae; genus Polydrusus; species Polydrusus pterygomalis. The sequence goes on from OZ018383.1 coordinate 14,921,333, forward strand.
CAATGATTATTTCGAATAATAGATCAAAATAATATGGTGAAATGACTTTGTACCCAATGGTTACGAGCCAGGGGAGACTTATCAAAAAAATTACCTTGTCGGACTTCCATTGTCTTTATTTTGTTACTTAACACAACGTTTCTGTTAGTTAGTATCTCTAATCGTTTTCACGTGTAAACTAAATTATAATTCTAAGGCTACTTTCTTAAATACTATTCATGTGTACTGAAGCTTGATGACTGCGCCTACGTGCTTATTGGAGTGTGAAGTTTGAGCTGTTGGTTTTGAACAAGAAGAGGCTTCTAGATATTGGGGATATCGATACTTGGTTTACTAAATATATGGGTATTTTGATTCATGAAAGCTGCTTCCTTGAATTCTCGTTTTCTCCAGTGCTGTTCCGTGTCCAAAACCTTGGCTTCTGACCACTGTATATTATATTGGTTGGTCCATACATGTTCCGCTATACCTGATCTCGAAGTTTTACCTCTTTAAGTATGTTTTATACGTTCTTTAACTCGTACGGGAAGAGGTCTTTTTGTTTCTCCAATGTACGATTCGGCACACTCGCAAGGGATTTGATAGATACAATTTGTTGTGTTTTCATTACGGGGGTTTTACTTTTGTAAGAAAGCTTCTAAGCGTATTTCCGGATTTGAAGGCTGTTTTCATATTATAGTTTTTGGTTATCCTTCTAATCTTTTCAGAAATCCCCTTGACATAAGGTATTGTAAGAACTGCTTATTCCTCATTCCTCTTTTATTTCTGTATTTAATTCAATATTCTGTATATATTTAGTAAACCAAGTATAGATATTCCCAATATCTGGAAGCCTCGTCTTGTCCCAAACCAGCAGCTCAAACTTCACACTCCAATAAGCACGTAGGCGGAGTCATTAACCTTCATTTCACATGGATAGTGTTTAAGACAGTAGCCTTAGAATTATACCTTAGTTTACATGTGAAAACGGTTAGAGATACTAATTAACCGAAACGTTGTGTTACGACACAAAATAAAGACAATGGAAGTCCGACAAGGTAATTTTTTTGATCTTACTTCATTGTCTACCACCTTCAAACAAACAGGGCAGACTGGTTTCTTAAAATCAAAAAAAATTCAGGGTTCATGAATACTACGACCAAAAAAAATGCATTTAATTATTGCGAAAATAAATCATGAAAGTTATTCGACCGTATACATATTTTATATACCTAGTTCGGTACTGTATTTCTAGATATCGCAGATATTAAACTGCCCACAAGCAGGATTCACACCTCCACTTACTGCTACCGTTCGCCCTGGGTCACGTAATAAATTTCCTGCCGGTTAAAGCGATTTTGTGTAAGATTTGTTTCGATATTTCAAGAAGAGATTTAGTGTAATTGTCGATTTGTACCTTTTAACTTTAGCTGGACAATTCGTCCTCGGTATCATAATATATTCACATTGTCTCAACCAAAATATTTAGGTACATTTTAATGATATTGTTTTATTGATATAACGTACAAACGTTTATCGTTTTGTATGTACTTACCACGGCAACATAGGTCATTATTTGTTCAATATATTCATTAGACAAATTATAATTATGATGTTTCGGCTCAATGTACCATTTATTGAGCTAATGGTAATAACATACACACGTTTATATTTGTGTTTATATTTAATTTTCACTACTACAATTAAACAGCTCCTTATTTACCTCAACCAATATATTCATTAGACAACTTTTATTTTTGATGTTTTGGCTCAATGTCCCTTTTTTGATATAATGGTAATATCGTACAACAATCATTTATCGTTGCCTGTATATTAAATTTTCGTTGCCGCGACAGAATATCTTATTATTTTTCCCATCCTACACGTGTTGGCTACAGTAGCACCTCTATAACGGGAACACAATAATTTTTTTTTTCTAAAAAAATGTCTTAAAAACTTTTTCCACACAATGTGTCTGCTTTGACTCTGGCGGGGTAACTGGGCCGTAAAAAGCCTGGTACCCCAACTGTTTTTACTTTTACAATAAAAGATGCTTTGACCAAAAAACAATTTTTTCTTTTTCTCTTCTTTTCTTTACATCTCATCCCAACATTTTCAAATGTTTCTGACTGGGCTCAATAAAACTCAGGATGTTTCAGTAATTTATTAATACTTTTAACATATATGTTTTTCAAAACTCCCTAATTTTTACTACCCTATCTTTTTCTGCACGACAGTGTGCTTCTACACTTAACCCTCGACTCTTCAGTATGCTGGAGTCTTGATTTTTGACCTTCTGATTTTTCAATTTTACATCTCTTGTACACCATTAAAAGCTCCATTACGGCTCAATCTCACCATTATTTTTTCTTGCTAAAAACATCAGCATTTTAATTTTCACTTTGTTTCCTGATGATGAGTGTTTCTACACTCGAAACATGTCGATGTAATACTAGGTTCGCCTAGTTTTTCGATTAATAAAGATTGTGGAGAAAGACTTCGTGCTTTTCTTTTTCTGTATCTTATTATTTGCATAAAACCATATATTCATTAGACAAATTTTAAATATGATATTTCGGCTCAATGTACCCTTTATTAACATAACGTTAATGACGTACAAACCCCCCTATTTGTGTTTATATTTAATTTTCACTACCACAACTAAACAGCTCATTATTTACATCAACCAATATATTCATTAGATAACTTTTATTTTTGATGTATTGGCTCAATATCCCTTTATTGATATAAAGATAATAACGTACAACAATCATTTATTGTTGTCTGTATATTTAATTTTCGTTACCGCGACAAAATACCTTATTATTTGCATAAAACCAATATATTCATTAGACAAATTTTAAATATGATATTTCGGCTCAATGTATGTACCCTTTATTAACATAACGGTAATGACGTACAAACGTTTATCGTTGTATTTATATTTAATTCTCACTGCCACAACTAAACAGCTCATTATTTACCTCAACCAATATATTCATTGGACAACTTTTATTTTTGATGTTTGTGCTCAATGTCCCTTTATTCATATAACGTTAATAACGTACAACAATCATTTATTGTTGTCTGTATATTTAATTTTCGTTACTGCGACAAAATAACTTATTATTTGCATACAACCAATATATTCATTAGACAAATTTTAAATATGATATTTCGGCTCAATGTATGTACCCTTTATTAACATAACGTTAATGACGTGCAAACCCCCCTATTTGTGTTTATATTTAATTCTCACTGCCACAACTAAACAGCTCATTATTTACCTCAACCAATATACCAAATTCATTAGACAACTTTTATTTTTGATGCTTTGGGTCAATGTCCCTTTTTTGATATAACGGTAATATCGAACAACAATCATTTATCGTTGCCTGTATATTTAATTTTCGTTGCCGCGACAGAATAACTTATTATTTGCATAAAACCAATATATTCATTAGACAAATTTTAAATATGATATTTCGGCTCAATGTACCCTTTATTAACATAACGTTAATAACGTACAAACGTTTATATTTGTGTTTATATTTAATTTTCGCCACTACAATTAATCAGCTCATTATTTACCTCAACCAATATATTCATAAGACAACTTTTATTTTTGATGTTTTGGCTAAATGAAATGTCCCTTTATTGATATAACGTTAATAACGTACAATATCCCCTGTTCGTACAGATATCGTACAACTAATATATCATTCATTAGACAAATGTTAATTTTCTATCCAATATATTCAATCAATATTACAAATTTTACTTATGGTGTTTTGGCTCAATGTACCATTTATTATTATAACGTAGTTTTGTGCTGTAAGTAGGCATAAAAGCCCGTTTTAACCCACTTCTACAAATAACTTATCTTGCTTCTATACCTTTATTTAAAACTCCAGACTAGACACAGGCCTGACAGATACACTAATAATTACAATGCTCTGTTTTTCGAAAGCATCTGCCGTACGTCAGTTGGTCCGTTTGGCATATCTCGGCCGCTAGCGCCTGCGACAAGGCAGTCACAATTTTGCGCATTGCCAAATTGCGTTCAAAATATAACCGGTCACTCATTATTTTTATTTTATAGTAAAGATTTTGGCAAAATCACGTGACACTCTATAAATTTTGGTCTATTTAATTTTTACAGGTTGGTATGAATTCCAGGACCGGACTTGAAAATTATACTTGTGATGCCTTCTAAAACAATTGATGCAATAGTCACATTGGTTCTACGGCTTTAATATTGCCAAATAATAATAATTTCTTTTAAAAGGCTTGTTTTATAAATATTATAATTTAAGGGAGGTAATAATAAACATGAGTTTTTATATGGTTTAAAAATAAAGTGTAAACATAGATTTAAAAACTATATAATATTAAAATTATCCAAACCATAAAAATACTAAATTAACTGAAACGCAACTTTAAATAGGACTCTGTCACTCATATTTACAACAGAATTTTTTTTGTTTTATTGGTTCAGATTATATTTATAGGTAAGATACTATATCTACAGTTCAACATAAACTAATTGTATTTAGTCAGATATTACATTTACTGTCAAAGAAATCCCCATATTATATGACTTACATAAGGTACGTAGACCCAAAAGTGGTTTTTATGGAATTTGTTGGTTATGATACAGTTACATTTCTAAACTTGTATGTGGGCTAACATAAAGTTAAAAGCTTCAATTTAGCCAGGGATTTAACTTTTCTGTCAATGGATACTCTACTTTAACAGTTTTTGACTTACTTAAGGTACCTACGTAGACCCAGAAAATAGAATTATATATTTGTTCGCTATCCTATTACATATTATTATGGTGACCTTTTTAAACTACTCTATAGGCTAACATAATCTTACACAGTTTATTTCAACCTTACTATTGCCTAATAATAATAACAATAATAACAATAATTCCTTCGAAATCAACTAGCTAATTTTTAAAGGTTAATGATATGGAAAGCTGTCTTTATTTTTTAAGACAATACGGTAGTGCCAACTCTCCCCTACCTACCTAAGTCAGATGAATAATTTCTACTTATTTTTCTTGCAACATAAAAGGATACCTAGATAATGCAAAATACAAAAATTATACATTAGAAACCTAACCTTTACGAACAAACATTTTAAGAACAAAAATTTCACAAACTCACTTTTCGACAAAAACGGCGTTCAGATGAAATGAAACTTATTACTTATCGATGAAATCAACTAACAGGCAAGGCACACATTAATACATTATGATCTCTAATAATTAAAAAATTTTAACCCGTGAATTTTTGGTTAAATGAATAACACAAAAGTAATTAAAATTTAATGAAAGTAAAAGTAAAAGGCACCATAACCACGAAATATTTTGAAAACGTAATTAAATGTAACAAATAGCACAAAAACGCAATTCATAACTCGGTGATTGGGCTCATTACGGTCCCCTAATCTGGGGATATTATTATGTCCCAATATCAGCTGATCGATGACCAATTTCTGCTGTCATCTGTTTTAAAACGAGAGAAATTGTGCCGTTTATTTTATGTCTTGTGGTGTTTGTGTGATTTTTAAGCGTTTCAAAAATTTAGCACTAACAAATAGTCAAATACATTTTAAGCCGGCCCTGTTCAGTGTTTACCTGATCCTCAAAATGATGTGAATTGCGCAAACTCTGTATTCCGCTTTAGTCCTCCATATGGGTCAAAATCTTGTATAACATACCATTAGCAATATACTGGTATATACAGTGCTCCTACTAGCCACCATACTATTGAAGAATATATTACACGCAGGAGGAACTGGCAACGTAGCATTCCCAGAAGCATAGCACTTAGATTGCGACTGTTATCCCCTAGACTCTATATGATCATTATACCGGCCCCTTTAAAACCACTGCACCATGTCAGTGTGTAGGACCCTTTAAATAAGTAAATGATATGCGTGCGGGATTGCCTAATTAAGGGTTTTTGCGGTCTAGAGGGCCATGTATAGTAATGTATGTAATTAGGCCTTTATCTTTGGCAATTTTTACTTTTTTTTTTCGTAGGTTGGCTACTTTTTTCGGCTGCATGTCAAGGTTGGGTGCCTTGTCTGGTTAAAATTGCAAATGCGTCGCCTGCGGTTGAGCTTCTGAATATTGGACGCGGTAGTACCTAAATTTAAATTACCAAATTGCATAAATGGCGTTTTTTGACAAAAAAGTATATCATATTACATATCGCTGCTGTCGCTTATTCCAAAACTTTTAGTTTGCAGGTGTGCCTCAAGGAAGCGTTTTGGAACCGTATTATTTATTTTAGGCACATGTTTTTATTTTTTTTTATTCTATTTTATTTTTTTTTATGACCTCAAATCAGTACAGAGATACTAGCACCGAGGCATTCACTTAAAATCAAAAAAAATCTTTTGTAGGTAACAGTCGCTAAAATATAGATAGTACCACATATTGTAACATAATTATGTTAATTCTTTGGAGGGTCTTTAGTTTTAATATAATTTTTAAAATTTATGTAAGTCTTTTTGTCTGCTTTTCTAATGATGACTTTCGGTATTTCATTATACACCTGGATGCTTCAGAAAATTGGAGAGTCCTGACACTTTTTGGTTCTAGGGAACTTATTTCTAAGGTTCATGTTTGTTCTTAAGTTGTACTTATGAAAGTCCAAATTTTTGCAAGGGTGAAAGTATTCCACGGATCAAGTTCTCGGGTAAAAACTTTTTCAAATTCTTGAACAAGAAATTGTGCTTGAAATGTTTTACACGTACTTACCCAAGTTTTCGCCAAATTGTAAAGATCAATACAAGTTATATACCAACTACTATTTGACTTGAGGTTAGGTACGCGATAACATCAAAGATTGGTCATTTTGCTGATTTTGTTTGTTTTTTATATTTGATTTTATAAGACTAGTTTAATTGACTTGTGTTCTTCCTTTTTGAACTGAAAATACGACTCATTTTTAAACAACTTTTAGAAACAAAACCTTAAAAACAATTTTCTATCCTCAAAATCTGATAGGTTTGCAACTACTAAAAATGCCAGAGATCACTACCTTATTTCTCAACTGGATCAAAAATTGAGAAAAAATTGCAAAAATTAGGGGCACATTTTAGTTGTTTACACGTAGAAATAAATTGAAGGTCAACTTTTACAATTTCTTGAGTAAGAACTTAAATTTTAAAGCCCGGACCTGTCTATTTTCCCATTCGTCAAACGATAATGTTGCAGTGCGCATGTCTAATCGTGTCTAGCTTTGTTTACATGCGCAAGGCTATAAATTTGCCACTTTCGTGATTATTGTTTGCTTTTTTAAAGGTAAATGTCTAGGAGTTGAACAAGTTAGCTTTCGAACTACAGACGCCACTTTGCAACGTTAACTAGTCCAATGTTGGGTTGCACAAAGGTTTTTAACAACGATTAACTAACCAGGTAACTTTGACCGTGAGAAAAATGGCACTATCAAAAAATATTATTTACTCACAAAGTTGCCTGATTAGTTAATCGAGAATTCAGTTAACCGGGCCACACCTTGCTGGTTAGTTAATTACTGTTTAATAGTATATTAACGTACACGTTTTATAAAGCATAATTTTATAGCACGCGTCCATGTTAAAAAACGAGCCGCTTGCGGCGAGTTTTATAACGGGACAAGTGCTCAAAACTGCTTTATATAACACGTACGTTATACTATTTTTTCTAATTTGTAGTTTTTCCATAAAAAACACATATTTAAAAAGAAAATCAATCCTACAAATTTTGTAAATTTTTATGTCTAAATTTTATGTTGGTAATACTATTTTTTATCATAGTAGCCTCTGGACAACAAAAATTATTTTGCGAATTGTCATTTTTTAATTTCTTGACCCATTTTCACCACAAGATTCTAAAGTTATTTTTGCGATATGAGATTTGAAATTGGGCGGAATACGTTGTGTGATCCTTGTACATTCGGCACATATACAGAGCGTTCGGAAATTCGGGCGATTTTGCTAATTTTTTTTGAATTTCAAAAGACGTGATTTTACGTCACGGCATTGCAATTTAGTATAGGGAAGATGGAAAATTCAAATAAAGTTGAAGTTTAAATCGACATTGGAAGGCTAGTAGATTGAATTTTGGATAGGATTTGGCAGAAAATGATAGCTTGAAGCATCTACAAAAGATTGATTTATAGATTAATGCAACCAACATACATGACTGTTATCCACAGAGAATAAAAAAGTAGGTTATCAAGCTATTTTTCCTCTGCGAAAAATGGGTTTTCTGGTAAATCACAAAGGCCGCGCAAGTCAAAGAAATAAAACATTTAAATGTTACCAACATCAAATAAAGAAAAAACGCGTATCGAAATAGCTTCATTACGATACGCAAATGCGTACCGTAATAGATTTGTTATGATACAAAATTAGAAAAAATCTTTGTGCAACCTCACTCAAATAAATTAATTAATACATTAATTCAGGGCAACAACAACGCTGGTATTTATCATTTTTTTAACATCCGCAAGCATTAAAATGTAAATTATTTCGTATGATTAATACAGAATTGAACTCAATGGGCCATTATTGGAAACACAGCACATTAATAATCTAATTTAACATAAAATCTGCGCGATTTGCACAAAGTTGCACTTTATTTTACGCTCTGTATAAATCGGGCTCGTTATATTAAAAGGTGCTCAAGATATGTAAATTGCGGCAGGTATATCCCGTATGTAAGTCAATACATGTTACCTAGTTTTTAATATGCAAGAATGGTAATACGCGATAATCGTGAATTATACTTAATTGGTTTTCATCTTCTTCTAGGTCCCGAGCATGGTGAATAATTTCCGAAACGAAAAATTGGGCCAACAAAAATTATAAAGATTGTATTAAATACTAATTTATATCTCCGAAAAAAAGTAATCCCCGAGCCGGGATCGAACCGACAACCTCTGTATATCTAGTACAACACGCTAAAAAAATTATAAATAATAATTGGCGCATCACGCACTGATCTGGTACCTAGACACTGACGAAAATGATCTAATGCAACAGGTTTGCTAAGACACAGATACCTTATTTTTTATTCACCCATAATAAATAAATTGCTAGTGTATCAAACCCGCTTTAGTGTTATATCAATCCCAGCTTTGCTAGAACAGTGTTTTTATTGGTAGCGATCAGTTCCATTATAGCAGCACAGTCTTGTTGAATAATTAATTACTTTTAAGACATCAATTTTGTTAAGAAATAAATTGTATATTCTCAATGCGACGCATTTTGTTTGTTCAGTAAAGCGCTTTTTCTACAATGAAGAAAGCAGAACAGCGTCCCCGAAAACGAATTGTATTCGTTAGAACCCATAATCCACAAGACGTTGGCAATGGTTCGTAGCGATCGGCAATCGCCGCGCGCCGTCTTATTAGTTTTAACGTATTTGTTGCGCAGGTCAAATCGTTGTTCGGAGTCTTTTAGCTGCCCTGTCCGAATTTGAATTTTATTGATCGTACCAATACCTGTTTCAATTCATTTATTTTTACTTTGTAATTAAGTTTTTTTTTAGTTTGCATGTCAGATAAAGCAATAAAATATTCTTATTTCGCACAACCCATCACTAGTATTGGACTTGATAATCTATGAACGAATTTTACTATCTCAGTAAACCATGTTGCATAATAGATAGCGTTAAACGACAAGAACAATAGACAGTTTTCGTTGTATTGGCAAATTCAAACGGTTAACCATAACGAATACGAATACGAAGCCGCTATTTGACAGATCGTAAAAATAGTTTTCGTTCAATTCGCTTAACGTTAACGTTAAGTCGAATTCGACAGTAAACATAACCTATCTTTAATGGTTTGTGTTCATATTTTTATATACGTTTTGTGCTACCTTTTTTGCTTGGGTTTAATTTCCTAGTACCCAAAATTCTAAAACATCATGATATACGAAAGGTTGCTTTTATTGGACTCATCCTGTGATTCGGATTTGGATGATGCCCTTCTCTTGGAGGTGCTTGATCGCCAGGACATTCAGTATCGAGCTAATCGAGCACAGTTGTATGGAAATTTCAATTTAGATTCAAAAAAATGGTCATTACGCATGCGTTCCGTTTTCGCTATGGCTTTGTCTTCCGTCCGTTAGCTCCCGCCACTTATCCGTAACGATAACGATAAATGACAGCTCAAATGTCAAAGTTGTCAAATAGCGGCTATCGGAATCGCTTTTAAAATACAACGAAAACTGTCTAATATTACACTAGCAGGTATTTAAATTTTTGAGAACTACAGCAGTGATTTTTAGTAGTAAGTATATATGCTTAATAAACCGTAGCAAGCAAATATTATTATGATTAATGTCATGTTTCATTGCAACTGCCAGTAGGAACTAATACAATATATAAAACCAGATTACATTCCCAATAGAACTTGATAATTATTGTCAGTATTCAGAGCAATAAAGGCTATAAACCGTTCTATGGTAGCATTAATTCTTATTTCCTATTGGCTAAATTACCGTGATATTATTAATACAAAACGATCTAGCAATTTTCGTTGTCTTAGAGTAGGAAATCGCGTTGCTGTCACATACAGTATAATATTAAAAGATCACAAAACACTAAAAACAGAGCAACTATTAGGGACACAAAATCGTGTCACTTACACGTCAAAAAAAGTCTAGTATAAGTTCACCCAGGGCACCTACCGAGAAAATGTTCGAACATTTTTTTCGTTGTCATAGTTACGTACTAAAATAACATAATTCTATTTAGCTACAAAATGAAGGTGTGAAATTTTCAAGTAAATCATTTTTAAGCCAATTTTTTAAATCGGTTCTTGTTAAAAAAGGGGGCTGTATTTTTGCAATATTAAATCGATTAATTTGAAGAAACAGGCATACAGGCAAAAAATTTGATAGATATAGAAACAGATAGCCGATACCCTTTTATAGATAAAAACGACAAAAGTAATAACAGCTAAAATACATCATAACTCTGCTAATTATTTCAAAGCTCATCTGCTGAAAATAAGAATCGCACCAATTAACCACTATAATGCACTAATTGGATACTTATGATGTTCTGCTACCAGCTTACTTATGCTGCATAGGAATGATTCGGAGCAGTACCACGAAACAATATTTTCTTCTAATGCGTAATTCGTTAAAATACAACCTTTCAATCAGTTGAGCCCATTGATATTTACCCTATTATTATACCTGATTAGGCATGCGCACTGCAGCATTATCGTTTGACGAATGGGAAAATAGACAGTTCCGGGCTTTAAAATTTAAGTTCTTTCTCAAGAAATTGTAAAAGTTTACCTTCAATTAATTTTTACGTGTAAACAGCTAAAATTTGCCCCAAATTCTTGCCAAAAAATTGGAATCTCTTCTCAATTTTCGATCAAGTTTGGAAATAAGGTAGTGATGTTTGGCATGTTTAGTAGTTGCAAACCTATCAGATTTTGAGGATAGAAAATTCTTTGTAAGTTTTTGTTGCTAATATTTGTTCAAAAATGATTCGTCGTCGTATTTTTAGTTCAAAAAAGGAAGAGAACAAGTCAATTAAACTATAGACCTTTTCAAATCGAATATAAAAAACAAACAAAACCAGCAAAATGACCAATCTTCGATCTTATCGCGTAAATAACCTCCCTCAAGTCAAATATCAGATACATCACTACTCCATAGTTACTGAAAACACGAAATACCATGTATTTTACCCCTATTTGGGTATAACAATATCATACAACGGCTGTTATTGTTTATCCAAAGTCAGTGTGATGACATTCCAATCATTCCATACGGCATACAAACGGCGGTCTCTTTGATACTGTTTACCGCCGTATGGAATGTCATCACACTGACGTTGGAAATATAATACTAGTCATTGTTTATATTACAATCCGAGTATCCGAGTCACTAAAAGCACAAACGCAATTCGAGTGCCACGTTCCGGTTAGTGTATAGAAATCATTTACCGAAAAAATAAATGAAATATAGTATCACTCTTAGCGTGAAAAAATGTTTTACCACATTATAGTAAATAAACATTTATGGTATGCTCTAGTTGTTTTAGGTCATGGATACTTTGACGTAAGCGAAGAAATTATATTGAAAAAAAAAACTAATACTATTGTTTGTAAATAAAAGAAAATAACAAGGCATTAAAATAAATCATTTAAGAGTGGCAAGAAATTGTGGTATTTTTATTAATTAATTATTAATTACTTATAATTGGATTTTTTTTAAATTCCTAATACAAAAATGCCCATAGAGTTTAATAATTTCTTTCCAGTTAGCGGAACGATCTTTTTCCAAACTTAAAATAGTAAATATCTATTTACGTAACACCATGGGACAACAACCACTTTCCGATTTATCCTTAATCAGTATCGGACACGAGTATGTTAAAACATTAAATATCGACGAAATTATAAACGATTTTGCAAAAAAAAACTCACGACGATCTGGTCGTTTTGCATAATACCTTGTATTTTTTTTTATGATCGAGCACAAGCACTATAGGAAAGATCCTTTAAGGCGCTCTGGGAGCGGTGCGTGTGCGAAGAAAGCGATTCACGTTTTTCTTGAATCCTTGGAGGTTATATTCGGTTGGAAACACGGTCTCAGAAAGGCCGTTCCACAAAGATGACGTCCTCCAAATGAAAGAGTTCTGAAACAATGATGTTCGGGGTGTACTAAGTTGAACCACATAGGGATGGGCGTCAGTGGTTCGTCGTGTGTTTCTGCTATGCATTACTCTAGGTGGAATCGAGCGGGCAATATCTGTCGAACACTTGCCATGGAAATATCTGTAGAAGAGAGTCAAATCACCAACCTGTCTTCGATGTTCTAAGCTGTCGAGGTTCTTAGTCAGCTCGTGGTCGCCGATTAGACGAACGGCTCTCCTTTGGATGGAATCCAACAACCGAAGGGTATGCTTCGGTGCAGAACTCCAGATATGAGAGCAGTATTCCAGTGATGGTCGAATCTGGGCTTTATAGAGTGTCAAAAGTTGTTGAGGTGTATACAACTTTTTGGTACGGAAAAGTATACCGAGCTTCTGAGAAGCTGCCCTGGCGATTGCCACAACGTGATTATGCCAAGACATATTTCCTCCCAGGTTGACACCCAGCAAATTAATAGACGAAGTCAGTGGAATTGCGTGACCTGCCATAACGATATCGGGTTCTGCAATGTTAACCTTCTTAGAGAAAACTGCTGCCTATATATGCCCATGTATAGCACTTAGAGACATAATGTTTGTGCAGACTTGTTGACAGAACATCACAACACATTCATTGTTGAAGCGTATTTTCGGAACGGGGTTAGAGTAAATGGTGAGTAGCAATACAAACCGGGTTTGTGCATGGACGAGTTTCATGAACATTTTCCTAACGTTGCTTTTATTGCTGGGAATTTTTATCATTGCCTGAAAAGGACCGTGACTGTGTTTGGGGAAACAGGTTCAATACAACATAAAAAAGGAGCAGGAAGACCATCTGTAAGAACAGAAGACCTTGTTGCAAACGTTCGTGAAATCTTGCAAAATACGCCAACAAATTGTATAAGACGCCTGTTCCAAGAAGTGGGAAGATCTTATGGAACATGCAGGACTATTCCTAAGAAGCAGCTAAATTTATTTCCTTAAAAAGTGCAAGTATTCCAAGAAATACAAGCCGCAGATTTTGAAAAACGCAATGGTTTACCCAAGATTTATTGAAAAGAAATGATTTATTAGACCTAACATTTTTTCGGATGAAGCCTGGTTCCACCTCTCCGGTTATGTGAAATCTCAAAATACATGTAATTATTTTTATTTTTCTTTCCGTATATTCTTACTTTATTAATTTTGTAAACAACAAAAATAAATTGGTATTTGTCTACTTATTTTATTACTCATTAGTTTGGCATATCACGTCATAATATGAATTTGACAAAATTTTAACCTAGATTTGGTTAGATATATCGTCCCCATATCATTGTGATCTAAACCAAGCCCTACGTTTTTTAATCCAAGCCCTCTTTGATGCAAATAATGTTTGCTCGCACGGTGAATACGCCTATGTATTTTTTTCTATGCGTATCTCGATAAAATGATCGGACCCCTTATCACGCGAGTTTCACTCGCACTAAACCACTTTAAAAACTCACTAGGACAAGTTTCGGCCTTTCTCGTCGATAATTTGTGCAGTGGCCGGCCACTCAGTCCTCGCTCCATGCATCCTCAATAACCACATATTATATTTATTACAGCGGAGCTTTTTCTTTTATTTTAACCGCTAATAAATATGTCCGAGTGTATAAATATAGCTATACTAATAAATATTTCACCAATCGGAATCGTAAACTACGCTGTCGAAGCGCTACGAATTTATTAACTTATGAAAATTTCTCGATGTTCCAACACCACTTTTTGTGCTCGGCTGCGTCCGAACTCATCGTTGATTTATTTTTTATTGTCGGGGGAGTGCCATGTAATGGATGTGTTCGCGTTTTCCGAAAACGAATAAAAACGTTCCTGCATTGATCATATCGGGAAGGGGAAGTAGTTCTGGCAGTCCAGTAAACAAAGCGCTTTAAAGGTTAGAAAGCTGCTTTTTGGAAGGAGGATAGATTTTATCATGTGAAAGAACCAAATACCTTTTATACATAGACCCGATTGTTTACATTTTATTTTATCAAAGATTCCAGGGTTCACAATTTGTCTGGCTAGCTGTATGGTCCACTGTACCTACCGCATGCATCAAAAAAATAGCTGTTGCCAAACTTACTGTTAAGTCCTATTATATTAATATAAAATATATGTTTTACAAGTATAATTGCTAATAATAAGGCGCATAAGTTAATAGGAAACTATAAGTAGAACAAGTTTTTTTTTATTGCTGGTAAACAAAACAAATGTGTGGTATTCAGTAACACAGTAAATATTTTTGAATAAGTACATTTTTAACATATGTTTATAGATTTATTTTTAAATTTTAAAACGCAACCATCTTTTAACAAAAACAGACAGAAAAGTTAAACATTTTGCTAATTGCAGGCGCGTATTTGAGGGGGGGGTAGGGGGGTAATGGGGGTAGTTACCCCCCCCATCCCAAAAAATAAACACTGACAAATCAGTAAAAAGGGCGTGACACCCAAAAAAATTTCGCCTGCGGCGCTACTATTCCCTTGTTATGCTTCAAAACCATGTCACATCGTTGAAAAAGGGCGTGGCACCCAGAAATTTTTCGCCTACGGCGCTTACCCCCCCAGAACTGACAGCTGAATACGCGCCTGGCTAATTGTATTAAATATTATCTAAATATTATCATTTTGTTTTTTAATTAAATGTCATTTTAAAGTTTTTTTTTAAATACCTAGTTTTATTGATATTTGAGACTTAATAGAATTTTCCAAATTATTATATTCTATCAAACCTTTATATTAGCTAATGTTTTAGACATTCTATCAACATAAAAATTTTGATTAGTTCTTGTTTTATAATTATTATGATGGTCCAAATTTAAAAAAAAAAACATTTTTAAAACAATCAGGCAGTAAATTATTTTTAATTTTATGTAGAAAAATACATACTAAATAAAAAAATAACGTTCTGACATTAAACCAATCTAAATTTTTTAACATAAAATTTAATTTTGTATATTTGCCACACTTTAAAATAATCCGCATTGCCTTATTTTGTAAAATTTGTAATTTATCAAATATTTCCTCACAAGCACAATGTAAAATGGAAAAACAATAAGGAAAATGTGGTAATATAATAGTATTAAATACAGTTTATTTAGAAAAAAACTTAAATTAGAACCGATTCTTTTACAATAACCTACTTTTCCGGCAATCTTCGATATGGTACTTTCAAAATAATTAAAAATTTTTAATTATGAATCAATTATTATATATATAATATATAATATATATTTAAAACTGTTTACTAATTGCAATTTTTCACCATCGACTACAACATTTATATTTTAACAATTTAAATTATTACCCATAACCATACATTTAGTTTTTGAAATATTTAATTACTAGCGTGTACCCGGCATGCGTTGCAATCCGCTGGTATAAATACAAACCCGAACAAACCCGATATATTACTACCCGGCATGCCACTTTCTGAAATAGCACCCGTGCGAAGCCGGGGCGGGTCGCTAATTATACATAAAAACCTTCCTCTTGAATCACTCTATCTATTAAGAAAACCGCTTCAAAATCCGTTGCGTAGTTTTAAAGATTTAAGCACATATAGGGATATAGGGACAGACGGGCGATAGCAACTTTGTTTTATACTATGTTAAGATAATTTATTTATTTTTGGCCAATTTAATAATATATTTATCTCAGAATTTAGAATATTTTGACCATCAAAAATATTTCAAACATCAAAGTAAATTAAGGTGTCACCAGCAAACATTTGTAACCTACACATTTTTAAAACTAAAGGCATAACGTTGATGCATAAAATAAATAATATTGGACCTAGTATACTTCCTTGAGGAACTCCTATATTATTAATTTTTTTTTGAATATGATTTTTGATATTTTAGTTTTTATGACCTGTTACTTAAATAATTTTTAAACCATTTATAAACGTTTCCGCGAATACCATACTGATACAATTTACTCAGTAACCTAGCCCTGTCAATTGTTTCGAATGCCCGCTTAAAATCCAAAAATACAGCTATAACATTGTCCCATTGATCAGTGGTTCTCTTTCACGTCTCACATGAATAACTGTCTCTGTAAAGTACCAACGATCTTTGCTAGTGGTAGCATAGACAAGCGGCGGAGGGGAAGGGGGGCACCCCTGGGTTCCCCAGCTACGCCAATGGGTTTTTGTTATAAAACTTTAAACTTTGAACCAACCTCAGACCAAGCACTATAGACAAAGCATGCCACTCATTGCCATTCATGAAAGTGGGGTTGTTGTGTTGACAAATTTCAAGTCACATTGCGATGCAATAGCGATACAAGTAAGTCCCCCACCACTATAAGGGGTGATCAATCGGGGCGCGCGGAGAACCGGACGAAATGGAGGGGATACGTCTTGTAAAGCGCTTCGACAAGGAGTGTCGAACGTCGAACGGCGATCACAGCCGTATTGCTACTACAGTGCGTAAATTCTTATACTGTGAACATTAAACTGTTTTTATGGCCAAATGTAAATAGCTTTGTCTATAGTGCTTGGTCTGAGGAACCAACACACTCTCAAAGGACAAATTGGTTCCAATTACATGGTAGTCACCCATGTAAATCCCTAGCCTAACATCGTAGGTAGTTTTAAAGGCTTGTTTGAACACGGCCTTAAATTTAGAGCTTCGCTCGCTACCTACACAAAAACCATCGTATTTATTGATATTGGATATGTATCTTTAGGGGGCATCTGACAAGATGGGCCATGATTTAAACGAAAGACTCCATCATCATTTCTTTCGTTACAACGAATTAGTATTTTACGCGTTCTCGTTAGCTCTGAAAATATGGTTCGTAGTTTTCACCACAATATTTTGTTTATGATGCTGTTTTGTTGCGATCTTTCGGTAGTATATTATGTCTCTATTTAACGTCTGTAGCTGAAGGCGACAAGGTTCAAATGGACTTGCCTTGGTACTTGTTAAAAAAAGGCCAGTACTTGTGTTTTCCAGCGATTCTTTCCTATCGTGGCGTAGATAGACAATGGCAAGTGATCATTTTACGAAAAGAAAATAATTTTTTCTTTTCGTAAAATTCGTTCTAATGACAAAATTTTATATTTTATTTTCATATATTCACTTGCTACCGCCAGGAGGCAGATACCGCCACGTTTTGCATACTCTAAACCACTGTGAACTATTCCGAACAAATGGAGTCATTTTAAGCTAGAATCAAACCCAAAAGGGGCCAGTCTTTGGATTCTTCGGCAGCAGCGTGTTATTTTCATAGATATATTTACCTTTAGATAAGCAAACAATAATCACAAAGGTGGTAAATTTATGGCCTCGCGCATGTAAACAAAGCTACACCGGATTAGGCAAGCGCACTGCAACATTATCAATTGACGAATGGAAAAATAGACAGGTCCGGGCTTTAAAATTTAATTCAAAAAAGTTTTGTCTGTTTCCTTCCGCCAAACCCATCCCCAGACGCGTTTCGCCGTTATTACGGCTCATCAGTGAGGCTCAGTTTGGCAGAAGGAAACAGGGCTTAAAGACAAGTCACTTGTCAGGATCGATTATCAACGGGATTTATACAATTTAACATTTAAAATTTAAGTTGTTGCTCAAGAAATTGTAAAAGTTCAGGTGAAATAACCCCAAATTCTTGCCAAAAAATTTTAATTTCTTCTCAATTTTTGATCAAGTTAGGAAAAAAGGTAATGATTTCTGGCATTTTTAGTAGTTGCAAAACTATCAGATTTTGAGGAAATTTTTTTTTAACGTTTCGTTCCTAAAATTTCTTTAAAAATAATTCGTCGTCGTGTTTTTAGTTCGAAAAGGAAGAGAACAAGTCAATTAAACTAGTCATATAAAATCGAATATAAAGAACAAACATAACCAGCAAAATAACTAATGTTCGATGTAATCTCGTACATAACCTCAAGTCAAATATTAGTTGGTATATAACTTGTATTGATTTTAACAACTTGGCAAAAACGGGGTACATGTAAAACATTTTCAAGCACAATTTCTTGTTGAAGAATTTGAAAAAGTTTTTGCCCGGAAAATTGACCCGTGGAATACTTTCACCCTTGAATTAATACAAACATACCAACGTATCTACTTTTTTCTTTTATATAATATAATAAGTATAGGTATAGAGAAAAGTGTCTTTTAAACTTTTTGAACCAATATATAGCCCGAAAAATAGGCGTACCTAATTAGATTGCAGTGCTGCAAATAAAATATACCAAAACATGCATTGGGATCTCAGACCAAGCACTTGGTCCAGGCACCAGTGCTTGGTCTGAGATTGGGATAATCTGTCTTGGTGTGTGTTTCTCTTTATTTTCGTACCATATTTGTGTACCCTAGGCCTAATTAGATGTGTTTAAACTGATCATAATAAAATAAAGTTATATATCAAGATACTCCAAACTTATTAAAAATACGAAATACCCGGTATTTTACCCCTATTTGGGCATAACAAAATCATACAACGATTTTTACTAGTAATGACTAGTAGCAATGGCTTATATTCCAATCGGAGTCACTAAAAGCACAAACAGAAACTACACAAAAACTAGAAATCCATAAATATTAAACAGCCACAATAAACAACAAGGAATTCACAGGGAAAATTTAAAACACAACAACAAAAATGGCGCCGAGCCGGTTCTGGAGTGTATTATGAGCATGCCGCTAAAGAAGGACAGGCCGATAACAAGAGGTTTGTGCGCATGCCCGATGCTGCTGGGAGGGAAGGCATCTGACCGGCGAGCCGTGCGCTCTGACGTATATTTCTCACCAATAAAACGTAACTTTTGTTTGCGCACGAGGTAAGCTGTACGTATCTAAAGATAAATGTCTATGGTTATTCTAGAGTAAAAATTGGTGTGTATTGTCACGTGGTTTTATTGCATTTTTGTATCGAGCGTCCAGTAAGCCGCATTCGTGATGTTCGACCTCGGCACGTATCGAGCGTTCGGTACTACGACAACAGTCGGACTACCGTACGCTCGATTAGGCGGAAATCTTGGTTTTTTTTGGTTTTTGAATTAAAAAAAAATGCTCTGGGTAACAACGAACAAACCGGTTGCCCATACACCTTTTAGGTCCGGTATTTTCAAGCTCTGTTAAATCAAGAAATATGTAACAGTCGATTATTATTTAACAACGCGATAACAGCTGAATAAGGAAAATGGGTATTTTGACTGCTTTTTAACAGACTGTTAGATGACATTAGATTTAATCGGAAGTACATATGACAACGTTGCACAACACGACCTATGCCTACTCCGTGTCGAAGAGTAGTCACAGGATCGGACCAGTATTTCCTCTGTGTAGGTGTCCGCTAACCAGCCTAACCTCAAATTTTTATTTGTTTTTAAATTGGTTGGTTCTTGTTTTGGTAAAACTCGATAAAACCAACTGTGGACTGTGGGTAGTGTTTTTTTTTATTGATGTCAGTACAGAAAAATCAATTTGTTATGCCAATAACAATATTTATACCTAATTTAATATGACTGCTGTTTTAATATTGTTGTACCTAGTTTTATTTTTTAGAAACATGAGTAGCCCACAGCGAAAAAAACGCCATAATTTTATGTTTATTGCCTTAAAATTCACATGATGTACTACCTACCAAAACACAAGAACTTTAAACTTTGGGTGTCTCGAAAATTTTTCAAAGCATCACATTCAACAATTTTATTAATAAATAAATATTTTCACTTTTTTTAAGGTTAGAAAACATACTTATATCTCATGTTAACTCTATATCCGCCCGATTTATTACCAGTTAGTTAACAAAGAATTAACAAACTTTTACCCGATGGTTAAATTGAATCAGGAGTGAAAATACCATAAATTTCGTTTAACAAAGGAATAAAGTTTAACCGCCTTTTAACCAATGATGAAGATACCGGGTCTAAGACGGAATTTGTTCCTCTAGTTATCGCCTCCTTATAATCCTCTACTTATAAGAAAAAAGCTAAAAAAAATTGACGCTTATCAGTCAAAAGTTGACAGTTGTTGTCGTATGGTAGCTTGACAATCGACGATAGACAGACCTCGGTTATGCGAACAAACCCGAATGCGGTGTCCTGGACGCTCGATACAAAAATGCCTCCCGGGTACCTGTAAGACCATTGCATTTAACATCTTGTTGGCTTGTTATGATAAAAAGCATGAGACGTCTATCTTGCTCAATAGGGAAATTTCCAATTTTTTTTTTCAATAATATGATTTAGTTAGGCCTAAAAAAAATATTCCCCAATTATTACTCCTTAAAAATCAGTAATACCTTAGTAGGTAAAAATTCTTTAAAGTTTCGCCCGTCTCAAAAGCATTTCAAACGACTTCTTAAGCGCGCCAAGCCCGATGACGTCACGAAGTATGACTTTTCTGTCATCCGTCATCCTGACCGGTGGCCGAGCTACCGCGGGGTTTGCATTTGGATTGCCGTGTGTTATTGTTATTGTATTGTCGTTTTAAGGTGGAATTCTCAACGTCGTTCAATTTATTGCCAACCTATAACCTATTTCGTGGATGTCACGCACGAATTATACTTCTTGACGTCACGACCCGTTTTTACCCGCTTGGGATAATTTGAATTTTGGGGCATTTTTAAATCTTGCTAGCGGTCTTTTGGGACGAAATATGTTGTTTTTTTTTTGCTGCCATATGTTTTATGACAATATATACGTATGATTTATAGAATTTTTTCCCCATTTAAAATTTTTCTCAAGTTCCCTATTGTCGTTAATTTTTACCGTAAACATAGTAAGCCCGTCTTCCAAAATAAACTCGTCAAAATTCCCAATCATATATCCCACCCAAAAACGGCGAAAGTCTTGCTCATCATGACTTGGCAGTTTCTCCCTTTTAAACGTAATATAAATGTACACACGCATTAAAGCGTTTTAACCTGTCTATTTATTGAATCACCGATAACTACGGGTTAATGGTTTTGTGATTTAGCCTCGGCAGGTGGCGTTAATTCCTCGTATATTGCAACCCCGTTTTTAATATGTACAGGGTGGCGTTACTACTCAAATTCAAGCTTCATCATTGATATCTAGAACAAGGGCGTATATACAGTATGACCAGTAAAGTCAGCATCATATGGCATTTTTTTTTTATTAATAACTTTATTCGAAATTTGATTTTGGCATCAAGTTCTGCTTCGAGCGAGATGAAAATTAAGCAAAAAAATAGTAAATAATTCAAATGTGGGGTTATTTCTGAAAGTATTAAAAAAAGTTATTAGAAAAAGTTTTTTAAATGCAAAATTTTAGCCGCATAAGATAATTTTGATTTTTTACCCATATTTTGTAAATTGCACCACTTTTGCAAAATAAGACTCAACGCAACCTACATAATACTTCTTAGTTTTGACAATGCTTTATTTCAGATACATTTTCTTTAAAGTAGCGCCATGTTAAATGTCTGTGTTTTTCAAAATCAAAATGGGGCAATTAAAATTTGGTCGCATGTGAAGCAAAGTTTATTTGTTTTTTCGAATAAAGCAATAGTGTCTTTTAAACTTTTTGAAGTTTGCAGGGCTGCCAATAAAATATACCAAAACATGCATCGGGACAATCTGTCTTGGTATGGTTTTCTCTTTATTTTCATACCTTGTTTGTGTAGCCTAGGCCTAGTTTGATCTGTTTAACTTGATCATAATAAAATAAATTATATATCAAGCTACATCACTACTCCATACTTACTGAAAATACGAAATGCCAGGCATTTTACCCCTATTTGGGCATAATAAAATCATACTTACAACGGCTGTTACTAGTCATTGTTTATATTCCAAGCCGAGTCGCTAAAAGCACAAACACAATTCACTAAACTACACAAAAACTAGAAATTCGTAAATATTAAACACCCACAATCCACAGTAGCAAAGAAAACTACAAGAAGTCCACAGAGAAACCTCAAACACAACAACAAAAATGGCGCCGAGCCGGTTCTGCATTGTATTTTAAGCATGTCGCTAAAGAAGGACAGGCCGATAACAAGAGGTTTAAGCGCATGCCCGATGCTACTGAGAGGAAGGCAGCTGACCGGCGAATCATGCGCTTGGACGTATTTTTTATAATGGATTTTGACAATAGTGAAATTAAAATACGAAGGATGGTTGTATATGTCGTAGGCTGATAGTGAAATCCGTCATTTCATGAAAAGCCTAGTCATATCATGAAGCGTGGCTAAAAGGTATATTGCAACTGGTTTGTTCGTTGTTCCCCAGAGCATTTTTTTCAATTTTTTCAACTAA
The DNA here is from genome assembly GCA_963969555.1 of Polydrusus pterygomalis. Lineage (NCBI taxonomy): Eukaryota > Metazoa > Arthropoda > Insecta > Coleoptera > Curculionidae > Polydrusus > Polydrusus pterygomalis. Next base: position 14,944,238 of record OZ018383.1, read on the forward strand.
TATTATTTTATAAAAATAAAATTTAAATTAAATTTAAAAAAAATGCTCTGGGGAACAACGAACAAACCAGTTGCCAATATACCTTTTAGTGTGCAGCATGATATGACTAGGGTTTTCATGAAATTACGGATTTCACTATCAGCCTACGACATATATAAAGCAGTCTATAACTCTCGAGGATGATTATAGGATAACAATCATCCTCGCTTATTATAGCCCACATTATTCACTCATTAAAACATTATTATATTAAATTTATAGAGTATAGAGAAAAAGCTGAAATATAAAAATTGCCGTCTTTTAATTTCTCATAACGTTTATCGTAACAACACACCCTGTATTTGAGACAGTTTCCTGTAAATAACATCACCCTGATATATCGACAAAACAAGCAAAGAAGTCAAGGCTTGGTGTAGTTGGGACGTCGTCCTGTCAAAACGTCGCTCGTTCCAGCCGACTGTATGCAAAACTGACTATCAGCTAATTACAGCCTTTATATCGGGGAGTAGTCGGCATTTACCTTACGATCGATACGTTACTATACGGGGTGGTCCAACGAAAACTTAATAGCTCGATTTTCCTGCTTTAAAATAAAAATGTGGAAAATCGCTCGGACCCGTCAATTTTTATTTCGAGGGGGACATCTTTTGCGTATATTGTCATTCTTGTTACTTCAAGCCCCCGGGAGGGAGGGGGGGGGGGGGGGGGGTAAGATCTAAATCTTAAATGGATAGCCCTATTTTATATAATTTTTTTGGATTCTGCATAAAATTCTGAACATTTTTTAATAAAAGCATTATTAGTCTATACTTAACAGTTTCCGAGATAATGACTCTTGAAAAATGACATTTTTGAACTTTGACAGCGTCTAGCTTTCTAACTGTACGTCTTAGAGCAAAACGGCTTTCATGTCCCTATCTTCGATTTTTATTATCTTTCCAATAGTGTTAACTTTCGGTTAAACCGGATGTAAGAAATATAGTACTTCCGGTTTAACCGGAATTTGACACTATTAGAAAGATAATAAAAATCGAAGATAGGGACATGTAAGCCGTTTTGCTCTAAGACGTACTGTTAGAAAGCTAGACGCTGTCAGTTCAAAAATGTCATTTTTCAAGAGTCAATATCTCGGAAACTGTTAAGTATAGACTAATAATGCTTTTATTAAAAAATGTTCAGAATTTTATGCAGAATCCAATAAAATTATATAAAATAGGGGTATCCATTTAAGATTTAGATCTTACCCCCCCTCCCTCCTAGGGGCTTGAAGTAACAAGATTGACAATATACGCAAAAGATGTACCCCTCGAAATAAAAATCGACGGGTCCGAGCGATTTTCCACATTTTCATTTTAAAGCAGGACAATCGAGGTGTTAAATTTTCGTTGGACCACCCTGTATTTTTCTTTATACTTTGCGCTATTGCTGGATGTGTTTGCAGTTCTCATTAATAGGTAGTCTATGTCCTATATTTTAACATAATTATCACAAAATAAATCGGTAAGTAAGTCGAACTGTGGTGAATAGAATTATTATTTAGAGGCGTACCAGATGTACGCCTCTAAATAATAATGTCAGCAAACATATACAGTGTGACCAGTAAAGTCCGCATCACATGGGATTTTTTTTATTAATATCTTTATTCAAAGTTTGACATCAAGTTCTGCTTCGATCGAGATAAAAATTAAGCAAAAAAATAGTAGTCACGTGATTCGCATTATCTGTCAAATTTGAATTTTTTCCAAAAAATAATTCAAAAGTGGAGTTAAGTATTTCTAAAAATATCAAAAAGAGTTATTAAAAAAAGTTTTTTTAAATGCAGTTTCTAGCCCACATGCAAAATTTCAGCTGCATAAGACAATTTTGATTTTTTACCCACCACTAAAATATATTTTCTACTTACCTGATGACACTGTGTTTTTTTTTGTCTTAATATTAAGGTGTATTACTTTCAGACACAAACTACGTTTTCAAAAATACTTATTTTATGAAGTTACTTTATACAGGGTAAAAAACAAACAAACCATGCATCACATGCGACCATTTTATGACATCATTATTATTACTTCATTGAGGTAAATATTTCAGGGCCGTATTTAATTTTAAGAATTCTGCGTTAAGTTTAAGAATTGCCAACGTTATTTACGTCACAATCAACGGTTGCAGGTACCTTAATAGAGAATTATCGGATAACACTTGATTGATTTTGGATTATTTTATATTAAAAAATTATTGCCACCTAAGCCAAACCCGAGTTACCCAATTTAATATTATGGCGATATGATCTGCCTTAAAACAGGCCCTTCAATTACGTCTATAATCGATTGATCTTGTATTATAGCAGCGAAAGTGATTCGATAATGACCAGCAGATGGTTTTTAATATTTCACTTTAGTTTATACGAGGGCATACGCTGAGGAAAATCATTCAATACAATTTTTTTTTAATACAGTGTCCGCAAGAAAGTTCGCATCAAATGGGATTTTTTTTTATTATTAGGTATAGGTTAAAATTGAAAAAGCAGTTAGTTTTTGCTTACCTAAAAACCAAAAATGACCTATACTGAAGCAGCTGCACGACTTGCGTTACCTGTCAAATTTGACATTTTTAATAAAATAGGGTCAAAAATGCCATTATTTATCAAAATATCGAAAAACTTTATTTGAGAAAGTTGTTTATTTAGGCATTTTTAGTCTCTATACGAAGTTTTGACAGTCTAATACAATTTATATTTTTTGCCAGGTTTTTGAAAATTTTGATCAACCCTCGTAGATTAACTTTTATACATCGATGTAAAACCATTTGCCTTTACTTCATTTGTAATCTTAATGCAATTTTGTGTAAAATTTTTGTTTCCTATTATTTATTTTGCTTCAAAAACTGAAATTGTTATTGATCAGTATGTAATGTTTGATGCAAAGTTTATCTAATTACATCAGTTTTGCCAAAACCGACGTTTCTCATTTCTCTTAAGTTAGTAAACAGATGTACAAAAAGAAAATATTGGAAGCTTTCGTTGAAATTTTACTTAATTAATATTAAATTAAATTAATTATATTAAACTATATTTTTGTTGAATAAAATGTTTCGAGCGATTAATATATATTCTTTTTAATCCAATATTAATTAAGTAAAATTTCAACGAAAGCTTCCTAATATTTTCTTTTTGTACATGTGTTTACTAACTTAAGAAAAATAGGAAACGTCGCGTCGGTTTTGGCAAAACTGATGTAATTAGATAAACTTTGCATCAAACATTACATACTAATCAATAACAATTTCAGTTTTTGAAGCAAAACAAATAATAGGAAACAAAAATTTTACACAAAATTGCATTAAGTTTACAAATGAAGTAAAGGCAAATGGTTTTACACCGATGTATAAAAGTTAATCTACGAGGGTTGATCAAAATTTTCAAGAACCTGGCAAAAAATAAAAATTGTATTAGACAGTCAAAATTTCGGACAGAGACTAAAAATGCCTAAATAAACAACTTTTTCGAATAAAGTTTTTCGATATTTTGTTAAATAAGGGCATTTTTGAACCTATTTTATTAAAAATGTCAAATTTGACAGGTAACGCAAGTCGTGCAGCTGCTTCAGTATACGTCATTTTTGGTTTTTAGGTAAGCAAAAAGTAAGTGCTTTTTCAATTTTTACCTATAGCTAATAATAAAAAAAAATCCCATTTGATGCGGACTTTCTTGCGGACACCGTATACCTACACTCCCGTGCAAAAAAAAACGGGCATCATCAAATTTGGATTAAGTTTAGGGCTCCATAACTTTTTTATTTTTACTCCGATTTAAGTGATTTTCCAGGGAGCTATAGATACATTTATTAGTTTTAACATACCTATACAAATTTTAAGAGAAATTGGGTTTTTGACATATTATACAAGGATAATCGAAAAGTTTTTTTTTTCTTAGTGTCAAAACACCCTGTGGAATAATTAAGAAGCAAAATTACTTCAAAATATCAGTTTTCATTAAGCGGCAAATATTTTGGAATTTTTTTTATTAATAACTTTATTCGAAATTTGACTTTGGCATCAAGTTCTGCTTCGATCGAGATAAAAATTAAGCAAAAAAGTAGTAGTCACGTGATTTGCATTATCTGTCAAATTTTAATTTTTTCAAAAAAATTATTCGAAAGTAGGGTTATTTCTAGCCCACATGCAAAATTTTAGCTGCATAAGATAATTTTGATTTTTGCCCATATTTTCTAAATTGCACCACTTTTGCAAAATAAGACTGAACGCAACCTACGTAAAACTTCTTAGTTGTGACAATGCTTTATTTCAGATACATTTTCTTTAAAGTAGCGCCATATTAAATGTGCGTTTTTCTACAAAATCAAAATTGGGCTATTACAATTTGGTCGCATGTGATGCAAAGTTTATTTGTTTTTGACCATGTATAAGGTAACTTCATAAAATAAGTATTTTTGAAAACGTAGTTTGTGTCTGAAAGTAATACACCTTAATATTAAGACAAAAAAGAACACAGTGTCATCAGTAAAGTGTTCATTAAGTAGAAAATAAAGTTTAGTTTAACTTAACGTAAAGTTTATCTATTTTCAACGATTTAATTTAAAACCCCTTTATTAAATTTTTTATTTTTTTATTTTCAGACACAAACTACGTTTTCAAAAATACTTATTTTATGAAGTTACCTTATACAGGGTCAAAAATAAATATTGCATCACATGCGACCAAATTTGAATAGCCCAATTTTGATTTTGTAGAAAAACACCCATTTAATATGGCGCTACTTAAAAAAAATGTAGGTATCTGAAATAAAGCCTTGTCAAAACTGAGAAGTTTTATGTAGGTTGCGTTGAGTCTTATTTTGCAAAAGTAGTGCAATTTACAAAATATAGGTAAAAAATCAAAATTATCTTATGTAGCTGATATTTTGCATGTGGGCTAGAAACTGCATTTAAAAAAACTTGTTCTAATAAATTTTTTCGATATTTTCAGAAATAACCCCAATTTTGAATTATTTTTTGGAAAAAATTAAAATTTGACAGATAATCACGTGACTACTATTATTTTGCTTAATTTTCATCTCGATCGAAGCAGAACTTGATGCCAATGTCAAATTTTGAATAAAGCTATTAATAAAAAATAAATCCCATATGATGCGGACTTTACTGGTGACACTGTATAATCAATGGCGCAGCAATTAAATATTAGTATTTTGTTTGTTGTTTGTTAATAAATTTTCCCATTTTGGCTTTATACTTTTGTAGTTTTCCTGGAATTATTTTATAATTTTCTTATTTCGCGGCTGTAATTTAAACACAAAAATATTTAGAAATAACCGTTATTACTTCTGGTAAAAAATCGTACATACAATAGACAGTTTTCGTTGTCTTTTAAAAGCGATTCCGATAGCCGCTATTTGACAACTTTGACATTTGAGCTGTCATTTATCGTTATCGTTACGGATAAGTGGCGGGAGCTAACGGACGGAAGACAAAGCCATAACGAAAAGGGAACGCATGCGTAATGACCATTTTTTTGATCGGAAATAAAGTTTGCATTCAGCATTATTATAGTTTTCTAAATTGAAATTTCCATACAACTGTGCTCGATACTGAATGTCCTGGCGATCAAGCACCTCCAAGAGAAGGGCATCATCCAAATCCGAATCACAGGATGAGTCCAATAAAAGCGTCTATCATGATGTTTAAAAAAAATATAGCACAAAACGTATATGAAAATATGAACACAGACCATTAAAGATAGGTTATGTTATATTTGTTATGTTTACTGTCGAATTCGACTTAACGTTAACGTTAAACGAATTGAACGAAAACTATTTTTACGATCTGTCAAATAGCGGCTTCGTATTCGTATTCGTTATGGTTAACCGTTTGAATTTGCCAATAAAACGAAAACTGTCTAATAACTTAAAGCTATGTATCTGGTGTTCTATCCAGGTATAAGCAGCAAGATGAGAAACCCGTTTTACCCAATTTTGTCGTATTTGTTTTGTTTTGTGTATGGGTAGAGTGTACGAATTTATATGTCATCAACTGTACCTAACTAAAATTCAAGGAATATGTTTCATTTATGCCATAATAATATAACGAATTCTTTGCAAAATATAGTTATCTATATATTTTGCAAAAAAAGGGGTAAAAAAATAGACATCATAATATAAACAGGTATTGCGAGTTTTACTGACAGTTTTTTTTTAAATATCAAAGTTTTTAGGTTAGTTTATTTGTCATTAAATAAAGTCTTTCTGCAACCCATCCCTATACAGACTGTCCGCGGATAGGGTTTACAATAGCACAATCAGTTTTGAAAACTTTTTGATACCCCTCTGTCATTGATAATGTATGTATTTCGACCGCTAATGCTGCTATCCAAAAAAAAATCTTTTACCTCTAAAAATTAAAAAAACTAAAAAATAGAAAAATAGAATATTGTAAATCACGGATTTAAATTATAAACGTTATTCTAAATACGTTTTCTAATTGGCATTTTGTTCAAAAATGAAAAATAAAGGTAACTATTGGAGAAAAATCATGTTTTTAAAGTTTTTGCGAACCCTGTATAAAAAATCAAAATTTTCTCTTCGTGAATTGCATTTTTTTTACCAGCAAAACTTTTTATCAAGAATGACTTCTTCCCGAAAAATGAAATTTTTCATCCATTTGCGCTGTTGTAAACCCTATTCGTGGACAATCTGTTTATTATAGACTCATATTATATAGATATGTTTTATGTATTGTTTCACTCCCGGCGGGGTCGCTGACTAATAAACTGCCCCATACGTCGTCCGTGAGCGCCAGTCCGAGATATATGGTCTCTGAAACAGAGACCCTCTTGTCTGTGAAAGACAACAGCTGGTCGAAACGGCCGGGTCGTTTCTCCAGGTGAAAATAATAATGAAATCAACGAGCCGAAACAATGCGGCCGAAATTACCCTTCTCACCCCTCCGCCCACTCCTACGCTAACGCGTTTTTAAGCGGGGTTTTGACCTTTGCGGCGGGTGGTAACCGGGAAAGATGGTCCGATTTATCGTTTGTTTTCTTTTTAAAAAAAATTAGTTTGTATTGTAAACTATGATCTATGCAACTTAATCATACCCTTTTGGCCAATTCGAACCTAGGGTGGTATTTTATTATTTTTATTTACTCTTTTCCTGATTACTACACACAAGCAAATACCAATAATACAGATTATAACCTTACTAATGGAAATATAACAACTGAAGCACCATTTAACAATAAAATGAACAATCCTTTACAAAAAAACTAAAAAAAAACACAAAACTCGTACCAATACGAGTATTCCGACGACTAACCACGATATTATTATCGCAAAAGCAAACACTACAATTACTCACAGAAAAGAAAAAGGGTTTGTTCGATTACTACAGCTGTTTTTGTTGCTACCCGGGAAGGGCCGACGTGTGAAAAGGGAAAGCTAGGTTGCCCCTATCATTCTAGATTTTGTCACGGCGGAACTAAAATAAGTAGGTACTAAATACCGTGCGAGCTAAAATTATTTGCATCAAAGAGGGCCTTGCATCTAAGGACGAAATGCTTAGCCGTAGAGCTTAATACATGTTGAGTGTCAGTAGCTACCTGAATTAACAATCAATCAGTTATTCCGTCATCTTTGACAGTCGTTACAAGTAATTTGATTCATCGCTAATTTTTCCTATTTCTTGAACAATTCACACAATGGGCTTTACGGAACAGCACAAAACATTCATGGTTGAAGCGTATTTTCGAAACGGGGTTAGAGTAAATGGTGAGTGGCAATACAATCCGGGTTTGAGCATGGACGATTTTCACGAACATTTTCCTAACGTTGCTTTTATTGCTGGGGATTTTTATCATTGCCTGAAAAGAACCGTAGCTGTGTTTAGGGAAACAGGTTCTATACAACACAAAAAAGGAGCAGAAAGACCATCTGTAAGAACAGAAGAACTTGTTGCAAACGTTCGTGAAATAATGCAAAATACGCCAACAAATTGTATAAGACGCATGTCCCAAGAAGTGGGAAAATCTTATAGAACATGCAGGACTATTCTTAACAAGCAGCTACATTTATTTCCTTATAAAGTGCATGTATTCCAAGAAATACAAGCCGCAGATTTTGAAAGACGCAGGAATTACTCTCAATGGTTTACCCAAAATTTATTGATTTATAAATTGCAGCAATTTATGTAATTATTTTTCTTTTTCTTTCTGTATATTCTTACTTTGTTAATTTTGTAAACAACAAAAATAAATTTGTATTTGTCTACTTATTTTATTATCCATTAGTTTGGCATATCATGTCATAATATGAATTTGACAAAATTTTAACCTAGATTTGGTTAGATATATCGTCCCCATATTATTGTGATCTAAACCAAGCCCTATGTTTTTTAATCCAAGCCCTCTTTAATGCAAATAATTTTTGCTCGCACGGTGCAAAGACCTGAAGTAATCATATTTATTTTATTTAGGTGATTTAAAATTATTTGCAGATGATACAACAATTATATATTTTGATGATGATATAGATCAAATTTTAGATAATATAAAACAAGATTTAATTCAAATTTATTCGTGGCTACAAAGTTTTAAATTAACTTTAAATTTTGAAAAATCTTTTATGATAATAACTAAAACAAATCAATATGTTGGATATAAATTGCAATTACTTTTTAATGGACATATATAAAATATTCAAATACAATAAAATTTTTACGTTTACATATAGGTGAAAATTTAAGTTGGAGAACACATATTATTTAATATTATTTAAGAAATAATATTTCTCCTCTATTTGGTATTTTATACAAAGTGAGATATTACATCCCATTAAAATTTTTAAGAAATATTTACTTTGCATTAATATATTCAAAATTGCAATATTTATTATCAGTTTGGGGTTCTGCCTGTTTGTCAAATATCAATCCTTTAAAAAAATTACAAAATAAAGCCATAAAATGCATTCATAAATTACCATTTTTAGACCCTACTGTACATTTATATAAACCAAATAATTATTTGGATATAGAAAATTTATATAAATTAAAAGTAGGTATTTTAATTCACTCAATCAATAAAAAGATTAAAAATTCTGAAATAAAATTTATTGATAGCACAACATTTCATGAACACAATACAAGAAAAAATAAAAATTTAAAAACCGTAAAAATAAAAACTAATTTTGGAAAAATCAATTCTTCATGATGGTATAAAAATTTATAATAATATTCCAAAAAAAATTAAAAATACAACCAATATAAAAAAGTTCAAAAAATATTTATTTTAAAAAACGTTTACTAAAAATATAACATATTACTGTTTTCTTTTTTTTTTGTTATATAATATGATACTATAATTATTGTAAAATTTTGACTCTTAATCTTAATTAATTTTTTTTTAATTAGAATTTTTTTTTCCCTGTAATAAACTTTTGTTAAGTTGGGTGGGAAAGTAAATAAATAAATTATTATTTAAACCAACAAAACAAAAACTTCTTCTACCTGTAGGATCTTAAAACGTGTATTCTATTTATCTATAGAAAAATAAACAATTAGTTTCATTATATTTGTTTCAACAGATTTAATTTAATCCGCAGGATTGCAGCTAATTTAATGTCATATTGCGGAATTGCTGATACTTACCTCGGCTAAGCCATTTTACTAGACACGAGAATGGTCTAAATTGCATAATACTGATTCTAATTTCGTTTTGATTTGTTTTAAACAACACAAAGCGATTTTATTAATTTATAAAAAAGCTTCATGCCTATAGGTAGACAGATTACGAAACTTTAATGACACATCGTTAACGGCGAAGTTCAGTATGAAATCATAATATAATAATTGTAAAACGAGCAAGAAATGATACATACACAGGGTGTCCGGAAATAACGAGCGAAAAATTTAGGGGATAATTCTAGACCGAAAATAAATGCTATCTGTTCCTATAAAATTTTTTCGAAAATTGATTATTAACGGATTTATAGGGTGTTAAAGTTAAATTTTATTTGCAATACCTTTTGCCACGCTCATAATATTTTGACGAAATTTCGTATATGGGGCTTTTTCGGGATGAGCAATACAAATTTGCCCACCGTTTTTTCGCATTTAGTAGAGGGCGCCACATAGAAGCCTATATTTTAATTTGAACTGTCTCAACTTTTTTGTCCTACACTGTATGCGCATTTTGACTAAATATTTTTATTCTCCTAACCGTTTGACACAAAAAAGGTATACTACTTTTGTTTCGATAGATCTAACCGTTTTCGAGAAAAACGCTAAAATAACATTGCTTGCATCTGATGAATACGAAATCATTTTAATTTATTTTCAACCTTAAACATAGCATTAGCAAAGAAAAGAATATTCCATGCAGTTCGTCAAAATTTTTTAAGAATTAATTTAGGTATGCATTGAAGAGGAATGACGTCACTTTGAACCTTTGATTTGAATGTTTAATTTATTGTTCTATTAACTTATGTATTTTAAAACTGCAAATACAATTTAACTTTAACACTCATGGTGGCAGTGGAGGGTTATCTGTAACCCACTCACTTTTTTTAAGCTTCGTTAATAATCAATTTTTGAAAAAATGTTATAGGAAGAGATAGCATTTATTTTCGGTCTAGAATTATCCCCTAAATTTTTTGCTCATCATTTCCGGACACCTTGTATAAGTTTTTTTAAATTTTTTTCTGTTTTTTGAAATATCTCCGTTAGGTGCTCTAAAACTTTAGAGCAAAATAATCTTATATCGTAAACCTATAGATATTACACACAATCAAAATCAAAATTTAGTGAAAAAGCCTTTTGTTCCCACGTGACCAAGCACCGGTCAACCGAAATGAAACATTGAGAAGATTAACGACCCAATTCTCTCAGAAACGTCACAACAGATCTTCTCCTAATACCTTCCGGAGCTAACCAAGCGAAACTACATGGTCATTTATTCCGAAATTTCCGAATAATAGTCTTATAGGGATATAATGGACCTCGAGGCACTTGTCTTGCCCTTGGGCACGTGTTATACCTATTGTTCTTTTGTTGAGCGTGACCAGGGACTGTATTTACTTTTGTACCGGAATCGAATGATACATTGGCTTGCCCTAATCGGTTGTAATTCGATATGGCTTGTCAAGGACATACAGACTGTCTGCGGATAGGGTTTACAATAGCATAAATGGATAAAATTTTCATTTTTCGGGAAAAAGTAATTCTTGATAAAATGTTTTGCTTGTAAAAAAAATGCAATTTACGAAGAGACAATTTTGATTTTTTATACAGGGTGCGCAAAAACTTCAAAAAACATGATTTTTCTCCAAGGGTAAACTTCCTTTATTTGTAATTTTTGAGCAAAATGCCATTTAGAAAACTTATTGAGAATAACGTTTGTAATTAAATCCGAGATTTAAAATAAATCTTCGATTTTTTAGTTTTTTTAATTTGCTGCGACAGTATGATCTTTTTTTTTTTAATTAGACACTGAACCAGTTTGGTGAAATCCTTAATAATTTATGAAGTCCCATTTTTGAGACGTAAACGTTAGGGTAGCTTTGATTAAATTTCTCTATCACAAAGTTGTAAGAACTTTCGCTCGCACCGTAACATTGAACTAAATAAACCCTTTGTTCTAAGGTCGACATATTCAAAACACATCAAATTCTATTTGACAACTTTAAATTTGCCCCATAAATAAAGCAAAGTAATAAAAAGGTAAGACAATTCCTTGTTTTTACAAAAGATGGTAGGAATGCATTTAAAATTTTAAAATAAGATACACACCACCCATTATGAAAATAGAGTCTAATAAAATTTTATATTAATATTTTTATTGAGCAGCAAAATTTCCATTTACCTCTAAAAATTCAAAAAAAATTTAAAAAATCGAAGATTTATTTTAAATTTCGGATTTAAATTACAAACGTTATTCGAATTAAGTTTTCTAATTGGCATTTTGGTAAAATGAAAAGTAAAGGTAGTTTACTCTTGGAGAAAAATAATGTTTTTGAAGTTTTTGCGAAACCTATATAAAAAATCAAAATTTTCTCTTCGTGAATTGTATTTTTTTACAAGCAAAACGTTTTATCAAAAATGACTTTTTCCCGAAAAATTAAATTTTTCATCCATTTGTGCCATTGTAAACCCTATCCGCGGATAGTCTGTATATACAAGGTGAATATTTTATCTGGAATAAATTGGTAACAAGGGAAAACCAAAATAGTTTTTGACTTATTTACGGATTTTCGCAAAATTCTCCACATATCAAACAATTTTTATTGCTTTTTGACAAGAAGACCATTATGAACACAGTAATAATATCAATGTGTATCTACAGACGCGTGTCATTGTCTGTTGCAATTAATACTTGAATGAAGTTTTTTGATAAAGATCAAAAATTGTTAGTTTTTCACTTCCCTGTTTCTAAAATTCCATTTTTCGGCAATTCTTTATCAGGCACCGTAATATCTAATTCCACAAGTACAACCGGAATTTCGAGACGTATTTGTTCACCCATAAAACCTAACTTTTGTTTGCGCACTAGATAAGCTGTATGGATCTAAAGGTATACAGTGTGACCAGTAAAGTCCGCATCATATGGGATTTTTTTTTATTAATAGCTTTATTCAAAATTTGACTTTGGCATCAAGTTCTGCTTCGATCGAGATGAAAATTAAGCAAAAAAAATATTAGTCACGTGATTCGCGTTATCTGTCAAATTAATTTTTTTTTTTTTAAAAGTTATTAGAAAAAGTTTTTTTAATGCAGTTTCTAGCCCACATGCAAAATTTCAGCTGCATAAGATAATTTTGATTTTTTACCCATATTTTGTAAATTGCACCACTTTTGCAAAATAAGACTCAACGCAACCTACCTAAAACTTCTTAGTTTTGAAAATGCTTTATTTCAGATACATTTTCTTTAAAGTAGCGCCATATTAAATGTGTGTTTTTCTACTAAATCAAAATTGGCCTATTAAAATTTGGTCGCATGTGATGCAAAGTTTATTTGTTTTTGACCCTGTATAAGGTAACTTGATAAAATAAGTATTTTTGAAAACGTAGTTTGTGTCTGAAAGTAATACACTTTAATATTAAGACAAAAAGATCACAGTGTCATCAGTAAAGTGTTCATTAAGGTTGAATTCTCAACGTCATTCAATCTATTGCCAACCTATAACCTATTTCGCGTTGATTTTTTGAGTTTATTATTTTAATAACTAACATTTAAAGAAAATCAATATCGTCGGTACATTATTTAGGTAGTATCTGATATATTACAAAAATATCAATTTATTTTAATGCTAATTTTAGGAGAATTGTATAGTGAAAGAACAATGAGTGACAATGACATAATGATGTAAAAAAAAATCTTACCCGATATTTTTCGCTATACAATTCTCCTAAAATAAGTTATGAAATTCCTTGATATTTATTAAATATGTCAATTATTACCTATAGAATACCAAGTCGATACTGATTTTCTTTAAATTTTGTAGAAAAGCTATAGAAAACATAAATAGATCTACGCGAAATAGGTTATAGGTTGGCAAGCATGTTGATTCTCCCACCTTAAGTGGAAAATAAATTTTAGTGGTGGGTAAAAAATCAAAATTATCTGATGTAGCTGAAATTTTGCATGTGGACTAGAAACTGCATTAAAATAAACTTTTTCTAATAACTTTTTTTGATATTTTCAGAAATAACCCCACTTTTCAATTATTTTTTGGAAAAAAATAAAATTTGACAGATAATGCAAATCACGTGTCTGCTATTTTTTTGCTCGATCGAAGCAGAACTTGATGACACAGTCAAATATCAAATAAAGCTATTAATAAAAAAAAACCCCATATGATGCGGACTTTACTGGTCACACAGTATATTTCTATGGTCGTAATGGACGGACACAATGAGACTCCCATAGGATTCAAGTCAAATTTGTCGGTACTTACACTAACTTCTTGCAGTTTTCACCGCATGAGTCAACAACAAATTCAGTAGAAAAAAAAAACAGCAAACTTTCTACACGTAGGTACACATACAGCATCCAACAAAAGGATAAAAAATCTCGTCCCCGCGCAAATCCGATCGCAGTTTTAAAATACGAGAAGCCATATAGGATTACCTGCGTCTCCTAAAAACAAGTTTTCAGGCGGGTAATATTCAATTTCTAAATAAAAGAAAAACACCATCGGCAACGTAAAAAAAATGAGTGATGATCGGCTTTTACACGTTTTATGAGATAATGTTCTATTAAGAGTACTACCCAACAAACATGGATTGAGGGATTTTAAATGGGCCATTGATGGTATTGATGGTTTCTTGCTGTTGCAAATAAGCCAACTATGGTCCATTTATTTTTTTTAATTGGCTGACCGTTATATTTTTGCCATGTAAAGAACATTAACAATTGAACGTTGGCAAAATTGTGATTTATTGCCGGCAAAGGAACTTAAATGGTTTAACGTTGGTAAAAAGTGAAGCCATCATTTATGACGTGTATTGTCGTTTCCCGGCTCCCGCTTTGGTTGGTTCGGACGGTTTGGTAGTTTAAGGTTAGGTATTTGCGACGAACAACGGCGACGAACATGTATGGTGACGATGTGCTGTTTATTTTAAATATATTTGTAATCGATCTAAACGGTAAGTTTTTATAGTGATAACAGTGATTGGGGAAGATATTAGTGAAAGCTTAGACAAAAAACAGCATGCTATATGTGTTTTTCTTTTAATTTACAGGTTACAGGTGAGATCATTCAGAGTTTTTAAAGCATGTCTCAACTCAAGAAACAAAAAAGTGAGTATTTCTATACTTTTTTCTTAATAATAGATATAATAATAATGCCATTACCAGAAACTAGAGGTATTTATAAAAAGTATGGTGCTAGACATTCTACGAGATTTCTTAAACAAAATGTTAAGCGAATTGTTGACTCGGTTAAAACACAAGTTATCGCACCTCAATTTTTTTATAAGTAATTTTATCTAAACCAAGCCCTACGTATTTCATTGCAGGCCTTCTTGGATGAAAATATTATTTGCTCTCTCAGTATAAGTCTTTACTAGAACCTGTGTGTTCGGGTTTATTTATTTTTATCTATATTACACTACGTTTTACGTAAGTTTTTGGGGAGTAAATATTTCTTATAGATTTTAGAAAAGAGGTTCTGCGTCTTTAATTTTGTACAATGAATTGCAGATACACGGTAAGAAACAACCTTTTGGCCCACAATACTACGCAGCAAGAAATATATACTGTTATAAAGCAGTGGCTGAGGGGAGCTATAGACCGAGGAGGTGGTCGACAGCGAAGGCAGAAGGTAAAATTTCACTTTTTCTGTTACATATAAGAGGTGAGATTACAGAAGGCCCTGCAGGTCAATTTGCAGATGCAAGTTATTTAGAATATTGCCTATTCTTCTCTTTTTAAATTACTGTGGCAATAAATAGTCTAATTTGCATTTGCAAGTTGACCTGCTTGACTGTAGTCAGTAGGAAGTTCGCAAGCGTTTATATATTTTAAACCACTGAAGGTAATAATAATTAGAAACTAATAGCAAAACTTCTCTAAATACTTCTATGAACCCTTTATATTTTTACAGTTAACTGATTAAATTACCTACACTTTGGGTTTAATTTAGCACCAAAAGTTAACTTATATTTTTGAACGCGTTTTAAGAAATTTTAAATTTATTAAAAAGACAGATATTGCACAAAACGATTGACAAAAAAATTTGACCGCAACAAGCACCACTTCAGGGGATATATTATGTACCTACATGTAAAGTTTATTATTATTTTTGTTAAGCTTATTAACCAAGGCATAGTAAAAATGACGTACAATTTATCCCAATATTTATTAAAAGGGAAATATGAATTGCTATTCAACTCTTAAAAGAGGCTATGACCTATGAGGTCTGGCCAAGTAAACGCCACCTAACTCATAGTAGGTAGTCTAAACTCCTTTTGAGCGGCTGCATTATGGTAATTTTATTTAATTTAATATATTGTAGTCACATATCATGTGTTTTTAATTAATACAACTAAATAAACTTACCTAATCAACATTATATTTAATGCACCTAGGTGTTACCACTTAGACTGTGTGTTTT
Organism: Polydrusus pterygomalis; assembly: GCA_963969555.1. Taxonomy (NCBI): domain Eukaryota; kingdom Metazoa; phylum Arthropoda; class Insecta; order Coleoptera; family Curculionidae; genus Polydrusus; species Polydrusus pterygomalis. The sequence goes on from OZ018383.1 coordinate 14,960,351, forward strand.
TCGAGCTATTTTGATCAAGCCTTGTATATTGCTTTTTTTTGCAGGAAAATGAGTAATGAATCAGGCGACGATATTCACGATTATTACCTTATGTTAATGTATAAAACTGTTTTTATAAATATAGAGGCTTGCTAATGTATAATATTGTTATTTAATTTTTTTGTTTAAAAGCCTCATCCTCTGGTTTACATTAAGAATTAAAACGTATTCGCCATTTCTTTTTTTTATCAATATTTCGTTACTTTTTCGTTTTATCCAAAAATTGGCTATATACATACCTATGTTCAGAGCATAATTACCTGCAGTTTAAAGTTAAGAGTTTAATTTATACACAAATAAAAGCACAAAAAGAAATATCGATAAATTTCACGAAATTTCGTTTTTTACTTTAATTCATCTATAAAAATGGCTACATATTAAAACTGTAGGTAATTGCTACCCTACTTTTTGGATAAGGGAAAAAGGATACGAAATATTGATCAAAAAATAAACTGGCGAATGCGCCACTAGCCTTAACTTTTAAAGGCTAAATACTGGAGCGCCATAATCAGATCTTAAGTGGCCTTACCAAGTAACTGTAACGTATCTTCATTGGTAAATGGAAAACTAACCAGTGATGGCCCTACAGTATTAAGCCGCAAGTGTACCATTAATGGTTCTTTGGTGGACCACAAAAACACCTTAATCACGATCCTACTGATGGCCCATAAGGAAGCCAGCGGACATAATGTAGGTGGTCCATAAATGGTTGCTATTTAAATGCCCAACAGTTCAATTGTGGCAACTGTTTGCGTTTCCGTTAAGGGGCCATTTATTCATGTTTGTTGGGTACACGCTTATTTTCTATTAGTTTTTGATCTGCTTATAAAAATATCGGCAAAACTAGTCTTAACTTTTTCTTAAAACAAACCGTTTCGACAGAAGAAAACGACATTTGACATTAACAGCTGATATGGTTTCGTCGTTAAAGTTCCCAGATCAGCAGTGGACCGTAGCAAGCTCACGCGTCTGGTTGCGTCGAATTATTTTCTTCCGATTTTGGTGTTTTTTAAGTGTGTGTTTCTGTGGTTGTTTTTCGTGTAGTGTGTGTTTTAAACATTTCACTTTTGGATTTCATATACAGGGTGTCCCAGCCGAGAGTGACCCATTTTAAATGCTTATAACTTTTATACCAGTTGTGCTAGCCACTTACGGTTTACGCCATTCCTTTTCTCTTGGCATAAAATGTTTACTAGTTGGTACCAAATTTTGTCGACAATTATACAGCGGGAGTAAAAAAATTGCCTTTTTTCGACATCAAAATTTACAACTATTTTTATTGGAACACCGTGTATATTGCAACGCCATAATTAGGAGTCGTGTCCAAGGTATCCATGTACCAATAAAACATCGGACTTGTAACTTGAAGTTTTAGCAGCAAAAAATTTCCATTTCCATTAAAAATAGTTGTAAATTTTGATGTTGAAAAAAGGCAATTTTTTTACTCCCACTGTATAATTGTCGACAAAATTTGGTACCAACTGGAAAAAACTTTATGCAAAGAGAAAAGGAATGGCGTAAACCGTAGATGGCTAGCACAACTGGTATAAAAGTTATAAGCATTTAAAATGGGTCACTCTCGGCTGGGACACCCTGTATTTCAGAGACAGATTTTCTTGGTGTTTATCAAGTTTAATAGCGAGTACACACACCATTTTGGTTAACTCATTTATTATGAAATCAATAAAGTGCTTAAACCATTTACTTATCATTATATACAGGATGTCTCATAACTAATGGGCGAATACAGTAACAGGAGATAGTAGACTTGAAAATATGTCAGTTATTTAAGAACTCAAGGTTAAATTAGGGAATCCCCCTTCTTGCCCTCAAAAACATAACTACATCAAATATGATTAATATCCGCTAAACATCAAATCGTCGCCAATTTTAAAAAGTAAATATTTACTTGGATCACCCTGTATTTTTTTTAACCGTATAAGAAATGAAATTAAATCACATATTTTCAAGTCCACTATCTCCTGTATAGCCTCTTTGTTACGGGACACCCTATATATATATATACATATTTATATAAAATTCCCACAAAAGTAACAATACCAAAAAGGTTCCCAATATGGTGTTTTAATTAGATGTGCTTACACCTCGCAAAAAATGTATTACTTTTTCCTTGTATAATAAATACATGAATATGTACTTATTTTGCTTTTTATAAATAAATACAAAATTTATTTTTTTATATTTTTTTCACTTTTATACTGTTTTCACATTCGTATTTTGGTAGGCACGAATCTGTCAATATTTTATTTTATAAAAAATAAAATTATGCACGCTATATTTTTACAAAATATTAAGACTCCCTTAAAAAATGTAATAGATGACGAAGGCGAAGGTAAAATAACTTAGTCCGGTTCTGTTTCTGTAGCCAACCGCTTAACGTAAAATCTACCAGACTTCAACAGGGTGCCATTAAAATATTTTTATAACTATTAATACATTTGTCTTCCTATTTATGTTATTAATACAGGGTGTTCAAAACATAAGATTACAAATGAAATTAAAAATAACTGCAAGAAATCTACATTTTTAAATGGAAACCCCTAGAGACGTAACCAGGCCAGCACAACAGTTTATCATAAACAATTTTAACTATTTCTTTATGCTATCTATAATATATTTTAATAAAACAATGCACCTATTAAGATTCATAACCTGTTGAAAGAGGTAACCTCTGCCGCATTTTTCTCACTATTATAACACTTATACGCTAAACATAGCACTGTTAATATCTATTATTTTGGCACAAAACACGCAACAAATTAATAACAATTGGCTTGATAGACTCGCCGTTGTTATTTACCGAAAACCGAACATTGGTAGCCTTAATTCACTGATGCTGTAATACACCCGAACCAGATAGAGCGAGGGCAATTATTTTATCATTAGCATTAGACTTTGCTTTGATTACGAATAATTTCGGGTTATTAAATACAAAACTCGGAGTTTTTAGTTTTCTTAGCGGATACAATGTTATAATTTGCTCTTTTAGGTCTGGAGTTAAAGTGGTACAAAAATTGGTTAAAGTGGATGGATTTAAAAACGTATATAAGTATTTATATACCTAGAATACTATGTGAAATTTCCCCTACTCAAGCTTGATAGACACAATGTAGAACACCAAAAATATGTTTAAAGGTAAATGCTAATACAGTCACGTGCCAATCTACCGGTATAATAACAAAACTAACCCTCTTTTAGCCCCAGGGGCAATCAACTACCCTGATTCTTGCTGGCGCGTTCCGCATTTCCGGCCGTGGGTTATTAATGTCTCAGGTAATAACATATTTTAAAATTTATTGTTTCGTCGAAATGGGGAGTAGATTATATTGGTATGGTTTCAGCAACACTAACACAAATTTGTACACAGACTACTCGGTTTTATTTACGCGTCTGTTGAAAAGAAAACTTTTCGATAATGTAATTGTTGTAATTCCAATAATCCACCATTTCACACATATGACACACCATTTTGTTAAGTAGTTGTAACAATAAAATGAAAAATCCCCTACAAAAAAACTCAAAATTTTACAAATTACGTACAAATACGAGTATTCCGACGACTAACATCGTAAAAACGAATACTACGATTACTCACCGAAAAAAAAGGTTTGTTCGATTACTGCAGCTGTTTTTGTTGCTACATTATGATTACGTCAAATGGTACTAGACGTTTTATTTTTGATCGAGTTGTAATACGTGGAATAGTAATTTACGTTACAAGACCGGAAAGTAGTGTTTTTCAGGTCGAGACAAGCATTTCCAGGGCGAGCCGTAGGCGAGTCCTGGAAGCTTGGAGAGACCTGGAAAACACTAATTTTCGGTTGCGTGACGTACAATATTTTTTTTAAGACCGACACTTCGATATACTTACATTAAATTATTTTATATTATTTTTAAATGCGTCGTATGACTTCTCGTAACGGGCTTTTGATTTTACTGGCAATATATCGTAAGTCGCTTTCCTTGCTGCTTCCAAAATTTCTTCTGAAAACTCATTTTCCGTGTCGGATAATTCAAAATCTGAATTCATATTGTTAAATTTGCGAACTCGCGAAACAAGTTTGACAGAAACAACAAATTAAAAATCAACGAACTGTCACTCGACAATACATAGAAATGTTGTTGTCAGTCATAGTAACGAAATCAAGGTAGCTTGTATTATCAAAGAGCGATTGGAAAAACATCTAACGTCACTTTTCCGGTCTTGCGATCGGAAAAAGGTTATTTTCTAGACGAAAAATTGTCCACAAAGTGTATATTTTCTGGTCGGTTTTAAAAAAAATAATTTTCAGAGAGTCATCGGGAATTAAGGGAAGGTGATGAAACACAAAGAGACCTTTAATTAGAACAAATAATCCATGCTTAAAGTGGAGTTGAAATGTAGGAATGAAAAGAAAGGCTAGAAGTCTTTCTCCACTAGTCTATTTGAATAATAAATTATTGGACAAATTCAATCATCAGGAGACAACAAGAAATATAAAAAAATTACGTTGCTGTTCTTATTAGCATTGAGCTAATTATAAATATCATCCGTATAAATATTGAAAACGCCAAGAATTAAAGAAACATGAAGTGCAAACTTTTGTTTAGACTTTATGAAAAGGGTAAATAAATAACGATGGGGAATTCTCACGCAATGTTTTTTTAATGAGGAATGCACATTTACAATAAATAATAAACCAAATTGTGGATATTGGAGTACAGAAAATGAAAACAGATTTATACAAGCAAAGACTCAACTCCTTAAAACGTAAATATTTTGGCATATATTTGGACATCGGAGTATTACACCTTATTTTTTGGAACACAATTTACGAAACGAAAATTTTTTGGAACTTTTTACGAAATTAAATTGGACATTGGAGCATTAGAAGAAGTTGCTCCTGAGAATGAATATATTTGGTTTCAAACTGAAGGTTGTCCTAGGCACAATGCACTAGAATGTAAAGGAATATCTTCAAAACGTTTTCGATGAACGGACAGTAGGAATAAAATACACTATAAATTGACCATCTAGGTCTCCTTATCTTTCACCAAACGAATTTTTCCACATTAATTGTTCTATTTATAAAAATGTGCAAAATTAGTACAATCACTATTTTTTCTTGAATATGTACTGTAAAACACGTTGAAACGCATACACCGTAGTCGTAGGTGTATGAAACTTTCATCCTGGTGCTAGAGTTTACATATTTCTGCAGAAATTGTTGCACCTTTCCTGAAACTTATCTGCCACAAACCTTAAAAATCTTAACTCATTACCTACAGAATAAAACAATAAGATAACCATCTTCAGTTCCTGATAGTGGTGTTACCGGATTTTTAATTGTGTTTCTACTTTTCAACTCCTTCGCACTGCCTCAAAAGATTTATGGCGCCCTTCTCACGCGTATAATTCCTTAGTTTAGTATTTTAAAAGTTATATTACTCTTAAAGTGGGACTAACATTTCTCTATAATGTCTATATGCATTGTTTCTTCATTTTCTGTACTCCAATATCAACAAATTTGAAACATTGAGTTCATTGTTTAATGTGAAGGTGCATTCGCGGGTAAAACAAAAGTTCTATATCGTTATTTACCCTTGCCATAACTTCAAAACAAATGTTTGTATTTCTTTCTACATCTTCCCTCAATTCCTGATGATATTAACTACTGCGTGATGTGTGCCCACACTTCTGTTAAGAATCCCGGTGCTGCAGAAAGTATTGAGTCCTTGTTTGCCTAAATCTGTGTTCATTTTCTGTACTCAAATCTCTACAATCCTACAGGTATAGAACAAGTTTTTGTTGTGTTGATTTAAATAAAATAAATATGATTACTTCAGGTCTTTGTACCGTGCGAGCAAAAATTATTTGCATCAAAGAGAGCCTTGCATCTAAGGACGTAATGCTTAGCCGTAGAGCTTAATACCTGTTGGGTGTCAGTACCTACCTGAATTAACAATCAATCAGTTACATGTAATTTGATTCATCGCTAATTTTTCCAATTTCTTGAACAATTCACACGATGGGCTTTACGGAACAGCATAAAACATTCATGATTGAAGCGTATTTTCGAAACGGGGTTAGAGTAAATGGTGAGTGGCAATACAATCCGGGTTTGTGCATGGACGATTTTCACGAACATTTTCCTAACGTTGCTTTTATTACTAGGGATTTTTATCATTGCCTGAAAAGAACCGTGGCTGTGTTTAGGGAAACAGGTTCTATACAACACAAAAGAGGAGCAGGAAGACCATCTGTAAGAACAGAAAAACTTGTTGCAAACGTTCGTGAAATAATGCAAAATACGCCAACAAATTGTATAAGACGCCTGTCCCAAGAAGTGGGAAGATCTCATGGAACATGCAGGACTATTCTTAAGAAGCAGCTAAATTTATTTCCTTATAAAGGGCAAGTATTCCAAGAAATACAAGCCGCAGATTTTTAAAGACGCAGAAATTACTCTCAATGAACAAACCCAACATTTATTGGAAAGAAATGATTTATTAGACCTGACATTTTTTTCGGATGAAGCCTAGTTCCACCTCTCCGGTTATGTGAATTCTCAGAATAAACGGATGTGGAGTAGTGAAAATCTTCATTTTTTTGTCCACATTGCACCCTCAAAAAATTGGTGTCTGGTTAGCTGTTTCTCAAAGAAGAATTGTTGGTTTTATTTTTTTCCATGACACAGTTACAGCACAGCGGTATAGAGACAATATTTTGAATCCATTTGTGGAGCAATTACTTGACAACAAACTACGTTTTGGATATTTTCAACAGGACGCTGCAACCGCCCATACAGACGCCGAAACTAGTAACTACTTACGCAATTTTTTCGACGACAGATTGAACAGTTTTCGACTAGACATTGAATTCCCACCTAGACCACCTTGTTTAACGGTTATGGATTAGTTCGTTTTTCCTCATTTAAAGAACACTATTTTTAAAACACCAGTTGCAAATTTAGAACAATTACAAGAAAGGATTATCCAAGAGTGTGGTAACATTTCTCCAGAGATGCTGGTCAACACTTTCGAAAATATGAAGAGACGTGTGAATTTATGCTTGGAGCATGACGGTGGCCAATTTCAGCAATATATGTAATTATTTTTCTTTTTCTTTCTGTATATTCTTACTTTGTTAATTTTGTAAACAACAAAAATAAATTTGTATTTGTCTACTTAGTTTATTACTCATTAGTTTGGCATATCATATGAATTTGACAACATTTTAACCTAAATTTGGTTAGATATATCGTCCCCATATCATTGTGATCTAAACCAAGCCCTACGTTCTTTAATCCAAACCCTCTTTGATGCAAATAATTTTTGCTCGCACGGTATCAGAGTCGTATTTAATGTGTAAGGATTTTACAAAGAGTTTTTTCTAAATAACTTTTAATTAGCTCATTAGATAATAATGAAATTTGGTATGCTAGCTCACCATGCAAGGACCTTCAAAAAAGTCTAGTACAATTTTGATGTAAAACGAATAGGGGGCCTATATTTGAGGATAGCAGCCAATGACTAGTCTGGCAGCGCAACACTAGGTATATACCTAGTCAATCAGTTGAGAGAAAAACGTTTACTAAGTCGACCAACGGTAATTTTCAATTTATATTCAATCATATAAAACCCCTCGTATCGTACCTCCAGACAACGCCCTTTAACTGTATCCACAATCCACGAAGCGAAATTGATTATCAACTCCTTTGGGGGAGAGGGAATGGGGGGGAGGGCGCGGGGCTCGAGGGCGCATTAATAAGAAATCAGAGCCTTGCGCATAAATTTCAGAATGTAACATCGCAAAATGGTCGATCAATTCCCCAGGCTAAATTCCACCCCTCGAAAGTGAACGCGCACCCCCCGTCAACCCGTAATTCCCGGGGACGCGACGATGTGAAATAAAAAGCAAAAGTTTTTTGTTTGAGTGGTTAAATTATAATACGATGAAAAAATTCTGATTTTCTATTCGAATAATAGTTTATTATATTAAAAGGCAGGCGTTGTCGGTGAGTTTTTTTTTGCAAGTGGAGCAAATTTTGATGGCAGTAACGGAACATGCATAACGTGCAAGTACAAGTCAAAAACACAAACATAAACGAACTACATATACGGACGATTCGGCATCGGTATACCTACCTAATGATCCAAGGAAACAAAACTGTTTATGGGAAAGAAAGAAAAAACTGAAAGTCTTCCTCCACAAAATTGAATAGAATAAAAAATTCTTTATGGGTCTCTACATGTTTCGAACGTAGAAACGTTCATCATCAGGAGCAAGAAAATTTATTTAATGCTGATGGTTTCAGCAGAAAAGAAAATGGTGTAGAACCTTAATGGAGCTTTTATGGAATTGAAAAATTGATGTGTAGAAGTGACATAATATGAAGAAAATTGTGAAAATTTAAAATGTACTGAGTATGTGAAAAAGTCAGTAAAAGGGGTAAAATTGAATAGAATAAAAAATTCTTTATGGATCTCTACATGTTTCGAACGTAGAAACGTTCATCATCAGGAGCCAGAAAATGTATTTAATGCTGATGGTTTCAGCAGAAGAGAAAATGGTGTAGAATCTTAATGGAGCTTTTATGTAATTGAAAAATTGATGTGTAGAAGTGACATAATATGAAGAAAATTGTGAAAGGTTAAAACATACTGAGTATGTGAAAAAGTCAGTAAAAGGGGTCTTCTAAACCAACCAAATAAACTGGGGAAGAAGAAAAAAACCTTTTAAAAAGAAGGTGTCGAGGGTTATTTAAAATTTTAATAAATTATTTTTTTAAGTATGTCTGTAAGACATTATAAGGATAAAATTAGTTATAGTATTAGGAAGATATCACAATCTGTAAAAATAATATAATTAATAATATATAATTAATATATAATAATTATTTTCCGCATCATATGGGATTTATTTTTATTAATAACTTTATTCGAAATTTGAGTTTGGCATCAAGTTTTGCTTCGATCGAGATGAAAATTAAGTAAAAAAATAGTAGTCACGTGATTCGCATTATCTGTCAAATTTTAATTTTTTCCAAAAAATAATTCAGAAGTAGGGTTATTTCTGAAAGTATCGAAAAAGTTATTAAAAAAAAAATTAAATGCAGTTTCTAGCCTACATGCAAAATTTTAGCTGCATAAGATAATTTTGATTTTTTACCCATATTTTGTAAATTGCACCACTTTTGCAAAATAAGACTCAACGCAACCTACATAAAACTTCTTAGTTTTGACAATGCTTTATTTTAGATACATTTTCTTAAAAGTAGCGCCATATTAAATGTGTGTTTTTCTACAAAATCTGGGCTATTAAAATTTGGTCGCATGTGATGCAAAGTTTATTTGTTTTTGACCCTGTATAAGGTAACTTAAAATAAGTATTTTTGAAAACGTTGTTTGTGTCTGAAAGTAATACACCTTAATATTAAGAGAAAAACGAACACAGTGTCATCAGTAAAGTGTTCATTAAGTGGAAAATAAATTTTAGTGGTGGGTAAAAAATCAAAATTATCTTATGCAGCTTAAATTCTGTATGTGGGCTAGAAACGCATTTAAAAAAACATTTCTAATAACTTTTTTCGATACTTTCAGAAATAACCCTACTTTTGAATTATTTTTTGGAAAAAATTAAAATTTGCCAGATATTGCGAATCACGTGACTACTATTTCTTGCTTAATTTTCATCTCGGTCGAAGCAGAACTTGATACCAAAGTCAAATTTCGAATAAAGCTATTAATAAAAAAAAATCCCATATGACACGGACTTTACTGGTCACACTGTATAAAAGAGCAAATGAAAAATTTCGTAAAGAATCGTATACGTCACACTTTATACTCCGCAAACATTTAAAGCATATTTTGTTGGTAACCTCTGACAGATTGATGAAAGTCATTAACTCTAATTTATTTAAGCTGTAAAAAATAACTATGTCAAGAAATCACAAACTTTACCCAATTTTTGGCCGACGAATAAGACATTTTTATGAAAAATTGACTTTTTCTTGGGCTTTAATAATATTCGTGATCACGCGATTCTTTTTGATACCATCGATACGGAATAGAGGGCAACATAAATGGAGTCATAAATTTAATAAAACAGTTTTTAGTACTTTTTACTTTTTTCGGATCATAAATCATCAGTGGTACCTACGCGAAACATAAAATATTTGATATATTACAGTCTTCAAGCCGAGACGGTGGATTATGTTATTAATATTCAAATGTGGCATTATAGTCACATCCAATCCGTTGCGTATGAGACCAGGGCTGAAGCCTTTAAAAATGGTAAGAAGTGAAAAAAAAAAATAGTAGGATGAAACCCATTGGGAAAGGAAGAGAATATAACAGAAATGAAAGGAAAAATAATTTACGGGCGATCCGCGGTCGGGAAGTGGAAAGGGGTGAGTTTTTTAAGGGTAGAAAACGATTTATTTCGATTTCCGGCAAAACTACAAGTCCTATGGAAAAACGTTAAATAGCAAGGTTGTAGATAATAAAAAGATCTACAACTTTTGTATTTACACATAACCTCAAAATTTATGTGAAAAATTGAAATAACCAAGTTTTTGGTTTTCTATTTTTATCTTTTACAAGAAAAAATTTTTTTTTTACGAAATTTGGTAAAAACTTACCTTTTTATGTCCCAAACACACTGTAATTTTTTTGATTTAAAATATTTATTTTTTCACCTTATTTTGACTTAATATCGAAAAAGCACCCTAATTTTCAATCGAAAATTGGCATGTTTTAGCAGTATCCTCATGAGACTCCTGGCGAAAAATTGGTGATTGTTTTTGCGTTTTCACTCATTTTTGAAAATTAAACCAAAAAAAAACTAACAAATTTTTGACGTTTATTCCTCAACTGTCGAAAAAACTTTGCGATTCCGACGTTGTCAGATTTCTAATCCGGATTAGATAATCTACTGACGGTGCATAGCTACGGACAAAAGATTACAAAAACTGGATCGGGGAACTGGGATTACAATCCACAAACCGTGCATTCGGGTGTTAGTGAACACGTTCCAAAACCCCAAACGGATAAAAAATCCTTTTTTTTTCTGTGACGATAACTGACAGATAACAGAAATTTAACCTAATAAATAAATAATAAATTACACAGGCCTGCATTTTTAACACTTTGAAAGCTGATTTAAAAATTTTAAGTGCTTTCTAGTAATTGGGTAGCGCTGATTTCAAATCCGCTTTCAGTTTTTTTATATAACGTAAGGTTATTTTTTAAACCGGTAAAATCCAAAAATATAGAAAAAACACGAGTTATTTCATTTATAAGCTAGTTTTTTAATATATTAAGGAAAAAAATACAAAAATATACAAAATATACACATATAAACTATTATAAATGGTTATTTATTCGTTACGCTTTTTCAAAAAATGTTTTCTTTTTTCAGAAAAGCTTCTTTTGGTTGTTTTTCTGTTCAAACAGAAATCGGCCATCATTTTTGTGTCCCAGCGCCCCTGGTATCTTTTTTCCATCTCTTTAATATATTGATGAAATCTTTCACTCACGTCCCCAAGATTTTCCGGGAATTAGTCCAAATGGGAATGTAAAAAGTGAATTTTTATGCTCATATTCTGAAATTCCTGAAATTTTCCAGCATATTTTCAACGATCTCAACATATATGTAGTAGTAATTTATGTTCAACTTCTTTAAAAGCATTACATGCATGTTTTTCTTTATATTCTATTACCTTTTCAAATTCTGTATCTTTCATCAAGCTGCTAATCTGCGGCCCTACAAAGATTACCTCCTTTAATTTTGCCTCTGACAGAGCCGGAAATGTTTTACACAAAAATTTAAAACAATATCCTTCTTTGTTTAATGCCTTAACAAATTGTTTCATACGTCCAAGTTTTATGTGAAGTGGTGGAAGTAAAACTTTTTTAGGGTCAAAAAGACTTTCGCGAATTACATTATTGTTTCCAGGTCTTTGTGACCAGTCTCTTTTTATCCAATGCTGTTCTCGCTAGCTAGACCACTTGCACAGGAAACATGGAAATTTAGTAAATCCAGACTGCTGACCTAAGAGAAGACTTAAAATGTTTAGATCTTCACACACTTCCCAGTTGTAATTTTCATATTGTATTCTTAAAAAGTAATTCCTGTAAATTTTCATAGTTTTCCTTTAACTTAACTGTATGGCCGAACGAAACAGAAGCAAAAACATTGTCATTATGTAAAAGAACAGCTTTAAAGCTCCTTTTTGAAGTCGATAGAAAAGTCTCCAGTCGGAAGGTGTGTAGCACCACAGAAAATCATTTTTTATTTATCAATCATTTAGAATTTGAAGTACTACATTCATTTTAAAATGTATTAAAACGCCTATTATAAGTTTTTTTTATATTTTTTCTTTTTTTTGGAAAAAAAATCTGTCGGTGATAGAGACCAATTGTATTTTAATTAGTTATTTCTATATAAAAACTAAGCTCAACAAACAAAAATCACGTCATCACAAATTTCATGCAGGCCTGTGTTATTTGCAACAATGATTAGAAAAAGGCACAGAATATATAGCTACGCAAATATATTCTGTGGTGTTAGTAAGAACTTTTTTCTAGTAGAAATGAGCTAGACAGTAATAATTTACTTGTATTCTGTTGATGAAATATAGGAATACGATTACATTTAAAAAAAAGTCTAGCAGTCAATTTGATATTAGTTAATTAACTTGAACAACAAACCCTCAAAAACATCCATAAATCTTGTAAAACGGTATATTATAAATACTTAATGAAATTAAACATACGTAACTACATACGCCTTTTTTGCTTAATTATAATAATGGACTGAAGTGTTGTAATAAAAAATTGTACACTTGTTGCGAGCTACCGCAGTAAATTACCCGTTTTGCCTGCTAAATTAGCTGGCCAAACCCAGTTTTACAGGCCTTTTTCTTGATTAAGTTTTAAAAAATAAAAAAGGGTTTTCTCTCCACAATGACATAGTAAAGGCGCTGTATGGTATGACACAATACGATTTATAGAAATTTTCAGGTGGTTAAAAAATTACTTTTTCCGAAAATCGATAGGAAATATTGACATTTTTGACAACTTTTTTGAAAGAAAAAGTCAATATTTCCTTGCACTTCGTCGTTGCTATATGCAACGGAAAATCACTGTAAGGAAATATTTATTTTTGTACTGCACGGAAATGTTATTTCTGTACAGTTGTTTGCAAACTAAAAAAATGATTGAGAATTACAGCTGTATTCATAAAAAAAAGTTTACAAGAAGGTTAGGCTAAATGTCACTGTCCCATAAGCGGCTTGCGCCTCGACAGTCAATCTTTACGGTCGTCTGGAAATGTTCAGCTTTTCCTACTAGGTATACAATGTACTATTTTCGACTACTGTATAAATAAATTAACTTTCGGGCCCTAGCAACACGAAAGAAAACGAAAGTAAATGTTACACTTACCTGAATATTATCCGTTGCTAGCTACGAAAGTAGGTTGCTAGCTACGAAAGTAATACTTTCGGTGCCAGGACAAAAAATCGAACTGACAGACTCTGACAGTACTCAAATAACTAGTTGTCAACAATACTCAAATAACTAGTTGTCATGGATTATTTTATAGGTGAAAAAAAAAATTATTTTATTATTTTAATTTGAATAAAATCAAAGTTTATTACTTAATAATATATTGATCAGAGAACAGTAGTAGAAAAAATTTAATACATTACACGATTCGAAAACCTTTTTTGGTGGTCGGAGGTATTAAATCACCTCGGCTTTGCCTCGGCAGTTCAAAAACCTCCTCACACCAAAAAATTAACATTCGCATCTAGTAATGTAAATAACTATTCCTCCATATTTGTATAATACCTTCCCCTTACAAGAAAGTATAGTGTATGTGTTTTCGGGGAGGGAACATCAAAGGCATGGTCTAAAAACTCCTAAATAACGTAAAAAGACTTTTTTTTACAACGGCTTTAAAACCGTGCGAGCAAAAATTGTTTGCATCAAAGAGGGCCTTGTATCTTAGGACGTGATGCTTAGCCGTAGAGCTTAATACCTGTTGGGTGTCAGTAACTACCTGAATTAATAATCAATCAGTTATTCCGTCATCTTTGATAGTCGTTACAAGTAATTGATTCATCGCTAATTTTTCCAATTTCTTGAACAATTCACACATTGGGCTTTACGGAACAGCACAAAACATTCATGGTTGAAGCGTATTTTCGGAACGGGGTTAGAGTAAATGGTGAGTGGCAATACAATCCGGGTTTGTGCATGGACGATTTTCACGAAAATTTTCGTAATGTTGCGTTTATTGCTGGGGATTTTTATCATCGCCTGAAAAGAACCGTGGCTGTGTTTAGGAAAACAGGTTCTATACAACACAAAATAGGAGCAGGAAGATCATCTGTAAGAACAGAAAAACTTGTTGCAAACGTTCGTGAAATAATGCAAAATACGCCAACAAATTGAATACATGCATGTGGAGTAGTGAAAATCCCCATTTTCTTGTAGAGTGCACATTGCACCCTCAAAAAATGGTGTCTGGTTAGCTGTTTCCCGAAGAAGAATTGTTGGTCCTATTTTTTCCATGACACAATTACAACACAGCGGTGTAGAGACAATATTTTGAATGCATTTGTGGAGCAATTACTTGACGACGAACTACGTTTTGGATATTTTTAACAGGACGGTGCAACCGCCCATACAGCCGCCGAAACTATTAACTACTTACGAAATTTTTTCGACGACAGATTGATCAGATTTCGATCAGACATTGAATTCCCATCTAGATCACCTTGTTTAACGGTTATGGATTACTTCGTTTTTCCTCATTTAAAGAACACTATTTTTAAAACACCAGTTGCAAATTTCATACAAGAAAGGATTATCCAAGAATGTGGTAACATTTCTCCAGAGATGCTGGTCAACACTTTCGAAAATATGAAGAGACGTGTGAATTTATGCTTGGAGCATGGCGGTGGCCAATTTCAGCAATTTATGTAATTCTTTTTCTTTCTGTATATTCTTACTTTGTTAATTTTGTAAACAACAAAATTAAATTTGTATTAGTCTACTTATTTTATTACTCGTTAGTTTGGCATATCATGTCATAATATGAATTTGACAAAATTTTAACCTAGATTTGGTTAGATATATCGTCCCCATATCATTGTGATCTAAACCAAGCTCTACGTTTTTTAATCCAAGCCCTCTTTGATGCAAATAATTTTTGCTCGCACGGTAGTATTTATCTTTAGGTTTATGAATCGGGAACTTATTTAAAAAGTCGGAGCGTAGTGCATTTCTTCAATCGCAAGAATCCATCTTTACCACTTGTGTTGTAATCATAGCAGTCAACAACCGGCTGAAGATTACCCAAGTTTTTAGCCTGTAATAAGCATTCATAGATATAGCGGGAGGGAATGGCTAGTATCCTTAAATCGTCTGCGTTTTTGTCATCAGCATGGTAGTCAAACATAGCCAGAATCCTTACCGACCTAAGCGCCAACACTCTTCCCATATGGGCAGAATAACCCCACGTTAGCAATGCATAGCAACAGAGGGACTGCACGATGTCATGCAAAGTCTTCAAACTTAGGCTAGGGCTCACCATTATCAAAAGCTGCTCTTGATACTCTAGAATAAACAGTGTGTTACAACACCGAAGAATTTCATTGCCGCAGGGTTCTCTATATCATGGGGTCTCAGATCAAACACCGATTTGCTGTGAACCAGTCACTCAGAGACATGTGATTTTCTTCCATTTTCAGCAACAGTACAGCGACGTCAGAGTCATGGTCAGTAATCGTTGTATTGTATGCGTATAGGAGTAACCTTCCCACAGGCCCTACACTCAGTGCCGCTGGTAAGCCATTGACATACACGAGGGACAGTATCTAAGGGTCGCAGGACCTGAGGTATCTCTTGCCTCAGAGTTGTCTGGCCTGATTCACGATTAAAGGAAGTCACCTGCTTTCGCTCCGAAAGGTACTTCTGCACCTGGGCAATACTATCCTCGTCTAAGCCATAAAACCCAAGCTTCTTGAGCAGGACAGAATGAGAAATACAATTAAAAGGTTTCGATAAATAGTAATATGCTACATACTACCATACAAAGGGAAGAAATATTGGAAACCAACGTGCAATAAATGCAGACGAATAAACTATACCTGACAGCAAAAGTAAACTTCAACTATTATCGATACGAAAAAAAAATAAAGTTTACTTTATGTTCGTCTATCCAATAAGAACCCCCCTCTTTAATTATTAATGAAAAAGTTTTTAATGCTTTCAGCTAAATAATCTCCCGATCGACAAAACGAAAAAAACAGGGGAAAACGTAAGAGAATCGAGCAAGACTGTCATTTGCCATTGTCTCTATTCGAACCGGGGGTATAAGTTGGTTGGAAATTCGGCGGTACATCGCGTGACCTGCGAAAATATCCCCGAGTCGTGAACCTACACGCGATGGTACGTAGAAACTGGGAGACCGGTGAAATTGTATTTATGGAGTAAGAAAATAAGGAAAAACAAATTGTTGCATTCGCTATAATAACTAATAATAGTATAGAATTAAATAACTGAGCGTAAATATGTTATTTCCTTTAAAACTATCCATTTGTTTATTAGAATACTGAAGTTAATCTTCATAGTGCCTTCATTACGAAGAAATGTACGAAATTGTAAAGAAATCAACATCAAAATGCTCCGGGAAGTAAATAATCGAATCATAGCAATTAGTGCCACGTACGAACCAACAACTGAATGGCGCCGCCGCGTGGCTAACATATGAGCACTCGGCGACGCGCCTACAGCAACTCTGACTGAAAGATTTCCATTGGTGGAAGTCTTGGTTCTTAAAAAAATTAGGTACCTCTCTATTATTGGCCATCCTTTTGACTGTAAAATGGCATGGATACAGGTCAGGACAGGTAGGGCTCAACGTCACGAGTCACAAGTCACGAGCGACTGTCGAATCCTATCAAATAGTGTCTACATAATAGAAAATCGCCAATCATGTCCTAATAAATTGTGCTGGCCTAAACAAATGTTAATCATGTGTGCATATAAATTAGAAATGGACAATCACATAAAAATAAATTATGTTGAAATAAAAATAATTGATATAATAGTTGTAATAGTATTTAAACAAGATGGTAATAATGAAAACTAAATAATTCTCAAAAATGTTCTTTGGCTTGGCGATATTGGCGTGCATTTTTTTTTAAATAATAAAGAACTTTGTAGTCACGTGATTCGCATTATCACTGTCAATTTTTAATTTTTTCCAAACAATAATTCAAAAGTAGGATTATTTCTGAAAGTATCGAAAAAGCTGATTAGAAAAAGTTTTTTTTAAATGCAGTTTCTAGCCCACATGAAAAATTACAGCTGCATAAGATAATTTTGATATTTTACCGATATTTTGTAAATTGCACCACTTTTGCAAAATAAGACTCAACGCAACCTACATAAAACTTCTTAGTTTTGACAATGCTTTATTTCAGATACATTTTCTTTAAAGTAGAGCCATATTAAATGTGTGTTTTCTACAAAATAAAAATTGGGCTATTAAAATTTGGTCGCATGTGATGCAAAGTTTATTTGTTTTTGACTCTGTATAAGGTAACTTCATATAATAAGTATTTTTGAAAACGTAGTTTGTGTCTGAAAGTAATACACCTTAGTATTAAGACAAAAAAGAACACAATGTCATCAGGTAAGTGCTCATTAATTGGCAAATAAATTTTAGTGGTGGGTAAAAAATCAAAATTATCTTACGCAGCTGAAATTTTGCATGTGGGCTGGAAACTGCTTTAAAAACTTTTTTCGATATTTTCAGAAATAACACCACTTTTAAATTATTTTTTGGAAAAAATTAAAATTTGACAGATAATGCAAATCACGTGACTACTATCTTTTTGCTTAATTTTCATCTCGATCGAAGCAGAACTTGATGCCAAAGTCAAATTTCGAATAAAGCTATTATTAAAAAAAATCCCATATGATGCGGACTTTACATTGTATATTATATTCAAAAGTTCAGTGTTTGTTAAAATTTGAACGATATTTTTTAAATTAAAATTAAAAATTTACAAAATATATTATTATTTCTCCATTTGGCATTTGCTTCCTCTAAAACAAATAAATCGTTGGATTGGATCACTACAATTTTATTTCACCCTGGGAATGAGTCAAGAGAGCCACGTGTTCGGCCTGTTCCCAGTCCGAATTTCCACCTGAAATTGCTACTTTCGGGATCGGTTTCCGTAGATATATGTTTAGGCCTGACAATACCCTTGTCAATATAAAAAATATACCTTCTTTTGGACCTTAACACTAAATAATCGTTAGCTTTATTAAAGAAACTAAGCTAAAAAAACGGTATTAAATGTTTTAGAATGCATTACTTGCTCGTGTAAACTGAAAAACTGACTCACCCACTTAAGAAGGTATGGATGAATCACCTTTAATGCCCTATTGTATATGAATCCTTTAAGGAGTTCTCAAACAAGCCAATAATGCATCTTATAAATTTTAATTCGATGGATGCTTTAGCAGAGTCGTCTACTTTGACTTTTATCTTCGGTAAGAGACATAGTACTTAAACCTGTTAATCCTAGAAAAAATCGGAGTGATTCTGGCACATTTAGAAGCATTGACGAAAATGACATGGATTTATTAAGAAGCAAGATTTACCAAATGTATGAGGCACAAACTGTACCACCTTTGATTTCCCTCAAAGAACGGCTGATTAAAGATGAAACAAATATCTCTGGTTGACTTTCAAGCCTTAGGAAAATATTGCCTAAAATGGGTTTTAAATACCAAAGCATTAATAAAAGACAAACATTAATGGCATCTCAACGTTTACGGGAATGGAGACTTCAATATTTAACAGCTGTTAAACAATTACCTTGACGAAACATGGTTCGATACCCATGACACTCCAAGAAAAGGTTGGGATGATTCTTCCAAAAAATGTCAAACCAAGGCACCATCAAATAAAGGCAAAAGAATGACAATATTACATGCTGGTTCTGAGAACGGGTTTGTCCAAATTGTCTGTTGCTTTCAGCTAAAAACATAGCAGATTCTTCTTTAGATTACCATCAAGATACCGACGCACAACTTTTTGAAGATTGGTTTAAACATAAACTCCTTAAAAATATATCTGAAAATAGCGTCATTGTAATGGACAATGCTAGTTATCATAGTCGGCAAGCAAAAATCATTCCCAATTCTAATAATCCAAAAACAGAAATTCAAAATTTTATGATTGAAAATGATTTATATTTTGAAGAAACTTACAAAAAACGAGAACTGCTAGAAGTATTAAAAGCTTTTAAAATAAATAAGGAATACAAGTGTGACAACCTTGCAGCAGAAAATGGACATACAGTGTTGCGTCTTCCTCCATAACTATTGTATATTCAATCCTATTAAGCTAATACAACACCAATTAAAATCCAATATTAGCAGAAATAATATTTCTCCTACATTAAATGCATCTGTAGTAGAATTAATTAAAAACGAAGTAAGAAAAATTTCTGCAGACAGCTGGAAAAACTGTGTACAGGGTTATCCAACCAAGACTAGACAAGGCAATTTTTTGACTTTTCCTGTACTTTTATAAAAAAACTGAAATAGCCATCTTAAGTCATTTTCTCCCGCAAATTCGAATATCTTCAGCAAAAAACAATTGAACATCAAACAAAAGTACTAGGGGTCACTTTAATATTTTTTTAAATGGAACACCCTGTATATTTTTACATTTTTAAATTCCACATAAAATTATAATTATTTTTTATTAAATGCACTATTAGTCTTTACTTCATAGTTTTCGAGATATTGACTCTCGAAAAGTGACATTTTTGAACTTTGACAGCCTATAACTTTCTAACAGTACGTCTTAGAGCAAAACGGCTTACATGTCCCTACCTTTAAATTTTATTATCTTCCCAAAAAAATCAACTTCCGGTTAAACCGGATGTAACTCGAAAGAAGGAAATATAGTTGTTCCGGTTTAACTAGAAGGTGATTTTTTTGGGAAGATAATAAAAATTGAAGATAGGGACATGTAAGCCGTTTTGCTCTAAGACGTACTGTTAGAAAGTTATAAGCTGTCAAAGTTCAAAAATGTCACTTTTCGAGAGTCAATATCTCGGAAACTATGAAGTATAGACTAATAGTGCATTTAATAAAAAATAATTATAATTTTATGTGGAATTTAAAAATGTAAAAATATACAGGGTGTTCCATTTAAAAAAATATCAAAGTGAACCCTAGTACTTTTGTTTGATGTTCAATTGTTTTTTACTGAAGATATTCGAATTCGCGGAAGAAAATGACTTAAGATGGCTATTTCAGTTTTTTTTATAAACGTACAGGAAAAGTCAAAAAATCGCCTTGTCTAGTCTTGGTTGGATAACCCTGTACAGCATTTACTTAAAGTGGAAAATTCTTACAATTGTATGATTACAAATGTTCAACCCTTAATTATAAGTTTAGGCTTAGATGAAGATAGTGATAGTGATACAGAGTTAAATTTTGAATAAATTATCAATAGTTTTTTAGAATTTAATTAATTTTTATTGTACTTGTTATCCTAATATTAGTTATACTTTTAAATTATATTATTTTCAATTATCATTAATTGTTATCATTATTTTACATTTATTATAGGTACCTACCTAAAACTAAAAATAACTATCTATTTATTTTAAATTATAAAAATAAATCCTGTGGTGTAGGTACATTTTCAAGCCGACCCTGATCCCATTTAATCCCCTTTGAAGAGGTTGAGGCGTATACAATAGGGTTTAATCAGGTAGTTTATTTTTGGCAGTAAGAGTCAACGGTATAATTCTGCAAATACTATGCCCTTAGCTGATTTTGAATCGAAAAATAATTTTCTTTCGTTCACCTTTAAGCTGCATACGTCACATGTTGACTAATCCTTTGTTTGTTTACATTTTCATCTAAAAGAGAGTAAAATCAGCTGTTCTTGCGACCTTCATGCAATAAGATTCTATAGTGCGCGCCTTCACGCAATGGCGTGTACCGATCGTCTAGCTGCAGTTTCGGCATCACGCAAACAGCCACCGGGTTGCCTGCCTGGCCAGAATATCGTGTAAGTGTGATTTTTTTAACGCCGATTTCATGTCGGTCGGCAGGAACAGGAACTGTCTGCCATACTATAGTTTTCGGTTAACAAGGTTAAGGTCAATCCCGGATCTTGATTTTTTTCGAAGCGGGGCGAAAATTTAAAACAGCCATCCTCGCTCATCCTGCTTTAAATTCCTGTAATAAGTATTATTTTTTGCATATTTAAGCAGGATATGCTTTGAGATAAAACATTAAATTCATTTTATACTAACAAAGTATCAGATTCTTTATTTGTATTTTTTCCACCACGCCCGCGTAACTATGCGTATACGCTCCGACGAGGGGTGTCTCACTAGTCAAAACTTGTACACCTACTGCCAAATTTGGCAGGACTTGTCGTTTTTGCCATTGTCCTGCCACGGTCCTGCCAGGGTCCTGCTTGTCCTGCCACGGTCCTGTTACTGTCCTACCACGGATACACAACTTCTAAATTTTTATCTTCTTTCTTAACAAGGAAATAAACTCGGAAATAAACAATATATTTTATCAATAACTTGCATGAACATAACAAATGAGACTGCTAACTCGACTAGTCGACTGTTGTGATTCACCGGTGTTTACAACAGAACTCAAACAGGAAAATTATGCGGCGACGCGCGCCGGGAACTTTAAAAACTGCGACGTCTGTTTCACGCATTTCCATTTCACTTTCAATTAATAAACAAAAGCAAACAAAAATATTTTTTGCTTCCCGCTATTTATCCCTACTCCTAAAGTTATTGGAAAAATCTGATTGGATCTGAAAGGTACTGCCTGTCCTGCTTTGATCCTGCCACGGTCCTGCCAGGTCCTGCCACAGTCCTGCTAGGTCCTTCCACAGTCCTGCCAGGTCCTGCTACAGTCCTGCTAGGTCCTGCCACAGTCCTGTCAGTCCTACCACGGTCCTGCTAAGTCCTGCCTTAACATTTGTACACCTACTGCCACAGTGAGACACCCCTCGCGCTCCGATTTCATATTTTTAAAACAATTAGTTTTTAAATTGGAATTATGGTATTTTAAACGAAATCAATTCATTTAAATTTCAATAGTACATCACGAATACTATGTTAAAAAAGACAAGTTAACTATCAATTTTTTTATAACTTGTAAAAATATACAGTGTGACCAGTAAAAGGCCGCATCATATGGGATTTTTTTTATTAATAGCTTTATTCGAAATTTGACTTTTGCATCAAGTTCTGCTTCGATCGGGATGAAAACTAAGCAAAAAAATAGTAGGCACGTGATTCGCATTATCTGTAAAATTTTAATTTTTTTCAAAAAATAGTTCAAAAGTGGGGTTATTTCTGAAAATATCGAAAAAAGTTATTAGAAACAGTTTTTTTAAATGCAGTTTCTAGCCCACGTGCAAAATTTCAGCTGCATAAGATAATTTTGATTTTTTACCCACCACTAAAATTTATTTTTCACTTAATGAAACTGTGTTCCTTTTTGTCTTAATATTAAGGTGTATTACTTTTAGACACAAACTACGTTTTCAAAAATACTTATTTTATGAAGTTACCTTATACAGGGTAAAAAACAAATAAACTTTGCATCACATGCGACCAAATTGTAATAGCCCAATTTTGATTTTGTAGAAAAATACACATTTAATATGGCGTTACTTTAAGGAAAATGTATCTGAAATAAAGCGTTGTCAATACTAAGAAGTTTTATGTAGGTTGCGTTGAGTCCTATTTTGCAAAAGTGGTGCAATTTACAAAATATGGGTAAAAAATCAAAATTATCTTATGCAGCTGAAATTCTGCCTGTGGGCTAGAAACTGCATTTAAAAAAACTTTTTCTAATAACTTTTTTCGATACTTTCACTTTTGAATTATTTTCTAGAAAATATTAAAATTTGACAGATAATGCGAACCACGTGGCTACTATTTTTTTGCTTAATTTTCATCTCGATCGAAGCAGAACTTGATGCCAAAGTCAAATTTCAAATAAAGCTTAAAAAAAAACATATGATGCGAACTTAACTGGTCTCACTGTATATGCGTAATTATATTTTTAAGCTTGGCTGACGTTCAATTTTTTAATAGGCCCCATTAATGTCTTGATATTTAGTTGATCTCGATAGTAATAAGACACTTTTACCTCGACGCGTAACGGAATAGTATTACTTGACTGTCTTGTGCTGTTTGTCGTCATATAGGCCGATCAATTGCAATTTTCTGGCCTACAAATTGGTTAAAAAGTACTGATTTTCTGGTCCGCTTAAAAAATACAAATTTATACGTAGTTATTGCTGTCTATAAATTATAATCATAAAAATGTCTAGTCCATAAAATTCGACGCTGCGATTCAATTTGACCGACGACGCCATTGAACGCATGGCGTCGCGACGGGGGCGGCGTCGTTCCCATGACGACCGCGCAAAAATACGAGTAGCTGGCCGGGATGGAACTGAAATTCGCTGTCTATTTCTTCTGGGGTCTTTAGGATTGGTATTGGAAAATATATACGAGGAAGCCAAAAAGTATTGTAAAGATTTGCAAATTTTATTCAAAAAACCGGTCTTGTGGTTTTATAATAAAGATTTTTCCTACAGACGTGTGTAAAAATCAATTTTCCGCACTGATATCCGTGCGGAAAATAAGTTTTTCCACACTACTGCGGAAACATTTTTCGGCACGATTATGTCAAAAATCCGTGCGGAAAAATGGTTTTTCCACACTAGTGCGGAAAAATTTTTCGGCACGATTATGTCAATATCAATAATATATCAATTATAACTTGTAGTTATTACTTTTTTTCTCAGAATTAGTTACGGTTACATATATGTATGTGATTGTTATAGTTAATTAAAAATTATTAAATTTCTTTGAAATATGTGTTACTTATTTCCACACGTCTGTAGAAAAACTATTGTACCTGACACGTGCGGAAAATGTTTTCTCTGCACTCGGCTGCTTAACCGAACTCCGCTACGCGTCGTTCGGTGAACGGCAGACTCGTGCGGAAAAATTCATTTTCCGCACTTGTTAGGTAAATAGCTATTAACACATCCTAATAACATTTCCAATGTAAAGGTATGTATTGTAAAGGAATTGCGACCCACTATTTACATTTGCATCTGATCCTTCATTGCAAATGGTGAAATCGGAATTTATCTTTGTTCTAACCACGCAATAAGTAATCTTTTTGACCAATTTGTATTTGGAATTTTTTCAATTAGCCCAGAATGATAGGTGGCGTTATCCATGATAATAAGCGTAGTTTGGTAGCAATTTTTCCTAAAACCGTTTCTCAAAGTTTTCACTATTCATCGAATCATGATAATCACCAGATTTCAGGCCAGATTTGAATATCAAACTTGCATTAAAATAGCGGGGTTCCCATCCGTGGGCACATAACATCTCATCTGAGCACAAACATCGCAAACACAAACACTAACACAGTAAGCTTACTACCTAGTTAGAAGACAAAGCCAGCTTAGTATATCGGTATCAAAGCCTTGGCGAGGTATGACGCAAAGCACGCATTTGGCGTGCAGAGGAGTTAAAAAACTAAGACGTGTGGTCTAAAGGTTTATACGCCTATGGCGCGGAAATCGCAAGAACAAGGAGGTTTAGTCTGTAGGCAGCCCCATTGGGGTTAAATCCGACACTACTCTGCCTCACACTGAACCAGCATGTAGAATAATATACCGTACACCCTAAGACGATTTTTTTTAACTGTATAAAGAGTATCATCTTGTCAACTTCGCCTCAAAGCCCTTTTACTGTATATCCAGGTTTCATCCAGAACAACGGGTTTTAAAGGAAATTGAGAGTTACTGAGAGCCGTTATTCTTAAATTCTCTGAAAAATTCTGCTCGTTTCTGGGCTATATGGGGTTGCTCTATTAAAAACGCCTGTTTGGTACAATACATTTACGCCATTTAACAATTAAATTTTTTTTTAAACAGTCCGCTAGCGGGAAGAATCACACTGAGCGACCATGATCGACCGTCCGCGATCGACCAGTGACGATCAAATTTCCAACACAAACATTCTTACCACAAAAATCACACTGAACGATCGTCCTCGACCGTCCGCGACCGATCTACGTCGACCCTGTTTGAAATTCCAACCTGCTGGAAATTTTGGTCGGTTTCGGACCATCCCACTTAATGCGCATGACAAAATTTTTTATTTTTTTTTATTTTACACCAAGTGGAAGTGGCGTGCAACTCTAAAACCTAGCCCTACTTTTTCACGCTGGTTTTATTTGCTCTTGGTCATTTGTGTTTATATAGACAAAGTATTATATACAAAAGAATCTTGACATTTGACAGGTTTGACATTTTCGTACGAGCGGTCGACAGCTGTGGTCGGTCGACCAGTGTGACTAGAACCCTGAATTTAAGCTATTTTGATTGTTGGTCGTAGCCGGTCGATCGCGGACGGTCGATCATGGTCGCTCAGTGTGACTCCTGACTAATGAACCAGTGGATATTTCAACACCATCAATGCTTTTAAGGTTAAGTTGTATTGAGCGAATGGTACCGTGTCCACCTGCTCTATACATTCAATAAATACGCTCTCTTATGGTATCTTCATCAGTTTCGAGATGTTGTCGACCACGGGATGACAAAATAACTACATCATTGCTATTCTTAAAATCTACATCCTTATCTATTTCTTTTGCCTTAATTCGTTGGATTGTTGAACACGAAACTCTCAAAGCATCAGAAACTCTCTGAAATGGATACCGTCAACTGGGGCTTCTTTGATAGTTGCGGGTTAACTTTGATAACGTATTTCTGAACTTTTACTTTCTTGAATTACTGCGCAAGCGCAAATTTCTTGGCGCGTTTGAACACATCATATATTTTTTAAATATCACACGTTCCTGATAGTGGACACTTGGTGGTGCGTTTTGCCGCGGTTCTCGTACTACAAGGTAAGAATGTTTACTTTTTACTTTTATAGATTTTATAAAGCTTCAGAAATTTCTAGTACACAGTCTCAGTGTTTTATCATGGGTCAATTTTTATTATTTTATATAAAATCTCATGTATCTAAGATGTAAATAACTTTTTTAGATTTGTTTCAAACTAATAATCAGACCGTCCCCAGCTTTCCAACACCTTCGTGGGGTAACTTTGATCGCCTCTTATGGGGCAACTTTGATTTAAGTTTATTATACCTATTCGTTTTGAGTCAACTTTTTTTTTTAAAAACATTTAGACTAAGAAAAATATATTTAGTTTATATTGCCTACAAGAAAGATTGCTAGTTTAGGTATATTTCGTATAATATTTTTTACATTTTTGTTATGGAAAATATAAATCATTAAAATAAAAGCGTATTTCTTAATTTCTGGTTGTTTTTTTACACAAACTTGTTATTTTTGAAACTAACTATTACAGAATAAAAAATTTTTTTTGAAATTAATATTGATTTTGAGAGCAAAAATAAGGCACGATCAAAGTTGCCCCAAATGAAGTAAACCTTTGATCAGATCTTTTTTTTTTTTGGGATTTCTGTTAAAGTTTACTGAATGCCTACAGAGTTTTTAGATTAAACGTATAACCGCAAATATTTATGTTTTTTTGTTTCCAAATATCACAACTGGTTAGTTAACTACAGTCAAAAATTAAAATTTTATTGATCAAAGAAGCCCCAGTTGACAGTAGGTATTTATAAAAATATTCCCATTTTATATTCTTCATGGTTATTAGTTATAGAAAAACTGGCCATTTTATCAACATGGGTTTTGAAAGAGCAGACAGGGAAACATATTGTTATTGATAACGTTGTTTGTTTAGTTGATGCCGCATTCCAATGGTCACTTTATTTGCGATTTAGAAGAAGTAAATACTTCTTTCTGTTATATAGTATTTTGTGCTGTTTAGACCGTTGCTTATAGTAAGATGTATTTTATTTTTTACTGAGCTTCCCATGTTTTAATAATTGTTAATTATTAATTTAAAATAAGATTTTTGTCTGTTTAATAATTTTAATACATCCCATATCGTCTAAAACGTATCCCACTTAAGATTTGATTATTTTTCTTGTCTGGTGCATGTTGAAAAATATAGTAAAATCAGCTGAGCGACCTTCACGCAACAGGGCTCTACAAAGAGCAGCCTGTTTCACGCAATTGCGTGATCGGACGTAACAGCTTAAATTTAAACATCTCTAATATTTTAACAGGGAATGCATGCAACCATTGTTTGTTTCGTTAAAATCTGATAAGGAATCATATTGGAGACTGTCGGTAAACATGGCGACCGAGTTTTTTGAAGCGAAATTCTACGCAACAAATTACAAACATTTGTTTAAAGGTGGTAGACAATGAAGTGATATCAAAAAAGTGGCCTTGTCGGACTTCCATTGTCTTTATTTTGTTAGTTAACACAACGTTTTGGTTAGTTAGTATCTCTCCGCCTATGTGCATATTGGAGTGTGAAGTTTGTGCTGTTGGTTTTTGACAAGAAGAGGCTTTCAGATATTGGGGATATCAATACTTGGTTTACTAAGTATACGGGTATTTTGATTCATGAAAGCTGCTTCCCTGCATTTTCGTTTTCTCCAGTGCTGTTCTGTGTCCAAAACCTTGGCTTCTGACCACTGTATATTATGTTGGTTGGTCCATACATGTTCCGCTATACCTGATCTCGAAGTTTTACCCCTTTGAGTATGTTTCAGATGTTCTTTAACTCGTACGGGAAGAGGTCTTTTAGTTTCTCCAATGTACGATTCACCACACTCGCAAGGGATTTGATAGATACAATTTTTTGTGTTTTCATTACGGGGGGGTTTTACTTTTGTAAGAAAGCTTCTAAGCGTATTTCTGATGGATTTGAAGACTGTTTTGATATTATAGTTTTTGGTTATCCTTCTAATCTTTTCAGAAATCCCCTTGACATAAGGTATTGTAAGAAATGCTTGCTCCTCTTTCGTTTCTGTATTAGTTTTTACTTCGCGATTTTTAAGTTTCGGGATGTTATTCGTTACAAAGATTTCAGGGAAACCGTTCTGTTTTAAATCTTTTTTGATGTTTGAAAATTCAGTATTAAGGTATTCCGAACAAACCCAAACGTTACATGCTCTGTGATAAGGAGTTTAAATTATGCCCTGTTTTATGGAGTTGGAATGATTCGATCTGTGATTAAGGTATTGCCCGGTGTGAGCAGGTTTCCTGTACACTAAAGTTTTTATGTTTTCAGCACTTCGTTTGACGAGAACATCGAGAAAAGGTAGAGTGGAATGTTTTTCTGTTTCCATGGTAAATTGCACATGGGTAGTATTTAAGACAGTAGCCTTAGAATTATAATTTAGTTTACACTTGAAAACTGTTAGAGATACTAACTAACCGAAACGTTGTGTTGAGTAACAAAATAAAGACAATGGAAGTCCGACAAGGTTTTTTTTGATATTACTTCATTGTCTACCACCTTCAAACAAACCCTAGCTATAGCTTACAGGTCCGACAAGGTAATTTTTTTAAAATTACAAATATATTGTAAAAAAATTAAATTAATTCAAGCTGCCATTTTCTTAAACGTAAAGGTTTCGAAAACATAGGTACAACTTTAATTGCATTTCTATTTTTTCCCAAATTGAGTTATTTACATATTAAGCGCCCTTTTACTTTCTTCAAAAGATAAAATCACAGCTTTATCTTTATTTTAGGATGTCCATAAACCTCATTTCAATAATGTTTGGACCTTTAAAAGCAGGCGCCAGCACAATAAAACGGAATTACCCCGATAGCAGTCGTTTCATTCCATATTCCGCTTCGTATACACTTATCTTTCTCTATCTAACATGAATAAAAAGAGACTTGGGTATTTTTGGAATTTATTTTAGTGGAGGTGAACAAGCTCCTGCCAAGATTTGCATAAAAATAAAGTGAATTTTGGAGAGATTGTTCTAGCGATAACCAACTACCGTAGTTGTTGGTCGGAACAGTTAAAACTTAAGCTTAAAACACTGATTGTGTTTTTGGAAAAGTAGTTTTGATAAATCGCATGTCTCGAGTTTTCTAAGGGTTCTAAAATACCTTGTCCCTTTATAGTTAGGCAAGTTTATGACGTTATCAAAATAAAGCTTTTTCGAGTGTTGCTAGGCCGCAGGCGCTGTTTTTGGGTGCCACACCTAAATAAACCTAGGAACAAAATTTCTATTTCATCAAAATATTTTTTTTTTCATTATCGTCGATACTTTTATGTTGGTTTGGTTGGTTTCTCCCAATACCTAATTAACCAGGCAATTTTTTTATTAGTAAGCAGGGGTTGGCAGGAGAACCAGTATACTGAGGCCTACGAGTATGGAAGAAAAGCATTGTGTCCCATATAATATCTCTTGGGTAATATTAGCCCGACAGGACCAACAGTTTAGCGTAGAATCCGAACCAGGTGTATGCAGTGGTATAAACTTTTTACATCTTCAGAGTCCGTCCTTCAGCCCAACATTCGGAATGACCAGTGGCAATTTGGAAAGTGAGATAAATGACATTGGCAAACATTATTTAATCGCAATACAAAGTCGTATATAAACAGTTATTAGAATTCATTGATGACAACAAAATTTTAGTTTCCGTTCAAGCTGGATTTCGAAAAGGGTACTAGACAGAGACAGTCATTCAATTTGTGATTGAAACGCGGAAGAGAACCATTGATCAAGGGAAAAATGTTATAGCTGTATTATTGGATTTTCAGCGGGCATTCGAAACAATTGACAGGGCTAGATTATTGAGTAAATTGTATCAGTATGGTATTCGCGGAAACGTTTATAAATGGTTTAAAAATTATTTAAGTAACAGATCACAAAAAACAAAAATATCAAAAATATATTCAAATAAAAAAATAAATAATATAGGAGTTCCTCAAGGAAGTATTATACTAGGTACAATATTATTTATTTTATACATTAACGATATGCCGTTAGTTTTAAAAATCTTTATATTACAAATGTTTGCTGATGACACCTTAATTTACATTAATGTTTTAAATATTTTTGAAGGTCTAAATACTCTAAATTCTGAGATAAATATATAATTAAATTGGCTAAAAGTAAATAAATTAAAATTAAATAATTCAAAAACTAAATGTATGACTATGGGTAATAATTTAAATTGTCAAAATATAAATGTTGTAATTGATGGTGAAAAATTGGAATTAGTAAACAGTTTTAAATATTTAGGGATAATCATTGATTCAAAATTAAAATTTTTTAATTATTTTGAAAGTATTATATCGAAGATTGCCGGAAAAGTAGGTTATTTTAAAAGAACCAGTTCTAATTTAAGTTTGTTTTCCAAAAAAAAAAATGTATTTAATACTATTATATTACCACATTTTCTTTATTGTTCTTCATTTTATATTGTGCTAGTGAGGAAATATTTGATAAATTACAAATTTTACAAAATAAGGCAATGCGGATTATTTTAAATTGTGACAAATATCCAAAAATTAATTTTATGTTGAAAAATTTAGATTGGTTGAATGTCAGAAATTTAATTTTTTATTTAATATGTATCTTTATAAAATTAAAAATAATTTATTGCCTGATTGTTTAAAAAGATTTTGTTCTTTTAATTATGACCATCATAATTTCAAGTCATTCAAAATTCAATCAAAATTTTTATGTGGATAGAGTGTCTAAAACATTAGCTTATAAATTTATTTTTTATAAAGGTTTGATAGAATATAATAATTTGGAAAATTCTATTAAATTTCAAAAATCATTAAAACTGTTTAAAAAAACTTTAAAATCACATTTAATTAAAAAACAAAATGATAAGTAATATTTGATACAATTCACAAAATGTTTAACTTTTCTGTCCGTTTTTGTTAAAAGAAGGTTGCGTTTTAAAATTTAAAAATAAATCTATAAAAATGTATTAAAAAATATTTAATTGTAGCTTTTTGCTAAATAAAACATGTTACTACTACTACTACTACTACTACTACTACTACTACTACTACTACTACAATCAAAGTTGCTTAACTATAGTAAAATCAAAATCAGGCTATCCGGGCCACTCTGATTGTAATAGCTATTTACCTAACAAGTGCGGAAAATGAATTTTTTCGCACGAGTCTGCCGTTCACCGAACGACGCGTAGCGGAGTTCGGTGAAGCAGCCGAGTGCAGAGAAAACATTTTCCGCACGTGTCAGGTACAATAGTTTTTCTACAGACGTGTGGAAATAAGTAACACATATTTCAAAGAAATTTAATAATTTTTAATTAACTAGGGGAAAGAGGGATAAGATGGCGAATCGGGTAAGATGACGAATTGGAAAATTCTGATTATTGTAATTAGATAGCGCCACTTGGTTGATTGCCCAGTGTTGCAGGTGTGCTTCGTAAGTTGCCTATGTATTAACATCCAAATCTGACTTTCTTTGGTCACGATATTTCGCCATTTGTGTTTAATGGTTATGTCATTATAATGTCAGTGCGAGACAAAATAAGCTTTATATCATTTGTGTTAAATCTTATCTTGAATCGGTAAGTATTTTCTTCAATGTTATGGTATTGTTTATCTATAGCCCATTAAGTTTTCGTGAAATAATATATCTTTGTTGGTTAATACAAAATTTGATTCAAAATGTCGTGGTTGGCTAAGATGACGAATTCGCTAAGTGGGCAAGATGGCGAATTCGTCATCTTACCCGACCTGTTTGTAAATAATTATATAGCAATGATTTATTTATTTTCAGGAAATAAGGATGGGCAAAACTTATGAATGCCAATGCCACTCTCTTTCAGCAAATATGGTCACTGCAGTAAAAGGAACATCTCAAAATACTTCCTCTGATGTCTTAGATATTTCACTACCAGGGCCATCTAATGCAGAATCATTGAATTGTCTACCTCAGTTGCCTATTGCTGCTTATAAAGAAAAGAGACAGAAGAAGAAGCTACCTACTCTGCATATAACGAGTACCCCTGTTAAAAGTGCATTAGAAAAAAATAGACTGACAGAAAAAAAAGGAGGAGAAATGAATCGAAGAAGGAGAGAAGAGAATTAAAGGAAAAAAGCTAAAATGCAGAAAAATCAGATCAAAAAAGGCAAACACGTTACACGTTAGAGAAGTAAGGTTTGACGATAATGATCATGGGGAATCCTCTGACTCCTCCATATTAGTAAATTACATGGAAGAAGATGACGATAATGTGAAGGAACAAGAAGAAATTTGTTTAATTTGTAACGATTCTGGAAAAAATTAAATTTGGTACGCCTGTTCCCTCTGTCGTAAATGGGTTCATGCGGCATGCTCAGGACTAACATCCGCAGAAGCGAAGCGCAAAGCATATATTTGCGACTTTTGTGACAATAATTAATATATCTGTCTAATTACGTACTGTTTTTCATTTATTTATTAAACCTCGCCATCTTACCCGCATGCTATCGTCATCTTACCCATACATGAGGACAAGATGACAAAATTGTCATAAAATTTTGAACTTAAGACAAAAAAAATTGACAGTAAAGATAGCATGACATAAAGCAAACTGTTGGGAACTAAAGCTGTCCTGAATGCTCCAAAACACGAAACAAAGTTTTAAGGCGAAATATGACGAAGAAAATAAAAAAATATGCTTACTGTCGTCATCTTGCCCTCCTTTCCCCTATAACAATCATATACAATATGTAACAGTAACTAATTCTGAGAAAAAAGTAATAACTACAAGTTATAATTGATATATTATTGATTTTGACATAATCGTGCCGAAAAACTTTTCCGCACTAGTGTGGAAAAACCCATTTTCCGCACGGATTTTTGACATAATCGGGCCGAAAAAATTTTCCGCACTAGTGTGGAAAAACCAATTTTCCGCACGGATATCAATGCGGAAAATTGATTTTTCCACACGTCTGTAGGAAAAAATATAATTTCTGCCAATTTCGTTTAAGTCACAGTTAAAGTTGCTGGTTGGTCAATAAAATCCATGAGTATCCGGGCATTTTTAATAGAAAAAATTTAGAAAAGTCTATTAAAAAAAAAATTATTGCCAGGATGATGGTCATTGGACCATTGCAGAATTGGCATGGTTGCCTGTAGGTACAAGCTTAACCCTAATGCTAATGCCCCCTTACTGCGTCGCTGCTTAAAATTACACTTTAAGAGGGCCTTAAATAAAATAAACTAAGTTCTTTCCTCCTCTATCTCCAAAAGTGTTGGTATCATCTGCAAAAAGCTTTATATTGATTTTATAACTTCAATTTAGTAACGGAATCAATATAAATTGAGAATCGCAGTGGACCTAATATTGATCCTTGTGGATCTCCACATAATTTGTGTATAATTTATTAATTAAAATGTGATGGTTTACTGTGTCCAAAGCCTTACGCACAAGTTAATTAGCTGGAAGTGAATAGTTATTGTAAAAAAATAGCTTCGCCCGTACAATATCGATTTTTAATTTAAGCAGAGCGATTGTCTTAAAAGGCAAAATCGAAGGGCTTGTGCTAACCTTCCGGTATGGCCGGGGGCGGTTAGAATGGGGATGGGGGGAACTTCCGCCCTGTAATTATGCAGCTGAGGAAGCGCGGCCTCACGGCGCGTAGAATAGATCGATGAGTTTCCAGAATTTCAAGTGGACTTACTAATATAAATGTAAATAAGGATTGTCTGAGGCATTACGGAAAATAATTGTTTTTCTAGCATTTGGATATTGACGTTGAGAAGAAAAAAGTATGGTTAGACATCATGATTATTATTTAAAATATTCACGGATCAAGTCAATTAAGCAAAAAAATTGTAGTCACGTGATTCGCATTATCTGTCAAATTTTAATTCTTTTCAAAAAATAATTCAAAAGTGTTTTTTTTTCTGAAAGTATCAAAAAAAGCTATAAGAAAAAGTTTTTTTAAAAGCAGTTTCTAGCCCACGTGCAAAATTACAGCTGCATAAGATAATTTTGATTTTTTACCCACCACTAAAATTTATTTTCCACTTAATGAACACTTTACTGATGACACTGTGTTCTTTTTTGTCTTAATATTAAGGTGTATTACTTTCAGACACAAACTACGTTTTCAAAAATACTTATTTTATGAAGTTACCTTATACCGGGTCAAAAACAAGTAAACGTTGCATCACATGCGACCAAATTTTAATAGCCCAATTTTGATTTTGTAGAAAAACACACATTTAATATGGCGCTACTTTAAAGAAAATGTATCTGAAATAAAGCATTGTCAAAACTAAGAAGTTTTATGTAGGTTGCGTTAAGTCTTACTTTGCAAAAGTGGTGCAATTTACAAAATATGGGTAAAACATTAAAATTATCTTATGCAGCTAAAACTTTGCATGTGAGCTAGAAACTGCATTTAAAAAAACTTTTTCTAATAACTTTTTTCGCTACTTTCAGAAATAACCCTACTTTTGAATTATTTTTTGGAAAAAATTAAAATTTGACTGATAATGCGAATCACGTGACTACTATTTTTTGCTTCATTTTCATCTCGATCGAATCAGAACTTGATGCCAAAGTCGAATTTCGAATAAAGTTATTAATAAAAAAAAATCCCATATGATGCGGACTTTACTGGTCACACTGTATATAATTATTCAAGTGTATTATGGTTCATTATACTCGTGTCAAATACTGTGCTTTATGTACCACCCATCACCCATCGTATTTCATTTTCAATCTTTCTGAAATCCATTAATAATTATTAAACACACACACAGCGAAACTTTAACATTTAAATCAAGATACCCAACTATATCGACATTTCTTGTTTCCATAGTAACGGCAATGCGGCGCGACGTGAATGACGTTAGATAGTCCGGGAGTCTGCGACTGATTTGTGTCGTAGCTTATTTTTAGTTATAATGAGATTAATTTTATGCTAGGAGCTAGAACATAACATGTACAAATGATGTCATAACTTGCTGACGTAAAAAATGAAATGGGATGTTAACGTTTACGCGATGTAACTTTTATAACTTAATTTTTTTAGCAGTCGAATCTAATTTAATTTGCTTTCGATAAACTATTTATTTATTATCTACTTTCCTAATGGTTACAGAATGTAGCAATTTTCACCTGTCGTGGGAAAAGCTGGCCAGTCCATCAATGAACGTTCAAATTGCATCAATAAAATGATGATAGTACTGTGGCACGCGATTGATTAGCGACACACGACAGTTAATATCTCTTTTACGTGCAGGGATATCTGAACGTCCCCGAATGATTGTTTACATTGTTAAAAACGCATTATTTCTTCGTGATTTGTGTCTATTTTTGTTTGCCGGTCTTGACCTAGGTTGGGATGAATGATATTATTAATAAATTAGAATTAATGTCTACCGGGAGGCCTGCTACCGTGAGCAAATAATTATTATCAAAAAAGTTTATTTGATTTAGACAATATTATGATATATATGTAGGTTACAAATACAAATAAATAGGTACCATACCACGGTGTCTTCCATGAGTCCATAAGTCATGTCTGTCCATGAGTAAGTAGTTAATAGTTTTGGCGGCTGTATGGGCGGTTGCACCGTCCTGTTGAAAATATTCAAAACGTAGTTCGTCGTCAAGTAATTGCTCCACAAATGGATTCAAAATATTGTCTCTATACCGCTGTGCTGTAACTGTGTCATGGAAAAAAATAGGACCAACAATTCTTCTTCGGGAAACAGCTAACCAGACACCAATTTTTTGAGGGTGCAATGTGGACTCTACAAAAAAATGGGGATTTTCACTACTCCACATGCGTGTATTCTGAGAATTCACATAACCGGAGAGGTCAGGTCTAATAAATCATTTCTTTCCAATAAATTTTGGGTAAACCATTGAGAGTAATTCCTGCGTCTTTCAAAATCTGCGGCTTGTATTTCTTGGAATACTTGCACTTTATAAGGAAATAAATTTAGCTGCTTCTTAGGAATAGTCCTGCATGTTCCATAAGATCTTTCCACTTCTTGGGACAGGCGTCTTATGCAATTTGTTGGCGTATTTTGCATTATTTCACGAATGCTTGCAATAAGATCTTCTGTTCTTACAGATGGTCTTCCTGCTCCTTTTTTGTGTTGTATAGAACCTGTTTCCGTAAACACAGCCACGGTTCTTTTCAAGCAATGATAAAAATCTCCAGCAATAAAAGCAACGCTAGGAAAATACGCTTCAACCATGAATGCTGCTGTTCCGTAAAGCCCAGTGTGTGAATTGTTCAAGAAATTGGAAAAATTAGCGATGAATCAAATTACTTTTTGAGAAAAATGAAGAAATTGTTGATTCTGCTAAATAGCGCTCTCTAGCCGTTGCAACGGAAGTCAAAGCGACTTTGTTTTTTTAATAAATAATTGATAAAACAAAATAATCGCTATTTAGCGAGTTCAAACTTGTCAAATTCCGATATATGCCAAACCAAAGTTGTGAATATTTTGGCATAGCAATATTTGTCCCCTCCTACCCTCCTTAAATAAAGAGGTAGAGCAAAACCTCAACAAAAAAAAGTTATTCGTAATTTTCATTAGATTAAAAAAATGCTATCTTCGATACATGTTTACTATTTTTTATTTATTTCTTGTCACCCAATTTACACCAACCGCTAAAGACCATTCCAATTATGGCCTCGTAAAAAATAGAATTTTAAAATAATATGTTTAGTTTAATGCGTAGTGGTGTTACCTAACTGTTTTATGGCTAATTTATACCCATTTATTTTCTTTTAAATGGGAAAGCCCATCAGGCCGATATAATTACTCCCCATTATCTTTGAAGTATAATAAAGACATTATTGATACAAAAAGGCTTCGAAGATATAAGTAAGTACTGGGAATGACTGTTAAATGTGAATTATATTTCCAACCAACTCGAGTTTAAAATAAAAAAATAAGTAGGTTGTCGATTCGACCTGTATTCGACTTCTTTTAATGTTTGTTCGAGCATTTTTTTTAACATTTTTAATAAATCAGAAGTAGGGTAGGTTTTTCTATCATTTCGGCATAACCATTCCCTGAAACTTTAAGCCACATCACGACAATCCATTGGGGGTGTAATCTGGTTTTATATACTGTATTAGTTCCGACTAGCAGTTGTAATAAAACTTGACATTAATCATAATAATATTTGCTTGCTACGGTTAATAAAGCATAGGTACTTATAGTTACCACTAAACATCAATACTGTAGTTTTAAAAAATTTAAATAGCTTCTAGTATGATATTGTTCTTGTCGTTAACATTGCATAAAATAATCTATTATGCAACATGGTTTACTGAGATGGTAAAATTCGTCCATAGATTATAAAGTTCAATACTAATGATGGGTTGTGCGAAATAAAAAATCTTCTATTGCCTTATCTGACATGCAAAGTTTAAAAAACTTAAATACAAAGTAAAAATAAATTAATTAAAACAGGTATTGGTACGATCAATATAATTCAAATTCAGACAGGACAACTAGAAAACTCCGAACAACGATGTGACAAATACGTTAAAACTAATACTAGGACTAGGGCGCGCGGCGATTGCCGATCGCTACGAACCCCCGCCAAGCAACGTCTTGTGGATTATAGGTTCTAACGGATACAATTCGGTTTTGGGGCCGCTGTTCTGCTTTCTTAATTGTAGAGAAAGCGCTTTAGTGGGAACAAAATGCGTCGCATTGAGAAGACACAATTTATTTCTTAACAAAATTGCTGTATTAAAAGTAGTTTATTATTTAACAAGACTGTGCTGCTAATGGAACGGTACAGGGGCGGCTAGTGCATAAGAGCTGCAGAACCCCCAAAATTTTCACATTATTTGACTATTTTTCTAATATAATTATTATATTTCTAAAATTATTGGAACAGCAGTATATTTTCGGTCGGGTGTTGGTATAATAGGCCTTCAAATCGCGTAGGTGTGTTGAGTATGACGCCGTCGCCGAAGTCCGCATTTCACAGTCGGTCAAATGAAGTTATTGGCATTGTTGCGCTGCTAAATTGCAACACGACGTAGCTGGGACGCTAACGAGCTCTGTGCTCGGCTAGGAACCCCTTCCTTCGCCCCGTACCGCACTTGCTCATGGGGTTAGATAGCGAAATTTAAGCAGAAATAGAGCTGCAAAACGTGCAGTACAATTCCTGACGGCGGGCTCAGCGTTGGTTGCGTGTTCGCGGTCGCATTTATTTATTTAGTTTAGAAGACGGCAAACGGATGAGCGGGAGGTTATGGTCGTGTTTGTTATTTGTTTTTCTTTTGTAAAAACGTTGGACTTACGCTTTTTAGCTATCTTTTTAGCTATTTTTTCCTAGACATTGTAATTTTTGCCAGACCAAACTTGGCAATTTTTTACTTTTTATAATAGACACGTGATCTAGAGACTGTAAAAAAATAGCGTTTTTTATACCCTATCGGCAGAACTCACAAACTTTACTGTCACGAGCCGCCACTGGAACGGTAACGGATTCTTCTTTCGATGCCTTACAGTACAGGATTCCTGCGTTGGCGACCGTCCCTTAGATGTTTCTATTTATTGCAGCTCTTTGCAGTTCTTGGAAGCTCTGTATGCCTGTCCACTGTCGGATGTTTCGTAGCCAGGATAATTTTTTTCTACCTATTCCCCTTTTTCCACCTTCGATTTTTCCTTGAAGAATGAGGCGCTGAAAATGATAGCGCTCTCCGCGTAGGATGTGTCCCAGGTATAAAATTTTCCTTCCTTTTATATATGCGAAAAGTTTCCGGTCTTCTAGTTCAGCTCTTTGGAGTACTTCCTCATTTCTTATGTGTTCGGTCCAAGATATTTTAAGCATTCGCCGCAAGGTCCACATTTCAAAAGCTTCGATCTTATTTATTGTTGTTATTTTTATTGTCCATGCTTCCACCCCATATAGTAGGACTGACCACACGTTGCATTTCAGCATTCTGTATCTAAGCTTAAAGTTTAAATGTCTATCTACAAGGAATTTTCGAAGTTTTATAAATACTGTTCTTGCTTGTTCTATCCTACTTCTTATCTCTTATTCTGGGTCCCATTTTTCATTCAGCATACAACCCAGGTATCTGAACCTTGTGACTCTCTCAACAACTTCTCCATTTATATGTATTCTAGTGTTTGGAGGATTATTTTTACTCATTACCATTACTTTGGTTTTGTTTATGTTAATTTTCAACCCTACACCCTACTCTTTCACTTGCTTCGTTAATCAGGTTAAGCAGTGTCTGGAGATCATTCACATTATCTGCTAGTATTGCAGTGTCGTCTGCATATCTGATGTTGTTTACGGGGATCCCGGATTACTACCAATAAAAACACTAACACTAATTTTTAACAAAGATATTTGTAAATTTTAATAGGCCCATACCAAAAGTTTTTAGGGAGCCCACGGGGGTGGCGTAAACAAAATCCCGTAAACCAAATTTATCCCCAGGCCAGGGGTAACCAGGTAACTCTACCAGTTTTAAGGAAACACGCGAAATCCGCATTATTATAATCGGTTCAATCACATTTCGTAACTATTTCGGTACACATTTATGATGGATTATGGGGCCTAATTTATATGTCAAGTTTATAAAGCCAATCAGGAGTTTTTAAATTTATGGTAATTGTCACGTGTTTTCTTTGCTAATTTTTTCTTATTTGCCTCTTTGATTAGTCACTAGCGTCTCGTAAGGAAGCACTGTATTTAATATACAGGGTGGGGATTTTAAATGGAACGCTGCTTATAGCGGCTCTGAGAATAAGATTTCTCTAAAATCCAAAAATACGTCCTTAAGGTTGAATTCTCAACGTCATTCAATCTATTGCCAACCTATAACCTATTTCGCGTTGATTTTTTGAGTTTATTATTTTAATAACTAACATTTAAAGAAAATCAATATCGTCGGTACATTATTTAGGTAGTATCTGATATACTACA
Organism: Polydrusus pterygomalis; assembly: GCA_963969555.1. Classification (NCBI taxonomy): domain Eukaryota; kingdom Metazoa; phylum Arthropoda; class Insecta; order Coleoptera; family Curculionidae; genus Polydrusus; species Polydrusus pterygomalis. The sequence goes on from OZ018383.1 coordinate 15,000,350, forward strand.
AAAATATCAATTTATTTCATTGCTAATTTTGGGAGAATTGTATAGTGACAGAACAATGCGTGACAATGACATAAAAATGTTAAAAAAAATCTTACCCGATATTTTTCGCTATACAATTCTCCTAAAGTAAGTTATGAAATTCCTTGAGATTTGTTAAATTATGTCAATTATTACCTATAGAATATCAAGTCGATACTGATTTTCTTTAAATTTTGTATAAAAGCTAGAAAACATAAATAAATCTACGCGAAATAGGTTATAGGTTGGCAAGCATGTTGATACTCCCATCTTAAAGATTTTTTTATGGGCCACGCTTTTGTCATGTAAAAAAAAATAGGGACCCCAAAGGGCCCTAACCAACTTTTTGGGAAGCTTATTGAGAAAGGAATTTGTCCATATTATTTTTTTTTACATCTGTCAAACCATGTGTCAGAAATTTAATAAAAACTAATTTTTAACGAATAATTACATAAAATAACTTGAAAACTGTAATGCCACTTTTTTAGAGTAACAATTATTGAAAATGTGCCCCATTTGAGACAGGCCCATCCTTAGGCCAATTACCTTGTTTCCATGGTAATACAGGCAGTTTTGTTACATTTGACAAGTTGTTTAATTTTTATCGATTTAATTTAGAAATTTTAAAAATGTTTTTAACTGAAAGGCTAAACATTGAAATATTTATGATGGTCGGGTTTGGAAAAAGAAAACGGAGTCAAGAAGAAGTTGCTGTGTTGTTTCATGAAAGTCATCCCGATTTGCCACCTCTGTCGCGAAGTACAGTCAGTAAAATTGAAAAGCAATTTCGAGAATTGGGTCATATGTAAGAGACATGTTCTTCGAAGAAGACCCCCAAAAGTATCAGATGAAACTAAATTGGATATCATATTGACCTATCAAGAAAACCCAATTACACCAGCAATGCAATTATCTCGTGCTCACAATATCGAACATAAAACAGTGTTAAAGATCACAAAGTCTACTATAGGATAAAACCATTCAAAATGCAGCCAGTACAAGAGTTATTGGAGGATGACTTAGAGAGAAGGGTAAATTTTGGCGAAGTTATGATGGCCGCATTGGAAAACCGACAAATTGATTTAGCTTGGATACTTTTTTCGGATAAAGCAACATTTTTTACTTTAAATGGCCCAGTAAGTGCAAAAAATTATGTTTTAAAGGCAATTAACGGTTATACAATCGCTGGGCAAAGTCTAAACATAATAATAATTAATTTCCATTTTAGGTTAATCGACAAAATTGCCGATATTAGGTATTCCGACGAAAATACTCATTGGATTGTTGAATGTCATTCTCAACGCCAAGGGCAAATGAATGTTTGGGCTGGAATAATAGGCGGTGGTCCATTGGTCCATTCTTTTTTGAAGGCAATTTAAATTGTCTTTAAACATTTTTAATACCAGAACTCCAAAGAATATTCCCTAATTATGGAAATCTAGATCAAAGGATTTTTTTCCAGCAGGATAGAGCCCCTTCGCCCTATGCAAGAAATGCTAGAGAATTCTTAAATATGACATTTCGAAATAGGTGGATAGAACGACGGCGAGGATTTATAGAATGGCCAACCAGATCCCCGGATATTACACCCTTAGATTTTTATTTATGCGGCGATTTAAAAAACAGGGTCTATGTCCAAGGGCGTCCATAGAGCGTTTTTCAGGGGGGGGGGGGCAAAAACTTAAACAATACTTTTTATATACAGTATCACCAGTAAAGTCCGCATCATATGGGATTTTTTTTTTATTAATAGCTTTATTCAAAATTTGACTTTGGCATCAAGTTCTGCTTCGATCGAGATGAAAATTAAGCAAAAAAATAGTAGTCACGTGATTCGCGTTATCTGTCAAATTTTAATTTTTTTCAAAAAATAATTCAAAAGTGGGGTTATTTCTGAAAATATAAAAAAAAAGTTATAGGGAAAAGTTTTTTAAATGCAGTTTCTAGCCCACATGCAAAATTTCAGCTGGATAAGATAATTTTTATTTTTACCCATATTTTGTAAATTGCACCACTTTTGCAAAATAACACTCAACGTAACCTATATAAAACTTCTTAGTTTTGAAAATGCTTTATTTCAGATATATATTTTTTTAAAGTAGCTTTATATTAAATGTGTGTTTTTCTACGAAATCATATTTGGGCTATTAAAATTTGGTCGCATGTGATGCAAAGTTCATTTGTTATTGACCCTTGTTCTTCTGAAGTGTTATGTTTGATTTTTTTTCTTTTAAAATAATAGAGTGAATAAGAATACAAATTTTTAATTTATAAATGTTTTGAACGTGTAAATAACCTTTCGGTCTATATAGATTAACAGTTGGTTCTAAATGTGGTAATTTGTGTATACATTATAACTCTATTTTGCAATTTTTGTAATAGTTTTAAGTTTGATAAACAAGCAGATCCCCATGCAGAAGCTAAGTATTGTAATTTTGAATATATATATATATTTTAAGTATTTCAAAAGAATGAAATATCTTGCTCTGTACACAACAAATACCAAAGGAGATATCGAGTTGATAATATACTGGATAATATGGCACTTCCAATTTAAATTTTCGTCTAAAACTAATCCTAAAAATTTTGTCGTTTTTGAAAATTGAATATTTTCATTATTAAATGTTAAGGGGTTAATGATAGCATTTATTTTATGTTTAGTTATAAACATAAAATAATATTTTGTAAAATTTAACGTAAGTTTATTTGATTGAAGCCAAAAAAGAAGTATTTTTAAATCATTATTAATATCAAAATACATTTCTGCAAGAGTTTTAGCCAAATAAATAATTGTTGTATCATCTGCAAATAGCTTTATATTGCCCTTTAAGTTCAATTTGGAAACGGAATTAATGTAAATTAAGAATAATAACGGACCTAATATTGATCCATCCAAAACAATCGCTAGAACATTACACATAATAATTCGTAATTTTACGTATGTTTTTCACATAAACCTCACCTCAAATATCGAGCCGATCTCTTATCACCATAAATAACAATTAGCCGGTAGAAATACACACCACTAAATTTCTTTCAGCCGACTTTCGGTCTCTTCATTAAACCGGACCCTGCTTCGCCGACGATTTACTACGATATTTTTAATAACTTTCTTGACTTATGCCCTTAAAAACGCCGTACGTAATATATGCTGTCCAAATGTGTATTTTATATTTCCAATAACTTACTTCATTTAAAACCTTCGTATATTGGTCATTTCGAGTTAATATTATAAGGTACGTATAATCAGTAGCGTACCTAGGGAGAGAGGGACGGTAGAGGGGTTAGTTGGTAGTTACCTTTTTGTTTCTCGCCTGGCGCCTCTAGCGTTCCTCCGTTTTATACCGTGCGAGCAAAAATTATTTTCATCAAAGAGGGCCTTGCATCTAAGGACGTAATGCTTAGCCGTAGAGGTTATTACCTGTTGGGTGTCAGTAACTACCTAAATTAGCAATCAATCAGTTATTCCGTCATCTTTGAAAGTCGTTACAAGTGATTTGATTCATCGCTAATTTTTCCAATTTCTTGAGCAATTCACACAACGTTGCTTTTATTGATGGGGATTTTTATCATTGCCTGAAAAGAACCGTGGCTGTGTTTAGAGAAACAGGTTCTATACAACACAAAAAAGGAGCAGGAAGACCATCTGTAAGAACAGAAGAACTTGTTGCAAACGTTCGTGAAATAATGCAAAATACGCCAACAAATTGTATAAGACGCCTGTCCCAAGAAGTGGGAAGATCTTATGGAACATGCAGGACTATTCTTAAAAAGCAGCTAAATTTATTTCCTTATAAAGTGCAAGTAAGCAAGTATTCCAAGAAATACAAGCCGCAGATTTTGAAAGACGCAGGAATTACTCTCAATGGTTTACCCAAAATTTATTTTAAAATTATGTTAAATCATTCAGCAATTTATGTAATTATTTTTCTTTTTCTTTCTGTATATTCTTACTTTGTTAATTTGGTAAACAACAAAAATATATTTGTATTTGTCTACTTATTTTATTACTCATTAGTTTGGTATTTCATGTAATAATATGAATTTGACAAAATTTTAACCTAGATTTGGTTAGATATATCGTCCCCATATCATTGTGATCTAAACCAAGCCCTACGTTTTTTAATCCAAGCCCTCTTTGATGCAAATAATTTTTGCTCGCACGGTAGCATTAGATTACTTAAAAATATGGTTTTATACAACGACGATTAAGCAAAAATACACACCGAGTCGACATCTTACTGCTTATAGAGGACATTCTATCGTATGACTCTTACTTGTAAAATGAAAATTCTGGCTCTAAATTATTTGCTTTACAGACCACTAATACTGTCTTATATTGTTTTGTTATAATGTTCCCAGATTCAAACGTTTAAATTGCATTACTATTTTTATAATAACCTAACATTTCTGATGCCAAATTTCAAAATTGCCTTATTTCATTTCATTAATTTCACTTGCCACCGCTAGCAGGCAGACTTTGCCACGTATTGCGCACCAGTGTGGAATATCCCGGAATATAACTACTGTTCTGATTTGTTTGGCTGCCAGTCAATAGCTTTTCTGGAAATCCATTTGTTTTCAGTTTAGTTTTATTTTTAGCTATATTATTCCTTAGGATAACCACACTGGGAAAAATCCTTCTATTCCTTATAAAAATTCACATACTCTTTATACAACTGTTTAATGCTACATGTGACAGCAACGCGCTTTCCTACTGCAAGACAACGAAAATTGCTAGGCCGTTGTGTAGCGATCATAGCACGGTAATTTAGCCAACCGGAAATAGGAGTTAATGCTACCGTAGAATGGGTTTATAGCCATTATTGCTCTGAATACTCACAGTAATTATCAAGTTCTATTGGGGCTGTAATCAGGTTTTATATACTGTATTAGTTCTTACTGGCAGTTGTAGTGAATCTTGCCATTATTCATAATAATATTTGCTTGCTATACGGTTAATAAAGCATAATAATATACTTACCACTAAAAATCAGTACCGTTGTTCTAGTGTGATATTGTTCTTGTCGGCTAACATTGCATATGATTATCTATTATGCAACATGGTTTACCGAGATGGTAAAATTCGTCCATATATTATAAAGTCCAATACTAATGATGGATTGTGCGAAATAAGAATCGTCTATTGCTTTATCTGACATGTAAAGTTTAAAAATACTTAAATACAAAGTAAAAATACATTAATTGAAACAGGTATTGGTATAATTCCAATTCAGACAGGACAGCTAGAAGACTCCGGACAATGATGTGACCTGCGCCGCAAATACGTTAAAACTAATACTAAGGCGCGCGGCGATTGCCGATCGCTACGAACCCCCACCAACGTCTCGTGGATTATGGGTTCTAACGGATACAATTCGTTTTTGGGGACGCTGTTCCGATTTATTAATTGAAGAAAAAGAGCTGGGAACTGGGAACAAAATGCGTCGCATTGAGAAGACACAATTTATTTCTTAACAAAATTGATGTATTAAGACAAGACTTTACTGCTAATGGAACTGATTACTACCCATAAAAACACTGTTCTAGCAAATCTGGAATTAATATAACACTAAAGCGGGTTTGATACACTAGTAATTTATTTAATATAGGTTAATACAAAATAAGCTATCAATACAAACTAGGTCTTAGCAAACCTGTTGTATTAGATCATTTTTCTCAGTGTACATTGTGCGTATAGCTTAATACTTTATAGACCTACTTTCAACGAACACCTCGTATACAGGGTGGTCGTTGGTGCCGCTATCGCAGCAAAGTACAATAGCTTTGAGAGGTGGATATATAAATGGCCATCTATTGACATGTATACGAATGAGAATGACGGGTAGATAGGTATCTTTTTCTTACGCTCTTGCACTAGCATATATCTTTCCGACCCGTCGGTCTGTTATTCTTTCATTCGGTAACGAGGGAAACTCGCAGAGACGTCACATTCCGACTTAGATTTATAAAATTTAAATTAAAGTTTGTTTTAAGAAATAGGCATTCTCAGTGTTTTCAGAAAGTGTTTTGTCATTATTTTGTGTGAATATTTTGGTAGTACATTGTTAGATTTTGTGTGTCTGTAAAGTGACTGTAAAAGTTTTTGAGTTTTGAAATTTGTGGATAAATATACAAATTCTTAAATTATCCTTTATATTAAAAAAAAAACTGATTCTATTCGGTACAGTACAAAGTTTTCGCCCTAAAAAAAATAATGTCACGAAAACTTACCTTGAAAATAACTCTTTGTGCGCAAGTAACTGACGGAAAGACGTAAAATAGATAACCTATCAAGTTTCGACAGAATGTTCTGCTCGAAAGGCAGGAGACTAGCAAGAGTGTCCAGTTCGGCGTTGAGACGTTCTCGATGCCTTTTGCTAGGATTGCTTTTGGTGACGCCATCTTTTGGCGTGGGTTTTAGGCTGAAACAAAAACGTATTTTTAGTTATCAACCCATTGAATAATACGATGTTGCCGAAGACTCCAAAGTCGCCCCTTTTGGGTTTTAATTCGGCTTAAATTGACTCAATTTTTAACTATTGGGAATTTGCCAGTACTATGGCCGCGCATAATGCTGGTTCAAGAAAAGCTACGTAGTGTCATAATTCAAATCTGTATGTATCTTTTTAAATGACATATTTTCAAGTACACTATCTCCTGTTGCTGTATAGCCCCTTTGTTACCCTATATGGTGTTTTAATTAGATATGCACCACAAAGCCTACACATCGCAAAAAATGTATTACTTACCTATTTGCTTTTTATAAATAAATACTAAAATAAATAAATGTTGTTTCTTCTTTTCCTTTAGTTTTATAATGTTTTCACATTCTTATTTTGGTAGGTACGGTACTGTCAATATTTTATTTTATAAATAATAAAATTTCTATCTACGCTATATCTTTACAAAATATTAAGATTCCCTTACAAAATTTAACAGATGGCGGAGGCGAAAGTAAAATAACTTAGTCCGGTTCTGTTTCTGTAGCCAACCGCTTAACATAAAATATACCAGACTTTAACAGGGTGCCATTAATGATAGGTGATGAGGCAAGTTCTTAGATTAATTGGACTTTATCACAGTCCTAACTGATTTTAATGTTGAATTACTCAAAATACTCTTTCAGTATTTTTTCAAAAAATTGTGAATCATAGGGTCCTAAAATGCACCGTCACCAAAACGCGATTTTAAAACAATCAATTTTTATTATATTAGGTAACTGTAAAAATTTATGTGCCCACATAACATAGGCATATCAAAAAGTAATTTTTCTCTACAATTAAACTCATATTTACTAAAACATAAACCTCAACTTTGGGCAAATTTAAGGGTATATCAAACGAAATCTAATGCATAATTCATGGGACCTTTTGAAAATTGCGCACTAAATCATCGAAATTAAAGTTGATTTATCGGCCTAAAAATTAATTTATTCAAATAATACTGTGGGTTCCGCATTAGGGAATATTAAAATCGTGGAATTATGGTAAAGACAGATTTGTGTAAAAAGGTAGAATTAAACTTGAATTTGGATTCGTACAAGGGTCAAGTCAATATTTTCAGTTTTAAGAAAATTGCCAGAATAATTTTTTCAGTAATCACCTGTTATTGACAAAGATATATTGTTGAAACATTTACGAATAAAACCAGGGTCGTACTAGACGGCGCGGCAGCGGTTAAAGTTAATAAAATCTCTTAAAAACAAATAAGGAAAGCAATCTATTAGTAAAGTCAAATTTCTCTAAGAACACGCCGCATCGTGGCTAAGTCACCTGTCATTTATGGCACCATGTTGAAGTCTGGTCTATTTTACGTTAAGATGTTGGCAACAGAGACAGGACTGGGCTAAGTTATTTTACCATTGCATTCACCATATTTTAAACTTGTACGGGGATCTTAATATTTTATTAGCGTGACGGCTTGCAAATAGACAGCGTTAATTTTATTTACAATAATTAAAACACTTAGCGCGCGATTATGTAAAAGTTATGGCGTTATTTATTGGCAAAACATAGATATACATTTGACATCCACTAAATTAACCAATGGAAAACGCTATGAACAACCCGGACAACATATAAGAGTTCTGACGCCCAAATATTATAGCTACGAGCCAATCAAGCGGAAAGCGGTGCGCCTGCGCATGTTTTGCGTTCAATGCTGCGTTGACAGAGTATAATTTGCATTTGCGGCGTAGTACAAAGCCGCCAAAATGCCATCCGCTTTTAAATACAAAGAGCTGCATTGGTTCTCAGTGAGCGCGAGATTTGGCAACCTATTGTGCCGTAATTAAAATAGATAAACTAGAATTTTAAGGGAAAGAAAGAAAAAACTAAAAGTCTTACTCCACAAAATTTAATAGAATAAAAATTCTTTAGGGATCTCTACATGTTTCGAACGTAAAAACGTTCATCATCAGGAGACAGAAAATAAATTTAATGCTGATGGTTTTAGCAGAAGAGAAAATTGTGTAGAACCTTAATGGAGCTTTTATGGAATTAAAAAATTGACGTGTAGAAGAGACATAATATGAAGAAAATTGATAAAGGTTAAACCACACTGAGTATGTGAAAAATTAGTGAAGGGGGTCTAAACCAACCAAATAAACTGGGGAAGAAGAAAAACCCTTCTAAAAAGAACGTGTCGAAGATTATTTAAAAAATTTTTATACGCCTTTTTAAGTATATGTCTGTAAGACATTATAAGGATAAAATTAGCCATAATTATGAAGAATTACAATCTGTAAAAAATAGAAATTAAAATAAAAGCGTAAAGAAATTAAAAAAAAATTGAAATATTTTTTGAATAAAAAGTACTTACAAAATTACATTCCAAAAAAGTGTTTTGTGGGGTACTGAGAAGCTCAGTAACCCCTCAAGCGGTTAATTTAAAACCAATAAAATTAATTTTTTTTTTAAATGTGCAACTTCTTAATTAATTTTACTGGTTTTAAATTAACCGTTTGCGAGGTTACTGAGCTTTAATCCTCAGTACCCCACAAAAGACTTTTTTGGAATGTAATTTTGTAAGTACTTAGGAACTTTTTATTCAAAAAATATTTCAAAATTTTTTTTATTTCTTTACTTCATTTTAATTTTAATTTCTATTTTTTACAGATTGTGATATCTTCATAAATAGGACTAATTTTATCCTTATAATGTCTTACACACGTATACTTAATAGTATATTAAAGTACGAGTTTCATAAGAAGCGGTTTTAGCGCCCGCGTCTATTTTAATTTTTTTAAAATTTATTGACACGGGCGCTAAAACGCCTTATGAAACATGTGCTTTATACATTTTTTTCTATTTCACCTTTTATAATCAAGAAAAATACATTTTAAAAAGAAAATAAATTCTTCAAATTTTGTAAATTTTTATGTGTAAATTTTATGTTGGTAATACTATTTTTTATCATAGGAGCCTCTGGACAACAAAAATTATTTTGCAAACTGTCATTTTTTGATTTATTGACCCATTTTCACCACGAGATTCTAAAGTTATTTTAGCGATATGAGATTTGAAATTGGACGGAATACGTTGTGTGATCCTTGTACATTCGGTACATATACAGAGCGTTCGGAAATTCGGGAGATTTTGCTACTTTTTTTCGAATTTCAAAAGACGTGATTTTATGTCACGGCATTGCAATTTAGTATAGGGAAGATGGAAAATTCAAGTAAAGTTGAAGTTAAAATCGACATTAGAAGGTTAGTAGATTGAATTTTGGATAGGATTTGGCAGAAAATGATAGCCTGAAGCATCTACAAAAGATTGATTTATAGATTTATGCAACCAACATAGATGACTGTTATCCACACAGAATAAATAAGTAAGTTATCAAGCTAGTTTTCCTCTGCGAAAAATGGGTTTTCTCGTAAATCACAAAGGCCGCGCAAGTCAATGAAATAAAACATTTAAATGTTACCAACATCAAATAAAGAAAAAACGCGTATCGAAATAGCTTCATTACGATCCGCAAATGAGGGTCGTACTGAACTCATTATGAACGTGAAATAGAAAAAAAAGTTTTATACACTTTTTTTAAATAATCTTCGACACCTTCTTTTTGAAAGGTTTTTTCTTCTTCCCCAGTTTATTTGGTTGATTGAGACCCCCTTCACTAACTTTTTCACACACTCAGTATGGTTTAACTTTTATCAATTTTCTTCATATTACCTACTGTCTTATCTACACATCAATTTTTTAATTCCATAAAAGCTCCATTAAGGTTCTACACCATTTTCTCTTCTGCTAAAACCATCAGCACTAAATAAATTTTCTGTTTCCTGATGATGAACGTTTCTACGTTCGAAACATGTAGAGACCCCTAGAGAATTTTTATTCTATTGAATTTTGTTGAGGAATACTTTTAATTTTTTTTTCTTTCCCATACTTTCAACTCCACTTAAAGCATGGACTATTTCTTCAAAATAAAATTAACTTAAAATAGTAAATATATTTTTTAATTATATACTTCCATTTGTATTATGTGTTTTGTTAAAACTGTAACTGCTGCAAAATTCCAAGCAAAGTGTAGGTACGCTGTACAGTCGCATAGATAGAAAAATAATTATATACCATTCCTCGTCATTATCAAAGGAAAAAATAAAACTGAGCCAAATGCCAGGGACCGCTCTCTCTAATTATAATCATTGTTCGGAAAACCAAAACTGGTCATTATACTCGTTTCACAGAAATTTTGCTGCAACACAACTGTGTAAGTGTGTAGAGTAGTTTAGACGACTGCGGTCTTAAATACAAAGGTAAAACATGTGGTATTATTTACCTATTTAAATTACTATACCTACATACACGTAGGGAAAATGTTTGTCCGCCCATCTCTTAGTAATAAGTTAGAATAGTACAAATCGTCGCCTTTCTAACGAAGGGACCTAACTAGCATTTGGCAAATTTTACAGGAGAGCTAAAAACGAAAATGAGTTGGGTGTTGTAAGACAACGCAGTCGATTTAGCTTTGAAGCTATGAATTTCTTTCTTTTGTATTTAGTTAGCTAATATAGCTTACAATAAGCCAATGATAGTGTCACCTATAAGAAGTTACACACAGTTTGTATTTTTGGTTATGTTTGTAGATATGCCACTACGTGAGAAATATTTGTCGGGTTATGTTAGTTAAGCCGCGGTTTTGTAAAATTTTAGAAATTTATAAATTGAAATGAATACAAGTGGCTTGCAGTGAAGCAAAAAATTACATCCTATTGAATAATAAAACAACAGTAATTTTTGTATTAAACTTTAATTAAAATAAACAAAACCATAAAACGTTGGGTTTACAAAACCAAGAGCTCTTTAATTTATTAGTATTAGGTTTAATTTTATAATTAAAAAAAAAAACGATCGTAAGTAACTAATTTTCTTCATGGGGTAAGTTTTTATAAAACTGTTGAATATCGGGCAGACGAATCACTGGCGTAAGGCTTTCATATAGGAAAACTAAATCATTGTATTTTTTTTTTGGTAAGTTAAACAGGCCCTTTATTTAATGGTTGAAGTTTGATTTCCTTATGTTTATTTTTAGTCTTTCAAGTTCTATGGCATCATAATTATCATCCCAGTGACTAAACTTAAAAAAAAGTTTCGTGGGTTCATCTTTTGTAACCATAAACTCTCTCATTTCCGTGCATTTGACATTTTGACCTCTTTCGCTCATTCTAAAAGAGAGTATTCCTAATTCTTGCGATAGTTTCTTAAAATCAATAAAGTCTAAAGAATTCATGGGGTCTACTAAATAAGGTTGCTTTCATCTTGCTAATTTCATATGTAACTGTAAGGGTTCAAATATATCCCTAGCTCCAGATATTGCCGTATGGATCGCGCTGTAGACAGAGTCTCCTTCACTTTGTCCGTGATTGGACTCAAAAAATCTTAAAGAAATTAAAAGAATACACGGCAAAATAAAAACAAATACCAATACCAATAATTAAACACTGGAGAAATAAAACAAACACTGCTCTCTTCCTTAGTAGCTCTCGACAACTGAACCTGTAATAAGTGAATAGTTTTTCTCAGGAATAGACCTGTCTGAAGATTGGTCTGTTCGTGTTATTATTAAATTATGATATTTTAGGAGGAACCTAACACACGAAGAGACCTAACTTTAGATAGGTCGATACGTGTGAATATTATGTTGGGTTTATGCAGATAGTCCATATGTATTTTAATTTGTGCAGGTCCTACCATCAGACATGGAGATATGCCACTTTGTGAGACAAAAGAGTTACATGAGAACAGTTAGATCCCAAAATATCTCAATTTTTACAAATATGTTAGTTAGGTCACTTCGTGAGAAGGGCGACGAAATATGAAGTATCGCAAAGCAAACAGAGGTAGGTAGATTATGTTTCCCCCGCTCCATCGTATTGCATCTTGCTCATGGCACTTGCTGGTGGCACGCCGCGCCGCTTCGATCCTATTAATATCAAATAAATATTCATTTTTTCGTACGTTGCCGCCTGAATGAAAGGTTGAAAGGATCAGGATCAAGCAAAACGCATCGAGCCAGCCAGATCCGATGCGATGGAGTGGGGGAAACATAATCTACCTATTTCTGTTTACTTTGCGATACTTTATATTTGTATACTATTCTAACTTATTACTAAGAGATGGGCGGACAAACATTTTCCCTACGTGTATAAGCGATGTGATATTATTACCTATGAGTCAACTTTTAGGGCGTCTTTTACGGGAACGTTGGTGTAGAAACAAGGATTAAAGAACACAAAAACAATACGTTAAAAGGAGAGACCGAAAAGTCAGGTGCAGCTGACCATGCCTGGAAACATGGTCACCATATCATGTGGTCAGAAGCTGAAATCCTACATAAGGAACCACACTGGAGGAAAAGAAAGTTCAAGGAAGCTGCTGCTATTCACCAGAACCCAGGCTGCTTTAGTAAACCATCCTTAGAGATAAGAAATATCTGGAAACCTTTGTTAGATATATGTAATCTTAGGATAAGATCGCGGGCCAACTGAACGCATGACCTCAGTTATGCTTTAGTGCACCTAGCTAGTATAAATAGTCCTGTAGTTACTTTACTTATTTAGTATTCACCTGAAGACGACTGGAGATACTTACCAGTTAAAACGTTGTGATTTAAAACAAATAAAGACAATGAAAGTCCAAAACTCTTTCATCATTCAAGAAACATCATTGTCTCCAAGCTTCAAACTGTTTAATACTATATGTGACAGCAACGTGCTTTCCTACTGTAAGACAACGAAAACTGCTAGACCGTCGTGTAGTGATGCTATCATGGTAATTTACCCAATAGGAAATAGGAGTTAATGCTACCATAGAATGGTTTATAGCCATTATTGCTCTGAATACTCACAGTAATTATCAAGTTCTATTGGGGATGTAATCTGGTTTTATATACTGTAGTAGTTCTTATTGGCAGTTGTAGTGAAACTTGCCATTATTCATAATAATATTTGCTTGCTACGGTTAATAAACCATATACTTACCACTAAAATTCAATACTGTAGTTCTAAAAAATTTAAATAGCTTCTAGTGTGATATTATTTTTGTCGTTTAACATTACGTACTAATGATGTGTTGTGTGAAATAATAATCTTCTATTGCTTTATCTGACATGCAAAGTTAAAAAAATTTAAATACAAAATAAAAATAAATTAATTGAAACAGGTATTGGTACGATAAAAAAAATTCAAATTTAGTGAGGATAGCTAGAAGACTCCGAATAATGAAGTGACCTGCGTTGACGTTAAAACTAATAATAGGGTGCGCGGCGATTGCTGATCGGTACGAACCCCCACCAACGTCTTGTGAATTGTAGGTTCTAACGGATACAATTTGTTTTTGGGGACGCTGTTCTGCTTTCTTAATTGTAGAGAAAGCTCTTTACTGTGAACAAAATGCGTCGCATTGAAAAGATACAGTTTATTTCTCAACAAAATTGCTCTATTAAAACTGGTTCATTATTCAACAAAACTGTGCTGCTAATGGAACTGATTACTACCAATAAAAACACTGTTCTAGCAAATCTGGAATTGGTATAAGACGATTTTTTTTTAATATGGCCAAAACGGAAATACAACTGTCCTTCCTTGTTCAAAAAGTTGATAATTCATATAAAAGCCCAAGCTATTATTTATATAAATTAACTAATTTAGTTTTCAATAAAAAGGACACTATAAGTACAAAATAAAAGAAATAACCCGATAATTTTCTCAAAAAAGAGCCTTCTTGTCCACTTCCGCACCTGTCCTACGTAGCAACTGCTAAATTGGACACAATTTAATTGTTTGATCAAAATACAATTATAATAAAAACAATATATCATAGATTTGGTTATTCCTTCTACTAAAATATTCAATGACATAACCGAGATAACCCGCAATAGTCTTTGCACTATTAGCTTTCTAGGACTGTCACCTCGGAAAAATGTCCATTCCGCACCTACGAAATCCACACATTAAGACAGCGTCAGTTTGGCATCAGTGCGTTTTTATCATTTCTGGTTTTGTTATAGTGTTGTGCGCCGCTTAAAGATATTGGTAAGTACCCGTTTTTTGATATATATTGGCAAACAGTTAATTAAAAAAGAAAGTAAAAAATGCTTACTTTCTTGCGTGTCCTCTCTGCACCGCAGTTTCCGTTTACGTTACGTATTTCTTTTAGAAAAATAGATTATGGTATGGTGCATTTTTAGGTCGGCAAAACATAACCTAAGAATAATTCGAATCAGCGTTGCCAGATTTTGTGAATAAATTAAAAAGTCAAAAAATGTCCATTCGGCACCGTCCGTTCCGTGCCTGTTTTACGTTGGTGCGGATTGGACAGTTAGGTGCGGATTTGACATAAATAAGTATTTATCGGTGTTGGTTAATGGTAATGTTGTCTTTTCTTAGTACTTATTTGAAATTTACATTTTGATTTTTAATAAATAGTTCTTTAACTTTTTATATTGATTTAATCGAATTTAATCATATACGATGTCCAATCCGCACCTTAAGTGTCAAGTCCGCACCTTTTGTAAAAACGGTTAAAAAAAAGTTGAGGCACCCAATTAATATTTTTAGTCTATTTTTTATAAAGACTCGAAACGTTCTTAAATTTCCTTAAAATATTCTAGGGGCATTTACCGATGAAAAATATATCCCAAAATATTATTTTTATATTTGGGTCAATAAATTTTCCTCTTAGTTTTTTTCAAGATAGTATTTTATTCACACAAGATATATTTTTTGAAGATCTGGACGTCTATTCTCCAATTTAAGAGAAGTGAACGCTCTCTCGCGAGAAGGGACAATTCACATCATATGCTCACATCGTATGGAAATGAATAGTAATTTTAAGTTTCAAAAATACAGTTTAAACATTTTTAAGAGAAAAAGTAATCACTTCTCTTGAAATGATCATTCGCCTATTCCGAGAATAGACGTCCTGTTGTAATTTAAGTTTTGTTAATATATAATGCATAATTTATTATTACTTTTTAGCATAAAAAATTGCCTTGGTTTTTAAGGTGCGGAATGGACCAAATTATCGACCTTTTTGAGCAAAATAGCGTTTTGAGACCTTATTTTACAAAAAGTTGTTGATTTTATTCCCGAATATCTATCCTCACACCTTTGTTAAGTAAGGCAAATAACAAAAATATTAATATCTAAACTTTATAAAATTAGAGTATAAAAAATTGTTTTGGCCATATTAAAAAAAAATCGTCATAACACTAATGCGGGTTTGGTACACTAGTAATTTATTTAATATGGGTTAATACAAAATAAGCTATCAATACAAATATGTCTTAGGAAATCTGTTGTATAAGATCATTTTCCTCAGTGCAACATTCAATAGCAAATAAACTATTAGTGAATAATATACTGAATACACTCCTGTGCAATATTTGTAGGTGGCATTTTGAGCATTTTTTGCATGAGGTTCTTGTAAGGAAAACTTTTTCGATAATTTTGCGTTTATATTGAACGTACGTACTTTACATTATACTGTTTTTTTTTAACTTAAATAGTTTCTTGACAAATACCAGTACAATTCTTTTTCATCTAAATTAATTCGTAATGTCCATACCCGGAACGTTTGTGGAGAGAAATAAAAGAAAATAAACACCACTATTAATTACACCAAGTTCCAAGACAGCAGATGTATTAATTAAAAATTGACAGCCTAATGTCTGTTAATATACCGTGGAAAATTGATGAGTTTACCGCTTTGTTACTCTGCAAATATAGCATCATTTGTCATTTTTACCTTTTATGTCTCTTGGCCTAGATACAGCGTGTCGGGATATAGACAATATTAACAAAATTAAAATCATTTTTTTACACAGCAATTAACACTGTCGTACCTTCCAATCCATTAGAGCTTATTATTGGAAACAATTTACTTTGCAAACAGTATTGACTAAATAATTAAAATTTTAAGCAATTATACCCTGTTACAAACTACTAGAACTTAAATTCATATTTCCAT
This sequence comes from Polydrusus pterygomalis, assembly GCA_963969555.1. Classification (NCBI taxonomy): domain Eukaryota; kingdom Metazoa; phylum Arthropoda; class Insecta; order Coleoptera; family Curculionidae; genus Polydrusus; species Polydrusus pterygomalis. The sequence continues at coordinate 15,016,849 of OZ018383.1, forward strand.
TAAAAAATTAATGTTGTTTTATTTTTTTCTTTAATTTTATAATAATTTTTCACATTTATTCTGGTTATGATCTGTCCTTGTTTCATTATCATTGATTAAATAGGTACTGTACAGGGTGTCCGGAATAGTAGATTCTGTAACGAGGTTGGAATGAAAATTCGATCCGAGTGAAAGATTCCGAACGCGAGCGTAGCGAGCGTGAGGAACCACGAGTATCGAATTTTCATTCTAACCGAGTAGCAGACTATATTTTCTTCACGACCATCCAGTTCCATATCTGATTCATCCGATTTTTCACTCATTTTCTGACTTGCACTAAAATTTGTCTGAAAATAATTATTACAACGCGGCCATTTTTATCTGACACTGGCAGTTTCGAAATTCATGGCAACCTATGTCGTTTATATCAATTACAGAATATTTATTCCGTATCTTGTTGTGGAATGAAAATACACGCAAAACGCATAAGAAGCAAGTGTTTCAGAATAAATATTCCAACTCAAGAGCGAGAATTTTTACATTCTATTATCAAAAATGATTTTGAAATTATTGCATTCAGTAATGGTCGTGGAGAAAATACGTGTACAACGTTTGACGACAGACTCCTGACGTCAAAATAGGTCGATCTAAGCCGACCTAGTTATATCCAAAATTTTCTCGTTTAGCCGGTAGATGGCGTCAAAAATTTGTAAAAATATTGGTTTTTCCTAAATTACGTGAAAACCTGCTAATCGATTTTAATGATTTTTAGTATGTAGACATACTATCAAATGACGTTTTCTAGTGATATAGTCACCGGCTGTAAATAAGTGAAAGTGTTATAAGTGATTGGTATAATACGTCCACATTTCTCATCATTTTTTATATGAACGGCTTTATTACAACCCAGATATTTTTGTAGAGTGACTGGATGTATTTGGAAGCTATTTTACCTCTTTAATATTTTTCGTTGAATGAGCTGTTTTGCCAGAAGAAAATATTTACAATTATCTGCATACATCAATTATTAACAATAAAAATAAAACAAAGTACAACAAAGTTGAAAGTAGGTATGTATTGTAAGAAACTAAGTAAAACAAAAACATTACTTAAGCAAATGTGTAAAATGACCGCCATCTGATCATCATCATCATCATGATGATAATCATCAAAATGATTGTTACAGGTAATTTGATTTTAATATTATTACTAATAATACTAAATATTGCAAAAATTTTCTTCTGGCAAAACAGCTCATTCAACGAAAAATATTAAAGAGGTAAAATAGCTTCCAAATACATCCAGTCACTCTACAAAAAGATCTGGGTTGTCATAACGCCGTTCATATAAAAAAGGAGGAGAAATGTTGACGTATTATATCACTTTTATAACACTTCCACTTATTTACAGCCGGTGACTATACTACTAGAAAACGTCATTTTATAGTATTAGTCTACATACTAAAAATCATTAAAATCGATTAGCAGGTTTTCACGTAATTTAGGAAAAACCAGTATTTTTACAAATTTTTGACGCCCTCTACCGGCTAAACGAGACAATTTTGGATATAACTAAGTCGGCTTAGATCGACCTATTTTGACGTCAGGAGTCTGTCGTCAAATGTTGTACACGTATTTTCCGGACACCCTGTATATTTTTGCAAATCATAATGCTGAAAAGATGGTGAAGGCGGAGGAAAGTTACCGATGTCCGGTCCTGTTTCTTTAGCCAACCTCTTTATAACGTATAAAAGATCATAATTTAATTGCGTACCATTAATGACAAGTGACATGGCCACGATATGAAGAGATCTTGGAAAAAATTTGTAAAATTATACTATGTCCATTTTATTATGAGAAAAATAATGATGGAAACCCATTTTACAAAGGTGTCGTTTTATAACATTAGAAAAAGGAAGGTTATAAGTACATTTCAAAAAGTGACAAACCTGTCAAATAATAAATATACCTAGTACATTTTCTGATTTTTATGGAGTATTTTTAAAGTGCATATTATGTTAGGTAAACATAAGTAACAGACAAAACTATTTTCAATAAGTAACAAAATTTAAATTTTTACTCCTTGGCATTTATATGTAACTAGCGTGTACCCGGCATGCGTTACAACCCGCTGGTATAAATACAAACCCGAACTAACCCGATATATTAGTACCCGGCATGCCACTCTCTGAAATTGCACCCGTGCGAAGCCGGGGCGGGTAGCTAGTTATACATAAAAACCGTCCCCTTGAATCACTCTATCTATTAAAAAAAAACGCTTCAAAATCCGTTGCGTAGTTTTAAAGATTTAAGCATATATAGGTAGGGACGGGCAGACAGCGACAGCGACTTTGTTTTATACTATGTTAAGATTAAGAAGAAGGGCGGATTATATGCACTTAAATTCAGCCAAAATATGCGCATAGATATGCCTTGCTTGCCTTTAAAATATGCAGTTATTTGCATTTTTTTACCAAATATGCATACTGTATGAAATATTTCCTAATTTTTTATAGTAAAATGAGGTAAAGAAATACATTGGGTTCTAAAAAATATGCGTATTTTTAAAAAAATGCAAAAGAAAAACAAAGAAAAATAAAAGTAAACAATTTTTTAACCTAAAATTTTATGAAGGGCATTTATTACTAAATATTTGTATTTTCAACTAAAAAGGATTGTCTTCTATTAGTAAAAATATGTTTATACAAAGAGAAGTTTTTTTCAATATCTATATACTGATGTAATCGGGCAATACTGCAACTTAGGTAGCAAAATATAAAACCAAGATATAACTTCGTTGGATGGTCTACCCCCTTTTACTGCAGTTAAGAATTTATCCTTTATTCTTTTTTACAGTCACATTCAATTTGTTGCTTACTTCACCTCCTACTTTACCTGGAATATTGTTACATTTAGCGGAAAAAGTTTCAACAAAACTAATTGGGTCTCTTAAAACTTAAAAAAACTTAAATTTCTACTCTTCAACGAGGATATTATGTCCGGTATAAAACTGAAATTAACCTTAATAAAATCAAGATTTTTAGCTATACTTGCACTTTTTAACAGCTCTTTACTTTGCACAACACACTGCGAATCGTCATCTAAATCCAAAATTAGTTCTTTAATGGCTTCGAAATTCTCTGCGTAGAATATTGCGACCTTAAACCATGTTCCCCACCGGGTAATTACAGGTTCTGGAGGTAAACTAACTCCTGGTAATCAGGTAATCTCTCCTTATACAACTGCAATCTTAGAGGTGCCTTTAAAAGCACATTTGAAATTAATTTATTTACCAAAGAAGGTTTATTTACCAGAAGTATGTATTACAAATCGATATAAATACAGTTTGTATAGCAGATAATAATAACGCATTATTAAGTGACAATAATCCGGCCATTCGAGATTGCATCCCGAAATAGGCAGGTAGTAATTTTAACACATAAGTTGCATCCCGGGTACAACGAAATTGCATCCCGAAGGCCAATTTTATAAATAAGATTAGATTCAGCTTAGTATTGACAGTGTTGTCGAACCGTTTTCTTTAGAAGATTGTATTTCTAGAAATTGTCGATAAGGAAAATCCAACTTGAACTTGACATACTCTCCAATCGGTTCTAAAAGGTGTATTGGTAACCGGTTTGTTCATTGTTACCCAGAGCATTTTTTTAAATTTACTTTTTCAGCCAATATTTTTTTAACTGAACTTGACAAACTTACTCTCCAAGGAAAATCCAACTTGGACTTGACATACTCTCCAATCGGTTCTAAAAGGTGTATTGGTAACCGGTTTGTTCATTGTTACCCAGAGCATTTTTTTAATTTACTTTTTCAGCCAATATTTTTTTAACTGAACTTGACAAACTTACTCTCCAATCGGTTCTAAAAGGTGTATTGGTAACCGGTTTGTTCGTTGTTACCCAGAGCATTTTTTTTAAGTTACTTTTTCAAGCAATATTTTTTTAACTGAACTTAACATACTCTCCAATCGGTTCTAAAAGGTGTATTGGTAACCGGTTTGTTCGTTGTTACCCAGAGCATTTTTTTTATTTACTTTTTCAGCCAATATTTTTTTAACTGAACTTTACAAACTTACTCTCCAATCGGTTCTAAAAGGTGTATTGGTAACCGGTTTGTTCGTTGTTACCCAGAGCATTTTTTTTAATTTACTTTTTCAACCCATATTTTTTTAACTGAACTTGACAAACTTACTCTCCAATCGGTTCTAAAAGGTGTATTGGTAACCAGTTTGTTCGTTGTTACCCAGAGCATTTTTTTTAAGTTACTTTTTCAACCAATATTTTTTAACTGAACTTAACATACTCTCCAATCGGTTCTAAAAGGTGTATTGATAACCGGTTTGTTCGTTGTTACCCAGAGCATTTTTTTTTATTTACTTTTTTCAACCAATATTTTTTTAACTGAAACAAAAAGAAGTCAGATCCTTTAGGAATTTTCGATCGATCTATATTTTATACTAAGTCTGTATGATTACAGTCTTATTAGATAAATTATTTAAAAGAACCAAATTGTCGTGATAAACTTTCTATAGGGGTCTGGCAACATTGCATTAATTTTATATGGTATAAGGACCACTCGACTACAGGTGACTCTTTTCTGTTTGGGATGCAATTTCGTTGTGACCTTTTCTAGTCTAGGTAACAACACCTTTTTCGGGATGCAACTTCGAATGGGCCCAATAAACAACCCCTAACTATATACCTGCAAACTCCGGAAACCCCCAAGAAATACCTTGCGTATAAACAATATGTAAATATAATTGTTATAATATTGAGGTTGGAAAATCCCTGAAATAAGTACCGAACTGGACATTAAACCTTTAACGTTTTAAATTTTTTGATAAAGCCGAAAACATAAAAATATTTTGGGAGAAATTAACCTACACTCATGTTCTTATTGGTGTTTTCAACCCCTCAACATTTACCAGTTTCGTACAAGGAATAAAAATTTGACATTTGGAACTTATGTATAAGTTAACATGCACTTTTTATGCGTTATATCTCTAATTTGGGACACCCTGTATCTATATTTTCTTTATCGGTACAAAATAATATTTATCCTAGATATTACAGGTCACTGAAAAACAATTTTTGTAACATTTAGCTTCAAGGGACATCTCACCCACCGTCAATTTTAAAAATTACCGGTTTGATTGATGTAAGCACTTATTATAACAAAAAACATCCGTAAGAAACGTATTTAAAGATTTGTAGTTAGAGCCTTTTGACCGCTTACAAAAAAATATTAATTATAGATAATAATGTTTAGACAAATTTTAGGATGAAGCTCTTAAACTGTTTTAAAAATAATATTATACATTTGTAGTGTTTTATAAAGAAAACTGCTTCTAACTGCTTCTTAAGAATATTCCTGCATGTTCCATAAGATCTTCCCACTTCTTGGGACAGGCGTCTTATACAATTTGTTGGCGTATTTTGCATTATTTCACGAACGTTTGCAACAAGTTCTTCTGTTCTTACAGATGGTCTTCCTGCTCCTTTTTTGTGTCGTATAGAACCTGTTTCCCTAAACAGAGCCACGGTTCTTTTCAGGAAATGATAAAAATCCCCAGCAATAAAAGCAAGGTTAGAAAAATGTTCGTGAAAATCGTCCATGCACAAACCCGGATTGTATTGTCACTCACCATTTACTCTAACCCCGTTTCGAAACTACGCTTCAACCATTATTGTTTCGTGCCTGTTCCGTAAAGCCCATTGTGTGAATTGTTCAAGAAATTGGAAAAATTAGCGATGAATCGAATTACTTGTAACGACTGTCAAAGATGACAGAATAACTGATTGATTGTTAATTCAGGTAGTTACTGACACCCAACAGGTATTAAGCTCTACGTCTAAGCATTACGTCCTTAGATGCAAGGCCCTCTTTGATGCATTTTGCCTTGCAGATCCACCGATATCCATAATCTGGCAGATACTATTGTAAATCGTTAATTTTAACAACCATTGACCAATCCCGCTTCTGATAAACGCGATTTTACAAATTAAGAGCACCGTATTATAGTGATAATAAAGTCAAAACTTGCTTGGACTGATATAGCAGCGCTTAAATTAAGAAATCATTTTTTTAATCTGAATCCAGGCGAAGACTAACGATTATTATAGTATCCGTATAAACTTATATTAGGTATACTTACAACTGCTTCGGAATTTTTTTTATTGGCGAATAAAAATAATTTTACCGTTCTCCCATCAACATTGTTTATCCCTAATGATCTAAAATGAGTTTTTAGCAAGATGGGCACTAAAACCCAAAAGCGAGGGCTTTACTGATTTGTAATTTCGGTTTATGGCGAAATAATTGGCCAGAAACAAAGGTTATTTGCCTGATTGCCAGTCGGCTATATTTCTGATAGAGTATTTAAAAAGCGCTTTTTAGTATCAACTTATACGCTGCAGAGTCGGATTTAGGATTTGATCTTGGGGGCGGGCGAATCCTAAATTAGATATTAGGTCAAGGGCAGATGGTAAGGGAATAACGCTCCGAAAAATCCGCGTTGAGAAAAGAAGGGTGGGGGAGGAAGGGGAATTTGAGGTATACGATACTAGAATAGGGATAGAATTTTTTTTTTAAAGTAAATATCTTTGATTACCTAGTAAAGTTGTTAAGGGAACGCACAACTTGGTATATTCGCATGAGAAATATAGAGGGGCATACTTAACCGCGGCAAGGGGGAGAAAAAATGTTTGTGTTTTGCTTGGCTACTTAGAAGTAATGTTAAAGGAACTCGGGTAATGAATATTTATGAAGTAGTAACATGTTTTATTTAGCAAAAAGCTATAATTAAATATTTTTTAATACGTTTTTTTAAAACATTTTAATAGATTTATTTTTAAATTTTAAAACGCAACCATCTTTTAACAAAAACAGACAGAAAAGTTAAACATTTTGCAAATTGTATCAAATGTTACGTATCATTTTGTTTTTTTAATTAATTAAATGTATTTTTAAAATTTTTTTAAATAGTTTTAATGATATTTGAGATTTAATAGAATTTTCCAAATTATTATATTCTATCAATCCTTTATGAAAAATATACTTATAAGCTAATGTTTTAGACACTCTATCCACATAAAAATTTTGATTGGTTCTTGTTCTACAGTGTGACCAGTAAAGTCCGCATCATATGGGATTTTTTTTTATTAACAGTTCAGCATCAAGTTCTGCTTCAATCGAGATGAAAATTAAGCAAAAAAATAGTATTCACGTGATTCGCATTATCTGTCAAATTAAAATTTTTTCCAAAAAAATTATTCAAAAAGTATCCAAAAAAGTTATTAGAAAAAGTTTTTTTAAATGCAGTTTCTATCCCACATGCAAAATTTTAGCTGCATAAGATAATTTTGATTTTTACCCATATTTTGTAAATTGCACCACTTTTGCAAAATAAGACACAACGCAATCTACATAAAACTTCTTAGTTTTGACAATGTTTGCAGATACATTTTCTTTAAAGTAGCGCTATATTAAAAGTGTGTTTTTCTGCAAAATCAGAATTGGGCTATTAAAATTTGGTCGCATGTGATGCAAAGTTTATTTGTTTTTGACCCTGTATAAGGTAACGTCATAAAATAAGTATTTTTGAAAACGTAGTTTATGTCTGAAAGTAATACATCTTAATATTAAGACAAAAAAGAACAGTGTCATCAGTAAAGTGTTCATTAAGTGGAAAATAAATTTTAGTGGTGGGTAAGAAAGCAAAATTATCTTATGCAGCTGAAATTTTGCATGTCTGCCAGAAACCGCATATAAAAAAACATCTTCTAATAACTTTTTGCGATATTTTCAGAAATAACCCCACTTTTGAATTTGACCTATTATACTTTCTTGAGGAACTTCTATATTATTGATTTTTTTTATAATTATAAATATATTTTTGGTTAGTTAACTTAAGGCGTGTTAATAAAAACGGTTTTTGTTCGTGGTTTTCGTTTTCTTTGTGTATTTGGGCCGGTTGCCTGTTATTTCCCCGGCCGGTTTAGTTCCCCATCCACCCCTGTGCTCGAACACCATGTATACACGGTTAACCGAATTTTTATATTTTATGCGGTGATAGACTAATGAACAACTAATGGAAGAACATAATCTAACCAAAAATTTAAGTATTTACATACTATTTACATAATAAATCTCTCAACCGTGAACCGTCACTTACACAGACCGAAACCCGTAATTACAACAGATTTAAGCAAAGTTATATAAGACAGAAATAAATTCCAAATTTCTTTTTAATTTGCTGTTGTTTGTTAAAATTAATTTCCATATTATTTTTATTGTTAACAATGTAATAATGATAAGGCATTGTATTATTAGGATTTATTAGAAATATCATAAAGAAACGTTTAAAATTGTTTATGATTAATTGGGGATGGTTACATGGGGATGACCAGTTATTATCATGGACATTTACCACAAAATGCAAATGTAAAATGTTTAAAATACACACTACACAAAAAACAGCCACAGAAACACTTAAAAAACACCAAAATCGGAAGAAAATAATATGAAGCAAACCGACGCGTGAGCTTACTACGGCCCACTGCTGATCTGGGAACTTTAACGATGAAACCCGAAACCAAATCAGCTGTTAATGTCAAATGTCCTTGTCTTCTGTCGAAACGCTTTGTTTTAAGAGAAAGTTAACTCTATCTGTTATTGACTTTTCAGAAAACCGAAATAACATAGGGGAGATCCGGGCAGCCCCGCCCACTTAAGCAAATATTGATGTTTTGAAAGATGTAATAACTGTCTCGATATACTGAAAAATGTTCTAAATACGTTCGTCTATTGTCTTTATTATTATTTACTTAATTTTGTGTAAATTTTTTTTTTTACTTGTCATCGTCGTTTAATTAAGTTGTTTGCTATGTACGGGAAAGAAAAGGGAAGGAAACTCCTTTCGGTTTTTAAAATCGATTTTTAATTTTTTAACACTTTTTAAATATTTTAACTTTGTTTTCGTCCAATTATACAACATGTTCTTGTCTTTTTCATGTTTTTAAAATTTGTTTACATTCATTCGTGTAAGTGGCACTTGGGCCCTTCGGTGCTGATGATGGCACTTTCTAGTGCCGAAACATGTCCACCTGTATAAACTGACTTCTTATGAATTATTTGTGGAGACGACTGTGTGTTTTTTCCCCATATCTTCACGGCTCCACTCTGAGATAATGGACTACTTCCGTAAAATTTTATCTGATATTTATTTTAGAATGGGTTGACAACAAATTTACATACAAAAATCGCAAATATAGGACTTAAAACCACTTTGACCAGTACAGTCTTTGTGTGCCCATTTGTTACACACACCAGATTTGAACCATGTTTCAATTTTCCCAAATTCATGGCAGATAATGCAAAGTTTCTGTTCCCTGCAATCTTCCATGTCGCCGGAACTTTCGTCGTTGTATATTACTTCGACTGATTCATCACTGCTAGCGCCCGGAACGTTAGCGGGCGGCGCTGCCCGAACTAGGCTTTCTTTACAAAGTAGACTGTCTACAAAAATACAAACTAGTTATCAAAAGACTAATACTGTTCAATAAACTAGAATTAATTCCCTTCAATTTCATATATAAATTATATTGTTTATTGATAATTTACTCTATTTACCGTTAATTTAAAGCTGACTAGACATAAAACGCACAACCTCCAAAAGCTGTTGTCGGTCGAATAAACGTTTAAAATGTAGTTTTCAACCTGTTTCTTGTATTGAGCCACATATTGGTTAGTTATGCACCCGACCAATAGATGACACTACTTAATACATCGCATCATTTCAGTGATATTGCGATGAGCGGTGTTACCCGCTGGGCGGGGCTACCCGGATCTCCCCTAACCCTAAATTTTCCCAGTTGGTGGGCGTCGATCGCTACGAAGTTTCAGTCAGTTGGAATGATGCTGCCAACAATTAGTGGATGGCAACCTATAGAAATCAAAACCCCATTCGTACAGTGATATTATAGTGTAGTTATATGGCATATTAATTCTACCTTTACTTCATAGGCCTGTTAGTATATTCCTATTTATTATTTTGATAAATGACAGTACACTAACCAAAACCATGTATAGTCCAACTAAACTAGATGTAAATTTTATTCAAAACATTGGGAACCAGGCGCCCTTTCTGTTATGTTTCTGTCAAACACCTAAATATATGTTCTCTGTGATAAAAATACATTTGCCATGCAGGGGCAGTAAATCTAAATAAATAGATTATCCATATTTATTGCGAATTAAGCTAATGAATGTTATTAATATAAAATATGTAAAAATAATGCACATAACACACGAGAGAATCTAGTGGTAAGGAATAGTTGATGGGAGGTTCTGAAACCTTGCAAGTAGACTAGGCGATAAAAACTTTTGAGTCCTATTTACGATAAAATTCAGCGGTGATTCGTCGTCATGTTTTTAGTTTAAAATGAAAGAGAACAAGTCAATTAAACTATAAATCTTATAAAATCGAATATAAAAACCACCAAAATAACCAATCTTGGATGTTATCGCGTACCTAACCTCAAGTCAAATATTGGTTGGTTTTTACTATTGATTTTTACAATTTGGCAAAAACTTGGGTACGTGTAAAACATTTTTAAGCACAATTTCTTGTTTAAGAATTTGAAAGAGTTTTTGCCCGAGAACTTGACCCGTGGAATACTTTCACCCTAGGATTAATATAAACATACCTAGGTATTTACTTTTTCTTTTATATAATATAAGTAGAGAAAATAGACCAGGGCTGAAGCCTTTGAAAATGGTAAAAACTGAAAAAAAATAGTAGGATGAAACCCATTGAAAAAGAAAGAGAATATAACAAAAATGAAATAAAAAAATAATTACGGGCGATCCGAGGTAGGAAAGTGGAAGGGGGTGAGTTTTTAAGGGTAAAAAACGATTTATCTCGATTTCCGGAAAAACTACAAGTCCTATGGAAAAACGTTAAATAGCAAAGTTGTAGGTAATAAAAAGATCTAAAACTTTTGTATTTACACTTTTTTCACATAACCCCAAAATTTATGTAAAAAATTTAAATAACCAAGTGGTTGGTTTTTTATTTTTATCTTTTACAAAAAAAATTTTTTTCCCGAAATTTGGCGAAAACTTACCTTTTTATGTCCCAAACACACTGTAATTTTTTTGATTTAAAATATTAATTTTTTCACCTTATTTTGAATAAATATCGAAAAAGCACCCCAATTTTAGATAATATAAATATCTAAATATCTGCTTTGTTAAAAAAATCGGTGGGCTTTTTGGTCGTTGAAATCTCTACTTTCTGATGGTGTAAAAAAATATACATTACTATGGTAAATGTTCTCAAAAAATGCGAAACGAAAAAAACTCGAATCTGAATTAACTTTATTAACTGATTTGGTTGTTAATTATAGTAGTATATTTCGACTTGCAATTTCTTGTTTATCAATGTAACATAGAATCTTACGTTTTTCGAGTAATTAAGTATAAATTTTAATAAATAGCTCGAAATTGTACATAATAATCGGTCGCCCGCGCTTAGTACAACCACGGTATAATGTCGATATATGTACTCTGGTACAACCTTGAGAGCGCGCAACTCGCTTGTCTAAGAGTATAGCCTGCCCGTTGGAATAGGGCTACGTTTGGTTTGAATTATTTTAATTGATTGCTTACATACATTGCGTTCTTGGTTTTTTAAGTAAAGTATTCTTGGATTCTGTTTGAAATAATTGCAGGGAGGGCGGCGCCCCAGAGCCCTTCATTAACGAGCCGCCACTGTCTACACACTCTATCATTATGGTAATCGCATTAAAAGTTTACATTATGTAGAATAATGCAGATGTATTTATTAAAGTTTTCTACGATGAATAGCCAAAGATTAGAGTGGCGTGACCAATGAGAATAACAATAATAAAATTAAACTATTTAACAGTATTTTGCGAAAATTAATGCGAAAAGTGAACTTTTAAAGTTATAAGACCGAGGAAATAAACTAATTAAATGAAAATTGTTTATTTATTTTATGATAAAAAACCAAGAAACTTTGTACATATTTTCTCTGCTAAAAAATAATTATAACTGAGTTTTAATAGGTATATTATTGCAATGGTTGTTTAAGGTTCTTTGTCTATACAGGGTGATTCACGGTGGATGGTAAATACGTTAGACGTATAATATGACGATCCAGCTAACAAAACGTTATGAAAATTCGATCATACCGTGCGAGCAATAATTATTTGCATCAAAGAGGGCCTTGCATCTAAGGATGTAATGCTTAGCCGTAGAGCTTAATACCTGTTGGGTGTCAGTAACTACCTGAATTAACAATCAATCAGTTATTCCGTCATCTTTGACAGTCGTTACAAGTAATTTGATTCATCGCTAATTTTTCCAATTTCTTGAACAAATCACACAATGGGCTTTACGGAACAGCACAAAACATTCATGGTTGAAGGCGTATTTTCGAAACGGGGTTAGAGTAAATGTTGAGTGGCAATACAATCCGGGTTTGTGCATGGACGATTTTCACGAACATTTTCCTAACGTTGCTTTTATTGCTGGCGATTTTTATCATTGCCTGAAAAGAACCGTGGCTGTGTTTAGAGAAACAGGTTCTATACAACACAAAAAAGAAGCAGGAAGACCATCTGTAAGAATAGAAGAACTTGTTGCAAACGTTCGTGAAATAATGCAAAATACGCCAACAAATTGTATGAGACGCCTGTCCCAAGAAGTGGGAAGATCTTATGGAACATGCAGGACTATTCTTAAGAAGCTAAATTTATTTCCTTATAAAGTGCAAGTATTATAATTTTGTAAACAACAAAAATAAATTTGTATTTGTCTACTTATTTTATTTCTCATTAGTTTGGCATATATCATGTCCTAATATCAATTTGACAAAATTTTAACCTAGATTTGTTTAGATATATCGTCCCCATATTATTGTGATCTAAACCAAGCCCTACGTTTTTTAATCCAAGCCCTCTTTGATGCAAATAATTTTTGCTCGCACGGTACTATCATTGAATTGCATGCAAGGCTACTTAGATTGACCCTTATTTTTTGAGTTAAATAAATAAACTTTTTAAATTTGAAACAGGGACGTCGTTATTGCCTCCCCCCGCCCCCCTAGGCATGCCACAGTACCTATGTAGATCAAACTAAAACGCCATTTTAAGTGGTACTATCGTACCACGTAGCCACACGCTAATGGTATCCATTCCGGCAAGGTACAAGCAATTAGTGGAATAAGATTTTCGACTTACTGTGTGCTAAACCAGACCGAAGATAAAGAAGAGCAGTCTAAATCACTCGCGTTAAGATTTAGATCGATACGTGAATACAAACGAACGGGTTTTTAATTAGGTGCGATTTTAAATAATTACATTGTGATGAAAAAAAAATCAATGTCCTGAAGGGGGACGGGCAATTAGCAAAAATACTAAGATTTGTAAATAGTTTAATAGGTTTTTTCGCATGTTGATTGATGATATGCTATTTTATTAAATTCAAAATAGTGGCAATTTACCACCAGCGGCGCACCCAGGATTTTATGTTAGGGGGGGCCCGCCAACCAGTGCTGGAAGCAAATTTTTTAATAAACTTTTAAGTTACGCATTTTTCTAGAACTTTGGAGCTTTTTTAACAGGTACTCTTGCAGGGAAGATCGCAATAGCCTAGTCATGGGAGTCGTTAAACGGTTTCTTAGGGGGGGGGGGCATTGGCGGCTTGTGATTTGTTAACTTGGGGGTGTACTAAAAGCTTGCTGTAGGCGAAATGCGCCGCAGGCGAAATTTTTTTAAGACCACGCCCAAATTTGGTCAATAATTATTATTATAGTAAATATTTTTAAAATTTATGATAACCTTCTTATTCTATTGAAAATGAAATAAGATAAAAAATAAAAAGGCTAATTTATTTTTCATTAGTGGGTACATTGTTTAAAAGTAAAGTTCATTCATCTGTTTTTATTTGCAGCAAACTTATCAATAACAATAAAGTCCCTAGATTTACACTTTGTGGTATGTATCAAGTTAATTTCGAGAGTTTAGGTCTTCCCTTAATTTTAATTTCAATTTTTTGCTCAATACTTAATGAGCTAAAATTGTTTCTCAAACATTCATAGTCGTTTTGGCATTAAAACTGTTTATTTTTATTAAAATAAGTCTTTACTACCCCAAAATAATAACAAAAATATAAAGGAAAACTCGAAATAATAAATTCATACATTCAATCAAACCATATTAAACCTCAATAAGTCAACTTTTGTCAATAAGTCAACTTCCCGGGGGAGGGGGGGGGGGGAAATGCCCCACCTGGCTCCCCTCAAACGAGGCCCGTGAGGTAAATCTAAGAAAATTGACTTTTTAAAATACTTATCCACTTTCATAATATTTCATTGGAGGTTTTGGGGGGGGGGCCAAGGCCCCCTTGGCCCCCCCCCCTGGGTGCGCCACTGCTTTACCACATAGAAATGTCACTTTACTATACAGTGTGGTTGTTTAAGTGTGCAATATATGGGAATTTTTTTTATTACCGATATCTCAGAAAATTTTATTCTTGATAAAAGTTGGTGCATGTTCAATAATCATAGTTGGTGCACTTGGAATGGTTGCAAGTCGAACGGCGTACAGGGTAGGCCAAAAAATATAAAATTTGTACAAGAATAAAGTACCCCTATTTCAGAAAATTCAGCAAAATGTTATTAAGAAAAGTTGTTTAGAATTAAAAGCTATGTATAGATTCAAAAACGTGACATCCTAAAATAAAAAAACATATTTTTTTTAAAAACATTAATAATTTCCAAAATTTTTTTTTATTTACCATAAAGACCTTCATAAATTAATCAAAATCAAATCAATTTCACATATCTTTGTTTAAATTCAAGCATATTTGTAAAATTTACTTGAATTTTTAATTTATTAAGAAATCACAAACTTCATGTTTGTTGCAACGATATTAAACACAACTTTAAAATATCCTAAAAATTAGACAAAACATTAGTAGTGATGATATGCTAATTAAAACACTATCATTTAAAATGAAAATTTTTTTATTTTAAATGTTTATTAAAATTTTTTATTCTTGTACAAGTTTTATATTTTTTGGCCTACCCTGTACGCCGTTTGACTTGCAACCATTCCAAGTGCACCAAATATAATTATCGAACATGCACCAACTTTTATCAAGAATAAAATTACCTGAGACATCGGTAATAAAAAAAAATGCCCATATGTTGCACACTTATAAACAACCACACTGTAAGTATACAGTGTGTCCCCAGATGGAGTTGACAAGAGGAAAAATATCTTTATTATTAATTTTACGACGAAAAGTTATGCTTTATAAAAAATACTGCTTGTCGAGAAAATGAATTTACCGTATAAAAATTTTAGATCAAATGTTGATAAATTAATAAAACATGAAAATGCTCTAAGAGAGAAGAACCGTTATTTATTATTTTAGACAAAATTTTTATGAAACAAAGTTGTCTATAATCCACAATAAAGCCTAAATACAAAATTTGAAATCTGAATTCTAATTTTTGTTTATTATTTTTTACAATAGAATTTATGAACATTTAAAATATACAATTCTGGAAAAAGTTTAATTATTCCAGATGCACACAATTCTCCAAATTAAAAATAATTTAAATAAATAGGTCAGCACTCTCAGGTTTTCATTTTGAATGTTCATAAATTCTATTGTAAAAAATAAAAAACAAAAATTATAATTCAGATTTCAAATTTTGTATTTAGGCTTTATTTTGGATTATAAACAACTTTGTTTTATAAACATTTTGTCTAAAATAATAAATAATGGTAGGTACTTCTCTCTTAAGGCATTTTCATGTTTTCCTAATTTATCAACCCTGTACATCTGATCTAAAATTTTTATGTGGTAAATTAATTTTCTCGACAAGCAGAATTTTTTATAAAGAATAACTTTTCGTCGTAAAATCAATAATAAAGATCTTTTTCCTCTTGTCAACTCCATCCGCGGGGACACACTTTATACCTAGGATGACTCACGTTGTGTCACCTATTAGAAGATTTCGGAAACTTTTAGCTTTTTTTTTGAAGAAATATCCAAAATCAGTTGTTATTTTTCGGGCACCAAGACGAATAAAAAAAAATAACGTATTCATATAGAAATTATTGTGTTCTATTTTCACAGATCGGGTCGTTTCTGTGTTACACTCCGTATAATTTATCATTGCGTTGTTGAATCAACCTTTCGTGGATACGATTTTACAACGTCATTATCACTTTGCACACGTAACGTAGTGAAACGCACATTGTATAGTATTTTCATTCATGAAAAGCAGTGTCATGACTAGCCACTATTTTCCAAAGGTCATGCATTCTGCACGAGATACCGAGATATTCGTTAAAATCATGAAACCGATTTTTTATGTGATATCATGTGATTGGTCAGTATTCGGTTTTTGTCGCACCCCTTACGTTAACTAGGCCACTACAGCAATTTCCTGGGAAAAAAACGTCGCGTTTTGACTTTTTTTTTCAAGCCTGTTTGCATAATATTGCAATCACAATAATAGTTTGTGTCAAATATTCCAGTATTTAAATTCTCCGAAATCCCTAACTTTTGTAATGAAAGTTAATTTTTCATTTGCCCACATAAAAAATGGATTGTCCAGTAAAAAAGTTACACTTTTATATTATAAAAAGTTAGAAAAAAAAAGAAAATTAGGTACTAGACTAAGAAAAAAGCCCTCTATTCCTTATAAGAAACATATTATACAACTGTTTAATACTATATGTGATAGCAACAGGGCCGATCCTAGGGTGTCGGCCGCCCGCGTGCAAAGACCTATTATGCCGCCCCTCTAAAGAATTTTTCCTATTTTGAGTAATACTTAACGTTGACGTTATGAACTCATTTACATGTACAGAAGAGTAAAAGTTAAACATTAATAAAAATGCAAACTACAAATAATATTTGACGGGAAAGACTTTATTTTTGGGCCAGCTAATATGTTATATTAGCGACACCATTTTTTCTTTTTACTTTAACAAAATAATAAACCAATAAAAATATTACTTTTGAAACAAAAATAGACATTTTATAATTAGAAATGTAAAACAACAATATTTACCAGAAAATATAAAATAACAAAAAGTATTAAAGCATAAATCTCGCGAAACGAAAAGTATATAAATTAGTCCTTCCTCGAAGACTACCTAATAATTAACTAAGTATAAAATAATTTTTCTGGCTTTCTGAGAAGCAAATTTGTCAATAATTGCGGTGATATCAATTTTTTCAGAGATTTCGGATTCAATAGATGATGGCCAAATCTGAAAGTCTTTCTTGCGTCATATTATTTCTCAAGTAATTTTTAATAATTTTTAATTTACTGAAACTTCTTTCACCTGAAGCCACAGAAACAGGTAAGGTTAAAAAAATCCTTATTGCTAGAGCAAAATTTGGAAAACAAGGAATGAGATAATTTTTGACTAAAATTTATAATATCTTAATTGGCTGTTTTTTACCTGGAAAAATATCTTTAAATGAAGTTATTTCATTAAAGAGTTGTATACCGTCTATATCTTTCACAATAGTTCCTTCCTCCTGTACCTGTAACTTAATATCTAAGTCCATGCAGGCTTTCATGAGGTCATCATTAGAAATGGTGTGCAACTCATACAGAAAGCAGAATATTGAATAGCACTCAGATATAATAAGGTAAATCTTTCATTTATCGAAGCGATCGCGTAATCAAGAACTGCAAAATATATAGAAAGCAATCTAGAATTGCAGGAAGGGATTTAAAACTGGTTCATCACATCACTGCCCTCGTAATCAAATAAACTAACTTTTTTTCTGAGCTTTGAGATGGGAAATTCGGGATCAATACCTAAATCTCTAGCAAGTGTTGTTGCTGAATCGACAAATATTTTAAAATTATCGTCAGATCTTTGGGAAACTAAATATTTTTTAAGATTATGCGTTCCGCGATGTTTAATTTAGGATTTTGAAGCATACTCAATACATCAATTCTTGATAATAAATCATGCCAAATTAAAATTAAACACAAAAACTTGTTGTTTGTTGTTTCAAGACTTTTAATTATTGATTTAGCACCCATTTTTGTTTTCGTGTCTCTGGTGGTATCATCAATTAATGCCTTTAATGCGGTAATAATGTTTTTTAGCTCTAATTTTAGAGGTCTAATAGCATTGATACGACTTTCCCATCTTGTTTCACTTAACGCTTTTAAAGTAAGAGTTTTCACGTATTTTTTGAGTAAATCCCATCGATATGGGGACGCAGAAAAGTAATTATATACCTCTTGTACTACATCAAAAAAACTAGAAATTTCACCACTGGCGCTGACTGGTTTGATTGAAAATCTTTAATAAATAAATCCATTTTAAATAATTCACAAAAATATTGTTTTCTTCTTCGACGTTAATTTAAAGTTACCTTTTATAGTTTGATAAATGTCACTTTATTTTTATTTCAAGAAATTCGTAAAAAGTTTTGCTTGATTGACAGAACTATATGCGGCCTACGGCCGCCCCTTGTTTTGGCCGCCCGCGTGCGTTGCACGCGCTGCACACCTGCTAGGATCGGCCCTGGATAGCCACACGCTCTCCCTCTGTAAGACAACGAAAGTTTCTAGACCGTTGTATAGTGATACTATCACGGTAATTTAGCCAAAAGGAAATAGGAGTTAATGCTACCATAGAATGGTTTATAGCCATTATTGCTCTGAATACTCACAGTAATTATCAAGTTCTATTGGTGATGTACCTAATCTGGTTTTATATACTGTATTAGTTCCGACTGGCAGTTTTATTGAAACTTGACAATAATCGTAATAATATTTGCTTGCTACGGTTAATAAAGCACATACTTACCACTAAAAATCGGTTATATAGTTTTCAAAAATTTAAATAACTTCTACTGTGATATTGTTCTTGTCGTTTAACATTGCATAATATGTTTATCTATTATGCAACATGGTTTACTGAGATGGTAAAATTCGTCCATAGATTATAAAGTCCAATATTAATGATGGGTTGTGCGAAATGAAAATCTTCTATTGCTTTATCTGACATGCAAAGTTTAAAAAAACTTAAATACAAAATAAAAATAAATTAATTGAAACAGGTATTGGTACGATAAAAAAAATTCAAATTCAGACAGGACAGCTAGAATACTCCGAACAACGATGTGACCTGCGCAACAAATACGTTAAAACTAATAATAGGGCGCGCGGCGATTGCCGATCGCTACGAACCCCCACCAACGTCTTGTGGATTATGGATTCTAACGGATACAATTCGTTTTTGGGAACGCTGTTCTGCTTTCTTAATTGCAGAATATTGGGAACAAAATGCGTCGCATTGAGAAGATACGATTTATTTCTTAACAAAATTGCTGTATTAAAAGTGGTTCATTATTCAACAAGACTGCGCTGCTAATGGAACAGTTACTACCAATAAAAACACTACTCTAGCAAATCTGGAATTGATATAAGACTAAAGCGGGCTTTATACACTAGCAATTTATTTAATATGAGTTTAAAAAAATAAGCTATGAATACAAACTATGTCTTAGCAAATATGTTTTGTATCTTTATGTTTTCAATTGCCGGACTCGTCATAAAAGCATCGCTTTTACTCCCAACAAAACAATATTTTCTATTTTTTTTTATACATAACTGAAATCAAAATTTCACTAGATGAAATTATTTCTTTTCGTAAACAAAACCACGTGTTGTATCGTATTGTGTTGGCATGTTGTACATGACATGCCCGAGCTCAAAAAGCTTTATAGTGTGTGAAGATTTCATTCACAGGCAACACGGTAACACGCCATATTCCTGAGCAACTTGTCTTTCGTTTTTCGTGTCTAATACGAATGACGCCCCCCGGACACGAAACGAACACAATGAAAATTTAACACTTTTTATGTTGTATTGCGGCACACGATACACAATTGGCTACGAATTGCGGAAAACCGTTGAATTCACCGAGGGACAGTTAAAATAAGTATAACAGGTATTAAAAACCGAATATTGTGGCATATTGGACAAGGGTGGAACTGTTTTTTATATCGAAACTAGCGTGTACCCGGCCTGCGTTGCAATGCCAGGCATTATACGCCTCTGAGATAATAATAAGGCGAGTTCACCATCACGTCAAGATTTATAAATGCAAACCCGAACAAACCTCTAAATTTATCAGTGTTTCTCTACCAATATTATGCATGTATTATACATAGAAACCTTCCTCTTGAATCACTCTATCTATTAAAAAAAATCGCTTCAAAATCCGTTGCGTAGTTTTAACGATTTAAGCACATATAGCTGGGGACAGACGCGACAGCGACTTTGTTTTATACTATGTTAAGATACACAGGGATCCAAGCACAATGGATACCCTGGAGCGGGTAGACCACGACGGCCGTTTCGTCCTTGTTAGGACTCTACGGGCAGCCATAACCCAAGCAATCCCAACAACGGCGGTAAGATGTATTAAAAGCCTTTTGTAAAATCAAAGCGGCCATCAATATACCGTAGCGCCATCCCAGCGGAATTAACTCCAATATAAAAGGCAGTCACACTGGTAATAATCGAAAGGTAGACAACTATAAATAAACCACGAAGTTATTTTCGCGGACACTATATTATCTTCTATAACAGGTATACTACATAACTTTCACTGGTGCACTGAAAAACCACTAAACATTTTCAACCAACAAAATTAACAAAATGGTATGCAATAATTATATAAAGTACAATACTGATTTTCTAAGAGAGTAAGATAAAACCCAGGGTGTTCTATTTACGATAATTGACGTATACACATTTATCTAAGTGGCTGGATTGGCAAAATTTTAAAAACCCACTGTATAAAAAACGTTAAACCTATAATATAAGTTATGAAATGTAAAGATCTAGGGGAGAGCAAGGCAATATGACATACTATCTTTTGAAAATCAATTTTTACTAAACCAAAAGGTATATTAGGTTTAATTATTTTTTTTTTAATATGGCCTCTTAACATTTAAAGTGAATTAAAATATTTTACTTGTAAGAATTGTAACACTTAGGAAAAATTTCAAAAAATAACAAGCATTACAAAAACCATTTAACCTTATAGGGTATAGCAGATTGTCATACCAAATTTTTCCCTTAAAGGCATAATGACATGGTTGTATGAAATTAACTGTCCAGTGAGTAAAAAAAAATAACAATGTAAGTGTAAAATGTAGTTCCTATTTTTTATATTTTATGTTTGTTGTACATTAACGAAATTAAAAAAAAATATTGAAACAAAATATGAATAAATTAAGAACGACATACTGCTATACAGGCAAAACGACACACTGCTATGTCATTTTGCCCAATGTGCAATATAAAGAATAAATATATTTTCTAGGTTATAATTTTATTCAATCATTTAAATGTTAGTGTAATATTAAAACTAGAGGGCTAACAGTTGTGGGTTAACACGAAAACATTGGCAGCGACCTTATATATTTTAACCAAAAATATTTCAAAAATCACTTACCTTGATATTTTACATAGGAAAATACACAAACTCTCTAGAAAACAACAAACGACCGACTATGCTATTTTATTACGACTGACGATCTTAGCGGTATTAAGATGTCTTTTGTAGTAGAGAACTCAACACGAATGTAATCGAACTGGGCCGAAAACAGGTAATATGTCATTTTGCCTGCTATGCCATTATGCCTTGCTCTCCCCTATATGTTTTAGTTAAAAGCTCTCAAAATTTTAAGTGATTGGCTTTATGAGTTTCAAAGTTACTCAAATTTCTTCTTAGTACGTTTTTAAATAAAAAAATCATTATATAATTCATATCTGAAGAATGGTTAGAGATAGATATATATTATTATTAACAAAAGTCAGTTATCAAAGGAATTACCTTGACGGACTTCCAATGTCTTTATTTTTTTTACTTAACACAACGTTTCGGTTAGTTAGTACCTCTAACCGTTTTCAAGTGTAAACTAAATTATAATTCTAGGGCTACTGTCTTAAATACCATCCATGTGCAATGCAGCTTAATGACTCCGCCTGCGTGCTTATTGGAGTGTGAAGTTTGAGCTGTTGGTTTTGGACAAGAAGAGGTTTCCAGATATTGGGGATATCCATATTGGTTTACTAAATATTTGGGTATTTTGATTCATGAAAGCTGCGTCTTTGAATTTTCGTTTTCTCCAGTGCTGTTTCGTATCCAAGACCTCTTCCCGTATGAGTTAAAGAACATCTAAAACATACTCAAAGAGGTGAAACTTCGAGATCAGGTATATAGCGGAACATGTATGGACCAACCAACATAATATACAGTGGTCAGAAGCCAAGGTTTTGGACACGGAACAGCACTGAAGAAAACGAAAATTCAAAGAAGCAGCTTTCATGAATCAAAATACCCATATATTTAGTAAACCAAGTATAGATATTCCCAATATCTGGAAGTCTCTTCTTGTCCAAATCCAACAGTTCAAACTTCACACTTCAATAAGCACGTAGGCGGAGTCATCATATTTAGGACAGCATCAGCCTTAGAATTATAATTTAGTTTACACTTGAAAACGGTTAGAGATACTAACTAAAGGGACAATGGAAGTCCGACAAGGTAATTTCTTTGATATTACTTCATTGTCTACCACCTTCCAAGAAAAGTTATTTGTATTTGTAAAATTGTACAACGAATCTATAGTAGGTATAATATTAATTAATAAGAATATAATTTCGGTTGAGATAGGAAGCTAAGCTTCAACTCCGCCAATTGTAATTTTTACACTTTTGTAAATTACAATAAAGCCATATTTATTTATTTATTTTATTTTTATTTCTTTATGTTTTAATAAGGTATCCAAAAAAGCTAAAATATACAGGGTATTCAATTTGAAATAACAAAGTTGGCCATAAATTCCGGTATAATCGAAAGTGATGGAAACGTAAAAATATACCTACTATTTTAATAGTTTAAAGTTCAAATTATGCCTGCTTTTATATTTAAAAAAATATAACTTCTTTCATTTCCGAGATCTTCTAATAGACCACTACACGTGAATCACCCTGTATAGGAAGTGTGTGTATTTAAAATTTTTTTAATAAACCTACTCTATTATCCTAATTAATAGAAATGCGATATTATGCATGCCCATCCTCTTACCCCCTATAATTTTTCTTTTAACAATTATTTGGATTTTTAATGGTATTTTTTAAACATACTGCTGCTTTTCTCAAACCGCTAATTACCCGATATCTTCGCGATAATTATAAAAATAACTCTTAATCGGCGCTTGCTAATTGGCGTAAATAATGATTGCCTTTAATCATTATCATTTCTTTGTTTGCAAACGGTTTTTCCTTTTTTTTATAACTAAAGAAAAGAAAAATGACCCAGTGCAAGTAGACCAGGGCTGAAGCCTTTGAAAATTGTAAAAAGTGAAAAAAAAAAAAATAGTGGGATGAAACCCATTAGAAAAGGAAGAGAATATAACAAAAATGAAAGAAAAAAAAATTAACGGGCGATCCGAGGTCGGGAAGTGGAAGAAGGGGGTGAGTTTTTAAGGGTAAAAAACGATTTATCTCGGTTTCCCGCAAAACTACAAGTCCTATGGAAAAACGTTAAATGGCAAAGTTGTAGGTAATAAAAAGATCTACAACTTTTGTGTTTACACTTTTTTTACATAACCTCAAAATGTATGTGAAAAATTCAAATAACCAAGTTCTTGGTTTTTTATTTTTATCTTTTAAAAAAAAAAATTTTTTTTCACGAAATTTGGTAAAAACTTACCTTCTTATATCCCAAACACACTGTAATTTTGTTGATTTAAAATATTTATTTTTTTCACCTTATTTTGACTTAATATCGAAAAAGCACCCTAATTTTTAATCGAAAATTCTCACCCTACCCAACCTATGTTGGTGAAACCCTACGACCTCTCCAAACAAGGATCAAAGAACATCGAAACCACACACTGAAAGGAGAAACAAACAGATCCGGTGCAGCAGACCACGCTTGGACCCACGGCCATCTATTACTCAAGATAGGTACATCATTGTCTACAACCATCAAACAAACAATACTCTGTACGTATCAGGGGGACTCACACCTTCCTGCGCCCTTAAGGGTCACTACCGGTACATTCCTCCGATCATCAAACATCTCAATCCTTTCTCTTTGATCAAAATATTTCTTGTCACGGCACTGTTCTATTAGCATACAAAATGTCGAGAATTCGGTGCCGTCTTTAATAGCCCGAGTGATGTCTTCATCGGCGGCTACTGGTCCGGTAGTACTATCTTTAGACACGGGGCCTTTTTTTACGCTGTGTGACAAGTTTGTGTGGGAAGGCGAGGAGGACACTCGAGTTTTGCATAATAAGTAGCCCGGCCGTGATTTATTGTCTGCGGGAGTATAAAGAACTAACTTGTGGAATTCCGTAGCGAACTTACACGTAGTGTGTAATGGTGTCCGAGAGGTAAAATAAAAAAAAAACAAAGTATAAGATGACAAGAAGTCGGAAAAACTTATAACTAGTCCGGGCTGGCAAATAGTCTAGGAAGGCCAGGTGCCAAGGAAAATAGTAAGGGAGAAGGAATGCGCTCTATAGCCGAGTTCCTTTTTAGTTACTTTTAAATAGCAAATCAAAGCTCAGCAAAGATTTTTTTGGCTCCCTCCTTGCCGCGGTTAAGTAGAGGAAGGGATCCAAATTTGAGACACTTTTTTTGTAAATTCGAAATAAAATTCATCATTGGACAAATTTTTATTATTATTGCACAAAATCGCTTGCTTGATGTATTAACAAAACATCGCAACAAAGAATTTCCATTAAAATAGCT
Organism: Polydrusus pterygomalis; assembly: GCA_963969555.1. Classification (NCBI taxonomy): domain Eukaryota; kingdom Metazoa; phylum Arthropoda; class Insecta; order Coleoptera; family Curculionidae; genus Polydrusus; species Polydrusus pterygomalis. The sequence continues at coordinate 15,041,707 of OZ018383.1, forward strand.
ATCTAGAGAAGATATTGAACTTAAAATTTGTTTTTGTCAATTTTCCAATAAAATATAAGGTTGCCTAATTATAGACACTAGGCCAAAAACTTATGAGGCTTTCAGATATCCCATCTTTTTATTACTCACAGCTTTTACCATAGCGTGAGGGTCCCATTTCTTGTGTTTTTGAGGCATCTGTAATTAAATATCAAAATATTGTATTGGGTGCCTAATTTGAGATAGTCTTAAATACAGCACCATTTAGTATCTCAAACTAGGAATTCTCGTTATAAAAATTGACAACAATATTTTAGGTTAGTTATGAAAGAATACACCCAAATTTTAATAAGACATCATTAGGCAACACCTAAACTAACTACTTCGACACATAAAATATTTTATTTACACTTACGTCGACTGCAAATGCCGGTTTATTTACACTATCAAAAAAACTGTACGACTCAAATCGGAAGAAAAACGTACCTGCACAGAAATAAACGAACTGACGCGCTTAACGAATTCTTTACGACTGCAGTCTAGTTTATTTGAGTTTACGCCACTTTTGTTAGATGGCGTTACATATACGTTAATATGCGGAGCTATCTCAAATTAGGCGCCTATCTCAAAATTGGGACCCTTCCTCTATGCCCCTCCATATTTCTAATACGATTATACGAAGTTGTTCGCAAAGCGCTCCTTTAACTTAGTTTAGCGAATATATTTACTTTGTTTCGCTGCTTCAAAAACGCGATAGGAAAGTACCTATTATGGAGTCACAATAGGTACTTTCCTTTTGCTTCTTTTAAATCGCATAGCAAAGTAAACATCTTGGTTTAGTTAGGTTGCCTGCACGTGGCGGAACAGAATGCACGCAAGTGCAAAAACAGGTCATTTACCGGCGTCAGACTTCTAAAAACATTTTTTTTTGTTAAAAAATGTGTGTAATTATTAAATCGTATTTGCTCCATAAACCATTGTGGAAATTTAAGTTTTTATTGCTCGTTGTAATAGGTATTTGTTGCGTATTTGTGCGTGTAATAACCTTACAGCGAAAAACAATGTCAGTGTTATAATATTGTAGTTTGCGATAATAATATTATTGTCTGTATGTAAATAGTGAAAATGAAGCTAGATTGTTTTGGTTGACAACGGCAATATTTTAAAATAGTCATGTTATGATTTATAGAAAAAAATTCACAGATCTTGCATCTTACGCAAGTATCATAGGCGTATTGAAAATACCTACCACATACAGTGGCGAGAAGGAAACCATTATGTCACAGCACAGATTACTTCTATCTGAGTATGTAACGTGCCGCTATCACGCGTTATTATGACGGCATGGATGCTCCGATTTAGTTTGAAATAATAACTAAATTATTATACTTAGAAATGTGTAAATTTGACTGTTTTGTTAAAATAAAAAATATAGGATAATCTGTATATTAGAACATGTTGAAGAGAGCTCAAAACCACCTTTTCAAAAATAGCGACAAAATTATTTCTTTAGCTATACACAGCCATTTACCTGCTGGTCCTTGTACTCTTTGTTCATGAAATGTCTAAATGTTAAGTCGGCTATGAAATGTTTTGGATTGATATATCCATTCTCCCACGACTTTCTGTGTAATACGCCAAGACCGCCGCGCTATTTCGCTTTGTTTCAGCGACATTCACTGTTTATTTTTTTCCAATTTTATCGAAATTGAAACAATCAAAAATGCGGTTACCATGATATCGACTAAAACGTTATCTGATATCAATGAAATTTAGACGAATAAAATCTATTTGCACTGTCGTAGATTAAATTTTGAATGATACCCGTTCGATATGAACTTTGTTAATGAAACTAGTGCAATTAAACCACTCGGCTGACGCCTCGTGGTTTAACGTTGCACACGTTTCATTATAGTGTTCATCGAACTAGTATCATTAATAACTATCTACTAACTGTTCTCTCTCCCGACCATATTATCTTAATATCAACAAATATAATAATAAATGCCGAAACCCAAAACAAAACAATATTAATACTCAGCAGATGATGTCATCGATCCTGTGCTGCTCGGATGTTTGTTTAGACTTGACCGCCATGTTATTTATGTGCATGTCGCGTTCATTTTTCATTAAATAGACCCGTATATACGCACCCAGTAGTATTTTCAATACTAAAAAATTATTAAAAGCATTTCCCAGAGACAACTGGACACCATCAAAATATAGCATTTAGTTTACTCCCTACATTTTGCTGAAAGTGGCATAATATTGTACTGAATTCGCGAAAACGATTATTGTTCATAAAATGGTTCTCTGTATCAAACATTTCGACAACAACTATAAACGTAGTACAAAAAATACAAAAAATAGGTTCCCTTTCTCGGCAACGAGTCCCGATATTTCCCTGGCCACCTTGCTTTATAACTGTACATCTGTACATGTATACTGATCTAAAGGTATATGTTATACATAGCAAATTTCCTGGCCAAAAAATAAGTCCGTATAAAACAAGTTTTAAAAAATAATATGTACCCTGGGTTGTTTTTAATTGGTACCGACTGTCCTTTGTTATACACGCAGATGCCACAAAATAATTAACGATAAAGCTAGCAAGAGCACCTTGTTATATGATATAATTATTATTTAAAATATCAGTAAAACATGAAATTTATTCGCGAGTTATCACCGAGATCTCTCAAGTATCAAACAACATTGGCAAGTTAAAATCGTCGATAAGAATACTTTTATGGACTTTGTATATTAAAAAAAATTAATAAAAATTTTAAATGACAGGTTGAAATGTGACACTGTCATAAAAGGCGGACAAATTTCGCTGCTTCTTATTTTAAAGATTATTATAAGGTTATATTTAAAATATCAGCTGTTCAGCACGCTTTCGCTGTACAACATCTGCCGATTGTGATATGCCTATTTGGCAGTGCCAATTAATACAAATTGTGCTAATTATAATTTGCCTTTAATTGGCGGACAATTTAATGGAGAATAATATTTTATTTAAATATTCTTGTTCGGGTTGTTTGCGAAGAGGATTGAAAGAGTGCAGATGGTTGGTATGAATTCCAGGACCAGACAAAAATTTTGGATATATTTTGAAAACTTTTTTGTGAATAGTATAATATTTTTTATAATAAGTTTTTATGGTTAGACGATAAGGTCTCAAAACAGAGTTAAAAAATACCAATAAATAAAACACACAACTTTACTTCCCCATATATATTATGACTTACGTAAGGAACGTAGACCCAAATATGGTTTTTATAGAATTTGTTACGGTTACATTTCTAAACTCGTATGTGGGTTAACATAAAGTCAAAAGCTTCAATTTAGCCAGGGATTTAATTTTTCTCTCAATGGAAACCCTACTTTAACAGTTTTTGACTTACGTAAGGTAGGTACCTATACGTATAGACCCAAAAGTGGTTTTTATGAAATTTGTTGGTTATGATACAGCTACATTGTAAACTTGTATGTGGGCTGACATAAAGTTATAAGCTTCAATTTAGCCAGGAATTTAATTTTTCTGTCAATGGAAACCCTACTTTAACAGTTTTTGACTTACGTAAGGTACGATGCCCCAAATACGGTTTTTATGAAAATAGAATAATCTATTTGTTAGCTATCCTATTACATATTAATACGGTTACCTTTTTAAACTACTATATAGGCTAACATAATGTTAAATAGTTTATTTCAACCTTACTATTGCCAAACAATAATAATAATAATAATATTAATAATAAGAATAATAAAAATAATTCCTTCGAAATCAAATAGCTGATTTTTAAAGGTTAATAATATGGAAAGGTGTTTTTATTTTTTAATACTATACGGTAGTGCCAGGGGTGTAGGTGGGGGAGAGTTGGAAAAAGTCGGGTATCAGTCCGATAGATCTCAACATTTGGCTGAACTAGGCGGTACCGGGTCTTTTCAACCTATCCGGTTTTTTCCAACTCTCCCCTACCTACCTAAGTCAGAGAAATAATTTCTACTTATTTTTCTTGCAACATAAAAGGATACCTAGATAATGCAATATGCAAAAATTATACATTAGAAACCTAACCTTTACGAACAAACATTTTAAGAACAAAAATTTCACAAACTAACTTTTCGACAAAAACGGCGTTCAGATGAAATTAAACTTATTATTTCTCGATGAAATCAACTAACGAGCAAGACAAACATTAATAATTATGATCCCCATCCCCAATGAAAAAATTTTTACCTGTAAGTTTTTGGTCAAATGAATAATAATTATAGGTAAACTTACCGGTCACACAAAAGTAATTAAAATTCAATGAAAGTAGAAATAAAAGGCACCATAACGACAAAATATTTTGAAAACGTAATTAAATGTAACAAAAAGCACAAAAACGCAATTCACAGCTCATTACGGTCCAGTACTAATCTGGGGATATTACTATCTCCCAATATCAGCTGATCGATGACAAATTTCTGCTGTCATCTATTTTAAAACGAGACTATTCGTGCCGTTCTCTATACCTTTTATGGGTGAAAAAATGCGTCTGTTCGGACTGCTCGTAGATGCCTTGGCGCCTAACAGGGGTGGGGGGTGGGGATGCGCACATCGCACAACCCTCTTGTGATTAGGTTATCCTTCGAAGGCTCTTAAGTTTTCGATTATTTTAAATACAAAAATAAATTCTATTGTTTAATCGAATAAAGAGTACCTATGAATGTATTAGTAACCGCAAGCGACCGCCTGTACTCATACATTAGATCTCTGACATTCGTTGCCCATAATAACTTTAATAACAACGTCTGAAGGTCCGTAATGCGGGAATAACTGTAAAAGTATGCAGTAATTGTAATAATACCATATTTTACATCGCCAGGATGTATATTTATTGCATTTTACACTATCTTGAGCTTAAAACATGACTGCATATTTGATAGATGGAGATAGCGAAGCTTTATGGTGAATAGTGCTACCCTTTTTAATGTATTCAAGGTGTTTTATAATAAATATGTATAATTATAATAAAATCGCGAGGAGGAAAATGAAGAATAACTGTACTGTGGAAAAGGTCAAAAACATTTAAAGTTGTTATTTATTTTAGCCATTTTACATAAGTACAACAACAAACCAAACAAACAATTCCAATATATTGTTTGAAGTCAATCTGACAATTAAAATATGTTCATAAGAACCTTAGGTTTTCGTCATAGTTGACAGTCGTTATAAGTAATTTGATTCATCGCTAATTTTTCCAATTCCTTGAACAATTCACGCAATGGGTTTTACGGAACAGCACAAAACATTCATGGTTGAACTCGGTTGAAGCGAATTTTCGAAACGGGGTTAGAGTAAATAGTGAGTGGCAATACAATCCAGGATTTTATCATTGCCTGAAAAGAACCGTGGCTGTGTTTAGGGAAACAGGTTCTATACAACACAAAAAAGGAACAGAAAGACCATCTGTAAAAACAGAAGAACTTGTTGCAAATGTTCGTGAAATAATGCGCCAACAAATTGTATAAGACGCCTGCCCCAAGAAGTGGGAAGATCTTATGGAACATGCAGGGCTATTCTTAAGAGGCAGCTAAATTTATTTCCTTATAAAGTACAAGTATTTTGAAAGACGCAGGAATTACTCTCAATGGTTTACCCACAATTTATTGGAAATAAATGATTTATTAGACCTGACATTTTTTTCGGATGAAGCCTGATTCCACCTCTCCGGTTAAGTGATTTCTCAAAATACACGCATGTGGAGTAGTGAAAATCCCCATTTTTTTGTAGCTTTTTGTAGTTTGCACCCTCAAAAAATTGGTGTCTGGTTAGCTGTTTCCCGAAGAAAAATTGTTGGTCCTATTTTTTTTCCATGACACAGTTACAGCACAGCGGTATACAGACAATATTTTGAATCCATTTGTGGAGCAATTACTTGACGACGAACTACGTTTTGGATATTTTCAACAGGACGGTGCAACCGCCCATATAGCTGCCGAAACTATTAATTACTTACGCAATTTTTTCAGAGATGCTGGTCAACACTTTCGAAAATATGAAGAGACGTGTGAATTTATGCTTGGAGCATGACGGTGGCCAATTTCAGCAATTTATGTAATTCTTTTTCTTTTTCTTTCTGTATATTCTTACTTTGTTAATTTTGTAAACAACAAAAATAAATTTGTATTTGTCTACTTATTTTATTACTCATTAGTTTGGCATATCATGTCATAATATGAATTTGACAAAATTTTAACCTAGATTTGGTTAGATATATCGTCCCCATACCATTGTGATCTAAACCAAGCCCTACATTTTTTAATCCTAGCCCTCTTTGATGCAAATAATTTTTGCTCGCACGGTACTAAGAAACCAAAATAAACGCATCTTTTTATACATTTATTCTTTACGAAGGTAAGCGTATCTATAATACATAATGCGTTGTCACAAATAAGCCAAGTATAATTTCGATAAACAAGAAATTGCTCATCACTCATCAGGAGTCGATTAACCTTTTTCTAAATCATATCTTTTTTGTGTCTTGGTTTCCTACATAGATTTTACGTTGATGACATGATGACACAAAAATAATGAGTTTAATGATGATGACAGAAAATTTTAACTGTAGGTTTGGTTAAAAGGTAACGGGATGGAATAGTTCGGTGCTACTGAACTGCGTCTGGGAAATTAAGATAAAATTAGATTTAATAAAAATAAAACGGGATATAAAATGGTTTTATCTCTCTCTTTTCATTGTTTAATTTCGTCGTTTCCTAAGTATTGCCCAACGCGACGTTTTAAATTGCAAGCTCTTAGTATCCAGCTTCCGTATATTCATTGCTAATAGCCCTTTGTTCCTGAAAATGTACAATATTCAATGATCCAGAAAGCTGCACTGGAATTATCCTGTAGTGAAGAGCACTTACGTTCCCGGAATTCATTACTCTGCATCTTTTTGAAATCATAGTGTATAAAAGCCTAATTTTTCAAGAAAATTTATCTAGTATTAAGTTATAATTCGAGTGCGGATTTATATGTAGAAAAATAGTTCAAAATAAGTATAATTTTTTTAATAAAACATATTTTAATTCTACAATTGATTGATTCATTTTTAATGAAGCATGCCCTTGACATATTATCTTAAAGCGTTTAGGTAACATTAAGACTTTAATGCTGGTATACACCATTGATAAGTTCCTCGACTTTGCAATGTTCAACAGTGAGAAAAAAACCTTTTATTCCTTTTAAGAATTCACATACTCTTTATACAACTGTTTTATATAATATGTGACAGCAACGCGCTTTCCTACTGTAAGACAACGAAAATTGCTAGACCGTTGTGTAGTGATCATATCACGGTAATTTAGCCAATGGGAAATAGAAGTTAATGCTACCATAGAATGGTTTATAGCCATTATTGCTCTGAATACTCACAGTAATTATCAAGTTCTATTGGGGTTGTAATCTGATTTTATAACTTGACACTAATCATAATAATATTTGCTCAATACGGTTAATAAACCATATACTTACCACTAAAAATGAGTACTGCAGTTTTCAAAAATTTAAATAACTTCTAGTGTCATATTGTTCTTGTCGTTTGGTTAGCGCGCGGCATCTCGACGAGACCGCGGACGGTTCGCTGGCAATTCATTTAAACACCAGCGAGGGACCGCGCATGGTTAGAGGGAAGTCTTACCATTAAAACTCACCGTAAAGTAGAAAACAACAGTTTTATTGTTTAACAAACCCTGCAAATATAAGACGTTATTCTGATTCATTTACACATAACTTTTTATTATTTTTTTTTGCGACTCATCCGCCCGCCTTCTCTGTCGGAAGCATTTTTATCCAGTTTCTAATGGTCAGAACAATATATGAATTTGTTGCATTGGACGCTATTGGATTTCTTCGTACAGCACCTAAATACCATTTGGTTTGGTTAAGTTTATATAAGTACTATAAAATACTGCATACAAAGAATAGCCCAAGCATGCACTATTTTTTTTGTTTTAACACTTTCAACTTTACATATTATGAGAGTAACAGAGGTATAAAAAAATTTACATAAAATTATATAGGTATGAAACTTAAACTCACTTATAGTTTTGTTCTCTGGTACTGAATTATCTGTCTGAGGGGTGTCTTTTTATCTTGGAAATCAGTAAAAGTTCGTCTAATGATGAATCCTGTATTCTGCCTACAGGCACTGAATCTTCTTGAGAAATGTAGCTTTTATAATAATAAAGGAACGCCTCGTGCTCGTGGAAAAAGTATTTTAATGTTCTGTCTACCATCATTCACCTGTCAAGTGTCAGTTCTTTCGCAGAAGCACAACGGCGCGAATTTCAAAAATACGCGGCTGCAGTGCTGCCACGCTCTTGCTAACCAATATCGGTAGATGTCAAAAAATAAATCGGTAGATTGCAGTCTAAAATCGGTAGCTAGCGGATTGCGCTATAAATTCAAATAAAAACTAATATCGGAATCGGAAAATATACTTTTACTCCTTAACCTTAAACCTTTAAACGCACGTTTAATACCTAATAGCGGAATAGTGCCCAGTCCAAGCGTTCAAACCTGTTTTACAGAAACACAGAAAAGGGGAATACCCGAAGATGCATCGGGGAATTACAGAAATTGTATTGACGTTATTTATTATATGATTTGGGTGGGCACCCCTAGATGTCGCTAAATATATAGGATTGTTTTTAGAAATGTTCTTAAGCAAACTAGGGAGGCCCAATTGAATATTTACTATGAGCTCATGGCTCAGAGGATAAATCGTATAATAATTTAAATATATATGAGTATTTTTAAAAACTTCGATAAATCGGGAGATTTCACACTTGAATCGGTAGATCGGTAGATCTATTCAAAAATCGGTAGATCTACCGATAAATCGGTAGACGTGGCAGCACTGCGCGGCTGGCTTGCGATTAGCCGTAGCCAAACAAGTAAAACGAGGAACGTAGTAGTGAGCCACCCGCGCGCGGGTGGTACACGGCACGTCGACTCTTTTGTCACAACCGGCGAGATATCTTCTAACCGTGTCCGATTCGAAAGATAAGGTCCGTTTCTCATGTGCTGCGCTACTACCACCATCGGGTGGCAGACTATTAGCCGTGGTAGTTCGACGCATGGAAGGTAACGCGATAGCCAGAAGCGGCCAGTAATCGGCAACAAGAGCCGTCGATTTCCCGTCAGTGCCGGAAGGCGGCCGAACTTTTACCGCCAGCTTTGGTTTACTGGGATGGTTTACTGAGATGGTAAAATTCGTAAATAGATTATAAAGTCCAATACCCCAAGGACGGGTTGTGCTAAATAAGAATCTTCTATTGCTTTATCTGACATACAAAGTTTAAAAAACTTAAATACAAAATAAAAATAAATTAATTGAAACAGGTTTTGGCACGATCAATAAAATACAAATTCAGACAGGACAGCTAGAAGACTCCAAACAACGTTGTGACCTGTGCAACAAATACGTTAAAACTAATACTACTGCGCGCGGCGATTGCTGATCCCTGCGAACTCACACCAACGTCTTGTGTATTATAGGTTCTAACGGATACAATTCGTAGTTGGGGACGTTGTTGTGCTTTCTTAATTGTAGAGAAAGCGCTTTACTGGTAACAAATTGCGTTGCATTGAGAAGATACAATTTATTTCTTAATAAAATTGCTGTACTTATTAAAAGTAGTTCATTATTCAACAAGACTGTGCTGCTAATGGAACTGATTACTACCAATAAAAGCACTGTTCTAGCAAATTTGGAATTAATATAACACTAAAGCGGGTTTGATACACTAGCAATTTATTTAATATGGGTTAATAGAAAATAAGCTGTCAATACAAACTATGTCTTAGCAATCCTGTTGTATTAGATCATTTTCCTCAGTAAAGTCACAATCTTGAAGGCATTGGCAATGACAATTTACTATTTATGTTTGAGACGTCAAAAGATGTCAGTGAAAGTTAGTCAAATTTTAATTTGGTGCTGCTGATATTACATCCAAAATGGGCCTCGCTGAAGATGAACGCATAGAATCTTGATTATGTTGAGTTGTGGAGATGAAAGTAGAAGTCATCGGAAAGTCCGTGATATATTCAATGGAAAATACCCAACTCGCCCACCTATTAGCCAATCGACAGGGTCTATAGGGTAGCAACAAAAATGCTTAAAGATTTAAGTACAAAATTATGAGAACATTTTTTAAAACTGGCTTTTGCAAAAAAAGTTACCCTCAACGTAACCTAGTCATTTGGTTCATTCGAGAGTTTACTACATCCCTTGCTAACTGTCTTTCCAGTGTTAATTTCTGGTACTTGTAATAATTATTATTTAAATAAATGACTTCTTATAAAGTTTCGTGCATTCCCCTTAAATGTTTAACTTACAAAATATATCCGTAAAACAATGAGATCCTTTAATCGATAGGTATAAAGTAGGTAATTTTATAACACTAAATTTACAAAAAAGCAAAATTTGTATGAAAAACCAAACTTTATGTAGCTTAAGTCGGTATTAACAAAACGAATTAAGTATAAGAAAAATTGCAGATACTTCGTGGGAACCTACCATAAAGATGTCCTCGTCGCTTTCAGTCAGTAGCTAATTCGGCAGACCGTGAAGAATCGCAATCGCGGACAAAGTGTTTCGTCGACTTCGTATTCTTTTACTCGAAGAAGTTGTTATGGCGCAGTTTTTGCAATGTTGTCGTTATATTTTTATTGGTTTCAACAGAAAATGATATAAGGGAAACATACAAATAACTAACTGTGCATAGTAACTTGAGAGGTAAATAAAAATTAAACCTACCTTAAAAATCCAAGATTGGCACAAAATGTACAACTTAAAAAATATATAAATTTTATATGGCAACGAGACTGCTGATGCGCTCACCAGGGAGGGTGCAAGCATGTCTGTCGAACTACACCTTTTCCAAATGTATTTCAGAAAGCGTCGAATGTATTTCAGTACAGTCAAATGCAGTTCCGAGAGCGTCAAATGTATTTCAATATAGTCAAATATAGATTGGAAACCGTCAAATGTATTTCAGTATAGTCAAATGTAGATTAGAAACCGTCAAATGTATTTCAGTATAGTCAAATGTAGATTAGAAACCGTTAAATGTACTTTAGAATAGCCAAATGTATTTCAGAAAGCATCAAATGTATTTCAGAATAGTCAAATGTATTTTAGAAAGCATCAAATGTATTTCAGAAAGCGTCAAATGTATTTTAGAATATTCAAAAGTATTTCATAAAGCGGTATTTGTAAATATTCAGCGTGAATTATAAGCAATTATATACCTAAAATATACATTAAATTTGATACTTTCCGAAATACATTTGATAATTTCCGAAATATATTTGATGCTCTCTAAAATACATTTGATGCTTTCTGAACTACATTTGACTCTCCTGAAATACATTTGATACTTTCTAATCTATATTTGACTATACTAAAATACATTTGATGCTTTCTGAAGTACATTTGACTATTCTGAAGTACATTTGACGGTTTTTGAACTACATCTGACAATTCCGAAGTACATTTGATGCTTTCTGAACTACATTAGAGTACTCTGAAATACATTTCTGAAATCCTTTTGACGCATTCTGAACTACAAATGGAAAAGGTGTAGTATTAAATACCGTGGCTAGACAACTGGGATCAGTCAAAGAGGAGACAGATCGGATAGCTAATCAACTTGCGCAAAGCAGATGGAGAGGGCTGACAACTTGTGACATCTCCAGGAAATTGTGGTCCCTACTTGAAGGTAGGAAAACCGCAGCGCTATTACAGCACAGTCGGAAGGACCTAAGAAACATCACCGCCTTAGTCACCGGACATTGCCTGTTCGGTAGACACGCTGAACGTATGTAAATACTAACCAACGACTTCTGTAGAAGTTGCAGAGATGAAGAAGAGGAGGAAAGTAGTCAGCATTTCTTGTGTGAATGCCCCGGCCTCGCGAGAAGATGGTTTAAAGCCCTGGGCGAACCATTCTTTATGATTCTTTAATGATCTGGAGAAAGTGAGCAGCCTGCAACTGATGGGCCGACTCACTAAGTTTATTAACAGCCGCGGCTGGTTTGAATGAGCTGTTCAGATTCTTCTAACCAAGTGTATTTCCCATGAACACTGAACAGTGAACACCCTTTAAAAAAGCAAAATGAAAACAAACCGCATATTAACTTAATGGTAATAGTCAAAAATTACCCGAAGAACACAATCCTCAAATAACGATGGGTTGAAAAAATCGAGACCGTCGAGAAGCCCACATTCCTATAATTAGTCCGACATTCTCTACTGGCTAAATATTTAAAGTAGAAATTTTGGGTCGAATCGGCCAAAATCTGGTCTATTCAAATCTAAGAGCTGAACGCAAAAGGTCTAATTTAGTCTTTTTTAAATAAGCATTCGGCCTTTCGACGGGTCGAAAATTATGGTAAAACGTCTGGTTTATTCCTGCAAGACACCGCCAATTTTGGGAAAATGCTCATGTGTAATAATGATACGGTAGCGGATTATTTTAATGCTCTCTGCACTCGGTGTATTATTAGTTGTGATTTGTATCGATTTGTACGCAAATGTATGAGGGAATCTTGAGACGAAAAACATTTTGGAGCATTTTGAATTTTAATGGTTCGACGGGGGATATCTATTTATGATAATTTAATTCATCTGGCGAATTACTATTGTTGAGAGACGCTTAAGGGTCTATTATCGCCTACCATAGCTCAAGCATAGACATATACTTTTAGATTCGTACAACTTAACTCGCGCGCAAACAAAAGTGAAGGTTTGTGGGCGAAAATAGTTATTAATACTACAACGGATGTAAGTAAATATACTTACATCCCGTGAAATAGATAACATTTTTTATAGTATTGGTTTAAACGTGTTTGTTCGGAGTCTTCTAGCTGTCCTGTCTGAATTTGAATTCTATTGATCGAACCAATACCTGTTTTAATTAATTTATTTGTACTTTGTAGGAAAGACCGGGGCAAGAAGATCCCCCTAATAGTTTTGGCCTTAGATGTTCCATCCACTGAGAGTTAGGAGTTTGTCTTTTGGCAAGCATGTAGTTTTATATGCTGTTTATATTTTTATATTTTTTGGTTAAGTTGATTTTAAAATATCAGCCAGTAAAGTAGACATATGCAAAGTAATCATTTTGCCCCGCTACTTGAGGCAAAATGATTCCCTATGCAAATTAAATGAAATTTTCTTGTTTTTGCTAAATTTGTGGATACGGATGCTCTTGTGCATACAGGAGCGACAAAAAGACGTGGGATCGTTTGACCCCAGGGGATCTTCTTGCCCCGGTCTCCCCTATATAAGTTTTTTAAAACCTGGCATGTCAGGTAAATCAATAAAATATTCTTATTTCTCACAATTCATCATTAGTATTGGACTTTATAATCTATGGACGAATTTTACGATCTCAGTAAATCATGTTATATAATTATGTAGATAATCATATGCAATGTTAAACGACAAGAACAATATCACACTAGAAGCTATTTAAATTTTTGAGAACTACAGTAGGTACTGATTTTTAGTAAATATAATATGCTTCATTAACCGTAGCAAGCAAATATTATTATGACTAATGTCAAGTTTCGTTACAACTGCCAGTCGGAATTAACTAATACACTATATAAAATCAGATTATACCCCCAATAGAACTTGATAATTGCTGTGAGTCTTCAGAAAAATAATGGCTATAAACCATTCTATGGTAGCATTAACTCCTATTTCCGGTTGGCTAAGTTACCGTGATATTATCACTACACAATGCTCTAACAATTTTCGTTGTTTTACAGTAGCGCGTCGCTGTCACATATACAGTGTGACCAGTAAAGTCGGCATCATACCTATGGGATTTTTTTTTAATAATAGCTTTATTCAAAATTTGACTTTGGCATAAAGTTCTGCTTCGATCGAGATAAAATTTAAGCAAAAAATAGAAGTCACTTGACTCGCATTATCTGTCAAATTTAATTTTTTTCCAAAAATTTCTTAAAATATCGAAAAAAGTTATTAGAAAAAGTCTTTCAATTTTTCAACTAGGTACCTAAGATAATTTTGATTTTTTACCCATATTTTGTCGTTGTAAACGTGTAAAAGTTAAACTAAAATTTATTTTCCACTTAATAAACACTTTACTGAAGACACTGTGTTCTTTTTTGTCTTAATATTAAGGTGTATTACTTTCAGACACAAACTGCGTTTTCAAAACTACTTATTTTATGAAGTTACCTTATACAGGGTCACAAACCAATAAACTTTGCATCACAGGCGACCAAATTTTAATAGCCCAATTTAGATTTTGTAGAAAAACGCACATTTAATATGGCGCTACTTTAAAGAAAATGTATCTGAAATAAAGCATTGTCAATACTAAGAAGTTTTATATAGGTTGCGTTGAGTCTTATTTTGCAAAAGTGGTGCAATTTACAAAATATGGGTAAAAAATCAAAATTATCTTATGCAGCTAAAATTTTGCATGTGAGCTAGAAACTGCATTTAAAAAACTTTTTAAGTTTTTTCGATACTTTCAGAAATAAACCGACTTTTAAATTTTTTTTGGAAAAAATTAAAATTTTACAGACACGCGACTACTATTTTTTTGCTTAATTTTCGTCTCGATCGAAGCAGAACTTAATGCCAATATTAAATTTCGAATAAAGCTATTAATAAAAAAAAACCCATATGATGCGGACTTTACTGGTCATACTGTAGTATCTATTAAACAGTTGTATAAAGAGTATGTGAATTCTTATAAGGAATAGAAGGCTTTTTCTTTGTGTGGGTGTTTAATATTTCGCATTTCTAGTTTTCGTTGCAGGATTAACCGTCAGACAACCTTACACGTATATAATTTTTTGTGAATAATAACACAGGCCTGCATGAAATTTGTGATGGCGTGATTTTTGTTTGTTGAGCTCAGTTTTTATATAGAAATAACTAATTAAAATACAATTGGTCTCTGTCACCCACAGATTTTTTTTTGCAAAAAAGGAAAAAACTTATAATATGCGTTTTAATATGAATATAGTACTTCAAATTCTAAATGATTGATGAATAAAAAATGATTTTCTATGGTGCTACACACCTTCCGACTGGAGACTTTTTATCGACTTCAAAAAGGAGCTTTAAAGCTGTTCTTTTACATAATGACAATGTTTTTGCTTCTGTTTCGGTCGGTCATACAGTTAAGTTAAAGGAAAACTATGAAAATTTAGAGGAATTACATTTAAGAATACAATATAAAAATCACAACTGGGAAGTGTGTGAAGATATAAAAATTTTAGGTCTTCTCTTAGGTCAGCAGTCTGGATTTACTAACTTTCCATGTTTCCTGTGCGAGTGGGCTAGCAGGAATCGAGAACAGCATTGGATAAAAAGAAACTGGTCACAAAGAGAGACTTTAACACCCGGAAACAAAAATGTAATTTGCGAAAGTCTTATTGACCCTCAAAAAGTTTTACTTCCACCACTTCACATGAAACTTGGACGTATGAAACAATTTTTTAATGCATTAAACAAAGAAGGAAATTGTTTTAAATATTTGTGTTAAACATTTCCGACTCTGTCAGGAGCAAAATTAGAGGAGAGAATCTTTGTAGAGCCGCAGATTAGCAGCTTGATGAAAGATACAGAATTTGAAAATGTAATGGAAGATAAGGAAAAACATGCATGAAATGCTTTTAAAGAAGTTGAACATAAATTACTACTATGTTGAGATCGTTGAAAATATTATGCTGGAAAATTTTAGGAATTTCAGAATATGAGCATAAAAATTTACTTTTTACATTCCCATTTGGACTAATTCCCGGAGAATCTTGGGGACGTGGGTGAAGAGCAAGGTGAAAGATTTCATCAATATATTAAAGAGATGGAAAAAAGATACCAGGGGCGCTGGGACACAAAAATGATGGCCGATTTCTGTTGGACATTGAGAACAGATCTTCCTTTAGCTGAAACAGAAAAACAACCAGAAGAAGCTTTTCTGAAAAAAGAAACCGTTTTTTGAAGAAGCGTAACGAATAAATAACCATTTGTAATAGTTTATATGTGTATATTTTGTATATTTTACTATTTTTTTCCTTAATATATTAAGAAACTAGCTTATAAATGAAATAAATCGTGTTTTTTTCTAAATTGTTTGGATTTTACCGGTTTGAAAAATAACCTTACGTGATATAAAAAAACTGAAAGCAGATTTGAAATCAGCGCTACCCAATTACTAGAAAACAGTTAAAATTTTTAAATCAACTTTCAAAGTGTTAAAAAATGCAGGCCTGTGTAATTATTATAAGACAAAATGTAGTCTATGTCAACTGGGGCATTCCCATTTTCCCTATCTACGCCAATGACATTTTCTATATACGGTCCCTCGTAATAATAAAAATTCCCTAATACGTTTCATTCTCTTTCAGCAGCAACGCCAGCGAAAGAAAAAACCGTGGACTGTCGTCTCGCATGACAAGGTGGATTTCCATAAAGCGCTGTCATAAAAATATTTTATTTTGTGAAATGACTGTTATATATCAAACCACCCTCCTCAGAAAAAAAAGGTAATGTCCCCAGGTCGGTCGGGACTTAGGAGCGCCAAGATCTGATAAAAACCTTTTTAGGTTTTGGGGGAGAATAATAATTATTAATCATCCGGTTACGACGTACGCACAAAATATTTCAGAAATTTTTAGTGTTTAACCGGTTGGCGTTAATGGATTTTAGAAATACTGCCTAACGCAGCAGGAAATATGTATAATGGGTTTTATTTAGATCGTAAATTTTCAAATTTTCGCGTTTATATAGTGAGACGGGTAAAAATAAAAATATAGACATGTCACCAATATACAGGGACACACTATTTAAACTAAATATGCCTTATATAGAGTTGAAAATTACTTTATTATACCGTGCGAGCAAACATTATTTGCATCAAAGAGGGCCTTGCATCTAAGGACGTAATGCTTAGCTGTAAAGCTTAATACCTGTTGGGTGTCAGTAACTACCTGCATTAATAATCAATCAGTTATTCCGTCATCTTTGACAGTCGTTACAAGTAATTTGATTCATCGCTAATTTTTTCAATTTCTTGAACAATTCACACAATGGGCACAAAACATTCATGCTTGAAGCGTATTTTCGTAACGGGGTTAGAGTAAATGGTGAGTGGCAATACAATCCGGGTTTGTGCATGGGCGATTTCCAGGAACATTTTCCTAACGTTGCTTTTATTGCTGGGGATTGTTGTTCATTGCTTGAAAAGAACCGTGTCGGTATTTAGGGAAACAGGTTCTATACAACACAAAAAAGGAGCAGGAAGACCATCTGTAAGAACAGAAGAACTTGTTGCAAACGTTCGTGAAATTATGCAAAATACGCCAACAAATTGTATAAGACGCCTGTCCAAAGAAGTGGGAAGATCTTATGGAACATGCAGGGCTATTCTTAAGAGGCAGCTAAATTTATTTCCTTATAAAGTGCAAGTATTCCAAGAAATACAAGCCGCAGATTTTGAAAGACGCAGGAATTACTCTCAATGGCTTAACCAAAATTTATTGGAAAAAAAATGATTTATTAGACCTGACATTTTTTTCGGATGAAAGTAAGTATTTTTCTTTTTCTTTCTGTATATTCTTACTTTGTTAATTTTGTAAACAACAAAAATAAATTTGTATTTGACTACTTATTTTATTACTCATTAGTTTGGCATATCATGTCATAATATGAATTTGACAAAATTTTAACCTAGATTTGGTTAGATATATCGTCCCCCTATCATTGTGATCTAAACCAAGCCACACGTTTTTTAATCCAAGCCCTCTTTGATGCCAATAATTTTTGCTCGACGGTAAAACTAATACAACTAAAAAAACAATATGTGAATCATATGATTAAAAATTGTGCTATTTAAACTAATAATGGATACAAAGAAACGGCCAACGGTGTAGGCGAAAGTATATTTGAGGAAATAAAAAGTGTGGACATGATCATACCCCTGGGGAATTATGCCACAGTATACCAAGCAAACAGATTACTTGCCTTGATATCCCATACCAGCAAAGTTTTCCTGTATATTCTTCGATCACGTTTGGAACACTATTTTCTATGGCAGATATCCCGTAAACAAGCTGGATTTACAAGGGGAAGAGGCACTAGGGAGCAAATTCTGAATATTAGACAAATCATTGAGAAGTCGAGACAGTTCTACACTCCTGTGTATTTATGTTTTGTCGATTATAGCAAAGCTTTTGATAATATAAAATGGGAAAAGCTCTGGTCTATTCTGCTGTCAATGGGTGTCCCAGACCATCTAGTGTATCTCATACAACAATTATATGATAACAATTCTGCACGGGTTAGGGTTGATAAATGCTTGTCTGACGAAGGTGCCACATGTAAGGGTGTGACACAGGGGTGTGTTCTCTCGCCGCTTCTTTTTAATATCTATAGCGAATTTATTATAAGGCAGGTTCTAGAGGACTGGCATGGTGAAGTAAATATTGGCGGCACAAAACTGTCTAACTTAAGGTTTGCCGATGATACGACCTTGATAGCTGCCTCCCAGAGAGAAATTCTGGAACTCCTGAAGAGACTTGAAGATGTCAGTGCTCTTGACGGAATAAATATAAATTATAATAAAACCAAAATTATGATCATTGACAGAGAAAATAACAACTACCCTGAAACTCGGACTATTTTACACTGTGAAGTTGTTAACAGTTTTGTCTATCTTGGAGTCCTAATAGAAAATACCGGGGGATGTGATGGCGAAATAAGACGGCGTATTCAGCTTGCTAGGACAGCAATGATTCAATTAAATAAAGTATGGAGGAATCGGAATATCCCAAAACAAACTAAAATCAATCTAGTAAGTACCTTGGTCTTTTCGGTCTTTCAATATGCCTCAGAATCTTGGACTGTCAAAGAACTAGATCGTCGTCGGATTAACGCATTTGAGATGTGGGCGTGGCGACGAATGTTGAGAGTGTCCTGGACCGCACATAGAACAAATGCTTCGGTTCTACAAGAAATACGTCCGTCAAAACGTTTATCCAGTATCGTGTACTCCAGAATTCTCACCTTTTTCGGACACATCAATCGGAGTGAGCATATGGAGAAGCTTATTGTACAGGGAAAACCTGAAGGAAACAGAAGGCGTGGCCGATCACCAAATAGATGGGTGGATGTAACCAAAAAATTATTAGATGCTACTCTCCCGCAAGCTGCTCACATGTCATCTAGTCAAGATAAATGGCGAGATGCAGTCAAGAGAGCCATACAAAACATTGAACCTCGTTAATATGGGTCACAACACATCTATAAAGATGTTATGATTAGGAAGATACCAAGCAATAGTTCATGCAGTATAAGCATGCATCATGCATACAATCGAATCTTGAAAATGGCTACCACTACCAAAAAATACAATGGAGTGCCTTAACAACCTAAAAGAACTGCCATGTATAACTGGGATTTTATGAATGAAAAAGACAAAATAGTCTTTCCTTATATTATAGTCTATTTCAGAAAGGTGTAGAGTAATAAAATGGAAAATTCCGTCCAATTTCGGTGTCGACCATAGGCGCAGGTAAACTTTGTGCATTAAATTATTTATGATAACTAACCAAAAATGTCAGGGAAAAAATAGTATTGTTTATAAAATTAAAATTTCAAGTAATTGCGTAAGAGGATTAGAAAAGATATATTTTCTGGCCTGAAGTGTCAAAATCGAAATAGTGTGTAGGGATTAGTTAATTAGTAGATTATAAAGTTACGTTTTGCATCAGGTACCATTTAACAGGTACCGAGTTTGGCTTTGGCCTCATTGGCTGATCATATAAATAGGTGGTAATTTGGAATAAACTTCATATATCGTGTATGTGTATGACCTATTAATAAGTATATTTGTTTAGTTTAACGCATCAGTATTTGCTATTAAGTCGTATATAGTGTTCACAGTATTAAGATTAGTAATCAAATGGCGACATTCACACCAAGAAAAAGCTGTTCCAATAATTCTCCACTATCAGTAAGTGAAAAAGTTATTATTTTAAATGTACATGATTGCATAAAATACGATTACCCGACTTTTACTGTACAAGAAACTGTCGACCGATGTTTTCGAATGACTGGAGTTGGAAAGACCACCATTTTTAAATTATTGCGGGAGAGAAAGACAGCAGGTCTAGTAGAATCTCCCAAGAAAAGTCCAGGCAGACCAGTAAAAGTCCTTGATGAAGAAACCAAAGGTGTAGTTCGAAGAAAAGTTCACTCTTTTTATTTTGAAAAAGAAATACCCACCCTAGATAAGATTCTAATGGAGCTTGGCCAGGATGACAGTATTCCGTTGATAACAAGAAAACTTTTATGGACCACTTTGAAAAATATGGATTTTGTCTGGGAAAAGTATAACCGTAAATCACTTTTACTGGAAAGCGATGAAATTGTTTGCTGGCGACGAAAATACTTAAGAAGTATAAAGCAGTACAGAAGAGAGCAGAAGAAAATCTTTTATCTTGATGAGACGTGGATTAATGAAGGCTATATAGTTCCAAAATTGTGGCAAGACAAAAATATAACCAGTGCTTGCCAAGCTTTCATGGAAGGCCTGTCAACGGGTATTAAGGTGCCTTCAGGTAAAGGGAAGAGACTAATAATCGTCCATATTGGAACAGAAGAGGGATTTTTAAAAGAAGGTTTGCTAACCTTTCAGTCGATCAATACGGGAGATTATCACGAGGACATGAATTCGAATGTTTCTGAGGACTATTTTGGTAAAATGTTAACATATCTTCCAGCTAATTGAGTAGTAGTTATTGATAACGTAACTTATCATTCACGACGCACAGAGAAGACTCCAACTTCATCTTGGAGAAAACAAGAAATTATCAACTGGTTAACCATCAAAAGTATTGAGTTTGAAGATAATTTGATAAAGAAGGAACTATTAGCTATAGCAAATTTACACAAACATCGTTTTATGAAATATGCCGTGGAAGATGTAGCAGAAAAACATGGTGTAACTGTGCTGCGCATACCGCCATATCATTGCGAACTAAATCCTATAGAACTTATATGGGCGCAAGTAAAAGGATTTGTAGCAAGACACAACACGACATTTAAAATGAAAGACGTTAAGCTACTATTTGAGCAAGCCATTAAGGAAGTGACACCAGAGAACTGGCGAAAAGCAGTCCATCATGTCATTGAATCCTCAAACATCGGCACATCTTCGTAGACAACATGAGGTATCACGCCTCAATAAAGACCTGGAAGAAATTTTGTCTTGGGGTGACAGTAACCAAGTCGAATTTAACGCTCAAAAAACCCAGGAAAAAACCCAGGCTGCAGTTTTCTCTAAGAAGGTCAACATTGCAGAACCCGATATCGTTATGGCAGGACACGCAATTCCACTGACTTCGTCTATTAATTTGCTGGGTGTCAACCTGGGAGGAAATATGTCTTGGCATAATCAGGTAGTGGCAATCGCCAGGGCAGCTTCTCAGAAGCTCGGTATACTTTTCCGTACCAAAAAGTTGTATACACCTCAACAACTTTTGACACTCTATAAAGCCCAGATTCGACCATCACTGGAATACTGCTCTCATATCTGGAGTTCTGCACCGAAGCATACCCTTCGGTTGTTGGATTCCATCCAAAGGAGAGCCGTTCGTCTAATCGGCGACCACGAGCTGACTAAGAACCTCGACAGCTTAGAACATCGAAGACAGGTTGGTGATTTGACTCTCTACTACAGATATTTTCATGGCAAGTGTTCGACAGATATTGCCCGCTCGATTCCACCTAGAGTAATGCATAGCAGAAACACACGACGAACCACTGCCGCCCATCCCTATGTGGTTCAACTTAGTACACCCCGAACATCATTGTTTCAGAACTCTTTCATTTGGAGGACGTCATCTTTGTGGAACGGCCTTTCTGAGACCGTGTTTCCAACCGAATATAACCTCCAACGATTCAAGAAAAACGTGAATCGCTTTCTTCGCACACGCACCGCTCCCAGAGCGCCTTAAAGGATTTTCCTATAGTGCTTGTGCTCGATCATAAAAAAAAAAAAAAAAAAAAAATTAAAGAAGAGGAGAAAATGTGGGATCTTGACCACCTGATTCATCGGATCGTCGACCCGTTAATTATAACGTCAAGAGGAGATGACAGTTCCTCAGATGACGAAGAATATTATGCATACCTAATGAGCTTTTATTACTCTACACCTTTCTGAAATAGACTATAAATATCTATGGTTTCTCCAGTACTTGCATCAAGAAGCAAACCAGCTTCGCCTCAGCGTATAACCCAGAAAATTATAAAGCATCGCGGCCGTCAACTCACGATCCATATTAGTGACTCGCGGCGACAACTGGTATTAAAATCCTTTAGAAAAGCCGATCCGTGTTCTTATGGCTGCAGAGTACGATAGATAACAACTAGTACTACCTAGTAATTCCTTGTAATGGCTATGTAATTCGACTTCAAATGCTAGGGAATCCTAGCAAATCAGGTGCTTGGAATGGATGTGATTATGCAAAGTATTTTGCGCCTTTTCTCGTTGTGGTGTAATTTCTTGTACGTATTCATTTCGAGTAAATATGGCCATTTCGTAGACCATATATTTTAATATACAGCCACAACCACCAGGCCCGGTCCCAGCGCCCGGGCAACCCGGGCAGACGCCGGGGGCGCAAAGTCCAAGGGACGCAAAATATTGCCAAAGGTAAAACAAATAAGCGTCTGTATAACCTTCGATGTATAATAAACTATTTAAAAGATAAGGGCGCCCAAGTAGTTTTTATAAATTCTGAAACAAAGCGGGTGCCTTTAACCCATTTAATAGGGGCCAAAAAAACATCGAAAATGGAACATCGATGATCTTAAAACCTCGATATTTATAGTCCGCCCTTAGCGCGACGAGGTGAGCGCGGCGCGGCGACTAAAAAAGAAATAGCAGGCTTAGTTGGATAGACTCATGTCGACTTGTTTTTTTCTAAAATTAAAACATTGAAGGAAGCTAATTATTTGCAAATTAGTCACTGCAGAGTGCACAGAGAGCCTCTCCTTCCTAAAATATCACGTCAAAAAAATTAAATATTTTTGATGGTATAAGTATATACAGGGTGTTCATTTGAAAACTTCCCACCTCGATTTTCCTGCTTTAAAATGAAAATGTGGAAAATCGCTCGGACCCGTCGATTTTTATTTCGAGGGGGACATCTTTTGCGTATATTGTCAATCTTGTTACTTCAAGCCTCTAGGAGGGAGGGAGGGGGGGGGGGGGGTAAGATTTAAATCTTAAATGGATACCCCTATTTTATATAATTTTTTTGGATTCTGCATAACATTATGAACATTTTTTAATAAAAGCATTATTAATCTATACTTAACAGTTTCCGAGATATTTACTCTTGAAAAATTACATTTTTGAACTTTGACAGCGTCTAGCTTTCTACGTCTTAGAGCAAAACGGCTTACATGTCTCTATCTTCGATTTTTATTATCTTTCCAGTAGTGTGAACTTTCGGTTAAACCGGATGTAAGAAATATAGTACTTCTGGTTTGACCGGACGTTGACACTATTGGAAAGATAATAAAAATCGAAGATAGGGACATGTAAGCCGTTTTGCTCTAAGACGTAGAGTTAGAAAACTAGACGCTGTCAAAGTTCCAAAAAGGCCATTTTTCAAGAGTCAATATCTCGGAAACTGTTAAGTATAGACTAATAATGCTTTTATTAAAAAATGTTCAGAATTTTATGCAGAATCCAAAAAAATTATATAAAATAGGGGTATCCATTTAAGATTTAGATCTTACCGCACTCCCTCCTAGGGGCTTGAAGTAACAAGATTGACAATATACGCAAAAGATGTCCCCCTCGAAATAAAAATCGACGGGACCGAGCGATTTTCCACATTTTCATTTTAAAGCAGGAAAATCGAGGTGGGAAGTTTTCAAATGAACACTCTGTATATGTATATATTCAGGAAAAAAAATATGAAATAAAAATTTCGAGGGCGCTAAATAGGACCCTTGCCCGGGGGCGCCAGGAGGTCTAGAACCGGGCCTGCAACCACCTTGAAAGAAGCCGTGAAACAGAAACATCGACAACACTCTGCTTAAAGATCCATGTGTCACGTGTTTTTTTTGAGGCTATCCATGCTTTAGTATGTAATTTACGCGCAAAGTAGGTGTTAATTTTGCAATTTTTCGTATTAATTTGTATTTTTATCCGATTTTCGATTGATATCTAATAGAAAGTTTAAGTGACATGGTTGCTAAGAACCTCTACAAAATATTAGTGAACATTTTTGGTGCGCGTTTGCTGTTATAACATTAATAAAGCGCAACAACCTGGCCGGCCCAGGGCGGTTTGTTTACGGGTCTTATAAATGGCGTCAGAATTTTATTTGTTTTAATTTAAAAGTTGTGTTTTTTGTATTCTAGTTAGCTCTTTGGGATAAACTTTATTGTTTTGGGGCTATAGTTAATTTATTAAATATTGAAATGTTTATTTAACTTGAAGGTATATCCATGTGAATTAGTTTAAAAATGTCACTTGTAGAGATAGTTCGTAAGTAGGTAGGATACCTCTAGATACCTAGGTACTTAGGTAGTCTTTTTATAGTTTAGATTTGACCAATGACTGTATAAATATTGTTAATCAGGTTTCAGTGTACATTGATATGGTAAAGGTTTTTTTAAAAGATAATGAATTGGCTTACATTGATATAAAATGGATTTTACCCTTTGAAAGAATAAAAAACTCGCCCGTTGCCGTGCGTCATAATGATAGCTTGTGCATGGATCCGCAACTACCAGCTGATGCGGCGTTGCCCGATGTCACTTCATGGCTTCTTTTTCCGGTTGTTGTGATACAGCGATTTGTTACAGCGTATAGGTACCACTGAAAATCAGTACTGTATATAGTTCTCAAAAATTTAAATAGCTTTTAGTGTGATATTGTTCTTGTTGTTTAACCTTGCATGTGATTATCTATTATGCAACATGGTTTAGTGAGATGGTAAAATTCGTTCATAGATTATAATGTCTAATACTAATGATGGGTTGTGCGAAATAAGAATATTCTATTGCTTTATCTGACATGCAAAGTTTAAAAGAGCTTAAATACAAAGTAAAAATAGTTACTTGAAACAGGTATTGGTACGATCAATAAAGTTCCAATTCAGATAGGACAGCTAGAGGACTCCGAACAACGATGTGACCTGCGCAACAGATACGTTAAAACTAATACTACGGCGCGCTTCGATTGCCGATCGCTACGAACCCCCATCAACGTCTTGTGGATTATAGGTCCTAACGGATCCAATTCGTTTTTGGGGACACTGTTCTCATTCTTAATTGTAGAGAAAGCGCTTTACTGAAAACAAAATGAGTCGCATTGAGAAGATTCAATTTATTTCTTAACGAAATTGCTGTATTAAAGGTGGTTCATTATTCAACAAGACTGTGCTGCTAATGGAACTGATTACTAACAATAAAAATACTGTTTACTATAGCGGGTTTATACAAAATAAGCTATCAATACAAACTATGTCTTAGCAAACCTATGAAAATGAGAAAAAAAGCACGCCTAACTTAGCTAGAAAGTCCTTTATATCACACGCGTATTGAAATATTTTCTTTCAATACGTGTGTTGAAATATAAAACAGCTGATGGGCGACGAATTTGACAGCAAAACTATTAAAAAAAATAACAAACTTACGGGACCCGTGGAGCGAATTGGGGTGCTGGGTGGTAGGGCATTACTGCAATTGAATCGGTTATTTCAGAAATAACCTAAGTCAAATTTTATAGTTTTTCAGGAAACAAGAAAAACGTTTTCCAACCATATGTCTTTTTTAAACTATACTATAATTTTTCGATGTGAAGTGGTACATATTGGGCAATAAATTAAAATAAAAAATAATATTGCATTTGTTATCATTAATCCTTAAATAATAAATAAAAAGTGGACTTAGGTCAAGGGCTTCCATAGAGCGATTTTTAGGGGGGGGGGGGGCAAAAACTTAAACAATACTTTTTATATACGTCACCAGTAAAGTCCGCATCATATGGGATTTTTTTTATTAATTGCTTTATTCGAAAGTTGACTTTGGCATCAAGTTCTGCTTCGATCGAGATGAAAATTAAGCAAAAAAATAGTAGTCACGTGATTCGCATTATCTGTCAAATTTTAATTTTTTTCAAAAAATAATTCAAAAGTGGGGATATCTCTGAAAATATCAAAAAAAAAGTTCTAGGGAAAAGTTTTTTAAACGCAGTTTCTAGCCCACATACAAAATTTCAGCTGGATAAGATAATTTTTATTTTTTACCCATATTTTGTAAATTGCACCACTTTTGCAAAATAACACTCAACGTAACCTACATAAAACTTCTTAGTTTTGACAATGCTTTATTTCAGATACATTTTTTTTAAAGTAGCTTTATATTAAATGTGTGTTTTTCTACGAAATCAAAATTGGGCTATTAAAATTTGGTCGCATGTGGTGCAAAGTTTATTTGTTATTGACTCTGTCTAAAGTAACTTCATAAAATAAGTATGTTTGAAAACATAGTTTGTGTCTGAAAGTAATACACCTTAATATTAAGACAAAAAAAGAACACAGTGTCATCAGTAAAGTGTTCATTAAGTGGAAAATAAATTTTTGCTTAACCCAACGGAAAGTTTATCTATTTTCAACGATTTAATTTAAAATCTCTTTATTTTATTTTTTATTTTTTTACTTTCAGTCACAAACTACGTTTTCAAAAATACGTATTTTATGAAGTTACCTTATACAGTGTCAAAAACAAATGAACTTTGCATGCGACCAAATTTTAATAGCCCAATTTTAATTTTGTGGAAAAACACACATTTAATATGACGCTAGTTTAAAGAAAATGTATCTCAAATAAAGCATTGTCAAAACTAAGAAATTTTATGTATAGGTTGCGTTGAGTCTTATTTTGCAAAAGTGGTGCAATTTACAAAATATAGGTAAAAAATCAAAATGATCTTATCCAGCTGAAATTTTGCATGTGGGCTAGAAAGTGCATTTAAAAAAAATTATAACTTTTTTCGATATTTTCAGAAATAACCCCACTTTTGAATTATTTTTTGAAAAAAAATTTAAATTTGACAGATAATGCGAATCACGTGACTACTATTTATTTGCCTAATTTTCATCTTGATCGATGCAGAACTTGATGTCAAAGTCAAATTTTGAATAAAGATATTAATTAAAAAAATCCCATATGATGCGGACTTTACTGGTAACACTGTATAAGACTATTTATTTAGCTTATGCCTAATGTATTAATTTATTGATATGTTTTTATTATGTAATTGTTCAGTTTAGTGATTTGTTGGTCTACTAACTAACCACTGTACGATTCAATATTTATACTGAATTATGAAATAAAATAGTAATGAGGGCGCCTAGGGGGGGGGGGGGGGGGGCAAGTGCCCGTCCCTATGGACGCCCTTGACTTATGTTGTTTCTGAAATAAAATTCCTGTAATCAAAGCGTATAATTTTAAAATAAGTTCTTTATTCGTTACAATAGGAAACACAGTATAATCTTATTTTTTTTCCTTTGGTTGTCGATGTTTTATAGATGAATTTAACGATTATGTCTTCATAAAATGCTTTATGTGGCTCCTCCACCCACTTAAGTAATGTTTGTAAATTTTTTTTTGCTTCGAGAATTGGTAATCGTTCTTTATAAGCTCGATTGTTCGGGATATTATTGTTTTATTGAAAGAATGCTAGCAGCTAAAAAATCAGAAACGAAATTTATTCACTGCACATAGATAGTAGGTATGATATGCGTAAGCAAATAGGAGAAAAAGTTATTTTTTTGATTTAAATCTAGGTAAGTAAGTTAAATTGTGTAAGTGGGCATTGTTTTTACTTTTTTCAACTCTAGTGTTGAAAAAATGTGTTTAACACAATGGTGATACCTACAAACTATTAAAAACAAATCAAACTCTTTTTAATTATTTTGTATGGTCGTAGGAAAAATTGTGTACAATATTCGTGTGAAAGTGATTTTCTCACACTCGGAGAATTTCCGCACTCGGCTGACGCCTCGTGCTAAATACCTCCTCGTTTGGAAAGTACTACTTTCAACACTCGTTATGTAATATACTATTTCATCAGTGTAAGAAAGCAAAGGAAATAAATTCTTTTCATTTCGATTTTAATGAAATAACACAAATACCTACACTGGAACCTGGCCCATTCATCAGACAGCTTCTATCAGAAGATACGCTACCGTAGCTTCCAAAAAGAGATACAACCGAAAGATAAGTCGACAGATGAGTGTACTCGATTCCATTTAAAGTGCCATTATACGAGACACCGGTATTTTTAGGCTGTCGTTATCTCACTTCAATGTGTCGGCCGGTCGTAAATCGAACCCACTCTTTCGTTGATAAGAAGTCGAATTAAATAAAAAGTGAGACTTGTCTGTACGCTGGTTAATTGGTAAGAGAGGCTTCGATTAAAATTATTGACCAGTGGCTTGAAATAAACAAAGGAAAAGGAGATAATGGCCGGAGGATGGAACTCAAGTGTTTTTTTTTTGTATTTTGCAAGTTAATTACTGCTGTAAATTATACAGGGTGTCCGCGAAATACGTGTACAAAACGTTAGCATAAATTCCTGAGGCTGGAATATGAGTATTTAGTCCAAATTACCTTAGTCACAAAGTTGATAGTTTCTAAAAATATGGTAGTAGTAGTACCTAACATGTTTTATTTAGCAAAAAGCTACAATTAAATATTTTTTATTAAATTTTTTTAACACATATTTATAAATTTAAATTTTAAAACACAATCTTCTTTTAACAAAAACAGACAGAAAAGTTAAACATTTTGCAAATTGTATCAAATATTAGGTATCATTTTGGTTTTTAATTAAATGTAATTTTAAAATTGTTTTAAATAGTTTTAATAATATTTGAGATTTAATAGAGTTTTTCAAATTATTATATTCTATCAAACCTTTATGAAAAATATACTTATAAGCTAATGTTTTAGACACTCTATCCACATAAAAATGTTGATTAGTTCTTGTTTTATAATGATGATGGTCATAATTAAAAGAAAAATTTTTTTTTTAACAATCGGGCAGTAAACATAATGTATAAAGATACTAAATAAAAAATTAAATTTCTGACTTCAACCAATCTACATTTTTTAACATAATTTATTTTTGTATATTTGTCACAATTTAAAATAATCCGCATTGCCTTATTTTGTAAAATTTGTAATTTGTCAAATATTTCCTTACTAGCACAATATAAAATGGAAGAACAATAAAGAAAATGTGGTAATATAATAGTATTAAATACAGTTTTTTAGAAAACAAACTTAAATTAGAACTGATTCTTTTAAAATAACCTACTTTTCCGGCAATCTTCGATATGATACTTTCAAAATAATGAAAAAAAATTAATTTTAAATCAATGATCATCCCTAAATATTTAAAACTGTTTACTAATTCCAAGTTTTCACCAGCAATTACAACATTCAGTTTTTGAAATATTTAATTTTAATTTATTTACTTTTAGACAATTTAATAATATATTTATCTCGGAAATTAAAGTATTTAGACCATCAAAAATATTTAAAATATGAATGTAAATTAAGGTGTCATTAGCAAACATTTATAACTTACACATTTTTAACACTAATGGCATATTGTAATGCATAAAATAAATAATATTGGACCTAGTATACTTCCTTGAGGAACTCCTATATTATTTATTTTTTTATTTGAATATGTTTTTGATATTTTTGTTTTTTGGGTGTCAAAGTTATTTACTATATCTAAAGCTTTATAACTTTAATAGATAAATACAGATACCATTACTCTTTGTTTTAATACTACTTATCAAAGGACCGATACATTTTGGGCTTATAGGTATTGTACTTGATTGCGCCCCCCTAGCGGTCATAAGTCATCTTACCAAGTTTAGTTAGTACCTGAATTTTCAACCCTTTTACGACGTTCTGGTATATTCTTATACCATCGCTTAAAGTATCTGGGATCATTTTTTTAAAAAATAAATTATATTTCTAAATTTTCCAAATTAACGTAAATCTTTTCGGTTATCTTGTATCCCCCTGATTCTGATCAGACGCGGAAGCGAAGCATGAGTTCAAATAAACGAATAACTTGATAACCATAATTAATCTTATCGAATTATATATATATACCTAAATTTTATGTTATCAAAAATGGCTACCGTTTTAAAATAATCACGCATATTTACCTTATAAATAGCTTATTACTGTTCATTTACAATACGAGAAAACAAATCATTCGAAAATGATACCTAAATAAAAATGTAAATTTATTAGTAATTCCATTATTTATACTGCCTTAAGGAGCCACACGGAAATATCAATTGATCAGAGTACCCAAAATTTAAATAAATGCTATGTATTGTAGCGATACTTCCAATTTTCTTACTTGTTCTTCGCATTTTAATCGTTTGTAGTGTCGTTATTATTATTTAGTTTTTGTTTCCCTCGTAAATTAAATACAACCCAATTTATTAACCTTTTGGTTTTGTCATCATTGACAAATTTCCGTAAAATATACGTATTTCTTGATCTCCCATATAATAAACAACGTATGTAGCAGTGGAACCGTATAAAAGGGCTTGCAGTCAAGGAGAGATCCAAAAGGCCTTCGACAAAGTCTGGCACGAAGGTCCTATTCATAAACTCGAAACATCCCAGTAGCACACACCCACTTCATACGGTCTTTTTTGGAAAACCGTCCATACACAGTTACAGTCAACGATTCAATCTCACAACTCTACCCTATGGAAGCTGGCCTACCCCAATGCTTCCCCATATCACCTCCGCTCTACGCATCAGACCCCACAAGAGCACCAAACGCTCTCCGCTCAATTTTCACAATTGCTAAACATCCCACTTGACTTTGCAGAGACAACTACTGAAAGCTCTAAGCAAGTGGCGCTATTGAAGACCAACGAGTCCTTATAGAAATGAGCAAATACATAGAGACCTAGAATGGGAATCTAATACGACCTTTATGAAAAGAAAAGCGGTCAAAGTATTTGAGAAAGCAAGAACACATCCCAACGAAGAACTAAGAGGATTAGTGGATTATAATCCTATAGATGATGCAGAAAGAATGAGGGTATATTATAAGCGTCCAAAAAACCAGCTATTATAATAGCTAAGGTAAAATAAATTCGTAAGAAGGCCAAGAAGAAAGAAGAAAGAAAATGGTAGTGAGTGTAGTTCGCGTAGTATTCGAGTGACGTAGACGAACGACGTAGTTAGTAAACAAAAAAAATAAAAAATGCCTACCAAAAAATAATCCTACCACACAAGAACTTACTACACACAATACTGCACCAATACACACACCTACACCAACATAAGTAAGTTCTTAGCTAGTAACAAATTACATAAAGCTTACTTCTGCTCAGACCAGCGCTTTTGGTTCTCTCTCTGTAACAGCGGGGTCCACATTGCGGAAATGCGCGTGCACACAAGGATCTCAGCTGGGCACAAACAACACAACATCGCAAACACAAACACTAACACAGCAAGCAATAGCTTGCTACTGCCCAGATCAGCACCGTCTCATCTGAGTACAAACATCGCAAACATCAACACAAACACTAACACAGTAAGCTTATTATTTAGTTAGAGTAGTTAGACGACAAAGACAGCTTAAGTACACCGCGTACCCAAAGCGTTGGCGAGTGTGACGCAAAGCACGCACTAGGCGTGCAGAGCCGAAATACCAAACCGAGTGGTCTGAAGGTTTATACGCCTCTGGCGCGGAAACCGCAGGAACGCGGTGAGTTTAGTCGGTAGGCGACTCCCCTTCAGGGGGTTGAATCCGACACTCCTCTGCTTGTATCCCGCAGGGGGTTAGTCTTTAGAAGACTCTCATCGAAAGAAAAAAAAAGTCCTTCTAATAAAATCGATCAGTACTACTACAACATGTGAATCATATTTCTAACAATTGTCGATACTTTTTTCTTTTTTCGATTCAACATCCAAAAATATGATTGTGATTGAATAAGCTATTATTAGTTTTAAATCAATGGGTGTGTTTTTGTTACTACCTTGATTTTCAATCTCCATAGTCATTTTCCTTTCGCTAACATAATAATTTTTTGAAATATGATTCACAAGTTGCAATTTTAGCTTTTGCACAATATAATGAAACATGAGTCATTCGGAACCCGTCGGCGCTCATCAGGTCATATTTACGATACAACTCAGCATTTCGACAGTCGTCAATCACTGATGACATCAACAGCTTATACTGGTTCCTTCAAAAACTTCCCAATTTAGTAGTGGACCGTCGCCGCAAGCTCATACGCCAAGTTGCGTCGCATTATTTTCCTTCGATGTCTTTCAGTATTTCTGTGTTCAAACATTTTACCTTTGGATTTAACAAGTAAGAAATATGCTGAAGGCGAAGGTAAATAACTAAGCCCGGTCCGGTTTTCTGTTAGCCAAAAATAGACGAGTCTTAAGCTAACGGGGAGCCATCAATAACATGACGACAATCGGACAAGATTCCAGGAGAGACCTTAGAAAAAAATTACTTTTTAACGATAGCAGTTCAAGTTTAGGTTGTAAAAAATACATTTCGAAAAAAGTCACATAACCGTTTTTTCGTTCTCAAAACCATTAACATTTTGTGGATAAATAAAATTTTTCCATGATAAAAGAAGCGGCATTCGCTCGTAATTATTTTATTGTATTAGTTTATCTTGCATGCCAAATTGATTCTTAGGATTGGTTGGTGTTTGACTACTTTGTGAGCTTGCGCATTGTCATGAAGAAGAGCGACATTTTGGGGATACAAGCCTGGACTTTTTGGTCAATACCAGGACGCTTTATTGGTAAATTGACACGGCAAGTAACTGTTATAGTTGAGGAGCAACTGTGCAAAACGCATTAAATCCATTTTTTATAATTTTCAAGGTAAATATAAAAATGTAGTGCTTTTTAGTCAATCTACCATTAGAACAAGCGCGTTAAATCCACTGGATATAGCCGTATCAAAAACACTCAGCTAAGCAAAACGGATTAATTCCAATGCAAAGTTAAGCAAAGTGCAATAAATCCAAAAAAATAATATTAATTTCTGTTCAAAGAGTTTGCATTATTTTATTTCAATTATATTAGGATAAACATTCGCAAATGATGATAGGGTATTTGGCCGAGTGGAGAAGGATTTAAGAAAGAACACAATAAAGCTTAAGGAAGGATATATGATGAGATTTATACCAAGTTTGGAGAACTTGAATGTCTTGAGGAAGACTGGCTACTACATAACGTCAAACAGTTACAGACCTTTTTAAAAAAAAAACCGATGGTATATCGGATATAAAAAGAGTTGTGTTGCGAAAGAATCAAGATGCACCCATCACCATAACCTTTTTCGAAAACTTTCGGTATGAAAGTATAGCTGAGACCCCAAAATCCCTTCTTAAAAAAGGTAAGAAGGACTCCCAGTTCAAAATGGAACTTCTTCAACTTGGAAGACCTCTTAAGGAGAAAAAGAAAAAATCCTTAAAGCATTTATTAACCCAAGAGTTTGGAACAGAATGGGAGCAAGAAGATGATCTAGCATGGTACAAAACTATTTTAGAAACTACTGCAGTTGAAATAGAAGAAGGCCATCAAGACGAAGCCGAAAATACCTGCGACTGCCTAGAAGATGTTGGTTTACATATTTAATTGTTCTTTTTCTAATTTTGTTAATAAAATAATTATTTCACAGAAGTTTTAAATTTTATTGGCCTTTTAAAATAATGTAAACTTAATTACTTCAAGCAAAACGCAATAAATCCTCATAAGATGTAAGCAAAAAGGGATAAATCCATACTTACTTGGCAAAATGACATAAATCCACATTTAGGTTAAACAAAATGCAGTAAATCCACTAAAAAATATACCATATTGCCGTAAAAATCGAAAATTTACATTAAAAAAGAAAATATTCCTTTTTAACCCTATTACATAAATCATTCTCCACCACATGAAAATCTTAAGTTTTTCTTTGCTAGTTTTTTAAGTTTTATTCAAAACAACATATTATGGATTTAATGCGTTTTGCACAGTTGCTCCTCAGTTATAGTACAATTACTCATTTAATCAACAAGAATAACTCTTGCTTGGTTCCAAAACAAGGTCTCTAGTTTAAAATATAGGTGTAAAAAATTGTTTTAATTAATAGAAAAATAACAAACACGCCATTATACTCGTGTTATCTTTGAACTAAAATAATAGTCACTTCTCCTTTTAGGGTGGACAGTGACACTGTCGGACAAAGACCCTTGAAAATCAATAATGGCTGTGAATAAATTAACAAAAGCGTTTACGAGTGGCGGAGAGCAATAAAAACGAATAAAGAATAAATGGAGAAATGGTAGAACGTTTTAATTAATAACGTTAAACAGTTCTTAATTAAAAATTGTATTAAAAATATTACTGCGTGTAATCATGGGCGTCGTTAAACGTTTTCTTAGGAGGGGGGCACTGGCGGCTCGTGACCTGTTAACTTGGGGGTGCACTGAAAGTCCGCAGTAGGCGAAATGCGCCGCAGGCGAACATTTTTTAAGACCACGCCCAAATATGGTCAATAATTATTAGTAAATATTTTAAAAATTTATGATAACCTTCTTATTTTATTGAATATCAAATAAGATAAAAAATAAAAAGGCCAATTTATTATTCATTAGTGGGTATATCGTTTAAAAGTAAAGTTCATTTTTCTGTTTTTGTTTGCAGCAAACTTATCAATAACAATAAAGTCCCTGGATTTACACTTTGTGGTCTGTATTAAGTTAATTTCGAGTTTAAGTCTTCCCTCAATTTTAATTTCAATTTTTTGCTCAATACCTACTTAATGAGCTAAAATTGTTTCTCAAATATTCCACATTCATAGTCGTCTTGGCATTAAAATTGTTCATTTTTATTAAAATAAGTTTTTACTACCCCAAAATAATAACAAAAATATAAAGGAAAACTCCAAATAATAAACTCATACATTCAATCAAACCATATTGATTGCCAGACTTCAAAAATAATACGATCTTTCTTTCTTTTACTGCTAACTTGTTAAAACATAAAAATTATCAACAAGTCAACTTCCAGGGGGGGGGGGCAAATGCCCCATCTTGCCCCCCCCCCCAAACGACGCCCATGCGTGTAATTATCTGGTATGCGTGGATTAAAAGAGTGATCATATTCCAATATGTCTGTTGTGATGATTGAATACATAACTATCCTCCATATTTTAATTAATATCGTTGTTTTACGACAGATATAAATTTGTATCTTACATCATCTTGCAATTAGGGATGATTTAATATCTGTTCGAGGCAGCGCATGGTCATAAAATGTTGGCCACTCGACAATAAAACCATATCATGTTGTATACATATACTTCTTATCGAATGGACTACATTGTTTACGTTTTAAAGAAATCAAAGATTCCACCATTCACAATTTGCCTGGTTAGCTATATGGTCCACGTATAGTGCACGTATGGTCCACGTATGGTCCACTATACTTAACAAGTGCCGTTATCAAACTTGTTGTTAAGTCCATACTAGATTCATAAAACTAATAAAATACACACACAACTAATACCATCTCAAAACTTAAAAATCGCGAAGTAAAAACTAATACAGAAACGAAAGAGCAGCAAGCATTTCTTACAATACCTTATGTCAAGGGGATTTCTGAAAATATTAGAACGATAACCAAAAACTATAATATCAAAACAGCAATCAAATTCGGAAATACGCTTAGAAGCTTTCTTACAAAAGTAAAGCCCCCCCGTAATGAAAACACAAAAATTTGTATCTATCAAATTCCTTGCAAGTGTGGCGAATCGTACATTGGAGAAACGAAAAGACCTCTTCCCGTACGACTTAACATCTGAAACATACTCAAAGGGGTGAAACTTTGAGATCAGGTATATAGCGGAACATGTATGGACCAACCAACATAATATACAGTGGTTAGAAGCCAAGGTTTTGGACACGGAACAGCACTGGAGAAAACGAAAATTCAAAGAAGCTGGTTTTATGATTTGAAATACCCATATATTTAGTAAAATAAGTATGGATACCTGGAAGCCCCTTCTTGTCCAAAACCAACAGCTCAAACTTCACATTCCAATAAGCACGTACGCGGAGTCATCAAGCTTCATTGCACATGGATAGTATTTAGGACAGTAGCCTTAAAATTATAATTTAGTTTACACTTGGAAACGGTTAGAGGTACTAACTAACCGAACGTTGTGTTAAGTAACAAAATAAAGACAATGGTCCGACAAGGTATTAAAAAAAAAAATGTTTGATAATAAAATACACGTTTTACAATTATGATTCAGATAAATTACAAACGTTGATACGTTACTGTAGGTAGAACAAATCTTATTTTTGTTTCAACAAAGAAATATGATTATTTGGGGTCTTTGTATTTAGTACCTACTTATTTTAGTTCCATGGTGACAAAATCTAGAGTCATAGTGGCAACCTTGCTTTCCTTTTTCACGCATCGGATATTAATGGGTAGCAACAAAAACAGCTGTAGTAATCGAACAAACCCTTCCTTTTTTCTGTGAGTAATCGTAGTATTTGTTTTTGTGATGGTTAGGTTTGTCGTCAGAATACTCGTATTGGTACGAGCTAAAACAACATATTCAAGCACAATTTCTTGATTAACAATTTGAAAAAGTTTTCGATACTAGTCATTGTTTATAGCGCAACCACAGAAAAACCTTATAGTAAGAGGGTTGTGCACATGCCGATCCTATTGGGCGCCAAGGGATCTGTCCGGTCAAGATATACAAAAAGTTCTATTTACTATTTTTATTTAAAGAATTAATATTATTTGCGATTACTGCTGACTGATGTGTGCAATACTCATATCGTTGTAAGTAAGCACAGTTAGAATTTCCTGCAACATATTATTTCCTGAAAATGAAACTTCACGTCCCTTATTCATTATTTGTGTACTAAAGGCGTGAGTAGAATCCATTAAAACATAAAGTTCACTTACGGGCTTAACGAACATTTTGATATTTGATCGAGATTATAAGTCCAGGCGGTTTCTTAACTAATTTTCCTAATTGGCAACCACCACATTGTAGAATTATGGCATATTAATTCCAAATACTTTCTATTACGGGTTTAAAATCGCATCATTAGGGCTGATGGATACTTTTTAAAATTTCCTTTTGGTATTTTATCCATTACGTTTAGTACCAAACGGGTGAAATCAAAATTATTATTGAAGATAAAGCAACTTCAACGATCTTTAACTTAAACTGTGATTACTTATTTTGATTTACAAAGGTTAAGGCCTGTGACCATTACAACCAAGCTTCACCGGACCGGTATAGAACAAGAAACATTATTAAAAACAATTTGGGAAATTGTCACATATAGAAAAAGGAACATTTAGATAAGCTAATCACACAGAGAAGAAGAATCGTGAACTTGAATTAATACACTGAGGAAAATGATCTAATACAACAGGTTTGCTAAGACATAGTTTGTATTGATAGCTTATTTTGTATTAACCCATATTAAATATATTGCTAGTGTATCAAACCCGCTTTAATGTTATATCAATTCCAGATTTGCTAGAACAGTGTTTTATTGGTAGTAATCCGTTCCATTAGCAGCACAGTCTTGTTGAATAATGAATTACTTTTAATACAGCAATTTTGTTAAGAAATAAATTGTATTTTCATTTTGTTCCCAGTAAAGCACTTTATCTACAATTAAGACAGCAGAACAGCGTCCCCAAAAACAAGTTGTATGATACAGCTTGTATCCGTTAGAACCTATAATCCACAAGACGTTGGTGGGGGTTCGTAGCGATTGGCAATTGCCGCGCATAGTACCTAGTATTAGTTTCAACGTATTTGTTTTGCAGGTTACATCGTTGTTCGGAGTTTTCTAGCTGCCCTGTCTGAATTTAATTTTTATTTTTCGTACCAATACCTGTTTTAATTAATTTATAGACTATTTTTACTTTGTATTTAAGTTTTTTAAGATAAAGCAACAGAATATTTTTATTTAGCACAACCCGTCATTAGTATTAGAGTTTATAATCTATGGACGAATTTTACGATCTCAGTAAACCATGTTGCATAATAGATAATCATATGCAATGTTAAACAACAAGAACAATATCACACTAGAAGCTATTTAAATTTTTGAGAACTACAGTACTGATTTTTAGTAGTAAGTATTTGCTTTATTAACCGTAGCAAGCAAATATTATTATGATTAATGTCAAGTTTCATTACAACTGACAGTCGGAACTAATACAGTTTACAAAACCAGATTACACCCCTAATAGAACTTGATAATTACTGTAAGTATTCAGAGCAATAATGGCTAAAAACCATTCTATGGTAGCATTAACTCTTATTTCCTATTGGCTAAATTGCCGTGATATTATCACTACACAACGGTCTAGCAATTTTCGTTGTCTTACAGTAGGAAAGCGCGTTGCTGTTACATATTATAGTATTAAGCAGTTGTATAAAGAGTAGGTATGTGTGTTCTTATAGGGAATACGGTTTTTTTCTCAGTGTAACGTTGATAAGTCAAGAAACATTATCAATGGTGCATACCGGCTTAAAGTGTTAATATTTCGTAAACGGTTGAAGATATGTTAGAGTATGATGTATGAAAAATGTGTAGAATTGATTGTATAATGTAAAAATATACAATATGTTTCATTAAAAAAATTAAAGTTGATACACGCAGCAATTTAATGATCCATCCTGTAAAATATATTTAAAAAAGAAAAAAGGCATTTCAAAAAAAATTATTTGACGAGTCCGAGCGATTTTTGATTAAGTTGGCGTTATTCTATAGTGTGACCAGTAAAGACCGCATCATATAAGATTTTTTTTTAATAATAGTTTTACTTAGGCATCAAATTCTGCTTCGATCGAGATGAAAATTAAGCAAAAAAAAAATAGTAGTCACGTGATTCGCATTAGGTATCTGTCAAATATTAATTTTTTCCGAAAAATAATTCAAAAGTTGGGTTATTTCTGAAAATATCGAAAAAAGTTATTGGAAAAAGTTTTTTAAAATGCAGTTTGTAGCGTACATGTAAAATTTCAGCTGCATAAGATAATTTTGATTTTTTACCCATATTTTGTAAATTGCACCACTTTTGCAAAATAAGACTCAACCAACCTACATAAAACTTCTTAGTTTTGACAATGCTTTATTTCAGATACATTTTCTTTAAAGTAGCGCCATATTAAATGTGTGTTTTTCTACAAAATCAAAATTGGGCTATTAAAATTTGGTCGCATGTGATGCAAAGTTTATTTGTTTTTGACCCTGTATAAGGTAACTTCATAAAATAAGTATTTTTAAAAACGAAGCATCACATGCGGCCAAATTTTAATAGCCCAATTTTGATTTTGTAGAAAAACACACATTTAATATGGCGCTACTTTAAAGAAAATGTATCTGAAATAAAGCATTGTCAAAATTAAGAAGTGTTATGTAGGTTGGTTGAGTCTTATTTTGCAAATGTGGTGCAATTTATAAAATATGGGTAAAAAATCAAAATTATCTTATGCAGCTGAAATTTTACATGTGGGCTGGAAACTGCATTTAAAAAAACTTTTCCGATAACATTTTTCGAGATTTTCAGAAATAGAATAGAATAATTGAATTATTTTTTGGAAAAAATTTAAATTTGACAGATAATGCGAATCACGTGACTACTATTCTTTTGGTTAATTTTCATCTCGATTGAGGCAGAACTTGATGCCACAATCAAATTTCGAATAAAGCTATTAATAAAAAAAAATCCCATATGATGCGGACTTTACTGGTGACACTGTATAGATACTATATACTAAACAGTTATTAAAGAGTACGTGTATTTTTATTAAAAAAACAGGGCTTTTTTCTCAGTGTAAAGTTGATAAGTCGAGAAACAGTATTAATGGTGCATACCTGCTTAGAGTGGTAATATTTCGTAAACGGTTGAAGAGAGCCTGATGTATAAAAAATGTGTATAATTGATTGTAGAATGTAAAAATATACATGTTTCATTAAAAAAATTAATGTTAATGTAAAATATATTTAAAAAAGAACAAAGGCATTTCAAAAAAATAATTTGATGGGTCCGAGCGATTCTTGATTAGGTTGGCGTTATTCTTTATAAAAAACCGATCCGTTTTTTTATCCTAACGCTGTATATTCATTAGTATAATATGAAATATTCCTATTTAAAGCAATAAATCGAGCCGCCCGATAAATAGATCATTTAACAAACAAAATATTGTGCGGACATAAGTAGCAGCGGTAAGTGAGTTACCTCCTCTGCACGCATACCAATACTGATCACGCAAGTTTCAAACAATTACACTTATACACTTTCATGTCGTTTAGTTTAATTTCCGAAACGCCAAAGGTGTTGAAGTCAAAATTGTTTATTAATAATTAAACAAATATAACACAACAAACAGGTTATATTATAGCGTTAGGACAGAGAAGCTGATCAGTCTTTTATATAAAAGACCGCCTACTTAATTAAGAATAGCCCGTATCAGTCAAATTATTGTTTTTGGAATGCATTTTTGTTGGAAAAAAGATAATATAAATGTTACGTCTATCAACTTTATTTATTGTTCAATGAAACATGGTTTATTTTTACCTTTTTTTTTATTCTACAATTAATTTTAGACATTTTTCATAAATATGGAAATATGCCTAAGTTTTTACTGCTCGTCTTAATATTCGCTTCGTTTTTGTGTGTGTAATAACCTAACAGCAGAAAACAATGTCGGTATTATAATAATATAGTTTCCAATAGTCTGTTTAGGTACCGGGTGATTCTATAAGAAAGGCAGCCGGCTATATCTCGGAAACTACCAAACGTAGAAACTTGGGATAAAAGAAATTATGATTAAAGAAGTCATGAGAAAATTCTGGAAATTATTTTTAAGTTCCGCATTTTGCCGCAAGAGGGCGTAATTGAAAAGTACATTTTAAAATTTTACATAACTCCGAAAATTCCACATTAAGGTATATGTTTA
Organism: Polydrusus pterygomalis; assembly: GCA_963969555.1. Lineage (NCBI taxonomy): Eukaryota > Metazoa > Arthropoda > Insecta > Coleoptera > Curculionidae > Polydrusus > Polydrusus pterygomalis. Next base: position 15,082,843 of record OZ018383.1, read on the forward strand.
ATAATACCATTTTAAAGCTTGGACAATTATGCATCATTTTGGTCTTATGCTTATTGGCGTACCGACTTTAATAAGAGTGGGGGAACCTGTTGAAAGTGTAAACATTTAAATCGCTGTAACTTCTAAACGTCTTATCCGATGCACTCAATTTAAGCTTGTTTGGAAGAGAAAGGTAAGTACCTTTAATTGCCTTATCCAATGGTACACAATAGTTTCAAATAAAATTGCTAGAGGGCGCAATTTGTATTAAAAATTAATATTTTGGCAATAACTCTGAAACGAACAAAGATATCGGGCTGCGGTTTTAATATTTTTTCTAGCAAATTTAATCTACTTTTCGATTATGGTATCATAATTATACCGTATGATTTGAATTTTCGAGATAAAATCAAAAAAACTATTATTTTTACAAATTGCGCCCTCTAGCAATTTTATTGAAAACTATTATGGACAACTAAATACGATTGATGAAATTGCATACATTTCTCTTCCAAACAGTCTTTAAAATCGGATAAGTCGTTTAGAAGTTACAGCGATTTAAATGTTTACACTTTCAACAGCTTCCCCCACTCTTATTAAAGTCGGTACGCCAATGAGCATAAGACCAAAATGATGCATAATTGTCCAAGCTTTAAAATAGTGTTATCAAACATATACCTTAATGTGGAATTTTCGGAGTTATGTAAAATTTTAAAATTTACTTTTCAATTACGCCCTCTCGCGGCAAAATGCGGAACTTAAAAATTATTTCCAAAATTTTCTCAGGACCGCTTTAATCATAATTTTTTTTATCCCAAGTTTCTACGTTTAGTAGTTTCCGAGATATAGCCGGCTGCCTTTCTTATTGAATCACCCGGTATGTACCTAAATAGTGAAAATGAAGCTAGATTGTTTTGATTGAAAACGGCATTATTTTAAAATAATCATACCGAAAACAAACATTGCAGTGTTCCAGGGTGCGAATCAAATTACCTTAGCTCCTTAAAACAAGGTTAGAAACTTTATCTACCTTACAATTTCCGGCCAGTTATGATTTATAGAAAAAAAAATGAATAAAAGCAATTTCAAGAGTCAAATGGAGACCATCAAAATAGCAAAAAACTTGCTTAATATTATACTTGGGGGAAGGTTGCCCATATTGGACCAATTTCCAGATTTCTTATCATAGATCCTGATAATAACGCAAAATCGATCTTGAAGCTATACCTTAGTATACTTTAGTATGTTGTTTAACTGCAGGATTTTTTGTAGAATTGTATTTCAAAGTATCTATGATATACCAGGTTATAAAAAAAACCTCTGCAAGTGGTTTAATATAGGAAACTGGTTGCCTAAATTGCACCTGGGGGTTCCAAAATTGGACCACATGATTTAAATCGGAAGCTTAGGTGTTAAATAAATAAATAAAAAATAAAATTGTTGGTATAGGAAGTTTTATACTTATATTTTAAAAAAGCATCAAAGGACCCCGCACTTTTCTTATGGAAAGTTGGTTTCGGCCAATTTTTCTGAAACTTGGCACAATGATAGTTCATAACAAGCTGATCAAAAATTATAATGGACCCGAAACCCCAAAACCCCCCCAGCCCCTCCAAAACTAGAGTCCGAGGGTATTATGGGAGGAGGGGAATGAGTTTTGATATTTTTTCATATGGACACATTATAGATTTCCTCTTGAATCTTCAATATATTGAAGGAGAGTCAAAGCCTACTTATTTATGGTTTTGTTTAATCGCGACGAAATGAAAAAAACGATTTTTTGAAAGAAAAATCGATGGAACAGTTTCTAACTATCATAAAAAGGACCGGTTTTGTAGGGGTTTTGGGGTTTCGGGTCCATTATAATTTTTGATCAGCTTGTTATGAACTATCATTGTGCCAAATTTCAGAAAAATTGGCCGAAACCCACTTTCCATAAGGAAAGGTGGCAACCACTCAACATTTTCGCAGTCAAATCGGTATAACTTTCTGAAATCATCATATCTGCAATTTTTGCGTACACTGCAGATTTTTCTTTTACGGACGTTCATATATTCAGCCATAATTGAAGACACAAATTAAGAGCGATGCACGTGTATGCCGCGGAGAACTAAGTTGACTGCTACCAAGCAAATGATACAGGGGACCACCTACCTTAAAAAATGGAAAGCGATTGCTACACTAGAAAAAGCAATTCCTTAATTTATTCATCAGATTTTAAGCAAACGATATAGCAAATGCTTCTATTTTTTAGGAAAAAGCATTGACTAGAAGCAATTCCTGCACTTTTAAGCAATTGCTGGACGCAACAGCAATTACTTTAGTTTTTATTCATTGACTTCCAAGAAATTACTTCGATTTTATAAGAAAACTAGCGTCTTCCCGGCCTGCGTTGCAATGCCAGGCATTATACGCCTATGAGATAATAATAAGGCGAGTGTTCACCATCACGTCAAGATTTATAAATACAAACCCGAACAAACCTCTAAATTTATCAGTGTTTCTCTACAAGATTATGCATGTATTATACATAAAAACCTTCCTCTTGAATCACTCTATCTATTAAAAAAAACCGCTTCAAAATCCGTTGCGTAGTTTTAAAAATTTAAGCACATATAGCTGGGGACAGACGCGACAGCGACTTTGTTTTATACTATGTTAAGAAGCAATCGCTACTTTTTTATGAATTAGTCTCATTATTCAGTGATATTAACTGGATTCCTTTTAAAGTTTATCGTGAATCCTAATCGATGTCTTAAGTTTTCACGAGATTTCTTTCTCCCATATTGTGGTCTCGTCTCAAGAGATTCTCGCAGGAAAAACTCGTCTCGTTTCGCATCAGGAGACCGGACCACTCTAGTCTCGTTCTCGTCTCGCCTTGCGAGAACGAGACGAAAAAACTCGAGAGTGACAACACGTTCTATTTAAACGCATCGGCTATTATCAGCCCCGGATCTAAGGGGGGGCAAACCGGGGCAGTTGCCCCGGGCGGCAATTTCATGGGGGCGCCAAATCCTTGAGACAAGAATTCGAAATATCGAACAAATGAAGCCTCTTTTCCTACAATCTCATAGGTTTTTATCAAGTAATCGAATTTTAATATAATATGTTTGAAAAACAAACTTTTAGTTGTTAGTTTTATAACAGTTTTTCTCAAACACTGAAGGGAGGCGCCACTATCAAGATTTTGCCCCGCGGTTCGACAAAATCGTAGATCCGGGGCTGGCAATTAATTATAACTGTTTACATGTACTAAAATATATTTGTGTCTGTTACCTTTTTCCGTTTCTTCTTCTCCTCTTCGTTGCGTACACGGTACCCAATTGATTCATGTTCGGAGTGGGAGTTTGCGGAGGTGCGACTGCCACCCCTTGGGCGGCAGTGAGGATGCCCTCACCTCCAAAGGGAGGCACGCTGACGAGTTGGTGGTTGGGCTGACATGGGTGGGACGCCTGTACCCCCAGGAAATCCGTCTTGACAGTTCAAGCACACACTGAAAATTGATAAATTTATAATTTTATTTATTTAGTAGTGCAGAAATAAACTACTAAAAAAAGTAATTTTTTATGCTCTGAGGGCATGTAAGTAAGTAAAGGGTAAATAAAAATAGTTTTTTAAGTTTAATGGAACATAAAACGAGCAGTTACATAGTATACATCACCAACGATACCCTATATTTATCAATTTTGACTTAAGTCTAACGACCTTTTAATTGGTCATTTCAAGTTGACACATCACAGGGCAGCGGACAAGGGTCTTTCTGCTAGATTGCCTTTCTTCTACCTACCATACAGGCCGACGACTTTTTATTTTTCGTTGGAGTGGTATTTATATTTTATCCCTTGAATGGATAAACCGATACCCTATAGGCTTAAGTTTAACTGTATAGACCTCCAGGATATTAACAGTGGCGCGGGTATACATTTTAGTTTATTGCGATACACATACAATGGTTGAAATTAAATCTAACAAGTAGTAGGTAGTATTTGAGGGAATAAGGTTCCGAAACCTGACAAGTATCTAGGTTACCACACCCAGAGTATTCCCCCAACCACTTTAACTCCTAACTCTTTGGCCGAAACGTCCCGATCCTTCTACGAAGGCAAGTACATCTCTCACCAGATCAGGGCAATTTCTTGCATGGTGGACCGCGTTTTTCCCTTTGCACCTGCTGCCTGAGTCATCCTAGGACCCTCCAGAAAGGTACCAGAAAGTGTAGCTAACCATGCACTTGGTTTTTAAGTTTTTTTTCTTGTTTCAATGTTTTAAGAATGAACTGAGAGAAGAGAAAATTAGTGGGGTAAAAGCACTAGGTGCACTTAGTGCTGCTCCTGTTTCAGCTCGGATAATGGAAGTATCTATATGTATAAAAGAAAATAAAACACTGAAGGTAATGTTCGGGTAAGAAGCGGAAAATATAGTAATATTAGGTACATATATACACAGATTGGGATTGGATGAAAAGGTGATAAGATGTAATTTCCTTTATAGATAAAAAAAAGTTTATCGGAATCATCGCCTTTGGTTTATTTGGCCCATATATAAACGTCTTACATGTATGAAGTTATAATAAAGAAAATAATAAAATATGAAAATTTTTAATAAAACATTACACAAATATTATGTATACAATCGTTGATACAATAGACCATCTGTAATTACGTATAATGTAAAAATTAATAAGTAGTTGTGTTTGATACATGCCATAAAACATTTGTTAAGTATGAATATAGAAAATTAAGATGATAATAGTGTCCGCGAAAATAATTAAAAGAAAATTAAGCTTTATGACTAATTATATGAAACCTATAAAACCGCGGTTTCAAACAGACCAATTTACATTGATCTGCATTCAACCAGTTTTAAAATTATTAGAGATTCCATCTTTATCGTCAATGGTTTGAAGAATTATTATAAAAATATTAGTTAGATCATTTTCTTGTAACTAATTTATATTTGGATATAGTTTCCGGATGGATGAAAACATATAACAAAGGTAGTTTTAATATATTGTTCTTTAAATAAATCGAAAACACAGTTGTTCTACTTATGCTACTAATTTTTAAATGTGGATAATTCTGGTGAGGGGTTCTAATTTTTTGGTAAACGTTGTAGGTGCGATAGACAAAGGCAATTGTATTTCTCTTTAAAGTGATATATCAATGGTAGAAGCAGTTGTAACCATTTAAATCCCCATTTTAATGAAATAGGTAGCCCTTTGGGTTACAATTGTATTTTTAGTTAAAAGTGCTTATTCTAAAATATCCCACCTTTATATCCCCAAAGCGGCCCCCTCTAGCGAGCACCGTTTTTCCATATACACAATCCACTTGTCCAGACAATCCCGAAAAATATTTTAACCAGTCGTCACTACAAGATAGTTCTAGCACAAAAGCACTAAACAAGTCACAGTCCCTCGGTCACGTTAAGAATGTTTTTTAAAAACAATTAAGGTCCAGTTCGCGTAAACAAACGAAAATCACCGTACACAGAGTAAGAATCGATGACCAAAAACTACTCGTTATTTTTTCTTAATTACAGTGTACCATACGAACATTGAAAAGTCGACATACGGTCATCGACTAGTCAGACTCATTCTCCCACAAACCACAGAACTCGCCCGACCAACCTACCTGTCCCCCGCTCCTTTTCCTTGTAACCAATCCTCGAATTCTATTGGTTGTTACCTGTATGACGTCACAAGATGGCAGACGCCGTCGGGCGGGAATTCTACGTGTGACGTCTCTCTCCGTTGACATTGGAGGCTCCTGTTGTTTTCGTCTGATACGGGAAGGGTGGGGAATGGCTGGGGGGGGTGAAATTTTGGGGGTGTTTTTAGTAATGTTATAGATAGGTGGTGTTAGGGAGGTTTGGAGTTGTATAGAGTGAGCGAAATATAATTTTGAAGTTGTTCCTATAGATACTCATTCCCTTTGGTAGTTGGGATTGGGAAATAGGTACCGTGCGAGCAAAAATTATTTGCATCAAAGAGATCCTTGCATCTAAGGACGTAATGCTTAGCCGTAGAGCTTAATACCTGTTGGGTGTCAGTAACTATCTGAATTAACAATCAATCAGTTATTCCGTCATCTTTGACAGTCGTTAGAAGTACTTAATTTGATTCATCGCTAGTTTTTCCAATTGCTTGAACAGTTCACACAATGGGCTTTACGGAACAGCACAAAAACATTCATGGTTGAAGCGTACTTTCACGAATATTTTCCTAACGTTGCTTTTATTGCTGGGGATTATTATCATCGCCTGAAAAGACCCGTTGCTGTGTTTAGGGAAACAGGTTCTATACAACACAAAAAAGGGGCAGGAAGACCATCTGTAAGAACAGAAGAACTTGTTGCAAACGTTCGTAAAATAATTCAAAATTGTACGCCAACAAATTGTATAAGACGTCTGTCCCAAGAAGTGGGAAGATCTTATGGAACATGCAGGACTATTCTTAAGAAGCAGCTAAATTTATTTTCTTATATAAAGTGCAAGTAGGTATTCCAAGAATATACAAGAAACGATTATCCAAGAATGTGGTAACATTTCTCCAGAGATGCTGGTCAACACTTTCGAAAATATGAAGAGACTTGTAAATTCATGCTTGGAGCATGGCGGTGGCCAATTTCAGCAATTTATGTAATTATTTTTCTTTTTCTTTCTGTATATTCTTACTTTCTTAATTTTGAATTTGACAAAATTTTAAGCTAGATTTGGTTAGATATATCATCCCCATATCATTGTGATCTAAATGCCCCACGTTTTTTAATCCAAGCGCTTTTTGATGCAAATAATTTTTGCTCGCACGGTAGTTGTTACCGTATTTTACGCAATCAATTTCGTATTATTCCTCCATTGATTCTTCACTTTTTTGTAAAATCGGGATTTCATCTAGAGAATCTGAAGAACCTTCCTTTATTTTTTCTTTGCTTTTCAATCTATTTTGAGCGCAAGACAAAAAAAAACTCATTAATGTGCGGTTTCCTTTTATTACTTTATGTTTTTATAAATAATATTATATGGATACCTACACTTGTAGAAAGATAAGGCGATTTGAATGTGTTTATGAACTTATTTTTTTAATTAGCGTTACATTGTCTTCATAATTTAAATGAAAAATAACATTATATTAGGGATATGGACATCATTATTGCACATTGTAATGTCAGAATTATAACTATACCTACCACAGTGTTAGCAGTGGCGGCTCGTGCCATTTTAGTGAAGTAGGGCCAGGTAAACCCTTAGCGCCGCAGGCAAAAAAATTTTGGGTGCCACGCCCTTTTTTGTTAATAGTTCTTGCTTTTGAAGTAGGAAAAATAAGCAAAAAGGCACCTAATTTAATTTATGAATTTACAATCATATCTTGAATAGGTATACCTAAACACGATAACAAGTTGAAACACACAAGCAATGTCAATGGTTTTATCTGCGATAACAGCGATACACAAAGAGTCCTTTATTTCTTGTATGACTTCATCATGATAAACATCTAACATACAGTCCAGAAGTTCATTTTGTATAGTTTTTGATGTTCCTTTAAATACTTTTGATTTTTCAATATGATCTTTAAGAGTTTTGTCTAATTCTGAGCTGAAATTTATTAATTCACGAAATATGCCCCTATTTTCCGACGTCTCTTTTTCGTCATGACGTCTCAAAGCCAACTCAAATGCACCACAAAACCGAACGCAGTTTATAATTTGGTTTAATATGTATCTGTTTTTATCAATTTGTTCGTTTTTCTTCATTATTTCATTGTGATATGCAGAATTTAATTGAGTTTTAATGTTAATTTTACCAAGCATACTGAAATTAAATATATTGTTTAAATGTACCTTCAATTTTTCATGTGTCTTCATTTTGTCCCAGATATGGACCAAATCATCTGTACCTTTTTGGGACCAAGTTTGCTCCCCACCAAATAAAACACACATAAAACAAAATAGTCTATTAGATTCATCACAACCGCACACCCAAGTATTTTTTCCATAAATATTTCTATTAAATTAACGCAAACGCACTTTCTGTCCGCCCTGAGTTTTTTCTATATTTAAATCTGGTAACGGTCGTCCTAATTCCTTAATTTCCAATTTCTGTTCTAAGGAAATGGTAGAAAATGGAGTTTCCTTTAAAAATCTAATAGTATTCATTACTTATGTATTTCTAAAATAAAAAGTTCGTTAACCCTACATTAAATCAGCTGGCCAAACGAAAACAAATCGGGACGCGACGCGAACATCAGCTGTTTGAAACGTCTAACATCAAACGGTCAAACGAAGAGAGCCTGGCTACGTCGCCGAGATTTTTGCCTGCTTGCATTCAAGGTCATTTTCCAATGTTTTTTATTGAGGTGATGGCGCTTGGTCACCTCCCGTGTGCCTCGTCGCGCTTGGCGCGGAAGCTACGTTACCGTTTTACGCATAATCGCTTCCTTTTAGATGGAAATTTGCACCCGACTGTGTTCCATTTTTAAATTATTTTGCTAATTGCTTTAAAAACGAGAATATTAATTTTAATAGGTTTTGGTAAGTTGTAAAGGGCAGGACGCTAGACAGGAGGGCAGGTAGTGCCATGGCACTGTGGCTCTACCCCACGAGCCGCCACTAAGTGTTAGGTATACTGAGAAAAAAAATTTCTATTAATTCACATACCTACTCTTTATACAACTGCTTAATATACTATATAATGTGACAGCAACGCGCTTTCCTACTGTAAGACAACGGAAATTTGTAGGCCGTTGTATAGTGATAATATCACGATAATTTAGCCAATAGGAAATAGGAGCTATTGCTGCCATAGACTGGTTTATAGCCTTTATTGCTTTGAATGCTAACAGTAATTATCAAATTCTATTGGGGGTGTAATCTGGTTCTATATAGGTACTGTATTAGTTCCGACTGGCAGTTGTAATGAAACTTGCCATAATCAAATCAAAAATGTCTTTATTTCACAATAACAATGAATACTCTGTATAAACTATTTGCCATGCCGTAAACCGTAGTAGGTATACAGGGTGTCCCGAAATTAGCTGACAATATTTTAAGGGGATAAAGTACATTCAAAAATAAGACTAAAATCTTCTATTAATATACCTTCAAAAACGCTTCGCTATGGGGCTAGAGCCCCCCGAATTGGAGCAATGACAAGCAGTTTTTTTACAATATCTCAGAAACCGTTTAGGGTATCAAAATAAAATTTAATACATGTTTTACCCATAGCTAGACGCAATAAATGGTTTAATTAGCTTAACTGTATTTCTTCCAGTGGCGTCCCACTGGGTAGGTACTTGGGAGAATATTGCCCTAAGTTTTTTATTTGTAGGATTTTTTAACTTTAGGTGAAACTTTTAGAAGCCCTGAAGTCTTTTGTTGAAAAAAGGTGCTCTTATTTTATTGCGGTAGGATTTACCATTTTTCAGTAAAATCGATTTTAAAATTTTCGGTTTTTTGAAATCCAGTGGAATGGCTAAGGTTTTTTTTTCATATCTCAGCAAATACTTGATATTAAAGCATGAAATTTATTAGAAGTTCTACTAGCGACAAATAATAATAATACATAATCAACTTGGGGATTTATTAGATAATGTGCCACTGGATTTACGTTTAGGGCATTTCTTTCAACATGATGGGGCACCAGCTCACTACGGACGTAAAATGAGGAATTGGCTTGAAGAAAATTACCAGGTGGATTGGTAGCCATAGCCTGGCCACCAAGATTACTTCTTGATTTAAATCGCCTTGATTATTATTTTTGGGGGCACATGACTGGTACTTGCTTAAGAGTTAGTTTCCCGAGTGGTTCACAATCAAATTTGATTTGCAAATTGTTATTCTTTTTTGTTTTATTTTAAAACTCTCTTAAAATCTCCATGAAAATAAATATTTAAAATACAAAGGAATCTAAAAATATGGTTAATTTAAAAACTTTACATTCTGTCAAATTACAATAATGGAAGGTTTTATTAACAAAAAATTTAAAATTAAAAAAAAAATACTTTAAAACCATGAAATTAAAAAAATAAATAATAGTATTATTTACTTAAGGCTCCACCCCGTGCGACGTCACTGGAAACATATTTTAAAGTAACATCCTTTAATACATTATGCCTTATCGCTAGTAGAAGTTCTAATAAATTTAATGTTTTAATATTAAGTGTTTGCTGAGATATGCAAAAAAAACCTTAGCCTTTTCACCGGATTTCAAAAAACCGAAAATTTTAAAATCGATTTTACTGGAAAATGGTGAATCCTACCTCAATAAAACAAGAGTACCTTTTTTCAACAAAATACTTCAAGGCTTCTAAAAATTGCACCTGAAGTTAAAAAATCCTAAAAATAAAAAACTTAGGGCAATATTCTCCCAACTACCTACCCAGTGGGACGCCACTGGAAGAAATAAAGTTAAGCTAATTAAATCGTTTATTGCGTCTTATCATGGGTAAAATATGTATCAAATTTTGTTTCGATACCCTAATCGGTTTTTGAGATATTGTGCGTAGCGTTTTTGAAGGTATATTAATAGAGGGTATTAGTCTTATTTTTGGATGTACTTTATCTCCTTAAAATATTGTCAGCTAATTTCGGGACACCCTGTATAGGTATATTTAAGGCAAAAGTTGTTTTTAAAATGTGTTTTTATTTGTAAAAGTCACATTTTGATTTTGGTGTGTGAATACTCAGGGAGGGCAATTGCCCCCCCCCCCCCCCGCTGCCCCCCCTGCCAAACATTTTTAATTAAAAACTTAAAGAATTGAAGAAGAAAGATCTGACAACCCTGTTCTTCTTTGCAACCGTTTACCGCCGTTTTAATGAATTCAAACTGAGTTTGGAAAAAGTTTATAACTCAAAAATTCTACACACAAAACTAAAATCAGAAAAATAAACCTGACACGGCACTACGACACTGATCAGAAAATGCTTTAATTTTTTTACCAGAACTCCATTCTCCGATCTAGTCGCCGGGCAGAAATATTTTTCTTAACCATCCGCACGAGTCCCACCGCCTGACGAGTCCTGTTCTACAAATTCCGTCGAGAAGGTATATTGGCAACCGGTTTGTTCGTTGCTACCCAGAGCATATTTTTTTCCACAAATATTATTTTATAAAAATAAAATAAAAAAAAAAATGCTAGGTATATTGGCAACCGGTTTGTTCGTTGTTACCCAGAGCATTTTTTTTCCACAAATATTATTTTATAAAAATAAAATTAAAAACAAAATGCTCTGGGTAACAACGAACAAACCGGTTGCCAATATATCTTTTCGACGGAATTTGTCTAGCAAGGACTCGTCAGACGGTGGGACTCGTGCGGATGGTTAAGAAAAATATTTCTGCAGTCGCCGGCCCATTCATAACCACGTATATTTTATCTCCGTCTCTTCCACGCCATCCGCGCTCACTGGACTATCTTTGTCTGACAAGAATCGATCGTTGAATGGGTAGGGGACTGCCTCTGCTATACCAGCCGCAGGTAGGTTCCGCTACCAGTACCCATCAATATATATTTTGATATTTTATTTCAATTCGTCATGCGGTATTTTGTGGTATTTTGAGCGGACCACATAATGTCACGCCGTTGTGTCATCACACTGACTTTGAATAAATTATACGATCAATAAAATTCAAATTCAGACAGGACAACTAGAAGACTCCGAACAACGATGTGACTTGCGCAACAAATACATTAAAACGAATACTAAGGCGCGCTGCGATTGCCGATTGCTACGAACCCTCACCAACGTCTTGTGGATTATAGGTTCTAACGGATACAATTCGTTTTTGGGGACGCTGTTCTGCCATCTTAATGGTAGAGAAAGCGCTTTACTGGGAACAAAATGCGTCGCATTGAGAAGATGAAATTTATTTCTTAACAAAATTGATGTATTAAAAGTGGTTCATTATTCAAAAAGACTGTGCTGCTAATGGAACTGATTACTACCAATAAGAACACTGTTCTAGCAAGTCTGAAATTGATATAACACTAAAGCGGATTCGATACACTAGTAATTTATTTAATAAAAAAAGAGCTATACTAAATATCACGAATAGTCTCGTTTTAAAACAGATGACAGCGGTTATTTGTCATCGATCAGCTGATATTGGGACATAAAATATCCCTAGATTTGTAGCGGACCGTAATGAGCCCAAACACCGATTTATGAATTGCGTTTTTGTTACATTTAATTACATTTTAAAAATTTTAATTTAATTACTTTTGTGTAAGTACCTACAATTATTATTCATTTGACCAAAGATTTAGATAGGTACAGGTTAACATTTTTTAATTCTTTTTCATTAGGGATCATAATTATTAATGTGTGCCTTGCTCCTTAAGTTGATTTCATCGATAAGTAATCAGTTTTAATTCATCTGAACGCCGTTTTTGTCGAAAAGTTAGTTTGTAAAATTTTTGTTCTTAAAATGTTTGTTCGTTAAGGTTAGGTTTCTAATGTATAATTTTCGCATTTTACATTATCTAGGTATCCTTTTCTGTTTCAAGAAAAATAGGTAGAAATTAAGTATTTTCCTGACTTAGGTAGGTAGGAGAGAGTTGGACAAAACCGGGTAGGTTGATAAAACCGGGTATCGCCTAGTTCTACCATATGCCAAAACAGCTTTCCATATTATTAACCTTTAAAAAGCAGCTATTTGATTTTGAAGGAATTATTTTTATTATTGTTATTAGTAAATATTATTATTGTTTGGCAATAGTAAGGCAATAGTAAGTAACATTATGTTACTATAGTAGTTAAAATATAGCTAACCATATTAGTATGTAATAGGATAGCGAACAAATATATAATTCTATTTTCTGTGTCTACGTACCTTACATAAGTGAAATTATTATTTGATATTACTATTGTTATTGTTTGTATGACAATAAAATAAAGTTTTTAACATAAAGTTAGCCTACATACAACTTTAGAAATGTAACTGTATCAATTAATTGCATTTTAACAAACAAATTCCATAAAAACCACTTTTGGGTCTACGTACCTTACGTAAGTCAAAAACTGTTAAAGTAGGGTTTCCACTGACAGAAAAATTTAATCCCTGGCAAACTAAAGCTTTTAACTTTATGTTAGCCTACATACAAGTTTAGGAATGTAACTGTATTATAACCAACAAATTCTATAAAAACCGTATTTGGGTCTTCGTACCTTACGTTAAGTCAAAAACTGTTAAATTAGGGTTTCCATTGACAGAAAAATTAAATCCCTAGCTATATTGAAGCTTTTAACTTTATGTTAGCCCACATACAAGTTTAGAAATGTAACCGTACCATAGCCAACAAATTCTATAAAAACCATATTTGGGTCTACGTACCTTACGTAAGTCATATATGGGGATTTTCTTGACAGTGAATGTAATAACTTGAATTCAATTAGTTTATGTTGAACTGTAGGTATTTTACCTATAGGTATAATCTGAACAAATAAAACAAAAAAAAATGTATTCTAAATATGAGTGACAGAATCCTATTTTAAGTTGTGTTTCAGTTAGTTTAGTATTTTTAAGGTTTAGATATTTATAATATTATAAACTTTTTAAATCTATTTTGACACTTTATCTTTAAACCATATAGAAATTCATGCTTATTACCTATTACCTACCTTAAATTATAATATTTATAAAACATAACTTTCAAAAGAAATTATTACCTATTACTTATTATTTGGCAATATTAAAGCGGTAGAACCGATGAGGCTATTGCATAAATTGTTTTAGAAGGTATCACATGTATAATTTTCAAGTCCGGCCCTGTAATTCATGCCAACTTATAAAAATTTAATAGACCAAAATTGACAGAGTGTCACGTGACTTTGCCCCCATCTTGCGAGAGTATTCAAGATTTTTACTTTATCAATACAAACTATGCCTTAGAAAACCTGTTGTGTTAGATCATTTTCCTCAGAGTAGGTACAATTATTTTTGTAACGATACCAGAGGTGGGGGTAAATATAAAGAGAGGAAGGCAAAAGCTTTATAAAATATATTGTATTTATAATATCCTTAAATTACATTCACCTGAAAAATTTAGCCGCAGGAAACATATAATCAAAATTGTCAAGTACCCATAGAACGCCATTAAAATGTGTTGACAACATTCATTGTAGGAGAGAGGCGGTAAAGAGCTGGGTGGGGGCAAGGAGTAGGAATTACGATGCATTTACCTTTGAATGTGATTTTGTTACTAGATAGGGGAAGGTTGCCTATATTGAACCGCTACCTAAATTGGACCACAGTACATTTCTCCGAAACTAAACAAGTGCCATATCATCTGGCAACACTGTAACATACTTCCACCCAGAACCTTTGATCGGCAACAAACTCAACTAGTTGGCCGTAAGTGCTTATACAATTTTAATGTAATATTTTTAGGATTTTCCTAAGAATTTACCTTAGAACCGTAAAACTCTAAGCAAAATATTTTTTATGCAAGTTATCAAGTAAGTTTTTCTATTTCTCCTATTACCATGCCATATTGGTTTTTTCTTGTTTCTTTCCTGGGTGGTTTTGTAAAACACGTGGTAGTTGCTTAAATTGGACCACTGGGTGATTGCCAAAATTGAACCGGTCCAATTTAGGCAATTTTTCCAAATTGTGCAAAAATAATTTTTCTCTTTAAATAAGTTAATGTCATAAACTAACACCATTTCAATATTGCTAAAATATTTTTTCTTTGAGTTAAAAAATGAAACTATGACTGGTCCAATATAGGAAACTAATAGGTATTTTTTTTTGCATTAGGATGTCTTCTACCGAAATTTTGATTGTAAATTTAATGTTTTTTTGAAATATAAGTATAAAACTTCCTATACTAACAATTTTATTTTTATTTATTTATTTAACACCTAAGCTTCCGATTTAACTCATGTAGTCCAATTTTGGAACCCCCGGGTGCAATTTAGGCAACCGGTTTCCTATATTGAACCACTTGCAGAGGTTTTTTATAGCCTGGTATATCATAGATACTTTGAAATAAAATTCTGCAAAAAATCCTGCAGTTGTACAACATACTAAAGTATACTAATGCATAACTTCAAGATCGATTTTGTGTTATTATCAGGATCTATGATAAGAAATCTGGAAATTGGTCCAATATGGGCAACCTTCCCCTATTATCGGGTAGGTCGATTTTAGATAGCCCTTTCGTCTTGGGTCCGCAGTTTATGGGTCATTAGAAACACACTGCAAAATCTGAAAGTCGTTTATGTTTCTTGGTTCGTCCATGGGCGCAGGGGCCTAGGCCCCTAGGCCCCTATCCCGTTCTGATTAGGCTTCTGCATTACGTAATAAAATAATAATTACATATTATCAATTATCTGTCTGTTGACAATACATTTATTTCCCAACAAGGTTGTTGATTATTATCCTGCATTGTTACATTCGTCATTTATTGCTTTCCTGTTTTGTGATAAACAATGAATTCGTAAAACAATAAAGGTCGTTTCAAATAATTTAAAAAAAATTATCTATTTCGATTACTGTTGTCACGATTTAAGTAACTTTATTAAAAAAAAAAAATAGGCTTTTACTTTTATTTATCATTTCACATAATTTATTCCCATCGGTAATTGTTCAATGCCTAATAACAACTAACAATTTTAAGTTGGTTAATAACAATATTAATTTCATGACTGTATTAAGGCAAAAATAAAGTTTCTTATTAAAAAAAAATTCAATTTTAATATAATTTTAATATTTATATTACTTCATACTCATAGAAATGATTGAAGGGCGGATTATACGCACTTAAATTCAGCCAAATATGCGCGTATATATGCCTTGTTTGCCTTTAAAATATGCAGTTAGTTGCAGTTTCTTTTTTACCAAATAATAAGCATACCTATATGCAATATTTCTTAATTTATTATAGTAAAATTAGGTAAAGAAACCCATTGGGTTCTAAAAAATATGTTTATTTAAAAAAAAATACAAAACAAATAATAAAAGTAAACAATTTTTTAACCTAAAATTGTATAAAAGTCATTTAATACTAAATATTTTTCAAAATTTTCAACTAAAAAGGATTGTTTTCTATTAGTAAAAATATGTTTATACAAAGAGAAGCTTCTTTCAACATCTACTGATGTAATCGGACAATACTTAGGTAGCAAAATATAAGGCCAAGATACAACTTAGTTGGATGGTTTACCCTAATAAATGCTTTTTACTGCAGTTAAGTATTTAAATCCTTAATTTTTTTTAACAGTTACATTCAATTTGTTCCGTACTTGGCCTCCTACGTTACGGGAAAAGTTGTTACATTGAGCGGAAAAAGTTTCAACAATACTAATTGAGTCTCTCAAACTTAAATTTCTACAGAAGTATGCGTATTATCGGAACAACATGTCGGAAAGTTTAGTAACTTTGAATTTTGGATAGCTATTAACCAAAGCATACATTTCGTAACTTAGGTGTTTCATTTTTATAAAGGGGGTTTTTTAAATTGTGATAATCCAGCCGTTTAGATAAATGTGCATAAGTCAACTTTCATAGATGGATTACCCTATGTTTTATCTTACTAACGTGGCAGAATGAAATTTCCTATATAAATGATTAATATGTCACCATTCATATTTTTAGTCGTTTAGGAATTATGAGCAATTAAAAAATATCTTCAAATCTTTGTTTGTTCATAAGGCAGCAGTAGTATCTATACCAAGACAGGCATTCTGGAAATGCCTGTAGATATTAGGACAAGAAAACACAACGACGAACCACCTTACACTGTCACCAATCTAGGAAGATCACAGAATCCTAGCTATATAGCAGACATTAATTGTATCTCATTCTACAGCCATTAAGATCAATTTTCCCCCAAACAGCAGACAAGTGGAGAAGACACAGCCCTACCTCTAACACACTCAAAGGTATTCATAAACAGCCATATGAATTAACAGACAAACTACTAGAGCGCAATACTTTAAAGCGCTAATGGAATTTGTTGAATTTGTGGATTGAAATTAAAACTCAATTCAAAATGGTAAATAAATGTAACTAATGTAAAAAGTTTCCTGCTTTTCCACATATATGGTGATTGCTTCCTATTGAACTCCCAATTCATTCAAGAATGTCTTTAATCATACATCAGCTTCTTTTCTTCCCAAGGCTCATGAAACGTATTAGGCCACTGTGGTTAATTGCGCTATAATACTTTGCCTTTGACTTGTCCAAGTTTCCACTTTGGCAATAAGCATTGCAATCGAGTCGATTTCTCTCTTTTTTGTAATAATAGAACTTCGGCCAGAGTACCTCATTAGATGTTTCAGTTCGTTGTTTATATTATATGAACATGCGTGAGCTTTGACCACATTTCTGGTGCATTTCTATTATTTACCCTAGCTGGTGATGGGCGATGGAGGAAGGAAGAATGACTTCCACTTTAGAATTCTTTTCATCCTATGCCTTCCATTCTGCAGATGTAACGTTCTGAGGTTGGGGAATATTTCTTACCATTCGCTTTTAAAATGATGCATAGGCTGAATTTTCAAAGCTGGAAATATGTCCATCAAACTTCACAATGTCGGTACATGTGGACGCTGTTGCCATATTCTTTTTGCACTTTTTCTTTGAACACTTTACGCGACTGTACTTTTCCGATTTCATTTTTATTTTTGGGTGTCTGGGCCCATAACCTGTTGAATTGGAGAATTAAAATTTAATTGTATTGTTTTCATAGCTCATAAACATAGCTGGTGAGCTGATAAATAAAATATAAACTTACTCTAGTTACATAAAGGTGATTGAAAAGCATTTGAATACCAAATATCTTAACAGGATTGTATACCGACCACTGCAGATTGCTACATCATATGCATGGAAGATGAAGGAACAGGGGAACACGTACTGTACGCCTGCACCTCAGCAGAAATAATCAGATTCACCCTTAGACAAAGTGGCAGTGCTGCCTGGAGGCATGAAGAATTTCTCACTCAATACTATAATTAGCTTTATTAGGAAGCTAAATTGGGAGTAATAGGGTGAGAGCCACAATAGATCGTATGGTCGCAGTGCATGGAGGGTTTAAAATTTAACTCACTAACTTTCAACCTGACCCAACCACACACCTAATACTTACAAGTCAAATTAGTGGTGTCCCATTTGTTTATAATGAGAGATTATCTGATAAAATTTATAGTCCTGTATTCAAGTTGACAAAGTATGTTAAAACTGAATATTAATATTTCTTGTTAAATATGCACGACACATAACCTGACTCTAAAAGTTATGAAAATTAATATGTAATACAAGTGACATTTGCAGTGTTTTCACCTGCCGAATGTGGTTTCTGCCAACTTATTAATGGCAGGTATCTTTAAAAATTAAGACATATACAGGGTTTCCGGAAATAAGCGTTCAATGTTCGATGCCATGATTCGGATATATAGGTCTATTCAAGGTAACGTAGTCGAAATTACCTCGTTTAGCCGGCAGAGGGATTCAGGAATATATTTACCTAAAATTTTTGTGTAATAGTTGGACACTATAAAATGATGTTCTTGTACCGTATAAATACAGTAAAAATTATATTTGCACGTGGGGCTTGGTTTAGATCACAATGATATGAAGACGATATATCTAACCAAATCTAGGTTAAAATTTTGTCAAATTCATTTTATGACATGATATGCCAAACTAATGAGTAATAAAATAAGTAGACAAATACAAATTTATTTTTGTTGTTTACAAAATTAACAAAGTAAGAATATACAGAAAGAAAAAGAAAAATAATTACATAGATTGCTGAAATTGGCCACCGCCATAAATTCAGAC
The DNA here is from genome assembly GCA_963969555.1 of Polydrusus pterygomalis. Classification (NCBI taxonomy): domain Eukaryota; kingdom Metazoa; phylum Arthropoda; class Insecta; order Coleoptera; family Curculionidae; genus Polydrusus; species Polydrusus pterygomalis. Next base: position 15,101,605 of record OZ018383.1, read on the forward strand.
GTCTCTTCATATTTTCGAAAGTTTTGACCAGCATCTCTGGAAAAATGTTACCACATTCTTGGATAATCCTTTCTTGTAAATGTTCTAAATTAGCAACTGGTGTTTTAAAAATAGTTTTCTTTAAATGAGGAAAAACGAAATAATCCATAACCGTTAAACAAGGTGATCTAGGTGGGAATTCAATGTCTTACCGAAAACTGAACTGATCAATCTCTCGTTTCGGCGGCTGATGGGCGGTTGCACCGTCCTGTTGCAAATATCCAAAACGTAGTTCGTCGTCAAGTAATTGCTCCAGAAATGGATTCAAAATATCGTCTCTATGCCGCTGTGCTGTAACTGTGTCATGGAAAAAAATAGGACCAACAATTCTTCTTCGGGAAACAGCTAACCAGACACCAATTTTTTGAGGGTGCAATGTGGACTCTACATAAAAATGGGGATTTTCACTACTCCACATGCGTGTAGTCTGAGAATTCACATAACCGGAGAGGTGGAACCAGGCTTCATCCGAAAAAAATGTCAGGTCTAATAAATCATTTCTTTCCAATAAATTTTGGGTAAACCATTGAGAGTAATTCCTGCGTCTTTTAAAATCTGCGGCTTGTATTTCTTGAAATACTTGCACTTTATAAGGAAATAAATTTAGCTGCTTCGTTCCATAAAAGCTTTCCACTTCTTGGGACAGGCGTCTTATACAATTTGTTGGCGTATTTTGCATTATTTCACGAACGTTTACAACAAGTTCTTCTGTTCTTAGAGATGGTCTCCCTGTTTTTTTTTTTTGTGTTATATAGAACCTGTTTCCCTTTAACACAGCCACGGTTCTTTTCAGGCAATGATAAAAATCCCCAGCAATAAAAGCAAAGTCAGGAAAATGTTCGTGAAAATCGCCCATGCACAAACCCGGATTGTATTGCCACTCACCATTTACTCTAACCCCGTTTCGAAAATACGCTTCAACCATGAATGTAAAGCCCATGGCGTGAATTGTTCAAGAAATTGGAAAAATTAGCGATGAATTAAATTACTTGTAACGACTGTCAAGGAGGACGGAATAACTGATTGATTGTTAATTCAGGTAATTACTGACACCCAAGAGGTATTAAGCTCTACGGCTAAGCATTACGTCCTTAGGGGCAAGGCCCTCTTTGATGCAAATAATTTTTGTTCGCACGGTAGTATAGTTACAGGCTAAAAAAAAGTGTGAATAGTCACGTCGCATGGAAACATTCCTTCTGATTGTTTATGCCCTCAAAGCTATGACAACCCAGATATTTTTGTTGGTTAAATTGATGTATTTAAAAGCTTTTTCATCCAATAAAAAAATTCTTTGGATGAGCGAATTTGCCTGAACCATTTTCTCCAATTAACTGCATCCTCCATTTAACAATGTTCATAACAGTTCATAACCGCATGTAGAATACATCAATAATAACTCTTCGATCTTGGCACCTCAATCAAGGTTTTCCTGTTATCAAGTGGTTGCTACAAATGCCTGGAGGTGCTACAGGTTATTGCAGCTCTATCCATCTGTTCTATCTCTTTTTTGACCTATCCTAGTGGTCTAGACAAAGTATTTTCTGTTAGCTCTCCAGACACGCCTGCGTCTTCTCTGGGCGAGCACATCAGCAGCCTCATTACCATTTACATTGACCAGAAACCCAATACAGAGTGACTCAATTCGGCGCACCAAGTATGCAGAGATTGTTCTGACAGCGACTTAATACTACTGGAACAAATGAACTTTATCGCTGCTTCACTGCCGATTTAGATAGCTTCTGACGTAGCTTCTCTCAGAGCCAGATATTCCTCTGCAGCTTATTAACAATTTATTGCTTTATATGCTGCCATAACTTCTGCTGGAAAAACGCTGCAGTATAGTGCGGAAATCTATACGACCTCTGTATTTGCATGTACTCAGAAAATATACCAGCTCTTACTACGACGTCCATTTTTGAATCGTCTGTAATTATCATGTATCTGTCTGCGTAGTTTTAACTGGTTGCTTTCCCACTTCTTCCTACTTGGAATGAGTATAGAAAACCCCATCCCAAAGTCTGGTACTGGGACGATGTTATCAGCCGGCTCTCGCGAATTTTGGTCTGGATATAATAATAAATATAATATATTGCTTTGTCCATAGTTGGTACCGTTTCAGCGTTTCGACTCGTTCAGTCATAAATATCCGCGGATTGCAGATATGACAGCACTTCCAGTGCCGCCGTCGGTGTTGAGTGAATTAATAAATCCTAAATCTCTAGATAATAATCTAGCTAAACGTTCCGCAACTGGCCCAGAGTTAACTAGAAATCATATTAACATATAAATTGGGGCTTCGAGGAATGGAGTAACATTTTATTTTCTGACGAGTCAAGATCTCCAGATGGTCGTTAGAAAATATATCGTAGATCAGGTGAGCGCTTTTTACAAAACCATTTCTTTACAACACAAAGTTTTGGTGGCGGTTCTGTAATGGTGTGGGGGGCATAAATATGGAAGCTCGAACTGAGTTAGTAATGGTTAATGGAGGAACCATGACGGCTGATCGATATATTCGGGATATTTCTAAATTGAAATTTCCATGTGCTCGATACTGAATGTCCTGGCGATCAAGCACCTCCAAGAGAAGGGCATCATCTAAATTCGAATCACTGGATGAGTCCAATAAAAGCAACCTTTCGTCTATCATGATGTTTTAGAATTTTGGGTACTATAGGAAATTAAAACCAAGAAAAAAGATAGCACAAAACGTATATGAAAATATGAACACAAACCATTAAAGATAGGTTATGTTATATTTGTTATGTTTACTGTCGAATTCGACTTAACGTTAACGTTAAGCGAATTGAACGAAAACTATTTTTACGATCTGTCAAATAGCGGCTTCGTATTCGTATTCGTTATGGTTAACCGTTTGAATTTGCCAATACAACGAAAACTGTCTAATAAACCAACAAATCCTGAAACAGATTCGACAAGTATAGTCGTTTTTAGGTGAAGACGGACGTTACAAATTTAAGGAGCAAGTAAAAATTATGCAACCGCCATGGTTGATGGACCCTTAATTAAATAACGATGTTACTTTAAGTATAGCATATGCAGGTGTAGTTTAAAAAACCTTATTTAAATTTTGGTAATACTGTTACTTTAAGTTGGATATATTTATTTTAGTGCCCGTTTGGCTTAGTAATTTCGTCCCGTTACTGATAAGACTAAGATGTAACGGTGTCAGTTCTATTATAATAATTCCTATAGCATGGACGGTGCTACTATGCGTATGGGGTGGAATTAAATATAGGTATTTTTAACCCCTGGCTACAGAAGGGTGGTTAATAATAATATAGAATTTACTGTTATTACATGAAGCCAGTTGCCTATATAAAATTATTGGGTTGATACAGTTAACTACTATCAACGTATTTATGATTTTCATGCCATCGTTGGGATTTAGGATTCAGGTCATGAAATTTTTGACAAAAAATTTATTTTGTCAATAATTTCATTCGCAAAATTGCCAAGCAACAAACTTTTATACCAGTCGAAAATTTTACCGGCAAAATTTTCTCTCTTTATGGTATTATAACGATAACACATTTTCTTCTGTATTAACTATAAAACTGCATTCTTTATCCTTTATTTAAAAAAATATAATGCAAGCAGAACAAGAATTTCCTTATAATTATTCATTTCGGTAAAAACAACGCCAGAAAGTACCTATACCTACATGTTAAAAGATTTTACGATAATTAAAAAAACTCGTTACTCCGTATGTGCTGCTTATATTAGCAATTATTGTTTAAAATTAAATTATTTAAATCAGGATTAGCGTGATTACAAAAACTGCATTTTTCACATTTTTTATAATAAATTGGTTTTTTACTCTAAATAAATTGTTTGTTTGGGTTTCTTCAAGCGATGTGTTTAAACCTGATATACTGAGTTCTACTTATGCAGTGTCGGACTGGGAGTTAAGGGCCTGCGGTGCGTAGATACGTCTGTCACACTCCATCACCAAAAGAAAATGGATGGAATGGGAAAACATCTTTTGAATTTTCATTAATTTTGCGATTACGTGGTGAGTTAAAAAGTATCACTTTTAAGCTAAAATCACGCAAAATATATAACAGAAATATTTTGACCTGCCTTTATATAGGTAGTAGGACTTGCATCCAAGAACGCAACAACAATATGACATTTTTACTATAAAACTTGAAAAGCTAAACCAGGAATTTATTATTCAATAATGAAGATGCACTTATTATTTAATATGCATAAAAGAAAATCTGTGCAAATGTAAAACCGACATCGAACAAATCGAGAAAACAATAAAATCACACTGCTTATTTAGCAAACTAGAAACTTTATTTATTTATTACTAATATTAAACGTACAGTTGTTATAAGTAATAGTTTGTCCATTCTTTTCTATCAAAGCATGCGGTTTTGGGTATGATTGACTTGCATTTGAGAAGTCGAAGGTCCACATGCTTCATTTGTTATTCTGAGATTTTCGATGAGCTTCAGATGATTACTATATAGTATATAGGATCTAGCTGCAGATATGGTTTCAGGGAATTTGCGTTTGATTGGTCTGTTAACTTAATCAACTCTTGTTCCCCAACACCTTATTTAAATAGGGCAGACACAGCGGAAGATCGATGAGAATGATTTGTTATTTTATGCTTCTTCGTGTCTATTCCAATTCTTTCCGCTGAAGTTTTGGCCCACTTAGATACTGTATTTATTCCTAATGAAGTATTTTTGAACCAACATCCCTTCTGCCAGTTTGGATGAACGGAGAGGGATAGTCTGTCAGTGGAAATGTTTGGTCCTCTTTTTTCCAATAATTTTAAAAATAATCTTACAGGGCATAAGTCTTTGTTTGATGAATTTCTTACCAACCATTTGCTGTTTGCCAATCCTTTTGACCCACCTTGAGCTGTCTTGGAAAATATGCTATTATATTTAATTCGTCCGGTCAATTCTCCCATGATATCAAACTCCTTTTGAATTGAATTTTGCAATTTACGGCCTCATTGCCTCTCCAAGCTAGTTCAAATGAGCAGCGATGGAAAAGCTTTTTTTTTGCTTCATCGGAGTTTTCTTCATTGTAGCTTTGCATTATTGTTAGTAAATCTTTGGTAGATAATGCTTTTGAACTTACTTTCCTCTTTTCCTGACAGCTTTGTAGCTGCTTTCTTTCTCTTTGCGTTTCTTGCCATTCGCGCATTTTTAAAAGAACTATCCGTAAAAGGATCAATCTTTATTTCAGTTTAGTGAGAAACATTTAGGTATACGTGCAGTAAGTATTTGGTCAACCAGACAATAACTAGAGTCTAAACAAAGAAACGCAACGTTTAGGAAGGGACTATATGGAATATATTTAATAACCAAGTACAAAAGAATTTATAAATTTATATTTTTTGTTCCTCCTGAAAAACAAGTGATGTGGTGCTGCCTCCGCATCAGCAGAACACACGCAATTATATTAAAGTAATAAATAACATGTTTTTGTTAATGTTATCGGGTAACATAAACAAACATTCTAATAGATAGAATTATTACAGGCACGCATTTAAAACAGATCGTGTATCTATAGCATGCCATAATTAAATGCAATAATCGATTGAGGATGAGCTATATAGTTTCCAAGGGACATTATCAACCCATTGTACTCTGGGTGTACTCATCGATTCTGATACCTATTAGATTTAGCAGTCAAGTTTCCATTTTAATTAAAAAGTCATTTTACAAAATTGCGACTTCTCTACATGCACCGAGATAACTTTAGCACTAAACTAAAGCTAATGTTAACTGACTTGCTTGTTTTATCTAGCCTGACTTACTGTGACGTACCTAGTTTATTGGTCCACTTTATCACAAAAAGATAAAGTCTACAAAAAAATCAGAACGCCTGTTTGAGATTATTTGTTTAGAACTTTAAAAAATCCGCATCACATCACTCCCAGTCTTATCGAGTCTGGCTGGCTTAACATTAAAGAGCGATTCGAGCTACATTTGGCTAGGTTAGTTTTTCGTATTGATTGATTCATCCGGTATCCCAATTTATTTGAGCGATCTTTTAACCAAAGGCTCTGATGTGCACAATCGCGCAACCTGGAAAAGAAACTTTTTTAATGTTCCAATGCATCACTCATCTTTATTTCAAAGATATTTTAGCTATAACGCCGCCCGAACTCGAACAAACCCGAGCATTAAAAAAAATATATAGTATTATAAACAGAAGAGATCCTGAATGATGAAAGAGTTTTGGACTTCTTTTTTTTTTTAATCACAACGTTTCAACTGGTAAGTATCTCCAGTCGTCTTCAGGTGAATACTAAAACAATACGTGTAAAGGAGAGACCGAAAAGTCAGGTGCAGCTGACCATGCATGGAATCATGGTCACCATATCATGTGGTCAGAAGCTGAAATCCTACATAAGGAACCACACTGGAGGAAAAAAAAGTTTAAGGAAGCTGCTGCTATTCGCCAGAACCCAGGCTGCTTTAGTAAACCTTCATTAGACAGAAGAAATATCTGGAAACCTTTGTTAGATAGATGTAATCTTAGGATAAGATCGCGTGCCAACTGAACGGATGACAGCACCCACCTCAGTTATGCTTCAGTGCACCTAGGTAGTATAAAATAGTCTTGTAGTTAGTTACCTTACTTATTTAGTATTTACCTGAAGACGACTGGAGATACTTACCAGTTGGAACGTTGTGATTAAAAAAAATAAAGACAATATGGAAGTCCAAAACTCTTTCATCATTCAAGAAACATCATTGTCTCCAACCTTTAAACAGTCACTAGAAGAGATCCTTTTATGTTTCTTCAGGTTTTTAATCCCGTCTCTATTCTGATTGGATAATTTCAAATTCCGTCTACAAGGTATATTGTCAACCGGTTTGTTCGTTGTTACCCAGAGCATTTTTTTTTAAAATTTTTTATTTATAAAATAATATTAGTTGAAAAAATTGAATTAAAAAAATGCTCTGGGTAACAACGAACAAACCGGTTGCCAATATACCTTTTAGACGGAATTTGAAATCATCCAATCAGAATAGAGGGGTGCCGAATCCTATAGCGGAATGTCTAGATGCTGCAGGGCCAACGTCTTCTGCTGCTGTCGACTGCCATAACGTGGGAATGTTTTTAACGTGGTTGAATTGTAGTAGGTACGTGGTAGGTAAAATGAAATAAAATTTGTCTCCAAATTTTGTAAGGTGCCTTCGGGTTATATCGCCCAGTCTGAAATATCGCCCGTTTTCGAATTACCTATCTATACCTATATTTTGACCAGCCACTAGCCAGGACCGGTCGTAGTAGTAACCAATCGAAATTGCCTGATGAAATCTGCAATACGAACGTAGGTAGGTATTCCGTTTTTATAAGATTATAGTCGTTTTAAATAAGGTTTAACTTCCAGTAAAATGGTTCGTAAGGCAAGAAATATAGCTTAATATATTCACCAATGTTAGGTCTTGCACTTAAGAAGGTATATTTGTGAAGCAAGTTTTTCGGAAGAAATATCTACATAACGTTGGAATACCGCCCATTTCTCATATTTTTTAAAAGTTCAACTTTTGTCGGTAAGAAAATATTTTTTATTTTTTTGTTGTGCTGGTTATCGACAAATATACTTTTCTTTTGCATCTGACACATTATTTCTACCCTGTATCTAAAAATGAAATTTCTAAAAAGAATTTAGACTTAGGTGGGCGGTATTACCCGAAGGCACCTTATATGGTGCCCCTTGTTTAAAATTTGACACTTCGCGACAACTCCATTTCATATAAATAAGTCTTTAACTTTTTTTCACTATATTATATACATTCAAAGAAATATTTTTTGTCTACCTACCTTATATACCTATTTGGGTTTCAAAAATAAATTTTTTAAAATTTTCAACATATTATTATATGACTATTTTTTATTAAATGGAAATCGTATACTCTTAAGTTATGCAAAAACGCATCCTCTTAATTCAAATCACAAATTTATTAAGTTAGATAAGCTTAGGGTAGATCTAAATGTGATATTAAATAAATAAATTCTGTGACCAAGCATAGGCATTAAAAGTAAAAATACCACCTAACAAAAAAATATATCACAACAATAAATCTGTTCCTAGTAGTCCAATCTCAGTATTAAAAAAATTAAACCATTTTTTAAAAGTACATTTTTAGTATATTACCAAAGGAGTGTTAAATCACACACCAGCTTTCACCAATGAAACTACAGAGGCGGTATAAAGCACGCTGGCCACGCCCAAGTGTAATATTCGACGACACGTTGCTATAGCCAATTGCAGAGTGCAAAGAATTATTTAAAAGCGCTGTACATATAGCTAAGCAGCAAAGAGAATCACTGTTAACGGAATATGAAAAAAATAACCTACTTAACAAGGCATTTTATTGTCTTACTTTTATGTCTCTTCAGTGTGGATAATTACTCACGAATGGTACGTATGTCTGATCGGCTGGATTGGGACACGTCCAGAATCAGTGAGACATCTAATACTAATCCCAGTAGATTGGAACTTCGGCAACATCCTTCAAGTAGCACCACGGTTGCCCCCGTCCAACGACTATAAACAAGAAGGATAGCTTATTGCCATAAGAGCAACGTTGGATTTTTAACGGACACGGTGGACTAAAAGGTTGTGACGAGCCATCAGTACCGATTTTGTTTTTATCGGTGAAAGCCTATATGTGTTTTTGTTCTGAAAAATTGTATTTTTTGTTAGTTTTCTGTGACTATTTTTTAATTTTTAACGGTTTTTTGGTAATAATAAACACTTAAGAACATCGAACAATCAAAATTTTATAATTTAAGCCTAATTTTGCTTATTTTTTTGGTGTTTACCCGGACTTGGTTGTTTACCAGTATTTGGACATTTTTGCATTCGAATCAGTTTTTTAACAGTTTTGGTAAGTTTTCTCAATAAGATACTCAAAAAATATATCTAAAATACTATTTTGTTGTTATACTTAGATTGCGATGCCTGGGCAGATTTGTGCTGTTGCAGCATGTAAAGGCAACATGTTAACCCTCAAAAAGGAAGGTGTAAACTTAGTATCGTTCCATTCATTTCCAAAGGCTTGTGATTTAGGCCTGTAAATGAATGCATGATATTATTGTAGATTATGTGATATGTATGAGATTACAACATTATGTTTCATGTTCTTTTTCTTTTTTTTATATAAGTATTCACTGAACAAATTTTTTTATACTATTATTGTATTGTGCCTAGTTAAGGCATATAGTTGTGAATGGCTTGTCCGTTAATAAATATTTTATTTTATTATTGAATTGTAAATAATATAGTTTGTTAGTAAGCTTTTTTAAGTGATCCTACTAAATTCTACTAAAACTTTATCATATTCAAATATAACACCCGGAACCAAAAAAACCAACGCAAAGTCTATATCCGTTGATATTACGATTTTTGAAAAATAAAAAATACTATAATATAGTTCTTGACAAGTGAAACATTTTCTTTTCTATACAAATTTGCGTTAGACGACCGGAAATGTCCCAAAAAAATATTACATTATTGCGCGCTAAGTAACTCGCGTAATTTTGCTATTTTTGAAAAATAAAAATACTGTAATATAGCTCATTACAAGGAGAATACCCTACTTTCTATACAATTTTTACGTTTGACGACTAGAAATGCTTCAAAAAAATTATTGAAATAAAATTGCTATGTATTACCGTATATTTTAAACGGGGCACGTCTGAAAGTGTACTGATGTGACGTCACTGCATATTTGACCTTCGGCAGAGAAATCGAGCGAAGTAACCTATCCTTCTTGTTTATAGTCGTTGGCCCCCGTCGACTTCTGCGGTGGGCAAGATGTATTACAACAAAAGAATGACATCTGACGGTAATCTATAAATATTGTCGAGCTGATACCACATATTACACCCAGACGTAAAATGGAGTTGGCAAATAGAGTCGCGTTGGCCTATATTTGCTTGTCGCTAAGCCTCCCCGAGCTAGTATTCGAATTTTAAACCAGAATGTGTTAACAACTGCTTCAGAAAGATTGATTGATAAACAATTGGCTTCGATAGCTGTATAATATATAGGACGACCAAACGAATTAAATAAACTTCTTCTAACCTTCAATAAATATTGCCCCAAACTAACTTCTGAGCTCATTGTTTATTAAGTTAAACTCCTCAATTGTAAGTCGAGCTCAATGATATAACAATGATTTTATTTTCTATATTTCATTGAAGCTCAGGTACAACAAGTGTTCTTTGCTGCCTTAATGCTAGCGTGAACACAAAGAATTCCTTCCATGCGAATTGCTATCTATCAAGTGAACGTTTTAGTTGCCAGTCTTGTCCAGTGGTTTTTAATTCAAAATTCTTTCAGGCAATTCCCAATTGATGCGGACGATTTAACAAGAGCTGTTAATTGTTAAATGCTACCTATCTGCGATGAAGAACGTAAGTAAGTAGATATTTATTTCACATTATCCACGTATTTGGTGACAGCTACCTGGATTTATTTCTTAATTTCTTCATTTTGCATAAATGCTATTCTTATTTTCTCCAAGCTCTTATACTTTATAATAAAAAATGCAGAGACTCAGATTTTATCTATCGATTTCAAAAATGAGAATTGAGTTGTAAATGTCTACGTATGCTCCTAAATTGGCGTTATAAAAATGTTTAATGATAATTAAAGATGCATTTTTAATGTATAACTGGAAATTATGATGATGAGTTTCCCAGCTATCTTGACTTAAAGAATAGTATTTATTAGCAAACCAACCTATGTGTTCGGAAAAATAACTAGCAGACCACGTATTTAAGTTCTTTGCAGTAAAATATAAACTTTTAGTTATTGTCTGTCCTGTAAGTATATATACTTATAGTTACCGTCACAAAAATTCGGGCAGCAGTTTTTTTCTATTGCAAGCCGGCCTTTATACATCGCGAATACCTAAAAATTTTACCTACCTGTTTTAATCAAATTGTCAACTGAAATTTATTTACGGCTAGTGAAACTAGTGAAATAAATTTACAAAGGTATGCCACGTCATTTAAATGATGCGGAAAAGGCCAAAATTGTGACACTGCTAGAAGAAGAATGGTGAGAGGGACGGGTGGCTTAAAAATTTCAAACGCCAAAAAGTACAGTTCATGATATCAAAATAAAATTGATGGAAACACATTCGCTGGAAAGAATAGAAGGAACAGGCCTTAAAAGGGCATCGACAGAAGAACATGACAATACTCTTAATTCAGTATCTAAGGGAAAATCCTTTTAAAACGTCTATTTTAGCTCACAATGTAACTGATTTTCCGGGTTCCGTTAGAACCGCACAACGAAGACTAAGAGATGGTTCAAATCTTCGCAATCACCCTGCAGCTAAAAAGCCTTTCCTAACGGTAACCAACAAAGAGCGAAGAGTGGGTTATGCATTACAATATTACGGAGGTGGTATTATAAATGCTTTGAAAAATGTAATTTTTACAGACGAAAAGATTTTCCAATCATGTTACAGTAAGGGTACTTTTATAGAGCACCAAATACCCGGTTTGATGAACGCTACACTCAGAATATTTCAACAAGCGGCCGTTTTTCTGTCAATGTTTGGGGGTGGATGAGTGCACAGGGTAGGTATAGGAGGTTGTACGCGCATATATATAGAAGGTAGATTTAATGCACAAAATTACATAAAAATATTGGAGAACGTGATGTTGCCATCTGTTAATAATATGTTTCCCAATACTAATTACATTAAGATACCAACATAATAACTGCCCAGTTCATACTGCCCACGCAGTATCTGATTGGATGCAACAAAGGGACATTTAAGTATTACCCTGGCCTTCTAGGAGTCCAGATTTAAATCCGATGGAAACTGTTTGGGGTAACATGATCAAGAAAATGAACAAATATAATGATTTTCGTCCAGAAAATAGAGAACAATAATTGTGGCTGAAAATAACTACAAGAAACTTGGAATCAACTAACGCAAGAATATTGTAATGGTCTGGTGGCTTCAATGCCTAAAAGATTAACTTCAGTTATTCAAAGTAATGGGCAATAAAATATTAAATAGATACTATTGGTTTTATTTCCTCCTCAGTTTATTTATATTGCCATAGTAAAGTCCGCATCATAGGGGATTTTTTTTTAATTAATAGCTTTATTCGAAATTCGACTTTAGCATCAAGTTTTGCTTCGATCGAGATAAAAATTAAGCAAAAAAATAGTAGTCACGTGATTCGCTATATCTGTCAAATTTTAATTTTCTCCAAAAAATAATTCAAAACTGAGGTTATTTCTGAAAGTATCGAAAAAAGTTATTGGAAAAAGTTTTTTTTAAATGCAGTTTCTAGCCCACATGCAAAATTTCAGCTGCATAAGATAATTTTGATTTTTTATTCACCACCAAAATTTATTTTCCACCCTAATGAACACTTAACTGATGTTTTTTTGTCTTAATATTAAGGTGTAGGTATTACTTTTAGACACAAACAATATGTTTTCAAAAATACTTTTTTTATGAAGTTACCTTATACAGGTCAAAAACAAATAAACTTTGCATCATATGCGACCAAATTTTAATAGCTTAATTTTGATTTTGTAGAAAAACACACATTTAATATGGAATGGAATATCTGAAATAAAGCATTGTCAAAACTAAGAAGTTTTATGTAGGTACAGGGTCTTTTAACGAGGACTGAACAGGGGCTCATTTTTGAGCTTCCTTGTATTTAAAGAAAAATTCAAAATAGTCAATCGATGTACTTTTTCCTGCAGAATTCAAAAATGAAACAAAAAATTTATTTGTACCAGAAACAAAAGAGTTACGCTATGGATAAGGTGTTTTTTAAATGGAACATAGCTTTTTTTATACGATTTTTGGAACGAGTGATTTTTTTTTGTCCGTTCTGATTAAAATATTTAATATTGTGACAGCTATTTTTATTAAATTTTAATGTTTTATCCAGTATAATATAACTTTAACCTGTTTGAAACATACACTAGGTAATAAAGGTATAATCACCTTTGAATCCTTCAAAGTCATTTCGGCAATATTATAGTAAATTTGTCAAATTTTTTTACTTTGAAGGATTCAAAGGTGATTATACCTTTATTACCTATACCTAGTGTATATTTCAAACAGGTTAAAGTTAAATTATACTGGATAAAACATTAAAATTTAATAAAAATAGCTGTCACAATATTAAATATTTTAATCAGAACGGACAAAAAAAAACCACTAGTTCCAAAAATCGTATAAAAAAAGCTATGTTTCATTTAAAAAAATACCTTATCCATAGCGTAACTCTTTTGTTTCTGGTTCAAATAAATTTTTGGTTTCATTTTTGAATTCTGCAGGAAAAAGTACATCGATTGGCTATTTTGGATTTTTCTTTAAATACAAGGAAGCTCAAAAATGAGCCCCTGTACAGTCCTCGTTGGAAGACACTGTACGTTGTGTGTAGTCTTATTTTGCAAAAGTGGTGTAATTTACAAAATATGGGTAAAAAAATCAAAATTATCTTATGCATCTAAAATTTTGCAAGTGGGCTAGAAACTGCATTAAAAAAACTTTTTTTAATAACTTTTTTCGATACTTTCAGAAATAACCCCACTTTTGAATTATTTTTTTTGAAATAATTAAAATTTTACAGATAATTCGAATCAGGTGACTACTATTCTTTTGCTTAATTTTCATCTCGATCAAAGCAGAACTTGATGCCAAAGTCAAATTTCGAATAAAGTTATTAATAAAAAAAAATCCCATATTATGATGCGGACTTTACTGGTGACACTGTATGTATAAAATAATACCAATCGTTTAAAGTTAAACCACGAAGCGATAGACCTAATAATATATATTTAAAGAAAATATTGAATAATTTGTTAGATCTGGCAATCCGGCTATATTCACGGTATCGGGCTTGTCCATATCGTGCGCTAAGTTCTCCGGGTTACGATTCTGTCTCTTTTGATCACATATAATATTTAATAATATGTCACGTTGACCGTTTTGATATGAACACACCAATAAATCTTGAGTCTGTCTGCCCAGTGTCGGAGAAACATGATTATGTGTTTTATGGTGATTTATATCATGGACAATTTCCTTAATTTAAAATTCAAAACATAAAAGTGTGCACGGTCATTCTGCCTCTGCTGAAACCTTACTTTTTTGCATTTGACCGCCTTGCCCGTTTAGACCATAGACAATTTACCTAAAGATAAGCAAACAATAATCACGAAAGTGGCAAATTTATGGCCTCGCGCCTGTCTTATTTATCCAATCTCAGTTTAAGCACATTCCAATCATTCCATACGGCGGTAAACAGTCTCAAAGAGACCGACCGCACAACCAGGGTTGTCAGATCTTTCTTCTTCAATTCTTTAAGTTTTTTTTATTAAAGATATTTCATTTATATCAGTATTCAATTGTTAGTCAGTAACTTTCTTTGAAAGCTAGTTTGCAAATATACTTTAAACCGAGGAGTTTTGAGTGTGACAGAAAAAAATAACAAGCCATTCATTGTTATAATAACACATTCTTTAGTCCTTAAGAAACAATATAACTGAAATCAAGACAAAAAGTGTTTTCAGTGTTTAAAAACAACTAATTAACAAACCCTTGTTTCTCGTATATACTTACATTGTGCTTACAAATCCGAAAATTTTGAAGAATTGGCAACAGCATGTAATTTGTTGCGATTGCAAGCGCCAGGATATAAGCTTAACCGGTAACCGGCCCGTCTGACGATCGATTCTGCCAGACAGAGATAGGCCAGTGACCGCCGATGGCGTGGAAGAGACGGAGATAAAATATACGTGGTTATGCCTTGATGAACGGGCCGGAGTCTGGTTGACGAGAATGAAGTTCTGGTAAAAAAATTAAAGCATTTCCTGAGCAGTGTCGTGCCGTGTCAGGTTTATTTTTCTGATTTTAGTTTTGTATATAGAATTTTTGAGTTACCTTATATTTATTATTTTAATATAATATTATTATATATATACAGTGGGTTTATAAAGTGTAGTATGTACAAACACCTAATGTAAAACAAACTTATAAGTGTGTATACGCATATTAATTATTTGTGTGGAACGCCTATGGTTAGGAAATTCCCACAGTTTAATATCATTAAATTGACCTAAGAAACACTATAAACAAAGCTAGACACTATTAGACATGCGCACTGTAACATTATCGTTTGACGAATGGGAAAATAGACAGGTCCGGGCTTTAAAATTTAAATTCTAACCAAAAAATTGGACTTTCTTCTAAATTTTTGATCAAGTTGGGAAAAAAGGTAGTGATTTCTGGCATTTTTAGTAGTAGCAAACCTATCACATTTTAAGGATAGAAAATTGTTTTTAAGGTTTTGTTTTTAAACTTTCTTTAAAAATGATTTATCGTCGTGTTTTTAGTTTGAAAAGGAAGAGAACAAGAACAAGTGAATTAAACTAGTCTTATAAAATCGAATATAAAAACAAATAAAACCTGCAAAATGACCAATCTACGATGTTATCGCGTAGGTACCTAACCTCAAGTCAAATATTAGTTGGTATAAATATAACTTGTATTGATTTTT
The DNA here is from genome assembly GCA_963969555.1 of Polydrusus pterygomalis. Classification (NCBI taxonomy): domain Eukaryota; kingdom Metazoa; phylum Arthropoda; class Insecta; order Coleoptera; family Curculionidae; genus Polydrusus; species Polydrusus pterygomalis. The sequence continues at coordinate 15,117,208 of OZ018383.1, forward strand.
TCAACTTGGCAAAAACATTTTCAAGCAAAATTTCTTGTTCAAGAATTTAAAAAGTGTTTGCCCGCGAACTGGACCCGTGGAATACCTGGCTTTATTTAAAACTTAATGTCGGGGTGTACAGATGTTAACCGAAAAATTAACCAACCAGCAACTTTCACAGAATTAATTTTCTCACAATCAGACACAATTCACTAAATTACACAAAAACTAGAAATCCGTAAATATTAAACACCCACAATCCAAAATAGTTAAGAAAACTACAAGAATCCACAGATAAACCTTAAAACCACAACAACAAAAATGGTGGCCGAGCCGGTTCTAGAGTGTATTTTGAGCATGCCGCTAAAGAAGGACAGGCCGATAACAGGAGGTTTGTGCGCATGCCCGAAGATGCCCAAAGGGAAGGCAGCTGACCGGCGTGTCATGCGCTTGGACATATTTGTTCACCCATAAAACGTAACTTTTGTTTGCGCAGGAGATAAGCTGTCCGTATCTAAAGGTAAATTGTCTATGGTTTAGACGTTGTAGTCCAAGAACGGTGAATGTTGATTAAAAATTTGACTTTGATACTGCAGCTCGGCAGACCCTGCTGAGTGCTCCAAGATTGTCATATTATACGAAAATGAGCGTATTATCCATGTTCAGTAGCTTGAAACGACCCTCTTTAAACGTTGCTTTATGTGTCTACAATATTTAAGAAGCTAAAAATATTTCGCGAACATTTTTGAAACAAATTTATATCTCCTCGGTCAATTGTTTATTGGTTTAGGAGCCTTATAGAGGTGCCGCTATACGGCGACCTCCCATCGCTAAGGCGCAGCGTGAGCCTTACTTCCAGGTCCTTAGTTTTAACGGCGAAATTAATTTCTGTTATTGCCGATACCGAGAAGCTTGCTGCATTTTCTAGATGAGACAGATTTTTTTTTCAATCATGTCATTATACAAATTTCCAATTTAATTGAATCTTTGCCTAAAACAAACTGAAATCAATTGAATTCTAAGGTAACCACAAACACTTCTTCTTAGTGTTTCACTCTCGCCTCCCATGTTTTACGTCACGTGTACCCAAAAAGGGTAAATTTATTAACAAACAACAAACAAAGTACCAATATTTAATTGCTGCGCCATCGGATTCTAACACTAATCGTAATCTTCCTGTCATTGACAAAATAATACTTCTGCATGGTGTTATCCGAAGTTAGCCCTTACCAAATTTCTTCTATTTTATTAAATAACTCTATTTCATTCTGTGGTTTAAATTTTATTTTGTAAATTTTTTTTACCATCAATCCCCAAACATTTTCAATTGGATTTAAATCAGGACTTCTTGAGCACCAAGGAAGACATATTACGTTGTTTTGTCTAAACCAGTTTCCTATATTTCTTGCAGTATGCACAGGGCAGTTATCCTGCTGAAATATAAAGTTATTTCCTTCAAAAACTATCGCGGCAGAAGGAAGAAACATTTTCCAAAATCTAAAGATATATAGGTATTACTGTTTAGTGTTCCACCAATATTCCAGCATACATGCACCTGCACCGTAAACATTTATCCATGCCCACACGTTGACAGAGAAACGTCCACTGGTTTGCTTTTTTTGAGTATACTTCTCAAAATATGGGGAATACTCGAATCCTTCCATTATAATATATGGACTGAAAAGTTTTCTCATCAAAAACGAGAACATTTTGCCAAAAAAAAAATCATTTTCTGGTGAATATTGCATAGCAAACCCAATTCTTTGTTCCTTATCACTATTTTTTAAGAACGGTTTGGATGCAGCTGCTCGATTTCTTAATTCGGGACATTGTCTTACTCGGCGTTGCGCAGTTTCAGATTAAGCAGGGAATCCTGACACAAACTACGTTTTCAAAAATACTTATTTTATAAAGTTACCTTATACAGGGTTAAAAACCAATAAACTTTGCATCACATGCGACCAAATTTTAATAGCCCAATTTTGAGTTTGTAGAAAAACACACATTTAATATGGCGCTACTTTAAAGAAAATGTAGGTATCTGAAATAAAGCCTTGTCAAAACTGAGAAGTTTTATGTAGGTTGCGTTGAGTCTTATTTTGCAAAATTGGTGCAATTTACAAAATATAGGTAAAAAATCAACATTATCTTATGCAGCTGAAATTTTGCATGTGGGCTAGAAACTGCATTTAAAAAAAAATTTTTCTTATAACTTTTTTCGATATTTTCAGAAATAACCTCATTTTTGAATTATTTTTTAGAAAAATTAAAATTTTACAGATAATGCGAATCACGTGACTACTATTTTTTTGCTTAAGTTTCATCTCGATCGAAGCAGAACTTGATGCCAAAGTCAAATTTTGAATAAAGCTATTAATAAAAAAAAAGTCTCATATGATGCGGACTTTACTGGTGACACTGTAGATTCTTAACCGTATACATATAGCTCATAATATTATCTTCTCGGTTCTAATTTATGCACAACAAATTATTGGTTTACCGGAGAACGTATAAAGTTTTACAAGCTATTAATTAGCTTAAAATATGCATTACCAAATAAAACTATTCGAAGCGCCATTACTTATTACCGGAGAAACAAAACGAAAATATTAATTTTTATTGGCATTATAACCATTTATTCATTAATATTTATCGAGAGCCCGAGCCTTTTGGTCCTTGCGTAAATCATTCCAGCATGTGGTCTCGCCTCGCAGAAGAGCCACCAATAATTTGCAGACATTGAAATCATAAAAAATCCTCAAGTCCCACCGGGTTTTAAACAACATGAGTTACGTTTCTGTTCTTGTTTAAAAGTGATCTTGTTTCTTGTTTTATTGTTTTTTTTTTAATTCAAAGTCCGGTAGCCTAGTAAAGAACACGCTAATATATCGCTAATTAAATTTGTTTTTTTTCGCTGTTGAACTGCGTCTATACGGTTTGATAAGAACCCAGAACTATAACACGATCCTTATGTTATACCGTGCGAGCAAAAATTATTTGCATCAAAGAGGGCCTTGCATCTAAGGACGTAATACTTAGCCGTAGAGCTTAATACCTGTTAGGTGTCAGTAACTACCTAAATTAACAATCAATCAGTTAATCCGTCATCTTTGACAGTCGTTACAAGTAATTTGATTCATCGCTAATTTTTCCAACTTCTTGAACAATTCACACAGTGGGCTTTACGGAACAGCACAAAACATTCATGGTTAAAGCGTATTTTCGAAATGGGGTTAGAGTAAATGGTGAGTGGCAATACAATCCGGGTTTGTGCATGGACGATTTTCACGAACATTTTCCTAACGTTGCTTTTATTGCTGGGGATTTTTATCATTGCCTGAAAAGAACCGTGCATGGCTGTGTTTAGGGAAACAGGTTCTATATATACAACACAAAGAAGGAGCAGGAAGACAATCTGTAAGAACAGAAGAACTTGTTGCAAACGTTCGTGAAATAATGCAAAATACGCCAACAAGTTGTATAAGACGCCTGTCCCAAGAAGTGGGAAGATCTTATGGAACATGCAGGACTATTCTTAAGAGGCAGCTAAATTTATTTCCTTATAAAGTGCAAGTATTTCAAGAAATACAAGCCGCAGATTTTGAAAGACGCAGGAATTACTGCGGGAATTTATGATTGGAGCATGGCGGTGGCCAATTCGATTTGTAATACATAGGTAGGTACTTCTGTTTTATACCGGACATAATATCCTCGGTGGAGAGTAGAAATTTTAGTTTAAGAGACTCAATTAGTATTGTTGGAACTTTTCCCGCTAAATGTAACAACATTCCCGGTAAAGTAGGACTAGGACGTCAAGTAAGGAACAAATTGGATGTAACTGTAAAAAAGAATGAAGGATTTAAATATTTAACTGCGGTAAAAAGCATTTATGAGGAGAAACCATCCAACGAAGTTGTATCTTGGCCTTATATTTTGCTACCTAAGTTGCAGTATTGTCCGGTTACATCAGTAGATGTTGAAAGAAGCTTCTCTTTGTATAAACATATTTTTACTAATAGAATTCCTTTCTAGTTGAAAATTTAAAAAAATATTGCCTTTTATACAAATGTTTACTGTTATTTTTCTTTATTTTTTTTTGCATTTAAAAAAAAAAACATTTTTTTTAGAACCTAATGTGTTTCTTTACCTCAATTTACTAAGATAAATTAAGAAATATTGAATACCAGTATGCATATTTGGTAAAAAAATGCAAATAACTGCATATTTTAAAGGCAAACAAAACGTATAATAATATGCGCATATTTTGACTAAATTTAAGTGCATATAATCCGCCCTTTAGTCATAATTATAAAGCCCCACATATTGGAGACATCCCTAGCACGTTATCTTCGGCTAATGAATCTTTTTGATGAGGCACATTACTGAGAACTGTTTGTATTTATTTCGAAAATCGGCACAAGTTAAAAATAATAATAAGTTTAATTTATATTTTATAAATAGTGAACCCCCCTATCTTTTCAAGGTGGATTCTTCAGGTCTGGCTCTCCTACCATTATAAAAAAAATTAATTAGAAATGCGACTACTAGAAAAAATAATGGATCCACTGAAAAGTAAAAAACGAAGGCTTATATACAATCTTATTAATGGAATTTACCGTTAATTATCCATCCACTACTATTTAAGTCTGTTTAATTGCTAAGCAGGTTTAGCAAAAAACTAACAAACGTTTAGACTGACAATTTAAAAAAATTCTACTACCTTTTACTTTATTACTAATATTGATTTATTATTTATTTCATTAAATGGTTTTTTTTTAAATAGCTTTTATTATAGATATGTAAAATGGCATGACATTACCATTAAAGTAATTAATAATAATTATCTATACGTTATTAATTTTACGTCGCTAATAAAGCAGCTATTCAAAAATGTATTATACCGGGTGAACATTTATATTCGGACATATAGCCAACCAAATTAATGCAAATAACGTTTTTCGGCAACCGTCCGGGAAGTAAACACTTCCCAGACGCTTTTCCTTTGAGAAAGTAGCATTTCTCCGGCCTAGTCCGGGAAGAATTACATCAATATTAGCAATGTTGGAAAACATCGAGGTTGCAGGGTATAGTGACTAGTGGAATACTAGCAATTAAACGCGAAGAGTTTGTAGTAAAGAAAGAAATTATTTAATGAAAAAGTGGAACGAATTTACATGTGCGGATACAACGAAAACTTATAAAAGACTAAAAAACTATGCATATTCCCGCAAAGGGAATCCAAGCTGTGACCTGAAAGAATCGTCACATCTGTTTTAGATAAAGACCACCCTTAATGGTGTGGGCCATGCGTTTTAGTTACGAAATTCCTTTTAAAAGTAAAAATACAGAACATCTAAATATTGAACTTTTAACAGCAATTGCTCGAATTGTAATATAAATATCAATATACATAAGAATTAGAATGTTTCTGTTAGTACCTATCTTCTGTTCGAATTTCAATATTTAATACAAATAAGAATTAAAATGTTCGAAATTTTGTTCTACAAAGAAATATAATAAAGAAATGTGTCTCATTGATTTGTTATTCTACACGGTTGCCGAAAAACTAGTGTACGCAACACGTCCGAAATAGTATATTAACGTATACGTTTTATAAAGCATCATTTTATAGCACGCGTCCATGTTAAAAAACGAGCCGCTTGCGGCGAGTTTTATAACGGGACAAGTGCTTAAAACTGCTTTATATAACACGTACGTTATACTATTTTTTCTAGTTTGCCATAAGATGGCGCTCGTGTTCGAAGTGGGCTATCAAATAAATGGTTTCTTATGGACGCGATAACTATTTTTATTTAAATTAGTTCTTTAAGGAACAAATAAGGGCTTTTATATGAATTTACACTTACTTTGTTATACTTATTAGTAAACTCGGCCTGTATAAAGTTCCAACGATGCTTCGTTTTTAAAATACAGGAACATTCTAGCTAGAGTGTTTTACCTTTGGAGCTAGAAAGATACTTATTTGGCTGCGTTTCATCTCTGAAGAAGATCCTGTCTTACCACCCCGACACAAAGCAAACTCTACTTTTATAAATTGTACCATTATTCATTATAAATATGGAAATTAATTACAATACAACGTTATTTGTCTTTTCTTGCCTTCAAACGTTATTTGTTATTTCGAAAAATAAAATGTCAATTGTCAAAAGTAAAAGCACAGAAAAATAAAAGGTTTAAGTAAAAGTTAAAAACTATGGAGGATCTAGTTTTCCATATTAAAAACGAAGAAGAAGAAGACAATATCAGCCCACTTCGGACGCGAGAGCCATCTATCGGCCAATAGCGAACTAACCAAAAAACCGGGACAGAATTTGAAAATGCTGCCATTGTCGATCGGCCTCCTACCCTCTAGTTCTCCATAGCTGAATCCCAATAAGTAAAAATATACAAGATGTCCCATTTAAAATACCAAAGTCAAGGTCACTTCCTGTTGGAGGGGAGGGGGTGGAGGGGTGGCCCTTCCCCTGGCTACATCACTATACATGGTTAAACAATAGCAACGAAAACTTTTGTTTTACTTAAATGTCCTAAAAAAATTTAACATAATATTCAAAATTATTAAAATTACACATCAAAAAAAAATTAACCATTAATGTGTAGGCTTTTCTTCAAAAACAATAACCGTGAGAGGTTTGTAAAATTCATGTGACCATTTAAGTATCTATGTCAACTTTAATAAGCGGCATGAGAAAATTACAGGGGAAACAAATAATCTATTCATAGACAAAGGAGCACACACTTAACGTATTACAAGACTAGGAAACAAGGCGGTCTTTTTTATGTTCGTTACTTTTGACGTCCAAGTTCGGGACGATTATTATTATTGTAATTTTGGTGTGTTTAGGGTCAACTATCAAATAATTTTAAGGTTTATTTAAAAATAAAAATATATAGTAATTTTTTAGGTATTATTTGCAGGACTATTCTACAGTATGGCCAGTAAAGTCCGCATCATATGGGATTTTTTTTATTAAATAACTTTATTTGAAATTTGACTTTGGCATCAGGTGCTGCTTCAACCGAGATAAGAATTAAGCAAAAAAATAGTAGTCACGTGATTCGCATTATCTGTCAAAATAAAATTTTTTCCAAAAAATAATTCAAAAGTGGGGTTATTTTTGAAAATATCGAAAAAAGTTATTAGAAAAAGTTTTTTTAAATGTAATTTTTAGTACACATGCAAAATTTCAGCTGCATAAGATAATTTTAATTATTTACCCTTATTTTGTAAATTGCACCACTTTTGCAAAATAAGACTCAACGCAACCTATATAAAACTTCTTAGTTTTGACAATGCTTTATTTCAGATACATTTTCTTTTAAGTAGCGCTATATTAAATTACATAATCAAAATTGGGCTCTTAAAATTTGGTCGCATGTGAAGCAAAGTTTATTTGTTTTTGACCCTGTATAAGGTAACTTCATAAAATAAGTAGTTTTGAAAACGTTGTGTCTGAAAGTAATACACCTTAATATTAAGACAAAAAAAGCACAGTGTCATCAGTAAAGTGTTCATTAAGTGGAAAATAAATTTTAGTTTGATATAATTTCAAACCCCTTTATTTTATTTTTTATTTTTTTACTTTCAGACACAAACTACGTTTTCAAAAATACGTATTTAATGAAGTTACCTTATACAGGGTCAAAAACAAATATACTTTGCTTCACATGCGACCAAATTTTAATAGCCCAATTTTGATTTTGTAGAAAAACACACATTTATTAAGGCGCTACTTTAAAGAAAATGTATCTGAAATAAAGCATTGTCAAAACTAAGAAGTTTTATGTAGGTCGCGTTGAATCTTATTTTGCAAAAGTGGTGCAATTTACAAAATATGGGTAAAAAATCAAATTTATTTTATGCAGCTGAAATTTTTGCATGTGGGCTAGAAACTGCATTTAAAAAACTTTTTCTTATACTTTTTTCGATATTTTCAAAAATAACCCCACTTTTGAATTATTTTTTGGAAAAAATTAAAATTTGACAGATACCTAATGCGAATCACGTGACTACTCTTTTTTTGCTTAATTTTCATCTTGATCGAAGCAGAACTATGATGCCAAAGTCAAATTTCGAATAAAGTTATTAATAAAAAAAAATCCCATATGATGCGGACTTTAGTGGTCACACTGTATATACTAATAATAGGAAACCGTCAATAAATTAACGACGCATGTGAACTTGTTTTAAAAGCGTTCGCACACGACAAATCCCAAACCGCTGACAGAAAATCCGGCTTTTGCAGATGCCAAATTGTAACGGAAACGCAAAGCAAAAATTTCCAACCAGTTAAAAACCACGCATGCGCAGAGAAAAACTGGGAATCGGTTGACAATAATTGCTTGTACCATCGAAGCTGCGGTAAACATTTTAATTCCTGTCGCAAGATGGATTCCAAGTCACGTGACACTCTGTCAATTTTGGTCTATTGAATTTTTACAGGTTGGCATGAATTCCAGGACCGGACTTGAAAATTATACGTGTGATACCTAGTAAAACAATTGTTCTACCGCTTACTAGGTGATGCTAAACAATGATAGAAATAATAAATAATAATTTATTTTGAAATTTGTTTTACAAATATTATATACAGGGTGTTCTCAAAGTTGAGTCATTTATTTTACGAGGTTGTAGAACTCGTAAAAATAAGTAATTGTACCAAAAATCATTTATATAAAAGTTGCAGAATAAAGAAGTTATTAACAATTAAAAAAATGTAAAATTTAAAGCTGTAAGACCTGATTTTTTGATATTCTCGATCACTACGTTATCAATGTTTTGTTTACTGGCGATACTGGGTATGGCTTATTTTTTTATAGGATACAAATTACTTATCATTTATTCATTTTACGGGTTTTAGTGGTCGAGAATACCAAAGAGCAGATCTTAAGTTTTTAAATTTTACATTTTTTTAATTGTTAATGACTTCTTTGTTCTGCAACTTTTATATAAATGATTTTTGGTACAATTACTTATTTTTACGAGTTCTACAACCTGGTAAAATAAATGACTCAACTTTGAGAACACCCTGTATATTTTAAGGGTAGGTTTCTCTGTGGATTTCTTATTCTTTATTGTGGCCGTTTAATATTTACAGATTTCTAGTTTTTGTGTAGTTTAGTGACTTGTGTTAGTGCTTTTAGTGACTGAATTGAAATATAAACATTGACTAGTAACAGCCGTTGAATGATTTTATTATGCCCAAATAGGGGTAAAATACCTGATAGTATTTCGTATTTTCAGTAAGTGTGGAGTAGTGATGTATCTTGATATTTAACTTTATTTTATTATGATCAATTTAAACACATTAAACTAGGGCTAGACTACACAAACAAGGTATGAAAATAAAGAGAAACCCACACCAAGACAGATTATCCCGATGCATGTTTTGGTATATTTTATTTACATTCCTGATGCAATCTAATAAGATATGCCTATTTTTCGGGCAAAATCATGCTTCAAAAAGTTTAAAAGACACTTTTCTCTATATGCTTAGGTATATTATATAAAAGAAAACGTAAATACCTAGGTATTTTATAGTATTCCACGGATCAAGTCCTCGGGAAAAAACATTTTCAAATTCTTGAACAAGATATTGTGCTTGAAAACGTTTTACACGTACCAACGTTTTTGCCAAATTGTAAAAATCAATACACGCTATATATACCAACAAATAGTTGACTTAAGGTTAGGTACGCGATAACATCAATGATTGGTTATTTTGCTGGTTTTGTTTAATTGACTTGTTCTCTTCCTTTTTGGGCTAAAAACACGACGACGAATCATTTTTAAACAAATTTTAGAAACAAACCCTTAAAAACAATGTTCTCTCCTCAAAATCTGATAAGTTTGCAACTACTAAAAATGCCAGAAATAACTACCTTATTTCCCAACTTGACAAATTTTAGCCGTTTACATGTAAACATAAATAGAAGATTAACTTTTACAATTTAAGAACTTAAAATGTTAAGCCCGGACCTGTCTATTTTCCATTCGTCAAACGATAATGTTGCAGTGCGCATGTCTAATCGTGTCTAGCTTTGTTTACAAGCGCGAGGCCATAAATTTGCCACTTTCGTGATTATTGTTTGCTTACCTAAAGGTAAGTATCTATGACTAAGACCCAAATATGGTTTCTATAGAATTTGTTGATTATGATGCAATTTATTGATACGGTTACTTTTCTAAACGTCTCGTCTCTTGAAACACTGACGAGAACCTTTACATGTCACCATGCATGCTGCATTAATAATTTGTTGACATCCGCGGTTGTCAATAATTATCAATAGTTACATTTATTAATGAGGCAATTAACTTAAAGTGTCATTATTTCATTCTTAATTATATGCTGCAGTTTCTTGGAAACGTAACGAGACGTTAAAAACGTCAATAAGTAGGTTCATGTTGAAAATATTGTTGCCGATTTCTTTACAATTACGAACAATTAACGATAAACATTTATCATTTAATTTTAGATTTTTCATTTAATTCATAAATTTTTCGCCATTCCGAGTGTGTAGGAACGATGATTTTCAGTACGCGCAATAAAACATTTAGTTATACATATACTTATACAGTGTGTGTATAAAGTCTGGAAACGGCTTAATAACATCACAATTTACTGGCCGATTTAAACCAAATTTGGTACAGTTGTGTAAGAGGATCTAACGCACCGAATGACGATATTGGCGTTGTTGCCAGCTTTTTAGTTTGTCTGGAATTCGAACGAATTTTATATTTTTAAATATAACACCCAGTATATTTTTACATTTTTAAATTCCACATAAAATTATAATTATTTTTTATTAAATGCATTATTAGTCTGTACTTCATAGTTTCCGAGATATTGACTCTCGAAAAGTAACATTTTTGAACTTTGACAGCTTATAACTTTCTAACAGTACGTCTTAGAGCAAAACGGCTTACATGTCCCTATCTTCAATTTTTATTATCTTCCCAAAAAAATCAACTTCCGGTTAAACCAGATGTAACTCGAAAGCAGGAAATATAGTTGTATAGGGTAGTTTTCACGATGAAAAAACTTTACAATCTACTTATAACGGACAAATTCGGGTATATCGACTAGACGGAACAAGATTTGAAGAGCGTTATATACTAGCAACCCTGATCTGGGCATTTTTCTGTCAATATATGGGGTTGGATGTATTGGTCTTGGTGTATGCTGGCCCTTGGAGGGAAGATTTATTTCTGAAAATTATCTTCATGTTCTGGAGCATATTATGCTACCATCTGTTAAGTCCGTTTACTTCAATAATTTTTTTATTTATCAACAATAATTGTCCCGTGCACACTGCAAATGCTGTTTAAGGGCTGGTTTGAAAATAATAATGTATGGTCTTCATTCAGTCCGGATATTAATCCAATAGAAATTGGGTGGGCTATAGTTGTAAAAAAAATTTATAACCGTCATTTTTTGCCTCAAATAATAATAATAATAATAATAATAATAATAATAATAATAATAATAATAATAATAATAATAATAATAATAATAATAATAACAATAATAATAATAATAATAATAATAATAATAATAATAATAATAATAATAATAAGTTTATTTAAAATTTAATAATATAATAAATATGTTTGTGTTGTCTTCGATACATTTATTCTTCAATCCCCTGAAGCTGAGCTTGTTAGGGGCAAATCTTATTTTTTTTTAGTATGTAAAATCATAAATCATAAATATGCATTAAAAATCAAGTTTTTTTAAAGTAAAAATGTTAATTTATAGTATAAACGCAGCTTTTTTGAAGAAATATTTTACTTATAATAAAATTATTAATTTATAATTTTTAAGTAAAAAATATTACTTATATAAATTATTCAAAACAATATTAATAAATTAAAGCATTTCTAAAAACATTTTCAAATTGTCTGTTTTTAATACCCATGTTTTTATTTTGACTTAAAAATTTTTTAATGAAATCTATTTTTTAATTTTTGTTGGTAAATAATCGTTTAAATAAAAACATAAATATTTGAAACTTTTTTGTCCTATGGACTTATTTATTTTAGGTTTTATGGTTATTTCATTTTTATGACGTGTATTATGATTATGGTTTTTAAATTGTATAAGGTTTTCATTTTTAAATATATATATTAAGATGTTATAAATGTAAAGTTGTCTTATGTTCAACTTTTTTGTTTCTGAATATAATTCTTTTGAAGGTTGATAATCTTTATTGAATATAATTTTTAAAAACCTTTTTTATAATATTTCTAATTTTTTAACTAAAGTTCTATTTATTCCTCCCCAACCTAAAATTCCGTAATTTAAATGAGTTTTAACTAACGCGTAATATAATATTTCCATATTATGTCTTACATTTAAAAAAATTTTAATGTTTTTAAAAATCGGTAGTAAACTTCTTAATTTTTTAATTAAGTATTCTATGTGAAAATTCCAATTTAATTTACTGTCAAAAATAATTCCTAAATATTTTAATTTTATTAACTTTAAAAATTTGAATGTCTTCATTTATTTGAATACTATTCATATTTTGTGGTAGGTTATTTAGGTTTAAAGTAAAAGGAATATAATTTGTTTTATTAAAATTAATTGTTAACAAATTGTTATCAAACCAATTTTTTATACTTTTAAAATCTTTTTTAATTTTATTATTTAAATTTTTCCAATTTGTATCGGTATAAAAAATTGTAGTATCAGCTGCAAAACTATGATTTTGTCCATCGCAATTTATACTAAATAAGTCGTTAATATAAATATTAAAAAATAATGGTCCTAATATTGTTCCTTGGGGAACACCATACTTAAATACCTTTGGATAGCTTTCTTCTTTATCTCTTTGAACATAGGTTGGTCTATTTTTCAGATAATTTTTAATTCATTCTAATTGCTTTCCTCTGAATCCAATATTTTCAAACTTTTTTAACAGTAAATTATGGCTAACTGTATCAAAGGCTTTTGCTAAATCTAGAAAAATACTAATACAAGGTTTTTTATTATCTAGTGCATCATATATTTATTCTGTTAGATAGCAAATAGCATTTTGTGTTGATTTATTTTTTTAAAACCCAAACTGTTTATTAGAAATAAAATTTTTTCCAAATAATTTTCGATTCTTAATTTTAAAACTTTTTCGAATACTTTTGCTATTGAAGATATTAATGTTATTGGTCTATAATTACTAGTTTTACTAGAATCTCCATTTTTTAAAATAGGTTTTATTATACCAATTTTGAAAGCTTCTAAATATATCCTGGTCTTAAAAATATTATTAATAAGAAATGTTAGTGGTCTACAAATAGAAGTTTTAATAGTTTTTAATATTTCTGTGCAAGCACGTAGCCAGGAAATGTATTCGGGGGGGGGGGGGGTCCGGCAGTGGCGTATTTTGGATTTTGATGAGGGTGGCCTTTCTTTCTTCCTTTCTTAAAAAATGCGCCGCAGGCAAAAATTTTGTAGGTGCTACGCCCTTTTTTTGACTCTCGAAACTTGGAAATTCTTAATTTCGATAGCCTAACCCGAAAAAACCTAGATATTATATATAGAAAATTAAAAATTTTTATTTTAAAAATTATTTTCTTTAAGTTATGTATAATATTATGTGTTATTTTCCTATTTTGCTAAAAAAAAATATATTTTCTGAGAATTTCGGGGGGGGGGGGGGGGGTCCGGACCCCCTGGTCCCCCCCTGGCTACGTGCTTGTTTCTGTGTGAATGAAGTGTGGGAAATAATTCACGAATGCTGGGAAGAGCTTGACCCAATTATTATAACAAACTTGATTAATTCGATGCCTAATAGATTGGCTCAAGTGATCGAGAAACAAGGCTCAATTACCAAATATTAATTTTTATACCTACTATCTTATTATTGTTCTTGTTTAATATAATATTCAATTTGTTCGCATTGTTATATTGTATGTTATTAGAAATAAAAAATATTACATTGCCATTTTACTTAATTTTTTTAATTACTTCATCTACGTCAATGATTTGCATTTATTGCATATAACCTTAATCATACGTCTCTGATAATGTCAAAGAAATAATCACAAAAACCTGTTTCAAATTGCTTAAATAATACAAAAACTAATCATAAGACTTGTACGGGTTTTTTTATGAACCTTTTTTGGACAAAAGATGTCAAGGAAGAACAATTTGCAAACAAGCTTTGCGTAAAGAATTAAGGCTGGAGGCTGGAAGGGCCCGGATTCTCCTGGGCCCTCTTGGACCTCCTATTTATACCAATGATATAATGAATAATTTTTGGAAAAACGATATTAACTTCAAGCACACTGCAGAATAATGGTAAAATGAAAAATTATACTCATCTCAATCATCTCAAAATGGCTAGGTTCTTCTTACAAGTTATTTTTGTATTAAGTACCGGGCATTCGAACCATATGCAATAAGATATCGTCAATAATTCCTCCTAATGTTGGCCATAACTCCTTCGCGGACGCGAGTTACGATCCTGTTTTAACACTTTGTGTGCGGTGGTGGGACATGAACATCACCGCGTGAACCATTTCGATATTTATACAGAGTGATAAACAGTGTACTTTATAATAGTTATTATAAATAAAGTTTTTGGTATTCGAGAGATTCTGGGTTCAAATCCCAGCGCAAGCGGACGCAATTTTTAATATAAAAATGTATTAAATTAAAATTCATTAAATTCAAAAAGTGTAAAACACCCAACTTCTTTCAAAAAACAACGAAGAGCTGATACGGTTTTCGGAACATATTAATAGTATAAGACAATTCATTAAATTTACCATGGAACCAGAAACTCATTTCACTCTACGTTTTCTCGAACCCAACAAACCCGAACAAACCCACTCACACGGGGCAATGCCTTAATCACGGATCGAATGATTCAAACTCCATAAAACAGGGCATAATTTAAACTCTTTATCACAGAGCCTCTAACGTTTGCAATAATCCGGAAGACCTTAATATTGAAATTTCAAACGTCAAAAAAGATTTAAAACAGAATGGTTACCCTGAAACATTTGTAACTAATACCATCTCAAAACGTTAAAATCGCCAAGTAAAAACTAATACAGAAACGAAAGAGGAGCAAGCATTTCTTACAATACCAACCTTATGTTAAGGGGATTTCTGAAAAGATTAGAAGGATAACCAAAAACTATAATATCAAAATAGCCTACAAATCCGGAAATACGCTTAAAAGCTTTCTTACAAGAGTAATACCCCCCGTAATAAAAACACAAAAAATTAGATTTATTAAATCAATTGCGAGTGTGCATGGCGAATCGTACATTGAAGAAACAAAAATACCTCTTTCCGTACGAGTTAAAGAACATCTGAAACATACTCAAAGTCTCAAAGAGGTGAAACTTCGAGAACATGTATGGACCAACCTACATAATATACAGTAGTCAGAAGTCAAGGTTTTGGACAAGGAACATCACTGGCACTGGCGAAAACAAAAATTCAAATAAGCAACTTTCATGAGTCAAAATAAACATATATTTAGTATTTTTACGGAAGTAGTCCATTATCTCAAAGTGGAGCTGTAGAGATATAGGGAAAAAAACCCACAGTAGTCTCCACAAATATATTAAAAAATCAGATTACTGTGGTGTACATGTTTCGGTACTAGGGAGTACCATCATCAGCACAGAAGGGCCCAAGTGCCACTAATACTAGGAATGTAAAAGATTTAAAAAATTAAAAACTAAAAACCATGAATGAGACGAGGACATTTTGAGTGCTAAGACGAATACAGATCAAAAAGGGTAGTAAAATAAAATTCGAAAGAAATTAATATTCTTTCTCTACCCTACATTGTAAACAAATAACAAACTCGAGTATATTTTTGAGTTACTTACAATTTTTACTTCCCAAAATTCAGAAGTATTAATTTTTTGTGAATAATTACTGAGATCGTCAAAACTTTTTATAAAATCTGATTGCTCGAACGCTTGCTTAAGTTGAGAGGTACGCTTTTGTTGTTCCTCGTTTTATTCCGCTAAATTTTTTCTAGAAATGAGAACACTTTTTGACAAGTAAATTGGAATAAAAGCACGGAACAGCTGTTAAGGTGGGAGTATCAACATGCTTGCCAACATGTAACCTATTTCGCGTAGATTTATTTATGTTTTCTAGCTTTTACACAAAATTTTAATAAAATCAGTATCAACTTGATATTCTATAGGTAATAATTGACATATTTAATAAATATCACGGAATTTCATTCATAACTTATTTTAGGAGAATTGTATAGCGAAAAATATCGGGTAAGATTTTTTTCCTCATTATTATGTCATTGTTCTTTCACTATACAATTCTAACAAAATTAGCAATGAAATAAATTGATATTTTTGTAGTATATCGGATATTACCTAAGTAATGTGCCGACGATACTGATTTTTCTTAAATATGAGTCAATAGAATAATAAACTTGAAAAAATAACGCGAAATAGGTTATAGGTTCGCAATAGATTGAATGGCGTTGATAATTCCATCTTAAATTTAGTCTCACTTTTAGCCATAAAGTTTTCAGATTTTCATCTTTTGGGAAGTGAAAAACTGATACACTCTCTTCACCTGCTTTTAAAATATTTTTATAGATAGGGTTACACCTAGGAACTGGGACGGTTCTACGGGGGGGGGGGGGGGGGGGTCTGGGGCGCCCAGGACCCCCAACATTTCTGAAAAAAACTTTAAAATATCTCGAGAGAAATACAATCAAGCGAAGGCTACCAAAAATTGTGGCTGCGCCAATGTGATGCCCCCCCAATATTTTGGATCTAGAACCGCCCCTGCCCAGGAATACAGCAGGGGCTTGGCATGTTGTTATTAATGCTATTAGAGCAAACCCGCACCAAAAATGTTCGCTAATATTTCGTAGAGGTTCTTAGCAATCATGTCACTTAAATTTCCTATTAGATATCAATCGAAAAACCGAATAAAAATACAAATTAATGCGACACCTACTGCGCGGAAATTACACACTAATGGCCATGGCTAACCTCAAAAAAGTCACGTGACACATGGATCTTCAAGCAGTGTTGTCGATGTTTCTGTTTCACGGCTTCTTTCAAGGTGGTTGTGCCAGTACCTACGGTATAATGTTTTAATCGCTTGCTGTTGAAATCTAAAAAAATCCTATTGTTTCAGAGCCCTGAGGAAGGAAATATATTTTCCGAAACGTCGGCAAATTAAACTTTGGGTGTCATTTGCTCCCTAAGATCCTTAAACCCATAAAAAATTCACAGATCTTGCACCTTACGCAAGCATCCTATGTATTGAAAATACCTGACACAGCTTTAAAATAAACTGCATTATTTCGCCTTAAGAAGCCTGCTGTTGCTCTGTGTCCCATTACGTTTGGGACACCCTGTATATTAATTAAAACATATTATAAATAATCCCAAAAAAACGAAAACAAAAATAAAAGTTTGACACCCTTTATCTTGGTTGTTATCAATTTTGGGATAATGCAAGTTTAAATAAATCGCGTTATTTCGCCTTAAGGAGCCTGCTGTTGCTCTGTGTCCCATTACGTTTGGGACACCCTGTATATTTACTAAAACATATTATATTAAATGTATGGTTTTATTTCTAAGAATAATTAATATAAATTTGTTTATAAACAATAATATTCACATAGCAGACCAACCAAGGTGAACTATAAATAATCCCAAAAAAACGAAAACAAAAATAAAAGTTTGACACCCTTTATCTTGGTTGTTATCAATTTTGGGATAATGCAAGTTTAAATAAATCGCATTATTTCGCCATAAGGAGCCTGCTGTTGCTCTGTGTCCCATTACGTTTGGGACACCCTGTATATTAACTAAAACATATTATATTAAATGTATGGTTTTATTTCTAAGAATAATTAATATTAATTTGTTTATAAACAATAATATTCACCTAGCAGACCAACCAAGGTGAACAATTGCCTTATATTCAATCGGTCATATTGTCTAAGCCTACTTATGCTATGTTTTTAAATTAAACTTATTTACCCAACGGTACAATAACATTTTCTGAGAAATCAATAATAAAAAAATTATCCCATTTGTTAACCAAATTTGGGCGGACCCTGTAATATGCAATTATTGTGCTCCAACTTTTTGCCTCCCGCTTTTTTTTTCGATATAATATTCCGATTTAAATAACGTGAACTTACCTTAGTTATAACTTATCTCAATAAAACACTTTTTAACAAAGTTACTATGGCGATCTTTAAAACACAAACTAAACTGAACATTATTCATTATTTACTTGCCGACTTTACGCTGATTCATATTTATATTTCTACCATGTATTATCAGAGTATTATGTTACAAGACCGATCTAGATATTGCGCTGTTGGCCGCGACATCGACATGAGCGACATTGACATGCAATGCAAAGTTTGCGTAAACACGATCCCAATAGTATTTTCAATACTAAAACGGCTACACTAAATAATAGTCTATCGGATCATTAACAATATTATTTTTTTAATATACCAAAAACAACATATTACTAAGGCCATCCTGTAACACATACTTTTGGCAGTCGGTGGCTCTGCGTTATTTGTATGCTTGGTCTTGATATATGTACGAAACTGTCTGCAGATCATTTTCGTTCTTCTGTGTATTCAGTTACGTTGTATTATGGGTACTTATGAAGTGCAGAATATTCTTTACAAGATAATGCCGAGCGTATCACGTGTAGGTGTAAAATTATTTAACAACCCAAAGGTATCACTTTGAGTGTAATGGTTTTAAAAATTTTTTTAAGGTGCTCGGAGATAAAATATGAAAAAAAAAAATGATAATCCATACAATTTCGGATATCTTTTAGTTTGTTCTAGTCGTCCGATTTCTATTTTTAATTTATACAGGGTTAGTTGAAATAACCGGAACGGCTAATTTTCTTCAAAACTACCATGGCTAAATCAATGAATTGTGGTACCAGGGCCGAATTAACCACTAGGCCAAATAGGCCATGGCCTAAGGCGCCACGAACGCAATAGGCGCCGCGGCTTTTTAACGAATTTTAGTGTACCTATAATAATTATTATTTTATATATTTAAATCACTATTTAAACTATTGCATAATTGCTAATTATCATACCTATAAAGTATAAAGAACATTCCACATTCCAATGTAAAGAAAAATATTTTAAATTAAAGTATTAGGACTATTTAGTTATCAGATCTCGTGAAATCAACTTCCTTCGACGACATTATTCAAAATTTCTCGAGTAAAAAATGTCGAAAAAAACATTTCTAGTATCTTAATACTCTTAAAAATATGTCGTTATTTTTAAAATTACCTCTAATATAGGTTTTTGGGCATTGGGCCACGAAAACTGTTCCTTTATTACCTTTATATTTTTGCTCAGAACATTTACATATATTATTTTATTTGTTGATGTCATTGATCTCGTTAATAACGAGTCGTTATTAAAATGATGTTATAGAAGTAATCCCTATACTTTCGTTTATATCATTTTGTGTATTTATAAGGAACCAATCTACCAATATCATTTGATTCTTAGCGCTGAATTTGTGTTTTTATGTGTTTTATATTTTTGTATCCTAATTAGCTGGATTAGTCGATTAGTTTTTTTGAACTTTGGAAACTACCAAACTCTTATTAAGTTATGATATTTTGAGTTAATTGTTTTATTCATTTCACATTTTGTAAACATTATTCATTAATGTTAAGTTGTTTGTTTATACTTCTATTTTTTGTTTTATAATTTTTCCTGAGTACTTACATGTATTATACGATTATTACAATTAAATTAATCTATGAGTTTTTTCTTCAACAAAACGTGCAAATTTCCGCTTGAAAAACATGTTTTTACGTTTAGGCACAAATTTGATCATCCGTATCATGACTCGCTCAATTTTTTTAAAATTCATTTCGAAATTGAAAAAAAATAGGCGCCAAAATTTGTCTGGCCTTAGGCGTCAAACGACCTTAATTCGGCCCTGGGTACAGGTGGATAACTTAAAAAATTGAATTGAAAATTGACAATTGCGATTTTTAGTTTTTTCTGTAACTCAAGGAATGTTTTTTTTTCAAATGTAACACTACTCTTTTTTTATTGAATTCAATTCCTTCCATCAACATAACATTTCCTGATAGTATCAAATTTTTATCTCAAATAGTTCTATGGGAAAAAAGCTAATTAGTTACAACTCTAACTCTAAAATAAAAAAAAAATCAATCTATTTCCATTTAAAAACGTTTCAAATAATGTAAAAAGGAAGGTTGGTAGACATAATGATAATTAAGAAGATACAATTTATTTTTTAACAAAATTGCTGTATTAAAAGTAGTTTATTATTCAACAAGACTGTGCTGCTAATGGAACTGATTACTACCAATAAAAACACTGTTTCGGCAAATCTGGAATTGATATAACGCTAAAGCGGGTTTGATACACTAGCAATTTATTTAATATGGGCTAATAAAAAAAAAGCTATCAATACAAACTATGTCTTAGCAAACCTGTTTTATAGATCATTTTCCTCAGTGTATATCTTTGCTTTATCATCGTTTTAAAACAACCCACTGTACCTATAGACCAGGGCTGAAGCCTTTGCAAATGGTAAAAAGTGAAAAAAAATGATGGTAGGATGGAACCCATTGGAAAAGAAAGAGAATGTAACAAAAATTAAAGGAAAAATAAATTACGGGCGATCCGAGGTCGGGAAGTGCGGGGCGGTGAGTTTTTAAGGTTAGAAAACGATTTATCTCAATTTCCGGCAAAATTACAAGTCCTATGGAAAAACGTTAAATAGCAAAGTTGTAGGTAATAAAAAGATCTACAACTTTTGTATTTGCACTTTTTTCACATAACCTCAAAATTTATGTGAAAAATTCAAATAACCAAGTTTTTGGTTTTTTATTTTTATCTTTTACAAAAAATTTTTTTATACACGAAATTTGGTGAAAACTTACCTTTTTATGTCCCAAACACACTGTCATTTTTTTGATTTAAAGTATTTATTTTTTAACCTTATTTTGACTTAATATCGAAAAAGCACCCCAATTTTTAATCGAAAATTCTCACGTCAAAATATCTGCTTTTTTAAAAAAGTTGGTGGGCTTTTTTTTCGTTGAAATCTCTACTTTCTGATTGTGTAAAAAAAATATACATTACTATGGTAAATGTGATGAAATCCCCTTTAAATCCTACCTTTAATTATATTTAGAACAACTATTTTCGCATATTCTTTGCGATCTTTATGTTTCATGGATTTGTAATTTTTTTGTTAATCAATGTAACATGGAATCTTACGTTTTCAGAGTAATTAAAGCATAAATTTTAATAAATAGCTGAAAATTGTACATAATGATTTAAAAAAAAAAATTTCGGATTCGATTTTTTTTTCGTTTCTTTGCATTTTTTGAGAATATTTACCATAGTAATGTATATTTTTTTACACCATCAGAAAGTAGAGATTTCAACGAACAAAACCCCCACCGACTTTTATAAAAAAGCAGATATTTTGACGTGAGAATTTTCGATTGAAAATTAGGGTGCTTTTTCGATATTAAGTCAAAATAAGGTTAAAAAACAAATATTTTAAATCAAAAAAATTACAGTGTGTTTGGGACATAAAAAAGTAAGTTTCGACGAAAATTCGTGAAAAAAAAACTTTTTTTGTAAAAGAAAAATAAAAAACCAAAAACTTGGTTATTTGAATTTTTCACATAAATTTTGAGGTTATGTGAAAAAAGTGCAAATACAAAAGTTGTAGATCTTTTTATTACCTACAACTTTGCTATTTAACGTTTTTCCATAGAACTTGTAGTTTTGCCGGAAATCGAGATAAATCGTTTTATACCCTTAAAAACTCACGCCTTTCCACTTTCCTACCTCGGATCACCCGTAAATTATTTTTCCTTTAATTTTTGTTATATTCCCTTTCTTTTCCAATGGGTTCCATCCTACTATTATTTTTTTTGGTTTCAAAAATTATCGACCCTGGACTACTATTGATAAATTGCTTTAGAATTTTTTTACTATTATACAGGAGGTAATTATTTTAGATTTGGATAAACAATCAATTTATTTAATTGTATACCTATTCAGCAAACCCATTTGAAGTCAACAATGGCAAATTATTAAGGCAATTTTAACTTACATAGGTAGTTATACCTAATTTGTAGGTATATGCACAACTTAGGCTATGGAAAAATAAAAATTCGTATTTAATGAATGTCCTAAAAAATCCATGTTTTTATACCAGGTCGACATAAAAACATTTATTACATTTATTTGTATGTAACAATTACTTAATGCACTATCACCGTTTTACACTAATCGAAAGTACCTACCAGTATTAGGGGAAGGTTGCCTATATTGAACCGCTACCTAAATTGGACCACAGTACATTTCTCCGAAACTAAACAAGTGTCATATCATCTGGCAACACTGTAACATACTTCCACCCAGAACCTTTGATCGGCAACAAACTCAACTAGTTGGCCGTTAGTGCTTGGCGTGTACAGAGCAAAACGTAATTTACACAATTTTAATGTAATATTTTTAGGATTTTCCTAACAATTTACCTTAGAACCATAAAACTTTAAGCAAAATATTTTTTATGGAAGTTATCAAGTAAGTTTTTCTCTTTCTATTTCTCCTATTACCATGCCATATCTGTTTTTTCTTGTTTCTTTCCTGGGTGGTTTTGTAAAACACGTGGTAGTTGCTTAAATTGGACCATTGGGTGATTGCCAAAATTGAACCGGTCCAATTTAGGCAATTTTTCCAAATTGTGCAAAAATAATTTTTCTCTTTAAATAAGTTGTCATGAAGTAACACCATTTCAATATTGCTAAAATCTTTTTTCTTTGAGTTAAAAATGAAACTATGACTGGTCCAATATAGGAAACTAATAGGTACTTTTTTTTGCATTAGGCTGTCTTCTACCGAAATTTTGATTGTAAATTTGATGTTTTCTTGAAATATAAGTATAAAACTTCCTATACCAACAATTTTATTTTTAATTTATTTATTTAACACCTAAGCTTCCCATTTAAATCATGTGGTCCAATTTTGGAACCCCCAGGTGCAATTTAGGCAACCGGTTTCCTATATTGAACCACTTGCAGAGGTTTTTTTATAGCCTGGTATATCATAGATACTTTGAAATAAAATTCTGCAAAAAATCCTGCTGTTGGACAACATACTAAAGTATACTAGGGTATAGCTTTAAGATCGATTTTGCGTTATTATCAGGATCTATGATAAGAAATCTGGAAATTGGTCCAATATGGGCAACCTTTGGCCCTAAATATCCGGATAAATAAATTTCACAGGGCACTGTTAGTAAAATATTCCACAAATTTGATAAACACGGCACAGTAAAGGACTTGCCTAGGAATGGACGGTCACGTGTGTTTGGCGACGATGAAAAATTGAATATTGCATTATCTCTGCAGGATAATCCGCATGTTGCAACAGTTTCATTGGCTCCAAATCATGATACATCTAGGGGCACTATTGGAAGATTTTTGAAAGCAAAAAAATACCACCCCTATAAAGTACATTTTGTCCAAAAGTCTTCAGAAGATGACTATGTCAGGCGTTTGCAATTTAGCGAAGAAATGATGAGACGGTGTGACGAGAATAATAGGTTTCCACAGAACATATTATTTTCGGATGAAGCTACTTTCTATTAAAACGGGGTGATTAACAGAAATAATGATCTGGAGTCAAGAAAATCCACGATGGATATTTGAAGCGCATATACTCAGCTGCCCCAGAAAGTAAATGTATGGCAGGTATCATTAATAACCGAATTCTGGGGGCCATTATTTTTTGAAGCAAACCTCACAGCGGAACGGTACCTGGATTTCTTAACCTTCGACTTGATGCCTGCTCTAGCTGTAATTTTTCCCAACGACGTAGATTTAGATATACCTAATGAAACAATTTGGTTTCAGCAAGATGGTGCTCCCCCGATGGTGTCAATGTGAAAAGATATTTAGATGAGATATTTCCAGGTCGCTGGATTGGACGACATGGTACAATTGAATGGCCACCGAGGACCCCAGACTTAACGTCTCTAGACTATTTTCTTTGCGGATATTTAAAAGAAAAAGTTAACCAAAATAGGCCAAATAATATTGAATATTTGAAATACAAAATTAGATTGGAGACACATAACATACCGGCTGAAGTTATTCGGAATTCCGTTGACGGATTTTACCATCGTCTGGGAGCATGCCAAGTAGAGGGTGGAGGACATTTCCAGCATTTGCCACGTTAAACCACTTTTTGTTGTGTTTTGTTTTGCTTCGTTACATTTTTTTTTTTGACAAAATAAATAACAAATAAACCATAACTATTGTTAAGTCACAAAATGCCAGAACGTAAAATAATGAAGATTTCTTACCTTGAAAGGTAAAAAAAACATCAATGATTTATCATTTCCGCTTATCCAAATAGAGATTTTTTAAAAACTTTTAAAAGTCGCCATTTTGAAATAGCTCGACAGAATCGCGCCAAAATTTATGAGCATATAGGTACTGTACGAGATACCTATAAGCTTTCAAATGATGTATCACAAGCTGTTTCTATTTAAAAAAAAATCGATGTCGTCATATCTTTGACAAATGTCCATAAAAACGCAAACGAATAACGTCAAAATGTGAGCATATTATATAAAACTAAATTGACGTGTCCGAGCGTTTTTCCCAAAAGTTACAGATTAAGGCTATATTAATTTTATTCCGGACTTCTGGGCAACCCTGTATAATTAATTCGTTAACGACATAAGACGTAAAATGAATCGAAAATGCGCGGTACAACGTACAACCGAAACGAAATTCCCAATGATCCCTCATCTGGCGTAGCCATGCGTTGTTCACGTCGCACCGGCGACACCTATTGATCTCTTGTCCTTGTTGCGGCCATCTAAACATATTATTTACTCTCTCATACTCACATAAAAAGCCGCTGTAACTCGGAGTTAGCCGGTAGTATTTAAGTATATTTCACTTTTTATTTGGACTTGTATAAAAAAACCGGAAAACTGTATAAAACAAATAATTGCTTTACATAACTAGAAGGTTTTTAGTCGTCGATACAGCATACAATTACTTCTTATCGCGGAGTTTTTAGCATTTTTAATGCATATTTAACCCGCTATCGACTTTCGCAAAAGAAAAAACCATAATTTAATTCGTATCCCTGTCACTTACCCTGAAAAATCGGTCATACTTAAACAGTCTAAGCGGTATTTTAAACCCCACGATAACAGTCAGGTCACTTAGACCGTAATGTTTTAAAGGAAAATTTATTAACTACAAGAAAATACTAACCACCGGCCATGTTATTAAATTATTTTGCATTAATTTGGTTTTACAATGTTACCTATAACCTTTTTAAAAGTTTTATGTTTTAATTTTATAATATTTTTTTATGTTATGTGCGTTTTATTTTAATTAATAGTCCAATACCTGGCTGGCTAACCAATTTTTAAATTAAATTAACAAAACTAAACTAAAAAGACATCGATCAAGAATCAACAATTCAATAGCACATTTTGTACGAGCGAGCGGCGCGCTTCACTCAAGCAAATACGTTCGTATGCATTGATTGTATGTACCGTGAGAGCAAAAAGTATTTGCATCAAAGAGGGCTTTGCATCTAAGGACGTAATGCTTAGCCGTAGAGCTTAATATCTGTTGGGTGTCAGTAACTACCTAAATTAACAATCAATCAGTTATTTCGTCATCTTTGACAGTCGTTACAAGTAATTTGATTCATCTCTAATTTTTCCAATTCCTTGAACAATTCACACAATGGGTTTTACGGAACAGCACAAAACATTCATGGTTAAAGCGTATTTTCAAAATGGGGTTAGAGTAAATAATTAGTGGCAATACAATCCGGGTTTGTACATAGACGATTTTCACGAACATTTTCCTAACGTTGCTTTTATTGCTGGGGATTTTTATCATTGCCTAAAAAGAACCGTGGCTGTGTTTAGGGAAACAGGTTATATACAACACAAAAAAGGAGCAGGAAGACAATCTGCAAGAACAGAAGAACTTGTTGCAAACGTTCGTGAAATAATGCAAAATACGCCAACAAATTGTATAAGACGCCTGTCCCAAGAAGTGGGAAGATCTAATGGAACATGCAGGACTATTCTTAAGAAGCAGCTAAATTAATTTCCTTATAAAGTGCAAGTATTCCAAGAAATGCAAGCAGCAGACTTTGAGAGACGCAGGAATTACTCTCAATGGTTTACCCAAAATTTATTTGAAAGAAATCATTTATTAGACCTGACATTTTTTTCGTATGAAGCCTGGTTCCACCTCTCCCGTTATGTGAATTCTCAGAATACACGCATGTGGAGTAGTGAGAATCCCCATTTTCTTCTCTTCTCTAGAGTTCTTATTGCACCCTCAAAAAATTGGTGTCTGGTTAGCTGTTTCCCGAAGAAGAATTGTTGGTCCTATGTTTTTTCCTGCCACAGTTTCAGTTACAGCACAGCGGTATAGAGACAATATTTTGAATCCATTTGTGGAGCAATTACTTGACGACGAACTACGTTTAGGATATTTTCAATAGGACGGTGCAACCGCCCATACACAGCCGCCGAAACTATTAACTACTTACGCAATTTTTTCGACGACAGATTGATCAGTTTTCGATCAGACATTGAATTCCCACCTAGATCACCTTATTTAACGGTTTTTGATTACTTCGTTTTTCCTCATTTAAAGAACACTATTTTTAAAACACCAGTTGCAAATTTAGAACAATTACATAGAAAGGATAATCCAAGAATGTGGTAACATTTCTCGCAGAGATGATGGTCAACACTTTCGAAAATATGATGAGACGTGTGAATTTATGCCTGAAGCATGGCGGTGGCCAATTTCGGCAATTTGTGTAATTATTTATCTTTTTCTTTCTGTATGTTCTTACTTTTAATTTGTATTTGTCTACTTATTTTATTACTCATTAGTTTGGCATATCATGTCATAATATGAATTTGACAAAAATTTTAACTTAGATTTGGTTAGATATATCGTCCCCATATCATTGTGATCTAAACCAAGCCCTACGTTTTTTAATCCAAGCCCTCTTTGATGCAAATAATTTTTGCTCGCACGGTAGTAGTATCATGCGTTCGGATTAGCGAGGCGTCCACCGCGATGTTTAATGCTTTCTATCTTAACTGCATGTTAAAAAAATAGTACTTCCGGTTTAACCGGAAGTTGACACTATTGGAAAGATAATAAAAATCGAAGATAGGGATATAAAAGCCGTTTTGCTCTAAGACGTACAGTTAGAAAGCTAGACGCTGTCAAATTTTTCAAGAGTCAATATCTCGGAAACTGTTAAGTATAGACTAATAATGTTTTTATTAAAAAATGTTCAGAATTTTATGCAGAATCCAAAAAAAATATATAAAATAGGGGTATACGTTTAAGATTTAGATCTTACCCCCCTCCCTCCTAGGGGCTTGAAGTAACAAGATTGACAATATACGCAAAAGATGTCCCCCTCGAAATAAAAATCGACGGGTCCGAGTGATTTTCCACATTTCCATTTTAAAGCAGGAAAAGCGAGGTGTTAACTTTTCGTTGGACCACCCTGTATTTCTTATACCGACTATACGAAGTTGTTCGTGAAGCGTTCCAAGTACCTATTATTATTTCCTTTATATCTGCTATTAGTATTTCAATTAAATAAATGGGTTTTATTAATTAGTCCCGGTGATACATTCAATAAAAAAGTTTTATTAAATACAAAAAGTAAAAAAAAATTACACATAACTTATTTTTCAGCAGGTGTATTTTCATACATCTTCGGAACCCTTTAATTGGGCCACAGTTTGCATAAGAACTTGAAACAAATATTAATAAGAATGAGAAAAACGACCTGGACTTAAAAATAATATCATTGTATTACACAGGGCGCAAATACTTAAACTGTGGAAAAAATTCCATTTTTAATCGCACATGATGTTTTGTCGATATTCTGAAATAGAGAGTTTAAAAAGGGAGCAAAACTATTTGCTTGAATGGATTTGGATAAATGTAATAGCAACTTTAAAAAAATGAAAAAGTCGAGTTGGGTTTTACGCCCAAAATAGGTTCCCTTTAATATAAAGGAAGTCCAATATACAGTGTGTATCAGTCAAATGGAATAAATTCCATAATAAATACATGGGGACGTGTCCGAAAGAACGCTCGGACAGGTCGATTGGTATTTCTAGTTGAGCATTTTTTCAATAAAAACTTTTTATACAGGGTGTGTCATGTAACAGTGGCCAATACTAACTGTCTTATTTTAAATGCAATACCCTGTTTATTATTTAATTTTTGGATTTTCCGGAAAATTTTAGATATATTTCATGTACCGGGTGGTCAAATAAGCGAAGACTTCGGCTTTATCTCGGAAACCATTAATCGTACAACTTTCGGGAAGATTTTTTTATGAGTAAAGCGGTCAAGAGAAATTGCTGGAAATTACTTTTAAGTTCCTCATTTCGCCGCAAGGGGGCACAATTAAAAATTGTTTTTTAAATTCTAAATTTCTCCGAAAATTCCCATATTAATGTATAACTCTGATTACATCGTTGGTAAGCATAGACAATTCTGCATCATTTTGGTTAAATGCTCATTGGCGTACCAACCTTGATAAGAGTGGGAGAAGCAATTGAAAGTGTAAACATTAAAATCGCTGTAACTTCTAAACGACTTATCCGATTTTACTAAATTTAAGCTTGTTTGGAAGGGAAAAATAAGCATCTTCAATTGCCGTATCCAACTGTACACGATAGTGTTTAATAAAATTGCTAGAGGGCGCAATTTGTAATAATAGCAGTGTTTTCGATTTTATCCCGAAAATTCAAATCATACGGTATAACTATGACATCATAATTGAAAAGTAGATGAAATTTGCAAGAAAAGATGTGAAGACCGCAGTTCGCTATCTTTGCTCGTTTCAGAGTTATTGCCAAAACAATAATTTTTAATACAAATTGCGCCCTCTAGCAATTTTATTAGAAACTATCTTGTACCATTGGATACGACAATTGAAGATACTTACGTTTTTCTTCCAAACAAGCTTAAATTTAGTAAAATTGGATAAGTCGTTTAGAAGTTACAGCGATTTTAATGTTTACACTTTCACTTGATAAGAGTGGGAAAACCTATTGAAAGTGTAAACATTAAAATCGCTGTAACTTCTAAACGACTTATCCGATTTTACTAAATTTAAGCTTGTTTGGAAGTACCTTCAATTGTCGTATCTAATGGTACACGATAGTTTCTAATAAAATTGCTATAGGGCGCAATTTGTATTAAAATTTTTTGTTTTGGCAATAACTCTGAAACGAACAAAGATATCGAACTGCGGTCTTTACATCTTTTCTTGCAAATTTTATCTACTTTTCGATTATGATGTCATAGTTATACCGTATGGTTTGAATTTTCGGGATAAAATCGAAAAAACTGTTATTATTACAAATTGCGCCCTCTAGCAATTTTATTAAACACTATCGTGTACTGTTGGATACGGCAATTAAAGATACTTATTTTCCTCTTCCAAACAAATTCAAATTTAGTAAAATCGGATAAGTCGTTTAGAAGTTACAGCAATTTTAATGTTTACACTTTCAATAGCTTCTCCCACTCTTATCAAGGTCGGTACGCCAATGAGCCTTAAACCAAAAGGATGCAGAATTGTCTAAGCTTTCCAATGATGTAATCAGAGTTATACCTTTATATGGTAATTTTCGGAGAAATTTAGAATTTAAAAAAACAATTTTTAATTGTGCCCCCTTGCGGCGAAATGAGGAGCTTAAAAGTAATTTCCAGCAATTTCTCTTGACCACTTTACTCATAAGAAAATCTTTCAGAAAGTTGTACGATTAATGGTTTCCGAGATAAAGCCGACGACCTCGCTTATTTGACCACCCGGTACAATATCCTATATCTATCTTCAACTATTTCGGAAATATTAAGTGTTATTAGATTTATAGCAAAAATTAACAACACACTCAAAAACTAATAAGTAATACTGTTTGTTTCTTGATAATGTAAAAAACAAAAAAAAAACATTAATTTAGGAGATGTTGAAAATGCTCGCCGCGAACGTCTTGGTAACATCCAAATCTTAAATAGAAATTTCTTCTAATGTTACTGAACATCTCAGGTCAGGCGTGACCGATCTAATCGCAAGCGTTATTTATTCGTCTTTTTAAGTCATCTACGTCGAGGGGTTTAGTTTTGTATACAATATTTTTGACAAACCCCCATAAGAAGGAGTCTAATGGCGTCAGATCAGGGGATCGTGCTGGCTATTCCATCGATTAGACATTGAGGCTATTTTTCGACGAAGTATGTGGGTTTTCCAGTTTCCTCAAACTCAAGCATAATATCTAATTTGGTATCATCACTTACTGCATTGGCAACTACTTTTTTTTTTATCTGCTTTACATGCCCAAGCTGACGAAACTGCTTTTCTATTTTACTAGTTTTCCCTCGAGTTATAGGCGGCAAATTTGGAAATTTTTCATGAAACAAGCTAGCCATTTTCATTTGTGTCCGTGTTTTATCTCCGTAACCAATCATCTGTAGAATTGTTATTTTGTGCATTTCTGGTAAATAAACCATTTTTCTGATATGCAGTTAACGAAATTCAAACGACTATAACACTGACAATTACTGTCATGCGGACAGACAACAATTTGCTAAGGTCAGGCGTTTTAAAAAAGTAAACAAAACTATTTATACCTTTTTTTTTATTTCATATCAGTAAAAAGAAACGCTGAAATGCAATAAATCTGAAAACACTTACTATTTCCGAAACAATTGAAGATAGATATAGGATATTGACCATGTGTCTAAAATTTTCTGAATAATCCAAAAATGGAATAATATATAGGGTGTTGCATTTAAAATAAGAAAGTTGGTATTGGCCACTGTTACATGACACACCCTGTATAATATGTTTTTATTGAAAAAAATGCACAACCAGAAATAACAATCGACGTGTCCGAGCGTTTTTTCGGAAACGCTCCCATGTACTATTAATTGATTAACGAATTTTATTCCATTTGGCTGATACAAACTATTTTATTCCATACATATATTTAATGGTTAAATGGTATTTTGTTACCGGAAAGAAAATATCGGATAGGCTCAAAACTATATTGTCAAAAAAACGACTTCGTGTGTGTCTAATCGAAATATTTTAGGGATTAAAGCATTTCTTTTTGTGGTAACCCATACAGTGGCGGCTCGTCAGGGGAGGCAGGGGAGGCAGTGCCTCCCCAACAAAAACTTACAAAATAGCATTTTTTTAAAGATAACTTTATTCATTTTGAAAATGATACTTTCATATTATTATATTCTCAGTGTATCAAAAATCCTGAATGAGATACTTCAAGAAAAACACTTTCTTTCTATAATATTTTTATTATTGCCGCTCAGCTTCAGGACTATTAGGTATAGTGTCTGCCCGCATAAGCGAATAGGCGCCTAGACTATTACCAACGGAGGCAAGCCTCCAACGGTCAAATATTTTCTGCACGGATATTACATAATTTTTATTTTTCACTTGTTTCAATGCAAGAAGCGAGGGTAAGTACGATGGTGCGCGTTGTTTTTGTCGCATAAAATCGACAGCCGGAGGCAGAAACGCCCACAAATGTTTCGCGGGAAGCCCAGAGCTCCGGATTTGGATTGCTGATTGTACCTAACCTAATCTGTAATCTGTGTGGATTTTCGTTTTCGCGATTTTATTGTGCATAAAATAAACTTGTCCATGTAAGTTATTATTATTTTATTGTTTATTTAACTTTATTTGTTTATTTTATCTCTGCATTATTATAAAAATGGAGGTAACTGAAATTGGCGAATCTAGTAGAAGCTTTAATGCTAATAATGCCGAAATCAATGTTCGAAATTGGAAAGATATCGTCGAATACGTAATAAAATATAGATTTAGTCGACTGTCTTAAAAGACTTAAAGGTACCACGACCAGACCTAAGCAAAATTTTAATTATTCAGGGTAAACCGCCTCGCAGTTTTGTCAATACTGTATCATAAATGCATAATATGGCTAACTGGTAGTATTAGTTTAAAAAAATTATTTTGTTGGCCCTGTGTATTATTTTCAAATCGCGAAGAAGTTTGGACGAAATTTGGATAAGATAATCTTAAAAATTTATCTCGCGCAATACCTAGTGAGTAATCATCCGCGTAGTTATTTAATTTAATTAGCTTAGTGCATTCAAAATTAGGTAGGTATGTGTGAATATACCTACCTAAGATATCGTAATGTTTGGATTTTCATAGTTTTTTAAGGGAATAATCAAGTAGGTATTGTATTTTAGACTATTAGGGAGTGGCCTTTAACTACTTTTTAATTTTTATGTTAAAATAGAAAGATTTTTGTGTTTTCACGATGTTTTAACAGTTTTTTTATAGTGAATTTTTGAGAAATTTTGGACGTGGTCCCGAAAATTTTTCTCCCGACTATCCTGCTCTTCTCTTTGTAGGTAGGTAGATATTTCAGTTTTTAGTTTAACTTATTTTTAACATTTTTTTTCAGAGTGAATTTTTGATTTTGGGCGTGGTCGCGCAATTTCGCGCCTGTGGCGCTTCTTTTCTGAAACTTAGCCTCCCCATCTAAATCAGTCACAAACCACCACTGAACCCATATATATTTTGAAAAAAAACTTGTATTGAATGATTTTTCTTAGTGTAGTGGCAGTAGTAGAGGGGAGGCTACGTACCCAGCAAGTAGGCGACCCTTTTAGCCAACCCCATTTTACGTTTGTTCAATGTCACCCTGACGGAACCTACTCAATGTGTAGGTTCTGTCAAGAAAATCAAAATGACAAAATGGAAAAATAATATCGAAAACAAAATTTTGTCCATTATTCGGACTTTTAAACCATTGGGATCCGGTTTGGAAAAGTTTAGCATTACAGCTGTCATTCTTATACATTTCTTGCATAATAATTTCGATAAAATTTCGTTCGCCACGTGCCAATTATCGGATTATCAATATTGCAGATTCCAGACGATTATTACATTCTGGTCTATTATTACAACGATATAATATATATTGATACTGATGATATCAATTTTAGTGTTTATTGTTATTGATATGTTATTAGCGGCATTGCAGCCAGTGGTTTTAAGCATTAGGAGTGGTAACATATTCACCATTTAATTTTTTGATTATTATTTTGGTTCTTTTTCGTTTTATCGTTTTTGCTAGCTCGTAATACCGTGCGAGCAAAACTTATTTGCATTAAAGAGGGCCTTGCATCTAAGGACGTAATGCTTAGACGTAGAGCTTAATACCTGTTGGGTGTCAGTAACTACCTGAATTAACAATCAATCAATTATTCCGTCATCTTTGACAATCATTACAAGTATTTTGATTCATCGCTAATTTTTCCAATTTCTTGAACAATTCACACAATGAGCTTTACGGAACAGCACAAAACATTCATGGTTGAAGCGTATTTTCCTAACGTTGCTTTTATTGCTGGGGATTTTTATCATTGCCTGATGAAAAGAACCGTGGCTGTGTTTAGGGAAACAGGTTCTACACAACACAAAAAAAGGAGTAGGAAGACCATTATTTGTAAGAACCAGGGGCGGATTTACAAATTTGCCGCTAGTAGGCTATTCAATTTTTGCCGCCCCTATATCAGTGACGGCTCGTGAGTTGTGAAACAGGTGAAGTGTTCGGGAAAGAAAAAGCCCGCTGCAGGCGAAATGCGCCGCAGACGAAAATTTTTTAAGACCACGCCCAAATTTGGTCAATAATTTTTAGTAAATATTTTAAAAATTTATGATTACCTACTTATTTTATTAAAAATGAAATTTCTTTCTGCAAAGCCAGTAAAGTTCCAACTACCTTTTTTTATCCCCATTAACAGACACGGCCAACAATAAAATTTATTTAAAAAAATACTACCCGTCGACCATGAATAAAGATTGTACCATTTATTTCTGTAAGATAAAAAAAAAATTGTGCCAAATTTGCCGCCCCCTAAAATCTGCCGCCCTAGGCTCCAACCTACGCAGCCTAATGGTAAATCCAGCACTGGTAAGAACTTGTTGCAAACGTTCGTGAAATAATGCTAAATACGCCAACAAATTGCATAATACGCCTGTCCCACGAAGTGGGAAGGAAGATCTTATAGAACATGCAGGACTATTCTTAAGAAGCAGCTAAATTTATTTCCTTATAAAGTGCAAGTACCATAATTTTGTAAACAACAAAAATAAATTTGTATTTGTCTACTTATTTTATTACTCATTAGTTTGGCATATCATGTCATAATATGAATTTGACATAATTTTAACCTAAATTTGGTTAGATATATCGTCCCGATATCATTGTGATCTAAACCAAGTCCTACGTATTTTAATCCCAGCCCTCTTTGATGCAAATAATTTTTGCTCGCACGGTAGGAACCATCACAGAACTAAAAAAAATAACGAGAGCACCAACAGGTCGTAGGTACAATATAAAAAGCATATTATACTGTTGCCAACTTCGTAGCGATCGATACGGGCCAACTTTAAAAATACAGTAGTACTCAATAAAACATTTAAGCTTGATTATCGCAGAAAAGGTTGCTTGAAGCGACACCTACTAGTGTGTCTTTTTTTATACAGTACTAGCGTGTACCCGGCATGCGTTACAACCCGCTGGTATAAATACAAACCCGAACAAACCCGATATATTAGTACCCGGCATGCCACTTTCTGAAATTCCACCCGTGCGAAGCCGGGGCGGGTCGCTAATTATACATAAAAACCTTCCTCTTGAATCACTCTATCTATTAAAAAAAAACGCTTCAAAATCCGTTTCGTAGTTTTAAAGATTTAAGCACATAAGACAGGATAGCGCATTGTTTTACTGATAGAATTTGAAAGAGGAAAAACTTTTTTATTAGTAGGTATAGAAGAAAAAGTTATTCTTTATAAAAACGTCTGCTTGTGCTGAAACTACCTACAATTTCGAATATCAGATTTGCGATTACTGTACAGGGTTCGTCAGAAACAATATTTTTACTTTTTAGGATTTCGTTTAAAATAAATGTTCGTAAAAACAAAGAACTATTGTGGCTTTCTTACTACGAATATGATTATATATCTGGTCAAGTAACGATTTTGTTGCAAGAAAACCATTTTTTATTTGCCTACTTTTAAAGTATTTTTATTATTACATGTCATATTTCTTCAATTCATTGAATCATAAATTATAAAACTTTTATTCAAACGTGGTACCACCGAGTTAGCGCATAGTTCAACTGGACATCTGAATTCCCGATAACAGTTTCTAACTTGCTGTATTGGGATAATTGCAATACCTACTCTTATTTTTTCTTTCGAGAGATGTAAGTTATTATTGAAATTGGTTTTATACACATGTGGCTTCAGATATCCCCATAAATAAAAGTAGATAATTGTGAGATCGGGACTCCTACGTGCCAACTGATTTGGACCATAGGTACCTTCCAATCCATTTGTTCCCAGAGTGATGACTTAGCCAATCATCAAAAGAAATTGAATATTAGAATCGAAAAAAAATCCAATGAACAAAAGCTGTTGTTTCTGACGAACCCTGTATAGTAATCGCAAATCTAATAGTTGAAATTTAGTTTCAACTATGAGCTGAATATATGTAAAATGCATATATATGCATTTTTTGTGTGTGCATATTTTGTCAATTTTATAATACCATGCATTGTTTCATAAATTTTTATTTGAAGAGCATATTTTTATGTTTTCGGCTTTATCAAAATATTTAAAACGTTAAAAGTTTAATTTTCAGTTCGGTACTTGTTTCAGGTATTTTCCAATCTAAAGATTATAATAATTATATTTACATTTTGTTTATAGGCAAGGCATTTATTGGAGGTTTCCGGGGTTTACAGGTATATTGTTAGGGGTTGTTTATTGTCACTTAATTATGCGTTATTATTACCTGCTTAACAAACTGTATTTATATCCATTTGTAATACATACTTCTCAGGCCCGGTCCCAGCCAGGGTGACCACCTTGTATCCAGTTGAAAACCGGAGATATTAATTTTTTTTAAATCCGTTTAAAAACGCGCCGCAGGCAAAATTTTTTGGGTGCCACGCCCTTTTTTGGGCTATCAAAACCTAGAGATTCTATGAGTAACGGTCAACAACTTTAATAATTATAAGTAGGTACACAATAAAAGCTGAAAAAAAAAAAATTATTTACGTCAGGAATTGCCTTAAAACCAATAATTATTATGGTAGATCTTTAACCAGGTAAGGATTATTGTTTTTAAACATTTTTATTAATAATATTTGCCACATCTAGATAAATTCCAAAATAAGTTTTTAGGTCCAAATTAAAAAAATAACAACAAACAAACTCTTAGTCAAAAGTTAACACAAACATAAAATAAATTCTAAAATCACGTTAAGTAAGTTACCTACTTAAATACAAGGGAATATAAAAAGAAAAATTTTCTTCACTAAAGTTATTTTGTAGGAAAAATACGAAAATTGTTAAAAACCGGAGCTGTTACTAAAAAAACCGGAGCCCGGAGGTGAAGTATAAAAAACCGGAGACTCCGGGTGAAAACCGGAGAGGTGGTCACCCTGGTCTCAGCGCCCGGGCAACCCGGGCAGACGCCGGGGGCGCAAAGTCCAAGGGGTGCAAAATATTGCCAAAGGTAAAACAAATAAGCGTCTGTATAACCTTCGATGTATAAATAAAAAACTATTTAAAAGATAAGGACGCCTAAGTATTTTTTCCCTTAGCGCGGCGCGGCGACTAAAAAAGAAACAGCAGGCTCAGTTGGATAGACTCGTGTGGACTTGTTTTTTTCTAAAATTAAAACATTGAAGGGAGCAAATTATTTGCAAATTAGTCACTGCAGAGGGCATAGAGAGCCTCTCCTTAAAATATCATATCAAAAAAATTAAGTATTTTTGATGGTATAAGTATGGTGTTTTTCAAAAGACGTTCACTCCTATAACTTTTTTATATTTGAAGATATTAAAATGAAATTTTGAGATTATGCATAAGAGATGTGTCTGCATTTATTGGCATAATTTTTAATTTGTTAGGACTTCTGGTTTGACCGGAAGTGACCTTGACTTTGAAATTTTAAATGGGACACCTTGTATATTTTTACTTATTGGGATTCAGCATAACATTCTGAGTAAAATGACACCTCACTTGTAATTTTTTGACGTGTTATGACATTTTTATGTTTATTTTTTATTTTAAATCTAGAGTGCTACATATTAATTAAATCTGTTAATTTATAATCAAGTAGTATATGAAAATCAAAATTATGTCATAATAATTGACTTTCTAAGTTTCACAAGCGTTTAAAAAATGAAATTTTGTTTTCTTGACGTTTACTCCATTTTTTCAAATGGAACGATGGTGGTTCACTAGCATATTTAAATTTTTTTTCCAACAATTTGATACCATACACTCTTATGCTATGTTAAAATTGACACTGAAAAATTTGCCTTATATCCCAATCGCAAATTTAAAAGCGTTATGCATTATTGCCCCCCGTCTTTTCTAAAGAAATATAAAGGCGGCTTTAAAAAACAATGGAATGGTTTTGAAAAGCAATAGTGAATTGTCATTTCACTCATAATGTTAAGCTGAACCCAAATAAGTAAAAATATACAAGATGTCCCATTTAAAATATCAAAGTCAAGGTCACTTCCGGTCAAACCGGAATTGCTAACAAATTGAAAATTATGCCAATAAATGCAGACTCATCTCTTATGCATAATCTTAAAATTTCATTTTAAAATCTATAAATACAGAAAAGTTATAGGGGTGAACGTCTTTTGAGAAACACCCGGAATATATTCAGGAAAAAAATATGAAATAAAAATTTCGAGGGCGCTAAATAGGACCCTTGCCCGGGGGCGCCAGGAGGTCTAGAACCGGGCCTGTAACTTCGGTTTTAGTTTGTCGAAAGATTTCTATTTCCGTTAAAAGTAAAAACATTCCCGGTAAAGTAGGATGTCAAGTAAGGAAGGAATTGGATGTAACTGTAAAAAAGAATGAAGGATTTAAATACTTAACCGCAGTAAAAAGCATTTATGAGGGTAAACCATCCAACGAAGTTGTATCTTGGCCTTATATTTTGCTACCCAAGTTGCAGTATTGTCCGATTACATCATAAGATGTTGAAAGAAGCTTCTCTTTGTATAAACATATTTTTACTAATAGAAGACAATCCTTTTTAGTTGAAAATTTTGAAAAATATTTAGTAATAAATGCCTCACAATTTTAGTTTAAAAAGTTATTTACTTTAATTTTTTTTTGTTTTTTTATTGTATTTTTTAAAAAATAAACATATTTTTCAGAACCCAAAGTGTTGCTTTACCTCATTATACATACATAAAGTTAAATCAAAAGAATTTCCGTTGCACGTCATACCTTTGAGTATCAGCAGTGTTGCCAGTTTGTAATCAAAATACCGCAGTAAGGAAATGCTTCGGCATTTTTCAATAAATGTAAACAACGTAATCAACAGAAATATGTACGAATCCCTTTGTTGTTCTTAAAAGATCAGTTTTTAATCCTTTGCATTTGAATTTGCAGTTTTAGTTAAAAACGACTTAAATAAACTCACGAAAACACGAAATAAAAACAAAAAACGTCAATCAAAATTCGCCAAGAAATAAACTGGCATCACCGATGCGTTGACACTTCTGTTGCCAACTGTCAGCCCAAAAAATTCAAATGATATTATTTTTTAAAAGGTTAAATTAAAAAAAAACATTTCCTTTAAGCGGCTTAGTATCAAAGAAGAATATATTAAGTTTCTTTTACATTCAATATCGCATGAAATTTATATATTTTTTGCCCAAATTTAATGTTCTTATGTTTCCTGACCGATTTTCAATTATCAGCTGATTGATGACGTGCAACGGAAATTCTATTGATTTAACTATACATAAATTAGGAAATATTGCATACCTGTATTCATATTTGGTAAAAAAATGCAAAGAACTGCATATTTTAAAGGCATACAAGGCATATATATGCGCATATTTTGGCTGAATTTAAGTGCGTATAATCCGCCCTTTATATATTACTATTTAATTATTTTACCTTTTTTTCAAGTAGGTAATTTATTTAAAACTTAAATAAAATAATCTTTCCGGCAGGGTTTGGGCCCCTTAAGAGCGGCCCTAATTCACACCCTTCAGGGTGTCGAATGCCGTGGGACCCCGGATCACGTGACCCCGACCGCCGATGGGCGGGGCAAAGAGTCCTTTGTGTACAAAAGCTGCCAATCACGTCACGTCGTTTCTGTAATAATAGTTTCTACCATATTTGAAAATTATCCTTATTATATTGAAAATTACACCGGTAGCCATTTTAAGGTAGACGGAATGTTTTTTACACTAATTAAATAAATTGAGGATGGTCTGTTTTGTTATTTTAGCTTGTTTTACCTTTCGACATCCTGTGTGGTGTTTTTTTTTTTAATAAAGGGTTTCCAGGTAAATACACAATGTTGTTTTATATAATCTATTCATCTACTGTCTACTGTATAATGTATAGTACATGCAGGTTCCACAACTAAAGGGCCATATACAAATATACAACAATAGGAGATAGGTAGTTATACAGGGTGTCCGGAAATGATGAGCAAAAAATTTAAAGGATAACTCTATAGACCGAAAATAAATGCTATCTCTTCCTATAACATTTTTTCGAAAATTTATTATTAACGTAGTTACAGGGTGTTAAATAGTGTTGCCGCGGGACGAGGCGAGACGAGAGAAGGCCTCTCGTCTCGTCTTGTCAGACGAGATAAAATGGGTCTCTTGCCTCGTCGAGAAAGGGCGAGACGAGACGAGAGACGACCTTTTCTCGTCTCGTCTCGCTTCTCTCGTGATTTAAACCAAATATATAGCAAAAACCAAGCAAAATTTTAACGCATTTAGGTTAGGTTCGATCATATTTGACATAAATTGTGTGCAATATATGTCAAATATGACAGAACCTAACCTAAATACGTTAAAACTTTGCTTGGTATTTACTACAGGGTGGCCCATTAGTGCGACAAAGGGCAATATCTCCTGTACCACTAAGATAGCGGAAAATATTTGACGAAGCTTATTAAGGGTTAAGAGGTGCCTCGTATAAAATTATTTTTGTCTATGCAGGGTGCTCCAAAACACCAGCACGGTAGGAAATTTCCATTTCCAAGATATTGACTTTTAAAAAATGTAATTGTTGAGTTTCGACAGATCTAACAGTAGGTACGTCTTAGAGCAAAACGGCTCACATGTCCCTATCTTCCATTTTTATTATCTTCCCGTTAAACCGAAATAACTATATTTCCTGCTTTCGAGTTACATCCGGTTTAGCCGGAAGTTTGATTGATTTGGGAAGATAGTGAAAAGGGAAGATATAGACATATTATGCGCCGTTTAGCTCTAAGATGTACCTACTGTTAGAAAACTATAGGCAGTCGAAACTCAAAAATATAATTTTTCACAAGTCAATATCTTGGAAACTATTAACTATAGACTAATAATGCATTTAATAAAAGTAATTACAAATTTATGTAGAATCAGCAAATTTAAAAAATATTTTTTTTGGGACACTCTGTATATTATGAGATTTTAAAAATCTTTTTAAATTCCTCTTATCAAAAATATGTATGTCCATATTTGGACAGACGGTTTTCGAGTTATTTGACTGCAAATAATTTTATTCAGCGATAAAACGTCATAATAATAATAATATGTTAATCTGAATGGCCAGGCACGGCTAACTAGATGAAACTATTTGCAGTTAAGTAACTCGAAAACCGCTGGTCCAAATATAGACATTATGTATATTTTTGCAAAGAGGAATTTAAGAAGATTTAAAAAAGCTCAAAAAAGTAACGTTTTTTGCTCGAGAGAGACGAGAATTTCTCGACGAGAGAGGGTACTTCTCTCGTCTCGTCTTGGAGCTTTATTCGAGAGAAAATATCTCTCTCGTCTCGTCGAGAGAGGGCCAGACGAGACGAGAGACGAGAATCTCTCGTCTCGGCGGCAACACTAGTGTTAAAGTTAAATTAAGTAAAAGTATTCCAAGAAATACAAGCCGCAGATTTTGAAAGACGCAGGAATTACTCTCAATGGTTTACCTAAAATATATTGGAAAGAAATGATTTATCAAACCTGACATTTTTTTCGGATGAAGCCTGGTTCCACCTCTCCGGTTATGTGAATTCTCAGAATACATTCATGTGGAGTCGTGAAAATCCCCATTTTTTTGTAGAGTCCACATTGCACCCTCAAAAAATCGGTGTCTGGTTAGCTGTTTCCCGAAGACGAATTGTTGGTTCTATTTTTTTCCATGACACAGTTACAGCACAGCAGTAAAGACAGGACGGTGCAACCGCCCATACAGCCGCCGAAACTATTAACTACTTACGCAATTTTTTCGACGACAGATTGATCAGTTTTCGATCAGACAATGAATTCCCACCTAGATCACCTTGTTTAACAGTTATGGATTACTTCGTTTTTCCTCATTTAAAGAACACTATTTTTAAAACACCAGTTGCAAATTTAGAACATTTACAAGAAAGGATTATCCAAGAATGTGGTAACATTTCTACAGAGATGCTGGTCAACACTTTCGAAAATATGAAGAGACGTGTGAATTTATGCTTGGAGCATGGCGGTGGCCAATTTCAGCAATTTATGTAATTATTTTCCTTTTTCTTTCTGTATATTCTTACTTTGTTAATTTTGTAAACAACAAAAATAAATTTGTATTTGTCTACTTATTTTATTACTCATTAGTAATATCAGTTTGACAAAATTTTAACCTAGATTTGGTTGGATATGTCGTCCCCATATCATTGTGATCTAAACCAAGCCCTACGTTTTTTAATCCAAGCCCTCATTGATGCAAATAATTTTTGCTTGCAAGGTACTAAAGTCTTTTAATTTTTCTATGGATTTGTACCGCATTATCATCCTTTTCTACGCGCATCTCCGATCATCGCTCCTTAAGCCCTCAAACATTTTATGCAGTGATTCCCGCATTGTTTATAACACTAATAAACAACATTTTACGCCGATATACAGCAAAGTCCAGTTTTCCACTGTGGGCAACTTTAGAGAAAGAAACACCGGACACGCAATGTCTCGTTACCATAAATTAGGTCTGCTGATAATTTTATAATGTCTTTATACCATTCGATGGAATGTTTATGGACCTACAACTATGCCGCCAAGGAATTTCCGATTGAAGCGATATCTATGATGACAAAATGGCTATACATGATGAATAATTATGACATAGTTTTAAAACTAATGTTCCAGTTAACGAAATATTAATTTATGAGAGGTATTTGATAATAAGCTTTAAATGCAGCACATTGATAACAACACAGCGGCATTTGAACCAGAGAAAATTTATATCATGATGACATAGTTGTGAAACTAATGTTCCTACTAACGAAATATAATTTATTGTGTTTATCTTATGTTTTAAGTTTACCGAAAAGTACTATGATAGATACACTGGCTTGCTAGGTATACAGAAGGTACCATCAATATGTTTAACTTGGACTAAAAAAATTATATGTGCAATCTTTAATTGAAAGTGTCTATACAAGATGAATAAGTATAATTCAGTTCTGAAACTAATGTTCTCGCTAACGAAATATTAATTTATGAAAGGTAACCACACTGTAGTACATGCGGCATTGGAACCCGAGAAAATCTTATATCATGATGACACAGTTGTGAAACTAATGTTCCTACTAACGAAATATAATTATTTACCTTATGTTTTAAGTTTAACAAAAAGCACTATGATAGACACTCTGGCATGCTATATACAGCAGGTACCTTCTATATGGTACATTTGGACTCAAAAAATTATATGTACAATCTTTGATGGAAAGTGCCTAGACAAGATGGATAATTATGACACAGTTCTGAAACTAAGGTTCCCGTTAACGAGATATTAATTTTTGGTAAGCATTTGATGATAAGCTTTAAATGCAGCATATCGATAAACATACTGTAGTACATTACATGCGGCTTTTCAACCCGAGAAAAGCTTATATCATGATGACATAGTTGTGAAACTAATGTTCCTACTAACGAAATATAATTTATTATATTTATCTTATGTTTTAAGTTAAACGAAAAGCACTATGATAAACACAC
This sequence comes from Polydrusus pterygomalis, assembly GCA_963969555.1. NCBI lineage: Eukaryota > Metazoa > Arthropoda > Insecta > Coleoptera > Curculionidae > Polydrusus > Polydrusus pterygomalis. The sequence goes on from OZ018383.1 coordinate 15,160,416, forward strand.
TGGCTTGCTAGGTATTACCTTCAATATGGTTAATTTGGACTAAAAAAAAATTATATGTAAAATTTTTGACGAAAAGTGTCTAAACAAGATGAATAATTATGATACATTTCTGAAACTAATGTTCCAGTTAACGAAATATTTATTTATGGTAAGCATTTGATGATAAGCTTTAAATGCAGCACATCGATAACCACACTGTAGTACATGCGGCATTTGAACCCGAGAAAATCTTATATCACGATGACATAGTTGTGAAACTAATGTTCCTACTAACGAAATATAATTTATTGTATTTACCTTATGTTTTAAGTTTAACGAAAAGCAATATGATAGACACACTGGCTTGCAAGGTATACAGAAGGTACTTTCAACATGGTTAATTGGGACTAAAAAAAAATTATATATACAGTTTTGAAACTAATGTTCCAGTTAACGAAATATTTATTTATGGTAAGCATTTGATGATAAGCTTTAGATGCAGCACATCGATAACCACACTGTAGTACATGCGGCATTTGAGCCCGAGAAAATCCTATATCATGATGACATAGATGTGAAACTAACGTTCCTACTAACGAAATATAATTTATTGTATCTACCTTATGTTTTAAGTTTAACGAAAATCACTATATTAGATATACTGGCTTGCTAGGTTACAGCAGGTACCTTCAATATGGTTAATTTGGACTCAAAAAATTATATTGTACAATCTTTGATGGAAATTGTCTATACAAGATGAATAATTATGATACAGTTATGAAACTAATGTTCCTACTGACGAAATATATATTTCTAATGGTTTAAGGTTAATGAAAAGCACTAATAGACACACTACGACATTACTAAGTACACCAGATACAATATGGTTAATTTGAATGGAAAAATTATAATGTACAATCTTTGATAACAAAGTGGCTATACAACAAATTAATGTTTCTACCAACCAAATATAGTTTCTCATGTTTATTGTTATAATTAAAATACGGTGCACTAGGCGCACACACAACTTTACGTGACATACGATTTATAAATAATTAAATCTGTAAAACATAAAAGTACCTTTAAAATAAATATAATTCATGGTCCTTTTTTGATATTAACCCGGTTACTCATAGATAACCCATATTATCCAAGATAATATGTTATATACACAGAGGTTATTCATCAAGTCATCCATCTAATTCACAACCTAAACGACAGTAATGTAAGTTAAATGGACGATATTTTTTCAGCTTAATTAATCTACTTTCAATTCTAAGACATCTCTTACCTTAAAGCTTTTCTCAGGTTCTTCATTTTGCTTGGAATACGCCTCCATGTCCATGTCATCGCTAAACATAACGCCATAATATGATGTATCAACTCCCGTCCAAACAACTGGCCTGTTGGGACAACAGACCTGTGTCAATCAGTCAAAATACGATATTACTGTACCAACCAAGCGAGTACATGAAAAAGTTTGGTAGAATAATTAATGGTTTTAGTGGCATAGAATATTGTTTCAGTGATATGTTTACAACACCAATATATACACCAAACACAATAATTAGTTGTCTATATTTTGTTTTTGTTTGCTATCATTGTGGGCCGGTTTATATGTATTTTAAACCACTGCATTTGTTTTGATTTTTTTATTTCTCGGGTCGTTTATATAATCTTATATTTCAGGCAGAACGAATTTATTATTTTAATCTCGCTTTGTCCCTTTAGTAAATTTCTAAAATATAAGTCTTGCTTTAAGTGAGAGATGTGCAACTTATTATTTTTTATGTTTGTGTGTATTGTTTTTTTAACACCTTCATTACACGATTGTAGTTAGGAAACGACATCATGGATTTTAATGTGGTTTGCAGAGTTTCAACGATTGTTTATTACAGATTAATAGTATAATATGGTACACCTATAACTTTAATATTATACTGGGTGGAAAAGAAAGCCGTGCAAAAAATTAAAAATTTCAAGTAAGTAAGTCACATTTTGTTAGTATAGTGCTTGTTCGTGTTATATTTTAATGTCGTTTTATAACTTAAGATATCTCGGTACAATTTTGGTATTTTTTATTATACAGTGTGACCAGCAAGATCCGCATGGGATTTTTTTTATTAACAGCTTTATTCGAAATTTGACTTAGGCATCAAGTTCTCCTTCAATCGAGATGAAAATTAAGCAAAAAATAGTAGTCACGTGATTCGCATTATCTGTCAAATTTTAATTTTTTCCAAAAAATAATTCAAAAGTGGGGTTATATCTGAAAATATCGAAAAAAGTTATAGGAAAGAGTTTTTTTAAATGCAGTTTCTAGCCCACATGCAAAATTTTAACTGCATAAAATAATTTTGATTTTTTACCCATATTTTGTAAATTGCACCACTTTTGTAAAATAAGACTCAACGCAACCCACATAAAACATTAGTTCGGCACTCTACCACTATTGCGCCACGCTACAAATTAGCGGCCAGTTCAAATCCCCTTTCTTTAATTGGTGATTATTTTTATTAATATGTTGTCGTTAATATTCTACAGTAGGTATCACCAGTAAAGTCCGCATCATATGGGATTTTTTTTATTAATGGCTTTATTCAAAATTTGACTTTGGCATTAAGTTCTGCTTCGATCGAGATGAAAATTAAGCAAAAAATAGTAGTCACGTGATTCGCATTATCTGTCAAATTTTAATTTTTTTCAAAAGTGGGGTTATTTCTGAAATTATCGAAAAAAGTTATTAGAAAAAGTTTTTTTAAATGCAGTTTCTAGCCCACATGCAAAATTTTAACTGCATAAAATAATTTTGATTTTTTACCCATATTTTGTAAATTGCACCACTTTTGTAAAATAATACTCAACGCAACCCACATAAAACATTAGTTTTGACAATGCTTTATTTTAGATACATTTTCTTTAAAGTAGCGCTATATTAAATGTGTGTTTTTCTACAAAATCAAAATTGGCCTATTCAAATTTGGTCGCATGTGATGCAAAGTTTATTTGTTTTTGACCCTGTATAAGGTAACTTCATAAAATAAGTATTTTTGAAAACGTAGTTTGTGTCTAAAAGTAATAAACCTTAATATTAAGACAAAAATAACACAGTGTCATCAATAAAGTGTTTATTAAGTGGAAAATAAATTTTAGTTTAACTTAACGTAAAGTTTATCTATTTTCAACGATTTAATTTAAAACCCCTTTATTTTATTTTTTAATTTTTTACTGGAAGTAACCCCTATACTTTAGTTTATATCATTTTGTGTATTTATAAGAAACTCCTCTACCAATATCATTTGACTCTTAGCGCTGAATTTGTGTTTTTATATATGTTTTATTCTTTTGTATCTTAATTAGCTGGAGTTTTTTTTTGAACCTTGGAAACTACCAAACTCTTATTAAGTTATGATATTTTAAGTTAATTTGTTTTATTCATTTCACATTTTGTAAACATTAATAATTAATGTTAAATTGTTTGTTTATACTTCCATTTTTTGTTTTATAATTTTCCCTTAGTACTTACATGTATTATACGTTTATTACAATTAAATTAATCTATGAGTTTTTTTTTAAACAAAACGTGCAAATTTCCACTTGCAAAACATATTTTTATGAGATTACATTTAGGCACAAATTTGATCATTCGTATCATGACTCGCTCACTTTTTAAAATCCATTTCGAAATTGAAAAAATAGGCGCCAAAATTTGTCTGGCCTAATGCGTCAAACGAACTTAATTCGCCCCTGTGCTTTAGTCAACCTCTGGAAACTGTTTTGGCGGTTTTTTATTCAGTTTTTTGACAAGCAGCTGTTTTTAACACAGAAACTAAAAAGTAGATACCTAAGCAAACTAAGCATGTGTTCCAATCAATTTTTTTACTTCGCGATTTCGTCTGCGTACTTAACAGGGTGTCCGGGAAAATGTAGGAAATCTCCCGGATATAAAAAAAACACGTGAAAAGAATACTACAAGTTCATATAAACATCTTTCGTATCGGTCTCCTCTTCGGAGATATGGGCACCCAAAGAGCTCCCATAGAATTAAGTTTTGACACATAATTATTAAACGAACAGGTATATTTCATTTTTTTTTCATATGATGTATACCAGGTAAGACCGTTTAAATTACTATCCCAGAAAGTGTTGCGAATTACTCACAGCTGCAGGGACGGACTAGCTGTGACACTAATGTGCCCTCTATTATAAAAACTTAGGACAACGTTTTTTACATACCTTTAACTATTGACTAAAAATTAAGTACTCTTCATTCATGTCGCTAATCCTAATCATTTTATTGCGATCATGTATTAATATTAAGCAGTTAAAAGTGAATATTTATAATTTATAGGAACAAAGATGTATCTTTTATTAAAATACGCTAAATATACACGATGTTAATATGTTAAAAATTACGTTTTTCCGAAAACTGTTAGTATTAGCGACATGAGTAAAGAGTACGTAATTTTTAGTCAATAGTTAAAGGTATGTAAAAAAACGTTGTCCAAAGTTTTTATCATACAGGGCTTAAAAAGAATGGGCACATTAGTGTCACAGCTAGTCCGGCCCTGCAGCTGTGAGAAATTCGCACTTTCTGGGATAGTAATTTAAAGGGTCTTACCTGGTGTACATCATATGAAAAAAAAATTGAAATATACCTGTTGGTTTAATAATTGTGTCAAAAACTTAATTCCATGGGAGCTCTTTCGGAGCCCATATCTCCGAAGAGAAGGCCGATACGAGAGAAGTTTATATGAACTTTTAGTATTCTTTTCACGTGTTTTTTTCATATCCGGGAGATTTCCCACATTTTCCCGAACACCCTGTAGACATGTAATAACGGCGTTAAAAAACAATTTCCGAACTTTGTGATGAACACTTTACTATAAGGTTTATTTGATTTTAGGTTTTTATCTCCGATATGTAGGTTGCTGGAGCACAATTTGGAAGGAGAAAACTTGCTTTTTATTATCGAACTTCGCTATAATTATGAACGAACCCGAAAATCGCTGTCCCAACCAAGAGAAGTTCCAGCCATGGTGATGGGTCCACGTGCCATATATATTGGTAAGGTAACTTTGTCACTAGGTAGCCCTTAAACAACTGAAAGTATTGGCAAACGCACAAGAAAATATCGGTTCCTTTAGATTTGTTTATAAATAATATTCTGCAAGCTTCCGATGTCAACTTTCGCGGATTAAAGGTATTGCGGCCGTTACAAGAAAACGTCCGATTTATTTTTACCGAAATACCGTGTTTCAATGAAAATACAGCAAATGACTGGACCGACCAAGAGAAGTTCCAAATACACGGCCATGGTGATGGGCCCCATGTATGGCATGGCATCCTCCGCACGCCCTGTTGCGTGCCGCACGCGGGAGGAAATCGTGTCTGTCGGTCAACACGCTAATATTGTCGCTAAAAAGACAGACTTTTGTGATTTTGATTGTTTCATTATTGTCGATTTACATATTTATACCGGGTGTTGCGGAAATAATGCCCAAGACAAGATAGCACAAATCGAAAATTTTATCTTATGGACATGTTTTACCTGTACCTACGGAGCATATAGACATTCACCTTTAGATACGTACAGCTTATCTCTTGAGCAAACAAAAGTTACGTTTTATGGGTGCAAAAATGCGTCCAAGCGCACGGCTCGCCGGTCCGATGCCTGTCCTTCCAGCAGCATTGGGCATGCGCACAAGCCTCTTCTCATCGACATGTCCTTCTTTATGGACATGCCCAAAATACACTTCAGAACCAGCTCGGCACCATTTTTGCTGCTGTTTTAAAGTTTTCTCTGTGGATTCCTTGTTATTTATTGTGGGTCTTTAATATTTACGGATTTCTAGTTTTTGTGTAGTTTAATGAATTGTGTTTGAGCTTATTCCGATTGGAATATAAACAGTGACTAGTAATAGCCGTTGTATTATTTTGTTATGCACAAATAGGGGTAAAATACCGGGTATTTCGTATTTTCAGTAAGTACGGAGTAGTGTTGTATCTTGATATATAATTTTATTTTATTATGATCAATTTAAACACATCTAACTAGGCATAGGCTACACAAATAAGGTATGAAAATAAAAAAAATAAAAAACAAAGCGAAACACACACCAAGACAGATTATCCCGATGCATGTTTTGGTATATTTTATTTAAAGCCCTGCAATCCAATTAGGTACGCCTATTTTTCCGGCAATATATTCCTTCAAAAAGTTTAAAAGACACGTTTCTCTATACTTATATTATATAAAAGAAAAAAGTAAATACCTTAGTATGTTTATATTAATCCAAGGGTAAAAGTATTCCATGGGTCACGTTCTCAGGCAAAAACTCTTTAAAATTCTTGAACAAGAAATTGTACTTGAAAATGTTTTACACGTAGGTACCCAAGTTTTTCCCAAATTGTAAAAATTAATACAAGTTATATACCAACTAATATTTGACTTGAGGTTAGGTACGCGATAACATCTAAGATTGGTTATTTTGCTGGTTTTGTTTGCTTTTTATATTCGATTTTATAAGTTTTATAGTTAATTGACTTGTTTTCTTTCTTTTTAAACTAAAAACATGACGACGAATCAATTAAAAAAAAAAAATAGAAACAAACAATTTTCTATCCTCAAAATCTGATAGGTTTGCAACTACTAAAAATGCCAGAAATTACTATCTTATTTCTTAATTCTTATTTTTTGGCAACAATAAGGGGAAAATTTTAGCTATTTACACTTAAAACTAAATTGAAGGGCAACTTTGACAATTTCTTGAGCAAGAAATTAAATTTTAAAGCTCGGACCTGCCTATTTTCCCATTGGTCAAATGATAATGTTGCAGTGCGCATGTCTAATAGTGTGTAGCTCTGTTATATATTAATTCCCAAACTAATTTTATAAATGCTTTTTCCAGAAGTATAGGTAATACTTATATTTATTAATAAAAAAACATATCGGATCGAATTTTCAATTGGAATAAATTCAGTACTTATTAAAAACCCTCTACAGAACTACTGCTGCGTTTATTTTTCGTGCCTTCATGAAATTTACCCCTCTTTTAGGGGAAGAGACCGCCCAACTTTTTTTTCAAATGTAAAGATATGTATCGTTGAAAAGGGCATATGACCCACTATTTATGGTTAAAATTATTGGAAATGCTGCCCATTCTTTTCTTGACAATCCCCTAATCTAAAGTAAACTTCATTCTAGGAGATTCTGCCTCAACTTCGCCTTTTGTAACTTATGTTTACAACAAAGTATTTTATTATTATTAATATTATTATTATTCTTGACATTATGTACCATCTCCAGGGTTATTTGGCGAATTTCTTGCAAAGTTGTTTCCTAAGTTCCTCTAAATTTTGTGGTATTATTACGTAAACTTTGGTTTTTAGGTGACCCCAAAGGAAATAATCTATAGGAATAAGGTCCGGCGATCGTATGGCCAGTTTCTCTTTTGGCTTTCTATATAGATTACCGAAATCCAAAAGTACCTACTATATAGTTAGTCCTATTCCTTTTCTATGCTATTTCCAACGAGCTATCTCAATAATACCTTTACATTTGATAAAAAAAGGTTTAGGGCGGTTTCTACCCCAAAAAAGGGGTAAATTTTATGAAGACACGAAAAACCCTCTAAGTACCAAATTTTTTGCTAGTTATGGTATTATTGAGATAAATATTAATAAAAAATAATAAGTTTGATTTTGAAAATTTTCAACTTTTGGACTAAAGTAAAATAGGCTATAGATACTGATAGATGTTTGGCCTCAGGAATTTATGCCAGCGTTTCTGGATACCCTGTATATACAGAGAAGTCACAGACCGCCACCTGCTTACACTTGCTAGGACGCAATTATTAAGAAAAAAATAGATGATAAAAGATAACCATTCATAATTTTCAAAACCCTAGAATATGAACCTTGAAATTTTGTTGTCAATCAAAATTTCCTGGGTTCTTTAAGCGGAGCCGTATCGAAAGTATCGATATGGATAAATATGACGTTTAACCTATTATCATAGATTATCTTTAAACTTTTTAAGTTAAGGATAAAATAAAAACGCTATAACTATATTTAATTTGATAATGAAGCTGAGACTTGAATTTTCCATCCAATTATATAGTTAGATATTTTTTCTTTGTCCAAAAATTGCGGTAGATAATAATGGTTCGGTTTGTGGTGAACCGTGTGGTACCTCTTGGTAGGTACATTACATCGGTGATATACAGGGTGTGTCAAATCTTAGAGGTATTTAGTACAATAACCGAAAAGATGGTATCGGATTTTATTTAAACCAGAAGAAGATAGAAGAGAAAATGGTTTATGTTAGGGTTGTCATCTCCACATTTTAGAGACAAGGATTAGTTGAAAATACCAGGACGTTTTAGTTAATAAACAGGACTTAATATAAGAGCAATAAAAGTCAAAGTCAAAGTCAAATATATGCTTTATTGTCCAAGACAAAATCTTATTGATAAGGCTGGAAACAATTTACAGAAAAATAAAAAATAAATGATAATAATAATAAAAATATTTAAATACAGTGTCACCAGTAAAGTCCGCATCATATGGGATTTTTTTATTAATAGCTTTATTCGAAATTTGACTTTGGCTTCAAGCTCTGCCTCGATCGAGATGAAAATGAAGCAAAAAAATAGTAGTCACGTGATTTGCATTATCTGTCAAATTTTAAGTTTTTCAAAAAAATAATTTAAAAGTGTGGTTATTTCTGAAAATATCGAAAAAAGTTATTGGAAAAAGTTTTTCTAAATGTAGTTTCTAGCCCACATGGAAAATTTCAGCCGCATAAGATAATTTTAATTATTTACCTATATTTTGTAAATTGCACCACTTTTGCAAAATAAGACTCAAAGCAACTTACATAAAACTTCTTAGTTTTAACAATGCTTTAATTCAGATACAACTGTGTGTTTTTCTACGAAAGCAAAATTGGGCTATTAAAATTTGGCCGTATGTGATGCAAAGTTTATTTATTTTTGACCCTGCATAAGGTAACTTCATAAAATAAGTATTTTTGAAAACGTAGTTTGTGGTTAAAAGTAATACACGTTAAAGTTATTATGACATAGCTTAATAATAAATTATAATATAGGGGTTTTAAATTAAATTGTTGAAAATAGATAAACTTTACGTTGTTAAACTAAAATTTATTTTTCACTTAAAAAACACTTTACTGAAGATACTGTGTTATTTTTTGTCTTAATATTAAGGTGTATTACTTTTAGACATAAACTACCTTTTCAAAAATACTTATTTTATGGAGTTACCTTATACAGGGTCAAAAACAAATAAACTTTGCATCACATACGACCAAATTTTAATAGCCCAATTTTGCTTTTGTAGAAAAACACACATTTATTATGGCGCTACTTTAAAGAAAATGTATCTGAAATAAAGCATTTTCAAAACTAAGAAGTTTTATGTAAGTTGCGTTGAGTCTTATTTTGCAAAAGTGGTGCAATTTACAAAATATAGGTAAAAAATTAAAATTATCTTATGCAATTGGGCTAGAAACTATATTTAGAAAAACTTTTTCTAATAACTTTTTTCGATATTTTCAGAAATAACCCCACTTTTGAATTATTTTTTTGAAAAAATTAAAATTTGACAGATAATGCGAATCACGTGACTACTATTTTTTTGATTAATTTTCATCTCGATCGAAGCAGAACTTGATGCCAAAGTCAAATTTCGAATAAAGTTATTATTAAAAAAAAATCTCATATGATGCGGACTTTAGTGGTGACACTGTAAAATAAAATAATAAAAAGCAGGTGATTCAAAATTGAAAACCCAAAAAGGAGGAACAAGGAATCGCTAAAACAGATGCGAGTACACACAGTTCTGTATATAGAAAGAAAACGACAAATAATGTAAAATCAAAAATGCGAACCACAGACCAAAAAAATTCTATAATTCGTTCTTAAAAAAGTCTCCCAACTCGTAGTAAGCTCTCTCCACCAAAAGCCGTTTCAAAAAGCTCTTAAACAAAACGAGCGTTGGACGAGCCCTGATAAACATATATAGGAAGGTGGTTATAAATATTTAAATAAATAGTAATATTTAATGTAAACAGGGTCAATATAATAATATATAATTTTTTTTTATTATGATCAATTTAAACACATCAAACTAGTGCTAGACTACACAAACGAGATATGAAAATAAAGAGAAACACACACCAAGACAGATTATCCCGATGCATGTTTTGGTATATTTTATTTGCAGCCCTGCAATCTAATTAGGTACGCCTATTTTTCGGGCAATTATATTGCTCAAAAAGTTTAAAAGATACTTTTCTCTATACTTATATTATATAAAAGAAAAATGTATATACTATATACCTAGGTAGTTTATTCTAAGCCACGGGTCAATTTTCTCAAATTCTTGAACAAGAAATTGTGGTTGAAAATGTTTTACACGTACCCACGTTTTTGCCAAATTGTAAAAATCAATACAAGGTATAGACCAACTAATATTTGACTTGAGGTTAGGTACGCGATAACATCGAAGATTGGTTATTTTGCTGGTTTTGCTTGTTTTTTATATTTGATTTTATAAGTTTTATAGTTTATTTGACTTGTTCTCTTCCTTTTTAAACTAAAAACACGACGACGAATCATTTTTAAACAAATTTTAGAAACAAACCCTTAGAAACAATTTTCTATCCTAAAAATCTGATACCTAGGTTTGCAACTAATAAAAATGCCAGAAATTACTATCTTATTTCCCAACTTAATCAAAACTTGAGAAGAAATTCCAATTTTTTGGCAAGAATTTGGGGCAATTCAGCTGCTTACACATGAAAATAAATTGAAGGTCAACTTTTACAATTTCTTGTGCAATAACATAAATTTTAAAGCCCGGACCTGTCTATTTTCCCATTCATCAAATGATAATGTTGCAGTGCGCATGTCTAATCGTGTGTAGCTTTGTTTACATGCGCGAGGACATAAATTGGCCACTTTCGTGATTATTGTTTGCTTATCTAATGGTAGGGGAAGGGAAGGTCGCCTTTGATGGCATACTTCCCTTGATTTTGCATACCACAGGTATCTTTGGAATAAACCGGTTTTGCGTCATCCCGCATAGTTAGACGGGCGCGCGTATTTTCAGTTGCGAGTCGAATTTCAGTCGTGACTGACGTTTTTATGTAAAGTTATTTAATAGAACAGAAATTGTTAAGTGCCGAAGTAATACTAGCCAGTTTTTAAACCAAAAATTTATTATGTTAGGTGCATTAAATTAGAATGCACGATTTTTTCCCGATAACTATAGGATATAGATGTTACTTTGCTATGATTATTTTAAATCTAAATTGTGGTTTTTATTTTTTATAATTTATTTACTAGAAGTCTGACATATTCCTAAGATGGCATATCCATTGGTTTCCTATGATGGCATATCTATAAATACATATTAGTAGGTATGCCATCATAGGCGCCATACATATTCAAAACGGGCGCTACTTTTACTTTTCTTTTAGATATGTCACTATACTTATATGCTTTTTAAAGTTTTTTAATATGTCTTTAAATTGTACTTTTCTGATAATGTTTTCATTATCTTTTTTAAAAGTTTTAAACATGTTCCCTAGAATGTAATATATTATTTTAAGTTTTTTTAACAGTTTTATATGCTTGAATTTTTTAACAATAAAAATGTGCAAACTGTAACACAAATATTCCTTTTACATGTATGCGTCCTTCGGATTTTTGCATTTTACTGGAGTATGCCATCATAGGCAATGCAGTTGCCTATGATGGCATACTTGGTCATTTTTTCTTTTCTATTTTTTTACCAAAAAATAGTTTTTGTATATTTTTAAAGTTTTATCATGAATATTTAAGTAGTAACAAATATTTTAACGTGGTTAAATGGGTTAAAACCTTTGAACTAAAAAATATATTAGGTGGTAAAAAATAAGGTGCCATCATAGGCGACCTTCCCCTAAATATCTACGAATGTAACCAAGGCTGTGCTCCTTGTAGTTGCAATATGACTTGTGATGTGATATGACTTCTAGTCCTAATATATAAAATACTTTAGATTTAACAAAATATAATATATCAATAATTATAGAACAACTTATACTACCAAGTATACATTAGGATTTTGATTATGTACGTCTTATAAATGGCGTAAGACCTGTTACACTTACCTACGTGCTTAAATAAATAAATAAATACATAATAATATAGCATATTATTATAATATTATTTGTGAAAGCATTTGATAAAATGTTCATGAAGCACCCTGTAGACATTTTGTCGGAAAACTAAATATCGTCGATCTTTGTATCCAGTTTGTGTATACGTTGCGAGTAAATGAAAATTATAGGGGTCACTTTGACGTGCCTGTGACAGGCAAATAAGGACCGTTTATTCGATACAGTCGGGTCGGATACAAAAGTCGATTGTCGGGGTAAATTGCTTTAATTTGACTAAAATTAGGGTGTTTGAAATAAGAACTTTTAAAAGGTCAATTTTAAAATATACTTTTATCGGATTTTAAGTTAGAATTTAAACATCGGTATGAATGCAGGTGGAACGTTTGGAGTTTGCTTATACAATATGTACAACAAATAATGTAATCCTCAGTACCCTCAAAAAGCACTTTTTCTGGAATGTAATTTTATTGTGATATCTTCATAATTATGACTAGTTTTATCTTTATAATGTCTCAGACATGGTACTAGTAGTAGTAGTAGTAGTAAGTAGTAGTAACCTGTTTTATTTAGCAAAAAGCTACTATTAAATATTTTTTAATACATTTTTTTAACACATTTTTATAGATTTATTTTTAAATTTTAAGTTTTTAATTTTGTAAATTGTATCAAATATTACGAATCATTTTGTTTTTTAATTAAATGTAATTTTAAAGTTTTTTCCAACAGTTTTAATGATTTTTGAGATTTAATAAAATTTTCCAAATTATTATATTCTATCAAACCTTATAATAAAAAATAGATTTATAAGCTAATGTTTTAGACACTCTATCCACATAAAAATTTCGATTAGTTCTTGTTTTATAATTATGATGGTCATAATTAAAAGAACAACATTTTTTTAAACAATTAGGCAATAAATTATTTTTAATTTTATTTATAAAGATACACACTAAATAAAAATTAAATTTCTGACATTTAACCAATCTAAATTTTTCAACATAAAATTAATTTTTGTATATTTGTCACAATTTAAAATCGCATTGCCTTAGGTATATTGAAAAATTTGTAATTTATCAAATATTTCCTCATTAGCACAATATAAAATTAAAGAACAATAAAGAAAATGTGGTAATATAATAGTATTAAATACAGTTTTTTAGAAAACAAACTTAAATTAGAAATGTTTTATAAAAAAATTAATTAAGTAATCTTCGACACCTTGTTTTTAGAAGGTTTTTTCATCTTCCCCAGTTTATTTGGTTTGTTTAGACCCCTTTACTGACATTTTCACATACTCAGTATGTTTTAACTTTTATCAATTTCCTTCATATTATGTCTCTTCTACACATCAATTTTCTAATTCCATAAAAGCCCCATTAAGGTTCTACACCATTTTCTCTTCTGCTAAAACCATCAGCACTAAATAAATTTTCTGTCTCCTGATGATGAACGTTTCTACGTTCGAAACATGTAGTGACCCCTAACGGATTTTTATTCTATTAAATTTTGTGAAGGAAGACTTTTAGTTTTTTCTTTCTTTCCCATAACAATTCTTTTTGAGAAGGTAAAGTTGGTAGAAAACCAGCGAAGCAAAGAATTACACGGACTAGTTCGGCACTCTACCACTATGACGCCACGCTACAAATTAGCGGCCAGTTCAAATCCCCTTTCTTTAATTACTGATTATTTTTATTAATATGTTGTCGTTAATATTCCATAAAATCCTTAAATAAGTATAACCAATTAAATGAAAATTTACGTAGGGTTTTTATAGAATAAAATTAACAAAAAATTAACAAAGAAATTAAAAATTAAATATTTACTGATGTAAATAAATATAGGTAACTATAAAAATAATATACCTATATATATATATATAGTTAACATAATGATACGCATAAATAGGCGAAGAAGACTGAATTTTTTTTAGTTGAAACTTCATCTTTTGCTTTGATCGAAACTAATTTGTGTCATAATTTTACTTTCGAAAAATCAAGTATGTTGTGAAAAAACGTCCACTAGTAAAATGCTTTTTCCAAGGCATTTTCTCTGGGAGATACAAAAAATGTCATTAAGAAAAGATATTTAAAAAAAAACCAAGTAAGAAAACAAAATTTTAAAATATATGACTACTTTGATACCGTGCGAGCAAAAAGCATTACATCCTTAGATGCAAGGTCCTCTTTGATGCAAATAATTTTTGCTCTCACGGTATTTTGCATTATTTTCATTCACCAGAGTTCGCAAAATTTCAAATTAACACGAACATTTACAGTGGGTGAAAAGCAAATTGCTAAATTATAATGTTCCAGGTGAAACATAGTCAAACTAATAAAAACAATTTAGTAGGAATTATAAGCGCCATCTACGAACGTGGAATCGAAGTTTCCCACGTACTAAGGTACCACGAAGACGAATGACTAGTAATGACTGTAAATTCTTTACCTATAGGTTGAAATATACGATTGTAGATGGCAGCACAAGAGGCTCAGAGAGGAAGATAGGTTCTTTTAAAAATATTAATAGATAAAGTTATCCATTTGTATTATCTACGACTAACTTAAAGCGATCTGAGCGAATGGTGTAATTATATAATTCCAGTAAATTAAATGGTGTATAAACTTCGCCCTGCTTAGGCCTCCTTATAGTTTGAGAAAATATAACATTAAAATAAACATTGTTATTAAATTAATACTTACTATTATATCGCACTAATTTTTTTTGAAGCTTACCTTTATTAAAATTACTGATTAAATATAGAGTCCGCCTTTTAGTTATATAACCATCGGTACATGGTTAAATCAAATAAAAATTATATTTACCTTGGGTAGGTACTTTAAACAGTACTTTAATTTGAACATAGGCAACCAGTAATATAACAACACTTTTATGTAGACACGTATCGCAATTTAACGTTACAGGCTACAGTCGGTCAGTTGAGTGGTTTAAGCTGAAAGGAATATTTCAAAACATATCATTTGATTGCCGTTGTTGGTGGGTGATTGATGTCTGATGGTATGGTGTACTTATAGTGCAAGTGCGAGGTGCATGACTACAGACCTAATTTTGTGTTCCGTGATATAAATGTTGTCACAACACTTATATCACGGAACCCAAAAGTGTTGTGTAGATGCGTCCTTGCCGTCCTTATAATTAAGGCTTTATTTATGCGTATTTTGATTCATGAAAGCTGCTTTTTTGAATTTTCGTTTTCTCCAGTGCTGTTCCGTGTTCAAAACCTTGGCTTCTGACCACTGTATATTATGTTGGTTGGTCCATTCACGTTCCGCTATACCTGATCTCGAAGTTTCACCTCTTTGAGTATGTTTTAGATGTTCTTTATTATGTTGGTTGGTCCATTCACGTTCCGCTATACCTAATCTCGAAGTTTCACCTCTTTGAGTATGTTTTAGATGTTCTTTATACGGGAAGAGGTATTTTTGTTACTCCAATGTACGATTCGCCACACTCGCGAGGGATTTGATAGATACAATTTTTTGTGTTTTCATTACGGGAGGGTTTTACTTTTGTGAGAAAGCTTCTATATTTCCCGATTTGAAGGCTGTTTTGATATTATAGTTTTTGGTTATCCTTCTAATCTTTTCAGAAATGCCCTTGACATAAGGTGTTGCAAGAAATACTTGCTCCTCTTTCGTTTTTGAATAAGTTTTTACTTCGCGATTTTTAAGTTTTGAGATAGTATGAGTTACAAAGGTTTTAGGGTAACCATTCTGTTTTAATTCTTTTTTGATATTTAAAATTTCAATATTAAGGTCTTCCGGATTGTTGCAAACGTTAAATGCTCGGTGATAAAGAGTTTGAATATTGCCCGGTGTGAGGGAGTTTCCTGTACACTGAAGGTTTTATGTGTTCGGTACTTCGTTTGACGAGACCATCGAGAAAAGGTAGAGTGAAATGTTTATGAATAAGTATATTTTTTCTATTGTAAATTAGCGTTAACGTAGAAGTTGTACGACGCAAGCGATAATTGTCCACTACCTCTCACACCTGGACCTTACCTGTCTCAATAATACGGGTACTACCTACAATCTCGAGTAGCACCGTTTCTTGAAGTCACCGTAAAAGTCAAAGTTTCATAGGCGAACTCGGAGTGCAGGTGCGCCGTATAAATGTCACTTTTTTTACTCAGGACGGTACGGTACTAAGCAGTAACGTTTAAATTAACTTTGAGGAAACAACGGCGGATATTTAGAGGCGGGAAACGGATTTTTGAAAAAAATGAGCGGTCGTCCAAGTCGGCGATAGTACTTTCGAGTGAGTTTAAAGGGATTTTGTGCGATCCAAGTGCTCAATATGGATTTGTCGGATTAAAGACTTTAACGTTTTTGGAAAAATTGGTTGTAAACGTGTAAATTGGCTTTTACGAAAAATCTTGAATTAAAATTTTATAAGAAGCTTATTGCCAGGATATCCTCCATTAATTAACGGATGTGGGTTCTATTTTTAGTGCATATATAGTACCTCCTTAAGCGGATTTTATTAATGGTAAGCAATATAATTATAATTATGATATAATAATTTTTTTTTCAAATAAATAAGCAACAAACTACATTTTATCCATAGGACTCCGCAAAAACTATCTTGCATTAAAGAATTCATTGACTCGTCCGTTACTTTGTGACAATACATTTTAACTATGTAAAATAAAACGAAAAGTATACTTTGTTATTTGTCACTAATTGAAAAAAAAAGATCTTGTATTAATTCATTTATTATTTGAAAATATTATTAGAGAGTGTAAGCTTGTAAATTTAAGTCCAGTACAGTTTTTTTCTGAAAAAATGCTTTGGACACGGGTTTTAAAAGTTTTAACGTTATAAGTTGTAGTCTTTTTATAAAAAAAAAATATTGATGATGCAGTGTGTTCCCTATTAGAGATATGATGATATCGATAACTATTTCAAATTGCAAACCTACCATTTTAAAAGTTCATATTAACATACATAAAGTACTAAATTTCAACTTTTAGAAGTGAGTTTAAGTTTGAATTTACTTCTTATTATTTAAATCTTATAATTGTTCACCGGGAGTTCCTATGTGGTTCCTGCCGAAGCACCAACGTATATCTCTTCTTGAAACGTCACGTTTACTGTACAAGCAAAAATAATTATAAATGAAAAAAAATATTTAAACGACCTTTTTTTATGTCTCTATTTACGACACAGCACCCCTGTCAGTTCATTGATAACGAACGCACAGTAGTAGGAGTAGTAACATGTTTTATTTAGCAAAAAGCTACAATTAAATATTTTTTAATACATTTTTTCAACACATTTTTATAGATTTATTTTTAAATTTTAAAACGCAACCTTCTTTTAACAAAAATACACAGAAAATTTAAACATTTTGTAAATTGTATCAAATATTAAGTATCATTTTGTTTTTTAATTAAATGTAATTTTAAAGCTTTTTTAAACAGTTTTAATGATTTTTGAGATTTAATAGAATTTTCCAAATTATTATATTCTATCAAACCTTTATAAAAAATAGATTTATAAGATAATGTTTTAGACACTCTATCCACATAACAATTTTGATTAGTTCTTGTTTTATAATTATGATGGTCATAATTAAAAGAACAACAATTTTTTAAACAATCAGGCAATAAATTATTTTTAATTTTATGTATAAAGACATACTAAATAAAAAATTAAATTTCTGACATTCAACCAATCTAAATTTTTCAACATAAAATAAATTTTTGTATATTGGTCACAATTTAACATAATCCGCATTGCTTTATTTTGTAAAATTTGTAATTTATCAAATATTTCCTCACTAGCACAATATAAATAAGAGAAAAATAAAGAAAATGTGGTAATATAATAGTTTTTTTTAGAAAACAAACTTAAATTAGAACTGATTCTTTTAAAATAACCTACTTTTCCACAAACGAATGTCTTTATGATGTTTCAAATTCATCGAACGTATTAAAAGGAGTTCCTCGAGGATCTGTACTGGGTCCTTTATAATTTATAATTTATAAATAAGGATTTTTTTTATCCATTAAATACGGTAATCTTCCAAGCTTTTGCTGATGATAAACGAATATATCAGAAAATAAAATTTGATAATCTTTTGCATTGGGTTTGATTGATGAGGATCTTTCTAATGTGTCCAGTCAGTAATAAAGGGTCATGGCTTGAAACCTAATGAAAACAAAACAAGTTTACTTTTAATCGATCCAAAATCTATTAATTTAAAAATAATAATCATAACCCTGATTTGAAAATTATTAATAATAATTATGCGATACCATTGGTAACATCCGCTAGAAATATTGATATCATTTTTGATTCGATAAAACTTGAATTTAGACGCGAAATTCACTTAAATTGTTTTATTCAAAAAACAATTTCTACTAAAAAACCAGACTATTTATATGAAAAAAATCAATTTAGAATTACCCACAATATGAACACTATAAATGGAAATAATTTTTAAATACCAATACATCGTAAAGAAACATATAAGACTTAAATATAATAGTTCAATAATATAAAACAATATACTTACAACCAGATGTAAGTTAGAGCACATAAAATTAATTGGCGATTTAAGCATTACATTTGTCCTGGCCCTTTCGCATAAGAATGTTACACTTTGTCTACTGTTGATTCTTGGAATTGCAAAGTTAACCTGATATAGCAGATCCGGACAGTCAACACCACCGTGCAGCAATTTAAATAAAAAAACCAGAGAGGTAAATACCCGTTTCTTCGCTAAACTGTCAAAGTTGTATCTCTCTAATAACATGTTATAATCAACACCCCGCTCCGGATAGACACCCTCTATCTTAAAAGTTACATACTTTAAAAAACGTTTTTAAATTCTTTCAATGCTATCTATGTGACATAAATAATAGGGGTTCCATATAATTGAAGCATACTCCAACTTTGCTCGTACAAAAGAAAAAAATAAGGTGTTGAAAACTTTAGGATCATTAAAATTCTTACAATTGCGCACGATGAAGCCAAGGGTCCGTCCCGCATTCAAAACAACTTTATTAATGTGATCAATAAATGTCAACTTAGCATCAAAAATCACTCTCAGATCTTTTAACACACATGGGCGTTCCAAAACCTCTCCAAGTATGGAGTAGGGATAGAACAATGGTTGTTGTTTACGCGTATAGGTCATTATTTTACACTTGGTTGCATTTAAGTGGAGTTTGTTTTTTTCACACCATCCCTGAATGACTTCTAACTGTTCTTGTAGCAGTGTGCAATCATTTGCAGATTCAATGGATAAAAATATCTTTAAATCATCAGCAAAAAATAATTTTCCACAAATTATAATTTTACTCAAATCGTTTATAAAAATTAAAAACAAGAGAGGTCCTAAATTAGAACCTTGTGGAACGCCGGATGTTGCGATATATTCATTTGACTTAAATCCATTATAAAATACAAACTGCTTTCTTTCTCTTAGATATGATCTTAAAAAAGCCAAGGATGATGCTTCAAAACCGAACCCATCAAGCTTTCTCAATAACACCGTATGACTTATCCTATCAAAAGCCTTGGAAAAATCCGTATGGGCCACATCCACTTGACCTTGATTATCAAGAACACGAGAAATAAACTGAGTTGCGCATGCTAAGTTAGATACAGTTGACCTGTTGCTCACAAAACCATGCTGTTCAAGCGCAATATTTGCTTGAAGCGATGTGTATATTCGCCTATACAGAATTGTCTCAAGAATTTTCGAAAAATTGCAAAGAATGGAAACTGGACGATAATTATTAAATTGATTTCTCGCTCCACTTTTAAAAATGGGACATACTTTTGCCCGCTTTCATAACTTAGGAACTGTCGATGTTGCAATGCTTAGGTTATAAATATATTTCAGTGGTTTAACAAGCGCACCTACACAATCCTTCACAATAAAAGAGGGGACAAGATCTGGACCAGATATCATTTTATTTTTTAGTCGTTTAGAGCCACTGATAATGTCCTGTTTAGTTATAGGCTGAAGAACAGAAATATTTTCATTAAAAATATTATCCATGTTAGTATGGTGATCTTCGTCCTCATCCTGAGTATATACATTACTAAAATAATCACCAAAAGCATTAACAATATCCTGTGGCTCATCAAAACATCTATCATCGAGGCACATACATCCTGGGATCCTGGAGGATCTATTTTTTGAGTTAATATAGCGCCAGAACCTTTGTGAATCGTTGACAATCGAGGCCTGTATGTTCGTAATGTATTGATTGTAAGCTATTTTGGTTTTTTCCTTTATTAATGATCTTAAACGTCTAAATTCTGTAGCCCAGCAATTATTCTTGGTTTTTTTATATTTAGTATGCATTTTCGCTTTTAATTTAATGTCTCTTATAATGTCTGCCGTATACCAACATGGAAATCTGCGTTTAAAATTCTTATATACTGGAACATATGTGTCAAAAATGTTATATAGTTTATTATAAAAACTTTCAAGAGCTAAATCCGCTTCCGTAGATTCCTCCAAAAAATCCCAGTCTGTATGCAAAATAGCATTATATAAAGAAGGAAAGTCGGCCTTTCGAAAATTATAAGTTTTTTCCAAATTATTTGGCAAAATATTTCGTTCCCTAACACCTATATTGTTAAAAGTAATTACTAGGGCAGGATGATAAGCATCTTCCGGTACCAACGGCTCTGTATCCCTAGCAACAAGACAGTCAATATTACTTAAAACCAAGTCCAATAATCTATTTCTGATATTAAGTACACTGTTAAACTGTTGTAAATTTATAAAATGCATGAACCGTGTTAAACAAAATGATGATGATATGTAGAAGTGACATAATATAAGGAAAATTGTGTAAAGTTAAAACATACTGGGTATGTGAAAAAATTAAAAGGAGTCTAAACCAACCAAATAAACTGTGGAAGAAGAAAAAACCCTTCTAACAAGTAGTTGTCGAGGGTAATTTAAAATTTTAATAAAATATTTTTTAAGTATATATGTATGTAAAACATTATAAGGATAAAATTAGTCATAGTATTACGAAGATATCACAATAAAATACTATCCAATAAGTGTTTTGTGGGGTACTGTGGGTTAAAGCCCAGTAACCCCACAAGTGGTTAATTTAAAACCAATGTAATTAATTAACAAATCACTCATATTCTTAGAAGCTAAAGTTCAAATAAAAAAAAAGTCCCCAGTTTATTTGGTTTGTTTAGACCCCTTTTACTTTTTTTACATACTCAGTATGTTTTAACTTTTCTCAATTTTCTTCATATTATGTCAGTTCTACACATTAATTTTTTTAATTCCATAAAAGCTCCCTTAAGGTTCTACACCATTTTCTCTCCTACTAAAACCATCAGCATTAAATTCATTTTCAGAATTTTTTATTCTATTAAATTTTGTGGAGAAAGACTTGTAGTTTTTTCTTTTTTTTCCCATACTTTCAACTCCACTTTAAGCATGGACTATTTCTTCAAATTATCTTATTGGAAGACTGATGAATTGTTAATCAAAAATCCTACCTTTTGTGCCAACTACACCGATAATTATTTTTAGTTATTATATTTCGTAATTTTTAAAATAAAAATAAAACAAATATCTTTATTATTATTATTATTATTATTATTATTATTATTATTATTATTATTATTATTATACAAAAAAAAATATTTGTTTATATTAGGTGCCATAATTTTGTTCCTAATTAGTCCTACAGTTGGTTATAAGAACTATTTTAATCAGGCCTTTAGAATGGGCCAGAAGCTAGTCAGAGTATCTATACAAGAACACCAAGGGCTATTCAAAACACACCAACGTTTTTTTAATAGTGACGTAACGTATCTATCACACAACATTTCTGCATTGCTGCGCCAGTCCCGTCTTTGTTCGTACTTTCATTTTTTCGGTTTTATCAGTCCCGCAGCTGATTTACTTTCTAAACTGGTTGTCTGGTTGTAAAATTTAAAATATTAATTTAACATTTTGTGATGCATTTGGTATTGTGTAATTTGAAAAGTACGCGAGTCAGAAATATACAGGGTGTCTAAGATACTAGAACAAATTCTCCAACCTAAAATATAAAAATCTAGCCCAATTATTGACCTTAGTCCAACGGGTCAAAGTTATTATTTTTTAAAACTTTTTTGTTTATATTTATCTTAATAATGATTGGTACGACATTTGTTACTTAGAGGTTTTTTAGGGCGAGAAAACGAGATCTGATCCCAGTTTCGATTTATTTTGCAGAAGGCGCCATCAGCCTACATCTTAAGCTTCAATAAAAAAAAACAACGAAAAATTAAAGTAAACAATTTTTTAAACTAAAATTGTATAAAAAGCATTTATAACTAAATATTTTTTTTAATTTTCAACTAAAAAGGATTGTTTTATATTAGTAAAAATATGTTTATACAACAAGAAGCTTCTTTCAATATCTACGGATGTAATCGGATAATACTGCCACTTAGGTAGCAAAATATAAGGCCAAGATACAACTTCGTTGGATGGTTTACTCTCATAAATGCTTTTAACTGCAGTTAAGTATTTAAATCCTTCATTCTTTTTTACAGTTACATCCAATTTGTTCCTTACTTGACCTCCTACTTTACCGGGAATGTAGTTACATTTAGCGGGAAAAGTTTCAACAATATTAATTGAGTCTCTTAAACTGAAATTTCTACGCTCCAACGAGGATATTATGTCCGGTATAAAACGAAAATTAACCTTAATAAAAACAAGATCTTTAGCTACACTTGCACCTTTTAACATCTCTTTACTTTGCACAACACACTGTGAATCGTCATCTAAATCCAAAATTAGTTCTTTAATGACTTTGAAATGCTCGGCGTAGAATATTATGGCCTTTATCCCTGTTGCCCACCGGGTAATTATAGGTTCTGGAGGTAAACTAACGCCTTGTAAACTCTCCTTATACGACTGCACCCTTGGAGGTGCTTTTAGTAATACTTTCTTTATATTTAAAATTAATTTATTTACAAAAGATTTATCAATCAAATCGATATAAATACAGTTTGTTAGGCAGGTAATAATAACGCATTATTGAGTAACAATAAACAACCCCTAATAATGTACCTGCGAACCCCGGAAACCCCCAATAAATACCGTGTGTATAACCAAAATGTAAATATAATTAGTATAATCTTCAGATTGGAAAATCGCTGAAATAAGTACCGAACTGGACATTAAACCTTTAACGTTTCAATTTTTTTGATAAAGCCGAAAGCTTAAAAATATGCTTTTAAAATAATAATTTATGAAAAATATGCATTTTATTATAAAATTGACAAAATATGCAAAATATGCATATAATATATGCATTTTGCATTTCACCCTTTAGTTATTTCTTATCTGTAAAATTTTTTATCAAATTTTATATTATACCTGCAACCTATTTTAATTAATTAATCAATTAGGTAATACAATAAAAAATTGTGAACTTTTGTAATGGCTGAGTTGAATATCGTCAACAATTTTGATTCCTGCATAATTTTTGTAGCTTTACAAACTTGCCACTTAAAACAAGACAATAAATTAATAACACTTCCTAATTTAAAAAATCTTTATTTGTTTAAGTAACAGGATTTTCGCGATACGCCAACAAATATTGATTTTTCAATAACCAACCACCATATTTACTTTTACCATCCACAACAACAGTTATACGAACCGAGATAAAACGAGTCTCTCATAGTAAGATGAATTTATTTACGGAGACAAGAAAGTAGGCCTTCAAGAGAAGTCATTCTACTCTCGACTGTCTTCCGTCTTACTTCAATTCATCTAAAAAAGAACGACGCCCATATTTGTCCGGGTAGACTTGAGCTTAATAGGCGCACCGTTTTACATAAGTAGGTGCGACAAGAAGCAGAATTCGGTATGGAGGTCAACCGATTGTATTAAGTCATTTAGTCTGTTCTTAAAACTGCGTCTGTGGACCAAATAGTTTTAAGGTCAGATTAATAATGCGGAAATAGTGATGGTGACTAAAATGGGTTCTTTTCCGTTGGGTCTACCTATTCATTTATAGTTCGAAACAGTGGCGTACTTACCACGAAAAGCTACTTGGGGTATGACTGTTTGAAGGAGACCCTAGAGCTTTATAGCACGATTGTACCGTGCGAGCAAAAATTATTTGCATCAAAGAGGGCCTTGCATCTAAGGACGTAATGCCTAGCCGTAGAGCTTAATACCTGTTGGGTGTCAGTAACTACCTGAATTAACAATTAATCAGTTATTCCGTCATCTTTGACAGTCGTTACAAGTAATTTGATTCATCGCTAATTTTTCCAATTTCTTGAACAATTCACACAATGGGCTTTACGGAACAGTACAACACATTCATGGTTGAAGCGTATTTTCCAAACGGGGTTAGAGTAAATGGTGAGTGGCAATTCAATCCGGGTTTGTGCATGGACGATTTTCACGAACATTTTCCTAACGTTGCTTTTATTGTTGGGGATTTTTATCATTGCCTGAAAAGAATCGTGGTTGTGTTTAGGGAAACAGGTTCTATACAACACCAAAAAGGAGCAGGAAGACCATCTGTAAGAACAGAAGAACTTGTTGCAAACGTTCGTGAAATACCTAATGCAAAATACGCCAACAAATTGTATAAGAAGCCTGTCCCAAGAAGTGGGAAGATCTAATGGAACATGCAGGACTATTCTTAAGAAGCAGCTAAATTTATTTCCTTATAAAGTGCAAGTATTCCAAGAAATACAAGCCGCAGATTTTAAAAGACGCAGGATTTACTCTCAATGGTTTACCCAAAATTTATTGGAAATAAATGATTTATTAGACCTGACATTTTTTCGGATGAAGCCTGGTTCCACCTCTCCGGTTATGTGAATTCTCAGAATACATGCATGTGGAATAGTGAAAATCCCCATTTTTTTGTAGAGTCCACATTGCATCCTCAAAAAATTGGTGTCTGGTTAGCTGTTTCCCGAAGAAGAATTGTTAGTCCTATTTTTTTCCATGACACAGTTAAAGCACAGCGGTATAGAGACAATATTTTGAATCCGTTTGTTGAGCAATTACTTGACGACGAACTACGTTTTGGATATTTTCAACAGGACGGTGCAACCGCCCATACAGCCGCCGAAACTATTAACTACTTACGCAATTTTTTCGACGACAGATTCATCAGTTTTCGATCAGACATTGAAATCCCACCTAGATCACCTTGTTTAGCGGTTATGGATTACTTCGTTTTTCCTTATTTAAAGAACACTATTTTTAAAATGTATGAAATAATAAAACCACACCAGTTGCAAATTTAGAACAATTACAAGAAAGAATTATCCAAGAATGTGGTAACATTTCTCCAGAGATGCTGGTCAACACTTTCGAAAATATGAAGAGACGTGTGAATTTATGCTTGGAGCATGGCGGTGGCCAATTTCCGCAATTTATGTAATTATTTTTCTTTCTGTATATTCTTACTTTGTTAATTTTCTAAACAACAAAAATAAATTTTTATTTGTCTACTTATTTTATTACTCATTAGTTTGGCATATCATGTCATAATATAAATTTGACAAAATTTTAACTTAGATTTGGTTAGATATATCGTCCCCATATCATTGTGATCTAAACCAAGCCATACGTTTTTGATCTAAACCAAGCCATAAATTTTTGCTCGTACGGTAGATAGAAAGCATTATATTGGTAATTTTAACTAAATATCTAAAACACCTTCTTGATATCGACCTATCCTTCTTTAGCGACATTATTCAAATACACTCCAGAACCGGCTCGTCGTTATTTTTATGGTTTATTGAGGTTTTACGACTCATGACTCTCAGCTGTGCTGTCAGGCTTTAAGAAACAGAGCATAGCCAGAAGTTTATCCAGTAACCACAAATATGTAAATTAAAATTCCTACACATAAAACGAATTGAGGAGTCCGTGTTGATTTGCATCATCGATGCAAAGATATGAGTAAAGCTTTCACAAATCTTTAATTCAGTTACATAATTTCGGAATGCAATTTCTCTTTTATGGTTAAAGCGCCTGCAAGACACTTTGTATGCACTAAAAGTCGACACACGTTCGATATTTATCTTAAATACACGTACGTGTATATCAAATAGTATTGTACATATTAAACAGGCGCTACGTATATAAGGCGTATTATTTAAAGGTTCCTAAATAAAATTTGACCAGATTGTATATTATGTATATACAGTGTGTGTATAAAGTCTGGAAACGGCTTAATAATATCACAATTTACTGGCCGATTTAAACCAAATTTGGTACAGTTGTGTAAGAGGATCTAACGCACCGAATGACAATATTGGCGTTGTTGCCAGCTTTTTAGTTTGTCTGGAATTCGAACGAATTTTATATTTTTAAATATAACACCCAGTATATTTTTACATTTTTAAATTCCACATAAAATTATAATTATTTTTTATTAAATGCATTATTACTCTATACTTCATAGTTTCCGAGATATTGACTCTCGAAAAGTGACATTTTTGAACTTTGACAGCTTATAACCTTCTAACAGTACGTCTTAGAGCAAAACGGCTTACATGTCCCTATCTTCAATTTTTATTATCTTCCCAAAAAATCAACTTCCAGTTAAACCGGAACAACTATATTTTCTGCTTTCGAGGTACATCCGGTTTAACCGGAAGTTGCTTTTTTTGGGAAGATAATAAAAATTGAAGATAGGGACATGTAAGCCGTTTTGCTCTAAGACGTACTGTTAGAAAGTTATAAGCTGTCAAATTTCAAAAATGTCACTTTTCGAGTGTCAATAACTCGGAAACTATGAAGTATATACTAATAATGCATTTAATAAAAAATAATTATAATTTTATGTGGAATTTAAAAATGTAAAAATATACTGGGTGTTATATTTAAAAATATAAAATTCGTTCGAATTCCAGACAAACTAAAAAGCTGGCAACAACGCCAATATTGTCATTCGGTGCGTTAGATCCTCTTACACAACTGTACCAAATTTGGTTTAAATCGGCCAGTAAATTGTGATGTTATTAAGCCGTTTCCAGACTTTATACACACACTGTATAAGACGTATTATTTAAAGGTTCCTAAATAAAATTTGACCAGATTGTATATTATGTATATGGATATAAACCTAACGTTTTCTGAGTCTTGTAATAGATTTTTAATTTAGGCCTTCCTTTCGGCGAAAATGATTTTTAAAGTTGGCCTATTTATAATAATAATAATAATAATAATAATAATAATAATAATAATAATAATAATAATAATAATAATAATAATAATAATAATAATAATAATAATAATAATAATAATAATAATAATAATAATAATAATAATAATAATAATAATAATAATAATAATAATAATAATAATAATAATAATAATAATAATAATAATATTAATAATAATAATAATAATAGTAATAATAATAATAAACGTCTTTTATTATAATGAACAAAAAAAAAACAATTACAAAGACTAATAATAATAGGCAGACAAGCAAAAGTGGGGTGCAGTCTAGCCACAAAGGCTACTCTACTGAACCCCACACTGCTGGCTAAAATAATAATAAAAAATATATATAAAGAATTGTGAATGTACATTAGATATTATATA
This sequence comes from Polydrusus pterygomalis, assembly GCA_963969555.1. NCBI lineage: Eukaryota > Metazoa > Arthropoda > Insecta > Coleoptera > Curculionidae > Polydrusus > Polydrusus pterygomalis. The sequence continues at coordinate 15,188,188 of OZ018383.1, forward strand.
AATATCGTAGAAAGGAGAAATAAAAAAAAATTGGTGCAAATAGTTAACATTCTAGAGAAAAGAAAAATACGCTACATTCTAACCTGATCGAGAAGACGACAAATACATGATTCAAAGAATGACCTGCGTGCAAAACATTGATAAAAATACTAATTTAACAAAAATAATTAACATAGTTGTTGGTTTTACAAACTGAGTAGATATTTTTTATATTGCAATTTAAATTTGTTACTGTCAAGGAAAACCATTTCATTAGGTAAAGAGTTGTACAATTTAACAGAGTTGTAGGTAATTATCTCTGAAACATGGCACTCTGATGATGAGGCACCGTCAACGTATTAGGAAATGTCATGTCACGGGAACAAGCGCGGATTTCAGGGGGGGGGGGGTAATTACCCCCCCCCCTGAATATTAAACCTAAGCAAACTTGAGTGCCCTCTTATACTTATAAATATTTTATAATAAAATCCCTGCGTACCTGCTGACAATTCTGAAGATTATTACAGAATTTCGACATAATAGGTATATACCGATTATAGATCATATCATAGAAGACACACAGATTAGATTTGATGAGGATTTTTTTTAACTTTTGACCTCAAAATTCTGGAAAATCTACATACTGTAAGATCCAACGACGACGACGAGTCGATCAATAATTCGTGCTCTCTTCTTGAGCCATTTGTAGATCCAGAGATGTTGTTTCAACGTTTAAGAGCAGAAACTGACCTGTGGAGATTATCAAATGCAGAGATAAATCAAGATTCTCCCATCGAATTTTTGTTTAGGAAATTTGACGAAAGTAAAGAGTTTTTTCCTCTTCTGCTTAAATTATTTATTCTGTTGTTACAGCAAGTGTTGCATCTTGCGAAAGGTAATTTTCTGCTCTTAAACGGTTGAAATCTTGGACCAGAAGCAATATGGCTCAAGAAAGACTGTCTGGTTTGGTTTTCGATGCACATTAACCACGATATTGTCATCGATGTTGAAAGTGTCATTGATCGCTTTGCTGACCTCAAAAATCGTTTAATAGATTTAATTTTATAAATGTGTTTTTGATTAATATTATATTTCTTTTATTCTCTTTATAAGTTTCTTTAAATTTTGTTGTAGGTTGGTGCCTATAGTACCTAATATAATAAAATAATGTTTCGTTAATGTAATGGTTTGTTTATTTTTCAATAATTATTAGACAATTTGACTCTAAAAATATAGGTACTTAAAAGATATGGGTTAACAATAACTATATAAAAAAAAAATATCTTTGAGATTCAATTACCCCACCCCCCTAGATTTTGACCCAGATCCGCGCCTGCACGGGAATGTATGTTTTCACGAAATACAAACCTACTTTTTAAAGGAAGAGGCAGAGCCGGCCTATTTAGAGTTTTAATCAAAAATCTCCCCAAATGTAAAGTTCTATGGTTGTTCATTACTAGCCACTTGAGATTTTTAAACGTATGAGAAATATGATTAAATTTTCGAAGTCCAAAAATAAGGCGTGAGCAAGTATTCTGTACCCTTTGTATCCTATTCCTATCTGCTACATCAAGGCATGGCACATAACTGAAATCACAGTATTTAAAGCTGGATAAAACGAGACTATCAGAGCATTTTACGCAATTTAAAATTTAGGACATGTCGGTTTTTGTGTATATATGTCTTAAAGACATATATGACTTTTAAATTAGTTTTTTGACATACTCCCTAAACCTTAGTTCAGTATCCATGACTATACCCAGATTTTTTGCTGTTTTAACTACGGGGAGCCTAACACCATCAATAACTATGTTGATATTATCATTCAAAAAGCCAATTTTGTTCTTATTCCCAAAAAGCATCAAGGATGACTTTAATGGATTCAACCTCAGATTGTGATCCAGAGAAAGTTGATTTAACATGCCTAAATCTTCGTTAAGCAAATTCCCTGCGTTTATGTAGTCTTGACAATCGAAATCTAAGGTAAATTTGTGTATGATCTGCATATGTCTGAACCTTACAGTGCTTTAAATATTTTAAAATATCCGAGGTATAGATAATAAATAGAAGAGGTCCAAGGATAGATCCTTGAGGTTTGGCACCTGTTGTTGATGTATGATTATACCAACACAAATTATAGTATATTTTGAAAACGAAAGGAGACATAATTTAAGGATAGGCAATGAGCTGGATTATTTGCCGCATAGAATTTTTCTCATTTTTATTTAGAAATTTAAAAAAGCATTTTGGTGGACGTCTTCGTCGACATGTATTTTTTTGTTTGATGGATTGAAACCATTGTAGCATAAGAAGCTATGGGAGATTCATGAAAATGAAACGTTTCGAGTTTCTCTAGTTAAAAAGTCCTCAGTGTCCGTAAGCTACAGCTAAAATATTAAACCACAGAGATTTCCCTTTTTTCAATTTACAAAATTGCTATTCAATGAAATAAAAAGGTACAATTCAAAAATTTGATAGTAATTGATTTGTTTAAGTCATTATTTGGGAGGTCCACAACCTCGTCCACGACTGTTTTTACCTGAATTTCAATCGAATTCTTGCATAAAACTAAAATGCTTTAAAAACCACCAACAGGCGGTAAAGACGATAACCCGTTTCTTTAAAGTTACAGAATTTTACCTGTCTTTCTTTAAAATAACTAAAAAAGGTCTGACGGTCCTTCTTAAATTGTGGTATTGTTCGTTGACATGTTCTTTATGTGACAGAGTTTTGTTTATTCCAATAAAAAATTAATAATATGTTTTAGGGGGTCATCAAAAGCTAAAGGGTTCAAATATATTTTTTTAGAGGTTAAATCGAAAACTAATACCGTGAGAGGAAAAATAATTTGCATCAAAGAGGGCCTTGCATCTAAGGACGTAATGCTTAGCCGTAGAGCTTAATACCTGTTGGGTGTCAGTAACTACCTGAATTAACAATCAATCAGTTATTCCGTCATCTTTGACAGTCGTTACAAGTAATTTGATTCATCGCTAATTTTTCCCCATTCTTGAACAATTCACACAATGGGCTTTACGACACAAAACATGGTTGAAGCGTATTGTCGAAACGGGGTTAGAGTAAATGGTGAGTGGCAATACAATCCGGGTTTGTGCATGGACGATTTTCACGAACATGTTCCTAACGTTGCTTTTATTGCTGGGGATTTTTATCATTGCCTGAAAAGAATTGTGGCTGTGTTTAGGGAAACAGGTTCTATTCAACACAAAAAAGGAGCAGGAAGACCATCTGTAAGAACAGAAGAACTTATTGCAAACGTTCGTGAAATAATGCAAAATACGCCAACAAATTGTATAAGACTTCTGTCCCAAGAAGTGGAAAGATCTTATGCAGGACTATTCTTAAGAAGCAGCTAAATTTATTTCCTTATAAAGTGCAAGTATTCCAAGCCGCTGATTTTGAAAGACGCAGGAATTACTCTCAATGGTTTACCCAACATTTATTGGAAAGAAATGATTTATTAGACCTGACATTTTTTTCGGATGAAGCCTGGTTCCACCTCTCCGGTTATGTGAATTCTCAGAATACACGCATGTGGAGTAGTGAAAATCCCCATTTTTTTTTGTAGAGTCCACATTGCACCCTTAAAAAATTGGTCTCTGGTTAGCTGTTTCCCGAAGAAGAATTGTTGGTCCTATTTTTTTTCATGACACAGTTATAGCACAGCGGTATAGAGACAATATTTTGAATCCATTTGTGGAGCAATTACTTGACGACGAACCACGTTTTGGATATTTTCAACAGCCGCCGAAACTATTAACTACTTTTTTTCGACGACAGATTGATCAGTTTTCCATCAGACATTGAATTCCCACCTAGATCACCTTGTTTAACTGTTATGGATTACTTCATTTTTCCTCATTTAAACAACACTATTTTTAAAACACCAGTTGCAAATTTAGAATAATTACAAGAAAGGATTATCCAAGAATGTGGTAACATTTCTCCAGAGATGCTGGTTAACACTTTCGAAAATATGAAGAGACGTGTAAATTTATGCTTGGAGCATGGCGGTGGTCAGTTTCAGCAATTTATGTAATTATTTTTCTTTTTCTTTCTGTATATTCTTACTTTGTTAATTTTGTAAACAAAAAAAAAATAAATTTGTATTTGTCTACTTATTTTATTACTCATTAGTTTGGCATATCATGTCATAATATGAATTTGACAAAATTTTTACCTCGATTTGGTTAGATATATCGTCCGCATATCATTGTGATCTAAACCAAGCTCTACGTTTTTTAATCCAAGCCCTCTTTGATGCAAATATTTTTTTCTCGCACGGAATACTCGAATTCTTCCTTATCTGTTGCTAGTTCCCTCCTAGTATTTTTTTTGACTAAACGGTGTCGTCCATCCTTGGTGTCCTAAATTTCAAGAAAATATACTAACTAACGGACTTTTTAACATGCTGTAGATATCAATTTAATAAAAAAAATATTCTAATTCTAATTCTATCGAGTAAAACAGAGAACATGTAATTGCTATAATTATTTTAATACTGTTACTTGTTAACTTAATAACAATTAGAAACGATTCATGTATACCTAACTATCTGTAAAGTTCCGTTTAAACGTTATAATCACAATAATAATAATAATAATAATAAGAAAACATTAAATAAAACAAAAGACTGGAGGAAGATGTCTCATTATTATTTATAGCTTGCGCGAGACATATGAGTCGTCTATGCAAAAACACTTCCAAGAGTCCAGTAACGAAATTGCACAAAAAAGATGGCAGCAGACGCTGCATATTCAGTACTTAACCTACAGCAAAATGGATTAAAGTATTTTTCACAATAAATGGTTGACTCCGTTTAACTACCTGGGACGTTTTGCAAGAGCTCGGCCATAAAAATGCAAATAAACTGTCGGTCAGGGTCGGATTATAATTTGTAATTATAGCAGGTAATATTATTTAGGATATTTCATGTCATTAAATAATATATTATTAATAACGAATTAAATATCTAAAGTCCTACCCTGTAGTGTATTTGATTTATTGATTGTGTATAACAATGGGATTAAACCCGTAGTTTCAGTGCAGTCAATAAGTCGAAACCATTTAGGGTGAAAAATACTTTACCTAAAATGATCTGCGCGCCTCCCTAACTTGGCAAGAGAAAGCTTTACACTGAAAATAGCTTAGTACACTTCACAAACCACACATAGATAATTATCTATATATTTTTTATTATTATTTTAGCAAGCAGTGTGGGGTTCAGTAGAGTAGCCTTTGTGGCTAGACTGCGCCCCGCTTTTGCTTGTCTGCCTATTATTATTAGTTTTTGTAATTGTTTTCTTTGTTCATCATAATAAAATACGTTTATTATTATTAATTATATCAAAAATATCTAAGTGTTATGGCAGAATAACCGGGATGCAAAAATGCAAAACACCCAACTTCCTTTGCACTCTTAGCCTTCGAATTACATAAAATAGAGTTCTTGTTCTTGCGAATAAGCCGTTAAACACTTTTAAGTTTAAGAATGTGGGAAAAATTAACAATTTAAGATTTATTGGTAATTTCTTCTAGTCCAAGGTGGGACAGAAACCTGCTCGTGGATCATTTTTAGTTTTTGGACAGGTTCGTGTATATATTTTATAAGCTTCGACGATTCCAACATAACTCTGTAATTAATTATTGTGGTTTAATTAGTATCTAATAAATAATAACCCCACAGGACGAAACTGTAAAAACGAAAGTGATTCGATGCGATCCGTAAGTTACGGATAAAATTTACATTCATTACCGGTTCTATTTGGTAATTTTCAAATAAACAGGTGTATATTTGAATAATAAAGATGTAAATTATTTATATCACCGATTTCTAAAACATATACTATAATTTTCCTTATATGGTGTTTCATAACAAATACGTGAGAAAAGAATTTGAAATATTTTTATTTTGTTTGGGTATGAAGAAATTATGGTTATTTGCATAAAGCATATAAAATTTTATGATTTATTGGACCCGTAACAAAAAATTTAAGAGTAAACAGCGTCCTAATCTCTCTAGGTCGATTACAATGATGTGGATATATGCCATATACGCAATTGTTTGCGTTTAAAATATGCAGTTATTTGCATTTTTTTTTACCAAATATACATACTGGTATGCAATATTTCTTAATTTATTATAGTAAAATGAGGTAAAGAAACACACTGGGTTCTAAAAATATGTTTATTTAAAAAAAATGCGAAAAAAAACAAAGAAAAATAAAAGTAAACACTTTTTTAACCTAAAATTGTATAAAATGCATTTATTACTAAATATATTTCAAACTTTTCAACTAAAGAGGATTGTCTTCTATTAGTAAAAAATATGTTTATTCACATCAGAGAAGCGTCTTTCAACATCTACTGATATACAATACTGCAAAATATAAGGCCAAGATACAACTTCGTTGGATGTTTTACCCTTATAAGTGGTTTTTACTGCAGTTAAGTATATAAATCCTTCATTCTTTTTACAGTTACATCTAATTTGTTCCTCCTTTGACCTCCGTCTTTACGGGAATGTTGTTACATTTAGCGGAAAAAGTTTCAACAATAAGTCTCTTCAACTTAAATTTCTACTTTCCAACGAGGATATTATGTCCGGTATAAAACTGAAACCTTAATAAAAACAATATTATTAGCTACACTTACACTTTTTAACAACTCTTTACTTTGCACAACACACTGCGAATCGTCATCTAAATCCAAAATTAGTTCTTCAATGTCTTCGAAATGCTCTGCGTAGAATAATGCGACTTTAATCCGTGTTCCCCACCGGGTAATTACAGGTTCTGGAGGTAAACCGACTCTTGGTAATATCTCCTTATACAACTGCACTCTTAGAGGTGCTTTTAGAAACACTTTTTTTACATTTGAAATTAATTTATTTACCAAAGGTTTACCAGCAGTATGTATTACAAATCGATATAAATACAGTTTGCAAATCCCGAAAACCCCTATAAGTACCTTGTGTGTAACCAAAATGTAAATTTAATTAATTCTTCAGATTGGAAAATCCCTGAAATAAGTACCGAACTGGAAATTAAACCTTTAACGTTTTAAATAAAGCCGACAACATAAAAATATGCTCATAAAATAATAATTTATGAAAAATATGCATTTTATTATAAAATTGACAAAATATGCAAAAAATTTATATTAGGTATGCATTTTGCATATTATTCCGCCCGTTAATTATAAGGTATAGGTATTTATTTTTTCTTTATAAATAAAAGTATAGAGAAAACTTTTTTTTAAACTTGTTGAAGCATAATGCGGCAAGAAAAATATACGTACCTAATTAGAATCATTGCAGTGCTGCAAATAAAATGTACAATTTTTATTTAAAAAACTAGGCGAACCTAGGATAATTCATAATACATTTTAATCGACATGTTTCGAGTGTAGAAACACTCATCATCAGGAAACGAAGGAAATGGTACAATGCTGATGTTGTTAGCAGTAGAGAAACTGCTGCAACTGAAACAAGTGAAACTAAGCCGTAATGGAGCTTTCAATGGTACATACAAGGAGTGAAAAATTTTAATAGTCAAACAAAGAGAGGATTTCAGCACACTGAAAAGTCAAGGACCATTGTCAAGCCACTGTCTTGGGTGGGAGATGAAGAGAAAAAAGAAAAATTAGGGAATTTTAAAAATACTTTGTAGAAATCATTTAAGTGTAGGTAATAAAAAATCTTTAGTTCAATTCAGCTGTGTCGGAGACATGTGAAAGTGGAATTGAGAAGGAAAGAAAAAAGAAAAAATAAAAAATTGTTTTTTCTAAAAGTCATGTAGGTAGATGTTTTCTGTAAAAGATAAAAAAACAGGGAATGTAATAAATGAAATATAATAAAAAGGTAGATTGGCTTACCATTTAGCTTGAAATAAAATACCGTTGGGGTACCAGGCTTGTTACGGCCCAGTTACCCCCCGCAGGAGTCAAAACGCACACATTAGTGCAAAATAAATATTTAAAAAGGTTTTTTAAAAAATTTTGTTTTGCAAGAACATCCCCGTTGGAGAAGTTCCACTGCAACCAGCACGTGTCAGATGGGAAATGAACATGAACTTGACATTGTAAAAGGGGGGGAAACAAATGACAAGTGTTTTGGCGGTCAAATTGAAAAATTTTAAAGTATGCTGAAAAATTTCTCCTCTTCTTTTAAAAATGTAATAGGGAAGAAAAGCTCGATTAAGATTCAAAATTGCTTAAAAACTAAAAATCACTATAAATATAAGATAAAATTAATACAATCTCTATAAAAAAGAAAGAAATTACATTTAGAAAAAGTTAATCAAAGGGTTAAAAATAGGTGTATACAAGCCGGTTCTGGAGTATATTTTGAGCAAGTCGCTAAAGAAGGACAGGCCGATAACACGAGGTTTGTGCGCATGCCCGATGCTGCTGGGAGGGAAGGCATAAAACGTAACTTTTGTTTGCGCAGGAGATCAGCTGTACGTTACTAAAGGTAAATGTCTATGATATTTCCACGTTGTTCCGTTGTTAAACTTGCGAGGAACCTGATGATAAAGAGAATGGAATATCTGTCTTGCTCTTTCGTCGTTGTCCATACCGCTACGAAATTATTATTATTATTAAATATTAAAGATTCTCCTCTTTTCAGAAATATTACAGTTACAGTATTAAAAAAACTCGCAAATTATAATGTTAAATTTGAAGTCACTCATCATTGATTACGCAGTGCAGTTCAATAAACTATGAAAGAAATGTTGTTCGTGAAGCAATTTTCTTTAAAATTAGATTTTTTTTCGGGTTACTTCAGCGCGAACGGTATTACATTATGGAAGTACGTGAATCTTTAACTTCCTATTGTTTAGGTTGAATTGAAACGGAATTTCGTATTGAAGGAAGTATATGTAATACCGTAGAAAATTGGCGAAATATCAAACGAAAAAACTACACTGACGTGAAACTATACAGGGCCGAACTTACCGGGGGACTAAGGGGGCTAATAGCCCCTGGCGGTAACTTTTTTTGAGGCGGCGGATCAATATATTCAATTTCTGTGTTTTCATCGAATGGCAGAATAAATATTTTAAAAATAGTGGCAGGCTGTCGAAAATACCACCTTTTTGTAATCACTTCATAATGAAGTTGCTATTATGTATTGTTACAAAATATATAAAACAGACAAATCGATAAAGCCATTAAATTTTTTTCTAGTTGATGTGGTTAACCGTTGCCAATTGTACTAAAAGCTCAAAGTTATTTATTGTCATTTGGATTTGCAGTGAGCTAAAACGTACACACACATTGTTGTGGTTTGCATTATTTATTTCCTTGGTTTGTAAATGAAAGTGAGTTTATTTTTATTACAATCGAAAAACAAAATAGTTTCGACTGATTTTGTGTGTGTTATAACTAAAGGGGGAATTATATGCACTTAAAATCAGCAAAAATATGCGCATATAAATGCCTTATTTGCCTTTAAAATAATGCAATTATTTGCATTTTTTTACCAAATAATATGCATACTGGTATGCAATATTTCTTAATTTATTATAGTAAAATGAGGTAAAAAAACACATTGGGTTTAAAAAAACTGTAACTTAGGTAGCAAAATATTAGGCCAAGATACAACTTTGTTGGATGGTTTTCCCTCCTAAATGCTTTTTACTGCAGTTAAGCATTTAAATCCTTCATTCTTTTTTACAGTTACATCCAATTTGTTCCTTATTTGATCTCCTACTTTACCGGGAATGTTGTTACATTTAGCGGAAAAAGTTTCAACAATACTAATTGAGTCTCTTAAACTTAAATTTCTACTCTCCAACGAGAATAATATTATGTCCGGTATAAAACTGAAATTAACCTTAATAAAAACAAGATCTTTAGCTACACTTTTTTACTTTTTAACGACTCTTTACTTTGCACAACACACTGCGAATCGTCATCTAAATCCAAAATTAGTTCTTTAATGGCTTCGAAATGCTCTGCGTAGAATATTACGGCCTTAATCCATGTTCCCCACCGAGTAATTACAGGTTCTGGCGGTAAACTAACTCCTGGTAATCTTTCCTTATACAACTACACTCTTAGAAGTGCTTTTAGAAAGACTTTTTTACATTTAAAATTAATTTATTTTAATTTAAATACAGTTTGTTAAGCAGGTAATAATAACGCATTATTAAGTGACAAACAACCCCTAACAATATACCTGCAAACCCCGGAAATCCCCAATAAATAGGTAGGGACCTTGTCTATAACCAAAATGTAAATGTAATTATTATAATCTTAAAAAAATATTTTCTTGGTGAAAAAAAGTGACAAGTGACACATCGTTGTATTTAGAATGTGATATGGAGTAAAAAAAAGTAAAAATATACCAGGTGTCCCATTTAAAAATCGAAAGTTTATGTCACTTCCGGTTAAACCGGAAGTTCCATAATGTTGAGTAACCTGTCAAAAAATGCAGTTTTATGTCGTATACACATCCCCCGAATTTTATTTCATTATCTTGAAAAACAAAAAAGTTAGAGGGGCGAGCCACCTTCCGTGGACACCCAGTATATGCATTTTTTTTTTTTTTTATGATCGAGCACAAGCACTAAAAAATCCTTTAAGGCGCTCTGGGAGCGGTGCGTGTGCATATATTCCGCCCTTTAGTTATAACGCATAACCAAAAAATATTATATTTGGAAAGGAACCTTTGCAGTAACAGACCTACAGACTAGGTTGATTTTTTTTTTATAAAATATCAAGTTTTAATGCACTATTATTATGAACATAGATATGTAAAAAATGTGTGTCTCCCACAATTCATTGTCCATCTATAATGCAAATATTAAAATGGCGGGCGATTGACAAATAACACATAGGTATCACCTACTCCTGGTATTGTCTATATTATTATGATAAATGTCTTGCAAAAAGTAATAATTATTCTTTCATTAATCATTTTATTTTGCAATGCAAACGTTAATATAGCTTGGCTGTTTGAAATTTATAATGATTATATTTTCTAAATCAAAAAAGGTATTAAAAAAACAAAAATAACATTTCAACAACAAAGAGAGAGAATAAAAATGAGGTATTTCGCGGACCACCTTCACCTGAAGCACTTTCCTCATCCATTTAAAAATTTTAAAAGGAACTACCCCTATTTTGCTACCTCTCTGGAAAGCTTATCAATAATAGTTTTCAGCGACGCAAAATTCAGTATATCAAGTTCTATTGGGAGTAAAAGCTGATTTTATATAGGGGAGACCGGGGCAGGTTGTAACGAAAAATATTTGAAATTTTTTTCTTGGAGCTGTTTTTACTAATCAATTTTTTTTGTCATGAATGTCTAGTTACATATGTTGTGAACAAATTGATTAAAAATATATGACAATATTTTTAAAAATTAAACTGTCAGCTTTTTTTTTAAATAGATCCGAACCTTTGTTACAAATTGCCCCGTCTCGGGGTAAAATGTAACAGTAAGCGGGGTAAGTGGTAACGCATATTTTTTTATTGGTATATTTACTTAAATAGAAACGTGAACATAAAAAACATTTTAAACAAACATAAATAAACATTATTTAACGTGATGTAGCTATTTTTGGTTATCTATTCCTTATCCGAATCGCAATGATAGGAAGTTCAAGTCAGTGCAAGTTTCATGTGACCACATTTTACACTTGTGGCAACTAATCCATTTTTTCGTTAGGTTTGCTAAGCCCATATGATTCAGTGCAAATAAACAAAAGTACTTTTCTTCTGAATAATCGTCTGATTCTATGTAAACTTTTCTTTTCACTTTCGACTTAATAATTTTGGACTTTTTGGCCTTCCGACCATTTTGTTCTTCTTCCAGTGCATCCTACTCTGGTGTGTCAGTTAGTACCGCTGATCTTCTTTTTTTTTCGACCCTTAAGGGTTGCCTTTCGCTGATCAGCTTTAGGAAGTGGACGAACAAACTCTGGAGAGAATGATTGAATATATGATGTAATAATATTGCCTTCCATTTGGGAAGTAACGTAAACTTAATCCTGATGTTAAAGCAACGGGTTCGAGTGCAGCTATTTCAGTAGGTGCTGTTGTTAATGCATAATTTATCACATTGGGGTAAATTGTAACATGTTACATTTTGCCCAATTAGATTGTTACAATTTACCCCCGGATCGAATATTTTCGTTTTGTCTTTGCAGAAAAAAAAGTAAATATATAATCATGCATAGCTTTGTCAATATATTAACCTAGACTGCAATGATTCAATTATAACAAAAAAAAAATCAGCAGGCAGCTTATTGTAACATTTATTTTGAAACAAAATTATGATATCGATTTTTACTTTTCGTGCCACAATATAAACAATATCGGAAATAACCTTAACCACAATGTCTGTTGCTCGACTGTCTAGACATAACTGAGCTTCACAGTGTTCTCCAGAAGCCTACATAGGGTACGGGGTTACCAGCTTTTAAATTAGGAAAATATTTGGTGTGTTACAACTTACCCCGTGTTACAACCTGCCCCGGTCTCCCCTACTGTATTAGTTCTGACTGGCAGTTGTAATGAAACTTGCCATTAATCATAATAATACTTGCTTGCTACGGTTAATAAAGCATAATATACTTATCACTAAAAATCAGTACTGTAGTTCTCAAAAATTTAAATAGCTTCTAGTGTGATATTGTCCTTGTCGTTTAACATTGCATATGATCATCTGTTATGCAACATGGTTTCCTGAGATGATAAAATTTGTCCCTAGATTATAAAGTCCAATACTAATGATGGGTTGTGCAAAATAAAAATCTTCTATTGTTTTATCTGACAGGCAAAGTTTAAAAAATTATAAACCAGAAAACAGAAATTTATTTCATTATGATCCACTAGATCATAAAAAAAAGTCATAATATAAAAATGGATATTCTTTCTTTCCAATTTAATTGCCTATAATCTAATGAATATCATTCTTAATATGCCATATACTGTACTGTTTAAAAAAGTCATAATAATAAACATTATATATATAAATAGGCATTTGTTTCTTGCCAGTTAATTGACTATAAAACAGAGGTGGTGGCGTACTGATTGCCAACGCGTAGGTTCTATCCTTGATAGAATACCCATAAAAATTGATATATTGCAAAATATATTATTCCTTAAAGAAAATTTGTTGTTTCCGGTATACAGCTAAAGTGGACTTAAACCAAAACCAAGTCAAACTTGTTCGCGTATTTAATATAGCGTTTATTAGTTTTGTTGTTACTTTTGTAATATATAAACATTCAAAACAATAGGTATTAACAATGCCACTGTATTTACTGCATAGTTATAGTGAGACAAATGCGGCAGAGGATATATTTTTCAACATGTAATGAAACTCAATAGGTCCATTGTTTTATTAAGATATATTATAAAGATCATAAGGAAATTGTCAAAATTGTTTATGATAAACCGTTGTGCTGGCCTGGTGATGTCTAGATATTATTAGCTATTTTTCTGTTGACCTTTCAACAAACCCAAATAACATAACCATGTAATAAAAGAAAATATTTTGGCATATCGGACAAGTGTGTAACTATTATTTATGTTGGAATACACAGAGATCCAAGTTTAATGGATACCCTGATGCGGGTAGACCACGACGGCCGTTTCGTCCTTGTTAGGACTCTACGGGCAGCCATAACCCAAGCAATTCCAAGAACGACGAAAAAATGTACTAAAAGCCTCCTTGCAAAATCAAGGCAGCCATCAATACACCGTAGCGCCATCCCAGCGGAATTAACTCCACTATAAAGGGAGTTACACTGGTATAATCGAAAGATAGACAACTAAATAACCACAAAGTGCATCACAATCTAGTATAGGGAACGTTATTCGCGTTTTCACCGAAAACATATGCCATTTTGCAGACCAGAAAACAGATCAACGCTGGCACCCACCAGATTGCGCGCAATCCCTTTGAGTTTTGAGCCATTAAAATGTTTAGAAAATGATATAATGTCCGTGAAAATAATTAAAAGAAAATATTCTGTCATATCGGACAAGTGTGTAACTATTTTGTATATTGGAATAATAATAATAATAATAATAATAATAATAATAATAATAATAATAATAATAATAATAATAATAATAATAATAATAATAATAATAATAATAATAATAATAATAATAATAATAATAATAATAATAATAATAATAATAATAATAATAATAATAATAATAATAATAATAATAATAATAATAATAATAATAATAATAATAATAATAATAATAATAATAATAATAATAATAATAATAATAATAATAATAATAATAATAATAATAATAATAATAATAATAATAATAATAATAATAATAATAATAATAATAATAATAATAATAATAATAATAATAATAATAATAATAATAAATGTCTTTATTGTAATTAAGGATAAAATTACAAAATGCGAAGTTGAAGCTAGGCTTCCTCACTTAATCTAACATTATAACTAATAACATAGTAGTAATATTTGACAGTAGTTATGATACTCATATGTTGAAAAAATTACGTAATAAGTAATGATAGTAACAGTTTTTACAGTTAAATCCTATTAACTTTAACGTGGGCATGTGAAGGACATTGAGAGGCAGTACAACTGGACTGATCTAATACGTGTCAGAACATATTTGATGGACAAGAGGACGAATGGCATTTTTAAATGTGTGAATTGGCGCAGATTTTAAATTAACTGGAACTTTGTTGTATATTAAAGACACCTGATAACTAATATACAAATACGGAATACACAGGGATCCAAGTTTAATGGATACCCTGGGGCGGGTAGACCACGACGGCCGTTTCGTTCTTGTTAGGAAGGACTCTACGGACATCCATAACCCAAGCAATTCCAAGAACGACGGAAAAATGTACTAAAAGCCTCCTTGCAAAATCAAGGCGGCCATCAATACACAGTTACGCCCTCCCATCCATCCAATAACCATGTATTTTCAAAGTTAGCGCGTGTTGATCGCTACGAACTTACAGTCGATGGGAATGATGCTGCCAACTCAAATTAGTGGATGGCAACCAATAGAAACCAAAACACCATTAGTTCAGGGATATTGTAGTATGACATTCATACAGCCTATAATAAGCATTCTACTTTTTTATATACCTGTAAGCTGGTGATGTTAAAATGTGATTAGCTATTTTGTAGTTAGTTTTGTGATATATAAACTTTCAAAACAATAGGTAAAGTATTTTTCACCCTAAATGGTATCGACTTATTGACTGCAATAAAACTACCGGTTTAATCCCATTTTTATACACAATCAACAGGCAAATACACTACAGGGTAGAACTTTAGATATTTAATTCGTTATTAATAACATCAAGATGTTATCGCAAGCACAAGATAGTTAAATATTACCTGCTATAATTACAAATTATAATCCGACCCTGACCGACAGTTTATTTGCATTTTTATGGCCGAGCTCTTGCAAAACGTCTTTAGTAATAATGTCACTGTGTGTAGTGCATAATAGTTTTAATAATGAGAAAAATGCGGCAGAGGTTACCTCTTTCAACAGGTAATGAATATCAGTAGGTCTATTGTTTTATTGTAGTTCTGTGATTGGAATCTGCTTTATGAAGGGTTTATTTATAAACGTTCCCAAGCAGCATTTTAACAACGTGCGACCAATTTTGTCGTACTGGCGACGACGCATTAGGTTTAAATAATAGTCACCCTCTGACTATTACTAAACGATGCTGGGGCGACGTTTGTCTGGGTCAAATTTGATGACGTTGTACTAAGGTGTATTTTCCAACTTTAGATCGACGTCGGATTTTGTCATATAAAGAATAGACGTGTTTAGTCCATGCAGCCAACGACGTTATTACGTCGGTGAAGTCTCCACTAAGTTACTTCCATTTAGGTAATCTATCCAATGTTGTAACAACGTCGGTATACAACTAAGTTCTAGTAATTTTAGATTTTAAGGTTATTGCATGTTTGGGCTGAAAAGTTAGCAAACAATTTTTTCTAACCTTATTTTTTATAAGTAGGTATGTCATTTCAATTATTCAGTAAAATAAATAAAATGAAACGTCGTTTTAAATATTCTGCCATTTATTATAGAAAAAAAAAAACAAAAACTGCAACAGCTTCGATAAGGTTGCTTAAGCTCATCCTCTACTGGATGCCAAGAAGTCATCAACAACCCTATCTCAGATCAGACTGAAGTTCCCATATCCTCTGCTCAAGACAACTCGGTATAGTTATATTTCGTGAAGCACTGGGTAAAAAATTACTACTAGAAGTTCTTATTAGTAAAAGTTTGGTCGTTTCTACGACTACGCCATTTTAGCAGTTTACAACAAGGTATTTTCGGCGGCCATTGTTGTTCAGCTTTAAATATTTTTGTTTTATACCATGATTACTCCTAAAATAATGTTTTAAAACCCATTGAAACTTCATAATAAAGCAATATGATTATAATTTTAAAGTTTGACGCTAAAATAAAGTTTTGCTCGAAAAAATTTTTTTTACAAAAACGGTGAATTATCGCAGCCCTGTTTTAATTTACCATATATTTCACCCATATTTGTCAGTAAAGTACCAGGCGTTTACATTTTTACCCGATGCGTAGCGTAAACGAAATTACTTTAATTAAGTACCTACCATTTATCTTTTGCCATATGCTTGCCATCTTTTTAAATAAAATCATACTGTTCTATTATATTATAGGTTAGCCGAGTAGCAATAATATACCCAATTAGTATATTATGCCGACTATTACTAGGTATCATTATATAAAATTTTGCACGACATGGTTTGATTTTTGCACCACAAGATGTTAGTCGCCACTTGCTCTTGTCCACAACTTTAAGGCAGATCCCGACGTCGAAACGACTCAAAAATTATTGACCATATTGGTCCAACCAGGAGTTGTAAAGAAGTCGTAATGACGTAGGAGGGCGACGTCGCGTCGGGTCGCGTAGACCAACGTCGGGTCAACGTAAAATTGCTGCTTGGGTTATATAATATTTCAAAATCAGACCGGTATATATTTACAAATTATATCACTTCCTCCATTAAAAATAATGTTTGAACGTTCTGAAGCGCTTTAAAAGGCAACGAAAGGTGTAATATTTCTAATTAGTTTTACACATACCTATCTGCCAGATTTGATAAATTAACTATAATAATCCCGTCGGTGAATCTTTGAATAATTTTTCACACGAAAAAGATTACAAGAAGATTTCCTAAATCGGATTAAGGAAGAGTTGGTGGTGATGATAATATGTCTTAGGCTGTGCTTAATTAATATTTTAAAATGCCATTTTTATATTTAGCATCATATTGATTAATTAATATGATTAAATTACTAATATAGCGGGGAAACCGTTTACCATATGGTTGCGGAAAAAAATATTAATTACAAAAGCCACTATGCGAAATTGCTGGAAATTATTTTTAAGTTTCCAGATTGGGCGCTAGGGATTTGAGAACATCCCGCGTTCTCCAAAATCCTCATAGTAAACATCAAAGCTGGCTTTTTTTCAATCTAATAAAAGTTCTGGAAAAATTTCGTATTTGAGTTTTTGCCCTACCTTTTTGTTTAGGGGTTGTAGGAGGGGACAAATATGGCTATGCAAAAATATTCACAACTTTAGTTTGACTTATCGGATTTTTTTTTAATAACAAAGTCCCAACAAACTTTAAAAGAGTTTTTTGGCATTTGAAAGAAAATTAAAATCATGGATTTTACAAAATTATATAAAGGCAAGCCAACTTATATACAGTCCGCATCATATAGGATTTTTTTTTTATTAATAGCTTTATTCAAAATTTGACTGTGGCAACAAGTTCTGCTTCGATTGAGATGAAAATTAAGCAAAAAAATAGTAGTTACGTGATTTGCATTATCTGTCAAATTTTTTTTTTCCAAAAAAGAATTCATAACTGGGGTTATTTCTGAAAATATCGAAAAAAGTGATTAGAAAAAGTTTTTTTAAATGCAGTTTCTAGGCCACGTGCAAAATTTCAGCTGCATAAAATAATTTTGATTTTTTACCTATATTTTGCACCACATTTGCAAAATAAGACTCAACGCAACCTACATAAAACTTCTTAGTTTTGACAATGCTTTATTTCAGATACATTTTCTTTAAAGTAGCGCCATATTAAATGTATGTTTTTCTAAAAAATCAAAATTGGGCTATTAAAATTTGGTCGCATGTGATGCAAAGTTTATTTGTTTTTGACCCTGTATAAGGTAACTTCATAAAATAAGTATTTTTGAAAACGTAGTTTAATAATGCAACCTTCTTTTAACAAAAACAGACAGAAAAGTTAAACAATTTTGGGAATATAAATTATAAACAATAACAAACTTAAAAATTAACAATTTTTATAAAAATACATAAATATACTATATATTTAACGAAATTAATAAAAAAGTCGAATATTATTCAATTAAAAAAAAAATTGGAATCATTTATTTTGTTAAAAAATACAATTTAGTTTGATTTTTAAATAGTACTAATTTTTAAATGTTTTTATATTTATTTGGTAGGTTATTATAGATCATAATCCCATTGTATAATAATGACCGTTTACCGAAATTACAAATTTGACAAATTTGAACGCTCTAAATAGAGATTCTTTTGTTTTGTCAATTTAAAAAAGAACGAAGTCGTTTTGAATTCCGTTGTGACAGCTAGACAAGGGCGTCCATAGGGGGAGGGGGGGAAACGGGCACTTGCGTCCCCCCCCCCCCTAGGCGCCCACATTTCTATTTTATTTCATAATTCAGTATAAATATTGAATAGTACAGTGGTTAGTTATTAGACCAACAAATCACTAGACTGAACAATTACATAATAAAAACATATCAATAAATTATTACATTAGGCATAAGTTAAATAAATAGTCTTATACAGTGTCACCAGTAAAGTCCGCATCTGGCATCAAGTTCTGCATCGATCGAGATGAAAATTAGGCAAATAAATAGTAGTCACGTGATTCGCATTATCTGTAAAATTTAAATTTTTTTTCAAAAAATAATTCAAAAGTGGGGTTAGTTTCTAGCCCACATGCAAAATTTCAGCTGGATAAGATAATTTTGATTTTTACCTATATTTTGTAAATTGCACCACTTTTGCAAAATAAGACTCAACGCAACCTATACATAAAATTTCTTACTTTTGACAATGCTTTATTTCAGATACATTTTCTTTAAACTAGCGTCATAATAAATGTGTGTTTTTCTACAAAATCAAAATTGGGCTATTAAAATTTGGTCGCATGTGATGCAAAGTTTATTTGTTTTTGGCCCTGTATAAGGTAACTTCATAAAATACGTATTTTTGAAAACGTAGTTTGTGACTGAAAGTAAAAAAATAAAAAATAAAATAAAGAGATTTTAAATTAAATCGTTGAAAATAGATAAACTTTCCGTTGGGTTAAGCAAAAATTTATTTTCCACTTAATGAACACTTTACTAATGACACTGTGTTCTTTTTTGTTTTAATATTAAGGTGTATTACTTTCAGACACAAAGACAAACTATGTTTTCAAAAATATTTATTTTATGAAGTTACCTTATACAGGGTCAATAACAAATGAACTTTGCATCACATGCGACCAAATTTTAATAGCCCAATTTTGATTTTGTAGAAAAACACACATTTATTATGACGCTAGTTTAAAGAAAATGTATCTGAAATAAAGCATTGTCAAAACTAAGAAATTTTATGTATAGGTTGCGTTGAGTCTTATTTTGCAAAAGTGGTGCAATTTACAAAATATAGGTAAAAATCAAAATTATCTTATCCAGCTGAAAATTTGCATGTGGGCTAGAAACTGCATTTAAAAAAAAACTTTTTTCGATATTTTCAGAAATAACCCCAGTTTTAAATTATTTTTTGAAAAAAATTAAAATTTGACAGATAATGCGAATCACGTTACCACTATTTTTTTGCTTAATTTTCATCTCGATCGAAGCAGAACTTGATGCCAAAGTCAAATTTCGAATAAAGCTATTAATAAAAAAAATCCCATATGATGCGGACTTTACTGGTGACACTGTATATAAAAAAGTATTGTTTAAGTTTTTGCTCCCCCCTGAAAAACGCTCTATGGACGCCCTTGCAGCTAGATGGTGCTATTTAACAGAATCAACAATTCATGTGAACACCACCAGCATTCATTAGATGTTTATTAACTTACGCATCTAATGAATGCGGGTGGTGTTTAATCCTTTGGTTTATTTTCGTTAAATGTTTATATCCTGTATGGATATAAATTTCAAAAAATATAGATCGAGCCCTGATGATGGTGCGGACTGCACCGAAACGTTGGCAGTGATTTAAATATTAAAAAATTGTCCAACAGCTGAAATTAATTTAACAATAAAGTAGTGGATGAAACCTCAACAGATATAACATTTTTATTATTGCACAGCTCTACTTTATTGTGCTGACTCCACCAAGAAAGAATTGCAACATAGATAATTGCAAATTACCTTTACCTTTAAATGCCAACAAGTGCATAATTTTCTGGTTACCTTGCAACTTTTCTTTATTAATTTTGGCACCGACATCGACACCGGCAGTCCAAAATTACCATAAAAAATTACTTTAAATAAATCTAAGGTTAGATCCAGGGCCTGATTTAGGAGAGTTGTTATGGTGCTATAGCATCCGACCCTAAGATTAAGAAGGCGCCAAATAGCTTAAAAAGCGTGTAATTTTTCTAAGTAGAGCTTAAAGTTTTTCAAAAGAGTTTTGTCTGTTTCCTTCTGCCAAACCCATCCCCAGACGCGTTTCGCCGTTATTACGGCTCATCAGTGAGGCTCAGTTTGGCATAATCAAACAGGGCTAAAGTTTTTCGTTCTAGCTCCCTATACCGATTAATTCTATTTATTTTCAAGCTTCCATATATTTTTTATCTCTATTTGAGTACCTACTTGGTTTTTTTCTCTATTTCGGATTTAGAGAAGTTGTCTGTTAGTCAGCAACCTATATCGACTATAAAAGCTTTTTTGTTATTAATAAAAATAATAATAATAAACTTCTTTTATTATGATGAACAAAGAAAGCAATTACAAAGACTAATAATAATATGCATACAAGCAAACGCGGGGCGCAGTCTAGCCACAAAGGCTACTCTACTGAACCCCACACTGCTTGCTAAAATAATAATAAAAAAAATATATAAAGAATTATGAATGTACAGATATTATATAAATATCGTAGAAAGGAGAAATAAAAAAAAATGTTTCAAATTGTTAACATTCTAGAAGAAAGAAAATTACGCTACACTCTAACCTGATGGAAAAGACGACAAATACATGATACGAAGAATGACCTGCAAATCATTAATAAAAGTAATAATTTAACAAAAATAATTAACAAAGTTGTTCATTTTGAAAACTGAGTAGATATTTTTTATATTGCAATTTAAATTTGTTACTGTCAAGGAAAACCATTTTATTAGGTAAAGAGTTGTACAATTTAACAGAGTTGTAGGTAAATGATCTCTGAAATATGGCACTCTGAAGGGAAGGAAATCTCATGTCAGGGGAATATATATTTTTACGAAATACAAACCAACGTTTTTAAAGAAATAGGCAGAGCCGGATTATTTACAATTTTAACCAACACATACCCCAAATGTAAAGTTCTGCATTACTAGCCACTTGAGATTTTTAAACGTATGAGAAATATGATCAAATTTTCGAAGTACAAAAATTAGGCGTGAGCATGTATTCTGCACCCTTTGGATCCTATTTCTATCTGCTACATTAAGGCATGGTCCATAAATGAAATCACTGTAGTTAAAGCTGAATAAAACGAGACTCTCACAGAGCATTTTACGCAATTTAAAATTTAGGACTTGACGGTTGTTGTATAATACTCTTTAAAAGATATACTTATATGACTTTTGAATTCGTTTTTTGATATACAACCTAAACTTTAGTTCAGTATCCAGGATTATACCTAGATTTTTAGCTGTTTTAACTACGGGGAGCCTAACACAATCAATAACTATATTGATATTATCATTCAAAAAGCCAATTTTGTTCTTATTCCCAAAAAGCATTAAGGATGACTTTAATGGAATCAACCTTAGATTGCGATCCAGAGAAAGTTGATTTAACATGCTTAAATCTTCGTTAAGCAAATTCGATGCGTTTATATAGTCTTGGCAATTAAAATCGAAGGTAAATTTGTGTATCATCTGCATATGCCGGAACCTTACAGTGCTTTAAAGATTTTAAAATATCCGAGGTATAGATAGTAAATAGAAAAACCTTCCCCTTTAAGAAGTCGAGGTACATACTAATAACAACATCTTAAAATATAATTTTTAAATATAACTACTTAATTAAAATACAAGGTAAGTCAAAATACTACTTAAAATGTTAATATTCAATAAAAAAATTAAAATATTTAAATATGTATAAAATTATTCAATTATTATTTCTTATAATAAAATAATATAACTAATAATATCGTTTAGATATCATTTATAAATAATTTTGAAAAGAATAATTATTAATCATAATAAAAGTGCAAGTTTGAATATTTTTTAGTTTAAAATTTAGCTTCCCCTTTTTTAAGTATTTTCTTAGTTATCATAACGTTTTATATTTAAAAATTTTACTTTTTGGGGTATTTCGTTATAAAATTTCATACCTTGATAATAAATGAAGTTCTGACCATCCGCAGTGTGTTTTAAAGGTAAATCAATATTAAAAACAGTTCTAGTTAAATGATCATTTACCTGTAATTGAACTTTAAATTTGAATGTTTATTTTTTGATATAATTTGGTGAACAAAAACAATATTTTGCATTAAGTGAATATCCTTAATTGACATAATATTAAAATTTTTATATAAAAGTTTAGTTGAATATTGTCTATCCAAGCAATATATATTTTTAATTGCTTTATTTTGTAAAACTTGTAAAGGGTTAAGCAAATTTTGAAAAGTTGATCCCCATATTAACCTTAAATATTGTAAATGAGAGTGAATAATAGCAAAATAAATAGGACGGAACGTATAATTTGGAGTAAAAAAACTCAGTTTTTTTAAAATCCCCACTGGTGCAACTATTTTCTGATTAATATATTCAATGTGTTCACTCCAATTAATATAGCTTCATCTATTATCAACCCCAAAAATTTAATTTTATTTGATTGTTTTAAATGCCCGACATTTAATTTTAAATCACTTCTGTATAAATTGGGTTTCTTTCCTATACATAAAAAAGAGGATTTTTCCAAATTTAATGTTAATTTATGACTACACATCCATAATAATATTCTGTGATAATATTTAGAAAAGGTTTTATAAGTGTCCTTTATTTGAAGCCTTGTTTTAGCTTCACTCTATAATTTTTCTTCACAGAGCAAGATTTAAGCTGTACATTTAACAGGTTTTCAATAAGGAAGTAGCAAATAACATATACTGAATTAAACCTGATGAACAGTTCATTGTATAACAACAGTCTGTTGTGTGGGATTTTTTACTAAAAACAAAATAAACTTAATTCACTGGTTCAAAGCTATAAAAATGTAATTTGTATACTCGTATGTGTGAAATCACACGACGTTTAAGCAAATTTATATTTGTACACAGTCGTTTTTTTTCATTCAAGCGAGTGCTGCCAGAGCCATTCCCTAGAAGATCTTTAGTTTAACATGGACTCCGAACCTCCATTCTGTCATGCGACTAAGAAAATGTGTGTGAGGTCTGATGATGACCATGTAGGGCGGAACCTACATTAATAAGTAGACATACAATCCCTTTTTGGCTTTTTCCTGATGAATCCAATTTCAGATCTCTCAGGAAAATTGTCGACCAATAAATAAAATTAAGATAAATCATATTGGTGTTTCACGGTAATTTAGCCACTAGGAAATAGGAGTTAATGCTACCATAGAATGGTTTATAGCCATTATTGCTCTGAATACTCACAGTAATTATCAAGTTCTATATGGGGGTGTAATCTTGTTTTAGACACTGTGTCAGTTCCTACTGGCAGTTGTAATGAAACTTGAGATTTATCATAATAATATTTGCTTGCTACGGTGAATAAAGCGTATACTTACCACTAAAAAGAAGTACTGTAGTTCTTAAAAATTTAACTGGCTTCTAGCGTGATATTGTTCTTGTTGTTTAACATTGCATATAATTATCTTTTATGAAACATGGTTTACTGAGATGATAAAATTCGTCCATAGATTATAAAGTCCAGCACTAATGATGGGTTATGAGAAATGAAAATCTTCTATTGCTTTATCTGACATGCAAAGTTAAAAAAAACTTAAATATAAAATAAAAATAAATTAATTGAAACTGGTATTGGTACGATCAATAAACGATGTGACCTGCGCAACAAATACGTTTAAACTAATACTAGAACGCGCGGCGTTGCCGATCGCTACGAACCCCCGCCAACGTCTTGTGGATTATAGGTTCTAACAGATACAATTCGTTTTTAGGACGCTGTTCTGCTTTCTTAATTGTAGAGAAAGCGCTTTACTGGAAACAAAATGAGTCGCATTGAGAAGGTACAATTTATTTCTTAACAAAATTGCTATATTAAAAGTAGTTTATTATTCAATAAGACTGTACTGCCAATGGAACTGATTACTACCAATAAAAACACTGTTCAAGTAAATCAGGAATTGATATAACACTAAAACCAATATAAACCAAATCTTTCCCTTTTCAAGAGCTGATGTGTGTGCATCGGATGTATTTATATGATGTACTACATATAATTATTATGCATACACATACATGAAATTTGTAGTACTCAACCATGGTTGTAAATAAACCGGTCAACTCAAGCATTCTCGAGAGATCCGTTACGTCAGCCATATTTTCTTATATTACAGTATAATATGTTGGCATTTAATGGCTTCTACTGTATTTTATAAGAGCAATATTAACTGTACAAAATTTCCTGTTTTTTTTACCTACTTTATTTTTATTAGTTTTCGTTCTTTTCGTTTTTATTGTCATTTCATCAAGCAGTGGAGGAAATGAAAATTCAAAGAAGCAGCTTTCATGAATCAAAATACCCATATATTTAGTAAACTAAGTATAGATATCCCCAATATCTGGAAGCCTCTTCTTGTCCAAAACCAACAGCTCAAACTTTAGACTCCAATTAGCACATAGGCGGAGTCATCAAGCTTCATTGCACATGGATAGTAATTAAGACAGTAGCCTTAAAATTATAATGTAGTTTACACATTTGAAAACAA
This sequence comes from Polydrusus pterygomalis, assembly GCA_963969555.1. NCBI lineage: Eukaryota > Metazoa > Arthropoda > Insecta > Coleoptera > Curculionidae > Polydrusus > Polydrusus pterygomalis. The sequence continues at coordinate 15,213,418 of OZ018383.1, forward strand.
GTCAACAAATCTTATACAAGTTATCCAATTGAAGTAGGATAGACCTGGTAAATAATCTTATTTTGATTCATAGTTCTTATAGGTACTGTTTATAGACCAGGGAAGCCTTTGAAAATGGTAAAAAGTGAAAAAAAGATATCAGTAGGATGAAACCCATTGGAAAAGGAAGAGAATATAACAAAAATGAAATTAAAAATAATTTACGGGCGATCCGAGGTCGGGAAGTGGAAAGGGGTGAGTTTTTAAGGGTAGAATACAATTTACCTCGATTTCCGGCAAAACTACAAGTCATATGGAAAAACATTAAATAGCAAAATTGTAGGTAATAAAAAGATCTACAACTTTTGTATTTACACTTTTTTCACATTACGTCAAAATTTATGTGAAAAATTCAAATAACCAAGTTTTTGGTTTTTTATTTTTATCTTTTACAAGAACATTTTTTTTTACGAAATCTGGTGAAAACTTAACTTTTTATGTCCCAAACACACTGTAATTTTTTTGATTTAAAACATTTATTTTTTCACCTTATTTTGACTTAATATCGAAAAAGCACCCTAATTTTCAATCGAAAATTCTCACCTCAAAATATCTGCTTTTTAAAAAAGTCGGTGAGCTTTTTGTTCCTTGAAATCTCTACTTTCTGATGGTGTAAAAAATATCCATTACTATGGTAAATGTGATGAAATCCCCTTTAAATCCTACCTGTAATTATATTTAGAACAACTATTTTCGCATATTTTTTGCGATCTTTATGTTTTATGGATTTGTAATTTTTTTCTTTATCAATGTAATACGGAATCTTACGTTTTTCGTGTAATAAAAGTATAAATTTTAAAAAATAGCTCAAAATTTAAAAAAAAAATTTCGGATTCGAATTTTTTCGTTTCTTTGCATTTTTTGAGAACATTTACCATAGTAATGTACATTTTTTTACACCATCAGAAAGTACAGATTTCAACGAACAAAAAGCCCACCGACTCTTTTAAAAAAGCAGATATTTTGACGTAAGAATTTTCGATTGAAAATTAGGATGCTTTTTCGATATTAAGTCAAAATAAGTTGAAAAAAATAAATATTTTAAATCAAAAAAATTACAGTGTGTTTGGGACATAAAAAGGTAAGTTTTCACCAAATTTCGTGAAAAAAAAAATTTTGTAAAAGATAAAAATAAAAAACCAAAAACTTGATTATTTGAATTTTTCACATAAATTTTGAGGTTATGTGAAAAAAGTGCAAATAGATAAGTTGTAGCTCTTTTTATTATCTACAACTTTGCTGTTTAACGTTTTTCCATAAGACTTGTAGTTTTCCGGAAATCGAGATAAATCGTCTTCTACCCTTAAAAACTCACCCCCTTCCACTTCCCGACCTCGGATCGCCCGTAAATTATTTTTCCTATATTTTTGTTATATTCTCTTCCTTTTCCAATGGGTTATATCCTACTATTATTTTTTTTTTCACTTTTTACCATTTTCAAATTCTTCAGCCCTGGTCTATTATACAAGTTACCCAATAGGATAGGCCTGGTAAATTATCTTATTTTGGCTCATAGTTCTCATAGGTACTGTTTAATAGTCGAAAGCTCGCAAGTTTACAAACACCTACTAAAATAAATAGTTTAAAATTCCCTTTTTTATTTATCTAGGTACTTAAACAAATTCCAAAATGTAATGGTTTTAATGGCGATCATTTATTATATTGGAACGAACCATAAACTTCGTGTCGGCAGATATAACTAAAAAAATGCAAATATCTGGTGCTCATGAACCGTGTCTTTACCCGCTTTTAGGCATTGTGGAGTTGTCTCATCAAGAATAATAACCACTTGGTATATAAGTATCTATAGCATGTGTCAGTGGCGCCAAGAGTTAACGATATTTGCAGAAATGTTAAGTATTTGTATATATACAGGGTGAGTTGGGAGGAAATCAGCCAAACTCTAAGGGTGTAATCTATGCATCAAAATAATAAGAAAAACCCCAAATTTTGTTACCCAATATTTATTTGTTTTCAAATTAGAGCGATAAATAAAATAATAATATTGTTAAACCAAAATATGCAACATAAACATTGTTTTAAATAAATCATTGGTTTATTAAATTTTTAAATATACCGCCATTGACTTTCAAACATTTCCTGCTTCGTTAACGAAGGGCGCGCGTGGCTCTTCTAATTGATTCGTGCCTTTCCTTAATATTGAGTGCAGCATTTCTAATGCGTCTAATTAATGTATTCCTAGTATCTACTTTTGCTTTACCTCATTTTTAATCAACCCCATATATTATAGTCCAACGGTGTGAGGTCTGGCGATCTAGGAGGCCAACTAATAGGGCCACCGCGACCAATCCAAACCTCTGGAAACTTTTGGTCCAAATAAATACATGTAATGTAATGTTAACGAAACAGGAAATGTTTGGATGTCATTAGCCCCCCATACACCAACATATAAGTTGGACCGATTTGATCCGTTCGGTTTGGTCTGCGAACGAGGCCCGGCACGTACCAAAACTCTCGTCATTTTTGGGCAGCCGAATTTGGCTAGTCGACTTTAAAAAATGACTTTGACTTTTAGATATTCGTTAAGTATGGTTATATGCCTTATTTTTCAAATTTTTGTTCATGTAAGCTTTGCATTTTACTAGCCACAAACATGGATAACTTTGGTAAATGTTAATAAATTCCGTTATAAACTCTTTTGATAAGTAACGTGAATCGGCAGACATTATTTGTTATTATTATTATTATTATTATTTTAATTTAACCTCTAACCAAGTTTTATGACTTTTATGATGATGACAAATTAACCTAGCTATTCTATTGACGGGTTAAACCTGCTGATTTCATCCGTGGCAGATATTACACGGCCCGAGGAAGCTCGGCTCGCCACATACATGCACGTAAAGTATCGGCGTATTTGGCTCGTGCCATATCAAATTCGTTAAGTTATCCGCTGGTGTATGGGGGGCTAATGGCGGTATTTTTGAGAATTTACTAAACCAATGATTTATTTAAGACAATGTTATTGTTGCCTATTTTGGTTTAACCATATTATTATTTTAACGCTGTTATTTGAAAACAAATGAATATTAGATAACAATATTTGAGTTTTTTCTTATTATTTTGATGCATATATTACACCCTTAGAGTTTGGCCCATGCCTCCCAACTCACCCTGTACATACAGTGTGTATCAGCCAAATGGAATAAGTTCGATAATAAATACATGGGGCGGGTCCGAAAAAACGCTCTTATACGTCGATTGGTATTTCTAGTTGCGCATTTTTTCAATAAAAACTTTTTATGCAGGGTGTGTCATGTAACAGTGGCCAATATCAACTTTCTTATTTTAAACGCAACACCCTGTATATTATTCTTTTTTTGGTTCTTCAGAAAATTTTAGATATATTTCATGTACAATATCCTATACCCATCTTCAACTGTCTCGGAAATATTAAGTGTTTTCAGATTTGTTGCATTGCAGCGTTTCTTTTTACTGATATGAAATAAAACAAAGGTATAAATAGTTTTGTTTACTTTTGTTTAAAACTCTTGACCTTATAGGAAATTGTTGTCTGTCTGCATGACAGTTGTAGTTTTCAGTGTTATAGTCGTTTGAATTTCGTTAACTGCCTATCAGAAAAATGGTTTATTTAACAGAAATGCACAAAATAACAATTCTAGATATGATTTCTTACGGAAAATCTGAAAAAATTACCTTATCTCTTTTGGTTTGCAGAACAGACAGTACCATGGCATTTTTAATAATTTTCAAAAAACATTTTTGTAATAATTTGCTTATTTACATTTAAAAGCGTGACTACTGATGACTGTGTGCCCTCCAGAATACACGGCCGACCAGTCAATGACGTCATTACGGAATGGCCATCCCTCTAATTGACAATTTTCGTGATCAAGGTTTAAAAAATACAAAGTTGCAAATATATTTACTACACCTCCAGTCATTTACCACAATGATGACCTTTTCTCTATTTATTTGCACTACACTCCAACCAAAAGTTATGTGCAAACATTCAAGATGTCATACTTTATTATTATGGTCTATAAATAGCCAGAACCATGGAGTTATGGTACCCACTTGCCAGATGTTGTATTATAAAAGTTTTTTAGGCTGTAATGTTGCAATTTATTATACTCTCTTTTTATTTTGTTCTAGGAATTACGTTAATTTAATATGTACCTTATCAGATAAAATCTTTACTTCTGGCATGTCAGATTATTTAAAAAATACAAACACTGAATGTACAGTATATAATATATACACTTAGCCTTCTATTCCTTATAAAAATAATTCACATACTCTTTATACAACTGTTTTTACTATTATAATGTGACAGCAACGCGCTTTCCTACTATAAGACAACGATAATTGCTAGACCTTTGTGTAGTGATAATATCACGGTAATTTAGCCAATAGGAGATAGAAGTTAATGCTACCGTTCAATGGTTTATAGCCATTATTGCTTTGAATACTCACAGTAATAATCAAATTTTATTGGGGGAGAATCTGGTTTTATATTATCTATTATGCAACATGGTTTGCTGATATGGTAAAATTCGTCCATAGATTATAAAGTCCAATACTAATGATGGGTTGTGCGAAATAAGAATCTTCTATTGCTTTATCTGACATGCAAAGTTTAAAAAAACTTAAACACAAAGTAAAGATAAACTATTTGAAACAGGTATTGGTACGATCAATAAAATTCAAATTCAGACAGGACAGCTAGAGGACTCCGAACAACGATGTGACCTGCGCAACAAATACTTTAAAACTAATACTAAGGCGCGGGGCGATTTTCGATCGCTACGAACCCCCACCAACGTCTTGTGGATTATAGGTTCTAACGGATACAATTCGTTTTTGAGGACGCTGTTCTGCTTTCTTAATTATAGAGCAAGCGTTTTACTGGGAACAAATTGGGTTGCATTGAGAAGATACAATTTATTTCTTAATAAAATTGCTGTACTTATTAAAAGTAGTTCATTATTCAACAAGACTGTGCTGCTAATGGAACTGATTACTACCAATAAAAACACTGATTTAGCAAATCTGGAATTAATAAAATACTAAAGCGGGTTTGATACACTATCAATTTATTTAATATGGGTTTAATACAAATTAGGCTATCAATACAAATTATGTCTTAGCAAACCTGTTGTATTAGATCGTTTTTCTCAGTGTAGAATCTCCGAACGGACTAAACAATAACTTATAGGTACTGGTGCCCATTAGTTATTTTCTTTTACCAATATATAGATACAGAACTTAATTTTTGATTAAAATAGCAAGTTCTTTGTGCCTGACTTAATTTTACATTTTGTTGTTTTTTTCACCATCTTGTAAAATTCTTTTAAAAGATTGTGTGAAGAAAATTATGGCCAGGCTCTCAGCCTAAGTTTTTGTTGCCTTAATTTTAAATAAATTTGCAATTCATTAGTTTGAAGATTAGTGTAACGGGATTATTTAATATGATCATAACAGTCACCACAAATTTTCCTAGTAGTATTTGAGAAGAGGCTTAAAAAGTGAGAGGTCGCTTTTAGGCTTTGCAATACGTGGTTTTGTTTCATTTAATATTTACCTTTGACATTGTTCATGTTCATGCACGTATACGATGTTTTTTTAACATGTTTCCTTTGTTTTAGATCCATGGAATGGCTATCCCTTACAAAGTGCTCTTTCCAATCTTACTTTTTCTCCCTTGGATACATTGCAAAGGTAAGTGTTTAAGTGTTTCGGTGAAAACGCAAACAACGTTCCCTATACTGGATTGTCATGCACTTCGTGGTTTATTTAGTTGTCTACCTTTCGATTATTACCAGTGTGACTGCCTTTTGTATTGGAGTTAATTCCTCTGGGATGGCGCTACGGCGCAATGATGGCCGCTTTGCTTTTGCAAAATGCTTTTAATACATCTTACCGCTGTTATTGGGATTGCTTGGGTTATGGCTGCCCGTAGAGTCCTTACAAGGACGAAATGGCCGCCGTGGTCCACCCGCCCCAGGGTATCCATTGTGCTTGGATCCCTGTGTATTCCAATATAAAAAACAGTTAGGGCCTACACATTTGTGCGATATGCCACAATATTTACTTTTTAATGTAAAAATGTAATATTTTAATAGTCCAAAGTTGATCGTTTCCGATATCTACTAATAGGCCACCACGTAAATCACCATGTGTATATTCTGTATATTTGTATTACGTAGAGTACCTATATACCATCATTTGCCTTGTATAAATTTACCAGAAGAAACTTCCCAAGATGTAGGCCGCAGAATAAGAAGATTTGAGACTTGCGTTACCAGTTTTAAATACTTTTAAAAATTATTACCGACGCGGCGGAGCTTTGTACAAGGCAGTGGGACAACTTAGTACAAAAGTCGGTACTGGCTCTTAGGAAAAATCTCGTCGCCATTGGGGTAACTGAAAGTACTATCTTAGGGAGGCAGCCTGTCCCCAACATACAATGTAAAGGTATTCACAGGAATTTTACTGAGATAAAGGTAGCCTTAATTTTAATTCTCGTTGTAGTTGCCTACCAGCAGTAGCTCATCGAAAAATCTTCCTCTGGGCAGTGTTCACTCAATGCGTTGATATCATAGACATATACCGTTGGGGGAAAGGTAGTGATTTCTGGTGTTTTTAGTGGCTGCCAATATATCAGATTTTGAGGTTAGAAAATAGTTTTAATAGAAGATAATATAGTGTCCGCGAAAATAATTAAAAGCGAATATTGTAACATATCGGACAAGTGTGTAACTGTTTTTTATATTGGAATACACAGGGATCCAAGCATAATGGATACCCTGGGGGCGGGTAGACCACGAAGGCCGTTTCGTACTTGTTAGGACTCTACGGGCAGCCATAACCCAAGCAATCGCGACACAGCGGTAAGATGCATTAAAAACCTTTTTACAAAAGCAACGCGGCCATCAATACACAGTAGGTTTTATTGTTTTGTTTATACAATTTGTTTAAAAATGAATCGTCGTAGTGTTTTTAGTTTGAAAAGCAAGAGAACAAGTCAATTAGACTTACCCTATCATATGGAAAATAAAAAACACAGAAAACAGCAATCTTCTATGTTATCGCGTACCTAACCTCAAGCTGAATATAAGCTGGTAACATTTAACAATTTCCCAACAACTTGGGTACGTGTAAACAGCATTTTCAAGCCAATTTCTTCATCAATAATTTGAAAAATTTTCGGTAACAGTCATTGTTTACATCACAAACACAAATCACTTAATTACACAAAAACTAGAACTCCGAACTATTAAACACCCACAATCCACAATAACTTAGTTGCTTTTAAATAGCAAAGCCAACGGCTAAGTTGAGAGCTACTTTTCAAAATTTAACTCAGCTCAGCAAATATTTTTTCCTCCTCCCTTGCCGCGGTTAAGTATGCCCATGTATATTTCTCATACCATTATACGGTTCGCGGAAGGAAGGAAGCAAAAGGAAAGTACCTAATAGCAACGGCGGTCCTGCAACGTCTTTCTCGGGGGGTACTTTTAAGGATTTGCGCTGGAGGCGCAATCTTTCATGCGCCGAAGACGCTCTTTTGCACCGCAGGCGAAAAAATTTTGGGGACCACGCCCTTTTTTTGGGTAAAATAACCGTAAAGCCTAATCTGCGGCGATATACCAGACTTTAAAACACTCTTTTAATTTAAAAGGATTTTGAAAGGGCGACAAAATAAACAAGTTTTAAAAGCTTCGAGGGCATTATCCGTGACAGATGAACTTTGTTTATACAATAAAATTGTACTATACATATCGGGGGGGGGGGGGGGCGAGCCCCCTCGTAAATACGCCACTGATGTAGTATGTTTTAATATTGTAACATTAGTATGTTTTAATATTGTAATGTATGTAAGTCAAAACACTAAAATAAAACAAAACTTAAATGTATATGTATAATAAAGAAATCAGAACATGAAAATAAAGCTAAAAAAAACTACAATTGTTTTTTAATATATTTTACATTGGATGCCGCTGCTTTTAACATTTTTTTTTAAGTCATTAGAAAACCGGACATTCTACGGTCCGGTTTACCAGCATTTTCGCGATATTATATCGACTTATCGACGGACTATAATAGAATATATCTTATAATATTAAGATGTTGATATTTTTATATAAAAAATGTTTTTTCAAATTTATTGGTTTTGTTTTTTATTTAAAAATAATAAATATTTATAGTTTTTTGGACATATTATTTTTAGTTTTTGCGTCCTCAACCTGGTCTCTGGGGGGGGGGGGTAATTACCCCCAGTACCCCCCCGTAGGACCGCCCTTGCCTAATAGCCAGAGAACTCAAAGCAAACGAGAAGCGACAGCTCGGCGTTTTGAGTCTTCTGTTCTGGTACGCGCAGGTGGCAAATAAGTTGTGTATCGCTAAAAACCATGTGCTCGTCTAAGTTGTGTTTAGTCCGCGAGCTGACGTTGCGCCTAGCTAATTGTGATATTATTTTGTTTTCGTTCTGTTACATTTGCACCTGAACTAAAAAGTAAGGTCGCTCAGTGTAGAAAATAAGCAAGTTTTCTCGGAGTATTAAGTTGTGGATCGACCGTTATCGTTGTGTCACTGAAAAACGACCAGTCGATATCAAAGGTACCGACAGGTATTGTCGCTTCTGGTTTGCTGTAATATTCTGTGGTAATAGCAAAGACCACACGAAATCCATAGAGAAAACGTATCAACAAAAATGGCGCCGAGTCGGTTCTGGAGTCTATTAATATCATGTCGATAAAGAAGGGAAACCTAAAAACAAGAGTGTAGTGCGCATGCCCATACCTGTTGGGCGCTAAGAGATCTGACCGGTGAGCTGGGGAAAATTACCTTATGGAAGAGCTGTCACTTTGGTAGCAGTATTAAAAAATAAATTCTCCTTTTAAAATTTTTTTGAATTCGTAATTTTTTAGTTGGTTTAACTGAAACCTTAAATATAGTAGGTGTTTGTCGCAATATTTCACGAATTTGGCAAAAGCCGCACCTTCCTAATTACAAATAAGAAGAAATGTTAATTTTTTGACCTAAAAACCAATAATTTGCCAACGTAAATTGTCTTTACGGTCATCACATCACTTACATGACCTCGTGGAGTAAGTATTTTGACAATATTTTTATTCTAAAATCAAATTGGGTCATCATCAATCTCTGCAACGTACAATACTTCTGGGTTCCAGGAAATCAAAAAAATTTAATAAAAAAATAAATTTTGATTTTCTTTCTGTAAAAATATAATTCGAATACAGAACATAATTGAAAGCAGATGCTTGAGAGCACAGGTTAGATTCGGCACATTCAATAAAATCTCACCTCTGTAACATTCAGTATAGGCAAGTCCGAACGAACAGGGCAGGGCGGCCCTTAATGTACATAAATTAATACCACATGGACATGGTGCGAGCCTCAACGTTGCTAACCTCTGCTTGAGCGCAAATACGTTCTTGTGTAGTAGTATCGATGTTTAACGTTTTCTACATTGACTAAATTTTTCAGGTTAGCGTACGGTGAATTATCGGTTTTAAATGGTTGATAAAACCTTATCAGAGGAAGTGCTCGCTGGTTTTCTTAACGAGCCAAGGTGCTCTTAACGGTGTCCATGTCGGAGATGCTCAGATAATTAACTAGCATAAAATGAAAATTAATTAAAGTAAAGGGTTTTCCAATAAGAACGATATGATTTCAAAATGAAATAAAATTAGAATAATTTCAGATAGAAATCAACTGCATCTCCTGCCTCATTTTGGAAAAAAAATGGTCCGATGATGCCACCATACCATAAACCACACCATACAGTTACCTTTAGCGGATACAAAGGCTTCTCATGAAACTGTTGTGGATTGTTTTCACACCAAAAACGGCAATTTTGCTTGTTAACGTATCCACTTTACCAAAAATGAGCTTCATCTGAAAAGGTAATTTTTTTGGCAAAATTAGGATCCCTTTCAAGTTGTTCTAAACTCCAAGCAGAAAATTCGCTGCGCCGACGATGGTCCAGTGGCTTAAGTTCTTGGGTCAAAACAATCTTGTACGGGTGTAAATTCAAGTTTTATTTCAAAATTAGCCAAGTTGTCGTTTTTTTAATCCTTAACTCTTGAGCACGACGAGGAATTGATAAATTTGGATCCACTGCAACACTAGCTCTTACAGCAGCAATATTTTCAACAGTTCTTGCGTTTCGATGTCTTCTTGGTGTTTTTACATCGTGAAGAGTAAACTTATTTTCGAATTTCTCAACGATGCGACGAATGGCAAGTAAAGGAGGACGATTATTTACACCAAAGTTTTCGCGAAGTGCGCGATAAGTGTTCACAAAAGATCGTCTATTTTCGTAAAATTTTTGGATAATAACCAAACGTTCTTGAAGCGCGTATTTAGCCATAATAAATTGTTATAGTTTACTGACAATAACTGACAACTGGTGACAGGTATAAATTTATTATCATGGTTACCATATCGTTTCAAAATCATATCGTTCTTATTGGAAAACCCTTCGCACAATTCACTAAACTACACAAAAACTAGAAATCCGTAAATATTAAACACCCACAATAAACAACAAGAAAACTACAGCAAAAACTTAAAACACAACAGCAAAAATGGCGCTGAGCCGGTTCTGGAGTGTATTTTGAGCATGTCGCTAAAGAAGGACAGGCCGATAACACGAGGTTTGTGCGCATGGCCGATGCTGCTGGGAGGGAAGGCATCGAACCGGCGAGCTTTGATCTATGGTCCTTATTGCGGTCATCTAAACATTTAATGTAGGTATCCTCTCTTACTCAGATAAAATGTAACTTGGAGATGGCCAGTAAAGGCATAGCTAGCTGTTTTACAAATTTTTTTGCCCTTTAAGTTAAGAACCAGCCCACTGGAAAGCCGTTCAGAATCTGCTCGTAAGTAAGACAGCTGAAATAAGGGACACCCCTTCTCTTTTATTAATGTTAATAATCTTACAGAGTAATTACAGTACCATATCTGTATTTTACGAGTAGTACCGGCTACTTTATTTACGACTCTATTTAATCCGTTCTTTTAAGATGCAATCTATAATGGGTTTAGTATGGTAGTCTGGTTAAAAGTCGATTAAAATGCCATAAATAAGATCAATACTCTGGTGTGATAAATCTACAACATTGATTTTTTATGGACACTGTAATAAACTCTTTATTATGCCTAATTGCCGTAAAGCCTTTGTGGTAAATTAACAGTGCTTTTGTGGTAGTAATCTGTAATTGGTGGTAATTTGTAATAAGCCTTTTTATCTCATCGCTGAGATATACAGGGTGTCGAGAAAATACTTGTACCACATCGATTGAATTAGGCTTGCTTGAATGGGCTTATGTGACTTTAGCAGCCTATATCATTAAACGTTGTAGATATCAGTATTTTTCGGAGATACTGTATAATATGTTCCTATACGCCAATTAAGTTATCTATAAGTACTCTATACCTACCAAAGTACAGCGTGTAAACTGTGTGTTAATGTGATATAGACGAAATAATGAGGAGAGAGGTGAGACTCACCAATTGGTGAAGTAGAGAATGATAATAAAGTCAAATTAATGTAAGAACTCGCCGCATCACTTGTAATTAATGGTACCCTGTTAAAGACTGGTATATTTTACGTTAAGCGGTTGGCTCCAGAAACAGAACCGGACTCAGTTATTTTACCTTCGCCTTCGCCACCTGTTAAATTTTGCAAAGGAGTGTAATATTTTGCGAAGCTACAAAGCATCCTAATTTATAAAATAAAATATTGACATACCGGGTGGCCCACTCTCAACGCAGGATTCCATAGCATCTAATCTGTTCAACTTTTTAATATTTTTTAAAAACAGAGTTATAGGGAGGCATTGGGTCTACAATTTAAAATTATTTCAAATTATACAGGGTATCTCAAATAGTCGGGGTATATCAAACATACTTTTTTTTAAATGGAACATCCTATATATTATGATATTTTTGGATTGGATGATTAATTCTAAGAATATTCTGTATAACATATAATATGTTTAAAATTAACAGTTTTTGAGTTATTAACGATTTAAAAAAAATGCATGTTTGCAGCACGTAAAGAATATGCACCTGTCGGTAGTACAGACTGACAGAAATAAATTAAATTTGGGATATGAAATATGATTGTTCAGTAGCGTCTAAGGCATATTTTAAAAAACAAAAATATTTACCGAAGTCTTTTAAAATGCCTTTCTAAATGTAACAATTTTAAAATCGTAAAAATTCTTAAAAGTCTGCTATTTTAAATACATACCCTATTATTTTTTATGCCTAATCGAAAGACGTTTTTAATACAATTCTAATTATACTAGGGTTCCCTATACCTACCTTTTATAGTTTTCTCTGAAATAGCTATTTCTTCCTTTACCATAAACTCGGTGTTTATTTTCTCATAGAGTGCCTTGAATGCCGCACCGTGGCCGTACGACGCTCTTTTTCTAGGGTGCCATGGACACCCAACTATTCATTTTATTAATCTTAAGTCATTTGAAGTTTCTCTTAGGGAAAAAATTAATGATATTGCTTAAACTTAAAACGATAGAAATATTTTTTAAGTTTACAAATACTGAAAATGTCACTTTAAATGACTTAAGATTAATAAAATGAATAGTTGGGTGTCCATAGCACTCTAGAAAAAGAGCGTCGTACGGACACGGTGCGGTATTCAAGGCACTCTATGAGAAAATAAACACCTAGTTTATATGGTAAAGGAAGAAATAGCTATTTCAGAGAAAACTATAAAAGGTAGGTATAGGGAACCCTAGTATTATTAGAATTGTATTAAAAATGTCTTTCGATTAGGCATAAAAAATAATAGGGTATGTATTTAAAATAACAGACTTTTTAGAATTTTTACGTTTTTAAAATTGTTACATTTAGAAAGCCATTTTAAAAGACTTTGGTAAATATTTTTGTTTTTTAAAATATGCTTTAGACGCTACTGAACAATCATATTTCATAACCCAAATTTCATTTATTTCTGTCAGTCTGTACTACCGACAGGTGCATATTCTTTACGTGCTGTAAACATGAATTTTTTGAAAATCGTTAATAACTCAAAAACTGTTAATTTTAAACATATTATATGTTATACAGAATATTCTTAGAATTGATCATCCAATCCAAAAATATCATAATATATACGGTGTTTCATTTTAAAAAAGTATGTTTGAAATACCCTACATAATTTGAAATAATTTTAAATTGTAGGCCCAATGCCTGGTTTAATTAGGCACTTTATTGATTTGATAATAGATGAGTTAACCAAAATGGTGTCATAACTCACTATTAAATTTAAATAATAAACACCAAAAAAATATGTCTCTGAAATATATAAATCCAAAAGTAAAATGTTAAAAACGCGAACTACATAAAGAACTGCCACAGAAACACTTAAATAATATGACACAACCTGACGCGTGAGCTTGCTACGGCCCACTGCTGATCTGGGAACTTTAACGACAAAACCAGATCAGCTGTTAATGTCAAATGTCGTTGTCTTCTGTCGAAACGCTTTGTTTTAAGAAAAAGTTAACTATACTTAGTTACAATAAGTCATAATAATTACTTTTGCAAAAATCTATCATACTGTATTGTCATGCAGCCTATTCCAGAAAAAGATATGCTTATTAAGTCATTTTTCTCTAAAAACAAAGCATTTCGACAGTTGACACTCAAATGTAACATTAACAGCTGATTCTTCCTAACAGTTCCCAGTTTAGTAGTGGGCCGTAGCAAGCTCACGCGTCACATTTCAGAGACAAAATTTTCTTGGTGTTTATTATTTAAGTTGAACGGTAAATAAAATCAACCAGCTTTGATAAATTAACTCTCCTATTTCTCCTATTTCCAACAACAAACATTTCATTTATCATCATTTGCTTCATAAATTTAATATTATTGGCTTATCCGTTTTAATTACAGTACAATATTTTGCCAAACCTTGCGCTCACTGAGAACTAATCCAGCTGTTTGTAGTTAAAAACACATGGCGTTTTGGCGGCTTTGCACTACGCCGCGAACGTAAATTATAATATGGCAACGCAGCATTAAACGCGAAATATGCGCAGGCGCACCGTTTGCCGCTTGATTGGCTCGTAACTACAATATTAGGGCGGCGAAATTCTTGTATGTTGTTAGGGTTGTCCATAGCATTTTCCATTGGTTAGTTTAGTGCATGTCAAATGTATTTCTATGTTTTAGCTATGAATAACGCCATAACTTTTAATCTATCGCACGTTGAGTTCGATATTTCAATTATCTTAACATAGTATAATAGTAGGGGAGCCCAATAGGGGATTTTGGGATTTACTCAAGCGCGGCAGATTAACATATGGGGGATACCTTGCACCCTGTTGATGTTGAGTACCTATGCCATGTCTAAGCCCTCTATATAGTGCCGCGCGTGTACGGCAGCTGATCAGAATAGTAAAAAAAATCGATAGCTGGATTTACTTGAGCGCGTCAGATTAAGGTGTGGTGGGTTAATTACATGCTAAAGAGTCTTCATTTCAAAAATCTAACGATTTGAGCGTGACGTAAGGGAGTGGGAGGGTCACAAACTTGCAAAAAAAAAACGTCACATGGGCATTCTCGAGCGCGGTCAATTTTTTTTTATTTAGTAAAATAGTAATTTCAAGCAATTATTAATTGTTAAATAAAGATTTCAAGCAATTTTTAATTGTTAAAGCAAAATAACTGAATGAATACAAATTATTGGTCGTGGCAAAATATTTTTATTATAAATTAAATGAAGTAGTGAAAATAAAATAGAATCTCGAAATAGGTAACAGGTTTATTTTATTTATTTCTATACTCTAAAAGTTATAAACAAATTACAAACTAATTAAAACCTGGAAGTTAGAAGGGGGCGCCGTTTAGGAAAGAACTCAAAGGGCGGGGGGGGGGCATCGCCCCCCCCCTGGCCACCTGCACGCTACGCCACTGGGTACCATAAATAACAGGTGATTTAACCACGATTTGGCGTGTTCGTAGAGAAATTTGACTATTCATTGTATATGAAGTTACCAATTGAATACGCCTAAACCAAAATATAATTTGGGCAGTTCACCATAACGATCATGGTCATGATTAATTCCTATTTTGATTGAACTTTCTTCAGACACTTGTAAGTACCTACTAGGCTGTATTACCCACCTTATTATCATAATTGCAAATACCCTGGCAATTCTGCTTGTTACCAACTACGTGGGTTCGAACTAAGGCGTTTATGCTTATAAATGACATCCTGAGGCAATATTATTCGATGAGTAATCATTGCCCGTGATTACGCTCGGCTGCAAAAGTAGTGTCGGTAACACAACAGACATGTAGGACAGATAAACAGACCTTCGGAGATGGAAAACACGATTTTTGTTACCGAGGGACCCTAGCTACAGATAATTTAATAAATGTTTTTATCCGTTTTTATACAAGATGACGGTTAAATAGGAAACGTTTTAGGCAATTATGTTAGCAGTTTATTGATGCTTGTGGATCGATTCTGGTCCTTTTGATTTTTGAATAAACTAAAATGTTGCATTTCCTGAAATCGGTATTACGGTTAAAATTATTAAAAATATCGTTGCTCGAAAATTTGGTTGGTTTCAGGGAGATTAAATTCGTATACCCCATTTTTGACAAATTCCCATAAATAAAAGTCTAATGGGGTAAGATCCGGGGACCAAGCAGGCCAGCGCACAGTCCCACCAATTACCTAAGTATTCCCTGAAAGTCCCCGCTAAAAATGTATGTACTTGTATGATGGAATTAGGCGCGGGACAACCATCTTCCTGAAACCACACGTTATTAAATTAAAATAGTTATAACAGTTTAACGTTAATTAAGAATAGTATAAACAGATATTGTTATTTAGTTAACTTTATTCTTAAGTAGAAGGATCATTTGATAGGTGGGTGTTGTCAAATATGTTCGAATTTTCCCTAAAAATATTATTTTTAGCCATTTTTAGGTTATGCATTTTTAAATCTATCACAGTTTTTTTTTCTTTACCCGTAACCTTAAATCATAACTGTAGGAGCTGCAGTGTCTTTAAAAAATCTTAATATTAATTATTTGCAAACCTTTTGAGTTGATTATTATTTATACATATACAGGGTGTCCCGAAATTAGCTGACAATATTTTAAGGGGATAAAGTACATTTAAAAATAAGACTAAAATCCTCTATTAATATACCTTCAAAAACGCTTCGCTATAGGGCTAGAGCCCCCCGAATTGGAGCTATGATAAGCAGTTTTTTCACAAAATCTCAAAAACCGATTAGGGTATTGAAACAAAATTTGATACATGTTTTACCCACAGCTAGACGCAATAAATGGTTTGATTAGCTTAACTGTATTTCTTCCAGTGGCGTCCCACTGGGTAGGTAGTTGGGAGAATATTGCCCTAAGTTTTTTATTTGTAGGATTTTTTAACTTTAGGTGCAATTTTTAGAAGCCTTGAAGTATTTTGTTGAAAAACGGTACTCTTGTTTCATTGCGGTAGGATTCACCATTTTCCAGTAAAATCGATTTTAAAATTTTCGGTTTTTTAAAATTCGGTGAAAAGGCTAAGGTTTTTTTTGCATATCTCAGCAAACACTTAATTTAAAAAAAATAAATTTATTAGAAGTTCTATACTAGCGACAAATAATAATAATACATAATCAACTTGGGGATTTATTAGATAAAATGCCACTGGATTTACGTTTAGGGCACTTCTTTCAACATGATGGGGTACCAGCTCACTACGGACGTCAAGTAAGGAATTACCTTGAAGAAAATTACCAGGTGGATTGGTAGCCATAGCCTGGCCACCAAGATCACTTGATTTAAATCCCCTTGATTATTATTTTTGGGGACACATGACTGGTACTTGCTTAAGAATTAGTTTCCCGTGTGGTTCACAATCAAATTTGATTTGCAATTGGTTATTCTTTTTTGTTTTATTTTAAAACTCTCTTAAAATCTCCATGAAAATAAATATTTAAAAAACAAAGGAATCTAAAAATATGTTTAATTTAAAAACGTTACATTCTGTCAAATTACAATAATAGAAGGTTTTATTAACAAAAAATTTAAAATTAAAAAAAAATTACATTAAAACTATGAAACTAAAAAAAAATAATAGTAATATTAGGCTCCACCCCGTGCGACGTCACTGGAAAAATATTTTAAAGTAACATCCTTTAATACATATGCCTTGTCGCTAGTCGAACTTCTAATAAATTTCAAGTTTTAATATTAAGTGTTTGCTGGATATGCAAAAAAAACCTTAGCCTTTTCACCGGATTTCAAAAAACCGAAAATTTTAAAATCGATTTTACTGGAAAATGGTGAATCCTACCTCAATGAAACAACAGTACCTTTTTTCAACAAAAGACTTCAAGGCTTCTAAAAATTGTACCTGAAGTTAAAAAATCCTAAAAATAAAAAACTTAGGGCAATATTCTCCCAACTACCTACCCAGTGGGGCGCCACTGGAAGAAATAAAGTTAAGCTAATTAAGGGTATGGTCCGAAAGTAACTAGTGTCGTGGTTTAGCGTTCCGTATTTAACCAAATGATAGCGGTAACCAAGAAATAGGTTTATTTTGGAACACGGTTTTCGGATACGACGTCACCCAAATGTCAAAATGCTCACCGGCTTTAAACGCCGGTTACAAGTGGTTTCTCCTGTCACTTGTCATTATAAAATATTGTTATGAATTTAATTTCAAAATATTTGGCCGATGGTTGGTAATTTATTAAGAGAATGAATCTCAATGAAATTATAAGTAAGTGTATTTAGCATTTCTGTAAATTATCAGTCTGTCGTGAACTTTTCAAAATTAAAGGTTATGATTTTAACGAACATAGTGATTTTTCGTCCCGAATATAACCGGATTTTTATAGTTGATCTGTCATTTGTCGAGGTTAACCGTGGTTACTGGTGGTGATATTCGGACCATACCCTTAATCGTTTATTGCGTCTTGTCATGGGTAAAACATGTATCAAATTTTGTTTCGATACCCTTATCGGTTTTTGAGATATTGTGAAAAAACTGCTTATCATGGCTCCAATTCGGGGGGCTCTAGCCCCATAACGAAGCGTTTTTGAAGGTATATTAATAGAGGGTATTAGTCTTATTTTTGGATGTACTTTATCTCCTTAAAATATTGTCAGCTAATTTCGGGACACCCTGTATACATATTATACGCAAATCATTTGAAAGCTTCATTTATTTACAACCATGTATGTAATAATGACATTTCACCTATCTTTGAAAGGTGGAAAGTTGACGTTTCTTGACTTTTACTTTCCACCCGGGTGGAAAGTGAGCACTTTCCACCCGGGTGGAAAGTAAAATTGTTATTTTTTGTAATTTTATTAAAAATCGATATCTCAAAATAGTAAATTTTTTTTTTTTTAAATTTTAATAAAAATCGATATCTCAAAATAATATACAAACACACCAACACACAACTCATTACACAAATTCAACAACAATAATTTTATTTTTTATTTCTTTAAATGAATTATACCTAAATGACATTTATAAAAAACAAAAAATTAACATGGTTTATGTTTTACTTATTTACATTAAATATTACATTGGCATTATTGTAGGCAGTCACAGATATGTTTAAACCTTGCTGAAATTCTTCTTTTGAAAGGTTTATTTCATGATTATTTGAAGTTAAAGTAGTGTTAGTAAAACTTGAACTTGGCTTTGAAATCAATTTTGCCGTATTAACCTGAGTAGAAACCGAACTGTCTATGTATCCCTCAGCTACTGTGCTAGATTTCCAGCCTCCTAACCGCTTTATTTGCATAAGATCGCCACCGTTATTTGCGAGCAAAGTAGCCGCTGTTCTTCTGAAACAGTGACCAGTAAAACCTTCAGTATTCAGCTTCAGAAAAGCTGCAATTTTTTTTGGAAACTGACTTAAAGTGTTGTGCCCAATACATTGTTTACTAATTTTTCCATATCTTATTTGCATAAAAAGCTTTCCATCCTGTATATTTTTCCGTAAAGTTATGTACTCCTTAAGTGGTGCAATCCATTTATTATCAGTTATCATAAATGATCGTGGCTGGTACGTTTTGCTATTTTGTATTTCAATCGCGACCTTTTCTTCTAAAAAGTGAACGTCTGTTGTTTTCATTTTGTATAATTCATCTGATCGGCAGGCGCCTGAGACACCAATAACCAATGCGACCTACAAATGTATAAAATAATAAGTTAATATAGAAATAGTCAACCTTTTAGCCTAAAATACCTTTTGAACAAGAAATTCCATAGGTGCTTGTTCCAAAAATGTTTCAATATTATCCATAGACAGTGTGGTCGATTTTTTCGGCTTGTATCCTTTGTTTTGCTTTTTTAAAAATGCTAATAGCTTTGCGTGTTTAGATATGTCTACTTTTTCCCTAATTGATAGAGTGGTCCTCAACATTGAATATATTGACCAAAGCGTTGATATTTTCTTTGTCTTGGCATTTTCACTAAAATAAGCTAGTAGCGCCGATTCAGAACCAGGATTTTGAACTTTGTTTCCAATACACCATTCTTTAAAACAGTTATATGCCTTGTCATATCTCGGGCGGCTTTTAGTTGGCAGAAGATCTTCTTCTACTATTTTTGCTGCTTCTCGAATTTCTGGGGGAGTAGCAGCCAAATCAAATTCCTCATCTGAGAGCATTTTTTTGGTGTTTTGTAAAAACTTTGACACTAACGTTTTAAAAAAATAATATATTGTTTAGTGACATGGAAACCATATTCCAAAAATGATATTTGCCATCTTGATGTGTATTATTACCTACGTTATTTTATCACCTGCGGTTATTTGAAATTCTAAATGTCTGTCTACTTTTGCAATGGAAAAGTCAAAATGACATTTACCTTTTAATAATTATTTGAACTCAAAATAATAAGAAGTGGATGTTGGATGTGGTTGTAAATAAAATAGTATACAAACCTCGGTGAAAAGTTTCATTACTGTCTCTGAGATATAGTTTACCTCGACGCTTCGCGTCTCGGTAAACTATCTAATCTCTCGACAGTAATGAAACACTTTCCACCTCGGTACGTAATATACTATTTCCATTTACATTCATAATTGTATTGTATAAACAATTTATAATTATTTGCATTATCTTTATTTTTCCAGGTCTATGTGAAGTAGAAAATGGATCGTCTAATATTATCCTAGATATAGAAGAAAGCAGAGATTCATGTAAGTAACAATGCAATAGTTCTTTTAAATTTTAATGCAATAGTGTCACTTTTATGAATGATAGATCAGGGTCGATAATTTTTGAAACCAAAAAAAATAATAGTAGGATGAAACCCATTGGAAAAGGAAGAGAATATAACAAAAATGAAAGGAAAAATAATTTACGGGCGATCCGAGGTCGGGAAGTGGAAGGGGGTGGGTTTTTAAGGGTAGAAAACGATTTATCTCGATTTCCGGCAAAACTACAAGTCCTATGGAAAAACGTTAAATGGCAAAGTTGTAGGTAATAAAAAGATCTACACTCTTTTTACATAACCTCAAAATTTTTGTGAAAAATTCAAATACCTAACCAAGTTTTTGGTTTTTTATTTTTCTTTTACAAAAAAAAATTTTTTTCACGAAATTTGGTGAAAACTTACCTTTTTATGTCCCAAACACACTGTAATTTTTTTGATTTAAAATATTTATTTTTTCACCTTATTTTGACTTAATATCGAAAAAGCACCCTAATTTTCAATCGAAAATTCTCACGTCAAAATGTCTGCTTTTTTAAAAAAGTCGGTGGGCTTTTTGTTCGTTGAAATCTCTACTTTCTGATGGTGTAAAATAATATATATATTACTATCGTAAATGTTCTCAAAAAATGCAAAGAAACGAAAAAAACTCGAATTCGATTTTTTTTTAATCATTATGTACAATTTAGAGCTATTTATTAAAATTTATACTTTAATTACTCGAAAAACGTAAGATTCCAATTTACATTGATAAACAAAAAAATTACAAATCCATAAAACATAAAGATCGCAGAAAGATGCGAAAATAGTTGTTCTAAATATAATTAAAGGTAGGATTTAAAGGGGATTTCATCACATTTACCATAGTAATGTATATTTTTTTTACACCATCAGAAAGTAGAGACTTCAATGAACAAAAAGCCTACCGACTTTTTTAAAAAGCAGATATTTTGACGTGAGAATTTTCGATTGAATATTAGGGTGCTTTTTCGATATTAAGTCAAAATAAGCTGAAAAAATAAATATTTTAAATCAAAAAAATTACAGTGTGTTTGGGACATAAAAAGGTAAGTTTTCACCAAATTTCGTGAAAAAATATATTTTTTTTAAAGTTAAAAATAAAAAACCAAAAACTTGGTTATTTGAATTTTTCACATAAATTTTGAGGTGATGTGAAAAAAGTGTAAATACAAAAGTTGTAGATCTTTTTATTGCATACAACTTTGCCATTTAACGTTTTTCCATAGGACTTGTAGTTTTGCCGGAAATCGAGATAAATCGTTTTCTACCCTTAAAAACTCACCCCTTTCCACTTCCCGACCTCGGATCGCCTGTCAATTATTTTTCCTTTCATTTTTGTTATATTCTCTTTCTTTTCCAATGGGTTTCATCCTACTATTATTTTTTTTCACTTTTTGCCATTTTCAGCCCTGGTCTAGGCTAGGCAATGTAATTTGATATAATTAATCAAAGACTTTGTAGCACATTATTTCGCTTTTATTTCTTTTGTCCCTCTGTAAAAGTATTATGTCCCACAATTTCTACGTTTTTGGGACCGTTAACATGTTCTTTGAACCACTGCGTTTTTTATAATTTTTTATTTCTCGGATCGGTTTTTACGTAATCTTTTAGGCACCTCCAAATTTATTAATATTTTGTATGTAAGTATAAGATTCTCTTTAAGTGAAGTAAGAAGTAATAGGACTTGTTTTAGGTAAGTTAAGACTCAAATTCAATATTTTAGATGTTGGTGTAGAGGTAGACAGTTTGAGTTTATAACTAAGCCTGGCGTAAAAATTGGAATTAATTTAATAAAATTAATACCGTGTGAGCAAAAATTATTTGCATCAAAGAGGGCTTGGATTAAAAAAAGTAGGGCTTGGTTTAGATCACAATGATATGGGGACGATATATCTAACCAAATTTTTAATGGTTAGATATATCGTCCCCATATCATTGTGATCTAAACCAAGCCCTACGTTTTTTAATCCAAGCCCTCTTTGATGCAAATAATTTTTGCTCGTGTTATCAACCTAATTTTAAAGTCACTAAAACACAAAAATACAATACGAAAATATACTACGTTTATTTTGACTTCTTTTATAAATATTATCAAATAGGACGAAGCCGTGCGCTGTCGAGTCTCAACGCCAAGTGTGTGTTCCCTTCTCCGCTGTTCCCGTCCAGCCGAGTGGGTCACCGTCAGCATAATCCAGGAACCCATAAATCTTATTGTAATGGGTTCTTAAAGGGAGTTGTTGATAACACTCGCACGGTATATCGGGTTATAGGGAAAAAGCCCCTCGGGATAGCCTGCGCTCTCTAAACGTGATAATAATGAATAAGAATACGGTGACTTTCACCGCATTCAAACATAATTAACAAAACAAACAAATGGTAAAAAAGCAGAGAGATCGTAATTTCGTTTATTTATGAAAACAAATTTGAACGTCATTAAGCCGTTGTTAAAAGCACATTACCATTTTTAAATGTTATAATTTTACCTAATGTTATTATTTCAGTAATTAGTAGTTTCGTTTACGTGACCGTTTGAGTGAGGGTAATGAAACACCAAAAATGTCAAGGTTTTTGTGTAATTAAAAATTTAAAAGTTGCTAATTATTTAATAAAATTATTGGTTAATAATTATTAATACAAAATTTACATACATTTTTTTAGTGATTTATTTTAATTTCTATCTTTGCGAGATCTGTTAATGTCACACAGCACTATAAAAAAAAAGTAGAAAACCTAATAGGCTGTAGAGATTGCACACTACCATAATCTTTGTACTAACAGAGTTCCTGCTGGGAGAGAAGGCATCTGACCGGCGAGCCGTGCGCTCAGACGTATTTTTTCACCCATAAAACTTAACTTTTGTTTGCACGAGATAAGCTGTAGGGGAGACTCTGGCAAGAAGAATCACTTAATTTTAAATGCCTGCCAAAGCGTTCCGATTGTTCTCATATTTTCAGGAAAATGAAATACTTAATTTAAAGCATACCTTTAGAAACAAAACTTATTTATTAAAAACACAAAAGAAAATATATTTTCCTTTCAAAAACAACATAAACCAAAACTCTGCGTTTGGTTCCTTTTGCCCAGACCCGCGGGCATAAAGAACCTTTGTCTTGGGCAAAATGAACCGACATATAAAATGCCTTTGGGCAACATAAACCTTAAAAAATAATATTATTATTTAGTGTTTTTAATGAGCTTAAAACCGTTCCCTTGCAAGTGTCACAGACAGCGTTGCCACAGGTGGCTCGTTCGAGCCAGATTTGGCTCTTTTGGACTCAAAGCTACTCGTTGGCTCCTCTTTATTAAAACTGACTCTTTATTAGAATTCGGTTAATTTTTTTGTTGATTTCGAGGTTGATCTGTTGAGTTTGACTATTTTAAGTATTGCTGAAGTGAAATTGAACTGAGTGAACGCAGAATGTCGCAGTACGGATCGTTGTTGGGATGGAGTAACATATCATAACGGTTACGAAACATATTCACGGACACACCCCGCCGAGCAACCGGATCAGGTCAGCTAGAGAGCAAAACCGCGAACGCACCCCAACCGCTGTGAGCTGTCAGCAGTGTCACTTGTCTTGTCAGCGTCATCTGTTTGACATTTTATGATGATGTATGTTTTGTTTTCACTCAAATTTTCGGGAACCGGTATTAATTTAAAATTTAACTTAAAGACGAAAACAATGAATTCTGTTGAATATTTACTTGAAATACAAGCTAGTCATATGAGTACTTAAAAATATAATATTTCCAATTCCAAAAATCACTAATAAATATTTTTTGTTTGAAAAAGCTCGTTCCGGTATGAATTTGGCTCGTTTTCTTCACTTCATCTGACTCGAAAAAAAAATGCTTGTGGCAACACTGGTCACAGATATAGACACCAGTATATGGTAGTCGGCACATAAGTGATGCGCCCACTTTTGGCAGAAATTACACTGAATCCATCAGTTCCTTTTGCCCTATTTGTAAGTTAAAATATATCAATCCGTTTAAAATAAATGGATTTCAGATACCGCGGAAATATTTTGAGGATAAGTAAGGCGAAAGATCCTTTTTTCATCTATTCAATCATGATGTTACACATTTTTACTGTTTAGAAATAGTTTCAAAACTCCTGAACGCTGTTAAATGATTCAGAACGTACATATTTCTATATTTACTGTAAAATATGAAAAAAACACTTTACCGTAATATATTTCACAACAAACACTGCAGAAATGCGGCGGCTATCGAAACTAGATGACAAAATTAGAGGGGCAAATTTAAATTTTAAAATATTTGATTGATTCCTTTTGCCTATATGGTTCTTCTTGCCCGAGTCTCCCCTACGTATCTAAAGGTGAATGCCTATGAGTTTACCCTATTAGAACAGTGTATATTATGCAAAAATTATCACATTAACTTAACAACAACTTAAAAGCCTTATACAGTGTGACCAGTAAAGTCCGCATCATATGGGATTTTTTTTATTAATAAGTAACTTTATTCAAAATTTGACTTTGGCATCAAGTTCTGCTTCGATCGAGATGAAAATTAAGCAAATAAATAGTAGTCATGTGATTCGCATTATCTATCAAATTTTAATTTTTTCTAAAAAATAATTCAAAAGTGCAGGGGTTGTTTCGGAAAATAGCGAAAAAGTGATTGGAAAAAGTTTTTTTAATTGCAGTTTCTAGCCCACATGCAAAATTTCAGCTGCATAAGATAATTTTGATTTTTTACCTATATTTTGTAAATTGCACCACTTTTGCAAAATAAGACTCAACGCAACCTATATAAAACTTTTTAGTTTTGACAAGGCTTTATTTCAGATAGGTACATTTTCTTTAAAGTAGCGCCTTATTAAATGTGTGTTTTTCTACAAAATCAAAATTGGGCTATTAAAATTTGGTCGCATGTGATGCAAAGTTTATTTGTTTTTGACCCTGTATAAGGTAACTTCATAAAATAAGTATTTTTGAAAACGTAGTTTGTGTCTGAAAGTAATACACCTTAATATTAAGACAAAAAATAACATAGTGTCATCAGTAAAGTGTTCATTAAATCGTTGAAAATAGATAAACTTTACGTTGTTAAACTAAAATTTATTTTCCTCTTAAAAAACACTTTACTGAAGACACTGTGTTCTTTTTTGTTTTAGTTTTTAACGTGTATTACTTTCAGACACAAACTACGTTTTCAAAAATACTTATTTTATGAAGTTACCTTATACAGGGTCAAAAACAAATAAACTTTGCATCACATGCGACCAATTTTTAATAGCCCAATTTTGATTTTGTAGAAAAACACTCATTGATATGGCGCTACTTTAAAGAAAATGTATCTGAAATAAAGCCTTGTCAAAACTGAGGAAGTTTTATGTAGGTTACGTTGAGTCTTATTTTGCAAAAGTGGTGCAATTTACAAAATATAGGTAAAAAATCAAAATTATCTTATGCAGCTGAAATTTTGCATATGTGCTAGAAACTGCAATTAAAAAACTTTTTCTTATCAGTTTTTTCGATATTTTCAGAAATAACCCCACTCTTGAATTATTTTTTGGAAATAATTAAAATTTGACAGATAATGTGAATCACGTGACTACTATTTTTTGCTAAATTTTCATCTCGATGGAAGCAGAACTTGATGCCAAAGTCAAATTTTGAATAAACTTATTAATAAAAAAAAATCCCATATGATGCGGACTTTACTGGTGACACTGTATATACAAAAATTATCACATTGACTTAACAACAACTTAAAAGCCTTATATATCCACTTTAAAAAAATTTTGACGACACTTTTTTTGTTTCCAGCTATAAGCCAGGAAACCTCACCCAAGGAACTGCCGATAGTGGGCGAACCCAACGTAGATATCTTTTTAGAACTGTCCTTTCCCAAAGGCCCGCCGCTGTTTTTTCTCGACGAAAAAAAGCTGCAGCTCCTGGCTCCGATAGATAGAGATGAAAATAATTTATCTCATATAGTTTTTCAGGTAACCCTTTTCAGCTAGATATTAACATTAAATATAATTTTAAAGTTTTTTTAAACAGTTTTAATGATTTTTGAGATTTAATAGAATTTTCCAAATTATTATATTCTATCAAACAAAAAATAGATTTATAAGCTAATGTTTTAGACACTCTATCATAAAAATTTTGATTAGTTCTTGTTTTATAATTATGATGGTCATAATTAAAAGAACAAACATTTTTTAAAAAATCAGGCAATAAATTATTTCTAATTTTATGTATAACGATACATACTAAATAAAAAATTAAATTTCTGACATTCAACCAATGTAAATTTTTCAACATAAAATTAATTTTTGTATATTTGTCACAATTTAAAATAATCCGCATTGCCTTATTTTGTAAAATTTGTTATTTATCAAATATTTCCTCACTAGCACAATATAAATGGAAGAACAATAAAGAAAATGTGGTAATATAATAGTATTAAATACAGTTTTTTTAGAAAACAAACTTTAATTAGAACTGATTCTTTTAAAATAACCTACTTTATAATACTAGTACTAAATAATTAAAAAAATTTAATTTTGAATCAATGATTATCCCTAAATAATTAAAACTGTTTACTTATTCCAATTTTTCACCATCAATTACAACATTTATATTTTAACAATTTAAATTATTACCCATAACCGTACATTTAGTTTTTGAAATATTGTATTTTAATTTATTTACTTTTCGCCAATTTAATAATATATTTATCTCAGAATTTAGAGTTTTTAGACCATCAAAAATATTTATTTAACATTAATGTAAATTAAGGTGTCATCAGCAAACATTTGTAACTTATACATTTTTAAAACTAAAGGCATATCATTGATGTATAAAATAAATAATATTGGACCTAGACATACTTCCTTGAGGAACTGCTATATTATTTATTTTTTTATTTAAATATGTTTTTGATATTTTTGTTTTTTGTGACATGTTACTTAAATAATTTATAAACCATTTATAAATGTTTCCGCTAGTACCATACTAATACAATTTACTCAATAATCTAGCCCTGTCAATTGTTTCGAATGCCCGTTTAAAATCCAAAAATACAGCTATAACATTTTCAACTTGATCAATGGTTCTATCACACGTCTCAATCACACATTGAATGGCTGTCTCTGTCGAGTACCCTTTTCGAAAACCAGCTTGAACGGAAACGAACATTTTGTTGACATCAATGAATTCTAATAACTGTTTATATACGATTTTATATATTATTTTACCATTAATGGCTTAAGTTAAATATAATTTGGTAGTGCGCATGCGCCTCACAGCGCACCTGCGCATAACTGCTGAATGGACATCGTTACCGATCGGAGAACAACTGCATGCTTGTTACTTGTCAGTCTTGTATTTATCGAACCCCGCATAGTCTGACACCTTTTTATTTACAATTTCCGAAGCGAACTGTGTTCAACGTTTTCTGTCCATGGGTCTCTATTTTACCCTTTTACCACCCGCTTGACTCAAGCTTCTAGTACGCGCGCGAGAGGTCGCTTGAATGTTCGAGAGCGGTGTCCGCGAGAATCGAGATCTCCAATTTTCCAGTAACTTTGTTGCGGCCGTCTATCCATCGCCGCTTGTGTATATTTTCGTTTTTAAGGAATTTTTCTTTAATTTTTTGGTCTCCTTAAATTCTACTGCTATTCTTGCATTATTATAAACCGTCCTTGAACGCCAAGACTCTCCCATTTATTAAAATAATTAAAATGTTATGGGTCTATTTTGCATTTCAATCGCAGTCGTTTTACTTTTACCACGTTTTTTTTTAATGATATACCACAAGAAATAAATTAATTGTAAATACCAATGCAGTTTGCGGCTACTGTTTACTTTTGTTTTTATTTAATAATGAACTGTAAGTGATCGCATAATTAGTTCAACGCGATTTTTATTATTTTGATTTATTAAATATACCGGATGTCCCTGAAGCGGTAATATAAAAATGAAATTGTGTTTAAGAGGATTTTAATTTTAGTATGTAAAGTCATTAAGGTACTAGTGAGCAAACTTTCCTAAAAGCCTCGTAAAATAGATTTATTTTTTTCCCCAATTTATTATACAGTGTCACCAGTAAAGTCCGCATCATATGGGATTTTTTTTTATTTATAGCTTTATTTAAAATTTGATTTTGGCATCAAGTTCTGCTTTAATCGAGATGAAAATTTAAGCAAAAAAATAGTAGTAACGTGATTCGCATTATCTGTCAAATTTTAATTATTTCCAAAAAATAATTCAAAAGTGGGGTTATTTCTGAAAATATCGAAAAAAGTTATAAGAAAAAGTTTTTTTAAATGCAGTTTCTAGCCCACGTGCAAAATTTCAGCTGCATAAGATAATTTTGATTGTTTACCCACCACGAAAATTTATTTTCCAATTAGTGAACACTTTACTGATGACACTGTGTTCTTTTTTGTCCTAATATTAAGGTGTATTACTTTTAGACCCAAACTACGTTTTTAAAAATACTTATTTTATGAAGTTACCTTATACAGGGTCAAAAACAAATAAACTTTGCATCACATGCGACCAAATTTTAATAATCCAATTTAGATTTTGTAGAAAAACGCACATTTAATATAGCGCTACTTTAAAGAAAATGTATCTGAAATAAAGCATTGTCAAAACTAAGAAGTTTTATGTATAAGTTGCGTTGTCTTATTTTGCAAAAGTGGTGCAATTTACAAAATATGGGTAAAAAATCAAAATTATCTTATGCACCTGAAATTTTGCATGTGGGCTAGAAACTGCATTTAAAAAAATTTTTTCTTATAATTTTTTTCGATACTTTTAAAAATAACCCCACTTTTGAATTATTTTTTTGGAAAAACTTAAAATTTGACAGATAATGCGAAATCTAATCACGTGACTACTATTTTTTTGCTTAATTTTCATCTCGATCGAAGCAGAACTTAATGCCAAAGTCAAATGTCGAATAAAGCTATTAATAAAAAAAAATCCCATATGATGCGGACTTTACTGGTCACACTATAAGTACTACTGTATACCTATGTGTATAAACAACGTGTTAATATTCTTATAAAAGCTTCTAAATAACATATTAGTATATTTAATTACTGCATTTTTATAAACAAAATTTCGCAATTTCCTATATTAAAGGTAAAAATAAATGCTGGGTTTGAATGAAAAAAGAACATAAATACGACACAATTAACTATACCGTTATTACAAAATTATCACAGGTTTGCAAAAATCAGCACAATTTATGTATAAGTCGTGTTCAATCGAGTTTAACCCACTTTTACCAAAACTGTATTTGCATTATTATTTGTTAATTACACAACAATAAATGCGGCGACGTCCATATTAATACTGGTAAACTAAGGCTTACCTATTTCTATTTGAACTTATACAGTGTGTGTATAAAGTCTGGAAACGACTTAATAACATCACAATTTACTGGCCGATTTAAACCAAATTTGGTACAGTTGTGTAAGAGGATCTAACGCACCGAATGACGTAATTGGCGTTGTTGCCAGCTTTTTAGTTTGTCTGGAATTCGAACGAATTTTATATTTTTAAATATAACACCCTGTATATTTTTACATTTTTAAATTCCACATAAAATTATAATTATTTTTTATCAAATGCATTATTAGTCTATACTTCATAGTTTCCGAGATATTGACTCTCGAAAAGTGACATTTTTGAACTTTGACAGCTTCTAACTTTCTAACAGTATGTCTTAGAGCAAAACGGTTTACATGTCCCTCCTATCTTCAATTTTTATTATCTTCACAAAAAAATCAACTTCCAGTTAAACCGGAACAACTATATTTCCTGCTTTCGAGTTACATCCGGTTTAACCGGAAGTTGATTTTTTTGGGAAGATAATAAAAATTGAAGATAGGGATATGTAAGCCGTTTTGCTCTAAGACGTACTGTTAGAAAGTTAGAAGCTGTCAAAGTTCAACAATGTCACTTTTCGAGAGTCAATATCTCGGAAACTATGAAGTATAGACTAATAATGCATTTAATAAAAAATAATTATAATTTTATGTGGAATTTAAAAATGTAAAAATATACAGGGTGTTATATTTAAAAATATAAAATTCGTTCGAATTCCAGACAAACTAAAAAGCTGGCAACAACGCCAATATCGTCATTCGGTGCGTTAGATCCTCTTACACAACTGTACCAAATTTGGTTTAAATCGGCCAGTAAATTGTGATGTTATTAAGCCGTTTCCAGACTTTATACACATACTGTATAGTGTGTCCACGGATAGAGTTTGGAAGAGGAATTACTTTTTTATTAGTAGGTATAGAAGAAAAAGTCATTCTGTATAAAAACGTCTGCTTGTGCTGAAACTATAATTTCGAATATCAGATTTTAAGAAAAAAGTTAACTCTATTTACAATGAAATGACGATGAAATAAGTGACATTTTTATTGAAAGATCTAAGGTAGCACCAAATAAATTTACGCACTAGTATTAAAATAAAATATTACTTTTATAAAAATATTGTAATTAAGAAATTTAACCACAAAAGTTATATGTAACAGGCACTTTTATGTTTTCCTTTGTAATCGTTTCATTGTCAGTTTCAGTAAGCAATAACGCAGAATTTTTTGATATAATGTTTTTAAAAACCACGATATGAAGTGGAGAAATGCTATTTATCAGATTTATTATGGTTTCTACATGAGTAAATTGAATTTTTTAGACGGGGATAAAAGGCGATACTAAATTTCAACCTTAACATGCATTTAAATTATACAGTTCTTTAAACACACAATATCAGGAGCGTATCTAAGAAATATTTATGTTCCTAAAAAAAAAACAAAGAAAAATTAGGTTAAATAGCGAAATTAAAACAGTAAGTATGTACCGGGTGCACAACATAGATATTTTAGATATTAGTATAGTTGCAAACCTCAGATTTTGAGGATAGAAAATTGTATTTAAGGGTTTGTTCCTAATATTTGTTTAAAAATGATTCGTCGTCGTGTTTTTAGTTCGAGAAAGAAGAGAACAGGTCAATTAAACTATAAAACTTATAAAATCGGATATACAAACAAACAAAACCAGAAAGAAAAAACCATTCTTCGATGTTATTGCCTACCTAACCTCAAGTCAAATATTAGTTGGTATATAACTTGTATTGACTTTTACAATTTGGCAAAAAGTTGGGTACGTGTACAACATTTTCAAGCACCATTTTTTTGAATATGAAAAAATTTTTGCCCGAGAACTTGACCCGTGAAATACTTTCACCCTTGGATTAATATAAACATATCTAGGTGTTTACTTCCTTCTTTTATATAACATAAGTATGGAGAAAATCATCGTTTAAACTTTTTAAACCGATATATTGACCGAAAAATAGGCGTAGGTACAGGGTTATCCAACCAAGACTAGACAAGGCGATTTTTTGACTTTTCCTGTACTTTTATAAAAAAACTGAAATAGTTATCTTAAGTCATTTTCTCCCGCGAATTCGAATATCTTCAGCAAAAAACAATTGAACATCAAACAAAAGTACTAGGGGTCACTTTGATATTTTTTTAAATGGAACACCCTGTATATTTTTACATTTTTAAATTCCACATAAAATTATAATTATTTTTTATTAAATGCACTATTAGTCTATATTTCATAGTTTCCGAGATATTGACTCTCGAAAAGTGACATTTTTGAACTTTGACATCTTATAACTTTCTAACAGTACGTCTTAGAGCAAAACGGCTTACATGTCCCTATCTTCAATTTTTATTATCTTCCCAAAAAAATTAACTTCCAGTTAAACTGGAACAACTATATTTCCTTCTTTCGAGTTACATCCGATTTAACCGGAAGTTGATTTTTTTGGGAAGATAATAAAATTTAAAAATAGGGACATGTAAGCCGTTTTGCTCTAAGACGTACTGTTAGAAAGTTATAAGCTGTCAAAGTTCAAAAATTAAAACACAACAACAAAAATGGCGCCGAGCCGGTTCTGGAGTGTATTTTGAACATGTCGCTAACGAAGGACAGGCCGATAACCAGAGGTTTGTGCGCATGCCCAATCCTGCTGGGAGGAAAGACATCTGACCGGCGAGTCGTGCGCTCAGACGCATTTTTTCACTCATAAAACTTAACTCTTGTTTGCGCACAGGTACATGTGTATGATAATAACATGTATGGCTTTGTTAAATGTTTGAAAATATTTTCGGGGAAGTTAAAAAATGTCTGGAATTATTCTATTTAGAGCAAAAAAATTTTCAACCCGAAATATTCAAAACTTTTTCTCAAAATGCAAAATTTGTCCTACTTATTATTGCTGTACATAATGTTGCTTAGGCTAATAACAACAATGAAATTTTTGTTAAAAACTCAGAAAAATACCGGTAATTCTTGTGTCATTTTTGTTTCACATATTTCCTGGGTCAAAACCTAGCAGCAATTCAACACCAATTCACGCCTGGTTAAAAATTAACCACAAAATTATCAATACAATAATAATTGGTTTAAAAAATATCTTATTGCATTTTGACAATGAAAACGTTAATGAATATTTGCAAATAAACCACAATAACAAATGCCCAGTTCTTTGAATCTATGTTAATTTAAATCTAGGCTAAGAATATTTCAGTCAATGATATTGTACAATGTACAGTCGTCCATTCCAGACCTCGATTTGGTAATTTTCATTCCCCAAAACCACTCCACTACACCATAATAATATCTTTTTCTATTTCACGTTCATAATAAGCTTAGTACGATACGCATTTACGTATCGTAATGAAGCTATTTCGATACGCGTTTTTTTTTATTTGATGTTGGTAACATTTAAATGTTTTATTTCATTGGCGCGGCCTTTGTGATTTACGAGAAAACCCATTTTTCGCAGAGGAAAAATAGCTTGATAACCTACTTTTTGATTCTGTGTGGACGTGTGGATAACAGTCATGTAGGTATGTTGGTTGCATAAATCTATAAATCAATCTTTTGTAGATGCTTCAAGCTATCATTTTCTGCCAAATCCTATCCAAAATTCAATCTACTAACCTTCCAATATCGATTTTAACTTCAACTTTATTTGAATTTTCCATCTTCCCTATACTAAATTGCAATGCCGTGACGTAAAATCACGTCTTTTGAAATTCGAAAAAAAGTAGCAAAATCTCCCGAATTTCCGAACGCTCTGTATATGAACCGAATGTACAAGGATCACACAACGTATTCCGTCCAATTTCAAATCTCATATCGCTAAAATAACTTTAGAATCTCGTGGTAAAAATGGGTCAATAAATCAAAAAATGACAGTTTGCAAAATAATTTTTGTTGTCCAGAGGCTACTATGATAAAAAATGGTATTACCAACATAAAATTTAGACATAAAAATTTACAAAATTTGAAGGATTTATTTTCTTTTTAAAATGTATTTTTCTTGATTATAAAAGGTGAAATAGAAACAAATGTATAAAGCACAGGTTTCATAAGGCGTTTTAGCGCACGTGTCAATAAAAAACTCGCCACTTTGTGGCTCGTTTTTTAAAATAGACGCG
Organism: Polydrusus pterygomalis; assembly: GCA_963969555.1. Lineage (NCBI taxonomy): Eukaryota > Metazoa > Arthropoda > Insecta > Coleoptera > Curculionidae > Polydrusus > Polydrusus pterygomalis. The sequence goes on from OZ018383.1 coordinate 15,247,245, forward strand.
TGCGCTAAAACTGCTTCTTATGAAACGTGTAGGTACTTTAATATACTATTCTATTCATAAAACTTTTTTTTTGTAAAATATGTTCACATAATGGGAAAAAAAATATTGCCCACAAAACGTCGTTTAAAAAAATTGATTACAAGGATTTCCGTACTTAACATTTGAAATTATAATAATTTTGTTGATTTTAATGGAATACGGTGAGAATTCTTGATGAATGAAAACTACTTAACATAATTAATTAGTGTTAGCGGTTTACCTACATTTTTACTTAAAACATAAATGATTCTTCTTATTCGCCTTTTTTTTTAATTACTATTATTAATCCTATCCCTTAATATCGTTAGGTGTAAGTTTTTTAAAAATTTATAAAAAACAAAAAGTATTACTCTAGGTAGTACCGTGCGAGCAAAAATTATTTTCATCAAAGAGGGATTTGCATCTAAGGACGTAATGCTTAGCCGTAGAGCTTAATACCTGTTGGGTGTCAGTTACTACCTGAATTAACAATCAATCAGTTATTCCGTCATCTTTGACAGTCGTTACAAGTAATTTGATTCATCGCAAATTTTTCCAATTTCTTGAACAATTCACACAATAGGTATTACGGAACAGCACAAAACATTCATGGTTGAAGCGTATTTTCGAAACGGGGTTAAAGTGGCAATACAATCCGGGTTTGTGCATGGACGATTTTCACGAACATTTTCCTAACGTTGCTTTTATTGCTGGGGATTTTTATTATTGCCTAAAAATAACCGTGGCTGTGTTTAGGGAAACTTAGGAGCTTGTTGCAAACGTTCGTAAAATAATGCAAAATACGCCAACAAATTGTATAAGACGCCTGTCTTAAGAAGTGGGAAGATCTTATGGAACATATAGGACTATTCTTAAGAAGCAGCTTAATTTATTTCCTTATAAAGTGCAAGTATTTCAAGAAATACAAGCCGCAGATTTTGAAAGACGCAGGAATTACTCTCAATTGTTTACCCAAAATTTATTGGAAATAAATGATTTATTAGACCTGACTTTTTTTCGGATGAAGCCTGGTTCCACCTCTCTAGTTATGTGAATTCTCAGAATACACGCATGTGAAGTAGTGAAAATCCCACATTGCACCCTCAAAAAATTGGTGACTGGTTAGCTGTTTCCCGAAGAAGAATAATTGTTGGTCCTATTTTTTTCCATGACACAGTTACAGTACAGCGGTATAGAGATAATATTTTGAATCCATTTGTGGAGCAAATACTTGACGACGAACTACGTTTTGGATATTTTCATGCACCATACAGCCGCCGAAACTATTAACTACTTACGCAATTTTTTCGACGACAGATTGATCAGTTTTCGATCAGACATTGAATTCCCACCTAGATCACCTTCTTTAACGGTTATCGACTACTTCGTTTTTCTTCATTTAAAGAACACTATTTTTAAAACACCAGTTGCAAATTTAGAACAATTACCAGAAAGGATTATCCAAGAATGTGGAAACATTTCTCCAGAGATGCTGGTCAACACTTTCGAAAATATGAAGAGACGTGTGAATTTATGCTTGGAGCATGGCGGTGGCCAATTTCCGCAATTTATGTATTTATTTTTCTTTCTGTATATTTTTACATTGTTAGTTTTGTAAAGAACAAAAATAAATTTGTATTTGTCTACTTATTTTATTACTCATTATGTCATAATATGAATTTGACAAAATTTTAACCTAGATTTGGTTAGATATATCGTCCCCATATTATTGTGATCTAAACCAAGCCCTACGTCTTTTAATCCAAGTAATCTTTGATGCAAACAATTTTTGCTCGCACGGTAGTACCCTAGTCATAAGTACTTTTGTAATTTTAATGACTTTTTTTTTTAATCCTTTTTTCTTTTCAGTTAATTTGTACCATAAGGTCAACCCATAAAGTTAAATCAATTCCTGTGATAGTAAGACTGACCGACATTAACGATAATAGTCCTCAATTTGTCGGAACGCCCTATGAGACCAGCATATCAGAGGTAAGAATTATTTGTAAGAAACTATGTAGGTAAGTTAAATTAAGGTGAAAAATACCAATTAATTTACGATATTAGGTTGTAACGTTCTTAGAATAAATATAAACGTGACAGATTAAGCGTGAGTCACATTCACATGTCACTTTAAGCTTATAGCTGTATAAATTTCGTTAGAGAATCGTTATTTTTTAAACATGTGGGGGGTGGGAAAATGTGGGAAATCTCCCGGATATGAAAAAAACACATGAAAAGAATACTACAAGTTTATATAAACTTCTTTCGTATCGGCCTCCTCTTCGGAGATATATGGGCTCCCAAAGAGCTCCCATGGAATTAAGTTTTTGACACATACTTAATTATTAAACCAACAGGTATATTTAAATTTTTTTTTCGTATGATGTATACCAGGTAAGACCCTTCAAATTACTATTCCAGAAACTGTTGCGAATTACTCACAGCTGCAGGGACGGACTAGCTGTGACACTAATGTGCCCATTTTTTTTACGCCCGGTATGATAAAAACTTTGGACAACGTTTTTTACATACCTTTAACTATTGACTAAAAATTAAGCACCTACCCTTCATTCATGTCGCTAATCCTAACCGTTTTCGGAAAAACGTCATTTTTAACGTATTTACATCATGTATATTTAGCGTATTTCAATAAAAGATACATCTTTGTTCCTATAAATTATAAATGTTCACTTTTAACTGCTTAATATTAATACATGATCGCAATAAAATGACGTTTTTCCGAAAACGGTTAGGATTAGCGACATGAATGAAGAGTACTTAATTTATAGTCAATGGTTAGGTATGTAAAAAACGTTGTCCAAAGTTTTTACCATACAGGGCGTAATAAAAATGGGCACATTAGTGTCACAGCTAGTCCGTCCCTGCAGTTGTGAGTAATTCGCAATACTTTCTGGGATAGTAATTTAAAGGGTCTTACCTGGTATACATCATATGAAAAAAAAATTGAAATATACCTGTTGGTTTAATAATTGGGTGTCAAAAACTTAATTCCGTGGGAGCTCTTTAGGGGCCCATATCTCCGAAGATAAGGCCGATACGAAAGAAGTTTATATGAACTTTTAGTATTCTTTCCACGTGTTTTTTTTATATCCGGGAATTTTCCCACATTTTCCCGGACTCCCTGTATATTACTTTGACTATAAATTCAATTTTTTTTTATCAGCAATGTTTTTTAAGCGTGTTTATTTGCTGTTAAAATACTATATTACCATACCTAACTTTTAGTTAACTCCTATTGGAACAACGGTATTCCAGAATATAAACGCCAAAGATAAAGATACCGGAGTAAATGGACAAGTAGAATATTCTATATTAAAAGGTAAGAATTTGAAAGTTAAAAGAAATTGGGTCAAAAATCAAAAAATAAAAGCTTCAGATTATATAAACCTATACTTGCTTACCATCTGATATTTTTTCATCCTTTGAAAAACATTTTTAAAATGTATCGTTAACTTGGATTAATCTGTCTTGGACCTATTTTATGCCCTTGCATTAATTTAACAAAGTCTGTAAAATCTGTTCGGCGATTCTATCGTTAAAATAAAGGGTTAAAGTCTGTTTCCTAATGCCTGACAGCTAAGAACCCTCATTAAAAATGCAAAATACAAATTTTAGCTTACCGGGTAAACATATTTTATATTTCGCCTGAAAGTATATCTTTTTAGTAACAATACAGGTAGTTTAAACAGTATATATGAATTTTTTTATCATGCCATATCTTTTGTACTGAATGTTCTTCGTTAACCCAGGTTTTGTCTAAATAAAAAATGGTCCTTTTTCACTTCTAATTTCGGCTTTTATCTCTTAGATACTGTCGTTTCCAAAAAATGATATCTTCTCTATCCAATAACATTGACTTTGTGTTTTTCCCAAGAAAAATTTAATTGATGTAAAATTTGCCACAATTTTTTTCTTCCTACGTTGGGTAAAGTCTCGCCTCCTTTTACAGCATTTAAAATTTCATCTAATGTTGGGATTTCTCGATTGAAATAAAAATTATGCACTTTTCTTCTTATGATACTTTTCGCATCCTCATCAATTATTTGTTTAGGTGTCCTTCCTGGCGACAGTTGCAGATTTTCTTTCCCTAAGAAACCTATAGATTGTTGATTCACTTACTCCAGTCATATTATTAGCTCACATGCTGATACTAGGTTTCAGACATAGACAATTTACCTTTAGATACCTACAGCTTATCTCCTGCGCAAACAAAAGTTACGTTTTATGGGTGAAAAAATACGTCCGAGCGCATGACTCGTCGGTCAGCTGTCTTCATTCGGGGAACCTTCGTGCATGCGCACAAACCTCGTGTTATCGGCCGTCCTACTTTATCGACAATAATCGACGCGCTCAAGAATACTCTCCAGAACCGGCTCGGCTGCCATTTTTGTTGTTGTGTTTTAAAGTTTCTCTTATCTGCGGATTCCTTGTAGTTTTCTAAAGTTTTCAGCTATCGGATCGGCTATCGTGGATTGTGGGACTGGTGTTTAATATTTATGGATTTCTGGTTTTTGTGTAGTTTAGTTAGTGAATTGTGTTTGTGCTTTTAGTGACTCGGATTGTAATATAAACAATGACTAGTACTAGTTGCAGCCGTTGTATAATTGTATTATGCCCAAATAGGGGTAAAATAAACCCTCTATGGTGGCATATGAGCAAGAATTTAAATTTTAAAGCCCGGACCAGCCTATTTTCCCATTCGTCAAACGATAATGTTGCAGTGCGCATGTCTAATAGTTCCCAGTTTTGTTTACATGCGCGAGGCCATAAAACTGCCACATTCGTGATTATTGTTTGTTTATCTAAAGGTAAATTGTCTATGGTTTCAGACAGTACTAGATGGTGTTTGGTGCACAAGTGCATCGTGCACATTTAAAACTATTGTCTTTGCTTTTAGGTCAAGCACCTTTTACAAAACACTGGGGAATAAGTATTCGCCATTTTTGTATTATTCTTATAATATACACACAAGCTTTCGATAGCAGGTTAAAAATAAAACTAAACTAAAGTCTCCACAGTGGACCTTTTCCCGTGCGTCATCAATCAACGATCAGGACTCAACGTGGTTAATAACTCTGCATCCTTATTTATTACAGTAACAAGTTTGAATAAAAGCATAAAAGAACGTCTCCAAGATTCCGCAATAAGACAAGAATAAAACTATAAACGTCAATTAATTACTTTTTTTATTTGTTTAGTTTACTACCGTTGTATTTTAGAACGTCATTGTCAACCTTATTTTGATCTGCCAATCTAATTCGTATTTTGTAAATTTGTGTGCCTTAAAACTGTTCCTTTTTCTAAAAATAGTTCTTTTTAGAGCTAATTATACCCACCGTCTGTTTTGGCGGTAAGTATTTATGGATTTTTATAATACCCAATTTATTTATTTTAAATATTCTAACCGTGAATGTTCTTTGAAAAGTTTACGGCAGTGGCTAAATTCCATTTAATGAAAAGATGTCAAAAATTTGTCTTTTGAGATTTTAATAGTCAATAAAACACCAAACTTTTCTAGATTTTAAGCTTTAAAAATAGTATTAAATGTAATAACATTTGTTTGTCAATTTCTTTTAGATAATAGAGAATGCTTAAAATAAATAATAATTTTTCGGGATATTATGTAGTTACGTCAAACGGTAGGCAGGCACGTCCATTTTATGAACTTAGACTTAGTTTTGACTTTTTTCGTCTCGTAATTTTGATTTGATTCATACGATTTTGATGACGTGAAAGTGATGACGCACGGGAAAAGAACCACTGTGGCGACTTTACCTCACTTGAAGTTGGAAATATTCTATGACATAAGCCACCTACCTGTATACCTATGCAATAATAAATAATCTAATTACTTAAGATCAGGTACAGGGTCTTCCAACGAGGACTGAACAGGGGCTCATTTTTGAGCTTCCTTGTATTTAAAGAAAAATCCAAAATAGCCAATCGATGTACTTTTTCCTGCAGAATTCAAAAATGAAACCAAAAATTTATTTGAACCAGAAACAAAAGAGTTACGCTATGGATAAGGTGTTTTTTAAATGGAACATAACTTTTTTTATACGATTTTTGGAACGAGTGATTTTTTGTCCGTTCTGATTAAAATATTTAATATTGTGACAGCTATTTTTATTAAATTTTAATGTTTTATCCAGTATAATTTAACTTTAACCTGTTTGAAACATACACTAGGTAATATAGGTATAATCACCTTTGAATCCTTCAAAGTCATTTCGGCAATATTATAGTAAATTTGTCAAATTTTTAGGTTTTACGACTCATGACCCTCAGCTGTGCTGTCAGGCTTCAAGAAACAGAGTTTAGAATACCGTAGTTATTTAGTTTATTTTAAACTAGGTTTTTACGAGTTTTCCACGTTTATATTTTTTGATATTTTAAGGGTCAAATCTTTCCTCTGATGAAGGTAGCGGAAGACACAGAGTCCATAGCGAAGATGGATATGGATACTTTGCTATTAAATACCCACACCAAGGTCAAGTTACCGTTAATAGGACCCTGGATTTCGAGAAAACGCAAAGATACTATGTTACCATATTGGCTACGGTATGTACGGCATTTTTTTTTTAATAACAATTAGTGTTGCCGCCAAGACGAGAGATTCTCGTCTCTTGTCTCGTCTGGCCCTCTCTCGACGAGACGAGAGAGATAATTTCTCTCGAATAAAGCTCCGAGACGAGACGAGAGAAGTACCCTCTCTCGTCGAGAAATTCTCGTCTCACTCGATCTCTCTCGAGCAAAAAACGTTACTTTTTTGAGCTTCCTTAAATCTTCTTAAATTCCTCTTCGCAAAAATATACATAATGTCTATATTTGGACCAGCGGTTTTCGAGTTATTTAACTGCAAATGGTTTCATCTAGTTAGCCGTGCCTGGCCACTCAGAATAACATATTATTATGATGTTTTATCGCTGGATAAAATTATTTGCAGTCGAATATTTCAAGATTTTAAAAATCTCATAATAGTCCCAAAAATAATTTTTTTTAAATTTGCTGATTCTACATAAATTTATAATTACTTTTATTAAATGCATTATTAGCGTATAGTTAATAGTTTCCAAGATATTGACTTTTGAAAAATTATATTTTTGAGTTTCGACAACCTATAGCTTTCTAACAGTACATCTTAGAGCAAAACGGTGCATATGTCTATAGCTTCCATTTTCACTATTTTCCCAAATCAATCAAACTTCCGTCTAAACCGGATGTAACTCGAAAGCATGAAATATAGTTCTTCCGGTTTAACCGGAAGGTGATTTTTTTGGGAAGATAATAAAATGGAAGATAGGGACATGTGAGCCGTTTTGCTCTAAGACGTACTGTTAGATCTGTCGAAACTCAAAAATGACATTTTTTAAAAGTCAATATCTTGGAAATGGAAATTTCTTACCATGCTGGTGTTTTGGAGCACCCTGTATAGACAAAAATAATTTTATAAGAGGCACCTCTTAACCCTTAATAAGCTTCGTCAAAAGTTTTCCACAATCTTAGTGGTACAGGAGATATTGACCTTTGTCGCACTAATGGGCCACCCTGTAGTAAATATATGGAGAACTATAGGGTAGGAGGCCGATCGACAATGGCAGCATTTTCAAATTCTGTCCCGGTTTTTTGGCTAGTTCGCTATTGGCCGATGAATGGCTCTCGCGTGGGCTGATGTTGTCTTCTTCTTCTTCGTTTTTAATATGGAAAACTAGATCCTCCATAGTTTTTAACTTTTACTTTTGACAATTGACATTTTATTTTTCGAAATAACAAATAACGTTTAAAGGCAAGACAAGACAAATAACGTTGTATTGTAATTAATTTCCATATTTATAATGAATAATGGTACAATTTATAAAAGTAGAGTTTGCTTTGTGTCGGGGTGTAAGACAGGATCTTCTTCAGAGATGAAACGCAGCCAAATAAGTCTCTTTCTAGCTCCAAAGGTAAAACCCTCTAGCTAGAATGTTCCTGTATTTTAAAAACGAAGCATCGTTGGAACTTTATACAAGCCGAGTTTACTAATAAGTATAACAAAGTAAGTGTAAATTCATATAAAAGTCCTTATTTGTTCCTTAAAGAACTAATTTAAATAATAGTATATTATTAACCAAGGTTTAGACAGCCATCATTATTGCCCGAGCGTCAAGTTTAAATCACGAGGAGCGGAGCGACGAGGGATTTAGGGCGCGAGGGCTATAGGCTGTCTAAACTGTGGTTAATATAATTTTTTTTCCACTACTAACACTTTTATTTTGTACAGTATTAATAAATTATAAAAAATATTAGGTATGTATAAATATATATTTTAATAAAGTTACCTGCTTTGGCATATTGGCAAGATAATTTGTTTTCTTGTCAGTTGGCTTGGTTAATGTCAATTTTGGTTTATTTACGTCATGTATTGTTGGTTGCCTAACCACAAGAAATCACCTTTCACGTTATTTGTTGGGGAATTAACAAATCAAGTTACCTGGTTTTAAATAGATCGGTCAATAATGGATTTCAATGCTTTATTATTGACCGTTGTCAATAGCAACTGAGAAGGGAGAGAAAAACGATTTCTGGCGTTAATTAATCGGTCAATAATGGCGATGTTATAGGTTAGTAGTGGAAAAAAATAGTTATCGCTTCCATAAGAAACCATTTATTTGATAGCCCACTTCGAACACGAGCGCCATCTTATGGCAACTCGTAAAGCTGAATTACCGATGCTAATTTGGGACCGAATCCAATGCATTGCGTTCGGACTCCTACCTCAAGTCCTCCAAGTAAATACCAAGCAAAGTTTTAATGCATTTAGGTTAGGTCCTGTCATATTTGACATATATTGCACACAATTTATGTCAAATATGATAGAATGTCACCTAACCTAAACGCGTTAAAATTTTGCTTGGTTTTTACTATATTTGGTTTAAATCACGAGAGAAGCGAGACGAGACGAGAGAAGGTCGTTTCTCGTCTCGTCTCGCCCTCTCTCGACGAGACGAGAGACCCATTTTGTCTCGTCTCGCGGCAACACTAATAACAATCTATTAGTTTTTGCGGAAGTATCTTGTTTAATAAACTGTTCTACTGCCTCTAAAAGTTATTTTAGTACAAAACAAACAACAAAATGGAATTTCCTCATCCTCATTACAACGATGTAAAAGTAAAAATATTCTAGTACTAGTAGGTATTTGTCTACTCAACCGTACTACATTAAAAAAAAACATTCCTTACGAAAAGTAAAGATAATGAAACGTTATTTCTGCTGTATAAGTAATGTAATTAAGTTCTTCTATTTTTTTAATGACTTAATGCCACAACTCAAGTGAAATGATTCATAATTAACTTAAAAGATTATCACGAAATTCACAATAATTATATAATCTTATTCTTCCAATTACATCAAGTTCCAACAGTACATTTCGTAAATAAAAAAGAACAAAAAAATTAGATCAGATGAAGTCAAGAACACTGCCGCCTTAGTTTCTTGAACAATGGGATAGCTATTTATGGATATTATTATTAGTTTTTTTTTCTATTCTAACAATTAAAAAATCTCAATCTGCCGAGAATTCTCTCATAATTTGAAGTGTTGACATACTTGATGATGAAAACAAGAGTTACAAGAAATATGAAAAAAATGCTAGAGCATGTTAAGCTGTCAAGCGTTAATTAGAATTTTATATAGGTATGATTTTTTCTATTAATTAATTTAGTTTGTAACATGATTTAGGCTATTGTAAGATATCAAAAAGACACCCTGTATAATATGAGTTAGGTGTCAAATCCCCTGAAATAGGAATAAAAATAACTGTGCTAGTATTTATAGCAATGTGACTGTAATGTTAAATTTATGTAACATTGCTAATATTAATATTTTCTTTTAATAATATATATCTTTATTCTCCACCAACTTCAAAAGTTTATTATAGAGAATATAACACCAAATATACAATATATAATATATAAAATCACAAATAATAAAAATCATGCTTAGTAACTATTAATAACTCCATCGAAATTATTTTAAAAAATATATACAGTATGTCTCCGTAAGTTTGCATCATATGGAAAACTTTTTTATTATTCATTTTACGAAAAAAAATTATTCTTCATAAAAAGCTCTGCATGGTCTAAAACCTAAAATGCAACCATCAAATATCGAAATTTTCCAGTCATATACAAGGTTTGTCAAAAAATGTGAATTTTTCCCAAGAAAGTAAATTTTTCCCAAGAGTAAAGTACCTTTATTTTTGACATTATCAAAAATTGTTATTAAAAAAAGTTGATCAGAACTAAAAACCACGTCTAAATATGCAATTATACGTATTTATGTTGAAAAATTATTTTATTAATTTATTATTAATTATTAAATTTTTTTATTATTTAATTAATTTAATGCGTGTTATTACTTATTTAGACGTGGTTTTTAGTTCTGATCAACTTTTTTTAATAACAATTTTTGATAATGTCAAAAATAAAGGTACTTTACTCTTGGGAAAAATTTACATTCTTGGGAAAAATTCACATTTTTTGACAAACCTCGTATATGACTTTAAAATTTCGATATTTGATGGTTGCATTTTAGGTTTTAGACCATGCAGAACTTTTTATGAGGAAAAACTTTTTTTCGTAAAATGAATAATAAAAAAGTTTTCCATATGATGCAAACTTACAGAGACATACTGTATATACCGGGTGTCAACGAGATTATTGTACATAGCACCACAGTGTTATGTTAAGAGATATTTTAATCAAATTTGGGTTACTGTAATGTTTGAAAGGGATCTTTATTTTCACCTAGAAACCAACTAAGTTTCACTTCCGGTTTAACCGGAACTACGCCATTTATGTTTTTTTTAAATGACAACCTGTATATTATATTGCACAGTCAAATTTTCCTCAAAATTCTCTTTTCAACGACATACAACAAGTTGACATTTACTTTCAAAATGGCGGCGTAGGGCTCATTTTACCAAAAAAAAAATGGTGTCTATAAAACAACGTATGCAATTGATACGGGAAAAATAGTGATAAAATCTTTTAAATTGGTTCCTTTTGTAATTCTTTAAGCACTGACATTTACATTTTCTTCTTTTGTTTTTAAAGGAAGGTATTTTTTTATTGTTTGAAAAAATCTTAACTTTAACCCTACTTTACAGAGTTTTTTAAATGTTATATACTTTTTATTATTTAGTATGAAAGTCTAAAGTATCCTTAAGAACCTAGGGATATTTTCGAAATCAGAATGCTTTTTGCTTCAACAAGAAAAAAAAACCATGCATTTTTCTATAAAAACTGAATAACTTATTTCCACCTAAGTTGGCTTTAATACAAGATTTTGGGCCGTTCAAAATCCCCACTTAGTAAGAGAAGACGCCTTTCAGGGGCGTTTTGGTGTAAATGTCTGGATTGGAATAATGGGAACTAGAATCGTTGGTCCTGTATTCTTTTTTCATTATTTAAACTCTGAACAATATTTAAATATTCTTCAAACCGCTGTCGAAGAATTTGTGGACAGCTTACCTTTAATTGAAATAAACAAAATTTATTACCAGCAAGACGGCGCCCCTGCTCACAACTCTAGGATTGTAGTTAACTATTTGAATGAAATGTTTCGTGATAGATGGATTGGGACAAACGGACCAATAAGGTGGCCTGCCCGATAACCTGACCTAACCCCGCTCGATTTCTTTTTATGGGGATATGTAAAACCAAAAGTTTATGCCACTGCACCGACATCATTGGAAGACCTAATGGCGAGAATTTGAAGAGCAGTTAACACTATTAATGAAAATAATTTAGAAAATGTTTTGCGAGAAAATGTCGAAAGAATAAACTTGTGTCGTGACCAAAATGGTGATCGTTTTATTTTAAACATTTAATTTATGGTTAATTTGTTTGTATTTTTTAATTTGTTGTTATTATTTTACTGTTAACTTTTAATTTGTTCTATGCAGTTGTTAATTATTTAATAATTAAATTTTTATTATTGAAGCAAAACGCATTCTGATTTCGAAAATATCTCTAGGTGCTTAAGGATACTTTAGACTTTCATACTAAATAATAAAAAGTATATGATAACATTTAAAAAAACTCTGTAAAATAGGGTTAAAGTTAAGATTTTTTTTTAACAATAAAAAAATACCTTCCTTTAAAAACAAAAGAAGAAAATGTAAATGTCAGTGCTTAAAAAATTACAAAAGGGACCAATTTAAAAGATTTTATCACTATTTTTCCCGTATCAATTGCATACGTTGTTTTATAGACACCATTTTGTTTTTGGTAAAATGAGTCCCACGCCGCCATTTTGAAAGTAAATGTCAACTTGTTGTATGTCGTTGAAAAGAGAATTTTGAGGAGAATTTGACTGTGCAATATAATATACAGGTTGTCATTTAAAAAAAAAAAATGGCATAGTTCCGGTTAAACCGGAAGTGAAATTCAGTTGGTTTCTAGGTAAAAATAAAGATCCCTTTCAAATATTACAGTAACCCAAATTTAATTAAAATATTTCTTAACATAACACTGTGGTGCTATGTACAATAATCTCATTGACACCCGGTATAATAACCATTTACAAAAAAAAAAAAGAATAATAAGATATAATGCGTTAATACTACATTACGTATCAATTTTAGAAAAGTGGAACTTTACTTGACGAGTATGGTTAGTTTGAATCCGAGCAAAGCGAGGGTTTAATTTCCATACGAGTAAAGTAAAATCACGTTTCTGACGAGGTGCGTATACTATTTCTTCGCATTTTGTAAGTAATTAATTATTTTGCATTTCATATTAAAATCCAAAAAGAATAGTTACTGAAGAAAATCTACAAAAACTTAGTAGTATGACTTCTCGGTAACTTAGCAATATAAACAAGATGTTTTTTTGTGTTTGACGACTATTGACAGCATCCAAATAAAATCATAGTTGAAGAGTGAATTTCACAAGAATTATGGAAATGGCTAATGAAAACGACTTGGAAGATATCCTGAATGCGGCCCGCGAAGCTTCTTCAAGTTAGCTTCCAGCAAAACGTAATAAGATTTAAAATAAACGACTTTCTTGTAAAATTGTATTTTGAATAACGTTGACGTTTTACGCAGTACACTGAGAGAAATTTCTACTGACCATAATTAAAGTTTTAATTACCATAACTAAATAATCTCAGTTAAATGGGGGACAGCTAAAGTCATTTGCTCTCATAACTAAAGTCGTATTTCTACTTTTACTTCATCTGCTATACTAAGATACTTTAATAAACTCTAGTAGGTGTGGTTTTAGCTATTGTAATTAAAGTACTTTAATTATTACTAATATAGCGTATTAAAGCTTATTGTTAAACGTTAGCCATGCTTATTAAAGTACTTTAGTTATCACAGGTATAGGGTATTAATAGTCACTATAAGCACTACTTCTGGCATTGTAACTTTATATAATAACGGCAACTCTGTTATTTAATACCCGTAATAAATTATTGATGTTACTGTAACCAACGCTGCTAATTATGGAAGAATTATGCTTTAATTATGGTAGCAAAAAAATTAATAGCCCCAGTAAAAAACTTTAATTATGGTGCCCTTTATTGGCTCCTTCGCCATTTTTACTTTTCTTTCATTTTTACATTAAAAAGGCAGAAAAATTGCCGGTTAGAAAACAACCATAGGAAAAAATGAAAATATTGTTTATGAGAAACACTAGTTACGCCTTGACCATTAAATATTTTATCAATATTTCCTTTTTTTTTTGTTTTCTTAAAAAACCAAAAAACTAAATTTGGTCCAATTTGCCCATTTTCATATTTTATTTTTCTGCTTTTATTAGTTAATACATCCAACTTTTTTTTTACTTAAAACTATAGGTAATAATTATAGTACTCCAATGACCGGTCTATTTTTGGATAAAACGGAGCAGTAAAGAAATATTGATCAAAAATGAAATGGCGAATGCGACACTGGTGTTTGCTCTAAAACACCAATCCATGTTTTCCATATTGATAGTTTACTATCGGCATTTTTTGCTTTATCTGTATTGTTATTTCTTAAGCCTGTAAAGAAAAAGAAAAGGTAATACAATAATTTAAAAATACTTATATTTTGTAATAAAATCTAAACCAGACAATAAACTATAGACTTATTTACTAAAAAAAATTATTCGTATTAAATATTAGTTCCTGTTAAAAATTGTTGACCTATACAAGGTGTAAAAAAACAATATTTATTTTTATTTTTTGTTTATTTTCTACAAAAAATATAAACATCATAGGTAAAGAGGTATATAAAAATACGTTATAGGTATCCTAAACTACTATTATGTAACAAATAATACACTTGATGCAGACAAAAATATAGTATCTGGTTCATAGGTATCACCTGAAGACGACTGGAGATACTTACCAGTTGAAACGTTGTGATATGAATAACTAAAGGCAATGGAAGTACAAAACACATCTATGACTCATGGGTATATATGATAATTGAATGAAATGTTTATAAACTTGTTTTATTCGTTTTCTTGGTCTTACACGTAACTCTCAACTGATGACTATAGCTTGCTGGCTAGGAACTAACTAACTGCCCTGAAGTTGGCACTAATGATCCTGGCGGGAACATTAAACATCTAGTCATTACACGACAGTATCAGCTGAACAAGTTGATTCAGTCTCTGCAGTCTAGAAAGGAATATTAACAATAATTGGAAAACTTAAATTTCAGAAATAGTATTCATTCTATAGATAATAATATAACATTTTTTTTGCGCAGTTTCATAAATTTCAATTTCAGCCGACTCCACATAAGGGCCTATGCCAAAATTCGAAAAATTCGGTGTATCTGTCGTAGGCTAATGGTATAGTTTTAGGCAAATGGCTTTTACCTACATATGCTATATGCATTCCGTCTAAAAGGTATATCGGCAACCGGTTTGTTCGTTGTTACCCAGAGCATTTTTTTAAATTTAATTTTTATAAAATAATATTAAATTAATAAAAAATTAAATTAAAAGAAATTGCTCTGGGTAACGAACAAACCGGTTGCCGATATAGGAATGCACATAGCATTTATCTAGGTAAAAGCCATTTGCCTAAAACTACCATGAGCCTACGACATGTTCATTGATACACATAATAATAACTACCAATAAAATTAAGCTACTGTTTTTTCTTTGGGAAGCTCCCTGACGAAATCCGCCACTGAGTCAACTGAGTGTACCTATCGTATTAAGGAAAAGGCTAGGGTTCAAACTTCAAACTATCAAATAAACATTACAACCTTACCTAGGAATTGTATTAAAAAATATCTAATAGCAGAAATAATTAATGGTGGGTGATTAGTAAATTGAGCCAGGAAGTGCGTAAAAGCAACTAATGTCATGCGTGTTTCACAACTTAATAAACTACAAATTAATAATACAGAACATTTTTCTTACCTTCAAATACTTCCAAAAAGACCCCAATCACCAAGAAGTGGATTTATAGGCCATTTGTTTCTTCTCACCAACAGAGCACAAAACGCTAAACTCGAACCTCTCTCAAAAATACGGCAGATTAATGAATACCAGACGGACCAGACAGCAATTATTCGCTTTTTGAGCCACCGAACGTTGTCGATCATGTCCGATGTATTAAACAGAGCAGCGACATTAGTTGTCGTTATTAAAGACTTAAGTTAGAATAATTTAAAGGTTTAGTTATAGTAGTAATGTCATTTACGGCAGTTATTAAACGAAAATTATTATTAGACTATAATTAACATAACTAACAGTATAAATTATCAATGCTAAACACCTACATTAGGGTAGTCTTATAAATCCCAATTAACCCGTAATCTGATAGTAACTTAACCGTGTTACTTTTATTATGTAGAAATATGCTGGCAGTAATAAAAAAATTTTAGGAAGATGAGTTTAGTTGTTACAAATAGATCATCTTAGTACCAGTATTAAAAAAACAGCTGTGCCAATTAAAGGTTTAATTATAGTTATTAATAAAATAGCTGGGTTGTACTTTAATTAACCGATTTTCCTCAGTGTAATGGTCGCTACGCTGTAATGGTTGCTATGCTGTAAAGTGACCCATTTCTGTACGATTTTGAGTTCATTAATCTAGTGCATTACTGTATAAAATGCGAAAAAGTTAGTTTAGTTTTAAATAATATTTTTTTAGTCCATAATTTTGATATTTCTTTAATTTTTTTCGGTTGTAAATTGTTAGTCCTTTATAATATTGATCTTTGGCCAAAAGTACTCTTTACCATGTGTTTAAATATGATGGTTTTGTCTCGTGATGTGAATAATGTTGGTAGAAGGAAATATTATATTCGATTGTTTTTCTTTAATAATAATAGAGAGTATTAGAGTGCATTGTTTTAATTTATAAAGCTTTTCTAAATTTAAATATCCTGGTTCATACAAATTTATAGTTGGTTCTAAAAAAAGAAGTTATGTATATCTACATTTAATTATTTTGTTTTGTAGTTTTTTTTAATGGCTGAATTGTAGTTAAATTCGCTGATCCCCAAATTGAAATCATATACTTACTGTAATTTTGAATAAACAAAAGAATGATATAATATATTTTAAAAATATTTTAATGATATATAATTTTTAGTTTTAAACAAAATGCCAATTATTGGTGAGATGCAACTTCTTAAATATTCAATATGTTTTTCCAACTTAAATTTTCATCAATATATAAACCTAAAAATTTTATTATATTAGTATATTTAATTATCTGATTATTAAAAGATAGTGAGGAAATATTATTATTTTTTAATTTTGATTTACTTATAAACATAAAAGATGATTTATTAAAATTTAATGATAATTTATTAATTTCAAGCCATTTACATATTATAATATTTAGGTCGTGGTTAATGTTATTATGCATTATGCATTTGAGCATTGTCTTCATGAAAATATACAATAGTAGTATCAGCAGCAAACAATTTAATTTTACCTTTTAAATTTAATTTTGCTAGAAAAAGTAGGTTCTAAGGTTGACCCTTGCGGAACACCACAAGTTACGTTTTTTTGTGAACTTTTAACATTTTCCATTTGAACAAACAACTTTCTATTACTTAAGTAATTTTTTAACAATAAATAAATATTTCCCCGAATTCCAATATTGTATAGGCATTTCCGTAAAAAAATGTTGTGATTGACTGTATAAAATGCTTTAAATAAATCTAGGGACAGTAGGCAGCATTTTTGGTTGCTATCAACGTTTTGTTGAATATCTTTGATAATATCTGCAGCCTGCATCTTCTGTATCTCTAAATTTACGAAAACCATATTGAAATGGAGAGAGTAATTTTTTTTGTTCTAAAAAATTTACTATTCTATTATTTAAAAAATGTTTCAAAAATCTTTGAATATGTGGGTAAAACAGAAATTGGGCGATAGTTACTACTAAAACATTTTTATGCATTTTTAATAACTGGTGATCCTTTTGCTATTTTTAATTTATCTGGAAATAACCCGGTTTTAAAAGAAATTTTGATTAGATTATGTAATATAACAATAAATATATTATATTTTATAGAATTTTAATAATTTCGATGGAAATATTATCTAATCCCGTTGCTTTCTTCAAATTAAGCTCATCTCTCTTCATCTTTTCTCATCATTTCTTTAAATAAATTTCCTTATTTAAAAATATAGAACTGGAATTTATTTCTAAATCTGGATAATTTTCTTTTTGATTCTTTGGAATATTCCTAGCCAAAATTTCTCCAACTTTGGTGAAATGATTATTTATTTCTTCATAAATTTTACTTAGTTCTTCGATTCTCTTATTTTCTTTAATAATTTTAATAAATTAAAATGTTATGTTCTATTAACATAGCGACGTACAATACACCACTCAATATTACTTATCTACGCGACGATGAGTTGTAACGTAACATAGGTAACGTCTAGAAGATGTTTAAACAATTCATGAGGGTTTTAAGGATGATAGAACGGTAAAAAAATAATACGATCGCCAAACTTTTTGGCTAGATGATAGCAATCCCTATAATAGTTCTATAAACTAAACTTTTTGCCGACGACACAACAATTATTTATTATGCTAAAAATATTAGGGACATCCAATTAAATATCAAAAAAGATTTAAAAATTATATTTGACTGGTTGCAATCTTATAAAGTAACTTTAAATTTTAATAAATCATCATTTACGTACATTGACAAACAAAGACTAGATATGGAGAAGCAACCAATAATATTTAATGGGGAAAATATTAATTACAAAGATAACATAACATTTTTAGGATTATATATTGATTAAAATTTAAGCTGAAGAAAACACGTAGAACATATTCGAACTTACCCGTTAATTGGGATATTCTTTAAAATTCGTCATTGTATATCTTTAAATTATTTAAGAAATAGAGATCTATTTATCATGCTTTAGTACATTCAAAAATTCAGTATCTAATTTCTATTTGGGGTTCAGCAAATTTAATAGTACCAAAACCTTTAAAGAAATTACAAAATAAAATTATTAAATGTATTCATAGATTTCCGCACTTAGAACCAACAACAAATTTATATAAACCGAATAAATACCTAGATATAAATAATTTATATAGTTTAAAAATTTGCGTATTTATTAATTCTTTACTTTTAAAACAAAAAATTTCTAATATAACGTTAACAAAAGTTCATGATATTCATAGACATGATACTAGACCAACTAATTTTTTACAAACTATTAAAATAAACAGGAACTTTGGAATACGGTCATTGTTATATAATGGATTAATATTATATAATATTTTACCCGAAAATATTAAAACATTAAAAAAACTAACATTATTTAAATTTCATTTAAAAAAATATCTCCTAGTATAAATTTTTTTCTTAACGTGTTAATCATACGTTTATAATACAAAAAGAATCAATTTTAATTTAACTGCCTTTTTTTTATATATATACCCATTAAGTTAGAGTAATAATTGTTAGTTATTTTTATATACTCATCCCTATAATAAACTTGTAAAGTTGGTTGAGAGTAAAGTAAAAAAAATAAAAAAAAAATAATATCTATACTTATATTTGCTTTTATACGTTCTTATAATATATTTTCAGGATAAAGCTAAGGACGAGGGCCAAAGACTATCGTCAACAACAACCTTGGTGGTTAACATAAAGGATGATGATGATTTGCCGCCATCTTTTATTTATAAAGGATGTATGTTATTGGATGGTTCTTGTATAAATCCCGAATATTCCGCATTGGTACGTATTAAAGAATATCACTAAAACATTTATTGTAAAGTATAAATCAAGAATATTTATTTGGATTTTGATTGGTATACTATATTATTACACATAAACTCAATTAATTATTTTAACAATAAAATATAATAATTCCAAGGAATTTATATTGGTTATCAATTTTTATGACTGCGGCGTAGTACAATATAAAAGTCAAAGTCATTATGAATTGAAAAAATGGCAAAAAGATACAATAGTACTATTATTGTGGTTAATCAGGTACCAGACTTTAAAAAAATATGAAAATTGTTAACCTCATTTAGTCGGTAACAATTAGATTACCTACCGACAAAAAGTACCTTATAGGGTTTAGTAACCCCATTTTTCTTGTTTAATAACCATTTATGTATTCGTACTACCCTGTATATATTTAGCACCAATACCACATATTAAATAACTTAAATGGTATACTATTTAGCACGTAACAATCTCACACGCTAAATTAAACCCATTTTTGGCCTACAGTAGTTCACATGAAATTGTTCACGGTCCTTTTGTGTCGGAAAGAACTATTTCGAACAGGTGGCGAAGTACTACCTATACTCCTATACGCTTTTAATGAATAGTAGGGGAGATCTGGTTTAACTGATACACTTTTTTTTTGGATTATGCTTTACATTATTTTTGTATAAGTACCTAACGAATTATACAGTCATGAATAAATGTATGGAAACTTTTAGCCATAGACATTTACCTTTAGATAATCAAACAATAATTACGAAAGTGGCGAATTTGTGGATGTGCGCAATGCGCATGTAAACAAAACCACCCAGGAATAGGCATGCGCACTGCAAAATTATCGATTAACGAATAAGAAAATACACAGGTCCGGGTCTTAGCATCTTGTTTGTGTGGCCTAGGCCTAGTTAGATGTGTTTAAATTGATCATAATAAAATTATATATGTATTAAGAACTATCATTACTTCATACCCGGCGTTTTACCCCCATTTGGGCATAAAATCTTACAATGGTGTTTATCGTGATACTAAAACAGACAAGATAAGATCACTCGCCGAACGAATTTCGAACCGGCTCGCGCACGACGTCACAGCGTGACAAAAGTTGACGGCGGTTATGCAGATAAGTTAGCTTTTAATGTATTTTTGTATTAAAATGATCTACTGAAATTTATTTTTAACTTGTTTTAGATAATATTTAAAGATACAAAATAAAAAACAAGTCAATGTACACAATGTTATTATTTATCTTAGTTTTCTATGATAATGGTAGTAACAAAATACATAATAATAAAGGTCATATAAAATATCTTGTAGGTATACCTACATTTATTCAGTCTCAATACACTTGGGTTTTGAATTAAATAAACTAGGTAAATTCAGAAAATAGACCCCGAATATAAAGGTTATTTAAAATATTAATACGCAGATACATATATTTATATATTATCCATTTAAATATAAAATTAAATAACACCCTGAAATTTAACTTGTTTGCGGGGGAATAATTAAGTGATTAAGTTTTAGAATACTTTTAATAAATTTAAATTTGATTTAGTTATTTAAATATCTAATTATATCACACCTATCTAAAATATTGTGGAAATTATTTGTCTTAGTTAATGTCCATTTTTTAATTTCAATGTTATATAGATGATTTACCATAATTTTATATTATTAATATTATCTAATAGACAATATATAATTTAGAAACTCAAATATTTATAATTCCTTTCCAACTTTTTGGAGATCAATCTGTCTGGTTTCGAAGTAATTTGTTTTATTTCTTGGTCGATCAAAGTTTTAATGATGTGAAAAAATATCTAGCGTTGTGAATTAAGTGTGGTTGTCTTTACTTTTATCCAAATTTAAGATATACATAGGCATATTGAAAAGCTAATTTATATAATATTGTAATGAGCATTTTTTAACTTCCATTTATTTTTGGGCAATTGTAATAGCTTCTCTTTTATACAAAAATCATCATCCCCAAAATGCTTTGAACATACTCTAGCATTTTTAATATTAAAACCATGCCTTTGATAACATTTTTGCACCCATAAATTGCAAATCTCTTTAGCAGTTGGAGAACTAAAGTATCGGTAAGAACAACACGAACTGTTTTTACTTTTTTTATTGTTACTAGCACAACCCAACACTACTGCACAGTAAACCATCGTTTATACAAAATAGACACACCAAAGTTGAATAGAAATAGACAAAATAACGTATTCAAGCCGAATAATAGATCAAACGAAATAAAATGCAAGCAGTTAGGCCATAACATAACCTATAAATCAGGCGCAATATTTGTCACCCGATGACGTCAGCAGGGAAAGAGAGACAGAACATAACCTGCGTATGATCTTATCTTTAGGTAGTAGTAGTCAGTGTATCCGAGTCACTAAAAGCACAAACACAAATACTAGAAATCCATAAATATTAAACACCTACAATCCACGATAGCAAAGAAAAATACAAGACTTGATATGTGTAAAGTTAGCAACGTTAATTAGCACCGCTTATGCAGCAACGACATTTTTTTTGGGTACATGTTAGAACTTCAATCTTCGCCACTAAAAAAATTAAAATTTGTTTACAAACGCTACTTTTCGAAGTTTTTTTTGGAAAATCGTATGCTACCCCTTTACCCCTTACCTGATTAACTGAGATTAGGGTAAGGGATTGGTAACAATCATACAATTACAATCCCATACCATATAAATAAAAAAAATTCGGTAACTTCTTCATCTAGCCGCGTACCAGACAACTGAACCGTGTGCCTACTAGACCCGGTCTCCCCTACTCCTATACATTATAAAGAATGGTACCCAGAGGTAAAATCCATTGTGTTATACGTTCATTATGTTTATCTAGATCGCCTTGGTAGCTTTTTGAACAACTTTGTGTAGGAAGATAAGCGCTGATGCAGGCGAAATATTTCTGGTTGAAAGTTATTGCCCCATGAGGAAACTATTTCGCAACCTGTAATATTTAATGTTCGTTGAAGTTTAAGGAAATTATTTTACCCTTATCCGTTTTTAACTTTTGAGTAACGAGGCCATTTATAGACGGCTCCAAAACTAAAGAAGGTATTGGAGCCGGAAAAAAGCAAAAACCCAAAAATATAATTGACAATCAGCCTGGGAACTATGACAACCATATTTCAAGTAGAGGTTCATGCAATTGAAATGTGTGTAAGACTGCTGATAGATCGACGGTATGCACATAAGTCAATTTCTATTTCTATTCTCTGACAGTCAAGCTGCATTAAAAGCTCTTGATTCGAGATGGTGTACGTCAAAAACGGTGTGGAGCTGTCACGAAACACTATCCGAACTAAGTGTAAACAACAAAATAACCCTAATATGGATACCGGGACACATGGGTCTGGACTGGAGAGTAACGAGGCTGCCGACAAGCTCGCTAAGAGGGGCGCAGCACTAAAATTCACAGGACCCGAGCCGGTAATAAGTATATCTCATGCTACGGCCAGGAAAACAATACTAGCTTAAGCAAAAAGCAAATGGGAAAGATACTGGTTAAATGTACCAGGTCTAACACACTCAAAAGCATTTATAAACAGCCATATAAACCAACAATTTACTGACAAACTACTAGTGCTCAACAGGTCATTCCTTAAAGCACTGGTGGCCTAGTGGGATTGTACACCGGCCACTGCAGATTGCGACACCATATGTATAAAATTGGAATAGCCCCAACTGATGAATGCCGGCTTTGCATGGAAGATGCAGAAACAGCAGAACGCGTACTGTGCGCTTGCCCCGGAGCAGGAAGAATCAGACTCGCCCTATTCGGCGAGCTGACTCTGCTGCCGGATGACATGAAAAATGTCTCTCCCAATACCATCATTAACTTCATTAAAAAGTTAGACCTATTGGGGGAAATATAAACAAGGTGTGAGCCACAATAGATCGCATGGTCGCAGTGGAGGGTTTAGCTATAACCCACTCACTTTCAACCTGACCTAACCTAACAAGGCCATAATATACGTAAAACAAACTTAAAGATCGATTGAGTCGATAACCCATTTTTTTTTAACTACGTTAAAAGCTAATTCGGACCTTTTTTAGATTTTAAGCGGTGTGAACCAAGGAGTACTCAACATTTCTCCAGAAAAAATCCAGGCGGTTGACATGGACACCATCAACTCTCCCATAAAATACTCCTTTGTTAGCGGGACTCCAGAATCGTACTCGGAGTATTTTAAAATAAATCCTGATACTGGAGCTGTTCATCAAACTAATGCTGTCGAATCGTCCACAACTAAGAAGTTTAGTATAATTTTAAAGGTAACATAGATACTTGCGCAGTGCAGTACTTTAGATTTGTTAATGCTACATTTTGTTTAAGGCCCAAGAAATATCAGAAGCAAAGCGATCGACCACAGGAAAACTGTTTATAACAGTAAAGCCTGTAGATGCGCATCCACCAGAAATACTTTTATCGGCACGGGAAGGTTTTGTAGCAGAAAATTCGCCAATTGGCGAAGAAGTATTGGATGCTAGTGGTAGTCCGTTGGTGGTGACTGTAGAAGACAAGGATTTTGTAAGTACCTATGCTCTAAAGATATTTCATTTTAATTTACTGACTATAAAACATCTGCTTATTTAAACCTCATCAATACTTCCAATTATCACACAAATTAAGACAAAACGTTATACAAACTGCCCATTTTAGAATTCGGGTGATCCCAAACCATTTTACACCTTTGAACTAACCTCACCTTACTTTATTATCAATAAAGATGGTCACTTGGTAGTTAACGAGAACAATCTAGACCGAGATCCCCCGAATCCTGGAAAGTTTAAGTTCCAGATGGTTGCCAGGGAGAAAAATGGCATCGCAGCTAGTGCTCCTGCTTCTGTTACTGTCAATTTGTTGGATGTCAATGATAATGCGCCGGTGTTGCCGATTATTACCCCAGTATCAGTGCCAGCAGGTAAAAAATGATGTAGTAATGTAGTTGACATGCTTTTCTAGATTATGTTTGTTATACATAATTCACATATTGCTTTGCTGAAAATCTTGTAAATGATGTACATTCTGTACATCCATAAAGATTTACTCGCCAGATAGTAGACTTTTCTATATTAAGCATATTAAAGAGGAAGTTTTATTGTATTTAATGAAAATTGTTTTAATTTTAGGCGATGTTAAAAGAAAAGTTACAATAATACATGCAACCGATAATGATGAGGGCAAAAATGCGGAAATTAAATATTCCATCTACCATGTTTCGAATAATGGAAACAATAAGTTTATAATTGATAAAAATAGTGGTGAAATCACTACACTTGGAAAGTTAAATGCTGGTGATCAATACAGTCTTACCGTACAAGCTACAGATTCAGGTAATATTTCTTTCCTTAAAGAATGAATAAAACAAATAGTCTTTTGGTAAGCCAAGTAATGTACTCAATTTTTAAAATTTAAATTTAAGGTGGTCTCTACAGTCAAGCGATTGTAGAAGTTACTGTTAGCCCTGGACCAAATACGGAATCTCCAGTTTTTGAACAATCTGTATACGACGTAGAGGTCAGCGAAGGATCTACAATAAACTCTACAGTTACCACCTTATTAGCAGTCGATCCAGAAGGCGATCCAGTAGCATATTCAATTGTTTCTGGAAACGATTTAAGACAGTTTTCGATTGGAGCTAAAACAGGAGTAATATCTATTATCCGAATGTTGGATAGAGAAGATCTTAACAGGTATCAGTTGATTATAAAAGCTGAAGACACTGGGAAGTTATCGAGCACAACAATAGTGAATATAAAAGTGACAGATGTGAATGACAAAAATCCGGAATTTGTTGGTGATCCTTATCTTTTTCAA
This sequence comes from Polydrusus pterygomalis, assembly GCA_963969555.1. NCBI lineage: Eukaryota > Metazoa > Arthropoda > Insecta > Coleoptera > Curculionidae > Polydrusus > Polydrusus pterygomalis. The sequence goes on from OZ018383.1 coordinate 15,272,369, forward strand.
GTAAAAGAAGGTAATCAACTTGTTCTATAAACCTGACTTAATAATGTTTACCAGTTGAGGAACTAGTTATAGTATAACATATTTGTTCTTTTTTAAGGTCTCAAGAAAACTTCAGTTGGTTTCGTAAAAGCTATTGACGAGGACGAAGGTATTAATGCATTAGTGTCGTACTTTATACCTAGCGGGCTGCCCTTTGACATTGACAATGAAACAGGAGAGATTAGAACTAACGCACCATTGGATTATGAACGTCAAAAGGTATATTATATACTTTGACGATTATATTTTATATAATAGCTGTAAAGACACAGCAGGCAGATGCATTAATAAGTTATGTTTACGTTCTCTGACTTAAGTGATTTAATATTTCATCAATTTTCCTAAATTATGCAATACAATTACTTTTTGGGCTTTTCCAATATATCTTCCTTAAAAATGGCTATCCATACTTTCCTCGTGTGGGGCAATAAATACTAGTTCGAAGAGGGATTGTGTGCTTTTTTGTTCATTCCTCTGTGGTTCTTAAGTAGTCTAGCAGCTTGGAAGTGTTTAATGGTCCTTGTTACTTTTTAGAGTTACCAATTTGTTGTCAGAGCCAAAGACGGTGCACCCGATCCAAGAATAGCAACAGCAACGGTCGCTATAGAAGTTGAAGACGTAGAAGACGAAGTTCCAATATTCAGAGATGAGAAATACGAAGCCTTGGTTCCAGAAAACATGGCTGATCATTTCGTAACGAGCGTTGAAGCATACGATCCAGATACCATACAAAAAATTACGTACGTCATCCACCAAGGCCCCACAGACTTGTTTAGGATAGACGAGAAAACTGGAGCAATATTCACAACGCGAGGGTTAGATTTTGAGAAAGATAACCAACACGTTTTGGTTATTGGTACTTTGGAAAATATGTCAAATGAGAAAAACAGCACCACCAAAGTTGTTGTGGATGTTGAGGATAGAAATGATATTCCGCCAGTATTTACTATCATTCCGCATCCTATAAGTTTGGAAGATGATGTTGCTATTGGGACGACTGTTACAACCTTGGTAGCAACTGATTCGGATGGTACAGCACCGGGAAATAAAGTAAATACATTTTATTTAAATCATTGTTTTATCATCTTATTTAAAAAAATAATATTACTTTTTTGTTTTTATGTTTTAGGTTAGATATGAAATTATTGGACGTGGAAAAGCTACTAAATATTTTCAAATCGATTCTGATACTGGTGTCTTACGAGTTACCAACGATCTGAAAAAAGAAGTTGATACTGAATATCAGGTATTTATAATATTGGATCTGTATTTTAGTTTCAGTTATCAGCTGCAACAGATGCAGTAAATGAAGAAAATAGTTTGATTTATATTTATACATATTTATGAATTTTCTATACGATCAATTTTTTTAGGTCGACGTCAGAGCTTATGATTTAGGCGATCCCCAACTCTCTTCCGTTATCACTGTAGAAGTTTTTATCCAACATGTAGCGACTGTAGCACCTGAAGTAGGACTCAGATTTGCTGACACTTCTTATCACCTACAAATACCAGAAAATGCTACTGTGGGAGAAAATATTAAAACTTTAACTATTGTTAATGGTAAAACTCATGGAACTACTATACCACTCAAGTGTCAAATTATAAGTGGAAATACAGAACGTAAGTAATAATAAATATAAATAGCAGAAAGTTGTTAATATATTGTAATTTTTACAGGAAAATTTATACTGAATGTCACTGAAGACAGGAATTGTGCCCTTTTTCTAAACGGTACCCTCGATTTTGAATCTCAGGAACAATACACGTTTAACGTAGAAATAATGTCGCTACAAGGATTTATTAACAAGGAATTCGCTGTCACCCAAGTAACTGTTAACGTGAAAGATATTAATGATAACAAGCCATATTTTATATATCCATTTGAGGTGGAAACTGTACCTAAGAAAGTCATCAAGCGTGAGTAAAGCCAGTTTTTCTCGAGGTCTTTAAAGAGAGTAGAAAGTATAAAAAAAATGTTCTTCGATTCTTAATACGCAAATATCTCAGAAACCAAACATAAAATTAGCTTACTCATCGTTCCTATCAAAAGAATTACTTTGTCAGGCTTACATTGTCGTTATTTTGTTACTTAACACAACGTTTCGGTTAGTTAATCTCTCTAAAAGGGTAAACTAAATAACTACTGGCTTAAATACTATCCATGATGTGCAATGAAGCTCACGAACATCATATGCAGTGGTCAGAAGCGAAGGTTTTGGACAAGGAACATCAATGCGAAAACGCCAATTCAAAGAAGCAGCATTTATGAATCAAACCGTATATTTAGTAAACCAAGTATATATATCCCACTATCTGGAAGCCTCCCGTGTCCAAAACAACACTCCAGAAAGCATATAGGTTTCGGAATCATCGAGCGTCCTTGCACATAGATATGATTCAAGATAGTAGACATAGAATTATAAGATAGCTTATACTTGAAAACGGTTAGAGATACTAACTAACCAACGTCTTGTGGCAAGTAACAAAATAAAGACAATGGAAGTCCGATAAAGTAATTCTTTTGATAATATTATATTATCTATCACATTCAAACAAATCCTGGTTCCTACAACTTGTACTTCTAGCGAACCAAAATCTTTGTTTATAATAGCCCTAGCCGTTTCTAAGTAATTTTTGTTTAAAGAGTCGTTAGAAGTCAAAAACATAGTTGAAATTTCCAAAAATATTTACTGCAGCTGATGGTACCTACTTTCCTACGTTATTAATAATGTAACATTTCTATATTTGAATTTAGTAACTGAAAGTAACGATATTGCTAACGAAAATAAGGAAGACAACGACGCCATCGAGAACAATAAAAAGTACTATGCGGCAGTGGCTGCTGATTCTCCACTAAATACCGCAGTAACCCAAATTAAGGCTGAGGATATGGATAGTGGAAAGTACGGAAAAATCCAGTATAATTTGTCAGGTAACTTCTAACATTCGTATATTTTTTGATAAAGAAAATGGAGAAATGTACTTCGATTCGAATATATCTAATTCTTCTACATATTGCAGGGAACTACAGTGACGAGTTCTTCACAATAGACCCCTCTACAGGAATAATACGTACGAAACGAACATTCGATTACGTAAACCAAGACAGTCTACCTTTTAAACTGACAGCTCTTGCCAGAGACAATCCAAATACAACCAAGGACTATTTTGAAATTGAAACTCCCCTGGTCGTTAATTTGGTTGCACCAGAACATAGACTCATATTGGTGATTGGCGATGCGAAACCAAATATGGTACAGAAGAAACTGGACGATATTGTTAGGATAATTCAGGAACAAACTGGGTTAATTGCAGGTAATTGCGACAGTTGATCTAAGAACAACACATTAAATAATATTTCGAATGTAATAGTGTCTTTACTAAACATGTTTACAGGTATAGAAAAATTGGGTTCCAGAGAACTTATAGGTGCAAACGGTACACTAGAAATTGATCAGGATGGTACAGATGTTTGGTTTTACGTTATCGATCCAGAAACAGATGCCATATTGCCTAGAAATAGTACAATTGTTAAAAGGTGACCAAAACATGCTTTAAAACTTAAACTGAATGAGTTACAAAAGTAAATTTAGCATTGGAGGTTTAAATTGCTTTTAGTTTTTAAAACTTTGGAGATCCTGGAAAAATTACATGTTTTAACTGTGATTTATTATTTTCAGATCGCTTTTAGGAAAATCTTCAATGGACAACATAACGTTTGACATAACAGGCCAAATAAAAAATACCGCTTTTAACATACACGAACCTTTAGTCTTTCCCAAGGTTAGATCAGCTTCGATAGCGTCCTTTAACGGAGAAGTCTTCCCGTACGCCCTTATTATTATAGCATGTATAATTTTTGTGTTGGGCAGTGTTGGCATTATTTATATTTGTGTATCTTGGTCGAGGTAAGTTAAATTATTGATCATTTAATATCCCAATATTTTTTACCTTAGATTAGGCTTTAAAGCCCAAAAATCTTTTAGGTCCAAAATGAAGAATAAATTACTTCGTTTTGTCTTTAATATATCTTCATGGTCAGGTTACAATGTGAACATTTTCTGTGGTGATGTATTATATTACTCTTACATTTTGTACTTAAAGCCCAGAAGGCTTTAAAGTATAACATAGGTTGAAGTAATGAGTATTTCTTTATAGCCAAACAGCCCTCTTCTTTTGGAAATCATGACCTTTAGGAAAAATATTTTACCGACGCCATATTTGTTTAACATGGTGTATTATCTTAAATTTTGTTAAATCACTTGTGACACTAAAACAAAAACAAATATTGGTATTACAAAAACCGAGCACATAAACGAGCTAACTTATTCGTCCAAGCACAAAATATTGGCTATATTTTAAATTTTTGTATTTCCAATTTTCATTTTCCTTGTTTTTTTTTTTAGTTAAATGCCTTTTTTGGGAGCGCGGTTTGTTTTTCAAGCTAAAATTGAAATCTATACGAAATTTTTTACGCGCACCTAATCTTTAACCTCACATCGATGAAATAGTGATTTTATAACTATCTATATACATACTACCAATAATCCATTTTAAAAATCAATATCGTCTGACATGACATGTTCTGATTTAAGAAAACTCCTGCCTCCTGCGCTTTGATAAAAATAAAAACAACATACAATTTTCATATTTTTCTAAAATTGTGGTTATGGTTTTCTATAAACTTTATAGCCCATAACAGGCCCAACATGGGCTCAAAAAGCTTAACTACAGGTAAACAATACCTCTTTACTACCGCGAAGAAGACTACTTGGCCTTGTTTATAAAGCCCAATTCTCCTAATGACAGGTGTTTCTTCCCAGTACTTATAGTATACTTACCTTGGTTTTATTTCCCACAAGTGATTAAGTGTTTATATATTATATTACTCACTTCTGACTATGTAAAGCGGCATGTCGGGCTTTATAGTAAAAACCTTAGGTAAAGTCACATTTTTATACCATAATTGTTTGTTGGGTCAGGGCATGTGAGGCAAGAAATTAATAATATTTTTAACCATTTAAGAGTCATTCGTTTGGATGGCAATAGGGGTCGCTCTTTAAAAAACTATCTTGATTGTTGGACTCCTTAAAAAATTTAATAAAATTCTTTTAATGTTTAAGGTATAAAACATATAAGGATCAATATTCAAACTCACGCCAGTACGTAGTACCTGCTAGCCCCGCTAGGTACGATACTGTGTACGTTGAACCTAACCTAAAAGAATACGAAACGCAAGTATTGCAAATGGTGGTACCCGTAGACGACCACGAGGATTTCAACGATTTACAAATTGATTTTAGCAACAAAAATCACGCCTTCAGCTTGGAAAACGTCAGTTATATTGGGAAAGATACTAATTTTAAAAATTATGGTAGGTTTTACCTTTTGTTATAAATTTTCTCGTCTTATTTTGGCAAAAACAATTTGTTGTTTTTAAGAGAAGTTAATTGTTACTGAGACGAAGGGTTTTTTATGTAAAATATATTTTCTTTTTATTTATAGAAAAATCGAGTCCAGTAAGTAGCGAATCAGCAACCACAGCGAGAGCTTCTAGTATAGGTGATAACCATCTAATAAAAAATACTAACAATAATTTAAGAAGGGATCATATTTACAGGTAATAAACGAATAGATAATATTTTTTAAATCTATGTCACTATAAAAGCCTCCCGTCATTATGTTGCTAATGCTAACCAAAACTTGTTATAACATTTACTAAATTTATACCAACAAACGCAACTATCACAAACACAGCTCACCAACACTGTAACGTTAGAAAATGAATGAATATAAAAAATTCTGCGTCACTCGTAGTAAAAACGTCCGTACAGCATTTCCTTAAAACATTATAATTTGACATCATTAGGAAACTATAAATAATTTGACTAGTAGAAAATTTAAAAAACACCTGAAGACGACTAGAGATACTTATCAGGTAAATCGTTGTGATTTAAAACAAATAATGAGAATGAAAGTAAAAAACTTTTGTATCTTCGATATGACATTATATTAAATTTTATCACTATTTTCACAATAACCTAACACTTCTTTGATATATTTATAGTTCTTGTATTCCAGTATCCAGGATACTGGATTATGATGCACTTCGTGGTTTACTTAGTTGTCTACCTTTCGATATTACCAGTGTGACTGCTTTTTATATTGGAGTTCATTCCTCTGGGATGGCGCTACGGTATAATGATGGCCGCTTTGCTTTTATAAAAAGGTTTTTAATGCATCTTACCGCTGTGTCGGGATTGCTTGGATTATGGCTGCCCATAGAGTCCTAACAAGGACGAAATGGCCGTCGTGGTCTACCCGCCCCAGGGTATCCATTGTGCTTGGATACCTGTGTATTCCAATATAAAAAAACAGTCACACACTTGTCCGATATGCCAGAATATTAATTTTTAATTATTTTCGCGGACACTATATTATCTTCTAATTAATATACAGGGTGTTTCATTAAGGGTGCCCACCGGCCATATCTCAGAAACTACTAGGCGTGAAACTTGGAAAAAAAAATATGGTTAAAGCGGGTATGAGAAAATTCTGGAAATTACTTTTAAGTTCCTCATTTCGCCGCAAGGGAGCACAATTGAAAATTATTTTTTTAAATTCTAAATTTGTCCGAAAATTCCCATATTAAGGTATAACTCTGATTACATCATCGAAAAGCCTATACAATTCTGTATCATTTGGCGTACCAACCTTGATAAGAGTGGGGGGAAGCTATTGAATGTGTAAACATTAAAATCGCTGTAACTTCTAAACGACTTATCCGATTTTACTAAATTTAAGCTTGTTTGGAAGGGAAAGGTAAGTATCTGCAATCGCCGTATCCAACAGTACACGATAGTATTTAATAAAATTGCTAGAGGGCGCAATTTGTAATAATAACAGTTTTTTGATTTTATCCCGAAAATTCAAATCATACGGTATAACTATAACATCACAATCGAAAATAGATGAAATTTGCAAGAAAAAATGTGAAGACCGCAGTTCGATATCTTTGTTCGTTTTAGAGTTATTGCCAAAACAATAATTTCTAATACAAATTGCGCCCTCTAGCAATTTTATTAAAAACTATCGTGTACCATTAGATACGACAATTGAAGGTCCTTTCAAACAAGCTTAAATTTAGTAAAATCGGATAAGTCGTTTAGAAGTTAAAGCAATTTTAATGTTTACACATTCAATAGCTTCCCCCACTCTTATCAAGGTCGGTATGCCAACGAGCCTTAAACCAAAAAGATGCAGAATTGTCTAAGCTTTTCGATGATGTAATCAGAGTTATACCTTAATATGGGAATTTTTGGAGAAATTTAAAATTACAAAAAAAAAATTTTAATTGTGCCCCCTTGCGGCGAAATGAGGAGCTTAAAACGAATTTCCAGAATTTTCTCATGACCGCATTAATCCTAATTTTTTTTTCCAAGTTTCTATGCCTAGTAGTTTCCGAGATATGGGCGGTGGCCACTCTTAATGAAACACTCTGTATAATCTTTTTTTACAGGTCATCAGATGAGGATGACATGAACGCCAGTCCAACTAACGAAAACGTAATGTTTAAAGAAAAAAAAGACTATAACAATATGCACATAGGATACACGTATGATTCTCCCATAGAGACGACTACGGAATTATAAACCATAACCTAAAAAAAATGGTTTTCAATCGGCGACTGTGCTAGTAAGCACTTTATATTTGTTCTCAGTGTTTTGTAGGTCTTGCGTTATAGAAACCTGTTCGAGATGACACTGGAGCATCAATATTGATGGAAAAAATGATTTGAAAATAATGTATTCCACTAAAGACACTCCAATAAATTGTTTTAACTTGAAATCCGGTTAACTGCCATTGTCTACAAGGATCAGCGTATAAATGTGGATTAATAATGTCAAAATATACTAGAACATAATGAACAATGCATCAAAATAAAGTATACCTACGTCATAAGTATATCCTTTCTTTTTGGATAGATAGTAATACAAAATATATAAAAACAAAAATTGTTATTGTGTGTTGCCAAATTTCAATGTTGACTTACCCATAGACCTATAATAGAAAAATATTATTTACTTTTGAAATCAATAACCCCCGTTCGACATTCTTAAAAGCTATTATTTTTTTATATCTTAAGAATAACGGTAAGCAACAAGTGGTGTTTTAAAATTTTGATTTTGCATCATGTTAGCTGGAATATTACGTATAATAACTTAATAATTACCGATGTTATGTCTACCTGGGATTATAAAATAAATTCGAATTGTTTTAATAGTATCTAGGTACTTAACACATAATGTGGGTTGAACCTTAATTAAATTTTTACACGATTAACGAATTCCAAATTCATAAACCTGAACCTAATAGAAATGAAAATAAGGATTATCATTTTTCATTCGTTATACTGAAAACTTTTGCGGGGGAGGGGCACTCAGATTTTGTTACGTCACTGAATAGTCTTATTGATTGCAGTCCTTAAATGGATGCTTGATTTGACGGGAAAAGAAATTCCTGGAACGAAAACGTCGAGTCCAGATGCACCACTAAAAAATAATAATCGGGTTTCGAAAATATGTTTTTTTGGACAGTATTTCTTAAACTACACATCGAAGTGCATATAGGTTAAAATAATGTTAAATGTTAATAGGGTAGTAAATTAATAAAAAATTGTAAATATATTTATATTTATCGTGATTTCTTTTAATTGCTCCAAGCTACGCTGTAAGTTTTAAGCAGATATCACGGAACACGGAAAAGTCACACAGAATCGACGGTTCGGCTCGGAAAGGTCGTGCCGGTACAATCCGAGAATTTGTTCATTAAACCTACCAATATTTCGGGTTTGTTTGGTGGTAAAAACTGTCGAGCGGCTCGAGAACTATCGATATCTGGCCTGATACTACTCCTCTTACTACCATTAAATTCCCCCCCCCCCCCCCTGTCTACGTCTCACGGTGCTTACTATGTGGACGGGGATAACGACGACTTGTGCCGAGCGGACCGTTCCGAGTAGAGCTCGGAATTGTATTCGAATAATTCGTAAATTCGAATATTCGACTATTCTAAATTCGAATTTTTTGTTAGTTAAAAAATTCGACTATTCGAAATTCGAATTTTTGACTATTCGAATATTCGACTATTTAAATATTCGACTGTTCAAATATTCGACTATTCGAGTATTCGAAATTCGAATATTTGACTATTCGAAATTCGAATATTTGACTATTCGAAATTCGAATATTTGACTATTTGAAATTCGAATATTTGACTATTCGAGAACATAGGTACTATTATTAGTTTAGTTAAAAACTGATTTTAATTTCATCATTTTACAAAGAGTTTTAAATTAGATATCGAATAATTTTATAGGTAGGGGAACGAAATTAAAAAGAAATTTATTCGACAAAATGCACATTATTATTATTCGATAATTTGGATATTCAAAATTATTAATACTTAAAAATGTTTCTTTATTATGTTTAAGCAGACCGCTTCTACCGTTATTAAACGACTGTATTTCGATATTTAAATAGACGACTATTCGAATATTCGACTATCTAAATATTTGACTATATTCAAATATTTGACTATTCGAACTTCGAATATTTGACTTTTCGACTATTCAAGTATCTCCTCGACTATTCGAATTATTCGACTATTCGAATAACATACCAAACGACTATTCGAATACTTATATTTTTAAAATTCCGAGCCCAAGTTCCGAGTTGATTCTGTACTGACGCATGTTCCAGCGAGTCCACTTGCCTTGTATAGACCATACTTTTTTGACATAATAATAATAATAATAATAATAATAAGTCTGTCCATTTTAATTAAAACTATACATAGTATCCGTCATTGGTAGAAATTTACCAGAGACTGTCTACTATTATCCACAATAGGTGTTAAACACTTTAATAAAAAATTAGATTGTATGTATATTGTATAAAGATTATGTTTTGACCTAAAGACAGATAGTTCTAGTCTTATTTTAATACCTATCTTGCCTTAAATAAAAATTAAAAACCTTAAAGTATATTTTTGTTTTATCTATTTGGGGGGAGAGGGCGGGGGGGGGGGGGGATAGGAACATTGTTTCAAACAGTGTCCAGCACTAGAGCGAAAGGTTACGATAGCGCAATCGGTAAGAGTGTTTGGCTGGTATTCGAGAGGTTCTGTGTTCGATTCCCATGGGAGGCATACAGCTTTCCAATTGACCAGGCCCGGACTGTGACTTGAAACAACCGGCCCTCATAGGCATCGTTACAATAATCTAAAATAGCGGTTCCCCTATTAATTTTACATCAAAATATTATTAGATTTTTGTCGGTCCTGGTATGATGGACGTGCATACCAAAATATATAATTACTTTCTGATAAGTCAATTAAGAGTACCTACTCTTTGTAAAATTCATAAATCCGGCTCTGATGTATACCTTAATGAAATCAATTATTAAAAAAAAATAATAAGTATCTAATTTTGGAAGGGCTGTTCAGGGAGGCATTAACGAATAGTAGGCGGTGTTTTTTTTTTAAATAAATGCACTAAAACTTTAAAAAAAGCAGTTTTTTGAAACCACTAAAATTGCCACAATTTACTTTAAAATCATTGAAAGTAAACACGTTGATTTTCAGAACTGAAGTAAAAACAACAATTTTTACTGGTAACATGGTATTTTCTAGTCTATCTAGATGTCATCTCGCCTAAGGATTCTAGAGAATATGCGTTTGTTTTAACAGGAAAGGTTCCGTAATTGCACAAAACACAAAAGTTAACAAAACTATCGCCGGCTGACTAACATCTGCCTTGCTCTACCAGCCCCAGAATATGTCTGTCTTTCTTCTTCGTATGCCAAAAACATAAAAATAACTACTCTGCACACACAGTACTGCAGTGCGCATGCGAATCGTCAATAGTTACCCAAGTCGAATTGACGATAGAAAATGGCGTCGTTAATCCCACCTTAAATGCCAACATTTTAAAGGAAATAGATCGATGATATAGTCGGATCTGGTCTTATCGTGCGGGTCATACGATTCAAGAAAGACATACTCTCAGTTTTTGTTTTCTTTACCTGCGTTTAATTTTACCCTCTAAATAAAATACGTAAGATAAATGAGACAGACTTATTCCATTTTGACATGAAAAAAAGGATATGTATTTACTTTCCAGCGATTCTAAAAAAGCTTATAATAGCACCAGCTACGTTTTATTTTAAATATGCCAGTTTTGTGACTTTGACAGTTTGTGACAAAATGAAACAATTTTCTGGGTTTTTGCATCCCCAATCAAAAAAAATGGTACTTAATCTGATAAACTATTTCGAAAATGAAAGAAAAAGTGGAAATTCGCCAACCAATATTCAGGAAACAGTAGCCAAAGCACTGGGAATTAGTTTAAGGACTGTGCAGAAAATTGTGCATGAAACAAAACATAACATAATACCCAAGAGTACTAAAAAGTGTAAACGAAGAAAGCCAAAGACTGAGGATTTAAGCAAAAATATTAAAATGGGAGTTCGAAATGTGATTTACGATTTATACAAATCAAAAACCAATGTAAGTCTTCCAGTTTTACAAAAAACATTAAAAATTCGGGGTGTTTTGGAAATTGGTTTTGAAGCGTTATCAAAATTAATAAAAAATTTAGGTTTTTGCTATAAAAAGACTGTAACCGAAGATTTTTATGTGAACAGCCACAGATAGTGAGTCAGCGTGTTCAGTTTTTACAAAAATATACGGACAATTACAAATCGAAACTTAGAAAAGTGGTATTTTTAGACGAAACGTGGATATTTTCGAATGGAAGTGGTTCAAAATCTTGGCAAGATGAGTCTGTAAAAAGTGTTAAAAGGAAAAAGGGGTGCGGTACGGAAAAGCGTTTTATTATTTTGCATGCCGGTTCTGCAACAGGATATGTTGCAGGTGCGAGTTTAATTTTTTCTTCAACATCAAAAAGTGCTGACTATCATGATAATATGAATTGCGAAATGTTTAAAAAATGGTTAAAAGTTCAATTGATACCAAATTTGGATGCTCCGTCTTTAATTGTATTAGATAATGCATCATATCATTCAAGAATTTTAAATAAACAGCCTACTTCATCTGGGAGGAAAAGTGATATTTATGAGTGGCTGAAAAAACACAACCAAAATCCTTTACCAAATATGCTTAAATCGGAACTCCTATCAATAGCAAAGTCTCTTAAAAAACCCAAAATATACGCGGTAGATGAAATACTGCGTGAATACGGTCATGAGGTTCTACAACTGCCGCCATATCATTGCCAGTTTAACGCAATAGAATGAATATGGGCTGGTGCAAAGTCTTATGAAAAACATGTAGGTGATGGTCTTAAATCCGACCAAGTACAAATAGTTTGGCAATTTCGTTAGATCATATTACACAAGAGTACTGGAAGAAATCGGTGGAACATACAGAAATATTAATAAGGGATTGGTAGGATCGAGAACAAGTACTAGATGTCGAAGTAGCGCCAATGATAATTACTCCATTCGAAGACGACTCAGACGACGAGGACTTTTCAGATTTTATAAGTGACGATGAGAATTTTTAGGCTATAATTATAAACGGTGTTTTTCGTTTACATTTTTTAGTATTCTTGTGTATTATATTATGCTTTTTTTTCATGCACATTATTCTGCATAGTCCTTAAACTAATTCCCAGTGTTTTCATTACGGTTTCCTGCATATTGGTTTGCGAATTTCCACTTTCTCTTTCATTATCGAAATAGTTTATCAGACTAAATGCCATTGTATTTTTAGGTGTTAGTAGTAAAATTGTTAAAATAAATTGCACTGTTTATTATTGTCGTTTTTAATTAAAGGGTACAGTAGGTATATAATTAAGGATTATATAATTTTTTTTGTAACTTTTTCAACTCCCCTGTACATAATTTTTACAAAACTAATAATATTAGGTATATGTGGCTATCTTCGCGATAGCTAAAATAATGAAACTATTTTTCCTTCCTTCGGTATATTTGTAAATAATCTCACAACATTTTGATAGCCTCTGTGTTGTCTGATTTGACGCATATGATCAGTGACCTTTGGACCCGCACGTTAAGACCAGATCTGACTATTTCAAGATATGATCGTTAAAGACTGTGACGTACGTCACGTGGTGAGTAAGTGACCATAGAAACAATTGATCATTTTTATTGTGTGTCCATGGTTGCAAATATAAATTTTAAACACCGCATGACGTCAGAGCCTCTGAATACCGTATCTGGTAATTTTAACATCGATTTTTTAATTTTATCTTTGATGTTTTCGAAAATATGCATAAGAAGTCATCTTCAGAGGCCCTCCTTCAGAGGGGGCTGTAGCTTAGTACAATGAGTTATGAGTCTTGGGATACCCTGCAATAGGCGAGCCAATTAAAACAGTTATTTATTTATTTATACAAAAGTATATTTACAGCAGGAAAATATTTACAAATTAGGTGTTACTTACAATGGTAAACATATAAATACTACATAACACAAAATATACCGATATTTAGGGCTTATAATTTCGATGCCTATAAGAAGCAATGTGTTTAATAATACGGGGTTTCAAACTGCTTGACTAATATATTAACAAGTAAAACCAAGAACTATTATTCCGATTTTTAAAATAAGTTATCTGCTTATATTTATGGTATAATATGTTTTAATAGTTTACTCAGACATACGTTCTAGCATTCTGATAGAGATAATGCTGTTTTAACAAATAAATAGTGTTTCCTAAAAATAATAATGTTTTTTCAACAATTTAAAGAATATAAACAGGGAAGTTATAATTGGGGAACTAAAGGATCGATACTTAAAATTAATATTGTAAAATCAAAGACAACAGACATTTTTTCGCATTCACTCACATCACAATAAAACAATTGCAGTAATATTATTAAGTTCTATACATGAGTATTACAATAATATATTTATAAACTTATAAGTTGCTAAAAATTAAATACCGATTGCAATAAAACCGTCTTTTTCTTAACACACCGGATAAATTTTGATGCAACATCGTTAGATTATTTCTCTAAAAAATACAAGTTACAAACCTAAAAACATTTTTATCAGTTGGACATTTTTCTAAAATTAAATCAACGTTCTACCATTTTATAATGTCGCATATATTGAGCACAATATAAATCGTTATCAAAAAATCTTTTTAAAGAGTTGAGCCACACTTTTTGAATTAGATTTATCATGTTTCGTTCACCATTCGTTTGAGAATACCATTTTGTCATAAATATAAGGCAGGGTGTCCGGAAAAAAAATTAGGGGATAATTCCAGACCGAAAATAAATGCTACCTCTTCCTATAACATTTTTTCGAAAATTGATTATTAAGTTACAGGGTGTTAAAGTTTAATTTTATATGCAGTTTTAAAACAGAGGAAAGTAGCCTAATATTGGGATAGCTCCTAAAATTTGACACCATTGTATTTGCCAAACCAGATAAATATGGGGCGCCATCTATTAACAAGTAGTTCACTTAAACCTCAAAATGCATGGCCGATGTTTTTCAATCTGCTAGTACAGTCCATCAAAATTATATTGGCAATTTGTTAGTTTTCACGCTTGACAATATTTTACCGCGACCTGTTTGAGCGTCGAAATATCGAAAATCAGGTAAATAATTTAAGTAGTTGTATGTCAGTGTTGAAGCTGTGGTAGGCATTGTATTTATTTAGGTTTTGCGGTATAATTGTTGTTAGTTTTTCCGTAGAAAAATATAACCTAATAATATGATCGGGTGCCTAATATTGGACATAAGCGGTGCGCCCAATATTGGATATCCTATATTAGGATTTGAATCAAACGGTTAGGAAATCTATATATTTATTTTTAGAATGGCAACGAAAAAAAGAAAATAGTGGGACATACGAAACATGGAAAATGCAATTGGTTTTTTGGTTTTGTTTATAAACATCCATAATATTGTATATTATGTATATTCAATATTAGGACACCATTTTTGAAAATCAATAAAATTACATAAAAATAAATAAATAAATAAATAAATTTAATTAAGTTTTCCCTAAAATATGACATTTTAACAAAAGGTCCCATATTATCTACATAAGTTACTAGAACAATAAATTAAATATTCAAATCAAAGGTTCAAAGTGACGTCCTTCCTCTTCAATGCATAAATTAACTTTTCTTAAAAAATTCCGACAAACTCCATGGAATATTCCTTCAAATAAATTAAAATGATTTCGTATGCATCACATGCAAGCAATGTTATTTTAGCATTTTTCTCGAAAACGGTTAGATTAATCGAAACAAAAGTAGTATACCTTTTTTATGTCAAAAGTTTAGGAGAATAAAAATATTTAGTCAAATTGCGCGTACAGTGTAGGACAAAAAAGTTGAAACCATTCAAATTAAAGTATAGGCTTCTATGTGGCGCCCTCTACAAAATGCGAAAAACGGTGCGCGAATTTGTATTCCTCATCCCGAAAAAGCCCTATATACGAGATTTCGTCAAAATATTATGAGCGTGTGCAAATAAAATTTAAATTTACTACCCTGTATTTCCGTTAATAATCAATTTTCGAAAAAATGTTATAGGAAGAGATAGCATTTATTTTCGGTCTAGAATTAGAATTATCCCGTAAATTTTTTGCTCATCATTTCCGGACACCCTGTATAGTAATTTTTATGATTGCTGAAATCTCTATTGCGTCTTCCATAAAAATGTAAACAAGGAAGTATTGGTTTACAACCTTTAAGCTTTTCAATAATATTAATAAATTAAAATACACAATTTTATACAGCAACATTTGCTTTGTTCGTACAGCGGTCAGAAATCGTCAGCCAATTAACGACGCACACGACAAATCCCAAACCGCTGGCAGAAAATCCTAAAAAAGTAACTAAATAAATGAATGCTTTTTTTTACAATCCCAATCCAATAGAGTACAATAGGTAGTTTCGGCCACATATTTCGTTGGCAGAAGCCAAATTGTTGGGTAACGTGTTCACAAAGCAAAAAAATTCCAACCAGTTTGCAACCAGTTAGAAACCGCGCAGAGAAAAATTGGAAATCGGTTGACGATTTGCTTGTACAAACGAAGCTAATATGTTATCGTTTTCGACCGAATCTGGACGCTATCGTATATAAACTATTTAAAAGTTGAAGGGCCCTTGCATCCTGATCATCATCGTTTAATGTTGGATGTAGTAGTTGTCCAAGAGAATGATTATCTCTATTAACACTCTCGGTAGTTTTTGTAGTTACGCTGGCACCGGCACTATTTTCAAGTGCTGATAATGAATCGCTGCTTTGCTGGTTCAGCACACCCTGATGGGGAATGTTCTGTGTAAGGCTTGTTAGTCCGAGGTCTTGCGTGATGTTAGCACCACATTCGCTGATAAGAAGCAGGACGAGCCTTTTGGTAAGCGGGTTTGATTCGATTTCTTTCATTCTGTCGAGGAACTCCTCCTCTGAAGTATTCAGTTTTTTGAGGATGCGATTAAGTCGGTTGTGTTCGTCAGATTTCGCGTGGTTCATGAAGTCGATAAGAATTCCGTGCACCTTAAAAAAATGGAAGAAAATTAGGTTACATAATTTGCATATTTAAACTTTGATATATTAAGTTGTTTTCGTCAAAAAGTTAGTTAAATCTAAACTACCCCCCCTGTCTTCCACTCCCTCGCCCTTGTTTGCACCGCTGCATGTATATTACTCACGTAAATTTTTAAAAGGAAACCTTGCCTATTCCTGTAAGACTTTGTTTACATGCGCAAGGTCATAAACTTCCCACTTTTGTGATTATTGTTTGCTTTTCTAAAGCAATGTTGGTCTGGGTCCCCGGACACCAAGGGGTTCAGGGTAACGAGATGGCAGACGAACTTGCCAGACGTGGCTCTGAGACCCCATTCCTCGGACCAGAACCGGCTATAGGAATAACAAAATAGCAGGTAGGATCTGCACTCAACGAGTGGGCCGAACGCCGCTCTAAGGAGCAATGGCGGACGATCCAAGGGTGCAGACAAGTTAAAGACTTTATAGCTTGGCCTAGCAAGGCTAAGCTAGATTGGATTCTAAATAGAAGACGATGTGTCCTAAATCCCTTGATTGCGATACTGACAGGACACTGCAAGCTGAGGAAGCACCTAGCACTGATTGGTGTCGAAGACGACCCAATCTGTGCCGGATGCCTGGAGGAGGAAGAGACCCCGCTGCTTTTTCTGGGTACCTGCGAGGCCCTGGGAGGACTCAGGCACCAGGTCCTGGGATCAGCGGCTCTCCAGAAGAAATCACGGCCCTAGCCTGGAGCGACATACTCAACTTCATAAAGAGGTCGGGACGCCTTAGCGGGGGCCAAGGTGATTAGTGTGACTGGAGGAAGACTCTGGGGTAGGCAAAAAGGATCGCGGTTGGTCTACTTGCCAGGTTTTCGTAACCTCCCCTCAATTACTACTACTACTACTACTACTACTAAAGCAACATGTCTATGGAAAAAACCCATTTGGCTGCTAAATAAACGGTATAGACCATACGAAATCACACAGTAGTTTATTGTACTCCTAGCAGTGGTTAAGCTTTCAAAGGTTTAAAATAATAATAAGACACAATGAACTAGATTTTTACCTGTGTCGAATTTAAAGAAACTGGAGGTAGCTCCCTTAAATCATAACTTATTTGTGAATGTGGTTCAATGGCATCAGGTAGCACATCATGGTTGAACAGTTCTGATTCAGTTGTGTCTTCCTCGGATATGATGTTGGAGGGGGTGGTTTCAAAGTGTTCATTTACAACTGCTGGATTGATCTATTTAAAGTAAAAAAAAATTATTAAAATGTCCCCCAGTGAACTTTTAGGAAGAGAGCTATTAAAAGAAAAAGTCGTGATCGTGGACTTTATATTCTACCCAAGATACAAAAGATTTGATGGGGTAACAAGTCTCTAAGAAAAACAGTTATTCGCATCTATAAACTTAATAAAATTTTTAAAATCTTACTGATAATGCCTTCTGCCATAACCTCGTTGCCTGCGGACTAGAAGTCCAATGATTCGGAGGTAAATCCGTGAATCCTTTCTGTTGCTTCTCTTCCGCTTGTACATTATTAAATCGCGGAATAAAAGACTGAGAATCGGCTGTATTAAGATCTGGATTTAAAGAATTTTTAACCTCATCTTGGAATCCGAGTTTGGAATCTGGTGCTACTATGTAGCCCCAAGTCGCCGTAGGAATGGCGGGGGTACTCGGCTTGACGTCTGCGTCGGAAAAGTTTAGAAGTTCGTCCTCAGTAGTACCTAAAACAACGGAAAAATTGTTTTCTAAATATTACATTCTGTAATATCTTCAAGTTTTAAAATTCATATCAAACGACTTACTTGACTCAGCATTATCACTTCCCTCTAAAGGTGGAGGTTCAGTGGGACGAAGACCTTCCAGACTTTTCTTAAAGTTTTCTGGATCATGCAAGTAACTGGATAAAGCCAAAGAAAAGTTCCTAGCCAGCTGCCTTAGTTCTGGTAGGGCGGTGGTCGTAAGGAGATCATCATTACTAATTGCAGAACCTTCTAACAAAAAAAATCCCACTTATGGACCTGGTAGCTAAATTTCCTTCATTTTTAATTTTATTTATTTAGTTGTCTAAGTTTTACCTTTGCTTTTACTGCCATCTTCTCCACTAATGCTGCGGCTTTCATCATTGCTTGTCTCCCCTCCGACTCGCGTGGCAGTACTAATTCCAGCATTGTTTCTGTCATCACTCTCACTACTAGGAGTAGTAGTTGGTATGTCTGTTGATTCATCATTATTGAATAGGTTGTTGTATCTATCGGAACAATAGGATTGTCATTATAAAATAAATATAGTAAGTACATAAAACTATTTTTTTAAATAAATAAAGTAAGTTTTATACCCATGAACTGTCATAGCTGTTAGCAAACTAGTGAGTTTTTCTTTAGTTTCTGGTTTAAGCCCATCTTTATTAGAATCAGAATTCTGCAATTCGTTTGCAAAATACTGAGCTAAGGAATGTAGTGTTTGTGGTCCAACTGATGGAGGAATAACCAACCCTAAAAATTATTATAAAAATTTAGTTATCAAACATAAATTGCTTCGTTTAATGATACTATTATAACGTTAAACATTGAAATTTAAAAAAAAAAAGGTAATTCAATCCCGTAACCAGCTTTTACCTGGTCGTGAGCTTCCAGAAAAATCCTTATCTGCGTTGTAGTTAGCAATCTCCTGGAGGACATTCATCATACTGTCAACATTATCGTACACACTAAACGATGGTGGTGTTCTAGTTGTGATAAATGGTGTTGCAGGTGTCGTTTGACTGACACCAAAGGGCCTAGCGCTGGATATTTGATACGCGGGGAAGTTTGAGCCAAAGCTAGTCGCTCCTACGTCGACATTTCCTTAAAATAAAGCAAACCTGTTTTAGTATTAAGTAGTCAAAATCTTATATTGATAATTATAAATTTTGAAAGAAATAATTAAGTTAATGACTAATACATACCATTTATTACATATTTTGTCCTACCTGAGTTCAGCTGCTCTTCAAAACCAAGGGCCCTAGAAAACGGCCTTGGTCTTTCAGTTTTAGAGTTTGGTCTACTTGGTATACCCTTATTAAAATCTTTAGTCACGTCAAATCCTCTTTGCTGATTGTACGGAGCAGCAGTAGTACTTCCGAACTCCTCGAGGCCTCCTACGCGTAAGCCAGTATTTATTATTTGTGTAGAAGGCGGTAGAATTTTCTGTTGTTTAGCCTGTTCGTTAATTCTAGTTTGTCCAGCAAAATTGCTGGTCAGCTGGACGGAGATCTTATCTTGACCATTCGAAAATCTTATCGGTACCCCTTTGTTAAAAGTTTTGGATACTCTGGAAGTAGTGGACCTATAACTAGGAGAACTACTTTCTACGGAGCCCTGTGTCACAGTGGGAACCGTTGGACTATATGGAGTCTTATTGGAAGAAACTACAGGACGTTGGGTAACAGCTCTGTAGGTGCCGTACACAGTGGCATGATCAACACTTCTAATTGTACTAATTGGAGTATTTTCATCCGAGTACAAAAGTGGGATGTTCTTTTTAATAAACGGTGGTTCATTAATAGGTTCTAATCCATTGTAACCATCATTTACGTTTACGTCATTTTGTCCTAAGTTCAAACTTCCGTGATCTGGCACATTTATTTCTAAAGGCTTGATTGTGCTAGTTCTAATATCCTGTACTACGTTTTGTTTTAGGGTTGTATCAGTATTGCCAACGTTAAATGTTTCAGTTGGTAAAGCATTTGTTACAAAAGTTGTAGTTTCTACAGCTGGCCGAGTTCTATCTGTATGGCCAATGTTAAATCTGTCCCGAATGGGGGAGGTACCATAACCTTGAGGTATACCGGTACTGCCTATATAACTTGAAACCACTTTTGGTCTGTTAATATCAACAGTTGGACTAAGTTTATTTGTATTGTCAAAATTAAAACGATCTGAGTGGGTCGTACCATCAATATTTATATTTGTAGGTTCCAATTCTTGATTAACATTTTTGATATTAGATTCCCCGGTGCCTACATTCAGACTTCCATACACCGGTACAAATATGTTCAAAGGTTTGATAGTACTTGTTCCGTAAGTTGGAACCAAATTTGGTTTAATAGTACTTCCAGTGTTACCAACATTGAAGGTCTGTGTTGGTACAGGATTCGTTATCGATATGGCACTTGCCAGTATTGGGAGCGTTTTATCAGTGCTACCAACGTTAAAGCGATCTGAAACAGGGAGCTCAGTACTGCTAACCAAGTGAAGCAGCTGGGGAGGTCCGTAAGGAGGAGGTTCTGTAGTCGAACTATGACGAATAACCCCGAAGATTACGCTTGCCTTAGAACTATCGGTGCTTGTGGTAGGTAAGTAAGTGTATTTAGACTGAGTTGTTGGTTGGTTGGGCAATAATGTTGTTCCCACGCGACTACCCACAAATGGCTTACCATTATTAATCGGCTGTGTGGTTACTAGATGGGCAGTAATTGACGAGATAGATTGTAATTTTGGAGCTTCCAAGTAGCTAATGTCTTTAATATCAGAGTACGTACTTCTATGGTTCGGATACGGACTAGCAGATGTTTTGAAAGAGTTATCAGTGATACTGTTAAAAGAACTTTTAACGAATGATGACGATTCTTCTGGAACTTGTGTTTCATCAGACTCCTGGATTTTATTATTTTGATTTGCTTCGTTAGTAGCATCCAAAGATGTGCGATCTTGAATACGCGTGGTCTCTGTACTTGATACCGATAAATCCAATTCCTTTGGTATTTGAGTGCTAGACTGAGAATCAAAGCCGTATTTATTCTGTTGCGATTGACTTATTTCGACCAAGCCCTGATCACTTGACAGTTCAGATTTATGCTTGGGAAAAGGTAGGTCGTAGTTATCTTGATTAGGCAAATTCTGTTGGATTATTTGGCTATTTTGTAATACTTTAGAACTAGTAAATTTCACTGGAGGCGAATAGGTAGTAACAGGAATCGGCTTAACTTGGTTTTTATTCTGATCGTCTTTGGGTTGCTGACTACTATAATAACTTGGATTTGTGTTATATCTGATATTACCTCTGTTGACCTTTCCACTTGAAGCCGTAATTTGTTCTGATTGCTTTGGTGTTTGTGTTGTACTGGAGAAACCGTTTCTATTGGTTACTTTAGTCCCATATTGATTATTAGGAGATGTACTATAATTTTCATCAAAAGTTCTAGGGAAGCTATTTTTCTGAGGAGGTAATTGTTGTGGTTTATTTGAATTAGCTAACAAGGAAATTGAAGCTTGACTGCTTTTAATCGGCTTTACGGTAGTTTCCCTTTGGCTGTTTATTGCATTGTTCCTACTTGTAAAAGAAAATGGTACTTTATCTGACGGATTGTAACTTTGAGTTGAAACATCGACTCCAGAACTTGTAGATTCAAATTCTACATGGTACTCTTTAAGTGTAGAACTTTTTTGTTGCACATTTTTAGCACCAAAGTTAACATTGTTTCTTTCGCTCTGCACAACTTTTTTAGATTGTCTATCGCCATCTTGGTCATAATTTCGGTTAATATAGTTACCAGTATCTTTGTCAATATCTTTTTTAGTTGGTTTGGTTGTACTCGACTTTGTAACACCAGTATCCGTGTTCTTATTTAAATCGTTATAACTATGATTCGGATATTTTTGATTTTGATTGGCAAAATTATTTTTTTGACTGCTTTGAGCATTTGCCAAGTGTCTACTGTTAGATTCAGCTTCTTCTATTTGTTGCTCGATGTCGTTGTTGTCTGGTATTCTATTGTTTACACGCTGAGTTCGCTGTGTCTGTTGGCGTACTGGGTAGTCTTTTCCATTCTTGCTTGCTCGAACTGAGGAGTGTTCTTCAATTCGCATCACTGCTCCATGACTCATTTCCTGACCTAAAAAAAGAGTTAGAGATTTACCATTGATGAGTAAATAAACAGCTAATCTTCAGTTAGAAAATACGTTTACTGAAAACTATTCAGTCTTACCATCTTGGGGATCTACTCTCCGAAATGACTTTCGTCTAACCACTTCATTTTGTAATCTCTCCGCGCTTTCTTCGTACAAATTTGGTGAGTTCGTGCAGTTAACCTTGTTCCACCATTCGCAAATTAGTTCGGACTGCTGAAATATTGTACCATTGGGACAAAGGAAGGAGATTTTTTTTCCTTCTTCGCAAATATGGAAGACCTGATGGGACGAGGTATTAAATTAATTATAGAATTAACTTAAGAACTGTAATTTTGTAAGCGACTTTAAATAGTTAAATTACCTGGCAGTCCGCTTCCAAATCCGCATAATATCCAGATTCGATCCCTCTACAATTAAAATTTGTCCTGGGAATGTAGGCGTAAACGGGAAAGTCTCGTCCAGGTTTCCCTTCTACACCGTGGAAATACTGGAAATAGTCGTTATCTGGACTTAGGATGTTTTTGTTGTTTTCCAAGTGGTCGTCAGCTTCCAAGCTGTGGACCAGCTAAAAAATATTTGAGTCGGAATAACATTTTATTCAACAAAAATTTAAAAAGGGATCCCAAAAACAGTAGTATGAAATTAAGGAACTTACCATTGGCCGAACGCAGTAAGCTGCATAGAATAATATCGCCAAACCTGAAAAAAAAATACTTACATCAAATATAGTAGACAATATTTTTTCTTCGTATATAATATCATAAGAGAGAAAATTTTGCCGGTAAAATTTTCGACTGGTATGAAAGTTTTTGCTTGGCAATTTTGCGAATGAAAATTTCATGAGCGATAATTTCATGAGCGAAATAACCAAAAAGCAACAAAATTGAATAAAAGCAAGAGAACATTTTGCCGATACAAAATTTTCGCTCGAATGATATTCGACAAGACTATTTCACGAGAAAACAATAAAAACACTCTGTTTATTTAGCAAACTAAAAACTTTATTTATTACTAATATTAAACGTACAGTTGTTATAAGTAATAGTTTGTCGATTCTTTTCTATTAAAGCATGGTTTTGGGTATGATTGACTTGCATTATTTGAGAAGTCGAAGGTCCACATGCTTCATTTGTTGTTCTGAGATTTTCGATGAGCTTCAGATGATGACTAGGATCTAGCTGCAGATATGGTTTAAGGGAATTTGCATTTGAGTGGTCTGTTAACTTAATCAAGTCTTGTTCCGCAACACCTTGTTTAAATAGGGCAGACACAGCGGAAGATCGATGAGAATGATTCGTTATTTTATGCTTCTTCGTATCTATTCCAATTCTTTCCGCTGAAGTTTTGGTCCACTTAGATACTGTATTTATTCCTAGTAGAGAATTTTTGAACCAACATCCCTTCTGTCAGTTTGGATAAATGGAGAGAATTAGTCCGTCTGTGGAAATGTTTGGTACTCTTTTTTCCAATAATTTAAAAAATAATCTTACAAGGCATAAGTCTTTGTTTGATGAATTTCTTACCAACCATTTGCTGTTTGCCAATCCTTTTAACCCACCTTGAGCTGTCTTGGAAAATATGCTGTATATATTCAATTCGTCCGGTAAATTTTCGCATGGTATGAAACTCCTTTTGAAAATATTGAATTTTGCAATTTACGGGCTCATTGCCTCTCCAAGCTAGTTCAAATGAGCACAGATGGGAAAACCTTTTTGCTCTTCATCGGTATTTTCTTCATTGTAGCTTTGCATTATTGTTAGTAAATCTTTGGTAGATAATGCTGTGATATCTAGCTGTAATAATTTACAGTGAAATTTTTTTAGTGTTTTCATTAAATATTATAACTGAAAAATGTTTGGCTGCGTAGACAATTATTTTAACAATTGAAATAGTTTTATGTATCTACCAAAAAAGAAAATCGGCGATTGGACATCATTTTTAAAAGGACATGGACTTTGGGACACTCTATATACCGTTCAATACCTGTGGGGCTAAAGAACAGGTACCAAAAGATGCATCTTAGACACCAAAACGTAATGTTGTATAAAGATAATAACTTTCACATTGGTTCGCGTGAACCAAGTTATATAGAATTAATTACTAAATTAAAAAAAATTAATTGAATTAGTAAACTAGGAAGTCCAGATTTGCTGGTGGCATCTTCAGTTGCAACGGATAATGTTTTATAATAATGGTACTCCTGAAGTTATGAAATATGTTTTGCCGAGAATATTAAGTAGGTGATTTTAGAAATTTATGGCAAAAATTCAATCTGATATCGTAGAGTTTTTCGACAACTCGACTTGAGGCTAAGAAATGGCAAAAAGTGATCAAATGTGAGACGAATTTGTGTTTCCTATTACTTGCTGCTGACAATTGCGTTTTCTGTTTTCTATAAGCATAGCGATCAAAAAGTACTACTTTTCTGCATTCACTCAAGAGTTTTAAATTTAGTTTAATATTTAGATATATTGTTGGATAATTTATACTTAAGTGCTGTTTACTGCAGTTAAGTATTTAAATCCTTCATTCTTTTTTACAGTACATCCAATTTGTTCCTTGCTTAACCTCCTACTTTACCGGGAATGTTGTTACATTTAGCGGAAAAAGTTTCAACAATACTAATTGACTCTCTTAAACTTAAATTTCTACTCTCCAACGAGGATATTATGTCCGGTATAAAACTGAAACTAACCTTAATAAAAACAAGATCTTTAGCTACACTTGCACTTTTTAACAGCTCTTTACTTTGCACAACACATTGCGAATCGTCATCTAAATCCAAAATTAGTTCTTTAATGGCTTCAAAATGCTCTGCGTAGAATATTGCGGCCTTAATCTATGTTCCCCACCGGGTAATTACAGGTTCTGGTCTGGAGGTAAATTAATTCATGGTAATCTCTCCTTGTACAACTGCACCCTTAGAGGTGCTTTTACAAACACTTTTTTTACATTTGAAAGTAATTTATTTACCACAGGATATTCGCTACTACCTACATGTTAATAAATACCGAACTGGACATAAAACCTTTAACGTTTTAAATTTTTTGATGAAGCGGAAAATATAAAAATATGCTCTTAAAATAATAATTTATAAAAAATATGCATTTTAGTATAAAATTCACAAAATATGCAAAAGATGCATATACAGTGTGACCAGTAAAGTCCGCATCATATGGGATTTTTTTATTAATAACCTTATTCGAAATTTTACTTTGGCATCAAGTTCTGCTTCGATCGAGCAAAAAAAAAATAGTTAGTCACGTGATTCGCATTATTTGTCAAATTTTAATTTTTTCCAAAAAATAATTCAAGAGTGGGGTTATTTCTGAAAATATCGAAAAAAGTTATTAGAAAAAGTTTTTTTAAATGCAGTTTTTAGCCCACATGCAAAATTTTAGCTGCATAAGATAATTTTGATTTTTTACACATATTTTGTAATTGCACCTCTTTTGCCAAATAAGACTCGACGCAACCTACATAAAACTTCTTAGTTTTGACAATGCTTTATTTCAGATACATTTTCTTTAAGGTAGCGCCATATTTAATGTGTGTTTTTCTAAAAAATCAAAATTGGGCTATTAAAATTTGGTCGCATGTGATGCAAAGTTTATTTGTTTTTGACCCTGTATAAGGTAACATCATAAAATAAGTATTTTTGAAAACGTAGTTCGTGTCTGAAAGTAATACACCTTAATGTTAAAACAAAAAATAACACAGTGTCATCAGTAAAGTGTTCATTAAGTGGAAAATAAATATTAGTGTTGGGTAAAAAATCAAAATTATTTTATCCAGCTGGAATTTTGCATGTTGGCTAAAAACTGCATTTAAAAAAACTTTTTTTAATAACTTTTTTCGATATTTTCAGAAATAATCCCACTTTTGAATTATTTTTTGCTTCATTTTCATCTCGATCGAAGCAGAACTTGATGCCAAAGTCAAATTTCGAATAAAGCTATTAATAAAAAAAAATCCCATATGATGCGGACTTTACTGGTCACACTGTACATATTATATATGCATTTTGCATATATTCCGCCCTTTATTAATAAGTAATAATTTCAATCAATCCGTAATACTTGGAGAACATTTTCACCTTTTTAAATATTACAAAGATAAATTTACCACACTTAGGCAACGAATCCATCTTTTTAATTCATCGAAATGACCGGAAATCCCGTAGAATCGGTTTCAGACTGGCAATCAAGTTGATGAAACAAATCCAATTGTTTTACCGAAATATTTTACCAGATTTATTTCGCGTTGTGTAAGGATGAGTAAAATACGGGTATCTAGAGGCCATTTAGATCCTTATCGTGGGTTATTATTTGTTGAGGAATTGTTTTTTTCGTTATGTGATTAGTTTGGAAACAAAGGGGTACTCGATTTTTCATGTGAAAGAGCGAGGTGTATTAAAAAAGTCTTAAAAAAGTAGTTGTAAAAAAATAAATCATCGAGGGGCAATAAAGTTCTAAATAATAAAACTTTTTTACAGATTAAGGTCTAAATTGTGTAAAATATGTATAGGTACCATGAAATTGGGCAAGACAGGTAGTAAATTAATTAAACAATGACATAAGTTAGTAGTCATCAATTCTTGGTCAAAAATAAATGATGGATGTTTTTATCGGTAGTAATCGGTTCCATTAGCAGCACAGTCTTGTTGAATAATAAACCACTTTTAATACAGCAATTTTGTTAAGAAATAAATTGTATCTTCTCAATGCGACGCATTTTGTTCCCAGTAAAGCGCTTTCTCTGCAATTAAAAAAGCAGAACAGCGTCTCCAAAAACGAATTGCATCCGTTAGAACCTATAATCAACCAAGACGTTGGTGGGGGTTTATAGCAATCGACAATCGCCGCGCGCCGTAGTATTTAGTATTAGTTTTAACGTATTTGTTGCGCAGGTCACGTCGTTGTTCGGAGTCTTCTAACTGTCTTATCTGAACCTAAATTCTATTGATTGAACCAATACCTACCTATTTCAATTAATTAATTTTTACTTTGTATTTAAGTTTTTTTAAACTTTCAATGTCAGATAAAGCAATAGAATATTCTTATTTTGCACAACCCATCACGTAAATGATGTAACCACACTACGGGAAGCACTGACTCTAGTAACAAATAAGGTAGAAGTAAAAATATAGACCAAAATAGCTATTTATGATGCCTTAAACAAGATAATATTTTCTTACTTATATCATACAAGATTTTTTCTACGAGCGTGTGAAAAGTACAAGATTTTTTCTACGAGCGTGTGAAAAGTTAGACTTTTCACCCGGCGTGTGAAAGTAATTTACTTTTCACACTAGTGCGTTAAAGTAAAACTTTTCACACTGAAATGGGTGTAAAAAGTCTAACTTTTTACACGCTCGTAGAAAAAGGTAATTTTTGTAGGTTATCAACGTTTAAACCCGTTAACGCCTAGCGACATCGTTTGAGGACACCTAAATTTATTTATTGTTGTGTTACCAAAAGACAATAAATAAAATCTATTTTTAGCCTAAGTGCAAGTGCATCAATTTAGCTTTGCCTGAAAAGGTATAGTTACGCCGTAAGTTCTATAGAAGCCAGTCATTTTATTTTTTGAAAATCTTTTATTTTTAGTATTTTGTCTATAAGTGAAGTTTGTGGTCATATCTAATACAATATTTGGAGGTAAGCCATAATTTGTTTTTATTATAAACTGAAAACACATATCTTAGTGTTATATTGCGCTTTTATAATTTGCTTTAAAATTTTCAAAAATCATTAAAAAATTATAGCGTCCTCGAATGAGGACGCTGGGCTAATTGTGATATTTTATTTTTCAGTACTAGCCAATATGAGTACATCAAGACAAGTTTTTAAAATGCTTGAAAAGGCTGTTGATTTGTATTCGGGTCAAATCGAAGCTGATCTAGTAGCTTTACCACCGGAAGTTGATGATCTTACAGATGAAGAGGTTACTAATGACGAGGATCTGGATGTACCAGTTGTATTAGATGTTGCAGGATAATTGGAAATAGACTTGCCATCCGATGATGATAACATACCCTTATCAAGCTGTGCCAGGCGAGCACCGTCGGTTTCGCATTAACTGCAGTCGAATTCCTTGTGCGATAGGAAAATTACATGTGAAGAGATATCA
Organism: Polydrusus pterygomalis; assembly: GCA_963969555.1. Classification (NCBI taxonomy): domain Eukaryota; kingdom Metazoa; phylum Arthropoda; class Insecta; order Coleoptera; family Curculionidae; genus Polydrusus; species Polydrusus pterygomalis. The sequence goes on from OZ018383.1 coordinate 15,301,003, forward strand.
ATGATGAGGGCCCAGATGTACCTGTTGGGAACGAATTTATTAGACAATAGAAAAGAAGAATCCGCTCAAAAACGAAGAAAAACCACAAAAATTGAAAGGGAAGGTTTGATGAGAGGAATCATATTATGGGTAAAAGAGACAATCAATGTCGATGCCAGTTTGTTTCGTGTAAAGGAAAACCGCGTACTTTTTGCACAAAATGTGATGCGACTCTGTGCCTTCCATTTTTTCAAAATTCCACAACAAATCTTTCTATCCCTAATTTTGACATTATTAGTTTTATTTTAAAATTTTTACATTTGTTTTTCGTAATAAAGTACTTTTTATACTATTGATATCATAAAAAATGTTTTTCTTTAGTTTACCAATTTATCATACAACGCCCAGCATCCTCATATGAGGACCGCCGTTAAAACCAAAACTGGGTAATAAAAAATTATATAACCACTTAGACCTTAACTACAATACCATACGAGTTACCTCTAAGAATATTTTCGAATTTGAAAAGATAAAAATAATTTGGGCGTTAATGAGTTTTAATAGAAGTTAAATAGCGAAATATTAGTAAAAGCCAAAACGAAATTACGCTCTTCCAGTCAGTATTTTTGCGAAAGCTTTGATAACATACAAGAGCAAACGACTTTTGGTTTTTGTATTTCTTCAAGTTAACTAACTAGCCGTCAAATAGAGCAACAAGATACCTACATCTTATGTTTTAATTAATATTTAGTGGCCTAGAATAAATATACAACACTAAAAATCAGTACTGTAAGTAGTTTTCAAAAATTTAAATAGCTTCTAGTGTGATATTGTTCTTGTCGCTTAACATTGCATATAATTATCTATTATGCAACATGGTTTACTGAGATGATAAAATTCCTCCATAGATTATCAAGTCCAATACTAATGATGGGCTGTGCGAAATAAGAATCTTCTATTGCTTTAAGTATCTGACATGCAAAGTTTAAGAAACTTAAATATAAAGTAAAAATAAATTAATTAAAACAGGTATTGGTACGATCAATAAAATTCAAATTCAGACAGGACAGCTTGAAGACTTCGAACAACGATGTGATCTGCGCAACACATACGTTAAAACTAATACTACGGCGTGAGGCGATTGCCGATCGCTACGGACCCGCACTAACGTCTTGTGGATTATATATTCTAACGGATACAATTCGTTTTCAGGGACGCCGTTCTGCTTTCTTAATTGTAGAGAAAGCGCTCTACTGGGATCAAGGTGCGTCGCATTGAGAAGATACAATTTGTTTCTTTAAAAAAATTGCTGTATTAAAATAGTTCATTATTCAACAAGACTGTGCTGCTAATGGAACTGATTACTACCAATAAAAACACTGTTCCAGCAAATCTGGAATTGATATAACACTAAAGCGGGTTTGATACAATAGCGATTTATTTAATATGGGTTAATAAATAAGCTATGTCTTAGCAAACCTGTTGTATTAGATCATTTATCTCAGTGTAATGTTCAAAACGAGTTTTGCTTGCGTTTAGGATATTGCCAAATAGTGAATGGACAAAAATTTTAGCATTTATTGAGGAAAAAGTAAGTATTAAAAATTTATAGAAGGTTTTTTATTTTTTAATTAAATTAAATCTTAATTAATTGTTTTTAAAAAAATTGAATTTGGTACTGATGTATAACTTAATATGCAGTTTAAAAATAGGGAATAAAAACCTAGGGTTGCCATTTAAAAAAATTATCAATATCGTCATATCTCTAGTTTGGGACACACTGTATAAATATTTTCTTTATATAAAAGACGTCAACTGAAAACGTTAATACCCGTGCAAAAAATATTTTTCCAAAAAAAATTGTACTGGATTTACTAAATTTATTCCAAATTACAAACTCACACTGTAGACCAGGGCTGAAGCTTTTGAAAATGCTAAAAAGTGAAAAAAAATAATAATAGGATGAAACCCATTGGAAAAGGAAGAGAATATAACAAAAATGAAAGAAAAAATAATTTACGGGCCATCCGAGGTCGGGAAGTGGAAAGGGGTGAGTTTTTAAGGGTAGAAAACGGTTTATCTCGATTTCCGGCAAAACTACAAGTCCTATGGAAAAACGTTAAATCGCAAAGTTGTAGGTAATAAAAAGATCTACAACTTTTGTTTTTACACTTTTTTCACATAACCTCAAAATTTATGTGAAAAATTCAAATAACCAAGTTTTTGGTTTTTTATTTTTATCTTTTACAAAAATTTTTTTTTTTCACGAAATTTGATGAAAACTTGCCTTTTTATGTTCCAAACATACTGTAATTTTTTTGATTTAAAATATTTATTTTTCACCTTATTTTGACTTAATATCGAAAACCACCCTAATTTTCAATCGAAAATTCTCACGTCAAAATATCTGCTTTTTTAAAAAAGTCGGTAAGCTTTTCGTTTGTTGAAATCTCTACATTCTGATGGTGTAAAAAAAATTATACAGGACTATGGTAAATGTTCTCAAAAAATACGAAAAAAACTCGAAACATAATTTTTTTTTTTAAATCATTATGTACAATTTTGAGCTATTTATTAAAATTTATACTTTAATTACTAACATGTAACATAGAATCTTACGTTTTTCGAGAAAAAAAAAGTATAAATTTTAATAAATAGCTCAAAATTGTACATAATGATTAAAAAAAAATTTGGATTCGAGTTTTTTTCGTTTCTTTGCATTTTTTGAGAACATTTACCATAGTAATGTATATTTTTTTACACCATCAGAAAGTAGAGATTTCAACGAACAAAATGCTCACCGACTTTTTTAAAAAAGCAGATATTTTGACGTGAGAATTTTCGATTGAAAATTATGGTGCTCTTTCGATATTAAGTCAAAATAAGGTGAAAAAATAAATATTTTAAATCAAAAAAATTACAGTGTGTTTGGGACATAAAAAGGTAAGTTTTCACCAAATTTCGTAAAAAAAATTTTTTTTGTAAAAGTTAAAAATAAAAAACCAAAAACTTGGTTATTTAAATTTTTCACATAAATTTTGAGGTTATGTGAAAACAGTGTAAATACAAAAGTTGTAGATCTTTGTTATTACCTACAACTTTGCCGTTTAACGTTTTTCCATAGGACTTGTAGTTTTGCCGGAAATCGAGATAAATCGTTTTCTACTCTTAAAAACTCATCCCTTTCCACTTCCCGACGTCGGATCGCCCGTAAATTATTTTTCATTTTATTTTTGTTATATTCTCTTCCTTTTCCAATGGGTTTCATCCTACTATTATTTTTTTTGGTTTCAAAAATAATCGACCCTGGTCTACTGTACAAAACCGCCTTTTAGATCAAATAACCTTTATTTTAGCTCTCAAGTTTCCTTTGATTGGGTCATTATCGAAATTAAATTCATATTCTTGTATTGACCCCTATTTTCATCTCAGTTTCTTGATCCCACTAAGGAATAATAATTACTACTCAACATACCTTTAATCAAATACCGAAAACTATTAATTTGTCTCGTTACACAATAAAAATCCAAACATGGTATTAAATTACCTGAATAAGCAAGGAACTGCATTTTTTACAGTCGGAAGAACAGATAAATAGCGAGTTTCAGTCCATAGCTAACGGGATTGTCATAAACGTGGTGTTCTTACAGCCGTATGCGAGGTGAATTTTTGATTGAAAATTAGGGTGCTTTTTCGATATTAAGTCAAAATAAGGTGAAAAAATAAATATTTTAAATCAAAAAAATTACAGTGTGTTTGGGACATAAAAAGGTAAGTTTTCACCAAATTTCGTGAAAAAAAAAATTTTTCTTGTATAAAAAAAATAAAAAACCAAAAACTTGGTTATTCGAATTTTTCACATAAATTTTGGGGTTATGTGAAAAAAGTGCAAATACAAAAGTTGTAGACCTTTTTATTACCTACAACTTTGCTATTTAACGTTTTTCCATAGGACTTGTAGTTTTGCCGGAAATCGAAATAAATTGTTTTCTATCCTTAAAAACTCACCCCTTTCCACTTCCCGACCTCGGATCGCCCGTAAATTATTTTTCCTTTCATTTTTGTTATATTCTCTTCCTTTTTCAATGGGTTTCAAAATACTATTATTTTTTTGGTTTCAAAAATTATCGACCCTGGTCTAATAAGAAAAATTGGTAATAACCTTTCTCGTGCAAAATTCACTGCTCTACAATATTTGTAAAAAGCTTTTTCCAAATTATTTTTTGTTTAGGAGTGATGGGAAAATAACAAGCTATATCGTTATTTGGAAATAAAATACCTTTGGAGATTGATAGATCTATGCACGTCACAATGTCAAAAATAGGGACCAGATAAACACTTCGCAAGGTCCCTATGGCATTTTAACGATAACGTTATTTTTCAACCAAACTCTCTAATAATCTATCGTCGAACAGAGCCAAGGATGTTATCGTCGTTTAATTAGTAGATAATTACCGGCAAAATCGGTCAATGATAGAATTTTTGTTTGGTTAGTCTGGTTAGAATCTTTATTGTTTCCTTTTTTTGTTGATCGTTTTGCTTATTTGCATATTGTTATATTACGGGGACTGGCTAAAACATTTTTAAATTGTTTTTTAATACTCCCGTGCTAGTGTCTTGGTAAAACACTAGTTTTACTTTTTACTAGTTTTAATTTCGCACAATCACAGAATATACAGCGTGTCTTCGGAAGTTCTTACCAAATGGGAAACTTTTTAATTATTAACTCTACGAAAAAAAGTGCCTCTTCCTAAAAAGTCCTGCTTGGCGAGAAAATAAATTTGCACAAGAATATTTATACAGGGTGTTTCATTAAGGGTGGTCACCGGCCATATCTCGGAAACTACTAAGCATAGAAACTTGGGGGGAAAAAATTACCATTAAATTGGTCATGAGAACATTCTGGAAATTATTTTTAAGTCCCTCATTTCGCCGCAAGGGGGCACAATTGAAAATATTTTTTTTAAATTTTAAATTTCTCCGAAAGTTCCCATATTAAGGTATAACTCTGATTACATCATTAGAAAGCTTAGGCAATTCTGCATCATTTTTGTTTAAGGCTCATTGGCGTACCGACCTTGCTAAGAGTGGGGAAAGATATTTTGAAAGTGTAAACATTAAAATCGCTGTAACTTCTAAACGCCTTATGCGATTTTACTAAATTTAAGCTTGTTGAAAGAGAAAGGTAAGTATCTTCAATTGCTGTATCCAATAGTACACGATAGTTTCTAATAAAATTGCCAGAGGGCGCAATTTGTAATAATAATAGTTTTTTGATTTTACCCCGAAAATTAAAATCATACGGTATAACTATGACATCATAATCGGAAAGGAGATTAAATTTGCAAGAAAAAATGTGAAGATCGCAGTTCGTTTTAGAGTTATTGCCAAAACAATAATTTTTAACACTTTAATCGAAAAAATTATTGTTTTTATGGCTTCGTGGCCAATGCATTCCACGACAAAAAAATATTATTTTTACGATCGTGCAAAAAGTTACCATTTTTTCACTATCTACTGTGCCAAAAGTTTAACTTTTTTTCTTACCTTTCTCTTCCAAACAAGCTTAAATTTAGTAAAATCGCATAAGGCATTTAGAAGTTACAGCAATTTTAATGTTTACACTTTCAAAATATCTTTCCCCCACTCTTAGCAAAGTATGTACGCCAATGAGCCTTAAACCAAAATGATGCAGAATTGCCTAAGCTTTCTAATGACGTAATCAGAGTTATACCTTAATATGGGAATTTTTGGAGAAATTTAGAATTAAAAAAAAATATTTTTATTAAATTTCTCATGACCGCTTTAATCATATTTTTTTTTCCCCAAGTTTCTATGCTTAGTATAGTTTCCGAGATATGGCCGGTGGCCACCCTTAATGAAACACCCTGTATAAATATTCTTGTGCAAATTTATTTTCTCACCAAGCCGGACTTTTTAGGAAGAGGCACTTTCTTTCGTAGAGTTAATAATTAAAAAGTTTCCCATTTGGTAAGAACTTCCGAAGACACGCTGTATAGCTAACGCAATATATATTCTGTGGCACAATCCATCATTAGTATTGGATGATTTTATAACCTATGGATAAATTTCACCATCTCAGTAAACCATGTTGCATAATAGAAAATCATATGCAATGTTAGACGACAAAAATAAGTAAGTAAGTACAAGCTTTATTAACCGTAGCAAGCAAATATTATTACGATTAATGTCACGTTTCATTACAACTGCCAGTCGGAACTACTTATACATTATATAAAACCAGATTACACCCCCCAATAGAACTTGATAATTACTGTGAGTATTCAGAACAATAATGGCTGTAAAGTAAACCATTCTATGATAGCATTAACTCATATTTCCTATTGACTACATTACCGTGATATTATCACTACACGACGGTCTAGCAATTTTCGTTGTCTTACAGTAGAAAAGCGTGTTGCTGTCATATTATTATATAGTATTAAACAGTTGTATAAAGATTATGTGAATTCTTATTTCTCAGTGTAGTCTTTCAACATGAGATATGTACTATTTTTTTCTTTAATGGAGGTTTTGATGACTTTAGGGCATCTGAAAAATGTTTATGTATGATAAAAAATATTTTATATTATAATATCATAAATCAAAAATATTAATGGTTAAACAGGATAAAGACAAGGAAATTTTAAACCTATGATAGTATACGGAAGTTTTTTTTGTACCTATAAGAGATAGGTACTCGTAATTGGATACATAAATTCAACTAAAACATTTATAGCAGAATTAAATTTCGAAATATTTACTTTTGGTTTAGTTTCGGCCTAGTTTTATACCCTATTTCCCCAAATTTTATGATACATTAGACATTAAAGCCTAATAAATATTACTTTTTAAATAAATTGTAGGCCAATGTATAAAAATTATAAATGGTTTCACATAATATACTTGTTTGTTGTTTTATGATAATGTCATTTACCATTTTTTAACATATTATGTACAAGTTATTTTATATTAGTTAAAAATTAAAGATTTTGTTAAACGGTTAAAGTCCTTATACAGTAGTATTCATAAAAAGAGCGTACAAGAATTAGAATGAGAGGTAAGTTTTGTCATATTTGCGTAAAACCGGCTTGTCTAAATGATTGTTTATTGGAGGTTATCACACGTCATAGATTATCAAAAATGCAAAGCATTGGCGTCGGTGTAATTAATTTTGAAACTGCATGGCGGTAACGTTTGATAAACTTTCACAGAAAAACATAAAAATGCCTTGTCAGTTGTCTGAAGATGAAAAGGCTCAAATTCTATCAAGAATGGTCAATCCGTGCCGTAGAGCAGTTGTATTCCTAATAGAAATAAAAAAAACTATATTGAAAATTAAGCAGCGCTGGGAACAAGAAGAATTCCTAAAGAGGAAAATGGGTTCAGGTCGTTCCAACCCTGAACAGGATGCTGCTTTTTTTGGGATATTTAAGAAATAATCCGTTTGCAACTGCAAGGGATGCTGTTATTGATACATCATTTCATGACTCCCAACCTACCGCAATGCAGCGATTTTGCTTTAACTTATATATTATACCGCAATCCTCAATTTTGGAACAGGGTAATTTTTACTGATGAAAAGACGTTCCAGTCGACTTATAACGGACAAATTCGTGTGTACCGTCCAAACAATACCTGGTTTGAAGAGCGATATACCTACTAACCCCCTCACTTTTAGACATGGTTGTATCTCTGGCTGGATAAGTGTTCATGAACCTGGTGTTTGCTGGTGAATAGAGGGAAGATTTAATGCCGGAAATTATATTAACATTTTTGAAAATATATTGTTACCATCTGCTGAGCAAATATATCCCAATAATACTTTCATATTTCAACAAGATAATTGTCCAGTCCACACCGCCAATGCTGTAACCCACTGGTTTCAAACCCATAACGTGGAAGTACTGCCTTGGGTCGCTTATACTCCCGATATCAATCCAATTGAAAACATTTAGGGTATAATCGTAAAAAAATATATAATCGTAAGTTTAGGCCACAAAATTCAGAAGATTTATGGGAAATACATGCCTGCTGGAAAGAGCTTCATCCAAATATTGTATCAAATATAATTTAGTCAATTCCGAATAGACTGATTCAAGTAATAGGAAAACAAGGATAACCAAATATTAGATTTTATTTATTCTTGTTAAACGTTTTTTTTTCTTATTGTAATTTTTATAAAACTGTTAAGATATAATAGATATAATGTTAGAAAAAAAAAATTGTTATTCTATTGAACTAACGCCCAACGCCAATGCTTTGCATTTTTAATAACCTTTAACATGCGATAAGCCGGTTTTACGCAAATATGGTTAAGGTTTCCTCTCATTCTAATTCGTGTACGCTTTTTTTCTGAATCAACTGTACATACTGGGTAACTTTTTGAAAACTTAACAATATATTTTCGGTGCAAGCATCTCGCATTATAATTCATAATCGCTTATTATGGTCTACATTATAAGGTCGTTAAATAATATACTATTATATGATAAACCTAGTAGATATTATAAATCTGCGCTGCTCCCTATATGGCCTGTATAGTATACATATCATATTGACACCCAATTCAACCAAAAGAAAAGGTGTAAATCATAACGTTTCGTGACCAATATTGGATTACTTAACTACACTTCATTGAATACCTAGTTGCGTAAAAATTGTATATTCACATTCCTATAAATCACACGACTTCGAGATGAAACAAAAGAAAATAATTGCTACATCATTTCTTTTTTCGTACTATCTGAAACGAATCTACTCCCATACGAACGGTTGGACCAACTGTAAACAGTGGAGTACAAAAAAATTTTTGCATAAATTAAATAGCAAAAGTAAGTGAACCACTTTTATTAAGGACACTGTCCTTAAGGACAATCATGTATAAATAAAAGATACCTATAAATGGTTTGAATGCAGGGGTAACTTCCGGAACCTTGCAATTATTAAAAAAAAATTAGTATCTAATTTTGGAAGGGCTGTTCAGGGAGGCATTGACGAATAGTATGCCGGTGTTTTTTAAAAAATAAACGCACAGAAACTTTAAGAAAGCAGTTTTTGAAACCACTAAAATTGCCACAATTTACCTTAGGTTAGGTTAGGTTAGGTTAGAGTGGCAGACCTCTGGCATTGTCCAAACAGTCACACGTAGTCCTATAAGGACCGTTGTCGTACCACACATGTTCCGCGGAACCTATTTGCATCAGCTACCTGATGGTTAACGCGATCGTAAAATAATCTTGACAGCTCAATCAAACCAGCCACTCAGTTGCAGGCTGCTTACTTCCTCCAGATCATTAAAAAAATTGTTCGCCCAGTGCATTGAACCTTCTTCTCGCGAGGCCGGGGCATTCACACAAGAAATGCTGAATACTTACTTTCCTCCTCTTCTTCATCTCTGCACCTTCTACAAAAGTCGTTAGTTGGTATTTGCATACGTTCAGCGTGTCTACCGAACAGGCAATGTCCGGTGATTACGGCAGTGATGTTTCTTAGGTCCTTCCGACTGTGCTGTAATAGCGCTGCGGTTTTCCTGTTATCAAGTAAGGGCCACAATTGCCTGGAGATGCTACAAGTTGTAAGCTCTGTCCATCTGCTTTGCGCAAGTTGCTTAGCTGTTCGAACTATCTCTTCTTTGACTGATCCCAGTGGTCTAGCCACAGTATTCTCTGCTAGTTCGACAGACATGCTTGCGCCCTCCCTGGCGAGAGCATCAGCAGTCTCGTTACCATATATGTTGCTGTGTCCAGGAACCCAACACAAGGTGATTCAATGTTGAGCACGAAGTGTGCAGAGATTGTTGCGACAGCGTCTTACTAATTTTGACTTAGTACTGTTGGAGCAAATTGCCTTTATGGCTGCTTGACTGTCTATATAGATAGCTATAGACATAGGTCCTCTCAAGCCAGGGTGATCCCGCAGGATGTTGACGGCTTTATCCACTGCAAAAATTTCCGCCTGGAAAATGCTGCAGTAGTCAGGGAGTCTATACGACCTCTGTATTAGCATGCTCTCGGAGAAGATACCAGCTCCCACCCCGACGTCCATTTTTGAACCGTCTGTGAAGATCGAGTGACAATTTACCTTAAAACCCTTGAAAGTGAACACGTCGATTTTCAGAACTGAATACCAGAAGTTATCTCAAACTTGCTTATTTTGAATGGAGCACCCTGTATAATATTTTTGTGTTTGTTTATTTCCAATACCTTTTATTAAAATTTTTTGTATTGTACTCTAACCGCTTAAAAAATTGGGTTTTCTCAAATTTTGTGTGTGATTTTGAGAAACGATTGATTTATGTGTCAATATTTAAGAAAATCGGAATGTACAAGTGGGAGGGGGGGGGGGGGGCAATTGCAATATACGGTTATAACAATAAATAAATATTATTATAAATAATATATTATATTGTCATCAATATTTGTTAGATTTGCTATAAAGAAAAGGTTAATTGTAGAACAAAGAGCTATATTTTGTACTATATTGAGGGATATGGTACCTGTTAGAGATATTGCTGCCGAATTGAAAGAAAGCAAGAAAGCAAGAAAACAATACAAACTCACAATGTATAATAATTAAAGTACTACACTGGAAATATTGTAAATAAAAATTTATTTGAAGTTATATGCCACTAGCTTTTCTATTATAGGAATCATTTATCTTGATGACAATAATATTTTACAACATCTTTTCTTGGGCGTCACATTCTATTGTGCGCATTTCACCAGAATAAATTGTTTGATTGTTCGACTCAATGGGCAATTATGGGATTTTTAATGATCTAAACATGAGGAAACTCTTTTTTCTAAACAACGGGACGGGATGGTGTCAAGTATTGAGTAAATCGAATCAAATAATTTGGTAAGGGTCCCTACCTAGTATGCGCACAATAAAATCTTAAAAGTGTCACTTAAGAAAATACTTTCAATGAATGGGAATCCACAATAGACCCATTGAATGCAGACTTTGCGGTTAAGGTTTTACGAATTTTTAAAAAAATTTCAAAATTTTAAATTTCTTAGTAATTTTTTACATTTTTCTCAATACGTCTCTTATTATTGCCTTAAGAACAAAAGTTAATATATCCTTTTATGTGAACAGTAGAAAAATACAAGTTTTTTATTTAAAGAGTTTGTTTCTAAGTTCTATCAGTTACGAGATATTTGCAATAATGTAAAAACCACTTTTCAGTCAATATCTCGAAAACTATAAAACTTACAAAAAATTCTTAAGCGAAGAAAGAAAATATCTCATAAGGATGCAACTTAGTAGTTATATATATTGTTGCCGTATCTCTTACAGTTTCCGAGAAGAAAAAAAAACTACTAGTGTAGCCTAAAGTGTTAGATGGAACATCATTTTAAAGAGTTGTTATTCTTTTACAAAAATTTAGGCCCAGTTATATTTTTGTATCAAAAGTAAAAAATAATTTGGCGATATTTTGGTCGATGCTTGATACTTCACTATATAAAATTATATAAGGAAAAAGTGGCAACCGATTGTATTTATTAATGTTTTTGGTAACAATGCCTCTAAACAATGAGTGAGAAATAGGTATTCTGCCTACATTTTACGCTATAATGCTCTAGTGTCATATTTAAATGAAAAAATGAAAGGCAATTTAAAAACTATATGCAAATGAACATCCTATATGGGAAACATTATTTTTGCTATTTAAAAGAAAGCTTTAATAAAAAAGGGAATTATATAATAAATTATATGATTTAATAATGATTATTACACCGATAAAATTCCACTTTTAGGAATTTTTTGTATTGTCAAAAATTGGAAAGCCCTAATCGGTCAATATACGGACAGCAATGCAATCGAATAACATTTAGTCTTATGACAATTTTAAAGCTTTGGAAAATATACAGTGTGAGTTTTTAACTGAAATAAATTCGGCAACAAAAATCTATCTATTAATTCAAAAATTGATTCTACAATTTTTTAAAATATTTTGTCCCGGGATGGACTAACCCAACAAACATTTAAAACCTTAGCGACTTTTAATTTGGAGAAAATTACCTATTTAAGTAAAAAATAGTGTATTTTTTACTTCCAAATTGGCTTTTTAGACGAAAAGGCAAAGAGACTAACTGTTTGGTCAAAAGAAAGTGTTTCGAACTTATTATTACGCCTTCAAAGCCGAAAAATATCGTACGAGCAAAAATTATTTGCATCAAAGAGGGCTTGGATTAAAAAACGAAGGGCTTGGTTTAGATCACAATGATATGGGGACGATATATCTAACCAAATCTAGGTTAAAATTTTGTCAAATTCATATTATGGCATGATATGCCAAACTAATGAGTAATAAAATAAGTAGACATATACAAATTTATTTTTGTTGTTTACAAAATTAACAAAGTAAGAATATACAGAAAGAAAAAGAAAAATAATTACATAAATTGCTGAAATTGGCCACCGCCATGCCACCGCCATGCCACCGCCATGCTCCAATCATCTTTCACTTCTTGGGACAGACAATTTGTTGGCGTATTTTGCATTATTTCACGAACGTTTGCAACAAGTTCTTCTGTTCATACAGATGGTCTTCCTGCTCCTTTTTTGTGTTGTATAGAACCTGTTCGTGAAAATAGTTTATGCACAAACCCGGATTGTATTGCCACTCACCATTTACTCTAACCCCGTTTCGAAAATACGCTTCAATCATGAATGTTTTGTGCTTTTCCGTAAAGCCCATTGTGTAAATTGTTCAAGAAATTGGAAAAATTAGCGATGAATCAAATTACTTGTAACGATTGTCAAATATGACGGAATAGCTGATTGATTGTTAATTCGGGTAGTTACTGACACCCAACAGGTATTAAGCTCTACGTCCTTAGATGCAAGGCCCTCTTTGATGCAAATAATTTTTGCTCGCATGGTATAAGACGCCCAAAAGATGGTACAAAATAATAGATATTTACCTTGTAAATCGATTTGATAGTTAGGTTTCAGGAAAGTTAGTAATAAACGCCAAAGCAGGTTAATTTTTACCTTAGATTAGGCCTTAAAACCCCAAAATCTTTTAGGTGCATAAATAAAGAATAAATTACTTCGTTTTGTCTTTAATATATCTTCATGGTCAGGTTACAATGTGAACATTTTCTGAGGTGATGTATACTCTATATTACTCTTACATTTTGTACTTAAAGCCCAGAAGGCTTTAAAGTATAAAATAGGTTATAGTATTGTCTGAAATAATTTCTTTATAGCCAAACAGTCCTCTTTTTTTGGAAATTATGACCTTTAGGAAAAATAATTCACTAAAGCCATATTTTTTTTAACATGGCACTAAAACACTAAACCAGAACAAATATATTATGATAAAAACTGAGCACATAAACGAGCTAACTTATTCGTCCAAGCACAAAATATTGGCCATATTTTAATTTTTTTGTATTTTCAATTTCAATTTACTTTGTTTTTTTTTAATTAAATGCCTTTTTGGGGGGCGAGGTTAGTTTTTCAAGCTAAAATTGCTACTTTTTCACCTCATACCGATGAAATAGTAATTTTATAAGTATATATACAGGGTGTTCATTTGAAAACTTTCCACCACAGATTTATCGAAAACCACTGATTAAAAGAAAAAACGCCGAGACACGTCAAAATATTTGCCAAAGGGGACAACTTTTTAACCAAAAACTACTTCACCCCCTTTTACCCTCTGCCCCCCGGGGTCATCCCCTCAAAAATTTTAAATGACAAGGGGTATCAAGTAATAGCTTGTTTGAAAGGTCTTTCAAAGTGCTTTATTTTGACGTTTGATTTTTTTAAATCGGTCGATTCGTTTTCGAGAAATTTAGAAAAATATTTATTTATTTTAATTGTTCAGAAAAAACACACGAAAATATCACTTTTTATTTCAATAAGTGTTCAAAAACCAACATAAACAGCAATTCGGAAGATTGGACGTGGCAGCAACCAAATAACAACTCGAATTTTTTTCCGCCTTCTTTTTATCAACACAGATAACATGTATTTATTCTTATACCTGTTTAGTTTTTTATATTTGCTAAGAAAAAGAAAGAATTTAATTTGCTGTCAGTTACCTTTGTGACAATCTTGGGATAGTGAAAATTAAATTTATGGTGCCCAAAATCAATGTGCTCGGCATTCTGCCGTCACATTTAACGCCAGACATCCGGAAAAGACAACTTCGCATAGGTATGTTTTGGACCTTGTTACTAAATTTACTCAAACTGGATTTGTTGCAAATAAAAAACGTAATCATCGTAGAGTTTTGTATGAAGCCGCTCAAGTTGAAGTTTTGGGTCATTTTGGCATAAATCCTAATACTTCATTACGCAAAATTGTTGATGCGACTGGTATTTCCTTAGGCTCTGTACACACAGTTACTAAATTGCATAAATTTTATCCATTTAAAATTAAAATATTGCAAGAGTTAGCCGAAGATGATTTCCATTGGCGAGTTGAGTTTTGTGAACAAATGACTGCAGCGATTAATGATAATACCATTCATGTAAATAATATCTGCTTCAGTGATGAATGCACATTTTATCTAAATTGAATTGTTAATAAGCATAACTGCAGGTATTGGAGCAATGAAAATCCTCATGCTTTTGTAGAAGGGCATACTCAGTACCCCCAAAAAATTAATGTATGGGCAGGCATTTTAGGAAACAAAGTGATTGGGCCATTGTTTATTAATGGGAATTTAAATGGAGGCATTTATTTAGATATGTTGGAAAATACCATCAATCCGCTTATCACTGAAACCATTGAAAACCAAATCGAAGACGATGGAAACCCTATACTTGATGAGGCTGAAATATATTTCCAGCAAGACGGCGCTCCTCCTTACTATGTTCTTCCGGTTCGGCAATGGCTAGACGACGAGTTTCCAGATAAATGAATAGGGCGAAGAGGGCCTATAGAATGGCCTGCTAGATCTCCTGACTTGACGCCATTAGACTTTTTTCTATGGGGGCCATTTGAAGTATATTGTGGTCACTTCCCAACCTGAAAGTTTGGAAGAACTTCGTCAACGCATCATCGAAAGCTGCCATGATTTCCCACAACATGTTTTTGAAAATGTCCGTCAGGAATTTGAACATCGCCTATATTACTATATATTCCCTATATCATTGTTTCGCAAATAACGGGCAACACTTTAAACACTTATTGAAATAAAATGATATTTTCGTGTTTTTTTTTATCTGAACAAATTAAGATAAATAAAGATTTTTCTAATTTTCTCGAAAACGAATCGACCGATTTAAAAAAAATCAAACGTCAAAATAAAGCACTTTGAAAGACCTTTCAAACAAGCTATTACTTGATACCCCTTGTCATTTAAAATTTTTAAGGGGATGACCCCGGGGGGCAGAGGGTAAAAGGGGGTGAAGTAGTTTTTGCTTAAAAAGTTGTCCCCTTTGGCAAATCTTTTGACGTGTCTCGGCGTTTTTTTTTAATCAGTTGTTTTCGATAAATCCGTGGTGAGAAGTTTTCAAATGAACACCCTGTATAGTGTATACTACCACTCCATTTTAAAAATCAATAGCGTCTGACATGACATGTTCCGATTTAAGAAAACTCCTGCTTGCGTTTTGATAAAAATAAAAACAACATAATATTTTAATTTTTCTCTAAAATTATGGATATGGTTTTCATTAACTTCATAGCCCATAACAGGCCAAATATAGGCCCACAAAGGTTAAATACAGGTAAAAAACACCTCTTTACTACCACGACTAAGACTACTTGGCCTTGTCTATGAAGCCCAATTGTCCTAATGACAGGTGTTTTTTCCCAATATAGTACCTTGGTTTTATTCCCCACTATATATATAATAAAACGGTTTATATTACTTACTTCTGACTATGTAAAAAGACTTTATAGTAAAAACCTTAGGTAAAAGTCACCTTTTTTAGACTATAATTGTTTGTTGGGAACCCAGTTTTTTTGAAATTCAAACGCATGGATTATGAAAAGGGGCATAAAATATGGAATATAATCCACTATTTACTTTTGAATTTCTGTTACCGGATAAGGAGAAAAAATTGTTCCTGTAGCCAGATTTCAATACAAACTTTTACAAATTAAATTGTTAGTTTTCAATCTGTTTCTGATCCAAATGCTAATTTAATTCTAAAAACGCCGTGCTACGAGCTATATAAAGTGGAATTTCATTTGATTAGATAACGAGAGCCCCTGTTCTGTTTTAAAAGTTGCCCCAAAAATTCTGCTCTGGATTATAATGCTAGAAATGATATATTTTTCTCATTCTAAAATGGTGCTTATTTATTTTGGGCACCAAATAAATCATTCGTTAAGACAGCACCAAAACAGTTGTTATTTAAACGGAATCTCAATTAAATATACCATAAAAGACAATACTTTTGTCTATACGCAATTGTATAACATTTCTATTTTGTTTTAATTTATTGAGGGCGTCTTGATTTATTGGTTCCTAAACATAAGGACGTTTATGTAACTAATGTTTCTTGCATATTGTATATGGTTCTAGCATCACGAGTTGCATTGAAATTTTGACTTATTTAACCATCTTTAGCGTGAATGGTAAAAATAATGGTTAAGAGTAAAAGGAAGGTGAAGAAACTAAGCGAGATAACTTTTACTACTAAAGGAGTAATGAGCATACTTAAACTGAAAATTAATAATCATGGTAAATGATGCTAACACTAGTCCTGACACCAGAAGGATAAATCATATTTTTTAAGACTTCTTCAGGCTTTATTTGTATAGTTAAAAATATGATTCGTTTGAAGATCGGATTCAATAAAAATTCATCCGCAAAGGACGAAATGCACATAAATTCAGCCAAAATATGCGCATATATATGCGGTCTTTGCCTTTAAAATATGCAGTTATTTAAATTTTTTTACCAAATATGCATACTGGTATGCAATATTTCTTAATTAATTATAGTAGAATGAGGTAAAGAAACCCATTGGGTTCTAAAAAATATGTTTATTTTTAAAAAATGCAATGAAAAACAAAGAAAATTAAAAGTAAACAATTTTTAACGTAAAATAATATAAATGGCATATATTACTAAATATTTTTCAAAATTTTCAACTAAAATGGATTGTCTTCCATAAGTAAAAATATGTTTATACAAAGAGAAGCTTCTTTCAACATCTACTGATGTAATCGGACAATACTGTAACTTAGGTAGCAAAATATAAGGCCAAGATATAACTTCGTTGGATGGTTTACCCTCATAAATGCTTTTTACTGCAGTTAAGTATTTAAATCATTTATTCTTTTTTACAGTTACATAAAATCTGGTCCTTACTTGACCTCCTACTTTACCGGGAATGAAGTTACATTTAGCGGAAACAGTTTCAACAATACTGACTCTCTAAAACTTAAATTTCTACTCTCCAACGAGGATATTATGTTCGGTATAAAACTGAAATTTACCGTAATAAAAACAAGATCTTTAGCTACACTTGCAATTTTCAACAACTCTTTACTTTTGCACAACACACTGCGAATCGTCATCTAAAATTAGTTCTTTAATGATTTCGAAATGCTCTGCGTAAAATATTAAGGCCTTAATCCATGTTCCCCACCAGGTAATTACAAGTTCTGGAGGTAAACTGCACTCTTAGAGGTGCTTTTAGAAACATTTTTTTTTACATTTGAAATTAATTTATTTACCAAAGGTTTATTGACCAGAAGTATGTATTACAAATCGATATAAATACAGTTTGTTAAGCGCATTATTAAGTGACAATAAACAACCCCCAACAATATACCTGGAAACCCCCAATAAATACCTTGTGTATAACTGGACATTAAACCTTTTACGTTTAAAATTTTTTGATAAAGCCAAAAATTTGCTCTTAAAATAATAATTTATGAAAAATATGCATTTTATTATAAAATTGACAAAATATGCATATATTCCGTACGAAGGCGTAGAAGGGCCACAATTTATAAAAAAAAAATGTACACCCAAATTCCGAGTTGTAACTCGAAATTCCGAGTTGTATCTCGAAATTCCGAGTTGCGTCTCGGAATTCTGAGTTGTATCTTGGAATTCCGAGTTGCATCTCGGAATTCCAAGTTGTCGGTATGTTTGCAGTGTTGCCATTTGGGGCGGCAAGTCGGTACCATTAGGAGGCGATAACTAGAGGAACAAATTCCGTCTAAAAGGTATATTGGCAATCGGTTTGTTCGTTGTTACCCAGAGCATTTTTTTAATTAAATTTTTTTTCAATATTTTAATTCAATAAATTTAAAAAAAAATGCTCTGGGTAACAATGAACAAACCAGTTGCCAATATACCTTTTAGACGGAATTTGTTCCTCTAGTTATCCCAACAAACAATTATAGTCTAAAAAAGGTGACTTTTACCTAAGTTTTTAACTATAAAGCTCGACGGACCGCTTTACATAGTCAGAAGTTAGTAATTTATACCACTTTATCACCTAGTGGGGAATAAAACCAAGGTAATAAAGTGGTAAGAAACACCTGTCATTAGGAGAATTGTTCTTCATAGACGAGGCCAAGTAGTCTTCTCCGTGGTAGTAAAGAGGTGTTTTTTACCCGTATTTTACCTATGTGGGCCTATGTTGGGCCTGTTATGGGCTATGAAGTTTATAGAAAATCATAACCACAATTTTAGAAAAAGATAACAATAGTATTTTGTTTTTATTTGTATCAAAGCACAGGAGGCAGGAGGGTTCTTAAATCAGAACATGTCATGTCAGCCGCTATTGATTTTTAAAATGGAGTGGTAGTATATAGATAGGTATGTACTTATAAAAATCATTATTTCATCGATGTGAAGTGAAAAAATGGGTGCGCGTAAAAAATTTTCGTATAGATTTCAATTTTACCTAGAAAAACTAACCGCGCCCCAGAAAAAAGGCATTTAATTAAGAAAAACAAGGTAAATTAAAATTAAAAATACCAAAAATTTAAAATGTAGCCAATATTTAGTGCTTGGACGAATAAGTTAGCTCGTTTCTGTGCTCGGTTTTTGTCATATATTTGTTGTTGCTTTAGTGTTACAAGTAATCTAACAAAATTAATTGAAAATAATACACCATGTTGAAAAAAATATGGCGTCAGTAAAATATTTTTCCTAAAGGTCGTAATTTCCTGTGGTTTGAGCCTTAAAAAAAATTGGACCTATAAGTCAACCCGTATTAGGTTACGCTATAGGAGAAAATTTCCTATTTTGTATCTTCCGTCTTGATAGGTCTAAATTAGGAGAAATATTCGTTTATATGGCATAACTTTATAATCATGAATGTTTATGAAGCCTAATTTGTGGTTTTTAAGAATACTGCAGGCCCTATGTACGGCCAATTACTCCATAAAATGCGAGATAAAATGTTTCTATCGGGGTTGCTGCATAAATGCCTCGCAACGGATTAATAGCCACTATTATAATGTAACTAACCTTACTTTTTGGCCGAGTTCGAATATTAACGTACAACGTTTTTTTCGTTGTTCCGGCGTTTTGTATAGCTCCTACCCCTTTTATTTCGCCGAAAAAATGGAAACTGATTATTTTAAAATGGAGAGGGTCAAGCTCCTCCTTGGATTATTCTTATGTTCCCCACAAGTGGAAAGATTATCACAGTGCAATAAACTTTACAATCATCATTCAAGTTTTCTAAGCCAGAATCTCTTTAAAGACATAATTTTTGGAAGATACGGCTTTATATCCGGTAAAAATCACTTTGAGGACAAAATATTGGCTATCAAGAAATTATTTAAGTCATAACTATAACCTATTTTATACTTTAAAGCCTTCTGGGCTTTAAGTACAAAATGTAAGACTAATATAGGGTATACATCACTTCAGAAAGTGTTCACATTATAACCTGACCATGAAGATATGTTAAAGACAAAACGAAGTAATTTGTTCTTCATTTATGGGCCTAAAAGATTATTGGGCTTTAAGGCCCAATCTAAGGTAAAAAATAACCTGGTTGGGCGTTTATTACTGACTTTTCTTAGACCTAACTATCAAGTCGATTTGCAAGGTAATTATCTACTCTTTTGGACCATCTCTTGGGCCTCTTATATTTTCCCACTTTGAACACGTATTAATAAGTTCGAATTACTTTGTTTGGGCCAAACTGTTAGTCTCTTTGACCGTTTCGTCTAAAAAGCCGATTTGAAGGTAAAAAATAGACTATTTTTTACTTAAATAGGTCATTTTCTCCAAATGAGAGGTCGCCAAGGCTTTAAATGTTTGTTGGGATCGCCTCCTAATGGTACCGACTTGCCGCCCCAAATGGCAACCCTGCAAACATACCGACAACTTGGAATTCCGAGTTGCATCTCCCGGTTTGTTCGTTGTTACCCAGAGCATTTTTTTAATTCAATTTTTTTTCAATATTTTAATTCAATAAATTTTTAAAAAAATGCTCTGGGTAACAATGAACAAACCAGTTGCCAATATACCTTTTAGAATGAATTTGTTCCTCTAGTTATCGCCTCCTATCGACCAACCGACAAGTAGGCTATCGGGGAATCCCCAAAATTTGACGTACAATTCGTGGCGCGTTCAG
This sequence comes from Polydrusus pterygomalis, assembly GCA_963969555.1. Taxonomy (NCBI): domain Eukaryota; kingdom Metazoa; phylum Arthropoda; class Insecta; order Coleoptera; family Curculionidae; genus Polydrusus; species Polydrusus pterygomalis. The sequence goes on from OZ018383.1 coordinate 15,321,534, forward strand.
ATATTCTCTTTGAGAAATCCTTCGGTGCAATAATGATTATTATTGTGACGTTGTTTCTTTCTACGTATTGTATACAACGTGTACCTATATTCAACTTTTTCACCTGTAAAAAGTCGCCAAAAATAAGCTTTTTATTGAAAATCGCCGCCACACTCTCATAGAGACAAAAAGTCGTCATTTTGGCGACTTGCCGTCCCAAATGGCAACACTGCAAACATACCGACAACTTGGAATTCCGAGATGCAACTCGGAATTCCGAGTTACAACTTAGAATTCCGAGAGGCAACTCGGAATTTCGAGATGCAACTCGGAATTCCGACTTACAACTCGAAATTTGGGTGTACATTTTTTTTTAATAAATTGTGGCCCTCCTACGCCTTCGTAATTCCGCCCTTTATTCATAAGTATTAGATTAGTTTTGGATCCCGATTGCTGCTTAATGCAAAGTGACTATCTTCGTCTAACTATAAAAATTGTTATAAACTAAAAAAATTTCAAATATTATGTACTAAATAAAAGAACCAGAAATCCTTAGTATCCATATCAGGAATCGAAACCATTATATTGCATTGTATGATAATGTGACATTTAAAATACTAAAAAAAACCTGTTCTTTCAGTTACTAATTATCTTACTTACCCAATTTAAAAATGTGGTAGCGCTCCATTCTATGCAAAATCCTGCAATTAAAAAAAATGTAGTTAGGAAATGTAGATTAAAAACAATATTCGAGAGACGCGGCGAATATCATTGGCGAAGGCCGGACTTTGATGCAACGCTATGTCTAGGTTGGTTCTCATAAATATTAACAGATTTAATTTTTTTATTTGTTTATTAGTAAAATAAATTATTGTAGTTTGTGTACTTTGTTATACAGTGTCACCAGTAAAGTCCGCATCATATCATATGGGATTTTTTTTTTATTAATAGCCTTATTCGAAATTTAACTTTGGCATCAAGTTCTGCTTCGATCGAGATGAAAATTAAGCAAAAAAATAGTAGTCACGTGAGTCGCATTATCTGTCAAATTTAAATTTTTTCTAAAAAATAAGTCAAAAGTGGGGTTATTTCTGAAAATATCGAAAAAAGTTATTGGAAAAAGCTTTTTTAAATGCAGTTTCTAGCCCACTTGCAAAATTTCAGATATATAAGATAATTTTGATTTTTTACCTATATTTTGTAAATTGCACCACTTTTGCAAAATAAGACTCAACGCAACCTACATAAAACTTCTCAGCTCTGACAAGGCTTTATTTCAGATACATTTTCTTTAAAGTAGCGCCATATTAAATGTGTCTTTTTCTACAAAATCAAAAAGGGCTATTAAAATTTGGTCGCATGAGATGCAAAGTTTATTTGTTTTTGACCCTGTATAAGGTAACTTCATAAAATAAGTATTTTTGAAAACGTAGTTTGTGCCTGAAAGTAAAAAAATAAAAAATAAAGTAAAGGGGTTTTAAATTAAATCGTTGAAAATAGATAAACTTTACGTTAAGTTAAACTAAAATTTATTTTCCACTTAAGGAACACTTTAGTGATGACACTGTGTTCGTTTTTGTCTTAATATTAAGGTGTATTACTTTCTGACACAAACTACGTTGTAAAAAATACTTATTTTATGAAGTTACCTTATACAGGGTCCAAAATAAATAAACTTTGCATCACACGCGACCAAATTTTAATAACCCAATTTTGATTTTGTAGAAAAACACACAGTAAATATGCCGCTACTTTAAAGAAAATGTATCTGAAATAAAGCATTGTCAAAACTAAGAAGTTTTACGTAGGCTGCGTTGAGTCCTATTTTGCAAAAGTGGTCCAATTTACAAAATATAGGTAAAAAATCAAAATTATCTTATGCATCTGAAATTTTTGCATGTGGGCTAGAAACTGCATTTAAAAAAAAAAATTTCTAATAACTTTTTTCGATATTTTCAGAAATAACCCCACTTTTGAATTAATTTTTAGAAAAAATTAAAATTTGACAGATAATGCGAATCACGTGACTATTATTTTTTTGCTTAATTTTCATTTCGATCGAAGCAGAACTTGATGCCAAAGTCAAATTTTGAATAAAGCTATCAATAAAAAAAAAATACCATATGATGCGGACTTTACTGATGACACTGTACCTACTTTGTTATATACCATGGTTAACCGAAGCCGCAGCAAGAAATGCCCAATGCTCAATTAATGAGTTATTTTTTATATAAAACTAATAGCTAATTGATTCAGCCAATACTAGGTGAAAATCCATAATTATAGTATTATGGGATACAGTATAACAAAGTTGAACTTGTAAATTTTCTTAACAATAATATCGAGTTTACAATCGAACACGAAAATGACAACTCTATTAAGAGAGAAAGTAATAGACACGTTCTCTCCGTTTTCCATAAACTATTTCATACTAATACTATTATACAACTCTTCGTGCCGCACTATACAACACAAATAAGCTTCTTTTCACAGTATGATCCATAGACTACTAACTCTCCCTCTAAATAAAATCAACTTTCAAAAAAAACTAAATATTATAAAACAAATTGTAGTTAATAACGGATATAACTCAAATCTAATTGACCCAATCCTAAAAAAGAAAACGTACAAAATGGCTACTGACTTAGTTTTTCCTAGAAGCAAAAACTCTGACCAATTTAAACTTCTCACTTTCTTTGGACAAACTAGCAAGGTAATTCACAATTTTCTTAACAAACTTGATATAATTTTGTCTTAGAAAACTAATAACTCTTTAGGTAAATTTATCAAAAACAGTAAAACTAAAAGCGATAAAAACAAAAAATCAGGTGTCTATAAATTAAAAAGCAAAAATTGTCCTAAAACATACATTGGCCAAACGGGTAGACATTTTGACAAAATAATACAGGAACATTATAACAGTTTTCTAAAAAACCAAACCGACTCAAACTATGCTGACCATTTACTTGATAATCAACATAATTTCGACCCTTCCTTTAAAATCTTACATACAGAAAACAAAGACTTAAAAGTAAATTTGTTAGAATCTATGGAAATAAATAAACTTAAAAATACGGACCTGTTACTTAATGATCAACTAGATTTAAATAATTCACCTTTGTTAAATTTATTCTGTTGACCATATACTTAAGATTTAGTAAATAACCCATATTGTATCTAATTTAATTTTTTGAACACTGTGTTGGATTTTCCCGCTATTTTAACCCTTCCACTGTTTTATTTACATCTTCAATAATTTTATTGTATTGCACCCCCCCTTTTTATTTTCAACTTTTATTAAATCATTGTCATCTGACGAAGCTACAGTGTTAGCGAAACCTGTCATTTTTTTGTTAATATAGTGGAAATATACAAGTTCTACTTTGTTTTACTGTATCCCATAATACTAGAAAACTAATGGTATTAAAAATTACATAAATAAAATATTTAGACATCAACTGGCAGTAACTCGGGTAACCCAGTTAAATTCCAAGTATTTTTTAATTCAAATTAAAAAAGTAACGTTATATTAATATACTTTGCTCTGATAATAATTCATGTTTTAAAAGATTTCGGGAATTTTTATTGGTGTATTTTAGAATTAAACATCAGGATAGCTTTCAAACTAGGTTCCATTTATTTTGTATGATACATTAGTTTTCATTTTTCCATTATTGAAGGCTACGACTTTAAAATATATTTGTTTGATGGTACCAAATAGAGACATAGGTACTATCAAAAAAATTTCCTTATCGGACTTCCATAGTCTTTATTCTGTTACTTAACACAACGTTTCGGTTAGTTATTATCTCCAATCGTTTTTAAGTGTAAACTAAATTATAATTCTAAAGCTACTATCTTAAATACTATCCATGTGCAATGAAGCTTGATGACTCCATCTACGTGTTTATTGGACTGTGAAGTTTAAGCTGTTGGGTTCTGGACACGGAACAGCTCTGAAGAAAACGAAAATTCAAAGAAGCAGCTTTCATGAATCAAAATACCCATATATTTAGTAAACCAAGTATAGATATCCCCAATATCTGGAAGCCTCTTCTAGTCCAAAACCAACAGCGCAAACGTCACACTCCAATAAGCACTTAGGGAGAGCAGCGCCAAGCGCCACCTAGTGTCGATGTTGGACAATAAATAATATCCTTATAACCCGCGTGGGAAGGTCATCTTTGTTTATATTTCTTCCGGACTGCAAAATAAATTATTTAAATCCTTTAAACTGTTTATTGCCGTGTTAAATAATTGTTAATTTCAATAAAAATTTCGTAACTTTGAATTGAATAATCGCCGCTTTTGTCCGTAATGTCACATTTACATAAAGGAAAACAAATGAAATTGATAATTTACAAAATAAATTACTTCTAGTCTGTAAAGAAAGTAACTATAAGCAGTAGGGGAAGGTGGGGCACAGAGTTACACAAAAAACATTTCGATTAATAATTTTTTTATTTGTTAAATTAAAATAACAATTTAATTTTGCATAGGGTTGGTGATGCTTATCAACTGATTTTAGGAGCGTCTGTTGCCCTAAATACATAGGTTTTTTATAAAAAAAATAATTATCTCTATACGTGTCGAATGTAACACTGTACACCACTAGCGGGGCACTTTGTTACACAAGGGGGGAAACAATGTTAACGTTTTAAATAAATTTAGATTACCTTTACTAATAGTGCTCTTTTTATTCAGAACATTTACAAATACAAAAAAATAACAAGTAAAAAAATAAACATCAGTCAAAACAATAAAAAACAAGTGAAAACTCAAATAGAATCTCAAAATGTAATGATTTAAAAAATAAAAACTCAAATGTTTCAATTCAGAATATTTTAATGAGTATCAAATAACAAAGAAGTGTACACATTAAACACTATTTTAATTCATAATAGTATATGTGCAAATCAACAGGAAAAATTAACATTTCTGATCCGATTACCATTCCCCCAGTATAGTGTAACTCTGTGCCCCAATCGCATTTTTACCAAAAATATGCTAGTTTTTAGGAAACAAAATTTTTCTAGGTTATGTTTTACATGGCATGCTAATCTACAAACATGTTCCTTAAACATGATACCATAAAGTTTACGATATATTATTGTCAAGAAAGACAAGACAAATGTAAAACTGTATAAAAAATTTACTTTTTGACTAAAAAAATATAAAAAACTTACTTGGGTGGTATAAACAATTCACATTTCACCACGCGTTCGGATAATTGAAGGTAATAGTCTTACCTGGAAGTGACAATTATTCCAGCGCCGTGTTGCTTCGCGTAAGTTTATAATTCCGAATATAACATTGTACCCCGTGTAACACTGTGCCCCTCCTTCCCCTACTGTTGCCAGACCGAAATGGAGTAAAATAGGTACTTATGTAAAATATAAAAATGGTATAATTAGGTAAATCGTAATTTATAATAACTAACTAAATTTTTTTCTAGTTGATGTGGTTAACCTTTGCCCATTGTACTAAAAGCGCAAAGTTATTTATTGTCATTTGGATTTGTAGTGAGCTCAAACGTACACATACATTGTTGTGGCTTGTATAATTTATTTTCTTGGTTTGTAAATGAAAGTGTGTTTCTTTTTATTACAATCGAAAAACAAACCAGGTTCGACTGATTTTGTGTGTGTTATAATTAAAGGGCGGCACTTAAATACAGCCAAAATATGCGCATATATATGCATTGTTTGCCTTTAAAATATGAATTTTTTTAGCAAATATGCATACTGGTATGCAATATTTCTTAATTTATTGTAGTAAAATAATGAGGTAAAGAAACACATTGGGTTCTAAAAAAATTTTATTTTTAAAAAAATGGAAAGAAAAATAAAAGTAAACAATTATTTAACTGAAAATTGTATAAAATGCAGTTATTACTAAATATTTTTCAAAATTTTAAACTAAAACAGTCTTCTATTAGTAAAAATATGTTTATACCAAGAGAAGCTTCTTTCAACATCTACTGATGTAATCGGACATTACTGCAACTTAGATAGCAAAATATAAGGCCAAGATACAACTTCGTTGGATGGTTTATCCTCATAAATGCTTTTTACCGCAGTTAAGTATTTAAATCCTCCATTCTTTTTTACAGTTACATCGAATTTGTTCCTTATTTGACCTCCAACTTTACCGGGAATGTTTTTACATTTAGCGGAAAAAGTTTCAACAATACTTATTGAGTCTCTTAAACTTAACTTTCTATTCTCCAACGAGGATATTATGTCCGGCATAAAACTGAAATTAACCTTATTAAAATCAAGATCTTTAGCTACACTTGCACTTTTTAACAACTCTTTACTTTGTACAATACGCGGCGAATCGTCATCTAAATCCAAAATTACTTCTTTATGGCTTCGAAATGCTCTGCGTAGAATATTGCCGGCTTAATCCATGTTCCCCACCTGGTAATTACAGATTCTGGAGGTAAACTAACTCCTGGCCATCTCCCCTTATACAATTGCACTCTTATAGGTGGTTTTAGAAAAAAAATTTTACGTTTGAAATTAATTAATTTACCAAAGGTTTATTTACCAGAAGTTTGTATTAAAAATCGATATAAATACAGTTTGTTAAGCAGGTAATAATAACGCATTATTAAGTGGCAATAAACAACCCCTAACAGAATACCTGCAAACCCCGGAAACCCCCGATAAATACCTTGTGTATAACCAAAATGTAAATATAATTATTATTATAATCTTCAGATTGGAAAATCCCTGAAATAACTGGACATTAAACCTTTAATGTTTTAAATTTTTTGATAAAGCCGAAAACATAAAAATATGCTCTTAAAATAATAATTTAGGAAAAATATGCATTTTATTATAAAATGGACAAAATATGCTAAAAATGCATATATATGCATTTTGCATATATTCCGCCCTTTAGTAATAACTATTTTTAAAGCTATTCATAAATAACGTGTCAAGAACTATTTTACAATATTATTCATTTATTCTACACTACGGGAAAACTTGTGTACAGTTACATTTTATGTGAGTATGAGACAGTGAAGAATATGTTCTGACACCGCCAATAAAGACAACGGACAATCAGTGTTTCCGGCGTGTAGCGTGAACAACGCATGGCGAGGCCAGAGAGGGGATCATTATTTATTTTCTGCTACAGCCTTGAATCCAAAAGAAGTCCTTTATAAAAAAAAATAAAAAATAAAAAATAAATACGTATTTTTCTTTTCTGTATTTTTTAATAGTATCTCCATCTCGTTAACGTATTAAATATCTCATATTTATGTCGCATTGTTCAAAACGTTTTGCCACTTTCAAACACAAAGTGTGGCAACTTAACCGGCCAAAAACTTGTCTGGGAACCTCTTTTGTTTTATTATGAATGGGGATTAATATTATGACTATAACCCAGTTTTTCTTTATCGCCTAGCTTTGATCTATCAAGTACTTTGTTTATTTCATTAGATTTTTGGAAATTTTCATGGTAAATTGTTAGTATTACGACAACTTTTTTGCCCTTGTTAGGTTGGTTGATTCAAATATTTATAGTCTGTATGTGTAAGGCAACATACCACATAATCCTACTTCAATATGGTCCGATTACCAACATAACGTAAAAAACTATAGACCAATAAGTAAACTATGCATTTTCGGGCAAAATTTTTGAAAAAATTATTCATAACATTATATATTATAAATATTATTATATTTGGGCAAGTTAAAAATATCATTTTAAAACAACACCATGGGTTTTTTCCACGTAGGTCCATTAAAAGTAATCTGGTGGAATTTACAGATTTTATTTTAAGAAACATGGATGATCAGAAGCAGGTCGACGTTGTGTACACGGACTTCAGTAAGGCGTTTGACAAAATTTGACATTCCATACTGATTAAGCGCCTTGCTGATGTCGGCGTGCATGTGAGCTTACCGAAATGGATTTGGTCCTACCTCAGTGATAGACGACAGATAGTTTCCATTGGTGGTTTTTACTCTAAGCTTTTTAACGTGCCGTCTGGTGTACCTCAGGGCAGTTACCTCGGTCCCTTGTTTTTTATTATATACAATAACAACATTCAACAATGCCTTGAATTCTCTAAATTTGTGATGTACGCAGATGACCTAACATTTTTTCGAATAATCAGGCTACCGAGGGATTGCAATGGGTTGCAGGACGATCTTAATTCCTTGGTAAGATTCTGTGAAAGTCAGAGTTTATTTCTCAATCTAGACAAGTGTGCATCGATAACATTTAACAGAAACAAAAATGTTCATAATTTTCGGTATACTATTAATAATAGTGATATTAAATCGGTTAATGAAATACTTGATTTAGGTGTTATAATGGACAGTAAGTTAATATTTAGCTCTCACGTCGAACAGGTCGACAATTTAGTGTAATCAATTTTTCGGATTTATTATAAGAAACAGTTTACATTTTAATAATCCTCAAACAGTTCTAAACTGTATTACGCGTTTACGGCGTTTATATTTAGTAAACTTGATTTTGCATCAGTTGTTTGGAATCCTCAGTACCTACGTGGTTTACCAGCGAAGGCTGGAAAGTATTCAAAATAAATGTTTACGGTTCTTATCACCTAAGGCAGACATAGCTATAGTCAATAGCAATAATTATAAACATATTATGAACAAATATTCAATAATGACACTTACTGAAAGCCGGATGGTTTCCGATGGTATTATGATTTACAAATTGGTGAAACTGTCATGTTGATTTACCAACACTCAGATCAAAGTTAAGCTTTAATGTACCGATTAGGGACTTAAGGCTTTATAATACTTTTAATATTCCACTTAGAAATATTAATTCTGGAAATAATTCTCCTCTCTGTAGAGCGACTCGTGCCTGTAATAGGCTGTCTTTAGGCATTTATAATTTTTATTATTAAATTACTGAACTTACTTAATTTAAATATTATTAGTTTTCACTAGCTAATACCACAATGTGGGCTCAGTGTCTGTTGTATTCCTATTTGTAATAAATAAATAATCATGCCCATCAATCTGAGGGTAATTTTCTATGAACCAATGAAGAATTTCCTGGGCCCAGTATTTGTAGTTTTGTCTATTAACTTGACGATTTAATGATAACATAGCTTCATCTGAAAAACATATACTTTGGAGAATTCGTGAGTGATTATTCGCATATTAAATAAAATTATTCATTTTTGTGTAGCTCACCATAAATTTTAAAATATTTCAAAAAGTAGTAGGTTTTGGTGAATGACATATTTAACAAAAAATAAAGGCATTAAAAAAATACACCTTATCCGTGAAAAAAAAATACAGGGTGTTCCATTTAAAAAAAATGAAATATTGCATATTTAAATTGGCGAGATTTGCCAAGACTGTGCGAACACCCTGTATAATAAATAGAACAACTAGTCACATAGTTACATAATATGAACTTTGGGGTACTTGTGATAAAAATTTTATTTAAGTCTATTAATTCCATAGACAACTATAATTGTTTTAATTACTTGGCAACGTCGCAATCAAATTCAAAAAAGTACATATGACTGTAGAGCTTCTTTCTAGCCGAATCAAAAAGAGAAAAAATATATAGGGTGATTCATTTGAAATTTTTTTTATGTAGTTCTAATGTTTTGAGCTATCTTGTATATCATAAAATATTTTGACAGTATGCTCCATAACATTGTAAGTCCTATAACTATTTTATTACACTTATTTTTATAAATCACTTATCGTTTAGGCGCTATCGAAGGCGAACACCTTGTTGACACACCCTGTAGATAACATTTCTGTGAAACTACCATTTCCAAAATAATTATATTTGTTTTTCGGTGTTGCCACATTTCCTTTTATTGCCTGTACTGTTTAGAAACTATTGTGATGAAAAATCGCCGACAAAAACTCTCTAGTGAACTATTTGAACTTTAAGTAGCTTGAGCTTTTCAGAAAACCGTGAAATCACGATTTCGAGTAAATTATCGACAATTAGACGTTCTTCAGACGAAGTGACAAACAAATTAATGCCTTCTGAATGACGCGACCTCAAGTCAGGCAAACAGAGTGTGAATGAATGTTATTATTAAATTTACAGTTGTATAATATTTGGCATTTGGCTTTTTAACTCGTGTAGATAGAAGCAATTATTTATTTATTATTGTATCATTGTTGATATACATGAAATTTAAGCGTACCAAATAAGTTATTACAGTGACAGAGTCGGGCGGGAATACTAGCCACATTATATAGGGGGCTTTGGCTGGCGCAACATAAAGAATTGAATGTCAAATTTCAGATGGCCAAATATTGATTCCCTTGTTTATCTTAGACCAATAGTCTATCTCGGTTTTCTAAATATGTATATTAATAAGCGAAACTCACTTCAAGTTTTTTTTTTAAATATACATAGGTTACCACAAAAAGAAATCCTTTAATCCCTAAAATATTTCGTTTAGACACACACGGGGTCATTTTTTTACTATTTCAATATAATGGAGTGTTTTATACTGGCAAACTATCCTAGCAACGGCCTGTTTTCTAGTGGAAAAACTCTTAATTATATACACCTGGACAAAATCAACAAGATGGTTTTTCAGCGGCATAATTTTGATAGATGTCAGGTAAAAACTATTGTTAGTCTGACAAATGCCATTCTGGTTTGAGAAAGACAAAATGAGCAATTTAAACGAAAACGCATGATTTGGTTGCCAATCAATCCAAGAAATAAAAAATTCGATAGCTAAAAATATTCCACTTAAAACACAGAAGTCCAAGAACTCAATTTGGGCACAGTTCTCGGAGTTTCTAATGGTAAGAAATTATAAACTGGAAAAATGTACTACTGCGATGGAACTGGCGAAAATCCTCGAAGATTACGCCTTATGAAGAAGGGTAATGGCTAATGGCGAAGACTAAAAAGAATCTTCTGTAAAGGCTATATGGAACACTACAGCAAAAATGATTCAAGAAATGTATTTTACAGAATACGAAATAAAGATTGACCCTTTTACGGATATTTCCTATAAAAATGCGCGAATGACAAAAGACGCAAAGAGAAAGCAGCTCCAAAGTGGTCAGAAAAAGAGGAAAGTAAGTTCAAAACCATTATCTACCAAAGATTTACTAACAATAATGCAAAGCTACGATGAAGAAAACGCCGATGAAGCACAAAAAAAGTTTTTCCATCTCTGCTCATTGAAACTAGCTTGGAGAGTCAATGAGAAATAAATATAGTATCTAAGTGGGCCAAAACTTCAGTGGAATGAATTGGAATAGATACGAAGAAGCATAAAATAACAAATCATTCTCATCGATCTTCCGCTGTGTGTCTGCCCTATTTAAACAAGGTGTTGGGGAACAAGAGTTGATTAAGTTAACAGGCCACTTAAAGGCAAGTTCCGTGAAACCATGCATATCTGCAGCTAGATCCTAGTCATCATCTGAAGCTCATTGAAAATCTCAGAACAACAAATAAAGCATGTGGACTTTCGACTTCTCAAATGTAAGTCAATCTTACCCAATACCATGCTTTGATAGAAAAGAATGGACAAACTATTACTTATAACAACTTTACGTTTAATATTAGTAATAAATAAATAAATAAATAAAGTTTCTAGTTTGCTAAATAAACAGTGTGTTTTTATAGTTTTCTCGTGAAATATTCTTGTCGAATATCATTCGAGAGAAAATTTAGTATCGGCAAAATTTTCTCTTTGTTTTATTCAATTTTGTTGCTTTTTGGTAATTTCGCTCATGAAATTTCATTCGCAAAATTGCCAATTAATAAACTTTCATACCAGTCGAAAATTTTACCGGCAAAATTTTCTCTCTTATGAATTATTTACGACAAAATGTTTTTGCGCCTATTCCATATCTTTTTCCGATAACAAAATGCCGTTTAACCTTTAAAATATGTATAGAATAAAATATTTTTAATAGATGATTTTTTAAGTCCTACAAGGTAATCTAATTATCACAAAAAATAAACCCTCTTGTTATAATTAAAATATACTTTTTAGAAACTAAATGGTTTATTTTTTAAAATGTGGGGTAATCGGTTAGGCACCTTTTAGCGAGCGCTATACGGAAGTTCTTACCAAATGGGAAACTTTTTTATTATTAATTTTACGAAAAAAAAATATTCTTTATAAAAAGCTCTGCATGGTCTAAAACCTAAAATGCAACCATCAAATATCGAAATTTTCCAGTCATATACGAGGTTTGTCAAAAAATGTGAATTTTTCCCAAGAGTAAAGTACCTTTATTTTTGACATTATCAAAAATGGTTATTAAAAAAAGTTGATCAGAACTAAAAACTACGGCTAAATGTGCAATTATACGCATTTATGTTGAAAAATTATTTTATTGATTTATTATTAATTATTTAAATTTTTAATTATTTAATTAATTTAATGCGTATTATTGAATATTTAGACGTGGTTTTTAGTTCTGATCAACTTTTTTTAATAACAATTTTTGATAATTTCAAAAATAAAGGTACTTTACTCTTGGGAAAAATTCACATTCTTGGGAAAAATTCACATTTTTTGACAAACCTCGTATATGACTGGAAAATTTCGATATTTGATGGTTGCATTTTAGGTTTTAGACTATGCAGAGCTTTTAATAAAGAATATATTTTTTCGTAAAATTAATAATAAAAAAGTTTCCCATTTGGTAAGAACTTCCGAATACACGCTGTATAGTCTATCCCTTACTACAACGGAACAGAGAAGGATGAACTAACCTAAAACAAATATTTGTCATTGCTCCGCGTGGTTTAAGTTGAACGGATTAATTTAAAACATATTATTTAATTGCCGTTGTTGGTGGGTGATTGATGTCTGATGGTATGGTGTACTTTAAGTGCAAGTGCGATGTGCATGACTGCAAACCTCTTGTGATGCTCTGTTGTTACTAAAATACTTTATAATATATAAAAACTGATCTTATTTGGTTTTACTTGGTTGTTAAAATAAATGTTTTCATATCAAAAAGTTGTCGTTAATTTTTGTGTTTTTATTAAGCCGTATCCCAAATGATATGTTTCTTTAGGTAAGAACTTCTACGCCATTTTAATTTTTAATATGATTTCCTTACATTATTTTTTCAAAATTGGCATCACTGATGATAGTCTGGGGCAAAATACCTAGGTATAGGTTAAAAAGTTTTATATATAAAATAAGGCCATCAACTGGCCATATTAATTTTTTCTTTAATTCTTTATAACTAGGTTCCTATACTTAGGTAACTGGCTCAAAATGTCACTGTCGCTACAGAGAAAAAAAAGAAAAGTAAAGAAATGTAATAAAAAATTGCAAATACGTCACTGACGGCCAATCCTAAAAAAAATGAGCTCAGAAAAAGGTAACTTAGTAGCTAGGTAGACTACCAATGATCAAAATATTTTTTATAGCTGGCCGACAATTTTTAGGATTAGGAGCAATACTTTTTCACTGCATGACCTCAAAAAAATCACATTTTTTTTTATAAATAGAAGATATTTTTTACCGCTGCATCATATATTTTTTTGGGGGCTATATTATCTATTGCCGCACTTATCCTATTACTTTTACAATTTCATTTTATATAACAGGCTTAAAAGAACATTTTGGAACATAGCACTTGACATTAAATCGGACAAAATAAACGAAAGTTAATATAATTAATTAGCTTCATTTTAGTAATTACATATTTAAACTCGCATAATTACTCTTAATAGCTAATAACGCACCAAACGAAATCCTAAATCATCATCAAAATAACGTTGGGAAATTTTTGAACCATTTAACAAAATTTAACAGTAAAATTTGTACGCCTGAAGAGCTGAAGAAAAAAGCAACATTTCCAAATTAATAAAAAACCACCTCAAAGTTTTCACCAAAAAAGGCCCGCATTATTTCCGTAGTTCTTACCTATTGTGCAATAGGGAACTTGACAAAAATTTTAAATGGGAAAAAAATTCTATAAATCAAAAGTACCTTTATATTGTCATAATACATATGGCAGCAAAAAAAAACAACATATTTCGTCCCAAAAGACCGCTAGCAAGATTTAAAAATGCCCCAAAATTCAAATTATCCAAAGCGGGTAAAAACGGGTCGTGACGTCAAGAAGTATAATAATTCGTGTGTGACATCCACGAAATAGGTTATAGGTTGGCAATAAATTGAACGGCGTTGAGAATTCCACTTTAAAACAACAATACAATAACAATAACACACGGCAATCCAAATGCAAACTCGGTAGCTCGGCCACCGGTCAGGATGACGGATGACGGAAAAGTCATACTTCCTGACGTCATCGGGCTTGGCGCGCTTAAAAGGTCGCTTGAAATGCTTTTGACACGCGCGAAACTTTAAAGAATTTTTATCAAGTTATTACTGATTTTTAAGGAGCAATAATTGGGGAATATTTTTTTAGGCCTAAGTAAATCATATTATTGAAAAAAAAAAGTTGGATAGTTCCCTATTATAATTAGCTATACACATAGAACAACAAGTATTTTAGTTATCAATTTGTAATAATTAGAGGTCTTCATTGAAATTATAAAAATGTGTGCTATGAAAGAAAGGCCAAAATGGGGTTATTCCACTTCAGTTTCTAAAGTTATAAAATCCTTTCGAACAAAAATGTTGGAAGAACTGGGTTATTAGGGATCTCTACATTTTAGTTTGATTAAAAATAAGGGGAAATATACGTTATTTATATTCGTATTTTCAATCATGGGACGATCAGGACGTCAAAACATAAACTATCATGTCTGTACCCTCCGAGTCTACTCCTCCTTTAATCCAAAAAATCAGCTAATATAGAAATGAAAAAAAAATATGGAAGATAATAATTCAAAAGTGAATATTGTGGCATATCAGACAAGTGTGTAAATGTTTTTTATATTGGAATACACAGGGATCCAAGCACAATGGATACCCTGGGGCGGGTAGACCACGGCGGCCATTTCGTCCTTGTAAGGACTCTACGGGCAGCCATTACCCAAGCAATCCCAACAACGGCGGTAAGATGTATTAAAAGCCTCTTTGGAAAATCAAAGCGGTCATCAATACACCGTAGCGCCATCCCAGCGGAATTATCTCCAATATAAAAGGCAGCACACTGGTAATATCGAAAGGTAGACAACTCAATAAACCACGAAGTGCATCACAATCCAGTATAGGGAACCTTATTTGCGTTTTCAACGGAACATCTGCCATTTTGCAGACTAGAAACATATCAACGCTGGCACCCACTAAAATCCGCTGGGATGGCGCTACGGTGAATTGATAGCCGCTTGGATTTTGCAAAGAGGCTTTTAATACATCTTACCGCCCGTAGAGTCCTAATAAGGACGAAACGGCCGCTGTGGTCTACCCGCCCCGGGGTATCCATTGTGCTTGGATCCCTGTGTTTTTTTTTTTTTTGGCCTTGAGCGTAGCTCATTTAGCCATTGGATCCCTGTGTATTTCAATATAAAAAACAGTTACACACTTGTCCGATATGCTACAATATTCACTTTTTAATTATTTTCGCAGACACTATATTATCTTCTAAACATTGTTATGGGGCTTTTCTTAAACGAATTGCATTCTAGTGGGTGTCAGCGTTGATCTGTTTCTAGTCTGCAAAATGGCAGATGTTCCGATGAAAACGCAAATAGCGTTCCCTATACTGGATTGTGATGCACTTCGTGGTTTATTTAGTTGTCTACCTTTCGATATTACCAGTGTAACTGCCTTTTATATTGGAGTTAATTCCGTTGGGATGGCGCTACTGTGTATTGATGGCCGCTTTGATTATGAAAAAAGGGTTTTAGCACATCCTAGTGCCGTTGTCGGGATTGCTTGGATTATGGCTGCCCGTAGAGTCCTAACAAGGACGAAACGGCCGTCGTGGTCTACGCGTCCCAGCGTATCCATTGTGCTTGGATCCCTGTGTATTCCAATATAAAAACATTTACACACTTGTCCAATATACCACAATATGCACTTAAAAAAAAATATTTTTATTCCTATTTATAAACGATTGTCAGCTATGTAAATTTTTCCCATAAATGACAAATAAACTATTAATAAATAATTTGTAACCCCCAATTATACTTTATTGTTTGTATTTCAGTTCATGGAGAGTTTATAAATTCAGATTTCTGACAAGATATAAACAAATGATGAGCGGCTGACATTTGCAATAAAAACAAAATTATTTAAATTAACCGGCTTATTAATATAATTATTTATACCGTTTTGGCCTCGGTTTTGGCTAACTTAAATTTACATTGGCATTTAATGTTGGTATGAGAGAGAAAATAATATGTTTCGATGCCCGCAATAAGGACAATAGATCAATTAGTGTTGCCGACGCACGTGACCAATGCATGACCTTTTTTTTATTTTTAAAAATGCAACACCTATTTTAAATTGTTTGTTTTTATTTGCTTACGGTAAAAAATAAAATACTAGTAGTGTAGACCGGTGAAAAGGGAGTATCTACCGGCCGCTGACACCGTGCACTAGCCTGCTAGATCCCCGGATCTTGCCCCATTAGACTTTTATTTATGGGGATTTTTCAAAAGTGAGGAATACGAATTTAGTCTCCCTGAAACTCGCCACGTTCTTAAGCAGCAAACTCGGGATACCTTCATGGGCGTCGTTTGGGAGGGGCTAGGTGGGGCATTTGCCCCCCCCCCCCTTGAAGTTGACTTATTGACAATTATTTATGTTTTAACAAGTTAGCAGTAAAAGAAAGAAAGATCGTATTATTTTTGAAGTCTGGCGACAGCCTAAATTCTCTATTCCCGGTATAGAATTGTTATTGTTAACATTGCTGTTTGCAGTCTTGTTGATCAAATTAATATACGTTACCAGTTCCAGTTACCAAATAAATATACTTTCGTGGTCTAGTCAGTCGGTCAAATTCGCGGAAATTTTTTGCCGGTACTTTGACTATTTTTCTTGTTTATTGAGGTTTAATATGGTTTGATTGAATATATGAATTTATTATTTGGAGTTTTCCTTTATATTTTTGTTATTATTTTGGGGTAGTAAAGACTTATTTTAATAAAAATGAACAGTTTTAATGCCAAGAGGACTATGAATGTGGAATATTTGAGAAACAATTTTAGCTCATTAAGCATTGAGCAAAAAATTGAAATTAAAATTGAGGGAAGATCTAAACTCGAAATTAACTTGATACATACCACAAAGTGTAAATCTAGGGACTTTATTGTTATTGATAAGTTTGCTGCAAAAAAAACAGAACAATGAACTTTACTTGTAAACAATGTAGGTACCCACTAATGAAAAATAAATTGGTATTTTAATTTTTTTATCTTATTTCATTTTCAATAAAATAAGAAGGTAGTTTCTAATCATAAATTTTTAAAATATTTACTAATAATTATTGACCAAATTTGGGCGTGGTCTAAAATTTTTTCGCCTGCGGCGCATTTCGCCTGCAGCGGGCTTTTAGTACACCCCAAGCCGCCACTGCCCCCCCTAAGAAACCGTTTAACGACGCCCATGAATACCTTTAGTCATATTAATCGTAATACCATTCATGGTGTATCCAGATCTGTCGAAAAAAATGTCAGCGATTTATTGAAAAAATCGTATATTTCTTACATCCGGTTTAACCAAAAGTTGACAATATTGGAAAGATAATAATAATCGAATACAGGGACATGTAAGCCGTTTTGCTCTAAGACGTACAGTTAGAAAGCTATAGACGCTGTCAAAGTTCAAAAAATGTAATATTTCAAGAGTCAATATCTCGGAAACTTTTAAGTATAGACTAATAATGCTTTTATTAACAAATGTTAGGATTTAGATCTTACCCCCCCCCCCCTCCCTCCTAGGGACTTGAAGTAACAAGATTGACAATATACGCACCTGGAAATAAAAATCAACCGGTCCGAGCGATTTTCCACATTTTCATTTTAAAGCAGGAAAATCGAGGTGTTAAGTTTTCGTTGGACCACTCTGTATATTTACCTATCGTAATTTGTTTGAGCATATTATATTGTCGAAATTAGGGATCCATGATTCGGTTTAAATTTGGTTCGTTTAAAAATTACGTCTATATGTTATCTAATTAGTAAAACACTACCTACAGTCCTACAGTGTCACCAGTAAAGTCCGCATCATATGGGATTTTTTTTTATTAATAGCTTTATTCGAAATTTGACTTTGGCATCAAGCTCTGCTTCGATCGAGATGAAAATTAAGCAAAAAAATAGTAGTCACGTGATTCGCATTATCTGTCAAATTTTAATGTTTTCAAAAAAATAATTCAAAAGTGGGGTTATTTCTTAAAATAACGGAAAAAGTTATTAGAAAAAGTTTTTTTAACTGCAGTTTCTAACCCATATGCAAAATTTCAGCCGCATAAGATAATTTTCATTTTTTACCTATATTTTGTAAATTGAACCACTTTTGCAAAATAAGACTCAACGCAACTTACATAAAACTTCTTAGTTTTGACTATGCTTTATTTCAGATACATTTTCTTTAAAGTAGCGCCATATTAAATGTGTGTTTTTCTACAAAATCAAAATTGGGCTATTAAAATCGGGTCGCATGTGATGCAAAGTTCATTTGTTTTTGACCCTGTATAAGGTAAGTCCATAAAATAAGTATTTTTAAAAAGGTTGTTCGTGTCTGAAAGTAATACACCTTAATGTTAAGACAAAAAAGAAAACAGTGTCTTCAGTAAAATGTTTTTTAAGTGGAAAATAAATTTTAGTTTAACTTAACGTAAAGTTTATCTATTTTCAACGATTTAATTTAAAACTCCTTTACTTTATCTTTTATTTTTCTTTTTTTTACTTTCAGGCACAAACTACGTTTTGAAAAATACTTATTTTATGAAGTTACCTTATACAGGGTCAAAAACAAATAAACTTTGCATCACATGCGACCAAATTTTATTAGCCCTATTTTGATTTTGTAGAAAAACACACATTTATTATGGCGCTACTTTAAAGAAAATGTATCTGAAATAAAGCATTGTCAAAACTAAGAAGTTTTATGTAGGTTGCGTTGAGTCTTATTTTGCAAAAGTGGTTCAATTTACAAAATATAGGTAAAAAATGAAAATTATCTTATGCGGTTGAAATTTTGCTTGTGGGCTAGAAACTGCATTTAAAACAACTTTTTCTAATAACTTTTTTCGATATTTTAAGAAATAACCCCACTTTCAAATTATTTTTTTGAAAAAATTTAAATTTGACAGATAATGCGAATCACGTGACTACTATTTTTTTGCTTAATTTTCATCTCGATCGAAGCAGAGCTTGATGCCAAAGTCAAATTTCGAATAAAGCTATTAATAAAAAAAAATCCCATATGATGCGGACTTTACTGGTGACACTGTATACAAAATCCCATTTTAATTAGACAAAATTTAAAGAGATTCACTTAAATACGCATATTTACTTGTACTTTCTATTTGATTTACAAAAATTACATAAAAATCAGGTAACATTGAAGGATTAATGTCAATTTAAACAACCAATTGCAAAGGATTCTTTTACAGATCATGACTACAAACTTTGCAAATTGATGTACCTACCATATAAAATATAGACAGGGAGCAAATTCCTACATTTCGATACTTCGTTAAATGTATTTAATATTTTGTAATAAAAATATTTTATAGGTGAATTTGTAACTTGAAATAAAGTCAGTAAATCCATATTATTCTTAAAAAAACTATTATACAGGGTGTCCCAAATTAGAGATATGACGATATCGATAATTTTACTATTTTTAACTTGCATATTTTCAAATTTTTATTCCTCGTCATTTATAACATAAATAACTTAGGTGATGCATTAAGTATTGTTTCCTTTTTCGAAACTGTCCTTTTCTATTTAAGTTATGGAAACAAAGAGAGCATTACAATCGGCCGAACGACTGACAAAGAAAATAATTGTCGGTAATCAAAAGACGTACGTTTCTTTGTTTTCAAGCTGTCTGCTCTCGCGGAAAACCATTCAATACAAGTTGTTGTTTTTTTGAATATACATAAGTTACTACAAAAACAAATATTCTAATGCCTAAAATATATACACGAGGTCATTTTTTTGACAAAATATTTTTGGGCCTATTTGATATTTTTTCACGGTAACAAAATACCTTTTAACCATTAAAATATGTATCGAATAAAATATTTCTAATAGATGTTTTTTTAAGTCCTACAAGGTTATCTAATTATCACTAAAAATAAACCCTCTATTTATAACCAAAATAATTATACTTTTTAGGAACTAAATAGTTCCTTTTTTAAAATATGAAGTAATCGTTTAGGTAACTTTCAGCGAGCGCTATATAGTCTATCCCTTACTACAACGGAACCGAGAGGGACGAACTAACTTAAAACAATCATCTGTCGTTGCTTCGTGTGGTTTAAGTTAAACGGAGCAATTCAAAGCATATCAATTGATTGCCGTTGTTGGTGGATGATTGATGTCTGATGGTATGGTGTACTTTTCGTGCAAGTGTACGGTGCATGACTGCACACCTGTTTTTGTGTTCCGTGATATAAGTGTTGTGTAGATGTGTCCTTCTTATATTCAAGGCTTATTTGTGTTCATTTTTTCCTTATCCATAAACTTGATCCTCTGTTGATATAAACATACTTTATAATAAATAAAAATTAGTCCTATTTGGTTTTACGCGATGTTTTACGTGATTGTAAAAATAAATGTTTTCATATAAAAACATTGTCGTTAATTTTTGTGTTTTACTAAGCCTTATCCCAACTGATTTCTTAGGGTAGGAACGTCTGCTAAATATAATAATTTATATAGTGAAAAAAATATATATAAGTACAGTGTGCAACATATGGGCATTTTTTTTTATTGCCGATTTCTCAGAAAATTTTATTCCTGATAAAAGTTGGTGCATGTTCGATAATCATATTAGGTGCACTTAAAATGGTTGCAAGTCAAACGGCGTACAGGGTAGGGTAAAAAATATAAAACTTGTACAAGAATAAAGTACCCCTATTTCAGAAAATTTAGCAAAATGTTATAAAGAAAAGTTGTTTAGAATTAAAAGTTATGCATAGATTCAAAAACGTGACCTCCTAAAATAATTTTTTTTTTTTTTTAAAACATTAATAATTTTCCAATTTTTTTTTATATTCAATATAAAGACGTTCATAAATTAATCAAAATCAAATCAATTTCACATATCTTTGTTTAAAGTGAAGCATATTTGTAAAATCTACTTGAATTTTTAATTTATTAAGGAATCACAAACTTTATGTTTCTTGCAACGATATTAAACACAACTTTAAATTATCCTAAAAATTCTTTTTAAAAAGATAAAACAGTAATGATAATATGCTAATTAAAAACTATCATTTAAAGTGCAAAATTTTTTTTTTTTTTTTATTAAAAAACTTTATTCTTGTACAAGTTTTATATTCTTTTATCCTACCCTGTACGCCGTTTGACTTGCAACCTTTCCAAGTGCACCTAATATAACTATCGAACATACACCAACTTTTATCAAGAATAAAATTTTCTGAAAAATCGGCAATAAAAAAAAATGCCCATATGTTGCACACTTAAACAACCACACTGTGTATATGAAACCCGGACTAAGATAGTATAGTTATGTGCAGCATAGGAGCATCAACTGCTTATTTTGTGTGAAATTATAGACTTTCAATTTTATATAGGAGGAAGTGATCCGAATAATAACATATTTATTCTAACGGTTACGTACAGCGCTGAAGAACGAATTTTTTATAGATTGTTAATAATACAATAATTAAGGCGACAATTTGTCAAAGTCACGTAAAAATTTTGAATTGATGAGCAATTTTTTTTAATTTGCTTTCATTCAGGCAAACATTTCACGTTTTATATAACTTCGCGTGATAGTAGATTGAGCTAATTATTTTTTAGTTAAGGGGATTCTCAATTTTCCTATTTGCCGCGTTTCTAATTTTAAACTATTTAATATGAAATTATGCAAAACTCAGTTAATAAAGACTTCCTCGCTCGAATACCTCTTTTGTCGCGTGCTGCCACCGCGTTGACGCAAAGAACAAAAGCATTGTAAGGATATAAGCTTAAGCGCTTGGATTTTGTATTAATAATCACAGGCCTGCATTTTTTAAAACTTTGAAAATTTTAACTGTTTTCTAGTAACTGGGTAGCGCTGATTTCAAATCTGCTTTCAGTTTTTTTATATCACGTAAGGTTATTTTGCAAACCGGTAAAATCCAAAAATCTAGAAAAAACACGATTTATTTAATTTTTAAGCTAGTTTTTTAATATATTAACTATATAAACTATTATAAATGGTTATTTATTCGTTACGCTTCTTCAAAAAATGTTTTGTTTTTTTAGAAAAGCTTCTTCTGGTTGTTTTTCTGTTCCAACAGAAATCGGCCATCATTTTTGTGTCCCAGCGCCCCTGGTATCTTTTTTCCATCTCTTTAATATATGGATGAAATCTTTCACCTTGCTCTTCACCCACGTCCCCAAGATTTTCCGGGAATTAGTCCAAATGGGAATGTAAAAAGTGAATTTTTATGCTCATATTCTGAAATTCCTGAAATTTTCCAGCATATTTTCAACGATCTCAACATAGTAGTAATTTATGTTCAACTTCTTTAAAAGCATTCCATGCATGTTGTTCCTTATCTTCCATTACCTTTTCAAATTCTGTATCTTTCATCAAGCTGCTAATCTGCGGCCCTACAAAGATTCCCTCCTTTAATTTTGCCTCTGACAGAGCCGGAAATGTTTTACACAAATATTTAAAACAATATCCTTCTTTGTTAAATGCCTTAACAAATTGTTTCGTACGTCCAAGTTTTATGTGAAGTGGTGAAAGTAAAACCTTTTGAGGGTCAATAAGACTCTCGCAAATTACATTTTTGTTTCCAGGTGTTAAAGTCTCTCTTTGTGACCAGTCTCTTTTTATCAAATGCTGTTCTCGCTAGCTAGACCACTCGCACAGGAAACATGGAAATTTAGTAAATCCAGACTGCTAACCTAAGAGAAGACTTAAAATGTTTAGATCTTCACACACTTCCCAGTTGTGATTTTCATATTGTATTCTTAAAAGTAATTCCTCTAAATTTTCATAGTTTTCCTTTAACTTAACTGTATGGCCGACCGAAACAGAAGCAAAAACATTGTCATTATGTAAAAGAACAGCTTTAAAGCTCCTTTTTGAAGTCGATAGAAAGTCTCTAGTCGGAAAGTGTGTAGCACCACAGAAAATCATTTTTTATTCATCAATCATTTAGAATTTGAAGTACTACATTCATTTTAAAATGTATTAAAACGCCTATTATAAGTTTTTTTATATTTTTTCTTTTTTTTGCAAAAAAAAATCTGTGGGTGATAGAGACCAATTGTATTTTAATTAGTTATTTCTATACAGGGTGTTTTTTTAAGGTCGACGAGCGGCCATATCTCGGAAACTACTGGGCATAGAAACTCAGGAAAAGAAAAATGATAATTAAAGTGGCCATTAGAAAATGCTGGAAATAATTTTTAAGTTCCGCATTTTGCCGCAAGAGGGCGTAATTGAAAAGTAAATTTTAAAATTTTACATAACTCCGAAAATTCCACATTAAGGTATATGTTTGATAACACCATTTTAAAGATTGGACAATTATGCATCATTTTGGTCTTATGCTCATTGGCGTACCGACTTTAATAAGAGTGGGGGAAGCTATTGAATGTGTAAACATTAAAATCGCTGTAACTTCTAAACGACTTATCCGATTTTACTAAATTAAAGCTTGTTTGGAAGGGAAAGGTAAGTATCTTCAATCGCCGTATCCAACAGTACACGATAGTGCTTAATAAAGTTGCTAGAGGGCGCAATTCGTAATAATAACAGTTTTTTCGATTTTATCCCGAAAATTCAAATCATACGGTATAACTATGACATCATAATCGAAAAGTAGATTAAATTTGCAAGAAAAGATGTGAAGACCGCAGTTCGATATCTTTGTTCGTTTCAGAGTTATTGCCAAAACAATAATTTTTAATACAAATTGCGCCCTCTAGCAATTTTATTAGAAACTATTTTGTACCATTGGATACGACAATTGAAGGTACTTACCTTTTTCTTCCAAACAAGCTTAAATTTAGTAAAATCGGTTTAGTCGTTTAGTAGTTAGAGCGATTTTAATGTTTACACTTTCACTGGATAAGAGTGGGAGAATCTATTGAAAGTGTAAACATTAAAATCGCTGTAACTTCTAAACGACTTATCCGATTTTACTACATTTAAGCTTGTTTGGAAGTACCTTCAATTGTCGTATCTAATGGTACACGATAGTTTCTAATAAAATTGCTAGAGGGCGCAATTTATATTAAAAATTATTGTTTTGGCAATAACTCTGAAACGAACAAAGATATCGAACTGCGGTTTTCACATATTTTCTTGCAAATTTCATCTACTTTTCGACTATGATGTCATAGTTATACCGTATGATTTGAATTTTCGGGATAAAATCGAAAAAACTGTTATTATTACAAATTGCGCCCTCTAGCATTTTTTTTAGAACTATTATGGACAAGTAAATACGATTGGTGAAAGTGCATACACTTCTCTTCCAAACAGTCTTTAGTTTGCTAAAATCGGATAAGTCGTTTATAAGTTACAGCGATTTAAATGATTACACTTTCAACAGCTTCTCCCACTCTTATTAAAGTCGGTATGCCAATGAGCATAATACCAAAATGATGCATAATTGTTCAAGCTTTAAAATGGTGTTATCAAACATATACCTTAATGTGGAATTTTCGGAGTTATGTAAAATTTTAAAATTTACTCTTCAATTACGCCCTCTTGCGGCAAAATGCTGAACTTAAAAATTATTTCCAGAATTTTCTCATGGCCACTTTAATTATCATTTTTCTTTTCCTTAGTTTCTATGCCCAGTAGTTTCCGAGATATGGCCGCTCGTCGACTTTAAAAAAACACCCTGTATAAAAACTAAGTTCAACAAACAAAAATCACGTCATAACAAATTACATGCAGGCCTGTGAATCAATTGTTAACAAGGAATTGTGGCAGTTCTAGAGCTTCAAATTATTTTAAACTTTAAAAGCACGTTATGAACGCATAAAAAAAATTTCGCTTTCTATATATTTTTTGATAATTGGCAACAATATACGCCCAATTATTTTGGTTGTTTGAGCGACTCAATTTTTTTAGTAGCAGCTTTATTTCACGAAACACACCTCGATCTACCACCAATATTCCTTAAAGGTAACTTAAATGACCATACATATCTGGATGTTTGCATATGGCTCCGCCTCATTACCCCATACATGTTCGACAATATTTAAATGCCGTTTTAACAAACCGCTGGATAGGAAGAAGGGGTACCATTAAATGGCCACCACGATCGTCGGACCTTAATCCTCTAGATTATTTCCTTTGGGGTTTATCAAGAAAAATGTGCAACATTTCCAGCAATTTTTACAATAAAACAAATTGCGTCTACATTGCCGTTGTTTTGGTTCATTGTTTGCTGCTTCTGTGCATTTTCGTTTTCTCCAGTGCTGTTCTGTGTCCAAAACCTTGGCTTCTGACCACTGTATATTATGTTGGTTGGTCCATACATGTTCTGCTATACCAGATCTCGAAGTTTCACCTCTTTGAGTATGTTTCAGATATTATTTAACTCGTACGGGAAGAGGTATTTTTGTGTATCCAATGTGCAAATCGCCAAACTCGCTAGAGATTCGATAGATGACATTTTTTGTTCCATTACTGCAAGGTTTTACTTTTGCAAGCAAGATTCTAAGCATATTTCCGGATTTGAAGGCTGTTTTGATGTTATGGATTTTGGTTATCCTTCTTATCTTTTCAGAAATTCCCTTAACTTAAGGTATTGTAAGAAATGCCTGTTCCTCGCCAATTTTAAGTTCTGAGATTGTATTACTTACAAAAGGTCCAGGGCAACCATTCTGTTTCAAATCTTTTTTGACATTTGAAATTTCAATATTAAGGTCTTCCGGATTGTTGCAAAAAATGTAAGATGCTCTGTAAAAAAGAGTAATAGCGTAGACCGGGGCAGGAGCCCGCACCTAACGAATAAATGACGAAATGTCCGACATTTTATAAAAATTTAATGATGTTTTTTTATGTGTTTGTAGTTAATTTATATTACTACTTTATTCTATAGGTCACAGTAAAAAAAAAATATATACATTTATTATTTCTTAAGTTTAATTTTTTTTGTAATAAAATAGGACTTTTGCCCCATGGGCTGGGGTAAAAGTCCGATGTTTATGGGGCAAAAATCCGCAATGTAGGGACAAAAGTCCGCAGCCGCGGACTTTTGCCCCGAACTATCACAACTTTAATCGTAAATTATTAACTCACAAACGGCAACAGCGCCGACAAAATCAACAACATGGATAAATAGCCTACTAAAACGGTAATAAATCTCCCGATATTGTATTTGTTTACATCTAAGTTAAATTTCTTAAGTAGTCCACTGGAGAAATTAAAGTAAAAAGATAATTTTTAAACTTACCTCATTTTTAAGGTTATGTTTAACGAAATTCGCGAACCAATTTCTACAACACCTTATCGATCGAAAGGGTAATACGAACTGCTGCTCAGAACGTCGGTTGCTTTTTTAGGAACTGCCCAATACAAAAATGGACTTTTACCCCGCAGCGGGCTTTTGCCCCGGTCTACGCTATTCCTAAGGGCTTTTTCTACAAAGTGTAAGAACAAGAACGATACTTTATGTTACAATATTCAAGTCTTCAGCTTCAACAGTAAAACCTCTTTATTGAGGACGATTCTTCATATTTCGCAAAACAATAATTGACGTAATGAAGAACGGGTAAATGTCAGATAAATCAGATAATTATTTATTTGAAATGATTGGTAATGAAAAGGTCAATTATTATTTTTTAAGGATTTACACGTTAAAGTGTTGCTTAAATTAATTCTCCTTTGTGTAATTTATCTTTACGAGTGTTGATCTAGAGTCTATGACATACCGATTAGCTTGCAAGAAATAGGATAGGTAAAAAAAAACATTTAACATACCTACTTTACTTAAATAATTAATAGGTTAATTTACCTCAGGTATTTTTAATACCGAGACGGACATTTTGTCAGATCTATCCTTAGACGCGTGAGGCCACTATGCAGCTCGTTAACGGGTGTTTCAAAAATTTAACACAAAAAAAAAGTTACCTACATTATCCACAAAATGATGTGAAATGCGCAAACTCTGTATCCCGCTTTATTCCTCCATAGAGGTCGCAATAACATTATACAAGTAACTGGTCATGTACATACACTGTCGTATGATAGAATGTCCTCTGTGAAGAGTGAGAAGTCGGCTTGGCGCAATAGTGCGTTACTAAATGAGTAGCGTGGCCAATCTTGGCTTTATCGTCGTTGTTTTCTAGAGCCCTTATTTATTTAACATAACAATATTTCGTAAAATCAAAATTTTTGTAACGAAGACATTTCTATCTATCGTAGGTACCTTTCCGATTTTTAGAAATAAATAGAAAATTCTTAATTCCAATTTTCATGCTTGTTGACTTTGACAGTTTACATCTCAAAACTAATTAACTTTGAAAAAGACCGCGTTGAGTAGGTGCATACGTAAAACCTTCATTTTATTACACCATTAACCTTTAACTTCAACTTTACATACTGCGGATAATTATGTTCCAGAAGCACTATTTTACATTACGTTATGTTATAATGAGATTTTGCCATCGCATGCAGACTTCTGGCCTTGATTACTGTCACATTATAACGCATAGAATCAGTGCTCTCTTCACTTTGACCATTGTGGTGTCATAATATAAAAGTAACCAACTAATAGGTATACAGGGTGTCTTATAATAATTAAAGGAGTCATACGATAACAGGAGATATATAGTAGACTTAAAAGTAGGTCATTAAGGCTAAATTCCTTTTGATAAAATATTCACGGTTTAGAAGATATGAATCAAATTTGGTGTAGTTGAGTTTTTGAGTTCAAGAAAGACGATTTTATAGTTAATTTTAATATAATATCTCCTAGGGGACGCTATTTACGACTTATATTTAAATCAACGCCTTTCTTAACGAATCATAGGTAATTTATTAAAAATTAACTGTGGACACTATTTTTTATGTGCGAGCAAAAATTATTTGCATCAAAGAGGGCTTGGATTAAAAAACGTGGGGCTTGGTTTAGATCACAATGATATGGGGACGATATATCTAACCAAATCTAGGTTCAAATTTTGTCAAATTCATTTTATGACATGATATGCCAAACTAATGAGTAATAAAATAAGTAGACAAATACAAATTTATTTTTGTTGTTTACAAAATTAACAAAGTAAGAATATACAGAAAGAAAAAGAAAAATAATTACATAAATTGCTGAAATTGGCCACCGCTATGCTCCAAGCAGAAATTCACAAGTCTCTTCATATTTTCGAAAGTGTTGACCAGCATCTCTGGAGAAATGTTACCACATTCTTGGATAATCCTTTCTTGTAATTATTCTAAATTTGCAACTGGTGTTTTAAAAATAGTGTTCTTTAAACGAGGAAAAACGAAGTAATCCATAACCGTTAAACAAGGTGATCTAGGTGGGAATTCAATGTCTGATCGAAAACTGATCAATCTGTCGTCGAAAAAATTGCGTAAGTAGTTAATAGTTTCGGCGGCTTTATGGGCGGTTGCGTCCTGTTGAAAATATCCAAAACGTAGTTAATCGTCAAGTAATTGCTCCACAAATGGATTCAAAATATTGTCTCTATCCCGCTGTGCCGTAACTGTGTCATGGAAAAAAATAGGACCAACTTCTTCGGGAAACAGCTAACCAGACACCAATTTTTTGAGGAGGGTGCAATGTGGACTCTACAAAAAAATGGGGATTTTCGCTACTCCACATGCGTGTGTTCTGAGAATTCACATAACCGGAGAGGTAGAACCAGGCTTCATCCGAAAAAAATGTCATGTATAATAAATCATTTATTTCCAATAAATTTTGGGTAAACCATTGAGACTAATTCTTGCGTTTGTCAAAATTTGCGGCTTGTATTTCTTGGAATACTTGCACTTTGTAAGGAAATAAATTTAGCTGCTTTTTAAGAATAGTCCTGTATGTTCCATAAGATCTTCCCACTTCTTGGGACAGGCGTCTTATACAATTTGTTGGCGTATTTTGCATTATTTCACGAACGTTTGCAACATGTTCTTCTGTTCTTACAGATGGTCTTCCTGCTTCTTTTTTGTGTTGTATAGAACCTGTTTCCCTTAACACAGCCACGGTTCTTTTCAGGCAATGATAAAAATCCCCAGCAATAAAAGCAACGTTAGGAAAATGTTCGTGAAAATCGTCCATGCACAAACCCGGATTGTATTGCCCCTCACCATTTACTCTAACCCCGTTTCGAAAATACGCTTTAACCATGAATGTTTTGTGCTGTTTCGTACAGCCCATTGTGTGAATTGTTCAAGAAATTGGAAAAATTTGCGATGAATCAAATTACTTGTAACGACTGTCAATGATGACGGAATAACTTGATTAGTTGTTAATTCAGGTAGTTACTGACACCCAAGAGGTATTAAGCTCTACGGCTAAGCATTACGTCCTTAGATGCAAGGCCCTCTTTGATGCAAATAATTTTTGCTCGCACGGTACGAATTTTCCCAAACCCGGAGAAAAAAAAATACATGGTAAAAACTTCGAAAACTTTCCTCCTCTCTCATACATGCATTGAGTTCAATCATATGAATCAAAAAAATTAAAATATATTTTTTTAAAGAAAAGAAAGTGTTTTGTTTATTGTAGAATAACAACTCAACGTTATTTCAAGAAGTTATTCAATTGAATTGATTCACTTACGCGAGGACATTACACATTGTGTTATGCAGTCGGGTCGTGTTGATTTAATTATAAGGATATAATAAATAAACAATAAAAATATGTGTTGTATACAGGGTGTCCGGAAATGATGAGCAAAAATTTAGGGGATAATTCTATACCGAAAATAAATGTTATCTCTTCCTATAACATTTTTTCGAAAATTGATTATTATTGATTATTGGT
Source organism: Polydrusus pterygomalis (assembly GCA_963969555.1). Classification (NCBI taxonomy): domain Eukaryota; kingdom Metazoa; phylum Arthropoda; class Insecta; order Coleoptera; family Curculionidae; genus Polydrusus; species Polydrusus pterygomalis. The sequence continues at coordinate 15,351,563 of OZ018383.1, forward strand.
GTTAAAGTTAAATTTTATTTGCAGTTTTTTTGCAATACCATTTGCCACGCACATAATATTTTGACGAAATCTCGTATATGGGTTTTTTTCGGGATGAGGAATATAAATTTGCCCACCGTTTTTTCGCATTTTGTAGAGGGCGCCACATAGAAGCCTATACTTTAATTTCAATGGTCCCAACTTTTATGTCCTACACTGTATGCGCATTTTGACTTAATATTTTTATTCTCCTAACTTTTTGACATAAAAAAGATATACTCCTTTTGTTTCGATAAATCTAACCGTTTTCGAAAGAACGCTAAAATAACATTGCTTGCATGTGATGAATACGAAATCATTCTAATTTATGTTCACCAATAAACATACCTAGCATAGCAAAGTAAAGAATATTCCCTGGAGTTCGTCGAAATTTTTTAAGAAGAATTAATTTATGCATTGAAGATTAACGACGTCACTTTAAACCTTTTATTTGAATGTTTAAGTTATTGTTTTAGTAACTTATGTATTTTAAAACTGCAAAGAAAATTTAACTTTAACACCCTGTAATTCCGATAATAATATATTTTCGAAAAAATGTTATAAGAAGAGGTAGCATTTATTTTCGGTCTAAAATTATACCCTAAATTTTTTGCTCATCATTTCCAGACACCCTGTATATTTGCGGATATTAGGGTACCTAGTTCATCTTCAAAAACGAAAGTGTAAAATATAATGTAAAATAACCACTAGACATTTTTTTTTGATACAAGAGGATCTATTGTATTTCGATTTAGCAAGACTTCAATTGACTTTAATCCCGTTATATTATCTGATTTTTTATGTAATTTTTGTAAAGCAAATAGAAAGTACTATGATGGTCATTAGTACGAACTAGACTGATTGCTTACGGCTTGGATCAATCGGTAATTACCTTGTTCTTGTTCAGCATCTCTCAAAAATTAGAACCATTTATTTGACATTACATACCTAAACGAATTTGTTAACTGAAAGGTAACTAATGCTATTACACCACACCATCAATTAAATGGGCTTAAAAAGAAGCTGATTCGGAGAACATGACCTAAATAGTTTTTAAAAGGGAAAAATACAATAATACAAAAAAAATGTTACTCCAAAACAAGTGCATATATTTATTAGGTAAGAGAGAACTTACCTTAGACGGGGTAAAGGAGGGGACGCGGCATGCGCATCTACAGTGACCGAAGCGAAGTGTGACCAAAAAATCGTTAGCGGCCATTATTCTGGTGCCTTGCATCCTATTGTAACCAAGCGGGCTTTTCGTGTTTATGAATGAAACATAGTAGTATTGCCTGGTGCCATCTGGTCACAATCGCAAGGTTATGATGCCGCGTCCCCTCCTTTACCTCGTCTAAGGAACTTACAAATAGGGGAGCGGAGGCAATTGCCGTACAGTTAAGCAAGAATTAGATTTTTGTGCAAATTACCTACCTTAGAAACTCGATTTTAAGCTTTATGGAAGGCTTGTTTAGTATATTGTTAATACCTAATAAAGTGAAACTTCTAAACGTTTTACAAAAATATATATTAGTGTGTTAAAAAAATATGGTAAAGTACGGTATTACACGAAAGCGTCGGGTATTACCGTATAATGGTCGTATAAGTCCGTACAGGTTTTTAAAAACTTTAACAAATAAAAGAACATATTTTAACGCTATGCTATAGAATGAAACAAGATTAGTTTAACAAAAACCACAAATGTAATGTTCTGCACTTTTTATTATTATTTTTTATTTACATATAAATCTATTGCGGGTAATACCGTACACAGTACGGCATTGCCCGAACCGGACTAACAACAACAAACACAGAAAAAAAAATATTTGAAACATATTTTGAAAGGCAATACATGCGTATTTCTTAAGGTTATACACCAATCTTTTAAATAAACCAAGATCCAAGTTAAAAGTAAAATGATTAAAACACTTAATGCTTATTGCGTCAGTGATGTTTCTTAGAAGAACGACAGCGGAAAGTTTATACGTGCACTCACTGGACCGGACGTCGATCCACTGGTGTTTTGGCTTGGCACGTTGAAGCAACTGCTCGACCACCTAGCAACGTAATAAACAAAGACAGACTTATATATACCTGTTTTTGCTGTCAAAAACGGCATGTACGGTATTGGACTCTGTACGGTATTGGGCTCCGCTCCCCTAAAACTAGGAATGCATATGTTACGGTTAATACAAGAAAGTAGTTAATTCGCGAATTAACCGGCTAATACCTGAATTGGCAACCGGTTTGTTCGTTGTTACCCAGAGCATTTTTTTTTATTTAATTAAAATTTTATTTTTATAAAATAATATTAGTTTAAAAAATCGAATTAAAAAAAAAGCTCTAGGTAACAACGAACAAACCGGTTGCCAATCCGGGTATTAGCCGGTTAATTCGCGAATTAACTACTTTCTTGTATTAACTGTAACACATATACAAAACGTAACTTCTATATATGTACAGGCTGTCTCACGGTGATCGTCCATTATTGAATATCGAATTGATAGATGGCATGTGCCTAATTATTTTTTTGAGCAAAACTGCAACTGGACGATCCTTTTTCTACTTTATTTAGTTATCAGGCACACACTAAAGCACCTAAACTTACAATTCAGCCTAAACGTGCCATGAAACCTCGTCGTAGTTAAAAAACTGAGATAGAAACGTGGCAAACAAATGTAAACTACCCCACGTGCGGCACGGCGCCGGTCGGCAACCGAACAATTCCGACATTCCAGAATAATATTTTTGGGTCGTACCAAGCAGGTACGGCCGAGCTTCCATCGCTTGGACTAACTGGCTGTACTCTAAACATATCCAGCTTTTCGGTTCCGAACAGAAAATTTTTTTTTATTTAAATAACTCAATTATTATAATATATTCTTATATTTATAAATAAATATCGTAAGTTTGTAACGTATGGGATTAAATTATATTTATTTATAGACCATTTTAATAGCTTATTTATTTATGTTAGTCACCACAAAAAATATTGAAAATGCAATAATTGTAAATATTCCACCGCGATGCCATCATCTTCAAACCGGACTTCTTGTTCTTACGCAATCGTGTTCGTTTGACATTAGGGTGATTTGTTGTTTAATTTTACTACAATAAATATAAACTTTAATTTGTTAAAATTGGATAAATAAATAAAAATAACCAGTTACTATCGAAAAGGCGTGCAGAAAGTAGTTTTTTCGGTACTCTTGTGGATACGAATGATTATACAGGGTTAGTTGAAATATCTGGAACAGCTAATTTTCTTCAAAACTACCAAGGCCAAATCAATGAATTTTGGTACAGGTGGATAACTTAAAAAATTAAATTGAAAATTGACAATTGCTAGATTTTTAGTTTTTCCTGTAGTAATTCAAGGAATATTTTTTTTTCAAATATAACACTACCCTTTTTTTATTGAATTCGATTCCTTCCATTAACATTACCATTTCCCGATAGTATCAACTTTTTATTTCAAATAGTTCTATGGGAAAAAAAGTTAATTAGTTACAACTCTAACTCTAAAAAAATCCAATCGTTCCATTTAAAACCGTTTCAAATAATGTGAAAAGGAAGGTTGGTAGACACAATGTACCTAATAGTATCGATAACGATATTAACAACAAATAACTACTAACAATAACATAGCTAGCAAGGGCGTCGCCAGTCAGTGAGCTAGGGAGGGGCAGCATAGAAGAACTGAAGAAAACATTAAGATAGAAAAGTTTTAATTAAAAAAAAAAATAGAAAACGAATAAATTATTTACATACAAAATCAATTTAAACATAATCGTCTAGGGTTGCTAGCGAATTTGTTGGTTACTTTGTTTATAAAATCGTCCAAGTTCTTGAAAAAGTGTTGCCTGTGTAGACTCATCATGGCGAGGCCATTGATACGAGTTCCAGTCATCGTGCTCCTCAACCAGGTTTTGATTCTCCTCAAGCTACTGTAATGACCTTTCAACTGTACAAGTGGTACAAGGTAAAGCAATAAGAATCCTCAAGGACTTCTTTATCGCAGGAAAAAAATCGTCAGTTTCCTTAAGGACTTCCACAACACTTAGTTTGGTCGATTCTGGTTTTTCCTCCCATATTTTTTTCCAAAGTTCTACCTCACTCTCGATATCCAAAATACCGTGTAAGTTTCTGAATTCCTCGCATGCTTCTTTAAGGTCTTCCAAAGATATGTTTTTCATTTACGCAGGGTGTAGTTTTGTTAGGGCAAAGAATGGTCTATTTTCTTCAGAGAACCTTATTTCTAGGGAAAGGAATTGACCTCCGCCAGAATTCTGAATGGCTTTTTGCCGGGTGGTTGCTACGGTGTTGTTGTCTTTCAACAGTACGGGGTATGGATTTCATATCTTCCGTCAGTCCAATTTTTTCCGCAATAGCAGTAGCATCTTTGATAATATCTTCTGTAACTTTTTCGGGATCGTTACGGAGGTCTTTGATCAGTTGTAAAATGCGACTAATATGCTGGGATGCCTGAACCGTGTCTAAGGATACTGATTGGAGCACGTTTACTGTGGGTTCTATAATACCGGAATATTTGGATATCAATACGAGGCTAAAAATAAATGATGCTTTGGAAGCTGCCGCATGGAGCTGATACGCATGTTTCCTTGTCGCATTATTGCCATCTCGAGACAATGTTTCTAAAGACTCCATTATAGCACAAAAATTCTCTTTAAAAACTCTGATGCTTTTGTGTTTTTCGCTCCACCTTGTATCGCATAACCGGGAAATATTGGGTATTAATTTCCGTCTTAGAACCAATTCTCGAAAAAATGTTATTATATCCTTGATGGTCCCAACGGTATTTCTGATGTCGGGCAGGGCGTTCAGATCATTGATGACCAGATTGAGCTTATGTGACCAGCAATCTTCGCGAACCGATGCAGTGTTGCCGTTGATTCCCGGAAATTCTCGGTTATTGTTTCGATTAGCCGGGTGCGCGTAATTTTATTTTTAATTCCAGTAAGCCATATTTTTAGAACCTTTAAGGGGGGGGGGGCAGCTGTCCCCCCTGCCCCCCTCTGGCGACGCCCTTGATAGCTAGTAAAAGTTACTTACATATTATAGTACACTACATTAATTTGATTATGAAACCTATTTTAAATATTTGACAATTGTTTCTTGTTTTTCTCAAAAGATGTAGGTAACTCTAGATGTTGAAGCAATGTACCAAATTTGAAATTAATATCTTGTTAAATACTCATATTATTAAAAAAAAAAGCAGTTTTTAATTTCCAAATTTGACATATCGAACATGAGGGTCAAAAATGAAAAATGTCATTATATATACAGGGTGTCCGGAAATTATGAGCAACAAATTAAGGAGATAATTCTAGACGAACAATAAATGCTATCTCTTTCTATTACATTTTTTCGAAAATTGATTATTACAGGATTGTTACAGGGTGTTAAAGTTAATTTTTATTTGCAGTTTTTTTGGCAATACCATTTGCCACGCTCATAATATTTTCACCAAATCTCTTATATGTGGCTTTTTTGGGATGAATAATACAAATTTGCCCCCTTTTTTCGCATTTTGTAAAGGGCGTCACATAGGAGCCCGTACTTTAATTTGAATGGTTACAACTTTTTTGTCCTACACTGTATGCGCATTTTGACTGAATGTTTTTATTCTTCTAACCTTTTGACATAAATAGGTATACAACTTTTGTTTCAATAAATCTAACCGTTTTCGAGAAAAACGCCAAAATAACATTGCTTGCATGTGATGAATACGAAATCATTTTAATTTATTTTCGTCGGAATTTTTTAAGAAGAATTAATTTATGCATTGAAGAGGAAGGACGTCACTTTGAACCTTTGATTTAAATGTTTAGTTTATTGTTCTAGTAACTTATTTATTTTAAAGCTGCAAAATAAAATTTTACTCGAAAATTTTTTTCGAAAAAATGTTTAGTTTATTTTCGGTCTAGAATTATCCCCTAATTGCTCATCATTTCCGGACACCCTGTATTTATGTAAAATAAAATATAGATTTATTAGAATTATTTAAAACAACTAAAAAAAAAGGTGGCTACAAAATGTAGGTGTGAAATTTTCGTAGTAACAGTAACCAAGAATAAATTTAATGTCGAAAAATTCCACCAATCGCCAGAATTTCGTTACTACCGGTTTAAGTTTAGCCTAGTTTATTGCCTTGTATGGACCCTTATAATCTGGTGTTACTAATAGTAAATGTCAAGTACAACATACGAAAAAAACAAAAATAGATCGTTCTCTGGTATCACCACTTTCTACCACAGATATTGGTGGCCAATTAACCGCGTGGGTATATTTCTCTGCAGGCAATAAATTATATCGATTCTGATCTTGACCTTAAATTTAAAAAAACGCCAATAAACGATCTATTGTGAACACGACATTATGTTGCATTATGGTTCCTGATTTTATAGAAAAGTCGTTAAAATTGTTCCACGATTTGCACTGGTGGATAATGTTGTGTACATATTTTAAGTGGAAACACATTTTTTTTTCGACATGACCCATAACTAACAGATCATACAGTAACAGGAGATCGTAGACTTGAAAATAGATCATTAAGATGATATAGTGTCCGCGAAAATAATTAAAATAAAATATTGTGGCATATCGGACAAGTGTGTAACTGTTTTTTTATATTGGAATACACAGGGATCCAAGTTTAATGGATACCCTGGGGCGGGTAGACCACGACGGCCGTTTCGTCCTTGTTAGGACTCTACGGGCAGCTATAACCCAAGCAATTTCAAGAACGACGGTAAAATGTACTAAAAGCCTATTTGCAAACATTAAAAGACTTAAAATCTTAATAGTAATTTACGTTACAAGTCCGGAAAATACTGTTATTTTGGACGAGTCGACAAAATTCTAGGACGAGCCGTAGGCGAGTCCTGGAAGTCTGCGAGTCCAAAAAAACTGTTTTCGGACGTGTTGCGTACACTATTTGGATCGTGTTATGCAAGAGGGATCCAACCCACACGATGGGCAATTTTGAGTTATACACATTTTACAATAATGTAGATGTGCTGCCATCTATTGAACATAACCTAAACTTTTTGATAGTTGTCTAAAATTTAATATTAAATAATACAATTATTATTATTTCTGTAACTAAGGATTTGCATTATGCAAAATAGATCCAAACCTCTTGCCATGCAAAAGTAAACTGCCATTAACAAAGTTAAAATCGCAATATCGAACCAGGCTGATTAGATTACTACATATTATGAATTATCTACATTAGAAAATAAAATAAAAAGATCCATGTGGCTTGAAACCGTCTCCTTACTTTTATTCAGCGTTAGCATTTCTGCAACAAGGAACCAAGCCACATGATTCCCATGATTCAATTTGCAATAAAGACCCAACCCACATTTTTTCCAATTATAATATATATAGTATCAATTTAATTAATAAGATATGTTTACATATACAAACGAACATATATTAGGCAAAAAAAAACTACAAAAATATTACTTTGTGCACATAGCAGAAAACTAATATTCTAATATTTTAAACGCCATTTTCTCAATATAATGCTTTTGTGGGTTGGATCCCTCTTGCATAACACGATCCATTTTTTCGGCAACCGTGTAGAATAACAAATCAATTAGACACATTTCTTTATTATATTTCTTTGTAGAACAAAATTTCGAACATTTTAATTCTTATTTGTATTAAATATTGAAATTCGAACAGAAGATAGGTACTAACAGAAACATTATAATTCTTATTTGTATTAATACTAGCGTGTACCCGGCATGCGTTGCAACCCGCTGGTATAAGTACAAACCCGAACAAACCCGATATATTAGTACCCGGCATGCCACTTTCTGAAATTGCACCCGTGCGAAGCCGGGGCGGGTCGCTAGTTATACATAAAAACCTTCCTCTTGAATCACTCTATCTATTAAAAAAAAACGCTTTAAAATCCGTTGCGTAGTTTTAAAAATTTAAGCACATATAGGGATATAGGGACAGACGGGCGATAGCGAGTTTGTTTTATACTATATTAAGACGTATATTAAAATTCGAGCAATTGCTAATATTGATGTGATTCTTCCCGGCCTAGGCACGTACTTTCCGGACTAGGCCGGAGAAATGCTACTTTCTCCAATGAAAAGCGTCCGGTAAGTGGGTACTTCCCGGACGGTTGCCGAAAATAGTATATTACGTACCGAGGTGCAAGTCTGATCTTTTGCGATCGATACAATTTTAATAAATAATTCTCTGTGAGCCTTTATTCTTGTTATTGATGTTTCTTAAGTTTTTCAATAAATATGAAATTGACAAAAAGTCTTTATTTAAAAAAAATTCTACTTACGTTTAGTAATAGGGATAACATTTTAGTTAAAATATCACATTTTAGTGTACTGCAAATGAGGGCGAGGAAACAGGGTGGGAAGTCAGGGCGGAAAGTAGAGGTAGGTAATGTGACACTTCCCAACCTGCAATAAAGTCAGTAATGTCAACATTACATGTATGGTTGTAAATAAAATATATTATGTGAATAAAGAAAAAGTCAGTCATTATTATCTTATATTTATCTGGGCGTTAGATAGGAGCAGAAATATCAAATGTAATTTCACAATAAATAAAGACATCATTTAAAATAACGATTATAGACCCTTAAAACAATAAATTTTAGAATGATTTTGTTTCAATATTAACTCCTTGTTAGGACATAATTGTTGCAAATTGTAATTAAAAAAAGAAAGGAGAGTTTGGTAAGCCATACCGGGAAATTATGCTAAGCAGAGATGCATCTATAAGCTTAGAAGTACGTGAGGTCGTTTCAAAATTTAGAATAGCATGTTCTCTACCAGAGATTAGACGGAACGTGACATCTTTCGGTGAGAAAACTACTTTGAAATGTTAATTTTTGGTAAAGTTATGCGAAACTTTTTTCCCGGATAAACGGCAAATTATTGGGTAGGGAAATTTTGAAATTGACAAAATGTCAAATTTGACCGCTTAGAAATCAAATTGAGAACACCAATTTTAAAATAATTTATAGTTTATAACTACATCAATTGATGGTTCGTAATGGACTGTTAGACTTTAATGTAAATACAATTTTTTGTAAGTTGTATTAGCCAAATGTAATAAGACAAGAATGATGTTTGCTTGAAGGTGGTAGACACTGAAGTAATATCAAGAAAATTACCTTGTCGGACTTCCATTGTCTTTATTTTGTTACTTAACACAACGTTTCGGTTAGTTAGTCTCTAACCGTTTTCAAGTGTAAACTAAATTATAATTCTAAGGCAACTGTCTTAAATATCTATGTGCAATGAAGCTCGATCACTGCGCCTAGGATTGAGCAGTATGGTTACCCTGAAACCCTTGTAACTAATACCATCTCAAAACTTAAAAATCGCCAAGCAAAAACTAATACAGAAAAAGAGGAGCAAGCATTTCTTACAATACCTTATGTCAAGGGGATTTTTGAAAAGATTAGAAGGATAACAAAAACTATAATATCAAAACAGCCTTCAAATCCGGAAATACGTCTAGAAGCTTTCTTACAAAAGTAAAACCCCCTGTAAGGAAAACACAAAAAATTGTATCTATCAAATCCCTTGCGAGTGTGGCGAATCGTACATTGGAGAAACAAAAATACCTCTTCCAGTACGAGTTAAAGAACATCTAAAACATACTCAAAGAGGTGAAACTTCGAGATCATATAGCGAAACATGTATGGATCAACCAACATAATATAGAGTGGTCAGAAGCCAAGGTTTTGGACACGGAACAGCACTGGAGTAAAACGAAAATTTAAAGAAGCAGCTTTCATGAATCAAAATACCCATATATTAAGTAAACCAAGTATAGATATCCCCAATATCTGGAAACCTCTTCTTGTCCAAAACCAACAGCTCAAACTTCATACTCCAATTTTAAGCACGTAGACGGAGTCATCAACTTCATTGCACATAGACAGTATTTAAGAGAGTAGCCTTACAATTATAATTTAGTTTACACTTGAAAACGATTAGAGATACTAACTAACCTAAACGTTGTGTTGAGTAACAAAATAAAGACAATGAAATACCGAAAAGGTAATTTTTTTTGACAAAAGAATGAAATAATGTTTTTTTTTAAATTTAGGAATAATAAAGTAATTAATTTATGTAAACTAAGTTCCTTGGTTTTTAAAATGTCCGTTACTCCAAGAAAAACACGTCTGACAATACAAACTTATCAATAAGCAAAAATCAATTATCCTTGGCATTTTTAGCCTCCACCTTATTGTCTTGTCCAAGTCGGATTAAAGTTTTATAATATCTCATTGTAAATTTCGTTAAAATTATTTTATAACCAAGAATATACCTACATGACAAAATTATTTATATTTTGCATTTTTGATAGATTTGTAGTTTTAAATCAATTTTCATATCCTTGAACATAACGTTTCCTATATTTAAAATAATGCCAATCTTTTCTTCGAATAATTAATCAACACAAATACTGAATTAACTTAATATTGATTCTAGTGGCAGAATCATCCTTTCAACAGTTAACGAATCTCAATAATTGCATTGTTTTATTAGGATATATTAGAATTATCAAAAAGACATTTAAAAAATTGTTTTCGTGCTCTATCTACACCAATTCCTACTAATTTTTTTTTGCAGCGCCATTTAAAAACAATAATGTCATCCTTGGCCTTTTAATTTTTTAAAAATAATACGAACCCAAAATTGCAATCGTTTGCATTGAGATGAGTTCCATTTTTGGTGCTAATATAAATATCAAATATCTAAGGAAGTGTTTTGTGAATTATTATTTTACTGGTATTTAGATAATGATTTGAAAGGCTATAAAAGAGTACATTCTATGTTCCGCTTAATAATATATTAAACGAAAGTTTTTCTTCTTAACAACATTATCGGCAATTTAATTCGAAGTTGCGATATTACCTAAGATAATTTTATTTTTTAACAGAATTTTTATCTGAAAATAGATAATCAGCGTGCAGACAGCCTCCGTACCGCTGGAATTCGAACTTAGAACCGCCCGATCACCGGTTCAACGCTCTGCCATATGTGATTGAGACGTGGAACAGAACCATTGATCAAGGGAAAATATTATAGCTGTATTTTTGGATTTTAAGCGGGCATTCGAAACAATTGACAGGGCTAGATTATTGAGTAAATTGTATCAGTATGGTATTCGCGGAAACGTTTATAAATGGTTTAAAAATTATTTAAGTAACAGGTCACAAAAAACAAAAATATCAACAACATATTTAAATAAAAAAATAAATAATATAGGAGTTCCTCAAGGAAGTATACTAGGTCCAATATTATTTATTTTATACATCAACGATTTGCCTATAGTTTTAAAAATGTGTAAGTTACCTTAATTTACATTAATGATTTAAATATTTTTGATGGTTTAAATACTCTAAATTCTGAAATAAATATATTATTAAATTGGCTAAAAGTAGATAAATTAAAATTAAATATTTCAAAAACTAAATGTATGGTTATGGGTAATAATTTAAATTGTCAAAATATAAATGTTGTAATTGATGGTGAAAAATTGGAATAAGTAAACAGTTTTAAATATATAGGGATATTCATTGATTCAAAATTAAAATTTTTAAATTATTTTGAAAGTATTATATCGAAGATTGCCGGAAAAGTAGGTTATTTTAAATTCTAATTTTAGTTTGTTTTCTAAAAAAACTGTATTTAATAGGTACTATAATATTACCACATTTTCTTTATTGTTCTTCCCAAGGGCGTCCGAAGGGGGGGGGGCAAGGGGGTGCGCTTGCCCCCCCCCCTGGCCATTGGCCCAAGTAGATTTGAGATATTTTATTTAACTGGGATATACATATTTATTAAGATACAATTCAATTGACAAAATTGGTAAAACGAACTCTTGTTGCATAAAATGAAATGTGAAATTCAAAAATCTTCACTAAATAGCGAAAGAAAAATATTAGAATAGAATAAATAAAGCTTTATTTTAATTTACACAGCTAGTCATAATAGCAATATATACAAATAGATATACAACCAACACATCTAATTCCCAATCCAAAAATGAACGACAAAAACAAAACACAAAGTGTAACAAACCGCCAATTTAACCGAAACATTTTCACGACATTTAATAGGGAACTTTCCAATTTTTTTTTCAATAATATAATTTAGTTAGGCCTGAAAAAAGTATTCCCCAATTATTACTCCTTAAAAATCAGATACAACTTGGTAAAAATTCTTTAAAGTTTCGCGCGTGTCAAAAGCGTTTCAAACGATCTCTAAAGCGCGCGAAGCCCGATGACGTCAGGGGATATGACTTTTGGTCATCCGTCATCCTGATACTCCTTACAGGTGCCGAGCGACCCAATTTGCATTTGGATTGCCGTGTCTTATTGTTATTGTTATTGTATTGTTGTTTTAAGGTCGTGTCGCTTGACGCGTGGATGTCAAATCTGACAAATCATCAAATTTATTAAAAACCTATAACCTATTTCGTGGATGTCACACACAAATCTGACAAACTTACCCCTTGACGTCACGACTACTAGCAGCGCGTTTTTACCCGCTTGGAATAATTTGAATTTTGGGGCATTTTTACCTCTTTCTAGCGGTCTTTTGGGACGAAATATATCGTTTTTTTTGCTGCCATATGTTTTATGACAATATTTACTTATGATTTATAGAATTTTTTTCCCATTTAAAATTTTTGTCAAGTTCCCTATTGAAAAAAATATTGATGAATTTGCAAAAGATTCAAGAAAATTAACATTTCTTTTCTCCAATAAATCTGAATAACTTAAAAGTTTTTTGTTATATTTGAACATTTTTAAATATTTTGTTTAGCTATTTTTTGTTATTTATTATAAGTATTAGGTGTTTTGCTCTATTCTTTTATTGAAGGTTTGTTGAAGTGCTAGAAACAAAAATAATTCCAATTATGATTTGCCCCCCCTTGGAAAAGTTCCTTCGGACGCCCTTGGTTCTTCCATTTTATTTAGTGCTGGTGAGGAAATATTTGATAAATTACAAATTTTACAAAATAAGGCAATGCGGATTATTTTAAATTGTGACAAATATGCAAAAATTAATTTTATGTTGAAAAATTTAGATTGGTTAAATGTCAGAAATTTAATTTTTTATTTAGTATATATCTTTATACATGAAATTAAAAATAATATATTGCCTGATTATTAAAAAAATTTTGTTCTTTTAATTATGACCATCATAATTATTATAAAACAAGAACTAATCAAAATTTTTATGTGGATAGAGTGTCTAAAACATTAGCTTATAAATCTCTTTTCTATAAAGGTTTGAAGAATATAATAATTTGGAAAATTCTATTAAATCTCAAAAATCATTAAAACTGTTTAAAAAACTTTTAAAATTACTTTTGTTGAAATTTTATTTATAGGGTGTCCCGTAACTAAGGAGTGGACTTGAAAATATGTAATTTAATTTAATTTATTATACGGTTAAAGAGATACTGGGTGATCCAAGTAAATAAAACCAAGTTAATAAACACCTTTATTAACGAAACATATTCATTGAAAATTAACCGTGTGTTCTTAACCATAAATGATATATTTTCAAGTCTACTATCTCCTGTTGCTGTATTTGCCTCTTACTTATGAGACATCCTGTATATAACGATAAGTAAATGGTTTAACAAGACACTTTATTGATTTGATAATAGATGAGTTTTAGTGTTTGTACTCACTATTAAACTTAAATAATAAACACCAAAAAAAATCGATCTCAGAAAAATATAAAATCCAAAAATAAAATGTTTAAAACACACTACACAATAAACAGCCACAGAAACACTTAAAAAACACCACAATATGAAGAAAATAAAATGACACAACCTGACGCGTGAGCTTGCTACAGCTCACGGCTGATCTGGGAACCTTAATGACGAAAATAGATCAGCTGTTAATGTTAAATCTCGTTGTCTTCTGTCGAAACGCTTTCTTAAGAAAAAGTAAACTCTACCTTTGGTTTCAGTTAAGGTATGACATCACTAAACGGAAATAAATGAAACGTCACCATGGCCTCAGACCAATGTCGTGGCGGTCACATTTTTGGGGACGGATCTCTTACAGCTGCGTTGCCATAGTGCAAACTTTTTATAAGGTTTTAGACAAAGACTTAAATTTCCTACACCATGTTAATAGTTAATACAGCAAACAAAATGGAGGGGCGCAGTTTGTATGTTGATGTACTTCAGAATGCATCATTGGTAACTTCGACCAACGTCGCCAGTACAAATTATGATAGTCTTTAACAGAGAGATGGTTTCGACATGCGATGTGCACGCCGCACTCCCGCAGCACTGATTGATCTGTTGTCCTTCTTGTGGGCATCTAAACATATTACTTACTTTCTCATACTCACATAAAATTCCTTAGTGTAACTTGGGGTTTGCCAGTACAGTGTGAACTTACAGTTATCCAGCTGTTCCAGCTATTCCAGCTTTATAGATATCGCTCTGAATATTAAATGTATTTATTAATTTAATTGGTAATTTGTAAACTAATCAGTTAATGTCCGGTTAATTGCAAAAACTTGCTGCTCGACCTTTAAATGCATTTGCTCGTTGAACAATTAAATAAATTTATTAAAAATTGAGGAATCACGCTGAATCTTCGGCACGATTTCAGCTTTGACGGTCAAATAGTGATTGTATGAAATGGTTGAAGATGGTTTATTAACTGTTATTTTGTGTGAATCCTTTTTAAAAAGATTTCCCTTACATTCGACCTTGACTTACAATTGGAACATGATAGACGTATCCGTTTTTACCAGAAAAACGATTTATGAATCCATTCCTGATGCTTCTTTGTTTAATTTTATCAAATTAATGGCTTCCTACACCATCTACCAAACAAATAATAAATATTTTTGTATTACGAATTGGTAAATAGATAAACTAAACTATTTTTTTTTTTGCGATACATTTATTTAATATTATTCTCTTGTACAGTGTCACCAGTGAAGTCCGCATCATATAGGATTTTTTTTTATTAATAGCTTTATTCAAAATTTGACTTTGGCATCAAGTTCTGCTTCGATCGAGATGAAAATTAAGCAAAAAAAATATTAGTCACGTGATTCGCATTATCTGTAAAATTTTAATTTTTTCCAAAAAATAATTCAAAAGTGGGGTGGGGTTATTTCTGAAAATATTGAAAAAAGTTATTGGAAAAAGTTTTTTTTAATGCAGTTTTTAGCCCACACGCAAAAATTTCAGCTGCATAAGATAATTTTGATTTTTTACCTATATTTTGTAAATTGCACCACTTTTGCAAAATATGACTCAACGCAACCTACATAAAACTTCTTAGTTTTGACGCTGCTTTATTTCAGATACATCTTCTTTAAAGTAGCGCCATATTAAATGTGTGTTTTTCTACAAAATCAAAATTGGGATATTAAAATTTGGTCGCATGTGATACAAGGTTTATTTGTTTTTGACCCTGTATAAAATAACTTCTGAAAGTAAAAAAATAAATAATAAAGCAAAAGGGTTTTGAATTAAATCGTTGAAAATAGATAAACTTTACGTTAAGTTAATCTAAAATTTATTTTCCACTTAATCAACACTTTACTGATGACACAGTGTTCTTTTTTGTCTTAATATTAAGGTGAATTACTTTCAGACACAAACTACGATTTAAAAAAAATACTTATTTTATGAAGTTACCGTATACAGGGTTAAAAACAAATAAACTTTGCATCACATGCGACCAAATTTTAATAGCCCAATTTTGATTTTGTAGAAAAATACACATTTAATATGGCGCTACTTTAAAGAAAATGTAGGTATCTAAAATAAAGCATCGTCAAAACTAAGAAGTTTTATGTAGGTTGCGTTGAGTCTTATTTTGCAAAAGTGGTGCAATTTACAAAATATGGGTAAAAAATCAAAATTATCTTATGCAGCTCAAATTTTGCATGTTGGCTAGAAACTGCATTTTCAAAAACTTTTTTTAATAAATTTTTTCGATATTTTCAGAAATAACCTCACTTTTGAATTATTTTTTGGAAAAATTAAAATTTGACAGATAATGCGAATCACGTGACTACTATTTTTTTGCTTAATTTTCGTCTCGACCGAAGCAGAACTTGATGCCAAAGTCAAATTTTGAATAAAGCTATTAATAAAAAAAAATCCCATATAATGTGGACTTTACTGGTGATACTGTATATAGCTGCGATGTACTAACCCGTAAAAGATTCAATATCTTCGTTAATATTTAAGGCGTTGACAACGTCCAGCATGACAAACTTGGTAGGAAACTATTGGACACTGTGGTAGGAACAAACCTTTTCTAACAAGAAGGCTGTAGTGTGTATAAAGCTTGGGCAGGGACGGAATCATGGGGGTGGCTGGGGGTGGCAAAGTTATCTTAAACATCAAAAGTTGTGAAAACTTGGGTAGACAAAAATGTGTGCAGCTTTTAACTTTCATTAGTAGCCCCGGTAAGACTGACTGTAATATATAGATAGACACTTTTGGCATTTTCAGTCATTTAAAGAGTGTCGTGTATCGTACACAACCTAAGTCTTTGGAAGACCTTAAAAACAGTATTTTAGATGTTGTGCATGTTATTTCTCGTAAACATTTGCAAAACGTGCTTTTCCAATTTCCCGAGAGAATTGGACACTGTCAGGTGTTTGAAGGAAGGACGACGTTTTGAACATTTAATTAATTAAAATTTTTTTTTTTATATTATTGTTTATTTAAAAATTATTACCAATTTTGTTTAAATAATAAAATGTACTACATTCACTTGCCCGTAATTCCGAAACAGTTGAATTTAGTCATATGGTATGCTATACAAAAAATATTTTAAAGTTATTAAAAATTTAGAATATCTGATAATATACAGGGTGTTCCATTTTAGTCCTATACCTGGTGTCTACGGAAGATGGTTCGCCCCTGTACCTTTTTTGTTTTTCAAGATATTGAAATAAAATTTGGGGGATTGTATATGACATAAAACTGAATTTTTTAAAGTTGACTCAACATTATGAAACTTCCAGTCTAACCGGAAGTGATATAAATTTTCGATTTTTAAATGGGACACCTGGTATATTTTTCCTTTTTCTAACTCATATGACATTCTTAATAAAACGATGACACATTTGTCACTTTTTGTTACCAAGAAAATATTTTTTTCCAAATTTATTGTTTTATCTAGAGGGCTATGAATACCTTAAAATCCTTATTGCACTTCTTTAATCTTGGGAAAAATACAATTTTACTATTTTTGGTCTAATGCTATGTGCTGTGTAAAATTTAATCTTTAAAGTTGTATTACCTCTTAATTTTTTTTTTAAACGGCAACATGGTGGCTCGTCGTGTTAAGAAAAAAGAGGATTTTTTTACGATTATTTTGATACCACACTATTAGGTTTTAGAAAAGCTGCCATAAAAAAAACTTTAAAAAGTTAACTGAACCAGTTTTGGGCAATAGCACGCCGATTAGGATATCTTTGTACGTCGTGCAGCATCGATCGGTTGAATTATTTCTACATTATCCAAACACTAATAACATATCAACTTTTTCACTGTTTGTAAAACTATTATTTTCCATATTTTTTAAACAACAAACTAATTTACTTTGGCAGAAGCTGTCGGCATGTAAATTTTCTTCACGGCATGATTTTGTTTTATCAGTATTGCTGGTCACAGACTATACTTGATGCATTTAAATCTAAATTTATTCTCAAAAGATGCTTCATTTTAGGAAAGTTTCAAGTTAACTTTTTAAAGTTTTTTCATGGCAGCTTTTCTAAAACCTAATAGTGTGTGGTATCAAAATAATTGTATTAAAATCCTCTGTTTTCTTAACCCCGCGAGCCACCATGTTGCCGTTTAAAAAAAATGAGTTATACAACAAACTTTAAAGATTAAATTGTACACAGCACATAGCATTGGACCAAAAATAGTAAAATTGTATTTTTCCCAAGATTAAAGAACTGAAATATACCAGGTGTCCCATTTAAAAATCGAAAGTTTATGTCACTTCCAGTTAAACCGGAAGTTTCATAATGTCGAGTCAACTATCAAAAAATGCAGTTTTATGTCATATACAAATCCCCCAAATTTTATTCCATTATCTTGAAAAACAAAAAAGTTAGAGGGACGAACCACCTTCCGTGGACACCCGGTAGATTGCCCAAAACCCAGATCCGATATCACTTTTAGTTCGCCTGTAATTAAGCCGTTCCGGAACATTTGCCCAACCCTGTATATGTTTTTCATATAGTTTATTTGATAATTATGGGTAGGTCTGAAATAAATACTTTTTGAATTGTGTTATTTTTTTAAATATTTTATAAAGTTGGGAAATTTAGGAATTTCACCCCTCCCAAACCAGAAGCCTTCGCTACGTCCCTGAGCTTGGGCTATACACCTAACCCCCACCTTTACCCAACCAACCCCGTGCTATACTTTTTTTAAATTTAAATAAAACAAACCAAGAAATTTATTAAATAATGTAATTACTAATAATTAATTATAATCCAATAAGTTAAAATTAAGGCGAAGATTAAATCAAGTCCTATTACAACGACCTGTTACCAAAGACCAAAAGAATACCGGCCATACAATATAATACATTACCTGCTACCAAATGGTTCTTATTCAGCGAAAGTAAAAAAGATCTTCCGGTTCGGTTAAAAGACGTGAACAACTGTTTGAAGATGCGTTCTCAACGTCTTCGGCGGCAACTAGTTGTTTCATAAGAACTTTCGATTCATTTGCCCCAAAGAAGATTTATTTTGCATTCGGCATCGGCAATAATAATGTGCATTTTGATAAGCCTGTCTTCACTTTCACATGGTATGTGCTAATAAATAGGTATTTTTGCAAAGTATTATTGATGGTAATTTTTATTTATATTATGAAGGTACATTTTATGCTTTCCAGCGCCCCATTAATTACCTTTTATCAATTTACGTTTGTGAATGTAATGCGTGATCTATCTCTGTTTTAATCGTCGTTGTATTGCAACCACAATAGTTTGATATATATTCTGAGGTAATAATAGCTATCATTATTGTGAGTAGTATACAGAGGCGCAACCAGGGGGGGGGGGGGGGCTGCAGGGCTGCAGCCCCCCCCCCCGAGCTTAGAAACTTAGCCTATTCGTTTAATTGCAAACCAATTTTTCATCTCACGCCTTTTACTAATATTTTATATTCAGCCACATAATGTACATCAATCATGTTATCGTGAAATTATACTACGTCTGACAACAATGTATCCCGAACGTCATATTGACACGTGACACTCACGACTCACGACACATGATTAATATGAACCAATGAAATTTTAGGGAATAAAATTTCATTGGTTCATATTTATCATGTGGTACAGAACGGATGCGTATCACGGATGTATGTGGATCCAGCCTTAAGGCTCGAGGTGTCCGTTAATTTGAAAGCGATGTTTCTACCCGCTACCCTTTTGTACACCGAATTATTGTGAATTTTATTTATTGAGGTTTGTGAGGTTTGGTGCTCTTGTATTTACCTAATTATCGTTGATACGTTGGTTGTTGAAGAGTTTTCCAATAAAACGATGTTAAAAGCTGAACTTGAGCTGTGGTATAAAAAATGCAAAAACAAAAAACTGAAGGAAGATTTGGACAAAGTGTATTCCGAATGTGATGCCAATATATTTCCTAATATAAAATGGCTTTAACAAATTTTTTTAACTTTGCCTATTGCAACCGCCACATGAAAGGTCCTTTTCAAATTTAAAATATTTAAAGACATATCTGCGTAGCACCACGGAAGAGGACAGATTAAATGGTTTGGCAGTTCTTTATGCGAACCACGATATTGATACTACCGTGGAAGAAATTCTGGACGAAATGGCAAAAACAAAACGAAGAATTTTATTTAAATATTAGTTTTATTATTGATTATTTACAACTTATTGTATAAGGTTTTTGTTTTGTTTTAGTATAAGTATGATTAATATATGCGTTACTTATTTTAAATACATTTTTACTAATTAAAATTAAATCTCTAATTTTTTTTTCATAAATATTTAGTTAGGGCCAGCGGCGTATTATTGCAGATGTTTTAGGGGGCTGTCGCTCTCGTCAATCATACGTATTTTACCCAAAAAAGGGCGTGGCACCCAAAAATTTTTTCGCCTGCGGCGCAGGTATTTATAGCCCCCCCCCGAACAAAATTTCTGGTCGCGCCACTGGTAGTATACTCTACTTTATCTACGACTAATTTATTAATTTAGGATTTTTAATAAACAACTTTATTTGTCAATAACATTAAAATTAGTAATAGTACAATTATTAATAAACTGTATTGGTCGTGAACTATGAATAAGTTTGGAAGAGTTTTCAATACAAATATTTGGAATGTCGGTTGCTGCAAAGAAAGAAGATGCTTCATTACTATTTATTTGTTTAGTAATAGTATCTGCTGTAATTGTCTTGTTTCTCATAGACTGATCAATGTAACCTTCAGCTACTTGTGTAGATTTCCAGCCCCCATGACGCTTTAATCCAGTTATATCGCCTCCTCCATCAATGTACGGAGTGGCAGATGATCTGCGATAACAATGGTCGGTATAAGTTTGAGGATTTGGCAAGTTTAAATATTTGGCAATTTGTCTACCAATGTCTGCAAATTTGTTTTTTCCTCTACGTTGTATTGTACATTTGGATTTTTGATAATTTAGAAAAAATGAATTGATTTTTACATGTGACGGGCGGAGATCGATGTACTTCTTTATAATGTTGTAAAACGTACTGTTTATGGCGAATGTTCGTACAATTTTGGTTTTATTCTTGGGTATTGTTATTAATAAGAAGTTTGTTTGAAGATCCTTTACGTCTTCTATATTCATTTCATAAAGCTCGTTTGAGCGGCATGCGCCCATAATTCCAATAATTAATATAACCTGAAGCAAATAAGAATATGAGTTTTTGAATAGATTAGATTAAATACCTGTGTATATTTACCTTATGTAAAAGAAAAACTTCATCAGGAGCTTTGTCAATAAATGTCTTAATTTCTTTCGGGGTCAGAGTGGAAGATTTCTTTGCTTGAAATCCTTCAGATTTTCTCTTTAAAAACGCTCGTAGTTTTCCATATTTTTGCAGATCAACGTCATGGTTTATTCTCAACATAGATTTAATTATTCAATAAAATGACCATAATGAAGATGGTTTGTATTTTTCTAATATGCAGTTAACGAAATTCAAACGACTATAACACTGACAATTACTGTCATGAAGATATACAACAATTAGTTTTGTGTAAATGATACTTAATTAAAATAATTTCCTATTCCTTCACTTACTAATTTTGTTGCTTTATTATTCAACAAACATAGTTTTGATAAATGTTACAGATAAACCCACATGTCATAAAATAAAATTTAACTCTTAAAATCGTACACCATAATTTTTTCTTTTAAATAAATGAAGGTAATAAAAGCAGTAAATGTAAATTATTCTTGAAATGTTCCGTAAAACAATACTTGTAAAGCGAAGAATTTTCTGTAAACAAAGAACTTATTATTTTATCTTCTGTGAGAATGAAGAACAATTAACTGTTACGAATTTCACTTAACACGTAACATCGCCAATTTTAGCGGGTTTTAAATATTTAGGTAGGTATATTTCTTGCAATAAGTAGGTGTAGACGCATTGCCTTAGCTGGCATTTTCTCTGATTAAATTACAAAAATTAACGACTTTCGTAATTTTACTGGCATTCTTATATTGACAATTTGCATATTTTAAAAAAGATAGTTTATTAAAAAATGCATTGTCTATTATTCGAATACTTTTGACTAGTGATTGACAAGACGAGAAATCTCGCACTGTTTAAAAAACTCTAGTCTTGTCTTGCCAGTTGAGACGAGATTTTTTCATCTCGCGAGAGTCCCGAAATTTCTCGTTATCGCAATATGACGTCATAAAAAAAATCTGCAAAACCTCCAAGTACATACGGGTTTTCATTATTACCATTACCATGTAAAGTTTTATAATTGCATCCCTCTGAAACGATTTTCAAATGTATTTTTAAAGTTTAAATCTGGCAGTTCTGGCACAGTGTTGCTAACACTCAACTCACACATGACCAAAATAATAGTAGATACTTATATTACCTAATAAATACTCATGCGTCACTGGAAACGAATTCAAACGAAAACAAACGACTACGTGGCCCATAGTATTATTTATTTTATTTCATTTTCAGCGATTCACAAAAGTTTGTACCTGCCACCTTCGTCTTGATTTAAAGATGTCAGTTTTGTGTCTGACAATTAATTTAATGTGATAATATGAACGATAAAAAGCAATTTTCTGGATTTTTGCATCCCCAAGCAAAAAAAAAAATGGTGCTTAATTTGTTAAACTCAACGAAATAAGAATACAAAGGAAGTAGGGTATGGTAGATTGACAGTTGTCCGGGATGGGGTCTGATGGCGGCAACATTCAACGCACGCGCGTTTCCGGTTTACCTGTGGCGTATCATTAAAATGGTAATAACAAAATGATTAATGAAATTTTATTTGGACGAAAAAAATAAAAAATAAATTTAGATTCATATATAGCTATAAGATACGGTAAGGTTGGTGTAATAAAACAATACAACTATTTCTTTTAATTATTTATTTAAATAAGGTAACGGAGGTGAAAGGGTAATGTAAATATCTGGTTAAATAACTAAAAAACACCTGTTATTATACATTAAAAAAAAATGCAGAAAACAAATTGTTTCAGATAATCGGCAAAATTATTGCCAAAACGTCTACGTTAAAAAATAAAATTTTAAAAAAACCTTACTCTTTCTTCATAAACCAAATCACAAGAAAATAATAAAATATAATATAATATAGTCCTGTTTATTATAATATGTACCTAAATAATATTAATGAGATTTCTAGTATACAAGAAAATTGTCAAATGACAAACTATGCAGATAATACAAACATTTTATTTATTTGTAGTATCAACAACTTAACAAGTTAATTATAGATACATAAACCCCATTTCTTAAAGCTATCCTAAGCTATAATAAATATTCAATTAGCATTTGCCGAAGCAGCTCCTTCCTTAATTTTAATTTTTGATAGTTTAAATTATATATGTCAATGTCTCCACAATATTTATTACAATAAAGCACAGTCACAGTGATGAGTTTTTGTATAGATTTGTCCTCGGTGTAGGAATATAAAATACATGTGCGGATCTAGTATTGACTAAGCCTATTCTAAACGGAAGCAGTCCTAAGAACTCTTTATTATCTATTTTGTCTCTAAATATTTTATATAAGAAAATAATTCTTGCTTCTATACACAATAGTCTTAAACAAGGGATATTAAACAAATTACACAAAAGCCCTTGATCTGTACCTCTTGGCCGATAAACTGAAAATGACTTGTAGTACAAAATTTTTTAAAATTTACGCTGAATAGACTTTGAAAGAGCAATCTTATTGGCATACTGAGGATCCCAAATAGTGCATGCATACTAAAGTTTTGTAGCTACCAGGGATTTATATAAAGTTATTATGGCGTTAACATTTTTAAAGTATTTACAAGTTCTTATTATAAATCCTAGCATATAAAGACCATGAGCTTCTCGAGCAACATATTTAACAATTTATGATTGAAGTAAATAATTATTGGTTTTCTAAAGATAAACTGATATTAAATAAATCAAAGACCGTTATCACCTTGTTTAAGACTAACCCATACACTTTGGAAAATCCGGAAACAGTAACCATTAATGATTGTCATATAAGATTAAAGGAAAATACTAAAATCTTAGGTGTGTTGTTGGATAGTAAAATGTCCTGGAAGAACCATGTCCTAGAAGAGGCATATCCTGGAAGAGCTATGTCCAATATATGTTGTAACCAGAAGGTGTTCCAGTTAGATTCACAGTAGGATAATTATCTTCAGGCAGGTTTTGACAAAGGTGTCTTATAAGATATTGCATAGGAACGTACCTGCCAAAAAAATATAAGTTTTTTAATTATTTGTTTGGCACCTTTACCAAATGACACAAAAGTAACTATAACGTGATACTCACTCTCTTTGTAAAATTTTTTTTTTATATTTTGATATGAATTTCTTTAAATGATAGAAAGTTTAGGACTTGCTTTGAATTTATTTTGTTAATCAATGGGATCTCCAGTCGTCCTCAGGTGAATATTGAGAAAACGTTTCTATCATTCTAGAAACATCATTGTGTTCATATTTTATTACATTCTTTATCCATGGGTTTAAAATTTTAAAAGTAGATTAAACCAATAAAACATCTAAAAACTTTTATCGATACATAATTTATGAAAAAGTGACAAAGCAGCTTCCTCAGAAGCATAAATAATGCAGAATTATTTGTATTCATATTCTTAAGTACCTACCTACATATTTTCCAATATATTATGTAATGACCCGATACAATAGTTTCAAAACTTACATTTTTTAACCTGGCTACTTCAAAAGTAGGCACTACTGCAGTTGGGACCAATCTAACTTTCAATCTTGAGGTTCTGTCAAAGCAATCTTCAGGAAAATGCTTCTAGCAAAGAACTGTATTTCGTATAGGATCCCAATCACTTCGGTTTACAATTTTCAACCACGCCTTTTTTCTTAGATAATTATTTGGAAAACTAAAAACCAATAAGTATTTTTAATTTGCTTTTTTGTAGAGATGGGGTAACCCAGTCGATTAATAAATAAATAATATTTTTCTGGTTTTATAAGACGAACGCCCATGAATGACATGCGAGGTTCGGAGGTTATGTGTATTTTGATATTAAATTAAAATATTTTTTTTTCTATACAGATTAAAAAAGTTTATATATCTAAACATAAACTTACCGATGAAATGTAATGCCCAGTTTTTTACTTCATAGCGTTTGGGAGCACCCACAAGCAGCACAACTAACCATATTTAAAGCTTATTAATTAACCCAGAATAACAACTAATTAAAATGTTTTAATCGCTGTCCAGCGCTAAAAGTATACTCCACTGTCACACTAAAGTAATTATAAGTTTACTAGTATTCGTTAAATATGGTTGTTAACTAATTAAAATGCAAAATAACTCAAAAACGGCCAAGAAAGCAGAAATCATAGCTCGACCTGTCAACCACGGTCAAACACCAAAACAAACATGGAGTCATATTGTGGTGTCTCAAAATGGCCGACTTCCGTCGGTCGGTTTGTTAGGCGGTTTATGCAAAATCCTACTTCCTTTGTATTCTTATTTCGTTGGTTAAACTATTTCGAGAATGAAAGAAAAAGTAAAAATTCTCCAACCAATATGCAGGAAACCGTAGCAAAAGCACTGGGAATTAGTTTAAGGACTGTGTAAAAAATAAATAACACTGTTTATTATTGTCGTTTTTAATAAATAGATTTAGTAGATATACTATTTACTGGGATGGCGAACCAATGGCTCGCGTGCCGTTGATGGCACGCGACATAAAATTTTAGGCGCGCCACCGATCACAAAGTTTACTATGAATTATTATATTACGAATATGGCCTCATTAAACATTTCTTTAGAAAAAATGGCACGTTAATACATAAAGGTTCGCCATCCCTGTACTAATATGTACATAATTTTTGCAAAAATAATAATATTACAGGTGGCTATCTTCACGACAGTTAAAATATGTTTCTTTTCTCCCGGTATATTGATACCTACATAATCTCACAACATTTTGATAAGCTCTGGAATTTTCGAATTGATTCATATGATCGGTGACCTTTGGACCCGCATGATAAGAACAGATTTGACTATATTCTTAGATTGACAAGTTTGCAATTTAAAAAAAAAATCTATTTAATTAAAGATTGAAGGAAAAACGTCCACCTTTTTAATTAAAGTTTATTCAAATCAAGTAACTTGTTTTGAAAATTATAATTAGTATTGTTTAATGATGCAGATAAATATAATTTAATTATTACATGATTAAAATATTAGTTTAAATATTGATTTAATTATAGAAAAATATAACGCTTATATGATGTTTTTTACTGCATAAAATAAGGAACTATTTACTTTACCCACCGGTAATCCTTGATTCCTACAAAGGAACGACAACCTT
Source organism: Polydrusus pterygomalis (assembly GCA_963969555.1). Classification (NCBI taxonomy): domain Eukaryota; kingdom Metazoa; phylum Arthropoda; class Insecta; order Coleoptera; family Curculionidae; genus Polydrusus; species Polydrusus pterygomalis. The sequence goes on from OZ018383.1 coordinate 15,377,709, forward strand.
TCCTTTCTTGATTATTTGGTAATCATTAAATTCAAAGTGCTTTAAAAGAACAAACAGAAAACAAACAGCTTTTTAAAAATATCATACGGTGGTCCTCAAATTAACTCCATTACCATTCTATTATTTATTGCCAATCTAATATCAATTTGTTAACACAAGTTTTTTAGTCGTTTAGTTGGCACATCATCATTTACCCATATTTTATACCAAGTTTTTTTTTTTGTAAATGAGCATCTTCCATAATGTATCTTTAATTATTAAATAATACAGAACCCGTTAAATAACATGCATATTATATTTTTACTTTGAGCTAATTGTCTGTTTCAATATTAAATAGCTTAATCTTAGTTATATTTAATTTATTTTTTATTTAACCAAATAATTTAGTTTACACGTCATTTACCTTTCCACCTTGTCTATGCTTTTGTTAGCCGCATACATTTTTTTATAAACGTCAATTTTTTTTATGGTTAAAATGTTTTAAACGTAATTAATTGCTTTAAATTTATTTAAAGTGATTAATTATTTAAGCATATAAATTCACACGTCTCTTCATATTTTCGAAAGTATTGACCAGCATCTCTGGAGAAATGTTAACACATTCTTGGATATTCCTTTCTTGTAATTGTTCTAAATTTGCAACTGGTGTTTTAAAAATAGCGTTCTTTAAATGAGGAAAAACGAAGTAATCCATAACCGTTAAACAAGGTGATCTAGGTGGGAATTCAATGTCTGACCGAAACCTGATCAAAAAAAAAATGTCAGGTCTCCAATAAATTTTGGGTAAACCATTGAGAGTAATTCCTGCGTCTTTCAAAATCTGCGGCTTGTATTTCTTGGAATACTTGTACTTTATAAGGAAATAAATTTAGCTGCTTCTTAAGAATAGTCCTGCATGTTCCATAAGATCATCCCACTTCTTGGGACAGGCGTCTTATACAATAATTTGTTGGCGTATTTTGCATTATGTCACGAACGTTTGCAACAAGATCTTCTGTTCTTACAGATGGTCTTCCTGCTCCTTTTTTGTGTTGTATAGAAGCTGTTTCTCTAAACACAGCCACGGTTCTTTTCAGGCAATGATAAAAATCCCCAGCAATAAAAACAACGTTAGGAAAATGTTCGTGAAAATCGTCCATGCACAAACCCGGATTGTATTGCCACTCACCATTTACTCTAACCCCGTTTCGAAAATACGCTTCAACCATGAATGTTTTGTGCTGTTCCGTAAAGCCCATTATGTGAATTGTTCAAGAAATTGGAAAAATTAGCGATAAATCAAATTACTTGTAACGACTGTCAAACATGACGGAATAACTGATTGATTGTTAATTCAGGTAGTTACTGACACCCAACAGGTATTAGGCTCTACGGCTAAGCATTACGTCCTTAGATGCAAGGCCCTCTTTGATGCAAATAATTTTTGCTCGCACGGTATCTATTATTTGTTTAGTGCTTTATCAATAATATTTTCATCAAAATAATTTTTATTTCTTACATTAACACATTATTTACCCATCTTTTCCCACCCACAAATTATTCCAAATGACCGTCCATGTTGTAATCATATAACCTTAATTTGCAAATCTTTATTTTTGTGTTAGGTCATTACTGGTGTTGCATGTCTTGATATATTGCTGACAAATTAATGTTTTTAGACAATATTGGTAAATATTTAGCAATATTCGGTTGTTTTGTTTTTGTATAAATATCACTGAGAATAGGTTTCTAACCATCATCAATTTAAAAAATAATCTTTGGCTAATATCGGAACGTATCGTTATTAATTGACGTCAATATCTCAAAAACAATTATTCTTGCTTGAGTAAACGCAAAATCTACTAGGTACATATAAAGCTGAATGTAAGTATATTTGTCCGAAAAAAAAAATAGTAGGAAGATCAAATTTTCTTCATATCTATACAAGGTGTCTCTAAAAGAAAAAAAATCACAAATTCTTTAGTGGACGATTTTAGAGATACAGAGTGTAAAAAGTGCAATTTGATTTTGGTTTTTCATAAATAAGTTATTTAATAATTGGTGTATTGTCACAATATCCGGCTAGGGGGAGTCTTATAGGGTGAAAAATTAAAATCTGCTCTCACTTTTATTGTAAAATTTACCACCTACGGGTAACTTGCACGCATTTGGAACAAACTAACTTTTTTCATCCACTCTGTATTGAATTTTTAAATAAACATTTTTATTCTTCAACGTCTTTTACCCAAAAAAGGTACAAGTGGTAAGAGTTAATTTGGGCAGCCGTTTTTGAGATATATGGATTTAAAAAAATTCGTTCGTGTAAGGTCAGGTCTAAATTGTTGTAATAATCGAACACAATAATTTGAAGCAAAGGTGTTAAATTAACGTAAATGAAGGAAATTGTTGATTGTGAGTATTCCATTGCAATCTTATATTTATTATCATATTGTATTTTTCAATTTCCTAAATCAAGAATTTATTACATTAATATCAATGTTTGACACTTATATTCAATAATACCATCCTTTGAAAAACTAAACCATCATCCTTATTTGCATAATTATATTTTAATTTGTTACTCAACTTTACGCATTTTATTGGTAACAGAATAGTTTTAATTCGTCAAGGTCACTGTCACTGGGTGACAAAATTAAAATACGACCTTAAAAGTAGGTGGTTATTAACATAAAAATTTATCAAAAGAGAATATTGTGGCATATCGGACAAGTGTGTAACTATTTTTTATATTGGAATACACAGGGATCCAAGTTTAATGGATACCCTGGGGCGGGTAGACCACGACGGCCGTTTCGTCCTTGTTAGGACTCTACGGGCAGCCGTAACCCAAGCAATTCCAAGAACGACAGTAAAATGTACCTACTAAAAGCCTCCTTGCAAAATCAAAGCGGACATCAATACACCGTAGCGCCATCCCAGCTGAATTAACTTCATTAAAAGTATGTGTGAGGGTGTGTGTGCAATTGGCACAAGCTTACTACGCTATACTAAAGTTAAGATGCACAGTGCCTGTTCCTACTCAAATAAAATCTTAAGCCTATCCTCATCTCAGATAGAATATTTTACTGTGGGGACAAGCAGTAAACATAAACCGAGTATTTCAAGCACAGAAACGTCTAATAAGGCTAATTTTTGAATTGAAACCAACACAAACATGCAGAAAAATATACCAAAAACAGAAAATCCAGTCACTTCAATATACTATATAATAATTAAGTGCTCCACATATGTATACAAGAACAAGGACGAATTCCAAGAAAACAGAAACAACCACAACTATCCTACAAGAAACGCAATCGGCCTTATAGTCCCTATAGACCCACTTCAACACGATATGAAAAATCTCCCCACTATGCCTGCATCAAAATTTTTAATAAACTACCAGAAGAAAACAAACAATCCACAAAGAGAGTTATATTTGAAAGAAAACTAAAGGACTTTCTTATAGAAAATGCATTTTACACACTAAAAGACTTGTTGAATGCCTAAACGATGTCATATTTATATAAAATGTTTTGATCTTCTAGATTTTTCTCGTACATTTAATGTTAGTAGTCTGAAATTTAGGGCAATCTGCCTCCTAAGTTAGTTAATTTTAAAGTTTTATATGACGAACCTCAAATCATAATGTATGATCCCTAGTAGAATAAATTTAATTTGAATATGAATTTGAAACCTTATTACGTCATCCCATTATCCGCGCAATTCTTTTAATCGTCAGCCTCGACGGATTATATTGCTATCTTTGTTTTGATAAACTAAAAAGACAAGAACAGCTTAAAAATGGAAAACGACCCGCTCGATATTCAGGTAGATGCGGCGTTCGACCTTCAAGTGAATAATTGGGTCTCATGGGTCGAGGCAGATTTGACGTCAGTGAGCTTATTCAAGTGTTTTTATTAAAGACCCTATGTTGTTTATTTATTTTCCCAGTAAATAATTCGAAATTTTAAAAAGTGAAACCGTAGAAAATTTTATTTTTTCTTTCTCTATGCCAAGCACCAAGTGATTTAACATTTTTTAAATGACACATATACACACATACATATGCTATTTTAATTTTTTTTATTTAAGAACTTTTACTTTCACTGTTTATGGTGGACCTATTAACATATCAATATCATTTGGACTGTATTTTCTTTTTTATTCTTTAGATGCATAAAATAACCATAGACTGGCGATAGATAGGAATTTTTGTATTAAACGGAGTGATAAAACACGTAATCTAAATAATATGTTATTTAATCTTATTCTATTTGGTAACTTAAAATTAACATTTATTTTTAAACTCAAATAATGGATACAATGACATGTAAAATTTTCGGCGACGGCGCTACTATTCCTTTTTTCTGCTTTAAAACCAGGCATAGGCATAGAACATTTTTGAAGAAAACTAAAGTAGTTGATATTCTCTAATTTTTTAATGACTTAAAAAAGAAAACACTCTTTTCTATTATCTCTTTATTTGTCTACTTAAATTTCCACTATATTTCTTTTTCTTGGTATCTCTATTATTGGATTTTAAAAGAAAGAAAAAATTATAAATCAGTTTTTTTTCTGTGATATGTAAAACATGTACCTGTATGGCCCCCATAGCACTCGCTCGGGGCTTTTTAATTTTATGTAAAAAAAAGTATTTATATATCTACATTTATGTTTATATTGTGGTCAAATGATTGTACCTATGTATATGATTTTTTTTTTGTTGTGTTTAAAATAACGGAATATTATTAATCTTATTATTACTACCTAATAGCAAAAAATACAAGAAATCCACAGAGAAAACCTAAAAACAAAAATTGCACCGAGCTGGTTCAGGAGTGCATTTAAATAATGTCAATAAAGAAGGAAAGTAAACCCATTCCTGTTGGGCGCTAAGGGATGCGAGCCTTGAGTACCGACGTATTGTTCCACCCATAAAATTTAACTTTTGTTTGAGCACCAGATAAGCTGTATATATCTAAAGGTATATGTTTATAATATGACCATTTTAAATTTTTCCTGCGGTTTTCTATGTTGCGCCAGCCCATGCCTCACCCTGCATTATGCCTACCTAATTCCAATTTAGCAGCTTTATATGTTGAAATTTTGACGTGTTCGGGCATGGCCCACAATATTGTATATCTTTGCCAAATAAACGGGTTAGTAAGCTCCTCATTATACATATAAAAAAAATTAAAAATTATTAATAAAATGATTCATTTAAAACCATCAAAAAAACCGGCGCATAAAGATATTACATTAAAGCTATGACACAAATAGATATAATCACAAGTGAGGAGTGGTATCGTACCCAATTTTAAATAGAATAACGTCGAGATTTGTGGGTTCATCCTACGAAGATGGACGAGATAATTTCGTTCAGACATGTTATTATAAATGGCAGTAATCTTTATTATTGATAATTTCATTAGGTACTGCGATTACCTATTAAATATAATAGATAGGTAATTAACAAGCGAGTATTTTAATAAGTTTTATAGATTCGTACGTCCTTCCTTCCTTCGATAATTTTGAATCATTCCACGAATGAAAAGGTCAATGGCAACAAAGATGAAAGATGCAGAAATAATGTATAATTTAAAATGTGCAAATACAACGCTAATAAATAATAAGATAAAGACGATTATTTTATTAAAAAATAGTTAAGAAAAGTATTGTGTCCCGGAATATAGGGTGAACCCTTTCGGTGTTTTCCTCTTTCCCATTTCTGCCAATATTTCAAAATTACCTGAAACCTTCCCATTTGGTGCAAAGCAAAATATCTAACAATAATTAGTTCCCATTTCGGGCATAATTTCTAATAGCCTTAATTACGATATTTTCACTGGTCAAAAGTGGTTTAATATTGTTAACAATTATATTTTATTCTGAATTAAAGAGACATTTTAAGCCTAAGACCACAAGACTTAACGAAAAAAATCACACATGCATGTATTCCTGATGTAGTCAAAACTGAAATACAGTACTGCATTACTACTGTTTGAGCAGTTATATACTATTCATGTGGAGATTGGCAGTACCGATCAGACCACTTCTGTAATTCCAGCAATTTACGCCCTTTTGTCCAACAGAAAGAAGAGTATATATAAAAGATTATTTAGGCTTATTAAGGAAAATAAAGTTTAAGCCAGAAAAGATATATATCGATTTTGAAAATGGAGCAATTAATGCTTTACAGTGAGTGAATTTTCGGAAGCATAAAAAATTGGCTGGAATTTTTATTTCAACCAAGCCGTATGGAGAAAAGTAAAAGAAGTTGGTTTAGTTCCTTTGTCAACTGCTCCACAAGACGAACCGGTAAATAAATTCAATGATTATTTTGTTAATCAGTGGATGGAAGCAGATCCCATATGGATATGTCACGGCGAACGTCACAGCACTACAAACACAGTAGAGGGATGGCACAACCGCTTTAACAAAAAAATTGGCAAACCAAACCCTAATATCTTTGTGATGATAAATGCTTTAAAGGTGAAAATTAACTATTATGATATTCTGGAATGCACCAAAATACAAGTAAATATATTAAGCTGTTCCCAACTCTTGCCAAATGTCAGTTAGCTTTAAAAATTCCAAAAAAATTATCATATACCCGAGCATATACCTATGTAGTTTTCTGGGTTACCCAAACAATGGTGGTTGCAACCTGCTGCAGTTTAATCAAATAGAAAGGTAATTTGGCCCTTGCTCAACGCATACCTTGATAGCCTTGATATTTTACCAAAAACCGCAGTCAACTATCGACAACAATAAAACAAGAAAAAGTAGGAATCTATCTTTAACCTTATTATTTTAAGTGATTGTCCTTGATTCTTGATGTTGTAGAAATACGAAACGAAATAAGAAAGTTGATAATATGGGAAATGACTTTTAGATTTATTACCAAATTGTTTTTTGTCTAAATAGAAACTCATCGAAAAAATATGACTTGCTTGATCATCATTGAAAAAAAAATAAAAAGTAAGCCTTTTTTATAAATACGTGATTCTACCTTTTGGCCTTTATAATGCGATAGCGATAGATGTTACTGAACCAATTTTGGCAGTTTTTGAACAAACACGTCTCGAAAACTATCATGCTGGCCAAGTAGTGCCCTACCCTATTTGTAGCTTACATTTTACAATCAATGTATACCTTCTGGCTTTGGCAGTAAAGTTTCAATCCAATTTTAATTAATAGAAAAGTAATCCAATTTAAATTCAACAATTCACGATCAGCTTTATATGAAATTTGACTTTAATAATCCACTACCAATATAAAGCGGACGTATATGACGTGATAATAATAGAGATTAAAAGATGATTCCACTGTGCATTGCATTGTTAACTTAAGAAAAAATCGTCTCTTATTTGTCATGAATACCCACCATAAAATGACATTTAAAGAATAATTTTATTGCTGTCGAAATTAAGGTAGGCGTAGAGTTGCAAATGTCAAAAATCTAATCTTAATTATATAACTATCTTATTAAATCAAAAAGAAGGTGCATCTCTCTAAATGTAGATGTTGTGCGGGCTTTTATAGTACACGAAGAATCCTTACTAAGTCAGATGGTGACTCTAATTTTGTTCTCGGCGTTGCACTATAAATAAAAAAAGCACTGTAAATTTGCAGATGATTGTTGGGGTGACATTTCTTTAGTATCCTCGTATTATTATAAAATTTGTTATAGTTATTAATGATACTAGTTCGATATGAACACTATAATGAAACGTGTGCAACGTTAAACCACGAGGCGTTAGCCAAGTGGTTTAATTGCACAAGTTTCATTAACAAAGTTCATATCGAACGTGTATCATTCAAAATTTATTCTACGACAATGCAATTCGTCTAAATTTCATTGATATCAGATAACGTTTTCGTAATTTTTAAAATTTTCAGGTGTCCATATTAGTCGATATCATGGTAACCGCATTTTTAATTGTTTCAATTTCGATTTTGACAACGTCATTATTGCCGTCTTATTTTCTATTGTATGCAAAGTGTTGGCCAAAAATAATTTAAATATGGAAGATTCTGAATCCGAAAGTGTCCCTTCGGAGGTTTACAATAAATAAATGCAATCCGTTTTTCTAAGTAATACCTAATAACAAATAAATAGTTTGCACCGACTTTCTTTTTGTTTTTGTATCTTAACATTTGGATGTTACTATAAATTCATAATGGCACTGAGTGCTATTATGAAGGTCATAATGACATCTAAATGATAATGCTAAATACGTCATAATGGCATTGTCGTAGATTAAAGGATTTAACAGAGTGCAAATGACAAAATTGGAATTCCAAAAAAAATGTATCATACTTTGCATCTGAAAAGTAGCAGAAGGTTGAAAGAACCTGTAAACTTGCAGAATGGATAAAATTTGTTAAAAACTAACCTATATTTTGGGGATTTGACGGATAATGGTATTGATGGATATTTACAATTATTATTGGTAAGTATCCGATTTTTATATAAAAAAAAAACAAGGGATCGTTTAGATATTATTGCCATTGATTGGGGTATATTTCACGTATATGGCAGTCGATATCAATAAACCAGAAGTAGTAAAACGGTTTAACTACGGTAAAAATGGCGGATTTGCAAATAAATTTTAGAATGTCCAATTTCTGCAAATATAAAATAAAAAAATAAAATAAAAAACAAACAAAACAACATTATTCGATGCTATCGCGAACCTAACCTCAAGTCAAATATTAGTTGTTAACATTTAACAATTTGCTAAAACTTGTTACTTGGGTGAGTATTGAACAACATTTTGAAGCCCAATTTTTTGATCAAGAAATTGAAAAAGTTTTCGGTACCAGTCATTGTTTATAGCACAAAGTACACAATACAAAAGTAAACACAAACTAGAAATTTGAAATAATAAACACCCCAAATCAACAATAACTGGGTCCGTTTTAGTTGATTTTAAATAGCAAATCCAACGGCTAAGTGGAGCATTCCTTTTAAAAGTCTAACTCAGCTTAGTAAGATTTTATCCTCCCCCTTCTTGCCGCGCTTAAGTATGCCCCTCTATATTTCCCATACGAATTATACAAAGTTGTTCGCGAAGCGTTCCTTTAACAACTTAGCTAAGCAAAGATGTTTTCTTAGCTTTGCTGTTTAAAAGAAGCAAAAGGAAAGTAACTAATAGCAAAGAATACAAGAAATCCACAGGGAAAACGTAACAACAAAAATGGCGCCGAGCCGATTCTGTAGTGTATTTATTGATGTAGAAAAAGAAAGAAAACTTAATAACAAGAGGGTCGTGCGCTTACCCATTCCTGCTGGGCGCCCACCCATAAAACTTAACTTTTGTTTGCGCACGAGATAAGCTGTACAGGGTGGCCAACTAAGAATGCGAGTTACTGTATCTGGGAAAATATCCATCGTAGAGGCTTGCGGCAAAAAAAATTATTACTAAAACGGCCAAGAGAAAAACCTGGAAAATATTTTTAAGTTTCTAAATCCACCCCTAGAGGGCGTAAATCCAAAATTTTCCATTTTTTGAAGGGTAAACCCGGAACCGGAACAACTATATTTCCTGCTTTCGAGTTACATCCGGTTGAACCGGAAGTTGATTTTTTTTCGGAAGATAATAAAAAATGAAGATAGATATGTAAGCCGGTTTGCTCTAAGACGTACTGTTAGAAAGTTAGAAGCTGTCAAAGTTTAAAAATGTCACTTTTCGAAAGTCAATATCTCGGAAACTATGAAGAATTGGCTAATAATGCATTTAATAAAAAATAATTATAATTTTATGTGTAATTTGAAAATTTAAAAATGTACAGGGTGTACCCTTCAAAAAATGGAAAATTTTGGATTTACGCCCCCTAGTGGCCATTTCAGAAAGTTAAAAATATTTTCCAGGTTTTTCTCTTGGCCGTTTTAGTAATAATTTTTTTTGCCGCAAGCCTCTACGATGGATAGTTTCCCAGATACGGTACCTCGCATTCTTAGTTGGCCATCCTGTACTTACGGGTAAATTGAAAGACTGACGATAGGAACTTCTCGCTCACCTTAAGCCATTATTTCTTTCACGACTTCTTATTGGATAATGTATTTGGATATTTTTCAAAAGAAGATTCCATTGTTGAATAATAATAGGCATGGCTGGACAATGAAATAAATATGACTGGAGGATTATTTACTTCTTACACATTTCCTTACACAGGTTACTAGGATAGGTTACAGGATAATAGTTATTAGTTGAACAATATTTCTTGTGTTTAATTATTTTTCCGTATGTTTGCTTTCATGAGACGATCTAGTATTTATTGTGAGTGTGAGTAAATTTATAAAATTAGGTAATAAAAATAGCTAATTAGGCACAAAGTAATAAAAATTAATTGCTAATAAATAAAAAGAAATACAATATTACATATGGCAGGAATAATATGAGGATTCAATGTTTAATAAGCGCTGTGCCATATTGAAAAAAATATTTACTTGTTAAAGAGACAAATAACTAAAGTTTTTATTTCAGTTACAAATCATAGACATATTTTACCTTAAGACCCGTACAGCTGTATTCAAAACAAAAGTTAAAAATACGTTTGTAAGCACGGCTCGCCAGTCATACAGTGTGTTTACGGATAGAGTTTGGAAGAGGAAAAACTTTTTTATTAGTAGTTATAGAAGAAAAAGTCAGTTTTTATAAAAACATCTGTTTGTGCTGAAACAACAATTTCCAATATCTGACTTGCGATTACTATACAGGGTTCGTCAGAAACAACATTTTTCATTTTTTTGGATTTCGTTTAAAATAAATTTACGTAAAAAAACAACTCTTGTTGCTTTCTTATTTCGAATATGATTTTATTTCTGGCGGAGTAACGATTTTGTTGTAAAAACCCATTTTTTATTTGCCTACTTTCGAAGTATTTTTCTTATTACATGCCATATTTCTTCAATTCATTCTATCCTAAATTACATATAAAACTTTTATTCAAACGTGGTACCACCGAGTTAGCGCATAGTTCACCTCGACATCTGAATTCCCGATAACAGTTCCTTACTTGCTGTATTGGGATATTTGCAATAACTACTATTATTGTTTCTTTTAAGAGATCTAAGTTATTATTGAAATTGGTTTTATACACATGTGGCTTCAGGTATCCCCATACATGAAAGTCGAGAGATCGGAACTCCTACGTGCCAACTGATTTGGACCATAGATACCTTGACCAAGACCAAGACACTTGTTCCCAAAGTGATGATTTAGCCAATCGTCAAAAGGAATTGAAAATTAGAATTGAAAAAAAATCCTAAAAAGTAAAAAGTTGTTTGTAAGGCACATCATTTCAAAAATTATCTCAAATCTGATATTCCAAATTATAGTTTCAGCACAAGCTGACGTTTTTATAAAGAATGATTTTTTTCTATACCTACTAATAAAAAAGTTTTTCCTCTTTAAATCTCTATCCGTGGACAGACTAATATATACTAAGTGACATAGAAACCCGAACACCCAGTAAAAATGATTTAATTTTAATAATATTTTGTATGCACAAGTTTATTATCACAAAAGGATAGTATGATTAAATTTTTAGCCTTATCAGTTTCACATTCCACGAACCCGAACAAACCCGAACAATCCGAATAAACTTAGTCTAGCTTTAAAGATGGATTGAAATTTTAATCATTTCCTTACTATGACCCTCCGGATGTTTATGTAAACTATTATTGAAGTTAAATCATTTTTGCTGGGTGTTCGGGTTTCTATGTAACTTAGTATACAGGGTGTTCATTTGACAACTTCCCACCTCGATTTTCCTGCTTTAAAATGAAAATGTGGAAAATCGTTCGAACCCCTCGATTTTTATTTCGAGGGGGACATCTTTTGCGTATATTGTCAATCTTGTTACTTCAAGCCCCTAGGAGGGAGAGGGGGTAAGATCTAAATCTTAAATGGATACCCCTATTTTATATAATTTTTTTGGATTCTGCATAAAATTCTGAACATTTTTTAATAAAAGCATTATTAGTCTATACTTAATAGTTTCCGAGATATTTATTCTTGAAAAATGACATTTTTGAACTTTGACAGCGTCTAGCTTTCTAACTGTGCGTCTTAGAGCAAAACGGCTTACATGTCCCTATCTTCGATTTTTATTATCTTTCCAATTGTGTCAACTTCCGGTCAAACCGGAAGTACTATATTTCTTACATCCGGTTTAACCGAAAGTTCACACTATTGGAAAGATAATAAAAATCGAAGATAGGGACATGTAAGCCGTTTTGCTCTAAGACGTACAGTTAGAAAGCACGCTGTCAAAGTTCAAAAATGTCATTTTTTAAGAGTAAATATCTCGGAAACTGTTAAGTATAGACTAATAATGCTTTTATTAAAAAATGTTCAGAATTTGATGCAAAATCCAAAAAAATTATATAAAATAGGGGTATCCATTAAGGATTTAGATCTTACTCCCCCTCCCTCCTAGGGGCTTCAAGTAACAAGATTGACAATATACGCAAAAGATGTCCCCCTCGAAATAAAAATCGACGGGTCCGAGCGATTTTCCAAATTTTCATTTTAAAGCAGGAAAATCGAGGTGGGAAGTTTTCAAATGAACACCCTGTATAAGTATATTGTAAGTTAAAGCCCTGACCTGTCTATCACCCCTTTCGTTAAATGAGAAATTTACAGTGCGCTTGCCCACGTATACTGGGCCTTATTTACAGGCGCAAGGCCAGATATTTGCCACTTTCGTGATTATTGTTAAAGGTATTTATGTTAGTACCTACTAATACATTAAATGTTTTTTTTAAACCCAACCTATTTGAATAAAATTATCTAATTGTCTTCTTTAGCAGCTAATACACCTTCTATAAAAAGTCGTAAATTATTCACAATGCTCTGGGGTATACAATATGCTGATGTATCTAGCATCACATTTCACATGATTATAGAGAATAACAAGATAATATTGGTACCTTCTAACAAGATTGCCTACAGAGTTAAAAATCGTCATGAAATAATCTTGAAAAGATCTGAAGATCATGTAACTGAGGATTTTTGTAAGTACCTTTTAAAAAAATTTTTTTCATAGTCCACAATATCTAAGGGTATTAATTTAACATAACTTGCTTCTCATTTATCTATTTTTAATGTTAATCAAATTTGACTGTTGCTCTGTCTTTAGCTCGTTATAGCCAATGACATCTTCTATGTGCTGGCCAGTGCTCGACGGGTATCGATCTCCTACTACTGGATAAGAGAGCAGGATTTGTTTGACTGCTTTCCAGGTCACATCATTTGCACAAAGGTGTACTACAATGTGTCCACAGATAGAGATTGGAAGAGGAAACACTTTTTTATTAGTAGGTATAGATGAAATAGTCATTCTTTATAAAACCGTCTGCTTGTGTTGAAACTACAATTCAAACTATTAGATTTGCGATTACTATACAGGGTTTCCAACCTATTCCGATTAATTTATTTCTACTTTGCATTTAACTTTTTTTAAACTTTAAACTAAAAACGAATTTTACCATCTCAGTAAACCATGTTGCGATAATCATATGCAATGTTAAACGACAAGAACATTATCATACTAGAAGCTATTTAACATTTGGGGACCTACAGTACTGATTTTTAGTGGTAAGTATATTATGCTTTATTAAACAAATATCATTATGATTAATGTCAAGTTTTATTAATTACAACTGCCAGTCGGAACTAATACAGTATATAAAATCAGATTACCACCCCAATAAGACTTGATAATTACTGTGACTATTCAGAGCAATAATGGCTATAAACCTAGCTATGGTAGCAATAGCTCCTATTTCTTATTGGCTAAATTATCGTGATATTATCACTACACAACGGTCTAGCAATTTTCGTTGTCTTACAGTAGGAAAGCGCGTTGCTGTCACATATAATATTAAACAGTTGAATAAAGAGTATGTGAGTTCTTATAAAGAATAAAGGACTTTTTTTTCAGTGCAGATAATGACTCACGAATTGTACAAAGAATTTATTTGTCAGATGAAACAACGTTTTTTTTTAAATGGTCTGGTACTTTTAGATTAAGTGGGCGTTATTCTATATAGAATGCTGATTCATTTCTTCAGTTTAACCCTGTATAATGTATATGCTAAGACGCAGTTTAATAATAACAACAATAATTATTTATTGGCCAAAAATTGGCAAAAATGTTTTACTCTGATACTAAACCTTCGATGTAACGCTTTTAATCATCACATAGCAGACCCAACTTAACCTACTCGTGCGCAAAATGCCGATTCCACGATGTTCAGCTAAATTGTTTGAAAAATTGCCCAAGATGAGTTCTCACAGATTTCTTAATATACTTAATTTTTGACATGCAACATAAGATGCTTGTATTTAACAGTGTAACCATATTTTATAATGGATGACCTTAGTAAAACAATAATGGTTGAATTGATGTCACTGGTTTGACATAGACATGTTTATTATACGGTGCTTGTTTTAAAATTATTAATTATTGAAATACAAAAGAGCACGAATGGATTTTTTATACGTGAACTACTAGCATTTTTAAAAAGTCGAATTTAATTAATACTGATAAGAATAATAATAATAATAATAATATGATTATTAATAATAATAAAAGTAATAATAATTAATATATTTATTATTTCAATTTAAAAAAAATGTTACATTTTAGAGGTGCATACGACTCGAATTTAAAACCGCTTATAACAATACAAAAATATGTTTTAAAAATAATATTTAATAAACATATTTTGTTTCCTCCAAAAATAATAATTTGTTAATAATAATATTCTGAGTTTAAAACAAATTTATTACAAAACGTCCATTTTATAAAAATAAAAGTTTACATAACATTACTCATATATACCAAACAGAACAAAAACCAAATCTTTGTTTATGATAGGTATGATAATTTTAATTTAACGCTTTTAAAAAATAATGCTTTCTTTGTTGGCATCAAAATTTTTAATATATTACCTACTAATTTGAAAACTATGAATTTTTTGACATTTAAAAGAAAATTAAAATCATGGATTATGCAAAATTATATAAAGGTAAGCCAACTTATATGTAGGTAATATGATAATAGCAATACTAAATATTACAATTTTTCTAGGTATTATAATTTCTCTCTTATTTATAATTTTTCCTGTTTTTTTAGTGAAATATTTTTGAATTACTTACTTATATTTTTAAATATATTTATGATGTGATTAAAATTAATAATATAAATGGGTGCATATTTTTTCAATAGAAAATCGGACAGATTCGTTAATCTATGGTTTTGTAATGATGCTTTCATTGGATTTATTTTTATTAAAAAAAACAATTTAATATTATTTTAAAAAACCTGCAAATAAATAATAAATAATAGAATGATTATAGTAGATCATGGACATCAGCATGTTCTTATTTAGCGACATGCTCAAAATACACGCCAGGCTAGGCGCCATTTTTGTTGTTGTGTTTCAGGTTTTCTCTGTGGATTCCTTGTTGTTTTTTTTGCTATTGTGGATTGTGGGTTTCTATATTTATTTACGGATTACTAGTTTTTGTGTAGTTTAGTGAATTTTGTTTGTGCTTTTAGTGACTCGAATACTCGGATTGGAATATAATCAATAGCCCCCCATACACCAACATATAAGTTGGACCGATTTGATCCGTTCGGATTTCGTCTGCGAGCTAGGCTCGGCACGTACCAAAACTCACGTAATTTTTGGGCAGCCGAATTTGACTCGTCGACTTTATAAAATTACTTTTAGACATTTGTTAAGTATGGTTATATCGGTTATATGCCTTATTTTTTAAATTTTTGTTCATGTAATCTTTGCATTTTACTTGCCACAAACATGGATGCGGATAACTTTGGTAAATGTTAATAAATTCCGTTATTAATTCTTTTGATAAGTAACGTGAATCGGCAGACATTATTTGTTATTTATTATTTTAATTTAACCTCAAACCAAGTTGGAAGACTTGACACACGTCCCAAATTAACCTAGCGAATCTACTGACGGGTTAAAACTGGCTGATTTCATCCGTGGCAGATATTACACGGCCCGAGGAAGCTCGGCTCGCCACATACACGTAAAGTTTTATCGGCGTATTTAGCTTGTGCCATATTAAATTCGTTAAGTTATCCGCTGGTGTATGGGGGGCTAATGACTAGTAACAGCAGATTAGTAAATCTAAGATAAGGCTAACCGGGTCACTCTAATTGTGAGAAAATCATTTTTGTCAAAGTTTTTGGACGAATTTGGGGCAAATTTTAGCTGTTTACACGTAAAAATAAATGAAGGGCCATCTTTTACAATTTCTTGAGCAAGAACTTGAATTTTAAAGCCCGGACCGGTCTATTTTCCCATTCGTCAAATGATAATGTTGCAGTGCGCATGTCTAATAGTGTCTAGCTTTGTTTACATGCGCGGGCCATAAATTTGCCACTTTCGTGATTATTGTTTGCTTATCTATGGTTCTTATCCTAAAAAACTTCTAATAAAGGTCCTCAGTTTTTAATCAAACCAATTACCATCCGCAAGAAGCTGTCATTACAAAATAAATCGAGCATAATTTTAAAATTTAAATATTTGCATCTTTAAAAATGCAAACTCGCAGCTGCAACGAATCCAACAGTATAATCAATGTTATCGACTTCTGCTATAGACTCGATTCTATAAAATTAACCCCAATTTCTCGAAATTTCAAGAATTTACTGATCTAATGATTCCGTGAGGTCATTATTTGATCATCAATTCGTCTTTTGATCAAATTACGACATAGTTAATTGACGCTACGTGTTGTTCGTGATACTGGGTTTTGTTAGATACTCTGAACTGTTTCAAAATTTTTTTGGTTCACACTTGTAGGTACTTACCGCTGTAGATAATTTCGTTCGTAGTTTTTATTGGCGCTTTGCGTGCTGGGCTAATTTCTAATTGAAGAAATTCCGCTTCACTATTGGATACATGTTATATATCTCAAATTTTAGTTTTACGTACTGGAAACTCATTAAATGTTGGCACTTTCCTAGCTGAGAAAAAAAAATTTAGTTGTTCATCCAGGAAACAATACCGCGGAAGGTAGTTCGCCCCTATATCTTTTTCGTTTTTCAAGATAATGGAATTAAATTTAAAAGGATTTCTATACGACATTAAACCGCACTTTTTGACAGGTGACTCCACATTATGGAACTTACGGTTTAACCGCAAGTGACATAATCTTTCGATTTTTAAATGAAACATCTAGCACCGTGCGAGCAAAAATTATTTGCATCAAAGAGGGCTTGGATTAAAAAACGTTTGGTTTAGATCACAATGATATGGGGACGATATATCTAACCAATTATTTTACCCCGAACCTATTGAAACTTTGGACTAAGGGATGTTGGGATAGATCCTCAGGAATTTGTGCTAGCATTTTGTACAGAGCGTTTGGCGGCACCCTGTATAGCTTTAGTAATTTAAAACCGGTAAAAAAAAATTTTAGATAATAGAACATCAACAAGACCCAGCTGAAAACACATCTTTTATTCATGTTTCCAAGAGATTTGTAATGTTCAGTATGTCTTTTAAAACTGCACAATAGTTCCATTATAATGACCATGAAATTTAAATTTCGTTTTTATAGGATCTGAACAGTCATCATCAATTTTAAAATAGCTCTTCAGGTTATCTGATTTTAAAAAAATTCCAAATTGTGGTTACCTCGTCTACAATCCTATTGTTATTTTTTATATTTATTTTCAAAATATCAGTGAGGCCCGCTATAAAACGGTTTTAAAAATAGGATTGACTCAAAACTAAAAAACATATTTATATAGAAGGTCAAAAAGGTGTCAGGTATAGACATTTACCTTTAGATACGTACCTACAGCTAATCTCGTGCGCAAACAAGAGTTAAGTTTAATGAGTGAAAAAATGCGTCTGAGCGCAGGATTGGGCATGCGCACAATCCTCTTGTTATCGGGCTGTCCTTCTTTAGCGACGTGCTCAAAATATACTCCTAAACCGGCTCGGCGCCATTTTTGTTGCGTTTTCAGTTTTCCCTGTGGATTCCTCGTTGTTTTCTTTGCTATTGTGGATTGTGGGTGTTTAATATTTACGAATTTCTAGTTTTAATCTTGTTTAGTGAATTGTGTTTGTGATTTAGTGACTCTGATACTCGGATTGGAATATAAACAATGACTAGTAAAAACCGTTGTATGATTTTATTTTGCTGAAATAGGGGTAAAATACCGGGTACTTCATATTTTCAGTAAGTATGGGGTAGTGATGTATCTTGATATGTAACTTTATTTTGTTATCATCAATTTAAATACATCTAACTAGGCCTAGGCACACAAACAAGGTATGAAAGTTGTGAGAAACATATACCAAGACATATTATTCCGGTGAGATGACAACCCTACCTAACAAAGGAGGAACCAAAAAAATATTGAAAAGAAGGAAAAAACTAAAAGCCTTCCTTTACAAAATTTAATAGAAAATAGAAATTCTTTAGGGGCCTCTACATGTTTCGAACGTAGAAACATTCATCATCAGGAGACAGAAAATGTATATAGTGCTGATGGTATTAGCAGAAGAGAAATTGGTATAAAATGGAGCTCTAATGGCATTAAAAATTGAAATGTAGAAGTGACATATACAGGGTGTTCATTTGAAAACTTCCCACCTCGATTTTCCTGCTTTAAAATGAAAATGTGGAAAATCGCTCGGACCGTCGATTTTTATTTCGAGGGGGACATCTTTTGCGTATATTGTCAATATTGTTACTTCAAGCCCCTAGGAGGGAGGGGGGAGGGGTAAGATCTAAATCTTAAATGGATACCCCTATTTTATATAATTTTTTTGGATTCTGCATAAAATTCTGAACATTTTTTAATAAAAGCAATATTAGTCTAACAGTTTCCGAGATATTCACTCTTAAAAAATGGCATTTTTGAAATTTGACAGCGTCTAGCTTTCTAACTGTACGTCTTAGAGCAAAACGGCTTACATGTCCCTATCTTCGATTCTTATTATCTTTCCATTAGTGTCAACTTCCGGTCAAACCGGAAGTACTATATTTCTTACATCCGGTTTAACCGAAAGTTCACACTATTGGAAAGATAATAAAAATCGAAGATAGGGACAAGTAAGCCGTTTTGTTCTAAAGACGTACAGTTAGAAAGCTAGACGCTGTCAAAGTTTAAAAATGTCATTTTTCAAGAATAAATTTCTCGGAAACTGTTAAGTATAGACTAATAATGCTTTTATTAAAAAATGTTCACAATTTTGTGCAGAATCCAAAAAAATTATATAAAATAGGGGTATCCATTTAAGATTTAGATTTTACCCCCCTCCCTCCTGGGGGCTTGAAGTCACAAGATTGACAATATACGCAAAAGATGTCCCCCTCGAAATAAAAATAGACGGGTCCGAGCGATTTTCCACATTTTCATTTTAAAGCAGGAAAATCGAGGTAGGACGTTTTCAAAGAAACACCCTGTATAAAAAAAGGTTGAGGGAGTTAAAACAAGCTGAGCATGCGAAGAAAGTTAGTAAAGGAAGTCTAAATAACCAAACAAAATGAGGAAGAAGAAAAAGGCCTTCTAAAGAGAAGGTGTCGAGGATTTTTTAAATTTTTTTAGAAGGCCTTTTTCTTCTTCCTCATTTTATTTGGTTGTTTAAACTTCCTTTACTAACTTTTTACCATTAGCACTATATAAATTCTCCTGATGATGAACGTTTCTACGTTCGAAACATGTAGAGACCCCTAAAGAATTTCTATATTCTATTAAATTTTCTGGAGGAAGGCCTTTAGTTTTTTTTTCTTTCTTTCCTATACTTTCAACTCCACTTTAAGGATGGACTACTTCTTCAAATTAAAAAAAATTATTGTTCATAAGTGTGTTTTTTTTTGTGTCACTTTCTTGCACGACAAAGTTAACGTATCGATTAAGCCTCAATAATAATTTGCTTTCGTACCGCGATCCATTCGAAATATTTTCCTTAACCTTTCAACGGTTGATTAGCTAAGTTGTGATCAAACCAGATAATCTCGATCGAAATAACTGATTATTAAACTTATTCCTTTCTAAAAATATTTAATTATTAGATGGTGAAGCGTATGTATTTTATTGGGATGCATAATAGGTATTGCCGTAACGAGGGGAGTACCACGTAATTAAATTTTCTTCATCTCATTATTACAATAAAGGTCTTAATCGTATATAAAAATAGCTAAGTCTAGTAAATGACAAGGGTACCGCTTGTATATGATTATATGGGGGGTATCTAAGGTCAATAGGTATCTGCTTATTATATTCCAGATGACGAAACTTGAAATTTTTAACCATTAAGTTGGTATTTGAAGCTTCTATTTAAAATGTACCTATGCAAATTAAAAAATTTGAAATAGCGGATCACATCGTTTTAAGTATAAAGTTTAATGTTACAAAATGTATGGTAAAATACGTCATAGACAGAAAAAGTAAAGTTGGTACACATATTATTATAGTATAAAACAGTGGCGGCTCGCCCGATGACGCAGGTGAAGCGCTGCTCCACCTACCTCATATTATTTCCAGACTGACTAAATAATTATTTAAAAATTCATTCGCTTCTATAAAACTTTGTTTTCTGGTATTATTTACATATATTATGATGCGTTTTATTCAATTAACAGAATGCTACAGATTTGATTTTATAACACACTGGAAAAACCATTCGGCAACCTGTAAAACGCGCTGCTTCGCGCTGTGAAGCAGAGTCTTGATGACGCTTCCGCTGGCTCACGTCAGACACGAGGGATGCGGCGGTTGCCATGACAACAAGACGCGCGGTCTCGATTCGGCCGGCGACAAGTGATGCAAATTTTCCACCTGCGTTTATGTCGCGTGCCGGGTATTGTTTCTTTGCGGTATGTAGTTTTATATTTCACAATGTTTGAGGCTGACAAACTTATCAAAAATTTCGATCGAAAAAGAACTACGTATTAAATGAACTTATACTTGCACGGCCATTTTACGAGGACATTATAAATAGGTTTGCAAATTTAAAGGACAGAAGAATTTGCCTCACATTGAAACAGTACCTAAAATATTTCTAAATTAGTCGTGTTACCTTCCTAATTACCCTGATGTTACCGAATTTAGGTAAGTTTTTGGTAGAAAATTCATATTATTAACATATTGCAATATTATTTTATGTATGTATGTATACGATCCAAATTTAAGTATCAGGTAGGGGGCAAGCGCGGATCCAGGGGGGGTCATGGGAGGAGTAGACAAAAACGAAATTTGGGCGTGGTCCCCAAAAATTTTCGCCTGCGGCGCTTCTTACCCGATGCTGCGTCACCTATTCATAATGTCACGAGCCGCCACTGGCTGTCGCTCTCAGACGTTACTAGGCAACCCACAGTTAGTTCAAATTTTAACCATGCGAGCAAAAATTATTTGCATCAAAGAGGGCCTTGCATCTAAGGACGTAATGCTTAGCCGTAGAGCTTAATACCTGTTGGGTGTCAGTAACTACCTGAATTAACAATCAATCAGTTATTCCCTCATCTTTGACAATCGTTACAAGTAATTTGATTCATCGTTAATTTTTACAATTTCTTGAACAATTCACACACTGGGCTTTACGGAACAGCACAAAACATTCATGGTTGAAGCGTATTTTCGAAACGGGGTTAGAGTAAATGGTGATTGGCAATACAATCCGGGTTTGTGCATGGACGATTTTTACGAACATTTTCCTAACGTTGCTTTTATTGCCGGGGATTTTTATCATTGCCTGAAAAGAAGAGTGGATGTGTTTAAGGAAACAGGTTCTATACAACACAAAAAAGGAGCAAGAAGACCATCTGTAAGAACAGAAGAACTTGTTGCAAACGTTCGTGAAATAATGCAAAATACGCCAACAAATTGTATAAGACGCCTGTCCCAAGAAGTGGGAAGATCTTATGGAACATGCAGGACTATTCTTAAGAGGCAGCTAAATTTATTTCCTTATAAAGTGCAAGTATTCCAAGAAATACAAGCCGCAGATTTTGAAAGATGCAGGAATTACTCTCAATGGTTTACCCAAAATTTATTGGAAAGAAATGATTTATTAGACCTGACATTTTTTTCGAATGAAGCCTGGTTCCACCTCTCTGGTTGTTATGTGAATTCTCAGAATACACGCATGGGAGTAGTGAAAATCCCCATTTTTTTGTAGAGTCCACATTGCACCCTCAAAAAATTGGTGTCTGGTTAGCTGTTTCCCGAAGGAGAATTGTTGGTCCTATTTTTTTCCATGACACAGTTACAGCACAGCGGTATATAGAGACAATATTTTGAATCTATTTGCGGAGCAATTACTTGACGACGAACTATACGTTTTGGATATTTTCAACAGGACGGTGCAACCGCCCATACAGCCGCCGAAACTATTAACTACTTACGCAATTCTTTCGACGACAGATTGATCCGTTTTCGATCAGACATTGAATTCCCACCTAGATCACCTTGTTTAACGGTTATGGATTACTTTGTTTTTCCTCATTTGAAGAACACTATTTTTAAAACACCAGTTGCAAATTTAGAACAATTAGAAGAAAGGATTATCCAAGAATGTGGTAACATTTCTTCAGAGATGCTGGTCAACACTTTCGAAAATGTGAAGAGACGTGTGAATTTATGCTTGGAGAATGGCGGTGGCCAATTTCAGCAATTTATGTAATTATTTTTCTTTTTGTTTCCGTAATTCGTATATTTTGTTAATTTTGTAAACAACAAAAATAAATTTGTATTTGTCTACTTATCTTATTACTCATTAGTTTGGCATATCATGTCATATTATGAATTTGACAAAATTTTAACCTAGCTTTGGTTAGATATATCGTCCCCATATCATTGTAATCTAAACCAAGCCCTACGTTTTTTATTCCAAGCCCTCTTTGATGCAAATAATTTTTGTTTGCACGGTATTATTATGTAAGTAATCTCAGATTGCTGAAGCCTCAACCATTACAATTTCTTCGTGTCAAAGTTGCTGGTTAGTTCATTTCATGATGCTAGGTTTTATTTACATGCACAAGGCCATAAATTTACAACTTTCGTGATTCAAAGATCTATGATTTTCCCTGGTATACATTTATTGTAACTTTGCAAAAAGATGTCGCAGGGTAGTAGATTGCGATAGGTAAATAATTATAACTTATATGGTACTTTCTTAACATAGCATGTAAACGCAAAAATGCAGAAATACCGTACCCGGAAAACAATGCATTTCAATAATATTACAATACGATAATTTTATATAGTAAAAAATGAAGATTCCTAAAACATGAAATGAATGAAAAAATTCTCACTTATTATTATGAATTCAATTACTTCTGAATAGGTTACTACGTAATAACGGTCGCAATGAATGAATTATCGTATTATTGAGTAACAGCAGAAAAGATAGATCCTGCATTTCGATCATAAATGTACTGTTTTAGAAGACATTTTATCATATGACAGGTCTATGAACACTTTTTTATTCAATGGCACTAAATCAGTAACTTTAGAAGCCTGATACTTGTTTTGAAATGTTGTTTTGTGATAATGTTCACAAACACATAAAAACGTTTACTTTTTATCACTATTTTGACAGTAATCTTACATTTCTCGTTATCACTTTAATGTTAAAATTCAAAAATTGTAATATTTCATCTTCTTATTTTTACTTGCTGCTGCCATAGACATTTACCTTTAGATCCGTACAGCTTATCTCCTGCGCAAACAAAAGTTACGTTTTAAGGGTAAAAAAATACGTCCGAACGCATGGCTCGGCGGTCAGCTGCCTTCCCTCCCAGCAGCATCGGGCATGCGCACAAACTTCTTGTTCTCGGCCTGCCCTTCTTTAGCGACATGCTCCAAATACAGTCCAGAACCGGCTGGGGGCTATTTTTGTTGTTGTGTTTTAATGTTTCTCTGTGGATTTCTTGTAGTTTTCTTTGCTATTGTGGATTGTGGGTGTTTAATATTTACAGATTTCTAGTTTTTGCGTAGTTGTTTAGTAAATGGTGTTTGTGTTTTTAGTGACTAAGATTGGAATATAAACAATGACTAGTAAAAGCCGTTGTATGATTTTATTATGCCCAAATGGGGGTAAAATACCTGGTATTTCGTATTTTCAGTAAGTATGGAGTAGTGATGTATCTTGATATATACCTTTATTTTATTATGATCAATTTAAACACATCAAACTAGGCCTAGGCTACACAAACAAGGTATGAAAATAATGAGAAACACACACAAAGACAGATTATTCCTATGTAAGTTTTGGTATATTTTATTTGCAGCCCTGCAATCTAATTGGGTACGCCTATTTTTCGAGCAATATATTGCTTCAAAAAGTTTAAAATACACTTTTCTCTGTTCTTATATGTATAAAAGGAAAAGTAAATACCTAGGTATGATTATATTAATCCAAGGGTTCCACGGGTCAAGTTCTCGGGCAAAAACTTTTTCAAATTCTTGAACAAGAAATTGTGCTTAATAATGTTTTACACGAACCCAAGTTTTTGCCAAATTGTAAAAATCAATACAAGTTATGCATCAACTAATATTTGACTTTAGGTGACTTATGCGATAACATCGAAGATTGGTTATTTTGCTAGTTTTGTTTGTTTTAATTGACTTGTTCTATACCTTTTTGAACTAAAAACAGGACGACGAATAATTTTTAACAAATTTTAGAAACAAATCCTTAAAAACAATTTTCTATCCCCAAGATCTGGCAACTACTAAAAATGCCAGAAATTAATATCTTATTTCCCAACTTGATCAAAAATTAAGAAGAAATTCCAATTTTTTGGCAAGAATTTGGGGCAAATTTTAGCTGTTTACACGTAAAAATAAATTGAAGATCAACTTTAACAATTTCTTGAGCAAGAACTTAAATTTTAAAGCCCGGACCTGTCGTCTATTGTCTCATTTGTCAAACGGTAATGTTGCAGTGCGCATGTCTAATCGTGTGTAGCTTTGATTGCATGCGTAAGGCCATAAATTTGACACTTTCGTGATTATTGTTTGCTTATCTAAATCGGGGAATGAAGAGAAAAAAGAAAAATTAGTGAGAAAGATAATTTTTACAAAGTTAAAAAAAAAACTCCCCAATTTTTCTCTTTTCTCTTCATTTCCCACCCACAGTGGCTTTGTGGCTCCATTAAGGCTTATATAGTCTCACTTTTTATTTTCTCTACTGCTAATAACATCAGCTTTGTAGCATTTACTTTTTTCCTGATGATGAGTGTTTCTACACTCGAAACATGTCGATTCAATTTTATTCTAAATCATTCTAGGTTCGCCTAGTTTTTTTTCTTAATAAAAATTGTGGAGAAAGACTTTGTGCTTTTCTTTTTTCTATAATGTATTTAATTTAAAGAAACCCGAATAAAAATTCCTCACTAAGAACATACTTTCATTTTCTTTGTTAAATTTATTGGACAGATTCTATGATTTATCCAATATATTTTATTATTCTTCCTGAATAAAAGAAGATGATTGCAAGTACAAAATATTTACAATTAATACATTCTAATTTGTATTTTCACCAGTAAAATGCTTTTAAAAAATTGTTACCAATTTATTTGTGTAACTAAGACTCAATTATAGCGTAGATATAGGTACGTGGATGTTTGTATTGTCTGTAAGCGATAAAATAAATAAGTATTTTCAACCTTTGACCCAATATAGCCCGTAGATATTATCCATACTATCTATATCACTTCTTGTTTCTAGCCGCTATAACTTTCACTGTAAGTACTATCAAAAAGTCCAATTGTGTTAGATTATGGACACAAAAATGTATGTTATATTAGGCCTTAGTCTTAGCCAATTGAAGTATATTTCAAACGGTTAGAATGTTTCACTCTTTCAATCCTCATCAGACCTTTAGTCAAATATTAGAAATATACAGTGTGACCAGTAAAGTCTGCATCATATGGGATTTTTTTTATTAATAACTTTATTCGAAATTTGCCTTTGGCATCAGGTTCTGCTGCGATCGAGATGAAAAATAAGCAAAAAAATAGTAGTCACGTGAATCACGCATTATCTGTCAAATTTTAATTTTCTCCAAAAAATAATTCAAAACTAGGGTTATTTCTGAAAGTATCGAAAAAAGTTATAAGAAAAAGTTTTTTTAAATGCAGTTTCTAGCCTACTCGCAAAATTTTAGCTGCATAAGATAATTTTGATTTTTTACCCATATTTTGTAAATTGCACCACTTTTGTAAAATAAGACCCAACGCAACCTACATAAAACTTCTTAGTTTTGACAATGCTTTATTTCAGATACATTTTCTTTAAAGTTAAATGTGTGTTTTTCTACAAAATCAAAATTGGGCTATTAAAATTTGGTCGCATGTCATGTTGAGTTTATTTATTTTTGACCCTGTATAAGGTAACTTCATAAAATAAGTATTTTTAAAAACGTAGTTTGTATCTGAAAGTAATATACCTTAATATTAAGACAAAAAAGAACACAGTGTCATCAGTAAAGTGTTCATTAAGTGGAAAATAAATTTTAGTGGTGGGTAAAAAATCAAAATTATCTTATGCTGTTGAAATTTTGCATGTGAGCTAGAAACTGCATTTAAAAAACCTTTTTTTATAACTTTTTTCGATATTTTCAGAAATAACCCCACTTTTGAATTATTTTTTTAGAAAAAATTAAAATTTGACAGATAATGCGAATCAAGTGACTACTATTTTTTTTTGCTTAATTTCAGAATACGTGTACGTATTTAATTAAGACTATATTGCTTCTTATACGTTCCTATTGAAAATTATGTTACATATATTTGTATAACACTTGTGAATTAAGTGAATATGTGTAAATACGTGTTAACACGTGTTAATAATGCGTTCGTAGCTTAGAACGCGCTGTGTCACCGTTCGGCCGATTTCACCATACTTGCCATAAAACCCCGTCGCAGTTTAAAGACTGCGATAGAAGCGGCGCAAACAAATGTCAACTATTTTACAACCGGAGCGGCGCGGCGCCGGTTGACAACCAAACTTTTCAGTTATTAGACCGGACAAATATTAGAAAAACCATTTCTTTGGTTTACGCCGCCGCTGTTGTTGACCATTGTGAATTTACAGCATCCTTTGAGAAGCGTATAATGTTTCACAGGTAGGTCGTCTTATAGGCGAAATATTAAATATTTAATCGAAATTAGCATCACCGCCTTTATTGAATAATACCGCGAATAAAGATAATATTTCAATCCTGAACTCCGACCCCAGCTTCACGGTAATATCTATAAGGACTTTAAAATATGTATAATATGTTCTTTCTCTTGAAACTGGGAACCTACACTTTCTCTGCTAGAAGTGTTAAAAAATGCAGAGTTATGGTTGGTGATTTATAATACTGTTTATTGTTGAGCGGTGGCTGGTGCCTTTTAAATTTGGAGTAGGTCTACCGAGTCTTTGTAAGTAGAATTAATCGGCGAAAGATTGACTACCGAATGGCTTCGCTATTAAAAATTTGAAAAGAAATTAAGTTATATTAAATTTGTAACAATCGAAACGTTATAAAATACTTGCACTTGTTAAAGCAGCACGATGTTTAAAAATAAAACAAACTTACTCTAAGAAAATGAAAATTGCTAAACCGTTGCGTAGTACGGTAATTTAGCCAATAGGAAATAGGAGTTAATGCTAGCATAGAATGATTTATAGCCATTATTGCTCTCAATACTCACAGTAATGATCAAGTTCTATTAGGGGTGTAATCTGGTTTTATATACCTACTGTATTAGTTTCGACTGGCCGTTGTAATGAAACTTGACATTACCCATAATAATATTTACTTGCTACTGTTAATAAAGCATATACTTATCAATAAAAATCAGTACTGTAGTTCTCAAAAATTTAAATAGCTTCTAGTGTGACATTGTTTTTGTCGTTTAACATTGCATTTAATTATCTATTATGCAACACGGTTTACTGAGATGGTGAAATTCGTCCATAGATTACAAAATCTAATACTATTGATGTGTTGTGCGAAATAAGAATCTTCTCTTGCTTTATCTGACAAGCAAAGTTTAAAAAAACTTAAATACAAAGTATAAATAAATTAATTGAAAGAGGTATTGGTACGATCAATAAAATTCAAATTCAGACAGGACAACTAGAACACTTCGAACAACGATGTGACATGCGCAACAAATACGTTAAAACTAATGCTACGGAACGCGGCGATTACCGATCGCTACAAAACCCTACCAATGTCTAGTGAATTATAGGTTCCTACGGACACAATTCGTTTTTGGGGACGCTGTCCTGCTTTCTTAATTGTAGAGAAAGCGCTTTACTGGGAACAAAATGCATCGCATTGAGAAGATACAATTTATTTCTTCTCATAATTGTTGTATATTCAAAGTAGTTCATTATTCAACAAGAATGTGCTGCCAATTGGATTCATACCAATAAAAACATTGTTCTTGCAAATCTGGAATTTATATAACACTAAAGCAGATTTGATACACTGGCATATTATTTAATATGGGTTAATAAAAAATAAGCTGTCAATACAAACTATGTCTTATCAAACCTGTTGTGTTTAATCATTTTCCTCAGTGTGTAAATTCGAGTTGGCCAAAACGGTATATAAAATGGACCTTTAAGTACCTACATTTTTAAGTCCAATAAACTTCTAAGTTTTCCAATGTGCCGAAGCACTATGAATTAAATTTATGAATATCAAGATGACCGGTTGAATCAACAAAACAAATAACTATTAAATCTACATATTTTAAGGTTATCTACCTTTAATTCGCATTTTAAATGAAATTTTAAATATTTGTTTCAGTATTATCATTAAAAAAAAATTAATAAAAATTGATTTGGTAAGATTGTGGGAATTTTCATAAATCGATATTTACGACCGTTCTTTCCTTGGCCTAGCTTCCAACAATAAAAAAAAATTGTGAAATCTAAGTAAGTACCTGTACTTAATGGAAAATTGTATCTATCTAATTTTATTAATAAAAGGTTGACCAGAACTAATTGTCCGTAAAAAACTCGGTTATTTCGCAACCGACACGTAGCTCGGCATCATCTTCTATACATTTGTAGTTCACAATATTATTTTAGCATTTGGATAATTTTATATTGGAAATTTAAACACAAAAAAAAACCAACAAGAAACAAACCCGATATCGTTATGGCAGGACACGCAATTCCACTGACTTCGTCTATTAATTTGCTGGGTGTCAACCTGGGAGGAAATATGTCTTGGCATAATCACGTTGTGGCAATCGCCAGGGCAGCTTCTCAGTAGCTCGGTATACTTCTCCGTACCAAAAAGTTGTATACATCTCAACAACTTTTGACACTCTATAAAGCCCAGATTCGACCATCACTGGAATACTGCTCTCATATCTGGAGTTCTCCACCGAAGCATACCCTTCGGTTGTTGGATTCCATCCAAAGGAGAGACGTTCGTCTAATCGGCGACCACGAGCTGACTAAGAACCTCTACAGCTTAGAACATCGAAGACAGGTTGGTGATTTGACTCTCTTCTACATATATTTCCATGGCAAGTGTTCGACAGATATTGCCCGCTCGATTCCACCTAGAGTAATGCATAGCAGAAACACACGACGAACCACTGCCGCCCATCCCTATGTGGTTCAACTTAGTACACCCCGAACATTATTGTTTCAGAACTCTTTCATTTGGAGGACGTCATCTTTGTGGAACGGCCTTTCTGAGACCGTGTTTCCAACCGAATATAGCCTCCAAGGATTCAAGAAAAACGTGAATCGCTTTCTTCGCACACGCACCGCTCCCAGAGCGACTTAAAGGATTTTTCCTATAGTGCTTGTGCTCGATCATAAAAAAAAAAACTATTGTAAAGCAGGGATGACTCCTAACCCCCCTTCCCAAAAGAGGGGTAAATTTCATGAAAACACAAAAAAAGTATACCCAACTAAAAAAAAAATTATTCCGTAGGTAGCTCTGTATCTTTCCACCAGCTTTAATGACGCTCCCTAATATTGAATTTATTCCAGTTAAAAATTCCATCTTATTTGAGGTTCTATGCTATTATTCGATTAAACCAAAAATGTCTGTTCGATAAACTGATCAAAACTTTTAAAATACTTTGTCGTATCTGCAAACTTAATCCAATTTCTAAATCGTAACTCGGTATACATACAGGGTGTTTCATTAAGGATGGCCACCGGCTATATCTCGGAAACTACTAGGCATAGAAACTTGAAAAAAAAATTGTGATTAAAGCGGTCATGAGAAAATTCTAAAAAGTACTTTTAAGTTCCTCATTTCGCCGCAAGGGGACACAATTAAATTTTTTTTAAATTCTAAATTTCTCCGAAACTTCCCATATTAAGGTATAACTCTGATTACCTCATCGAAAAGCTTAGACAATTCTGCATCATTTTGGTTTAAGGCTCATTGGCGTACCGACCTTGATAAGAGTGGGGGAAGCTATTGAATGTGTAAACATTAAAATCGGTGTAACTTCTAAACGACTTATCCGATTTTACTAAATTTAAGCTTGTTTGGAAGGGAAATGTAAGTATCTTCAATCGCCGTATCCAACAGTATACGATAAAGTTAAAAAAAATTGCTAGAGGGCGCAATTTGTAATAATAACAGTTTTTTCGATTTTATCCCGAAAATTCAAATCATACGGTATAACTATGACGTCATAATCGAAAAGTAGATGAAATTTGCCAGAAAAGATGTGAAGACCGCAGTTCGATATCTTTGTTCGTTTCAGAGTTATTGCCAAAACAATAATTTTTAATACAAATTGCGCCCTCTAGCAATTTTATTAGAAACTATCGGGTACCAATAGATACGACAATTGAAGGTTCTTCCAAACAAGCTTAAATTTAGTAAAATCGAATAAGTCGTTTAGAAGTTACAGCGATTTTAATGTTTACACTTTCAAGAGCTTCTCCCACTCTTATCAAGGTCGGTACGCCAATGAGCCTTAAACCAAAATGATGCAGAATTGTCTAAGCTTTTCGATGATGTAATCAGAGTTATACCTTAATATGGGAATTTTCGGAGAAATTTAGAATTTAAAAAAAATGTAATTGTGCCCTCTTGCGGCGAATTGAGGAACTTAAAAGTAATTTCCAGAATTTTCTCGTGACCGCTTTAATCATAATTTTTTTTTCCAAGTTTCTATGCCTAATAGTTTCCGAGATATGGCGGGTGGCCACCCTTAATGAAACACCCTGTATAAAGATAACTCAATTAAAAGGCATACACGGTGTTTTAATCGAGCAACAATGCAGTTACGGCGTTTAATTGATACATAATAATAAAGCGATTGCTTAATCAAAAAGCCGTAAGTGTTTTTTGAATAAAATAATAGCAATAAAACAACAGAATTACATTCTATTTAAAGAGAAAATGTAAAAGTCCAGGCATTAAACTGTAAAAACAACTTTTCAGGTTTATGTTGTCCGCAGATACGGCGTTTCAACTGAGGACGACAAAGCATGTTTATTCACCTTGCACGTTTCACCACCCACAGTGTTTCTTACGATATTTTTGACAACATTAGCATTAATTCGGAAAATAAATTGTTATGTTAATCAAATAGTACTTAACGTTATTTAATAACAAATTATTTAACAGCTATAATATTTATATTACCCTGAACATCCGTTGCGAGTGAGAAAACTGGTATTTGTAACCTTTAGATAAAAATTAAGAGCATATTATTTTGTTGCGAACCATTACACAACCTGTATGATCACTTAAATTTGATAGTAAAAGTGAATTGATCAAAATAGGGATTCTTTGCTAGTAGTAATTGGTTCTTGTAACGTAAAATCTACCGAATAACAGTTTCATAAATATAGAGGTTGTCCTGTCCATACAGTAATTATAACAAAATACACATGACTCAATGATTAGGCGGTACTACGTTTACAATAATAGTTTTGGGAAAGTATCGGAAATGTTCTCTGCTATGGCTCAGGGCAAACCGATGGAGGGGGGGGGGGGGCAGCGCCCCCCCAATACTATGGAAAATAAAAACAGTAGGGATATTTGTATGTCAGTTGGGAATTTAAAAAAAATACATTATACCTCTTCCTTGTAGTTTGCCGACATATATTGCTTGTTTCATTTTCCATTTCCAGTGGACACACTTGAAGGAAGGGAGAATAAGATTTTAAGCAGACTTAGTTAATATTACTTTATACTCCTAAATCTTAAAATATTTGTTTCTAGTTTAGTTGTTCGATATTAGATATTATAAATACTTACTGGAAAATAAAAATAAGATTTAAAAAATTTTATCTTTTCAGTGTGACTAGTAAAGTCCGCATCATATGGGATTTTTTTTTATTAATAGCTTTATTCGAAATTTGACTTTGGCATCAAGTTCTGCTTTGGTCGAGATGAAAATTACGAAAAAAAATAGTAGTCACGTGATTCGAATTATCTGTGAAATTTTAATTTTTTCAAAAAAATAATTCAAAAGTGGGATTATTTCTGAAAATATCGAAAAAAGTTATAAGAAAAAGTTTTTTTAAATGCAGTTTTTAGCCAACATGTAAAGTTAATTTTGACTTTTTACCTATATTTTGTCGTTGTAAACGTGTTTTTGGTGCATTGTAATTATTTTTTTGGAAACGGCACTTAAATAATAAAAGGCTATTTTTACTTTTTTTATGACAAATTTTAATAAAGGGGTTTTAAATTAAATCGTTAAAGATAGAGAAACTTACGTTAAGTTAAACTAAAATTTATTTTCCACTTAACATTTTACTGTGTTCTTTTTTGTCTTAATATTAAGGTGTATTACTTTCAGACACAAACTAGGTTTTCTAAAATACTTATTTTATGAAGTTACCTTATACAGGGTCAAAAACAAACAAACTTTGCATCACATGCGACCAAACTTTAATAGCCCAATTTAGATTTTGTAGAAAAACGCACATTTAATATGGCGCTACTTTAAAGAAAATGTATCTGAAATAAAGCATTGTCAAAACTAAGAAGTTTTATGCGTTGAGTCTTATTTTCCAAAAGTGGCGCAATTTACAAAATATGGGTAAAAAATCGAAATTATCTTATGCAGCTGAAATTTTGCATATGGGCTACAAACTGCATTTAAAAAAAACTTTTTCCTATAAGTAACTTTTTTCGATATTTTCAGAAATAACCCCACTTTTGAGTTATTTTTTGGAAAAAATTTAAATTTGACAGATACCTAATGCGAATCACGTGACTACTATTTTTTTGCTTAATTTTCATCCCGATCGAAGCAGAACTTGATGCCAAAGTAAAATTTCGAATAAAGCTATTAATAAAAAAAAATCCCATATGATGCGGACTTTACTGGTCACACTGTATACTGTATACTTTAATTTAGTAAAGTTATTGTTATTTAAATTAATAGATATCTTTACTTTTCTCTGAAATTATCTCTGCATACTAAATTATTTTACAAAATATTTTAAGATTCAGTTGAGAGATGTTTGAAAAATTAGTTGGGAAATTTTGGATGCCCCCCCCCCCCCCCCACAACAGAATACACTTCGGTATACGCCCCTGCTCAGGACCATATTATGCATTTACCTTTAGATATGTAGGTACCTACAGCTTATGAGCACAAGAAAATAAAGCAGATTTAGTACTTTTGCTCCATGTAGATAGTCTCCTTAAGTTTAATCTACTTGATATTTGAAAAAACTTAGTTTATTCTATAGCAAACAACTAACAACTGCCGGACAAAGGTAGTATTTGGCGATTTTTTTTTATCAATAAGAGATATTATGGTAGGTACTGATACCCAACACTGAGACTATATTGCGTGTTAAAAACCATTATCGTTAATTGCTGAAAATCTCCACTACACTAATATTTAATAGCTCCACTTTTTGGCATATATTTGGTAGTTTATGTATTTTGCAAAAGTATAATCAATAACCATCAAAAGGAGATTGCAGTTGCCTAAGGTTAGCAGCTCTTATTTTGGGTGTGGCACCACTTAATCATAGATATTTATACTTTTCTCTCGTTTTAAGATGTTTAACGCCCATTTACACAACCCTGTCGGCCTGTTACTAACATTTAAAGTAAAAGGATCTAGAACTAGATCAATAATAACATATTAGGATTTTTATATTTACTAGAATGCATACGAGTAGATGCCTTTTTTGGAAATAACAAATTTGCATATTATGAAAAACTGAAAGGTGCAGAACTTCGTGTGGATTAGTAAAAGAAAGACAAATTATATCCTGGGGCTAGTAAGAAGGCGAACCTATCATCAAAATTGAAGAAACCGTTAAATATCTACTAGGTGAGCGTAACTTCTATTAAAGTTGCTAAAACATAATACAGGTAACTAATAAAGTAATTATTCACTTTTTTATTGTGTGTGGTAATAAAAAGTATCAGGAACGTTGAACGCTGTACAGCTTGTCTCCTGCGCAAACAAAAGTTACGTTTTATTGGTGAAAAAATACGTCCGAGCGCATGGCTCGCCGGTCCGATGCCTTCCCTCCCAGCAGCATCAGGCATGCGCACAAACCTCGTGTTATCGGCATGTCCTTCTATAGCGACATGCTCAAAATACACTCCAGAACCGGTTCGGCCGCCATTTTAGTTGTTGTGTTTTAAGGTTTCTCTGTGGATTCGTTGTAGTTTTCTTTGCTATTGTGAATTTTGGGTGTTTAAAATTTACGGATTTCTAGTTTTTGTGAAGATTAGTGAATTGTGTTTGTGCTTTTAGTGACTCGGATTGGAATATAAACAATGTCGAGTAACAGCCGTTGTATGATTTTATTATGCACAAATAGGGGTAAATACCTGGTATTTCGTATTTTCAGTAAGTTTGGAGTAGTGATGTATCTTGATATCTATATATAACTTTATTTTATTATGATCCATTTAAACACATCAAACTAGGCCTAGGCTACACAAACAAGGTATAAAAATAAAGATAAACCCACACGAAGACAAATTATCCCGATGCATGTTTTGGTATATTTTATTTGCAGCACTGCAATTTTCAAAAAGTTTAAAATACACTTCTTAACATCTTAACATAGTATAAAACAAAGTCGCTGTCGCCCGTCTGTCCCCTTTCATACGTGCTTAAATCTTTAAAACTACGCAACGGATTTTGAAGCGGTTTTTTTAAATAGATAGAGTGATTTAAGAGGAAGATTTTTATGTATAATACATGCATAATATTGTAGAGAAACACTGATACATTTAGAGGTTTGTCCGGGTTTGTATTTATAAATCATGACGTGATGGTAAACTCGACTTATTATCTCAGAGAAAGCGCTGCAACGCAGGCCGGGTACACGCTAGTATATTATATAAGTAAAAGAAAAAATGTAAATATCCAGGTAGTTTATATTAACCCACGGGTCAAGTTCGCGGGCAAAAACTTTTTCAAATTCGTGAACAGGAAATTGTGCTTCAAAATGTTTTACGCGTACCCAAGTTTTTGCCAAATCGTAAAAATCAATACAAGTTATATACCAACTGATATTTGACTTAAGGTTAGGTACGCGATAACATCGAAGATTGGTTATTTTGCTGGATTTGTTTGTTTTTTATATTCGATTTTGTAAGTTTTATAGTTTAATTGACTCGTTTTCTTTGTCTCTTCCCTTTCGAACTAAAAACACGACGACGAATCATTTTTAAACAAATTTTAGAAACAAAACCTTACAAAACAATTTTTTATTCCCAAAATTTGATAGGGTTAGGTTTGCAACTACTTAATTCCCAACCTGATCAAAAAAATTGAGAGGAAATTCAAATTTTTTGGCAAGAATTGAAATTTTAAAGCCCGGACCTGTCTATTTTCCCATTCGTCAAACGATAATGTTGCAGTGCGCATGTCTAATAGTGTCTAGCTTTGTTTACATGCGCGAGGCCATAAATTTGGCACTTTCGTGATTATTTTTGCTTAGTTAACGGTACACTAAATATAATTTTACTTTCTAGAACATACTAGATTATAAGGGTTCACACTAATTGAACTTTGCGTTTCCTTTCTCTCATCGGACCCTAGTTTTACTGATGAGTCATGATAGGACGAAACGAGTCAAAGGATGGATCTGACGAAGTGAAAAGAAGAAACTCTTGTTGCAAATGTTACCCACTAGACGTTTTATTTTTTATTATTTTCAATATGTTTTACGGTATTCAAGAAACAATTATGATTTTACTAATTTAATAAACGCTTAATAGTATATTAAAGTACACGTTTCATAAGAAGCGGTTTTAGCGCACGCGTCTATTTTAAAAAACGAGCCACAAAGTGGCCAGTTTTTTATTGACACGTGCGCTAAAACGCCTTATGAAACATGTGCTTTATACAATTTTTTCTATTTCACCTTTTATAATCAAGAAAAATACATTTTAAAAAGAAAATAAATCCTTCAAATTTTGTAAATTTTTATGTCTAAATTTTATGTTGGTAATACTATTTTTTATCATAGTAGCCTCTGGACAACAAAAATTATTTTGCGAACTGTCATTTTTTGATTTATTGACCCATTTTCACCACGAGATTCTAAAGTTATTTTAGCGATATGAGATTTGAAATTGGACGGAATACGTTGTGTGATCCTTGTACATTCGGTACATATACAGAGCGTTCGGAAATTCGGGAGATTTTGCTACTTTTTTTTGAATTTTAAAAGACGTGACTTTACGTCACGGCATTGTAATTTAGTATAGGGAAGATGGAAAATTCAAATAAAGTTGAAGTTACAATCGACATTTGAAGGTTAGTAGATTGAATTTTGGATAGGATTTGGCAGAAAATGATAGCTTGAAGCATCTACAAAAAATTGATTTATAGATTTATGCAACATACATGACTTATCCACACAGAACAAAAAACTAGGTTATCAAGCTATTTTTCCTCTGCAAAAAATGGGTTTTCTCGTAAATCACAAAGGCCGCGCAAGTCAATGAAATAGAACATTTAAATGTTACCAACATCAAATAAAGAAAAAACGCGTATCGAAATAGCTTCATTACGATACGCAAATACTCATCGTACTGAGCTTATTATAAACGTGAAATAGAAAAAAGTACTTATAACAAAACAATGCGAATAGGGAACTTGACAAAGATTTTAAATGGGGAAAAAAAATCTATAAATCATAAGTATATATTGTCATAAAACATATGGCAGCAAAAAAAACAACATTTTTCGTCCCAAAAGACCGTTAGCAAGATTTAAAAATGCCCCAAAATTCAAATTATAAATAAAAACGGGTCGTGACGTCAAGAAGTAGGTATAATTCGTGTGTGACATCCACGAAATAGGTTATGGGTTGGCAATAAATTGAACGACCTTGAGAATTCCACCTTAAAACAACAATACAATAACAATAACACACGGCAATCCAAATGCCAAAGCGGTAGCTCGGCCACCGGTCAGGATGACGGACGACGGAAAAGTCATACTTCCTGACGTCATCGGGCTTGGCGCGCTTAAAAGGTCGTTTGAAATGCTTTTGACACGCGCGAAACTTTAAAGAATTTTTACCAAGTTATTACTGATTTTTAAGGAGTAATAATTGGGGAATATTTTTTTTAGGCCTAACTAAATCATATTATTAAAAAAAAAAATTGGAAACTTCCCTATTGAGTGGAACGACAACCACTTTTTAGCCAATTTAAATTAAAGATGTAATATTTTAAGTTGCTTAAAATGTTAATTTTAAGGACGTTTGGAGTTTTCAGTGAGTGAACTAGGCGACTTAAGTACGGTTACAAATGGGATCTCCCAATACCTTCAAATAAGTGTCTAAAATACGCCTTCTTTGACAATGGTAAAATATTGTTAAAATAATACAAATTAAAGGCTAAGAAGTACAAGAAAACTATACTTAAAAGAAAACCTGGGCCCCATCATTAAAATGTCAGAAATTGATAATTCTCATACCAATGCAAAGCTGGAGGCTAAATTACCAAATTTAATTACAATATGATATATTGTATTGCGCAAGCTACCTTATTTTATAATATTTTATTGTTATTAGTAAAAGGAAGACAGGCTTTTAATGCAAAGAGATGAATACAAATGGAAGCGAGTTAGAGAGAGATCGAGAAACATTCAAAGGGGCTAAGTGCCTACTTCTGTTCGAACACGATTCACATTCCACCCTGGCTGCGTTTCTCTTCCATAGCAGGCGTTTGACGTTTTTGTATCCCGACAAACCTGTTCCAATACCCAAAACTATCTTAAATATAGAAAAAAGAAAAGCACAAAGTCTTTCTCCACAAGTTTATTAGAATAGCTTAGGCGAACCTAGAATAATTCATAATAATTCGACATGTTTCGAGTGTAGAAACACTCATCATCAGAAAAACAAAGTAAATAGTACAATGCCGATGTTGCTAGCAGTAGAGAAAATAATAAGTGTGATTGAGCCGTAATGGAGCTTTCAATGGTGTAAAGTGTATACGATCTTAGTTGAGACAGACAAAAAAACTAAAAAAAATCTGAAGACAGACTTGTCAAGTCCACGTGGACTGTCTTCGAACATCTGTATAGGGAGCGATCAATACAAATTTTGTTATATTTGTATTGTAATTTCCAAAGACTTCTAATTTCAGTGTGATCGTACCCCCATTATTTACGTTGTCTCAACTGACTTCGTATGAAGTATACACGAGGTATAAAAAATAAATAGTCAGAAGACCGACAAGACTTCAGCATACTGGAAAGTCAAGGGCTAGTGCAAAGGCCCTGTCTTGGGCAGAAAAATGAAGAGAGCGAAAGAAAAATTAGAGAGTTTTAACAGACTTTGTGAAAATAATTTAGGTATAAAAGTAGTAAAAAATGTTAAGTTTCATTAAACTTTGTCGGAGACATGTAAAAGTGGCGAATGGGAGGGAAAGAAAAAAGAAAAAATTGGTTTTTGTAAAATTCAAAGCATCATTTAGCTTGAAGTAAAATGCTGTTGGGGTACCATCAGGCTTGTTATGGCCCAGTTACCCCGGCAGGAGTCAAAGCATACACATTGTGCAAAATTAAAAAATTTGCTGTCACAATTGCATAAAGAGTATGTGAATTCCTATAAGGAATAGTGAGAAGGCTTTCTCAGTGTATAGTTATAGTAAATATACTCATAAGCATTTATGAAATTTTTATAACTACGAATACAAATTACATTGATTATAGAATAATTGATAAAAATCTAAAAGAATTAAAATATTTTCTCAAGTTAATAGAGGGCTTGGGGCTACGATAGAAGATAATTAATAACTATTTTACATTGTTTTCTTTAAAGAATAATTATAAGTTGAAATATGATTACGAAATTAAAAAGCAAACAAACATGTTCAAAGTTTACTTAAAAAATATGAAATAACAAGAAAAATTAGGTACGATAAATGTTTTTGTACATGTATTGAGCATCTTATTCGGATGAATTATGTGTTTATTTAAAAAAAAAAAAGTCACGTTTTACCGATTTTTTAGCTGTAAATATTTACGATTTCTGGTGACTTTTAAGGTGGAATTCTCAACGTCATTCCATCTATTGCCAACCTATAACCTATTTCGCGTTGCTTTTTTTAGTTTACTATTAGATTAAATAACATTTAAATACAATCAATATCGTCGGTACAATATTTAGGTAATATCTGACATATTATAACAAAAATATCTATTCATTTTATTGCTAATTTTGGGATAATTGTATAGTGAAAGAACAATGACATAATAATGTTTAAAAAAATCGTACCCGATATTTTTCCCTATACAATTCTCCTAAAATATTTAATGAAATTCCTTGATATTTATTTAATATGTCAATTATTACCTGTAATATATGAAGATGATAATGATTTTATTTAAATGTTGTGTAAAAGCTAGAAAAATGAAGTAAATATACGCGAAATAGGTTTTAGGTTGGCAAGTATGTTGATACTCCCACCTTAAATCTGTAATAATGTTATGTAACCATAATAACATTAGAAGAGCTTTAAGACATTATAGCTTTCGAAAATGTTAAATTTAAAGATACTTTACATTTTCACAGGGCACAAGAATTCCATTTTTGACAATATTTCTGATCTAAAATTTTAAATTTGATTACCATCAATCTCTCTGATGCCTTCTTGGCGGGTTGAAAAAACGATTTTTAATATTGACCAAAAACGGCTAGTGGGCTAGTAGCCGTAGAGATGGTAGCCACTTTTTAAAATTATATCTTAGAACAAATATCAATCGCGTTCACTCGCGATACGCTTATACCCAAAACCCTCTAAACATATCGACTTTATTTCAAGATATATTTGTTTATTTAGAAACAATAAAGTAATTTTGGCATATTTACCTTCTACAAGGTGACCAGTAAGGTCCACATCATATGGGATTTTTTTTATTAATAACATTATTCGAAATTTGACTTTGGTATCAAGTTCTGCTTCGATCGAGATGAAAATTAAGCAAAAAAACAGTAGTCACGTGATTCGCATTACCTGTCAAATTTGAATTTTATCCAAAAAATTATTCATAAGTAGGTAGGGTTATTTCTGAAAGTATCGAAAAAAGTTATTTGAAAAAGTTTTTCTAAATGCGATTTTTAGCCCACATGCATAATTTCAGCTGCATAAGATAATTTCAATTTTTTACCCACCACTAATATTTATTTTCCACTGAACACTTTACCGATGACACTGTGTTCCTTTTTTGTCTTATTATTACGGTGTATTACTTTCAGACACAAACTACGTTTCCACAAATACTTATTTTATAAAGTTACCTTATCAAAAACAAATAAACTTTGTATCACATGCGACCAAATTTTAATAGCCCAATTTTGATTTTGTAGAAAGACACACATTTAATATGGCGCTACTTTAAAGAAAATGTATCTGAAATAAAGCATTGTCAAAACTAAGAATTTTCATGTAGGTTGCGTTGAGTCGTATTTTGCAAAAGCGGTGCAATTTACAAAATATGGGTAAAAAATCAAAATTATTTTATGCAGCTAAAATTTTGCACGTGGGCTAGAAACTGCATTAAAAACAACTTTTTCTAATAACTTTTTTCGATACGTTCAGAAATAACCCCACTTTTGAATTATTTTTTAGAAAAAATTAAAACTTGACAGATAATGCGAATCACGTGACTACTATTTTTTTGCTTAATTTTTATCTCGATCGAAGCAGAACTTGATGCCAAAGTCAAATTTCTAATAAAGTTATTAATAAAAAAAAATCCCTTATTTGTTTATTTAGAAAGAATAAAGTAATTTTTCCATATTTACCTGTATACCTACTATTACTCCAAGACGAATATTTCAAAAATATTTGCAGGCGTTCGGCATTTACTTAATATTACCAGTAAAATTTACTTTAATAGGTATAAGTTTGGTATTACTGGGACACTGGGTAGCTTAAGGTTCAAATGCAGTTTGTCTTGTAATAGATTTTCAATTTAGGCCTTTTTTTGGGAGAAAATAATTTTTAACTTTCTTTTAACTTCTTTGCATTTTTTGAGAACATTTACTATAGTAATGTATATTTTTTTACACCATCAGAAAGTAGAGATTTCAAGGAACAAAAAGCCCACCGACTTTTTTAAAAAAGCAGATATTTTGACGTGAGAATTTTCGATTGAACATTAGGGTGCTTTTTCGATATTAAGTCAAAATAAGGTTTAAAAAATAAATATTTCAAATCAAAAAAATTACAGCGTGTTTGGGACTTAAAAAGGTATGTTTTCACCAAAGTTCGTGAAAAAAATTTTTTTTTTGTAAAAGATAAAAATAAAAAACCAAAAACTTGGTTATTTGAATTTTTCACATAAATTTTGAGGTTATGTGAAAAAAGTGTAAATACAAAAGTTGTAGATATTTTTGTTACCTACAACTTTGCCATTTAACGTTTTTCCATAGCACTTGTAGTTTTGTCGGAAATCGAGATAAATCGTTTTCTACCCTTAAAAACTCACCCCCTTCCACTTCCCGACCTCTCGTCGCCCGTAAATTCTTTTTTTTTTCATTTTTGTTATATTCTCTTCCTTTTCCAATGGGTTTCATCCTATTATTATTTTTTTTGGTTTCAAAAATTATCGACCCTGGTCTATTACTTAGGGCGTAGATAATAAATTAGATGGATCTTTCTCCTGACCGCACATAGGCACAACTCTACCCAATAAACCTAATAATAAAATTAGTACTTACTCGACAATCTTTAAAGTCCAAACACCTCACAAAAGCCGCGACGCACGATCGACCGTTCGATATTCCAATTCAAAATTCGCGCTAAGAACCACCACGACCTCTCATATGAGTGAAGAGCCCAGATACTGATACATACGAGCTCGCAATCACTAGAGCAAGACGACGTCGACTACCGCGAACAGCTTCTTCGATGAGCCGTCGAAGATGCCCCGAGAGTTCCCCCAGGGGATGCCGCTCCCTCCTTCGCGCCGAAGATGATCTTCGTCAGCGCGGTTGTACCGATACGGCGACCTTTCGAGGAA
The DNA here is from genome assembly GCA_963969555.1 of Polydrusus pterygomalis. Classification (NCBI taxonomy): domain Eukaryota; kingdom Metazoa; phylum Arthropoda; class Insecta; order Coleoptera; family Curculionidae; genus Polydrusus; species Polydrusus pterygomalis. The sequence goes on from OZ018383.1 coordinate 15,420,185, forward strand.
GAGGTAAAAGGCCATCGCTTCTCGCAGATGCGAGTTATGTTTATTGGTTTGCCGGTAGAGAGTGAGAGTGCACTTGCGGAGGACTGTTTGCAAAAGTAAAAGGCTTTAAGCTGAAAAGTCTTTTATGTTTTGTACATTTACGGTTGTTTATATAAAACGTTTAACTTGTATTACGTGGAAGGGCTTCTTGAAATACTTTTGTACAGAGCATTCTGACTCCTATCAAATTTATTACTCTAGTCTATTTATTTCCAAGATAGACTGAAAATGCACGCTGCTGGCAAAGCGAGATACCGGCAGTATGGCATGTTCTTTAACTCGTACGGGAAGAGATCTTTTTGTTTATCCAATGTATAGGTACGATTCGCTACACCCGCAAGGGATTTGATAGATGCAATTTTTTGTGTTTCCATTACGGGGGGTTACTTTTGTAAGAAATCTTCTAAGCTCGCTTCGCTCGTTCCGCAAATTTTCATATGCGTGCCTTAAACGAGTTATTTTCACACTTATATCATAAATAGCTATTTCAGCACTTCGTTTGACGAGAACATCGAGAAAAGGTAGAGTGGAATGTTTTTCTGTTTCCATGGTAAATTTAATGGATGGTCTTATACTAGTAATGTGTTCTAAAAACCGTGTCAGCTCTTTGTTGCTGTCTGTCCAGATAATATTAAAGGTATCATCAACATATCTAAGCCACTGAATTCAAAACAAAAGTTTGCTCTTTGTATTTCATCGCCTTTCCTCAATTCCTGATGTTTTTGATATTTATACGGATGTTATTGATGCTTTCCTACAATTTTGCCAAGAAGTCTGGTGCTAATTCCATTATTTTCTTCTACATGGAGTAAACGTTCTAAATGTGCATTATTTTCTTGTGCTCTACCATCGAGTAGGGTCAATCAGGGGAAATGTAAACTAGGGGTAAATGAAAACAGCCTTAACTCTATACTCAAACATCCCGCTTTTTTTTCTGAAATATGCCTGTTGGTTGTAGTGGCAACACTGCTAATAGCTTATCATAATTTGTGATGGCGGTGAGCGTTTAACGTGACGGTTAGTCGATTTAAACTAATTACTACAATACAATTTGACACACAGTTTTGCCGAAGCAAACAAATAATTTTTTTTCGTTTTAAAATATGTTAACATTTTTAGTCTTTATATGTATTACGGTAAATAAATGGTATGATTGCACGTTTTTTTAGAGGTTAGGTCAATAATGTTGCTGGGATGAAAACTGCGAGGTGTTTCCGTTTATCCCATTCATCATACCGCGGTGGGGTTAATGAAAACGCATGTTTGGGGTTAATGGAAACGTGTTTCTTTTATTACTTTCCTTATTATTACTTTTGACCGAATATTAGCTAATGTAAAACAAGCAAATATTACGCGAGGTCGACAATTTTTCTCCAATATCTCAGAGTACCGCCCCAGTGAGCATTTTATTCCCTAAAGGGAAATGTGTAATTGGCGACGTCGTTGTTTAGTCACACTTCCTTTTTTTGTGTCAAAATGCACGCAAAATATTGAGTGACGTCATAGACTGTTTGCAATTTGACACCAAAAAGGAATTGTGTGTTCTTTTACACCGTGTAGGAATTGTGTTAACACTCAAGGCATTGTTACATATCTAAAATTAAGGAGTACCATGGTGTCGGAATTGTGTTAAAAACATGCCGAAACTGTGTCTGTGTCGATCAAAGACACAAACACGTAATTCTGGAATGAGCGGTGTGCTACAATGTAGGACTTTTGTTGCTGAAACCACATTGTAAACTTCTGTGTAACGCAAAGTGGAAATGTTTACTGATATTTGTCTAAAGACACGCACGCGAAGTTGGTGTGACACAATAAAGCCATTTTCACCACTATTTTTCTATATTAACACAAAATATTTTGATTTAACACATAGTAGGAATTTTTTCATGTAATTTTTTGGTTATGTTTTCATTATTATATTGTCGTACTTGTACTTTGAGGTGTTGCTTTTATAATTTTGTTCAATATGTCTAAACGACCTCGAAATTACAAAACAACTAGCACATATTATAGAAAAATAAAACGTTTAAATTCTACTCCATTCTTGTCTAAAACTGTTTTGGCTAACGCACATCCGGTTCCATCAAGTGCTCACAGTGATTCCAATAAAGTAACAAAAAATCAGGATGTGGGAAAGCTCATATTAAAATCACTGACGCTTTATGCGAAATTAAAACAGCAAGTCCCTTGTGACACAGGAATGGCAGAATCCGACCAATCAAATGTACAATTATGTAGTAGTGGTGCTTTGAATAGACCGGCGACCAGTGTAAGCGATGATTGTCTACCATCGTGTTCAAGTGAACCAAGTAAAACAGTTTCTAGTATACTGGATCGTGGTAGAAATTATAGCCATCAAGAAGATGAAAATGAATTTAATACCGATGTTGATGCTGATGGATATTTTTCACCTAAACGTAAACACCATATAATGCCGGCATAAATATCGCGCCGGGGTTGACGCGTTGATACCTGTTACAAATACGGTCAAAATTCGGAAGCGCGTTGTCAATTTTCCGCAATTTATAGTAAACACACATAATGGGGAATTGTGTCAAACGATTCCCTATTTGTGTTATTAATAAAGAACAGTAGGAATTGTGTGACACAATATTCCCTATTTGTGTTATTATTAACAATTAGTACGAATTATGTGACACCGCGAAGAAAGTGCGTCACGCATTGCCCAACTTTCGTCATTTTACACATATGGGTCACAATTAAGGAATTTTGCGTGTAACCGCCATATTTTCTGTATTATCTTTCGATATATTTTTTTACCCATAAATTAAAACGCCAATTGTGTTAATATTAAAATAATATATGTAATTAGTTTAAAAAAACCTAGTTTCCACATTACTTCTTAAACGTTTTTATTTGTCAAAACCTAAAAGTTTAAAAATTATTATTTTTTTGTTTTTTTTTTCTAAAGATTTTTCTTATATATTTACCCGTATATTTATTATGTAAAGGCCCCTTTTACTAGTGTAAGTATATGGAAAAAGTAGACAGAACAGCTGTTGTCGCAAGTAAACAAAATATTTTGTAAGCTTGAAAAAGTCCTATTACTTATATATATTTATTATTATTCATCATCTACTGTTTATTTACACATCCACTTGGGCCCATGTAAGGCACAATAAAATATAACATCTATAACGGAATGCTACTCTGAAAGAAACATTAAATATAAAATAATATAAATAATTCCTAAGTTGTGTAAAGCAGTTCACCTCATAATTTTTAAAATAATTTAGTGGGATTTGTGGCAGACAATTAAGGATTTGTGGCAGTCATATTTTCTCAATTGTGTCGCCTATGTCTCGGCAATGTGTCATTTGACCAATTGACAGACAAGGCACAAGTATCGAAATTATTCCCACATTTGCCCTTAAATGTGTTGTGCCATCGTGCTCCACTTCCTACATATAAAAGTCACACAGAGGTAGTAGTTTCGACACACATGTGTGCTGTCGGGCACAAGATCTTAATGCAATTACGTAATTATTCCTTAAATGAGTCAAAATTGTGCTCACTGGGGCGTTGTTGTTAAGGTTGAATTCTCAACGTCATTCAATCTAGTGCCAACCTATAACCTATTTCGCGTTGATTTTTTGAGTTTATTATTTTAATAACTAACATTTAAAGAAAATCAATATCGTCGGTACATTATTTAGGTAGTATCCGATATATTACAAAAATATCAATTTATTTCATTGCTCATTTTGGGAGAATTGTATAGTGAAAGAACAATGAGTGACAATGACATAATAATGTTAAAAAAAATCTTACCCGATATTTTTCGCTATACAATTCTCCTAAAATAAGTTATGAAATTTCTTGATATTTATTAAATATGTCAATTATTACCTATAGAATATCAAGTCGATACTGATTTTCTTTAAATTTTGTATAAAAGCTAGAAAACATAAATAAATCGCCGCGAAATAGGTTATAGGTTGGCAAGCATGTTGATACTCCCACCTTAAGGACCTATTTTTATATGTTTATCACTAAAAGGCCCAAAATATACTAAAGTTACCTTACGTTTTATTCTCATTTAATATTCCTCAAGTTAAGGAGCTATTTTTTTTGTTTTTTTTTTGTACTTTTCATAAATAAACTGTTCTTATTAAAAATTTTTGTACCCTTACCGAAGTAGGTAACTAGGTAGGTTTATAAGAAATGTTTTCACTTAACCCGCAGTGAATTTAACTGATATTTATGGCGAAAACCACGTTGTTTTCATTTACCCCAATGTAATGGGTAAATGAAAATATACCTATAGGGGATAAATGAAAACACACTAAAAAAAATCTTTTATATTACTTTAACTAAAATTTTCATGTTTTGCCTGGGTACATTCTAACAAACCAAGTTGAAAAGTAACCGTCAAGCCCAGGAAAACTTAAAATTTTCATTTATACCTTTGCTACATAATTTTAAAATAGAGTTTGCAAAAATCGTTTCTATTTCCCCCGATTGACCCTATATCATTATTTTTCTCTGAGCAGTTACATTTATTGATTACCTACAGGGTACCTTTACTCTCACAATTACAAACAATATTCAGGACCTTAAACTATTTTCCATGTAGTACAACTTAATTATTGTTATTTTCCTTTAATACTATAAAACATGTTGAAACCAATAAAAAATATAACGGCTAGTAACATTTGACATTATCATAATTATTATTACTTGACATTATCATAATTATTACTGGTGGTTTTAGTTTGCTTATCTAAAGTTCCGCCTTGTAAATATACAACAATACAGAACGAGTGTAATTTTACCCGTTAACGGTAAAATTTGTAAATGGGTTCATATATTGTATAATTTATAAAAATAATTCATTTGAGCCAAATTAAAATTTGGGTAATGTTTCGTGACTAATAAATCCATTCAATAAAACTTCTCGCATTTACTTCGTTGAAAACGACGGAGTGGATAACCTATAAAGTGCGTTTACTTAATTATAAAACACAACGTAATTATATACAGGGTGTCTCTAAAAGAAGGCGCGCAAAAAATGCCACCACAAATTCCTGATACTTAAATATGACGATAGAACCCAACTGACCTCAGTCTAAAAGTGGACGATTTCGAAGATACAGAATGTCAAAAGTTCAATTTGGTTTTAGTTGTTAATAAATAAGATTTTTAATAATTGTTGTATTATCACAAAATTCGGCTAGGGGGGGGGGGGGGGGGGGTAATGTTTCAGATATCTGCATTTAAAAAATTTACATCGTTTATAGCCAGGTGTAAATTATATGTCTATCATGTGTGGATGAATGGCACTTATAGGTCAGGTTACGGTAGAGTGGCAGACCTCTGGCATTGTCCAGACAACAGTCACACCTAGTCCTATAACCGTTGTGGTACCACACATGTTCCACGGAGCCTATCCGCATCAGCTTTCTGATGGTTAACGCGACGTAGATCGTAGAAGAATCTTGACAGCTCATTCAAACCAGCCACTGCAGTTGATAAACGTAGCGAGTCGACTCAGTTGCAGACTGCTCACTTCCTCCAGATCATTAAAGAATGGTTCGCCCAGGGCATTGAACCTTCTTCTCGCGAAGCCACACAAGAAATGCTTAATACTTTCCTCCTCTTCTTCATCTCTGCAACTTCTACAGAAGTCGTTAGTTGGTATTTGCATACCTTCAGCGTGTCTACCGAACAGGCAATGTCCGGTAACTAAGGCAGTGATGTTTCTTAGGTCGTTCCGACTGTGCTGTAATAGCGCTGCGGTTTTCCTGTTATCAAGTAAGGGCCACAATTGCCTGGAGATGCTACAGGTTGTCAGCCCTGTCCATCTCCTTTGCGCAAGTTGTTTAGCTATCCGATCTATCTCCTCTTTGACTGATCCCAGTGGTCTAGGCACAGTATTATATGCTATAGTTCGACCGACATGCTTGCGCCCTCCCTGGCGAGCGCATCAGCAGTCTCGTTGCCATATATATTGCTGTGTTCAGGAACACAAAGGTGATTCGATGTTGAGCACCAAGTGAGAAAATATTGTTGCGGTAGCGCCTTACTAATTTTGACTGCGACTTTTATTCTATTGTTATAATTTTGATTTTGATAGATGCGGGTGTCGCCCTAGACGAGCCCCTCCCCTCCTCCCCATAGCTTCGCCACCGGCTTAATCTATATCAATATATAAATTAATATCTGTCTGTAAGTTACGCAAACGTTCATATACCATTTATCCGATTACGATGAAAATTGGGTGAGTTGTTGTGTGCAGGGCGAGGAAAGTTTCGGCATAAAAAAAAGTGGCGCAACGGATGCCGGGATGTCGGGATGCCGGATATTTGTGTAATGTATTTCCTTCAAATTTATTTTAGTAAGTAGCGTAGCAACGCGCGCGGGGTATACCTAGTGTAAAATAAAACACTTTTTATTATAACGGTACATTTTCTTTATTTCAGAAATATTGAACTACAATTGTCACCTATCGTTTTAAATTTAATGAAATGCGAACTCGAGTTTTCTATTCTAAAATATTGAATTTTCTTTTTTTCTTTATCGAATTTAATCAGTTAAATGATTCATTTTTTAATTATAGGAAAACACTAAAAGCAAATCATTCAAGTATTTTGGTATATTATAAAAATGAAACTGGTGCACAAAAGGGACCCATGAATTTCCGTGAAGATATCATATTGACATTGCATTTTTTAAATAATATTGTCTTTCGCAGTTCCAAATACCATTGAATATTTAAAAAATATACTTTTTTAAAGAAATACTTTCATAAACGTACTGGTTTGGTTAATTTAATTTATTTAAAAACCACAATGTACTATTTTAATGCAACCAAGCACAGGGCTTTGTGAAATTTTACGACTGTATACATATTGTACACTAAAGAAGATATCAAAAAACCAAAAATACCACTTTAACAAACACCTGGGGGAATGAAAATGAGGTATTATGCGGACCATCCTCACCCACCCATGAAGCACACCTCTCTCGAAAGCACATCAAAAACGCTTTTCAGCGATAGCGCAACTAATGAAATATGACCACGAATTTTTGAGAAAATCTTTAAAAATTGAATATATGTAACCCCCAAAGAAAGAAATCCATAGAGGTAAGATCAGGTGATCTTGGCGTGACCGTGAACTTCTATCAATCCACTTGTGTGGATTGCTCATTTACGCTTATTTTAGTTTCAAATTTCTCCTGCCACATTTTGCAAAAGCCCGTGTTCAAACGTTTTCTCAAAATTTTGCTAACATTGCGTACTCAAATCCTCACACCACCCCTCATCAAGTGACACCTTTCTGGAAAGCTTATCAAATTTTTTTTTCCAGAGAGGTGTCACTTGACGAGGGTAGTGCTGTAAGGGGTGGTGTGGTTATTCCCCCGCATTTTTATAGAAATGATATTCTTAGTTTCTCTAGTGTATAAAACATATCCATTGTCAGTTTCCAAAAACTCCCTTGTATAATAATTATACAGGGTTATGCTACGACTTTGGGGGAAAAAATTCATTATGAAATATGAGCAAAAAAATCACTGGAAATAAGTTCCTAATTTCACCGCTAGGGTGCGTAGTCGCTACGCCATGACACAAAGTCCTTAATTTCTACTAATAACTGTAACAAAATGTATGTCAGAAATTAAGCTTTTCTATGCTCTGTAATATCCTCTATACATTTTGTAACAACAATATTTTTATAGTTACCGTGGTAACAGCGTGGGTAACGACTAAACGTACTTAAAAGGCTGTAACTTCGCTCTGCAAAACTCAATCGAATCACACTCTTTCACTATTTTTGCGATAACTTTTAAGAGAGAACAGGAAACGGCTTGCGGTGTTGCGGTTCTCTTTACTAACTAGTTACCTATAAAACAGAGTTAAAATAGTTTGATGGTTGCATTTAAATGCTTTTTAAAATCGAAGCCAGAAATACATTTTTTAAAGTGCCCTCTATTATTAACAACACGAATTATTTTTATTAATATTTATACTAACGTTTAAACACGATAACACATATACTTTAAAATAAGCCATAGTTTGTTAAATCCGGTTAACGCAGACCGAAGTTACAGCCTTTTAGGTACTTTTTGTCGTTACTCTTCTCCACGCTATTACCATGGTAACTACAAAAAAATTGTTATTACAAAATTTATAGAGGATATTAAAGAGCATATAAAACTTAATTTTTGACCCACATTGTATTGCAGTTATTAGTAGAAAATAAGGACTTTGTATCGTAGCGTAGCGACTACGCACTCTAGCGGTAAAATTAGAAACTTTAAAATTATTTCCAGTGAAATTTTTACCCCAAAGTCGTAGCATGTATGGTATGGATCACCCTGTATAGTTTTCACATAATTACAAACCATACATTTTGAAAATACTTTTCTTAACATTTGCTTTTTGGGTTTTTCTACCGCGCTGATATAAAAATGGTATTATGGTGTATGTTACATTAATCAAGAAGCAAAAACTTACTTTTTTTACATAATTTGGGGTTATTTTTGTCTCAAAATTGAACCCAAAAAGATCAATATAAGTTTTGAGGTGGACCTATTATTTTTATTATTAGGAATAATAGTCGCAAAAAAAATTCCTTCTTAATAACAGTCTATAGACCGGATGGTCCTAAACCATTATAAACTCGACGTAGGTATGTTCAACAAAACAAAATATCAATATTCTTGAGATCAATTGCAGTGTTGATGAATACTAGCACCTTTTACATAAAATGTTGATATATTGGAGATTCTTTTGAAAACACGATAAATACTTAGACGAAAACGAATACGAAAAATATGTATTGACAAATTTCGTGTTTGCTTTCCAAGATATTTACTTGTTTAACGTGTTTGCAAAAACTGTCTATTCTGTTGACATATACAGGTATAGGTAAATGAATATATAACTAAAATGTAAAGCACAACGCATCTTTTAAATAAATCGTTTACCATATTAACAAAGCAAATTTTATGCTTCATTTAAACTCAACATGTTTTGCTTGGAGCATATCCTATATTATATCGGGCGTTGTATTGTGAATAGCAACAGAATGTCCCAAGAAAATTTTAAGGTGTTTATACCGGTAGTTTTTTCATTTTCGGCAGTGTGTAAATGTTTTTCTATATTGGAATACACAGGGATCCAAGCACAATGGATATCCTTGAGCGGGTAGACCACGACGCGACGGCCGTTTCATTCTTGTTAGGACTCTATGATGGGCAGCCATAACCCAAGCAATTCCGACACAGCGGTGGAATGTATTCAAAGCCTTTTTACAAAAGCAAAGCGGCCATCAATACACCGTAGCGCCATCCCAGCGGAATTAACTCGCACATATAAAAGGCAGGGCCTATTTTTGGTTCAAGTGGGCCCTAGGCCCACAAACCCTCTGGGGGCCCCTCAAAAAAATAGCGCCGCAGGCAAAAACTTTTTGGGAGCCACGCCCTTTTTTTTTTTAAAAAACAATAAAAACAAGTAGAACTGTCAAAAACTAACATTTATATTATTTTGTCATAAAATAAACATAATTAACACAAAATAAATAATAGAACAAACACAGAACACAAATAACCAAAAAGTGGTCATTAAATTAAAATATTTAAATTTTTCGTTTGCGCATTTTCATTTCTGCAAATTGGTTAATAATTTCATTCGAATCTATATTTTCTAGTACTTCATTTTCCACGTTAAGAAGGGCCAAAGATGATAAATTATCTTCGTTCAAAGAGATTCTCAGATATGATTTAACCCTTTTAAGACAACATTGCATCTTTTTGCTTTTCTCGTTCATTTTCTATCATTCTTTTCTTCTTGCGTTTATTGCTGCCACTTAAATGTTGTCTAGGAATCATGGTACTTTTTATCTGCCGACTTAAGATGTAGAACACTAAAAAAAATTCAATTCTTAAATTTACTATAATATTGCATACAAGTTTAATCAGAAAAAGAGCTATGAAAATATTTTTTTAAGAAAAATGAATTTACTTACCCACAAAAATAGATATCTATTAATTTTGTCAAACTAACAGTTAAAGCACTTTGGAAAAATACTAATTATTTGCAATTCAATTAGGTTTGCCCAATGCTTACAATGTTAACATAACATTAATTGCATGAACTATTAACGAATAAAAAGAAAGACAAAAGCACGCGGCGACTCCCGCTATTCAGGGGCGAAGAATGTTGTCGGTACCGTTCAATCCTTTGACGCGTCGAGCATCAAAAGATCCTTTTGTGATGCCGAAATGCCGCATATTGGACAGTTATCGCGTTGAATTTGAATTTCGGATCGTAATAACAATAAATGGTAGTTAAATTTTTGAAATAATTTTTAAATAGAATTTTTTCTTTTTCTTTTATTTTTATATATTTCAGTTAGGTCAATCTTGGGGCCCCCTGAGCCAGGGGGCCCCAGGCCCGGGCCTATAGGGCCTATTGGAAAAATAGGCCCTGATAAAAGGCAGTCGCACTGATAATAATCGAAAGGTAGACAACTAAATAAACCACGGAAGTGCATCGCAATCCAGTATAGGGAACGCTATTTGCGTTTTCACTGGAACATCATGCCATTTTGCAGACTAGAAACAGATCTACGCTGGCACCCACTAGAATGCGCGTAATCCGTTTAAGAAAAGCCATACAAATATTTAGAAGATAATATTATTATAGTGTCCGCGAAAATAATTAAAAGCGAATATTGCAGCATATCGGACAAGTGTGTAATTCCGCTGGGAAAGTGCTACGGTGTACTGATGGCCGCTGTGCTTTTGCAAAAAGGTTTTTAATACATCTTACCGCTGTGTCGAGATTGCTTGGGTTATGACTGCCCGTAGAGTCCTAACAAGGACGAAACGGCCGTCGTGGTGTACCCGCTCCAGGGTATCCGTTGCGCTTGGATCCCTGTGTATTCCAATATAAAAAACAGTTACACACTTGTCCGATATGCCACAATAATCGCTTTTAATTCGATATAATGTTCTCTATAAACAGTGGGATGTCGGCTCTACACAAAAATGCGTTTATGAATGAAGTAATTTGTCTTTCTTGGCTTGATCCTCGTCGCGGCGCCGGTTCTAAAGAACTCAGACGTAGTGCTCATATTAATCCCCTTGGGGGCCGCGTTCGCCCCTCATTGGCTACGCCGCTGGTCAATTTGTACGTTTTGACTTAATGAAAGTGTTTTACCGATTTATTTTTGCAAAAAAAAATTTCAACACCTTAAAATTTTTATGAGATTTTCTACAGGTTTATTTGATTTATATTGTGAGTTAACGTTTTGCGTCATCTTAACTGACATCATTTTTAATTTAATGATAACGTCTACTGTTAAAACTTCCAATAGTTTAGCTGTAGGTATCCCATAATTAACAACCAATATCTTAATAATTAAGATCCGATAAAGGAACAAAATATTTCATTTAATTAAAAGCTTAATTAAAATCAAGTAACGAGCAATTCTGCCCCAAAGCAGGTAATTAATAAAGCAATAAATGTAATGATTATTAAAGAATTAAAAGTTTTTTAAATTTTTGTTAAGTAATAATTAAAATAGTTTTGAAAAGATTAAACAATTCGTTTAGAAATAATAAACATTTAAATATAAAGGACAACCTTGTCACCAAAAGATGACAAAACTTGATAATTTTCATCGATAACCTTTAATAATAATTAGGTATTAGGTTTAGGTATAAGCTTTAGTGGTTTAACAAAAAACACACAACTGACCTTAAAACTAAAGTGCCGAAAACACTTTTTCCTACAACAAAAAGTATGTTAAAAATATTGCGGGTAACATGGAAACTAATGCAATGATTTTTATGATTATCAAAGGTTTTTACAGGAATTTCTTTAACAGTTTATTAAAATATAAAATTTGAATATTTTTACTGTATTTTTAAAATCATGGTATGTAAATATTTTTAAAGCTAATATGCATACGCATTAGAAAAATTTAATAAAAGCAAAGGTATGTGTTAATTTATTAAATATACAGGTTGTCCGGAAAAAGGAGGTCCTTCCGTTAACCATATATTCCTTGAGCAAAAATAATATGACCTTTATAATGCCATTTTTAATTTTTGACCCTCATGTTCGATTTTTTTGAATAATTCGAGTATTTAATAATATTTAAATTTCAAATTTGGTACGTTGCTTCACCATAAAGAGTTACATCTTTTGAGAAAAACAAAACAAAAAACGCTTGTCAAATATTCAAAATAGGGGGGTCCAGTACAACAATCCAACAACAAAATTTTTTAGTACGTGCGCCAGTGCCAAACTGTATTTTTTCAGGTAATCATGTGTTTTGGATTATTTTTTTACTCCTATTAAATTTCGATAAAATGATGCGTTTTGGAGATAATTTGAAAAGTTTGGGTCCTTAACTGATGGCAACGCGGCATATGGTAATGTCATAGTTTAGTAATGATTTTTCAGGGGTCAAGGTCAACAATAGTCAACATCTCGGAAACTATTAAGTATGGACTAAAAATGCATTTAATAAAAAATAATTATAATTTTATGTAGAATCTAAAAATTTAAAAAACACAGGCTGATCTATTTAAAAAATGGAAAATTTTTACCGTTCCGGTTTTTTGGAGCACCCTGTATAGTATAGACGGAATTAATTTTAAAATAATCATCTCTTAACCCTTAATAAGCTTTGTCAAAAGTTTTCCGCTATCCTTAATGGTACAGGAGGATTTCTTACTGTTTTTAACATGCCGAAAAGGATTGCTTCTAATATTCTACTATACTCGGCCGAGTAATGAATATAAGACCGAGCACCGAGTACTCATTACTCGGTATAAATTCTGACCGAGCACCAAACTACTCGGTGCAGCCCTATACTGGACCCCCCCTATTTTGAATATCTGACAATTGTTTTTTGTTTTGTTTTTCTCAAAAGATGTAACTCGTTGTGTTGAAGCAACGTACCAAATTTGAAATTTATACAGTGTGACTAGTAAAGGTAGCATGAATGGGAATTTTTTTTTATTCATAACTTAATTCGAAATTTGACTTTGGCATCAAGTTCTGCTTCGATCGAGATAAAAATTAAGCAAAAAAATTGTAGTCCCGTGATTCGCATTATCTGTCAAATTTTAATTTTTCCAAAAAATAATTTAAAATTGGGGTTATTTCTTAAACTATCAAAAAAAGTTATAAGGAAAAGTTTTTTTTAAATGCAGTTTCTAGCCCACATGCAAAGCTGCATAAGATAATTTTTATTTTTTACCCATATTTTGTAAATTGCATCACTTTTGCAAAATAAGACTCAACACAACCTACATAAAACATCTTAGTTTTGACAATGCTTTATTTCAGATACATTTTCTTTAAAGTAGCGTCATATTAAATGTGTGTTTTCTACAAAATCAAAATTGGGCTATTAAAATTTGGTCGCATGTGATGCAAAGTTTATTTGTTTTTGACCCTGTATAAGGTAACTTCATAAAATAAGTATTTTTGAAAACGTAGTTTGTGTCTGAAAGTAATACATCTTAATAGGTATTAAGACAAAAAAAAAACAGTGTCATCAGTAAAGTGTTCAAATTTTAGTAGTGGGTAAAAAATCAAAATTATCTTATACATCTGAAATTTTGCATGTGGGCTAGCATTTAAAAAAAAACTTTCCTAATAACTTTTTTTGATATTTTCAGAAATAACCCCACTTTTGAATTATTTTTTAGAAAAAATTAAAACTTGACAGATAATGCGAATCACGTGACTACTATTTTTTTGCTTAATTTTCATCTCGATCGAAGCAGAACTTGATGCCAAAGTCAAATTTCGAATAAAGGTATTAATTAAAAAAATCCCACATGATGCGGATTTTACAGGTCACACTTTATAATACTCGAATTATTCAAAAAAATTAGGTTTTTATTTTAAACTTTGGCGTCCTGTATATCGAATATAAGGGTAAAAAATAATAAAAACTGCATTATGAAAGTCGTATTATTTTTGCTCAAGGAATATATGGTCAACGATTGACCTCCTTTTTCCGGGCACCCCGTTTTATATCGCTTTAATAAGGAAACAAATATGAGGTATGTCCTTAAACAGCAAAAATACAGTAAAAACAATTTAACAATATCATTTCGCTTAATTAGTCTATTATATTACCTATGTTTCAGTGTTATAGCAATTTTTTCACTTCCTAACTTCTTTAATTCGTTTTTATTTTACCATTTTTCATAATAGTAAACATATTAGACAAACACTATATTTAACCGAGGGTTTGTTAACCGAGGGTTTTAAGCAATATTTATCACATAAGAATTTCTACTTTTATGGGATATACAAAAAAACCTAATATCATGTAAGTATCTTTAATACTCGTACATATTCACCAAAATTTTTTTAATTTACTTCCGATGTGAAAACCCGATATTTTTCCCGTTTTAAAATATCCGAAGTAAACGAAATGTCTCTAGAAAGTCTAGTCCAATTATACTAACTAACTTTGGAGTCGAAATAACGTTGGTAATATCGAATATAATTCACCTCGAAAATTAAAGACTTGGATTGTCTTTATTTGCATTAAATCACAACGTATCAACTAGTATGTATCTCCAGTCGCTTTCAGGTGAATACTAAATAAGTAAAGCAGCTCTCAGCTCAGAGCAGCTTATTTAGTATTCACCTATAGACGACTAGATACATACGACTTTAAACGTTGTGATTTAAAACAAATAGAGACAATGCAACTCCAAAACTCTTCAAGAAACATCATCGTTTCCAACTTTTAAATATACACTATAATTCTCCTAGTTGGGACAGGTCAGGTCAGGTATGGTCATTTCTGGTCGGTCACCGACGAATTCACAACGTCTCCACGACGTTAGGGCGACGCGACATCTGCTATTCGATGTTTTTGAGGTACTAGTCATATACCAACTACTATTTGTACCTATCACAACGTCAAATTTGGTTAAAAATACGTTGGAAATTAGGAGGATGTTCCTTTGGACTACTTTGATAAGCGCAAATGTATTTCTTATCGGTTTAAAGTGGGTGTATGTCTATTGCATTGGTTATTATCTTCAGAAGAAGTATTTTTAATGATACCGTCGAAACATGAACTATCAATTTAATAGAGGACTAAAATTGAAATCCCTTTTTTTAGTGAATACTTGGGATTATTTTTATTAGCTTTTTCTATATCCCATAATATTTAAATCAAATCTCTTCACTATAAAATAAAATAAGGTAATTTTGTATAATATACTAAAGAATTAACATCCCTTTAAGTTAAAGGAATCTTTATTAACTCCGCCATTATTCATTGCGGATTTTTTGAAAATCCGCCATTTTTACATGTAATAATACTCATCTGTATTGCTATAAATATTTTTGTTTTATTTTGAGCCTCTTAAAGCCCTGTAAACGTTTTTTTTTATACAAAATTGAGTTTATGTTTTAGTCTCTTTTAGCTACAAAACACTTTTTCTAAAACATAAAAATATAAGAATTTTTAATTATTATTATAAAATTTACTTTTGGCTAATAAGGGTATTATAATCTATTTCACCTTTTCTAATAAATACAATTAAATAGGTAGGTACGCGTGATTTAAAAAAAATTGTTCAGTATACAAATGATTTTTTTAAGCGAGCATGTTTATCAACCACGTGAATGGGTATGGCGACTGCTTTTGCTGCATGAAATCAGAGCTCATTGAAAATCAGTCTCACGAAGCATTGGAGGTGCACTAATTTTTTATATTTGTTACTACTTGAACTCTCGAAATATTTCAAAAGTATAAAAGCCACTTATGTGGGTTGTTGACATCGATTAGAGTAGGTACTCAACGATAGTGGAGATGAGGGTGCGGGTTGAGATAAGTTTCGGTTATTTTTATGCCATATAGGTATCCTTAATGTCTTGGCAAACCCTTTAGTGGCATTAGCGATTCTGGTTTACTACCTATTTTAGTAAAATGATTATAACCTTTATAAAAAACCCTTTTTCTTTGGTTATATCTACGACTCTGGATTTGTGTGTTAATGTGACAAAAAAATAAACCCTTGTGGTTTATACATAGGCATCTTCATGAGTAATAGTTTTAGCAATAAATACTAAAATATTATTATTAGGTAGAGAATAATCTTGTATTAAAAGAATTATGTTAACAAATACATAAGCAACTTTTTAAACTAAAAAATATATTAATTTCTCACTTCTATTAGAAGGTAGCTCTACAACTAAAAAAAGCAATGTGTGCTACAAGCATGCGCTTTGCCCTCTTATAATGTTTAAGTACCTTTTAGTACAACTTAATACGATAATGTTTTTAATTTCGTTCAGTGGTGATGATGTGATTCTATTAAAAAAGAAGCATTCCTGAAATTGTTTTATCAAATTTGTAGGTAGGTATTGATTTTCTTCACATTTTCATACATTCATCATTTGGACAATGACCTCCCTCAATTAGTCTCTTTTTAAGTAACTTAATCTTTATTACGTTTAAGATGCATCCTATCGGCAAAACGTTTGTTCGAGTTTGTTTTTGAACGTCTCCGCAGTATATTGGGTCCAAGCGAGCCTTGACTACTACTCTCTGTTTCGTTTACCAGACAAATTTTAATGCGCAAGCGTGCAAGAGAGAAATAAACGCTTGATACTACTGCAAGGAAAGACAAAGAAAAATCATCTGTTGGGGCTAGAAGCCAAATAAAATTTCGATGAGGCTCCGATGAACGTTCCATTGTGCAGAAACGCGTGGTAAGAAGAGCCTACGAGTTACATTGCGGGAGCAGTTCTCCGTTTTGTTCCTAGGAAAATTTGTCGATTCAAGTGCTCAACCCATTTCTGCAGCAAGGAGAATTGTATACTTAATGTATATTATTATATTTAAATATTCATTGTCTGTGTTAGTTTGTCGGGTTTGATAATTTGTAGTATTTTATTATTATTTACAGTACTAAGAGGACAAAAATTGGGTTTATTTATTTGTCAATGGATAAACAAAAAAAAATTGGCTCTATTTGTTTTCAACAGTATTGTTTTAAGTTGCACCGAAGGCATTATTTATTTGTTTACCGCAAAAAAAGTACGTGTAGCAAAATACCGTGTGATTTAGGGCATTATATTTCTCTAGTTTGTTTAGATCTGTTACTGCAGCTTAAGCCCCAATTTTATTAAAACCTATCTAGATCTACCTGGTTAATTGATCTTTGGAAGTCCGTATTTTTTAGTAGGTAAGTAAATTCTACGAAAATGGGTAGGTATAGCGTCTTTTTCAAAGTATTTTCCACCTCAATTTTTTTTACCCGCGTTTCTCGTTTTAAATTTTTACGACAATCTTACTTATCAATTTACAGTAGTATATTTTTGGTAATTTGTCACAAGTTGGTAGAGTTTTAAAGATAAATAAGTATTTTTTTTGGCCCTAAAATAACTGCCATAATAAAGTCAAACAACAAAATATTGTGTATAATAGACAGTCTAAAAGTCTTGTTCTAACTAACTGAGATATCCCTATACAATAAGGTTGTATTAAAATACAACGAGACCTTATTGCGTAAGGATTTTTCAGGTGGTTAGAGAAATTATCTTCTCTCATAATATGAGTGGTTTCAAATTTTAAATGTATATTATTTTGATACAACTGTGTTTTCACTGGTTTTTATATTATATAATATAGTCACGTAATTGTGACTTTTAGGGCCTTTTAAATATATATTTATCCTTAATATAGGTCACAATATTGAAAAATCTTCCTTAAAAATATGCTTTAGGTTACTACTTCCATATTACATAAACAATTTTTGTTTATACATACTTCTATTAATCTAAAAACAACAATCTAATAGCATATTTTCAAAGATTATATAGGCATACAGTACGTTAAGTATATTTTTAATAGCTTCGTTAATCCAAGCAAAGTAAATTAAAAACCAAATAAACTTGAAGACATTATATATAAAAATGTTAAAAATTATTATAGTTAATATCTCAAAAACGAACGAATTTTAGGTACCTATACAAGTATGAAAATGCTGTGTCCGCCCATATATGTAAGTACTAGTAAGGTAAAAATATTAACTATAAGTACCGACAGCAAAGCAAACAGAAATAGGTAAATTATGTTGCGTAATAAAAAATGTATACAGGGTTAGGAGAAATTACCAAGACGGTCGATACTTTCAGAAGATATAGGAGTTTCATATAAAAGTTGTAAGGCTTTTAAAAATGTACATAATATCTGTAATAAATTGGAATATACAGGTTCACCAAAAAGTTGTTGGGAATTAAAGTCACATTTTTTTAAAATGAATATTATCACTTATTTAGATGGTTGGGTTAATTTAGAATATTTTTTATTAACCACGCGTTAGGCCAAAATTTATTAGTTTTCTAGATATCATGGCATTTTGATCAGTTACAAAACACAAAATAAATTTCAATAAACAATTTATTAAGTTAACATGTACTTAGTCGTATTTACCTGAAAAATAAATAAGGTATGGCCTTTGACAATAATAATTTGGCATGTGAAAGTCATTTTCTTCTGCCAGAATTAAGCAAACAAGGAAAGAGCATAGCGTTTTTACTTACTGAAACAGAGGAACTTGATATTTTAATGTTAAGGGGGTATGCCGATAAACAGAGATCATATCAGGAGGTATGTGATATTTATAACAATTTGCACCCAGACAGGCAAATTTAAAAAAAAACAGTTTTTCGAACTGTAGAGCGTTGCAGAATTACTGGAAGTGTAAAAAACCAACCAGGATCTGGAAGAAAGACCTAGTAGTATCACCGCCGATAATAAAAAATTAGTCGTTCTGCAGACAATCCACCGATCAGCTTGCTTTGGATCATTAAATTGATCATCATTTTTCATACTGAGAAAATGTATCCATACAAACTTCAGGTCGTAGAAGAACTTTGAGACGTTGACTATGATCGAAGACTAGAATTTTACGAAATAATTGCGAGAAAAATTGATGAGAACCCGCATCAACAATATAGGTTTTCGGATGAAGCAACCTTTACACTACACGAAACGGTCTATAAACAAAATGACCGATACTGGGGGCAAAATAACTCAAAGTGAAGAACTGCATTCCCAGAAAAAGTTAATGCCTGGGGCTGGGCTGGATTGTTTGCGGGACATGTAATTGGTCCCTTTTTTATTAAGAGAAATTTGAACGGTGAACGATATATCCAGCTTCTTCGGCAAGAAATTGTTTCAACTATAAACAATTTAACTTCCTATATTAACTCATCCTTATGTCAGCAAGATGGAGCTCCTCTGCATTTTCCTCGTGTAATTAGAGAATTTTTGGATGTTACGTTCCCAAATAGATAGATATGAAGGAAAGGGTCTATCGAATGGCCTTCACGATCTCCCGATCTTTCGCCCTTAGATTTATTTTATTGGGGTCATACCTATGTAGATTTTTAAAAGCCTAGAACTTTTATATAATGCATTTTTGCTAACTCCTGTATCTTTCGAAATAATCGACTGTTCTGCTAACTTCTCCTAACCATATACTTATTTAATATTAATTAAATTGAAGCGGGAGGCAGACAAAGTTCCTCCATACCTATATAATAAGAACAGAAATTGTGTTAAATAAATACGTAAAACGAGATTATGAATCAAAAGAATATATATTAAAAACTATTAAAAACTCTTCTGTTACGTATCTGAGGCGTTCTTTGTGTAGTATTCAGTATCAATAATTGTAAAACGCTACTGATCAAAAGGCGGTAAATAAAAGCAAAAATACAAGCCTACCGGAAAAATGTGAATGTTAAAAATCAATATTTTAAAAAGCTCGTGTTTAAAATATTGACTGGGTGTGTCGTATCGGGAGGTACTGTTAATTCAAACTATTGACGTCACCAAACGTTTGCGAGAGCAAACATTGACTAATCGATCATAGACACGCCCCCCGACAACTAGAAAATGCTTGTCAATGAACGGAGCCCAAAAGCGTTTACCCAGATCTTATCTAGCACTGGCAAGCCTGAACAATGTCAAGAAAACTCACTATGCACTCGACGGCACAATAATACACAATAAAATGAACTGAGTAAGGATAAACGGCTTACATGTCCCTATCTTCGATTTTTATTATCTTTCCAATAGTGTCAACTTCCGGTCAAACCGGAAGTATTATGTTTCTTACATCTGAGGCTTAAAATTTGAGTAGGAAAGTCAATGGACAAGTCCTTATGGTATATCGTTTGTAAATTCAGCACTTTCACGTATAATTCTTCTTCACTTAACGAAGTTAAATTCTCGGGATATAAAAAATAAAATTAATTATGAAATGAAATACCTGTGAAAAGCAAAGCTAGCAGCAAATTTTAAAGGGGCGGTCAATGTGGGCCCCCGGCTAGCCCCCCCCCCCCCCCCCGTGGTGCCGGGTCTGCGGCCACGCCAAAAACTGTCCAGCAAAAATATAAACGTAAACGGCTTGAAGTAACAGTACACCCTCTTCGTATAAAAGAAATATACGAAAGTACAAAGTTTACTTTTTCAAACAACCCGGGTGATTCTTAATCAAATTAAGTATAAACCAAATCTGCATGATATATCGATTAATCTTAGTCAACACCTCTTGATCAGCAATCATTCCCTCGTCCAAGAACACTACACAAGGTCGCCGAGATATTCACTGTTAAAAATACTGCAAAGACCCATAGAAGTCCAGGTTCTCGTGTTGTCAGTAGACCCACGACACCGGTATCCATTGCGGGGTGGTCTGGACCTTCTCGATGGCGTTCTCCAAGGCAGCGATGGTCTCGTCTATGTCGTTATTGACTATGGTCAGGTCGAAGTAGTGGCCGTAGGCGTGCCTAAGCATCTCGGATTCTTTGGCTAGACGTTCTAAGCTACCGTCAAACTAGAAGGAATTTTATTAAGGTTTCGTTAGTTAATTTAAAAACATATCAATACTATAATAATCTCTGTTCTCTAACGGATTTGAGACGAAGCATTTTTGTACAAGTAAAACTTTACTTACATCTGCAATATTTTGCAGTACTGGTGCTGCAATAAATACAACATAAGGAGCGAATTCCGCTGTCCTAAGGACTTTTAAGGCCTGTGGTTCTACGTCGAGAATTGCCATTTTACCTTCTTGATGGATTTTTCTTATCGTATCCAACTTAAAAGAAAAATATGATTATATTTAATATGTGCGACTTGTAACGTTATTATTATTATACAGGGTGTTCATTTGAAAAGTTCCCACCTCGATTTTCCTGCTTTAAAATGAGAATGTGGAAAATCGCTCGGACCCGTCGATTTTCATTTCGAGGGCGACATCTTTTGCTTATATTGTCAATCTTGTTACTTCAAGCCCCTAGGAGGGAGGGGGGGTAAGATCTAAATCTTAAATAGATACCCCTATTTTATATAATTTTTTTGGATTCTGCATAAAATTCTAAACATTTTTTAATAAAATCATTATTAGTCTATACTTAACAGTTTCCGAGATATTTACTGTTGAAAAATGACATTTTTGAACCTTGACAGCGTCTAGCTTTCTAACTGTACGTCTTAGAGCAAAACGGCTTACATGTCCCTATCTTCGATTTTTATTATTTTTCCAATAGTGTCAACTTTCGGTTAAACCGGATGTAAAAAATATAGTACTTCCGGTTTGACCGGAAGTTGACACTATTGGAAAGATAATAAAAATTGAAGATAGGGACATGTAAGCCGTTTTGCTCTAAGACGTCTAAGACGTACAGTTAGAAAGCTAGACGCTGTCAAAGTTCAAAAATGTCATTTTTCAAGAGTCAATATCTCGGAAACTGTTAAGTATAGACTAATTATGCTTTTATTAAAAAATGTTTAGAATTTTATGCAGAATCCAAAAAAATTATATAAAATAGGGGTATCCATTTAAGATTTAGATCTTATCCCCCCCCCCCCCCCCCTCCTAGGGGCTTGAAGTAACAAGATTGACAATATACGCAAAAGATGTCCCCCTCGAAACAAAAATCGACGGGTCCGAGCGATTTTCCACATTTTCATTTTAAAGCAGGAAAATCGAGGTGGGAACTTTTTAAATGAACACCCTGTATACAGAGCTATGATAAAGCATTTTATATAGAAAAGCGCCCACCCATCAAGAATCGCTCGGCCCCGTCAAATTTCTTATATTAAAATGCAAATTTTTTTTTAGAAAAAATATATACCTATATATAAATATACTGGGTGGATCACAAAATTAAGTGTATCAACTTTTATTTTTTAAATAAATATACATCAATCGTTGAGGCCTTTACTTGATGGAAGTTTTGGCAGAAATTTTCATAAAAAACATGAAACAAATAATACACAATAGTAAAATGGCAAACAAATTTATTTACTGGTATCGATATGTGGATGATATTTTTGCTTGTTTTGTAGGTACAGGTACAGCTTGATAGTTTTTGGAATATTTAAACTGAACATAAGAATATTAAATTCACCATGGAAATGGAAGAAAATAGCTCTCTGAACTTTTTGGATTTAACAATTACCAAAGTCGCAAATAAACAAAATTTTTCCATTTACCACAAACCATCACATACTGATACAACAATTCACAAAAGCTCCTCTTACCCAATACAGCACAAGCTAGCTGCATATCACAGCATGATTCATAGATTGACTAGTGTTCCTTTATCTGCCAACAACTAATCACGAATTAAATTTAATTAAACAAACGGCCATTAATAATAATCATCTATGATTGATACCATAATATCGAAAAAACTAAAAAAGAAGGCTTTTTCTGAAACCTACCCTCTTATAGAGGAAAAACCAGGCCTCTTTAAAACTATCACTTATTTTGGAAACCCATCGGATAAAATTAAAAAATACCTTAATCAAAGGAATATTAACGTCGCTTATAAACCTAAAAACTCTTTGGTAAATTTTTTAAAAAACTATAAATCAAAAACCAACAAGGGTTTAGATAGAGATAATAAGATAATAAATCGGGGGTTTACCAATTAAATTGTGGCTCTTGTCCCAAAACTTATACAGTGATCGGCTAAAATATGGAACAAATTCATTTAAAAATCAGGTAGTCATTTTTTGAAAAAACGCTCGGACACGTCGATTATAATTCTTTCTTCCGGATTTTTTGCCTCAAAAATAAATTATACCGGGTGTGTCAAAAAGTAGATGTAGCAAATTTTTTTGTTTTTTAAATAGAACCCTCCTATTTTTACTTATTACCCTAATTCTACGTCAAATTCTGCGCATAATTCATGTAGCATACTCTATCCTTATCTCTAACGGTTTTAGAGAAAAATTACATCATAGAAAAATTCTTTAAAAAAAGGTACATGTACCTACTTAAAGGTAAACAGGTAAATTTAAATGAATTCTTACTACGATAGCAAGTCATGTGTCAATCAAAAGTTAGTTTAGGTATAATTTTGAAAAACGGTGATCAACGGTGTGCATTTAAATGAAACACAAAGAATCGAAATTTTAATTTTAATTGGATGTGGAGACAAAACAAGAAGTCAAGAAGAAGTTTGTAACTTGTTTAACGCTAAGTTTCCAGACAAGATCTACAGTAAGTAAAATTGAGAAGAAATTCAGGGAAACAGGGAATGTAAAGGATCGTCTACGGCCAGGTCGTCCAAAAATTAGTGAAAACTCACAATTGAACATTTTGTTAGAGGTTGAAGATAATCCTCATAGTGCATCCACTGAAGTAGCCCTTAATAATGATGTTAGCCGACGATCTGTGTTGCGGGTATTGAAACAAGAAAAGTACCATCCGTAAAAAATTAGGTTGCTGCACGAGCTACACGAAGATGATCCCGACCGCCGACTACAGTTTTGTGAAACTATGATGGAAATTTGCAACTTAAATCTATTTTTCCATCGCAACATACTTTTTAGCGATGATGAGCGAAATGTTTTGTTTGAATGGTTCGGTAAACAGACAAAATTTTCGGTATTGGAGTACAAATGGATGAGAGAACAGCACACGCAATACCCACAAAAAGTAAATGTTTGGGCAGGGATATTAAATGATAGAATTATTGGACCTTTTTTCTTCGATGGAAATCTTACAGGAGACCGGTATTTACAATTTCTTCAAAATGAATTAATTCCCACACTAGCAACGGATTTTCCAAATCCGAATCAGCCTCATCTACCAGAAGCGTCTATTTGGTTTCAGCAGGATGGTGCTCCGCCTCATTTTGCTCGACAAGTACGAGAGTATTTGAATACTGTATTTCCCGAACGATGGATAGGTAGAAGAGGACCCATAGAATGGCCTGCAAGATCTCCCGATCTTACACCCATGGATTTCTTTCTTTGGGGTTATTTGAAATCAAAAGTGTATAAGGATAAACCACAAAATTTGGAAGACTTAAAATTTAAAATTAGATATGAAATTAGGCAAATTAATGAAAATACTGTAAATAATGTTTTAAAAGGGTTTTTAAGTAGATTAGCATATTGTCAAGAAGTTAATGGTTTGCATTTTCAACACTTAATAAACTAATTTTTTAACCTTTTTTTAAAGAATTTTTTTTTATGATGTAATTTTTCTTTAAAACCGTTAGAGATAAGAATAGAGTATGCTACATGAATTATGCGCAGAATTTGACGTAAAATTAGGGTAATAAGTAAAAATAGGAGGGTTCTATTTAAAAAACAAAAAAAATTTGCTACATCTACTTTTTGACACACCCGGTATAATTTCTTTTTGAGGCAAAAAATCCGGAAGAAAGAATTATTATCGACGTGTCCGAGCGTTTTTTCAAAAAATGAATACCTGATTTTTAAATGAATTTGTTCCATATTTTAGCCCATCACTGTATAGGCCAAACAGGTCGGTCATTTAAAACGAGAATTTTGGAACATAGAAGAAGTTTTCTCAGTCATAAAACCGACTCAACTTATTCTAATCATCTTTTACAGGAACAACACAATTATGATAACAAATTTAAAATTTTACATATTGAAAACAATAAGGGTCAAAAACTTAATATTTTGGAAAGTTTAGAAATAAATCGATTGAAAAATTCCGGTGCATTATTAAACGACCAATTAGAACTAAATAGTTCCCCTTTGCTAAATCTGCGTCAATAATCTAAATAGGGTTCTTTGGATTTCCCATAAGATTAAGATATACTATACCGACAATAATATTTAAGTTTACAACACCTAAACAGTGTTAAGAACATATAGTTAAATAATTAAGCTTGTAATGTCTATACCTGAATTGAGTAATTAAGTATCTAGACCATTTTGTTATTGTATCTACTGAAATAAAATTAGTTAGCACCATATACCCGAAGAAGCTACAATGTAGCGAAACGCATCGTGTAAAGAAAAAGTTTTTCAATGAAAGTGGAAATTTGACAAAATAAATTGTCTTTTATTGACATATATTGTACAATTTTATTTTAGTTCATTATAATATTTCGTTAAGGATTAAAGATAGGTGCATGATTTATTAAAATTATCTAGAATTGATTGTAGCATGTAAAATGTAAAAATTTACAATGTTTCATTGAACCAATTAAAGTTGATACACGTAGCATTTTTATGATGAACCCATATTTTTCTTTAAAAAAGTGTATTTAAAAAAAACACGGTTCCGAGTGATTCTATAAAAAAAAACCTGTATAAACTTTCTAGGTTTATTGGGAAATAGCAGCCAAATTTTTAAATATACAGGGTGTTTCTAAGAACTGTTACTAAACGTCAAAGTAGAATAATATGCGATTGTTGTTGCGTTTCGATATGTATTATAAATGAGCACAATAATAGGAAAATAAATTAATATAAATTTACCTTTGTTCCGTACATGGCATCTTCATGTGTCCCATATTCGAGATACTCATTCGCCGCTATGTCAGTCATCATTTCGTCATGCGTGACGAAAAAATAATTGCGGCCATTTTCTTCATCTGCCCGTGGTTGTCTCGTTGTATCTTAAACAAAAGAAAAACCTTTTAAATTTGTGTTTTTAACACGCTTTTATTAGCTTCACCTGTATGTTTGTTTGTTTGTTTGTCCGGACCTATGTATGTTTGATTATAACCGACTTCTTTGAACCCGATTTTGACCCACTTTAAACGGTCAGATTTAATTTAAATTGTGTAGACTTATCAAGAACCGCTGACAATACAATAATTTAATAAGTTTATCTCATTATCCTGAGCAGGATCGCCGGAATTAAATCATTTCCTTACAGCTCCTCTGTATGAGAGTGAGAGAGATAGAGCTCACCGTATGAGCATGCGTACTATCTACCTACTTTCCGGCCCGAGTACTCGGCTTAATAGTGTTGGTACATTATTTCATTATTTAATAAATTAATCAAACTAAAAACCGGAAAATAAATATAGTTTAAAATAATTCTTGAAATTCTTAATATAGGCAGAAAATAATAATAAACGATAAACATTAGTATTATTGTGAAAAAAGCGTGGGGAGCTTTGTGCTATATTTTTCGTATATCGAGCACCCCACGCTCCTTTTTTCACAATTATACTAATGTTTATCGTTCATTATTATTTTCTGTCTATATTAAGAATTTCAAGAATTATTTTAAACTATATTTATTTTCCTCTTTTTAGTTTGATTAATTTATTAAAGCGTGTTTTTTAGTTTTTTTAAACTATATTTATTAATATCATGCAAGCGTTTTGTTTCTTAGACCGTAAACAGTAGATTTCTTATATTTTCTACTACCGAAAGGTAATACTTTCTTGAAGTTTCTTGTAACAATACGAAACTATTAACTTTGCTTAATTTGAAACAAAACAACCTGATGTTGGAAACAAGTTTATTTTCATGTAGCTCAAATTTTCGTTTTTATTCTTACAAAAGTCAAAACTTACCAACTGTAGTAGCAAGAAAAGTTTCCAGTTTAGCATAATTAGAGTAGTTTCTTTGTGCTCAGCTTAGCAACTTGGCTTAATATTAGTTTACAAGCATTTCTCCAACTTCCAACTGACGTAAGAATAGATAGAATCAACAATTATAATTATATAGCGCATGCAGCTGCGTGTTACCAAACTAACTTTAAAAGTTTTCGGTATAGTTCCGAGAAACCGTTTTGCTTTGTGTCGTTTAAAAGTTGGGAAAGTACGAAAAACTTCAGCTGCTGTTGCTTTAGTAATTATTTCACTTAAAATCCTATTTTAAGTTTTAAATAGCCAAGCCATTGAATATCAAACTATAAGAAGGCCATATAAGCAGATTTCCTAAATCTGCTACGTTAAATTCATAGATGGCACAATGAGTTCACCAACAATAAAGCGTGTTGATGCAGCCACTAACGACAAATCTTTTCACTACTAAATTAAAACATTGTTGCCGCCTGTCTGTTTGCACAAACATAACTTTTAATTGAACCCTAAGTCGTTGAGTTTTTTAAATTTATTTTTATAGCTTATCGTAAAACTTGATTTCACATAAGTACCTACACCTATCCTAGATTTAAGTAGCTTACATTTGTTTTCCTACCTATAGTATAGTCTAGACCTAAAAATCTCCCTATTTTTAATTGCTTTGTAGCATATAATATTTTAAACCTTTTGATGTTCCAACGTATTGACTGCCAAGTTCTCTATTTCTAACAGAATTAAATTACCACTCTCACTATTCAATACATACCTATGCTACAACGTATATGATGGGTAAAATATGAATGATGTGCGGTTTGTATAACTTGGTTTTTATTTGCAATTATTACTACTTTCCAAAATGGTTAAAATAAGTAGGTTTTACTTTCTTACTTAAGAAACATCCAGTTTGTTTGTATTAGTGTATTACGTATTTTGCTATTTTTCGACAAAATAAAACCTATTTTAGTTATACTTGCTGTCGCTTTTTATCTACTTTTATTTGTATGACATTTAACACCTAATGCAACGGTAAAATCATTATGAAAATCGGTTCAATTAGCCCAGAGTAATCAGCGTACATATTATTATCAAAAACATACATTCGGCCGGAATTGAGAACCTCCTATTTTATTGTCTGTTAAAAATGCTTAAAAATTCCAATAACATATGATATGCGGCAACACCACGACATCACATCAGTGAATTTGAGGCAGCTGTTGCCGAGGCGCTGCATTTATAACTATAGATTTACGATCAACTCCACAATGGCGGCCAAACCGTCTCCAATACAGTCTAAAACATGGTTGTCAAGTTTTCTCGAAGATCCGCTATTCTTATACATAGTTTGATATTCAATGGCCAAGCATACAAAACAATCTTGAAAAGGGTTACACATCCTATCACGAATTTAAGCCGAAAGCGCTAAACTGCAATCGATTTACAACAAAGATAACAATGAAGTGCTTTGGCTACCTTAAAGACCTGGCAACCAGAAACAACTATATGTTCTCCTATGGGTTCCTGGTCCCTCTGGCATAAAAGGCAGTGAAAAAACAGATTAACCGGCCAGAGCTGGATCTGTTCAAGATTTCAAGGGCCCTTGGAATATCAAAACAGGCAACTACAACAATATTAGACAGATGAGCGCAAAAACAATATCTATCTCGATGGAACGATACACTCAGTCACATACACTTACAAGATAGGCATATTCTCATCTTCCTTATCATAACAAGCAGACGTTAAGTGCAATGTCCCCTAGCAGCCAATCAAAAATGTAACTTAACACTCAGTACAGTAGGTAAAATCTCTTCAATGACCGCTGACCGTTACGTCACAACTAGTACTTAACTTTCTAACATTCGTGAACTAGGTGAGATAGTAAATTTGCGTCAATAATGAATGTCGTATAATTTTACCAGTCAAAAAAGTTTTATTGTCATTTTTGACAGTGACATTTTTAATCAACATTATTTCAAAAAGTCACGGTATTGTAAAAAAGAACAAGCATTCTTTTAAAATTATTTGGTTATTTTCAAAGAGAAAGTGATGCAGGAAAGACTTTTACTTAACCCAGTTTACCAGGTAAGTAGATATAATAAAGCAGGAATTGTGAAAACGTAAATAATAAACATGAAAAATATATGGCTATGTTCTTATAAATACCCATCTGTTTTATGGTGTTTCTGATGCTTTGGGTGTTTCGTTTTTCCCTTAAAACCTGTTTTTCTGGATGAAACCTGGATATACAGTAAAATGGCTTTTAGGCAAAGTTGGCAAAATTCATACAGTTAAAAAAAATCGTCAGAGGGTGTACGGTATATTATTGTACATACATGCTGGTTCAGAAAATGGATTTGGGAATAATTTAAGTTTGATATTCAAGTCTGGCCTGAAATCTGGCGGTTATGATGATTCGATGATTAGTGAAAACTTTGACAAATGGTTTGAAAAAAAATTTTTACCAAACTTGGAAGAACCGTCGTCATATTCTGGGCTAATGGAAAAAAATCCAAATGCAAGTTGGTCAAAAAGATTACTTATTGCATGGTTAGAACTATTTGCAGTGAAGAATCAGATCTGGATAATAGTGAAACAATATATCCCACCCAAACTATATAATTTTTTTAATTATTATTATTTTATTTTAATATGTTGGACGAACTAGCATTGCAACATAGACATCAAGTTTTAAGACTTCCTCCAATATCATTGCCACTTTAGTTCTAACAAAATGGTTTGGGCGGAATGTAATCGCTGTTATGATGAAAAAATATGTTCTATGCATCCTGTAACAAATGACGTAGTTTTGGGTGTGTGGAATGAAGTCATAGAAAATGTAACAGAGGAAAAATGGAGAAATTATGTAACACACTCTAATAAAATTATAAATGATGTGTGGGACCGGAAAGATTGATCGATGCTTTTTATTATTAACTTGAACAAATCTGATGATCATCCTTGCGGAGATTATTTATTTTTATTGTTAAAAAGCTGTATTTTGTTGTGTTGTAATTTTTTTATTATATTTTCTTCTTTATGATTTTATGAATAAGATGAAAATATTTGAAACCAAAATTTATAGACTGATGCTCTAGCTATGCACTAGACAAAAATATATGATTCAATTATAAATGAGTTTTCAATAAATTTAAATCAATTAAAAATTTCATATTGATTTTCAAAAACAAAATGTTTCATCCCATGACACCTTTTACCCTACATAAACTACTTATTTCTGACTTCATTAACAGTATAAAAATAATAGTTGAAAATTTGAAAAAACGCTCTTGTATTTTACTTATTCACATGCTTCCGTCTTAATGTAGATCAAGCCTAAGAAAAATCATAACCTTTACCACCCGTAAGTCAAACTGACTGAATTAATTTACTACATATCGGAAATATGGAGAATATGACGTAACGGATATACGAACAATAGTAAACCCTTCCAGTACTAACAAATATACACAAATTATTCAACTGGTATGCGCCAGCAGTATTATCAATAATTATTACTACAAAGTAAACTGCAAATTTACTTGATCTTACAGTATTATGAATATGCCGAAGTTTTACCTCTGTAAATAAATTCGGTCGATACAAAAATTTTTTTTCGATAGTATGGGAAAATCGTTTTACTTCGTGAAATCCCTACAGTATAATTAATAAGGAACAAAGCAGCGGTTTTTGTGTACCTCAAAACTTTTGCCTAAATAATACATTAAGCTTCTAAAGAAACTTTGACTGTCAAGAGAAAAAGCCAAATAAACGGCTGTTTCGGCGAAAACTGTTACAAAGTTTAAAAGCTTTTTTGCCAAATTTAATGTGATCTCTGTACTTGCTTAATGTGTATCGTATTAAAATTTCGCTGGTTACGACCTGCGATAATTCAATCAGGTATAGAGCCAAAATGTCAAATCGAAAACATTTATAAAAAAAGCTAGAAAAAAATTTCAAAATAATTTAATGCAGCATAAAAAAGACATTGTCTTAAATTACAACACACTATAGCTATCTATATAGATAGTCAAGCAGCCATAAAGGCAATTTGCTCCGGCAGTACTAAGTCAAAACTAGTAAGGTGCTGTTGCAACAATCTCTGCACACTTGCTACTCAACATCGAATCACCTTCTGTTGGGTTCCTGGACACAGCAACATATATGGCAACGAGACTGCTGATGCGCTCGCCAGGGAGGGCGCAAGCGTCAGTTGTCGAATTAGCAGAGACTACTGTGGCTAGACCACTGGGATCAGTCAAAGAAGACATAGATCGAACAGCTAAACAACTTGCGCAAAGCATATGAACAGGGCTTACAACTTGTAGCATCTCCAGGCAATTGTGGACCCTACTTGATAACAGGAGAACCGCAGAGCTATTACAGCACAGTCGAATGGACCTAAGAAACATCACTGCCATAATCACCGGACATTGCCTGTTAGGTAGACACGCTGAATGTATGCAAATACCAACTAACGAATTCTGTAGAAGTTGCAGATATGAAGAAGAGGAGGAAAGTATTCAGCATTTCTTGTATGAATGCCCCGGCCTCGCGAGAAGAAGGTTCAATGCCCTGGGCGAACCATTTTTTAATGATCTGTAGGAAGTGAGCAGCTTGCAACTGGGTCGACTTACTAAGTTTATTAACAGCAGTGGCTGGTTTAAATGAGCCGTCAAGATTCTTCTACGGTCTACGTCGCGTTAACCATCAGGAAGCTGATGCGGATAGGTTCCGCGGAACATGTGTGTTATCACAACGGTTCTTATAGGACTACGTGTGACTGTTTGGTCAATGCCAGAGGTGTGCCACTCTAACCTAACCTAAATCACAACACATAAAATAAAGTATATTTCTCGATATTCCAAAGAAAAACATCTAAATAAAATATTCCCATTAGAAATTTTAAAACAAGGAATCCTTAATTGTCCAATTGCACTTCAATCAGTATCAAATATGCTAAACCTCAGTAAAAAGGGGCAATCTCTTAAGGTTCCGGAAGAAAGACTTTAGGAATAGGTACTAAGTTAATATTAAAAAAACTACTTACGAGGTATAGGGTAGGCATACTGATCGGGATGTCTCGCTATTAACGTGTTTTTTATATGTCTTCTTCCGACTCCGTGAGCACCGAGTAACACCAGTGTTTTCCTTTGGAACGCTGGATCAGTCACTGTGAAACAAATAAATTTTAAACATTTTTAAACCTGGGGGGTGTCGGTTTTTCAATCGCAACTAATAAATTTAGTTAAAAAATGTGGTCCGATGTAGAGTAGGTTTTTCTTTCGTCAAATCAGAACCATCCCCAGACGCGTTTCGCCATATTATGGCTCATCAGTAAGAAAGGTGAGGCTAACATCCGACGAAATAATGGAAACAAACATCGTTCCCCGACACTCCATCACTCGACAGTTCATCACACGACATCTCATGACGGACACTTCATCACGGCGACATCGTATCACAACGACACTTCATTACGGCGACATCTTATCATAACGACACTTCATCACATCCCATTTCATCACTACGCCAATTCACCACATCGTATTAAAGAAGCAACGTTGTCAAATGTTTTCACAGTTTTTACATTAGTTGACATACTACCCAATTGGTTCTAAAAGGTGTAGTGGCAACCGGTTTGTTCGTTGTTACCCAGAGCATTTTTTTTTAAATTTCATTGTGTGTGGTGAATTGGCGTAGCGATGAAATAGGATGTGATGAAGTGTCGTAGTGATAGGATGTCGCCGTGATGAAGTGTCGTAATGATGGGATGTCGCCGTGATGAAGTGCCCGTAATGAGATGTCGTGTGGTGAACAGTCGAGTGATGAAGTGTCGTGGATTCAACATACAGTTCAAACTTGAACAGTACACGACCGGGACCATCGGCACCAAGCTCAATCTAGTGTCGTTGTTCTACACTTCTAAAGCATACTCGCACCTCTTATAAACTTATACAGGGTTAGTTGAAATAACCGAAACGGCTAATTTTCTTTAAAACTACCAAGACTAAATCAATGAATTTTGATACAGGTGGATAACTTACAAAATTGAATTGAAAATTGACAATTGCCACGTCGCCACATTTTTAGTTTTTTCTGTAACTCAAGGAATGTTTTTTTTTAAAATGTAACACTACTCTTTTTTTATTGAATTCGATTCCTCCCATCAACATTACCATTTCCTGATAGTATCAAATTTTTATCTCAAATAGTTCTATGGGAAAAAAAGTTAATTAGTTACAACTCTAACTCTAAAAAAATCCAATGTTTCCATTTAAAAACGTTTCAAATAATGCGAAAAGGAAGGTTGGTAGACATAATGCACCTCATAGTATCGATAACGATAATAACAACAAACAACTACTAACAATAACATAGCTAGTAAAAATTACTTACATATTATAGTACACTACATTAATTTGATTATGAGATCGATAATATGTAAGTAATTTTTACTAGCTATGTTATTGTTAGTAGTAGTTAGTTGTTATTATCGTTATCGATACTATTAGGTACATTATGTATATCAACCTTCCTTTTCACATTATTTGAAACGTTTTTAAATGGAAATAGATTGGATTTTTTTAGAGTTAGAGTTGTAACTAATTAAGTTTTTTTCCCAAGAACTATTTGAGTTAAAAATTTGATATTTTCAGGAAATGGTATTGTTGATGGGAGGAATCGAATTCAATAAAAAAAAGAGTAGTGCTACATTTAAAAAAAAAAACATTCCTTGAGTTATAGAAAAAACTAAAAATCTGGCAAAGTCGCAATTCTCAATTTTCAATTTAGTTTTTTAAGTTATCTACCTGTACCAAAATTCATTGATTTACCCTTGGTAGTTTCGAAGAAAATGAGCCGTTCCGGTTATTTCAACTAACCCTGTATAAAGTCTGTTCAATGACCGCTGACCGTTACGTCACGACTAGTGCTTATCATTCTAACATTCGTGAACTAGGTGAGATAGTAAATTTGCGTAAATAATGAATGTCGTATAATTTTACCAGTCGAAAAAGTTTAATTGTAATTTTTGACAGTGACATTTTTAATCAACATTATTTCAAAAATGTGACGGTATTGTGAAAAAGAACAAGCGTTAATTTTAAAATTATTTGATTTTTTTTAAGGGGAAAGTGAGGTCGGAAGGACTCCTTTACGCTAGAGATGCACTAGACAAAAAAAATGTATTATTCAATTTTGAATTTTATAAATGAGTTTTATTTATTTTTCAGTAAATTTAAAATGATAAAATAAAAATGTTTTATCACATAATACCTGTTACCCTAAATAAAATACTTATTTTTGACTTCATTAAAAGTATAAAAATAATAATTAAAAATCTGAAAAAACGCGCTTATATTTTACTTGTTCACGTGCATCCGTCTTTATGTAGATCAAGCCTAAGAAAAATCATAACCTTTACCACCGGTAAGTCAAACTCACTGAATTAGTTTACGACGTACCGCAAATATGGTGAATATGACGTAACGGGCAGCGGTCATTGAACATACTTTAAATAAGTAAAATATTGAGAGGAAATTATATGAGAAGTTGATAAAAAAATATACGACTTTCTTTGTATTAAAGACGCTATTCTCTTGGATCAAAGTAGCAGTTTTTGAAAATAAAAATAACTTACTAGGTAACTTAACAACTTCTTCGTAGGTAACTAAATCTAATTGGTCGAAAACTGCGTTGTGCTTAGCCAAGTACTTGTCTTTATACTGTTTCTTTTTTCTTCCAAATATTGAGCAATTGACTGGAAAAAAATTATAACTTTTAGTATTCCATAAAGCACATTCTAAGTAAATTGTTACTTCTGCCATGCACATTGTAATGTTTTATTTTTCCCAGCATATCACAAGTTTTGAGAAAGAGTACCAGAAAGCCGCTAATTCACATGCTAAGGGAAATATCCATAACACACCATTCAGAATTATTAGTTATTTGGTGGAAAGAAATTATAAATATTCCGAATTCCTTGGGAAATTTCGGATTTCAGTTTTAGTTCTTAATATTTTACACATCCCGAGCAAAAAAAAAACGGGCATAATAAAATTTGGATTAAGTTTGCGGATTCATAACTTTTTTATTTTTACTCCGATTTACGTGATTTTTTAGAGGCTATAGATACATTTATTAGTTTTAATATGCTTATAGGTACAAATTTTAAGAGAAATTTAATTTTTGATATATTATACAAGGATAATCGAAAAGTTTTTTTTTGCTTAGTGTCAAAACACCCTGTGGAATAATTAAGAAGCAAAATTACTTCAAAATATCAGTTTCCATTAAGCCGCAAACATTCTTTGCATTTTGGTTTTTGGTTCATGTCAATACGTGCATTTGCTCTTACCCAAATGCAAAATGATCTTGATGATGTCAATAATTTAAATTTTTCCATAATTTTCTCATTGCCATTGCATTCCAAATAAAACAGACAATTAAAATGCAAGAAAACAAATGTTATTGTAATAATCAAGATTTAATAAACAAATAAATTTGCGGAAGAAGATGCCTATACCCAAGATTTAAGAAATAACATTTTCGCAAAACAAACTTTACAGGTACCAACAACAACTTTTTCACTTAAACACATATCGTCGGCTTAGTAAGAAAATCGCGTAACTCCAATTTTTCGGTAAAATAAGATTTTGGCGCCACCTTGTAACAAACTATTATACCCATCAATGAAAAAAATTGCAGATATCTGTAAGTATACGTTCCCGCTCAAATGCTTATATTGAAAACCATTTAACTCCAACTATCATCATTCTAAAATTGCAAAGCGCGTAACTCCAGTTTGGTTTATACATTTCTGTTGTGTGTAGCTCGCGTTGTGATATTTTTACAGGTAAGCTCTTTAAAATGATATTTTTAAAAGAAATAAATATTTTAATAGAAGTCACACTTATTTCTTAATACTGTTTTAACTTTACCTATGAATAAAATAGAATCTAATGATAATTAATTTGATGTAAATTAAAACTTGTGGACATAAGCGGTTTAAAAAATTATATTTATTTCTTTACCAGGGGAGATACGTGGTCTTCCTTAAGGAACATAGCGTATCTCCCAACTTTTATTTAAATTTTTTTTAGAAAAATGCGTAAGTCCATTTTTGATTAAAATTACTTCCCTAAACAAATTTTATTGTCAAATGTCTTAAACTTAACGTCATAAAAGTTTGTAGGTTTAAAAGAAAACACAACCCAAGTTATGAGTTTTTGTTGTTTCCTGTAAAACTTTCTGAAGTGGAGTTACACGGTTTTCTTACTAAGCCGACGATATCTATTATTTCTATTGCCTCGTCTAGCCCTTACTACTGCCTGTACATGTCGGTTCATGCCATCAATTAGCCCGCGAATATCATCCTGGGTAATATTCCTCCATTCTTGACTCTTATGACGCGGTAATAATTAAGGTCCAGTTGCTGGTCAGCGTAAGTTTAAATTACCTTTGTGTAAATCTTCGACGAACTGTCCAAGAACTGACATTTTTAATTCGAACCTCTCGAAGTTGGTTTTTACCTGTGCTGACGTCAAACGACGATTCCGAAGAGTTTTAAATACAAGAAATCGGTCATCAATAGCTTTAGTTTTGCGTTTCCTAAATTATTGACATCATCAAGATCATTTTGCATTTGGGTGAGAACAAATGCACGTATTGACATAAACCAAAAACGAAAATGCAAAGAATATTTGCCGCTTAATAATAACTGATAGTTTAAAGTAATTTTGCTTCTTATTTATTCCACAGGGTGTTTTGACACTAGGCAAAAAAAACAACTTTTCGATTATCCTTGTATAATATGTCAAAAAAACAATTTTTCTTAAAATTTGTATACGCATGTTAAAACTTATAAAAATGTATCTATAGTGCTCTAAAAATCACTTAAATTGTAGTAAAAATAAAAAAGTTATTAAGCCCTAAACTTAATCCAAATTTTATGCTGTCCGTTTCTTTTGCACGGAGGTGTAGTTGGGGTAAAACAGTAATACTTTTTACAGCCATTTTTTATAAGATGGCGTTATTGTGACTAACATTTTTTGTTTATTAACAAAATTAGATTAGTTACAGTAACATAAAATAAAAAATATATAATGAATATAGAGTTTAGGAAAGGAAAAAAATGTGTTTACAAAGTCAGCAACAAAGCTTTAATATCTTTGTATAGCTAATTGGCTAATATGTATACCAAATTAATTAAATTTAGGATGAACAATTTCGCTAAAGGTCCTAATTAAATTATTATAGTTAAACCAATTATAGTAACTTATTATAATTGGTTAAAATTCTGAATGGCAAAATGACTAAAAATGTGTTAAAATAATACAATAAAAATAAATCAAATCAAAATATGGTAACGTTTATAATATCACCATAAGTTAAATATGAATATTACAGGAAAAGAAGAGGAATTTCCCTCCGTATATGTTCTTTTTCTTAATCGATGCAGGGTGGAATTTTTGACGGGAATACGGGTATAAGGAAGCCTCTTGATTTGCTGAAAAAATACAGAACTACGGCTCCGTTTATTCCTAGTTTGGCTTACTTTTAAATCGTTACCACCTTTTTTTTCAAACATAAAGGTATGCATAGTATTATGGGATACAGTAAAAAAAAGTTAAACTTGTAAATTTCCTCTATATTAACTAGAAAAATGACATGTTTCGCTAACACTGTAGCTTCGTCAGATGATTTCATAAAGGTGAAAATTAAAAATTGGGTTGCAATAAAACTAAATTATTGAAGATAAAGTACATAAAACAGTGAACAGTGAAAGGTTGCAATAGCGAAAAATTCAACAGAGGGTTTAAAAATTAAATTAAATTAGGTACAATAATATGGGTAATTTATAAAATCTTAAGTAGGTATATGATCAACAGAATAAATTTAACAAAGGTGAATTATTTAAATCTAGTTGATCATTAAGTAACCGGTCCGTATTTTTAAGTTTATTTATTTCCATAGATTCTAACAAATTTAATTTTAGGCCTTTGTTTTCTGTATGTAAGATTTTAAAGGAAGGATCGAAATTATGTTGATAATCAAGTAAATAGTTAACATAGTTTAAGACTATTTTATTTTTTAGAAAACTGTTATAATGTACCTGCAGGTATTCTTTTGTCAAAATGTCTACCCGTTTGGCCAATGTATGTTTTAGGACAATCTTTGCATTTTAATTTATAGACGCCTGATTTTTTGTTTTTATCGCTTTTAGTTTTATTGTTTTTGATAAATTTACTTACAGAGTTATTGGTTTTGTAACACACATTTATATCAAGTTTGTTCAGAAAATTGCCAATTACTTTGCTAGGTTGTCCAAAGAAAGTGACAAGTTTAAATTGGTCAGAGTTTTTGCTTCTAGGTGAAACTAAGTCAATAGCTTTTTGTAAGTTTTCTTTTTTAGGATTTGGTCAATTAGATTTGAGTTATATCCGTTATTAACTGCAATTTACCTACTTAAGATTTTATAAATTACCCATATTGTACCTAATTTAATTTTATTTTTAAACCCTCTGTTGGATTTTCCCGCTATTGTAACACTTCCAGTGTTTTATTTACATCTTCAATAATTTAATTTTATTGCACCCAAATTTTTAATTTTCATATTTATAAAGTCATTGCCATCTGACGAAGCTACAGTGTTAGCGAAACATGTCATTTTTCTAGTTAATATAGTGAAAATTTACAAGTTCAACTTTGTTTTACTGTATCCCATACATGGATTTCCACCTAGTATCGGCTGAATCAATTAATAAAGGTATGTATTATATAATACATCAGTCTGCTTGATTGGCAAATACATGGATAAGTACGAAATGTCGTAACCTATACTGGACTGTATTTGTACCGCCTTGTCCTTTCACATTCACACTTCATTGTACCTGTATTTTGACGTTTTTCCGAAAACGGTTGAGATTAGCGACATGATTGAAAAGTACTTAATTTTTAGTCAATAGTTAAAGGTATGTAAAAAACGTTGTCCAAAGTT
Organism: Polydrusus pterygomalis; assembly: GCA_963969555.1. NCBI lineage: Eukaryota > Metazoa > Arthropoda > Insecta > Coleoptera > Curculionidae > Polydrusus > Polydrusus pterygomalis. The sequence goes on from OZ018383.1 coordinate 15,459,082, forward strand.
TTTATCATACAGGGCGTAAAAAAAAAATGGGCACATTAGTGTCACAGCTAGTCCGTCCCTGCAGCTGTGCGTAATTCGCAACGCTTTCTGGGATAGTAATTAGAAGGGTCTTACCTGGTATAGATCATATGAAAAAAATTGAAATATAGGTACCTGTTGGTTTAATAATTATGTGTCAAAAACTTAATTCCATGGGAGCTCTTTGGGAGCCCATATCTCCGAAGAGGAGGCCGATACGAGAGAAGTTTACATGAACTTGTAGTATTCTTTTCACGTGTTTTTTTCATATCCGGGAGATTTTCCACATTTTCTTGGACACCCTGTATATATAAACAACTTTGGATAGACTGCATTAACATTATAAAAATTTTGCTCGTGAGTTTGGCTTATTGACTTTTTGAAAAAAAATTTATACGCTCTACGTCTAAAGTAAGCAGTGGAGTCAAAATTTGACCATGCAGTTTTCTATGTTGCGTCAGGCAAAGCGCCAGACCATCAGCCTTACGCCCGTTTCAAGCAGTGAACTAGGTCTCCTAAAGAAACTTAATTTATGGATATTACTTCTTATTTTCCTGTGCCATTCATATAAGTATCTACAAAACAACACTACAATCTTCCTATACCTGTTGAACCATCACAACCGTTAGCATGTGACGTACATCCTTTTTCCAAGTCTAGCCAGGTACAACAAAAATATTTATAACATGTATCACAACGAATATACGGGTCTGGCAGACAATCCGTTGGGTGAGCATTGCTTGACCGTATTAAAGTAAATAACAGCAATATTCAATATGTTTTGAATACAATGTATACAATGTGCGTGTGTAACTTGGGATAACTTCAGTAAATCTAGTAAAACTTTTTTTTTAGAAAAATGCATGGACACGGGTTTAAACATTTTAACTTGTGGTTTGTGTTATAAAAAAAATATTGATATAGTGTGTCCCAAATTGGCGATATAACGATATCGATAATTTTTTTAAAGGGCAATCCTACACTGAGAAAAAAAATCTTCAATTCCTTATAATAATTCACATACTCTTTATGCAACTGTTTAATACTACATGTGACAGCAACGCGCTTTTCTACTGCAATACAACGAAAATTGCTGGACCGTTGTGTAGTGATAATATCACGGTAATTTAGCCAATAGGAAATAGGAGTTAATTCTACCATAGAATGGTTTATAGCCATTACTGCTCTGAATACTCACAGTAATTATCAAGTTCTATTGGGGGGTGTAATCGGGTTTTATATACTGTATTAGTTCCGACTGACAGTTGTAATTAAACTTGACATTAATCATAATATTATTTGCTTGCTACGGTTTATAAAACATACACATACCACTAAAAATCAGTACTGTAGTTTTCAAAAATTTAAATAGCTTCTAGTGTGATATTGTTCTTGTTGTTTAACATTGCATATGATTATCTATTATGCAATGTGGTTTACTGATATAGTTAAATTCGTCCATAGATTATAAAGTCCAATAATAATGATGGCTTGTATGAAATAAGAATCTTCTATTGCTCTATCTGATATACAAAGTTTACAAAAACTTAAGCACAAAGTAAAAATAAATTAATTGAAACAGGTATTGGTACGATCAATAAAATTCAAATTTAGACAGGACAGCTGGAAGACTCCGAACAACGATGTGACCTGCGCAACAAATAGCTACGTTAAAACTAATACTACGGCGCGTGGCGATTGCCGATCACTATGAACCCCCACCACACGCACACTGTTCTGCTTTCTTAATTGTAGAGAAAGTACTTTACTGTGAACAAAATGCGTCGCATTGAGAAGATACAATTTATTTCTTAACAAAATTGTTGTATTTAAAGTAGTTCATTATTCAATAAGACTATGCTGCTAATGGAACTGCTTATTACCAATGAAAACACTGTTCCAGCAAATCTGGAATTGATATAATACTAAAGCGGGTTTGATACACGAGGAATTTATTTAATATGGGTTAATAAAAAGTAAGCTATCAATACAAACTATATCTTAGCAAATCTATTGTATTAGATCATTTTTCTTAGTGTAGTTGCTTATTGACTATATTTAAAGTACATACTATATTAAGTTATGCATAGCTACCAAAGTTGAAACTTTTATTCTTTATACAAAACCGGCAAATGTTGAGGAGTTGGAAGCACAAATAAGAGATGATGTAGGTTAATTTCTCCCAAAGTAATTAGAAATGTTTAAAACGAGTTTTATTTGCGTTTAAGATGTTGCCAAATAGAGAATGGACAACATTTTGAGCATTTATTGACGGAAAAGTATTAAAGTTGGATAGAATGTTTTTTTATTTTTCGATTAAATTACTTTTTAATATCTTAGAAACGACAAAGAATAAAAATTTTAAATTTGGTTCTTATGCATAACTTAATATGTACTTTAAAAAACTAGGATTGCCATTTAAATAAATTATCGATATCATCATAATAATATATCTCTAATTTGAGATATACTGTATACAGGGTGGTCCTTAAGTACATCAAGAAAATCTAGGATATGATTCCTGGCATCAATTTAAGTTGAAAAGTTCATATGGACTTATGCCCTAAAATGCTTACCCTCTAAGATACAGGGTGTTAAAATATTTTTAAAAAATAATTGTTTTTTTAAAATTTCGAAACTCCTTGAAGATACGGTATTGAAAATTGATGTCGATTGATTTCGTATTAAACTGGACTTTTTGGTTAAAAAAGGGTTTGCCTACTTCCACCAGTGGCGTGCATGAAGATACCATCAATATTTTTTTTGTGAAAATATGTGATACGCCACTGTTTTTTTTAAACTCTGATGCATTTTTATGCATTACTGATATAAGCGGAACAAAAGTTGTCTCTACTATGTTTTTGAAAAAAATGGTAGTTTTAAAGGAAAATGGAAAATATTTTAACACCCTGTGTCTTAGAGGGTAAGCATTTTAGGGCATAAGTCCATATGAACTTTTCAACTTAAATTGATGCCAGGAATCATATCCTAGATTTTTTTGATGTACTTAAGGACCACCCTGTATACAGTATCTCTCCGTAAGTTTGCACCATATGGAAAACTTTTTTATTATTCATTTTACGAAAAAAAGTTATTCTTCATAAAAAGCTCTGCATGGTCTAAAACCTAAAATGCAACCATCAAATATCGAAATTTTCCAGTCATATACGAGGTTTGTCAAAAAATGTGAATTTTTCCCAAGAATGTGAATTTTTCCCAAGAATGTGAATTTTTCCCAAGAGTAAAGTACCTTTATTTTTGACATTATCAAAAATTGTTATTAAAAAAAGTTGATCAGAACTAAAAATCACGTCTAAATATGCAATTATACGCATTTATGTTGCAAAATTATTTTATTAATTTATTAATTATTTAATTAATTTAATGAGTGTTATTGCATATTTAGACGTGGTTTTTAGTTCTGATCAACTTTTTTTAATAACAATTTTTGATAATGTCAAAAATAAAGGTACTTTAATCTTGGGAAAAATTCACATTTTTTGACAAACTACGTATATGACTGGAAAATTTCGATATTTGATGGTTGCATTTTAGGTTTTAGACCATGCAGAGCTTTTTATGAGGAATACATTTTTTTCGTAAAATGAATAATAAAAAAGTTTTCCATATGGTGCAAACTCACGGAGACACTATACAGGATTCCCCATTTAAAACGAAACAGGCTAAATATCTGATTCCACGTTAATTTAAAAAAAAAACGCTCGGACCCGTCGATTTTTATTTCGAAGGGGACATATTTTGCGTATATTGTCAATCTTGTTACTTCAAGCCCCTAGGATGGAGGGGGGGTGGGGGGGGGGGGGTAAGATCTAAATCTTAAATGGATACCCCTATTTTATATAATTTTTTTGGATTCTGCCTAAAATTCTGAACATTTTTTAATAAAAGCATTATTAGTCTATACTAAACAGTTTCCGAGATCTTGATTCTTGAAAAATGAGATTTTTGAACTTTGACAGCGTCTAGCTTTCTAACTGTACGTCTTCAAGTAAAACGGCTTACATGTCCCTATCTTCGATTTTTATTATCTTTCCAATAGTGTCAACTTCCGGTTAAACCGGAAGTACTATATTTCTTACACCGAATTGAACCGATTTAACCGGAAGTTGACACTATTGGAAAGATGATAAAAATCGAAGATAGGGACATGTAAGCCGTTTTACTCTAAGATCCACAGTTAGAAAGCTAGACGCTGCCAAAGTTCAAAAATCTCATTTTTTAAGAGTCAATAACTCGGAAACTGTTTAGTATAGACTAATAATGCTTTTGTTAAAAAATGTTCAGAATTTTATGCAGAATCCAAAAAAATTATATAAAATAGGATTATCCATTTAAGATTTAGATCGTACCCCCTCCCTCCTAGGGGCTTGAAATAACAAGATTGACAATATACGCAAAATATGTCCCCCTCGAAATAAAAATCGACGGGTCCGAGCGTTTTTTTTTTAAATTAACGTGGAACCAGATATTTAGCCTGTTTCGTTGTAAATGGGGAGCCCCGTATCATATAGGTATAATATAATAATAAAAAAATACCATAACTTAGAAAGTTAATATCCGAATCCAAGCATTTTTTCAAAAAAAAACTGTACTGGATTTACCCAATTTATTCCAAGTTATAAACTTACACTCTAGAACGGATGACAATGTTGCCATTTACTCGTAGCCCTAAAAGGCGAAAATTCTTGCTACTACATTCACGAGGTGTGCACGAAAGTCGACGACAACACTGCGACTTTGAAATTATTTTTTACTTATTTATTTCTTGCCAAAGAAATGCCTATCCAAAGGATTGATTGCTGGACGTGTATATATATTTTAAATTCAAGTTTTGTGTTCTTAAAAACCATCAAATTTACTTGTAAAAGAGCTTATACAACCCGAAAATATAAATCCGGAAATGTAGCAAGAGACAAAAACGGCAATATTAAAAGTTCTTTTTGGGGCTCCTGCTAAAAGCATAAAACATTAAAATTATAATGCCGTCAATCAATCAACGTCATCCTGAAAGATACCAGGAATAAATGTAGGTGATTACAAAAAAATATTAGGAAACAAATAATGTAGCTACCTACAGCTTGACCAGGGAAGTCCGCATCATATGGGATTTTTTTTTTATTAATAACTTTATTCGAAATTTGACTTTGGCATCAAGTTCTGCTTAGATCGAGATGAAAATTAAGCAAAAAAAATAGTAGTCACGTGATTCGCATTATCTGTCAAATTTTAATTTTTTCCCAAAAATAATTCAAAAGTGGGGTTACTTCTGAAATTATCGAAAAAAGTTATAAAAAATTTTTTTTAAATGCAGTTTCTAGCCCACCAAAATTTTAGCTGCATAAGATAATTTTGATTTTTTACCTATATTTTGTAAATTGCACCACTTTTGCAAAATAAGACTCAACGCAACCTACATAAAACTTCTTAGTTTTGACGATGCTTTATTTCAGATACATTTTCTTTAAAGCGCCATATTAAATGTGTGTTTTTCTACAAAATCAAAATTGGGCTATTAAAATTTGGTCGCATGTGATGCAAAGTTTATTTGTATTTGACCCTGTATAAAGGTAACTTCATAAAATAAGTATTTTTGAAAACGTAGTTTGTTTCTAAAAGTAATACACCTTTATATTAAGATAAAAAAAGAACACAGTGTCATCAGTAAAGTATTTATTAAGTGGAAAATAAATTTTAGTGGTGGGTAAAAAATCAAAATTATCTTATGCAGCCGAAATTTTGCATGTGGGCTAGAAACTGCATTTAAAAAAACTTTCTCTTATAACTTTTTTTCGATATTTTTAGAAATAACCCCACTTTTGAATTATTTTTTGGAAAAAATTAAAATTGGACAGATAATGCGAATCACGTCACTACTATTTTTTTGCTTAATTTTCATCTCGATGGAAGCAGAACTTGATGCCAAAGTAAAAATAAAAATTGTGTGTGCTTAAAACCACACGACAGAAGTGAAAACTTCAACAAGGTGAAATTAACAATATCAAATACAATTTTTCAATTTTGTTTCTTTTAGGTTAGGTTCGTAAGCAATCATAAAAATAACATAAGTCGAGTCTGAAGGCGACGCGTGAAGGCTCAGTTTAATTCAGTGCCCACAAAAAGTGCTAAACGCGCCTAAAGAAGTTTTCACTTCAAAAAATCCCATATGATGCGGACTTTACTGGTCACACTGTATATTGTTAGAGTAGTTCTGTTGTTATTTTAAAAGCTTAAAAAGTAATACATTAGTATTACATAATAAGGCATTGTTGCCGATTTCTTTCTTCATTCAGTTTGCAATTATTTTATGTCACAGACTTTATAATATATTATCTGTTATACAGTATGGCCCTTTCTCAACGCAGAATTCCATAGCACCATTCCATACTAAACTTTTTAGTATTTTTTAATAATAAAAATTATAACTATAACACTATTTTACAAACAAAGTATTTGGTTCTAAAGAATACACACTTGCTAATTATATAGTACTTTATATATGTACACGAAGGATTTTATATTTAAATTTTTATTTTCTGGAAAATATAGCTTGTTAGGACAATTTATTTGTGTATAGAATTATTGTATTAGAGTAAAATACACATATTTTAAAAGTCAAATATCAACGTTTGATGAAAATAATTAATAGCAAATAAAAATTTTATTAGCGATATTAAAAAAAAAACTGGTTATTTTCATCGATGAAAGGGTTAAATAAATGTCCACTTACAAAAGTGTGACATCCCATTCCCTTTGTTTGTTTGAAGGTGGTAAACAATGAAGTAATATCAAAAAAATTACCTTGTCGGACTTCCATTGTCTTTATTTTGTTACTTAACACAACGTTTCGGTTAGTTAGTATCTCTAACCGTTTTCAAGTGTAAACGAAATTATAATACCATATATAAGGCTACTGTCTTAAAAACTATTCATGTGCAATGAAGCTGGATGACTCCGCCCACGTGCTTACTGGAGTGTGAAGTTTGTCAAGGGGATTTCTGAAAAGATTAGAAGAATAACCAAAAACTATAATATCAAAACAGCCTTTAAATCTGGAAATACGCTTAGAAGCTTTCCTACAAAAGTAAAACCGTCCCGTAATGAAAACACAACAAATTGTATCTATCAAATCCTCTGCGAGTGTGGCGAATCTTACATTGGAGAAACAAACAGACCTCTTCCCGTACGAGTTAAAGAACATCTGAAACATACTCAAAGAGGTGAAACAACTTCGAGATCAGGTATAGCGGAACATGTATGTGTCTTAGGCTGATAGTGAAATCCGTCATTTCATGAAAAGCCTAGTCACTTCATGAAGCGTCGGCAGATTGTGTAAAATGATGAAATTACACGATCTGCCGCGTCACTTCATGAAGAGACCTTGACGTTTCGGCGTATTATGTATAACACAATCTGCCTAATTTTAAATATCGTCACTTCATGTAGCACCTAACGATGTCATGTCAGTCGGCAGATTGTGTAATTCCGTCTAAAAGGTATATTGGCAACTGGTTTGTTCGTTGTTCCCCAGAGCATTTTTTTTTAATTAAATATTTTCAACTAATATTATTTTATAAAAATAAAAAAAATGCTCTGACAAACCCGAACAAACCAGTTGCCAATATACCTTTTAGACGGAATTACACAATATGCCTTGTTTTTGTGGCATTTCATGAAGTGACGATATTTAAAATTAGGCAGATTGTGTTATACATGATACGCCGAAACGTCAAGGTCTCTTCATGAAGTGACGCGGCAGATCGTGTAATTTCATCATTTTACACAATCTGCCGACGCTTCATGAAGTGACTAGGCTTTTCATGAAATGACGGATTTCACTATCAGCCTACGACATATGGACCAACCAACACAGTGGTTAGAAGTCAAGGTTTTGGACACGGAACAGCACTGGAGAAAACGAAAATTCAAAGAAGCAGCATTCATGAATCAAAATACCCATATATTTAGTAAACCAAGTACAGATATCCCCAATATCTGGAAGCCTCTTCTTGTCCAAAACCAACAGCTCAAACTTCACACTCCAATAAGCACGTAGGAGGAGTCATCAAGCTTCATTGCACATGGATAGTATTTAAGACAGTAGCCTTAGAATTATAATTTAGTTTACACTTGAAAACGGTTAGAGATCCTGGGTGTCACCAGAATGATTTAACAGATCAATAAAGATTTATTATTTAAGTAAACATTAATTTTAAGCAAAAAATATATAAAAAGACGTCAAAAGTAACTTCTCTGTGTAATAATTGATGTTATTTCGTTCGCTGTTTCCGTGAAGTTTTAAAAGACATTTATAATTGATCAGAGAGGACAGTTATGATTTGGGTAAGAAAAAAGATGTAAAAAATTCGGTCATAAATATTTATACTCCTCGTTATCGGCGTCCTAATCATATTAAAAGCTTTACGTAATTTCAAAAATAATTAATATTAATAACCATTGGTTTTGGGCAGATACTTAAATATAGCCGATTTCTGAATAAATATTTAATTTTAAACTCTACTGGTAAATTTCTGTTTGTGAAAGTTTTTCAAAAATAAATGACTTAAATTTAAATAAGTATATGAAAGTGAACAATTATTTTTACAAAAAAGTACGTCCTTTAGCCAAGATTAAAGGGTTATTAAAAGAGAATAATTGTGGCATATCGGACAAGCGTGTAAATGTTTTTTATATTCGTATACTCAGGGATCCAAACACAATGGATACCCTGGGGCGGGTAGACCACGACGGCCGTTTCGTCCTTGTTACGACTCTACAGACAGCCATAACCCAAGCAATCCCAACAACAGCGGTAAGATGTATAAAAATCCTTTTACAAAAGCAAAGCGGCCATCAATACACGGTAGCGCCATCCCAGCGGAATTAACTCCAATACTAAAGACAGTCGCACTGGTAATAATCGAAAGGCAGACAACGAAATAAACCAGGAAGTGCATCACAATCCAGTATAGGGAACGCTATTTGCTGGATGGCCGCTTTGCTTTTGCAAAAGGCTTTTAATACATCTTACCGCTGTTGTTGGGATTGCTTGGGTTATGGCCGCCCGTAGAGTCCTAACAAGGACGAAACGGTCGTCGTGGTCTACCCGCTCAAGGGTATCCATTGTGCTTGGATCCCTGTGTATTCCAATATAAAAAATAGTTACACACTTGTCCGATATGCCACAATTATTCGGTTTCAATTATTTTCGCGGACACTATAATATTATCTATTAAAGGGTTATTTTAAGAAATTTATGCTTATTTTTTATCAACCTTTTGTAGGACTGTTTATTTTAAACGATTTATTTTGAAATAAATAAAGAGTGGTGGTATTTTTTCACCGATTCTAAAAAACTATAATTTCCAGAATATTTTAAACAACCATGCCTTCATGAACCCCCAAAAATATACACTACCACTAATTCGATTATTATTAGGTCATAATTATTGTTATAAAATTTTATACAGGGTGTCAAAAATTCCGGATATTATAAAAACTAATGAACACATTTTATTGAAAATTGGCACATCCATATAAACTGCTCATTACAAGGGTGTACCCCAGGGCTCCGTCCTGGGACCCATTTTATTTTTGATATACATACATGATCGGCATCTAAACACCTTATATGATCTTATTCTCTTTGCTGATGATACCTCTGTCTCATCGGATACCCTGGACGATGCTGTGAAGAGGTTAGATTTAATAATATATTTAAAATAAAAGGATAGTATTTGAAGGATTTCTTCCTTCCTAGGTGTGCCGTTTTCAACTATACGGATGTGCCAATGTTCAAAATATTATACTCAAGAGTTTTTGAAAAGTTTGCAATATTCCAAACGTTCTTAACACCCTGTGTATACAGGGTTGTAATAAGGAAACTGATCACTGCAGCGCCAGACTGACTGGGAAATTCCATTATTACTGGTCTCTTTATTGAGGTATGTATCAGAGCCGTATTTAATTTTTAGGAATTTTACGAAGAGTTCGTTTTTTCTAAATAAATTTCAATTGGCTTATTAGATAATAATCAAATTTGGTGTGCGAGCCAATCACACAAGGTCCTTCAAAAAACTCTAATTCCATTGTGACGTAAAATTAAGAGGAGCCAATATTTGTGGGTGGCAAAATTTACAACAATGATGAAACCAAGCGATTTAAAAAATAATGCTGCGGATGATCAATTTCTTTATTACAACCCAGTATATGGGTGCAAGTAACATAGCTTAAATATTATATTATTAAATAAACTAAGTAACATAGAAAATATATCTGAACAGTACCGATACAATGATAAGGTAACAAATTGTAAAGTACGTAATAATACTATATAATATAATATACCTATTATGTAGGTACCAGGAAAATAAAGTATGTATTGGAATTATGATGGTGAAGGTTCGTGCAGAAGTCGAGAGCACCGTTGGTACGAGGAATTGAGATAATTAATTTTAAGAGATGAAACTAGGTATCTCCATTTACATGTTGTTCCTAATATTATAAACGGAATCAGAAATATCAATCATGTCGTGTTGGTCTGGACATGGTTCCATTGTTAAACGAATGAACTGTTATAGTACATTATATAGGTATAGTATCATTCACCAATACACATTGTATCTTATTCCAAAATTAGTACCTATATTTCTATGCTCCTTCGATTATTTACATAAGGAAATTTGTTTTTGGTGACATGCCTATGCAACAATAGTAGGAGATGCAAAAATATATAAAAATAAAAATGTAATTCGGGAAACAGAATTTGTGAAAGCTGAAGATAATTTTGTGTTTTGATATCTACCTTTATGGGTCATTACTGTACTGAGTGCATCTTTAAATATAAAAAAAACCTTTTTTTGCGACACCAAATACCTTAAGATATTTCAAACTCCAAACAAGATTTTACGTAAGTTTTTCAAGCTGCTGCTCGCACTATTTCAGATTTTTTCCCCTTCGTTCCCTGCCTGGACCATTCCCGAGGAGACCCCTGGTTTAACATCATCCTTAGTCATTAGAAGCACCCTCAAGGGTTATCAACCCTTGGTTTCGCGTTTCCATGACCTACCGTTTGGGGAGTGTCTTCCTTTCCCCGAACCACACAATATATCCGATCTCATTCGGCCTGGTTAGTGGCGTGAATGGGGTGGGATTGGGGAATGACAAATGATAAAGAATTTGGGGCAAGTTTTAGCTGTTTTCACGTCAAAATAAGTTAAAGGTCAACTTTAACAGTTTCTTGAGCAAGAACTTAAATTTTAAAGCCCGGACCTGTCTATTTTCCAATTTGTTAAATAAGAATTTTGCTGTGCGCATCGCTATTCCTGTATGGCTTTGTTTACACGCGCAAGGCTATAGATTTATCAGTTTCGTGATTATTGTTTGCTTATCTAAAAGTACGTGTCTATGGTGACCATTGCGCTAGACTTGGGGCAAAGGCATGCCACTATTATATACTTAAACCCTTGCCTGAGTATTGTAAACCATATTCTCCACCAACACAAGACCCTATGATCGATACGTAAACACCTAAATTATCAAAGCTTCCACCGATTTAAATGAACGATAAAAAAAAGGGACAAGTAAGCAACAGAGAGAAGGTAGGTAAGTTTTATGATTTGCTGGAAAGTAAAACATTTAAACCTGAAATTCGGATGTACAAAAAACAAAATAGTATCATTATCTTTGTTCCTATTTATTTCTACGAACGTTCGATTATGTTTTGCGAAATCGGAGCGACCGAGCAATTTCCTGCAACGATTTGTTCAACTATTTATTTCGCCCGCCGTAGAAACAAATAGCCCAAACAATAAAAAAAAATGACTGGCGATAAAACAACCGCCCTCTCTTCTTTGTTATATAAGATTTTTTTAAAAAGCATCAGAGAAAGCCGGGGACTTAAAAGAAAACAATATGTAATTATTTTTACTAATTTCATTTACCTTGTTCTTGTTTAGATTTTTCCATTGACGCGCATGCGGCTCGCCATTCTTGTAGTTCAGGCGACGGAATCAAACCAGCTGATCCGGCCTGATCTTTTCTCGCTTGCCACCAATGGTGATCGTCTTTACTTATAATCTAAAACAAATGTGTGTCTGAAGATTCCCTTTAATTTCGTCAGAATTATCCCCAGAAGCATTTCGCCATGTTTATTGATTCGTCCAAAGCAGTTTTGCTTCATAATGACAACAAAAGACCCTCTTATCCTCTTGCACATGCAGTTGCGTTGGGTTTGTTGCGTTGCAGCGATTTCTCTGAGATAATAAGGCGAGTTCACCATCACGTCAAGATTTATAAATACAAACCCGAACAAACCTCTAAGTTTATCAGTGTTTCTCTACAATATTATGAATGTATTATACATAAAAACGCTGTAACTTTTACATGACTTATCCGATTTTACGAAATTTAAACTTGTTTCGAAGAGAAAGGTAAGAACCTTTAATTGCCGTATCCAACGGTACACGATAGTTTCTGATAAAATTGCTAGAGGGTGCAATTTGTAATAATAACAGTTTTTTTTTAATTTTATTCCGAAAATTCAAACCATACGGTATAACTATGCCATCATAATCGGAAAGTAATTTAAATTTGCAAGAAAAAATGCAAAGACCGAAGTTCGATATCTTTGTTCGTTTCAGAGTTATTGCCAAAACAATAATTTTTAACATTTTATTTGAAGAAATTATTGTTCTTATAGCTTCGTGGCCAAAGCATTCCACGACAAAAAAATATTTTTTAACTTTATAGTTCTGTAATGTGAAGGTTTCTTACTCATTAATCCAATGGCCCAAAAAACTACTTTATAATTAATGAAATAATCATGGAATGGCCACCCTTAATGGAACACCCTGAACAAAAGACTTTAATAATTGTATTTTCTACTGAATTTTTGTAAATAAATCCTGTTATCCTTAGAATATCGTCTTTTTGTATGTATGTATAAATATTATATAAAAATGTTTGTATAAAATAAAAATAACTCAAAATCTGTAGAAAATTTTGGTTGTTGAATGCTCAATCAGGATGCTTCAAACTCTCCCGTACAGTCATTACAACATCAGTCGCCATTTTTTTGTGTATTTGTTGAGTGGTTTTTATTCTTCCACACATCTTGTACCAACGGGGCAAGATCGAAGCTACTTACTTGTAGAATATCACCAGTTTTAAAAGCTATACCAGCTTGTGCGCACGGTATCAGGTCATCCTCTAAAGGATCGTAGTCGAACTGGGCCCTGACGAATATCTGAAAAATTATATCAAATCAATAATTAAACATTAAAGCACCTAAAAACTATCAAAACTGGTAAAAAGATAAATACTTGAAATAATAAGGGTCATAATTTATTTGTGTTTCATTTTATTTTAGTACTTACAACTGTTTACACTTTACTAAGCTATTACAATTTATGCAAATCGGTTGAGACAATATCCATGCAGGACAATTACTGCACTCAACACAAAGAGTTACAGAATCACATGCAGCAAAATTTTTATACAGGAGTGAATTAAAATTTGACAAAAAAAATCCTTTTATTCTTTACACTACTTCATTCCTATAGACTAGAAATATTTTCAAAATTTGAAGTATAAAAAAGCACATCACACCAAATACCAGTAAAAACTTTTGAGTATCTAGGTACTTACAAGTACTGGAAGTGGTTTTATCCTGAACAACTAAATAAAGAATTAAAAATTATAATTAAAGGGATGTTCTTACCACAGTGTTAGAAAATTATACGTCGGAGGACATCCACTATCTTGTTTTTATTAAATTAACTCGACAACATCGTTTTGATATTCTCGCATAATAACTGCCCGTTTTCATAAGGGGTGTTTTAAATCAATTCATTGCGAGTTAATTTAAAAAATAAAGCGAAATTTATAAGCCTGCATAGTATTATAACTTTCTCGTATTTTTCTAACAGTGTTTGATTAATTTTGGTTAAATCTACAGCATTTAATTCAAATATTAATAAAATTGCCTATTTCTAACCACAATGTCAACCCTTCTGGAAATAAAACGATGCACACATGTTAAAATTATTCGCGTGTGGGAAAAGTGAGCTGTCAACCGAACATAGTTGTTACATACAAATTAATATTCTAGTGGAAAATAAATAATTTTTTAGTTAAGAGGGATCGTACTTTGTTCTAATTCGCATTTCTAATTATATTATGTAGGTTGGGTAAAGAATTTCTCGTACGTAATATCATAACCTCTAATAATTAAGGACAATGGCACAGACCGGTTCGTGCCGACCCGGCCGCCGCCGCTGCCGCGACAGCCAAGTCGGCACATGCGTATTTGTTATTAAATGATGCATAACACACAGAAAAGTGGGGGTGCGTCACGCGCTTTTGAAACCGCTTCTAATGCATCCTCCGCTAACTGTTTTCTAGCTTAAAGTCGTTCTACAATACCTGGAATTATATTATACTGACTAGATACGGCAGTGTTTTCAAAGCGTGTATAACACCCGAAGCAAATAATTTAATTTATTTAACGAATTGCAGTAAAAATATACCTAGATGTGTTTTGTCAAGGCAGCCGCTTCGACAGAAGCCGCTACAAAAACGCCGTGTGTCTAATCGCCCTTAATCTACATGATACCGTGCGAGCAAACATTATTTGCATAAAAAAGGGCCTTGCATCTAAAGACATAATGCTTAGCCGTAGAGCTTAATACCTGTTGGGTGTCAGTAACGACCTGAGTTAACAATCAATCAGTTATTCCGTCATCTTTGACAGTCGGTACAAGTAATTTGATTCATCGCTAATTTTTTCAATTTTATGAACAATTCACACAATGGGCTTTACGGAACAGTACAAAACATTCATGGTTGAAGCGTATTTTTGAAAACGGGGTTAGAGTACATGGTGAGTGGCAATACAATCCGGGTTTGTGCATGGAGATTTTCACGAACATTTTCCTAACGTTGCTTTTTTGCTGGAGAATTTTTATATAATATAATGCAAAATACGCCAACAAATGGTATAAGACGCCTGTCCCAAGAAGTGGGAAGATCTTATGGAACATGCAGTACTTTTCTTAAGAAGCAGCTAAATTTATTTCCTTATAAAGTGCAAGTATTTCAAGAAATACAAGCCGCAGATTTTGAAAGACGCAGAAATTACTCCCAATGGTTTACCCAAAATTTATTGGAAAGAAATGATTTATTAGACCTGACATTTTTTTCGGATGAAGCCTGGTTCCACCTCTCCGGTTATGTGAATTCTCAGAATACATGTAATTATTTTTCTTTTTCTTTCTGTATATTCTTACTTTGTTAATTTTGTAAACAACAAAAATAAATTTGTATTTGTCTACTTATTTTATTACTCATTAGTTTGGCATATCATGTCATAATATGAATTTGACAAAATTTTAACCTAGATTTGGTTAGATATATCGTCCCCATATCATTGTGATCTTAAACAAGCCCTACGTTTTTTAATCCAAACCCTCTTTGATGCAAATAATTTTTGCTCGCAAGGTACAAGGATTAACAAGATAGGATATTGAAAGGCTATGACGTCACGTGGTGAGTAAGTAACCATAAAAACGGTGGTGGTGGTAATTTTTATTGTGTTTTTATGGTTATGAATATAAATTTTAAATTAAAACATTACGTTAGAGCCTCTGAACATCATACTTTGTACCATACTACTACTACCGTAATATATAAGTTAAGTATCGTGAATTTTATGTCGAACGAGACCTTTTAAAATTATAAACTGTTATCATAAGCATACATCAAAATAAAAAAGAATTTCAAGTCATTTTATTCCCCTCTTCTTTATAAATATACTGCTATCTGACAAGATGCGACAATTTGTTTTCAGTTTTCTTAAAACAACAATAAAATATTGGCTACAACTTCGTATCGCGAGTGTTATGCCAATTCCATTCGTTTCATTTCCAGAACGTAAAATATAGCGCACAAAAATAAGTTTTTAACAAGGTTGTTTTATTTTTGTACGTACTTCTGGCATTGCGCATTTTATTGGCGTTAAAATAGACAACTTTATCCACTACCATTAAAACTACTAAGTTTAAAAAAGCAGTTCAATTTTTCGTAAATATCTTTGTACAGTGGTAAGCGGAAAATTTGCACCATAACGTTTTTTAAATTTAACACAATTATTTTACTATAAAAAAAGTTTGGCCTGACCACAAATAAAAACAGCACACAGCGCACCCTAAAAAAATACGTTATATTGTTAACATAGTGTGACCAGTAAAGTCCGCATCATATGGGATTTTTTATTAATAATTTTATTCGAAATTTGACTTTGGCATCAAGTTCTGCTTCGATCGAGATGAAAATAGTAGTCACATGATTCGCAGTATCTGTCAAATTTTAATTTTTTCCAAAAAGTAATTCAAAAGTGGTTATTTCTGAAAGTATCAAAAAAAGGTTTTAGAACAAGTTTTTTTAAATGCAGTTTCTAGCCCACATGCAAAATTTTAGCTGCCTAAGATAATTTTGATTTTTATGTCGTCACCCATATTTTCTAAATTGCACCACTTTTGCAAAATAAGACTTAACGCAACCTACATAAAACTTCTTAGTTTTGACAATGCTTTATTTCAGATACATTTTCTTTAAATTAAGACAAAAAGGAACACAGTTTCATTTGTAAAGTGTTCATTAAGTGGAAAACATTTTGGTGGTGGGTAAAAAAGAAATAACCCCACCTTTTGAATTATTTTTTCGAAAAAATTAAAATTTGACAGATAATGCGAATCACGTGACGCCTATTTTTTTGCTTAATTTTTATCTCGATCGAAGCAGAACTTGATGCCAAAGTAAAATTTCGAATAAAGCTATTAATAAAAAAAAATCCCATATTATGCGCATTTTACTGGTGACACTGTATATGCGATGTATTGCGATGTAAAAAATAACAAGTGTTGTGGTCTTTGTTATAAAAAAAATATTAATACAGTGTGTCCCAAATTCTATATAAATATAATAAAATTAGGGTTGCCGTTTAAAAAATGATCGATTTAGTCATATCTCTAATTTGGGACATACTGTATCAATATTCTTTCATTAAAAAGACCACAATTTACTGAATTTATATCAAGTTACAAACTCACACTGTATATATTATACGAGGTGTAAAAATATTTTAATTTATTTTATTCCTACCTCGTATATTTTTATTAGGCAATTTTGAGGTGATTTGTTTTAGGGCTGTACTACATTTTTTTATAATAAAATAAATTTGTTTAATTAAAACATAACAAGTCGCCCGTATGGTGCATACTTCTCGCCTACCACTGTAGAACTAATAATGCAAAAGTTTACTGGTTTGATGAGATGTGCGTGCGAATAATGAAATAAATCTATTGAAAACAATAAACTAGATTAAATAAATAAGAAACAACGAATGTATTTATGATAAGAACAAATACAAATGAGTACAAGCGTGTTCCAGTGTCTTTGAAAGAGCAATATCTCGACATACTTAAAGTTTACATTTTTTCATGTGTTTAGGAGGGTTGGTAAAAATAAATCATATACAGGGTGAGTCGGGTGGAACGGACCAAATTTCAGGAGTGTATTATACACGCGAAAACAATGTAAAAAAACCATATGTTCTTATCCGATATTCAATTGCTTTCAAGTTATAGCGCAATATCAAACTTTTTTCTACGTTCCACTTTTATCAAAATTTTCACGTAATTAGTGTATGCCATGCTCAAGACTTCAAACAATTTGACATCTATGTTGTCTTGACAATGTGTCTGTGTATTGTGGCAGTAATTAAACGTTTATTTTCAAGTTTGAGTAATTAAAGTGTTACAAAATGTCAAATACTTATTCAAGTTTAGAATATGCAAATATGGTGTTTATTTATGGTTTCTGTAATGGAAGTGCTACAGCTGCTGTTGAAGAATATCGTCAACGATATCCACATCATAGACATCCGACTAGAAACGTGTTTATCAGAGTTTTTAACAACTTGTGCGAGAATGGCAAGCTTCCCAGTGCCAACCTTACATCTGAACGAGCTACTCGACAAGGTTTAGGAGAAGTAGAAAATATTCTGGATTTAGTAGAAGAAGATGCAACGACCAGCTCACGAAAAATTGGTACTTAATTAGGCATTCCCCAAAAAAGAGTATTAACACACACTCCACGAGCAAGGCTTATATACAGCACCTAAAACCGGAAGATTATGCTAAACGTATTGAACTTTGTCGGTGGATAAATAATCATCGTGTTGTATCGCGTATACTTTTAACAAATGAAGCAACATTCACCCGTGACGATATTAATAATACTCGTAACTCTCATGTATGGTCAATCGAAAATCCCCACGCAACAGCTGAAAGTAATTTGCACATACATTTCTGTTAACGTGTAGTGTGGTATGCTCGATAGCTATTTAATTGGCCCTTTCATTTTGGAGAATCGCCTCACAGGAGACAACTACTTAAATTTTCTACAACATGAGTAACAAGGACTACTAGAGGATGGTCCTGTAAATATCAGAAGGAAAACGTATGACCAGCACGATGGAGCTCCTGCACATTTTGCTCGTCAGGTCAAGCAACATTTAGACGAAACATTTCCAGAGCGTTGGATTGGTCGTGGTGGTCCTATTAATTGGCCTCCAAGATCTCCAGATCTCACAGCACTAGATTATTCTTTATGGGGCTGGTTTAAAAATGAAGTGTACAAAGTAAAACTGGACACTCGGGATGCACTAATTCGACGTATTAGAAATACTGCAGCCAATTTTAAAGAAGAAAGACATGAAGCAATTAGAAGAGCAACTTCGTAGACGAAGCAGAAAATGTTTAGATGTCAATGGCGGTATTTTTGAACAGTTATTAAAAGAACGCTATGATTAGGAAACCGTTAATATATGAATTTTTCTTTTTTTGGTATTACGCTATAACTTGAAAAGAAATGATTATCGAATAAGGACATATGGGTTTTTCAAATTTTTTTTGCGTGTATATTACGCTCCTAAAGTTTGGGTACGTTTCTCCCGACTCATCCTGAACATCGTTTCTGTGCGCAGCTCTAGCACTAAATATATTTGAAGCTACTATAGCTTTCTAAATCTTGAAATTGTTATCAATGTTTTCATTAAGTTTCGAGATAATGCTAGTAGAGACTTGGGAGTTCCTATATATATGTAACATTCACAGTTTTTTCTGATTAGTTCATGCTGTAACCTTCTACTGTAAAGACGTATCAAATTACGCCTTATATAAACGACAATACTTGTTACTGATTATAAATGGCTTAACACGTAACATTCTAAGAAAATATTTGTAAAGTAGTGCTATTTGTTAACATTCTAGAGAATTAGGAAAACTTTATAGGTACACAGTGATCAGGGCAACGAATTCTTTAACAAAATGTATAAGGAAAAATAATTTTGTGCTATATTGAAAGGTTGGTACTTCTTGTGTCAGCGCTTTTCAACATCTTTACACTAAAAATTGATGACAGGTATCCTGTCCAGTAAAAGGATAAAGATTGGAATGTCTGTATAAAAAAGGTATGGTCAATAATTTCGGATTCAGTAGATTGGTCAAAAATAAAGTAAGAAGTTGTCCACTTACAATGAAGCTACAGCCCCCTAAAGTGGGTACTCTGAAGATGGTTTTTTCTAAATATTTTGGAAACGGTTGTAGATACAAATTTCCTACGCTGAATAGAACTGTGGTCTTAAACATGTCGATATTTAAGAAATGTGGTCAGAGATAGGCGATAGTGGGATAAAAATAGATTACTTAGACTACTAATAGATAACTTTTTGTACGCTAACATTTATACTATTTTATATACTACTAGTAAGGCATGATTGGATGCGCCGTTTTTTAGATAAATTTATTTAAAAATTAACTTGCATTTGAAAAAATCGCTAGCTTCGTAGAAAGTGGACATATGACAATATTTTATATAAATTTCTTACTTTATTTTTATCCAGTCTACATAATTCTAATTTATTTACCATACCTTTTACCTGCATTTACGGTTATATTACAAATGCGATAAGGAAGACCTAATGCAAGTAGTGCTTTTTGGAAACTAACGCATTTTATAACGTCACTAAATTATTTATAATAATGTCGCTTAGACTGTTAATTAGATGAACCTTTTTTGTATCCGCGACTGTACCTAATAAATCGATGAACGTGTGAAAAGGATAACTATCGATCACAAGCTACATTAAGATAAGAGAATTGAGCTATTTTGTAACTTTTAGCGTAAACCCAATTCATAACCAGAGAAACCAATTATGGAAGAAAAACTTGGCAGAAAAGGACCATAAAAACTGCAAATATTAAGGATGAAAAGTTTGAGACAATAGCCGAACGGGACAGTAATAAATTTGTTTACTTCGCCAGTGAAAGAAACAAAGTGGAAAAATTTACCGGAACGAAGTAAATAAAAAATTACAGGGTGGTCGTTTGTTATGCCAAATTCCATCCTATAAAAAGTATACGAGATATATCACACAGTTTAGATTTAACAGGTATAATTTTTGATGTTGCTGGTTATTATCACATATGTATACAGTGTATGGTCCACGGATAGAGTTTGGAAGAGGAAAAACTTTTTATTAGTAGGTATAGAAGAAAAAGTCATTCTTTATAAAAAGTCTGCTTGTGCTGAAACTACAATTTCAACTATTATATTTGCGATTACTATACAGTGTTCGTCAGAAACAACATTTCTAGTTGAGTGGCTATGAAACGAGGGGTAAACTGCTACGGCAATTCGGTGTACAAGGCTCTGGCATTTCATCGGAAATCCGAGTAATTCGGTGGTAACCTAGGAAATTCGGAGGCAGTACTGGCATTCCATGGCAATACTGCAGGCATTTCACAGAAATATCGGCATTCCGTGGCAATACTTGTGGCATTCCAGTGGAAATATTTTTAATACTTATAGATATGTGGCAACGGCGTACCTTGTTGGTCATTCCGACATGAGCGCCCGCATCCACCTCTCTAATACAACAATGCAATAATTATGATATTACAAACTAATCTATTAAAATATTCCCGCCAGTATCATTCGATAAAAAGGCTATCTGTTTTACCGATACTGTCACCTGCTCAGTCGGTAAAGTCAGTTGCTATTGTACCGACGATACCGACAAAATTAATAATGCAGGTGGCTCCTAGATGGCCCATGATTCGACGAAAATGCATTGACGCGACATTTCTTAAACCCTTTATATTTCTGTACCCATAAATAGAAAGATAATTTTAAAATAGGTGAGCTCATGCGTACTCGTTAAAATAATAATTATATTTCACTAGCAATCGACTGACAATCCTGGTAATCCAGTGGCATTCCACCGGAAATACTGGTAACCCAGTGGCATTCCACCAGAAATACTGGTAATCCAGTAACATTCCACCAGAAATACTGGTAATTCAGTGGCATTCAACCGGCAATATTGGCAATCTACGGATGTTTCCGGCAATTCGTAATAAAATGTGGCAGTACTGCCATTACTTGGCAATTTTTTGCAGTAGTGTACAACATTTGGGTCAGCGGTTTACCCCTCGCTATGAAACAAAACTACCCTAATATAACTAAGGGTTAAGTTAAAATGAAGTTAAACTTAGATTATAAAAGCCATACCTACGTAATGCAATAATTAACAAAAAAAATATCTTACCTCGCAAGGCGGTGGAGCACTTCGGTAAGAGGGAACTATTTTGAAAGTAACTGAACCTCGTGCTTCCCTCTAGAATAAAAAAAAAATCAAATACGTAAGGCACCTCTACGATGTACCGTTAAAGCCAAATAATACTGGTACAGCTATCAATTAGAAAATTGCTACCTGCAAACTTTTCCACGTAAAATGTCAACTTAGGTTTTGTCAGGTTTTGTTTTTTCACCGATTATAAAATGGCTTATACCCTCGCCCCGGTTCTTTTTAGTGTGTTTTTTACATGTTTCCATCGTCTCATTTTGTTGTTTTTTTTTCATTTACGTGCTCGGAGATATCCTGTTCCTTAAGCCAACACAATTTTTTTCTTATGTAAAGCTTTTACACGCAAGTTATCGGTAAAATAAATTTAAATACTTACACTGGTATATTTTTTATGATAAAAATATGGATTTTTTTTGTTGAAAAGGACCTGAGAGGTTTTGTTGCTCTGTTTTTTTTTTTCATATGAATTTCTTATACATAGACTATGGAGGACTTGAGGTAGGAGGCCGAACGCAATGCATTGGATTTGGTCCCAAATTAGCATCGGTAATTCAGATTTACGAGTTGCCATAAGATGGCGCTCGTGTTCGAAGTGGGCTATCAAATAAATGGTTTCTTATGGACGCGATAACTATTTTTATTTAAATTAGTTCTTTAAGGAACAAATAAGGACTTTTATATGAATTTACACTTACTTTGTTATACTTATTAGTAAACTCGGCCTGTATAAAGTTCCAACGATGCTGCGTTTTTAAAATACAGGAACATTCTAGCTAGAGGGTTTTACCTTTGGAGCTAGAAAGAGACTTATTTGGCTGCGTTTCATCTCTGAAGAAGATCCTGTCTTACACCCCGACACAAAGCAAACTATACTTTTATAAATTGTACCATTATTCATTATAAATATGGAAATTAATTACAATACAACGTTATTTGTTTTGTCTTGCCTTCAAACGTTATTTGTTATTTCGAAAAATAAAATGTCAATTGTCAAAAGTAAAAGTTAAAAACTATGGAGGATCTAGTTTTCCATATTAAAAACGAAGAAGAAGACAGCATCAGCCCACTTCGGACGCGAGAGCCATCTATCGGCCAATAGCGAACTAAGAAAAAAACCGGGACAGAATTTGAAAATGCTGCCATTGTCGATCGGCCTCCTACCCTATAGTTCTCCATAACATAGACAAACGAACTTGCCCATGTTAGCCTCTAAATTAAAAAATGCGATTAAAACTTTGAATTGAATACGAGCGTGCACAAAGTGCACACGTTTTTCGCACGTGTGCTTTTATTGAAAGATGCAAACTGTTTTTTTTTTCAAAAATATCACCTTTAGCACTTGTTATTTCTAGCATATTGGGTTTCCTATGGTGATCGTCCATTAGAACATTTGCGATGAATTAATGCGATTTGAATACTGCAAATTTAGATACTGGGGTTCTCGGAGACGTTCTCCTCTAATGAAACAACAGTGACCATATGCGACTTCCGGTTATACCGGAAGTTGTCTTAAACTTGCTTATTTTAAATGGAGCATCCTGTTTATTATATGTTTGAGTATTTCTTTCTTCAATAACTTTTATTAAAATTTTGTGTATGCTACTCTCACAACCACCTTGAAAGAAGCCGTGAAACAGAAACATCGACAACACTGCTTGAAGATCCATGTGTCACGTGACTTTTTTGAGGTTAGCAATGGTTTAGTATGTAATTTACGCGCGAACTAGGTGTAGGTGTCGTATTAATTTGTAATTTTATCCGGTTTTCGATTGATATCTAATGGAAAATTTAAGTGACATGATTGCTAAGAACCTCTATAAAATACTGATATAAATTGTTGGTGCGGGTTTGCTCTAATAGCATTAATAAAGTGAAAAATCCAACAGCCTGGCCGGCCTGGCGGTTTGTTTACGGATCTTATAAATGGCGGCAGAATTTTATTTGTTTTAATTTAAAAGTTGTGTTTTTCGTATTCTAGTTTGCTCTTTGGGTTTAACTTTATTGTTTTGTGGCTACAGTTAATTTATTAAATATTGAAGTGTTTATTTAACTTGAAGGTATATGTGAATTAGTTTAAAAATATCACTAGTAGAGATAGTTTGTAAGTAGGTAGGATACCTCTAGATACCTAGGTACTTAGGTAAGTACTATTTTTTTCTTTTAGTTTGTTTATTTATCAACATGCCAAGCCCTTGCTGTATTCCTGGATGTAACTCTAACTATAAAAGTGTTTTAAAAGCTGGGGAAGAGAGTGTAATATATTTTTATAGTTTAGATTTGACCAATGACTGTATAAATATTGTTAATCAGGTTTCAGTGGACATTGACAGCGTAGATTTCTTAAAGAAACCCTTAAGCTTACTTCATTTTGAGACTTCAGAATTCGATAGTCAATCCTGTAATTTAAACGCAGAAGATAATAATTTGTATAATAGAATATTACTTTTGATCGATCAAATAAATCTAATCGTAGTAAAACAAAAACAGCTTCTCAACGCAATATTACGATCATTTAATAATTAGGTAAGTTGTTCTTGTTATCCAAAACTATTTATTACATTTTTGTACATTTTTCGATATAAATATAGTGGCAACAGAGCCAAAAAAACACGAAAAATATGAGAAAGAATAAAAAATTCGCCCGTTGCCGCGCGTCATTATAATAGCCTGTGGATCCGCAACTCCCAGCTGATGCGGCGTTGCCCGATGTCACTTTATGGCTTTATTTCAAGGTGGTTGTGCTACTCTATTCGTTTCCGAGAAAAAAAATGATTTTCTTAAATTTTTACCTTGAACAGGTATCGCCTAGAATTAAATATCTTTTTAAATATAAAAGAGGGAAACTGAAAATGCCGGTAATGGAATTAAGGTACTATTCTGGTCGATAATGAAATTTTAGATACAGGGAAGTGGAAAAATAATATTCCTGACCGAAAAACGATTTATACAACGCGCGAAAAAGTTTCGTTGTTACACTAGTTGTATAAGAAACAAATAATTCTTTACTTACGAGTATCTTTTGTAACGCGCCTACCGACTGGTTGGCAACGGGAATTCCATTAATTTCTCTAATTTCGTCGCCAACATGTAATGTGGCCTGCCTGTGAATCATACCTCCGTGCATAATTCTCGCTACTATGCATTTGCCGTCTTCATTCATTTTCAGCGTTATGCCCTGTAACAAAAAAGAAGATAACACTTGTAGGGGAGACTGTTGTACCTAGAGCATAGTAACGATTTAGATTTTATATTAGTGCCGTCATCTAGCGGCTTACTAGCCAGGTTTACTGTTTCCTTGATCCGAGCCAACCGCCCTATTACCGTTTCAGATTTTTAAAACGTCCTTTGGGATTTTCCAGTGAGAAGATAGATTTTACGCTATAAAAGTAAATATTTTACCTCTGTTTGTGTGAAAATAATAATGTTAACAGTGGGTTAGTGAATAGACAGTGAGTTTAACGACATTCCCTGATTTATGGTGAGTAGAAGTCCACCGAGATATTTAGTTTTTAACATAACCTATAAGGTAGAGCTACATTTTTATTTCAAATGGCATCCTCGTGTACCTTAAAACAAAAATATATCCTGTACCTAGAAACGGTCTCAGGTATAAGATGTTTAGATTTTTATTTTTTTTTAGATCTAAAGACAAGATGCCGAAGCAAGACTGGGAAAAAAAGGCTTCAGTGGATCCGACGGCCTTGAAAAATGCTTTGAAAGCAGTAAATAACCCGAATCCTGCGAAAAAATTATGGGATTGACAATGGACGATGGGTTCATAATCTATGTGCTGGTATCCATGGTAACGAATCTTACGTTTGCGATTTCTGTTGCACTCAATAATAAAAAAAAGATTAAAAACTACTTTTTTAAAAATCTTTACATAAATTAATTTTCACTTTTAATATTTTGATTGTGTTCCTTGCTTAGCGAATGTTAGTTTAAAATCATTTCTACCCTTCGTTTTGATAATTTGTCCTTTGTTTCAAGGTACAAAGGGAAGTTCCAAGGAACAAGAGTATCTTATAATTTGGAATACTTTGCCTTCTATTTTCTAATACTCAGTAATCCAAGCCAACGTTCTTTTTTGGATAATTTTAGTTTGGGATACTATCAAGAGATAAATGCTTATTACACTAAGCTAAAAAAAATCCAAAAATCTACCTCTAGTCAGTGGTTAATACAGAAAATAAAATAACGTGCCTAGGTACAACAGTCTCCCCCACTTGTTCAGGGTCCTAACAGTAATGTGTACTGCTAAGAATCCTGTTAAAAATTAGTCCAGTGTTACGATGGTCGCCATTTCAACTTTATCGCGTGTGGTGCGCTATCATACTGGCAACGGGATATCCCATGTAAATTTGGTTCCCCTATTAATTTTACATCAAAATTTTACTAGACTTTTTTAAAGGTCCTTGGATGATGGACTCGCATACCAAATTTTAATATTTTCTTATAATCCAGTTAAAAGTTAGTTAAAAAAAAACTCTCCGCAAAATTGTTTAAAATTCAATAGGGCTGTGATATATACCTCAATGAACCCATTAGGAATAATTACGATAGAGTAAAATTTTACTAATTATTATCGTATTTTTTAAGACATTTAACAGAATTCAAAAAGATCCGAGAATCCGATGCTCAAATATGCTCGCCCAAATAATTACGTTTTAAGGGTATTGACTCCTTGTTGGTTCATTGTTTAATGTGAAAGAGCATTCGTCGTTAAAACAAACATTGCGCGAGAATTCCCGATCGTTATTCAACCTTTCTATAACTTCAAAACAAAAGTTTGCTCTTTGTATTTCATCACCACTTAATTTCTGATGTTCTTGATGTTTATACGGATAATATTTCTACTTATGTAATTTGCGCAGTACTGTGGAGTGAGGCTTTCCTATAGTTTTTCCAAGAAGCTCGATGCTAATTGCATTATTTTCTTCTACATAGCGTACAAATTCTAAACATGCATTATTTCTTTGTGCTCTACTATCGAGTATATCATTATTTTGCTATAAGCAGTTGCATTTATTATTTATTACGGTAGGTAAGTTAGGTTAGACTGGCAGACCTCTGGCATTGTCCAAACACTCACACGTAGTCCTATAAGGACCGTTGTGGTAGCACACAGGTTCCGCGGAACCTATCCGCATCAGCTTCTTGATGGTTAACGCGATCGTAGAAGAATCTTGACAGCTCATTCAAACCAGCCACTCCTGTTGATAAACTTACTGAGTCGACCCAGTTGCAGGCTGCTCACTTCCTCCAGATCATTAAAGAATGGTTCGCCCAGGGCATTGAACCTTCTTCTCGCGAGGCCGGGGCATTCACACAAGAAATGCTAAATACTTTTCTCATTTTCTTCATATTTGTGACTTCTACAGAAGTCGTTAGTTGGTATTTGCATATGTTCAGCGTGTCTACCGAACAGGCAATGTCCGGTGACTACGGCAGTGATGTGTCTTACGTCCTTCCGACTGTGCTGTAATAGCGCTGCGGTTTTCCTGTTATCAAGTATGGGCCACAATTACCTGGAGATGCTACAAGTTGTAAGCTCTGTCCATCTGTTTTGCGCAAATTGTTTAGCTGTTCGATATATCTCC
The DNA here is from genome assembly GCA_963969555.1 of Polydrusus pterygomalis. NCBI lineage: Eukaryota > Metazoa > Arthropoda > Insecta > Coleoptera > Curculionidae > Polydrusus > Polydrusus pterygomalis. The sequence continues at coordinate 15,486,427 of OZ018383.1, forward strand.
TCTTTGACTGATCCCATTGGTCTAGCCACAGTATTCTCTGCTAGTTAATTACAGTACCTCTACTCTCATCGCCGAGAATACTTCGGATAGTCTCCGAGAACTATTTTCCATGTAGTAGTACTTAATCAACATTATTTTTTCTTAAATACTGTGAAAGATTTACATGGGAGGTAACATGGCCCGTCTGTCTGGATACTACCCTGTAGACGTAAGCGCTAAATTTGCAACACCCCATATCAGTACTCGTTTGTAATCGACGCGGACGTGACGATGCGAATAAATTCTAGATTCCTCCAGGAAGGAAATATGAAAAAGACATTTCCTTCTTAGTAAGTACGTAATTTATTTTACCGTATATTATTCCAGCTTCACCAGGCAATTTAATTCAGTTAATTTTCGCAGCATCTGTAAGCGATTGCACATTTTCCATCTACACGTAAACCATCAACTATTTTCTAGCAATATAATAATAGAAATGAACATCCTGACGAAATGCAGACTATATTTAACGGGTCGCGAAGAATATGTGAATTTTATTGCTTATTTTTTGACAAAAATAATTCTCGTGTACATTCCAAATGGGCATCAGTTTCTCTTTCAATTGGTGCGTCGAGCGTCGTCCTTGGAGTTTTTTTTAATTCCAAATTAAAGCAAACAACTACATTTTTAATAGGAAACCTTTTAATATTTTTCTGAAATTTAATATCTTAACATAGATGTTAAAAGGTTTTTTAATCTATTAACGACTGTTTATTATTAAAATATTCTTGCCGGTATTTTCACACTTTCTAGTCGTTGAAAATATCTTGAAATAAAATTGATGAAGTTACTCCTTTTTAAGTTGGCGATATAAATGCGCGAGTAAAAATATTCGATCGTTTTACCAATAGATTAATTGCCCCATACGGTGGCCTGCGCGTCCTCCTGACACCATTGAATTTTTTTTCTGAGGCTATCTTAAAAATGAAGTCAACTGGAAAACCCATGAAAGTACTGACCAACTTCAAGTTGAAGTTTAGGCCGCCATTAGAAGAATAACTCCAAGAATGTTGGAGAATGTAATTGCATATCGTTGCTACTTATGTTTAGAAAAAGAAGGTGGTCTTTTTGAATGAAATAAAAAACACTGTTATGTATTTAAGAAATCTGTTGTTTGAGTGGTAATTGTTGAACTTTTTTATGGGAGCAACGAATAAAATGGCATATTATTTTAATAAAAAAATAAATTCAAAATACAAATTTGGTTTTAAATCCCGTTGTTGTTTTCCAGAGGCACCTCGTTTCTAGTTGGCTTTGAAAACAAAGGAATGTTTAGACAAGATAAATTTGCACTTATTCTTATTGATTATGAATGTTTAAGTGCGAAACGTGTTATTAATACTAGGGTGTGCATAATACTGAATAAGTTATAATGGAAGCCATACATTCTTAACATCACATCACTAAAAATATTTGTATATTTCAGAAATGACAGCCACTTTAAAGGAAAACTGTACGGGCGTTAAAGCTTTCGCGATTTTCGTTTTAAATAAAAGGCGTTGTAAAGAAGGGTTACTTTAGACCTTCTTCAAACGTCAAAAATTTAATGGTTAGGTAAAGAACAAGAAATACAGGACTAAACACACATTTTTCGTGATTTGAGACTTATAAAGCGTGTTTACGTTTAAGTGTGAGAATTAAGGAAAACAAGTAGTTAAACAAAAATCGTGTAAAATATTTACGAAACCTGCTGTCTCGATGATATCGAAGAAATGTCCAAAGCGCCGTGCCGACTAAAATAAGAACCCGAAGTCTCATATGCATATAAAATAGTCTTATGTAGCCCAAGCCAAATTGTTTAGAAGCGAAAATATACGATTGTACATTTCAATGTAGAATATTTGTCTTCTGAAGTTCCTTGTAAAGTGAAATGGAGTAAGGAAAATTCGAAATGGAAGCGAAAAAAATAAGTGTGGCATAAAATTCAGACGGTTTTTTCGCATAGATGCTTTACATGACATGATTTTGAAACAATAAATATAAATAAGGTTTAAAGTAAAGTGGTGCATTTATTATGAATGTTTTCGAAAATATATGCAGGGTGTCCGGAAATGATGAGCAAAAAATTTAGGGGATAATTCTAGACCGAAAATAAATTATATCTCTTTCTATAACATTTTTTCGAAAATTTATTATTTTCGGAGTTACAGGGTGTTAAAGTTACATTTTATTTGCAGTTTCAAAATACATAACTTACTAGAACAATAAATTAAACATTCAAATCGAAGGTTCAAAGTGACGTCCTTCCTCTACAATGCATAGATTAATTCTTCTTAAAAAATCCGACGAACTCCATAGAATGTTCCTTCCTTTACTATGCTATGCTTAAGGTTGAAAATAAATTAAAATCATTTCGTATTCATCACATGCAAGCAATGTGCTTTAAGCGTTTTTCTCGAAAACGTGTAGATTTTTCGAAACAAAAGTAGTATACCTTTTTTATGAAAAAAGGTTAGGAGAATAAAAATATTCAGTCAATATGCGCATACAGTGTAGGACAAAAAAGTTGGGACCATTCAAATTAAAGTATAGGCTTCAATGTAGCGCCCTCTACAAAATGCGAAAAAACGGTGTGCAAATTAGTATTTCTCATACCGAAAAAGCCCCATATACGAGATTTCGTCAAAATATTATAAGCGTGGCAGAAGGTATTGCAGAAAAAACTGCCAATAAAATTTAACTTTAACACACTGTAACTCCGTTTCCAGTAGTACTGTACCGTGTACTGATTTGACCTACAAACTGGGTTCAGTACTAGTGCCAAAAACAAAAGGGTAGGTATTAATAGACTACCTTATTATTAGAGAAACCTTTATTTTTAAATTATCATGTGAACCTTCGTGGGTTTTAAGTAACTATTAGCGCCAACTCATAGTAATCCCATACAATCTGTTCAAACAAAAGTGTTTTAAAATGAATATAATACATACTTAGACATTCAAATGGGATAAGGTGTAAGGAAGCAAATAACTCACCATCGGTTCATCAGTATTCTTCTGAAACTGCACCAGTCGCACCCTGGTAACGTTCTCCATCTCCACATCTCCATTGGGTCCGTCGAGTTCGTCTCCTCCATTGAGATAGGGCAACAGTGGAGGGGGCGTGACCCGCACGGCGTCTTCTCCGTAGACTTCATGCGCCACCACGTCGTGCGCTTGAAGAAGAGCCTGGAAGAAGAAATAGAGGCCTTGTAGAAGATAATAATAGACAGTTTTAAGAAGTTGTCAGTGAATCCCGCTAGTACCACTACTAGTTGTATATTTTTGGTTATAAACTTTTTTTCAAGATTACCGAAATGTAGTTTCCTTTATGTCGCTGGGTCAGGCTACCACCCACCATTTTATTTATTTATTTATTTATTTTACACCATTTCACAGTTACAATGAACCAATTAACAAATGGGTATATAGGCTATTTAAAATAAAATAGGTAATAATATAACAATAATTCAAAAATTTTGTGACAACAAGAAATTTAAACTTAAATTATTATATTGAAACGGAATAATTATGCCTAAAAAGACACTAACACGCTAATTTAGATTTATACTGGATAAACCACAGTTAAAAATGTGCAGATTGTATAATATGTTGCACAATCGATAAATAGGGGAGTATTTGCATATATTGGTACGCGCGGTTTGTACATAAAAAGTGTGGGAATGACGTGTTCTAGGGACGAGGAATTGCAGGTTTTCTAATATATCACTGCACTCAACTCTATTATGCAAGATATTATGAAGACATTTAAGTTGAGAAACTGTACGTCGATCTTCTAAAGAGCAAAACGAGTTGCTTTGCAATAGAGCTTATTTTAGAATACCGATTTCAGGATACTGACCATCAATTTTAAAACTTAGATATTTTAGAAAACGTCGTTGGACCCTTTCAATGCGATTAAGGTGCACTTGATAATATGGTGACCATACAACCGAAGCGTACTCCAATTTAGATCTTACAAATGCATAAAAACTTATTTTTAGTGTATGACAATTTAAAAAGTCACGAGAATGTCTTATTATAAAACCTAGGGATCTATGACAGGCGGCAACAAGGTCATTTATGTGGGAAACAAAAGATAGTTTACCGTCAAATAATATACCCAAATCGCGAAAAGGTTCAGCTCTGTCCACTGTAATGTTATTAATTTTGTAATCATACACAAGGGTATGTCGTTTTAATGAAAAGGCCATTATCTTACACTTACTGATATTTAACGGCAATTTATTTTGAACACACCATATATATATATATATATATATCATGTCAATGGACAATTGAAGTTTTTCACAGTCTGTCAGGTTACGAATACGATCATAGATTTTCTTGTCATCGGCATAAAGAAGACCATCACTGTCAAGATTATTTGTCAAGATTATTATTATTTGTATTTCTGGAAATGATAAAAAATTATGACAGTCTTTAATAACATTTCTTTTTAAAAAGTGGTACAAAACTTCGTGTACGGTTTTGGTTGAATAAATTTGTACTTTTTCCGTCCATAAATTTAAAAAAAGTTTATTGCATGACGTTTATACGAAGTTGAAACTTTTTTTAATATAAAAAGCAACATATTTTATAACAAAATGTTGTCATTATTACCAAGATTTATTAACTCAATTTCAATTTTAATATGAAAAGCTAATTCTACATTTGCTGTGGTTTAAGATTGGGGGTAAAACAAAGACAAATACTAATAATAATAATAATAATAATATTCACTAAAGGCGCAACATATTATGCAAAATGCATATACAGGGTGTCCGGAAATGATGAACAAAAAATTTAGGGGATAATTCTAGACGAAAAATAAATGCTATCTCTTTCTATAACATTTTTTCGAAAATTGATTATTAACGAGTTACAGGGTGTTAAAGTTAAATTTTATTTGCAGATTTTTTTGCAATACCTTTTGCCACGCTCATAATATTTTGACGAAATCTTTGCCCACCTTTTTTCGCATTTTGTAGAGGGCGCCACATAGAAGCCTATACTTTAATTTGCATGGTCCCAACTATTTTGTCCTACTCTGTATGCGCATTTTAACTGAATATTTTTATTCTCCTAACCTTTTGACATAAAAAAGGTATACTACTTTTGTTTCGATAAATCTAACCGTTCTCGAGAAAAACGCTACAATAACATTGCTTGCATGTGATGAATGCGAAATTATTTTAATAACTTTAAACATAGCATAGCAAAGGAAGGAATATTCCATGAAGTTCGTCGGAATTTTTTAAGAAGAAATAATTTATGCATTGAAGAGAAAGACTTCTTTTGAACCTTTGATTTGAATGTTACATTTAGTGCAAATAAAATTTAACTTTAACACCCTGTAACTCCGTAATAATGAAAAAATGTTTTAGGAAGAGATAGCATTTATTTTCGGTCTAGAATTATACCCTAAATTTTTTGCTCATCATTTCCGGACACCCTGTTTATGCATTTTTGCAAATTTTGTCAATTTTATAATAAAATGCATATTTTTCATTAATTATTATATTAAGAGCACATTTTTATGTTTTCGGCTTTATCAAATTTAAAACGTTAAAGGTTTAATGTCCAGTTCAGTACTTATTTCAGGGATTTCCCAATCTGAGGATTATAATAAATATTTGGGTTATACACAAGGTATTTATTGGGGGTTTCCGGGGTTTACAGTTATATTGTTAGGGGCTGTTTATTGTCCCTTAATAATGTGTTATTATTACCTGCTTAACAAACTGTATTTATATCGCTTGGCGATACATATTTCTGTTTTAGTTTGTCGAAAGATTTCAGTATTTTCAGTGTGAAACTAGTAATTTCGAATTTGTGTTCAGAATGTCTAAGGTGGCGAAAACGTCTTCGTGGAATTCGTGGATTAAAAACTTTCCAGAGTTAGAGTTTAGTGGAGAAAAAGTTTTCTGTAAAGCTTTTACAAAAATTATTGTTTTAATTTCTTCTTGAACAATACAATACTCTAATTGTTTGGAAAAAATGTAAGTTTATTGTAGAGATGTATGGAACAATACAAAAAGCATATCTGAAACATAGCAGTACGATATCGGAGAATGTGAAACCATGAGCGGGATCTAACGTTAATAGAGTGGCAATCCCGTCGTCTAGAAAGTATCCTAATAAGACAGGGTGAATTATTTAATTTTATTTTTTGATGCACATACGTTAAAAAGAGCATTTTTCTCCTATTCTCTATATTAAGCTAATCATGTGCTGTGAACGGCGAAACATGATCAAATTAGCCAAGACCAAAAATATATCTAAGCAATTATTCTGAACTTTTTGTATACGATATCTATTAAAAGCGTTTAAATAGTTGCCGTACACAACAGAACCATAATTGAACAAAGATGACACCAAAGTATCACACAATAACTGTCTAAGTTTTACATCAAAACAATATCTATTTGTATATACCTAGAAGCTTCAGTGATAGATATGCAGGCGGAAGTAGATGATTTATATGTTGGGTAAACTGCTGTCATCCTTAACCTTGGTCGGTCCTTCACTGCGAGAGTTTATTCGTAATTAAAAAAAAATTGAAAATAAAATTTAGTTTTACACATTGACATCTTAAAGAGTTAACGGATAAGACTCATTCATACCTCCCAAAAAATCCATAACCTCGACTTCCTAATTTTCATTGCTTGAAGGTGGAAGACAATGTAGACATTGTCTTTATTTTGTTACTTAACACAACGATTCGGTTAGTTAGTATCTTTAAGCATTTTCAAGTATAAACTAAACTGTACTTTAAGGACTACTTCTGACATCTTCACCTTTACATCGATTTCAAGAAATAGACTTATCTTACTAAATCCCCTGTAAGTCGCCAGGTTTCTCTTGTGAAAAATATTATTTCGTTTTATGAACGAACTTAGGGAAATATTTGCGAAATGTATTCGAAAGTATGTATAAACCGGAAGTTAATACAACTTACAAAGTTTTAACTGAAATTTAAAGCCTTCGCGTTTAAAAGAATAAAATTTTGAGGAAGAACAATTTAATAAAATATGCTAAAATATATGATTAATGTCTACATCAAATGATTTAAATCAAAGTCCGTTTTCGATCTAATGATATATTGAAATGACAAATATATTTTATATTTAAATCCTTTTTACATGGTAAGTCGTTTTCGATGTTATTTTTATCAGATTTAAATCATTTTAAAACTTTAACAGTTTGACTTGTTAAAATTATATTCGCTAATACAATATTTTCTCTAAAAACAAAAGCAAAAAGGTAAGTATCGCACTTGAGAGTAACATTTCTTTTGTAAAATTTAAATGTAAAGTCTTTCTGTCATTCCAGTATAAGCGATCTGTTATATGGCAGAAAAATTGTGGAAATCCATTTTTTTCCATAATAACATGTTTTTATATTAAGGCTTCTTTATGGTAATGGAGGACAGAACATTTGTCATTTTCGTGAATCCTTTGACAAATTGAAGACATTTTTTTATTGGGCCTTGTAGAATATTCACGTGAAAAAATTGGGCAAATGTCTCATACAATTTTTACGACAACTAAAACTGATTTTTAAGGTAAGAAACTGTAAAGATATAATGAAACAAACAAAACTATAAATCACAAAGATCCAAGTTGGACCGAAACATAAAACAAGTTTTGGAAAAATTGACCAGGACACCCGAAAAAGACAGAATAATTCTGCTGCCAAACTAAAGGTCATGATCATGAATACCCTGAATTTATCGCGAACCCTTTAAAATCTACTAAATCCCTAACACCGAAACGCGTATGAGTAGTGGAGCTGGACCCTATTTATCGATGTATTTAAAACATCGATATTTTCTTTTTGATATATTGCATGTTGGTTCAAGGTATTTTTGGCACAAATGTGATCCTTTAATTAATTTTTTTACAAATTCATGAAAGTGGTTTAAGGTTATATTGCTAATAAGGCTACTACAAAATTCTGTCGTACACAAGGTTACAAAAGACGGTATCAATCAAGTACGTCAAGAGTATTCAGTTACAAAAAAGGGTACCTGAGGAAGCATGTAGCTCTGCTCGGCGTTGAAGAATACCCAATCGGCGCTAGATAAAGAAGATACTCCGCTACACTTTCTGGGTACCTGCGAGGCCCTGGGAAGACTCAGGAATAGGTACCAGGATTGGCGGTTCTCCAAAAGAAAGACATTACTGCCCTGACCTGGAGCGATTTACTTGCCTTTATAAGAAGTTTGGGACATTTTGGCGAGGGCCAAGGTGATTAGAGAGGTTGAGGGAAGACTCCAAAAATTATCGCCGTTGGTCTACTTACCAGGTTTCGGAACCTCCCCTCACCTTTTGCCATTGCAACTTTGGTGCAATTATTTAAAGAAGAAGTTTATAATTCATCGGTCCCTTATCGATATCAATAATTGCCTTTAATGTTGACATCTATGGTAAAAATCGATAATTGTAATCTGCGTCTCAGCACTAGTATGAATACGGAACAGGGATTTTGATAGTCGAAACGTGTTTCGCTTTGCCTGCTTTGTATCGAAAATAAAGAAAAACGGAAAAAACAACTTTTTGACATTCAATTTTACTTGATGTATGACTTCCATTGTAGTGTAGTGGTGAAAACCTTCTGATTTATAACATTATAAAACCATTGATTTTGCCTAAAAGACCCAAATCTAATATTTTAAAGTTCGTAAATATATCAAATATCGCAAGTTCTTTGTAAAAATTAAAGATAAAATCATATAAATTGTAACTTTTAGACACCATGCGAGCAAAAATTATTTGCATCAAAGAGGGCCTTATGTCATTTTTTCGACGACAGATTGATCAGTTTTCGGATCAGACATTGAATTCCCACCTAGATCACCTTGTTTAACGGTTATGTATTACTTCGTTTTTCCTCATTTAAAGAACACTATTTTTAAAACACCAGTTGCAAATTTAGAACAATTACAAGAAAGAATTATCCAAGAACCAGAGATGTTGGTCAACACTTTCGAAAATATGAAGAGACGTGTGAATGTATGCTTACAGCGGTGGCCAATTTCAGCAATTTCTGTAATTGTTTTTCGATTTCTTTCTGTATATTCTTACTTTGTTAATTTTGTAAACAACAAAAATAAATTTGTATTTGTCTACTTATTTTATTACTCATTAGTTTGGCATATCATGTCATAGTATGAATTTGACAAAATTTTCACCTAGATTTGGTTAGATATATCGTCCCCATATCATTGTGATCTAAACCAAGCCCTACGGTTTTTAATCCAAGCCCTCTTCGATGCAAATAATTTTTGCTCGCACGGTATATCAGTTTTGTTTTTTCCCAACTACCTACTCCTATTCTAGCGCTGGCAACTAAAAGTACCTGATGGCATTTCGGTTATTAGGCTCTAACAAATGTAGTGCTGTAGTGATTAAAATATTTATTAGTCTGGGTAAAAGCGGGGGGGGGGGGGACCTTCGTCCCGTCTAAATACGTCAGTAAATGGGAGGTATATGACCTGTTTAAGCTTAAATTAAACTTTACCTAATTCGCCTTGCGCTGCAAGACAATTCATATGTTAAATAGGACTAATTTTAACTCTCCCGAGTATATTAAGTTGAAACTTGCCTTGCCAACTTACCAGCCGAACCATAACCATTCGATGTAAATCCAGTTAATGCCTCATTAAAACAAGTATTACGGGATAATATTACATTAACGTTTGCAGGATGGAGTAAATTAAAGCGAGTTTACATATAATTAAGAGTCTTCAAATTACATATCGAACCTGCTTATCAAAGTATGCATCGGAGTTGCGAGAATTCATTTGAAGCCGTTGTTAAGTACCGACTGGTTCGCTTTTATTTATATATCTTGTCCTCCCTTTATGTGATGGTAATAATTTTGAAAAGTAGATATCGACGTGCTAAACCGAAAATTGAAATTAGGTAATGACAAGTATTCTAACAAGATATAATATATCGTGGGCTTGCGACGAAAACTCATTAAGTAAAAATATGAAGTTTCGAGAAAATGCCATTTAAAAAATTACTTAGACATAATTTGTCGTTTAAATCCAAATAATGAAACAAATATTTAAGTTTTAAGTTTGGATTATAGAAAATATATTATAATGTTTCTTTAACATTTTTTAACAAGATAATGTTACATGAATTTTATTTTTTACGTAAAAATAGAAAAATATAAGTGGTGTGACCGGGGGTGTGACTTAATGAGTTTTAAATTTGATCATGTTTTATTAGAGGACTGACTTATTAAAAAAAAAATATATTTTATATTATCGCTGCTCCAACTTAATGCTTTTTGATAGCTGCATTATTTTAATTGTCGATTTAAATACATTGCGGTAGATTTTTGTAGTCTCTAACACATACATAATATACAATAATTATTAATAAGTCAGATTTTGCGAAGCACCCTATACATAAAATTCACCACTTTTAGTGAGTTCTCGCATTAACTACCAAAGGAAAATATTGACTTAATGTGATTCTTAATATGCTCATTCTGGTTACTTAGTGAGTTTTTCAACGAAGATACATGGTAATATGTTAGACCTAAATCAGACTTAATAAAATATAAATAAATGGCAAAACTGGAAAAATATGACTTAATGAGTTTTCGCCGCAAGCCCACGATATAATATAAAATATTCATTCAATTAACTGGAATAGCCTATCTATGCATTTAATAGAGCAGCGGTTCTCAAACTTTTTTGGTGACGGAACCCTTTTGGGAAGCAAAATACTTGATGGAACCCTACAATAAAACAATAGTTTTTAAAAGTGTATTATTTATTAATAAGCATAATAAGCACATGGCTTTATTAAATTCTCAGCGATAGTGTGCGCTTCACCTGCTTGTGCAATGCGATAGCTAACTAAATATGATGCCTCCGTGGCTTTTTCGTTGATAGTTTTTGTTACATGCATCATATTTTTTTGACTTTCCAATAACTGATCTTTTTTACGAACAAAAAATTCTTTATTCTGGTCTTTAGACTCGGGGTGTACAGTTTGTAAATGTCTGCGCAATTTGGCAGGTGCCATGGAACTATTAGGAAGCAGTTTACTACATAGCATGCAGAGAGGTGAGCCGTTGGAATCAACAAATCCGAAACTGATATATGATTCATCATACTTCCTTTTTTTCGTCTTTGAAACCGTCGAGCTTGACGTCGTGGCATCATCGTCTGGATCGGTGATTGCTATATTCTCCGCGCGTACTGCTTTTGAACATTCAGCGTCATTAGAAGATGTTGTTGCAACACGTTTAACACCTTTAAGCCAACGTTCCATTCTTCTTTATTTATAATGTTACACGTCAGGATGGTGGGGTCTAAATAATGCACAATCGTTACTGCGTATAAGAGACTAAGTTTAGTACAATGAAGAAATGTATAAAACTGAGACAACAGAATACAGCAGGCAGTAGAACAATGAACACTAGTTTCTCGCTAGCGAGCTTGTAAGTAGGTAGGTAGGAACTTATCGCTCTGAACGCTAATCGTCAACTGACTGACAAGGCGCGACGCGCGATCCCCGCTTTTATACTTAGTCCTAGACTCGATCTCGAATATTCTCGAAAATACTCGAGTCGGCGCCTTTGATAAACAAAAAGCAAAAATAAAAAGAGAAATATAAAAATTGCGTTGTAAACAATTCAGAGGCGGCTTTTATCAAAGGGACTGCGCGCTCACAAGTATACAAGTATACATGTTGATACCAAACTTATGAGATATTGTACCAGCTATTGTAACACATGTTTATACAAATACAAATAAATATACCTACGCGCGGCCGCGGAGTCAAAACGTTCGACCAGAGAGAGGTGTTTTGATTTTTTTTCTAAATTCTTAAGGAACCCCTACAGAGGTATCGCGGAACCCTAGGGTTCCGCGGAACACACTTAGAGTATAGCTGTAATAGAGTGTAGAAAAACAAAAAATATACATGTTGGAGTCATAGACGTTTACCTTTAGATACGTACGGCTTATTGGGTGCGCAAACAAAAGTTGAGTTTTATGCGTGAAAAAATACGTCCGAGCGCACGTCTCGCCGGTCAGCTGTCTTCCCTCCCAGCAGGATCGGCGACATGCTCAAAATGCACTCCAGAACCGGCTCGGCGCCATTTTTTGTTGTGTTTTAAGTTTTCTCTGTGGACTCCTTGTTGTTTTCTTTGGTATTGTAGATTGTGGGTGTTTAATATACAGGGTGTTTCCTAATAAGATGCAAATATTTAAGGAGCTTATTATAGGGCCCATTTTAAGAAAAAAACTTTTTATAAACATATGTTCTAAAATTCTTAACTGTTGAACTACAGGGTGCTAAAGTTTTAAGAAAAAAATATTTTTTTTATGATAACTTTGGTATGACCCTGGATTTTTTTGTGAAACGTGGTACGCATCTTCTATAAATCAAAAGGCGTTTACTGCTGTACAACAGAATTTTTTATTCTTGCCAGTGGCGTCCGTGCAGGATTTGAACTGCATCATTTTAAAGAGAAAAGTGTTACGCCACTGCTTTTTCTTTACATAAAAATTATTTTTTAAATCCTTATTCCTTACTAAGAAAATCTGGTATCTTCATTTTGATTCATTTGACGTATGGTTTCCGCATAAAAAAATAAAATACATTGATTTGAACATTGTTATGAAATTAGGTATTATCAAGTATTAATAACGTAAAATATCTAGTAAGTAAGAATCAGATTTTGTTTTGTACACATTTACAGTTTTGACAGCAGTTTTCTACCTAGTCTAGTTGGTACGTATTCATTAAAATTAACAATATTATTAAAAGAACATGGTCCATTTTACGAATTCTGAGTTTGCAGATATACATTACATTTATGGGCTTGCTGATGGTAACGCATTGAAAGCCAGGCGGTTGTACGAAAACCGCTTTCCATTAAGTACCCGAACAATTGGTAACAATTTAAATATCTCACATATTCTTGTTTGGAGAATTCTTAATGACTTTTTATTATACCCCTACCATATCCAACGGTTACAGCACACCAATTCATACTGAAGAGCAGTTGAGAAATCGCATTTTAGTTTCTTGCGAAACAATTAGGAACAGTCCCGGCATTTTCCAAAGAGTACGTGAGTCCATGAGAAAAAGAGCACATGCATGTATATTTGCAGGAGGTGGACATTTCCAACACCTGATTTAATTTATTTCTTTGTGCGTTCAGGGTAATTTTGTGTTAACATTTCAAAATGTATTTAAGTTCTTATAATTTCATAATTTTACCGTTTAAAAACCATTTTGTTAAATAAATTGTTGTTTAAAGTTACATAAATTGTTTTTTCTGGTAAGTGGTTTTGCGAGATGCAAATCAATGTATTTTATTTTTTTGTGCGAAAACCATACGTCAAATGAATCAAAATGAAGAGACCAGATTTGCTCAGCAAGGAATAAGGATTTAAAAAATAATTTTTATGTAAAGAAAAAGCAGTGGCGTTACACTTTTCTCTTTAAAATGATGCAGTTCAAAACCCGCACGAACGCCACTGGCAAGAATAAAAAATTATGTTGTACAGCAGTAAACGCCTTTTGATTCATATAAGATGCGTACCACGTTTCACAAAAATATACATGGTCATACCAAAGTTATTATAAAAAATATTTTTTTTTCTTAAAACTTTAGCACCCTGTAGTTCAACAGTTAAGAATTTTAGAACATATGTTTATATAAAGTTTTTTTCTTAAAATGGGCCCTATAATATGCTTCTTAAATATTTGCATCTTATTAAGAAACACCCTGTATACGGATTTCTAGTTTTTGTGTAGTTTACTGAATTGTGTTTGTGCTTTTAGTGACTCGGATCGGAATATAAACAATGACTAGTAACAGCCGTTGTATGATTTTATTATGCCCAAATAGGGGTAAAATACCGGGAATTTCGTATTGTCAGTATGTAGTAGTGATGTATCTTGATATAGAACTTGATTTTATTATGATCAATTTAAATACATGGGTCTGGCTACACAACAGTTTTTAAATAAAGATAAACACGCACCAAGACAGCTTATCCCGATGCAAGTTCTGATATATTTTATTTGCAGCCCTGCAATCTAATTAGGTAAGCCTATTTTTCGGGCAATATCCAAGGGTGAAAGTATTCCATGGGTCAAGTTCTCGGGCAAAAACTTTTTCAAATTCTTGAACAAGAAATTGTGCTTGAAAATGTTTTACACGTCACCAAGTTTTTGACAAATTGTAAAAATCAAAACAACTTATATACCAACTAATATTTGACTTGAGGTTAGGTACGCGATAACATCGAATCGTTTTTTTAATATTCGATTTTATACATTTTATAGTTTAATTGACTTATTCTCTTCCTTCTTGAACAAAAACACGACGACGAATAATTTTTAAACAAATTTTAGAAACAAAACCTTACAAAACAATTTTCTATCCTCAAAATCTGATAGGTTTGCAACTACTAAAAATTCCAAAAATCACTAACTTAATTCCCAATCTGATCAAAACAATTGAGAAGAAATTCAAATTTTTTGGCAAGAATTTGGGGCAAATTTTAGCTGTTTACACGTAAATATAAATTGAAGGAACACTTTTACAATTTCTTGACCAAGAACTTAAATTTTAAAGCCCGGACCTGTGTTTACATGCGCAAGGCTATAAATTTGCCACTTTCGTGATTATTGTTTGCTTATCTGGACAATTTTTTTTCTACATATCAGATTTTAAAACAGATATTTTTTCACTGCGTGTAAAACCTTTCAAAATTCCTTGACCCAATAAAAATTACAACTAAAAAAAATCGTCTTCTCATCTAATTTTATTTTAACATTCATTAATCAATCAACGCCATTATTTTCACACTTTTCTTTCACGCCGGACAAAAGGCTATCTGTCTCCTCCATCTCACCTCTTCTCATTTTAATGCATGTATTTGCAAAATTATTCGACATTGAGATTGGAAAGAGAGAGAGAGAGAGGAACGAGAATGGTACGAATTGTGTCGACTGGCTTTTTGAAAGCCTTTTTCTTTTGTGTCGTTTTAAAGAGTTGGGCGGTGGGACAGGGGGGGGGGGGGAGACAGATTTATAAAGGGGTGTAGGGAGTAAAAGTGATAATTTTAATATTCATAGCACATTTTTCTTTGTTGAGTACTAGACCAGGGTTGAAGCATTTGAAAATGGTAAAAAGTGAAAAAAAATAATAGTAGGATGAAACCCATTGGAAAAGGAAGAGAATATAACAAAAATGAAAGGAAAAATATTTTACGGGCGATCCGAGGTCGGGAAGTGGAAAGGAGTGAGTTTTTAAGGGTAGAAAACGATTTATCTCGATTTCCGGCAAAACTACAAGTCCTATGGAAAAACGTTAAATGGCAAAGTTGAAGGTAATAAAAAGATCTACAACTTTTGTATTTACACTTTTTTCACATAATCTCAAAATTTATGTGAAAAATTCAAATAACCAAGTTTTTGGTTTTTTATTTTTATCTTTTACAAAATTTTTTTTTTTTCACGAAATTTGGTGAAAACTGACCTATTAATGTCCCAAACACACTGTACTTTTTTTGATTTAAAATATTTATTTTTTCACCTTATTTTGACTTAATATCGAAAAAGCACCCTAATTTTCAATCTGATGGTGTAAAAAAATATACATTACAATGGTAAATGTGAATAAATCTCCTTTAAATCCTACCATTAATTATATTTAGAACAACTATTTTTAATTAAGTCAAAATAAGGTGAAAAAATAATTATTTTAAATCAAAAAAATTACAGTGTGTTTGGGACATAAAAAGGTAAGTTTCACCAAATTTCGTGAAAAAAATATTTTTTTTGTAAAAGATAAAAATATGTTTCACATAATTTTGAGGTTATATGAAAAAAGTGTAAAAATAACAGTTGTAGATCTTTTTATTACCTACAACTTAGCCATTTAACGTTTTTCCATAGGACTTGTAGTTTTGCCGGAAATCGAGATAAATCGTTTTCTATCCTTAAAAACTCACCCCCTTCCACTTCCCGACCTCGGATCGCCCGTAAATTATTTTTCCTTTTATTTTTGTTATATTCTCTTTCTTTTCCAATGGGTTTTATCGTACTATTACTTTTTTTGGTTTCAAAAATTATCGACCCTGGTCTATACCTACTGCGTCTGTTAAATCAAAAAATAATATGCTTTGATTTTCTTGTAACCAAAAGCAAGTTTTACTGTAATTTATCGGTAGTTTCAAGAGAGTGTGACAACGTACAGGAAAATCATTTGCTGAAATAAACCCTATAGATCACAGTTTTTTATACGCTTTGAAAATATCGTTCAATCCGGAGCAATTTGTCACTAAATGGCTTAAAGTTCCAAATGTGCTTTTATCAATTTTGTCGCTCTACCTTTCCAGTATTTATCCTGAAAATAAATAAACATGAAATTTTATTTTAAAATTGAGCTCAGCTTTTTAAAAGAACATGGATGAATGTGAATAAATTACTATAACAAATTGTAAAGAGATATGAGAGAGAAATAACACGCGACATTGTGATTTTTGATGTAAATCGGAAGGAATTCAGAGCCGTAAGGGCCACTTGGCTGTCTGATAGGATATGTATCTTTTGGTCGTGGTAGCCCTTTTCAAGATTCTTTTGTACACATGCTTCTATCACATGAACTTCTGCTTGGTATACTCTGGCGCAGTTTCCCAGGGGGATGCTGATTTCCATTCTGGGTCTTTCCCCAAATATGCCTGCGCCTACTCCGCTGGCCGTTTTCGATTCATGCATCAGTGTACCAAACTAGGCCATTGTCTAGTGACGGTTATTTTCCTTTGGACCACATATCAGGGTCGGACCTGATATTAAATGGTTTTGTAAAGTTATATATCGCTTTCATGCGATCGGTTTGCATCTCCAGGAGCTCGTCGTTGATAAGGTTCGTGGCTCTTGTGTGCCCTATTTTCTCGGGGCGTTGTTTCCATTTTCCGTTTGCTTTCATCCTAGAGGCGCTGCAGTTAACCTCCATTTTGATGTGTTTATCTAGTGGTGTTAGTCCTAGTATAACTTCCATTGCTGCGGTGGGGGTGCTTCTCATTGCACCGCTGATACAAAAGCAGACCAGCCTCTGTACACTATTTTGCTGTGTTTTTGTCCACCAAACTACAGACCCATAATGTCA
This sequence comes from Polydrusus pterygomalis, assembly GCA_963969555.1. Classification (NCBI taxonomy): domain Eukaryota; kingdom Metazoa; phylum Arthropoda; class Insecta; order Coleoptera; family Curculionidae; genus Polydrusus; species Polydrusus pterygomalis. The sequence goes on from OZ018383.1 coordinate 15,503,607, forward strand.
TCAGGGATGACTGTGACGTATAACCCACCGCACCATCTGCGGTTTGAGTCCCCAGGTTTTCCCAAACAATCTTCTGCATCTCATTAGACACATTTTTGCCTTGTTTAGGTTATTGTTAATATGTTGGTTCCATGTCAGTTTGGAATCCAGGGTTAGTCCTAGATATTTGACTTCGCTGACTGTTTTTACCTGTTCACCAAATATTTTTAGGTTGTTATAGTTAAAATAATTAAAATAGTTAATTATTTAGTGCCAGGATTTGCATTTTACAAGTAAATGTTCATAGATCTGTCATATGAGCCAGAATGTCCCCTATAAATAGCGAGATTTCAACTCAAAAAATGATTTATTTATCTTTTCTTGCTCGTCGTGGCTTGGGTCTCCCATTATACTGCACTAAGGAACAATCAAAACAATCAAACTATCCGCGGGAGCGGGATAAAATGATGCACTTTCCTGCCTTGTAATGCAAGTAGCTCTTAAGTGCTAGCGCACCCAAACGTAACATAAATCCATTATATACATCTTTAATTCTTATTTTCCTTCTAACACTACGCTCATACATACGCCATTTACATAAACTTTGTCAGTTTTACCCTTTTATTTTTTAAATTGTAAGCCCTGCTCTACAACTTACGATATGACATAAAAGGACATGAAAAATGCAAACGGTAGTTGCAAGTCGTTAAGATAAAATGCTGCAGCAATGTCATATATGAATAAATATAATTTCCTGTAAAGATCAGTTTATATTTTATAATAAATTGGTTATGTTTTGCATTATTGTCGCTTTTGTACTAAGATATGGCCACTTTGGGTATACTAACTTAATTTTCAATGTTCTTCACTAAATTTTGATTTTGGTTTTAGTGTATAATGGAAAAAATGCTAAATATATAGATATTTTTAAGCCTAACTACAAAAATAAATAAATAAACTCGTTTTTTATTTTTGGATTAGTTATAGATAAAATATTGTAAAATTAGTGGAATATAAGCAGGTTTTTGCTGAAAAAGTAATGGTATGACCGAACAAAAATTTTATCGATCATTGTAAGCTTGAATCATCAAATTCGACGGGTGCGACAAGGCGAAGAAATAAAGGAAATAAGCTGTTTATGTAGGTTTATTCCCTTGAGAAATTTCGGATTAAAATGAAAATTGCATTCACTAAATATGTTTTAGTTTCGTAGTATACAATTCCAAATAATCCAATTTGCTATCTCTATGACTTTGTTCTAACATTAACTAATCCGACAAAACTATAAACAACCTAAGCGTAGCCCTTTATTCACTACAAAAATTATTCAAATGTTAGGCATTCAAATTTTAACGCGAAGTTGGTCTATCCGTCCAATCCGGCGTCGGAATAGAGCCTCTTTTGTCATGGTAATTTTTCATTTTATCAAGAGGATAATACACATATTCCTGTGTATAACATGACATGCGAATTATAGTCTACGCTTAAAATGAAGCATTTTGCATGCTTTAATCTGTATATTATACTCCAGTTTGAATGTTTTGATAGTGTAATATTTTCATAAATACTAAAAAGTTGAACAGTACAAATCGTACTTTATGTATTCGAAACAGCACTTAACACTTTTAAATATTTGAAAATTTTACAATATTTTTCGATACAAATTGAATAAAGTCTGATCAATGAGCCTAATGAACAAAAAAGTAGCAAGTAACCGCCCAAACCATTTTATTAGAATTAAAGTGGCAATGATATTGGAGGAAGTCTTAAAACTCGATGTCTATGTTGCAATGCTAGGTCGTCCAACCTATTAAAATCAAATACAAATAATAATTTAAAAATAAAATAATTAGCGCTTTCCAGATTACTTGTAACGTTTTGGTAGGATTTGCTGCTTCACTATTATCCAGACTTGATACTTTATCGCAAATGTTGAAACCGGAATTTGTCTTTGTTCTAACCATGCAATAAGTAATCTTCTTGACCAACTTGTATTTGGAATTTTTTGGAATTAGCCCAGAATGATAGGTGGCGTTATCCACAATAATATGCGACGGTTCTTCCAAGTTTGGTAACAATTTTCTTCAAACTCTTTCTCAAAGTTTTTACTATTCATCGAATCATGATAATAATCATCAGATTTCAGGCCAGACTTAAATATGACAGTTGCATTATTTACAAAACCATTTTCTGAACCAGCATGTAGAATAATATACCGAACAAGCACTGACGACGACTGTGTGAAGAGTGTTTGCCAACTTCGCCTAAAATACCCTTTACTGTATATCCAGGTTTCACCCAGAAAAACAGACTTTAAGGGAAATTGAGAGTTGCTGTTTTTCTTAAATTCCTGCTGCTATGGCAAGATTTTTGCAACTTCAAAATTCGATTTTCTATACGGGGCATTGTTTTCGCAGTTCCTTAGTGAGCTTACTTGCTTTACTTAAATTAAGGACCATGAGGGGTGGAAATCCTTAACTGTTGCTGAGGGGTACACCGAAGATTTCGTGGAAAATAGGAACTCTATTACCCGAAAACTGCCTGTGTGTCATCGTATAGATAATTTAAGTAATTTTCATAAAAAGGTCCCACCATCAAACTACATCTATTGCCATCCTTTTTACTTTTACCACCGGATAGCAAGAGTAAAGGAGAGCACTGCGTCGCGTTGGTGTATTCTTGCATCTGCTGGAGGTTAGAGGGAGATAAAGGGGTGATCGCATAGGGGATGGAGATAATGTGCCGTAGGGGCAATAAGACTGGTGAAGCGTTTCCTTGGCCAGAAATAAACCTGTACATAAAACTAGATAAAATATATTATGGAGAAATAGGAACTTAGGAAACTTGACAAAATAATAAATTGTATTATAACAGATATATAGGGAAAACAATTTAATACTTTGCAACTTTAATATTATAACAAAAGTTGGGCCAAATAAAAGAGACGTTGATTAAGTAAACTTATCTAATTGTTTTTCGGAAAGTGTTTCCATAGCTTCAGCTTCGCAATATGACTTTATTATTTTATGAAAACTTTTAAATTGAATAGAGTCATACTTTACTGCAGAAATATAAGTTAAGAGGTTTCGTGATTTGGAAATTTTAAAGTTTTCTGCTAATTTAATAAACCTTTCCGGCTTGGCCAATCACTATACTTGTAATTTTCTTCAGTTTTAGCCCCGCAAATGATCCAGCAGCCCCTTTATATATTTCCCCTAATAGCATTAATTATCCATCCCCTAGAAATGTTTCTGCAGCCTCTACCTAAACCTACACGGAGAAATCCGTTATATTGCATGGTACCAGAAGTGGAAAATTATAATATAATAATAACTCAAACTGTATTTCTTGCCACAATTACAACAATATATCAACGAAAATGGAGCAGTGAAAAGTGAAAAAGTTTTTTATTAAAGTTTTCTTTTTTACCAGAAAATATGCAAAATGCTATACGCCTATCGAAATCCAGATCTCGTTTCAACCCCGGTCATACAGGATGGAGTTTTTAACTGGAATACATTCAGTATTAGGAGGACTCTTTATGTGCTGAAAAAATACAGAATTACGGCTGTGTTTATTTTTAGTTTGGCACACTTCTTTCGTGTCTTCATGAAATGTATCTCTCCTTTGGGGGTAGAAAACGCCCCCAACTTTTTTTTCAAATGAAAATGTATGTATTATTGGAAAGGGCATAACAAAGGAAATACGACTCTGAGAAAAAGCCTTTTATTCCTTATAAGAATTCAAATACTCTTTATACAACTGTTTAATACTATATGTGACAGCAACTCTGTTTTCTACTGTAAGAGAACGAAAATTGCTAGACCGTTGTGTAGTGATAATATTACGGTAATTTAGCCAATAGGAAATAGAAGTTAATGCTACCATAGAATGATTTATAGCAATTATTGCTCTGAATACTCATAGTAATTATCAAGTTCTATTGGGGGTATAATCTGGTTTTATATACTATATTAGTTCCGACTGGCAGTTGAAATGAAACTTGACATTAATTATAATAACATTTGCTTACTACGGTTAATAAAGCATATATTTACCACTAAAAATCAGTATTGTAGTGCTCAAAAATATAAATAGCTTTTAACATTGCATATAATTATCTATTATGCAATATGGTTAACTGAGATGGGTAAAATTCGTCCATAGAGTATAAAGTCCAATACTAATGATGGATTGTGCGAAACAAAAATCGTCTATTGCTTTATCTGACATGCAAAGTTTAAAAAAAGTTAAATACAGAGTAAAAATAAATTAATTGGAACAGGTATTGGTAGGATCAATAAAACTTAATTGCAGACAGGACAGCTAGAAAACTCCGAACAACGATGTGACCTGCGCAACAAACACGTTAAAACTAATACAATGGCGCGCGGCGATTGCCGATCGCTGCGAGCCCCCACCAACGTCTTCTGGATTATAGGATCTAACGGATACAATTCGTTGTTGGGGACGTTGTTGTGCTTTCCTAGTTGTAGAGAAAGCGCTTTACTGGGAACAAAATGCGCCGCATTGAGAATATACAATTTATTTCTTAACAAAATTACTGTATTAAAAGTAGTTCATTTTTCAACAAGCTGTGTGTGGAAGTGCTGCTAATGGAACTGATTACTACCAATAAAAACACTGTTCTAGCAAACCTGGAATTGATAAAATACTAAAGCGGGTTTGATACACTGGCAATTTATTTAATATGGGTTAATTACAACTAGTGTCCGACCGAAACAAGATTTTCAGCCGCAACCGAAACCGAATCTTCGGCCTTGGTCTCAGTAAAAATTTTATTGTATTACTGAAATTTAATTTATTTTATATAGGACGATCTGGGGAACGGATTGAACTCTTCTCATTAAAATAAAAAAAGGTCGACAGAGAAAAATCTATTATTTATGAACAACACTGCCTACGAACCCACCCAAAGTTAGTCGAACGGTGCGCGACAATTCACGAACACTGAGTTTCGGCATGGCCGAAGGTTCGGCCGATATTTTGCCGAAACCGAAACTGTCACCGAAACTAGATTTTTTGGCCGAAACTAGCCGAATCTAAAACCGAAACCGAACCTTCGGTCGGTCTCTAATTACAACATTACATTACCGAAATGCAATAGTAAATAGTGGGTCGAATTCCTTTTTTATGCCGTTTCCAACGAGCTATAACAATACATACCTTTACAAAAAGAGGGGTAAATTTCATGAAGACACGAAAAAGGTATGTATGCGAAACTAAAAATAAACGCAGCCGTAGATCTGTATTTTTCAGCAAATAAACAGGCTTTCTAATACTGAACTTATTCCCGATAAAAATGCCACCATGTATATTTCCCCTAACAACAATCATTATCCATCCCCTAGTATGGTTTCTGCAGCCCCTAACTACACAGAGGGATTATTTACATTTCATAGTAGAGCAGAGGTAGAAAATTCAAATATAATAATAATTCAAACTGTTTTTTTAGCCACAATTGGAACAATATATCAACGAAAATGGAGCAGTCAAAAGTCAAAAAGTTTTTTGTTAAAGTTTTCTTTTTTACCGCAAAATATGCAAAATGCTATACGCCTATCGAAATCCAGGTCTCGTTTCAAGCTCGGTCATATTTATAAACGTTGCGGGTTTTCGAGGTTTAGTTGGGTTTTTAAGAATCGGTTATAAATCGACAATGAATCACAGACGCGTATAAAATGCTTTTTTCGGGATAATCTGAATAAGCTCTGTAAATAATGTGTTGGGTAGTTCGTTTTCCAGTGGGATTTAGCCCATGTTTTTTCGTCAAAACTAATATCTATACTGGTACAAGAAAAAAGTGAAAATATGTTGCTCCTAGACTATATTTATGAAAACCTTTAGACAAGGTAAGTGGTATCGATAATTCCCATACACATTTACCTTTAGATACGTACAGCTTATCTCGTGCGCAAACAAAAGTTAGGTTTTATGGGTAAAAAAATATATCAGAGCGCATGGCTCGCCGGTCATCTACCTTCTCTCTGAGCAGCCTCGGGCATGCGCACAAACCTCTTCTTATCGGCCTGTCCTTCTTTAGCGACTTGCTCAAAATACACTACAGAACCGGCTCGGCACCATTTTTGTTGTTGTGTTTTAAAGTTTCTCTGTGGATTCCTTGTTATTTATTGTGGGTGTTTAATATTTACGGATTTCTAGTTTTTCTGTCGTTTAGTGAATTATGTTTGTGCTTTTAGTGACTCGAGGATTGGAATGTAAACAATGACTAGTAACAACAGCCGTTGTATGATATTATTATTCCCAAATAGGGGTAAAATACCTGGTATTTCGTATTTTCAGTAAGTATGGAGTAGTGATGTATCTTGATATATAATTTTATTTTATTATGATCAATTTAAACACATCTAACTAGGCCTAGGCTACACAAACAGGGTATGAAAATAAAGAGAAACACACACCAAGACAGATTATCCCGATGCATGTTTTGGTATATTTTATTTGCAGCTCTGCAATCTAATTAGGTACGCCTATTTTTCGGGCAATATACTGCTTCAAAAAGTTTAAAAGGCACTTTTCTCTATACTTATATTAAATGTAAATACCTAGGTAGTTTATATTAATTCACGGGTCAAATTGTGCTTGACAATGTTCCACACGTATCCAAGTTTCTGCCAAATTGTAAAAATCAATACAAGTTATATACCTACTAATATTTGACTGGAGGTTAGGTACTTGATAACATCGAAGATTGGTTATTTTGCTGGTTTTGTTTGTTTTTTATATTCGATTTTATAATATATATATTATATAATATATTTATTGTGGGGTAATTCTTCATCGGCCATTAAAGCTTTTAGACAGCAGAATAAACCTGTTCGTTTGATTGCCGATGCTGGTTACTTTGACCGCTGTCAGCCCCTTTTTAAGAGATTTGGAATTATGCCACTACCAGTGGCGGATTTACAAATTTGCCGCTAGTAGGCTATTCAATTTTTGCCGCCCCTATATCAGTGACGGCTCGTGAGTTGTGAAACAGGTGAAGTGTTCGGGAAAGAAAAAGCCCGCTGCAGGCGAAATGCGCCGCAGGCGAAATTTTTTTAAGACCACGCCCAAATTTGGTCAATAATTTTTAGTAAATATTTTAAAAATTTATGGTTACCTACTTATTTTATTGAAAATGAAATTTCTTTCTGCAAAGCCAGTAAAGTTCCAACTACCTTTTTTTTATTAACAGACACGGCCAAAAATAAAGTTTATTTAAAAAAATACTACCCGTCGACCATGAATAAAGATTGTAGGTACCATTCATTTCTGTAAGACAAAAAAAATATTTTTGGGCCAAATTTGCCGCCCCCTAAAACCTGCCGCCCTAGGCTCCAGCCTACTGAGCCTAATGGTAAATCCAGCACTGGCCACTACCGTCTCTGTTTATCTTCTATCAACTGCTCGAAATTCATAAAAACTAGAATAGCTTTTCCTCAATGTCTAGTTTTCATAACCACTCGACTAGAAGTTCTAACTTAATCAGACCTAACAAATATTGCTACAAGAAGCCAAGGATAATTCTATTAATATCTCATTGTATAATGCACTGAATGAAAATGTAAAGCTGCTGAGTTATTTAAAATTCAAATCTATGATTAAAAAATCTTTCCGTCGTCACTGTTTTTAATACTACGGTTTTAAGTAAAGAATATAATTTTACACCATAACGGTACTACAACGAATTTTGTTTTTAATATAATTTAAACCCATATAATAATTTAATAGATGTCTCATCCTCCATTGTACCGAGGTTTTGCGGCACTGACTACATTATTTTTAGTAGTTTTATTACGTAAAAGTTATAATTGTCGGCTCGGGCTTCACGTTTTGTAATTGTGATAATTTCTCATGTTGCTGGCGTCGAGTGCTCGTGTTTCCAACATAATTTTTCTAATTTCAGCAATGCTAAAAACTTGTTTAAGTGGTAATGTTGAACAAACGCGGTATTATATAATAAATAAAATAAAAATATTGATGTGCTTTATAGTAGGGTGTGTATGTGTAATATGCAGGGTGTTTGGGGAGGAAAGGGCAATATTGGGAATGTGTTCAGAGGGTGAAAATAAGAGAAATAAACCCATATATTATAGTTCGATTCTCAACCATTTCTGAAATAATCGGTTCCGAATTTTTTTTATATTTAAATAATGAAGGAGGCTTTAGTTTTAAACGTCCGATACATTTTGATTGATAGTTTTTACATGCATAGTGGTTCTCAGTTAGCTTCATATTGAGCGTATCGACTTGAACCAAGACTTTCATACTTACAATGCCCCACACATTCAGTCACAGGGAGTATGCCGACATGATTTTCGTGTATGGTTACTGTTTATAGTAGTGCGATGCGAGCAGTTAATGAATATCGACGTCGTTTTCCAAATCGAAGAGTTCCTAATGGAAGAGTCTTTCAAAAAGTATTAGTTCAGGAAACTGGAATGTTTCCAAGCGTGAGAATTGTTTCTGAAAGAGTGCAAGGTCTAGATGTGGCAAATGTTCTGGATATTGTCCTAGAGAACTCAGGTAAGTACGAGACGGGTTGCAAATAAAATTCATATGCCATCAAATCTAGCCATACGGGAGTCACGGAAAAAATCGGTTTATAACCTTTTCACGTTCAACCCGTTCAACATATTCTAGATGGTGATGTTCCGTTAAATGTTCGACAACGAATGTACTGCCAACATGATGGAGTCTCACCTCATTTTAGTCTCCGTTTGCGACATTTCTTGACCATAATGAAGATGGTTTGTAATTTACACTTAATTCAGCGAAACACTGCCCTGTATTAAAGAATTCAACTTCCTGGCCATTAGTTTAGTAGTAGGTAGCTTTGCAAAAACCAAAACCTCTTAACCAATTACTACAAACTAATGATACGCCAAAAATAACCGGAACTAATTCGGCAGTAAATCAGCTAGTATAATTAATTGTCATAGAAAAAATGCCAGTCGGCATATTATGAGTTTTCCCTTCTTAAAGGCAAGAGAAATCCTCGCAAAATCCCGTTGGATCTTATTTGTCACGTCGTTTTTGTATATTAAGCATCCTCCTTGTTTAGAATGAAAAATGGTTCAAAGCCATTTTCTTTTATTATCTCTCGTGCTCAATTTATTTATCTTTGACTTAAAAGTGTCAGACAATTAATATTAACACATCTGTTATCCTCCAACTCATTGAGGGAATTTAAACCTAATATAAATGTAAACTAAAATAATTTCTTTTTGTACTAATGTGCGCAGACTAAATGTTGATGAAAAGTAAAAACTGACCAATAAATTAAAGTATTACATAATGAGTTAAAATAAACTGCAGCTGGATCCCATATTTGTTTTCCCTAGACTAGAACAAAAAACCAAATTCACCATTTGCCTTTTAATATTTATAGCCCGCCGGTAGTGGAAACACTGCAGCCGTCATAAAATGACTAGTAAATACTCGAGAGGTAAATAAAAATTTAAACCACCTTAAAAATTCCAAAGTGGCACATGTTGTACACCTTCTAAAGTAAACCAATGATTTTAAATCCAATCTAAAAAAACACGATATAAAATTTAAGTTTCATTCGAAAAAATAAATAACTGTTTTAAACTGCTTGCAGTCCTTTATTCAGAGTACATATTTTCTGTAAGAATATTAGTTGTGCTCGACTCGAAACGATTGTTGTTACACCCTTACTGTCCCCAAAACCTACTTACATCAAAACCACAACCACCTTGAAAGAAGCCGTGAAATAGAAACATCGACAACACTACTTGAAGATCCATATGTCACGTGACTTTTTTGAGGTTAGCCATGCTTAAGTATGTAATTTATGCGCGAACTAGGTGTAGGTGTCGTATTAATTTGTATTTTTATCCGGTTTTCGATTGATATCTAATAGGAAATTTAAGTGACATGATTGCTATAAGAACCTCTACAAAATATTAGTGAACATTTTTGGTGCGGGTTTGCTCTAATAGCATTAATAAAGTGAGAACTCGAACAGCCTGGCCGGTCGGCGGTTTGTTTACTGGTCTTATAATGGCGGCAGAATTTTATTTGTTTTAATTTAAAAGTTGTGTTTTTTGTATTCTGGTTAGCTCTTTCGGATAAACTTTATTGTTTTGTGGCTACAGTTAATTTATTAAATATTGGAGTGTTTATTGCTTGAAGGTATATGTGAGTTATTTTAAAAATATCACTAGTAGAGATAGGTCGTAAGTAGGTAGGATACCTCTAGATACCTCGGTACTTAGGTAAGTACTATTTTTTTTCTTTTAGTTTGTTTATTTATCAACATGCCAAGCCTCTGCTGTATTCCTGGGTGTAACTCTAACTATAAAAGTGTTTTAAAAGCAGGTAAAGTGAGTGTAATATATTTTTAGAGTTAAATTTGACCAATGACTGTATAAATATTGTTAATCAGGTTTCAGTGGACATTGATATGAAGGTAAAGGTTTTTTTTAAAGGTAATGAATTGGCTTACAATGATGTGAAATGGATTTTACCCTTTGAAAGGAAACTAAGCAGGTGGTCTCAGCTTGAAAACTTATTGTCTCGGCACCAATTGAAACATTGTGAAAGTAACGAAGTTACCCAGATAGTAGTTGACTTTCTTAAGACAAGCGTAGATTCCTTAAAAAGAGCCTTAAGTTTACTAAATTTTGAGACTTCAGAATTCGATAGTCAATCCTGTAATTTAAACGCAATAGATAATAATTTGTATAATAGAATATTACTTTTGATCGATCAAATAAATCTACTCGTAGTAAAACAAAAACAGCTTCTCAACGCAGTATTACTATTATTTAATAATTAGGTAAGTTGTTCTTGTTATCCAAAACTATTTATTACTTTTTTGTACATTCTTCAATATCAATATTGTGACAACAGAGCCAAAAAAACAAAAAATATCAGAAAGAATAAAAAACTAGCCCGTTGCCACCGGTCATAATAATAGCTTGTGGATCCGCAACTCCTAGCTGATGCAGTGTCGCCCGATGTCACTTCATGGCTTCTTTTCAAGGTGTTTGTGTCAGAACCGTCATTTTAACTACTTTTTACAATAATCACGAAAGCGGCATATTCATGGTCTTGCATATATAAATAAAAGCCCAGTACAGATGGGCATACGCACTACTAAATTCTCATTTAACGAATGATAGATAGACAGGTCCGGGCTTTAAAATTTAAATTACAATATATATTCATAACTCTATAAAATAGAGCCTGGTTTGATAACAAAAGTGGAGACGAGCCGGTTCTGGAGTCTATTTAGATGATGTATAAAGAAGGACAGGCCGATAACAAGAAGGTTGTACGCATGCGCATCGTTAATGGATGTCTAGGAAAATATGTACGGTGAGCCGAGCGTACAAACGTATTTTTTCACCCATAAAACTTAACTTTGTTTACGCACGAAATAGACTGTACTGGTCTGAAGGTCTATGATCTTTACCCAACTTTTTGGACGGTCAATTTAAATAAATATAGTTTAAAAAAACTAAAAAACACGCTTTAATAATTAATCAAACTAAAAAGCGGAAAATAAATATAGTTTAAAATAATTCTTGATATTCTTAATATAGGCAGAAAATAATAACAAACGATGATAAACTTAGTATTATTGTGAAAAAAGCGTGGGGTGCTCGATATACGAAAAATATAGCACAAAGCGACCCACGCTTTTTTCACAATAATACTTATGTTTATCGTTTATTATTATTTTCTGCCTATATTAAGAATTTCAAGAATTATTTTAAACTATACAGGGTGTTTCAGAATAAGATGCTAATCCTTAACGGTGTGAATCCTTAGGTGATTTTAAGAAGAACAGTTCAAATTAATATATGTCCTTAACCTATCAACTTTCGAACTACAGGGCGTTAAAGTTTTAAGAAAAAAATCGTTTTTCTGTCATAACTTTAAAGACTTTCTAGCTATTTTTATGAATTTTTCACACGTGCCCTCTAAGCATCAATAGCCATTTTTTGGTGTAGAAAATTTTTTAAAAAATTTAACCAGTGGCGTTCTGAAAGGGTTTGGACTAGACATTTTGGAAAAATATTATGTACGCCACTGCTTTTTCTCAAGATAAAAATTATTTTTAAAATACTCATTCATTTTAGGCCAAATTTAATATCTTGCCTTTTTATCGTCCGACAAACAGTTTCCGACAAAAAAAATAAAAAGCATTAAATGCGCATTCGCTATGTGCCTATGGTTTATTTTTAACAATAAATTAAATAACGTGTGAACAAAAACGAAAATAATTTAGATTAGCTGTTGAAAGTAGCCACCACCTGCAAGATTGCTTGCTTCAGCTCTTCTCCTCATTGAGTATCCTACCCTTTGAAAAATTCCTGGAGTATTCCTGATAGTGTCAAAACAAACCATAGGCACATAGCGAATGCGCATTTAATGTTTTTATTTTTTTTGTCGGAAACTGTTTATCGGACGATAAAAAGGCAAGATATTAAATTTGGCCTAAAATGAATGAGTATTTTAAAAATAATTTTTATCTTGACAAAAAGCAGTGTACATAATATTTTTCGAAAATGTCTATTCCAAACCCTTTCAGGACGCCACTGGTTAAAAATTTAAAAAAAATTTCTACACCAAAATATGGCTTTTGATGCTTAGAGGGCATGTGTGAAAAATTCATAAAAATAGCTAGAAAGTTTTTAAAGTTATGATAGAAAAACGATTTTTTTCTTAAAACTTTAACACCCTGTAGTTCGAAAGTTGATAGGTTAAGGACATATATTAATTTGAACTTTTCTTCTTAAAATCACCTAAGGATTCACATCGTTAAAGATCAGCATCTTATTCTGAAACACCCTGTATTTATTTTCCGCTTTTTAATTTGATTAATTATTAAAGCGTGTTTTTTAGTTTTTTTAAACTATATTTATTTTTCATTTTTTAATTTGAATTATTGTTAAGAAAAAAAATGTTTGAGTAAATTGATCTAGATTGTATTGTCAGCGGTTCTTGATAAGTCCACAAAATTTAAATTAAATCTGACCGTTTAAAGTGGGTCAAAATCGGGTTCAAAGAAGTCGGTTACGGACAAACAAACAAACAAACATACATACAGGTGAAGCTAATAAGAGCGTGTTAAAAAAAGTATGAAGTGCTCGACGCTCGTGGAATCACCCACTTAAATATTTTGCGAAGTTACTAATTTTTGGCGCGTTAAAAGAATTATGCGTTTTGTTACATTAATTGCATTGCATTGATAATTTTACAATTATTTTTAGACATAAAATAATTAAAATAAAAAATCCAAAACACCATTGAATATTTATAGAATGTAAATATTTCCACTGAGCTTTTAAATTATTAATAAATTAAAACGTAAACAACGATAATAAGCTTATAAATTATTTGGAAAAAGCCTGACGGTACGAAATTCCACATTTTTGAATAATTGAATTACTTTTATTAATTTATGCAATAATTAGAGATAATTTATACCCGAATCTCTAATAATATTTTAATTAATAGATAACCAAACATCTTTTAATTGATTATGGCCATAAAAACTATTCCCAAAATATAATATATCGTAACCATATAAATGTTTACGTATTACGAGTTTACTTTTGCCCTTTCATTTAAGGTAAAGCAGAGAGAAATATATGCGAGAATTTATCAAATTTATATTGTTTAACTAGCGTTCTCTAGGGGCTATCTTAAAACTAACTACGAAATCGCTCTCAAAAACATAACTACACCAAATTTCAAAAAAATTACCTTGTCGGTCTTCCATTGTCTATATTTTGTTACTTAACATAACGTTTCGGTACCGTAAAATGGGGTGAATAGGATCAGCGGGGTAAATAGGATTGAAAGTTACCTTCAAATTTTAAAAATCTGTAATAATTGTAATTTTAAAGTGTAGGTCATTTCAATGTACAGATTTTAAGTAACGGTTGTTAAAAGTAATTTTTATGACATTAAACTTAAAATAACTTGGCCACATCGCAGGCTGAATACCATAACCTAAAACGTCAAATTTAGCGGTTAAACGGTTGTCATATTATCTTTGCTTTTGTCTTACAAACTTCATATCTCTACAACTCTGCAGCACTTATAAAATTTAGGTAATATTATTTTTAGTACTTTTTTATATTACTTAAGATAAATTTGTGTGCAAAATTCTATACACCCCGCGGTTGTTTAAATGCGATACAGTCAATAAATCAATCAATGATCCTGTTGACACCTCCAGCGAGGTGAATAGGATTTGTGCACAAAAAAATATATATATACAACAGGGTACACCCGGTATAAAAACTTATACCAGCATTTAAAAGTACCAACCTTAACTCATGTTTTAAGCTATTGAGAAATTTATTCAGGCAAATAGTTTTTAAGTTACAAGCTTTCAAAGTGGAAAATTGATCCTATTCACCCCATTTTACGGTATCTCTAACCGTTTTCAAGTGTAAACTAAATTATAACTCTAAGGCTACTGTCTTAAATACTATCCATGTGCAATAAAGCTTGATGTCTCCGTCTACGTGCCTATTGGAGTGTAAAGTTTGAGCTGTTGGTTTTGGACAAAAGTAACCCCCCGTAATGGAAACACAAAAATTTGTATCTATTAAATCACTTGCGAGTGTGGCGAATCGTAGATTGGAGAAATAAAAAGACCTCTTCCCGTACGAGTTAAAGAACATCGAAACATACCCAAAGAGGTGAAACTTCGAAATCAAATATAGCAGAACATGTATGGACCAACCAAGATAATATTCAGTGGTCAGAAGCCAAGGTTTTGGACACGGAACAGCACTGGAGAAAACGAAAATTCAAAGAAGCAACTTTCGTGAATCAAAATACCCATATATTCAGTAAACCAAGTATAGATATCCCCAATATCTGGAAGCCTCTTCTTGTCCAAAACCAACAGCTCAAACTTCACACTCCAATAAGCACGTAGGCGGAGTCATCAAGCTTCATTGCACATGGATAGTATTTAAGACAGTAGCCTTAGAATTATAATTTAGTTTACACTTGAAAACGGTTAGAGATAGTAACTAACCGAAACATTGTGTTAAGTAACAAAATAAAGACAATAGAAGTCCGACAAGGAAATGTTTTTGATATTACTTCATTGTTTACCCCCTTCAAACAATACACCAAATTTGATTCATATACGCTTAACCACTATCAGAAGACTACAGCTGAGGCACTATGTTTTTCAACGGGGGAATACGCATGCCCAGTATGGAACAGATCAAGCCATGCAAAACAGGTGGATGTTGCCCTCAATGAGACATGTCGACTAATAACAGGATGTATGAAAGCGACACCTCTCCCCGCACTATATAGAGCATCAGGTTTTGCCGCACCCCACGTACGACGATGAGCATTCGAGTATACAGAGAAGTTTAAGCAAACCTTTGACGAAAGGCACCCCCTCTATGGGAAACCCCAACTCACAAATAGACTCCGATCTCGCAAGGGTTTCCTGAAAATGGTTGACGACGAACCACTAGATTACTACCCACCCCGTTAAAACAACCCAAGCGGTCACCACCTGGAGTGGAACACCTGGAAGACCCTCAACCGCATCAGAACCGGGGTCGCTCGTGTGAAGACCAACAAAGTTAAATGGGGACAAATAGACCCACAGGACACCTTCTGCGATTGCGGAGAAACCCAGAGCATGGAGCATCTAACTGCGTGCACACTCTGCCCAAACACCTGCACCCTTGAAGATTTATGGACTGCCAACGACAATGCTATTGACGTGGCCCGATATTGGGCCAGAAAGTTTTAACCTAGGGATCCGGACACGAAAAAGTAAAAGTAAGTAACCACTTTCAAAAACCATCCCTGATTTTCAAAAATAAATTTTTACTTGGATCATCCTGTATTTCTTTAATCATTTATGTTTTATCTTAAGAAATTAAGCTTAACGAATAAGAAATAAGTGTATGTTAATTCTCCAGAAGTAGGTAATTAAAAATGTTCAAAACGAGTTTGAAGGGCCGGGAGTGAAAGAACAATTTTTGAGCATTTATAGACGAAATAGTATGTAAAATAAAGTCTATATTTACAAAATGTACTCCAGATCTACCTGCACGCGCTACGTTTTAAATTTAATTAAGATACTCCTTGAACTTTAATATAGCAAGAATGCCAAACATATTTCAACATTTCCATAACCCCTTTTCCAATACTTCTCCAGTTCGTTAAAACAAAGACTAGCTGTCGACAGAAGTATTAATTTAGTAAAAAGTTTTTACATTATAATAGGAGTGAAAGAAAAGGCTTTCGAAATTCTTAACTGTTAAGACTTAGATCTGCCAAAAAGTTCCGCGTCACTTTTATCCCTTTTGAAATTTTATGATTTATGTTTTGAAAAAAGTTAATTAATCCGGCTTAGTTATATATTTATATTTTTTCGGTCTGATTGGAACCCCCGTACTTATTGAATTAAAAAAAACAGTATTAAGAAATAGTTTCATGCTATTTTGGTGCTTTTAGCTGCACGTAACTGAAGAGCGGAATATAGGTATATGCATTTTTTGTCAATTTTATAATAAAATGCATATTTTTCATAAATTATTATTTTAAGAGCACATTTTTCATGTTTTAGGCTTTATCAAAAAATTTAAAACGTTAAAGGTTTAATGTCCAGTTCGGCACTTATTTCAGGGATTTTCCAATCTAAAGATTATAATAATTAAATTTACATTTTGGTTATACACAATGCATTTATTGAAGGTCTCCGGGGTTTGCAGGTATATTGTTAGGGGTTATTTATTGTCACTTAATAATGCGTTAATATCACCTGCTTAACAAACTGTATTTAAATTAAAATAAATTAATTTCAAATGTAAAAAAAGTGTTTCGAAAAGCACCTCTAAGAGTGCATTTGTATAAGGAGAGATAACCAGGAGTTAGTTTACCTCCAGAACCTGTAATTAGCCTATAGGGAACATGGATTAAGGCCGCAATATTCTACGCACAGCATTTCGAAGCCATTAAAAACTAATTTTGGATTTAGATGACGATTCGCAGTGTGTTGTGCAAAGTAAAGAGTTGTTAAAAAGTGCAAGTGTAGCTAAAGATCTTGTTTTTATTAAGGTTAATTTCAGTTTTATACCGGACATAATATTTGGAGAGTAGAAATTTAAGTTTAAGAGACTCGATTAGTATTGTTGAAACTTTTTGCGCTAAATGTAACAATATTCCCGGTAAACTAGGAGGTCAAGTAAGGAACAAATTGGATGTAACTATAAAAAATAATGAAGGATTTAAATACTCAACTGCAGTAAAAAGCATTTATGAGGGTAAACCATCCAACGAAGTTGTACCTTGGCCTTATATTTTGCTGCCTAAGTTGCAGCATTATTCGATTACATCAGTAGATGATTAAAGAAGCTTCTCTTTGTATAAACATAGTTTACTAATAGTTGAAAATTTTGAAAAATATTTAGTAATAAACGCTTTAACACAAGGTTAAAAAATTGTTTACTTTTATTTTTCTTTTTTTTTGCCTATTTTTAAAAATAAACAGATTTTTTAGAACTCAACGTGTTTATTTATCTCATTTTACTATAATAAATTAAGAAATATTGCATACCAGTATGCATATTTGGTAAAAAAATGCAAATAACTGCATATTTTATAGGCCAACAAGGCATATATGCGCATATTTTGGCTGAATTTAAGTGCATATAATCCGCCCTTTCTATGAGACGAACATGAAGGGGTCAAAAATGAAAAAAAAAAGCTTATAAAAGTCATATTATTTTTGCTCAAGGAATATATGGTTAACGGATTAACCTCCTTTTTCCGGATACCCTGTATATCTATTTAGCGATGTTTTTGCCAAAAAAAGTTTTACGGTAGTTACAATTCGTTTACCGATTATTTTGTTTTTATGAAACCCAAACAAAAAGTATAGAAAAAAAATATTAAATTATTTTTATCGGTTGTTTAGAAATCCAGCTAAGCTGGTATATCACTATCCGTTGGATCATTACAGAGGTCTTTAAAGGAACAATAAACGCTTTTTCCTTTAAAAGCAAAAATAATAAGGTCGCAACTCAATCTTATATTATACATTAGAGAAAATGCCGAAATGGAGGGTTGCTAGCTAAGGGACAACTATTTTCGTTTCTCTGAAAGCAATAATTAGAATTAAGTGTTGTCGAATAAAATGCGTATCCAGCTTTTAAAATAAATGTTGTGGCCGGAATAATGTGGCAGATTCTGCTGAAAAAAATCGTTGTAATGTCAAAAAAAGAGGATAGAGATCAAAATATCAAGTTAGCGAGAGACACGCGTAAGTAAAGTAACATTTTTCTAAGACCTCGCTAAGAGAAGTGCAGCACTAAAATTCACAGGACCCGAGCCGGTAATAAGTATTATATCAAATGCTACGGCCAGGAAAACAATACTAGCTGAAGCAAAAAGCAAATGGGAAAGACACTGGTTAAATCTACCAGGTCTAACACACTCAAAAGCATTTATAAACAGCCAGATAAATCAACAATTAACTGACAAACTACTACTGCTTGCTTAAAGCACTAGTGGGATTGTACACGGGCCACTGCAGATTGCGACACCATAGGTATAAAATTGGAATAGCCCCAACTGATGAATTCCGGCTTTGCATGGAAGATGCAGAAACAGCAGAACACGTAATGTGCGCTTGCCCCGCAGCAGGAAGAATTAGATTCGCCCTATTCAAATATCTCTCCCTATACCATCATTACCTTCATTAAAAAGTTAGACCTATTGGGGGAAATATAAACAAGGTATGAGTCACATAGATCGCATGGTCGCAGTGGAGGGTTAGCTACAACCCACTCACTTTCAACCTAACCTAAGACCTCGCCCGAATCGTGATCACGTCGCTTGTCATTTATGGCACCCCGATGAAGTTTGGTCCATTTTAAGTTAATAGGCTGGCCAAAGAGACAGGACAGGACTTGGTTCTTTTACCGTCGCATTCACCATATTTTAAATTTTTTAGGAGGTCCAATAAATTATATTAGTATTAACAACGTTGTAATTTGGTATTAATAACGTTATAATTTGAAATGACAACTTAAAAAATTTTTAATTGATAAAACAAAGTATTGACAGAGCGGTAACACTAATTTGAGAAAAAAATAAGCTCGACAAAATTATATTTAAAAGATATAAAATAAGTAACCACTGAAATACAAAAAGACTCATTAAAAGCTAGTAAAGGGATTCTGTATAAAAAAAATACATTGCGCCTTTTGTACATTCATTAAATTCAATGGAACTTAAAAACATACCTACGCATCGTTTTAATATTATTTCATTGAAGTTGAGTGTACTTAAAAATATTTTATATTCCTATTCAATGTGATCTTATAAGAGACGGAGAAAATTTTTAATGAAAAGTAAAGAATATTAGAAAGAAATAGTGTAGTTTTGTATCGACTCCGCGAAGTTTTTGGCAAATAGCGGTAGTTTTTTTTTAACGTATTGCAGTATTGCCCTTTAGGGAGTACTAAACAAGAACTACCTCTATATGTAATCCATCTCAAGGTTACGTGCAGTTAAGAAAAAAACCTGAAAAAAAATTTCTAGTTCTGTTAATATGTAATATTAGGGTCTTCCGGATTGTTGCAAATGTTAGATGCTCTGTGACAAAGAGTTTGAATTATGTCTTGTTTTATGGAGTTTGAATGATTCGATCCATGATTAAGGTATTGCCCTGTATGACTGGGTTTCCTGTTCACTAAAGTTTTTATGTTTTCAGCACTTCGTTTGTCGAGAACGTCGAGAAAATGTAGAGTAGAATGGGCGTCAAATATATCTTTTACTTGAAAGTAGGAACTACTTAGACAACACTCCAAAAGTATCATCACCCCATCCAGCGACAAACTAGTGCGTTCCGAAAGGGTTGAAACTCCTTGTAACTTTTGCTTGATGATATGCAGTGATAGGGACGTTGGTGTTAAAACTCTCTAAGTCGTAACTGACAAATTAGTCTTGTGGTTCTAAATTGACAGTTTTCAGAATATTTACAATGTGGTTAGAGTTCCGAACAAAAGTGTAAGAAAGCGTAAGAAAAATATCGCTCGTCTTCGACTAGGGAAATTTAAAATTTCTAAGGCTTTAAAATATAATAAAAAGTATTGAACACAATGTTTCAAGGTACGATGCGCGATTTCTTAATTTTATTTAATTTTTGGAATTATGACTTACATTTTGTTATTACAGACGGCTCCAAAATAATTATAGAAGGTATTGGAGCCAAAATATATGGCATTAAATAGAATTAACTCAGCCTGGGAACTATGAAAACCATATTTCAAGCAGAAGTTCATGCAATTAAAATGTGTGCGAGACTGCTGATAGATCGACGGTATGCACATAGGTCAATCAAGATATTCTCTGACAGTCAAGCTGCATTAAAAGCTGTTGAATCGAGATGGTGTACCTCAAAAACGGTGTGGAGCACGAAACACTATCCGAACTAAGTTTGAACAACAAAATAACCCTAATATGGATACCGGGACACATGGGTCTAGAGGGTAATGAGGCTGCCGACAAGCTCGCTAAGAGAGGTGCAGCACTAAAATTCACAGGACCCGAGCCGGTAATAAGTATATCTCATGCTGCGGCCAGGAAAACAATACTAGCTGAAGCAAAAAGCAAATGGGAAAGACACTGGTTAAATCTACCAGGTCTAACACACTCAAAAGCATTTATAAACAGCCATATAAACCAACAATTAACTGACAAAATACAGTGCTCAACAGGTCATTCCTTAAAGCACTAGTGGGATTGCACACCGGCCACTGCAGATTGCGACACCATATGCATAAAATTGGTATAGCCCCAACTGGTGAATGCCGGCTTTGCATGGAAGATGCAGAGGTGACTCTGATGCCGGATGACATGAAAAATGTCTCTCCCAATACCATCATTAACTTCATTAAAAAGTTAGACCTATTGGGAGAAATATAAACAAGGTGTGAGCCACAATAGATCGCATGGTCGCAGTGGAGGGTTAGCTGTAACCCACTCACTTTTAACCTATCACCTACATTTTGTTATTTTTTTTTTTTAGATGACAAATTGAAGCTGTAGCCTTACAGCATTAGCAACATTGTAGAAACAATGCGAATAAAATTTAGCCTAAAATTTTTGCAGTCTAGGACGATTTAAAGTTTAATTTATAACTGTTAATTACATTACAGTATTTTTATCCGCAAATAATAAATTTCTCATGTAGGACACTTACATTTTTTGGTAAAAACATCGAATAGAAACTATATTATTTACACTTATGGTCTACAAGGAAGATGTAGGTATTTGAACTTCGACATTCAGAAATAAAAAAACAACTTTACGTTCCTTCTCCGGCTCTCCTAAAGTTACCTTTTTACTAATAAAACCCATAAATTTCGTTCCTTAAACTACAGGAAAGTGGTTGTGGGATTATTTTTTCTCTACTGCGTAAAGCCGCTGGGTATTAAGAAAAGAAAAATGGTGGGAGTTTTACACAACTCTCGGCAATTCCAAGTTGTTTATAAGGTTGTTCTTTGTATGAGGTTTCGAACACAGAGAAAAACTACTTAAAAACTACCGTTGTATATTCAATTAAACTTTTTTAATAATAAGTTAAATTAATGGATTTTACAGGGTGGGAAAAAATATATAACTTTTTAAAAAGTAAGTATTTTATAGCCCTTTTAAATGCTATACAGGGTGATCCACGATGAGTTGGGAGCGGCTGTATCTCCAAAACCATACATACTACGACTTTGGAGTAAAAACTTTATTATGTGAGCAAAAAAAATTACTGGAAATAATTCTTAAGTTTCTAATTTTGCCGCTAGGGGGCATAATTGCTATGCTACGATACAAAGTCCTTTATTTTAATAACTGCAATAGAACGTAGGTCACAAATCAAGTTTTTTATATGCTCTGTAATATCCTTTATAAATTTTATTATAATATTTTTTTCAGTTTCCATGGTAACAGCGTGGAAAACGGTAACAACTAAAAAAGGCTGTTTTTGCTTCAAAAAAATATGCTATGAGTTATGCTCAGAGAGATTACAATTCCAGAAAATAATTATTTTCATGATTTTAATTACATAAACTATTTATTTATTCATTTTACTAACTAATGACCTATAAAATAAAGTAAACACCAATGATTCCTGTTTTATTTACCGCATAGAACTATGTTTGATTTCGTAATAATTGTACACGGCTGCCTTGACAACAAATCACACATTTAAAGGTAAAGTGACACAACTCGAAAATTGTATATTTCCAGGATTAATCATAAAATGACACTAAATACCGCCCTCTATTAGCTGCCGCTTGACCTAATACCAAATTGCTTCTCCCAAATTATAGGAACCTATTTATGCCTTTTTCATATCAACGGTATTCGCGAGTCTTTTTAATACTAAAGAGTATCATTTCAGTATATTGTCGCATGCGATGGAAAATTGACACTGCTTTAAGTCTAAACTGACTTGATTCCAAACATTTTCCAAAAAAGTAACTGGTCTTTAATAAAAAAAGAAAATTATTCTAAAATGACTCGCTGAATTCAACGACAATATTATTTTTAAAATGGCATAACACCAAATAATTCGTTTGTTGTAAAAAAAAATTGGCAGTAAAAAGACCTAACTTGTATTTTTTTTTCTTTATTTTTTTTTCTTTTAAGGGTAGGTTTTAATATCAAATTTAAATAATTGTCTTCTAGTAAAACCATTTAGCTAGTGTTTCCCCAAATTTAACATTTAATTTAATTTATTACTTGGGCTTAGGAGACAAAAGAGTTAAAGGGGCCAATATATTTTACAGTTTTTCCTGTTTTCTGCAAAACTCTATTTTTTGGATTGTGTCACTTTAATTTTAAAGGTGCGAAATATAATGTTTGGATTATTATTAGATTTTTTTGAAAAATAACTAAAATCAATAACAAAATTATATTTTTTTTTACTCCTAAGATTAATAAATATAGCAAAAAAAAAACATATTCCTGAAGGATTTCAACGTTTTAATAAAAGGAAAATTGCAAAACATTGCTAGAAGCCCAAAACTGTTAGTTGTTACCTTTCTCCACGCTGTTACCATTGTAACTACAAAAAAATTGTTATTACAACAGATGTACAACAACCAATAAAAACTAATGGAAATATATTTTTGGCATAAACGGCAACTGTAGGTACTACTTGGTACAAAATACAATCAAGACAACTTTAACGTAAACGTGAATGCCTTCAAAGATTTTAACATTTTAATTTTGTAAATTTAATTTTTGTGAATGCAAAACTTTTTAGAAAATAATAAAAGGTACTTACATAGCAAAGCATTATAAGATACTTTCAAACCAACTTCAGGTAACTTTCAACGTTACCGCGTTCAGTTCTTCCATCCTCTGGAAGAACAAAACAAAACTTACACGGGAAACACTCTACTTTAGCAGGCTCAGTCGTAAATTTATTATTAGTCTGTGGCCGATTTTAGAAAGTTGTAGAAGTTACCGTTAAACCGTAAAATATGTTTCTTTTTCTTCATTTCGGATATTCAAACTTGAAAACTTTACTCGGATATATTAATATAACACTTTTACCGCGGCGACTACGTAGATTTATATATAAATTCTGTTTAAATAGTATAATTCACAACTAATTTCAAAATTAATTTTACTTGGTATTTATTTATAATCAATGTTGATAATAAAGTCTATTATACAAACTGTTAAACTAGTGTTTTCATGTCGTGAAAATTCACAGGAATTTCGTTCATGTCCAGTCCCTAGAATGTTCTATATTAGGAATTTAATTTCGATTTGTTGGTGGTGTTGTTTTACATAGTATTGACCAAGAGATTTAGGGCTTCTAAAGTTTAATAGGCCATAGGCTTTTGTAATATAATAGGGTAAAGGGAGGATATGTGTACCAGGAAGCTAGGGGGGCGGCAACATCGCTACGTTCAACCGGCTTACGTTATGTCTTTCCATCAGTTCACCTTCGGACAGTAATAATAGCAGTAGTAGTAGTAGTAGTAGTAACTGCGGCAAGGCTTAGACGAGGTCATTTTTACCTACCTCTGCCTACCGATCTCATAATCCGATAAATCAGAATGTTATTCGCCTAAAAAGTTCAGTCGAATTGTAAAAATTTAGTAGTTATTCCTCATTTTACAATATACCTAGTCATTTATAAAACGACTAGGCGTTTTATAAAAGGACTGAATTTGTAATTAGCCTACGACATATATAGGTACTCTTCTCAATCGATACGTTAGGATGAAAAAACCCGAACAAACCAAGGATTGCTAGCGTCTAAGGGATGCGATCTATGTCTAAGGATGGTAGGTTTTGGGCCCCTAAGAAATAGCCTAGCATTTATAAAGAATAAAATAATTTATAAAAATTATAGATTAAACCCATAGACAATTTACGTTTAGATACGTACAGCTTATCTCCTGCGCAAACAAAAGTTACGTGTTATGGGTGAAAAAATACGTCCGAGCGCATGACTCGCCGGCCAGCTGTCTTCCCTCTGGACACCTTCGTGCATGCGCACAAACCTCGTGTTTATCAGCCTATCCTACTTTACCGACATGCTCAAAATACCCTCCAGAACCGGCTCGGTCGCAATTTTTGTTGTTGTGTTTTAAGGTTTCTCTGTGGATTCCTTGTAGTTTTCTTAGCTATTGTGGATTGTGGGTGTTTAATATTTACGGATTTCTAGTTTCTGTGTAGTTTAGTGAATTGTGTCTGATTGTGAGAAAATTAATTCTGTCAAAGTTGCTGGTTGTTTTTTTGGTTAAAATCTGTAGACCCCGACATTAAGCTTTTAATAAAGCCAGTATTCCTCGGGTCAAGTTCTCGGGCAAACACTTTTCAAATTCTTGAACAAGAAATTTTGCTTGAAAATGTTTTACACGTACCCAAGTTTTTGCCAAATTGTAAAAATCAACACAAGTTATATACCAACTAATATTTGACTTGAGGTTAGGCGCGCGATAACACCGTAGAATGGTTATTTTGCTGGTTATGTTTGTTTTTATATTCGATTTTATAAGACTAGTATAATTCACTTGTTCTTGTTTTCTTCCTTTTCGAGCTAAAAACACGACGACGAATCATTTTACAACAAATTTTAAAAACAAAACCTTAAAAACAACTTCCTATCCTTAAAATCTGATAGGTTTGATACTACAAAAAATGCCAGAAATCACTACCTTTTTTCCCAACTTGATCAAGAATTGAAAATAAAGTCAAATTTTTTGACCAGAATTTAAATTTTAAAGCCCGGACCTGTCTATTTTCCCTTTCGTCAAACGATAATGTTGCAGTGCGCATGTCTAATAGTGTGTAGCTTTTTTTTACATGCGTGAGGCTATAAATCTACCACTTTCATGATTATTGTTTGCTTATCTAAAGGTAAATTGTCTATGATTAAACCAGGAAGCAGCCTTTCTTTAAGTATGACCCTTATGTTATAAATATGATAATTTTTACTATTTTGCGTGATATTACGAAATTGTGTTTAATGTATTGAAAACATTTGGCAATTTGATATGTACTACAAACATCAATTTCATCAAAACAACTTGTTTTCAAAACATTCATTCTGATGAAAATTTATTTGAATGCGGAAATCCTATTATAATGCGGGGAAATTGAAAATATTGCATGGAAAGCAGAACATATATTTCCTTCCGTATTTGGTCTAGTATCTCTGATAGTGCACAGATGATATCGAGTTATTTTTTCTGCTATTTTTTGTACAAAAGCGGCTTACATAACGATAAATTTTAATTTGTAAGAACGTGGACACACGCGTAGGCATTGATTTATCTATAGGCCAAAAATAAGAACAAAAAGGAAAAAACAGTAATAAAAGTATTGTTATCTATGCTGTTCTTTTTATGCGTCAGAAAATGTTAATGTACCTATGTACCATTTCTCTCATACATATTACTATGTTTGTCGTAGGCAAATTCAAAATAACCTTTTTTAGGAAATTTTCTAGAACTTAATATTAGTTTTCTTATGGCATATTTTAATCCACCAACACTTGTTTTTTATTTTACTTTACTCCCAACCAATTTGACAAGTTTATTACAGGGATAAGTATATAAAAATAACTAACAATTATTACTCTAACTTAGGTATATAATATACTAGCGTGTACCCGGCCTGCGTTGCAATGCCAGGCATTATACGCCTCTGAGATAATAATCAGGCGAGTTCACCATCACGTCAAGATTTATAAATGCAAACCCGAACAAACCTCTAAATTTATCAGTGTTTCTCTACAATATTATGCATGTATTATACATAAAAACCTTCCTCTTGAATCACTCTATCTATTAAAAAAAAACCGCTTCAAAATCCGTTGCGTAGTTTTAAGGATTTAAGCACATACAGCTGGGGATAGACGCGACAGCGACTTTGTTTTATACTATGTTAAGATAAAAAAAAAGACAGTTAAAAAAAAATTAATTCGTTTTGTATTATAAACGTATGATTAACACGTTAAGAAAAAAATTTATACTAGGAGATATTTTTTTAAATGAAACTTAAGTAATGTTAACTTTTTTAATGTTCTAATATTTTCGGGTAAAATATAAATAATATATATAATATTAATCCATTATGTAACAATGACCGTTTTCCAAAGTTACTGTTTATTTTAATAGTTTGTAAAAAAGTAGTTTGTCTAGTATCATGTCTATGAATATCGTGAACTTTTATTAACGTTATGTTAGAAATTTTTTGTTTTAAAAGTAAAGAATGAATATATATGCAAATTTTTAAATTATATAAATTATTTATATCTAGGTATTTATTCGGTTTAAATAAATTTGTCGTTGGTTCTAAGTGCGGAAATATATGAAAACATTTAATAATTTTATTTTCTAATTTCTTTAAAGGTTTTAGTACTATTGAATTTGCTGAACCCCAAATAGAAATTAGATACTGAATTTTTGAATGTACTAATGCATGATAAAGATTTTTTAAATAATTTAAAGATATACATATACACTTAATTCGAACAGTTCCAATGCATCCTTATGGCGGTGGAAAATCCTTCCCAAATAACCTGAATCTCCAAACTAAGGGAAAACAAATATAAGGGTGGATTGACAGTATTGACACGTATTTCCTAGTAATAGGAAACTGCCTCCAGTTCGCTTCTAAGGAGTCATTTTATCTGTAAATTAATGGTTTTCGAGCCACTGCCTTGGCGAAAGACGGGACATAGAGTTTCCTTTGACAGGCAAGGTTTAGTTGTAAAGTTTTAAATCATCAAAAAAAAATTGCGGGAAACCCTCGAAGAGTACCTAATTTTTCCTGTTTTTGGTAAAAATGTATCCGAAATTATTGCTACCAGATTGTGATACCGTTAAGTAGACCTAAACCAACGGATTAGACACGAAAAGAAAACCTTTTTTCTAATTTACCGAATGAACAAATAAGATTAATCACCTCCACTAATGTCTCTCAGTAAAAGTAAATGAATGGGCTGTAAAGACCTGTGTAATTTGCTAAATCAATAATTACTGAGTTGAAGGATCAGGGTATAAATGAATTAATTCTTTTATATATACTTCATGATGTAAAAGTAGTGTTGTTTATTAATCGGTATAAAGACAACACTTATAGCCATTGCATTCGGCAAATTTGATGAATCGGTTAGGACCTGTGAGGTTAGGAGCAAGTGGTGACCGCCATTTTAGTGACTAGGAGTTTAACTACTTGCTTGTGATTGAAAGCAATTTACACAGATTGCCAGAAGGCCAGAAGGAAAATAGTTTTTGTTGCCTTTTCTTTTGAATGATCCAATATTATAGGTAATATAGCTTCATTAAAGTTGCACTCCAAAACAGAAAATGTACCGGGTGGCCAAATAAGAATGGACGCCGGCTATATCTCAGAAACTACTAAACATAGAAAGTTGGGAAAAAAAAATTATGATTAAAGCGGCCATGAGAAAATTCTGGAAATTACTTTAAAGTTCCTCATTTTGCCGCAAGGGGGCACAATTGAAAATTATTTTTTTAAATTTTAAATTTCTCCGAAAACTCTCATATTAAGGTATAACTCTGATTACATCATTGGAAAGCTTAGACAATTCTGCATCATTTTGGTTTAAGGCTCGTTGGCGTACCGACCTTGATAAGAGTGGGGGAAGCTATTGAATCTGTAAACATTAAAATCGCTGTAACTTCTAAACGCCTTATCCGATTTTACTAAATTTAGGCTTGTTTGAAAGGGAAAGGGAAGTACCTTCAATCGTCTTATCCAGTGATACACGATAGTTTCTAATAAAATTGCTAGAGGACGCAATTTGTAATAATAACAGTTTTTTTGATTTTATTCCGAAAATTCAAATCATACGGTATACTTGGTGACATCATAATCGGAAAGAAGATGAAATTTACAAGAAAATATGTGAAAACCGCAGTTTGATATCTTTGTTCGTTTCAGAGTTATTGCCAAAACAATAATTTTTAATACAATTTGCGCCCTCTAGCAATTTTATTAGAAACTATTGTGTACCATTGGATATGGCAATTAAAGGTACTTACCTTTCTCTTCCAAACAAGCTTAAATTTAGTAAAATCGGATAAGTCGTTTGAAAGTTACAGCGATTTTAATGTTTACACATTCAATAGCTTCTCCCACTCTTATCAAATGAAAGTGTAAACATTAAAGTATATGCTGTCTCACTAACTTCTTTGAAATCGAAAAGGCTATGGAAACGACCACTACATGAGCGCTTTGACTATTTTTAAAATAAAAACTGATTGCAGAGAGATGAATTGGTTGATAACCAAATAGCTTGTAAAGTTTTCTAATAAATGTGCAGTTTCTGAACAACCAGATTACCACGAAGTGTTTAAGCAATTCGACCGGACGACTAGGTGGCTCGGTAATTGCCCAGTAAATCAATCCCTTTAGATGCGACGGCGCAAAAAACTTTGCTTAAGTTACATCATATCATTTAATAACGTTTATCACAATATAAGTCTCACATTTACATACCAACGATTGAAATAACTAACGATTTTGACTCACGGATTCATATAAACTTTTTTATGACGCAGCAGTATAAAAGCATTTTCTAACTTTTTCACTTCAAACCTTTTAACTGTCCTAAATCATTACTTAGACGTATCGCATTGCGCTCATAGAACACAAATGGTTTCGAATTTCAACTATGTTACAGATATTTTCTATAAGATATTATTAGCTGAAACTTAGTAACTTAATATGAACCCTGACGCCAAGTCGTTGTAATTTATATTGGTTTCCTTGGCAAAAAGCTATTATTAATGGAACCTTTGAACCATGTAGTGCATCTCATATTTGTTATATGCAAATAGAAAAATATAATATAATAAATAATAACAAAATTTTAGAAAGAAAAAATATACAGCGAGTTCATGGATACAGTTTGGAAGATGAGAAACTTTTTTATTAGTAGGTATAGAAGAAAAAGTCATTCTTTATAAAAACGTCTCTTTGTGCTGAAACTACAAGTTCGAATATCAAATTTGTAATTACTCTACAGGGTTCGTCAAAAATTACATTTTTGCTTTTTTCCCCTTAATTATTATTATTTTTTCTTGAATATTTTAAAACATGTTTGAAGGTGGTAGACAATGAAGTAATATCAAAGAAATTACCTTGTCGGACTTCCATTGTCTTTATTTTGTTACTCAACACAACGTTTCAATCATTCAAACTCCATAAAACAGGGCATAATTCAAACCCATTTTGCAACAATCCGGAAGACTTTAATATTGAAATTTCAAACATCAAAAAAGATTTACAATAAAATGGTTACCGTAAAACCTTTGTAACTAATACCATCTCAAATCTTAAAAATCGCGAAGTAAAAACTAATACAGAAAAGAAAGAGGAGCAAGCATTTCTTACAATACCTTAATTGTCAAGGGGATTTCTGAAACAATTAGAAGGTTAACCAAAAACTATAATATCAAAATCCGGAAATACGCTTAGAAGCTTTTTTACAAAAGTAAAACCCCCCTGTAATGAAAACGCAAAAAATTGTATCTATCAAATCCCTTGCGATTGTGGCGAATCATACATTGGAGAAACAAAAAGACCTCTTCCCGTACGAGTTAAAGAACATCTGAAATGTACTCAAAGAGGTGAAACTTCGAGATCAGGTATAGCGGAACATGTATGGACCACCCAACAACAACAACAGTGATCAGAAGCCAAGGTTTTGGACACGGAACAGCACTGGAGAAAACGAAAATTCAAAGAAACCGCTTTCATGAATCAAATACCCATATAAAGGGTTTTCCAATAAGAACGATATGATTTTGAAACGATGTGGTAACCATGGTAATAAAGTTATACCTGTCAGCAGTTGTCAGTTATTGTCAGTAAACTATAACAATTTATTATGGCTAAATACGCGCTTCAAAAACGTTTGGTTATTATCCAAAAATTTTACGAAAATAGACGATCTTTTGTGAACACTTATCGCGCACTTCGCGAAAACTTTGGTGTAAATAATCGTCCTCCCTTGCTTGCCATTCGTCGCATCGTTGAGAAATTTGAAAATAATTTTACTCTTCACGATGTAAAAACACCAAGAAGACATCGAAACGCAAGAACTGTTGAGAATATTGCTGCTGTAAGAGCTAGTTTTGCACTGGATCCAAATTTATCAATTCCTCGTCGTGCTCAAGAGTTAAGGATTAAAAAAACGACAACTTGGCGTATTTTAAAAGAAAACTTGAATTTACACCCGTATAAGATTGTTTTGACCCAAGAACTTAAGCCACTGGACCATCCTCGGCGCAGAGAATTTTCTGCTTAGAGTTTAGAACAACTTGAAAGGGATCCTAATTTTGCCAAAAAAATTATCTTTTCAGATGAAGCTCATTTTTGGTTAAGTGGATACGTTAACAAGCAAAATTGTCATTTTTGGTGTGAAAACAATCCACAACAGATGCATGAGAAGCCTTTGTATCCGCTAAAGGTAACTGTATGGTGTGGTTTATGGTATGGTGGCATCATCGGACCATTTTTTTCCAAAATGAGGCAGGAGATGCAGTTACAGTGAACGGTGAACGATATCGACAGATGTTAAGAAATTTTTTGTGGCCAAATTTAGATGCACTTAATTTGGAGGATATGTGGTTCCAGCAAGACGGTGCCACATGTCACACTGCTCATGAAACTATCGATATACTGCAAGAAAAGTTTAACGAGGATAAGGATAATTTTAAGGAATGCTACTGTTCAGTGGCCTCCAAGAAGCTGTGATTTAACTCCTTTAGATTACTTCTTGTGGAGCTATTTGAAATCTAAGGTTTATGAAAACAGACCACAAACACTTGATGCATTAAGATTGAACATTGAACCATGCATTCGTCAGATCACGCCCGATTTATTGCATAAAGTCATCGAAAATTGGGTTCGTCGAATTCGCTCGTGTACACGAAGTCGCGGAGGACATTTAAACGATGTGTTATTCAAAACATAAATGTTATCGACTCTACTTTAAGATAATATAAAACGTTTTTTTTGTATCTGAAATTATTTTAATTGTATTTCATTTTGAAATCATATCGTTCTTATTGGAAAACCCTTTAGTTAGTAAACTAAGTATAGATATCCCCAATATCTGGAAGCCTCTTCTTGTCCAAACCCAACAGCTCAACCTACACACTCCAATAAGCACGTAGGCGGAGTCATCAAGCTTCATTGCACATGGATAGTATTGAAGACAGTATAAAATTATAATTTAGTTTACACTTGAAAACGGTTAGAGATACTAACTAACCGAAACGTTGTGTTAAGTAACCAAATAAAAACAAGGTTATTTCTTCGATTGTAAAACATGTTGAAACGAATAAAACTAAAACGTCTCGTAATTAAACATTAATATTATCGTAATTACTGGTGATTTCATTATGGTAGGTACCGTAAAATGGGGTGAATAGGATCAATTTCCCACTTTGAAAGCTTGTAACTTGAAAACTATCCGCCTAAATAAATTTCTCAATAGCTTAAAACATGAGTTAAGGTTGGTACTTTTAAATGGTGGTATAAGTTTTTATACCGGGTGTACCCTGTTGTATATATATATATATATTTTTTTTTTGTGCACAAATCCTATTCACCCCGCAGGCGGTGTCAATAGGATCATTGATTGATTTATTGACTGTATCGCATTTAAACAACCGCGGGGTGTATATAATTTTGAACACAAATTTATCTTTAGTAATATAAAAAAGTACTAAAAATAATATTACTTAAATTTTATAAGTGCTGCAGAGTTGTACAGTTATGAAGTTTGTAAGACAAAAGCAAAGGTAATAAGACAACAGTTTAACCGCTAAATTTGACGTTTTAGGTTATGGTATTCAGCCTGCGATGTGGCCAAGTTATTTTAAGTTTAATGTCATAAAAATGACTTTTAACAACTGTTACTTGAAATGACCTACACTTTAAAATTACAATTATTACAAATTTTTGAAATTTGAAGGTAACTTTCAATCCTATTTACCCCGCTGATCCTATTCACCCCACTTTACGGTATCTATCAGGGCCGTATTTAATTTTTAGGAATTCTACAAAGAGTTTTTCTAAATAACTTTTAATGGACTCATTAGAAATAATAATATGGTGTGCGAGTCCATCATACAAGGGCCTTCAAAAAAGTCTAATGCAATTTTGATGTAAAACCACAGAAAAGTTTTAATACAAAAAAAAACGACATTTATAAATTCATTAAAACAAAAGGACTGAGAAATCTGTTTTTAACGGCACGTACAAAAAAAAAACATAATTTATTTAAAATAAAACTAATTAAATTAACCTTTTTCTCTTTACAATGATTTTTCATGTCTTTAATTAATTCCTATAGAGGTCGTAATACTACAAAATATAAGCTTTTAACGTGATTAATGGACATTTTAAAATTTAATATAAGGCTGCTTTAACTCCTCAATATTCTGTGTTTAAATTATTTTAATTTTTCATTTAAAATAATACCGCTTTTATTATAAATTTGCCATGTTTTTACAGATTAACCCTAGCTTACTTAACAAATACCTTTTAAGTCATACAGGGTTCCCCATTTAAAACGGAACAGGCTAAATATCTGGTTCCACGTTAATTTAAAAAAAAAACGCTCGGACCCGTCGATTTTTATTTCGAGGGGGACATCTTTTGCGTATATTGTCAATCATGTTACTTCAAGCCCCTAGGAGGGAGGGAGGGGGTAAGATCTAAATCTTAAATGGATACCCCTATTTTATATAATTTTTTTGGATTCTGCATAAAATTCTGAACATTTTTTAATAAAAGCATTATTAGCCTATACTAAACAGTTTCCGAGATATTGACTCTTGAAAAATGAGATTTTTGAACTTTGACAGCGTCTAGCTTTCTAACTGTACGTCTTTAGATTAAAACGGCTTACATGTCCCTATCTTCGATTTTTATTATCTTTCCAATAGTGTCAACTTCCGGTTAAACCGGAAGTACTATATGTCTTACAACCAGTTTAATCGGAAGTTGACACTATTGGAAAGATAATAAAAATCGAAGATAGCGACATGTAAGCCGTTTTACTCTAAGACGTACAGTTAGAAAGCTAGACGCTGTCAAAGTTCAAAAATCTAATTTTTCAAGAGTCAATATCTCGGAAACTGTTTAGCATAGACTAATAATGCTTTTATTAAAAAATGTTCAGAATTTTATGCAGAATCCAAAAAAATTATATAAAATAGGGGTATCCATTTAAGATTTAGATCTTACCCCTCCTCCCTCCTAGGGGCTTGAAGTAACAAGATTGGCAATATACGCAAAAGATGTCCCCCTCGAAATAAAAATCGACGGGTCCGAGCGTTTTTTTTAATTAACGTGAAACCAGATATTTAGCCTGTTTCGGTTTAAATGGGGAACCCTGTATAGACTGGTAGAGCAAAATATACAGTTATTTAGGTAAGTCGTTAGACCCTCTAGAACCTTCTCCTCAGTAGATTAAAAATTAAAACTGCTCGATCTATAGGTTAGACAATTATTACTGGTTTCACGAACAATTATACCGTGCGAGCAAAAATTATTTGCATCAAAGAGGGCCTTGCATCTAAGGACGTAATACCTGTTGGGTATTAGTAACTACCTGAATTAACAATCAATCCGTCCGTGGATTCCGTCATCTTTGACAGTCGTTACAAGTAATTTGATTCATCGCTAATTTTTCCAATTTCTTGAACAATTCGGACAATGGGCTTTACGGAATAGCACAAAACATTCATGGCTGAAGCATATTTTCGAAACGGGGTTAGAGTAAATGGTGAGTGGCAATACAATCCGGGTTTGTACATGGACGATTTTCACGACCATTTTCCTAACGTTGCTTTTATCGCTGGGGATTTTTATCATTGCCTGAAAAGAACCGTGGCTGTGTTTCGGGAAACAGGTTCTATACAACACAAAAAAGGAGCAGGAAGACCATCTGTAAGAACAGAAGAACTTGTAGCAAACGTTCGTGCTGGTAAACACTTTCGAAAATATGAAGAGACGTGTGAATTTATGCTTAGAGCATGGCGGTGGCCAATTTCAGCAATTTATGTAATTATTTTTCTTTTCCTTTCTGTATATTCTTCCTTTGTTAATTTTGTAAACAACAAAAATAAATTTTTATTTGTCTACTTATTTTATTACCATTATCCAAGCCCTCTTTGATGCAAATAATTTTTGCTCGCACGGCACTTATTTTGGTAGGTATGGATCTGTCAATAGTTTATTTTAGAAATAATAACATTAGTATTAAAAAATATTAAGACTCCCTTACAAAATCTAACAACTGGCGAAGGCGAAACAATAAAAAAATGGAAGTTAATCCAATTTAACTCATTTATAAAATCAATTAAAAAAAAATAGTATAAATAATTTAGTATAGTAAAAATCTCTTTAATTGTTTTTTAAAAATTGCCAATTTTTAATTTTTCTGATATTTTTTGGAAGATTGTTATATTTTATTATTCCGTCATATAAAAGCGATTTTTTTCTAAAATTACTTTTTTATTATAAGTTACTACTTTACTAGTTTGATAATTTATACAACGTCTGGTGTTATGATCATGTAATGTCTTATTCTCCTGAAGTGTTATGTTTGTTTTTTTTTCTTTTAAAATATCAGAGGGAATTAGAATACAAATTTTTAATTTATAAATGTTTTAAACGTATAAATACCCCTTCGGTTTATATAGATTATAGATTAACAGTTGGTTCTAAGTGAGGTAATTGGTGTATGCATTTAATAACTTAATTTTGCAATTTTTGTAATGGTTTTAAGTTTGATAAACAAGCAGATCTCCAAGCAAAAGATAAGTATTGTAATTTTGAATACTTATATTAACGAAAAAAAAAAATATTTTTTAAGTATTTCAAAGGGATGTAATATCTAGCTCTGTACAAAACAGATACCAAAGGAGATATCGAGTTGATAATATACTGGATATGGTATTTTCAATTTAAATTTTCGTCTTAAACTAATCCTAAAAATTTTGTCGTTTTTGAATATTGAATATTTTCATTATTAAATGTTAAAAGGTTAATGATGGAATTTATTTTATATTTAGTTATAAACATAAAAGAAGATTTTGGAAAATTTAACGTAAGTTTATTTGATTGAAGCCAAGAAAGAAGTATTTTTAAATCATTATTAATATCAAATTTTAAATTAAATACTCTGTATGTTTTAGCACCTTGATTGTGAGATAGTTATTTTTGCAAATTTGACTGCTTAGTTAATAATTGTTTCATATTTTTAAAACGATTAAAGATTTTTTATCTCAAAAACGGTTCGAGATAGGTAAATACTAAATAAGTAAGTAGGAATATACTCAATATATTATACAGTATATAAGAAGTATTCTAACGACGAATAATTTAAATAAATCATTATTTAAATTTGTATACTCATAAATAATTGAGACGACATCACTAACATAGTTCGTGCACAAACCACTTTTAGTTATAAATATTTTTTTAAACCAACTTTTAACAAATAAAATTAAGACGTTCAGTGTTACGTAGATTGACTAACGACCTCATAAAAATTTCACCGCCACACCGACGAGTGTTGCGAGAAACTAAAACACGAATCGCTGAAAGCTGCTGAGAAGATATTTCGCGCAGAGCCGTTTTGAATGTGGAGTTTTATAACAGGTCTTTTACACTACTAGTGTAGAACTTGTGTTGTAGTGATATATTGTAAGTTACAAACGATATTTTTGGTTGGTTAGAAATATTATAATATACATTAGCCAGGTAGCAACACTACGTCCATAGAAAATAAGTAAAATCCATTTTATACACTAAGGACGTCCAAATTCAAACCAGGTCTATGTACAGTTGACGACATATATATTCGTACACTCCACCCTTACATAACTCAATTACAACAAAATTGGGTAAAACAGGTTTCTCACCTTACTTATACCTGGATAGAACACCAGCTATATACATGGCTGTAAATTATTGTATGTACGATTTTTTACCGTAGGTAATAATGATGGTTATTTCTAAATATTTTTGTGTTTAAATTACAGCCGCGAAATAAGAAAATTATAAAATAATACCAGGAAAACTACAAAAGTATAAAGCCAAAAAGGGTAAATTTATTAACAAACAAAATACTAATATTTAATTGCTGCGCGATTGGATTCTAACACTAATCGTAATCGTCATTGACAAAATAATACTTCTGGTGTAATCAGGAGTTAGCACTTTCCAAATTTCTTCTATTTTATCAAATAACTGTATTTCATTTTGTGAAATTTATTTTGTACATTTTTTACCATCAATTCCCAAACATTTTCAATTGGATTTAAATCAGGACTTTTTGAGCACCAAGGCAGACATGTTACGTTGTTTTGTCTAAACCAGTTTCCTATATTTCTTGCAGTATGCACAGGGCAACTAGGAATTCACAGGTTTGTGCGCATGCCCAATTTTGCTGGGAGGGAAGGCATCTGACCAACTTTTATTTACGCACGAAATAAGCTGTACGTATCTAAAGTTAAAGGTCTATGATAAATATTGGATAAAGCAAATTCAAAATTTGAAGAATGGCTAGAAAAGTTTGTCCTCAAAAGCTTGAAAGTCCCTGGCATTGGTACATGCAAACAGGAGGGAGGCAGTGGGTACCGGATCCCCCAATTTGATTATTTGACTATTTTTTTCCGATAAATGTGACTATTTATGCTAAAGCAATGTGCCAAAATATGAAATCATTATTTCATTAAATACTGGATTAATTCAAACAAACCAATTTCCATTTTTTAACTTTTACCATCGATAATTCGTTTAGAATTATAGAATATCGATTTTAAGATACAAAGTAAACATATTTATGAAATTATAAATCCGTAGAAGATATTGAAACAATGCATAACAGTTTTATTCCTACATTTGCTTTTAATAAAATCCCAAAAACAAGGCCGAATTCGGCAAACTTTAAATTGCCATCTGGCTCCGATCCATATAGTTTTTTTTTTTTTGAAATTCCATTAGTGAAATTGTATTTTCAAACAAATATTTATTAACGAGTGACAAAAACGCTTTATATAGAAAAAAAAATTTCTACATACCTCACAATTTTGAAATAACATCAAATGGAATACAAATTAAATCATGTGTACTTTTTAGAAGTGCCAATAATCAAATTTATATTTGAGAGTGATGACTGATCATTTTATATATTACACAATATACAAGAGTGTGTCCATGGATAGAGTTTGGCAGAGGAAAAACTTTTTTATTAGTAGGTATAGAAGAAAAAGTCATTCTGCTTGTGCTAAAACTACGATTTCAAATATCACATTTGCGATTACTATACAGGGTTCGTCAGAAACAACATTTTTAGTTTCTTGGATTTCGTTTAAAATTAATTTACGTAAAAACAAACAACTATTGTCGCTTTCTTCCTTCGAATATCATTTTATATCTGGCCCAATAACGATTTTGTTGTAAGAAAACCATTTTTTATTTGCCTACTTTTGAAGTATTTTTATTATTACATGTCATATTTCTTTAATTCATTCAATCATAAATTATAAAACTTTTATTCAAACGTGGTACCACCGAGTTAGCGCATAGTTCAACTCGACATCTGAATTTCCGATAACAGTTCCTAACTTGCTGTATTGGGATATTTGCAATAACTACTCTTATTTTTTCTTTCAAGCCTGTCATTAACTACTATGCACGTATTTTTCTGATATCCTGTATAAGTGATAAATGTTGCAAAAAAATAATGTAATAAAATATTTGCTTATTCAGAAATCATAAATTATTTTAATGTTTTTCTTGAGGATATTAAATAACCTAATAAAATGAAATCCCTCCCGATATCTTTACTATAATTTATAATTTTACTTCTGCAACATTGCAATCTTATAACCCCTAAAATGTAGTAGAATTTAGTCTACAAGGTAAACTAGAAAAATGTTTAACAAATAAATATTAAAACTTTAAAGCAAATGCACTGCATCTGCTGCGTCTACAAAACTACAACAACCTAAAAATCTTTGGTGAACAGATAAAAGTAATCAGCGAGATAACTAATCCTGGATGCCAAACTGACATGGAACCAACAAATTAATAGGTACATAGATAAAACGAAAAATGTGCCTGATGAGGATGTAAAAACCTGTTTGGGAAAACCTGGAGACTCAGCCAGCAGATGTTGCTGTGGTTGTATGTCACAGTCGTCAGACCCCTGATGACATAAGAGTCTGTAGTTTCAAAAACGAAGCAAATTAAGACAGCCATCAAACTAAATTGTTTAAAACGGCTGGATTGGTTGTGTATATATAGGAATAACATCCCTAGATACACATCAGAATGGAAGTCAACTGCGGCGCCTCTAGGATGCAAATCATTGAAAACAGCACCCTAAGAAAATAGGGCACACAAGAACCACCGATCTTATCAACCCGAAGCTCTTGGAGATGCAAACCGATCGCATGAAAGCGATCTGCAACTTTACAAAACCATATGATGTCAGCTACGATCCTGACATATGGACAAAAGGAACACGTTAGTCTTTAGACGAAGGCCTAGTTTGGTTCACTGATTGATCAAAAACGGCCAATTGTATAGGTGCAGGTACGTTTGGAGAAAGACCCATAATCCTAGAAGACCTAGTATCCCCTGGGAAACTACGCCATAGTATACTAAGTATCTAATAAAAACATGTGTTAACAAACGGGAATCAAATTTGACAATCAAATAGAAAGAAGGTTGTCATTATTAAACGTTAATAGGCAGGGTACTGTTCCGTTCTATCATCGCTATTATAGCAATGCTAGTTTGCTGGTTTCCTTCTAATGGAATAATTTTAGAATATTAATAAAATGTGCATTTTTCTCAAGATAGTAGATTTAACTGAGTTTTATCTCATATTCGTGGATTGGGTTTCACCCTATGCGTAAATCTTGATCATGATATTTTACTCCTGTTAATTTCAGCACGTTTTCAAAACCTCGCATTAAATTTTTAGGGATTTATAAACGAAATTAGAAACGTGACCATCAACATTAAGAGCAAAATGTCTCTCTTTTTAACAGAAAAGGATATTTTTACATAACGTACGATGCTTGATACATCGGCTTATCATAACAATTTTTGTCAGCAATAGCAATCACTACAGAAGTTTTAAACTTTTGATCATAAGAAGCCACAAATTATTAAATACTCAACATACTCATTAACATATCGCTTTCCGCGATATGTTATTCGTCGCCTTCACGCGGAATCACGGCAACCCCGACTGCTTCCCGAAAATTTTGCACTATATCGTCTGCTTCATTTGAAATATGTGCGTATGTTGTCCGTGTCGGCGGCGTCGGCGTCGGCGGCGTCGTCAGTTTCGACATTTTCACATTTGCGATTTTTTTTCTCGGAAACGGTTAATGTGGGACAATTGAAACTTTTTGGGTTTACAAAGGAATAGTGGGGGTACGTTGTGTAAAAATTTCGAATATACAGGGTGTGCCGGAAAAAAGTTATTAATTTTTAAAGTCGAGAAATATCGGGATCTCGTTGGCATTCAATACAGGCCACAAAAATTAGTTTTTTCGATTTAAACTTTTTCGACGCGTAGACGACCGTGGGCTACAGAACCCTATTGTTTGTGAGCGCGATCGAAAGTTTGGAAGTAATTTTTTTGATTTTTTCAAAGTCAAAATTTGGTCGAAAATGGTACCTCTTGGATCGCTAATAAGTCGAATTGGGTGCATCCAATCGTCATGCGGTTTGGATAATCGGTTAGGCCATCTCAAAATCTACCTTTTTCCAATATATCGTTCTATACCTAACTGGAATGGAAATTGCCGAAAATGGTAAGAAACTGGAAACCACAGTGTAAGGCGTGATTTTTTTCTCCGTTTTTATTCCGTTTATTTTTTTTCGTACGGAAAACGACTTTTGATTGAAACGTTGTATACTTTAGCGGATAGAGCCGTCAAATTGTATTTAAGAGATATTTTTTCGTTTTTTTATCTTTAATACGGAAAAAACGGCAGCTTATAAACTTTTTCCCGTAATTTCTGTTGGCGTTGCACTGGTTTGCTTAAATAATTCTGCAAGTGTCTATAATATATAACATTTTGAATTTTTTCTTGGTACACTATATCAACGGATAAAGAAGCTTTAATTTGTATTATAAGCGATCTTTGGGAAAACATATTTTGTGGCTCAAAAAAATTAGTTTATGATTTTTTTATAGGTTCCTTCACCAGAGGTTTTACTATATCGACTGTAGCTTATTCAATTTTTAACAAAACCGTTTTATTTTTTTCTCAAAATATGCGCTGATTACTTCTCAATATTCCTGCATGTCCAAACTTATCAAAATATATTCGCAAATTTGAGCAAAGTAGCTTTTTTGGGTGCGGAAACAGGCACAATTTTCAAATTCTAACACCATTCGATTTAGAAAAAGTTGGCCATGGTTTTAACCACGTGCGTTTTCCTGAACTTTAACTTTTATACCATCTGTCAAAAATAGATGAAAAATGCGATTTCCAAATTGATTTTTTTGAGGAATTAGACCATTTAGACTACGTCTTTTATGGGAAATACCTACCTTGAACCTTTATCTTTTTCGTTTGACCAAAAATAAGGGGGAAAATATCGCATTTATCCCGTACTTGTAATAATAAAAATGGCTTGCAGGAGGCATATTACCTTCAATTTTTATAGTTTTTATAATATTTGGAGAGAATTTAATGTATGAAACACCTGTCTTGCACCTTTTTCTTTGTGGTTGACCAAAAATAATTGAAAAAAGTGTATTATTTGTGTGTATCTTTAATACTCAACGTTCTATGTAATATCGAATACGTCATTAATATCCTATTTACCACAAATCACTCTCTAAGCTTCGGTAGCGTAGTAGTAGAGGCTGTTGATTTTGGAGACGAAGGTCGTGGGTTCAAACCCCAGTGTTTTTTTTTTCTTTTTTTTTAAATTTTTTTTTTAATGTCGTTATTTAGGTACGGAAAATTTTTTAAATTTTGGATTCTTACAGCTATAATAATCTATACGAAAAAGCTAAAAAAAAATTACACTTACCTGTCAAAATCTGACAGCTGTAGTAAAGAACTTTGTTATTTAGGTACTGAAATTTTTTTAAATTTCGGATTCTTACAGCTATAATCCTAGATACAAGAAAACCTTAAAAAAAACTTGATATTTACCTGTCAAAATGACAGCTGTCGTATAGAACTTTGTTATTTAGGAACTGAGAAATTTTTTAATTTAGTATTCTTACAGCTATAACCCTCGTTACAAAAAATCTAAAAAAAAAATTGACACTTACCTGTCAAAATTTGACAGCTATCGTATAAAACTGTGTCATTTAGGTACTGACAAATTTTTAAATTTAGGATTCTTACAGCTATCACCCTCGTTACAAAAAATCTAAAAAAAAATTGACACTTACCTGTCAAAATTTGACAGCTATCGTATAGAACTTTGTTATTTAGGGACCTGATAATTTTATAATTTCGGACTCTTACAGCTATAACTCTCGCTACGAAAAAGCTAAAAAAAATTGACACTTAACTGTCAAAATTTGACAGCTATCGTATAGAACTTTGTTATTTAGGTACTGAAAATTTTTTCAATTTGGGATTCTTACAGCTATAATCCTCGTTACGAAAAAACTTTTAAAAAATTGACACTTACCTGTCAAAATTTGACAGCTGTCGTATGGAACTTTGTTATTTAATCACTGAAAAATTTTTTAATTTCGGATTTGTACAGCTATAATCCTCTATATGAAAAAAGATTAAAAAAATTTACACCCGCCTGTCATAATTTGACAGCTGTCGTATAGAACTTTGTTATTTGGGTACTGAAAAATTTTTTAATTTAGGATTATTACAGCTTTAACCCTCGCTACGAAAAAAGTTTAAATAAATTGACACTTACCTGTCAAAATTTGACAGCTGTCGTATAAAAGTTTGTTATTTAGGTACTAAAAAATTTTTAATTTCGGATTCGTATAGCTACAATCCTCTATATGAAAAAAGCTTAAAAAAATTTACA
This sequence comes from Polydrusus pterygomalis, assembly GCA_963969555.1. NCBI lineage: Eukaryota > Metazoa > Arthropoda > Insecta > Coleoptera > Curculionidae > Polydrusus > Polydrusus pterygomalis. The sequence continues at coordinate 15,546,213 of OZ018383.1, forward strand.
CCCGCCTGTCATAATTTGACAGCTGTAGTATAGAACTTTGTTATTTAGGTAGGTATTGATTTTTTTTTAATTTCAGATTCTTACAGCTATAACTCTCGCTACGAAAAAGCTAAAAAAAATTACACTTACCTGTCAAAATTTGACAGCTGTCGTAAAAAACTTTTTTATTTAGATACCTGAAAATTTTTTAATTTCGAATTCTTACAGCTATAACCCTCGCTACGAAAAAGCTAAAAAAAATGACACTTACCTGTCAAAGTGACAGCTCTCGTATAATTAAACGAACGAACTAGAACAGTGCCGTGCCCGAAGGGCTCGGCACAATAATATTTCTATAAATTTATTAGCTGATAATTGATGGCTTCCATGTAAGAATAATTTTTTCCTTATGTTTTAATCGATTGAATACTTACATATTTTTATAGAGCAAATATGGAAAGTATATCCCACATTGCACAAAGGTGTGCGAGTTTAAAGAGCACCTATACGGCGCCGTCTCAGAAAACTACCTATCTATACGAGAAAACGGAAATTTTGCACCATTGTGTAGTTTTGGTCAGTTGTTATAATGACAATTTGGCGATATGTTTTCCCTTCACGTTCCGCAGGAAGGTGAGGTAAAAAAAGCAATAGTAAATAGAAAAAAAGAAAAGTATTTTCTTATTGTAAATTTTTGTAAATCTTTTTGGTACTAATATTAGATGCACTCTCGGCTGACGATTAGCGATATGTACCCAGTCTAGTATTATATACGGCGGCTACATTTAAAATAAGTTGTCGTCGTCAGTTTCGACATTTTCACATTTGCGATTTCTTTTCTCGAAAACGGTAAGAGTGGGACGATTAAAACTTTTTCAGTTTAGAGAGGAATAGTGGGGGTACAATGTGTAAAAATTTTGAATATACAGGGTGTACGGGAAAAAAGTTATTAATTTTTAAAGTTGATAATTGTCGGAGTCTCGTTGTCATTCGGTACAGGCCACAAAAATTAGTTTTTTCGATTTAAACTTTTTCGACGCGTAGACGACCGTAGGCTACAGACCCCTATTGTTTGTGAGCGCGATCGAAAGTTTGGAAATAATTTTTTTAATTTTTTCAAAGTTAAATATGGGACTAAACAGGTACCTATTGAATCGTTAATAAGTCGAATTGGGTCCATCCGATCGACATTCGGTTTGGATAATCCTTTAGGCAATTATTAAAGGTTGCTAACAAATGGTTTTGTAAAAAGTATGAAATAAAATAAACGAATTGGAACAGTGCCGTGCCGGAAGGGCTCGGCAAAATAAGCTTTTAAACTAATTTATCAGCTATCAATGTAAGAATAGTTTCTTTACTTATGTTTAAATCGATTGAATACATATTTTTATAGAACAAACTTGGAAAGTATATTCCACATTGATACGTTTGCTGTGCAATTTTAAAAAAAGCCGGTGCTGATGGGTTCAATGTTAATATCAATATCATAATATTAACTATCATATATTTTCGTAACGAAAAGTCGTAGCGACTCGAGCGAGACGGAATTGAAAACGGGACATCGAGCACTATACGATGCCGTCTTCAAAAACTACCTATCTATACAAGAAAACGGAAATTTTGCACCCGTTATTTTTATTTTTTAGTTTTTGTCAGTTGTTTTTTTGTCAGTTGTTATAATGACAATTTGGCGATATGTTTCCCCTTCACGTTCCGCAGGAAGGTGAGGCAAAAAAAGCAATAATGTATATAACTAATAATTAGCATCTTTATGAGATCTTCACTTTAAGTTCTTAGAAATTTTTTGTAGGTCTTATAGTTTTTGAGATATGGAATTAAAAGTGGTTTTCATGTATTTGCCAATATCTCGAAACTGATAGAACTTAGATAGAAACTCTTTAAATAAAAAAGTTGCCTTTTTCTATTGTCCAGATAAAACGTTATATTAACTTTTGTTCCAAAGGCCGTAATAAGGGACGTATTGAGGAAACTTTGAAAACCGACAAAAAAATCCGAGTTTTCTGGATATTTTTTTAAAAATTCATAGAATTGTTAATTATCATATTTTCTTCGCTATTTTCGGGTTTTACGTTATTTTTGATGGAAATGTACCGAAAAATTGACATATTTGCGAATTTTAAATTTTGGCATTTTTTCCATGTACTTATATGCTCAGGAAAATGCTATGAAATCCATAAAAGACCATTTTCCTCGGAAACTGAAAGAGATATGGCAACAATGTATATAACTAATAAGTAGCATCCTTAAGAGATCTTTACTTTAAGTTCTTAGACATTTTTTGTAGGTATTATAGTTTTTAAGATATGGAATTAAAAGTGGTTTTCATATATTAGCCAATATCTCGAAACTGATAAAGCTTAGATAGAACCTCTTCAAATAAAAAAGTTGCCTTTTTCTATGGTCCAGATAAAAGGTTATATTGATTTCTATTCTAAAAGCGATAATAAGGGACGTATTGGCTCGGCACAATAATATTTCTACAAATTTATTAGCTGATAATTGATAGCTTCCATGTAAGAATAATTTTTTGCTTATGTTTTAATCGATTGAATACTTACATATTTTTATAGAGCAAATATGGAAAGTATATTCCACATTGCACAAAGGTGTGCGAGCTTAAAGAGCACCTATACGGCGCCGTCTCAGAAAACTACGTATCTATACGAGAAAACGGAAATTTTGCACCATTGTGTAGTTTTGGTCAGTTGTTATAATGACAATTTGGCGATATGTTTTCCCTTTACGTTCCGCAGGAAGGTGAGGCAAAAAAAGAAATAGTAAATAGAAAAAAAGAAAAGAAAATTATTTTTTTATTGTAAATTTTTGTAAATCTTTTTAGTACTAATATTAGATACACTCTCGGCTGACGATTAGCGATATGTACCCAGTCTAGTTACATATCGCGCAAACACGCGATATGTTATACGGCGCTTCGGCGCGAAATCACGACAATCCTGACTGCTCTTGATACTCCGCCTATATAGGCGCTTCGGTGAAAATAATGTGCGTATGTTGTCGGCGTCAGTTTCGACATTTTCACATTTGCGATTTTTTTTCTCGGAAACGGTTAGAGTGGGACGATTGAAACTTTTTGGGTTTATAGAGGAATAGTGGGGGTACGTTGTGTGAAAATTTCGAATATACAGGGTGTGCTGGAAAAAAGTTATTAAACGTCAAAGTCGAAAAAAGTCGAGTTTCACGCGGCCCACACCGTGGTCCCAGGAATGAACTTGATCCATTCAAACTTTTTGGACGTGTAGAGGACCGCGAGTTACAGAACCCTATTGTTTGTGAGGGCGATCGAGAGATTGGAAGTAATTTTTTTGATTTTTTCAAAGTCAAAATTTGGTCGAAAATGGTACCTCTTGGATCGCTAATAAGTCGAATTGGGTGCATCCAATCGACATGCGGTTCGGATAATCGGTTAGGCCATCTCAAAATCTACCTTTTTCCAATATATCGTTCTATACCTAACTGGAATGGAAATTGCCGAAAATTGTAAGAAAGTGGAAATCATAAAGTTAGGCCTGATTTTTTCACGGTTTTTATTTTTTTTCGTACTGAAAACGACTTTTGATCGAAACGTTGTGAACTTTAGCGGATATAGCTCGTCAAATTGTATTTAAGAGATATCTTTTCGTTTCTTTATCTTTAATACGGAAAAAACGGCAGCTTTTTTTTTTACTATATCGACTGTAGCTTATTCAATTTTTAACAAAACCGTTTTATTTTTTTCTCAAAAAATGCGCTGATTACTTCGCAACACCTCTACATATTCAAAATCATTAAAATATATTCGCAAAATTGAGAAAAGTCGCTTTTTTGGGTGCGGAAACAGGCACAATTTTCAAATTCTAACACCATTCGATTTAGAAAAAGTTGGCCATGGTTTTACCACGTGCGTTTTCCTGAACTTTAACTTTTATACCATCTGTCAAAAATAGGTGAAAAATGCGATTTCCAAATTGATTTTTTAGAGGAATAAGAACATTTAGACTATGTCTTTTGTGGGAAATACCTACCTTGAACCTTTATCTTTTTCGTTTGACCAAAAATAAGGGGGAAAATATCGCATTTATACGCGTACTTGTAATAATAAAAATAGCTTGCAGGAGGCATATTAACTTCAATTTTTATACTTTTTATAATATTCGGAGAGTATTTAATGTATGAAATACCTGTCTTGGACCTTTTTCTTTGCGGTTGACCAAAAATAATTGAAAAAAGTGTATTATTTGTGTGTATCTTTAATACTCAACGTTCTATGTAATATCGAATACGTCATTAATATCCTATTTACCACAAATCAATCTGCAAGCTTCGGTGGCGTAGTACTAAAGACTGTTGATTTTGGAGACGAAGGTCGAGGGTTCAAGCCCCAGTGTTTTTTTTTCTTTTTTTTTAATTTTTTTTTTAATGTCGTTATTTTAGGTACTGAAAATTTTTTAAATTTTGGATTCTTACAGCTATAATAATCTATACGAAAAAGCTAAAAAAAAATTACACTTACCTGTCAAAATCTGACAGCTGTAGTATAGAACTTTGTTATTTAGGTACTGAAATTTTTTTAAATTTCGGATTCTTACAGCTATAATCCTAGATACAAGAAAAGCTTAAAAAAAACTTGATATTTACCTGTCAAAATGACAGCTGTCGTATAGAACTTTGTTATTTAGGAACTGAGAAATTTTTTAATTTAGGATTCTTACAGCTATAACCCTCGTTACAAAAAATCTAAAAAAAAATTGACACTTACCTGTCAAAATTTGACAGCTATCGTATAAAACTGTGTTATTTAGGTACTGACAAATTTTTAAATTTAGGACTCTTACAGTTATAACCCTCGTTACAAAAAATCAAAAAAAAAAATTGACACTTACCTGTCAAAATTTGACAGCTATCGTATAGAACTTTGTTATTTAGGGACCTGATAATTTTATAATCTCGGACTCTTACAGTTATAACTCTCGCTACGAAAAAGCTAAAAAAAAAATTGACACTTTACTGTCAAAATTTGACAGCTATCGTATAGAACTTTGTTATTTAGGTACTGAAAATTTTTTCAATTTGGGATTCTTACAGCTATAATCCTCGTTACGAAAAAACTTTAAAAAAATTGACACTTCCCTGTCAAAATTTGACAGCTGTCGTATGGAACTTTGTTATTTAATCACTGAAAAATTTTTAAATTTTGGATTTGTACAGCTATACTCCTCATGAATCCTCGTGCAATCTTTACAAATTCTAACACCATTCACTTTTGACTAAGAGTGCCTTGATATTGATGTATTTAAATTAATTATTAATTCTAAAAATCCGGCTGTCAAAAATGGCGAAAAATGGGTGTTTTTAGCGTGACTTGCTAGAATAATAAGAACATTTCCAGATTTTAAATCAGGTGGAATATCTACCTTGAACCTTCTTCTAATTTTATTGACCAAAATATTTGCCAAAAATGTTTCAGAAATAGTTGTAATCTCGATTTTAAAGATGGCGTTCCGACATTGATAATCCGTCGCCACGTGGTGGGAGGCTGTTCCACATTTAGATATTCGCGAATTTTTTTCTCGAAAACGGTTAGAGCAAAACGATTAAAATTTTCTGGATGTAGAGAGGAATAGTAGGGGTACGTCTTAGAAAAATTTCCATTATACAGGGTGTACCGGAAAAAAGTTATTAAAGTGAAAGTTGAAAAATATGTTTTTATTTCGTTGTGGCGCGATACAGGTGCCAAAAAGCATTTTAATGGAGTTAAACTTTATCGGCGTGTAGACGACGTTGGGCTACAAAACACTGTTGTTTGCGAACATGATCGGAAGTTGGGAAGTCAATTTTTTAATTTTTTAAAAATCAATGTAGGGTTATGTTGGATCGTTAATAAATCGAATTGGGTGCGTCTGACACACTTTTGGTTTGGAGATTCGTTTAGGTCATCTCAAATACTACTTTTTTCAAATATATTGTTCTATACCTACCTGTAATATAAAGGGTGCAAATTATAAAAAAGTAAGAATTACTATTTAATTCTTTTACGGTTTTCATTGTTTTTCGTACGGAAAACAACTTTTGATTAAAATTTAATGTACCTTAGCGGAAAGAGCTCGTCAAGCTTAAATAAATCGTATTTTTTTCATTTTTAATACGGCAATATTAATATTCTATATTATAATTTATTTTCAAAGTGGTCGGGCCTAGTGGTAGGTAGGTATATAATAGGTTACGACTTGTGGTCACGATGATACCGGGTTCAATTCCAGGCCCGTCTTTTTATTTTTTTAATATTTCGTTATTTAGGTACCTATTGAAAATTTTTTAAATTTAGGATTTTTACAGTGACAATCCTCGGTCCGAAATAAACGAACTGGGGTTGTGAAGAAACTAAATTTATTTTTTATCGCGAATTGAAATGCTTTACAATAACAATTAAAGGTTGCTAACAAATGGTTTTGTCAAAAGTATGAAATTAAATGAACCAACTCGAACAGTGCCGTGCCCGAAGGGTTCGGCACAATAACATTTTCACCAATTTATCAGCTATCAATGTAAGAATAGTTTCTTTTCCTTATGTTTAAATTGATTGAATAAATATTTTTAAAGGACAAACTTGGAAAATATATCTCACATTTCACCCTTTGCTGTGCGATTTTAAAGAATCGGTGCTGACAGGTTCAATGTCAATATCATAATATTAAATATCATATATTTCCGTAACGAAAAGTCGTAGCGAATCGAGCGAGACGGCATTGGAAACGGGACATCGAGCACAATACGATGCCGTCTTCAAAAACTACCTATCTATAGAAGAAAACGGAAATTTTGCACCCGTTATTTTTATCTTTTAGTTTTGGTCAGTTGTTATAATGACAATTTGGCGATATGTTTCCCATTCACGTTCCGCAGGAAGGTGAGGCAAAAAAAGCAATAGAAAACATAGAAAAAAGAAACTAAGAAAAATACTTTTTAAATACAAATTTTTAGTACTAATAATAGATGCACTCTCGGCTGACGATTAGCGATATGTACCCAGTACGATTTTATGAATTTTTAAAAAAATACCAAAAATCTAATATTTCTGCCAGTTTTTACATTTTCCTCAATACGTCCCTTACTATCGCTTTTAGAATAGAAATCAATATAACTTTTTATATGGAGAATAGAAAAAGGCTAGTTTTTTATTTAAAAAGTTTTTATCTAAGTTTTATCAGTTCCGAGATATTGCCAAATATATGAAAACCACTTTTAATTCCATATCTCAAAAACTATAAGACCTACAAAAAATTACTAAGAACTTAAAGTGAAGATCTCGTAAGGATGCTACTTAATAGTTATATACATTGTTGCCATATCTCTTATACTTTCCGAGGAAAATGTTACCTTATTGATTTCATCAAATTTACATGAAAAAATTTCAAAAATTTAAAATTCGAAAATATGACAACTTTTTTATAAATCTTCATCGAAAATAACGTAAAACTCACAAATAGCAAAGAAAATATACAAAATAACGTTTTTATGAATTTTTTAAAGAAAATCAAAAATTATACGTAATTGATAAGACCATCCTTGGTTGTGAAAAAACTATGCCTAATCTTTGGTTGTGAAAAAACTGTGCCTAAACTTTGGTTGTGAAAAAACTATGCCTAATCTTTGTTTGTTATAAAACTATGCCTAATCTTTGGTTGTGAAAAAACTATGCCTAAACTTTGGTTGTGAAAAAACTATGCCCAATCTTTGGTTGTGAAAAAACTATGCCATAATATTTGTTTGTCATAAGACTATGCCAAAATCTTTGTTTGTCATAAGACTATGCCATAATCTTTGTTTGTCAGAAGACTATGCCTTAAACTTTGTTTGTCATAAGACTATGCCGTAATCTTTGTTTGTCATAAGACTATGCCTTAAAATTTGTTTGTCATAAAAATATACATAATCTTTGGTTATTATAAAAACTATGCCATAATATTTGTTTGTCATAAGACTATGCACTAATGTTTGTTTGTCATAAGACTATGCCAAAATCTTTGAATGTCATAAGACTATGCCATAATCTTTGTTTGTCATAAGACTATGCCTTAAACTTTTTTTGTCATAAGACTATGCCATAATCTTTGTTTGTCATAAGACCATGCCTTAAAATTTGTTTGTCATAAAAATATACATAATCTTTGGTTGTTATAAAACTATGCCATAATATTTGTTTGTCATTAGACTATGCACTAATGTTTGTTTGTCATAAGACTATGCCAAAATCTTTGTTTGTCATAAGACTATGCCTTAAACTTTGTTTGTCATAAGACTATGCCTTAAAATTTGTTTGTCATAAAAATATACATAATCTTTGGTTGTTATAAAACTATGCCATAATATTTGTTTGTCATAAGACTATGCCAAAATCTTTGAATGTCATAAGACTATGCCATATTCTTTGTTTGACAAAAGACTATGACTTAAACTTTGTTTGTCATAAGACTATGCCGTAATCTTTGTTTGTCATAAGAATATGCCTTAAAATTTGTTTGTCATAAAAATATACATAATCTTTGGTTGTTATAAACTATGCCATAATATTTGTTTGTCATAAGACTATGTACTAATGTTTGTTTGTCATAAGACTATGCCAAAATCTTTGTTTGTCATAAGACTATACCTTAAACTTTGTTTGTCATAAGACTATGCCATAATCTTTGTTTGCCATAAGACTATGCCATAATATTTGTTTGTCATAAGACTATGCCGTAATCTTTGTTTGTCATAAGACTATGCCTTAAAATTTGTTTGTCATAAAAAATATGCCATAATCTTTGTTTGTCATAAGACTATGCCATAATCTTCACCGATCTTTGGTTGTGAAAAAACTATGCATAATCTTTGATTGTTAAAAAACTATGCATAATCTCTGTAGTAATAATGATAATATTGTGTGAAATAACTAAGTACGTCGTAAAACATATAACGTAACATGAAAATGTACTTTATACCGCCGTTAGGCGGGATGACCCCACAAATAAAACTATACATATAGGTGGACAAAGAGATTGCAATATGGCCGACAGACGAGCGAGGCGGCATTGGAAACGGGACGTTGAGCACTATACGGCACCGCCTCCGAAAACTACCTATCTATACGAGAAAATGGAAATTTTGCACCATTGTCTAGTTTTGGTCAGTTGTTATAATGACAATTTGGCGATATGTTTCCCCTTCACGTTCCGCAGGAAGGTGAGGCAAAAAAAGCAATAGTAAATAGAAAAAAAGAAAAGAAAAGTATTTTTTTATTGTAAATTTTTTTTTTAGTACTAATATTAGATGCACTCTCGGCTGACGATTAGCGATATGTACCCAGTCTAGTTAATACTAATCGTGCTAATGCTAGTACACACGCTATGAGGTACACCTGTAATAGAACTTAGAAGAATCGATGGTATTTGCATTTTCAATCAATCAAAGAAAAAATGGAGTAGCCAAAACATGTCGACACAATGCTAAATGAAAAATAAAAAACGGGAATTTATATGATACAGCAGATAATTATCTGTAAACTTGTTTACAGGCTTTTACTTTTTAAAGTACAAAATCTGTTTAGACATCGCTTAAGTTAAAGGATGCTATAAATTTGGCAAAGTAGCTATTAAGTTAAGAGGTACTTATGGTCCTTGCCAGACGTACAAAGTTTCAATTAATTGTGTTAACAAAGGCGCTTGATAAAAAGGATATTAATTTTTTGGCTTAAAACAACATGGCCAGAGTGATAAAGGTTAAGAGTTTTACAATATATAACTTTACATGTTCCTGACGGGAATAGCTTCGGCAATATATTTTTACCGGTTGCAAAACGGCGTTTAATTTTCGTTAAGTAAAAAGCGTTTTAATCGCGAAATTTTTTTTCGGATATTTCAATATTTATTTATTACAATATAAATTTACAAAATAAAGTCACATTGTTAAAAGAAAAAAAAATAACTCTTTACGATATGATGATGTTTTGTAGCCGAATATATAAATGTTATTTGAATTTCTAGTGTCACGGTCGTGAATTACTGAAGTAAAAAGAAATTTTAAATTGTGTTTTTTTACAAACATGACTGCACCAAGAATTAAAATACGGTAGCGTAAGAATTTTATAGCGCTGAAAAGTAAGTAATTTTTTCGAATGTGGGGAATGTCGATGAGGAAAATGTCGGTCAAAGATATTTGCCCATTTTTAGTTAAATACCTACTGTAGTTAAGTAGGGTCAATAATTACCAACGAGAAAGGGATGCGACAAACCAAAATACCATTTTTTACAACCTATTTCTTCTCCGGTCTGCAACAGTTAACTAAAGCCAACGCTTTTACTGCTGTTCGGTGCAGCACGTTTTTCAAACCTCAAATTAAATTTATTCCTGCCAAGATCGTGTGCACGAAAATTGCTGCAGTTTTTTCCTTTCTTTAACGAAGGAGTTTACATATGGAACGTTTTATATCTTGGACACATGTGTTTGGTTTCTTGCCGCACAAAATTTGCATTTGTAAATAAATGAATCTGTGAATTTTATACAGGTTGTCCGGAAATGATTAGCAGAAAACTTAGCGGATAATTCTAGACCGAAAATAAATACTATCTCTTCCTGTAACATTTTTTTCAAAAATTGATTATTATTAACGGAGTTATAGGGTGTTAAAGTTAAATTTTATTTGCAGTTTTAAAATAGGTACCTAAGTTACTACACCTTTTCCATTTGTAGTTCAGAACGCGTCAAAAGGATTTCAGAAAGCGTTAAATGTATTTCAGAATAGTCTAATGTAGTTCAGAAAGCATCAAATGTACTTCGGAATTGTCAGATGTAGTTCAAAAACCGTCAAATGTACTTCAGAATAGTCAAATGTACTTCAGAAAGCACCAAATGTATTTCAGTATAGTCAAATGTAGATTAGAAAGTATCAAATGTATTTCAGAAGAGTCAAATGTAGTTCAGAAAGCATCAAATATATTTCGGAAATTACAAAATGTATTTCGGAAAGTATCAAATTTAATGTATATTTTAGGTATATAATTACGTATAATTCACGCTGAATATTTACAAATACCGCTTTATGAAATACTTTTGAATATTCTAAAATACATTTGACGCTTTCTGAAATACATTTGATGCGTTCTAAAATACATTTTACTATTCTGAAGTACACTTGATGCTTTCTGAAATACATTTGGCTATTCTAAAGTACATTTGACGGTTTCTAATCTACATTTGACTATACTGAAATACATTTGACGGTTTCTAATCTACATTTGACTATACTGAAATACATTTGACGGTTTCCAATCTACATTTAACTATATTGAAATACATTTGACGCTTTCGGAACTTCATTTGACTGTACTGAAATACATTCGACGCTTTTTGAAATACATTTGGAAAAGGTGTAGAACAATAAATTAAACATTTAAATCAAAGATTCAAAGTGACGTCCTTCCTCTTCAAATTAATTCTTCTTAAATAATTCCGACGAACTCCATGGAATATTCCTTCCTTTGCTATGCTATGTTTAAGGTTGAAAATAAATTAAATTGATTTCGTATTCATCACATGCAAGCAATGTTATTTTAGCGTTTTTCTAGATAACGGTTAGATTTATCGAAACAAAAGTAGTATACCTTTTTTATGTCAAAAGGTTAGAAGAATAAAAATATTCAGTCAAAATGCGCATACAGTGCAGGACAAAAAGTTGGGACCATTCAAATTAAAGTATAGGCTCCTATGTGCCACCGTCTACAAAATGCGAAAAAACCGTTTTCGAGAAAAACGCTTGCATGTGATAAATACGAAATCATTTTAATTTATTTTCAACCTTAAACATAGAATAGCAAAGGATGGAATATTCCATGGAGTTCGTCGGAATTTTTTCAGAAGAATTAATTTATGCATTGAAGAGGAACGACGTCACTTTCAACCTTTGATTTGAATGTTTAATTTATTGTTCTAGTAACTTACGTATTTTAAAACTGCAAATAAAATTTAAGTTTAACACCCTGCAACTCCGTTAATAAATAAGTTTCGAAAAAATGTTATAGGAAGAGATAGCATTTATTTTCGTTCCAGAATTATCCCCTATATTTTTTGCTCATCATTTCCGAACACCCTGTGTATTTATATACACAGGGTGTCCGGAAAAAGAAGGTCAGTCCGTTAAACATATTATATTCCTTGAGCAAAAGTAATATGACTTTTATAATCCCTTTTTTCATTTGTGACCCTCATGTTCGATATACAGGGTGTATAACTTAGAAATAGGGGAGGTCAGAGGGGTACTGGATCCCTTATTTCGAATATTTGACAATCGTTTTTTATTTTGTTTTTCTCAGCGGATGTAACTCTTTATGCTGAAACAATGTACCAAATTTGAAATTGATATCTTATTAAATACTGGAATTATTCAAGAAAATCAGTTTTAAATTTCACAAATAAAAAATGGCATTATAAAAGTCATTTTGTTTTTACTCCAGGAATTGAACGGATTGACCTCCTATTTTCGGTCACCCTGTAACTGTATATAATACTGACTAAAATTTTACGTTTTGCTTCTGAAAGGTCTCCATATCCATTTCTATTTTACATATAAATACGATTTGGCGGTGGTTTTTTTGCCTTCTTAGCTTTATTTACCCCATTTTATTTCTTCTCAGCTTGTTAATAGTTTCTACCATTTTGCAACGTTGACAGTAAACACGTTTAATTCACCATTAAATTTTAAAGATCGATCATCGCTGATAAGTACTTTCAACTTCCGCCTTATATTTACGAGTGTTCAATGATCGTAGGTAATAAATTTAATTTTGCACAATAATATAGCTTACAGAAAGAGTGATGGCCGACGACCTTGTTGTAACAGTCCAAGATCAAACATTTGAGGATATAGAGGTAAAACTCGAAGATGCGCTGGACTCCATGGCTGAGTACTATCGAGGAAACTTGCTGAAACCAAATCCATCAAAAACACAAGTGAGTTTATTTCACCCAAACACTCATAAGGCTCATAATTAAATGAAGATGTCCTGGGAAGGCAATGAGCTGGAATATGTCGAGACACCAAAGTACTTGGGCGTTATCCTAGATAGAACACTTACTTACAAACAACACTGTCACAAAACCAGACAAAAAGTAGTTGGTAGAAACAACCTCATATAAAAACTAGTCGGAAGCAAATGGGGTGCAAAACGCCAAGTTCTAAGAACATCCGCTCAAGCCCTCTGTTTTTCAACCGCTGAATATTAGTGCCCAGTTTGGTGCAGATCAAGTCACGCAAGACAAGTCGACATCGCCTTAAATCAAACCTGTAGCATGAAACCATCTCCAATCAGCAATCTCTACAAAGCAGCAGGTTTCGCAGAACCCGAACAAACCCGAACAAACCTTCGACGAGCGCTATGTGCTCTACTGCCAAGAACAGCAACGAAAAAGGCTCAAATCAAGGAAAAATTTCTCCAGTGTGCTGCCTTGGAACCGCCTGACAACTTCCCTATAAACGAAAGCCCCTGTGCAGGTTCAAGCTTGGACTGGAAGACATGGAGAACGCTAAACAGGATGTGGCTCCTGTAAAAACAAAAAAACTGAGGTGGAAGACTGAGGAAGACCAACAATGCCTTTGTAAATGTGGCGAAACACAGAACATGGACCATCTGTTGGGGTGCACACTGTGTCCTGCAACGAGCTCCATCGATGAAGTGTGGATTGCAAACGACAATACCATCGACGGAACCCGGTACTTGGCGAATAAACTTTGAAGTGGGACGATTCGGACTCGAAAAAGTAAGTAAAAGTAACAGAAAGAGTTCTTTGAGATCGAGACTCCTTGCCGCTTTGCTAGTAATCTATTAAATACAAGGTTTTTAAGACAAATTGGACGACTTAATCCAATACAACATAGAGAGTCCTCTACACGTAGAAACTCTGTTCGGGTTTGTTCAGTAATAGCTATTAATGTCCTCTGTTGTCATCAACTGTCAAAGCACTGAATATTAAGGTAAATATGACCTTTATGACGTATATACCTAAGTAGATTTTAATTTGTGTCTTTATAGGTGGATCATCTAATTTTTCTGCTATTCTCGTTCTCGAAACTTTGTTAGCCATCCTATATAAGCCCCTTTATTTATTTATCGTACACGTGACCCGGTTGTCTAATGTAGTTTTCCCAAATAAAGTTCTTTTAGTGTCCTTTGGCAGTTTTACAACCTCATTTGTTTCACTTAACCGACGGAAGATAATTTTTAATTCGTTCGTAGCTTCCTTCTGGTAAATCCTAAGGCAACGAGGAATTTCCAAAGTCTTAAATTAAGAAGTTGAATTATTTAAGGGGGATATTTCGACTTTGCGGTAAGCCACAAAACTAATGATTAGTATTAAAATTGGGATTTATAACTATACACTGAAAGATATTGTAACTATAACAGTCGAATAAATATCAAAACATAAAAACAGTGTGAGCGCTTAAAAAACTTGATTTGTAACACTATAATTTGGGTCTAGTTATTTTCAACCGTTTGTGTATCGGCGGCTTCTTGTGAGAGGAGTTTTTCAAAATTTAAATTTGTCAAACATTGTTAGAAGCTTTTTGGCCTTGCAATGTCTTTCTTTGTTTTAAATCACAACGAACCACATAATATGACGGCCATGTGTCCAAACATGGTCAGCTGCACCTGATATTTTGATCTCTCCTTAGCCTATGGTTTCTCTGCTCTTTAATCCTTATTTCGAGTGGTCTAAGTATCCCACCAATATAAGACTCGCAGCAGACACGTTTTTCCTATCTTTCTGACTTCTTGGATTTGTCTTCGTCAGGTTGCTTCTTAGAGAGTCTTTGCAGCGAAACTCTAGATGAAAGATATATCGTTGTTCTAGTCTTCTATGTTACTACTCCTTTGATTCTTCTTGGATATCGTTAAGTATTTCTTGGTTGTGAGAGCGTCTAGGTATTTACATAAATGTTTCAAGAGTTCACAGTTTGTTGCCTTATCTCATCGTTTTAAAAAACTTTTGTGTGTGTGTGGGGCTGTGAGAGGGTGCGTGTGTGGGTGTTCTCGTATTAAATATAAATGGGTTTATTTTATATGCGGTTAAGAGCATTGACAATTCTTTATTCGTAAGTTACAACACAATAAATTTGTCTAATGAAATTACCCCAAATTATGCTCTTATGTAAACCGTCCCTTGACAGTTTTAGAGCCTCGTTTGTTCCGGTAAACCGAAGAACGTTAATTTTTAATCCGAACGGGGCATCCGGCCGTTAAATTCCGCCGGTCCCGGAAATTCCGAATTTCTTAGTCTCGGTTTCCAAATCTACGATTTAAATTGTGTTGCGGGGCGTTTCGATTACCTTATTAAGGTTATAAAATAAAATCTGCCATAAATTAACCTAAACGAGTGTCGATTTTGCTGGGTCGTGAGGTGGGATATTGATGGGGGGCGTTCCAAAAAATAATAACTTTTTGCGGATGTAAGAGTGTTTTTTTTTGTTTACTTCCGAAAACCCTGTGGAGTTTAATTGGATTTTTTATTCAAATAGGCGAAAGCAATGTTGTGAAATAATGATTGAGCCTCTTGTAACCAGAAGCTACGATCGACGGCGCGTCATGTCTTGCTGTGTCGCTGTTCCAACGATTTCGCCCGACCCGATCCGCCATGAAACCCAATCGTAGTAAAAAAGACTGCGATAGAAGGTAGAAGCGGGACAATGGTAAACTACCTCGTGTACGGCGCAACGCCGGTTGACAATCAAACGAATCCGATACAAGACCGGGCAAATATTAGATAAAAAAGATAACATAAACAATGACTAGTAACAGCCGTTGTATGATTTTATATAAATAGGGGTAAAATACCGGGTATTTCGTATTTTCAGTAAGTGTGGAGTAGTGATGTATCTTGATATATAACTTTATTTTATTATGATCAATTTAAACACATCTAACTAGGCCTAGGCTTCACAAACAAGGTATGTAAATAAGGAGAAACACACACCAAGGCAGATTATCCCGATGCATGTTTTGGTATATTTTATTTGCAGCCCTGTAATCTAATTAGGTACGCCTATTTTTCGGGCAATATATTGCTTCAAAAAGTTTAAAAGATACTTATTATCTCTATACTTATATTATATAAAAGAAAACAGTAAGTACCTAGGTATGTTTATATTAATCCAAGGGTGAAAGTATTCCACGGGTCAAGTTCTCGGGCAAAAACTTTTTCAAATTCTTGAACAAGAAATTGTAGTTGAAAATGTTTTACACGTACCCAAGTTTTTGCCAAATTGGAAAAATCAATACAAGTTATATAGCAACTAATAGTTGACTTGAGGTTAGGTAATCGATAACATCAAAGATTGGTTATTTTGCTGGTTTTGTTTGCTTTTTTTATTCAATTTTATAAGACTAGTTTAATTGACTTATTCTCTTCCTTTTCGAACTATAAACACGGCGATGAATCATTTGTAAACAAATTTTAGAAACAAAACCTTAAAAACGATTTTCTATCCCCAAAATCTGATTTGCACCCATTTAAAATGTCAGAAATCACTACCTTTTTTCCCAACTTGATCAAAAATTGAGAAGAAATTCCAATTTTTTGTCAAGGATTTGTGGCCAATTTTAGCTTGTTATACGTAAAATTAAATTGAAGGTCAACTTCTACAATTTCTTGAGCTAGAACTTAAATTTTAAAGCCCGGACCTGTCTATTTTCCCATTCGTCAAAAAAAAGAAAAAATTCTTCTCATTTATTTAATGTTTACATAAATCCTAGCTTTCTTGCAGTTTTATCAACGTTTTGTTTTAATGACGTTCCCAATCTTTACAGCATGTTCTACTCAACTGAACATCTCTGCTGATGTCGATATGGATACGATTTTATATTCATCGTCTACCTTGTTTTGATATTCTTTTTTCTAACGGATGATTTGCCATCAATAAAATTTATTTTTTTATATTTCACGTTGTATTTGATAATGGAGTGCTTTAATTTAGATACAGATATAAATGTTTAATTTAGCTGGTACATACATACATAAATCCTAATATCTGCGTTGCGGATTGGCAAATATTGTATTTTCATCGTTTTTAATTTAGTTAAAAAAATCCACTTACAAAAAAAAGTAAACCCAAAATTAAAAAAATTGAAACTTACTTAAATAAACATTGCAATTTAACCGTATTAAAAAAGCACCCATGGCAGTAAAATATGTTAAATAATTGGGTCAGTTCTTTATTGTCTCTTGCAAAAATACTACTTAAACCCAAAAAAACCTTGACTTCAATATTATTTTAAAGAAACGGGCGATTCATATTTCGCGCTAACGCCTTTCCAAAAAAAATATTGTTGTCTTGGAACTAGACTAGTTCCATCCGTACAGCTAGTTGTGCGATGTGTAGGTGACGTCACGCCTCCGTAGTCATGGTAACCGACCGAGTAGTCTGTATATCTTGCCCGTTGGAATATCGTCACCTTAGAGTTATACTGTTGTATGTCGCATTTTTTCTGAAATTGACTTTTCGGTGTTAATAAGTTGTATGTACCTCAAACTTGCCTTCCAGAGAATTACAATGTTGTATGTTACACCATATGTCATTGGCAACCATGAATACATTGTTGTATCAACGTGAATTGCAATTTTTAGAGTATCATAGTTGTATATGTGTCACATAAACCTTTGTAATTTTATATTTTATTTCTATGGTCACTAATAATACACATACAACTTTGTTTTTATTTGGTTGGGTCGTTGAGTTAGTGTGCTAGTGGATTTCTGAGGTGAATAAGGCATACTATATGGCTATACTTTCCAAAAATGATAATGCCTTACATATTTATTTCTTTAGTTCTGGATTATATTCTTATTTGTAGTTATTTTGTTTTTTTGTAACGTTACAGCGTTGTATGTTTTCATAATTAATAAAAAAATAGAGTTACATAATTGTATGTGTTTTTTCTAGTGCCCAAAATATAGAAAAAACAATGTATATGTGTATATTTTTTCTAGAAAACCGTAATAATTATAATGAAACTAAGTACAAATTTTCTTAAATGTAGGTCTGTCCATAGCACTGTAACAAAAAGCCAATTTTTCATAACGCTTTTTCACAAAACTTGGTTTACTACACATACCACAGTATAACTGTAAAGTGATGATATGTCTATGTTTTGTTTTAATTATTTTAAATTATTGCTTACATACACTGCGTTATTGGTTTTTTAAGTAAGGTATTTTTAGATTCTGTTTGGAATAATTGCAGAGCCCTTCATTCCGAGCCGCCACTGGACCTAGTCAATTTGCTAGATATACAGTTTAAATATTCGGTTGAAAAGGTTGAAAACAAACAGTCCCCAATATTATTCCCGAAAATGATGTTGACAAAAAAGTTATATCTGTGACGTCGTTAAATAACCCGGATATCTCTGCCATAAAGCCGTTTACAAATTGAGCATTGCTTTTTAGGAAAATGGCCATTAAACGCAAATGGATGTCATTCGCTCCCACGCATTACGTGCAAATCTTGAAATGTAACGGCTTAAAGATAACTTTTTGTAAAGGTCAAATTTATTTCTAAGCAAAATATAAATTGATTGATAAAATGGGAGAAATTTTAACGTCTGTAAATAATAAATCAAAAGCAGTGGACTTGTTTCGAGCTATGGATTTTCGATGAGTCCCGATAAGGACGAGACGGCTCACCACGTTCATTAACGATAGGTATGAGCACAAACCTCTTGTTATCCACCTGCTCTTTTTTAGCGACATCATCTAAATACACTCCAGAACCGTCTCGTGGCCATTTTTTATTTCTAGTTTTTGTATAGTTAAGTGAATTGTGTTTGTGCTTCTTTAAATTGATAACTAACTCGGTTTGGAATATAAATATAAACGATGACTAGAGTATCGAACGTTGAATGATTGTATTTTGTCCAAATAGGGGTAAAGTACCGGGTATTTTGTATTTTCAGTAAATGTGAAGTAGTGATGGTCATTCACATATAATTTTTTTATGACCAATTTGAACACATCCAATGCCTAATAGGCAAAACAAACAAGACGTACCTAAAAATAAAGAGAAATTCAAATGCATATCCAGATGCATGCGTTGGTAGATTTCATTTGCAGCATTGCAATGACTCTTTATTAGATACCACTGAGAGAGAAAACCTTCTATTCCTTATAAGAATAAACATACTCTTTATACAACTGTTTAATACTATATGTGACAGCAACGCGCTATCCTACTGTTACACAACGAAAATTGCTAGATCGTTGTATAGTAATAACGTCATTTCTAACATATTTACATAATGTATATTTAGCGTGTTTCAATAAAAGATACATCTTTGTTCCTATAAATTATAAATGTCTGCTTAATATTAATACATGATGGCAATAAAATGACGTTTCTCCGAAAACCGGTTAGGATTAGCGACATGAATGAAGAGTACTTAATTTTTAGTCAATAGTTAAAGGTATGCAAAAAACGTTGTCCAAAGTTTTTATCATACAGGGCGTAAAAAAATGGGCACATTTACATTAGTCTCACAGCTAGTCCGTCCCTGCAGCTGTGAGTAATTCGCAACACTTTCTGGGATAGTAATTTAAAGGGTCTTACCTTGTATACATCATATGAATAAAAAATTGAAATATACCTGTTGGTTTAATAATTGGGTGTCAAAAACATAATTCCGTGGGAGCTCTTTGGGAGCCCATATCTCCGAAGAGGAGGCCGATACGAAAGAAGTTTATATAAACTTGTAGTATTCTTTTCACGTGTTTTTTTCATATCCGGGAGAATTCCCACATTTTCCCGGACACCCTGTAGATGCATTGATTTGTTGCAAATGTAAGTCACCTTAATTAAATTGATACTTTTAAAAATATTTATTTGTGACTGATATTTTAAAGTTTTTATAAAGAAAAACTTCGACGCCTAATTTCATGCAAAAAAAATGTAATAAATGATAAAAAAAATCAAACGGTCGAATATTAAGAGTTTTGAATAAATCTGAACTACGCCAATAGTAAGCGTATTCAATAACTATTAGCAAAACATTTAATGAGTAATTGTAACACTACTTCGACTATAAATTTATAGTGCATATTACGGAACTGGAGTTGTAAGTCATTTAGAGATTATTGTTATATGACTGGTGTTATTGCGAACGATTGTTTAGGGTAAATGTAGATTTCACGCACATAATTTATTGTCTGTCTAGTGAAAATAAACTGACAAATGGCCAAATCAGCTCAAAAAAACAATTGATGTATTATTCTATTAGTAGCGTGTAGCATTGATACTGATTGGTTAGTTTGTGCTTGCGCCATTGTCCTATTTCCAGGTGAAAAATGGTTAAAATGTGCTTTTGTAAAAATTTTCTTACATCTAAAATTAATTTTTTGGCCGATACCGATAGATATCGGCTATCGGCCAGTTCTTAAAATTTATTTGACAGTCAAATAAAGATAGTGTTTAATAAAGGCTATTATAAGGCAAGCAACACCGCATTACATGCTTTCAAATTTTTCGGCGATCGAACACACAATATATATTTATGGTGGAAAGAAAAACAAGAACTTATACTGGATTTCACGCAAAACGGCTTATTATACCTGTTCTTACCAAAGTTATTTTTCCGTCGTTGATCCACTGAGGAAAATGATCTAATATAACAGGTTTGCTAAGACATAGTTTGTATTTATAGCTTATTTTTATTAACACATATTAAATAAATTGCTAGTGTATCAAACCCACTTTAGTGTTCTACCAATTCCAGATTTGCTAGAACAGTGTTTTCATTGGTAGTAATAAGTTCCATTAGCAGCACAGTCTTGTTGAATATTGAACTACTTTTAATACAACAATTTTGTTACGGAATAAATTGTATCCTCTCAATGCGACGCATTTTGTTCCTAGTAAAGTGCTTTCTCTACAATTAAGAAAACAGAACAGCGTCCCCAAAAACGAATTGTATCCGTTAGAATCTATAATCCACAAGACGTTGGTGAGGGTTCGTAGCGATCGGCAATCGCCGCGCGCCGTATTATTAGTTTTAACGTATTTGTTGCGCAGGTCACATCGTTGAAGAAGACTCCGGTCTTCTAGCTGTCCTGTCTGAAATTGAATTTTATTGATCGTACCAATACATGTTTCAATTAACTTATTTTTACTTTGTACTTAAGTTTTTTTAAACTTGTCAGATAAGGAAATAGAATTTTCTTATTTCGCACATCTCATCATTAGTATTGGATTTTGTAATCTATATGAGGACGAATTTTACCATCTCAGTAAATCATGTTGCATAATAGATAAAACATATATATGCAATGTTAAACGATAAGAACAATATCACACTAGAAGGTATTTAAATTTTTGAGAACTACAGTACTGATTTTTCGAGGTATAATTTATCAGTGTGTTGACATTCCAATCATTCCATACGGCATACAAACGGCGGTAAACAGTCTCAAAGAAAGACAGGGGATGTCAGATCGTTTTTCTTCAATTCTTTAAGTTTTTTTTTATTAAAAATGTTTCTTTTATATCAGTATTCAATTGTTAGTCAGTAACATTCTTTGAAAGCTAGTTTGCAAATATACTTTAAACCGAGGAGTTTTAAGTGTGACAGAAAAAACTAACAAGCCATTCATTGTTATAATAATACATTCTTTAGTTCTTAAGAAACAATATAACTGAAATCAAAATAAATAGTGTTTTCAGTGTTAAAAAACAACTAATTAACAAACCCTTGTTTTACCTATACTTATATACCTATTGTATTTACAAATCGAAAATTTGAAAGATTTGGCAAGCGCACATAATTTATCTCCGATGCTGGAAGCGGCGCGGCACGATACAAAGCGGCGGCGCGGTCCCAGCGAGATAATTAAGCCATCAATCACTGTCGCGTTAGATTTAAGTGAATAGGACAGTGTAGTAGGTGGTTTAATTTGCTGTAATTTACGTATTTAATTTTGCTTTGTAACTGTGAAGAAAGACTAAGGTTTTTTACTTAATATATTTTATTAGCAGCAATGACTGTTTGGCGTCCATTTGAAACTGCTGATCAAGGTGTAAATAGGTGCACTGGGGCCAGACAGCGGCAATCGCCCACGTGGGCGGTCCCTTTTTTTAACCCTATTGATTTTTGGCGTAAATCGATTTTTAATCCCTGTTCGCCCAGGTGTGAGGCTCTTTTTAAAATTATTTCCAAGGATTTCTCGGGTAACCCGGGAGGAGTGACCTTGTTTGCTTACGTGGGTGATACATTTTTATAATTTGTGATGATTACTCGTATAAACCCTAATCTGTAACCATGAATACATACGTGCGTGGGTGTTTTTATAATTGGATGCAGGTGTTAATGATGATATATGACCTTGTATTATACATGTGATATATGACCTTGTATTATACATGTAGACGAGGGATGCTTTTTTATAACCTTGAATTTGGTTGTATACAGCTAGGTGTTTTATGGGAGAATAACTGTTCGTGAAGAAGTGCAGATGGTATTTTTGCAATGGCCAATGTGAAGATATTCTAAAGTTTATAAGAAATAAAATTATGGATATTCCTGAAAGGATTCCAATCAAATAGGAATTAATTAAAATCATCATGCGTGGGCACACAACAATCTTAGCTGGGCACAAACAACACAACATCGCGAACACAAACACCAACACAGTAAGCAGCAGCTTGCTACTGGCTACTGCTCAGGCGATCTCAGCACAAATATCGCAAACACAAACACTAACACAGTAAGCTTAGTAGCTAGAGTAGTTAGACGACAAAGCCAGCTTAAGTACACCGAGTACCCAAAGCGCTGGCGAGTAAGACGCAAAGCACGCATTAGGCGTGCAGAGCCAAAATACCGAACCGAGTGGTCTAAAGGTTTATACGCCTATGGCGCGGAAACCGCAGGAACACGGTGAGTTTAGTCGGTAGGCCGCCCCCCCCCCACAGGGGGTTGAATCCGACACTCCTATGTTAGTATCACCACAGGGGTCAGTCTTTTGAAGATTCTCATCGAAAAAAAAAGCAATTAAATTGTCACTATATTTTGAATTAATAATGTTGGTTTAAAACGTGTTACGTATTAAAGTTACTTTATTTATAATATTATTATCATATTGAACAATTAAAACAATACCCTACGCATTTTAATTATTTGTTTGGGACGCCTATGGTTAGGAGTTTCATACTGTTTTGTGCATAGACAATTTACCTTTAGATAAACAAACAATAATTACGAATGTGGCAGGTTTATGGCCTCGCGCATGTAAACAAAACTGGGAACTATTAGACATGCGCACTGCAACATTATCATTTGACGAATGGGAAAATAGACAGGTCCGGGCTTTAAAATTTAAATTCTTGCTCATATGCCACCATAGAGGGTTTATTTTACCCCTATTTGGGCATAATACAATTATACAACGGCTGCAACTAGTACTAGTCATTGTTTATATTACAATCCTAGTCACTAAAAGCACAAACACAATTCACTAACTAAACTACACAAAAACCAGAAATCCATAAATATTAAACACCAGTCCCACAATCCACGATAGCCGATCCGATAGCTGAAAACTTTAGAAAACTACAAGGAATCCACAGAGAAGAGAAACCTTAAAACACAACAACAAAAATGGCGGCCGAGCCGGTTCTGGAGAGTATTCTTGAGCGCGTCGATTATTGTCGACAAAGTAGGACGGCCGATAACACGAGGTTTGTGCGCATGCACGAAGGTTCCCCGAATGAAGACAGCTGACCGACGAGTCATGCGCTCGGACGAATTTTTTCACCCATAAAACGTAACTTTTGTTTGCGCAGGAGATAAGCTGTAGGTATCTAAAGGTAAATTGTCTATGGTTTTATGTCATTAAATTGACCAAAGAAACACTATAAGTATATGCTTTACTAAGCTCAGCAAGCAAATATGATATGTGATATCTATATATATGATTAATGTCAAGTGTCTTACAGTAGGAAAGCGCGTTGCTGTCACATATAGAATTAAACAGTTGAATAAAGAGTATGTGAATTCTTATCAGGAATAGAAAGTTTTTTTCTCAGTGTAACTACGTTGTCAGTCCTCTAACATTTTTATAATATCTGTGCGTTTAATATCTTTTTTATTTGCTTACAATCTTCGCCGCTTTTAAAATTAAAATTCGTTTACAAACGCTACAGGCGGAATTGACCCATACCCCAAAAAACATTTCTGTGCTGATGAACGTTGCTAACTTCACACATATAATTTCTTGTTGTTTTCTTTGCTACTGTGGATGGTGGGTGTTTAATATTGATGTATTTCTAGTATTTGTGTTGTTTAGTGAATTGTGTTTGTGCCTTTAGTGACTTGGATACAATTACAAGTAATGACCATTGTATGCTATTATTATGCCCAAATAGGGGTAAAATACCGGATATTTCATAATTTTAGTAAGTATGAAGTAGTGACAGTTCTTGATATGTAGTTTTATTTTATTTTGATCAATTTAAACACATCTAACTAGGCCTAGGTCACACAAACAAGATGTGTAAGCCCGAACCTGTCTATTTTCCCATTTGGTATTAAAATGCATGCCTATTCATGTGTGATTTTGTTAACATGCGCACGGCCATAAATTTGCCAGTATCGTAATTATTGTTTGCTTATCTATATTTTTACATGTCTATGATCACAATTAATCATAAATTAGGTAAGTATAAGTGAGTCCTCCTATTAAAACAAATTAGTTTATCTAATTAAATAACCACCTAAAACTCCACCTATTGTAATATTCTTTTTTTTGAAACTCTAATCCATAAGCTGTTTTGAAACTTCTATAAGCAATATTTTACTACAGTTAGCTGCTTTAACGCCATCTATAATACAATACTTAATCAATATTTCGGGGTTATCTATGGATTTTTGATAAAAATTCAATTACCGTTAGCAGGCGTCAATATTTACATAGAAGTTAGATATTGATTTAAACATGTGCTTCGCGCGGCAAGGCGCTAGATGGCGCTACAGATATGAAGCGATATGTTTTTATTGATGTTTTTGAGTCAAGTGAAATGCATGCATTCGCAGAGAGATGGTGCTGCGATAAATGTATGAAATATTTTATTTAAGAGGAAACAGGGACGCATTCGCCATTCCATTTTCCTATCAATATTTCGGTTATTTTTACGTCGTAACGCGGGCAAATACTTTGGGTAAAAATTACCTACAATTTTAAGTTTAAAAAAATTGAACTGATGAATAAAGCAAAAAACCAAATTTGGTCAAATTTGGTAAATTTAGATTTGGTAAATTTAGATAAAACGACAATACAGTGTGACCAGTAAAGTCCGCATCATATGATTTTTTTTTATCAATAGCTATTCGAAATTTGACTTTAGTATCAAGTTCTGCTTCGATCGAGATGAAAATTAAGCAAAAAATAGTAGTCACGTGATTTGCATTATGTGTCAAATTTTAATTTTTTCCAAAAAATAATTCAAAAGTGTGGTTATTTCTAAAAATATCGAAAAAAGTTAGTAGAAAAAGTTTTTTTTAATGCAGTTTCTAGCCCACATGGAAAATTTTAGCTGCATAAGATAATTTTGATTTTTAACTATATTTTGTAAATTGCACCACTTTTGCAAAATAAGACTCAACGCAACCTACATAAAACTTCTTAGTTTTAACAAAGCTTTATTTCAGATACATTTTCTTTAAAGTAGCGCCATATTAAATGTGTGTTTTTCTACAAAATCAAAATTGGGCTATTAAAATTTGGTCGCATGCGATGCAAAGTTTATTTGTTTTTGACCCTGTATAAGGTAACTTCATAAAATAAGTATTTTTGAAAACGTAGTTTATGTCTGAAAGTGATACACATTAATATTAAGACAAAAAAGAACACAGTGCATGCAAAATTTCAGCTGCATAAGATAATTTTGATTTTTTACCCACCACTAAAATTTATTTTCCACTTACACTTTACTGATGACACTGTGTTCTTTTCTGTCTTAATATTAAGGTGTATTACTTTCAGACACAAATCACGTTTTCAAAAATACTTATTTTATGAAGTTACCTTATATAGGGTCAAAAACAAATAAACTTTGCATCACATGCCACCAAATTTTAATAGCCCAATTTTGATTTTGTAGGAAAACACATAGTTAATATGGCGCTACTTTAAAGAAAATGCATCTGAAATAAAGCATTGTCAAAACTGTTTTATGTAGGTTGCGTAGAGTGTTATTTTGCAAAAGTGGTGCAATTTACAAAATATGGGTAAAAAATCAAAATTATCTTATGCCGCTAAAATTTTGCATGTTGGCTAAAAACTGCATTCAAAAAAACTTTTTGTAATAACTTTTTTTGATACTTTCAGAAATAACCCCACTTTTGAATTATTTTTTGGAAAAAATTAAAATTTGACAGATAATGCGAATCACGTGACTACTATTTTTTTGCTTAATTTTCATCTCGGTCGAAGCAGAACTTGATGTCAAAGTCAAATTTCGAATAAAGTTATTAATAAAAAAAAAATCCCATATGATGCGGACTTTACTGGTGACACTGTATATGTATATTTCCAGAAACAAAAAATGTATAATACTAATTCATTTTAAATATCGCCCTGTATGTTACACTAAAACCTTCTTTTAAAATTGCTTAAAATTTCGCCTCTAAAGGGCGCGAACATTTACATAAATGTTTAACTTTGAACGGGCGTTCTAGATTATCAGAAGGGGAAACTGGGGAGACCTGGCAGGCCCAATTAGACCTGTACGGTGCGTTAATAAAATAAACTCGGCTCCATAGGGTACGTTTCAGGGCAATAAAATGGCGCTTGAATGGAATAAATGTGGGCGATAAAGAATTTTTTTTTTAATTGGTAACAAAGTACATACATCCTAGTATATTTTTGGGATTTTAAAATAATGTTTATTGACAAATATGTTTTTGTGACTATTTGGTTTTATTATTAAACAAAGTTAAGTAGCTCACAGACTGCGGCTTTGTTCGCTGCTTTGCTCGACAAACCGCTCGCCATAAAAACAACAAAGAAATGGACCAAATTGGCGAAGAAATTGCTTTTAAATACCGTGCGAGCAAAAATTATTTGAATCAAAGAGGGCTTGGATTAAAAAACGTAGGGCTTGGTTTAGATCACAATGATATGGGGACGATATATCTAACCAAATCTAGGTTAAAATTTTGTCAAATTCATATTATGACAGGATATGCTAAACTAATGAGTAATAAAATAAGTAGACAAATACAAATTTATTTTTGTTGTTTAAAAAATTAACAAAGTAAAAATATACTTACAAAAAAAAAAGAAAAATAATTACATAACTTGCAAAATGGGGATTTTCACTACTCCACATGCGTGTATTCTGAGAATTCACATAACCGTAGAGGTGGAACCAGGCTTAAGCCGAAAAAAATTTCAGGTCTAATAAATCATATATTTCCAATAAATTTTGGGTAAACCATTGAGAGTAATTCCTGCGTTGTTCAAAATCTGCCGCTTGTATTTCTTAGACTACTTGCACTTTATAAGGAAATAAAGCTTAGTACTTCTTAAGAATAGATCTGCATGTTCCATAAGATCTTCCCACTTCTTGGGACAGGCGTCTTATACAATTTGTTGGCGTATTTTGCATTATTTCACGAACGTTTGCAACAAGTTCTTCTGTTCTTACAGATGGTCTTCCTGCTCCTTTTCTGTGTTGTATAGAACCTATTTCCCTAAACACAGCCACGGTTCTTTTCAGGAAATGATAAAAATCTCCAGCAATAAAAGCAACGTTAGAAAAATGTTCGTGAAAATCGTCCATGCACAAACCCGGATTGTATTGCCACTCACCATTTACTCTAACCCCGTTTCGAAAATACGCTTCAACTATGAATGTTTTGTGCTGTTCTGTAAAGCCCGTTGTGTGAATTGTTCAAGAAATTGGAAAAATTAGCGATGAATCAAATTACTTGTAACGACTGTCAAAGATGACGGAATAACTGATTGATTGTTAATTCAGGTAGTTACTGACACCCAACAGGTATTAAGCTCTACGGCTAAGCATTACGTCCTTAGATGCAAGGCCCTCTTTGATGCAAATAATTTTGGCTCGCACGGTATATCTATATACAGGGTGTCTCAAAAGTAATGGGACACAGAGCAACAGCAGACTCCTTAAGGCGAAATAATATGATTTACTTAAACTTGCCTTATCCCAAAATTGATAACAACAAAGATACAGGGTGGCATTACTTCTTAACGAAACGAGCACAAAATTAAGGCTTTTGGGGTTTTTTGAGGTGAGGAATTCAAAATTATCCATAGTTTTTGTGTAACTAGTAGAGGGCGCTGCCTACGGCATGGCCCACTCCTTTTAGCTGGCATAACTTTGTTTAGGCTTCTTATATCGATCCGACTATTAAAAAAATAAGTTACTTTACTTCTTTCACATCAAAAATGTATAACTAATTAAAGTCGCTAGGGGCAACCATTTTCGAGATAATTGCATTCGATATTTTTAATGCAAGAATTCTAAAATATTTAAATTAATTAAATTATTGAAATCAATGTTGACCATTTTGAACAATTGCTATCACGGCGTTACCATTTTTATTTCTAACCATTTTGTTACTTTTAAATGTTATTAAAGTAAGAATTAAAAAAATTTTTTGTTTAAAATAAAATTAGTAATTCCGTATACGAAAAAGCGTTTTATTAGAAAAAAATAGTCAAACTTAAGTATCTACATTAACTGACACTTAGCTAATGTAGCTCATTTACAATAATTTTAAGTCAGAAATTTACCGTTGCTCGATTTTCCGTTGCTTTTGGACCACGTACTTAGTTGCATTGGACATATGAAATGCGATTATCTCAAAAATGGTTGCTCCTAGCGACTTCAATAAATTATACATTTTTGATGTAAAAGAACTAAAGTAACTAATTTTTTTAATAGTCGGGTCGATATAAAAAGCCTAAACAAAGTTATGCCAGCTAAAAGGAGTGTGCCATGTCGTAGGCAGCGCCCTCTACTGATTACACAAAAACTATGGATAATTTTGAATTCCTCACCTCAAAAAACCCCAAAACCTTTAATTTTGTGCTGCTATGTCGTTTCGTTAAAAAGTAATCGCAAAAAAACGAAAACAAAATTAAAACTTTGACACCCTGTATCTCGGTTGTTATCAGTTTTGGGATAAGGCAAGTTTAGATAAATCGCATTATTTCGCCTAAAGGAGTCTTCTGTTGCTCTGTGTCCCATTACTTTTGGGACACCCTGTATAATTATTAGAGGCGCCCTTGGGTGACGATTAGCGATAAACCCTTTAAATCCGCAGTATGCGGGCAAAAGGGCGTTATAATAACGAATATCAATTAAACCATTTTATTTAAAAGCAGTAAATTTGTAGGAACTCTATTATAATCTGCAATGTCAATAAATAACTAAAACTTACAAAGTAAAGTAAAAATTTTCTTTATGAAAGGATCAAACCCGCATCTACTTTTGCCCGCCCGAACGCACTTTTTAAGGTTCAGTTTTCCCGAAACCAAAACCGCCGGAACGCCAAGTTCATTGACCTACTAACCCAGATCATACCCCATCGGCATTTGTGCACCTACAACAACTCCCGAAACTTTATACTGATAACTCACCCTACAGCGTCGGTTTCTGGATTACTTGTACATGGTGAGGATACAGGATAGGTGATAACAGATTTTGATTATTTCGAACAGCAGTTCTGAGATAATGAATTATAAATATTGCTTTTTAAAACTCATTATGAACATTGATCCATATCATCCAATCATTGTTAACTTTTTGTGTTATGGGTGTGATAGTGTAAAAGTAAAATATAAAATCATAATTTTGAAATAAGTAATTTTTCTCAATTGCGTTTCAATAAAACAACTCATCAAAGGTCGCCCAGGTGACAAGGGGATGATTTAGGTGTTGATTGGGGTGAAGATAATAAAGGAGGAACAGTCAGCGGAATGTTAAACAGGCAATTATTCAGTTGACTTATAATGGCAGCGAAAACGTTGATTTAATGTAGTGAAATGATGAAAGGGACGATTTATCTTTGATTGTAGATAATGGGGATATAGATCTGGATTTGCATCCACGGACAATCACGAAATATCCCGCTGCTAATGACATTCTTGGAATATTATGGATATTCTGGAAGTAAGACGACAACGTCTATATTATATGCTATATTTTATAATAAAGATCGACAAGCCGTTTTAAACTTGTTCATCAGAAAAAACCTTGTCCTTTAATATGGAGGGATATAAGAAAGTGAATGCTACCTTCAAAAATACTCTAGTTTCTGTTAAAAAAAACTAGTATCCAGTCAGCGGGCACTGGACCCCCCCCCTGATATTTGATGACAATTGTTTTTTGTTTTCTTTTTCTCAAAAGATGTAATTGTTTATGTTGGAGCAATTTATTAAATTTGAAATTAATATCTTAGTAATTATTACTCAAATTATTTTACAAAATCAGTTTTTACTCTCAAACTTTGAAGCCCTGTATATCGAACATGAGAGTCACAAAAATGAAAAGTGGCATTATAAAAGTAATTATTTTAGCTTAAGGAATGTTACAGAGGTGCCCAGAGGTCTGGAATAAAATTAGTATAGCATTAAACTGTAACTTTTGGAGAAAACACTCAATAAGGCACGTCAATTTAGTATTATATACGCTCACATTTTGACGTTATCGTTTTTTTTTTTATAGACATTTCGTCACCTTAGAGTTATACTGTGGTATGTACAGTAAACAAAGTTTTGAGAAAAAGCGTTATGAAAAATTGGCTTTTTGTTACAGTGCTATAGACAGACCTACACTTAAGAAAATGTGTACTTAGTTAGTTTCATTATAATTATTACGGTTTTTTTAGAAAAAATATACACATATACATTGTTTTTTCTATATTTTGGGCACTAGGAAAAACACATACAATTATGTAACTCTATATTTTTATTAATTATGAAAACATACAACTTTGTAACGTTACAAAAAAACAAAATAACTACAAATAAGAATATAATCCAGAACTAGAGAAATAAATATGTTAAGCATTATCATTTTTGAGAAGTATAGCCATATAGTATGCCTTATCCACCTCAGGAATCCACTAGCACACTAACTCAACGACCCAACCAAATAAAAACAAAGTTGTATGTGTATTATTTGTGACCATAGGAATAAAATATAAAATAAAAAAGGTGTATGTGGCACATATACAACTATGATACTCTAAAAATTGCAATTCACGTTGATACAACAATGTATTTATGGTTGCCAATGACATATGGTGTAACGTACAACATTGTAATTCTCTGGAAGGCAAGTTTGAGGTACATACAACTTATTAACACCGAAAAGTCAATTTCAGAAAAAATGCGACATACAACAGTATAACTCTAAGGTGACGATTTGTCAAAGATATGACGACATCGATCTTTTTTTTTTAATGGAAACATACAGCTTGTGATGCATCATTTGAAAGCTTATATCTCGTACAGTATGCTCATAAATTTTGGCGCGATTCTGTCAAGCTGTTTCAAAATGGCGACTGTTAAGTTTTTAAAAAATTTCTATTTAACTAAGCGGAAATGATAAACCATTGATTTTTTTTACCCTTAAAGGTAAGAAGTCTTCATTGTTTCACGTTCTGACATTTTGTGACAATGTGATCTTGTAAAATTAATTTAGGTATTTCCGAAGTATTATTTTACAATTTTCTAAACAATAATGGTTTTGTCGGAAAGACAGCGTATCGAAGTCTTGATATTGTTACGATGTGGAGATAAAATAAGAAGTCAAAGTGAAGTGCCCACAATTTAATGCTAAATATCCGGATAATCAAATTTCACATGGCACTGTTAGTAAAATATTCCACAAATTTGATGAACATGGTGCAGTAAAGGACTTGCCTAGGAATGGACGGCCGCGTGTTTTAGGCGACAATGAAAACTTGGATATTGCATTATCTCTGCAGGATATTCCGCATGTTTGAACAGTTTCATTAGCTCAAAATCATGATACGTCTAGAGGTACTATTGTAAGATTTTTGAAAGCAGAAAAATACCACTCTTATACGATTTATCATATCCGCTTATGTAAATAAAGATTTTTTAAAAACTTTTAACAGCCATTTTAAAATAGCTTGACAGAGTCGCGCCAAAATTTATGAGCATACTGTACTAGATATTAGCTTTCAAATGATCTATCACAACCTGTATGTTTCCATTAAAAAAAAAGATCGATGTCGTCATATCTTTGACAAATGTCTATAAAAAAACCAACGAATAACGTCAAAATGTGAGCATATATAAAACTAAATTGACGTGTCCGACTTCTGGACAACCCTGATGTAGTTAACGGATTGACCTCCCTTTTCCGGACCCCCTGTATATTATACACAGTGGCGGCTCGTCACTAGCAAGTCAGGGGGGCGCTGGCTTTAAATAATGCGAATAACTATAATCAAATCGTTTATTTTTGTTAAACATACCATATGATAACACTAACAAAATATTATTTTTTGAAGTGAAAGTCAAATCTGATCATCCCCGCTAAAAAGAAAACACACGAAACAAAAAAAAAAAGAATTTTTGTCCTCACAACCGCATATTCAGGATATTTTATTATATATTTCTTTGTCAAACTTACGCGGAAACTGTGACTTATTTTTACATTTTGATTGCACTTGTACTATGTTCAATATTGGTAGTGGCCGCCCAGTATTTTTTAAATTAAGTTTTTCACTTAAGCTCAGAGAACTAAACACAAGCTTCTGTAAATCACTGACCTTCATAGTAGACGAAATTTTCCAACTTTATAACATAATTAATAAATTAGTTAAAACAAAACATCAGCGGCATCGACAGGTCGCGTCGCTTTGAAACGAAACGCGAACAGCTGTTGTTGGACGGAAAATTTTGAGCCCATCAGTACAGCTCGTTGTGCGATGGGTAGGTGACGTCACGCCTCCGTAGTCATGGCAACCGACGTAACAGTCGCGTTGAATTGGGACAGATAAAGAAAATGCCTATTCGTTATAACTTGCCGGAGTATGGCTATTTTAGGTTTGAATTATTTTAATCAATTGCTTACATACATTGCGTTATTGGTTTTTATAAGTAAAGTATTTTTGGATTCTGTTTGAAATAATTGCAGGGAGGGCGGCGCCCCAGAGCCCTTCATTACGAGCCGCCCTTAATTAGACATTCTTTAAAATAAAATAAAATATAATACCTAGCTATATTAGAGACTTTTTGCACCTCTTAATTCGTCATTCTTTTGTGGTTATGGTTATTCTGAGCATGCGCAACGTCAGAAAGGTGATCCGCTATGGTTAATAACCATAACGGACTCCGTTAGTTACGGAAGGATAAGGAAGAGCTTATCGTTATCCTTATGGTTATGCTTAAACTGCATCGTTGCCGGAACATACAAAAGTTATGAAGAACATACAGAAGCTATAAATCAAATTCGTGAGAAGCAATTAATTAAAATGCAAAGCAAATAGTAGCTTTACATGGCAATAAACGATGATAACAAGAAAAGTGGATTCTTTGAAATAAATCAAATGGACCTGGGTGTACTGGGTAGATTTTTTTTTTTTTATATATATTTACGGATTTATACACTTGACTCAATCTGGCACACCTGCTTCTGGTGCAACCTAACCTTACTTTTTTTATTGTTTACGAAATTAAATGGCACTGTTTTTCGTCAAATTAATGCTTAGGTATACTTTTTTGTTCTTTGAATTAATGTACCGAGAGTGAAGTGTGGTCTTTGTTCTGTTTTTTTAGGGTGTGTCTTTCTCAGGTTATTCATTTTAAGTATGCAAATACCACTACCCAGAAATATCCTTATGGCTATACTAAGGAAGATTTAAATCTTCTTCGAGAAGTTGCAGGGCAAAACCCTCTTGAAAACACAGCTGTGTGGGCAGATATCAAAGAAAATTTATTTATTTTATGCCATAAAGACTTTTTAATCAAATCATTAAAAGATCATGTAGACCTTTTAATAAAAACTGGCTTGGTTAGCTATTTTATTTTGTTTAGGTGCGCCGGCGCCAAATTAATAACTACAGACAGAACGTCGGGCGCTGCAAAATCTCTGGTTTTAACAGTGGCGCTACTCGTTATGTTTAATAAAGTTAACCATAACGGAGCTAAAAACTGATAATAATTTAAGAGGTGCAAAAAGTCTCTAATAAAAGAAATGCTTTATATTTAAAAAGTAAAACCGTTATTCCCCACTTCCCAAAGTAAAGTCACACATCTGTCAAAATTAAATGCTTTTGTTGACAGATTTATTACAAAACCCCATCCATTATCGCCGAACACTTCCCGCTTAAAAAACGTTAAACTTTCTATAAATCAATGCAAAATACACAACTTTACCAATTCATAGGGAAATTCGTTTTTCTTTTTATGGTTATTAAAAACCTTCCCCGCTTTCAATCTTTCTCCGAAGCGAAAATATCTCTTTCTACCCTATTTTCTTACAATGGTCCCGCCATTCAATTGATACCGCCTTAACCCTACGAGAGAAATTCGTTCGTGTATAAATAATAAATTATCAAATACCGTACTGTATCGGTAAGATATTTGGGTAATACAAAGCTGTGCTTGAGTGGCCGTGACTGTGGCGTGAATAAATAAAATGGTAAATAAGACCTATTGTAACCCCAAGAAACAATTTTGAATTTCAATATAGATTTAATTCTCATGCTTGTTTTATAATGCTTAAAGTAAAGGCTCTTTGAGCCTTTCGAAGCCGTTTGTCATTTTAACATTTACATAGATTTAAAAGTGGCGTATTGAAACGTGCTTTTCTGTTTCGGGAATTTGGTTAGTACCATCAGATATTCCAGTATATTCCTTTGGATTCGGTAAAGTTAAATATTCTGTGATAATTTGGGGTATTTACCAAATTGGTGAATGCCAACCACTTGCCGAATACCTTTTCCTTTTATATATTTAAATACATATAGTTTAAAAAAACTAAAAAACACGCTTTAATATTTAATCAAACTAAAAAGCGGAAAATAAATATAGTTTAAAATAATTCTTGAAATTCTTAATATAGGCAGAAAATAATAATGAACGATAAACATTAGTATTATTGTGAAAAAAGCGTGGGGTGCTCGATATACGAAAAATATAGCACAAAGTGCCCCACGCGGTGAAGCTAATAAAAGCGTGTTAAAAAGAAACAGTGACTTTAAAAGTTTTGTGGGCGACATGCTACTCTGCATAACTCTACCATGTCTTCACTGCTAGAGTTTGGAAGAGGAAAATTTTATTAGTAGGTATAGAAGAAAAACTCATTCTTTATAAAAACGCTGCTTGTACTAAAACTACAATTTCGAATATCAGATTTGCGATTACTATACAGAGTTCGTCACAAACAACATCTTAAATTTTTTGGATCTTTTTTTTTCAATTCCTTAATTTATTAAATGAATTTTGCTAGTGTTGAAACTACAATTTCAATTAAAAGATTTGCGATTACTATACAGGGCCAGTGGCGTAGCGTGCAGGGGGCCAGGGGGGGGGGGGCGACCGCCCCCCCCCCGCCCTTTGAGTCCTTTCCCAAACGGCGCCCCCTTTTCACTCTACCAGTAGTTCCCAGTTCAATTTC
Organism: Polydrusus pterygomalis; assembly: GCA_963969555.1. NCBI lineage: Eukaryota > Metazoa > Arthropoda > Insecta > Coleoptera > Curculionidae > Polydrusus > Polydrusus pterygomalis. Next base: position 15,581,908 of record OZ018383.1, read on the forward strand.
ACTTCACATGATAATTGATAATATTGTTTACCTATCGCTACTATCGCAGCAAGAGGAAATTTACTATGTTTATGAATATAAATAATAATTATATAACAAAACCCTCATCTTATCCGACTAAAAGTTTATATTGCCGACGTCCTACAGTCAACATTACGGTCGTCTCTTCGCTCTTCGTCAGAAAAACAAAAATTCCATTTTAACAAATAATTCCCGCCCATGAGAATATATGCTCCTATTATTATGTAATATGCATAAAATATTTAATAGAGTTTTAACAAAATTCCCCTTGCCGTGTCATATTCTGTTTTCATGTGACCATTTTAGACATGACGAAAGAAAAACTTTATTTCTAAGGCCAAAATTTACTAAATAAACGAAATTATACATTAGCAGTGAGGCGCCCTTTGAACAAGGGCGTAGATAAGGGGGTAATAACCCCCCCCCCCCCCCAGGACCCATAATGAGCCATGAAAACGAGGCACTTTTTTTTATTTGATCAATTTTTTTTGGATTTCTTGAGGATCTTGTGTATTTTATATTTTTCCTACTTGAAAATCAGGTAACATCAGTGAAAAAAGGGCGTGGCACCCAAAAAAATTTCGCCTGCGGCGCTATTTTTCCCCCTTTTAACCCATAAAAAAATTTACGCCCTTACCTTTGAAGCTTTCGCCCCCTCCGCCCCTTTAACCACGCTACGCCACTGTACAGGGCTCGTCATAAACAACATTTTTAGTTACGGCTTGCCAGTAGTGCATGTAAGTTATGTTCAGCCCGCAGCCTAGCTACTGAAGAACTCGTAAAAAGATCAGCAAAAACGGAGTTGCAAGTAACTTTGTTATGTTTAAAGGTGGTAGAAAATGAAGTATGTAATATCAAAAAAATTACCTTGTCGGACTTCCATTGTCTCTATTTTGTTACTTACCACAACGTTTCGGTTAGTTAGTATCGCTAACCGTTTTTAAGTGTAAACTAAATTATAATTGTAACGCTACTGTCTTAAATACTATCCATGTGCAATGAAGCTTGATAACTCCGCCTACGTGCTTATTGGAGTGTGAAGTTTAAGCTGTTGGTTTTGGACAAGAAGAGGTTTCCAGATATTGGGGATAACTATACTTGGTTTACTAAATATATGGGTATTTTGATTTATTAAAGCTGCTTCTTTAAATTTTCGTTTTCTCCAGTACTGTTCCGTGTCCACAGTGGTCAGAAGCCAAGGTTTTGGAAACCTCTTCTTGTCCAAAACCAACAGCTCAAACTTCACACTCCAATAAGCACGTAGCCGGAGCCATCAAGCTTCATTGCACATGGATAGTATTTAAGACAGTAGCGTTACAATTATAATTTAGTTTACACTTAAAAACGGTTAGCGATACTAACTAACCGAAACGTTGTGGTAAGTAACAAAATAAAGACAATGGAAGTCCGACCAGGTATTTTTTTTTGATATTACTTCATTGTCTACCACCTATAAACAAAAATTTCAACAGATTTTAAGAAAATTTGAAAACCAAGAAGAGCTTTCAAAACTGCATAATAAGTTATTAATTAAGTCAGCGGCAGAAAAGGTAACCCCATCAAGGAGCCCTGAGGCACACCAGTAGAAATATATTTTCGTATATAGGTACCATACGTTTACTTACCTATGTAATTTTTGGATATGTGTAGATAAGAATCATCTGGCCTTACCTAAAACAAAAGAAATAACATTTAAAAAATCTGGATAGTATTTAAGACAGTAGCCTTAGAATTATAATTTAGTTTGCACTTAAAAACGGTTAGAGATACTAACTAACCGAAACGTTATGTTAAGTAACAACAGAAAGACAATGGAAGTCCGACAAGGTAATTTTTTTGATAACTTTGTTTATGCGATTTTAGCAACCATTGTTTTTGGTACAAATCTCTTAATTGTGTTGTGAATCGCAATTAAACTGACTTAGCAAGACTTTTAATAAATTTTCTACAAAAGTTTACTTGTTGTTAACTGTCATTAATATAACCGTAAGGCCCTCCGCACATGATGTAACTAAAAAGGAACTAAACTAATTAGAAATTTAAATTATAAACTAGTAACAAACTACGAATCGCACACGACGCTACTGAAAGTTTATAAAATCAAGTCACTTCCTGATTATGGTGGATTTGTTATATGGTGCATACAATATTATTTCAGTATTGTAATAATAACTATTGTTATTTATTATTATTTTATTTATTACATTTAATTTTATTTTCTATTTATTTTTATTTATTACATTTAATTCGCTTCCAATAGCATTCCAAGCTTTTTCGGTAATGTCTTTCCGTGAATATTCATTTAACGTGTAGTTATAAAGATACGGATATTTTCCCACTTCTTCTACTAGTCTTAAATTCAATAGTTGGTCTGCCATTTTTGCCGTTTTGCGTAGTTGTTTACAGAATAAACTAGAAACCAATCGCCGAGCGACCTACACGTCGGGTTGCGACTTGACTGATTACTGACGAGTGACGAGTTGAAAACCAGTAGCAAACTAGTAGCGCTGTATGCGGATGCTCATTGAAATACACGGGGAGTGACCAACAAGTAACTGAATGGTGATTTAAGTTTCTAATTCGTTTCTTTTTAGTGGCTTCATGTGCGGAGGGCCTTAGAATGAAGAATGTTCCAAATCCTGCATGTTTAAGCCACTCAACTCATTCCACAGCTAAATCGTTCCAAAACAGGTCAGTTTAAGTGTTGTTTTGTGTTATCAAAAGAAACGCAAGAAAAGCAGCTGAAAATAAACTAAAACCGATTGAAAAGCGCTCATCGCCGTATTTTTTATCTTAGACGCTATAACCGGCGCCGTTTTATGACGCCCCCATTTATGGTCTGATCTCGAGAAGGATCCAAACATTAACTTTTTTTTAAATTTCAGTTATTACCGTGTCTAGACCCACTCTATCATAGTCTAAATCTGTTTCGCATGTTTTAAAATAGCATTGCTTAGCGGAAACTTTCTATAGCTGCTTATTTTTTTGAATGTTTTACTTAAAAACTTTTAAGCGAAGTATTAGCTTTCAGAGGTAGAAACTGTTGTTGCCCTCTGCATTCCACACAGATACTCGTTTTTTTACTAAAACGCCGAATCATTTTCTCTCTAATTATATTTATTATTATACAGGGTGTTTGGGGAGGAAAGGGCAATATTTTGGGATTGAGTTTAGAGGGTGAAAATAGGAGAAATAAACCCATATGTTTTAGTTCGATGCTCAACCATTTCTGAAATAATCGGTTCTGATTTTTTTTATATTGAAATAATGAGGGAGGCTTTAGTTCTAAACGTCCGATACATTTTGGTTAATAGTTTTGACATGCATAGTAGTTGTCAGTTAGGTTCATATTGAGCGTATCGACTTGAACCAAGATGTTCATACTTACAATGCCCCACACATTCAGTCACAGGGAGTATGCCGACATGATATTCGTGTATATGGTTACTGTAATGGTAGTGCGATGCGCACAGTTAATGAATATCGACGTCGTTTTCCAAATCGAAGAGTTCCTAATTTCAAAAGGCATTTGCAAGTGTTCAGAACACTGGAATGTTTCCAAGCGTGAGAATTATTTCTGAAAGAGTGCAGGGTCTAGATGTGGAAAATAAAGAAAATGTTCTGGATATTGTTGCAGAGAACTCAGGTATAAGTACGAGACGGGTTGCCAATGAACTTTATATACCATAACATCTAGCCGTATGGGAGTCACACACACAAAAAACGGTTTAAAACCTTTTCACAATCAACCTGTTCAACATCTTCTAGATGATGATCCTGCTTCAAGGGTAAAAGTTTGTGAATGGATCCATCAAAATCGAAGTCTGCACAAATACATTTTATTTAGCGATGAAGCTCAGTTCACTCGTGATGGAATTAATAATTGCCACAATGAACGTCGTTGTTCAGATGAAAACCCTCATGCTACATTTGGACGAAACGTTTAATATCGATTCAGTATTAATGTCTGGTGTGGAATGTTCAACGACCAGTTGTTTGGTCCATTTAAAATGGATGAGCGTCTTACTGGAGAAGGATATTTACGATTTTTGGAAGACCATTTGATACACATTTTGGATGATGTTCCGATAAATATTCAACAACCAATGTACTTCCAACATTATGGAGCCCCACCTCATTTTAGTCTTCGTGTGCGAAATTTCTTAAATGATCGTTTTCCTAATCGCTGGATTGGCAGAGGTAGTCCGCAAGTTTGGCCACCGAGGTAACCAGACTTAAACCCGCTTGATTATTACCTTTGGAGATGGATGAAATCGCTAGTATATGAAACACGAGTGGAAACGAGAGAAGCACTCCGCGATCGAATTTTCAATTCTGCAGCTTTAATAAAAAATAATCCCGACTGAATCCAACGTGCTACCCGAGAGGTTACCAAACGTGCCGAAAAATGTATTGAAGTTGGTGGAGGGATTTTTGAAAATATTCTTTAAGTTAGTTTGTACTCCACTTATAGGCACTTTTAAAATAGAAATTAACTTATAAAAACTTTAGAACCTATTATTTCCGAAATGGTTGAGAATCGAACTCAAACATATGGGTTTATTTCTCTTATATTCACCCTCTGAACACATTCCCAAAATATTGCCCTTTCCTCCCCAAACACCATGTATACAGTTTTTTTTTGGAAAAATGTACTGGATTTACTGAATTTATTCCAAGTTAAAAACTGACACTATATGATACATGTAAATAGGAAATAAATTTTACAACTGACAATATCTATTATGACGTGGGTAAATAGCATAGACGTACAATTTTTGATCAAAGAAGAAAATATTTTGTTTGTATACAAATAATATACATAACACCACATCACAAAGTTGTTTATTTATAATCCCAGAAGTAACACTGACCAGGGACTAAATAGAAACGTTTCAGTTACAATAAACGATTTTCCTGCCATCATCATTAAGACTTGTAAAAGTGTAGATTTGTAAGATCGCGACAAAACCGACTTAAATCATCGGTAAATAAAATAATAACACCAGATCGACGATACGAAAGAAAGAAAAATTGAACAATACAATTAATTCGTCCCTATAGAACGGCGATAAAAAGACGTTACCATCATTAGCAGATGACAGATGAAAGGGAGAAGTTAAAAGGGATAAGCTAAGGAGAAATGTTACGTGATGGAAAGAGGTTAATAAAACATATGACCTCAAATTGTGTCTCCATAGGAAGATAAAGTGACTTCAATTTAGTTTATCGCATTTTTCTTCCTTTTAAGAAATGTTCGGTCGTATATTATTATGTTGCGATAACAGATATAATTTGAAAAACTCTTTTGTAACATAATATTTTCTTTGATTAAACATAATTTATTACAGTGTGACTAGTAAAGTCCGCATCATATGGTTTTTTTCTATTAATAGCTTTATTCAAGATCGAGATGAAAATTAAGCAAAAAAATAGTAGTCACGTGATTCGCATTATCTGTCAAATTTTAATTTTTTCCAAAAAATAATTCAAAAGTGGGGTTATTTCTGAAAATATCGAAAAAAGTTAGTAGAAAAAGTTTTTTTAATGCAGTTTCTAGCCCACATGCAAAATTACAACTGCATAAGATAATCTTGATTTTTTACCCGCCACTAAAATTTTTACTTTAAAGAAAATGTATCTGAAATAAAGCATTGTCAAAACTAAGAAGTTTTAGGTAGGTTGCGTTGAGTCCTATTTTGGCCAAAGTGGTGCAATTTACAAAATATAGGTAAAAAGTCAAAAGTATCTTATGCAGCTGAAATTTTGCATGTGGGCTAGAAACTCCATTTAAAAAAAACTTTTTCTAATAACTTTTTTCGATAATTTCAAAAACAACCCTACTTTGGAATTATTTTTTTGAAAAAATTAAAATTTGACACATAATGCGAATCACGTGACTACTATTTTTTTGCTTAATTTTTATCTCGATCGAAGCAGAACTTGATGCCAAAGTCAAATTTCGAATAAAGTTATTAATTAAAAAAATCCCATATGATGCGGACTTTACTGGTCACACTGTATATATGCCATCAACAATGAACACTAGTAATGTATTTGTAGTTTGATTCTACTTGCACTATTTCTGTAAGTAGAAAATAAAACTTTGAGTTTAACTTATTAATATAATTTTCACTAAATTATCTTTCGCTTTTTAACCAGAACTCGTATGCAGTAGGATTCTTCTATTAAACAAAGTAAGTGAAGGATAAACGTGTGTAAATACTGACTCTGGAAAGTAGATACAATTTCGTCATTTACCTCCACTGCTGCCCATTCTAATATATCTGAAAACGTTAAGCCAAGTGATCATCCGTAAATTGATGATTTCGTCGCCGGTATTAAAAATGATTCATGCTTTAAATGGAGTTTAAAATCCGTAATTTTTTTTTTCGTAATATATCATTTTTTAATGAACCTTTAAAACGGTATAAATTTCGTCAGCAAAGTAAGCATTACGGAAGAGATTAAAACGTCGTTTTCGAAATCGACGTTACAAAATTGAATCTTAAGTTGTCTCCCAATGATTTATGAGTCACATTTATCAAATCCCTTCAATTGTAACCTTTGGATTCGCATTCGTCTTCTTTGAAGGATTAGTACAAATACGAAACAAAATGTTAAATGTATAGGGTAGAGGGACGTTGCCGGTTGGTTTCTAAAGACTTTTCGATCGTGCACTGTATAATAGGCTAATAAACTTTCTTGGACAATTCAAAATAATTCAGAATGACCAACATGGCTTTCAGTAGGGCAAATCCACTGAGACCGCAGCTTTTCAACTTCTGCAATTTATACATCGAGAACTAGAATCGAACCGTGTTGTTGTTGGAATGTTCTTTGATTTATCAAAAGCTTTTGACACCTCTGAATCTTAAATTTGTTGAGCAGAAGCTTTATGCTGTTGGAGTGAGAGGAAATGCACTTTCACTAATAAGGTAATTTTTATCAGAGAGAAAACTACTGGTCAGGATAGAGGATTGTACCTCCTCAGAATATGATCTGAATATTGGAGCTGCTCAAAGCTTTGTCCTCGCACCTCTGATATTTATACTGTTTGTAAATGGCCTCTCACTGCCTGGTATCACTATTAAATTTGCCGATGACACGACTGTCGCCATATCTGCAACAGATAAGCTTGAGGCTGTGTACATTCATTTCTATAAAACCAACTCAAAAATTCAATTAAACCAAGCAGTACCTTCATCCAAATTCTTAGGCACATACCTTGACTCCAAACTATCATGGGAACCCCAATAAGATCATATATGCTCAAAATTATCCCAAGCTTACTATGTCATACAAAAACTAAAATACGCAGTTCCTGTAATTACTTTAATAACATCATACTATGCGTTAGCTTATCCACATTTGAGCTACAATGTTCTACTTTGGGGACAAGGAGTAAACATAAATCGAGTATCCATAGCCCAAAAACGCCTAATAAGGCTTATCTTCGGGCTGAAACAAATGCAAACGTGCAGAGAATCCTTCAAGAAATATAAAATCCTCACTCTTACGGCAATATACATTCTTAAATGCTCAACATATGTTTATAAAAACCGACATGAATTCCAACAAAATAGAGACAACCACAACTACCCTACAAGAAATACAAATGGTCTCATAGGTCCCAAGCACACCTTGACACTCTATGAAAAGTCTCCGCACTATGCTTGTATAAAGATTTTCAACAAGCTACCTGAAGAAATAAAAGAAGCTCCATCGATAGACATCTTTGGAAGAAAACTAAAAGCCTTTCTTGCAAATAACCCATTTTACTCTCTAAAATACTTTCTAAATCCAAACGTCTAAAATGCTAAATAACGTCTTATATATTATCTTTAAGCATATTTTTCAACTGTTTATTTTGTACTCTGTATTGTCTATAACTATCTACTTATGTTTTTATCTCCACAAAATTTTAAACTGTTGTGTGATTGTCTTTTTATTATATTGTTAATCTGTACTGTCTGTAGGAATTTACTTTTATACTAAAACTAAGTATAGTGACGAACCTCAAATCATGTACCTACATGATAACTAGTGAATAAATTGAATTTGAATTTGAAGTTGATATCAAGAATACCTATTCCATTGCGTTAAATTATTTAGTGCTGCATTGAATGATTCATGGAATGTTCCGAAGTCACTCCAACAACACAAAACGTGGCATAGTAAGAACCCCTGCGGATGAAGCCATTACACCATGCCTGGACGCAAGACCATTATATCATGTAATTAAAAGCTGAAATCCTGCATAAGGAACGAAACTGGAGGAAGTTCAAGAAGCTGCTGCTATACATTAGAACCCAGGTGGTTTAGCAAGCCATCATTAGATATAAGAAATATCTGGAAACCTTTGGTAAATTGATGTAATCCTGGACCGCGAACGAATTAAACTGCATTTATCTTAGTCAGTGGCGGATCCAAAAATGGGGGGGCAATGGGGCCGTTTGCCCCCCGTTGTACACTACAGTTTTTTTTGACAAAAAAATATAATCAAAACAAAAATTATATTTTGTATTATAATAAATATAAACAAAAAGTTATATAATAATAATATGTACAGGATGTCTCACGGTGATCGTTCATTGCAATAATTTTGAAAGTAATGCGTTTTTAATCCTACAAATTTGGATAATATATACATACAGTGTGTCCACGGATAGAGTTTGGAAGAGGAAAACCTTTTTTATTAGTAGGCATAGAAGAAAAAGTCATTCTTTATAAAAACGTCTGCTTGTGCTGAAACTACAATTTCGAATAACAGATTTGCGATTACTATAAAGGGTTCGTCACAAACAACAGTTTTTGTTTCTTGGATTTTTTTTTCAATTCCTTTTAATGATTGGCTAAATCATCACTTTAACTTAAATGGATTAGAAAGCACCTATGGTCCAAATCAGTTGGCACGTAGGAGTCCCGATCTCACAATAATTATCGACTTTCATTTATGGGGATATCTGAAGCCACATTTGTATAAAACCAATTTCAATAATAACTTAGATCTCTTGAAAGAAATAATAAAAGTAGTTATTGCAAATATCCCAATACAGCAAGTTAGGAACTGTTATCGAGAATTCAGATGTCGAGTTGAACTATGCGTTAACTCGGTGATAGCACGTTTGAATAAAAGTTTTATAATTTATGATTGAATGAATTGAAGTAATATGACATGTAATAATCAAAATACTTTAAAAGTAGGCAAATAAAAAATGGTTTCCTTACAACAAAATCGTTATTCGACCAGATATAAAATAATTTTCGAAGTTAGGTTAGGTTAGGTTAGAATGGCAGACCTCTGGCATTGACCAAACAGTCACACCTAGTCCTGTAGGACCGTTGTGGTACCACACGTATTCCGCGGAACCTATCCGCATCAGCTTCCTGATGGTTAACGCGACGTGACGTAGATCGTAGAAGAATCTTGACAGCTCATTCAAACCAGCCACTGTTGTTAATAAACTTTGTAAGTCGATCCAGTTGCAGGCTGCTCACTGCCTCCAGATCTTTGAAGAATGGTTCGCCCAGGGCATTGAACCTTCTTCCAGCGAGGCCGGGGAATTCACACAAGAAATGTTGAATACTTTCCTCCTCTGCAATTTCTACAGAAGTCGTTAGTTGGTATTTGCATACGTTCAGCGTGTCTACCGAACGCCTGTTCGGTAGACTACGGCAGTGATCCCAGTGGTCTAGCCAAAGTATTCTCTGCTAGTTCGGCAGACATGGTTGCGCCCTCCCTGGCGAGCGTATATCAGTGGTTTCGTTGCCATGTATTTTGCTGTGTCCAGGAACCCAAGACAGGGTGATTCGATGTTGACCACCAAGTGTGCAGAGATTGTTGCGACAGCGTAGTATTCGAAGTTAGAAAGCAACAATAGTTTGTTTTACGTAAATTTATTTTAAACCAAATCCGAAAAACTAAGCATGTTGTTTCTGAGGAACTCTGTTTGCAAATGTGATATTTGAGATTGTAGTTTCAGCACAAGCATACGTTTTTATAAAGAATGACTTTTTTTTCTATACTTGCTAATAAAAAAGTTTTTCCTCTTCCAAACTCTATCCGTCAAGACATGGTAGAGTTATGCAGTTTACTTTATTAAACGGATCGAAATAATACTCAAGAATTGACCAGCAAAGTTTATAAATTTAATAATATTTTGGTTATTCCTTTCTTCCAAATTCTTATCCCTTTCGGACCCTTTTTCCTCCATTCTTTGTTATATTTCAATAAAAAGGATAAAACTTACATTTATCATGTCCCATTACTACGCGTTCGGATACGCTGCATGTTCCTATGTATTTGCTTTGATTTCGTTCAAGCTTTTTTATTTATCCAATGTTGTGGAAAAGGTACAGCATTGAGACGGTCATGGCTTCTTTAAAATGTCTTTTGTAGTGCGGATAAAGATTTTTTTCTATGTTAGTAGATTTAAAGATTGGGGAAAAGGTTTAAGTATAAATGCAACTTTCAATGCATTGAGTTCACGTCGACTGTAATATATTTTCGTCCTTATATTGAATTAAGTAAGGTTCTAACTTTATACGGTATATGTTGGGATAGAAAAATAAACAATGCAGGTCCAATTTGATTTTGAAAAAAATTTCTTTTCCCAAATTTTGTTTAAAAAAAATCCGATATCCAAACATGCCTTCCCAAACATTTACCATTTGCGGGTATTGAGTCCTTGTATACATATATAAATCTGTGGTAATTTTGTATACTCAAACATTTAGAATTTTGAACATTTGTTTCATTTTTTAATGTGAATTCGTCGGTAAAACAAACGTTGAGAGTCATTATTGCCCTTTCCATAACTTTAGAATAAAGTTTGCTCTTCATATTGTATCACGTTCCCTCAATTCCTGATATTTATCAAGATTATATTTATGCAATCTTCAATCTATAGACATTTTGGATGGTATGTGGCATGTAGTTGGATTTCCGCATGATATGCTACCTAACAGATTTAATGTTGATAAATTAACTTTGAGGCGGTCTTGTTACTTAGTTATTTTTTTGGTTAGACTGTTGTTGCATTGTCAGACTAATTGTATTGATTTCACTAACTACATAAACTTATGGGTTCCCCGGGTTGAAGGTCCAACCTATTTTTGCTGCCGACGCTACGGTAAAACATCCTGATACCTTCATCACTTTATCAGATGTTCAAAAATTACAGCCTTATCACTAAAGGGCGGCCAAGCCAAAATATGCGCATATATATGCCTTGTTTGCCTTTAAAATATGCAGTTATTTGCATTTTTTTACCAAATATGCATACTGGTATGCAATATTTCTTAATTTATTATAGTAAAATGAGGTAAAGAAACTCATTGGGTTCTAAAAAAAATGTTTATTTAAAAAAAAATGCAAAATAACAAAGAAAAATAAAAGTAAACAATTTTTTAACCTAAAATTGTATAAAAGGCATGTATCACTAAATATTTTTAAAAATTTTCAACTAAAAAGGATTGTCTTCTATTAGTAAAAATATGTTTATACAAAGAAAAGCGGACAATACTGCAACTTAGGTAGCAAAATAAAAGGCCAAGATACAATTTCGTTGGATGATTTACCCTCATAAATGCTTTTTACTGCAGGTAAGTATTTACTTCCTTGATTCTTTTTTACAGTTACATTTAATTTGTTCCTTACTTGACCTCCTACTTTACCGGGAATGTTGTTACATTTAGCGGAAAAAGTTTCAACAATACTAATTGTTTCTCTTAACCTTAAATTTCAAATCGATATAAATACAGTTTGTTAAACAGGTAATAATAACGCGTTATTAAGTAACATTAAACAACCCCTAACAATATACCTGAATACCCCGGAAACCTCCAATAAATACCTTGCGTATAACCAAAATGTAAATATAATATTTATAATCTTGAGATTGGAAAATCCCTAAATTAAGTACCGAACTGGACATTAAACCTTTGACATTTTAAATTTTTTGATAAAGCCGAAAACATAAAAACATGCTCGTAAAATAATAATTTATGAAAAATAGTCCTTTTATTATAAAAATTTTTTACTTGTAACTTTATTATTATTATTATTATTATTATTATTATTATTATTATTATTATTATTATTATTATTATTATTATTATTATTATTATTATTATTATTATTATTATTATTATTATTATTATTATTATTATTATTATTTATGATTGGTTACTTGTTCTGTTTTTACATTTAAGGATTATGTTATAATTATACTATTATATATTTTGTCTTCTTATCCAATATTTGCTTGTTGTTGGATATTGTAATGAACTAAATAAATAAATGATAAAGTTATAGTGGTCATTCGAAAAATCCCAAGTTACGAATTAATTTTTGAAGGCAAACATATCCTAACTGAGAATAGTAATGAACATCTGGGCCGTAGTAATGGAAAGGTTGCCGTTTAATAATGCAAAATGCAACTTGCTCCCTGAATACTAAAAAGGAGATTCGTAATTTTAAATGCATTAACTGACATTTGAGGTGAGAAAATTTTAATGAAGCATTATTTTATTAAAAAGTACCCAAAATCTATAATTTACTGGTAATAAATAAAAAATCTTAATATCCATGAATGAATATTGCATAACAATTCTGACTGCGAACCGTAAGGAACACCTTAAAAGTGATAATGAAAAGTTACTGGTTAATAATGCATAAAGCTAAACCGGCCGCATACTGAAAGAAAGATCAGTAATTTTAAGTGGACTAAGGACTAAGTTAAGATACAAATATGTATAAATACGTATATTTAATTTGAGACTTCAGACATTAAAATAAACATGTTTCGTTCCTTCCACTGTCACTAATTGTCTTTGAAATTGAGGCATATTATTTACGTCTTATTAGCTTGAAGCTACTGAAAGATACATCCTTGAACTATGTTTTTCATGTTTAACTTTAATATTTGAATTCGTTAAGGTATTTATTTTATTAGTTTTAACGTTTCAACTGTTCCCTGCGATGTTACCTGACAGATCTGTTCCAAGAAAAACAACAATCCTGAATATCGTTCGCCATTTTGTGAGTAAAGGTACTGTAATTCATAAACGCAACTGCTTTAAGCAAAATAATGATGTACCCGAGCACAACAAAATAACGGAATTGGCACCAGGCCTCTTGGGAAAACGGTAAAAAAATATCTCTTAACAGTAGTTAAATTTGCTTCGCACTCTTCCAAACTTAAAACACGGGTCAAGTAAATTGAACTCCACAACTCCACACAATAAAAGCATATTCGAGTTTAGATCTCATGAATCCTATATATAAGATACGAAGCGTAGAGGCCTGTCGAAACTTCCTAGAGTTACGAGTTTGTCAAACTCCATATGATTTACAAAAGATAACTTGGGATCCAATACAACACCTAGGTCAGTACAACACCGTCGATATTATAATTATGAACTATAGGATTCAATTAACGTCTAAAATATATTACATTGCATTTAAGAGCATTTGGTTAAACCTTATTTCTGAAATACCACTCACAAATCATATCCATCCATCACTGAAAAGCTGGGATACAAGGAAACGCATCTGCTGTTCTATCGTCAGAAAAGAGCAAGCTTTCATTGCTCTTACTTCACTTCTGTTTTTTTTTTGCTTAAAATTTATTCTACTGGGCATAGACTATTTTCTTAGGGAACTGCAACTGCAGCCTTTATGGTCGAAACTCCTTGAAGCTGATATTTGATAAGTTTTATAAAAAAAAATTTTAGAACTCTAACTTAGATTTTAAGTTATAACACGAAACACCTTAACATTCAATAAGGAGAAAAACTAATGCGAATGATTAATTCACCTGAGAACATTTAACTTCATTCGGATATTCTTCTCCGCTACTTATTATTCAGCCTGCGGGATACATTCCGCAATACCTAACCTGAAAATATCCATTAGAGCGATCGGAGCTGTCGGTATTATTCACAGACAGGAAGGTGTTTTAGCAAAATTGATTCCCGAATAATCCGAGATTCCAGAAATTGGAAATTTAGTTTTTGTTTTGGGAAATCTGGAGCATCTGTTCGAAATGACATTGCGGGAATACACGAAATTGATGCGGCAAATAATGCCCCGGTCCGCAAAATCGGACCTCTTGGCTGTTTAGTTAGTTTAGTTAATAGTTTTTGCAATATCCCCATGATGGCGTTTTGTATAGGGTTGTTTCTTATGCAAGGTCCAATTTGGAAACTTAAGTGGCTACTTAATCTATTTGTTTGTAAACATTAATTCTATTCCTTGAAACTAGATGATTGGGTTGCGTTTGTTTACGAAATCAAAAATATACTGTGCCGACCTCGATAACTTTAATGATCGGATAGGAAACGGCTTCTTAATGGGACATGGTTTAGATAAAAAAAAAATTTAGAACCTATGCTAGCCGCAAGTGTGCGAAATATACAAGACGAATATACTCAAAACATTCGTACTTATACCATTAAAATATAAAGTTTGTGATTCCATAACCCAGTGGCGGCTCGTGACATGAATGTCTGGGGGTTCACAAATACGGGAAACGCGGCAGGGGGTACGGATTTTTTTTTGGAAGTTCAAGGTCATGTTGTTTTGTTGCTATGAAGTTCTTCGAGAATTTATTCATGAATTTATTCGTGAAGTCGGTAGCATTTAGTACACTGTGCATCAGCTGATTATTTTGCATGTTAAATTTTCGTGAATAATTTTACGAAGAAATTCACGAATTTATTTGACGTCCAAGTTGACCATTTACATTATCAAAGTTAGCCCTAAAGTGACTTCATGAATAAATTCACGAAGAACTTCACAGATGTAAAGATCGCTTAATATGAACTTAAATGAGCCTAATTAGGTACATACCTACCTATAATATAGGTAGGTACTGACATGTATGTGTAATTTTTTTATTAAACATCAAAATATTGTGCATTTGTGTCCTGGCCGATATTTTTAACAACCCTTCCTTAAAAAGATTCCAATAAAATAAATAAATAGCTTACCAATACGATTAACACCACTTTTAACCCAACACGGTTCTGCCTTTTCGCCGGCAAATAACAAAGACGGGAAACAAAATAGACTATTCTGCTTTTCACATCCGCACAGCCACTCATGTTTTTCATACAATGCACTCCTAAAGTCTTAAAAACTCTTTTAAAGTCCCGTTTTTGACCTTTATTTAGTTGCGTTATTTGGAGGTTAGGCACTGGTTTTCCCGCATTCTTTACAATAATCTTATCATCGAAACTTAACCCTGAGAATGACTTTTTTTAAAAACTCACTGTATTTTTGCAATTATTTAAATATTGCACCGAGACCGTTGCCGTCATTTTTATATTATTTATTATTTTTTAAAGAAATAAAACCGCGGACATACTATTACATAAATCACTAAAAGGCTCAGCCAGCTGGCGCCACAAAACACCAACTAAGGGCTGGCGCAGCACAACAGCAGAGTAAAAATCGAATTAGAAAACATAATTCAGAACAAACGAGCACTTTCGCTTAAAGTTGACTAATCATAACGTGCCTAAACCTCATGATCACCAGAAATTTGTGCCATAAAGATAGAATGAGATCGAAAATAAAACTAGCTATAAAACAAAGATAGAGCTATCGTGCTCCTCGACTCGTGAAAAGATTGCGGCCGTTCTGAACATTAAAAACTTCTGGCACCGGCGGCACAATGATACAAAGAAAGAATTTATTGTATCATGCGGCGGCACCGTATTCTGCCGGTCGTTATGCCGTTCAAGCGCATGAGTCACCGCGGTTTAAGCGAAATTTTTTGTTCGACGCAACATCTAACAATAGGGAAAGTAAAGATATCGCAATTTAACGTTACGTAAAAGATAGGGTGATGATAATTCACAAAACGGTAACTAGTACCTATAGATTTTTTTTATTTTGAATTTTAACAATTTAAATTTTAACTAGGGGGGCACGTGCTCATGTGCTCTTATGCACAAGCCGTCACTGCCATAACCTCAGAATATAAATATAGGATTTAGAAGATAATATAGTGTCCGCGAAAATAATTAAAAGCGAATATTCTGCCATTTCGCGGACACTATATTATCTTCTAAACATGTTTATGTAAACGGATTGCGCGCATTATAGTAGGTGCCAGCGTTGATCTGTTTCTAGTCTGCAAAATGGCAGATGCTCCGGTGAAAACGCAAATAGCGTTCCCTATACTGGATTGTGATGCACTTCGTGGTTTCTTTAGTTGTCTATATTTCGATTATTACCAGTGTGACTGCCTTTTGTATTGGAGTTAATTCCGCTGGGATGGCGCTACGGTGTATTGATGGCCGCTTTGCTTTTGTAAAGAGGCTTTTAAAACATCTTACCGCCGTTGTCGGAATTGCTTGGGTTATGGCTGCCCGTAGAGTTGTGCTTGGACCCTGCGTATTCCAATATAAAAAAAACAGTCACACACTTGTCCGTATGCCACAATATTCGCTATAAATATAGAATATTAGATATCATTTATTTATATACAAATAATTTTATTCTAGAAAAATTAACAACAAAATGTACTCACAAATTGTTACATTTTTAGGTTAATCAAAATTTATTTAAAAAATTAATGTTGAAATTGAAGCAACAAGTATAGCGTTTTTTTATGGCTTTAAGGATATAAGGGAGCAAATGAAACGCAAATTTACATATCCATCCTCAATGCTCTGAAATAATATCATCATTTCTTAGGTTTTAAAAGTAACGGATAAAAATAGAACATAATCGAATTTGTCTGGAAGGACAAATCTCATTTTCCTTAACATAACAATATAGAAGGTATAGACAGAACTTTGATATATAGAGATTGTTGTGACCCCACAAACAGGTGTCATTCCTTATTCTCATGGGCTTTAAAAAGAGAAAAAGGCTCTAAAAATAACGCGTAAACTACAAAGAAGAAGAGAATGGAATTACACATTTTTTATAAAAAAGTTTAAAAAAAAATATGTTTAGTGTCCTCTTATCCTGTTGACCACCAATTAGGTACTTAATAGTAGGTACTATGTATTATTGTAATATGTAATTTGCAATTGATTAGAATCGTCTAAAACTCTTGTGAAAATAATTTAAACAAATATATACAGTGTGACCAATAAAGTCCGCATCATATGGGATTTTTTTTTATTAATAGCTTTATTCGAAATTTAACTTTGGCATCAAGTTCGGCTTCGATCGAGATAAAAATTAAGCAAAAAAAAATAGTAGTCACGTGATTCGCATTATCTGTCAAATTTTAATTTTTTTCAAAAAATAATTCAAAAGTTCTGAAAATATCGGAAAAAGTTATTATAATTTTTTAAATGCAGTTTCTAGCCCACATGCAAAAGTTCAGCTGCATAAGATAATTTTGATTTTTTACCCACCACTAAAATTTTTTCCACTTAATGAACACTTTACTGATGACACTGTATTCTTTTTTCTCTTAATATTACTTTCAGACACAAACTACGTTTTCAAAAATACGTATTTTATGAAGTTACCTTATACAGGGTCAAAAACAAATAAACTTTGCATCACATGCGACCAAATTTTAATAGCCCAATTTTGATTTTGTGGAAAAACACACATTTAATATGGCGCTACTTTAAAGAAAATGTATCTAAAATAAAGCATTGTCAAAACTAAGAAGTTTTATGTAGGTTGCGTTGAGTCTTATTTTGCAAAAGTGGTGCAATTTACAAAATATAGGTAAAAAATCAAAATTGTCCTATGCAGCTGAAATTTTGCGTGTGGCCTAGAAACTGCATTTTAATTTTCCCAATAACTTTCTTCGATATTTTCAGAAATAACCCCACTTTTGAATTATTTTTTGGAAAAAATTAAAATTTGACACATAATGCGAATCACGTAACTACTATTTTTTTGCTTAATTTTCATCTCGATCGAAGCAGAACTTGATGCCAAAGTCAAATTTTGAATAAAACTATTAATAAAAAAAAATCCCATGATGCGGACTTTACTGGTGACACTATATATAAGAATATAAAATATGAGGATCTAATCCAATTTATCTTAGTAGTTCAGAAGTTAATGATTTCCAAAATACAGCGTTCGGTAAACGTATTTTCCGGACACCCTGTATACGTATTTTAAAACCGTCTCAATGAGATACCGTAAAAAATATAAATAAAACATTTCTTTAAAACTTTTTTGAAGTACATTTATTTAGCATAAAATTTTATTCTGCGCTACGTGCCGAAAATTACCAACATTCTTTAAGACTTTCGAATTGACATTTAAAAAGCGCCGTCTTTTGTAATGCGTCAAGAAGTCAGTTAAAATAAAAAAGGGAAACCTAAACTAAATTGAAAATGCTTTTTAACGACTTTTTGTCGACATTTTAAGAATGGTTTTTGCATCTCGTCATTTTACGTTGCAAACAGACGCCGATATTTTAAATTTTACATTAATCTTAACGGACGACAAGAATGTTCAAGCAAAAAGTAAAGGTTTACCAAGGGTCATCGTTATTTTTTGTTGTTGTGGAGTCATGGTTTTAGGGTTAATCGCCGCCTGTAAAATAAACTTATTCTGGCCCTCCGTTGTCCCTGAATTTCTCCTAATTGGGACATACAGCTTACTTATTACTAAAGGGCAATATATATGCAACGTACATATATATTCATTTATTTGCATATTTTGTCAATTTTATATTAAAATGCATATTTTTCATAAATTATTATTTTAAGAGCATATTTTTATGTTTTCGGCTTTATCAAAAAATTTAAAACGTTAAAGGTTTAATGTCCAGTTCGGTATTATTTCAGGGATTTTCCACTCTGAAGATTATAATAATTATATTAGCATTTTGGTTATACACAAGGTATTTATTGGGGGTTTCCGGGGTTTGCAGGTATTGTTAGGGGTTGTTTATTGTCACTTAATAATGCGTTATTATTACCTGCTTAATAAACTGTATTTATATCGATTTGTAATAGATACTTCTGGTAAATAAACCTTTGGTAAATAAATTAATTTCAATGGTAAAAAAAGTGTTTCTAAAAGCACCTTTAAGAGTGCAGTTGTATTAGGAAAGATTACCAGGCGTTAGTTTACCTCCAGAACCTGTAATTGCCCGGTGGGGAACATGGATTAAGGCCGCAATATTCTACGCACAGCATTTCGAAGCCATTAAAAAAACTAATTTTGGATTTAGATGACGATTCGCAGTGTGTTGTGTGTTGTGAAAATTTTAAAAAATATTTTGTAATAAATGCCTTTTATATATCTTTAGGTTAAAAAATTGTTTACTTTTATTTTTCTTTGTTTTTTTTTGCATTTCTTTTTAATAAATATATTTTTTAGAACCCAATGTATTTCTTTACCTCATTTTACTATAATAAATTAAGAAATATTGCATACGTTAATGGTAAAAACAATGCAAATAACTGCATATTTTAAAGGCAAACAAGGCATATAATATATGCGCATATTTTCGCTGAATTTAAGTGCACATAATCCGCCCTTTACTTATTACTGATTACTACTGGTTATCATAGGCAAAGTGGTGTTTCCTGTGGTGTTCTCGCAATTTATTTGACATAAAAGGATAAAACTAGGAACCATGAGGGTTCTGCGCATTTAAAATAGGTCCGCGCACAAAAAATCTTAAAGTCACCGTTATGTAACATCAAGGGGATATTCTTGTTGCATGCCTATTGATACTTCAGTAACAGTTTTACTAGTTACCCTCAGTAATGGATAATGGTTGCTTTTCTTTTTTTATTACAATACGAGCATTTACAAAGTAGCCAACTTAGAATAGACTTTATCTATTGAACACAAAGAAAATTATACAATCGACCTTTTGGTAGCGTATAGCAGCTCTTAAATAACGGCAAGCGAGTTTCATCTACCATTAAAAAAAGTTATTGTTCACAACTAATTATGTTTTGTTTTTCAATATACATTATTTTTCACAGCCAGAAGCCTGTGTAATAAATACTAATTTTTAAACCGGGCCGGATATCACGCGTGTGGAGTTTCGGTTTTCCGAAGTTAATAATTCAATTATTTAGCTGGCCGATGAGCATTATAGCGGAAATTTTAGCGGCAATTTATTACGTGCTATTTGCCGGAGGTTAAGCTTTAATAAATTAGAAAAAAATACTGCGGATTTAACGTGATTTGATGGTAATACATTAGGTAGTATTTATTTCGGGCGAAGTTTTTTTTTTACTTATTTAAACAAAAGCCAATATTTTAGCAGCATTAGGCAACAGATTTAAACCTACATTTTCAAGAATATTATGTTGATTTTAAGCAAAAGCAAATGGGAACTCCTTAAAGCTAATATTTGCAAACCTGGACCAGAGCAAGTTTCGCCTAATGGAAAAACCCTTTTTTTACGTTAGCTCTGTTCAAAGGGGCTCCATTTTATTTTTGTCACCTTTACACCTTGAGAAAATGTACTTTTCTCGTGCAGGTTACCGTTCATTATTTAATTTAACAGGGTAATTTTCGTGGTTATATTTACATTGTCAACGTTTAAAAAAAGTACTAACTTATGTATGCAACTGTATTTTGTATTTAAATACACGGAGATCCAAACAAAATAGATAGGGTGCGCATAAGCTTAAACAAAATCGGATAAGTGGTTTAGAAGTTATAGCGATTTTAATGATTATACTTTCAATAGCTTTCCCCACTTTTACGAAGTTTGTTACGTCAATAAGCCTTAAACCAAAATATTGCAGAATTGTCTTGTCTTTCTAATGATGTAACCAGAGGTATACCATGATATGAGAATTTTCGGGGAAATTTCGAATTTTAAAAATTAATATTTAATTGTGCCCCCTTGTGGCGAAATGAGGATTTTAAAAATAATTCCCAGAATTGTCTCATGACCACTTTAATCATAAAAATGTTTTCTTTAAGTTTTAATGCTTAGTAGTTTCCGAGATATGGCCGGTGGCCACCCTTAATAAAACACCCTGTATAATAAAATTATCAGAAAGGAAGGTTTCCTTCGTAAGAGTATTCTAGTTTTAGCAGACAGAACTTTGTATTTAGAACACTATAGTATAGTAAAAATATATTTCGGATAAATTATTACATCAGTTTTCGTTCAAGTATCCCGATAGCATATCTACTAAACTGATGAACAGAATTGTATATGTAGCCAACAATTACTACAGTGTCCTGCAAATCCAATCAAATGTTAACATGGCTTTTAACACAATTTTAGTCCTTGTATGGACGGTTGCCAAATCTATAGATCATTGAAGGTAATTCGATTTAAAATATTTTTCGTTTTGAAAATACTGGGCTCGATTTAATTTTTAGCTAATTGTAATGAGGATGAGTTTTGCGTCATTTCTTTCCAGTTTTAAATCATTTTACCACATACATTTTCCTTCATTGGTTTTATGGGTTTTTGAGTCTGGTAATAGATGAGTTAAGAGACCCAAAAATGGTTTCTTAACGCAATTAAGAAACAACTAATTAACGTTTCTTGATAATGCAGCACAGGCATTGACTGACTTTTATTAATTTT
Organism: Polydrusus pterygomalis; assembly: GCA_963969555.1. Lineage (NCBI taxonomy): Eukaryota > Metazoa > Arthropoda > Insecta > Coleoptera > Curculionidae > Polydrusus > Polydrusus pterygomalis. The sequence continues at coordinate 15,603,447 of OZ018383.1, forward strand.
GCATTAAATTGGGCGCAGCTCCACCATGGAAAAAGGGGTTGCATTTAATGAATGTACCGTGCAAGCAAAAATTATTTGCATCAAAGAGGGCCTTGCATCTAAGGACGTAATGCTTAGCCGTAGAGCTTAATACCTGTTGGGTGACTACTACTTGAATTAACAATCAATCAGTTATTTAGTTATCTTTGATAGTCGTTAAAAGTAATTTGATTCATGGCTAATTTTTCCAATTTCTTGAACAATTCACACAATGGGCTTTACGGCACAGCACAAAACATTCATGGTTAAATCGTATTTTCGAAACGGGTTAGAGTAAATGGTAAGTGGCAATACAATACGGGTTTGTGCATGGACGATTTTCACGAAAATTTTCCTAACGTTGCTTTTATTGCTGGGGATTTTTATCATTGCCTGAAAAGAACCGTGACTGTGTTTAGAGAAACAGGTTTTATACAACACAAATAAAGGATTATCCAAGAATGTGGTAACATTTCTCCAGAGATGCTGGTCAACACTTTCGAAAATATGAAGAGACGTGTGAATTTATGCTTGGAGCATGGTGGCCAATTTCAGCAATTTATGTAATTATTTTTATTTTTCTTTCTGTATATTCTTACTTTGTTAATTTTGTAAACAACAAAAATAAATTTATATTTGTCTACTTATTTTATTACTCATTAGTTTGGCATATCATGTCATAATATGAATTTGACAAAATTTTAACCTAGATTTGGTTAGATATATCGTCCCCATATCATTGTGATCTAAACCAAGCCCCACGTTTTTTAATCCAAGCCGTCTTTGATGCAAATAATTCTTGCTCGCACGGTATCTACTTTGTGGTAAGTACTATAATTGTCTGTAAAATTTTAGTCTTTAATAAATAATATTTTTCAATTAGTCCTCATGCGGGGCTCTGGTTTAAAGATCCTTTCACTACCTAACATCCGCACTCTAAACATTATAGAATAATATTTTATAAACACATATCTTTAAAAACCTATCTATTCCGTTTTATGTTGATTTACCTCGCAAAGCCATTTTAAATTTTCTATTTGTTCAATTCAAACACCCACTTTATTTTTAATTAAAATAAACAATGTTGGATGAAAGAAATAACCCCAGCAAATGTAGTAAAACGCTCGCGAGAAATAATGGAAATAAACGTTTACCGAATTCCAAGAGGAAATAATGGAATTTGGTTATCGATTTTGTTATCCGTATCCGTTTAATATTATTCTTGACTTCTATAAAGAATAATATTCTTACACGAAAAAATATTCTCAACCAGGGATGATGGTGTTTTGAAAATATTAATAATAATAATAGCCTTTGTTTATATAATGTAGCCAGTAACCCTAACCACCTTATAAACAAATTAATTTAAAAAATAAACAACAAAACTAGTATAATATTATAACAAAACATAAATTTAAAAAAAACAAACAAAAAGCAAATTGTACCAAAAATGAAATAAAAATTTATTAAATAAATAACATAACTAAAACGTAAAAAATAAATTAAGTAGTAAATGTGCCACCATTAATGCTCTAGCAACGAATAACTCAAAGAGTATGATGAGATGAGTAAAAAACAGAATTAGAATTATCAAATACGCGATCTGAGATAATCCTTCAATTTCTTTTTGAACGTTTCAACAGGGGAGCAACTTTTGATATTTGTTGGTAAGGGATTAAAATATTTAACCTCATTAAAACTTAAAGACCTCCGAAACAATGCCGTTCTATGTCTGAGAACAGAGTAAACCCCACTTTGCCGGGTTAATCGACCATGTACATCAGAACCCCTCGTAAGTTTGTCAAAGAGATAACTAGGTTGCTGACATTTAATAATTTTAAAAACTAAAGTACATAAATGCAAGTAAAATTTTTGATCTAATTTCAACCAACCGGAGTCTATAAAGCTCTGAGAAACATGATCATACTTCTTCAACCCGCAGGAGAATCTCAAACAACAATTCTGAAGGCGCTGCAGGCTTTCCCTGTCCTCCTGAAGCAAAGCCGAACACACTATATTACAGTATGACAGCGATGATAAAATAGTCGAGTCACACAACAATGTGCCGATTAAACCTAAGCTTAGGATCAAAATGTACACCTAAATTTTTACATGATTCAGAGGTAGTTCTTTTATCATTATTAATTCTTATATTGAGACGATCAGAGAGTAGATTAAAGACTTTACCAAATAGAGTTAATTGAGTGTTGGTTTCATTTAAAAGTAAGTTATGAGCCACAGACCCACAGATAAGTTCTAAATTGTATTTAGATTTTGGTTAATATGGGTTTCAGCTATATCACTATCTTCTAAATTAAAACTCTTATATAATTGAAAATCATCAGCATATTGGTGAGAATTAGAATGGTTCAAAAAACTTCCAACATCCGCCTTATATATTGAAAACAACAAAGGACCCAAGATGCTACATTGAGGTACACCACGCTTTAAGCTTAAAATATCAGATACAGTGTTGTTTAAGTAAATTTGTTGACTTCGGTCCTTGAGGTAGTCTTTTAAAAAATTGACAGCTGCATCACTTAACCCATAATATTTAATTTTTAAACATAGGAGATCATGACCTAGGGTATCAAACGCCTTGCTGTAATCAAGTAATAGCAAACTAGTACATTTGCCGTCATCAGTAGCGCGTATTATGTCATTTTCACTTGCAAACAATAATTATTACTCAGTTGTGCATGTATAATTTTTCCTAGAATCTTCGAAAAAACAGGTAATAAACTTATTGGTCTAAAGTGGGATAACTCACTCGGATTATTATTTTTAGGAACTGGTAGGACATTTGCAACTTTCCACTGACTAGGAAACTTGTTGCAAGAAATACAAGAATTAATTATGAATTTTATGTGATGTATTAAGTGGGGGACTATTATTAGGGATATATTTTTTCGATGTATCGAATGTATCTGCATATGTTTCACCTTATTGGAGCTTTTTGAAGAGTAGTGCCTGCCATACTTTAATGAACGGTGAATAGTGAGAGGGATTCTCTCTATATTTAGGATATTTTCAAGATATTACACGTAGACGATACATACATAGTCTGCTCTGCCTATAGACATAAATTTTCCTGTTTTATTAAGACATAAATTGGCCTCGATGTGCATAATATCTGCCATAAATAAGCTAGTAAAACGTCAAAGATATCAAATTATAATGCCCGGATTGCTTCAAGTCATTATTTTAAGAATATTCTTGAAACAAAGGATTGTAAACAAACTCCCTTAACTTTTAATGTTTAAAATAGGGCGAATAACGGACAAGATTTTATAGGAACATAAAGATAAATTTTATTCAACTGAACTTTTAAATTTTTTAAGGTTAGAAGTACGGCTTTAAAAGGGCTATGTCAGGCGATCGTTAATTTTTTATTTCAATAAAAATGTTACGGAAGGTTACATTGTGCCCTTAACGTTCTTAAATAAAAAAGGCAACACTCTGATTGGATGCTGTTAACTTTGACATCTCGAAAAATTGCGCATTAAATAGTTATTTAAGGTACAAGTCCTGAACACCTGCTGCTACTGCAGGTTCTGCGCGACACATTGCTTTTCAATAATAAAAATTTAAAATTTGTCACTTACCTATGTATAACTTAACAATATGCCCTTTTAAAATAGTCCATACAGAAGTAGGGTTGCCAATTAAATAAATTATCGATATTGTCCCATCTCTAATTTGGGACACACCGTATCATATTTTTTCTATAAAAAATACCACAACTTAAAATAAATAATAATATCCATAGATATTTACCTTTAGATGCGTACAGCTTATCTCCTGCGCAAACAAAAGTTACGTTTTATGGGTGAAAAAATAGGTCCGAGCGCATGGCTCGCCGGTCAGCTGCCTTCCCTCCTAGCAGCATTCGGCATACGCACAAACCTCTTGTTAGCGCCATTTTTTCGTTGTGTTTTAAATTTTCTCTGTGGATTCCTTGTTGTTTATTCTCGTGTTTAATATTTACGTATTTCTAGTTTTTGTGTAGCTTAGTGAATTTTATTTGTGCTTTTAGTGACTCGGATTGGAATATAAACTATGACTAGTAACAGCCCTTATATAATTTTATTATAAAGGGTTTTCCAATCAGAATGCTATGATTTTGAAACGATATGGTAACCATGGTAATAAAGTTATACCTGTCACCAGTTGTCAGTTATTGTCAGTAAACTATAACAATTTATTAGGGCTAAATACGCGCATCAAGAACGTTTGGTTATTATCCAAAAATTTTACGAAAATAGACGATCTTTTGTGAACACTTATCGCGCACTTCGCGAAAACTTTGGTGTAAATAATCGTTCTCCTTTGCTTGCCATTCGTCGCATCGTTGAGAAATTTGAAAATAATTTTACTCTTTACGATGTAAAAGCACCAAGAAGACGTCGAAACGCAAGAACTGTTGAAAATATTGCTGCTGTAAGAGCTAGTGTTGCAGTGGATCCAAATTTATCAATTCCTCGTCGTGCTCAAGAGTTAAGGATTAAAAAAACGACAACTTGGCGTATTTTGAAAGAAGACTTGAATTTACACCCGTTTAAGATTGTTTTGACCCAAGAACTTAAGCCACTGGACCATCGTCGGCCCAGAGTATTTTCTGCTTGGAGTTTAGAACAACTTGAAAGGGATCCTAATTTTGCCAAAAAAATTATCTTTTTAGATTAAGCTCATTTTTGGTTAAGTGGATACGTTAACAAGCAAAATTGCCGTTTTTGGTGTGAAAACAATCCACAACAGATTCATGAGAAGCCTTTGTATCCGCTAAAGGTAACTGTATGGTGTGGTTTATGGTATGGCGTTAGTCAGTTAGTTACAGTGAATGGTGAACGATATCGACAGATGTTAAGAAATTTTTTGTGGCCAAATTTAGATGCACTTGATTTCTGGCCATGCGTCAGGTCGAGTAGTCGTGTTTTGTTTTGCTCCGTACAAAAGTGTAAATAGTCTTGGTTGTTTAATAAATTATTTGTTTATGGTGAACCCAGTAACGCCTGATCACTTTGGATTCTTCAAGGTATCACTTTGAGTCTTAATTAGTGCTTTTTGGTGAAATAATCTTTAAATCAAGCCTAACCTCGAACGAAGGGTGTACCGGCTGGATAAAGTCGTGAACCTAATTACTATGGGTGGTCATGGTCAAACAACCCGTTCTGGGAAAAGTTCAACATCCACTCCACCAAACATGGATGAGGAAGCCTTGGAACAACTTATCAGCAAGGTCTGTAGTAACTTTGTTCAACAACTAAAAAAGGAGCTTGATACCAGAATAATAAAGTTGGAACAGAATATCTCAATGGTTTGTGATTCATTTAAGCAAATTAATGTTAGCGTGGCTCAAAACACCGAAGCCATTAAGGAACTTCGGGACAAGGTTGAAACTCTAGAGCAGGACAGAAAGCGTCATTCTTTGCGCTTTTGCGGTATTCCTGAATCAAAAGATGAAAATCTAACTAATGTTATAATTCAAGTTCTAAATAATGATCTTAAATTACCTTGCACCGAGGGTGATTTCGACGATATATTTCGTGTGGGGCCAGCAGTGGTAAATAAATCACGTGCAGTTATAGTAACTTTTGTCTGTTGTAAGAAAAAAATGATGTTTTGGCTGTGAAAAAGCTTTTAAAAGGCAAATCGTGCGCTATCTTTGAGGACCTTACATTAAATCAATACCAATTATTGATGTTGGCTAAAAAGAATTATGGGAACACTAAGGCCTGGTCTTCAGGGGGTAAAGTGTATTTTTGGCACCCCACACTTAATAAAAAAGTACTGATTAAATCCAGGGATGACATAGAATAAATAATATTGAGACCACGACTTTATTTATGGCATACTACTATATTACTTGCATACTATAGGAATTTTATTTCGATAAAGAATACCTTTTTTTTTTTTTTGTTTACTTTCTCTAAAGGTCGTATCTTCGATTGTATAGTTTGTTTAAATTTGATATAAATAAATAATTTCAAATAATTTGTAATAATAAATTGTTTATTAACTTCAATTGGCGGATAATAATAGGTATTATTTTCTCAAAATTCTTAATTAATTATTGATTTATATGCTAGATCTTGGGTTAATTTTAAAGTTGATTGGGTTCACAATATATTACATGTAGAATTAAGTATAAATTATTTGTTTTTCTATATTTTTCTAGGGGAAATGTATTTTTTATTACCACCTATCGTTTAGAATATTTTTTCCATCCTTTTATTTATTTGTTTTGTTTAATAACCCTTATTTTCTGTTAATACCACGTATTATGTAACATGAAATTAAATGTATTTTTTTTTTTTTAGCTGGGTTACTGAATTGACTTTAATTTTAGTTTAACTTAAATTGTATTCAACCTTTTGTCTAGTTTCTTGAATTACCGTTGGAGCTTAACGTTCATTACTGCAACATAAAAGTGTTATTATGAATTTTCGTGTTGGCGATACAGTATTATTCTCCCACTTCAACGTGCGGTCTTTAATTTCGGAATTTGATGCGTTTCTTGAATTCGTGGCGGCTGAGCAGCTGGATGTAATTGGCTTATCAGAAACTTGGTTACATAAAAACATATCCAGCACGGCTTTAAACATTCCTGATTTTAACTTGATTAGGAGAGACAGAGAGGGAAGAGGGGGAGGTGTTGCTTTCTATTTGCGAAATATATTTAAGTATAAAATAATTGATGTGCCTCCTGCCACCAGTGCCTTGGAGCAGCTGTGGATTAGCGTTAGGATAAAGGGTAAAAATATTTGTTTAGGGTCTTTATATCGTCCACCCAGTGAAAACTTAAATGATTGTATTAATGACCTCGAAAATGCAATCACAACATTTCTTCCTTGTTTTGATTTAGTTCTTTTTGGGAGTGATTTTAATGTGGATTTTCTTTCAAATACCGTTGGTGTTCAGTGTTTAATAAATTTTTTAAACAAATACGGCCTTCACCAGATAGTCAGGGAGCCCACCCGTATTACGAATAATAGTACAACTCTAATAGATATCATTGTCACGTCTTCTCTTGATCTAGTAAAAAATCCGTTCGCTGTCAGGATGGATGGGGTGTCTGATCACTGTTTGGTTAAATGTAACATTAACTTAAAGAAACCCAAGGCTTTTGTCAAGTATAAGACCTATCGTGACTATAAATCTTTTGATTACGATTCTTTTTTAATTGACTTAAATAACTTAAATTTTGATATTCTGTACTTGATGGAGGATGTTGACGATATGGTAAATTTCTTTAATGAGACGGTAAGTTCCTTATTTGACAGGCATGCGCCTTACAAAACGTCGCGATTTACTAAACCTCCTGCTCCGTGGATCACGGATAACGTGAAGTTTATGATGCGTTTGAGAGATAAAGCTTACTCTAAATACAAAAAGAGTAAGACTGATGGGACTTATGATGAATATAGGCAGCTTAGAAATTTGGTGACTTCCTCTGTTAGAAGTGAAAAAAAGGCTTACCTAAACCATAAGTTTAAAACTAACCCTAAGGAATTCTGGAAAACTTTAAAATGGCTAAATATTAATAATTCCGGTATTGAGGGCCAACCTGAGCTCGTGGGTACTCCAGATGAATTTAACAAACATTTTATAGATAGCATACCGACCATGGACGCTGATCCTCAACTTAACGAAAGGTTTTTAGGTAAGTATTCCGACTCTTTATTTGAAGGATTTCAGTACACTTTCAATTTTTCTCAGGTTGATGAGGAACAGGTTGGCCAAGCAATAAATCAAATTAAGTCTAATGCTAAGGGCGTGGATGGGCTTGATTTAAAAATGATATCTTTTTTGCTTCCCTATTTACTGAAATATATTACATTTATTGTTAACTCTTGTCTGAATACCAAAAAATTTCCTTCCAGCTGGAAAACTGCAAATATTATACCCATTCCCAAAATTAATAACCCAATAAATCTCAATAATTTTAGACCAATTAGTATTTTGCCGGTTTTTTCCAAAATATTAGAAAAAATAATTTTTAAACAACTGACTGATTACTTGTTGGAATGTAAGGTGATACCGATTACACAGTCCGGATTTCGTCCACAACACAGTACTACCACAGCGTTACTCAAGGTGACTGATGATTTCCTAAGGGCATCAGATGAAGGAATGAATGGTTGTTTGCTCCTTCTTGACTACAGCAAGGCCTTCGATACTCTTGATCATGCCATTCTTTGTGATAAACTCAGTCATTTTGGTCTAGGTCCTGAGTCGGTTAAATTGATTAGAAGCTACTTGAGTGGAAGGTGTCAGAGGACTTCACTGGGTGGAGTTACTTCGTCGTTTATGGAGGTTAATCGGGGTGTTCCTCAGGGTAGTATCCTGGGACCTTTGTTATTTTCTGTTTACACTGCTGATTTTAGTACATACTTAAAATACCTTAACTCACACCAATTTGCTGATGATACTCAACTTTATTACTTCTTTAAAAGCTGCGAAGCACTGGTAGCGCAGGAACGTATCAATAATGATCTTGGCACAATTTGTGACATTTCCAAGGCTCATGGCCTTATACTTAATGAAGCTAAAACGCAACTGCTCGTGTTTGGACAGAGAAGTCTTGACGATGTTCTTAATATTAAAATAAATAATGTAAGGATCAATGATGTTGATTCTGCTAAAAACTTGGGAGTATATTTTGATAAAAAATTCAGATTTCATGATCACGTGTCTTATATTTTAAAGAAAAGCTATGGTAAATTAAAAACCTTATACCTATATAAAGACATTTTAAGTCGAAACATTAAATTGAAACTTTGTGAATCTCTCATCTTGTCTCTTGTTTCTTATTGTGATGTATTATTTTGGCCTGCCTTGACAGCCAGCGATAGGAGTAGTTTACAAAAGTTGCAAAATGGTTGTCTTCGATTTTCTTGCGGAGTTAGGAAGTTTGACCATATCTCCCCTAGTTACCTGGAGTCAGGTTGGTTGAGATTAGACTCTAGATATTTTTTGCATATGTGTACTTTGGTTTTCAAGGTCGGTATGTTTCAGCAGCCTGAGTACCTCTTACAGAAGCTTAAGCGGGGGTTAGATACGCATCAACTAACAACACGATATAATTTTCTATATACTGTTCCAAGGCACAGAACTGCTTTATTTCAGCGTTCCTTTTCCTATAATGCTACCAAATGTTACAATTCTTTGCCTCTGGAGTTAAAAGCGAGTTCGACCGTTCCGGTGTTCAAGAGGCGCATCAAAGAGTTTATCAAAAGTGAATAAATCTTTCATGTTTGGTAAAAATTTTATTACGATTACTATTTAGAATCTTATATCCGTATATTTTGATGTTAGGCCAAGCTATGTTTTTTTTTCCTTATTATAAAACTATTTAAAAAATCGTCTTATATATACTGTTTAGTCTGTTTTCTCTGAATTGTATTTTTCCTTTAATCTAAGTTAATTTACTTTATCGATAACACTCTTTTCTGTAATAATTATTAAGTTCATTATATGTGTTAAATTAATATTTTATTACTATGTAGTACCTAGTAGTTACCTATATTTTAATTTTTTTTTCTTGTTATTGGTAGGTGGTTAGATGAGTAGCGATTACGCTAGATCCCGCCACCTTTTAGAAACATTTTATAAACTGTTTACTTTTAAGTTATAAATAAAGGCATTTATTATTATTATTATTATTATTATTTGGAGGATATGTGGTTCCAGCAAGACGGTGCCACATGTTACACTGCTCATGAAACTATCGATATACTGCAAGAAAAGTTTGACGAAAGGATAATTTCAAGGAATGCTACTGTTCAATGGCCTCCAAGAAGCTGTGATTTAACTCCTTTAGATTACTTCTTGTGGGGCTATTTGAAATCTAAGGTTTATGAAAACAGACCACAAACACTTGATGCATTAAGGTTAAACATTGAACCCTGCATTCGTCAGATCACGCCCGATTTATTGCATAAAGTCATAGAAAATTGGGTTCGTCGAATTCGCTCGTGTACACGAAGTCGCGGAGGACATTTAAACGATGTGTTATTCAAAACATAAATGTTATCGACTATACTTTAAGATAATATAAAACGTTTTGTTGTATCTGAAATTATTTTAATTTTATTTCATTTTGAAATCATATCGTTCTTATTGGAAAACTCTTTATATTTATAGGGGTAAAATACCGGTTATTTCGTATTTTCAGTAATTATGGAGTAGTAATGTATATTGATAAATAAATTTATTTTGTTATGATCAATTTAAACACATCTAACTAGGCCTAGTCTATACAAACAAGGTATGAAAATAAGGAGAAACACACACCAAGGCAGATTATCCCGATGCATGTTTTGGTATATTTTATTTGCAGCCCTGCAATCTCATTATAGGTACGCATATTTTTCGGGCAATATATTGTTTTAAAAAGTTTAAAAGACCCTTTTCTCTATACTTATAATTGAGGAGGTCGCGTGCAAAGCCGGGTATATCCACTTTTTTCACAAAATCATGTTTTGGCGGTTTCTGGATCTAAGGCGTGATATTTATCGACCCATGGTCTCGTTTGTAACCAAAACCGTATATAACCATTAAAAATCCTCATTGAACTTCGACTTTTGGAGCAAAACCGGTTATATCCAAATTCTGTAAACAAAAGCAGATATATCCAAATAAGCAAGTCTGTACGTAGTGTGTGACAGGTTTTTAGTTCGCTACTTATCTTATGTTATGGTGCCAAATTTTGTTTCAAATAAAAATATTACTTCAACCAACTTGTATTTAAAGAAAAATAAATAATTTTTTGAGCTCCATGTATATGATTTGTATGCAAAACCGGATATATCCAATGTTTTTTTGCTAATAACGCCGAGTTGTTTACTTGTTTTACACAAAAAATTACGTCGATCAGTTAATTAACAGCGTAAAATGAAAAACGTTTCCTTAAAATACTACTATTTGATAAAATAAAAATGTAAAGTGTTTTTTTCATCTCCTAAAAAATTTGTAAAAGTGGATATATCCGGTTTTGCACGCGACCTCCTCAATTATTATACAGGGTTAGGAAAAATTACCAGAACGGTCGATTATTTCAAAATATACAGGGGTTATCAAAAAACGTCTTATATAAAAAATGTAGGGCTGTTAAAAATCTACATATCGGCGATAACTTGAAATATACAGGGTCGCCCACAAAGTTGTGGAGAATGATAGTTATATTTTTTTAAATGGAACACCCCGTATATTTTTACATTTTTAAATTCCACATAAAATTATAACTATTTTTTATCAAATGCATTATTAGTCTATACTTCATAGTTTCCGAGATATTTACTCTCGAAAAGTGACATTTTTTAACTTTGACAGCTTATAACCTTCTAACAGTACGTCTTAGAGCAAAACGACTTACATGTCCCTATCTTCAATTTTTATTATCTTCCCAAAAAATCAACTTCCAGTTAAACCGGAACAACTATATTTCCTGCTTTCGAGTTACATCTATTCTCCCATTCGTCAAATGATAATGTTGCCTAATCCGGTGTAGATTTGTTCACATGCGCGAGGCACTAAATTTGCCACTTTCGTAATTATTGTTTGCTTATCCAAAGGTACACATCTATGGTTAACACCCGTTTATAAGCATTTATCCAAAAAAAAAACTATACTGGATTTACTTAATTTATGAAGTTACAAACGCAAACTGTATAGCTCAACGAAGAAAAAAAGAAGAGATGGAAATCATTACAGCAATTTTTCTTAAAGTATTTTTCACAATAAATGGTTGACTCCGTTTAATTACCTGGGACGTTTTGCAAGAGCTCGGCCATAATAATGCAAATAAGCTGTCGGTCAGGGTCAGATTATAATTTGTAATTATAGCAGGTAATATTTAACTATCTTGTGCTTATGTTAACATCTTTCAGTCTTTGTGTATCTAAAGTCCTACCCTGTAGTGTATTTGCTTGTAGAACAATGTGATTAAACCGGTAGTTTATTGCAGTCAATAAGTCGATACCATTTAGGGTGAAAAATACTTACACATTTTTGCCTCTTTATGAAACATTGTTGGCAAATGAAATGCCCACAATGTCCAGTTATTAGTGATCGAATAAAAAATGTCGCTGACATAAAAGCAACTTTGTAAAGATGCCACATATTACATGTTGGTTAATACATTTTGATACAAGGAACGAAAAGTGTGTTCATTACGTATTTTTCATCATAAAACGAATAAAACAAACTTCCCAATCTCTAATAACTTATTTGTCAAAATAACCGGAACTCCTCGATTCAAACTCGCCCATGTTGAAACTAAAGCAATTGGTATTTTCATTTTATTAGACCATTTCGATTAAAAATTGTATTCCAATCATGTTTTTCGGGTCCAGTATTTAGGAATTTAGAAAAGCGATTAAAAGGCAATCGGACGACGATGTGATCATTTAGTTCGGACATGTTTTTTACACATTTAATCGTATATTTTTATTCGGCCAACTTAACCGAATTAGTGCACTGCAGAATTTTAAGGGCGGCCTATAATAGGTTACCCCTTTTCCTGCCCCCTTTGTGATAAATAAATCTTATTATTGTAGTATGTTGATCAACAGGTGTCGCCACTACCATATAAAGTACATTTCAACATATAATTTTATTTTTGCAGCCATTTACGTATCCACACAAGTGCTTGCTGCCCTTGTCGTGTTTGATAAAATAATATTCAACAGGTCAAATAGAATACTGAAGACTATGAAGAGTATATTGAAGTATACAGGGTTACACAGGAGTCCGGAATAAAATTAATATAGCCCTGGCCTGTAACTTTTGGGGAAACGCTCGAACAAGTCAATTTAGTTTTATATATGCTCACATTTTGACGTTATTCGTTTGTTTTTTTATAAACATTTGTCAAAGATATGACGACATCGATTTTTTTTTAATGGAAACATACAGCGTGTGATACATCATTTGAAAGCTCATATCTTTTGGCGCGATTCTGTCAAGCTATTTCAAAATGGCGACTGTTAAAAGTTTTTAAAAAATTCTATTTAAATTAACGAAAATGATAAATCATTGTTGTTTTTTTTTACTTTCAAGGTAAAAAATCTTCATTGTTTCACGTTCCAAAAAGCTACGATGGATATTTAAAGCGCATACTCAGCGGCCCCAGAAAGTAAATATATGGGCAGGTATAATTAATAACCGAATTCTGGGGCCATTATTTTTTGAAGGAAACCTGACAGCTGAACGGTACCTGGATTTTTTAACCTTTGCGTTGATGCCTGCTCTAGCTGTAATTTTTCCCAACGAAGTAGATCCAGATATACCTAATGAAACAATTTGGTTTCAGCAAGATGGTGCTCCCCGGCATTTTGGTGTCAACGTGAGAACATATTTAGATGAGATATTTCCAGGTCGCTGGATTGGACGACGTGGTACAATTGAATGGCCACCGAGGTCCCCAGACTTAACGCCTCTAGACTATTTTCTTTGGGGATTTTTGAAAGAAAAGGTTTACCAAAATAGGCCAAATAATATTGAAGATTTGAAATACAAAATTAGATTGGAGACACATAACATACCGGCTGAAGGCTATTCGAAATTCCGTCGACGGATTTTACCATCGGCATCGTCTGGGAGCATGCCAAGTAGAGGGTGAAGGACATTTCCAGTATTTGCCACGTTAAACCACCTTATTGTTGTGTTTTGTTTTGCTTCGTTGCATTTTAATTTTTTTTTGACAAAATAAATAACAACTAAACCATAAGTATTGTTACGTCACAAAATGCCAGAAGGTGAAACAATGAAGATTTCTTACCTTGAAAGATAAAAAACATCAATGATTTATCATTTCCGCTATAGAGATTTTAAAAAACTTTTAACAGTCGCCATTTTGAAATAGCTTGACAGAATCGCGCCAAAATTTATGAGCATACTGTACAAAATATTAGCTTCCAAATAATGTATCACAAGTTGTATGTTTCCATTTAAAAAAAATATCGATGTCGTCATATCTTTGACAAATGTCTATAAAAAAACAAACGAATAACGTCAAAATGCAAGCATATATAAAACTAAATTGACGTGTCCGAGTGTTTTCCTCAAAAATTACAGGTTAAGGCTATATTAATTTTATTACGGACTTCTGGGTAACCCTGTATAATTAAAAAATTGTGTTTCACTCTCGTATCGTCTCATTCTAGCGACAAGATTTCCCATTTCGTAAAACACCATTAAAATCTACGTGGTAAGACTTTAAAGAAATGATCAAGTGTCTAATTCTACAAAAAAAAACCTGTAAATTATAAAAACCCTATTAAATTATAACTTTAAAATAGCGTTTACCCGAAAACCTCCACAGTTAAAAAGTCTACGGCGATTCGCGCAAACATCTCGCTAGGGAATTTTAAAGTAAGAGCGGTATTCCGGTGTCGAGCTTTTTATTAAATCCGGCTACGTGCTTTTACATCGCGGATAACTTAGAAAAATTGAGTCTGCCTTTTTATTAAACATTTTTGTTGTTTGTATTCAAATAACAACATTTTTTCCATACATTTTCCTTTTATTCACTCACAAATAGAACACTGCTATAGAAAACGGCACGAATTCTCTCGTTTTAAAACAGATGACAGCAGAAATTTGTCATCGATCAGCTGATATTGGGACATAATAATATCCCCAGATTTGTAGTGGACCGTAATGAGCCCAAACACCGAGTTATGAATTGCGTTTTTGTACTTTTTGTTACATTTAATTACGTTTTCAATATATTTTGTGGTTATGGTGCCTTTTATTTTTACTTTCACTGAATTTTAATTACGTTTGTGTGGCCGGTAAGTACCAACAATTATTATTCATTTGACCGAAAACTTACAGGTAAAAATTTTTTAATTCTTTTTCATTAGGGATCATAATTATTAATGTGTGTCTTGCTCGTTAGTTGATTTAATCGATAAGTAATAAGTTTCATCTCATCTGAACGCCGATTTTGTCGAAAAGTTACTTTGTGAAATTTTTGTTCCTAAAATGTCGTAAAGGTTAGGTTTCTAATGTATAATTTTTGCATTTTGCATTATCTAGGTAACTTTTTTCTGTTTCAAGAAAAATAAAAAGGGAAAAGTTGTACAAAATCGGGCAGGTTGATAAAACCGGGTACCGCCTAGTTCTGCCAAATGCCAAAACAGCTTTTAATATTATTAACCTTTAAAAATCAGCTATTTTATTTCGAAGGAACTATTTTTATTATTGTTATTATTATTATTATTATTATTATTATTATTATTATTATTATTTGGCAATAGTAAGGTTAAAATAAACTATTTAACATTATGTTAGCCTATAATATAGTAGTTGTAAAAGGTAACCATATTAATATGTAATAGGATAGCGAACAAACATATAATTCTGTTTTCTGGGTCTACGTACCTTACAAAAGTGAAATTTAGTAGATATTACTATTATTATTGAAGAAATAGTCCATACTTCAAGTGGAGTAAAAGATTGAAAGGGAAAGAAAAACTCTAAGTCTTTCTCCACTAATATATTCCAAATGAATCTTATTTAAAGATACCTCAACATGTTTCGAACATAGAAATGTTCATCTTCAGGAGAATTAAGATGTTATAAACCAGAAAAATAACTAGTATTAACGTTTTAAGCTAGGCTTTAAGATAGTGAGAATGACACATTAACATTCTAAGTCAGAAAAGCATCAAAAAGCAAAGAACCGAAGTATTAATTTGCCAGGTGTAGGGTAATAATAGTAAAATTAGAGGAAGCAAGGCCCATATGTGAAGCGAAATTAGTACAGCCGTAGAAAAGAGTAAAATTTAAATTTGAACATGCTGATGAAAGGGGAAGAAATAGTGATCAAGTGTGAGGAAAGTAATGTATAAAACAGTAAAATTAAGAGTGGAAAATAGTGTTAAAATTTAAGGGAGGTCGTCATAATGTGAGTAGTCGATTAACTGTAAAAGAGAAAATTCAGGTTAGTGAAAATACAATATGTGTATATGCAACTTACTTTCAAAATTTTTAAGAATAAAAATAGTAGTAATCCCTGAGTCTTAGGTTCAACATAATTAAAGAAAAGTTCAAAACTAAATAATTTTCAAAAGTGAGCAGTGAACCAAACAGCTGAGGATTTGGAAGTGACAAGTAATAGTATAAGATGGCTGAAAAGGAACACGGCACAGAGTAAAGAGAGTGTGTCGTGTGAACGACAAAGAAAAGTTAGACCGCACCAAGTATCCCTTGTGGCAGCATAGAGAAGTGATTATGGCGTTAGAGTCACAAAATCCAATTTCAACTTCCAAAAGTTAGTAAAATGGTATCAGGCAAAGATTCACACACTCTGAAAGCCTAGGTAAAACATGACTTAAAGTTAAATAAATTATCAAGATTAACA
This sequence comes from Polydrusus pterygomalis, assembly GCA_963969555.1. NCBI lineage: Eukaryota > Metazoa > Arthropoda > Insecta > Coleoptera > Curculionidae > Polydrusus > Polydrusus pterygomalis. The sequence continues at coordinate 15,619,837 of OZ018383.1, forward strand.
CTTGTATTAAGGGGAAATATCAGAAAAGCCGTAGGTAATATCACTAATAACTAATCACTGCGGGTTAAAGTTCATTGGTAAGGAGGCATAATAACACAAATAAAGAACTGTAAGAGGAGTTATGAAATAAAACCTATGATAGACCGTAAAAAGAAGAAGAAGAAAGAGACATAAATCTTATCAGAAATCTAGAGCATTAAAAAACTGAGTGCTGTTATGTTGAATTTGATCATTTAAGCAAACTGAATTGGGATTATTAAATAATTTGTTAATTTCTAAAATTTCCAGAAGGTCCAATTTGTTACCTTTATTGCAAATATGAAGGTAGTTGGTATTGGTATCTGGATTAAAATTGTGATCATTGGTAAAAACGTGTCTAGAGAAATTAGATTTAATTTTTGAAGGCGAGAGATTCTGATTCCTGGCTCTAGCTAATTCTTTACAATGTTCGTGGACTCTAACAGAAAACTTGCGCCCCGTATGACCTATGTAAGTGGCCTGACAAACCCGAACAAACCCGAAACATGTTGAGGTATCTTTAAATAAGATTCATTTGGAATATATTAGTGGAGGAAGACTTAGAGTTTTTCTTTCCCTTTCACTATTATTATTGTTTGTATGGCAATAAAATAAAGTTTTTAACATTGTTAGCCTACGAACAAGTTTAGAAATGTAACCGTATCAATAAATTGCATTTTAACGAACAAATTCCATAAAAACCACTTTTGGCTCTACGTACGTTACGTAAGTCAAAAACTGTTTAAGTAGGGTTTTCACTGACAAAAATTTTTATCCCTGGCTAAATTAAAGCTTTTAACTTTATGTTAGCCCACATACAAGTTTAGGAATGTAACTGTATCATAACCAACAAATTATATAAAACCGTATTTGGGTCTTCGTAACTTACGTAAGTCAAAAACTGTTAAATCGGTATTTCCAGTGTCAGAAAAATTAAATCCCTGGCTAAATTGAAGCTTTTAACTTTGTGTTAGCCCATAGAGGTACAAGTCTAGAAATCTAACCGTATCATAGCCAACAAATTCTATAAAAAACATATTTGGGTCTACGTACCTTACGTAAGTCATATATGGGGATTTCCTTGACAGTAAATGTAATATCTGACTGAACTCAATTAGTTTATGTTGAACTGTAGATATTGTATTTTACCTATAGGTATAATCTAAACAAATAAAACAAAAAAAAATCTGGAAATATGAGTGACAGAGTCCTATTTAAAGTTGCGTTTCAGTTAGTTCGCGCCAGTATTTTCAAGGTTTGGATAATTATAATATTATATAGTTTTTAAATCTATTTTGACACTTTATCTTTAAACCAACCATATAAAAATTTATATTTATTATTTTCATATTTATTATTACCTCTCTTAAATTATAATATTTATAAAACAAAACTTTCAAAAGAAATTATTACTATTATTATTATTTGGCAATATTAAAGCGGTAGAACCGATGAGACTATTGCATCAATTGTTTTAGAATGTATCACATGTATAATTTTCAAGTCCACTCCTAGAATTCATGCCAACTTATAAAAATTTTATAGACCAACATTGACAGAGTGTCACGTGTCTTTGCCTCCATCTTGCGAAAGTATTCAAAATGTTTACTATATCTCGCATAGTAAAATTTTGCGAAATACCAACAAGGTACTAATACCAAACCAGAACCTGTTTAAGTGAATATTTTATTTCTTCTTTACGCCCAATATAAACCGTCTAGGGCTGAGAAAATTTTTTTCTGTACATATTTGTTTTTCTTACAGCCAGAAAAGTCCGTATCGGCCCGGATGCGAGAAATTATGGTCATAAAAATGTCCGTGTAGCTAAAGGAGCCAAAACGATTGCATTTTGAAGGACCCAAATAAAAATAAGGGTTCAATAGAAAAGGGACGGTCCAAACACTCGGCCCATATTTATATGTGTATAAAAATCGATACGTTATCCTTATCAAAGGATCGATTTTTCAAACACACGAATAAAAGAGATGTTATTTTTTTTTATAAGTATACTAATAGGAAAGGTCAGTTGGATAAGTTCGAGAAAACAACCTAAAACAATATTTTGTTGGGATGGTTTAAAAATTCTTCCCCCCAATCGCTTTGAAATTCGATGCATTCTTTAAATAAAAAAACAATTCAAAAGAAAAATTTAAAACTCGTTTTTTTATTGAACGGTTAGCAAATTGTGTCCAATCTGGTGAGCTGTAACGTCCAATCCAGTAATTCTAATTTACAGCTGTTTAAATCAATATATGTACCTATTAAATAAAGAAGCAGTAAACACTTCTTATGATCAAACTAACTTGTCTTAAATACTGCAAATATATTTATAAGCAGCAGAAGTGATTAATAAAGAAGCTTTATGGTTCTAGTGACTTCGCAGGGAATTCTAGGACGATAGTGTATTTCACACTCTGACTGGCAATGAGATAAATTTGGGCTCTGTTAGCCAAGATCCTTCAAAAAATTGGAACAAATTACAAATATCTAATCTCTCATTCTCGTCTCATGATAGGCTAGGCAGGCAGATATCTCATAGGGTTCGGGATAGGATCCATAATACCCAATTGGAAGGTCTTACCCTGAAGGGTAAAAACAAGTGTGGGATTGCGTCTAATGATTGACAGTAGTGGTTGGCAGCCCACTTTACTGTTGGTCCCTCGGAGAGCTAACGAAGAGAAATAAATTCAACAAAACAAACATGTTTTAAATATTTCGGTTTGAACTCTGTAAGGGGTCTTAATAAATAGGAAATTTAACCAGTCTTTAAGATAATTATCTTCTTATTAATTCGATTGGCTGCCTTAGCTCTAGAAATTTAAGAGCCCTTATAAAAGGCAAAGAGGAGGAAGCACTTAATTGAGTTTTCTGACTTTTATTATACCTTATCTTTAGGGGTTACCTCTTACTGGGATAATATCGGTAAATTAGACTTTCGGGTATTCGCACACTAAGATTTTTTTTAAGTATGTCAAAAAAACAAATAATGTTCATCCAATGCCCAGCCTAAACTCCTAATCCTAGATTAATGAAAAAATATTTTTGATTGATTTTCTTGACGAATTTCAATATTTAAAAAAAAATCGCATATCCCTACTATACTAATTATAAAAGTTTTTGTGTATTTCAGTTTCCATTAGGCGAACTTATTCCCGTTTAAATGGCAAAACCCCTGTCAAAGAGAACAATATCTATTGTGAAAAACACGGCGAATATAATGAACCACTCTCTATGCTGCGCTGTATCTCCGTTATATAAGCGTCCTTTGATATATTGTTGGTTGATTTTAACGTTAATGCCAATGAGGCGCTGGCTGTTTTCGATGTGGATACAACGGCAACGTTGTAAAGTACTCCCGTTAAAATAACAGTTCGAGAAGGTTTTTTTTACGATTTATAATGAGCTTTTTCATCAAGTTTTTATCTTAGGTTAGGTTTAGAGTGGCAGACTTCTGGCACTGTCCAAACAATTTATCGTAGACTTATGAGGACCCTTGTAATACCACAGGTGTTCTGCGGAACCTATCCGCATTAGCCTACTGATGGTTAGCGCGACGGCGACGTAGAGCATAGAAGAAAAGGCAGCTCATTCAAATCACCGGTTAATAAACTTAGTGAGTCAATCCAGATCATTAAAGAATGGTTCGCCCAAAGCATTGAACTTTCTTCTCGCAAGGTTGGGACATTCACACAAGAAATGCTGAATACTTTCCTCCTCTTCTTCATCTTTGCAATTTCTGCAGAAGTCATTAGCTGGCGTTTGCATACGTTCGGCGTGTCTACCGAATCGGCAGTGACTACGGCAGTGATATTTCTTAGATTCTTCAGCCTGTTCTGTAATCAAGTAGGGGCCATAATTGCCTGGAGGTCCTACAGGTTGATAGCTCTGTCCAATTGCTTTGTGCAAGTTGTTTAGCTATCCAATCTATCTCCTCTTTGACTGATCCCAGTGGTATAGCCACAGTATTCTGTGCTAGTTCGGCAGACATACCTGTGCCTTCCCTGGAATCGGCAGCCTCGTTACCATCTACATACTGCAATGGTCAAGAACCCAACACAAGATGACCTGATGCAAATATGCAAAGATTGTTGTGACATTGCCTTACTTATTTTAATTTAATGCTGTTGGAATAAAGTACTTTTATCGCCGCTTGACTGTCTAAAGTTTTATCTTGCTAGATACAGCAAGAAAAATTAAATGGGCGGGGTCTGTTTTGTGATTTCTTTTCTTTATTTGTTTATACCGTGCGAGTAAAAATTATTTGCATTAAAGAGGGCTTGGATTAAAAAACGTAGAGCTTGGTTTAGATCACAATGATATGGGGGCGATATATCTAACCAAATCTAGGTTAAAATTTTGTCAAATGCATATCATGACATATATGCCAAACTAATGAGTAATAAGATAAGTAGACAAATACAAATTTATGTCTGTTGTTTACAAAATGAACAAAGTAAGAATATACAGAAAGAAAAAGAAAAATAATTACATGTATTCTGAGAATTCACATAGCCGGAGAGGTGGAACCAGGCTTCATCCGAAAAAAATGTCAGGTCTAATAAATTATTTCTTTCCAATAAATTTTGGGTAAACCATTAAAAGTAATTCCTGCGTCTTTCAAAATCTGCGGCTTGTATTTCTTGGAATACTTGCACTTTATAAGGAAATAAATTTAGCTGCTTCTTAAGAATAGTCCTGCATGTTCCATAAGATCTTCCCACTTCTTGGGACAGACGTATTATACAATTTGTTGGCGTATTTTGCATTATTTCACGAACGTTTGCAACAACTTCTTCTGTTCTTACAGATGGTCTTCCTGCTCCTTTTTTGTATTGTATGGAACCTGTTTCCCTAAACACAGCCACGGTTCTTTTCAGGCAATGATAAAAATCCCCAGCAATAAAGGCAACGTTAGGAAAATGTTCGTGAAAATCGCCCATGCACAAACCCGGATTGTATTGCCACTCACCATTTACTCTAACCCCGTTTCAAAAATACGCTTCAACCATGAATGTTTTGTGCTGTTTCGTAAAGCCCATTGTGTGAATTGTTCAAGAAATTGGAAAAATTACCGATGAATCAAATTACTTGTATTGACTGTCAAAGATGACGGAATAACTGATTGATTGTTAATTCAGCTAGTTACCGACACCCAAGAGGTATTAAGCTCTACGGCTAAGCATTACTTCCTTAGATGCAAGTCCCTCTTTGATGCAAATAATTTTTGCTCGCATGGTAAAATATCGCCTGCGTTCAGGCTGTAGAGTAAGAGTATAAATAATTATTTGCCATTGGCTAATTAGTTTTAATAGAAAACATCAAACATTTCCGTATAAAAAAAATCAAATAACCTTATATTAAACGTCGCTTATTACGTTGCAATACAAATAACTAAAGCCTTGACGCATTTCGTACATATTAAATTTGTTGCCGAAGTCAAACTAGAATTTACACTTTTTTTGTATTAACGCCAGTTGTAATTTCCTTTAGCTTATTACGTTTTCGTCGAGTTGCATTTTTGTCTCGTAAAGAAAAATAAATTGAAAGAGAAATAGTTGGATTTTTGCAGTGTCAGTTTGTCAGCTATAATTACTTTTCATTATACTTTAAATGTAACACTGATGAACGGTTTGCAAAATAATTTTATTCAATAATTAACAACCTGGAAATTTTACTGAAACGCAGAGATCACAATCTATCGGTCAGTCAAGAAACAAGAAGTCTAATACAAAAAGTCATCTGGCAGTATGCCAGACATGGTAAAGTTATTATTTCAAACCGTTTAAGCTTCTTTGGTGACGTGTTAATTTTAATCAACACATCGTCTATTCAGTTGCTTTATAGTGAATTTTGTTTCAGCTATACCGGGTGTTTCTTAAAAGACGTTCCCCCCTACAACTTTTCTGCATTTATAGATATTAAAATGAAATTTTGAAATTATGCATAAGAGATGAGTCTCCATTTATTGGCATAATTTTCAATTTGTTGGCACTTCCGGTTTGATCGGAAGTGACCTTGACTTTGGTATTTTAAATGGGATATCTTGTATATTTTTACTTATTGGGATTCAGCATACCATTCTGAGTAAAATCGCAATTTTAAAAGCATTAGGCATTATTGCCGCCCTGTCTTTTCTAAAGAAATATAAAGGCGGCTTTGAAAAACAATGGAATGGTTTTGAAAACCAATATATTATGGTTTTAAATTAAAATTGTAATGTCATTCGTTTATTAAACTACATTGTAAATCATATAGTTTTACTAGAAAATTAACAAATTGATCCTAATTTTTGTAGTGACCAGAAAAATTCTTCTGAAGCCGCAAGATTGTATGTCATGTATGTATTGTATCTTTTATAAACTATGACATTACAACTTTAACTTAAAGCCATATTGCTTTTCAAAACCATTCCATTGTTTTTCAAAGCCGCCTTAATAGTTCTTTAGAAAAGAGAGGGCGGCAATAATGCATAGCGCTTTTAAATTTGCGATTGGGATTTAAGGCAAATTTTTCAGTGTCAATTTTAAAATAGCATAGGAGTGTATGGTATCAAGTTGTTGGAAAAAAAATGCTCGTTTTAAATATCCTAGTAAACCACCATCGTTCCATTTGGAAAAATAGATTAAGGTCAAGAAAACAAAATTTCATTTTTGTACAACTGCCATTAAAAGTGACACTTTTAATGGCAGTAAAAATAGAAGTAAAAGTTTATTCTCGAAAATAAGCCATAATTTTAAAACCGTTTAATGAATCGAATTGAAAGTTGGCAGTATTAGGTTTTTATAAGCAAGAAATAAGAATTTGTAGAAATTTTTAAGTTTCACACTAGAGGGCGCTAGTTGCATACACTGGGCTTCATAAATCTATGATTTTTTTTCTTACCTGTGATATTTAAATTAAACAATTAAAGTTTCTTAGAGAAGGGCATTTTCTGAGTCAAAAAGGTGTACTTGATTGATCTTAATATCTTTAACGGTTTTCGAGATATTTCCCTTTAAACATCCCAAAGCATAAAAAAACATAGTACATAATTAAATTAATATTTTAAATTATCACAACGCAATACATTCGAAACAGTGGAACAAAAACAAGAAGCATCACTTTAGTAAATGTTGAAAGTGACCACCGTTGACCTCAATACACTTTATTAAACTTTTAACTAAATAAATAATAATATTAATAATAATATTAATAATAATATTAATATTAATAATAATAATAATAATAATAATAATAATAATAATAAAGTTTAATTTCAACACCCTGTATCTCTAGAACGAGTAACAATCCGGAAAACTTATATGACTTAATCGGCTTAGTTTGATGTGTAGTATATTCAGTTACTCTACGGCTCATACGTTATGGAACACCCTGTATTTAACTACTTTAAACCTGTAAGCTAGCACACGAGCTAAAGCATTCACTTTTATTTTATTTCATAACTTTTATTTTTATTAACCCCGTAAAGGACGCACAATGGATCAATTGTGACCTAAGTGCAGTGTAAAGTAGCTCAACCTTCACACCTTCCAGATCAAGAGAATGAAAATGAAAATTTCATGTAATTTTTCTCCTAGTTTTAGAAATTTCATTAAATTCGAAAAACAATTAAAGAATGTCGTCATCTTACACGGGAAACAATTTGGAAACATCCATTATCTCGGTTACGAAAACCTCATGTACGAACTTTCTTGAAAACTTTGGTTCTTGTCTTTTAGTTTCAAGAATTTTCCCGCATTTGGCTTTTACCAAGTTGCCTAATAACTTCTCCTGTATCAGACGGGTCAAGATGGAATCAGAAATAATTACAATCGCTTTTATATCGTCGATTAAATATTGGTTCGTTCTTTCGCAATTTTTTCTCATATTTAAGTCAATTTGACATATTCTTTATCATTGTTTTATTCCCACTAAGATAAGTTGCCTATTTTCAATAAAAGTTCTATTGGTAAATATTCAAATGTTTAGTTTGGTGGAGGTAGAACAAACCAATACTGAATCGACGATATGCAGTGATGACTGATCCTAACGACGATCAAGCAAAGACAGACAAATCATTTCATTCAGAAAATACAGAACACACTGAATCAATCAAAAAAATTATGATTATTTAGATATGTTTATGATACCTTTATTATCTGGACAGACAGCAACGAAGAGCTGATACGGTATTTGGAATATATTTATAGTATAAGACAATCCATTAAATTTACCATCGAAACAGAGAAACATTCCACTCTAAATTTTCTCGCTGTTTTTCGTCAAACGAAGTGCTGCATAACATAAAAACTTTAGTGTAGAGGAAACCCACTCACACGGGGCAATGCCTTAATGACGGATCGAATCATTTAAGCTCCATAAAGCAGGCCTTAATTCAACTCTTTATCACAGAGCATCTAACCTTTGCAACAATCCGGACGAACTAAATATTGAAATTTCAAACATGAAAAAAGATTGAAAGCAGAACGGTTACCCTGAGAACTAACTAATACCATCTCAAAACTTACAAATCGCGAAGTAAAAACTAATACAGAAACAAAAGAGGAGCAAGCATTTCTTACAATACCTTATGTCAAGGGGATTTCTGAAAAGATTAGAAGGATAACCTTCAAATCCGGAAATACGCTTAGAAGCTTTCTTACAAAAGTAAAACCCCCCTGTAATGAAAACACAAAAAATTGTATCTATCAAATCCCTTGCGAGTGTGGCGAATCGTACATTGGAGAAACACAAAGACCTCTCCCAGTACGAGTTAAAGAACAGCTTAAACATACTCAAAGAGGTGAAACTTCGAGGTCAGGTATAGCGGAACATGTATGGACCAACCAACATAATATACAGTGATCAGAAGCCAAGGTTTTGGATATGGAACAGCACTGGAAAAAACGAAAATTCAAAAAGGCAGCTTTCATGAATCAAAATACCTATATATTTAGTAAACCAAGTAAAGATATCCCCAATATCTGGAAGCCTTTTCTTGTCCAAAACCAACAGCTCAAACTTCACACTCCAATAAGCACGTAGGCTGAGTCATCAAGCTTCATTGCACATGGATAGTATTTAAGGCAGTAGCCTTAGAATTATAATTTAGTTTACAGTTGAAAACGGTTAGAGATACTAACTAATCGAAACGTTGTGTTAAGTAAAAAAATAAAGACAATGGAAGTCGGACAAGGTCATTTTTTTGATATTACGTCAATGTCTACGACCTTCAAACAAACACTGAATCAATATTTTTTTTTATAATAAAGACCATAACTTAAAATGTTAATATTAGTGTCCAAGTATTTCCCAAGAAAAACTGTACTGGATTTACCGACTTTATTCCAAGTTACAAACTCACACTGTATAATATATCTGATTAGAATGATTAGATGATTGCATAAAAATATTCCGTTAATCAAGATAAAATTGAAAGCTCTGTATAATTTGATTTCCAGCTTTACACTTTTAATTTAATTTTAAAAACAATTAAATACGGTCGTCTCCCTACACGAGAAACAATTTGAAAACATCCATTATCTCGGTAACGAAAACCCCAAGTACGAAATTCCCTGGGAAACTCTCGTCCTTGTTTGTCGGTTTCGAGAGTTTTTCCTTAATTTGGCTTGAGGATTTTAAGGAGTTGCATAATAGCCTCTCCAGTATCAAAACAGTTTTCGTTCGTTTCGGAAATAAGAAGGAACGTTGAGTTGAGACGAAGGAATGAGGAATAATTAAAATTGTTATTTAAATGGATGATACCGTGCGAGCAAAAATTATTTACATCAAAGAGGGATTGGATTAAAAAAAACGCAGGGCTTGGTTTAGATCACAATGATATGGGGACGATATATCTAACCAAATCTAGGTTAAAATTTTGTCAAATTCATATTTTGACATGATATTATGCCAAACTAATGAGTAATAAAATAAGTAGACAAATACAGATTTATTTTTGTTGTTAACAAAATTAACAAAGTAAGAATATACAGAAAGAAAAAGAAAAATAATTACATAAATTGTTGAAATTGGCCACCGCCATGCTCCAAGCAAAAATTCACACGTCTCATCATATTTTCGAAAGTGTTGACTAGCATCTCTGGAGAAATGTTACCACATTCTTGGATAATCCTTTCTTGTAATTGTTCTAAATTTGTATTTACATAATTCATACTTGCACTTTATAAGGAAATAAATTTAGCTGCTTTGTAAGAATAGTCCTGCATGTTCCATAAGATCTTCCCACTTCTCGGGACAGGCGTTTTATATAATCTTGTTGGCGTATTTTGCATTATTTCACGAACGTTTGCAACAAGTTCTTCTGTTGTTACAGATGGTCTTCCTGCTCCTTTTTTGTGTTGTATAGAACATGTTTCCCTAAACACAGCCACGGTTCTTTTCAGGCAATGATAAAAATCCCCAGCAATAAAAGCAACGTTAGGAAAATGTTCGTGAAAATCGTCCATGCACAAACCCGGATTGTATTACCACTTATCATTTACTCTAAAACCGTTTTAAAAATACGCTTCAACTATGAATGTTTTGTACTGTTCCGTAAAGCCCATTGTGTGAATTATTCAAGAAATTGGAAAAATTAGCGATGAACCAAATTGCTTGTAACGACTGTCAAAGATAACGGAACAATTGATTGATTGTTAATTCAGGTAGTTACTGACACCCAACAGGTATTAAGCTCTACGGCTAAGCATTACGTCTATAGATGCAAATATTTTTTGCTCGCACGGTATTAAATTATATTTCCTTATCAGTTATTGTATCGATTGTTGATAACTTAAAATAAAATGCATGCACGCACTGTGCGCAGAATGCCGAGAATATTTTTTTTGTTTTTTCCCTGTAAGAAAATAAAAAAAACCCTCATTTTGGTGGTGCACATCTAACATGCTTGCTAGTAAACTACTTGTAATCTAGGCGCATCCCAAATGTAATCAAGGCAACTCAGCAACTAGAAAGCGTTCCCAGGAGATGTAAAATAAAAACAAACTAAAGAAAGCGATATAAAATGCGTCGTAAGCACGAACCTCATATAGGCAGTAAGCAGTTTGTATATTGGAGGAGCTACATTATCTTACTGAATAAAAATGACCTTTGTACCGTGCGAGCAAAAATTATTTGCATCAAAGAGGGCTGGTTTAGATCACAATGATATGGGGACGATATATCTAACGAAATCTAGGTTAAAATTTTGTCAAATTCATATTATAACATGATATGCCAAACTAATGAGTAATAAAATAAGTAGACAAACACAAATTTATTTTTGTTTACAAAATTAACAAAGTAAGAATATACAGAAAGAAAAAGAAAAATAATTATATGTATTCTGAGAATTGACATAACCGGAGAGGTGGAACCAGGCTTCATCCGAAAAAATGTCAGGTCTAATAAATCATTTCGTTCCAATAAATTTTGGGTAAACCATTTAGAGTAATTCCTGCGTCTTTCAAAATAGGCGGCTTGTGTTTCTTGGAATACTTGCACTTTATAAGGAAATAAATTTATAGCTGCTTCTTAAGAATAGTCCTGCATGTTCCATAAGATCTTCCCACTTCTTGGGACAGGCGTCTTATACAACTTGTTGGCGTACTTTGCATTATTTCACGAACGTTTGCAAGAAGTTCTTCTGTTCTTACAGATGGTATTCCTACTCCTTTTCTGTGTTGTATAGAACCTGTTTTCAGGCAATGATAAAAATCCTCAGCAATAAAAGCAACGTTATAAAAATGTTCGTGAAAATCGTCCATGCATAAACCCGGATTGTATTGCCACTCACAAACTTCCCCCACTAACCCCGTTTCGAAAATACCCTTCAACCATGAATGTTTTGTGCTGTTCCATAAAGCCCATTGTGTGAATTGTTCAAGAAATTGGAAAAATTAGCGACGAATCAAATTACTTGTAACGACTGTCAAAGATGACGGAATAACTAATTGATAGTTAATTCAGGTAGTTACTGACACTCAACAGGTATTAAGCTCTATGGCTAGGCATTACGTCCATAGATGCAAGGCCCTCTTTGATGCAAATAATTTTTGCTCGCACGGTACTTCTATCAATTTTATATTTAAAATATGACGTTCATCATTTCTTTTAAAATTTCTCTTAAAATGCACAGACGTGAAGAAAAAGGACAAGTTTAACATATTAGAGATAGAGACCGAAAGCAACTGAAGGTATCGAACGGTAACGGAGCGGTGTTATTCTTAGAGTATTTTTAGTCTACCACAGACGCCATAGGTCCAAGGCACATGCTTCCCACAGTGCTCAGTGGGTTCGCTCGTAACTGAAACAAAAGCTTAAGCTCCTATATTTAAGGGAAACAGTTCGGAGAGAACAAGAATCGGATGAGGCTTTTAAAGCATTGATGCTGTTTCGGTTCGGTTCAGTTCTAGGGTAATCCAATACATTCCCACAAGCCAAAAGCCATCATAGGCTATTCATAGATACCCAATAAATTAAACGGTTTTCAACTGTAAGCTTACAGGCTTTAATGCTACAACCACTTCTTAACTAGAATGGGAACTACTAAAAATCGCTGGAATGGACGGGCACGAGCAGACACAATTTCTGGAATCTCGGACTTGGGGCTTTGGCTACCGAGATAATGGCCGCAATAAATTAAATTTTAAATTGTTTTCCGTGTGCAAGGGCTTAATTCATAAATTTCGTTGCGAATTAGAGGAATTAAACATAATTGAATTAAAAGGGAGCGGGGTTGTCATAACATGAAAAAAGAAGCGACTATTAAATCAGCCAATTTTGTAAAATAATAAATGTACAGGGGCATGAACGTCTAGATTTTATTGGTACAGATTTCTGGTTAGTGTCAACTGCTTTACATTTTTCCCATTGCCAAAAGCTAGTCAGATATCGTGCGAGCAAAAATTATTTGAATCAAAGAGGGCCTTGCATCTAACGACGTAATGCTTAGCCGTATAGATTAATATCTGTTGGGTGTCAGTAACTACCTGAATTAACAATCAATCAGTTATTCAGTCATCTTTGACAAAAGCAACTATGCTTTTTTGCGGTTGCACTCACCCCACTTCACCTTACTTGTTTTTATTATAAAAGGATTTATTTTTTTATTTTATTAAAATTAAAATAGTTTAACTGTGTTAAATAAATGAAAAAAAAAACGTAATATAATGTAATAATATATCACAAAAACCATACAATGCATTTTTTTACCCGATGTTGAAACCTTATGTTTTTTTTAGCTGAAATTTAAAACACGTCTGTCTTAGTTTGGAAAAATATCACTCACCAATATAATTTAAAAAAAGGCTTTAATGGTGTTTAATACCATGCCTTATTTTTTGTCAATGTTTAACTGAAAAAAAAAAAAGTCGTTAAAAGTAATTTGATTCATCGCTAATTTTTCCAATTTCTTGAACAATTCACACAATGGGATTTACGGAACAGCACAAAACATTCATGGTTGAAGTGTATTTTCGAAACGGGGTTAGAGTAAATGGTGAGCGGCAATACAATCCGGGTTTGTGCATGGACGATTTTCACGAACATTTTCATAACGTTGCCTTTATTGCTGGGGATTTTTATCATTGCCTGAAAAGAACCGTGGCTGTGTTTAGGGAAACGGGTTCTATACGGCACAAAAAAGGAGCAGGAAGACCATCTGTAAAAACAGAAGAACTTATGAAACATGCAGGACTATTCTTAAGAAGCAGCTAAATTTATTTCCTTATAAAGTGCAAGTATTCCAAGAAATACAAGCCGCATATTTTGAAAGACGCAGGAATTACTATTAATGGTTTACCCAAAATTTATTGGAAAGAAACGATTTATTAGACCTGACATTTTTTTCGGAGGAAGCCTGGTTCCACCTCTCCGGTTATGTGAATTCTCAGAATATACGCATGTGGAGTAGTGAAAATCCCCATTTTTTTTCACATTGCACCCTCAAAAAATTGGTGTCTGGTGAGCTGTTCCTCGAAGAAGAATAATTGTTGGTCCTATTTTTTTCCATGACACAGTTACAGCACAGCGGTATAGAGATAATATTTTGAATCCATTTGGGGAGCAATTACTTGACGACGAACTACGTTTTGGATATTTTCAACAGGACGGTGTAACCGCCCGTACAGCCGCCTAAACGATTAACTACTTACGCAATTTTTTCGACGACAGATTGATCAGTTTTCGATCAAACATTGAATTCCCACCTAGATCACCTTGTTTAACGGTTATGGATTACTTCGTTTTTCCTCATTTAAAGAACACTATTTTTAAAACACCAGTTGTAAATTTAGAACAACTACAAGAAAGGATGATCCAAGAATGTGGTAACATTTCTCTGTAGATGCTGGTCAACACTTTCGAAAATATGAAGAGACGTGTAAATTGATGCTTGGAGCATGGCGGTGGCCAATTTCAGCAATTTATGTAATTATTTTTCTTTTTCTTTCTGTATATTCTTACTTTATTAATTTTGTAAACAACAAAAATAAGTTTGTATTTGTCTACTTATTTTATTACTCATTAGTTTGGCATAATATCATGTCATAATATGAATTTGGCAAAATTTTAACCTAGATTTGATTAGACATATCGTCCCCATATCATTGTGATCTAAACCAAGCACTACGTTTTTTAATCCAAGCCCTCTTTGATGCAAATAGTTTTTGCTCGCACGGTATATAAGGTATGAGACTTTACTTCTGCCTGGATAAGTCTCCAACGATGTTCGTGATTGACTGGTAAGGGAATGCTAAGAGGAACTAGTGTCCCTGGCAAAAGCTAACAAATTATTACTACAATTGGTACCTGGTACCATGTCATGAAAGTATTACAGGAAACGAGAAGGCTGCCGAACTTACACGAATGGGTTCGGAAAAAGAATTATAGGCCCTCGGAGTCCCAAGGTGCACAATACGAGATACCATAAAACGATGGACAAAAAATGAACACAAAATCTCCTAGAACAATAGACAGACATTAAGCCATAGCAAATCTTTCAGGAAAGACCCAGACCAAATCAGGATTTTGTAATTATTATTTCAGGAAAATTTTTCGTTAAATAATAATTTTTCTATGTAGCAAGGTAAGAGGATATAATTAAATCAAATCTAAATATTAATGTGAAAGGTAACATAAAGACTAACACCACCCGTCGAAAATTTGCATGAAAGAGAATAATTAAAGCCCCCAGGCAATAAACTAGCTTATTGGGTAGGCAAGTTGCTTGGAAAGGCGAGATTTCGTTTAGTTATTCTTGGCTGGTGTTTATTTTGGATCTTATCGGTATATTTTGCACTCTCTAAGCTCTTTTGATTAAATATTAAGAGGCTTAACATTTTTAACGAGTTAGTATCGAGAAATATTTACTTTTGCAAAAACTGTTTATTAAATTAAAATGTATTTTAATTAGGTAAATTATAATCATTCCCGGGGGTTGATACTTGTCATCTGTCATGTGTCATCAAACGGCCAGCCATGCTATACCTTTGGGAGTTTAAAATGTGATATTATATTGGTTTGTACAGCAAGAGTTAAGATGGACAATCCACTTGACCGGTACGTTTTCTACAGTGTCACCAGTAAAATCATCATCATATCATCATATGGGATTTTTTTTATTAATAGCTTTATTCGAAATTTGACTTTGGCATCAAGTTCTGCTTCGATCGAGATGAAAATTAAGCAAAAAAATAGTAGTCACGTGATTAGCATTATCTGCCAAATTTTAATTTTTTCAAAAAATAATTCAAAAGTGGAGTTATTTCTGAAAATATCGAAAAAGTTATTAGAAAAAGTTTTTTTAAATGCAGTTTCTAGCCCACATGCAAAATTTCAGCTGCATAAGATAATTTTGATTTTTTACCTATATTTTGCAAAATAAGACTTAACGCAACCTACATAAAACATCTCAGTTTTGACAAGGCTTTATTTCAGATACATTTTCTTTAAAGTAGCGCCATATTAAATGTGTGTTTTTATACAAAATCAAAATTGTGCTATTAAAATTTGGTCGCATGTGATGCAAAGTTTATTTGTTTTTGACCCTGTATAAGACAACGTTATAAAATAAGTATTTTTGAAAACGTAGTGTGTGCCTGAAAGTAAAAAAATAAAAAATAAAGTAAAGGTGTTTTAAATTAAATCGTTGAAAATAGATAAACTTTACGTTAAGTTAAACTAAAATTTATTTTCCACTTAAGGAACACTTTACTGAAGACACTGTGTTCTTTTTTGTCTTAATATTAAGGTGTATTACGTTCAGACACAAACTAAGTTTTCAAAAATAGTTATTTTATGAAGTTACCTTCTACAGGGTCAAAAACAAATAAACTTTGCATCACATGGGACCAAACTTTAATAGCCCAATTTTGATTTTGTAGAAAAACACACATTTAATATGGCGCTACTTTAAAGAAAATGTATCTGAAATAAAGCCTTGTCCAAACTGAGAAGTTTTATGTAGGTTGAGTCTTATTTTGCAAAAGTGATGCAATTTACAAAATATAGGTAAAAATTCAAAATTATCTTATGCAGCTGAAATTTTGCATGTTGGCTATAGAAACTGCATCTAAAAAAACTGTTTCTAACAACTTTTTTCGATGTTTTCAGAAATAACCAAACTTTTGAATTATTTTTTGAAAAAATTAAAATTTGACAGATAATGCGAATCACGTGACTACTATTTTTTTGCTTAATTTTCATCTCGATCGAAGCAAAACTTGATGCCGAAATCAAATTTTGAATAAAGCTATTAATAAAAAAAAATCCCATATGATGCGGACTTTACTGGTGACACTGTACTTACAACCAAATTTACGAACCTTACTTAAAAGTTGTTATTTCAATTACATACCAAAGAAAAAAACGTGAAAATTAGCTCGCTATAAATATTGATTAAAGGGATTTTTTGGTGCACAAAATTCCGAAAACTATACAGAAACAACCAGTAACGGACATGGCCTAACCGCTCATAGGAAATTAATTTGGCTGTTAATTTTAATTGGTGTCTGCCCGAATTAGTCGCCAAGGTAATCGCTTTAATTTTGCATATATATGCCTGCCTAACAGCAAAATCATTTGATGTAATTTGCATTGCATGAAATGGAGTGTGAAGAGAGATTTTCATATGTCTGTCAGTAGGAGGAATTTGCATTTATCGAACGCCAAATGGATTGGTGAGAAGAAAGGCAAGTTCCATGTTATCTTTAACAATGAATTTATCGTATGAATAGCTTTGTTTCATAATCATTTCATCCTAATAATACGAAACTAATAACATAAACCCATCATCTTCTTTACCCTGTTTAAGAGCAACGAAGTGTGTATTATGATATTTATTAACAACAGTAACAAATGGAAAATATTTCACACTGAGAAGTTCAGAAGCAAGTATGCTGGTTTAAAATATTAATTCGAAAAATATAATCACACCAAGCCCATCCCACTTCTGATTCTGGTGTAATATTTACCATAGTGTAGTTTGACTTTAGGGCTTCGATCCGGAATATTAGACAAAATTATTTTTCTTTGTTTAACAGAGTTTTAATTTATTCACAGACTTTTCAGTGCGTGAGTTCGCTGTGACGCCCTTAAGAAAGTATATTTATAAGTAAGAAAACAAACTTTTCACAAATGAGCGCGAAACAGTTGGAAAGTAATGGATTTTGTAAAGGCAAGGTTGAAATTATTGTGTGAAATTAGTCCCTAACCTTGATAAAATTCGTATATAAACGTGCCCCATATAACAAGCAGTGTTAATAAAGTTTATTTTATGGTTATTATTACTGGCGCGGAAAAAACTATAGCATTAGCGTTTTAAGACCGAACATGGTGATTCACGTTGAGTGGAGAAAGACGATTCCTGTAATTTCCTTTATACTGGAAGTTAAGACAAACTTGTGTATATTTAGCATTTTTAGACATCTTATTAAAACTTAAAACAAATATTTGCCAACCTTTAATTTAAAAGTCCCTACATCGTTCACACAGACAATCATTAGCCCCACATACACCAACATTTAAGTTGGACTGATTTGATCCGTTCGGATTTGGTCTGCGACAGTGGCGGCTTGTGCATAAGAGCACATGAGCACGTGCCCCCCTAGTTAAAATTTAAATTGTTAAAATTCAAAATAAAAAAAATCTATAGGTACTAGTTACCGTTTTGTGAATTATCATCACCCTATCTTTTACGTAACGTTAAATTGCGATATCTTTACTTTCCCTATTGCTAGATGTTGCGTCGAACAAAAAATTTCGCTTAAACCGCGGTGACTCATGCGCTTGAACGGCATAACGACCGGCAGAATACGGTGCCGCCGCATGATACAATAAATTCTTTCTTTGTATCATTGTGCCGCCGGTGCCAGAAGTTTTTAATGTTCAGAACGGCCGCAATCTTTTCACGAGTCGAGGAGCACGATAGCTCTATCTTTGTTTTATAGCTAGTTTTATTTTCGATCTCATTCTATCTTTATGGCACAAATTTCTGGTGATCATGAGGTTTAGGCACGTTATGATTAGTCAACTTTAAGCGAAAGTGCTCGTTTGTTCTGAATTATGTTTTCTAATTCGATTTTTACTCTGCTGTTGTGCTGCGCCAGCCCTTAGTTGGTGTTTTGTGGCGCCAGCTGGCTGAGTCTTTTAGTGATTTATGTAATAGTATGTCCGCGGTTTTATTTTACGGCTTCTTTAAAAAATAATAAATAATATAAAAATGACGGCAACGGTCTCGGTGCAATATTTAAATAATTGCAAAAATACAGTGAGTTTTTAAAAAAAGTCATTCTCAGGGTTAAGTTTCGATGATAAGATTATTGTAAAGAATGCGGGAAAACCAGTGCCTAACCTCCAAATAACGCAACTAAATAAAGGTCAAAAACGGGACTTTAAAAGAGTTTTTAAGACTTTAGGAGTGCATTGTATGAAAAACATGAGTGGCTGTGCGGATGTGAAAAGCAGAATAGTCTATTTTGTTTCCCGTCTTTGTTATTTGCCGGCGAAAAGGCAGAACCGTGTTGGGTTAAAAGTGGTGTTAATCGTATTGGTAAGCTATTTATTTATTTTATTGGAATCTTTTTAAGGAAGGGTTGTTAAAAATATCGGCCAGGACACAAATGCACAATATTTTGATGTTTAATAAAAAAATTACACATACATGTCAGTACCTACCTATATTATAGGTAGGTATGTACCTAATTAGGCTCATTTAAGTTCATATTAAGCGATCTTTACATCTGTGAAGTTCTTCGTGAATTTATTCATGAAGTCACTTTAGGGCTAACTTTGATAATGTAAATGGTCAACTTGGACGTCAAATAAATTCGTGAATTTCTTCGTAAAATTATTCACGAAAATTTAACATGCAAAATAATCAGCTGATGCACAGTGTACTAAATGCTACCGACTTCACGAATAAATTCATGAATAAATTCTCGAAGAACTTCATAGCAACAAAACAACATGACCTTGAACTTCCAAAAAAAAATCCGTACCCCCTGCCGCGTTTCCCGTATTTGTGAACCCCCAGACATTCATGTCACGAGCCGCCACTGGTCTGCGAGCTAGGCTCGGCACGTACCAAAATTCTCATTTTTGGGCAGCGAAATTTGGTTCGCCGACTTAATAACCCGATTAGATTCGCCTGATTAAATCTTCTCGTTAATGGGACAAAAAAAACTCCACGCTTTATAACAGTTTTGGCTTGGCTCGCCATCTTTTGGAATTCCTGAAAGATTTAACCAGTGGTTTTAGATCGACTCGGATTTATTTGCACTCGGTGAGTTTTAAAAATAAATACCAATCGTAAAAGATGCGCTCTAGCTTGTGACATAGCGTATGTATTTATTGCCAATAAACAAAAATTAAAAAAACGGAGCAAGTGAGTAAAAAAAATGGATTTCTCGTAGAGATGAACTGAGTCATATGTTACTCTTGAAAGAACTTCAACAAGACGAGCCAAATGATTTCCGTAACAATTTAAGGATGGTTAATGATACTTTCAGATATTTGTTAAGTATGATTGAAGTACATTTGAAAATAAATTCTTTTGACAAGTAACGTGAATCGGCAGACATTATTTGTTATTATTATTATTTTAATTTAACCTCAAACCAAGTTAAACGACTTGATACGCGTCCCAAATTAACCTAGCGAATCTACTGACGGGTTAAAACCGGCTGATTTCATCCGTGGCAGATATTACACGGTCCGATGAAGCTCGGCTCGCCACATACACGTAAAGTTTTATCGGCTTATTTGGCTCGTGCCATATCAAATTCGTTAAGTTATCCGATGGGCTAATGAATTGATGAAAGATTGATGAATGGCCATGTATTCTTTGAGCCAGAAAAAGTCAACATGCAAAATATGAGTTGCACCTGCCCTGTAGATGGGCATCTTTTTCTTATGCCTTTGGCGTATTTCTTTCCGACACGTCTATCTATTATTCTTTCATTCGGTAATCTCGGAAAGTCGCAGAGCCGTCAAGTTTAAATCAAAAATACAGATTAAACGATTTAACGAAAAAGTATTAAAGATGATTCATCCTTATTAGTTTCAAAGTTACTAAACTTTCTTCTCGTATAGGATTTTACATAAAAAATTAATTTTATAATCATATCTCAATAACGGTTAGAGATAGGTATAAATTATTATTAACAAAAGTTACGAAGGTTTTTTAAGGTATCCAAAAAAGCAAAAATATACAGGGCATTCTATTTGAAAAAATAAAGTTGGTCATAACTTCCAGTATAACCGGAAGTGACTCAAACGTAAGAATATAATATTTTAAAGATCAAAGTCGATTATACTTGCTGCCGAATTTTAAAAAAGATAACTTAACTCGTTTTCGAGATCTTCTTATAGGCCAAAAAAAACGTTTATAAATGGTTTAAAAATTATTTAAATAACAAGTCACAAAAAACAAAAATATCAAAAACATATTCAAATAAAAAAATAAATAATATAGGAGTTCCTCAAGGAAGTATACTAGGTCCAATATTATTTATTTTATACATCAACGATATGCCTTTAGTTTAAAAAATGTGTAAGTTATAAATGTTTGCTGATGACACCTTAATTTACATTATTGTTTTAAATATTTTTGATGGTCTAAATACTCTAAATTCTGAAATAAATATATTATTAAATTGGCTAAAAGTATATAAATTAAAATTAAATATTTCAAAAACTAAATGTATGGTTATGGGTAATAATTTAAATTGTCAAAATATAAATGTTGTAATTGATAGTGAAAAATTGGAATTAGTAAACAGTTTTTAATATTTAGGGATAATCATTGATTCAAACCCTAAAATTTTTTAATTATTTTGAAAATTATTATATCGAAGATTGCCAGGTTATTTTAAAATAATCAGTTCTAATTTAAGTTTGTTTTCTAAAAAAAGTGTATTTAATACTATAATATTACCACATTTTCTTTATTGTTCTTCCATTTTATATTGTGCTAGTGAGGAAATATTTGATAACTTACAAATTTTGGAAAATAAGGCAATGCGGATTATTTTAAATTGTGACAAATATACAAAAATTAATTTTATGTTGAAAAATTTAGATTGGTTAAAGGTCAGACATTTAATTTTTTATTTAGTATGTATCTTTATACATAAAATTAAAAATAATTTATAGCCTGATTGTTTAAAAATTTTTTGTTCTTTTAATTATGACCATCATAATTATAAAACAAGAACTAATCAAAAATTTTATGTGGATAGAGTGTCTAAAACATTAGCTTATAAATCTATTTTTTTTTTTATAAAAGTTTGATAGAATATAATAATTTAGAAAATTCTATTAAATCTCAAAAATCATTAAAACTGTTTAAAAAAACTTTAAAATTACATTTAATTAAAAAACAAAATGATACGTAATATTTAATACAATTTGCAAAATGTTTAACTTTTCTGTCTGTTTTTGTTAAAAGAAGGTTGCGTTTTAAAATTTAAAAATAAATCTATAAAATTGTGTTAAAAAAAATGTATTAAAAAATATTCAATTGTAGCTTTTTGCTAAATAAAACATGTTACTACTACTACTACTACTACTCGACGTAAATAACCCTGTTTCTACATAAAACACAAACTCGCATAGTTCCAATCAAAAATAAAATGATAATCATATGCAAACTAATTGTGGTATGAAAAAACAATCGAGTCTCATATTTCTCAATGTTATAACCAACAAAAAGATGTGTGTCATCTTCAAATCAATAGTGTCTAGCAAAAACACATTCGGCATTTATTTACATTTTACTCGCTTGTCGGCAAACCTTCATCACGGGTCAAATAAACCCAGTTTATTATTTATCCCTCAGCACCCGTTCCCGAAGCCAATTTTATTGGAAAAGGGGCCAATGTAAATTAAGGAAACAAATACAAACACAATTCCCAGTGCTTTGGTTCAAACACAAGGAAGCCAGAAGCCCTTATTGGCCACTCAAGGAAAGGAGGTCTATTAGGGTGTGGCGTTTGATTAACATATCGGTTTTTAGGTTATGGATTTAAGGTTAAATGTAAATATGAAATATCAGAAATCATTTTTTTTTTTAATTATCGTAAAGTGATACCATATTTTTTTTTAATTTCCAGGCTTTGGAATACCTGTAAATAGTATATTACCTAACAAGTGTTCAAAGTGGTACTTTTCAAACGACGAGGTGTTTAGCACGAGTGCGGGAATCACTTTTCCACGAGTAATGTAGACAACCTTTTTTTTTTATATTTTCATCATACAAACTCCTAATGGTGCTCAGAATTAACGAAATAAAGAGTACGTATTGAAAAAAATATTTCAACACGCGTGTGATTAGTATATTACATAACAAGTGTTGAAAATGGGACACTTCAAACGAAGAGGTTAGCCGATTGCGGAAAATCACTTTCAGACAAGTAATGTACACAATTTTTCCTACGACCATACAAAATAATCAAAAAGAGTTTGATTTGTGTAGAGTTGAAAAATTTATTTCAACTCTAGAGTTGAAAAAATAAAAACAATGTTCACTTAGACATTTTAATTTACCTAGATTTAAATAAAAAGAATAACTTTTTCTCCTATTTGCTTACGCACATCATACCTACCCAAGTAGCAATTATAGACACAAACTGGACACAAATTCTTTGCTGAGAAACGTTTCGAAACATTTTCGATTAAAAGTATTTAGATTGTGTGGAGACACATGTGTTTCGAAACTTTTGCGACACATTTTCGAATTTAGTTACTAGAAACGATTAAGAACTGTTAGTTTCGAAATACTTTCCAAACTACAGTATCGATACATTTAGGAAACGCACAAAAGAAAATTTTCGAAACATTTTTATATAATATTATGAAATTGTGTTTAGACACGTGTGCTCCCAAATTGTAGCGACACATTTTCGAATTAAGTGATTCAAAACAAATTGGTATTCTTCTGCTTTGAAATATTTACCAAACAGTGATATCCATTTAATTACGAAACTTGCGCTGAAAATAATTTTCGAAACTGCCAGAAACCTTTACACTACCGCACCCGGACAATTATTATAACCTCGATTATAACCAATAAATTGTACATTTTTGTTTTGTTAATATGGGAAGAAAACAACAGTTTAAACATTCTTCGCGGTTTTACAAGGCACTAAAAAGGAAAAAGAGTGAAATTGAAATTCAAAAGGAAAAATTAAACCACAACCTGATTTTTTAACTAGCGATGTCCCATCGACAATCGGCCAAAGTAGGTGGTCTCCGACTATCCAGCTGGTCGGCACAGCCGTTAGGACCAACCTACTTTTTTCCTTTGTCTCGACAATTGAGTACATGTTTTAGATTATTACTTAGGAATAAGTTATAAGTAAGTTTTATTAAACGTTCAACAAAGTACAAACCAATTTTGTAGGTTATATGTCACAGAAAGTGTAAAGTGGTAGTGTATACCGTGACGGTATACAGAAGTTTTATGCTTCTAAGCTTAACCTTCCTCTTGACGGGACTGTGCATTTTTTACTTTAGCGACGTTTGTTTCGCATGGTTTCGGTACAATATCGAAACATTCTTCATGTTTCGACACATTTTCTATGAATTATAGCTACATGATTATCGAAACATTATAGAAACCAAATACTAGAAATTGTGTGTCGACTCCATTTTAGACCAGAATAATTCTCGCTTTCTGGCGGCCATTTTGACAAATTCATTTTTATATTATTAAAATGGACTTTAATTAACTTCCTGCGTCATTTGAAATGTAAAAAAGTGGTTACATTAGTTCCATTTTGCTAGCTTAATCAATTGAAAGAAGAATTAAGTAAAATTTTAAAAATATTTAAGATTTTATTTTTTGACAAAGTATTTATTTTGTGTGTAAATGTCAATATACCGGGAGCGTCTTAAGAATATAAAGCTAAATTACTAAATTGCACGATAAAATTTATTTCGTCAACGATTTTTGGATCTCCTCTGCAATAAACCATACGAAAAAAATGTATCACTTATAAAAAATACTCTGGTGACAAATTCATTATGGCGAAATTATGCTGTCATTATATTGTTTACTTTCTTTTATTTTACAACCTGCAGAAAGATAGATATTATATATCTAATTATTTGTTTCAATAATGTTTCCGTTTTGACAATTTACAATTCCAACACTCAGCGCCCTCTTTGTAAAATGAACTTTCACTCGACACATTTATGGAAACATGTTCCAAACATTTCTGAAAAATTTTCGAAACATTTTCGATAAAAGTTTCGATTTTGCGTCGAAACAGCGAAAGTCACAGCCCGTACCAACCACTTGGAAACACGTGCTAATGCGCCATTTAAAATGTATACGTTTCGAAAATATTTCCATACATGTTGCCAACAATTTCCAATTTGTGTCGGAAACAGAAACAATAGTTTAGACACATTTACCGTAATGTGTCTAAAAATGCTACTTGGGTACTATCTATGGACAGTGAATAAATTCCGTTTCTGATTTTTTAGCTGCTTGCATTATTTCAATAAAACAATAATATACCTAAATATACATACAAAAACAACAAAACACAAAACTGAAACATAACCTCAACATTATAGAAAGATAGAGATGGAGTTAAATATCGATAGCTTGTTAATTATAAAAGTTCTATCTATATTCAATTTGTTTTGAATATTGCTAAAATAAATTTACTTTCTTAAAGCATACTCACTTGTCCTATATCCTTAAACATTGTATGGATATTTTTATCCGAGATAATTGTAAAATTATAAATCGGTATTTCCTAGGGTATTCTATTTCTGCTCTATACCTGCCCCTTTTTTTTCTGTGGTTCAACTCAGTTGACAATGTTGACAGGTTTGATGGGTTGCCTGACATATTTCCCCTTTTTAATATATTATTATTTTTATCATAAATACTCTTAGGTTCCCAAAAATAACGAACAAAAAGGATTTTTTTATAATTGCAGTAATGCCCTAGTGTACTTTACCCCACCCAGCACCCCAATTCGCTCCTCGGGTTCCGTAAGTTTGTTATTTTTTTAAATAGTTTTGCTGTCACATTCGTCTGCCATCAGCTGTTTTATATTTCAACACGCGTTTGATATAAAGGACTTTCTAGCCAAGTTAGGCATGCTTAATTTCTTATTTACTTGATTACTAACTATTTATTTCATAAGAGTTTTCTTAAATATTCTAATAGATAAATTAAATAATTGAAATTTCTTTTTCAAGATGTGTAAATGGTAATAAAAAGTGTTACCTTTATGCCGAAGCTGAAGTGTGTTAAGAACAAAAGCAATTTATATTAGCCCTACCTAAAAAAAAGTAATAAAACCGAAAAAAAAGTCTTAAAAAGCCAATAAAAACGAAAGGGATGTTAGAGCAAATCCAGTTTTAATGGATTACATTTTTACCTTAATGTGAGAATACAGCGATGGCGGATTTCAACTTGGATCACCGATTTTCTTGCGTACTTCTTAGAGAAATTACAAAAAGCAAATATATATTAATGCAATAAAGTGGGATTATTATAACAAGCATTATGAGAAAAATGTATTTTGGCAGATAAAATTAAATAGTTACTTCCTACGCATTACCAATAGAAATATAAAGTGTGTATCAGCCAAATGGAATAAATTCGATAATAAATACATGGAGGCGTGTACGAAAAAACGCTCGGACACGTCGATTGGTATTTCTAGTTGCGCATTTTTTTCAATAAAAACTTTTTATACAGGATGTGTGTATGTTATGTAACAGTGGTCAATACCAACTTTCTTATTTTAAATGCAACACCCTGTATATTATTTAATTTTTGGATTCCTCAGAAATTGTAGACATATTTTATGTGCAATATCCTATACATATCTTCAACTTATTAAAACCTTTAAAAACCCTTTAAAATAAAGCATTAAAAAATGTATTTACGCTTCCTTTGCGATGAACTGTATTACCCTAATAAATTTCTCAATATTATGAATATCTACAAATTTAAGGTATTTCTTTATGTTTGTTATGTAATAATAAGACTAAACAATCTGAAGTACAACTGCTTAACATTAAACACATATATAACCATCATACTAGAAAAGAAAATAATTTTTACTTACCCCAGGTAAGATCGAATTTAGGTTTAAAATCAATCTACCATGATAGTGTAAAATTGTATAACAATCTGCCAGACCCATTAAAGAAAGTCACTGAACTGTTTTAAAGTAAGACTTAAAGAGCATTTAGTTTGTTTGTGAAGCTGGTTTTTGTTTGAGTATAATCAACATCATGTTATTATTTACATTGGTAAGGTATAGGGTATAGCATTCGACCACATGTTTGTTTTCGTATTATTTATTTACTTGCTTACTAGTTACTACTGCAATATTACTATTCTTTAAAAAAAAAACTAATACAGTTCCTATTTGGCATATAAATGGTCTATGATTTTTTTTTTATGTTATTAATTGTTTATTGTTATTATTAATAGCTGTCTTTACTACTACTTCATAAGAATGTATCATGTCAAATTATTTATTATATTCTAGGATAAGCTGATTTCTTTATAAAATCCATGTACTTTTCGTGAAATCAAAAAAGCAATTCAAAAAACTGTTCCGGAAATATTAAGTTTTTTCAGATTTATTGCATTGCAGCGTTTCATTTTACTGATATGAAATAAAAAAAGGGTATAAATAGTTTTGTTTACTTTTGTTTAAAACTCCTGACCTTAGCAAATTGTTGTCTGTCTGCACGACAGTAGTTGTCAGTGTTATAGTCGTTTGAATTTCGTTAACTTCATAACAGAAAAATGGTTTATTTAACACAAATGCTAAAGATAAAAATTCTACAGATAATTGGTTATGGAGATAAAACACGGACACAAATGGAAGTTGCTCGCTTATTTCATGAAAAATTTCCAAATTTGCCGCCTATAATTCAAGGGAAAATTAGTAAAATAGAAAAGCAGTTTCACCAGCTTGGACTTGTGAAGCAGATAAAAAAGTAGCTGAAAATGCAATAAGTGATGATTATACTTCAGTTTTTTTGAGGAAAACCCACATACATCTAGTTGAACAACAGTGTTCGATGTTATAGCCATTCATCGATTATTCGAACAT
This sequence comes from Polydrusus pterygomalis, assembly GCA_963969555.1. NCBI lineage: Eukaryota > Metazoa > Arthropoda > Insecta > Coleoptera > Curculionidae > Polydrusus > Polydrusus pterygomalis. The sequence goes on from OZ018383.1 coordinate 15,647,433, forward strand.
TACAACAAAATAAAATGTATCCCTATAAAAAGATACCTACTCATGAGCTCATGGAAGACGATTTTGATAGGAGAACGTAATTTTGTGAACAAATGATGGCAATGTTAAATAACAATGTGATCCAATTAGAACATGTTTTGTTTTCTGATAAGTGATGTATTTCTTGTCGAACTTATTCCATTTGGCTGATACACACTGTATTACCGATTTCGTGAAATTGCTTTTACCAGGGCCTTCTGGAATTTCGGGAGAAGGGAGTGAAATAGAATACAGGCCTGTTCATTAAAAAAAAACAAGTGGAATTTTAGCGTTTACTCCGTGGACTACGTAGGCCACAGCCTACTACTATTCAGTGAATATACATAGGTACCAACCACAGGAATGTAATATATAAGGAAACCAAATTGTTTACATTTTGTTCTGATCAGAAATATAATGCTTTAGAAAAATCACAACGACAATGCTGTACGGACGTTTTTACTACGAGTGATGCAGAATTTTTGCTATTCTTTCATCTAACGTTATAGTGTTGGTGAGCTGTGTGTGTGATCAAATACGTTTATCGATTAATCGAGTATTTTTCAAAATAGAAATACTTAGCGCCATTTATTATTATTTACAATGGTTTGCCAGTGTGTAAGAAACCCGACTATGCTAATCCTGCATTAATATTTCAGGGGGTAAGTGTGGTTTTCACTATAAAGTGAGTATTTTAAATCGGAGTAGCTTGTTCATAAACATAAGGTACCTACTTTGAATCGGACAATCAATTAAACCGTCTAAACCTCTTGAAAAATCCTTTCTTCAAAGGTAAGTATAAAAGCCAGAAACTTACACAACTTGACGCTTGTAAAGGACACGATGTGACACTTTTTTAAATTCAATTTATCTGCAAGATAAATAATGATTCTCCGGTTTTATCTAGCTTGTGTACGTGGAAGTTCTATTTATCTATAATAAGAGGTAACGTAAGTGGTTGAGCTTTGATAAGAAGCCTTATTAGAAATCCTAAAAGGCCAGACGAAAATGGCGGTCTAAAGGCCTCGTTAGACCATGAAGAAGTTTACAATAGGTGTGGCAAAGCGATCCTTGTACCGTAATGCAGTGACGGCTCGTCACCTTTTAGCAAGAGGTCGTAACAAGTCCTAAATACTTAATATAAATAAATATGTTTTTTTTGGACGAGTAGGAAGATTCCAAGATGAACCGGAGGGGAGTAAAAAAAAACAGTTTTTGGGCAAGTTGCGTACACTATTTTTTCGGCAACAGCTAGGAAAATACCATTGTATGTGCCTTTGGTTTTTCATGTTTTCATCTTTTCCCAGATGCATATTATTATATGGCACAAGATCATTGGTTCCTTTTTGGGACTAAGTTTTCTTCCCTCAACATTTACACATACAACACAATAGTCCATTAGATACATCACACCCGCACACCCGCACTGAAGAAAAAGGCCATAGAGGTTAGACTGGGTTAAGCCCGCACTTTCGTGGTTGAAAAAACACTAAATAACTGTTTTATAGCGTATCGAAAACTACATTTCTAATTGACCTTAAACCAAAATTTGCTGGGTTAGTTAGTCAATAAAAGCTTATCCATTCGTTAAGGGTATTAAGTCGACACAAATCTTATTAAGGTTGGTATCTTGGATTTGCATTGGGTATTTGGGATCAAATTGAGCCGTGGGGATAGAGAGAAGCGTCTTAAAGCTCTAGGACGCTTCGTACCATTTTCTTATACCGAAAGTTATCTTAAACTTTATTTCCAATTGTTGCAAAGAAAAAATAGTGGAAGCTGCAAACATGGATTAAGGCCGCAACATTCTACGCAGAGCATTTCGAAGCCATTACAGAACAAATTTTGAATTTAGATGACGATTCGCGGTCTGTTGTGCAAAGTAAAGAATTGTTAGAAAGTGCAAGCGTAGCTAAAAATCTTGTTTTTATTAAGATTAATTTCAGTTTTATACCGGACATAATATCCTCGTTGGAGAGTAGAAATTTAAATTAAAGACTCATTTAAACTGCAGTAAAAAGCATTTATGAGGGTAAACCATCCAACGAAGTTGTATCTTGGCCTTATATTTTGCTACCAAAGTTGCAGCATTGTCCGATTACATCAGTAGATGTTGAAAGAAGCTTTTCTTTGTATAAACATATTTTTACTAATAGAAGACAATCCTTTTTAGTTGAAAATTTTGAAAAATATTTAGTGATAAATGCCTTCTAAACAATTTGAGGTTAAAAAATTGTTTACTTTTCTTTGTTTTTTTTTAAAATAAACATATTTTTTAGAACCCAATGTGTCTCTTTACCTCATTTTACTATAATAAATTAAGAAATATTGCATACCAGTGTGCATATTTGGTAAAAAAATGTAAATAACTGCATATTTTAAAGGCAAACAAGGCATATGTGTGCGCATATTTTGGCTAAATTTAGGTGCATATAATTCGCCATTTAATTATCAGTAATCAAATTTAGAGGAAAAGACAAAAAGTTAAATTTTTTAGAGTAGTGCCTTTTATTAAAACAAACACTTAATATACAGGGTGTTTATTTAATACTTGTACAAACTTTAAAGGGTTAATCGTTGACTAATTTTAAGACAAAAGGTTTATTTAAACATGGGTTCGCAAGGGCTTGGTTTTTGATTGATAACAGGACGTCCAAAAAGTAGTTTTATTTGGTTTTTGATTATATTTTTGTTTAAATGACATCACATTACGATATTCGGGATACTGGGAGTTACCGATGATACGAAACTCAAATATTAACTTAGTTATTGTTTAATGTTGGAGGGCGCCACATACAGTGCTGCACCTGAATTTCAATAACCATAACTTTTTTGTGTCGCACCGTACGTCATTTTTGACTACACAGGCCTATTCCCTATTCAATTTTACATACAAAAGATATTCTAGTATTTGTCGCTGAAAGCAACAGTGCTTTTTATCTTAAAATTAGTCCAAGATTAACCCTTCAAGGTGTGTACGGATGTCCCACTAAGAATAGCTATCGGCCGTATCTCAGAAAGGGTTAGTCGTATGGCTTGCGGAAAAAATTTTTTTTCGTAAAAGTGGCCATGAGAAATTGCTGGAAATTATTTTTAAGTTCCTCATTTCGCCGCAAGAGGACACAATTAGAATTTTTTTTTTAAATTCCAAATTTCTCCGAAAATTCCCATATTAAGGTATAACTCTGATTACATCATCGAAAAGCTTAGACAATTCTGCATCATTTTGGTTTAAGGCTCGTTGGCGTACCGACCTTGATAAGAGTGGGGGAAGCTATTGAATGTGTAAACATTAAAATCGCTGTAACTTCTAAACGACTTCACTAAATTTAAGCTTGTTTGGAAGGGAAAGGTAAGTAACTTCAATTGCCGTATCCAATGATACAGGATAGTTTCTAATAAAATTGCTAGAGGGCGCAATTTGTAATAATAACAGTTTTTTCGATTTTATCCCGGAAATTCAAATCATACGGTATAACTATGACATCATAATCGGAAAGTAGATGAAATTTGCAAAAAAAGATGTAAAGCCTGCAGTTCGATATATTTGTTCGCTTCAGAGTTATTGCCAAAACAATAATTTTTAATACAAATTGCGCCCTCTAGCAATTTTATTAGAAACTATCGTATACCATTGGATACGACAATTAAAGGTACTTCCAAACAAGCTTAAATTTAGTAAAATCGGCCAAGTCGTTTAGAAGTTACAGCGATTTTAATGTTTACACTTTCACTTGATAAGAGTGGGAGAAGCTATTGAAAGTGTAAACATTAAAATCGCTGTAACTTCTAAACGACTTATCCGATTTTACTTAATTTAAGCTTGTTTGGAAGTACCTTCAATTGTCGTATCTATTGGTACACGATAAATTCTAATAAAATTGCTAGAGGGCGCTATTTGTATTAATAATTATTACTTTGGCGATAACTCTGAAACGAACAAGGATATCGAACAGCGGTCTCCACATTTTTTCTTGCAAATTTCATCTACTTTCCGATTATGATGTCATAGTTATACCGTATGATTTGAATTTTCGGGATAAAATCGAAAAAACTGTTATTATTACAAATAGCGCCCTCTAGCAATTTTATTAAACACTATCGTGTACTGTTGGATACGGCCATTGAAGATACTTACCTTTCCCTTCCAAACAAGCTTAAATTTAGCAAAATCGGATAAGTCGCTTAGAAGTTACAGCGATTTTAATGTTTACACATTCAATAGCTTCCCCCACTCTTATCAAGGTCGGTACGCAAATGAGCCTTAAACCAAAATGATGCAGAATTATCTATTCTTTCTAATGATGTAACTAGAAGTATACCATAATATAGGAATTTTCGGAGAAAATTAGAATTAAAAAAAAAAATTAATTGTGCCCTCTTGCGGCGAAATGAGGAACTTAAAAATAATTTTCAGCAATTTCCCATGGCCACTTTTACTAAAAAAAAAATTTTCCGCAAGCCATACGACTAACCCTTTCTGAGATACGGCCGAGAGCTATTCTAAGTGGGACACCCGGTACAAATACTTAAAAAACGCCCTGTAATTTGTGTCCGGGATTTTTTTTCCGCAAATGTATATCGTTTGTTCGATTTAAATTAGTTCGAACTAAACCTTAATTCTTTAAACCTTAAATACCAATGAATAAGTTAAAATGTTCAATGTAAGGCTCACAAACAAGCTGTAACGGCATTTCCGCTGGACTGAGTCCAATAAAAGTGAGCCAGGGTCTTTTTGGGACCTTGTAAGAGTGTACCGTTTTAGCTTAATTGTCTGGAAAATATGGTTTTCTGGATGAGGTGGCGCTCACTTATTAGAAGTGAGGATAATGTTAGAGGGTCTCATATCGTCTTATTAAAAAAGATAAATAAAAAAGAATCATGTTCCTGTTTAAGAGGATAATTTTAGCTGTCGGCACAATGGACGTGTTGTCCGAGGCAAAACTTCAACGGGCAACATTACAACAGATAAAAAAATTACACACGGGGGCAATACCTTAATCACGTATAGAATCATTCAAACTCCATGAAACAGGGCATAATTCAAACGCTTTATCACTGAGCATCTAACGTTTGCAACAATCCGGAAGACCTTAACATTTCAAACGTTAAAAAAGACTTAAAACAGAATCGTTACCCTGAAACTTTTGTAACTAATACCATCTCAAAACTTAAAAATCGCAAAGTAAAAATTAATACAGAAACGAAAGAGGAGCAAGCATTTCTTAAAATACTTTATGTCAAGGGGATTTCTGAAAAGATTAGAAGGATAACCAAAAACTATAATATCAAGACAGCCTTCAAATCCGAAAATACGCTTAGAAGCTTTCTTACAAAAGTAACCCCCCCCCCCCCCCCCCCGTAATGGAAACAAAAAAATTGTAGCTATCAAATCCCTTGCGAGTGTGGCGAATCGTACATTGGAGAATCAAAAAGTCCTCTTCCAGTACGAGTTAAAGAACATCTGAAACATAGTCAAAGAGGTGAAACTTCGATATCAGGTATAGCGGAACATGCATGGACCAACCAACGTAATATACAGTGGTCAGAAGCCAAGGGTTTGGACACGGCACTGGAGAAAACAGAAATTCAAAGAAGCAGCTCTTTCATGATACTCAACTCATATATTTAGAAAACCAAGTAGTATAGATATCTTCAATATCTGTAAACCTCTTCTTGTCCAAAACCAACAGCTGAAACTTTATACTCCAATAAGCTCGTAGCCTCCAGCTTCATTGCACATGGTTAGTATTTAAGACAGTAGCTTTAGAATTATAATTTAGTTTACACTTGAAAACGGTTAGAGATACTAACTAACCGAAACGTTGTGTTAAGTAACAAAATAAAGACAATGGAAGTCCAACAAGGTAATTTTTTTGATATTACTTTATTGTCAACCACCTTCAAACAAAAATTTCAACATATTTTAAGAAAATTTGAAAACCCAGAAGAGCTTCCAAAACTACATAATAAGTTATTAATTAAGTCAGCGGCAGAAAAGGTAACTCCATCAAGGAGCCCTGAGGCACACCAGTAGAAGTATATCTTCGTATATACCATACGTTTACTTACCTATGTAATTTTTGGATATGTGTAAGAATCATCTGGCCTTACCTAGAACAAAAGAAATAACATTAAAAAAATATCTTTATTGTTAAATATAATAAAATTTACAAATATTTTTGCAATATATTTTGGCTTTAATTAAATTTTATGCCAAAAGTTTGAAATAAGCTAATCCAATTTTATCGACGGGAATTATTTTAATCTTTTATATTAAATTCGATAAACGAAATTTTGTAAACGGATTGACACATTTAATTAAAAATAACTTTGATCAATAATAAAATTAGCTAAATAAATTAAAATACCAAAAAGTGAACAATTTAGATTATTTTCATTTAGTTTATAATAATAATGCACTTGTTATAATAATTGTGTATACCAAATATACATTACCAATACGTTAACGTAATCTTTAGGTAACTAAATATACAGGGTGCCCGGAAAATATAGTACACAAATTTCTGACGCTGAACTATGAGGATCAAGCCCAATTTAGTATTTGTTTGAAGGTGATAGACAATGAAGTAATATCAAAAAAAATACGTTGTCGGGCGTCTCCCTCCCTGCAATTATTTTAAACAGAATCCAAAAAACTTTACTTAAAAAACCAATAAAGCAATGTATGTAAGCAATTCATTGAAATAATTCAAACCAAACATAGCCCTATTCCAGCGGGTAGGTTATATTAAGCGCGGGCATAATTCAAACCAAACATAGCCCTATTGCAGCGGGCAGGCTATACTCATAGACAAGCGAGTTGCGCGCTCTCAAACTAAGTGCGGACGACCAATTATTCGTCCCGATTCAACGCGACTTCTCGTTATGACTACGGAGGCGTGACGTCACCTACATATCGCACAACGAGGAGCTCAACATTTTCTGTCCAACAGCTGTTCGCGACTCGCGATTCGACCTGTCGATGCCGCTCACGTTTTGTTTATTTGTTTTGATTTATTATAGTTACATTATAAAGTTGGAAAATTTCGTCTAATACGAAGGTCATTGATTTACAGAAGCTTGTGTTTAGTAGTTCTCTGAGCTTAAGTGAAAAACTTGATTTAAAAAATACAGGGCGGCCACCAATATTGAATATAGTACAAGTGCAATCAAAATGTAAAAGTAAGGGACAGTTTACGCGTAAGTTTGACAAATAAATATATAATAAAAAATCCTGGATATGCGGTTGTGAGGACAAAAACTCTTTTTTTTTTGTTTCGTGTGTCTTCTTTTTGACGGGGATGATAATTGGACAATAAATGGGGTGCAGGACGTAAAACATCTTTCAGAGAAAATAAAAAACATGAAAATAGTGCAAAACATCGTTATAATGTGGTAAGTGTTGAGATGTTAGGACAAACTAATATTTTAACTTGTTTAAGTAGTGCTTATGCTGATGAAATTAAAATTCACAACGAGAAAGTTAGAAAAAACAGACATGTACTTTCGAAAATAATAGATATTTTATTTTTTTTTTATTTAAAGCCAGCGCCCCCCTGACTCACTAGTCACGAGCCGCCACTGTTAATAAGACATTTAAGGACCTACCTTCTTACGAACTTTTTTCATGTTTTTATATGTAAGACCTCAACTTAAAATATATGTACGGAAGTTCCGGACACCCGGTATAGACAGAGGGAGAACTTAAACTTCGGGCCATTTTCGCAATTAATTTGTATTAAAGGTTTAAGAGCACTTACAAATGATTAAAAAAAATCCCAAAGTATTTACCCAACCTAAAATCTAAAAATAAATTTAATTTATCTAACAAATAAGCTTCGATAGCTCTTGTACACGGAACACAGCTTCAATAAGTGTTTAGACTAGGCCCTATTGGATCTGACATCTCGAGAAAAAATTCCGGGAAATGGGTGTAAGATTATTTGAAAGGGTGGATTAAATTATTTTCTTATAAGCGACTAAAAATTCATTGGATATCTCTCAAAACTACTGAATATAATTTTTCGAAATTTGGCACGTCCCCATTATTAAAAACGGCACACCCTAAAAGGATCTGTTTTGGTAACTGTACACTGAGAAAAAAGTTTATTAGATCTAGGTGAAAATACACTTACTTTAATTAAAAAGTTCACCACATATAGTGACTAGTGAAGGGTTCACTTGGCCTAAGTAAATGGCAAATGCTGAAATAGTTTACCTAGAACTAGTAAACACAAATAAACAGGTGTGCTTAGAAATTCGTTATCTGATCTAAATGAACTGTTTACTTGGAATAAGTAACCCATTTATTAAATTATGTTCCTTTAACTAATAAACCATTTATTTAAAATACACAAATTGTTTAGTTAGAATTAGTGAAAGGAATAAGGATAAGGGATACCCGTAAAAGCGGAAATATGATCTTCTAAATTCCAATTTATTAACAAATACTCCATATTAGAACACTCCATAATAGTATAGTCACCGCGATGTCCAATACGGCAACAAAAATATATATATACAGCAACAGAGCACCAAACAATCCGACCGACTTCGCCTAGGACGAAAAGAAAATGATAAATCGTATTGCGTGCGACGCCACGAGTTTCGAGCGGCTAAAAGCGAACCGAACATTGACGAAAGGCCAAACAAGTGAACTGGACACTTTATTTAAGCAACCAAGTTTACTTAGGAGAATATTTTGGTTTACTTATTTAAAGTAAACTTTTTTACATTTCTTAATTTATCCAAAACAAGTGAACACAAGTTTAAATTAGGTGTACAGTATACTTAAAAATTATATGTTTACTAAAAACAAATAAACATTGTTTACTAATTTATTAGATCCAACTAAACCGATTGTAGCTTATTTGTTTTACTTGCTTTAAATAAAGTAAATTTCTATATTAAATGAAATATTAGCCGGTGTAAGTAAACTTTTCCCAGCTACCACAGTTTACTTGGAGCTATTTTCTCAGTGTACAGATGATAACACTACTTTTTCTTGTGTGGTAAATAAAGTCTGTTCAATGACTGCTGACCGTTACGTCACGACTAGTGCTTATCTTTTTAACATTCGTGAACTAGGTGAGAGAGTAAATTTGCGTCAATAATGAATGTCGTATAATTTTACCAGTCAAAAAAGTTTTATTGTCATTTTTGACAGTTACATTATTAATCACCATTATTTCAAAAATGTCACGGAATTTTGAAAAAGAACAATTTTTAAATAATTTGATTATTTTCAAAGAGAAAGTAACGCTGGAGACTCTTTTATAATTTATCCAAAGTCAATGTGATGACATTCCATACCGGTAAACAGTCTCAAAGAGTTACCGCCGTTGTATGCCGCATGGAATGATTGGAATCTCATCACACTGACTTTGGATAAATTATACCCTTTAACGCAGTTTAGGAGGTAAGTAGATTTAATAAAGCAGGAATTGTAAAAACATAAATAATAAACATTAAAAATATATGGCAATGTTTTTATAAATATCTATCTGTTTTAGAGAGTTTCTGATGCTTTGGGAGTTAATTAAGGCAAAGGTAGAGAAGGATGTAGATTTTAAGAATGGCAATAATGTAGCTATTTTGTCATCCTGTGGTCGACAACTTCATGAACATACTGTATTTATGGGATGTATAGAGCAGGTGCATGAACACGTTACCATTCGCTCAATACAACTAAACCTGAACATCATTGATGGTGTTAAAATATCTACTGGTTCATAAGCGGACTGTTTAAAAAAATTAAAATTTAAATGGCGTAAATGTACTGTATCAAACAGGCGTTTTTTAATAGACCAACCCCAAAAACGAGTAGAATTATTAAGAGTATTTAAATATAACGGCAACTCTCAATTTCCCTTAAAACCAGTTTGTCAGGATGAAACCTGGATATACAATAAAGGGGCTTTAAGGCGAAGTTGGCAAGATGATACTCTTCATACAGTTAAAAAAAATCGTCACAATATGACGTAACGGTCAGCGGTCATTGAACAGACTTTAGGTATCCATTTTGTTTCGAATATGTGTAATGCCTATTCAAGGAAATGTTTTTGGGGTAATACTTGTGGGTCCAACCAAATGCTGGTCAACATTTTAAGGTTGCAGTAGCCCTAAGGGTATCCAGAAAATGTAATTTCCGAGTTTCTCTATTTGCCGAAAACCCTTGTCACGAAAAGTTTTGAAAATATTTTTCTTTAATTCGGCAGATAAATAGAGTTTAGCGGTCCCACGTCGCTCCTCTCGTTTTTTCTTATCTAAAAATAAATGAAGCACATTAAGGGTTAACCCAAACATATGGAGGTCTGATAAAAGGCAATTCTTTTCATTTTCTTTATCTATTAAGAAAATACGGTATCTTTAAGCCAATCGTGATAGTTGATTTCGAGACATTTAGTACAGTCTGAAAAATGAAAAGGCTACTACTAACTGTAATAATTTCTCGTATATATCCACATACACATACAGTGTGACCAGTAAAGTCCGCATCATATGGGATTTTTTTTTATTAATAACTATTCGAAATTTGACTTTGGGATTAAGTTCTGCTTCGATCGAGATGAAAATTAAGCAAAAAAATAGTAGTCACGTGAGTCGCATTATTTGTCAAATTTTAATTTTTTCCAAAAAATAATTCAATAGTAGGGTTATTTCTGAAAGTATCGAAAAGAGTTATTAGAAAAAGTTTTTTTAATGCAGTTTCTAGCCCACATTCAAAATTTTAGGTACATAAAATAATTTTGATTTTTTACCCATATTTTGTAAATTGCACCACTTTTGCAAAATAAGACTCAACGCAACCTACATAAAACTTCTTAGTTTTGACAACGCTTTATTTCAGATACGTTTTCTTTAAAGTAGCGCCATATTAAATGTGTGTTTTTCTACCAAATCAAAATTGGGATATTAAAATTTGGTCGCATGTGATGCAAAGTTTATTTATTTTTGACCCAGTATAAGGTAACTTCATAAAATAAATATTTTTGCAAACGTAGTTTATGTCTGAAAGTAATACACCTTAACATTAAGACAAAAAAGAACACAGTGTCATCAGTAAAGTGTTCATTAAGTGGAAAATAAATTTTAGTGCTGGGTAAAAAATCAAAATTATCTTATGCAGCTAAGATTTTGCATACGGGCTAGAAACTGCATCTAAAAAAACTTTTTTTCATAACTTTTTTCGATATTTTCAGAAATAACCCCACTTTTGAATTATTTTTTGGAAAAAAATAAAATTTGACAGATAATGCGAATCATGTGACTACCATTTTTTTGCTTAATTTTCATCTCGATCGAAGCAGAACTTGCTGCCAAAGTCAAATTTCGAATAAAGCAATTAATAAAAAAAATCCCATATGATGCGGACTTAACTGGTCACCCTGTATATACATATACCCAGTATATTGCTAATGGCATGTTACAAGATTGTGACCACTATGGAGGACTAAAGCGAGATACAGAGTTTGCGCAGTTCACATCATTTTGTTGATCATGTAAATAAACACTGAACAGGGCAAGCTTAACTATATATAACTACTTGTTATGTTTCACAAATTTAATCAGTTTCCTAACACGTGTTGGGGCCCTTGCGGGCCATTGTCAAATGAGTACAAGATGTGCAAGAAGTACTCCTTTGACAATGGCCCGCAAGGGCCGAAAAAAATGTCAGGAAACTGATTAAATTTGTGAAACATAACAAGTAAGGTAAGGTGGGGTAAATGCAACTGGTTTTTTGAATAGTTGACTTTTGGACTTCCATAAAAAATATGAATGATTCAAATAAAATTTTGCAAAAAATACCATGGGGTGTTCAGTAATTTTGCCATTAATTTATGATGGAATTTTGGTAAAAGCTCAAACTACATTTTTACAACATATTTTTTTTAAAATAATATCAACATATTACATTTATCCCAGAAAATGGGGCAAATGTAATAGCTGCCTGTATTTGCAAGAGGTACTCTATATGAGATTCGAAAACTGGGCAAATGTAAAAAGAACGGTTTTTACTACATATGGTTTTTATTTTAACTAAATTCCATTATAACTGAAGGAGTTACAAACTTTTTAATGAATTATCTGATCTGGAGGTGTATGATAATGTCTATGGACACCTTTCAGTTTGTACAACGGACTTATTTAGGGTATATTTTAGGCTTAATCCGGCCTCCGTGTATGCCACCATGTTCCATTCGTTTTCAAAACTAATTCATGTTCGAATAATATTAATTCCGCCAACGCGAGATAACAAAAGCAAAACATTTGTTATCATAAATTCGCAGGTTCGCAATCGAGATCGATCTTGTCGATGCCAGTCGAGTGTGCAGCCAAAGATTAACTTGGCATATTAAACTCTGGCAAGTTTGGTAAAGTTTATGCTTTCTGTCGATTTAATGTGTCTGAGGATAGTTTAGATTATTAAAGCGTGAAAGTTTAGTTTGGCCCCGCAAATCATAATTCAGATACAAAGTTTCAAAACATTGTTGCCATTTTAAGTGACTACACTTAGAAAAACGCCTTTTATTCATTATAAGAATTCACATATTATTTATACAACTGATTAATAATACAGTGACCGGCAGAAAGTGCGCAGCATATGGGAAACTTTTTTATCTTTAAGTTTAGAAAATTAATTTTATTCTAAATAGGTTCTGCATGTTCTCAAACCAAAATAACACTCAATAAATCCGGCAAAAGTCTTATGGTATACGAGGTAGGATCAAAAATTTGAAATTCCGCTAAGAGTAAAGTACCTCCATCTTTCATTTTAGAATATTTTTTTACTAAGAATTATTGTTTTAATTTCAAAGTTATACCCAAATTCCAAATTTCGCTTATTTTGGAAAAAAAAAATGGATTTAATCGTGTTTTCTGAATAACCCCGTATAAAAAATAAATGGCATGGGATTTTCTGCAGACTTTGTTAGAGATTACCGTCGATCATAAGTCCGATTAGTTTGTTTTTATAATATTATGTCTTTTTAAAATAAAAACATAAAAATATTAAATATTTTTGCTGCACACCGTATTTTATTTTCTGAGGGAACAAGTTAATTTCATCTAACTGAAATTTTTTGATTTACATTGACTTAAAACATCTCCTAAATAGTTTTTTAAACATTGAAGTATGCATAGAAAGTTTCCTTATTTTGCGTGACGAATAAAATCCGTTCAAAATATATTTTCAATTTAAATTTTTTTCTTTATAAATCAAAAGGAAACTTTCTATGCATACTTCAATGTATAAAAAACTATTTAGGAGATGCTTTAAGTCAATGTAAATCAAAAAATATCAGTTAGATGAAATTAACTTGTTCCCTCAGAAAATAAAATACGGTGTGCAGCAAAAATATTTAATATTTTTATGTTTTTATTTTAAAAGCCATAATATTATAAAAACAAACTAATCGGACTTATGATCGACGGTAATCTCTAACAAAGTCTGCAGAAAATCTTATTTTCGTACTGTTCGGTTGCCCTTTATTTTTTATACAGGGTTATTCAGAAAACACGATTAAATCCATTTTTTTTGTCCAAAATAAGCGAAATTTGGAATTTGGGTATAACTTTGAAATTAAAACAATAATTCTTAGTAAAAAAAATATTCAAAAATGAAAGATGGAGGTACTTTACTCTTAGCGGAATTTCAAATTTTTAATTCTACCTCGTATACCATAAGACTTTTACCGGATTTAATGGGTGTTATTTTGGTTTGAGAACATGCAGAACCTATCTAAAATAAAATTAATTTTCTAAACTTAACGATAAAAAACTTTCCCATATGCTGCGCACTTTCTGCCGGTCACTGTATATGTAACAGCAACGCGCTTTCTTACCGTAAGACGACAACGAAAATTGCTAGACCGTTGCGTAGTGATAATGACAATAACGATTCCTACCATAGAATGGTTGATAGCCATTATTGCTCTGAATACTCACAGTAATTATCAAGTTCTATTGGGGGGTGTAATCTGGTTTTATATAGGTACTCTATTAGTTCCGACATGTCACTTGTAATGAAGCTTGACATTAATCATAATAATATTTGCTTGCTACGGTTAATAAAGCATGTACATAACACTCAAAATCAGTACTGTAGTTCTTAAAAATTTAAATAGCTTCTAGTGTGATATTGTTCTAGTTGTTTAACATTGCATATGATTATCTATTATGCAACATGGTTTACTGAGATAGTTAAATTCGTCCATAGATTATTAAGTCCAATACTAATGATGGGATGTGCGAAATAAGAATCTTCTATTGCTTTATATGACATGCAAAGTTTCAAAAAACTTAAATACAAAGTAAAAATAAATTAATTGAAACAGGTAATGGTACGATCAATAGAATTCAAATTCAGATAGGACAGCTAGAAGATTCCGAACAACAATATGACCTGCGTAACAAACACCAACGTCTTGGTTGATTATAGGTTCTAACGGATACAATTCGTTTTTGATGACACTGTTCTGCTTTTTTATTTGCAGAGAAAGCGCTTTACTGGGAACAAAATGCGTCGCATTGAGAAGATACAATTTATTTCTTAACAAAATTGCTGTATTAAAAGTGGCTTATTATTCAATAAGATTGTGCTGTTAATGGAACTGATTACTACCAATAAAAACACTGTTCTAGCCAATCTGGAATTGATATAACATTAAAGCTGATTTGATACAATAGCAATTTATTTGATATGGGTTAATAAAAAAGGAGGTAATAATACAAACTATGTCTTAGCAAACTTGTTGTATTAGATAATTTTTCTTAATTTTACTGAAAATTGTTAAAAATTAAAAAAAATTCTTTTTACATTATTATTTCTATCTTTCAAAATGCCTTTTTCCCAAACTAACCTTTACAGTTTATTACGAGGTTCATTATATGTAAAATGACTATATAATAACCATAAAAAAACAATAATAAAATGGAAGTTAATCCAATTTAACTCCTAATGAAAATCAATTTAAAAAAATAGTATAAATAATTTAATTTAGTAAATATACAACATAATACAATACAATATAATTATTTTTTAAAAGTTGCCAATTTTTTAGTTGTTCTGATATTTTTTGGAAGATGGTTATATTTTATTATTCCGTCATGTAAAAGCGATTTCTTTCCAAAATTAGTTTTTACTGGTATAGTTTGATAATTTATACAATGTCCGGTGTTATGATCATGTAATGTCCTATTCTCCTGAACTGTTATGTTTGATTTAGTGTCTTTTAAAATAACAGCGCGAATTAGAATACAAATTTTAATTTATAAATGTTTGAAACGCGTAAATACTCTTTCGGTCTATATAGATTAACAGTTGTTTCGAAATGTGGTAATTTATGTATGCATTTAATAACTTTATTTTGCAATTTTTGTAATGGTTTTAAGGTTTAATGGTTGTAATTTTGAATATATTAATGAAAAATATATAATTTTTAAGTATTTCAAACGAATGTAATATCTAGAAGGGACGAATTGGTCAGTAACAGCGCCGACCTGTTAAAGGCGGAATTTGGAATATTCACAGACGGCTCCAAAACTAAAGAAGGTATTGGAGCCGGAATTTATGGCGAAAACCCAAAAATAGAACTAACTATCAGCCTGGGAACTATGACAACCATATTTCAAGCAGAAGTTTTTGCAATTGAAATGTGTGCAAGACTGCTGATAGACCGACGGTATGCACATAAATCAATCAAGATATTTTCCGACAGTCAAGCTGCATTAAAAGCTCTTGAATCGAGATGGTGTACCTCAAAAACGGTGTGGAGCTGTCACGAGGCACTGTCCGAACTAGGTTTGAACAACAAAATAACCTTAATATTGATACCGGGACACATGGGTCTGAAGGATAATGAAGCTGCCGACAAGCTCGCCAAGAGAGGTGCAGCTCTAAAATTCACAGGGCGCGAGCCGGTAATAAGTATATCTCATGCTACGGCCAGAACGGCAATACTAGCTGAAGCAAAAAGCAAATGGGAAAGACACTGGTTGAATTTACCAGGTCTAACACACTCAAAAGCATTTATAAACAACCACATAAACCAACAGTTAACTGACAAACTACTAGAGCTCAACAGGTCATGCCTTAAAGCACTAGTGGGATTGTACACCGGCCACTGCAGACTGCGACACCATATGTATAAAATTGGATTAGCCCCAACTGATGAATGCCGGCTTTGCATGAAAGATGCAGAAACAGCAGAACACGTAATGTGTGCCTGCCCCGCAGCACGAAGAATCAGATTCGCACTATTTGGCGAGATGACTCTGCTGCCGGATGACATGAAAAATGTCTCCCCTAATACCCTCATTACCTTAATTAAAAGGCTGGACTTATTGGGGGAAATATAAATAAGGTGTTAGCCACAATAGACCGCATGATCGCGGTGGAGTGTTGGCTGTGACCCACTCACTTTCAACCTAACCTAACCTAACCTAATATCTAGCTCTGTACAAAACAGATACCAAAGGATATAATATAGGGTTTATAATATACTGGATATGGTCTCTCCAATTTAAATTTTCGTCTTAAACGAAAATATACTTCCTCACTCTCCTATGATCATTCTAGCGCTCGTAAAAGAAATAAAATATATTCTTATATGCAATAAAATCACAAAACAATCCGCAAGCTCAAGAAACGCTAAACCATCTCGAATTTAAAACCGCTTATTGGTAGGCGTTAAGGCACAGTTGACCTAATAGAGAACTGGCCAATATAGTTTTATGGAAACATAAAATCCTATTTATTTTTCAGTAGACTAAAGTACCGGGGGAATAAATGTTTATGGTTTCATTTCGTCAGATCTTAGCCATGATATGTCATGTCGAAACTGGTTTAAGTATGGATCTGGTGAAATGAAACCATTATCTTCCGTTTATGGTTTTGTTTGCACGTAACCGGGTGGTCAAATAAGCGAGGACGTCGGCTTTATCTCGGAAACCATTAATCGTACAACTTTCGGAAAGAATTTTTTATGATTAAAGTGGTCAAGAGAAATTGCTGGAAATTACTTTTAAGTTCCTCATTTCGCCGCAAGGGGGCACAATTAAAAATTGTTTTTTTAAATTCTTAATTTCTCCGAAAATTTCCATATTAATGATTACATCATTGGAAAGCTTAGACAATTCTGCATCATTTTGGTTTAAGGCTCATTGGCGTACCGACCTTGATAAGAGTGGGAGAAGCTATTGAAAGTGTAAACATTAAAATCGCTGTAACTTCTAAACGACTTATCCTATTTACTAAATTTAGGCTTGTTTGGAAGGGGGAAATAAGTATCTTCAATTGCCGTATCTAACAGTACACGATAGTGTTTAATAAAATTGCTAGAGGGCGCAATTTGTAATAATAACAGTTTTTTCGATTTTATCCCGAAAATTCAAATCATACGGTATAACTATGACATCATAATCGAAAAGTTGATGAAATTTGCAAGAAAAGATGTGAAGACCGCAGTTCGATATCTTTGTTCGTTTCAGAGTTATTGCCAAAACAATAATTTTTAATACAAATGGCGCCCTCTAGCAATTTTATTAGATACTATCGTGTACCATTAGATACGACAATTAAAGGTACTTCCGAACAAGCTTAAATTTAGTAAAATCGGATAAGTCGTTTAGAAGTTACAAGATAGTTTCTAATAAATTGCTAGAACGCGCAATTTGTATTAAAGATTATTGTTTTGGCAATAACTCTGAAACGAACAAAGATATCGAACCGCGGTCTTCACATCTTTTCTTGCAAATTTAACCTACTTTTCGATTATGATGTCATAGTTATACCGGATGGTTTGAATTTTTGGGATAAAATCGAAAAAACTGTTATTATTACAAATTGCGCCCTCTAGCAATTTTATTAAACACTATCGTGTACTGTTGGATGTTGGATACGGCAATTGAAGATACTTATTTTCCCCTTCCAAACAAGCTTAAATTTAGTAAAATCGGATAAGTCGTTTAGAAGTTACAGCGATTTTAATGTTTACACTTTCAATAGCTTCCCCCACTCTTATCAAGGTCGGTACGCCAATGAGCCTTAAACCAAAATGATGCAGAATTGTCTAAGCTTTCCAATGATGTAATCAGAATTATACCTTAATATGGGAATTTTCGAAGAAATTTAGAATTTAAAAGAACAATTTTTAATTGTGTCCCTTTGCGGCGAAATGAGGAACTTAAAAGTAATTTCCAGCAATTTCTCTTGACCACTTTATTCACAAAAAAATCTTTGCGAAAGTTATACGATTAATGGTTTTCGAGATAAAGCTGACGTCCTCGCTTATTTGACCACCTTTTTTAATTAAAAATTAAAATAGATTAACTGATTAAGTATATTAAATTTATAATAGCAAATGGTGAGAAATGAAATGTTTGTTATTGGAAATAGAGTTAGTAGAGAGCTAATTAACCTAAACTGGTTTATTCCACTCATCGTTCAACTTAAAATAATAAACGCCAAGAAAATGTTGTCTCTGAAACGTGACGCGTGAGCTTGCTACGGCCCACTACTGAACTGGGAAATTTTAGAAAGAAAGCAGTATCAGCTGTTAATGTGACATGTGGGTGTCAACTATCAAAACGCTTTGTTTAGAAAAAGTTGACTCTAATGTCGACGTAGGATATACCATATTAACTAAAAAATTCGATTTCAAACCACAAATTAAAACATTTAAGGTTACTTTATCACCAAGAAAAAGGAGCACCTCAAACCAACAAAAAATTAATCATTTTTACCCCCCTATAAACTAACAAATGGAAAAATGAAAAAAAAAATGACTCCATTATTCCCTTTGTCACGTCTACAAGAAAGTGAAACCAAAAGTATTTTTCGTTGCGAAATTAGATTGACCCTTTTCAAACCCAAACCAAATTTTCAAGGGTTTTCCTTCCAGCACGTTCTTTGATTTTAGCTTTTCGGATTGTAAAATTCTACGGAAAGGAATATTGTATTCTTATTACTTATACAAGTGGGAAGTGGGTCTGTAAAACAGTGTTTCTAACACTACAAGATACTCTCCCATAATATACATTATACAGGTCGATACAAGACATTCAACCGGAATTTCTGAGGCTAAAAGTCCAATTTACCTTAGTCAGAAAGTTAACAGTTTCTAAAATAAATGGTGGTAAAGTTATAATTCGTTCCAGAACCGGCTCGACGCCATTTTTGTTGTTACATTTTCTCTGTAAATTTCCTGTATTGTTTGCTATTAGGCACTTTCCTTTTGCTTCTTTTAAATTTTTCAATTTTTAATTTGAAGAAATAGTCCATGCTTAAAGTGGAGTTGAAAGTATGGGAAAGAAAAAAAAAACTCAAAGTCTTCCTCCACAAAGTTTAATAGAATAAGAATATTCAGTAGGAGTCTCTACATGTTTCGAACGTAGAAACGTTCATTATCAGGAGACAGAAAATATATTCGGTGCTGATGGTTTTAGCAGAAGAGAAAATGGTGTGGAACCTTAATGGAGCTTTTATGGAATTAAAAATTTGATGTGTAAATTAAACATAATATAAAGAAATTGATGAAAGTTAAAACATACTGCGTATGTGAGAAGTCAGTAAATGGGGTCTAAACCAACCAAATAAACTGGAAAAGAAGAAAAAACCTTTCTAAAAAGTAGGTGTCGAAGAATGTTTAAAAATTTTTAAAAAACATTTTTAAGTAGGTATGTGTCTATAAAACATTGTGAGGACAAAATTAGAAGTAAATAATAAGGTAATGAATATTATTATATTATATTCAAGAGAAGTGTTTAGTGGGGTTGGTCCCAGCACGTGGACGTGAACAACTGCTTTTTCCTCTAATTTTTTTGAAATGTGCAACTTTTTAATGAACTTTACTAGTTTTAAATTAAAATCCTGCGGGGTTACTGAGCTTAAAATCTCAGTACCCTACTAAACACTTCTCTTGAATATAATATTCATTACCTTATTATTTACTTCTAATTTTGTCCTCACAATGTCTTATAGACACATACCTACTTAAAAATGTTTTTTAAAAAATTTTAAACATTCTTCGATACCTGCTTTTTAGAAAGGTTTTTCTTCTTCCCCAGTTTATTTGGTTGGTTTAGACTCCATTTACTGACTTCTCACATACTCACTAGGTTTTAACTTTCATTAATTTCTTTATATTATGTTTAATTTTCACATCAAATTTTTAATTCCATAAAAGCTCCATTAAGGTTCTACGCCATTTTCTCTTCTGCTAAAACCATCAGCGCCGATTATATTTTCTATCTCCTGAAAAAATTGGTATCTAGACGTATCCTAACTACTTATGAACTATCTCTACTAGTAATATTTTTAAACTAATGCACCTATACCTTCACGTTACACACACTTCAATATTTAATACACTAACTGTAGCCACAGAACAATAAAGTTTATCCCAAAGAGCTAACTAGAATACAGAAACACAACTTTTAAATTAAAACAAATAAAATTCTGCCGCCATTATAAGACCCGTAAACAAACCGCCAGGCCGGCCAGGCTGTTGGATTTTTCACTTTAATAATGCTATTAGAGCAAACCCGCACCAAATATTTTCATCAGTATTTTGTAGAGGTTCTTAGCAATCATGTCACTTAAATTTTCTATTAGATATCAATCGAAAGCCAGATAAAAATACAAATTAATACGACACCTACACCTAGTTCGCGCGTAAATTACATACTAAACCATAGCTAACCTCAAAAAAGTCACGTGACACATGGATCTTCAAGCAGTGTTGTCGATGTTTCTGTTTCACGATTTCTTTCAAGGTGGGTGTGGCAAAGCCATAAATTTGCCACTATTGTGAGTATTGTTTGCTAATCTAAAGGTAACTAGCCATTTCTGAGATAATCTAATTTAATGTTTTACTGACCGTAATTATATTTTACAATTAACCCAAGCTTAGGACTGGTCCAAGACGATTCTCTATTTAATGTATCTACATAAAATAATTTACGTTGAATTACTGCCCTACTTAAATTACATCTAAAGTTTATGAAAATTTGGCTCAACTATAAAATAAATAGTTTTAGTAGCGCTATTAAAGCAAAGTATAAAAGTCAAATGCACAGCCGTTAAGTTTAAATTATTCCTGCAAATAAAAGACGAATAACTATAAAGTCAAGTTGAACTAGTAAAGGGTTAAAATAATTAAACGGAATTAAAGAATCGCGTTAAATGAAACTACGAAAATCCGTCGGTCTCTGCAAGTTTTTATGTCTTGATGCGGTGTCTCTTGTGCATGAAAACATTGACGTGCCATTGCGACAAGAGAATTTTGATATACAAAAAAAAAATCAAAATATGTTGCTCCTGGAGTATTATGATAACTAAAGGGCGAAATATATGCAAAATGCATATACAGGGTGTTTGGAGAGGAAAGGGCAATATTTTGGGAATGTGTTCAGAGATTGAAAATAAGAGAAACAAACCTATATGTTTTAGTTCGATTCCCAACCATTTCTGAAATAATAGGTTCTAAAATTTTTATTAGTGTTGCCGCCGAGACGCGAGATTCTCGTCTCTCGTCTCGTCTGGCCCTCACTCGACGAGACGAGAGTGATATTTTCTCTCGAATAAAGCTCCGCGACGAGACGAGAGAAGTACGCTCTCTCGTCAAGAAATTCTCGTCCCTCTCGATCTCTCTCGAGCAAAAAACGTTACTTTTTTGAGCTTTTTTAAATCTTCTTAAATTCCTCCTTGCAAAAATATACATAATGTCTATATTTGGACCAGCGGTTTTCGAGTTATTTAACTGCAAATAGTTTCATCATGTTAGCCGTGCCTGGCCATTCAGAAAAACATTTTATTATGACGTTTTATCGCTGTATAAAATTATTTGCAGTCAAATAACTCGAAAACCGTCGGTCCAAATATGGACATTATATATTTTTGATAAGAGGAATTTAAGAAGATTTTAAAAATCTCATAATAGACAGGGTGTACAAAAAAAAGATATATATAAATAAATTTATAATTACTTTTATTAAATGCATTATTAGTCTATAGTTAATAGTTTCCAAGATAATGACTTTTGAAAAATTATATTTTTGAGTTTCGACAGCCTATAGCTTTCTAACAGTAGGTACATCTTAGAGCAAAACGGCGCATAATATGCCTATATTATCTTCTATTTTCACTATCTGCCGAAATCAATCAAACTTCCGGCTAAACCGGATGTAACTCGAAAGCAGGAAATATAGTTCTTCCGGTTTAACCGGATGGTGATTTTTTTGGGAAGATAATAAAAATGGAAGATAGGGACATGTGAGCCATTTTGCTCTAAGACGTACTGTTAGATCTGTCAAAACTCAAAAATGACATTTTTTAAAAGTCCATATCTTGGAAATGGAAATTTCTTACCGTGCTGGTGTTTTGGAGCACCCTATATAGACAAAAATAATTTTATAAGAGGCACCTCTTAACCCTTAATAAGCTTCGTCAAAAGTTTTCTGCTATCTTTGTGTTACAGGAGATATTGACCTTTGTCGCACGAATGGGCCACCCTGTGGTAAATACCAAGCAAAGTTTTAACGCATTTAGGTTTGACATATATTGCACACAATTTATGTCAAATATGATAGAACCTAACCTAAACGCGTTAAAATTTTGCTTGGTTTTTACTATATTTGGTTTAAATCACGAGAGAAGCGAGACCCTTTCGTCTCGTCTCGCCCTCTCTCGACGAGACGAGAGACCCATTTTGTCTCGTCTCGTCTCGCGGCAACACTAATTTTTATTTTAAAAGCGAATAATTGCAGGTACTGTAGTACAAACTAACTTAAAGAATATTTTCAAAAACCTCTCCATCAACTTCAATACATTTTTCGGCACGTTTGTTAACCGCTCGGGTAGCACATTGGATTGAGAGTTGAGTGGGGATTGTTTTTTATAAAAGCTGCCCTGTGACTGAATGTGTGGGGCATTGTAAGTATGAAAATCTTGATTCAAGTCGATACGCTCAATATGAAGCTAACTGACAACTTCTATGCATTTAAAACTATCAACCAAAATGTATCGGACGTTTAAAACTAAAGCCTCCTTCATTATTTCAATATAAAAAAAATTCAGAACCGATTAGAGAGTAGAAATGCTTTTCTACAATTTAAGGTTAAAACATTGTTTACTTTTATTTTTCTTTGTTTTTTTTTCATTTATAAAAATTAACACATTTTTTAGAACCCAATGTGCTTCTTTACCTCATTTTACACTAATAAATTAAGAAATATTGCATACCAGTATGCATATTTCGTAAAAAAAAATGTAAATAACTGTATATTTTAAAGACAAACAAGGCATATATATGCGCATATTTTGGCTAAATTTAACTGCATATAATCCTTTAATGATAACCTTTCGGAAAGGTACGTGATATCAATGATTCCACCTTGCTGAACGTTAGCATATGAGGTAGAAATAAATGTTTTTAAAATGCTCTGCAGTTTTCTGTGTTTGAAAAGCTTTTCTGTTCACGTGATACATGTTTTTTTTATTATAGATCATTAGTAAAATAAAGCCATTTTCTCGTGTACAATATTATATTATATTTTATAATAAGTATAATTTTTAAGATCTATTTTTCGGGAAAATAAATGAAAAGAACAATAAATATAATTGCGTTGCTGTCGATGACGATGACGGCTTGTAGACGACGGAGACCTGCTTAACATCAAATTTGTTGTTAATTCTGGGGTTATTTCATTCCATGCTTCAAATATCTTGTCGGAGTTCTTCCTTCCTGGCTTCCTGGCATATTCGGTCTGAAATCATGCTTATACATATATTAGGTAATTTCTCGTAAAAGTTTTTTCCTCGTTGGCCAATTGTTGCCGTGCATATTGCTGCATAATTGGGCTGGAAGATGTAATGTTCTCCGCATACCACTCCGACCAATGGAATCATGAGTCGAAGAACATCTCGATAAATAGCAGCCCCTATAAAATTGTACTCTTGTATAAAAAATAGTGCTAATAGATTACGACGAGTTAAAGCCAAAAATGCTACGTCTCTTGTTGAAATTTAAAATATTCACCAACTCTACTTTCTGGAATCTAATTTGAAAATTAAAAAAACGTAATATTCCATCAACAAATAATTATCTTGGCAGTAACGAAGCGCCGAAGTAACAAGTCGAGTTAAAACGGCATAAGTCGGAAGTAATTAGCGGATTTTAGGGACAACGGTAATTAAAATTGCAAACAGTTGCCGGTTTGCAGAAAATTCAAGGCACTATGCGCTAGCTTATCGGTGTATAAGCGAGGCAGTGGCGTATGTGCAATAATATAAAAAATAAAATGACCATAAAATAAAATAAAAATTAAAGGACGGGGAGCAAGATCAAAATGATCTTAAAGTGGGAGTATCAACATGCTTGCCAACCTATTTCGCGTAGATTTATTTATGTTTTCTAGCTTTTACACAAAATTTAAATAAAATCAGTATCGACTTGATATTCTATAGGTGATAATTGACATATTTAATAAATATCAAGGAATTTTCTAACTTATTTTAGGAGAATTGTATAGCGAAAAATATCGGGTAAGATTTTTTTTAACATTATTATGTCATTGTTCTTTCACTATACAATTCTCCCAAAATTAGCAAGGAAATCAATAGATATTTTTGTAATATATCAGATATTACCTAAGTATTGTGCCGACAATACTGATTTTATTTAAATGTTAGTCAATAAAATAATAAACTTGAAAAAATAACGCGAAATAGGTTAGGTATAGGTTATGGAGGACTTGAGGTAGGAGGCCGATCGCAATGCATTGGATTCGGTCCCAAATTAGGATCGGTAATTCAGCTTTACGAGTTGCCATAAGATGGCGCTCGTGTTCGAAGTGGGCTATCAAATAAATGGTTTCTTATGGACGCGATAACTATTTTTATTTAAATTAGTTCTTTAAGGAACAAATAAGGACTTTTATATGAATTTACACTTACTTTGTTATACTTATTAGTAAACTCGGCCTGTATAAAGTTCCAACGATGCTTCGTTTTTAAAATACAGGAACATTCTAGCTAGAGTGTTTTACCTTTGGAGCTAGAAAGAGACTTATTTGGCTGCCTTTCCTCTCTGAAAAAGATCCTGTCTTACACCCCGACACAAAGCAAACTCTACTTTTATAAATTGTACCATTATTCATTATAAATATGGAAATTAATTACAATACAACGTTATTTGTCTTTTCTTGCCTTCAAACGTTATTTGTTATTTCGAAAAATAAAATGTCAATTGTCAAAAGTAAAAGCACAGAAAAATAAAGGGTTTAAGTAAAAGTTAAAAACTATGGAGAATCTAGTTTTTCATATTAAAAACGAAGAAGAAGAAGACAATATCAGCCCACTTCGGACGCGAGAGCCATCTATCGGCCAATAGCGAACTAACCAAAAAACCGGGACAGAATTTGAAAATGCTGCCATTGTCGATCGGCCTCCTACCCTCTAGTTCTCCGTAGTATAGGTTGGTAACGGATTAAATGACGTTGAGAATGCCACCTTAAACCGTCAGCTTTCATAAGCGTTCAAAATAAGTGCGATAAGGATAGCTTTTTGCAGTAGTGTAAGAGCGACTGAGAACATTTTTATCCTTGCTTGACTGAAGCCATATGAGACACTAGACCTTGTTTATTGAAAGTAAACCATTGACGGCGTAATTTAAGAAAAAAAAAGAATAAAAAATATGAATTGCTAGGTTTTCATTCCGTTAATTCTAAGTTTCGACGTTCCGTACAGCAAAAGGAAAGGAATTTCTAATTAAAATACCGAATAAGGAAGAAGAAAACTTAATTTGTGTTTAAAAGAAATTCTTGACTTGTTTGACGAAAAAATAATACCCGTAGGGTTATTGTGCATGGACATTTGAAGAAAAGCTTTACGGATTGTAAGGAGCGCCCAGAAGCTCCGCTGGGCCGGAAATATTGACAAAGAACTTTTGTAAATGGGTTTAGGTAACATAAATGTATTTTACCACAAAAAAAATGTTTAGTTTAATTTATAACACATGTATTTTATTTTTCTTTGGTACTATAAATATTAGGTTAGGTTAAGTTACAGTAGCAGACTTCTGGCACTGTCCCAAAATTTTCACGTAGTCCTATAAGGACCGTTGTAGTACTATACGTGTTCCACGAAACCTACCCGCATCAGCTTCCTGATGGTTAACGCGATCGTACTAGAATCTTGACAGTTCATTCAAACCAGCCACTGCTGTTAATAAACTTAGTGAATCGACCCAGTTGCAGGCTGCTCACTTCCTTCAGATCATTAAAGAATGGTTCGCCCACGGCATTGAACCTTCTTCTCGCGAGGACGGGGCATTCACATAAGAAATGCTGAATACTTTCCTCCTCTTCTTTATCTCTGCAACTTCTACAGAAGTCGTTAGTTGATATTAGCATACGTTCAGCGTGTCTACTGAACAGGCAATGTCCGGTGACTACGGCAGTGATGTTTCTTAGGTCTTTCCGACTGTGCTGTAATAACGCTGCGGTTTTCCTGTTATCAAGTAAGGGCCACAATTGCTTGGAGATGCTACAGGTTGTTAGTTCTGTTTATCTGCTTTGCGCAAGTTGTCTAACTATCCGATCTATCTCCCATTTGACTGATCCCAGTGGTCTAGCCACAGTATTTTCTGCTAGTTCGAAAGACATACCTGCGCTCTCTCTGGCGAGCGCATCAGCAGTATCAATGTCATCTTTATTGCTGTGGCCAGGAACCCAACACAAGGTGACTCGATGTTGATTATCAACAAACAAACGAATATAGATCACTCTCTTCAGTAATGTCAGAAGGCCTGTTGGTTAGAAGTACAGCTCAAAATATGTACTTCTTCACAGTAGTGACAATAATATAATAGTGTGAGGTGCATTCTATTGGTCAGGTCCAAAAAATGGAAAATTAAATGCCCAAATGTATATGTAGATCTTGGGAAATCACTTACTACCCTACGAAGCTTTGCGTTCTTGTGGCTTGTCCGAGCAAGACCGCAATTTTAAACACACATCACGATTGGTATAAAGCTGGTTGGCATCTTGTGATATCAAGCAAAAAAATATTTTTGTTGAAACCAGGGGGAACCAGTTACCTATGGCAGTAAGTTAACTATTCCTTTTTAACTCCAATGTACGTGTTTACTAAGGGTAAAATTCCAACCTCTTGACCATATGTATATAATTTTGAAGAAGTAGTCCATACTTAAAGTGGAGTTGATTGATTTTTGTATATAAGTTTCTTGATGTATTCAGAAATTTAAAATATCACTTTATTCTATGGTATATTTCCTTAAAACTAACCGCCTGTTCTTTCACTCAATAATTCACATAAAAATTCAAGATGGTTCTCACATTTTAACATGACGAAAGGTACGCAGTGCGTAGTTTTTTTTTATCTGTATAAGCGCTAGTGACAGCAGAATACAAATGTCACATTTCAATTCACGGCAGACAAAATATTCCGATCCAGAATGCCTTATCTGTTATTATATTTTTGCTGAAGTTTTTATCGATAGTGGATGACGAAAAAATGTTCCCGGCAGAACAATTGGATAGAGTTATCGGGAATATTATCCATTGGGTTTCCGATGATTTTGTACAAAAGATAATATTGAATTTTATTTGGTGACAATGCTATTTTTACCTGAATAAAAGTGTTCGAACTACGTATAATATGTTTTTTTAGTAATCCTTATCAAAACGGGAAAAATAGGCATCAGGATAAATGGCATCACTGTATTTGCCGATCAGCTGTCACATTCATATTTTAATTTACTGGCCTATTGTATTGGTTGTGCATGCAATCATGGGCAGAGCATAACTACCAATTACCCGGTATTTCCAGAAAAAGAAGTAATTACCAGTACAGTACCTATTTAAGTATTAAATGCAAGTCATAATTTACTGTTACTTATTTAAATGGTATTAGAAATGAAATATTTGTATTTAAATGTGGAGTTTAAACACCAGAACAGCGTTTTGCAATCAGGCATCCATGAGTTCTTAAACTCAACTATGACTGTGCGGTGTTAAACGATATCTATCAGCACTATAAATCTAATATCATGTAGTTCGCCTATTACAAGAAAAATTTGTTTCAAAAAAATTAAAACCATTTTTTGCTTTGTTTTATTTTTGCATTCTATAAATATTAATTTAAAATGTTCAGTACTTGTAAAAATGAACCAGTGAAACAATTCAGTAGCTAGGTACTTAAAATGACAAAAGTTTAGAAAATACGTCACTGTTCCAAGATAAGAAGAAAATGATAATTAAAATTAATTAATAAGTTCGGGAAAAAGTTAAATTAGTCAAAGTTTGTTGGAAATCGATAAAGCTT
Source organism: Polydrusus pterygomalis (assembly GCA_963969555.1). Taxonomy (NCBI): domain Eukaryota; kingdom Metazoa; phylum Arthropoda; class Insecta; order Coleoptera; family Curculionidae; genus Polydrusus; species Polydrusus pterygomalis. The sequence continues at coordinate 15,675,799 of OZ018383.1, forward strand.
AGCGTTAACTTGAAAATTTTAAAGCTATTGCGATTGATATAACATAGCATGCAAAAGCTATACGGGATCGTGATAAAGAAACGGGATTATTTTTTGTAATGCGTTTTTTTAGAAACAATTTCTTATACAGGCTGAAACAGGAATTCAGTTTCGATCGCAGAATGTGGAATTTATACAATTTGTTTTATTTAAAAAAATAAAGTTGAGGCATGTGGTACTTTTCTTTTCCTTATTTAAAGGCGAGAATCTCGAAAAGGGCTACCACGACCAAAAGATACATATCCTATCAGACAGCCAAGCTGCCCTTAAGGCTTTGAACTCCTTCCGATTTACATGAAAAATCACAATGGAGTGCCTTAACGACCTGGCAGCCAGAAACAATAAGCAAAATTTCAGGGGCCCAGAACCCGCCCTTGGAATATCAAAAAAGGCAACCAAAACAACATTAGACAGATGGGCGAAAAAACAACATCTATCTCGATGGAACGGTACACCTGGCCAGGCACTGGACCTCGTAGAAGGAACAAACCTTTTCTAGCAAGACTGGGGCGTACAATAAGCCAGAAGGCTGCAGTGTAAGAAGCTTGGGCCACACGTCGAACCCGACCTTAACCGCCTTTAACCCACCAACCAACCAACCAACCAATCACAGGTGGTAGACAATGTTGTATTATGGTTCATTGTCTTTATTTCGTTACTTAACACAACGTTTTGGTTAGTTACTATCTCTAACCGCTTTCAAGTGCATACTTAATTATAATTCTAAGGCTACTGTCTTAAATACTATCCATGTGCAATAAAGCTCGATGACTCCGCCTTTGTGCTTAGTAGAGTGTGAAGTTTGAGCTGTTTGTTTTGGACAAGAAGAGGCTTCCCGATATTGGGGATATCTATACTTGGTTTACTAAATATACGAGTGTTTAGGTTCATAGCAGCTGCTTCTTTGAATTTGTTTTTTCGCCAGTGCTGCTCCTTGTCCAAAACCTTGGCTTCTGAATACTGCATGTAATGTTGGTTAGTCCAAACATGTTCCGCTATGCCTGATCTCGAACTCTTTGGGTATATTTTAGTTGCTCTTTAACTCGTCCGGGAAGGGATGGTTTCTACAATGTATGATCCGCCACACTAGCAAGGGATTCGATAGATGAATTTTTTTGTGTTTTTATTATTGCGGGGTTTTACAAGAAAGCTTCTAAGCGTATTTCCGGATTTAAAGGCTGTTTTGATGTTATAGTTTTTGATTATTCTTCTAATCTTTTCAGAAATCCACATCAGATATTGTAATAAATGCCTGTTCCTCGTTAGTTTCTGTACTAGTTTTGTGTTTGCGATTTTTAGGGTTTGAAATGGTGTTAGCTACAAAATCCCGACCAAGTAAATCTAGTATCTGTCTGTTTCAACCTGTTTAATTTTTTTTATAGAATGCATTACAAAAAAATAATATTTATGTGTCTTAATCAAATAAGCAATACTCTGAATAAAAGGCTGATACGTTTCTATATTACAACCCTGAGCGGAAGCAAGTAAAAGGTACCAAACATGTGTTTTTAAAATTGTAAAAATATAATGATAATTTAAAAATTTTTCAAATTGAAAAAATTATACATGCAAAAGTTACTTATTTTTACATGTATATTTACTATAATGGAAAAACCTTGTTATATAAAGGCTTAATAACAAAGAAACATAAAACCCAAACCTTCCGGTCTTAAACCAATTTTCTGACTTCAGCCTTTTAGCATAACAACCCCTTATTTTATTATAAATATGTAAAATAACGCCAAAAGCCGAGTTTTTTTTACTCTTTCTCGTTCCCTGTTATATTTTACCTTTTTACTACAAAGTTTGTAAACTTTGTCGCTTTGACCTTTTTAAAAATATGTTAGGGTTTGAATGGGGATCATTAGTGAAGGATCAGCGCAGCTAGTAAAGTTTTTCTTTTTTGATTGTCGCGTTAAATGACGCGTAAGGTTATTTAATAAAACGAAAAAAAAACTTACTTAAATGGATCGCCAAATACGATATCGCAATCTATCAAATACTATAGGAACCGCAGGGAATAGAAATTTAGATTTATAGCTATTTTTGTTTGAAAATAAAAATTTTAATATTTCGAAAAGGAAAGAAAATAAATACCTGTTTATTTACTCAGTTGTCTGATATGTGTTTCGACACTATCGAGCAATTTTTAAATGCGTAAATGACTATATTGTAATTAACAGTTCTATTTCTAGGGTGTACGGTCATAAAAGGTACAATTCACAGAACTTGGTTGGTTGGTTAAGGGCGGAGGTTGAGTGTGTGACCTAAGCTTCTGACTCTGTAACCTTCTGGCTTATTATGCACCCCAGTCTTGTTAGGAGACATTTGTTCCTTCTATTAGCTCCAATAGCCTTCTTCCAAGTTTGTTATGCGGGAGGTTGTCATCGCGTAGAATGTTTCTGAAGATTCTGAATCTTTTGCATGCTGGTGCTTTACGATAGGGGAGGCGGATTCATTGAATTCGTGTAATATTCTAGTTGCTTATTTTTGAAGTAATGATATCAAAAATAAGCAGACCAGTTACGTTTTCAGCTATAATAACCATAGGACATTGATAATGGACGAGATAATTTTAGTCGAAAGCACGTTGCCTGGTAACAACCCGACGCTGAAGGCGGAGGGTTGTTACCTTGGTTACGTGCTTAAGATAAAATTATGAGGCATTGGTCCATGTCCGAGGGATATTCGGTGAGAAAATTTTTTGATAAATTTTTGATAAAAAAATTTCTTGCAACCAAACAATTATTTGTACCGGTTTTGAGAGCGCTCTTGCAAAAATTTTCTGTTTTTACAGAATAACCCCTGTACGACTGACCTTTTCTAAGGTACCGTACTGGGACGCAAGATGTCGCACTGGGTTCTATAATTCCCGTCGATGATCGACCCTGACAAGTGATTTGTCTTCGAGCCCTGTTTCCTTCTGCCAAACTGAGCCTCACTGATGAGCCGTAAACGGCGAAACGCGTCTGGGGATGAGTTTGGCGGAAGGAAACAGACAAAACCTTTTCGAATTAATTATTTATTTAATAAAAGTACAATTTGTAAAGGTGCAGTTATTAAAATTTAACGTAACATTTGATTGGCTATTTTTTTCTACTATAGAAGATCCATTACCACGCATAGTATTAATAATCTTATTGTGGTGTTCTTGGTCGATATTTAAGTATGGTTTTATAGAATTTAGATTGTTATGACCAGTGATTTTCAGCAATTGTTGTTCTTGCGCACCTTTTTCTGCCATTTCGCTAACAGCGGTTGACCTGTTTGAATGGTTTGTTATTTGTTTGTCCTTTACATTCAGGCCGATAGCTTCAGCAGAAGATTTTGTCCATCCATTAATAGTATTTTTTCCAACAGTGACATTATCGTACCAACTATCGGTTTCCGTTTTCCAATGTCGTTTTGGTTCTAAGAACAGCCGTGGTGAGGTTATATGTACGCCTTGTTTTGATATCAATTTATGAAACAGGCGTACAGGGCATCTTTGACTTTCACTATTCACAATCAACCATTTACTACTTGTACAGCTTTTTGAACCGCCTTGGCAAGTTTTACTGAACACTGGATTATATTCATTACGATTTGTTGGAGAACCATCGTTATTTTTTTCGATTTGAAGAAAATCCAGGAGACATGCAACTGCTTCGCCTCCTCTCCACGCTAATTCTACCGCAGCAATATGGCAGAATTTACGCATAAGACCTTCAGGGGTATTTTCATTCCAGAACAATATTATTTGGTTTACTTCAGATAGACTTAACGAAACTGAACTGGTCTTACGTTTACATGGATTTACTTGTAATTTCTTTCTGGTTGCATCGCGGGCATCTCGGGCTGGTTTAAACACTATGCTGTTAAACGGGTCAATCATAATCTTATATTCATTATAGTACTTTTCTTGTAAAATTTTGCACGAAACGTTCCACATAGTCTTTACCGTTGCTTCCTTGAATTCAGTCCCATCTTTTTTTCTCATATTAACCGCCCAATCTTTCAGTCTCATTGCAGCTCTTCTACGCTTCTATGTTTATTTAACTCGTATTTGCGTTCACAGCAAAACTCCATAAATATTCCCCACGTGTATTTGTGACTGTTTCTGGTATTTTTTGGGATTGTTTCATTAACTAGCGCGTTAATGCAGTGAAAATTTGCATTGCCAAAACGTTACATTTTGAAATTTATATAGTTGGAGTATGAAATGATGCCTGGGTGTCATAGTGATTGAAAACCACTCGGAGTGTTGTTTTCACTTAAATGTTGATATGATTGGGTGATTTATGTAAGATGATAAAGAATAACAAAATTTAATTGGCTGTTTGAACTGTCAAAAAATTTTCCGTATAAGTTGCCCATAAATGATTCTATCAAATCAAATTAAATGAAAATGTCAGCTATTTACAACATTTAATGCTGGTAAATGTGGCAGATATTATTATAAGAATGAGAGAATGCCATTTGGCTTGTGTTCAGCCCCGGAGGTGTTCCACAGGGTATTTGTAAAAAGTGTGGTGGTTCGCCCGGAGTTCAAATATAATATGCATAAGATATTTTGGTATATGCAGTGAGTGGAAATTAAGTGCAGTGTTTAAAAGAGCAAAAATATTATTCTATGATATAATTCTAATCAAACAAAATATCGTCATTTCCCATCTCTAATAATTTTATAAGCTTTTCAGACAAGAGCAGACACGACGGAAAGAAGACACATATTATTGGATATCACAATACTCCATGCAAGGAAAGTAGAAACAAAAAGTTAACATCTTTTTGTACTTCATTGTCACTTTCTAGCCGTTTTAATACATTTTTCAATTATATAAATTATTGTATGACATATACTTTGTATACAAATAATTATCCTATAACTCTAACACGCACAAGACATAAAAATCCGATATATTATAAAAACGTGATCAATTCCCTTTATAAAAAAATACATATATTATATACCGAAATAAATTGGGTCAACCATAAAAACTAATATCTTCACTATATTATTATGGATGCTTATTAAGGCTTATATTGAGAGCACTAAAGAAGCACTTCCATTTGAAACTTAATAGTCGGTATTAAATATGTCACATAGCAACTAGAAGGTATGTTTTGTTCCATTCTACTATACTATATTATTTCCATGTTTATATGCCCGGAAGTGACGTGAAACTTAAAGGCTTTTCATGTAAAATTATATTAGGAAACAAGGTTTTCGTGCCCTGTAATATAATTTAGAAACAAGTCTCAATCCTTGAACCAAAGTTATGATTTGTTACGCTTAGGGTAAATAATGTCATATAATTATTTATTAAAAATGCGTTCTCCCAAATTAGGTATAACCTTTGATAGAATTATATTAATGTAATTTTCCTCACTAAGTACATTTTTTAATTATAAAAAAATTACAAGAGTCTGGGTGTTTATTAAGGCTCAAACCAAGGACTGACGAGCTAGAAACACATGCCATCACCCAGGCAAAACAACAGTTTATCTTAGACAATTTTTAGAATTTGTTTATGATATTTATAATATCTTAGTAAAATAATGCACCAATTGAGATTAATTACCGGTTGAAGGAGATATCCTCTGCCGCACTTTTTTCACTATAACATAGTTATGCACTAAACACAGTGGCAGACAGCCAATACCACAGGTCTTATGGGGAATGAGCATTCTTCCTTTTTTTATAGGCCTGTGGCTACCGTTTTTTCATACCAAGAAGCCACGCCTGCACGAAATAGATTTTTAACTTTATTTATTTCTTTTATTCCTGCAACACGAGAAAACGGCGTAACACGAAAAAATAAAGCAAAACCGACCCCTCAAGAACACCTAACATTATTACAGTATACAAGCAGACGCATAAATCTAAAAACCAACTTATCATCAAATTTGTTTGCGGCTAATATTTATACTGTGGTCTAAAATATGACTGACACAAATTTTACTGCCATCCAACGTTGCCAGCTCTGTTGTTACTCGGCTTTGATGAAAATAACGAGAAACACACACCAAGACAGATTATTCCGATGCATGTTTTGGTATATTTTATTTGCAGCCCGGCAATTTAATTAGGTACGCTAATTTTTTGGGCAATATATTGCTTCAAAAGACACTTTTCTTTATATTTATATTATATAAAAAAAAGTAAATACCTAGGTGTGTTTATATTAATCCAGGGGTGAAAGTATTTCAAGGGTCAAGTTCTCGGGCAAAAACTTTTTCAAATTCTTGAACAGGAAATTGTGCTTGAAAATGTTTTACACATGTCCAAGTTTTTGCGAAATTGTAAAAATTAATACAAGTTATATATCAACTAATCATTGACTTGAGGTTACTTACGTTATTTTGCTGGTTTTGTTTGTTTTTTATATTCGATTTTATAGTTTAATTGATTTGTTGTCTTCCTTTTTGAACTAAAAATACGATGACGAATTATTTTTAAACAAATTTTAAAAACAAACCCTTAATAACCATTTTCTATCCTCAAAATTTTATAAATTTGCTACTACTAAAAATGCCAGAAATTACTATCTTATTTCCCAAATTGATTAAAAATTGAGAAGAAATTCCAATATTTTGGCAAGAATTTGGGACCAATTTTAGCTGTTTACACGTAAAAATAAATTGAATGTCAACTTTTACAATTTATTGAGCAAGAATTTAAATTTTAAAGCCCGGACCTGTCTATTTTCCCATTCGGTCAAATGATAATGTTGTAGAGCGCATGTCTAATCGTGTATAGCCTTGTTTACATGCGCAAGGCTACTTTCGTGATTATTGTTTGCTTATCTAAAGGCAAATATCTATGCTACTACTACGTTCAAGTCATTGGAATCTAATTAAAAAAAGTTGTTATAATTTTTTCTATAAGTTACATCTAACCTTTTGGTTCTTGACATTTAACAACTGACACAATTCACGTTTAGATTCCCCAATTTCCTGTCAATAGGTAATGGAACATTATCCAATGACATAAAATAATAACGCAATAAATGAGCGCCCTGTCTATGAATGTGTAAAGTGTTCCCTTGTCTTGTCAACTGTCTCTTCCAGATATCCGACCTCGGAAAATCCTGTAAACGTGCTAGGATTATTTCCCGGATTTAAACTGATATGAGATGTAGCAAAATACGTATAGTTGATATATTGTTGATGGCATTTCTTTATAGAAAATAATAGAAATTATTTTTACGGCGAGACGTGCAGATACGACTTTTTTAAATTGAAACAAATGTACGTCTACGGGGGGAATCGAAACCACAACCTGTAGTTCGCTTGTTTAGATGTCTCCTTCTATCGGACACCGACGCCTACGCACCTGGATAGAAAATAAAATAGATCTTATAATGAGCATGAAGCAATGGTGATAAACGCAAGGTTTGTTTCCCTGTTAATAACACTCTCCCGAAGATTTTACACTTTCTAACAACCCGAACAAACTCTGTCGCGTCGTCTCGAAGTGAAAAGACTGCAATAAAAGAGATGAAAACAAAGGTACATTAATTCATGTATAGCGCGGCGCCGCGCCGGTCGATAACCAAACAATTTCGACATTAGATAAATGTAATTGAGTTACGAAGCTTTTTAAATGTGTCAGTTACTGTCAGCTAATTGTATTTAGTAGTAGTAGTAGTAATATGTTCTATTTAGCAAAAAGCTACAATTAAATATTTTTGAATACATTTTTTTAACACATTATAGATTTATTTTTAAAATTTAAAACGCAATCTTCTTCTAACAAAAACAGACAGAAAAGTTAAACATTTTGCAAATTGTATCAAATATTACGTATCATTTTGTTTTTTAATTAAATGTAATTTTAAAGTTTTTTTAAATAGTTTTAATGATATTTGAAATTTAATAGAATTTTCCAAATTATTGTATTCTATCAAACCTTTATGAAACATAGACTTCTAAGCTACTATTTTAGACACTCTATCCACATAAAAATGTTGATTAGTTCTTGTTTTATAATTATGATGGTCATGATTAAAAGAACAACATTTTTTTAAACAATCAGACAATAAATTATTTTTAATTTTATGTATAAAGATACTAACTAAAAAGTTAAATTTCTGACATTCAACCAATCTAAATTTTTTAACATAAAATTTATTTTTGTATACCTATCTGTCACAATTTAATATAATCCGCCTTATTTTGTAAAATTTGTAATTTATCAAATATTTCCTCACTAGCACAATATAAAATGGAAGAACAATAAAGAAAATGTGGTAATTTAATAGTATTAAATACAGTTTTTTTAGAAAACAAACTTAAATTAGAACTGATTCTTTTTAAATAACCTACTTTTCCGGCAATCGTCGAAATGATACTTTCAAAATAATTTTAAAAATTTAATTTTTAATCAACGATTATCCTTAAACATTTAAAACTGTTTACTAATTCCAATTTTTCACCATCAAGTACAACATTTACATTTTGACAATTTAAATTATTACCCATAACCATACATTTAGTTTTTGAAATATTTAATTTTAATTCATTTACTTTTCGCCAATTTAATAGTATATTTATTTCAGAATTTAGAGTATTAAGACCATCAAAAATATTTAAAAAATTAATGTAAATTAAGGTGTCATCAGCTCACACTTGTAACTTACACATTTTTAAAACTAAAGGCATATCGCTGTATAAAATAAATAATATTGGACCTAGTATATTTCCTTGAGGAACTTTCATTTTATTTGATATGGGAAAATTTAGAAGGGTGATTTTACTGTACAAAAAACATTTTTTCTTTCCTAAAATCCGTATTTGGGAGCGAAAAATTCGTGTTTCTAAATCGCACGGCCTAATTCACCTTAAAATATCCCAAACAGTCGGATATTTTGACTTAAAAATATTCGTTTTGCTTCTTCTTTGCGGTTCATATACGACCTGTTGTCCCCGAGGATTTCGTATCATTTCCACTTTAAAACGCCATCGCGCACCATCGTAAATTTTCTGTGAGTTATGCGTACGTAGGACATTGTTCGGGAATTTACGGAAAGTTCAACGCGGGAGCCCATAAATCCTACTAGAGTCTAAGTGGCGACAGTCACAAGCGTGGCTGTTGCCAAGATGTATTAAACCGAGCTAGCCGTCCTTCAAGTATGCTTAAATAAATGCTCAAAATTTTGTCCATTCACTATTTAAAAATATCCTAAACGTTAGTAAATCTCGCTTTGCATTTCTAATTACATCGGGAGAAATTAATCTATACCCATGTCTTAATCGTCCTTTCAACTCTTCAACATTTGACAAGGAATAAAAATTTAAAGTTGGTCGTTTAAAAAAAAATGATCGATATCATCATATCTCTAATTTGGGACACACTCTATCAATTAAAAGCAATTGACAACATGCAATGAGCAACAAGCAACAAGCAATAGGCAATAGCGCATCGCGTTTGTATTCACATTGACTCGATAAAATATTTAGTAGACATCCAAAATGTCGGTGTGTAATGTAGTGATTGCGTTTTATATATATTACGAAAAATACGAAGTAAGGTCAAGAAAAGGAAACGTCGGTATTGGGTGCGACCTTTTCATTTGCAAAATATAGTTCATTTAGTGAATGTGGTTGCAAAAGAAATGAATTTAGATACTAAGATATTTAAAAGTTTCTACAGGATGAATAGACAGTTTCTCAATTTTACTAAGATTTGTTTCTCCCACTGGCCGACAAAAATTTTTTTTTTGTTGTAACACAAAGCTAAATAGCATCTTGTGGTAGAGTGGACCTATCCAAATACGAAAATGAGAAAAAAAAAGTTGTAACACGTAACGTTTTCTTGTTACATTTATAGAACCACATTTAATGTTACAATATTTAATATCTATTGAAAAAATAATTTAAGAATTTTCTGAGTATATCGACTGTATTTAAATTTTTACACCTTTACCTTTACAAATATTAACTGAACACACTAATTAAATTTTATTTTTTCCTTTTATGAGGGGTCATATCTTCTCTTTTCAAAAACCAACAGGAATCACCCATCATGGCTGGATCCCATCGTCCTTGATAGCGAATTTCCATTGTCCTGATATCCTGGTGGAACCTTTTACCCTGCTCGTCACTGACAGCTCCCAAATTTTCAGGAAAAAATGATAGATGGGAATGGAGAAAGTGAATTTTTAATGACATTCGGGCACCAAGCGATTTGTAGGAATCTAAAAGTTCATCAACTAACTGTTGATAGTTTGCATCCATATTGTTGCCCAAAAATCCCTTACTATACTAACAAATGAGTTCCATGCTCTGAGTTCCTGCCTAGTAAGCTTATCTGTAAAGTTGACATCGTCATATAAGCAGGGATAGTTTTCAATATTTTGCACAAACAAAATATTCTGTTTTTCTTCGGACATTTCGAAGCAATTCGCAACTAGCGACACAACCCAAATATTGCTTGCGATACAGATCGCCGTTTGTCAGGCAATATTTTGTAAGGCGATATCACTATCGTTTCAGTGTAAACAAGTTGCAATCAATACAAATCGTTTATAAGCAGAGCGGTATAGGCAACTCAGATCGCGCATCGCCTATCGCTTATTGCTTGTTGCCAATTCCTTTGGTGTGAATTCTGCCTAACTGTTTTTGTTTTATATTGGAATACACAGGGATCCAAGCACAATGGATATCCTGGTGCGGGTAGACCACGACGGCCGTTTCGTCCTTGTTAGGACTCTACGTGCAGCCATACCCAAGCAATCCCGACACAGCGGTGAGATGTAATAAAAGCCTTTTTACAAAAGCCAAGCGGTCTTCGTGGTCTACCCGCCCCAGGGTATCCATTGTGCTTGGATCCCTGTGTATTCCAATATAAAAAACAGTTACACACTTGTCCGATGTGCCACAATATTCGCTTTCAATTATTTTACTATTACATTTTTATGGCTTTTCTTAAACGGATTGCGCGCATTCTAGTGGGTGCCGGCGTTGATCTGTTTCTAGTCTGCAAAACGGCAGATGTTCCGGTAAAAAGGCAAATAGCGTTCCCTATACTGGATTGCGATGCACTTCGTGATTTATTTAGTTGTCTACCTTTCGATAATACCAGTGTGACTGCCTTTTATGTTGGAGTTAATTCCGGTGGGATGGCGCTACGGTGTTTAAAAGGTCACTTAGCTTTTGTAAAAAGGCTTTTAATACATCTTACCGCTGTGTCGGAATTGCTTGGGTTATGGCTACCCGTACAGTCCTAACAAGGACGAAACGACCGTCGTGGTCTATCCGCCCCAGGGTATCCATTGTGCTTGGATCCCCGTGTATTCCAATATAAAAAAACAGTTACACACTTGTCCGTAGGCCACAATTTTCGCTTTTAATTATTTTCCGGATACTATATTATCTTCTAAACACTGTATCAATGTTTTTTTTTATAAAAAATACCTCAACTTAATATATTAATTACCAGTGTCTGAGTCCAGAGTCCAGAGTACTGGTAAATCCGGCACTGAATGTAAACTGTAATAACATTAATTTGTTTTCTAGTCACATGTTTCGGTTCATTATTACGAAGGGGTGCTCCTTTAAAAGCTAGCAATTTTAATAGAATAACAAACTAAATAAAATAATCGATATAACAATAAAACTGAATAAAAGAGAGACGTGTTTGTCTGGAACAAAAAATTACCAAACGTTTTAAAAATATTCTTATAAAGGTAGAGACGCTACGGGAGATAAAAGTGTCTTCTAAAATACTAAAAATACGTCAATCAAAAAAATATGATGGACATATTTATACCTAACTACATAAAACGATATTTCCCACCTGGAAGTTCAAATTTTGGCACCGTCTGAAATATTAGAAATATTCCATTTGTATTCACATCTCGATAAGATATTTTAAAAATATGGCATTCGGGAATCTATAGACAAATTTTATAAGGGTGAGAATTTAACAGTTATACAGGGTAGGTATCCAAAAAATCGCGAATAACATTGTCCACTCGTTGCTCTAAAAATCGGTCGAATTAAGCCACATAACTAGGTTAGGTTAGGTTGAAAGTGAGTGGATTATATTTAATCTTCCACTGCGTAGATCAAACTTCTTAATGAAGCTTATTATTGTATTGGGGGAGACATTCTTCGCTTCTGGAGTAGTGTCACTAATAGGGTGAATTGGTATTCTTCATTTTGCGCTAATCCAGTTTTGTGCATATGATATCGCAATCATCAGTGGCCGGTGTACAATCCCACCAGGGCTTTAAGGTGCATCCCATTAAGTAGTTTGTCAGATAACTGTTGATTTCTATGGCTGTTTGGCCTTTGAGTGTCTTAGGTTCGTTAATTCAACCAGTGACTTCCTCACTTATCTTTTGTTTCGGCCAAAATTAGCGTGGGATATACTTATTGCCACTTCGTGTCCGATGACTTTCGTTGCTACTCCCCTCTTAGCGAGCTTGTCAACAGCCTCGTTGCCCTCCAGACCCATGTATCCCAGAGGCTTTGTTATTTAAACTTAGTTCAGATAGTGCTTCGTAGCATTTTTGAAGTACACCATGTCTTTTTAAGGGATTTTAGAGCGGCTTTACTGTCAGAGAATATCTTGATTGTCCTGTGTCCGTACTGTCCATTTATCAGCAGTCTTAAATACATTTCATTGGCATGAACCTCAGCCTGGAATATGATCGCTATGGATCCCAGACTGATCATAGTTTTGTTTTTGGATTTTTTCCATGTATTCCGGTTTCAATACCTTCTTCATTCTTCGAGCCATCTGTGAATAATCCAAACTCCGCACTGAGTAGATGCTTACTATTATGGACCCATTCTTCCTTACTTGGATGAACTATAATGTAGGACAGTGCATCGTTGGGTATTTTTGTGATGTCTGAGGGCATTTCCAGAATGCTGTTGGTCATATGTTCTCTAGCCTATAGAGGGTACCAGCCTTTGCAGCGAGTTAATAGCTGCTTGGTATAATCTGTAGGTGGTTCAGAGCCACCAAACTAAAATATTAAGTAGAATACTTATTCCCCATGATAACTTGTGTTTCAAATTAGGTAATATTTGGTCCATTTTATCTTCAAAAAGATGATAGAAACTCATTTTATACCCGTGGAGGAATAATGGTTTGTGCGTATTTGCACTTATGAAAAATCGGTACAAGATGGGCAATTTTAAATCAATTATTACGTATTAATAATAATAATAATAATAATAATAAGTTTATTTAAAAATTTAATAATATAATAAATATGTTTATGTTGTCTTCAATAAACTTATTCTTCAATCCCCTGAAGCTGAGCTTGTTAGGGGCAAATCTTATTTTTTGTTTTAGTATGTAAAATCATAAATCATAAATATGCATTAAAAATCAATTTTTTTAAAGTAAAAATGTTAATTTATAGTATAAACGCAGCTTTTTTGAAGAAATATATTACCTATAATAAAATTATTAATTTATAATTTTTAAGTAAAAAATATTACTCCTATAAATTATTCAGAACAATATTAATTAATTAATTAAAGCATTTCTAAAAATATTTTTAAATTGTCTGTTTTTAATATCCATGTTTTTATTTCGACTTTAAATTTTTTTAATGAAATCAATTTTTTAAATTTTGTTGGTAAATAATCGTTTAAATAAAAACATAAATATTTGAAATTTTTTTGTCCTATGGACTTATTTATTTTAGGTTTTATGGTTATTTCATTTTTATGACGTGTATTATGATTATGGTTTTTAAATTGTATAAGGTTTTTATTTTTAAATATATATATTAAGATGTTATAAATGTAAAGTTGTCTAATGTTTAACTTTTTTGTTTCTGAATATAATTCTTTTGAAGGATAAAGATAATCTTTATTGTATATAATTTTTAGAAACCTTTTTTGTAATATTTCTAATTTTTTAACTAAAGTTCTATTTATTCCTCCCCAACCTAAAATTCCGTAATTTAAATGAGTTTTAACTAACGCGTAATATAATATTTCCATATGTCTTACATTTAAAAAATTTTTAATGTTTTTAAAAATCGGAAGTAAACTTCTTAATTTTTTAATTAAGTATTCTATGTGAAAATTCCAATTTAATTTACTGTCAAAAATAATTCCCAAATATTTTATTTTATTAACTTTAAAAATTTCAATGTCTTCATTTATTTGAATACTATTCATATTTTGTGGTAGGTTATTTAGGTTTAAAGTAAAAGGAATATAATTTGTTTTATTAAAATTAATTGTTAACAAATTGTTATCAAACCAATTTTTTATAATTTTAAAATCTTTTTTAATTTTATTATTTAAATTTTCCCAATTTGTATCGGTATAAAAAATTGTAGTATCATCTGCAAAACTATGAATTTGTCCATCGCAATTTATACTAAATAAGTCGTTAATATAAATATTAAAAAATAATGGTCCTAAAATTGTTCCTTGGGGAACACCATACATAAATACCTTTGGATAGCTTTTTTCTTTATCTATTTGAACATAAGTTGGTCTATTTTTCAGATAATTTTTAATTAATTCTAATTGCTTTCCTCTGAATCCAATATTTTCAAACTTTTTTAACAGTAAATTATGGCTAACTGTATCAAAGGCTTTTGCTAAATCTAGAAAAATACTAATACAAGGTTTTTTATTATCTAGTGCATCATATATTTGTTCTGTTAGACAGCAAATAGCATTTTGTGTTGATTTATTTTTTTGAAACCCAAACTGTTTATTAGAAATAAAATTTATTTTTTCCAAATAATTTTCGATTCTTAATTTTAAAACTTTTTCGAATACTTTTGCTATCGAAGATATTAATGTTATTGGTCTATAATTACTAGTTTTACTAGAATCTCCATTTTTAAAAATAGGTTTTATTATACCAATTTTGAAAGCTTCTGGATATATACTGGTTTTAAAAATATTATTTATAAGAAATGTTAGAGGTCTAGAAATAGAAGTTTTAATAGTTTTTAATATTTCTGTTGTTATTCCGTCGGCACCAGGAGATTTCTTTAATTTCAAACTATCAATAACATTTTCAACTTCTTTATGATTAGTTTCTTCTAAATAAAATGAATTAATATTGTTTATTTTTTTATTTGAAAATGTGTTATTACCTTTATTGATTTTGTTTGCTAGCTTTTCTCCCACTTCAGAAAAATAGTCAATAAAGCTATTAGCTATACTTTTCTTATCAGTAAGTGATTCATTTTCAATTTTGATTTCGTTTATATTTTTATGTTTTTGATTTTTATTACATATTTTTTTAATAGTTTTCCACATATCTTGATTAGAGTTTTTACATTTATCAATTTCACGTTTATAAAAATTGGTTTTTGTTTCTTTAATTAGTTTAGTGAGTTTGTTTTTATAAATTTTATATTTATATAATAAATATCGGTCATTATTTTTTTGTAATTTTTTATAAAGTTCATTTTTTGTTTTAATAGAATTAAGTAAGCCGTTCGTAATCCATTCTTTTCTCTTTTTAATTTTAATTTTTATTCTATTTGTACATTGTTGTACATTATTTTGGATTTCTTTTATTAAATTATTGGATAAGTCATTCGTTTCAGAATAAGAGTAAAAATTTGTCCAATCTATTTTTGTCATTTTTTCTTTTAATTTGTAATAATTAATAAAATTTTTATACATTGGTAAAGGTTCATTATTAGTTTTATCAATAAGTCTTTTTTGTAAAATGGTTGGGTAATGATCCGTGATTTGATATTTAATGATTATTGATTGGAAATTATCTAAATTTTCTTTTGTTTTTACAAAGATATGGTCAATACAAGACTTATGTTCTTTTATTTCTCTTGTGTTTTTATTTATAAATGATACAAAATTATATTCACTTAATAAGTTTAAATATTCGTTACTGTTTTTAGAGTTTGAGGAAATATCAATATTTATATCACCTACTAGAACTACTGTTTCATTTTTACAAGTATATTTAATATTATCAAAAAACTTTTTTAAATTCATTGTAAATTCGAAAACATCTAGTGGAGGAGGTTTATAGATACTTATAATATTAATTTTTTCTTTTCCGATTGATAGTTTCAAAAAGATTATCTTTATTTTTCCCATAGATATAATATCAAAAAAGTAATTATGTTCATTTTTAACATACATTACAATACCGTCACTTTTATTGAAATTTCCATTATTATAAATTATATCATAATTATTTAATTTAAATAAATCGGCATTTAAAATTTTCCAAGTTTCTGTTAATACGATAACATCAAAATTCTGATCGAGTTGATATAAAAATAATTTAGTTTCGTCAAAGTTTTTAGAAATGCTTCTAATATTATTGTGATATAATGAAAAATTATTATTTGATTCATCGACACTATTATTAAAATAATTTTGATCTTCAACAAGCTGTGTTTCAAAGTTTGTAATTTTAAAATTTGAAATATATTTATCTATCTTTAATTAGAAATATTAATAAGTTTAGTATATAGAAAATCAATGAAAATATATAATATGTACTTACTTATAGTACAGAAAAATAAATAGAATTTAAAAATCAATAGAAAATAATAATAAAAAATAATAATATTTTAATTATAAGATGTACCCCCTGTTTTTAAGTTTTTTTATTTCTTCTTCATTTGTAATTTGAATTATTTTTTCTTCTTCATTTTTCCTGACAAATATTTTTCCATTTTTGCACCATATAAATTTATAGTTAAATTTTCTTAATTCTTTAGCTTTTCCAAGTAAAAATTTGTTTCTCATTGTCAAATGTTCATTGATATAAATATTTGTTTCTGGTCCTGGTAGATTAAGATTTAAACTAGTGATTTTTCCATTTTTCTTAAAATATTCTTTTGTTTTTTTAAGAACTTCTTCTTTTGTTTCTTGATTTTTAAAATTAATTTGAATGGTATCGTTGACTCCTTCCTTTTTAATTTTTTTTCGTTGTATCATTAATATATCTTCTTTTTTAATGTCGACTCCAATTTTGTTTAAAATTTGTTTTGTTATATTCCCATCATTTTTAAATTCTTGATTTTGAATTCCTTTAATTTCAATATTATTTATAATTTTATTTTGTTCTTCATTATCTACGTTTGTGGTTAAAAAATTAATTTCTTTTTTAAATTTCATGACTTCTTGTTTTAGTAAATCGTTTTCTAATTTGATTTCTTCTTTTTCCCTTTTTATATTTTTTAATAATTTAAATATTTCTTTATTTTTTCTTTCCATCTCGTCAAATTTTTCTGATAAAAAAATAACAGATTTCTGCAATTCAATTACTACTTTGGCCATATTATCTTCATTTATAGAACTTACTATATTCCTTTTTTTAATTACAACATTTTTTATTAATTCATTTTCTTTATCGTTATTGCTTTCTATCTCTAAATGATCACAGGATCTGCAAATCCATTTTAAATTTTTATTTTTTCCAAACTTAATATACTCTTTATCATTTAATCCACTGCAGTTTTTATGAAACCATTGGCTACAGGGTCCAGTGCACAAAATACTGTTTTGTTTCTGCGTAATATTTTTATTGCATATACGACAAACCTGTTTACGTTGCTCAGGTTGTACTACTTTAGATTGACCAGCTTCCTTTTTATCTTGGGATGAAATAATAAATTCTTCTAATTTTTTTTGGCATCGTTGGCTAGCTTGAGGGTATTTACATGGAAGATATGAAGATTCCTCATCGTCCGATTTAATATTTTGAGAGTTAGTCGGTTTTCTTCCCATTTTCCTTGTATACTTTGATGTTTTTACTGACAATGACTTTTGAAATAATTATACGTCAATTTTAAATATTAAAACTCTAAAAATGGCTTTCAAGGTATTTATCTTACTAAATTTTTTCTTCTTATTGTATTAGGACTATTATATTATTGTTTTCTTTACTTCAAATAATTTTTCTTGCTTTCCTTTTTAATAAAAATCGATTAAATTTTGAGCGATATGACGTTCAGATGAGTTAAAGGTTATTTTAAAAATTTATGTTTTCCTAAAAACTATTCTAATAATAATTAATCATTTATAGGCACGTTTTGACCATTTTATGTCGTGCTAATACTAAAGCCCTTATGCTGCCAACATAGAATTTACATTAGCCAACGCCCCATAGTTTGTGGTCAAATATATGGACCGAAAAACGAAATAGTGGACTGCTATAATACGTTTAAACCCATAATGAAAGCAAAAACAAGGGATCCCACACAAATTATGTACAAATAAAACTTCCATTCCCAAAGCAAAGGACTGCGTTGTAATATAACTGTATAGTAGGACATCGAGAGCATGTCGTACGTTAATTGAGTAAAGGGGTCTAGAAAATGTTAACAAAAAGAATTCAATTAAATCGTTTGTTATTAAGATTCAAACTAAAAATGGAATCCAATGCCCTTTTCCGACGTTATAACAAATGAAAAAGAATTTCTTATTATACTAATTACCTGGTGTGATCGATGCATATGGTGGTACTCCGGTCCTCCATTAGCCATAGCCCGATACCTGAACGGGCTATGGACGGGACAGGCTGCATGGTAAGGCCCACCGACAGGTGTCACAGGGTCCGATGATCTGCCAGGTCTCTGTTCGCACCAGTAGAGCGGAAGAGATGAGGGGTGTCCCCCAAAGTGCGGATGGTGGGGAGGCCACCCGTCGGGGTCACCATAGGGATCCAGTTTGGTTACGAGAAGTGGGAAGGCGCACGGTTCGTAGCGTTTAAGTATAGCACTTTTATGATTTTGGGATATTGCTTAGGCATAATTGACTATTGAATAACTTATTCTTATAATAAACGTTGCGTCACTAGTTGGAAAATAAGTAGAGCTTTAGATTGTTGTTCTTGAAACGGTAGTATGGTTTTGGGTATGTCAAGGGAGAACGGGCGGTAGTAGTGAAGGGGATGCTAGCGCAAAGCAAGTATATAGGCTATGTCAACCAAGAGAACCCTTAGTTTTACGTCTTCAACCACCCAGAAGGTCTTATTCCCGGCACAATTCTTATGGTCGTAGTTAACATCTCGACATAATACTGAACGACCGACACCGTTAAATATTTGCGAAAGCTCCGCGGTTGCATCGTATCGCTGATGTTTTTGACACTAACAAAGTAATGGATTCAATACCTTAAACTGTAAAATAATGTAAGTGTTATACCTTCGTTACCGAATAGTACTGTTAGAAATACATATAAATACAAGAAATAGTAGAGTAATTCCATTCAGTCACCTAGTAATGCTTTTCACCGACATTATGTAAAGGCATTTTCACAGCGCATATTCTCATCTAAAATCTGCTCATAAAAAGCCGATATCACACACATATAAATTTTAAAGGTCCGTTACTTTTTAAGTTCATGCACTACCCGTATTTTTTGCTTGATGACGAAACATTTGCTTTATGCAGTAAAACACGGAGAGCGACATCAAAAAAAACATTAAAGACTTTATCTACGTAGTTAGCTGGCGTGGCGTTTTATAATGTTATTATCACATTTTATTTTAGAAAAAAATATATATTCTTCATAAAAGAAGATTATAGCTAATAAGTAAACAGCAAATAACTTGTTCGAGATAAAGAAAGGAAAATGTTGCACTAGTGTACTATAAAGCGTGAATCGCTAGTTGGAGGTAGCTCCAGCTAGTGCTGGGACATCGAAACGGAACATCGATGTGAACCATCGATGGCTTAAAAACATCGGTTGTAAATCATCGAACATCGATATTTAATAATGTAAAAAAAAAACGAATTAAAAACCGGATGATAACTTTCTGGAAAGATTGATTCTTGGGAATTTTGACTTCTATCCTTCCATACCCTTCCATACTTATTGAGTGAAATAAAACATAAAAACCGAATTTTTATCACTCGAATTATAACATTGTTCCATTGAACATCGATGTCGAAAACATCGAACATCGGTAACAGAACATCGATGTTTCAAAAACATCGATGAACATCGCCCAGCACTAGCTCCAGCCATACTAGCGATGTCGAAGCTAGACTAATCAGTTTCTTTGTAAGTCTACTGATAGATAAATTGGATCGATGGCAATTAACAATAATTGGTATAAATAATATCATAGCCTTTAACGATAAAGACAGAATGGTCAAGCCATGGCAAAGAATATCAGCGGGGAGGTGGGGGGAGGGGAATGAGAGACGCCCGGGTACCGTTGATCAAAGTCGTTATGATAAAAGATGTCATGTGACTAGAAATTATATCTTAAATTGTATTCTATTACTTTACAAATTTGAAATAAAGTTTAATAAGAAAGTATTTCCAAACAACTGATAAAAATATTGAAAGAGAAACAACTTCTCAAATGTCCACTACTTTGTCTTTCATTTCCAATAGTAGTAGTAGTAGTAGTAACATGTTTTATTGAGCAAAAAGATACAATTAAATATTTGTTAATATATTTTTTTAACACAATTTTTATATTTTAAAATGCAACCTTCTTTTAACAAAAACAAATAAAAAAGTTAAACATTTTGCAAATTGTATTAAATGTTACGTATCATTTTGTTTTTTAATTAAATGTAATTTAAAAAAATTTTAAACAGTTTTAATGATTTTTGAGATTTAATAGAATTTTCCAAATTATTATATTCTATCAAACCATTATAAAAACTAGATTTATAAGCTAATGTTTTAAACACTCTCTCCACATAAAAATTTTGATTAGTTCTTGTTTTATAATTATGATGGTCATGATTAAAAGAACAAATTTTTTTTTAAACAATCAGGCCATAAATTATTTTTAATTATATGTATAAAGATACTTACTAAATAAAAAAATTTAATTTCTAACATTCAACCCATCTAAATTTTTTAACATAAAATTAAGTTTTGTATATATGTCACAATTTAAAATAATCCGCATTGCCTTATTTTGTAAAATTTGTTATTTATCAAACATTTCCTCACTAGCATAATATAAAATTGAAGAATAATAAAGAAAATGTGGTAATATAATAGTATTAAATACAGTTTTTTAAGAAAACAAACTTAAATAACTGATTCTTTTAAAATAACCTACTTTTCCGGCAATCTTTGATATAATACTTTCAAAATAATAATTAAAAAAATTTAATTTTAAATCAATGATTATCCCTAAATATTTAAGACTGTTTACTAATTTCAATTTTTCACCATCAATTACAACAATTTATATTTTGACAATTTAAATTATTACCCGTAACAATACATTTAGTTTTTGAAATATTTAATTTTAATTTATTTACTTTTAATAATGGTATAATAAATTTTCATCAAGTATAAACCTCAATCATTTAATTCATTCGTCGTGGATACAATGATTTACCTATTGCTTCTAACATCTAAAGCTATAAAAAGCAAATTCCCATTATTCTGCAACAAAATATACAGCGATAATTCAAATACTCACGAACAAAAAAGTAACAAAACAAAGTTTAACGATTTGATGAGAACGATCCAAATGGCCACAATGATCTGACAGCGTATGTCCATCATTTTAAATTCATTATGGATAGCATGTGCTAAACAGGACATTGGAATTCTTTTTAATTAAATCGGTGCATAGTAAATCTCGTCAAATATAATAATTTTTTTAACTGTTTTTTATTCGTCGCTGACTTTAAAAAACGATCAGGCAGTTTTAAAAATAACTGAGGTAATTTTGCTGTTGCGATTTAAAGCCAAATAACTAATAACATACACTTAATTAAAGGTACAGTTGTTTAGCTCAGCGACTTTTTCCACAGGAGAAAAGCGATTCCTGCTAGACCTTTAAATATGCATCAGAATCCGCTGTCAATTAGCCATTAATTGACTCTGAGGTACAAACAAAAAGTTGGACGTAGCAAATAAAATTACATTATGCGACTATGTGTACTATTTGTCGTTTTCCTTAAAAATCGTTAAACATAAAGAGTAAGAGACTACTAAAGTTGCTACACCAAATATTGAAATTTATTCTTAGATAAACCCGCATCTATTTTTGTTGCGATTTTCGTAATAAACATGCCATTAACCACCAGTTGATGATCTGACGTCGAGTCATTAATGGCTTTTTGATGAAGCACTGACTCCCATCAACCGTATCGAGAAAGCATTTCATTTTTAGAGGTCTATCAAGCGAAAATATGCGCTTTGCATAGGTTTAAACCGGGTCTGAAAAGTGATATGTGTGTTACAGGTTTTTTCAAATAAGTATTTAAAAAATCAAAATGCCGTGTTACAATCATGTATGGTCGTGGACGATTTTGTTCACCATTATCACGATGTGAACTCCAATGCAAGGTAAATCTTTTAACTAAAATTAACTTTATAACAAAGAATTAAAATATTCATGACAGTATAGGAGAAGTAGCAAGGCTGTTTTAAGAACATGATTTAGGTATCATCAATTTTACAACACACCATACGTATAGCACGTATTTTGGTGGAGAATAAACTTCTTACTTAAAAATATTTAAGTCAATATCAGACTTCGTTTCTGGCCACAGCAATATAATATATATGGCAACGAGACTGCTGATGCGCTAGCCAGGGAGGGCGCAAGCATGTCTGTCCAACTAGCAGAGAATACTGTGGCTAAACCACTGGGATCAGTCAAAGAGGAGATAGATCGAACAGCTTCGCAGAGCAGATGGATAGGGCTGACAACTTGTAGCATAGCGCTATTGCAGCATAGTCGGAAGGACCTAAGAAACATCACTGCCGTAGTCGCCGGACATTGCCTGTTCAGTAGACACGCTGAACGTATGCAAGTATCAACTAATGACTTAGTGTAGTGTTGTAGTTGCAGAGATGAAGAAAAGGAGGAAAGTATTCAGCATTTCTTGTGTTAATGCCCCGGCCTCGCGAGAAGAAGGTTCAATACCTTGGTCAAACTAATTTTTAATGATCTGGAGGAAGTGAACAGCTTGCAACTGGGTCGACTCACTATGTTTATTAACAGCAGTGGCTGTCAAGATTCATCTACGGTCTATGTCGCGTTAACCATCAGGAAGCTGATGCGGATAGGTTCCACGGAACACGTGTGGTACCACTCAGTCCTTATAGGACTACGTGAGACTGTTTGGCAGTGTCAGAAGTCTGCCACTCTAACCTAACCTCGCCTAGTTTTCAGGAAAACCTCGTTACTTCAGTTAGGTAATAGGAGAGAAATAACTTTAGCCAATTATCTGCATAAAGGTTAATAGAATTATATAAAATGCATTCAGATAAAGTGCTTATGATGCAGGAGGTAATCGAAGATGACCCAGACCGTCGCATCGCTTCGGCTTGAATTTTATAAAATTATGATGAGATTACGGGATAATATTCTCTCTAACACTCACATATATATTTATCCAATATTCAAAAGTTTTATATTTTTGGAGTCTTCGGCAACAACGTATTATCTAGAGTAAATATTGGTATACAGGGTTAGTTAAAATAACCAGAACGGCTAATTTTCTTCAAAACCACCAAGGCTAAATCAATGAATTTTGGTACAGGTAGATAACTTAAGAAACTGATTTGAAAATTGACAATTGCGACGTTGCCAAATTTTTAGTTTTTTCTGTAACTCAAGGAATGTTTTTTTTTCAAATGTAACACTACTCTTTTTTTGTTGAATTCGATTCCTCCCATCAACATTACCATTTTCTGATAATATCACATTTTTATCTTAAATAGTTCTATGGGAAAAAAAGTTAATGACTTACAACTCTAACTCTAAAAAATCCACTCTATTTCCATTTAAAAACGTTTCAAATAATGTGAAAAGGAAGGTTGGTAGACATAATGTACTTAATAGTATCGATAACGATAATAACCACAAACAACTACTAACAATAACATAGTTAGTAAAAATTACTTACATACTACTTTAATTTGATTATGAACCCGATAATATGTAAGTAAATTTTACTAGTTATGTTATTGTTGGTAGTTGTTTGTTGTTATTATCGTTATCGATACTATTAGGTACATTATGTCTACCAACCTTCCTTTTCACATTATTTGAAACGTTTTTAAATGGAAATAGAGTGGATTTTTTAAAGTTAGAGTTGTAACTCATTAACTTTTTTTCTTATAGAACTATTTGAGATAAAAATTTGATACTATCAGGAAATGGTAATGTTGATGGGAGGAATCGAATTCAATAAAAAAAAGAGTAGTGTTACATTTGAAAAAAAAACATTC
Organism: Polydrusus pterygomalis; assembly: GCA_963969555.1. NCBI lineage: Eukaryota > Metazoa > Arthropoda > Insecta > Coleoptera > Curculionidae > Polydrusus > Polydrusus pterygomalis. The sequence continues at coordinate 15,699,970 of OZ018383.1, forward strand.
CTTGAGTTAGATAAAAACTAAAAATCTGACAACGTCGCAATTGTCAATTTTCAAATCAGTTTTTTAAGTTATCTACCTGTACCAAAATTCATTGATTTAGCCTTGGTGGTTTTAAAGAAAATTAGCCGTTCTGGTTATTTTAACTAACCCTGTATACCAATATTTACTCTAGATAATACGTTTCGCCTTGGTAGTTTTGAAGAAAATGGGCCGTTCCGGTTATTTTAACTAACCCTGTATATTAACAAGTGGTGGAATGAGTTGTCCATCTCGTCCCATCGTCGTTGCGAGTAGCGAGTTTTCTCGAACACCCTATATCCATTTTTTATAAGCTTATTTACCGAATTTAATTAAAATCGATGGAAACACGTTCTCTCACTCTCTCTCTCTCTTCTGGTTCATTGATATCAAAAGAAATTTTCGTAATTCCGCCTTTAAAAAAATATAAATAAGCTTATAATTGCCTTAAATGAAACAAGAGAGAACAAAGCCTTTGCTAAAAGTTCTAAAATGTTTTCCAATTAAAAAAACACCGTAAAAAAAGTTCCGCTATATTATAAAAAGTTTCCACACATAAAAAAATGCAAGCAATTTTGTTAAATTTTATCACAAGATTTGTCTTTTTTCTATTATTTAGTTGTTACTAAGGTTCCAGTGGAATAATATGATTCAATATGTTGTATGTGATATTACAAGCAAATTTGCAAAGTCTTTGTGCTATTTTATATGTAATATTGGGTACATTATGTTATCTAGCGAATAGTAATTTTCTTTATATTGTAGAATTAAACAGTTGTAAATAATTAAGTCCACTTACTTGTAGTCATGGTAATTTTACTGTATTATTTTTTACTGTGTATACGTCTCCCGATTTATTTCTACCGAACAAAAGGCTAATCATTAAAAGAAAATTTGACGGTCTTCACAATCAATTATACGTCTTTCCTTTCGAGTTTTTGTCTTAATTTAAAAAGTTTTTTCAAATCTTTTCATTTTTCCTATCGGTTTATTTTGAAAGCCGTATTTTATTCCTAATTATCTTTTAAAAATGTTTAATTACTAACTTATTTTAACAAAGACGGCTTTCCAACTTCATTACAAAAGTACAAATTTATGGTTAAACTTTTGAAAACTCATTTATATTATATATATTATTTGAAGCATAATAATTATTAGTATTTACATTTCATATAACTTAACGTATACCCTAGGATAGGTTTATTGAATGATGCAATATGGAAACTAGCAATATTATGGTTAAACTTTTGAAAACTCATTTATATTATATATATTATTTGAAGCATAATAATTATTAGTATTTACATTTCATATAACTTAACGTATACCCTAGGATAGGTTTACTGAATGATGCAATATGGAAACTATCAATATTATGGTTAAACTTTTGAAAACTCATTTATATTATATAATATATTATTATTATTTGAAGCATAATAATTATTAGTATTTACATTTCATATAACTTAACGTATACCCTAGGATAGGTTTATTGAATGATGCAATATGGAAACTATCAATATTAAGACAAAGGTAAATTGCGCTAGATCTTGATATTCTAGCCTAAGACATTTGCGCCAGTGGTTTGTACCGGGTGAGACAACGATTGTGCGGAGTAATTTTAGGCCTTGAAAATAAGCTTTTGTATTAAGGTATGGTTGGATATCTGGCACATTTTAAAAATATTTTAAATTATACAGGGTGCGCCCAAAAATAGGGTGTCATAAAGTTAATTTTTTTTTAAATGGAACACCCTCCATATTTTTCTGACATCTTATAGCTCGTCATAAACTCTTCAACTTTCGTGAAGAACGTCCTATCCCTATCTCTAATAGTTTTGAAATATTTTGATATTTCGAGATTTACCTAACGTCCTCCTTATAGCATTTTTTGTCAATGGATAACAGTAGCCATGGAAAATAAATGAAAATAATGGCAGTGGACGACATTAAGAATCAGATCAATGTGAAAATTAAGACTTTTTGCTGCAAAGTTTATTGTGCAGTCATTTTATAAATGGGTACTCAAAATGAATTTGGCAAAAAATGATTTATGTTTTGGGCAAGGCGGATAAAAAGTGTATTTTTGCTGAATAACTATACAAGATGAAATATCCCGAGGGGCTAACACCCAGTCCTCGAAGTTTTCAAAATTTAATGGAAATATTTGATTCAACAGGCGCGATCCATTGTCTAAGAATGCTATACCGAGGACATTAAATCTCGAAATATCAAAATATTTCAAAACCTATTAGAGATAGGGATAGGACGTTCTTCACTAGAGTTGAAGAGTTTATGACGAGCTATAAGATGTCAGAAAAATATACAGGGTGTCCCAGAATACGTGGGCAATCTCCCGGATTCGTATAGAATATAAAAAAATAATATGACAAGTTCCCATAAAAAAATTTCCTACAGGCCCTCCCTACTGAGATATAAGCTCCTGAAGGACGCCACTGGAAATCGGTTTATCTTGAATAATTCTTAAAGTACTTGGTGTAATTTAATAATTTTTCAGTATGATGGTTGCTAGGTAAGTCTTCTCAAAATGAACCATTTTAATTTTATTCGGCTTATTTAGTTATCCAGGGACGGACTAGCTTTAACAGAATAATGCTTATTTTTTTACACCCTGTATGATAGAGGCATATTAATAACACTATTGAACCGCTGAAACCTTAAACTAAAAAAAAAAAGGTACTCTTCATCGACATCGATAAAGTAAACCGTTTACGAGAAAAATTTTTTTGTTCCATATGCCTTTTTTTATAAAATATTCGATAAATACCTTATTTTGTTGATATGGTTTAGTTGATAATATGTACCTGTTAAAATAAACAATAATTACTTCAGTGTCAGTTGGAAATTGAGTGTGTGAAGACCATCGCGTTGATGGTCTTAAAGAAAACATCCTTAATGTCGTGTCGTTAGATCCTGCTGCAAGTGTTCGAAAATTGGCTGCCGAATTTGATTGTTCAAAATCAATGATCTTTAGAATCCTTAGAGAGCAACAGTTACATCCATACCACCTTCAAAAAGTCTACGCGCTTCTTCCTGAAGACTTTCCGCGAAGGATGGAATTTTGTAACTGGGTTTTAGATCGGCACAGAAACGATGCAAATTTCATTGGTTCAGTTCTCTTCACGGACGAAGCTGGGTTTTCCAAAAACGGCATCATAAATTCTCATAATTTACATTTATGGGCAGACGAAAATGCCCATGCTTCTATTGTAACGCATCATCAGCACCAATTTGAACCCATCAACGTGTGGGCCGGAATTATCAGACAACACCTAATTGGACCATTTGTATTGCCAAGAAGGTTAAATGGAGAAAGGTATTTGGAATTTCTTCAAACCAATCTGCCAGAACTTTTAATATATATACTTCTGCAACTACGACATAATATGTGGTTCATGCATGATGGGGCTCCGCCACATTTTAGTCTAGTAGTTCGAGAACACCTAAACAGGGTCTTCGAAAATCAATGGATAGGAAGGGGAGGACCAGTGGCTTGGCCTCCTCGATCACCAGACCTAAATCCATTAGATTTTTTTTTGTGGGGCTATCTAAAATGTTTAGTATACGCCAATCCAATACAAAATCGGGAACACTTGGAATTGATTAACTTGCATTGTCGCGAAATAAGGATTAATGTTGGCGCATTGTGGAGGATCCAACAATCTACAATTAAAAGATGTAGGGAATGCATTGCAGTAGAAGGAGCTCATGTTGAACCGACGTACAAAATAAATCAGTAAAAATATGGTATTTATCGAATTTTTTATAAAAAAAGGCATATGGAACAAAAATTTTTTCTCGTAAACGGTTTACTTTATCGATGTCGATGAAGAGTACCTTTTTTTTAGTTTAAGGTTTCAGCTGTTCAATAGTATTATTGATATGACTCTATCATACAGGGTGTAAAAAAAATAAGCATTATTCTGTTAAAGCTAGTCCGTCCCTGGAAAACTAAATAATACGAATAAAATTAAAATGGTTCATTTTGAGGAGACTTACCTAGTAATCATCATACTGAAAAATTATTAAATTACACCAAGTACTTTAAGAATTATTCAAGATAAACCGATTTCCAGAGGCGTCCTTCAGGGGCTTCTATCTCAGTAGGGAAGGCCTGTAGGAAATTTTTTTATGGGAACTTGTCATATTATTTTTTCATATTCTATCCGAATCCGGGAGATTGCCCACATATTCGGGGACACCCTGTATAGGGTGCTCCATTTAATAAAAGTGATATTTTTCAATTAGAAGTTTTCTGACTTTGGTCCTAGAAAGTAAATGAGATGTCAAATAAGGGTATAGTGAATATGTATTTTTGACTTTATTTAGTAAATATAAAAATTATGAATCGCTTAGTGTCAAAATTTAAGTAGCATTTTCACAACAACGAGATGCTTGCAAATGCAAAATGTTCAATAAAAGTCGAATTATCTTAAAAACTATAACTTTTTCTTATATTAAACCATTAATAAAAATTTTAGGAAATAATACGTAGAATTAATAAATGTATTCAAATATAGGGTGTCCCATTTAAAAAAATGTAACTTTATGACACCCTACTTTTTGGGCGCACCCTGTATAACTCAAAATATTTTTTAAATGTGCCAGATATACAACCATAACTTATTACAAAAGCTTATTATCGACAAAACTTATCTTCAAGGCATAAAATAACTTCGCGCAATCGTTGACTCACCCGGTACAGACCCTTCAGACGTAGGCTTGCCAGAAGTACCCCTTTCGGGGGTACAATACCCCTTTTTGTAACTATATTTTTTAAAGTACCCCTTTTTGAAAAACCTAAAAGGGGTACCGAAAATACCCAATTTTAGGCCGCTCGGACATTTTTATCAAGAGCAAAATTATTCCTCCTCCCATATTCGTTGGAATGGAACTTCCGTTGGAATGGAACTTTCAGTGAAAAGTATATCTAACAATTAAATTAAAAGAGGTTGGAGTTATTAATGTTTTTATTATATTTTTTATTTATATTACAATAAATAGTTATATAATTTACCATATTAAAGTAATTTTTTAAATCCACATATTGTTTTGCTTTTGCTTTAATGTTTTTATTGTTTCTTCCAATTAAAGTTGAATTTTTTTAAAGCATTATTATGGTTTGTTACACTGTTTTTAAAGTTTTCTTGAGGATTCTATGTTGTGCATTTTATTTTCCTAATTAAAAATCAAGCACAAACATTGGAAAAAGGGCGTGGCACCCAAAAAAAATTTCGCGCGCTTTTTTCTCTGCCAATTACTTCAGAGACACACTGTATAGTTAAATACGTTGGGCTTATAATTTTTAGGGGTTAATGCAGCGAGTCAGTTCGATTATCTAATTACAGTTCAACTTAACTGTTGAACAAAATCTAATTCTCGTCAAGAAGCGAAAATTGAAAAATCGTATTTACTACCGTAAAATATTTTATATTCAGTTTTTCTTTTTGTAAAACTTCCTTACAACTTCTGTCAGTTTTATATTACTTCCTGAAGTTACGACCAAGTCAATTTAAACTTAAAACAAGTTCCCTGAAAACTGAATTTTGTTCTTTATTATTTATTAATGTTAATATAAATAAATCTACAGGTCTGCTAAGCTATTTGTTGAGCATACATCTCTATGCAAAGAAGTGAGTGAGTAGGTATAGTCTGCGTCACGAATCGTGAACAAAAAAAAAGAATGTGGACGGGTACAATATAAATTGTTGCCGTAACACTCTGCTCAAATTGTGATACTTCATTTGTTAATATCAGTGGCGGCTCGTTAATGAAGGGCTCTGGGGCGCCGCCCTCCCTGCAATTATTTCAAACAGAATCCAAAAATACTTTACTTAAAAAACCAATAAAGCAATCTATGTAAGCAATCCATTAAAATAATTCAAACCAAACATAGCCCTATTCCAGCGGGTAGGTTATAGTAAGCGCGGGCATAAACCAAACATAGCCCTATTCCAACGGGCACAGAGCGAGTTCCGCGCTCTCAATGTTATACTAAGCGCGGGCGGGCGGGGGCGACCGATCATGCGTCCCGATTCAACGCGGCTTCTCGATGAGTTGCCATGACGACAAAGGCGTGACGTCACCTACACATCGCACAACGAGCGGCCACGGACGAGCTCCAATTTTCCGCGCCCAACAACAGCTGTTCGCGATGCCACGGTAGAATAATCGATATATTATGTGCTCTGACGAGGCGACCTGTCGATGCGGCTAGGCGCTAATGTTTTGTTTATTTGTTTTGATTTGATTTATTAGTTACGTTATAAAGTTGGAAAATGTCGTGTAATATGAAGGTCAGTGATTTACAGAAGCTTGTGTTTAGTTCTCTGAGCTTAAGTGAAAAACTTGATTTAAAAAATGCAGGGCGGCCACTAGAAATTGAACATAGTACAAGTGCAATCAAAATGTAAAAGTAAGGCACATTTTACGCGTAAGTTTGACAAAGAAATATATAATAAAAAATCCTGAATAGGTATGCGGTTGTGAGGACAATTTTTTTTTTGTTTTGACTATAAATGGGGTGCAGGACTTAAAACATCTTTCAGAGAAAATAAAAAAACATGAAAATATTGCAAAACATCGTCATAATGTGGTAAGTTTTAAGATGGAGTAATATTTTAACGTGTTTAAGTAGTGCTTATGCTGATGAAATTAAAATTCACAACAAGAAAGTTAGAAAAAACACACACGTACTTTTGAAATAATAGACATTTAAAAAAAAATTATTTATAGCCAGCGCCCCTCTTGACTCGCTAGTCATAAGCCGCCACTGGTTAATATTCAATTTAGTTACCTATACTTCTTCAGTTAGGTATTTTGTCTGTATATTATATACGTAAGTATGTCGTATATTTTCTTTTTAAATTAAACAATATATCGATCGTATGTAAGTAAATTCAGTGTGCGATAAACTCAATATTTTAATTTATTTTATCATCTATTGCAAAGTTTTACTTAATTATATCTTGTGTCCCTGGTAATGCCACAACGAGTGACTTCATTTAGCATTTGAAAATTATGGGATTACCGTAAGCCGCGTTGGCGTCAGTTAAGGACCCATACTTTTCAAATTATCTCCGAAAAGCAAAATTTTATCGAAATTTTATAGGAGTCAAAAAATATTCAAAAAAAAATGGCTACCTGAAAAAATGTAGTTTAGAAGTCACTGGCCCACGTACTAAAAAATAAGGGGGGTCAGCGGCTATCGGACTTCCCCTATTTTGAATATTTGTCAATTGTTTTTCTCAAAAGGTGTAACTCCTTATGGTGAAGCAAAATTTGAAATATATACAGGGATATTTGAAATAACCGGAACGGCTAATTTTCTTCAAAACTACCAAGGCTAAATCAATGAATTCTGGTACAGGTGGATAACTTAAAAAATTGAATTGAAAATTGACAATTGCGACGTTGCCAGATTTTTAGTTTTTTCTGTAACTCAAGGAATGTTTTTTTTTAATGTAACACTACTCTTTTTTTTATTGAATTCGATTCTCATCAACATTACCATTTCCTGGTAAAGTTAAATTTTTATCTCAAATAGTTCCATGGGAAAAAAAGTTAATTAGTTACAACTCTAACTCTAAAAAAATTCAATCTATTTCCATTTAAAAACGTTTCAAATAATGTGAAAAGGAAGGTTGGTAGACATAATGTACCTAATAGTATCGATAACGATAATAACAACAAACAACTACTAACAATAACATAGCTAGTAAAATTACTTACATATTATCGGTTTCATAATCACATTAATGTAGTGTACCCACTATAATAATAATATAAATACCTACTAAATGTAGGCAACTAAAACAAATTCGACGTAACAGCTGAATCAAAACTTTGTAAATATAAATTTAACATAAACTGCCTACAAAGCTTTAAAGGAAGGCAAATCTGCTACACAAGATTCTTTTTCTTCAACAATAGAACCTGTTAGAGCTCGTGAAGGGGAGTTTTCCAAAAGCACTTGATCGACAGATTTTATTTAAGTATGCTTTTAGAGAGTTGTTAAGTTCAAGAACCCCTCATATAAGAGATTACAGGGGCGCCATTTATATAAGGGCTATAATATAATTTATTAAAATCTCAAAACTTGAAAACTTCCGCTCGAATTTGTAATTATGATATTCCCTCACACACAAAACTAATGAAATTGTACTTTGACAAAAATAACAAATTGTTAACTCTGTGGGGATCTATTATTAAAAAGCTGTCGACGTCTTTTAGGTTGGGCTGTATTTGGCGAATGTCTCTATATTGTAAATTGGGACGCATTTTAACCGGTATAGATAATAGGTAAATAAAGCAAAAGACAAACAATAAAAAATATAAAATTACATTAAAATGGGTAGTTAAAAATTTTGGTTGAGCCAATAAAGAATTTGATTGAGGCAATAAATTAATTGCAATAATATGCTTTGTTTTTATGGTAGTATACACTAGGGCTGGGCGATATTGAAATTCCAATATCGAATATCGATATATCGATATATCGATATTTTATTTTTTAAATATCGTTATTCCATATATCGATAATATATATTATCGATAAAACCTAAAAATATTATAATATAATAAATACAGTGTCACCAGTAAAGATCGCATCATATGGGATTTTTTTTTATTAATAGCTTTTTTCAAAATTTGACTTTGGCATCAAGTTCTGCTTCGATCAAGATGAAAATTAAGCAAAAAATAGTAGTCACGTGACTCGCATTATTTGTTAAATTTTAATTTTTTCCAAAAAATAATTCAAAAGTGAAAAAATCGAAAAAAGTTATTGGAAAAAGTCTTTCTAAATGCAGTTTCTAGCCAACATGCAAAATTTCAGCTGCATAAGATAATTTTGATTTTTAACTATATTTTGTAAATTGCACCACTTTTGCAAAATAAGACTCGACGGAACCTACATAAAGCTTCTCAGTTTTGACAAGGCTTTATTTCAGATACATTTTCTTTAAAGTAGCGCCATAATAAATGTGTGTTTTTCTACAAAAAAAACGTTATTATGGCATAGCTTAATAATAAATTAAATCGTTGAAAATAGATTAGTTGTTAAACTAAAATTTATTTTCCACTTAAAAAACAGTTTACTGAAGACACTGTGTTCTTTTTTGTCTTAATATTAGGGTGTATTAGTTTCAGACACAAACTACGTTTCCAAAAATATTTATTTTATGAAGTTACCTTATACAGGGTCCAAAACAAATAAACTTTGCATCACATGCGACCAAATTTTAATAGCCCAATTTTGATTTTGTAAAAAAACACACATTTAATATGAATGAATCTGAAATAAGGCATTGTCAAAACCAAGAAGTTTTATGTAGGTTGCGTTGAGTATTATTTTGCAAAAGTAGTGCAATATACGAAATATAGGTAAAAAATCAAAATTATCTTATGCAGCTGAAATTTTGCATGTGGGCTAAAAAATTTGACAGATAATGCGAATCACGTGATTATTATTTTTTTGCTTAATTTTCATCTCGATCGAAGCAGAACTTGATGCCAAAGTCAAATTTTTAATAAAGCTATTAATAAAAAATCCCATATGATGCGGACTTTACTGGTGACACTGTATATCAATATTTTGTTATGTGCCCTGTAAAACTCCGTACCTACCTTCATTTCAAGGGGAGACTCTAATTATGAAAACATGAAGAAAAAAGATTAAATTAAATATTGGTCCTTAAATGTGTTATAAGGACGATATTGAAATTCCAATCGAATATCGATATAGTCGATATATCCATAATATCGATAATATCGATAAATATCCATAATATCGATAATATCGATAATATCGGTAATATCGATAATATCAATAAATCGATATTTTATTTTTTAAATATCGTTTATCGATATATCGATAAAAGTATCGATATATCGAATTTTTGCCCAGCCGTAGTATACACTTTATATTTCAGTTATTCTCAAAAATTGACTGATATTTAATTTCATAAAAAGAAATAATGTATTTTTTTTAGCTCTTAATGGTCTTGGGTTTCTAAATTTATGGGGCTTTAAGGAAACGGATAGCATTTGATTAAAAAAGACAGTAAAAGCCAATATTTTTGTAACTGGAAACTTATTTCCCTCAAAGTAGATAAACGTATAATCTTAAATTGGATTTCAACTTTTGTTTTTTCATTATAGCCAGAGTTTCATGAAAGGCAAACAAGAGTTATATTATTTTGTGGCATTAAGCCTCAATCAGATTTCTAAATGAAAAAAGATTTCTCTTATGAACATTGAACTCGATATAGCAAAATCAGGATTTGAACATTACGATTTTGTTTTCATTTTCGAGGGCTCGCATTAAGCGTTCGTAAGGGTGAAAATTATATTTGCGTAATTAAATATTACTGTTGATATTTCGGGATTTGCCTCAATTTTAACGTTCGTTATCAGCCCAAACGTTAAATGTGAAAAAATCATCGGAATTACCAAATGTATCTGAAAATAAGATAGCCTTTGTCAAATTGGAATAAACGTTGCAAATAAATGTTTAGCTTTACGTTGTAACCAGCTAACGACTTCTGCAGAAGTTGCGGAGATGAAGAAGAGGAGGAAAGTATTCAGCATTTCTAGTGTATTCTCGCGAAAAGAAGGTTCAATGCCCTGGGCGAACCATTCTTTAATGATCTGGAGGAAATGAGTAGCCTGCAACTGGGTCGACTCACGAAGTTTATTAACAGCAGTGGCTGGTTTGAATGAGCTGTCAAGATTTTTCTACGTTGTACGTCGCGTTAAACCATCAGGAAGCTGATGCGGATAGGTTCCGCGGAACATGTGTGGTACCACAACCGTCCTTACAAGACTGCGTGTGATTGTTTGGACAATGCCAGAGGTCTGCCCCTCTAACCTATCCTAATCTTATGTTGTAAGCCTTGTTTGAATTTGAAACTATAATTTGTAACCTACCCAATCAAATAGAATGTGAAATGGTGACCAAACGTTAGCCCAAATGTTAGTTAAAGGCAATATTGGGTTTTATGAATGATGAAAGAGTTTTGACCTTCCATTGTCTTTATTTGTTTTAAATCACGCAGAATCAAAGGACCATTGTTAACATTTTATCTAAAGAATTAACAAGCAATGAAGAAAACTTATTGGCCAAGGGCTTAAGCTTTACCATCGCTCCAAAAGAGATACCAATACTGGACATTATTAGCGCCGTCGACTCAACAACCATAGGAGAGACACAAGGGGAGGAATTTAGATGGAAAGTTAGAAAAATTCTAGAGAAATCGAAGCCTCCAAAACAAAATATCAGTAAGGATGAAAAAATCTCCCTTGCCAACCTTCGCAAAGACTCCACTATCAAGATTTTACCAGCCGACAAGGGAAAATCGACCGTCATTATGGATGTTCAGACCTACGATCAGAAAATCGAAGAAGTCCTGCAGAAAGGAAACTACTCTCTTACTGCCAAGGATCCGACCTCTACCATTGAGAGAAGAATCTACAGAACACTTAAGAAATATGAACGATATATACCAGAAAAGACACGGACACGCCTGACACCACACCACAGTAAGCCTCCACATCTCTATGGTCTGCCAAAGATACACAAACACAACATGCCCCTAAGACCCATTACGAGCTCCCGTAATTCTCTAACATACGAGCTAGCTAGATTTCTACTCCCTCTACTCAAACCTCTCCAAGGAAATAGCACATAATTTGTTAAGAACTCACAACACTTCGTTCAAATAATAGGAGAAAAGGAAGTACAGCCAGGAGATCAGCTGGTGAGCTTTGACGTCGAAAGTCTTTACACCAACGTTCCCGTACAAGACGCCCTAAAGGTTGTCAAAAACAGACTTGAGGAAGACCATACCCTACAGAAAAGAACAACGCTCCCTATTAATGCCATCTTGGAACTATTAAAATGCTGCCTCAACAATTCCTACTTTCAAGAAAGGGATAGATTCTTTAACCAAGTAGACGGACTACCGATGGGCTCATCTCTCTCGCCAATAATCGCCAACATTTACATGGAATGGTTTGAATCCAAAACAATGGAACAGGCAAAAAAGAAACCAAAAATGTGGCTGAGATATGTGGATGACACCTTTATTATTTGGAATGGAACCGATGACGAACTAAGAGATTTTCTAGATCACCTCAATAGCTTAACACCAACAATCAAATTCACCATGGAGAAAGAAGAAAACAACCAATTACCGTTTCTAGATTTCAACGCAAAGAAAAATGGCAACAGCATCCAAACTTCAGTATACAGAAAACCTACGCATACAGGTCAGTATTTCAATTTTACATCAAATCACTCAAACAGCACGAAACATAGCATAGTTAAAACCCTCGTGGATAGAGCAATTACAATCTGTAACTCGGAAGAAGCACTTAAAAAGGAAGCTCACCACATCAAGACCGACCTCAACAAAAATGGCTACCCCACAAAATTAGTTGACACAATATTGGAAAGTTGTTACAATCGACCCAACGCGCAAAAAGCAGGCAGAGAGGCACAACCAACACTCAATATTCCGTATGTCAAGGGAGTATCTGAGAAAATAAGAAGACTAGGACAACGATATAACATCAACACCGTATTCAACTCGAGAGACACTCTAAGAAGCCACCTGACGAAGACAAAACCTATAAGTCAAAAAGACAGGAAAAACTGCGTCTACCAGATCCCCTGCAAATGCGGCCAATCCTATATAGGTGAAACATTAAGACCACTCGAGACAAGGATTAAAGAACACAAAAACAATACGTTAAAAGGAGAGACCGAAAAGTCAGGTGCAGCTGACCATGCCTGGAAACATGGCCACCATATCATGTGGTCAGAAGCTGAAATCCTACATAAGGAACCACACTGGAGGAAAAGAAAGTTTAAGGAAGCTGCTGCTATTCACCAGAATCCAGGCTGCTTTAGTAAACCATCATTAGACTTAAGAAATATCTGGAAACCTTTGTTAGATAGATGTAATCTTAGGATAAGACCGCGTGCCAACTGAACGCATGACTGCACCCACCTGAGTTGTGCTTCGGTGCACCTAGCTAGTATAAATAGTCTTGTAGTTACTTTACTTATTTAGTATTCACCTGAAGACGACTGGAGATACTTACCAGTTGAAACGTTAAGTGATTTAAAACCAATAAAGACAATGGAAGTCCAAAACTCTTTCATCATTCAAGAAACATCATTGTCTCCAACCTTCAAACAGTCATTGGGTTTTATGACTGTTCAGAGTAAGTAACAAAGCTGCAATCATTATTAAGGAAACCCATGTTTTATTACTGATCTGGTGACAATACGATCCAATAATTAAAGACTTGTAACATCATTCCCTTAATGAGCTATAGCTAAATATTTTCGTCATTACAGAAAAAAAACTATTTTAACGGAGACACATTCTTGATAAGTTTGTAGCAAACTACCAGTTGATAGACGAGGGACCGAACTACAAACTGCTTTGATTAATGAGTTTTTAATGATATCTTGAAGAACGAAAAACGTCTATCTAAGTAGAGTAATTGCTAGAGTTAAAAAAAAACCACGTTTTTGTTGGTGATTTACTAATGTTTATTTCTGAAAGTCTAATACTAGGGAGAAAAAAATTATTTCTACTGGAGCTATAATTTTCTTAGTACCGTGCGAGCAAAAATTATTTGCATCAAAGAGATCTTGGATTAAAAAACGTAGGGCTTGGTTTAGATCACAATGATATGGGGACAATATATCTGACCAAATCTAGGTTAAAATTTTGTCAAATTCATGTTATGACATGATATGCCAAACTAATGAGTAATAAAATAAGTAGACAAATACAAATTTATTTTTGTTGTTTACAAAATTAACAAAGTACAAAAATACAGAAAGAAAAATAATTAAATAAATTGCTGAAATTGGCCACCGCCATGCTCCAAGCATAAATTCACACGTCTCTTCATATTTTCGAAAGTGTTGTGTTGTGTTGTTTGCAACAAGTTTTTCTGTTCTTACAGATGGTCTTCCTGCTCCTTTTTTGTGTTGTATAGAACCTGTTTCCCTAAACACAGCCACGGTTCTTTTCAGGCAATGATAAAAATCCCCAGCAATAAAAGCAACGTTAGGAAAATGTTCGTGAAAATCATACATGCACAAACCCGGATTGTATTGCCACTAATCATTTACTCTAACCCCGTTTCGAAAATACGCTTCAACCATGAATGTTTTGTGCTGTTCCGTAAAGCCCATTGTGTGAATTGTTCAAGAAATTGGAAAAATTAGCGATGAATCAAATTACTTGTAACGACTGTCAAAGATGACGGAATAACTGATTGATTATTAATTCAGATAATTACTGACACCCAACAGGTATTAAGCTCTACGGCTAAGCATTACGTCCTTAGATGCAAGGCCCTTTTTGATGCAAATAATTTTTGCTCGCACGGTACGTTTTAAAATTTACTCAGAGGTTGCATTGAAAAGTTTATGGAATCAATGATGAAGATTCCTAGATTTCAAAAATTAGGCATGTGACGGGATTATTATAGTTTATGTAAGTAGTTTTGGGCGAAATATATGGCTGGTAACATGAACCGTTTCGAGTTGAGAACAACGAATGTTCAGACATAAAATGTGTACTCTCAATGTAGGACTGCAAACAGTTTAAAACTGTAATTTATTTCTCGGGACAAACGTTTAGACAAAAATTTAGTTTATTTTACATAAACTCTTCAACATATTTTTTATTGGTAGCCAACAGAATGTAACTGTCATTATATTTTACAAAATCATATGTTATGTTGACCAATAAATTATATAATTTTAACACAAATTTTATTAATGATGACTGCTATGTAAGGAAATTTAAACAAATTATTAGATTATATGGAATGAAGCAATTAATATCAGAATATACAAGAGTTACGGAGAAATCAAAAACTGTTATAGATAGGGTAATAACAAACGAATTTTCTTTAAATGTCGGAGTTGAAAGTAACCCTAAAATTCGTGATCATAATTGGATCTTCGTTGAAATAGAAAATGTATGTGAAAATTACAAAGAAACTAGAACTGTGACCTTTATTGACTAAAACAAATTACGTTTGGAACTTATTTCATGTTTTTGGAATTATACCATTTCGGATATTATAAATTTAATTTTTACGCAAATTCTCAATAATGTAGATCAATGCATAAATAAAGTACAGGAAACAAAATTTATCAAAATTTATTGTTCTTCTATTTTATATTGTGCTAGTGAGGAAATATTTGAGAAATTACAAATTTTACAAAATAAAGTAATGCGGATTATTTTAAATTGTGACAAATATACAAAAACTAATTTTATGTTGAAAAATTTAGATTGGTTGAATATCAGAAATTTAATTTTTTATTTAGTATGTATCTTTATACATAAAATTAAAAATAATTCATTGCCTGATTGTTAAAAAAATTTTTCTTCTTTTAATTATGACCATCATAATTATAAAACAAGAACTAATCAAAATTTGTATGTGGAGTGTCTAAAACATTAGGTTATAAATCTATTTTTTATAAAGGTTTGATAGAATATAATAATTTGGAAAATTCTATTAAATCACAATGATCATTAAAACTGTTTAGAAAACTTTAAAACTACATTTAATTAAAAAACGAAATGATATGTAATATTTGATATAATTTACAAAATGTTTAACTTTTCTGTCTGTTTTTGTTAAAAAAAGAGAAAAGAAGGTTGCGTTTAAAAATTTAAAAATAAATCTATAAAAATGTGTTAAAAAATGTAGGTATTAAAAAACATTTAATTGTAGCTTTTTGCTAAATAAAACATGTTACTACTACTACTATAAATATTCAATTAACGATCCATAGTAATATATCAAAATAATGAAATTAAGTATGCTAATACCAAGTTATCAGGATTCTATGTAGACGAATTATATTGGCTGTTAAATATACAGTGTCAGTTTGTAACTTGGAGTGAATTCACTAAATTCAGTACAGTAGAGTGTTACCCTATTTTTTAAAAAAATTAATTGCCTTTCTATAATTGCACGTTGAATTTGGTTAAGTACTTTTTGAGAAAATCAACGTTATATACAAAATATTTTTCCTGTTTGGAACAAAACTATTAAAATTTTTAAGCAGAAAGGAAATAGGTATCTTATTTTAAATAAGTATGCCAAAAGTTCTTTTAAATGTCAAAAGTAGTTTCACAAGAGCATCGCCTTTAACTTTATTATAATTGAGAAAGCGCCTGAAATAACAAAGAAAGTTAAACTTATTTTTATTATTATCCTAAACGAAAACCCATTTCAGCTTCTTGAAAAAGATAAGCTAATCTGAAATTGAATTGAAAGTTTTGTTTTTCCTTATATAAGTTTATTCAAAACGAAAATAACCGTAGATAAGGCAGTTTTGTAACTAACTTTAAAAAGGTTTTTAGTTTAAAAATATCCTTTATTTTATTTGGTCCGGTAAATCAACTTACCATGTACTCATTTACGGCCGGTAAGGGGAACATTACAGTATCAGGTACTGTAATGTATTGCCTAGCAACCATCTTTTGTTTTTAAAAATAATGACTTTTTACTTTGGATTTTTGACAAGTTGTCACTTAAAATTATAGGAAACAAAATGTCCAAGTACACACATTGAGCATTAATTATTTAATTCTTCATATTATATACATTAAACTAAATTAAACTTGGAATATAATAATACCTATATAAGTTTTTAAAACTTATAATAACAGTAACTGTCATAATTCAAAACAAAATAAAGGCAATCATGGCCGACTATAAAAATGCGTTCCACGCCCCAACTAGTATTTATTGGAAAATCGCTATTTTGGCAGCATGTCTTACTAACAATAATATACTTTTTTCTACCAACTTTAGTAAATAAAAAATGTTACGCAACTACAGAATAGGCTCTCTTTTACAATTTCTTTAATAGTTTGCTTAACTAAAGTTAGTAATTTTTATTTGTTTTGAATATATATCTATCGATACCAAATAACTTTATGTAGATGCTTTAACTTGTAATAGCTATTTACCTAACAAGTGCGGAAAATTAATTTTTCCGCACGAGCAGCCGAGTGCAGGGAAAACATTTTCCGCACGTGTCAGGTACAATAGTTTTTCTACAGACGTGTGGAAATAAGTAACACATATTTCAAAGAAATTTAATAATTTTTAATTAACTATAACAATCACATACAATATATAACAGTAACTAATTCTGAGAAAAAAAGTAATAACTACAAGTTATAATTGATATATTATTGATTTTGACATAATCGTGCCGAAAAATTTTATTGATTTTGACATAATCGTGCCGAAAAATTTTTCCGCACTAGTGTGGAAAAACCAATTTTCCGCACTAGTGTGGAAAACCCAATTTTCCGCACGGATTTTTGACATAATCATGCTGAAAAAATTTTTCCACACGTCTGTAGAAAAAAGTATTTTTTCTACCAACTTTAGTAAATAAAAATTATTACGCAACTACAGAATAGACTCTCTTTTACAATTTTTTAAATATTTTGCTTAACTAAAGTTAGTAATTTTTATTTTATTTAAACTATATCCAGTGATACCAATTAATATGGCCAATAATATTTTAAAATTTGTAATAAACATTTTTATTAAATCTTTTTAAAAAGGATTATAATGACAAAATGAAATAAAATATCATACGATACACGTCCGTTAGCAAATTTGCCGTTATTGGGCTGAAGATAATCCTCGTGAAATTCACCAGCGACCTTTACATAGTCCGAAGTTATATATTATATTATATAATGTCAAAATGTACTATTTAATGACATGTTATAAAATTTGAATAATAAAGATATTTTGAAATTGAAATGAGGTAACCGCCTGGTGTGCCATATCCTCTTCCAAAATTGTCGGCCCATATTTCTTCGAGGAGAATGGTGCGACGGTAACTGTTACTGCTCCGAGCTATGCAGAAATGCTGCAAATGTTTTTTTTACCAGCAATACAAAATTAACTGAGAGAATATTGGTTCCAGCAGGACGGCGAAACTAGCCACACTGCAAGAATTAGTATGGCTATTGTAAGAGAAACTTTTCATGAGAGGTTTATTTCAAGAAATGGTAACTTCCCTTGGCCTGCACGGTCCCCAGACCTCTCGGCCCCCGATTTCTTTCTTTGGGGCTTTTTAAAAAGTAAAGTGTATGTAAATAAACCTAGAGACATTGAGGAACTAAAAGCTAACATAAGAAATAAAGTGAATGCCATTCCAAGGCACATCCTTCGCGCCGTAATGCAAAGATTTATCAAGAATTTGGAAGAATGCATTGTTCAAGAAGGCGGTCATTTGCTAGACGCTATTTTCAAGACATAAGAATCTCCCGTCCATTGTCTTTAAAAATTTGTATTGTTATTTAATTTTATTAAAGTAATTAATGTATTATAACTCGTTAAAAATGGGTAATACATTTTGCCGGACCCGGTACAAATTTTTATTTTCTTTCCTTTTTTTATTTTCGGATTTTTCTTCTTCGTTTTGCTGCCAGGGCTACTCCCGAGGAGACCTACGGTTTAAGGTGGGTTCCGAACCACGATCCTCAGTCATTAGAAGAAGCATCCCCTCAAGAGCAATCAACCTCTGGTTGCGCGCTTTCTATGACCTACCGATTGGGGAGTGTGTTCCTTCCCCCGCACCCCCACGAGATATCCGATCTCACCCGGCCTGGTTACCGGCGTGAATGGGGTGGGTTTGGGGGATGATAAATTTTTCACTCTTCTCTAATTTTGTGCTCGACTCTGGATCCACGTCAAGACTTACACCACTAAAATCTACCGGGCTTGAACCAGTGGGATACGAACCCACAAACTCTCGTCCTAGGGTTCTCAGCGATTGCCGCATTAACCACGAAGCCAATGATGCCGTTATTTTCTTTCCTTAAATGTAAATTATTTATGCAAGTCAAAAAATATATGATTTATGAATGAAATAAAATTTTTGTAATTTTTCTGCTTAGCTGCAGCATGAAATGAATATTTCATCTTATCTATCCGACTAGTTCAATAATGCCTCAAGTTATGACATTTTTCAAACCGAAACTTTTATATAAGAACTCTCATAAAAGTTTACGATGTTACATCAACAAGTAAACAGTCTAAGAAGAAAGTTACCACCCCCTCGAATGGAATATCAGTCCCGACGTCTAATATTTCAGAACTTTGTTGGAAAATCATTGTCTGTTAGTAATAATTTTAACCTTAATCGTTTAACACTATATTTTGTCCAAATTTCGTTCACGTAATTTTAATTGTAACACGTCTATTTCGTAAAAGTGATAAGAAAAGGTGCTTTCATAAGTAGGTATGTTTTAAAGGTGTCTAAAATTGACGCCATGTTTTTCATCCTCTCAGCTGATTATATACTACATTTAAGTAGTACACACGTTCCAGTAATAAACTAAAATAACTGTGTGTTTAACATTAATAATAATTAATTAAGATGAGTCTTTGATCTTAATATAGCTCAATAAATACTTTCAAAACCTGTTTACTTTATGCTGCCTCTATTTTCACCTTTTTTTGTAAAGTATATAGATATATTCTATATTATGTTGAGCATTTTTTTTTCCAACTATTTGATACCATACACTCCTATGCTATTTTAAAATTCACACGAAAAAATTTGCCATAAGTCCCAATCGCAAATTTAAAAGCGTTATGCATTATTGCCGCCCTGTCTTTTCCAAAGAAATATGAAGGCGGCTTTTAAAACAATGGAATGGTTTTGAAAACCCACATGGTCTTAAATTAAAATTGTAATGTCATTCGTTTATTAAACTTACATTGTAAATCAGATAAAATGGTTAGTTTTACTAGAAATGAACAAATTGATATTATGCTCCTAATTTTTGGAGTGACCAGAAAAATTCTTCTGAAGCCGCAAGATTGTATGTATTGTATGATTTTTAAACTAATGACATTACAACTTTAAATTAACGCCATGTTGATTGTCAAAACCAATTCATTGTTTTTCAAAGACGCCTTTATATTTCTTTAGAAAAGAGAGGCGGCAATAATGCATAACGCTTTTAAATTTGCGATTGGGAGTTAAGGCAAATTTTTCAGTGTCAATTTTAAAATAGCATAGAAGTGTATGGTATCAAATTGTTGGAAAAAAAATGCTCGTTTTAAATATCCTAGTGAACCACCATCGTTCCATTTGGAAATATGGAGTAAACGTCAAGAAAACAAAATTTCATTTTTTAAACGCTTGTGAAACTTAGAAAGTCAATTATTATGACATAATTTTAATTTTCATATACTACTTGACTCCAAATTAACAGATTTAATTAATTTGTAGCACTCTAGATTAAAAATAAAAAATAAATATAAAATTTTTATAACACGTCGAAAAATGACAACTGTGGTGTCATTTTATTTATGTTTTGCTAAATCCCAATAAGTAAAAATATAAAAGATGTCCCATTTAAAATAGCAAAGTCAAGGTCACTTCCGGCCAAACCGGAAGTGCTAACAAATTGAAAATTATGCCAATAAATGCAGACTCATCTCTTACGCATAATCTCAAACTTTCAGTTTAATATCTATAAATATAAAAAAGTTAAAGGGGTGAAAATGGTGTATAAACGTTTATATAGGAAAAAAATTTTTAGTAGGGTTTGTTCGAGTTTGTTCGTGTTCGTCGCGCATAAAAGCTATTAATAATAGTATATTTACGTAATATTATTTTCAAATAAACTCTTGCACAAACAATAAATAAAATAAGCGCAACTACAAAACCACTATTATAATGGACAGAACATGAAAATGAAGTGCCCGTCATTTCACAAAACGGGTAAAGTTAATACAGCCGTATTATGTTTTACATGTTTGTGTCTGTCATGGGCACTTTGTACAGTATTTACGTAATGACAAAAAACAGAATAACAACAATAATATTATAATGGAAAACTCAACATTTTACATTATTTAACTATTTTTAAATTGAAATAAATTGTAATTTTACCTTCGTTTTGTGCATGTATATGAAATAAAGCATTGTCAACTAAGAAGTTTTATGTTGAGTCTTATTTTGCAAAAGTGGTGCAATTTACATAATATGGGTAAAAAATCAAAAATAATCTTATGCAGCTAAAATTTTCCATGTGGGCTAGAAACAGCATTTAAAAAAACTTATTTTAATAATTCAAAAGAGTTTTGTCTGTTTCCTTCTGCCAAACCCATCCCCAGACGCGTTTTAATAACTTTTTTCGATACTTGTAGAAATAACCCCACTTTTGAATTATTTTTTGGAAATAATTAAAATTTGATAGATAATGCGAATCTCGTGACTACTATTTTTTTTGGTTAATTTTCATCTCGATCGAAGCAGAACTGGATGCCAAAGTCAAATTTCGAATAAAGTTATTAATAAAAAAAATCCCATATGATGCGGACTTTAGTGGTCACACTGTATATAGGCAGTGAACATTTTGCGGTAGTCTTGGATTTTAAAGATAGGTAATAAATACCCATAGTAATATGTAAGTATAAATACTATGTCAAGTGAATGGAAAATTTGCGATAATCATGCATGAAGGTTTGTTGCTCTCGAACCAGCTTGAATGCATTTTTGTTGTTTGACAAAAAAATACTAGCCTCGTGGAGGAGGGCACTTTTTCATGCAAATAACAATAAAAATGCATGGAGCTGTTCTTTATGAGAAACAACTTGGAAACTGGAAGGGTAATTTACACTGCAGTTAAGTGAAAATTGCATTGTAGTTTTAATGTGTGAAGGAAATACTTGAGGAAATAGTCATAATTGTTATTCAACGAAAAGTCTACGTGCTTAGATTTTCTGTTTAAATTTCGATTTCGTAAAGCGTGAGTTTAGAAAAATGGAGGAAGTTTTAACGACAGTACATCTAAAAACGATCTTCATCACCTCTACCAATAACTCTTGGAATAAAGTGTGAAATTCACTTTTCTCCCTTCTTTTTAAATTAATTTCACGAATCCATTGCCCAGTTTTAAAATTTTCAGTCGCTATGACTGCACTCGCTCTTTCTAAATCTTCTTCAAACTCTGAAGATGAAGATGAACTATTATTTAGTTTCCACATTTTCTGGTTACGATTAGCTAGGCACTCCACAGCTTGTTTTTATTAAATAAATGATATGACTTCACGTGTAATACCTAATAATTATGTGATTCTGCTTGAAACTGGTGCATTTTATTTCTGGCGTGATAGGACGTGAACTAACATGAGGTGAGTGAGAGTAATGTGTTTCCATCTTTAATAGCATAGGAGTCACGTGTACTTTATAATTTCTAAGTAACCAAATATATCTTGAAATAAGTTCGAAATGGGAAAGAAAGAAAAAACCTAAAGTCTTCCTCCACAAAATTTAATAGAATAAAAATTCTCTAGGAAGGAGTCTCTACCTGTTTCGAACGTAGAAACGTTCATCATCTGAACATTTATTTAGTGCTGATGGTTTTAGCCGAAGAGAAAATGGTGTAGAACCTTAATGGAGCTTTTATGGAATTAAACAATTGATGTGTAGAGGAGACATAATAATGAAGAAAATTGATAAAGGTTAAACCATACTGAGTATGTTTAAATGTTATTAAAGGGGGTCTAAACCAACCAGATAAACTGGGGAAAAAGAAAAAAACCTTCCTAAAAAGAAGGTGTCGAAGATTATTTAATTTTTTTTATAAATCTTTTCAAGTGTGAGACATTATAAGAATAAAGTTGTCATAATTATGAAGATATCACAATCTGTAAAAAATAGAAATTGAAATCAAAATCAAAGAGTGAAGGAGTAACAAAATTTTTGGAATAAAAAGTAAGTAGTTATTACAAAATTACATTGCAAAAAGTGTTTTGTGGGGTACTGAGGATTAAAGCTCAGTAACCCCGCAAGCGGTTAATTTTTATTTTTGCAATGTAATTTTCTAAGTACGTACTTTTTAGTTAAAAAAATATTCCAAAATTTTTTTTACTCCTTCACTCTTTGATTTTAATTTCAATTTCCGTTTTTTACACATTGTGATATCTTCATAATTATGACAATTTTATTCTTATAATATCTTACTAACATACACTTGAAAAGTTTTATAAAAAATTTTAAATAATCTTCGACACCTTCTTTTTAGGAAGGTTTTTTCTTCTTCTCCAGTTTATTTGGTTGGTTTAGACCCACTTTAATAACTTTTTAACATACTCAGTATGGTTCAACCTTTATCAATTTTCTTCATATTATGTCTCTTCTACACATCAATTGTTTAATTCCATAAAAGCTCCATTTAGGTACTACACCATTTTTTCTTATGCTAAAACCATCAGCACTAAATAAATTTTCTGTCTCCTGATGATGAACGAACTACGTTCGAAACATCTAGAGACCCCTAGAGAATTTTTATTCTATTAAATTTTTTGAAGGAAGACTTTAGGTTTTTTCTTTCTTTCCCATACTTTCAACTTCACTTTAAGCATGGACTATTTCTTCAAATTAAGTTCGATATGTTTAAAGGGTTTCGAGTAAATGATATAAATGCATGTTACGAGTAAAAAGGATGATAGACTCTTCAGTTAAATATGGCGTAATAAGCACCACATTTTGCACCCATCCTATCTTACAAAATATGCCATTCTAAGATACGGCTAAAAATATTACTAAAACCAATTATTTTGAATATCTACACAACATTTAATCTCGCTTCCAAGTCGCCAAGTTAATATGCAAAGTACGGTTAAAAATATCCGCTAATTTATTCTACCCGAATATAAAGATTATATTATTAGGAAATTTTAAGCATTCTCTCTCAACACCCTCGGGTATCAAGTCGTTTAGATAAAACGGGCGTTTTAAATAAATGCACGCATTTTATTCCGTGTTTATACTGTGACCTTAATGTCACTTAACGTTATCTAACAGTCATATTTCCAAAACGGAAAAATAGGTTTATCTGCCAAAACTGTTATTTTCCTACGATGTTTTGAAAAAATCCAAAGAAAATGAATAATTGAATTCGGTGGGTCTAGGAGATGTGCTTTTCTATTTTCGCAAAGCGTATTGGAACCAGCAAATTAGCAAATAAATCTGTTTTGACAAAAATTCCTTAATGGAAAAGACGTGAAATTAGTCTCTTCTCTTTAGCAATCAGTTACGGCTGATATACCGTGCGAGCAAAAATTATTTGCATCAAAGAGGGCCTTGCATCTAAGGACGTAATGCTTAGCCGTGGAGCTTAATACCTGTTAGGTGTCAGTAACTACCTGAATTAACAATCAATCAGTTATTCCGTCATCTTTGACAGTCGTTACAAGTAATTTGATTCATCGCTAATTTTTCCAATTTCTTGAACAATTCACACAATGGGCTTTACGGAACAGCACGAAACATTCATGGTTAAAGCGTATTTTCGAAACGGGGTTAGAGTAAATGGTGAGTGGCAATACAATCCGGGTTTGTGCAGGGACGATTTTCACGAACATTTTCCTAACGTTGCTTTTATTGCTGGGGATTTTTATCATTGTCTAAAAAGAACCTTAGCTGTGTTTAGGGAAACGGGTTCTATACAACACAAAAAAGGAGCAGGAAGACCATCTGTAAGAACAAAAGAACTTGTTGCAAACGTTCGTGAAATAATGCAAAATACGCCAACAAATTGTATAAGACGACTGTCTCAAGAAGTGGGAAGATTTTATGGAACATGCAGGACTATTCTTAAGAAGCAGCTAAATTTATTTCCTTATAAAGTGCAAGTATTCCAAGTAATACAAGCCGCAGATTTTGAAAGACGCAGGAATTACTCTCAATGGTTTACCCAAAATTTATTGGAAACAAATGATTTATTAGAAAATATGAAGAGACGTGTGAATTTATGCTTGGTGGCCAATTTCAGCAATTTATGTATTTATTTTTCTTTTTCTTTCTGTATATTCTTACTTTGTTAATTTTGTAAACAACAAAAATAAATTTGTTTTTGTCTACTTATTTTATTAAATACTCATTAGTTTGGCATATCATGTCATAATATGAATTTGACAAAATTTTAACCTAGATTTGGTTAGATATATCGTCCCCATATTATTGTGATCTAAACCAAGCCCTACGTTTTTAAATCCAAGCCCTCTTTGATGCAAATAATTTTTGCTCGCACGGAACATTAGTACCAAAATTTGTATTCCTTTGTCATTTATAAAATATTAAACAAACAGAAATTAATTTAATTGAAAAATGAAAAACCTTTTATCCATCTCTTGGCTCAAAATATTGTCCATCCACTATTTGGCAATATCCTAAACGCAAGTAAAATTCGTTTTGAACATTTCTAGTTACTTCGAGAGAAAATAACCTGCACTCAAGTCTTATTCGTGCTTTAAACGCCTCATCATTTGACAGGGAATAAAAATTTAAAACTTGATACTTCTGTATAACTTAATATGCACATTAAAAATCGTCATTATAAACTAAGGTTACCATTTAAAAACATTATCGATATCTTCATATCTCTCATTTTTTTCATAAAAAAACACTATACTTAAAATGTCGTACAAAACCGTACTGTATTTACGGAATTTATTCCAAGTTCCAAACTCTCACAGTATTAAAAAAAAATTAAATAATCGTTATTGATTTTCATTTATTTCCCAATTTTTATGTGTCAATATATTTATAATTTCCTTACCTTTTGCTCTGTTATTAAATGTATATATTTATGCAAAACCCTTTTGCTTCATACAATATTATATAGATATATACTTTTAGGTCATAAAATAAACACGGCGTAAAATGTGTGTGTTTATTTAAGACGAGGTTTTATCTCAACGACTTGATGTTCCCGGGGTCTTTTGTAAATTTGCTTGGAATTGTACTCAAAATTATCTCTATTGTCGTACGTAGAAAATAACTAAGCTCATATTTTGAACCCTATGTTACATTTCCTGATTTGCAAAGGAGGAAATAGGCCTTTAGACTTGGAAAATTGAAGATCATAACGTTATAATTATAATACGAGTCCTACAAATCTATACTATTATATCTGTACTTCGGAGGCATAAGACACTATGTCCTATTTTTACAAAAATTAGGTATCTATGTAGTTTTATTCAGTGGGGCATACAGCACCAAGTCCAATTAGTTAAGGTAGCTGAGAAACAGGGTTGACTTTTAACACTTGCATGCATTTTTATTCAGTGGCCTAAGACACCAAGGTAATAATATCTGTATGCCTCGGATCTTTAGTAATATCTTTAGCAACACATTTAGCGGCATAGAACACTATATAATCACTTGGTGTTATATGCCTCTAACTAGATTTATATAATAGTAGGTGGGGATTACACAAAATGTTAAACGCCAGCATGACTATCGGCATTTCAGCGGCAATAAGTTTTTATTTTGTCTCTTATTACTAGGGGGTAGAAATGAAGGGAGTAATTTTCCTACGCAACCGCTAGAGAAAAAGAGGTAAGTAAAAAATTTCAGACAATTTTTTCGCTTGGAAGAAATAACATGTGTTTAGGTATGTACGAAAATGTAGCCACCAGCGGATGGAAAAAGGGGTACAAAAGTCCATATTTGAAAAAATATTTATTGAAGAACTTTCTTGACATATTTCAATATTTCAATAAATTTTACCACTAAGTTGTTTATAAAAGGAAAGTCCATAAAACGATTTTGTCAACGTTAGTAACGATCTGTAATGAAATAGATATATTTTTTAATAATGACGATGAATCTATATTTTTGGTAATATTTTCATGAATAAAGCTATACGAGATAAAATACATATTTATTGAAAAAAAAAAAAGAAATAATGTAAGAAAGGGGCAAAGAATTTTTTTATAGAATGTGGGTACCTAATAAAGGTTTTACTGGGTGGTATGCGCAACCGAAGTCGCGGGTATGCCCTAGTAATAATAATAATAATAATTTAAATTTTAAAATAAACAATTACAAGTTTGGCATCACCACACAGCTAAAACTTAAAACGTTGTTCGTCATGTATTAGATTTTTAATTCGGGACTTTGATTTTAAGAAAGGTATTTCAAAAAATCTGCTCCATTTATCGCAATCTTAACTAAACGTCGTCGATAACCTACTTTAAAATTTGTAACGAAAAAAAAACATCGGCACCAAAACCGAATTTTCGATCCGATAAAAACCTAGCCCAAATATGTGCAACACAATCGCCTTCCCCCACCATTCACCCATATACCCCTCTATTTCCCCTTCACTACCTTGAACTACAAACCGTCCAACCGTTTCAAGGCCGCATCTTCACGCGACGGTCGATAACGTATCGACTCGGCCGTCGATATCGATTGCCGTCTTATCTCTAGGCCGTGCGATGCTACACTGAACGGCCGCGGATGCTGCAGATTTTCATTCTGCTGAAAAGCGGCGCCAAGCTATGAATTGAAGAGGAAGCGCAGGGCAGCGCGACGTTGCCAATTGGTGCACAGTCGCATCACGTGTGCACGTGAGAAAGTGACCTAGTATTTGTGTAATTGATTTGACGTTTTTCCGAGTGGCAAAGGTGACGGATTTTTTCGTTTCAGAAGCGGGATAGACGTTAGACGACAGGACAAATCTATTTTTTTGGTAAATTTACGCATTTTAAAGAATTCGTGTACGAAATCACATCAAATAAGAGTCAGTGGAATAAATATTTTGTAAAAAGGGGTTGGTGTTTAACAATGTTATTCCGGTTTTTGCGATGTAATTTAGGTGGCAACATCGAAAACCCTGATTGTACACAACGAGATCGTATATCACATGACTAAGGTGCGGATATTAGGTAGTGAGGGACCTTTAAACCCGAGCCGGCAGAAGAACCCATTGGAAAATATTATTAATTAATATTAAAGGGACTAAAATTTTACCGGCAATGAGTTCCGTGCGAGCAAAAATTATTTGCATCAAAGAGGGCTTATCAACAGTAGTCTATATAATAGAAATCAGTAAATTTTATATTGGATAAAAGTTTCCACAGGCCTTACATAAAGAGAGATGCTGGCCAGTTGGTTTCACCAGAGCCATAAAACAAATACACACACACACACACACACACAAGAGGGCTTGGATTAAAAAACGTAGGGATTGGTTTAGATTACAATGATATGGGGACGATATATATCTAACCAAATCTAGGTTAAAATTTTGTCAAATTCATATTATGACATGATATGCATGATATGCCAAACTAATGAGTAATAAAATAAGTAGACAAATACAAAGTTATTTTGTTGTTTACAAAATTACAATACGAGCCTCGTAGCTTTGTAACTTGTTTAGTATTCACCTGAAGACGACTGGAGATACTTACCAGTTGAAACGTTGTGATATGAAAAACTAAAGGCAGGAAGTTCAAAACACATCTATTACTCAAGATACATCATTGTCTACAACCTTTAAACAAATCTTCGACGGTGTTCTGAAAATTTAGAATTTTTGTGCAACCAAGCTATTAAGTTCCAACATAAGCAGCTTTGCCTTGATATAACCATTGTCGAGGTTTCCATACAAACACGAATTGTAGCATCAAGCATAGAAACTTATTTTTCGAAAAATTTAATATTTTTTAAAAAATTTGATTTGTCCTTTTCTATAAATGTTCATAGTTTTCAAAAATATTTATAATAACAGATCAGCCTATATCTATATATTTTAAATAAATACGTTTAAATATCTAACATTTTAACAATTATATATATTCACAATGTTCTAGAAACATCAAATGCGTTTCCTTATTTACAGGCATTTTCGCAAAAGGTAGCAGAACACAAATTTTGATTAATAGGCCCTTGAGGCAGACCTGACGTCAGCAAAAAACATCTCATTATTGTTTGAAGGTGGCAAGCTCAACATGCCATTTTTCAAGAATGTTTCAAGAGAAAAACACCTAAAACGCGATTTATCTTTTAAAAATGTTAGGTTTTTGAATTGCCTCGGGTAAAAAACAAGTCAATTTGGTAAATTGGAAGAGTAGACAGTTCTATACGGGAGCAAGTGTAGAGAACTGAAACTTGTAGCCTGTACCTAGTGTTCGTATTATGAATGTTTTAGTATTGAAAATACTATTGGGATCGTGTTTACGCAAACTTTGCATTGCATGTCGATGTCGCTCATGTCGATGTCGCTCCGCCGTCTGTCGCGGCCAACAGCGCAATATCTAGATCGGTCTTGTAACATAATACTCTGATAAGACTTGGTAGAAATATAAATATGAATTAGCGTAAAGTCGGCAGTTTAGTTTAGTTTGTGTTTTAAAGAACGCCATAGTAACTTTGTTAAAAAGTGTTTTATTGAGATAAGTTATAACTAAGGTAAGTTCACGTTATTTAAATCGGAATATTATATCGAAAAAAAAGCGGGAGGCAAAAAGTTGGAGCACAATAATTGCATATTACAGGGTCCGCCCAAATTTGGTTAACAAATGGGATAATTTTTTTATTATTGATTTCTCAGAAAATGTTATTGTACCGAGTGATTGGTTATATTTTGCACCCCTACCTATCTCATGAAAATCTTCATGGTCTATTTTGAACGCTTGGGTAAATAAGTATAATTTAAAAACATAGCATAAGTAGGCTTAGACAATATGACCAATTGAATATAAGGCAATTGTTTACCTTGGTTGGTCTGCTATGTGAATATTATTGTTTATAAACAAATTAATATTAATTATTCTTAGAAATAAAACCATACATTTAATATAATATGTTTTAGTTAATATACAGGGTGTCCCAAACGTAATGGGACACAGAGCAACAGCAGGCTCCTTAAGGCGAAATAATGCGATTTATTTAAACTTGCATTATCCCAAAATTGATAACAACCAAGATAAAGGGTGTCAAACTTTTATTTTTGTTTTCGTTTCTTTGGGATTATTTATAGTTCACCTTGGTTGGTCTGCTATGTGAATATTATTGTTTATAAACAAATTTATATTAATTATTCTTAGAAATAAAACCATACATTTAATATAATATGTTTTCGTGAATATACAGGGTGTCCCAAATGTAATGGGACACAGAGCAACAGCAGGCTCCTTAAGGCGAAATAATGCGATTTATTTAAACTTGCATTATCCCAAAATTGATAACAACCAAGATAAAGGGTGTCAAACTTTTATTTTTGTTTTCGTTTTTTTGGGATTATTTATAGTTCACCTTGGTTGGTCTGCTATGTGAATATTATTGTTTATAAACAAATTTATATTAATTATTCTTAGAAATAAAACCATACATTTAATATAATATGTTTTCGTGAATATACAGGGTGTCCCAAATGTAATGGGACACAGAGCAACAGCAGGCTCCTTAAGGCGAAATAATGCGATTTATTTAAACTTGCATTATCCCAAAATTGATAACAACCAAGATAAAGGGTGTCAAACTTTTATTTTTGTTTTCGTTTTTTTGGGATTATTTATAGTTCACCTTGGTTGGTCTGCTATGTGAATATTATTGTTTATAAACAAATTAATATTAATTATTCTTAGAAATAAAACCATACATTTAATATAATATGTTTTCGTGAATATACAGGGTGTCCCAAACGTAATGGGACACAGAGCAACAGCAGGCTCCTTAAGGCGAAATAATGCGATTTATTTAAACTTGCATTATCCCAAAATTGATAACAACCAAGATAAAGGGTGTCAAACTTTTATTTTTGTTTTCGTTTTTTTGGGATTATTTATAGTTCACCTTGGTTGGTCTGCTATGTTAATATTATTGTTTATAAACAAATTTATATTAATTATTCTTAGAAATAAAACCATACATTTAATATAATATGTTTTAGTGAATATACAGGGTGTCCCAAACGTAATGGGACACAGAGCAACAGCAGGCTCCTTAAGGCGAAATAACGCGATTTATTTAAACTTGCATTATCCCAAAATTGATAACAACCAAGATAAAGGGTGTCAAACTTTTATTTTTGTTTTCGTTTTTTTGGGATTATTTATAATATGTTTTAATTAATATACAGGGTGTCCCAAACGTAATGGGACACAGAGCAACAGTAGGCTTCTTAAGGCGAAATAATGCGGTTTATTTAAACTTGCATTATCCCAAAATTGATAACAACCAAGATACAGGGTGTCAAAGTTTTATTTTTGTTTTCGTTTTTTTGGGATTATTTCCTAACGAAATGACATAGGTAGCTGCACGAAATTAAGGATTTTGGGGTTTTTTGAGGTGAGGAATTTAAAATTATCCATAGTTTTTATGTAACCAGTACTGTAAAATTAAAGAACATTTTTTAAACTTTTACAAAATCCAAATTAGAATGTGGGCTTTAATTACATGACATAGGTCATTAAAATTTTAAAGCTGTGCCAGGTATTTTCAATACATAGGATGCTTGCGTAAGGTGCAAGATCTGTGAATTTTTGAATGGTGGCTATGTGAATGTTATTTATACATAAAATAGATCTCACATCAGTACATCAACCTAAAAAATAGGCAAGTACCTTTTTCAGGCATTTTGTATATTTTTACATTTCTTTATTCTACAATCAAATCTAGACATTTTGATAAAAATAAAAACAACATAATATTTTCATCTTTTTCTAAAATTGTGGTTATGGTTTTTAATAAACTTCATAGCCCATAGCAGGCCCAACATAGGCCCACAAAGTTTAAATACAGGTTTAAAAATGTGAAAATATACCATATGTTTCATTGAAAGTTGATAGATTAATAATATATTATTAGTATCGTATATTATGTATGTATAATATATTTTTTCTAAAAAAATTAATTAAAAAAAGTCAATTTAACGGGTCCAAGCGATTCTTGATTAAGTGGACGGTAACGCTGTATATGTATACATGTCTTTTTTTTTATCCTACATCGAATAGGCTCGAATGTCCCCAAAATAAATAAGAATCTAATTTTAACTTTTGTAATTACTTTATATTTGATATAAGGGAGTTTAAAATGAAAATTTAAAAAAATAATAAACTGAAAAATATGAGATTATTTGTCTTGATCCACAGTATACCTACATTAATAACTTTATACTAATATTCTTTGTCTCTGGATTTTATTTCCTTTCTGGAATATTTTGCAGGATGTGACCTATTTTTGCTAAATGTAAATCCAATATAAAATATGAAAATCTGAAAACACTTTTTATGTACCCAGTTCACAAAATACCTGACGAGAAAGGAACCATAATTTTAGATGGTTTTAATTTTATTTAATTTGGTGTACTAAGACAAATGTTCTTCTTGTATTATCCTACACTGATGTTAATGTACAGTACTTTTGTTATAATAATTCGGGATAACAATTTACCAGCACGTTTGCAGTAACTACACAGTCAGTTATTGTAAATTCAGATGGTTGAACCCCACGACATTCAAGCAAAGATCACTGAGGAAAATGATCTAATACAACAGGTTTTGATAGCTTATTTTTTATTAACCCATATTAAATAAATTGCTAGTGTATCAAACCCGCTTTAGTGTTATATCAATTCCAGATTTCCTAGAACAGTGTTTTTATTGGTAGTAATCAGTTACATTAGCAGCACAGTCTTGTTGAATAATAAACTACTTTTATTACAGCAATTTTGTTAAGAAATAAATTGTATCTTTTCAATGCGACGCATTTTGTTCCCAGTAAAGCGCTTTCTCTACAATTAAGAAAGCAGAACAGCGTCCCCAAAAACGAATTGTATCCGTTCGAATCTATAATCCACAAGACGTATTTGTTGCGCAGGTCACATCGTTGTTCGGAGTCTTCTAGCTGTCCTGTCTAAATTTAACTTTTATTGATCCTGACCTGTTTTAATTAATTTATTTTTACTTTACATTTAAGTTTTTTAAACTTCGCATGTCAGATAAAGCAATATAAGATTCTTATTTCGCACAACCCATCATTAGTATTGGACTTTATAATCTATGGACGAATTTGACCATCTCAGCAAACCATGTTGCATTCTGGACACCAAATGGTTATTTCAAGAACACTTTAATAAAATCTTTACCGAGTCAAACAGAATGCTGGGCTTCATTACTAGAACCTGTAAAGACTTTCGACATCCCAAAACAATGATCTCACTATATTTTGCTTTTGTTCATAGTAAGCTCTCTTTTGCCTCTGTCATCTGGAATCCTTAATACGTCACACATGTTAATAGGCTGGAAGCAGTACAAAAAAGGTTTCTCAAAACCATTGCATTTAAAGCGCGTTGCACAATAGATCTTATAAAAGAAAAATATAAATTTATTCCTCTGTCTGACCGCAGAAAAATTTCTGACATATCTTTTCTATATAAAATAATTAACTCCAATTTTAGCGCCCCAGAACTATTATCAGCACTAAGCTTTAACATTGCCAACAGAGAATTAAGACATACAAGCTTATTTAATTTACCTTACAGACGAACTAACTTGGATTTATATATACCATTGGATAGACTACAAAAAACTTTTTGCATTGCAAACAATTAGACATTTTTAGTGCAACCTTGCCTAGTGTTAAAATACTTTTAAAAGGACATTTTGTCCAACAAGTATTTGAATAGCCGTATTTATAGTTAGTTAGGTTAAGTGCCTATTGCTATGTTAATCAGCAAAATGTTTCCGCATAAACTGTTTATTGTATATAGTGGATGTTTCTTTGGAACTTCTAGTTCTGTCTGCATCCCAAATGTAATAATAAAATAAAATAAAAAAATAGATAATTATATGCAATGTTAAACAACAAATACAATATCACACTAGAAGCTATTTAAATTTTTGAGAACTACAGTAATAATTTTTAGTGGTAAGTGTAAGCTTTATTAACCATAGCAGTCAAATATTATTATGATTAATGTCAAGTTTTATTACAACTGCCAGACGGAACTTATACAGTATATAAAACCAGATTACAACTCCAATAGAACCTGATAATTACTGTGAGTATACAGAGCAATAAAGGCTATAAACCATTCTATGGTAGCATTTTTTAAACTTAAAACTGTAGGTAACTGCTACCCAAGCACGGGTATTTAGCCATTCTTTGAAGAACACAAAAAACAAACAAAATGTTGATAAAAAAATTAAATGGCAAATGAGTCACAAATGTTTATTCTTAAAAGGTGACCTTACAAGCAAAGTTTTATAGAATTACAAGCCTATATCTCGGTTAATATTGTCTTCTCTTCTTCCAATTTTCGTTGAAAAAACCTTTTTTTTTGTGGAACTAGGTGAAATTTGAGAGGAAGTAAAAAACTTTTTGTCGGAACAGTTTTCCACTTACAATGATTTATGATTTTTTTTTGTAACATTTAATAAAAGCCGTATTACAAGAAAAGTGGGTGTGTATTCCCAATAGAAAAGAACTAAATTGGAAAAGGGGCAGACATTTACTTTCTGAAAACCTCAACGTCTGTTAAGTTTTCATTGCACACACACACTAAGAAAAAACCTTCTATTCCTTATAAGAATTCACATACTCTTGATACAACTGTTTAATACTACTTATAATATGTAACAGCAACGCGCTATCCTACTGTATAAGACAACGAAAATTGCTAGACCGTTGTGCAGTGATAATACTACGGTAATTTAGCCAATAGGAAATTAGGAGCTAATGCTACACCATAGAATGGTTTACAGCCATTATTGCCCTGAATACTCAGAGTAATTATCAAGTTCTATTGGGGGTGTAATCTGGTTTTATATACTGTATTAGCTTCGACTGGCAGTTGTAATGAAACTTGACATTAATCATAATAATATTTGCTTGCTACGGTTAATAAAGCATATACTTACACTAAAAATCAGTACTGTAGTTCTCAAAAATTTAAGTAGCTTCTAGTGTGATATTGTTCTTCTCGTTTAACATTGCATATGATTATCTATTATGCAACATGGTTAACTGAGGTAAAATTCGTCCATAGATTATAAAGTGCAATACTAATTATGGGTTGTGTGAAATAAAAATATTCTATTGCTTTATCTGATATGCAAACTTCAAAAAAAAATTTAAATACTAAGTAAAAATAAATTAATTGAAACAGGTATTGGTACGATCAATGAGGTTTAAATTCAGACAGGACAGCTAGAAGACTCCGAACTACGATGTGACCTGAGCAACAAATACATTAAAACGAATACTATAGCGCGCTACGATTGCTGATCGCTACGAACCCCCACCAAAGTCTTGTGGATTATAGGTTCTAACGGATACAATTCGTTTTTGGGCAAGCGGTCCTGCTTTCTTAATTGTAGAGAAAGCGCTTTACTGGGAATAAAATGCGTCGCATTGAGAAGATATAATTTATTTCTTAACAAAATTGTTGTATTAAAAGTAGTTCATTATTCAACAAGACTGTGCTGCCAATGGAACTGATTACTACCAATAAAAACACTGTTCCAGCAAATGTGAAATTGATATAACACTTAAGCGGGTTTGATACACTAGCAATTTATTTATATACAGGGTTGGGCAAATGTTCCGGAACGGCTTAATAACAGGCGAACGAAGAGTGATATCGGGTCCGGGTTTTGGGCAATCTATAGGACTAAAATTTTACTATTTGACTATTATACCATATGTCAGTAATGTCACCAACTGTCAAGTGTTTACGTTATTTTTTTTTTTAAATGGAACACCCTGTATATTTTTACATTTTTAAATTCCACATAAAATTATAATTATTTCTTATTAAATGCACTATTAGTCTATACTTCATAGTTTCCGAGATATGGACTCTCGAAAAGTAACATTTTTGAACTTTGACAGCTTATAACTTTCTAACAGTGCGTCTTAGAGCAAAACGGCTTACATGTCCCTATCTTCAATTTTTATTATCTTCCCAAAAAAATCAACTTCCAGTTAAACCGGAACAACTATATTTCCTGCTTTCGAGTTACTCTAGTTATAAGCTGTCAAAGTTCAAAAATGTCACTTTTCAAGAGTCAATATCTCACAAAATATGAAGTATAGACTAATAGTGCATTTAATAAAAAATAATTATAATTTTATGTGGAATTTAAAAATGTAAAAATATACAGGGTGTTCCATAAAAAAAAATAACGTCACACTTGACAGTTGGTGACATTACTGACATATGGCATAATAGTCAAATAGTAAAATTTTAGTCCTACAGATTGCCCGAAACCCGAACAAACCCGGATCCGATATCACTTTTCGTTCGCCTGTAATTAAGCCGTTCCGGAATATTTGCCCAACCCTGTATATTTAAAAAAGGCTATCAATACAAACTATGTCTTAGCAAACCTGTTGTATTAGATCATTTTTCTTTCCAGGCTTAGCCCTGTTGTTGTAAGGAGAGTCCCCACTGAAAAATTGAGCACCCCGAAAAATTTTAAATATGTTACCTTTTATTTAGTTTTTGAATAAATATTATTATTTATGGGCACCATGAGTCCCGCCCACCCCCCCTCCCCCCTTCAAACAAAATTGGCTAGCTACGCCTATAATATGCAAAATGAAATATTGCCTTAATGTGAAATGTCAAAATGATTACCAAACACTTGGCACAAATCTTTACTATTTCATGTTGCAGCAAAAAGTATATTAAACATAGGGCAAGCACCTCCTCGTAAATATAGCCTTTTATTGGCCAGCACACTAGCTACTGGCAACTTTATTGGTCGCGTATAAAACACGTGACAAGTAATACGTGATCGCAGACCTGCATAAGCCTATTGTTACCGTAGAATATTGCAAGGGCCGGGAAATTGATGGGGTGTGCAAGGTGCATTTTGATTCGCAATTTAATATTTAAAGTTTTGTAAATTTAGTACAGTAATAAATTTTCGTTGTATAAGAAATATGTTATTTAAACAAATTACAAAAAAATATTTGATTTTTTGATTTCTTGAACCAGTCCAAGGTTACGACTCAGCAGTAGGCTTCTCAGCTCCAACTACTTACTCATCCCCCCTCCAGAACACCCCCACGTCAGCCACCTCTAGTATGGCAGACGCAGGAAATTTTTCGTTTCCTCCAAGTATACAGGGGTTATCAAAAAACGTCTAATATAAAAAATGTAGGGCTGTTAAAAATTTACATATCGGTGATAAATTGAAATATACAGGGTCGCCCACAAAGTTGTGGAGAATGATAGTTATAATTTTTTAAATGGAACACCCTGTATATTTTTACATTTTTCAGTTCCACATAAAATTATAATTTTTTTTTATTAAATGAATTATTAGTCTATACTTCATAGTTTCCGAGATATTGACTCTCAAAAAGTGACATTTTTGAACTTTGACAGCTTATAACTTTCTAACAGTACGTCTTAGAGCAAAAAGGCTTACATGTCCCTATCTTCAATTTTTAATATCGTCCCAAAAAAATCAACTTTCGGTTAAACCGGATGTAACACGAAAGCAGGAAATATAGTTGTTCCGGTTTAACTTAAAGTTGATTTTTTGGGAAGATAGTAAAAATTGAAGATAGGGACATGTAAGCCGTTTTGCTCTAAGACGTACTGTTAGAAAGTTAGAAGCTGTCAAAGTTCAAAAATGTCACTTTTCGAGAGTCAATATTTTGGAAACTATTAAGTATGGACTAATAATGCATTTAATAAAAAATAATTATAATTTTATGTGGAATTGAAAAATGTAAAAATATACAGGGTGTTCCATTTAAAGAAATATAACTATCATTCTTTACAACTTTGTGGGCGACCCTGTATATTTCAATTTTCACCAATATGTAGATTTTTAACAGCCCTACATTTCTTATATAAGACGTTTTTTGATAACCCCTGTATATTTTGAAATAATCGACCGTTCCGGTAATTTTTCCTAACCCTGTATATACCTTTAGATAAGCAAACAATAATCACGAAAGTGGCAAATTTATGGCCTCGCGCATGTAAACAAAGCTACACACCATTAGACATGCGCATTGAAACATTATCATTTGACGAATGGGAAAATAGCCAGGTCCGGGCTTAAAAATGTAAGGTCTCATTCAAGAAATTCTAAAAGTTCACATTTAATTTATTTTTACGTGTAAACAATTAAAATTTGCCTCATATTCTTGCCAAAAAATTGGAATTTCTTTTCAATTTTTGATCAATTTGGGAAATAAGATTTTCTGGCACGTTTAGTAGTTGCAAACCTATCAGATTTTGAGGATAGAAAGTTGTTTTTAAGAGTTTGCTTCTAAAATTTCTTTAAAAATTATATGTCGTCGTTTTTTTAGTTTAAAAAGAAAAAGAAGAAGTCAATTAAACTATAAAACTTATAAAATCGAATATAAAAACAAACAAAACCAGCAAAATAACCAATCTTCGATGTTATCGCGTAAGTAACCTCAAGTTAAATATTAGTTGGTAAATAACTTGTATTGATTTTTACAATTTGGCAAAAACTTTAAAACATTTTCAAGCACAATTTCTTGTTCAAGAATTTAACAAAGTTTTTGCCCGAGAACTTGACCCGTGGAATACGTTCACCCTTGGATTAATATAAACATACCTACGTATTTACCTTTTTCTTTTATATAATATAAGTATAGAGAAAAGTGTCTTTTACACTTTTTAAAGCAATATATTGCCTGAAAAATTGGCGTGCCTAATTAGATTGCAGAGCTGCAAATAAAGTATACCCAAACATGCGTCGGGATAATCTGTCTTGGTGTGTGTTTCTCTGTATTTTCATACTTTATTTGTGTAGCCTAGGCCTAGGTTAATGTGTTTAAATTGGTCACAAAAATAAAGTTACATATCAAGATACATCACTACTCCATAGTTACTGAAAATACGAAATACCTGCAGGTATTTTACCCCTATATAAAATCATACTACGGTTGTTTCCAGTCATTGTTTATATTATAACAATCAGAGTCACTAAAAGCACAAACACAATTCACTGAACTACGCAAAACTAGAAATCCGTAAATATTAAACACCCACAATCCACAATATCATAAGAAAACTATAAGAAATCCACAGAGAAACCGCAAAACATGACAACAAAAATGGCGCCGAGCCGGCTCTGAAGTGTATTTTGAGCATGTCGCCAAAGAAGGACAGGCCGATAAGAAGAGGTTTGGGCGCATGCCCGATGCTGCTGGGAGGGAAGGCATCGGACCGGC
Organism: Polydrusus pterygomalis; assembly: GCA_963969555.1. NCBI lineage: Eukaryota > Metazoa > Arthropoda > Insecta > Coleoptera > Curculionidae > Polydrusus > Polydrusus pterygomalis. The sequence continues at coordinate 15,739,081 of OZ018383.1, forward strand.
AAGCCGTGCGCTCGGACGTATTTGTTCACCCATAAAACGTAACTTTTGTTTGCGCAGGAGATAAGCTGTACGTACGTACAAATTTTGGGACGTGGATAGAGAGGTTGGGGGACAAATTTTAAAATATTTTTGACATTTACCCCCCCTCCAGATTTTATGTGGCTAGTGACAAATTTGAAATGTCAAATGGAAAGGATTAATTTTTTTCGATAATTCGATTCCTCGTCAATAATTACGTAAGTGTGCAGAAAATTGTTACATTTAATCTACTGGTTGCTTAGTTACGAATTTTTCAATAAATAAAATTGGAATACTTAAAACTACACATTTTAAATCATGACACCTACCTCCTATGATTATTGTTTATCCAAACCTTTAATTATGTTGTATCCTAGGAAACCACTTTTGACTTTGACAAGTAGTAATAATCTAATTCTGATTCAAACGTATTTTCTGTTGATAAAGTTCATTATTCAGTGCAATTATGGAACAATCTTATGACATTGAAATAGACATATTGTTAATTCTGGGAGAATGTAGAAAAAACTACCGGGAAGCGGCGCAATTGTGGACTGTTAGGTTTCCCGCCATTCAAAAATCTCATAATATGGCATTTAAGCGATTAGAAGATCGAGGTCGCAGCATGGGAATCCTTAAAAATAAGAACAGAGTTAGAAGACAAACAAAAACTAATGACGATATGGCCGTTGGAGTGTTGGGTGTAATAGCTGTAAATCCTCATGTTGGTTCAAGGGAACTTGCTCGTGATTCAGGAATGTGCCAAAAATCGGTACTGGCTATTTTACACAAGCACAATTTTTACCCTTACCACATAACTCTTCATCAGGAATTGTATGGCCAAGACTTTCAAAATAAGATTACATTTTGTACGTGGTTACAAACTTTAATTCACGAAAACAATGCATTTTTAAGAAAGATAGTATTTTCTGACGAAGCTACATTTACCAATTTTGGTCAGGTAATTATTTAAATTAATATGGATTAATGTAACTTTTAATAATCAAAAATAAGTAATCCACTACTTGATAGGTGTACATAGATGAATACATATCTAAACACCCGTTAACGGGTGTTTAGAGAATATTCTCATACATTTAGATTTATTTTTAATTTTGTACTAATTCAATCAATTTTGCTTTTCTTAATTTAAGGTCAACCGGCACAATTTACACTATTGGGCACCTCAAAATCCTCACTGGATGAGATTTCTGCCAAACCAACATCCTTGGTCGGTTAATACCTGGTGTGGCATAGTCGGAAATAGAGTCATTGGACCACATTTTTTTGACCGTCACCTAAATGGAGAAATGTATAATAATTTTTTACAAACCGATTTGCCACAACTTCTGAATAATAATGGAAATCAACAAGGACTATGGTTTCAGCAAGATGGTGCTCCGCCACATTTTGCCCGACTAGCTCGAGATACACTAAATGAAATGTTTGGAAACAGATGGCTTGGTCGTGGTGGTCCTGTAAATTGGCCTGCAAGGTCACCAGAAACATGAAAGATCGTATTCAACAAGCATGTAATTTAGTAACTCTTCAAATGTTAACTCGCGTGCGCAACTCATGTCAAAAAAGAATTGCAAAATGTTTAGAAATGGATGGGGGTCATTTCGAACACCTTTTGAAGCATGATCGTCGTTAAATTTAAGGAATTATCATAGTTTTAAGTATTCCAATTTTATTTATTGAAAAATTCGTAACTAAGCAACCAGTAGAGTAAATGTAACAATTTTCTGCTCACTTACGTAATTATTGACGAGGAATCGAATTATCGAAAAAAATAAATACCTTTCCATTTGACATTTCAAATTTGTCACTAGCCACATAAAATCTGGAGGGGGGGTAAATGTCAAAAATATTTTAAAATTTGTCCCCCAACCTCTCTATCCACGTCCCAAAATTTAACTAAAATATTTCTAGCCGTTTTTCAGATATTGCGTTGTAACACTTTAAAATCCTCACCCTGTATAAATGGAAAATAAGCAAATACAGGTTAATGCGTTTTCCAGTTCCTAAACCTTCGTAAATATATGTGTATTTTACATCTACCTATATTTTTCGTCCCGACTCGTAAACAGGGGCTTTTCCAAATCCCCGACCGATTTCCGAGCTCTTAAATTCGAAATTTAAGATCGACGCGTCGTATTTTTCACGAATTTCTGTTCTGATATATGCGTTTGCATATTTGCGGAAACAGTGGAAAATAAATAAGGAAACATTTTTGCGAATTAAAAAAAGACAGTGACGTACGCGTAAACTGGTGTGATGGTTAGTTCTGCTTTAGATGCAGTGTGCTACAAACGAGCAATTTTTTCATACTCGATTTTTCAAATCTTAAAATTCGGTACTTATGTATAATTTAATATGCACTTTAAAAATAGTCGATAAAAAACTAGGGTCGCAATTTAAAAAAATTGTCATCATCCAATTTTGGACACACTGTATCAATCTTTTCATTTATAAAATGGTTTACTAAATATATGGGTATTTTGATTCATGAAAGCTGCTTCTTTGAATTTCCGTTTTCTTCAGTGCTGTTCCGTGTCCAAAACCTTGGCTTCTGGCCACTGTATACAGGGTGTCCCGAAATTAGCTGACAATATTTTAAGGTGATAAAGTACATTCAAAAATAAGACTAAAATCTTCTATTAGTATACCTTCAAAAACGCTTCGCTATGGGGCTAGAGCCCCCCGAATTGGAGCTATAACAAGTCGTTTTTTTATAATATCTCAGAAACCGTTTAGGGTATCAAAACAAAATTTGATACATGTTTTACCCATAGCTAGACGCAATAAATGGTTTAATTAGCTTAACTGTATTTCTTCCAGTGGCGTCCCACTGGGTAGGTACTTGGGAGAATATTGCCCTAAGTTTTTTATTTGTAGGATTTTTTAACTTTAGGTGAAACTTTTAGAAGCCCTGAAGTCTTTTGTTGAAAAAAGGTACTCTTGTATTATTGCGGTAGGATTTACCATTTTTCAGTAAAATCGATTTTAAAATTTTCGGTTTTTTGAAATCCAGTAAAAAGGCTAAGGTTTTTTTTTCAAATCTCAGCAAATACTTGATATTAAAGCATGAAATTTATTAGAAGTTCTACTAGCGACAAATAATAATAATACATAATCAACTTGGGGATTTATTAGATAATGTGCCACTGGATTTACGTTTAGGGCATTTCTTTCAACATGATGGGGCACCAGCTCACTACGGACGTAAAATGAGGAATTGGCTTGAAGAAAATTACAAGGTGGATTGGTAGCCATAGCCTGGCCACCAAGATCACTTCTTGATTTAAATCCCCTTGATTATTATTTTTGGGGGCACATGACTGGTACTTGCTTAAGAGTTAGTTTCCCGAGTGGTTCACAATCAAATTTGATTTCCAAATTGTTATTCTTTTTTGTTTTATTTTAAAACTCTCTTAAAATCTCCATGAAAATAAATATTAAAAAAAAAGGAATCTAAAAATATGGTTAATTAAAAAACCTTACATTCTGTCAAATTACAATAATGGAAGGTTTAATTAACAAAAAAATTTAAATTAAAAAAAAATACATTAAAACCATGAAATTAAAAAAATAAATAATAATAATATTTACTTAAGGCTCCACCCCGTGCGACGTCACTGGAAACATATTTTAAAGTAACATCCTTTAATACATTATGCCTTATCGCTAGTAGAAGTTCTAATACATTTCATGTTTTAATATTAAGTGTTTGCTGAGATATGCAAAAAAAACCTTAGCCTTTTCACCGGATTTCAAAAAACCGAAAATTTTAAAATCGATTTTACTGGAAAATGGTGAATCCTACCTCAATAAAACAAGAGTACCTTTTTTCAACAAAATACTTCAAGGCTTCTAAAAATTGCACCTGAAGTTAAAAAATCCTAAAAATAAAAAACTTAGGGCAATATTCTCCAAACTACCTACCCAGTGGGAGGCCACTGGAAGAAATAAAGTTAAGCTAATTAAATCGTTTATTGCGTCTTGTCATGGGTAAAATATGTATCAAATTTTGTTTCGATATCCTAATCGGTTTTTGAGATATTATGAAAAAACTGCTTATCATGGCTCCAATTCGGGGGGCTCTAGCCCCATAACGAAGCGTTTTTGAAGGTATATTAATAGAGGGTATTAGTCTTATTTTTGGATGAACTTTATCTCCTTAAAATATTGTCAGCTAATTTCGGGACACCCTGTATAATGTTGGTTGGTCCATACATGTTCCGCTATACCTGATCACGAAGTTTCATCTCTTTGAGTATGTTTCAGATGTTCTTTAACTTGTACGGGAAGAGGTCTTTTTATTTCTCCAATGTACGGTTCGCCACACTCGCAACGGATTTGATAGATACAATTTTTTGTGTTTTCATTACGGGGGGGGGGGCTTTACTTTTGTAAGAAAGCTTCTAAGCGTATTTCCGGATTTGAAGGCTGTTTTGATATTATAGTTTTTGGTTATCCTTTTAATCTTTTCAGAAATCCCCTTCACTTCCAGCTCGGGTATAGCGGAACATGTATGGACCAACTATGGAGGACTTGAGGTAGGAGGCCGATCGCAATGCATTGGATTCGGTCCCAAATTAGCATCGGTAATTCAGCTTTACGAGTCGCCGTAAGATGGCGCTCGTGTTCGAAGTGGGCTATCAAATAAATGGTTTCTTATGGAAGCGATAACTATTTTTATTTAAATTAGGTAGTTCTTTAAGGAACAAATAAGGACTTTTATATGAATTTACACTTACTTTGTTATGCTTATTAGTAAACTCGGCCTGTATAAAGTTCCAACGATGCTTCGTTTTTAAAATACAGGAACATTCTAGCTACAGACGGTTTTACCTTTGGAGCTAGAAAGATACTTATTTGGCTGCGTTTTCTCTCTGAAGTAGATCCTGTCTTACACCCCGACATAAAGCAAACTCTACTTTTATAAATATGTGTATAATTATTCATTATAAATATGGAAATCAATTAAAATACAACGTTATTTGTCTTGTCTTGCCTTCAAACGTTATTTGTTATTTTGAAAAATAAAATGTCAAATTGTCAAAAGCATAAAAGTAAAAGTTTTATTTTTATTTTATTTATTTATTTTTACGTCGGCCTTTTTCCGCAACGAGGCCAATCACCGACGCCAGGGAATTTGTCACACACTATCTGGTAATTTTGCCGAATCCCTCTTTGTCGAGGGTAGGGTTCTTTAACGTGCCAACATCCATGACACGGGGCCCACAGTTTAACGTCTCTTCCGAAAGACGGCGCCACCTCTTAAACCAAATTCCAAATTTAACATCGACGTTGCCGGCACTGTGAGGCTGCTGCGCTAACCACTAGACCACAACGTCGACAAAGTAAAAGTTAAAAACGAAGAAGAAGAAGAAGACTACATCAGCCCACTTGTGAAGCGAGAGCATCTATCGGCCAGCTAGCCTACCAAAAAACCGGGACAGAAATTAAAAATGCTGCCATTGTCGATCGGCCTCCTACCCTCTAGTTCTCCATAGGACCAACCAACATTCAGGGTAACCATTCTGTTTTAAATATATTTTTGATGTTTGAAATTTCAATCATAAGGTCTTCCGGATTGTTGCAAACATTGGATGCTCTGTGATAAAGACTTTTGAATTATGCCCTGTTTTATGGACTTTAAATAATTCTATCCGTGATTAACATTAAGGTATTGGCCCCGTGTGAGTGGGTTTCCTGTACACTAAAATTTTTATGGTTTTCAGCCCTTCGTTTGACGAGAACATCGAAAAAAGGAAGAGTGGAATGTTTTTCTGTTTCCATGGTAAATTTAAAGGATTGTCTTATACTATGAATATGTTCCAAAAACCGTATCAGCCCTTCGTTGCTGTCTGTCCAGATAATAACGGTATCATCAACATATCTAAGTTAAAGTTTAGGTTTAATCTTGGTAGGTGTAATAGCGTGTGACTCAAACCATTCCATGTACAGGTTAACCACCACCGGAGAGATTATTTTTGTCCAAAACCAACAGCTCAAACTTCACAACGGTTAGAGATACTAACTGACCGAAACGTTGTGTTAAGTAACAAAATAAAGACAATGGAAGTCAGACAAGGTAATTTTTTTAACGTAATTCGTTGTTTCTTAAATACTCTGTTGGCTAAACTTTTAAGACAACATGCAATAATTCCGCCAATTTAAATTTCTTTTCGAAATAAAACCCCAACCGATAAATTTTATTGGAAATAAAAAGAGATCTTAAATGAGGGTGAAATATTCAAAGCTAATTTTATGTTCCTTTCTTTTGAACCCAAATCGCAGCTGTATGTTTTTTACTAAATTAAATTTTTTTTTCAGTTTTTGAAGGGAACAAAACTTGTATAACATGCGCGGCTTCACCATTTGTGTTTTGAATTTGATTGCCCGCCGCTTCTAGTGGATTTACACGTTAAGACATAGTAAAAACTTAAAAATCCAAAACGGGCACAAAATGTACAACCCTAATAAACAAATTCTTGTAAATGCAAACTACAGTGTGACCAGTAAAGTCCGCATCATATGGGATTTTTTTTTATTAACAGCTTTATTCGAAATTTGACTTAAGCATCAAGTTGTGCTTCAATTGAGATGAAAATTAAGCAAAAATTAGTAGTCACGTGATTCGCATTATCTGTCAAATTTTAATTTTTAAAATATCGGAAATTTTTTTTTAATGCAGTTTCTAGCCCACATGCAAAATTTCAGCTGCATAAGATAATTTTGACTTTTTACCCATATTTTGAAAATTGCACCACTTTTGCAAAATAAGACTCAACGCAACCTACGTAAAACTTCTTAGTTTTTTATTTCAGATAAATGTTCTTTAAAGGAGCGCCATATTAAATGTGCATTTTTCTACAGAATCAAAATTGGGCTATTAAAATTTGGTCGCATGTGATGCTAAGTTTATTTGTTTTTGACCATGCATAATATTGTATAAGGTAACTTCATGAAATAAGTAATTTTGAAAACGTAGGTTGTGTCTGAAAGTAATACACCTTAATATTAAGACCAAAAAGAACGCAGTGTCATCATTCAATAAAGTGTTTTTTAAGCGGAAAATAAATTTTAGTTTAACTTAACGTAAAGTTTTTCTATTTTTAACGATTTAATTTAAATCCCCTTTATTTTATTTTTTATTTTTTTACTTTCAGACACAAACTACGTTTTCAAAACTACTTATTTTATGAAGTTGCCTTATACAGGGTCAAAAACAAATAAACTTTGCATCACATGCGACCAAATTTTAATAGCCCAGTTTTGATTTTGTAGAAAAACACACATGTAATATGGCGCTACTCTAAAGAAAATGTATCTGAAATAAAGGATTGTCAAAACTGAGAAGTTTTATGTAGGTTGCGTTGAGTCTTATTTCGGAAAAGCGGTGTCATTTATAAAATATGGGTAAAAAATCAAAATTATCTTATGCAGCTGAAATTTTGCATGTGGGCTTTTTTAATAACTTTTTTCGACATTTTCAGAAATAACCCCACTTTTGAATTATTTTTTGGAAAAAATTAAAATTTGACAGATAATGCAAATTACGTGACTCAGTGCTGGATTTACCATTAGGTTGAGTAGGCTGGAGCCTAGGGCGGCAGATTTTAGGGGGCGGCAAATTTGGCCCAAAATTTTTTTTTATTTTACAGAAATAAATTGTACAATCTTTATTCATGGTCGACGGGTAGTATTTTTTTAAATAAACTTTATTGTTGGCCGTGTCTGTTATTGGGGATAAAAAAAGGTAGTTGGAACTTTACTGGCATTGCAGAAAGAAATTGTATTTTCAATAAAATAAGTAGGTAATCATAAATTTTTAAAATATTTACTAAAAATTATTGACCAAATTTGGGCGTGGTCTTAAAAAAATTTCGCCTGCGGCGCATTTCTCCTGCAGCGGGCTTTTTCTTTCCCCAACGCTTCACCTGTTTCACAACTCACGAGCCGTCACTGGTATAGGGGCGGCAAAAATTGAATAGCCTACTAGCGGCAAATTTGTAAATCCGCCACTGACGTGATTAGTATTTTTTTGCTTAATTTTCATCTCGATTGAAGCAGAACTTGATGCCAAAGTCAAATTTCGAATAACATCCCATATGATTCGGACTTTACGGGTCACACTGTATAAGTACTCAAACTTTTTTTCCGCATTCGACACGTTAAACATGCACGACGATTATTCGCAGAAATCCTTGATAAAATACTATATACAGGGTGTCCCGAAACTAAGGAGTCATACAGCAACAGGAGATAGTAATGTTTGGGCGGGCATATTGGGACATCAAATTATCGGACCTTTTTTTTTAACAAAATTTGGGAAAAGGAAACTTTTGCAAAATCAAATTGGACCTCAATTAGAAAAAGTTGCTTTAAGAATGAAAATAGTTGGTTTTAAATGGACGGATGTCCTGTGCACAATGCACAAAACCTTTTTATTTGAAAATAAATAATATTACCTTATGCTGAGTGAAAATCCGGAGTTATGTAAAATTCAATTTACATCTTAATTATAAGAATTTAATTAATTACAGTAAGAGCTTGGCTGTTAGTCAAACATAATTTTATTTTTAATGTATATACCTCCTATATAGGCTAAATTAAAATTAAGTACAAAATTTTTAGCTCAGCTTTTAAAACTTAAAAATTTCCTTAATGGGATTTTTTATAAATATTTTTTCTTCAATCTGTTTCTCAAGACGAACCGAGGAGAAAAATTATCTCTCCTGGTTTTGTAACAAATTTTTATTTTATCGTAATCAATTTTTTCAATGGCAAAAGAGAAAGACAAGCTTTGCGAGGGGCATTTTCATCATCGTCTGTACATTTCATATATGTACAGGGTTAGTTGAAATAACCGGAACGGCTAATTTTCTTCAAAACTATCAAGGCTAAATCAATGAATTTTGGTACAGGTGGATAACTTTAAAAATTGAATTGAAAATTGACAATTGCGACGTTGCTAGATTTTTAATTTTCTCTGTAACTCAAGGAATGTTTTTTTTTCCAAACGTAACACTACTCCTTTTTTATTGAATTTGATTCGTCCCATCAACATTACCATTTCCTGATAGTATTAAATTTTTATCTCAAATAGTCCTATGGGAAAAAAGTTAATTAGTTATAACTTTAACTCTAAAAAAAATCAATCTATTTCCATTTAAAAACGTTTCAAATAATGTGAAAAGGAAGGTTGGTAGACATAATGTACCTAATAGTACCGATAACGAAAATAACAACAATCTGTTTACTTTCGTGTTTTGTGCAATTACGAAACCTTTCCTGTTAAAACAAACACATATTCTCTAGAATCCTTAGGCGAGATAACATCTAGATAGACTAGAAAATATTGTGTTACCACACGGAAAAAAATATATATTATAACCAAGAGTGATAGGCTTCAATTAAGGATACACTAGTTTCGTATATCCGCAAGAGCAAGTATGCTTGTTATTCATGGTATTCTTAAAATGACACAGTCACCATTACTTCTTTTAAGGGTCAACAAGCTTAAAGTGAGTATTGTAATCCGTACATCAAAGCATGCCTTAACTTAAAACAAGAGTAAGCATAAGTTTAATAGTATTTTAACCAATATTAAGTTATCATAATGTAAAAGCAAGTAAACTTTAGGTGAGTATTCGTTATCCTTATCTCAATTTAATTCTAATCTAATGCTGAAAGTAAGCAAATATAGGACAAATACAGCTATTCTTGAAATTAAATAATTAAAAATTTAATTCAACATCAAATAATCTTTCATTGAGTATAGTAATATTAAAATGAACCACTACTGTTCCTTGGTTTAATAGCGAGTACACTTAAAGTAACATTATTAATCTTTTATCTAATGGCTGCCTTTAGTTGACCCATGTGCAAGTCAGATAGGCTGCAAACACAAATCTGGTAAGTATATGGTTTAAGATTCGGAAACACCAGGCCGACTGCAAAGCAATTTTTAAAAAAATATATCCTAAGTAACATTAACATTGCGCGATTCATATCGACATAAGTTACGAAAACTTCCCCATATTGCAGACCTTATTTTTATGGATTATAAATCACTAATAAAAGCAAAACTTTGTTATTTTGCCTCTGGTTGTGAGGACCACGTGTTATATGAAATTTAGCATATTTCTTGCAGAAGAAAGCTAACAATTATTAAAACATAGTACATTCCGTTTAGTTTAGTACGAGGAATAGTAAGGAAAGAAATTCAGTGCAAACGTATATTTTTAGATTACTTTTATTAACATGAAAATATTCCAATCCATATTAACTACATTAACTAACAATATATCTTAACTCTTATATTTTATTATATAAAATAAAAAACCCTTAATTAGGTACTTATATAGAACACTCTTCCAGGATTTCTTCCATAACTTACGCACTAAACTAAACATCAATCAAAAATAAGGCTACCGATCGCGATGCCGATCGGTCAAGGCGTCGAAGTCAACAGTCAAAAGACAAGTAGTGGTGGCAAGTATAGCCAAAATTATTACAACTAATACAAGCTTATGTCTATTTGTTTCGAACTGAAAAATCAATTCAAAATAATATATTTTCAAGTTAGTGTATAATAACTATTTGTTTAAATATATGTATCATCCCCATAAAGATAACCTTGTTTTTATTAAAAAGTTGACAACAGTTATGCCAATTCATATAGACTAGTTGTTTTAAGTTAAGCAATTCTTGAAACAATATAAAGTAAAATTTAATCTAACCTTATTCCTATTCTCTATTTTTAACTAATCTATCTTATTGACTTAAAAGTAGCAGTAATTAAGCCAAAATTATGGTTGTCTTAACTGCCAAAAATAGAACAATTGTACATTCAAGTTTATCCTTTTCTTGGACTAACAATTTTATTTTAATTGAAGTATAGTAACGCTTTATGTTAGGCTAATTTTTAAAGAATAGATTAATTTTCAAATCAGATTGGGATTTTTTTCCGTGCAGTAAAAGTTGTTGTTTTTACTTCAGTTCTGAAAATCGACGTGTTTACTTTCAAGGAGAGTAATTATGGCAGTTTTAGTGGTTTCAAAAAACTTTTTTTAAGGTTCCTTTGCAATTATTTAAAAAAAAACACCAGCATACTATTCGTCAATGCCTCGCTGAACAGCCCTTCCGAAATTAGATACTAATTATTTTTTTTTAATAATTGCAAGGTTCCGGAAGTTACGCCTGCATTCAAGCCATTTATAGGTCTTTTTTACATGATTGATCTAGAGAACTGTGCCCCTAAGACAATTATGGATTTCTTTACAATTTTGATTTCCATAATTTCATTCCAAAATTTCAAGTTTGGCTTTAATAATAATTAGGGTGTGAAATATTCTAACCGAATATCCAATTTTGGAAATATTTTAATAAAAACAAAAGCACGCATAAATTTACATAGAAAAACGTAGAACGGTTGCCCAAAAAGGTCCAAATGTCATTTTATCATATTATCCCGAAATTACCCAATAAAGAAGAGATGTTTATACGTCAGAAAGGACACTTACTAGCAAGGTTCAATGAAATAAATTACTTCCATGAGACGTTTACGGAGAAGACCTGGGAGACTAAGTTTCAAGCCAAGCAAAACTTATTCAGTCCGGGTGAACCAGCCAGCAGCGGTAAAACTTTAATTAAACTGTGGACGGGCCTTGTTTTTAATTAAGGAAATGTTTTTATGGACAGCCCCATGGCTGATTATGTCTATGGAGAAAGTTACGGGGTCAATAGTCGCATGAACTGACATGGAGACAAGTAATTAAGCAAAAAGGAAGGTAAATAAGCGGATAAAGAGGAGTCAGAAGTGAAAGCAGCAGTGGCGTATTGAAATTAGATTGTGAATTGTCCAAATTAGTCTTATTTGCTGATAATTCATTTGTGTAAGAATTTAATCAACCCGTCTTCTTAGGCGTCGCAGTCACAGACTCGCAGGGCGTACTATAATCGCGAAGATAATATGTTTCTGTGAAGTGGGCGAAGGAATGGCTATTGAAGTGCACATTTTCTGTAAACTTTTAAAGATGATATTATTGGAAATAAAATTAAGCTTGCACTTGAACTCCTAATATATTTGTGATTAAGATTGAGATGTAGAAGAGAACCATTGATCAAGGGGAAAATGTTTCAGCTGCATTTTTGGATTTTAAGAGGGCATTTGAAACAACTGACAGGGCTAGATTATTGAGTAAATTGTATCAGTATGGTATTCGCGGAAACGTTTATAAATGGTTTAAAAATTATTTAAGTAACAGGTCACAAAAAGCAATGATATTAAAAACATATTCAAATAAAAAAATAAATAATATAGGAGTTCCTCAAGGAAGTATACTAGGTCCAATATTATTTATTTTATACATCAACGATATACATTTAGTTTTAAAAATTTGTAAGTTACAAATGTTTGCTGATGATGACTGATGGTCTAAATAGTCTAAATTCTGAGATAAATATATTATTAAATTGGCTAAAAGTAAATAAATTAAAATTAAATATTTCAAAAACTAAATGTATGACTATGGGTAATAATTTAAATTGTCAAAATATAAATGTTGCAACTGATGGTGAAAAATTGAAATTAGTAAACAGTTTTAAATATTTAGGGATAATCATTGATATAAAATTTAAATTTTTTAATTATTTTGAAAGTATTATATCGAAGATTGCCCGAAAAGTAGGTTATTTTAAAAGAATCAGTTCTAATTTAAGTTTGTTTTCTAAAAAAACTGTATTTAATACTATTATATTACCACATTTTCTTTATTGTTTTTCTATTTTATATTGTGCTAGTGAGGAAATATTTCATAAATTACAAATTTTACAAAATAAGGCAATGCGGATTATTTTAAATTGTGACAAATATACAAAAATTAATTTTATGTTGAATAATTTAGATTAGTTGAATATCAGAAATTTATTTTTTATTTAGTATCTACCTATGTATCTTCATACATAAAATTAAAAATAATATATTGCCTGTTTGTTTAAAAAAAAATTGTTCTTTTAATTATGACGATCATAATTATAAAACAAGAACTAATTAAAAAAATTTTGTGGATAGAGAGTCTAAAACATTAGCTTATAAATCTATTGTTTATAAAGGTTTAATAGAATATAATAATTTGGAAAATTCTATTAAATCTCAAAAGTCATTAAAACTGTTTAAAAAAACTTTAAAATTACATTTAATTAAAAACAAAATGACACGTAACATTTGATACAAATTGCAAAATGTTTAACTTTTCTGTCTGTTTTTGTTAAAAGAAGGTGGCGTTTAAAAATTTAAAAATAAATCTATAAAAATGTGTAAAAAAAATGTAGTAAAAAAAATATTTAATTGTAGCTTTTTGCTAAATAAAACATGTTAATACTACTAACTATATAGTGTTATGACACAATATTCAGCAAATAAAACAAATTTCCCAGTGCCTTTTTGGTTCCGGATTTCCTCATATTTACTTTTTGCATGTTTTCCTAAATATACAAAGTCATAAAGCCCAAGAAAAATACGTCGCGTCGGCCTTGGCTATACGGGACTCAGATAATGGTGTGGGGGGATTTGGTAAATCCACTTTCAACGTGTTGAGCGGGAAAAATATAGATTTACCGCGTACATATTTTTTAGCTTTTTACACCGGAAATACAGTTTCCACGGATTTGATTCTCGACATTTTTTTAATAAAAAATATAAATAATCTTGACAATGTATTTGAATATTTAACATATTCTTAGATAGAGCAGTAATTGTTTGAAGGTGGTAAACAATGAAGTAATATCAAAGAAATTACCTTGTCGGACTTTCAATGTCTTTATTTTGTTACTTAACACAACGTTTCCATTAGTTAGTATCACTAACCATTTTCAAGCGTAAACTAAATTATAATTCTACGGCTACTGTCTTAAATACTATCCATGTGGAATGAAGCTTGATGACTTCAACTACATGCTTATTGGAGTGTGAAGTTTGAGCTGTTGATTTTATAGAAAAAGCGACTTCCAGATATTGGGGATATCTATACTTGGTTTACTAAATATATGGGTATTTTGATTCATGAAAGCTGCTTCTTTAAGTTTTAGTTTTCTCCAGTGCTGTTCCGTGTCCCAAACCTTGGCTTCCGACCACGGTATATTATGTTGGTTGGTCCATACATGTTCCGCTATACCTGATCTCGAGGTTTCACCTCTTTGAGTATATTTCAGATGTTCTTTAACTCGTACGGGAAGAGGTATTTTTGTTTCTCCAATGTACGATTCACCACACTCGCAAGGGAATTAATACATACAATTTTTTGTGTTTTCATTACGAGGGGGTTTTACTTTTGTAAGAAAGCTTCTAAGCCGTATTTCCGGATTTGAAGGCTGTTTTGATATTATAGTTTTTGGTTATCCTTCAAATCTTTTCAGAAATCCCCTTAACATAAGGTATTGTAAGAAATGCTTGCTCCTCTTTCGTTTCTGTATTAGTTTTTACTTCGCGATTTTTAGGTTTTGAGATGGTATTAGTTACAAAGGTTTCAGGGTAACTATTCTGTTTTAAATCTTTTTTGATATTTGAAATTTTTATATTAAGGTCTTCCAGAGGCAAAGAGCAGTAATTGGTTCACAATAGAGAACGTTTTGAAAAAATACTGTGGAAAACCGACAAACTTTTTGCTCTTATGGCATTCGCGAATATTGATTAAATTTTCAGGTACTGATAATTGATGCCCTGATTCCAATAAATGGTTTGCAAATGCTAATTTAGGGTTATTTGTATTAATGTTCTTGTTTTTGTCCTCAATACTAAGATGTTCCCGAGCTCTGGTTGACATTTTTCGTCTTAATTTTTCGACGTACACAGCAGAACAGTCACCACACTTTAAAGAGTATGCAACGGACATAAGGGGATCCACATCTGTTTTAACTATTATATTATGTTTAAACGTGTTAGTGGCAGTCCTGGCAGCAAAAAAAACTCCTATTCTTACCTGTGCTTAATGCAAACAATTCCACAATTTTGACATGTTTTTATTCTTTTTAATTTTGATTTTTTGCTCGAATGTTGGGTAAGAAAAATGTTTAGGTTTTCTTTCGGATATTTTAATGTTATACACTTTTAGGTCTGATGATGCCCATATAAGAGCGAAACATATTACTGTTTAGTTTTATAAAACAAACAAGGAATTTACTGAGATGCCGACTTTGTATTCCTTAATTTGTTGATAATTGATATAGGTTTGATACAACGATGGTCGATGGAAGTTAATATTAATTTTAATTAGGTACTTACTCAGCCACTGTAGCTACAGCTTACCTAAAACAAAAGAGGATAGCTTGTATTATTTACAATAGTGAAAGAAAAATATTGATAATAATAATAATAATAATAATAAACAAGAGCTTCATTGTAAGGTCTATTTTTAATTTTTTGCATTCTACCATCAATTCTAGACATTTTTCATAAACGATGCCTTATACCGTGCGAGCAAAAATTATTTGCATCAAAGAGCGTAGGGCTTGGTTTAGATCACAATGATATGGGGACGATATCTAACCAAATCTAGGTTAAAATTTTGTGAAATTCATAATATGACATGATATGCCAAACTAATGAATAATAAAATAAGTAGACAAATGCAAATTTATTTTTGTTGTTTACAAAATTAACAAAGTAGGAGTATACAGAAAGAAAAAGAAAAATAATTACATAAATTGCTGAAGTTGGACACCGCCTAGCTCCAAGCATAAATTTACACGTCTCTTCATATTTTCGAAAGTGTTGACCAGCATCTCTGGAGAAATGTGACCACATTTTTGGATAATCCTTTCTTGTAATTGTTCTAAATTTGCAATTGGTGTTTTAAAAATAGTGTTCTTTAAATGAGGAAAAACGAAGTAATCCATAACTGTTAAACAAGGTGATCTAGGTAGGAATTCAATGTCTAATCGAAAACTGATTAATCTGTCGTCGAAAAAATTGTATAATCGGCTTGTATTTCTTGGAATACTTGCACTTTATAAGAAAATAAATTTAGCTGCTTCTTAAGAATAGTGCTGCATGTTCCATCAGATCTTCCCACTTCTTGGGACAGGCGTCTTATACAATTTGTTGGCGTATTTGGCATTATTTCACAAACGTTTGCAACAAGTTCTTCTGTTCTTACAGATGGTCTTCCTGTTCCTTTTTTTTATGTTGTATAGAACCTGTTTCCCTAAACACAGCCACGGTTCTGTTCAGGCAAAAATAAAAATCTCCAGCATTAGAAGCAACGTTAGGAAAATGTTCGTGAAAATCGTCCATGCACAAACCCGGATTGTATTGGCACTCGCCATTTACTCTAACCCCGTTTCGAAAATACGCTTCAATCATAAATGATTTGTGCTGTTCCGTAAAGCCCATTGTGTGAATTGTTCAAGAAATTGAGAAAATTAGCGATGAATCAAATTACTTGTAACGAATGTCAAAGATGACGGAATAACTAATTGATTGTTAATTCAGGTAGTTACTGACACCCAACAGGTATTAAGCTCTACGGCTAAGCATTACGTCCTTAGATGCAAGGCCATCTTTGATGCAAATAATTTTCGCTCGCACGAAATATTAAGTTTTAAAACCAAATAGACGAAGTATGAAAAGAAACTATTCTACAAGATGTTGAAAATGTCCTCCACCAACCGTTCTGCAGTAGATCAACCGATCTAAAAACTCCTGTTGTACATTTTGTGCTACTTGTGGAGAAATTTCTCGTATTATTCGTCGAATGGACTACTTAACCGATTCCATCGAGTTGGATTTAGATGAACTAAAATTTTGACGTAGCCCCACAAAAAAAGTCTATTGGCTTAAGATCGGGCGATTTGGGTGTCCTCTCTATTGACCCTCATCTACCTATGAGGGGGAGCGTCATCCTGTTGAACTTGGTAAGTCAAGATTGTTATCATCTGGAAATAGAGTGGCAAGAGCTAGAACCAGATCATTTCTAAGGAAATTTAGGCACCTTTCTCCAATGAGGCTTTTATCAAAGAAAAATGATTCGGTTACCCAATTTACAAGAATGCCCGCCCAGCCATTAACTTTTTCATTATACTGGGTGTGATTCTCGACGAACCAGTAAGGATTTTCCTCTGCCCAGTATCTGTACTTTTGTCTATCAACCTGACCATTTAAAGAAAACGTAGCTTCATCTAAAAAACTAATTCTTTGGACAATTCGTGTCTGATTATCTGTTATCTTAATCACTATTTCACAGAATTGCTCTCGCCTATCAGGATCATTGTCCAATAACGATGAAACGATGATGATTTGGTGCGGTTCATAGTCTTGACCGTGTTGCTGCAGCATCGATGTTATTAAAGTTTTAATTTGAATACATATAAACATATCTATCTTCCGAGTCCCTCAACATAAAGCTACTCTTTTGGACTATAAACAGTAAACAAAGAAACTTGTAACCCAATTCGTTTTTATTGTAATTTATAGCCCTTTATATGCCACAACAAAAATTTCGTTTATGAGGGTCTATAAAAAAATTTGCATTTGTAAATTTTATCTCTCCTTTTAACTCTTTACATACCACAAAGGTGTAATACGATACATGCGCCTTTTTATCATCTGTCGTAAAATAAAACAAAAACATTTTTTGACAAGCCCTTTCGCAACCCCTTTACCCTTTCACGTGACGAATGCGTGGCGTCAGAGAGAGAAAAAAATACGCCGATTTAAACTTTTAAATAGGATCATTTAAACGTGTTACCATACTGTAAAATCTTTTTCAAGAGTGGCCTCATAAAGTCATTTAATTGTCCATGTAAAATAAATGCGTTGTCTAAAAACCTTTTTATAGTAGCCACTTTAATTCGGTATACATTCACAACGAAAAAATATACAACAAAGTAGCCTCAGGGCAATTAAAATGTGCATGAGGGCTGCTAAGTCAACCCCTTTACTTTATAAGCTTTGCCAACAAGAAACCCCCTTGGGATTGTTTGTTCAGAATTACGTTTTTGTCATTTCCCGTATTCTTTTCCCAAACGAATCGAATAAAAATCCAGGTCCGTAATAAAAAGAGCTACGCGAAATAAACTAACGAAAGTACCGGGTGATCAAATAAGCGAGGACGTCGGCTTTATCTCGGAAACCATTAATCGTACAACTTTCGGAAAGATTTTTTTATGGGTAAAGTGGTCAAGAAAAATTGCTGGAAATTACTCTTAAGTTACTCATTTCGCCGCAAGGGGGCACAATTAAAAATTGTTTTTTTAAATTCTAAATTTCTCCGAAAATTCCCATATTAAGGTATAACTCTGATTACATCATTGAAAAGCTTAGATAATTCTGCATCATTTTGGTTTAAGGCTCATTGGCGTACCGACCTTGATAAGAGTGGAAGAAGCTATTGAAAGTGTAAACATTCAAATCGCTGTAACTTCTAAATGACTTATCCGATTTTACTAAATTTCAGCTTGTTTGGAAGGGAAAAATAAGTATCTTCAATTACCGTATCCAACAGTACACGATAGTGTTTAATAAAATTTCTAGAGGGCGCAGTTTGTAATAATAACAGTTTTTTCGATTTTATCCCGAAAATTCAAACCATACGGTATAACTATGACATAATCGAAAAGTAGATGAAATTTGCAAGAAATGATGTGAAGACCGCAGTTCGATATCTTTGTTCGTTTCAGAGTTATTGCCAAAACAATAATTTTTAATACAAATTGCGCCCTCTCGCAATTTTATTAGAAACTATCGTGTACCATTAGATATGACAATTAATGGTTTCCGAGATAAAGCCGACGTCCTCGCTTATTTGACCACCCGGTACAAATACTAGCGAGCATTGATATAACTGTGGCTATGAGAACTACGTCCACAGCAGCACTGGGCACACTACTGGGGGGCTGCCCAGCTTATCCATCTGGATACAGAAAGAGACGATGGCGACCTTGTCTAGATTAAGGCGCCGTGCCACGTGCTGGAAAGGTGTGGGCGATATAGAACATACGAAAATCGCCAGTTACACCAAGGGGAAGGTTCCAATACTTTCCTTTAATACGACTACCATCAAGAACTCTTTAAGGCTAAACAGGAAGGACAGTTGACGACCGATAATTTCCTACACTAAACTATGATCCTGTAAATGCAATTTTTTTACCTTTATTACCTTTGTAACGTGTTAATTGTTATCATGATATCTGTCAAAGTATTGTCATTGTCTGATTTGATTTAAAAATGCCTCATTTAAGTATTATTGAAAAAGCAAAAATAATATGTTTAGTAGAAATAGGGTGGTCTTATGAAAAAATAGCTGATCATTTTAAAGTACCTAGAAGTACTGTTCAAGGAATTGGAAAAAAAATGGCGCTATCATCAAATACTTGAAAGGTCTGTTGGGTCTGGTTTAAATAATAGAAAATCATCAAATGAAGAAGACCGAAATTTGGTGGAGTATTTAAGGCAAAATCCATTTAAAAATCTGCTATGCACATAACAGGATTCCCTGTTTCATCTACAACTGCGCAACGCTGAGTAAGACAATGTTCCAAATTAAGAAATCGAGCAGCTGCATTCAACCCGTTTTTAAAAAATAGTGATAAGGAACAAAGAATTGGGTTTGCACAATATTTACCAGAAAATTATTTTTTTTGGCAAAATATTGTCTGTCTAATCCTCATCGTCTAAAAAATCTTACGTTTTATGATAAAACAAATTTCCACTTATTTTAATTTTGTACAAATTGTAAAATGCATTATTTATGACGTTATAAGCATCATAATACAAAATTTATTATGTATTGTATAAATTTATCGCCAATATTTATCAATGAGGATCAAATATTAAATCAGTTTTGTAAACTGTAAAATCCCGATGGCATTTTGTTTTATATCTCTGTTGATCGTATCGCGGTATATCAAATTACTATAATTTGTGTTTGTAAACTTTGTAAGTACAGTTAAGCCGAAGTAATTTTAAATGTAATTAAATGAGAACTGTTTTCATCCAATGAGTAATTAGTGTACACTGTAAAAAGTTGTGTAAAATTACCGTGATAGCAATTAAACATCAAAACTATTGTAATATTATAACAAAGCATAAGAATTTAAAAAAAAACCAAAAGCAAATTGTACCAAAAATGAAATAAAAATTAATTAAATAAATAACATAACTGGAACGTAAAAAATAAATTAAGTGGTAAATGTGCCACCATTAATGCTCTAGCAACGAATAACTCAAAGAGTATGATGAGATGAGTAAAAACAGAATTAGAATTATCAAATACGCGATCTGAGATAATCCTTCAATTTCTTTTTGAACGTTTCAACAGAGGAGCAATTTTTGATATTTGTTGGCATGGGATTAAAATATTTGACCGCATTAAAACTAAAAGGCCTCCGAAACAATGCCGTTCTACTCGTATGTCTGGGAACAGAGTAAAGCCCACTATGCCGGGTTATTCGACCATGTACATCAGAACCCCTCGTAAGTTTGTCAAAGAGATAACTAGGTTGCTGACATTTAATTATTTTAAAAACTAAAGTACATAAATGCAAGTGAAATCTTTGATCTAATTTCAACCAACCGGAGTCTATAAAGCTCTAAGAAACATGATCATACTTCCTCAACCCGTATTAGTATCTCAAACAACAATTCTGAAGGCGCTGCAGGCTTTCCCTGTCTTCCTGAAGCAAAGCCGGGCAGTATACTATATTACAGTATGACAGCAATGATAAAATAGTCGAGTCACACAACCTCAATTTAATCTGTATTAAAAGAAAATCTTTGAACAAATACAGAGTTCTTAATTTACAATAACTTTTTGAGGTAAGTAAGAAATGTGCCGATTAAACCTAAGCTTAGGATCAAAATGTACACCTAACTTTTACATGATTCAGAGGTAGTTATTTTATCATTATTAATTCTTATATTGAGACGATCAGAGAGTAGATTAGAGTTTTTACCAAATAGAATTAATTGAATCTTGGTTTGATTTAAAAGTAAGTTATGAGCCACAAATAAGTTGTAAATTAAATCTAGATCTTGCTTAATATGGGTTTCAGGTTTATCAATATCTTGTAAATTAAAACTCTTATAGGTACAGTGTGACCAGTAAAGTCCGCATCATATGGGATTTTTTTTTATTAATAACTTTATTCGAAATTTGACTTTGGCATCAAGTTCTGCTTCGATCGAGAAGAAAATGAATCAAAAAAATAGTAGTCACGTAATTCGCATTATCTGTCAAATTTAAATTTTTTCCAAAAAATAATTCAAAAGTAGGGTTAAGTATCGAGAAAAGCTATTAGAAAAAGTTTTTTTAAATGCAGTTTCTAGCCCACATGCAAAATTTTAACTGCATAAGATAATTTTGATTTTTTACCCATATTTTGTAAATTGAAACCTACATAAAACGTCTTAGTTTTGACAATGCTCTATTTCAGATACATTTTCTTTAATTAAATATGTGTTTTCCTACAAAATCAAAATTGGGCTATTAAAATTTGGTCGCATGTAATGCAAAGTTCATTTGTTTTTGACCCTGTATAAGGTAACTTTTTTTAATTTATTTTAATTTCCCAACCAACTTTACAAAAGTTTATTACAGGGAAATTTAATTAATTAGGAGAGTTAATTAAGAGTCAAAATTATACAATAATTATAGTATCATATATAACAACAACAAAAAAAAGAAAGAAAACAATAATATGTTATATTTTTAATAAATGTTTTTTAAATAAATATTTGAACTTTTTTATATTGATTGTATTTTTAATTTGTTTTGGAATATTATTATAAATTTTTTTACCATCATGAACTTCATAAAATAAGTATTTTTTAAAACGTAGCTTATGTCTGAAAGTAATATACCTTAATATTAAGACAAAAAAGAACACAGTGCCATCAGTAAAGTGTTCATTAAGTGGAAAATAAATTTTAGTGGTGGGTAAACAATCAAAATTATCTTATGTAGCTGAAATTTTGCATGTGAGATAGAAACTGCATTTAAAAAAACTTTTTCTAATAACTTTTTCGATAGTTTCAGAAATAACCCTACTTTTGAATTATTTTTTGGAAAAAATTTAAATTTGACAGATATTGCGAATCACGTGACTACTATTTTTTTGCTTAATTTTCGTCTCGATCGAAGCAGAACTTGACGCCAAAGTCAAATTTCGAATAAAGTTATTAATAAAAATCACATATGATGCGGACTTTACTGGTCACACTGTATAATTGAAAATCATCAGCATATTGGTGAGTATTAGAATGGTTCAAAAAAATTTGAAAATCCGTCGTATACAGTGTCCGCAAGAAAGTCCGCATCAAAAGGGATTTTTTTTTTATTATTAGGTATAGGTAAAAATTGAAAAAGCAGTTAGTTTTTGCTTACCTAAAAACCAAAAATAACGTATACTGAAGCAGCTGCACGACTTGCGTTACCTGTCAAATTTGACATTTTTAATAAAATAGGTTCAAAAATGCCCTTATTTATAAAAATATCGAAAAACTTTATTCGAGAAAGTTGTTTATTTAGGTTTTTTAGCCTCTGTACGAAATTTTGACAGTCTAATACAATTTTTATTTTTTGCTAGATTCTTGAAAATTTTGATCAACCCTTGTAGATTAACTTTTATACATCATTGTAAAACCATTTGCCTTTACTTTATTTGGGGGTCGAACGGTCCACCCGAGGTTCCGAGTAGATACCTGCCCTGGCTGGATGTATGTGAATATATGCAACTGGGGGAAGTTCTGCTCTGGAACAAGACCGATGTTCGTAGTGAAGAGCTACACGCTGCACGAGCTGACCCTGCCTTAGACCAAAAACATCGGATCTAGAGGAGGCAACCTCGATAAAAAACCTGCCTATGGGCAATACACACACACTCCACACTATACACTAAAACCTGAGGCGATGGAAGGCTTCTGGGTCTCCCCGCGCAGCGCCGGTACGGTCCCCCGGAAGGCCGATCTGGAGAGGTAGTAGCGAAAAAAGTCTGGAGGGCACACCAGACCGCCGTTGAGATAGTACAGGGGCCCACCCTTACTTAGCCGGTGTAGGGGGCTGCCCTTTCAACTCAACGACAAATCTTGGAACATGTAGTAGTGCCAGGTGGCGCCTGGATTAGGGCCCTGCTGCATGATCCGGGGGGCTTCGACTGCGGCTGCCGGACTTCCTCGAGGGGAACCAGACCTGACCGGCGTTGCGATGGGAGGCCCCGCTGCTGAGTTGACCTCAGCACACCACACATACACAACTTACACACCCCCCTAATCATTATATATATTTCAGATGAGCAACGAAGGAAAACATACAAGTGATAAAGTGCAATCACTGAATTTACAACAAGGAAGCACCCCTAGCTTCCCAAAAGAGGTAGTCGAGTTCAGTACGGACTCGGAGGTAGACGCTGACAAAGTGTCAGCAATGGAGGATGAGGTCCTTAGGTCCTCGGACAATGCGTCGGAAACGGAGCCCGCAAGGCTCTATTGAAGACGCAGGACCAAAGGCGGCAGCCAGTGACACAGCCGACGCGGAACCTGAAAAGCCCAAAAAGACTGATCCGCAAGGATCGGTCAACACGGGCTTAGACGGATCCAAGGACGCTAAAAACACTGGCGCCGGACAGAGTGGGACTGCTCCTTGGAAGGCCAAGACTAAGGTCACGGCCACAAGAGAAGAGATAGCCCTGAGGAAAAAGAACAAGAGAATGAGATATGAGGCTAATAAAAAAGCCAGAGGAATGGTCGCTGGCCTGCAGGCCCCCGAGCCCGAGTCCGAAGCTTCCGAACAAAAACGGGAACAGGACAAAGGGGAGGCTCGCAGAGGCGATGATTTTAGGCCTCGAGGTCCTATGGGCAGGAGGTTCAGCAGAGCGGTCGAAAGGAGACCGGTTGAGCTTCCGAATGCTCCCGCTTCCGTGAGGGGCGCCGCGGGAGGCTCCAAGGAGCCTCACGTGGCTCCCACCAGAGGTGGGGGATCAGGGACCAAGAGGGGCCGAGAATCGGGCCACACACCACCCAGTGACAGAGATAAAAAAAGGGCTAAAGACAGGCATGGCCGCCCGGTTAAAAGAGACGAACAACAACACCGTTCCCCTCTCCTTAAAGACCAGGCGACTGGATCCAGGGCTGCCGGTGGTGGGTCCCACGGGACCACACCACAAGCAGCAAGAAAAGAGAACCAGGTCGTCTTCAGATCTAGTCGACCAGGTGGCAACGTATTGGAAGAGGAAGTCGAGGGTCTCAGAAGCCATCTGGTGGAAGAGATGCTCGGGGCCATGGCGGGACCTGACGGGGAGCCGCAAGGGCCGGAGCTTCGATTCAGAAACTCTGGCCGGGTGGATCCTGGTTGGTTCCTGGTCACGGCGCAGGATGAAGATTCGATGAGGTGGCTCATCGAGGGCTGTCCAACACTCAAGGTGGGCGACGTGACGTTTACGGCCACACGAGCTGCCGATGCCCCTTGGCCTGAAAGGATTGGCTTCTGGCTGCGAGGCCCGGAGGTTGATCTGGACAGACTTAGGAGGACATTGGCCCTACAGAACAGGGCTCTAAATGTCAACCAATGGAGGCATTTGCAAACAACAGGAGGACCAGGGAGTTGGTTTATCACCTTCCTGGTAGAACAAGACGTCGCCAAGCGTCTGGAAGAGTCTGGGTGGACCCTTTACTTTGAGCTGGTAACCCTCGCAGCGCGCAGGGTTCCATCTTGGAGTGGAGCGGTCCGCCAGGAGGCTTCGAAAGCGCCGGCGACCGAGCAAAAGAGGCAATAGGCCCCCGCCTGCACCATGTCTTGCCCCATCATGGAAACTCTGCGGGTGAGTCAAGTAAATCTCCAACACAGTCGGGACGCTACCGGGGAACTGGTGAGCGTCCTGACTGGTAAACACGAGATTGTTTTGATACAGGAGCCTTATGTTTTTAGGAATCAAGTCAGGGGCTTAGGAGGTAGCGGCCACAAACTGGTGGTCGGTAAAGAGGACGACGACAGACCAAGAACCTGCATTCTGGTGTCCAGCGAGACCAACGTGATCCCTCTACCACAATTGGGATCAAGGGACCTAACAGCTGCGGTTCTTGAATATAAGGTGAGAGAAGGTAGTCGTAAGCTTTTGATATGTAGTTTATACTTACCATATGACAACGCGCGATTACCCAACACAGAGGATTTAGAACACATAATTGCGTTCGCAGGGGAAAAGGGTTTGCCAGTCTTAATCGGGTGCGACGCAAATGCGCATAGCGAAACTTGGGGAAGCACCGACACTAACGCCCGGGGTGAAGCCCTCACTCAGTTTCTAGCGCATACTAACCTTGAGGTACTAAATAAAGGTAGAAAGGCTACGTTTGTTAATAGAATTCGCGAAGAGGTCATTGACATTACGTTAGCTTCGAGAGGTGTTTTAAACGATATATCGGATTGGCGCGTATCGAACGACATATCCATGTCTGATCATCGAATGATCAGAATGGAGCTAAGATCCGATAAAAAGGTTGCTACTTTACGAAGAAACCCCAGAGCCACGGACTGGGAAACATACATCTCGGTCCTTCAGCGCGAGACGGGCATTCCTCGGAGCAAGTTAGAAAGTAGAGAGGAAATAGACAAGGAAGCGGATGCATTAAGCAAGCTGATTGTCTCAGCGTACGAGCAGTCCAGCCCGCTTGTGGCAGTAAAGGAAAAAAGGGTTCGCTGGTGGAGTAACGGCCTCGCGAAACTGCGCGGGCTAACCAGACGGGCCCTTAACCGAGCCACAGGGGAGGGAACGCAAGACGCATGGGACGCTTACACAGATGCTCGAAGGAATTTTAAGCGGGAGGTAAGGCGCAGAAAGAGAGAGGCCTGGCGGGCGTACTGCGGGGAATTAGATTCCCTACCAGAGACAGCCCGACTGGCCAAGATACTCAGCTGCGAGAGTAAAGGGATAATCGGATCCCTAAAAAGACAGGATGAGACATGGACTACCTCCAGCGAAGAGTCACTTAGACATCTGCTGGAGGTTCACTTCCCGGGCTGTAGGGCGCCGGTTGCTGAGGAGGCCGTTCCCCCGATCCAAAGAGCGGATTGGAGGACGGCCAACAAAATTGTGACCGGTGCTGCTGTAGCCTGGGCGGTCAACGAATTTAGTCCATATAAGGCAGCGGGGCCAGACGGCGTTTTCCCGGCTCTGCTTCAGAAAGGCCTGGAAACTCTACTCCCAAGGCTGGAGAGAATTTTCCGGGCTAGCTTAGCCTTGGGATACGCACCGAAAGCATGGCGGTCGGCAAGAGTGACGTTCATCCCTAAAAACGGAAGAACGGATTACTCCATAGCCAAAGCTTTCAGGCCAATAAGTTTAACCTCCTTCTTGATGAAGACACTAGAGAAGTTGGTTGATAGGTATCTCGTGGAGGTGGTGCTAAAAGCACGCCCCATTCACGATAATCAACACGCCTACAGGCGCGGGCGATCAACAGAGACCGCACTGCACGCCGTAGTAACAAAAGTAGAAAGGGCCCTACATTATAAGGATGTTGCCTTGGCAGTATTCTTTGATGTTGAAGGGGCCTTTGACAAGGCAAAACCAACGACAATTTGCGATTCGTTGAGAGCAAGGCGGACGGCTCCGGCCATTATAGAATGGGTCAGAACAGCATTAGAGGAACGGACGGTGACTGCCGCCGTCGGGGACGTTCAGCTGGACATCGGGGTGAGGGGCGGCTGCCCGCAGGGCGGCTGCCTATCTCCACGCCTATGGTGCCTAGTAATGGACGGCCTGATGGTCAGGCTCGCCGAAGCCGGCTTCTACGCACAAGCATATGCGGACGATGGCCTCGTACTGGTTACGGGAAAACATCTGAACGTGGTGTGCGACAGAATGCAACTGGCCTGCAGGATAGTAGAAAGGTGGTGTAGAGAGAACGGACTTTCTGTCAACCCAGGTAAGACGGAGATGATTCTCTTTACAAAAAGGAAGAAAATAGACGAGTTTAGAGCGCCACAGCTTTACGGAAAATCCCTAGACTTGGTGCAGAAGGTTAAATACTTAGGAATTACTCTAGACAATAAGCTCACATGGAAGGCGCACGTGGACAACGTAGTGAAAAAGTCTACGGCGACCTTCTTTCAGCTTAGACGAGCGGTGGGAGCCAGTTGGGGTCTCAACCCCCGCATTATGCACTGGCTCTTCACGGCGGTCATTAGACCGAGAGTCGCCTATGGCTCGATAGTCTGGTGGCCCGCGGTAGA
Organism: Polydrusus pterygomalis; assembly: GCA_963969555.1. NCBI lineage: Eukaryota > Metazoa > Arthropoda > Insecta > Coleoptera > Curculionidae > Polydrusus > Polydrusus pterygomalis. The sequence goes on from OZ018383.1 coordinate 15,766,335, forward strand.
AAAAACCACTGCTAGAGCAAAACTTTCGAAAGTGCAGAGATTGGCTGGCCTCGGTATAACCGGAGCCATGAGGACGACCCCCACAGCCGCGCTTGAAACTCTACTTGGGCTGCCTGGGCTCCCACTCTGGATACAGAGGGAGGCAATGGCGGCCTACATGAGAATGAGATGCACTGACTGTTGGAAAGGTATCGGAGACGTAGGACATACGAGGATAGCCCGACTAGCGGAAGCAGAGGTTCCGATACTGAATCTCGCAGCGACCCTGACAGAGGACCCGTTAAGGCTGAACAGGAAGTACTCCCTTACAATCCCCACCAAGGAACAATGGGAGAGAAAAGAGGTCATATTCCCAGAGGATGCTCTGGTATGCTACACCGATGGGTCGCGCATGGCCGGAACGGAATCCTCAGGAGCCGGAGTATATATTGAAAAGACTAACACCCGAGAGAGCTACCCACTAGGACGGCTCGCAACAGTCTTTCAAGCAGAGGTGTTTGCCATCTTAATGACGGCCAGCATGGCAGAGGTCAGAGACTGCGAAGAGCGTGCGATATATGTGTGCTCCGACAGCCAAGCTGCCCTAAAAGCCATCACTAAACCAAGAGTCACAACCAAGCTCGTCAGCGAATGCGCCGATGCCCTGGAGAGACTCTCGAGGAGGAAAGAGGTAAACCTGGTCTGGGTCCCCGGACACCAAGGGGTTCAGGGTAACGAGATGGCAGACGAACTTGCCAGACGTGGAGCTGAGACCCCATTCCTTGGACCAGAACCGGCTATAGGAATAACAAAAAAGCAAGTAGGGTCCGCACTCAACGAGTGGGCTGAACGCCGCTCTAAGGAGCAATGGCGGACGATCCAAGGGTGCAGACAAGCTAAGGACTTTATAGCTTGGCCAAGCAAGGCTAAGCTAGATTGGATTCTAAATAGAAGACGGTGTGTCCTAAATCCCCTGATTGGGATACTGACAGGACACTGCAAGCTGAAGAAGCACCTAGCACTGATTGGTGTCGAAGACGACCCAATCTGTGCCGGATGCCTGGAGGAGGAAGAGACTCCGCTGCATTTTTTGGGTACCTGCGAGGCCTTGGGAAGACTCAGGCACCAGGTCCTGGGATCGGCGGCTCTCCAGAAGGAAGAAATCACAGCCCTGGCCTGGAGCGACATACTCAACTTCATAAAGAGGTCGGGACGCTTTGGCGGGGGCCAAGGTGGTTAGTGTGATTGGGGGAAGACTCTGGGGTAGGCAAAAAGGATCGCGGTTGGTCTACTTGCCAGGTTTTCGGAACCTCCCCTCAATTACTACTACTACTACTACTACTTACTTTATTTGTAATCTTAATGCAATTTTATGTAAAATTTTCGTTTCCAATTATTTATTTTGCTTCAAAAACTGAAATTGTTATTGATCAGTATGTAATGTTTGATGCAAAGTTTATCTAATTACATCAGTTTTGTCAAAACCGACGTTTCTCATTCTTCTTAAGTTAGTAAACAGATGTACAAAAAAAAATATTAGGAAGCTTTCGTTGAAATTTTACTTAATTATTATTATTAAATTAAATTAATTATATTAAACTATATTTTTGTTGAATAAAATGTTTCGAGCGATTAATATTTATTCTTTTTGATCCAATATTAATTAAGTAAAATTTCAAAGAAAGCTTCCTAATATTTTCTTTTTGTACATCTGTTTACCAACTTAAGAAAAATGAGAAACGTCGGTTTTGACAAAACTGATGTAATTAGATAAACTTTGCATCAAACATTACATACTGATCAATAACAATTTCAGGTTTTGAAGCAAAATAAATAATTGGAAACAAAAATTTTACACAAAATTGCATTAAGATTACAAATAAAGTAAAGGCAAATGGTTTTACATCGATGTATAAAAGTTAATCTACAAGGGTTGATCAAAATTTTCAAGAATCTGGCAAAAAATAAAAATTGTATAAGACTGTCAAAATTTCGTACCGAGGCTAAAAATGCCTAAATAAACAACTTTCTCGTATAAAGTTTTTCGATATTTTTATAAATAAGGGCATTTTTGAACCTATTTTATTAAAAATGTCAAATTTGACAGATAACGCAAGTCGTGCAGCTGCTTCAGTATACGTCATTTTTGGTTTTTAGGTAAACAAAAACTAACTGCTTTTTCAATTTTTACCTATACCTAATAAAAAAAAATCCCATTTGATGCTGACTTTCTTGCGGACACTGTATATTCAAAACACCGACCACCGAAATTGTAAGAGCCGTTTGAATCGGCCTCAGTATTTATTTATTAAATTATAGTGATTTTTACTGCCTTTAAAATACAAACCTAATAAATACGGTACAACCAAGCTTCCTGTAGATGGCAGACATTTTATTACTTGTATTTAAAAAAGAGCCTTACGAACAAAACGTAATAAAGATACGGCACCGCCGGCATTTTATTCGCTTTTACGCTATCGAGACTGTTTGGTTCGCCATTTTCAGTCTAGGCCGTTGCGATGCATCTGTCTCATTTTCATAAATTTCGAGACGAACGACAGAAAGCCATTTTGCCAAGAAACCAGACGAGAACACCTGCTCGAAACATTACAAAGTCTTTTGAAAGTATTTTTCGAAAATACAATTTAATTTATAACTTAAGTTTAACCGCATTAGACTGCTGTACTAAGTTGAAAAAACAATTATAAATTACAACCGTACAAAGAAGCTGTCTGTTTTCTTTAAGATACCTGATTTAAGTACAATTTATAAGACCTTGCCATTGTGTATTGTATTATTGGTAGTATTATATAACACTGATATATTATTATGTATGCTCCGACAGCCAAGCTGCCATAAAAGCCATCTGTAAACCAAGAGTCACAACCAACCTCGTCAGCTAATGCGTCGATGCCTTGGAGAGACTCTCGAGGAGGAAAGAGGTAAACTTGGTCTGGGTCCCCGGACACTAAGGGGTTCAGCGCAACGAGATGGCGGAGGATCTTGCCAGACGTGAAGCTGAGACCCCATTCCTAGGACCAGAGCCGGCTATACGAATAACTAAAAAGCAGGTAGGATCTGCACTAAACGAGTGGGCTGAACGCCGCTCTAAGGGGCAATGGCGGACGATCCAAGGGTGCAGACAAGCTAAGGACTTTTTAGCTTGGCCGGGCAAGGCTAACCTAGAATTGATTTTAAAAAGAAGACGATGTTCCCTAAATCCCTTGATTGGGATACTGACAGGACACTGCAAGCTGAGGAAGCACCTAGCACTAATTGGTGTCGAAGACGACCCAATCTGTGCCGGATGCCTGGAGGAGGAAGAGACCCCGCTATATTTTATGGGCACCTGTGAGACCCTGGGAAGACTCAGGCACCAGGTCCTGGGATCGGCGGCTCTCCAAAAGAAAGAAATCACGGCCCTAGCCTGGAGCTACATACTTAACTTCATAAAGAGGTCGGGACGCTTTGGCGGGGGCCAAGGTGGTTAGTGTGACTGGGGGAAGACTCTGGGGTAGGCAAAAAGAATCGCTGTTGGTCTACTTGCCAGGTTTTCAGAACCTCCCCTCAATTACTACTACTACTACATAACACTGATAACAACAGGCATACATATAATTCATATAGGAACATTATAAACCATGTTTTCACCAATCAAATCAGTAGCTAGAGGATGATGACCGATACATTGGTTAAGTGCTTTAAACTGCGAAAAAAGCCGACGGTTTTTTTTACACAAAACTAGTTTCAGCAGTTGATTCGGTTAAATCAACATAAAAAGTAATAGCTTTCTATCCAAATGACATATCAAGAAATCCATCAAATTCGACGATCAATTTCCAGAAAAATATTTCCATTTGTAATAGGATAAATTCCAGGATAAAATCGTTTTTCTTATCAGGAAAACGAACTTGCTGAGAAATGCTGCCAACCATTTTAATGACCGAAATCAATTAAACCCTATTTGATGGAAAACTATTCGACCGAGTCATTGATTAGGTTTAGTATGGGGTAAAGTGTTTTTTCGGTGCGCTGCATTTTCGGGCTGACGTATACTTTTCTAGGGAAATTATTCAGGAAAAACAATGAGCTGAAGTAAGGTAGTCAGAAACAAAGTGGTTCAAGGTTAGGTTTGGTTAGAGTGATAGGTCCTACGTAGTACTGTATGATATCATAAATAGAACCCATCACCCGCATTAGTTCACATTAACATTTATCGCAGGAAATCATTTAAACCAACCAGTATTGATGATAAACTTGATAAGAATATTTGACTCATTAGGGCATTAAACCCTATTGCGTGGTGACGACGTTCACACAATACATGTTGGACCCTTTTCACAACAAATAATAATGTTGATTGCCTGCTAAGCAGGGGCGGCTCGTGGTATTTGAAACTGGTGAGGCACAGTTGAAATTTTTTTTTAGCAAGGTTAGACTTTAAAGTTAGTCTAGTGGTCACTCTATAAAAATATGTTGGGTACTTTTATTGTGTAGTAAAAGATCACGAGACAAGTTTTTTAAATCGCTATAACCACATTTTTACCAAACTTTGTCGCTATTATTTGTTGTAAACAGAATACACGGCCAGCAAAATAATTTGTTTAACGTTACACTACCAGACCAGTAAGCCAGTCGTACTTTTCGTACCAAGTGTTTTGAAAGCTCCGATTTAATTTCCCCACCCCACCGATAGTAACAAGACGTTTATTCAAATCTGGAACAGGTCGCTTTACTTCTTTTACTATGTACAATTTAATAGGAATTAATACTTGAAAAATTCTGGTCATTTACTAAAAAATTAACAAGATCACAAGTATTATTGCGAATGTTGAACGAACCCAACCTGGGAAAGTTGTGACGCTGTGCTAAGTCCCGCTAAATCAATTTTTCGCTAATAAGCACAAAACAAATAAACTAATAAGTAATAAAAGTAATGTAATATTAATATTTTAGAAAAATCACTGTCCACTGTTGGGAAAAAAGCAAAACAAAAATCAGTACGGAAAACCACAAAAGTATTTACCGAAAACTATAATAAAATGCAATGCAGGTCTAAACTCTAAACTTTCAACTTTTCAACGGACAACCTGTTAATCTAATAATAGCATTTCTCCAAATACCGTAATCTAATAGATTAGATTAGTCCTCTCGCGTTCGCATTAATTTTACGTAGAGAGTTGAGGCTGGCCTCAAAAGAATGTTTTTATGCGCTATTTAAAGCTAGATTCGACTGGACTATTATGGTATCATACATCGCATTAGATATTTTCACTAATACGCTAGACAAGGAAGCGGGAGGCCGGGCCTTTAACCATATACGATAGCATGCAGAAACGAGATGGATGATATAAGAACAAAATACGCAACGGATCATGAAATACAAGGAAGCGCGAGACCGGCTTCTACCATATACGACCGCATGCAGAAATGAGATGGATGATAGATGATATTTCTAGCGAAGCGCGTTAAGATTGACGGCATTAATTCTAAAAGATATTTATTTCTGCAAATAGTAAAAATAATATAAATTTGTAATTTATTTAATTTGCAAAATTATTGGTGAGGCACTGCCTCACCTGCCTCATAGGAGAAGCCGCCACTGCTGCTAAGACCACAAAATGATGATGATGATGATGATGATGATGATGATTATTTCCGTTAGGAAGAATTACTTGAATGGTAGTGTTTGCCTCCACTTAACACCCGAATGCACCGTTTGTGGATTGTAATCCCAGTTCCACGATCCAGTTTTTGTAATCTTTCGTCCGTAGCTATGCACCGTCAGTAGATTATCTAATCCGGATTAGAAACCTGACAACGTCGGAATCGCAAGATTTTTTCGACAGTTGAGGAATAAACGTCAAAAATTTGTCATTTTTTTTTGGTTTGATTTTCAAAAATGAGTGAAAAAGAATCACCAAATTTTCCCCAGGAGAAAAGCAGAGTCTCACGAGGATACTGCTAAAGCGTGCCCATTTTATCGAAGCCGAAAAAACAAACAAAGTTTCGAATGGTGATAAATCTGAAGCTTGGAAGCGAGTTCACGAAGAATTCAACAGCAGTACACCAATACTATGCTATTTATATTTAAAATTCTGGAAATCGTACTCTGATGGCAGCCAAGAAAATATCCAATTGTATGCCCCCCACAAAAGTACAGACGCAATGTGGCCAGGAACTGACTCATCGGGGTTACTATTATTTCTTAAACAAATAAGATTATAGTTGATCCAGGAGTGGTCATTGCACTCTCTCTTCTATTTATAAACTTACAAGTCAATTTGGAGTTCAATTTCTTCTACTATGTTTTCCAGGAAGCTGAGAACTGTAGGTTTTGTGAGGCGAAATCTTCGAAAAAATGAATAATTGTCCATTGAGTCAAAATAATCACTTCTTTCATAGATTCTGCGAGGAAACCCAAAGTTGATGATGTCGAGGATATCTAGGTCATCATCACTTACAAAAAAAATATTGCCAAAATTTGACTTTAAGGTTAGACGTCGATCGCTAATCCACGCTTCGTTGACCGATTAGATAATCTGAAGCTTAAACCACATTTTTCTTGCGGTGCATGTAAACATTTAACCTAATCCTGGATTGCCTAACTAATCCGCAAAATTTGCTTACGGTGCATTCGTGTGTAAACTACTGGGTATACATACATGAACTAATAAATAATGATAATTAATAAAATAATACATAGATATTATGAATAGAAATTCTAAAGGAATTACGAATTCAAAAAGAAACACGTGTGACCTCGGCAGCGCTTTTATAACAACTTCCACTAAAATTTAATATTCATATTCTATAACCGTAAAGCATACTTTGTTTCAGTATTTTAAAGACGTATAAAAGCACGGAGACATTTAGTAATACGAATACCTTCGTTATATTATGCTTACGATATTTCCTTAGGTTGACCGCAAACATCCATTTAGTTTACAGGAATTCGTATTATGTCGTGTTGTAAACGATTTGTTTCTATGCTTCTAGATTTTATAAGCTTCAGCGGAAATAAGGGAGTTTTACGAAAACAATAAATGTAAGTAAATGACGGCGTTATTTTTGTTTTCCTAAGTCACTTGGACCGATAGATCTATCAAATCTTGTATCGATAAAATTGTCTTGTAAGGGACAGTAGTTTTTAAAATATTGCAAAATTCTTAGGTTTTTTGACACCCTGAATAATGTATATCGAGTTAATATACAGGGCATTAAATTAAAAACTGATTTTCTAATTAACTAACTCACTGATTATTTAATATATAATAATATATAATAATATATAATAATATATAATATATAAATTGGAGTACGCCTCGGTTATATGGTCTTCATATTATCAAGTGCACCTTAATCGCATTGAAAGGGTTCAACGACGTTTTCTAAAATATTGAAGTTTTAAAATTGATGGTCAGTATCCTGAAATAGGTATTCTAAAAGAAACTCTATTGCAAAGGCACTCGTTTTGCTCCTTAGAACATCGATGTACAGTTTCTCAACTTAAATTTCTCCATAATATCTTGCATAATAGAGTTGAATGCAGTGATATATTAGAAAACCTGCAATTCCTCGTCCCTAGAACACGTCATTCCCACACTTTTTAGTACCAACCGCGCGTACCAATATCTGTAAATACTCCCATATTTATCGATTGTGCAACACATACAATCTGCACCAAAATAGATTTGACATTTTTAGCTGTGGTTTATCCAGTATAAATCTAAGTTAGCGTGTTAGTGTGTTTTTTTTAGGCATAATTATTCCGTTTCAATATCATAATTTAAGTCTAAATTTCTTGTTATAACATAATTTTTTGAATTGTTATAATATTACCTACTTTATTTTAAATAGCCTATATACCCATTTGTTAATTGGTTCATTGTAACTGTGAAATAAATAAATAAATAAAATATTAATTTCAAAATTGGTACATTGCTTCAGCATAAACGATTACATCTTTAAAAAAAAAAAAACAAATAACAATAATTGTCGAATATTCAAAATAAGAGGGGTCGTACGTGCACCAGTGACATGAGGGTCAAGTAGTTATTTATGTATCAAAGCTACTAACTAGATGATTATGCCCTGAGGGCGACAGTCTTACAAAGCCGAGGGCCTCTGGCCCGAGGGTTCGTAAGTCGCCCGAGGGTATATATCTATTAGTACCCGTGGTGCATACAAAATTTTATGTCATACCAGTTCGTTTTGAATAATAAATTTTTTTTTAATTTAATTTGATTTACCAATTTTTTATTTTTACCTGCGACATTACCTTGACATTATTAAAATATTTAATGTGTCAAAGTTAAAAATCAAAAATGGAACAAGAGGCACACTTAATGCAACACTTAATGCCCGCGCGGGCCATAATGTGTACTTTATGCCCGCACGGGCATAAAGTAATCCATTATGTAGATGGTATCTAAGGTATAAAAACACAATAATATATTGGTATGACATAAAATAAAAAATGGCATTATAAAAGTCATATTATTATTGCTCAAGGAATATATGGTTAACGGATGGACCTCCTTTTTCCGGACACTCTGTATTAGTTAGTAACACTATTTGATGAAGTTGAATACCATTATTTTGTAAACGTTGTAATATCTTTAGTGATTATAATAATAATCCAGTAACATTTGTTCAGCTAAAGATTAAATCGTAATTTAAATAAATTTAAAATTATTACTCCACCCTTCAAGTTATTAAAAAAGCGTTTGAAGGGGCTATAAACGCGCCGCATTTAATTACCGTTGCTAGGTTTTAACCCGAAAGATCCCGTAGGGTCGGGTACAATTTTATTTAAAAATGCAGAATGTTAAAACTGACCGAGATCAAACACAAGCAAAGTAATTATTAAAAAAAAAATGGTATAACGAAATTTGTTTCTTTTAAATTCAGTAACTTTATAATAAGATTCGGCTATATCGTCGCTAAAAGTATTTGCTTTTTAAAAGATATAAGAATTGCAGTGGTAAAACTGACGTTATGATAATCGTGCAGAAAATGGGAAAACATCCTTGAAGCATCCGAGAAATGGCAGAAAAATTTCGCAGAGTACCGAGAAATTTGAATTATATGTTGTTTACGCCAAGAAACTTAAGGACACATTTATTATTAAGGAGTAAAGAAAGACGCCATTCTAGTACAGTTTGAAAATACGTACAAGGTAAAACTAGTAATCCAACTTGTTAATCCACATTTTTATTTACCAAGGATACCTATTACGTCTCGGTAGGCGCGACTTAAAGGACGTTGCCACAGAACCTCCCTTGCAATCCATCGGGATCAGTAACAGACAGGAGCGAATCCTCAGATTCAGGATGTACCCTAATCCATCTGGATCGTTACTAGACATGCGTCTCTTTCATGGGTCACTGTCCCCATTAAGCCCTTTATTTGGTTCATATGTAGATCAGTTCTAAACAACATGCCGAAGGAATACCCGTGTATTGCCGGAGGAGACAAAGAACCCCATAGCTGTATCATATCGGGGTTGCCTTTCAACTGCAGTGTTTTTGCCATTGAGAATGCTAGTATGTGTTGCATATCCCATGCTATGTAATTGGTGACCTAGTCAAGCGAACTAAATAAGTCCACCAAACCTGCTTGCGTTTGAACCAGGTATCTTCCACTTGAGTTGCCACCTTTGCGGCTCAGTTGATGACTATTTAAAACAATTTTAAAATATTATTGTGTAGAACATATGCCAAGATTTTTCTTGTTGAAAAAAATTAGAGTATTTGTTAACTATTAGCTACAAAATTTGGCAAATTATTTTAAAACGTTCTCGTAAATAATCACTGACATTGTCGCGATACTATTAAAATTCTTGCAGCTCCCGACCAGAAATGGGTCATCACCAACACCGCAAAAGTCGGGTTATACCGAATTGGGTCACAAGGCTTGCCAGATAGGGTGAAATCTGCCAGAGGCACGGCGAAATCAATGAGTTTTAAAATTTAGATTTCGTTTGAAGAAAGTTAAAATTGATAATTTTAAATTTATACTGGATATCACAGAGACCAGGGATAGGAATTTTTTAACGTGTTAAAATACTTGCGATAATTTTATGGATTTTAGCGCAGTACTCACTCGCCCAGTAGGCTGTTTTCAAAAGATTATGTCGCGGCTGTTAGCAATGATAGTGAAAACAGCTATTTTACAATTTCATTATAATGGCGAAATTAGTAAGTTTTTGATTTAACTAAATAAGTAGATAAGATCTTACACATTATACATCGAAGTAACACTGGGTTAAAACTGCTCGCTTTCTAGTTAGGCATTAGTAGGTGACATCTTTACCAAATGAGAACCATAGAATCTCCGAATCATATTACCGTGCGAGCAAAAATTATTTGGATCAAATTATTTGCATCAAAGAGGACTTGGATTAAAAAACGTAGGGCTTGGTTTAGATCACAATGATATGGGGACAATATATCTAACCAAATCTAGGTTAAAATTTTGCCAAATTCATATTATGACATGATATGCCAAACTAATGAGTAATAAAATAAGTAAACAAATACAAATTTATTTTTGTTGTTTACAAAATTAACAAAGAAAGAAAGAAAAAGAAAAATAATTACATAAATTGCTTAAATTGGCAACCGCTATGCTCCAAGCATAAATTCACACGTCTCTTCATATTTTCGAAAGTGTTGACCAGCATCTCTGAAGAAATGTTACCACATTGTGTCATATAGAACCTGTTTTCCTAAACACAGCCACTGTTCTTTTTAGGCAATGATAAAAATCCCCAGCAATAAAAGCAACGTTAGGAAAATGTTTGTGAAAATCGTCCATGCACAAGCCCGGATTGTATTGCCGCTCACCATTTACTCTAACCCCGTTTCGTAAATACGCTTCAACCATGAATGTTTTGTGCTGTTCCGTAAAGCCCATTGTGTGAATGGTTCAAGAAATTAGAAAAATTAGCGATGAATCAAATTACTTGTAACCACTGTCAAAGATGACGGAATAACTGATTGATTGGTAATTCAGGTAGTTACTGACACCCAACAGGTATTAAGTTCTCCGGCTAAGCATTACGTCCTCTTTGATGCAAATAATTTTTGCTCGCAGGGTACTAAGATGTAAGGATAACGCTCTCCACATTCACAAAAGGCTCATACATAGTCTTCAACTAGAAAGCTTACTACGATCCTACAAAACTTCAGATATCTACAAAGCCGTATAAGGTCTTCCTCGCAAGTATAACTTCATTTTTTTTAATTGAGTAACATTTAAAGGAAAAGAAATTTAAAAAATATTTTTTTTTTCAGGAAAAAAGTTCCTGGTATAAGACTTTATTTCATCATAAAGAAATCATTTCGAAGCAGTAATATAATAATTTAAAACCTAATAATTTCCCGCTTAGAACTCATTTACCGAGAATCTAATAATTTGGATTTCAATAACCCAAAACCCATAAATTGCTAAAACCTTTCCAAGGAAAGCATAAGTGGAGGCGGTTCTTGCAATAGCCAAAAGGCATAACCCTAAAGTTTAAAGGTATTAGAAATGCGTGGATGTGAATTCGATTTAACCGATAAAACGAAGCGAAAAGAGTTGTGGGTTGTGAATTCTGGGTAGTTCATGCTGAAAAATCTACCCACAAAATACCCCGAAAAATTTGTCTCATAGGATATTATTACCTTTACTTATCGCAGAGATGTCAGGTGAATTGCTACACAGTTTGATTCTCACCCGAGAACATGTTCCGTAACCCTGTTCATCTGATCTTTTCATCATGTGACCGGACATTACCGAGAATCGGATAGTCTTCAGTGGAGACTCGATTGGTGGTCTGAGTGTCTTACCAATATGGGATTGGCCGCACTCGCAGGGGATCCCGTACACATTTTTTTCTTGTCTTTTTGGTTTGTTGCTTGCTTAGTGCACCTAACTAGTATATAAAGGAAGATGTAATTACTTTGCTTATTTAGTATTCACCTGAAAAGGACTGAATATACATACCAGTTAAACCGTTGTAATTTAAAATAAATAAAGACAATGCAACTCCAAAACTCTTTTATCATGTATGATTCCTTTTATTAAAAAAAAAGGAAAAATATAGTATAACTATTTATAATAAAAATAAAGATGGACAATCACAAAATAATTATACTTTAAGTAGCAATAATATCCAACGAAATTTCTTGCTGTTTCCAGAAATCGACCAGGTTAATAATGATAACATCTTGATTTATTACCGAAATAAAAGAAAAGGAAACTTAATTCAGTAGAATTAGGCCAGATAAAAATATGTCCAGTGCGGCTCTAAAAAAATTATTAATTTTCATCTTTCTAACACTACTAGTAGGGCAAGGTTGCGTATATTGGACCAGTTTAAAGTTTTTTCGTTGTGGGTTCTAGAAACTGCTATATAGCGATTTTAGAATTTCTCAATATTCTAAAGAAAATTAGGGGCAGCTCCATCTGTCCATCAATGTCAATTGCACTTTGTGGTAAATACGCGTTTATAAGTAGTACCTGTACAATTTAAGTCTCTTTAATATTAATAATAATAATAAATATTATTAAAAGCAAACATTGTGGCATATCGGACGAGTGTGTAACTGTTTTTTTATATTAGAATATACAGGGATCCAAGCACAATGGCTAACCTGGGGCGGGTAGACCACGATGGCCATTTCGTCCTTGTTAGAACTCTACGGGCAACCATAATCCAAGCAATTCCGACAAAGCGGTAAGATGCATTAAAATACTTTTTACAACAGCAAAGCGGCCATCCATACACCGTAGCGCCATCCCAGCGGAATTAACTGCAATATAAAAGGCAGTCACACTAGTAATATCGAAAGGTAGACAACTAAATAAACCACGAAGTGCATCCCAACCCAGTATAGGGAATACTATTTGCGTTTTCACTGGAACATCTGCCGTTTTGCAAATTAGAAACAGATCAACGCTGGCACCCACTAGAATGCGCGCAATCCGTTTAAGGAAAGCCATAAAAATGTTTAGAAGATAATATAGTGTCGGCAAAAATAATTGCGCGCATTCTAGTGGGTGCCGGCGTTGATCTGTTTCTAGTCTGCAAAACGGCAGATGTTTCGGTGAAAACGCAAATATCGTTCCCTCTACTGGATTGTGATGCACTTCGGGGTTTATTTAGTTGTCAACCTTTCGATATTACCAGTGTGACTGCCTTTCATATTGGAGTTATTTCCGCTGGGATGGCGCCACGGTGTATTGATGGCCGCTCTGCTTTTTTAAAAAGGCTTTTAATGCATCTTACCGCTGTGTCGGGATTGTTTGGGTTATGACTGCCCGTAGAATACTAACAAGGACGAAACGGCCGTCGTGGTCTACTCGTCCCAGAGTATCGATTTTGCTTGGATCCCTGTGTATTCCAATACACAAGACACTTACACACTTGTCCGATATGCCCCAATATTCGGTTTTAATTATTTTCGCGGACACTATATTATCTTCTAAATAAATATTATGTTCCAATAAATCACTATGCCGACTGTGGTTTAAAGGTCCATAAGCGACACAAATGTCTTAGAAAACTACATTAGTGTCACCCACGGCGATGATGACGTAGCTTCGAACACCATAATATAATATAATAGAAGGAAGCAAAAATCTCAAATTACAACTAATACCCAACAAAAACAACGATTTAGTTGGATGAATGTCGCCGTCTAATTGTTTTCTTTTCTCCCCTTTATCTTTGAATCGCTCGCACGGCCTTTGGATTTCGTTTTTGCTTTAATTCGGGCAATTTTTTAGCCCTATTGTAATTCTACACTGACAAATTATCTTTTCTCGATGTGTCGTTTTGTTTGGCATTCAAATTTATTCGAATAATTGTTTGGAAAAATATTTTGAAATCGCGGAGTTTTGATTTGGAAATGCTGGGCTTGAAGCTAAAGAACGTTTAATTTGTATAGCGATTTTTTACCTTTGTAAATGTTATCGGCCTATTTTCTGTAATCGGACAAATCAATGTTATCGCTCAGAGACAATGTTGAGTATTTTCCAAATCATTTTAAATTTTTTTTATTTGCTTTAGGCACCTTACTAATTGCAACACGTGTGACACACGAAAACTCACTCTGCACTCCACGGCACAATAAAATTAACTGGGGCATTCAGGTAGATGTGGGCGAGGGGCAGGGATATTTTTCTTTACTCAGTACATTCCTTCGCCTGTCGATGTGCCATAAAGTGAGACCTATCAATTCAATCCAATAAAAGGACGGAGATACAAAGAATAATAAATGATCCCTTTTCTTTAACCGATGAAAGGCCATGAGCTGTTTACGCCGGCAACACTGATTGATCTGTTGTCATTATTGTGGGCATCTAAACATATTGCTTACTCTCTCATACTCACACAAATTGCCACTACTTGCATTATCACACAGTAAATCAAAACAATTCAATATTATTTACGTTATATTGTATATAAAAACATAAGGTCAGTATTATGAGCCTAAAATCATTTTGGTTAGTACCGTCATAACTTTTATACAACATTGCATAAAAGAACAAACCTGATTAGTCGATAAAGTTCGATTATAATTTAGTTAACCTCTACAAAATTGCTCTCGTCAAAACTGACAATGTTAACACACATACATACCATGAAAGTTTGGTATTAATTAGAACATACGATCTGCGAGCTTGTTCTCTACAGGAACACGATCCTCTGGGGAGCAGTTAATAATTAATAAGCTTTTTGGAAAACTTTGTGTCGGGCAAAAACTGGTCTACAAGTGAAAATGTGGGACTATTGGGCTTGCGTTTTATGTAGACTTCTGGCTTTCAAGTACTAAACACGATGTTATTCGACAAAATACAAACATTTATTGGATAGTATTTTTTTTGGATGTAAAGGTTTAAAACATTTTCAATTAATATTTTACCAGCCGATTATATCGGCACATTAGAACAAACAAATTAATCTATTCGGATCAGCGACCGATGTATATCCCTGTGTGGATCACTATCTTCACTATTGAATCCTTTACCTGCTTAAAGACTCTAGGGATCACTCTCGATAACATATACGAGATTACCACGTTGAAATCGTTAAATTTAGGAGGCGGTGCAATATAAACAGCCTTCCTCTATTTTGTGAGCGTACTCAAACGTACACTTGCCAGACTTTTATCCGATTGAAACTCATTACTTTGCTTCGTGTTATGTTGCGCCGCCCTGTATAGCTAACAATCGAAGTTTCAGTTCCGATAATTTTATCTTTTTTTCATTCGAGCGTCGCTTTTTGATTACTAGAGTAAAAATGTTCTCCCCTCTTTAGAATTTATGCAAAACATTCCAGGCATAACGAAAGTAATGGCCTGGAAAGTTTCCCAGATTAAAAGTGGCTGAAAATAAGTTAATTAAGGAAATTTTTAGCATGTTTTTCGGCTTTGGCTCATTTAGAAGCAATATAGGGATTAGGTACGAACATTAGGATATTTAGCTCGCTTATAGTCTAAAGTAGAGACTTTTCACGATAACTATCGAGTTTGTAGATCCCATTTTAACCCATAGTATTTTAAGGCATTGTTTACTACATAAAATGACCATGATCGTTAACCAAATCATATACAGGGTGTTCATTTGAAAACTTCCCACCTCGATTTTCCTGCTTTTAAATGGAAATGTGGAAAATCGCTCGGACCAGTCGATTTTTATTTCGAGGGGGACATCTTTTGCGTATATTGTCAATCTTGTTACTTCAAGCCCCTAGGAGGGAGAGGGGTAAGATCTAAATCTTAAATGGATACCCCTATTTTATATAATTTTTTTGGATTCTGCATAAAATTCTAAACATTTTTTAATAAAAGCATTATTAGTCTATACTTAACAGTTTCCGAGATATTGACTCTTGAAAAATTACATTTTTGAACTTTGACAGCGTCTAGCTTTCTAACTGTACGTCGTAGAGCAAAACGACTTACATGTCCCTATCTTCGATTTTTATTATCTTTCTAATAGTATCAACTTCCGGTCAAACCGGAATTACTATATTTCTTACATCCGGTTTAACCGAAAGTTCACACTATTGGAAAGATAATAAAAATCGAAGATAGAGACATGTAAGCTGTTTTGCTCTAAGACGTACAGTTAGAAAGCTAGACGCTGTCAAAGTTCAAAAATATCATTTTTCAAGAGTAAATATCTCGGAAACTGTTAAGTATAGACTAATAATGCTTTTATTAAAAAATGTTCAGAATTTTATGCACAACCAAAAAAAATTATATAAAATAGGGGTATCCATTTAAGATTTAGATCTTACCCCCCCCCCCCTCCTAGGGGCTTGAAGTAACAAGATTGACAATATACGCAGAAGATGTCCCCCTCGAAATAAAAATCGCCTGGTCCGAGCGATTTTCAACATTTTCATTTTAAAGTAGGAAAATCGAGGTGGGAAGTTTTCAAATGAACACCCTGTATATTTAACAATGCGATTTCCTAGGTACGTTAATCTTAATTGCATTACACCTAGTTTCAGCAATGATTCAAGATCCCCTGGCGTTCGATGCTTAGATCGAAAGACGTTGTTTATTTATTTTCGTGTTTTAACCAGAAAGTGGACTAATTCTACTTTACTTGTCCAACGGCGCAGACTAATTTATACGGTTTGTTCTGGTATAAATACCGCACGGCAAATCCAAAATGGCGAGACAATTAAAAGGCTATTTCGATACACCAAGGCCGCGAAGCCCCTGAGCTTTTCAGGCACCATTCAGGTGCCCCTAAAGCATGTGCAGAGAGTGAGCTCTTTGTGGTGTAAATAATGTCTAGTAGACAGACACGCCAATACTGAGTTAGATGGAAACATTCTTGAAGTTGCATCACGAAACAACAACAAGATAAATACCGTTTGCTATTACCAATTTTATTTGATTGTAATTCTCCTAATTTAGGAATTTACAGTAAAATTCCAAGTTAAAAGAATTAGAAGACTTTTTTAAATGCCTTTTAAAACAATTCCGGCATCCTATTTCGCTTTTATCGTTAATATAACGTTATTTGCCATGCAATAAAATCTATGACCAATCTTTTTAATCACTTTTATGGAGCTGGTATACATTTTTACGATTTATGCTGGTGTTTTAAATTCCGGCAATGATGGATGAATTTACAAGTTGCAGTAGGATTATAAAGATTTATGGCTTTAGAAAATTAAAAACCCATATTACATCTAAAACACTTTTATGTGTTTTGTACCGTCTGAATATTTATAAAAGCGATTATTGTTTTTAAGATGCAGACTGTTAAAATAAAATAATACCAGGTAGTTATATTTATAAATATATAACAAAAAGATTGGTATTAACGGTCCACGAAATTCGATCTTATCATCCTAGGTTAGGTTAGGTTGGGTTAGATTAGGTTAGAGTGGCAGACCTCTGGCATTGTCCAAACAGTCACACGTAGTCCTATTAGGACCGTTGTGGTACCACACATGTTCGCGGAACCTATCCGCATCAGCTTCCTGCTGATGGTTAACGCGACGTAGATCGTAGAAGAATCAGCTTATTCAAACCAGCCACTGCTGTTAATAAACCAAGTGAGTCGACCCAGTTGCAGGCTACTCACTTCCTCAAGATCATTAAAGGATTGTTTGCCCAGGGCATTGAACCTTCTCCTCGCGAGGCCGGGGCATTCACACAAGAAATGCTGAATACTTTCCTCCTCTTCTTCATCTCTGCAACTTCTACAGAAATTGTTAGTTGGTATTTGCATACGTTCAGCGTGTCTACCGAACAGGCATTGTCCGGTGACTACGGCAGTGATGTTTCTTAGATCATTCCGAAAGATAATATTAAGACAAATAATAAAATACAAGTCACATACTAACAAGTAATGCGATACATATTAATCG
The DNA here is from genome assembly GCA_963969555.1 of Polydrusus pterygomalis. Lineage (NCBI taxonomy): Eukaryota > Metazoa > Arthropoda > Insecta > Coleoptera > Curculionidae > Polydrusus > Polydrusus pterygomalis. The sequence goes on from OZ018383.1 coordinate 15,784,204, forward strand.
GCAAGTCATATACCAGAAAACAGAACGTCAAATAACAAAAGGCGAATCGTATAACAAAGAATAGTTCCCAGGTGAATAATACAATGTATGTAATTAAGACAATCCAAGATCCAAGAATTATAATTTAGTTTACAATTGAAAACGGTTAGAGATATAAACTAACCGAAACGTTGTGTTAAGGCTGAGATACAATTAAACAATAAGCAATATGCAATGAGAAATAAAAAATATAAATTAATGATGGCACAATACAGTATTGTGGCGTAATGGTTGAATTGGTAACTGTCAATAAATCTTCTATGAACTTTTCGTTTTATCGACAGAAAAGGTTATTTTGGTGTTTTGTTGTTTTTACGATTCTTAAAAAATATTATTGTTTTTGTCAGCTCATCGGTTTTATTACAAACACATAAACAGATAGTTGAAATAAAATTAAAAAGACCACTCTAGCCTGAAAATCAAACCTTGTTTTACTAGAGCACAGCGAAAGTATAAATAATGCAACTTAAACTGCTTATGCTTTACCAAAATATAGTGCTCACAATTGTTTTTTACACCACAGGGTTGTATCATGTCCCTTACATCGAATGTCACCAATATAATTCTATTTTTAATTTTTTTTTCGTATAAAACTTTCTTGCCGAATCTCCTGCGAGGTTGAATTGAAATTTCGGAAATTTTATCTCAGATTATAAGTGGTAATACTTCACCCTCTTCCACCTTTAAACAAATTTATATTGTATTTCCAATGATATTTGGTGTCTTTTTTTGGTTTTAGCAAAATTAAAAATACTTTTGAAGAAATTAAACGGTACATTATATACGCTGGAGGGATTAAAAAATATCACTTTAGTCTCTGAAAATAAAAAGCAAAAGTCCTTTTTTGCTTCGAACCGCAAAAAAATATGTAAAGAAATATATGAAGAAGAACTTTTTCATTTTAATTCCGGCAAAAATTATGTGGCTAATCCTCTTTTCTAAATCGTTGTAGTCAAGAAAGCCGGGTTAACTTTGTCACACCGGAATAATTACGGGTGATGTATTGCGGTAGGATTAACCAAAGGTTCAAAAAGAGATTGTAACAGCCAAATACTTGTGCCCTGCCCTTTTAAAGGATTGCGTGCCATTTTCTGTGTGGTATAATTACAGTTAATTATTGTTTAGTATATTTCTAATTCGAATGCCTACAATTTGTTTTATGGGACTTCATCAAGTGCGAGACAATAACGTACAGTTGTATTCATAAAAAAAAGCGTACAAGAATTAGAATGAGAGGTAAGTTTTGTTACAAAAAAAAAATATTCTTACCGAAGAACAACGACAATAAAGGTTTAGTTTTGCTTAAAATTATATATACCGCAATCTCCAATTTTGGAACAGGGTCATTTTTACTGATGAAAAGACGTTCCAGTCGACTTATAACGGACAAGTTCGTGTATACCGTCCAAACAATGCCAGGTTTGAAGAGCGATATACTAACCCCCTTACTTCTAGACATGAGCGTTTCTCTGTAAAAGTATGGTGCTGGATAAGTGTTCATGGACCTAGTGTTTGCTGGCGAATAGAGGGAAGATTTAATGCCAGAAATTACATTAACATTTTAGAAAACATATTGTTACCATCTGCTAAGCAAATATATCCCAATAATACTTTTATATTTTAACAAGATAATTGTTCAGTCCACACTGCCAATGCTGTAACCCACCGGTTTCAAACCCATAATTTAGAAGTGCTGCCTTGGGTCGCTTATAGTCCCGATATCAATCCAATTGAAAATAATTGGGAAATAATCGTAAAAAAATATATAATCGAAATTTAAGGCTAATTCTGAAGAATTACGGGAAATAATACATGCGTGCTGGGAAAAGCTTGATTCAAATATTGTATCATATATAATATCACAAGAGATAAAATTTTGTCGGCAAAATTTTCGAAAGGTATGAAAGTTTGTTGCTTGGCAATTTCGCGAATGACATTTTTGACAAAATCACGAGCCGTCAGGCAACAAACTTAAATAAATCCTTGAGAACAATTTTGCTTACACAATTTTTTCTCGAGTGGTATTCGACATGACTATTTAACTAGAAAAAAGACAAAATTTTGCCGCGGCAAAAATCACATGTGAATTTTGTCCAGGTAGGTGCAGGTAGTAATTTTGCCAGTAGAAGACCGGCCGTTGCTATGACATTTTGCCAGTGTAAAACACTCTAGTTAAATAGTCAAATATAAATCAGTCAATTCCGAATAGACTGGCTCAAGTAATAGAAAAACAGGGATATATGACCAAATATTAGATTTTATTTATTCTTGTTAAACCTTTTTTGTTTCTATTGTAATTTTTATAAAACTGTTAAGATGTATTAAAAAATAAAAAAATAAATTTTTGTTATTCTATTGAACTAACTGCATTTTTAATAACCTTTAACATGCGATAAGCCGGTTTTACGCAATTATGGTTAAGGTTTCCTCTCATTCTAATTCGTGTACGCTTTTTTATGAATACAAATGTACCTACGAGGACAACACTTTGACAATTTCCCGTCAGATATACTACGGTTTCTGGTGGTAGTCTTAGAAGCTTTCTTAGCAGCCACTCAATCAGACGTTTTCTTGGATTTCTTTAGATTGTTAGTAGTTTTATTTAGAAAATATAACTATTTGTTTATAGATAGCCAACAGCGTTTCTGAGCACCGCCGCATGAGACGCCACGGCGTTGGTAAAACGAATCCTGCTATTTGCAGGAAAGTGGAAACAACAGTTTTCCAATCGTTTGAAAGTATCTACAGCAATGGAGACTCGTGAGGTAGATTTACAGGGCCATGGCCCTACATACAATTTATATTCTTGTTTTAAAAGCAATTAGCAAAGTATACTTAAAATCGGAACGCAGTCTTTTGCGCTTTATCGAAGCGATTATGCGTAAATCGGTAACATAGTTGTCGAGGGCTTAGCCCAGTATGACCTGTATCGATGCTGTTTTTGTTCAATCATAGACAACGGCCTTAAAGGAAGGCACCTAACTTAGATGGGCAAAGGCGGCCAAGGCCCCCAACCACAGGTCTTTCCGACTGTGTGGTAATGACGCTGTGGTTTTCCTGGTATCAAGTAGGGTTCACAATTGCTTGGACATGCTAGAGGTTGTTAGCTTTATCAATCCGCTTTGTGTACGTTCTTTGGCTATACGATCCATTTCCTCCTATCGCCTAATTACATACATTATGCTGGATAATTTCAAAAAGGGATGGAGTTTTATAATCACTCTTCCATCCATATCCGTTAATCCTTGACATAAAAGTCAGAGGAACATCGTAGGTGTTCGTCAGGTTAAATACGACGAACCCTAACCCGATTTCTGGGAAAGGAGGATTGTAAATGAAAAGGAGAGGTGACATATTAATTGTAGTCTATGTCACGGCGGTCGCAAACTTTGTTTCCCTGTTACGAGTGAGATCGAGAATGTTGAGTAAATGTTTTGCTCTCGGTGTATTGACAATTCAATACAAATCAATGTAACTATTACCAACTGGGGATTTAAAAAATAAATAGAAACATCGGGCAACGAATACACAATCTAATGTCCTAAACTTTTTGCCTCAAGTGGTATGTTGATCAACAGGTTCCGCGAACGTTTTCGTTGTTTAAAGGCAATGTTTTGAAGTTATGTACTCCTTATACGCGTGCTGATATGGATGCTTTGTATTTTACATATTTAACGAATAGACCAGGGCCTTTGAAAATGGTAAAAAGTGAAAAAAAATAATAGTAGGATGAAACCCATTGGAAAAGGAAGACAATATAACAAAAATGAAAGGAAAAATAATTTACGGGCGATCCGAGGTCGGGAAGTGGAAAGGGGTGAGTTTTTTAGAGTAGAAAACGATTTATCTCGATTTCCGGCAAAACTACAAGTCCTATGGAAAAACGTTAAATGGCAAAGTTGTAGGTAATAAAAAGATCTACAACTTTTGTTTTTACACTTTTTTCACATAACCTCAAAATTTATGTGAAAAATTCAAATAACCAAGTTTTTGGTTTTTTCTTTTTATCTTTTACAAAAAAAAATTTTTTTTACGAAATTTTGTGAAAACTTACCTTTTTATGTCGCAAACACACTGTAATTATTTTGATTTAACATATTTATTTTTTTACCTTATTTTGACTTAATATCGAAAAAGCACCCTAATTTTCAATCGAAAATTCTCTACTTTCTGATGGTGTAAAAAAAATATACATTACCATGGTAAATGTGATGAAATCCTCTTTAAATCCTACCTTTAATTATATTTAGAACAACTATTTTCGCATGTTTTTTGCGATCTTTATGTTTCATGGATTTGTAATTTTTTTGTTTATCAATGTAACATGGAATGTTACGTTTTTCGGGTAATTAAAGTATAAATTTTAATAAATAGCTCAAAATTGTACATAATGATTAAAAAAAAATTCGGATTCGAGTTTTTTTCGTTTCATTGCATTTTTTTGAGAACATTTTCCATAGTAATGTATTTTTTTTACATCATCAGAAAGTAGAGATTTCAACGAACAAAAAGCCCACCGACTTTTTTAAAAAAGCAGATATTTTGACGTGAGAATTTTCGATTGAAAATTAGGGTGCTTTTTCGATATTAAGTCAAAATAAGGTGAAAAAATAAATATTTTAAATAAAAAAAATTACAGTGTGTTTAGGACATAAAAAGGTAAGTTTTCACCAAATTTCGCGAAAAAAATTTTTTTTTGTAAAAGATAAAAAGAAAAAACCGAAAACTTGGTTATTTGAATTTTTCACATAAATTTTGAGGTTTTGTGAAAAAAGTGTAAATACAAAAGTTGTAGATCTTTTTATTACCTACAACTTTGCCATTTAACGTTTTTCCATAGGACTTGTAGTTTTGCCGGAAATCGAGATAAATCGTTTTCTACCCTTAAAAACTCACCCCCTTCGACTTCCCGACCTCGGATCGCCCGTAAATTATTTTTCCTTTCATTTTTGTTATATTCTCTTCCTGTTCCTCTGGGTTTCATCCTACTATAATTTTTTTTGGTTTCAAAAATTATCTACCCCGGTCTAGAAACCTGGCAACGCGCAAAATTATGACCGTCCCGCAGCAGACTCTGGTGACATTTATTCTATCCAATTATCCCCGTTTCCAAGATTGTTCGACCCAAGTTTAACATGCGGTAACTGTTACTTAACTGCACGTTAAGGTGCCGCTAACTGGAGCAACCATGTTTATATCGTGTTTAACGGCAAATATTCGGGTGAGCTGCCAGGCTCTAATTGTTTGGTGTTTTGAATTTAAATCTGTGTAAATGTAGCTTAAGATATGCCTTTCGAGATTGGTGATGATCAATAATACCGGTGAACACATAATTTGGTGCCGGAGTGTTGGTAAGTGTTTCTAGGTAATTTGGGTGTGCTAAATCTAAAGCTATTCCCTCAGCTTCTTTTCACAGTCAGATAGATCATATTTTCGCGATGTAGGGTATCGTTCGTTCATAAACCTTAACATTCTAACGTTGGTCATGTTAAGGACCTTAACATGACCAACGTTAGAATGTAATATGGTAGAGTACAAAAAAGGAGTTATAATATAACCAACGAAAACGACAGTATTGAACATTATGTAATAATTAAATTAAAAACGAATATTGGGGCATATTGGACAAGTGTGTAACGGTTTTTTAAATTGGAATACACAGGGATTCAAGCACAATGGATACCCTAGGGCGGGTAGACCACGACGGCCGTTTCGTCTTTATTAGGACTCTACGGGCAGCCATAACCCAAGCAATCCAGACACAACGATGTATTAAAAGCCTTTTTACAAAAGCGAAGCGGACATCAATGATGGCCGATGTATGTATTGATGGCGGCTTTGCTTTTGTAAAAAGGGTTTTAATACATTTTACCGCTGTGTCGGGATTGCTTGGGTTATGGCTGCCCGTAGAGTCCTAACAAGGAAGAAACAGCCGTCGTGGTCTACCCGCCCCAGGGTATCCATTGTGCTTGGATCCCTGTGTATTCCAACATAAAAAACAGTTACACACTTGTCCGATATGACACAATATTCGCTTTTAATTATTTTCGCATATATTAGTTATCTTCTAATGATATGATGTTATTATTCTATCCACTGTTAGTGATTGCTTTTTTAAATAAAACATTTTTTGGAAACGCTCCATAGAGCTGACCTAATTATAAGTACCCCATGACGATGTAAACCTTACCTTAGTTAAACTTTGTCTTCTATAGCACATAGTCCTTTGCAAATAGTACTTATAAATATGTGGCGGCATATTCCTTCGAGTCTCTTCGCCGATCCAGAGGTCTTTTGACGAACTCCATCTCGGCAACGACGTAGCAGGGCTCAAAGGTGGCACTTTGTAACTTCCGGGAGAAATCGGAACGTATCGGGAAGATCCGGGCGAGATCGGCGGACAACGAGAGGTACTCGGTCCGGGCGAGATTGGCCGTACGCACTGACGCGAACACTGCGAACATTCGGGACACCGAGTGCATTCGGAACAACGTACTGAACATTCTAAGCACCGCGAACACTGAGGACATACCCGGCATACTTGGACGCTGCAATGACATGGTGTGCTTGTCGAGTGACATCTGCCGCTCATTTAAATACGACAGTTTTTGAAAACGGCACAGTTTTTATTTATGTGGAACGGTTTCTACTAACTGTTGCTGTATTGAATAATCATAGTTATGCGATAAACGTTATAAATGCTTATCATCCAAGTTTTATTTAGAACCTTCTTGTCTATATTTCATTGTTCGGGCTAAAGTATTACTTACATCCTATTTACCACCTGTTATTTGTAAGAGAACCACGAGTATTTTAATACTAGGGGGTAGTAAATTCTCTATCAAAAGAAATCTGCGCTTCGCTAGAAATATCATCTATCATCCATCTCATTTCTGCATGCGGTCGTATATGGTAGAAGCCGGTCTCGCGCTTCCTTGTCTTTCCTGACCCGTTGCGTGTTTTGTTCTTATATCATCGATCTCATTTCTGCATGCGGTCGTATATGGTTAGAGGCCCAGCCTCCCGCTTCCTTGTCTAGCGTATTAGTAAAAATATCTAATGTCTTGTATGATACCGTAATAGTCCAGTCGAATCTAGCTTTAAATAGCGCATAAAACATTCTTTTGAGGCCAGCCTCAACTCTCTACGTAAATTAAATGCGAACGCGAGGGGACTAATCTAATCTATAAAGATGAACGCCGCGACACGGTATTTGAAGAAACGCTATTATTAGATTAACAGTTTAACAGGTTGTTTTTCCGTTGAAAGTTTAGAGTTTAGAGAAAGTGCATAGTGAATTTGACTTTTACACCTGCTTTGTATTTTACTATAGTTTTCGGTAAATTGTATTTTACTATAGTTTTCGGTAAATACTTTTGTGGTTTTCCGTACTGATTTTTGGGACAGTGGGCAGTGATTTTTCTAAAATTTTAATATTACATTATTTTTATTACTTATTAGTTTATTTGTTTTGTGCTTATTAGCGAAAAATGGATTCAGCGGGACCGAGCACAGCGTCTCAACTTCCCCAGGTAAATGTAAACATTCGCAATCCTACTTGTGATCTTGTTAATTTTTTAGTAAATGAGCAGAATTTTTCAAGTATTAATTCCTATGAAGATAAATTGTACATAGTAAAAGAAGTAAAGCAATATGTTCCAGATTTAAGTAAACGTCTTGTTACTATCGGTATCGGTGGGGTGGGGAAATCAAATCGGAGCTTTTAAAACACTTGGTACGAAAAGTACGACTGGCTTACTGGTAGTGTAACGTTAAACAAATTATTTTGCTACACCTCCACGTTGGTTCTTGCTGGACAGTGGCGTAATACATATTTCCATAGGAACAAATTGTTCGATAACATAGCCCTAGCTTTACAAACTATATTCCAATTTTTTTAATTTAATAGGATTATACATTTTTTTTACAAAAGGTAACTATTACACAACTGACGAAGTAGAGTGACCACTAGACTAACTTTAAAATTTAGCCTTGCTAAAAAAAATTTTTCAACTGTGCCTCACCACTTTCAAATACCACGAGCCGCCCCTGCTGACAACATACAATAGTTTCGCCGCCCAAATATTGTAGAAAGAAAGAAATTTCGCTGGTGTTTTTGACATTATTTCTTTCTCTTTCATTTATCTTTGTTCATGAAAATAATAACAAAAATATAGATTCATCATAATTTTAAAAAAATATATCTATTTCCTTACAGATCGTCAATAATGCTCACAAAACCTTTCCATGGACTTTGCGTTTTTGCGTGTCTAAACAGCTTGGGAGGAGGGTGAAGGGGGGATGTGTTTAATTATTTTTGTAAAGTATTTATACAGCCCCCTCAAAATAGGCTACATTCCTTTTCTCAACCCCCCAAGTGAATTTAAAAAAAAAAATGACGAAAGACGTATATTAATATTTTATTAAAGAAACGTATATACCAATTGTAGAACCTCCACCGGTTGTAGTTTCTGAGTTAGAGAAAATGTTTTAAAAAATTTAACCCCACTATTTACCCCCCTTATCGAACAATCCCTGCTAAGTGGATGCCTACGTTTTCATTAACATATGGTGAAAAAAAATGCTGGTACCGTGCGAGCAAAAATTATTTGCATCAAAGAGGGATTGGATTAAAAAACGTAGGGCTTGGTTTAGATCACAATGATATGGGGACGATAGATCTAACCAAATCTAGGTTAAAATTTTGTCAAATTTATATTATGACATGATATGCCAAACTAATGAGTAATAAAATAAGTAGACAAATACAAATTTATTTTTGTTGTTTACAAAATTAGCAAAGTAAGAATATACGGAAAGAAAAAGAAAAATAATTACATAAATTGCTGAAATTGGCCACCGCCGTGCTCCAAGCATAAATTCACACGTCTTTTCATATTTTCGAAAGTGTTGACCAGCATCTCTGGAAAAAAATGTCAGGTCTAATAAATCCATCTTTCCAATAAATTTTGGGTAAACCATTGAGAGTAATTCCTGCGTCTTTCAAAATCTCCGGCTTGTATTTCTTGGAATACTTGCACTTTATAAGGAAATAAATGTAGCTGCTTCTTAAGAATAGTCCTGCATGTTCCATAAGATCTTCCCACTTCTTGGGACAGGCGTCTCACACAATTTCTTGGTGAATTTTGCATTATTTCACGAACGTTTGCAATAAGTCCTTCTGTTCTTACAGATGGTCTTCCTGCTCCTTTTTTGTGTTCTATAGAACCTGTTTCTCTAAACACAGCCACCATTCTTTTCAGGCAATGATAAAAATCCCCAGCAATAAAAGCAACGTTAGGAAAATGTTCGAGAAAATCGTCCATGCATAAACCCGGATTGTATTGCCACTCACCATTTACTCTAACCCCATTTCGAAAATACGTTTCAACCATGAATGTTTTGTGCTGTTCCGTAAAGCCCACTGTGTAAATTGTTCAAGAAATTGGAAAAATTAGCGATGAATCAAATTTGTTGTAACGACTGTCAAAGATGACGGAATAACTGATTGATTGTTAATTCAGGTAGTTACTGACACCCAACAGGTATTAAGCTCTACGGCTAAGCATTACGTCCTTAGATGCAAGGCTTTGATGCAAATAATTTTTGCTCGCACGGTATTTCCTTGCATTAAAAGCCGTCCTGTTACCTGTAAGCCTGCCCGTGCGGTATAATAGTATAATATGTTATACTCGTATACTGATATTTCGTCAAGCGGTATACTTAAAACTACTTAAATATCCCAATATAAAGCTTCATATCTTTTCCCAAACGGTTATACAGTTCCATCGTGAAACTTTAAATCTTGATGGATCACAGAGAAAGTTTGGCGAGGTATGCGCCCAAGCGGATTTGTTAGATAGACCCTTAACTTTGAACCAGACAGGTTCAGTTTACCTTGGGGAATGAGTTTATAATTTTGCTGTTTTGTCGAGGGAAAATGAATTTTCCGGATTTGTCAGCGAATATATCCATTAATTTTGATAATTTATATTAATTAAAAAATAATCATTTTATAAACGTTAATAACAATATAAATATAAACTGGTAATAATTAACAATAATTTGAAGAAATAGTCCTTGCTTAAAGTGGAGTTGAAAGTATGAAAAGGAAAGAAAAAACTAAAAGTCTTCCTCCACAAAATTTAATGTCTCTACATGTTTCGAACGTAGAAACGTTCATCATCAGGAGACAGAAAAATGTATTGCTGATGGTTTTAGCAGAAGAAAAAAATTATAAGTGATATGAAACCTTAATGGAGCTTTTATGGAATGGACGGTACACACGAATTTGTCCGATATAAGTCGAGTAGAACGTCTTTTCATCAGTAAAAATGACCCTGTTCCAAAATTGGGGATTGCGGTATATATAATTTAAAGCAAAAATAATCCTTGATTGTCGCTGTTCTTCGGTAAGAAACATTTTTTTCGCAGCTGGGCGACATTTTAGTTCTGATTCCTTGATTCTCCTACTGGCGGTTGGTTGGGAGGCAGGAAATGCTGTATCAATAACAGCATCCCTTGCAGTTGCAAATGGATTATTTCTTAAATATCCCAAAAAAGCAGCATCCTGTTCAGGGTTGGAACGTTTGGGACGACCTGAACCAATTTTCCTCTTTAGGGATTCTTCTTGTTCCCAGCGTTGCTTAATTTTCGAGATAGGTATAGTTTTTTATTTCCATTATACAACTGCGCCACAGCACGGAGTGACCATCCTTCTTCGATTCTTAATACAATTTGAGCCTTTTTAACTTCAGACAACTGACGAGGCATTTTTATATTCTTCTGTTAAAGTTTAACAAACGTTACCACAACGTAGTTTCAAAATTAATTACAGCGAGGCCAATGCTTTGCATTTTTGCTATGACGTGTGATAACCTCCAATAAACAATCATTTAGACAAGCCGGTTTTACGCAAATATGACAAAACTTACCTCTCATTCTAATTCTTGTAAGCTTTTTTTATGAAAAGGGGTAACCGGGGGAATGGTGGCCTCCGGGGTAATAGGAGCCATGCCAAATATCCCGGGATAATCTTGATTTCACAACAGGACATAGTAGCGCCATCTCTTTATGGATAGCTCAACTAGTTAACCAAGAACAGGCTGGCGATTCCTTAAATTAAAGCGGCCAGCATGACATTTCAGTTTTGGTATTGCAATATGTAAGGAACGTTGGAAATTACAAGTTCGAAATTCAGATTATTGTTTTGATTTTTCTGAAACTGTTTGTTGTATATTCTTTTGTTGTTAATAGACTTTGGAGAAAACAATCGTAAGTAGAAATTTGTTTAATTTTAGTATTTTTTCATTATTGTTATTATAACATGTGTTTTTGGGGTTATCGTGGCCGGCCATTGTGGGGTAATGGGAGGCGGCCACCATTACACTATCGGTATTAAAAACACCAGTTTTTAATTGAAAAATAAAGAGTCACTATTTCAAACATGTTTAAGGATACGTTGAGATAGTTAATACGAATAGTTAATACGAAACTTACAAGGAAATAAGTTCAGAAGACGAGGACAATGATGACGAATACAAGGACAAGGAAGCGAATGGAACTGACATAATATGTTTAGTGTGCGGGGAATTCGGTAAAAATGGGGAGGTTTGGTTGAGGTGTAATTCGTGTGGTAATTGGGCCCATAAGGCATGTACCGATACCTAGAAAAATACATACATATGCGATTATTGTGCTTGTAAAACAAGTATTATTATTTTTTGTTTACTTTTGAATAAAGATTTAAGTGAAAAATGACCTATTTCAATGATTTCCTTATTTTTGACGGGATTTAGAAAAAATTAACAAAAAAACTTAAATAGGTAAAGCTCCACCATTCTCCCGGCTTCCCCTACAACTATACGTTATAGATGAAATGATTTGTGTACCTTTGCTTGATCGTCGTAGTTACCTAGAGTTTTGTTTGTCTACTCGTAAACACCCTAGAGGGCCATGGCTTTGACAACTAAATTAGTTAGTCAGGAGCCAGGTTGTCTAACAAACTAGTACACAGATTGACACAATTCACACGTTGCACACGTAACAACATGAAACTCGCTTTACTGCAAACAATATCAAGTATACGAAAACAATTAGTTTCTCGAGGAAACTTTAAACGCGCAAAGTTTTATAAAGTGTCGCCGGCACAACTGCTTGGCAAAGACAAATGGCGACTGTTTTCTATTACCACATTCTACATATTACGCCAAAACAGCGAGGACGTTGTAATATTCTTTATTATAGGAGCAACTCTCGGGTGAAAATGTTTTCGGGAGCAAATGCATTTTTCTTTCGGGAAATGGAATTTGTTAGATGGGTTCAAACTGCGTAACGTGCATGTTTCACTGTCAAATTAACGTTTACCTGACTTTTGGGGATTTCTTGTGTTATTGTGTTTCGCCTTTATTTTTAGGGCACATTAAACTTTATAGATAATATACAGTGACCGGCAGAAAGTGCGCAGCATACAGTGTCACGAGTAAAGTCCGCATCATATTATGGGATTTTTTTTTATTATTTTATTAATAGCTTTATTTGAAATTTGACTTTGGCATCAAGTTCTGCTTCGATCGAGATAAAAATTAAGCAAAAAAATAGTAGTCACATGATTCGCATTATCTGTCAAATTTTAATTTTTTCCAAAAAATAATTCAAAAGTGGGGTTATTTCTGAAAATATCGAAAAAAGTTATTAGAAAAAGTTTTTTTTAATGCGGTTTTTAGCGCACATGCATTCCAGCTGCATTAGATCATTTCGATTTTTTACCTTTATTTTGTAAATTGCACCACTTTCGCAAAATAAGATTTAACGCAACCTACATAAAACTTCTTCGTTTTGACGATGCTTTATTTCTGATACATTTTCTTTAAATTAGCGCCATATTAAATGTGTGTTTTTCTACAAAATCAAAATTGGGCTTTAAAATTTGGTCGCATGTGATGCAAAGTTTATTTGTTTTTGACCCTGTATAAGGTAACTTCATAAAATACGTATTTTTGGAAACGTAGTTTGTGTCTGAAAGCAATACACCTTAATATTAAGACAAAAAAGAACACAGTGTCATCAGTAAAGTGTTCATTAAGTGGAAAATAAATTTTAGTAGTTGAAAAAAAATCAAAATTATCTTATGCAGCTAAAATTTTGCATTTGGGCTAAAAACTGCAATTAAAAAAACTTTTTTTTATAACTTTTTTCGATATTTTCAGAAATAACCCCACTTTTGAATTATTTTTTGGAAAAAATTAAAATTTGACAGATAATGCGAATCACGTGACTACTATTTTTTTGCTTAATTTTCATCTCGATCGAAGCAGAACTTGATGCCAAAGTCAAATTTCGAATAAAGCTATTAATAAAAAAAAATCCCATATGATGCGGACTTTACTGGTCACACTGTATACAGGGTTGCCCAGAAGTCCGGAATAAAATTAATATAGCCTTAACCTGTAAGTTTTGGGGAAAACGCTCGGACACGTCAATTTAGTTTTATATATGCTCACATTTTGACGTTATTCGTTTGTTTTTTTATAGACATTTGTCAAAGATATGACGACATCGATCGTTTTTTTAAATGGAAACATACAGCTTGTGATACATCATTTGAAAGGTAATATTTCGTGCAGTATGCTCATCAATTTTAACGGAACTCTGTCAAGCTATTTCAAAATGGCGACTGGTAAAAGTTTTAAAAAAATCATTATTTAAATAAGCATGAATGATAAATCATTGGATTTTTTTTACCTTTCGATGTAAGAAATCTTCATTGTTTCACGTTCTGACATTTGGTGACATTGTGAACTTGTCCACATGGTCAATTATTTACCATAACTCCTTAAAACAAGGTAAGAAACTTTATCTACCTTAAAATTTCCGGCCAGTTATGATTTATAGAAAAAAAATGATTAAAAGCGATTCCCAGAGACAACTGGACACCATCAAAATAGTATGTTTGCTGAAGGTGGCATAATATTATACTTAATTCGCGAAAACGATTGTCGTTTATCGATTTCGACAAAAACATAAACGTTTATAAAAAAAAAGGTTCATTTTTCTTTTGGTCCTTTTTTTCTCTTGTTTTTCGGCAACGTGTCCCGATTTTTCCCTGGCCACCTTGCAATATCAGTAATAAAGATAGCTTTTTTATCGAGAGATGCAGACTGGATCCTTTTTAAAGTTTATCGCAAATAGTGATGTGAGGTGCGAATATTTCATGCGAATATTTCCATAAATTACGAATATTTCCGAAATATTCGCCCTTCTTTTGGGAACATTCAGAATTTTCCGAATATTCGCTTCGAAACTTTCAGCGAATATTCGGATTTTAAATTTCCCGCCAACATTTCGTTCTTTGTGCTTCCTGTCGTATCGCGTCGGGTTTGAAGTAACCTGTTAAAACTAGATGGCGCTCAATTCTAAGTTGCATTGTAAGCTTAGTTGAATGCAAATCGTCATTACAAGTTTTAATGGTGACTGAGGACATGAATTTTTCAAGGAACGTAAAAAAAAACGTTTTAGATGACGACATGTTTTGGACCAGGTTACAAAAAATTATTCTTGTTCTCAAGCCCATTGTAAAGTGGATTACTCTTCTAGAGGGCGACGCCAACTTAAAAAATTTCCCAGGTGATTGTTGCTTTAAATGATATTGAAACTGAATTCAATAGATATGTACCTGAATTGCCAATTTCTAAAGCAGAGGAGAAAGACATATTGGGTGTTCTAACAAACAGAAAGAAAATGGTTCTTAAACCACTTCACTTTGCAGCACATCTATTAGACCCCAGCTACAGAGGAGAATGTTTAAATAAAGAAGAACACGTAACTGCTATGGAGTTCATCGATATGTGTTTGTCTATCCATCCTACACTTCAAGAAAAAAAAAAATATTATTTTTGCTGAATTGGTGAATTACTGCTCAAAAAGTGATATTTGGGCGATGCAGTATATCTGGGCGTCGGTAAGCGAAGTGAACCCAATTTCTTGGTGGCTTGGCATGTGTAAAAACAGAATTAAAAGAATTAGCTGTATCAATATTATCACTACCTCCATCTTCTGCTGCAACCGAAAGGTCCTTCAGTACATATGCGTTTATACACAATGCCAAAAGAAATAGGCTTACAGTTAAAAGAGCAGGAATGATTACATAGGTAGCTCATAATTTAAAGTTATTGCGACAAGATAGCCAGAGTAGCCTTACCTCAGAAAATGATACGAAGTCGATGTCAATAGGATCTAAAATACCGTTGACAACAAATGTTGGCAAAGCCAAAATTTATTTATTAATCAATATGGGGTACAAAACTGAATGTTCCCATAAATTTCAATATATTTCAGTAAATTTCAAGAAAATCCGAATATTTCGGAAACATTCGGAACAAAAAATAAATTTCGGAAATTTAACATCACTAATCGCAAATCCCAATCAAAATCTTAAATTCTTGCGAGATCTCTCGCATATTTTTGAGATTATCGCAGAAAAAACTCTCGTCTCGTCTTGCAGGAAGCCGGACCACTCTCGTCTCATTCTCGTCTCGTCTCGCGCGAATGAGACGAGACGAGAAAAAGCGAGAGTCTTTAATTCGCGTAGTTAACAATAGCTATTTACCTAACAAGTGCGGAAAATGAATTTTTCCGCACGAGTCTGCTGTTCACCGAACGACGCGTAGCGGAGTTCGGTTAAGCAGCCGAGTGCAGGAAAATATTTTCCGCACGTGTCAGGTACAATAGTTTTTCTACAGACGTATGGAAATAAGTAACACATATTTCAAAGAAATTTAATAATTTTTAATTAACTATAACAATCAAATACACATGTAACAGTAACTAATTCGAGAAAAAAAGTAATAATAACAAGTTATAATTGATTTATTATTGATTTTGGCATAATCGTGCCGAAAAAGTTTTCCTCACTAGTGTGGAAAAACCAATTTTCCGCACGGATTTTTGACACAATCGTGCCGAAAAAATTTTCCACACGTCTGTAGGAAAATTAATTTTTCTTCGAATTTCCATTCTAATTATTGTTTTACGTACTTATGTTTTAGTTGTCGAAAGATTTTAGTATTTTTAGTGTGAAACTAATAATTTCAAATTTGTGTTTAGAATGTCTAAGATGACGAAAACGTCTTCGTGGATTAAAAATTTTCCAGAATTAGAGTTTAGTGGAGAAAAAGCTTCTGTAAAGGTTATTTTTCGTTGTTTGTTCGCATTTTTTTTTATAAACTTATTGTTTAGAACCCAATGTGTTTCTTTACCTCATTTTACTATAATAAATTAAGACATATTGCATACCAATATGCATAATTTACACCTATTATCTCCCTAGCAGCCAGAGGCGGATCCAGGGGGGGGGGGGGGCAATGGGGCCCGGGCCCCCCTAAAGCCCGTTGAAACAAAACGAACAAACCGAAAATGAATGATTATTTTAAGTTCCTTTTAAACCAAGTATTTTTAGTTGAATAGAATACCTGTTACAAAAAATTGTGTTACGTTTTTCACAATATAAATATACTGATTTATTTGGATTTTTTGCATACGGGCCCCCCCTTAGGAATATTTCTGGATCCGCCAGTGCTAGCAGCAGAATTATCGGGAATTAATTCTACTGCGTGGGAGATTCGGTAAAAAAATTTCATAAATTGAAGTTTTTTCTTATTGTAATTTGTTTGCTAAAATGCTAAAAAAACATATTTCCGGCGGCTTTAGTTAATTGTAACCAATTAGAGTTTTAGAAATGAAGTTCATTTTAGCCGTTAGTAACTCATTTTTTATTACTAAAATGTGAGAAACATTAAATAACAAATTTGTTATCTAAAATCCAATGTCTTTATAGTTTTAAATTCAAATAAAACTTTAAAAAACATATTTCCGATGAGTATAGTTTAATATGACGCACTGTATTTTTACAATAGAAGTTGATTTTACTTGTTAGTAATTAAGGTTTATTACTAAAATTTCAGGAACATTAAAAACATTAATTCGTTGTCAACCATAACATCTGATATTACATGTCTAGGTACATAGTTTCAAATGAAACTTAAAAAAAAATATTTCCGATGAGTTTAGTTAAATTTTTGATGTGTCTCTTTTAGCCCCGGTGCTCGATATGTAAAGCAAATTGGTTCGTATCAATAAAAATTATAAGTTAGCAACAAAATGTTTTTTGATTTTATTCTGAGTGACTTTTGCTTCATTTTTGACAGAAAAATTATCACATATTAATTTCATTAAGTTAATAGGAACTAACAAAATTATCGCGATAATCTTCCGTTGCTATAAGCAACGTAAACAAAAAGGAGCCTTTTGATTGGTTGAAAATTAATTTATGTAATTTTCATAAATATCTTACACAATATATTATGTACCAACGTAGGCGATGCTTCCTTGGATTTAACATTATCTCTGATTTTTCCAAAGTCAAGGAAAACGATATTTTCTAATAAAAAAGTGATAAATACACGTTGTAATATCCCCAGCTGTGATTTTTCATAAAAGCAAACGACGCGTAAATTCCCACAGCCCCCTTTGTTATAAGCGACGAAAAAATTGAACTGCCATGGGCTGTTCCCTAGTATCGTCTAATCGGTGACTGTCACAAATTTTTCAGTCATGGACAAGCTATGTTGCCAGTTCCTCCGTTATTAGACCCGAGTAAAACCGAAAAGGTCTAGTAAAAGTTTATCGAAAATAAAGTAGAGGTAGTGGGTTCATTTGCAACAGACCGCACCAAAGTAGTATTTTTTTTATTCAACAATTATTATCCTATTGTAAGAAGGGCTCTAAATTTCCGTTTGCGCGGTATTTTTAGCACAGCTTGGCAATCGCCAAAGTCGTGAGTGGCGCGATATAGACGCGAGTTTGTTCTCTTGTCTTGATGCAAAAAATACACAATAATAAACATGCCTTGGGCATTCCATTTTCTCTACTCTCTTTCTATTAAATTTATGAAACATCTTGGAACTAGAAAATCCTATTTGGAGGTTGTTTAAAAAAATTGAGAAAAAACAGGGCAACTACATTATAATAAACTGCTCTTCACAAACACTTTTATTATTCATTCTGGCTAGACCACTGAAATCAGTCAAAAAAGAGGTAGATCGGATAGCTAGACAACTTGCGCAAAGCAGATGAACAGAACTAATACCCGGTGGCCTCTGTAGTTTGGAAACGACATCACTGAGACTGTTGTAATGCAAATAAAAGTTTTTGGAGACACCTGTACCTCATAAAACATTATTTACAAACATTTCAAAAGTTCAAGGCGGCAACTGGGAAAATTTTATTTTTTATTTTACCACTCCTATAAAATAGAGACTTTAATTTGCTTTTACTGTACCACAACCACAGTTCTGTTGTAAAGCTTCAATCTGTAAAAATAACATAAGAATAGAGATGGTTTATGGGGCAATTTAAAAAGACATTTTGTAAAACTTCTGTTTCTTTCGGGGGCAAGATGATTCGCCGTAAATAAACCCAATGCATTATTTATAAAGAAACAAATAGAATGAAAATTGACTTACAGTAATTTCTATGTGAAATGGCCGCTTTAAATAGTTTTTAATACTGTCAAAGGCGATACTTCAGTCTTGTCTAGCATTTATAGACGAAAGTGGCGCTTTTTTCATAGTCACTTTAGTTTCTGAACGTTATAATAAATTTTATATTTTGTAAAAGAATGTTTTTCAGCGCCCACAGGAAAATCCTCACTGGTACATAGAAAATCACACCCAGTATAATGAAAGGTAAAAGTAAGGCGCTGTCGCAACAATCTCTAAACACTTGGTGCTCATCATCGAGTCACCTTGTGTTGGGTTCCTAACCACACCAATATATATGGCAACGCGACTGCTGATGCGCTCACCAGGGAAGGCGCAAGAATGTCTGTCGAACTAGCAGATAATATTGTGGCTAGACCACCGGACTGGGATCAGTCAAAGAGGAGATAGATCGGATAGCAGATGGACAGGGCTAACAACCTGTAGCATCTCCATGCAATTGTGGCCCCTACTTGATAAGAGGAAAACAGCAGCGTTATTACAGCACAGTCGGAATGACCTAAAAAATATTACTGCCGTAGTCACCGAACATTGCCTTTTCGGTAGATACGACAAACGTATTCTGCAGCTAACGATTTTTGCAGAAGGTGCAGAGATGAAGAAGAGGAGGAAAATGAATGACCAGGCCTCGCGAGAAGAAGGTTTAATTTAATGATCTGGAAGAAGTGAGCAGCCTGCAACTGGGTCGACTCACTTAGTTTATTAACAGCAGTGGCTGGTTTGAATGAGCTGCCAAGATTCTTCTACGGTCTCCATCGCGTTAACCATCAGGAAGCTGATGCGGATAGGTTCCGCGGAACACGGGTGGTACTGTTTGGACAGTGTCAGAGGTCTGCCACTCTAACCAAACCAAACCCATAATGAAAAAATTCAAGTCTGGGCGGGTATTGTTGAAAATAGGGTAATCGGACCATTTGATAAGAGCCTCACTGAAGAAAGATACAAACCTTTTTTTTTAAATGATCTGGTTCCAGCTCTTGCCATTCTTCTTCGTAAACGGTTGAAGATAGGTATATGGCATGATTTATGAAAATGACTAGAATTGATTGTTCAATGCAAAAAAGTAAAAACATAGGTTTTAATAAAAAAGTTATCGTTTATACACGTAGCATTTTATTATCCACCCTGTATAATGTCTTTAAAAAATGCGTTGTAAAAAAATTATTTCTTCATTAAGTGGGTACTATTCTATATAAATGGCTGATCTATTTCTTTATTACAACCCTGTATGGTACCTTTTTCCGAGTTTTAATACTAAATTGAAATCGTCACCACATTCTGCAAATAAAAAGTACATATTAAAAACCGAATATTGACGCTGACAGGGAAATTTAAATAAAACAATTATTTTCGTATTTCATCTCGAAGAAATAAAAGACAAAATTCCCAGACTTTTAAAAATAGATATCAAATCTGTTTCCATTGGAAACGTGACGGATTATTGTAAGAGGATCGGTAACGTTTTCGGTGTTTATTTCCGATAAAATGTCAAATGCAATAAGATGTTTTTAAAGGAATTTTGCAAGTATCACGTTTCTGAAAATTTAAATAGTAAAAATTGTAAGTACAATCTATATTATTATATGAAATTCTTAAATAACTGAAATTAAAACTGGGGTTGGCTGGGAGTATAAAACCTGGAGGTAAGACACTCCCTTTGTTCTTTACCCTAATCATGTAATGCAGATAGGCAAAAGCAAGAAAAACGAAATAGTACTATGGATTATTAAAAAAACAATTAATTACTAGAAATACAGGATCAACCAAGGGGCCTAAATGAAATTAAAATTATTTACATTAAATATTGACATATAATAAAGGTATACAGAAAATTAATATAATTAGATGAAAGTGAATTCAGATTAATTATTTTTTTTTGTATAAGTGACAAAAAAATATTTAAATTTTTTTTAATGATTTTATTGTGACTCCTCAGGAAAAAAACGTTTGGTGAAAGATCAGGAGACCTACACTCAGGAAAATGTTCTAATACAACAGGTTTGCTAAGACATATTTTGTATTAATAGCTTATTTTGTATTAACCCATATTAAATAAATTGCTATTGTATCAAACCCGTTTTAGTGTTATATCAATTCGAGATTTGCTAGAACAGTGTTTTCATTGGTAGTAATCAGTTCCATTAGCAGCACAGTCTTGTTGAATATTCAACTACTTTTAATACAGCGATTTTGTTAAGAAATAAATTGTATCTTCTCAATGCGACGCATTTTGTTCCCAGTAAAGCGCATTCTCTACAATTAAGAAAGCAAAACAGCGTCTCCAAAAACGAATTTTATCCATTAGAATCTATAATTGACAAGACGTTGGTGGGGGTTAATAGCGATCGACAATCGCCGCGCGCCGTATTATTAGTTTTAACGTATTTGTTGCGCAAAGCAATACCTGTTTCAATTAATTTATTTTTACTTTGTAAGTTTTATTAAACTTTGCATGTCAGATAAAGCCATAGAAGATTCTTATGTCGCACAACCCATCATTATTATTGTACTTTATAATCTATGGACGAATTTTACCATCTAAGTAAACCATGTTGCATAATAGATAATCATATGCAATGTTAAACGACGAAAACAATATCACACTAGAAGCTATTTAAATTTTTGAGAACTACAATACTGATTTTTAGTGGTAAGTATATGCTTTATTAATCGTAGCAAGCACATATTACTATGATTAATGTCAAGTCTCATTACAACTGCCAGTCGGAACTAATACAGTATACCTATAAAACCAGATTACAATACACCCCTAATAGTACTTGATAATTACTATAAGTATTTAGAGCAATAATGGCTATAAACCCCTCTATGGTAGCAATAACTCCTATTTCCTATTGGCTAAATTACGGCAATTATCACTACACAACGATCTTGCAATTTTCGTTGTCTTACAGTAGGAAAGCGCGTTGCTGTCACACATAGTATTAAACAGTTTTATAAAGAGTAGGTGAATTCTTATAAGGAATACAAAGCTTTTTCTCAGTGTAGCTGGAGTAATTTAATCCTATTGTGCGTCCATCGATGACGTTTTGGACATACTCCCTTATG
Source organism: Polydrusus pterygomalis (assembly GCA_963969555.1). NCBI lineage: Eukaryota > Metazoa > Arthropoda > Insecta > Coleoptera > Curculionidae > Polydrusus > Polydrusus pterygomalis. Next base: position 15,805,869 of record OZ018383.1, read on the forward strand.
CCTAGTGCATTGTGTGCAGGAACCTTCCATTTAAAACCAAAACTTTGTATTCTCAGGAGCAACTTCTGCTAATGCAGGTCCAATTTGATTTTCTAGCGCAACGTATGATATAGTAAAATGGCACCAATCCTCTTAAGGTAATCGATAAGAGTTTAAAATTTTATTTCTCTTGCGTTGCCAGTTGCAGCAGATGATGGGGATTATATTTTTTGGAGAGTGATTTACCAAGCTCGGTTTTATATATTTCTAGAAATCTAAAGCTGCAGATGTTTCACCGAGCAATTGCATGGGTTAAGAGGGGATTTAGGTCATCAAACGATAGGTATATACAGGGTGAGTCGGGAGGAACGGACCAAACTTTAACCCATATGTTCTTATTCGATAATTATTTGTTTTCAAGTTATAGCGTAATACCAAATAAAGAAAAGTTCATATATTAACGGTTCCCTAATCATAGCGTTCTTTTAATAAATGTTCAAAAATACCGCCATTGACTTCTAAACATTTTTTGCTTCGTCTACGAAGATGGCCCTTTTGCTCTTCTAATTGCTTAATGTCTTTCTTCTTTAAAATTGGTTGCATTATTTCTAATATGTCGAATTAGTGCATCCCGAGTGTCCACTTCTATTTTGTACACTTCATTTTTAAACCAGCCCTACAAACAATAATCTAGTGCTGTGAGGTCTGGAGATCTTGGAGGCCAATTAATAGGACCACCGCGACCAATCCAACGCCCTGGAAATGTTTCGTCTTAATGTTGCTTGACCCGACGAGCAAAACGTGCAGGAGCTCCATCGTGCGGGTTTGTTCATTTGCCTTCTGATATTTACAGAAACATCCTCTAGTAGTCCTTCTAACTCATAATGTAAAAAATTTAGGTAGTTGTCTCCTGTGAGGCGATTCTCCAAAATGAAAGGGCCAATTAAATAGCTATCGAGCATACCACACCACACGTTAACCGAAAACTTATGTTGAAAATTATTTTAAACTGTTGCGTGGGGATTTTCGATTGACCATACATGAGAGTTACGAGTATTATTAATACCGTCACGGGTAAATGTTGCTTCATCTGTAAAAAAGTATACGCGATACAACACGATGATTATTTATCCACCGACAAAATTCAATACGTTTAGCATAATCTTCCGGTTTTAGGTGCTGTACTCTCTGTACATGGTACATGGCCTTGCTCGTGGAGTGTGTTTAATACTCTTTTTTGTGGAATGCCCAATTGAGTCGGTACCAATTCTTCGTGAGCTGGTCGTTGCAAAATCTACTAAAGCCAGAATATTTTCTACTTCTCCTAAACCTTGTCGAGTAGCTCGTTCAGATGTAATGTTGGCACTGGGAAGCTTACCATTCTCGCACAAATTGTTAAAAACTCTGATAAACACGTTTCTAGTCGGATGTCTGTGATGTGGATAACGTTGACGATATTCTTCAACAGCAGCTGTAGCACTTCCATTACAGAAACCATAAATAAACACCATATTTGCATGTTCTAAATTTGAATAAGTATTTGGCATTTGGTAACACTTTAATAACTCAAACTTGAAAATAAACGTTTATAATTACTGCCACTATACACAGACACATTGTCAAGACAACATAGATGTCAAATAGTTTAGAGTCTTAAGCATAGCATACTCTAATTACGTGAAAATTTTGATAAAAGTGAAACGTAGAAAAAAATTTGATATTGCGCTATAACTTGAAAACAAATGAATATCGGATAAGAACATATGAGTTTTTTACATTGTTTTCGCGTGTATAATACACTCGTGACATTTGGTCCGTTCTTCCCGACTCACCCTGTATATTATAGATACAGGGTGACTTTGTGCAAACAATGGCTATATTTCTTACACTAATGAAGATATCAAAAAACCGAAAATACCATTTCTACCAAAACGCGAGAGAATAAAAATGAACTGTTTTGTGGACCACCCTCGCCTACCCCTGAAGCTCTACCCTTATCTACTTGCAAATCTTAAACGGTGCACCTTAGAAGTCATCGGACAGTACTGTTAACAGAATATTAATAATATGGACCTTACCAGATAACTTTGAATGTGACCTAAATGACATTGGCATACATATATTAGTCACAATCGAAGTTACCATATTATTATGAGTAAATCAAAAATTAAGTTAACGGGACCACCATTCCTGCCAATGTCATTTATGTCACAGTCAAAGTTGCTGGTTAGTAAATTATTGTTTAAAATCTTTGTGCAACCTGATAGTGGTTTTTCATTATTATCAATTTATCATATTTAGCAGAATCTTAAACATTGTACCTTTGAAGAGAAAATTCTGATCTCTTAAAAAGAACACCCCGTATAAAAAACACAATTCCCAGAGGGAATTAAGCTGTCGCATCTAATTTCCCTTTGTCCTCTCTCTTTCTGTCTATCGCCACATTTAACACAGCCATCACCAATACAAAGCGCCAGTCACATTTAATATGATCAATATTAAACATATTTGATGGGGTTACGGATCGGATAAGGTAGATACTATTGGCCAAGAGAATAGAAATGTTCGCTTCAATTGTGCATATGATTAGTGGCTCATTGGGGATTCCATGCAAATATTATCTGTGCTTGAATTAACAAGGTCGCTATAATATAGACACTGTCCCATTACTTCTACCTCTATTCCAATACTCTATCAATGTTCGATTTGCATTTGCGATGTATTTTAGTAGTGCGGCCTAGTAAATGCTTGGAATGATTATTTTTCTCTTTTAACTAGTGCTGGTCGGAATTGGAGACTACCCAATTTACGCTGGATGTGTGGAGGAGATTCTCCTACACTTTTTGGTTCGCTGCGAGGCCTTGAAAAGACCCAGAAATCAAGTACTAGAAGCAGCGGTCCTTTAAAAGGAAGATATTGGGAGAAGAGAAACCTTCATAATGTCGAGACGATTCGACGTTGCTCTAGGTAAAGTGACAGTTAGAGTGTTTAGACAAAGAAATTAAAATATGTCAGAAGGACTGTTGTTGATCTACTTGCCAGGGTTCGGATGCACTTCTTTTACTATACTATTATACATACTACTAATTCTAGTCAATGCTGAACAAAGTGTTAAAATATGGGAAAAAAGGAAAACTAAAATACTTCCTTCACAAAATTTAATAGAATAAAAAATTATTCAAGGGTCTCCACATGTTTCGAACGTAGACACGTTCATCAGGAGACAGAAAATATATTAAGTGCTGATGGTTTTAGCAGAAGAGAAAATGGTGAAGAACTTTAATGGAGCTTTTATGGAATTAAAAAATGATGTGTAAAAGAGGCATAATATGGAGAAATTGATATAAATTAAAACATACTGAGTATGTGAGAAGTCAGTAAATGGGGTCTAAACTAACCAAATAAACTGGGGAAGAAGAAAAAACCTTTCTAAAAAAAAGGTGTCGAAGATTATTTAAATTTTTTACATTTTTAAATATAATATGTCTAAAAGACATTGTGGGGAGAAAATTATTCGTAATTATCAAGGTGTCACAATGAAATTACATTCAGCAAAAGTGTTTTGTGGGATACTGAAGTTGCTGAATGTAATTTCATTGTGACACTTTGATAATTACGACTAATTTTATCCTCACAATGTCTTTTAGACATATACTTAAAAATGTTTTATAAAACCTTTAAATAATCCTCGACACCTTCTTTTTAGAAAGGTTTTTTCTTCTTCCCCAGTTTATTTGGTTGGTTTGGATCCCATTTACTGACTTCTCACATACTCAGTATATTTGAACTTTTATCAATTTCTCCATATTAGGTCTCTTTTACACATCATTTTTTAATTCCATAAAAGCTCCATTTAGGTCTTTGCCATTTCTCTTCTGCTAAAACCATCAGCACTTAATATATTTTTGTCTCCTGATGATGAACGTTTCTACGTACGAAAGATGTAGAAACCCTTGAAGAATTTTATTTTATTAAATTTTGTGGAGGAAGACTTTTAGTTCTAGACTAGACTTCTTCAAATTAAAATATTAAAAGCTTTCAAGCAAAATTATGTAGAAAGAATGGAGGAACATATCAACAACATCGATTTATTAAGGGAGGACGCAACGAAGGTAAAAACGATAAAACGATGTTTACATCAATTAATTTTATCGATTTTTCCATCACACGATTCGATCTTCATAATAGAGGAGATCATTATTTTATTCCTTTTGCAATTTTGGCTACTTCGCGTTAATAATTATCCTTGCTTCTATTTTAGTTAGTTAGTTTAAGACCAAATAGGGAAACTGAAAATTAATCTACAATTTCCCTAATAGCCACGGCTAGTGGCTTTTACTGAATACTAAATTCACTTTAAAGGATTACACTAAAACCTTCATTAAGATAGTTAATGCTATAGGTAAAGTGCACACATATACCATCATTATTGACCCTTTTGAACCCTCTGGTAATATGCTATCAAACGGTATTTTGGAAATGTCAGCAAAATTGTAACTATTAATTTGTTAATTATGCTTTAAAATTAGCAGTTTCAGCTATTTTGTATGATTTGAAAAAAAACACGTGGTTACTAAGGAATAGCAATTTTCCATATCACATTACAGATAATTTGGGAAATAGATTGTTTAAAAAGTAAAGGAATGATTTAAATAAATAATGTGCATAATTTCATTTTAAGTTAAAGTACAAGGCCCGATTTAAAAAAAGGCTCAAACCGGAAGTGCTAAGAATTTGAAAATTATGCCAATAAATGTAGACTCATCTCTTATGCATAATCTCAAAATTTCATTTTAATATCTATAAATACAGAAAAGTTATAGGGGTGAACGTCTTTTGAGAAACACCCGGTATAGAGCTTCCTATAAGAAGAATCGATAATCACTTTTGTTTTTATTTTTCAATTCCCATAATGTATCAAATATTTTTTGCCAGAAATATACGTCCATATTTTGCAGTAAACTTATATTTGCTTTTTGTTAATTTACTGCTTTTTCTAGCACGATTTCAACGCCCTATATCCGCAGTCGAGAAGCGATGGTGAATGAAACATGTATATACACGTACTTGCGCCACTTCTCTCGCGTTACTTCTATGCTGAGGTTTGCTCACCTACTTTTTATTCAATCTGGGTCTACTTTAATCGTGATAAATAGGACGGGATACGTGATTATTTTACCGAATAAAGCTTTGTTTATGGTAAAGTATTCTGTATCATAATTAATTAGTACCTAGTTTTTGTAAATTTATTTACTTACAACCAGTGGGGGGTTTTATAGGAACTTCTGTATCTCAGAAATTAAAACTGGTGAAGGTTTAAAAATTGGTGAATGAGTTTCTTTAATAAAATAATAATATACGTGTTTGGTCTTTTATTCTATATTCAACAAGGGGTTGAAAAAAGGGTAGCCTATTTTAAAGGGGTACATATAATTGCCTTTAATTTTATAAGGAGGAATCTATAGATCTGGTATTATTTTCATGACCAATGCTAGGAGCTCAAAAATGTATTTTTAAAAATAATCCGGAACCTGTTAAAGATTGCAATGGATAATTTTGCAGTCTCTATTATGCAACAAAGAAATTAAAAACATGCCCGATATGGTTAAAAAAAGGTAGAAGAAGATACAGGGATAAACAAAAAAGTAGGTTTATGTTGTTGGGTTTGTTAAATCATCATCAGATATAGACATTTCATGTTCAAGTCGATAAGTGTGCAAACAAACATTTTCCGGTCGTTCATTTGACTTCAAAAACTTGTACCCAAAATTCGTACAAGCATTTGCATTTGATCAATCTATCGCAATGCCAAATTTAGGCCCTCTATATCAACCGGTTTGCGAGAAACCCTACTAAGAGAGTATAGGAAAGAAAGAAAAAACTGAAAGTCTTCCTCCACAAAATTTAATAGAATATAAAAATTCTTTAGGGGTATCTACATGTTTCGAACGTAGAAACGTTCATCATCAGGAGACAGAAAATTTATATAGTGCTGATGGTATTAGCAGAAGAGAAAATGGTAGAAAACCTTAATGGAGCTTTTATGCCATTGAAAAATTGAAATGTAGAAGTGATATCTATATATAATGAAAGGGTTGAGGAGAGTTAAAACATGCTGAGCATGTGAAGAAAGTTAGTAAACAACCAAATAAAATGAGAAAGAAGAAAAAGGCCTTCTAAAGAGAAGGTGTCGAGGATTCTTAAAATTTTGTGTATAAAAATTTTTGTAAAATTATTGATATGCCTTCTTTACTAACTTTCTTCACATGCTCAGCATGTTTTAACTCTCCTCAAACTAAACAAACAAACTCTCCGTAAAAGCTCCATTAAGGTTTTATACCATTTTCTCTTTTGCTAATACCATCAGCATTATATAAATTTTTCGTCTCCTGATGATGAACGTTTCAACGTTCGAAACAGGTAGAGACCCGTAAAGAATTTCTATATTCTATGAAATTTTGTGGAGGAAGACTTTGAGTTTTTTGTTTTTTCCTATACTTTTAACTCCATTTTAAGCATAGACTACTTGTTCAAATTACTAAGAGACTGCTTGGCAAGGAGACGTCATTATTATTTGTGTGTTCTAGTTTTAAAAGCTTGATACGAAATATGTTAAATAATTCACAATAACGTTAAAAAACTTAAATTCCATTGTAAAGTCATTAGAATATAAGCCCAAAATTTGTCAGTCCTTTGATATAGTAGTATTGTGTATGTGTAGTAATGGTACTTGTATTTTTTTAAATGTTTTAGTTCCTTTCTATACTAAATAATTTAGTCTGGAAATGACTCAATACTTTTTTATATTCAGTTACTTTGAATTATCAGGCACGCGCGTCGACCAGACAGGGATTCAAGACACGTGGTCTGTGATATAATATGCGACATATGCGTAATCGTATCTGTTTCGTTTTTCTTTTTATAGACAAACAAGGATACGACAGGTACACATACAATGCTTGGCTGCTGTAAAATTCGGTGATGTTCCGAGAGGGCTGATTAGTGTTGCGGTTAGAACTTAATTTTACTGCGATTTAACCAATCAGTTGTGAGAATTGAGGTTATTTGGCCCAGGAGAATTTGAGTACTGGGATATAAAAGAAACATTGCTAGTCAACGTGGACTCTCAGAGTAGTATTTGTGGATTTTTATGTTGTTGCTTTTCTAGTTGCATCTGATAATTATATATCATAGCACCGCCAAATTTTGCGCTTAGGTATATTGTATGCTTCAGTCAGTTTCAAAAAGTTCTCAATAAATCATGGTGAAAAGCCGACATCTCAAAAATTGTCAAGACAATATCAATCCCTCACCAGAAAATTGCAAATTATCAAATAATATTTTGTTCTCAACATTTTATAGCAAATAAAATATTAACGAATATACATTTCCACCATGTTTTTGCTAGAGACTTTTTTGTTTTTCAAAACATAAAGGATGGGATAATTCTGCGTTTATATTGAGCGTACTTTAATTATAAAACAATGATAAATCAATTGAGTGTTAAACCCTCATTCGAGAATTTATATCACAAATAAATCAGCAACATGCCGCAAAAACACCCTTTCAGTGATCACTCATTCATTTCCTATCGCGACTTCCAAATCTCGGCAAATAACAGGTGGTAAAATTCGATTTTATCAGATTGAAACCTGACGAAACTGCGGGAGAAACGCGCCGCTTCGCAATCCTAGCACAGTAATATTTATTCCAAGTTACATCGAATTCGGGGGGCTATGATTTAACGTAGCGGCGATATAAATGGGACATTTCGGTTAATTGCACTGTTAATTTTTTAAGTTTACCTTCGGGGGCACCTCGATCGACCCGAAAAGGGGGGGAGCGCAGTATATGAGCGTCGACAGCCGCCCGAGACCGGCGCTTCGCGTACTGGGCCATCGCCAGATTGCCAGCAGCTGCGAAAAGGAGCCGAGAGCGACGTTGCCGCGTCGGGCGAGCGTTGCAGCTGAGATTTTTGCAATCGGGATGAATGGAAGCTTGTCGACGCGTTGGCGGATGTAAAGGAGACCATTCACCGGGCGATTTCCGAGCGACCAAGTCGTCCGATCAAATTACTTTAAAATTTTCTGCGCTGACCTAATAAAGGGTTTTCCAATAAGAACGATATGATTTCAAAATGAAATAAAATTAAAATAATTTCAGATACAACAAAACGTTTTATATTATCTTAAAGTATAGTCAATAACATTTATGTTTTGAATAACACATCGTTTAAATGTCCTCCGCGACTTCGTATATACACGAGCGAATTCGACGAACCGAATTTTCGATGACGTTATGCAATAAATCGGGCGTGATCTGACGAATGCAGGGTTCAATGTTTAACCGTAATGCATCAAGTGTTTGTGGTCTGTTTTCATAAATCTTAGATTTCAAATAGACCCACAAGAAGTAATCTAAAGGAGTTAAATCACAGCTTCTTGGAGGCCACTGAACAGTAGCATTCCTTAAAATTATCCTTTCGTCAAACTTTTCTTGCAGTATATCGATAGTTTCATGAGCAGTGTGACATGTGGCACCGTCTTGCTGGAACCACATATCCTCCAAATCAAGTGCATATAAATTTGGCCACAAAAAATTTCTTAACATCTGTCGATATCGTTCACCATTCACTGTAACTGCATCTCCTGCTTTATTTTGGAAAAAAATGGTCCGATGATGCCACCATACCATAAACCACACCATACAGTTACCTTTAGCGGATACAAAGGCTTCTAATGAATCTGTTGTGGATTGTTTTTACACCAAAAATGGCAATTTTGCTTGTTAACGTATCCACTTAACCAAAAATGAGCTTCATCTGAAAAGATAATTTTTTTGGCAAATTTAGGATCCCTTTCAAGTTGTTCTAAACTCCAAGAAGAAAATTCTCTGCGCCGACGATGGTCCAGTGGCTTAAGTTCATGGGTCAAAACAATCTTATACGGGTGTAAATTCAAGTATTCTTTCAAAATACGCCAAGTTGTCGTTTTTTTAATCCTTAACTCTTGAGCACGGCGAGGAATTGATCAATTTGGATCCACTGCAACACTAGCTCATACAGCAGCAATATTCTCAACAGTTCTTGCGTTTCGATGTCTTTTTGGTGTTTTTACATCGTGAAGTGTAGTGTATCAAATCCCTTTTAGTGTTATACCAATTCAGAAAAACTAGAATTCTTCCTCCACAAAATTTAATAGAAATAGATTCTTTACGGGTCTCTAATTTTGAACGTAAAAACGTTCATCTTCAGGAGACAGAAAAAAAAATATATTGTGCTGATGGTATTAGCAGAAGAGAAAATGGTATAAAACCTTAATGGAGCTTTTATGGCATTGAAAAATTGAAATTTTGAAGTGACGCATATAAAAAAAGTTGAGGAGAGTTAAAACACGCTGAGCATGTGAAGAAAGTTGGGAAAGGAAGTATAAACAACCAAACTAAAAGAGGAAGAAGAAAAAGGCCTTCTAAAGAGAAGGTGCAAAGATTTTTAAATCATTTTCTTTGACAAAGTAAAAAAGCTGATTTACAATAATTTTAAGTAAGAAATTCACCGTTGCTCGATTTTCCGTTTCTTTTGGACCACGTACTTAGTTGCATTGGACATATGAAATGCGATTATCTCGAAAATGGTTGCTCCTAGCGACTTCAATAAGTTATACGTTTTTAATGTAAAAGAAGTAAGTTACCTTATTTTTTAATAGTCGGATCGATATAAGAAGCCTAAACAAAGTTATGCCAGCTTAAAGGAGTGGGCCATGTCATAGGCAGCCCCCTCTACTGGTAACACAAAAACTCTGGATAATTTTGAATTCCTCACCTCAAAAAACCCCAAAATTCCTAATTTTGTGCTGCTATGGCGTTTCGTTAAGAAATAATCGTAAAAAAACGAAAACAAAATTAAAACTTTGACACCCTGTATCTTGGTTGTTATCAATTTTGGGATAAGGCAAGTTTAAATAAATCGCATTATTTCGCCTTAAGGAGTCTGCTGTCGCTCCGTGTCCCATTACTTTTGGGACAGCCCGGACCTATCCATCTTTCCATGCGTTAAATGAGAATTTTGCAGTGCGCATGCCAAAGGCTCACATTCTTTTCCCTCCGGAATAAAGCACGCATACATACCCCACAACCAAACAAGTAACACTCATTTGCACTAATTGGGTTGCCGACATTTTTTACGAAAATCGGCGGTTGAATGTTGAAAGGAAGTAATAATTTTCCGCTTTCCAGCCGATGAAATTGTGTTTCTTTTTAAACAGACATCCGCTGTTATTTTAATGAACACGAGAATATATATGCCAGTCATGAGAGTACGAATTTTTAATTAAGGCCAGAGCTTGCTAGCGGGGGAGGAGAGGGTTGGGATTTAAGCCCATTATGTTCTAACTGATCTTGGTAAAAGGATTTGCAATGAAATTAAGCACACATATTCCTTTTATTGGTCTATTATTGTATTGGGGGGTATTTGATCAAATAAAACAACTTTTATTGTTCCAACTTGGCTTCCTAATTGTCTACTGCGTCGCTGTATAAAATTTTTGAAATTTTAATTAATAACTGATAAAACAAATTTAATACATTTTTCATACACTATAACAATTCTAACACCTCCTAGGATGAGGTGCAGAGCAGTTATGTAATTATTTAAAGCCAGTGGTGGCTATTCCATAAAGTCTTTTGGTCAAAAACCTCTCCCAATTATTCTCTTTTATGTAATTTAATATTTTTATTAAGTTTAAAACTCATTCTGTCAACTAAATTTCGTTGGTTTCGTGTATTATTACTATTAACTGTAAAATATTCCCTTGTAGTTTCTGTGCACAGCCAGGAGGCAATAAAACTTAAATGTATTTTTTGTACGTCCCCTGTATTTCGGGGCTAAAGAAAAATATTATTGCGAAATAAAAGTGTGTAACTTTTATATTGGAGTTAATTCCGCTGGGATGGCGCTACGGTGTATTAATGGCTGCTTTGCTTTTGCAAAGAGGCTTTTAGTACATCTTACCGCTGTCGTTGGGATTGCTTGGGTTATGGCTGCCCGTAGAGGACGAAACGGCCGACGTGGTCTACCCGCCCCAGGATATCCATTGTGCTTGGATCACTGTGTATTCCAATATGAAAAGCAGTTACACACTTGTCCGATATGCCACAATATTCACTTTTAATTATTATTTTCGCGGACACTATATCATCTTCTAATTATTGCGAATAATAATCCCGTGAGCAAGAGAGAGATAAACGCATGCCACCACTTCAACGAAAGACGAAGAAACAAGAGCTTTTCTGGCTTGCAGCGACATAAAATGTTCCGATCGAGATTCCGACGAATGTGCTACTTTGTGGAAACATATTGGAAGAAGACGTATTGAGTTAAGTTGCGAGAGTAGTTCTTTTTAGTTTACTTTGTAGGTCCAACCGATTTCTGCAGTCAGGAGGTTAGTGAAATAATTATTTCAATAAATATTTATTGTCTATATGTCACTGTTTACATTTTTTCCTCGTAATCTGCTATTGAAATTTGAAATACATAATTTAATGCGTTAAAATTGCCACAATTTCCTTTTAAAAGTCGTTTATTTTTAATGAAAAATCCAAGCGTTCACGCTACCATCCTCCCACATTTTTTTTTCGTCTTCCGAGGGTCCGTCCATTTGCGGAAGCACGTTGGCCAGGACTGGCTCATTGTGCTCATCCTTGTTAGTTTTACACCCACTCGTTAATTTCAGTTCCTTGCACTAGCTTGTGTGGGTCAACTGGGGAAAGTGTCGGTATATTATACTCTGGTTCTAGTCTTGCTTGCCCGAGTAATTTGTACCTCTTTCGATCCAGTGCTTCGTATTGGCAGAGTACGTGCTGTAGAATTTCCCTACCTCGTTCGCTGAGCTTACAGCTTAGATCTCCGTTGTATAGTTACATACGATGCATATGTTTCTTGAAAGCCATGTGTCCTGTCAGAATTCCTGTGATGGTTTACAGCTAGTTTCGGGTCAAGGTCTCCGATGATAGGTTAGCTATAGTTTAATCCCCGCCTTTTTTTCCAGAAGATTTTGTGAGCATTCTTTGTCCATCGTTTTATGGCATCTCGGACTGTGCACCTTGAGACACCCATTGTAGTATTACTTTGTTAGTTTTTGCAAGAGGAGGGCACAAGCATGTCTGTCGAACTAGCAGAGAATACTGTGGCTGGACCACTAGGATCAGTCAAAGAAGAGATAGATCGAATAGCTAAAAAACTTGCGCAAAGCAGATGGACATGGCTTACAACTTGTAGCATCTCTAGGCAATTGTGGCCCTTACTTGATAACAGGAAAACCGCAGCGCTATTACAGCACAGTCGGAAGGACCTAAGAAACATCACTGCCGTAATCACCGAATATTGGCTGTTCGGTAGACACGCTGAACGTATGCAAATACCAACTAACGACTTCTGTAGAAGTTGCAGCGATGAAGAAGAGGAGGAAAGTATTCAGCATATCTTGTGTGAATGCCCCGGCCTCGCGAGAAGAAGGTTCAATGCACTGGGCGAAACATTTTTTAATGATCTGGAGGAAGTGAGCAGCCTGTAACTGGGTCGACTTACTAAGTTTATTAACAGCAGTAGCTGGTTTGATTGAGCTGTCAAGATTCTTTTACGATCGCGCCATCAGGAAGCTGATGCAAATAGGTTCCGCGGAACATGTGTGGTACCACAACGATCCTTATAGGACTACGTGTGACTGTTGGGACAATGGAGGTCTGCCACTCTAACCTTAGCTAATCTAGTTTTTGCCAGGGCCGCAAGTTCTTCTCGGCATTCCCAGATCATTCTTGAATGTCATCTTGTTGCATATCCTTCACGGACATGCTTTCTTTCTTGGCGAATGCGCGGTGCCGGACCGAGCGAGCGAGCACATTTTTAAACGAGCTTTGCGTAAGTTAATGTTTATTCGTTTAAAATAAAAAGTGCGACGACTAGAAAAAGGAAGGATCCCCTTAAAATCGATACCACATCTGCGTCTACATCAAAGAAATACGTAGGTACACCAAGCCATTTTAAATCCTCTACATAAACGTTTGTGTAAAGACGTACTAAACTAACCCCCTCCGGTTTTAATTACAGCATTAATAATTAACGCCAAAAATGACCTAGTTGAATGTTCACATGAAAAAGTTTTGAGTGTGTGGCTAGAAGCCGAGGAGCGGGATGTTTTAATATTCAGCAAAGTTTCAGTTGCTAAATAAAACGTCGCTATAGAAGCGGCATGGATGAATACGATTTAATATATAATATATTTATTTGAGACAAGGCGTGATATGCTTTACTGACGTCGAAGCGTCGCTCCGCGCCTTCGCTTCGGTCGACACAATTATTCCGTCGTTGGATTACCATCCATTCTCTTTATCATCATAAAAACCGACAAGCCGACAAGACGTTAAATGTAAAGGTCCACAAGGTTCCTCACGAGGTCCACAAGGTTTCTCGCGAGTTCCACAATGAAACCACGTGAAAATATACACCAATTTTTACTCTAGAATAATAAACTGTTGCCGAAGAATACAGCCAAATGGATATACAGGGTGTCACAGATAAGAATGCACTCTACAGGGATCTCGTAAACCATAGGAGATACAGGGATGGTTAAATTAGAGAAAAGTTGCGCATTACTAAATCCTGTAACGTCATGTTTTCAAATCTAAAAATTCCGAATGCTTCCGAAGATATTTAAATAAAACCGAATTTTTGGGATTTCGTTTTAATTGATTTATGATTTTATTTGAGGAGACATGTTAAAATAAATTTGACATTCTGATTGCCACTTTTTTTCCCCTACAAGATGGTTTAATTACATTTTTGATCCGACGTTTCCTTTAGTCACAACCATCATCAACTTTGTTATTTTAAATAATGGGAAAATTTTATTTTATGCTTAATAAATTCTACGCTTTATTCTTAATCTAACGGTGTATTACGCTTATTATTTATTAGACGTTTCGATATTTAAAAACACATCATCAATGAAAATAGGCACATTATCGAAAATATTTTTGTTTTTATTGTTGTATTTAAACACTAGTTGGATTTTAAAACATTTTTTTAAAAGAAACCTATAACAAAACATAATATCTAATAAAACTTATCTGAAAAATGCAAGAAGTATCTAATAATTAATTTTAATTATTAAATACAATTACATATTTTTTATTTTTTAAAAATGCATGATAATATTCAAACATAACGTACCATTTAAATTCGGCATCATATGGGTGGCTATGAAATTGATTGACGACATTGACATTCGCAATTGTTTAAATTGTTTCTTTAGATCTGTCACTTAGTTACAGAGACCTGGTAGTTTTAAATTTGGTAATAATTATTATGTTTTAAAAAAAAAATAACTCCAGAAATGATAAATAACGTTATGGAAGAAATTGTTTACCGGCGTTATTTATGTTTGGAGAATGAGGGTGGAATTTTTGAAAATAAAAAATAATTTATTATAAAAATAATAACTGTATTTAATAATTAAAATTAATTATTACTTACTTGTTGCATTTTTCAGATAAGTTTTATTAGATATTATGTTTTGTTATAAGTTTCTTTTAAAAAAATGTTTTAAAATCCAACTAGTGTTTAAATACAACAATAAAAACAAAAATATTTTCGATAATGTGCCTATTTTCATTGATGATGTGTTTTTAAATATCGAAACGTCTAATAAATAATAAGCGTGATACACCGTTAGATTAAGAATAAAGCGTAGAATTTATTAAGCATAAAATAAAATTTTCCTACTATTTAAAATACCAAAGTTGATGATGGTTGTGACTAAACGAAACGTCGGATCAAAAATGTAATTAAACCATATTGTAGGGGAGAAAAAGTGGCAATGAGAATGTCAAATTTATTTTGACATGTCTCCTCAAATAAAATCATAATTCAATTAAAACCAAATCGCGAAAATTCGGTTTAATTCAAATATCTTCGGAAGCATTCGGAATTTTTTAAATTTGAAAACATGACGTTACAGGATTCAGTAATGCGCAACTTTTCTCTAATTAACCATCTCTGTATCTCCTATGGTTTACGAGATCCCTTTAGAGTGCATTCTTATCTGGGACACCCTGTAGAAGAATCAGCAAATATGGCTGGTCTGTCGCTGATGCCAGAAAAATCGAGAAAGAGGTATGAAGCAGCGTATCAATACTCCAAGAAATGGTGCCAAACAAAGACTGCTACTGCAGTTTTAGAAACCGTGCTTTTGGCGTACTTTCACGAAAAATCTGCTGTATTAAAGTATCCATTAAGCTAATGGTGTGAATATTCCATGCTGAAGTCCACCCTTTTTATAGAGGAAAACATAAATATTTACAAATATCCTAAACTTCGAGCATTTTTAAAAAGAAAAAATTACGGATATAAACCCAAAAAATGTAATGTGTTTGACAGGGAAGATGTAAATAAATTCCTGTTTGAAGCCCCCGATGATATTTATTTAATAATGAAGATTGTAATGACAATGGAAATTGCTGGAGCTATTCCTGATTTGAAAAATGGAAAGGCACCTAAATTTATAGTGACTAAAAGTGACGATGAGAAGGTTTGTTATTTTAAAAAAGTTCGAAATTACATTGATATAAGATCCCACATGACGAGTTTTAATCCTCGCTTCTTCATGCGATATCAAAATGGAAAGTGCTTCCAGCCTGTCGGGAAAAACTCGATTCCTTCAATTCCAAGTAAAATTGCTAAATTTCTGAACTTTAAGGAGTATACTGAACACTCCCTTAGAAGAACGTCGGCCACTTTATTAGCGAATACTGGAGTTGATGTCTTAGCCCTTAAGCGACATGGTGGATGGAAATCTGCAACTATTGCGAAAAGTTATGTAGCGGAGAGCGACGACAATAAAAATGAAGTTGCTAATAAAATTTTATACCATAGAACGAAGCCGATTGTATCCTGCAGTACTTCAAGTGTAACAGAAAACTTGGTTATAGATGAAGAAATTATGGAGTCAGAACAT
The DNA here is from genome assembly GCA_963969555.1 of Polydrusus pterygomalis. Classification (NCBI taxonomy): domain Eukaryota; kingdom Metazoa; phylum Arthropoda; class Insecta; order Coleoptera; family Curculionidae; genus Polydrusus; species Polydrusus pterygomalis. Next base: position 15,821,855 of record OZ018383.1, read on the forward strand.
TTCATAGAAATTGAGAAAAATCGAGAAAACATTTATCCAAATCTTGTAAATAATGTTTATAATTGTAATAATTGTACTATTAATATTCATATCACTTAATATTACTCAATTGTTATAAATCATTGTTTTTATATGGAATAAATTATTACCACCCAAGGGTGGTAAGACTTACAACCCGTCGTCAAGAGAAATCGATATCTTTTTGGTAATTGTCACTTACGTCGTTCAAAACAGTTTCAAAATGCGTTGTTTACAATATAGGGAGGAGAAAAATGAATTTTAAACGTTTTCACGTGTTGTATATATAATGTAATAAATCAATATTAGAAGATCATATACCAGGCCTGTGAGTAGTAGTAGTAGTAACGTATGTCCCATTGAATAAAGAATAGGAAGGAAGGAGCTTTGGTCGATTCGACAGTTGAACGGGATGGTTGTTGCATATGGCGGCTTCAGTTACCGCACAACTAACCATTTCTAATAATTCTTTCTCTTTCAGCAATTTTAAAGCTAATTAAACACCAATAACTTAAATAGTCAATAATATAAATGTTCGTAACTATTAATACTATACAAAACTTAGTGTTAAGGCACAAAAAACTGCAATTAAACACAAAAAAAGCTCCCAAGCGTGACGCAAATCTTACAAGAACCAAAACAAATGAGTCATACTTGGTTGATCAATATGGCCGACTTGTTCTTGCGTATAACTTGTCAAACGAACCAAATGCTCCTTCCTTCCTATTCTTTATTCTGTGGTATGTCCTAAAAGTTTTGGCACAAAATATTTATCGGATTTTTTTTTTAATGAAAAAATTTATTTGAACACTAACTAGTTATCATAAATTACAACTCAATACTTAACTAAATTATACTATCGAATTATGTGGAGTGGCCCATTCTGCTCTACCAGACGCAAATTTCTTCGAATGTCTCTCATGAGGCCCTGGACGGAATTCAGATCAATTTCTCTTAGTTTTTCGTAAATTCGCCGTCTTAATTGTTCTTCATCTTGGGCTTCCCAGCCTCCATGATAAACCTTCCTAGACAGTAAAGCCCAAAAATCCTCTATTGGGCGAGCCTGCGGCAAGTTTGGAGAATTATCGTTTTTGGGAACAAAAGGTATTTGGTGTTGTCGAAGCCAGTTTTGGGTATCTCTTGAGTAATGGCATGATGCTAGGTCTGGCCAAAACATGATATCGTCATTAGCATGATGTTCGTGGACAAACTGAAGTAATTTGGACAGGCAATTATCAATATAGCTCTGACTATTCAAAGCTTCACCCCTCACTCTTCCCACAAAAGGTGTGCCAAAACTTTTAGGACATACGTTAGTAAAGGGGAGGCTTAGCGCCAAGCAAGTAGGCCGGTGCGACCCTTTTTGCCAACCCCATTTTACGTCTGGGTAATGTCAGCCAGACGGGACCTACAGTTTTACGTGGGTTCCGAACCACAATTTTACCGGCAGATGTTATTCTCGTTTGTACGGTCCTGTTGTAACACTTCTTGTCCACCACAGACCTCGCCTAGCCTGTAAAGTAATTGGTTTAGTGACATAATTTTCATTTTAAAACTTAGTGTTCATAGGCAAGTCATATGATGCTTAGTCTGTCTTTGTCTATCTTTTAATTGTATTTAAGATGGAAATGAAAAATACCAAATAGTAATGATGGACCTTTAAACCATAAATATCACGAAAATGTAAGTCCTCTTTATAAGGACTAGTTAGGGTCCTTGGAATTTTTTAATAAAAACCAAGATACAAACTTTTTACTTAAAAATGAGAAAATGTAAAAACGATGCGAGATGCGAAACATTCTTTATTCTTCAATATATTACAGTGGCGTACAGTCGAATATTGATGTGAAAAATACTATTTTTAACACGTTTTTATTAGCTTCACCTGTATGTTTGTATAACAAATTATGGGGTCGTATAGTATTCGATGCGGAGACTTCGGAAAAAATAAGCAAAAAATTCAAATATTTGAAAATTGTCAAAATTTGACACCTATGTCAGAATTATTACAATAACCGATAGTAATGAAACAAACGTTGGGTCGTATAGATATTGTCGCTAAGAATAGGGAAAAGTATAACAGAAATTCTACCCGTCAAAATAAAATTTTGACAATTTTTTTTTTTAATTTTGAAAATTTTTGTCGTTTTTTTTTATTCCTTGCGAATAACTTCGTTATTGTAAGTTTCAGAGAAAGACATTATATAACTATATTTATGGAACGTTCGAAGATGCGTCTTTTTTATTTTAAAAATTTTCGTCTAAGTATTATCAGTTTCGAGATATCAGGCAAAATATAGAAATCATATTTTGGCCGACATCTCGAAAACCGTAAGAGATACGAAAAAATAATAACAAGCTCAGATGTAGATTTCTTCGAGATACAACTTTTTAGCTATATAGACTTTTTCTTAAAGTTTATACTTTCTGAGAAAAATGGCAATTTATGAATATTACAAAATTTTCCTGAATGGAAAATGTCGAATAATTAACATTTTTAAAAAATTTGCAATATCGTTCTTTTTTTATAATTCGGCATAGACCATCGGGTTTGTTCGGGTTTGTATGTATGTTTGTTTGTAACCGACTTCTTTGAACCCGATTTTGACCCCTTTAAACGGTCAGATTTAATTTAAATTTTGTAGACTTATCAAGAACCGCTGACAATACAATAATCTACTAATCTAGCTCAATCTACTCAAAAAAAATTTTCTTTCTTAACAATAACTTAAACTAAAAAATGAAATTAAATATAGTTTAAAAAAACTAAAAAACACGCTTTAATAATAATTAATCAAACGAAAAAGCGGAAAATAAATATAGTTTACAATAATTCTTGAAATGAAGGTAGAAAATAATAATGAACGATAAACATTAGTATTATTGTGAAAAAAGCGTGGGGTGCTCGATATATGAAAAACATAGCACAAAGCGCCCCCGCACGTTGGTGGAACACTAAACAGTAATATATATCTTCAGGTTTTCGAAAATGTTTTTCTTCCTTCTGTCGCAATAGTTTTTGAAGGAAATAACTTTATATTTCAGCAGAATAACTGCCCTGTGCATACTGCAAGAAATACAGGTAACTGGTTTAGACAAAACAACGTAACAGGTCTACCTTGGTGCTCAAGAAATCCTGATTTAAATAAAATTGAAAATGTTTGGGGATTGATGGTAAAAAATGTACAAAATACATTTTAAACCACAGAATGAAATAGAGTTATTTGATAAAATAGAAGAAATTTGGGAAGAATTAACTCCAGATTACACCAGAAGTATTATTTCGTCAATGCCAAGAAGATTACGATTAGTGTTAGAATCCAATGGCGCAGCAATTAAATATTAGTATTTTGTTTATTGTTTGTTAATAAATTTACCCTTTTGGCTTTACTTTTGTAGTTTTTCTGGTATTACATTATAATTTTCTTATTTCGCGGCTGTAACTTAAACACAAAAATATTTATAAATAACCATTATTACTTATGGTAAAAAATCGCACATACAATAATTTACAGCTATGTATATAGCTGGTGTTCTATCCAGGTATTAGCAGCAAGATGAGAAACCCGTTTTACCCAATTTTGTTGTAATTGAGTTATGTATGGGTGGAGTGTACGAATTTATATGTCGTCAACTGTACATATACAAATGAAAATATTTTTAATTCAATACCGCCATGAGTCCGCCAAAAATGTTGACTTGTGTGTGTATTGGGGCAAGTCCGTTTCTTGCTTTTCTGAGATATTTATCTTAGATATTTATTGTTTTTGAGATAAATTGAGACTCGTCTTTTGTTATCGTTTTCCAAATTTCTTCCATTAATTAGTCGCGTATTTGTCATCGACCAATATAAGATCAAAACGATTGTAATGTGAAAGAGAACCAACACAAAAGCTTTTGTCCAATTTAGGACAAACTTAAACTACATCTTATCCTTTTAAGAAGTTCAGATAACTGTTCTTATTTTAGGACAAATTCGAAAGAAAGTTTTAAACTGGCATACAAAAAACCTCTTACAGAACAAGTATACGTGTTTCTACATTCTTTATTTTGTGCAAGCGATGGGAAACAGATAAAAATACTTGGAACTTTTATAAACAATGGAAAATGCATTTAAAAAACTCCTCGAACAGATGACCCGTTTACAAGTAATATTTAACAGTAAGATTCCTTTATCTATATTCTATTTATTTCTGAAATAAACCTAGTACTTCATTGTACAATCTTACAATAAACGTTACAATTTTGGTAATTTCCACAGGGATAGGTACGAGAAAACGGTGCTACACTTAATAGTGGTACTTTCAGCAGATATTAACCAATTTTATATTGTCTTGACTATTATTAGGGACAGGAGAATAAATAACTATTGACACATTCCCAATGTCTGACTAGAATAACCAATAGACATTTACCTTCAGATACGTCCAGCTTATCACGTGCGCTAACAAAAGTTTGTTGGGTGAAAAAATACGTCCGAGCGCATGGCTAACCGGTTAGATACCTTTTCACCCAGCAAAATTGGGCATGCGCACAAACCTCTTGTTATCGGTCTGTCCTTTAGCGACATGGTCAAAATACACTTCAAAACCGGGTCAGCGCTATTTTTCTTGTTGTTTTCTCTGTGGATTCCTTGTTGTTTATTATGGGTATTTAATATTTACGGTTTTCTAGTTTTTGTATAGTTCAGCGAATTGTGTTTGTGCTTTTAGTGACTCGGATACTCCGATTGGAATATACTAGCAACAGCCGTTGTATGATTTTATTATGCCGAAATAAGGGTAAAATACCGGGAATTTCGCATTTTCAGTAAATGGAGTAGTGGTATCTTATAAAGGTACCTTCATTTTATTATAATCAATTTAAACACATCTAATGAGGCCTAGGCTACACAAATAAGGTATGAAAATAAAGAGAAACACACACCAAGATGGATTATCCAGATGCATGTTTTGGTATATTTTATTTGCAGCCCTGCAATCTAAAATAAAATGGTACGCCTATTTGTCGGGCAATATATGTATTACTTCAAAAAGATTAAAAGACACTTTTCTCTATACATATTATATAAAAGAAAAAAGTTAATACCTAGGTATGTTTATATTAATCCAAGGGTGAAAGTATTTCACGGGTTAAGTTCTCGGGCAAAAACTTTTTCAAATTCTTGAACAAGAAATTGAATTGAAAATGTTTTACACGTCCCAAGTTTTTGCCAAATTGTAAAAATCAATACATGTTATATACCATAAGTTTTATCGTTTAATTGACTTGTTCTCTTCCTTTTTGAACTAAAAACACGACGACGAATCATTTTTAAACAAATTTTAGAAACAAACCCTTAAAAACAATTTTCTATCCTCAAAATCTGATGGATTTGCAACTACTAAAAATGCCAGAAACCACTACCTACCTTATTTCCCAACTTGATCAAAAACTGAGAAGAAATTTCAGTTTTTTTGGCAAGAATTTGGGGCAAATTTTAGCTGTTACACGTAAAAATAAATTTAAGGTTAACTTTTACAATTTCTTGAGCAAGAACAGTGCGCATGCCTAATCCGGTGTAGCTTTGTTTACATTCGCGAGGCCATAAATTTGCCAATTTCGTGATTATTGTTTGCTTATCTAAAGGTAAATATGGAATAACCTGGTATCAAATGTGTTGACTGTGATGTCATCAAAGAGTAATGTATAATTTATCCAATGTCATTACACTGACTTTGGAATAACAATACTAATTAGTACATTACTCTTTGATGTCATTTCCGAACTACCGACCTGTATTACAGGTGGAAAAAAAACGGTTTTTCGAACTTTGAGAAAGTTTTCATAAAACTATGTTTTTGAGCCATTTTATTATAAGGCATTTTAAAGTCCGCATCATATGGCATTTTTTTTTATTAATAGCTTTATTCAAAATTTGACTATGGCATCAAGTTGCTTCGATCGAGATGAAAATTAAGCAAAAAAATAGTAGTCACGTGATTCGCATTATCTGTCAAATTTTCATTTTTTCTAAAAATAAATTCAAAAGTGGTGTTATTTCTGAAAATATCGAAAAAAGTTATTGGAAAAAGTTTTTTTAAATTCAGTTTCTAGCTCACATGCAAAATTTCAGCTCCTCTAGATAATTTTGATTTTTTACCCACCACTAAAATTTATTTTCCACTTAATGAACACTTTACTGATGACACTGTGTTCTTTTTGTCTTAATATTAAGGTCTCGATTAAGGTGTATTACTTTCAGACACAAACTACGTTTTCAAAAATACTTATTTTATGAAGTTACCTTATACAGGGTCCAAAACAAATAAACTTTGCATCACATGCGACCAAATTTTAATAGCCCAATTTTGATTTTGTGGAAAAACACACATTTAACATACTTTAAAGAAAATGTATCTTAAATAAAGCCTTGTCAAAACTAAAAAGTTTTATGCAGGTTGCATCGAGTCGTCTAAAAGCCTGTTTACATTAGGTGCCGCATCGCCGCATGCAGTTTATAGCGAGGCAATTAATTGCATGACCGTTTACATCGCGTTTACATTATGAAGCAATTAATTTCAAGCAAGTATCTTGACAACAAATATTACCAATCCAAATATCAGCTGATTAAATAAGAGGTTATGTGTTTTGTTCATTTTCCTGTAGTTTCTGTAATTTTTTGTTGTGATTTCTGTTAATTAAAACATATTGTACTTTCAAAAATATATTATCATAAAGAAAATCACAAAAACCTACACCCAAACGCTTCAAAATACAAACAAATACTTTTGTAGAGGTTGTTTACATTTGTTATCAGGTTGGTAATGAAAATAATACTAGAAAAATCACTAAAATTGCATGCTATTTGCAATCAAATTAGAACATTTCCTAATTTCGTGCGATGCAAATAAAATTGCATCAGCTGATCAGAAAGTTACCAAAGCGCATGCCTTGAGGCAATTTTTTATTGCAATTGCATTGACTGCACCTAATGTAAACAGGCTTTTACTTTGCAAAAGTGATGCAATTTACAAAATATAGGTAAAAATCAAAATTATCTTATGCAGCTGAAATTTTGCACGTGGGCTAGAAACTGCATTTAAAAAACTTTTTCTAATAACTTTTTTCGATATTTTCAGAAATAACTTTTGAAGTATTTTTTGGAAAAAATTAAAATTTGACAGATCATGTGACTACTATTTTTTTTTGCTTAATTTTCATCTCGATCGAAGCAGAACTTAATGTTAAAGTCAAATTTTGAATAAAACTGATAATAAAAAAAAATCCCATATGATGCGGACTTTACTGGTGACACTGTATATTATTATATATTATCTTTCATCATAATTTAAAACATTCACTTTTAATGGGTACAAAATAAAAATTGGTGTTTCTTTCCGCGTAAAGTATACTTCGTACGAAGTCAGTTGAGACAACGTAAATATTGGGTGTACGATCAATTTACTGCATCACACACTGAAACTACAATACAAATATAACAAAATTTGTATTGATCGCTCCCTATACAGATGTTCGAAGATAGTCCACGTGGACTTGACAAGTCTGTTATCAATTTTTTTTTAGTTTTTTTTGTCTGTCTCAACTAAGGTCGTATACACTTTACGCCGAACTAATCTGAACCGCCGTACAACATTATAATTCCGGCGCAACTTGATAATAATACACAATTTGATCGAGTTAAGTTGTCTGCGAGTTGGGGAACATCTTGGAGCACTAACGTGCACATTTATAAGCACCCGCTCGTCATTAAGGAACATAATTGGAAATTGCACTGTGACACATGTGCAGCATGGGAAATGCATACTAATCGGGATTTATTTATGGCGAGAATAAAGGGAGGTTTTTAAGGTCTCCTTGACATTAATTATTCAGTGTGAGGTTGTAACGTGGAATAAATTAAGTAAATCCAGCACAGTTTTTTGACATTTTAACTTCTGGTCTTTTTTATAAATAAAATATTGATGAAAAGGAAAGAAAAATATAAAGGCTTCCTCCACAAATTTAATAGAATAAAATTCTTAGTTTAAGGGTATCTACATGTTTCGAACGTAGAAACGTTCATCCTCAGGAGACAGAAACATTTTTATTTTATGCTGATGGTGTTAGCAAAGGAGAAAATTGAAAATTAGAACCGTAATGGAGCTTTTATGGACTTAAAACTGAAGTGTAGAATAAACTTGATATAAAGAAAATAATGGTTAAACCATACTGAGTATTTAAAAACGTTATTAAAGGAGGTGTAATGCAACCAAATAAAATGGGGAAGAAAAACCTTTGTAAGAAGGTGTCGAAGATTATTTAAAATTATTTAAAAACCTTATCGAACATTATGTCTGTAAGGCATTATGAGGGTAAAATTGTAAAAACACAATAATATTATTCCGTAGTGAAGTGAAGTGAGGTTGAAGCCTCAGTACCCGAAAAATGCTTTTCACTACGGAATAAGATTTTTTAAATAATTTTAAATAATCTTCGACACCTTTTTAGAAAGGTTTTTCTTCCCCATTTTATCTGGTTGGTTTACACCTCCTTTAATAACGTTTTCAAATACTCAGTATGGTTTAACCATTATTAAATTTCTTTATATCAAGTTTCTTCTACCCTTCAGTTTTAAGTCCATAAAAGCTCCATTAAGGTTCTAATTTTCAATTTTCTCTTTTGCTAACACCATCAGCATAAAATAAAAAATTTTCTGTCTCCTGAGGATGAACGTTTCTACGTTCGAAACATGTAGATACCCTTAAACTAAGAATTTTATTCTATTACATTTTGTGGAGGTGATACTTTCAACTCCACTTTAAGTATGGACTATTTCTTCAAAATATTGATGCAGAGTGTCCCCAATTAGAGATATGACTATATCGACAATTTGACAAAATGGCAACCCTAGTTTCTTATTTAAAGTAATACTGCGAGGATAATGCAATAATCAAATAGTAAATATTTTTCGAAAAGAAACATCTAAAACCCAAAAACAAATGTTGTAAAATCGGTTTTGCATTTTTAATAGTTAAACCAGCAATAAAAAAAAACCTTCAGATAGCAGAGACAACAGCGTTGCGAAATATCACTAAAATTCGTCATCACAATAACCCTTTGCATAATCAATCAAATCAGTTATTATACGAAGAACGCCTTACCATGTCCCATAGCTGTAAAGCATGCGCACGTGCACCTCTTCTGCAGTACAAACATCTACACTGCACCAAAGCAGACACCTACACAAATACTATCACAGTAAGTCGCTAACAAAACACACAACTAATACTTCTACAACAGCTTACTACTGCTTCAAATCAGCACTGCAAATTCCCTCCCTGAAATAGTGGGGTCCTCATAGCCGTGAAGCATGGGCATGTGTTATCTCTTCTGAAGCACAAACACGTACACTGCACCAAAAGCCTTAAGCCTACACAAACACCTTTAAAGTAAGCTGTAATCAAGCACAGTAGTAACCAAACCCTAGGTGCACCGGTACCTAGGTCTAGGTGAAGTGCGAAGCAAAGCAAGCACTAGACGTGCAGAGTAGAAATACTAAGCGAGTGGTCTGAAGGTTTATACGCCTGTGGCACATGGACTTTAGGCGGTAGGCAGCCCCATTAGGGCTAAATTAGACACTACTCTGCTTTACAGGGTGCAGGTCTGTAGAAGATTCTCCTCGAAAAAAAAAATTACCACAAAGTTTGCCAAAAAAGCTAAAACCCTGTCGTTGATCCAGGACCTGTGCATTGGAAAGGATTTCAACCAAAGACCAACAAGAAAGCATCCAACCTTCACCCTAACAGAAACCAACGTTGTACAATCGCTAAACCAATTTTTTTTTGTATAAAGTCTAAATGTATGTTGTAACTATTGTTCTCTAAGACATGAATTCTAGTAACATTACATTAAGACCCAGACCCAGAGGCTGAAGGATCTTGGTCGATGGCCTTTTGGGGACACAATATGTGTTATCTTCTTAATAAATAACAATATATAAAATAATAATAAAATAAATAGTTAAGCCAATGGCATTTTTAAATGAGGAATAAAAAACGTAGATTACCAAGCGGCTAACCAAGATATTTTTTATAAAACAACACAAACAGGTACTCAGATAATGGTAATTGTTCTTATAGAAAGTGATCTCGGAATGTTCATGAAACTAAAGCTTCTACCTACAGCTTCAGATCAGCACTGCAAGTTCTCACTGTAAACTGCAAATAAATAAATAAGTACGAAGACAAAACCAAAACCTAGGTACGCCCGTACCTAGGCCTAGGTGAAAGCACGCACTAGGCTTGCAGAGCCGAAATACTGAGCGAGTAGTCTGAAGGTTTATATGCCTATGGCGCAGAAATCACAGAAACTCGGGGAGTTTAGTCGATAGGCAGCCCCATCAGGATTGAATTCGACACTAGTCTGCGTCACAGGGTGCCAGTCTTTTGATTTTTACCCTACCACATAGAGGAAGAAAAAATAAAACTGTCTACGGTTTCAGTTCTTAAAATTTTGAAATATTTACGAGAAGAAGATTCTCCTCGAAAAAACAACTTAACTAAATAAGCAAAACGGAGCCCTACTTACAAGAATATCTAGGAACTCTCTTTTTGCATTATTGTTTGTTGTTCAATGTTGATTTTGATTCATGTGATGATGGAGGTAAATAATATGTACGAACATTCCTTTTAGATAAATAAACACTAAACTTGTGACAAAAAAAAATAGAATTGAACGAACCAACGAGCACAAAAAGTACTAAAGGTTAATGCTTTAAAACTAAAAATTATTAATTTTGAAGAAGTAGTCCATACTCAAAGTGGAGTTAAATGATATAGAAAAAAGAAAAGCACAAAGTCTTAGAATGATTCATAGTAACTTGAATCGACATGTTTCGAGTGTAGAAACACTCATCATCAAGAAAACGAAGCAAATGGTACAAATGCTGATGTTGTTAGCAGTAGAGAAAATAATAAGTGAGACTAAGCCGTAATGGAGCTTTCAATGTTACATACGAGGAATGAAAAAATGTGAATAGTCAAAAAGACAGAAAAGACCTCAGCATACTGAAAAGTTCTTGGGTGGGAAATGAAGAGAAAAAAGAAAAATTAAATTAGGAAGTTTTAAAAAGACTTTGTAAAAATCATTTTCAAGTGTAAGTAATGAAAAATCTTTAGTTTAATTTAACTATGTCAGAGACATGCGAAGGTGGTAAAAAAAGAGGGAAAGAAAAAAGAAAACATCGTTTTTCGTAAAATTCATGTAGATGCTTTCATTAAGTTTGAAATAAAATACTGTTGGGGCCCAGTTACTCCAGCAGAAGTTAACCTGACACGTGCTGGTTGCAGTGGAACTTCTTTAAAAGATGTTCTAGTAAAACAAAACTTTTTTTAAAATTCTTTAAAAATCTTTTAAAACTTATTTTTGCACACAATGTGTAAGTTTTAACTCCTGCTGGGGTAACTGGGCCGTAACAAGCCTAGTGCCCCAACAGTATTTTATTTCAAGCTAAATGAAAGCATCTACATGAATTTTACGAAAAACAATTTTTTCTTTTTTCTATTCCTCTTTTTTTACCACCTTCACATGTCTCCGACATAGTTAAATTAAACTAAAGATGTTTTATTACTTACACTTGAAAATTATTTTTACAAAGTCTTTTTAAAACTCCCAAATTTTTCATTTTTCTCCTTATTTCCCACCCAAGACAGTGGCTTTGCACTGGTCCTTGACTTTTCAGTATGCTGAAGTATTTTCTGTCTTTTTGACTATTCAAATTTTTTCACTCCTCGTACCGTAATGTACCATTGAAAGCTCCATTACGGCTTAGTCTCACTTGTTATTTTCTCTACTGCTCACAACAGCAGCATTTGTACCATTTGCTTCGTTTTTCTGATGATGAGTGTTTCTACACTCGAAACATGTCGATTCAATTTATTATGAATCATTCTAGGTTCGCATAGTTATTCGAATAAAAAATTGTGGAGAAAGACTATGTGCTTTTCTTTTTTCTATAAAAATTATTAGATTTACGAAAATGAATATAAAGAGTTGTAAAACCCTAGTAGAAAAGTTATCATCGGTCAAAGTAACCATCGGCTGCTGACGGACATCTTCGCAGACAACATGAGGTATCACGCCTCAATAATGACCGGGAAGAAATTTTGTCTTGGGGTGACAGTAACCAAGTCGAATTTAACGCTCAAAAAACCCAGGCAGCAGTTTTCTCTAAGAAGGTTAACATTGCAGAACCCGATATCGTTATGGCAGGACACGCAATTCCACTCACTTAGTCTATTGATTTGCTAGGTGTCAACCTGGGAGGAAATATGTCTTGGCATAATCACATTGTGGCAATCGCCAGGGCAGCTTCGCAGAAGCTCGGTATACTTTTCCGTACCAAAAAGTTGTATACACCTCAACAACTTTTGACACTCTATAAAGCCCAGATTCGACCATCAGTGGAATACTGCTCTCAAATCTGGAGTTCTGCACCGAAGCATACCCTTCGGTTGTTGGATTCCATCCAAAGGAGAGCCGTTCGTCTAATCGGCGACCACGAGCTGACTAAGAACCTCGACAGCTTAGAATATCGAAGACAGGGTTGGTGATTTGACTCTCTTCTACAGATATTTCCATGGCAAGTGTTCGACAGATATTGCCCGCTCGATTCCACCTAGAGTAATGCATAGCAGAAACACACGACGAACCACTGCCGCCCATCCCTATGTGGTTTAACTTAGGACACCCAGAACATCATTATTTCAGAACTCTTTCATTTGGAGGACGTCATCTTTGTGGAACGGCCTTTTTGAGACCGGTTTCCAACCGAATATAACCTCCAACGATTCAAGAAAAACGTGAATCGCTTTCTTCGCACACGCACCGCTCCCAGAGCGCCTTAAAGGATTTTTCCTATAGTGCTTGTGCTCGATCATAAAAAAAAAATTTGCAGTGTTTGCATTCATATTATTCGAATCCGCAAGAAAATGCAAAAATTTGTTAAAAACTGTACCCAACAACTATTTTGTGGTAAATTTATAATTTGGTAGCCCTGACATTACGCCTGCCACAAATGTTTTTCAGGTTACATTTAAAGTCGATCACTCATTTTTGACATGTGCCATTAAAAGCTGAGGAAATTTTAGTGCATAGCTCGTTTCATTTTCACCATCATCATCATCATCATCATAATCATTTCATTATCTTAAAAACTATCCAGGTCGCATAGATGAATAACGGAATACGACGGATTAATATAGCAGGAAATAATGCCCAATATTCATCAGTAGCTTTCAACAGTATATACAAAATTTGCAAAGCTTACCCAGAAGTATTTCATAAGCCAGATGATAAATCAAATTCTTTCTTACCAAAGAGGATTGGATGGTCTGATAATGAAAAACGATATCGGGTAGTGGATAAGTCACCACAAGAGCACACCGATGAAAATCTGACGAATATTCTAGAAAATCTTGAACCGCAATACGAAAACGAGTATTTCTTACAAAAGTTGAAAAAAGAAAAACAGAAATACTTCGCAAACATGCAACAAGCACAGAAAAAATGGAAAAAATTAACTAAACGAAATAATTATATGCAACCTCAAACTACCTATAATCCACAGAAGCCTTTTTTGTGGATGAAATTAATAGGTCTTCTCGACTACAAGCCAAAGTTCAGATTGAAAGATATTAACGGGGTTGTCTTCAAACAAAACAGGTATAGGGTCCAAGAAAAGCTAGCTTTGGACTCGGACATTGTTGATTCAAAAAGGGTTAAAAAAGGTGAAGAGTGTTCTCATTTTCGAACGAAGTCAAACGAAGAGAAAAAAGAAAGTTTTAAAAATAAAGGTTACGTCCAAGAGAAGTGGAACTCGGCCGAACCAGAGAAAAAGGTAAAACTTGTAAAAAGTAATGTAACCAATGAAGAAAGTAACAGTAAATTAACAAATGGAGACACTACCTTCGTCCAAAGTGATACGCCGTTTACGGAAACTAATACGAAACCTCGAAATGTTATCGAAACCAATACACCAGTTAACCAAACACCTTTGGAGAATAACATGACTCCAAACAACAACTTTACGACTCTCGAAAACATCACGAAAACATGTTCTACATCACCTGGGAAAATAGTTATTACAATTGGGAAAGCTGACGTGACACCTACGGAAAATAGCTTAAATCCTTTGGATAATAACATACCGCCTATGGAAAATAATATAACGACTGTGAATGACACAACGCCAACGAAAAGTGATAAAACAAATCTGAGAAAAAACGTTACGTCTGAGAGTATGCCCACAAAAAAGGCAACCTATCAAGCAAGCAATGTAACGGTTAAGGAAAATAGAATAATGCCTATTCAAGAACGTATAGCAACACCGGCCGAAGATCACAGAACGCCTGTAAAAAGTAGCTTACAGACGCATAAAAGTGAAGTAAGGACTAAGGAAAGTAGCATTATGCCTGTGAAAAGCAAATTCCAAAGTCATAAAAGTGAAGTAACGACTAATGAAAGTAGCATTATGCCTGTGAAAAGCAAATCCCAAAGTCATAAAAGTGAAGTAAGGACTGAGGAAAGTAGCATTATGCCTGTGAAAAGCACATTCCAAAGTCATAAAAATGAAGTAAGGACTGAGGAAAGTAGCATTATGCCTGGGAAAAGCAAATTCGAAAGTCAAAAAAGTGAAGTAAGGACTGAGAAAAGTAGCATTATGCCTGTGAAAAGCAAATTCCAAAGTCATAAAAGTGAAGTAAGGACAGAGGAAAGTAGCATTATGCCTGTGAAAAGCAAAATCCAAAGTCATAAAAGTGAAGTAAGGACCAAGGAAAGTAGCATTATGCCTGTGAAAAGCAAATTCCAAAGTGATAAAAGTGAAGTAAGGACTAAGGAAAGTAGCATTATGCCTCTGAAAAGCAAATTCCAAAGTCATAAAAGTGAAGTAAGGACTAAGGAAAGTAGCATTATGCCTGTGAAAAGCAAATTCCAAAGTCATAAAAGTGAAGTAAGGACTGAGGAAAGTAGCATTATTCCTGTGAAACGCATATTCCAAAGTCATAAAAGTGAAGTAAGGACTGAGGAAAGTAGCATTATGCCTGTGAAAAGCAGATTCCAAAGTAATAAAAGTGAAGTAAAGGCTGAGGAAAGTAGCATTATGCCTGTGAAAAGGAGTTTACAGAGTCAGAGTAGTGACGTAACGACTGTGAAACATAGCTTAACGTCTGTGAACAGTGGCATACCAAACGGTAACAATTTAATAGGCAAAGTCGTGGTTGCAAACGACACAACGCCTTCGATAAGCACTATAACTATTGACAGACGTAACGTAACGCCAATGAAAAATAAACTAAAGAAAAATAAACAAGTAGAAGAAAATATAACCCATGCAAGTAACCGTGAATCAAGAAAAACTAGAGTGAGGCTTTATAACAATATAATAACGCCTGTAGAAAAGTTTATAGTGCCTGTGCTCAGTAGCATAACGATTCGTGCCAGTAGCTTAACACGTATCAATAAGAAGAAAGTTAGCCAAAACCCTGGGAATAGTAAAACATCTTTGAAAAACAAAAACCCATCCAAAATTACGAAGCCTGAAGAGGATCAAAACGCGCTGCTGTTAAATAGGGTCAGGCATATGTGTAAAAGTGAATTTTGTTCTTTGACAGGGCCCTGCAAGACAGTTTTGTATGAAAAGAAAAAAAATGAACAACAATCAATTTATAACATTAAACATCCATTGAATAACCAGTCACTCCCATAGCAACAATAAAAATTACTTTTGAAGGTTTTTGTTATTTTTTATGTTTTAAACATATAAATTTATGCTTTCAGGTTTGAATAGGATAATAATTCTAGAAATAAAAATGATGATGATGATTGAGATGATTTTAAATTGTTTTATCTACAACCATTTAATAATAGGTGCATAATACTTCTGATAATAAGAGCATTATGCTATCCATAATACAACAAGTGTAATTATCATAAAACAACAAGTGTAATTATTATATTTTCCATATGAACTCAACTTTTTTTCTGATAATAAGAGCATTATACTATCCATAATACAACAAGTGTAATTATCATAAAACAACAAGTGTAATTATTATATTTCCCATATGAACTCAACTTTTTTCAGGCACTGTATAAATGGATGGTTTTAGATAAAGTATAGTATTTGACTCGCGTCTAATGAACCATAATACACTCGGATGATTTACAACACTCGCCTTTGGCTCGTGCCGTAAACTTCATCCTCGTTTTATTATGGCCTACATTATACGCTCGTTAAATAATATACTATTATCTACGACAGTGCCATTATGACGTATTTAGCATCATCATTTAGATGTCATTATGACCTTCATAATAGCACTTAGTGCCATTATGAATTCATAATAACATCCAAATGTTAAGATACAAAAACAAAAAGAAAGTCGGTGCAAAATATTTATTTGCTATTATTACTTAGAAAAACGGATTGCATATATTTATTGTAAACATCCGAAGGGACACTTTCGGATTCAGAATATCCCGTATTTAAATTATTTTTGGCCAACACTTTGCATACAATAGAAAATTAGACGGCAATAATGACGTCGTCAAAATCGAAATTGAAACAATCAAAAATGCGGTTACCATTATATCGACTAATATGGACACCTGAAAATTTTTAAAATTACGAAAACATTATCTGATATCAATGAAATTTAGACGAATAAAATCTATTTGCACTGTCCTAGATTAAATTTTGAATGATACACGTTCGATATGAACATTGTTAATGAAACTTGTGCAATTAAACCACTCGGCTAACGCTTCGTGGTGTAACGTCGCACACGTTTCATTATAGTGTTCATATCGAACTAGTATCATTAATAACTATAAGATAATCTATACGAAAGAAGACTGTACGCAATTACAGCATAATTTAAATAGAGTTTCTGATTGATTTGTATGTAACAAAATTCATTTGAATGTTAAAAAGTGTTCTGTGATGTCGTTTTCGCGAAAATTATTTTTTTTACGATGACTATTATGTAAGTGACATAAGACTTGACCGGAAAAATGAAGTTAAGGACCTTGGAGTAATTTTCCAGACAAATATGAAATTAAACAATAATTATATACATATTATAAATAGGGCTTATAAGTGTTTGGGTTTTGTCATTAGAAATAGCAAAAGTGATAGGATAGCAACAATTATTAAATTGTACAATGCTTTGGTCAGACCATATCTGGAATATGCAAGCCAAATTTGGATGCCCACTGCTTTAACTTTCACTAACCATATTGGAAAGTACAGAAGCGTTTTCTAAGTTTTTTATGTCAGAAAAAATAAAGCATATTATTATCCGTATACGGTTTCATACAGGGCAATGTTGAATAGTTGTCAATTTACAACTTTATTGCATAGAAGAAACAAAATAGCTTACATGTTTCTATACTATATTATCATTTATGCCAAATACGAAGAATGTGGTTTAATTAATTACATAGGCATTAAAGTACCAAAGATTAACCTTAGAATTACAAATAATGATTTATTTAATATAAGTGAAAATATATCCCCGTTACGAAGTATGTTGGTACAGTGCAATGAATTATAAGGAAAACTTTTGATATATTTATTGTTAGTGTTAAAAAACTATTTAACAATAATGCAGAGATTTAAAATTTTTGTTTCATTATTTTGTTATTAGTGCAACTAATCTTAGTTAAGTACTTAGATTTTTTCTAGTTTCTAAGCCTTTACCTGTAAGTACATACAGGGTTAGGAAAAATTACCAGAACGGTCGATTATTTCAAAATATACAGGGGTTATCAAAAAACGTCTTATATAAAAAATGTAGGGCTGTTAAAAATCTACATATCGGTGATAAATTGAAATAGACAGGGTCGCCTACAAAGTTCTGGAGAATGATAGTTATATTTTTTTAAATGGAACACCCTGTATATTTTTACATTTTTAAATTCCACATAAAATTATAATTATTTTTTATTTAATGCACTAATAGTCTATACTTCATAGTTTCCGAGATATTGACTCTCGAAAAGTGACATTTTTGAACTTTGACAGCTTATAATTTTCTAACAGTTCGTCTTAGAGCAAAACGGCTTACATGTCCCTATCTTCAATTTTTATTATCTTCCCAAAAAAATCAACTTCCAGTTAAACCGGAACAACTATATTTCCTGCTTTCGAGTTACATCCGGTTTACCGGAAGTTGATTTTTTTGGGAATATAATAAAAATTGAAGATAGGGACATGTAAGCCGTTTTGCTCTAAGACGAACTGTTAGAAAGTTATAAGCTGTCAAAGTTCAAAAATGTCACTTTTCGAGAGTCAATATCTCGGAAACTATGAAGTATAGACTATTAGTGCATTTAATAAAAATAATTATAATTTTATGTGGAATATAAAAATGTAAAATTATACAGGGTGTTCCATTTAAAAAAATATAACTATCATTCTCCACAACTTTGTGGGCGACCCTGTATATTTCAATTTATCACCTGTATACCCCTGTATATTTTGAAATAATCGACCGTTCTGGTAATTTTTCCTAACCCTGTATAGGAAGTATCCTAAGTGTGTTTGTAAAGCAAACAATAAATAAATAAATTAATAAATAAAATACAGTTTTGTCAAATAAATATGGGTTTATTGAAAAGGTGGCGTGTAATTTCTTTTATACGATTGCTTTGTTTCAGCGGAAGGAAATAAGCTGGTGCCATACATAAAAGACACCGTTCCTAAATTAGGCCTTCCTGGATAGTAGATCATATTAGGTTTCACGGTATTTTTTAAATTATTTATTTCCCAACGTTTCGGAACGTCCAGAATATTGTCTGAGGGCCCGTTTCGGATATTTTTTTTGTGCGTCTCGGTAACCTTTGAGTTATCGGCCATACCATCTTCCTGGGCCCACAGTTTAACAACTTTAAGGCCCTCCGAATTCTGAACCGTTGAGGGATTACTTGATATCTTCGGATTCGGCTCAATTTTATAATTACAGTCTTTCTTTAAAGACAATTTTGAATATTGTGTTTTTTTAGGCTTTTCAATATACCTTAAATTAGTAGTAGATTTTAACTTTTTATCAAGGTTCTTTGCGATTTTAAGAGTGCTTTTTCCACTGTTTCGAATCGGAGTTTGTTTCACTTTGGTCTTAGCCTGCTGACTAGGATAACGAGTCACCATCTCCTTGCTTGGTTTCTTGGGTTTGTTCGACTTCATCGGCTCCATTGGTTTCAAAATATTATGAGATTGAATCTTTTTATGCTTCCCTGAACAAGAAAGCAAACTTGACAATGGCGGCTTTGAACTCGTTGACTCTGAACTATTAAGTGTTTGTGGACACGGAGTAAATTGAGTCAATAGGGTATTCTTCATTGACTCTACATTTTTTTCGAGCTCTTGTAGCTTGCCATTAGTCTTCTCCAGACAGCGAGTCACCTTTGGCATTTTGTTTATCTTTGGTTTTAAATGGTTAGGGAATTGTTGAATACTCCAAATGGGTTGTCTTGGATAAGATGTTATCTGTGGTATATTGCTATTCATCGATTTCATTGATTCCAAATTCATTCGAGGCTTGAATTTTGGACAAGGTGTAAGCTGTTGAATGCTATTGGGCGTCTCTGCACAAGATGGCTCGGGGATGGTATTTGTTGGTTTTACTGGTCCTAATTGTTCCAGGCTAATTTGAGTGTTATGGTTATAACGGTTTTGTGAGCAAGGATGATACATATGCGGCATTATGGTTGTAAACAAGGTTTTTGATAGCAACTGCTTCTGGGACTTAACAGGTGTAGGCCTATTGTTCATCATAGGCATTATGGTATCTATCTGCCGATTGTTTAAGCAACTATTTTTCCCCTTACTCAATTTTTGCAAACAATACTGGCATTCATTACTAATTTTTCGAACATGTTTTAAATTCCCAAAGAGGTTATTTCTCTGCAAGTCCATTCCATTTTTGTATAAACCACTTAGAGTTGGCGTGGGGTAAAAGGCATTCCTTATTGCGGATTGTACCAGCTTAATGTAGTAAGCCATCTGTCCGCTTAATAGTTGCAAGATGGATAACGAATGAAAATAAAAATGATGATGAAGAGTACAAAAAATTTTGAGTTTTATTATCACAATTTGAAAATGACTTATGCCGTCATACTTGACATGTAACACAAGGGATTTTTTGGAGAGGTCCTTCACACGAGCGTTTTTAGATTGTCCTATCGTACGTCTCAACTCGACAATCTGAGAAATAGAAAAGCAATTGGGCCAGCTATGGATTTTACCTTTTACTATTATAATTTCTATATTTTACTTAATTATTTAACTTCTACATATTATTATGTATATACTAACTAACTTCACACATATGATTTCTTTTTTTTTTGCTATTGTGGATTGTGAGTGTTTAATATGTATGGCTTTTGTGTAGTTTAGTGAACTGTGTTTGTGCCATTATTGGCTCGGGTACAATGACTAGTAAAAATCATTGTATGATTTTATTATGCCTAAATAGAAGTAAATACGGGTATTTCGTATTTTCAGTAAGTATGAAGTAGTAATAGTTCTTGATATTATATAATTTTATTTTATTATAATCAATTTAAACACATTTAACTAAGCTTAGGCCACATTCGTTCGTTGCAGTGCGCATGCCTATTCCTGTGTGATTTTGTTTACATGCGCAAGGTCATAAATTTGCAACTCTCTATCAGATACAAGGTGGGCTACTGAAAGGTTATACAGGGTATTTGAGGAGGAAAGGGCAATATTTTGGGAATGTGTTCAGAGGGTGAAAATAAGAGAAATAAAGCCATATGTTTTAGTTCGATTCTCAACCATTCCTGAAATAATAGGTTCTAAAGTTTTTGTAAGTTAATTTTTATTTTAAAAGCGATTAATTGCAGGTACTGCAGTACAAACTAACTTAAAGAATATTTTCAAAAACCTCTCCACCAACTTCAATACATTTTTCGGCACGTTTGGTAATCGCTCGGGTAGCACGTTGGATTCAGTCGGGATTATTTTTTATAAAAGCTGCAGAATTGAAAATTCGATCGCGGAGTGCTTCTCTCGTTTCCACTCGTGTTTCATATACTAGCGATTTTATCCATCTCCAAAGGTAATAATCAAGCGGGTTTAAGTCTGGTGACCTCGGTGGCCAAACTCGCGGACCACCTCTGCCAATCCAGCGATTAGGAAAACGATAATTCAAGAAATTTCGCACACGGAGACTAAAATGAGCTGGGGCTCCATCATGTTGGAAGTACAGTCGTGTTCAATGAGGTGTGGGACAATGTTTGTGCTTTGTAACCTTGCCTGTGGTTTTCCAGAGTTCATAAAAGTGTTGTACAAGATTTCACTTAACAGGACCGCATGCATTAATTTCAGGGGATTTTGAAAAATATAGAAATTAATGTAAATATTTATCATGTTTAACTAAAAATTTTTAAAACAAATGTGAAAATTTTAAACACAAGACACCACCTACCTCTAAAAAATACACGTTAAAAATCAGACAAATATTGTGAAGATAAAAGTTTATGTTAAAAACATCTCAATAAAATTATTACATTATTACAAATTAACTGTTATCATAAGAAACAAACTAAAAATAAGTAATCATTATTTTTTCAAGAAGGTCTATTAATATTTTGTCATCACCTGTTTCCAAAATCTCTTCCAGTCGACGCGGAATTGATAAGTAGAGATTTTGCATTAATTCTGCATCATTACTAAGCTCATCCCAGGTTCTCTCAACGGCAGTTACAAGGTCATTTTTATTTTGTGGCCGAAAGTTATGATCGTATAGTTTTTTTGTCATAAGGCCCCATACGTTTTCTAAAATATAAATATCTGGACTCCTTGCTGGCCACGGCAGTGTTTCTATATTGTTATGTTGTAGCCATTCCCTTATAATTCCAGCGTTGTGCAATGGACAGTTATCCTGTTGATAAAAAAAAGTTATTTCCGGGAGTGTTCTGAGATACTGGGTAACATTACATTTTCTCCAAGTCCACTAATGCTCATCCATGCCCATACATTGACTGAGAAGCGTCCGGACCTGTCACAGTTATTTACATAGCGTTCATTGAATCTACTGTTACGCGGACGATATACCCTAATCTGCCCGTTAAATGTCGATTGAAATATTTTTTCATCGGTAAAAACTATTCGGTCCCATTCTTTCCTAAGTCTATTATTCAAACAAAAAATAATTCTTGCCTGTTTATGTTCATTATTCAGTCTAATTTTTTTTGCAGCTATACGATTACTTAAATTAGAATGTTTTATTCTCCGACATGCTGTTATTCTGGAGCCAGGAAAACGTGTTTGCTCTATAGCAGTTAGGGCTATTTCAAACGGATTCTGTTGCAAATATTCAAGAAGCGCATTATCTTCTTCCTCAGTTGAAATCCTTGCTCTTCCCGGGGCCTTCTTCTTTTCCAGTGTCCCATCTCTTTCCCATCTATTTTTAATTTTCTGTATTGTATTTTTATTTGTATGCATTATATGAGCAATATCTCTAAGGGGCAGACCATCTCCTATATAACCAATAACTTGCGCTTTTTGGACTAAATTTAACTCTGGCATTTTCCTTTATATATTTTGACTTCGATAGTTATTGTCAATGAAAATTTAATGTCATACGCAAGCCTGATTTACAACACATCACAATCGCTGTCCCACACCTCATTGAACACGACTGTACATTCGTTGTCGAACATTTAACGGAACTTCATCCAAAATGTGTATCAAATGGTCATCCAAAAACCGTAAATATCCTTCTCCAGTAAGACGCCCATCCATTTCAAATGGACCAAACAACTGGTCGTTGAGCATTCCACACCATACATTAATACTGCATCGATGTTGAAAGTTTCGTTCAAATGTAGCATGAGGGTTTTCATCTGACCACCGATGTTCATTGTGGCAATTATTAATTCCATCACGAGTGAACTGAGCTTCATCGCTAAATAAAATGTATTTGTGCAGACTTCGATTTGGATGGATCAATTCACAAAATTTTGCCCTTGAAGCAGGATCACCATCTAGAAGATGTTGAACGGGTTGAACGTGAAAAGGTTTTAAACCGTTTTTTCTAAGTGACTCCCATACGGCTAGATGTGATGGTATACGAAGTTCATTTGCAACCAGTCTCGTATTTATACCTGAGTTCTCTGCGATAATATCCAGAACATTTTCTTCATTTTCCACATCTAGACCCTGCACTCTTTCAGAAACAATTCTCACGCTTGGAAACATTCCAGTTTCCTGAGCACTTGCAAATACTTTTTGATAAACTCTTCTGTTAGGAACTCTTCGATTTGGAAAACGACGCCGATATTCATGAAATGCGCGCATCGCATTATCGTTACAGTAACCATACACGAATATCATGTCGGCATACTCCCTGTGACTGAATGCGCGGGGCATTGTAAGCATGAAAATCCTGGTTCATGTCAAAACTATCAATAAAAATGTATCGGACGTTTAAAACTTAAGCCTCCTTCATTATTTTAATATAAAAAAAAATTCAAAACCGATTATTTCAGAAATGGTTGAGAATCGAACTAAAACATATGGGTCTTATCTTCACCCTCTGAACACATTTCCAAAATATTGCCCTTTCCTCCCCAAACACCCTGTATATCAGCGATCCCCAAACACCCTGTATATCAGCGAGGGAAGTGCGGGACAAAGATATCTGTCGATTTCTTATGTGTGCTGGATTATAAATAGGGCTGGGCGATATTGAAATTCCAATATCGAATATCGATATTAAAAATCGATATTATTGATATATCGATATATTAATATTTTATTTTTTAAATATCGTTTTTCGATATATCGATAATATATATTATCGATAAAACATAAAAATATTATATAATAAAGACAGTGTCACCAGTAAAGTCCGCATCATATGGGATTTTTTTATTAATAGCTTTATTCAAAATTTGACTTTGGCATCAAGTTCTGCTTCGATCGAGATGAAAATTAAGCAAGAAAATAGTAGTCACGTGATTCGCCTTATCTGTCAAATTTAAATTTTTTCCAAAAAATAATTCAAAAGTTTGTTCGGGTTTGTTCGTTTCGTTGTAGGTATTTCTGAAAAAATCGAAAAAAGTTATTAGAAAAAGTTTTTCTAAATGCAGTTTCTAGACCACATGCAAAATTTCAGCTGCAAATTTTGATTTTTTACCTATAACTTGTAAATTGCACCACTTTTGCAAAATAAGACTCAACGCAACCTACATAAAACTTCTCAGTTTTGACAAGGCTTTTTTTCAGATACATTTTCTTTAAAGTAGCGCCATAATAAATGTGTGTTTTTCCACAAAAACGTTATTATGGCATAGCTTAATAATAAATTATAATATAGGGGTTTTAAATTAAATCGTTGAAAATAGATAAACTTTACGTTGTTAAACTAAAATTTATTTTCCACTTTAAAAACCCTTTACTGAAGATACTGTGTTCTTTTTTGTCTTAATATTAAGGTGTATTACTTTCAGACAGAAACTACGTTTTCAGAAATACGTATTTTATGAAGTTACCTTAACAGAGTCAAAAACAAATAAACTTTGCATCACATGCGACCAAATTTTCATAGCCCAATTTTGATTTTGTAGAAAAACACACATTTATTATGGCGCTACTTGAAAGAAAATGTATCTGAAATAAAGCATTGTCAAAACTAAGAAGTTTTATGTAGGTTGCGTTGAGTCTTATTTTGTAAAAGTGGTGCAATTTACAAAATATAGGTAAAAAATCAAAATTATCTTATGCAGCTGAAATTTTGCATGTGGACTAGAAACTGCTTTTAAAAAAACTTTTTCTAATAACCTTTTTCGATATTTTCAAAAATAACCTCACTTTTGAAATATTTTTTTTGAAAAAAGTAAAATTTGACAGATAATCACGTGACTACTATTTTTTTGCTTAATTTTCATCTCGATCGAAGCAGAAGTTGATGCTAAAGTCAAATTTTGAAAAAAGCTATTAATAAAAAAAATCCCATATGATGCGGACTTTACTGGTGACACTGTATATCAATATTTTCTCATGTGCCCTGTAAAACTCGGTACCTACCTTCATTTCAAGGGGAGACTCTAATTATGAAAACATGAAGAAAAAAGATTGAATTAAATATTGGTCCTTAAATGTGTTATAAGGGCGATATTGAAATTCCAATCGAATATCAATATAGTCGATATATCGATAATATCGATAAACCGATATTTTATTTTTTAAATATCGTTTATCGATATATCGAATTTCTGCCCAGCCCTAATTATAACAATATTATTATTTGAATAAAGAAGTTCAGAAAGGATATAACGAAAAATAAAATTATATAAAAAAGGGCCTTACATTGTTAGAAAACTTATCTATTTCTTATCATCACTTGCGGGTATGATCTATAAATTTCTTCTAATGTAAACACCGCCGAATACGCATTGCAAAAATTGTTCATCCGGCAACAAAACACACATAAACATTTCGTGACCTGCCACTCTATAAAATTTATTTTGTGCAAAGTGAACAAGGCCCAGTGCCAACAACAACAACAAAATGCGGACAAAGTCTGCCACTTCAGGTATGAATTGCATTCGCAAACACGACACTATTCACACTCTCCAGCTCCGGGAATTTGCTTTAGAGTTATTTTTTCGACAAGTAATGGTTTGTATCTCATAAATAAAATCGGGGTTCTTTATAATTGTTGTTTAAAATTCCGAGTGACAATAATTTATAGGATTTTTGTGTATTAAGAGTGCAATATACAGGGCCGCTTTTATGTATGGAAACGATCGATTATTTGCTAAAGTGAGATAGCTAGCGAAGAATGTTAAATAAAACTTTTAGGGTTTTTAGAAATCTATTACGCTGCACATAAACTAAGTATACAGGATCAGTCAAAAAGCCATGGAAGAACAAAGTTACTTTATTTTAAATGGAACCCCCTCGTATATTATTCAATATTTCAATTATTTAAAAAATTCTAAAAAAAAAATGTTAAGCACACCATATACCCAATCTTAACCGTTTTCGAGATATCGAGTTTCGAATATCGTTTTCAAATAAATCTAATAACAATAATAAAAAAGACAAACTAAGTTTTAGTAAACAACAATTTGAAATCCTATTTTATAAGGTGCTCAAAGTGTCTACCGTTTACCTCCTGGCAGTAATGAATTCGGTAAACAAAATTTTGTAGCGAATCTAAAAGGATATTGGGAGCAATACTGGAAATTTCATGCATTATTCTTTGTTGCAAATCTTCGATATTTTGTGGCCTATTTTTGTACACTAAATTTTTGATATGGCCCCGCAGAAAAAAGTCAAGAGGGGACATATCAGAAGACCTAGCAGGCCATTCAATTGCACCCCTGCGCCCGATCCATTTACCAGGAAAAGTTTCCTCTAGATATTCCCTCACCATCCGTCCAAAATGTCGTGGAGCCCCATCTTGTTGAAACCATATTTGTTCAGCCGGTAAATTGGGATTATTATGGTTCGGGAATGATCGTCTGAGCTGTGGAACAATATTCTCTTGTAAAAGTAATAAATATCGTTTAGAGTTCAAATTTCCATGTATAAAATAGGGTCCTATGACGTTTCCACCAATAATACCACACCAAACATTGGTTTTTTTGTGGTCGTTGGGTATGAACTTGTTCCATCCAAGGAGGATTTTGGTCTGACCAATATCTACAGTTGTGTCGATTTACGTGCCCGTTTAAACAAAACGTTGATTCATCAGAAAATAAAATGTGGTTGACAAAGTTGACATTTTGATTTAATTTATCCATAATGATTTTTTAGGTTAAGTTATAGTAAATACATCTTGAATAAACGTCTATGATTAACATGTTCCCCATACATCCTGTTATTCCGTTATATATACAGTTAGGTACCCATACACCGCTAAGTTAGGTCAAATAAGTTAGGAACAACTATAGGTTAAGTTGATCAGGGGGGCATCTTAGGATGCCCCATCTGGACTTCGCCTATTTCAGAGTAGTACCCTTAATTTTTTTTATTTTAAACCTGTACTAGAATTTATTTTTTTATTTTTTTTATTCTGAAATAAAGACATTTATTATTAGTATTATTATTATTATTATTATTATTATTATTATTATTATTATTATTTCGCAAAACTGAATTCTGCGATCAAAATCGTCTTTACTCAATTCTTGTAACAAATTACTTTTATATGGTTTGAATTTTTTTCTTTTGGTAATTTTTTGAATGGAATATCGACTCATATTATGATTTAAAGCCCGCTGTTGCGTCGAATTTATTGGATTTTCTACCACATCTAACATGACATTTAGAGAATTTTCTTCATTAGTAACGCTTACCGGTCTTCCACTTTTTGGTCGATCTTTCACACCTCCAGTTTCATGGAAACGTCGCAATGTTTTGGAAACAATTGATTTAGTTATAGGTTCCCGATCTGGATGCAATTTATTAAAAATATTCACCACTTGGGTAAAACTCCGTGTTCTTTCGCCGTACCCTATCATCATTAAAATTTCAATGCGCTCGGTATCACTTAAACGTGCCATTTTTACGCGAAAATTGTTTCCCAAATTGTAAATGTAAGTATTTTTGGCATATCTGTTGTCAAGATGACAAAACAACATGGTTATGAAGATAAATATTTTCTAAGGTAACTTGATGGACTAGAAAATTAATGAATGTAATGAAAACGATATTCGAAACTCGATATCTCGAAAAGGGTTAAGATTGGGTATGTGGTGTGCCTAACATTTTTTTTTAGAATCTTGTAAATAATTGAAATATTAAATAATATACAGGGGGTTCCATTTAAAATAAAGTAACTTTGTTCTTCCATGGCTTTTTGACTGATCCTGTATACTTAGTTTATATGCAGTGTAATAGATTTCTAAAAACCCTAAAAGTTTTGTATTTACCATTCTTCGCTAGCTATCTTACTTTAGCAAATAATCGACCGTTTCCATACATAAAAGCGACCCTGTATAACAACTCAAACCGCAACTGTAGCACCGAATGCTTCTTCTAGAGATTAAGATCCTCTTATTCTAACCTTATTTAGAACTTTTTTTTTACTGATAATTTAATTATTTTGTTATACCCACATATTTGATTTCCCATCTATTGGGTAATGAAACTACAAGGTCTCCGAATTACAACACGAGTAGGGGAAACCCAATTTTTACTATAAACGTAGTGGATTTAGCATTCAAGGTGTATAGCCTCATATAGGTCATGAGTTCAAATAAGGAAAGTTTTACTGATACGCTTGAAAGGTCAATTTAGCAAGAAGTAGTTTATATAAACCTACGTGGACGATCATGTTAAACAGGTAACATGAACAGCGCCATTTTTTCATCTTTTTTATGTCGTAATTGGTCATTTTTTAAAATATTTTACTTATACGTTACATAAGCTCACTGTCCCTTGATTTAAATCAACTTCTAAAGGCACATTATTTTAATTCAAATGGTTATCCTGAAACCCTATGAACAACAGGAAGCGTGGCACTCTGGGATGTTTAAGAATAGACAAAGATCCGGTCACGGCAAAAAAGGAGATCGGTACATTCAGAAACAAAATAGTAAATACCTGGAAAATCAATCAGAAAATATTATCTACGGTTTATAAATTCTATAACATTATTTATGTATTTGTTTGAAGATGGTAGACAATGAAGTAATATCAAAAAAATTACCTTATCGGACTTTCATTGTCTTTATTTTGTAACTTAACACAACGTTTCGGTTAGTTAGTATCTCTAACCGTTTTTAAGTGTAAACTAAATTACAATTCTAAGGCTACTGCCTTAAATACTATTCATGTGCAGTGAAGCTTGATGACTCTGCCTACGTGCTTATGGGAGTGTGTAGTTTGAGCTGTTGGTTTTGGACAAGAAGAGGCTTTCAGATATTGGGGATATCTATACTTGGTTTACTAAATATATGGGTATTTTGATTCATGAAAGCTGCTTCTTTGAACTTTCGTTTTCTCCAGTGCTGTTCCGTGTCCAAAACCTTGGCTTCTGACCACTGTCTATTATACTGGTTAGTCCATACATGTTGCGCTATACCTGATCTTGAAGTTTCACCTCTTTGAGTATGTAAAACATAAAAACTTCAGTGTATAGGAAACCCACTCACACAGGGCAATACCTTAATCACGGATCGAATTATTCAAACTCCATAAAACAGGGCATAATTCAAACTCTTTATCACAGAGCATCTAACGTTTGCAACAATCCGGAAGGCCTTAATATTGAAATTTCAATATTTTATGTCAAATGGATTTCTGTAAAGATTAGAAGGATAACGCGAGTGTGGCGAATCGTACATTGGAGAAACAAAAAGACCTCTTCCCGTACGAGTAACAAAACATCTGAAACATACTCAAAGAGGTGAAACTTCAAGATCAGGTATAGCGGAACATGTATGGACTAACCAGCATAATATACAGTGATCAGAAGCCAAGGTTTTGGACACGGAACACCACTGAAGAAAACGAAAGTTCAAAGAAGCAGCTTTTATGAATCAAAATACCCATATATTTAGTAAACGAAGTATAGATATCCCCAATATCTGGAAGCCTTTTCTTGCCCAAAACCAACAGCTCAAACTTCATACTCCAATAAGCACGTAGGCGGAGTCATGAAGCTTCATTGCACATGGATAGTATTTAAGACAGTAGCCTTAGAATTGTAATTTAGTTTACACTTGAAAACGGTTAGAGATACTAACTAACCGAAACGTTGTGTTAAGTAACAAAATAAAGACAATGGAAGTCCGACAAGGTCATTTTTTTGATTATTTATGTATAATCCATGCGGCATAGAGAAATATTATCATCATTTTTCGATAACGAAGAAAGCCCTCGCTCTTATAGAAAACATTTGGGAACAGAACTTCTGACAGATTACTGGAAAGTTTCACGTAACTTTATATTAACGCGATGGTTAAATCTAGTTGTAGCCCGTCGTTTGCGGTTTAATTTATTGAAATTTTGACATGTAGCAACAGTAGCAACAAACAAAGGATGTCGTAATGCAATTAGTATACGACCGAAACGAATCCTGCAGGAAATTTAACACCCAGGGATTATTTGGGAGGATTAATATTAATTATTCGGAAGATCCGAGTGAAAACTCGGGAAAGTCGTCGTGACTAGGCACATAAACATACTGAACACACGGAGATGTGGTTTGGCTTGAAGACACAATCGTCAAATATCAAGTTTAAAATTGTATATTATGTTACAAGACGCGGTAGATTATCCCGATGCATGACTTGGTAGATTTTATTTGCAGCACTGTACTGTACTGATTCCAATTAGATACACCATTAAATATCAAACTATAAGAATGACGGATGTCCGAGAAAAGTTGACAACCCAGTTTTAGACGTATTGGAGGTGGTTTGGCCGCCATTGTGGAGTTAATCGTAACTCTAACCTTAAATCTGTCGTTATAATGCAGTGCCTCGGCAACAGATGTCTCAAATTCACTGATGTGATGTCGTGGTGTGGCCGCATATCGTATTTTATTGGAATTTTTAATGATATAAGCATTTTTAACGGACAATAAAATAGGAGGTTCTCAATTCCAGCCGAATGTATGTTTTTGATAATACCTAATAGTTATGTACGCTGATTACTCCGAGGTAATTGGACCGATTTCCACAATGATTTTACCGTTGCATTAGGTGTTAAATGTTAAACAAATAAAAGTAGATAAAAAGCGACAGCAAGTATAACTAAAATAGGTTTTATTTCGTCGAAAAATAGCAAAATACGTAATACACTAATACAAACAAACTGGATGTTTCTTAAGTAAGAAAGAAAAACCTACTTATTTTAACCATTTTGAAAAGTAGTAATAATTGCAAATAAAAACCAAGTTATACAAACCGCACATCATTTATATTTTACCCAACATATACGTTGTAGCCTAGGTATGTATTAAATAGTGAGACTCCTCATTTAATTCTGTTAAAAATAGAATACATGGCAGTCAATATGTTTTAATGTAATTAACGTTGGGACGTCAAAAGGTTGAAAATATTATATGCTACAAAGCAATTAAAAATAGGGACATTTTCAAGTCTAGACTATACTATAGGTAGGAAAATAAATGTAAGCTACTTAAATCTAGGATAGGTGTACTTATGAAAAATCAAGTTTTACGATAAGCTATAAAAATAAATTTAAAAAAACTCATGCAGCAAGTCAAACAGATATGCGACAACAATGTTTTAATTTAGCAGTGAAAAGGCCTGTCGTTAGTGGCTCCACCAACACACTTTATTTTTGATGACTTATTGGTGCCATCTATAAATTTAACGTAGCAGATTTAGGAAATCTGCTTATATGACCTTCTTATAGTTTGATATTCAATGGATACACCTATTTTTCTTGCAGCATATTGCTTCAAAACCTTTAAAAGATAGTTTTCTCTATACTTATATTTATAGGAAACAGTAAATATCTATGTTTATATGCGCGGAATCCGTTTAAGTTTTGAGCCATCGCATTCTAGTGGGTGCCAGCGTTGATCTGTTTTCTGGTCTGCAAAATGGCAGAGATTTTCGGAGAAAACGCAATATATATAATATCCCTATACTGGATTGTGATGCACCTTGTGGTTTATTTAGCTGTTTATTTAGTTGTCTACCTTTCGATTATTACCAGTGTGACTGCCTTTTATATTGGAGTTAATTCCGCTGGGATGGCGCTACAGTGTATTGATGGCCGCTTTGTTTTTGCAAAGAGGCTTTTAGTATATTTTACCGTCGTTCTTGGAATTGCTTGGGTAAGGTCTGCCTGTAGAGTCCTAACAAGGACGAAACGGCCGTCGTGGTCTATCTACCCTAGGGTATCCATTAAACTTGGATCCCTATGTATTCCAATATAAAAAATAGTTACACACTTATCCGATATGCCACAATATTCTCTTTTAGTTATTTTCGCGGACACACTTCATCTACTAAGTAACTGGTAATATATATCCCATATAGGATGAAATCAATAAATAGCTTTTTAATTGAATGATTTACTTATTTTGGTTGATCGTTATCTAAAAATTTTTAATCGATTTTGTGGCGTACCTACTTAAATTTCTACTTTCTATATCTGGTTCAGGCAAATTAACAATCGTTGTAAAAAGTTTCTTCATGGAAATCGTTCAACTTCGATCGGGTTCAACATGTGTGGAAAATTACACGGCCTTATATAAACCATGCGAGTTTACAAATTGTAAGTTATAAGAAACTTTTTTCTTGGTTTTACGAGTTTTCCGGCTCGTTTATATCAATATTTTTTTATTAAGAAATAAACTTTTGTTGAAAGAAGAAACTACGTCTTTGTAACGAATAAAAAGAACAATAAATTTTACCTAAAAAAAAGTTTCTAACGTAGAATCGGTGTATTCACCCGTATTTAAAGGTGACAACCAGAAAGTTGTGAGTATTTTTAAACACAATAAGGCACTTAAATGTAAAAGATAGTAATAATCTCTTACATTTTTAACATGCAGAATATAAGATATAAAATGCTAAACTTTAAAACATATAATAAAAAACTCTTCGCCCGTATCTCTCTGAAACAATTTATTTCTTTGGATTGTCGTGGAATTAGCAAAATTAAGACCTTTATAATTCAATTTGGCTTAAATAAGGTAACTTTTAACGATTTTCAAATGCGTTCAATAACCAAAGTCTCTTCAAGGACCGCTGACCGTTACGTCATATTATCCATATTTGCGGTACGTCGTAAATTAATTCAGTCAGTTTGACTTTTACCGGTGGTCAAGGATATGATTTTTCTTAGGCTTGATCTACATAAGGACGGATGCATGTGAATACAAGCGTGTTTTTCTAATTTTTAATTATTATTTTTATAGGTTTAATGCAGTCAGAAATAAGTAGTTTATTTAGGGTAAAAGGTATCATGGGATGAAACATTTTGTTTTTAAAGTTCAGTATGAAAAAAAACTTAAATTTACGGAAAAATAAATAAAACTCATTTATAAAATTTAAAATTGACTTATATTTTTTTTTGTCTAGTGAGTGCATCTCTAGTGCATCAGTCTATAAATTTTTTTCAAATATTTTCATCTTATTTATAAAACCGTAAAGAAGAAAATATACTAAAAAATTACAAAACAACAAAATACAGTTTTTTAATAATTAAAATTAATCATCTCCGCATGGATCATAATAATCAGAGTCGTCCAAGTGAATAATAAGGGTAAGATTATCTGAAGCATCGATAAATCTTTCCCGTTCCCACACATTATTTATAATCCTATTAGTGTAAGTACGTAATTTTTCCATTTTTCCACTGTTACATTTTCTATAGCTTTATTCCACAGGCCCAAAGCTACGTCATTTGTTACAGGATCCATAAAACTTATTTTTGCATCATAATAGCGCTTACACTCCGATGAAACCATTTCAATAGGATTAAAGTGGCAATAATATACAGGAAGTCTTAAAACTCGATGTCCATGTTACAATGCTAGTTCGTCGAACCTATTGAAATAAAATAAAAATAATTTGAAAATAAAATACAGCGCTTTCCAGATTACTTGTAACGTTCGGGTGGGATATGCTGCTTTACTATTATCCAGATCTGATCCTTCATTGCAAATGGTGAAACCGGAATTTGTCTTTGTTCTAACCATGCATTAAGTAATCTTTTTGACCAATTTGTATTTGGAATTTTTTTAATTAGCCCAGAATGATAGGTGACGTTATCCATGATAATAAGCGACGGTTCTTCCAAATTTGTTAACAATTTTCCTTCAAACCATTTCTTAAAGTTTTCACTATTCATCGAATCATGATAATCACCAGCTTTCAGGCCAGACCTAAATATCAAACTGGCATTATTCACAAATCCATTTTCTGAACCAGCATGTAGAATAATATACCGTACACCCTTTGACGATTTTTTTAACTGTATGAAGAGTATCTATCATCTTGCCAACTTCGCATTTACTGTATATCTAGGTTTCATCCAGAAAAACAGGTTTTAAGGGAAAAACATTTTCCCAAAGCATCAGAAACTCTCTAAAATAGATAGGTATTTAAAAAAACATTGCCCTATATTTTCAATGTTTATTACTTTTGTTTTTACAATACCTGAAGTGGAACCACAGACAATCGTAATCGACAATTTCCCCTTACGTCTTTCCCCGTCTCGCCTTGGCTCAAGGTCAATCTACATAAATAGCTACCACAGACGATCGCTTTAGCCAACTTAACGATTTTATCGCATCGAAAGAAGTCGACTGACAAGTGGACGCCGCTAAAGCTTGTCGACGAACAACCTAACCTCAGAAATCGTGTTTGTTTACTTTGTTTTGAATTTTAAATGGTTTTTCGCATTTGGGTGGTTTAATAATAATATATCTTTATAATTATAATACTAATATTATTATATATCTTTATTCTCAACCAACTTAAAAAGTTTATTACAGAGAATATAACACCAAATATATAATAATATAAAATCACAAATAATCATGTTTAGTACCTAACTGTTAATAACTCCATCGAAATTATTTAAAAAAACAAATATATATATAATAACCATTTACGAAATAATAATACGTTAAAGTTAGTTTAGTTTTAAAAATTTTTGGTATTTTTAGTTTTTGTTTAAAAATCCATAATTTCGATATTTCTTAATTTTTTTCGGTAAACTGTTGCAAATTGTTATTCCTTTATATAATACTGATCATTGGCTAAAAGTACTCTACCATAGGTGTATGAATATCATTGTTTTTGTCTCGTGATGTAAATAATGATGGTCGAAGGAAATATTATATTCGATTGTTTTTCTTTAATAATAATAGTGTATTAGAATACATAGTTTTAACTTATAAAGCTTTCTAAAATTAAATATCCGTTTAGTTCATACAAATTTATAGGTTTTTCGGAGAAAGCGAAAAACACAGTAAGTATGTACCTACATGGTTTTCTGTTTTTAGACAATGGAGTCTGCAGTAAAAAGAATGAGAGTAAATTCCAGGCATTGGGATTTACTCCTAGATATCTTAGAGGTGCATCCTGAAATGATTACAGGCAAATTTGCGTGCCAAATTGCTAAACAAAAATCTCTGGAGTTGTGGAAGGATGCAGCCACAAAATAAAATGCGTTGGGCCTAGGGGAAAAAACCATGATAAATGAAAGCTTGCTGTGCAAAACTGAAAATATAAAACAAAAATGAAGGTGGTGGAAATAAAAACATTTTATTAGATAATATACAAGAAAAATTATTAAAAACTTAAAATTTAGAGACTACAATAAACAGTAAACAAACACAAATACCAAAACAATTTAAAAATATAACCTATATTCTTCTTCTTTTTATTGTTAATTACTGGCTTTTAATCATAAACGGGGAATTATAGGAAATATTTTTAAAATGGATAATAGGTCTTTATCGACAAAACGGAAACGCCCGAACAGAAGACGATTTCGATAAGTAGATTAACCGTGGTACGAAATCTCGATCGCTTCGACAAGAAGGCGATCGACTTCTCCTTGTCGATCGATATAAAAGCGATTGTTCGTGGTTCGCCTTCTGCTTTATTATATCTACTTACCTCATAGACTGTGTTAAAGGGTCTTTCCGGCATTACTTTCTCTTTGAAAATATACAAATAATTTAAAATTAATGCTTGTTCTTTTTCACAATACAGCGATATTGTTGAAATACTGTTGAATAAAAATGTCACTGTCAAAAATAAAAATAAAATTTTTTTGACTGGTAAAATTATACGACATTCATTATTCACGCAAATTTACTATCTCACCTAGTTCACGAATGTTAGAAAGATAAGCATTAGTCGTGACGTAACGGTTAGCGGTCATTGATCAGACTTAACCTACATTTTTTAATGATTGTTATATGGTATTGAGATCAAAAGAAGATAAGTTATGGGACTAAACCCAATAAATCATCTCACCGTAACACTTCCCCTATTAGCGCCCTACAACGAAACATAGATGATTTATAGTGCCTATATAAAAATATCCCATTAAAAAAAGGATTGCTGCAGGAAATCCCATATCAGGAACAATAAAATATTCTTTGCAGCTTATATGCTCTAATAGCTTCTATCAATTTTATTTTATATGGCATGTTCCCATAATTGTTCACACATGTTACGAACCAGTCGAACTTCAAGTTGCAATTGAAGGGTATTGCCTTATATGTATGTAATTTACAGAACAGCTGCACTTCCTAAAGTTATTTAAAGCTGTCGCGTTGCTAGGCCAGGCATTCGTACTACGTAGTGTTGCGTCTGCTATACACATTGCCATTTTAAATGGCAATTAACACTGCAGTTCAAACAACGACCTTGTTATTTGTGTGTCATATATTTGTATAGTCATCGGAAAGTCCTTGATATGTTCAATGAAAAATACAGCCAATTCACAGTGTCTATACTTAAAACCCGATATTATATGCAGTGACGTAGCAGTCGAAACCATGGAAACTGCCAAAATACTGTGTTATCATTGGCGGTTTGCCTTGATTTCCATGGTTTCGACTGCTGCGTCACTGCATATAATATTGGGTTTTGAGTATAGTACCGTGCGAGCAGAAATTATTTGCATCAAAGAGGGCCTTGCATCTAAGGACGTAATGCTTAACCGTAGAGCTTAATACCTGTTGGGTGTCGGTAACTATCTGAATTAACAATCAATCAGTTATTCCGTCATCTTTAACAGTCGTTACTAGTAATTTGATTCATCGATAATTTTTCCAATTTCTTGAACAATTCACTCAATGGGCTTTACGGAACAGCACAAAACATTCATGGTTGAAGCGTATTTTCGAAACGTGGTTAGAGTAAATGGTAAGTGGCAATACAATCCGGGTTTGTGCATGGACGATTTTCACAAACATTTTCCTAACCTTGCTTTTATTGCTGGGGAATTTGATCATTGCCTGAAAAGAACCGTGGCTGTGCTTAGAGAAACAGGTTCTATACAACACAAAAAAGGAGCAAGAAGACCATCTGTAAAAACAGAAGAACTTGTTGCAAACGTTCGTGAAATAATGCTGAGAGATGCTGGTCAACACTTTCGAAAATATGAAGAGACGTGTGAATTTATGCTTGGAGCATCATGGCGGTGGCCAATTTCAGCAATTTATGTAATTATTTTTCTTTTTCTTTCTGTATATTCTTACTTTGTTAATTTTGTATACAACAAAAATAAATTTGTATTGGTCTACTTATTTTATTACTCATTAGTTTGAAAAATCATATCATAATATGAATTTGACAAAATTTTAACCTAGATTTGATTAGATATATCGTCCCCATATCATTACGTTCACTACGTTTTTTAATCCAAGCCCTCTTTGATGCAAATAATTTTTGCTCGCACGGTATAACAATTAAGTGGATCCCATATTGTTAAAAATAGTGTTAAAAGTGGTCGTCCTGATATATCTGAGTAGAAAAAAAAACGTATCTAGATTTTTTTACAAGAGAAGTTTTATCCCCACAAAACCATCAATTCGTCCCCTCCCCTATCTCACAAACTGTCGTATCTCATTATTTTTAAATTTGAGATGAGTCGTCTAGAATTTTACTTTTGCATGTACTTCAATCTCACCAAGTGTCGTACCTCAATCTATAATACCTTATGAGATAGGACAGTTAAAACAATGGGCACATGTCAAAAACTTATATAAGTATATGCATGATACCGCAAATTTAAAAACGCGCCTCCTGTAAAATTTGTAAAACTGAGATACGACAGTTCGTGAGCTAGGGGACGAATTGTTTAAGAGTTATTGGACGATGACCCTGACAGACAAGAGCAATTTTGTGAAATAATGATTGAGCAGATAATCACGCACTGATTGTCCAAAGAATATGTTTTTCAGATGAAGCTACGTCTGCTGTAAATGATCAGGTTAATAGACATAATGGGCTCAGGAAAATCCTTATTGGTTCATAGAAAATCATACCCAGTATATTGAAAATGTTAACGTCTGGGCGGGCATTGTTGAAAAATGTCTCAATTTCCTACACAATGATATTTTATTAAGAAAATTATACAGTATTGGGATAAGGGGAAATACACATAAACTACTTCAAAGTTATTTAAGCTATCGTAAACAATTTGTTCCAATTTGGGGAAAGAAAAAGTTCGGAAAAAGAAATAATATGTGGAGTTCCACGAGGATCAATATTAGGTCCGTGATTATTCTTAATTTACATTAATTCCGTTTCCAACTTGAACTTAAAGGGCAATTTAAAGCTATTTGCAGATGATACGACAATTATTTATTTTGCTGAAACTCTTGCAGAAATGTATTTTGATATTAATAATGATTTAAAAATACTTCTTTCTTGGCTTCAATCAAATAAACTTACGTTTAATTTAAAAAACTTTTCTTTTATGTTAATAACTAAAAATAAAATAAATGCCATCATTAACCCCTTAACATTTAATAATGAAAATATTCAATATGCAAAAACGACAAAATTTTTAGGATTAGTTTTAGACGAAAATTTAAATTGGAAAGGCCATATCCAGTATCTATATTATCAACTCGATATCTCCTTTGGTATCTGTTTTGTACAGAGCTAGATATTTTATTCCTTTGAAATACTTTAAAAATATATATTTTCATTAATATATTCAAAATTACAATACTTAGCTTCTGCATGGGGATCTGCTTGTTTATCAAACTTAAAACCATTACAAAAATTGCAAAATAAAGTTATTAAATGTATACACAAATTATCGCATTTAGAACCAATTGTTAATCTATATAGACCGAAAGGGTATTTACACGTTCAAAACATTTATAAATTAAAAATATATATTCTAATTCACTCTATTATTTTAAAAGAAAAAAAATAAAACATAACACTTCAGGAGAATAAGACATGACATGATCATAACACCAGACATTGTATAAATTATGAAACTATACCAGTAAAAAGTAATTTCGGAACAAAATCGCTTTTATATGACGGAATAATAAAATATAACAATCTTCCAAAAACTATCAGAAAAATTAAAAAATTGGCAACTTTTAAAAAACAATTAAAGAGATAATTATTTACTTAATTAAATTATTTATACCATTTTTTTTTAAATTGATTTTATTAAGGAATTAAATTGGATTAACTTCAATTTTTTTATTGTTATTTTTTTAATGGTTATTATTTTCTATATTATGTTGTCACTTTTCATGTAATGAACTGTAAAAGTTAGTTTGGAATAAAGACATTTTGAAAGTTAAAAATGTAAAAAATGCATTTAAAAGAAATATATTCGACGAAGACTGGGCGGTATTTTATTTAAAAGGTTGATCCTTTTCTTTATCAATACCCTGTATAGTACAGCATAACTTTAAAACGTCATCGTGCACACCGAAACCGTAAAATCGAGGCCCGTAGGGCAAAAAAGACGGACCTAATTTAATATATCCCGGGAATCACATTCCTTTTTCACACAGGCCTACTTGTATTAACACTAGAATTTTTTTTAGCGGAAACATTTTCTCGGGCAGACGTCGTGTAAATTGAGTGGGACTGCAATCATTTATTCGGCTCTTGTTTGTGTGACACGCCATTATTTCGAAGCACACTGTCCTCATTCTAAGTTGAAATTTAGACCATGAATGCGAAGAAAACGCTTTGTCAGCCCTGCGGACTCATTTTTAGCAAAAATAATTGGAAAAACGTTTTTTTTTGTAATTCTTTTCATACTAGAATGTTGACATTTCGCTTAGTTGTCCGTTGTCACAAAAAAACATCTTTCTAACAGCCTACGGGGTGTGGTGCCTGGACTGGCGCAACATAGCAAGTCGGATGCAAATTTTAAGGTGTTTATTTCAGACTGATAACTTATTTTCATGTGAGAAATTTTCAGTTATAATCTCCCTAGCAGCAGAATTATTACCGATCATTTTTTTAAGGTCACGAATGGATTTGTTGATAGAAAATTATCCCGAGTCGAAGACGAGGGAAATTTTTTATCAACAAAAACATGAGAGAAACCAAGAAAAAAATTATCGAGAATTAATTCTGCTGCGTGGGAGATTCGGTAAGAAAATTTCATAAATTGGAGTTTCTATTAATGTTTCTGAAATGTTAGTAATAAACCTTAGTTACTAACAAGTAAAATCAACTTCTATTGTAAAAGGACAGTGCGTCATATTAAACTAAACTCATCGGAAATATGTTTTTTAAAGTTATATTTGAATTTAAAACTATAAAGACATTGGATTTCAGATAACAAATTTGTTATTTAATGTTTCTCACATTTTAGTAATAAACATGAGTTACTAACTGCTCAAGTTCTTTAGCAATTGAACTTGTTATTACCAAAAGCATTGAATATCAAACTATATAAGAATGACGGATGTCCGAGAAAAGTTGACAACCCATTTTTTGACGTATTGGAGCTGGTTTAACCGCCATTGTGGAGTTGATCGTAACTCTAACCTTAAATCTGTCGCCTGTCTGTCGTTATAATGCAGCGCCTCGGCAACAGATGTCTCAAATTCACTGATGTGATGTCGTGGTGTTGCCGCATATCGTATTTTATTGGAATTTTTAAGAATTCAAGCATTTTTAACAGACAATAAAATAGGAGGTTTTCAATTCCAGCCGAATCTATGTTTTTGATAATAATATGTACGCTGATTACTCCGGGGTAATTGGACAGGCTTTCATAATGATTTTACCGTTGCATTAGGTGTTAAATGTTAAACAAATAAAAGTAAAAAAGCGACAGCAAGTATAACTAAAATAGGTTTTATTTCGTCGAAAAATAGCAAAATACGTAATACACTAATACAAACAAACTGAATGTTTCTTAAGTAAGAAAGTAAAACCTACTTATTATAACCATTTTGAAAAGTAGTAATAATTGCAAAAAAAAAACAAGTTATACAAACCGCACATCATTCAACATATACGTTGTAGCCTATGTAGATATTGAATAGTGACCATCGTCATTTAGTTCTGTTAGAAATAGAATACATGACGGTCAATATGTTTTCATGTAATTAACGTTGGGACGTCAAAAGGTTGAAAATATTATATGCTACAAAGCAATTAAAAAATAGGTACATTTTTAGGTCTAGACGTGGATAGGTGTAGGTACTTATGTGAAATCAAGTTTTACGATAAGCTATAAAAATTAATTTAAAAAACTCATGCAGCAAGTCAAACTGACAGGCGGCAACAATGATTTAATTTAGCAGTGAAAAGGTTAGTCGCTTTCTTGGTGGTAAACTCATTGTGCCATCTATGAATTTGACGTAGTAGATTTAGGAAATCGGCTCATAATACGGCCTTCTTATAGTTTGATATTCAATGCCAAAAGGAATCATTTATTACACAATATTATTGTAACAATAAATATCACGGGTACGACTAAAAAACTGATTGTTACTTGCTGGTTTGTCTCACCTGTCACTTCGAAATGACTTATTGCCATTTAAATTAAAATGAAGTCGTACTTAGTAGTATACCTACCTAAGAAAAATTATCACTTATTAATTTCATTAGGTTAATAGGCTATAGACTATCGCGAAAATTTCATAAATTTATTTTCAACCAATTAAAAGGCTCCTTTTTGTTTATGTTGCTTATAGCAACGGGAGACTATCGCGATAGTCTATAGCCTATTAACCTAATAAAATTATTAAGTGATCATTTTTCTTAGGTATACTACTACGACTCAATTTTAATTCAAATGTCAAGTCATTTCGAAGTGACAGGTGAGACAATCCAATGTCTTTATAGTTTTAAATTCAAATATAACTTTAAAAAACATATTTCCGATAAGTTTAGTTTAATATGACGCACTGTATTTATACAATAGAAGTTGATTTTACTTGTTAGTAACTAAGGTTTATTACTAAAATTTCAGAAACATTAAAAGAAACTCCAATTTATGAAATTTTCTTACCGAATCTCCCACGCAGCAGAATTAATTCCCGATAATTTTTTTCTTGGTTTTACTCATGTTTTTGTTGATAAAAAATTTCCCTCGTCTTCGACTCGGGATAATTTTCTATTAACAAAACCATTCGTTCTGCTGCTAGGGAGATTATAAGTGATAATTAATAGAGAATAATTGTGGCATATCGGACAAGTGTTTTACTGTTTTTTTTATATTGGAATACACAGGGATCCAAGCACAATGAATACCCTGGGGCGGGTAGACCACGACGGCCGTTTCGTCCTTACGGACTTTACGGGCAGCCATAACCCAAGCAATTCCGACAGCAGCGGTAAGATGTATTAAAAGCCTTTTAGAAAAGTAAAGCGGACATCTATGGTACACCGAAGCGCCATCCCAGCGGAATTAACTCCAATACAAAAGGCAGTCACACTGGTAATAATCGAAAGGTAGACAAATAAATGAACCACGAAGTGCATCACAATCCAGTATAGGGAACGCTATTTGCGTTATCACCGAAACAGTCTGCAGTTTAGAAACAGATGACGCAGCCACATCCACTAGAATGCGCGCAATCCGTTAAGGAAAGCCATAAAAATGTTTAGAAAATAATATAGTGTCCGCGAAAATAATTAAAAGGGAATAATTGTGGCATACTTTAATTATGTAAAAAATGGTTAATACCCGTAAATGTAATCCTTTATGTTACATCACAATGTCCATTTAAGCCTACATTTACACCGTTTAAAACTTTAAATATATTATAATAGTGGACCATGCCCGTGGCCAAACAATAAAGGTTAAAGTGGTGTTGGCTATACTGTAACATATGCGGCTTTCGGAAACTTTTGCATTTGCGAAAATTGTTTGAAAACAATTAGAAAGGCAAATTGCGTAAAGTTCTTGCGGGGTTATGGAATTGTAACACTTATTTTGCATTAAAAGTTATTATTATAGGTAGATAGTCTCCCAGTTTTGTTTGACCGTATAGTCGTTGCTTAAGAAGATACACACTTTTCAATCGGTAGATCATAGATGGACAACATTACACTGCTTCTAATAGCTGATGATCCACGTTAAACCGTAAGTCTTTAGCAACGAACGAAGATAAACAAATCCGAATAAACAAACCACAGAAAAAACACAGAGCGATAGTACACTTGAAATTCATCAATTAAGATCAATATTTACTGGACACTGCAAGTTGAGGAAGAAACTAGCTCTGATCGGCGTCGAAGCTGAATGCCTGGATAAGGATGAAACTCCGCTACACTTCCTGGGCACCTGCGGAGACCTGGGAAGACTCAGACATCAGGTGTTCGGATCGGCGGTTCTTCAAACGGAACACATTACGGCAATGACACACACAAGTAGCGATATACTTTTTTTATAAGAAGGGCAGGACTCTTCGGCGAGGACGAGGCGTGGTGGTTAGAGTGGTTGAGGGAAAACTCTGGTATAGGCAAGAAGGATCGCCGGTTGGTACATTACCAGTTGGCTTATCCTGGTGGGATTTTGAATAATAAACAAAATATTCTTTTTTAAAAGTGTTAAATTAGAATTGTTTTAATATAACCTAAAATTAGTTTTATCTCTTGTTTCGTGTATTATATGGTTAATTTTTTCGTTCATATTAAATCTTTATTTATACCTATATAAAATAGTAACATAAACATTTTATAATAATTTCGTTTTAAATAGAGAATATTATTATACATTAAAGATCCTATTGCAAT
Organism: Polydrusus pterygomalis; assembly: GCA_963969555.1. Lineage (NCBI taxonomy): Eukaryota > Metazoa > Arthropoda > Insecta > Coleoptera > Curculionidae > Polydrusus > Polydrusus pterygomalis. The sequence continues at coordinate 15,865,595 of OZ018383.1, forward strand.
CACAAAAATATAATTGATATTTATTGTAAAGCCCATTAAAGTAGAAATATCGAAATTTAATTAAAATATATTATTATTTATTATACGAGGTTTTTCAGGGAATTGTTATGTTTTAATGGATATCCATTATATTATAATTTCTATTAAATTTGCGCGCTACAGTTGTCCTAAACATCTTATTCCCGGTAACTAGAATAAATGGGGGAGACATAATAAGAAGACGAGCTTCTTTGGGAATTTCTTGCGAAAAAGTATGAACTTAATACGTGAAAAACAGCGTGAGAATAGCATCCAATGTAGACTTTCTCCTGTTGCAATTTGACCCTCCAAATAAAAGTATTTATTCATGTATTAAATCTATCTACTATCCACAATGGAAAAATTACGAAGCCCAGTAATAGGTTAGGTTCCAAAAAGAATCCTATCGGTATTTTTACCTCGACCAATGATTTTACGGTATGTATCGCTAACCAGACTAAAAAAATAAACCCCATTTACGACCTCTCCTTTCGCCTACGAGACCAGAAGTTTTAAGGGAGAAAAACTCCCTCCTAATACCAAAACAAATCTCTTACATTCTTTTCGGTCCGAAAACATCGGCGCAATTCCCCGAAGCACATTTTGTGTAAATTTAGAAAGACTGCAATCATTTATTCACCAGTTGTTTCTGAGACATTCTATTATTTTCACTTCTTGAAAGCAGAGTTTTGCTTGTTAAATGTAAAGAAAGGCGTTATTATTACTGTACTTTTAGTACAGAGACATTTATAACGCAGCGGGGGCTCGTGTCTGATTTAAATGAAAAGGCTAAATGCTCATAAAATTCAGTTCTTCTTTTTTAATTGTTAAGTTGCTACAAAGAGATTCGATTGCATGCCCTTGAAATTGCAACCTTCGTTTCTTCCAAATTTAGATAACGCACATAAATAACACTTTTAATGTGACCGCATAGGAAAAAGTCGCTTGGTGACAGATCAGGAGATCTAGCTGGCCAAGTTATGGTGTTATGGTTGCTGGTTAGGTTATGGTACTCGAAATATTCCATGACTTCAATTTTTATAGGGTCCTTGTTGTCCAAATATCTACAATTTTAAACATTTGGTTCATTGTTTAATCTGAAGGTGCATACATTAGTAAAACAAACATTCCGCGTGTATCATCTATCATTAATTACCCTTTCTATAACCTGAAAACAAAAAAGCTTGCTCTACGTATTTCATCACTCCCCCAATTCCTGATTATTTTTACGCAGTACTGTGAAGTGATGCTTTCCTATAATTTTGCCAAGAAGTCTGATGCTAACTTCAATATTTTCTTCTACATAAAGTAAAAGTTCTGAAACTGCTTTATTGTTTTGTGCTCTAACATCGACCAAATCATTACTTTGCTCCAATCAGTCAAACTAGTATTAAAATTAGGGAAAGAACACCTTTTGTTAAATAGCAATAAAAAAAATATAGTCTGTACAGTCGTTTCAATGTAAAAATATGGGTCCATTCCCTTGAGTATATTTAGCATAAATTCAGGAAGATGGCAATCATTTATTCGGCAGTTGTGCCTGAGACATTCGCTTGTTCTTACTCCTTGATAACCCAGTTTCACTTGTAAAATGTAAAGACTAGGGGTTCATAATTACTGCTTTCAGAAAAGAGAGATAATTTATAACTGTGCCGTTTGTTCGTTTTTGATAATATGGTGTATATTTTCTAGCTTCATTAAAATAATTAGTCAGTCATACCTGCGTCCTAAAACCTAATATTTAGGGCCTCTTGTCATATCGCTTGTTTGTCCTGTAATAGATTGTTAACTGGTATAAAGTCAGTATTATTTTTGGTCCATTTTGTGTCCTTTAATGTTTGTCTTCTTTATGCCGATGACAAGAAAATCTATGCTCGTATTCGTAACCTGGCAGACTGTGAAAAACTTTAATTGTCCATTCACATGATATATAGATGGTGTGTTTAAATGAAATTGCCGTTAAATATCAGTAAGTGTAACATAATGACATTTTCATTCAAACGACATACCCTTGTGTATGATTACAAAATTAATAACATTACAGTGAACAGAGCTGAGACTTTTCGCGATTTGGGTGTATTATTTGACAGTAAACTATCTTTTGGTCCACACATAAATGACCTTGTTGCGGCCTGTCACAGATCCTAGGTTTTATAATAAGACATTCTCGTGATTTTTTAAATTGTCATACACTAAAAATACTTTTTTATGCATTTGTACGAGCTAAATTGGAGTACGCCTCGGTTGTATGGTCTCCATATTATCAAGTGCACCTTGATCGCATTGAAAGGGTTCAACGACGTTTTCTAAAATATCTACGTTTTAAAAATGATGGTCAGTATCCTGAAATCGGTTCTAGAAGCTCTATTGCAAAAGCACTGCTCCTTAGAAGATCGACGTACAGTTTCTTAACTTAAATTTCTCCATAATATCTTGCATAATAGAGTTGAATGCAGTAATATATTAGAAAACCTGTAATTCCTCGTCCCTAGAACACGTCATTCCAAGACTTTTTATGTACCAACCGCGCGTACCAAGTAGTGATGGGATCACTCGAGTGAAAAATAACCGATCTCTCGATTTTTTCAATCACTTGAATTATTCGATTATCTTCGGAAATAACTCGAGTTACGAAGTGAGTGACGAACATATTTTATTTTTCAACGCGTCTTCAAAGTTGCTGCCCGCCTGTCAATCACTCACTGCGGCCAGAGCCATCTCGTAGCGAGCGGCTACACCGAGTGGTTTTCGGTTATTATTGGCGATATTATTCATATTAAATACGGCATTACGGGTTGCCTGCGTAAGATAATAAATATGATTTATTTAGATTTAAATACTGCATTACGGGTTGCCTGCGTAGGATAATAGGATTTATTATAGTGGTGAGTATTCAGTATTCATAAATATCATGAGTTATGCAATATCGTGACATCTCAAGGTCAAGTAGTCAAGTGGTTAGTTAAATTAAATTGTAAGTTGTAAGATCTGGGAACCATGCCAAAAAATCCACAAATATCTCCGCCACATTTAATAATCCGCAAAAAATCAATCGATTAACAACACCGAGTCAGTTATTCCCAATACAAATGCTGTATATCAACATGAACGATGAACCGCCAATATTAATAGTTAATATTAGCATTTGAGTGAAAAAAAATCGATTATAATTCGATTTTTTAAATCACTCGAATACTCGGTTATTTTTATATTATTAAAATAAGTCGATTTTTCCCAACACTAGTACCAAGATCTGTAAATACTCCCCTATTTATCGATTGTGCAACACATACAATCTGCACCAAAACAGATTCGACATTTTTTGCTGTGGTTTATCCAGTATAAATCTAAATTAGTGTATTAGTGTCTTTTTAGGCATAATTATTCCGTTTCAATATCATAATTTAAGTCTTAATTTCTTGTTATTACATAATTTTCTGAACTGTTATAATATTACCTATTTTATTTTAAATAGCCTATATACCCATTTGTTAATTGGTTCATTGTAACTGTAAAATGGTGTAAAATAAATAAATAAAAGACCGCGATCTAACAGCCGTTGAAAAGTAGTTAAAGTGGCAGCTATGTTGTGATGTGACGGAATTTTTTTTACCTATGTAAGTAGGTTTACTGAAAAGAATGTAAAAGTATCGCATATTCCTACAAGAAATGTGTCGCGGCTATGTTTATGCACGATATAATGAATGCCAAATTACCTAGCTTAAGTTTAAAAATCAAAGGTAAAAATATGACTCACTCCAAAGCCAAAGCCATCTTTTTCAGTATCAAAACATTCTCCGAGGCAAAAAAGAGAACCCCCTTTTTACTAATAATAAAACCGACCTGTAACATCTTTTTCAGCCAAAAAGCATCGTCCAAATTCCCTAGAGGGCATTTTATCTAAATTTGGAAACACTGCAGCCATTTATTCACCAGCTGTTTGAGTCATTCCTTTATATCTTTCTTAAAATCAAAGTTTCAGTTGTCTCGTGTATTATCCAAGAAACGGGAGTTGGTAAATTTTGTAGTTACTGTTTTACTGTTTTACTTTAGGTGACGTTAACTCACGGCTGGAAAATGATAGATGTTATTGTGTATGTCATCCGGTTTTTTTGTAGTTACTTGCTCCTAGTTGTTTAGTAAAAGATAATTTAAATAAAATAATTATATTCTCTTGAATTATAATGTAAACGTTTGGCTTCGATTGTCACCATGTATTGATACGTAAAAGTAGTAATGGTTCACTCTATACCATTACCACAGCCCCATGCAAAAATCACTATATTGCTAGCTAAATAACATCTTCTTATACAGACTGTCTGCGGATAGGGTTTACAATAGCACAAATAGATGAAAAATTTCATTTTTCGAGAAAAAGTCATTCTTGATAAAAAGTTTTGCTTGTAAAAAAATTCAATTCACGAAGAGAAAATTTTGATTTTTTATACAGGGTTCGCAAAAACGTCAAAAACATGATTTTTCTCCAAGAGTAAACTACCATTATTTTTCATTTTTGACCAAAATACCAATTAGCAAACTTATTTAGAATAACGTTTGTAATTTAAATCCGAGATTTAAATAAATCTTCGATCTTTTTAGTTTTTTTAATTTTTAGAGGTGAAAGAATTTTTTTTTTGGATAGCAGCATTAGCGGTCGAAATACATACATAATCAATGACAGAGGGGTATCAAAAAGTTTGAAAAACTGATTTTTGGTGTTACCAGAAATATGTATTTTTAATTTCACAAATGAAATGACCCCGGATATAACACAAAAAAATCTTAAAATAACAACAAATAATAATTTGCTATTCAAACACTCCCCCACCATATTCAACACATTTTTTCAGCTGCAAACGAATGTGGTCAAAACTTCTTCGAAATTCTTCAATGGAAATTGTTTGAACAGCTTCAACAATTCGCTGTTTTAGAAGCTGTACGTCGTTCTCAATTGGACGGGAGTACCTACACTAATTGTTTGAGGCGCCCCCAAAGATAGGCATCCACTGGCGTAGCTAGGATATTGTCTTGGGGGGGGCATATAGCTGCACAGAGGCGTAAAGCCCGCCGCAGGCGAAAGCGCCGCAGGCGAAAAATTTTTTGGACCACGCCCAAATTTTGCTAAATTTGACAGTATTAGCAGTGTTGCTGTTTTTATACCCTGGCAAACAATGGTAAAAACTAGCGACATAAGAACAGTGAGAGAAAATATACAATATAATATAGGAATATTGGTAAAGCCGCCACAGTGGTTCTTTTCCCGTGCGTCATCACTTTTACGTCATTAAAATCATATGAATCAAATCAAAATTACGAGACAAAAAAAGTCAAAACTAAGTTAAGTTCATAAAATGGACGTGCCTGCCTACCGTTTGACGTACCTACATAATATCCCGAAAAATGATTATTTATTTTAAGTTTTGCCCGGCATTCTCTATTATCTAAAAGAAATTGACAAACAAATGTTAATACATTTAAAACTATTTTTAAAGCTTAAAATCTAGAAAAGTTTGGTGTTTTATTGACTATTAAAATCGCAAAAGTCAAATTTTTAACATCCTCTCATTTAAGGGAATTTAGCCACTGCCGTAAACGTTTCAAAGAACTTTCATGGTTAGAATATTTAAAATAAATAAATTAGTTATTATAAAAATCCATAAATACTTACCGCCAAAACAGATGGTGGGTATAATTACCTCTAAAAAGAACTATTTTTAGAAACAGAAACAGTTTTAAGGCACACAGATTTACAATATACGAATTAGATTGGCAGATCAAAATAAGGTTGACAATGACGTTCTAAAATACAACGGTTGTCAACTAAACAAATAAAAAAAGGAATTAATTGACGTTTATAGTTTTATTCTTGTCTAGCACATTATATTATTGCGGAATCTTGGAGACGTACTTTTATGCTTTTATTCAAACTTGTTACTGTAATAAACAAGGATGCAGAGTTATTAACCACGTTGAGTCCTGATCGTTGATTGATGACGCACGGGCAAAGATCCACTGTGGCGACTTTATATAGTAATTATTATACACTTTATTTAAATATATAATAACATTAAAATTGGACAAACATTGTCTGTAACTCTAATACTTATGTTGTTATGAAATAAATAAAAATTTTGAAACCAAATATTAACTTTAAATATAATAAAATAAGTAAATAATAAACTTATAAACTGATAATTTGTAGTCTTTTTTTTATTTTTGCCATATGAAATGTTAAAAGTTTTTGAAATATTGTTGATAATTACTTTTTTTCATGGCTCTTGGGGGGGGGCAAATGCCCCGATGCCCCCCCCCTAGCTACGCCGGTGTAGGCATCTAAAATAGTTAAATCGGGACTTCTTGGGGGCCACAGAACCGGACCATTCCGACCAATCCATCTGTTTCGCCCGCACCGTAATATTGAACTAAATAAACCCTTTTTTCTAAGGTCAACATTTTCAAAACACATCAAATTCTATTTGACAACTTAAAAATGGCCCCATACGTAAAGCAGAGTAATAAAAAGGTAAGAAAATTCCTTGTTTTTACATAAGATGGTAGGAATGCATTTAAAATTTTAAAATAAGATACACGACACCACCCATTATGAAAATAGAGTCTAATAAAACTTTATATTAATATTTTTATTGAGCAGCAAAATTTTCATTTACCTCTAAAAATTAAAGAAACGAAAAAAATCGAAGAATTATTACAAGCGTTATTCTAAATAAGTTTTCTAATTGGCATTTTGGTCAAAAATGAAAAATAAAGGTAACTATTGGAGAAAAATCATGTTTTTAAAGTTTTTGAGAACCCTGTAAAAATTTTTTTCGTGAATTGCTTTTTTTAACAAGCAAAACTTTTTATCAAAAATGACTTTTTCCCGAAAAATGAAACTTTTCATCCATTTGTGCTATTGTAAACCCTATCCGCGGACAGTCTGTATACTAAGTTTTGAGAATGAAAATAAAAAGTTGTCTAAACTCTAGAGTTAGTTCCCCAGTGCTTAAAAATGAAACCAACGAACTGATAAGCGATCCCATCCTAGTAGCAAATATATTTGCTAAAGAATTTTATCGACCTCCTCCCGTTATGCAACCTACTACCCCAACTTTACAAAGGCGAGATACACCTATGACACTTACGACAACAGAAATTACAGAAGATAGGCTAAGAAAAGTCATAAGCGAATTAAAACCAGAGAGCTGCCCAGGACCAGACAATATCCACCCTAACTTTATAAAAAATGCACCTTCCTTAATAAAACCTATATTACAGTTAATGAAAAGATCAATAGCTGAAGGCAAAGTACCCGAAGAATGGAAGAAGTCTATCATTATCCCAATTTACAAGAAGGGTGATAAATTTGATCCAAAAAACTACCGACAGGTAAGCTTAACCTCTGTACTCTGTAAACTCATGGAAAAACTTATTGCCGAGGATCTTACAAACTTCTTTATGCAAAATTCCATTATTCCACAATGTCAGCATGGTTTTCTCCCAGGACGCTCTACTTCGACTAATCTTCTCGAATGTGTAAACGCATGGACTAACTCGTTAGACAAGAAAGAACCTGTAGATATATTGTACCTAGATTTCAAAAGTGCTTTTGACCTCGTACCTCATGATAAATTAGTTCTGAAACTAAAACACTATGGCATTGGTGGAAATCTTTTAAGCTGGATCAAGGATTTTCTAACTAATAGAACAAGTGTTGTTAGAGTTGAGGGCGTGACATCACACAGGTTTAAGAACACCACAGGAGTACCCCAAGGTTCAGTCTTAGCCCCAATATTATTCAATTTATATACCTGCGACCTACCAACCGGCGTCAATTCACCAATGTCCATGTTTGCCGACGACACCAAATTATATAATAACCCCTCCTTACACTATGAATCACTCAACAGAGACCTGTCTAAAATAGACCAGTGGTGCACTAAGTGGAATTTACTTTTAAATGAGAGCAAATGCTGTGTTCTTCACGTCGGCTTCAACAACCCTGAACGAACTTATACACTTAAGGGAAAAATATTAAAATCTGTAAAAAGTCAAAAAGACCTGGGGGTAACAATAACAAAAGACCTCAAATGGGCTGTCCACGTGGGAAACATCATTAAAAAAGCAAACTCCATCGCATACATGGTTTCACGAACTTTTAAAAACCTCTCTCCAGACCTGCTTGAAAAAATATACAAAATCTACATAAGACCTATCTTAGATTATGCAGCCCCAGTGTGGAACCCGTACTTTGCCAAAGATATTCACGCTCTGGAGCAAACACAGAGACGAATCACCAGGCTCTGTCCCACTATAACACATATGTCATATCCAGAAAGATTAAAAATACTCAACTTAACATCACTGGAACAAAGAAGACTTAGAGGTGATGCAATAGAAACTTTTAAAATACTTCATGGGCATTATTCGGTAGAATTAAACGTCTTTACTTTAAACACTGACCAAAGACTGAGAGGACATACTTGCAAGTTGGTTCGAGAACGCTTTAGAAAACTCTGCAGACAGTACTTCATATCCAACAGAGTTAACAGAGAATGGAATAATCTGCCCAATGATTGTGTGACTGCCGATACAATCAACCATTTTAAAAACCGCTATGATTCGTATAAAAACCAAAATATTTAATGCAAATTACTTAAAGTGTGGTGATAAATATCTGAAATGTACTCAGTGAATAATAGTTTTAACGGCATTGCCGCCTAACTCTAACCTAATAATAATAATAATAAAAAACTAAACTTTTCCGAAAACATTTTTTTACGTTCCATATGTTGTATATTGTATTAAGTAATATTGTCGACACCAAAGGTCGGTTACCTACTAGTAATAATTACTTTTAATACCTTTTTAAACACATTATTAAGCCCATAAATAAACAGTGAATTTGTGGGTAGATTTAACGCGAGTTCACCGAAACTAAAATTTCAAAACTTCCCGGTAAACAAGACCTTTTACGCCAACAGAGAACTTGCTGGAACTCATTAGGTAAGAGAGAACGCCTACGCAAAGATGAGGTGACTATATAAGAGCTAAAATGGAGAAGTGAAAATATATTTTGTACTTACTATAAATCACGAACAAAGTGGTCTGATTTTCAACGTTCCTTTTAACCAAATGAAATAAATTTGGCTAGGGTGTACAACACAGGTCGTTTTATAAACCTACAAGCGTACCGACACAACTGGTCTTTCTCGATTTTAATAAGTTTTAGTATACAAGAACACCAAAATATCGAGCTTTGAATTTCAAGCCGGTATCTGTTGCCGACATGAAAAAAGTAACGTTCCAGGACCATAAATTTAAACTTATTGTAAATTAATTCCGTTGCATAAAGCGTATTTTACGTTGACACTTTTTAATCATATTCCAATTTTCCCAGTTATTAACTATGGTGGCGCCATCTGCGTAGATTATTCAACGAAAACGACAGATACCGAATAACGTTCTATCTATATTGGTAATAAAATGCCTACCTTAAAATATGATCGATTCAGCAACTCTCTAAGCTCGTGCACCTCCCGTCGATCGATATCCCTTCGATGTTCCATGTCTCTTAGAGCCTCTATTACGTAAAGGGAACACTGCACCGCGTCGTTAGATGGCGCCTTGATCGGTGTGGGAAGTCTGGTTACGACTTGGTCGAAAATCTATAAAATAAGTTGAGGAGCAACGGTAATAGGAAGCTATTTTACTTCAGAACACTCAACTAAAACAGTTTGCAATTAAAATTTATATCTTATATGAGATTCAGAACCCTCCCTAAACCTTGGATAATATGCTAGAAAAAAAACTAGTTTCTCCACAAGATAGTGAAGACAAAATTACCTAAGTTGGGAGTCATGTTACATCTTCAAGAGAGTTTTTAATATTTATACTTTAGAAGTGTCCAACTTCGACACTGGATGACTCTGTAATTGTAAATGGGCGATCTTGCATCACAAGGTCATATTTATCTCAAGTTGCGGCCAGCTGGCCATCAGAGTCAAATTGGCGCTGTTGTCGCTTGATGATTCTCCAGCTGGCCGAGTAACCGGGTTCTGTCGCATATTTTTGACGTATAGAAGAGAAGGACAGTTATATTCTGACCTACTATAACGCTTCCCAAGCTGCGCCAGGTGCTAATTGGAACAAACCAGCCAGTCCGCCATGTCAAAACTGTCAATTTTTCTTGTCCACGTTTTTTTCTCAGAAAATTAAATTCATTTTTTATTTTTATTTTAATATTTAATACAATTCTATTAGTTTCTATTCTAGAAAACTTCGCCGATGTATGTAATTTTTCAGTTATTATTCCAGCCTACCATGCAGGTAATTATTTTTTGTTGTTTATCAATTTGATTTTACACTTATACCAATATTGAACATCCAAGTTTACAATAAATAAATTAACATGAAATGTTTCACATACGTAATAGGTATTGGTTTACAAGCCAATCTTAACAAAATATCACTGGGCAGCCTGCAGATAACTGCAACACATTTGTGTCCGAGGTGATACCTAGCAATCTATCAGTTACGAACAGATAGTTTAGTCTCTTGAAATGATAATTTTAACATTTTTGTTTTACTGAGTAGATTAGAAGTATAACATGATGGCACACAGTTAATGGTTTGAGCTAACTCGATAAGTAGATACTTGGCCATTGGCCATATTTTACAGAGAAACTTAATGTCAACCCGATACTGTTTCTTTTATTTCAGAGAATGCTGTAAGAATCACCTGATAGTTTATGGATGTTTTAGTACGTGTCTCGATGCAGCCTAGTAATTGGGTTTTATACTGTGTTTGTGATATATTATATAAATTGAGACAATACCTGATGAGTGAGACCTGTGAGACGTAACCTAAGGACATTAGTTTATTCTAAACAGTTATTTTTTGTTATGGTTGTCAATGCAGTTTTTATTTATAAATAAACGTAGAAAAAAATTGTTTACGATAAAGTGCTTCCATCTTTATTTTCCAAATCTTGGTTAATATAAAACTTGCCTTTATTCCATAAAATAAATACTTTTGTGCGTCTTTTTATTGATTTAATTATCACAAATTAAATCAATAAAAACTCGTTCAAAAGTTAATAATAAAATTGAAAAGTTCTAAAACCGCTGTTCAAATTTCCCGCCATTTCGCCTTTGATGGCCAGCAGGCACACTAAAACCGCTCTCTCTCTCACTCTCTCTTCTTTCTCTCTCCACTGTGTTGCGATTTTTTAACAAGGAGTTAACATTTCCAACCCTATAAATTTTATTAGCTTTCTTTCATCAGACCCTAGCCTCACTAATGAGCCATAGCAAAAGGAAAAACCACTCTCTACTTCAGATGTATATTTTTATTAAAAGATTTATGAATAAAACTTTTAGTTAAACCCCTACATAAACAAACTAATCCCGGTAAAGAATTTCTTAATGATATTTTCGAAGACAACCATGTCAATTTATAACTAAAAAAAGACTGGCATGAGAGAACTTAACATAGAAATAAACAGAACTATTAGAGAAAGCATCGATGGAGCCCTTAAAATTTCAGCTGGAGAGTATTTTTAAGAATTTAAAAGTTTGAGCAATGATTTCAAAGATGCATCGATCGAATTTAATATGAGCACTAATTTACTTTGATTTAGAATTAGGTACTTACTTCTAAAATAGAATGCAGATGAGTATCTTCTAAAAGTGCTAACAAATGAGGTCGTTCTTGAGGTTGCGATTCTTGAAGACAATAGATATCATCTAAGCTATCCATTATAGTAGACACAGCTAAAAAACAATTAATATATTTATCAAACATCTTATACAATTTGGATAGTTTTGACCACGATATTTACAAAATATAGAATGGCAAATTTTAAACCAGTTTCTAGAGACGAGTTATAAACGACCTAATTCCAAAAAGCCATATTTCTGAACTAGGGGACGGTAGTCCTAACCACGGGTAGACGTTCAGAGTCTCAGTCCATCACAATAAAGACAAAAAATAAGGATATCAAAGAAAGCATTACGAACAGAATGTAATATCGTGATACTTTTGATCATGTTAAGATTTCGTCGTTCTGCTCGTGAAGATGTAGGTTTGTTATTACTCACCCGCTGAAGTCACTTCATCATCCCCAAAGTCGGGAATGAAATCGTCAGTTGCTTCATCGTAATTAAACCATTTACTAGAGTTAACTGCATTTAAAATACAAGTTTTTAATTTTCTTCTATTATTATATTTTTTAAGCTCTTCTATCGTGTCGTTAAGATGTATCCTAAGGGCTTTATCACGGTCCTACAAAAACATAAACTAATTTACTCTAATTTACTTTTGTTTAATAAATCTGAAGCTAATCATTGAAATTGAACAATAAAAAACGGCCAGTCTTATAATAGTATCTTAAGCATAAAGCGATAGAATAATAGTAGTAATTGTAGGGTGAAGTGGGGTGTTTGTGGACCAAATATAAGAAGTCTTACTTTGCGGTCACTTATAAAGTTAATCCGGTTTTATACGCTTCTTTTTTTGCGCAAAGATATACATTAATGTTCTGTTAGTATATTCATTTCATTAAAATAATTTTAAAAAAAGTTCGGGAAAGTTTAAACATTTTTTCTTTTAAATGTCAGGGTCCACAGTTACCCGTTAGGTTTGGGTTAACTGTGGACCTTGACAAGGAGACTGTGGCCTGCTTAGAAAACTGCACGTAAAGGATGTTATAATGAAAGGGGTAACTGTGGGTTAAAGCTTTATTAAACCAAATAATATTTTAAATGCAGAAACGAAAAAGTTTAATATAAAATTATGGATATAGAGCTCAAAGCTAACAAATATTTTTGAATTTTCTTAAATCTTCACAGAAAATGAACGTTTCTTTATCTCCTGATTTTAAAGCTCCAAGTATTCCAGCTATGTCCTCATAATGAAACGTAAGAGGCTCGGCGGTTTCCCCATTGAATTTGAAGATATTTCCTGTGCTTCGTTTTAAGCATCCGACTACTACACCTTTCTTCATTGCATTCTTCTGTAATATTACCCCAATACAATGAGTAACTGCTCGTTTTTTTATTCGCACCACAATGTATTTTCCAGAGATTATATTATCGTCAGTGGGTCCTTGAGGTGCTGCTTTGTCTTTATTATTGTCATTTGGAGGTTCATATGAATCATCACTTTCTGCATAAACGACTTGCTCTAATTCTTTATCGTCGCTACTTAACTCGATGTGCTTCTTGGATGCTTTCTTTGCCGGCTTTTTGTTTGTTTTTGCCAACTTCAGATGTTCTAAATAAGTTTTAGTGGTAATTACTTCAGCGACATCTATTCTTTTTCTTTGTTCTAGCTTTGAAAAACGTTTTACTGCAGATAGTAGAACCTTCTCCTAAAAATTAAACTATAAACGCGTGAAACCACAGTTTCCCCGATACCGCCGCCCACAGTTGCCCGGAGTACAGTAAATGTCAGGGTAACTGTGGATCCCTTCTAAATTAGAAAATTATTCTTGCCATACTTGGAATTCCGAGAGCTAGATGGCGCTTCATATTTCCTTAACGAAGCCTTCAATGGAAATTAACGAGCTTCTTATCCTAAACCACATTTATATAATTTCACTCATCTACGACGCAATTAAGCGAGTATAAACATAGAGGTCAAATATTAAAAAATACTACATTAAAAATTTAATTTCTGTTCTGAAGCTTGAATGACCCAAGAATTTAGCAATAGTTACTAGTGGTCAGATTAAATGAATATTTATGGTAAAATTTATACTATCCTATTAAATTAGTGAAAAATTAACCGGTGCCACAGTTACCCCACACCACAATTACCCCACTTCACCCTAGATATTGTTTGCTGTATTGCTTTAAATATTTTTATAGGTACTTACCCTCAACCATCTATGGTTAAGCACTTCTTGAATGGTTATCCTTTGTTTTGGGTCTACACTTAACATCTGTTGGATCAAGTCCTTGGCGCTATCACTAATAAATTCCCATTGTGGCGCAGTGTTCATCTGAAAGAAAATATACCGGTAAGGTGAAGAAAATATGTGATAAATCCAATTATGCTATGTTAAAGAATTGGACCCTTGCATGACCAAAACTAGATCTTGTGGCCTGGTAGGTATGGTTAAAAAAGCACCTTTCTTCTACCTATTAACATTTAAGCAAGTAGGAGTAGAACACTTTGGAGGAGACGATCTTTTAACTTCCTCGGACAAAACTTTTAGTTTTAGAGTAAGGTAAGTACATAATAAACTTAAAGACACAAGCAACTTATTTTTCAACAAATCCTTTACTTACCACTAATTTTCCTCTACATATTGCTTCATATAACCTTCTCCCACTTCCATGAAATGGTAGGGTACCAGAGAGTAATACGTGAAGAAGGACACCAGCTGCCCATATATCGACCGCTTTACCATACTGCCGTCGTTCCACCACTTCGGGGGCCATGAAATGGGGGCAACCTACCCTGCCTGAAAAAAATTATGAAATACAGGAAGTTTTATAAAGCTTAGATGAAATAAGGTGTTCAGAAAGCAAAGGGTTCAAGTGGAAAAACATTATTTCTAAGTTATTTCAATTTACAAATTTTTATCTAATGAATTGAATTTAGGAATTTTATGTTGATGAGGATGGCAAAGAATGCAGCAACTCAAGACTGGCAAGTAAGATTTGTAAGAATGCTACTTGGACCCATTGGCTTCTGATTCCCGTAATTGGATTAAACTACAACGCCTTGTTAAAGCAGTTACTATTTTTTTTAAGCAACCAAATCCACATAGTAATAAATTGGTTGTATTAAAAAAAATAGTTTGTTAACCCTGGCCAATTTTGCTCAGTGCAAAAATAAAAAGAAGGTTATTGTAAGTCACTGCAAAAACTACCTTACAATATTCAATATTCTATATTTTTTTTGGTTTTATGGTATTGGTGTCACACCAATATCCCAACTACCATTGTTACTAAAAATGGTATTATCATTACTAAAGCAATGCCTTATTTATAAAGGTACCTATGGGTTTAGTAGTTAGTATCAATGAAGCTTTATATCGGTTTCTACATTCATTAAATGATACTTTTTTATAAATTAGAAACAAAATTAATAACTTCAATGACAATAACAATATGTGACATGACAGGTGACCTAAATGACAAATGACAAATGAAGTGCGCATGTGAGTCCGGTACTTAGCGGATGTTACCACAATCATGGTATATTCTGTCACGAAATTTACCCCGATCTAAGTTTACAGCGAAGAAAGAATGTTACAATTCAAAAACATTTCAGCATTATAAACTTCTACGACAAGGTAAATTTCGTTAAAGAATGGCACCACAAGGCAAGATATGTATATTGCTGTAAGAAAGGTAATAAAACGGGAAGAAAGTTGGGTAGATGTCTATGGATAGAAAAAGTTCTGCCTACTTACAGCAATAGGGCTGGTGAAAAAATGCAGGGTGGCCGATTTAATTGGTCTATAAATGCCCGCCCTCTTAGCTTGTCGTATATATATATATATTATATACAGCGTTATGATAAAAAAAATGGATCACTTAATCAAGAATCGCTAGGACTCGTCAATACATTTTTTTGAAATGCATTTTTTCTTAAGAAAAATTCTACATGTATCAACTTTAATTTATATATTTTTACATTTTTACAGTCTACAATAAATTCTAGACATTTTTTATGTCATGCCCTTTACCTATCTTCAACCGTTTACGAAATATTAACACTCATGCATTAATTAAACAGACATGCTGGTCTGGTATGCAACATTAATGTGTTTCTCGATTTAGCAACGTTCTGAACTCACAATCTTTCAGGCATTGACGATGACAGTTTGCTACTTAAGTTTGAGACATCAAAAAATGTCAGTAAATGGTAATCAAATTTGAATTTTCCTCTGCTGATAATACATTCAAAATTATCTGATTCCAGATCTTGGCGCTCTAGTTCCAGATGATAATGATCATGTTTTACCAAGTTTAACCTTAGGATGGTGCTCCCACGCATTATGCTGCTCATGTAAAGGAATACTTAAATACCATTTTTTGGATAGGTAGACGGGGGTCAATTGAGTGCCCAGCCAGATTTCCCGATCTTAGCCCACTGGACTTTCTTTTGTGAGGCTACGTCAAAAATGTAGTTTATAAATCGCGAACAAACCCGAACAAACCCAACTCGATAGATACGCTTAAGGAGTCCAGTAATACGGGAAATTTCTCCACAAGAAGTACAAAATCAAATCAAATCAAAATATGCTTTATTCTTTTAAAGAACAATCATTCTTATTAACAAAGCTAAAAAGAAATACAAGTAATACCTAGGTATACTACGAATACATAAATTAAAACAAATTAAAATATATATCGTCAAAAATATATTTAAGGTAAATAGCAAACTACAAACATAGTAAACAGGACAAAGGCAAACTCAACAAAACAAGATGATGAAATGCCTGCCGGAAATACTCAGTTAAAAGGAGTCGTTGTAATATTCGACCACCTCGTAATAGGCTCTTCCCACCAGTAGTTCCTTTATAGTTCTTTTAAAAAATTTTAGGGTAGGTATGTTTCTTATTTGCTCAGGAAGATGGTTAAACAATTTACGGCTGTCGTAAATTATAGAGTTTCTAATAAGGGCAGAAGACGGTATGGGCAGGTACAGGTTTTTTGATTTTCTAGTATCATGAGAGTGGTCAGGCACCGGCAAAGTATCCCTATGCTTGTATATCATGCAGACAGTTTCCAGAATAAACAGGCATGGCAAAGTACAAATTTTCTTAGATATAAATAACGGTCTGCATGACTCCCTGCCATACACACCACAAAGATATCAACCAAGATGGCACCAACCTCCATCGATGTTAATCGCACTGCGTAGCATCCCGAAGCCACTTTGCGGAACAACAGGAGTTTTTAGATCTATTGATCTGTTGCAGAACAGTTGGTGGAGAACATTTACAGCATCATATAAAATAGCTTCTTTTCATACTTAGTCGTTTGTCCCCGTTGTTTTAAAAGTTAATATTTCGTAAACGGTTGAAGATGGATGAAAGATGGAAAAATGTCTAGAATTGATTGCAGAATGTACAATATGTTTCATTAAAAAAAATCATAGTTGATACATGCTGATATACGTGAATAAAAAACACTGTATTCTTAACACGACTTGCATATAGTTCTAAAAGTCTGTCTCTGTGCCAGTGCGAACAATTAGGGATGCTTTTATATGGAACCACTTAGCCGAAGCTTTTAAATAATCCTGATGGTTGAAATTGAATATAATTACGTAAGTGACTGCACGTCACCCTCTTATGTGGCGTCGCGAGACACTGATGCATATCATTTATGCAGTAAGGCTGCTGATTTTTCTTTGAGTGAAAATAAATTGCTTTCGTTAACGTATTCCAAAGTTTTGATTTTAAATTTAAACCTGGAACGTTGATGTGGACTATTGCGGCACAATGGGCTTCTTTATGGGCTTCCAGAAGGTGGTGTTGTTAATACAAGAGCCTAACAAAAATGAGACAGCTCTAAAATTGTTACAGACCACCCTGTATTTTCGTAATGCTAGAAGCATACATGATCTTACCGGCCTTGTCAGCCTTAAGATACATCCGACCCAGGGGACTCAGGCTGGTCCTGTACTCACTCATGTCCTTTTCTACAGGATATAACATTATATTTTAATTTGGAAAAAAATATACGGAGGAAATTTTATCAGACGAAAAGTTTTATAATAAATTTAAATGAAAGCCGGGTGATGTTGGCCGATGCAGAAAAAAAATAATAGAAAACGTTTCGATAACAAAGAGTTTGGAAAGTAATCGTTGGTTAACCAGCAATACAGTGACAGGCACAAAGTTGGGAACAAACGGGAAACAATTTTATTAGCAGAGTGCCGAAATGTTAATTTACGTAACAAGTCTGGAAAATACTGTTCTTTTTGGACAAGTAGGTTCGGGTTTGTTCCTGAAAGTCCACGAGTCCGAAAAATCAGTTTGTGCGCTACCCATTTTTTTTTTGACAACTGACATAAAAATCCGTGTTTCACCTTGGATCACTAAACTGATTTTTAAGATCAGATGGATTTAAATCTCCGTCCCAATTAAATACGGCTTAGGTTTTCAAAAGACGGTTACTATTACAATGTTTTGTATCAAATCTTTTTAAAAGATTTTTGTTCTAAAGTAGGTACCCTAAAGGGCTATTTTTCTTTCTTGGGATCAATTTACATCGATAGACGACAATAAGTATTTTTACTCCCACATAAATTTAAAAACTAAGTAAATTTATTATTTTTTGATATTATTAAGTCACCTACTTTTTGTAAATTCGCAAAAAAATTTTATGTCAAATTCGACTTTGAGGACACCGATTCTCCGAAAAGGCTTTTTGGGACGCTGCTAATAAATTTGTATCCCATATCACTATCACTGTAGATAACTTTGTCTCGTGGCTATCACCGAGCAACGATATGGCAATGATATAATTTCCGCAGTCAAACTTGCATAAACCTATAAAATACACACTCTACCGCACTTATTGTGAATTTTTCATGGTCTAGCGTGCACTTAAGACCTGCAGAACTATCTGGCTTTTTAAGGATATTTTAAAAATGTGTCTTTTATCGGATATGTAAAATTTATTATTTTCTCTAAGCAGGTGATGGTTAGGTTCCGTACTCCTAGTTTGCTACAACGTATAATACTTTCAAAATAATTTTAGAAAATTAATTTTGAATTAATGATTATCCCTAAATATTTAAAACTGTTTACTAATTCCAATTTTTCACCATTAATTACAACATTTATATTTTGAAAATTTAAATTATTACCCATAACCATATAATTAGTTTTTGAAATATTTAATTTTAATTTTACTTTTAGCCAATTTAATAATATATTTATCTCAGAATTTAGAGTATTTAGACCATCAAAAATATTTAAAACATTAATGTAAATTAAGGTGTCATCAGCAAACATTTGTAACTTACACATTTTTAAAACTAAAGGCATATCTTTGATGTATAAAATAAATAATATTGGACCTAGTATACTTCCTTGAGGAACTCCTATATTATTTATTTTTTAATTTGAATAGGTTTTTGATATTTTTGTTTTTTGTGACCTGTTACTTAAATAATTTTTAAACCATTTATAAACGTTTCCGCGAATACCATACTGATACAATTTACTCAATAATCTAGCCCTGTCAATCGTTTCGAATGCCCGCTTAAAATCCAAAAATACAGAATGAATACTAAAGCTACTTTGTTAGATTTTCAAATTGCTTATCATTGTTAGCTAGGTAATAGCGAAACTTGTGTAAAAATTCCCGTAAAACGTAATCTACAGTAACTATTTCACCGGATTTCATGTATTTTATTTCTAATACCGGAATTCCAGACTTTACTTCTTTAATATAACAGGTGTATTTTTGTATACCTTATTGTTCAAATTACCCCACAAATAAAAGTATAAAGAAGTGAGGTCTGGGAATTTGGCAGGCCTCTCCTCCCTATGCAATGATTTGGAATCATTTACATCAAAAATTGACGCACATGTAAACTAAAATGCAAATTAATGATATCTTAATTTTGCCTCTTTCAGTGAAGGCCAACATTGCCGTATCTGTGTTCTCATGTTAGCACATAGGGGAGAGCAAGGCATAATGGCATAGCAGGCAAAATGACATATTACCTGTTTTCGGCCCAGTTCGATTACATTCGTGTTGAGTTCTCTACTACAAAACACATCTTAATACCGCTAAGATCGTCAGTCGTAATAAAATAGCATAGTCGATCGATTGTTGTTTTCTAGAGAGTTTGAGTATTTTCCTATGTAAAATATCAAGGTAAGTGATTGTTGAAATATTTTTGGTTAAAATATATAAGGTCGCTGCCAATGTTTTAGTGTTAACCCACAACTATTAGCCCTCTAGTTTTAATATTAGGTACACTAACATTTAAATGATTGAATAAAATTATAACCTAGAAAATATATTTATTCTTTATATTGCACATTGGGCAAAATGACATAGCAGTGTGTCGTTTTGCCTGTATAGCAGTGTGTCGTTCTTAATTTATTCATATTTTGTTTCAATATTTTTTTTTTAATTTCGTTAATGTACAACAAACATAAAATATAAAAAATAGAAACTACATTTTACACTTACATTGTTATTTTTATTTTTTACTCACTGGACAGTTAATTTCATACAACCATGTCATTATGCCTTTAAGGGAAAAATTTGGTGTGTCAATTTGCCTTACCCTATAAGGTTAAATTGTTTTTGTAATGCTTGTTATTTTTTGAAATTTTTCCTAAATGTTGCAATTCTTACAAGTAAAATATTTTAATTCACTTAAAACGTTAAGAGGCCATATTAAAAAAAAATAATAAAACCTAAATATAACTTTTGGTTTAGTAAAAATTGATTTTCAAAAGATAGTGTGTCATATTGCCTTGCTCTCCCCTACTCCTATTTATTTAAATAACATCTATTGTTTTTTCATGGTCTAGCATGCACTTATTAAGACCGTCAGAACTATCTGGCTTTTTAAGGATAGTTTAAAAATGTGTCTTTTATCGGATATGTAAAATTTATTAGTTTCTCTAAGCAGGTGATGGTTGGGTTCCGTATTCCTAATTTGCTACAACGTAGATAAAAAAAAAATAAGGCGCCTAAAAAGCCCTAAAACAGGCGATGTCATCGACCTAAGAAATAATTCATCTTTTGATGGAAAATAAGGCGACTTTAAGGGAATAAGGTTATTGTGGTAACTTCCATTCCTTTATGCCAGAAACTGAAAGGTCCTTTGTACCACACTAAATTAAATTTTCTTGGCACATAATATATAACACGAGAAAAGGGGGTTTCTCGGTATTCAGAGGTGTTTTAGGTATATCATACTAGAGCGCGGAAAGTCGGGGACAATGACGTTTTTTCCAGGACCCGAGCGAGCAACTCGTACATTTATAGCAGGGGTGATAAATTTTAAAAAATGATTCTAGGTACATAAAAATATATGAAAAACAGTTCATGTGTACATATGTCTGCAAATGCTTCCATACGGAGCTACAGACCCTTGAAGATGATGTAATCGCAGTTTAAAAAAAAAATGATTAGTCTAGATAAAATACAAAAATTAACTTTTAGGTATAAGTTAGTTTTATTAGAAGTCACTTTTTTAAAATATCACCCCCTAGGGACAAAACTTTCATAAACGTCTAAACACATGTTTATTTATAGAAAAAATAAAAGCACAAAGTCTTTCTCAATAAGTTTATTAGAACAGCTATTTTTTTTTTGGTTTTACTATATCTTAGAAAAGTAACCTTTTCTTTGTTAAAGAAGTTCAACCGCAAGCAGCACGTGTCAGAAGGAAAATTAACTTGACATTGTAAAAGGGGAACAAATGACAAGTGTTTTGACGGTTAAATTGAAAAAACCTTCAAGTATGCTAAAAAATTAAATGTTATAAAGGGGAAAAGCTCAATTAAGTTTCAAAATTGCTTAAAAAACTAAAAATCACTAGAAAAACAAGATAAAACCAATACAATCCTTACAAAATAGAAAGAAAAGGGTTTCAATTAGAAATATGCTGCTCAAGGGTTGTGAATAGGTGTCTTAAATATTTGTGTGGCGACCTCTATGGGAAGGTTTACAAATGGTAAAAGTGTAACTGTGTGTAAAAGTGTTTCGACAAAGTTTATTTGTCAAAAGCGAAGAATTTGTGGGGACCTCGGGCTCCTCCGGTATCATTCGGCTGTTCATTCTGCATGTTGCCGAGAAATGAGCTACACCAAGTGAAGGATTTAGTGCGGACAGTTACTTAGGAAAGGGACGCATATCTGGTACCGATCCGGATTGATTGGGGGCATTCCCTGAACCAGAGGGTTAGGTAATACGGACGGTGTGTCCCATGGAGTAACACTTCTAATAGTGATTCTTATAGATTGGAGGGTTCTGGGGTGGGCAAAAAGGGTCGCACTGGCCTACTTGCTTGGCGCTAGGCCTCCCCTTAACTAGTACTAGTGCTACCCACTAGGGTGCGTGCATGACAAGCCTCAGTCCTTATAAGGACAAAACGGCTGTCCCTATATACCCGCCCCCCTAGGGGGTTCATTGTTTTGACTTTCCTGTGTATTTTAATGCTGAAGGAAATAAGTTTACACTTATGTGTCCGCTAGTCGTTCTATTTCTCCCCTTCTGTAGGCCTGTATTACTTTACCAACACTAAATCCATCATATATATTAAAATAACCAAAAATATAGCCAGCACACGCAGTTTTAATAGCAAAATTAATAATTTAGTAACACTCTGTCGACGTTTGCCTCCATTTAGAGTTCTATTGAATTATGAATTTCTCTCTCCTGGTAAAGCTATAGCCGAAGTTGATATATTATGCATTTACTTGGTGACATTTGAATCGAAGTTTTGTTTTTAATATAATATGGGCAAAAACACCAAAATCAATCCAATTCTATCCATGGACATTGGATACAGAAAGTCTCGCTTCGATGAAAGTATGGTTTGTATATAGAGGGTCGTCTGGAATATTGCAAATATCTCAAAATCGTTCCTGTAACTAAGTTACAGGGTTAGTAGTAGTAGTAGTAGTAGTAGTAGTAACATGTTTTATTTAGTAAAAAGCTACAATTAAATATTTTTTAATACTTTTTTATAGATTTATATTTAAATTTTAAAACGCAACCTTCTTTTAACAAAAACAGACAGAAAAGTTAAACATTTTGTAAATTGTATCAAATATTACGTATCACTGTTTTTAATTAAATGTAATTTTAAAGTTTTTTTAAACAGTAATGATTTTTGAGATTTAATAGAACTTTCCAAATTATTATATTCTATCAAACCTTTATAAAAAATAGATTTATAAGCTAATGTTTTAGACACTCTATCCACATAAAAATTTTGATTAGTTCTTGTTTTATAATTATGATGGTTGTGATGTATCACCAATTAATTTATATATTTAAAACCTTAAATATCGCACGCGCCCAAATTTATATTTCCGCGCCTGTCCGTTATTAGCTATTGGTTCCTGCGGCCCTGTACCATTAGTACAGATTGGGTAGTACGTACCTTTAAACGCGATACAATTGTAATTGGAAGTCTGAATGTGCGAATATAATTAGTGACCGAAATCTTCGTTTTATTTATTCCCTTGGGACATTACAATGGTCATAATTAAAAGAACAAAAAAATTTTAAACAATCAGGCAATAAATTATTTTTAATTTTATGTACAAAGATAAATGCTAAATAAAAAATTAAATTTCTGACATTTAACCAATCTAAATTTTTCAACATAAAATTAATTTTTGTATATTTGTCACAATTTAAAATTGCCTTATTTTGTAAAATTTGTAATTTATCAAATATTTCCTCACTAGCACAATATAAAATGGAAGAACAATAAAGAAAATGTGGTAATATAATAGTATTAAATACAGTTTTTTTAGAAAACAAACTTAAATTAGAACTGATTCTTTTAAAATAACCTACTTTTCCGGCAATCTTCGATATAATACTTTTAAAATAATTTAAAAAATTTAATTTTGAATGAATGATTATCCCTAAATATTTAAAACTGTTTGCTAATTCCAATTTTTTACCATCAATTAGAACATTTATATTTTGACAATTTAAATTATTACCCATAACCATACATTTAGTTTTTGAAATATTTAATTTTATATATTACTTTTAGCCAATTTAATAATGTATTTATCTCAGAATTTAAAGTATTTAGACCATCAAAATTTTTTAAAACATTAGGTACCTTATGTAAATTAAGGTGTCATGAGCAAACATTTTAACTTACCTACACATTTTTAAAACTAAAGGTATATCGTTGATGTATAAAATAAATATTAATGGACCTAGTATACTTCCTTGAGGAACTCCTATATTATTTATTTTTTTATTTGAATATGTTTTTGATATTTTTGCTTTTTGTAACCTGTTACTTAAATACTTTTTAAACCATTTATAAACGTTTCCGCGAGTACCATACTGATACAATTTACTCAATAATCTAGCCCTGTCAATTGTTTCGAGTGCCCGTTCAAAATCCAAAAATACAGAATGAATACTTAATGCTAATTTGTTAGATTTTTAAAATGCTAATCATTGTTAACTAGGTAATAGCCAAGCTTGTCTCAAAATTCCCGTAAAACGTAATCTACAGTAACTCTTTCACCGAATTTTATGTATTTTATTTCTCATACGAGAATTCCAGACTTTACTTCTTTAATAACATAAACAGGTCTATTTTTGTATAACTTATTGTTCAAATTACCCCACAAATAAAAGTATAAAGAAGTGAGGTCTGGGAATCTGGTAGGCCCCTCCTCCCTATGCAATGATTTGGAATCATTTAGTTCAAAAATTGACGCACTTGTAAACTAAAATGCCAATTAATGATATCTTAATTTTGCCTCTTTCAGTGAAGGCCAACATTGCCGTATCTGTGTTCTCATGTTAGCACATACCTACTTCTATTTATTTAAATAAAATCTATTGTTTTTGTTCTGCATTTATACAAAGACAAAAAGACATACTAATGTTATACCAAGTTATGAATGCTTAAAATACACCAACTTGTGACGTCGGAACAGAACTTACCAGGAATATTATTAAGGTGTTTTTCAGGTAACTGTATGGCAATTCCAAAACCTCCCAGTTTCAGTGGTGCGGAGTTCTCTTTCGTAGCCAATAGGATGCTTTCGGGTTTGATGTCACGATGGATGATGTCGTTTTCATGACAATATCGCAAGGCTTCCAGGATCTGTCGCATGTAATGACTAAAAATTAAAAATTATACTTAAACGGTTTTATAATAGCAAAAATATATATTTTTCTTATTATTGGCATAAGTTATTTTATGTCGTTTACCTTGCAACAGCTTCACTGTAGGCGAACCCTTGAGAAGCTCTTTGGACTACTTCAAAACATAAATCTGAACCGTCCATGCTTAAATATAAAAGAAAACGGAGGTTAGTATTATATTATAATTATATATAACTACATACAAAGTATTTTTATACCGTTATTCTATCTAAAAAGTTGGATAAGGACCCCTAAAGTCAATCTGCATGACCTTCTCTGGGAAGAATATACACTGAGAAAAACGATATAATATAACAGGTTGGCTGACACATAGTTTGTATTGATAGCTTATTTTTTATTAACCCATATTATATAAATTGCTAGTGTATCCAACCCGCTTTAGTGTTATATCAATTTCAGATTTGCTAGAACAGTGTCTTAATTGGTAGTAATCAGTTCCATTAGCAGTACATGAACTACTTTTAATGCAGCTATTTTTTTAAGAAGAAAATTGTATTTTCTCAATGCGACGCATTTTGTTCACATAAAGCGCTTTCTCTACAGTTAGGAAAGCAGAACAGCGTCCCCAAAACGAATTGTATCCGTTAGAACCTATAATCCACAAGAAGTTGGTGGGGGTTCGTAGCAATCGGCAATCGCCGCGCGCCGTATTATTAGTTTCAACGTATTTGTTGCGCATGTCATATCGTTGTTCGGAGTCTTCTAGCTGTCCTGTCTGAATTTGAACTCCATTGATCGTACCAATACCTGTTTAATTTATTTTTACTTTGTATTTAAGTTTTTTGGAACTTTGCATGTCAGATAAAGCAATAGAAGATTCTTATTTCGCACAACCCATCATTAGTATTGGACCTTATAATCTATGGACTAATTTTACCATCTCAGTAAACCAAATTTCATAATAGATAATCATATGCAATGTTAAACGACAAGAACAATATCACACTAGAAGCTATTTAATTTAAATTTTTGAGAACTACAATAAATATTATTTTTAGTGGTAAGTAAATGCTTTATTAACCGTAGCAAGCAAATATTATTATGATTAATGTCAAGTTTCATTACAACTGCCAGTCGGAACTAATACAGTATATAACACCCCCAATAGAACTCGATAATTACTGTGAGTATTCAGAGCAATAATGGCTATGAACCATTCTATGGTAGCATTAACTCCCATTTCTTATTGGCTAAATTACCGTGATATTATCACTACAAAACGGTCTAGCAATTTTCGTTGACTTGCAGTAGAAAAGTGCGTTGCTGTCACATATAGTATTAAACAGTTCTACTAAGAGTACTTATTTAAATGCTTATAAGAAATAGAAGGCTTTTTCTCAGTGTAGCCTCGGCATTGACATATTATACCGTGCGAGCAAAAATTATTTGCATCAAAGAGGGCTTGGATTAAAAAACGTAGGGCTTGGTTTAGATCACAATGATATGGGGACGATATATCTAACCAAATCTAGGTTAAAATTTTGTCAAATTCATATTATGACATGATATGCCAAACTAATGAGTAATAAAATAAGTAGACAAATACAAATTTATTTTTGTTGTTTACAAAATTAACAAAGTAAGAATATACAAAAAGAAAAAGAAAAATAATTACATGTATTCAGTGAATTCACATAACCGGAGAGGTGGAACCAGGCTTCATCCTAAAAAAATGTCAGGTCTAATAAATCATTTCTTTCCAATAAATTTTGGGTAAACCATTGAGAGTAATTCCTGCGTCTTTCAAAATCTGCGACTTGTATTTCTTGGAATACTTGCACTTTATAAGGAAATAAATTTAGCTGCTTCTTAAGAATAGTCCTGCATGTTCCATAAGATCTTCCCACTTCTTGGGACAGGCGTCTTATACAGTTTGTTGGCGTATTTTGATTATTTCATGAACGTTTGCAACCAGTTCTTCTGTTCTTACAGATGGTCTTCCTGCTCCTTTTTTGTGTTGTATATAGAACCTGTTTCCCTAAACACAGTCACGGTTCTTTTTAGGCAATGATAAAAATCCCCAGCAATAAAAGCAACGTTAGGAAAATGTTCGTGAAAATCGTCCATGCACAAACCCCGATTGTATTGCCACTCACCATTTACTCTAACCTCGTTCGTTTCGAAAATACGCTTCAACCATGAATGTTTTGTGCTGTTCCGTAAAGCCCATTGTGTGAATTGTGCAAGAAATTGGAAAAATTAGCGATGAATCAAATTACTTGTAACGACTGTCAAAGATGACGGAATAACTGATTGATTGTTAATTGAGGTAGTTACTGACACCCAACAGGTATTAAGCTCTACGGCTAAGCATTACGTCCTTAGATGCAAGGCATTCTTTAGACCCGTACAGATTATTTCGTGCGTAAACAAGTAACACCCTGTATATAGGGACAAACTATAAAATATCGCGCCTGCCGTCGTTAAAGTTTTATTAGATAAAGATTTTGTCATAAATCGTTTAAATAAAACGACAGTTAATTTGTATACGACAATAATGTAGGTTCTATTTTTAGCACCACTTTTATAAGATCACTGGTATGAAGTGTTGATGTACAACTTGCTTTGTAGATGTTTAATTGCTGGTAATTTCCTGAGATACAAACTGGAGGTTTGCGCTCATAACTTGGCGTTTAAGGAAACATTTATGAGTTAATTAAACATTAAACATCATGTTGTAAGCACAGTAATTAATTATTATAGACATCTTTTATTTTCGCAATTATTCTAAAAGTGTCTTGGAGACGATTAGCGGGAATAGCTAAAGTTACAGGCTGCTCATACTATTGAATCAAAATTTGCCGTAGTAACACCATCAGTGTTGTCCTCAAGCCTCAAGATAATCTATTAAAAGTACGTAGCCAAAAAAGTAAAAATAAGTTCTGCATAGAGCTAGCATCACCAAGCAACTGCTGATTTGCGTTCTGGAACAGCACAAGAAAATAATACAGATTTAGAATTTTTCCTCCATGTATAAAAAAAATATAATGGAATTAGCACTAGGCTTCCTGGCAAAACTGTAGGAAACCATAATTCCACACTGAAGAGAATGATCTAATACAAAATACAACAGGATTGCTAAGGCATAGTTTGTATTGATAACTTAGTTTTTATTAACCCATATTAAATAAATTGCTAGTGTATCAAACCCGCTTTCGTGTTATATCAATTTGCTGGAACAGTGTTTTTATTGGTAGTAATCAGTTCCATTACACTGCACAACTCGGTATATACCCTAGTGACCCTAGTCTACTTGTAGAAGTCAACTTTAAGGAATTTACTATAATAACTTTTAGTATAATAAAGATAAAGATAACAATTTAAAAGAAAATAAGCATTAAAGATTATTATTTTAAATAACTGTTCGTATACTAAAGAAATTCCAGTAATTGAATATAAACAGTTTATATTTAAATATCCAATTGTGACATAAAATAATTAAGTTGAAACGTTCAGTTTCTTAATTTATACTTAGGTATAAATATATTATCTGTTATTTCAAAACACAAAAAAAATATTCTGTCTTTAAAAATTATTAATTAATTTATTGAATTTATGTGTCCCTAAAAACAATTGTTGTTTAGTCTATTCAATTTCAATAGTATTTTTAATTAAAACTTAAAAGTCAAAAGTAAGTATGGACTATTACCACAGACATAAACCTTTATACCGCGCGAGCAAAAATTATTAGCATCAAAGAGGGCCTTGCATCTAAGAACGTAATGCTTAGTCGAAGAGCTTAATACCTGTTGGATGTCAGTAACTACCTGAATTAACAATCAATCAGTTATTCCGTCATCTTTGACAGTCGTTACAAGTAATTTGATTCATCGCTAATTTTTCCAATTTCTTGAACAATTCACACAATGGGCTTTACGAAACAGCACAAAACATTCATGGTTACAGCGTATTTTCGAAACGGGGTTAGAGTAAATGGTGAGTGGCAATACAATCCGGGTTTGTGCATGGACGATTTTCACGAACATTTTCCTAACGTTGCTTTTATTGCTGGGGATTTTTATCATAGCCTAAAAAGAACCGTGGCTGTGTTTAGGGAAATAGGTTCTATACAACACAAAAAAGGAGCAGAAAGACCATATGTAAGAACAGAAGAACTTGTTGCAAACGTTCGTGAAATAATGCAAAATACGCCAACAAATTATGCTTGGAGCATGGCGGTGGCCAATTTCAGCAATTTATGTAATTATTTTTCTTTTTCTTTCTGTATATTCTTACTTTGTTAATTTTGTAAACAACAAAAATAAATTTGTATTTGTCTACTTATTTTATTACTCATTAGTTTGGCATATTATGTCATAACATGAATTGGACAAAATTTTAACCTAGATTTGGTTAGATATATCGTCCCCATATCATTGTGATCTAAACCAAGCTCTCCGTTTTTTAATCTAAGCCCTCTTTAAGGCAAATAATGTTTGCTCGCACGGTATTAGCAAACAATAATCACGAAAGTGGCAAATTTAGGGCCTCGCGCTACACACGTTTAGACATGCGCACTGCAACATTATCGTTTGACGAATGGGACAATAGACAGGTCTGGGCTTTAAAATATGAAATATGTTACTAAAAACTTCATATATCAATAATTTAGAATAGGAATATACCAACTTAACTCTTCAACAGAGCAGACAACGAAAATACTATAAGAATGTTTATGCAAAAGGTTACTAGAAATAACCTCTATATAGCAAACTCCATACTGAAATATGAAATACCCGGTATTTTTCTCTATTTGAGCAAAATTACATACAACCTTCGGTACCTACCTACTATAATCATCAAGTTCGAGTCAATAAGTAATCAATTCAAAGAGAGGCACAAACACAATTCGCTTAACTACACAAGAACTAGAAATTCGTAAACACAGTTGTATAATTTTATTATGCCCAAATAGGGGTAAAATAAGTGGTATTTCGTATTTTCGGTAAGTATGGAGTAGTGATGTATCTTGATATATAACTTTATTTTATTACGAACAATTTAAACACATCAAACTAGGCCTAGGCTACACAAACAAGGTATGAAAATAAAGAGAAACCCACACCAAGACAAATTATCCCGATGAATATTTTGGTATAGTTTATTTGCAGCCCTGCAATTTAATTACGCAATTTTTTGGGCAATATATTGTTTAAAAGATACTTTTCTCTATACTTTTATTATATAAAAAAAAGTTAATACCTAGGAAACCTAGGTAGGTTTATATTAATCCAAGGGTTAAAGTATTCCACGGGTCAAATTCTCGGGCCAAAACTTTTTCAAATTCTTAAACAAGAAATTGTACTTGAAAGTGTTTTTCACGTACCCAAGTTTTTACCAAATTGTAAAAATCAATGCAAGTTATATATCAACTAATATTTGACTTGAGGATAGGTACGCTATAACACCGTAGATTGGTTATTTTGCTGGTTTTTTTTTATATTCGATTTTATAAGACAAGTTTAATTCACTTCGAACTAAAAACACGACGACGAATCATTTTTAAACAAATTTTAAAAACAAAACCTTAAAAACAATTGTCTATCCTTAAAATATGATAGGTTTAACACTACTAAAAATGCCATAAATCACTACCTTCTTTCCCAACTTGATCAAAAATTGAGAAGAAATTCCAATTTTTTGGCAAGAATTTAAATTTTAAAGCCCGGACCTGTCTATTTTCCCATTCGTCAAAGGATAATGTTGCAGTGCGCATGTCTAATAGTGTCTAGCTTTGTTAACATTCGCGAGGCCATGAATATGCCACTTTCGTGATTAATATTTGCTTATCTATAGGTAAATTGTCTATGCTCTGAATCCTTGAGCCATTACAAACCCGCACGAAGTCGGAAATTTAACGCTACCTCTCTCTTTCGTACGAACACGTACGAATGTTCGATGCAAACAAACAGGCTATTCATGAATAAATGGCTTAGTCTATTCTATAAGAAGTCTATGAATATTCCTCTGGGATACCGAATGGTTCCCATTTAAATATAATAATTAATTTTCATTACGCCCTGTATATTATCGAGTTAAACTAAATCCATTCCTGGGGGTAAGGGGTATATGCAGGGTCCGTTAACGCCTTAAAGTTAAATACATGTTGCCACTAAAAATTTCATATCAAATTTTCCGGGCCTACATTAAGTCACCATCTATATGGGAACGTCAAGTTATAAATGTCTAATAAACTTAACCAGCGATTATAAGGTGACATTGCCAAAAGCACAATAATTGTTTAAGTGTCTATTTTCGACAATTTTATGGTTATAGTATATGTAGCGTATAGAATATAAATAACAAGGTGTGATTATTCGGAAAGACAACACGATATTAGTGTGACTGTATGTTTGTTTCAGGGCTCGGAATTTTTAAAATATAAGTATTCGAATAGTCGTTTGGTATGTTATTCGAATAGTCGAATAGTCGAATATAGTCGAATAATTCGAATAGTCGAATAATTCGAATAATTCGAATAGTCGAATATAGTCGAATAATTCGAATAGTCGAATAGATACTTGAATAGTCGAATAGTCAAATATTCGAATTTCGAATAGTCGAATATTTGAATAGTCGTCTATTTAAATATCGAAATACAGTCGTTTAATCACGGTAGAAGTGGTTTAATTGCTTGCTGACTATATAATTTTATTTTTCTTTTTCTTTTTTACGTTAAAATTTACAGTTTCACAGAAAACACAAATAGTCGAACATATAAATATCCGAACAAAGTCAAATAGTTAAATATTCGAATGGTCGAATATTCAAATAGTTGAATAGATACTTGAATAGTCGAATATTCGAATAGTCAAATATTCGAATTTCGAATAGTCGAATATTTGAATAGTCGAATATTTAAATAGTCGAATATTCGAATAGTCAAATATTCAAATTTCGAATAGTCGAATATTTGAAAAGTCGAATTTTTTAACTAACAAAAAATTCGAATTTAGAATAGTCGAATATTCGATTTATTCGAATACAATTCCGAGCTATGTTCGAAAATCCTCTGGAGTTCCACGGAATGCATTCGCTCGCATTAAAAAGTAAACAGGGAGACCGAAAGGGTTTTGCCAATGCGGGACTTCCAGTTAGTTATTCGAATTTGTCATAGAAGTGTCTATACCAGATAATATACAGCCGGACTGGCTATGGGAAAACCCCCTTATGCAGTGGCTCCCCTGTTGATTTCACATCAAAATTTTATTAGACTTTTTTGAAGGTCCTGCTATACTGAATTCGCACAACGCATTTTATTATTTTCTAATGAGCGAATAAAAAGTTATTTAGGAAATACCCTTCGTAAAGTTCGTAAAAATTTATTATGGCTCGGATAAATACCACAATACGTTTTATTTTTTGTTAGTTGCAAAATACGCTACAGTATTCAAGCAAAATAA
Source organism: Polydrusus pterygomalis (assembly GCA_963969555.1). Lineage (NCBI taxonomy): Eukaryota > Metazoa > Arthropoda > Insecta > Coleoptera > Curculionidae > Polydrusus > Polydrusus pterygomalis. The sequence continues at coordinate 15,897,895 of OZ018383.1, forward strand.
CAATGATTAAGTGGTACCTACTACTAGGGCTGGGCGATATTAAAATTCCAATATCGAATATCGATATTAAAAAAAATAGCGATATACAGTGTCCGCAAGAAAGTTCGCATCCAATGGGATTTTTTTTTATTATTAGGTATAGGTAAAAATTGAAACAGCAGTTAGTTTTTGCTTACCTAAAAACCAAAAATGACGTATACTGAAGCAGCTGCACGACTTGCGTTACCTGTCAAATTTAACGTTTTTAATAAAATAGGTTCAAAAAGCCATTATTTAGCAAAATATCGAAAAACTTTATTCAAGAAAGTTGTTTATTTAGGCATTTTTAGCCTCTGTACGAAATTTTGACAGTCTACTACGATTTTTATTTTTGCCAGGTTCTTGAAAATTTTGATCAACCCTCGTAGATTAACGTTTATACATCGATGTAAAACCATTTGCCTTTACTTTATTTGTAATCTTAATGCAATTTTGTGTAAAATTTTTGTTTCCAATTATTAATTTTGCTTCAAAAACTGAAATTGTTATTGATCAGTATGTAATGTTTGATGCAAAGTTTATCTAATTACATTAGTTTTGCCAAAACCGACGTTTCTCATTTTTCTTAAGTTCGTAAACAGATGTACAAAAAGAAAATATTAGGATGCTTTCGTTGAAATTTTACGTAATTAATATTGGATGAAAAAGAATAAATATTAATCGCTCGAAACATGTTATTCAACAAAAATATAATTTAATATAATTAATTTAATTTAATATTAATTAAGTAAAATTTCAACAAAAGCTTCCTAATATTTTCTTTTTGTACATCTGTTTACTAACTTAAGAAAAATAAGAAACGTCGGTTTTGGCAAAACTGATGTAATTAGATAAACTTTGCATCAAACATTACATACTTATCAATAACAATTTCAGTTTTTGAAGCAAAATAAATAATTGGAAACAAAAATTTTACACAAAATTGCATTAAGATTACAAATGAAGTAAAGGCAAATGGTTTTACATCGATGTATAAAAGTTAATCTACAAGGGTTGATCAAAATTTTCAAGAATCTGGAAAAAAATAAAAATTGTATTAGACTGTCAAAATTTCGTACAGAGGCTAAAAATGCCTAAATAAACAACTTTCTCGAATAAAGTTTTTCGATATTTTGATAAATAATGGCATTTTTGAACCTATTTTATTAAAAATGTCAAATTTGACAGGTAACGCAAGTCGTGCAGCTGCTTCAGTATACGTCATTTTTGGTTTTTAGGTATGCAAAAACTAACTGCTTTTTCAATTTTTACCTATACCTAATAATAAAAAAAAATCCCATTTGATGCGAACTTTCTTGCGGACACTGTAGTCGATATATCGATATTTTATTTTTAAATATCGTTATTCGATATATCGATAAATATTATCATTATATTATAAATATATTAATATTTTCTTATGTCCCCTGTAAAACTCTGGACCTTCATTTCAAGGGGAGACTCTAATTATGAAAACATGAAGAAAAAAGGTCGAATTAAATATTGGTCCTTAAATGTGTTATAAGGACGATATTAAAATTCCAATCGAATATCGATATAGTCGATCGATAATAGCGATAAATATCGATAATATCGATAAATATCGATAAATATAGATAAATATCGATATATCGATCATCCAACCAGGCTTTATTTTAGAGTTGTGGGTATATTTGTAAGTTAAATTTTAAAGCCCGGACCTGTCTATCTCATAGACATTTACCTTTAGATACGTACAGCTTATCTCCTGCGCAAACAACAGCTACGTTTTATGGTTGAAAAAATGCGTCCGAGCGCACGGCTTACCGGTCCGATGCCTTCCCTCCCAGCAGGAGCGACAAACCTCTTGTTATCGGCCTGTCCTTCTTTACCAACATGCTCAGTTGCAGTTGCAGTTGCAGTGCCGGTCTTCAACCGATTTCACCCGACCTGTCATGAATCCCCGACGTGGTTAAAGAAGATTACCACTTCGCGAGCGACGTGGCGCCAGTCGACAACCAAATGATTCGGACATTAGTCCGGTAGAATATTAGACAGGGCCCAAAGGACCAAAAAATAATACTTTGGAAATCGCACCATTAGTAATAATACCTCGTAAATATTTTTTAGATCGTTAAGTATATGCAAAGAAACTATAAAAAATATGCTATACTTACTATTCGAAAACCATATATAGCATTCCCTCTGACGAGTATGTTTCTAAAAGTTCTACAATGTGGGGATGTTTTAACATATGACATATCGTTGCTTCCCTTTTCAAATCTAAAAAAAAACATTTTAATAGCATAGACATTATCACAGTTAATGATAAGCTTGTTTTGGTAGAACCTTTTCAACAATTTCCACTTCCAATCCTGGTTAGTAGTAGTATCTAGTAACATGTTTTATTTAGCAAAAAGCTACAATTAAATATTTTTTAATAAATTTTTTTAACACATCTTTATAGATTTATTTTAAAATGTTAAAACGCAATTTACAAAAAACAGACAAAAAAGTTAAACATTTTGCAAATTGTATCAAATATTACGTATCATTTTGTTTTTTTAATTATATGTAATTTTAAAGTTTTTTTAAATAGTTTTAATGATATTTGAGATTAAATAGAATTTTCCAAATTATTATATTATATCAAACCTTTATAAAAAATATACTTATAAGCTACTGTTTTAGACACTCTATCCACAAAAAAATTTTGATTAGTTCTTGTTTTATAATTTTTAAATAATCAGGCAATAAATTATTTTTAATTTTATGTATAAAGATTCATACTAAATAAAAAATTTAATTTCTGACATTCAACCAATCTAAATTTTTTAACACAAAATTTATTTTTTGTATACTTATTTGTCACAATTTAAAATAATCCGTATTGACATATTTTGTAAAATTTGTAATCTATGAAATATTTCGTCCCTAAAACAATATAAAATGGAAGAACAATAAAGAAAATGTAGTAATATAATAGTATTAAATACAGTTTTTTTAGACAACAAACTTAAATTAGAACTGATTCTTTTAAAATTACCTACTTTTCCGGCAATCTTTGATATGATACTTTCAAAATAATTAAAAAATTTTAATTTTGATTCAATAATTATCCCTAAATATTTAAAACTGTTTACTAATTCCAATTTTTCACCATCAATTACAACATTTATATTTTGCGAAATTAAATTATTATTAATTTTAATTTATTTACTTTTAGCAAATTTAATAATATAATTATTTCGGAATTTAGAGTATATAGACCATCAAAAATATTTAAAACAGTAATGTAAATTAAGAACAAACCCGAACAAACCCAAACATTTGTAAGCTACATATTTTTAAAACGAAAGGCATGTCGTTGATGTATGAAATAAATAATATTGGACCTAGTATACCTCCTTGAGGAACTCCTATATTATTTATTTTTTTATTTGAATATGTTTTTGATATTTTCGTTTTTTGTAACCTGTTACTTAAATAATTTTTAAACCATTTATAAAAGTTTCCGCGAATACTATACTGATACAATTTACTCAATAATCTAGCCCTGTCAATTGTTTCGAATGCCCGCTTAAAATCCAAATATACAGCTATAACATTTTCCCCTTGATCAATGGTTCTCTTCCACGTCTCAATCACACATGGAATGGCTATCTCTGTAGAGTGCCCTTTTTGAAAACCAGCTTGAAAGGAAACTAAAATTTTGTTGGCATCAATGAATTCTAATAACTGTTCATATACGACTTCTTCTAATAATTTTTCAACATCCCAAAAAACATTTACTGGCCTCATCTTAAAAGAAAAAACTGGTCTTCTCCCAAAATAGATATTAAGCAGGGTTATCGCCGCGTGTAGAATAACTCCTTTCACCCCTCTGCTGTAACTGAATCTCTCCAAATCCATACGATTTACTTTAGCTGTTTTTTTTTTTTAATTTGAAGAAATAGTGTTTTTTTTTTATTTGAAGAAATAGATTTTTTTTTTATTTTAAGAAATCGTGTTTTTTTTTAATTTGAAGAAATAGAGGTTTTTTTTAATTTGAAGAAATAGTGTTTTTTTTTTAATTTGAAGATATAGTGTTTTTTTTTAGTTTGAAGAAATAGTTTTTTTTTGTAATTTGAAGAAATAGTTTTTTTTTAATTTGAAGAAATAGTGTTTTTTTTTTATTTTTTTTTCAGGCCTCCAATACTTTTTTTATTTACGACTGACTGATCTGTTGTCCTTATTGCGGGCCTCTGAACATATTTTTACTCTCTCATACTCATATAAAATGCGACTGTAACTCGGAGTTTGCCAGTAGTGTATGTAGATATTTATGGTGATACTATATTATAATAGTTTTTACCGTTTGTGCTTAGTCCAGGGCTGGAAGTAAATTTTGCTACATCTACGATTTTGGCAGCAAATTGCTGCCCAGTCTGTCTGTGAATACATCGTCGAACTATGCTAAATGGACCCCTGTAAAAGAAAAAAATTGGTCAGGAATAAATATATCAGGGCCGGATTATCCAAAAATACGAACCATAAGACAAAACCTGCAAGACATTTTAGTCCTGCACCTTATTCAAGGATGCTCGACATAATATCATAGATTTCAAGACAGTAACCATTGAATATCAAACTCTAAGAAGGCCATATGAGCCGATTTCCTAAATCTGCTACGTTGAATTCATAGATGGCACAATGAGTTCACCAACAAGAAAGCGACTAGCCTTTTCACTGCTAAATTAAAACATTGTTGCCGCCTGTCTGTTTGACTTGCTGCATGAGTTTTTTAAATTTATTTTTATAGCTTATCGTAAAACTTGATTTTACATAAGTACCTACACCTATCCTAGATTTAAATAGCTTACATTTATTTTCCTTCCTATAGTATAGTCTAGACTTAAAAATGTCCCCATTTTTAATTGCTTTGTAGCTTATAATATTTTCAACCTTTTGACGTCCCAACGTTAATTACATGAAAACAATGACATATTGACCGCCATGTATTCCATTTCTAACAGAATTAAATGACGACTCTCACTATTCAATACATACCTAGGCTACAACGTATATGTTGGGTAAAATTTGAATGATGTGCGGTTTGCCTGTATAACTTGGTTTTTATTTGCAATTATTACTACTTTTCAAAATGGTTAAAATAAGTAGGTTTTACTTTCTTACTTAAGAAACATCCAGTTTGTTTGTATTAGTGTATTATTTTTATTTTGCTATTTTTCGACGAAATAAAACCTATTTTAGTTATACTTGCCGTCGCTTTTTATCTACTTTTATTTGTTTAACATGTAACACCCAATGTAACGGTAAAATCATTGTGAAAATCGGTCCAATTACCCCGGAGTAATTAGAGTACATATTATTATCAAAAACATACATTCGGCTTGAATTGAGAACCTCCTATTTTATTGTCTGATAAAAATGCTTAAATTATTAAAAACTCCAATAAAATACGATATGCGGCAACACCACGACATAACATCAGTGAATTTGAGACATCTGTTGCCGAGGCGCTGCATTATAACGACAGATTTAAGGTTAGAGTTACGATCAACTCCACAATGGCGGCCAAACCACTTCCAAGACGTCTAAAACTGGGTTGTCAACTTTTCTCGGACATCCGTCATTCTTATATAGTTTGATATTCAATGCAGTAACTTAAAAAAGCGTGCAGACAATTTTTTTAAAATTGAAAATGTTTTACGTCTCCTCTTGGATTTGAACCCAGAACCTCTCGTTTACGGTTTTAGAACCGTATTTCTTAATTTTGCCAATTTTAGATTTCCGTTTTTCTAAATAATTTCTTAAATAGTAAGTAAATGACGTCACAATTCCGTTCTCGGTAACTCCACAATCGGTTAATTTAAATACAATTAAATAGAGTATAAAATCACACATTTTTAGAAAATAAAAATCAAATTGTTGCTTACGACGCCGTCCACGTGTTGAGACAAAAGTACTTTTATATTGTCTTACAGACATATTTCTTCGCCAGTTTAATTGATTGGTTTAGACCTCCTTTACTGACTTTTTCACATACTCAGTATGTTTTAACTTTTCTCAATTTTCTTCATATTATGTCACTTCTATATACACTTCAATTTTTTAATTCCATAAAAGCTACATCAGTTTTATACCATTTTCTCTTCTGCTAAAACCACCAGCATTAAATAATTTTTTTGTCTCCTGATGATGAACGTTTGTAAACTACGTTCGAAACATGTAGAGGACCCCTAAAGCATTTTTATTCTATTAATTTTGTGGAGAAAGACTTTTAGTTTTTTCTTTCTTTTCAATACTTTCAACTCCACTTTAAGCATGGACTATTTCTTCAAATTTTAATATAAATTATACCCATGCATTTTACTTTTTTAATTATTTGCTTTAAGTTATTTATATTCTATTTCATTGCCTATGTTAAATTTTATTTAAATTAAAAATGTTCATTTAATGATGATAATCAAATGTTTACTCATTTGTCTTTGACTGGTTCGGTAGAGTAGCTACTACAGCTAGATTGCGCCAGGATTTGACATTTATTTTCGGATTTATTAATTGTAAATTTTATATGTACAGTGACCGGCAGAAAGTACGCACCAAAGGGGATTTTTTTTATTTCAAAACTTACCAATTTTTTTTGGCGTTGGAAAAGTTCTGCATGTCCCTAAACAAAGAAGAGCATAGACAAAACTAGTAAATATTGCGCCGTATACGAGGGAGAGGTGAAAACGTTAAATTCACTCAAGAATAAATTGCCCTTATTTTTCACTGTGGAATTTTTTTTTATTAGGAAATGTTTGCACTTCTTAAAAGTTATCCATAAATACCAAAAGAGCTGTTAAAAAATTGAATTTATAGGTTGCATAGCTTCTATCGTTTCGTTATTAAAATTAAAAAGTAAAAAGACTTTTTTTGTGCTATCAAGCTAAACTTTGATAATTATGGATAACTTTTAAGTGCAAACAACATTTTCTAATAAGAAAAATTTCTACAGTGAAAAATAAGGGCACTTTATTCTTGAGTGAATTTAACGTTTTCACCTCTCTATACAGTGCAATATTTACTAGTTTTGTGTATGCTCTTTTTTGTTTAAGAACATCCAGAACTTTTCCACCGCCAAAAAAATTTGGTAAGTTTTGAAATTTAAAAAAATCCCATTTGGTGCGTACTTTCTGCCGGTCACTGTATAAGACTAAAATAAAATACGTTTATTATTATTTTTATTATATTTTTTTAAATGATGCAAATAAAGTTCGATCTATTTATTTCCACTGATTTTTATTTAGTATGGAAAAACTTATGATTCGCAAATCCTTATTTCTAAGGAGGTCAAATGAAATCTTAAAATCCCTTTTCAATATAAATCCTGGTTAAAAGGGTACAAACATGCACCTCAAATATTTTGCGAGGCTTATTATTAGGCTTTTGCCAAAGGGAGATTTAAGTATTATTCCGATCCAGACGCCATGTTTGCTTTGCGAACCCGAAAATCGGTAGAAGTATCGTTAGACCAGGATCGATAATTTTTGAAACAAAAAAAAATAATAGTAGGATAAAACCCGCTGGAAAAGGAAGAGAATATAACAAAAATGAAGGGAGAAATAATTTACGGGCGATCCGAGGTCGGGAAGTGGAAGGGGTGAGTTTTTAAGGGTAGAAAACGATTTATCTCGATTTCCGGCAAAACTACAAGTCCTATGGAAAAACGTTAAATGGCAAAGTTGTAGGTAATAACTAGGTCTATAACTTTTGTGTTTACACTTTTTTCACATAACCTCAAAATTTATGTGAAAAATTCAAATAACCAATTTTTTGGTTTTTTATTTTTATCTTTTACAAGACAAATTTTTTTTCACGAAATTTGGTGAAAACTTACCTTTTTATGTCCTTAACACACTGTAATTTTTTTGATTTAAAATGTTTATTTTTTCACCTTATTTTGACTTAATATCGAAAAAGCACCCTAATTTTCAATCGAAAATTCTCACGTCAAAATATCTGCTTTTTTAAAAAAGTCGGTGGGCTTTTTGTTCGTTGAAATCTCTACTTTCTGATGGTGTAAAAAAATATACATTACTATGGTAAATGTTCTCAAAAAATGCAAAGAAACGAAAAAAACTCGAATCCGAAATTTTTTTTTAAATTATTATGTACAATTTTGAGCTATTTCTTAAAATTTATACTTTAATTACTCGAAACACGTAAGATTCCATGTTACATTGATAAACAAAAAAATAACAAATCCATAAAACATAAAGATCGCAAAAAATATGCGAAAATAGTTGTTCTAAATATAATTAAAGGTATAGGATTTAAAGTTGATTTCATCACTTTTACCGTAGTAATGTATATTTTTTTACACCATCAGAAAGTAGAGATTCAACGAACAAAAAGCCCACCGACTTTTTTAAAAAAGCAGATATTTTGACGTGAGAATTTTCGATTGAAAATTAGGGTGCTTTTTCGATATTAAGTCAAAATATGGTGAAAAAATAAATATTTTAAATCAAAAAAATTACAGTGTGATGGGACATAAAAAGGTAAGTTTTCAACAAATTTCCTGAAAAAAAAAATTTCTTGTAGAAGATAAAAATAAAAAACCAAAAACTTGGTTATTTGAATTTTTCACATAAATTTTGAGGTTATGTGAAAAAAGTGTAAATACAAAACTTGTACATCTTTTTATTACCTACAACTTTGCCCTACAACGTTTTTTCATAGGACTTGTAGTTTTGCCGGAAATCGAGATAAATCGTTTTCTATCCTTAAAAACTCACCCCTTTCCACTTCCCGACATCGGATCGCCCGTAAATTATTTTTCCTTTTATTTTTGTTATATTTTCTTCCTTTTCCAATGGGTTTCATCCTACTATTATTTTTTTCACTTTTTACCATTTTCAAAGGCTTCAGCCCTGGTCTACATCATATTTGTGTTTTTCCTAAGTAGAAAAAAATATATCATACTTTTGACCGGCAATTGCCTGGCTAACATACAGTATGAGTTTTTTACCTTGGAATAAATTCAGTAAATTTAGTGGATGCTGGGAAATTCATCCCAAGGGCGTAGATATTTTTTTTGGGAGGTAAAGTGTTGCAATCTTGTCAAAAATTTTTTTTGTTAGGTATTCGTATATTTTTTGAGTTTTATTATTATTATTATTTTATCAATAGCAAGCGAAAAGTCCGATGAAGCTATTGTTTTAGTCTCTTTGATTTGTTCTTTTTTCTTTAATTGTTCATCGTGATTTAAAATGTCTAAAAGTCCGTTGGCTAGTTTAAATTACTTGTTAAATTCTTTAGCGAAAGTTATTTAAACATGGGTAGGTAAGTATTTTGGGCGCACAAATGTCATTAGATATTTAAAAACGAATATCATCAAGCACCGTAAGGCACAAAGTTATGAGTTAAGTGCTCAAAATTACGATCCACTAGGTTTTTAAAGGAGTTTACACTATTTGCACAGACTGTACTTTCTTCAAGCGAGTTCCATATGTATGTACACTACCCGATTGATGAGGAAGTTCCTTCTTGGAAATGTCTCGGATTTTTCTTTGCTTAATTTTTTTGAGTGTCTCCGAAGCTGTTGATTCTGATTTAAATGAAACAAATTTCTCGAGTTACAAGAATAGTAGACCGTTAGTATTTTAAAAGTTTCTATTATATCACCCTATAGTTCTGCTTTGCTTCAGAGCAGTTAGCCCAAATCTTTTAAGTCTTTCGGGATAAGGTGGTCCTTTCAATTCAAATGGAATTGTAGTAACCCGCCTTTGGACCCTTTCCAAAATTTTAATATCTTTGATGTAGTAGAGGTTCCAAATATTGTATTCGTATTCAATTTTTGGTCTAATATAGAAAGTGTACAATTTCTTTACAATCTGTAGTAAGTGATCTTTGAAACTTTTGCACCATGAAAATAAAACTATTGGCTTTCTTTACCATTTTAATAATATGTGCTTCCCATTTTAAATTAGAAGAAATTATTAACCCCAGATCAAATAAGTTGAAGATTATTTAGCAAATATTTACAATACAATACAATACATATAATGCTGTACATTTTGATAAATTAATTAAGCTTCATGCACCACTGGCTTGTCCATGACTCACTACGCCTCAGATCCCTGTCTAAACATTTCTTTTGCAACAATGGATTACAGAATAACTTCGTATCGTCATCAGCAAAGAAAATGATGATTGTCTCAATATTCGATGACAAATCGCTAATGTAAACCAGAAAACAGTAATGGCCCTAAAACAGATCCTTGAGGGATGTTTATTGGATAAAATACCATTGACCCTTACTTCATAGAAGCGGTTGGTGAGAAAGTCATTGATTAGACTAAGAAGCTTATTGTCTCTTATACCAAAATGTTCATGCTTGTAGAGCACCAATGAATGTGGAACTATATCAAATGCTTTCTCAAAATCCAGGTATATTACGTCGGTAGGTTGCATTTAATCGTGAGCTTTAGTCCATTTATCAACGCAGCTTAAAAGGTTGGTAATTGTTGAGCGCTCAGCTATGAAAGTATATGAAATGTATTTTTCGTTATTATGTGTATTAGGGAAGGGGGGGGGGGGGGGGTAATTACCCCCTTTACCCCCTTATATCTACGCCCTTATAGTCCTTGTGTTTACTGAGAACATTCTCTACTGATAAGTCATGTATTTTCTCCCCGAACAAACATACATTATAAATTAGGAACCACAGGACATTAGACATTCAAATCGCAGATGCCTTCATGCCTAAGAACTAATATATAATTTAGATTTAATTAAATGTGCAATTAAAGGTAAAGGTTCGACATGTCAATCAAACCATTACTTTAAAATTAATTGAAATGAATAATAATTTATATATAATTTAAGCCTCGATTCAAGCCTATACCTATTTCCAAATAGGGGGAAATAGATTACATAAAGGTTAATCCATTTATTTTTTAATATGAAATAGTAAAAAAATTGAAATAAATAGGTGCGCATATATTTCACAAACGTACTTTTTTTGCGCCGACCTGGCACCTTACTTTCTAAAGAGATCCTTTCCTTTTGTTTCTTAATTTCATATTTTGAATTTAGTTTTATGACGTTGACATTTTCAGGTTAGTTTTGTTTATCAAATCATAACAAGACGTCATAATATCAAAAGATCAACTGATCAACTGCCATTTTGGTTTGCTTCTCGACGATACATGTTTGGTTTGTATGTTTGCTCCGGAAGTTCACAGGCCTGAATTCTGTTTTATTTATTCCTCTGTAAACCCCAGAAGGTCTGGTCAAAGAGTAATGTACTAATTAATTAATTAATACATTATTACTCTTTGGTCTGGTGTCTACTAATAACCAACAAGGACGATTTTTTAGGTTAGGTATGTCAAATTGGTCACACTGTTTTTAAAGTTGTTATCACACACAACATATCTATTGGTTGGTATAAAAAGAATAATTATGGCACCAGAAGAAACTGAACTTAAAATCCGCAGCAAAATCGCCATATAAAATTATTAAATTGGCAATATTTCGAAAACTAGAAATTTTTGGAATAGATAACCTTACACAAACTCACCCTTATTATTTGTAATGCATGTAAATAAGAAATACCTAATTATAAATTTTAGTGGTTTTCATTTGAAAATGTAGATTTTTTGCAGTTTTTTAATTTTATTGTTTAAACACCCTGTATACCTAATTTTGAAAAAAATTAAAATTTGACAGATAATGCGAATCACGTGACTACTATTTTTTTGCTTAATTTTATTGTTTAAATTAATAGTTATCAAAATATAAAAAATCTATTAAAGCAGGTCCTTTTCAACAAGGAATCCAACCCAAATTAAATAATAATGGCTTTCTTATAGGAAAACTTGATAATTATTTTAGGGCCTTTGGGGACATAAAACCTTATTAAATATATCAAAAACGCTTAGTCTTATTGGTTAATAGGACATGAGACATGATATACGAAATCTGCCTAGACTTAGAATCTTGCGTAGAATCCCAAAATGTAATAAATAATAGGGTGTTTCATTTAAAATAAGCAAGTTGGCACCTACTTCCGGTATAACCGGAAGTGCCACCTTATTGAAAATATTTTAACCTGGTTGCCCCCATCAACATTAGTATAATGTTCCCATGTATAGTTTTCTATATTTAGTAAATCTCAAAATTCGAAACCAATTGTTTTTTTGAGGCGCGGCAAAAAAATTGTTGTATTACAAATACGCCCCATTGCGCGCCCCTGGCCCACATCCTAAGTTTTCAAACGCCTATTTTAATACCTGTCATTGTCATTAGTTAAAAAAATATTTAAAATGTTGTTTTGTTTAATTTTATTTTTATTACCTTCCAATTTCTTCGCACAAATCATAAACCTCGTCGAACAACACTTCTTCTTCGGTCATTTTCACTTTTTATTATTCCTTTATTTAAAGTAACAAAAATTCGAAAAAACGTAACTCAAAAAATGTCAACAAAACCCTGCTCGAATTGCGCAAATCGCCCCCGATTGTAAACAAACCGAGTCCGGACCACGGTCGACTCGAACCAATAATTTTATTTTGATTTACTTAACGTATATTTCCATCCGCCTGCCCCCCCACTTTTTGGAAAATTATCAATCAAATCACAGGCTAAAAAAAACACAAAATAATATTTATACACGGCTGGAACGCACCGGCGAAATTTCAGTTGCATAAAAGTAGGCGCTAACACTCGACTATTCACTTGTTTCGGGCGAGGTATATATTTATGGATCGTTTTTACACCGTTCGGTAAAGTAAAGGCAGAAAATCACCAGCAGGGAAAAGGAAATAATCGTCTCGAATGCGCGTAAATAAGTGCAAAAATGGTTAGTGAATCGTGGATGGTTCGAGGGCCCCCGAAAACGCCCTCAAAAAGACACCGATGGGCACTTTAGCACCGGATTGACAGTAGACAACCGTAAATTTACAGGCGCGGACTCGGCTTGAAGGCACATGCGCTATTTGATAACAGCGGTCGTTAGGGACCTTGTGCAATATACGGTATTTTTACCGTTAAAATTTTGTTAAAAATATATAAACAGTCAAATAATTCGCGTGTAGATACCTTGGGGATACACCCCCACCACTCCCTCCCTCTGATGCCAAATGTTTCTCGCTAAAATGCATGCAACTTATACCTACACAGTACGTGTGACCAGTAATTAAAGTCCGCATCATATAGGTATTTTTTTATTAATAACTTTCTTCGAAATTTGCCTTTGGCATCAGGTTCTACTTCGATCGAGATGAAAATTAAGCAAAAAAATAGTAGTCACGTGATTCGCATTATCTGTCAAATTTTAACTATTTCCAAAAAATAATTCAAAAGTGGGATTATTTCTGAAAGTATCGAAAAAAGTTATTAAAAAAAGTTTTTTTAATGCAGTTTCTAGCCCACGTGCAAAGTTTTAGCTGCATAAGATAATTTTGACTTTTTTACCTATATTTTGTAAATTGCACCACTTTTGCAACATAAGACTCAACGCAACCTACATAAAACTTCTTCTTCTTCATTTTCTTTAAAGTAGCGCCATTTTAAATGTGTGTTTTTCTACAAAATCAAAATTGGGCTATATGGGTTTATTTGTTTTTGACCCTGTATAAGGTAACTACATAAAATAAGTATTTTTGAAAACATAGTTTGTGCCTGAAAGTAATAGTAAGACAAAAAAGAACACATGCAGTGTCATCAGTAAAGTGTTCATTAAGGTTGAATTCTCAACGTCATTCAATCTATTGCCAACCTATAACCTATTTCGCGTTGATTTTTTGAGTTTATTATTTTAACAACTAACATTTAAAGAAAATCAATATCGTCGGTATATTATTTAGGTAGTATCTGATATATTACAAAAATATCAATTTATTTCATTGCTAATTTTGGGAGAATTGTATAGTGAAAGAACAATGAGTGACAATGACATAATAATGTTAAAAAAAATCTTACCCGATATTTTTCGCTATACAATTCTCCTAAAATAAGTTATGAAATTCCTTGGTATTTATTAAATATGTCAATTATTACCCATAGAATATCAAGTCGATACTGATTTTCTTTAAATTTTGTATAAAAGCTAGAAAACATCAATAAATCTACGCGAAATAGGTTATAGGTTGGCAAGCATGTTGATACTCCCACCTTAAGTGGAAAATAAATTTTAGAGGTGGGTAAAAAATAAAAAGTATCTTATGCAGCTAAAATTTTGCATGTAGGCTAGAAACTGCATTAAAAAAAACTTTTTCTAATACCTTTTTTCGATATTTTCCGAAATAACCTCACTTTTGAATTATTTTTTGAAAAAATTAAAATTTGACAGATAATGCGAATCACGTGACTATTATTTTTTGCTTAATTTTCATCTCGATCAAAGCAGAACTTAATGCCAAAGTCAAATTTCGAATAAAGTTATTAATAAAAAAAATCCCATATGATGCGGACTTTACTGGTCACACTGTATATTTTCGCCTCGACTCGACTCGCATACCGATTTATCACCACAAATTATATAGAGGCACAATGGGAGAATAATCCGATCATACGGAGGAGTGAGAAAAATAAAGGGGATTTATCTCGGCTTGCTTGGATGACTCAATTGCTTCGTTAAGGCTCACGAGGAGTACCTAATCAATTTTTAGGACCACGAGCAAAACCGAACAAACGCAATTCCGGAGGGGGATCTAAAAATGTAAAAAAAACAAAATGAATCTATAAATAACACCTGCCGCTATATTTGAACTCGTAAAAACTATTTGCTCGTTAATGGTTTACGTAACGATAAATTGTAGGAACTCCCTAATCACCAGCTTTGTAGATAATTCCTTGATTTCTCTGATTAGTTTGTTTTGATTTTGATAACGAGTAACGACACTGTACTATAATATATAGATATAGAGGTTATACTGGCATTTATACCATATATTTTTTAAAACATTAAAAAATGGTTTTTAATAAGTACATGCCGTCATTAACATTCGGATTTACGGACAGCAACATACCTAGGGTTTCTTGAAAGATCAATAAAATGTAGGTACTGGACGAAAATTTCCTAAAAAATGTTTTTATAGGTGTGCCCACTTCTAGTCCAGTTTGTTCTAAAAGTATTATTATACAATAGATACCGGGTGTCCACGGAAGGTGGCTCTCCCCTCTAACTTTTTTGTTTTTCAAGATAAAGAAATAAAATTCGGGGGATTTATTTACGACATAAAACTGCATTTTTTGACAGGTGACTCAACATTCTTCCGGTTTAACCGGAAGTCACATAAACTTTCGATTTTTAAATGGGACACCTGGATGGTATATTTTTACTTTTTTTGACTCCATATATGACATTCTAAATACAACGATGTGTCACTTGTCACTTTTTGTCACCAAGAAAATATTTTTTTCCCAAATTTATTGTTTTATCTGGAATCTATGAATACCTTAAAATCACTTATTTCAGTTCTTTAATCTTGGGAAAAATACAATTTTACTATTTTTGGTCCAATATGCTATGTAAAATTTAATCTTTTAAGTTGTATAACTCATTTTTTTTAAATGGCAACATGGTGGCTCGTCGGGTTTGTTCGGGCTTGTTCGGGGAAAAAAGAGGATTTTATTATGATTATTTTGATACCATACACTATTAGGTTTTAGAAAAGCTGTCATTAAAAAACTTTAAAAAGTTAACCGAGAAGTTAACTTAGAACTTAAATGAAGCATCTTTTGAGAATAAATTTAGATTTAAATGCATCAAGTAGCCTGTGACCAGCAAAACTGATAAAACAAAATCATGCCTTGAAGAAAATTGAAATGCCAACAGAATCTGCCAAAGTAAATTAGTTTGTTGTTTAAAAAACATGGAAAATAATAATTATAAATTTGGAAAAAAAAATATTTTCTTGTTGACAAAAAGTGACAAGTGGCACATCGTTGTATTTAGAATGTCATATGGAGTCAAAAAAGGTAAAAATATACCCGGTGTCCCATTTAAAAATCGAAAGTATATGTCACTTCCGGTTAAACCGGAAGTTCCATAATGTTGAATCACCTGTTAAAAAATGCAGTTTTATGTCGTATATAAAGCCCCCGAATTTTATTTCATTATCTTGAAAAATAAAAAAGTTAGAGGGGCGAGCCACATTCCGTGGACACCCGGTATATATACACCATAGATGCATATTGGTATTCTCGATTGGTATATATTTTATCTACCTCAATGTCGGTTTTTTGCCAAGTTTGGCCATGTTGTTTTGTTATCTGTGACACAGTTACTTAATTATTTGTAAAAACAAAGTATTGCTAATAGTTCTAGTTTGCAAAAAAATTACGAAACTAAGTGAACATCATTCTCGAGAACGGGAATATTCTCGAGAATATTCTCTGTAAGAAAATTCTCCCGAGAATATTCTCTAGAGAAGTTTTTCTACATAATTTACACCGCCTCGATTTACACTGAAAAATTTTGCAATGATTTTTAAAATTTTGAGTTTCCCTAACATTTTCTATAACTCTGACAACAGTGTTTTACGTCTGCAACAGTGATTCAGGGAAATTCCCTAGAAGCGCGAACGTATACTCGTATGTTTTTAATAGTTAAATGTGATCTTTCTTTATTTGACTGTTTTTTTGTTTAGTTTTTAGTTATTCTTGGGAAGGTATGTTAATCAAATCAAAAAAGAATAGGTAATTTTTAATTTATTTTTATTGCTATTTCTAGCGGTTTTCTTACCATTCTCAGAAAATTCTCTAACTTGAGAATATTCTCGAGAATATTCTCCAAAAGATTATTACCGATAATTTTACATCACTAGGTATACCTACTATACAATAAGGTATTATATAAAACGACCAAATCGTCAACAGTTTTTTTTTGCAAAATCGTTTATAATTTTGTCGATATTTAATGTTTTAACAAAACTCGTGTTCGATACTGATTAAGGATAAATCTGAAAGGCGTTGTTGTCCCATGGTGTTACGTAAATGGGTTTTCACTATTTTAAGTTTGGCAAAAGATCGTTCCGCTGATGCCACACTAACTGTCAAAGTTAGAAATAACATCACTGTACTAGACACATCTGGAAAATTTCGAACAAACACACTGATTTTTTATTAATAAATGATCCGCAAGTTCATACACTGTTTTTAATTTTGAAATAATATCTCCAAGTCCCTTTCTGATGCTTAAAATTTGACTAGGAAAGTCAATGGATAAATCTTTATGGTATATCGTTTGTAAATTACACGCTTTCACGTACCTATATATTTCTTCTTCACTTAACGAAGTTAAATTTTCAGGATATAAAAAAATAAAATTAATTATGAAATGAAATACCTATGAAAAACAAAGCTGGCAGCAAGTTTTAAATGGACCGTCAATGTAGGCTCCCCCTCGGTGCGGGGGTGTTTTTACGCCACTGACCTGGAAAACGCGGCACACGATGATAATAAGTTTCACCGTCACCATTCTGTAACGAATAAACGTCTGTATACTATAATACCGTATACAGGACTGGGAAAAATTGAAAATGCAATTAAAAAAATGTTTTTCAACAATTTAACAATACCTTATTTAGAATTTATTGATGTCCTGTTTCAAAGGAATGTACCTACCTTGGCAGGGCAAAATCGAAAAAATAAGTTTTCGCCGAACGCTCGCTGTTGCAATGGTTTATGGTTTTGTATCAAATAATGACAATGACACTGCAGCTGCAGCATCAATTTTTTTAAAATAAAAACATCAAACCATTATGCTTTTCTGTATAGAGTGGTGAGATGTTTTAATTGTGAGAGCGAGATAATTTATTTGCAGGCGTTAAGCATTAAAAGCTAGATCGCTTAAAGACAGAGCACCATGCAAAGTTTGAAATCACAGGGTTTTGGTCGTTCCTTCAGCCAGATCCATCTCCAGGCAGGTTTCGCCGTATCACGGCTTATCACTGACCGAAGAGCTCTTAAATGACCCTAAAGTTTATATGTAGACCTCACTTTTTATAAATTTACCATTTTTTTATTATTTTGCCGTTATCCGCGTAGTCACGGTATTTTAAAAATGTTTTTTTAGTTATCGGACACGCAGAAACGATTCCCCAAAAAAGTTTTTTCGGTACTCATCTTCTAGTAGATTTCTTGCTCCATATGTTGGAACTTTTGCCATTCACTGTAGGTAGGTACACACAATCTGTCTTTTCGTTTGTAAATAAAACGAATTAACTAAAAAACATGTTCTATTTTATTTTAACATAATATTAGGAAACAAAATGATTAGATTTTGAAAATATTACAAAGTTATAATCAATTTTTCATAATTCACGAAAAATGCAAGATTTGTTGAAATATACAGTGTGTCCACGAATAGGGTTTGGTAAAGGAAACACTTTTTTATTAGTCGGGCGGTATAGAAGAAAAAGTAATTCTTATTTATAAAAACGTCTGGTTGTGCTGAAACTACAATTTCGAAATTAACTAGACCAAACGCCACGATTCTGGCGTTTGGTCTAGCAAATCACGTATCCGCTTGCTAAGCATTCTGGATTCTTCTCGAATTGTTATTTTGACGGATGAAAGATAAAACTCATCAACAAATAAATATAGAAAAAAAGCGTGGAAGACCACAGAATTTAGATACTCAAAAAAAATTCCTTTAAAAATTTACTTGAAAATTTATGGCCAGACGGAAAGCCTATTGCAGAGAAAAAACTCGAAGATCTAAAGTTTCTGCGATTTTACAAAATCCTGGTGGGTGATCCAACTATTGAGGATGACTTAGATGGATATGGGCAACCGGATTTTGACGTCGAACACAAGGCAGAATATTAGGTAGTTATTTGAAATTTATCGGAATTAAAATATTTAGAGTACTAAGTAGTTTGGGTTAAAAATAACAGTTTCTTATTTTATTTGAAGTTTGTTTGCAAGGTACGACATACCTATGGAGGTTTCCTAGTTTTGTAATTTCTTAGAGTATAGTTTCAGTACATAAAGTTTTTAAAATATGTTTTAGTTTTATAGCTATTTTGATGTTTGTTTTAATTTTAGATAAAAATGGATCTATAAGAGTTTTAAAAATGACTTTTTATTTTTAGCCACTTTTCCTAACAACTAACTTTATTTTATTTATTTATTTATTTCTTATTTATTTATTTAAAAATAAAAGAAACGGCTTTGCATAAACGTCCTACGCGATAAATCTTACGTGGAGATTGGTTTTGCAAAATTAAAAAAACATCATAGCATATAAATAGCATAACCAGACTAAGCGCCATTTTTTAACATAACTTCTAAAATAATATTTTTTTCTTGTAAAGGTTTAGAAAGGCTAATTTGCAATAGTACCTTAGTATACCTTGCGAAAAAACCGCTTTTTAAGGAAAGGGAAAACTTAATCGCCATTTCCCAAAATTCTAATTTTGGCGCTTGGTCGAATTATGCATAACTACGTCCAATTGTAGTTTCGGCACAAGCACACGTTTTTATAAAGAATGATTTTTTCTTCTATACCTTCTAAGAAAAAAGTTTTTCCTCTTCCGAACTCTATCCGCGTATGTATGTATAGTATAAAAATAATAATTTAAGTGTAGAGTAGTTACTATATTTTCTAAAACTGAAGGTACTTATTTGCAGACCAATACCACATATAAATAAATAACAGGCATAAATGTGATACATGTAAAAAGGTAGCAGACTCTTGGTGTTAAGAGCTAGTAATGAATTCGACACTTAATTTTTTGCTATTTTTTTCCATTTAATCCAAAGAGAGGCGTATTAACGTCTTGGAGTAGCAATTACCTACAATTTTAAGTTTAATAATTGATAAAGTATTACAAGTAAAGAGCAAAATTGTATATCTCTTTTTTAATTAGGTATAGTTACAAACTGTGCTCCGTATCTGTATTTGGCCGATTTTTGGACGAAATTCGAAACGAAATATTGATTAAAAACTAAATTACAAATGCGTCACTAGCCCCATAGTTTTAAAGTTTGTAATAGTATTGTTTTATATGCATTTTTAACTTAACAACCAGAAAATTAAAACTGTAAGTAGGTAATCAATAAATAAAATATAATTGAGTTATGTTAGTCAAAGTATAAAGCATTAAAACATTATTTAATTTTGTAGACATATAAATGCTTTCTATTTATTAACTTAATATACTTTTTATAGTCATCCCTAAAAATGAAAAATTTATTTAAATTGAGTTATACATATTATAGGTACCACCCAAATACTTACACTGAATAAAAAAAATATGCATACCAAGATCAGTCAAAAATTGAAATGCCTAGCTACATACAAGGTTCCCAATATACTATGTTTTATCTCTTAGCAGAAATGACAATTGTCCAGATGTCAAATGTCGCAGTACTGGGGTCCTTAAAGCCCCCTGATTTAGCAAAGATTTTCTTGGTAAAAGCCACTATTATTTGTGACAGAATTTGGTTGTTGTTGTATATCTTGTTTTAATATGACTCTGTGAAATTTGACAGCTGCCTAATGTCACTCTTATATCCAATTTTCGTAGTTGTGTGTCTATTATCATTTTAGTAATTTCACAATACAATACGTTTTAAAATAATAAATAATTTTAGGTACATAAAAAAATAAAGTCTTATTATTTAATGATACCTTGTAAAAATCAATATCGTAATAACAAACTATCTACAATAAACTTAGTTTTCCACTAATTTTGTCAACATTCTCTTCAAGTCCAAATAAACTTAACACAGTAATGGAGCCTCTCGGGATTTGAGTATGGCCTGCATCTCTTACTAAGAAGGCTGGAATTTTTGCTTCCTTTGCTTTCTCATACAATTCTATAAGATGCTCTGTGTTGTTGCCTTTTAGGACTATCTTTTTCTCTCTAAAATAAAATACTTACCTTAACTATATACCTATACTTACAACATATAACTAAAGAATGGAATTTATGCAAAATGCTGCAAATTTTATCAATTTTATAATAAAATGCATATTTTTGATAAATTATTATTTTAAGAGCATATTTTTATGTTATGTATTAAAGGTTTAATGTCCAGTTCGGTACTTATTTCAGGGATTTTTCAATCTGAAGGTTATAATATTAATTAATTTACATTTTGGTTAAGTATACACATGGTATTTATTGGAGGTTCCCGGGGTTTGCAGGTATATTGTTAGGGGTTGTTTATTGTCACTTAATAATGAGTTATAATTACCTGCTTAACAAACTGTAATGATATAGATTCGTAATACTTGCATACTTCTGGTAAATAAACCTTTGGTAAACAAATTAATTTCAAATGTAAAAAGTGTTTCTAAAAGCACCTTTAGGAGTGCAGTTGTATAAGGAGAGATTACCAGGAGTTAGTTTACCTCCAGAATAGTCCAGAACCTGTAATTACCCGGTGGGGAACATGGATTAAGGCCGCAACATTCTACACAGAACATTTCAAAGCCATTAACGAATCAATTTTGGATTTAGATTACGATTCGCAGTGTGTTGTGCAAAGTAAAGAGTTGTTGAAAAGTGCAAGTGTAGCTAAAGATCTTGTTTTTATTTAGGTTAATTTCCGTTTTATACCGGACATAATATCCTCGTTGGAGAGTAGAAATTTAGGTTAAAGAGACTCAATTAATATTGTTGAAACTTTTTTCGCTAAATGTAACAACATTTCCGGTAAAGTAGGAGGTCAAGTAAGGAACAAATTGGATGTAACTGTAAAAAAGAATAAAGGATTTAAGTACTTAACTGCAGTAAAAAGCATTTATAAGGGTAAACCATCCAACAATGTTGTATCTTGGCCTTATATTTTGCTACCTAAGTATTGTCCGATTACATCAGTAGGTAGATGTTGAAAGAAGCTTCTCTTTGTATAAACATATTTTTACTAATAGAAGACAATCTTCTTTAGTTTAAAATTTTGAAAAATATTTAGTAATAAGTAAATGCCTTTTATGCAATTTTAGGTTAAAAAATTATTTCCTTACTTTTATTAGGTATGTTTCTTTGATTTTTTTGCATTTTCTTAAAAATAAACATATTTTTGAGAACCCAATGCATGTGTTTCCTTACCTTACTATAGGTACTATAATAAATTAGGAAATATTGCATACCAGTATGCATATTTGGTAATAAAATGCAAATAACTACATAAGTAGTATTTTAAAGGCAAACAAGACATATAATATAGGCCTATATATGCTCATATTTTGGGTGAATTTAAGTGCATATAATCCGCCCTTTACATAATATAACTACCTATATTAATTTTCCTGCTAAAAAAAGGTCAGGTATTTTTAACCTTTATCTTGCCTAAATAGGTAGGTAAGTAGGTACAAAGGTTTACTTACCCGATTTCTTCCCATTGACTTAAATCATCTTCCATATTGTTTTCAAGCATCTCCCTATATAATCCCAGACAGGCATGCCCTACTTGGGCAGCAATTTTTCCAACGCCCATTTTTAGAGACGTATTGATAATAAATGTCATTTTGAAATATGGGACATCTTCATCTTCCCACTCTTCATCTTCAGCCCTTTCTTTATCAGAACTTTCGTGATCACCACATTGAGCTAAAAGCAACATAATAGGACTCTATGGTTCAGACATGTGTTTGTGTTTGATTCATAGTTTACCTACCTACTTAGATTAAGAACCTATGTATTCTTAAATTGGATAGGTATGAAAACAACTTAATAAACTTAAAGTTAAATATCTTACCAGAAGTACTTCTGGATTTATTGGCTTCAGGACTATCTGAACTATTGTTGAAAATATAATTTATAGCATCATCTGCAGACACATTTCCTGTGCAGAATAGAGCCTAAAAGTAACTATAAATTGGAGAAGTAGCATGAACATTCATTAAGTTATAAAAAAAGGTTGCAGTTTCTGTGCAGTCGAGGTGGATATTGAGTCACTGTATCACTCTGTGTGTCATCAATTTACAACAAATTTTTATAAGATCATCGTACTTGTACTAGAAAGTTCATAAACCCCACATTATAATTAAGTAAATTATTCTCTACATTTCATTTTTACCAAACAGACATCATACTATTGAAGAAATGTGTACCTCTCTAGCCGTGTTTTCTGCTATTCCCATGGACAGAAGGATGTTTAAAATTTCTTGGTTGGGCTCGAAATTATTTTCGGGCTGACTCATATTGAAATACTAAAATTTTGAAGGGCTATAAAGGTAAAATACGTAAAAGGTAGGTTTATAAATTTAAAATGTTAAGAAAATTCTTTCAGAAGATGCGTCTCTAACCTCAAAATGTGACATGTGAAATAACCTCATTTTTCCATGGTTGCCAACCAACAATGCCAACATGATATTTTATTTTACTTTAGCCACCTCATTGACCAAAATAATCCAAATAATTTGATAACTGACGATAATTGATTATTTTTTGGTAACCTACAGGAAAAAATTGGCATTTTGATGGGTGTGATAATACCTTATGGTGCATTCCGTGCATTGATTTTCTGAGGCATTGATTAAAAAAAATAAAAATGGCATCAGCAGATCCTGACCCTGATACTTCTCTTCTTCTTGGCGTCGGCTTCGGTAAGCCACTACTCTTGAAAAAACAAGGCATAAAGCGGAGAGGCATAATCACAGAGTACGTACTGGACAGTGTTGCCAATATGCGAACTTTAGTCCGATTTTCGGACTTTTTTTAAGGCTATGGACTTTTGTCGGACTTTGAAACTATTTCGGACTTTTCGGACTTTTTGATACCTGACGAAAATATGCTAAATGCACAAATTTTGAAATAAAATCGGCAGGTAATTTATTGTTTATTTACCAAGTGTTGGGTTGGCTTATTACATTAACTTTTTAATTATTGTTTTTTTTTGTTATTAAAAAGTAAATGTTTATAGAGTTATCAGTCTTTTTCATTATATAATATACCCCAACAGTAAAAAATAAATATCACTTATGGCGAATGCGCCAGACGAAGCATTTTCATTTCGACGCGGACTAAATCGAACTTTTTCGTGCCACTGGGCGGACCTTTTCACCTAATGTCATTGGCAACACTGGTACTGGAAAATGGCGGGCGCCAAATTTCACCCGAACATTTTTACAAATTATATCCGACGTCGTACAAAGTCAAAATAATTTTAACTGTTTTCCATATCACGTTGTCTACCGGACTTTTCAGTTTTTTACCATACCATACCAGTACCATATGCACGTTTCCTAGTTTACCACTATATATTATATGAGTGGTCTATATATATTTAGAAGATCTCGGAGACGAAAGAAGTTATTTTTTACAAAATTTGGTAGCAGGCATAATCGACTATGAACTATTAAAATATTATATTTTTACGTTTAATTAAATCACTTTCGGTTATCCCGGAAAGTTATTATATGGCCAACTTTGTTAAGTCAAACAGAATACCCTGTATGTTCTGGCTTTTTTAGATTACCCCCCTTATTAAAAACCAAGTAATTTTGGGTAATCCTAATATACACCTATCTCTAACCGTTTTTGAGATATGAATTATAAAATTATTTTTTTATTTAAAAACATACCGTAATTTTAAACCTAATAAAAGAATTTGAAATTTTGATATAGCAGCTTTTAGCACAGCATAGATCTTTACATTTCATAACTTAGGTTTTACATTTTTTATACAAGGGGTTTTTTAAATGTGCCAATCCTTAGATAAATGTGCATAAGTCAATTTTCTTAAATATAAGTAGATTGATCAAAGCCGCTTTATAGACCAAAAAGGCCCTTTTTTACATGTTAATCTACATAAGTAAATTTAAGGTGTAAATTGCAATTCTTGTGTCATTTTAAGTGGTCGCTTTCCCGTCAGCGAGGAGTACGCGGGGTAGGAAGCCTCCACGACAGGCCGCAGCAGTGCGCATGCTAGAGGAGACAAGGTTCCAACCGCCAAGGGCGTCCATAGAGCGTTTTTCAGGTGGGGGGCAAAAACTTTAACAATATTTTTTTATCTACTAACTAACCACTGTACTGCACTGAATTATGAAATAAAATAGTAATGTGGGCGCCTAGGGGGGGGGGGGGGGCAAGTGCCCGTTTTGCACCCCCCTGTGGACGCCCATGCCAACCGCTACCCTACTGCGAATTGGCGAGGCTAGAAATCGGAGGTCAACGGCAGTAGAGAGAGGAGTGTTCTGCGCCAATTTACTGCGGTCCCTCCTGCGCATGCGCTGGTGGTGTTAAGTTGATTCTGAGCATTTTTTGCTGTTTTTGAACCGTTTTTAGCCGTTCAGTAGTCGTTCATAACTGTAGTATGTATTCATATTTTTAGTCGTTTTGCAATTATTATGAGCAATTAAAAAATCTTAAAATCCCTGTTTGTTCATGAGACATTATTTTTGTAAAGTACCTATAGGCTTTGACTGATTTTTTACAAATAACGAAACCATTTTTAAATAAGTAAACCAGAATATGACAACGGGACTAAGGTAAGAGTCAACACAACAACCCAGATAGCACAATGATATCTTAAGGATGTTGTAATCAGATCAAGACGTCCTAAAGACGTCTATTGACGCCTTAAGACTTAGTTAAGACATCTTTAAGATGTCTAATGTTACAAAACCCAACGTCTTTAGGACATCTTTATTTGACGTATTTACGATATGTCTCAGTAAGTCATATATTTTATAAAATAATCGTATAATGATATCTTAAGGATACCATAAAGATGTTGGTCTCAGATATTGAAGACATCCTAAAGGCGTTTATTAAGACATCTTTAAGATATCTAATGTTATCAAAATTAAATAAAATAATAATCATATTAAAAAACGTTTTTATTGAGTTAGGTATTCTTACAGTTCCTCTACTTATTAAACCTAAAAGAAAATTTAATTTAGAATTTCTTCATAAGAGCGATGTCCTTCGGTCTCTGAAGCCCTTCTTATCCATGTTTATGTAAATTAATAGGTTAAGTCTAGAGATGTGTCATTCGTTCATTTTAGTGGGATTCTATCAATCGGCGATTGATACTGAAAATGATCGAATCTTTTCAATCGATCGTTTCAATCGATCATTTTCGGCAATCGCAGGTGAAACCATTGGTATTGACATTCGCGCGTCCGAATCGGTCCGGTCGTTGATTGTCGATCCCACTCGTGTCAATCTTTTAAACGAACGATTGACCAGTACAGTTACAGTATTGAAACTTTGTGGCGCCAACCGCGAACGGCACCGTCGTTCGACGTCGTTTCAATCGGTGATGCATGATGCATGGGCATGCGCATTTATATTGATTTCGAAGCGAAGCCAATCTCGGCCATCGGTTCGATCGTTCGATCTCCGATCGGTCAGTGCCAGTAGTCACGTGACGATTGATAGATTTAAGCAGAGCAAGATTCGATCATTCAATACTTAAAAGTGATTGAATCCACGTGATCGAATCATTCACGAATGACACATCACTAGTTAAGTCACTTTAGTCACTAGTAAATATCACGAGTACAACAGTTCTGTTAGACAGGAGTGATTTATTTAAAAAAAGCAAACAAAATTCACACACCACCAGGGAAAACTATAAAAACCTGCAGGGGAAACTAACGTTCACTTTTAGGCTAAAAACCAACTGGAAACAATAGAAAAAATAACCGGGAACGGGAAAACTAAAACAAAACGACGCCAAGCCAAAACCAATTTATATATAAAATGACAATTGACAAATATTGTTTTTACAAAGTAACCATAATCGATTTTCTTTTATTAGTTGTATCAAATAGAAAGAGAACAACGATGATCTCGAGGCCATCAATCGGTAGACCTATACGTCCTGAATGCTAAGATGAGTAATCGCAGTAGCGGCAAACCACGCGGCGTCATAGTCCGGCCGATATAAATAATCTTCGATTGGCTGCAGCTGTCGCGTAATTAAGCCAACGGGTTTGACTAATAATGATGTCAGTGCTGTACCTATTTAATCTAGCATAAATTTGTCTGATATTTATGTCAAAACTTAACGACTGAACCCTGTTTATTAATTATAATATATATTATTAAATTTAAAAATGCCCAAAAATATTAGGAGAGTTGGTCGTAAAAACTGACATCTTTAAGATGTATTTCCGGATATTAATAAAGCCGTCTTTAATTTATCCCATATAAGACATCTTAGAGATGTATTTTTTTAGTCATCAGACGTTCAGATATCAAACAGACCTGAAAAAGACGTCTTTAAGACATGGTGTGCTATCTGGGAACAGTCAAAGCCGACTTTACAAAAATAATGTCTTATTAACACAAAAATAGATTTTAAGATTTTTTTAAATTGCTTTTAATTTCAAAACGACTAAAAATATTGATAGAGACTTTTAATTTCAAAACGACTAAAAATATTGACAGAGACATAGGTATTGGCCATTTAGATAGGAAATTTAATTCTCTACACGTTAGTAAGATAAAACACAGGGTATTCCATTTACGAAAATTGACTTAGGCACATTTATCTAAATGGCTGGATTGATACAAATATACAATTTTAAAACCCCCTGTATAAAAACAGCAATACCTAAGGTATGGATAATGTATGTTTTAGTTAAAAGATGACAAAACTAAGTATAAATGTTTAGCTTTATTAGTATCAAAGTTACGAAACTTTCTTCTCGGTATGTTTTCACATAAAAAAAAATTTTATACTTAATCATTCTAATAAGGTATACAAAAAGCTAAAATATACAGGGTCCTATTTGAATTAACAAAGTTGGCCATAACTTCCGGGATAACCGGAAGTGCTTCAAACGTAAAAATATAATATTTTAATAGTTCAAAATCAATTATATAATATATGCCTGTTACCAAATTTTAAAAATGATAACTTTATTTGTTTCCGAGATGTTCTAATAGGCCACATATAACGTGAATCGCCCTGTATAGATACTTTTGTAAGAAGTAAATATTATTTTAAACCTAATTTTTATACAGTGACCGGCAAAAAGTACGCACCAAAGGGAATTTTTTTTTTATTTCAAATTACCAAATTTTTTTGGCGGTGGAAAAGTTCTGCATGTCCCTAAGCAAAAAAGAGCATAGACAAAACTAGTAAATATTGCGCCGTATACGAGGGAGAGGTGAAAACGTTAAATTTACTCAAGAATAAATTGCCCTTATTTTTCACTGTGGAAAATTTTTTTATTAGGAAATGTTGTTTGCACTTAAAAGTTATCCATAAATACCAAATTTCAGTTTTATTATATATATTAAATGTGTATTTTTTTACAAAATCAAAATTGTACTATTAAAATTTTGTCGCATATGTGATGCAAAGTTTCATTGTTTTTGACCCTGTATAAGGTAACTTCATAAAATAAGTATTTTTGAAAACGTGGTTTGTCTGAAAGCAATAGACCTTAATATTAAGACAAAAAAGAACACAGTGTCATCAGTAAAAAGTGTTTATTAAGAGGAAAATAAATTTTAGTGGTGGGTAAAAAATCAAAATCATCTTATGCAGCTGAAATTTTGCATATGGGCTAGAAACTGCATTTAAAAAAAACTTTTGCTTATAACTTTTTTCGATATTTCAGTTGAATTTTTTTTTGGAAAAAACAAAATTTGACAGGTAATGCGAATCGCGTGACTAGGTACTATTTTTTTGCTTAAATTTCATCTCGATCGAAGCAGAACTTGATGCCAAAGTCAAATTTCGAATAAAGCGCTATTAATAAAAAAAAAATCCCATACGATGCGGACTTTACTGGTCACACTATATGTATCTTCTGTCAATACACACAGAAACACCAATGCCTCCTGAGATTTAACTATTTATAACAAGAGCTAAGGGTTAAACGTGAAATATTCGATATAATATATTATGTGCTCTCCAGAAAACATGGTTGACCTGTCAGTCATAAGTTCTGTAATGATCAATTAGCTGGAACATAAACTCTGTCGAATAACCAGGGATCTGAAAGGTGCGTAGGAAAAGGTGAATTATTTTTTATAGCTTACATTTAGTTTTATTATAAAAAATGCGATTTATAACACAGGCTTGGACTACTATTTTAATTATGTTTTTGTATCGCGTCATCCGTACTTCATTGTTAATTAACTAACATTAGAACTTTTTAACTTGTTTCCTTTGTTAATACTTAAGCAAATAAGGTGTCGTAATAAGATGTACATTTTTAAGATTAATTCTCGTTCTCAACTTCAAACTGTTATTTTTTCGGGATTACGAATGATTGCAGCTTCTTGGGAGGAGAATAAAAAACGGCAATTTGGTTTATGACAATTTTATTATATTATTATTTAAACTTAAAAAACGAACTGACAATAACAGGTATTTTTTAAAATAGCTATGCAGCGAAAATTACTAAAAACGAGGAGCATATAGGTATACATATAGCTCCGTTGACACATGACAAAAACGATGAGTCTAATATTTACCTATTTACATCAAAATGTTTGTTTATTGTATAATTTGGAATGGAATCGGTTATTTTCGGTAGTATTAAAGTTAAAACACTATTTTGGATTTCGCAAAAATGTTAAGCAATAATTATCTAACCAGGCCACTTTGACTGTACCGTAAGGAGATTGGCAACAACTCTGTGTGAACAATAATTTCTTATTTATGTCACAATCAAAGCTGCCTGGAAAACAATTGTGCAGAGCATAATTTTATTTGGTAGGTAATTGTGAAATTCTTACAAACTTACTCAGGTATAAATAATCAGGTAAAGGCGTCACCGGCGGTTTATAGAAAGCAATTTGCCAAACTATGCTGATATGAATCAATCGCAATGATTCATCTCTGTTACCGTTACAATGTTCACACTGTTCAAGTTCAATTATACGAGATCATACTGTAGTGTATATGTTTGCCAGCACGTATCGTATCGGCGTAATGTTTACAGATAGAAAGATTTATGGTGGTTCCCCGCCGCCCTCTATGACCCGCCAGGCTCAATTCATTATGTTTCTTCTCAAATCATGTTTTTTTGGGGGGTCTTTAAGTGATGATTATACTTCGATAGCCTTTTTAAATTGCGCCAAGTCTTTTATAAGTCCGGCAATGCATTTTTAAAAATTTTAATCAGATTGGACCTTGGGATTTTTTTTTTGAACAGGGCGTCGAATAAAAGGAATTTTATAACCTTTGACCCATTCTAGAAAATATTTGTCTTTTGTAATAAGTTCCCAATTTTGATAGAATTTAGATATTCTGCCTGCATAGCCTACCTCTAATCATAAGATGGTTGGTTCTTGTTGTTGTGTCTTCTGTATAATCCTGCCTCCCTCCGGTTGGTTCTGAGTGTCCTCTTCTGCTGTCGGAACTGTAAGTATTGGACCCCTCCCTCCTCTTTTGTGCCGTCTTCTTTGACTTCATCCGATTTTTGAAGGTTTAAAAAACCAGTTGTTGAAGGTTTAGGTTTTGGATCTTTTTCAGCAGCTAATTCTAATGCCGTCGATTCTAACGTTTTCGATGATTTGCATTTTTCTGCGAAGTCGGAGCCAAAAAGAAGAGTATCGATAGGTTAATGTAGTGCGATCTTTTGAATTTTTTCATGTAGGTATCTGTATAAATGATATTTCCGATGCACTCTAGGTTGTGGAACATGTCAGTGAGGATTTTTCCAGAGGCGACTAAAGCCTGGGTAAATGAGGCATCTATTAAATCCTTTTCGGCAATTATTGCTGCGCCCTCAACAGTAATTCATGTTCCCAGCATTCCCTGAAGGTTTTCCAGGAATGTATATCTTAAGATCAGCTGGTGATACAAGTGCCTGGACCTCTGGGATAAGAACGGGAGCGTTTAGAAAATTGCAATTTTTGGTTGGGCGCGTTACTCTTTTGCCAAATTCTTTCTAGTCTCTTTGTCTAGCCCCGAAGACAAATAAGACTCCCAGCGAACTGCAAGGTCTGGGGCTAGGTCGGGGCCCTTCGTGCTTTCTTTTGTGGGGCATGACCCTAAAAAAACTTCCCATGGATATTCGGATGTTTCATGGTGGTGTTGGGTTTGGTGCGAGGATTGTATCGCTGCTTATAGGTTTGTATTAGGTACATCAGATTTTTCTGAATTTGAGAGTTATTCTGATGCTCTCTCCGAACTTTCAGAATTTCCGTCACCTATAGTGGAACAAAATATGTGAACTTAATATTGGAAACTACATTGTCCTGTACCATTATTTTTATGTAAGTTTATTTGTATCATTTGTACAGGGTGGCCAACTAAGAATGCGAGGTACTGTATCTGGGAAACTATCCATCGTAGAGGCTTGCGGCAAAAAAAATTATTACTAAAACGGCCAAGAGAAAAACCTGGAAAATATTTTCAACTTTCTGAAATGGCCACTAGGGGGCGTAAATCCAAAATTTTCCATTTCTTGAAGGGTAAACCCTGTAAATTTTTAAATTTTCAAATTCCACATAAAATTATAATTATTTTTTATTAAATGCATTATTAGCCTATACTTCATAGTTTCCAAGATATTGACTCTCGAAAAGTGACATTTTTGAACTTTGACAGCTTCTAACTTTCTAACAGTACGTCTTAGAGCAAAACGGCTTACATATCCCTATCTTCAATTTTTATTATCATCCCAAAAAAATCAACTTCCGGTTAAACCGGATGTAACTCGAAAGCAGGAAATATAGTTGTTCCGGTTTAACAGGAAGTTGATTTTTTGGGAAGATAATAAAAATTGAAGATAGGGACATGCCCATGGACATGTAAGTCGTTTTGCTCTAAGACGTACTGTTAGAAAGTTAGAAGCTGCCAAAGTTCAAAAATGTCACTTTTCGAGAGTCAATATCTCGGAAACTATGAAGTATAGACTAATAATGCATTTAATAAAAAATAAATATAATTTTATGTGGAATTTGAAAATTCAAAAATTTACAGGGTGTACCTTTCAAAAAATGGAAAATTTGGGATTTACGCCCTCTAGCGGTGGATTTAGAAACTTAAAAATATTTTCCGTGTTTTTCTCTTGGCCGTTTTAGTGATAATTTTTTTTTGCCGCAAGCCTCTACGATGGATATTTTCCCAGATACAGTACCTCGCATTCTTAGTTGGCCACCCTGTACAGATTCTTTAATTTTGTGGCTCATAGATAGGTTTGTAATAAGGCTTTGTATTGTTATTTTAAAGTGTAACAACTTCAAAAAAGGCAACGGCTACATAAACTTAAGTCAACAAACTAGTCGTCGCCGCCAGGCGACCCCGGGCGCATCTAGACATTCCGCTATAGGATTCGGCACCCATCTCTATTCTGATTGGATGATTTCAAATGTCTCTATTCTGATTGACCGAATCTTAGTACGGTGCCGAATTACATAGCGAAATGTTTAAACAGTGCTAAAATCAAGAGTGAAATGTTACACTTATTTTTACGGAATGAGGTGCCCAATTACATAGTGAAATGATTAAGCGGTGCTGAAAAGCAGAGCGGAATGTTATCAGCTGAGCGGCTGCTATGCAATTGGTTATGTTGCGTCAATCGATTGCGTATACGACTTTTAGGTTATGGCTTAATGTTTTCATTGATGAGTATCGATTTATTTTATGTATACTTGCAACAATGGACAAACTTATGCAAATAAACTATATTTATCGCGCTAAATTTAAAAAAGAAGAAGAGGTTATTGCATAGCTTCGTGTCTATGAGGAAGAGAGTGCATGGCGCTTTAAATCTGCATTGAAAAACGGTATTCGATTTTTGTACAAGTAAGTTCGATTTTTGTACAAGTAAGTTAAGAATACAGTAGGATTTTGCATGACAGTGTTAAGATAATAGATTCAGGTTATAAAAAATAAACTTTTAATTTAGTTTACAGCATAAAGGTAGTTTAAAGTTCTAGAAAGTCGTTCGTTTAGTGTATCTTGTTTATTATATTGTCATTATTATTGTTATTTTTGTTTGGTGGATATAATGTTAAGTACGTGGATATTATTAAAAATGATGTTACAAAATAAGAGAATATTTTTTCCATTTTGCATGATATAAGTATTTGATTCGAAGTATAAAAACAATAAACTTAAAAAAAAACAGTAACTGTGCGTAAATAGTTTAGCCATAACATTCCGCTCTGCTTTTCAGCACCGCTTGATCATTTCACTGTGTAATTGGGCACCTCATTCCGTAAAAATAAGTGTAACATTTCACTCTTCATTTCAGCACTGTTTAAACATTTCGCTATGTAACTCGGCACCGTACTAAGATTCAGCCACTCAGAACAGAGACGTTTGAAATCATCCAATCAGAATAGAGACGGGTGCCGAATCCTATAGCGGAATGTCCAGATGCACCCCGGGCCATAATTATAAAAAGTAATAGTGTGTTTATATAGATGACAAAAACAATTTAGGCAGTATTTTAATATTCAATATTTGATGACTAAGACTTTGGTGTATTGAAATTGGGAGAGATGTGTTATTTTCAGTAGGAAAGAAAAATGTCAATGTGCTCAAGGGCGGAGCAATATCCCTTATGTGAGAACACAACCTGGGACTAAAGACTAGGCATGTATCCAACAGCTCAGTACTATATATTTCTTGATATGGCCCTGCACCACATAAAAATAAAGTGTACATGAACTATTTTACTTAGTTGAGGAAAAAGTATCCATTCATTTCTTAATTTTCTTCATCTTCTTTCTAATTTTATTTTTAAGGTCTTTTATTTTCCTTTTGTTCGATTTAGGCATTCTTGTCGCACAAATTTTCGTAAACACAAAATTGTTAACACACACCTACGAATTGAGCCTGGTGGGTCATAGAGGGAGGCGGGGAACCACCATAAATCTGTCTATCTGTAAACATTACGCCGATCGAAGTATAATTATTTATTATCAGAAGCCATTTTTTTTTACACAAACACTTAATAAACATTAAAAATAAAAGTGGACAATTATTATACAATTACAAAAAATATTTGAATCATATTCTATCTTTGAACCTATTAAAAAAGATTTTAACAAAAAAAAAAACTAGTTAGAACTGATAATTTATGAACTATCCCATAATGAACCAGATTATACCTTCACAGGTACAGGTATCTTTAACATTTTTTTGATTGTCTTAATTGCATTTTCCATTTTTTTTTTGATGACTTAAAAGTTACATTGTGTTACATGTGTTGCCGA
This sequence comes from Polydrusus pterygomalis, assembly GCA_963969555.1. Taxonomy (NCBI): domain Eukaryota; kingdom Metazoa; phylum Arthropoda; class Insecta; order Coleoptera; family Curculionidae; genus Polydrusus; species Polydrusus pterygomalis. The sequence continues at coordinate 15,931,992 of OZ018383.1, forward strand.
CCCAGATGACGCTCTAAACCCTGTTTACGTTTACTTTCAAAGTTACATTTATTGCATTTGAACATTTCAACTTCCTCTGGACTTTTATGCCGACCCAGATGACTCTTTAAACTCTGTTTAACTCCAGTTTAAAAGTTACTTTTCTTACATTTAAACATTTCAACTTCCTCTGAACTTTTATGTCTAAGCATATGATACTTTAAACTATGTTTATGTTTAGTTTGAAAGTTACATGTATTGCATTTAAACATTTCAACTTCTTCTGGACTTTTATGCAGAAATATATGACGCTTTAAATGCTGTTTATATTTAGTTTGATAGTTACATTTCTTGCATTTGAACATTTCAACTTCCTCTGGACTTTTATGCCGAAGCATATGATGTTTTAAATAATATTTATGTTTAGTTTGAAAGTTACATTTATTGCATTTGAACATTTCAACTTCCTCTGGACTTTTATGCCGACCCAGATGACTCTTTAAACTCTGTTTAACTCCAGTTTAAAAGTTACTTTTCTTACATTTAAACATTTCAACTTCCTCTGAACTTTTATGTCTAAGCATATGATACTTTAAACTATGTTTATGTTTAGTTTGAAAGTTACATGTATTGCATTTAACCATTTCAACTTCTTCTGGACTTTTATGCAGAAATATATGACGCTTTAAATGCTGTTTATATTTAGTTTGATAGTTACATTTCTTGCATTTGAACATTTCAACTTCCTCTGGACTTTTATGCCGAAGCATATGATGTTTTAAATAATATTTATGTTTAGTTTGATAGTTACATTTCTTGCATTTGAACATTTCAACTTCCTCTGGACTTTTATGCCGAAGCATATGATGTTTTAAATAATATTTATGTTTAGTTTGAAAGTTACATTTATTGCATTTGAACATTTCAACTTCCTCTGGACTTTTATGCCGAAGCATATGATATTTTAATTTATATTTAGGTTTAGTTTGAAAGTTACATTTATTGCATTTGAACATTTCAACATCCTCTGAACTTTTATGTCTAAGCATATGATACTTTAAATAACGTTTATGCCTCGTTTGAAAGTTACATTTATTGCATTTAAACATTTCAACTTCTTCTGGACTTTTATGCAGGAGCATATGACGCTTTAAAGCCTGTTTATATATAGTTTGAAAGTTACATTTATTACATTTCACTTCCTGTGCACTTTTATGCCGAAGCAGATGATACTTTAAATAATATTTATCTTTAGATTGAAAGTTACATTTATTGCATTTGAACATTTCAACTTCCTCTAGTGTTTTATGCTGAATCATATGAGGCTTTAAAGAACATTTATGCTTAGTTTGATAGTTACATTTATTGCATTTGAACATTTCAACTTCCTCTGAACTTTTATGTCTAAGCATATGAGACTTTAATATCCGTTTGTATGCAGATTGAAAGTTACATTTATTGCATTTGAACATTTCAACTTCCTCTAGTGTTTTATGCCGAAGCATATGAGACCTTAAATTATGTTTATGCTTACTTTGATATTTACATTTATTGCATTTGAACATTTCAACTTCCTCTGAACTTTTATGTCTAAGCATATGATACTTTAAACTCTGTTTATATTTAGTTTGAAAGTTACAGTTATTGCATTTGAACATTTCCACTTTTTCTAGTTTTTTATGCTGAAGCATATGAGACATTAAATAACGTTTATGCTTAGTTTGAAAGTTACATTTATTGCATTTGGACATATCAATTTCTTCTGGACTTTTATGCCGAAGCATATGATGCTTTAAACTCTGTTTAAGTTTACTTTGAAAGTTACATTTATTGCATTTGAACATTTCAACTTTCTCTGGACTTTTATGTCTAAGCATATGAGACTTTAAACTCTGTTTATGTGTAGATTGAAAGTTACATTTATTGCATTTGAACATTTCAACTTCCTCTGAACTTTCATGTCTAAGGATATGAGACTTTAAATAATATTTATTTTTAGATTGAAAGTTACATTTATTGTATTTGAACATTTCAACTTCCTCTAGGTTCCCATGTCGCAGGAGGTGTATGTTTAATTGGTTTTTCCAAATTGTTTTAAAAGAACACTTTTCGCATTTAAACTGTTTTTCCGGATTATGTCGCAGCAGGTGGAACTTTTTAAGTGAGATTTCATTATTCGTCTCAGGCGTGCACTTCTCAAATTTGCTCTGGTCCTCTTGACAAACGCGATTTGGCCAATGACTGCAAAGAAACAGAAATAATAGAAAATGTAGTTATTTTTCACACTTAAGAGGCTGTATTGAAGTTTCCGAAATCGCCAATAGATGGCGGTAGTTAATATTAACAGTTTTTTGCATAATCAAGTAGGCTGATGTTTTAGTTGTCGAAGAAACTAAATGCTCTCTCAATGAGATTGTTTTTGACAAGCGTGTGCAGGCTAGAACGTTGTCATTTCTCAATTACGGAGAGAAAAAAGAAATTCTAATAGGGTCCTTGCACATTTTTTTTTAAATTTAATTTAACTCATTATAGGCTTATATTACGCCCCCCATTTTTCTTTTTTCATAAAAATCAAAATATTAGCAGATATCGTCAAATAAAATTCCTTTTTTAAACGCGCCAAAACGCTTCCTTAATCTTTGCCTGACACTTTCCCACCTATATGTTTATTTTTAGTAGTTCATCCTGCATCGAATTGACTCCCGGTATTTAACTATAAAGAATAATCGGGAAAATGCAGAATGCAGTAACTAAATAGTATTTTCCCAAAAAAATATTTTAAATCCAAAAAAGATAGGTATATTTTTTAGTATTGATCACCCTGTATATTTCTGACTTATAATACCTATGTCCAAATTCATAGAAGGCCGCTTTTTAGACGGCCATAGTAGGTACCCACCTGGTTTTACTTTCTTCCAAATCTTCTTTAATCTCCAGCTCTTCGTTTTTAATCTTCCAGTCCTTGTAAGCAGTTTCATGCATTCTCTCCACGTCATTTTCTATCGAGTTGGTTTCCATTTTGGCCGGGGCATTGTTCTCTGTAGAAATTTGTTCCTTATTATACCTGTAAAATAAAAAATATCCAACTTATTTAATATCGATCAGCGCTTTGCTTAAAGAGCTTATTTACAAACTTAGCTTATCAAAGAAAGAAAATAATAATCTCAGGAATTAGGTAGAATAAGTAGGTAGTATTCCTGAAAATAATATCCAAAGAAAAATTCCACAGTGAAATGAGCAAACAATAATCACGAAAATGGCAAATGTATGGCCTTGCGCCTGCATGTAAATAAAGGTTAGCATACATGGACGTGCGCACTGCGAAATTCTCATTTAACCATAGGGAAGGTAGACAGGTCCGGGCCTAAAAATATGAAATGTAGGAACGTCTTATTACAAGTTTGAGGCTGGAATGCAGAGTCGTTGACGTTCCCCCCAACCTTTACTGTCACCTTTGTAGGCCGATTCGAATATGATGCTGATGTATAGATACTTTTAATGCTAAACACCTCTAGACCACATATAACAAGTACCTATATCGCTAATGCCATGTTACAATATTGTGTTTCCTATGGAGGGCTAAAGCAGGTTTGCGCAGCATCATTTTGTGGATCATGTGGCAATTAGTACTAACAAGACATTGATAATTTGGACATTGTGCATTTATTTTCTTAGTCAATTAAACCTTTATCAGGACCAAAATTTTAACAGCAACGAAAAACAGTTTGTTTCCAAACTTTTTTACCACTCAATGCAGTCGTGGGTAAATATTAATAACGATTTTTCTTTTTTCTTAAAAGTTACCTACAAAAATTATGTATACACTAAACCTACACAAACTAGTGGATAATTTCACTAATTTTCTCTGAAATTTGAACGCAAAAGTGTAAAATCATACAGGGCTCCCTCCTAAAAGCAGGAAGCAAAAATTATTATACTTCTCTTTAAATAAAGCCTTCTCCCTCCTGACATGTCAACAGTTGAAGTAGTTTTACCTATTTCTGCAGATCTGCACTGCAGCACACAGCATACCAGAAAACTTATATTTATATTAATAATATCATCAATGTGGCTATACAGATCATGAAGAAATATTATGCAGGGGCGGATCTAGGATTTAACAAAGGGGGGGGCTTGAATAATTTTTTTTAAAGTTTTTTAATTTGACAAAAAAATGTATTATAATATAGTACATATATACATACATACAACAAATTATATCAACGATAATCTAAGTAGACCAATTACAAGTTTCAATTCTACTGGACTTCATTTGACAAAAAGTTTTAACTATATCATTTATATTAAGTTCTCTAGATTTATTAATGTATGCCAAAGCTAGCCCATTGAGTCTCTCCTGTCCCATCGTTGATCTCAAATAGGATTTTAGTAGTTTTAGCGATGAAAAACTTCTCTCGCCCGTAGCACTTGTTACAGAAATTGTGGCAAAAATTTTTAGTAGTATCTCTATATTGGGAAAGCATTCTTTGGACATACTTTTTAAGGTTTCTGTTGATGATTTTGGTAGATCAACACTGACAGTGTCACTCCACTTATGTCTCCATATCGCTAATTCCGCCTGTAATTCCAGCATGGATCCTGACATATCATTTTCATATATTCTTGCAGCCTCAACAATTTTGGCATCAGTATATTTTTTAAGGTGTATTGGAATAATACCTTCTAAGGGTATTACAGTAGAAAGTTGATTAAATCGGTCTTTCATTTGGATTATAATATGATCCAGGAAAGGTATGAATATCACCCTTCTGTAATATTCTTCTTCGTTATTTGCCTTTATATTGCTTCTGTTTGTTTGTTTGTTGCAAAGTCTAGGCATAGTAATAGTCGTACCAATTCTCTGAAGAGCGTCATGGGCCTCCAAGAAAATTGGTTTAAATTGGAGTTCTTCTACTTGCCTCAAATTCTTGCGAGCCACTGCCAGTACTGCAAGTACTGCCACTACTTGTTGATGCTACTATAACGATGTTTTCTTCTATAACACTACTACCACAATGTCCCACCTCCACAACCGTATTATTTTTAGGCTTTTTTGTAAAAAAATATGTTAATGTCGTTTGTGATATATCGCTTCATTTTACGCAGGTCCAAATGAGACAAAAAATAACTTGTATTCGCTATGAACGTCAAACACAATCTGAATACTTAATAAAATAAATTTCTTCTTATCTTCCAGAAATATAGATTTATTATTTAAAGCCATTTCTTCGCCATTTCACAGAGAAAAAAATGCATCAAAACACATTTTTATTTCAATGTTCTGCAAACCAAAGACGCGGCCCGCGATTGTCTTAAACTTCAATCGGGAAGCGCCGCGTTTGAGCATTTTGCCGACTACCTAAATTCAGACGCTCACCGCGCGGCTGGTTTTGTGGACGTAAAATAAATAAAATTAAATTATTATTTTAATAAAATCATATTTATTTTATTATTCTCAAATAAAGCTTTTGTTAAACATAATATATAATTACTGGATTTATTATTTATTATTAGTATTTATAGCAATGTTTGACTTTTTATGAAATAACAAGTCTTCTTAAAGGGGGGGGCTTGAGCCCCCAAAGCCCCCCCCGTGGATCCGCCCTTGATATTATGTGAATAATCAGTATGCTTGCAAAAATCTGCAACTCATAACACATATTGGTCAAATTATGGCTGTGGGACCTAAAGTTGTGAATTAGCGGAGGAATACTTAAGTCCAAAAAAACACTTGTGTCATTCAAGAAATATCATTGTCTTCAACCTTAGAAAAGTACACTACCTATTCTTAACAAAAAATTTATTATTATTATTCAGAGCCGAAAATCCAGTATCTATCAGCTTACCTGCTAGTTCAGTGACTCTAGTGTTATTATTACATACAAAAAAGTGTAGGTATTTAAGAAAAATAGAGTAAGGCCTGTACATACCTAAATTCTGAATGTCAGTTTTCATGCCCGACTTGAGAATATGGGAGTAATGTGGCCTTTTATTCCAGCAATACCTTAGGTAATCAGCTTCCTCTAAACTTGCAACAAATAGGTACAAAATAAAAAAATAATTTGAAAGAGTTTAAAAACCCTCTTCGTTGCGAGACCCTATTATGATATAGATGCATTTTTTTAGGACAATTTTAATTGTTGCCTCGGGGGAACATTTACGCCACTTGTACTGTATCAAAACACGTATAAAAACGCTAAATTCGTCTATTGCTATTTAAAAAACGAAAAAAATTCAGGATCAGTAGCTACCTAGCTAAGCTGCAAAATTACCAAAAATTTATAATTCTAATTAGGTATTAGGGGGATCTGTTAACAGGGTTAACAAAAAAATTATCCTCTGTGTTGACCAGTTTTTAAATGGTTTCTCTTTAAGTGCCCACTAATGGGTAAAAAATTATGAAACTTACCTATTTAAAGCTGAATTAGAAAGCCGATGTAAATTGACAATGAGAAACTTCCTGTCTTGTTTAATTACGTTACAATTTTGGTTATTATGCATCTGAACTAAATTATCCATAACATTTCCCTTCAGCTCAGTTGCTTTATTTTTTGATTGTACTAATAATTTATGGTCCTGCTTAATACATTGATTGGATACATATTTAGGAACATCAAAGGGAACATTTTCAATTTCATAATCATCTATTTCCGGCTCCTCTTTTATTAATAAACTGAAAGCATTTTCAAATTCTGATGTAGCAGCACTGGATACCTTTTTATTTTCTTTTAACAAGGGAAAAAAGCTTACATTAGAGACTCGTTCTGTTTGTTTCTCAATAGCAGAGTGTTCTGAATTCGTTTTTGTGGTCTTTGCTTCTTCCAGTAAATTCTGGAGCATTAAATCAACCATGTTCTTCGACAAGGATTTAGGAATTTCCGGGTCAAAACTGGATTCCATATTTATTAACTATTATTAGCTTTGTTGAGGGCACAAAACATCTAACAATGTTTGAGAAAATGATTCTGAACCGCTTCAGAACAAGTATTCCCACAGAAAAATAAAGGGTTTAAGTACTCCTAAATTAATTCAGGATTGTCGAAGTAACTTGATAATTATTAATCGGTTCGCAATTTGTTTTTACCGCGTAGGATTTCGGAAGATCAAGTAAAACAATATAAATATCAAACTTATTAAACACAAACACTAGTGATGGGATAACTCGAGTGAAAAATAACCGATCACTCGGTTTTTTCAATCACTCGAATAATTCGATTATCTTCGGAAATAATTCGAGTGACGAAATGAGTGATGAACATAATGGTTTTTGATAGTAATGAGATAACTCGAGTTAAAAAAATAACCGATCAGATTAAAAAAATTGAATTTTTTTAAATTGCCCCTCATATAGTATTTGAGTGAACAATCGATTATCATTCGGTTTTTTAAATCACTCGAATTCTCTGTAATCGATTATTGAAATAACTCGATTTTTCCCATCACTAACAAACACAAACCATCCATCCAACCATCGTGACAGTTCTTCTTCTTCACTTTTTCTTGGCGTCGGCTTCGGTAAGCCACGATCACATTTTTGGATTGGCTTGCCAGCAGCTGATTTGAGCTGATTAAACCTAGACTAATCTAACCTCAAATTTAGACAGCTGTTTGCGGTGTAAAATTTTGATTTAAAGGTTTAACATAGTTTAGTAAAAACCTTTGTTTGGTAGAAACTGGCTAAAATGTCGGAGAAAATTTTAAAATATTTATCAGAAAATAAGGAAGCAGACACTCTGAAACTAGCAGAAATATTTAAGGAAGATCATCAGAAAGTAATAGGAGCCCTAAAAAGTATTCAAGCGAATGGAGACCTTGTAAAAGCTGAGCCTGTAAGTCAGAAAAATATTGAGCTTACTGAGGAAGGCAAATTAGTTGCTGCACAAGGTATGTGGAAAGTTTTTCTTATACTCGTAACCAATATGTGTGTGGCCTATGTATTTCTATAACTTGTAAATCAATTAGTTACGCTTAGCTAAAGTTCTTCTAATATAAGACTACTATTTTAAGGTAGTCATGAAGCAACTCTATATAATGCTGTTCCTGAAACAGGAATTGTACAATCAGAACTTATGAAGTTACCAAATGCCAAAGTTGGCTTTAGCAAGGCGATGTCAAACGGGTGGGTGTTAGTTGACAAAATTGTAAGCCCACCTTTAGTTAAGAGAAAAGTCCCGGAAATAAATGATTTGGTAAGTACTTATATACCTTCATATTATTTAAAATATTTACAGTAGATGAGTTAGTAGGTATAAAAGAAATATGCTTTTCTGGTTACCTACTTCAGCTGCATATTAAAATTTCTATTCACTTTTTAGGTTCAAGAGCATCTAAAATTAGTAGAATTGGGTAAACATTCTGAATTAACAGACAAAGAAAAAGCTGATTACAAAAAGAGAAAACTAATTCAGGAATCCATTATTAAGAGCTTTGTTTTAACCAAAGGTCCTGAGTTTAGTTTGACTCTAAATAAATTGGAAACTGATTTAACTGCAGATATGCTGTCTAGTGGAAACTGGAAAAATTTGAAATTTAAGGAATATAATTTTGATGCTTTGGGTAAATATACTTACACATATAAGTACCTACCGACCTACAAGGTATTATTTAGGTGATACTTGCTTTTAACTTAAATAATTTTTAGGTGTACCACCAACCTCAGGCTTCCTTCATCCTCTTCTAAAGGTGCGTGCTGAGTTCCGTCAAATTTTCTTGGAAATGGGATTTTCGGAGATGCCCACAAACAACTACATTGAAAATTCCTTTTGGAATTTTGATGCCCTATTTCAACCTCAGCAGCACCCCGCTCGTGATGCCCACGATACCTTCTTCATTTCGGATCCCCAGTACAGTCATAAATTCCCTGAAGATTACCTTCAGAGAGTCAAAACGGTACATAGTAGAGGTGGATATGGTTCGCAAGGGTAAGGAACAATGTAACTGGAAAGGTATTTTTTAGATAAGGCTTTTAATAATAATCGTTTTGTGTTATCTTTAGTTACGGGTACAATTGGAAGTTGCAAGAAGCTCAGAAAAATTTACTTAGAACTCATACAACTGCTGTCAGTGCGAGATTGCTGTATAAGTTGGCTCAACAGAAGAAGTTTACACCGATTAAGTGGTTCAGCATAGATAAGGTAAGTTTAGGTATTAAGAGGTCTAAAAAAAAGGAGGCAACCATTTGAAATGATATTAACGCCAACCAGTGGCGGCTCGTGCTCTATCTATGCGGGTAGGCGAGGGGCACAATATAGGTGTAAGCTTGCCGCAGGCAAAAAATTTTTTGGACCACGCCCAAATTTGGTCAATACTTTAATGTTAATAAATTATTACTATATCACTTATAAAAAAAAATGACCACAACCATTTATTATTATTATTGAAACAATGAATAATTTTAAAAAACTCAAAAGCCACCTTAAAACGTTTAAAATGTAAGTCCGTATAATTTTTCTAATATCTATAGGTAATCGCAATCGCCTATACGCGACCGCGACTGAAGTAACCTAGAAGTCCTACAACCTACAACCAAACGGAATTACCTGATATAGTACCTAATTTTTCCTATGATTATCATAATATCTTACTTTGTCTTATAATGTTGTAAAATTAAAATATATATGATTTAAAGTAAGGCTGCCAAGCGTCCCGTCCCGTATTCTTTGGAATCGCCCCTATAATTTTACCTAAAATCGTCCCGCATTTCTTAAATCTGTCTCGCAAGTCCCGGACTGAACATATTATTTTGCAAAACATCATAATTATGCAGCAGTTATCGGCATTAAAAATATCGGTGGATCTCGCCCAACTCAAATTTCATGGAGTTATAAAATATGATTTTAAAAATAAATAGAATATTTGTTTAATACCTCTACCTATTGTTTACGTTTTTTTGTATTTAAATTCATTTTCTTTAAATAGGAATATTTTTTGTTCTATTCAATTAAATTAAAGAATAATTTGATGGCCCAAAGGGTGGACAACCCTAACCCTATACAAGTTTACGTGTAATGGTGAAAAAGCGAATATTGCCCTGCTGTCCCGCATTTATCATTTTAAAAGTTGGCAGCCTTAATTTAAAGAAACAATAGAAATGTCCTTTGTACTTAGCTGTGTTTATCAAAAAATCCTAAACTTTTTTCAAATGTCGAAATTCACTGGCTAGTGGCTACACAATACACACAAACAATCACTGGATCACCGCATTTCCCGATTTCCCCGTGTACCTCGAATAGTTTACTTACGTAGAGGTCACTATTGTACAACAAAAACAACAACAAACCTCGCCTCGCCTCACGTGCTCCGATGGGTTACGGAAGGCGCCGAATCGATTGCCTTGCCGGGCTGGTAGCTTGCGTCTCGTTTCCACGTGGTTTCCACCGTTCGTTACTTTCACCAGCTTAGCGTAATGAGTATTGTGCCGTATACAATATGAAAGGCACTAAATTTATCGCCTACCTTGTGGACTTCTCATTGCAACCGAGCTTGATAGCCAATCGCTGGCGGTGCAGAAAAAATTATGGAATATATACTAGCTTTAAGCACTTGATGAAATCAAACTATTAGAAGCACATATTGACATATTTTAAAAAGTATTACTTTAATATGTTATGAACAGGAAGGTAGCATAAGAGTGGAGTGCTTGGGGATAAACTTTAAGGGCCTACCTTGCCTACCCCGACGGGCCGCCACTGACGCCAACCAAAAACACCGAGCCAATCGACCCTATTGTTATTGTGATGTTTATTATGTTTGTTAAACAAAATTTCAGGTATTCAGGAATGAAACTCTAGATGCCACCCATTTAGCGGAATTTCAACAAGTTGAAGGCGTTATAGCAGACTATAACCTCACTCTTGGTGATCTGATTGGGGTGTTTACAGAGTTTTTCAGAAAATTGGGTAAGTGATAAACATTTACAAAATTTTTAGAATTAGTTTTAGACGAAAATTTAAATTGGAGGAAGTTTTGTTTTTCTCTATTTCGACCTTTCCCTGTATATTGGTACAGTGTGACCAGTAAAGTCCGCATCATATGGGATTTTTTTTTATTAATGGCTTTATTGAAAATTTGACTTTGGCATCAAGTTCTGCTTCGATCGAGATGAAAATTAAGCAAAAAAAATAGTAGTCACATGATTCGCATTATCATATTAGCATTATTATAAATAAAAACATGGATATTAAAAACAGACAATTTGAAAATATTTTTAGAAATGCTTTAATTAATTAATTAATATTGTTCTGAATAATTTATATGAGTAATATTTTTTACTTAAAAATTATAAATTAATAATTTTATTATAGGTAATACATTTCTTCAAAAAAGCTGCGTTTATACTATAAATTAACATTTTTACTTTAAAAAAATTGATTTTTAATTCATATTTATGATTTATGATTTTACATACTAAAACGAAAAATAAGATTTGCCCCTAACAAGCTCAGCTTCAGGGGATTAAAGAATAAGTTTATCGAAGACGACATAAACATATTTATTATATTATTAAATTTTTAAATAAACTTATTATTATCGGGGGTAAGTGCACAAGTGCATCAAAATTACCGATAATTTTTGAATGAAACGTGTTTTTTTATAATTGCAAGAGTTTGTTTTCATATTTTCGCGAAAAAGCCCGACTCCGCAGGAGGAGGGCATTTTCGTAAAATATGAAAACAAACGATTGCAATTTGTAAAAAAAACACATTGAATAAAAAAATTATCTGGTTATTTTTATGCATGCACGAGTGTAATTTATTTGAATATTTCCCAAATTAATTAAGAACTCGAATCAAGTAAATTTAAATCAGAAAATACTAACAATAAAATTAAAATGCTTAAAAATTACAAGAATTGCAATGAAAAGTACAATTATGGTAATTAACAATATTTTGCTTTGAATTCGTAGACATGGTGGTTGATGTAGTCAACGAGCGATAGCTTATTTCGGCGGGGGACTTTCTTGAGCTTGACGGTTGGTCATTGTCCCGCATTTTTTCAATCAAAAGCATATGGTGGTTCTCATCCATCTGAATGTAAGGCGTCAGTGACTTGGTATTTGAGTGTCCACTTAGTTTAATTAACTGTTGTTCTCCAACACCTTTTTTGGCAAGTTTTGATGTAGCATTTTTTTTTAGAACTATTATGGACAATTAAATACGACTGGTAAAAGTGCATACATTTCTCTTCCAAACAGTATTTAGTTTTCTAAAATCGGATAAGTCGTTTATAAGTTACAGCGATTTAAATGATTACACTTTCAACAGCTTCCCCCACTCTTATTAAAGTCGGTACGCCAATAAGCATAAGACCAAAATGATGCATAATTGTCCAAGCTTTAAAATGGTGTTATCAAACATATACCTTAATGTGGATTTTTCGGAGTTATGTAAAATTTAAAAATTTACTTTTCAATTACGCTCTCTTGCGGCAAAATGCGGAACTTGAAAATTATTTCCAGAATTTTCTCATGGCCACTTTTATTATCATTTTTCTTTTCCTGAGTTTCTATGCCCAGTAGTTTCCGAGATATGGCCGCTCTTCGACCTTAATGAAACACCCTGTATCTAAAAGCTCCAACTATTCATTAAACTGTTACATCGGTTTCTCACGCTTATTTTCCAAATGTAGGCATTACCGAATTGGAATTCAAACCCGCCTACAACCCTTACACCGAACCCAGCATGGAAATATTCTGTTTGCATCCAGGCCTAGGAAAGTGGATTGAAATGGGGAACTCTGGAATTTTCCGTCCGGAGATGTTGCTACCAATGGGATTACCTGAAGATGTCATTGTCATAGCGTGGGGGTTGTCATTGGAAAGACCTACTATGATTAAGTACGGATTTAATAATATAAGGGATTTGGTTGGACCTAAGGTTGATTTGGAAATGGTGCAGAAAAGTCCTATCTGTAGGTTAAATAAGTAAAAAACTATGTATTTAATAATATATATATATATAGGTACAATATCCTTTTATTATAACCAATACTTTTTATATTCAAAAAGTAGTTCGCAACATATGGGACACATTTTTATTAGCAGAGTTCCGAAATTTTTTTTTCGGCAGATCGATTCTGCATATCCGATAACCTAAAAATCGATTTTGACATACGTCAGGTGACCACTGGTATAGCGGCAAATTAAAAGAAAAAAATTAATTTACAAAAAGTGATGTTAGGTGACGAGATATTCAAAAAATGTATTTGAAAAAGTTGTTTAGAATTAAATTATAGACTCGGATGCAAAATTTTAAGATTTTATTTAACAAAATTGCAAAAGGCAATTTTCTATCAAAGCACAATAATAGAGGAATTAAAACCTTTTTTTCTTAGTTTTCCCCATAAAAAAGCAAAGGCACCTCAAGAAGGAAACTTTGATCTGGTGGTAAGCGCGTATCGTTCCGATTAAAACGGTGCAGTTTGTCAGCAGTATACGTACATCTAAATGATCTTTTTTGGACTTAATTTTCCGATTTCGTGATGTTAATTGTAGGAACTACTACATTCATTTGTTTTTATCCAAATATTAGTTAAGTTACCTAGAAGAAAAAAACTAGAACCTTGGAAAATTCGTTTTCCAATTTTAGTAAATAAAACCGCCAAATTTTGCATATGGGCCAACAATTTAAAACTAAACAACTTTTTCAAATACATTTTTTGAATGTCTCGTCCCTATCTTCAGTTTTTGTAAGTTTACATTTTTTTTTATTGCAGCTGTAGTCACGTGAATTATGTCAAAATCTATTTTTATGTTATCGGACATGTTCGCAAATGTTTTTTCGATAACTAATACATTTTTTCCCATATTGCGAACTTTTTGTTACTGTATACAGGACGTCCCACCGAGAACCGGTTTAATCTATGGAAAACTATACATAGAAAAATATTGAAAATTTGACAGTATGCTAATCTTGATGGGGGCAAGCCGGTTGAAATAGCTTCATATGGTGGCACTTCCGGTTATACCGGAAGTAGGTGTCAACTTGCTTATTTTAAATGAAACACCCTATATATTATTACATTTTTGGATTCTACGCAAGATTCTACGCGGATTTCGTATGTCATGTCCTATACCTAAGTCTAAGCGTTTCTGACATATTCAAGTTTTTATGTCAAAAATTACATTTGCAGGCCCTCAAATAATTATCAGTTCCTAAGGAAGCCTTTATTATTTTATGTCCTACTCGAATATTATTGTTTCATAATACCATAGTTACCAGATACTTTAAATGATATATAATACCCTAGGGAATTAAGGAAGTTTCTAATGCCCTCGGGCATTAAGAGAAATAAATAGGAAAAATCGAAGTAACAACTTTTTATTAACGAAAAAACTTATTTATCATTTATATTAAATGAACAGTTATGAAAAGACCCAGTAAAAACGAATTTACCGGATTTTGATAAGTCAATGTTTTCTATTATTTCGTGATTTTCACTAAGACGATGATTGATGGTCTCGTTGATAGTACTCCAGCTATCAATTTCGAAATTTTGTTTTTAGAAGACATACTGTCTTCCAAATATCCCTCAACCACAGCTGAACTTTTCCCGCCATGGCTTTACAATGTGGTCATGTTTGCTCTCGCGTCCGCCAACAAAGTTACAGAGGTTCTGCGCAAACAATGATCATTATATTTGTCCGCATCGTTTAGACCCAGGTAATTTGCAATGGAAGGAATCTTGCCTATGGTGTTCTTCCCAACTGGCTGTGAAAAACAACGACCGTTACGGTAACACAGAATCTATTGATGTAACATGTAAACAACCCATCTCCTTCTTATCAATAATTGTGAAGACACGCTTTTTATTGGTCTTTGTATCGGGAATATTAACTATTACTACGGATCCTGTAATATGTTCAACCAACATATTAACTAGTTCTTGGCGGCGGCACCCACCAAATAAACCAAATAACAGAACCACTTTGTAAATCAAAAAAGTTTCATTGGGAGCTTCACAGATGAATTTCAGAACATCTTCTCGAGTCAAAATTTTCGATTTCTTCGCTTCATATCCTTTGGATGTACCACGGGCATTACTTGATGATGTCTATACCCTCGGGCAACTTACTGGACTTTGTGAGATTGTTGCCCTCGGAGGCATAAACATGATCATAATGCCCTTAATACATAAATAACTATAATTTGGATTGAATTCCTTGTCGAAATGAAGCTGCTTTAATAGATTTTTTATAGTATTTGGATAACTATAGAAAAAAAATTGATAATTAATTTTATTAGCTATTTAATAAACCTCATTTTTGACATAAAAATTTAAATATGTCAAAAACTTATGTATAGGACATGACTATGGAGGGCTTTAGGTTAGGAGTCCGATCGCAATACATTGGTTTTGGGCAAAGTTTTGGATCGGTAAAGCAGCTTTAAAAATGGCCGTCAAGGGCGCATGTGTTCCTTTAAATCTGTAAAATGCATGGGTTCTTATGGGATAATCAACTGTTTTATTGAATTTAGTTAACTAAAACCCTCTGCAGGCTGAGATATGTATATATTATATCTAATAAAGCTTATTTTATTAATTATTGGATAAAAATACCGCTGACGTCTATCAAAACCTGTAAAAAGTCAAACACTTGACGATCACTGCGCCGCGACCGGGAAACAGCGAACTAACTACTAAACAGGGACGTAAATTTAAAGAACAGCCATTTTCGATCGGACTCCTTCCTAAAGCCCTCCATAGACATGACATACGAAATCTGCTTAGAATCTCACAATCATATTATCAAAAATAATGTAGTTGACACCTACTTCCGGTATAACCGGAAGTACCACCATATTGAAAATAATTTAGCCAGGTTGCCCCCATCCACATTAGCATACCTACTGGCAAATTTTTTTTTTTGTTAAATATGAACACATTTTAAAAAAAATTCCCAAAGAAGCAGGCACCTGACTGGATTACCTAGATATAATATAAGTAAGTTTTAAAAACGTATATATTCTATCCATGTATATGTTTCATCGGGTGCCGTCGGTCCCCCAATTCTACTGGACGATTCATGTTTGCCAGTACAGACGGTGGAATGTTGTCCTCCAAGTCTGTCGCATTGCAATTCTCTTGCGTCATGTCGAACATGTACGACAAGTCGATGTCATATCTAGGAAGCTTTTCTCTGAGGTACGATTTGACGTTGATGGGCAAAGTCGATTTTCTGCTCATGATAAAACTGGATAAATATCTGGAATCGAATAAAAACGTGTGAAACTGGAACACTAAAACAATTTTTTTGCCTAATAATAAAAGTGAAGACTTACGACGTTTTTGATCATTTAATTTTTTAACATCATTGGTTTCAGAATCAAACTTGAAAGATTTCTAAATGAACTCAAGTGTAAACGATTTTATTGTTTTTTTTATACTATAGTATCAAGAAAATATATTTTAAGTATATATTTACCAACACCTCAACAATTGCTATGTTAAAAGTCAAATTAATGTAAGAACTCGCCGCATCACCTATCATTAATGGCAACCCAGTTGAAGTCTGATATATTTTACGTTAAGTGGTTGGCAACAGAACCGGACTAAGTTCTTTTACCTTCGCCGATATACAGGGCCCGCTTTAGCAATAACGCCGCCCTGGGCAAAACAAAAAATTGCCGCCTTTTTCCAGTGGTGGTTCGTGAATTGTTAACTTGGGGGTGCACTTAAAGCCCGCTGCAGGCGAAAAATTTTTCAGACCACGCCCAAATTTGATCAATAATTTTTAGTAAATATTTTTAAAATTTATGATTAGGTACCTACTTATTTTATTGAAAATGAAATAAGTTAAAAAAAATAAAAATGGACAATTTATTTTTCATTAGGTAGTGGGTACATTATTTAAAAGTAAAGCAATCTTCTGTTTTTATTTGCAGCAAACTTATCAATAACAATAAAGTCTCTAAATCTACACTTTGTGATCTGTGTCAAGTTAATTTCGGGTTTAGGTCTTCCCTCAATTTTAATTTCAATTTTTTGCTCAATACTTAATGAGCTAAAATTGTTTTTCAAATATTTCACATTCATAGTCGTTTTGGCATTAAAACTGATCATTTTTATTAAAATAAGTCTTTACTGCCCCAAAATAATAACAGAACTATCAAGGAAAACTCCAAATAATAAATTCATACAGCAATTAACACGCAATGAACTCCACGGCGCACATTTAAATTGTGCGAGTTTTCCTATTAGAATCGCGCTTTCCCCCACCACACCTATACTAGTTTAAGATGCATAGAGAGACAGCAGAAACCCCGCCTACTTTAACGCACGTGCGACTTGAATTCTTACGGGCTACGTGACAAAATATTAAAAAGAAAAGGGATCTGTTGAAATTGTCAGTGTTTAGAAAATAAGACGGCAAAACAAAGGAAATTAATTTTGTTAACTGGGAATTGGAATGGTTTAAACTTCAAATATACAGGGTGGCCCTTTAGTGTGGCAAAGTACAATAGCTCCGTTACTATTTCAAATACATTAAAAATATTAATACAAAAGTTGAAGGGCAGTAAGTGACTTATAACGTAAAATTATTTTTAACTCTATAGGGTGGCTCAAAAAAGCGGAACAAGAAAAAATGTCCTTTTTTCAAATGGAACACCCTGTATATTTTTACATTTTTAAATTCCACATAAAATTACAATTATTTTTTATCAAATACATTATTAGTCTATACTTTATAGTTTCCGAGATATTGACTCTTGAAAAGTGACATTTTTGAACTTTGACAGCTTCTAACTTTCTAACACTACGTCTTAGAGCAAAACGGCTTACATGTCCCTATCTTCAATTTTTATTATCTTCCCAAAAAAATCAACTTCCAGTTAAACCGGAACAACTATATTTCCTGCTTTCGAGTAACATCCGGTTTAACCGGAAGTTGATTTTTTTGGGAAGATAATAAAAATTGAAGATAGGGACATGTAAGCCGTTTTGCTCTAAGACGTACTGTTAGAAAGTTAGAAGCTGTCAAAGTTCAAAAATGTCACTTTTCAAGAGTCAATATCTCGGAAACTATAAAGTATAGACTAATAATGTATTTAATAAAAAATAATTATAATTTTATCTAGAATTTAAAAATGAAAAAATATACAGGGTGTTCCATTTAAAAAAAGTACATTTTTTATTGTTCCGCTTTTTTGAGCCACCCTATAGAGTTAAAAATAATTTTACGTTATAAGTCACTTACTGCCCTTCAACTTTTGTATTAATATTTTTAATGTATTTGAAATAGTAACGGAGCTATTGTACTTTGCCACACTAAAAGGCCACCCTGTACATAGGAACGTACTTAGGCAAAACGAGGATTTATGGCCCCTGTGGTTTTTAGATTTTTCATGCCGCTCTTCCAACTTGCCGCCCTGGGCAGGGGCCCAGGTTACCCCCCCCCCCCCCCTAGAGCGGGCCCTGCCGATATAGCGTATAGATACTAATTTTATTATTTATAAAATAAAATATTGACAGACCCGTACCCACCAAAATAAGTACCTATGTGAAAATATTGTAAAACTAAAGGAAAAAATACATTTATTTCTTTTAGTATTTATTTATAAAAAGCAAAAATAGGTATTTATGTATTTATTATACAAGGAAAAAAGTAATACATTTCTTGCGAGGTGTAAGCTTTGTGGTGCACATCTAATTAAAACACCATATTGGGAACCCTTTTGGTATTGTTACTTTTGTGGGAATTTTATATATGGAAATATATAGGGTGTCCCGTACCTAAGGGGCTATACAGCAACAGAAGATAGTGGACTTGAAAACAAGAAGGAGGATTCCATAATGAGTTTTAAGATACCTCCTAGAGGACGCCAGCTACACAATTAGTGTTTGGAAAATTCTCGCATATATTTTTTCTTTCACAGTTCTGACCGCTTTACCTCAAATATAAAAGAAGGATCTTTTATACGTAAGAAAGTTGTACTTTATTAATCTCGATATTTCAGTAAGTTTTTGAGATAATTGCGTATAAATGTTAGATGGCAAGAAACATTTAAATAAACACCTTTCTTATCGAAACTATTATTGAAAATTAACCGTGCGTTCTTGAGCATGAATGACATATTTTCAAGGGTACTATCTCCTGTTGCCCCTTAGTTATGAGACATCCTGTATCAATTTGTCTCTGAAATATATAAAATCCAAAAGTAAAATGTTTAAAACACACACTATACAAAAAACAGCCACAGAAACACTTAAAAACCACCAAAATCGGAAGAAAATAATATGACGCATCCTGACGCGTGTGCTTGCTACGGCCCACTGCTGATCTGGGCACTTTAACGACGAAACCATCAGCTGTTAATGTCAAATGTCATCGTCTGCTGTCGAATCGCTTTGTTAAGGCCCAGTTGTATAGGTGTCGATTAATCAGAACATTAAACAAGAGATTAATCACAATTTTAATGTTAGGATTATTTTTGATTCTCAGTTTTATACATGCAGGTTATGCAATTAAACCAATCCAAAACGCCTTCGACCTCATTTTGCGCCGATCTTCAATTAAGAGATTTTCTAACCTATTTTTTGGTTTTTAAAAGGTGTTCATGGTCAATAAATAATTATTGTATTGTTTTAATTTTAAAGTAATACCTATATATTTATTTTCAAACTAAAACAGGAAAAATAAGTCGCATAACAAACCGTAAATAAGTCTATGTAAATACCTTATTTTGATACACATAATGCAATGAGTTTCAATAATACTATTAAAGTAAAAATAGGCTTTTTAAAAGCCTAACGCCTAACTAAACCGATCTACACTACAAACTCCTGATCGTTATTCCAGATTTCTAGATGGTTTGGTCTCGGCTTCCACAATATTTAATGTCTTCATCGTCATCATACAATAATAATTCTTCAATTTCATTAATCATTTTAAAGGGAAAAGTATTATAAGGTTATAATATTGTACTATTATTAATGCTATTTCTAAAAAAAACCTATTTTTTAACATTTTAAGCATGACCGGTGGATGTTAAACCGGTGCTCTTTGGGCGGTTAAGTTAATTATTGGTTAAAGTGCTGGTTTGGACCTAATCATAACCTATAATTTCGCATTTCATAATTTTTACCGGTTAATCAAAGGAACTGTTGATTATCACAACCTATAAAAACGAAATTACGATTAACCGCAACCTATACAACCGGGCTTAAAAGAAAAAGTTAACTCTACCTGATAATTATCCTGCCTGATTCAACACGTTCCATAGCAGAAATCCTATTTTACTTCACCGTTAAAAAAGTTATGTCTATTTTTGCCCCACTGTTCCCTATTTCTGGCCAATTTTTTTAAATATCGACATTGTTAAAACCACACTTCCATTCAGCGTACACAGTTTACCAAAATATCTAAATTCTCAATTTGTATCTACAATGTTTCGAAAATATTTACAAAAATACATCTTCAGAGTACCTCCTCCAAGGGGCTGTAGCTTCATAGTAAGTGCACATGGGACACAATTTTATATGAAGTTCTTACTTTATCTTTAACCAATCTAACTCAATCCCAAATTATTGACCATACCTTTTAATACATTATTATATTTGTATGACTTACCTAGGAACTTTTGATTTTTCTGCACAGTGAAGCAAAAGTGCCCATGAGTTATAATCAGAGTCCAAAACATAAGTATTGTACACACCTTCATCTAGAAAAAAATAAGGGTTGTTGAACAACTGTTCTATACAGCAGACAATGAATATTTTTCTTCTATGAATCTTGAAGAAAATATATTCTTGTGAATATACAATGTAATGAATATAGAATGTTATGGAAACGACTATCCATCATTCGGTAATAGTAAGTCAGTCAAATTTATGACTGATCTGACAACTTACAAGTATCTTCGGAATGTGTCCAATGTGCCGGTTCACCCATATTTGGTATTATCCAGGTAATGTTTCCAATCAGTTGTTCATTTAAAGGATCGTCAGTAAAGCTGTAAGTGAAGTTCATGGTGATCTCGTCCAGCGACGACATGGTGAAATCTGCTCTCATGCATCTGTAGGCTAGCGCTTCTTCTGAGCTTGCGTAATATTCTATAACGTACCATTTTCCTAGCATCTAGATTAGACAATGATTACAATTACAAATAAATAATAAAGTGGTGGTCGTAGCGCATCCTTTTTGATATGGAAAACGTTCTAACCATCATCATAACATCAATGCCAAAAAATACTGGAGAAAAGAAATTGGCTTTAATCTCCTGGTTTAAGGTGGGAGTATCAACATGCTTGCCAACCTGTAACCTATTTCGCATAGATTTATTTATGTTTTCTAGCTTTTATACAAAATTTAAAGAAAATCAGTATCGACTTGATATTTTATAGGTAATAATTGACATATTTAATAAATATGAAGGAATTTCATAACTTATTTTAGGAGAATTGTATAGCGGAAAATATCAGGTAAGATTTTTTTTTAACATTATTATGTCATTGTCACTCATTGATCTTTCACTATACAATTCTCCCAAAATTAGCAATGAAATAAATTGATATTTTTGTAATATATCAGATACTACCTAAATAATGTACCGACGATATTGATTTTCTTTAAATGTTAGTTATTAAAATAATAAACTCAAAAAATCAACGCGAAATAGGTTATAGGTTGGCAATAGATTGAATGACGTTGAGAATTCAACCTTAAGAATACGGAGAAAGTAAGGGAAAACGCGGTTCCTACAGGAGGATGAAGATGCCAAGCTTGTCAACTGTCTAAGAGTAGGTAGGTAGAAACTTCAAACGCTCAACAGGAAACCAATTTCCCAGGATCCTTTGTATGGAATATCTCAACGAGAACAATTTAAGAGTACTATTTTCTGACCAAAAAACATTTCAACCATGCAACAACAGCGAAATTCGTGTGCATAGCCCCAGAAACATAAGGTATGACGAGAGATACACCCATAAAACTAATCAAAGTGGACGTTTCTCGATTAATATCAGGAGTTTTGCAAATTGTTCAGGGAAGACTGACTGCTCAAAGAGCCCGGACCTGAATCCTATTGAGAATGTTAGGGGAGAAATGACACAAGATGGGATGATCTTAGGCCGAAAATCCAAGAAGAACTCCGATAGAAGCATGGAATGCTAGAATCTGGTTCCTATTTGAGCTCCTCTATACAGTGAGCTCAAAAAGGTTGGAATAAATTCGTTTAAAATTTAGGTGATTATTTTCTGGAAAAACGCTATGGATTATTATTTTTAATTGCAAATTTTTTGACATAATAAATGTGTATACAGGTTGTCTCAAGAAGAACATAAAATATACCGTCAATAATTAAATATATTTTTAAGTATATTATATTATTTTTAAATTCTACGATACATTCTAAACACTTTTTGTATAACATACCATGTCTCCAAAATCAACGGTTTTCGATATATTGACATTTTAATATTTTTCTGAAAAAATGCTGAGATCCGTGGATTTTTAGTTTTAATGGGCCTTTTCACTATTCTTAAATTTGATACATTTGGCATTTGAATTGTTCAGTCGGTGCTATAATAAGTGTTTTTCATCAATAAAATTATTGCTAGGTCATAACATTAATTTATTTCAGCACAGTAAAAACCGGGTAAAATGCAACCAATTTAAAAATCTCAAAACAGGCGCGACTCATGACGTAGATATGTTTAAAGCTTGCTAGAGCGCATGCGTTTAACCTCGCACACGCGTAAATGCTGATCTGTCGAACTGCCATGGGCAAATTAAGCCGCTGTTGCCATATGTAGAAAGTTTTATAATCTTAATAATATACTTTCTTCTTAGAACTTTATTTGGATACTTTAAATAAATATAAACATAATACTGGTAAAATAATTCAGTCCGCAGCTATTGAATGGAAAACTGGTATATTATAATTACTAATTGCTAGTCAATTACCATTACACTGGTACTATAATATATGATTTTTGAGAGTATCGGCAACACTGTCAAGCTGCTGATTTTGTGAATTCTTGATATTTTAAGCCAGCGACTCGGCTATTCCTATCATTCCTCTGTGCATCAATCTTCCGGCGCGATGACGTAGGTATGTTTAAGTCCGTGTTTTTATTCAAGGAGTTTTTTTATTTATTTATTTTCTCAGTTACGGCTTAAAAGTATAGAAAAGTAAAAACACAGATAATTTTATTTTTTGTTCCTTTATACACTACTACCAAAATCAAAATTTAGTGAAAAGGCCCATTGCGCATTTCTTTATTATTATTGTAACCTGTTACCTGAATTAATTTTTTTTGACACAGACATTTACTGGCATCCCTGTAGGGTACAGTTGGTTCATGAAGTTAATGAAGATGACCCGCATAGAAGAACAGAATTTTGCGAAATAATGATGAACAGATACATTGAAGATCCTCAAATTTTAAAAAGAATTGTGTTCTCTGATGAAGCAACGTTTACTCTAAATGGGCATGTGAATCGCCAAAACTGTCGATATTGTGCTAAGGAAAATTTGCACTGGATCATGGAGTCCCACACACAATACCCGCAAAAAGTGAATGTTTGGGCTGGAATTGTTGATAACCGGATTTTAGGTCCCTTCTTTTTTGATGGTACGTTAAATGGCGAACTGGCTATAGAATGGCCGGCAAGGTCACCAGATTTGACCCAGCTAATTTTTTTTCTGTGGGGGCTATTTAAAATCTAAAGTATACTTTAACAGACCTAACAATATTGATGAACTTAAAGCTCGAATAAGGCATGAGGTTAGATTAATAGAGCCCCAGGTAAATCCATAACGTTTTGGAAGAATTCAAAGTTTGACTTGCATATTGCCAGGAAGTTGTTGGCGGTCAATTTCAACATTTATTAAAATAAAATGTAATATAGTCTATGTAAATATTATAGACTAAATAGATGTAAAGAGTTAATTTTTAATTGTAGTTTTCGTACCAGAAAAAATGTCAATATATCGAAAACCGTTGATTTTGGAGATATGGTATGTTATACAAAAAGTGTTCAGAATGTAACGTAGAACTTAAAAATAATATAATATACAGGGTATTCTATTTAAAAAAATCAATGTTGACGGTATATTATGTTCTTCTTGAGACAACCTGTATACACATTTCGTATGTCAAAAAATTCGCTATTAAAAATAATAATCGACATATCCAAGCGTTTTTCCATAAAATAATCACCTGAATTTTAAACGAATTTATTCCAACCTTTTGAGCTCACTGTTATGTATAATATGGTTATACTTACATCTTCCAGGCTAAAGTTTCGTATGGCTTTTACTTTGGGACATTTTGTTTTATCTTCCTTCCTTTTTCTTCCTTCCGACAATGAAGACACAATCAACACGAAAAAGACTAAAGCTAACCACTTTGACATAACTATTCGTTTTCCTAATTTAAATTAAATTATCTGTTTATTATAGACGCTTTAACATTTTCTCAATAAACCTAACTAAAATAAATAATTATATATAAATCATTTCATATCGTTTGTTGCTAAAAGGGAAGTTGACTCTCGGCGATTTGAGTGTTATCACTAAATTGTGGGTGATCTTAGATAGCAGAGACTTAATACTTTATAACAAATTTGTTATTTATTTAAAATTGGTTATTATTTACTTAATTTGCAATTTATTTTTGTTTTGAATGGTACCTTTAAGAAAAATATTTTATCTGGGCTGTGGTAAATTCATCTTCTATATCTTTATCTTATAGGATTACTCAAAATTTACATACATCACACAATACCGTGTAATGTTCTACCATTACAACCAGTTTATCATACTGTTATTGGTTTGAGGGATGACTGCTGCCTCATTTTCGTTGTGCGGTTTTGCCTGATTTTTTTTCAATTATTTGCACATATTTATCTGCTTACTCTGCTGAAAAAACAATGAGTAACAATTGGAATAATAAAACACTGTTTCCATTTAATTTAGTGCACTTATGCGTTTTTTGCATATTTTGTCATTTTTTTAATAAAATGCTTACTTAGATATTTTTCAAAAATTATTATTTTAAGAGCATATTATTATTTTTATATTTTTGGCTTTATCAAAAATTTTAAAACGTTAAAGGTTTATTGTCCAGTTCGGTACTTATTTCAGGTATTTTCCAATCTGAAGATTATAACAATTATATTTACATTTTGGTTATACACAAGGTTTGGGGGTTTCCGGGCAACGGCGTATCCAGCTCATGCGTCTGAGGGGGGGGGGGGGGTAATCGATCGGCTAGGATCAGGCACGTAGCCAGGATTTCTTCTCGGGGGGCCCATCGAGATTGCGCTGAAAGCGCAAAAAAAAAAATGCGCCGCGGGCGAAAAATTTTTGGGTTCCACGTCCTTTTTTGAATCATGGTGCTTGGTTTTTAAGTGGGAAAAATAAAAAACAACACAAAATCCTCAAGAAAAGCACAAAAACAAACCCGGTAATAATTGAGGTGAAGAAAATGTAATAGTGTAGGAAATGTTTAATGTGTTGCCTATGTTGCTGAAATCAGAGCTCGAGTTTCGGTGGGGGGGGGCTTTGTACCCCTTCCCCCCCTAGCTGCCCGGCTAGGATACTAGATAATAGCAACTTTAAGGAGTAAGGACAAAAATTAAACAACGC
Organism: Polydrusus pterygomalis; assembly: GCA_963969555.1. Classification (NCBI taxonomy): domain Eukaryota; kingdom Metazoa; phylum Arthropoda; class Insecta; order Coleoptera; family Curculionidae; genus Polydrusus; species Polydrusus pterygomalis. The sequence continues at coordinate 15,957,563 of OZ018383.1, forward strand.
AACTGTATTTATATCGATTTGTAATACATATATCTGGTAAATAAATCTTTGGTAAAATGTAATTCAAATGTAAAAAAAGTGTTTGTAAAAGCACTTCTAAGAGTGCAGTTATATAAGGAGACATTACCAGGAGTTAGTTTAACCTCCATCAGAACCTGTAATTACCCGGTGGGGAACATGGATTAAGGCCGCAATATTATACGCAGGGCATTTCGAAGCAATTAAAGAACTAATTTTGGATTTAGATGACGATTCGCAGTGTGTTGTGCAAAGTAAAGAGTCGTTAAAAAGTGCAAGTGTAGCTAAATATCTTGTTTTTATTAAGGTTAATTTCAGTTTTATACCGGACATAATATCCTTGTTGGAGAGTAGAAATTTAAGTTTAAGAGACTCCATTAGTATTGTTGAAACTTTTTCCGCTAAATGTAACATTCCCGGTAAAGTTCAAGTAAGGACCAAATTGGATGTAACTGTAAAAAAGAATGAAGGATTTAAATACTTAACTGCAGTAAAAAGCATTTATGAGGGTAAACCATCCAACGAAGTTTTATCTTGGCCTTATATTTTGCTACCTAAGTTGCAGTAGGTATTACAGTCCGATTACATCAGTAGATGTTAAAAGAAGCTTCTCTTTGTATAAACATATTTTTACTAATAGAAGACAATCCTTTTTAGTTGAAAATTTTGAAAAATATTTAGTAATAAATACCTCTAATACAATTTTAGGAAAAAAACTGTTTACTTTGATTTTTCTTTGTATTTTTTGCATTTTTTTTTTAAATAAACATATTTTTTAGAACCCATCAATGTGTTTCTTTACCTCATTTTACTATAACAAATTAAGAAATATTGCATACCAGTATGCATATTTGGTAAAAAAATGCTAATTTTGCATTATGCATATTTTAAAGGCAAACAATAAGGCATATATATGCGCATATTTTGGCTGAATTTAAGTGCACATAATCCGCCCTTTAATCATTACATATTATCACATGAAATTCCTCGAAGAATTTAATGTAAAGTAGGGTAAATACAATCAAATTTAAAAGCTATGAAAAACATTTTTCGAACATAAGATCCGCTACTGTTTTGACATTACGAGTCTGCCATGCCATCAAGCACTGTACACTTATTTCCGGATACCCTGTATACTGACAACTAGAGAAAGGTTGGTAAAAATCTACATACATAGTACCTAATATATTTGATATCATTAATATGATAATATGTAAATAACGAAATGAAAAATTCATTCTTAATTGACTGAAATGGAGCTAATAAATAAAAAACTTTCAATTAACACAGATTTACATTCATTAACCTCGAGACTATAATTTTAAAAATTTATCGCAGATTTATAAAATAGTTCGGGGCATATTTTAATAAAATTTAAATAGTTTTGTATAAAAAATTAAGATTTAGACCACGAATTTGAATACTATTTTTAGAAGAAATTATAATTTAGATCAAAAATTTTAATATTTTTGAGGCACGCGTATACCTACGAAGGCGTAGAAGGGCCACATAAATTTTATTTTTATTTCACTAAATTCCCACTTTAAACTAGGAATTTAACTAAATTCTGACTTTAAACTCGGAATTTAACAACATTGTATTTTTCGTGAGTTTCGGCATCGAAACTAGGAGTGCATTGTGACATATTTCAGTGCTATAATATAATAGTGTTCCTATATAAACGATAAAGTCTAAAATGAATAACCATATGTAACTTTATTTTTTGTTTACATATTTTCGCTTGTTTATAGATGCCACATGCCAGCAGAGGCGCCACTAGCCTGACATTTTTTTGGGGGCTTAACTTAAACCCTACTTTCTTTCTTTCTTCCTTTCTTTCTTTTTTTCTTGCTTCCTTCCTTCCTTTCTTTCTTTTTTCTTTCTTTCTTTCTTTCACAAAAAATGTATCGCACATGTGCCACACCCTTTTTAATGCTATTAAAACCTAGAAAGTTTACGCTTTAATTTTTTGTCCCAAAAACGTGAAATGAAGAAACGGCGTTTTCAGTTAAAGTAGAGTTAGTCAATTAGTGCCCTACGGTATTTGTTGAGTTTTTAGAAATTATCTGAGAAGAGAAATATAAAACATATATTATTATTACAATATAAACAATATAATTCACAACAATATTCCGAGTTTAAAGTCAGAATTTAGTTAAATTCCGAGTTTAAAGTCGGAATTTAGTTAAAGTCTGACTTTAAAGTCGGAATATTAAAAAAATAAATTTATGTGGCCCTTCTACGCCTTCGTATATACCCTTTAGGGTGGCCCATATTTTGCGACTTTTTTTTTCATGCGGTCTAACCCTTTTAAAATGTTGTAAATGTCAAGAAAATGACGTGTGAAAAATTTCAAGTTATTTAATTAATCCAAAATGGTGCCGCTGATGAAATAAAATACAAGGGTTTTTAAATTTTAAAACTTTTATTATCATAACTACCACTGACCTGACTACATAGAAACAGAGTATATTATATAGGTATTTATTAATAAATTGTACCTAAGAACTAACACTATTATGTATTTACACAAATATGTTATTTTAATTTATTTTAACATCACTTTTAAAAAGTTTCCGCAAGTGTCGTCTTACTGACATCTTTAAACTATTTTCTATATTCGCTTACAATTTGCAGTATACCTACATTCACGTTGTTCTTCATCTTTTGTTAAAATTTTATTACATTCGTCGATGAGTTTAATACCCATTTCTGCTGTATCATTCCCTACTTTAAGCTTTTTCACTACCTACCTTAAAATTATTTATCTACTCATCATTACTCTCCCAGTTTTATGGATTCTCTTTTAAAAAATTTGTTGATAACCCTACCTTTCAAAAAATCTAAGAGTATTTTAGGATATAAATTCCCAAAGTTATTTATGTTCTATTTCGTGTATAGGATTACCTAATTTAACTCGTTTTTCTCCTCCTTCTAGCGAGTCTTCTTTATCATATTTCTTTTATATTCAACAGATATTTCGTTAGCAAAGAACGATACTGCGCAAACCTCACAAGACAAAGTATCACAGATGATTTTAATTTTTTTCAACAGCAGCTTCAGATATCTGTAGATCAATAGTTTTATATTTAATAAGATTTTTGGCAAATTGAAGATCTTGATATGGAGCTTTGTATGGACAAGAAGCGGTGAACCAAGCCTTAACATAAACTTTGACGATTAAAATGCACACATCTCTGATACTCTTTCTTTTCCTGACTGTTAGTGTGAACTAGTGAACTCATCCCTATAAAGATATATTTTAAAGCTATAAATAGCTTTCGCCATCCAGCGTGCATGATGTAAATTCTACATTGTCCTTTCCTAAAAACAATTATTGTGTCAAATGTTAAAATTCTCTATAGTCGTCGCGAGGCTGCTGGGAATCTAAGGCTTGCTCCACAAAATTAAGAATATCTACCAACGATTTCAAAATCTTCAAGTCGCAATAGAGTATATTTTCATCTTGTAATGCTGATTTATAATTTAATTTATTGATTCTAGTATTCTAGACCAGGATTCTCTTAAACGTTTAAACAATGGTACGTTGGGACCACTGGAAGAAGGCATTTTCACCTCAAAGGCACTTTTTAAAATAAGTTTTCTGGTATTACCCAAGTTCTATTTATCATAAAAAGTCTACAAGACTTTAAACGCCAAGGTCCATAAGTTCCTCGGGAGTTCCACAATTAACCCATGCACGTGAAAATATACATCAATTTCTACTCTAAAATAATATTCTGTTGCCGAACAATCCAAGGAACCCCCTTTTGGGTTTTATTGGAACCTGACTCAATTTGTAACTATTGCTATGGTGCCAGAAAAGCTGTTGGCTGTCGGCCAATCAAACCTTTAACTTAACAGTCCGAACTGTAGGTATATAATTCGGAATATTCTACACTATGTAGCTGTAGCAAGCGAAAATAGGAAAGGCACAGTTCTCCAGGTCAATCGTGTATAAAAAACCTATAAATGGCTTGAATGCAGGGGTAACTTCCGGAACCTTGCAATTATTAAAAAAAATAATTAGTATCTAATTTTGGAAGGGCTGTTCAGGAAGGCATTGACGAATGGACGATAGAAAATGGCGCCAGGTTTGTTCCCAGTAAAGCGCTTTCTCTACAATTAAGAAAGCAGAACAGCGTCCCCAAATACGAATTGTTTCTTTTAGAACCTATAATCCACAAGACGTTGGTGGGGGTTCGTAGCGATCGGCAATCGCCGCGCGCCGTAGTATTAGTTTTAACGTATTTGTTCATTTGTTGCGCAGGTCACATCGTTGTTCGAATTCTTCCAACTATCCTGTCTGAATTTGAATTTTTTTATCGTACCAATACCTGTTTCAATTAATTTATTTTTAATTTGTATTAAAGTTTTTTTAAAACTTTGCATGTCAGATAAAGCAATAGCAGATTCTTATTTCGCACAACCCATCATTAGTATTGCATCGTTGGAATAAACTGTGCCTCTCGTCATTACCTTGTTGAGGTGTCACTAATCTGTAGAATTAGGTGACTTTTAAAATAACCCTTCTTGACATAATGGTGAGCATTACAATTATTTTACCATGATATTCTTCTTAAGTCTTAATATGGAAATGGACTTTTCAAAATAAATTTTGACAAAGCGGCAACACTGTTATTACGAATGGATACGGCCAGTCGACTAGTTCCAACCATGAATCAGTGTTTTAGCAACGTTTATGGTACGTAAAGACACTGACATCTTATTGTTGATGAACATTAAATTAGGCGATTCTGAAGTCTGCTGTATAGGGAGTAATACATTTTCTAATAATAGTAGGGGAGACTCGGGCAAGAAGAACCATATGGGCAAAAGGAATAAATCAAATATTTTAAAATTTAAATTTGCCGCTCTAATTTTGTCATCTAGTTTCGATAGCCGCCGCATTTCTGCAGTGTTTGTTGTGAAATATATTACGGTAAGTTGTTTTTTTCATATTTTACAGTGATACAGAAATATGTACGTTCTGAATCATTTTAACAGGGTTCAGGAGTTTGGAAACTATTTCTAAATAGTAAAAATGTGTAACATCATGAATTATATGGAAAAAGGATCTTTCGCCTTACTTAACCTCCAAATATTTCCGCGGTATCTGAAATCCCTTTATTTTTAAACGGATTGATATATTGTAACTTACAAATAGGGCGAAAAGAACCGGGCAAAAGGAACAGTGTGGATTCAGTGTAATTTCTGCCAAAAGTGGGCGCATCACTTATGTGCCGACTACCATACTGGTGTCTATATCTGTGACACCTACAAGGGTACGGTTTTAAGTTTACTAAAATACACTAAATAATAATATTCTTTTTTAAGGTTTGTGTTGCCCACAGGCATTTTATATGTTGGTTCATTTTGCCCAAGACAAAGGTTCTTTATGCCCGCGGGTCCGGGCAAAAGGAACAAAACGCAGAGTTTTGGTTTATGTTGTCTTTAATAAATAAGTTTTGCTTCTAAAGATATGCTTTAAATTATTTTATTTTCCTGAAAATATGAGAACAATCGGAACATTTTGGCAGGCATTTAAAATTAAGTGGTTCATCTTGCCCGAGTCTCCCCTAATGCAACCATTAATTTCCACCCTAGGAAGGAAAACATCGAGGAAAACATAATTATTATTTTCCTGCCTTTCTGCTTTATATTAAACAAACTTAATTTTTAATAAAATGTTTAACACAGCCACGATAGAAAAAAATCAAATCCGCTCCTGCTTCAAAGACAAATTATACGATATACAGGAAATAAAATACTAGGTCAATAAGATGGTCCGCGCCCGCCATAACGAAGAATGTTGCCTGACCTTGACTTAAAGAAGAAGAGGCAGCAAAAGAAGTAGAAAGAAGAAGTGGCGGAAGTATAATTTGGGGACCCCCCGCCGAAAAACCAGACCCCCGGCTAGGTTTCCGCGAGGCTTTGAGAAAAATGTTCGGCTCGAGATTTTGCGACCAGCGTTGTGACGGTCACAATTTCGGTCATTGCCAAATTATACTAAAAATACCGAAATATATTAAGTATCTTACAGTAAAGTGATATTACTTATACGAAATATTTTAAGTACAGTTATGTACTCATAAAAAATGCGTACACGAATTAAAATGAGAGGAAACCTTAACCATATTTGCGTAAAACCGGCTTATCGCATCTTAAAGGTTATTAAAAAATAAATGTAAAGCATTGACGTTTGGCGTTAGTTTAGAATATCAAAAATAATTTTTTTTTATTTTATAATATATCTTAACAGTTTTATAAAAATTACAATGGAAACAAAACACGTTTAACAAGAATAAATAAAATCTAATGTTTGGTCATATATCCCTGTTTTTCTATTACTTTTTTCTATTACTTTTTTCTATTAGTTGAGTCTATTCGGAATTGACTGAATTATATTTGATCAAGTATTCGGAATTGACTGAATTATATTTGATCGAGCTCTTCCCAGCACGCATGTATTATTTCCCATAAATCTTTTGAATTTCGTGGTCTAAAATTTCGATTGTATATTTTTTTTACGAATACCCTAAATATTTTCAATTGAATTGATATCGACGGGTGCAACGAAAACTGTAGTAACTCATTATTTAAAGTTTTGCGCTTACTGAGTTTAAATGTTGAATTTGGTGGCAAAATGTCGACTTTAAACTTAGGATTTTTATTTATTTATTAAAAAAATGGTAATTAGTGGAAGGATTAGTGGACAAAAAAGTTTTTTTATTCAAGTAGCCAAAATAGTTTTTTAGTGAGTTACTACAGTTTTCATGGAAAAATTAACATATTAAAATGACATATGCTACGACCTTAGGAAACAAGGGTAATTTTTATTTTTTTCTTAGAGTAATATAGTATTTACATTACAAATCCCAACCTACAAAATGGTTAGACAAATTATTGTTTTATTAAAAATATAAGTATGAGTAACGTAAAAAAAAAGTTTTGTTTTTAAATATCTTCATTATTATCATCAAAATATTTTACTCATTGTTGTTTAATATCGTAGACTAAACTAACAACGAACATTCGAAAAACTTACCCCGTAAACACGACATGAAAGCTCCGGAGGTGGACAGAAGGCGCATTGCCGAAACGTCGGTGTCGGGCCGCCAGCTACAATATCGGCGGCGTGGAGGTAGGGCATGACCGCTCGGCCGCCGGGCGGCTTAATAGCTACATAACGAACCTGGTTGTGCGGTACAGACGCTACTTTTTACCACTGAGCCGCGGGCTGAACAGATGTTAGCGCGCGGCATCTCGACGAGACCGCGGACGGTCGCTGGCAATTCATTTAAATACCAGCGAGGGACCGCGCATGGTTAGAGGGAAGTCTTACCATTAAAACCCACCGTAAAGTAGAAAACAACAGTTTTATTGTTTAACAAACCCTGCAAATATAAGACGTTATTCTGATTCATTTACACATAACTTTTTATTATTTTTTTTTGCGACTCATCCGCCCGCCTTCCCTGTCGGAAGCATTTTTATCCAGTTTCTAATGGTCAGAACAATATCTGAATTTGTTGCATTGGACGTTATTGGATTTCTTCGTACAGCACCTAAAAACCATTTGGTTTGGTTAAGTTTATATACTATAAAATACTGCATACAAAGAATAGCCAAGCATGCACTATTTGTTTTGTTTTAACACTTTCAACTTTACATATTATGAGAGTAACAGAGGTATAAAAAAATTTACAATAAAATTAGGTATATAGGTATGAAACTTAAACTCACTTATAGTTTTGTTCTCTGGCACAGAATCATCTGTCTGAGGGGTGTATTTTTATCTTGGAAATCAGTAAGTTCGTCTAATGATGAATCCTGTATTCTGCCTACAGGCACTGAATCTTCTTGAGAAATGTAGCTTTTATAATAATAAAGGAACGCCTCGTGCTCGTGGAAATATAATTTTAATGTTCTGTCTACCGTCATTCACCTGTCAAGTGTCAGTTCTTTCGCAGAAGCAAAACGGCGCGAATTTCAAAAATAGGCGGCTGGCTTGCGATTAGCCGTGGCCAAACAAGTAAAACGAGGAACGTAGTAGTCAGCTACCCGCGCGCGGGTGGTACACGGCACGTCTACTCTTTTGTCACAACAGGCGAGATATCTTCTAACCGTGTCCGATTCGAAAGATAAGGTCCATTTCTAATGTGCAGCGCTACTACCACCATCGGGTGGCAGACTATTAGCCGTGGTAGTTCGACACATGGAAGGTAACGCGATAGCCAGAAGCGGCCAGTAATCGGCAACAAGAGCCGTCGATTTCCCGTCAGTGCCGGAAGGCGGCCGAACTTTTACCGCCAGCTTTGGTTTACTGGGTGGGTTAGAACACAGCATTTAAAAACATTAAACTATAGTAACTCAACTATAGTAACTTGATATACTACCATTTTTGTGGGAGGCGTTGGTCAGATCAGAGTTACTGCATTCGTTGGAAGATAAAATATAAAACCAACACCCATATCTCAAAATGGTGAAAAAGTGAGTTACTACAGTTTTCGTTGCACCCGTCGATATCGGGACTATAAGCGACCAAAGGCAGCACTTCCACATTATGGGTTTGAAACCACGGGGTTACAGCATTGGCAGTGTGGACTGGATAATTATCTTGTTGAAATATGAAAATATTATTGGGATATATTTGCTCAGCCAGATGGTAACAATATATTTTCAAAAATGTTAATGTAATTTTGTAAGTAAATTATTATTATTATTATTATTATTATTATTATTATTATTATTATTAATTGCCCTCTATTCACCAGCAAACACCAGGTCCATGAACACTTATCTAGCCCCATACATTTACAGAGTAACGTCCATGTATAGAAGTGAGGGGATTAGTAAATCGCTCTTCAAACCTAGTATTGTTTTGACGGTACACACGAATTTGTCCGTTATAAGTCGACTGGAACGTCTTTTCATTAGTAAAAATGACCCTGTTCCAAAATTGAGGATCGCGGAATATATAATTTATAGCAAAAATAATCCTTAATTGTCGCTGTTCTTCGGTAGGAAACATTTTTTTCGCAGCTGGGCGACATTTTAGTTCAAATTCCTTGACTCTCCTATTGGCGGTAGGTTGGGAGGCAGGAAATGCTGTATCAATAACAGTATCCCTTGCTGTTGCAAATGGATTATTTCTTAAATATCCCAAAAAAGCATTATCCCGTTCAGGGTTGGAACATTTGAAACGACCTGAACCAATTTTCCTCTTTAGGGATTCTTCTTGTTTCCAGCTTTCCTTAATTTTCAATATAGTTTTTCTGTTTATATTACCTATACAACTGCGCTACAGCACGGATTGACCATCCTTCTTCGATTCTTGATACAATTTGAGCCTTTTCAACTTCAGACAACTGAAGCAAACGGCATTTTATGTTATTCTGTCAAAGTTTATCAAACGTTAGCACCATGCAGTTTCCAAATTAATTACACCGACGCCAATGCTTTGCATTTTTGATAATTTATGACGTGTGATAACCTCCAATAAACAATCATTTAGACAAGCCCGTTTTACGCAAATATGACAAAACTTACCTCTCATTCTAGTTCTTGTACGCTTTTTTTATGAATACAACTGTAGGTACCTATATATTATAATAGCCGTATTTAATCCTTGAACCATTAGAATTCCGCACGGAAACGGAAATTTAACGCTATCTCTCTCTTCTGTCTTTGTTTTACACGCACGAATGTTTGATGCAAACAAACAGACATGAATGCTTAGTCTATCCTATAAAAAGTCTATGGTTTTAGTAGATTGACCTATTATCGACTTTCCAGATTCCACCCAACTCCACGATCTGACAACGCCGCATTCAAATAAAATTTGTGACCGTCACGCTTTAGACCATCGTGATTTTGCACCGCATACAGAATTAGCAAGGAGATCGGTAATCAGTTAATCAGTTTGACCTGGTTAGGTTATTTTATTGGTATTAATTTTTTCGATACAGTAATATGGTTTCACGTTATTCTTTTGTCTGATTGTTCTCGAGCAATAATAGGAATTTTAAAAAGCAAACGTGAGACCATGCATTATCGTGAATGCGGTATACCTATAGTACTAGTAGGTATAGGTACTAGATAGTATTTATATCAAAGACGAGGTTAAGTGCGTAATAAGTATGTCGTCCCCATTGGTACGTCTGGATATAGGCCTTACAACCTTTCAATTAATCGTACTTTTCTGAAAAGCCATTTACAAGACGATAGAAAGGGGGAAAAATGGAATTGTACAAATAAAAACTCTGGTTAGGAGGCTGCTAGACCGCCCATCGCTACGTCCCTGTCCATCTCTACTTAATGCTCGGAGTGCTGTACTACCAGGGAACATAGTTTTGTTGCCTTCTCCTGCGTAACGTAAGAAGTAAGAAAGCTTCCAAATATTTTCCATTTACCCACTATTTTATAGTAAAGGACACCAAAAATCAATTAAGTAGCAGATCTTCAAGAAATTTGAGAAAAACCAAGCACTTAACATTTTTCTAACGTGTGAGATGTTAACATACAAATTCCTAATGTTCTTTTCACGTTTTAATTACGTGTTATCCAATACCTCATATCCTATCAAATAAAGTTGTATTATTACGAAAAACGGCAGTATCAATCAGGTTCTAGAAATATATCCAGAAAATCTTTAGAGTGGTATGCCGCAAAGTCAACTTGCTAGTAATGAACCAAGGACTAACCTACGCTTTATTTATCAACATAATTATCCTTTGAAGTAGTAGTTAGGTGATAGGTGATAGGTTAAAAGTGAGTGGGTTACAGCTAACCCTACACTGCGACCATGCGGTCTATTGTGGCCCACACCTTGTTTATATTTCCCCCAATAGGTCTAACTTTTTGATGAAGTTAATGATGGTATTAGGAGAGACATTTTTCATGTCATCCGGCAGCAGAGTCACCTCGCCAAATTAATAGGGCGAATCTGATTCTTCCTGCTGCGGGACAAGTGCACATTACGTGTTCTACTGTTTCTACATCTTCCATGCAAAGCCGGCCCTCATCAGTTGGGACTATTCCAATTTTATACATATGGTGTCGCAGTCTGCAGTGGCCGGTGTACAATCCCACTAGTACTTTAAGGCATGACCTGTTGAGCACTACCCAGGTAGCAGGATGACGTCTTTAAGACGTCGATTATTGGTCATCAGCGACGTCATAAATTACGTAAATGAAACGTTTAAAAGACGTGCGTAAGTCACAGACCAATGACGTCTTTTTTGACGTAAAAAATACGTCATCTTAAGACGTCTTTTTAGGTGTAGAAAACGTCAATAAACGTCATAATTTACGAAAAACGAAAAACTTCCTAAAATAATACATAATAGGGGTAAAAAAATACATATAAATATTTTATGTAAACAATCCTTTTAATGATAATAAATTAACTATTACAACTTTCATGAGTACGCAGAATTGGAAAAATGCTAAGGAATCCTTTAATGGCGGCCAAAATACTTCTTTTTTTCGGGGCGTCACCCAGTATGAGGGCACAACGGCTACTCCCCCGCCGTCAATAGCCTCGAACTCGATAACCTGGTACATTTATATTCGTTTATAACACAAAATATATAGAAACCATGATAGAAACTAAATCAAAATCACCATAAACTTTTCACTTTCATTTTTGCCGAACTGTCGACTGCCTAACTGCTAGCGCCAACAACATACTTCTGCGTTCTGTCAGACAGACAAATGTCATGAAACGGAGCGCGGGTAATTTAAATTTGATATTCGCAGACTTTTAATGACAAAATAGGTTTTCGCTTTTGCAAATTTTACATACATGAATGGTTCATTTGAAATGGTAATATTTTAAAAGTTTTATGATACGTACGTGCCTTTAACTATAAGAAAAAGCTATTCTCAGGCGTTTTACTTATTTAAAAGTCTGTCCCACTATATTTTCAAAAAACTTGGTCACTTAGATACTTTTTAATGATACGTATAATTCAATAAAATGACTAAAAATGGACGTTTTTATTACGTAAAATTATGACGTATAATACACGTGTTAAAAACTACGTTATTTTGACGTCATCTTGCGACCAAAAGACGTCAAGTGACTAAAAATCACCAATATTCGACGTCATAAAGACGTCATCCTGCTACCTGGGTAGTAGTTTGTCAGTTAGCTGTTGGTTTATATGGCTGTTTATAAATGCTTTTCAGTGTGTTAGACCTGGTAAATTTAACCAGTGTCTTTCCCTTTTGCTTCAGCTAGTATTGTTTTTCTGGCCATAGAACGAGATATACTACTTATTACTGGCTCGGGTCTTGTGAATTTTAGTTTTGCACCTCTCTTGGCGAGCTTATCGGCAGCCTCATTACCCTCCAGACCCATGTGTCCCGGTATCCATATTAAGGTTATTTTGTTGTTCAGACCTAGTTTGGATAGTGTTTCTTGACAGCTCCACACCGTTTTTGAGGTACACCATCTCGATTCAAGAGCTTTGAATGCAGCTTGACTGTTGGAGAATATCTTAATTGACCTACGTGCATACCGTCGATCTATCAGCAGTCTTGCACACATTTCAATTGCATAAACCTCTGCTTGAAATATGGTTGTCATAGTTCCCAGGCTGATAGCTAGTTATATTTTTGTGTTTTTGCCATACATTCTGGCTCCAATACCTTCTTTAGTTTTGGAGCCGTCTGTAAATATTCCAAATTCCGGCTTTAGCAGGTCAGCACTTTTATTGACCCATTCATCCCTTCTTGATGGGGGGATGATTTTGTAAGGAGGTTCGTTGTTTGATTTTCTTGTCATTATGTCTAAGGGCATATTCAACATGCCGCAGGTTAACGTGTTCCCCAACATGTTGGTGTCCTCCATGAAACATGACTGCGGCAAATTATTAGTTACTTGATATAGTCTGTGGCCCATTTAGCCTCCTTCTCCAGATGTATGTGAAGTAGTAGTTAAGGTGAGGCCTAACGTCAAGCAAGTTGACCAGTGCAACCCTTTTTGCCCACCTCATTTTACGTCCAGGTAATGTCAGCCAGACTGGATCTACACATTTTCGTATGTTTCGAACCACGATTTCTTTACGATCTTGTAACACCTCTTGTCCATCGCAACATTCCGAGGGAACACCCGAATAATATCGGATGAGTCCGAGTGCCCCACAGATCGTATCGAGGTCGCCTTTTAACTGCAGTGTTTTTGTCATTGAGAATGCCACTGCGTGTTGCAATAAGCCCCACAAACCCGCCCGGGAACAAACCCGAACCATGTATCTTCCTCTTGCGATGCTGCAACACTACCTATTTGTTCTTAACTTTGATTTTATTTCATCAAAATATATTATTCTACTTGACCTTTTAAATAGGCATCTCTGGCACCTCCTTTCAGTTTGTTATCGTATTGAGATGATGTCCACCTGGTGGTATGGTTTTTATTGTATCCATATTTATATTTGTCGCCAACATAGAGTTAATTCTATAAAAATGTCAATAAAACATACGTAATCGCGAACATTTTTCACAATCTAGCTCATACAGAATTACCTATTGAGTTCACATTTTGACCCGAAAGTATATGTCTACATTCGATGCATTAAAATGAACTGAAATGAAAGGTTTTTAAATAAATTCTATTCGATAAAGTGGCTAATTGACATGAAAACATATATTTTACATACTTTGCCATTCGAGAACTTACTGCTAGTTAAAGAATTTGATTCGCTTTTGTCATTCTGTGAATATCAAGTAGTATTATTGTTCTAGAATAAAGAGGACACATTTAAAATAAATATAAAAATTGAAAAGTTTTATTATTTCATCAGTAGTGCTAAGGGCCAAGTTGTTTTGCGAATTGCTCAGGGAAGACTCACGGCGGCTGTTTCTCCTGCAAGTCATGATTCCATCGGCTAGAGTGATGTATGAACAGGATTAAATCCAGCAGAACCATACAGCCACCCACACGACAAGAATTCACCCGAGAAAACAACGTTTACGTCTTACCGATGTTCCGAGAGTCCAGACCTCAATCCTATTGAGAACTTTTGATAATATGGAGGTACGAAAAGGCAAGAAAGGTTTTCATAATAGTCTAGGACCAATATTATTATGATTTTTTTCTCGTCTACCTGTATTTTTTTGCGGTAATGATAATATAAAAAAAGTCTGTTCAATGACTGCTGACCGTTACGTCACGACTAGTGCTTATCTTTCTAACATTTGTGTGAACTAGGCGAGATAGTAAATTTGCGTCAATAATGAATGTCGTATAATTTTACCAGTCAAAAAGTTTTATTGTCATTTTTGACAGTGACAATTTTAATCAACAATATTTTAAAAATGTGGCGGTATTGTGAAAAAGAACAAGCATTAATTTTAAAATTATTTGGTTATTTTCAAAGAGAAAGTGATGCAGGACTGCGTGAAAGGGTAAAAGAGTCTTATGCAATTTTCTTAACTTTTAAAAAAATCAACAGAAAAATAAAGGTAAAAATTAACATAATAATATGACAAATGTCAAATTGGCAATTTTTGTAGGTTACGTTAACGGACACAGAATATAAGCACTTCAACTAAAATTCCTGCCACCGGTTCGTCACGTTAACTCCTCAACTAACGTGCGTAAATTTGCTTACGTATTGGTTGTACTTCAACTGCCTATTATTAAGCTGTCATAATAACGTTAACGTGTATTACTTTCAACCACAAACTACGTTTTCAAAAATACTTATTTTATGAAGTTACCTTATACAGGGTCCAAAACAAATAAACTTTGCATCACGTGCGACCAAATTTTAATAGCCCAATTTTGATTTTGTAGAAAAACACACATTTAATGTGGCGCTTCTTTAAAGAAAATGTATCTGAAATAAAGCATTGTCAAAACTAAGAAGATTTATGTAAGTTGGGTTGAGTCTTATTTTGCAAAAGTGGTGCAATTTACAAAATATAGGTAAAAAAGGAAAATTATCTTATGCGGCTGAAATTTTGCATGTGGGCTAGAAACTGTATTTAAAAAAACTTTTTCTTATAACTTTTTTCGATATTTTCAAAAATAACCCCACATTTAAATAATTTTTTCGGAAAAATTAAAATTTGACAGATAACGCGAATCACGTGACTACTATTTTTTTGCTTAATTTTCATCTCGATCGAAGCAGAGCTTGATGCCAAAGTCAAATTTTGAATAAAGCTATTAATAAAAAAAATCCCATATGATGCGGACTTTACTGGTGACACTGTAGACAACAAAATATATGATTAAATTTTAAATTGTAAAAATGAGTTTTATTTATTTTTCAGTAAATTTAAATTAATTAAAAATGATTTTCAAAAACAAAATGTTTCATCCCATGATACCTTTTACCCTAAATAAATTTCTGACTTCATTACTTGTTCACATGCATCCGTCTTCATGTAGATCAAGCCTTAGAAAAATCATAACCTTTACCACCGGTGAGTCAAACTGACTGAATTTTAACTATTAGGTACCTATTGTCACATAATATATTATATGTGTCATATTCTGTAAAAACTCAAAGATAATCCATAATAAATGCACTCTAAGGGCTTAGGATCCCACGGGAACGAATCAAAATCAACAGCATCTTATGGTACTAGTACTACTGCCGATACCGGTAGTAAAATAAAAGTAGATTATGGCTTCAGTCCCGGAGAAGAGGAATATGACGATACTTTCGAAATAGAACAAATGGTTCACACATCTTCAAAAACGGGACAGTATTACTTTCAGGATTACAAATACGTTAGGCCGACCCAAAAGGCTTTCGAGCGTAAACAGGTATAATATTATACAGTGACCGGCAGAAAGTGCGCAGCATATGGGAACGTTTTTTATCTTTAAGTTTAGAAAATTAATTTTATTTTAGATAGGTTCTGCATGTTCTCAAACCATAATAACACCAATTAAATCCGGTAAAAGTCTTATGGTATACGAGGTAGGATCAAAAATTTGAAATTCCGCTAAGAGTAAAGTACCTCAATCTTTCATTTTAGAATATTTTTTACTAAGAATTATTGTTTTAATTTCAAAGTTATACCCAAATTCAAAATTTCGCTTATTTTGGACAAAAAAATGGATTTAATCGTGTTTTCTGAATAACCATGTATAAAAAATAAAAGGCAACCGAACAGTACGAAAATAAGATTTTCTGCAGACTTTGTTAGAGATAACCGTCGATCATAAGTCCGATTAGTTTGTTTTCATAATATTATGGCTTTTTAAAATAAAAACATATAAATATGAAATATTTTTGCTGCACACCGTATTTTATTTTCTGAGGGAACAAGTTAATTTCATCAAACTGATATTTTTTGATTTACATTGACTTAAAGCATCTCCTAAATAGTTTTTTATACATTGAAGTATGCATAGAAAGTTTCCATTTGATTTATAAAGAAAAAAACTAAATTAAAAATATCTAGACTTCTTTCTCTGAAATTTTTTTCTTTATAAATCAAAAGGAAACTTTCTATGGAAACTTCAATGTATAAAAAACTATTTATGAGATGCTTTAAAACAATGTAAATCAAAAAATATCAGTTTGATGAGATTAACTTGTTCCCTCAGAAAATAAAAAACGGTGTGCAGCAAAAATAGTTAATATTTTTATGTTTTTATTTTAAGCCATAATATTATGAAAACAAACTAACCGGACTTATGATCGACGGTTATCTCTAACAAAGTCTGCAGAAAATCGTATTTTCGTACTGTTCGGTTGCCATTTATTTTTTATACAGGGTTATTCAGAAAACACGATTAAATCCATTTTTTTTGTCCAAAATAAGCGAAATTTTGAATTTGGGTATAACTTTGAAATTAAAACAATAATTCTTAGTAAAAAAATATTCTAAAATGAAAGATGAAGGTACTTTACTCTTAGCGAAATTTCAAATTTTTGATCCTACCGCGTATACCATAAGACTTTTACTGGATTTAATGGATGTTATTTTGGTTTGGGAACATGCAGAACCTATCTAAAATAAAATTAATTTTCTAAACTTAAAGATAAACAACTTTCCCATATGCTGCGCACTTTCTGCCGGTCACTGATACTCGGAAAATTTCAAATATTTTTTTCTGTGTCCGGTAGCGTAGCCGGGGGGGGGGGGGGGGGCAAAGGGGCACCCTTTACGAATCTGCGCCGACCAGACACCGGCGTATACAGTGTGACCAGTAAAGTCCGCATCATATGGGATTTTTTTTTATTAATAACTTTATTCGAAATTTGACTTTGGCATCAGGTTCTGCTTTGATCGAGATGAAAATTAAGCAAAAAAAGTAGTAGTCACGTGATTCGCATTATTTGTCAAGTTTTATTTTTTTCCAAAAAATAATTCAGAAGTGGGGTTGTTTCTGAAAGTATCGAAAAAAGTTATTAGAAAAAGTTTTTTAAACGCACTTTCTAGCCCACATGCAATTTTAGCCGCATAAGATAATTTTGATTTATTGACTGTTGTTTTTACGGAATTCTAAATACCTAGTTCTTTTTCTCTTGGGCATAATTTCTAGGTAAAGCATGCCGCACTTTTTCAAAAAACCAAAAAAATGTTGCCAGGAACGGGCGAAGTGAGGGATGTGCACCCTGTGCGTGATCCTTCCATTCTTATGACTGGATTCGGCATGAGAAATGTGTCTTCTTTTCAAGAAATATTAAAAATGTCTCAAGAAGAGAGAAAAAAGCGAGAATTAAGAAAATTATGGCGTGACAAAAAAGGTAGTTTAGCTACGTTCAGTACAGTACAGTTTTTTTAGTGCAGTAAGAGTAGATTTTCACTTAACGCTAAAAGTACAAAAACATAAGGTTAATCATACGGATGCGCATGCGCACTCTTTAGGCACCTATCAATAAGACGGGACTTTTGAAGTAAACACTTTTCACTCTGTTTTCGATACCCGAAAGTATACAGTGTGTCCAGTAAAATCCGCATCATATGAGATTTTTTAAAATTATTAGCTTTATTCGAAATTTGACTTTGGCATCAAGTTCTGCTTCGATCGAGATGAAAATTAAGCAAAAAAAAATAGTAGTCACGTGATTCGCATTATCTGTCAAATTTTAATTTTTTTCAAAAAATCATTCAAAAGGGTTATTTCTGAAAATATCGAAAAAAGTTATTAGAAAAAGATTTTTTTTAATGCAGTTTCTAGCCCACATGCAAAATTTCAGCTGCATAAGATAATTTTGATATTTTACCCACCACTAAAAGTTATTTTCCACTTAATGAACACATGTGTTCTTTTTGTCTTAATATTAAGGTGTATTACTTTCAGACACAAACTACGTTTTCAAAAATACTTATTTTATCAAGTTACCTTATACAGGGTCAAGAACAAATAAACTTTGCACCACATGCGACCAAATTTTAATAGCCCAATTTTGATTTTGTAGAAAAACACACATTTAATATGGCGCTACTTTAAAAAAAATTTATCTGAAATAAAGCATTGTCAATACTAAGAAGTTTTATGTAGGTAGGTTGCGTCGAGCCTTATTTTGCAAAAGTGGTGCAATTTACAAAATATGGGTAAAAAATCAATGCAGCTAAAATTTTGTATGTGGGCTAGAAACTGCATTTAAAAAAACTTTTTCTAATAATTTTTTTCGATACTTTTAGAAATAACCCTACTTTTGAATTATTTTTTGGAAAAAATTAAAATTTGACAGATGATGCGAATCACGTGACTATTATTTTTTTTGTTTAATTTTTATCTCGATCGAAGCAGAACTTGATGCCAAAGTCAAATTTCGAATAAACTTATTAATAAAAAAAAATCCCATATGAGGAGGACTTTACTGGTCACACTGCATGGAAATTCACAACATGGAAGATCGCATGCGAAATTTAAGGTGGTGAAAAGTTGGCTCCTTTCTTTATTTCAGACCAATATAATTTATTTTCACTTTCATATGATAAGTTTCGAATATTTTATTGAACTGGGTTTATCTGTGATACAAACAAAAATAAAGAAAAGTGGATAAAACATTTGGCAAACAAAAAATATTTTATTTTTGAAGAATTGCACTTTGTAACGCATAATAAAATAATGTAATATATTAACATAAAATAACATATTATATACAGTGATGGGCTAAAATATGGAACAAATTCATTTAAAAATCAGGTATTCCTATTTTGAAAAAACGCTCGGACACGTCGATTATAATTATTTCTTCCGGATTTTTGCCTCAAAAAGAAATTATACCGGGTCAAAAAGTAGATGTAGCAAAATTTTTTTGTTTTTTAAATAGAACCCCCCTATTTTTACTTATTACCCTAATTCTACTTCAAATTCTGCTCATAATTCATGTAGCATACTCTATCCTTATCTCTAACGGTTTTAGAGAAAAATTACATCATAAAAAAAATTCTTTAAAAAAAGGTTAAAAAATTAGTTTATTAAGTGTTGAAAATGCAAACCATTAACTTCTTGACAATATGCTAATCTACTTAAAAACCCTTCTAAAACATTATTTACAGTATTTTCATTAATTTGCCTAATTTCATATCTAATTTTAAATTTTAAGTCTTCCAAATTTTGTGGTTTATCCTTATACACTTTTGATTTCAAATAACCCCAAAGAAAGAAATCCATGGGTGTAAGATCGGGAGATCTTGCAGGCCATTCTATGGGTCCTCTTCTACCTATCCATCGTTCGGGAAATACAGTATTCAAATAATCTCGTACTTGTCGAGCAAAATGAGGCGGAGAACCATCCTGCTGAAACCAAATAGACGCTTCTGGTAGATGAGGCTGATTCGGATTTGGAAAATCCGCTGCTAGTGTGGGAATTAATTCATTTTGAAGAAATTGTAAATACCGGTCTCCTGTAAGATTTCCATCGAAGAAAAAAGGTCCAATAATTCTATCATTTAATATCCCTGTCCAAACATTTACTTTTTGTGGGTATTGCGTGTGCTGTTCTCTCATCCAACGGGGATTATTTGTACTCCAATACCGAAAATTTTGTCTGTTTACCGAACCATTCAAACAAAACGTGGCTTCATCGCTAAAAAGTATGTTGCGATGGAAAAATAGATTTAAGTTGCAAATTTCCATCATAGTTTCACAAAACTGTAGTCGGCGGTCGGGATCATCTTCGTTTAGCTCGTGCAGCAACCTAATTTTGTACGGATGGTACTTTTCTTGTTTCAATACCCGCAACACAGATCGTGGGCTAACATCATTATTAAGGGCTACTTCAGTGGATGCACTATGAGGATTATCTTCAACCTCTAACAAAATGTTCAATTGTGAGTTTTCACTAATTTTTGGACGACCTGGCCGTAGACGATCCTTTACATTCCCTGTTTCCCTGAATTTCTTCTCAATTATACTTACTGTAGATCTTGTAATCGGCCGTTCTGGATACTTAGCATTAAACAAGTTACAAACTTCTTCTTGACTTCTTGTTTTGTCTCCACATCCAATTAAAATTAAAATTTCGATTCTTTGTGTTTCATTTAAATGCACCATGATCACCGTTTTTCAAAATTATACCTAAACTAATTTTTGATTGACACATGACTTGCTATTGTAGTAACAATTCATTTAAATTTACCTGTTTACCTTTAAGTAGGTACATGTACCTTTTTTTAAAGAATTTTTTTTTATGATGTAATTTTTCTCTAAAACCGTTAGAGATAAGGATAGAGTATGCTACATGAATTATGCGCAGAATTTGACGTAGAATTAGGGTAATAAGTAAAAATAGGGGGGTTCTATTTAAAAAACAAAAAAATTTTGCTTCATCTACTTTTTGGCACACCCGGTATAATTTCTTTTTGAGGCAAAAAATCCGGGAGAAAGAATTATAATCGACGTGTCCGAGCGTTTTTTCAAAAAATTAATACCCGATTTTTAAATGAATTTGTTCCATATTTTAGCCCGTCACTGTAGGTACAGTGTGTCCATGGATAGAGTTTGGAAGAGGAAAAACTTTTTTATTAGTTGGTATAGAAGAAAAAGTGATTCTTTTAAAAACGTCTGCATGTACTGAAACTGCAATTTCGAATATCAGAATTGCGATTACTATACAGGATTCGTCACAAACAACATTTTTACTTTTCTGGATCTTTTTTTTTCAATTCCTTGATTTATTAATTGAATTTTGTTAGTGCTAAAACTACAATTTCAACTATTAGCTTTGCGATTACTATACAAGGTTCGTCAGAAACAACAGTTTTTGTTTCATGGATTGTTTTTCAATTTCTTCTGATGATTGGCTAAATCATCACTTTGGGAACAAATGGATTGGAAGGTACCTATGGTCCAAATCAGTTGGCACGTAGGGGTCCCGATCTCACAATTATCGACTTTCATTTATGGGGATATCTGAAGCCACGTGTGTATAAACCCAATTTCAATCATAACTTAGATCTCTTGAAAGAAAAACTAAGAGTAGTTATTGCAAATATCGCAATACCTACAGCAAGTTAGGAACTGTTATCGGGAACTTAGATGTCGAGTTGAACTATGCGCTAACTCGGTGGTACCACGTTTGAGTAAAAGTTTTATTATCTATGATTGAATGAATTGAAGAAATATGACATGTAATAATAAAAGTACTTCAAAAGTAGGCAAATAAAAGATGGTTTTCTTACAACTAAATCGTTACTCGCCAAATATAAAATCATATTCGAAGTAAGAAAGCAACAATAGTTGTTTGTTTTTACGTAAATTTACTTTACACGAAATCTAAAAAACTAAAAATGTTGTTTGCGACGAACCCTGTATAGTAATCGCAAATCAAATAGTTGAAATTTTAGTTTCAACACTAGCAAAATGCATTTAATAAATCAAGGAATTAAAAAAAAGGTAAAAATGTTGTTTGTGACAAACCCTGTAAGTCTAGTAATGGCAAATCTGATATTCGAAATTGTAGCTTCTGTTCAAGCATACGTTTTTATAAAGAAATACTTTTTCTTTTATAATTACTAATAAAAATGTTTTTCCTCTTCCAATCTCTATCCGTTGACACACTGTACAGGATGGGGACTTTAACTGGAATAAATTCGATATTATTAAAACCGCTGAAGTTGCGCCTACAAAATTTGGTATGTGGGAGTTTTGGACCATGTGGAATTAAAAAATGAAATCGGCGTTGTTGCCAGATTTTCCAATTTTGCGCTACACGTAGTAATTCTGTTATTTTAAATGGAATGCCCAATTTATTATTATTGCAGTAAATTGGGCGTGTCAAATTTATTAGGATCCCAAATTTACAAAATTATATCTTTACTAGTTGCTGAGCTATGGCAACACTTTATTTCTATTAAAAAGTACCGGGACGCTTATCTTCCTTCAAGTAGCGTTACCTTGGTAACATCTCCATAGTTACTAAGTTATTGACAAGCTTCAAGAAAAGTTCTTGTGTCAAAATGCCTTTTTTAACTGAAACCTTTAAAATAGAAATTCTCATGATGATCGGTTTCGGGGACTACCAACGTAACAGGTGAAAGATATTTGGAATTTTGGCAAGGAAATAATAACTTGGACGAAAGAAATTTTTCCAGCAGGATGGGACGCCTCCGCACTATGCGGCGTCGATCTTCACACTATTAAACGCCATGGTCAGGCGCGTAACTACAGGGGGGCCTAGGGGGGCCGCCCCCCCCAGACGTCGCTAGCCCCCCCCCAGAAAAAAAAGGCTGACTTTGTAAGCTCGCTACTCGCCTCGCAAATATCCAATAATTTTGTTATTGTTTATAAATTACACAATATTTAAAAACCTATCAATGTCATTTATTATAATAACTAATCTAAAATTTGACGTATTGCTTTTGCTTTAACATATTTTGCTGCAAGGCTGGCAACCAAACATACAATAATAAAATTATAATAAATGTATTTTGGTTGTGAGCCTCAAAGTTATTTGTCAATTTTACTCGTTGAACTTTGGGCATGTTTATTCAACGATGTACGAAATAATCTTGCCAAATATCACTCGACCATCACTTTTTTATTGGTTAAATTTTCCATTTTTCACTCAAACTTTTTTGGCAATAGATACTCCTTGAACTTTGGGCTTGTTTATTCAAAAATTGAATCCCTCAAGCCTCGCTCTCGGGATCTAATCAGAATAAACATGTCCAAATTCAACTCGAAAATTTTCCAAAAAAAGTTTTTGTGAAAACTGAAAAATCTAACCGATAAAAAAACGTGGTCTTGTGATATTACTGTTGATTATTGACCAAATTTGTTAAATTTGGGCGTGGTCCAAATAAATTTTTGCCTGCGGCGCATTTCGCCTGCGGCGGGCTCTCCGCCGGCCCGCATCTACGCGAGCCGCCACTGCAAGTCACAATAACAGGCCCACCCTAGACCACCCCCAGGTTAGAGGGCTAGTTACGCCACTGGCCTTGGTGGCTGGAAAAGTGACACAGTTGCTGAAGGATATATAGAGAACTCTTGCGAAAATAAGAAAAGAATTTCAGCAGCCATTCTCGGGAAGAAATCATCATCGAGTGTTTCATCGACTGTCGTTCCCTCAGAAGAAACAGAAACCATAGGAATTAAAAATCACAACAATGCAACAATTTCAACTCCTATATATGTCCAACATCAACAACAAAAAAATAATCATTAAATTTTGTTCCATTTTGTTTTAAATAAATTTTTTCATTTTTGCGTCCTATTTTTCATTATAGTACCTACTCAATCCTATAATGAAATCCTTATAGTACTCAGTCCTATAAAGTATGTCATTTTGACACTGAAAATTAAATCCATAATAGTAATGTCATTATGACACGTCGGAATATAAAAAACTTTATACACTCTCAGTGTAAAATAAGCAAGGGTGCCAATATCTGACCCCCTTAAATGTTGCATAAGATTTGCTATGTTGCTTCAGTCGAAGGACCACCCTAAATATGTATGTATGTCAACGTAATCTTTTCATGAATATTTCCAACAACTAACAACTTAGTAACTATTTGTACAAATCATATAATTTCTATATTTTATGAACAAATAATAATTACATTTGAGCCACTAAAATTATTCATGTTAACAGTACAATCTGATACATATAAATAAATTGATCGTTTCCATTAATAATTTCTTTATTAGAACAAGAAAAGTTAGAAAAAGAACGACAGCTGCGAGAACAAGCTGATGCCCTAGCCACATTCCGCTCAGAAGCAACTGACGCATCTACCTTCACCGCAAGTACCGGAGGATCCAGCTCAGATTTCCCTACTCAGACCGAAACAACCGCCAGAACAACTGAACTATCCGATAATAGAAGGAAATTAGAATATTTACTGGGCCTGGAATCGGAAGTGGAAGAGGCGCTGGAAGAGGACACTGGGGAAGCCGACGTAACCTCTGAAGATGAGTTCAAATATTCAACGTCAAAGTCGATCAGAGACGCCCAGAAGTATTTACGGGTTCATAGGATTTTCGAGTGCTTTCAGTTTATTGTAGCGCATCTTTTGAGTGCCAATGCTGATAATCCCATTGAATTTATTTTGAATCTCCTAAATAAGTGTCTGCTTTATAGGTAATCTACCAACATGATCTGTTTCGATACAATCCGTCTGAATACGAGAAGAACGGAAACCGATTGCTTCTTAACATAGCCGTCTTTATACAGGGTGTTCATTTGAAAACTTCCCAGCTCGATTTTCCTGCTTTAAATTGAGAATGTGGAAAATCGCTCGGACTCGTCGATTTTTATTTCGAAGGGGACATCTTTTGCGTATATTGTCAATCTTGTTACTTCAAGCCCCTAGGAGGGAGGGGGGGTAAGATCCAAATCTTAAATGGATATTACTATTTTATATATTTTTTTTGGATTCTGCATAAAATTCTGAACATTTTTTAATAAAAGCATTATTAGTGGATACTTAACAGTTTCCGAGATATTTACTCTTGAAAAGTTACATTTTTGAATTTTGAAAGCGTCTAGCTTTCTAACTGTACGTCTTAGAGCAAAACGGCTTACATGTCCCTACCTTCGATTTTTATTATCTTTCCAATAGTGTGAACTTTCGGTTAAACCGGATGTAAGAAATATAGTACTTATAACGTAGACATCCACTACTAAGAAGGGATTTTTTTTTAAAATCAATCCTTAAAAGGGGTTAAAACGGGAGTGAAATTTTTATTGGTGCAATTTGTGGTAATCTCGACGTCAGATCGACATAAGTTTCCTACATCAGGTTGAAAAATACAACGTCTTTCCGATGTACAAATCCTAGTTGGGCTGATAGCTTTCTTGTTAAAATTTGTTAGACGACTGCAATGTTGCCTAACAATTTTTGACAACCAAACCAGAATATGTCTCTACATGCCTGTTTTTATTACGGGTAAGTCACATTTCCGTCCTAACTTATTTTCTAGGTCAGGCATGGGTGATCCACCACTACTGTATCAGAAAAAACATATTGGCCAACTATTTAATTTGATGGACAGGTTACAAACGGGACACATTGACTTTATGCAGTATCAAACTGGAATGAAAACAATTGGTGTTTGTACTTACAACGAAACCCCGGATATCGATGGAGACGGTACTGTATTTCTGCATGTAATTTTACACTACCAAATCGTATAGTAATTTTACAGTAAACTTGATAGAACAAAAATTAGTCAATTTACTGTGAAGTCGGAACAAAAGTTTTTTCTTTCATTTCGACGAAAATTAAGAATTTGCATTTAAGGTAATATAATGTACAGATATGACATTAGCAGCTAAATAAAAAAAATATTTTACAATAATAATATATTAACATAGTACGTCCATAGCACCAACAGGTAACGAATGGTAGGTAATAAAAAATGCGTACAAGAATTAGAATGAGAGGTAAGTTTTGTCATATTTGCGTAAAACCGGCTTGTCTAAATAATTGTTTATTGGAGGTTATCACACGTTAAGATTATCAAAAATTCAATGCATTGGCGTCGGTGTAATTAGTTTTGAAAATTCATGGTGATAACGTTTGATAAACTTTGACAGAAGAACATAAAAATGACTCGTCAGTTAACTGAAGTTGAAAAGGCTCAAATTGTATTAAGAATCGAAGAAGGATGGTCAATCCGTGCTGTAGCGTAGTTGTATAATAGAAATAAAAAAATCTATATTGAAAATTAAGCAACGCTGGGAACAAGAAGAATCGCTAAAGAGGAAAATTGGTTCAGGTCGTCCCAAACGTTTCAACCCTGAATAGGATGCTGCTTTTTGGGATATTTAAGAAATAATCCATTTGCAACTGCAAGGGATGCTGTTATCAGTGGCGGTTCGTAAATGAAGGGCTCTGGGGCGCCGCCCTCCCTGCAATTATTTCAAACAGAATCCAAAAATACTTTACTTAAAAAACCAATAAAGCAATGTATGTAAGCAATCCATTAAAATAATAATTCAAACCAAACATAGCCCTATTCCAGCGGGTAGGTTATACTAAGCGCGGGCATAATTCAAACAAAACAGCCCTATTCCAGCGGGCAGGCTATACTCATAGACTAGCGAGTTGCGCGCTCTCAAGATTATACTAAGCGCGGGCGGGCGATTATTCGTCCCGTCCCGATTCAACGCGACTTCTCGTTATGACTACGGTGTCGTGACGTCACCTACATATCGCACAACGGGGAGCTCAAAATTTTCCGCCCAACAGCTGTTCTGTTCGCGACTCGAGATTCGACCGGTCGATGCTGCTCACGGGCTCACGTTTTGTTTATTTGTTTTGATTTATTTATTAGTTACATTATAAAGTTGGAAAATTTCGTCTATTATAAAGGTCATTGATTTACAGAAGCTTGTGTTTAGTAGTTCTCTGAGCTTAAGTAAAAAACTTGATTTAAAAAATACAGGGCGGCCACTACCAATATTGAATATAGTACCTACAAGTGCAATCAAAATGTAAAAGTAAGGCACAGTTTACGCGTAAGTTTGACAAATAAGTATATAATAAAAAATCCTGGATACTTATGCGGTTGTGAGGACAATTTTTTTTTGTTTCGTGTGTCTTCTTTTTGACGGGGATGATAATTGGACTATAAATGAGGTGCAGGACTTAAAATATCTTTCAGAGAAAATAAAAAACATGAAAATAGTGCAAAACATCGTTATAATGTGGTAAGTTTTGAGATGTTAGGACAAACTAATATTTTAACTTGTTTAAGTAGTGCTTATGCTAATGAAATTAAAATTCATAATGAGAAAGTTAGAAAAACAGACACGTACTTTCGAAAATAATAGACATTTTAATTTTTTTTTTATTTAAAGCCAGCGCCCCCCTGACTCACTAGTCACGAGCCGCCACTGGCTGTTATTGATACAGCATTTCCTGCCTCCCAGCCTACCTCCAGCAGGAGAGTCAAGGAATCTGAACTAAAATGTCGCCCAGGTGCGAAAAAAATGTTCGTAATAATCGTAAAAAAAATATATAATCGAAATTTTGGGCCACAAAATGCATGGGGAAATAATACATGCGTGCTGGGAAGAGCTTGATCCAAACATTGTATCAAATATAATTCAGTCAATTCCAAATAGACTGGCTCAAGTAATAGAAAAAAGGGATATATGACCAAATATTAGATTTTATTTATTCTTGTTAAACGTTTTTTGTTTGTATTATAATTTTTATAAAACTGTTAAGATATTATAAAATAAAAAAAATTAATTTTTGTTATTCTATTGAACTAACGCCCAACGCCAATGCTTTGCATTTTTAATAACCTTTAACATGCGATAAGCCGGTTTTACGCAAATATGGTTAAGGTTTCCTCTCATTCTAATTCGTGTACGCTCTGTACGCTTGTTTTTATAAATGTCCGTTTACGTAAATAACCAAACTTTCAGATTGATTCATTAGCTGATGCGTCATGTATGTAAAGTGTATACGATCTTAGTTGAGACAGACAAAAAAACTAAAAAAAATTGATGACAGACTTGTCAAGTCCACGTGAACTATCTTCAAACATCTGTATAGGGAGCAATCAATACAAAATTTGTTATATTTGTATTGTAGTTTCAGTGTGTGATGCAGTAAATTGATCATACATTCATACCCCCAATATTTACCTTGTCTCAACTGACTTCATATGAAGTACCTATACCATATTACAATCCGTACCTGGTGATCGCAGCAAATGTAAATGATTTTTCTATTATCGGTACGTCTGAAACATAATTTTAATTCCTTCTAAACATTCGTAGATATGATAACCAAAGACACCTTCTTAGAAGAGGCGTACGAAGCAGAACTGAACATTTTTAACGAACTAATAAAAAGACATGTCGATCAGGGTACGAAAAAAAGGAACCAAGAGGTGCCGTTATCCTTCGACGGCGGATCCCTGACCAGCTTAAACCCGCCATTTTTCATTCCCTCGGACTTGTTAAGGTTTTCTAAGCACGGATTGGACCAACCACGAGATTATGACGAGGGGTAAAGTGTCAGCCTATACATGTTTATTTTCTTCTACCGTACTTTTTATATGACAAACTAAAATTATACGTTTAAAAAAATCAAATTGTAATGCATTTTTTTTCTATTAATATTTAGTTACGCGTTGACTATTTTGTGGTCCTAACTAGGGCTGGGCAAAAATTCGATATATCGATAGTTTTATCGATATATCGATATATCGATAAACTATATTTAAAAAATAAAATGTCGATAATATTGATATTATCGATATATCGACTATATCGATATTCAAATGGAATTTCAATATCGTCCTTATAACACATTTAAGGGCCAATATTTAATTCAATCTTTTTCTTCGTGTTTTGATAAATTAGAGTCTCCTCTTGAAATGAAGGTACGGTACAGGGCACATAAGAAAATATTGATATGTAGTGTCACCAGTAAAGTCCGCATCATATAGGATTTTTTTTTATATTAGTAGCTTTATTCAAAATTTTCGCATTATCGATCAAACTCTAATTTTTTCCAAAAAATAATTGGGGTTATTTCTGAAAATATCGAAAAAAGTTTTAGAAAAAGTTTTTTTTAATTCAGTTTCTAGCCCACTTGCAAAATTTCAGCTGCATAAGATAATTTTGATTTTTTACCTATATTTTGTAAATGGCATCACCTTTGCAAAATAAGACTCAACGCAACCTACATAAAACGTCTTAGTTTTGACAATGCTTTATTTCAGATACATTTTCTTTAAAGTAGCGCCATATTAAATGTGTATTTTTCTACAAAATCAAAATTGGGCTATTAAGATTTGGTCGCATGTGATGCAAAGTTCATTTGTTTTTAACCCTCTATAAGGTAACTTCATAAAATAATTATTTTTGAAAACGTAGTTGGTGTTTGAAAGTCATACACCTTAATATTAAGACAAAAAAGAACACAATGTCATCGGTAAAGTGTTCATTAAATGGAAAATAAATTTTAGTTTAACTTAACGTAAAGTTTATCTATTTTCAACGATTTGATTTAAAACCCCTTTATTTTATTTTTTTACTTTCAGACACAAAGTACGTTTTCAAAAATCCTTATTTTATGAAGTTACCTTATACAGGGTCAAAAACAAATGGACTTTGCATCACATGCGACCAAATTTTAATAGCCTAATTTTGATTTTGTAGAAAAACACACATTTAATACTTTAAAGAAAATTTATCTGAAATAAAGCATTGTCAAAACTAAGAAGTTTTATGTAGGTTGCGTTGAGTCTTATTTTGCAAAAGTGGTGCAATTTACAAAATATAGGTAAAAAATCAAAATTATCTTATTCAGCTTAAATTTTGCAGATGGGCTAGAAACTGCATTTAAAAAAACTTTTTCTAATAAATTTTTTCGATATTTTCAGAAATAACCCGACTTTTGAATTCTTTTTTGGAAAAAATGAAAATTTGACAGATAATGCGAATCACGTGACTACTATTTTTTTGCTTAATTTTCATCTCAATCGAAGCAGAACTTGATGCCAAAGTCAAATTTCGGATAAAGTTATTAATAAGAAAAAATCCCATATGATGCGGACTTTACTGGTGACACTGTATAGGAAAAACTAAAATTATACGTTTGAAAACATAAAATTGTAATGAATTTTTTTATCATATCTATTAATATTTAGTTACGCGTTGACTATTTTGTGGTCCTAACTATACGATATATTTTATTTAACGGTTACCAAGTCAGTTTCACTTATAACAATGGATGTTATTGTAAAAAAATCTTCAAAAATAATTCGAGAGAGCATAATGGACTGACCATAGCTAATCTCGTAACGAGCCTTAATCGATGACAGTTGTTTGATGTACCATACAATTTTCTTAATTGCGTTCTTACATGGAAAATGGTTTGGTTCAAATGAAGAGGTTTAAAATGTAATAAACCTCATGCTAGTTTCTTTTCCCTTTTTTACGTTGCAATAAGTAGGATAGACCGGTAAAAAATGGAGAAGAAAATCGTCCCCTATCTCACGTAGCGACGTAAATGGCATTTTACAAATTTTAGAGGAGAGAAGATTATAAATATACAGGGTTGGTTGAAATAACTGGAACTAAATCAATGAATTTTGGTACAGGTGGATAACTTAAAAAATTGAATTGAAAATTGACAATTGCGACGTTCCCAAATTTTTTCTATAACGCAAGGAATGTTTTTTTTCAAATGTAACACTACTGTTTTTTTTCATTGAATTCGATTCCTCCCATCAACATTACCATTTCTTGACAGTATCAAATTTTTATCTCAAATACTTCTAGGGAAAAAAAGTTAATTAGTTACAAGTTACAACTCTCACTCTAAAAAAATCCAATCTATTTTCATTTAAAAACGTTTCTAATAATGTGAAAAGGAAGGTTGGTAGACATAATGTACCTAATAGTATCGATAACGATTATAACAACAAACAACTACCAACCATAACATAGCTAGTAAAAATTACTTACATATTATCGGTTTCATAATCAAATTATTGTAGTGTAGGTACTATAATATGTAAGTAATTTTTACTAGCTATGTTAATTGTTAGTAGTTGTTTGTTGTTATTATCGTTATCGATACTATTAGGTACATTATGTCTATCAACCTTCCTTTCCCATAGAACTATTTGAGATAAAAAATTGATACTATCAGGAAATGGTAATGTTGATGGAAGGAATCGAATTCAATTAAAAAAAAGAGTAGTGTTACATTTGAAAAAAAAACATTCCTTGAGTTACAGAAAAAATTAAAAATCTGGCAACGTCGCAATTGTCAACTTTCAATTCAGTTTTATAAGTTATCCACCTGTACCAAATTTCATTGATTTAGCTATGGTAGTTTTGAAGAAAATTAGCCGTTCCGAGTATTTCAACTAACCCTGTATGCGGAGAATTGTAAACGTTGTATTTATAATCAAGCGAATGCTACGGCAATGCTTTTTTGGCCACAAAGAAATCTTTATTAAATATACCAAAAATAGAAAGTTTTTTTTTAATTAAACTGAAAAAGAAAATGTAGTTACGACTTTTCGTGTGATCTTTTTTTGTTCGAAGTAGATAAAGTCTGTTCAATGATCGCTGACCGTTGCGTTACGACTATAGTGCTTATCTTTCTAGCATTTGTGAACTAGGTGAGATAGTAAATTTGCGTCAATAATGAATGTCGTATAACTTTATCAGTCAAAAAGTATTATTTTTTGACACTCACATTTTTATCAACATTATTTCAAAAATGTCACGTTATTGTGAAAAAGAACAAGCATTCATTTTAAAATTATTGGATTATTTTCAAAGAGGAAGTGATGCCAGAAAGACTCTTTTATCCTTTAACGCAGTTTGCGAGGTTAGTAGGTAGAATAAAGCAGGAATTGTGAAAACATAAATAATAAACAGAAAAATATATGGCAATGTTCTGTTTAAGAGTGTTCCTGATGCTTTGGGAGTTTCGCGTTCCACAATCCAACGAATTAAGGCAAAGGGGATAGAGAAGGATGTAGATTTTTAAGAATCGCAATAATGTAGCTATTTTTACATCACGTCACCGACAACTTCACGAAATTAATGACCATACCATAAGAGAGCGTATTTATGGGATTCTACAGCAAGTGAATATAATATTTCCATTTGCTCAATACAACTAAACCTTAAAATCATTGATGGTGTTGAAATATCCACTGGTTCATTAGCGGACTGTTTAAAAAAAATATATAGGTATAGCACAAAAACGAGTAGAATTTTTAAGAGAACTTAAGAATAACGGCAACTCTCAATTTCCCTTAAAATCTGTTTTTTTAGATTAAATCTGGAAATACAGTAACGGGGCTTTTAGGCGAAGTTGGCAAGCTGATACTCTTCATACAGTTAAAAAAAATCGTCAGAGGGTGTACGGTATATAATTCTACATGCTGGTTAAGAAAATGGATTTTTTGTAAATAATGAAAGTTTGATATTCAAGTCTGGCCTGAAATCTAGTGATTATCATGATTCGATAAATAGTGAAAACTTTGAGAAATGGTTTGAAGAAAAAGTGTTACCTACCAAACTTACTAAATTTAAATTAATTAATAATTTCATGCCGATTTTCAAAAACATAATGTTCCCATGACACCTTTTACCCTAAATAAAATACTTATTTCTAACATCATTAATAGTATAAAAATAAAAAGTAAAAATTTGAAAAAACGCGCTTGTATTTTACTTGTTTACTTGTTCACTTGCACATCTTTTTATGTAGATCAAGTCTAAGAAAAATCATACCCTTTACCACCGTTAAGTCAAACCGACTGAATTAATTTGCGACGTACCGCAAATATGGAGAATATGACGTAACGGTCAGCGATCATTGAACAGACTTTACATCATATTGACGAAATATTCTACAACTCATCATCTTTAGAAGTCGCTATCTAAAAAAATAAATAATATATGTTTTGTGAAAAATTAAAATGTGCTCTCATTTTTATTGTATAATTTAGAGGGCGCCACCTGCGGTATGGACTCATTCAAAACGAAATAACTTTTTTGGGCCACACTGTATTGAACTTTTAATTAAACATTCTTATTCTCCAACTTCTTTTACCTAAAAAAGGTAGGTATAAGTGAATAAGTGGTATATAAGGGTTGATTCGAGCAGCCGTTTTTGAGTTATCTGGATTTAGAAAATTCCTCGTCGCGTATGGTCAGGTCTAAATTATTGTAATAAGAAGGATTTTAGTTCTTTTATCCCACAACCCCCCCCCCCCTTTGCCGAATATTGTGACAATATGCCAATTATTAAAAAAACGATTTATGAAAAACTAAAACTTGAATTTTTGACACTGATGTATCTCTGAAATCATCCACTTTTGGACTGAGGTAAGTTGGGGTAGATTGTCATATTTAAGCCTCAGGAATTTGTGGTAGCATTTTTTCCGCATCTTTTCGAGACTCCCTTTATAATTAATATAGTTTTAAAACCTTTAATCATTCGCATTAACAAAAATCTGAAATTTTATTTATTTCTTATAGGCTTCTTTTTTAAAAATCCTTAATTATTTAAATGATCTGGTTCTATTAAAGAATTATTAATCGTTTCGTTGTTTTAAATAAATTAATATCGTGTGGCACAAACCAATTCATACACTGAGAAAAAAGCCTTTCATTCCTTATCAAAAATCACATACTCTTTATACAACTGTTTAATACTATATGTGACAGCAACGCGCTGTATTACTGTCAGACAACTCAGTCAGAAAATTGCTAGACCGTCGTATATAGTGATAATATCACGGTAATTTAGCCAATAGGGAATAGGAGTTAATGCTACCATAGAATGGTTTATTGCCATTATTGCTATGAATACTCACAGTAATTATCAAATTGTATTGGTGGTGAATCTGGTTATATATACTGTATTAGTTCCGACTGTCAGTTGTAATGAATCTTGACATAAATCATAATAATATTTGCTTGCTACGGTTAATAAAGCATATACTTACCACTAAAAATCAGTAGGTACTGTAGTTTTCAAAAATTGAAATAGCTTCTAGTGTGATGCTGTTCTTGTCGTTTAACATTGCATATGTTTATCTATTCTGCAGTATAATAATAATAATAATAAATGTCTTTATTTCTGACTTCCACAGTACATATTATATGTATACATATTTGTTAAGACTAAAATAATGGTCCTCAGAAAAAGGCGAAGTTCAGATGAGGTATCCCAGGATACCTCCCTGATCAAACGCAACCTTGTATGTATGTATGATTTACTGAGATGGTAAAATTTGTCCATAGATTATAAAGTCCAATACTAATGATGGGTTGTGCGAAATAAGAATCTTCTATTGCTTTATCTGACATGCAAAGTTTTAAA
Organism: Polydrusus pterygomalis; assembly: GCA_963969555.1. Lineage (NCBI taxonomy): Eukaryota > Metazoa > Arthropoda > Insecta > Coleoptera > Curculionidae > Polydrusus > Polydrusus pterygomalis. Next base: position 15,991,841 of record OZ018383.1, read on the forward strand.
AAACTTATATGCAAAGTAAAAATTAATTAATTGAAACTGGTATTGGTAAGATCAATAAAATTCCAATTCAGACAGGATAGCTAGAAGACTCCGAACAACGATGTAATCTGCTTAACAAATACGTTAAAACTGATAATACGGCGCGCGGCTATTGCCGATCGCTATGAACTCCCACCAACGTCTTGTGGATTATTGGCTCTAACTACTTACTACCGATAAAAACAGTGTTCTAGCAAATCTGAAATTGACATAACACTAAAGCGGGTTTGATACACTGACAATTTATTTAATATGGGTTAATACAAAATAAGCTATCAATACAAATTATGTCTCAGCAAATCTGTTAAATTAGATCATTTTCCTTAGTGTAATAATATTTTTTTTATTAACAAATTCCCAACGAACTTTAAAAGTCCATTACAGGGAAAATTTCATAAATTTATTTTCAACCAATGAGAAGGCTCCTTTTTGTTTGCGTTGCTTATAACGACGGGAGACTATCACTTATAATCTCCCTAGCAGCAGAATTGTCGGGAATTAATTCTGCTGCGTGGGAGATTCGGTAAGAAAATTTCATAAATTGGAGTTTCTTTTAATATGATAAGATGATGAGACCTACGACCTATTTTCAATAAAAATTTTAAGTTAGCAACAAAATGTATTTTGATTTTATTCTGAGTGACGTTTGCCAATAGATATAAAGCACTTCATTTTTTGACAGAAAAATTATCACTTATTAATTTTATTAGGTTAATCGGCTATAAACTATCACGATAGTCTCCCGTCGCTATACGCAACGCAAACAAAAAGGAGGCTTCTAATTGGTTGAAAATAAATTTATGAAATTTTCGCGATAGTCTATAGCCTATTACCCTAATAAAATTAATAAGTGATAATTTTTCTGCCAAAAATGAAGTGCTTTATTTTTTATGGCAAACGTCACTCGGAATAAAATCAAAATACATTTTGTTGCTAACTTATAATTTTTATTAAAAATAGGTCGTAGTTCTCATCATCTCATCATATTAAAAGAAACTCCAATTTATGAAATTTTCTTACCGAATCTCCCACTCAGCAGAATTAATTCCCGATAATTTTTTTCCCGGTTTCACCCATGTTTTTATTGATAGAAAATTTTCCTCGTCTTCGACTCGGGATACTTTTCTGTCAACAAGACCATTCGTGACTTAAAAAAAATTATCGGTAATCATTCTGCTCTTAGGGAGATTATAAGTGAATATAAATTATAAACAATAACAAACTTAAAAATTACAAATATATATATATATATATTTAACGAAATTAATAAAAAAGTCAAATAGTATTCAATTAAAAAAAAAGAAATAATTTTTTTTTAAAATACAATAATTTAGTTTGATTTTTAAATACTTAGTACCAATTTTTTAATGTTTTTATAATTATTTGGTAGCTTATTATAGATCATAATCCCATTTTATAATAATGATCGTTTACCGAAATTACTTCTAATATTTACTGCCAAAAGAGTTTCAGTTTGCCGGGTATGATGATTATGTAAAGTATTAATTTTTTTAAATATGATTTTTTATTTTTTTTTGATGAATGGTTATTGAATAAATAATAACACATATTTTTAATTTATATAAATTTTCTAAGTTTAAATATCCCAGTGGTTTGTATAAATTTATTGTGGGTTCCAAAAAGGGAAGCTTTAAATTTAATAAAATAAATGAGGAGCTTGCGTTCAAAAGCGGCTATATCACTTTTTTGCTGATATGCTTTTTTTGCGATTTTCTGTTAAGTTCCACAAGCTCTATCAACTGGCACGATTATTTGCGTTCAAAACGGGCTATTTGTATGATAAAATCGCATGTAAAGTCGGCCCTTTGCATCAAAACTGGCTATATTCTCTTTTTGCGATCAAAAGTGGTTATATCCTTATGAAGAAGCTGCTCTTCATATATAAATATTTTATGTTTCTTTTGTTTTTTTTTTGTTATGTATGTTGAGTTTTCATAATAAAAACATGTTTTGTGTTCAAGTCTTATAATAAAAATATGTTTCCTAGCGTTTTAATTGTTTTTTGTTGAGATTATTTAGGGCTTTGCGATCAAAACCATCTATATCCAGATTAATTTTCATTTTTTCTCAAGAACTATTGAGATTTAAAAAAAAAAATTCAAATTGCATCAATCTACTTCCCTAAAACACTATAAATAAACTTTTTTTGCTCTCTCTATATATTAAGGCGAACCGATGAGAAGTTTTTGTCGATTCCTGAACATTTTTCCTAAATGGAGATAGCCGCTTTTGAACGCAAGCTCCTCAAATATGTTTTTGAATAAATCTTCCAAAAGTAATAGGAATTAAATAAGGTTATATTTTTAGCAGTATTGTTCACAAATAGATAAAAGCGAAGGTAGTAGACCCTTAATTTTTGTAACTCCTTTAAAACGTATTCAAAAAACCACGCATTTAGTTTAAAAATTACCATTGATTAATGTTTACTTTTATTGTTTATTAAATAGCTCCTATTAGAGCCTTTAGTTACCATATTTTTTCTCACCGTGTAGTAATGAATGTATTAAGAGCTGAATTTTACCAGTTCGGACAAATTAAACAAACATCTGTAATCTATATATTTATAGAAGAAATTTACCGTTATCACATAATTAACGTTAAAAAATGTCGGTCATCAGACACCGTATTTAAGGCATTGAGTTTTAATTTTTGATTGACTGAAACTTGTATCTCTGGCTTTTTCTTTCTCGTTTGCCGTAAGTGACCGAAGGAAAGTTAGCAGCACATATTCGCTTGTCGTTATTACGAAAACTATAGGGGAACGTTTACTATCTACGGCCAGAGGGTAAAACCTCCACAGCCACAGGGCATATACTTAATATCCCATATGTCAATATAACTAAAATGATGTGCAATGTTCCACTATATGATAAGTTGTATGATACCAATCAGAGTAATTACCTTGTCGGACTTCCATTGTCTTTATTTTGTTACTTAACACAACGTTTCGGTTAGTTAGTATCTCTAACCGTTTTCAAGTGTAAACTAAATTATAATTCTAAGGCTACTGTCTTAAATACTATCCGTGTGCAATGAAGCTTGATGATTCCCTCTATGTGCTTATTGGAGTGTGAAGTTTGAGCTGTTGGTTTTGGACAAGAAGAGGCTTCCAGATATTGGGGATATCTAAATACAGTGACCGGGAGAAAGTGCGCAGCATATGAAAAAGTTTTTTTTATCTTTAAGTTTAGAAAATTAATTTTATTTTAGATAGGTTCTGCATGTTCTCAAACCAAAATAACACCCATTAAATCCGGTAAAAGTCTTATGGTATACGAGGTAGGATCAAAAATTTGAAATTCCGCTAAGAGTAAAGTACTCTTTTATTTTAGAACATATTTTTACAAAGAATTATTGTTTTAATTTCAAAGTTATATCCAAATTTCAAATTTTGCTTATTTTGGACAAAAAATGGATTTAATCGTGTTTTCTGAATAACCCTGTATAAAAAATAAATGGCAACCGAACAGTACGAAAATACAATTTTCTGCAGACTTTGTTAGAGATAACCGTCGATCATAAGTCCGATTAGTTTGTTTTCATAATATTATGGCTTTTTAAAATGCAAAATAGAAAAATATTAAATATTTTTGCTGCACACCGTATTTTATTTTCTAAGGGAACAAGTTAATTTCATCTAACTGATATTTTTTAATTTACTTTGACTTAAGGCTTTTCCTAAATAGTTTTTTATACATTAAAGAATGCATAGACATTTTCCTTTTGATTTATAAAGAAAAAAATTTAAATTAAAAATATATTTTGAACGGTTTTTATTCGTCACGCAAAATAAGGATCAATAATATATTTTTAATTTAAATTTTTTTCTTTATAAATCAAAAGGAAACTTTCTATGCATACTTCAATGTATAAAAAACTATTTAGGAGATATGCTTTAAGTCAATGTAAATCAAAAAATATCAGTAAGATGAAATTAACTTGTTCCCTCAGAAAATAAAATACGGTGTGCAGCAAAAATATTTAATATTTTTCTGTTTTTATTTTAAAAAGCTATATTGTTATGAAAACAAACTAATCGGACCTAAGATCGACGGTTATCTCTATCAAAGTCTGCAGAAAATCCATTTTTTTGTCCAAAATAAGCGAAATTTGGAATTTGTGCATAACTTTGAAATTAAAACAATAATTCGTGGTAAAAAAATATTCTAAAATGAAAGATGCAGGTACTTTACTCTTAGCAGAATTTCAAATTTTTTATCCTACCTCGTATACCATAAGACTTTTACCGGATTTAACGGGTGTAATTTTGGTTTGAGAACATGCAGAACCTATCTAAAATAAAATTAATTTTTTAAACTTAAAGATCAAAAACTTTCCCATATGCTGCGCACTTTCTGCCGGTCACTGTAAAATCAAAAAAAATCAAAATTATCTTATGCAGCTAAAATTTTGCATGTGGGCTAGAAACTGCATTTAAAAAAAAACTTTTTCTAATAACTTTTTTCTATACTTTCAGAAATAACCCTACTTTGGAATTATTTTTTGGAGAAAACTAAAATTTGACAGATAATGCGAATCACGTCACTGCTATTGCCTTGGCCCCCCCCCAAAACCCCCAATGAAATAAAAATTATAAAAGTGGATAAGTATTTTAAAAAGTCAATTTTCTTAGATTTTCCTCACGGGCCTCGTTTGAGGGGGGCCAGGTAGGGCATTTGCCCCCCCCCCCCTCCACCTGGAAGTTGACTTATTGACAAAAGTTGACTTATTGAGGTTTAATATGGTTTGATTGAATTTATGAATTTATTATTTCGAGTTTTCCTTTATATTTTTGTTATTATTTTGGAGTAGTAAAGACTTATTTTAATAAAAATAAACAGTTTTAATGCCAAAACGACTATGAATGTTTGAGAAACAATTTTAGCTCATTAAGTATTGAGCAAATAATTGAAATTAAAATTAAGGGAAGACCTAAACTCTCGAAATTAACTTGATACATACCACAAACTGTAAATCTAGGGACTTTATTGTTATTGATAAGTTTGCTGCAAATAAAAACAGATGAATGAACTTTACTTTTAAACAATGTACCCACTAATGAAAAATAAATTAGCCTTTCTATTTTTTATCTTATTTCATTTTCAGTGGAATAAGAAGGTAATCATAAATTTTTAAAATATTTACTATAATAATTATTGACCAAATTTGGGCGTGGTCTTAAAAAAATTTCGCCTGCGGCGCATTTCGCCTACAGCAGGCTTTTAGTACACCCCCCAAGTTAACAAGTCACAAGCCGCCAATGCCCCCCCTAAGAAACCGTTTAACGACTCCCATGACTAGGCTATTGCGATCTTCCCTGCAAGAGTACCTGTTAAAAAAGCTCCAAAGTTCTAGAAAAATGCGTAACTTAAAAGTTTATTAAAAAATTGGCTTCCAGCACTGGTTGGCGCCCCCCCCCCCTAACATAAAATCCTGGGTGCGCCGCTGTGATGCGGACTTTACTGGTCACACTGTACCATAATAGACACTTTAAGCAAACCGTATTTTTTTTTCCGTATCCGTATCCGCATTCGTAACGCATTGAGTTACGTTGGCCGCAAAAAAAACTGTTTAAGCATCAACAACCATACGTATACGAAACCGAACGCATCCAGCAGTAAAGTAAAACGTCACATGTCAGATTTTCTATTTCTAACCTTAAAAATTGTGATTTTTTCATTTGAATAATTTTGAATTATTTAAAATTAAATATTTTAAATTATGGATGAAATACTTCATCCCATCCTTATTGATGTTAGGTTAAGTGACAACTGACAAAATCATAGAAACCAGAGATCGGTCGATTGGTTGGAATGCGTTTACGGATAGGGATACGATGGCAGGCCCGTAACGATGCGGGCAACGTAACGTATTGAGTCCAACGCATCTATTCTGCACATGCGCAGATCGATGCGGATACGGATACGGTTGAAATTTAGGACATGCTTAAAGTGTCTATTATACGTTTCTTAGAAACCCTGTATAATATGCGGCTTACTAGTGCTGTGCAATAAAAATTTAATGAGTTACAAGAGAGTCGTTTTTCAATCAATACCGTCATAAATATACAATGTTTTTTGTCGCGATTTCCAAACAAATTAGTATTGTCCACACAATGCAATTTGAAAGTGTGAATAAAAGTATATGCAATTCTGTACAAGCTGCCTACTGACCGTGTTAGGAAGCACTACAATAAGCTGAGACAATGTCTCTGATTATAATTATTATTATTGGTCATAACAGGTGTTTCGTTCTGGACAGTGTGTGAAAATAATTTATACCGTGCGAGCAAAAATTATTTGCATCAAAGAGGGCTTGGATTAAAAAACGTAGGGCTTGGTTTAGATCACAATGACATGGGGACGATATATCTCACCAAATCTGGGTTAAAATTTTGTCAAATTCACATTATGACATAATATGCCAAACTAATGAGTAATAAAATAAGTAGACAAATACCAATTTATTTTTGTTGTTTACAAAATTAACAAAGTAAGAATATACAGAAAGAAAAAGAAAAAAAATTAAATAAATTGCTGAAATTGGCCACCGCCATGCTCCAAGCACGTCTCTTCATATTTTCGAAAGTTTTGACCAGCATCTCTGGAGAAATGTTATCACATTCTTTGATAATGTTCTAAATTTGCAACTGCTGTTTTAAAAATAGTGTTCCTTAAATGAGGAAAATCGATGTAATCCATAACCGTTAAACAAGGTGATCTAGGTGGGAATTCAATGTCTGCTCGAAAACTGATCAATCTGTCGTCGAAAAAATGGCTTAAGTAGTTAATAGTTTCGGCGGCTGTATGGGCGGTTGCCTGTTAAAAATATACAAAACGTAGTTCGTCGTCAAGTAATTGCTCCACAAATGGATTCAAAATATTGTCTCTATACCGCTGTACTGTAACTGTGTCATGGAAAAAAAATAGGACCAACAATTCTTCTTCGGGAAACCACTTTTTTGAGGGTGCAATGTGGACTCTGCAAAAAATGGGGATTTTCACTACTCCACATGAGTGTATTCTGAGAATTCACATAACCGGAGAGATGGAACCAGACTTCATCCGAAAAAAATATCAGGTCTAATAAATCATTTCTTTCCAATAAATTTTGGGTAAACATTTGAGATTAATTCCTGCGCCTTTCAAAATCTGCGGCTTGTATTTCTTGGAATACTTGCACTTTATAAGGAAATAAATTTAGCCGCTTCTTAAGACTAGTCCTGCATGTTCCATAAGATCTTCCCACTTCTTGGGACAGGCGTCTTATACAATTTGTTGGCGTATTTTGCATTATTTCACGAACGTTTGCAACAAGTTCTTCTGTTCTTACAGATTGTCTTCCTGCTCATTTTTTGTGTTGCATAGAACCTGTTTCCCTAAACACAGCCACGGTTCTTTTCAGGCAATGATAAAAATCCCCAGCAATAAAAGCAACGTTAGGAAAATGTTCGTGAAAATCGTCCATGCACAAACCCGGATTGTATTGCCACTCACCATTTACTTTAACCCCGTTTCGAAAATACGCGTCAACCATGAATGTTTTGTGCTGTTTCGTAAAGCCCATTGTGTAAATTGTTCAAGAAATTGGAAAAATTAGCGATGAATCAAATTACTTGTAACGACTGTCAAAGATGACGGAATAACTGATTGATTATCAATTCAGGTAGTTACTGACACCCAACAGGTATTAAGCTCTACGGCTAAGCATTACGTCCTTAGATGCAAGGCCCTCTTTGATGCAACTAATTTTTGCTCGCACAGTATTTGAATTAAAATTTTTGATCAATTATCCAGCTTTCTATATCTTTTTTTAAAAACGTATTGTTATAAAAAATTAACTCTAGAGTAGAAAATCTAGTTAACCCGCCTTTATTTTATAATTATCTCAAATTATAACCTCTTTGTCGGTCCTGTATAAATCATCTGGTATCGAAAAGTGGCTTAAAGAAATATCGACCAATTATTAGTATGTGGCGTGACTAAATAAACTTCGAAAGTAACAGGGGAAATTACCAACAACAATAATTGTAGTAGTTATTTCAGTTGTGGAGTTCCCCGGGTAGTAAATTTGGATCTATCTATTGTTCTCTCCCCGCATTTCTTACAGAACGAATTTAAGAAGAGAAACAATTATTTATTTTGACAGCTTTAATGGTTTCTACGGATACATTATTAATTCAATGCGCAAGTGAAAAATGTCCATCAGCGATTCGGGTTACATCAGTTCTGGAGTTCCACGGGTAGTAAATTTGAGTCCATCTATAGTTTTCTCTCCCCCATGTCTCACCTAACGAATTTGAGTAGTAAGATCATTCTTTTATGTTGACAGCTTTAATGCTTTTTACGGATACATTATAAATTTAATGCGCAAGTGAAAAAAGTGCATCGGCGATTCGAGTTACATCAGTTCTGGAGTTCCCTGGGTAGTAAATTTGAGTCCATCGTTCTCTCCCCCATGTCTCATATAACGAATTTGACAAGTAAGATCATTCTTTTATGTTGACAGTTTCAATGGTTTCTACGGATACATTATAAATTTAATGCGCAAGTGAAAAATGTCCATCAGCGATTCGGGTTACATCAGTTCTGGAGTTCCACGGGTAGTAAATTTGAGTCCATCTATCGTTTTCTCTCCCCCATGTCTCACATAACGAATTTGAGAAGTAAGATCATTCTTTTATGTTGACAGCTTTAATGGTTTTTACGGATACATTATAAATTTAATGCGCAAGTGAAAAAAGTGCATCGGCGATTCGAGTTACATCAGTTCTGGAGTTCCCTGGGTAGTAAATTTGAGTCCATCGTTCTCTCCCCCATGTCTCATATAACGAATTTGACAAGTAAGATCATTCTTTTATGTTGACAGTTTCAATGGTTTCTACGGATACATTATAAATTTAATGCGCAAGTGAAAAATGTCCATCAGCGATTCGAGGTACATCAGTTCTGTAGTTCCACGGGTAGTAAATGTGAGTCCATCTATCGTTTTCTCTCCCCCATGTCTCACATAACGAATTTGAGAAGAGAAACAATTCTTTTATATTGACAGCTTCAATGGTTTCTACGGATACATTATAAATTTAATGCGCAAGTGAAAAATGTCCATCAGCGATTCGAGGTACATCAGTTCTGTAGTTCCACGGGTAGTAAATGTGAGTCCATCTATCGTTTTCTCTCCCCCATGTCTCACATAACGAATTTGAGAAGAGAAACAATTCTTTTATATTGACAGCTTCAATGGTTTCTACGGATACATTATAAATTTAATGCGCAAGTGAAAAATGTCCATCAGCGATTCGAGGTACATCAGTTCTGTAGTTCCACGGGTAGTAAATGTGAGTCCATCTATCGTTTTCTCTCCCCCATGTCTCACATAACGAATTTGAGAAGAGAAACAATTCTTTTATATTGACAGCTTCAATGGTTTCTACGGATACATTATAAATTTAATGCGCAAGTGAAAAATGTCCATCAGCGATTCGAGGTACATCAGTTCTGTAGTTCCACGGGTAGTAAATGTGAGTCCATCTATCGTTTTCTCTCCCCCATGTCTCACATAACGAATTTGAGAAGAGAAACATTTCTTTTATATTGACAGCTTCAATGGTTTCTACGGATACATTATAAATTTAACGCGCAAGTGAAAAATGTCCATCAGCGATTCGAGTTACATCAGTTCTGAAGTTCCACGGGTAGTATATTTAAGTCCATCTATTGTTTTCTCTCCCCATGTCTTACATAACGAATTTGAGAAGAGAAACAATTCTTTTATGTTGACAGCTTTAATGGTTTCTACGGATACTTAATAAATTCAATGCGCAAGTAAAAAAATTCCATCAGCGATTGATGTCACATCAGGTTTGGAGTCCCACGGGTAGTAAATTTGAGTCCATCTATCGTTTTCTTTCCCGCATGTCTCACTTAACGATCTTAAGAAAAGAGAACATTATTTTATGTTCACAGCTATAATGGTTTCTACGGATACATTATAAATTTAATGCGCAAGTGAAAAATATCCATCAGCGATTGAAGTAACATTACTTCTGGAGTTCCAAGGTAGTAAATTTGAGATCATCTATCGTTTTCTTCCTCGCATTTCTCACATAACGATCTTAACAAGAGAGATACCATTATTTTATGTTAATAACTTTAATGGTTTCTACTGACTACTATTACTACTTACTTTATAAATTCAATTTCAAACAGCAATTGGAGTTACATCAGTTCTGGAATTCCACGACTAGTAAACCCGAGTCGATCCATTGTTCTAAAAATATTGAAATTAAAAGGTTATATAATAACGAAGTTACGCCACTGCGAAAGATCAGGCCGGGGTCAGGTGAAATGGGAAAAGATATTTCTTCCTCGCTCTCGATATAACAGCAGAAGACCACCGAAAGTTCTGATTTGAATGCTAAAATTGCCGAAGAATGTTGTCGGACAACTTGCCAAAATTTTAGGTTTAATGGGAGGATACACACGTGTACAGGGTGTATATATATTGATGGTCAATATGTCCACATATCCCCGCTTGAACATTTAATCATACCAACATACAACATAATCATTGAATCAAACCAAGCAGATACCATTACTCATTAAAGTAGTAGCGAGACAATTTTCTCCAAAATTAAATTTGCGCCAATGAGACGCGACGCAGTCTCGTCTTATTTATCACATGGTGTGAATATGTTTAGCACTATTTACCTTTTGGTGCAAAATACCTTTAATAATACCAATAATACCCGAGGATGTTATAATTTATAACTGTAAAAATAATACCCACTATGTTACGTCTTACCGGAGCAGTATTTACTAAAAGGTTTTTGAATTTATAAATAATTGTTCTTAACAAACAATGTCACAATGTATTTACAAGAATTTTATTGAGATAAAAGTGGCCTTCCTCATGTATCAACTTTAATACAAAAGGCAGTTTCACTGGTGATACAAAATCGAAAAATGGAAAATTAAATATTGTATTGTACTTTTCTGTAGGGTTGCATTGGGTTATGGCTGCCAGTAGAGTCCTAATAAAAATGAAAGGGCCATCCTTATCTACCCGCCCTATAGGACATCCATTATGCTTGGATCCCTGTGTATTCTAATACGAAATGCAGTTGCACTTTTGTCCAGTTTGCCATTACATGTTTAGTCGCCATTATTTTAACGGGCGTTAATTCTATCTTCTAATAATCTTCTACAGTGCAATGTGACCAGTAAAGTCCGCATCATATGGGATTTTTTTTTATTAATAGCTTTATTCGAAATTTGAATTTAGCATCAAGTTCTGCTTCGATCGAGATGAAAATTTAGCAAAAAAATGGTAGTCACGTGATTCGCATTATCTGTCAAATTTAAAATTTTTCCAAAAAATTATTCAGAAGTGGGGTTATTTCTGAAAATATCGAAAAAAGTTATTAGAAAAAGTTTTTTTAAATACAGTTTCTAGCCCACGAGCAACATTTCAGCTGCATAAGATGATTTTGATTTTTTACCCACCACTAAAATTTATTTTCCACTTAATGAACACTTTACTGATAACACTGTGTGCTTTTCTGTCTTAATATTAAGGCGTATTACTTTCAAACACAAATTACGTTTTCAAAAATACCTATTTTATAATGTTACCTTATACAGTGTCAAAAACAAATAAACTTTCCATCACATACGATCAAATTTTAATAGCCCAATTTTAATTTGTAGAAAAACACACATTTAATATGACTCTACTTTAAAGAAAATGTATCTGAAATAAAGCATTGTCAAAACTAAGAAGTTTTATGTAGGTTGCGCTGAGTGTTATTTCACAAAAGTGTTGCAATTTAGAAAATATGGGTGAAAAATTAAAATTAACTTACGCAGCTAAAATTTTGCATGTGGGCTAGAAACTGTATTTAAAAAAAAGTTTTAAAATTGGGTTATTAAAATTTGGTCGCATGTGATGCAAAGTTTATTGGTTTTTGACCCTGTATAAGGTAGCTTTATGAAATAAGTATTTTTGAAAACGTAATTTGTGTTTGAAAGTAATACACCTTAATATTAAGACAAAAAAGAACACAGTGTCATCAGTAAAGTGTTCATTAAGTGGAAAATAAATTTTAGTGGTGGGTAGAAAATCAAAATTATCTTATGCTGCTGAAATATTGCTTATGGGCTAGAAACTGCATTTAAAAAAAACTTTTTCTAATAACTTTTTGCGATATTTTCAGAAATAACCCTACTTTTAAATTATTTTTTGGAAAAAATTAAAATTTGACAGATAATGCGAATCGCGTGACTAGTATTTTTTTGCTTAATTTTCATCTTGATCGAAGCAGAACTCGATGCCAAAGTCAAATTTCAAATAAAGTTATTAATAAAAAATCCCATATTATGCGGACTTTACTGGTCACACTGTATGTTCCTAAATTAAATTATACGGGTATAAAATATTTTAATGGAGATACCAGTAAAATATTTTGAAACTTTTGTCGGTGTCAAATTTCAAGAAAGTTGGTTTAAATAAAATAAATATGATTATTTCAGGTATTTGTATTTAGTTTGTATAAGTACTTATTTTAGTTCCATGGTGACATTATCTAGAATGATAGCGGCAACCTCGCTTTCCTATTTAACACGTCGGCCATTCACGGGTAGCAACAATAACAAGTGTAGTGATCGAAGAAACCCTTCTTTTTTCTGTGAGTAATCTCAGTATTTGTTTTCGATGTCATGGTTAATCGTCGAATAAGTTTTATTTTTTGAGTTTTTGTATAGGATTTTTCACTTTATTGTTATAAGTACTCAACAAAATGGTACACGTCAGTGTCAGATTTGTGGAGTAATTGGGAAAAGAGTAAATAAAAATAATTATTGTTAACGTATTTATCCGTGAGATAAATTCTAAGGAATTGGAACAATTATTTTTGTCATGGTAGTTAGGTATAGTTATGGGTGTTCAAGCAGGATATTAATAATTTGGACCTTATGCATATATTTTATTAATTTTTTAAGGAATTTGAAACATTTAAGGGTAAAATAACATATACCTAGCGCTCCCTCATAAAAGCAGGAAGCAAGGAAAATGATACTTCCATTTACATTCTGGCAACAAAAAATATTTTTCTTTTGAATAATTTAATGCACTTTTAACTATTACTGCAATGCAGCATACCAGAGTAGGTACAAATAATATCCTCTATTGGTTATACATGATTAAATATAAAAAAATAAAATATTTTTTGTTGTGTCTGGCTTAAAATGTCATTCATTTTATTTATTATTAATAACACTATACGATCACAGCCTAGGCTTTTTTCAAAGGCTACTTTTAATCTTCATTTCACTAAAAATGTAATAATATTTTAATGAAAACTTTTTAAATTATTACGTATTAATTGTATTAAAAATCCTTGCTACACCCTCGGGTCGGAAATTTAACGCTATCTCTCTCTGTTGTCTTTGTTCAACACGTAACATTTTACTAGAGTATGCCATCATAGGCAATGCAGTTGCCTATGATGGTCAGTTGCCTATGATGGCCTACTTGGTGATTATTTATTTTCTATTTTTTTACCAAAAAAAAAGTGTGATATTGTTCTTGTCGTTTAACATAGCATGCATATGATCATCTATTATGCAACATGGTTTACTGAGATCGTAAAATTCGTCCACAGATTATAAAATCCTATACTAATGATGTGCGAAAGAAGAATCTTCTATTGCTTTATCGGACATGCAAAATATTAAAAAAACTTAAATACAAAATAAAAATAAATGAATTGAAACAAATTCAAAATCAGACAGGACAGGTAGAAGACTCCGAACAACGATGTGACCTGCGTAATAAATACGTTAAAACTCATAATATGGCGCGGGGCGATTGCCGATCGCTACGAACCACTACCAACGTCTTGTGGATTATAGGTTCTAACGGATACAATTCGTTTTTGGGGACGCTGTTCTGCTTGCCTAATTGTAGAGAAAGCGCTTTACTGGAAACAAAATGAGTCGCATTGAGAAAATAGAATTTATTTCTTAACAAAATTGCTGTATTAAAAGCCTTTCATTATTGAACAAGACTGTACTAAAGCAAGTTTGATACACTAGCAATTTATTTAATATGCAATACAAACTATGTCTTAGCAAACCTGTTGTATTAGATCATTTTCCCCAGTGTAGGGATTTAAAAAATATAACTCCTTAAAATTTTAATTGCTACTGATATTCAATTTTGTTGAGCGTTGCATTTCCACGACATACTGCAGGGCTGAACACCAAAACAGCCTGTGATAAGAACGAGAACCACACAATACCTCTGCTTTGCAAAATATTCACAAAATAGTTTTTTGCGATCAAAACCCAACATATGGTTTAATTCATTAAAAAGGAGCTCACCGAGTAAACACACGCATAGTAGGCCATGTCGCATCATCTTCCTCTTGTCCAGCATATGTCTGGGTCAGCAGGAGCACCGTACCCCACCCCCTTAAGCCTTCAGGTCCTGCTGACCGACTGGCGACGCTTCTTCTTTCCTTCAGCAGGTGAATCCCATTCTTAAAACGTTACTCTTCAACAAAACAAGAAGAAAAGTCTCACATCTAGATATCCGTGTGGTCGTCTGCTGCGTTTACCGTATTAGTAGGCCGCGCGACGATAGTGTTTTGTTTTTTGCGTCTAGAAGAAACGCGGGAAACGAGTGACTGACGTTCGGGGTGGCTGAAAAAAATTTGAAAAAACCACATTTTCTGAATTTTTTTTTTAAAACGGTCTAGAAACGCGTCAAGTTTTTGTGGGTTTTAGATTCGGAACTTTTTTGGATCTTTTGAAGAGTTGGACGTAACTGTATTTGGTGCCGCGAAGACGCGAGTACCCTTTTTTGGTAAGTCTATTTGTCTCTAAAATTAAATGCTTGCTGGTCATGACTTTTTCAAAAAAAAGTTTGGCGAAAATCGGGCTCTGTACTATCACCTGGTATCTTTTATTACTAAGAAGAGAAGTTGCTAAGTACTTGAAAAGTTCGGATTTTAATGAATATGAATGATGCAATCGCCAGACAGATTTTTTCTAATTTATACTACTATACAGGGTGCCCAAAATTGCTGCTGACACTACTTGGAAACTATAAGAGATAGAAATACGGTTAAATGGGAAAAGTTTTAGGCAATTATGTTATCAGTTTTTTAGAGCTTGCAGATCGATTCGGGTTCTTTCGGTTTTTGAGATATTTTGAATAAACTTAAATGTTGCATTTCATTTGATCGGTTGTAACAATGTTATTTCCCATTATTTTTTAAATCTGTAAACAAATTTTCGTGGCAACTTTTTACACAGAACATGCCTACTTGGTAATATTTTAGTTACGACGTTTTGGTTTCCTGGAACCATTATAAATTTTTTTTTTATTTGTGACTGCCATATTGGATTTTTTATTTATCGAAAAGTACTTAATTTTTCCTATAGTATGATTAAACACTATTATAAGTTAAAACATTTTTACCTCATAATAAGTAAAAATAACATTTTTAAGGAAAATCCGAAGATATTTGGCAACACCGACATATCGGATGATCAATTTAATAACGTGTGGTTTCGGGATTCCAGATAAGTACATACAAACATTATAGACTTTCCGTGAAAAGGTAGTATCTACCGGTCGGCGGCACCGTGCACTGGCCTGCTGGATCCCCGGAACTTACCCCATTAGACTTTTATTTATGGGGATTTGTCAAAAATAAGGTATACGAATTTAGTCCTTCTGAAACCGGCCAAGTTCTAGCATTCTTTATCTTAATTAAGAATAAGTAGTATAAATAGATACCGTGCGAGAAAAAATTATTTGCATCAAAGAGGGCCTTGCACCTAAGGACGTAATGCCTAGCCGTAGAGCTTAATACTGGGGTGTCAGTAACTACCTGAATTAACAATCAATCAGTTATTCCGTCATTTTCGACAGTCGTTACAAGTTATTTGATTCATCGCTAATTTTTCCAATTTCTTGAAGAATTTACACAATGGGCTTTACGGAACAGCACAAAACATTCATGGTTGAAGCGTCATTTTCCTAACGTTGCTTTTATTGCTGGGGATTTTAATCATTGCCTGAAAAGAACCGTGGCTGTGTTTAGAGAAACAGGTTCTATACAATACAAAAAGGAGCAGGAAGACAGGAAGACCATCTGTAAGAACAAAAGCATGTGTTGCAAACGTTCGTCAAATAATGCAAAATACGCCAACAAATTGTATAAGACGCCTGTCCCAAGAAGTGGGAAGATCTTATGGAACATGCAGGACTATTCTTATTATTATTATATTCTTACCTTGTTAATTTTGTAAACAACAAAAATAAATTTGAATTTGTATACCTACTTATTTTATTACTCATTAGTTTGGCATATCATGTCATAATATGAATTTGACAAAATTTTAACCTAGATTTGGTTGGATATATCGTCCCCATATCATTGTGATCTAAACCAAGCCCCACGTTTTTTAATTCAAGCCCTCTTTGATGCAAATAATTTTTGCTCGCGCGGTATTTTTATTAAGTTAACTTTATTCTTAAGTAAAAGGATCATCCGATATGTCGGTTTTGCCAAGGGCTTTGAGGAATACAAAATAATTGATAACGTTAAGCGATTTTAGTACAGATACAAATATTGCATCAACGCCTTCAAAAAAGCACAAAATAGTATATTACGTTACAAGACCGGAAAGTACTATTTTACAGGACGAAGCAGGCAATTTCCAGGGCGAGCCGCCAGGCGAGTTCTGGGAGCCTGCGAGTCCTGTTAACGTACTTTTCGGTTGAGTGACGTACAATATTTTTTTTACAATCGACACAAGACACCAGTGGCGTGCGAGAAAACGTTAATAATAGCTTACTATATGGGTATAGTTTTAGCAGAAAACTCTAATAGTTGGGAAAATTATGTTTAATAATAAATACAATTTGGTACAAATGTTCTTAATTCTATTTTATCTATTAATATCTATTTGTTAATTGTTATATTGAAAGTAAAATTTTGTGGTGTATTAAATTGTAGACATGACGGGAAATTTTTTGATTCATCTTTATAGGATGTTTGTGAAGTTATATCCACTTTTGATCCTCCGGCTTCCTGAATTCTACTGGCTATATCAATCTTATTTTGTAGAGACTGTTCAATGTAGCCTTCGGCAACTTGGGATGATTTCCAGCCGCCATGTCGTTTTAAATTAAGGATATCGCCTCCACCTTCAACTAACAGTGTCGCCGAACTACGTCGAAAACAGTGCCCTGTAAATTGCTCTGGGTTTGGTAATCCCAAATAGGATGCTATTTTTGATGGCGCTTTTCCTACTGAATGCAAACCTACTGGTTGAATAGTGCATTTTCCTTTATTATAGAAAAGAAATAGCCTGCGATGTGGAACACTAGGCGGACGTAAAGAAATATATTTTCTATATATATTTAGGTTTCGTTCCCCAACAACTATAAATGACCTGGGTTGGTATGTTTTTGTATTTGGAATTTTTACCGCCAACATCGATTCGTTATCTTTAACATCGTCAATTGTCATATTGGTCAATTCTTCACGGCGACACGCTCCAGCCGAACCCATTATTAGTAAAAGCTAAAAAAAATAAGAAATAGTTTAAATATATTTTTTTTAAACACAATATAAGAAAAGAAGAACTTTAAGAAAACTCGTATTATGTATTTAAGTACTTACTTTGATTAAAAGATAATCATTATCAGGGGCTTCCAGCAAAAATTTGTCAATGTCTTCTCTGGTAAGTACGTTCGATTTTTGGGGAATGTATCCAACAGATTTTCTCTTTATGAATGCTATCAGTTTATAATATTTGCTTATATCAATGTTTTCTTTTAAATTTAACATAGATTTGATCATTGAGTACAAGCTCCACAGTGTAGATGATTTTAATTTTTCGGATTTTTCAGCAAAATAAGCTAACAAAACATCCTCAGAAACATTTCTGACATTTTTTTCTCTACACCAATTTTTAAAGACGCTAAACGTTTTTTCATACCGCACTCTGGACTTATGCGGCAACAAATCGTCTGTAGCTCTAGCAGCTGCCTCTGTTATTTCAACTGGAACGTCATTTTCTTCCCAATCCAAATTAAGTTCCATATCTAAAGTCTTCCACACAATTTTATAAAGCCACAAAAGTTTATTTATCAAAGTCAATATCGTACCTGACAGTTCGTTACTATGGAAGCAAGAAAACATAAACATGTCAAAGCCTACTTATAAATGAGTTTGGTTAATTTTTTTAAATTGGGAGCGGAACGCAACAAAAATTGACCGGTAAAGTACTTTACCGGTCAATTTTTCATTACTTTCCGGTCTAGACCAGCAAAGTGATATTTTCCGATCAAAAAATTGTCTAGAAAGTGCTTGCTTTCCGGTCGATTGAAAAAAAATATATTTTATCTGTTATAGACAGATGGCTATTGGCCAATAAAATAAAAAACGATTTTGGAAAAATCAGAGTCAACTTTTTCCAAAACCAAAGCTTTTTGACAGTCGACACCCCCATGTGACATTAACAGCTGATAGTGGCTTCTTTCTAAATATTCCCAGTTCAGTAGTGGGCCGTAGCAAGCTCACGCGTCACGTTTCAGAGACAACATTTTCTTGGTGTTTATTATTTACATTTACATTATTGCATACAAACAAACGTTGGAACAGGTGAGATTCGATATTTTTGGATCTGCCAAATAGCCATCACTGAACTCCTTATGTGAAACGAACCAATTATTTTCGAATCTTGGAAGTAATGTAAACACTGCCTCCGCGCATGCAGTGGAATTTACTGCGAACTTTAATCGGCGAAAAAAATGTACATTATCAATTTATTATCAGAATGTGCGAGGTCTAAGAAGCAAAACGAGCGATCTTTTTAACTCCATTTCAGCTGTAGATTTTGATATACTTGCTTTTTCGGAAACGTGGTTGGACTCGGGCATTCTGAACACCGAACTATGCGATCACCGGTATTCAGTGTACCGCGCAGATAGAAGATATCGGCAACTTGGTTGTACCAGGGGGGGCGGTGTACTTTTAGCAATAAAAAACAATTACACTGTCTCAACTTTAAAAATTAATAATATTCCTGCCGGTATTGATTTTCTTGGGGTGAAAATAACTCTTAATTTCTGCTCCTTTTATTTACTTTTGACGTATATACCGCCTAACACTAATATTGATGATTATAATCAATTTTTTGATATTGTAAGTACTCTAGAATATCTATACGAGTCAAAAATAATATTTTTGGGTGATTTTAATCTGCCTGATTTTTCTAATACCATATCCGGTGATTATGTTACTGACAAAACTCTAAGCTTTATTGACTTTATGCAATTTTTTAACCTTACACAATATAACTCTGTAACCAATAATAACAATCGTTTGCTGGATCTGGTATTGTGTGATCCAACGTTATTTCCATGTAGGGTTGAAAGGGCTGAGGATGTTCTCCTTCCTGAGGATAGTCATCATCCTTCCCTAATCTTGTGTTGCGATTTGGAACTTGATAAAAAATGTAAGTAATATTTACTACAACTTTAGGCGGGCGAATTTTGTGGATCTCTACATTCAGTTTGGTAATGTTAACTGGGACTTCCTAGACCAGGTTGACGACGTGAATTCAGCTTGTAATTTATTGTACTCCGAAATCTATAAAACCCTTGATATTTTTGTACCTAAAACTGTTAGACGTAGGAAAAATTATCCTCCTTGGTTTAATTCTCCCATTATCAAATTAATTAAAAATAAGTTCAAAGCTTGGAAAAGGTATAAACTAACGAAGGCTCGTACGGATTTGTTAGATTTCAGGCAGCTAAGGCGACAAATTAAACATAATATAAGATATGCATATAAACAATATTGCGAAAATATGGAAAATCGTATCTCGTCTGACCCATCCAACTTTTGGCAATTAATAAACAATAAGAAACATAATAAACAACTTCCAGAAGTAATGACAATGGGTGATAATAACTTTAAAGATCATAGTGAAATTGCAAATGCTTTCGCCGAATTCTTTCAGAATTCATATGTTTTACCAACTCCGGTCGCCGATGGGGTAACTTTTAATTCCACTGATTCTCTCTCAATTAACAGTGCTACTGAGGATGATGTTCTGCGTTGCTTGAAAAAGATGAAGCCTAAAGCAACTGTGGGTCCTGATAAAATACCGTCTTTCCTCTTACGTGATTGTGCATACGTCTTTGCAAAACCTCTTTGTAAAATATTTAATTTGGCCCTAAAAACCTCATGCTATCCTGATACTTGGAAAAAATCCAAAATAACTCCTGTGTATAAAAAAGGTGATAAAACCAAAATCGAGAACTACAGACCTATAAGTATCATCAATAATTTTTCCAAATGTTTTGAAATGTTTCTTCATGAAAATTTGTACTTCCAAGTTAAGAGTAAGCTGTCCGATAAACAACACGGTTTTGTTAAGGGCAAATCTACAACATCCAACTTAGTTTGTTTTACACAATTTGTGGCTGAAGCCTTTGATCAGAACTGTCAGGTTGATGTTATTTTTACAGATTTTTCAAAGGCATTTGATAGATTGGACCATAGAATTTTACTTAATAAACTCAGCTCGTTTGGTATCTCAGATAATCTTATAAAGTTTTTCCATTCTTATCTAAATGAACGACAACAAATAGTGGAGTGCGGTGGCCAATCGTCTGTTCCATTGGATGCTACATCGGGTGTACCACAGGGGTCCATTTTGGGTCCTTTAATGTTTATAATATTTATTAATGATATAGTTAATAATCTTGACAGTGATGGTCTTCTTTATGCCGATGACAAGAAAATCTATGCTCGCATTCGTACCCTGGCAGACTGTGAAAAACTTCAATTGTCCATTGACATGATATATAGATGGTGTGTTCAAAATAAATTGCCGTTAAATATCAGTAAGTGTAACATAATGACCTTTTCATTAAAACGACATACCATTGTGTATGATTACAAAATTAATAACATTACAGTGGATAGAGCTGAGACTTTTCGCGATTTGGGTGTATTATTTGACAGTAAACTATCTTTTGTTCCCCACATAAATGACCTTGTTGCCTCCTGTCATAGATCCTTAGGATTTATAATAAGACATTCTCGTGATTTTTTAAATTGTCATACACTAAAAATACTTTTTTATGCATTTGTAAGATCTAAATTGGAGTACGCTTCGGTTGTATGGTCTCCATATTATCAAGTGCACCTTAATCGCATTGAAAGGGTCCAACGACGTTTTCTAAAATATCTAAGTTTTAAAATTGATGGTCAGTATCCTGAAATCGGTATTCTAGAAGAAGCTCTATTGCAAAGGCACTCGTTTTGCTCCTTAGAAGATCGACGTACAGTTTCCCAACTTAAATTTCTTCACAACATCTTGCATAATAGAGTTGAATGCAGTGATATATTAGAAAACCTACAATTCCTCGTCCCTAGAACACGTCATTCCCACACTTTTTATGTACCAACCGCGCGTACCAATATCTGCAAATACTCCCCTATTTATCGATTGTGCAACACATACAATCTGCACCAAAATAGATTTGACATTTTTAGCTGTGGTTTATCCAGTATAAATCTAAATTAGCGTGTTAGTGTCTTTTTAGGCATAATTATTCCGTATCAATATAGTAATTTAAGTCTAAATTGTTATCTTAAATTTTTGAATTATTGTTATATTATTACCTATTTTATTTTAAATAGCCTATATACCCATTTGTTAATTGGTTCATTGTAACTGTGAAATGGTGTAAAATAAATAAATAAATAAATAAATTTAAGTAGAACGGCGAGTAGAATAAACCAGTTTAGGTTAATTAACTCTCCTATTTTCAATAAAAAATATTTCATTTATCATCATTTACTATTATAAATTTAATACTATTAGTTTATCCATTTTAATAACGGTACAATAAGTTGCCAAACCTTGCGCTCACTGGGAACTAATCCAGCTGCTTGTATTTAAAAATGCATGGCGTTTTGGCTTCTTTGCACTACGCCGCGAACGTAAATTATAATACGGCAACGCAGCATTAAACGCGAAACATGCGCAGATGAACCGCTTGCCGCTTGATTGGCTCGTAGCTACACTATTTGGGCGGCAAAACTAGATCCTCCATAGTTTTTAACTTTTACTTAAACCCTTTATTTTTCTGTGGTTTTATTTTTGACAAATGACATTTTATTTTTCGAAATAACAAATAACGTTTGAAGGCAAGACAAGACAAATAACGTTGTATTGTAATTAATTTCCATATTTATAATGAATAATGGTACAATTTATAAAAGTAGAGTTTGCTTTGTGTCGGGGTGTAAGACAGGATCTTCTTCAGAGATGAAACGCAGCCAAATAAGTCTCTTTCTAGCTCCAAAGGTAAAACATTCTAGCTAGAATGTTCCTGTATTTTAAAAACGAAGCATCGTTGGAACTTTATACAGGCCGAGTTTACTAATAAGTATATCAAAGTAAGTGTAAATTCATATAAAAGTCCTTATTTGTTCCTTAAAGAACTAATTTAAATAAAAATAGTTATCGCGTCCATAAGAAACCATTTATTTGATAGCCCACTTCGAACACGAGCGCCATCTTATGGCAACTCGTAAAGCTGAATTACCGATGCTAATTTGGGACCGAATCCAATGCATTGCGATCGGCCTCCTACCTCAAGTCCTCCATAGCTACGATGCTGCGTGTTCTTAGGGCCAATTGTAGATATAGATTTGGGTTAACTCAAAAATTAGAGTTAATCGGGGGATAAGTATAAAAATACATTGTATAGGCAGAGGTTATTCCCTATTCTAGGATAAACCCTTAACTCGTGGATCGGGTATGAGTTAACCTACAATCTCGGGATTAGAAGCCTGAAAATGGCGTATTTTGTTATTTTACAACAATAACCTAATTTATTTACATGATTCCTATTTTTTATCTTATTATTTAAAATTCTTGTGGAGGCCTTTGATATTGTTTATATAATTCCCTTTCGGATGATGAAAATTATTTAGATATTAGTGACTTTTTTAACACAAACCCATACAACTGGCAAAACATTTTACCTTGAGTTAACTCACCGAATAACTATAGGATTAAACTTAGGTTTAACTCTAAGGTAAAGGGTCCATGAATTATTATCGCTCTCTGTCTTTCATAAGTTATTTCATTAATACCTCTTTCATTCAATCCAACACCGCATTACGCTTGTCCCAAGCTATGTTCCATTACAAACCCGACCATATTTTGTTACTTAACACAACGTTTCGATTAGTTAGTATCTCTAACCGTTTCCAAGTCTAAATTAAATTATACTGTCTTAAATACTATCAATGTGCAATGAAGCTTGATGGCTCGGCTACGTGCTTATTGGAGTATGAAGTTTAAGCTGTTGGTTTTGAACAAGAAAATGCTTCCAGATATTGCGGATATCTATACTTGATTTACCAAATATATGGGTATTTTGATTTATGAAAGCTGCTTCTTTGAATTTTCATTTTCTCCAGTGCTGTTCCGTGTCCAAAACCTTGGCTTCTGACCACTGTATATTATGTTGGTTGGTCCGTACATGTTCCGCTAGACCTGATCTCGGAGTTTCACCTCTTTGAGTATGTTTCAGCTGTTCTTTAACTAGTACGGGAAGAGGTATTTTTGTTTCTTCAATATACGATTCGCCACACTTTTACACTTGAAAACAAACGGTTAGAGATACTAACTAACCGAAACATTGTGTTAAGGTTGAATTCTCAACGTCATTCAATCTATTGCCAACCTATAACCTACTTCGCGTTGATTTTTTGAGATTATTATTTTAATAATTCATATTTAAAGAAAATCAATATCGTCGGTACATTATTTAGATAGTATCTGATATATTACAAAAATATTAATTTATTTCATTGCTAATTTTGAGAGAATTGTATAGTGAAAGAACAATGAGTGACAATGACATAATAATGTTAAAAAAAATCTTACCCGATATTTTTCGCTATACAATTCTCCTAAAATAAGTTATGAAATTTCTTGATATTTATCAAATATGTCAATTATTACCTATAGAATATCAAGTCGATACTGATTTT
This sequence comes from Polydrusus pterygomalis, assembly GCA_963969555.1. NCBI lineage: Eukaryota > Metazoa > Arthropoda > Insecta > Coleoptera > Curculionidae > Polydrusus > Polydrusus pterygomalis. The sequence continues at coordinate 16,016,007 of OZ018383.1, forward strand.
CTTCAAATTTTGTACTAAAGCTAGAAAACATAAATAAATCTACGCAAAATAGGTTATAGGTTGGCAAGCATGTTGATACTCCCACCTTAAGTAACAAAATAAAGACAATGGAAGTCCGACAAGGAAATTTTTTAAATATGTTTCATGTAATTTAAAAAAAAAATCGGTCAATTTCATTCGGCGATTGTCTTTCAGTCAATTAGGTAACCTATTTTCGGCTAATTGACCGGGTCCCTCGCGAACCGTCACTGAGACTGGGCATCGTAACCGTTTGTGTGAAGTAGAAAGTAAAACATGTAAACAATTATTGGAGACCAGCATTAAATACGTTAATAAAAGTAACTGTATTACTTTTATTAACTTATTAGTATGATGCAATTAACTCGGATCGAACAAAAGTGTGCTATTAGAAAAATTATAAAGGAGAAGTGTACTAAAATAATAGATGAACAAAAGCAACGTATCTTAATTAGAACCAAAAAATGAATGGTATAATTTCGATTTAAAAAATGGATCAGTAATCACTCGATCGTTTTCATTGTTTCTTATGATTAATGCTTTGCTATTGTTTGCACTAGTTACTATTACAGTCATTACGCCACTGACAAAAACCAGTCAGTAGTTAGTTAGTTTGATATTTATTTTTTCGTCCGGGAGTCACAATAGTTTTGTTCAACAATAAAGAAATGTTAGGTTATTGTAAAAATAATGATGAAATTTAAATTTTATTTTATACTTACGGGATTAAAGTAGGTACCTAGGTACGTTACTAGAGGTTCACCAGGTTCCTCACGAGTTCCACAATGGAACCACTTGAAAATTTACATCAATTTTTACTCTACAGGATGCCTAAGACTCCAAACACTTGCCCCTTTTAGGTTTTATTTGACCTTTAAATGTAAAAGTATGTAAGGGTTCATAGACATGTCATAATATGATGAGGATGTAATCTATACACAGTGAGATGCACTTGTCCTTCATAAATACCATTAAAATGTGTTGACAGTATCGTATGTGGGAGAAAGGCGGTAAAGAGCTGGGTGGGGCCGGGGCATTTACCTTTGACTGTGACCTTGTTACTATACCAGTGTCACCATTAAAGTCAGGATCATCTGGGATTTTTTTTTTATTAATAGCTTTATTCGAAATTTGACTTTGGCATCAGGTTCTGCTTCGATCGAGATGAAAATTAAGCAAAAAAATAGTAGTCACGTGAATCGTATTATATGTCAAATTTTAATTTTTTCCAAAAAATAATTCATTATATATTTTTGAAAATATCGAAAAAAGTTATTGAAAAAATATTTTTAAATGCAGTTTCTAGCCCACATGCAAAATTATAGCTGCATAAGATAATTTTGATTTTTTACCCATATTTTGTAAATTGCACCACTTTTGCAAAATAAGACTCAACGCAAACTACATAAAACTTCTTAGTTTTGACAAGGCTTTATTTCAGATACATTTTCTTTAAAGTAGCGTCATATTAAATGTGTGTTTTTCTACAAAATCAAAATTGGGCTTTTAAAATTTGGTCGCATGTGATGCAAAGTTTATTTGTTTTGGACCCTGTATAAGGTAACTTCATAAAATAAGTATTTTTGAAAACGTAGTTTGTGCCTGAAAGTAAAAAAATAAAAAATAAAGTAAAGGGGTTTTAAATTAAATCGTTGAAAATAGATAAACTTTACGTTAAGTTAAACTAAAATTTATTTTCCACATAATGAACACTTTACTGATGACACTGTGTTCTTTTTTGTCTTAATATTAAGGTGTATTACTTTTTCACTGGCATAATATATCGTCGGCTTAGTGCAAAAATTCATTAAGTCAAAATTGACAGTTTTGAGTAAAACCCAGTTTTAAGAAATGGTGGAGTTTAAGGTTGAATTCTCAACGTCGTTCAATTTATTGCCAACCTATAACCTATTTCGCTTTGTTTTTTCAAGTTTATTATTTTTTAAACTAACATTTAAAGAAAATCAGTATCGTCGGCACATTACTTGGGTAATATCTGATATATTACAAAAATATCAATTTATTTCATTGCTAATTTTGGGAGAATTGTATACTAAAAGAACCATGAGTGACAATGACGTAATAATGTTAAAAAAAATCTTACCCGATATTTTTCGCTATACAATTCTCCTAAAATAAGTTATGAAATTCCTTGATATTTATTAAATATGTCAATTATTACCTATAGAATATCAAGTCGATACTGATTTTCTTTAAATTTTGTATAAAAGCTAGAAAACATAATTAAATCTACGCGAAATAGGTTATACGTTGGCAAGCATGTTGATACTCCCACCTTAAGGTGGAATTCTCATCATCGTTTTTTCAAGTTTATTATTTTTTAAACTAACATTTAAATAAAATCAGTATCGTCGGCACATTACTTAGGTAATATCTGATATATTACAAAAATATCAATTTATTTCATTGCTAACTTTGGGAGAATTGTATAGTGAAAGAACAATGACATAATAATGTTAAAAAAAATCTTACCCGATATTTTTCGCTATATAATTCTCCTAAAATATGTTATGAAATTCCTTGATATTTATTAAATATGTCAATTATTAAGTACCTATAGAATATCAGGTCGATACTGATTTTATTTACATTTTGTGTAAAAGTTAGAAAACATAAATAAATCTACGCGAAATAGGTTATAGGTTGGCAAGCATGATGATACTACCACCTTAAATTGATTTATTAAAAAAATGTGCAATAATGTTATGCCTACGAAGTTGTCGTGTGCATGTACAAACTGTTTTCAATATATTTTTACAAACTAGTATTTAATATATGCACAATTCATTAAGTGACTTAGTGAGTTTTCGACCCAACTACAAATAGCTATACTTGCTGTCGCTTTTTATCTACTTTTATTTGTATAACATTTAACACCTAATGCAACGGTAAAATCATTATGAAAATCGGTCCAATTACCTCGGAGTAATCAGCGTATATATTATTATCAAAAACATACATTCGGCTGGAATTGAGAACCTCCTATTTTATTGTCTGTTAAAAATGCTTAGATCCTTAAAAGTTCCAATAAAATACGATATGCGGCAACACCACCACATCACATCAGTGAATTTGAGACATCTGTTGCCGAGGCGCTGCATTTATAACTATAGATTTACGATCAACTCCATAATGGCGGCCAAACCGTCTACAATACAGTCTAAAACAGGGTTGTCAAGTTTTCTCGAAGATCCGCTATTCTTATAGTTTGATATTCAATGGTTTGGCAAACAAATAGGAGGGGATCAATTTGCATGTTTTTTTTTTACTTCAGAGTGGAATACGATTTTGTCAATAGGTTCATTTGTTATTGTTTTATCTATTGGTGCCAGATCATTGGTTTAGACCAATGTGGAAAGTCTATTTTTGCTAAAAATTTTTAATATTGTTAAACTAGACCACGAAAAACCACAAATTATAAAGAAAAGTGTGTAATTTTAGTTTTCCGTTCCGTTTGGAGTAATTTTATTAGCACGTACCCAATATCCGATATACTTTCGTTTGTTCTCATCCTATTTTACAGAGGAAATACCATAATAGCCACGTAAATGCCGAGTGTTACATTAGAAAATGTACGCAATCTTTACCGTTTGAGTAACATCTCGATAAGGAAGCGTATTAGCTTCAATGACCTAAACTAGAGACGCGTATTGCTTCTTGTAAAAACGTCATGGTAATTAAATAATCTAAGATTTATTGAAAATTTTATATTACTGATGTGGTATAACAGGATGTCTCAAAAAAATTACCTTGTCGGATTGCCATTGTCTTTATTTTGTTACTTAACGCAACATTTCGGTTAGTTAGTACTTCTAGTTCTCGTCAAACGAAGTGCTGAAAACATAAAAACTTCAGTGTACAGGAAACCCACTCACACGAGGCAATACCTTAATCACGGATCGAATCATTCAGACTCCATAAAACAGGGCATAATTCAAACTCTTTATCACAGACCATCTAACGTTTGCAACGATCCGGAAGACCTTAATATTGAAATTTTAAACATGAAAAAAGATTTAAAACAGAATGGTTACCCTGAAACCTTTGTAACTAATACCATCTCAAACTTAAAAATCGCGAAGTAAAAACTAATACAGAAACGAAAGAGGAGCAACTGCAGTGGCGTAATTAGCCCTCTGACCTGGGGGTGGCCTAGGGTGGGCCTGTTATTGTGACTTGCAGTGGCGGCTCATGTAGATGCGGGCCGGCGGAGAGCCCAAATTTTAACAAATTTGGTCAATAATCAACAGTACTATGACAAGCCCTCGTATTTTTATCGATTAGATTTTTCAGCTGTCACGAAAACTTTTATTGGAAATTTTTCGAGTTGAATTTGGACATGCTTATTGTGATTAGATCCCGAGAGCGAAGCTCGAGGGATTTAATTTTTGAATAAACAAGCCCAAAGTTCAACGAGTATTGCCAAAAAAGTTTGAGTGAAAAATGGAAAATTTAACCAATAAAAAAATGATGGTCGAGTGATATTTGATTGATATATCAGATTATTTCGTACATCGTTGAATAAACATGCCCAAAGTTCAACGAGTAAAATTGCCAAATAACTTTGGGGCTGACAACCAAAACACATTTATTATAATTTTATTATTGTATGTTTGGTTGCCAGCCTTGCAGCAAAATATGTTAAAGCAATAGCAATACGTCAAAATTTTAGATTAGTTATGTATATAATAAATGACATCAATAGGTTTTTTAAATATTGTGCAATTTATAAACAATAACAAACTTATTGGAATGAAAATATACAGGCGACTTAGTAGCGAGCTTACAAAGTCAGCCTTTTTTTATAGGAGGGGGGGGGGCTAGCGACGTCTGGGGGGGACCCGGCCTCCCTAGGCCCCCCTGCCCCCTGTAGTTACGCGCCTGGGAGCAAGCATTTCTTACAATACCACCTTATGTCAAGGGGATTTCTGAGAAGATTAAAAGGATAACCAAAAACTATATTATCAAAACAGCCTTCAAATCCGGAAATACGCTTAGAAGATTTCTTACAAGAGTAAAACCCCTTGTAATGAAAACAAAAAAATTGTCTCTATTAAATCCCTTGCGAGTGTGCATGGCGAATCGTTCATTGGAGACACAAAAAGACCTCTTCCCGTACGAGCTAAATAACATCTGAAATAAAGTCAAAGAGGTGAAACTTCGAGATCAGGGATAGCGGAACATGTATGGACCAACCAACATAATATACAGTGGTCAAAAGCCAGGGTTTTGTACACGGAATAGCACTGGAGAAAACGAAAATTCGAAGACGCAGCTTTCATGAATCAAAATACCCATATATTTAGTAAACCAAGTATAGATATCCCCAATATCTGGACCTGGACGCCTCTTCTTGTCCAAAACCAACAGCTCAAACTTCACACTCCAATAAGCACGTAGCCGGAGCCATCAAGCTTCATTGCACATGGGTAGTATTTAAGACAGTAGCCTTAGAATTATAATTTTGTTTACACTTGAAAACGTTTAGAGATACTAACTAACCGAAACGTTGTGTTAAGTAATAAAATAAAGACAATGGAAGTCCGACAAGGTATTTTTTTTTTATATTATCATCAACCTTGATGCAAACTTTGCCCGGTATTTTGTTTATTAATGTATTACCTATACTTTAAAGATAAAACCTGAGATTATTCGTCGGTTTTTTTTATCATAACCGCCTTTTTCTTTTTAATCGACTTCAAAACGTTATCAATGTGACTTGACGTGTGTATAATGGCCTATATAGAGGTGGGTCGTTATTTAGATAACGCAATTCTGGAGCTGCATATTTTGATAACGCTTCAACGCGCCTTACCATGACGAATTAACTAGTCGTTCTTAGCGGAGCTTCCCTTTAAGAATGCTTATGTTGGACGGCAACACAAAACACATCGCAGCCCACGACTTGATTTAGTAATGGTGGCTGTACTGGTTGTCTACCCTTGAGTCCTCGTAATAGAAAATAGAACGTGTCGCTGGGCGGTTTGGAGTGAGGTGGAGCGTCGCTCCTGTGGAAACGACGCTTCAGAAGCGAAACTTCAGGTACAGACAATAGTGTTTCTAATTGCAACGTGTAACTACGAATAATGTCTTACCACTGAATCTTTTCTAGACCTCAATATCCTTGACATAATACGGATTCCATACTGTGTAGGCATAATCTATTTTTGCTCGGATATAGTTTTTATATAGTTTGGCGATATTGAATGATCTTTGAATGCCTGCTTTACAAGATGGACAAAAGAGTTGACCTTTTTGGGAATATTTACAATATGGGTTTCCCATTTTAAATTTGCCGTCACGGTAACACCCTTTTGCTCATCCACGACTGACAATACTGTGTTGTTCAATACATATTCTTCGCCTGGGTTATTTGGTCCCAGTATTAATACTGTGCATTTGGATTCATTCAAATTCATTCCCCATGTACTGAACCAATCCTCTATGTAAGGCTGAAGTTTACATGCCACACAAGGACATTCAAAAAAGTCTAAAACTATTTTGAGGTAGTAGTAGTAGTAAGTAGTAGTAGTAGTAGTAACATGTTTTATTTAGCAAAAAGCTACCATTAAATATTTTTTAACACATTTTTATAGATTTATTTTTAAATTTTAAAACGCAACCTTCTTTTAACAAAAACAGACAGAAAAGTTAAACATTTTGCAAATTGGATCAACTATTACGTATCATTTTGTTTTTTAATTAAATGTAATTTTAAAGTTTTTTTAAACAGTTTTAATGATTTTTGAGATTTAATAGAATTTTCCAAATTATTATATTCTATCAAACCTTTATAAAAATAGATTTATAAGCTAATAATGTTTTAGTCACTCTATCCACATAAAAATTTTGATTAGTTCGTGTTTTATAATTATGATGGTCATAATAAAAAAAACAAAATCTAAATTTTTCAACATAAAATTAATTTTTGTATATTTGTCACAATTTAATATATAAATTAATAATCCGCATTGCCTTATTTTGTAAAATTTGTATTTTATCAAATATTTCCCAACTAGCACAATATAAAATGGAAGAACAATAAAGAAAATGTGGGTATATAATAGTATTAAATACAGTTTTTTTAGAAAACAAACTTAAATTAGAAGTGATTCTTTTAAAATAACCCACGTTTCCGGCAATCTTCGATATAATACTTTCAAAAAAAAAAATCTTAATTTTGAATCAATGATTATTCCTAAATATTTAAAACTGTTTACTAATTCCAATTTTTTACCATTAATTACAACATTTTTTATATTTTGACAATTTAAATTATTACCCATAACCATACATTTAGTTTTTGAAATAATTTGAATATGTTTTTGATATATTTGTTTTTTGTGACCTGCTACTTAAATAATTTTTAAACCATTTATAAACGTTTCCGCGAATACCATACTGATACAATTTACTCAATAATCTAGCCCTGTCAATTGTTTCGAATCCCCGCTTAAAATCCAAAAATACAGCTATAACAGTTTCCCCTATATAAATGGTTCTATTCCACGTCTCAATCACACATTGAATGGCTGTCTCTATAGAGTACCCTTTTCGAAATCCAGCTTGAAAGGAAACTAAAATTTTGTTGGCATCAATGAATTCTAATAACTGTTCATATACGACTTTTTCTAATAATTTCTTAACATCCCATAAAACATTTACTGGCCTCATCCCATCCCATCTTTTAGTGTTTTTAATAGAGGAGCCAATATTTAAGGGTAGCTAAATTTACAAGGGATTTTCCATTGCAAGTCTGGTTGTATAGTACCAGATGTCCATTAGCGAGAAAATTGTCGGTTAAACGTTCTGGCCAATGTTGTTGTCGTCTTTACCATTTATTCGCTGCGCTGCGACAGGTCTCCACACAAATATTAAATACATAAAAAGTTTTAACGTCTCGATAGTAAGCGAAAACGACATGGCCTTAAAGCACGGCTATAAGTAATGACCTGCTGACCGACTGAGTAAAGCAGACGGTTGGTCGTCACTTAATTTGTTCATTATGCTTAATTAACGACGGAAAAGAGAGAGAGGAGATCATTGTACACAAAAATGTACAGGGTGTCTGTTTAAAGTGTTCTTAAGTAGGTATAGGCCGGCCTTATTTCCTGGAGGGAACACATCTTGATTGTTTAACGTTTAACCATTGTTTTCGATAGTTCTTGTTATAAATAGTTATTTTTCTGGTTTTATTTCACTGAATATCAAGTAAAAATAGCTAGAAATAAATATTGATCCACATGTGTTATTATACTCCATCAACTTTATCTTGATCCCTACAAGTTACCCCTTGCCAGGGAGGGCGCAAGCATGTCTGTCAAACTAGCAGAGAATACTGTAGACCACTGGGGCCAGTCAAAGAGGGGATAGATGGGTTAGCTAAACAACTTGCGCAAAGCAGATGGACAGAACTAACACCCTGTAGCGTCTCCAAGCAATTATGGACCCTATTTGATAAGAGGAAAAGCGCAGCGTTATTACAGCACAGTCGGAAAGACCTAAGAAATATCACTGCAGTAGTCACCGGACATTGCCTGCTCGGTAGACACGCCGAACGTATACAAATACCAGCTAAGTAATTCTGCAGAAGTTGCAGAGATGAAGAGGAGGAGGAAAGTATTCAGCTTTTCAAGTGTGAATGCCCCGGCCTCTCGAGAAGAAGGTTCAAGACCTTGGGCGAAACATTCTTTAATGATCTGGAGGAAGTAGCAGCTTACAACAGGGGTCGACTCACTTAGTTTATTAACAGCAGTGGTTGGTTTGAATGAGCTGCCAAGATTCTTCTACAATCTACGACGCTTTAACCATCAGACAGCTGACGCGGATAGAGGTTCCGCGGAACACGTGTGGTACCATAACGGTCCTTAAAGGACCACGTGAGACTGCTTGGACAGTGCCAGCGGTCTGCCACTCTAACCTAACCTAACCTACCGAATATATTATCTACAATAGACCTGGTGAATTGCCTTATTCTGAGTCATAGTTTTTATACTGCATAATAGATAAAGAAGAGGAGGAAAGTATTGAGCTTTTTAAGTGTGAATGCCCCGGCCTCGCGAGAAGAAGGTGCAAGGCCTTGGGCGAAGCATTCTTTGACTTTCAGTTGAGGGGCCCCGTTTTGATGCATTAACCAAACCTTTCGACGGTCTACTGACAGTGAAGTTCTCCTTTATACTTAAAAACGACAGGAACTCGCAATACGTACACCTTATGTCTTGCGGCTCGAATTCTACAATTAATTACATTACAGAACGATGTCATTTTCATTAATTTATAAATAAAATAAGCCTTATTAAAATATAAATTTTTAAAATAATCTGCTTCTTTACATTTAAAAGCAGATATAATCAAGTGCGACTACTGACGACTGTGTGCCCCCCCAAAAAATATGGTCGCCGTGTCACTGACGTCATAACGGATTTTTTGACATTATTAGTTGTTTGAGGATAAATTGTCATCGTTTCTTGATATTGACGGTTTCGTAACTTTTTGTGGGTAACTCCTAGCCGTCTCGATTTTATAAAAGTTACTGAGGTAACATATTAGCCTCTTCATAGAGGTACTTTAACGGATTCAAGTAGGAGGACGTCTCCGAGAGGCGAGGTCCACCACAGGCGGTGTCTTAAAGTCAGTTCAACTAAATTAATTGAGGTTAGTTTTTATTGTCAAATTATGACAAGGCTAGTTTTTAGGTTTTATGACAGAACGTTGACAGCTGTATATTTTCAGGGTAGTTTGTGTTTAAATCATTACAAGACGTCATAATGTCAAAAATTACTGCCATTTTGGTTTGTTCGGGTTTGTTCTCGGCTATACGATTGGTTTGAATCTTTACTAGCCTAGTAGTGGAAGACTGAGACCTACGTACATAATCCACGAGTTACACGCCAAAATTTCACCTGCTTTATTTAATGAACAGGCCTGCATTCTGATTCACTTACTCCTCCTTTAGACCAGGGTCGATAATTTTTGAAACAAAAAAAAATAATAGTAGGATGAAACCCATTGGAAAAGGAAGAGAATATAACAAAAATAAAAGGAAAAATAAATTACGGGCGATCCGAGGTCGGGAAGGGGGGGGGGGGGAGTTTTTAAGGGTAGAAAACGATTTATCTCGATTTCCGGCAAAACTACAAGTCCTATGGTTAAACGTTAAATATCAAAGTTGTAGGTAATAAGAAGATTTACAACTTTTGTAATTGCACTTTTTTCACATAACCTCAAAATTTATGTGAAAAATTCAAATAACCAAGTTTTTGGTTTTTTATTTTTATCTTTTACAAAAATTTTTTTTTATACACAAAATTTGGTGAAAACTTTCCTTTTTATGTCCCAAACACACTGTAATTTTTTTGATTTAAAATATTTATTTTTTAACCTTATTTTGACTTAATATCGAAAAAGCACCCTAATTTTCAATCGAAAATTCTCACGTCAAAATATCTGCTTTTTTAAAAAAGTCGGTGGGCTTTTTGTTCGTTGAAATCTCTACTTTCAGATGGTGTAAAAAAATACATTACTATGGTAAATTTAATTTTTTAAATAAACAATGACATAAGGAATAAGTAGAAATCGCCGTATTTAAAACAGTTTAAGCGTTTGTGCCTAGAATTTTTTTGCAACGAACTATACTTTTTGAAATGTTAAGCACGTGGTTTAAATCTTTATTAAATATAGATCTTTAAAGGAGACAAAACACAAAACCTTTTTTAAAAAGACGTGGTTGCGGTTTTCCAATTAAATGGTATCTTATTTCTTCGCGGTTTGATGAACGTCAATTATTTATTGTATTTAAAATACTAATTTTTAGATCAACCAACAAAAGGTTACTAATTATAACAAAAACGTTTTCATTTTTTTTTCGTGGTTTTATACAGGGTGTCCGGTAAGTATACGGCATACTCTCGGGAGAGTATTTATAGGTGAGGTCAAAATAACTCTACATTGTCATATAAAAAAACCTTAAGTGCCCCTTAACGGAGATACAGGGCCCCAAAGAGGTTCCCAGCGACCATTTCGAAAATCTGCTCAAGTAAATAAGAAGCAATGCGTTTACATTTTTAACATTCTTGCGTTTAAGTGATTTCCGAAATGTCAAAAAGTTCAGTTTTAAGCGCTTTTCATAATTTAACTTTACCTGCTTTTCTTAAGCTACAATCGACCCTTTCACAAGTTTTTCGGTGCGGCAAACACCGATTTGGAAATGTATCAGAATAAATAACTCTTCTTGCCTAAACACAATTACCGAATGCTTGTCCATAAGTTAGATACATGTGAGCATTCATGAGATGCAATAATTTATTTAATTATTTTAGTGGGTAGTGTTAATCTTAAAGTTATTTGATTAGTTATTGGGTTCAAGTAGGTTATGTTAATAAACTTGATTATTAAATAAATTTCGAATCAATGCTTAAACGTGATATACAATAACCTTATTTTTCTCGAAAACCGCTAATTCCATCGAGACAAATAATGTAGAGTGCATTTTTTAAATAAAAATAACTAAAGTATTAAAAGAAAAAGAAAATATAGTGGCATATCGGACAAGTGTGTAACTATATTTTATATTGGAATACACAGATATCCAAGTTCAATGGATACCCTGGGGCGGGTAGACCACGACGGCCGTTTCGTCCTTGTTGGAACTCGACGGGCAGCCAAAACCCAAGCAATTCCAAGAACGACAGAAAAATGTACTAAAAGCCTACTTGTAGAATCAAGGCGGCCCTCAATACACCTTAGCGCCATCCCACGGAACCAACTCCAATATAAAAGATAGTTACACTGGTATAATCGAAAGGTAGACAACTAAATAAACCACGAAGTGCAACCACAATCCAGTATAGGGAACGCTATTTGCGTTTTCACCGAAAACATCTGCCATTTTGCAGACAAGAAACAGATCAACGCTGGCACCCACCAGAATGAGTGCAATCCGTTTGAGTTTTAAGCCATAAAAATGTTTAAAAGATGATATAGTGTCCGCGAAAATAATTAAAAGAAAAAGAAAATATAGTGGCATATCCCATATATAACTAAAGTATTTAAAAAATCAGTTTTTAGCTTTGTAAAATGACACCTGTCAAAGTGTTGGCCCAACAAGTGTGGTGGCAAGTCCGTTCCTGACTCTCCGGACGATGTAAAACATCTAATGTAGTACGGTTTTATGAGTCTCTATGGCCTACCAAAAATACTAAAATTTTATTAAATTATACTAAAATTTTATTAAATTATACTAAAATTTTATTAAATTATAGGTACCTACGTGTCGGTTTAAAAGTTAGAGCCGAAAAGTTAAGTCGCTGGGTACCTCTTTGGGGCCCTGTTTTTCCGTTAAGGGGCACTTTAGGTTTTTTTATACGACAAAGTAGTATGCCATATACTTTCCGGACACCCTGTATAACTACTCGTAAGTTATAAAGTTTCCTTTAAATTAAATTTTAATTAATTATTTCTACAGTGTCACCAGTAAAGTCCGCATCATATGGTATTTTTTTTTATTATTAGCTTTATTCGAAATTTAACTTTGGCATCAAGTTCTGCCTTCGATCGGGATGAAAATTAAGCAAAAAAATAGTAGTCACGTAATTCACATTATCTGTCAATTTTTTATTTTTTCCAAAAAATAATTCAAAAGTGGGGTTATTTCTGAAAATATCGAAAAAAATTATTGGAAAAAGTTTTTTTAAATACAGTTTAGCTGCATAAGATAATATTGATTTTTTACCTATATTTTGTAAATTGCACCACTTTTGCAAAATAAGACTCAACGCAATCTACATAAAACTTCTTAGTTTTGACAATGCTTTATTTCAGATACATTTTCTTTAAAGTAGCGTCATATTAAATGTGTGTTTTTCTACAAAATCAAAATTGGGCTATTAAAATTTGGTCGCATGTGATGCAAAGTTTATTTATTTTTGACCCTGCATAAGGTAACCTTATAAAATAAGTATTTTTCAAAACGTAGTTTGTGTCTGAAAGTAATACATCTTAATATTAAGACAAAAAAGAACACAGTGTCATCGGTCAATTTTAGTTTAACTTAACGTAAAGTTTATCTATTTTCAACGATTTGATTTAAAACCCCTTTACTTTATTTGTTATTTTTTTAATTTCAGACACAAACTACGTTATTTTGCATGTGGGCTAGAAACTGCATTAAAAAAAACTTTTTCTAATCACTTTTTTCGATATTTTCAGAAATAATCCCAGTTTTGAATTACTTTTTGGAAAAAATTAAAATTTGACAGATAATGCGAATCACGTGACTACTATTTTTTGGCTTAATTTTCATCTCGATCGAAGCAGAACTTGATGCCAAAATCAAATTTCGAATAAAGCTATTAATAAAAAAAAATCCCATATGGTGCGGACTTTACTGGTGATACTGTATAAGTGCTCGTAAGTTAAAAAGTTTCCTTTAAATTAAATTTTAATTAATTACTTCCGTCTATGTTTAGATCCTTCTACATTGTGAATTTTAGGAGTACATTCCAATTACTTATACCATTAGTGGTCAACCATGACCACACATAATGAACACATCAACGCGAGAACCGCCATTAACATTTTTTCAAATAATATAGGAAATATTTACAATGGATAATTTCACAATTTAAAAGCCAGTTTCACACATCTACTTCACGATACCTCGCCCAGCCACGTGGGCTTATCAATAACCAGGTCTCCGGTGGTCTCACCCATGGCCATGGTCAAGGTACCTACATAAGTCGATTGCCTCTACTTGACCCAATTTTTCAACGTTTTCGGCAGATTAAAAAGCGGAAGTCGAATGCTATAGCGACAGGTTCGGACTGGGCCTCCGGTCTATCAAATAGAGCTTTTGATACCGTTATAGAAGCGTCGCTGTATGTGTTAGGTTTCATTACAAATGATCATTCAGTAAAGCAACTATTTATCTAACTATTTATTCAAATTTAATTTCAAATTAAATTTATTCTACTAAGGATCATACATTATGATTTAAGGTTCGTCATATAAACTATAAAATTAACTAACTTAGGAGGCAGTTTACCTTAAATTTCAGACTACAAACATTAAATCTACGAGAAAAATCTAGAAGGTCAAAACCTTTTACACAAATATGACATCGTTTAGGCATTTAAAGTATCTTAAAGCATTTTTATAAGAAAATCCTTTAGTTTTCTTCCAAATATACCTCTTGTTGTGGATTGTTTGATTTCTTCTGTTAGTTTATTAAAAATGTTGATGCAGGCATAGTGGGGAGATTTTTCATATCGTGTTGAAGTGTGTCTAGGGACTATAAGGCCATTTGCGTTTATTGTAGGATAGTTGTGATTGTTTCTGTTTTCTTGGAATTCGTTTTTGTTCTTGTATACATATGTGGAGCACTTTAGGATGTATATTCACGTGACTGTGAGGATTTTGTGTTTTTTGTATATTTCTCTGCATGTTTGTGTTGGTTTCAATCCAAAGATGAGTCTTATTAGACGCTTCTGTGCTTGAAATACTCGGTTTATGTTTACTGCTTGTCCCCATAGTAAAATATTATAGCTGAGATGAGGATAAGCTAATGCGTAGTAAGATGTTATTTAAGTAGAGACAGGCACTGTGTGTTTCTTAACTTTAGTATAGCGTAGTAAGCTTGTGCAAGTTTTGAGCATACATGATCCAATTGAGGTTCCCACGATTGTTTGGAATCAAGATACGTTCCCAAAAATTTGGAAGAGGATGCTGCCTGGTTCAATTGCATTTTGGGAGAAGTTTTGTAGAAATGAATGTGAACCGTTTTGTCCTCGTTTAGTATAAGTTGATTCGAAAAACACCATCTGTTCATTTCTTCTGTTACTTTTTGTATTTTCCTGTATTTAAACTACCCTAAGAGTTAAACTACCCTTAGAAAAAATTTTGCATTATCTCCACGAATATCAATATCAAAAGTGTTATATAAAAACTCGACCTATTTTATTTAAAATCTTTAAAGACTCAATAGAAATTTTTTTAATAAATATGAGGCCGTTGACTATTCTCAGATGTGCATCAGTATACCATCTCTCTTCGTGTCCACTCCTCTGCCAAGCATATCGAAGTAGTGAAAGAAGAAATTATATTCGATGGTGATTCCTATAAAGCGGTAGTACTCATTATAAAAAATGTTTTTTTTTGCTTAAATTACCTATTGGTTTATTTGAAAATTATTCACTTGTAAAAGTTGTATCATACATTCATAATCAGTGCATATTAATGTCTTGGTATGTTTACAAATGGCTTGGAATGCACGTAGGTGTAAGACCTGTCTCGTAGTACTACAGAAGGTGAGCCAGTGGATCTTTAAGAAGAATTAGAACACCGCGTTTTATTGCATGTAGCGTTGATGGATGTGATTCATTATTTTTATAATAATATACCATTAAACTAAAAGTATGGATTTGGGAGGAACAGAATAGTACTAAATATGTATAGAGGGATGAAGCTCCATGCTGTTTGAAGGTAAAATGTCGGTCTAAACAGTTTTGGAGCTGATCATAAATCTAATAAAGATAACTCAAAAAGTTTAAAGCATTTATTCGCCAATTTATCCAAAATATTTAGAATATCTAGATGCACAATAATAATAATTGTCGCGTAAATACGAAACTCACAACTTAAAAAAATATCGGCTGATTTCATATCCACTCTCTGTATGTAGAACGGCTAGCCGCCATCTGGTCCTTATTAATATCTCATAAACTGGTACCACCTTATTATTGCTCAAAGAATGGTAGTACCTAAGTATAGAAGAATAAAGGTTACGCGTGAAACAAAAGACAGGTTGATACGTGGGAGTTGTTTTCACCGAGGCGCTGGTTGCTACACAGGCTGTTGTTATCGGTAACTTTTTGCGATGCTGCTAAATGATTATTTTAATGCTAGGTAGCTAGTAGCAGCCTGTGGGACCGCTTGATGCTAGACAAGTTAGCCTGTGAGGATTATATTTTTCCTTCTTCTTTTTCTTTCTTTTTTTTCCTTTTTCTTTTTCTATTCTCGTCTTGAACACGGTAGCTCTAAACAATTGTTTGAAGGAGCTTAGCATTCAATAAAGTAGTTCATTGAATACCATCTCCTCGGATTCTTTAACCATTTGGTTCTTCTTTTTTCGGGTGGTGCAGTATATCAATCCTTGGTAATGTAGACCAGGGCTGAAGCCTTTGAAAATGGTAAAAAGTGACCAAAAAAATAGTAGGATAAAACCCATTGAAAAAGGAAGAGAATATAACGAAAATGAAAGGAAAAATAATTTACGGGCGATCCGAGGTCGGAAAGTGGAAGGGGGTGAGTTTTTAAGGGTAGAAAACGATTTATCTCGATTTCCGGCAAAACTACAAGTTCTATGGAAAAACATTAAATAGCAAAGTTGTAGGTAATAAAAAGATCTACAACTTTTATATTTACACTTTTTTCACATAACCTCAAAATTTATGTGAAAAATTCAAATAACCAAGTTTTTCTTTTTTATTTTTATCTTTTACAAACATTTTTTTTTTCACGAAATTTGATGAAAACTTACCTTCTTATGTCCCAAACACACTGTAATTTTTTTGATTTAAAATATTTATTTTTTCACCTTATTTTGACTCAATATCGAAAAAGCACCCTAATTTTCATTTTTTGAGAACATTTACCATAGTAATGTATATTTTTTTACACCATCAGAAAGTAGAGATTTCAACGAACAAAAAGCCCACCGACTTTTTTAAAAAGCAGATATTTTGACGTGAGAATTTTCGATTCAGCAAAATTGCTGATTATATTCATTTAACACACTTATTTTACAAGTTACAGAATTTTTCAAAGAGGACAACCATTATTTTTAACCTTAAATTATCTGAAAAATTTATAGTTAATTTTTTTGTACGTTTGCAGTTCGGCCTGATAAATAAAATAATATTTTTGATTCAGTTAATGATGCTTAAAATTAACAACAAGTTCAACAAATTTCATACAAGTAGAAATTGGGTTTAAACGATAATATTTCTGCTAAATTAATTATTGTGCCATAAAGAAAACTTAATGAGTGGAAAAATAGAAACATAAATGGCAGTGAAGAAAGTGGAGGAAAATTATATTATCATATGAAAAGTTAAATGAAGCGTCTATTAATATCTTTAAACTATAGGAAAAGGTATGTCCCAATTTGATGAAATTCAGAGACAGCGGAGAGCCAAAAAAATAGGTTTACACGTTAGAAATGTTCTATTTGAATTCGTTCCATTTCATTTAGTTGGTATGTTTGATTCTCAATATTTATAGCCTTAATTCGTATTTATTTATTTATTACAAAAAATATACTATATCATCGGCTTATGGCACAACTCTCATAGAAAGCTAAAAAAATAGCGGACCAAGGACAGTTCCCTGAGGAACGCCGATTTTTACTACACTATGTTCGCTTAGTGTATTACTGATTTTTACCAGTTGTTCCCTGTTTGATAAATAGCTGTCAAAGATGTTCAACAGTACCTACACCACGAATACCAGATGTTTCAAAACGACCAGGAGCTTTCTATGGTTAACAGTGTCAAAAGCCTTGGCCAGGTCTAAGAAAACTGCACTGCATTTTTTGTTTGTATCCATACCTTCCGAAAATGTTAATACATGCACATGGCATCAGTTGTCGCTTTATCAGCCCGAAACCCAAATTGGCGCTTGTGTAAAATATCGTTTTCGTAAAAAAATCTATTAAACGAATTTTAGGCATTTAAAAAAAATCTTAGTATAGAAGCGGGGCAAACAAATGGAAACTACTTCGTGCTTAGTGTACCACGAGACGACAAATCTGGCACTTTTTAAACAACTCTCAGTCTCGAACAAAACAATTTTCAAAAGTAAGTTAAAATCCGGCAGTTCTGGCACAGTGTTGCTAACACTTAACTCACACATGACCAAAATAATAGTACCTACCTATAATACCTAACAAATACGCATGCGTCACTGGAGCCGAATTCAAACGAAAACGAACGACCACGGTGCCCTTCGCGGTTCTTGCCGTTGCCTTTAAATTTGAATCATGTTTTTAGGGTCGCATATGCATACAAAATACAATTTTAAAACATTATAACGTAGATAGACCCTTTTTGAGTATTGTAGGCACAAAACGGGAACGCTGGTTGCCTGCGCGTGGCGGAACAGAATGCACGCAAGTGCAAAAATAGGTCAGTTAGCGGCGTCAGACTTCTAAAAACAAGTGTCTGTTTTGATTACCTGTCTTTCTTAGTAAAAAATATGTGGACTATGTTTTTTATATAGTTTAAATTATAGTTTAATGTTGTTTTAACTGGATAATTAATAAAACGTGTTTTTTTTTTCATAAACCATTGTGGAATTGTAATATTTGTTTCGTATTTGTGTATGTAATAACCTAACAGCAAAAAACAATATAAATGTTTTAATATTATAGTTTGCGATATTATTGTTTGCATGTAAATGGTGAAAATGAAGCTAGATTGTTTTGATTGACACCGGCACGATTTTGAAATAATCATACCGAAACCAAAGCAGTGTTCCAGGGTGCAAATCAAACTACCATAGCTCCTTAAAACAAAGTAAGAAACGTTATCTGCCTTTAAATTTCCGGCCAGTTATTGTTTTATAGAAGAAAAAAAAGGATTAAAAGCAATTCCCAAAGACAACTGGACACCATCAAAATAGTTTACTCACTATATTTTATTAAAAGTGGCATAATATTATACCTAATTCGCGAAAACAATTATCGTTTATGAAATGGTTCTCTGTATAAAACATTTCAACCAAAACTATAAAGGTTATAAAAAAAAGGTTAACTTATCTTTTGGTCCTTTTTTCTATTGTTTTTCGGCAACGTCTCCCGATCTTTCCCTGGCTACCTTGCAATATCGGTAATAACGCTAGCTATTTTATCTAGTGGTACTAAGTGGATTCTTCAGTCTGTGAACTATGACAACCATATTTCAAGCAGAGGTTCATGCAATTGAAATGTGTGCATGTGCAAGACTGCTGATAGATCAACGGTATGCACATAGATCAATCAAGATATTCTCTGACAGTCATGCTGCATTCAAAGCTCTTGAATCGAGATGGTGTACCTCCAAAACGGCGTGGAGCTGTCACGAAACACTATCCGAACTAAGTCTGAACAACAAAATAACCCTAATATGGATACTGGGACAGATGGGTCTGGAGGGTAATGAGGCTGCCGACAAGCTCGCTAAGAGAGGTACCTACAGCAATAAAATTCACAGGACCCGAGCCGGTAATAAGTATATCTCATGCTACGGCCAGGAAAACAATACTAGCTGAAGCAAAAAGCAAATGGGAAATACACTGGTTAAATCTACCAGGTCTAACACACTCAAAAGCATTTATAAACATCCATATTATTCTAAACGAACAATTAACTGACAAACTACTAGTGCTCAACAGGTCATGCCTTAAAGCATTAGTGAGATTGTACAGCGGCCACTGTAGATTGCGACACCATATGTATAAAATTGGAATAGCCCCAACTGATGAATGCCGGCTTTACATGGAAGATGCAGAAACAGCAGGACACGTACTGTGCGCTTGCCCCGCAGCAGAAAGAATCAGATTTGCCCTATTCGGCGAGGTGACTCTGCTGCCGGATGGCATGGAAAATGTCTCTGCCAATACCATCATTAACTTCATCAAAAGTTAGACCTATTGGGGGAAATATAGACAAGGTGTGAGTCACAATAGATCGCATGGTCGCAGTCTAGGGTTAGCTGTAACCCACTCACTTTTAACCCAGCCTAACTGGATTCTTTTAAAAGTTTATTGTAAATTCTAATCAAAATCTTACGCTTTTGCAAGATTTCTTCTTCCCGCATATTTTTGTCTCGTTTCACGAGATTCTCACAGAAAAACTCTCGTCTCACAGGAGACATGATCACTCTCGTTTTCCTCTCGTCTTGTCTCGTGAGAGTGATACACTAATAAGTATGTAATAAGTAAAAATTTATTTTTTCTCTTTCCTTAATTAAATCGACATTTAGAAAAAAAATCCACTTGAACATTTCGATAAACAATATCATTAAACAACACTTATCACGCTATAATGGCGGGTAAGCAAGTAATATTTTAAGGCATAACATACTTTTAATACTAGACATTAAATCATAAGTATTAATGATAATTTATTACTGTCGACTGTATGTTTAATCTTCGCTTTGCGTGTACGAACATAATAATTTGGGATTAAGTTATTTATTTTAATGTGGTGCTAATTAGAAGATATATAAAACGCGGCGGCCTATTTGATATTAGGGATAATAAGTTTTTTACGTACAGTTGACTACAGATAATTTCGTACACTAAACTGTGAGACTGTAAATGCAACTTTTTTACCTTTATTACCTTTGTAACGTATTAATTGTTATCATAATATCGGTTCAAGTATTGTCATTATCTTATTTGATTTAAAAATGCCTCATTTAAGTATTATTGAAAAAGCAAGAATAATATTTTTAGTAGAAATTGGGTGGTCTTACGGAAAAATTGCTCATCATTTTAGAGTAACTAGAAGTACTGTTCAAGGAATTGTAAAATGATGGCGCCATCATCAAACACTTGAAAGGCCTGTTGGGTCTGGTTTAAATAATAGAAAATTATCAAATGAAGAAGATCGAAATTTGGTGAAGTATTTAAGGCAAAATCCATTTGAAACTGCAGTATCCGTTTTGCACATAACAGGATTTCCAGCTTCATCTAGAACTGTGCAACGCCGAGTAAGACAATGTTCCGAATTAAAAAATCGAGCAGCTGCATTCAACCCGTTTTTAGAAAATAGTTACTAGGAACAAAGAATTGGGTTTGCTATGCAATATTTACCAGAAAATTATTGTTTTTTGACCAAATGTTATCTTTTCCGATGAGAACACTTTTCAGTCTACATAATAGACCACCAAATTCCCGATATGATGAGAAGTATACTCAAAAAAAAGCAATTCAGTGGACGTTTCTCCGTTAATGCGTGGGCATGGATAAGTGTTTACGGTGCAGGTGTATGTGGGAATATTGGTGCAACACTAAACAGCAATATATATCTTCAGACTTTGGAAAATGTTATTCTTCCTTCAGCCGCGATAGTTTTCGAAGGAAATAACTTTTTTTTTTGCAGAAGTAATCCATTATCTCAAAGTGGAGTTGTAGAAATATAGAGAAAAAACCCCATAGTCGTCTCCACAAATACTTATATTAAAAGACTCACATTAATGTATACATGTTTCGGTACTAAGGAGTACCATCATCAGCACCGAAGGGCCAAAATAAATATAGAATGAATAGAAAGAGAAAGGACAAGTCAGATTAACGTACTTACCCCAAGTGCCACTGTTAATATACGAATGTAAAAGATTTTTTTTAAATTAAAAACTAAAAACCATAAATAAGACGAGGACATTTTGAGTGATTAGATGAAAACAGATTAAAAAGTGGTAGTAAAATAAAATTAGAAAGGAATCAATTTTCCTCCTCTACCCTACATTGTAAACCAAATAACAAACTGATTATACTGAAAGTCAAATGTAGGATATAAAAAGGTCATTGCTTGACTTCGATGGATTATTCTTATATTTTATTCTTCTTTTTGCTTAAGTTAAAAAAATGTATCATTGTATTTAAATTTTTTGAGTAAATTGAAAAAATTGTTGATTCTGCGCCCTCTAGCTCTCGCAACGGAATTCGATGCCAAACCAACGCTTTGACATAACTAAATGACGAGGTGAATAATATGTACTTCTTTACACAATTCACATTAACTCACTCCCATTCTTAATCCCTCTCGATTATTTATAAGTCTGAAGTTAGTCCGTATTTTTAATACAACATCAAGTTAGCGGCACTATGGCTCTGTAAATTCTCACCTCGTATCTTTCCAGACCAGGCAAATATCTTACCAATTATATGTCATTGATAATAAATATTTTTTACGGCTTATTAACTTTCCTTGTTTACAAAGTCTCAAAGAAGAATGAGAATAAATCTCAGGAGGCCGATTACGCAAGTGTCATTTTGCCCCACTGACATAATTTCCCAAGTCGCTTGGGTTTGGTCTTTGACCATCTTTATTCAGAAATCCATTATTCATATTTGGGAAGTTTTCGTATCGTAAACGGTAAACATTTATAACGTCACCGATAAATATACAACAGTATTTTGCAGAGGTTCTTAGCGGAGTAAAAATAATTGAAATTTTGACGTTTAACCTATGGATTGCGCATGTCACAGCCTTCTACTACTAGGTAATGTGTCAAACAAGTTGTATAGCCGAGAAGGAAACCAAAATGGCATTTGATTTTTTTCCTAATTCAAACAACCTAATCTGAAAATGTACCGATGTCAACGTACTGTAAAACGTCTGGTCATAATTTGACAAACAAAACTATCCTTAAATTATTTAGTTGAACTCCGTGCCGCTTACTTTAAGACGCCGCCTGGGGCGGATTCTCACTCCTCGGAGACGCCTTTCCACCTGGATCAGTCAAAGGGACTTTGCGAAGAGGCTAGTATATTATGCTCTCTCCATCACTTCTTTAAAATTTACTTTTAAAAATGAGCATTAATTTGGGACTGATCTTGTTATCCGATGTGAAGTTACACCTATTGTCCAAACTTTGACAGGAAACTGTTGAACTTTGTAAAACAAAAAAAAACAAAGACAACAATTGGGGCGACAATAGGCCAAAAGGGTGCAGTGTAAGAAGCTTGGGTCACGCGCTCGACCCCCGCCTATAATCAACCAACATTGTCCACTATATTGTAATAGGTCCCTCTTGTTCACAACAGGCGTCAATGTGGGAAGCCTATTGCGTCTCCAGTCTCCACGGTGTGATCTGAAGAATGTTGCTGCAGAGTCTGGGGGGTCAGTATCAGAAGTGTTACTCCACGGAATACCCTCTGTATTACCGAATCATCTGATTCAAGGCGTCCTCCAATCCATCCGGATCGGTAGTAGATATGTATTCCTTTCGTGAGTCATAGTCCACATAAAAACCTTCACTTGGTTCAGGTGTAGCTCACTTCTCGAGAGAGAGTTCCACAATTGTATCGTAGCAAGGTCGCCTTTCCCCTCCCGTGTTTTGCAATCGAGAATGAGAGTTTGTGGCCTGGTCAAGGGAGCTAAATAAGGCCTTCAAACCCGCTGGAGATCGAACCAGGTACAGTTAACGACAGATAATTTCATACACTAAACTGTGACACTGTAAATGCAACTTTTTTACCTTTATAACGTGTTAATTGTTATTATGATATCTGTCAAAGTATTGTCATTATCTTATTTTTGCTTTAAAAATGCCTCATTTAAGTATTATTGAATAAGCAAGAATAATATGTTTAGTAGAAATAGGGTGGTCTTATGGAAAAATAGCTGAGCATTTTAGAGTACCTAGAAGTACTGTTCAAGGAATTGCAAAAACATGGCGCTCTCAACAAACACTTGAAAGGTCTGTTGGGTCTGGTTTAAATAATAGGAAATCATCAAATAAGAAGACCGAAATTTGGTGGAGTATTTAAGACAAGATCCATTTGAAACTGCAGTATACGCTATACACATAACAGGATTCCCTGCTTCATCTAGAACTACGCAACGCCGAGTAAGACAATGTTCCGAATTAAGAAATCGAGCAGCTGAATCCAAACCGTTTTTAAAAAATAGTGATGGGGAACAAAGAATTGGGTTTGCTATGCAATATTTACCATTTTTTTTTGCAAAATGTTATCTTTTCCGATGGGAAAAAATTTCAGTCTATATATAATGGAAGGATTCGAGTATATAGACCACGAAATTCCCGATATGATGAGAAGAATACTCAAAAAAAGCAAATCAGTGGACGTTTCTCCGTTATTGTATGGGCATGGATAAGTATTTACGGTGCAAGTGCATGCTGGAATATTGGTGGAACACTAAACAGTAATATATATCTTTATATTTTGGAAAGTGTTTTTCTTCTTTCTGCCGCGATGGTTTTTGAAGGAAATAACTTTATATTTCAGCAGGATAACTACCCTGTGCATACTGCAAGAAATATAGGAAACTAGTTTAGACAAAACAACGTAACATGTGTGATCGGTGCTCAAGAAGTCCTGATTTAAATCTAATTGAAAATGTTTGCGGATTGATGGTAAAAAAAGGTACAAAATAAATTTTAAACCTCAGAATGAAATAGAGTTATTTGATAAAATAGAAATTTATAGAAATATTAGTTTTTTTTTATTGCTTGTTAATAAATTTACCCTTTTTGGCTTTATACATTTGTAGTTTTCCTAGTATTATTTTATAAGTTTCTTATTTCGCGGCTGTAATTTAAACACAAACATATTTAGTAATAACCATTATTATTTATGGTAAAAAATCGTACATACAATAATTTATATGTATATAGCTAATGTTCTATCCAGGTAAAAGCAGCAAGGTGAGAAACCCGTTTTACCCAATTTTGTTGTAATTGAGTTATGTAAGGGTGGAGTGTACGTTGCGCTTGCGATGCGGTATCGCTACCGCTGGGAGAGTATGTCGAAGTTCTAAAACTCTCCAATATTTAAATTGTGTTAAAAACAGTTATACCAAACACATGAAAAGAAAAAGTGCTTGTGAACGTTCGGCGGATATCAATTTATTCATGTTAAATAGATTATTTGACAATATTTACCAATCATTAAAAGTTGTATGGAGTTAAATGATTTTTCTTGAATGACATTGTTTGGCTAACCCAATAATAATGGTTTCTATCAATCAAGACAATCAAAGTGACTAATTAAATTTGAAAAAGTGATAAATATAATGTCATTTTTGTCGCATTTCTTTTATTGGCAAACTAACAATTACCTAACCGCACATTGAAAATAGGGCCTTAAATAAAGATTTAGTCGAAAATATTCTACCAAATCCATCTTTAGTCCGTTTTCTTTAGGGATAAAAGGAGAGCAGATACTATTTTATATTACAGTACTTAACAATAACACTCATGGAATGAGGTTAGTTTTAGGACATAAAAGACTAATTTTGATATTTACAAAAGACTTTAAGTCTGTTCAATGACCGCTGACCGTTACGTCATATTCTCCATATTTGCGGTACGACGTAAATTAATTTAGTCAGTTTGACTTACCGGTGGTAAAGGTTGTGATTTTTCTTAGGCTTGATTTACATAAAGACGGATGCTGTGAACAAGTAAAATACAACCGCGTTTTTTCAAATTTTTAATTACTATTTTTATATTGGTAATGAGGTCAAAAATAAGTAGTTTATTTAGGGTAAAATATATCATGGGATGAAACGTTTTCGAAAATCAGTATGCAATTTTTAATTAGTTTAAATTTACTGAAAAATAAATAAAACACATTTATAAAATTTAAAATTTAATTATATATTTTTTGTCTAGTGCATCTCTAGTGCATCAGTCGATAAATTTTGTTTCAGATATTCTCATTTTATTATATTCTTAATAATTAAAATAAATCATCTCCGGAAGGATCATCATTAGATTCATCCAAGTTAACAATATGGGAAAGAGGATCTAAAACCTCAATAAACCTTTCCCGTTCCCACATATCATTTATAATTTTATTTGTGTGTGTTTAATAATTTTCTCATTTTTCCACTGTTATATTTTCTATGGCTTCATTCCACACACCGATAAGTACGTCATTTGTTACAGGATGCATAGAAAATATTTTTGCATCATGATAGCGCGTACGTTCCGACCAATTTCAATAGGATTAAAATGGCAATGATAAGGAGGAAGTCTTAAAACTCGATGTCCATGTTGCAATGCTTGTTTGTCCAAACATCTAGTTGGTGTGTTTAAATTGATCATAATAAAATAAAATTACATAATATCAAGAACTATCACTACTTCATACTTAGTAAAAATACGAAATACCCGGTATTTTACCCTTATACAGGGTGTTTTTTTAAGGTCGACGAGCGGCCATATCTCGGAAACTACTGGGCATAGAAACTCAGGAAAAGAAAAATGATAATATAAGTGGCCATGAGAAAATTCTGGAAATAATTTTTAAGTTCCGCATTTTGCCGCAAGAGGGCGTAATTAAAAAGTTAATTTTTAAATTTTACATAACTCCGAAAATTCCACATTAAGGTATATGTTTGATAACACCATTTTAAAGCTTGGACAATTATGCATCATTTTGGTCTTATGCTCATTGGCGTACCGACTTTAATAAGAGTGGGGGAAGCTGTTGAAAGTGTAGTATATAAACGACTTATCCGATTTTAGCAAACTAAAGACTGTTTGGAAGAGAAATGTATGCACTTTAACTAATCGTATTTAGTTGTCCATAATAGTTCTCAAAAAAAATGCTAGAGGGCGCAATTTGCAATAGCAATACATTTTTTGATTTTACTCCGAAAAAATAAATCATACGGTATAATTATGATACCATAATCGAAAAGTAGATGAAATTTGCTAGAAAAAATATTGAAACCGCAGCTCGATATCTCCGTTCGTTTCAGAGTTATTGCCAAAACAATAATTTTAAATACAAATTGCGCCCTCTAGCAATTTTATGAGAAACTATATTGTACCATTAGATACGACAATTGAAGGTTCTTCCAAACAAGCTTAAATTTAGTAAAATCGGATAAGTCGTTTAGAAGTTACAGCGATTTTAATGTTTAAACTTTCAATAGCTTCTCCCACTCTTATCAAGTAAAACTGTAAACATTAAAATCGCTGTAACTTCAAAACGACTTAACCAATTTTACTAAATTTAAGCTTGTTTGAAAGAGAAAGGTAAGTACCTTCAATTGTCGTATCCAATGTATAAGATAGTTTCTAATAAAATTGCTAGAAGGCGCAATTTGTATTAAAAATTATTGTTTTGGCAATAACTCTGAAATGAACGGAGATATCGAGCTGCGGTTTCAATATTTTTTCTAGCAAATTTCATCTACTTTTCGATTATGGAATCAGTTTCCGAGATATGGCCGCTCGTCGACCTTAAAAAAATACCCTGTATGGGGCATATTAAAATCACACAATGGTCTTTAAACACATTTCACAATTCACTAAACTACACAAAACAAGAAATCCATAAATATTAAACACCCACAATCCACAATAGCAAAAAAACAAGAAATCATATGTGTGAAGTTAGCCACGTTTATTAGCAAAGTTTATGCAGCAGCGAAATTTTTTGGGGCACGTGTCAATTCCGCCTGTAGAGTTTGTAAAGGAATTTAAATTTTTTTTTCGGCAACCGTCCGGGAAGTACCCACTTCCCGGACGCTTTTTCTTTGAGAAAGTAGCATTTCTCCGGCCTAGTCCGGCAAGTACGCACGGAAGAAACACATCAATATTAGCAATAATTGCTCGAATTTTAATATAAATATTAATATAAATAAGAATTAGAATATTTCTGTTAGTACCTATATTCTGTTCGAATTTCAATATTTAATACAAATAAGAATTAAAATGTTCGAAATTTTGTTCTACAAAGAAATATAATAAAGAAATGTGTCTCATTGATTTGTTATTCTACACGGTTGCCGAAAAAAAAGTGTACGCAACACGTCCGAAAACAGTTTTTCTCGCCTACGCCTACGGCTCGTCCTAGAATTTTGTCAACTCGTCCAAAAAAAACAGTATTTTCCGGACTTGTAACGTAAATTACTATTAGTGACGACGATTAAAATTCTACCTTTTGGATTTATCGTCATTAAAACTAGCCCATAGGGGTAATTATACGAATTTTCAAAAACCAAGAGGAAAAAGTTACAGTATAAAAACTTCGAAAAGTAGCGTTTGTTAACGAATTTTAATTTTTTTTAGTGGCAAACGCATTTGTTCATCCATAAAACTTAACTTTTGTGACACCGTGACTTTGCTTCGTTTTTACAATTCAATTTACATTTAAAATCAGGACTCTTTGAGAAAAATGGACGATTTCTTCGAATTAACTTTTGTTTGCTCACGAAAAAAGCTGTACCGAGGCGTACAAAATTTTAGCAAATCTTGCCGCATTGTTATGTCCCAGAAGTGGTACGTCCGGTACGTGTGTAATACAGACATAATGATCCCACTTTAGAACGCACTTCTTCGAATCAATTTATAGATAAACAAGATTTTTCCGTCAACATACTTAAAAGAAGTATAGTGACATTGATAAGAGTAGACTTACCGTTGCGGAAGCAAAAAACAAACCGTATGTTGTCGTGTGCGACTTAGAATTATCTGTATATTTTAAAGTTAAAATCTAGGTGCATCGAAGTCCCGGGCAAATGTGGTTTATCGAAATGAAAATTTAAAATATCATTTCGAATGAAAACTGGTGACACACTGCTGCCAGTAGGGTTGCCACCTTTCTAGTAAAGTAAAAAAGGACAAATTCAAGAAAAATGCGTCTAGTAGGTTTGCCAAATTCAATTTAATTGAATGACTTCTATAGCTTCTATATACACTGCGCGCCATATTTAACGCATAACGAAAAAATTGCCACAATTTTGATGTTATATATTTTCCAAATTTGTGGTTCGTTTTTAATAATTTTTTTTCTAATTGTAGGTTTTTTCCTTAAGCATATCACTGCCTTTGTTGTTTTGCTTAAAAAAGTAACTTTGGTATAATACCAGGTGTTATAAAACTGTTATGTTTTTTTTACGGAAATTCAAAACACCCTGTGGGATTTACTAGCCATTGCAAGTTATCGCAATTACAGCCAAATGAAAGTCCCATGTTTCCTTTACATTTTCTTTTTTGATTCATTGGTTTATCTATGCTTTTTCATGAAATATTCAATTTTTAGTTCAACGTGATTTTTATAAAAAAATGTTTAGTTAAAAAATACAAAATAAACGAAATGCTTTGATTAATGCAACAGCGAGAAAAAACAAATTATGAAGTAAATAAAGAATCAATATCTGGTATTTATTAATGTTATTGAATCCACAAAACAGGGCAAAAAAATACAGGGAAAAAAATTGTAATTTCTAAAAGTATTTAAAAAAATTAAATATGAATAATTAGTAGCGAGTATTGCCTCCCCTTGCTCTAATGACTACTTCGCATCTTCTTGGCATACTTAAAATCAGATTTCTGATTTCATCTTGATTAATCTGATTCCATATTTCCATAAGCCTCAATGACAGATCAAGGAGGAGGAAGCATGGCTCTAAGATGTCGTCCCATGTTATCCCATAAATGCTAAATAGGATTAATGTCAGGGCTTCTTGCTGGCCAAGGCAAAGTTAAAATTTCGGTTTCTTGAAGATAATTTTGTACCACTCTTTTTAATTTTTTTGAATAATTTTAGAAATTACAATTATTTTCCCTGTATTTTTTTGTCCTGTTTTGTGGATTCAATAAAATTAATTAATTAATTACTACCAGATATTGATTCTTTATTTACTTTATAATTTGTTTTTTCTTGCTGTTGCATTAATCAACGCATTTCGTTTATTTTGTATTTTTTAACCAAATATTTTTTACGAAAATCACGTTGAACTAAAAATTGAATATTTCATGAAAAAACAGAGATAAACCAATGAATCAAAAAAGAAAATATAAAGGACACATGGGACTTTTATTTGGCTGTAATTGCGATAACTTGCAATGGCTAGTAAATCCCACAGGGTGTTTTGAATTTCCGTACAAAAAACATAACAGTTTTATAACACTCGGTATATTACCAAAGTTACTTTTTTAAGCAAAACAAAAAAGGCAGTGATATGCTTAAGGAAAAAACCTACAATTAGAAAAAAAAAAATCAATAAAAACGAACCACAAATTTGGAAAATATATAACATCAAAATTGAGGCAATTTTTTCGTTATGCGTTCAATATGGCGCGCAGTATATAACTCAATTTTACACAATACTAAATTTCAATGAATATTTCTTGTTTGATTTTGGTGCCTCCAGGGTAACCGTGTCATTTTTTATTAGCTCAAAAAATTCTTGACAAGTTTTCTTAAAATTAAAATAAATTAACAATTCTGAACGAATTAATTATGTGGAGCAAGGATTTCTTTCGTTTCTCCATTTGGTGCCCATCACAGAAAAAATTCGTTCAGAAAATGCTGATCTTGCAGGTATGCTCAACAAAAACGAAATTAAGGAAAAAACATTTTGAGTATTTTTAAAATAATTAAGAAGACATTGCCATTTTTTTGGGGTACCGTCAAATGGGGTGAAATTGTTGGCTTTTTTGATTAATATGTAAATTACCAGAAAAGTACACCTAGTTTTGCCCCCAAAAAAATATAATGTATTTGCACTATGCCGAATAATGACCTCCAGGCTTAAAACAAACTTCAAAAATTGTTTTTTTTTGCTAGAAAATAAATAATAACCTCATTATCAAAGTTATGCTCAAATTGGGGTGACTTTGATAGGCACTGTTTTTTTGCATTACAACGAATGCTTTGGATCTAAGAGTTATCAATGTAACACTTTTTCCCTCATTCTTAATATATTTTTTTTTCAATTTTATGTGCGCTTGGGGTGACTTTGAAAATCCATGAATTTACAGAGATTATCAAAGTAACCCCTTATCACTCAGCATAAGAATTAAATTTTAACAAACTATCCTCGCAAAAGTGAAAATTAGACTTTAGTTATGTTGTCAAAAGAAAACTTTATTTCATATATAAATTACAGAACTTAAATTAACACATTTTAAAACAAATTTAACGTTCAAAAACATCAAGATGCATATTTATAAATTACTATCAATCTCACCCCGAAAGTGTTATCAAAGTGACCCCGCATGATATATCAACTAATAGTTTTCAACCAAGCATATTTGGCGCCGAATTTTACATGAAATGAGGTTAAGTAGAAACCACCTCATCGTAAATAACCGATTTTGTAATAAAATTGCTAAAAACTGATGAAATAACTTATAATTTTAGACAGTGTCAATTTAACGCTAATTTGCAGTATTATTATAGAATATTTACAAAAATATTATAACAAACACTTACCGGCATGCTAACAGGACACAACAATGGCGAAACTTTACCCTTTCGACTGAGAATGGCGCGGATGTCCGCGGATTATAATTGCGTGATATTTAAATTTATTTAACAAAATATTACCTGTTATTAAAGTCTCCCCATAAAATCAATTTCACCCCATTTGACGGTACTTAAATGTATAATTATTTCATTTTTCATTCCTTGGTATCCTTCAGATATCTGCATTAAAAAGCTCGCTCATGTTAATTTTTAGGTTTGGAATACTTATTTTTGCCATTATATCTTCCAAATCCGAATATGCCATTTCCAACGATACTATGCCAACTGTCTTCGGAAAAATCGTACTACGAGTGGTAAAAACCTATCGTTTTAAAAAAGGACATTTTCAACCCTAAAAAGTCGCAAGGACATTTTCTTTAAAAAAAGGACAGGTGGCAACCCTAGCTGCCAGTGGCATAACAAAAACAGAGTGCCCCCCCTCGCAAACGCTTT
This sequence comes from Polydrusus pterygomalis, assembly GCA_963969555.1. Classification (NCBI taxonomy): domain Eukaryota; kingdom Metazoa; phylum Arthropoda; class Insecta; order Coleoptera; family Curculionidae; genus Polydrusus; species Polydrusus pterygomalis. The sequence continues at coordinate 16,047,495 of OZ018383.1, forward strand.
CAGGGGCCCCCTCTATATAACGAATGGAAATTTTCCATTCTTATTTTCATTACTATTAGGTTCAGATTTGTGCATTTTTGAATTCGTTAATCGTGTAATAATTTAATTAGGGTTAAACCCACATTATGTGTTAGGTACAGTTGACGACATTTAAATTCGTATACTCCACCCATACATAACTCAATTACAACAAAATTGGGTAAAACGGGTTTCTCACCTTGCTGCTTATACCTGGATAGAACACCAGCTTATTGTATGTACGATTTTTTACCATAAGTAATAATGGTCATTTATAAATATTTTTGTGTTTAAATTACAGCCGCGAAATAGGAAAATTATAAAATAATACCAGGAAAACTGCAAAAGTATAATGCCGAAAAGGGTAAATTTATTAACAAACAACAAACAAAATACTAATATTTAATTGCTGTGGATATAAAAAAATAAAATTTATTATGAAATGAAATATCTATAAAAAGCAAAGCTGGTAGCAAATTTCAAAGGGGTCGTCAATGTGGGCCCCCCAAGGGGTCTGCAGGGGTATTTGTTACGTCACTGCAGCTAATGCTTCGATGCGAACAGAACCCGTCACTCATTATTTCCATTTTATGTCTTGTGGTGTTTGTGTGATTTTTAAGTGTTGTGTTGTCTAGTTAATAATAGAGACACTATCGACAAGTAGCAACATCTGCAAGGATCGATGTGAGACATTTGATCAGTGGTCTTGAGTTAGTTTTTTTCCCTCAGTGCTGAGGTTCCAAACTGTGTACTTCTATCGTAAAATTGAATAAGTTAGTTTATATTAAAAAAAGTATCCAATTTTAAAATGTTAAAAAAACTACCTAAAAATTATTATTAAAAAAGCTTATTAGATATAATGTATGTAAATTAATATTTTGATCATAGTCTGTCATAATCATTTGAATTTTTTATTCTAAAATTTTAAATTTTACTGTTTATTTTATGGGTTATTAAAAATATGTAAAAGCTTTGCGGATGAACTTGTTTCTTTCAGACATAAAAGCATGTGTTTGTCAGTTAAAACACCTTAATTTTGCTCGCGGTTGGACGATAATAAAACAAAAACATGTGTTACAAAGACGAAATTAAACATTAAAAAAAAGTCGGTTAAAATCAATACCCAAGGTCCAGTAGACATTCGAATTACAACGGTATTTCTGATCTTTTTAATAATCTCTGAATTAACATCTATTTGATCTAGGTCAAAAAAACTTACTAATTTATTTATTTGACTTGCAATGAGTGCCAAAGTAACAATAAAAAAAAATAATCCTACCTTAAAAATATACACTTCTGGTAAAAGAAAAATTAGGGAGTTTTCTTTTGCTCTCTTTATTTTTCTGCCCAAGACAGGGCATTTGCACTAACCCTTGACTTTCCAGTATGCTGAAGTATTGATTGTCGTCTTTTGACTATTCAATTTTTACACCTCTTGTACACCATCGAAAGCTCCATTACGGTTCAATCCCACTATTATTTTCTCTATTGCTAACAACATCAGCATTGTACCTTTCACTTTGTTTTCCTGATGATAAGTGTTTCTACACTCGAAACGCGTCGAATTGAATTATTATGAATTATTCTAGGTTCGCCTAGTTATTCTAATAAAAAATTGTGGAGAAAGACTTTGTGCTTTTCTTTTTTCTATATTTTTTTAAGTATGTCTGTAAGACATTATAGAGATAAAATTAGTCATTTGTGAAACTACTGTGAAGATATAACAATAAAAATACTGTCTAACAGGTGGTTTGTGGGGTACTGAGGGTTAAAACCCAGTAAATTTGTGGTTACCAGAATTTTGTAAAACAGGCAAACGGAAGAAAGTGTGAAAAGAGACCCAAGTCTCTTCTATCAATAAAGATCGTGGTAATTGAATTTTTTCATTGTGTACCATCAAATTGAATACCAAATATTTTTTAAACTAATTTAAATAAGTAAGTTTTATATACAAAATCACCAATTATTGTTATTATAGGCTTCATGTGATAAATGGAACAAAATCAAAACCAGTTTTACATGCCGACATATTTTGGAAGTGTGGTGCTTACATTAAAATTCTAATATCAGCGAATCTTCCTTTCACCTACAAGTTAATGGTAGGATTAAAAAAAAAGTTAATTTAAGCTTTTTATTGCATACATGGTAGCCCAAATGCACTAAAATATAAAGGAAGGTCTAGTCTAGTCAGTACCTAATGTGAATTTTTGTCTATATAAAACATTGCTGTACAGTTTAAAAATATTTTCTTAACGCAATTTTCTGGTCACGGATATTTTCTTGGAAAAATTTTTAGATGTCTGCTTTTTCCATGATTTCTTAGGACCTTTTGGAAACTGTCTGGAGCATACAATGTACCTAAGCGCAAAATTTGTCGGCGCTTTGATATATATTTATGGTAAATAAAGCATTAATACTACTAATTTCGGTCTATACTTTAATTTAATAAATTTTAGATCCTCTGGGTTTCCTGCAAATAAAGAAATGACTGACAGTAAAGAGGTAGGTGATTGAGACGTGGTAGAGAGCCATTGATAAAGGGGAAATGTTATAGCTGTATTTTTGGATTTTAAGCTGGCATTCGAAACAATTATTGACAGGGCTAGCTTATTGAGTAAATTGTATCAGTATGGCATTCGCGAAAACGTTTATAAATGGTTTAAAAATTATTTAAATAACAGTAAGTATACTAGGTCCAATATTATTTATTTTATACATCAACGATATGCCTTTAGTTTTAAAAATGTGTAAGTTACAAATGTTTGCTGATGACACCTTAGTCAATAAATTAAAATTAAATATTTCAAAAACTAAATGTATGGTTATGGGTAATAATTTAAATTGTCAAAATATAAATGTTGTAATTGATGGTGAAAAATTGGAATAAGTAAACAGTTTTAAATATTTAAAAATAATTATTAATTCAAACTTAAAATTTTTTAATTATTTTGAAAGTATCATATCGAAGATTTCTGGAATAGTAGGTTATTTTAAAAGAATCAGTTCTAATTTAAGTTTGTTTTCTAAAAAACTGTATTTAATACTATTATATTACCACAGTTTCTTTATTGTTCTTCCATTTTATATTGTGCTAGTGAGGAAATATTTGAGACATTACAAATTTTACAAAATAAGGCAATGCGGATTATTTTACATTGTGACAAATATACAAAAATAAATTATATGGTAAAAAATTTAGATTGGTTGAATGTCAGAAATTTAATTTTTTATTAGTATGTATCTTCATACATAAAATTATAACTAATTTATTGCCTTATTGTTTAAAAAATGTTTGTTCGTTTAATCATGACCATCATAATTATAAAGCAAGAATAAATCAATTTTTTTTTGTGGATAGAGTGTATAAAATATTAGCTTATAAGTCTATGTTTCATTAAGGTTTGATATAATATAATATTTGGAAAATTCTAGAAAGGAACGAAAACATTAAAAAATATTTAAATAAATGTAAAACTACTTGTAGTTCAATATTTTAATTTTTTTATAAATATATATTATTTCGGATTTTCTTTTAGAGCATAAACACAATTACCATTACTCTTTGTTTTAATACTACTTTTGTGCTTATATTGTACTTACTTTACCGAGTATTTTATCACACCGGTGTCTATATTGATTTGAAAACGCTTTTAACCCATAACGTATAATTTACCCATATCTAAATTCTATACCTTTCAAATGGGTATACCATGGTGTACCATATTATACCAATAGGTGTTAGCGGTATGCTGAATAATTTTATTAATTTAAAACCAATTAGTCTACATTCCTACAAAGCCCATTTCCTAAATTATTTGCCAGGATTTTGCACATCTGTTACAGACTATTATTTTTGCTTAAATCGTTTTTCGTGTCTTTAAAAAATTCTTTTGTCCGGCCATTGATTGGCTGAATGTTATGAAGAAATATGTCATAAGCTACGATGTTTTTGATAACTACCGTTGTGGCCAACTCGAACTTGGATTGGCATTTTATGTGTAAATGGGAGAATGAATAACATGTTTAGATAGCCGCAGTAAGGACAACTGATCAAGCAGTGTTGCCGACGTGACCAACGCGTGGCGAGTCGATCCCTCGTTTAAAGAGACGGGATCTTTTTAACTGCGACCGAAATTCAGACAATATTCAGTAATACCGTGCGAGCAAAAATTATTTGCATCAAAGAGGGCCTTGCATCTAAGGACATAATGCTTAGCCGTAGAGCTTAATACCTGTTCCTGTTAGGTGCCAGTAACTACCTGAATTAACAATCAATCAGTTATTCCGTCATCTTTGACAGTCGTTACAAGTAATTTGATTTATCGCTAATTTTTCCAATTTCTTGAACAATTCACACAATAGGCTTTACGGAACAGCACAAAACATTCATGGTTGAAGCGTATTTTCGAAACGGGGTTAGAGTAAATGGTGAGTGGCAATACAATCCGGATTTGCGCATGAACGATTTTCACGAACATTTTCCTAACGTTGCTTTTATTGCTGGGGATTTTTATCATTGCCTGAAAAGAACCGTGGCTGTGTTTAGGGAAACAGGTTCTATACAACACAAAAATGGAGCAGGAAGACCGTCTGTAAGAACAGAAGAACTTGTTGCAAATGTTCGTGAAATAATGCAAAATACGCCAACAAATTGTTTAAGACGCCTGTCCCAAGAAGTGGGAAGATCTTATGGAACATGCAGGACTATTCTTAAGAAGCAGCTAAATTTATTTCCTTATAAAGTGCAAGTATTCCAAGAAATACAAGCCGCAGATTTTAAAAGACGCAGGAATTACTCTCAATGGGTTACCCAAAATTTATTGGAAAGGAATGATTTATTAAACCTGACATTTTTTTCGGATGAAGCCTGGTTCCACCTCTCCGATTATGTGAATTTTTAGAATACATGTAATTATTTATCTTTTTCTTTCTGTATATTCTTACTTTGTTAATTTTGTTAACAAAAAAATAAATTTGTATTTTTCTACTTATTTTATTACTCATTAGTTTGACATATCATGTCATAATATGAATTTAACAAAATTGTTACCTAGATATATTTTTACCCCATATCATTGTGATCTAAACCAAGCCCTACGTTTTTTAATCCAAGCCCTCTTTGATGCAAATAATTTTTGCTCGCACGGTATGTATATTATTACAAAATTAATAACATTACAGTGGACAGAGCTGAGACTTTTCGCGATTTGGGTGTATTATTTGACAGTCAACCATATTTTGTTCTTCAAATAAATGACCTTGTTGCGGCCTGTCATAGATCCCTAGGTTTTACAATAAGACATTCTCGTGATTTTTTTAAATTGTCATACGCTAAAAATACTTTTTTATGCGTTTGTAAGATCTAAATTGGAGTACGCCTCGGTTATATGGTCTCCATATTATCAAGTGCAACTTAATCGCATTGAAAGGGCCCAAAGGTTTAAGTGACACTAATCCATGTTTTTCTGTTTCAGAAAAATATACATCCTGGTGAAACCCAGAGGCAATGCGATTGTATATTATACTTATAGTTGGCCTTCTATACCAAGGGGTAAGTAAGTAATGAATATGTAAGATAATGTATAAGCAATCAATCAAATACTTTCCACGAATATCGAAATATACAGGTTCAAAACAATAACAAACCACCATAATATTTCTTCGTTCCGAAACCATTCATAGTGTCGGTACCAAACAAAAGCTGCCAATGGAAAAAATATTTGTCACGCGACTCCGATACGCACTTGGCCTCTTTTTTTAAACATTAAAGAAATTGGACAGTGTAAGGTTGTACGATAGACATATAATATACAGGGTGTTTATTTAAAAACTTCCCACCTCGATTTTCCTGCTTTAAAATGAAAATGCGGAAACTCGCTCAGACCCGTTGATTTTTATTTCGAGGGGGACATCTTTGCGTATATTGTCAATCTTGTTACTTCAAGCCCCTAGGAGGGAGGGGGAGGGGGGGGTAAGATCTAAATCTGAAATGAATACCCCTATTTTATATATTTTTTTTGGATTCCGCATAAAATTCTGAACATTTTTTAATAAAGGCATTATTAGTTTATACTTAACAGTTTCCGAGATATTTACTCTTGAAAAATGACATTTTTGAACTTTGACAGCGTCTAGCTTTCTAACTGTACGTCTTAGAGCAAAACGGCTTACATGTCCCTATCTTCGATTTTTATTATCTTTCCAATAGTGTGAACTTTCGGTTAAACCGGATGTAAGAAATATTGTACTTCCGGTATGACCGGAAGTTGACACTGTTGGAAAGATAATAAAAATCGAAGATAGGGACATGTAAGCCGTTTTGGTCTAAGACATACAGTTAGAAAGCTAGACGCTGTCAAAGTTCAAAAATGTCATTTTTCAAGAGTCAATATCTCGGAAACTGTTAAGTATAGACTAATAGAGCTTTTATTAAAAAATTTTCAGAATTTTATGTAGAATCCAAAAAAATATATAAAATAGGGGTATCCATTTAAGATTTATATCTTACCCCCCCCTCCCTCCTAGGGGCTTGAAGTAACAAGATTGACAATATACGCAAAAGATGTCCCCCTCGAAACAAAAATCGACGGGTCCGAGCGATTTTCCACATTTTCATTTTAAAGTAGGAAAATCGAGGTGGGAAGTATTCAAATGAACCAAACTTTTCATTCATAAAAAAACTATTTATTTACAATCAGACTTCCAAAGTTTCAGATGAGTTAGAAGGAGATGGCTTGAAAAAATGGCAACACTGTAAACTGTAAAAACTCGCTGTTATCATTACAGTGCATTGGCATGTATTTTTTAGAATCAAAAACCGTCAATATGCCGGGTGTTTCTCAAAAGACGTTCACCCCTATAACTTTTTTATATTTATAGATATTAAAATTAAATTTTGAGATTATGCATAAGAGATGAGTCTCCATTTATTGGCATAATTTTCAATTTGTTGGCACTTCTGGTTTGATCGGAAGTGACCTTGACCTTAATATTTTCAATGGGGCATCTTGTATTTTTTTACTTATTGGGATTCAGCATAACATTCTGAGTGAAATGACACCTCACTTGTCATTTTTTGACGTGTTATAACATTTCTATGTTTATTTTTTATTTTCAATCTATAGGGCTACAAATTAATTAAATCTGTTAATTTATAGTCAAGTAGTACCTATATGAAAATTAAAACGATGTCATAATAATTGACTTTTTAAGTTTCACAAGCGTTTAAAAAATGAAATTATGTTTTCTTGACATTTACTCCATTTTTCCAAATGGAACGATGGTGGTTCATTAGGATATTTAAAACAAACATTTTTTTTCCAACAATTTAATACCATACACTCCTATCTATTTTAATATTGGCAGTAAAAAAATTGCCTTAAATAAAAAGCGTTATGTATTATTGCCGCCCTGTTTTTTATAAAGAAATATAAAGGCTGCTTTTAAAAACAATGGAATGGTTTTAAAAAGCAATGTGGTTTTAATGTAAAGTTGTAATGTCATTAGTTTATAAAACATACAAAATATACAATCCATACAATCTTGCGGCTTCAGAAAAACTTTTCTGGTCACTTCAAAAATTAGGAGCATATCAATTTGTTCATTTCTAGTAAAACTAACCATTTTATCTGATTTACAATTTAAGTTTAATAAACGAATGACAGACATTACAATTTTTATTAAACCATATTGGTTTTCAAAACCATTCCATTGTTTTTTAAAGTTACTGCTTACTCGATTTGTAATAAAATTAAAAAGGGGTTACTGCTTTTATTGCCTGTTAATGTCTTATTGTTCTTCTCCTAAAGCGGCAGGCATAGGCCGAGAAAAAATTGGTTTGTGGCACTTTGGCAATCATTATATTTATAAAAGAGTTATACTCGATTCCTATACAAGGTGTTTGTTCATGTCATCCATACTACCTTTTTAATGCATCGTTCTTGGCTAAGACGTCTGAAGGGACAAGGCGGTAAAATGCAATAAATGTAAGGTTATTAGCAGTAACAGCATTGGCGTGCCAACTTCCATGTTTTCAGTATTAAATTAAAGAAATCGACCACGATATAAATAACCATTAAACATAAAATCATGTTACTCCGTCACTGGCAGACAGGCAATTCAAGATTTATTGGTGCGTTCGTATCAACGATCAAAGTGACATATTATTAAATATTATATGTGGTAAAAAGAGACAGAATAGTAACCGGGAGAACTTAGCGCACGATATGGATAAGCCCGATACCGTGAATACAGCTCGGTTGCCGGATTTAACAAAATAATTCTCGGTTTTATTAAGATTTCTTTAAATATACTATTAGGTCTTCGTGCATTTACTTAAAACTATTTTAAATGTGAAAAAATATGAACATCGTATGTTACGGGAGGAGGAGTAGAATATGTATCTACCTTTGTGAGTAAAATAAATTTGATTATAGTATTTATAATTATTATTATATTAAAATTTGAACCGGGCACTACGACAACAATGTAGATTTCTTGCCCGCATTACTTCGGTAGCTCAATATTGGTGACGCAGACTTTACTGTCTGTTTCTGAAAAATCTAGCTGAAAAAATTGTTACCATAATTTTAACATGCCCATAGATCGAAAACAACTTCATCGATTTTCATAGGTGCATCTTATTTTGAAAGATTGGTTTATGTAGATTATGATGTAATAAGGAAGGATGCCATTAAAGATATTTATACTGGGCTATGGGAATCCCATTTAAATTTTGGTACCCTCAAGTACCGTGCGAGCAAAAATTATTTGCATCAAAGAGGGCTTGGATTAAAAAACGTAGGGCTTGGTTTAGATCACAATGATATAAGGACGATATATCTAACCAAATCTAGGTTAAAATTTTGTCAAATTCATATTATGACATGATAATATGCCAAACTAATGAGTAATAAAATAAGTAGACAAATACAAATTTATTTTTGTTGTTTACAAAATTAACAAAGTAAGAATATACAGAAAGAAAAAGAAAAATAATTACACGTATTCTGAGAATTCACATAACCGGAGAGGTGGAACCAGGCTTCATCCGAAAAAAATGTCAGGTCTAATAAATCATTTATTTCCAATAAATTTTGGGTAAACCATTGAGAGTAATTCCTGCGTCTTTCAAAATCTGCGGCTTGTATTTCTTGGAATACGTGCACTTTATAAGGAAATAAATTTAGCTGCTTCTTAAGAATAGTCCTGCATGTTCCATAAGATCTTCCCACTTTTTGGGACAAGCGTCTTATACAATTTGTTGGCGTATTTTGCATTATTTCACGAACGTTTGCAACAAGTTCTTCTGTTCTTACAGATGGACTTCCTGCTCCATTTTTGTGTTGCATAGAACCTGTTTCCCTAAACACAGCCACGGTTCTTTTCAGGCAATGATAAAAATCCCCAGCAATAAAAGCAACTTTAGGAAAATGTTCGTGAAAATCGTCCATGCACAAACCCGGATTATATTGCCACTCACCATTTATTCTAACCCCGTTTCGAAAATACGCTTTAACCATGAATGTTTTGTGCTGTTCCGTAAAGCCTATTGTGTGAATTGTTCAAGAAATTTGAAAAATTAGCGAATAATCAAATTACTTGCTTGTAACGACTGTCAAAGATGACGGAATAAGTGACTGATCGTTAATTCAGGTAGTTACTGACACCCAACAGGTATTAAGCTCTACGGCTAAGCATTACGTCCTTAGATGCAAGGCCCTCTTTGATGCAAATAATTTTTGCTCGCACGGTATGATTAAGTCTTAGACCAGATAATTCACTGCTTGTTAACAAAGTAAAAATACATGACAAAAACACTATAATAACTAAAATCGAACAAATGATGATACTAATTTAATAAGAAAATGATTAGAGCCACTAACTTTACTAGAAATCAATAATTTTATAACGTTTTTATTAAAACAGGCTTTTACTACTTACCGTAAAATAGTAATCAAGAAATCGTATGCAAATTCCGCAGGATTGGGTATTGAAGCGTGAAAATTGAAAGAAAACTGAAACCAGATATTTTATTTTCTGCTGAATTCTTTAGGCTTTCGTTAGCTTTTGCTTTCTTTTAATACCGGATGGTAGGAATTCCATGTACATTTTGCTACCCTCAAAATAGAGGCTTCCCTATTAATTGGTGGGCTTGCAAACCCAACTTTATTTTTCTAATAACCCTTCTGAAAGTTATTTAGAAAAAATTCTTACTTTCTTAACGATTAAATACGGAGTGATACATAACTCAATGAAACAACCAGTAATAATTATGACAATGTCAAATGGTATTAGCCTTTTTCTAGTTTGTTGTTGCCCACCGTTTTTTCACATTTTGTAGAGGGCGCCACATAGGAACCTATACTTTAATCTGAATATTCCAAACTTTTTTGTCCTATACTGTATGCGCATAATACAAAATCATTTTAATTTATTTTTAACCTTAAACATTGCATAGCAAAGGAAGGAATGAAGCATCGAAAAAAGTTATTAGAAATTTTTTTTTTATGCAGTTTCTAGCCCACATTTAAAATTTTAGCTGTAAAAGATAATTTTGATTCTTTACCCATATTTTGTAAATTGCACCACTTTTGCAAAATAAGACTCAACGCAACCTTCATAAAACTTCTGAGTATTGACAATGCTTTATTTCAGATACATTTTCAATTACAAATCAAAATTGGGCTATTAAAATTTGGTCGCATGTGATGCAAAGTTTATTTGTTTTTGACCCTGTGTAAGGAAACTTCATAAAATTAGTATTATTGAAAACGTAGATTGTGTCTGAAAGTAATACACCTTGGAATAAATTAAAATTTGGCCGATAATGCGAATTACGTGACTACTATTTTTTTGCTTAATTTTCAGCTCGATCGAAGCAGAACTTGATGCCAAAGTCAAATTTCGAATAAAGCTATTAATAAAAAAAAATCCCATATGATGCGGACTTTACCGGTCACACTGTATACACTGGTGGGCTTCATTGCGGTATATAGCACAGCAGGGTTTCATTTTAAAGAATTTTGCGAGGATTTTCTTTAAAATATTTTGTAATCGGCCCATTGGAAAATAATAAAATTTGATGTGCACGTCTATAATACAAGGACCTTCAAAAAAGTCTAATACAATTTAGCTGTAAAATCAATATCGGACCCAATAATTTAGGGCGACAAATTTTACATTGTATCTCCTAATCATCACCACCCTATAAAGGCATATATATTTTTCTAGTTTCCGGTGTTTGATTAAACAAATCAACAATGTTACTTTCACTAAAACGGTTAAAATCTCAGAGCAAATAATTCCAGACGTATCATCTATATTCTTAATTACTAGTATCATAACAAATTTATTAGAGGTCATAATTCGGTATATCATTATGACTTGGAACGCGTACTCTAGTCAGCTTTACCTTAACTATGTCATTAAATAATTTATAAAAGTGAACTACTTAGGTAGAAAAATGTAATGTACGTAAAAACCTACCTATACGTTCCTCGAATAGACAGCTGCGATAATCTGGTAGATATGAAAAATTATCGATAGTTTGTCGATAGTTTTAAAAAAGGTTGAAGGTGATGAATAGTCTTGGATTGCAAATTGCCTTTTCTTGTCAAAACTGTAGCAAAACATTACTCCATAGTATTGCGTACATTACATATGTATAAATACCATCTGTATAGTAGAAGTAGTAGTAGTAGTAACATGTTTTATTTAGCAAAAAGCTACAATTAAATATTTTTAAATATATTTTTTTAACACATTTTTATAGATTTATTTTTAAATTTTAAAACGCAACCTTCTTTTAGCAAAAACAGACAGAAAAGTTAAACATATTGTAAATTGTGTCAAATATCACGCATCATTTTGTTTTTTAATTAAATGTAATTTTAAATTTTTTTTTAACAGTTTTAATGATTTTTGAGATTTAATAGAATTTTTCAAATTATTATATTCTATCGAACCTATATAAAAAATAGATTTATAAGCTAATGTTTTAGGCACTCTATCCACAGAAAAATTTTGATTAGTTCTTGTTTTATAATTGTGGTGGTCATAATTAAAAGAACAGAATTTTTTTAAACAATCAGGCAATAAATTATTTTTAATTTTATATAATAGATACATACTAAATAAAAAATTAAATTTCTGACATTTAACCAATCTAAATTTTTCAACATAAAATTAATTTTTGTATATTTGTGACAAGTTAAAATAATCCGCATTGCCTTATTTTATAAAATTTGTAATTTATCGAATATTTCTCACTAGCACAATATAAAATGGAAAAACAATAAAGAAAATGTGGTAATATAATCGTATTAAATACAGTTTTTTTTTAGAAAACAAACTTAAATTAGAACTGATTCTTTTAAAATAACCTAATTTTCCGGCAATCTTCGATAATATAATACTTTCAAAATAATTTAAAAAATTTTTTTTAAATCAATGATTATCCCTAAATATTTAAAACTGTTTACTAATTCCAATTTTTCACCATCAATTACAACATTTAAATTTTGACAATTTAAATTATTACCAATAACCATACATTTAGTTTTTGAAATATTTAATTTTAATTTATTTACTTTTAGCAGATTTAATAATATATGTCTCAGAATTTAGAGTATTTAGTATAAAAATATCAAAAACACCAAAAATTGAGAAAATGTGATGAAATACAAAGAACAAGTTATAGAATAAGTAAATAACGTTAGGGAATTCTCACGTCATGTTCATTTTGCCAATGAATACACGTTCACATTAGACAATGAACAATGAACCAAATGTTCAAAATAATTGTGAATATTGGAGTGCAGAAAATCATCATAAACACACACACACACCATCACATGAACTTTTACAAAATTAGAAGAAGTTGCTGCTGAGAATGTGGATATTTGGTTATAAATCCTGCACATAAAGCACGATAAATAGGGAAATATGTCTAGAACGTTTATAATGAACACAAAATAGGATTAAATTATACTAAAATGGCCGTTCAAGATATTACTTGGCAGTAAACGGACGACTGCTTGAGCACCTTTATAAAAAATTTATAGGTTCCATTTAGAGTAGTTGTTGTCTTACACTACATTAAAAATATACAGGGTTAGTTGAAATAACTGGAACGGCTAATTTTCTTCAAAACTACCAAGGCTAAATCAATGAATTTTGGTACAGGTGGATAACTTAAAAAATTGAATTGAAAATTGACATTTGCGACATTCCCAAATTTTTTCTATAACGCAAGGAATGTTTTTTTTTAAATGTAACACTACTCTTTTTTTCATTGAATTCGATTCCTCCCATCAACATTATCATTTCCTGATATTATCAAATTTTTATCTCCAATAGTTCTATATAATCCAATCTATTTCCATTTAAAAACGTTTCTAATAATGTTAAAAGGAAGGTTGGTAGACATAACGTAGGTACCTAATAGTATCGATAACGATAATAAAAACAAACAACTACTAACAGTAACATAGCTAGTAAAAATTACTTACATGTTATAGTACATTAGTACACTACATTAATTTGATTATGAAACCGATAATATGTAAGTTATTTTTACTAGCTATGTTATTGTTAGTAGTTGCCCAGTAAACACGACATGAAAGCTCCGGAGGTGGACAGAAGGCGCATTGCCGAAACGTCTGTGTCGGGCCGCCAGCTACAATATCGGCGGCGTGGAGGTAGGGCATGACCGCTCGGCCGCCAGGCGGCTTAATAGCTACATAATGGACCTGGTTGTGCGGTACAGACGCTACTTTTTACCACTGAGCCGCGGGCTGAACAGATGTTAGCGCGCGGCATCTCGACGAGACCGCGGACGGTCGCTGGCAATTCATTTAAATACCAGCGAGGGACCGCGCATGGTTAGAGGGAAGTCTTACCATTAAAACTCACCGTAAAGTAGAAAACAACAGTTTTGTTGTTTAACAAACTCTGCCAATATAATACGTTATTCTGATTCATTTACACTTAATTTTTTATTATTTTTTTTTGCGACTCATCCGCCCGCCTTCCCTGTCGGAAGCATTTTTATCCAGTTTCTAATGGTCAGAACAATATCTGAATTTGTTGCATTGGACGTTATTGGATTTCTTCGTACAGCACCTAAAAACCATTTGGTTTGGTTAAGTTTATATACTATAAAATACTGCATACAAAGAATAGCCAAGCATGCACTATTTTTTTTGTGTTAACACTTTCAACTTTACATATTATGAGAGTAACAGAGGTATAAAAAAATTTACAATAAAATTATATAGGTATATGAAACGTAAACTCACTTATAGTTTTGTTCTCTGGTACTGAATCATCTGTCTGAGGGGTGTCTTTTTATCTTGGAAATCAGTAAGTTCGTCTAATGATGAATCCTATATTCTGCCTACAGGCACTGAATCTTCTTGAGAAATGTAGCTTTTATAATAATAAAGGAACGCCTCGTGCTCGTGGAAAAATAATTTTAATGTTCTGTCTACCGTCATTCACCTGTCAAGTGTCAGTTCTTTCGCAGAAGCAAAACGACGCGAATTTCAAAAATACGCGGCTGGCTTGCGATTAGCCGTGGCCAAACAAGTAAAACGAGGAACGTAGTAGTCAGCTACCCGCGCGCGGGTGGTACACGGCACGTCGACTCTTTTGTCACAACCGGCGAGTGATCTTCTAACCGTATCCGATTCGAAAGATAAGGTCCGTTTTTCATGTGCTGCCCTACTACCACCATCGGGTGGCAGACTATTAGCCGTGGTAGTTCGACGCATGGAAGGTAACGCGATAACCAGAAGCGGCCGGTAATCGGCAACAAGAGCAGTCGATTTCCCGTCAGTGCCGGAAGGCGGCCGAACTTTTACCGCCAGCTTTGGTTTACTGGGTGTTATTATCGTTATCGACACTATTAGGTACATTATGTCTACCAACCTTCCTTTTCACATTTTGAAACGTTTTTAAATGGAAATAGATTGGATTTTTTAGAGTTAGAGTTGTAACTAATTAACATTTTTTCCCATAGAACTATTTGAGATAACAATTTGATACTATCAGGAAATGGTAATGTTGATGGGAGGAATCGAATTCAATAAAAAAATAGTAGTGTTACATTGGAAAAAAAAACATTCTTTGAGTTACAGAAATAACTAAAAATCTGGCAACGTCGCAATTGTCAATTTTCAACTCAATCTTTTAAGTTATCCACCTGTACTAAATTTCATTGATTTAGCTATGGTAGTTTTGAAGAAAATTAGCCGTTCCGGTTATTTCAACTAACCCTGTATATCAGCAGCTCATAATACGATACCATTATTACGCGTTTTCGATTCGCACTTGACCACATTTATATCCATGAGTTCCGCATCTGCCATAACCAAAAACTATTTATCCTCGTCGTTTATCGATCAGACTGCCCATCTCTGTTGTCGGCATCTTGGGCAAAGTAAAGTAAATGTATGTTTGGGTCAGGTGTCGCCTAAAGCTCTTGGTCACAAAACCGTTATAGTCCGGGCCTGCCTCGGGTGTATTGCCGCCCATGTACGCATCGTTATTTACTAGCTTGGCGAGGATTTCTTTAGCGAAAATTTGAATTTTTATATGTAAGAAAATTATACGTTATACAGGGGCCGGCAAAAGGTTCGCAACCTATGGGAAAGCATTTTATTAGCAGAGTAGCGAAAAAACTGTATGTTCTATAAATAAACTAGCTAGAAAAGGATTATATTTCTTCTGTAGAAACAATTTGCATTGATTGAGTGGCGAATAAGTATTCTACCGTACAAAAAAAACCCATTAACTACTTTTGACGGTGTTCCCGTGTACTGGTTAAATTGAACTTTGCGTTTCCTTTCTTTTGTCAGATGCTAGCCTCACTGATGAGGCATGCTATTTCGAAACGCGTTTGGGGATTGATCCGACGATATAAAAGGATGTAACACTCGTGACTTAAGTCAATTAAGTTAAAAAATTAATACAATCATGCAGATGCAAACCATTGCAACTGCGAAAGTCCGCCAAAACTTGTTTTATAAAAACTAGGTACTTAAGTTAAAACTTACTTAAAAACTTAAGTAAGTACCTACTACTGTTATGTTTTCTTTGCACGTAAAGTAAAGTACTTAATAGGAAAGAAAGAAAAAACTAAAATTTTTCCTCCACAAAATTTAATAGAATATAGAAATTCTTTAGGGGTCTAGTTAGCAGAAGAGGAAATGGTATAAAATCTTAATGGAGCTTTATGGCATTGAAAAATTAAAATGTAGAAGTGACATATATAAAAAAAGGGTTGAGGAGAGTTAAAACATGCTAAGCATGTGAAGAAAGTTAGTAAAGGAAGTCTAAACAACCAAATAAAATGAGGAAGAAGAAGAAAGAGGCCTTCTAAAGCGAAGGTGTTGAGGATTTGTTACTTTTTTTTATTTTTTTATACAGTAAGGACGTAAAGTCTGGAATAAATTCATTATTTAGGGAACGCTGAATGTTTTTAAAAATCGCTCGGACACGTCGATTTTGTTTTTTTAATGCGCATTTTTTTCAATATTTTTTATTATACAGGGTGTCTCCGAAAGCACTCTGCTTGGACCAACTATAATTTTTTAAATGGGAACCCCCATTTTTTTTTAATTTTAGGATTCTGTGCATAATTATGAACATTTTTTATCTAACATGTCATTATGATTTATCGACAGTTAAAGTTAAAAATAAATGCGACAATTAAATCAGTATCAGCATAACTCAGTGAATAATTACTTGTCACATTGTTACATTTGGTCAAATTAGACAGTTTTATGCTTCGTGTCAAAATATCGTAATATTGTGTCATTATTTTCAAGATAGATTATTTTTACTCTAACGTTTTTCTAATTTTTGAAGTTTATTAAGTAATAGTTAAAAAAAAGTAGATGGATTGGAAGAAGGGGAGCTATTAAATGGCCGCCGAGGTCTCCCGACTTAACCCCCACTTGACTTTTTTCTGTGGGTTTACCTTAACGGTAAAGTTTTCCAAACTAAGCCAATGGCCATGGAGGACTTAAAGAATTGAATTGTTCAAGAAATACGGACAATCAGTCCGGAAGTTGTCAGAAATGTGCAGAAAGAATTTTTCGATCGTCTAGGTTACTGCCAATTAAACTTTGGGCAACATTTTCAACATTTATTAAAATGATAAATAATTAATTGTTGTATTTATTTTCGAACTTTAACTGTCGATAAATCATAATGACATGTTAGATAAAAATGTTCACAATTATGCACAGAATCCTAAAATTAAAAAAAAAAATGGGGTTCCCATTTAAAAAATTAAAGTTGGTCCAAGCAGAGTGCTTTCGGAGACACCCTGTAGAATAAAAAACATTGAAAAAAATGCGTATTAAAAAACAAAATCGACGTGTCCGAGCGATTTTTAAAAACATTTAGCGTTCCCTAAATAATGAATTTATTCCAGACTTTACGTCCTCACTGTATATAAAAACTTTTGTAAAATTATTGATATGTCTGTCAGATAGTATAAAGATAAGAATTTTCATTTGTAGATGTCATAATGTAAAACTTGTTGAAGAATGGTTTTTGGGGTACCGGGGGTTAAAGCCCAGTAACCCCTCGGGTTAGTTTTTTATATTTTAAAAAGTCCTCGACACCTTCTCTTTAGAAGGCTTTTTTCTTCTTCCTCATTTTATTTGGTTGTTGACTTCCTTCCTTAATAACTTTCTTCACATGCTCAGCATGTTTTAACTCTCCTTAACTTTTTTTTATATATGTCACTTCTGCATTTTAATTTTTCAATGCCATTAACCTCTATTAAGGTTTTATACCATTTTCTCTTCTGCTAATACCATCAGCACTATTTAAATTTTCTCTCTCCTGATGATGAACGTTTCTACGTTCGAAACATGTAGAGATCCCTAAAGAATTTCTATATTCTATTAAATTTTGTGCAGGAAGACTTTTAGTTTTTTCTTTCTTCCCTATACTTTCAACTCCACTTTAAGCATGGACTACTTCTGCAAATTAAAGTACATATTTAAGTACTTTGTGTACTTAAGTACCAATTTCAAGTACCTTAAATATTCCGTACAGAACCTTTGGTTAAGACGTAACAAAACGGTGATTATATATTTGCGTCAATCGGAACAAATGGAAATCCATTATAAGGATGGTCAGGAACGTGAAAAAAACACCGACTATGTACATTATAATGTACAGCTGGGAAAGATGTCACTTCTAATCAAAAAGATAAAGATTAATCGACTTTTTTGAAACGTGAATTCAATTAACCTTAGACGACACACAAAATATAAAATAAGTTTCCAGTGGCGTAGTTGAAATAACCATACGGTGAAAAATACCAGTAAAGATTAATTTTATTACGAAGAAATAAAATGTATTCTTTTTATTCCGCAATAATTTCCAAACAAATTACTTTATCTAGAATCAGGTGGTTTTCTGTGACTCAATATAATGTAATGTAGATTCCTGTTAAATATTGTAGAAAAGTGTAAAGAAATAAATAAACAAAACAATTTTTGGTGACTGTCTGAAGGTTGGAGACAATGATGTTTCTTGAATGATTAAAGAGTTTTGGACTTCCATTGTCTTTATTTGTTTTAAATCACAATGTTTTAACTGGTAAGTATCTCCAGTCTTCTTCAGGTGAATACTGAGTAGTATTGTTATCTTTCTTCATTCGTTTTTGGCATGCATTTTATCTCTTCTTCTGATCTATCCAGTGCTTGTTTTACTTTTTCCTGCCAACATTTTTTATGCACATATTTCAACAAATATTTATTTTAACTAGTACCGAATTTTTAATATTGTTGAAAAATGTCCTCCTTTTATATGGATCGTACATTTCGGATATTTTCTATTCCGTACTCATGTAGTTTAATACCCCTTTATACAGGGTGTCCGGAAAATACGTGTACAACGTTTGACGACAGACTCCTGACGTCAAAATAGGTCGATCTAAACCGACTTAGTTATATCCATAATTGTCTCGTTTAGCCGGTAGAGGGCGTCAAAAATTTGTAAAAATATTGGTTTTTCCTAAATTATGTGAAAACCTGCTAATCGATTTTAATGATTTTTAGTATGTAGACTAATACTATAAAATGACGTTTTCTAGTATAGTCACCGGCTGTAAATAAGTGGAAGTGTTATAAAAGTGATATAATACGTCAACATTTCTCCTCCTTTTTATATGAACGGCGTTATGACAACCCAGATATTTTTGTAGAGTGACTGGATGTATTTGGAAGCTATTTTACCTCTTTAATATTTTTCGTTGAATGAGCTTTTTGCCAGAAGAAAATATTTACAATTACCTGCATACATCAATTATTAACAATAAAAATAAAACAAAGTACAACAAAGTTGAAAGTATGTATTGTAAGAAACTAAGTAAAACAAAAACATTACTTAAGCAAATGTGTAAAATGACCGCCATCTTGTTGAATACACTTATTAATACTTCTTAAAAAATGATATTAATTAATGATATTTATTGTTAATAATTGATGTACCTATGCAGGTAATTGTAAATATTTTCTTCTGGCAAAACAGCTCATTAAACGAAAAATATTAAAGAGGTAAAATAACTTCCAAATACATCCAGTCACTCTACAAAAATATCTGGGTTGTCATAACGCCGTTCATATAACAAATGAGGAGAAATGTTGACGTATTATATCACTTTTATAACACTTCCACTTATTTACAGCCGGTGACTATACTACTAGAAAACGTAATTTTATAGTATTAGTCTACATACTAAAAATCATTAAAATCGATTAGCAGGTTTTCACGTAATTTAGGAAAAACCAATATTTTTACAAATTTTTGACGCCCTCTACCGGCTAAACGAGACAATTTTGGATATAACTAAGTCGGCTTAGATCGACCTATTTTGACGTCAGGGCCTGTCGTCAAATGTTGTACACGTATTTTCCGGACACCCTGTATAGTCTTTTTTCCTTTATTAACATTTTTTTACCATCACTTTTTTCTAAAATTGTTCTAATGTCGTTACCTCCAACCTAGCTTTTTCGAAATAGACAAAACAGACATGATTGTTGTTTCCATAACTCCCTGCTTTCTCCAATATCTGCCAAACAATAAATAATATATCGTTCACCTCACGATTTGACTTTCTTTTAATATCCTTTGCATCTATTCTCTTTTCCAGTACGTTTGCATACTTACCTCTATAGTTTTTACAGCATTTACTGATATGAGTGTTATTACCCCCCCCCCCCCCCCTTCCCTCCAATCATCTGGCCCCCTTTCCGTTTTTGTTTCATGACCTGGTGGTTTTAAGCAAGCAAAAAAAAAATGTTTCTGTCAATCAATGTCAATAAATATTTGTATTTCTAATATTGTTGAATGTTTTTATAAGAAATAACCATATTTAGTGATGCCTCATGCGCTGCCACTGCCTTATTAACAATATTTATGTCGCGTAATTAATTTAATATCAGTGATAGACTACGTGAGACTGTGCAACCGTGAAACGAATAATGAAGTCCGCACTATCCTCAGTTTTTCTAAACCCAGATTGTTTTCCTTCTGTGCGGAAAGAATGTGTCACTTCTCTACCACTCACTGTGTCAGGCGAGTGATGAAAGGTGCGGTTTCGTCGCATGAACTACTGTTATTAGATCTTATATAGAATTTTAAATATTTAAAATGTTTATTTTTCATCGTTAGATATATTAACTACATAACTAGTATAGCTGGGAATTGGACAGGAAAAGAATCATTCGACATATTTTCTGGTCATTAAAAATTTTAAATATTTATCTTAATGACTTTATTTTGTGCTAGTTCGAACCGGCGGCCTCGTCCACGTGGACATAATAACGGTATGAAAAGTAACATCATTTTATGTCACATCATTTCAGGTATTTTGTAAACCCAGACCATGGTGGCAGCCTTGCGCCTAACGCAGCGATAGCGTCCCCGCATCGCAAGCGGATGGTACCTGTTTCGATCCTAGGCAGGTTTGGAATCCTCGGGCTCTTTCGGTAGCTACACCTATACCAAGTGAAATATTTAGTGGCGACAGTGACCCACGAAAAGGACGCTTGTCTGATACCTGGCCTGATTGATTAAGGGACGCCCTAAATTAGAGTATGTGGTAATAGGGACGGTGTCCCGTAGATTGCCACTTCGGATGCTGATCCGGATTGCGGGGCTCTGCGACAACATCCTTTAAGTTGCACTACGAAGACGTAATAGGCTATCCCCTGTCGAGGTCTGTGGGGGACAAGTTATGACAATACCGTGAAACTGTTCCGAGAATAACATCTGCCGGTATCTTGTGGTTCGGAACTCACGTAAAACTGTAGTAGAATTAAAATGGGATTGGAAAAGTCCTCGACTACTACTTCTACTACTACGACGAGGTTTTTTGACTGTAACAGAATAGTGGGATATGAAATATTCAAACAAAATCTGGTAATAGAGATGAGTAGGAGGTCTGGAAAGCAGTGGCTAGATATGCTAAAGAAATACTTTAAGCCGAAGAAAGATATCCCAGGAGAACAAGTCCCGACTTTTAATTACAAACTGTGGATGGGGATGTAAGGTAAAGAAGAACATTAACAAGAATTTCTCTTTATGACCAAACTGCAGTGAACTACCGTGCGAGCAAGAATTATTTGCATCAAAGAGGGCTTGGATTAAAAAACGTGGGGCTTGGTTTAGATTCGATATGATATGGGGACGATATATATCTAACCAAATCTAGGTTAAAATTTTGTCAAATTCATATTATGACATGATATACCAAACTAATGAGTAATAAAATAACTAGACAAATACAAATTTATTTTTGTTGTTTACAAAATGAACAAAGTAAGAATATACAGAAAGAAAAAGAAAAGTAATTACAAAAATGTCAGGCCTAATAAATCATTTCTTTCCAATAAATTTTGGGAAAACTATTGAGAGTAATTCAAAATCTGCGGCATCTATTTCTTTAAATACTTGCACTTTATAAGGAAATAAATTTAGCTGCTTCTTAAGAATAGTCCTGCATGTTCCATAAGATCTTCGCACTTCACAATTTGTTGGCGTATTTTGCATTATTTCACGAACCCTCACGAACGTTTGCAACAAGTTCTTCTGTTTTTTTTGTGTTGTATAGAACCTGTTTTCCTATACACAGCCACGGTTCCTTTCAGGCAATGATAAAAATCCCCAGCAATAAAAGCAACGTTAGGAAAATGTTCGTGAAAATCGTCCATGCACAATCCCGGATTGTTCACCATTTGCTCTAACCCCGTTTCGAAAATACGCTTCAACCATGAATGTTTTATGCTGTTCCGTAAAGCCCATCGTGTGAATTGTTCAAGAAATTGGAAAAATTAGCGATGAATCAAATTACTTGTAACGACTGTCAAAGATGACGGAATAACTGATTGTTTGTTAATTCAGGTAGTTACTGACACCCAACACGTATTAAGCTCTACGGCTAAGCATTACGTCCTTAGATGCAAGGCCCTCTTTGATGCAAATAATTTTTGCTCGCACGGTGGTACCGCTGCAGCAACGCAGGCTTCATGGGGGCCAGTTGCTATGTAATTGCACTGGCTATGTCCCAAAAAATACTACTACTATTACTACTACTACTAGCAAACCATGACGTCCTCTTTAGGTGAGAGCCAGTTTGCAGGTTCTTTTAGAATTATTTTTTTCTTTTCATCATTTTTAGGACTCTTACAAAAAACGATTTAAATAAGTAATCTTCTCGTCTCCTAGACTTGTTAAAATCGGTGACACAATTGACACATTGCTGCCGGCAGCTGTTTTCCGACATCCTGCTTCGGAAAATAGAACAAAACGACTTGTTTTTGCCGGCGAATAACTTCAATTTCAACGCCGTTAATGGTAAAAGATTAACATAATATGCTGTGAAATGGTTTGCTCATTGCAAGTGAGCATTCCAACAAAAATACATTTATATCTATTATTTACTAGCGTGTACCGGCGGCTTCGCTTGCGCGATTAAATTGTTATTAATTCGTTATCAAAACAAAGCGGCGGGTACCATACAAACTACCCAATAGAACCTTTAATAAGTACCAATATTATTTTTGAAAACTTCTCACCCCTTTAGGGGCCGCTATCCGAAAAAATAAGAACTACTTACGTGTTTCATTATTAGTTGTGTAGTAGTAGTAGTAGTAAGATGTTTTATTTAGCAAAAAACTACAATTAGATATTTTTTAATACATTTTTTTTTAACACATTTTTATAGATCTATTTTTAAATTTTAAAACGCAACCGTCTTTTAGCAAAAACAGACAGAAAAGTTAAACATTTTGCAAATTGTATCAAATATTACGTATCATTTTGTTTTTTAATTAAATTTATTTTTAAAGTTTTTTAAACAGTTTTAATGATTTTTAAGATTTAATAGAATTTTCCAAATTATTTTGTTCTATCTAAACCTTTATAAAAAATAGATTTAATAGTTTATAAGCTAAAATGTTTTAGACACCCTATCCACATAAAAATTTTGATTTGTTCTTGTTTTATAATAATTATGATGGTCATAATTAAAAGAACAAAAATTTTTAAGCAATCAGACAAAAAATTATTATGTATAAAGATACATACCAAATAAAAAATTCAATTTCCGACATTTAACAAATCTAAATTTTTCAACATAAAATTAATTTTTGTATATTTTTCACAATTTAAAATAACCCGCATTGCCTTATTTTGTAAAATTTGTAATTTATCAAATATTTCCTCACTAGCACAATATAAAATGGAAGAACAATAAAGAAAATGTGGTAATATAATAGTATTAAATACAGTTTTTTTAGAAAACAAACTTAAATTAGAACTAATTCTTTTAAAATATCCTACTTTCCCGAAAATCTTTGATATAATACTTCCAAAATAATAAAAAAAAATTATTTTTAATCAATGATTATCCCTAAATATTTAAAACTATTTACTAATTCCAATTTTCTAGAGAATTTTGCTAAATTTCAAGAAAATTTAACACAAGTACTTTTCCCATAGAAACCCTTCTGTTTATTTGTTCTAAGTGAAGAATTCGTCACAATTTTTCAAATATATCTTTTTTGCTAGCAGATGCGGACATTTACTTACTACCCTCTATTTTTATGCCCTATACACTGAGGAAAACAATCTAATACAGCAGGTTTGCTAAGACATATTTTTTACTGATAGCTTATTTTTTATTAACCCATATGAAATAAATTGCGAGTGTATCAAACCCGCTTTAGTGTTATTTCAATTTCAGATTTGCTAGAACAGTGTTTTTATTGGTAGTAATCAGTGTTCCATTAGCAGCACAGTCTTGTTGAATAATAAACTACTTTTAATACAGCAATTTTGTTAAGAAATGAATTATATCTTCTCAATGCGACGCATTTTGTTCCCAGTAAATTGTATCCGTTAGAACCTCTAATCCACAAGACGCTGGTGAAGGTTCGTAGCGATCGGCAATCGCCGCGCCATAATAATAGTTTTAGCGTATTTGTTGCGCAGGTCACATCGTTGCTCTCAGTCTTCTAGCTATTCTGTCTAAATTTGAATTTTATTGATCGTACCAATACCTGTTTCAATTAATTTATATTTACTTCGTATTTAAGTTTCTTTAAACTTTGCATGTCAGATAAAGCAATAAACTATTCTTATTTCGGTCAACCCATCGTTAGTATTGGACTTTATGGACGAATTTTACCATTTCATATTGTATAATAGATAATCATATGCAATGTTAAACGACAAGAGCAATATCACACTAGAAGCTATTTAAATTTTTGAGAACTACATTACTGATTTTCAGCGATAAGTAATATGCTTTATTAACCGTTGCACGCAAATATTATTATAATTTATGTCAAGTTTAATTACAACTGCCAGTCGGAACTAATACAGTATATAAAACTAGATTATACCCCCAATAGAACTTGATTTCTGTGAGTATCAAAACAATAATGGCTATAAACCATTCTATGGTAGCATTAACACCTATTTCATATTGGCTAAATTACCTTAATATTATCACTACACAATGATGGTCTAGCAATTTTCGTTGTCTTACAACAGGAAAGCGCGTTGCAGTCACATACAGTGTGTGTATAAAGTCTGGAAACGGCTTAATAACATCACAATTTACTGGCCGATTTAAACCAAATTTGGTACAGTTGTGTAAGAGGATCTAACGCACCGAATGACGATATTGGCGTTGTTGCCAGCTTTTTAGTTTGTCTGGAATTGGAACGAATTTTATATTTTTAAATATAACACCCAGTATATTTTTACATTTTTAAATTCCACATAAAATTATAATTATTTTTTATTAAATGCTTTATTAGTCTACACTTCATAGTTTCCGAGATATTGACTCTCGAAAAGTGACATTTTTGAACTTTGACAGCTTATAACTTTCTAACAGTACGTCTTAGAGCAAAACGGCTTACATGTCCCTATCTTCAATTTTTATTATCTTCCCAAAAAAATCAACTTCCAGTTAAACCGGAACAACTATATTTCCTGCATTCGAGTTACATCCGGTTTAACCGGAAGTTGATTTTTTTGGGAAGATAATAAAAATTGAAGATAGGGACATGTAAGCCGTTTTGCTTTAAGACGTACTGTTAGAAAGTTATAAGCTGTCAAAGTTCAAAAATGTCACTTTTCGAGAGTCAATATCTCGGAAACTATGAAGTATAGACTAATAATGCATTTAATAAAAAATAATTATAATTTTATGTGGAATTTAAAAATGTAAAAATATACTGGGTGTTATATTTAAAAATATAAAATTCGTTCGAATTCCAGACAAACTAAAAAGCTGGCAACAACGCCAATATCGTTATTCGGTGCGTTAGATCCTCTTACACAACTGTACCAAATTTGGTTTAAATCGGCCAGTAAATTGTGATGTTATTAAGCCGTTTCCAGACTTTATACACACACTGTATAGTATTAAACAGTTTTCTAAAAAGTATGTGAATTCTTATAAAGAATAGAAAGCTTTTTCTCAGTGTAGAGGCAAAATCCTCTTGCGGTAGAGTTGCCCAACTACTTCAAGTCATGTGACATGTTGCAAATGGGCCTGATTTAAACTTAGGCTATAATGACATACGTCACAATTGTAGGAGTCCGCTAGACAGCGCTAGTAGACTGTCAGTTAGGATAGGATACGAGATTCGATAAAAGAAATATAAATTAGTTGCGATTTCGCGGACTGCTACTTTGTCACTGCTCCCCTAGTCACAGTCATGCCCTGCTCCGCTTTCATAAAAACGCAGTGATATTTTGGAGCAGTGAGAGCAGTTTACGTCGCATGCAAGAAAAGAGCAGACGCTAGCAACTGGAGTCTTGCCATTTAAGTGAACGGATAAAAAAATGTATTTCTATCATTTTCTTTTTCATGCAAGCAGATAGAAATACATACATTGTCACCCATTAATGGAATTTACCATGATTACTGATTGCCATCTATTCTCGTCTTCTATAAGCTAAGCTAATACTCGTTAAATTATTATAAAGAACTGCTCCGAAAATTCGCTGCTACTTGTCACAGTAACACAGCCGGAGCAGTCGCATCGTATCACTGCTCCTTAAAAGTAGCAGACTGGCCCACCTCTAGAAAGAAAGGAACGTTTAAAAGTTCAACCAGTACACGGGGGCACCGTCAGTCACACAGACTGCGTTTTTTAACGTCATTAAGAACTTTCTAGCAATTTAACAAACTCGGTAATCCAATGCTGTTTAAAATTCATTGGGAGTTACGTATAAAGTTATATGCTATTGCTCGGGACCAGTGGCGGCTCGTGACTAGCGAGTCAAGGGGGGCGCTGGCTTTAAATAAAAAAATTTAAAATGTCTATTATTTTCGAAAGTACGTGTCTGTTTTTTCCGAGGTTTTTTCTAACTTTCTAGTTGTGAATATTAATTTCATTAGCATAAGCACTACTGTCTCAAAACTTACCACATTATGACGATGTTTTGCACTATTTTCATGTTTTTTTATTTTCTCTGAAAGATGTTTTAAGTACTGCACCCCATTTATAGTCCAATTATCATCCCCGTCAAAAAGAAGACACACGAAACAAAAAAAAGGATTTTTGTCCTCATAACCGCATATCCAGAATTTTTTATTATGTATTTCTTTGTCAAACTTACGCGTAAACTGTGACTACTTTTACATTTTTATTGCACTTGTACCTACTATGTTCAATTTCTAGCATTTTTCAAGTTCAAGTTTTTCACTTAAGCTCAGAGAACTAAACACAACCTTCTGTAAATCACTGACCTTCATATTAGACGAAATTTTCCAACTTTATAACAACTAATAAATAACTCAAAACAAATAAACAAAACGTCAGCGAGTCAACGGCATCCACAGACGACAGGTCGCATCGCGATTCGCGGACAGTGGGCGCGGAAAATTGGAGCTCTCCGTGGCTGCTCGTTGTGCGATGTGTAGGTGACGTCAGGCCTCCGTCGTCATAACAACCCATCGAGAAGGCGCGTTGAATCGGGACGGATAATCGGTCGCCCGCCGCCGCCCGCGCTTAGTACAACCTTGAGAGCGCGCAACTCGCTTCTCTATTAGTATAGCCTGCCCGTTAGAATAGGGCTACGTTTGGTTTGAATTATTTTAATTGATGGCTTACATACATTGCGTTATTGGTTTTTTAAGTAAAGTATTTTTGGATTCTGTTTGAAATAATTGCAGGGAGGGCGGCGCCCCAGAGCTCTTCGTTAACCAGCCGCCACTGCTCGGGACCGAAAACACAGTTGTAAAGTCACACCGACATATTTTTTTTTCAAAGCCATTAATGGTAATCAGCAGATATCGCGAGAACCATTAAATCGACTAAGTAATAATATTAATCCAAGAGTTAGCTGCTATTAATAATATGGTAGCGCATCATAATTTTAATTCTTTTTGATCGCGTCTTATTAATACCGCCAATTATCTCCGCTCAATCGTTAATAATACTAAGTGATAACAAATTGATGCAAAAGAGGCTCCAGCTGAGAACAGCAAATGAAATTTCTAATTAAGACATGCAAATCTTCAACTGCACACCTTATACGTATACACAGTAAAAAGCGATCTTATAAAATTACTATAACATAAAGGCGGGCCGCGATTGCGCCTTCTGAATTTCGACAGTATTACCTGTCTTTCCTCCGCATTGCTCTAATGTTTGGAAAATATTTACTGTAATTAGGTAGTTTCCACTAAGCCTTATACGGCATTGCCAATTTTTTCTTTGATGGTGGTTTTATTTATGAGTACAAGGTTTATGTTCTAATCGTAGTACTTATTTTATACACTTTATCTTACTATTGGCAATATTTCATATTAAGAAGCATAATCAATTAATATTTACATGCGTTAACAGGTCTCAGCAGGAAATCTAGAACATGGATACATTTTAAGTAAATATTATTTCATAAATGCATACCTACATTAAGGTTTTTAAAACATTATTTTGACGATACCTACTAGGTATAGCTGCAGCATTTTCTACGTATGTTAATGTTTACTTACATGATAATGAAAATATTGACAAACAATTTTTCTTTCAGCTAACAATTCTAGCTGAAGAGGTAGAAGTAATAGAAGCTATACCTAGCGATGAACCCAAGGACCATACCAATAAAGTGGACCAAGACTCAAATAATGATCAGTTAGCCATAGAAACGGTGGAAGAAAAGGAACAGCCGCCACCTCAGAAGCTGGGTTATAATGGGCCACCGAGGAGTAATAATCCTCTGAATTTGCCTCCACCTCCACCATCAAGAGGTTAGTTATTTCTAATATATACAAAATATATAAGTGTTTCAGTAAAACCGATTCCAACTAGCTATTAAAATAAGTACCTACTAATAACCTATTTCAACTGACCATAGCTATAAAACTACTTGCATTTAGGGGCTTTATCCAATTATTTTTTTTGTAGGCAATGGAGGACAGTACTACAACCATAAAAACTTTAAAAATAACAAACCCAACTACGAAAACAAGAACTCTTACAATGGACCTCCCCCTCCTCCTCCCAAGCAAGCTATGGATAAGTACGACCAGTATGGTCCACCTGCGTCCGATATCTGGCCAGCACCTGTTCCAGATATGCCGAAAATTATCTCATTGGATGTTAAGTGCGAGAAAAATCTTATGAAAGTCTATATAGGTAAGCTCTGCGTAAAAATTATCCAGTAATAATTAGAATCTGGAATTTACTTATGCTCAATTGCTAGAGTTACCACTACCAGTTTCTAAAATACACTTTTTTTCTAGGATTTGATAAACCTTTCTACGGAATAGTCTTCAGTAAAGGCCATTACAGTAACGTTCATTGTGTCCATTTACCAGCAGGTTTAGGCAGAACGTCAACTCATTTTGAAATCGGCATCCATGCCTGCGGTACCTCTGGTAATACAGAAAATGGACTTTATGGATATGGAGCAGAAAGTGGCAGTGGAACATTTTTCGAAAATATTATTGTTATTCAGGTATTGATACAATTGTTAGGAAATGCCCCAAGGCTCTTAACATCGCATATTTGTATAAAAAAAATATTCAAAACATAAATGACAGCTAGTGATAGGTATAACGTCATGGTTGCAATTACGTTTCAAAATCACATGATTCTTATTGGAAGACCCCTAGCCTTAGACAATCAATTTTAATTATTACTATATTTAATATTTTTAGTATGATACCCAAGTACAAGAAGTTTGGGATCAAGCGCGCAAACTCAGATGTACATGGCACGATCAGTATGAAAAATCTGTTACCTTCCGACCCTTCCCCGTAGATATGCTCGATGTAGTTCGAACTGACTTCGCCGGTGACAATGTTGGCTGCTGGATGCAGATACAAGTTGGCAAAGGTACGAAATATTTTATATACCGAGTGAACTTTGGTAAAATCCATATGGAAAGGAAAATACATTTGATGTGTATCTTTGCGGTAGTTAATAATATACGAAAAAGTTAAATATGTAAATGTTAGGTAAGGTTATAGTGGGATACCTCTGGCACTATCCAAACAGTCACACAGACCGTTGTGGTACCATACATGTTCCGCGGGACATATCCGCATCAGCTTCTATCCGTTTCTACCGAAAAGGCAATGTCCGGGGACTACGGCAGTGATATTTCCTTCCGACTGTGCTGTAATAACGCTGTGGTTTTCCTGTAAACAAGTAGGAGCCACAATTGTCTGGAGATACTACATGTTGTCAGCCCTGTCCATCTGCTTTGCACAAGTTGTTTAGCTATCCGATCTATCTCCTCTTTGACTGATCTCAGAGGTATAGCCACAGTATCTGCTAGTACGACGACATGCTTGCGCCCTCCCTGGCGAGCACATCAGCAGTCTCGTTGCCATATATATTGCTGTGGCCAGGAATCTAACACACTCGATGCTGAACACCAAGTGTGCAGAGATTGTTGGGACAGCGCCTTATTAATTTTGATTTAGAATTGCTGGAACAAATTGCCTTTATGGCTGCTTGACTGTCTACATAGATAGCTATAGACGCAGCTCCTTCCAGGCAAGGATGATTCTGCAAGATATTGACCGCATTATCTACTACAAAAAATTTTGCCTAAAAAGTGTTGCAGTAATCGAGGAGTCTATACGACCTCTGTATTTGCATGCTCTCGAAGAAGATACCAGCTCCCACCCCGACGTCCGTCTGTGAAGATCGATGTTACTTAATTGCCTTTCCATTCTTCCCTATTCGGAATGGGCATAGAAAGGCCCCTTCCAAAGTCTGGCAGCGAAACAGTCGGTCGGCTTTCGCAAAATTTGGCCTGGATATATCCTTTATCCTTGTATCCTTGTAGTATGCTGCTGTGTCCGTAGTTGTTACTGGTCCAACAGTTCGACTCTTTCAGTCACAGAAATGTGAAATATGTAAATATTACATCAGTACCTTTTATTAACAAATATATTTTAAAATAAATGTAATGACTTTGATCGTTCTTAAAAACCCTGACTGAAAAATCAATGGATCCTTAAATATATTTTTTTAAATTTTTAGGTCCATGGGCTTCAGAAGTATCGGGGTTGGTTAAAATTGGTCAGACAATGACGATGGTACTAGCCATTAAAGATGACGACAACAAATTTGACATGTTGGTCAGAAATTGTATGGCCCATGACGGTAAAAGGGCGCCCATTCAATTGGTCGATCAAAAAGGATGCGTCACTAGACCTAAATTAATGTCAAGGTATGTTGTATTTTTAATTGCTTATCCTTATTTGAGTTTCTTTCTTAGACTAAAAACATATTTTAATGTATTTTAGATTTACAAAAATTAAAAACTTTGGGGCGAGTGCCTCCGTCCTTTCCTACGCACACTTCCAAGCCTTCAAGTTCCCCGACTCTATGGAGGTCCACTTCCAGTGCACCATCCAGATTTGCAGGTATCAATGCCCCGATCAGTGCTCGGAAGGATCAAATCAAAACCATATTGGGTAGGTACACATAAAAGGAACAGTTGTTGTTTCAAAGTTTCATTATTTCCACAATTAAAAGACTTTCTTGTTAACAATTCTTCAAATCTCTTTTTCAGATACCAGAGCAGTCTTCTTGACCTCTCCCATGGACCAGAGAGTGCGTACGGCCCACCTCCAGCTCTCCCTATCGAACACTACCTCCATTCGGCTCGACCACGCGACGAGAGACTAGTAAAAAGATCAGTTAAAACCGATCCAGAAACTGAAGTCGGAGTAAACAGAGTAATAAGAGTAGTAAGCACAGGCGACCTGACGTTTTCACTTGACGAAAACAGTACTACTACTGCACCTACCATGGTATTCCCAGGAGCAACCGATCAAGTTGTAGCGGCGAATAGTCTGATTTGTATGACTACACCCGGTTTTGCTGCTACACTAATAGTGTTGCTGGCTATAATGATTATTTCCTGTCTGATGTCAGCGTTCCTGTGTGTAAAATTAAAACCTTTCACTAGTAAGAAGCTTGTAGGTGTAGTGGGATTTCCTGCTACGCAAAAGGTAGCAGGAAAGACTGTCGCGACGTCTAAAAGTTGTTTTTATTCGTGATTCTGGATATAAATGTAGTGTTGAAGGGTGGTAGTAGCAACTAGCTGTAAAAAATGGTAGAATTGAATAGAAAAGTAAAAGTTACGAGTTGAGGACTGGTAGAATCATTTGTTTAGGTTTATTAAGTTTCCTTAAGTTAGTTCGTTTCTGTTTTGAATTACTTACGCTACCAGTCATAGTTCTATTGTAATCAATACTTTTTCTTTATTTTATTATATTGGGTTTTGATGACATCTACTGCAAGCAGTGTTTAAGGAACAAAGCTACTATAATATAGGCTAAACTTTTTACTCAAATTATAAAAACTGTAAGAAAAATTCTGTTTTGCTATTCAACTACCAAGCCTAACAAACAAAAACAGTCATACGTATTAAACTTTCATCGGCAGAGCTCGTATTCCTACGAATGTTTTAAAACTTGCTAACATCTTACTTCGTATTAAGAGAAAAGATAAAAATGCAGTTGCTGGTACTACTCGTTAAATTTTAAGGTTTTACACAAATAAAAGTTGTTGTTTTGTTTAAGCAATGCATTAGTAAGTCTAAAGGTAACGTTTTGTTACGAGAAAAAGGACCCATACACCTGTGGCGAAAGCAAGCGTAGTTTACGAGAGAATTGTTAATTAATATTCCCAAATAAGTATTTACTGTTTTGCATTAAAATTATTCAAAACGCTTCAATGTATATTACATAGAATGTCTAAGAATCTAGGTTATAGTTTTGAGAAAAAATTGTTCCGTAAAAATGTAAAAAAATCTTCTTTTCAGGCGGTAGTAACATCAATGCAAAAAAATAATTTCCTTAGCACCTGATGGTTTTTTAATATGATACGACACACACGACGCGACGTTTTTGCGCGGTTTCAAAACCGCGCGATGCGCCTAACTTTTTTGTGTGTTTTGTATCATTCAATAACACGTTGAATGTACCGACTCGGCAGCCGCGGCGGTGGCCCTAATTTTAAGAGAAATTGATTTTTTTACTTATTATTCAAGGATAAACGAAAAGTTTTTTTTTGCCTAGTATAAAAACACCCTGTGAAATAATTAAGAAACAAAATTACTTCAAAATATCAGTTTATATTATGGCGCAAATATTCTTTTTGGTTTTTGGTTCATGTCAATACGTGCATTTCGATACCCTACTATGAAAACCTCGTAAGTACAATTTTTTTCAAAATTGAACTTTATGCGTCATTACATTAAAGGTGTCATATTTTATGTTATGTGAGAACCTCGTATGGTCATCATGAATAATACGCCACCTATTGGCGAATTTAAATACCTCGTAAGTTACCCGTTTGATATTTCTAACTGAAAACCTCGTAAGTTTGATATTTCTAACTGAAAACCTCGTAAGTTTTAGATTTTGGTTAGATAAATAAGAGTAGGTAAGTACTTTTGTTATTTTTATGTGTAATCTAAGGATTGTTACATAATGTTCTACTAATAAAATTTAAGCTCCGTTACATTGTAAAACGTTAGTCATTCATCGTTTATTACTAAAAACTTAAGAGGTTTTCACATACCACTATTTACAACTAACACAAAACAGTTTTTCTTTGCTACTGCAAAATATAGGAAAATGCACTTACGAGGTTTTCAAAGTAGGGTATCGATTTATTCTCACCCAAATGCAAAATGATCTTGATGATGTCAATAATTTAGGAAACGCGCAAAACTGAAGCTATTGATTACCGATTTTTTTGTACTTAATACTCTTCGTAATCGTCGTTTGACGTCAGTACATGCGAAAAACCAACTTCGAGAGGTTCGAATTGAAAATGTCAGTTCTTGGACAGTTCGTCGAAGATTACACGAAGGTAATTTAAACTTACGCAGACCAGCAACTGGACCTAAATTACTACCGCGTCATAAGAATCAAGAATGGAGGAATATTACCCAGGATGATATTCGTGGGCTAATTGATGGCATGAACCGACGTGTACAGACAGTAGTAAGGGCTAGAAAGAGGAGGTAATAGAAATAATAGAGATGTGTTTAAGTGAAAAAGCTGTTGTTGGTACCTGTTAAGTTTGGTTTGCGAAAATGTTATTTTTTTAAATCTTAGGTATACGCACCTATTTCCGTAAATTTATTTGTTTACAAAAGCCTGATTATTTTAATAACATTTGTTTTTTTGCATTTTAATAGTCTATTTTATTTTAAATGCAATGGCAATGAGAAAATTATTGAAAATTTAAATTATTGACATCATCACATAATCATTTTGCATTTTGGTGAAAAAAAAATGCACGTATTGACATGAACCAAAAACCAAAATGCAAAGAATATTTGCTGCTTCATGGAAACTGATATTTTAAAGTAATTTTGCTTCCTAATTATTCCTCAGGGTGTTTTAACACTAGGCAAAAAAAAAAAACTTTTCGATTATCCTTGTATAATATGTCCAAAAACCAATTTCTCTTAAAATTTGTATAGGCATGTTAAAACTAATAAATGTATCTAGAGCTCTCTAAAAAATCACCTTAATCGGAGTAAAAATAAAAAAGTTATTAAGCCCTAAACTTAATGCAAATTTTATGATGCCCGTTTTTTTTTGCACGGGAGTGTAGAAAGTCAATTATGCCGGCTCAAATTTTGAAAATGGTAAATTTACGCGGATCTAAGATCCTCTAGTAGGCCTCTAAACGTGAATCACCCTGTATATATTACCCGCCTTTATATCGTGTCATTGCTATTGGTTTCTTTGCTCGGTAACTCACAGGCAATTTATTAAGGTCCTTTAAATGGTAACAAAATAGTACTAAGGACTAATAAAAGATATTATGTGATAAAGCATATACAAGTATTTCCATTTTTATTGGAACCTAATGTAATTTTTAGTTGTAAGGATACCTATAGGAAACAAATTATATATGGGTTGCACCATAAACCAAGTAAACCTAGACATCCCATCTAACGGGGCGAAAGCGAAGCTCAAGGTCGCGATTTAAATGCCGCGAAGCGAAGCGCTGTAGACGGATACTTGCGTTCGCTCAATGTATATTACAGGCAACGTTTGGCGTAACTAGTTACAAATGTGTAAGTCGTACACAATTATGAGCGTAAAATGTTTATATTGGATGGGTTCTCTTGGTTTTATTTCTCTATGGTTGCACATTTTGTAAACGTCTGGGTTTAGTCTTTATTTTTTTTAAGCTCAATTATCTATTTAGGTGAAATATACATGGTGTCCAAAATGTAATGCTGATACATCGCTATTCTTATAATGTATAAACTAAGCTCAATATAGGTTTTATAAATCGGTCGAATTATTTAAATAACTAAGCTAAATTTTCAGTGTTATAAAATTTAAAAAAGCTTTTCATACATAGTACAAAGAATTAGTTTGGTTTAAAAAAATATACTAACATGTTTATGTGTTTAATAAAGGCGATGTAGAATCATTCGGTATTTAGAACACCCTGTACATTATGTAAATATGGATGGTTTTGAGGTATTGGTTGTTCTACTTAAAATAAAATTTATTTCTTTAAGATAGCTTATTCTAAGTATTTATTTTATTTATTTTTTTAGTTTATTAAATACCTACAATGATTCTTTGCAAGACTAATAATATCTTCTATTGTACCTGTATAAGATAATTCTTCATAGTTACGTTTCTAATAAATACAATATATTATAACCAATTTAATACTAAAATCAGCTGTACTTTAAAATAACATATTTTTAGGAAAGTATGCCAAAATATTTGTTCTGTCATTGTATTAAATATAATATAGACTCCTAAATCGTTTTTGTATTTTTATTTCGTCCTTTCAATTTATACGATCTACAGAGGAATTTACAAAATCATAAACAAATGATCATTTTATTTGATTAATTTTTTTTCCTCAAGCACGAGGCACGTTAATATTTGACAACTCTGCCTTCCGAATCGGGCGGTTGTCAGTAATGTTCTTTCAAAATCTGTTAATGATCGCGAAGTTATCAATGCTTATAGATGAAAATTTGGCTAACAACAATTTACCAGTTTTATATGGCAAATTTATACCATAGTTTAAAAAATAAAAATGATCAAAATCTATTGCACGAGTAGAGAAATTTTCGTAATCATGTAAATAAACAAATAAAATATACTAAAGGAAAATATTATAAAGATAAAGTCTTAGAAACACAAGGTAACATAAAAGAAGTTTGGAATATAATAATTAATGAAGCTACAGGTGAAAAAAGAAAACAAAATAAAAATTTTAAAATATTCGAAAAAAATAAAAATCAGTTAGTAGATAATAAAAAAGATATTTCTGAAATTTTTATAGATCATTTTACTTATATTGGTCCTGAATTAGCAAAAAAAATTACAACCCCCAAAAATTGTATTAATATAAAACAAACTGATGCTCCTGATAGTCTAGTTTTTACTCATATATCTGATTATCTTATATATAATTTAATTAATAAACTTAAATTAAAAACGTCCCCAGGACCTGATGATATAAACAAAAAAATTTTAAATGCCACATCCCATAACATTTCCTTAATAATTAGTTATCTTTTTAACATGTGTCTTACTCAAGGAACTTTTCCAACAATGTTAAAAACATCTACAATTATTCCTATTTATAAATCTGGAGACAAAACACTATGCGATAATTATAGACCGATTTCTTTAATAAATATAATAAAAAAACTTTTGGAAAAATAAAATAAAGATCAATTATATTAATTTTTAGAAATTAACAAATTAATTTTACCTAATCAATTTGGATTTCGAGAAAAATTAGGAACAGAGAATGCAATCTTTAATAGTACTCATTTTATATCAAAATATTTAGATGAAGGTAAAAAAGTCATTGGCATATTCTTAGATTTGCAAAATGCATTTAATACAGTATCACACAATAAACTGTTATCTAAACTAGAATCCTATGGAGTTAGTGGTATCGCATATAATTTATTTAAAAGTTACTTATCAGAAAGAGAACAGAAAGTAAATATAGATAAATTCAGTAGTAAATAAACTACTTTAATTTGTGGCGTTCCTCAGGGTACTGTTTTGGGACCAATTTAATTCTTACTTTATATTAATGATATATTAAAATCAGTGTTAAATGGAAAAAACATTTTCATACGCAGATGATACTGTATTAATAATACCAGCTAATACTTGGAATGAATGCGTTTCAAATACAGAAATAAATATTTCAATAATAAAAAATAATTTGAGTTATGACCTATTAAACTTGAATCTAACTAAAACAAAATTTATGACTTTTTCTTGTTGTAATGATACTCAGTTAGTTGTTTAGAAATATCCGATATAGGTAGAATTAATTATGCTAACTGTTCTTGCCAAAATAAAATTTAAAAAGTTCAGTTTATAAAATATTCAGGAATATTGATTGACCAAAATTTAAAATGGGACCATCAAATTAACACTCATAAAAAAAAATTAAGAAACACTTTATGTAAATTTAGATGTTTAAAAAATATTGTAAATCGAAAACTTTGTTTAATGTTTTATTATGCACTTTTTCAATCAATTCTTTAAAAAAAACATACTTACTTCAGACTCTTGAATTGGGGGAAAAGAAAATACACATTTTTATTAGTTCCATATATTACTATCTTAATAATAAAAACCTACATATATATGTCAAAAATGCATGTACTCAAAAGTTACCTATTAAACTAAAAGTGACCGGCTTAAATTTGGCCACATATGGAACAGATTTTTATTGATAGCATAGAGATAACCTAAAAATTCATTTTGACCTTTGTCACGTGATGGTTTGGCGGGAAAATTATAAAATTTTATTTTGTCAGAAAAACTAGTATTATATGATAAGATATAAAAAAAAGATATTTAAACCAAATTTTAACAAAAACAAAACATTAAAAAGCAACAAAATATTTAAATAATATACTAATACCTTGTTCTTTAATAGTTTAACTCATTTTCATTAAACTAACGGGAAGATAAAAGTGTTTTTTTTTTCAAAAAATGTGAAATAAATTATTTTTCGACAGAATTAAAATCTAGACACCTTTTTCAAATAGATACCTTTTTTTGATATCTCGTCATCTAACACCAACTTTCACGAAACAATATATTTTTTACAATTTTCTCGCCAATCGAGCAGTCATATGACAAATCAAAATAAATTTTAAAGTAATGCATAAGGTTTCTCGTATTTCATCAGTAAAAATGATTCACATTTGGGGTCAACTTTATGCAGGTCACTGTATATAGACTCATTTGCTTTTAAATAACCGACAGCAAAAACGACTCTGTAGGTACTACAGTACTTTGAAATATTTTTCTATTCTACAAAAATGTACCGTTGCCAATTTTATAACTCTTATTTACAATTTCAGTAGACAATTTAGAGAAAAAAAAACAACAAAAAAATACAAAAAAAAAATGAAAATTGGAGACGTAAAAA
This sequence comes from Polydrusus pterygomalis, assembly GCA_963969555.1. Taxonomy (NCBI): domain Eukaryota; kingdom Metazoa; phylum Arthropoda; class Insecta; order Coleoptera; family Curculionidae; genus Polydrusus; species Polydrusus pterygomalis. Next base: position 16,086,005 of record OZ018383.1, read on the forward strand.
TAGTGTTCATCAATAAATCAATCAATAAGGAAATGGGGAAAAATAATAAGTGTCTTGTTTAAACACCAACACGTCAATCTATTATAGCGGTATACACCACTCGTCCTTAATCCAGATTATCTTTTAACCCTGCTTTAAATAATTTTTTAGTTTGCATATCGCTGCTTTATAATGCTTTGCTATTATTTAATAATGGGCAGTATAAGTATAACGCACTTAAAAATTATAATAATAATTTATTTAAATTCAAAAGAAAACAGTAGGTAGGTAGGTATATAAGAACACTGGCAGTAAAACTGGTCAAAAAACACTTTTTATTTACAATTATTTTCTACTTTATTATATACCGGAATGGTTGACATAAGTAGTAGAACAACAAAATCCTAGTTACATAATATTACGTTATACAGGGTATTATTGTCAGGTAGATATTTAAAGGAGTAATGGTGTTCCTCAAGATAAAGAAAAAATACGGTCAAAAAGGCTTCATTTTTGACATATTATTCAAAATATTTCAAAACAGAAACCCTGTATACTGCATCCGACAATTTTGACATTTTCTTATATTCAGTGTGACCGCAGTAAAGTCCGCATCATATGGAATTTTTTTTATTAATAACTTTATTCGAAATTTGACTTTGGCATCAAGTTTTGCTTCGATCGAGATGAAAATTAAGCAAACAAATAGTAGTCACGTGATTCGCATTATCTGTCAAATTTAAATTTTTTCCAAAAAATAATTCAAAAGTGGAGTTATTTCTGAAAGTTTTGAAAAAAGTTATTAGAGAGAGTTTTTTTAAATGCAGTTTCTAGCTCACATGCAAAACTTTAGCTGCATAAGATAATTTTGATTTTTTACCCATATTTTGTAAATTGCACCACTTTTGCAAAATAAGACTCAACGCAACCTACATAAAACTTTTTAGTTTTGACAATGCTTTATTTCAGCTACATTTTCTTTAAAGTAGCGCCATATTAAATGGGTGTTTTTCTACAAAATTAAAATTGGGCTATTAAAATCTGGTCGCATGTAATGCAAAGTTTATTTGTTTTTGACCCTGTATAAGGTACCTTCACAAAATAAGTATTTTTAAAAACGTAGTTTGTGTCTAAAAGTAATACAGCTTAATATTAAGACAAAAAAGAACACAGTGTCATCAGTAAAGTGTTCATTAAAAGTGAAAAATAAATTTTAGTGGTGGGCAAAAAATCAAAATTATCTTAAGCAGCTGAAATTTTGCACGTGGGCTAGAAACTGCATCTAAAAAAACTGTTCAGTTATCGAAAAATATGAGAGAAAAAAAAACGAGGAAAAAATTAAATCTTTGGATATCCTGTATATATAAAAAATGAAGCCTTTTTGACCGCATGTTTATAAGTATTATTTTTCCTATCTTAAGGAGGACTATCACTCCCATAAATATCTTCGTGACATTCTTTAACACCCTGTATATCAGATAAACACAACGATTACTTAAGTCATCTAAAACAATTAATCTTAAATGTGGTTCAGTAGCGGGAGAAGAGGGTTCTGCGCCAATTTGCCGCGGTTCCTTCCGCACATGCGCAGGTAGTTTTAAACTGTTTCCGAGGTTTTTTTGCTATTTTTGAACCATTTTTAGCCGTTTATTAGTCGTTTATAGCCATTTGTTAGCCATTCATTAGCGGTTTATAGCCGTTCATTAGTCGTTTATAGCCGTTTGTTAACCGTTTATATGATTTTATTATTCATTTATAGCCATTCACCAGCCGTTTATAGTCATTTATAGCCGTTTATAGCCGTTCATTAGTCTTTTATAGCCGTTTGTTAGCCGTTTATAAGATTTTATTATTCATTTATAACCATTCATTAGCCGTTTATAGCCGTTCATTAGTCGTTTATAGCCGTTTGTTAACCGTTTATATGATTTTATTATTTATTTATAGCCATTCACTAGCCGTTTATAACCATTTATAGCCGTTCATTAGTCTTTTATAGCCGTTTGTTAGCCGTTTATAGGATTTTATTACTCATTTAGAGCCATTCATTAGTCGTTTATATTCAGGAAACTAGATGTAGACATCAGCGATACACAATTTGGATTCCGTAAAGGCCTAGGAACAAGGGAAGCACTGTTTGCACTCAATGTCCTGTCGCAAAGATGCCTAGACATGAATCAAGACATACACGCTTGCTTTATAGACTACAATAAAGCCTTTGATAAAGTTAGACAGGACCTACTCATCGAAACATTAGTAAAGAGGAGGATAGATCTCAGAGACATAAGACTAATTTCAAATCTATACTATGGCCAAAAAGCAACAATAAGAATAGAAGACATGACATCAGAAGAAATAGAAATACAGAGAGGTGTTCGCCAAGGGTGTATACTATCACCAATCCTCTTTAATTTGTACTCGGACGACATAGTAAATAGAGCACTCGATGATCAGGACATAGGCATTAAAATTAACGGCATGACAATAAATAATTTGAGGTTCGCTGACGATACGGTTATTTTAGCTGAAACACATGAAGACCTACAGACGCTAATTAATAGAATGGTCACAGTAAGCGAACATATCACTGAACATAAGCAAAACAAAATATATGCTGATAACAAAAACAACTCAGGACATTCATAGGATATATGTGAAGAATCAACCTATTGAAAGAGTAAGAGAATACAAATACCTAGGCACAACCATTAATAAAAACAATGACAGCTCCCAAGAAATACGAATCAGAATCGAACAAGCCACACATTTACAAGAATGAAGAGACTTTTCTGCTCCCGAGATCTAAACCTTGAATTAAAAATACGACTGATGAGATGCTATGTGCTGTCTGTACTATATTATGGGATGGAGTCGTGGACACTGAGGGTGGCTGATATGAGGAGGCTAGAGGCATTTGAGATGTGGATATACCGGAGAATACTGAGGATTTCATGGGTGGAGGGAGTAACCAACGTTGAAGTAATGAGGCGTATGCACAAAGAGTGAGAAATAATTCCAACAATTAAAAGAAGAAAACTACTGTATGCGCCAGTTGGGACATGTCATGAGGGGAGAAAAATATAGAATGTTGCAAATCGTTATGCAGGGAAAAATCCAAGGAAATAGATCTATAGGAAGGAGACGAAACTCATTGCTGAAGCATCTTAGGGAATGGTTTGGATGTAGTAACAATGAACTATTTAGAGCTGCGGTTTCAAAAATAAGAATCGCCCTAATGATTGCCAACCTTCGTAGCGGAGACGGCACCTAGAGAAGAAGATTAGTCGTTTATAGCCTTCATTAGTCGTTTATAGCCGTTCTAGAACGGCTATAAGAAACGGATATAAACGACTAATGAACGGCTAAAAACGTCTAATGAATGAATGGATATAAAGGACTAATAAAGGGCTACAAATGACTAATAAACGGCTATAAACGGTTCAAAAAAAGCAAAAAAGACACAGAAACAGCTTAACACCACCGGCGCATGTGCAGAAGGAACCGTAGCAAATTGGCGCAGAACCCCTCTTCTGGTTCCAAATAAAAAAAATTGGCACCTACATGAAGATATTTATTTACAAAAAAAGTAAGTTTAAACACATAAGAATAGTTATTTTTAAACTCACAGTAATCTTTTTTTTGATAGGCTTGTCACATTCGGTAGATGAATACTATTCCATTTGCTACTTTATACGGTGTCCGTTTGTAACTTGGAATAAACTCAGTAAATTCAGTACAATTTTTCTTTTGGAAAAATGCTTGGGCTGGATTTATTCCAATTTCAAACTCAAACTCTATAAAAGTGTTGGTTTCTGGTCGTTGAAAAATAAGGTTCGTATTAATTTGAAATTAGTTATAGGAATTCTTTTCCAAAATTGTATCTCCTGAAAATTATGTTAAATACGACATAACACATTTTTCCCCCGCGTTCTTCATGTGACAACGTTGATCCGGTAAGAAAATTAAATTATAACACAAGGATTGAAAAATATACAGTACTTCTAAAAAAAACACCTCATTGGGACTATAACATTGACATTCGGAAATTCTTGCAGTACCCAAAAACCAACCACATTAAGTCACACTCATTCTAGATAATTCCTTTACATAAAGAAATTTCTATTTTAATTTTAGGTAGTTAAAATTTTTGACCCCCAAAACAGAACCTTAAACTAACCACCCACCAAAAATAAATAATCTTAATTAACATACTTAGTATATAATGTTAAAGTACAAATTAGAAAACATAACAAATTCAGCAATTTTATTGAGCAAACCACTAGTCAACTGTTTTGTGTCTGCCTAATAAATAAGCGATTTGTGGCATAATTATAATAGTAACGAAAACAATGTTTTAACATACAGGGTGTCTCAAAAATGTCTGTAAAAGCCGCTAGCGCAACATCCTGAGTCTAAAATATGAGGATTTATCATACAAAAGTTGATAATAACATTTTTTTAATTTAAAAGCGAATAATTGTGGCGTATCGGACAAGTGTGTAACTGTTTTTTTATATTGGAATACACAGGGATTCAAGCACAATGGATACCCTGGGGGCGGGTGGACCACGACGTTTCGTTCTTGTTAGGACTCTACGGGCAGCCATGACCCAAGCAATCCCGACACAGCGGTAAGATGTATTAAAAGCCTCTTTGCACAAGCAAAGCGGCCATCAATACACCGTATCGTCATCCCAGCGGAATTAACTCCAATACAAAAGGCAGTCAAACTGGGAATAATCGAAAGATAGACAACTAAATAAACCACGAATAGGGAACGCTATTTGCGTTTTCACCAAAACAGTCTGCAGTTTTGCAGATTATAAACAGATCATGTGTGGTCTACCCGCCCCAGGGTATCCATTGTGCTTAGTTCCCTGTGTATTCCAATATGAAAAACAGTTACACACTTGTCCGATATGCCACAATTGGCTACTGAGCGGGAATAGTAGCACAAGTCGATTTTTATGAAAAATGGGAGACGTTCAGAATTGGTATTAAAACGGTACTCTGCTTCAAGTGGGAATACTAGTATATGTCCTTCCTTGTTTTAATTGGTCGAAAAAAAATGTTCTATTGGTGTATGTCAAAAAAGGTGTAAGAGTCTGCAGGGAAAAGAGGAATAAGTACACTTGCTGCTACTTTAACACAAAAAAAATGTTTGTGATAAATAGTATAAGTTCGAGTTACATTAATTTTTACAGTCACCCGGTAGAAATTATGCTCCGACTTATACTAGTTGTTTACACAGGTTTGGGCGGTCGCCTTCAATGATTTGATGAATGAATAAGATATTATTTCTCTATTGTTTTGTTTAGTTCAAATCATAAACAATGTTACCAACAGTTTTTTTTAAATAAAAGTAAGTTTTTGTTTACTATCTTTAGTTAGTGCCAGTTATTATAAGTATGCCACGTTTAGCATTTTTCTTGGGGAAAGTAGTATATTGTAGTTTTTTTTTTCTGTTTGGTTACAAAAAACAAATATATTTTTTATTTTACCTAACAAGCTATAATATTTTATAAAATTGGTAAAAAAAATAATTTCATAAGTTATTTCGTCAATTTCAGAACAGCATTTTAACTTTATTAGCTAATAACTCAAAACAGCGAACTTTGACTTACGCTACTAGTCCCGCGCACCAGCCAATTATTCGCTTTTAATTTTTATAACTTTTACCATCTAAAAAAAAAACTACCTTTGTGACACCCCACTTTTTGGGCGCACCCTGTATAAATTAAAATATTTTTAAATTGTGTAAAAAAAAATCCAACTATACTTTTCTTATAATCTTAAGCTTATCATCGACAAATCCTATCTTCAAGGCATAAAGTTATTCCGCGCAATCGTTGACTCAATTTTAAATCTTAATGATCGTAAGGTACTGTGCAAAAGACAACACAATAAGGTGCTGTGCAATTATTAAAATTAAGTTGTAATACGCAACTAGGTCTACACCTGTCAAAGTAACTCCATTTTAGGGTAGATTAAAAAATAAATATTTTATTTATAATTTTTTAAATGTCCAAATGAAAATAAAATTTGCTAACAGGATTCCGATTAATGACCCCTGACGTTTTCGGCTTAAGGTTTTCTACGGGCCGGCATTGCATTGACGAATATTGTATTGAAAAATAACATTGACAGAAAAGTCGGTAGAAAACTGTCTAACGTCTTCGTACCATAAATGTCATTGATCTTCTTGAACCCATCACTATCAATTAATTTAAAGAATTTGGATGCAAATAAAGAACTTTTTGTCAAAATTTAGACAGACATTTGATTCACCCCCTGTATAATAATTTCTCTCTTATAAAATTGATATTTCTAAAATAAATATTAGCACTTACTATTATAATACCTACTTAAACCCAGTAACGTGTTTTAAAGGTCAAAAACTCGAAAGAAATAAATATCTAATAAATATTTACAATAAACTCTTCTAGTATTAAATACATCCTATCTACAATTTACTTACTAGATGGTCTGACTCTGTAATTTTATGCCAAAGAAATCTTCAAACAACAAATTATTTAAAAAAAAAAACACCAAATACTCTAGCAATTCTCAAGGCAGGCTTCCATAGAATATTAACTACTCAACTTTTCAACATTATACATGGTGTTATTTAAGTATGTGGCTAAACTCAAAGAGGTGCTTCTTTAAGTGATTTTAAGAAGAAAAGTTCCTATAAACATGGGTTCGAAAATGCATACTTAGTTTTTACGATACAGGGTGTCAAACTTAAAAAAAAATATCGGATGTTCGTAAATACCTCAATAATCTTTTATTCGATTTTGTTGAAACTTGGCAATTCTGTTTGTAATAACAAGAGGATAATTTAGCCTTAGTCCAGTGGCGTCCCGGAAGACAATCCAACTAATATTTTTGACAAAAAAATTGAGCGCCACTGACTTTTTTAAAAATTATATATTTTTTTCGAATTAAGCAACTACAAATAATACAACTATTTTATATTCTGAGTTTTTCATATCTTGCTTTGTTTTCGAGAAAAAAATAAGAACCAATTTATTGCATGTCCCCGGGACAATTCGAGCTATAGTTGTTACTTTTATAACATAGCAGTAATAAATTATTACGTCATGCGATTATTTTATGTTAATTTCTTTTATCGAAAACAGTTTTAATCTGTGCGAAAAAATTCAAAAGAGGACTTTCGTGTAATTTTAATGGCTTGATAGTTTGGTAAGTACCTAGTTTAAATTTTTTACTCTTATTGTCCCGGGGACATGTAATAAAGTGGTGTTTATTTTTCTTCTCGAAAACAAAGCAAGGCATAAAAAACTCAAAAGATAAAATAATTTTATAATTTGTAGTTGCTTAATTCGAAAAAAATACATAATTTTAAAAAAAGTCAGTGGCGCGCAATTTTTTTGTTAAAAATATTAATTGGAATGTCTTCCGGGACGCCACTGAACTTAATAATTTTAATCTAATTGAGGCTAATTTATCCTCTTGTTATTACAAACAGAATTGTTTTGTAAGTTTCAACAAAATCGAATAAAAGAGTATTGAGATATTTACGATTTTTTTTTAAAGTTTGACACCCTGTATCGTAAAACTATGCATTTTCGGACCCATGTTTATATGAACTTTTCTTTTTAAAATCACTTAAAGAAGCAGCCCTTGGAGTTTGGCCACATACTTAAATAACACCGTGTATTAAAATATACTCAGGGCCGTACCCAAGGGGAGGATTGGGGGGTTGTTACTTCAGGCTTGTCGGTAGGGTAAGTTTCAACAGTAGAATAAAACATTAAGTTTTTGTGGGAAATGGAAAATTAGGTACCACTATGCCAAACCTTAAAAGATAGGAAACTCTAGTAAATTACTAAAATTGTATTAAGAAGTAGGTGATGTATTTAGAACCACAGAATTTTAGGACTTTGTTACATTTGGAAAATAATGTTTTAACAGGCTGCGTTGATTGGGGGCCACTCTGTATATTTGATTTTTTTTTTAAGTTTGAGTTAATATTGTTGGTTTGCAACCAAATAAAACGATTAGTCGTCAAATATTTCTTGCAAACAAGAAGGTTTTGAAAAATATTCTTTCGTTTAAAAGTTACAGAGTCACGTGGTTTACATAGTCTATATTGCATTATTGCCCGTGAATTTTTCACACTGTATTAAGTGCTGTGTTAAAAAAAAGTTTCAGGGAACTTGCAACGTTGAATATTTGCGTCATTTCGGCAGCTTAGCAATTCTTATAACCATGAAACACAGCACTTGTACCTTTTTGAGCTAAAATAAACATTTAAAATTGTTACATCACCTACTCACTTCGGCTACATTATTATTATTATAATATAATGTTACACATTCATATAATGCGCAATGCAAAACATATTTGCCTTACTATATAGAAAATGAAACATACAGAGACAAACTACAAGCGTATTTCCCGGAGGAGTTGTTATAAGTTTCTTTCCACCCTGTATAAATATATTATTTGAACGTCACATTAGATTTTATCAAGGCCTTTTAAGAACAAAGTACATAGGTACCTGTTTATAAAAAAACAATTAAAATTTAGGAAAGAAAGAAAAACTAAAAGCCTTCCTCCACAAAATTTAATAGAAATAGATTCTTTAGAGGCCTCTACATGTTTTGAACGTAGAAACGTTCGTCTTCAGGAGACAGAAAAAATTTATATTGTGCTGATGGTATTAGCAGAAGAGAAAATGGTATAAAACCTTAATGGAGCTTTATGGCATTGAAAAATTGAAATTTAGAAGTGACGCATATTGGTTTTTGGGGTACTGGGGGTTAAAGTACCCCAAAAACCAATCTCAGCTATTCTGATATTATCAATTCTACCTTAGATTCTTAGCTTTATACTGTGCTACAGACTAACAATGATTTTACAAACAAATTTTATATACCTACATGATTTAAAAATCTTTGACACCTTTTCTTTAGAAGGCCCTTTTCTTCTTCCTCTTTTAGTTTGGTTGTTTATACTTCCTTCACCAACTTTCTTCACATGCTCAGCGTGTTTTAACTCTCCTCAACTTTTTTTTTACTTGCGTCACTTCTAAATTTCAATTTTTCAATGCCATATAAGCTCCATTAAGGTTTTATACCATTTTTTCTTCTGACTCCTGTGATAAAAATCGAGAAGGCTATGGATTTTATACTGTGAGTGAATCTATTTTCCTCCGTTATTGTATTATTTTTTGTCCAATTATTTAATTTCTGATATTTTTCATTTCCTATCATATTGGCGCACACTGCACATATTACAAATATTTGTCAATATGTATCGTTACACACTTTTCGATAAGCTCTAGGCAAAAATGACCGATTTAAACTTGATTCTTTAAAAAAACAAATTTTTAAAAATTACGCGCGTCTAAAAAATCGACGCACACTTAACAAAACCGCGACGCACGCCTAATAATACTGACGCACGTCTAAAAAGTCAAAAAGCTTATGCGCGTCTAAAAAATTGACGCACACACTTTTTGTCAGTCTCTATTACATGCTGCTTCACCGTTTGAACTTGACGCACTTATCGATAGGGAAGTGTCCATTGTACCGTTTTGTTCGGACATGCTCGAGTCCGCTCTCCTTAAATGCGCCATGGATATCGATGGCTTAAGTAGTTTCAAGCCCATCCAGTTTGAGAAAATACTCATAGGAACTGAGCCGTTGTGGTGTTGCTGTCGTTGCGTTGCTATGTGCTCTTTTTGAAGCTGATACCTGAAAGTAAAACCAAAGGTGACTTTTTAAAACTTCCTTTTACAGGAATTTATAGAGGCGTTTCCTAAGTTGATACATTTTCTAACTGTATACAGACGGTTGCTTACATTGGACTAGTTTTAATTTTTTCGCTAATGTTGGTTCTAGAACTCAGATAGCAAAAGTACGTTCCACCAAATTCTCTAGACCTATGCACGTCTAAAGAACGTACGTAAAATCCATATTTTTTTTTTACTTTACTCCCAACCAACTTTACAATTTTATTACAGGGATAAATAGGTAAATAAAAATAACTAACAATTATTACTCTAACTTAGTAGTTAGTAGGTATCTATATATAAAAAAGACAGTTAAAAAAACATTCGTTTTGTATAAACGTTTGATTAACTGATTAAGAAAGAAAACTATATTGGGAAATATTTTTTTTAAATAAAATTTAAATAAGGGTAGTTATTTAATGTTTTAATATTTTCGGGTAAAATATTATATAATATTAATCCATTATATAACAATGACTGTTTTCCAAAATTGCAGTTTATTTCAATAGTTTGTAAAAAAATAGTTTGTCTAGTATCATATATTATGTCTGTGAAGATCATGAACTTTTGTAAACGTTATGTTAAAAAAATTTTGTTTTAAAAGTAAAGAATGAATAAATATGCAAATTTTTAAATTAAATAAATTATTTATATCTAGGTATTTATTCGGTTTATATAAATTTGAAAGTATCAATAGTTTGAAATTAGCCACAATCACAATGAAGTGTTTCTGTTTTTTTTACCTGTAAAGTAAAGTACCAGCGACCAGAGCTGACACAACAGCAGAAACTGCAACCAGCACAAAAAGAACGCTAAATCCTGGAACAGGCATACAGATTCCGTAAACCACTTCTTCGCGAATTCTTCCCTGAAAAATGGAAAATATTAATAAGTACCTAAATTGTAAGATCCATGCTTTTAAACTTAAATTTTACAAAAAGTAATTGTTTTTACCTGAAAAACTGTGACCGCCTCAGCTCTGCTATCTGGACTAAATGCCAGATCAGCTTCAGATATGACTTCGTAAATTCCACTGACCCCAACGTCAGCACTTCTTACTTTTCTGTCAGAGATCACCATTGATCTTGCCCTTCTGGTACCTTTTAGCTAAAAAAAATCCATATTAATATTAGTTCCAGTAAGTATCTAAAAGACCAGGGACGTAAATACGTAAATCTTGTAATATTTTTTCTAGTTTTTAGAACTTACCGTAAAACCTGATAAGTTCTTCGTTTCATTACCAACTTTACTGGTGCTACTACTACTGTCAACCTCTTTAATTTTAACATCCTCTACGATAGGCGGGTTGGAGTCACCGAGACTTCTTGGTGCTGCCATTGGGACCTCATTGATGGTCCTGGGACCGTGAGGGAATTTTTCTTGTCCCATTTGGAACATCTCCTATAATAAATTCAAATTATAGAAACCATTTATCTCCCGTAACTTTTATACGAAATATACTCAAGTTTTGTACATTTGACTATTGTGCTGTTAACGATTTTAAGAATCGTTGCAGGCTATCACGAAATAGCATAGATTTTTAAACATGAAAAAGCTGAACGTTTTGTGTCTGCTACTACGGGTGGTTTTATATCAGAGTATTCAGGGTCAATTACGAATACATTTAATAATTTCGTATTGATCTTTTAAAGGCTTTAATGTAGTATAATTCGCAGAACAATTTATAATAAACCAAAATATATATAAATAAAATAAATACAGGGTGAGTCGGGAGAAACGGACCAAATTTCAGGAGCGTAATATACCTACACGCAAAAACAATTTGAAAAAACCCATATGTTCTTATTCGATAATCATTTGTTTTTAAGTTATAGCGTAATACCAAATAAAGAAAAGTTCATATATTAACGATTTCCTAATCATAGTGTTCTTTTAATAAATGTTCAAAAATACCGTCATTGAATTCTAAACATTTTCTGCTTCGTCTACGAATCGAGAGTCTTCTAATTGGTTCATGCCTTCATTCTATAAAATTGTCTGCAGAATTTCTAATACGTCGAATAGGTGCATCCCGAGTGTCCACTTTTACTTTGTACACTTTATTTTTAAACCAGCCCTATAAACAATAATCTAGTGCTGTGAGGTCTGGAGATCTTGGAGGCCAATTAATAGGACCACCGCGACCAATCCAACGCCCTGAAAATGTTTCGTCTAAATGTTGCTTGACCTGACGAGCAAAATGTGCAGGAGCTCCATCGTGCTGGTAATACATTTGCCTTCTGATATTTACCGGAACACCCTCTAGTAGTCCTTGTAACTCATGTTGTAAAAAATTTAGGAAGTTGTCTCCTGTTGTCACGCAAACTTGAAAATAAACGTTTACTTACTGCCACAATACACAGACACATTGTCAAGACAACATTGATGTCAAATTGGGCTATACCACATAGATTTGGGCTATACCACATAGACACAATTTATTTGTGCTCTGTGATATCGGTTCTATATAATCGCGGTATTATAGTCCAATTTATCTATATTAAAAATCACATGTACTATTTTTATTGTATTTTACTTGATAAATAAATTGTGTTTGAATTGGTTTAAATTTGAAATAGTTTAGAGTCTTGAGCCTGGCATTCTCTAATTACGTGAACATTTTGATAAAAGTGGAACGTAGAAAAAAATTTTATATTACGCTATAACTTGAAAACAAATAATATAATAATAATAATAATAATAATAATAATAATAATAATAATAATAATAATAATAAGTTTATTTAAAATTTAATAATATAATAAATATGTTTATGGTGTTTTCTATAAACTTATTCTTCAATCCCCTGAAGCTGAGCTTGTTAGGGGCAAATATTATTTTTTGTTTTAGTAGGTATGTAAAATCATAAATCATAAATATGCATTAAAAATTAAGTTTTAAAGTAAAAATGTTAATTTATAGTATAAATGCAGTTCTTTTTGAAGAAATATATTACCTATAGTAAAATTATTAATTTATAATTTTTAAGTAAAAAATATTACTTATATAAATTATTCAGAACAATATTAATTAATAATTAAAGCATGTCTAAAAATATTTTCAAATTGTCTGTTTTTAATATCCATGTTTTTATTTCGACTTTACATTTTTTTAATGAAATAAATTTTTTAATTTTTGTTGGTAAATAATCGTTTCAATAAAAACATAAATACTTGAAATTATTTTGTCCTATGGACTTTATGACGTGTATTATGATTATGGTTTTTAAATTGTATAAGGTTTTTATTTTTAAATATATATATATTAAAATGTTATAAATGTAAAGTTGTCTAATGTTCAACTTTTTTGTTTCTGAATATAATTCTTTTGAAGGATAAAGATAACCTTTATCGAATATAATTTTTAGAAACCTTTTTTGTAGTATTTCTAATTTTTTAACTAAAGTTCTATTTATTTCTACCCAACCTAAAATTCCGTAATTTAAATGAGTTTAAACTAACGCGTAATATAATATTTCCATATGTCTTACATTTAAAAAAATTTTAATGTTTTTAAAAACCGGTAGTAAACTTCTTAATTTTTTAATTAAGTATTCTAAGTGAAAATTCCAATTTAATTTACTATCAAAAATAATTCCTAAATATTTTATTTTATTAACTTTTTATTTGAATACTATTTATATTTCGTGGTAGGTTATTTAGGTTTACAGTAAAAGGAATATAATTTGTTTTATTAAAATTAATTTTTAATTGTTATTAAACCAATTTTTTATAATTTTAAAATCTTTTTTAATTTTATTATTTAAGTTATGAATATCTGATAAGAACATATGGGTTTTTTACATTGTTTTCGCGTTTATAATACACTCCTGAAATGTGGTCCGTTTTTTTTAATAGATAGAGTGATTCAAGAGGAAGGTTTTTATGTATAACTAGCGACCCGCCCCGGCTTCGCACGGGTGCAATTTCAGAAAGTGGCATGCCGGGTACTAATATATCGGGTTTGTATTTATACCAGCGGGTTGCAACGCATGCCGGATACACGCTAGTTAAATTATAAACCTTCAGCATAATATACGGTAACGGAAAATAATCTCGAGGAGAGTGTCTATATGGCTTTTAATTACCGAGATAAAAGGTATTAGAAGAGCATAAAAACGGTGAATCGGTTAGTTACGTTGCAAATCGAGGTATTTAGAAAAACTTAACCGATTAAGAATTGTTCAATGTTTGCTTAATACCGTTAAGTAAAGTTCTTGGTAATGAAAGACTATTTAAATGCCTATTTATCGGTAACTTGGATTTTTTTATATTACGAGGTTTTTTTTTCTATTTATGAACAAATTCCCAACGAACTTTAAAAGTCCATTACAGGGAATATAAATCATAAACAATAACAAACTTAAAAATTAACAATTTTTATAAAAATACATAAATATATACAGTGTCACCAGTAAAGTCCGCATCATATGGGATTTTTTTTTATTAATAGCTTTATTCAAAATTTGACTTTGGCATCAGGTTCCGCTTCGATCGAGATGAAAATCAAGCAAAAAAATAGTAGTCACGTGATTCGCATTATCTGTCAAATTTTATTTTTTTCCAAAATATTTCTGAAAATATCGAAAAAAGTTATTAGAAAAAGTTTTTTTAAATGCAGTTTCTAGCACACATGCAAAATTTCAGCTGCATGAGATAATTTTGATTTTTTAACTATATTTTGTAAATCTAATAAAACTTTTGCAAGATAAGACTCGACGCAACCTACATAAAACTTCTTAGTTTTGACAGTTTTATTTCAGATACATTTTCTTTAAAATAGCGCCATATTAAATGTGTGTTTTTCTACAAAATCAAAATTGGGCTATTAAAATTTGGTAACATGTGATGCAAAGTTTATTTGTTTTTGACCCTGTATAATGCAACTTCATAAAATAAGTATTTTTGAAAACGTAGTATGTGTCTGAAAGTAATACACCTTAATATTAAGACAAAAAAGAACACAGTGTTATCAGTAAAGTGTTTATTAAGTGGAAAATAAATTTTAGTTTAACTTAGCGTAAATTTTATCTATTTTCAACGACTAAATAAAACCCCTTTACTTTATTTTTTATTTTTTTACTTTCAGACACAAACTATGTTTTTAAAAATAGTTATTTTATGAAGTTACCTTATACAGGATACAGGGTCAAAAACAAATACACTTTGCATCATATGCGACCAAATTTTAATTGCCCCATTGTGATTTTGTAGAAAAACACACATTTAATATGGTGCTATTTTAAAGAAAATGTATCTGAAATAAAACATTGTCAAAACTAAGAAGTTTTATGTAGGTTGCGTCGAGTCTTATTTTCCAAAAGAGGTGCAATTTATAAAATATAGGTAAAAAATCAAAATTATCTCATGCAGCTAAAATTTTGCATGTGGGCTTAAAACTTTTTCTAATAACTTTTTTCGATATTTTCAGAAATAACCCCACTTTTAATTATTTAAAAAAAAAATTAAAATTTGACAGATAATGCGAATCACGTGACTACTGTTTTTTGCTTAATTTTCATCTCGATCGAAGCAGAACTTGATGCCAAAGTCAAATTTCGAATAAAGCTATTAATAAAAAAAATCCCATATGATGCGGACTTTACTGGTGACACTGTATAATAATGATCGTTAACCGAAATTACTTCTAATATTTACTGCCAAAAGAGTTTCAGTTTGCCAGGCATGATGATTATGTAAAGTATTAATTTTTTATTTTTTTTGATTAATGGTTATACCTATACATATTTTTAATTTATATAAATTTTCTAAGTTTAAATATCCCAATGGTTTGTATAAATTTATTGTGGGTTCCAAAAAGGGAAGCTGTATATACATTTAGTAAGTTTATTTTGTAATTTTTTTAAAGGTTTTATTTTTAGAATAATAAATATTTTTCAGAAGTGTAATTGGTAAATAATGTCTAATTTTGTATAAAATTCCAATCAACGGAGATATATTTTTTCTAATATATTCGATATGAGTTTTCCAAATTAAATTTTCATTTATATAGTCCCAAAATTTTAATAGAATTAGCATATTTTATGATTTTATTATCAAATATTATTTTTTTTGGTAGCAAGTTGTTTATTTTTGTTTTAGTAATAAATGTAAAAGAAGATTTTGTAAAATTAATTGATAATTTATATGACTGAAGCCAGGAAAAAATTATGTTTAAATCATTTTTTATTTGATTTTGAATGTCAAAGTAATCATCGCAAAAGTAAATAATAGTTGTATCATCAGCAATAATTGCATCTTGCCATTTAATTTTAATTTAGATATGCTGTTAATATATATTAGAAATAATATTGGACCTAAAATTGACCCTTGCCGAACACCACATTTAATATTTTTTTTAGTGCTTTTGCTGTTATTAATTTTAACGTATTGTGTTCTATTGCTTAAATAACTTTCAAACCAATTATAAATATTTCCCCTTATGGCAATGGTATGAATTATTTGTAATAAAATATTATGGTTAACTGTGTCAAATGCCTTACAAAGGTCTAAAGATAATAAACAGCATTTTTTTATTTTGATGTACTTTTAATTGAATATCTTTTATTATATACTTAACAGCAGTTTCATTATCTCTAGATTTTCTAAAACCATATTGACAATCAGAAATTAAATTTTGATTATCTAAGAAATCTGTTAATTTGTTGTTCATAACTTTTTCTAAAACTTTTGAAAAAACTGGCAAAACTGATATTTGCCCATAATTATTTGGATCATTTTTTGCATTTGCTTTAAAAACTGGTGATACTTTAGCTAGTTTCATTTTCTATGGAAAAATACCATTTTTAACAGTATTAACAGATAATTTAGTTAGATTATGTAAAATTGGCGTTATTTCTGATTTGACTTTCTTAATAATTTTAACCGATATTTCGTCAAAATCGCTTGCTTTTTTATGTTAAGGTCATCAAATCTATGATCTCTTCGATTTCTTCCTTGGATATGTTTTCTGGGTTTAAATACATCGAGTTTGGATTTGTAGTTTCGCTGGATCTTCTTATAAATGGAATTTGACTTGATAAATTTTCGCCCTAGTTTTACTTACTTGATGTGGCTCCGCAGACATTTCCATCTCTTCTACATCTAGCTCGTCATCATTGATATCCTCATTATCATTTCGGTCATTTTCTTCATGCCTGTTATCGTTTTCTTCGATTTCCTTTAATCTGTTTTCCTTAAGTCTGCTCTCTTTGATTCTATTTTCTTTGGAATCGACAGCGAATGGCTTTTTCCAGGGTTTCTTGTTTTGGTTGTTCATGTTAGCATTTAGGAACATTTTTACTGCCGGTAATTCTTCACCTAAATAAATTAGTTGGAGTTAAAAAAATGCAAGTTTTCTCCAAAGATAAACAGATTAGTCATATTTACGACCAACCAGGGAATTATAGGAACATTGTTTTTACCTGAAGATATTGAGGCTTCATTTTCATGAATAATATCATCGTATAGCATGTCTTGTTCATGTAGCTTGTGATCCACAGGATCCGGTGGTCTATAAAAATATAATAATTTACTGTTACTAAAACAACGTCCCTACCGATATAAGATTTCAAATAAACAACGATTTGAAACAAACCTTGTCCTATTTCAACTATATTTATACGAATAGATCAGGTTTCTTTACCTATCGTTAGACTCCGACGAGGAAATCTTATCGTCTTTCCTTTCAAGAGGATTGATGTGATGCTCCAAGTCCGTCTCTAATCCAACCACGTTATTGGGCTGAAGCTGACAGTGGTCCAAGCATCCGTGCCTGCAGATTTCCACTTTACATTTGATATGTACACTTAGAGCATCGGGAAACTGAAAAATATTTTAAATACTTATTAAGTCGGATCGCACAAAGATGTTAAATGATGATTAACTAACCAACAGTTTAGACTGTGATACAATTTATTATATCATAAAAAAATGGTAATAGTTTATTTTAGAACCCACCTTGAAAGCGTGGAAGAACGCGTAGGTTATTACCGAAGCTCTCTCGTCGGCTCCTCTTGCCTTAAGGAACCTACTTATCATTTTGGGCCTGAGTACACATCCGAACTCATCCGATAGTTGAATGACGTGACCTCCACCATCTGACGCCACGCACGCTTTTACTCGCATATCAAATTCTCCTGAAACAATGAATCACTTATAATTATTTATATACAGGGGGGAAATTTTTAACTGTAATAAATTCAGTATCCGAAAGCTAATATTTGATAAAATAATGCAGAACGTCATGCACGCATTCATTTTCTTTTGAGGGTAGAAACCGCCCTCAACGTTTTTTTTTTAAATGTAAAGGTATGTACAGGGTCTTCCAACGAGGACTGAACAGGGGCTCATTTTTGAGCTTCCTTGTATTTAAAGAAAAATCCAAAATAGCTAATCGATGTACTTTTTCCTGCAGAATTCAAAAATGAAACCAAAAATTTATTTGAACCAGAAACAAAAGAGTTACGCTATGGATGAGGTGTTTTTTAAATGGAACATAGCTTTTTTTATACGACTTTTGGAACGAGTGATTTTTTTTTTGTCCGTTCTGATTAAAATATTTAATATTGTGACAGCTATTTTTATTAAATTTTAATGTTTTATCCAGTTTAATTTAACTTTAACCTGTTTGAAACATACACTAGGTAATAAAGGTATAATCACCTTTGAATCCTTGAATTTAAGCTTGGAGCATGGCGATGGCCAATTTCAGCAATTTATGTAATTATTTTTCTTTTTCTTTCTGTATATTCTTACTTTGTTAATTTTGTCAACAACAAAAAAAATTTGTATTTATCTACTTATTTTATTGCTCATTAGTTTGGCATATCATGTCATAATATGAATTTGACAAAATTTTAACCTAGATTTGGTTAGATATATTGTCCCCATATCACTGTGATCTAAACCAAGCCCTAAGTTTTTTAATCCAAGCCCTCTATATTTGCACGCACGGTATTACAGCTAAAGAAACAATATTTTTCTGTGTCAGTTTACAGACACAGAACATTTTATTAAAAGCAACTATGCCTATAAAAACAATAAAAATATAGACTGGATGCATTAAACCGAATACGTAAACAATAAACCAAGTAGAACCGGGAGCATATCGCCAGTACGAATCTTGATTGATGTCAGATATGCCAAATTTAATGCAGAACTGTTAACCATTGCAGAATTCTAAAGAAACATTTGCAAAAATGATTATTTTGAAGCGTCCTAGTAGACAGTAGAAAAGACGGTAGATGTGGTGATAGGCTTAGTTTAAAGAAATTATGCAACAAGGTTGGAAGATACATCTTGATACTGATCTTGTTATAAGTACACATTTTAATACAAACTTGTATTTACTTCTAGGTGATATACAGAGTATTATGGAATTTACTTACATATGACTTATATATACAGGGTTATGACAAGGAAACCGATCAGCTTTTTATATAGAATACCGCTCACTCAATTATATTAAATGTTCTCGGACCAGCCAAATTAATTTTTTTGCGAAAATATATGGTAGGTACAGGGTGAATCATAAAAATGCTACGTGTATTAACTTTTTTAATAAAACATATCGTACATTTTTCAATTTTTAGATTCTACAATCAATTCTAGACATTTTAATAAATCATGCTTTATTTATTTATTTATTTTACACCATTTCACAGTTACAATGAACCAATTAACAAATGGGTATATAGGCTATTTAAAATAAAATAGGTAATTTTATTATAACAATAATTAAAAAATGTTGTGATAACAAGAAATTTAGAGACTGTTTGAAGGTTGGAGACAATGATGTTTCTTGAATGATGAAAGATTTTTAGACTTCCATTGTCTTTATTTGTTTTAACTCATATCGTTTCAACTGGTAAGTATCTCCAGTCGTCTTCAGGTGAATACTAAATAAAGACAATGGAAGTCCAAAACTCTTTCATCATTCAAGAAATGTAGACTTAAATTATTATATTGAAACGAAATAATTATGCCTAAAAAGACACAAACACACTAATTTAGATTTATACTGGATAAACCACAACTAAAAATGTCAAATCTATTTTTATGCAGATTGTATGTGTTGCACACACAGTGGAGCAAAACGAGTGCCTTTGCAATAGAGCTTCTTCTAGAATACCGATTTCAGGATACTGACCATCAATTTAAAAACTTAGATATTTTAGAAAACGTCGTTGGACCCTTTCAATGCGATTAAGGCGCACTTGATAATATGGAGGCCATACAACCGAAGGGTACTCCAATTTATATCTTACAAAATGCATAAAAATAGCTATTTATACAATAAGTTGCGAAATGAGTGTCTTTTAGGCACGCGACGTGAAATTGTCCAACGAGGCAAAGCCGAGTTGGACAACACGTCAAAGTGACTAAAAGACATTGTTTCGTAACGAATTGTATACAATATTTTTTCTACTGAGGTTTTATAATAAAAAACTTAATTTTACTAACATTTTATTACCTATGTTTCATTGACACTTGCCAAAAAATATTAAATTATACCTAGTCTGTGGTTACGTTTTAATTGTAAATAATTACCTGCGTTGCTATTAAGCACGTTGATCCTGGTAACGTGCTTAAAAGTTTTTTAAGCACGCTGCGCTTAAAAGGAGGTTATTAAAAAACCATAATGACAATCGAAAAGAGGTTATTATAAAACGTCAGTAGAAAAAGTATTTTTAGTGTATGACAATTTAAAAAATCACGAGAATGTCTTATTATAAAACCTAGACAATTGAAGTTTTTCACAGTCTGCCAGGTTATGAATACGAGCATAGATTGATTTTCTTATCATCGGCATAAAGGAGATCATCACTGTCAAGATTATTAACTAAATCATTAATAAATATTATAAACTATTACATTAAAGGACCCAAAATGGACCCCTGTGGTACAGCCGATGTAGCATCCAATGGCACAGATGATTGGCCACCGCACTCCACTATTTGTTGTCGTTCATTTAGATAAGAATTTAAAAACTTTATAAGATTATCTGAGATACCAAACGAGCTGAGTTTATTAAGTAAAATTCTATGGTCCAATCTATAAAATGTCTTAGAAAAATCTGTAAAAATAACAGCAACCTGACAGTTCTGATCAAAGGCGTTAGCCACAAATTGTGTAAAACAAACTAAGTTGGATGTTTTTGATTTTCCCTTAACAAAACCGTATTGTTTATCCGACGTAGCCCCTCAAAAAAAGTTCAGTGGGTTAAGATCGGGATATCTGGGTGGCCACTCTATTGACCCTTGTCATTATACCTATCCACCGCCTCAGTAATAGTAAGTACTCCCTTGCCAACCATATGTTAGGATACATACCGATGTTTTTTTTACCGATTCTCTAACTCGAAAGGCTATTGGATTTTCCCGTTCCTCTAAATAAAGAATGTTATTCCTAACAACGAGGATCCAATCATTGTTGATTCTTTTTTACCATGGGCGCGTGGCAAAATACCCTATATACTGTCAATGGGGAAAAAACATTTGTTTTTTTTAATTTTATAGCGAGCAGATTGTTCTGTAAATAACACAAGACGATATAAACTTTGAGTTCCTCTTAATCCTGTCCGATTCGCTGTGTTTAGTAATACGAATAAATAAGTTAACATTTTTTACTTTCTCGCTTTTCCGTGAAAGAAAATAAAGTTGGTATCATTTGACATAAACCTACACGGTTTCAAGTTTTAATAAAGACGTTTAAATTAACCAGTATCCAGTACCTATATCATATCATTTTGAAGGCAGTACCAATTTATAAACTACAGATTTCAAAACATCCGTACCTAAAGATAAATTACAGCGCATTCGTTAGGGGAGATGTGATCCAGTTCATCGTTTAGATTCCAATCCGAGTCACTAAAAGCACAAACACAATTCACTAAACTACACAAAAATTAAAAATCCGTAAATATTAAACACCCACAATAAACAACAAGAAATCCACAGAGAAAACATAAAACAAAACAACAAAAATGGCTCCGAGCCGGTTCTGGAGTGTACTTTAAGCATGTCGCTAAAGAAGGACAGGCCGATAACAAGAGGTTTGCGCGCATGCCCGATGCTGCTCAGAGGGAAGGCAGCTGATCGGCGAGCCATGCGCTCGGACGTACTTTTTCACCCATAAAACGTTATTTTTGTTTGCGCAGGAGATAAGCTGTACGTATCTAAAGGTAAATGTCTATGGACGAACCCCGCATTTAAGTTAGTCGATGCTGCTTGTTGCTCTCAGTGGCCAAACCATAACAACTTTAATTAGTTAAAAGTGATGTTGCAATTATTGAGGTTCTTGTATAAAAAATATAATAGAAAACATATCAAAGGACAAAGTGTGACAACTAAACCCGGGCTCCCCTATCGATTTCGCTATGGTAATGAATCAATGTAGGGTACATGTTTATATTTGTCTTTGTCTTACTAGTAAATAAAATTGTTTTAATTAATCTAACTTGTTTCTGTCTGTAACGTCTTTTCGTTAATAATTATCATATATTATTACATCGCTAAAATAGGTGCTTTTTATTATTAAATATACAGGGTGTCTTACGGTCGATGGTACCTTAAACGTTTCTGACGAACCAGTAAAGGAATCGTTCTGAAAATTTGGTAGCGTACATAAACGGACATGCTCTACCAACCTAAAATATTTTTAACAATACAGTGTTGCCGCTTCCACACAAAAATAATAGTAACCTCGATTTTTTAAATACAACACCATATATTTTATTTTATTTTCGAAACCCCCATTACTTTCCTTACAATTTATATTAACTCTACTCTATACTTATCTCTTACCGTTCCTAAGATATAAATTATTTTCAGTTTTTTTTTGTCTGAAAACGTAACTTTTAAAAATGCTGATAATTTTAAACTCCATAGGGCTCTTTGCCCTAGTCCCAAATCTTAGTTGCAATATACAGGGTGGTTGAAAAATACACTTATTCTGGTAACTTGAAAAAGTTACCATAAGTCCTTTTTTTCAAATGTAACACCCTGTATATTATTACGGAATTGAAAAGCTGCTAAAATTTCACTTAATTCTTGTATATCATACCTGTACCTAACTAACTAGTTTAACCATTCTTTTGACGTATTAAGCATAATTTGTAAAATTTTCTATACAATTCAATTTTATTTCGGTTATTAGTAAGTTAGCCATGACAATAACTGATATTCACGTATGTTACTATGGTTATAGTTTTGACATTTCATTAAGTTTAGATGATACAAGATAGAAATACAATTTAAAGTCATGGAAGAAAACATATAAATACAAATGGAGTTCTTATGAATTTATTTATTTTATTTGGACAATGTGAATTATCGCCAGGACATGTATAAAGTTTAACGAAATGTACTCTAATTTACCGCCAATGAATCTTAGAAAATCATAAGGATCCAGGATAATTTTATTAAATGGTAACTAGGTAGTCAAATAATAAAAGACTACTAAATTATAACTAATAAAATGTTATTTTAACAAATGTTCAAAACGCTGGCCGTTTACATCCAAACACTTTAATATGCGGGTGTTGACTGCATGGATTTCAAGAAAAATTTAGTTTTAATGTTTTTGCATGTTAATGCAAACACACATTGTCCAAATAAAATAAATAAATTCAAAAGAACTGCATTTGTATAGTTTTCTTCCATGACTTTAAAGTGTATTTCTATCTTGTATCTAAACTTAATGAAATGTCAAAACGATAACCATAGTGACGTACGTAAACATCAGTTTTTGTCATGGCTAACTTACTAATAACCGAATAAAAATTGAATTGTATAGAAAATTTTACAAATTATGCTTAATACGTCAAAAAAATGGTTAAACTAGTCAGTTAGGTACAGGTATGATACTATACAAGAATTAAGTGAAATTTTAACAGCTTTTCAAATCCGTAATAATATACAGGGTGTTACATTTAAAAAAAGGACTTATGGTCACTTTTTCAAGTTACTAGAATAAGTGTATTTTTCAACCACCAAAGATCGTAATTTATTCATAGTATACTTTAACAAAACCAAAATCCACCGGAATCAGTCTAGACTGGATAAATGTATGTATGACAACAGTCTATTGTACTAATTGAACGGTACAGATATTGCAACTAAGATTTGGGACTTTAAAATATGTCATTTAATTTCATGCCTTATACGGTTAAGGAGATTCAAGTAAATATTTACTTCATAAAATTGGTGATTGTTTGATGTTAAGCGTATGTTTTTGAGGGCAAGAAGGAGGATTCCATAATGAGTCTTAAGATACCACCTAGCCTAGAGAACGCTAGCTTGATAATATGAGTTCGATTCATTTTCGCATATATTTTTTGTCTCTCACATTTCTGATCGCTTGACTTCAAATTATGAAATAAGGTTATTTTTTATACATAAAAAGTTGTACTTTATTAATCTCGATATTTCAATTAGTTTTTGAGATAATTGCGTTTAAATGCTAAATGGCAAGAAATATTTAAATAAACACTTTTTTTAACGAAACATGTTTGTTAGAAATTAACCGTGCTTCTTAAGCATAAATGCCATATTTTTAAGTCTACTATCTCCTGTCGCTCTATTGCTATATTATGAGACATCCTGTATACAACAATAAGTAAATGGTGTAAATAGGCACTTTATTGATTTGATGATTGAGTTAACCAAAATGGTGTATGTAGTCACTATTAAACTTAAATAATAAATAGCAATCTGTCTCTGAAATATGTAAAATCCAAAAGTAAAATGTTTAAAACAAACACTACCCAAAAAATTTACAGATCTTGCATCTTACGCAAGTATCATAGGCGTATTGAAAATACCTACCACATACAGTGGCGAGAAGGAAACCATTATGTCACAGCACAGATTACTCCTATCTGTGAGTATGTAACGTGCCGCTATCGCGCGTTATTATGATGGCATGGATGCTCCGATTTAGTTTGAAATAATAATTAAATTATTATACTTAGAAATGTGTAAATTATACTTAGAAATGTGTAAATTTGACTGTTTTGTTAAAATAAAAAATATAGGATAATCTGTATATTAGTACATATTAAAAAGAGCTCAAAACCACCTTTTCAAAAATAGCGACAAAATTATTTCTTCGGCTATACACAGCCATTTACCTGCTGGTCTTTGTGCTCTTTGTTCATAAAATGTCCAAATCTTAAGTCGGCTATGAAATGTTTTGGATTGGTATATCCATTCTCCACCGACTTTCTGTGTAATACGCCAAAACCGCCGCGCTATTTCGCTTTGTTTCAGCGACATTCACTGTTTATTTTTTTCCAATTTTATCGAAATTGAAACAATCAAAAATGCGGTTACCATGATATCGACTAATATGGACACCTGAAAATTTTAAAAATTACGAAAACGTTATCTGATATAAATGAAATTTAGACGAATAATACACGTTTGATATGAACTTTGTTAATGAAACTTGTGCAATTAAACCACTCGGCTGACGCTATGTTTTAAGAAAAAGTTATATTAATTACGACTTCTACAAGAGGAAAAACCCATATTATTATTTTAGTCTTCCTCTTAGATAGACTTGTTTAGATTGATTAAACAATTATTATAATTCAAATAATAAACATTAATTATCTTGCTTAAATACCAATAAACTATAGGTATAATAAAATAACAATTTAACAGCTAATCTTTTTCGCACCTTGTTATGTTTTTAACCGAAAAAATCTGGAAATTTTTAAATCTATGCAAAGTATTTAAATATTTACATATTGCAAAGGTGCTTTCATTTTATCATCACTTAATAGTTATTGTCAAGTATTTTTAAGAAATGTAGACATTTATGATTCGTGGAACTACTTATAGATAATATTTTCCACATACAGTACTGTCAAGCCTGATGTTACTTCATTCATTCAAATTATCAACTCGTAAACTCCTAATGCCAGAATCATGAAATTATAACATAAGTTTCGAAAAATCCCTTCCATTAGGAAATATGTAATCTAAAATTTAATTCATTAATCTTCGAACCGCGCTCAAAGAAACTTCTCAATATCTGGCCTACTTTACACCTTGTTCTGTCTCGCCAAAAATCTTAAAAATGTGCAAATGTATGCAAAGAATTTAAATTTTCACATGTGTTGAATATTTAATTTACTCGTCGCAAACTTGAAAGAAGCCAATATCCCGTTATATTATATCGGAACAGTTGTAAACTTAAATATTTAATTAGCATTGTGTCTGTCATCGCAGTCTGCTTTCAGTTATGCCAGGGGAATTTATAATATGGATTGACGAGACAGGCTTGGAAAATAAAGGGGTTTTTCTTATCTATTTTGTCAATTAAAATAATGTCTTTTTACCGCAGTTTATCATAGACCTTTAGATAAAGAAAATAGGGCCAACAATTCTTCTTCGGGAAACAGCTTACCAGACACCAATTTTTTGAGGGTGCAATGTGGAATCTTATAAAAAAATTGGGATTTTCACTACTTCACATGCATATATTCTGAGAATTCACATAACCGGAGAGGTGAAACTAGGCTTCATCCGAAAAAAAAAAAAAATAAATCATTTGTTTCCAATACATTTTGGGTAAACCATTGAGAGTAAATTCCTGCGTCTTTCAAAATCTGCGGCTTGTATTTCTTGCAATACTTGCACTTTATTAGAAAATAAATTTAGCTGCTTCCTAAGAATAGTCCTGCATGTTCCATAAGATCTTCCCACTTCTTGAGTCTTGAGACAGGCGTCTTATACAATTTGTTGGCGTATTTTGCATTATTTCACGAACGTTTGCAACAAGTTCTTCTGTTCTTACAGATGGTCTTCCTGCTCCTTTTTTGTGTTGTATAGAACCTGTTTCCCTAAACACAGCCACGGTTCTTTTTAGGCAATGATAAAAATCCCCAGCAATAAATACAACGTTAGGAAAATGTTCTTGAAAATCGTCCATGCACAAACCCGGATTGTATTGCCACTTACCATTTACTTTAACCCCGTTTCGAAAATACGCTTCAACCATCAATGTTTTGTGCTGTTCCGTAAAGCCCATTGTGCGAATTGTTCAAGAAATTGGAAAAATTAGCGATGAACCAAATTACTTGTAACGACTGTCAAAGATGACGGAATAACTGATTGATTGTTAATTTAGGTAGTTACTGACACCCAACAGGTATTAAGCTTTACGGCTAAGCATTACGTCCTTGGATTCAAGGCCCTCTTTGACGCAAATAATTTTTGCTCGCACGGTATCTATATGACTATTATAAAAATGTCATTAAATACTTATTGACTTAAAAATGCCCATCAGGCTGTCAACAAATAATGCAAATTAAGTAGGTAAGCTAACATGTTTATGCAGAATAAGATTATGTCAAAAGAATTGTTAACAAACGATGGCATAATATGTTAATGAGGTAATGTAGAGTGCATATGTTATTAGGTAGGACAGAGTTATTATAACTTTTGACATTTTGGTCACATAGTCATCATAAACATAGCATGCAAACCATTTAATTACGTGTTTTAATTCTTTAAATTAAAATGGTGTTTAATCAAACCCATTTTTTGTTGTCTAGACTTCGCGGTACATAAGTTTATTTGAAGATGTGGTAAAAATTCTTGCAGATTTTTATTTATTAGAAAATGGTTCTTTATGCACCAAAACAATATGAATAATTTAGTTTGTTGTAGTACAGTAGTGACAGAGGATGTTTATAGCAATATAATATAAGTATTATTCCTTAATTAATAGATTTATCATTAAGTATTGTTAATAGCGAGGAATTTCACAGGTCTGTTTGATCATCTAGTAAAAAAAATTTAATATGTAAGTGTGTGTTAATTGTTTTGCATCGTTGTTTGTTATTTTATCTTTTTACTTTATGTTAAAATGTACAACTCCTGACAAAGAGGCACACAGCGCTCTGCTATTAATACACAAAAAAGCCTTCTATTCCTTATAAGAAATCACATACTCTTTATACAACTGTGTAATTATATGTGACACCAACGCGCTTTCCTACTGTAAGACAACGAAAATTGCTAGACCGTTGTGTAGTGATAATATCACGGTAATTTAGCAAATAGGAAATAGGAAATAGGCCATTATTGTTCTAAATACTCACAGTAATTATCAAGTTCCTTTGAGAGTGAAATCTGGTTTAATATACCTACTGTATTAGTTCCGACTGGCAGTTGTAATGAAAGTTGACATTAATCATAATAATATTTGCTTGCTACGGTTAATAAAGCATATACTTACCACTAAATATCAGTACTGTAGTTCTCAAGAATTTAAATAGCTTCTAGTGTGATATTGTTCTTGTCGTTTAACATTGCGTATGATTACACAGGCCTGCATGACATTTGTGATGACGTGATTTTTGTTTGTTGAGCTTAGTTTTTATATAGAAATAACTAACTAAAATACAATTGGTCTCTATCACCCCCAGATATTTTTTTTGCAAAAAAAAAAATTAAAAAAACTTATAATAGGCGTTTTAACACATTTTAAAATGAATGTAGTACTTCAAATTCTAAATGATTGATGAATAAAAAATGATTTTCTGTGGTGCTACACACCTTCCGACTGGAGACTTTTTATCTACTTCAAAAAGGAGATTTAAAGCTGTTCTTTTACATAATGACAATGTTTTTGCTTCTGTTTCGGTCGGCCATACAGTTAAGTTAAAGGAAAACTATGAAAATTTAGAGAAATTACTTTTAAGAATACAATATGAAAATCACAACTGGGAAGTGTGTGAAGATCTAAACATTTTAAGTCTTCTCTTAGGTCAGCAGTCTGGATTTACTAAATTTCCATGTTTCCTGTGCGAGTGGTCTAGCTAGCGAGAACAGCATTGGATAAAAAGAGACTGGTCACAAAGAGAGACTTTAACGCCTGGAAACAAAAATGTAATTCGCGAAAGTCTTATTGACCCTCAAAAAGTTTTACTTCCACCACTTCACATAAAACTTGAACGTATGAAACAATTTGTTAAGGCATTAAACAAAGAAGGATATTGTTTTAAATATTTGTGTAAAACATTTCCGGCTCTGTCAGAGGCAAAATTAAAGGAGGGAATCTTTGTAGGGCCGCAGATGAGCAGCTTGATGAAAGATACAGAATTTGAAAAGGTAATGGAAGATAAGGAAAAACATGCATGGAATGCTTTTAAAGAAGTTGAACATAAATTACTATTTTGTTGAGATCGTTGAAAATATGGTGGAAAATTTCGGGAATTTCAGAATATGAGCATAAAAATTCACTTTTTACATTCCCATTTGGACTAATTCCCGGAAAATCTTGGGGACGTGGGTGAAGAGCAAGGTGAAAGATTTCATCAAAGAGATGGAAAAAAGATACCAGGGGCGCTGGGACCCAAAAATGATGGCCGATTTCTGTTGGAACAGAAAAACAACCAAAAGAAGCTTTTCTGAAAAAAGAAAACATTTTTTGAAGAGGCGTAACGAATAAATAACCATTTATAATAGTTTGTATGTGTATATTTTGTATATTTTTGTATTTTTTCCTTAATATATTAAAAAACTAGCTTATAAATGAAATAAACCGTGTTTTTTCTATATTTTTGGATTTTACCGGTTTGAAAAATAACCTTACGTGATATAAAAAAACTGAAAGCAGATTTGAAATCAGCGCTCCCAATTACTAGAAAACAGTTAAAATTTTTAAATCAACTTTCAAAGTGTTAAAAAATGCAGGCCTGTGTTATCTTTTATGCAACATAGTTAGGTAAAATTCGTCCAATACTAATGATATGCTGTTTGCTTTATCGGACATGCAAAGTTTAAAAAAACTTAAATACAAAGTAAAAATAAATTAATTGAAACAGGTATTGATACGATGAATAAAATTCAAATTCAGACAGGACAGCTAGAAAACTCCGAACAACAATGTAACCTGCGCGACAACTACGTTAAAACTAATACTATACGACGCGCGGCGATTGACGTTCGCTACGAACCCCCACCAGCGTCTCGTGGATTATAGGTTCCAACGGATACAGTTCGTTTTTGGGGCCGCTGTTCTGCTTTCGTAATTGTAGAGAAAGTACTTTCCTGGGAACCAAATGCGCCGCATTAAGAAAATACAATTTATTTTAAACAAAATTGCTGTACTCATTAAAAGTAGTTCATTATTCAACACGACTGTGCTGCTGATGGAACTGATAACTACCAATAATGAAATTAATATAGCACTAAAGCGGGTTTAATACACTAGCAATTCATTTAATATTGGTTAATTAAAAATAACCTGCCAATACAAACTATATCTCTTAGCAAACCTATGGTATCTATTAGATCATTTTTCTCAGTCTAATATTTTAAAAACCAAGAGTCGTTGAAACTACCCAACTAACATATTAAGTAACATAGACCAGAACGGAAGGAAAATAATCCTAAATTGGCAAATATTTACTTATTTTTGCCTTAAATGTTTTCTTAAAAGTCACAAAAGGTTCGAACTCCAAAACGTTAGTCAAAATTTGGATATCTACAACTTAAATAATTTGTTATAGGGAAATCAACTTTTAGTTTAATTTACCTAGTTAAAAATTACAAATAAATTACCTCTTTGAGACATTAAAAATAATTAATCCTTATAGGGCATATGATTAAGTCATAATTTACTTTATTGTACTTAATATATGTCTTCATAATTAAGGATTTTTTTAGCTATCACGCTAGGTAAAATATTACCTAATTACAACCTAAAACAAGTCCTAATAAGTTACTGACCATGGAGTTATAGAAACAAGTAATATTTTGGTTAATTTTGCCTTATAATTATTCCCAAAGTTATAAACGTTTTGTGGTTAAAAATTGAGCTACTTCTTAACTTTCTGATTAACCTTAAAGGACAAAATTGCTTGTAAAATTGACCTGTTGGAAAAGTTGTCCTGACTGAGGTCGTAGATTACAAATTAAAATTACCGTCAAGTTACATTTTTCCTTAACGACATTTGTTTATGTTTTCACTTTTCAGTTCAGTCTGTATTTTCTTTTTAAAAATAAAGTGCTTATATAGTGTTAACATTGGCAATGCCAAAACAAAATTCGAATTGGAAAATAGAAGAATATAGACATACTACACAATACAGGCTTTAATTAACACTACAAAAATTCTACGATGTAGGTATATCGTGAAAAACTCCAAAAAATTGCCTTTATGGGGATGTCTCAGTTGTCATTGTCAAGAAAACGTGCAGATGCCAACCTAAAATCCGCGTTGCCAACTGTAAAGTTAGAACGGAATCAAATCGTTTAACGTTCAAAATATTATTAGAAAGAGACAATAACAACGAATCAGGTTCATGTCAGACAAAGACTGCAATGGTCTACACTAGTCCGCACGATATTACACTACTTACTCGAAATTTTAAACGAATAGATAGTTTCCTGTATTGGTTAGCGCAGATCCTACAAATTTCCCTTTATTTAACTTTGACTTATTACTAGAAATGTCTTATTTAGGGACGATTTAGCTTTAAATTCGATAAATATCTCCAATTTGACCTCGGACCAGGAAGACATGTTCTCAAAGTTAATAACGAAGGGAAAAATAACTTTAAGGTTAAAAATATAAAAACGGCCATATTTAGTAATTAGTTTTCCTGTTTATCGACAACTATAAAAAAACAATATTTAAAATTTTAAGAACTAAGTGAGTTGAGTGGAAAAATCCATTAGACTACGATATCTTTCGTCAACGGAAGTGTTTTTAAAACTATAGGTACATATAAAGACACTTCTGTTTCTAGGTTAAGAGTAAAAACATTTAAAATTATTCCAATAATACATAGAAAAATCGCATATTTTAAGGGCGCGTTTTGTTTCACGAAGTATCATCACCAGTATTCACAAACAACTTTCTTTCGCATCAAAATTTCGGTCAAAATGATAAAACTTGATAATATAATAAGTAGGTACATCGCTTTATTATTAAATTTAATAAGCGGCCATTCCAAAATATTTGCCTAAGTCAACCTCCATGTTATAATTTATTATTTATCTTGTTGGCATAAGTTATTGCCTTTTCTTTTCTAACGCCAGATAAATATAATGTTTTCTGTGTTGCGTTTTTGTATAGTGTCTTATTGCTCCTATTTAGGTTGTATTTAGGTCAAAACGTTAATTTGATGGAAAAACCCTATCAACCTATTTTCGACTTTGAATTTACTTTAGTTTCTTTCCCCACATTGGGCAATAGGAAAACAAATGTAGGTAAATTATCCCTACATATAATTGGTCATGCAAAATATTCGACCTGTTTAGAGGTCGAATAAAGGTAAATTTAACTTAACATGTTTGTTGGGTACATACCTACAGGCCGAGTTTTCCAGTATGTGTGACAAAGAAGCTTCTAAATCATATATGAAAGGCGTTACTTGTTTCTCCAAGAACTAATTTAAATAAAAATAGTTTTTATTAATAGCCCTGTATTCGAAACAGCACATAAAACACTTGCTCCTTTTGCGGCGAATTCGTAAAGCTGAATTATCGATGCTAATTTGAAACCGCGACCAATGCATTGAGATCGGCCTCCTACCCTCAAGTCCCCCATTATTAATTCTTACCTCGGTAGTCATTAATAGCCACAACCAATGTCAGTGTTGACCCTAATGGCACTATTCCATTGACTGGTGGTGCCCATGGTCCCTTTCCATGTTGAATCTCCATCCAGCAATCAACGTTGTCTCCTATAAAAAAAAAAAGCAATGTAAACTACCCCTTGCTATTTTAACTCTTTTATTTCTCGTTTTCTTGTAATCCAAAAACATAAACTTCAGTTTGAAAATTTTAGATGACAAATTTTAGGATTTATCTATCATTTTTGAAATATAGCCTTTACCCTCAAATGGAAAAGGTTATCACCGTAGACATATTATAGACCTTTAGATCCGTACAGCTCATCTCTTGTGCAAACAAAAAATAATATTTATGGGTGAAAAATAAGTTTGTATGCACGGCTCTCCGGTCACATCTTTTGGTGCTCAACAGGGATGGGCATGCGCACAACCCTTTTGTTATTAGCTTTTCCTTCTTTACCTACGTCATATAAATACACTTCAGAAACGGCTCGGCGCCATTTTTCCATGGATTTCTTGTATTCTTCGCTATTTGGTACTTCCCTTTTGCTTCTGCGTTAAACAGCAAAGTTAAAATATCTGTTTAGCTAAATTGTTAAAGGAACGCTTTCCACACAACTTCGTATTGAGAATTGTGGGTGTTTAATATTTCGGAATTCTAGTTTTTGTGTACTTGAATTGTGTTTGTGTGTTTGAAGGTTTGAAAGTAATATTAAAAAAATTACTATGTCGGACTTCCATTGTCTTTATTTTGTTACTTAACACAACGCTTCGGTTAGTTAGTATCTCTAGCCGTTTTCAAGTGTAAACTAAATTTTAATTCTAAGGCTACTGTCTTAAATACTATCCATGTGCAATGAAGTTTGATGACTCCGCCTACGTGCCTATTGGTGTGTGAAGTTTGAGCTGTTGGTTTTGGACAAGAAGAGGCTTCCAGATATTGGGGATATATATACTTGATTTACTAAATATATTGGTATTTTGATTCATGTTTTCTCCAGTGCTGTTCAGTGTTCAAATCCGAAAATACGCTTAGAAGCTTTCTAATAAAAGTAAAACACAGGGAATTGTATCTATCAAATTCCTTGCGAATGTGGCGAATCGTATATTGGAGAAACAAAAAGTCCTCTTCCCGTACGAGTTAAAGAACATCTGAAACATACTCAAAGAGGTGAAACTTCGAGATTAAGTATAGCGGAAGACGTATGGACCAACCAACATAATATAGAGTGGTCAGAAGCCAAGGTTTTGGACACGGAACAGCACTGGAGAAAACGAAAATTCAAAGAAGCAGCTTTCATGAATCAAAATACCCATATATTTAGTAAACCAAGTATAGATATCCCCAATATCTGAAAGCCTCTTCTTGTCCAAAGCCAACAGCTCAAACTGCACACACCAATAAGCACTTAGGCGAAGTCATCAAGCTTCATTGCACATTGATAGTAATTAAGACAGTAGCCTTATAATTATAATTTAGTTTACACTTAAAAACGGTTAGAGATACTAACTAAACGAAACGTTGTGTTAAGTAACAAAATAAAGACAATGGAAGTCCGACAACGCAATTTTTTTAATTGTATTTGTGCTATAAGCAATGACTGGTACCGAAAACCTTTTCAAATTCTTGATCAATAAATTGTGCTTGAAAACGATGTTTTTCACGTACGCAAGTTTTTGGCAAATTGTTAAATGTTACCAACTAACATGGGTATCAGTCATTTCTATCATGGCTAAATAGATATTTATTCTGGTTTCCCTAGTAGCTTTATATTAAAAGAGCATTAAAGTTAAAGTGTTTTCATTTTATTGCAACAAATTAGTGATTTTGCGACATACTTTTCGTAGAAATTGTATAGGAATTGCATCTAAATCTCCGCCAACCAAGCATTTACTATAAACGCATACCAAGCAACGACATTCAAATAATAATTTCCGTGGTGCAATAGGCTGGCTGGCTATTTACGTCAATAAATAAATCACTGGACAGCAAAGTGTCGTACGCTTTTTACACAATGAAAGTAATTGTGCTGCGGTACGTTTCTGTCGGCTTTGTAAGAAGTGTCATGTCTTCCTTAGTTTCTAGATAAATAAAAATGATCTATCATGATTTTTTAATTCATGAGCTGGTACAAAAATCTTGAATATTTAGGGGTTGCTAGCAGTGACGTAACAAACACCCTCGCAGACCCTGCACCGCGGGGGGACCGGCCAGCCGAGTCCGGTAAAACCGGAAGTTTCTTACATCCGATTTAACCGAAAGTTCACACTATTGGAAAGATAATAAAAATCGAAGATAGGGACAAGTAAGCCGTTTTGCTGTAAAGACGTACAGTTAGAAAGCTAGACGCTGTCAAAGTTCAAAAATGTCATTTTTCAAGAGTAAATATCTCGGAAACTGTTACGTATAGACTAATAATGCTTTTATTAAAAAATGTTCAGAATTTTATGCAGAATCCAAAAAATTATATAAAATAGGGTTATTTAGTTAAGATTTAGATCTTACCCCCCCCCCCTCCCCCCTAGAGGCCTGAAGTAACAAGATTGACAATATACACAAAAGATGTCCCCCTCGAAATAAAAATCGACGGGTCCGAGCGATTTTCCACATTTTTATTTTAAAGCAGGAAAATCGAGGTGGGAAGTTTTCAAATGAACACCCTGTATAAAAACAAACTTCGAAAAACCGAAACAACTCGCACGCCTGAAGGTTGAACCGAGAGTCCCCAGGTCACAAACGACCCTCCAGTCAACCCTCGGACCAGTAAAAGTGCAAAAAAAGCATCTGAAAAAAATCTACCATTTGAATTTATCGTCTTTAGTAAACTAGCTTATAGGGGTAGAATTTCAATCTTCCCAAAAAAAAAATTAAAATTCGTTTACAAACGCTACTTTTCGTACTTTTTCCTCCTGTTTTTTGGAAATTCGTATACACAGTGTCACTTAAAGTCCGCATCATGTGGGATTTTTTTTATTAATAGCTTTATTTAAAATTTGACTTTGGCATCAAGTTCTGCTTCGATCGAGCTGAAAATTAAGCAGAAAAATAGTAGTCACGTGGTTCGCATTATCTGTCAAATTTTAATTTTTTCCAAAAAATAATTCAAAAGTGGTTTATTTCTGAAAATATCGAAAAAAGTTAAAAGAAAAAGTTTTTTTAAATGCAGTTTTTAGCCCACATGCAAAATTTCAGCCGTATAAGATAATTTTAATTTTTTACCTATATTTTGTAAATTGCACCAGTTTTGCTAAATAATAAGACTCAACGCATCCTACACAAAACTTCTTAGTTTTGACAATGATTTATT
Source organism: Polydrusus pterygomalis (assembly GCA_963969555.1). Classification (NCBI taxonomy): domain Eukaryota; kingdom Metazoa; phylum Arthropoda; class Insecta; order Coleoptera; family Curculionidae; genus Polydrusus; species Polydrusus pterygomalis. The sequence continues at coordinate 16,121,654 of OZ018383.1, forward strand.
TCAGATACATTTTCTTTAAAGTAGCGCCATATAAAATGTGTGTTTTTCTACAAAATCAAAATTGGGATATTAAAATTTGGTCGCATGTGATGCAAAGTTTATTTGTTTTTAACCCTGTATAAGGTAACTTTATAAAATAAGTATTTTTGAAAACGTAGTGTGTGTCTGCAAGTAAAAAAATAAAAAATAAAGTAAAGGGGTTTTGAATTAAATCGTTAAAAATAGATAAACTTTACGTTAAGGTAAACTAAAATTTATTTTCCACTTAATGAACACTTTACTGATGACACTGTGTTCTTTTTGACTTAATATTAAGGTGTATTATTTTCAGACACAAACTACGTTGTCAAAAATACTTATTTTATGAAGTTGCCTGCCTTATACAGGGTCAAAAATAAATAAACTTTGCATCACATGCGACCAAATTTTAATAGCCAAATTTTGATTTTGTAGAAAAACACAAATTTAATATGGCGCTACTTTAAAGAAAATGTATCTGAAATAAAGCATTGTCAAAACTCAGAAGTTTTATGTGGGTTGCGTTGAGTCTTATTTTGCAAAAGTGGTGCAATTTACAAACTATACTTAGGTAAAAATCAAAATTATCTTATGCAGCTGAAATTTTGCATGTGGGCTAGAAACTGCATTTAAAAAAAATGTTTCTTATAACTTTTTTCGATATTCTCAGAAATAACCCCACTCCACTTTTGAACTATTTTTTGGAAAAAATTAAAATTTGACAGATAATGCGAATCACGTGACTACTATTTTTTTGCTTAATTTTCATCTCGATCGAAGCAGAACTTGATGCCAAAGTTAAATTTTGAATAAAGCTATTAATAAAAAAAAATTCCATACGATGCGGACTTTACTGGTGACACTTTATAGCAGGTAATTTCTCCCTTTGTAGGAATTTTAATCTTCGTCATTAAAAAAATTAAAATTAATTTACAAAAGCTATAGGCGGAATTGACACGTTGCCGCATAAAAAACTCTGCTGATAAACTTAGGCTGAGTTCCTTTTAGTTAGTTTTAAACAGCAAAGCAAGATTTTTCCTCCCCCCTTGCCGCGAATAAGTATTCCCCTCTCTATTTCCCATACGAACTATACGAAGTTGTTCGCGAAGCGTTCCTTTAACAACTTAGCTAAGCAAAGATTTTTGCTTTGCCTTGTTGTTTAGAAGAAACAAAAGGAAAGTACCTATTGCTTTCTTCACACAAGAAATCCACAGAGAAAACGTAAAACACAACAAAAATGGTGCCGAGCCGGTTCTGGAGTGTATTTTGAGGATTTTGCTAAACAACCGAAAAACAAGAGGGTTGTGCGCATGCCCATATCTGTAGGGCGGCAAGGGATGTGACTGGCGAGCCGTGCGACAAACGCATTTTTGTCACCCGTAAAACTTCACTTTTGTTTACGCACCAGATAAGTTGTACGGATCTAAAGGTAAATGTCTATAATAGGGAGACGATGTTACAGAGTCAATGTTCTTAACACTAAAAGTACCGTGCGACCAAAAATTATTTGCATCAAAAAGGGCTTGGATTAAAAAACGTCGGGCTTGGTTTAGATCACAATGATATAGGGACGATATATCTAACCAAATCTAGGTTAAAATTTTGTCAAATTCATATTATGACATGATATGCCAAACTAATGAGTAGACAATACAAATTTATTTTTTCTTGTTGTAATTTACAGAAAGAAAAATAAAAATAATTACATAAATTGCTGAAATTGGCCACCCTTATGCCCCAAGCATAAATTTACACGTCTCTTCATATTTTCGAAAGTGTTGACCAGCATCTCTGCAGAAATGTTACCACATTCTTGGATAATCGTTTCTTGTAATTATCCATAATAATAAATCAATTAGATCTTCCCACTTCTTGGGACAGGCGTCTTATACAATTTGTTGGCGTATTTTGCATTATTTCACGAACGTTTGAAACAAGTTCTTCTGTTCTTACAGATGGTCTTCCTACTCCTTTTTTGTGTTGTATAGAACCTGTTTCCCTAAACACAGCCACGGTTGTTTTCAGGCAATGATAAAAATCCCCAGCAATAAACGCAACGTTAGGAAAATGTTCGTAAAAATCGTTCATGCACAAACCCGGATTGTATTGCCACTCACCATTTACTCTAACCCCGTTTCGAAAATACGCTTCAACCATGAATGTTTTGTGCTATTCCGTAAAGCCAATTGTGTGAATTGTTGAAGAAATTGGAAAAATTAGCGATGAATCTAATTAGGTACTTGTAACGACTGTCAAAGATGACGGAATAACTGATTGATTGTTAATTCAGGCAGTTACTGACACCCAACAAGTATTAAGCGCTACGGCTAAGCATTACGTCCTTAGATGCAATGCCTTCTGTGATGCAAATAATTTTTGCTCGCACGGTATTAAAAAAAAATTCTCTATAAATCAGAACACATTACCTCGGAAATCCAGCTGAATGACATCAAGGTCGGCTATGACCATAGGCGGCTTGGACGCGGTTTTTTCGTAGTCGTTGAACCATTCGCACCTGAGTCGCTTCGCTTCGTCCCACACCTGCGATTAAAAAAAAAATTGCAAAAAAAAACTTGTTAACAGTTTTGCCGACATTGATTATAAAATAAATTTTAGGAAGTGAATGAATTAATTAAGGTAAATAATTGGATTTAATTTTATTACTACGAAATTTTATATTTTGTTGCGACGGTACAGTTGCGCTTTTGCCATTTCTGGGTTGGCCGCTAGGGGGCGTAGTAGTGGCCATTTGAAAAACGGGATTTTCTCAAAAAGTAGCATAGTGAAAGTGTATCAAAGGTAGTATTTTTTAATCTAATAAAAATTATGGATTCATTTTGGATTTAAGGGTCTGCTCTACCTTTTTGTTTAAGGTGGCAGAAGGGGACAAATGATGCTATGGAAAATATTTACAACTTGGGATTGGCTTATCAGAATTTGACAAATCTTAAATCGCTAAATAGGGATTTTCTTGTTTTATCAATTTGATAAAAGACTAAGTCGTTCTGGATTCCGTTGCGACAGCTAGAGGGCGCTATTTACCAGAATCAAGATATTTTTCACTTTTCTCAAAATTTTTTAATCTAATAATAATAATATAATAATACCGGGTGTTTCTTAAAAGACGTTGACCCCTATAACTTTTTTATATTTATAGATATTAAAATGAAATTTGGAGATTATGCATGCGAGACGAGTCTGCATCTATTCGCATAATTTTCAACTTGTTAGCACTTCCGGTTTGACCGGAAGTGACCTTGACATTGATATTTTAAATGGGACGTCTTGTAGGTATATTTTTACTTATTTGGGTTCAGCATAACATTATGAGTGAAATGGCACCTTACTTTTTATTTTTTGATGTGTTAGGTAGGTATAACATTTTTATATTTATTTTTTATTTTCAATCTAGAGTGCTACAAATTAATTAAATTTGTTAATTTATAGTCAAGTAGTATATGAAAATTAAAATTACGTCATAATAATTAACTTTCTAAGTTTCACAAGCGTTAAAAAAATTTAATTTTGTTTTCTTAACATTTACTCCATTTTTCCAAAAGTTCACCAGGATATATTTAAACGGAGCATTTTTTTTTCAGCAATTTGATACCATACACTCCTCTGCTATTTTAAAATTGACTCAAAAAAATTTGCCTTAAGTCCCAATCGCAAATTTAAAAGCGGTATGCATTATTGCCTTGTCTTTTCTAAAGAAATATAAAGGCGGATTTGAAAAACACTGGAATGGTTTTGAAAAGCAATACGGTTTTAATTTAAAGTTGTAATGTCATTAGTTTACAAAACATACAATACATACAATCCTGCGGCTTCAGAAGAATTTTTCTGGTCACTCCAAAAATTAGGAGCATACCTACCTATCAATTTGTTCATTTCTAGTAAAACTAACCATTTTATCTGATTTACAATGTGAGTTTAGTAATCGAATGGCATTACAACTCAATCAGTACGTTGAAGTATGCATAGAAAGTTTCCGTTTGATTTATAAACAAACAAATTTAAATTAAAAATATATTTTGAACGGATTTTATTCGTCACGCAAAATAAGGATCAATATAGGTTATTTTCATTTATCAAATACACCTTTAGAATAATCCAACTAATAGGTTAAACATTTTTTAACTCAAGAATAGGAAACAAAAAATGCTAATTAAGACTATTTACATGATCATAATTATTATAACTTTATATTTCTACATGTCCTCCTCTATTTTCTAAACATTTTATAGTTCTTTTGTTAAATTCTTGGAATACGTTCCTTAAAAAAGCCTTTATTCATCAATTCTTTAAAATTGAGAAGGCTAGGAGGTATTCAATTAAAAATGTAAAAATGCTCGATGCCTCTTAGTTGCAATGGCAATATAGGAAAAATCTAAATAATTTATTCTACCTACCTCTAACAGATCTTTGTCATACTGAACAACGACAGTATTTTCGTAAAACTGTCCGTGTAGATCGGGTTTGGTCCCACATCTGGCATATGCTATTCTAAAGGAGAAAAAAGTCTGTCCAGTGGAAGGTGGTACGTAAACACATCTAAAAAGAAATAAAATAATACTTTACAAAGGTAACATTAGTTAACGTAACTTAATTTTAGCCTAACAATCAAATTGCATGCTTTAAAACCTGTATCGTTGTGTTGAAGTAACATTTTTTTGTTGTAAAAAAAATGTAATCAAATTTTTCTGTGTTACTTGTTTATTAATAAAGCTAAACACATTAAATACATGTATACTCGACACAGGCCTTTAAAAAAAGTAAAAGGCTTGACAGTTTGTATAAATAGCACACTATAATATCTCTGTCTTGGTTGCTATCCAATTTGAGTTGGCAACTTCATTCCATCTGATTGTAACAAATGAACCTATTGACAAAATCGTATTCCATTCGTACCTAAATCAACATTCGAATTGCGCCTCTCCACATTGTTTGCCAAACTTACGCTGTTCAATGTATTATCATGATGTGGGAAATTTAAATTTTGGACATGAAGAGGCTTCAAGATATTGAGGATATCTACAGGACAGTAGCCTTAGAATTATAATTTAGTTTACACTTGAAGACGGTTACAGATACTAACCAACCGAAACGTTGTGTTAAGTAACAAAATAAAGACAATGGAAGTCCGACAAGGTAATTTTATTGTAATGTACAATACGGTTTAATACATTTTTATCCAAAACGTCGTCGCTTACCATTAGTGACAAATAAATTTTGAAGATTAATGGTCATGATTAATGATCATAAGTGAGTTCTCTTCCCCTAATACCACCTCCAATGGATATATCGGCCCAAGTTGGTAGAGAAAAACGCAAAATATCTCTGGCGGTATTGGTAAAAGTAAAAGCAGAAGTTCCGGGTTTGTTTCCCAACGGATTTATAAAACATTTTTTATTTTAATTTGGATGGAAATATTAAATTTAAGCGAGAAAATATTTTTCTAACCACCTGAAAAGTCCTTATACAATAAGGTTGCATTTCATCTCACACAGTTAGATATTAAAATGCAGATTCAGATTGCAAAGTACTACTAAGAAATTGAAAGTCAATCATCTTAATAGGATGTCACCACCTGCAGACCGGTTTCGAACTCTTTTGTTCTCCTCAGGATAGGGTAAAAGTGTTCATACCTTCGATCAGACAACTTTCGTACTTACAACTATCATATCAACCTTTGTTGTTTGTATACAGCGTTTGGGCCATCTCTTAGTAGTCCATGCAATCTGAGCAGACACCCCTTAGGGTCTTGTATCGTATATGATAGCTTTGGATGGCGCTATTTAATTTTTACTTAATTAGGAATAGTGTTAGACTGCTCAAGTGGGTACCTTTACACTACGTTAGATATCACATACTTTTATTTTCTTACCTTGGATCACCATGTTGCCCTTTACTAGAAACGATACCCTCGAAGGGCTGACTAAACGTTAAATGTACATCCATGTGATCCTTGCCACACATTACTTCCAGGGACTGGATGGAAGGCATCCCGTCGGGCCGGTCCAGGGGCCAGAGATCTCCAGCTCCACAGACTACATTTGCGATCTGGAAAAAAATTATTAAATTAATATTTGGACTTTTCTTTTTCATCCGATTTTTGTCCGTCTAGAGATGTAAAATAATAGACTATGCGTCATTGGCCAATTAAATATAATATATATTTCGAATCAATATCAATTATCTTAAATCATGTCGTAAACGAGTAGGGGATACTGGGGCTGGTTGTCATTTGGTGACGATACGATTATAACTCACCATGTTGTTAGAAAATAGCAAATAATACTGGCGAACCATTGTTGACTTGTAATAAATTACTATAAATAGTTTTATAATAACTACAATAACATCAATTAGAAAGAAGGGTAAAAATACATCAAAACCAGAAGAATTTAGATCAATAAATACATTTGAAGCTGAAAAAATATTGGAAAGAATAGTTTAATATCAGATATTAGATTTTGTAGGGGGAAAAACCTATGTATTTATAGTAAGAAATTGATTTTTAATTGTATTATTTCAGCTCAATTTGTTTTTTTATAGTTGTACGAAAATTATTACTAGACCGTTGTATAGTGATAATATCACGGTAATTTAGCCAATAGGAAATAGGAGTTAATGCTACCATAGAATGGTTCATAGCCATTATAGCTCTGAATAAGAACGGGAATTATCAAATTCTATTGAGGGTGTATTTTTATTTATATACTGTATTAGTTGCGACTGGTTGTTGTAATGAAACTTAATATTTATCATAATAATATTTGCTTGCTATAGTTAATAAAGCATACAATACTTATCACTAAAAATCAGTACTGTAGTTCTCAAAAATTTAAATAGCTTCTTGTGTGATATTGTTCTTGTTGTTTAACATTGTATAATATGATTATCTATTATGCAACATGGTTTACTGAGATGGTAAAATTCGTTCATAGGTTATACATTCCAATACTAATGATGGGTTGTGCGAAATAATTGCTTTATCTGACATTCAAAGTTTAAAGAACTTAATTTTGAAAATGTAAACAGTTACGTCTCTATTTTTATATGTCTATAAACAAATCCATGAAGCAACTAGACCAGTCTCCCCTATCGTCGCTAACTGTACCTATAAGCATGATTTATTTGATTTGTTTAATAGGTAGTATCGCAGACGTAGAAGAATTTCCGGTCAGTCTGAATCATAGCAAGCTCACATTCTTATCGCAGACAAGTTTGCGGAACGGGATTAAACCCTTCAGTTAATTATTGGCCAGCCTGGAACTTGCTTATTATGTGCGAGGATTTTTTAAAATGACATATAATCCTGTGAGTTTTAATTGTTCGAAAATAGATGAGATACTTGGGAGTAAAAGTAAAATTTCGGGTAAGGTGTCCCTCTCTTGACATAATGACAAGAAATTCCAATAACGAACCGCCTTATAAAATCATCCACCCAAGGAGGGAGGAATAAGGAATAAGGAATGGGTCAGTGCTGACCTGCTACAGGCGGAGTTTGGATTATTTACAGACTGCTCCAACACTAAAGAAGGTACTTGAGCCGGAATATATGGCAAAAACCCAAAAATAGAATTAACCATCAGCCTGGGAACTATGACAACCATATTTCAAGCAGAAGTTCATGCAATTAAAATGTGTGCAAGACTGCTGATAGATCGACGGTATGCACATCAATCAAGATATTCTCTGTCAGTCAAGCTGCATTAAAAGCTCTTGAATCGAGATGGTGTTCCTCAAAAACGGTGTGAAGCTGTCACGAAACACTATTCGAACTAAGTCTGAACAACAAAATAACCCTTATATGATGGATACCGGGACACATGGGCCTGGGGGGGGTAATAAGACTGCCGATAAGCTCGCTAAGAGAGGTGCAGCACTAAAATTCACAGGACCCGAGCCGGTAATAAGTATATCACATGCTACGGCCAAGAAAACAATACTAGCTAAAGCAAAAAGCAAATGGGAAAGACACTGGTTAAATCTACCAGGTCTAACACACTCAAAAGCATTTATAAACAGCCATATAAACCAACAGCTAACTGACAAACTTCTAGTGCTCAACAGGTCATGCCTTAAAGCACTAGTGGCATTGTACACCGGCCACTACAGATTGCGACACCATATGCATAAAATTGGAATAGTCCCAACTGATGAATGCCGGCTTTGCATGGAAGATGCAGAAACAGAAGAACACATAATGTGCGTTTGCCCCGCAGCAGGAAGAATCAGATTCGCCCTATTCGGCGAGGTGACTCTGCTGGCGGATGACATGAAAAATGCCTCTCCCAATATCATTATTAACTTCATTAGAAAGTTAGACCTATGGGGGAAAATATAAACAAGGTGTTCGCCACAATAGATCGCCTGGTCGCAGTGAAGGGTTAGCTATAACCCACTCACTTTTAACCTAACCTAACCTAACCCTCTCTTGTATCACCGATAGGTCCGCCACTGGCACCCTCAACTTTTCAAAATTTTGTTAACATGTGAAGCCCAACATATTTAAAAAAATTTCTGTCATCTGTCTCCGTAAGACGATCGGTTACTTTCTTCGCCATACATTTAATTATACACGTTTAAAAATTCCAACAATAACTTATAACCAGTTTTATAAAATACCGAGGAATTTTTCGTCCAAAAATTTAAAAGTGGAACACCGTAAACGTCCTATCTTGTTTTAATGATAAAATTGTATTGTGTGAAAGAGACGAGGCCCCAACTAAGTATGTATCAACGATATTTATTAAAAATGTTGATAACCGACCTTTTCTTTAAAATCTCGATATTTTTAAAGAAATGTCCAATTATGTACTATTACTACTGAAGTGAATGATATATGACGTTTCAATTCTATTAATATATTTTTTAGAGGGTGGTAGTGATAACCTTAACAACTTTTAGAAATGGTAGTTTTTAACGTCCGTATAAATATAACTGCGTTCGACTGGTAATCGAGAGGTTCTGGGTTCGAATCCCGGCGGAGGTGTACAACTTTTTTCAATTTTAAAAACTTTATCTGCATGCCGATTAACATTTTTCAGTTATATTTAAAACAGACGTTAAAAACTACCATTTCTAAAAATTATTGCGGCTATTTGGATATCACTGTTCAGGGGTCTAATATCGGATTCCTGTAGAAGTCGCGAATGTCGACGACACGGGATGAACGATAAAACAGATCTTAATGATCAGTGGTCATGAGTGAGTTCCTTTTCCTTAATAACCCCCTTCCCGGTTTGAAATCACAGGGCATTTCAAACTGTATACAGGGTGTCCCAAATTCGAGCCTCATCATGGGGATCTCGGAAACTATAAGAGATACAGCATCGGTTAAATTGTGGCAAAGTTGCGCAATTTCGTACTGAGCAATATCGCAAAAAAATATCTGAGCTATCTTTTTTAGTTTTTGAAATTTTTGCAAAAAACTAAAATTTTGAGTTTTTGTTTTTTTAAACTGCTTGACTCATTTTATCCGCCACAGAAAAGCAAGCACAACATTGTTAAGGCAACTTTTTACGCTCCATATTGTGACGTTTTTAGAATTTCGTTACAACTTTTCGTTTTTATGGAACTATTATCAACTTTAATTTTTTAAATACGGACCTGCATTTTTTATTTTATTTTTTGATAGCCCTTTAAGCCCTGAATTCAACCATGTACCACACTTAATTATATTTAGACGTTTTGATGTCATTATTACATCTTCAGGAATGTGATAATTATTTTTAAATACGGCCCTGGTGTTAGTTACTTAATCTTTTTACCACATACAACATGTAAATGGATCCGGAATTTTATACAAATAATTTACTATATTTAAGTTTTTATATTTAAATAATTGTAACAAAGTAAAAATAAAACCAAACAAAACAAAGGTTGCTATGACAAGAACTTCTACCTGATTGTTTGGCTTAAGGTGGAATTCTCAATTTCGCGTTGCTTTTTTTTTAGTTTATTATTTGATTAACTAACATTTAAATAAAATCAATATCGTCGGTACAATATTTAGGTAATCGCTGACATATTACAAAAATATCAATTTATTTCATTGCTAATTTTGGGAGAATTGTATAGTGAAAGAAGAATGACATAATAATGTTAAAAAAAATCTTACCCGACATTTTTCGCTATAAAATTCTCCTAAAATATTTAATGAAATTCCTTGATATTTATTTAATATGTCAATTATTACCCATAAAATATGAAGACGATAATGATTTTATTTAAATTTTGTGTAAAAGCTAGAAAAATTAAATAAATATACGCGAAATAGGTTATAGGTTGGCAAGCATGTTGATACTTTCACCTTAATTATCTTGACAACTGCAGTCACCATTTATACTGAATATTTCAGCAAAATTATGTTTTCTGCTTTAGAAAAGCGCGACATGTTACGAGTTTATTATTCTTCCAATAGGAATTCACAAACTTCTTGTGACCGTTATTTACAGGACTATCCTGAACGCTTGCAGCCTCGTTATAGTTATTTTGCTACGCTTGATACTAATTTAGCCCAGTATGGTGGTTTTAATAAACCAAGAGTCAAATATACACCAGGGCCGTATTTAAAAATAATTATTATCATTTCTGCAGATGTAATAATGACATCAAAACGTCTAAATATAATTAAGTGTGGTACATGGTTGAATTCAGGGCTTAAAGGGCTATCAAAAAATAAAATAAAAAATGCAGGTCCGTATTTAAAAAATTAAAGTTGATAATAGTTCCACAAAAACGAAACGTTATAACGAAATTCTAAAAACGTCACAATATGGAGCGTAAAAAGTTGCCTTAAAATTGTTGTGCTTGTTTTTCTGTAGCGGATAAAATAAGTCGAACAACTTAAAAAAACAAAAACTCAAAATTTTAGTTTTTTGCAAAAATTTCAAAAACTAAAAAAGATAGCTCAGATATTTTTTTGCGATATTGCTCAGTACGAAATTGCGCAACTTTGCCACAATTTAACCGATGCTGTATCTCTTATAGTTTCCGAGATCCCCATGATGAGGCTCGAATTTGGGACACCCTGTACATATACTAACATTAAAATTGAATAAAGTTATATTGCCAAAGTTGGTGAGAGAATCTCAGTGTCTTCGTAGCGCAATTGGTTAGCGCGTTCGACTGGTAATTGACAGGATCTGGGTTCGAATCCCGGCGGAGGTGTAAAACTTTTTCCAATTTTAAAAACTTTGTCTGCACGCCGATTAACATTTTTCAGTTACCTTAACAACTGCATACCCTACAAGTTGATTTGAAACACCTATTGCTGGTTCCGTCCCTTGAAAGAGAGTCTCGGCTCCGAGTCTAGCAAACGCATCTGCCCTTTCTTGCCCTTGCACCCCTTGGTATCCTTAAGGATGGATTACTCATCTCATACTTTGCTGTGGTGCTTAGACTCTTAATGGGTATTGAGTGAATCAGCAGTAATTATGGTGGAAAGATAGTGTATAGAACAAGGACAAGAACATTTCAAGTTTCGTAGGAGGAGTCAGTAGACGAATGTTGATAAGAAATAATTGTTTATAATTGGTTGGGATAAATGGTTCCACCTCGAATAGTACATCCAGGGAAATCCCCTCTTTTATTAACGTGCAAAATTATTGCTGACATAGCAAAACGGAACCCCTTCTTCCAGTTGATAAGGGTTGCAAAACTGTATACAAACTCGAAGGATAACTTTTACTGAGAGAGTTGTAACAATTATTCAAGTGTAAGTGTAACCCCCGCCCGTTTGTCTATTCAGTTTAAAGTCAAGACTAAATTCAATAATTTTTGAAGTCATAAAGAGTTCTGCACCAAATCCAGTCTATTTTGCTCCAATTGCGTAAGTGTTCTTTGCGTAATTTATTTAACTGTTTATTGTGTAAATTTTGGTCAGAGTTAGCTATTAAGTGGAAATTGTTTCTTTAGACTTGATGGAATAACACCTTCCTAAAGTGAGTAAAAAGGGGCAATCTCTCTCCTTATTAGAGAACCATTTAAATTCACCGTTTTATACTCCCAAGTCGTTAATTCGTATTTTATTAGTAATATTTATTGTAATCTTTCACTCTTTCATTGCTTTGCTGTTCATCTCTTGAAAAATCCTTAGTGTTTCTGTGACGCGACAATATCTAAAAGCCTTTTCAGGACATTAGAATCTACGCATTCTTCAATAAGTATTGACGTAACTCTTGGTTTGCATGTAGCCTTAAGGTTGAATTCTCAACGTCATTCAATCTATTGCCAACCTATAACCTATTTCGCGTTGATTTTTTGAGTTTATTATTTTAATAACTAACATTTAAAGAAAATCAATATCGTCGGTACATTATTAAGGTAGTATCTGATATATTATAAAAATATCAATTTATTTCATTGCTTATTTTGGGAGAATTGTATAGTGAAAGAACAATGAGTGACAATGACATAATAATGTAAAAAAAAATCTTACCCGATATTTTTCGCTATACAATTCTCCTAAAATAAGTTATGAAATTCCTTGATATTTATTAAATATGTCAATTATTACCTATAGAATATCAAGTCGATACTGATTTTTCTTTAAATTTTGTATAAAAGCTAGAAAACATAAATAAATCTATGCGAAATAGGTTATAGGTTGGCAAGCATGTTGATACTCCCACCTTAAGGCCAGCTTGGCTGTCTGATATTACTTGCTCTTGGCACATTCTGACCTTATCTAGACTTGCTGTAGATAGAATGGCGTATACCTTTTCTGAAATATTTTCGTATAACCGGCTTTTAGGAATGTCAGCTGTTTCAACGATACTCCAGCTCTCGAGGACTGAACTCCACTCATGTCATGTCAGTGTAGCAAACCAGGGCGTCCTTAGGAAATACTACTTCGGTCTCCTGCCATTGTTCCCTACTCGGTATCGTGAGAGTGCACTTCCTGTCAAGGCTTAAACAGTTTTTGACGTGGGCCGTCATTTTTTGTGTAGAGACTAGAAGTGAAGAGAGAAAGAGAGAGGGAGAGGGAAGTTTATTCTTAGACCAATAATGTTCTCTTTATTTAATGCTGGGTGCCCTTTATAATAGCATAAAAGCGTAATGAAAATACCGTGGGACAACCGTTACAATACACAAAACTTATGGCCCCATCCATGTACCAATTTGGTTCGGCGAACCATTAGTTAAGCTCGGTCGGATATCTAATCAACTGTGACCGATTTTCGTGAGCCAAAAACTCAATTTAATAATGGTCTTCGTATCCTATCGTGAGTCCTTTTGATGGCTCATGGGCCTTTTACACAACGTGTTAGCATATTAGCCTATTGACTATTTTGTTGACCCGTGAAGCTGCTATAAATATGTAATTTTCTTGTGTAAAGAATATAATTTTTAAGCGCGATTTTCGAAAGAAAAGTAGAGCAGTATAGGTTCTACGTTCTGGTTTGTGTCACGACAATGTATGAGTTTACAAATCAGTCAGTATAACAGCCGGTCGAACTTTTGGGTAGCTGGGCCAACGTTCTTATCGTCCGGATTTGACTCCGTTCGAAAGCTTTTCCCCGGACTTAAGAATATAATATGTATATTTGAAAAATGGAGATTGTCTCTGTTATTTAAAATACATTATTTTTGCCAATTTTACCCTAGCAGTAAAATATTATTAGTATAGTATATTTAGTATTTAAGAAGCGTATAATCTAGGGCGTAATAAACGAGGATTATCATGCCGTATTATTTTATTTTTTATAGCTGTCGCTATATTTGATTACAAGGCATGCTATTTCAATTCTAATTAAAATATAGATATCCGAAATAACCATAGACATTTATCTTTAGATACAGCTTATCTCGTGAGCAAACAAAAGTTACGAGCTCTGAGCAGCATCGAGCATGCGCACAAACCTCGTGTTATCGGCCTGTCTTTCTTTAGCGACATACTTAAAATACACTCCAGAACCGGCTCGGCCGTCATTTTTGTTGTTGTGTTTGAAGGTTTCTCTGTGGATTCCTTGTTGTTTTTTTTTGCTATTGCGGATTGTGGGTATTTACTATTTACGGATTTCTAGTTTTTATGTAGTTTAGTGAACTGTGTTTGTGCTTTTTGTGACTCGGAAACTCGGATTGAAATATAAATAATGATTAAAATCAACCGTTTCATGATTTTATTATGCCCAAATAGGGGTAAAATTTGAAATATTTACAGACGGCTCCAAAACTAAAGAAGGTATTGGAGCCGGAATATATGGCAAAACCCCAAAAATAGAAATAACTATCAGCCTGGGAACTATGACAACCATATTTCAAGCAGAGGTTCGTGCAATTGAAATGTGTGCAAGACTGCTGATAGACCGACGGTATGCACACAGATCAATCAAGATATTCTCCGACAGTCAAGCTGCATTAAAAGCTCTTGAATCGAGATGGTGTACGTCAAAAACGGTGTGGAGCTGTCACGAAACACTATTCGAACTAAGTCTGAATAACAGAATAACCCTAGTATGAATACCGGGACACATGGGCCTGGAGGGTAATGACCGACAAGCTCGCTAAGAGAGGGGCAGCACAAAAATTCACAGGACCCGAGCCGGTAATAGGTATATCTCATGCTACGGCCAGGAAAACAATAATAACCGAAGCAAAAAGCAAATGGGAAAGACCCTGGGTAAATCTACCAGGTCTAACACACTCAAAAGCATTTATATACAGCCATATAAACCAACAACTAACTGACAAACTACTTGTGCTCAACAGATCATGCCTTAAAGCATTAGTAGGATTGTACACCGGCCACTGCAGATTGCGACACCATATGTATAAAATTGGATTATCCTCAACTGATGAATGCCGGCTCTGCATGGAAGATGCAGAAACAGCAGAACACGTAATGTGCGCCTGCCCCGCAGCAGGAAGAATCAGATTCGCTCTATTCGGCGAGATGACTCTGCTGCCGGACGACATGAAAAATGTCTCTCCCAATACCATCATTAACTTTATCAAAAAGTTAGACCTATTGGGGGAAATATAAATAAGGTGTGAGCCACAATAGATCGCATGGTCGCAGTGGAGGGTTACCTGTAACCAACTCACTTTTAACCTAACCTAACCTAACCTAGGGGTAAAATACCGGATATTTCGTATTTTTAGCAAGTATGGAGTAGTGATGTATCTTGATATATAACTTTATTTAATTATGATAAATTTAAACACAACAACTAGGCCTAGGCTACACAAACAAGGTATGAAAATAAAGAGAAACACACACCAATACAGATTATCCCGATGCATGTTTTGGTATATTTTATTTGCATCCCTGCAATCTAATTAGGTACCTACGCCTATTTTTCGGGCAATATAGTGCTTCAAAAAGTTTAAAAGACACTTTTCTCTATACCTGGGTATGTTTATATTAATCCAAGAGTGAAAGTATTTCACCGGTCAAATTCTCGGGCGGAAACTTTTTCAAATTCTTGAACAAGAAATTGTGCTTGAAAATGTTTTACACGTACCCAAGTTTTCGCTAAATTGTACAAATCAATACAAGCTATATACAAACTAATATTTGAGGTTAGGTACGCAATATCATCGAAGATTGGTTATTTTGCTGGTTTCGTTTGTTTTTATATTCGATTTTATAAGTTTTATAGTTTAATCGATTTGTTTTCTTCCTTTTGAAACAAAAAACACGACGACGAATCATTTTAAAACAAATTTTACAAACGAAACCTTAAAAACAATTTTCTGTCCTCAAAATCTGATAGCTTTGCAACTACTAAAAATGCCATAAATCGCTACCTTTCTTCCCAACATTGAAAACAAATCCCAATTTTTTGGCAAGAATTTGGGGTAAATTTTAGCTGTTTACACGTAAAAATAAATTGAAGGTAAACTTTTAAAATTTCTCCCACTTAAATTTTAAAGCCCGGACCTGTCTATTTTCCCATTCGTCAAAGGATAATGTTGCAGTGCGCATGTCTAATAGTGTCTAGCTTTGTTTACATGCGCGAGGCCATAAATCTGCCACTTTCGTGATTATTGTTTGCTTATCTAAAGGTAAGAAATAAACTGAAACAGAAACTGAAGTCGCCACACACCATTTAATTTTTTTTTTACATCTCACATTTTAATAATTTTAAATGAGATCTGGGATTATTACGAAAGTATTGTGCTTCTATTATTAATTGCTTGTAGATAACATACATTCTTTAACGTCAAAAAGTTCTTTAAACGGCATTACGGAATTTCCATATAAATTTTTGCCACCGTCTCCCATATATTTTGTCGCTTTTAATGTCTGTTTATATTTAACGACCGTTAATCACAGATTAAAGATCGAAAATAGATAAATTTAAACGTAAATTATATTCTTAAGAAGCTAAGTGTATTTGAAAAACCATAAAATAGGGATTAATTTTTTTTTTAAATGTGCTTTATCCTAATTTATTGATACAATATCATATTTGTTTCCTTCACTGCCTGTAGAGTCAATACAACATTATGACAGTATTTTTAAAGAAGTTTAGAAATATTTATTTATTTATTTTACACGATTTCACAGTTACAATGAACCAATTAACAAATGGGATGGGAATATATAGGCTATTTAAAATAAAATAGGTAGGTAATAATATAACACAATTCAAAAATTTTGTGATAACAAGAAATTTGGACTTAAATTATTATATTGAAACTGAATAATTATGCCTAAAAAGACACTAACACGCTAATTTATATTTATACTGGACTAGCGTGTACCCGGCCTGCGTTGCAATGCCAGGCATTATACGCCTCTGAGATAATAATAAGGCGAGTTCACCATCACGTCAAGATTTATAAGTGCAAACCCGAACAAACCTCTAAACTTATCAGTGTTTCTCTACAATATTATGCATGTATTATACATAAAAACCTTTCTCTTGAATCACTCTATCTATTAAAAAAACCGCTTTGAAATCCGTTGCATAGTTTTAAAGATGTAAGCACATATAGCTGGGGGACAGACGCGACAGCGACTTTGTTTTATACTATGTTAAGATAAACCACAGCTAAAAATGTCAAATCTATTTTGGTGCAGATTGTATGTGTTGCACAATAGGGAAGTAGTAATTACAGATATTGGTACATAAAAAGTGTGGTAATGACGTGTTCTAGGGACGAGGAATTGCAGGTTTTCTAATATATCACTGCATTCAACTCTATTATGCAAGATATTATGAAGAAATTTAAGTTGAGAAACTGTACGTCGAAATTCTAAGGAGCAAAACGAGTGCCTTTGCAATAGAGCTTCTTCTAGAATACCGATTTTAGGATACTGACCATCAATAATTTTAAATCTTAGATATTTTAGAAAACGTCGTTGGACCCTTTCAATGCGATTAAGGTGCACTTGATAATATGAAGACCATACAACCGAAGCGTACTCCAATTTATATTTTACAAATGCATAAAAGATTATTTTAAGTGTACCTATGACAATTTAAAAAATCACGAGAATGTCTTATAATAAAACCTAGGGATCTATGACAGGAGGCAACAAGGTCATTTATGTGGGGAACAAAAGATAGTTTACTGTCAAATAACACACCCAAATCGCGAAAAGTCTCAGCTCTGTCCACTGTAATGTTATTATTTTGTAATCATACATAATGGTATGTCGTTTTAATGAAAAGGTCATTATGTTACACTTACTGATATTTAACGGCAATTTATTTTGAACACACCATCTATATATCATGTCAATGGACAATTGAAGTTTTTCACAGTCTGCCAGGTTACGAATACCTGCATAGATTTTCTTGTCATCGGCATAAAGAAGACCATCACTGTCAAGATTATTAACTATATCATTAATAAATATTATTAACATTAAAGGACCCAAAATGGACCCCTGTGGTACACCCGATATAGCATCCAATGGCACAAATGATTAGCCACCGCACTCCACTATTTGTTGTCGTTATGCTTCTTGAACGATAAAATTAGAAAAAAATTGGTAAATAAGTAATCCGGTACCCACCGCACGGACAAAGTTTAAGCTGCAGCATCATTTTATGAAAGTATTAGAGAGTAAACAATATGTTTAGATGTCCGCAATAAGGACAACAGATCAATCAGTGTTGCCGGCGTGACTAACGCATGGCGAGGATCTTGGTTAAAAAGAGAGGGTCAATTGTGCTGGCCACGATTGACGAAACCACCTCGCTTTGCTTCATCGACAGAAATTCAGTATAATATTCAGTAATATTTGAAATTTTGTTTGGGTTTGTTCGGGTTTGCTTTGTTCGTAGGCAAAGATTAAAATAAAATAGTGCTCCGGGGAAAATGTTTAATCGAATTTATGAAAACGAATACTAAAATAAGAGATGATAACTCATTTTACGAGAGATACTTTTCCTGATATTGCTGCATCGCTGTGAAACCATTCTTTAATCCTTGCAAATATCCTCCATACTATTACCATTACTACTTTGTAAAAAACAATACTCGATCTTCAGTATATTAGTAGAAGCGCATAGGGCCCAAAATGGGGGGTTCGTGGGAAATAAATGATTAAAGTTAAAAACTAATTTTTTATCATCAATTGCACAATACTTTGTGTCAAAACGTTTCTTGTCACTCTAAAATATGCCTCGTTCGACCCCCACACCCCCCAGAAGGGTTGAAAACATAAAATGGCCGTTTTTCAGAAACGAATAAAGATAAAAACGTCAATCTTGCGCCAAAATTCATGTTTCATCATGTAGAATAAAATAATTTTCTTTGTTTTTTTTTTTGTACTATTGTCGTTTAGAGTGTGAACTACCTGGCCGATTTTATTGTCCCTACCTGTACCTTATTTAAACAACAATTCGCTGAAACAAATCACAAGAAATAGAAGGTATGAAAAGCCTCAACAATTTCATATAGAAAAAATATCAAATATTGCCAATATTACCATGAAAGACCTTTTGTCGCACGATACAACCGAGAACGAATTGTCAGATTATATTTCAAGAAACATTTTACAATCCAGTGTATTCCAAGAAAATACTTTAACAGTTGCTTGGCAAAATACTTGTTGTTCGAACCAAACTGGATATTTAGAAGAACTTGCTAGCACACAAGAAGAAGCTGACACAAAAATGATTTTACATGCCGTATATATATCTAAAATTTACAAATTTGACGTGCCGCTTTTACTAACAATATGCTCCCCAGATACAGATGTTTTTATTTTAATTTTGAAGTACTACGACATTTTTAACTGTCAAGTTATCTTTAACACAGGAACTGGCCCCAAAGAACGGAAAATTCTTATTTCTGCCATAGCAGAAAAACTGACGAAACTACAAAGAGATGCACTTCCCGCCCTCCACGCATTATCTGGTTGTGATACTACTGGAGGATTTTCAAAAAAAGGTAATACAAATCCGATTTCTCGGTAGTCTCATTTATGCTTACCATACTTTTTTTTTCAGGAAAACAAACATTTTGGAAAGCTTTCAAAAATTCATCCGAAGACTCATTGGCAAGTCTTGGTGATATTACTGTCAACTTGGACGATATACTTTGTGGTATAGAGAAGTTTTTGTGTTTATTGTATGCACCGAAAACAAACCTAAGCTCTTTAGCTGATTTGCGATGGTGATGTTTTTCAAAGAAGCAAATGCAAAGTGACCAGCTACCGCCAACGAAAACGAGTTTATATCCTTCCCTGCAAAGATCAAGGCTACAAGTTCTTATATGGACACGTGCTCATTTAACTCATGTGCCTTATCTAAATCCGGTAGATTTTGGATGGACCAAAGGTACGGATAACTTATTTGGTCCAATTTTATCACTAGCTTCAAACGCTGCTTCAGATGACCTTTTGAATTTAGTTTTTTGTTCCTGCCAGAAGAATAAATGCAGTACACGACGATGCAAATGTGCTGCGAATAACTTAAAATGCACTGAAATAGTACATGTGAAGCTGAAGAAGATACATGTGAAAATCAAGTATCTGAAGAAGCCAAAGCTGAGCCCGATTCTGATACCAGCAGTGATGAAGAGTAAATAAGCCACTACTTTATTTACAGTAGTCTGTTATCCCTGGACAAATAACGACGTTGAAAATAATTTAAAACTAAAAAAAAAATTTATATACAGTGTGGTTGTTTAAGTGTGCAACATATGGGCATTTTTTTTTATTACCGATGTCTCAGACAATTTTATTCTTGATAAAAGTTGGTGCGTGTTCGATAATATTATTAGGTGCACTTGGAATGGTTGCAAGTCAAACGGCGTACAGGGTAGGCCAAAAAATATAAAACTTGTACAAGAATAAAGTTTTTTAATAAACATTTAAAATAAAAATTTTGCACTTTAAATGATAGGTTTTTAATCAGCATATTATTATTACTAACGTTTTATCTTGTTAAAAAGAATTTTTAGGACATTTTAAAGTTGTGTTTAATATCGTTGCAATAAACATGAAGTTTGTGATTCCTTAATAAATTAAAAATTCAAGCAAATTTTACAAATATGCTTGAATTTCAACAAAGATATGTGAAACTAACTTGATTTTAATTAATGTATGAAGGTCTTTATGGTGAATATAAAAATATTTTTTTTTGGGAAATTATTTAATGTTTTTTAAAAAAATATATTTTTTTATTTTAGGTCATGTTTGGGGTACTTTATTCTTGTACAAGTTTTATATTTTTTGGCCTACCCTGTACGCCGTTTGACTTGCAACCATTCCAAGTGCACCTAATATGATTATCAAATATGCACCAACTTTAATCAAGAATAAAATTTTCTGAGAAATCGGTAATAAAAAAAATTCCCATATGTTGCACACTTAAACAACCACACTGTATATAATATATATGCGTAATTCTGTAAATTTTTTATTTTTCAAAAAATACGTAGTAAACAATTTTATTCTATACTATGAGACATAAATTTTGCCGCAAGAACGAAATTTGAGAACGAAATTTGTATCTTTATTCGTTGCGGAGATAGAGCCATTTGAAATTTTTAACCCTTCCGGGGGTGGGGGTTGAACGACGCGTAGCTCAGGGTGGCAAGAAACATTTTCTTATTTGACATGATACAATTGAACAAAAAAATTACTTTGCCAACTTTAATCACTAAGTTCCCACGGAAATCCCTATGCGCTTCAACTATATTGTCCATAATTGGTAAATACTTGAAGATTTTCGACCATCACATTCCGGCCATGGGGCATGGACCAGAATTTAAAACAGAAGAATTATAGCATGATAGCTTGCGGCAACCGTTCGATGCGACAATGTTGCAAACTTTGTTCGTCTGTTGCATACAAAAATATGAAGGAATGGTTTTTACCCACATATAATCGATACATTATGTTTTTAAGTTTTCTTTTTCAACCCAGGGAAATAGTGGAACCGTTACAATGCTGAAAATAAATTTCACTTAACAAATTGCTTGTTATTAATTTGCTGTGAGAGCAAATTCGCAGTTAAAGTCAAATTATTCTAAGAACTGCCCGCTGCATCACCTGTAATTAATGGCACCATGATGAAGTCTGGTATATTTTACGTTAAGCGATTGGCTACAGAACCAGAACCGGACTAAGATCTTTTACCTTCGTCTTCGTCATCTGTTAAATTTTGTAAGGGAGTCTTAGTGTTTTGTAAAGATATAGCGTAGAAACTAATTTTATTATTTATAAATAAAATATTGACAGTCCTTATATTGGGAACCATTTTTGTTTGTCACTTTTGTTGGATTTGTATGGTTATGATTTATGATTATGGGTGTCCCGTAACTAAGGGGCTAAACAGCAACGGGAGATAGTGAAAGACTTGAAAATATGTCATTTAATTTAATTTCTTATATGGTTAAAGAGATACAGGGTGATGCAAGTAAATATTTATTTTATAAAATTGCTAGCCCAAGCAGCAATTTTACGTTCACACGACGTTGGTCTACGCGACCCGACGTTGCCATCCTACGTCATTACGACTTCTTTACAACTCCTGGTTGGACCAATATGGTCAATCATTTTTGGGTCGTTTCGACGTCGGGATTCGCCTTAAAGTTGTGGACAAGAGCAAGTGGTGACTAACATCTTGACATCTTGTGGTGCAAAAAATCAAACCATGTCGTGCAAAATTTTATATAATCATGGTAATAGTCGGCATAATATACTAATTGGTTATATTATTGCTACTCGGCTAACCTATAAAATATGATAGGACAAAATTCACTTACTCATGCCAGTATGTTTTTATTTATAAAGATGGCAAGCATGTGGAAAAGATAAATGGTACCTAATTAGATAATTTCGTTCACGCTACGCATCGGATAAAAATGCAAACGCATTGTACTTTACTGACAAATATGGGTAAAATATATAGTAAATTTAAACAGGGCTGCGATAATTCACCGTTTTTGTAAAAAAAATATATTTTTGTAAAAAAGATTTTTTGGAGAAAAACTTTATAATTATAATCATATTGCTTTATTATGAAGTTTCAATGTGTTTTAAAACATTATTTTAGGAGTAATCATAGTATAAAACAAAAATAATTAAAGTTGAACAACAATGGCCGCCGAAAATACATTTGTAAACTGCTAAAATGGCGTAGTCGTAGAAACGACCAAACTTTTACTAATAAGAACTTCTAGTAGTAATTTTTGACCCAGTGCCTAACGAAATATAACTTGGTCTGGCCTGGTCTTCAAAGGAATCTATTTCTGAATCAATAAATTGTATCAAATGATTCAGAATCACTATAATCAAACTGATCCGAGTTGTCTGGAGCAGAGGACATGGGATCTTCAGTCTGATCTGAGATAGGGTTGTTGATGACTTCTTGGCCCGCTTCTTGGCATCCAGTAGGGGATGAGCTTAAGCAACCTTCTTGAAGCTGTTGCAAATTTTTTGTTTTGTTTTTTCTATAATAAGTGGCAGAATATTTAAAACGACGTTTCATTTTATTTATTTTACTGAATAATTGAAATGACATATAGGTACATACTTATAAAAAACAAAGTTAGAAAAATTGTTTACCAACTTTTCAGCCCAAACATGCAATAACCTTAAAATCTAAAATTACTAGAACTTAGTTATATACCGACGTTGTTACAACATTGGATAGGTCACCTAAATGGAAGTACCTTAGTGGAGACTTCACCGACGTAATAACGTCGTTGGCTGCATGGATTAAACACGTCTATTCTTTATATGACAAAATCCGACGTCGATCTAAAGTTGGAAAATACACCTTAGTACAACATCATCAAATATGACCCAGACAAACGTCGCCCCAACATCGTTTAGTAATAGTCAGAGGGCGACTATTATTTAAACTTAATGCGTCGTCGCCAGTAGCACAAAATTGGTCGGAAGTTGTTAAAATGCTGCTTGGGAGTATAATATAATTTATAAAATTAATAGGGGAAGCAATACTTTAGGGTGACAAATCTCACATGGTATATCCTATGACCAGTGTGGCCATGGTCCATCCGGTATAAGGCTGACCAAGCGTCGTCGCAATGGTCAACCCGAAGAACAATTTATAACGGAATGTCGTTTATGCACGTTGAAAACAAAACATTCTATTAGTATTCGCACAATTACCGTTTGAGAATATATTATTGCTGATGCATAATAAACAATATACCTGTAAAA
Source organism: Polydrusus pterygomalis (assembly GCA_963969555.1). Taxonomy (NCBI): domain Eukaryota; kingdom Metazoa; phylum Arthropoda; class Insecta; order Coleoptera; family Curculionidae; genus Polydrusus; species Polydrusus pterygomalis. The sequence goes on from OZ018383.1 coordinate 16,145,286, forward strand.
TGATTTTTGCTTAAAAAAAACTGTTTACAAAAATTATTTAATATTGACTGTTTATGTTATTAGTTAGATTTTTACGTGAAGAGTTAAAAAACACATAAAAGACAAAATATGCATTAAAAATCTTTTAACAAACTTATTTCATTTAACGGCAACTTATAGTTTAATTATTATTATGAGAATGGAATTGTTTTGGTTCTTTTGTTGCCCAATAAAAAATAATAGGAAATTCATGGTAGGTATATGGTTTTTGCTTTACCACACAGGCGTATTCAGGGTAAACAACGGGGCTATCGCTGCCCCTGTACAATTTTCAAAATGCGTAATGTTCTTACAAACAGGCCTTTTATATTAAAAATGTCAAACCTGTAATTTTTAGCCAATCAAAACCTTTCATTTCAGCTGGTTACTATAACAACCACAAAACTTTCCGGAAATTTTATCCTCCTGGATATCCTGGGTGTGATTGCAGCGATTGTTTTTCTGTCAAACGCACCGCCATCAATATATAATTATATTGAGTCTCTATACATGGTGTTTCATTATGGTTGACCACCGGCCATATCTCGGAAACGACTAAGCATTGAAACTTGAAGAAAAAATATTATTAAAGTGGTCATGAAAAAATTCTGAAAATTATTTTCAAGTTCAGCACTTTATAAGGAAATAAATTTAGCTGCTTCTTAAGAATAGTCCTGCATGTTCCATAAGATCTTCCAACTTCTTGGGATAGGGGTCTTGTACAATTTGTTGGCGTATTTTGCATTATTTCACGAACGTTTGCAACAAGTTCTTCTGTTCTTACAGATGGTCTTCCTGCTCCTTTATTGTGTTCAATAGAACCTGTTTCCCTAAACGCAGCCACGGTTCTTTTCAGGCAATAATAAAAATGTTCATGAAAATCGTCAATGCACAAACTCGGATTGTATTGCCACTCACCATTCACTCTAACCCCGTTTCGAAAATATGCTTCAACCATGAATGTTTTGTGCTGTTCGTTAAAGCTCATTGTGTGAATTGTTCCAGAAATTGGAAAAATTAGCGATGAATCAAATTACTTGTAACGACCGTCAAAGATGACGGAATAAACTTATTGATTGTTAATTCAGGTAGTTACTGACACCCAACAGATATATTAAGCTCTACGGCTAAGCATTACGTCCTTAGATGCAAGGCCCTCTTTGATGCAAATAATTTTTGCTGGCACGGTATAATAACATGTATAAACAAGAATAGATTAAGCATACATTTTTTTACACCGTAATCATACTTATCTGGTTTAGTCAAAAGAGGTTTGCGTGAATCGAAGAGAATTGACTCGCCAATGAGCATCATTTGCACATCAAACGGGAAATACAAAATCATGTAGTGTTTATTATCGAGATTGGTAAAGTACTACTTATGATTTGCATTGGCTATGGCGGCTCGTTTACGTTTAAATTGCTCGCTGGTACTTCTGGTGAAACTACTTCTTACCGGAAAAATGGCAAAGAAGAATTTTTCGAAAACAATAATTATACAATTAGATAACGTGATAGTGTTTATCGGCGCCAAAATCGTTTAGTTAGTTGTCAAATGAACTAACCTGAAGATATAGGTATACCGATGCCAACGCCCGGTTTAACAAAACTAACCTCCCTCAAAATATAAAATTAATTAGTGAGTCCAAACCACGTGCGAAATTGACATTTTGCCAACAAGCGCCATCTTGAATATCCCTAACGCCACAAAACAAATATAGGTTAGGTACTACTCAAAGGTAAAAACCAATATTGTTTATTCTTCTTCGTTTTTAATCCAAACCACGTGATTTAATGTGGCGGCTGTAGGCAAACAAGTTTGACGGATCATTGGATTCCCTAATTTGACGTACATTGTCATAATTTTGACAAGTACAACTAACCTCAAATTATTTATTTGTTTGAAGGTGGTAGACAATGAAATAATATCAAAGAAATTACCTTGTCGGACTTCCATCGTCTTTATTTTGTTACTAAACACAACGTTTCGGTTAGTTAGTATCTCTAACCGTTTTCAAGGGTAAACTAAATTATAATTCTAAGGCTACTGTCTTAAATACTATCCATGTGCAATGAAGCTTGATGACTTCGCCTACGTGCATATTGGAGTGTGAAGTTTAAGCTGTCGGTTTCCAGATATTGGGGATATCTATACTTGGTTTAATAAATAAATATATGGGTATTTTGATTCATAAAAGCTGCTTCTTTGAATTTTCGTTTTCTTCAATGCTGTTCCGTGTTCAAAACCTTGGCGTCTGACCATTGTATATTATGTTGGTTGGTCCATACATGTTCCGCTATACTTGATATCGAAGTTTCACCTCTTTGAGTATGTTTCAGATGTTCTTTAAGTCGTACGGGAAGAGGTCTTTTTTTTCTCCAATGTACGATTCGCCACATTCACAAGGGATTTGATAGATACAATTTTTTATGTTTTTATAACGGGGGGTTTTACTTTTGTAAGAAAGCTTCTAAGCGTGTTTCCGGATTTGCAGGATGTTTTGATGTTATAGTTTTTGAATTTCCTTCTAATCTTTTCAGAAATCCCTTTGACATAAGGTATTGCAAGGAATGCTTGCTCCTCTTTCGTTTCTGTATTAGTCTTTAATTCGCGATTTTTAAGTTTTGAGATGGTATTAGTTACAAAAACTTCAGAGTACCAATCTATTTTATATCTTTTTTGATGTTTAAAATAATTTCAGCTCTCTTTTCGAAGACGCCCTCCTACCTGGATCCGTCAAAGTTCCTTTGAAACTGTATATGCTATCTCAGTCACTTCTTTAACATCAAGTTACACAATAGGTATAATTTTTTGTGGTCTCATATATTGAAATTGAGGTGATAATCGAGTTGAACCAAATTAAATAATATATTTATGCTCTACATGAGCAATGCCTTGTAGCGGATAAAATTTGACCTTCCTTACAAAGAACATTGTGTCGTGACTTAATTTTTTTACAAATGGTGTTTCTGTATAACCACTGTATGAAAATGAATAGCATTGCGTGCCGAGGAGTGTAAACAGCAACCAAAAGCGTGATATAGTACACATCAATAAAATACGGTTAGTCTAATACATAAGTGCTGGTGGGAAAGATATTTCAAATTGTATTATAGATTATAGTCAGTTGTACAGTTACCTTATGTCAATTTTTTTTTGTGATTATTATTTTTACGATAAACATAATTTTTTTATACGCACTGAGTAAAATCTAATCTAATACAACAGGTTTGCTAAGACATAGTAATCATAGTATGTATTGATAGCCTATTTTTTATTAACCCATATTAAATTTGTATCAAACCCGCTTTAGTGTTATATCAATTCCAGATTTGATTGAACAGTGTTTTTATTGGTAGTAATCAGTTCCGTTAGCAGCACAGTCTTGTTGAATAATGAACTACTTTTAATATAGCAATTTTGTTAAGAAATAAATTGTATCTTCTCAATTTTGTTCCCCATAAAGCGCTTTCTCTACATTTAAAAAAGCAGAACAGTGCAAGGGCGTCCGAAGGGGGGGGGGGGGCAAGGGGGTGAGCTTGCCCCCCCTGGCCCAAGTAGATTTGAAATATTTTATTTAACTGGGATATACATATTTATTGAGATACAATTCAATTGAGAAAATTGGTAAAACGTACTCTTGTTGCATAAAATGAAATGTGGAATTCAAAAATCTTCACTAAATAGCGAAGGAAAAATATTAGAATAGAATAAATAAAGCTTTATTTCAATTTACACAGCTAGTCATAATAGCAATGTACAAATAGATATACTATTGGTCAGGCAATTGCGATAGCAATTTGTTTACCTCCAACGACATGTACAGTCGAAAGATCATTTAGTACTCTCAGAAGAGTAAAAACCTGGATTCGCTCGACTATGACTGAGCACCGATTGGACGGTTTATGAGTGTTCATCGCATATTTGTAAAAGAAAAAAAAAACATTTATTTGAAAAAATTATTGATGAGTTTGCAAAACATTCAAGAAAATTAACATTTCTTTTCTCCAATAAGTTTGAATAAGTTTTTTGTTATATTTGAACATTTTCAAATATTTTGTTTAGCTATTTTTTGTTATTTAATATAGGTATTAGTTGTCTTGCTCTATTCTTTTATTGAAAATTTGTTAAAGTGCTAGAAACAAAAATAATTCCAATTATGATTTGCCCCCCCTTGAAAAAGTTCCTTCGGACGCCCTTGGAACAGTGTCCGCTAAAACGAATTGTGTATTCGTTAGAAACTATAATTCACAAGACGTTTGGTGGGGGTTCGCAGCGATCGGCAATCGCCGCGCGCCGTAGTATTAGTTTTAACGTATTTGTTGCGCAGGTCACATCGTTATTCGGAGTCTTCGAGCTCTCCTGTCTAAATTGGAATTTTATTGCTCGTACCAATACCCATTCTAATTAATTTATTTTTATTTTGAAATTCGGTTTCTTTAAACTTAGCATGTCAGATAAAGCAATTATTTTGCACAACCCATCATTAGTATGAATTTATAACCTATGGACGAATTTTACCATCTCAGTAAACCATGTTGCATAATAGATAATCATATGCATGTTAAACAACAAGAACAATATCACACAAAGAACTATTTACATTTTTGAGAACTACACTCCTGATTTTTAGTCGTAAGTATATGCTTTATTAACTGTAGCCAGCAAATATAATTATGATTAATGTCAAGTTTCATTACAACTGCCAGTCGGAACTAATACAGTATATAAAACCAAAATAAAACCCCCCAATAGAACTTGTGAGTATTCAGAGCAATAACGGCTATAAACCATTTTACGGTAGCATTAACTCCTATTTCCTATTGACTAAATTGCCGTGATATTATCACAACACGGTCTAGCAATTTGCGTTGTCTTACAGAAGAAAAGCGCGTTGCTGTCACATATTATAGTATTAAACGGTTGTATAAAGAGTATGTGAATTATTATAAGGAATGTGAGACTTTTCCTCTGTATATTTGGTTTTAATAATTGGTAAAACCATGAATTGCTTTAAAACGTAACCATAATTTAAAAAAAAAATCACAGATCTTGCATCTTACGCAAGTATCATATGCGTATTGAAAATACCTACCATATACAGTGGCGAGAAGGAAACCATTATGTCACAGCACAGATTACTCCTATTTGTGAGTTTGTGAGTATGTAACGTGCCGCTATTACGCGTTATTATGACGGCATGGATGCTCCGATTTAGTTTGAAATAATAATAAAATTATTATACTTAGAAATCTGTAAATTATACTTAGAAATGTGTAAATTTGACTGTTTTGTTAAAATAAAAAATATAGGATAATCTGTATATTAGTACATATTGAAGAAAGCTCAAAACCACCTTTTCAAAAATAGCGACAAAATTATTTCTTTAGCTATACACAGCCATTTACGTGCTGGTCCTTGTACTCTTTGTTCATGAAATGTCTAAATCTTAAGTCGGCTATGAAATGTTTTGGATTGGTAAATCCATTCTCCCCCGACTTTCTGTGTAATACGCCAAGACCGCCGCGCTATTTCGCTTTGTTTCAGCGACATTCACTGTTTATTTTTTTCCAATTTTATCGAAATTGAAACAATCAAAAATGCGGTTTCCATGATATCGACTAATATGGATACCTGAAAATTTTTAAAATTACGAAAACGTTATCTGATATCAATGAAATTTAGACGAATAAAATCGATTTGCACTGTCGTAGATTAAATTTTGAATGATACACGTTCGATATGAACTTTGTTAATGAAACTTGTGCAATTAAACCACTCGGCTGACGCATTGTGGTTTAACGTTACACACGTTTCATTATAGTGTTCATCGAACTAGTATCATTAATAACTATAATGTAAGAATATAGAACAATAATAAAGATAATCTACTTTTTATTATGTCCAACGCCGCTTGTGTGCAGCTGTGGCTTTTGGGAGATCCCGTAACATGAAAGTAGGTATTGGCCGATTCAATACTAACTACTATAACTGTTCTCTCTCCCGGCCATATCTTAATATCAACAAATATAATAATAAATGCCGAAACCCAAAACAAAACAATGATAACACTTAGCAGATGATGTTATCGATCCTGTGCTGCTCGGATATTTGTTTAGACTTCACCGCCGTGTTATTTATTTGCATGTCGCGTTCATTTTTCATGAAATAGACCCGTATAAACGCACCCAGTAGTATTTTCAATGCTAAAACCATCTTAATTATATTGATAGCGTTAATTTAATTGTGCTATTGTCCTAGTTTTTAAATTATACATAAATAAATATAATAGCGAGATGTAGACCCTCATTATAATACGAAAAGAAACGCTTCCACGGTGGAATCATACAGTAAATAAGCGGAACTGCCATCGGCACCAAATGAAAATAAGTGTGTGTATTCTCATTCAGAAAAAAGAAAACCGAGTATACCGGCGGAACATCGTGCAATTACGCAGCTTATTCCAATTATTGACCTAAGTGCAATTGAACACAGAGGCGTATACCACAAAATGGTCCAAAAAAGCGCTGTGGTAAAGTCAATTAAAGCCGTGGCTTTGAAACATTCACAAGGTAATGGTACCTAGTTTTAAAGAATAAAAGAAAAAATAATATGGCCAGTTGATGGCCTTGTTATATTATATAGTGCGACCAGTACCTAAAGTCCGCATCATATGGGATTTTTTTTTTATTAATAACTTTTTTCGAAATTTGACTCTGGCATCAAGTTCTGCTTCGATCGAGATAAAAATTAAGCAAAAAAATAGCAGTCACGTAATTCGCATTATCTGTCCAATTTTAATTTTTTCCAAAAAATAATTGAAAAGTGGGGTTATTTCTCAAAATATCAAAAAAAGTTATAAGAGAAAGTTTTTTTAAATGCAATTATATTAAGGTGTATTACTTTCAGACACAAACTACGTTTTCAAAAATACTTATTTTATGAAGTTACCTTACTTATACAGGGTCAAAAACAAATAAACTTTGCATCACAATGACATGCGACCAAATTTTAATAGCCCAATTTTGATTTTGTAGAAAAACACACATTAAATATGGCTACTTTAAAGAAAATGTATCTGAAATAAAATATGGGTAAAAAAATCAAAACTATCTTATACAGCTAAAATTTTGCATGTGGACTAAAAACTGCATTTAAAAAAACTTTTTCTAATAACGTTTTTCGATACTTTTGAATTATTTTTTGGGAAAAATTAAAGTTTAAATACGCTTAGAAGCTTTCTTACAAAAGTAAAACTCCCCCGTAATGAAAATACAAAAAATTGTATCTATCAAATCCCTTGCGACTGTGGCGAATCGTACATTGGAGATACTTAAAAACCTTTTTCCGTACGAGTTAAATAACATCTGAAACATACTCAAATAGGTGAAACTTCGAGATCAGGTATACCAGACCATGTATGTACCAACCAACATAATATACAGTGGTCAGAAACCAAGGTTTTGGACACGGAACAGCACTGGAGAAAACGAAAATTTAAAGAAACAGCTTTCATATTCATGAATGATGAATTCAAAATACCCATATATTTAGTAAACCGAGTATAGATATCCTCAATATCTGGAAGCCTCTTATCTTGTCCAAAACCAAGAGCTCAAACTTCACACTCCAATAAGCACTTAGGCGAAGTCATCAAGCTTCAGTGCACATTGATAGTATTTAAGACAGTAGCCTTATAATTATAATTTAGTTTACACTTGAAAACGGTTAGAGATACTAACTAACCGAAAGGTTGTGTTAAGTAACAAAATAGAAACAATGTTACAGTATTCAAGGAAAATAATGAATATGGGTACTAAATTAATAAAAGTATTTAAAACGAGATTTAATAGGGGAAATTCAGAAATGATGATGATAATATGTTTTATTTAAAATTTTATTACATACAGCTACCTCCGGCTTTAATATTATTCGTACTATATTAGTGTTGTAATAAATAACATTTATTACCCTTGTTTGTATACGCTACTGGGCGGCAAGTGCCAGAGTAATCACTACAATAAGTCCGTGAACATGTAACGCGAGCTTACTTTATGATTATACGGTCGGTAAACCCATTCCTTGATCAAATAGAATAATTAATGAACGAGTTGATTTCTTCTGAAAATAACGTAAATTGATTTATTTGTAATTAATTTTATTTATTAATTGTTTAGATTTTTGCCTTTTGTGTTCTTATTCTATAAATATTTGCTATCAGTTAAATTTTTGTTTACCTACTATTGTCCAAAAATAAATAGTTCTGCTTCGATCGAGATGAAAATTAAGCAAAAAAATAGTAGTCACGTGATTCGCATTATCTGTCAAATTTTAATTTTTTTTAAAAATAATTCAAAAGTGGGGTTATTTCTGAAAATATCGAAAAAAGTTATTAGAAAAAGTTTTATTAAATGCAGTTTCTAGCCCACAGGCAAAATTTCAGCTGCATAGGATAATTTTGATTTTTTACCTATATTTTGTAAATTGCACCATTGTTGCAAAATAAGACTCAACGCAACCTACATAAAACTTCTTAGTTTTGACGATGCTTTATTTCAGATACATTTTCTTTAAATTAGCGTCATATTAAATGTGTGTTTTTCTACAAAATCAAAATCGGGCTATTAAAATTTGGTCGCATGTGAGGCAAAGTTCATTTGTTTTTGACCATGTGCAAGGTAACTTCATAAAATACGTATTTTTGAAAACGTAGATTGTGTCTGATAGTAAAAAATAAAAAAAAATAAAAGGGTTTTAAATTAAATCGTTGAAAATAGATAAACTTTACGTTAAGTTAAGCTAAAATTTATTTTCCACTTAATGAACACTTTACTAATGACACTCTGTTCTTTTTTGTCTTACTATTAAGGTGTATTACTTTCAGACACAAACTACGTTTCCAAAAATACTTATTTTATGAAGTTATCTTATACAGGGTCAAAAAGAAATGAACTTTGCATCACATGCGACCAAATTTTAATAGCCCAATTTTGATTTTTTAGAAAAACACACATTTAATATGGCGCTACTTTAAAGAAAATGTACCTGAAATAAAGCATCGTCAAAACTAAGAAGTTTTATGTAGGTTGCGTTGAGTCTTATTTTGCAACAGTGGTGCAATTTACAAAATATAGGTAAAAAATCAAAATTATCCTATGCAGCTGAAATTTTGTATGTGGGCTAAAAACTGCATTTAATAAAACCTTTTCTAATAAATTTTTTCGATATTTTCAGAAATAACCCCACTTTTGATTTATTTTTAGGAAAAAATTAAAATTTGACAGATAATACGAATCACGTGACTACTATTTTTTTGCTTAATTTTCATCTTGATCGAAGCAGAACTTGATGCCAAAGTCAAATTTTGAATAAAGTTATTAATAAAAAAATCCCATATGATGCGCACTTTACTGGTGACACTGTATGTCGTAGGCTGATAGTGAAATCCGTCATTTCATGAAAAGCCTAGTCATATCATGCTGCACGCTAAAAGGTATATTTGCAACTGGTTTGTACGTTGTTACCAAGAGCATTTTTTCAATTTTTTTTTAATTTAATTAAAATTTTATTTTTATAAAATAATATTAGTTGAAAAAATTGAAAAAAATGCTCTGGGGAACAACGAACAAACCAGTTGCAATATACCTTTTAGCCACGCTTCATGATATGACTAGGCGTTTCATGAAATGACGGATTTCACTATCAGCCTACGACATATACATTTAATAACTTTATTTTGCAGTTTTTGTAATGGTTTTAAGTTTGATAAACAAGCAAATCCCCATTACAAACTCACGCTGTATATTAATTTGGTTAGACGTTGGATCGCGGAAATTAGCATCAAAATTTAACTCACATTGTAAAAACGTTAGCGATTTGCTCTTTATGACCTAATAGACGTCTGAGTCCGTTGCGTTGGATGGATTTATGCGAAATTAGCTTCGCATGAAAAGTTAATAGCGTTTTACACGACGACGTTTATTTTCTCTTTTTTTTAGCACGCTAATGGAATGGGGCGTCGTAGTTCCTTTATGGTATATCTTAACCTTTCCACGCATTATATCGGTTTTCAGAAAAAGCGCTGCGAATTATTTTTGTGGGCCGTGTTCTTCGTAGAAATGACAATTGGTCCCTCCACAGCGTAGGAGAGGTTCGGGCAGCCCCGCACACTTAAGATGTTTTGATGAAGATGTCATAACTGTGTCGATATACTGAAAAATGTTCTTAATAGGTTCGTCTATTGATGTTATTATTATTTACTTAATGTTGTGTAATTTTTTTTTTTAAACTAATATTTTTGGAAAGCTTACAATGTCGGTATGGGATATTTTTTTTTATTAATAACTTTATGGTATGATGAACTTTATGGGCTGAAATCCTACATAAGGAACCACACTGGAGGAAAAGGAAGTTCAAGGAAGCTGCTGCTATTCACCAGAACCCAGGCTGCTTAAGTAAACCATCCTTAGACATAAGAAATATCTGGAAACCTTTGTTAGATAGATGTAATCTTAGGATAAGATCGCGTGCCAACTGAACGCATGACTGCACCCATCTCAGTTATGCTTTAGTGCACCTAGCTAGTATAAATAGTCCTGTAGTTACTTTACTTATTTAGTATTCACCTGAAGACGACTGGAGATACTTACCAGTTGAAACGTTGTGATTTAAAACAAATAAAGACAATGGAAGTCCAAAACTCTTTCATCGTACTGAGCTTATTATGAACGTGAAATAGAAAAATACATAAATACCTATGTTGCTTTTAATAAATAAATACTAAAAAAAAAACAAAGCTATTTTGTTCTTTTCCTTTAGTTTTATAACGGTTTCGCATCTTTATTTTGCTAGGTACGGATCTGTCAATATTTTATTTTATAAATAATAAAATTATTATTTACGGTATATCTTTAAAAAATATTAAGACTCCCTAACAAAATTTAATAGCTGGCGAAGGCGAAGGTAAAAGAACTTAGTCCGGTTCTGTTTCTGTAGCCAACCGCTTAACGTAAAATACACCAGACTTCAACAGGATGTAATTAATGACAGGTGACGCCGTGAGTTCTTAGATTAATTTGACTTTACCTTTACGTGCTGGCCTTTCTGAAGTAAACCAACAATAAAATTGGATTTTATTTAATAGGAAATTAAAACATCTTTAACATTATCTAACTGTAAAGTTCTCAATTTTATTAGGTAGGTATACATTTTTAGAAATAATTAAAGTTTTTATTTTTATTTTATAGACTATTGTTTTTTTTTAATTGTTCTTTAAGACAATTAAGGGCTCTTTTAATTTTGTGTGTACTATGTAATAAAATTTAATAACAGGTGAAACAGTATATTATTATTATACAATAACTGTTTTTAAAAGAGCCAATTAAAAAAATTCGGCTTGCAATAAAAATCTAAAAATTAATTTATTTTATCATGAAATTAATTTATTTTAGATTTTTACACTTACAACGGATTACAAAAGAAACATCGTTTTGGGTTAGCATGACCGCGTAAAAAAAAGACAACTTTTTCCTATGATTTAATAGGTTACTTATATAATTTTTTAATCGCTTCTTATGACCCCCTCATTCAACAGTAGATAAAACATTGAATGATTCCCACCAATACCTTCGGAACGACTTGTTACTTGGTTCGTCACATACATACAGTGTCACCAGTAAAGTCCGCATCATATGGTATTTTTTTTTATTAATAGCTTTATTCAAAATTTTGTTTTGGCATCAAGTTCTGCCTCGATCGAGATGAAAATTAAGCAAAAAAATAGTAGTCATGTGATTCGCATTATCTGTCAAAATTTAATTTTTTCCAAAAAATAATTTAAAAGTGGGGTTATTTCTGAAAGTATCGAAAAAAGTTATTAAAAAAAGTTTTTTTAAATGCAGTTTCTAGCCCATCTGCAAAATTTTAGCTGCATACGATAATTTTGATTTTTTACCCATATTTTGTAAATTGCTTTGCAAAATAAGACTAAAAGCAACCTACATGAAACTTCTTAGTTTTGACAATGCTTTATTTCAGATATATTTTCTTTAAAGTAGCGTCATATTAAATGTGTGTGTTTTTCTACAATATCAAAATTGGGCTATTAAAATTTGGTCGCATGTGATGCAAAGTTTATTTGTTTTTGACCCTGTATAAGTTAACTTCATAAAATAAGTATTTTTGAAAACGTAGTTTGTGTCCGAAAGTAATACACCTTAATATTAAGACAAAAAAGAACACAGTGTTTTCAGTAAAGTATTTTTTAAGTGGAAAATAAATTTTAGTTTAACTTAACGTAAAGTTTATTTATATTCAATTATTTAATTTAAAACCCTTCTACTTTATTTTTTTACATTCAGGCACAAACAACGTTTTCAAAAATACTTATTTTATGAAGTTACCTTATACAGGGTTAAAAACAAATAAACTTTGCATCACATGCGACCAAATTTTAATACTTAGCCCAATTTTGATTATGTAGAAAAACACACATTTAATATGGCGCTACTTTAAAGAAAATGTATCTGAAATAAAGCATTGTCAAAACTAAGAAGTAGGTTGCGTTGAGTCTTATTTTGCAAAAGTGGTGCAATTTACAACATATGGGTAAAAACTTAATATTATCTTATGCAGCTAAAATTTTGCATATGGGCTAGAAACTGCATTTAAAAAAACTTTTTTCGATACTTTCAGAAATAATCCCACTTTTAAATTTTTTTTTGAAAAAATTAAAATTTGACAGATAATGCGAATTTCGATCGAAGCAGAACTTGATGCCAACGTCAAATTTTGAATAAAGCTATTAATAAAAAAAATCCCATATGATGCGGACTTTACTGGTGACAATAGAGAGATTTTGGAACGCTTAAAATAACAACAGTAAAACACAGTGTTATGGTTAATTTTATTAACGATAACGATTACGGTGACAATTACAGGAATATATTTTGAATGTCTTAAAAATAAATAATTTGACAGATGCAAACATAATCTTTTTTTATTTCTAAACAATTTATTTTTAAACAATCAAAGTCATGACATGAGTCAATCAACAATGGAAAAGGACGAAAAGGTACAAAAATGTAAGGTTATTTTGGATTCCTGAGTTATGTTGCCAACTCGTTTACAAAAAAATATAATTACATTTCTTATCGCAGCGTTATTTTATGATTTATAGCCTTCCTTATATCTCCGTAATTAACGAAGCTCGTTATCGTTAATAAAAGGATCGCTGCATCGTTTTAGTACTGCGCATGCTCAGAATAAGGATAACTATAACGACAGGCTAAAATAAGAGTTCCAAAATCTCTCTACTGTATAACGCACCGTTCACTGTAAGTCACCGCTTGGAAAGCAGGCAAAGTATTCGCCGAATTTTAATTTTTAATTTTTGAGGTCATAAAATGTGCCATTGTCCAGAAGGTACTAAAATAAATACTTTGTAGGCTGCACTTGACGAAGCTTGCTACTAAATAAGTTAGTGTTAACATGACAAATATTTATATTTATTGTAATTGTCGATTGTTATAGCTTCGTGAACCTTGCGTAAAAGCAATAATGCAAAGCGTTGTCGTCTCCTGCAAACATGATTACCTATTACACCGTGTCGGGCGACCAGCGTCTGCGTTCCGACCGTCACAATTTTATAGGTTGCGTAACGCGCAGCATGACGGCCACATTATTTGTTCCTGTAAAGCCTTAGATAATGAAATAAATAATGTCACAAAGGACATAAAAGGTACCGTTTGTCATTATGTTTATTTCGCAAATAAATTAAACGTGGACGGTTTAGAACCCATAAAAGACGACATGCGAAGATATGAAACCATTCAGTTTTAAATGACATCTTTACTTATATTAAATAAATTTTTACATTAAGAGGAAGTAACCCCTTTACCACAATGAAAATTGCCGAACGTTTTGCTGGTCAAACGAAAATAAAAAATAAAAATTGGTATTTAGAAAATAAATTCTACTTTAAATACCCCATCCAGAAAAGTAAATGACGATCGAAAATATTCCCAAAATTTTTTTAGAAATTTTTTTTATTTTTAGTAATTTTGTAATATCTTAAACAATTCTTTATTGGTCAAAAGCAAAATGACTTTCCCGGGTGTAGAATGTTGTACCAAACAATTTTTCTTAAAGCCATTTTTCAATATCGGTCTTACTTTTTTCTCAAAAAGTTTGGGCGCGTAAAGTAAATTTAAGCGTGTAAAGTGGGTTTACGCGCCCAAACTTTTTGAGAAAAAAGTAAGGCCGATATTGAAAAATGGCTTTAAGAAAAATTGTTTGGTACAACATTCTACACCCGGGAAAGTCATTTTGCTTTTGACCAATAAAGAATTGTTTAAGATATTACAAAATTACTAAAAATAAAAAAAATTTCTAAAAAAAATTTTGGGAATATTTTCGATCGTCATTTACTTTTCTGGATGGGGTATTTAAAGTAGAATTTATTTTCTAAATATCAATTTTTATTTTTTCTTTTCGTTTGACCAGCAAAACGTTCGGCAATTTTCATTGTGGTAAAGGGGGTTACTGCTCTTAAGTAGAGAAAAGAATGAGGTAAGTTTAACAAATTTTGTAAAAGCGACGTTTTAAAAGTTTAAAATGTTCTGGGAAACTCTAGGAAAGCCAAAACCACCAGGAAAATAATGCCCTTATGGTTTTTAGAATTGTATTACTTTTCAGGTTTATTTGACGGTGGTAGACATTGAAGTATTATCAACAAAATCCATTGGTTTGGTACTTAACACAACGTTTCGATTAGCTAGTACCTCTATCCGTTTTCAAATTTAAACTAAATTATAATTCTAAGGGATACTGTCATAAATACTATCCAATGCAATTGGCAAAATTAGGATCCCTTTCAAGTTGTTCTAAACTCCAAGCAGAAAATTCTCTGCGCCGACGATGGTCCAGTGGCTTAAGTTCTTGGGTCAAAACAATCTTATACGGGTGTAAATTCAAGTCTTCTTTCAAAATACGCCAAGTTGTCGTTTTTTTAATCCTTAACTCTTGAGCACGACGAGGAATTGATAAATTTGGATCCACTGCAACACTAGCTCTTACAGCAGCAATATTCTCAACAGTTCTTGCGTTTCGATGTCTTCTTGGTGTTTTTACATCGTGAAGAGTAAAATTATTTTCAAATTTCTCAACGATGCGACGAATGGCAAGCAAAGGAGGACGATTATTTACACCAACATTTTTCGCGAAGTGCGCGATAAGTGTTCACAAAAGATCGTCTAGCTTGACGTGCTTATTGGAGAGTGAGTTTGAGTTTGTTTTGGACAAGGAAAGGCTTTTAGATATTGGGGATATCTACCATGCAAGAAAAAATTATTTGCATCAAAGAGGGCCTTGCATCTAAGGACGTAATGCTTAGCCGTACTGTCACCTGTTGGATGTCAGTAACTACCTGAATTAACAATCAATCAGTTATTCCGTCATCTTTGACAGTCGTTACAAGTAATTTCATTCATCGCTAATTTTTCCAATTTCTTGAACAATTCACACAATGGGCTTTACGGAAAACCACAAAACATTCATGGTTGAAGCGTATTTTCGAAACGGGGTTAGAGTAAATAGTGAGTGTCAATACAATCCGGGTTTGTGCATGGACGATTTTCACGAACATTTTCCTAACGTTGCTTTTATTGCTGGGGATTTTTATCATTGCCCGAAAAGAACCATGGCTGTGTTTAGGGAAATAGGTTCTATACAACAAAAAAAAGGAGTTGGAAGACCATCTGTAAGAACAGAAGAACTTGTTGCAAACGTTCGTGAAATAATGCAAAATACGCCAACAAATTGTATAAGACGCCTGTCCCAAGAAGTGGGAAGATATTATGGAACATGCAGGACTTAAGAAGCAACTAATTTATTTCCTTATAAAGTGCAAGTATTTCAAGAAAGAAATACAAGCCGCAGATTTTGAAAGACGCAGGAATTACTCTCAATGGTTTACCCAAAATGTATTGGAAAGAAATTATTTATTAGACCTGACAATTGGTGTCTGGTTCCGAAAAAGAATTGTTGATTCTATTTTTTTCCATGACACAGTTACAGCACAGCGGTATAGAGACAATATTTTGAATCCATTTGCGGAGCAATTACTTGACGACGAACTACATTTTGGACATTTTCAAAAGGACGGTGCAACCGCCCATACAGCCGCCGAAACTATTAACTACTTACGCAATTTTTTCGACGATAGATTGATCAGTTTTCGATCAGGCATTGAATTCCCACCCAGATCACCTAGTTTAACCGGTTATGGATTACTTCGTTTTTCCTCATTTAAAGAACACTATTTTTAAAACACCAGTTGCAAATTTAGAACAATTACAAGAAAGGATTATCCAAGAATGTCGTAACATTTCTCCAGAGATGCTAGTCAGCACTTTCGAAAATATGAAGAGACGTGTGAATTTATGCTTGAAGCATGGCGGTGGCCAATTTCAGCAATTTATGTAATTATTTTCCTTTTTCTTTCTGTATATTCTTACTTTGTTAATTATAAACAACAAAAATAAATTTGTATTTGTCTACTTATTTTATTACTCATTAGCTTGGCATATCATGTCATAATTCATGAATTTGACAAAATTTTAACCTAGATTTGGTTAGATATATATATATCATTGTGATCTAAACCAGGCCCCACGATTTTTAATCCAAGCCCTCTTTGATGCAAATAATTTTTACTCGCACGATATTACTTTTCACATCCCCCAAACGGAAATGAATGAAACAACGTCATCATGACCTCATCTTTGGGGGCGTATCTTTTACTGTTGCATTGCCATACTGTATTACTTTTATAAGGTTTTAGACAAAGATTTAAATTTCCAACATCATGCTAATTCTTTCAAAAGAGCAAGTGGCGCAAATAATGTGAAGGGACGCAATTCGGATGTTGATTTACTTCAGAATGCAATACGATTTTGGCAATATGTTCGTTTGTTATTGTTTTATCTATGGGTACGAGATTATAGGTTATAACTATTACAATTCATTCTCACAAAGAAAACTCTCAATGTCTACTTTTGACGGAAGTTGCCACCCAGCGATTTTTTAATGCCAAATTCTCAGAATAATTTTATAATATTTTTCTGTTCTTTTTCTAACGTATTATTCTTGACAGTCTATAAATCTAGCTGGCTCATTATTATTTTAATGGTACCTTTTGTATTCTAGGTCAGCATATTTTTCTCACACACGCTTGCCCACTAGACAGCATGTCTGGCATGTTGTACGGCTACTTTTATACAAGTATAACACTTATGTTAAACAATATCTATATGGGATACGTGCTTATTAAAATAAATTAATCGTTGGCACGATTTTAAAGAGATTTTTCTGTTCGGCGTTTATTTAGTTTTTAACACTTTTAAGTTTTATGGGTTGACAGTCCTGTGAAATGTGTAGTTTTGGAAGATTTACAAGAAACTAAATTTACACTGCTCGTCAAAAAGAGTTTTTTCTGTTGATTTCAACGACAACACAGCACGACTCTTATTCTTTTTATCATAACAAGCCGACAAGACGTCGAATGCACCACCCAAGCAACAATACGACGTTGTTACAACGTTGCTTTAATCGACCCGACGTCAAATCGCCTTCGCCACGACCTACATTTGCACCAAATAGGTCACACAAGTTTGGGTCGCTACGACGACGTCGGGTCCGACTATTTATATTCCGATTAAATTGACCAACCTTGGAGTCGTGACAACGTTGGTATTATCGACTATGATTCACCTAGTTAGGGCAAACCTGGTAGGATATGCGCCAATTGTTTACACTAAACTTTCTTGTTGTAGATAGTTTGGTGAAAATAAAATACCTGTTATTGGAGTACCTCTGTACGGTGAAATTAAACCTTTAAACAGATGATAAATATGGCTTACAAGAATGCCGCAAACTTTGATAACTAGATATTTCGAAATTAGTTTTCGGGTTATCTCTGGGTCTAAATACTAAACGCAATCCAGTTTTTTGATAAACATGCATATGAGAGCTTTAAAAATAAAAGGGGTCGCACAAAAAGAATAAGCTAATAAAAAAAGATTAGTTTTTATTCATCATACCAAGTTTTTTAATTATTAATATATTGGGTGTCCACGGAAGGTGGCTCGCCCCGAACTTTTTTGTTTTTCAAGATAATGAAATAAAATTTGGGGGATTTGTATACAACATAAAACTGCATTTTTTGACAGGTGACTGAACATTATGGAACTTCTGGTTTAACCGGAAGTGACATAAACTTTCGATTTTTAAATGGGACACCTGCTATATTTTTACTTTTTTTGACTTCATATGACATTCTAAATACAACGATGTGTGACTTGTCACTTTTTGTCACCAAGAAAATTTTTTTTTCCAAATTTATTGTTTTATCTAGAGGGCTATGAATACCTTAAAATCACTTATTTCAGTTCTTTCATCTGGGGAAAAATACAATTTTACTATTTTTGGTCCAATGCTATGTGCTATGTAAAATTTACTCTTTAAAGTTGTATAACTCATTTTTTTTAAATGGCAACATGGTGGCTCGTCGGGTTAAGAAAAAAGAGGATTTTATTACGATTATTTTGATACCATACACTATTAGGTTTTAGAAAAGCTGCCATTAAAAAACTTTAAAAAGGTAACTTAGAACTTTCCTAAAATGAATCATCTTTTGAGAATAAATTTGGATTTAAATGCATCAAGTAGCCTGTGACCAGCAAAACTGATAAAACAAAGTCATGCCTTGAAGAAAATTGACATGCCAACAGCTTCTGCCAAAGTAAATTAGTTTGTTGTTTAAAAAACATGGAAAATAATAGTTTTACAAGGAATGAAAAAATTGATATGTTATTATTGTCAGGCTCATTACGCATTTTCGGAACCAGTTTTGGGTACCTAATAGTGCCGGGTTGGATTACGCCGATTAAAATATCTTTGTGCGTAAAGTCGTGCAGCATCGGTTGAATTATTTCTACATTCTCCAAACACTAATAACATATCAAATTTTTCACTGCTTGTAAAACTATTATTTTCCATGTTTTTTAAACAACAAACTAATTTACTTTGGCAGAAGCTGTTGGCATTTCAATTTTCTTCAAGGCATGATTTTGTTTTATCAGTTTTGCTGGTCACAGGCTACTTGATGCATTTAAATCTATATTTATTCTCAAAAGATGCTTCATTTAACTTTTTCAGTTAACTTTTTAAAGTTTTTTAATAGCAGCTTTTCTAAAACCTAATAGTGTATGGTACCATCAAAATAATCGTAATAAAATCCTCTTTTTTCTTAACCCGACGAGCCACCATGTTGCCATTTAAAAAAAATGAGTTATACAACTTTAAAGAGTAAATTTTACATAGCACATAGCATTGGACCAAAAATGGTAAAATTGTATTTTTTCCAAGATTAAAGAACTGAAATAAGTGATTTTAAGGTATTCATAGCCCTCTAGATAAAACAATAAATTTGGAAAAAAAAAATTTTCTTGGTGAAAGTGACAAGTGATACATCGTTGTATTTAGAATGTCATATGGAATCAAAAAAAGTAAAAATATACCAGGTGTCCCATTTAAAAATCGAAAGTTTATGTCACTTCCGGTAATACCGGAAGTTCCATAATGTTCAGTCACCTGTCAAAAAATGCAGTTTTATGTCGTATACAAATCCCCCGAATTTTATTTCATTATCTTGAAAAACAAAAAAGTTAGAGGGGCGAGCCACCTTCCGTGGACACCCGGTATATTTGTTTTAAAAAATTATTGTAGGGTATTTTATTGTGTTTCTGCGAAAAAAAAACAAGTAAATTTGTAACGAAAAAGAAATTGCAACAAAATGGATGCCGTCATGGCCCTATTGTAAACAGTTAAAAATGGAGGCGTCGGGAAAATGACTAAAACACTCCTTTTTTGCCGTAAAATTGCAACTAGTTTAACCAAATGTACTACTTCTGTCCATACCTTACAAAAATTTTACCAACATTTTACTCTTTTCAACTTCGGTTGGAGATACTACGTATATTTATACCATCGCCGACCGGTTGTGGAAAAGAATGCACTGTTTTTATATCGCAACCGACTTTACGATCGGTAAAACAGTTGCCTACGCTGTCATTTTTCGACAGCTTCGCGAGTTGTCTCTTCTTAATACATGTCATTATTTATTTATTTTGTCATTAACATTCGGTTCGTTTGCAAACGTTGCAATGCGTCATTTTCAGAGTTGTTTTCTGTTAGCCACATTTCTGGATCACTGTCGGTGAATCGGTGTTGTAATCATCAGATGGGGTGTGCTGGCGAGATGTAGATGGACCGGCTTTATCTGATGTATTGTATGATAATGTGCTGTTACAGGTAATGCTTTTAAACTTTTTATTTTTGCGCCTTTGTATCTTTAGTCTTCTATAAAAAGGAGCTGAATATTTAAAAGGCCGACGAGGCGAAAGCTGTTTTTTTCCATATCAAATTTACAAATAAGAAAACATAAGACTCCCTAACCTTACTTTCAGTTACTTAAAACCTTTACGATCTTGTACTGCCATCTGTCAAAGTATAGAGTATAGTAAAAAATACCAATACCAACGTTGTGTTTTAGGACTAGAGATAACTTTTAGATAGTAGTCATCTCCGACGGCGGTACAACGTTGTGTATGCACCCAATATCCAACTTGTTGCACTCGATGAGTTGTGAAATCGTCGATCCGCCTCCAGATTTCTGGTAACAGCTAAACAACGTTGAAACGACGTTGGTTAGACGCCGGTTTACATCCTGTACAAATACTGACTACTTTATGGACACATTGCAACGTCGGGGTTGGTAAAAAATTAGTTGGAAGTCAGAAAAATGCTGCTTGGGCATGGTACCGGGTGAGTCAACGATTGCGCGGAGTAATTTTATGCCTTGAAGATAAGATTTGTCGATGATGAACTTGTGTAGTAAGGTATGGTTGGATATCTGGCACACTTTAAAAATATTTTGAATTAAACAGGGTGCGCCCAAAAAGTAGGGTGTCATAAAGTCACATTTTTTAAAATGGAACACCCTATATATTTTTCTGTCATCTTATAGCTCATCATAAACTCAACTTCCATGAAAAACCTCCTATTCCTACCTCTAATAGTTTTTGAAGTATTTTGATATTTCGAGATTTAATGTCCTCGTTATAGCATTTTTTGTCAATGGATCACAATAGTCATGGAAAATAAATGAAAATAATGGCAGTGGATGACACATTAAGAATCAGATCAATGTAAAAATTATGGCTTTTTACTGAAAAGTTTATTGTCCAGTAATTTTATAAGTTGGTACTCAAAATGAATTTTTCAAAAAATTAATACATCGATATGATTTATGTATTGGGCGAGCCGGATAAAAAGTATCTTTTTTCTGAACAACTATACAGGATAAAATATTCCGAGCGGCGAAGACCCAGTCCTCGAAGTTTTCAAAATTTAATGGAAAAGTTTGATTCAACAGGCGTGATCCATTGACAAAAAATGCTATAACGAGGACATTAAATCTCGAAATATCAAAATATTTCAAAAACTATTAGGGATAGGACGTTCTTCACGAAAGTTAAAGAGTTTATAACGAGCTATAAGATGACAGAAAAATATATAGGGTGTTCCGTTTAATAAAAGTGATATTTTTCAATTAGAAGTTTTCTGACTTTGGTCCTAGAAAGTAAACACCCTGTAAATGAGACGTCAACTATTTCATAGTAAATATGTATTTCTGACTTTATTTAGTAAGTATAAAAATTGTGAATCGCTTAGCATCAAAATTTAAGTAGCATTTTCACAACAACGAGATGCTTGCAAAGGCAAAATTTTCAGTATAAGTCGAATTATCTTAAAAACTATAAAAGTAATAAATGTATTTAAATGTAGGGTGTCCCATTTAAAAATGTAACTTCATGACACCCTATTTTTTGGGCGCACCCTGTATAATTCAAACTATTTTTAAAATGTGCCAGATATCCAACCATACCTACCTTATGACAAAAGCTCATCATCGATAAATCTTATCTTCAAGGCATAAAATTACTCCGCGCAGTCGTTGACTCACCCTGTACCTTCGTTTTAAAGTAAAAATGTATTTTTTTTAAAGATTATAATATACCTTTAAAAACGAGCTATTTTTGTTTAAAATTTTACTTTATGCTGAATGCCTGGCGGTACGTTTATGAAAGAGATGCGTGATCTATCTAACTTATCTAATAAATCAATGTGGGTCAGACGATCAAAGGCCCTAGAGGGATCGTGGAAATAACCTTATGCTAATTATCCCGCCTCCAATGCCTCCAAGGTCTTCGCACCATTACTTACCAGTAATATTGTCCCAGAAATAAACGTAGAAATTGAAAAATGCCTAAGTAGGCAAGTTGGTCTCCACATCTTCCCTGGGCCCTAAAATAAAAAAAAACGTCAATTATGCCAGTAATGGTCTAAGCTTAATTTTTCTCGTCCCTTAAAAACATTTTCGAAAGGACCACGTCAAATATATTAACAACATACTGCATAAATGACCTTGTCCGTGTCCGTGAATTTCGAGTTTCGTAGGAGGAGTCAGTAGACGAATGTTGATAAGAAATAATTGTTTGTAATTGGTTGGAATAAAAGGTTTCATTTCTACTAGTACATCCAGGGAAATCTTATCTTTTATTAACATGCAAAATTATTGCTGACATAGCAACATGGAACCCCTTCTTCCAGTTGATAAGGGTTGCAAAACTGTATAAAAACTCGAAAGATCACTTATTCAGGGAGTTGTAGGTAATAATTATTCAAGTGTAACCTCTGCCCGTTTGTCTAGTCAGTTTGAAGTCAAGATTAAATTTAATAAATGTTGAAGTGATGAAGAGTTCCGCACCAGAACCAGTTTATTTATCTAATTGTTTATTGTATAAATTTTGTATAATTCTCATTTTTTGTCAGAGTTAACTATTAAGTGGAAATCGTTTCTTTAAACTTACTGGAATAACACCTTTCTAAAGCAAAATAAAAGGGGCAATCTCTCTTATTAGAAAACTATTTAATTTGTATTTTATTCGCAACATTTATTGTAATCTTTCATTCTTTCATTGCTTTGCTGTGTAGGGCTCTCGAGCTCCTCCGGTATTACTTGAATATTCCTAGCTACACCCGAACCAAGTGAGGGATTCAGTGCGGATAGGGACCCACGAAAGGGACGAATGTCTAGTACCGGTCCGGATGAATTGAGGGACGGCCTGAATTAGAAGATTTAATGCTGATCCCGATGGATTGAGGAGCTCTACAGCAACATCCTTCAAGTTGCACCACGAGGATGTATTAGGTTGCCCACATCGAGGGTATGTGGTGGACAAGATGTTTACAAAACCATAACAACTGATGTGCGTAGAATAACATCTCTCCACATATTGTGGTTGGAAGCTAACGCAAAACTTTAGGTCCCGCAGGGCTGACAATATCCAGGTGTAAAATGGGATTGCCAAAAAGGGGCGCACAGTCCTATACGTGCTTGGCGCTAAGTCTGCCCTCAACTACTTGTTTTTGACTGGTAAATTAGAATCGTCACGCTGGTTACACATTGGGCGGTTTTCGCCGTGGCGGCAAACTTGCCGTCGCCGTCATTCGGGTAGTAGTACAAAGAATGAAATGGAAGTTTTCACACTGTGGGCATAATTCCTGCGCGGCAGGGGTGCCGTTGGCGGTCATTATGCAGCCGCCCACTGCCACTACTCCGGCGGAAATTGTGCCGTTTCCGGCGTATGTGATCAAATGCGCGTCTACATATTCGACGGTTTGTTATCGTTCCCAACGTTGCCAGTAGCTGTTGTGTTGGGTATTTCTTCTTTGTATGCTATCTTTCAGATGATCTAGTAACTCGTCAAATGACTTAATGCTCATTCGAAAATAATTGAAAAACTTGACTTCATCATTCCTTAAATCTTCAAACAAGGTATAAAATGCTCCAACTTCTTTTCTTCTCAGGTTTATTGGATGGACCTAAATAAGACGATTTTTTCTTTGCCTCTTCCCCCTTTGACGGTATAACAACAGAGCCAGAATAAGCTGTTGCCTGTTCATTTTATAACTTGTGTAGTAAAAATGACTAAACTATTTCTACACAACAATCTAAACAATACAACAACTAGTGCAACTGACAACTGTGGGACTGTGGCAATATAACTGCTGAAAATCGGCGGTATTTTCTCCGCTAAATGTGTAAACACACCAGCTCTCTTCAGCGGCAACGGCAAGTTTGCCGCCACGGCGAAAACCGCCCAATGTGTAGCCAGCGTTACGGTATATGGGGGCAGTATATTCTAACACTTAAAATGTAAGAGTATCACAAATGTTAAACAACCAGATTTTTGAACCGTTAGTTTTTTTTTACAATTAATTCGGCCCGGGCATCTTTATTAATGATCATTTTACATTGTTTTGCAAATTGTGGCAATAAAAATTTACAAAATAAAGAAGACCTGTTTCGATGGTCAGCCAACCGAAATGTTTTATATAAAAACCTGTTGGTCATGCTCTTCAAATATTATATTGAGAGTTGATTGTTTAAAAATACACACAGCATATATTTTTTAGAGGTTATTAAAGATATAATCCGCCAATCTTGAATGGACCCGTCAAAATTGCGAGGTAATTTCTGCCGTCAGAAAAAATAATTGAAGTGAAAATTAATTGAATTAAACAACAGTTTACTTTTCTTATAATAAATTCCTTAACAAAAAAGTCCAAGTCCGAAAAAGTTTTGTTAATTTTGATACTTTACTTAACTTTTGTGTTTTTAATCCGATATTTGCTGTTCTTTTACCATTTTATGGATAATTTTATTAGGAATGGGCTGCATGGCTTTAATCATGGGGGTGCCGTTTTATTGGGCGATGATTTATATACAGGGTGGTATGCCGCTAGACTGGTAATGAGAAATCCCACGTAAATTTTACTACCCTCAATTATTGGCTCCCACATTCACGTTACATCAAAATTGTATTAGATTTTTTTGAAGGTCCTTGTTATAGTGGACTCGCATACCAAATTTTATTATGTTCTAAAAAACCAATTATAAGTTATTTAGAAAAATCCCATATGAAATTCATTAAAATTAAATACGGCTCCGATACATAGCTCAATGAAGCCCCCAGTAATAATTATGATCAAATGTAACTACACGTTTTATTTTTTATTGGTTTTAATTAAATTTATTTTTAATTGGTTATAATAAAAACTAATGATTGTACTAATTTAATAGCTCTACTCTCAAAATTACCAACAATATTCAGAACTTTTCTTTTACTTTATTTATTTATTTATTATAAATAAAATCCCATAAGCATCTGTTCATGAGGGATTCTCTACTAATAACAACATCTAAAAATGTAATTTTTAAATATAACTAATTAAAATACAAGTTAAGTCAAAATAATACTTAAAATGTTAATATTCAATAAAAAAATATTTAAATATGTATAAAATTATTTAATTTTATTATTATTTCTTTTAATAAAATAATATAACTAATAATATCGTTTAGATATCATTTATAAATAATTTTGAAAATATTAATTAATCATAAAATAAGTGCATGTTTAAATATTTTTTAGTTTAAAATTTAGCTTCCCTCTTTTTAAATATTTTCTTAATTATCATTTTAAAACGTTTTATATTTAAAAATTTTAATTCTTGGGGTATTTCGTTGTAAAATTTCATACCTTGATAATAAATGGAGTTCTGACCTGCCCTAGTGTGTATTAAAGGTAAACCAATATTGAAAACAGTTCTAGTTAAATGATCATGTACGTCACGTCTGTAATTGAACTATATATTTGAATGTTAATTTTTTGATATAATTTGGTGAACAAAACCAATATTTTGCATTAAGTGAATATCCTTAATTGACATAATATAAAAAATTGTATATAAAAGTTCAGTTGAATATTGTCTAACCAAGCAATATATATTTTTAATTGCTTTATTTTGTAAAACTTGTAAGGGATTAAGCAAATTTTGAAAAGTTAATTTCCATATTAAAGTTAAATATTGTAAATGAGAGTGAATAATAGAAAAATAAATAGGACGTAACATATAATTTGGACTCAAAAAACTAAGTTTTTTTAAGAGCCCCACTGGTGCAACTATTTTCTGTTTAATATATTCAATGTGGTCACTCCAATTAATAGCCTCATCTATCTATTATCAACCCCAAAAATTTCATTTTATTTGATTGTTTTAAATGCCCGACTTTTAATTTTAAATCACTTCTGTATAAATTGGATTTGTTTCCTATACCTACATAAAAAAGAGTATTTTTCCAAATTTAATTTTAATTTATGACTACACATCCATAATTCAATGATTTTCATATCAAGATTTATAAAATTTTGTATAATTTCATATGAATCAGCGATGTATAAAATAGTTGTATCATCAGCAAACAATTTTCCCATTCAAGTTTAATTTAAATATAAAATTAATATAAAAAAGGAAAAATAATGGGGCCAAAATCGAACGTTGTGAAACACAAAAATTAAGAAATTTGCTATATTTATTTTTGATACGACCTTTTTGTTTCCGCTGATTTAAATAGTTTCTAAACAAGTCAAAAACTACACCCGAAATACCCATCATATCAAGTTTTCTTAAAAGAATAGAAAAATTTACTGTATCAAAAGCTTTGCAAAGATCTAGAGAAACAAGTGTACATTTTTGGCTTCTATCATAAGACATTTGAATTTCTGAAATTAAATCAACAGCTGTAGAATATGTATCACTTGATCCTCGAAAGCCATATACAACGTTACGAAATTCATGAACGTTTTTAAGTAAATTTAATAGGAGACCCAAATTTACATGGGATTTCCCATGTCAAGTGAACCACCCGGTATAACAGAATAAATCAATCGAGCATTATTATTTACTAATAAAGAAAGACATAAGATAAACAATAAAACCTACTACGTCTACCATTTGCTGAATTAATTGTAGGTACCTACTTCCTAGAATAGAATAAACTGCAATCCCATTTCCTTGCTGAAGTAGGCACTTTATTCCAGATGGTCGATGAAGAAATTACTTAAATAATAATAGCCTTTTTTCATAATGCCACATTGTAATATTATGCTTTAACGCTTTTAGTTGAAAACACTTTAGTTAAGGCACATTGGTTGCGGGAATTCATCGAAAATTGCAGTATGGTCAACCCACATAATACACAGGGTGTTTATTTTACTTATATAAACTTTAAAAGATGAATCTTTGACTCATTTTAAGATAAAAAGTTGGTTCTTGAAATACACCTTAATATTAAGACAAAAAAGAATACAGTGTCATCAGTAAAGTGTTCATTTAGTGGAAAATAAATTTTAGTTTAACTTAACGTAAAGTTTATCTATTTTCAACGATTTAATTTAAAACCCCTTTACTTTATTTTTAATTTTATTGCTTTCAGACACAAACTGCGTTTTCAAAAATACTTATTTTATGAAGTTACCTTATACAGGGTCAAAAACAAATAAACTTTGCATCACATGCGACCAAATTTTAATAGCCCAATTTAGATTTTGTAGAAAAACACACATTTAATATGGCGCTACTTTAAAGAAAATGTATCTGAAATAAAGCCTTGTCAAAACTAAGAAGTTTTATGTAGGTTGCGTTGAGTCTTAAAAGTGGTGCAATTATTTACAAAATATCGGTAAAAAATCCAAATTTTTTTATGCAGCTAAAACTTTGCATGTTGGCTGGAAACTGCATTTAAAAAAACTTTTTTCAATAACTTTTTCCGATATTTTCAGAAATAACCCCACTTTTGATTTATTTTTTGGAAAAAATTAAAATTTGACAGATAATGCGAATCACGTGACTACAATTTTGTTGCCTAATTTTCATCTCGATCGAAGCAGAACTTGATGACAAAGTCAAATTTTGAATGAAGCTATTATTAAAAAAAAATCCCATATGATGCGGACTTTACTGGTGACACTGTATATTAGGTTGACCAAGCCTGTAAAAGATATTTATTTTCGACGACACGCGCTGTTAAAGGTCAAAATTTGAGAAAAACTATTTTTTTCTCAGAAACGGATAGAGTAAGATACTAAAACTTTTATTAAAATTAAAATGTATTCGAAATGAAGAAAGGAACGTGGTGCTTCATTTAAATAAGGCAAGGTTAAGACGCTGCTATTTCTTTTGTAAGCAGAATCTCCGAAAACCCCATTATCCAAATTAGCAGGATTTAAATCGTTTCTTACCGAAATATTCTAAAGGACAGTTATCGTGAGACACCCTGTACAACTAAAATTAAATCTGTTTTGGGAGGTCGTGATCCACGATTCAAGAAACAACGGTTTCGGTGTTTAGTCTTCCGTGAAGTGTCGCAGAATTGTTTGTATTTATTGTTTTAGGATTGTTTGAATTGTTAATATCGTGAAAACATACCTTCTGAAATTTTTAGCAAATTAATTGCACGTTTTGTCGAATGATGAATGGTCACGGCTCTTTTAGGCATCCGGTTGTAGAATATGTTAAATAACAATTGGTCGATGTTCACGTTTTGACACGTAAATGGTAAATAACAGTTGTTAAAGTTGCAAGCCACCATTTTTTTTATTGATTTTTTTTAGTTTTCTGAAAACCGAGCAAAAGAAGCCAGATTTAATGATAAGTTTGCTGAAAACCGAGCGAAGAAGCCAGCTTTATTAATAACTGTACTTAAAATCGAGCGAAGGAAGCCAGCCTTTTTTTTTTGTTGATAAGTTTAATGAAAACCGAGCGAAAGAAGTCAGATTTAGTGATAACTCTATTGAAAACTGATCGAAAGAAGCCACTCTTTCTTTACTTAATAAGTTTCCTGAACGAAGTTAGTTTTTTTTATCAATAAATTTATTGAAAACCGAGCGACAAAAGTCAGATTTAATGATAAGTGTACAGAAAACCGATCAAGATAAGCAAGATTTATTGATAAATCTACTGAAAACTGATTGAACGAAGCCATCCTTTTTTTAATTGATAGTTTTCTAAAAACCGAGCAAAAGAAGCCAGATTTATTCATAACTCTACTGAAAACTGATCGAAAGAAGCCACTATGTCTTTAATTAATAGGTTTCCTGATAACCAAGCGACAAAAACCAGCTTTATTAATAACTGTACTGAAAACCGAGCGAAAGAAGCCAGCCTTTTTTTTTGTTGATAAGTTTCCTGAAAATCGAGCTAAAGAAGCCAGTTTTTTATTGATAAGTTTACTGAAAACCGAGCGACAAAAGTAAGATTTAATGATAAGTGTACAGAAAACCGAGCAAAAGAAGGCAGATTTATTCATAACTCTACTGCAAACTGATCGAAAGAAGTCACCATTTCCTTAATTGATAAGTTGCCTGATAACCTAGCAACAAAAGCCAGCTTTATTAATAAGTGTATAGAAAACCGAGCAAAAAAAGCCAGACTTTTTGTTTGTTGATAAGTTTCCTGAAAACCGAGCGAAAGAAGTCAGTTTTTTTATTGATAATTTACTGGAAACCGAGCGAAAGAAACCAGATTTATTGATAACTGTACTAAAAACTGATCGAAAGAAGCCACCCTTTCTTTAATTGATAAGTTTCCTAAAAACCGAGCGACAAAAGCAAGCTTTATTGATAAGTGTATAGAAAACCGAGCGAAAGAAGCCAATTTTATTAATTACTGTACTGAAAACCGAACGAAAGGACCAGGCTTTTTTTATTGATAAGTTTCCTGAAACCCGAGCGAAAGAAGACACTCTTTCTTTAATTAATAAGTTTCCTATACAAAGCCATTTTTTTTATTAATAAGTTTATTGAAAACCGGGCGACAAAAGTCAGATTTAATGATAAGTGTACAGGAAACCGAGCAAAAGAAGCCAGATTTATTGATAACTCTACTGAAAGCTAATCGAAAGAAACCACTATTTATTTAATTGATAAGTTTTCTGATAACCTAGCGACAAAAGCCAGCTTTATTGATAAGTGTATAGAGAACCGAGCGAAAAAGCCAGCCTTTTTTTTGTTGATAAGTTTCCTGAAAACCGAGCGAAAGAAGCCAGTTTTTTATTGATAAGTTTACTGAAAACCGAGCGACAAAAGTCAGATTTAATGATAAGTGTACAGAAAACCGAGCAAAAGAAGCAAGATTTATTGATAACTGTACTGAAAACTGATCGAAAGAAGCCACCCTTTCTTTAATTGATAAGTTTCCTGATAACCTAGCGACAAAAGCCAGCTTTATTGATAAGTGTATAGAAAACCGAGCGAAAAAAGCCAGCCTTTTTGTTTGTTGATAAGTTTCCTGAGAACCGAGCGAAATAAGTAAGTTTTTTTTATTGATAATTTACTAGACACCGAGCGAAAAAAGCCAGATTTATTGATAACTGTACTGAAAAACTGATCGAAAGAAGCCACCCTTTCTTTAATTGATAAGTTTTCTGATAACCAAGTGACAAAAGCTAGCTTTATTGATAAGTGTATAGAAAACCGACCGAAAGAAGCTGGCTTTTTTTTATTGATAAGTTTACAGGAAAACGAGATACAGAAGTCGGCTTAATAGATAAGTTTGCGGAAAACCGAATGACAGAAGCCAGATTTATTCATACGTTTACGGAAAACTGAGCGAAAGAAACCAGCTTTATTACAAATTTAAAAAGAAATCTTGATATTGAAGTTAGTTTCAGAGTTCGGTATATAAATGGCCGGACCCCTTAAGATTATCCAAATGGCAGATGGCAATTAATTATTGATGAGTCAATGTTTCGATGCAAAGCACCGGCACCGGTAATTTGCCATCTGCAATGTAAAGAGTTTTAAATGACGTTGATCATACTATGCGTGTAAAGGATAAGAAAAATTGTTTACGGAAATCCCATCATCCCGAAACCCCAATTAATATCCTTTTGTCGGTCAATAAATTAAATTAACAAGTAGCGAAACATACAAAACTTTTATTAATCGCAATTCTTTATACATACAAACAAATATGAAAACGACCTCGCATCGAGTAATTACCAGTTATGCGGAGCGCCGTTTAACCATCGTAAAAAGCGTGTGATTTTAATAAAATTGGTATTTTCCCTTTAATTGAATTTACCTTATTAACTAATTAGATTAACTAAGGAATAATTTATGAGTTTTGCACTTTAATTAGAGAACTATCGCTAAGTTTTAAGTACGTAAAATGCATGCATTATATAGGTAAATAATATATTTCCTTTTGGGTCTTTTAGAGTCCACGATCTCAACATCTCACACTGTTCACGACCCTTGGAGTATACAGTGTCACCAGTAAAGTCCGCATCATATGGGATTTTTTTTTAATTAATAGCTTTATTCGAAATTTGACTTTGGCATCAAGTTCTGCTTCGATCGAGATGAAAATTAAGCAAAAAAATAGTAGTCACGTGATTCGCATTATCTGTCAAATTTTAATTTTTTCCAAAAAATATTTCAAAAGTGGGGTTATTTCTAAAAACATCGAAAAAAGTTATTAGAAAGAGTTTTTTTAAATACAGTTTCTAGCCCACATGCAAAATTGCAGCTGCATAAGATAATTTTGATTTTTTACCTATATTTTGTAAATTGCACCACTTAAATCCAAAATAAGACTTAACGCAACCTACATAAAGCTTCTTAGTTTTGACAATGCTTTATTTCAGATACATTTTCTTTAGAGTAGCGTCATATTAAATGTGTGTTTTTTACAAAATCAAAATTGAACTATTAAAATTTGGTCGCACGTGATGCAAAGTTTATTTGTTTTTGACCCTGTATAAGGTGACTTCATAAAATAAGTATTTTTGAAAACCTAGTTTGTGTCTGAAAGTAATACACCTTAATATTAAGACAGAAAAGAACACAGTGTCTTCAGTAAAGTGTTCATTAAGTGGAAAATAAATTTCAGTGGTGGGTAAAAAAATCAAAATTTTCTTATGCAGCTGCAATTTTGCATGTGGGCTAGAAACTGCATAAAAAAACTTTTTCTGATAACTTTTTTCAATATTTTCAGAAATAACGCCACTTTTGAACTATTTTTTTGGAAAAAATTTAAAATGGACAGATAATGCGAATCACGTGACTACTATTTTTTTTGCTTAATTTTCATCTCAATCGAAGCAGAACTTGATGCCAAAGTCAAACTTTGAATAAAGCTATTAATAAAAAAAATCCCATATGATGCGGACTTTACTGGTGACACTGTATGTTTAAAATGAGAGACTTCGAAGAAATGGGCATAAACATAAACGGCAAAAAATTAAATCATTTAAGATTTGCCGATGACATCGTCTTAATTGCGGACCGTATCGACGAAGCTAGGAAAATGCTGCATAGACTACAAAACGCATTGAAAACTGCAGGCCTGAATTTAAACATCAATAAGACCGAATATAGACCCTTCTTGAGTATTCAAGGCACAAAACGGAAACGGTGGTTGCCTGCACGAGGCGGAACAGAATGCACGCAAGTGCAAAAATAGGTCAAAAACAAAACGTGTTCTAGGGTGCACATGAAATTACCATAGCTCCTTAACACAAGGTAAGAAACCATATCTACCTTAAAATTTCCTTCCAGTTATGATTTATAGAAACAAAAATGAATAAAAGCAATTTCCGGAGACAACTGGACACCATCAAAATAGTATGTGGTTTACTCCCAACAATTTGCTGATAGTGGCATAATACCATGCTAGCAAAAATTATTTGCATCAAAGACACCGGCGTATACAAGGGGGGGGTAATGGGGGTAATTACCCCCCCCCAGGATTACTTAAAGCGTTGTTTAATTTTTGTCCTTACTCCTTAAAGTTGCTAGTATCCTAGCCGGGCACGTAGCTAGGGGGGGGGGGTACAAAGCCCCCCCCCCCCCCGAAACTCGAGCTCTGATTTCGGCAACATAGGCAACACATTAAACATTTCCTACACTATTACATTTTCTTCACCTCAATTATTACCGGCTTTGTTTTTGTGCTTTTCTTGAGGATTTTGTGTTGTGTTTTTTATTTTTCCCACTTGAAAACCAAGCACCATGATTCAAAAAAGGGCGTGGCACCCAAAAAAATTTCGCCTGCGTCGCATTTTTTTTGCGCCTTCGACGTGATCCCAATAGGCCCCCCCGAGAAGAAATCCTGGCTACGTGCCTGATCCTAGCCGATTACCCCCCCCCCCCCCCCCCCCAGACGCATGAGCTGGATACGCCGTTGATCAAAGAGGGCTTGGATTAAAAAACGTAGGGCTTGGTTTAGATCACAATGATATGGGGACGATATATCTAACCAAATCTAGGTTAAAATTTTGTTAAATTCATATTATGACATGATATGCCAAACTAATGAGTAATAAAATAAGTAGACAAATACAAATTTATTTTTGTTGTTTACAAAATTAACAAAGTAAAAATATAATAATAACATTAAGAATAGTCCTGCATGTTCCATAAGATCTTCCCACTTCTTGGGACAGGCGTCTTATACAATTTGTTGGCGTATTTTGCATTATTTCACGAACGTTTGCAACAAGTTCTTCTATTCTTACAGATGATCTTCCTGCTCCTTTTTTGTGTTGTATAGAACCTGTTTCCCTAAACACAGCCACGGTTCTTTTCAGGCAATGATAAAGATCCCCAGCAATACAAGCAACGCAGGAAAATGTTCGTGAAAATCGTTCATGCACAAACCTGGATTGTATTGCCACTTACCATTTACTCTAACCCCGTTTCGAAAATACGCTTCAACCATGAATGTTTTGTGCTGTTTCGTAAAGCCCATTGTGTGAATTGTTCAAGAAATTGTAAAAATAAGCGATGAATCAAATTACTTGTAACGACTATCAAAGATGACGGAATAACTGATGTTTGTTGATTGTTAATTTAAGTAGTTACTGACACCCAACAGGTATTAAGCTCTACGGCTAAGCATTACGTCCTTAGATGCAAGCACAGAATATTACAGCAAACCAGAAGCTACAATACCTGTCGGTACCTGTGATATCGACTGGTCGTCACACAACGATAACGGTCGATCCACAACTTAATACTCCGAGAAAACTTGCTTATTTTCTACACTGAGCGACCTTACTTTTTAGTAGAGGTGCAAATGTAACAGAACGAAAACAAAATAATATCACAATTAGCTAGGCGCAACGTCAGCTCGCGGACTAAACGCAACTTAGACGAGCACATGGTTTTTAGCGATACACAACAACTTTGCCACATGCGCGTACCAAAACAGGAGACGCACAACGCCGAGCTGTCGTTTCTCGTTTGCTTTGAGTTCTCTGGATGCAAGGCCCTCTTTGATCCAAATAATTTTTGCTCGCACGGTATTATACTTAATTCACGAAGACGATTATGGTTTATCCAATAGTTTTCTTTATTAAACATTTCGACAAAAACTATAAACGTTATAAAAAAAAGGTTAATTTTTCTTTTGGACCTTTGTTCTATTGCTTTTCAGCAACGTGTCCCGATTTTTCCCTGGCCATTTTGCAATATCGGTAATAAAGGTAGCTTTGTTATCGAGTGATACTAACTGGATTATTTTTAAAGTTTATCGCAAATCCTAATCAGAATCTTACGATTCTGCAACACTTCCCGTTCTCGCATATTTTTGCCTCGTTGCACGAGCTTCTCGCAAAAGAACTGTCGTCTCGTCTCGCAGAAGACCGAACCGCTCTCGTCAAATCTCGCGAGAACTAGACGAGATGAGAAAAAGCGAGATGAGAACGATATAATACTTAATTCTATCTCTTGCAGTAGTTATTGCTTCTGTACATAACTTTTTTTATATCTATCTGGATCATCACACAGTTTCTTGTTAATCAGATGTAAATTTCATTTATTTTCTAGGAACCAGGGTCGAACCCGCTAACGCCTTTGCCTTACTTGAAGGACACCAGCTTCCAAAATATTATATTTGCAGTCAATAATAGGTTTTCTGCATCCTTATTGTTCATTATGGACAATAAACTTAACTGACATTCTCCCTCCATAACAGCCAATACAGTAAAAAAGGTTTCCATAATAGTCTAGGAGCAGACAATAATTTTTTTCTTGTACACACTAGTCGTTTTGGCCGCAATGGTACGTATGCTGCAGGTCCCTATTTATAAATAACGTTTTTTCTAGACTTAAATGGAAAAAGAGTAATTCATGTTATAAGGAGTGGATTAATAAATCATGTTTCCTACTTTGTTGCTTTAACACTGATCAATACTTTTGCAGCGAACTAATTACTTTTAATAAAATAAATTTTAAAAAGCCGCTTGTCTTCGGTTTTTCTATTATTTATGGGTGGTCTCGACTAGGACGCTGCACGATAGTTACCGGGTGACCAAATAAGAAAGAATGTCTGCGTCGGCTGTATCCTACAAACATACACTTACCTTTAGATACGTACAGCAATTCTCATGCGCAAACAAAGGTTAAGTTTTATTGGTGAAAAAATACGTCTGAGCGCACGGCTCGCTGGTCAGATGACTTCCCGCCCAGCAGAATGGGGCATGCGCACAAACCTCTTGTTATCGGCCTGTCCTTTTTTAGCGACATACTCAAAATACACTCCAGAACCGGCTCGGCGCCATTTTTGTTGTGGCGGTTTAAGATTTCTTTGTGGATTCCTCGTTGTTTATTGTGGGTGTTTATTATTTACGGATTTCTAGTTTTTGTGTACTTTAGTGAATTGTGTTTGTGCTTTTAGTGACTCAGATACTCGGATTGGAATATAAACAATAACTAGTAAAAACCTTGATACATAACTTTATTTTATTATGATCAATTTAAACACATCTAACTAGGCCTAGGCTACACAAATAAGGTACGAAAATAAAGAGAAACATACACCAAGAATAGTAGATTCTGTAACGAGGTTGGAATGAAAATTCGATCCGAGTGGAAGATTCCGAACGCGAGCGTAGCGAGTGTGAGGAACCACGAGTATCGAATTTTCATTCTAACCGAGTAGCAGACTATATTTTCTCCACGACCATCCAGTTTCATATCTGATTCATCCGATTTTTCACTCATTTTTTGACTTGCACTAAAATTTGTCTGAAAATAGTTATTACAACGCGGCCATTTTTATCTGACACTGACAGTTTCGAAATTCATGGCAACCTATGTCGTTTATATCAATTACAGAATATTCATTCCGTATCTTGTTATGGAATGAAAATACACGCAAAACGCATATGAAGCAAGTGTTTCAGAATAAATATTCCAACTCAAGAGCGAGAATTTTTACATTCTATTATCAAAAATGATTTTGGAATTGTTGCATTCAGTAATGGTCGTGGAGAAAGATTATTCCGATGCATGTTTTGGTATATTTTATTTGCAGCCCTGCAGTTTAATTAGGTTTGCCTATTTTTCGGGCAATATACGCGTATTGCTTCAAAAGGTTTAAAATACACTTTCCTCTATACTTATATTGTAAACAGGAAAAAGGAAATGCCTGGATACGTTTATATTAATCCAAGGGTGAAAGTATTCCACGGGTCAAGTTCTCGGGCTCTTTCAAATTCTTGAACAAGAAATTGTGCTTGAAAATATTTTATACGTGCCCAAGTTTTCGCCAAATGTAAAAATCAATACAAGTTATATATCAGCTAATATTTGAGTCGATGTTAGGTACACGATATCATCGAAGATTGTTTTTTTTTGCTGGTTTTGTTTGTTTTTATATTCGATTTTGTAAGTTTTATAGTTTAATTTTTAAAGTAAAAACACTACGACGAATCATTTTTAAACAAATTAAAAAAAAAACACCCTTTAAAACACTTTTCTATCCTCAAAACCTGATTGCTTTGTAACTACTAAAAATGCCAGAAATGTATTTCTCAACTTATTCAAAAATTGAGAAGAAATTTCAATTTCTTGGCACGAATTTGGGGCAAACTTTAACGGTTTTCACGTAAAAATAAATTGAGTTTCAACTTTTACAATAATTTCTTGAGCAAGAACTTAAATTTTAAAGCCCGGACCTGTTTATTTTCCCATTCGTCCAATGATAATATTGCAGTGCGCATGTCTAATAGTGTCTAGCTTTGTTTACATGCGCGAGGCCATAAATTTGTCACTTTCGTAATTATTGTTTGCTTATCCTACGGTAAATATCTATGCTAAAACCTTATAAAAACTCTGCAGTATGGCAACGCAGCAGTAACAGATCCACCCCCAAAGATGCAACCGCCTCGACATTGATCTGAGGCCATGATGACGTTGTTTCATTCATTTCCTTTTAGGGCTGTCCGCAGAAAATGTATCGCGGAAAAACATCGATGTTAGCGATGCATGGAAAAATCTTTTTAATATAATTAGAACTACAACCACTCTTCTTTACAGCAAATTAAGAAATCTGTTTGATCGATGATGGTGATTGCATAGGGTTTAACATGATTATGCCGCAAGTACAAAATAACGTAATATCTCTTCTTCTCTTCTTAGTAAACAAATGCGAGTCAAACTTTAATCATTATCAAGGGCGCCAAGTTTTCTTTGCAAATCGGCTCTACCAGACGAGCGTATTTATTTCACCTTAAAGTTTAACGAGTTTTTCTTACGTTTATTTACAATATAATAATGTAAAGGTTTAACCAGTTGTTATATCCGACATAATTGCAAAAACTTGACCATTAAATATACGTTCATGTTGCCTTTGATCCTATCCTGTTCACAAATGAGTTCTACATGAGTTTGGTATTTACATTTTTATTGGATATTGAATTAAAAAAGGGAAAGAAATATGTAAAATTTCATTTGTCTACGATTTCGCCGTATCGTGACCATCTCACACATGTCATTTATGACACCCTGTTGTAGATCTATACAGGGTGTCTCATGGTCGATGGTACCTTAGACGTTTCGGACGAACCAGTAAAGGAATTGTTCTGAAAATTTGGTCGCGTACATTAACGGACATGCTCTACCAACCTAAATTGTTTTTAACAATACAGTGTTGCCGCTTCCACACAAAAATAATAGTAACTTCGATTTTTTAAATGCAACACCATATATTTTATTTTATTTTCGAAACCCCCATTACTTTCCTTACAATTTTTATTAACTCTACCCTATACTCATCTCTTACCGTTTCTAAGATATAAATTAATTTCAGTTTTTTTGTCCGAAAACATCACTTTTAAAAATGCTGATAATTTTGAACTCTAAAACACTGAAACCCTGAAATTTGGTAAATAGTTAACTAATACCATAGGGCTCTCTGCCCTAGTCCCAAATCTTAGTTGCAATATACAGGGTGGTTGAAAAATACACTTATTTTGGTAACTTGAAAAAGTGACCATAAGTCTTTTTTTTCAAATGTAACATCCTGTATATTATTACGGATTTAAAAAGCTGCTAAAATTTTACTTCATTCTTGTATATCATACCTGTACCTAACTAACTATTTTAACCATTTTTTAGACGTATTAAGCATAATTTGTTAAATTTTCTATACAATTCAATTTTTATTCGGTTATTAGTAAGTTAGCCATGACAAAAACTGATGTTTACGTATGTTACTATGGTTATCGTTTTGACATTTTATTAAGTTTTGATACAAGATAGAAATACACTTTAAAGTCATAGAAAAAAACTATACAAATGCAGTTTTTATGAATTTATTTCTTTTATTTGGACAATGTGTGTTTGCATTGACATGCAAAAAACATTAAAACTAAATTTTTCTTGAAATCCATGCAGTCAACACCCGCATAATAAAGTGTTTGGATGTAAACGGCCAGCGTTTTGAACATCTGTTAAAATAGCATTTTATTAGTTATAATTTTTGTAGGTAGTCTTTTATTATTTGACTACCTAGTTAAGCATTGGGCCGTAACTGGGCCGTAAAAAGCCTGGTACCCCAACTGTTTTTACTTTTTAACCAAAAGATGCTTTGACCCAAAAAACAACTTTTTTCTTTTTTTTTTCTTTACATCTCACCCCAACATTTTCACATGTTTCTGACTGGGCTTAATAAAACTCAGGATGTTTCAGTAATTTAATAATGCTTTTTACAGATATGTTTTTCAAAACTCCCTAATTTTTACTACCCTATAATTTTCTGCACGGCACAGTGTGCTTCTACACTTAACCCTCGACTCTTCAGTATGCTGGAGTCTTGATTGTCAACCTTCTGATTTTTCAATTTTACATATCTTGTACACCATTAAAAGCTCCATTACGGCTCAATCTCACCATTATATTCTCTTTTGCTAAAAACATCAGCATTTTACTTTTCACTTTGTTTCCTGATGATGAGTGTTTCTACACTCGAAACATGTCGAAGTGATACTAGGTTCGCCTAGTTTTTCGATGAATAAAGATTGTGGAGAAAGACTTCGTGCTTTTCTTTTTCTGTATCTATTAACTCCACTTTGAGTATGGACTACTTCTTCTTAATTAACTAGATAGATATGTTTAAATTAATCATAATAAAATAAAGTTATATATAAAGATACATCACTATTCCATACTAACTGAAAATATGAAATACCCAGTATTTTACCAGTATTTGGGTACAAGAAAATCATATAACGGTTTTTACTAGTCATTCCAATCCGAGTTACTAAAAGCACAAACACAATTCACTAAACTAAGAAAAACTAGAAATCTGTAAATAATAAACACCCACAATCCACAATAGCAAACAAAACAACAAAAGAGGAAGAAAACTTAAAACGCAACAACAAAAATAGCGCCGAGCTAGTTCTGGAGTATATTCAGAGCATGTCGCTAAAGATGGACATGCCGATAACAAGATGTTTCTGCACATGCCCAATTCTGCTGGGAGAGAAGGCAGCTGAACGGCGAGTCGTGCGCTCGGACGTATTTTTTCACTCATAAAACGTTTGTTTGCGCAGGAGATAAGCTGTACGTATCTAAAGGTAAATGTCTATGGGTTTTAGACAAAGACTTAAATTTCCCAGATCATGCTAATACTTTTAACAACGTAAGTTTGGGAAATAAAGTAGAGAGGTGCAATTTGCATGTTAATTTATTTCAGAATGGAATACGATTTTGTCATTAGGTTCATCTGTACTTGTTTCATAGATAGGTACCAGACCATTAGCTATGACCCATTTAAGTCTCTCTTTGGAGGAACCCCGGAAACTTTCCAATCCAGCAACGTCCACCGGTTTATTTTGTTAATTAAAATAATATTTTTTAATATAAAATAAGATGTAGCGTTATTAATTAGTAAACTAATTTGCCAAAATACGGTACAGTAGATGGTAAATAGAGGAAACATACTTTACGCTAAGTACACATAGTTCCAAACTGTTGGGTTCTTACTGTTTCGGGTAATTTTTAGTGCCTAAATTACAAAATAAATAAATCATTTCGGGGAGACCAACAAATCATAAATGTATCATGGTCACTAGTTCTGGTGTTATTTTTGGGGTCACTCGAGCATAAAAACGAGTGTGCGTTCCACTTTGAAAGTAAGCAATTAAAAAAAATACCACGATGGTTTTTGCTTTAAGCTGATTAATCGATAGGCCCTATTACAATTAATTGCTTGTTAAGAGCAATATTATTATGTTATTTATTTTTCGTTTTCTCCAATAAAATGCCAAATACCCATCTTTGGAGTGCAATTCATGCAGAAATCAATGATGTCAAATATCTGCTGATGGCCCTAGATCATAGACATTTACCTTTAGATACGTACAGCATATCTCGTGCGCAAACAAAAGTTAAGTTTTATGCGTGAAAAAATGCGTCTGAGCGCACGGCTTACCGGTCCAATGCCTTCTCACCCAGCAGCATTGGGCATGCGCACAAACCTCTTATTATCTGCCTGCACTTCTTTACCGATATGCTTAAAATACACTCCAGAACCGGCTCGGCGCCATGTTTGTTGATGTATTTTAAGTTTTCTCTGTGGATTGCCGTTGTTTATTATGGGTATTTAATATTTACGGATTTCTAGTTTTTGTGTAGTTTAGTGAATTGTGATTGTGCTTTTAGTCAGGGTTGCAAAAAATCACGATTTTTTTGAAAAAATAAAAAAAATCTGATTTTTTTGATTTTTATCAATATACAAGGTGTCCCAGGGTTAAGCGGCCAAACGTTCAGGATCGCTTGTTTAGGTAAAATAAGATTTTTTTTTCTATAAGCATGTGGCCTAACATGCTTCGTTTTCTAGATACAGGGTGTCAAAGTTAAAAAAAAATGTTTTTTTTATTAATTACTCAAAAACATTTTGGCCGATTTTGATATAACTTGGCACTTTTATTTGCGGTAAAAAGGGTCTTACTTTAATGTAATTAGAATAGACATGTTAATTCCATTGGCGTCCCAGAGGTAATTCGATTGAAATTAAAGGGAAAAAACATTGTACGCCACTGGTTTTTTATATGTTTAGTCTTTTTTTTAGATTAAGCAATTAATAGTTAATTTTTTTCGCCACCTTAACTTTTTCGTAGCATGGTTCGTTTATGAGAAAAACATCCATTAGCTCTAACAAAAGACGAAATGGATTGTGCTTTGAAAGCCGCAAAAGAACTACTTCCTAGTGGGTTCTTGCCACTAATAATTCAATTCCTGGCAAAATCAGATCCTTTTACCGACATAAGTTTTATTTATGAATATTTTTTACGTTGGACTGATGACGATTAGTTATGTTTTTACCCTTATATAATGTATGTAAACACTTAGTTTTAATTAAACTATCTTCTTTTTTTTTGAATTTTCTGATGGATTTGCTTCGGCGACTTGTTTTTACAGCAATTTACAATTTGATTTAAATCATGATTAAAATGGAAAAAATCAGTTAATTTAAATCATGATTTAAATCGTCGCAACCCTGAGTAACTCTGATTGGAATATAAACAATGACTAGTTGCCGTTGAATTATTTTGTTATGCCCAAATAGGGGTAAAATACCGGGTGTTTCGTATTTGCAGTAAGTATGGAGTAGTGATGTATCTTGATATATAACTTTATTTTATTATGATCAATTTAAACACATCTAATTAGGCCTAGGCTACACAAATAAGGTATGAAAATAAAGAGAAATACACACCAAGACAGATTATCCCGATGCATGTTTTGATATATTTTATTTGCAGCTGTGCAATCTTATTAGGTACTCCTATTTTTCGGGCAATATATTGCTTCAAAAAGTTAAAAAGACACTTTTAATAATATAAAAGAAAAAAGTAAATACCTAGGTATGAAGGTATGTTTATATTAATCCAAGGGTTAAAGTATTCCACGAGTCACGTTCTCGGGCAAAAACTCTTTCAAATTCTTGAACAAGAAATTGTGCATAAAAATGTTTTACACGTAAGCCCACCGACTTTTTTAAAAAAGCAGATATTTTAACGTGAATTTTCGATTGAAATTTATGGTGCTTTTTCGATATTAAGTCAAAATAATGTGAAAAATTAATATTTTACATAAAAAAAATTACAGTGTGTTTGGGACATAAAAAGGTAAGTGTTCACCAAATTTCGTGAAAAAAAATTTTTTTGTAAAAGATAAAAATAAAAAACCAAACAGTTGGCTCTTTGAATTTTTCACATAAATTTTGAGGTTATGTGAAAAAAGTGTAAATAAAAAAGTTGTAGATCTTTTTATTGCCTACAACTTAGCCATTTAACGTTTTTTCATAGGACTTGTAGTTTTGCCGGAAATCGAGATAAATCGTTTTCTACCCTTAAAAACTCACCCCTTTCCACTTTCCGACCTCGGATCGCCAGTAAATTATTTTTCCTTTCATTTTTGTTTATTCTCTTCATTTTTCAATGGGTTTCATCCTACTATTATTTTTTTTACTTTTTACCATTTTCAAAGGCTTCAGCCCTGGTCTAATATATTACGCTCCAAATTTAAAATTATAATAAATTAAGCTCGTAAATTATGGCTAATAACGAGAGAAAACGTTTAGACTTTAACAGGCAGTAAAGTCGGTAACCCTTTAAAAAACTATTAAGAAAATAGAGTTTATGGTTAATAAATTAAATCCCAATCAATTTACATCAATATTTTGACCAATAGTTATGACTCGTTCGATGCTAAAATTGTTAACATGTAGAATATCAGTAACTGAAATAACTCCGAAGAAAAAGCGCCTTGAAGAAAACTATATTAATGCAAGAACAAATAAAATTTTGTTAAAACAATTGCTTTCATTTTGTATGATCCATTCTCAGATGTGTTTCGCCATATAATGTCTCATCAATGAGACTAGGATCCGACTGAATAAAGAAAACGCCAGTACAATTTGCCAGAATAAGGTATTAAGTTTTATATTTTAAATTGTTTGTAGGGTAAAAACTTACTTTAATAGGTTTATTTTAATCCTTGAAAAGTTTTCCCGAAAAAATAAAAAAAAGAGTTTTAAGCATAACTGATATAACAAATGAAAGTTTCGAAAGAATATGATAATTTTTGGAACATCCATCAGTACCATATAGATATAGTCAGATCTTATCGTGCGGGTCATACGATTCAAGAAAGACATACTCTCAGTTTTTATTTTCTTTACTTGCGTTTAATTTTACCCTCTAAATAAAATACGTAAGATAAATGAGACAGACTTATTCCATTTTGACATGAAAAAAAAAGGATATGTATTTACTTTCCAGCGATTCTAAAAAATCTTATAATAGCACCGCTACGTTTTATTTTAAATATGCCAGTTTTGTGACTTTGACAGTTTGTGACAATTTTCTGGGTTTTTGCATCCCCAATCAAAAAAAATGGTACTTAATCTGATAAACTATTTCGGAAATGAAAGAAAAAGTGGAAATTCGCCAACCAATATTCAGGAAACAGTAGCCAAAGCACTGGGAA
The DNA here is from genome assembly GCA_963969555.1 of Polydrusus pterygomalis. NCBI lineage: Eukaryota > Metazoa > Arthropoda > Insecta > Coleoptera > Curculionidae > Polydrusus > Polydrusus pterygomalis. The sequence continues at coordinate 16,189,118 of OZ018383.1, forward strand.
TTAGTTTAAGGACTGTGCAGAAAATTGTGCATGAAACAAAACATAACATAATACCCAAGAATACTAAAAAGTGTAAACGAAGAAAGCCAAAGACTGAGGATTTAAGCAAAAATATTAAAATGGGAGTTCGAAATGTGATTTACGATTTATACAAATCAAAAACCAATGTAACTCTTCCAGTTTTACAAAAAACATTAAAAATTCGGGGTGTTTTGGAAATTGGACTTGAAGCGTTATCAAAATTAATAAAAAATTTAGGTTTTCGCTATAAAAAAGACTGTAACCGAAGATTTTTATGTGAGCAGCCACAGATAGTGGGTCAGCGTGTTCAGTTTTTAAAAAAATATACGGACAATTACAAATCGAAATTTAGAAAAGTGGTATTTTTAGACGAAACGTGGATATTTTCGAATGGAAGTGGTTCAAAATCTTGGCAAGATGAGTTTGTAAAAAGTGTTAAAAGGAAAAAGGGGTGCGGTACGGGAAAGCGTTTTATTATTTTGCATGCCGGTTCTGCAACAGGATATGTTGCAGGTGCGAGTTTAATTTTTTCTTCAACATCAAAAAGTGCTAACTATCATGATAATATGAATTGCGAAATGTTTGAAAAATGGTTAAAAATTCAATTGATACCAAATTTGGATGCTCCGTCTTTAATTGTATTAGATAATGCATCATATCATTCAAGAATTTTAAATAAACAGCCTACTTCATCTTGGAGGAAAAGTAATATTTATGAGTGGCTGGAAAAACACAACCAAAATCCTTTACCAAATATCCTTAAATCGGAACTCCTATCAATAGCAAAGTATCTTAAAAAACCCAAAATATACGCGGTAGATGAAATACTGCGTGAATATGGTCATGAGGTTCTACGACTGCCGCCATATCATTGCCAGTTTAACGCAATAGAATTAATATGGGCTGGTGCAAAGTCTTATTATGAAAAACATGTAGGTGATGGTCTTAAATCCGACCAAGTACAAATAGTTTGGCAAGATTCGTTAGATCCTATTACACAAGAGTACTGGAAGAAATCGGTGGAATATACAGAAATATTAATACGGGATTGGTGGGATCGAGAACAAGTAGTACTAGATGTCGAAGTAGCGCCAATGATAATTGCTCCATTCGAAGACGACTCAGACGACGATGACTTTTCAGATTTTATAAGTGACGATGAGAGTTTTTAGGCTATAATGATAAACGGTGTTTTTCGTTTACATTTTTTAGTATTCTTGGGTATTATATTATGCTTTTTTTCATGCACAATATTCTGCATAGTCCCTAAACTAATTCCCAGTGTTTTCATTACGGTTTTCTGCATATTGGTTTGCGAATTTCCAATTTTTCTTTCATTATCGAAATAGTTTATCAGACTAAATGCCATTGTATTTTTAGGTTTAAGTAGTAAAATTGTTAAAATAATTTGCAGTATTTATTATTGTCGTTTTTAATTAAAGGGTACAGTAGGTATACAATTAACGATTATATAATTTTTTTGTAACTTTTTCAACTCCCCTGTACATAATTTTTACAAAACTAATAATATTAGGTATATGTGGCTATCTTCGCGATAGCTCTTGAGTTGGAATATTCATTCTGAAACACTTGCATCTTATGCGTTTTGCATGTATTTTCATTCCATAACAAGATACGGAATAAATATTCTGTAATTGATATAAACGACATAGGTTGCCATGAATTTCGAAACTGTCAGTGTCAGATAAAAATGGCCGCGTTGTAATAATTATTTTCAGACAAATTTTAGTGCAAGTCAAAAAATGAGTGAAAAATCGGATGAATCAGATATGGAACTGGATGGTCGTGGAGAAAATATAGTCTGCTACTCGGTTAGAATGAAAATTCGATACTCGTGGTTCCTCACGCTCGCTACGCGTTCGGAATCTTCCACTCGGATCGAATTTTCATTCCAACCTCGTTACAGAATCTACTATTCAAGCACAATTTCTTCTTCGAGAATTTGAAAGTTTTTGCCCGAGAATGTTTTCACCCTTGGCTTAATATAGACATACTTAGGTATTTTTTTTCTTTTAAGTAATATAAGAATAGGGAAAAGTGTCTTTTAAACTGTTTGAAGCAATATGTTGCCCGAAAAATAGGCGTACCTAATTAGATTACAGGGCTGCAAATAAAATATACCAAAACATGTCTTGGTGTGTGTTTTTCTTTATTTTCATACCTTATTGTGTAGCCTAGACCTTGTGAGATGTGTTAAAATTGATCATAATAAAATAAAGGTATATATCAAGATAAATCACTATTCCGTACTTAGTTACTGAAAATACGAAATATCCACTAATATCCAGTATTTTACATGACTTGGCATGATCAGTTAAAAATGGTCAATAATTTCTGCCGAGGACGAGCGTTTATGTGCTTTCAAAGGAAAAATGGCAGAAAATTTTAAATTATTATATATTTAGTATGCCCACGTTTACTAACTGTAAGACACTGAAGCAGAATTAGGGTTTTAATATTATTTAGGAAATATTTCCTAGTAAATTTATATATTACAAATAATTATAAATTACTTTAGTTTAACTTTTTAAAGTTATTTATGTTGCTAAAACTACAATACGTATTTGGTAAAAATGTCTATTACTTGCAGCCGATTTTATAGTATTTTCTCCTCTGGTAGTAGTAGAAGCAGTAGTAGTATGTTCAATGACCGCTGACCGTTACGTCATATTCTCCATATTTGCGGTACGTCGTTAATTAATTCAGTCAGTTTGACTTACCGGTGGTAAAGGATATGAATTTTCTTAGGCTTGATCTGCATAAAGACGGATGAATGTGAACAAGTAAAATACAAGCGCGTTTTTTAAATTTTTAATTATTATTTTTATACTGTTAATGAAGTCAGAAATAATTAGTTTATTTAGGGTAAAAGGCAATGATCTGCTTAGCAGATCATTGGTAAAAGGTAACATGGAATGAAACATTTTGTTTAATGTTAAACTAATAGGAGAGCAAATATTTGAAAGTATCAAAATTTACAATGCCAATCTGGCGATGCCTACTCTGTATAATGTTTTTACGATACATGTGAAGAAATCCTTCATTTAAAGTGTATTGGATCTTACGCTTGATTATGAAGTCATAATTGAAAGTCCTATCTATCCGTAAGAGTATGACTTGCATCAAAATGTCCATACTTTTTTTATAAATTTCCTAATCCCTTTAGCCGAAATGTGACATTTGCCGGCTGGTTTCACAGCGTGTTGATGGTTTTATTGCTAATGTGGATCGTGGGTGTTTAATATTTATGGATTTATATAATATATACACTATACAGGGTGTTCATTTGAAAACTTCCCACCACGGATTTTCCTGCTTTAAAATGAAAATGTGGAAAATCGTTCGGACCCGTCGATTTTTATTTCGAGGGGGACATCTTTTGCGTATATTGTCAATCTTGTTACTTCAAGCCCCTAGGAGGGAGGGGGGGTAAGATCTAAATCTTAAATGGATACATGGATTACATGTCCCTATCTTCGATTTTTATTAGCTTTCCAATAGTGTCAACTTCTGGTTAAACCGGAAGTACTATATTTCTTACAACCGGTTTAACCGGAAGTTGACACTATTGGAAAGATAATAAAAATCGAAGAAAGGGATATGAAAGCCCTTTTGCTCTAAGACGTACAGTTAGAAAGCTAGACGCTGTCAAAGTTCAAAAATCTCATTTTTCAGGAGTCAATATCTCCGGAAACTGTTTAGTATAGACTAATAATGCTATTATTAAAAAATGTTCAGAATTTTATGCAGAATCCAAAAAAATTATATAAAATAGGGGTATCCATTTCAGATTTAGATCTTACCCCCCTCCCTCCTAGGGGCTTGAAGTAACAAGATTGACAATATACGCAAAAGATGTCCCCCTCGAAATAAAAATCGACTGGTCCGAGCGATTTTCCACATTTTGATTTTAAAGCAGGAAAATCCGTGGTGGGACGTTTTCAAATGAACACCCTGTATATAATTAGCAAACAGTTTTAAATATTTAGGGATAATCATTGATTCAAAATTAAAATTTTTAAATTATTTTAAAAGTATTATATCGAAGATTGCCGGAAAAGTAGGTTATTTTAAAAGAAACAGTTCTAGTTTAAGTTTGTTTTCTAAAAAAACTGTATTTAATACTATTATATTACCACATTTTCTTTATTGTTCTTCCATTTTATTTTGTGCTAGTGAGGAAATATTTGATAAATTACAAACTTTACAAAATATGGTAATGCGGATTATTTTAAATTGTGATAAATATATAAAAATTAGTTATGTTGAAAAATTAAGATTGGTTGAAGGTCAGAAATTAAATTTTTTATTTAGTATGTATCTTGATACATAAAATTAAAAATAATTTATTGCCTGATTGTTTAAAAATTTTTGTTCTTTTAAGTATGAACATCATAATAATTATGCAAGAACTAATCAAAAATTTTATGTGGATAGAGTGTCTAAAACATTAGCTTATAAGTCTATTTTTTATAAAGGTTTAAGAGAATATAATAATTTGAAAAATTCTATTAAATCTCAAAAATCATTAAAACTGTTTAAAAAAACTCTAAAATTGCATTTTAATTGAAAAACAAAACGATACATAATATTTGATACAATTTGCAAAATGTTTAACTTTTCTGTCTGTTTCTATTAAATGCGTTTAAAATTTAAAAATAAATCTATAAAAATGTGTTAAAAAATATTTAATTGTAGCTTTTTGCTAAATAAAACATGCTACTACTACTACTACTTCATTTCTAGTTTGTGTGTAGTTTAGTGAATTGGATATAATGACTAGTAAAGGCAATTGTATGAATTTATTATGCCCAAATATGGGTTGAATACCGGGTATTTCGTATTTTCAGTAAGTATGAAGTAGTGATAGTCCTTGATATCTAATTTTATTTTATTGTGATCAATTTAAACACATTTAACTAGACAAACAAGATGTTAAAGGCCGGACCTGTCTGTTAAACGATCATTTTGCACTGCGCATGCTTTTTCCTGCGTGGTTTTGTTTACACGCGCAAGACCATAAATTTCCTACTTTCGTGATTATTGTTAGCTTATCTAAAGGTAAATGTCCATGGTCGCAAGTAGACACCTAAAAAAGGCATTCGATAATTCGTACCATAAATTTTTCAACGAAAGACAAGCAAGTTGAGCTGAGAAGCATGAGAAGCTGAATAAACATTAGATACATTATACAAATTTATTGGTTTAATACAAACTAACCTTTTTGACATGTACCATTAAGAAAATGATATAATGTGACATAATAAGCTGTTATTTTGTTAACTTATTCATTATTGCATCTTAACGATGATAACCGTCTATTTGCCGGAACTGATGCTTCTCTCAGATAAATACATAGCTTTAGGGCATATCAATTTAGTCTTTTTATGATTGCTTATTGAAACACTCGGCAGAGGTCTAAGGGTCGTGTATGTTCACTGTCTGGTATTTTCCACTATATTTATTAACATTATTGTTTATTCAACAGTAATATCACAAGACCTCGTTTTTTTATCGGTTAAATTTTTCAGCTGTCACGAAAACTTTTTTGTTTGGAAATTTTATGAGTTGAATTTGGAAATGTTTATTCTGATTAGATCACGAGAGCGAAGCTCGAGGGATTTAATCTTTGAATAAACATGCCCAAAGTTCAACGCGTAAAATTGCCAAAAAAGTTTGAGTGAAAAATGGAAAATTTAACCAATAAAAAAATTATGGTCGAGTTATATTTGGCACGATTATTTCATGAACCCCAAATGTCCCATCCATATCTATTGAGTAATAATGTTTTATATATTTCTAAACAGTTTACTGCTGGCAACCAAACATACAATAATTATAATTAAGTTTATAATTGTATGTTTGGTTGCCAACCTTATAAGCAGAAGTCAGAATTTTAGATTAGTTCTATACTAAATTACATTTTTGATAAGTATTTTTAAAATGTGGTGTAATTTATAAAGAATAGCAACTTTATTGGAATAAATTGGCATGGGTGCATTATAATATAAAAACAAGTAGGTAAATAAATATAGTACTAATGTTATTGTATTAAAATATCAGAAATTATCCGAAAAAGTTATAAAAAAATAATTAACATTGATTTATACTTCGAAATATTGTGACAGAACTAGACGGGCCAATGGCGACGTTTAATCGCTAAAATCCCACGTAGTTTTATCACTATTATACTAGCTGATTGGTTAAAACGAGACGGTTTGATTGGACGAAAAGGCGAAATTGACAGGTGTACGAAATAATCAAAAACTATCTTCTGCGCCAACAAAAGTTACCTTATGGGTGAAAAAATACGTTCTAGCGCACGGCTCGTCGGTCAGCTGCTTTCCCTCTGAGCATCATCGGGCATGCGCACAAACCTCTTGTTGTCGGCCTGTCCTTCTTTAGTGACATGCTCAAAAGACACTCCAGATATGGCTCGGCGACATTTTTGTGGTTGTGTTTTAAGGTTTTTCAGTGGATTCCTTGTAGTTTTATTTGCTATTGTGAAATGTGGGTGTTTAATATTTACGGATTTCCAGTTTTTGTATAGTTTAGTAAATTGTGTTTGTGCTGTTAGTTAGTTTAGTAGCTCGGATTGGAATATATAAGCTAGAACTTAAATTTTGAAGCCCGGACTTGTCTATTTTCCCATTCGTCAAATGATAATGTTGCAGTGCGCATGTCTTATCGTATGTAGATTTGTTTACATGTGGGAGGCCATAAATTTGGCACTTTCGTGATTATTGTTTGCTTATCTAAAGGTACATATCTATGCTTACCGGTGGTTATCAAATGTTTTAAAATATAAATCCAGAAAAGATTTTTAACCGAATTGTTACAGCTAATGTCAATAATCCCTGCAGTGTTAGAGAGCCCTGCTGGTAGTGCTAGCAATCACTGTTGCTATTACTAACAATTATTGCTTCTAGTGTAACCAATCACTGCTGCTAGGGTAACAATTCCTACTGCTATCACCTCAATTGCTTTTATAGAAAATAGTTTTTCTACGCTTAACTAAACGTTCAATGTGAATAATGACGTTTTTAAGTGAAAAAAATTTAAGCGATACATCAGGTCATTTAATACAGTGTGGGTTTGCAACTTGGAATAAATTCAGTAAATTCAGTAGGGATATACAGTTTTTTTTGCAAAAATGTTTGGATACGGGTATTAACATTTTAACTTGTGATCATTTTTATTAAAAAAATATTGGTTAAGTGTGTCCTAAATTAGAGATAAGATAATATCGATAATAACAAAACGTTAGCATAAATTCCCGAGGCTAAAATATGAGAAATTTGCTACTTTTAGGGTTTTTTTAGGATGCGATTTGATCACAGCTTCGATGTACATTGCAGATGGCAGCACCAGCAGCACTCTGTCAACATCTAAAGCTTCATAACTTTTTTGCGCCTTGGCATATTAAATTTCTAGTCAAAAATTCTTATTTCGTGGGATCTTTTGTCCATTCCATCATTTAATATCTATTTTTTCCCAATGGGTAAAGTACCGTGCGAGCAAAAGTTATTTGTATCAAAGAGGGCCTTGCATTTAAGGACGTAATGCTTAGCCGTAGAGCTTAATACCTGTTGGGTGTCAGTAACTACCTGAATTAACAATCAATCAGTTATTCCGTCATCTTTGACAGACGTTACAAGTAATTTGATTCATCGCTAATTTTTCCAATTTCTTGAACAATTCACACAATGGGCTTTACGGAACAGCACAAAACATTTATGGTTGAAGCGTATTTTCGAAACGGGGTTAGAGTAAATGGTGAGTGGCAATACAATCCGGGATTGTGCATGGACGATTTTCACGAACATTTTCCAACGTTGCTTTTATTGCTGGTGATTTTTATCATTGCCTGAAAAGAACCGTGGCTGTGTTTAGGGAAACAGGTTTTATACAACACAAAAAAGGAGCAGGAAGACCATCTGTAAGAACAGAAGAACTTGTTGCAAACGTTTGTGAAATAATGCAAAATACGCCAACAAATCGTATAAGACGCCTGTCCCAAGAAGTGGGAAGATCTTCTGGAACATGCAGGACTATTCTTAAGAAGCAGCTAAATGTATTTCCTTATAAAGTGCAAGTATTCCAAGAAATACAAGCCGCAGATTTTGAAAGACGCAGGAATTACTCTTAATGGTTTACCCAAAATTTATTGGAAAGAAATGATTTATTAGACCTGACATTTTTTTCGGATAAAGCCTGGTTCCACCAAATCCCCATTTTTTTGTAGAGTCCACATTGCACCGTCAAAAAATTGGTGTCTGGTTAGCTGTATCCGAAGAAGAATTGTTGGTCCTATTTTTTTCCATGACACAGTTACAGCACAGCGGTATAGAGACCATATTTTAAATCCATTAATTTATGGAGCAATTACTTGACGACGAACTACGTTTTGGATATTTTTAACATGACGGTGCAACCGCCCATACAGCCGCCGAAACTATTAACTACTTACGCAATTTTTTCGACAGATTGGTCAGTTTTCGATCAGACATTGAATTCCCACCTAGATCACCTTATTTAACGGTTATGGATTACTTCGTTTTTCCTCATTTAAAGAACACTATTTTTAAAACACCAGTTGTAAATTTAGAACAATTACAAGAAATGATTATCCAAGAATGTGGTAACATTTCTCCAGAGATGCTGGTCAACACTTTCGAAAATATGACGAGACGTGTGAATTTATGCTTGGAGCATGGCGGTGGCCAATTTCAACAATTTATGTAGTTATTTTTCTTTTTCTTTCTGTATATTCTTACTTTGTTTATTTTGTAAACAACAAAAATAAATTTGTATTTGTCTACTTATTTTATTACTCATTAGTTTGGCATATCATGCCATAATATGAATTTGACAAAATTTTAACCTAGATTTGGTTAGATATATCGTCCCCATATCATTGTGATCTAAACCAAGCCCCACGTTTTTTAATCCAAGCCTTCTTTGATGCAAATAATTTTGCTCGCACGGTACGAAGGGGGTCTACGATGAGATTCAGTACGTAATAAAACATTTTAGTTCGATTTATCTGAGAAACGGCTGCTCGAATCGACACCCAATACGTAAACCTTTTTTGGACAAAAGATGATAATAAGAATTTTTAACTGAAAATTTTATATATCGAGGCACAAAAAAATTATAAAGCTTTAGGTGTAGGCGAAGTGCTGCTGTTTGCCCCCTCTGCAATCTACATCAAATCTACGATCAGCACTCGATTTCTTTCCTTAAAAAACCCCTAAGCAATAAATTTCGTGCCTTCATGCTATTATTAAAATAACTAGGTACTTACAAAAAACGTTCAAAAAAATAATAACTTTGACAATCTGTATTTAGGAAACCATCAACTTTTGTACTATGGTGAATTGTGCTAGATTATCATATCTTAGCCACAGGAATGTGTGCTAACATTTCGTGCACGTATTTCACCGGACACCCTGTATAACCAAAAAGAAAACTTACGCTTCGGCAGTTCAAAAAACGGTATTGTCATCAGCCCAAAAGGTTCAATATGTGTCCCATATCACTTAACGTCGACGTCACCAACAGCTTACCGGCATCAGCATAAAATATCATCACACGCGGTACATAACGGCAAAATCACTGTCGGTTACACGTTCCTAAATAAACGAAACGAAGATTATCCAGTTAGCATACGAAAAAGAAGAAGAAGAATGACCGCGTTCGCCACCGATTGCAGACGGAACTCCTGCTAGACTGAAGAGATAGCGGTAGATGGACTCTTTCGCAGCAGGATGGGAAGAAGTGAAGATGTTTGGTACAACGTTGCCATAATATCAGCGGATTTTAGGACGTCTGCGTGAAGCATATGGAAAAGGTCATGCACTCGATCGTCGGTTATAATTAAAGGGTGTCTTTTTAACAAGCTTTTATTAGCTTCACCTGTATGTAGGTACGTTTGTTTGTTTGTAACCGACTTCTTTGAACCCGATTTTGACCCACTTCAAACGGTCAGATTTATTTAAATTTTGTAGATTTATCAAGAACCGCTGACAATACAATAATATACTAATCTAGCTCAATCTACTCAAAAAAAAATGTTTTTTCTTAACAATAATTCAAACTAAAAAATGAAAAATAAAAATAGTTTAAAAAAACTAAAAAACATCCTTTAATAATTAATCAGACTAAAAAGCGGATAATAAATATAGTTTAAAATAATTCTTGAAATTCTAAACATAGGCAGAAAATAATAATGAACGATAAACATTAGTATTATTGTGAAAAAAGCGTGGGGCGCTTTGTGCTATATTTTTCGTATATCGGGGTGCTGAATAAGTCATTTCATCTGAACGCCGTTTTTGTCTAAAAGTTACTTTGTGAAATTTTTATTCTTATTTTTGTTCGTAAAGGTTAGGTTTCTAATCTAAAATTTTTGCATTTTGCATTATCTAGGTATCCTTTTCTAGTTTAAGAAAAATACGTAGAAATTATTTCTTTGACTTAGGTAGGTAGGGGAGAGTTGGAAAAAATCGGGTAGGTTGATAAAACCGGATACCGCCTAGTTTTGTCAAATGCCAAAAAAGCTTTCTATATTATTAACCTTTAAAAATCGGCTATTGGATTTCGAAGGAATAATTTTTATCATTGTTATTTTTATTATTAATAATTGGCAATAGTAAGGTTGAAATAATCTATTTAACATTATATAAGCCTATGTATATTTTTTACACCATTAGAAAGTAAAGATTTCAACGAATAAAATGCCCACCGACTTTTTTAAAAAAGCAGATATTTTGACGTGAGAATTTTCGATTGAAAATTAGGGTGCTTTTTCGATATTTAGTCAAAATAAGGTGAAAAAATAAATATTTTGAATCAAAAAAATTACAGTGTGTTTGGGACATAAAAAGGTAAGTTTTCACCAAATTTCGTGAAAAAAATTTTTTTTTGTAAAAGATGAAAATAAAAAACCAAAAACTTGGTTATTTGAATTTTTTCACATAAATTTTGAGGTTATGTGAAAAAAGTGTAAATACAAAAGTTGTAGATCTTTTTATTACCTACAACTTTGCTATTTAACGTTTTTCCACAGAACTTGTAGAACTTCCGGAAATCGAGATAAATCGTTTTCTACCCTTAAAAACTCACCCCTTTCCACTTCCCGACCTCGGATCGCCCGTAAATTCTTTTTCCTTTTATTTTTGTTATATTCTCTTCCTTTTCCAATGAGTTTCATCCTACTATTATTTTTTTCACTTTTTACCATTTTTAAAGGCCCTGGTCTATAATAAGAATTAGGATTGTAACAACTTAATCATCGAAAACAATAGATAACAAAAAAGTTAACTTAAATGGACCGTGCGAAAAGCGTCACAGCCTATTAGCAAAGATTTCACCGTTTTTATTCATAGAATATTTTCCAAGGAACTGTTAACTTTATCGGAAGAAAGAATTTTATTTTTTAAATAAAATACGTTTGTCTAATAGGCTAAACCATACAGGTGCGTATTCAGCTGGTGGACTTTCAACACAACAGAACAACAAAAAGGACGAGTAAACGCAAAATTAATAATAAAGATTTTACTTTATGTTACGTTCTTATTCAAATGCTAAAATCGATCTAAAACTATTAGAAATGGACAATAACATTTTTAAACTTTAAAATAACGCACGTTTAGTATAAACACATGATTATCGCATCATTTATATTTTGCATAACCAAAAATTCTTGATGTAAAAAATATAATAAAGGTGTAACAAATGCCACCAGCAAATATTGTACAGTTACGTATTCAATATTAGTTATTAATGATACTAGTTCGATATGAATATTATAATGAAACGTGTGCAACGTTAAATTAATTGCACAAGTTTTATTAACATAGTTCATATCGAACGTGTATCCTTCAAAATCTACGACAGTGCAAATAGATTTTATTCGTCTAAATTTCATTGATATCAGATAACGTTTTCGTAATTTTTAAAATTTTCAGGTGTCCATTATAATATATATATTTAAATAGTAAGCTAGGATTAGTTGTTATGCACCAGTTGTTGAAATATAGCAATTGTTAGTTGTCATCTTGAGCTGACATAAACATAATTTTTAATAAAGATCTTAAGCAGGTAAAGTGTATTTATCAAAAACTATTACATGGTGTCAGGTAGGCACTAGAACACAGAAGTCGCTAGAAGACTATTCAGCTGGTTTGGAAGAGATTGTGCTAAAATAGAGAACTTGTTTAAATCACCTGAGCCACTACTTTTGGATGTAGGACTATTAGATCATTGGAGTAGGTTTAAACAGAAATTTAACTTGTTTTTAACAGCAACAGATCTCATAACAAAATCAGAGGAAAAAAAATTGCCATATTTTTAAATTTAATTGGTGATGAGGCATTAGATTTATACAACACATTTATTTTCCCTGATACTGAAACAAAAACTCTTGAACTCATTTAACAAAAGTTTGAAGAATACTGTGCACCGAAAAAAAAATTTTATATTCGAGAGATTTAAGTTTAACAGCATTGTCCAAAAAGAAGGTCAAAGTTTTAATCATTTTGTGACCGAAGTCTACAGGGTATAAAGAACCAGATGAAATGATTAGAGACCGAATTGTAACGGGGATTTATGACAAAATGACACAAGAAAGACTTTTATGTGAATCAAGCCTAACTTTAGAAAAATCAACAAATTTTTGTCGTGCTTTGCAAGTAAGCAAAAGCCAAGCTAAAGTCCTGCAAAATGAAAGTGAAGTAGATACTTTGAAGTGATCGAGATTTCCCATAAATCCAGGAAATCAGATAATAGAATGCAAAAGATGTGGTTATAAACATCAGGTGAGAAAATAGCCACCGCTATGCTCCAAGCATAAATTCACACGTTCATATTTTCGAAAGTGTTGACCAGCATCTCTGGAGAAATGTTACCACATTCTTAGATAATCCTTTCTTGTAGGTAATTGTTCTAAATTTGCAACTGGTGTTTTAAAAATAGCTGCTTCTTAAGAATAGTGTTCCATAAGATCTACCCACTTTATTTTGCATTATTTCACGAACGTTTGCAACAAGTTTTTCTGTTCTTACAGATGGTCTTTGTGGTTTTTTTTGTATTGTATAGAACCTAAAAAATCTAAACACAGCCACGGTTCTTTTCAGGCAATGATAAAAATCCCCAGCAATAAAAGCAACGTTAGGAAAATGTTCGTGATAATCGTCCATGCACAAACCCGGATTGTATTGCTACTTACCATTTACTCTAACCCCGTTTTAAAAATACGCTTCAATCATGAATGTTTTGTGCTGTTCCGTAAAGCCCACTGTGTGAATTGTTCAAGAAGTTGGAAAAATTAGCGATGAATCAAATTACTTGTAACGACTGTCAAATATGACGGAATAACTGATTGATTGTTAATTCAGGTAGTTACTGACACCCAACTGGTATTAAGCTCTACGGCTAAGCAAGCATTACGTCATTAGATGCAAAGCCCCTTTTCGGTGCAAATAATTTTTGCTCGCACGGTATTTATAAGAAAATAATTTTATTAGGCATTAGAATTATACACCGGCATCATTGTGATCGTCCTAGAAAGGTTAGGGTGGGTAGGAGGGGCCTCATTAAACCCTTATTTTATAGAGTTGTGGGTATATTGTAAGTTTTAAAGCCCGGACCTGCCTATCCTCCCATTATTTGCTAAATCAAAATTTCATACTCACCCTGTATATTATAAGAAACTCAAACTATACCAAGTTTTAAGCAAGGTTGATACCTAATCATATACAAAATTTCGTCATTCTACGTCAAGTACTTTTTAATGTTCTGAGCTAACTGGCCGGCAAAAAGAACAGAAATGATTACGGATGTGGTTCCATTACAGGAAATTTTTCTTATAGAGCTTGTAATATTAAGAAATATTACCTACTTCTTCTTGTATTTAAAAAAATATATATCATGGACCTCTTAACGCTTAAAAGAACTATTTAATAAAACAAAATTTATTGCCATTCACAGAAGAGTAATAGGTATCAATAGACATTATTAAATAATGGGTAATGGGCTCTTAAAGACATGATTTCGTGGTTCCCAATATTCGACTGGGTTTTGTATAGTCCGAGGTATATGTTCTGCAGTCGTTGGCCTCATTGCAGCGTTGCCAAACGGACCGTGTGGCGGATTTAATACGGAAATACAAATAGAAGTGTTGAAAATAAAAATGTTCAATATTTTATCCCCTAGGACCTAGGCTATATTTCAAAATGGTGCTAAACGCCAAGTAAAATCTTTATAGGGACTATAAATTTGAACTCATTGGCTTGTGGTGGATGCATGTTTATAAAAATCAAGTTCATTTAAATTGCGCCGCAGGCGATCATTTTGTCTAACATTAATGAGAATCTTGCATCAATAACAATAGAAATTATACAGCAACGAGCTGAAAATCTTTTAAAATGTTATTGGTGGCAAATTCGTGGCCTTAGGCCATTTCTAGCAATATTATTGGAAGACTTCTTTTTCCTGTAAAATGCCAGTATTACAGGCTTAACGGCAACGCTGCCTCTTTCGGTTTGTCAATAACAATAGAAATAATACAGCAACGAGCTGTAAATCTTTTAAAATCTTATTGGTGGCAAATTCGAGGCCTTAGGCCATTCCTAGCAATATTATTGGCAGAATTTTTTTCCTGTAAAATGCCAGTATTACAGGCTCAACGGCAACGCTGCCTCTTTGGGTGTTTATTGGACATCAATCTCGGATCCACCTGCTAAGATATACGTTAGCGTGCCGGATTGCGCTGAAATTCTAGTATTATTAAGCGTTCTTTTATTTTAAAATGTTTATAATAAGATTTGCTAATTTTATGTTAATTGTCCACTTTTAAATTAAATACTTTTTTTAATCCCACATGCATTTTTTTTAACCTTATTCACAACAGGGAATAGGGAAATTACAATACAGGGTGTTTCATTAAGGTCGAAGAGCGGCCATATCTCGGAAACTACTGGGCATAGAAACTCAGGAAAAGAAAAATGATAATAAAAGTGGCCATGAGAAAATTCTGGAAATAATTTTCAAGTTCCGCATTTTGCCTAAAGAGGGCGTAATTGAAAAGTAATTTTTTAAATTTTACATAACTCCGAAAATTCCACATTAAGGTATATGTTTGATAATACCATTTTAAAGCTTGGACAATTATGCATCATTTTGGTATTATGCTTATTGGCGTACCGACTTTAATAATAGTAGGGGAAGCTGTTGAAAGTGTAATCATTTAAATCGCTGTAACTTATAAACGACTTATCCGATTTTAGCAAACTAAACACTGTTTGGAAGAGAAATGTATGCACTTTGACCAGTCGTATTTAGTGGTCCATAATAGTTCTCAAAAAAAATGCTAGAGGGCGCAATTTCCAATAACAATACATTTTTTGATTTTACTCCGAAAAAATAAATCATACGGTATAATTATAATACCATAATCGAGAAGGAGATGAAATTTGCTAGAAAAAATATTAAAACCGCAGCTCGATATATCCGTTCGTTTCAGAGTTATTGCCAAAACAATAATTTTGAAGACAAATTGCGCCCTCTAGCAATTTTATTAAAAACTATCTTGTACATTGGATACGACAATGAAAGGTACTTACCTTTCTTTTCCAAACAAGCTTAAATTTAGTAAAATTGGTTAAGTCGTTTAGAAGTTACAGCGATTTTAATGTTTACAGTTTCACTTGATAAGAGTGGGAGAAGCTATTGAAAGTTTAAACATACGTACTGGCTACTAAT
Source organism: Polydrusus pterygomalis (assembly GCA_963969555.1). NCBI lineage: Eukaryota > Metazoa > Arthropoda > Insecta > Coleoptera > Curculionidae > Polydrusus > Polydrusus pterygomalis. Next base: position 16,204,925 of record OZ018383.1, read on the forward strand.
GATTCATATTTAATTTTTTTGAATACCTTTAGAAATTGCAATTTTCTTTCCTGTATTTTTTGCCGTGTTTTGTGGATTCAGTAGATTATTACCAGATATTGATTCTTTATTTACTTTATAATTTGTTTTTTCTTGCTGTTGCATTAATCAAAGCATTTCGTTTATTTTGTATTTTTTAACTAAACATTTTTTTATGAAAATCACGTTGAACTAAAAATTGAATATTTCATAAAAAAACAGAGATAAACCAATGAATCAAAAAAGAAAATGTAAAGGCAACATGGGACTTTAATTTGGCTGCAATTGCGATAACTTGAAATGGCTAGTAAATCCCACAGGGTGTTTTGAATTTCCGTAAAAAAAACATAACAGTTTTATAACACCCGGTATAATACCTAAGTTACTTTTAATGTTAATTTTTTTGAATACCTTTAGAAATTGCAATTTTCTTTCCTGTATTTTTTGCCGTGTTTTGTGGATTCAGTAGATTATTACCAGATATTGATTCTTTATTTACTTTATAATTTGTTTTTTCTTGCTGTTGCATTAATCAAAGCATTTCGTTTATTTTGTATTTTTTAACTAAACATTTTTTTATGAAAATCACGTTGAACTAAAAATTGAATATTTCATAAAAAAACAGAGATAAACCAATGAATCAAAAAAGAAAATGTAAAGGCAACATGGGACTTTAATTTGGCTGCAATTGCGATAACTTGAAATGGCTAGTAAATCCCACAGGGTGTTTTGAATTTCCGTAAAAAAAACATAACAGTTTTATAACACCCGGTATAATACCTAAGTTACTTTTTCAAGTAAAACAACAAAGGCAGTGATATGCTTAAGGAAAAAAACGAAAATTTGAAAACAAAATCATTAAAAACGAACCACAAATTTGGACAATATATAACATCAAAATTGAGGCAATTTTTTCGTTATGCGTTAAATATGTCGCCCCGTGTAATATTGGTAATTTTACTAGATTTTGGCACTATTTCGAAGTACCCCTTGTAACTAACACAAGGTAACATGCAACAACAGCTCAATTTGAAGAAATGGCCGTTTTATTCCACATCTTAAGATAACGTAAACTTACCTTTAGAGTCCGGTATTGCTAACTGATCCAACACTTCCCCTTTTCAGTTCGACCTGAGATGAAAAAAGTTACCTGTTGTTTTCCGCGAAACAAGCCGTATAAACGACGGCCATACCATTTAGGGATGAGTTAAATTCCACTAAGCGAGTTCTAGCTTTTTCCTATAGAAAAAGACCACACATTGCTGATGTTAAAAAATGTAGTGTAATTAAAAATGTACAGTTTGTTGATTGGACGCTTATATATCGGGAATAAGTTACGTTTCGATGTTTAAGGTGGTCGTAGAATCAGGGCCGTTTCTGAGTGGTCTGCTGGGAGTGCCCCCGCACAAGGGCGGCCAAAGGTATAGGGCGGCGAAAGCCGCCTGCAGTTTCACAGAAAAAAATGTTAGACGTAAAAAAAAATTCTAGGAGTTTTCATAAATATGAAGGGTCAAATAAGAATGGTAAATTCAGTTTTAAAAAAAAATTATGCAGTAGCTGTCAAGAATAAGGCAGCCGCCCTTTGTGTTAATTAGAGATTTCTTTTTAGATGGATAAGTATCGGAAAAATAAAAAGAATTCTCAACGGAGGTGGCAACCCACGTCAATTACATTTTGTCTTAGGTTTACTCAAAAAATTAAAACTAATTGATATTATTTGAATAATTATGTAGGTATAGTTGAATTCACATAAACTTTTAATGCCGTGACATTTCAGTTCTGTCATACTTGTCAAATACTGCAGCAACTCATAAAATATAATTTTCTAATGGCTAAATTTAATTAGTATAATTGTACTGCACACAAAGGATGTCTATCTTGTATTATTTTATGCGATTAAAAAGAGATAGAAATAAAAAGAGTTGGCCGAACAATTCCAGAAAAGAAAAATTAAAAACACTGACCAATCTTGGCTGTATAAGAAATTTAGTAAGTTGGTGAAATCTAAAGTAACTAGACAATGACAAGTCTTGACATTTGGCATTAAAACTTTATGTGAATTTAACTATAGGTCTTATTAATTTGGTAGAAGGGTAGGTGGGGGCAAAAATACTCACAGGGCAAAAGAACGCACCCTATTTAAATTTGCCGCCGAGGTCCGGTTTCAAATGCTGTTACAAATAACTTTTCCGACGCCGAAAAAAAGTACCCAGACATTTTGATTACGAATTAATAGATGACCTCATCGTCGAGACCAAACAGAGTTTCAATGTGAATTTTTATTTTTCGATTTTGGATATTTTTTTTTTGCCAAGGGAAACCCTTTATGGGCACCGGTTACTTGTTCTTTGGATATTGCGATAGAATCAATTAAGGAGAGATTCGTTTCACTTAATAAGTGTAATGAAACTTTTCGGGTTTTGTCGAACTTCTATGAAGCTAATGCCATAAATAACGAGAAATTGTTAAAATCCTGCAAAGATCTTGATATAGCGCTTCAATAGCAAGGAAGTCCCACAAACAAAGATATTGATCGCTCAGAGCTCGACCAGGAAATTTTGTCGTTCCGAGAAATTTTTCCAATAAAACGTACAAAATAATAATTGTAGATGCGCTAAAATTCATAGCTGAAAAAGATTTCATCTCATCATTTCCAAATCTTTGTGTTGCGCTGAGAATTTTTATTACTCTGCCGGTTACTGTTGCATCTATCGAACGTAGTTTTTCAAAGTTAAAATTAATTAAAAATTACTTGCGGTCAATTATGTCCGAAGAAAGGATTAGTGGCTTGGCCCTTATCGCCATTGAAAGCCAAATTGCTGAGTCCCTCTGTAGGTAAGTATGAATAAAAGAAAAATATTAAAAATAGACACCTATTAAAGATTTATTTTTCGGAGAATTGCTTTACGCAATAATTTCAGGTAGGTAATTGTAAAATAGTAACTGATTTGATTTAAAGGGTAGCCAGTTCATATGTCGCACAAGGGCGGCCAACAGGCCAGAAACGGCCCTGCGTAGAATAATGCTTAAATGTGAGAAACTATACTTCATTTTGATGGTGGATAGTTTCTTAAAAACAATTAGCCTGGCTAATTTATTCCCATAGATACTTGACTTATCTCACTAGCAATGATCTTCTTCAACAAGGACGATCGTCCAGCTCACCACAAAAATTTTTTGGTGTTTATTGTTTAAGTTGAACGGTGAGTAGAATAAACCAGTTTATAAAAAATAATAACTAAGTACTTGTTATGCTTCACAAATTTAATCAGTTTCCTGATACGTATTTCGGCCCTTTCGGGTCATTTTCAAAAATATACTATATATAGTACTGAGTATCTTCTTGAAAATGACCCGAAAGGGCCGAAACACGTGTCAGGAAACTGATTAAATTTGTGAAACATAACAAGTAGATATTATTTTTTCTTCCTGGGCAATGGAACCACAGTTTCACTAAGCATGTAGCCCAACACAAATTAATTATAAACCAGTTTAGGTTAATTAGCTCTCCTATTTCCAATAACAAACATTTACCATCATTTGTAATATTATTAGTTTAGCCAATTTAACTACTGTGCAATAGGTTGGCAAAGCATGCGCTCACAGAGAGAGAACTAATCCAGCAGCTTGTGCTTAAAAACACATGGCATGGCGGTAAATTATAATATGGCAACGCAGCATTGAACGCGAAACATGTGCAGGCCTGATTGGCTGTTCTTCAATATTTGGGCGGCGAAACTCTTGTATGTTGTTAGGTTTGTTCATAGCGTTTTTCATTGGTAAGTTTGGTGCATGTCCAATGTATTTTTATGTTTTTAGCATTAAGTAGTTAGTAGTAACATGTTTTATTTAGCAAAAAGCTACAATTAAATATTTTTTAATACATTTTTTAACACATTTTTAAAGATTTATTTTTAAATTTTAAAACGCAACCTTCTTTTAACAAGAAACAGACAGAAAAGTTAAACATTTTGCAAATTGTATCAAATATTACGTATTATTTTGTTTTTTAATTAAATATAATTTTAAAATTTTTTAAACAGTTTTAATGATTTTTGAGATTTCATAGAATTTTCCAAATTATTATATGTACAGGGTTCCCCATTTAAAACGAAACAGGCTAAATATCTGGTTCCACGTTAATTAAAAAAAAAAAACGCTCGGACCCGTCGATTTTTATTTCGAGGGGACATCTTTTGCGTATATTGTTAATATTATTACTTCAAGCCCCTAGGAGGGAGGGGGGGGGGGGGGGGGCGTAAAATCTAAATCTTAAATGGATACCCCTATTTTATATAATTTTTTTGGATTCTGCATAAAATTCTGAACATTTTTTAATAAAAGTATTATTAGTCTATACTATGGAGGGCTTTAGGTTAGGAGTCCGATCGCAATACATTGGTTTCGGGCAAAGTTTTGGATCGGTAAAGCAGCTTTAAAAATGGCCGTCAGGGGCGCATGTGTTCCTTTAAATCTGTAAAATGCATGGGTTCTTATGGGATAATCAACTGTTTTATTGAATTTAGTTAACTAAAACCCTCTACAGGCTGAGATATGTATATATTATATCTAATAAAGCTTATTTTATTAATTATTGGATAAAAATACCGCTGACGTCTATCAAAACCTTTAAAAAGTCAAACACTTGACGATCACTGCGCCGCGACCGGGAAACAGCGAACTACCTACTAAACAGGGACGTAAATTTAAAGAACAGCCATTTTCGATCGGACTCCTTCCTAAAGCCCTCCATAGTCTATACTTAACAGTTTCCGAGATATTGACTCTTGAAAAATGACATTTTTGAACTTTGACAGCGTCTAGCTTTCTAACTGTACGTCTTAGAGTAAAACGGCTTACATGTCCTTATCTGAACATCCGGTTAAACCGGTTGTAAGAAATATAGTACTTCTGGTTTAACCGGAAGTTGACACTATTGGAAAGATAATAAAAATCGAAGATAGGGACATGGAAACCGTTTTACTCTAAAGACGTACAGTTAGAAAGCTAGACGCTGTCAAAGTTCAAAAATCTCATTTTTTAAGAGTCAATATCTCGGAAACTGTTTAGTATAGACCAATAATGCTTTTATTAAAAAATGTTAAGAATTTTATGCAAATCCAAAAAAAATATATAAAATAGGGGTATCCATTTAAGATTTAGATCTTACCCCCCTCCCTCCTAGGGGGTTGAAGTAACAAGATTGACAATATACGCAAAATATGTCCCCCTCGAAATAAAGATCGACGAGTCCGAGCGTTTTTTTTAAATTAACGTGGAACCAGATATTTAGCCTGTTTCGTTTTAAATGGGGAACCCTGTATACTGTATACTATCAAACCTTTATAAAAAATAGATTTATAAGCTTATCCACACAAAAATTTTGCTTAGTTCTTGTTTTATTATTATGATGGTCAATTGGTCATAATTAAAAGAACAAAAAAATTTTAAACAATCAGGCAAAAAATTATTTTTAATTTTATGTATAAAGATACATAAGTACTAAATAAAAAATTAAATTTCTGACATTCAACCAATCTAAATATTTCAACATAAAATTAATTTTTGTATATTTGTCACAATTTAAAATTGTAAATTGTCTTATTTTGTAAAATTTGTAAGTTATCAAATATTTCCTCACTAGCACAATATAAAATAGAAGAACAATAAAAAAATGGGGTAATAATATAATAGTATTAAATACAGTTTTTTTAGAAAACAAACTTAAATTAGAACTGATTCTTTTAAAATAACCCACTTTTCCGGCAATCTTCGATAAAATACTTCGAAAATAATTAAAAAATTTTAATTTTGAATCAATGATTATCCCTAAATATTTAAAACTGTTAATTCCAATTTATCGCCATCAATTACAACATTTTATATTTTAACAATTTAAATTATTACCCATAACCATACATTTAGTTTTTGAAATATTTAATTTTAATTTATTTACTTTTAGCCAATTTAATAATATTATATTTATCTCAGAATTTAGAGACCATCAAAAATATTAAAAACATTAATGTAAATTAAGGTGTCATCAGCAAACATTTGTAACTTACACATTTTTAAAACTAAAGGCATATCGTTAATGCATAAAATAAATAATATTGGACCTAGTATACTTCCTTGATTCCTATATTATTTATTTTTTTATTTGAATATGTTTTTGATATTTTTGTTTTTTTATTTTAATTTTACCAATGAATAACCCCATTAACACTGTATTTTTGCAAGCCATAATGTTAATAAACCATTACGATCCCCGTACCAGTTTAAAATATGGTGAATGCGATGGTAAAAGGTCTTAGCCCAGTCCTGTCTCTGGGGCCCACATTTTAACGTGAAATAGACCGGCTGCCATAAATGACAGGTGACTTTACCACGATGCATAGGCGTAGTTAGACGGTCAACACTGGGGGTGCTGAAGTCCAGTGGCGGCTCGTAACATGTTAACGTGGGGGTGCACAAGCGAGCGAAAATTTTTTTAATACCACGCCCAAATTTGGTCAATAATTTTTAGTAAATATTTTAATGTGATGTTAATAGCAGATTTATGTCTTTCAATGTTCTTGACAATCACTTTCTCCTCCAACGGTAACTTGCTAAAAGATTTTTTCGAAAATTCCACGGTGTATTTTATATCCGACGACGCACTCATTGTTTTTCGTGTTTATTTAACTTTAAACTTTAACTGAATTCAATAAAACCATATTAAACCTTAATAAACAAAAAAAAATAGTTAAAATACCGGCTAAAAATTTCCGCGAATTTGAACGACTACGACTGGTTAAATTTAAATTATCAAATTAATGCAGAATTGCAGAACATGACATACACAAGCTAATATGCCGCTCTCGTATTTTACGAGATTTTTATGATCATAGACCCGCTCTGACACGTAAACTGGGCGTGAACTACACGGTACACGCAGAGAAATTTTAAACAGAATCCGCTACTACCTAAATACTTGAATTTGTACCAGAATTCAAATGCTTGAAATATTAATATGAAAAATTCATTACATATAAGGTATATTATAAAAATAGGTTAGTTCTAAAATTAGCCTATATATTGTAAATATTTTTTGGAGGTGCTAATTTAGATTTCGGGGGTGCTTAGCACCCCCAAGTACCCCCCTAACTACGCCTATGCCACGATGCACGATAAAGAAATTTGACATCCATATGAAGGTGCTCTAGACAAGGTAGTATTACTATCAAACGAATTATGTTACTTAACACAACGTTTCGGTTAGTTAGTATCTCTAACCGTTTTTAGTTGTAAACTTAATTCTAATTATAGGGCTACTAACTGTCTTAAATACTATCCATGTGCAATGGAGGTCGATGACTCAGTCTACGTGCTTACTGGAGTATGAAGTTGGAGCTGTTTGATTTGGACAAGAAGAGGCATCCAAATGTTGGAGATATCTATACTTGGTGTACTATATATGTGGGTATTTTGATTCATGAAAGCTGCTTCTTTAAATTAGCGCTTTCGCCAGTACTGTTTCGTGTCCAAAACCTGGGCTTCTGACCACTGCATATTATGATGTTGGTTAGTCCAAATATTTTTCGTTGTACCTTGAAGTTTTACCTCTGTGGGTATGTAGTTTCAGATGTTGTTTAACTCGTACGGGAAGGGACATTTTTAAAGAAACAATGTCCCCTGGGGCATGTAGGTGATTGCCCTTATTGTAAAATTGATCATGTATGGGCAAATTGTTGTTCCTTCATATTTTAAATCCGGCCTTTTAAAATTATGTTTGTGAGATTTTATATGGCCAAGGCATAATCTAAACGAGCAAATAAATATACATTTAAATTTAGGCCGAAAACAAATATTGTGGTTTACGGTATTTTAAAGTCGAGGACCAATTTATAGCCAATAAATTACCATTAAGTAGAAAATTTAATTCATTTGTTGTTTAATGTATCGTGACAAACAGTAATTCAGGCTAAAATTGTAATTTTTATGCCTATCACTGACAAAGTTTACCTACTGTGTTTTTGTGCGTACCGTTTTCTTTTTAAAATAATTTTTAGCTTAAAAGTAAACAGTGGCGAAACTAGGAGTATTTTCTAAAAGGGGGCTTTCCGCTGGACAATGTAAATATTAGGTAGGTATACAGAGGGTCTCCGGTAACCGTCCATTAGAATATTTCTAAAATTAATTCCATGTGACTCCTGCAAATTTAGATAAAGAGGTTTTAAGAGACGCTCTTTTCAATTGAAACAACAGCGACCATATGAGACTTCCGGTTATACCGGAAGTTATCTCAAACTTAGTACTTATTTTAAATGGAGCACCCTATACAGTGTGACCAGTAAAGTCCGCATCATATGGGAATTTTTTTTATTTATAGCTTTATTCGAAATTTGACTGTGGCATCAAGTTCTGCTTAGATCGAGATGAAAATTAAGCAACAAAGTAGTAGTCACGTGATTTGCATTATCTGTCAAATTTTAATTTTTTCCAAAAAATAATTCGAAAGTGGGATTATTTCTGAAAATATCGAAAAAAGTTATTGGAAGAAGTTTTTGTAAATGCAGTTTCTAGCCTACATGCAAAATTTCAGCTGCATAAGATAATTTTGATTTTTTACCCATATTTTGTCGTAGTAAACGTGTTTTTGGTGCATCGTTGTAATTATTTTTTGGAAACTGCACTTAAATAATAAAAGACAATTTTTACTTTTTTTTATGACATAGCTTAATAACAAATTTTAATAAAGGGGTTTTAAATTAAATCGTTGAAAATAGATAAACTTTACGTTAAGTTAAATTAAAATTTATTTTTCACTTAATGAACACTTTACTGATGACACTGTGTTCTTTTTGTCCTAATATTAAGGTGTATCAAACTAGGTTTTCAAAAACACTTATTTTATAAAGTAACCTTATACAGGATCAAAAACAAATAAACTTTGCATCACATGCGACCAAATTTTATTAGCCCAATTTTGATTTTGTAGAAAGACACACATTTAACAGGGCGCTACTTTAAAGAAAATGTATCTGCAATAAAACATTGTCAAAACTAAAAAGTTTTATGTAGGTTGCGTTGAGTCTTATTTTCCAAAAGTGGTGCAATTTACAAAATATGGGTAAACAATCAAAATTATCTTATGCAGCTGAAATTTTGCATGTGGGCTAGAAACTGCATTTAAAAAAACTTTAATAAATAACTTTTTTCGATATTTTCAGCGGACTTTACTGGTCACACTGTATACATACTACTACAGTATTTTTGTAACTAAAAAAAATTAATTCACGGTTTTTCGCGTTTTTTTTATAACTTGTATTTTGTATGTAAATTTGATATTATGCTTAACATATTTCTATAAATAAAACAACTTTGAAGATTTGATGCTTTATTTAAATAGGTATTTTCTCGGCTTTTTGAAACCTAAAGCTAAACAAAACGTTAAAAGAATCGTCTGAAGATCTATCGATTCCAGATGACCGATCTATTATAGTAAAAAACTTGGATACTAAGTTGCGCAATGGCCCAAGTCGTCTTTTAAAACGGCCGTGCACTAAGTAAGGAGGTATGCTTGTACACACACAAATTACCTATAATCGTTTTATTGGCAACGAGTTTTGAGGTTTGAATTTTTTTATAATATATCCAAATTTTATGTTTTTACTTCTAAAATATTTTACCAAGTTCGACATTTTTTTTTCCTACGACCACCTACGAAAACGACAATAACAGCACGGTAAACTTGGCTAGAAAGTGCTAAATATCACACGCGTGTTGAAAAAAAATATTTCAACACGAGTGTGGAAATACAAAGCTCACTATATTTAATTTAAACAGGTGTTAATTTGATAACAAAACTATTTATTAAAAATAAGAAACTTACGGGACACGTGGAGTGAATTGGGGTGATGGGTGGGGTAAAGTACACTAGGGCATTACTGCAAATTTAAAAAAATCCCTTTTTTCGTTATTTTTGGGAACCTAAGAGTATTTATGATAAAAATAATATTATTAAAAAGGGAAAATAATAATATGTCAGGCAACCCACCAACTATCATGTTTACATGTCAACTGAGTTGAACCACAGAAAAAAAAGGGGCAACTATAGAGCAGAAATAGAATACCCTAGGAAATACCGATTTATAATTTTGCCATTATCTCGGATAAAAATATCCATAAAATGTTTAAGGATATGGGACAAGTGAATACGCTTTATGTAAGTAAATTTATTTTAGCTATATTTAAAACAAATCGAATAAGATATAACTTTTATAATTATTAACAAGCTATCGATATTTAACTCCATCTCTATCTTTCTATAATGTTGAGCAAATGTTGAGGTTATGTTGTAGTTTTGTGTTATGTTGTTTTCGTAGGTACCTATGTTATTGTTTTATTAAAAGAATGCAAGCAGCTAAAAGTTCAGAAACGAAATTTATTTACTGTACATAGATATAGTAAGTATGATGTGCGTAAGCAAATAGGAGAAAAAAATATTAGATTTATTTAAATCTAGGTAAGTTAAAATGTGTGGGCACTGTTTTTATTTTTTTCAACTCTAGAGTTGAAATTAATTTTTCAACTCTAGTGTTGAAAAAATGTGATTAACACAATGGTGATACCTACAAACTATTAAAAACAAATCAAACTCTTTTTGATTATATTGTATGGTCGTAGGAAAAATTGTGTACATTACTCGTGTGAAAGTGATTTTCTCACACTCGGACAATTTTCGCACTCGGCTGACGCCTCGTGCTAAATACCTCCTCGTTTGATAAGTACCACTTTCAACACTTGTTATGTAATATACTATTATGACAATTAATTCATTCTTTTTTCAAGTTTTCTACTTCTACACTGTGACCAGTAAAGTCCGCATCATATGGGAGCTTTTTTTATTAATAACTTTATACCAAATTTGACTTTGGCATCAAGTTCTGCTTCGATCGAGATGAAAATTAAGCAAAAAAAATAGTAGTCGCGTGATTCGCATTATCTGTCAAATTTTAATTTTTTCCAAAAAATAATACAAAAGTGGGGTTATTTCTGAAAATATCGAAAAAAGTTATGAGAAAAAGTTTATTTAAATGCATTTTCTAGCCCACATGCAAAGTTCTAGCTGCATCAGATAATTTTGAATAATTTTTTCACCCATATTTTGTAAATTGCACCACTGTTGCAAAATAAGACTCAACGCAACCTACATAAAACTTCTTAGTTTTGACAATGCTTTATTTTAGATACATTTTCTTTAAAGTAGCGCCATACTAAATGTGTGTTTTTCTACAAAATCAAAATTGGGCTATTAAAATTTGGTCGCATGTGATGCAAAGTTTATTGGTTTTTGACCCTGTATAAGGTAACTTTATAAAATAAGTATTTTTGAAAACATAGTTTGTGTCTGAAAGTAATACACCTTAATATTAAGACAAAAAAGAACACAGTGTCATCAGTAAAGTGGAAAATAAATTTTAGTGGTGGGTAAAAAATCAAAATTATCTTATGCAACTGAAATTTTGCATGTGTGCCCGAAACTGCATTTAAAAAAACTTTTTCTAATAACTTTTTTTGATACTTTTAGAAATAACCCCACTTTTGAATTATTTTTTGGAAAAAAATTTGACAGATGATGCGAATCACGTGACTACTATTTTTTTGCATAATTTTCATCTCGATCGAAGCAAAACTTGATGCCAAAGTCAAACTTCGAATAAAGCTGTTAAAAAAAAATCCCATATGATGCGGACTTTACTGGTCACACTGTATAGGGTGCTCCATTTAAAATAAGTAAGTTTGAGATAACTTCCGGTATAACCGGAAGTCTCATATGGTCGTTGTTGTTTCAATTGAAAAGAGCGTCTCTCAAAACCTCTTTATATCCAAATTTGACGGTTACCGTAAGACCCTCTGTATAAGTACCTACCTAATGTTTGCATTGTCCAGCGGAAAGCCCCCTTTTAGAAAATACTCCTATTTACTCCACAGTCATTTTCCTATTGCTACCAAAAGTGTTCCGCCACCACAAAAAGGTTGAGAACCACTGGATTAGGGTATCGATACCACGAAGACAAATAATAGAAGACGTGTAATGTAGCCAGGTCCATTTTTAGACGCGTCTCGTCATATCGTGACTCATCAGTAAGGCAAGGATCTGACAAAATGAACGAAGCCAAAAGTGCAAAAGTAATAAAAAGGACAAGTATTAAGTGTAGAGGTGCTGGTATGCTTTAAGAGTGTCTAAAAAGGATACTAGATGTCGCTACTTACTATACTTGCTTAAGAGTGTCTAAAAAGGATACTAGATGTCGCTACTTGCTATCCTCTCCGATATACCTTGTATATATTGACTTTGTGTTAATATATATTCTTTTAGTATTAACTCGTTTGATAAATACAATGTATACGACTGCCGCAAAAGGCAATATTATATCCCAGTAAGCATATAACATTAACAATATTTTAACTACGTAATGTATCTATGCTACACCAAATATGGGTATGATAGGAACATTAGGTATTACGAATGTTTTCAAAAAATCCTTTTTTAACATCTGCGTCATTGGACCAACGATTTAAGAATAATTTATGGGTTAATTGTAGATTCAAAATCAATATTTTTATAATACAGCTAATTTTCATCATCATCATCTTTATAAAAAAAGTTTGGAATTTAAGTGCTACTCATTGCAACCAAGAGATAATAGTTTGTAACAATTTTTTTTTAAGTATTAAAGGAAAGTAAAGGTATTGATTGCATTGGCAAGATATGGACTTCTTTTTTTTGTAAGTTAAAATTAATTTATGAAAGCAAGTTCCATAATAATAATAATAATAAACGTCTTATATTATGATAAACAAAGAAAACAATTACAAGACTAACAATAATAGGCAGATAAGCAAAAGTGGGGCGCAGTCTAGCCACAAGGGCTACTCTACTGAACCACACACTGCTTGCTAAAATAATAATAAAAATATATATAAAGAATTATGAATGTAGGTACAGATATTATATAAATATCGTAGAAAGGAGAAATTTAAAAAAATGGTTCAAATAGTTAACATTTCTAGAAAAAAGAAAAATACGCCACAATCTAACCTGATGGAGAAGACACAATTACATGATTCGAAGAATGACCTGCAAAACATTGATAAAAAATAATAATTTAACAAAAATAATGAGCAAAGTTGTTCATTTTGAAAACTGAGTAGATATTTTTTATATTGCAATTTAAATTTGTTATCATCAAGGAAAACCCTGTAGGTACCTAAATGATTTCTGAAAAATGGCACTCTGATGTTGGGGCACCGTCAACCTATTAGGAAAGATCGATGTCACGGGAATGTATATTTTCACGTAATACAAACCTACTTTTTAAAGAAAGAGGCTGAGCCGGCTTCTTTACAGTTTTAACCAAAAAATTCCCCAAATGTAAAGTTATACGGTTGTTCATTACTAGCCACTTAAGATTTTTTAACGTATGAGAAATACGATCAAATTTTCCAAGTCCAAAAATAAGGCGTGAGCAAGTATTCTGTACCCTTTGTATCCTATTCCTGTCTGCTACATCAAGGCATGGCCCATAAATGAAATCACCAGTAGTTAAAGCTGGATAAAACGAGACTCTCACATAGCATTTTACGTAATTTAAAATTTAGGACATGACGGTTATTGTATAATACTCCTAAAGACATATACGACTTCTGAATTAGTTTTTTGTACTGATACTGGCGCCACTGTTTGTCTCCCATTATTTTTGGTTCAAGGTACTGGGCAGCACCGTTTCCTAACTCCCCAAGAACTGATGAGCATCAAAATGGATTATACCCCAGTTTGAAAAACGGTGATTAAATAAAGTTGTTATAAGTAATTTCAATTATCGATTACTCCCCAATAGAAAGAATAACCCACTTACAAATTAATATGAAAATCTATTATACTTTCCTCTGAATAAAATTTATAAACGGATGCATACCGGCAATGCAGAAATGACTAATTAACACAAATATTTAATAGTTTTAATGATATAATATAACGATTTCTACTAACTCTCGAATAGTAGGTATGGCACGAATGTCTAGAAAATATATAGACCATTTAGTTTGACCGCATCTTTGATCGTTAATTATTATTAACAATTCTATTTTAATAAATCTAGGTCGCAACATAAGGAAGACATGAAGTACAATGAGTTAATGCGAGATTTTTTTTTTGATTGGAAATTATTAAGTTTGATGTTTCAATTTTTTACGGTTTAATTTAATTTTAATTTTTAATTGTATGGAATAATGTGGCCTGTATACATAAAAATCTGCTGCAATCAAAAGTGTATAGCCTTAAATGTTTTTTTTTATTAAAAGGAACGGTCAAATTCCAGTACAACTCGCGTGAGAAATGTGCCAGAGTTTAGACCCGTGAAACATTAAATTTTCCAGGGTGCAGAGTTCAACATAAGGAGCAGAAGAAACGGGGTAACTTCACGTTATTTAAGCCGGGCGCTGGCCTGTAAAAGATGCCCAAAAAATATCGATAACTTTCACTTTAATTTTTCCGAACTATGGGTGTGCAGTATTATCTTTTACAAATGCAAAAGTAATGCAAATAAAGTCAAAGTCAAAGTACTATTTGCTACTTAGACAAATCGGTTAATGATATACAGTGAGTATCAGCTAAATGGAATAAATTCGATAATAATTACATGGGGGTGTGTCCGAAAAAAAGCTCGGACACGTCGATTGGTATTTCCAGTTGCGCATTTTTTCAATAAATGTTTTTTTATACAGGGTGTGTCATGTAACAGTGGCAATACCAACTTTCTTAGTTTAAATGCAACACCCTGTATATTATTCAATTTTTGGATTCTTTAGAAAATTTTAGATATATTTTACGTATAATATTTTTTACCTATCTTCAACTGTTTCGGAAATATTAAGCGTTTTCAGATTTATTACATTTTTTTAGCGCTTCTTTTTACTGATATATGAAATAAAAAAAAGGTATAATAGCTATTTATGATATAAGTGTGAACATAACTCGTTTAAGGCACGCATATGAAATTTGCGGAACGAGCCAAGCGAGTTTCCCAATTCATATGAGTGCCTTAAACGAGATATTTTCTTACGTACCTATATCATACAAGATTTTTTCTACGAGCGTGTAAAAAGTACAAGATTTTTTCTACGAGCGTGTGAAAAGTTAGACTTTTCACCCGGCGTGTAAAAAGTAATTTACTTTCCACACTAGTGCGTTTTGTTTAAAACTCCTGACCTTAGCAAATTGTTGTATGTCTGCATGACAGTATAGTTGTCAGTGTTATTGTCGTTTGAATTTCGTTAACTGCAGAAAAATGGTTTATTTAACAGAAATGCACAAAAAACAATTCCTGATCCTGATCCAGCAAACCCACAACTTCCAGCGAATATGATATGGTTTCAGCAAGATAGAGCACCGCCCCATTACCAAATCAATGTCCGTTTTACCTCAACCGAGTATTTCCAAATCGGTGGATAGGGAGGCGTGGATCGATGGAATGGCCAGCGCGATCCCCTGATCTGACGCCATTAGACTTTTTTATATGGGGTTATGTCAAAAATATTGTATACAAAACTAAACCCCTCGACTTGGCTGACTTAAGGAAACGAATAACGCTTGCGATTAGATCGGTCACGCCTGTACGCGCGTAATATTACAAGAAATTTCTATTTAAGATTAGGATGTTGCCAAGACGTTCGCGGCGAGTACTTTCAACATCTCCTACATTAATGTTTTTTTTTTGTTTTTTACATTATCAAGAAATAAACAGTATTACTTATTAGTTTTTAAATGTGTTGTTATCGTTTGCAATAAATGTGAAAACACTTAATATTTCCGAAACACTTGAAGATAGGTATATAATATTGAACATAAAATATGTCTAAAATTTTCTGAAGAATCCAAAAATTGAATAATATACAGGTTATTGCATTTAAAATAAGAAAGTTGGTATTGGCCACTGATACGTGACACACCCTGTATAAAAAGTTTTTATTGAAAAAATGCGCAACAAGAAATACCAATCGACGTGTCCGAGCGATTTTTAAAGACATGCCCCATGTATTTATTATCGAATTTATTCCATTTGGCTGACGCGCACACTGTATATAAATAATAATAAATAATTTTATAAAAACACATTAAAATAAAATTTAATTTAGGAGACACAACAAACTGGCAAATTCATACCCAATATACAGCATCCAGGCAATCATTACCAATAGACTAACAGGTACTAATTCAAGGTGTAAAAGCTGTGGTCTAGTAAATATTTCTTTTAACATATTTATTAATTATAGTTAAGAAAATTAGTTTTAGATTTAGTTAGTCTGAATCGCTAAGCCACTGTCCTGTCTGAGCTTCATGCGTTGTAGCTGTGGATATCTGATCTGTTGTGCGTTTGCACAGTTTCCCGACAATATAGCCCCATAAGCAATAATATGATATTAAAAAAGACCGAAATAAGGCGATTATAAAACGTCAAAAGTCACACATTTACGCAAATATCTTAGAAAACATATTGTACATGACAATTTTCATTTTATTACAGTTATGTGGGCCTCCAAGGATAAGCAACTATCCAGAGTGATACCCAATAACTTGAACAGGATTAGGTAGATACCGTGCGAGCAAAAATTATCATCAAAGAGGGCCTTGCATCTAACGACGTAATGCTTAGCCGTAGGGCTTAATACCTGTTGGGTGTCAGTAACTACCTGAATTAACAATTAATCAGTTATTCCGTCATCTTTGACAGTCGTTACAAGTAATTTGATTCATCGCTAATTTTTTCAATTTCTTGAACAATTCACAGAATGGGCTTTACGGAACAGCACAAAACATTCTTCATGGTTGAAGGGTATTTTCGAAACGGGGTTAGAGTAAATGGTAAGTGGCAATACAATCCGGGTTTGTGCATGGACGATTTTCACGCACATTTTCCTAACGTTGCTTTTATTGTTGCGGATTTTTATCATTGCCTGAAAAGAACCGTGACTGTGTTTAGGGAAACACGTTTTATACAACACAAAAAAGGAACAGGAAAACCATCTGTAAGAACAGAAAAACTTGCTGCAAATGTTCGTGAAATAATGCAAAATACGCCAACAAATTGTATAATACGCCTGTCCCAAGAAGTAAGAAGATCTGATGGAACATGCAGGACTATTCTTAAGAAGCATCTAAATTTATTACCTTATAAAGGGCAAGGTATTCCAAGAAATACAAGCCGCAGATTTTGAAAGACCCAGGAATTACTCTCAATGCTTTACCCAAAATTTATTGGAAATAAATGATTCATTAGACCTGACATTTTTTTCGGATGAAGCCTGGTTCCACCTCTCCGGTTGTGTGAATTCTCAGAATACAGGCATGTGGAATAGTGAAAATTCCCATTTTTTTGTAGAGTCCACATTGCACCCTCAAAAAATTGGTGTCTGGTTAGCTGTTTCCGAAGAATTTCTTTTTTCCATGACACAGTTACAGCACAGCGGTATAGAGACAATATTTTGAATCCATCGGTGGCCAATTTCAGCAATTTATGTAAATATTATTCTTTTTCTTTCTGTATATTCTTACTTTGTTAATTTTGTAAACAATAAAAATGAATTTGTATTTGTCTACTTATTTTATTACTCATTAGTTTGGCGTCACGTCACAATATAAATTTGACAAAATTTTAACCTAGATTTGATTAGATATATCGTCCCCATATCATTGTGATCTAAACCAAGCGCCACGTTTTTTAATCCAACCCCTCTTTAATGCAAATAATATTTGCTCGCAGGGTACAACGACCATCAAGCAAAGAGTTTCATTCATCATTCATCATTCATAAACGTACTTTTGCGACGAGCCGACCGACATCTCACTGTGTATATAATATATTATGACATGTGTATGAATACTAATTTTTAAAACAAAAATCATGGCACCAAATCAGTTACTTTAGAGACCTGGTACTGTGGTGTAATTTTATTTTGTTACAATGTTTAGACAAGTTAAAAAAAAAAAAAGAGAAAAACGCTTATTATTCTAAATTAAAAATCGGTGAATATTTTCACGTGGGTTCGAAACTAGTGGACATTTGGCATTTCAAGTATTATCTGCCTTTTACGATAAAGATAATGAGACGTCTATCTTACTCATCTTTGTAGGGCAGGTAGATACATTAAAATTTATACTAGCACGCTACTGATTGAATAACACATTCTCCCACGAAAGAAATCTCAACACAATGGCATATAAAAATGAAGGTTTAACACCCTGTATAAAAATGCCTATAAAGACGACGGGAATATTTTAAAACACGTTTTGTTCTCTGAGACAGCATCAATGTTGCGAAAGAATACAATTTACAATTGTAATTCGACAGCATCATCCTTGCTTGGACTTTTTTCGGGATTGACGTAAATGGACATAGTATAATATCGACACAGGCGTCGAAGATGAAACACCATTAGACATTGAATATAAAGGGAGAAAAAACTGTTCACATTTTGTCCCGATCAGAAATGGTTTTCAACAGAAATCAACGATGAATGATGTGCGTGTTTTTTTTTAAATTTTTTAATCGTGAAATTTTTGATTAACAAATAACATCACATTATAATTTTTGAGGGAAATCATTGTGGCAACGCTGTACGGGCGTTTTGCGAATCTTGTCTACTCGCGAAAAAAACAATATTATTGACATTATTTATTTTCCAACCGGTTGGAGAGAACTTTCAGAATTCTATCTGCAACAGAATTATTGGGAATATTAAAGGACCCTTTCCTTGAAATCTAAAAAAGTCATATGGTTCCTTTAGTGAGACAATATGCTTAAGTAAATAACATTTTAATTAAACTTTCTTTGTTTTTTATAATCAAAAAAAAATGCCATTGTACTGGTCGTAGACGCGCAGCTTAAAACGTTGACATTTTTTCAAGCCATCTTCTTCTAACTTATCTGAATCTATGGTAGTACCGTCCGAGCAAAAATTATTTGCATCAAAGAGGGATTGGATTAAAAAACGTAGGGCTTGGTTTAGATCACAATGATATGGGAACGATATATCTAATCAAATCTAGGTTAAAATTTTGTCAAATTCATATTATGACATGATATGCCAAACTAATGAGTAATAAAATAAGTAGACAAATACAAATTTATTTTTGTTGTTTACAAAATTAACAATGTAAGAATATACAGAAAGAGAAAGACAAATAATTACATAAATTGCTGAAATTGGCCACCGCCATGCTCCAAGCATAAATTCACGCGTCTCTTCATATTTTCGAAAGTGTTGACCAGCATCTCTGGAGAAATGTTACCACATTCTTGGATAACCCTTTCTTGTAATTGTTGTAAATTTGCAACTGGTGTTTTATTTAATTATTTAATTAATTCACGAACGTTTGCCACAAGTTCTTCTGTTCTTACAGATGGCCTTCCTGCTCCTTTTTTGTGTTGCATAGAACCTGTTTCCTTAAACACAGCTACGGTTCTTTTCAGGCAATGATAAAAATCCCCAGCAATAAAAGCAACATTAGGAAAATGTTCGTGAAAATCTTCCATGCACAAACCCGGATTGTATTGCCACTCACCATTTACTCTAATCCCGTTTCGAAAATATGCCTCAACCATGAATGTTTTGTGCTGTTCCGTAAAGCCCATTGTGTGAATTGTTCAAGAAATTGGAAAAATTAGCGGTGAATCAAATTACTTGTAACGACTCTCAAAGATGACGGAATAACTGATTGATAAATAATTCAGGTAGTTACTGACACCCAACAGGTATTAAGCTCTACGACTAAGCATTACGTCCTTAGATGCAAGGCCCTCTTTGATGCAAATAATTTTTGCTCGCACGGTATTATTAATTCTTGAAAACTACCGTAGAATGGGGTTATTTGGGATTGTGGGGGTTATTTGTGAAAAAAAAAATTATTCTGGCAATCCTGCCTTTCGCCACGTGGATCTCAACTGATCGGCATCGTGGCCTTGCGTTCTGGCATTGGCTAACCGTCCTCTCTGGTAATTGTTCACTCGCTGTGCGGTACTGTAGTATGTTTTGGAGCTCCCGAAAAAGCCGTTAGAAAAACGGCGAAAAATATTTATGTGCCAACTTCTTGTTCCTCGCGGTTTCCTTGTTATTTCACGGTAAGTTTAGGATCGTTGACTAATTGTTACATATTTCCAGATATCCTAAAAAAATTTTTGAGAATATTGACATTGAAGAGAATTTGTTATAAACATTTTTGTACTGTGGAGCAATTTGGGACAAATAACTAAATAGATTTTTTTTTTAATTTTGGACGATAAAAATGGTTAGAATATTCGTAAGAACTATCTCAGTAGTTACAGACGGGGAAAAATTATTATCCCTACAATTCCTACTCATGAAAGGAAAATCTACAAAAAGCACTAGAGGATACCAGGAAAAAAATTTAATAATCGAGAAGCCTGCCCTATAGGTACCTACTTAATAATACATTATAATTTTTAAAACAATTTTTGTGGTCCCAAATAACCCCATTTAAGTTTTAATGCTTTTTATACGAAATCCCAAATATCCCCACCCTATGGGGTAATTTGGGACAAGCCCTTAAAAACTTATATTACGCCCCCCTACTTGGGAGGGGGGACTAATACTTTAGGTAAATGTGGTACCTACCCCTATCCTTCCAAAAATATATCGTATATAATTTGATGTTACACGAGAAAAAAGTATTAATAAAAGTGTTAAAATTTTGTCCCGAATAGCCCCGTTCTACGGTACCTATTTTAAAAGAAGCAACAAAATGTAAAAATTTGGGGCACACGCTGAAGTTCAAACATGACTAAATCCCTTAAGGCTCATTTAATCGCGGCCTGATATTTTAAAAAGTTCCCAATCATAATTTAACCAATTATTTGGATTACCACCATTGTCGACCTCGAAGAACAGAGATTATTCAGGAATGCCAAAGACAATAAACATATACCAGTCTGAACAGTTATTCAAACTTACATGGTATTTAACAATTTTCTCCTGCAACAGGTGTTGTACATTACATGGTGGACAGTCTTCCGAACGGCGGAAATGAGGAAAATAAGCAGTGCGTTCTTTAGCATGATAAAAAGCTTCAATTTAATCAGTTAACAAATAAAGTTCTTGAGCTTCTGTATTATTCAACAATATCGTTTTGAATCAATCACTTAAGAGCAGTAACCCCCTTTACCACAATGAAAATTGCCGAACGTTTTGCTGGTCAAACGAAAAGAAAAAATAAAAATTGATATTTAGAAAATAAATTCTACTTTAAATACCCCATCCAGAAAAGTAAATGACGATCGAAAATATTCCCAAAATTTTTTTTAGAAATTTTTTTTATTTTTAGTAATTTTGTAATATCCTAAACAATTCTTTATTGGTCAAAAGCAAAATGACTTTCCCGGGTGTAGAATGTTGTACCAAACAATTTTTCTTAAAGCCATTTTTCAATATCGGCCTTACTTTTTTCTCAAAAAGTTTGGTCGCGTAAACCCACTTTACACGCTTAAATTCACTTTACGCGCCCAAACTTTTTGAGAAAAAAGTAAAGCCGATATTGAAAAATGGCTTTAAGAAAAATTGTTTGGTACAACATTCTACACCCGGGAAAGTCATTTTGCTTTTGACCAATAAAGAATTGTTTAAGATATTACAAAATTACTAAAAATAAAAAAAAATTCTAAAAAAAATTTTGGGAATATTTTCGATCGTCATTTACTTTTCTGGATGGGGTATTTAAAGTAGAATTTATTTTCTAAATACCAATTTTTATTTTTTATTTTCGTTTGACCAGCAAAACGTTCGGCAATTTTCATTGTGATAAAGGGGTTACTTCCTCTTAATGAAGAATCGATCGGACCCGTCAAATGAAATTTTTAAAATTAATTTTTTTAAAGAAAAAATATTATACAGGGTAGATCATAAAAATACTAATTGTAATGGCAGTGAATTTTAATCAAATTTGAATTTAGCTCTACTGATATTACATCTAAAATGGGGCTCGCACGTATACAGTGTGATCAGTAAAGTCCGCATCATATGGGATTTTTTTTTATTATTAACTTTATTCGAAATTTGACTTTGGTATCGAGTTCTGCTTCGATTGAGATGAGAATTAAGCAGAAAAATAGTAGTCACGGGATTCGCATTATCTGTAAAATTTTAATTTTTTCCAAAAAATAATTCAAAAGTGGGGTTATTTCTAAAAATATCGAATAAGGTTATTAGAAAAAGTTTTTTTGAACGCAGTTTCTAGCCGATATGCAGAATTTCAGCTGCATAAGATAATTTTGATTTTTTACCCACCACTAAAATTTATTTTTTCGGCAACCGTCCGGGAAGTACCCACTTCCCGGACGCTTTTCCTTTGAGAAAGTAGCATTTCTCCGGCCTAGTCCGGGAAGTACTGGCCTATTCCAGGAAGTACGTGCCTAGTTCGGGAAGTATGTACTTCCCGGACTAGGTCGGGAAGAATCATATCAATATTAAGCAATTGCTCGAATTTTATTATAAATATTAATATAAATAAGAATTAGAATGTTTCTGTTAGTACCTACCTATCTTCTGTTCGAATTTCAATATTTAATACAAATAAGAATTAAAATGTTCGAAATTTTGTTCTACAAAGAAATATAATAAAGAAATGTGTCTCATTGATTTGTTATTCCACACGGTTGCCGAAAAAATAGTGTACGCAACACGTCCGAAAACAGAGAAAGAAATTCAAAAGTGGGGTTATTTCTAAAAATATCGAATAAGGTTATTAGAAAAAGTTTTTTTAAATGCAGTTTCTAGCCGATATGCAGAATTTCAGCAGCATAAGATAATTTTGATTTTTTACCCACCACTAAAATTAATTTTTTCGGCAACCGTCCGGGAAGTACCCACTTCCCTGACGCTTTTCCTTTGAGAAAGTAGCATTTCTTCGGCCTAGTCCGGGAAGTACTTGCCTAGTCCGGGAAGTACGTGCCTAGTCCGGGAAGAATCATATCAATATTAGCAATTGCTCGAATTTTAATATAAATATTAATATAAATTAGAATGTTTCTGTTAGTACCTATCTTCTGTTCGAATTTCAATATTTAATACAAATAAGAATTAAAATGTTCGAAATTTTGTTCTACAAAGAAATATAATAAAGAAATGTGTCTCATTGATTTGTTATTCTACACGGTTGCCGAAAAAATAGTGTACGCAACACGTCCGAAAACAGTTTTTTTGAACTCGCCAGACTTCCAGGACTAGCCTACGGCTCGTCCTAGAATTTTGTCGACTCGTCCAATAAAACAGTATTTTCTGGACTTGTAACGTAAATTACTATTCCACTTAATGAACACTTTACTGATGACACTGTGTTCTTTTTGTCTTAATATGAAGGTGTATTATTTTCAGACGCAAACTACGTTTTCAAAAATACTTATTTTATAAAGTTACCTTATACAGGGTCAAAAACAAATAAACTTTGCATCACATGCGACCAAATTTGAATAGCCCAATTTTGATTTTGTAGAAAAACACACATTTACTTTAAAGAAAATGTATCTGAAATAAAGCATTGTCAAAACTAAATAGTTTTATGTAGGTTGCGTTGAGTCTTATTTTGCAAAGTGGTGCAATCATAGACAATTTACCTTTAGATACCTACAGCTTGTCTCCTGCGCAAACAAAAGTTACGTTTTATGGGTGAAAAAATACGTCCGAGCACATGACTCGTCGGTCAGCTGTCTTTATTCGGGGAACCTTCGTGCATGCGCACAAACCTCGTGTTATCGGCCGTCCTACTTTATCGACAATAATCGACGCGCTCAAGAATACTCGCCAGAACCGGCTCGGCCGCCATTTTTGTTGTTGTGTTTTAAGGTTTCTCTTCTCTGCGGATTCCTTGTAGTTTTCTAAAGTTTTCAGCTATCGGATCGGCTATCGTGGATTGTGGGACTGGTGTTTAATATTTATGGATTTCTGGTTTTTGTGTAGTTTAGTTAGTGAATTGTGTTTGTGCTTTTAGTGACTCGGATTGTAATATAAACAATGACTAGTACTAATTGCAGCCGTTGTATAATTGTATTATGCCCAAATAGGGGTAAAATAAACCCTCTATGGTGGCATATGAGCAAGAATTTAAATTTTAAAGCCCAGATCTGTCTATTTTCCCATTCGTCAAACGATAATGTTGCAGTGCGCATGTCTAATAGTTCCCAGTTTTGTTTACATGCGCGAGGCCATAAAACTGCCACATTCGTGATTATTGTTTGTTTATCTAAAGGTAAATTGTCTATGGGTGCAATTTATAAAATATGGGTAAAAAATCAAAATTATCTTATGCAGCTAAAATATTGCGTGTGGGGTAGAACCTGCATTTAAAAAAAATTTCTAATAACTTTTTTCGATACTTTCAGAAATAACCCTACTTTGAAATTATTTTTGAAAAAAATTAAAATTTTACAGATAATGCGAATCATGTGCCTACTATTTTTTTGCCTAATTTTCATCTCGATCGAAGCAAAACTTGATGCCAAAGTCAAATTTCGAATAAAGTTATTAATAAAAAAAAATCCTATATGATGCGGACTTTACTGGTTACACTGTAGAAATTTTCATTATTTTGGGTTGTGGAGAGAAAAGTAGAAGTCATAGGGAAGTCATTGATTATGTTCAATGAATAATTCCCTGATAGCAAGCAACTAAGTAGAGAACTTCCCGGACTAAAGATATTGTTACAAATGGTAGTCCTGATCCTGGTACCTATACCTGAGGAGTAAAAATTAACCTATTAGGTATTATGACTACACGAAGGTTCTCGTAGTTCAAGTACACAACTTGGACGTGACTATGATACCTACTCACCAAACCGCCGTGTATCTAATTGTATTTAAAAAGAGAAGTTTCATCCCTACAACAAGTAATTGTACAAGAGTTATTGGGCGATTATTCTGATTAGCGAAAGCAATTTTGTGAAATAATGATTGAGGTAACAGATAATCATCCATAGATTTGTTTTTCAGATGAATCTATGTTTACTTTATATGGTCAGGGCCAGGTTAATAGACAAAATTACAGATACTGGGCATACACACATTCCTCGCTGCTTCATAGAAAAGCACACCCGGTATAATGAAAAGGTTAATGTCTGGGCGGGAGTTGTTGAAGATAGGATAATCGGACGATTTTCCTTCTAAATTTCTTTCTGAATAAACAGGTTCTAGCTCTTGTCACTCCATTTCCAGACGATAATGATCCTGATTTAACTAGTGTATCCTTATGTTTTCAACAGGGTGGTGCCCCACTGCATTAGGCTGCTCAAGGGAGTACTTAACTACAATTTTTCCGGGGCGGGTAGGTAGAGTGGCCACCCATATCGCCCGATCTTAACCCACTATACTTTTTTTTTGTGGGCCTACATTAAAAATTTAGTTTAAAGATCTTAGCCCAAACTCGATAGATACGCTTATGGGATCCATTCGACGAATAATTCGAGAAATTACTCCACAAATACTTAGTAGATACAAATTGTATTGTAATTTTTATATAGATTGATCCACTGCCGAAAATTTGGTGGAGGACATTTTCAACATCTTATGAAATAGTTTCTTTTCATACTAATGTACAAATGACATACATACTATGTCTCTTCTACTTTTAATCTGATTTTGATATCCGACTCTAAATAAAATTGTTCTCCATCTAACGAGGCAATACCGCAACTTTAAAACTATCGACAAGCCAAAACTTTTACAGGTATCTTAGCGTTGTTTGTTTCCTGCTTTTAATTCGATAGTTGCCTCTGCAGGATTTCTTGGTATCGAATGCTGCCGCGCTGGCCGGTTCGACGCGTAGAAGTCCTGTCGAGCTTTCACTGCCGGCTTCCTGTTTCCTGTTGGTTTCGTATTCGTGTAGGTGGGATGGCGCTAGTAGTTTAGTTCTAGTGCTATATTACTGACTGATGTTCCTGACGGTGTGTTGTGTTATTGTTAAACTCAACGCCGGATTTGCGGGTGGGGGAAAAGAAAATATAATTACCCCTTTGCCCTAGAAATGAATTACTCAATTTTATTAAAATATAAGTACTAGGTAATCCAGGAAAATACATTTTTTCGATAATTCAGTAAAAATTTTCACATTTTTCATAGTGTATTTTTCATCCCTTGCCAGCAGGTTTCCTCCTACGACACGTTCCGTGTATAACGTTCACCATTTTATCAAGAAATATTTATTTGTTCATACTTTGAGAATTTCGTTTGTAGCATTACCATTCAGATATGTGGAAAATTTGAACTTCTAACCTCATCTAAAAGTTTGTTTTCTTTTTCGGAAAAACATCCTTACACACAGTTTTATATAATATGTATAAATTTATCTATATTTTTATATAAAATTGTAAAGTGACTACCTACTGAATGACTGATTCATCAACGCCTAGCCTAAACCACTCATCCTAGAATCATGAAATTTCGCGGTTGTATTCTACGTATAACGCAGGCATCCAATAAGAAGGGATTTTTCGTAAATCAACTCCTAAGGGATTAGGGAAGGGGGTTGACATTTTTGTGGGACTTTCTGTATCTCAGAAATTAACATTGGCAGAGGTATAAAAATTAGTATATAAGTTCCTTTAATAAAATACATACGAGTGTCGTCATTTTTTCAAAAAACATAAAGTTCATCACACAAAAAAAGTACAAGTGTTGTGTTGTGAATGTAATAAACAATTCAACAATAAACAGTGGTTTTCACATAATATTACATACGTTAGAAATTATCAGATTTACAATTGTACATAAAAAATTCGCTGTGGCTGTGTACACGTAGAGTAGAATTGAAGACAAGAGTCGAGTTTGTATTACGTGTAAAAACTTTTATTTTATTAAAATCTTAGCAGAGCGCTTTCGGCTTTCGCCATCATCAGTGCTATCTGAAAGCGAGAATTGAAAATTTTTATAACGGTAGGTTAAATAACAAAATTCTTGGAAAGAATTTGTGGAATGCAAAGAATTTATAACATTTTTATTGATTTAAAATTTGATTTTCAATACTCACTCGTCAATATACAATGATATCCTCAAGGTGGAATGGCATTACGTCCACACAATGTTTTGAAAATGATATTAAAATTGTATGTTTTGTTTCGTGTTGTCCTTTTACAATTTTAATATCATTTTCAAAACATTGTGTGGACGTAATGCCATTCCACCTTGAGGATATCATTGTATATTGACGAGTGAGTATTAAAAATCAAATTTTAAATCAATAAAAATGTTATAAATTCTTTGCATTCCACAAATTCTTTCCAAGAATTTTGTTATTTAACCTACCGTTATAAAAATTTTCAATTCTCACTTTTAGATAGCACTGATGATGGCGAAAGCCGAAAGCGCTCTGCTAAGATTTTAATAAAATAAAAGTTTTTACACGTAATACAAACTCGACTCTTTTCTTCAATTGTACATAAGTACCTACTACAAATATCAACATTACAGAATAAATACAATACTTGACCATTTAACAGTTATATGCTATAATTTAAATTTAACCCCAGAAGATAAACAGTTTCAATGTTGTTAGTAATGAGAATTGTTTAATAAACATATTTAAAAAAAAACCGAAAATTGCCATGTGTTTCTTTTTTTGTTTTATTAATTATTTTGTATTTTCCAAAAAGATTTCTTTATTCACCATTTTTCATCTGCGAAAATCAAGGTAATTCGTTTAGTTTATTATTTTATTTCATCAATTTTTTCGCCTCAATTTATTAGGAAATAATACAATGATTTATGTGCGCAATCTAACACATTTATTTTTAAGTTTCCCGCGCTTTATTGCGAACGTTGATTGGGCGGTTGAAAAGTCCACAGCCAGACTCTAGACGCTTGTGAGATAGCCGAGCGTCGCGTAGCGTAGGTCAAACTTCTCGCTCAGAGCGACAATATATCACTTTGCGCTTTTAATACAAAAATAATATTCCAGAGTTAAAGCCATATTAAAACCGAAGTCGTAATTTAACAGCCCTGGTAACCTTGACGTTGCGGTTTAACTAAATAGTTAAACACATATTAGGTTTCCCCTTGTTACCGTTCCCCGGGGATCCTATTAACATGTCGAGGCCTGGAGTTAATTAAAACTTAAAATCAATTGATAATTTGCATAATATGGGCAGGGCAGTCCACATGTAAACGGACATACGTTTGTTATTTTTGACGATAATGAAGATGGAGAGCAAATAAGTTTGAAACCGGTGTTACCAATAGAAAATGCTCTTGATTCTGAGTAGTACCTGGCCATCTTGCCAAAAATCAATAAGACTGCTTGATATTTGGAGGATTTTGCGAAAAACCTTAAATAAGTTTAAATATATTCTAAAGGATATTTATTTTCAACTGACAGGAAATATAAACAAATACATGTGAACTCTTGATCTGACCAGATTGTTTAGTATAATATAATGCGACCCATATAGTTTTTATGCGCCACATAAAACAATAAATATTTAAACAAAGATTATTATACGCTAAGAAAAAGCTTTCTATTCCTTATAAGAATTCACATACTCTTTATACAACTGTTTAATACTATATATGACAGCAACGCGGTTTTTTACTGTAAGTCAACGAAAATTGCTAGACCGTTGTGTAGTGATAATATCACGGTAATTTAGCCAAAAGGAAATAGGATTAAATGTTGAAAATAATTTAATAATTACCTAATTTCTAAACAAAAGATAAAAAGAATCAACCAACAGTTAAAAATTTAAACTTACACCTACCTACATAATATTATACAATACACTTATTCCTAACTATATATATATAAGTTGGTCTAAAACGTCTTTCTTCGTTGTCCGACACCTAATCTCCATCCTCTTCTATCCTCGCAATCTTCTGGTGAGAGGTTTCTTTCACTCATGGACTTTTGTATGGTTTTCTGCCATTCCAGTCTTGGTCTTCCTCGTTTCCTTCTACCTGTTGGTTGCCAGTGCAGTATTTTTCTTGGCCACCTGTTATTTGACTCTACGTGTCCGTACCAGGTAAGTTTTTTTTTTCAATGTCCTGGACTATCGTACCTTCTATTCCCATTTGTTGTTTTATATGGTCGTTTCTTACTCTGTCTCTTCGTGAAATTCGCATGAATCTTCTAATGGCATCCATTTCAACTGACTTTACTTTCTTCTTTTGTCTGTCTGTAATTCTCCAAGTTTCTGCTTCATACAGAAGACTGCTTTTAACCATTGTCTCGTATATATTAAATTTCCTCTTTTATGTTATTTCCTTGCTCCATAAAATTCCATTTATGAATTTTGAATCTTTATATAAATCTTTAAGAGCCGTTATATAGTTGTGGTTAATTATTCCTAACTATATTTTACTATTTATGATCTTATAATGTATTCAGTTGGAAGTGCAAAATTAGATTTATTATTCATGATTGTTCTTCAAAAATATGCCTAATCGCTGAGTGTACACCAGAAATTAGTTTCACAAAAAAAAAGATACACATAGAAGCAGAGGTTTTGAGCAGATTTACAGAAGATCTCAGACGTTTCGTTTTGCTATAATACCTAGATTAAGATTAAAAAAATAATAAGTATATATCTTAGTCTTAGTCTTAATTACAATGTCCACCTGTCTTAGCGACCATCAGCCAGCTGTGAATAAGTATGTATAAATGTTTTTTTCTCGTTTTCGTTTTTTTTTGTTTATTTCAAAAAACACCTTTTTTATTTCTAACTTTTACTTTTTGCATTTGTTCCCCCCCTAAATTTGATGCTGCGTACGCCCTTGTTCACTTCCACTTGTTGGGTCATAGCAAGCTGCGCAAGCGCTGATCTAATGGCTTTCACTGAGCGTACGCCACTGTTAATAGTCTACTTAATTAAAACCCTCCAACTTTAAATGTTCATTGGTCACGTTCGATTACTAAACTTGCGGGTATTTTTACAATAACAAAAATAAATTAAGCCGTCAAATCCAATTTGAAAGCTTTAACTTCCGAAACATCCCGTTTTGAATATGAAAATCGAAATCTTAAAATGTCATCTTTAAATTTCCTTACAAACGAATCAGTATAAAGTTCGTTACTTACCCAAAAGTTTTGACCGAAATTTGAATAATTTTTGATTTAAATGCGACTCCGGAAAAGAAAACAACAAAATTTGAATTTTCGTAGAGTTAAAAACAGACACACTAATTCACCTGTCGATCTTCCCACGGAACTTGCAGTCATTTGAGGAAAATGGGAAATTTTCAGTGGTGAAATCTGATCGAATCGAACAAGCTGGGATGTATCAACCTCGACGTACGCAAATGTTAGGCTATTTATATATAGGAATATTTTAGGTGCATACTCAGCGGCCCCAGAAATTAAATGTATGAGCAGGTATCATTAATAACCGAATTCTGGGGCCATTCTTTTTAAAGAAAACCTCACAGCTGAACGGTACCTGGATTTCTTATTAACCTTCGAGTTGATGCCTGCTCTAGCTGTAATTTTTCCCAACGAAGTCCAGATATACCCAATGAAACAATTTGGTTTTAGCAAGATGGTGCTCCCCGCATTTTGGTGTCAATGTGAGAAGATATTAAGATCAGATATTTCCAGGTCGCTGAATTGAACAACATGGTACAATTGAATGGCCATCGAGGTCCCCAGAGTTAACGCCTCTAGAATATTTTCTTTGGGTATATTTAAAAGAAAAGGTTTACCAAAATAGGCCAAATAATATTGAAGATTTGAAATACAAAATTAGATTGGAGAATCATAACATACCAGCTGAAGCCATTCGGAATTCCGTCGACGGATTTTACCATAATCTGGGAGCATGCCAAGTAGAGGGTGGAGGACATTTCCAGCATTTGTCACGTTAAACCACCTTTTTGTTGTGTTTGTGTTTTGCTTCGTTACATTTTATTTTTTTTTACAAAATAAATAACAATTAAACCATAACTATTGTTAAGTCACAAAATGCCAGAATGTAGGAAGATTTCTTACCTTGAAAGGTAAAGAAAACATCAATAATTCCGCTTATTTAAATGGAGATTTTAAAAAACTTTAACAGTCGTTAGTTTAAAATAGCTTGACAGAATCGCGCCAAAATTTATGAGCAAACTGTATAACTGATATAATATTAGCTTTCAAATGATGTATCACAAGCTGTATGTTTTTATTTCAAAAAAAGATCGATGTCGTCATATCTTTGACAAAAAATGTCTATAAAAAAAAAAAACGAGTAACTTCAAAATGTGAGCATATATAATTAATAATTTTCGAACTTTATCTGTCGATAAATCATAATGACATGTTAGATAAAAAATGTTCACAATTATGCACAGAATCCTAAAATTACAAAAAAAATGGGGGTTCCCATTTAAAAAATTAAAGTTGGTCCAAGCAGAGTGCTTTCGAAGAGTATAATAAAAAATATTGAAAAAAATTCGTATTAAAAAAACAAAATCGACGTGTCCCAGCGATTTTTAAAAACGTTCGGCGTTTCCTAAATAATGAATTTATTCCAGACTTTACGTCCTCACTGTACACCATAGTTAGTGTTCAGTTATTCCAATTTTAGTTGACGATATTGAAAAAAAAAGGATTAGTTTAAAACAAAAGGAATTCAATTTAAAAAACCGTGTTGTTTTAAAACGGGTCGTCCTAAGTGGAAACAACAGCGTTATAAATCGAAAGGTATATCGAGGAACAAATCCTAAATAAGTAGAGTTTATCGAATACAATTGTCTTGGAACTTTATCCCAGGATCCCGTTGAAAGGGCCGAAAGCATCCAGAGTCCCCGAATTGATCCCTAGTCGATTGGCCGTACGTTTCAAAGCCAATTTCCGTTATTTTCTACCTTCCTTTTTCAATCCCTTATTTTTCTATCTCTTTGATTATGAGCGTGGCATTGGGTTTTTTCACGTCCAAGCGAACAGCGCAAAAAATTCATTTCAAAGTCTGATTCTCGGTTTGATTGTTCTTTTTATGTAAGCGCGGATATTCTTTGGAATAGAAACAGATTTTTCTTCGGATGACAATATATACCTTGTTTACATGGATTTGCCCTTTTCCGTTCGACGTTATTTTAACACTAAAAACCAAATATACAGGGTTGTCGCAACAAAACGGATCTGTCTTCTACATAGAATAATAATCCTGAATAAGAACCGCTCGGAACCACCAAATAAATATTTTTGAAATGCATTTTTTTTAGAAAAAAACATATATATTCTTACATTCTACATTCTAGATTATACTATTATACTATTTAAGTTCACCCTTATACAGTTTCACCAGTAAAGTCCGCATCATATGGGATTTTTTTTATTAAAAGCTTTATTCAAAATTTGACTTTGGCATCAAGTTCTGCTTCGATCGAGATGAAAATTAAGCAAAAAAATAGTAGTCACGTGATTCGCATTATCTGTCAAATTTTAATTTTTTTCCAAAAAATAATTCAAAAGTGGGGTTATTTCTGAAAAAATCGAAAAAAGTTAGTAGAAAAAGTTTTTTTAAAAGCAGTTTCTAGGCCACATGCAAACTTTTAGCTGCTTAAGATAATTTTGATTTTTTTACATATGTTTTGTAAATTGCACCACTTTTGCAAAATAAGACTCAACGCAACCTATATAAAACTTCGTAGTTTTGACAAGGCTCTATTTCAGATACATTTTCTTTAAAGTAGCAAAACTACAAGGAATCCACAGAGAAACCTTAAAACACAACAACAAAAATGGCGGCAGGGCCGGTTCTTTAAGGGTATTTTGAGCATGTCGGTAAAGTAGGACAGGCCGATAACACGAGGTTTGTGCGCATGCCCGATGCTGCCCAGAGGAAAGGCAGCTGACCGGCGAGTCATGCGCTCGGACATATTTTTTCACCCATAAAACGTAACTTTTTAGGGTCAATTTAAAATAGCATAGGAGTATATGGTATCAAATTGTTGAAAAAAAAATGCGCGCTTTAAATATCCTAGTGAACAACCATCGTTCCATTTGGAAAAATGGAGTAAACGTCAAGAAAACATAATTTAATTTTTTAAACGCTTGTGAAACTTAGAAAGTCAATTATTATAACATAATTTTAATTTTCATATACCTACTACTTGACTATAAATTAACAGATTTAATTAATTTGTAGCACTCTAGATTGAAAATAAAAAATAAACATAAATATGTTATAACACGTCAAAAAAGTCCTTTCACTCATAATGTTATGATGAACCCAAATTAGTAAAAATATACAAGATGTCCCATTTAAAATATCAAAGTTAAGGTCACTTCCGATCAAACTGGAAGTGCTAACAAATTGAAAATTATGCCATACTCATCTCCGTCTCAAAATTTCATTTTAATATCTATAATTAATAAAAAAAAGTTATAGGGGTGAACGTCTTTTGAAAAACACCCAGTATAGGCCTACGGGTCTTAGCGCTGCCTACCCTGACTATTGTAATTGTGACTTTGATCTTTGCAAGTGATTTTCTCTTAACAATTGACTTAATTTTATTAAGTTCTGTTTAGAGGCGCTGATATGCTTTATAGGTGTCTAAAAAACAAAGGACTACTTTAAAATTACAAAATTAGCGATATTGTGTTTTTTCCTCCTAGCTATTGCTTGTCAGTCACATGCTGTAAGATGCCCCTCTTTTGGGGGAAATTTTATTTAATGCTTAGTTACTCTAAATGTTTTTTTTTTTTTTAAATCGAGCACAAGCACTATAGGAAAAATCCTTTAAGGCGCTCTGGGAGCGGTGCGTGTGCGAAGAAAGCGATTCATGTTTTTTTTGAATCGTTGGAGGTTATATTCAGTTGGAAACACGGTCTCAGAAAGGCCGTTCCACAAAGATGACGTCCTCCAAATAAAAGACTTCTGAAACAATGATGTTCGGGGTGTACTAAGTTGAACCACATAGGGATGGGCGGCAGTGGTTCGTCGTGTGTTTCTGCTATGCATTACTCTAGGTGGAATCGAGCGGGCAATATCTGTCGAACACTTGCCATGGAAATATCTGTAGAAGAGAGTCAAATCACCAACCTGTCTTCGATGTTCTAAGCTGTCGAGGTTCTTAGTCAGCTCGTGGTCGCCGATTAGACGAACGGCTCTCCTTTGGATGGAATCCAACAACCGAAGGGTATGCTTCGGTGCAGAACTCCAGATATGAGAGCAGTATTCCAGTGATGGTCGAATCTGGGCTTTATAGAGTGTCAAAAGTTGTTGAGGTGTATACAACTTTTTGGTACGGAAAAGTATACCGAGCTTCTGAGAAGCTGCCCTGGCGATTGCCACAACGTGATTATGCCAAGACATAGTTCCTCCCAGGTTGACACCCAGCAAATTAATAGACGAAGTCAGTGGAATTGCATGTCCTGCCATAACGATATCGGATTCTGCAATGTTAACCTTCTTAGAGAAAACTGCTGCCTCGGTTTTTTGACCGTTAAATTCGTCTTGGTTACTGTCACCCCAAGACAAAATTTCTTCCAGGTCTTTATTGAGGCGTGATACCTCATGTTGTCTGCGAAGATGTGCGTCAGCAGCCGATGTTTGAGATTTCAAAGTAAAAGATGAGATAAGTGTGCTGTCGTCAGCAAAGCTATATATTGGATTTTCTGTTTTCGCTAGAAGGTCGTTAATGTACAGTAAGAAGAGAGTTGGGGATAATATGGACCCTTGAGGAACACCAGCATTGATGGTGAAGGTGTCTGAGAGAAACCCGTCAATCGCCACTTGCAGAGAACGGAATGTGATTATACAATCAATTTTGTGCCTTATTTTATTCATAGGTACATGTATATTTTGTAATTTTAAAGTAGTCTTTTGTTTCTTTGTGTATTAGCCCTGATGATGGTGCGGACTGCACCGAAACAAGAAAGTAGTGGACGAAACCTCAACAGATATAACGCTGTATGTCCGGTTTTTGTAGTTTTTTTTTCAATAAATCATCATTTTCTACGCCAATGCACTTTTAGCTTCTTACATCGTAAATTTTTATGTTACTAGCTACCCAAATCGTATCTAAACTTTTAAGAAAAGGTCCTAAATGAACGGGATGGGTATTAATGGAACTAAATCGGGTCAACGGCACCGGGATGCTGCGTATAAAGCGAATTTGAAATTTTTTAGCAGCTCTAAGGGCTAGTTAGGAGGACAGTTGAGGGTAGAATGTAGAATGGGATGTTTTTTTCTTTCCAAAACGAATTTATGTTGGAGGAAAATTTATAACTTTTTGTTAGTATAGTACAGTGTCACCAGTAAAGTCCGCATCATATGGGATTTTTTTTTATTAATAGCTTTATTCGAAATTTGACTTTGGCATCAAGTTGTGCTTCGATCGGGATGAAAATTAAGCAAAAAAATAGTATTTACATGGTTCGCATTACCTGTCAAATTTTAATTTTTTCCTGAAAATAATTCAAAAGTGGGGTTATTTCTAAAAATATCGAAAAAAGTTATAGGAAAAAGTTTTTTTGAATGCAGTTTTTAGCCCACATGTAAAATTTCAGCTGCATAAGATAACTCGTGCTAGCGAAACGTTAGGAAGCAATTCCAACCGACGACGGCCTTTAGACCCGAATGATGACTACACTATCTCACCGACTGGCCGCGAAAGCCTAAACCAATTTGTAAGATAATTTTGATTTTTACCCATATTTTGTAAATTGCACCACTTTTGCAAAATAAGACTTAACGCAACCCACATAAAACATTTTAGTTTTGACAATGCTTTATTTCAGATACATTTTCTTTAAAGTAGCGCCATATTAAATGTGTGTTTTTCTACAAAATCAAAATTGGGCTATTAAAATTTGGTCGCTTCATGAAATAAGTATTTTTGAAAACGTAGTTTGTGTCTCAGGAAATATTAAGACAAAAAAAGAACACAGTGTCATCAGTTAAGTGTTCATTAAGTGGAAAATAAATTTTAGTGGTGGGTAAAAAATCAAAATTATCTTATGTAGCTGAAATTTTGCACGTGGGATAAAAAATGCATTTAAAAAAACTTTTTCTAATAACTTTTTTCGATATTTTCAAAAATGACCTCTATATTGTTAAAAAAATTAAAATTAGACAGATAATGCGAATCACGTGACTACTATTTTTTGCTTAATTTTCATCTCGATCGAAGCAGAACTTGATGCCAAAGTAAAATTTTAAATAAAGCTATTAATAAAAAAAATCCCATATTATGCGGACTTTACTGGTCACACTGTAGACAACACTGCCTACGAACTCACCCAAAGTTAGCCGAACGGTGCGCGACAATTCACAAACACTGAGTTTCGGCATGGCCGAAGGTTCGGCCGGGTTTTGGCCGAAACCAAAACTGTCACCGAAACTAGATTTTTTGGCCGAAACCGAAACCGAACCTTCGGTCGGTCTCTAATTACGATGTTACCGAATTTTAATAATACATCAAATGTATTTCCTTTTTATCTATTAGGTCTATTTATAAAATTAGAGGTTTCACATTAAATTAAAAAAAGCTGTAAACGCGGTAGGATCCATAATTTTTTAAACTTTCCAAGACAACTTTTATAATTCATTAATTAACTAAGCAAGGTCAGCGTAAGGTTAAATTTGCCCGGTTTCGCTGAAATCGCGTAGCGAAATTTAATCCATTAATATTGCAGACATTTTTTTAAATTTTCTTATCTCTAATTTATGTTCCAAACCATATATTTTTGACAAATAAAGGAACATCATGCTTGCTTGGTAGGGTAGTGATAAGATAGGATCCCAGCGGTAAAAACGATAACCTATTCAAGGCTCCACTAGTTTCATTAGTTTTTCCCATTTTCTTTAAGAGGGGACTTTATAGCAAATTCTGGGAGAAAATTAAAATTTCAAAGTGCAGAGAGTTTATCATCATGGATCTTGAAATAAATTCAGTAGTAGTAGTAGTAGTAATAGTAATTGAGGGGAGGTTCCGAAAACCTGGCAAGTAGACTAGCTATCCTTTTTGCCTACCCCAGAGTCTTCCCCCAGTCACACTAACCACCTTGGCCCCCGCCAAAGCGTCCCGACCTTTTTATAAAGTTAAGTATGTCGCTCCAGGCTAGGGCCGTGATTTCTTCCTTTTGGAGAACCGTCGATCCCAGGACCTGGTGCCTTAGTCTTCCCAGGGCCTCACAGGTGCCCAAAAAGTGCAGCGGGGTCTCTTCCTCCTCCAGGCATCCGGCACAGATTGGGTCGTCTTCGACACCAATCAGTGTTAGCTGCTGTCAGTATCCCAATCAAGGAATTTAGGACACATCGTCTTCTATTTAAAATCCATTCCAGCTTAGCCTTGCCCGGCCAAGCTATAAAGTCCTTAGCTTGTCAGCACCCTTCGATCCTCCGCCATTGCTCCTTAGGCGTTCAGCCCACTCGTTTAGTGCAGATCCTACCTGCTTTTTAGTTATTCCTATAGCCGATTCTGGTCCTAGGAATGGGGTCTCAGCTCCACGTCTGGCAAGATCGTCCGCCATCTCGTTGCCCTGACTCCCTTGGTGTCCGGGGACCCAGACCAAGTTTACCTCTTTCCTCCTCGAGAGTATCCCCAAGGCATCGACGCATTTGCTGGCGAGGTTGGTTGTGACTCTCGGCTTACAGATGGCTTTTAGGGCAGCTTGGCTGTCGGAGCATACATATACCGCACGCTCCTCGCAGTCCCTGATCTCTGCCATACTGGCCGTCATTAAGATGGCAGACACCTCTGCTTGAAAAACGGTTGCGAGTCGTCCTAATGGATAGCTCTCTCTGGTGTCAGTCTTTTCAATGTATACTCCGGCTCCTGAGGATTCCGTTCCGGCCATGCGCAACCCATCGGTGTAGCATACCAGGGCATCCTCTGGGAATAGAACCTCTTTTCTCTCCCATTGCTCCTTGGTAGGGATCGTGAGGGAGTACTTCCTGTTCAGCCTTAACGGGTCCTTTATCAGGGTCGCTGCGAGATTCAGTATAGGAACCTCTGCTTCCGCTAGTCGGGCTATCCTCGTATGTCCTACGTCTCCAATACCTTTCCTACAGTCAGTGCATATCATTCTCATATAGGCCGCCAGTGCCTCCCTCTGTATCCAGAGTGGGAGCCCCGGCAGACCAAGTAGAATTTCTAGTGCGGCTGTAGGGGTCCTCCTCATGGCTAGGGTTATACCGAGGCCAGCCAATCTCTGCACTTTCGAAAGTTTTGCTCTTGCAGTGGTTTTTTCTACCGCGGGCCACCAGACTATCGAGCCATAAGCGACTCTCGGTCTAATGACCGCTGTGAAGAGCCAGTGCATAATGCGGGGGTTGTTATATATAATAAATAAATTCAGTAAATCCAGATCCAAATGCTTTGGCACGGGTATGAACAATTTGTGTTTTTTTATAAAAAATATTAACACATTGTGTCCCAAATAAGAAATATGACGACATCGATAATTTATTTAAATAATAGGTAACTCTAGTTTCTTATTGACTATTCATAAAATTGCATATTAAATAATTCTACACAAGTATATTCAAATTTTTAATCCTTGGTAACAGTTGAGGAGCACGAATAAGAAAGGAGTGTAAAGTCTGTTCAATGACCGCTGACCGTTACGTCATCCATATTTGCGGTACGTCGTAAATTAATTTAGTCAG
This sequence comes from Polydrusus pterygomalis, assembly GCA_963969555.1. Lineage (NCBI taxonomy): Eukaryota > Metazoa > Arthropoda > Insecta > Coleoptera > Curculionidae > Polydrusus > Polydrusus pterygomalis. The sequence goes on from OZ018383.1 coordinate 16,243,569, forward strand.
TTTGACTTCAACGAATCATGATAATCACCACATTTCGGGTCAGACTTCAGACTGAATGTGTGAAATTTGGTGCCGATGATTGCAGATAAAGCATAATAATTGACTCGGGTGTAATGAACCATAATACAATCAGAAGATCATGCCCTACATTATACACTCGTTAAATAAAATACTATTAATTTAAATATTAAGATTACTAGGGCAATTTCTTGTAACATTAGTTCTCATAAAACGGGGTTTAACACCCTTTACAACGTCTCCATATCGAGTAAGGTTTAAGTTATCTCTCGAATTTATACATCGGATAGTCAGCCTTACCATTTTTATTCGTATTAGGGGCTAAGTTTTCACCTTTGCCTTTCCTATATCTTTACCTTTAGTTCCTCTTTTAGCCCTTGACTTCCTTATCGGAAGCCGTTTATTGATTTGGAAGCTGTTATGGCTTTACGCGTTTCCTAATCGGAAGTTTTCAAATTAATTTACATACTGTGCATGTGTATAATAGCGACGATAGGGGAACCTGGAGTAATCGCCCCCGCAATTTAATACAAGTCAGCGCACGGTAATCTAAAAAAAATTCAAATTCAAATTCAAATTCAAATTCAAATTCAAATATATTACTAAAATTTGTTACATTAGAAATCTTAAAACTACTGTTATATATTATAACGTTGTTTAACACTAGAGATATAGCAATAGTTGATAAAGAGGAGCACCTAAATTTAAATAAATAAATTTGTGTTGTGCTCCATCGAAATAGTTTTTAATGAACAAATTCATAATGTTGCAACGCAGTTGGACAGAGTAATAAGTGGATTGTCAACGATATTCAGAAGAAGATACACTGTATATGGCAAGGCTGAGACGGCCGAAGCTGACACGCATAAATAACTTTATTAAAAACTAAATTAAAATTAAAAGAATATCTCCTTTAGTTTCGTCAGATTCATCAATAGACGCGTTCAGAGAGTGAAAGAAATAATAAATACTAAAATAGTTTATACCAATTAGGTATAAAGCAGAGCCGTGAACGGAGGAGTGTGCTGAATATTGCCAGAATATAATTAGATTCAATTTTACATTAAAGCAAGAATTCGAATATTTGGAGATATATTGCAACAATGCTAGGCAGGTAGGTACAGTTGACGACAGATAATTTCGTACACTAAACTGTGACAGTGTAAATGCAACTTTTTTACCTTTATTACCTTTGTAACGTGTGAATTGTTATAATGATATCTGTCAAAGTATTGTCATTATCTTATTTGATTTAAAAATGCCTCATTTAAGTATTATTGAAAAAACAAGAATAATGTTTAGTAGAAACAGGGTGGTCTTATGGAAAAAATAGCTGATCATTTTAGAGTACCTAGAAGTACTGTTCAAGGAATTGTAAAAAAATTGAGCTACCGTCAAACACTTGAAAAGTCTGTTGGGTCTGGTTTAAATAATAGAAAATCATCAAATGAAAAAGACCGAAATTTGGTGGAGTATTTTAAGGCAAAATCCATTTGAAACTGCAGTATCCGCTATGCACATAACAGGATTCCCTGCTTTATCTAGAACTGCGCAACGCCGAGTAAGACAATGTTCCGAATTAAGAAATCGATTAGTAACAAACGAAGGTGCAGTTTTATCCAAACCAAATGGAATCTCACAAATACAAATGCTTAGGATTTAAACGGTACCTATAGGAAGCTAAACAAATGCCTATCGACAATATCAAGGTTGTCCGCTACCCCTTAGCAAAACACTCATATTTTATGCACATTTCTTATGAGACTCATTCACTGAGCAGTTATGGAGTAACTAAGTAGTCCGATCAAGTCGTTTGAAAAGTTCCTAGCAATTTGGTTGCCCGGGAACTTTAAGTCTTTGAGGAGAATCTTTTAAAGACTGGCACCCAGTGAGGCAGAGTAGTGTCGGATTCAACCCTAATGAGGCTACCTACCGACTAAACTCCCCGTGTTTCAAGTTGTAGCAACACTTTACGATTAAAAATGTTTTTAACTTTTTTTTTTAATTTGTTATTTTATCACAATTTTTTATTTCATCCGGCAGTACGTAAGAATGTTAGCACAGTGGATTCTAGGAGAATTATGCGCTATGTTACCGCGAGAATGCTGAATACTTAGTTGGTTCCTGTTCCTATAATTAAAGCTGTGTATGTCCGTTTTAAAAAAAACATCCCTTTTTAAGAAAAAGAAATGAAGCCAATTCCATTATATATAAACAAGGAAGCGTTTTTTTTTAAATAGACCCCTACAGCTACAATATCTAGGCACACCAGCAATACACCTTAAAATTTTCTTCTGTTTAATAAATAATATATTGTTACATAAGGTCAAGATACCCCAAAAGACCAGACCATATCTTAAACATGACTCAACACACGCATAGTACAACATTAGTAATTGTTTCGTATCTATGACAGATCTTACATTTATTAACAAATAATATGACGAATTAAGTTTATCCAATACGTGTTGATAATGAACTTTCCAATTTAAACATTCATCCAGGTAGATACCAAGAAACATAGCACTTTGAACCTGGAATAGGGGTTTGTCATTAATATGCAGATTAACATTGTCAACCGTTTTTTTTGTCTGGCATGAAATCTGATGAACTGTGTCTTGTCCACATTTAAGTACATAGAAATATCGCAAAACCAATGAATCAACTCCAAGAGAACAAACAGCATTTGACATCTGCTCTAAATTGCCTGAAAACAAGTTTGAGATCAAAAATGACACGTCGTCGGTAAAAGCTGTTCGATGTGCGGTTTGTCCTATCCGGTCAATATCGTTCATATACAACAAAAACAAAGCAGGGCCCAGAGTGGAACCCTAAGGAACACCTATATTAATGTCTACAATTGATGAGTGTATGTCCGTCCTTGACTTTCCGTTAAAGTTACTGATGCCAACCAACTGTCTCTTTTCACTTACAAAAGGTTGTATCCACTCCAACGCAGCTCCGCATATTACATAGTTCCTCAACTTCTGAAAGACGACATTGTGATTAACATAAATATATGCCTTGCTGAGGTCACAAAAGATCCCAACAGGGCTTATATTTGCATCAATAAACCTCGTCAATTCCTTATAAAAGGCATTTATTTATATAATTAATAAGGTTTTCTCAGTTCCGGTGGGGTTTGTTTGTCGTTACAGGTATGGTATGGAAACGTTTTTGCTACCCCCTGTACATTACTAAACGTGGAGCAGTCGGATAAAGAGTCTTAGTAATTTAATAATCCAGAAATCTCCTTCTAAAAACAGGGGTTGCTTCCGCATTTTTTGCCAATTGATTTCAAAATTAATGCGCTGTGAAGCCCCATACAAACTGATTAACCAGACTCAAACGAGCCGTCATAAAGCGGGAGACGAAATAGAGCTCTAAATAGAGCTCTGCTCTAAATCACGGGGCGATGTCTATTGGAAAATAATTTTCGTTTGATTTAACCGACCTGTCGCTGGTGTGGATTAGAGCAACATTTCCATTCTTAAAAATGGTTTGTTGAGTGGGTGTGTAATCTGATTATTGAAGCGTTCGCAGTACCCAACAACAGCATACTAAGTGGGTATGTACAGGGTGAGGCACATTAAGTGGCCTATTAGAAGATTTCTAAAAAAAAAGGTCACCTCTACATTTTTGGCCGTTCGTTAAAAACAATCGGCAGCGTCTCCTACTTTATTAAGGATCCTGTTTATTAGTCAGGACAGATATGTTTCAAATAACTGAAATCAATAGAACATTTTATTGAGAAAGCAGAAGAAAATAGACATTCACACTTAAAACAGTAGATCTCATAGTTTAAACAGAAGAATAGGAGTTGAGAGTGAAAACAGGAGATCTGATAAAAATGATTTAAATATAATTTGTTGAACATATATATGTTTTCTAATTTTATCTCCAGAACCCAAACTAATCAAAATTGCTATGCGTTCATCTTCGGCGCCTTTTGAATGGAATATCAGCAGAGCAAAATACAAATTTGATTATCAAATCAAATCAAATCAAAATACACTTTATTGCTTGAAGAAGTACATCTTGTTAACAAAGCTTTGGACAGTATTAAAACTATTGTGGAAATTACAATGTTCACTATAGGTATAAAGTAAGAATAAGTAATCCAATAAATAGATAATCACACCTCATGAGACAATAAAATAGTCATGGTTAAAAATTTTATACACAAATCAATCTAAGACGAAGACAAGCTCAATCTTATAAAAAATCTGGCAAGAATACTAATCAAAGTTTTAAAAAAAATCAAATGAAATGCCTAGATATTACCATTGTAAAATTCCTGGATAGTATAGTAGGGTCTAGTAATTAGTTTTGCCTTTTTAGTCTTTGCTTAAAAATCCTGTCATCAATCACCTGCCGATAAGCCAGTGGTATGTGGTTATAAATTTTGATGCTCTCAAAGATCAAGGCATTTTTTGCGAGAGTTGTTTTTGGTATAGGAAGAGGAATATTATTCACAGTAATTCAACGCCAACGAGATGGCTTCCTACTCTGAGTAACATCGCCCCGTCGGATATACGACGCTCGGCAGCACTGGCTAGAGAACACCGAAAAATCATGTCAAACGAACGCATACCGATCCATGAGGAGGTCCCACTCATCACTCAGGAACGCCAACGGCTCAAATCTAGACATCCTCCTATCAGCCTCCATGATGACTGAAGAATACAGCATGAAAGAACAATGGACAGCGAGATGGCTGCCTACAACAATATCTGATCATATCCAAATAGCCAACCCTGAACTCGGCTTCAATGGCTCAAACCTCCCACGTTCCACTTGGTCAAAGCTGAATCGAATACGGACAGGACAGGGTAAATGTGCCGATTCCCTTCACCGATGGGGCCTTGCCGACAGCCCGCAGTGCGACTGTGATTCACCGAGACAAACGATCCACCATATCGTCTCAAACTGCCCAAACCGTGCTTATGGCGGAAACCTGCAGGACTTCGCAGACTGTTCCCAACACGCAATCGAATGGCTGTGCAATCTGGAAATTAATATATAGTTTGTCAAGAGGACCTATGTTATGACATGTGATATACCTTTGTAGAGTTTTTGTATACATTTTATTTTTACTTTTAGCTTCCTCTTTTCTCTCTTATCGTATTGTAAAGAATCCATACGCTAAATAAATAAATTCACAGTACGCATGTTATAGGAGCTGTTAGTAGCATAATTTTTTATATTTTTTATGGATAAGGCAGGACGTTTCCAAGATAAAAATTCAAATCAAAGTTAAAATCTTTTCCCTGACAAATAAAGGTTTACAGTGAGTATGACAATTAACACCACACAAGTATCTTAATGCCCCTTTTGCAAAACTAACGTAGAGCCCAATAGGCCCTTACTACTAAATCCCCAAAAAGCAATACCATACCTCAAGTGACTCTCAACAAGTGAAAAATAAACCATTCTACCCACACTCTTCCCCAATTCTCTTAAGACAACTCTCACTGCGTAAGAACCGGACGCTAGTCTCCCATTCAATGCGAGAATGTGGTACTTAAACCTAAGTTTGTCGTCGATTTGAACACCAAAGAATTTAGCAACGCCCTAGTTCTTAACAAAATTATCTGTCAAAGTTAAGTCGGAAAACGAAAACTTAAAGGTAAGAACACAAGTTTTACTGATATTAAAACATAATAGATTCACACCATTGTTTGACAAGCAATTAAATCGTTCTGCACAATTAGCCTTAACTCTTCTGCATTTTTTCCACGCCACTAGATAGTAGTATCGTCGGCGAATAAAGTAAATATACCATTGATATCAATGGAAGGCAAATCATTAACATTCAATAGGAATAAATCCGGGGCAAGTACAGAAAACTATGAGGTACCCCACACTGGATGTTCCGTTCAATTTCAGATTAACATTCACTGACACTTTTGACGTCACTAAGTTAAATAGTAAATTGTGATTGTCAATACCTTAAAGATTGTGATTTGTGTTCAGAATCTTGTAAAGCCGAGAAACATATTAATGGTGCATACCAGCATTAAAGTGTTAATATTTCGTAAACGGTTGAAGATAGGTATAAAGCGTAAGATTTATGAAAAAGGCTAGAAAGAATTGTAGAATGTAAAAATGTAAAAATGTAAAAATATACAATATATTTCTTTAAAAAAATTATTTCGAAACGTCTCAAGGCTGTTAAAGGCTCTTATTTCTTTATGACATTATTTTATTCTGATATAGACACACAATCGAATATTATAACATGAAATATGTACCATAAAGATTTCCGGCCACTACAACCATTGGAAAAAAGGCCCAATAAATCATTTTATTTTTGATGTATTACGACAGAGGTCGCTTTCCACGAAATATTAACTTTTTGAAACTTCTATATATAATATATCTTTTAGGTTTATACCTTTTCCATACGTATACGCACTCACGTACGACCTAATATATGTGAGACAAACTTTTGAAAACTGGCCCTGAATGTCTATTTTTTGTGTTAGATTTATAATAAGAAAAGTTTTTTTTTATTAATGGGCAATTATTGAGTGACAGCTCTGGCAAAATACTCTATAAGGTAAAGTATCCTTTTTTTGACAACCCATTAGCAATATTCCGTGTATTGTCCATAAGGACTCTTAAATTTAATCAAAAATGATTCAAAATTAAATAAAAAATTATTAAATTTTTACAGATCGAACCAAATGTTATCATTAAGGGCGGAATATGAAAAATGCATATATATGCATTTTTTGCATATTTTGTTAATTTTACAATAAAATGCGTATTTTTCATAAATGATTACTTCAAGAGCATATTTTTATGTTTTCGACTTTATCAAAAAATTAAAATCGTTAAATGTTTAATGTCCAGTTCGGTACTTATTTCAGGGATTTTCCAATCTGAAGATTATAATAATTATATTATTTACATTTTGGTTATACACAAGGTATTTATGGGGGGTTTACAGGGTTTGCAGGTATATTGTTAGGGGTTGTCTATTGTCACTTAATAATGCGTTCTTATTACCTGCTTAACAAACTGTATTGATATCGATTTGTAATACATACTTCTAATAAATAAACCTTTGGTAAATAAATTAATTTCAAATGTAAAAAAAGTGTTTTTAAAAGCACCTATAAGAGTGCAGTTGTATAAGGAGTTAGTTTACCTCCAGAACCTGTAATTACCCCGTGGGGAACATGGATTAAGGCCACAATATTCTACGCAGAGCATTTCGAAGCCATAAAGAGTTGTTAAAAAGTGTAGCTAAAGATCTTGTTTTTATTAAGGTTAACTTCAGTTTCATACCGCACATAATTATCTTCGTTGGAGAGTAGAATAGTAGATTCTGTAACGAGGTTGGAATGAAAATTCAACCCGAGTGGAAAATTCCGAACGCGAGCGTAGCGAGCGTGAGGAACCACGAGTATCGAATTTTCATTCTAACCGAGTAGCAGACTATATTTTCTCCACGACCATCCAGTTCCATATCTGATTCATCCGATTTTTCACTCATTTTTTGACTTGCACTAAAATTTGTCTGATTTTCACTCATTTTTTGACTTGCACTAAAATTTGTCTGAAAACAATTATTACAACGCGGCCATTTTTATCTGACACTGACAGTTTCGAAATTCATGGCAACCTATGTCGTTTATATCAATTACAGAATATTCAGTCCGTATCTTGTTATGGATTGAAAATACACGCAAAACGCATAATAAGCAAGTGTTTCAGAATAAATATTCCAACTCAAAAGCGAGAATTTTTACATTCCATTATCAAAAATGATTTTGGAATTATTGCATTCAGTAATGGTCGTGGAGAAATTTAAGTTTAAGAGACTCAATTAGTATAGATGAAACTTTTTCCGCTAAATGTAACAACATTCCCGGTAAAGTAAAAGGTCAAGTTAAGGAACAAACTAGATTTAACTGTAAAAAAGAATGAACGATTTAAATACTTAACTGCAGTAAAAAGCATTTATGAGGATAACCATCCAGCAAAGTTGCATCTTGGCCTCATATTTTGCTACCTAAGTTGTAGTATTGTCCAATTACATTAGTAGATGTTGAAAGAAGCTTCTCTTTATATAAACATAGTTTTACTAATAGAAGACAATCCTTTTTAGTTGAAAATTTAAAAAAAAATTTAGTAATAAATGTCTATTATACAATTTTAGGTTTTAGAATTGTTTACTTTTATTTTTCTTTATTTTTTTTTGCATTTCTTTTAAAATAAACATATTTTTTAGAACCCAATGTGTTCCTTTACCTCATTTTACTATAATAAACTAGACTGGGTACATATCGCTAATCGTCAGCCGAGAGAGTATCTAATATTAGTACTAAAAAGATTTACAAAAATTTACAATAAAAAAATAATTTTCTTTTCTTTTTTTCTATTTACTATTGCTTTTTTTGCCTCACCTTCCTGCGGAACGTGAAGGGAAAACATATCGCCAAATTGTCATTATAACAACTGACCAAAACTACACAATGGTGCAAAATTTCCGTTTTCTCGTATAGATAGGTAGTTTTCTGAGACGGCGCCGTATAGGTGCTCTTTAAACTCGCACACCTTTGTGCAATGTGGGATATACCTTCCATATTTGCTCTATAAAAATATGTAAGTATTCAATCGATTAAAACATAAGCAAAAAATTATTCTTACATGGAAGCTATCACTTATCAGCTAATAAATTTGTAGAAATATTATTGTGCCGAGCCCTTCGGGCACAGCACTGTTCTAGTTCGTTCGTTTAATTATACGAGAGCTGTCACTTTGACAGGTAAGTGTAATTTTTTTTAGCTTTTTCGTAGCGAGGGTTAAAGCTGTAAGAATTCGAAATTAAAAAACTTTCAGGTACCTAAATAAGAATGTTTTATACGATAGCTGTCAAATTTTGACAGGTAGGAGTCAGTTTTTTTTATCCTTTTCGTAGCGAGGGTTATCGCTGTAAAAATCCTAAAGTGAAAAATTTTTCAGATCCTAAATAACAAAGTTCTATACGACAGCTGTCATTTTGACAGGTAAATGTCAATTTTTTTAAAGCTTTTCTTGTATCTAGGATTAAAGCTGTAAGAATCCAAAATTTAAAAAAAATTCAGTAGTTAAATAACAAAGTTCTATACGACAGCTGTCAAATTTTGACAGGTAAGTTAAAAATTTTTTTTAGATTTTTCGTAGCGAGATTTATAGCTGTAAGAATCCTAAATGAAAAATTTTTCAGTTCCTAAATAACAAAGTTATATACGACAGCTGTCATTTTGACAGGTAAATTGCAAGTTTTTTTTAAGCTTTTCTTGTATCTAGGATTATAGCTGTAAGAATTCGAAATTTTAAAAAAATTCAGTACCTAAATAACAAAGTTCTATACGACAGCTGTCAAATTTTGACAGGTAAGTTAAAATTTTTTTTTTAGATTTTTCGTAGCGAGATTTATAGCTGTAAGAATCCTAAATGAAAAATTTTTCAGTTCCTAAATAACAAAGTTATATACGACAGCTGTCATTTTGACAGGTAAATTGCAAGTTTTTTTAAGCTTTTCTTGTATCTAGGATTATAGCTGTAAAAATTCGAAATTTAAAAAAAATTCAGTACCTAAATAACAAAGTTCTATACGACAGCTGTCAGATTTTGACAGGTAAGTTAAAAATTTTTTTTTAGATTTTTCGTAGCGAGATTTATAGCTGTAAGAATCCTAAATGAAAAATTTTTCAGTTCCTAAATAACAAAGTTATATACGACAGCTGTCATTTTGACAGGTAAATTGCAAGTTTTTTTTAAGCTTTTCTTGTATCTAGGATTATAGCCGTAAGAATTCGAAATTAAAAAAAAATCAGTACCTAAATAACAAAGTTCTATACGACAGCTGTCAGATTTTGACAGGTAAGTGTCAATTTTTTTTTTTGCTTTTTCGTAGCGACGGTTATAGCTGTAAGAATCCCAAATTTTAAAAAAAAACAGTACCTAGATAACAGAGTTTTATACGATACCTGTCAGATTTTGAGAGGTAAGTGTCAATTTATTTTAACTTTTTTCGTAGCGAGGGTTAAAGCTGTAATAAAACTAAATAAAAAAATTTTCAGTACCAAAATAACAAAGTTCTATACGACAGCTGTCAAATTACATATACTTAAATAGTTATTCTTATTTTTTATAATTTGCTACCATTTCTATGCTGTTTAGGTATAGAACAATATATTTGAAAAAAGTAGTATTTGAGATGACCTAAACGAATATCCAAACCAAAAGTATATCGGACGCACCCAATTCGATTTATTAACGATCCAATATGACCCTACATTGATTTTAAAAAAATCAAAAAAATTACTTCCCAACTTTCGATCGCGTTCGCAAACAACAGTGTTTTGTAGCCCAACGTCGTCTACATGTCGAAAAAGTTTAAATCGATTAAAATGATTTTTGCCACCTGTATCGCCCTACAACGAAAAAAAAACATATTTTTTAACTTTGACTTTAATAACTTTTTTCCGGTACACCCTGTATATTTGAAATTATTCCCAGAACGTGCCCCGACTATTCCTCTCTACGTCCAGAAAGTTTGAATCGTTTTGCTCTAACCGTTTCCGAAAAAAAAATTCGCGAATATCGAAATGTCGAATAACCTTCTACCACGTGGCGACGGATTATCAATGTCGAAACGCCATCTTTAAAATCGAGATTACAACCATTTCTGAAACATTTTGGGCAAATATTTTGGTCAGTAAAATTAGAAGAAGGTTCAAGGTAGATATTCCACCCGATTTAAAATCTGGAAATGTTCTTATTATTCTAGCAAGTCACGCTGAAAACACCCATTTTTCGCCATTTTTGACAGCCGGATTTTTAGAATTAATAATTAATTTAGATACATCAATATCAAGGCACTCTTAGTCAAAAGTGAATGGTGTTAGAATTTGTAAATTTTGCCTGTTTCCGCACCCAAAAAAGCGACTTTTCTCAATTTTGCGAATATATTTTAATGATTTTGAATATGTAGAGGTGTTGCGAAGTAATCAGCGCATTTTTTGAGAAAAAAATAAAACGGTTTTGTTGAAAATTGAATAAGCTACAGTCGATATAGTAAAAAAAAAGCTGCCGTTTTTTCCGTATTAAAGATAAAGAAACGAAAAAATATCTCTTAAATACAATCTGACGAGCTCTATCCGCTAAAGTTTACAACGTTTCGATCAAAAGTCGTTTTCAGTACGAAAAAAAATAAAAACCGTGAAAAAATCAGGCCTAACTTTATGATTTCCACTTTCTTACAATTTTCGGCAATTTCCATTCCAGTTAGGTATAGAACGATATATTGGAAAAAGGTAGATTTTGAGATGGCCTAACCGATTATCCAAACCGAATGTCGATTGGATGCACCCAATTCGACTTATTAGCGATCCAAGAGGTACCATTTTCGACCAAATTTTGACTTTGAAAAAATCAAAAAAATTACTTCCAAACTTTCGATCGCGCTCACAAATAATAGGGTTCTGTAGCCCACGGTCGTCTACGCGTCGAAAAAGTTTAAATCGAAAAAACTAATTTTTGTTGCCTGTATCGAATGCCAACGAGATCCCGATATTTCTCGACTTTAAAAATTAATAACTTTTTTCCGGCACACCCTGTATATTCGAAATTTTCACAAAACGTACCCCCACTATTCCTTTGTAAACCCAAAAAGTTTCAATTGTCCCACATTAACCGTTTCCGAGAAAAAAAATCGCAAATGTGAAAATGTCGAAACTGACGACGACGACGACGACGCCGCCGACACGGACAACATACGCACATATTTCAAATGAAGCAGACGATATAGTGCAAAATTTTCAGGAGTCAATCGGGGTTGCCGTGATTCCGAGTGAAGGAGAAGAATAACATATCGCGTGTTCGCGCGATATGTAATTAAGAAATATTGCATATCAGTATGCATATTTGGTTAAAAAAAAATGTAAATAACTGCATATTTTAAAGGCGAACAAGGCATATACATATATATATATATATATATGATCATATTTTAGCTGAATTTAAGGGCATGTAGTTCGCCCTTTAGTTATCATTTTTGATCAAAATATAGTCAGTAATGATTCTTACATTAATCAGTTTTCAATAAGATCACTTAATAACGAAATCTTTGATTTAATCAGTAGTGTGAATTATTAAATCAATATGGCGTGGATCTCGATTTAATCAGTACCTACCTAGTTCATTTTGATTTAAAATTTAATAATTTTTTAAGTGTGTAGTGAATGTCTCAAATTCGGTGGTTGCTGATGATGGATTTTCAGATAAAAACGGTGAAAATTTGGCAACATTTTTTTGGTTATGAAGGTCCTTTCTTAAAGGAGAAATTTATTATTAAACCCATCGTAAAAAGTGCTTGCAGAATGAGCTTTCCATTTTTTAATAAATAACGTCATATAAAAACAAAAACCGGAAAATTTAATCTTCTATTGTTTTCTCCGGAAGTAGTTGCAATTCTCTTAAATTCTCACCAGCATTAACTTAAGCTTCAAATAATGCACTTTTGCTGTATCCGTATAGTTGCCTATAGATCCCAATTATGAGCATTGCATTTGGGACACCCTGTGCAGTATCATTTATACCGAAATTAGGAGAATAGAAAGAATTTATGAATAATAGTAATAAAGAGTAATGCCATGTTTTGTCTTCTATATTTACGTAAAAAATGTTCGTCATCGTATCCAAGTTTAAAATCCAGACTTTTAGAAAATCCTAAATATTGGTTTTGGGATTTTCCAATATTCCTATCAATATGTCGTTGTCTTTTTGCTCTGGATACAAATATCTTTGATGTCCTTACAGATATGCAAATAGGAGACTCAAGGGCATAGTCAAAGGGATATAATATTTACCTAAATGAACGTCTGTCGTCTCAATAAAGAGACTATTAAGTAAGAAAAAGTTTCAAGGGTCGAGTTAGTTCAATAAAGTGAAATGTAAAGAGAACAAACAGTTTAACAGGAAAAAATGGAAACTCAAATCGGTTTAAAATGTAATAATAGAATTATTGTGGTACAATAATATTATTTGCTTGCTACAGTCAATAAAGCATATACTTACCACTAAAAATCAGTACCATTCTCAAAAATTTAAATAGCTTTCAGTGTGATATTGTTCTTGTCCTTTAACATTGCATATGCTTATCTATTATGAAACATAGTTTACTGAGATGGTAAAATTCGTCCATAGATTATAAAGTCCAATAATAATGATGGGTTGTGCAAAATAAGAATCATTATTCTTACATACAAAGTTTAGAAAATCTTAAATACAAAGTAAAAAAAAATAATTGAAATAGGTATTGGTACGATCAATAAAGTTCAAATTTTACGAACCTCCACCAACGTCTTGTGGATTATAGGTTCTAACGGATACAATTAGTTTTTGTGAATACATACTGGTACATAAGATCAATTAGACAGAATTTTGTTTAAAACCACCAATTGGGTATTTTTGCAACGTATAGAATACATGTTTACTGATATTGAATGTATTATTATACATGGGTAACTTTTTGAAACCTTACAATAGCTAAGGTTTCAAAAAGGTACCCATGTACAATAGCAATATCTTCTGCATTAAAGGGGTAGGCGAGGATGGTCCACAAAATACTTCTTTTTTATTCTCCCACGTTTTTGTAGAATAGAATAGATAGTATTTTTGGTTTTTGATATCTCTATTAATGTAGAAAATATAGCCATTACAAAAAATTAAAATTTCTACAAACTTATAGGAAACATCTCGATACTGAAAACATTCGTCTCAACACCTAACCTAATTTCAGCCCAACTTTTACCTATCTTACGCTTATCTGCATGCACTTACCTACCTTTTTATACACTACATGCAGCGTCCCTCTGTAGGGGAGCGATTCTCCTCCAAACCTCCCCCCTCCCTCCACCGCGGCCCTTTTCGCCATCCCTACCGTCTAGAGATCCGGTGGTGGGGGCAGTTTTCCCAGATACAGCCACCCTTGTGTAGTATTGCCTCAACTTTCGACCTATTTACGTCAACGCGATTCGCGAGCGCCGGATTTTCCGCGAACGTTTTTCGATTTCCCGGCTGATATATTTTCGGTAAGGGTTGTTTTTACCGGGTTAAGTTGGCTTTTACGGGATAGACTTACCGGAATAATAAAATACAGTTTTAAATTGCGAATGGGTAATAAATAAGATCGAGTGAGGAACACACTAAACATTGATATTGTATAAAACACCTTTAAAATTACGAAATTTTAAGAATAATTGTATATTCAGTGAGTGTATTTTTGTTGTTAATTGAAGGTTGTTTTGTGTTTGAGTGATTTTCGCGAGTACATCGTTTTTTTCAGACATTATATGGATAAATCTCCAGTAGAATGTAACCTAACCTTATAAGGATATTGGTAAGCTGCTAAAATCTGACATTGGCACTATAAAGTCCTAAACTTAGTAATTACCGAATAGCTATAGGTAGTAATAGTAGGTACATACATTACTTTTAACAAAAAGCTTATTGCGCAATTAATTTTTATTATTGACAAACTATAATAATATAGTATGATATGTAACTAATAACTTGAAACCTCTCTCCTCTCCTCAATAATACGTAGACATTTTTTTTGATAATTTTATTTTTTTAAATTAAATGGACTTAAACGAAGTCAAATCGGGACTACAGTATGGGCGCCTGTTCTATTAAAAACTTGAAAAACTGCCCTATTCACTAAAGGGTTTTTAATTTTAACCCATTTCTAATTTGGTAGTTCTTAGCTTAAAATGATAAGAGTCAGAATAAGTCGACGAAGTTTTGTCTTAGTGTTGTAATAGTTGTTTACCTAACAAGTGCAGCAAGGGCATGTATGACGTACAAAACTTTTCCTAAGGGCTTCAGTTTACTTAAAATTTAATAAAAATGTATAGAAAAACGAAATTTTATACCGCGCGAGCAAAAATTATTTGCATCAAATAGGGCTTGGATTAAAAAACGTAAAATTTTGTCAAATTCCTATTATGACATGATATGCCAAACTAATGAGTAATAAAATAAGTAGACAAATACAAATTTATTTTTGTTGTTTACAAAATTAACAAAGTAAGAATATACAGAAAGAAAAAGAAAAATAATTACATAAATTGCTGAAATTGGCTATCGCCATGCGCCAAGCATAAATTCACACGTCTCTTCATATTTTCGAAAGTGTTGACCAGCATCTCTGGAGAAATGTTACAACATTCTTGGATAATCCTTTCTTGTAATTGTTCTAAATTTGCAACAAGTTCTTCTGTTCTTACAGATGGTATTTCTGCTCCTTTTTTGTGTTGTATAGAACTTGTTTCCCTAAACACAGCCACGGTTCTTTTCAGGCAATGATAAAAATCCCCAGCAATAAAAGCAACGTTAGGAAAATGTTCGTGAAAATCGTCCATGCACAAACCCAAATTGTATTGCCATTCACCATTTACTCTAACCCCGTTTCGAAAATACACTTCAACCATGAATGTTTTGTGCTGTTCCGTAAAGCCCACTGTGTGAATTGTTCAAGAAATTGGAAAAATTAGCGATGAATCAAATTACTTGTAACGACTGTCAAAGATGACGGAATAACTGATTGATTGTTAATTCAGGTAGTTACTGACACACAACAGGTATTAAGCTATACGGCTAAGCATTACGTCCTTAGATGCAAGGCCCTCTTTGATGCAAATAATTTTTGCTCGCACGGTATATACAGTGTCACCAGTAAAGTCCGCATCATATGTGATTCTTTTTATTAATAGTTTTATTCGAAATTTGACTTTGGAATCAAGTTCTGCTTCGATCGAGATGAAAATTAAGCAAAAAAATAGTAGTCACGTGATTCGCATTATCTGTAAAATTTTAATTTTTTCCAAAAAATAATTTAAAAGTGGGGTTATTTTTGAAAATATCAAAAAAAGTTTTTTTAAATGCAGCTTCTAGCCCACGTGCAAAATTTCAGCTGGATAAGATAATTTTGATTTTTTACTTATATTTTGTAAATTGCACCACTTTTGCAAAATAAGACTCGACGTAACCTACATAAAACTTCTTAGGTTTGACGATGCTTTATTTCAGATACATTTTCTTTAAAGTAGCGCCATATTAAATGTGTGTTTTTCTACAAAATCAAAATTGGGTTATTAAAATTTGGTCGCATGTGATGCAAAGTTCATTTGTTTTTGACCCTGTATAAGGTAACTTCATAAAATAAGTATTTTTGAAAACGTAGTTTGTGTCTGAGAGTGATACACCTTAATATTAAGACAAAAAAGAACACAGTGTCATCAGTAAAGTGTTCATTAAGTGGAAAATTAATTTTAGTTTAACTTAACGTAAAGTTTATCTATTTTCAACGATTTAATTTAAAACCTCTTTATTTCATTTTTTATTTTTTTACTTTCAGACACAAACTACGATTTCAAAAATACTTATTTTATGAAGTTACCTAATACAGGGTCAAAAACAAATGAACTTTGCATCACATGCGACCAAATTTTAATGGCCCAATTTTGATTTTGTAGAAAAACACACATTTAATATGGCGCTACTTTAAAGAAAATATATCTGAAATGAAGCATTGTCAAAACTAAGAAGTTTTATGTAGGTTGCGTTGAGTCTTATTTTGCCAAAGTGGTGCAATTTACAAAATATAGGTAAAAAATTAAAATTATCTTATCCAGCTGAAGTTTTGCATGTGTGCTAGAAACTGCATTAAAAAAAACTTTTTCCAATAACTTTTTTCGATACTTTCAGAAATAACCCCACTTTTGAATTATTTTTTGGAAAAAATTAAAATTTGACAGATAATGCGAATCACGTGACTGCTATTTTTTTGCTTAATTTTCATCTCGATCGAAGCAGAACTTGATGCCAAAGTCAAATTTCGAATAAAGCTATTAATAAAAAAAAATCCCATATGATGCGGACTTTACTGGTGACACTGTACATATAAAAACTTTACACAACATTTTTTAAAATATAATGAGGAAAACTAACTTTTCAGCACTTTGTGAGAAACTATAAGATCTAAATATTTTAATGGACTAAATTTAAACCTCTTTAGTAAATAAAGAGGATGCATTTTTAATAAAGGCGGTAGTGTTTTAACTCCGAGACTTGATTTTAGTTGGCTTACTTTAACGAAAACAAACAAAACTACTTTTCTTAACTATCTTAAATTATATTATTTTAATATACCATTGGTTAATGTTAAATAATGGTTAGGTATTTTGAATTATTAGATACTATAGAAAAACGAAAAGCTTTAAAAGTAAAATAATCGGTAACAACCAGTTCTTATTCCCAAAATTTCTGAACTATAATAAAACAAAAAGCAACATAATTTGATTAGTTGCTTAATATATTATTATCCTCGATTGAAAGGCCTTAATGTGATCGATAAAATGTTACCAATTAAAGCTTTTAAACTAATTTGTTAATAAAAATATAATCTTTAAGACCTTTGTGTGTTTATATCGTGCGAGCAAAAATTATTTGCATCAAAGAGTGCTTGGATTAAAAAACGTAGGGCTTTGTTTAGATCACAATGATATTGGGGCGATATATCTATACAAATCTAGGTTAAAATTTTGTCAAATTCATATTACAAATTAACAAAGTAAGAATATACAGAAAGAAAAAAAATAATAATAACATAAATTGCTGAAATTGGCCACCGCCATGCTCCAAGCATAAATTCACACGTCTCTTCATATTTTCCGAAGTGTTGACTAGCATCTCTGGAGAAATGTTACCACATTCTTGGATAATCCTTTCTTGTAACCGTTCTAAATTTGCACTTGGTGTTTTAAAAATAGTGTTCTTTAAATGAGGAAAAACGAGGTAATTCATAACCGTTAAACAAGGTGATCTAGGTGGGAATTCAATGTCAGATCGAAAACTGATCAATCTGTTGTCGAAAGAATTGCATAAGTAGTTAATAGTTTCGGTGGCTGTATGGGCGGTTGCACCATCCTGTTGAAAATATCCAAAACGTAGTTCGTCGTCAAGTAATTGCTTCATAAATGGATTCAAAATATTGTCCCTATACCGCTGTGCTGTAACTGTGTCATGGAAAAAAAATAGGACTAACAATTCTTCTTTGGGAAACAGCTAACCATACACCAATTCTTTGAGGGTGCATTGTGGACTACTCCACATGCGTGTATTCTGAGAATTCACATAATTGGAGAGGTGGAACCAGGCTTCATCCGAAAAAAAGGTTATGTCTAATAAATCATTTTTTTTCAATAAATTTTGGGTAAACTATTGAGAATAATTCCTGCGTCTTTCAAAATTTGCGGCTTGTATTTCTTGGAATACTTGCACTTTATAAGGAAATAAATTTAGCTGCTTCTTAAGAATAGTCCTGCGTGTTCCATAAGATCTTCCCACTTCTTGTGACAATTTGTTGGCGTATTTTGCATTATTTCACAACCATTTGCAACAAGTTCTTACAGATGGTATTTCTGCTCCTTTTTTGTGTTGTATAGAACTTGTTTCCCTAAACACAGCCATGGTTCTTCTCAGGCAATGATAAAAATCCACAGCAATAAAAGCAACGTTAGGAAAATGTTCGTGAAAATCGTCCATGCACAAACCTGGATTGTATTGCCACTCATCATTTACTCTAACCCGGTGTCGAAAATATGCTTCAACCATGAATGTTTTGTGCTGTTCCGTAAAGCCCATTGTGTGAATTGTTCAAGAAATTGGAAAAATTAGCGATGAATCAAATTACTTATAACGACTATCAAAGATGACGGAATTACTGATTGATTGTTAATTCAGGTAGTTACTGACACCCAACAGGTATTAAGCTCTTCGGCTAAGCATTACGTCCTTAGATGCAAGGCCCTTTTTGCTGCAAATAATTTTTGCTTGCACGGTACTTATGATCGACTGTCCTTTATAAATATCAGCTCTGTCGCTTGATCTTTGTTTGACGCAGACTGATCAGGGACAAGAGTTAACTAACTAGTAAAGCTATAAAATTATAAGACCAATTTTATTAAACTGCAGAGGTCTCAGTCTTTACCGTTTAGAATGTTTGCTTAAATTTATACAGGGTGCCCAAGCAGCATTTTTCTGACTTCCAGCTATAGTTTTACTAAGCGCGACGTTGTGGTAGTTACAGATTTAGTCGAAATATCACTTAAATACGGTAAGATGTAAACCGACGTCTAATAGACGTTGTTCCAACCTTGCATACCCGATCCCAAAGATTTAGATACTAACCGACGTTGGTAAAACGTCGGTTACTGACCAGCTATGAGCAAGTACACTGTTGGGCACATGGGCAACGTTCATACAACGTTGGTAACAGACTAAATGTTATTGGTAAGTATTTAGTTGCTGCTAGTCGTTGGACTGTACGTCGGCACAGCAGTCTTATTCCTACTTAAAAGTGAGGTTTTGTTTTGGTTCTGTTTATTTTATTATTGATAATATGGAAACAAAAAAGCTGCTTACCTCTACTCGTCGCGAGTTTAAATATTCAGCCACCTATTACAGAAGGTTAAAATTAGAAAGAAAGAAGAAAAAAAGTCGCACAAAATACTTGAACCTTCGGTAACAAATATAGAACTCCCCTCCACGAGTAAAGAAATCCCCTCTACACCACTTTAAAATGGTGAGTGAATTCCATTTTATATTATAATAATTATCTATTTAATAATATTTTAGAGCTGTTAAAAACACTGGTTAAAAACAGTTTTTTTGGGAATGAAGTTCGGTTAAAAAATTAAAAAGTGACAGATGACAGCGGGTTGGTAACGAAGGCAGTTTTTTTTACCGACAAGTCGGTTAAGTCAACTGTTAGTGTATTTCCTTGCACAACCGGTCGTCCGCAGTCTAGTTTACGTATCATTTCTGACCGAAGTCTGCAGTTAGTAAAATGTTATTAAAAATATTTTAACCAAAGCCTACTAAAAGGTCGTAGATAGTATAGTTTCTTTGACTTGCCCGACTCCTGGTCCAAAGTGGGAATATTTTAGGAATGTTCCCAACCACGCCATTGTTCAAACGTTATAGGGAGATGAACTCGGTAGCCATTACTTAAAATTGCTGTTTTTTTTTTATTATTTGAGTGTTTTTTTTAGGAATCACAATGAACTGCTTTAAACAGTTACTAATTATGTTAAATAAATTACTGCTTTACTGTTTTAACGAAGAATATAATTTTTAAAAAAATAGCAGATTCGGAATAATTACTAATATTTTATTAGTTATCACTTTTTGAGAGGCGCTTTCCGTTTTTAAAGCCAGTACATCCATGTTTATCAATAAAATTACTTCCGTCTGGGTTTTCAATCCATAGAAAATTATTTTCGAATATTATAAAATACCACATAATAATATATTAATATAACTTTTACTTACGCGGTTTGCTTTCTCGTCATCTATTTCTTTTAAATGTAAAATATAAGAGAGAGTATAAGCATCATTCAATCTTAGTTGTTTTATTTTTACTAAAGATATACCAACAAAACATTAGTACAGAAAAATGTAGCACGCCCGACTTCGGTCGACTAGATCTGTCGGAAATAGTGAATATAGCCAACGTCAACTCGACTCCAAATTTGGTTATTTGGTTGAACTATCAAGTCGGATCCAACGTCGTGCCAACTCATATTTGATTGACCACATTAGTGCAAAAGTGGGTCGTAACGTCGCCGGAACGACGTTGCATAACAACGTCGTGGTTGCTTACAGCAACATTGTAACAACGTCGGATTGTTGCTTGGGTGGCGCAACATAGAAAATCGTATGGAAAATTTACGGTGGTCAAATTTTGTGTGCCTTGTTTATTTTCAATTCATCAGTTTGTCGTTTTGAAAAAAAAATATTCGACATCTCGAAAGTGAAATGCATTTATTGCGGCTCTAAAGTGCTATTTCGGGAAGCAAACTTATTGCTGATATTGAAAAAGTATTGTCCGAACTAAGTAAACAAATAAACTTTTTCTTATATCCGGGTTACGTTTTAAATGGCATACTTTCTTCTTGTTTGTGTTCCACAAGAACGAAAAGTTATCAAAACTCGAAACTTTGTTTTTGTAATCAAATTTGACCTTCCTGAAGAGTTTATAAAAACACAATGGATATTGAAAAAAAAAATTGTATTTTGATGTAACGATATTTATTTTTTCCTTTTTTTTATGGATTTCAGGAAGTACGGAAATTTATAAGTGTTTTAGAAAACTCGAATTTGCAAGTCAATCTTACAGGAAACGAAATACATAGAATGTCGGATTTATATTAAAAACTGACATATAAATAGATAGATCAAATATGTCAGGAGTTTAAATATATATAAAAATATTTCTTTCATCGATACCTAAGGAGCTTGAACCTATTTTCCCGATTGACAAGCATTTCCAGGAGAGACGCAAACATTTGCGAACTAAACCAAGCAGTATCCTAATCGAAACGGGACCGAATTTCTTATTTGCCTTTTTTTCTGGTTTTCCCAGTTATCGATGTTTTCTATTCGAAAGCATTAAAATTTGTAAATTTAAATTTAAAAAAATGGCTCAGAGTTAGATCAAAATCATCAATTTGCTTCAAAACTAGTGTGGTACGTTTCTCCAGTGCTGTTTCGAACCTTGACTTCTGACCACTGTATATTATATTGGTTGGTCCATACTTGTTCCGCTATACCTGATCTCGAAGTTTCACCTCTTTGGGTATGTTTCAGATGTTCTTTAACTCGTACTGGAAGAAGTCGGTCTTTTTGTTTCTCCAATGTACGATTCGCCACACTCGCAAGGGATTTGAGAGATACATTTTTTTTTTGTGTTTGCATTACGGGAGGTTTTACTTTTGTAAGAAAGCTTCTAAGCATATTTCCGGATTTGAAGGCTGTTTTCATATTATAGTTTTTGGTTATCCTTCTAATCTTTTCAGAAATCCACTTAACATAAGGTATTGTAAGAAATGCTCGCTCCTCTTTCGTTTCTGTATTTGTTTTTACTTCGCGATTTATAAGTTTTGAGATGGTATTAGTTACAAAGGTTTCAGGGTAACCATTCTGTTTTAAACCTTTTTTGATGTTTGAAATTTTAATATTATGGTTTTTCGGATTGTTGCAAATGTTAGATGCCCTGTTTTATGGAGTTTGAATGATTCGATCCGTGATTAAGGTATTGCCCCGGTTGAGTTTGTTTCCTGTACACTGAAGTTTTTATGTTTTCGGCACTTCGTTTGACGAGAACATCGAGAAAAGGTAGAGTGGAATGTTTTTCTGTTTCCATGGTAAATCTAATGGAGGGTCTTATACTATTAATATGTTCCAAAAACCAGATAATAAAGGTATCATCAACATATCTAAGCCAAATTTTAGGTTTAATCTTGGCAGTGTTAATAGCGTGTGTTTTAAGCCATTTCATGTACAGGTTAGTAATATAACAAAATATGTTACATAAGTATATTGGTCCAGAAGATTAAAGATAATTTCTTTGTGCCAGTATTTTTTTGCCTCAATGCTGCATTTATATAAAACAGCTAATTTGACAATAGTATAATTTTTTAAAAATATTTATTTAATGGAATATTTAAAGTTTATTTCCCATCGGATTTAGTTTATTTAGGATCATCCGATCAGTTTCATTCGATCTAAGCTCACGATGGAACCAGATACATGGTTATAAGGCCATTGCGAATTAGAGGGGATATACGTCAATGGGTGTAGCAGCTGGTGTTTAACCAATTTGGTTTATTTGTGGATGTGAATCCCTAATCCTATTTGCTTGATAGATATTTTTGCCTTTACTTGTAATCTGCGAATTTTAATTGCCCGATGATTTTTTATTTGCTTACTGAAAAAAAGTCTCATCAAAATAAAACGAAAAATTTTCGAGATCTTTTCCAACATTGTAGAGGCTCCAAAAGTGTATCCCAAGGTAAAAATCGCAATTTCGTTATATTGCTTTACCCCGACCGCTGATTGGTTAAGTTTTTGAGCGGGACTACCCGATAGCAAAGACGAAGGACTAACCCGATTGGTACTAGTCGACCAGACAAAATAATGCATGTGAAAAATTGCCAATCGAGGTCTGATTTGAGAATCTGGCCAGGCACGAAATCCCTATAAGCCAGTAAGAGAGAGAGAGATATATTTATCTCTCTCTGTTTTATACAACAGCCTTGCCAGGTCTAGGGATATGGAATTTATTTTCGCGGCGCCATAAAGTTTTTGCACCGTTATGCATTAGGCATTAACGTCTTAAATTTTAAATATTCACAAAAATAATTAAGTTTCGGAAAACAAAATAATAATGAGTTTAAATAAATAATAGTTTGGTGTATAGGTAGGTACGGCCCTGGCACTGTGGTTCTACTGCACAAGCCGCTGCTGATTGGTTGGTATTTTCGATTCGAATTCAAATTCGATTATGCCAATGATAAGCTACACTGAGAAAAATACCTCTATTTCTTATAAGAATTCACATACTCTTTATACAACTGTTTACTACTATATATGACAGCAACGCGCTTCCCTACTGTAAGACGACGAAAATTGCTAGACTGTTGTGTCGTGATCATAAATAACGGTTATTCGGCCAATAGGAAATAGGAGTTAATGCTACCATTAAATGGTTTATAGCCACTATTGCTCTCAATACTCACAGTAATTATCAAGTTCTATGATATACTGTATTAGTTTCGACTGGCAGTTGTAATGAAACTTGGCATTTTTCATAATAATATTTGCTTGCTACGGTTAATAAAGCATATACTTACCACTAAAAATCAGTACTGTATTTGTCAAAAAGGTAAATAGTTTCAAGTGTTGTATTGTTCCTGTTTTGAACATTGTATGTTGTATATATGTTCTAGTATATAACATGGTTTACTGATATCGTAAAATTCGTACATAGATTATAAAGTCCAATACTAATAATGGGTTGGGCGAAATAAGATTTTTCTATTGCTTTATCTGACATGCAGAGTTTAAAAAAACTTAGTACAAAGTACAAAGTAAAAATAAATTAATTGAAACAGGTATTGAGACGATCAATAAAATTTAAATTCAGATAGGACAGCTAGAAGACTCCGAACAACGATGTAACCTGCGCAACAAATACGTTAAAACTAATAATACGGCTCGCGGCGTTTGCCAATCGCTACGAACCCCCACCACAGTTTGGTGGATCATCGGTTCTAACGGATACAATTCATTTTTGGAGATGCTGTTTTGCTCTCTTAATTGTAGAGAAGGCGCTTTACTGAGAACTAAATGCATCGCATTGAGAAGATACAATTTATTCCTTTTAACAAAATTGCTGCATTAAAAGTAGTTTCTTATTCAACAAGACGGCTATCAAAATGTTGTGAGATTATTTACAAATATACCGAAGGAAGGAAAAATAGCTTCATTATTTTAGCTATCGCGAAGATAGCCACATATACCTAATATTATTAGTTTTGTAAAAATTATGTACAGGGGAGTTGAAAAAGTTACAAAAAAATTATATAATCGTTAATTATATACCTACTGTACCCTTTAATTAAGAACGACAATAATAAACAGTGCAATTTATTTTAACAATTTTACTACTAAAACCTAAAAATACAATGGCATTTAGACTGATAAACTATTTCGATAATGAAAGAAAAAGTGGAAATTCGCAAACCAATATGCAGAAAACCGTAATGAAAACACTGGGAATTAGTTTAAGGACTATGCAGAATAATGTGCATGAAAAAAAAAGCATAATATAATACCCAAGAATACTAAAAAATGTAAACGAAAAACACCGTTTATAATTATAGCCTAAAAACTCTCATCGTCACTTATAAAATCTGAAAAGTCCTCGTCGTCTGAGTCGTCTTCGAATGGAGCAATTATCATTGGCGCTACTTCGACATCTAATACTTGTTCTCGATCCCACCAAACCCTTATTAATATTTCTGTATGTTCCACCGATTTCTTCCAATACTCTTGTGTAATATGATCTAACGAATCTTGCCAAACTATTTGTACTTGGTAGGATTTAAGACCATCACCTACATGTTTTTCATAATAAGACTTTGCACCAGCCCATATTAATTCTATTGCGTTAAACTGGCAATGATATGGCGGCAGTCGTAGAACCTAATGACCATATTCACGCAGTATTTCATCTACCGCGTATATTTTGGGTTTTTTAAGAGACTTTGCTATTGATAGGAGTTCCGATTTAAGCATATTTGGTAAAGGATTTTGGTTGTGTTTTTCCAGCCACTCATAAATATCACTTTTCCTTCAAGATGAAGTAGGCTGTTTATTTAAAATTCTTAAATGATATGATGCATTATCTAATACAATTAAAGACGGAGCATCCAAATTTGGTATCAATTGAACTTTTAACCATTTTTCAAACATTTCGCAATTCATATTATCATGATAGTCAGCACTTTTTGATGTTGAAGAAAAAATTAAACTCGCACCTGCAACATATCCTGTTGCAGAACCGGCATGCAAAATAATAAAACGCTTTCCCGTACCGCACCCCTTTTTCCTTTTAACACTTTTTACAGACTCATCTTGCCAATATTGTGAACCACTTCCATTTGAAATTATCTACGTTTCGTCTAAAAATACCACTTTTCTAAATTTCGATTTGTAATTGTCCGTATATTTTTTTAAAAACTGAACACGCTGACTCACTATCTGTGGCTGCTCACATAAAAATCTTCGGTTACAGTATTTTTTATAGCGAAAACGTAATTATTTTATTAATTTTGATAACACTTCAAGTCCAATTTCCAAAACACCCCCGAATTTTTATTGTTTTTTGTAAAACTGGAAGACGTACATTGGTTTTTGATTGGTATAAATCGTAAATCACATTTCGAACTCCCATTTTAATATTTTCGCTTAAATCCTCAGTCTTTGGCTTTCTTCGTTTACACTTTTTAGTATTCTTGGGTATTATGTTATGTTTTGTTTCATGCACAATTTTCTGCACAGTCCTTAAACTAATTCCCAGTGCTCTGGCTACTGTTTCCTGAATATTGGTTGGCGAATTTCCACTTTTTTTTTTCATTTTCGAAATAGTTTATCAGATTAAGTACCATTTTTTTTTTGATTAGGGATGCAAAAACCCAGAAAATTGTTTCATTTTGTCACAAACTGCCAAAGTCACAAAACTGGCATATTTAAAATAAAACGTGGCTGGTGCTATTATAAGCTTTTTTAGAATCGCTGGAAAGTAAATACATATCCTTTTTTTTTCATGTCAAAATGGAATAAGTTTGTCTCATTTATCTTACGTATTTTATTTAGAGGGTAAAATTAAACGCAAGTAAAGAAAACAAAAACTGAGAGTATGTCTTTCTTGAATCGTATGACCCGCACGATAAGACCAGATCCGACTATACCAATAAAAACACTGTTCTAGCAAATCTGGAATTGATATACCTAACGCTAAAGCGGGTTTGATACACTAGAAATATATTTAATATGGGTTAATAAAAAAAAAACTATAAATACAAACTACGTCTTAGCAAACCTGTTGTAATAGATTAATTTCCTCAGTGTGTGTAACTATGACACCCTGTATTTAAAAATGCGTGTTAATAAATCCCTAAGCTGTCCGCAGAAGGAAAGCTAATGAAATAATTTCTCTCGTTTGGGAAGCGCTTACCCAACTGTTACTTTAAATATTTCATTAAATCCAACGTGAAAAGTTTTGAAATTATGTGTTTTAATTAAAATTATTAAAATAACTGTCTAACTGAGGCCGCTTTGTGTGTTGTTGTGGGATATAGTATTACTAGCGTTGAGGAAATAATAAAAAGCAAATTATTACTTCAAAAAGATGTTTAATATGGGCATTAACTTACATTTTATGTATTAATTTGTACGTAACAATCTGTTATTCTGTAAACGCATTATAGCCTTAACAAACCTTAAAAATAGTATTTTTTTTTATATAAATTGTTGTATCTAGTATCATTCTGCAGTAGGTATTAGTAAATGCATAAGTAAATGTTATAGTTAAAAAAATGCATGTAATATAAACCCAATTTTTGCTCGAATTCCTACGAAACAGCGCGATTTACTTCAATTTACAAATATTGAGAAACCTATCCTTAAACTCTATTTGTCATCATTTAATATTCCTTCAAGAAACTTTCGTCATAATAATCTATTTGCCAACTGTTTTTATAGAAAAAAATGCAGTTAAACATTCTCCCATAAGTCGCTTAACCACACTTTATAATAAGTACTTTATTCCATAATATTGATTTGTTTAATTTACCTCTATCAACATTTAAAAAGAGGCTTAGAAATCATATTATTGCTCTTAATATTAATTGAGGAACTAATGGTAATATTACAATCTTAGTTCTTATGTATCTGCATACAACATTGTAAACTGTGGGTGCCAAGCCTGGGCCATTGGCCAGTTGGCATCTAATTTGTGCAAATAAATAAATAAATAAATGAAAAAAATTACCTTGTCGGAATTCCATTGTCTTTTTTTTTGTTACTTAACACAACGTTTTGGTTAGTTAGTTTCTGTATCCGTTTTCAAGTGTAAACTAAATTATAATTCTAATGCTACTGCATGTCTTAAATACTATCTATGTGCAATGAAGTTTGATGACTCCGCCTACGTGTTTATTGGAGTGTGAAGTTTGACCTGTTGGTTTTGGACAATAAGAGGCTTCCAGATATTAGTGAAATCTATCCTTGGTTTACTAAATATATGGGTATTTTGATTCATGAAAGCTGCTTCTTTGAATTTTCGTTTTCTCCAGTGCTGTTCCGTGTCCAAAACCTTGGTTTCTGACCACTGTATATTATGTTGGTATATTGGGTGTTGATAAATTAAAAAAAAACATGAAAATGCTTTAAGAGAGAAGTACTATTATTAATTATTTTAGACAAAATGTTTATAAAACAAAATTGTTTATAATCCAAAATAAAGGCCAAATGCAAAATTTAAAATCTGAATTCTAATTTTTGTTTTTTATTTTTTATAATAGAATTTATGAACATTCAAAATGTACAATTGTGGAAAAAGTTATTATTCTACATATCCCCCTCTAACCTGCACAAATTTCTCCAAATAAGAAATAAATTAAATAAATAGGTCAGCACTCTCAGGTTTTCATTTTTGACACTATTTGCTTAATTATGGAAAAAATTCATGCAAATACAGATATACTATACTATACTATACTATAATATACTATACTATACTATACTATATATATTTTCTTAATTTATCAACACCCCTGTTCATCTGATCTAAAATTTTTATATGGTAACTTCATTTTCTCGACAAGCAGAATTTTTTATAAAGAATAACTTTTGGTCGTAAAATCAATAATAAAGATATTTTTCCTCTTGTCAACTCCATCTGGGGACACACTGTATAAAGTGCGGATTATATGCACTTAAATTGAGCCAAAATATGCCCAAATATATTATATGCCTTGTTTGCCTTTAAAATATGCTTTATTTGCATTTTTTTTTACCAAACACGCATACTGGTATGCAATATTTCTTAATTTATTATAGTAAAATGAGATACAGAAACACAGTGGATTCTAAAAAGTATCTAAAAATGCATACAAAAACATAGAAAAATAAAAGCAAACAATTTTTTAACCTAAATTTGTATAAAAGGCATTTATTACTAAATATTTTTAAAAAATTTTCAACTAAAAAGTTTGCTTCTATTAGTAAAAATATGTTCATACAAAGGGAAGCTTCTTTCAACATCTACCGATGTAATCGGAAAATACTGCAACTTAGGTAGCAAAATATAAGGCCAAGATACAACTTCGTTGGATGGTTTACCCTCATAAATGCTTCTTACTGCAGTTAAAAATATTTAAATCCTTCATTCTTTTTTATAGTTACATCCAATTTGTTCCTTACTTGATCTCCTACGTTACCAGGAATGTTGTTACATTTAGCGAAAAAAATTTCAACAATACTAATTGAGTCTCTAAAACTTAAATTTCAAATCGATATAAATACAATTTGTTAAGCAGGTACAACTGCAAATCCCGGAAACCCCCAATAAATACCTTGTTTTTAACCAAAATGTAAATATAATTATTATAATCTTCAGATTGGAAAATCCCTGAAATAAGTACCGAACTGGAGATTAAACCTTTAACGTTTTAAATTTTTTGATAAAGCCGAAAACATAAAAATATGCACTTAAAATAATAATTTATTAGGTAATTACACAGGCCTGCATGAAATTTGTGATGACGTGATTTTTGTTTGTTGAGCTTAGTTTTTATATAGAAATAACTAATTAAAATACAATTGGTCTCTATCACCCACAGATTTTTTTTCTTGCAAAAAAAAAAGAAAAAATATAAAAAAAACTTATAATAGGCGTTTTAATACATTTTAAAATGAATGTAGTACTTCAAATTCTAAATGATTGATGAATAAAAATTATTTTCTGTGGTGCTACATACCTTCCGACTGGAGACTTTTTATCGACTTCAAAAAGGAGCTTTAAAGCTGTTCTTTTACATAATCACAATG
The DNA here is from genome assembly GCA_963969555.1 of Polydrusus pterygomalis. Classification (NCBI taxonomy): domain Eukaryota; kingdom Metazoa; phylum Arthropoda; class Insecta; order Coleoptera; family Curculionidae; genus Polydrusus; species Polydrusus pterygomalis. The sequence goes on from OZ018383.1 coordinate 16,273,110, forward strand.
TTTTTGCTTCTGTTTCGGTCGGCCATACAGTTAAGTTAAAGGAAAACTATGAAAATTTAGAGGAATTACTTTTAAGAATACAATATGAAAATCACAACTGGGAAGTGTGTGAAGATCTAAACATTTTAAGTTTTAGAGTTTTTTATTTAAATAAAATTTTCTCTTAGGTCAGCAGTATGGATTTACTAAATTTCCATGTTTCCTGTGCGAGTGGTCTAGCTAGCGAGAACAGCATTGGATAAAAAAAAACTGGTCACAAAGAGAGACTTTAACACCTGGAAACAAAAATGTAATTTGCGAAAGTCTTATTGACCCTCAAAAAGTTTTACTTCCACCACTTCACATAAAACTTGGACGTATGAAACAATTTGTTAAGGCATTAAACAAAGAAGGAAATTGTTTTAAATAGTTGTGTAAAACATTTCCGGCTCTGTCAGAGGCAAAATTAAAGGAGGGAATCTTTGTAGGGCCGCAGATTAGCAGCTTGATGAAAGATACAGAATTTGAAAAGGTAATGGAAGATAAGGAAAAACATACATGGAATGCTTTTAAAGAAGTTGAACATAAATTACTACCATGTTGAGATCATTGAAGATATGCTGGAAAATTTCAGAATATGAGCATAAAAATTCACTTTTTACATTCCCATTTGGACTAATTCCCGCAAAATCTTGGGGACGTGGGGCAAAGTGAAAGATTTCATTAATATATTGAAGAGATGAAAAAAAGATACCAGGGGCGCTGGGACACAAAAATGATGGCCGATTTCTGTTGGAACAGAAAAACAACCAAAAGAAGCTTTTCTGAAAAAAGAAAACATTTTTTGAAGAAGCGTAACGTATAAATAATCATTTATTATAGTTTATATGTGTATATTTTTGTATTTTTTTCCTTAATATATTAAAAAACTAGCTTATAAATGAAATAAATCGTGTTTTTTCTTTATTTGTGGATTTTACCGGTTTGAAAAATAACCTTACGTGATATAAAAAAACTGAAAGCAGATTTGAAATCAGCGCTACCCAATTACTAGAAAACAGTTAAAATTTTTTTATCAACTGTCAAAGTGTTAAAAAATGCAGGCCTGTGTTATTATAGTATGTGTGATACACCACTGTTTTTGGAAGTTTTAACTTTGCATGGGTATGATAACTTACACATGTATATTTTGAATATTCCTACAATCCCGTTCCCAAGAGCGTTATATATGTTCCACAAGAAATAACGTATATATACCTCCGTTACTTGACATATTTTATAATATTAAAAACTGGATGATGATACATAGGCAGATTTATTTGACTTTTCTTTTGATATAAAATCCCCTTTGTCTGCGGCTTATTTTTATACCAATAATGGGGATGTCAAAATTATTTTACAAAGATAAAAATTGGGGAAATATTGCTTATACAGTTTTTACATGGCTAAGCTTGTGTCGTTTTATTTGCTTAAATTTGTCGTAAACAAATTATTATTATTGTTATGGATGTAATAAAAACGTTTCCGGGATAAAACAAATTTTCTGATAAGTGTTAGAATGGGTGATGTGGCAAGCTGCTATATCTCCAAAACCATACATGCTACAACTGTTTATATTACGACAATTTATTATGAAATATGAGCAAAAAAATCACTGGAAATAATTTTTTGTCCCTAATTTTACCGCTAGGTATGATACAAAGTCCTTAATTTCTTAATAACTGCAATAGAATAAAGGTCAAGAATTGAGTTTTTATAGACTCTGTAATAAACTCTATAAATTTTGTGATAATTTTTTTTTTGTTGTTGCCATGGTAACAGCGTGGGGAAGGGTAACGGCTAAAAGTGCTTAAAAGGCGGTAACTTTGATCTGCGTTAACCGAAGTTAACAAACTATGGCTTCATTTTAAGAATGTTCTATACTGATTGAACGTTGATATAAATATTATTAAAACTAATGCGTGAGATTTAAGAGGGCACTTTAAAAAAATATATAGCTAGCTTCGATTTCTTAAAAAATTTGACTACAACCATCCAACCATTTTATTTCTATTCTATAGCTAACTAGTTAGTTACAAGAACTGCAAAAACCGCAAGTCGTTTCCTGTTCTCTCTTAAAAGTTATCGCAAAAATAGTGAAAGAGCGTAATTCTATTTCGGCTTTTAGCAAAGTTTTGCAATTTTCCTTATATTAAAACGTTGAAATTCTTCAGGAATTGCTTTTTTAACTATATTTATTAGTTTCAGGCTTTTCAAAAAGAAAACATTATGATATTTTGCTAATGATTTTGCTATTTATCTAAAAAAATGCAATAATAATCCAAATACCATGGTAACCACAAAAAAAGTGTTATTACAAAATTTATAGAGGATCTTACAGAGCACATAAAAACTTTATTTCTGACCTACTGTCCATTGTATTGCAGTTATTAGTTGAAATTAGGGACTTTGTATTATAGCAAAGCGACTACACACCCTAGCGGTAACATTAGGAACTTAAAAATAATTTTCAGCCAAACCTATTGTCCGATTTAAATGGTTTTTTTGCCTATTACATGCTCATTTTTTAAGAATATTACAGGTTTTATAATTATTGTTAGAAAGTTAATTGTTATTGTTAACCCGGTGCAAGAAACATATTGGTGTGTTATTTTCAAAATTCGCATCAAATTGTGGGCTATTCTAGCATACATAAAATATTGGATTTAAAGCCTAAGATTAGCCCCATGTTTTCCTAACATTTTGTTTTTTGGTTAGTAAAATCTAAGGCCAAGATACAACCTGGTTGGATGGTTTACCCTCATAAATGCTTTTTACTGCAATTAAGTATTTAAATCCTTCATTCCTTTTACAGTAACATCCAATTTGTTCCTTACTTGACCTTCTACTTTACAGGGAATGTTGTTACATTTAGCGAAAAAAATTTCAACAATACTAATTGTGTCTTAAACTTAAATTTCAAATCAATATTATTATTATTTTATCAATAGCAAGCGAAAAGTCCGGTGAAGCTATTGTTTTAGTCTCTTTTATTGTTTTTTTTTCTAGAATTATTGTTCATCGTGATTTAATAAAATGTCTAAAAGTCCGCGTTGGCTGGTTTAAATAATATAAATATAGTTTGTTAAGCAGGTCATAATAACGCATTATAAAGTGACAATAAACAACCCCTAGCAAACCCCGGAAACCCCCAATAAATACCTTGTGTAGAAACAAAATGTAAATATAATTATTATAATCTTCAGATTGGAAAATCCCTTAAATAAGTACCGAACTAGACATTAAACCTTTAACGTTTTAAATGTTTTGATAAAGCCGAAAACATAAAAATATGCTCTTAAAATAACAATTTATGAAAAATATACATTTTATTATAAAATTGACATAATATGCAAAAATGCATATACAGAGTGTCCCAGATAAGAATGCATTCTACAGGGATCTCATAAACCATAGAAGATACAGAGATGCTTAAATTAGAGAAAAGTTGCGCATTATTGAATCCTGTAACGTCATGTTTTCAAATTTAAAAAATTCCTAATGCTTCCGAAGATATTTGGATAAAACCGAATTTTCGCGATTTCGTTTTAATTGATTTATGATTCTATTTAAAGAGACATTTCAAAATAAATTTAACATTCTCATTGCCACTTTTTCTCCCCTACAAGATGGTTTTATTACATTTTTGATCCGACGTTTCGTTTAGTCAAAACCATCATCAACTTTGTTATTTTAAATAGTCGGAAAATATAAATTCTACGTTTTATTCTAAATCTAACGGTGTATTACACTTATTATTTATTAGACGTTTCGATATAGAAAAACACATCATTAATGAAAATAGGCACATTAAACATTTAAACAATTGCAAATAACGTCAATCAATTTCATAGCCACCCATATGATGCCGAATTTAAATGGTACGTTATGTTAGAATGTTATCAGGCATTTTTTAAAAATAAAAATAATTGTATTTAATAATTAAAATTAATTATTACTTGTTGCATTTTTCAGATAAGTTTTATTAGATATTATGTTTTGTTATAAGTGTATTTTAAAAAAATGTTTTAAAATCCAACTAGTGTTTAAATACAACAATAAAAACAAAAATATTTTCGATAATGTGCCTATTTTCATTGATGATGCGTTTTTCTATATCGAAACGTCTAATAAATAATAAGTGTGATACAACGTTAGATTTAGAATAAAACGTAGAATTTATTAAGCATAAAATAAAATTTTCCGACTTTTTAAAATAACAAAGTTGATGATGGTTGTGACTAAACGAAACGTCGGATCAAAAATGTAATTGAACCATCTTGTAGGGGAGAAAAAGTAGCAATAAGAATGTTAAATTTATTTTGAAATTTCTCTTCAAATAGAATCATAAATCAATTAAAACGAAATCGCGAATATTCGGTTTTATCTAAATATCTTCGGAAGCATTCGGTATTTTTTAAATTTGAAAACATAACGTTACAGGATTTAGTTATGCGCAACTTTTCTCTAATTTAACCATCTCTGTATCTCTTATGGTTTACGAGATCCCTGTGGAGTGCATTCTTATCTGGGACACCCTGTATATGCATTTTGCGTATATTCCGCCCGTCTTGACTAACTTCTTTAAAACATTAACTTATATTAACGATTACAACACAAATTTACATAAAAAATTAAAATATACATTAGTAGCGTGTGTTTCCGCCTCTACTTCTAATCACCACTTTAAATCGGCGAGGTATACTCGAAATTAAATTTGCTATTTGGTCTTGGTCGATATCATTTCAAATTTCACCCAGCATCGCTTCTGTCTTGCAGGAAAAGGCTGACGCTGTATTAATGTTCTGCCAGCAATGTTCCACAAATGATCGCTGGAGTTAAGATCTAGACTGCGCGATGGCCAAATCAGGGTATTTAATGTTTACCTGGTGTAAATATTGTTTCAAAAGGCTCACTATTATACGTGAGGTCAATATGCAATATTGTGCATTGACAAAAAGTTATTGACGATATAAGCAGCGAAAGGTATAACGTACTCAAATAAAATATCAGTAATAGGCATGTATGTACTAGTGTAATTGGAATCCGAACAATAATTTTAAAATTAAATCCATTTAATGAATTTGGCATAAATTTTTTGTATATAACTTATTGAATTTCGTTCCCTTAAGAGTTATTAACAGTCAATTTATCTAAAATTATGCATTATTAAAATTTTAAGCATCTCGCGAAAGGAATAAAGTTGAAATAAATTCTCGCTCGGGGAGGATTTAATCTCTTTCCATCTTTTATTATTCGGCTTATAGAAAATTAAGCAACACGTTCTAGTTGTTAGAAATTATATAATATAAACTTTTAAGCAATTTAGTGAATTAAACTTACAATGCCATGAGTAAATTTGGAATTTTGATTCGTAATATTACACTTTGCCAAACCCTTTATTCTCGCTTACTATATTTAAATCGTTTAAAGAAAATATTAAGTTTTAACAAAACAAAATCGCTTAAGAACTTTTTTTATTGGGATAGATTTCAGACCACAGTTGGTTGGTTAAAGGCGGAGGTCGGATGTTTCGCCCAAACTTCTTACACAGTAGCCAGCAGCAAGAAGAAGGTTCAATGCCCTGGGCGAACCATTCTTTAATGATCTGGAAGAAGTGAGCAGCCTGCAACTGGGCCGACTCACTAAGTTTATAAACAGCAGTGGCTGGTTTGAATGAGCTGTCAAGATTCTTCTACGATCCACGTCGCGTTAATCACCAGGATGCTGATGCGGATAGGTTCTGCGGAACATGCGTGGTACCACAACGGTCCTTATAGGACTACGTGTGACTGTCTTTAGATAATGCCAGAGGTCTCTCTAACCTAACCTAACCTAACCTACACTGCAGCCTTCTAGCTTGTTGTGCGCCCCAGTCTTGCTAAAAATTGTTTGTTCCTTCCACAAGGTCCGATAGTTTCCGACCAAGTTTGTCATACGGGACGTTGTGGCCGCGTTGAACATTTTCGAAGATTTTGAATCTATTGCGGATTAGTGCTTCGCATCTATATATGATATGACAGGCGATTCAGTATTCTTCAGCGGTCCATTGTAGATTCAGATTCGTTGAAGGTGTTTTTTTAAGTGACGATGGCCTGTTAATAAGCCATTCACTTGTTTTAATTGAGTATACGCGTTAGGAGCAGTATTCCAGTTGATGGTTTCTTCCAGCGTTTACCAATAACGTTCCGTGTGTGGGTTTGACCAGGTGTACCGTTCCATGGAAATATATGTTGTTTTTGCACCCATTGTTTAATGTTGTCTTGGTTACCCGTTTTTTATTTCAGGAGAGGCTTCAGGGCTTTCGATATTTTGAGGAGATCCGGCTCTAGTCAGAACATCTGCTTTTTTATTGCCTTTTATCCTATCCTTGCCTTACCAGGAACCCATAGGATTTCATACAATATCGCTTTGATACTTTTTCTTATTGGGATAGATTCCGGACCATAGTAACAAAGAACCTAACAACTAGAAATTAAAATGAAAATAAATTTAATGAAACAGGATATGTGAAAGGCAAAGGTAGGTTAGACAGGCCAAAAACAACTACTAGTGGTGATACGGCTCTGGTTATTTTCTACATATAATCTAAATCGATAACTTGAGACAGTTTGACTTGAACAACAATATGTGTCACCAATTAGTAAAAACATAGAAGGCCTTAACACCCTTGGACCATTTGTTTTCTAACAAGTGTTAAATAGCCATAATCGAACAAGCGAATTTTATTTGCAGTTATTACGTGAACAAATTATTCCAGCATTAGAAATTCTTTATCCAGACCACAGAAATATCTGGTTCCAACAGAATGACGCCCCTGCTACTTAGTTTACAATGGCATCAATTTTTAAACCAAAAGTTTTTAAATCAGTGGATAGAGAGGAGAGGCCAAATTGAGTGGCCGGCCAGATCCACAGATCTCACGCCTTTGGACTTTTATTTAAGGGGTGATTTACAAAATAAAGATTTACACAAATGGACTGGTTAATATTGAAGATTGTCTGACTTAAAATTCAATGGAATACTATTGAAAATGTCCTGGAATCGAGAAACAGGCTTGGCTATTATCTAGCTAATGATACCAAACGTTTTGAACATTTAATAAAGCCAAATTTCTTTTCCCAAGTCTTTTAAAAGTTTTGTTAGTAACTTCTTAATTATTATTGATTTATTTCAGTTATAAGAAAAGGGATTGATTCATTTTGCTTAATATGTAATAAACATTTTTTGGCCGCTTGAGCAGTTACCTCCATTTGAAATAAAAACTTTAATATTTTAGCTGACTAACTCTGAACAATTATTACTGACACGGTTTCGTCTTTCCTAGGTGTGTAATTTTTAACTTTATGGATGAATGATTCTTTTTTGTTTATTTGAAAAACCTTGTCACGCAAAGGATTAAAGATGCGTTTTTCAATAATATAAGTAAATTATATGTCCCAGTTTGCTGAAATTCAGTAACATTCAAGGGTAGATTGGGTCTATTTTACATGCCAACATAGACTCTTAACCATGAAGTATATTTTTATGGCAAGTTATGCGATAGATTTTGGAATAAACTTTAAATTCTCCAGGCGATTCACAGAGTGGAGAATAGATACGCCACTGTAAAATATATTTAAATATAAGACCAGAGAATGCATAAATAATAAAGCTCAGTCACTCCAGTAAGATACTTGACTACACGGTTCTGGAATTTTATATTTTTTATTACGATGAACATGAGACATGCCCTAATGGAAAAAATGGAAACATGGCTCGTGGGAAGCGTACTCTATGTTTCACCAAGGATAAAATTTTCTTTAAAACTTTCACGTTTCGTCTTTACAATGTTTCCTCTTGCCGCGTTTAAATTTTACCACATACTTTAAAAAAAATTAAATTACCTTACATATAAAAAAAAAACAGATTTAAAATAAAACTGTGTATGGAAATATAGATTTTTTTAAACAAAATACTAAATTTCTTCGATTTAATTTAATGGATTAAGCTGCTGATATAAAAATGATAGTTCAAACGTGTTTATTTGCTTACCCTATCATTCCTCTATGACAGCATTACTGCGACCTATTATTCCTCTGTTGCAGTGTTGACTTGTATCATGCATCGTCAACGTTGACAATTTAGTTTACATGCGTCATTGTCAGGAAGGATTAAAAATGTTCATGTTTAAAAAATTTTCAATGTCTAGTTGTTCAATAACTTGTTAAAAAGTGTTTTAATACTTTTTAATCTGTTTTTAAAATTTTAAGAGAAGTTGTTTGTTGTCAAATATTGACAATATTAAAGTTTGAATTGTCGATTAGGTAACTACAGTGATTTGTAACAATTTGTTTATTTATTAATGTGTATATTTTGTATCAGTCTTAGATTTTAATGTACCGTGCGAGCCAAAATTATTTGCATCAAAGAGAGACTTGCATCTAAGGACGTAATGCTTAGCCGTAGAGCTTAATACCTGTTGGGTATCAGTAACTACCTAAATTAACAATCAATCAGTTATTCCGTCATCTTTGACAGTCGTTACAAGTAATTTGATTCATCGCTAATTTTTCCAATTTCTTGAACAAATCACACAATGGGCTTTACGGAACAGCACAAAACATTCATGGTTGAAGCGTATTTTCGAAGCGGGGTTAGAGTAAATGGTAAGTGGCAATACAATCCGGGTTTATGCATGGACGATTTTCACGAACATTTTCCTAACGTTGCTTTTATTGCTGGGGATTTTTGTCATTGCCTGAAACAGGTTCTATACAACACAAAAAAGGAGCAGGAAGACCATCCGTAAGAACAAAAGAACTTGTTGCAAACGTTCGTGAAATATTGCAAATTACGGCAACAAATTGTATAAGACGCATGTCACAAGAAGTGGGAAGATCTTATGGAACATGCAGGACTATTCTTAAGAAGCAGCTAAATTTATTCCTTTATAAAGTGCAAGTATTCCAAATAATACAAGCCGCAGATTTTGAAAGACGCAGGAATTACTCTTAATAGTTTACCCAAAATTTATTGGAAAGAAATGATTTATTAGACCTGACATTTTTTTCGGATGAAGCCTGGTTCCACCTCTCCGGTTATGTAAAATCTCAGAATAGACGCATGTGGAGTAGTGAAAATCCCCATTTTTTTGTAGAGTACACATTGCACCCTCAAAAAATGTGGTAACATTTCTCCAGAGATGCTGGTCAACACTTTCGAAAATACGAAGAGACGTGTGAATTTAAGCTTGGACCATGGCGGTGGCCAATTTCATGAATATATGTAATTATTTTTCTTTTTCTTTCTGTATATTCTTAATTTGTTAATTCTGTAAACAACATAAATAAATTTATATTTGTCTACTTACTTTATCACCCATTAGTTTGGCACAATATTATCATGTCAGAATATGAATTTGACAATATTTTAACCTAGATTTGGTTAGATATATCGTCCTCATATCATTGTGATCTAAACCAAGCCCTACGTTTTTTAAGCCAAGCCCTCTTTGATGCAAATAATTTTTGCTCGCACGGTACTTACTATGAGAATTTTCTATTTGTCTTCAACTAAGTAAATCGTAGACAGTCGTGTTTGTGACACCTAAATTTTTTGTTACCAACAAAAATAATTATTAACATAAAAATTCGTTCCGTAAAAAATGGTGAAACAGTGGTAACATCACTTTGTTCGTGATTGTTTTTTTTGGTAGTTTCTATCTTATAAATATTTTATTACGCTTATCATTATTTTGCCTTACATTTTCAATCGTCAATAATATTTCACTTTCAATACAGTAAAATGACACCGACAAATAGATTTGGGATAAGATAGGAAAGTAAAAATATCGGTTTTATATCCGATCGTTAACTTAATATGGCCGGATAAATCCAGAAATGGGTTGGTTTATCTCAAAATTGATATCGTTAATCTATTATGGGCTATAAATACGTAAAATTAGTTCCACATTTTCCCTGAACGTAAACCAAAACGTCTTTAAAGAAATAGAATTACTTTAACTCTACAAGTACAAGTGTTATTCGGATGTTCCTTCGGCATGTTGTCGAGAAGTGAGCCATACCTGAACCAAATAAAGGATCTAGTGAGGACAGTGAGTCCTGAAAGGAACGTATTACCGGTATCGATCCGAATGAATTGGGGGACGCCCTGAATCAGAGGATTTTGTAATACGGACTGTGTGCTGTGTAGTAACCTTTCTGATACTGATCCCAATGGATTTGCACAGAGGGGGCCCTGCGGGCGCAGCAAAATAACTATTGAAACTAGCTAGGCGCACCGGAATATAACTGAGATGGTATTATTCTACGGTTACACCAGACCTACTTAAAATGTTTCCAGATATTTCTTATATCTAATGATGACTTCTGGTATATAGCAGCAACTTTCTTGAACTTCCTCTTCCTTCAGTGACGTTCTTTATGCAGGATTTCAGCATCCGACCATATGATATAATAAGCCATGTCGTCGTTGTCATGACAATATATCCTATGTGTGAAATGCAAAATTGTTCAGGAGCAGCAAAAAACGTTACAAATTATAGAGCAACTAGTATTAAAAGCAATAAAAGTAATTTTTTGTAAAACTAAGAAGGTAAACTGAGCTGAATAAAAATTTTACAAGAAAATTATGTAAAAACAAAGATAATAGAAAATCAGTTACATAGGTGTTATTGATGGTTATGAACAATAACATGGGAGATAATAAATAGACACATTAACACATAGGAGGATTTATTTAATTGTAAAATTAACACATAAGAGTAATTTCGAGACTTCACACAAACATTAAGTCCTATGTGAGAATCTGCTGACAGGTTATGTTCTGGTAGTAGTTACAAAATCTCCTATGTGTTACGAAATTCACCTAAGAGGTATTATCGCAATCACTTTTAGAATGCTTACACATAGGAGTTTTTTTAAAACAATTTTATTGACGCGGTTATGACATCTCCACATAGGTGGGTTTTCTTATTCAGGTACTACGTGTACCTAAAAGCTTCCCCAACTGCCATAACCTATAATTCGCCATATGTGTCACATAGGAGATATTGTCGTGACAACGACGATGTGTCCAGGCACCTGACTTTTTGCATATTTTTGAAGAAGTAGTCCGTACTCAAAGTGGAGTTAAATGATATAGAAAAAAGGAAAGCACAAAGTGTTTCTCCACAATTTTTATTCGAAAAACTAGGCGAACCTACACTGAGAAAAGCTCCAGAAAGAAATTATTTGCTAAGATTATTTTGGCTGCAACAATAAATTTTTAACCTACAATAGTAATATTGGTTTCTTATTGCAAAATAAACGATTTACCTGAAAACTCTTTATACCTGTTGCAAAACACTTTTCTATTGTAGAAAAATTTATATTATGATGACAGTTGAGATTTGCTTTATGAAAACGCCTCTCTTGTTACTACTATTTGCTTTGTTGGGGCAGCAATGCGACTTATTGTTATTGAAAGAAAATATTTATAAAACAATCTTTTCTGGAACTCCAAAATATCTTTCCAACGGTAAAAAAGTTTTTTATTAAAAATGGAAATTAGTCACATGTTCGATTCTAATCGGCTTTTTTCGTGGTCGCAAATTCAACCTACCCGCACCCGCCCATCCCGTCTTCATTTCACGTTGAAAATTGAAAGCGTGCAGGTTGCCGTTCGAGCTGATCGCGATCATTGTATTATTATTGTATGAGAAAATGAAGTGTTGTTTTGTTGACAGTATGGAAATGGATACGTTTAATTTTAAAGATTTGATATCTAATTGGGGACTTCAAGATTATCTATATGGAAAACTTTGAACGTAAGTACTATACCTACATAAGTATTTACTTATTGCTTGTTTCTAAGTCCAAAGAACGTAATTCAATGGTGATTTTGGGCAAAAAGCTTCGAGTCACCCATTAAGATAAATGCCACCAGCAATGTAATTTTTATGATCACGTTTACCGTTTACCAATTACAAAGCAGTATTTGCCCACAGCCGAAATTCTTGACACATTGTTGTTAATGTCTTCGTACATTGAGGTTATGATTTATAAACTTCAACATGTCACCCCACCCAGCCAAGGTTTCTAGAGTAAGTAATCTTTAATTTTGTTTTAGAATGTGAACAAGCTACACGAGAGCATAGTTCAGCATAGAAGAACGGAAGGAGAAGTTAAAAAAATTTGGCCTTACCTTTGGAGTTGTAGTTGGGAACTTGGAGAAACCCTCATTTGTAATAGTTGTTGATGATGTTCAGTATTGGTACACGGTGAATACTTGTATCAGGGCACTTGAGCTGCTTTTTAAGCTATTTCATGCTTTAGACGTCGCATATCCTTCCGAAAGTGAACATGTTACAAATAATTAAATAAGTTTGAATAATAAAAGTTTGTCTATTAGAAATGTATTATATTATAGAATAATGTCTCCTACATTAAATAATATCAAAACTGCAACAAAATATTTGGCTTCTTTTTTGGGCCATACCATATATATAGGTATTTTGGCTGCCACAGTAGAGACCACTTTACTACGACAGCAATGTTTATTTGCTACCTTAGCTAAAAAAGGTACCTATAAGTAGAGAGAAGAAATGCTGATCCAGCAAAGACCTTTGCTATAAGAAGCAAAACGCTATACAGGATATAAAAATTCTTTTTATTACAGCAAAGTGTTATACTGATACAGAAAAGTAACTTATTTTTAATGGAAACGACGCGGCAGGCGGAAAAAATATCTTTGTTGTTCTAGCAAAGTCTCTTTATAACGGGTAGTAAGTGACTTTGCAAACGCAGGATTTTATTTGTTTGGGTTACACGTGATCATTTTTTATAAAGTAACTTTATTACGCCAGCAAAGAAATTACAGCCAAATCGATTTTACTGTCCTAGGTAATTTTTCTTTTGTCCCCTATTTAAGTAAATTTTTTTATAAGCGGTATAAAGATTTTTATTACCGCAGCAAGAATCTTCTCTCAGTGTAGAATAATTCATAATAAATGAAATCGACATGTTTCGAGTGTAGAAACACTCATCATTAAGAAAACGAAGTAAATGGTACAATGCTGATGTTGTTAGCAGTAGAGAAAATAGCAAGTGAGACTAAGCCGTAATGGAGTCAGAACATACACATTTTGTGCAAAATAAATATTTAAAAAAGTTTTAAAAGTTTTTTGTTTTACAAGAACATCCCCGTTGGGGAAGTTCCACTGCAACCAGCACGTGTCAGATGGGAAATTTTTTTTTTGCATGCTGTTTCTGTTTTTCTTGCCTATGTGAATATGAATTTAAAGTAAAAATATTTTTGAACCTACCGATTATTTTCAGACTTCTTTAGGACAAAATAAGAAAGAGAGTTTGTGCTCAGCTCATCGTTTCCCAATTCGCTATAAGAAAACTCAGCGAATTTGCTCAGACGCTGCCTATAATACGCATTTTTTCGGCTCGTATACTTCCTTCTACCTTATCGGCGAAGCGATAATACACTACATCACGCATTTTTGTCGGAACACGGCATCGTAATGGCTTTTTCTATGCCATTTGCAAATTCTCGTAGGTCTATCGCTTTTTATTAAACGCTCCACAGTGCAGTAAGTAAATGGAAAAGAGGGCAAAAATAATGCCTCTAAGTCAAATAACAAGAATAAAAGTACCTTTCCACGAAACATTATATTCTATCAAAAAAACTACTTTGTCGGACTTCCATTGTCTTTATTTTGAAGACCTTAATATTGAAATTTCAAACATCAAAAAAGATTTAAAACAGAATGGTTACCCTGAAACCTTTGTAACTAATACCATCTCAAAACTAAAAAATCGCGAAGTAAAAACTAATGCAGAAACGAAACAGGAGCAAGCATTCCTTGCAATACCTTCTGTCAAGGGGATTTCTGAAAAAATTAGAAGGATAATCTATAATGTCAAAACAGCATTCAAATCCGGAAATACGCTTAGAAGCTTTCTTACAAAGGTAACCCCCCCCCCCCCCCGTAATGAAAACACAAAAAATTGTATCTATCAAAACCCTTGCGAGTGTGGCGAATCGTACATTGGAAAAACAAAAAGACCTCTTCCCGTACGAGTTAAAGAACATCTGAAACATACTCAAAGAGGTGAAGCTTCGAAATCAGCTATAGCGGAATATGTATGGATCAACAAACATAATATACCGGGTGTCCCACTAAGAATAGCTCTCGGCCGTATCTCAGAAAGGGTTAGTCGTACGGCTTGCGGAAAAATTTTTTTTTCGTAAAAGTGACAATGAGAAATTGCTGGAAATAATTTTTAAGTTCCTTATTTCGCCGCAAGAGGGCACACTTAAATTTTTTTTTTTAAATTCTAAATTTCTCCGAAAATTCCCATATTAAGGTATAACTCTGATTACATCATCGAAAAGCTTAGACAATTCTGCATCATTTTGGTTACAGGCTCGTTGGCGTACCGACCTTGATAAGAGTGGGGGAAGCTTTCGAATGTGTAAACATTAAAATCGCTGTAACTTCTAAACGACCTATCCGATTTTACTAAATGTAAGCTTGTTTGGAAGAAAAAGGTAAGTAACTTCAATTGCCGTATCCAATGATACACGATAGTTTTTAATAACATTGCTAGAGGGCGCAATTTGTATTAATAACAGTTTTTTCGATTTTATCTCGAAAATTCAAATCATACGGTATAACTATGACATCATAATCGGAAAGTAGATGAAATTTGCAAGAAAAAATGTGAAAACCGCAGTTCGATATATTTGTTCGTTTCAGAGTTATTGCCAAAACAATAATTTTTAATACTTTCACTTGATAAGAGTAGGAGACGCTATTGAAAGTGTAAACATTAAAAAAATCGCTGTAACTTCTAAACGACTTATCCGATTTTACTAAATTTAAGCTTGTCTGGAAGTACCTTCAATTGTCGTATCCAATGGTACACGATAGTTTCTAATAAAATTGCTAGAGGGCGCTATTTGTATTAAATTATTACTTTGGCGATAACTCTGAAACGAACAAGGATAGCGAACAGCGGTATTCACATCTTTTCTTGCAAATTTCATCTAATTTCCGATTATGATGTCATAATTATACCGTATTATTTGAATTTTCGGGATAAAATCGAAAAAACTGTTATTATTACAAATTGCGCCCTCTAGCAATTTTATTAAACACTATCGTGTACTGTTGGATACGGCGATTGAAGATACTTACCTTTCCCTTCCAAACAAGCTTAAATTTAGTAAAATCGGATAAGTCGGTTAGAAGTTACAGCGATTTTAATGTTTACACATTCAATAGCTTCCCCTACTCTTATCAAGGTCGGTACGCCAACGAGCCTTAAACCAAAATGATGCAGAATTGTCTAAGCTTTTCGATGATGTAATCAGAGTTATACCTTAATATGGGAATTTTTGGAGAAATTTAGAATTAAAAAAAAATTAAATGTGCCCTCTTGCGGCGAAATGAGGAACTTAAAAATAATTTCCAGCAATTTCTCATGGCCACTTTTACAAAAAAAAAATTTCCACAAGCCATACGACTAACCCTTTTTGAGATACGGCCGAGAGCTATTCTTAGTGGGACACCCGGTACAGTGGTCAGAAGCCAAGGTTTTGGACACGGAACAGCGCTGGAGAAAACGAAAATTGGAAGAAGCGGCTTTTATGAATCAAAATACCCATATATTTGGTAAACCAAGTATAGATATCCCCAATATCTGGGAGCCTCTTCTTGTCCAAAACCAACAGCTCAAACTTCACACTCCAATAAGCACGTAGCCGGAGCCATCAAGCTTCATTGCACATGGATAGTATTTAAGACAGTAGCCTTAGAATTATAATTTAGTTTACACTTGAAAACGGTTAGAAATACTAACTAACCGAAACGTTCTGACAATGGAAGTCCGACAAGGTAACTTTATTGATATTACTTTATTGTCTATCACCTTCAAACAAACATTATAATCTACTTTTTCTAATTATCTCAAGTTTCTTTGATTAGCAATGACTATAGTTAAGGTTCCTGGTTCATAATATAATACAGCATTCAGCCATTTGGGCAATGTTAACATTCATTCATAAAAGTGCTGAAATTTTTAATATTGTTTTTAAATAGCCGTACACTTTGGACGATCTTAGGTCTCCTCTAGACCTAGACAATCAATAAATGCACAATAAGTGCAGTAATATGAGCTTGACCACAATCATTTATACAACGTAGTCTACTATAGTTACCCACCGAATTCTTTTGGGAACAGGGCCGGAGCTAGAGCTGAATAGGCCCCGGGGCAAAACAAATTTTGGGGCCCCTTATTGAAATTACTTTTGATAATACCACAGTATTAATGTCGGGTAAGAATAACATTATTTTGTTAATGTAGATATTTATTGTATCTTATACCAACTTGCTGGAACAGCTATTACTATAATATGGCAATCTTCTACACATAGAATCTACGTAAACACCGCGTCATGATATTTTGTCACAAACGCAAAAACATACAACTAAAAACACTTCTTTCTAGATTTTATAGTGGCAAATTCGTTTATTACTTTATTAAAGTCAATTTTGCGCGCTCTTCGATTTTCAATGGACAGTAGCGCTAAATTACTGAGTCTATTTTGTCCCATTGAGGTACGCAAGTAGTTTTTTATCAACTTTAATTTGGAGAAAGTCCGTTCAGCTTTCGCAGTAGTGACAGGCACAGTAAGGAACAACAGAAGTGCTGTGCACACATCTGGATAACTGAACGACAACGACGCATTCTGAATGATCAAGAAACGGGCTAACTCTTTAGCATCTTTCATTGAACTTATCTCTTCCGAAAATGTCGACCATGCAGTAAGCAACTGAGAGGAAAAAGAAGGTGACACATCGTCTGAGTTTTGTTTTGGAAAACAGATCAGCTTCTTGCTCCAACTCGCTTTTCGATGAATTTGTGAGATATTCAGGTTGCAGGATTTTATAAGCATTCAGAACATTTTTCATACCAACAAACCTAGATTCCAGTTGCGATGATATTGTATCTATCATCGGGTAGAAAATGTTCACTCGGAGGCGTTGTTAAGGATCATTTAATCTTTCATCTTGAGACAATTCATCAAAGTGAGACTTTACCTTACGTGATCTCTTGTCTATAAACATTCTGTCAATTTTCCACTTATCGCCAATTTCTGACACATATACCAGTAATACAACCCAGCAAACTTTGAGATTTGCTTTTTTCTATTACCTGAGCATGTTTTTTAACTTTTTTTCAAGTTTGTTGGAGTATTGACAAAAAAATTGTTTGCAATGTATTCGAATAAAGCTAAATATTTTCCTCTTCCCAACCCCTGCCGGGGGGTTCCTCTGGGGGCGCTGCCCCGCTTGCCCCGCTGTAGATCCGGCCCTGTTTGGGAATTATATTGTAATCGTTTTTTTGCCATTTTGTACACGTACACAGATCGCGGCACTGTGCCTCTCTCTTCTACTACAAAAAGCTGTTAACGTCTTTGCCACAGGCATATTTTATGGGGTAACAAATTAGGGTTACAAATTGTCTTTTAGTGGATTAACTAGATTATTTAAAGGGCTAATGGGGATGAGGGTAAAAGTAAAATAGAATTGTTGCGATGTGCAGATAAACGAAAAAAAAATCTGAGCGCATTGCAGTGCTCTGAAAAATATTTTCTTGATACTTACTACCCTAATGACAATCTAAACCGGCCGCTAGTGCTTGTAGACCAGCGCTGAAGCCTTTGAAAATGGTAAAAAGTGAAAAAAAAAATAATAGTAGGATGAAACCCATTGGAAAAGGAAGAGAATATAACAAAAATGAAAGGAAAAATAATTTACGGGCGATCCGAGGTCGGGAAGAGGAAAGGGGTGAGTTTTAAGGGTAGAAAACGATTTATCTCGATTTCCGGCAAAACTACAAGTCCTATGGAAAAACGTTAAATAGCAAAGTTATAGCTAATAAAAAGATCTACAACTCATGTATTTTCACTTTTTTCACATAACCTCAAAATTTATGTGAAAAATTTAAATAACCAAGTTCTTGGTTTTTTATTTCTATCTTTTACAAAGAATTTTTTTTCACGAAATTTGGTGAAAACTTACCTTTTTATGTCCCAAACACACTGTAATTTTTTTGATTTAAAATATTTATTTTTTCACCTTATTTTGACTTAATATCGAAAAAGCACCCTAATATTCCATCGAAAATTCTCACGTCAAAACATCTGCTTTTTTAAAAAAGTGGGTGGGCTTTTTGTTCGTTGAAATCTCTACTTTCTGATGGTGTAAAAAAAATAAACATTACTATGGTAAATGTGATGAAATCCACTTTAAATTCTAATTATATTTAGAACAACTATTTTCGCATGTTTTTTGTGATCTTTATGTTTTATGGATTTGTAATTTTTTTGTTTATCAATGTAATATGGAATCTTACGTTTTTCGAGTAATTAAAGTATAAATTTTATTAAATAGCTCAAAATTGTACATAATGATTAAAAAAAATATTTCGGATTCGAGTTTTTTTCGTTTCTTTGCATTTTTTGAGAACATTTACCATAGTAATGTATATTTTTTTACACCATCAGAACGTAGAGATTTCAACGAACAAAAAGCCCACCGACTTTTTTAAAAAAGCAGATATTTTGACGTGAGAATTTTCGATTGAAAATTAGGGTGCTTTTTCGATATTTAGTCAAAATAAGGTGAAAAAATAAATATTTTAAATCAAAAAAATTACATTGTATTTGGGACATAAAAAGGTAAGTTTTCACCAAACTTCTTAAAAAAATTTTTTTTGTAAAAGATAAAAATAAAAAACCAAAAAACTTGGTTATTTGAATTTTTCACATAAATTTTGAGGTTATGTGAAAAAAGTGTAAATACAGAAGTTGTAGATCTTTTTATTACCTACAACTTTGCCATTTAACGTTTTTCCATAGGACTTGTAGTTTTGCCGGAAATCGAGATAAATCGTTTTCTACCCTTAAAAACCCACCCCCTTCCACTTCCCCACGTCGGATCGCCCGTAAATTATTTTTCCTTTCATTTTTGTTAAATTCTCTTCCTTTTCCAATGGGTTTCATCCTAGTATTATTTTTTTTTGTTTCAAAAATTATCGACCCTGGTCTATTGTTGCATCCACAACACATGATAATATGACCAAGCAATTTAAATAAGGCTCTTGCTTGAGATGCGAAACCGCTACCGCAACTCTAGGCTGCCTTCCGGTTAAAATATACTTCGCTTAAACTGAATTTTAAAAAGTATCGACTCGACCAACAACTTGCGACTCCTTTTCTTTTTATTATACGACGCTCCTGGTCTAGGATGATCCAAAAGGCAACGTTAGAGTATCCAGTCACGAATCTCGTGCGAAGTCATGGTAAAATTATGTATACTTTAGAAGTTCTAGCACCTTAGCACTTAATGTTAAAGTCAATATTGGTGGGGCGTTAATAGCTCTTGCAATAGGGTAAGATCGTAAGCAGGGAAAGTATATAAAATTATTATATAATACAAAACGAGCAGCGAGAGGTTAAAGTTTTTGATTTATTGCGATAAAATCAAAACTATTGTTTCATTTTCTATAAAAATTAAGAGTTTAAATTGAAAAATCGGGGTATCATGTATTGAATGAAAATACTGCTAAATCAAAGTATCAGTCCATATTGGATTTTGAGTACGTCGGGTGGCTCCAGGTGGTACTATTCATGTTGCACGGTCCATCGGAGTTACCCTCCCCAAAGAACCCCGCACTTCTCTTATGGAAAATGGCCCTCGGTTAAATTTTCTAAATTTTTAGTATGTTGTAGAGAATGCTATTCTGATCAAAAGTGTTCATGGCCACAACAATATCTGCCGACCAGTTTTTGAGATACAGGGTGTCCAAGTCGCAAAATATGAATTCCCAATACATTATATTTTCGTAGTTTATCAGATAAATTCGTTTTGTTTTTCCAAGTTTTTATTGGCCCGGTCGTAGATAGGATAGAATACTATGAAAATATTTTAAATTTTTTCATTATATACCGGGTGAGTGACAAAAATTATTTAATATTTTTTGTTAAATCATTGTATTTTCGGCATTAAATTAAATGTTAACAAAGTAATACTGTGAATGACATTAGCTTGGAGCAAGCTATCAGAATTTATATTATTTATATTTATACAAGGTAACCCAAAAAAAGTTAATACTTTTTTTATTAGTTTTGAAAGAAATTTCGTAGATGTACTCCTTGTCGCTAATCGTATGCTTCCAAATATATACAATTATCAAGGTTATACAGGGTGTTTCCGATGACAAGCGATAGAAAAATAACATAATAATGCATGTATTTATAAATCACCCGGTATATTAAAAATGGATTGGTCAAATTTCGTTATTTTTTAATATTTTTTGCTTGAAGTGTCTTACTTACATGTTTGCTATTGATTTCCCTTTTCCTATGACCAGTTCTGGAGATATACAGTGTCGAACAGGCTCAAAACTCAAAAGATAAGCAAATAAAATAACAATTTTTTTTAATTTCCATAATTTTTTTTATGTAAGTTCATTTTATGGTTAAAAATAAATATAATAAATGCTATACAGGGTGTTTCGAATAATTAGGATATTCTAACACTATTGCAAATAAGAAATATATATAAAAACTATGAACAATTTATTATATGCAAATTATTTTATCCACAAATAATAAGTAGTCCCCTTATTATTCGAAACACCCTGTATAGCATTAAATATATTTATTTTTAATCATAAAATAACTATAAATAACAAATTTGATTGAAATTAAAAAAAAATATATTTTATTTACTTATTTTTTGAGTTTTGAGTCTGTTCGACGCTGTATATCTCCAGAACAGGTCATAGGAAAAGGGAAGTCAATAGCAAACATGTTAGTGAAACACTTCATGTAAAAAATATTAAAAAATAACAAAATTTAACCGATCTATTTTTAATATACCGGGTGATTTATAAATACATGGATTTTTATGTTATTTTTCTATCGCTTATCATCGAAAACACCCTATATAACCTTGATAATTGTATATATTTGAAAGCATACGATAAGCGACAAGTAGTACATAAAGAGATACCTATCTACGAAATTTCTTTCAAAACTAATATAAAAATATTAACTTTTTTGAGTTACCCTGTATAAATATAAATAATATAAATTCTGACAGCTTGCTCCAAGCTAATGTCATCCACAGTATTACTTTTTTAACATTTAATTTAATGACGAAAATACAATGATTTAACAAAAAAATATTAAATAATTTTCGTCACTCACCCGGTATATAATAAGAAAATTTAAACTATTTTTATAGTATTCTCTCCTATCGACGACCGGGCCAACAAAAATTTAGAAAAACAAAACGAATTTATATTATAAACTACGTAAACATAATGTATTGAGAATTCATATTTTGCAAATTGGTCACCCTGTATCTCAAAAACTGGTCGGCTGATATTGTTGTGGCCATGAACACTTTTGATCAGAATAGCATTCTCTACAATATACTAAAAATTTAGAAAATTTAACCAAGGGCCATTTTCCATAAGAGAAGTGCGGGGTTCTTTCTTCTATTTTATCAAATAACTCTATTTCATTCTGTGGTTTAAAATTTATTTTGTACATTTTTTTTCCATTAATTCCCAAACATTTTCAATCGGATTTAAATCAGGACTTCTTGAGCACCAGGGCAGACATGTTACGTTGTTTTGTCTAAACCAGGTCCCTATATTTCTTGCAGTGTGCACATGTTATTTCCTTCAAAAACTATCGCGGCAGAAGGAAGAAAAACATTTTTCAAAATCTGAAGATATATAATTATTACTGTTTAGTATTCCACCAACATTCCAGCATACACATTCACCGAAAACACTTATCCATGCCCACACATTAACGGAGAAACATCCACTGGTTTGCTTTTTTTGAGTGTACTTCTCATCAGTACTTCTAGGTACTCTAAAATGATCAGCCATGTTTTCATAAAACTACCCTATTTCTACTAAACATATTATTCTTGCTTTTTCAATAATACTTAAATGAGGCATTTTTAAATCAAATAAGATAATGACTATACTTTGACAGACATCATGATAATAATTAACACGTTACAAAGGTAATAAAGGTAAAAAAGTTGCATTTACAGTGTCACAGTTAAGTGTACGAAATTATATGTCGTCAACTGTATTTACTTAATTAAAGCATTATTAATTGCCACTAGCCAATACCATGGCGTAGATGCCATATTGGGCTGTATCTGTTGTATCCCTACTCTATCTGTAAATAAATAAAGAAATTCTTTTGATAAATAACTATTACTTTTGTTAGTAGGGGAGAGTGGTCCATAGTGAGACATGTTCCACAGTAAGACAGTACAATTTCTGAGGCTCTGGAAACCCCGCTTTTTACATCGGGCCATGCGTAAGCTTGTTTTTACATGCCAGATCCACCAACGAGTTCTTGTTTCAGTTCAGTTTGTTTTTATCTGTAGGGCAGTGTTTATGCACATTTTAACCGCAAAAGTAATTTTTCGAAAAGCTGTTTTGATTGGTGTTTATTTGGCGTGCTTTTAATTAGAACATTAAGATTGGTGGTAAGTAACTGAGACGTGTCCCACCATGCGCAAGAAGTTTGGAATACCTAACTTTTAAACTAGTTTGTTAGAGAATGGCAAGAAATAGAAAAGAAAAAATTACCATTATCACTACTTTTCAGAAAACCAGATGAAAAGTGCCGTAAAACTGGTTATGGATGAAGGATTTTCATTAAGAATGGCAGCCAAACTAAAAGGAGTGTCACATCAGACCTTAGCAAGGTAAATTGTGATAGAAAATAGTCTGGAAATTTTTTTTTCCATTCCATTTCCATTTCCTTATTGGAGATATTTACAGGATGGTCCAATAAGACTGCCAACCGGATTTATCTAAAATGAGTTTTAGAGCCTCTATAACTAAGCTTTGGGAAAGCACACAAGACTTTTAATAAAAAGGCAGGCCCCAATTGAATGAATGAGGAACTAGATAGAAATGCTGTCATTAACGACTATGTCCTAGTAAAATTTTCTGGGAAAATATAGAGGAAAAAATCAACCAAATATTTCATTGGAAAAATTTTAAGCAATATCTCCTATGAATCTGAATAGGATATAAGTTATTTGCGAAGAAAAAATAGATCAAACAAATTCGGCTCCCCAGGAGTTGCTACTGTTTTGTTTTGAAGATATCGTAATGATTTTGCCAGTTCCAGCATTATTTAGTAAAACAAAAAGACAAAATCAATGTGTTCAATTTGAAGTTAATTTTGGTCAGCTAGATGTCCAATAAAGGGTTGTCTTCCTGTGGACCACGTTAAGTCTCACTGTAGACCACCATGGGGCACAGTGAGACTATTTGCAATGTCAATAATAAATATTTCTAGAATTTAAGTTTTTAAGTTTTTGTTTATTTCCTTTATGCTCTTTAGGAAAATAAAGGTTACTTTACATTATAAACCTGTTTTCTTTAATAAATGTTTAACCAGTTTTTAAAAAATGTAGAGTAACAAAAAAACGTCTCACTGTGGACCACTCTCCCCTAATTGATTTTTATTGCCACCGCTCAATCGCTAAGCAATTATTTTGTGGCAAGAATCTAAGAAAAAAAGTCTTCCACCTACACTAGCGGGCCTTTTTTTTATCTTCCCATTTAAATTCTGACAAAAAATAGTCGGTTTTAGAAATTCTTTAATTTAAATCTACTTCAAGCCATAATTTCATGCCGTCCGGCCGGCATAATAATGGCGTGATGAAATGCTGAAGCGATTTGTCACTTCAGTCGGCCAGTCTGGCTCATCCAGATTGGTTATCAAGGACTTTACGAGTTTCCTGGTAATAAAAGACAATGGTATGTCACATGGCCTGGCAAACTATGAACTCATCGTTATCGTAGATGTCCAGAAATACTGTTGTTGATTTTATGGAAACTAAATTGACTTAATTTTTTTAACTAAACCCTATAAACCCCACTAGTACCGTTAGCATTTCTCGTTATATGTACCGTGCGATCAAAAATTATTTGCAACAAAGAGGGCCTTGCATCACAATCAATCAGTTATTCCGTCATCTTTGACAGTCGTTACAATACAAGTAATTTGATTCATCGCTAATTTTTTCGATTTTCACGAACATTTTTCAAACGTTGCTTTTATTGCTGGGGATTTTTATCATTGCCTGAAAAGAACCGTGGCTGTGTTTAGGGAAACAGGTTCTATACAACACAAAAAAGGAGCAGGAAGACCATCTGTAAGACCAGAAGAACTTGTTGCAAACGTTTGTGAAATAATGCAAAATACGCCAACAAATTGTATAAGACGCCTGTCCCAAGAAGTGCGATGATCTAGAACATGAAGGACTATTCTTAGGAAGCAGCTAAATTTATTTCGGCAAGTATTCCAAGAAATACAAGCCGCAGATTTTGAAAGACGCAGGAATTACTCTCAATGGTTTACCAATTTCAGCAATTTATGTAAGTACTTATTTTTATTTTTCTTTCTGTATATTCTTACTTTGTTAATTTTGTAAACAACAAAAATAAATTTGTATTTGTCTACTTACTTTATTACTCATTAGTTCGGCATATCATGTCATAATATATGAATTTGACAAAATTTTAACCTATATTTGGTTAGATATATCGTCCTCATATCATTTTGATCTAAACCAAGCCCTACGTTTTTTTCCCTCTTTGATGCAAATAATTCAAGCTCGCTCGGTACTAGAGCTTAAAGGTATTGAGAGACGTATCCTTAAACTGCGTTTCTCATAAAACGAACTTATGTATTAACTTTGATTTTCGGGAGGGGAAAACACTGTCCAATTAGACGAAATATTAATTCGCGATATATCTCGCAGCATTTTAATAAAAGTAAATTGCAGATGTACTTAAGCAGTAGAAAACCACTTTGAGGCACTCAAAGAAAATCTAAAAGCTCTTAGAGAAAACTGCTGCCTCGTACAATGATTGATGTGCAGCGTATAGCCGAACATTTAATATTAAGGCATCGTTGGAGCGAAAAAGAACCGTGTTTTTTATTATCTTGCGAGGCATCTGTCTTATGAAAATGGAAGAAACATTAAAGGCATTTTATTCAGGAGTTTTCGTTTTTAATTGTTTCGGTGTAACTTGTGCTTTGCTGATAAGGTTAGTTATGTAATAAATTAATTGAATTATACGCCTAGCTATACTATATAGTGTGTATCAGCCCAATGGAATTTTTTCAGATTTATTGCAAAAATTAATAATACAACTCAAAAACTAATAAATAATACTGTTTATTTCTTGATATTGTAAAAAACAAAAAAAAACATTAATGTAGAAGATGTTGAAAATGCTCGCCGCGAACGTCTTGGCAACATCCCAATCTTAAATAGAAATTTCTTCTAATGTTACTGAACATCTCAGGCGTGACCGATCTAATCGCAAGCGTTATTCGTCTTCTTAAGTCAGCTAAGTCGAGGGGTTTAGTTTTGTATACAATATTTTTCACATAACCCCATAAGAAGAAGTCTAATGGCGTCAAATCAGGGGATCGTGCTGGCCATTCCATCGATTCACGCCTCGCTATCCACCGATGTGAAAATAGTCGGTTGTGGTACTGCCGGACATTGATTTGGTACTCCATCTTGCTGAAACCATATCATATTCGCTGGAAGTTGTGGGTTTGCCGAATCAGGATATAAGTTTGTCAAAGTTGGCAAGACATTATTTTGGAGCAGTGCTAAATAATTATCGCTATTTAAATTGCCATTAATGAAAAAGTGATCTATGATCTCCGACTATTTCTGCCCAAACATTAACCTTTTCAGGATATTGCGTATGTTCTTCTCTAATCCAATGAGGATTTTCCCTAGACCAATCGCGGCAATTCTGACGATTAGCATGACCGTAAAATGTAAAGGTGCACTCATCAGAAAACAAAACATTTACACAATATACGTTTTCCTATCAAAATCCTCTTCCATGAGCTCATGAGTAGGTATCATTTTCTAGGGATAAATTTTATTTTCTTGTAATGTACAGCGAATATTGGGGCTGTTTCTCGACTAGAAGTATGTTTTTTTTCGTGGAGAATCTTCTGTGAGGCAAGGTACTGTCGGATTCAACCCCTGATGGGAAGCGGACTACCGACTAAACTCCCCGTGTTCCTTCGGTTTCCACGCCATAGGCGTATAAGCCTGTAGACCACACGTCTTAGTAGCTCTGCTCTAGAAGTATGAGGATTATCCTTAAACTCAAGCATAATATCTAATTTGGTATCATCACTTATTGCATTGGCAGCTCCTCTTTTATCGGCTTTATATGTCCAAGCTGGCGAAACTGCTTTTTGAAGAAAAAGAAAATAGTCTAGAGGCGTTAAGTCTGGGGGCCTCGGTGGCCATTCAATTGTACCACGCCGTACATTCCAGCGACTTGGAAATATCTCATCTAAATATCTTCTCACATTGACACCAAAATGTCAGAACGTGGAATAATAAAGGTTTCTTACCTTGAAAGGTAAAAAAACATCAATGATTTATCATTTCCGCTCATTTAAATAGAGATTTTTAGAAACTCTTAACAGTCGCCATGTTAAAATAGCCTGACAGAATCGCGCCAAAATTTAAGGGTGTACTGTACGAGATATTACCTTTCAAATGATGTATCACAAGCTGTATGTTTCCATTTAAAAAAAAGATCGATGTCGTCATATCTTTGACAAATGTCTATAACGTCAAAATGTGAGCATATATAAAACTAAATTGACGTGTCCGAGCATTTTCCCCAAAAGCTACAGGTTATGGCTATAATAATTTTATTCCGGACTTCTCGGCAACTCTGTATAAGATGCCTTTAGTAAAAGCCGATACCATATTTTAAAATCCCATTCTAGAAACGCCTGTTTCTTTAGTATAAAGGTACTGCAGTTACTATGCTATTTTATGTTAAGAAAACAATGTCTTAAAGAAAGGAAAATCCTAAAACGGTAAAAAATGGTCCCGGAACAAATAAAACCCAAATTTAGTAATAATTAATTCATGTATTCGTCAGTTGTTTTAGTCAAAGGAAAACCCAAGTATTCAAATTTAAACTTAAATTTTCTTGAATAAGTTATATGTGACGAGATAGGCTGTCAAGTTTGGGTCAAGCCTGCCTGATAAATGTTTCTTACCGAAATAAACCTGTACGGATAACTGCTGTAGAAACCGAAAAAGTTGTTAAGTATTTTTTATAATACGACCTTTTTTCACCTGTCTTTACAATAAAGTGACATTTTCAGAAGCAGCGCACGGATCTCTCTTTCCGGATCTCTCTTTCCGTATATCCAATAACAATATTATATATGTTAAGTTAAGATTAGACGTCAACCGTCATTGTCGTTTATTAGAAATTAAACAAAGGCTCCTATTACGAATGCACCCCGAAAAACAAGAAACAATTAATGTTCCTATAACAACGATTTATTTATTATTGTCATATTTTATTTTCTGTCAGTGAAATTTACGCCAATTTTAACAAATTAACTTAGAGTTAGAAGAAAATCCCAATATCCAGGTCGGAGTGTTAAATTTAATTTAATTTGCAGTTTTCAAACACGTAAGTTACTACACCTTTTCCAAATGTATTTCAGAAAGCGTCAAATGTATTTCAGTACAGTCAAATGCAGTTCCGAAAGCGTCAAATGTATTTCAATATAGTCAAATGTAGATTGGAAACCGTCAAATGTATTTCAGTATAGTCAAATGTAGATTAGAAACCGTCAAATGTATTTCAGTATAGTCAAATGTAGATTAGAACCCGTCAAATGTACTTTAGAATAGCCAAATGTATTTCAGAAAGCATCAAGTGTACTTCAGAATAGTCAAATGTATTTTAGAATATTTAAAAGTATTTCATAAAGCGGTATTATTCGCGTGAATTATACGCAATTATATACCTAAAATATACATTAAATTTGATACTTTCCGAAATACATTTGGTAATTTCCGAAATATATTTGATGCTTTCTGAAATACATTTGATGCTTTCTGAACTACATTTGACTCTTCTGAAATACATTTGATACTTTCTAATCTACATTTGACTATACTGAAATACATTTGATGCTTTTTGAAGTACATTTGACTATTCTGAAGTACATTTGACGGTTTTTGAACTACATCTGACAATTCCGAAGTACATTTGATGCTTTCTGAACTACATTAGACTATTCTGAAATACATTTAACGCTTTCTGAAATCCTTTTGATGCGTTCTGAACTACAAATGGAAAAGGTGTAGAACAATAAATAAAACATTCAAATCAAAGGTTCAAAATGACGTCCTTCCTCTTCAATGCATAAATTATTTCTTCTTAAAAAATTCCAACGAACTCCATGAAATATTTTTCTTCCTTTGCTATGTTATGTTTAAGGATAAAAATAAATCGAAATGATTTTGTATTCATCACATGCAAGCAATGTTATTTTAGCGTTTTTCTCGAAAACGATTAGATTTATCGAAACAAAGGTAGTATACCTTTTTTATGCGAAATGGTTTGGAGAATAAAAATATTTTGGCAAAATGCACATACAGTGTAGGACAAAAAAATTGGGACCATTCAAATTAAAGTATGTGGCGTCATCTACAAAATGCGAAAAAACGGTGAGCAAATTTATATTACTCATCCCGAAAAAGCCCCATATCCGAGATTTCGACAAAATCTTATAAGCACGACAAAAGATATTGCAAAAAAAACTGCAAATAAAATTTAACTTCAACACCCAGTAACTTCGTTAATAACCAATTTTCGAAAAAATATTATAGGAAGATATAGCATTTATTTTCGGTCTAGAATTATCCCTTTAATTTTTTTCCCATCAGTTCCGGACACCCTGTATATACACTTCGACCTGATTCTTAAGTATGTAGAATATGAAGACAAGCACTTCGTAAATTTTATTTATTTACGACCGATTTCAGCTCAGACTTTATGACCTTTAAAGCCCTTATGCACAGAAATAAACTCAATATATTTAGGATAAAAAACTGCAAATAAAATTTAACTTCAACACCCAGTAACTTCGTTAATAATCAATTTTCGAAAAAATATTATAGGAAGATATAGCATTTATTTTCGGTCTAGAATTATCCCTTTAATTTTTTTCCCATCAGTTCCGGACACCCTGTATATACACTTCGACCTGATTCTTAAGTATGTAGAATATGAAGACAAGCACTTCGTAAATTTTATTTATTTACGACCGATTTCAGCTCAGACTTTATGACCTTTAAAGCCCTTATGAACAGAAATAAACTCAATATATTTAGGATATTCACTTAACTTTAAACATCAAGTTTTGTTTGGAATTATTACAGAGAGCGTTTTTAATGGGCCTTTTTTTTCTTGATTAAGTGTACGGAATTATACAGGGTTCCCCATTTAAAACGAAACAGGGTAAATATCTGGTTCCACGTTAATTTAAAAAAAAAAAACGCTCGGACCCGTCGATTTTTATTTTGAGGGGGACATATTTGGCGTATATTGTCAATCTTGTTACTTCAAGCCCCTATTTTATATAATTTTTTTGGATTTTGCATAAAATTCTGAACATTTTTTAATAAAAGCATTATTACTCTATACTAAACAGTTTCCGAGATATTGACTCTTGAAAAATGAGATTTTTGAACTTTGACAGCGTCTAGCTTTCTAACAATACGTCTTAGAGCCAAACGGCTTACATGTCCCTATCTTCGATTTTTATTATCTTTCCAATAGTGTCAACTTCCGGTTAAACCGATTGTAAGAAATATAGTACTTCCGGTTTAACCGGAAGTTGACACTATTAGAAAGATAATAAAAATCGAAGATAGGGACATGTAAGCCGTTTTACTCTAAGACGTACAGTTAGAAAGCTAGACGCTGTCAAAGTTCAAAAATCTCATTTTTCAAGAGTCAATATCTCGGAAACTGTTTAGTATAGACTAATAATGCTTTTATTAAAAAATGTTTAGAATTTTATGCAGAATCCAAAAAAATTATACAAAATAGGGGTATCCATTTAAGATTTAGATCTTACCCCCCTCTCTCCTAGGGGCTTGAAGTAACAAGATTGACAATATACGCAAAATATGTCCCCCTCGAAATAAAAATCGACTGGTCCGAGCGTTTTTTTTTTTTAATTAGCGTGGAACCAGATATTTAGCCTGTTTCGTTTTGAATGGGGAACCCTGTATATAAAAGGCTGATATGTTTTTTTTATCATATTGCTCTATACCTTTCAAAGTTGGTACCTATTAAAAATTTAATTTTTTAAATGCTTGTGAAACTTTTTATGACATAATTTTAATTTTCATATACTACTTGACTATAAATTAACAGATTTAATTAATTTGTAGCACTCTAGATTGAAAATAAAAAATAAACATAAAAATATTATAAAACGTCAAAAAATGACTGAGGTGTCATTTTACTCAGAATGTTATGCTGAATCCCAATAAGTAAAAATATACCAGATGTCCCATTTAAAATACCAAAGTCAAGGTCACTTCCGGTCAAACCGGAATTGCTAACAAATTGAAAATTATGCCAATAAATGCAGACTTATGTCTTATGCATAATCTCAAAATTTCATTTTAATATCTATAAATATAAAAAACTTATAGGCCCGGGGTGAACGTCTTTTGAGAAACACCCGGTATATCGAACATGAGGGCCAAAAATAAAAAATGGCATTATAAAAGTCATATTATTTTTGCTCAAGGAATATATGGTTTACGGATTGACCTCCCTTTTACGGACACCCTGCATATAAAACTTGACGTCGCTTTGAAATTAAGTAACTCAAGTGCTTCTTTGTGTCGCGGGAACTTAAATTAAGCATACCATTCTCCCATGGGTAAATTAACGACAATCCAGCATTCTTTTCCCGAAATTAGTGGGACATCTTCGCCGTCGAAGTGTGACCTCCTGGGGGATTTTTCTCGCTCGTTCTTGTTTATTTCCCGGATTTGACAGGCGCGAAATTGAGATACAGCCTCGGCGGGAACGGGAACACGGGATGCTTCGTTAACTAACGTCGCGCTGTCTAGATAAGTTAAACGTATAACGTCGCTGCCGCTGTGCTCTGATCAGGATGAAACGTCATTTAAAATGATACTAGCAAGATTTAGCTTGTGCATACTACAGGCACAAAATACCGTGCGAGCAAAAAGTATTTGCCTGAAAGAGGGCTTGGAATAAAAAAGTTAGAGCTTGGCTTAGATCACACTGATATGGGGACGATATATCTAACCAAATCTAGGTTAAAATTTTGTCAAATTATTATTAGGACATGATATGCCAAACTAATGAGTAATAAAATAAGTAGACAAATACAAATTTATTTTTGTTGTAAGTAAGAATATACAGAAAGAAAAAGAAAAATAATTACATAAATTGCTGAAACTGGCCACCGCCAGCCATGCTCCAAGCATTTCTTTCCCATAAATTCATTGAGA
Source organism: Polydrusus pterygomalis (assembly GCA_963969555.1). NCBI lineage: Eukaryota > Metazoa > Arthropoda > Insecta > Coleoptera > Curculionidae > Polydrusus > Polydrusus pterygomalis. The sequence continues at coordinate 16,304,614 of OZ018383.1, forward strand.
GTAATTCCTGCGTCTTTTAAAATCTGCGGCTTGTATTTCTTGGAATACTTGCACTTTATAAGGAAATAAATTTAGCTGCTTCTTAAGAATAGTCCTGCATGTTTCATAAGATCTTTCCACTTCTTGGGACAGGCGTCTAATATAATTTGTTGGCGTATTTCGCATTATTTCACGAGCGTTTGCAACAAGTTCTTCTGTTCTTACAGATGGTCTTCCTGCTCCTTTTTTGTGTTGTATAGAACCTGTTTCCCGAAACACAGCCGCGGTTCTGTTCAGGCAATGATAAAAATCCCCAGCAATAAAAGCAGCGTTAGGAAAATGTTCGTGAAAATCGTCCATGAACAAACCCCGATTGTATTGCCACTCACCATTTACTCTAACCCCGTTTCGAAAATACGCTTCAACCATGATAGTTTTGTGCTGTTCCGTAAAGCCCATTGTATGAATTGTTCAAGAAATTGGAAAAATTAGCGATAAATCAAATTACTTGTTACGACTGTCAAAGATGACGAAATAACTGATTGATTGTTAATTCAGGTAGTTACTAACACCCAACAGGTATTAAGCTCTACGGCTAAGCATTACGTCCTTAGATGCAAGGCCCTCTTTGATGCAAATCATTTTTGCTCGCACGGTATGAACTTAGACAAACGTGTTCTTCAATACCATCAAATCAAATTACGCCAGATACCTTGGTAAAGCTGAACTAAATTTTCATTTATCTAAGATCCGTAGGCATGATAGAAAGATTAAGAAAATATGACCTTTAAAGACTGACGTGACGTCATGGGGTCATTGGGTCATTTTAATGTCTTTCCATGGCTGTGAATAAAGGGCGGATTATAAATGCACTTCAATTCATCCAAAATATGCGCATATATATACAGGCCTTGTTTGCCTTTAAAATATGCAGTTATTTGCATTTTTTTGCCAAACATGCATACTGGTATGCAATATTTCTTAATTTATTACAGTAAAATGAGGTAAAGAAACACATTGGGTTCTAAAAAATATGTTTATAAAAAAAATGCAAAAAAACCAAAGAAAAATATAAGTAAAGAATTTTTTAACACAACATTGTATAATATGCATTTATTACTAAATATTTTTCAAAATATTCAACTAAAAAGGATTGTCTTCCATTAGTAAAAATTTGTTTATACAAAGATAAGCCATTATTCACCTAAAGACGACTGGAGATACTTACCAGTTGAAACATTGTGATTTGAAACAAATAAAGACAATGGAAGTCCAAAACTCTTCCATCACTCAAAGATAAGCTTCTTTCAACATCTACTGATGTAATCGAATAATACTGCAAATTAAAAATGTCAAAACGATAACCATAGTAACATACGTAAACACCAGTTTTTGTCATGGCAAACTTACTAATAATCGAATAAAAATTGAATTGTATAGAAAATTTAACAAATTATGCTTAATACGTCAAAAAAATGGGTAAACCAGTTAGTTAGGTGTATGATATACAAGAATGAAGTGAAATTTTAGCAGCTTTTCAAATTCGTAATAATATACAAGGAGTTACATTTGAAAAAAAGGACTTATGGTCACTTTTTCACGTTACCAAAATAAGTGTATTTTTCAACCACCCTGTATATTGCAACTAAGATTTGGAACTAGGGCACAGAGCCCTATGGTATTAGTTAACTATTTACCAAATTTAAGGGTTACAGTGTTTTAGAGTTCAAAATTATCAGCATTTTTAAAAGTGACGTTTTCGGACAAAAAAAACTAAAATTAATTTATATCTTATAGTGTTTTCTATTATCTTGCCCTCAGATCGCTCCGAGAGCGATCTATGACGTCAACGATCTGCCCCAGAGCACTCTGAATTCGGCCAAGAGTGACCGCCCCGAGATCAAAATGGAACACGCGCCAAGTTACATTTTTAACATAACCTCAATGTTGTGTTTTACGCACGTCAATTTCTTCATCAGAAGAATCTGAAGAGCTCAGAAATACTTGTAGCAGCCGACGTTTTCTATTTCTAATCATTCTTACCCGAACAAAGTACAAACCACAAAAGTACAAACAGTAAACAGTAGGGTTATGTTGCCTTTCTTGTTTACCTCTCGCTTGCTCCGAGAAATTTCACAGATCAACCGAGAGCGCTCGCGGAGCACCCCGTTTCAGATAATAGAACAGGTACTCCGAGAGCGAGCAGTAAATGGAACATGCAAATCTCTGGCAGGGCAATTTCAGATTGCTCTAGAGTGCTCTGAGAGCAATAATAGAAAACACTATTAGAAACGGTAAGAGATAAGTATAGAGTAGAGTTAATCAAAATTGTAAGGAAAGTAATGGGGGATTCGAAAATAAAATAAAATATGGTGTTGCATTTAAAAAATCGAAGTTACTATTATTTTTGTGTGGAAGCGGCAACACTTTATTGTTAAAAATATTTTAGGTTGGTAGAGCATGTCCGTTTATGTACGCGACAAAATTTTCAGAACGATTCCTTTACTGGTTCGTCAGAAACGTCTAACGTTCCATCCACCGTGATCACCCTGTATATGCATTTTGCATATCTCCGCTCTTTAGTAATGAACATAAGTTTTGAAGGCTGTTTTGCTATTCTAGTTTTTGGTTATTTTTCTAATCTTTTCAGAAATCCCCTTAACATGAGGTATTGTAAGAAATCGTTTCTGTACAAGTTTTGACTTCGCGACCATATTAAAACTTAACAATCCTCAACTGACTAAAAAGTAATATCGTACGTCGAACAAGGATTTATTTAAAATCGTGGGTATAAACCCTCAAATGTTTTTTGTCTGTCTAATCTTTCTAAACAAAATACAACCTTGTAAGGCGCTGAATTTCGAAAACTCTTAAGCAGATTTTTATTTTAGATAATGTACTTTTTTCGTCCCCTTTCATTTTTAGTGTCATGTCAATTTATTTTTTTAAATGACTTCGGAGAAGGAAAAACCTCTTTGTAAGCTCTTTAAAAGTATTTTGTTATTATTAAGAGGCTTTTACGATTTCGCTAAAAGTGTAATTGAATTATTTTTTGAAGAAATACCTTTTTGTTTTTGGGATCGGCAAGAAAATACTTCGTGTGCTATCTGGGGGAATAAAAGTGGACACCACGGAAATCATTAAATGTAAGTAACGAAAAGAATAATAATTTTTTTAGGATTTGACTTTTCACATCCTTAGGGAAATGGTCGGGGCTTTAAAATTTAACTATACAATATCCACAACTCTATAAAATAAAGTCTGGTTATTGCAAATAATCAAAAAGCGAACATGGTGGCATATCGGACAAGTGTGTAACAGTTTTTATATTGGAATACACAGTGATCCAAGCACAATGGATCCCCTGGGGCGGGTAGACCACGACGGCCGTTTCGTCCTTGTTAGGACTCTACGGGCAGCCATAACCCAAGCAATCCCAACAACAGCGTTAAGATGTATTAATAGACGTTTACAAAAGCAAAGCGGCCATCAATACACCGTAGCGCCATCGCAGTGGAGTTAACTTCAATATAAAAGGCAATCACACTGGTAAAATCGAAAGGTAGACAACTAAATAAACCATGAAGTGCATCACAATCCAGTATAGGGAACGCTATTTGCGTTTTCGCCGAAACATTTGCCGTTTTGCAGATTAGAAACAGATCAACGCCGGCACCCACTAGAATGCGCGCAATCCGTTTAAGAAAAGCCATAAAAATGTTTAGAAGATCCGCGAAAATAATTAAAAAGCGAATATTGTGGGATATCGGACAAGTGTGTAACTGTTTTTTATATTGGAATACACAGTGATCCAAGCACAATGGATACCCTGGGGCGGGTAGACCACGACGGCCGTTTCGTCCTTGTTAGGACTCTACGGGCTGCCATAAACCAAGCAATCCTGGCAACGGCGGTAAGGTGGAATTAACACCAATATAAAAGGCAGTCCCACTGCTAATAGAAAAAAAATAGCGTTCCCTATACTGGATTATAATGCACTTCATGGTTTATTTAGTTGTCTACCTTTCAATATTACCAGTGTGACTGCCTTTTATATTGGAGTTAATTCCGTTGGAATAGCGCTGCGGTGTATTGATGGCCGCTTTGATTTGGCAAGAGGCTTTTAATACATCTTACCGCCGTTGTCCGTAGAGTCCTAACCTAACAAGGACGTAACGTCCGTAGTGGTTTACCCGCCCCAGGGTATCCATTGTGCTTGTATCTCTGTGTATTCCAATATAAAAAACAGTTATACACTTGTCCAATATCGCACAATATTAGCTTTTTAATTATTTTCGCGGACACGATAAGCTTTCTTCAGAATGGTTAGGCTACCGTTCTTATTGGAACCTCAAGTCCTCGTAAAACCACATACAATCAACGGTTACGTATTTTCTAGCTAGCTATGTATTCAAAATGAAATTATAGGCGCTGCATCGAAGTTGTAGAAACGTTAACTATATCGGTGCAAAAATGAGGCAGCTCAGCTCTGAATTGATAAAGGAGGCTTGAATATGTCTCCTATAATATCCAAACAAACGAACGGAGCTACCTCGTTCTTACACAAACCGCTATATTATAGAGCTCTTTGTTAATTTTTTTCATAATAAGAAACCAAACCTAAAACCAGTGCGGCAAGTGACACTTTTCGTTCGTTTGAAAATGTCTTATCGGACGCCCATGTAAATCGCATGTGTGTACATTAAAATCCAACCGCCCAAGCGTCTATAAGCCAACATCACAGTCACAGGACTAATTATTCTAATTAAGATTGAATTAGTTAACATCCGCTGGTCTTGTGCACGCACAGACTAATTCAAATATCCTCTTTGACGGCGGCTCTCGATGTACTCGAAACTCGGATGATTCGAGACACCGCACCGATTGATGCTAAATGATGCCCTTCACACCAGAGGCGCCATTTTAACTACTTTTCAACGGCTGTAAGACCAAGGTCGACCGGCAACGCTGCGCGAGGTCAATTATTGGCTGATAGGAAGGATATTTTTATAGCTTGGACCTGTATAACTTGTAGTTTTATGTGCTAACAGCGTTAATTTTCGTCAAGACTTTTACTTTTAAGTGCTATTACTCTCACGTGTTTTAAACGTTTAAGGCAGCCAGCAATGGTAAATCTAAGGGTTTTAAGATCCCAAAAATTTACCTTAAATGTAGTTAAAATTACGTCAGAGTAATAATCATACAGTATTTTAGGTTTCTAAAGTACGCTACAGGGAAAAGTTGACATTCCTTGATGGGGTGGAACCTTATTTGTTGAAGGAATCACAGTACTTTACAGTACTACTCAACAGTACTCCCATTGAGCTTCCTATGATATCGAAAAACATGATTATGGGTTATCTACTATCTACTATTCAGGACAATCCAAGAAACTAATCAGGAAATATGGGCTTCCAAAAGTTTAAAAAAGCAAAGTGTTTGACAGGTACTATGCTGCCTAAAAAAAATACCACCCTGAAACTTGGGATCCATCTGTGGCTAAACCCCATAATAAATTTATTAATACTGCATCTTTATACTTGATTGTCTCATACTAATTTTAAATTCTTTTAAAGTATTTAGTAGGGAAGAGGACTTCAATTAAAACACTTTTCACTTTTTAATTATTCCCAACGGTTCGGTTTAATATATACACTTTCTACAATTTTCTAGACCATTGAAAAGGTTTGAATCAGCGGCGGCTCGTGATAGTTGAAACGGGTGGGGCCAAAATATTAAAATAAAAATATTTAATGAGAATATAAAAAAACTCAAAAAAAAACTTACCGATTAATTCAATGTTGTATCTAATAAAAATTTCTTAAATCACAGCATAAAATAAACAGTGTTCTAAAGAAATAACAAAAAAAAATGTTCACTTACCACTTAAATTTTCTTATAAGAAAAATCCATACGTTTTTGTTTTTTATTTGAAAACGTTTCAATGACTTTATTATTGAAGTTATCAATATTGTTTATAAAATGTTTTTCCGCCGATAACACAGAACAGAACATTTTATTTGTCTCCTCGCACCCGCACAACCAACTGTTTTTTGAATAAATACTGTTATTAAATTTCCGAACACGCGATTTTTGTCCACTTTGAGTTTTTGTTATAAGTAACTCTGGCACTGGACGACCCAATTCCTTAACTTGTATTTTCTTTTCTAATGAGAGAGAGGAAAATCGCGAATTTTTTAAAAAACCTATTTCATTCATTTTAAAACTGAATAAATTAAACCCGGAATATAACCCACTAACAAACGAACCTTCTACTAAACCTAACCTACAAAAGTAACAGAATAAAAATAGTCAAAACGAAAAACTTAAAAAAATTGAAACTTCATATTTGGACAGGGAAAACCGTATTAAAAACAGCCGCCATCTGGTATCTGGTAGTGGAAGCAAATCAAGGCCCAATCCCCAATTCGATTGCGACTCTTCATTCTCGATAACTAAAGCACGTGTAAATCCACCAATCGCGGCTTGATGTAAGGATCCGGTCCGCCACGAAGGCATATGCGCCAGTAAGAGAAGGCGATATGTTTATTATCTCTCTCGTAAGCATGCGCATACATATTCAAATCGCTTGTCATCCTCTCCCCTTCCCTCCCCCCACTAAATAAATTTTTTAAATCCATCCCTGTATAACCACATTTATTAAAAAATACTTTCAGTACAAATAATTCAACACTTTAGTACAAAAATATAACAGCACGCTTCGCGTCGTACTTGACATTTGCCGCACTGCACCCTAACTCAAAAGTGACCCGGAATACGCCGCATTAAGATACTAAGTCGACTAAATCTCCCCCGAAAACGTCCCTATTTCCACTTTTTACGGCTTTTCCACACGAATTACGTCACGTACCTCCTCGTTTTTCTTCTTGCTTCATTAAACATCGGGAAATTTAAATCATAATTTACTTGGTCCTTGAGCGCTATTTCTTGTCAAGGTTTAAGACCGCTGCGTAGTAATAGTTTCACTACCATTTCTACTTTAAAGGTTTCGATCGCAATAAGGTGGCTTTAAGGTGTGGATAGAGGTGGCGGGCTAGAGCACACAATGACATATATATTGCCAGATATGTAGCCAAGCTTTTGAGAAATGAGGCCACTATGCAGCTTGTTACCGGGATAGTGTGCATGCGCAATTATGTAGTGTAAACAACAAAGTTAGGTAAGTATAACGCCCTTACAATAATTCGAATAAGGAATGAATAATAGCAGGAATGAGGGCAGGCAATGAAATGACACAATGGGCCTTTTCACTAAATTTTGATTTTGGTAGTAGTGTATAAAGGAACAAAAAATAACATTTTCTGTGTTTTTACTTTTCTATACTTTTAAGCCATAACTGAGAAAATAAATAAATAAAAAAACTCCTTGAATAAAAGACTTAAAAATTAAGACTTAAACATACCTACGTCATCGCGCCGGAAGATTGATGCACAGAGGAATGATAGAAATACCCGAGTCGCTGGCTTAAAATATCAAGAATTCACAAAATCAGCAGCTTGACAGTGTTGCCGATACTCTCAAAAATCATTTATTATAGTTTATAGTACCAGTGTAATGGTAATTGACTAGCAATTATTAGTAATTATAATATACGAGTTTTCCATTCAATAGCTGCGGAATGAATTATTTTACCAGTATTATATTTATATTTATTTAAAGTATCCAAATAAAGTTCTAAGAAGAAAGTATATTATTAAGATTGTAAAACTTTCTACATATGGCAACAGTGGCTTAATTTGCCGATGGCAGTTCGACAGATCAGCATTTACGCGTGTGCGAAGTTAAACGCATGCGCTCTAGCAAGCTTTAAACATATCTACGTCATGAGTCGCGCCTGTTTTGAGATTTTCAAATTGGTTGAATTTTACCCGGTTTTTACTGTGCTGAAATAAATTAATGTTATGGCCTAGCAATAATTTTATTGATGAAAAACACTTATTATAGCACCGACTAAACAATTCAAATGCCAAATGTATCAAATTTAAGAATAGTGAAAAGGCCCATTATTGTATTTATCCCAACGTTTCGTTTTATATAAAAACTTTCTCAAGGGTCAATAAAAAGGTCTTTAAGCCTGTATATTCATAATGCGGAATATGACCACACATTTTCCTGAAAATACATTGGGTATATGTATACATGCATATAAATACAATTGTGTCATTTCATTGCCTGCCCTCATTCCCGCTATATACTTATTCGAATAAACAACAAATTTTAATCAGCTGTTGCTTCGATGTCAACAGAATCGGTCTCTAGTTATTTTCATTATGTCTTAGTTTATAATACACTGAGAGAAAAACCTTCAATTCCTTATAATAATTCACATAGTTCTTTATACAACTCTTTACTACCATATGTGATAGCAATGCGCTTTCCCACTGTATGATAACGAAAATTGCTAGACCGTTGTGTAGTGATAATATCACGGTAGTTTAACCAATAGGATATAGAAGTTATTGCAACCATAGAATGGTTTATAGCCATTATTGCTCTGAATCTCACAGTAATCATCAAGTTCTATTGGAGGTGTAATCTGGTTTTATATACTGTATTAGTTCCAACTGGCAGTTGTAATAAAACCTGACATTGATCATAATGATATTTGCTTGCTACGGTTAATAAAGCATATAGGACTTACCACTAAAAATCAGTACTGCAGTTCTCAAAATTTTAAATAGCTTCTAGTGTGATATTGTTCTTGTCGTTTAACATTGCATATGATTATCTATTATGCAACATGGTTTACTGAGATGGTAAAATTCGTCCATAGATTATAAAGTCCAATGGTAATGATGGGTTGTGCGAAATAAGAATTTTCTATTGCTTTATCTGACATGCAAAGTTTAAAAAAACTTAAATACAATGTAAAAATAAATTAATTGAAATAGGTTTGGTACGATCAATAAAGTTTAAATTCAGACAGGACAGCTAGAAGACTCTGAACAACGATGTGACCAGCGTAACAAATGCGTTAAAACCAATACTAGGCGCGCAGCCATTGACGACGCTACGAACCCCCACCATCGTCTTCTGGATAATAGGTTCTAACGGATATAATTCGTTTTTGGGGACGGGGTTCTGCTTTCTTAATTGTTGAGAAATCGCTTTACTGGGAACAAAATGCATCCCATTGAGAAGATAGAATTTATTTCTAAACAAAATGACTGTATTAAAAGTAGTTCATTATTCAACAATACTGTGCTGCTAATGGAATTGATTACTACCAATAAAAACACCATTTTAGCAATTCTGGAATAATTGATATAACACTAAAGCGGGTTCGATACACTAGCAATTTATATATATATTTTTTTTTTTTTTTTTTTTTTTTTTTAACTGACCCCTAAACAGTAATGTGTTTACTGGTACCAGGGCCTTAAATTTACAATTTATTGTATTTACAATCAAATATTATAAAATATACATACTACAAATTATTTAAATAGGAACTATTTTAGGTTTAAGTCTTTGATTGTAGGTACTTTCTGAGATCACGACGCATGCTTTCCTTGGTTGGTAATGCTGTTATAGTTTCTGGGATGGAGTTAAATGCTTGAATGCTTCGGAAAATTGGCGAGTCCTGTGCAGTTTTAGTTCTTACATATTCATTTCTCAGTTGATTTTTTGTTCTTATATTATGGCTGTGTGTTAGTTTAACTTGCTTCAATTCTGTATTTGTTTTTTGAATTTTATTTAATATACGTTAATAAAAATAAGCTCTCAATACAAACTATATCTTAGCAAAACTGTATTAGATCATCTTCCTCAGTGCGTGGGGACCTAATTATATTTTTTGTAACATTTTTGTTATTTTCGGTGTTTCGAAAAAAGAAATTCTTCATCATTTCTTTTGCTTTATGCCTTATCTTACCTTCCGTTGATTGTATAATGGGTCTATATGACTGTTTGAAGGTTGGAGACAATGATGTTTCTTGAATGATGAAATAGTTTTGGACTTCCATTGTCTTTATTTGCTTTAAATCAAAACCTTTCAACTGGTAAGTATCTCCAGTCGTCTTCAGGTGAATACTAAATAAGTAAAGTAACTACAGAACTATTAAAATTTATACTAGCTAGGTGCACTAAAGCATAACTGAGGTGGGTGCAGTCATGCGTTCAGTTGGCACGCGATCTTATCCTAAGATTACATCTATCTAGCAAAGGTTTCCAGATATTTCTTATGTCTAAGGATGGTTTACTAAAGCAGCCTGGGTTCTGGTGAATAGCAGCAGCTTCCTTAAACTTTCTTTTCCTCCAGTGTGGTTCCTTATGTAGGATTTCAGCTTCTGAGCACATGATATGGTGACCATGTTTCCCGGCATGGTCAGCTGCACCTGACTTTTTGATCTCTCCTTTTAACGTATTGTTTTTGTGTTCTTTAATCCTTGTTTCTAATGGTCTTAATGTCTCACCTATATAGGATTGGCCGCATTCGCAGGGGATCTGGTAGACGCAGTTTTTCCTATCTTTTTGACTTGTGGCCTTCGTCTTCCTCAGGTGGCTTCTTAGGGTGTCCCTCGAGTTGAATACGGTGTTGATGTTATATCGTTGTCCTAGTCTTCTTCTTTTCTCAGATACTCCTTTGACATACGGAATATTGAGTGTTGGTTGTGCCTCTCTGTTTGCTTCTTGCGCGTTGGGTCGATTCTTGGCATATCGGACAAGTATGTAACTGTTTTTTATATTAGAATACATAGGGATCCAAGCACAATGGATACCCTGGGACGGGTAGACCACGACGGTCGTTTCGTCGTCAACGGGCAGCCCTAACCCAAGCAATCCCAACACAGCGGTAATAATATCAATCGGTGTTTTTATTTAAATCTTGGGCCTGGATTACTTCTTAATAAAGCAAAAAATTGCCATGAAACTGCAGAAGACATCCTGCGGGAACGTGTTTTCCTTAAAATTATTATTCCCCCTTCTTAGCGAATCACATACTGCTAAATTTATGTAACTTTGCCGATTTCCAGTCCTAATTAATTTCTATTATTGTGTGTCAAAAGCTACCTACTAAGAATATTCGATTTAATGCGGCATACATACGAATTAAAGCCTTTAACTAATTTACTTCCAATTAAAATCAGTTTTGAATGTCGAATTAATTACAGCTAGGGTGTTAGCTACATAATAGGTTAATTTCGGTCCAATAAGAATACGTTTTAGCAAGTGTTAATTAATTTTCAAATATTAGTGAAGTTCGAAAAAATATAAGTGTAGAGAAGTGAAGGTAATACATTTATGATATAAAGGTATAACAATGCTAAAGAAGGTACCCAGCTAACATTTCAGGTCTGGCCCAATGCTGGCCAAATACCCTGTTGCCAGAATGGCCATTATGGCAAAGTATTGGCAAACGGTGATGGGCCAGTACGAATAGTACACACCGGCCAGCATGTGGGCTGATACAGGCCAGCATGTGGGCTGATACAGGCCAGCCGTGATGGCAAGGTAATGGCTATCTTGCTACCGGCCGAAACCTTAATGGCCAATAGATTCTTTGCCAGTACAGTTCTGGTGACGAAACTGTACTGAGCCGAACCCTATATGCAGGACTGTCAAAGTGAAACTCGTACACCCTAAATGTTTTAAATATATATTTATTAGCAAATACATTTTGCATTTACAATAGGTAAGATTGTGAATAGAAGTCATACTACCGTTCAAAGCATCCCCGACCGCAACAAAAACGAAAATAGAATACAATAAAGTTAGAAAAAATCCTGAAAAATGTTTAATGATTACGTCGAACGATGGATTTTACAAAAAGTGTTATCAGTCCATGGTCCATTATCAGTCTGCAGTGTCTGCACAAACAAATCCACTTTTCTCTCACTTTCAATCACTTGAATCACAAAATTTGTCTGTACGCTTACGCCAAGACGCTATATAACATCGAAATGGCCGAATTCGAACCTCGAATGAGTTTCGAGAAGGCCGGGAGGCAAGACAACGCTGCCAACTTTTGAGTTTGTTTTCCGTTTTAAAAATATTAATTTTAGCATGGGATCGGATAATAGATAATCAAACCTTGAAACATTAACAAAGTAAATTAATTACAATAATATATTATTTTTAATTACAAAATATATTTACCATCTATAGAAGTTGAATACAAAAGCTATCGATAGACTCAATAACTGTCAATGTAGCTATGTAAAAATGGCTCAAACGGCAACGTTGCGAACTTTCTTTCATAGGACCGACCAATAGGAATTAAGCAATTTATCACGTGCAATAAGGAAGTTTTGGAAGAAGTGGGCCATTACCAAGCCGATAGCAACTAAATGTTTTTCATGACGTCATGCTGTTAATACACAAACTATAAAATTGTAAAACATTTTAAAGAAAGAATGTGTGCCACAAGTAAATGTGGACTTGTCAAGTTGTCATTTAAACAGTAATTGTGATTGTGTAAAAATTTATGTATGCACGTTTTTACAGACACCTGGCCAATGACTTTTTCTCATCGCATTCCATTACTACCGTTACAATACAATGAGACCAATGCTGGCCTAGCATCGCGATTTCGTCATCATATGGCCGGTATCGAAATGACAATGTGCCAGCAACTACTTTCATTATTGTGACTTTGGCCAATACTGCCAGTGTAATAAAGTTGAAATGCCGGCATTGGTATGCCAAATCGCTATCGTGGCCTGCACCTTGCCACTGTTGCCAGTACTGGGCCAAAGGATGGCCATTGATTCATTGTTTGCCGGGTATGTAGAACTTATACGGGGTGTCCCATAACTAAGGAGGCATTCAGCAATAGGGTAGTACAGGATAGTACCCGATCCCGGCACTGTGGAAAAGCATTCAATACAATTTTTTTTTGAATTTATTACAGTGTCACTAGTAAAGTCCGCATCATTTTTTTTTATAAATAACTTTATTCAAAATTTGACTTTGACATCAAGTTCTGCTTCCATCGAGATAAAAATTAAGCAAAAAAAATAGTAGTCACGTGATTCACATTATCTGTCAAATTTAAATTTTTTCCAAAAAATTATTCAAAAGTCTGGTTATTTCAGAAAGTATCGAAAAAAGTTATAAGACAACGTTTTTTTAAATGCAGTTTCTAGCCCACATGCAAAATTTCAGGTGCATAAGATAATTTTAATTTTTTACCCACCACTAAAATTTATTTTCCACTTATAGCTCAGTACGTGGGGGGTTTTTGAATGCAAAAGGTGGTGTAGTAGCGATTTTTTAGTATGTTGTTAGGCTTGGGGCCCTAATGAAAAATCCAATGTTTCGACCTCGAGGCGCATGCGCTCGAGCCGCCATCTTGGATTTTAGGTACAAAAATTTGATTTTTTGACAATAACTCAAAAACGGTGGCTTTTACGACAAAATATATTCTATACAAAGTTAAAGAGAACAAAATTTAGTACATTTTTTATAAAAAAAAATTTTTGTAACACACATATGTTAAGAGTTACAGCTCCGTGAAGTTGCACTATTTGAAAAAAAAATGCGGAACCTTCATTTTGGTTGAGTTTTATTTTATTATTCTTATCTGATTATATATCATTATAGACGCTACTTGAGGTTCGTTTTTTTTTACGACAATACGCGGCGATCAGTTTTTCATTATTATAATTTTTTTGACATGCGCCATGCACAGTTACCGAAGATAGTGTTCTCAAAATGCGCGTATGTGCGCGATTACCTCGTAACTCACTCGATTTTAAAAGTGTCTTTACACCTCTTTCCTTTACAACGACAACGTCACTTTCACTTAAAGTTTTCTCACAAATAAAGCACAAATCAACTTGGAAATTTTCCATTATAACAGCGTAACCTTCTGCAAGGTAGACATGACACATGACACACTGACGCATACAGACTCGATGCACGGAAGGTTATTTATGACCCTCTCTCAATAGAGTCTCTTTAAAAATTATTTCAATATGATTTGTATTTGTTTAAATTATTTATATTCTTTCACAAAATTTTGTGGAGTTTAGTTTTTTCTTACTTTTCTATACTTTCAACTTCACTTTAAGCATGGACTACTTCTTTAAATTATTTATTTTAGTTATTAACAGCCAACTTTTTTTTTTATTTTTTTTTCAAATAGTGTAATTTCACGGAGCTGTAACTCCTAACATAGGTGTGCTAAAAAAAACTTACTACAAAAATGTAGGTAATTTTGTCCTCTTTAACTTTGTATAGAATATCTTTTGTCGCAAAAGCCACCGTCTTTGAGTTATTGTCAAAAAATCAAATTTTTGGACCTAAAATCCAAGATGGCGGCTCGAGCGCATGCGCCTCGAGGTCGAAAACTTGGATTTTTCATTAGGGCCCCAAGCCTAACAACATACTAAAAAATCGCTACTACACCACCTTTTGCATTCAAACACCCCTTTTTGATACCCACGTACTGGGCTATTAATGAAGACTTTACTGATGACAGTATGTTCTTTATTGTCTTAATATTAAGGTGTATTACTATCAGACACAAACTACGTTTTCAAAAATACTTATGTTATGAAGTTACCTTATACAGGGTCAAAAACAAATAAACTTTGCATCACATGCGAGCAAATTTTAATAGCCCCATTTTGATTTTGTAGAAAAATACACATTTAATATGGCTCTACTTTAAAGAAAATGTATCTGAAATAAAGCATGGTCAAAACTAAAAAGTTTTATGTAGGTTCCGTTAAGTCTTATTTTGCAAAAGTGGTGTAATTTACAAAATATGGGTAAAAAATCAAAATTATCTTATGCAGCTAAAATTCTGCATGTGGGGGTAGAACCAGCATTTAAAAAAACTCTTTCCAATAACTTTTTTCGATACTTTCAGAAATAACCCTACTTTTGAATTATTTAAAAAAAAAATTTGACATATACTTCGAATCACGTGACTACTATTTTTTTGCATAATTTTCATCTTGATCGAAGCAGAACTAAAATATGTATCGAACAAAATATGTTTAAAATATGATTTTTTAATTCCCACAAGGTTATCTAATTATTAAAAAAAATAAACCCTCTTTTTATAACTAAAATATACTTTTTAGAAACTAATTAGTTCCGTTTTTAAAATATGGAGAAATTGTTTAGGTAACTTTTAGCGAGCGCTATCTATAGTCTATCCCTTACTACAACGGAACAGAAAGGGACGAACTAATTTAAAACAATGCTCTGTCTTCGCTCCGCGTGGTTTAAGTTGAACAAAGTATTTCAAAACATATCATTTTATTGTCCTTGTTGGTGGGTGATTGATGTCTGATGGTATGGTGTACTTTTAGTGCAAGTGCGAGGTGCATGACTGCAAACCTAAATTTGTGTTCCGTGATATGTGTTGTGTAGATGTGCCCTTATATCCAAGGTTTGTTTGTGTCTATTTTGCCCTTACCCATAAACGGGATCCTCGGTTGTTATTAACGTACTTTATAATATATAAAAGCTGATCTTATTTGGTTTTACTAGGTTGTTAAAATAAATGTTTTCATATCAAAACAATGTCGTTAATTCTTGTGTTCTATTAAGCCTTATCCCAATTGATATGTTTATTTAGGTAAGAACATCTACGCCATATTATTTTTTATTATGATTTCCTTACTTTATTTTCTCAAAATAAGCATCACTGGTGATAGTCTGGGGCAAAATAGTTATAGGTATATTAAAAAGTATGGTATATAAAATAAGGACATCAACGGGCCATAATAATTTTTCTTTTTATTCTTTAAAACGAGGTACCTATACCTAGGTAACTGGCTCAAAACGTCATTGTCACTACAGAGATTTAATTTGGCTAAAGAAAAGTAAAGAAATCTAATAAAAAATTAAATAAAATTTTGAATACGTCACTGAGAGCCAATCCTAAAAATAGGGAGCTCAGAAAAAGGTAATTTAGTATTAATTATTTAGACTACCTACTAATAATAAAAATATTTTTTTTTAAGCTAGCATGACCTCAATGAATCACAAAATCTTATTTTTTCTATAAATAAAAAATATCTTTTACCAGTGCGTCTTATATTTTTTTAGGGCAATAGAGTTGTCTTTTAGCAGCAAAAGAATAATATTTAAAAAACGACCATATTGAGGTTAAAAAGTCATTTCAAAAAAATTAACCTTCTAGCTACAATAGAGTAATTTTTTCAGGTTTTTTGCTACTACTAATGGATTTCTAGCTGCGGCTAATAGAGTTTTCTCTTGGTGTGCGACATAGTTTGAAAATCTCTCGCCGCCGGCACGCCTCTTCTTAAATTAGTCTTTTTCTGCAAGAATTTGAAGCTTTCCAACTAACACTTCGAACAAAACACGTAGTTAATGCGAAGCTATTACACATTACACACAAGCGACTCGCAGCAACTTTAAAATTCCCTGCTACAGAGAGAAATTATGAAGATTTAAAATTTGAGGTTATAGTTTGACAGCTGGTATTTTGAAAATTTGAGCGATATTTTTCCTAAATACAGTTTTCAGGAGTGTGCTACAAAGAAAATTTCACACCTGTCATTCTAAGCCAATCACACACTTTCATTTCGACAGTTACCAATGACAACCTTCAAATTTTTCGGAAATTTTTCTCCTCCTGCCAAGCTAGGCGAAGAAAATTAATAAGTGGAAATTTTTTCTTGACAGCTATCATATGATCCGAAAATCATTATTCAGGATCAAATTTTGGTATTTAATGTTTTTATTCATTTTATAATACTAAATAAATACAAATATTTATTTACCAAATATTTCTTTCATTAAGGCTAAATATTTTTGGAATTCTGGTTCGAACTCTTCTCTTCGTAATGGAGAATAACAAGGATAATGGTTATCTTCCCTTTCCACTTCTATCAGATGTCTATGTTTAATATAATAGATGTAATATTTGGATGCAATTTTGTTCTGCTGAATTCTGGTTTTTCTTAAAAAGGATGGGATATCTTCCTCCAAAATCTTCTGGATAGCTGAGAAAAGGTTATCTTGATGGGGATTTAATTCAGTTTTTTCCATTAAACATTGCAAATTCTTTACATTTTTATGAGACATATTAATGTCCCCTATTTCAGAGCAAGATTTACAAACACCGTAGGACTTAATATTAGTTTCTTGATTGTTTACTGCCATGAATTAATTATTGTGAACTAAAGAAGCACGTTTAAGAAATAACTGTCGACGTGACCTATAGCAGGGACGATTTTAACATCACAAGCCTAAGCCTACTTGACTGTGGTATCTACTATCTACCTAGATTTTAAAAATTGTTTTATCTGGCATAAGTAGCCTAAACTAGACTATACTATGCTTTCCCTTTGTTTTAGTAAATGAAATGTAGTAAAAATAAATAAAAAGGATAATTTTCACTTATATTTTTTGCATTTCGTTTAACTAAACGGTGAGGAAACTTTTTTTTGAAAGTTTAAGTATTCCCATAATTATGGATAATTTCAATAAAATAATTCAAATAAATTTTAGGTGTGAAATTTTCTTACCGAATCCCCCGCGTCCTTGAATAATATCAGTCACGCATTTTTCTAGAAAATTTTCCCCCGTCTACGACTCGGAAAAATTTTCAAAAAATGCGTTCCTTCGAAAAAATTTCCGGAAATAATTCGAGCACTAGGGAGATTATAAGTGAAAATTTTTATTTAGGTATTTGTTAGCGGCATTTTCACATTTAAATTAATATTAAAATTAAATTTATTCTATTAAGGATCATACATTATAATTTGAGGTTCGTCATATAAAACTATAAAATTAACTAACTTAAATTTCAGACTACTAGCATTAATGTAAGAGACAAATCTAGAAGGTCAAAAACCTAGGCATTCAAAAAGTCTTTTAGTGTGAAAATGCATTTTTTATAAGAAAGTCCTTTAGTTTCCTTCCAAATATACCTCTTGTTACGGATTGTTTGTTTTCTCCGGGTAGTTTATTAAAAAATTTGAAGCAGGATAGTGGGGAGATTTTGCATATCGTGTTGAAGTGTGTCTAGGGACTATAAGGCCGTTTGCGTTTCTTGTAGGATAATTGTAATTGTTTCTGTTTTCTTGGAATTCGTTCTTGTTCTTGTATACATATTATGTGAAGCACTTAAGGATGTATATTAAAGTGACTGTAAGGATTTAGTGTTTTTTGTATATTTCTCTGCATGTTTGTGTTCCTGTGTTTGAAATACTCGGTTTATGTTTGTCCCCACAGTAAAATATTATAGCTGAGATGAGGATAGGCTAAAGTGTAGTAAGATGTTATTTGAGTAGGGACAGGCACTGTGCATCTTAACTTTAGTATAGCGTAGTAAGCTTGTACCAATTTTGATAATACATAATCCAGTTGAGGTTCCCACGATAGTTTGAAATCAAGATATGTTCCCAGAAATTTGCATATGCCGATTAGCATCTAGTTTAAACCTACATTCTTTATCTGTGTTCGCTACTGCTACCTATACTGTAAAAGCACCGTGCGTTGGGTTTGTTCGTCGAACGGCTCGCCGAGCAAAGTTGCCGTTTGTTGGCTCCTTAAAGCATGATCTTGGTTGATTCATACATCATTTTCACAGGCAAACTAGCGTGTTTCAAAACAAATAAAATATAACTGGGAAATTAAAAGTAATATTACAGCAGTCTTAAACCTTAACAAGAAATGGCGCTTTTGGCTCGCGTAAATAATGATTTAAATTTCCTGATCTTTAATAAAGCTGAGAGGCACGTGACGTAATTTGTGTGGAAAGACCGCAAAAATTAGAGCGGAAATTTTGTCGACATTAGTTACTTTCTGCAGTATTTTTCATTCATTATTAAGGTATAATAAGGGTTGGTCTTTGAACGAAAAAAAAAATGCAAAGTGTTGGTTTCTCAAGCGAAAATTATGTTGAACGGGTAGAATTTACTGCTTTTTTTCATTGCCTATACGTGTTTTTATTTTTATTTTAATAAAGAAATTTTACCTCGAATAAAAGGTTTAAAATTGGATTTTTAAAACATTATTTAAATAAAATACTGCTTTGTTAGAAGGTGGTAGACAATGAAATAATGTCAAAGAAATTACCTTGTCGGACTTCCATCGTCTTTATTTTGTTACTAAACACAACGTTTCGGTTAGTTAATATCTCTAACCGTTTTCAAGTGTAAACTAAATTATAATTTTAAGGCTACTGTCTTAAATACTATCAATGTGCAATGAAGCTTGATGACTCCGCCTACGTGCTTTTTGGAGTGTGAAGTTTGAGTTGTTGGTTATGGACAAGAAGAGGCTTCCAGATATTGGGGATATCTGTACTTGGTTTACTAAATATACGTCCTATATACAGGGTGGTCCTTAAGTACATCAAGAAAATCTAGGATATGATTCCTGGCATCAATTTAAGTTGAAAAGTTCATATGGACTTATGCCCTAAAATGCTTACCCTCCTCTAAGGTACAGGGTGTTAAAATATTTTCCATTTTCCTTTAAAACTACCATTTTTTTCAAAAACATAGTAGAGACAACTTTTGTTCCGCTTATATCAGTAATGCATAAAAATACATCAGAGTTTAAAAAAAACAGTGGCGTATCACATATTTTCACAAAAAAAATATTGATGGTATCTTCATGCACGCCACTGGTGGAAGTAGGCAAACCCTTTTTTAACCAAAAAGTGCAGTTTAATACGAAATCAATCGACATCAATTTTCAATACCGTATCTTCAAGGAGTTTCGAAATTTTAAAAAAACAATTATTTTTTAAAAATATTTTAATACACTGTATCTTAGAGGGTAAGCATTTTAGGGCATAAGTCCATATGAACTTTTCAACTTAAATTGATGGCAGGAATCATATCCTAGATTTTTTTGATGTGCTTAAGGATCACCCTGTATAAATCCTACAGGAATAACTTTTTTGACTATATTTATTAATTTTAGGCGTTTAAAAAAAAATTATGATAATTTTTGATAACTGATTTTAGTTATTTATCAAAAAAATGCAACAATAATCCAAATGTTACATTTGTTGTGAAGGCAGCCGTGGACAATTATGAATCATATTTCCAGGCGGTTGATAAAACTTGAATCTTTAGTTTTTACGTTACTTTTAGGTCATTAGTTAGAGCGCGGCGATTGCCGATCGCTACGGATCCCCACCAACGTGTTGTGGATTATAGGTTCTAACGGATACAATTCGTCTTTGAGGATGATATTCTGTTTTCTTAATTGTAGAAAAAGCGCTTTACTGGGAATAAAATGCGTCGCATTGAGAATATATATTTTTTTCTTAACAAAATTGCTGTATTAAAAGTAGTTCGTTATTCAACAAGACTGTCTTGCTAATGAAACTGATTACTACCAATATAATAGTAGATTCTGTAACGAGGTTGAAATGAAAATTCGATCCGAGTGGAAGATTCCGAATGCGAGCGTAGCGAGCGTGAGGAACCACGAGTATCGAATTTTCATTCTAACCGAGTAGCAGACTATATTTTCTCCACGGCCATCCAGTTCCATATCTGATTCATCCGATTTTTCACTCATTTTTTGACTTGCACTAAAATTTGTCTGAAAATAATTATTACAACGCGGCCATTTTTATCTGACACTGACAGTTTCGAAATTCATGGCAACCTATGCCGTTTATATCAATTACAGAATAAATATTCCAACTCAAGAGCGAGAATTTTTACATTCTATTAGCAAAAATGATTTTGGAATTATTGCATTCAGTAATGGTCGTGGAGAAACACTGTTCTAGAATTGATATAACGCTAAAGCGTGTCTGATACACTAGCAATTTATTTAATATGGGTTAATAAAAAATAAGCTATTAGGTAATACAAACTATGTCTTAGCAAACCTGTTGTATTAGATCATTTTTCTCAAAGTTTAGCAATGGCGAAAATTTTTTAAAAAATAAATAATAAATACAAAATTAAACGAAAAAGGTAAGTCGTTAATTGTGCTTAAATGTCATTTAATTACCAACGTTTTCGTTGTGGCTAAAGAGTGAAGAGGAACTGCGATGAGTTTCAGCACGCAATAAAACATCATAATTCGATTATCTCAGAAACGGCGGCTCGAATCGACACCTATTTGGTTGACCTTTTTTGGACAAGAGATACTAGGGAATAAGAATTTTCAACTAGAAATTTAAAAAACCTAGGCGCAAATAAGTTATGAAGCTTGAGACGTAGGCGAAGTGCTGTTGATGGCGCCCTATGCAATGTACATCGAAACTATGATCAAATGTCAATTTGTCCATTTAAAAAAACTCGCGAGTACCAAGTTTTGTTCAAATGATGCTATTATTAAGATAAATATTTACTAAAAAGCGAATATTGTGTCATATAGGACAAGTGGGTAACTGTTTTTTATATTGGAATACACAGGGATCCAAGCATTATGAATACCCTGGGGCGGATAGACCACGACGGCGTTTCGTCCTTGTTAGGACTCAACGCGCAGCCATAACCCAAGCAATCCCAATAACAGTGGTAAGCTGCATTAAAAGCCTTTTACCAAAGCAAAGCGGCCATCAATACACCATAGCGCCAATCAAGCGGAATTAACTCAAATACAAAAGGCATCACAATCCAGTATAGGGAACGCTATTTGCGTTTTCACCTAAACATCTGCCGTTTTGCAGATTAGAAACAAATTAACGCAGCGGCACCCACTAGAAAGCGCGCAATACTTTTAAGAAAAATAAATTATTTTCGCGGACACTATATTATCTTCTGAACATTTTTATGGCTTTTCTTAAACGGATTGCGCGCATTCTAGTGGGTGCCAGCGTTGATCTGTTTCTAATCTGCAAAACGGCAGATGTTCCGGTGAAAATGCAAATATCGTTTCCTATACTGGATTGTAATGCACTTCATGGTTTATTTAGTTGTCTACCTTTCGATTTTACCAGTGTTACTGCCTTTTATATTGGAGTTAATTCCGCTGGGATGGCACTACGGTATATTGATGGCCGCTTTGCTTTTGTAAAAAGGCTTTTAATGCATCTTACCGCTGTGTCGGGATTGCTTGGGTTATGGCAGCCCGTAGAGTCCTAACAAGGACGAAACGGCCGTCGTGGTCTACCCGCCCCAGGGTATCCATTGTGCTTGGATCCCTGTGTATTCCAATATAAAAAAAAACAGTTACACACTTGTCCGATATGCCATAATTATTTGCTTTTAATTATTTTCGCCGAATCGTTTAAATATCTGTAGGTACCCGGGAGGTATACGACACTATGTCCAATTTTTACAAAAAGTTAGGTAACTATGTAGTTTTATTCAGAAAAGTAAACTATTTTGTGGGGCATACAACACCAAGTCCAATTAGTTAAAGTAGCTGAGAAACATGCAGCGTAGACTTTTAACACCATGTGCATTTTTATTCAGAGGCCTAAGACACCAAGGTATATAAAGTCGCCACAGTGGTTCTTTTCCCGTGCGTCATCACTTTTACGTCATCATAATCGTATGAATCAAATCAAAATTACGAGACGAAAAAAGTCAAAACTAAGTTAAGTTCATAAAATGGACGTGCCTGCCTACCGTTTGATGTACCTACATAATATCACGAAAAATTATTATTTATTTTAAGTTTTGCCCGGCATTCTCTATTATCTAAAAGAAATTGACAAACAAATGTTTATACATTTAATACTATTTTTAAAGCTTAAAATCTACAAAAGTTTGGTGTTTTATTGACTATTAAAATCGCAAAAGTCAAATTTTTAACATCCTTTCATTTAAGGGAATTTAGCCACTGCCGTAAACGTTTCAAAGAACTTTCACGGTTAGAATATTTAAAATAAATAAATTAGTTATTATAAAAATCCATAAATACTTACCGCCAAAACAGATGGTGGGTATAATTACCTCTAAAAAGAACTATTTTTAGAAACAGAAACAGTTCTAAGGCACACAGATTTACAAAATACGAATTAGATTGGCAGATCAAAATAAGGTTGACAATGACGTTCTAAAATACAACGGTTGTCAACTAAACAAATAAAGAAAGTAATTAACTGACGTTTATAGTTTTATCCTTGTCTAGCACGTTATATTATTGCGGAATTTTGGAGACGTTCTTTTATGCTTTTATTCAAACTTGTTACTGTAATAAACAAGGATGCAGAGTTATTAACCACGTCGAGTCCTGATCGTTGATTGATGACGCACGGGCAAAGATCCACTGTGGCAACTTTATACTATCTGTATGCCTCGGATCTTTAGCAACACATTTAGGGGCATAGAACACTATAATCACTTGGTGTTATACGCCCCTAACTATATCTATATAATATTGGGTGGGGATTACCTACACATAATGTTAAACGCCAGTATGACTATCGGCATTTAGGCGGCAATAAGTGTTATTCACTGTTGTTCACATACTAACTAATAAATTATTTGAAGATGTTGTTTTTATTTTGTCTATTATTACTTTTTCTTTTAGCAAAATGCATACCATTTCCATTTAATATACTCATTTTTTGTCAAAATTGGACATAGTGTCGTATACCTCCCGAGTGCAGAATTATAGCTTATAATATTTTACAGGTATAGAACACTATGTCCATCAAATTACAAATTATGATAATTAAAATAAAAAAAAAATTATTTAGCAAAAAACACTAAATAATTAATACTTTGTGTAGTGAAAGTAAGATTCATAAATCAACAGTAACCTTAAAATTTTGTTAAACTTAATTGTTTTTACTAAATATCCACAAATCGAGCTAATGGCACATAGTTTCGTATGCCTCCCGAGTACAGATATACCTAAATATTTACAAAAAACTTTAAAAAATTATAGCTTTGACTCTCTATTTTGGAAACTATCAACTTCTGGACTAACGAAATTGGGCTAGATCCTCATATTTTAGCTCATGGAACTTGCGCTAGCGCTCATTGTACACATATTTTCCGGATATCCTGTATATTATGTCGTTCTGATAAGTAAAATCAGATTTTATTAACCATATTAAGCTTTTAAAAATCTGCCACTCCACGTAAATTTATACACCCATAATAATTAATAAAAAATGTAATCTCCTGACGATATGAGTTGCGCCTATTATAAGCATAACAATAAAAGTCACTTGATATAATCGACATAATTTGTTAATATATTTTACGTTTTTTAGTCAAATTAGCCTATCGCGTGACAAAAAAAGCCTAAAAGTTATGGAACGCTAACGACATAGAACCAAATCTACATAGCAAATTTGTAACAGTCTTAAAAATAAATTGAAAAAATGAATTTCATTATAATTTATTTTCAGGCAATCTCTCACGAAGCATTTATATGATTTATAGAAACAAAATGGCTAAAGTAGATTTTTTTCAGATTTCGTATCGTAGCCAAGTCACTTGTCGTTTATGACCACATGTTGAGTCTGGTCTACTTTACGTTAAGAGGTTGGCGACAGACAGGGTTGGACTTGGATTTTTTTCCTTCGCCTTCACCGTCGTTTAAACTTTGTAAGGGTCTCAATATTTTTTTACTATTATTAGCAATTAGAAGATAATATCGTGTCCGCGAAAATAGTTAAAAAGCAAATATTGTGGCATATCGGACAAGTGTGTAACTGAACCAGCCGTTTGAACCAGGAATGCACAAATCGGGTTAACAAAAACTTGTTAAAACATGATTGCCCGCGGTCTATTATCTACGAACACTAATAACTAGTAAAATGCGAAAGTGTGTCTGTTGCCTTTTTATTTGTTTGTTTGTGTCTACTTTCATTTCGAAACGGAGCGACCGATTGACATGATTTTTATTTTATTTCGGTATTCAATAGCACAGGACAGATATATGAACTACGCGGAGAAAAAAATCGAACAGAGTTTGAGCAATCTCTTAATTAATATTAGTTGATATTCACAAGTTGTAGTCGAGTGTCGAGAGCTCAGTCGGTGTCTAAGAGTCTTCCTAGCTAGATGAAATTACAAATCACCCCCCCAAGCCTCTACACAATACCCCCATTTTTTTTCTGGATCTCTTACCGCTCCCCTTTAGGCCTGCAGCGCCCACAAGGGGGCGTTATCGCCCACTTTGGGACCCACTGATTTAGATCTTGCTTAATAAATTTAAGAATAAAAACAGATCAGTGGTTTCATCGAAAAACGATAGATTTGGAGATTTCATAGTAATTAGAATAGATGTAACAAAAAATAGCTTAAAAGCTATAAATGTACATTCAGTTTTTAAATAAATAGTTAATAAACTAGTTTAATATCTATATAATTAATAAAATAGTTAATACAAAAATAACTATTTTCAAACTAACATCAGAACGCATAATCTTTTTTGCATCGACACAGCGTAACATTCAAATCCGATCCGAAACACAAGTTTTTTCACTCAAGATATAAATTTTATGAAAATGAAACCACTCCTCTTGGACCGTCATGAATAAAATCCCAACTTTTTATTTCATTCCCTAATATATTCGGCATTTTTCGCTTATGGCTCACAAAAAACGGTTCTCGGAACGGGAAAAAGTTGCGCTTCGGGCAACAAAACTAAATCAGACAAGTCCTTGAATACGAAACGTGGCGTCGGGTTAAACATATACTTTCGTTTTGATTTAACAAATACGAGAAAAATCACAAAAATTCCATTAAGATCACCTGTGTAAGTTTGGGTAAAATTCTATTTCGAATCGATGGTTACTTTGTGTTTCATTAGCAGTTTCTCAACAAAAATGCTTAGGCAGAAGGATTTCTTACGATGCCGGCTGTCCAAAACCTAATCCTGACTATAAAAGAACGTTTAAAGTAGAAACTTGTGAAAAATATCACAGGTTGTGCCGTATCATAAGAGAAAAAAAATTCTCTCGAATGATATTCGACAAGACTATTTAACGCGAAAACATTAAAAACACACTGTTTATTTAGCAAACTAAAAACTTTATTTATTTATTAAGCACTAATATTACATGCACAGTTGTTATAAGTAATAATTTGTCCATTATTTTCTATCAAACCATGGTTTTGGGTATGATTGACTTGCATTTGAGAAGTCGAAGGTCCACATGATTCATTTGTTGTTCTGAGATTTTCGATTAGCTTCAGATGATAACTAGGATCTAGCTTTAGATATGGTTTCAGGGAATTTGCGTTAGAGTGGCCTGTTAACTTAATCAACTCTTGTTCCCCAATACCTTGTTTAAATAGGGCAGACACAGCGGAAGATCGATGAGAGTGATTTGTTATTTTATGCTTTTTCGTATCTATTCTAATTCTTTCCGCTGAAGTTTTGGTCCACTTAGATACTGTATTTGTTCCTAGTGGATTATTTTTCAACCAACATCCCTTCTGCCAGTTTGGATGAACGGAGAGAAATAGTCTGTCTGTGAAAATGTTTGGTCCTCTTTTTTCCAATAATTTGAAAAATAATCTTACAGGGCATAAGTCTTTGTTTGATGTATTTCTTACCAACCATTGGCTGTTTGCCAATCCTTTTGACCCACCTTGAGATGTCCCGGAAAATATGCTGTTATATTCAATTCGTCCGGTAAATTCTTCCATGGTATCAAACGCCTTTTGAAAATATTGAACTTTGCAATTTACGGTATTCTGTAAAATACATTTGAATGTTAATGTATGAATCATTTTTGCTGTAGTGTTCAATATAGCCTTTTCCTACAGACGTGTGGAAAAATCAATTTTCCGCACTGATATCCGTGCGGAAAATTGTTTTTTTCACACTAGTGCGGACAAATTTTTCGGCACGAATATGTCAAAAATCCGTGCGGAAAATTGGTTTTTCCACACTAGGGCGGAAACATTTTTCGGCACGATTATATCAAAATCAATAATATATCAATTATAACTTGTAGTTATTACTTTTTCTCAGAATTAGTTACCGTTACATATGTGATTGTTATAGTTAATTAAAAATTATTAAATTTCTTTGAAATATGTGTTACTTATTTCCACACGTCTGTAGAAAAACTATTGTACCTGACACGTGCGAAAAATTCATTTTCCGCACTTGTTAGGTAAATAGCTATTACAGAAGATTCTTTATAGTCTTCGCCATTACCCTTCTTCATATTAAAGGCGTAATCTTCGAAGATATTCGCCAGTTTCATGACAATAGTACATTTTTCCAGTTTATAATTTCTTACCATTAGAACCTCTGAGAACTGTGCCCAAATTGAGTTCTTTGATTTCCGTGTGTTAAGTGGGATATGTTCAGCTATCGATTTTTATTTCTTGGATAGATTGGCACCCAAATCTTGTATTTTTGTTTAAATTGTTCATTTTGTCTTTTTCAAACCAGGATGACATTTGTCAGACTAACAATAGTTTTTACCTGACATCTATCAAAATTATGCCGCTGAAAGACCATCTTGTTGATTTTGTCCAGGTGTATACAGGGTGTTTCAGAACATGTGGGCAATCTCTCGGATTCATATAGATTAGGTAAAAATAACATGATAAGTTCATATAATATTTTTTCCTAAGAGCCCCCCTCGAGGAGATATATGCCCCTAAAGACCGGCCCTGAAAACTAGTTTTTTATTGATAGCCTTTGAATCGCCCTGTATATTTTGATTAAAATTTAGTATAATCTACACTATGGAAAGCTTTATTAAATAGGTTAACAATAAAATGTATACTTCATTCTGTGGGCCAGGGACGGACTAGCTTGGGCATAAAAATCTTACATCTTTGACAGGTGTCATGCAATCGGAATTTTTATATTATTTTTGGATAGCTTACGTTATTTTAACGCAAAATACATACTCTTCGCAGATTTCGATAAGTTATACCGTTTTCGAGAAAAAGACAATAACGTTAATAATTATTATAACTATAATAATAGGAAAATGAACGGATTTTTACTTAATTAAAAAATGTATAACAAGGCTCAATGTGGGCTCCCTCTACTCTAAGACACTCCCGAACATGATGTACTGAAGACTGCTGCACCCTCCATAACACCCCTATTATAACGAAAAAACACGAAACAGATTCGGGTACGATTAAACCTTTTTAAAGTATGTAAACGGTCAAGTTGATTTTTCTCGAAAACGGTTCAACTTATCGAAATCTACGAAGAGTATCTATTTTGCGTTAAAATACGTAAGCTATCCAAAAATAATATAAAAATCCTGATTGCATGACACCTGTCAAAGATGTAAGATTTTTAATGCCCAAGCTAGTCCGTCCCTGGCCCACAGAATGAACTGTACATTTTATTATTAACCTATTTATTAAAGCTTTTTATAGTGTAGATTATACTAAATTTTATTTAAAATATACAGGGCGATTCAAAGGCTATCAATAAAAAACTAGTTTTCAGGGCCGGTCTTTAGGGGCATATATCTCCTCGAGGGGGGATCTTAGGAAAAAATCTTATATGAACTTATCATGTTATTTTTACCTAATCTATATGAATCCGAGAGATTGCCCACATGTTCTGAAACACCCTGTATAATTAAGAGTTTTTCCACTAGAAAACAGGCTATTGCTATGCTATTTTGCCAGTATAAAACACTCTAGGGAAATAGTCATGATGAAAAATCTTTATGTAAAAATCCAGGTATTTATAACTTTATAAAAATAAAAGGAATGAAACGCTCTAAGTATTCATACAATGGTTTATTTAATTAGGAAGTTTAAATTGATAGCAAATTCTCTACAAATATAAACATTCATCCTTAGAAGAAATGAAATATAACCGAGCTTTAAGATGACAGAAAGGTCTCAGTTCCGAGTTGAGGTTTTTAAAGAAACTTCAAACGAGACTATCAAATATAACAAATCGTATAAAGGATTCAGGACACTAAGTAAGAAAAACCTGAATTAAGGCATCCTATGTATAAATTCAAAGAATGTTATAAAATGAGAAAAATGTAATAAAGGAGGATAAAACAGGCAATATTAAATAGGATTACACAAGCATAGGTGAACTGACCACCGCAAGTGTAAGGGAAAAAAGTCATTATAAACACTGATATTATAGTCTGTTCAATGACCTCTGACCATTACGTCATATTCTCCATATTTGCAGTACGTTGTAATTTAACGGTAACGTGTTCACCTGCTCTATACATCCCCTAAATACGCGCCATATATTTTTCATGTTTATTATTTATGTTTTTACAATTCCTGCTTTATTAAATCTGCTTACATCGTAAACTGCGTTAAAGGGTAAAAGATACTTTCCTGCATCACTTTCTTTTTGAAAATAATCAAATAATTTAAAATTATTGCTTGTCAAATGTCACTATCAAACTACTTTGACTGATAAAATTATAGGACATTCATTATTGACGCAAATTTACTATTTCACCTAGTTCACGAATGTTAGAAAGATAAGCACTAGTCGTGTCGTAACGATCAGCGGTGTCTAAAGAGACTTCATATACATTATTGTATTCAGTAAAAAAGTTATATTAGCAGTAAACATAAATAATAATTAATGATAAATTATGATAAATAACAAGCACAGAAAAATATTTACAAGCAAAAAATCAAAGAAGGCCTGGCGTTTTTCGTATAATAAGATTAAATCTTGGAGAGCTGATCTAGTCAGTATAATAAATCTTGATTGATGACAAGAATTTTGAGGCAAAAAAAACAGGAAGAAATACAAAGAACTTTGAAACGCCCTTTAAGAATAGGGCAATCATTTGTTACCGTAAATGCAGTGCTGTAGAAAAGAAGGTCAGTAAAATGTAAATTGTAGACAATACCCAATCAGAAGCTTGTAAATATAACTAGAAAACGTAGATTTAGTTTTATTTTAGTTTAAAATTTTTTTTTTTTTATATTTTAAATCTATTAATTTTGCACACAATGTGTATGTTTTGACTCCTGCCGGGGTAACTGGGCCATAACAAGCCTGGTACCTCAACAGCATGGTGCTTTTACTTTAACAAAAAACAAGTTTTTCTTTTTTCTTTCCCTCCCATTTCACCACTTTTAAATGTCTCCGACAAAATTAAATGAAAGTTATGGTTTTTCACTACTTTTACCTTAATGATTTTCACAAAGTCTGTTAAAACTCTCTAATTTTTCTTTTACTCTCTTCATTTACAACTGATTTAAAAATTAATTAAAAATTGAATAAAAAAATCATCAAATAAATGATGCAAGACTTTCCTTGGGGTTAATCAATTGGATTTTTTACGGTGTATTTATTTAAAATATTATTTTGTACATATATCTACTTGCTCAAGAAAAATTATAACTTGCGGTAGTAGAGGGAGATGATTCATTCTGCGCCAAGTGCGCACTTGGCGCAGAACGAATCATCTCCCTCTACTTGCGGTTCCACACTACAGCTCAAACTTTTGAAAAGAAAATTGTTGGCACCTTAAAACTATTGTTACTCATTAAAAATATGTATTTTAAATACACTTTCGGTTTTTGTGCGTTCTACGTAAACATAAATTATAATTAGCAAGATCATAAAACGATCATAACTCCCAGTTACTGTTAGGGTTTTTCTCGAATGCATTTTTTTATCAAATTAGGCCAGATTTATCGTCCGCCTCTGACCCAAGCGTACCGAGCCCTATTTTTAAAGACGTTTTATCACGAAAAATGGCGCGAGACGCGAGGCGTTAGTTCACATTTCATGTCAGTAAGTCGACACCAAAACGGTTTATCAGCCTCGAAAACCGTGCTTTAGGCTTGACTAAATTATGATTTAAATTCACCGAGACGACGTGCAAAAAAAACGGTTACGAGACGTGATACGTCCTGATAAGTAGCCTGCAGATAAAAAAGGACAACTCAAATCGATAAAGAACATTGCAGGATGGAGCAAAAAATGTCTATAGGTTTAAAAAAGTACCTGCTCTTTAGGGTTATTTAGAACCTTAATACATCCTTTGTAAATCAGACTTAAAAACATTGCTCTTAGCTTGACTAAATAAGGAATTAAATCCATGTTAAGAATAAGATCGTCCCCGAGAGTCTGTGAGGTTTTCAAAAGGCTTTTAGTACTTTTGTTGCTTTCACTAATGTTATCGATAATATAATTCGAGTATATGATAAAAAAATTAAATAGTGCTTTAATTTTATTAGCCTTTTCCAAAGCGTTTGACAATATTAAGCACAAATTCCTTGTATAGTCAAATCTGATCTTATCGTGCGGGTCCAAAGGTCACCGATCATATAAATCAATTCGAAAATTCCAGAGCTTATCAAAATGTTGTGAGATTATGTAGGTATCAATTATGGAGAACTATAGGGTAGGAGGCCGATCGACAATGGCAGCATTTTCAAATTCTGTCCCGGTTTTTTGGTTAGTTCGCTACTGGCCGATAGATGGCTCTCGCGTCCGAAGTGGGCTGATGTTGTCTTCTTCTTCTTCGTTTTTAATATGGAAAACTAGATCCTCCATAGTTTTTAACTTTTACTTAAACCCTTTATTTTTCTGTGCTTTTACTTTTGACAATTGACATTTTATTTTTCGAGATAACAAATAATGTTTGAAGGCAAGACAAGACAAATAACGTTGTATTGTAATTAATTTCCATATTTATAATGAATAATGGTACAATTTATAAAAGTAGAGTTTGCTTTGTGTCGGGGTGTAAGACAGGATCTTTTTCAGAGAGGAACCGCAGCCAAATAAGTATCTTTCTAGCTCCAAAGGTATAGCTAGAATGTTTAATACCCTGTATTTTAAAAACCAAGCATCGTTGGAACTTTATACAGGCCGAGTTTACTAATAAGTATAACAAAGTAAGTGTAAATTCATATAAAAGTCCTTATTTGTTCCTTAAAGAACTAATTTAAATAAAAATAGTTATTGCGTCCATAAGAAACCATTATTTGATAGCCCACTTCGAACACGCGCGCTATCTTACAGCCACTCGTAAAGCTGAATTACCGATGCTAATTTGGGACCGAATCCAATGCATTGCGATCGGCCTCCTACCTCAAGTCCTCCATAGTATCAATACACCCGGAGAAAAGAAACATAGTTTAATTATTTTAACTGACGTAAAGATAGCCACATATATTATTGTGCAAAAGTTATGTACATAATAGTACAGGGGTGGCGAACCTTGATGTATTAACGTGCTATTTTTGATGTGGAAAAAAAATTAAGCTTGCACAGGGAACATATCCTGTTACAGAACCAGCATGTAAAATAATAAACCGCTTTCTCGTACCACATCCCATTTTTCTTTTCCCGCTTTTCACAGAATCATCTTGCCAAGATTTTGAACCACTTCGATTTGAAAATATCCATGTTTTGTCTAAAAATACTACTTTTCTAAATTTTGATTTGTATTTTCCGTATATTTATTTAAAAACTGAACACGCTGACTCACTATCTGTAGCTGCTCACATTACGGACGTAATATTGTGATGCTCAGTTGAGTACCCACTTTTGTAGGGTTTTCATTCTTGTTCGTCTTATAGGCTTTCCTTATGTTTTATTTTTGTTTTTTTGTGTAATTTTTTTTTGTTATATTTACTAGCTGAAGGATGTATCGGTAATTGGCACTAGCGCTTTTGATACTTATAAATAAATAAATAAAAATCTCCGGTCACAGTCTTTTTTATAGCGAAAACTCAATTTTTTTATTAATTTTAATAACGATTTAAGTTTTATTTCCAAAACATCTCGAATTTTTAAATTTTCTGGAAGAGTTACATTGGTTTTTGATCTGTATAAAACAAAAATCAGGCTTCGAACTCCCATTTTATTATTTTCGCTCAAATCTTCAGTCTTTGGCTTTCTTTGTTTACATTTTTTAGTATTCTTCGGTATTATATTATGCTTTCTTCCATGCACAATTTTCTGCACAGTACTTAAACTAATTCCCAGTAGTTTTGCTACGGTTTCCTGCATATTGGTTGGCGATTTTGACTTTTTCTTTCATTCTCGAAATAGTTTATTAAATTAAGCACCATTTTTTTTTGCTTGGGGATGCAAAAAAACAGAAAATTGCTGTTTATCGTTCATATTGTCACATTAAATTAAATGTCAAAGTCACAGAACTGACATCTTTAAATCAAGACAAAGGTGCCAGGTACAAACTTTTGTTAATCGCTGAAAATAAAATACATATCCTTTTCTTTTATGTTACAATTGCATAAGTCTGTCATATTATTTGTCTTACAGATTTTATTTATGGGTAGTATAATTAAACGCAATTAAAGGAAAAAAAATTGAAAGTATGTCTTTGTTAAATCATAAGACCCGCACGATAAGACCGGATCTGACTATCAAAATTGAAGTTTTATTGTTTTTAAATCGGTACCAAAAAATATTTTCTGACTGTAAATATTCGAACCAGGTTAGCATATTGTCTGTGTCACAAAAGTGCTCCATATAAGGGCCGTTACTTTTTCTCATCTATGCGTTTGATATTCATACATCTTTAAAATACTGTAAAGTACCAGCCTATGCTGATGACACTAAGATTTATTTTTGTTTTGATTTTGATAAATATTTGGAGTCTGAACAGCTCATTAATGATCACCTGCAAACTCTAACTAATCTGTCGTCTAATCATAATTTAAAATTAAACCCCACTAAATCATATGTTAAGTTATTTGGCAATAAAATTAAAGTTGCTTATCTTAGGGATAATATTACCCTGAAAATAAATAGAATTGGCTCAAGGTAGTTGATTCTACAAGAAATTTGGGAATAGTTTTAGATAGTGAATTAAGGTTTCGAGACACTATTTAAAAGATCTTTATCTCGCTTTAAAATTTTTATATAATAACAGATATATTCTAAACGTTAAATTAAAAATTATGCTTCGCGAATCACTTGAAACTTTAATTATTGCAATTTTGTTTATGGTTATGCTACAGACAATATTGGTAACACGGTCTCATACATTCTTGGAACTGAATTGGCTGAGAATGGATAACAATAGGCTTCTGCATTTTATTAGTTTAATATATAAAATTTTAAATGAACCTGACTCTCCCACCACTCTTCGTGAACGCCTAACTCCTCGCTTTAATATCCTTACTGTTTACATTCACTATGGGGTTAAGTTACCTTTACCTCACCATCAGAGTGTCTTATTTCAGCGGTGTTTTGCTTATAATACTATAATCTCTTATAATTCATTGCTGAGAGAGTTAATTACTGTCTACAATGGTGCGTTATTTAAAAAAAGATATAAATAGTTTCTTTTGGAAGTACAAAATAAATAATTTAGCATTTTATGTTTTTAACCTATTCAATCAAAAGTTATAACATATTCTACGTTGTCGCAATATGTTGGGGTATTGAGAGTCACTTATTATATATGCTCATAATTTGCCTATACGGTTATATTTTGTTGTTGCATGATAACCCCTTATTTAATGCGGAAAAATTTGTTGAGATTCACTTGTTTTATTTGGTTACAATTTGTCGTGATGTGATTGTCACCTATTTTATGCTATTTTAATTTATTGGTGTATAAGAGTCACGTACTTAATATAGTTACCATTTGTTAGGGTCTGAGAGAGAGTCACTTATTTAATACTGATACAATATGTTAGTGTGTATAAGAGTAACATAGGGTATAGCGGCACACAAGCCATTCAATTTGATTAAAAAAAAGTTTTATATACGCTTACAATTTATTGAGGTATAAGAGTCACTTGTTTTATTTGGTTACAATTTGTCGTGATATGACTGTCACCTATTTTTTCTATTTCAATTTATTGGTGCATGAGAGTCACTTATTTAATATGGTTACAATTTATCGCTTTATGATTTTAGTCTAGTTCAATTTGTTAGGTTATGGGAGTACGTTACGAGTTACCATTGATGAGTGATATGATATAATAGGTGGGATATAGCGGCAGCCTTAGCATAAGATTTATTAGGGGAAATTTTAATAATTAGTTCTGTACGAGTTACATTTTGTTGCTCTATGATAGTATTTAATTTTATACGGTTACAGAAAGATTAGGAAAAAATAAAATTTTTAACGGGTTGAGTTTTTAAAATGTGGAAATATGTACTAAAAAAATAATTAAACAACATACACTCTCCAATAAACACGCGCGAAACTAACAATCTTCGTCAGAACACGATTCGAACAATGGCAGGGGTTGGAGCTGAGGGTCGACTCTCCCGCATCTACCTAAATTATATCTCGAGTCTGTCTGTTCTTCTTTTCTAATTAATTTATCAAAATAAGGATAACATTATAATCGGTGGGTATGTGTTCTCATGATTTTAAACTTTATTCTTTCACGGCGTTCGGGTTTGGAATAAATATTCCCAGAATGTACATCACTTAATGGCACAATTTTTAGGACCGATAATTTTGGGGTATTTCAAGCATATAATGATATAATAATCAGATCCGATGTCCGAATTCCTAACAAAAGTATCATGAAAACCATAAGGCCTAAAAAGGTTATATTTTATAGGTGAATAGCGCTTGTTATGAAGGGAGGCATCAACATAATAGCGATCTGAAATAAACACGGGGGGAGGTTCAGGGAGCTATTTCTTCATCTATCATCCTTTTGTCGTAACGCGAATTTATTAAACTACAGAATGGTGCTACCGACGCCATCTATCATCTTCTTACGGTAGCGTGAAGCTTTTATACTGCAGAATGATATGTGAAATTGGTGCTGTCTATTGAGGTAAATTTTTGTGCAAGAAATACATTGCTAATTGACAAGCGTCTGCAAAAACACATTTTGCTTCCATCGAAATAATTTTTTTTCCCGCAATGTATATATTGGCGAAAAACAAATGGATATAGCAATCAAAATAAGTCCAGAAGGTTAAAATGGTACAAAGTTGTGACAATCCAGACACGGTCACGAGTTGGCCTCCGATAAAATTGGTCATAAATTTTAAATAATCCTGCATTTTACGTGCTTTAATTGACAACAGTATATTTTAATGTCATCCAATAAATTTTAGAGTCCCCATAAAAGTATTGGAGCTGTGATTTCGTCTCGTTAATTAATGTTTCTTGTTTAAAGGTTAAAATGAAAATAATTAATTTATTAACTTAACAGTTTGTGAGCTTTTTACGATCGCCATAAAAGTTTAACCCATTTAAAAACACGTTTATATTTTCGACATTCAAATTAAAATCCGATTTATGTATGAATAGGTCTGATATTTTTAGAAACCAATCGTTAATTTTTTTCGGGTGCTTATCATAGATTTCGTAATAATACGTAAAAAGTATAAATTTACCATAATATTATTACATTTTTTTTAGAACACGTCACACAGAACTATATAATTTTCTGTAAGTTGAGGTAACACAACAGAAATACGCTTATGATCGCGTGCAAACTGTAACTTAAACGTAAAGTTTTCAGAAAAAATAATTATTTGTTTCGGTTCAAACTAAATTTGGTATATAATGTAATAATTGATACTTATTTCTACAATTGTAGACTATATAATTTAAATTTTATGCGGCATACATGGTTTCATGTTTTTCAATAGCAGGTACTAATAGGTTATTTCCTTTTGCTTCCTTTAAAGCAAAGTAAAAAACTTAACTTACCTAAGTTGTTGAAAAAATGCTTCTCGAATAACGTCGTATATGTGCACATGTCGTATTTTATGCAGTTTCTAGCCCACATGCAAAATTGCAGCTGCATAAGAAAATTTTGATTTTTTTACCCACCACTAAAATTTATTTTCTAGTTAAAGAACACTTTACTGAAGACACTGTGTTCTTTTCTGTCTTAATATTAAGGTGTATTACTTTCAGACACAAACTAGGTTTTCAAAAATACTTATTTTATGAAGTTACCTTATACAGGGTCAAAAACAAATAAACTTTGCATCATGTGCGACCAAATTTTAATAGTTCAATTTTGATTTTGTAAAAAAACATACATTTAATATGACGCTACTCTAAAGAAAATGTATCTGAAATAAAGCATTGTCAAAACTAAGAAGCTTTATGTAGGTTGCGTTGAGTCTTATTTTGGATTTAAGTGGTGCAATTTACAAAATATAGGTAAAAAATCAAAATTATCTTATGCAGCTTAAATTTTGCATGTGTGCTAGAAACTGCATTTAAAAAAACTTTTTCTGGTAACTTTTTTCGATATTTTCAGAAATAACCCCACTTTTGAATTATTTTTTGAAAAAAATTGATATTTGACAGATAATGCGAATCACGTGACTATAATTTTTTTGCTTAATTTTCATCTCGATCGAAGCAGAACTTGATGCCAAAGTCAAATTTCGAATAAAGCCCATATGAAGCGGACTTTACTGGTCACACTGTATATTATATACATTTTTACCTGACCTACTTATATAAAATAATTTTTTATCGATGGCTTAATACTTATAATCTTGTTTACAGTTTGCATAAATATTTTTTTCGTAAAGCAATTTATATTAACTTAAGGAAATTAAGTAACCTGTCAAAGGCAATCTTAAATTTAGGAAAGTTATAAATACCGTGCTAACTAAAAAAACAGCCGGCGGCCTAAATCTTCGTGGTATTAAAATTTTCTGCGCCGCGACGTTCTGAATAATGTGGATCGAATTAAATTTATAAACACGTGGGCGTGTTCATTTATCACGATACCGATTATGGGCAACGGCTTTGTTGGAAGTTTCGTGGTAAAGTATTTTCTTTTTTTAAATTTTTTCGTTTAAAATAAACCGGATGAGAAAAAATATTGGAATATTGCATACGCCATTAAAGTCCGAATATAAAACTTTAGTAGAGTTAACTTTTTCTTAAAGGCTTTTGACACCGTAAACCATGATATTTTATTAAGAAAATTATACAGTATTGGGATAAGGGGAAATACACACAAACTACTTCAAAGTTATTTAGGCTATCGTAAACAACTTGTTCAAATTGGGAAAAGAAAAATTTCGGAAAAAGAAATAATATGTGGAGTTCCACAAGGATCAGTAGTAGGTCCGTTATTATTCTTAATTTACATTAATTCCGTTTCCCAATTGAACTTAAAGGGCAATATAAAGCTATTTGCAGATGATACGACAATTATTTATTTTGCTGAAACTCTTGCAGAAATGTATTTTGATATTAATAATGATTTAAAAATACTTCTTTCTTGGCTTCAATCAAATAAACTTACGTTAAATTTTACAAAATCTTCTCTTATGTTTATAACTAAAAATAAAATAAATTCCATCATTAACCCCTTAACATTTAATAATGAAAATATTCAATATTCAAAAACGACAAAATTTTTAGGAATAGTTTTACACGAAAATTTAAATTAAAAATGCCATATCCAGTATATTATCAACTCGATATCTCCTTTGGTATCTGTTTTGCACATTCCTTTGAAATTCTTAGAAAATATATATTTTTTATTAATATATTCAAAATTACAATACTTAGCTTCTGCATTGGGATTTGCAACCCGAACAAACCCCAACAAACTTAAAACCATTACAAAAATTGCAAAATAAAGTTATTAATGTGTAAACAAATTACCACATTTAGAACCAACTGTTAATCTATATAGACCGAAAGGGTATTTACACGTTCAAAACGTTTATAAATTAAAAATTTGTATTCTAATTCACTCTATTATTTTAAAAGAAAAAAAAATTAAACACGTCAGGAGAATAAGACATTACATGATCATAACACCAGACATTGTATAAATTATCAAACTATACCAGTAAAAAGTAATTTTGGGGAAAAAACGCTTTTATATGACGGAACAATAAAATATAGGTAACAATTAGTCTTTCAAAAAATATCAGAAAAATTAAAAAATTGGCAACTTTTAAAACACAATTAAAGAGATATTTACTAAATTAAATTATTTATACTACTTTTTTTTAAATTGATTTTATTACTATGCGCATTTTGACTGAATATTTTTATTCTCCTAATCTTTTTACACAAAACAGGTATACTACTTTTGTTTCGATAAATCTAACCGTTTTCGAGAAAAACGCTAAAATAACATTGCTTGCATGTGATGAAGACGAAATAATTTTCATTTATTTTTTACCTTAAACATAGCATAGCAAAGGAAGGAATATTCTATGGAGTTCGTCGGCATTTTTTAAGAAGAATAAATTTATGCATGCAAGAGGACGGACGTCACTTTAAACCTTTGATTTGAATGTTTAATTTATTGTTCTAGACAGGTATTTTAAAACTGCAAATAAAATTTAACTTTAACACCTTTAACCCTGTATATTACATGTCTGTGGATCTTACCACGTCGCTATCTCATCGTTTTACTTTTTAACGAAAAAAATAAAAAGGGTGTTTATTGAAACTTTATGCACCGGCATTCAAGTCACATTTGAAAAAAAAACTTCACGCCTCGAACGGATAAAAACATACTATTCATCAGATACGGAGAAAAACACGGTGTAAAGTGTAGATGATAAATAACACGAGTCCTATCAGTCCATCTACATCATATATCATGCAGATAATCTTTTCTCATGTTTTACATAAGGGAAACATGTCATGCAAGGGTCGCATTTCGCACCGGTATGTTTAAGTGATATCTGCAGCTAGTCGATGCGAAAGTAAGCAAAAATATTTAGATAACTTTTTTTATAGGAATAAAATGTTTTAAAAGTCACATTCTATTGTAATTGCTAAATAATTTGTTTGGTCCCTTATTAATGTGAATCATTCTTAGGAATTTCCCCTGTTACTTTAAGAACTGAAACCTAACCAGAAAAAACAAGAATTTATGGTTCTCCTGTTTATTGGAATGAAAAATTGAAAAAAAAATATTTTTTTAATGAAACTCTTTGGAAAGCTTAAATATACAGAGTTAGTTGAAATAACCAAAACGGCTAATTTTCTTTAAAACCACCAAGGCTAAATCAATGAATTTTGGTACAGGTGGATAAATTAAAAAATTGAATTGAAAATTGACAATTGCGACGTTGCCAGATTTTTGGTTTTTTCTGTTACTCAAGGAATGTTTTTTTTTAAATGTAACACTACTCTTTTTTTTATTGAATTCGATTCCTCCCATCAATATTATCATTTCCTGATAGTATCAAATTTTTATCTCAAATAGTTTTATGGGAAAAAAAGTTAATTAGTTACAACTGTAACTCTAAAATTAAAAAAAAATCCAATCTATTTCCATTTAAAAACGTTTCAAATAATGCGGAAAGGAAGGTTGGTGGACATAATGTGCCTAATAGAATCGATAACGATAATAACAACAAACAACTACTAACAATAACATAGCTAGTAAAAATTACTTACATATTATAGTACACTAGGTACATTAATTTGATTATGAAATCGATACTCTTAGGAACAATAATATGTCTACCAACCTTCCTTTTAAGTAATCTTTTTGAACAACTTGTATTTGGAATTTTTTCAATTAGCCCAGAATGATAGGTGGCGTTATCCGTGATAATAAGCGACGGTTCTTAAAAGTTTGGTAACAATTTTTTTCAAACCATTTCTCAAAGTTTTTACTATTCATCAAATCATGATAATAACCAGATTTCAGGCCAGACTTGAATATCAAACTTGCATTATTCACAAATCCATGTTCTGAACTAGCAAGTAGAATAATATACCGTACACCCTCTGACGATTTTTTAAGCGTGTGAAAAGTATCATCTTGCCAACTTCGCCTGAAAACCCCTTTACAGTATATCCAGGTTTCGTCCAGAAAAACAGATTTTAAGGGAAATTGAGGGTTGTCATCATTATTTAATTCGTTTAAATATGCTACTCGTTTTTGGCGTATATGGTTGCTATATAAAAAACACCTGTTTGATACATTACATTTACGCCATTTAAATTTAAATTTTTTTAAACAGTCAGCTAATGAACCTGTGGATATTTTCACATCATCACTAGATTTTAAGGTTTAGTTGTATTGAGCCAATGGTAATGTGTTCACCTGCTCTACACATCCCATAAATACGGTCTCTAATGGTATGCTCCCAAAGCATCAAAAACTCTCTAAGATAGATATGTATTTATAAAAATATTGCCATATTTATATTTTTACAATTCCTGCTTTCTTATATCTACTTACCTCTTAAACTGCGCTAAAGTGTAAAATAGTCTTTCCAGCATCACTTATTCTTTGAAAACAATTTTAAAATTAATATTTGTTTTTTTTACAACACCGTGAGATTTTTGAAATAATGTTGATTAAAAATGTCACTGTCAGAAATTACAATAAAACTTTTTTGACTAGTAAAATTATACTACATTCATTATTGACGCACATTTATTATCTCACCTAATTCACGAATGTTAGAAATATAAGCACTAGTCGTGACGTAACGGTCAGCGGTCATTAAACAGATTTTTAAATATATACCTAGTTAAATGAAAATGTTAAGAGGAAATCGCTTGTAATAACACACGCCACAACTGCATAAGTCCCATTGGGTGGGGCTAAGAGCCCATAAGCTGTTAGTTTAATGAACCGAAAACCGTCAGCCGGATCATACAGCGCTCCCT
Source organism: Polydrusus pterygomalis (assembly GCA_963969555.1). Taxonomy (NCBI): domain Eukaryota; kingdom Metazoa; phylum Arthropoda; class Insecta; order Coleoptera; family Curculionidae; genus Polydrusus; species Polydrusus pterygomalis. The sequence continues at coordinate 16,345,952 of OZ018383.1, forward strand.
TTTTCAAATATTTTTATTTAGCATCAAAATATTTTTCATTTGTTTTTCGTTAATAATTTTAGTTTAATATTTTCTACACAATTCCAGCGAACTGCTCAAATAAACATCCGGAAAATAATGTAGATTTTATTATAACAAAACGATTTTTAGGTATCATAAACTACCAACCTTCCTTTTAAGTAATTTTTTTGAACAACTTGTATTTGGAATTTTTTCAATTAGCCCAGAATGATAGGTGGCGTTATCCGTGATAATAAGCGACGGTTCTTAAAAGTTTGGTAACAATTTTTTTCAAACCATTTCTCAAAGTTTTTACTATTCATCAAATCATGATAATAACCAGATTTCAGGCCAGACTTGAATATCAAACTTGCATTATTCACAAATCCATGTTCTGAACTAGCAAGTAGAATAATATACCGTACACCCTCTGACGATTTTTTAAGCGTGTGAAAAGTATCATCTTGCCAACTTCGCCTGAAAACCCCTTTACAGTATATCCAGGTTTCGTCCGGAAAAACAGATTTTAAGGGAAATTGAGGGTTGTCATCATTATTTAATTCGTTTAAATATGCTACTCGTTTTTGGCGTATATGGTTGCTATATAAAAAACACCTGTTTGATACATTACATTTACGCCATTTAAATTTAAATTTTTTTAAACAGTCAGCTAATGAACCTGTGGATATTTTCACATCATCACTAGATTTTAAGGTTTAGTTGTATTGAGCCAATGGTAATGTGTTCACCTGCTCTACACATCCCATAAATACGGTCTCTAATGGTATGCTCCCAAAGCATCAAAAACTCTCTAAGATAGATATGTATTTATAAAAATATTGCCATATTTATATTTTTACAATTCCTGCTTTCTTATATCTACTTACCTCTTAAACTGCGCTAAAGTGTAAAATAGTCTTTCCAGCATCACTTATTCTTTGAAAACAATTTTAAAATTAATATTTGTTTTTTTTACAACACCGTGACATTTTTGAAATAATGTTGATTAAAAATGTCACTGTCAGAAATTACAATAAAACTTTTTTGACTAGTAAAATTATACTACATTCATTATTGACGCACATTTATTATCTCACCTAATTCACGAACGTTAGAAAGATAAGCACTAGTCGTGACGTAACGGTCAGCGGTCATTAAACAGATTTTTAAATATATACCTAGTTAAATGAAAATGTTAAGAGGAAATCGCTTGTAATAACACACGCCACAACTGCATAAGTCCCATTGGGTGGGGCTAAGAGCCCATAAGCTGTTAGTTTAATGAACCGAAAACCGTCAGCCGGATCATACAGCGCTCCCTTTTTCAAATATTTTTATTTAGCATCAAAATATTTTTCATTTGTTTTTCGTTAATAATTTTAGCTTAATATTTTCTACACAATTCCAGCGAACTGCTCAAATAAACATCCGGAAAATAATGTAGATTTTATTATAACAAAACGATTTTTAGGTATCATAAACTAGAACGAAACTAGGCTACAGTGTATGATATAAAACAGGGACGGGCGGTGCATTAAAATAAAGATGATAACTCCGTAAGATTACCTACAGAGCGGCAATCTTTAGAAAATTTCAATGTCAAGCGTATCTATCTTTTCTTTTGAATATACAGACTGTCCGCGGATAGGGTTTACAATAGCACACATGGATGAAAAATTTAATTTTTCGGGAAAGTCCTTTTTGATAAAAGTTTTGTTTGTAAAAAAAATGCAATTCACGAAGAAAGAATTTAGATTTTTATACAGGGTTCGAAAAAACTTCAAAAACATGATTTTTCTCCAAGAGTGAAACTACCTTTATTTTTTATTTTTGACCAAAATGCCAATTAGAAGACTTATTTAGAATAAGGTTTGTAATTTAAATCCGACATTTAAAAAAAGTCATCGATTTTTTTGGTTTTTTAATTTTTAGTGGTAAAAGAATTTTTTTTTGGATAACAGCATTTGCGGTCGAAATACACACATTATCAATGACAGAGGGGTATCAAAAAGTTTCAAAAACTGATTTTTGGTGTTACCAGAAATATGTATTTTTAATTTCACAAATGAAATGACCCCGGAAATAACACAAAAAATCTAAAGTAATAAAAAGGTAAAAAAATTCCTTGTTTTTACAAAAGATGGTAAGAATACATTTAAAATTTTAAAATAAGATACGTACACCACCCATTATGAAAATAGAGTCTAATAAAATTTTTTATTAATATTTTTATTGAGCAGCAAAATTTCCATTTAGGTACCTCCAAAAATTAAAAAAACTAAAAAAATCTAAGATTTATTTTAAATCTCGGATTTAAATTACAAACGTTATTCTAAATAAGTTTTCTAATTGGCATTTTGGTCAAAAATGAAAAATAAAGGTAGTTTACTCTTGGAGAAAAATCATGTTTTTGCGAACCCTGAATAAAAAATCAGAATTTTCAATTCGTGTGCATTTTTTTACAAGGAAAACGTTTTTCCGAAAACGGTTAGGATTAGCGACATGAATTAAAAGTACTTAATTTTTAGTCAATAGTTAAAGGTATGTAAAAAACGTTGTCCAAAGTTTTTATCATACAGGGCGTAAAAAAATGGGCACATTAGTGTCACAGCTAGTCCGTCCCTGCAGCTGTGAGTAATTCGCAACACCTTATGGGATAGTAATTTGTCTTACATGGCATACATCATATAAAAAAAAATAGAAATTTACTTTATTTTTATTATTTTATAATTTTTTAGATAATAAGAAATAATATGTAATACAATTTTTAATTAACTTTATTAGTACTTAGCTATATTCAATATACCTGTTGGTTTAATAATTATGTGTTAAAAACTTAATTCCATGGGAGTCTTTGGAAGCCCATATCTCCGAAGAGGAGGCCGATACGAAAGAAGTTTATATGAATTTGTAGTATTCTTTTCACGTGTTTTTTTCATATCCAGGAGATTTCCCACATTTTCCCGGACACCCTGTAGAACGCGAACTGTTTTTCTTCGTGTATTCCTTACGGGACGCCCCTGCAAAGTATTTGCACTGCACGTTGCAGTGCAAACTCGATAAACCGTTACGGCTAGCCCTTGGCTACACACACATACATAACAGGTTTCGATATTATGTGTATTTTGTTTTCGGTAAGTAAATACTATATTTCATATTTCTGCATTTAATGGCAATGTTAAACATGTATTTATTGGCAGGATAGGAATAGAGTTTAAAATTGAACCTATTGTTAGTGACAAGAATGTTAATAGTTCTTAAATATCCCTGAACATTTCAGGTTTTGATTTTTTTAAATTAGGAAAGTAATAGAATTAAAAAAAAAACTAATAATAAAGACGATTTCGACTAGAGCTGAATCATCAATTTCTTTTGGGCCTACCCACTACTTGGGTATCTTATTTCCTTAATCTAATTTGTGCCAGCAACCTTAGGAGTTGATATGAATTCCTTCGGTTCTAGTTTGGGTTGCCAGACTGTGTTCATTGTTTACTAAGTGACTAGTTGTGGAAAAGTTTATACTTTATAATATCGTTTTCCTAACTTGCCCACAGAACCTGTTGCTTAGTCAAAGCCATGTATCCTATCAGAATACATGTTGATGCTCCTCGGTTGCTGTCTACTCATCAGAAGAAGCCGTGTGATAAGTTTAGGGTCTGATAGTGAAATTGGCTATGGTTTAATTACTATCTGTTCTAATAGCGCATCTGTTTTTGCTGTCTTGTTCACCACGAGGACAACCTGAACCTATTACGTCTCCATGGTGCCAGATAACCGTTGTGTCAGTGGTCTCAATAACTCCAGGTCATAAAAGAGGGTCCCTATGTGAGCGACGAATGGATTGCTCGACGAAGAATCCTCTTCTCCACGATATCTATATTTATCGCTCGCATAGAACACTGAGTTTTACATTGTTGTGAGCTTAAATGCGAACATTTATATTCGCCTAATAATATCCGAAAAGGCATGCTCCTTATTCGAAAATTTAGTGTTGTATATAATAGTATTTTCGACGATTCCAGCCCTGCTTACCACGATAAGTTAAAACTTCGTAATAATTTCCCGTTCCAGCTCGCAATCGCCCTATCTACTGTTAATAAATTTTCAAATTCTATAAAATTTTTCCAGGTATATAAGCTTATAGCCAACATTTATTACGGGATAAAGAGCCCGAAGACATGATAAAATGGAGTAAATATCCGGACTTTTGGCCGTGCGGTTCTTTGCAGTTATCCCAAGTTTGCTAGTCGTCGTTTGGTTAAACATGGAGTGGTTTTAACTTTATCTATATATAGTCTGTAACACCTTTTCATACAAAAATTTGTCAAGTAGCCATTTTGTTGCTCGAACCAGCTGTTCCTATACGATGCAAATAAATCCCCCACCATTGTCCTGTCATACAAATTTGGTATTTTATACCACAAAATACCAATTCTACAGATTATTGGTTATGGAGATAAAACACGGACACAAATGAAAGTTGCTCGCTTATTTCATGAAAAATTTTCATATTTGCCACCTATAAATCAAGGGAAAATTAGTAGAATAGGAAAGCAGTTTTGCCAGCAGTAAAGCAGACAAAAAAGTAGCTGCCAATGCAATAAGTGATAATACCAAATTACATATTATGCTTGAGTTTGAGGAAAACCCACTTACTTCTAGTTGAAAAATAGCCCCAATGTTCGATGTTAGTAATTCATCGATTATTTGAACATTACAAGAAAATAAAATGTTTTCCTATAAAATGATACCTGTTTATGAGGTCATGAAAGACAATTTTGATAGATGAACGTATTTTTGTGAACAAATGATGGCAATGTTATATAACAATGTGATCAAACTAGAACATGTTTTGTTTTCTGATGAGAGCACCTTTACACTTCACGGTCATGCTAATCGTCAGAATTACCGCTTGGTCTAGGGAAAATCCTCTGGATTAGAGAAGAACATACGTAATATCCTGAAAAGGATAATGTTTGAGCAGAAATAGTTGGAGATCATGTCATAGGTCCCTTTTTTATTAATGGCAATTTAAATGGCGATAGTTATTTAGTACTGTTCCAAAATAATGTTTTGCCAACTTTGACACACTTATATCCTGATCCAGCAAACTCACAACTTCTGAAGAATATGATATGGTTTCAGTAAGCTGAAGCGCCGCCCCATTACCAAATCAATGTCCGGCAGTATCTCAACCGAGTATTTCCAAATCGGTGGATAGGAAGGCGTGGATCGATGGAATGGCTAGCACGATCCCCTGATCTGACGCCATTAGACTTCTTCTTATGGGGTTTTGTCAAAAATAGTATATACAAAACTATATATATATATATATATATATATATTATAAACCCCTTGACTTAGCTGATTTAAGAAGACGAATAACGCTTGCGATGAGATCGGTCATGCCTGAGATGATCAGTAACATTAGAAGAAATTTCTATTTAAGATTAGGATGTTGCCAAGACTTTCAAAGCGAGGATTTTCAACATCTCCTACATTATTTTTTTTTTGTTTTACACTATCAAGAAATAAACAGTATTAAAGTCTATTCAGCCAGTAAACCTGCAAGATGGCCGACATGTCATATGACAAAAGTCATTGAAAATGCAAATATTCGTTTTATTTAGCTGGAATATGAGTTTTGTCATATGACATGTCGGCCATCTTGCAGGTTTACTGGGTGAATCGACTTTACTCATTAGCTTTTAAGTGTGTTATTAATTTTTGCAATAAATCTGAAAACACTTAATATTTCCTAAACAGTTGAAGATAGGTATAGGATATTGTACATAAAATATGTGTAAAATTTTCTGAAGAATCCAAAAATTAAATAATATAGAGGGTGTTGTATTTAAAATAAGAAAGTTGGTATTGTCCACTGTTACATGAGACACCCTGTATAAAAAGTTCTTTTTGAAAAAATTGCGCAACTTGTACACATGTGCACCACATTAATTTGACCTTTTTTAATATATTTGTGGAGACGACTGTGGTTTTTTTTAGTGTTAGTGTCGACGAGACGAGAGAGATATTTTCTCTCGAATAAAGCTCCGAGACGAGACGAGAGAAGTACCCTCTCTCGTCGAGAAATTCTCGTCTCTCTCGATTTCTCTCGATCTCCCTCGAGCAAAAAACGTTACTTTTTTGAGTTTTTTAAATCTTCTTAAATTCCTTTTTGCAAAAATATATACATAATGTCTATATTTGGACCAGCGGTTTCGAGTTATTTAACTGCAAATAGTTTTATCTAGTTAACCGTGCCTGTCCATTCAGAATAACATATTATTATGACGTTTTATCGCTGGATAAAATTATTTGCAGTCAAATAACTCGAAAACCGTCGGTCCAAATATGGACATATATATTTTTGATAAGAGGAATTTAAGAAGATTTTAAAAATCTCATAACAGACAGGGTGTCCCAAAAAAATATTTTTTAAATTTACTGATTCTACATAAATTTATAATTACTTTTATTAAATGCATTATTAGTCTATAGTTAATAGTTTCCAAGATATTGACTTTTAAAAAATCATATTTTTGAGTTTCGACAGCCTATAGCTTTCTAACAGTACATCTTAGAGCAAAACGGCGCATATGTCTATAGCTTCCATTTTCACTATCTTCCCAAATCAATCAAACTTTCGGCTAAACCGGATGTAACTCGAAAGCAGGCAATATAGTTCTTCCGGTTAAACCGAAAGGTGAGTTTTTTGGGAAGATAATAAAAATGGAAGATAGGGACATGTGAGCCGTTTTGCTCTAAGACGTACTGTTAGATCTGTCGAAACTCAAAAATTACATTTTTTAAAAGCAAATATCTTGGAAATGGAAATTTCTTACCTTGCTGGTGTTTTTGAGCACCCTGTATAGAGACAAATAATTTTATAAGAGGCACCTCTTATCCCTTAATAAGCTTCGTCAAAAGTTTTCCGCTATCTTAGTGGTAGATATTGACCTTTGTCGCACTAATGGGCCACCCTGTAGTAAATACCAAGCAAAGTTTTAACGCATTTAGGTTAGGTTCTGTCATAAATATTTGACATATGTTGCACACAATTTATGTCAAATATGATAGATCCTAACCTAAACGCGTTAAAATTTGGCTTGGTTTTTACTATATTTGGTTTAAATCACGAGAGAAGCGAGACGAGACGAGAGAAGGTCGTCTCTCGTCTCGCCCTCTCTCGACGAGACGAGAGACCCATTTTATCTCGTCTCGCAGCAACACTAGTTTTTTTTCCTATATCTCTACAGCTCCACTTTGAGATAATGGACTACTTCCGTAAAATTAAAAAATATACATTGTTGTCGTAGTGCTTGGTACAAATTTCAATATAATATTAATTTTAAATATATTATTCACATTTATTTATCTCACTAATGTACATAGGTAATATACTCCTCTAAAGCAAATTCATTTAGCGATAGATCTAATGGTATAATTAAAGAAGTCTTGATGAAACCGATGATATCGGATTTGCTCTGGTTTGTTTTTGAATTTTTGCAGAATTAAATGAAATCAAGTTAATAACGATTAGGTACACTACACTAAAACGGTCATACCACGAACCAGGTGAACAAATGACGGTCGAACATAAACTAGAAACGGTCATATAGATCCAGACTAAAGCGAGTGTTTTTTATAGCTTTTATAAAAGACAAATTATGTCAAATATTAGAAATTTAAAAATCGGTTTAACATAAAAGACATGTTGCGGTCCTCCATTCTTTACATGTTTTATTTCTTTATTGCAACTTTGTGGTCGGAATGAATAGGGGATTTCGTATAATGCATAAAACATAATTCCGGAAATTTATTATAAAAATAAAATTTTCTATGGAAATTTTATTTTAACAAAGACAAAAATGTTATAAATTTAAGGAGCAGTGCATTCTTTAAACGTAAAGTTATGACACCCTTTGTTTGAAAGTAGAGAGCCGGGCAGCGCTAAGGCCCGTAGGTCGTCGGTTAGGGAACCGAAAGCAATGAAGAGAGAAGAAAATGTTTCCTATAATTTCGTCAGATCCATCGTTGGATGCGTTTCGCCATAGCATGGTTCATAGGACTAATATTAGAGATACCCTCGGGTGCCGATTAGCGGTATTCCACCTAGTTTAGATCTGCGTCTTCAAAGCTTAAATCTTTTGAGCATATAATATATTTTTTCTCATTTGGTATCATAACAAGTCTATTACGATACGCATTTGCGTATCGTAATGAAGCTATTTCGATACGCGTTTTTTCTTTATTTGATGTTGGTAACATTTAAATGTTTTATTTCATTGACTTGCGCCGCCTTTGTGATTTACGAGAAAACCCATTTTTCGCAGAGGAAAAATAGCTTGATAACCAACTTTTTTATTCTGTGTGGATAACAGTCATGTAGGTTGGTTGCATAAATCTATAAATCAATTTTGTAGATGCTTCATTTTCTGCAAAATCCTATCCAAAATTCAATCTACTAACCTTCCAATGTCGATTTTAACTTCAACTTTATTTGAATTTTCCATCTTCCCTATACCTACTAACTTGCAATGCCGTGACGTAAAATCACGTCTTTTGAAATTCGAAAAAAAGTAGCAAAATCGCCCGAATTTCCGAACGCTCTGTATATGTACCGAATGTACAAGGATCACACAACGTATTCCGTCCAATTTCAAATCTTATATCGCTAAAATAACTTTAGAATCTCGTGGTGAAAATGGGACAATAAATCAAAAAATGACAATTCTCAAAATAATTTTTGTTGTCCAGAGGCTACTATGATAAAAAATAGTATTACCAACAAAACTTTAGACATAAAAATTTACAAAATTTGAAGGATTTATTTTCTTTTTAAATATGTGTTTTTTATTGAAAAAACTACAAATTAAAAAAAATAGTATAACGTACGTGTTATATAAAGCAGTTTTAAGCACTTGTCCTGTTATAAAACTCGCTGCAAGCGGCTCGTTTTTTAACATGGACGCGTGCTATAAAATGATGCTTTATAAAACGTGTTAAATAGTTTCTATTCAATACCTACATGTTTATGTTAACAGTAAAGCAACAAAATAACGCCAATTTCACCAACCACAATCAAAACGGGTAGTTTTAAATTGACATACGAAGAGCTATTGAATGGCAATCTCTCCGGAAAGTTTTAATAAAAAAAGTTCGATTGGCTACAAAAGATTTTTCCCGAAAATCCGACACGACAAGTATTGAGCGAGTGTGAATGCGGAAAAATGTTTTGACAAAATGTTTAAGTTATCCGTGGTGAAAAAGTTGGGTCGAAAAGTTTCGAATTTTCAACGGATTATCCATCGTTTGGATGCGTAATTTTTGGGTTTGAGGCACAAAGGCTTTGAAAATTGAACATCTTTATGGAATTAGTTCTTAGTGGTAAGTGGGAATGGGGAATTTTATTGATTCCTACATAGACTACGGGATTTCCGATTTATTTCCATATTATAAAATATTATATACAGGGTTCCCAAGAAGTCCGGAATAAAATTAATATAGCTTTAACCTGTAACTTTTGGGGAAAACGCTCGGACACGTCAATTTAGTTTTATACAGGGTGACAATTTAAAAACTTGAAATGGCCATATCTTAGGAACGAAAAACTGAAGAAAAAAACGCAAAAAACAGTTTCTATAAAACGAAGGGGGAACAAAAACAAGCGTATTATCCCACCCTTATCTGCAACCCCTTAGACAGGGTGAGATACACCCCTAAAATCTTAAATAGAAAGGGGGTCGAGTGATACATCATTTTGAAGCTCTTGAAAAATGCTTTCCAATGGTACCATAGAAAGCTACATTTCAGGAAATTCTTCTCTGTTTATTAAGGAAAACAATAAATGAAAACACAATTTTGAAATTTTTTATTATTTAATTAAATGTTCAAAATGATTTCCGTTGTTTTAAAGACAATAATAAAGCCTACTTTCAAATTCTTCACGTACATTTGCAAATGTTTCTCTGGAAATAGCACGGCATTCCTGAACTATTCTATGCTGAAGTTGCTCTAGTGACTCAGGTTGCGTATTAAAAACCACAGATTTTAGGTGACCCCACGAAAAGTAGTCAAGAGGTGTTAGGTCCGGGGATCTAGGTGGCCATTCAACAGGACCTCTTCTTCCAATCCACTGGTTGGGATAATTATCATCCAACCACTGCCTAACGGGAACTACATAATGCGGAGGTGCTCCATCCTGTTGGAAATGTAGTAAGCGTTCTTCTAAAGATAAATTTCCGAGTATGTCCCTCTGATTTTCTAATTCTCGCACTATTAGTGGTTCGATAAACCTCTGTAGCATTTCAGCATACCTGTCGCCATTTAAATTTCCTTGTATAAATATTGGGCCGATAATACCATCTCTCAATATACCAGCCCAAACATTAATTTTCTGGGCGTACTGGGTATGCCCTTCTCTAAATACGTGGGGGTTTTCGTCATTCCAGTAACGACAGTTTTGCTTATTAACACGCCCATTTAAATAAAATGTACACTCATCACTGAAGCAAATATTTTTAACTAGTCGAGGTTCTGCCGTAACTCTATCTGTCATTATTTCACAAAACTGAATTCTTCTGTCCGGGTCGTCGTCACCAAGTTCTTGCAGTATGTGCAGTTTATAGGAATAAAACTTATGAAATTTAAGTACCTTTCTTATTGATTCACGAGATAATCCAGTTGCTACAGCTGCTTGACGAGTTGATAAAGTTGAATTCATTGCAAACTGCCCCAGAATTTCAATTTGCGCTGCTTCGTCGACTAGTCTCGGTTGATTTCTCTTTTTATTCGCGACAGAACCAGTTTTTTCAAATTTGGCTACTAGTTGGCGAACATACTCCGGGCTTACATTTTGAACTGGATGCCTTTCGTTAAAACGTTGAGCTGTCCTTAAGAAACATTGATCCTGGGAACCATAAATGAAAATAATTTCTACACGTCCAGCTGTGCTGTGCACCATTGTTAAAGATAAGGAGTGCTGCTTCTCGTTTAAACTGAACCGAAAGTCAACTGTTCTTAAAATAATAATACTAGTAGGTACAAGTTACTTTTAAAGTAAATTATGTGATAATAAAATGCGAATATTTATAAACAAATTTTTTTTTCGACAAAAAAACCATAGCAAATAAATTGGTAGCAATCATTTTGAACATTTAATTAAATAATAAGAAATTTCAAAATTGTGTTTTCATTTATTGTTTTCCTTAATAAACAGAGAAGAATTTCCTGAAATGTAGCTTTCTATGGAACCATTGGAAAGCATTTTTCAAGAGCTTCAAAATGATGTATCACTCGACCCCCCTTTCTATTTAAGATTTTAACGGTGTATCTCACCCTGTCCAAGGGGTTGCAGATAAGGGTGGGATAATATGCTTGTTTTTGTTCCCCCTTCGTTTTATAGAAACTGTTTTTTGCGTTTTTTTCTTCAGTTTTTTGTTCCTAAGATATGGCCATTTCAAGTTTTTAAATTGTCACCCTGTATATATGCTCACATTTTAATGTTATTCATTTGTTTTTTATAGACATTTGTCAAAGATATGACGACATCGATCTTTTTTTTAAATGGAAACATACAGCTTTTGATACATCATTTGAAAACGAATATTTAGTACAGTATGCTCATAAATTGTGGCGTGATTTTGTCAAGCTATTTCAAAATAGCGACTGTTAAAAGTTTTAAAAAATCTCTATTTAAATAAGCGGAAACGATAAATTATCGATGTTTTTTTTACCTTTCAATGTAAGAAATCTTCATTGTTTCACGTTCTGACATTTTGTGACTTAACAATAGTTTTTATTTTCTCAAAAAAAAAATTTAACGAAGCAAAACAAAACAACAAAAAGGTGGTTTAACATGGCAAATGCTGGAAATGTCCTCCACCCTGTATTTGGCATGCTCCCAGACGATGGTAAAATCCGTCGACGGAGTTATAATACTATATAAGGGTGATATTTTCTGCCTTCAAAAATCTTCCAATAGTACCTTTAGATGCATCATGATTTTGAGCTAATAAAACTGTTGAAACCTGCGGATTATCCTGCAGAGATAATGCAATATCCAATTTTCCATTGTCGCCTAAAACACGTGGCCGTCCATTCCTAGGCAAGTCCTTTACTGTGCCATGTTCATCAAATTTGTGGAATATTTTACTAACAGTGCCCTATTAAATTTGATTTATCCGGATATTAAGCATTAATTAAAGTGCACACTTCACTTTGTCTTCTTATTTTATCTCCACATCCTAACAATATCAAGACTTCGATACGCTGTCTTTTCGATAAAACCATTTTTGTTTAGAAAATTGTAAAATAATACTTCGGAAATACTTACCTAAATTAATTCAACAAGTTCACAATAAAAAAAATATTAGAATGTGAAACAATGAAGATTTCTTCCCTTGAAAGGTAAAAAAATCAATGGTTTATCATTTCCGCCTATTTCAATAGAGATTTTTAAAAAACTTTTAACAGTCGCCATTTTGAAATAGCTTAAAAGAATCGCGCCAAAATTTATGAGCATACTGTACGAGATATTAGATTTCAATTGATATATCACAAGCTGTATGTTTCCATTTAAAAAAAGTTCGATGTCGTCATATATCTTTGACAAATAATGTCTATAAAAAAACAAATTAAAAAAGTCAAAATATATTATTTTTTACCTTAGATTGGGCCTTAAAGCCCAAAAATCTTTTAGGCCCATAAATAAAGAATATATTACTTCGTTTTGACTTTAATAGATCTTCATGGTCAGGTTACAATGTGAACATTTCTGGGGTGAAGTATAGGTATACTTTATATTACTCTTACATTTTGTACTTAAAGCCCGGAAGGCTTTAAAGTATAAAATAGGCTGTAGTAATGACTAAAATAATTTCTTTATAGCCAAACAGTATAAAAAAACATTTTACTGACGCCATATTATTTTAACAGGGTGTATTATCTTAAATTATTTTGTTAAATTACTTGTAACACTAAAACAAAAACAAATATATTGGAAAAAATCGAACATTTAAACGAGCTGACTTATTCGTCCAACCACAAAATATTGGCTATATTTAAATTTTTTATATTTTTAATTTTAAATTACCTTGTTTTATTAATTTAACGCCTTTTTTGGAGGGTGCGGTTAGTTTTTCAAGGTAAAATTGAAATCTATACGAACATTTTTTGCGCGCACCTAATTTTTCACCTCGCATCGATGAAATAGTGATTTTATATAAGTAGGTATCTATATACTAGCAGTCCAGTCCATGATCACTTCTGATTTAAGAAAACTCGTGCCTTCTGCGCTTTGATAAAAATAAAAACAACATAATATTTTCCTCTTTTTCTAAAATTGTGGTCATGGTTTTCTATAAACTTTATAGTCCATAACAGGCCCAACATAGGCCCACAAAGCTTAAATACAAGTAAAAAACACCTCTTTACTACCACGAAGAAGACTACTTGGGGTTGTCTATAAAGCCCAATTCTCCTAATGACAGGTGTCTTTTTACCAGTTTATTACCTTGGTTTTATTCCCCACTAGGTGATTAAGTGGTTTATGTTACTCACTTCTGACTATGTAAAGCGATCTGTAGGGCTTTATAGTAAAAATCAGTACATTCTGAAAATACTTTAAAAATGTACCTCTAATAGACCCCCATTCACATTGAAAAAGTTTTTTGTTCCAAACAAGTAATTTATGCGACTTCAGCTTAAATTATTGAGTTTTTCCTTTTTTACAACAATTTTCTCGGCATCAGCTACTTTTATTTTAAATGTTACCCACATATCAACAACTGTCTTTCTACTAAAACTGTCAAGTGCCAGTCACTTTTACTTCAGCACGTGTGCTTTATATCTAATGTTTTTTCAGAAAAATTATAGGTAAACGTTTTCTAAAAAGTTTTATTTTTGCTGTTGATGGTTTAAAATTAACGCTAACTGGGATTACTGAGCAAAACTTTTTTTTATGTAAGTACAACTTCATAGAATGATGTACCAAATAAATTTTTTTTCCGACACTTTTCAATATCGGCCTTAAATTTTACTTAAAAACGAACGCCTTAAGTAATTTTGCTAAAATTTTTATTGTTTGAACAGTCTACAGACAGCTTGGCAACAGCGTAGAGCACGTGGAGAGGCACTCGCCTGCTTGACATTTCGCTCGCGGTATTTGCGTTCTTCTGGAAACTGATGGGATGGTGTCTCAGACCAAGGTAGTGTCATACTTTAATATCCAATATTAATTATTTGATTCATTTGCTAGAAAGGAGTTTTCACAGTTACCCGTGAGTAAAGCTTTATAGTTTTTTTTTACTTACCTGTATTTTGTTTATGGCAGATCCGAAAAAATTAAACACAGCAAAGTTGTTGAAAACAAACGTCTAACATATTAATGTACTCTGTACTTTGACTAGATTTAACTAATAGTGGGTCAAAGTTGGAATCACCAGGGTTAATCGAGTTGGTCCGGTGGTGAAGAGATTAATTTTTTTGGCAACTCCCTTTTTAACTCTAGAACAAATTGTGTAAACACAAATTTTTCAGGTGTTTAGAAAAATATTTTCTTGCATAATTTTTATTTTACCAGTATCTGACAAGTAGACTGTCTATAATGTATATTATATATGATACAAGACCCAAACAGGTGTCTGCTCAGAGGGTAAATACGTCGGCGCCGCATAGACAAAGCGGCATACCAAAGTGATAAATACTGATTTATTATTATTATTATTATTATTCACAATCACAGAAACCTATGAAGTATAGATCGTCATGCAAAAGATAAAAGTGAACCACATATTATATAGTATCATATATACCAAATATTTCGCCCAGATATTTTTAAAATAATAATTTACCGAAGAAACTATTTCTGTATATATTAGGTTTGCGATCCGGTCTGAATGTCGTTTACGATCTAAGCAGTTTGTTATGGTCACAATATTTCCCCACCTAACAATAATAGGTAAATTAAATAAGAATATGTCCAACATTACGGACTGTCGGGGTACCTGTTCGACCCTCATGTTCGTCCCGGCCTTCAGCGACAGCCAATGAGATTTAAGTTACGCGTATAATAGCAAACGACGATGCCACCTCACCCACTGAGCAATTTCAATAGCTAGGAATCACAACCGATACGATCAGCTAATAAGGATTCTTAAGGTTGGATATCATCTACAATTTTCTCTTTTGCTAACACCATCTGCAAAGTTAGTCCAGAGACGAGAAGGATGACGTCCTGTGCACGAGCCATCAGCCCGTTTACCATTTCTACAGTTACTCTTGCTTTTTGTGCTGCCTGATTATCTTATTTAATTTTCTTAAAATTATAAACTTGACAGTTCTATTTTTTTATTCAAATTTCTTAGTCCCAGATTTATTATTCATTTATCGTATGGCAATTCAGACACAGTAACCTTAAAAGCCAATTTTCACATAAAAGTTAATAAAACAAACTTAAGAATTTCACAAACAAATATCAAGTTGATTAATATAATCTATCGACCCGGCGCGGCGGTTGTCAGTAGAAAGTCTTTAGATCTTTCGTTGTATGATCTTGTGGGGCATTCCTCCGTGATGTGTTTAATCGTTTAATATTCTTCGCAGTCGCAGTGTGGTGATGGTTGTTTGCCCTATTTGTGCAGGAGGTATGCGCATCTGCCATGTTGCGTTCTAATTCTGCTGAGTGTGGACTAGGTTCTGCGTGGTAGGTCAAACCCTGGGGGCTTTTGGGTAATGCAGGGCATATTATTGCCTTGTTGAGTGGTCCATTCTTGAGTCCATGCATTGGTCAGGTTGAACTCCTCTTGTATTGCTGCAAATACCGTTTTAGTCGGTGGATTTCTGGAGCGGAGGCTATTGTGGTTAGCGTCCTCAATATCTAGATGTATTGGCAGGTTTCTGTTTTCCAAAATCTATCTTTTTGTATTCTCGTGTAAGGGCATTTATCCGTCGCAGCTGTGGGGGGTGGGATATGGCTTAACACTGGGAGCCACTGTGTTGGGGAGGACTTAATTACACCAGCGATCATCCTCATGGTATCATTCAGTTGAGCGTCCACCTTCTTTACGTGTGGGCTGTTAAGCCAAGCTGGAGCACAGTATTCAGCTGTCGAGAAGACAAGTCCCAGAGCGGAGCAGCGCAGTGTGGAAGCCAGATGAGAAATGGAATCACTAAACGCTTTCAAGAAGATAATTGTTGTCTTTATGATAACAAACTCTAAACAAAAAAATGACGCTGGGCTCCCTCCGTATATTATTCTTTATTAAAATCTTCTTTACTGTCATTTCCCGCTTATAAATCCAGAGATATTTTATAAACCATTGGAATTCATATTCGGACAAGACTCATACATCAAACCGAAGCCGAGTGCTTTTATAGTTTTAAAAGAAGAATTATGTCAAGTATTAGAAATTTAAATATCGGTTTAACATAAAAGACAAGCTGCGGCCTGACGTTTATCCCATATTTTAGTCTTTTATTTTATTCCTTTATTGAGGCCGAAATCATATTAAAAAAGATTTGATATCTTAAAATTGACATAAGATAAGGATACTGTTGAAGTGTTTTCTTTTCAACAATGAAACATTTGCTCAGACTGTTTTGCGAATAATAATTCGGTTAGGCGTACTACCTTATAGTTAGTAGAATAGGTGGAGATCATATCACAGGTCCCTTTTTCATTAATGGCAATTTAAATGGCGATAATTATTTAGCACTGCTCCAAAATAATGTCTTGCCAACATTACCAAACTTAAATCCTGATCCAGCAAACCCACAA
Source organism: Polydrusus pterygomalis (assembly GCA_963969555.1). NCBI lineage: Eukaryota > Metazoa > Arthropoda > Insecta > Coleoptera > Curculionidae > Polydrusus > Polydrusus pterygomalis. Next base: position 16,362,732 of record OZ018383.1, read on the forward strand.
CTTCCAGCGAATATGATATGGTTTCAGTAGGACGAAGCACCGCCCCATTACCAAATCAATGTCCGGCAGTACCTTAACCGAGTATTTCCAAATCGGTGGATAGGGAGGCGTGGATCAATGGAATAGCTAGCACGATCCCCCGATCTGACGTCATTAGACTTATTCTTATGGGGTTATGTTAAAAATATTGTATACAAAACTAATCCCCTCGACTTAGCTGACGTAAGAAGATGAATAATGCTTGCTATTAGATCGGTCACGCCTGAGATGTTCAGCAACATTAGAAGAAACTTCTATTTAAGATTAGGATGTTGCCAAGACGTTCGCGGCAAGCATTTTCAGCATCTCCTACATTAATGTTTTTTTTTGCTTTTTACATTATCAATAAATTACCAGTATTACTTATTAGTTTTTGAGTGTGTTGTTAATTGTTGCAATAAATCTGAAAACACTTCATATTTCCGAAACAGTTAAAGATAGGTATAAAATATTGTACATGAAATATGCCTAAAATTTTTTGAAAAATTAAAATATTGAATAATATATATATAGGGTGTTGCTTTTAAAATAAGAAAGTTGGTATCGGCCACTGTTACATGACACACCCTGTATAAAAAGTTTTTATTAAAAAAATGCTCAGCTATAAAGACCAATCGACGTGTCCGAGTGTTTTGTCGGACACTCCCCTATGTATTTATTATAGAATTTATTCCATTTGGCTGATACACACTGTATCCCCAACAAGAGCAAAGAAAGGCGCAAATTAACAGCGTCAGGAATATCGATCATCACATTGATACGTCAAAATATTTTTTATTTAAAAAACATAGACTTATATACGATTTATTCTTTGAACACAGAACTTATAAATTCCACCTGTACGGCCGTCGGCATCGAAAAGACCGTAAGTATTGGATTGAACTCATCCATTTTTTATTATTCGAGTGTATTCGTTTCCAATAAAATTTATCGATCAATGAATGCCGGTTTCAAAATGGGAAACAGCAAAATATAGAAATAATAAATGCATCATGTCAAAATACATTTCCAGAAATATCGAGATATGATACGTATATTTTAGTTTAGACTTTCAATCCGGAATAAATTTGAAAATCTAAGGAGTTTTTTTTAAACAAAATAAGTTAACCTATTTTTCTTTGACGTTTATAATGCAGGAAAGTGGTCTCTTCTCACTCATTTGTGAAAGGTCGTCTAGCTCGATAAACAAATCGTCAACAAGTTCTTATTATGTAATTTGGTTTAGGATTGTTCGTGTTTCTAGAAAAAAAAAGTAGTTAGTTAGTAGTTACAAGAGAGGTAGGAAGGGGTTGCTGTCAAAAAAGTCTGAGGCTACCTCCCGAGTTATGTATTAAATTTTGTTATAGTCGTGCTGTTCTACATTAAAAAAAATTGTTTTCTTTCTAATGTATAATTCAGGTAATCCAAGTTAGATACCCTGCACATATCATGGATTTAAAGAATAACATTTCCATTGACACGACTGATGGTCGCTATGTAATCAATTTATTTGTTTTAATATTTTGTCAGTGTCGGATTTTGTCAGGAAACCGGTATCTTTTGATTTACTTACTTCTCTAGAGAAGGAAACTTAATTACCTCTCCCATATCAGGGTCACTAAGGGAGTCCTTACCAAGCAGGGAGTATAATAGAATATTTTCTATGTTAGTCCTAGGGCAAACAAGAGCTTGGTAAGAGCTATGCCCAGCGACCGTCTAAACTCTAGTACCTTCTATCATTTAACTGTTTAAATGTTCTCGCTAGAAAACGCAGTAAATGTAAGCCAGGAGGAAGAAACCGGAACCTAGCAGGTCAGTTTGGCAATCCAGCTCATTTCCCAACCAGCGCAGTGACCATCTGAACTCTAGTACTTTCTATCATTTACCCATTTAAGAGCTCTTACTAGAAAACGCTGTAAAAGTAATTCAGCAGGAAGGAGGTGGACCCTAGCAGGTCAGTTGGGCAATCCAGCTCATTTCCCGACCAGCGCAGTGACCATCTGAACTCTAGTACCTTCTATCAATTAACCATTTAAGAGCTTTTACTAGAAAACGCTGTAAAAGTAGTTCAGCAGGAAGGAGGTGGAGCCTAGCAGGTCAGTTTGGCAACTGATCCAATTTCCCACCAAAGGATATATTGCAAGACTCGATTTAAGCTCTCTATCGTAAATTACTTCATTTATTTTGTTAACAACTGCAAAAGTTGGTTTGCTTTTGTTTTTAAAAGAGCCTAGGTCATAAGTAAACGGTCTATTGTGCTACTGCATTGTTTGGAAAGCAAATAACTGTCCATTCTAAACGAAATAATTTATGCATAAAGAAACGAATGCGAACGACGTATCTCTATTCTAAACAATCACGCAGAGAGATTTTTATTTTAAGCGGAAAATTAACTCACTGAACCCTACAAACCCTGCAGTTAGTATACAGAAAAATACTAATATCAGCTTCATTTTACCATGTTACCGACTAAGCACAAAGCGTATCTTTTTTTGCTTTTTATTGCACGGCCACTTTGGAAATTAACTTTTCACGTTCTCCTCTTTTGTTCGTTTTATTCGCGGTGGTTGTTTTTACTGACCTCCCTTTTTTACAGTTTATAGCAAAGAAAACCCTTATTTTTTTAAGCTAAGGCCTTTCTAAACGACAAAACTTCGACAAGGTTGGTATGGAAATGAACCTGACCTTAAACATATTAATAATAAAGGGAAAGAAATAAGACACTTTAAGTCTTCCTCCACTGGAATATTAAGATAAGTTTTAATTAAGGGTAAATTATCTACATGTTTCGACTGTATAAACAGTCATCATCAGGAGGTGAGAATAAGGAAAATGAGAAATAACAGGTGCAAACAGTCCAAACGGAGCTAAAAGATGGTGGAAAGGAGAAATAAATTAATTGGAAAAACGTCCACCGTAATGGTATACCTAGCAAGAGGTCATTCGTGGAGAATTGGTAAAAACCAAGATATTAAGCTAATATAGCAATAAGCTAAGTGTCAAATTAGTGACATCGCACCATATGTGTGAGGAGAGAAGAAAAATTATAAAATTGGAGTGGTTCTGGGTGGAAGTTTGTTACAGTGTTGCCAGATGATATGGCACTTGTTTAGTTTCGGAGAAATGCACCGTGGTCCAATTTAGGTAGCGGTTCAATATAGGCAACCTTTCCCTATATACAGTGTGTCTTATATTAAGGGGCAAATACAGCAACAGGAGATGGTAGACTTGAAAATATGTCATTTATGCTTAGGAACGCACGGTTAATTGTTAATAAATATGTTTCGTAAAGAAAGGTGTTTATTTAAATGTTTCTTGCCATCTAGAATTTAAACGCAATTATCTTAAAAACTAATTGAAATATCGAGATTAATGAAGTTCAACATTTTTACTTATAAAATATTCCTCTTTCATAATTTGAGGTAAAGCGGTCAGAAATGGGAGAATTTATCAAACTCATATTGTGTAGCTAGCGTTCTCCGCTTGTAGACAATGGTCTCCTCAGAAGCAGCAGACCTCCCGCGTTCTCTAGAAGGTATCTTAAAACTCATTATGGAATCCTCCTTATTGCCATCAAAAACATAACTACACCAAATTTGATACATACTCGATTAACATCAAATCATCGCCAATTTTATAAAATAAATATTTACTTGGATCACCCTGTATCTCTTTAACCGTATAAGAAATTACCTATTTTTAAGTCCCCTATCTCTGTTGCTGTATAGCCCCTTAGTTACGGAATACATAATATCTATAGTATTTTTCTAGAATTAAGCAACTACAAATACAACTCTTTTATCTCTTGAGTTTTTTTCATATCTGGCTTTGTTTTCGAGAAAAAAAATAAAAACCACTTGATTGCTTGTCCCCGGGAAAATAAGCTAATTTGATTTTTACATAAATGTCATAACTTAAAAGAGTGACAAGTAATTATTTGAAGTGTTTTTAACAGTTTTAAAATTATAAAATTATTAATTATTGTAAAATGGTCCAATTTACCAACTCAGAAATGGCCGATATGCATTTTGTTTATGGAATGGCCCAAGGCAATTCCACAGAGGCTGTGCGCATTTATCAAGAAAGATATCCACATCGTATTGTACCAAATAGAAAAACATTTGTGAGAATACATGCAAGACTCTGCGAATCAGGCACCTTTCAAAGGTCGACTGCTGTAATTGGGAGACCTGCCACAATAAGAACAGTGGAGATGGAGGAAGCAGTTCTACATGAAGTTGAACGTAGCCCTGATACAAGTACACGCAAAATTGCAGAACAATTAAACATTTCCCACTTTACTGTATGGCAACTGTATCCTTATCACATACAACGTGTTCAAGCGTTATTACATGCCGATTATATCCAACGAGTTGTTTATTGTACTTGGCTTTTGCAACAACGTGTAGCATCTCCGAGATTTCTATCGTGTATTTTGTTTACCGAAGAAGCGTGTTTTTCCCGAAATTCCATTATGAACTTTCATAATAATCATGTCTGGGCAGAAGAAAATCCCCATGTGGTTACAGAAACTAATTATCAACACCAGTTTTCCGTGAATGTTTGGGTTGGTATTGTAGGTGATTTTCTCATTGGACCTCATTTTTTACCCCCGAGATTAAATGGTCAAGAGTATCGTAATTTCTTGGAATTTATTTTACTTGGACTTTTACAATATGTCCCACTGGTAGTAAGAAGAGCAATGTGGTTTATGCACGATGGGGCTCCACCCTACTTTAGCATAGTAGCAAGACAATTTCTTGATGCAACTTATGGAGAAAACTGGATAGGTCGCGCAGGTCCACAGGCATGGCCACCCAGATCACCGGATTTAAATCCTTTAGATTTTTTCCTTTGGGGCCATTTAAAGTCTCTCGTTTACAAAACTCCAGTCAACACTGAAGAAGAACTAACCCAAAGGATACGGGATTCATGTGATCAGATAAGACATACGCCGCGAATACTTCGACGAGTTCGGAAATCAATGTTAAGATGAGCCAATGCTTGCATTGAAGTTGAAGGAGGGCATTTTCAGCAACTATTATAGGTTTCGTCTTATTTTCTGTTAAATACATAAGTAAACATCGCAGTAATAAATACCGTTAGACAGTTGTTTATGTTTATTTCTTTTATCGAACCCAGTTTTATTCTGTGCAAAAAAATTTCAAAAGAGGACTCGTGTAATTTTAATTGCTTAATAGTTTGGTAAGTAGTTTAAATTTTTTACGCTTATTTTCCCAGGGACAAGCAATCAAGTGGTTTTTATTTTTTTTCTCGAAAACAAAGCCAGATATGAAAAAAACTAAAGAAATAAAATAGTTGTATTTGTAGTTGCTTAATTCTAGAAAAATACATAATTTTAAAAAAAGTCAGTGGCGCGCATTTTTTTTCTCAAAAATATTAGTTAGACTGTCTTCCGTGACGCCACTGAACTTAATCATTTTAATATAATTGAGGCTACATTATCCTCTTGTTATTACAAACAGAATTGCCAAATTTCAACAAAATCGAATAAAAGAGTATTGAGATATTTACGAACATCCAATTTTTTCTTAAAAGTTTGACACCCTGTATCGTAAAAACTATGCATTTTCGTAACCATGTTTATATGAACTTTTCTTCTTAAAATCACTTAAAGAAGCACCCCTTGGAGTTTGGATCTGTACTTAAATAACACCCTGTATAAAATTCCCGCACAAAAGTAACAATACAAAAAGGGTTCCCAATATTAATTCTCATCAATCTAATCATTATACCGCATGTATAAAAATGGTGTTTTCATTTGCTACGTATTATACGAAATGCACTTTTACTTCAACTATACAATCAAGCCGGTACCACGATGTCATTTTATGCTGCACTCGCTCAGGAGCGGTCCATAGCTACAATCCACCTCGAATCCTTGGTTTATCTGTCCTCTTATTTTTCTTTGTTGCACCGCGACGTTGCTCTTTTGTCGAAGGGCTTACTTCCTGTCTATCCCCTCGATCATCCAAATAGAATGTTAAATATTATGAGTCAAATTGTATTCCCCAAACCAAACCCTAAATTATGAGTTTTTAAGGGTTTATACTGGAAAAGCGAATGATTTTACCATAACATATTTGGTATCTTCTGTAAGGAATGTGTATTTTAATTGAACATAATAGGTTTCCTCATTCATTCACTTTGAGACAGATATTTTTTCGTTTAGAAATATATTGTTCCGGTGTTTAAAATCCAAGATGCAGAAAGGATTCCATTTTAACTGAATCTATATTACTTTTACTCGCAGCTATATTTCACAAAAGATCCATGGAAGTGAAACACGCCTGGAAAATCGTTTTAGACTTCTCATTGAGATTCAAAACAAACTTCGCGTATAACAATAAAAATATAGTGTTCTTAAAATCGACTAGCAACAAACTAAGAAATGGGCTGAAACAGTTTTCCGGGCATGGCGCATATATTGAACGTAAACTTGGGAGAATTTGGCTTATTTCGAATATTTTCTATGAAAATGTATAAGCAATTTCGTACTATTTCAGGAAACAAATCTCATACTAATTGAGTATTGTTTGATACTAGTAGATAGATATAAATTTAGATTCAATTGTTAATATGCATCAGCGCACCTTCATATTTTATACTAATGTAATATAGTGCACACACTGAGAAAAGAACCTTGTATTTCTTATAAAAATTATTCACATACTCTTTATACACCTGTTTGATACTATATGTGACAGCAATGCGCTTTCCTACTGTAAGACAACGAAAATTGCTAGATCGTTGTGTAGTGATAATGTCACCGTAATTAAGCCAATAGGACTTACGGGTTAAAACTACCATAAAATGGTTGATAGCCATTATTGCTCTGAACACTAATAGTAATTATCAAGTTCTATTGGGGGTGTAATCTGGTTTCATATACCTACTGTATAAGTTCCGACTGGCAGTTGTAATAAAACTTAAGATTAATCATAATAATATTTTGAAGAAATAGTCCATACTCAAAGTGGAGTTAAATAATACAGAAAAAGAAAAGCACAAAGTATTTCTCCACAATCTTTATTCATCGAAAAACTAGGCGAACCTAGTATCACATCAACATGTTTCGAGTGTGGAAACACTTATCATCAGGAAACAAAGTGAAAAGTAAAATGCTGATGTTTTTAGCAAAAGAGAAAATAATGGCAATTCCTACACGTGTTGGCTACAGTAGCACGTCTCTATAACGGAAACACAAATTAAAAAAAAAAAATTTCTTAAAAACTTTTTTGCACCAAATGTGTCTGCTCTGACTCCGGCGGGGTAACTGGGCCGTAAAAAGCCTGGTACCCCAACTGTTTTTACTTTTTAACCAAAAGATGCTTTGACCCAAAAAACAACTTTTTTCTTTTTCTTTTCTTTACATTCCACCCCAACATTTTCACATGTTTCTGACTGGGCTTAATAAAACTCAGGATGTTTCAGTAATTTAATAATGCTTTTTACAGATATGTTTTTCACAACTCCCTAATTTTTACTACCCTATAATTTTCTGCACGGCACAGTGTGCTTCTACACTTAACCCTCGACTCTTCAGTATGCTGGAGTCTTGATTGTCGACCTTCTGATTTTTCAATTTTACATCTCTCGTACGCCATTAAAAGCTCCATTACGGCTTAATCTCACCATTATTTCCTCTTTTGCTAAAAACATCAGCATTTTACTTTTCACTTTGTTTCCTGATGATGAGTGTTTCTACACTCGAAACATGTCGATGTGATACTAGAACCTCCATTAGACTTCGCTTTTTCAGGTATATACCGGTACTACAACGCGCAAACAAAGTCCAAAGTTCAATATGAACGTTTGTTTCTCTGGTAGGGCCATAGAGTTGTCTTTTAGCAGCAAAAAAATAATATTTAGAGATGACCATAATAAGGTTAAAAAATAATTAAAAAAAAATTAACCGGGTAGCTACAACAGAGTTGTTTTTTCGGCGCCTATTTAATGCAGATTTTTTGCTACTACCAATGGATTTCTAGCTACGGATAATAGAGTTTTCTCTCCGTGTATTTCGAGCACTTCGGCGCTTGTTTTAAAGCTCTTAATATCCACTTATACTTTAGTATACTATTTCCTCTAGTGACCTCATTTTTTGTCACGAAAATTCAAAATTTCTATAAAATGGCAACAAGGCCCAGATGTAAGAATAGATTAAGAAAACTTCTCTATTGTCTTAACTTTTTCAATCCCTTTTATATAATAATCCGGAAAATGAAACACGCCTGGCAAACTGATCCCCAGATCCCTCATTGGGATTCAAAACAAAGTTCTTGCATAACAATAAAAGTCAAGTGTCGTCAAAATCGATTTGGAACTAAGTTAGGATCTAGGATGAAACCGTTCTTGTATTGGATGAAATTTGGGAAATTGAAATTATATAAAACTATAAAGAATTTGGAGTAAAAAAAAAGAAAGAAAAAATGATAACTACTTGTTATGTTTCACAAATTTAATCAGTTTTCTGACACGTGCTTCGGCCCTTGCGGGCCATTGTCAAAGGAGTACAAGAAGATACTAAATTATACGTGACATTACAAATGTATTTATATCATGTTATGGTAGTTATAAACATGTCATTAAATTAAAATTAGAATTAGAAGATTGAATGGTCAACTCTGGGTTTTCTTAACTTTTAAAGGTACAGATACATATCTTAACATAGTATAAAACAAAGTCGCTATCCTGTCTTATGTGCTTAAATCTTTAAAACTACGCGACGGATTTTGAAGCGGTTTTTTTTAATAGATAGAGTGATTCAAGAGGAAGGTTTTTATGTATAATTAGCGACCCGCCTCGGCTTCGCACGGGTGGAATTTCAGAAAGTGGCATGCCGGGTACTAATATATCGGGTTTGTTCGGGTTTGTATTTATACCAGCGGGTTGCAACGCATGCCGGGTGCACGCTAGTTTAGTCGTAAATTAGTGTGCAATTAAGAATTAAAAAAGCGCCTGAAGGTATTTCGGTTTGATTATTAACAACATTACATTTGTTTTTTATGGCTTTTTTGATAGCTATTTTTGTATGTATACACAATAAAGGCAGAAAACTAAATCAACTAGAAACAGTAGTTATCAAAAAAGCCATAAAAAACAAATGTAATGTTGTTTATAATCAAACCGAAATACCTTCAGGCGCTTCCCTAATTCTTGCACACTAATATAGGACTTAATATGTATCTATTACCTTTAAAAGTTAGGAAAACCCACAGTTGACCATTCAATATTTTAATTTTAATTTTATGACATGTTTATAATTACCATAATATGATATAAATACCTTTGTAATGTCACGTAGAATCTAGTATCTTTTTGCACTCCTTTGACAATGGCCCGCAAGGGCCGAAACACGTGTCAGGAAACTGATTAAAGAACCCCGCACTTCTCTTATGGAAAATGGCCTTCGGTTAAATTTTCTAAATTTTTAGTATGTTGTAGAGAATGCCATTCTGATCAAAAGTGTTCATGGCCACAACAAAATCTGCGGTCCAGTTTTTGAGATACAGGGTGTCCAAGTTGCAAAATATGAATTTTCAATACATTATATTTTCGTAGTTTATAATATTAATTAGTTTTGTTTTTTTGTATTTTTGTTGGCCCTGTCATAGATAGGATAGAACACTATAAAAATAGTTTAAATTTTTTTATTATATACCGGGTGAGTGACGAAAATTATTTAATATTTTTTGTTAATCATTGTAATTTCGGCATTAAGTTAAATGTTAACAAAGTAATCTTGTAGATAATATTAGAGAGAGAGAGAGAGTAGAGAATTTATATTTTTTATATTTATACAGGGTAACTCAAAAAAGTTAATATTTTTTTAATTAGTTTTGAAATAAATTTTGTAGATATTTCTTTATATACTACTTGTCGCTTATCGTATGCTTCCAAATATATATAATTATCAAGGTTATACAGGGTGTTTCCAATGATAAGCGATGGAAAAATAACATAAAAATGCATGTATTTATAAATCACCCGGTATATTAAAAACGGATCGGTTAAATTTCGTTATTTTTTAATATTTTTTGCTTGAAGTGTCTTACTTACTTGTTTGCTATTGATTTTCCTTTTCCTATGACCAGTTCTGGAAATATACAGCGTCAAACAGACTCAATAACTCAAAAAATAAGCAAATAAAATAACAATTTGTTTTTTAATTTCAATAAAATTTGTTATGTCAGTTTATTATATGGTTAAAAATAAATATATTTAATGCTATACAGGGTGCTTCGAAGTCTTAATACAAAGAATTAATTTTATCCAAAAATAATAAGTAGGCCTTGAGAAAACGTAATAGCTGCCATATACAAAGTAATAAAATTTTGACCTCTGAATATTTTCATTATTATTACATATTAAACATATCATACCTCCAACCGGAGAGGCTACGTTGAGACGGATACAATTAGGATTATTCTCAAGAGTTCTTAAATCCTTTAATATTCCCTGGTGACAAGTGAAGCACATTCTGGTACCTTCCACAATTTCTAAAGGGGGCCTTCTCATAACTTCTCTTCGTATGACAGCTTGATCTTGTTTCTCCATATTATCTCCGTGAATTCTTATCATTTGTCGAACGTTAAAAGTCTTGTCACACACGTAGCACATTACTCGATAACAAGTGCCATATTCTTCAATAAATAAATACAAAATAACTTTTTAAAAAGTAGGTAACATGTAACTGCTAACTTGCAAAAACCCATAGAATGATCTGTCAAAATTTTATTACTTTGTATGTGGCAGCTATTACGTTTTCTCAAGGCCTACTTATTATTTTTGGATAAAATTAATTCTTTGTATTAAGACTTTTCTTGTTTATACTATTTATATATATTTCTTATTTGCATAATGCAGTGTTAGAATACCCTAATTATTCGAAACACCCTGTATAGCATTAAATATATTTATTTTTAACCATATAATAAACTGACATAACAAATTTTATTGAAATTAAAAAACAAATTGTTATTTTATTTGCTTATTTTTTGAGTTTTTGAGTCTGTTTGACGCTGTATATTTCCAGAACTGGTCATAGGAAAAGGAAAATCAATAGCAAACAAGTTAGTAAGCCACTTCAAGCAAAAAATATTAAAAAATAACGAAATTTAACCGATCCGTTTTTAATATACCGGGTGATTTATAAATACATGCATTTTTATGTTATTTTTCCATCGCTTATCATCGGAAACACCCTGTATAACCTTGATAATTATATATATTTGGAAGCATACGATAAGCGACAAGTAGTGTATAAAGAAATATCTACAAAATTTCTTTCAAAACTAATAAAAAAAATATTAACTTTTTTGAGTTACCCTGTATAAATATAAAAAATATAAATTCTCATAGCTTGCTCCAAGCTAATGTCATCTACAAGATTACTTTGTTAACATTTAACTTAATGCCGAAATTACAATGATTAACAAAAAATATTAAATAATTTTCGTCACTCACCCGGTATATAATAAAATTTTTTTAACTATTTTTATAGTGTTCTATCCTATCTATGACAGGGCCAACAAAAATACAAAAAAACAAAACTAATTAATATTATAAACTACGAAAATATAATGTATTGAGAATTCATATTTTGCAACTTGGACACCCTGTATCTCAAAAACTTGTCCGCAGATTTTGTTGTGGCCATGAACACTTTTGTTCAGAATGGCATTCTCTACAACATACTAAAAATTTAGAAAATTTAACCGAAGGCCATTTTCCATAAGAGAAGTGCGGGGTTCTTTGTGTTTCACCAAGCATGTAGCCCAACACAAATTAATTATATGGAAATAGGAGAGTTTCAATAACCTGAACTGGTTTATTCTACTCATCGTTTGACTTAAATAATAAACACCACGAAAATTTAGTCTCTGAAACATGACGCGTGAGCTTGCTACGGCCCACTACTGAACTGGGAACTTTTAGGAAGAAACCAGTATCAGCTGTTAATGTCACATAAGCGTGTCAACTGTCGAATCGCATTGTTTTAAAAAAAAAGGTGACTCTTCAAAGAGAGACAATAAAAAAATTTTTAAAAATCAAAAAAAAAATTTTGGTAGGTACTAATATTAGAGCTCCCATTAGGTACAGATAAGCGATATGCCATCTGATTTAAACCTACAGTCCGGGGGCTAATCGACATTCGTGAAACTTCTAAAAACATATACTTATTTAAAATTACTTTAAGAAGTCTAATAAAGTTTACAATAAGTAAAGTTACTTAGACTTCGGTCATGAATGAAACGAGAATTTGAATTTTCCGCGATAAATGACCTGTGAAATGAGCACAAAAGGGGTTTCCGATACAAAGAGAGTGCACTGAGCAAAACCCTCATAGAATTTTCTTTTAACTTCATTTACTTTTGGCATATTGACAATGTTATCGTACGAAAACATTAAATCAATATAGTGATAGTCATTTAAAGTTAACAAACCAAAGCGAGAATATGCGATGGAAAAAATATGAAAAGTATATTTATTTTGTAAATTACCCTGTGTCCAGCAATTTTCGTCCGATCTCCTTGTTGTCAACCCTGTCAAAGTTTATTGAGAAACTGGTTAAAATCCGTGTTGTGTCTTTTCTTAACCAGAATCAGATTTTGCATTCAAATCAATTCGGCTTTCAAACGAAGAAGGGAACTGACGATGCAGTGTTTCAGTTTTTGGAAAGCGTGTATTTTGGTCTTAATGGTGGAGATGCTGTCGCGGCGGTTTTTTGTGACTTGTCCAAGGCGTTCGACTGTGTGAGTCACGAAATTCTGTTGCGAAAGCTGGATGTGTATGGTTTCAGGAGAGAATTACTGCAATGGTTCCGATCTTACCTTGGCGGACGCTCCCAGAGGGTTATCATTGGGTCCAGAACATCGGAGGCTGGTCAGTGGTCAGGTAAACTGCGGAGTTCCTCGGGGCTTAGTCCACTTCTTTTTCTGATTTACATTAACGACCTTACCTTTATCAATATTACTGGCCAATTTACGCTTTTCGCCAATGATATCACTATACACTAGAGTCATCATAGTACTATTTTGCACTCAGGGATAGGGTGTCATCTGATCTCCTTATGATTAAGCAATGGTGCGATTCTAATATGTTGACCCTAAACGTTCATAAAACTAATGTTATGGGATTTTGTTGCAGTATGGATGGGTTGTACCTTGGAGAGAGTCCTCTTACAGCCAAATCTAACACTAGATTCTTGGGTTTATCCATCGACGACTATACTTGAAGTTTGATTCTCATATCTTGGAACTGACTCGGAGGGTAGCTTCTGGTTGCTATGCTGTGCGGCTGGTGTCACGGGAAATTGGTTCAGCTCTTGCTCGGACTGTTTACCATTCGTTAGTGGAATTCCACTTGCGCTATGGAGTTGTTTTCTTGGGAAATACATGTAATTACCTGCTGAATTAATTATTTGTTTTACAGAAACGAGCTGTTAGATATATTTGCAATATACATAGTAGGGAGTCATGCAGACCGTAGTCTAAATCCAAAATTTTTTTAACCTGTTCATTCTGCAAACGGCATGCATGATTGACAAGCGCTAAGACACTTTACCAGTGCCAGATTACAGACCGATTTCTATTTAGGTTCAATCCCAAATTTTTTTGAAAAGATAGTGTGTAATCATATTGGGAGTTCAGTGATGTTTTCTATTGCTCTGGTACAGCACGATGATTGCATTTTGGAAAAAGCTACCACTCGGTGTAACTTAGGTGTTCGCTTGTATGTTATGGCGTATAATAAAAAAATCTCCCACCAAACAGATCCAAAACCATTTTTTTTTTGGAAACAATCAAAAATTATTAATAGATGGGTACCTTTTAAAATCAGATTAATGATCTCAATAATAATAATTCAAAAACTCATTTGTTTTCGTGGAGCGCGTGGGAATTTAACAAATTATGCCTTTTTAACACGGAATGAGAACTGCCCAAATTGGAAAACCGGCACGAACACGATTTCAGCAAAAACAACAGCCGATTTATATGTTATAACAAACTCCGTACGCGTATCCTGTTTTGTTTCAAAATATATGTCGCTACATTCGTATCATACGTAAAAACAGCACAATAATTTTTAAACCGTTTTAATTTATTCATGGTAATTAATCACTCAATTTTTTATATCAATTATAAACGGATTATTTGTCTTTCTAAAATTTGTATGATTATTTATTTATTGTAAATACATTCTTCGTCTCTATTCTAGAATTTCAGGTCAATTTTACATCTCAATTGTAACAAAGGACCACGTAGTTTTACTGGTTGCATAATACGCTTCAAATAATAAAAATACATGACAGTGACAACACCGTAAGGTATAGTAAAAATTTTAAATACTCTTGCAAGATGGAGGCAAAGTCACGTGATATTTTGTAAATTTTGGTCTATTTCATTTTGATGGGTTGGTATGAATTCCAGGACCAAAATTTTGTATATATTTTGAAAATTATATTTTGTACTACCTAAATAGTATAATATTTTTAAGCTAATAATAAACAGTTAACGATAAAGTCTCAAAACAGAGTTAAAAATCACCAATAAATAAAACACATAACCTTACTTCGCCATATATGACTTACGTAAGGTACGTAGACTCAAATATGATTTTTATAGAATTTATTGGCTATGATACGGTTACATTTCTAAACTTGTATGTGGGCTTACGTGGGATTTAATTTTTATATTAATGGAAACCCTACTTTAACAGTTTTTGACTTACGTAAGGTACATAGACCCAAAAATGGTGTTTATAAAATTTCTTTGTTGAAATGCAATTACATTTCTAAACGTGTATGTAGGCTAACATAATGTTAAAAACTTTATTTTATTGCCATACAAACAACAATAATAGTAATATCCCCACATAAGTGTATGTCAAATAATAAATAATAATAAAGCTCAGGTTATGTTATAAGTTATTAATATTAAATACTGTATTAATAACATTTCTTTTATTTTTACCGCTTAAAAAAACCTCTTGTTTCAATCTAAAAATGCCTGAAAGTGCAATTCATCCCTGGAAAATGACTTTATAACATCGTCTCTATGAGTAAATTCCTTGAGCCTTAGCCAACTACGAAAAGATTTTACAAGCGCCGATTATTGATCTTTGCTCTAGAAAAATAAATTATAAGAGGCGATAGAAAAGTTCTCTCTTAATACCAATATTTCATCGTTTTATTTTTTAACATAATTTCAGGTAACTTTAAGGCCTAAATTAAAAATAACATTATTTTCTCATATTCCTAATATTCTTTATGTAGTCACTATAATAGAGTATAATTAATAGTCGATTTAATGTCTAGCAACACAAATTATTTCTAGATAATTTAGAAACATGAGGCGGAAATAAACCGGCATAAATCTAGACATTACAGCGAGCGAAAGCGATTACAGTTTGTATGTGTGTTCAGGCTTAATAAAGATTTTTTCAAAGGCGTTATATTTCATACCAGGTGAACGTTAGGTATGACTTGGAAGACATGCAAAGATCTAGTAGTCCATCTTAGGTAGCAACAGAAACCGCTGTAGTAAGCATAGTATTTGGTTTTTGCGACAGTGTGGTTAGTGGTCAGATTACTCAAAATTTGTTACCTACTTGCAGGTGTTTCGTGTTTTTTTTTTAGTTCTTTGTAAAGGATTTGATTGATTTGTACTTAAGAAAATGGTGCGTCAATGTCAAATGTGTGGATAATAAGATTATTTTATTTCGAAATTATCTTTTCACAATAATCTCTATTGTTTGCCCATTCAGTGGAGTAGTAATCAGTAGGAAAGAGGGTATTCTGTAATATAGGCTTACAAAGCATAAATTTTAAACTGAAATATTTTCAAAAACGTAAAAAAAACTTAATAATATTGAGCAAATTCAGGGCATTGAATATCAAACTATAAGAAGGCCATATAAGCAGATTTCCTAAATCTGCTACGTTAAATTCATAGATGGCACAATGAGTTCACCAACAATAAAGCGTGTTGATGCAGCCACTAACGACAAGCCTTTTCACTGCTAAATTAAAACATTTTTGCCGCCTGTCTATTTGACTTGTTGCATGAGTTTTTTTTAAATTTATTTTATAGGTTATCATAAAACTTGATTTCACATAAGTATCTACACCTATCCTGGATAAGTAGCTTACCTTTATTTTCCTACCTATAGTATAGTCTAGACCTAAAAACGTCCCTATTTTTAATTGCTTAGTAGCATATAATATTTTCAACCTTTTGACGTTCCAACGGTAATTACATGAAAACATATTGACTGCCATGTTTTCTATTTCTAACACAATTAAATGACGACTAACACTGTTTAATACATACTTAGGCTACACGTATATGGAGGGAGAAGTAAAGGATTTTGAAAATTTCACGTTTATTATGTTGTCAGGTTATAAGTATTACAAAATGGCATTATTCATGTGGAAAGAATATAAAATATTTTGTACTTTTTTGAGGTTTGTTTCGTTCCGGTTCTCTTGCCGCGGCGGCTCCTCGTCGATCGAGCCTAGCCCGTGATTGGCTCCACTACATCGGACTCACTCGCTCAGCATCGAAATGCGCGCGCATTCATATATTCAAAGTCAGTGGCCCCTTAATCAATTTATTCACAACAGTATATATGATGGGTAAAATATGAATGATTTGTATAACTTGGTTTTTATTTGCAATTATTACTACTTCTCAAAATGGTTAAAATAAGTAGGTTTTTACTTTCTTACTTAAGAAACATCCAGTTTGTTTGTATTAGTATATTACGTATTTTGCTATTTTTCGACAAAATAAAACCTATTTTAGTTATACTTGCTGTCGCTTTTTATCTACTTTTATTTATTTAACACCCAATGCAATGGTAAAATCATTGTGAAAATCGCTCCAATTACCCCGGAGTAATCAGCGTACATATTATTATCAAAAACATACATTCGGCTGAAATTGAGAACCTCTCCTATTTGATTGTCTGTTAAAAATGCTTAAATCATTAAAATTCCAATAAAATACGATATGCGGCAACACCACGACATCACATCAGTGAATTTGAGACATCTGTTGCCGAGGCGCTGCATTATAACTATAGATTTAAGGTTAGATTTACGATCAACTCCACAATGGCGGCCAAACCGTCTCCAATATAGTCTAAAACAGGGTTGTCAACTTTTCTCGAAGATCTGCTATTCTTATAGTTTGATATTAAATGTTCAGGGTAATTGTTGAAAAATTGATGCTTTTTAAAGAAATAACGAAATGCCTTGAATACTATAAAACAGCGTTCTGTAAGTCATTTAATAAAAACTTTAAGAGCAAATGGACAGCTGATAATAATAACAACGGCTGCTGTGTGAATAACAATGGACAGCGGTTCTCTAGTATCGATCAATTGAATATTTGTAACGAGATTTAACTAGGAAATTACATTATTTTAGGAAATTGCAGTAAAATAAGGTTAATTTATTATACAAAAAACACCAACTTTTAAAGTACAATCTTTTTAACATAAAAAATTGTTTATTAGCCATTATTTATTTACGAAATGCCGTCGAAATAATTTATCTCTCACGGAAAGAAACTCCAATTTTCCTTAAGCGCAATTCATTCTTGGTAAATGATTTTATAACGGCGGTTGCATGAATAAATTTTCCGGGGCGATCTCGTCGACAATAAAAATATTTTACCCACTTAAATTATCGATCCGGGGCTCTGGGGAAATAAATTATTTGAAGATAATTTAGAGACATGAAGCGGAAGTGTAGCCTGAATATGAAACAAAAACCAGAGTGAATTTGAACAGTTTTTCCGGCATTTTTTTATTATACAGGGTGATTCACTTTGAGTAATCTATTGGAAGACCTCGAAAAGGAATAGTGTTGTCGTTTTAAAAATTTGATAACAGCACTAAGGAAAGTCATTCAATGTGTGGCACCAGTAAAGTCCGCATCATATGGGATTTTTTTTATTAATTACTTTATTCAAAATTTGACTATGGGATCAAGCATTGGCGTAGATAGCTTTTTATTCTGGGGGGGGGGGGGTTTCGGGCTATTTCCCCGCCGGAGGCGAAACATTTTTGGGGTGCCACGCCCTAAAATTTTGTTTTATCCTCTCAAAAATGTAGCTTTAAAGTATCAATTCAACAAAGTTTTCCCTGTTATTTTGAAATGGATAGATTTTTTAAAAAAATATACCTAAGTATTTCTTATATAACGTAACGCGAGCGTTTTGACGTTTTTATTTTTTAGTAGTAGCTAGATACCAATAAAAAAAAAAATTATAGCTGGCAGTCAATTTTTAGGATTAAAAAGCTACATGACCTCAATTAATCACAAAATCATATTTTTTTATAAAAGAAAATATTTTTTGCCACTATACTATTTTAGGGCAATAGAGTTGTTTTTTAGCAACAAAAGAATAATATTTAAAAAAAGACCATATTAAGGTAAAAAGTCATTTCAAAAAAATTAACTTATTAGCTACAACAGAGTTGTTTTTTCGGCGAATATTTAATGCATATTTTTTGCTACTACTAATGGACTTCTAGCTACGGCTAATAGAGTTTTCTCTCAGTGAGGCATAGTTAATTTTAGGGAAATATATTTTGACATTCCTGTCATTTCAGGTTTTATCGGAAGTTGTGGACAACTTTGGGATTGCAAATAGAATACCCTGCTTATTTTAACATTTTCGATCAATTAATAAACACTAAGTAATCCTTGCTAACAATAAGTTGTACCGAACTCTCAACGTTTTTAACAAATAAGAAATATAGAATATTTTTTTACTAGGAACATTAAAATTATATTAGATTTTTTTAAAGGTCCGTGTATGGTATTGAGAAAAAACCCTTTGTAAAAATTAAATACGACCGTGATCCATACCACAATACCACCACTTATAATAATAATAATAATAATAATAATAATAATAATAATAAAATAATAAAAGTTTATTCAAATATTTTTTTGACATTTAATGCTAATATATATAATTTTTATTGGTATATTTTATATCACTACAGTATACAAAGATACAATACGTCATGTATATAATTTATATATTTATATATTTAGTTATTTTATTCACTATAGCTTGGTATAAATACTTATTATTTATTAATGACGTTCTTGAATATATCTCTTGGATTAGATAATATCTAATTTTTAATTCAATTTCTATAATTATTTAATGATTTAATTATTTTATTTTTATGTTTAAAAATATATATTAACATGTTGTAAGAAAATATTTGTTTAATATCCATTTTTTTGCTATGTTTAAATAGTAAATCAGAAGAATATTGGTGGTCTTTTTCGTAAATAATTTTCAAAATAAATTTTTGAATAGTTTCAATATTATTAAGATAATTCTTATTTATGCCTCCCCATCCTAGTATTCCATAATTTAAATGGGTTTGTACCAAAGAATAATAAAGTATTTCTAATTATTTTATATTTAAAAATTGTTTAAGGTGTTTAAATTTTGGAATAGGTTAGGTTAGGTTAGGTTAGGTTAGAGTGGCAGACCCCTGGCATTGTCCAAACAGTCACACGTAGTCCTATAAGGACCGTTGTGGTACCTACCACACATTTTGGTAAATTTTGGTATAAGAATTCTTAGTTTTTTTACAATGTGGTCACTATGTAAATCCCATTTCAAACTTATAAAGAGCTATTACAATGTCAGACGCATTAGTTTTATTCGTTTTAACATGGTTTATAGTATTCAAGAAAAAAATAACGATGGTTAAGTGGTACTACATGAAAAATAGTTCTCGGAGAGTATCCGAAAAGTTCTCTGACTCTGCGATGTTTCCTGACGAACCCATTTCAAGCAAAACAATTTTCCTGAATATTGGTCTCAATTTTGAGACTAAAGGTACTGTAAATGAAAAATGTAACTGCTTACATACATGGGACATACTGTATCCATAATTTTTTTATAAAAAAATAACATAACTTACAATGGTAATACCCGTGTCCAAGCTTTTTTCCAAAAAAACTATACTGGATTCATTGTATTTTTCCTAGTTATAACCTTACTATATTATTAAAAGCGAATATTGTGACATATCGGACAAGTGTGTAACTGTTTTTTATATTGGAATACACAGGGATTCAAGCACAATGGATACCCTGGGGCGGGTAGACCATGACGGTAATTTCGTCCTTGTTAGGGCTCTACGTGCAGCCATAAC
This sequence comes from Polydrusus pterygomalis, assembly GCA_963969555.1. Lineage (NCBI taxonomy): Eukaryota > Metazoa > Arthropoda > Insecta > Coleoptera > Curculionidae > Polydrusus > Polydrusus pterygomalis. The sequence continues at coordinate 16,382,973 of OZ018383.1, forward strand.
CCCAGCAATCCCGACAACAGCTGCACGATGTATTAAAAGCCTTTTTACAAAAGCAAAGCGGTCATCAATACACCGTAGCGCCATCCCAGGGGAATTAACTCCAATATAAAAGGTAGTCACACTGTTAATAATCGAAAGGTTGACAACTAAACAAACCACGAAGTGCATCACAATCCAGTATAGGGAACGCTATTTGCAAAACGGCAGATGTTCCGAAGAAAACGCAAATAGCGTTTCCTATACTGGATTGTGATGCACTTGGTGGTTTATTTAGTTGTCTACATTTCGATTACCAGTGTGACTGCCTTTTATATTGGAGTTAATTCCGCTGGGATGGCGCTACGGTATATTGATGTTCGCTATACTTTTGTAAAAGGCTTTTAATACATCTTACCGCTGTTGTTGGGATTGCTTGGGTTATGAATGCCCGTAGAGTCCTAACAAGGACGAAGCGGCCGTCGTGATCTACCCGCCCCAGGGTATCCATTGTGCCTGGATCTCTGTGTATTAAAATATAAAAAACAATTACACACTTGTCCAATATGCCACAATATTAGCTTTTAATTACTTTCGCGGACACTATATTATTTTCTTACTATATTATCGAAACAAATAAACAACGAAACCGTTAATTTCGGTGAAATTATAGACATTTTAAAATCTTACTTATAACATAATTATGCAATTCGTGTTTTAATTTATTTAAAGTTAAAATTTAATTATTGTATTTGTATTTGTTAATTTATAATAATTAATGTTGTAAATAAATGTTCAAAATTTGGCATCATTCAAATTATTTTAGCATTTTAACGAATAAATAATTATGCATTATTGTCTGTGGGTCCTATAATTCCAGTTTTAGCATATGATATTACCTTATTCATGTAATTAATTGATATTTATTTAATTACTTTCTTCGTATATTTACAAATACTTCTAATAATAGGATAAAAATAATAATAATTATACCATGCGAGCAAAAATTGTTTGCATCAAAGAGGGCCTTGCATCTAAGGACGTAATGCTTAGCCGTAGAGCTTAATTCCTGAATTAACAATCAATCAGTTATTCCGTCATCTTTGACAGTCGTTACAAGTAATTTGATTCATCGCTAATTTTTCCAATTTCTTGAACAATTTACACAATGGGCTTTACGGAACAGCACAAAACATTGATGGTTGAAGCGTATTATCGAAGGAGTAAATGGTGAGTGGCAATACAATCGGGGTTTGTGCATGGACGATTTTCACGAACATTTTCCCAACGTAGCTTTTATTGCTGTTGATTTTTATCATTGCCTGAAAATAACCATGGCTGTGTTTTTGGGGAAACAGGTTCTATACAACACAAAAAGGAGCAGGAAGACCATTTGTAAGAACAGAAGAACTTGTTGCAAACGTTCGTGAAATAAGAAAAAATACGCCAACAAATTGTATAAGCTGCCTCTCCCAAGAGGTGGGAAGATCTTATGGAACCTGCAGAAGTAGCAATTTATATAATTATTTTTCCTTTTCTTTCTCTATATTCTTACTTTGTTAATTTTGTAAACAACAAAAATAAATTTGTTTTTGTCTACTTATTTTATTACTCATTAGTTTGGCATATCATGTCATAATATGAATTTGACAAAATTTTAACCAAGATTTGGTTAGATACCTATATTATCGTCCCCATATCATGGTGATCTAAACCAAGCCCTACGTTTTTTAATCCAAGCCCTCATTGATGCAAACTATTTTTGCTCGCACGGTAGCATTCTCAGTTGTTAAGAAAAATAAAAATAACTTTATAATGCATGTCAGATAAAGCAATAGAAAATTCTTCTTTCGCACAACCCATCATTAGCATTGAACTTTATAATCTGTAGACGAATTTAACCATCTCAGTTAACCATGTTGCATAATAGATAATCATAATATGCAATGTTAAGCGACAAGAACAATATCACACTAGAAGCTATTTAAATTTTTGAGAACAGCTGATCTGATTTTTAGTGGTAATTATATGCTTTATTAACCGTAGCAAAAAAATATTTGTATGATTTATGTCCAGTTTCATTACAACTGCCAGTCGGAACTAAAACAGTATATAAAATCGGAATGGAACTTGATAATTACTGTTAGTATTCAGAACAATAATAGCTATAAACCATTCTATGGTAACAATAACTTCTATTTCCTATTCGCTAAATTACCGTGATTTTATTACTACACAACGGACTAGCGTTTTCTTGCAGGAGGAAAATGCATTGCTGTCTCATATAGTATTTAACAGTTGTATAAAGATTATGTGAATTCTTATAAGGAATAGAAGGTTTTTTAGGCAGTGTACAAGGTCATTATTATAATTTTTGAGAAATAGCCGGTTGAATCAACGTATTAATCACACCTTAACAAGGTGCGTCTCTGTCATAGTCTTACATTTTCTATATACACAAAAATATCAATTTTCGGTTTAACTATTTAACCTGTCAAACCCGGTTTTTATGTTGGATTGAATCTTGGATCGAATTAAAGAAAAAAAATGCAATTTCAGTATCTACAGGGTTAGGCATTTGGTATCACCTATGTTTAAAAATCTGTTAAAAGACCAAAAAACATTTTATTGAAACAAAATTATGAAAAATAGCAATATCGATGCTTGAAAGGCAAATGGTCTTATGCGACACATTTCGTGAAATTTATATTTAAACGTCACAAAAGTTTTTTCGTTTTTCCGCGTTGAATAAGCGAAGTTTTAGCTTCCTACTATGATATTTTTGTCGCTTGAGTCAACCGAAAAATAATAAATTGCAAGCCACTTTTTCCTACCAAGCGCCAAAATAACGGATAATTTGAAACAATTGTCGTTTAGATTATTTGGGAAAACAATTTAATCTTATTTGAACCAATTTACTATTCAATTAATTTTTAATATTGGTCGTTATCCTGTTTTGCTACAAAAGAAACCAATCAAGTATTGTCGCTTGAGCTCTTTTACGATAATGTAAAAACATTTAAACTTATTAGCCTATATTTACTAATCAGGTGGTTTTGATTAAAACGTTTTACCTAATTATTTGTATTCAAAAGTAAGGTGGTTAAAACGTTTAACTAAATCATTTATATAAATCTAACGAGGTTAAAACGTTTTACCAAAATGCCAACATTTAATATATGGTTTGTTAAGACCTTTTACCCAAATATAATTTGGTCACTATATTGATTAAGCGATAGCAATTTTGTTATATAAGGCTATGCTGTTGTGTATTTATAGTCATTACAACAAAAACGTCTTAGATTTTATTGTAGCAATTTTGAAATTAAAAAAATGCGCCTGGAAATAAAAATATAAATAATTTAAAACTAAAAAAAAATTTAAATCGTTCTACTGCGAAGTTATTAAACTGTCGCTTATGACCTTTCGCCTTTCAACCATCGATATTAATATGTGCAATTTATGTTTTAAAAATAACATCCTTTAAATGACTTCCTTGACTATCTATACATTTTTGTAATCGGGATCTAAAATTTTGCATAACTCGTTCCAACAATTCTGCTCGAATATTATTTATTTCTTCCAAAATACGTATTTTAAGTTCTTGGATGGTATTGGGACGCCTTTCATAAACATTTTCCTTTAGAGGAAAAAAATCAGGAGTCACCAAATTTTGATATGAAGCGACCGGGGAACATTTCTTGCAACAAAATTCGAGTTTGTCGTGCTGTATCTGCGGTAGCCCCATCTTGTTGGAACCAAATATGATTTTGTCCTAGTCTTCGCAATTCGGGCCGTAAAAATACCCGTAACATGTTAACGTAACGTTCGGAATTTATTGTAACAGTTCTGTTGTTTTCTTCAAAAAAATATGCCCCTATGATACCAAAAATTGAAACACCACACCATACGGTGACTTTTTCATCATGGAGGGGTCGTTCATGAAGCTGTTGCGGATTTACGTCGGACCAATAACGATAATTTTGCTTATTCACATATCCACTTAAATGGAAGTGCGCTTCGTCTGACATCATCAAGAAATTTAACTGGTTTTCATCATTTTCTAAAATTTGTAAAAATTGTCTACAGAAAGCAATACGAACTGGTTTGTCTGCTTCTTTTAACTTGTAAGCAACTTGGATTTTGTATGGGTGGAGGTGCAAATCAGAATGCAGAATTCTTTGCAATGTCCTGTTGGAAATGCGCAACGCAAGTGACTGCCTTGATGCAGATCGATTCGGACTTCTTATCACAGCTTGTCTTACCCGTTCAATATTTTCGGGTGTTCTGACTGTACGTATACCTCCACGAAAATTTGATGCAACATTCCTTCTAACTTCAAAATCCCTTACCCACCTCATTATGGTTTGGCGTGTTGGAATTATTCCGTGTCTTTCCACATTAAATTCGCGACGAAAATTTATTTGCACTTGCACAACTGAATTACTTAATATAAATTGTTTTACGACATAAATTCGTTGATTTATCGGAAATTTGTCCATGACAAATTAAATTGCAACTACTGACATATAGGAATGTGTCACTAAAATTGTCAAAATCAAATTATTATTTCCACAGCGCACTATGATAAATAGATGAAACCAGATGCCTAACCCTGTAATTCCTGCTAAATCTTTTTTAAATCTTTAAAATATCCTTCCCTGTAAAATGGGATAAACGGCATAAACTAAATAACGAAATAAAACTAAAGTAAATATTTTTTCTTTTTCAGACTAAGTCTCCTAGGCAGCGCAAAAATGCCGAGAAGAAAAATCCTGTGGCCACCCATATTGACATTTCTCTTTTGCCTCTCAGTCACTGGTAAGTAAATACGTAAATAAAAGCTTCCGGGATTTCCCCTTTCCTAGATATTTGCTTTGCGTTTTTTCGCATTTAAAATATTTGTGCGTTTACTTTCTTCAATTAGCTTAAAGTGTGGGAGAACGCAGTTATATTTAGGGTAGACTGGGGACAAAAGTAACAGGGTACAATAGTAACAGTCAATATATTTCCGCAATTAGAGCCAGCAACACTGTATCCCACTGACTATCCATATTTTACAGCGTCTTCGACTTATCTATTAGTATTTGTCCAACCCCCAGAGTGAACGAAGGTGCGTTGTGTATAAAATTAATTTTTCGTCCTTAAAAGTAAATTTTCACGTAAGTACAATTTTTAAAATATTTTTACGTTTATGGAATATGACTGAAATATAATATTTGATAATGAATAACTGCTTATTTCTACCTAATATTCTGTTATCATAGAATGATTTTAGCAATTGTTAAATAAGTTACAAGGCTTTAAGAGGCGACATTCAGTGTGGGGATAATTGTAACAACCATGCCCGGAGACGGTTGTAACATACTACAACACTACCAAAAGCTCCCCCGAGAAAAAATGTGATAAGAAAAAGGAAAGTGAGGAAATCAGCCATCTATACTGATACTTCTGAAAAAGAAGCCATCCAATCTGAATAAGATGAAAAACAGAAAAAAAAGTTTTAAAAAATATAGAATTTTCGGTAAAAAATAAAACAAACAAACCTGGTAAGAGAGTTATAAAAAATAATTATAAAAACGAAGAAGTCATGTCATCAAGTGAATATGATGAAGAAGACACTTGTTGTTTAGTGTGTTTAGAGCCGTATAGCTTAAGTAAGGCGGGTGAAAACTGGATGCTGTGTATTGAATGTAAGGGCTGGTCTCATGTAGACTGTACGAAGCAAAATAATTTATACGTTTGTCACAATTGTGAATCTGAATAAATTTAATTAATGATTGCGTTTCACGTTTATTGTATGAAATATATAGTCAATCTCGTACACCTAGTTGTTTCAATAAAAGTAATGTTCAAAGTATTCATTTCTACCATTGTTACAATTGTCCCCCAGTACTGTTACAATTGTCTCGGGGTAGGGGACAATTGTAACACTTTACATGTTTATTAAAAAACAGAATTTTTTGTATTGCTTTCAGTTACAAGAAAAAGTATTCTCGCAAACCGTTGACAATAAGATAGTGTATATACTGATGCAAAGAAATTTTAAATAAACCTTAAAGTTTAACACCCAAAAATATTTAAAGTGAAAATGTTACTTTTGTCCCCAGTCTACCCTACTACAAATGACGAACAATATATTATAAAAAAAATTACTTTTTAAATAATAGCATCAATATTAAAGTCAACTTTTTGGAAAAACACAGCATTTCGGCAGTTAACACCCACATCTGAGGTTAATTATTGCTGATACGGTTTCTTCCTTAAAGTTCCCAGTTCGGTTGGACCATAGCAAGCTAACGCGTCAGGTTTCAAAGACTAAATTTTCTCGGTGTTTATTATTTAAGTTGAACGCGAATAGAATAAACCAGTGTAGGATAATTAAAAATAATATTTTTTACAGTGAAAAAATAACGTTTTTTATGGTGAAAAAGAAACGTTGTATGTATCCATAGCAACAAAAAAAAAATCAGTTTTTTACAGTTGTACCATGTACCGTGCGAGCAAAAATTGTTTGCATCAAAGAGCGCCTTGCATCTAAGGACGTAATGCTTAGCCGTAGAGCCTAATACCTGTTGGGTGTCAGTAACTATCTGAATTAACAATCAATTAGTTATTCCGTCATCTTTAACAGTCGTTACAGATAATTTGATTCATCGCTAATTTTTCCAATTTCTTGAACAATTTATACAATGGGCTTTACGGAACAGCACAAAACATTCATGGTTGAAGGCGTATTTTCGAAACGGGGTTAGAGTAAATGGTGAGTGGCAATACAATTCGGGTTTGTGCATCGACGATTTTCACGAACATTTTCCTAACGTTTCTTTTATTGCTGGGGATTTTATCATTGCCTGAAAAGAACCGTGGCTGTGTTTAGGGAAACAGGTTCTACACAAAACAAAAAAGGAGCAGGAAGACCATCTGTAAGGACAGAAGAACTTGTTGCAAACGTTCGTAAAATAATGCAAAATACGCCAACAAATTGTATAAGACGCCTGTCTCAAGAAGTAGGAAGATCTTATGGAACATGCAGGACTATTCTTAAGAAGCAGCTAAATTTATTTCCTTATAAAGTGCAAGTATTCCAATAATATGTGGTAACATTTCTCCAGAGATGGTCAACACTTTCGAAAATATGAGGAGACGTGTAATATATGCTTGGAGCATGGCGGTGGCCAATTTCAGCAATTTATGTAATTATTTTTCTTTTTCTTTCTGTATATTCTTACTTTGTTAATTTTGTAAACAACAAATTTGTCTACTTATTTTATTACTCATTAGTTTGGCATATTATCATGTCATAATATGAATTTCACAAAGCTTTAACCTAGATTTGGTTAGATATTATCGTCCCCATATCATTGTGATCTAAACCAAGCCCTAAGTTTTTTAATCTAAGCCCTCTTTGATGCAAATAATTTTTGCTCGCACGGTACAAAAAATTGTTTATTTGCTTATTAAAGTATCAAAAAATAACTATTTTATGCGAGAACATTTTCGAATGCATTTTCCAACCTAAGTCATCACTTTTCTTTTTTCCTTACTCGTTTTCTCGGTCGCTAACCAAAATAAATATATTTAACCTCAAACGGCTGAAACAATCTAAAATGTAAATCTAACTAGATAAAAAGGAAAATAAATACACAAGAAAACAACAAGCCGACAATATATTTACAGTAGCAGATTTGTAAAAAAGGTTTCGTATTTTCAGTGGTGCAGTTAAAAACATTTACAAATATTATGCGATAAATGTTTTTCCCCTTGAATACACAATAGTACATATACAGGGTTGGTTGAAACTACCAAGGTTAAATGAATAAATTTTGGTACAGGTGGATAACTTAAAAAATTGAATTAAAAATTGGCAATTGCGACGTTGCCAGATTTTTAGTTTTTTCTGTAACTCAAGGAATGTTTTTTTTTCAAATGTAACACTACTCTTTTTTTTGTTGAATTCGATCCTCCCATCAACATTACCATTTCCTGTCAAATTTTTATCTCAAATAGTTCTATGGGAAAAAAGTTAATTAGTTACAACTCTAAAATTTAAAAAAATCGTTTTAAATAATGTAAAAAGGAAGGTTGGTAGACATAATGTACCCAATAGTATCGATTTCATAATTAAATTAATGTAGTGTACTATAATAATATGTAAGTAATTTTTACTAGCTATGTTATTGTTAGTAGGTTTGTTGTTATTATCGTTATCGATACCATTAGGTACATTATATCTACCAACCTTCCTTTTCACATTATATGAAACGTTTTTAAATGGAAATAGATTGGATTTTTTTTTTTATTTTAAAGTTAAAGAAATATTTCATCTAAATATCTTAATACCTAAATTAATTTTACAAGCTCACAATGTCACAAAATGTCAGAACGTGAAACAATGAAGATTTCTTACCTTAAAAGGTAAAAAAAACATTAATGATTTATCATTTCCACTGATTTTTTTTTAAAACTTTTAACAGTCGCCATTTTGAAATAGCTTGACAGAGTCGCGCCAAAATTTGTGAGCATACTGTACGAGATATAAGCTTTCAAATGATGCATCACAAGCTGTATGTTTCCATTAAAAAAAAATATCAATGTCGTCGTAACTTTGACAAATAATGTCTATAAAAAAAAACGAATTAGGTCAAAATGTGAGCAAATATAAAACTAAATTGACGTGTCCGAGCGTTTTCCTCAAAATTTACAGGTTTAGGCTATATTAATTTTATTCCGGAAATCTGGGCAAACCTGTATTTATTTATGAGAGCACAGTCATACTTTTAGTTCCGCTGCTATTGACAACGGAAGGAAAAAGTACTTTTTTTAAGACCAACCAGAAAATATACACTTTCTGGACAATTTTTCGTCCAGAAAATAACGTTTTATCGATCAAGACCGGAAAATGGACGCGAGGGACCGGTAAAAGATTTTTCCGGTCCCTGTTTTTTCATTTTTCCAATCGCTCCTTGATGATACAATCTACCTTGATTTCGTTACTATGATAACAACATTTCGATGAATTGTCGAGTGACAGTTCGTTGATTTTTAATTTGTTGTTTATGACAAACTTGTTTCGCGAGTGCGCAAATTTGAAAATATGAATTTAGATTTTGCCGACACGGAAAATGAGATTCCAGAAGAAATTTTGGAAGCAGCAAGGAAAGCGACTTACGGTATATTGCCAGTAAAATCAAAAGCCCGTTACGGGAAGTCATATAACGCATTTAAAAATACTATAAAATAAAATTAAATGTATATCGAAGTGTCGGTCTTTAAAAAATTATTGTACCTCACGCAACCAAAAATTAGTGTTTTGCAGGTCTCTCCAAAATGCTTGTATCGACCTGAAAAACACTACTTTCCGGTCTTGTAACGTAAATTACTATTTCTTCCGCTGCCAATGGCAACCGCCTTATGACAAAGAAGCAGAACTAACGTAATAAAATGTCAGGTTTATTGACGTTTGTTGGAAAATATAATTATTACTAAGCCACCAGCCCAAGTTTTACTAAGTTGCGTTTTCTTTGACGTACCGTTAACTTTTAACCCATTTTTATTATTACTCGGGGAAACCATTAAATTTGTACCCCTTGAGCAATATTTCCTAAGCCAATAATACGAAGTGGAATGGTATTATTCCACAGCTTTAATATCCTGTCGGGCATATTTAACTTTTCATAGATCTCCGATAGCTACATTTAATAGAACATCGAAATAATAAAGCCGACATTGTACACATCCTAATACCTTTGAAACAATTAACATTGAACAACCTAAATTAACATTCAATTATAAAACTTACAATGGATATATTTTCTACACTAAAGAATATATCGCATGTAAACAAAGCCATACAGGAATAGACATGTGCACTGCAACATTATCATTTCACGAATGCGAAAATAAACAGGTCCTGGTTATAAAATTTAAGTTTTTGATCAAAAAATTGTATAAGTTGACCTTCAAAACCAAAGAAGAGATAGATCGAACAGCTAAACAACTTGCGCAAAGCAGATGGACAGGGCTTACAAGTTGTAGCATCTCCAGGCAATTGTGGCCTTTACTACTTGATAACAGGAGAACCGCAGCGCTATTACAGCATAGTCGTAAGGAGCTAAGAAACATCACTGCCGTAGTCACCGGACATTGCCTGTTCGGTAGACACGCTGAACACGTATGCAAATACCAATTAACGACATCTGTAAAAGTTACAGAGATGAAGAAGAGGAGGAAAGTATTCAGCATTTCTTGTATGAATGCCTCGGCCTCGCGAGAAGAAGGTTCAATGCCCTGGGCGAACCATTTTTTAATGATCTGACGGAAGTGAGCAGCCTGCAACTGGGTCGACTTACTAAGTTTATAAACAGCAGTGGCTGGTTTAAATGAACTGTCAAGATTCTTCTACGATCGCGTTAACCATCAGGAAGCCGATGCGGATAGGTTCCGCGGAACATGTGTGGTACCACAACGGTCCTTATAGGACTACGTGTGACTGTTTGGACAATGCCAGATGTCTGCCACTCTAACCTAACCTAACCTCTTCTTCATCTTCTTCAGCCTATATTGATCCACTCCTGGATGTAGGCCTCTTCCAAATATTTCCATGCCCTTCTGTCTCTAGCAATCTGAAGCCAGTTTTTTCCTGCGATATTCCGGATATCGTCCCGCGATCGCCTCTGTGGTCTGCCCACGCTTCGCTTGGTCTCTCTCGGGCGTCACACCAAGGTCCTGTGCGTTCACCTATGTTGGTCTTGTCTCGCTATATGGCCGGCCCATTGCCATTTCATTCTTGCCACGATTCTCAACACACTCATTACCCCAGTCCTTCTCCGGATTTCATCGTTCCGAATCCTGTCCCTCAGGGATATTCCAAGCATGGCCCTCTCCATTGCTCTCTGTGTAGTTTGCATTTTGTCAGCCGATTTGCGGGTAATGGACATTGTCTCGAGTCTGTACGTGAGCACCGGCACCTAACCTAACCTAACCTAACCAGTGCAGACAGTGACCCAGGAAGAGAATGATATCGGAAACTGATGCCGATGAATTAAATCAAAGGATTTATAGGTGCGAATGGTGTTTCGTGAAGAAACAAGTCCAATACTGACCCATATGGAGGAAGATTCTGAGGTTAATTCTGTTTGTAAGCTTGTAGCTCCCATTTCGCTGATATTATCCAGATGAAATGAGTTTGGAAAAACGTTGATTACTAGGAATACTTGCCACGCATCTGTTTCGCCACTACTACCACTAACTATTGTAGTCCCTAAGCAATATTGCGTACGCCTACAATGATGCGGTATCTATTATTCCATAACTTTATTACCCTGTAGCCTGTAGCGCTAATTTACGTTTCATAGATCACTGATAGCTAAATTTAATAGTACATCAAAACAATACGTCAGACATTGTGCAAATTCTAATATGTTTGAAACAGTCGGCACTGTTAATCTGCATTGTAGGTCGGTGCGTCACAAACACACAATTATATGGAACAATAAAGGTCGGCTTGTGAATAGAATTTTGACTTTTGTCTACGAAGACGGTTATTATTCAACGTTTAGTACTGTGCAGCTTAATTATTTAATCGGCCTAATAAATACTGGTATACGTAAGATTAAAATATTTGTTTGGCTTTTGAAGTCGACTATTGTTCTCTACAGGGTGCCACAGATTCTTTAATAATAATAATAATAATAATAATAATAATAATAATAATAATAATAATAATAATAATAATAATAATAATAATAATAATAATAATAATAATAATAATCAAGATGTTTATTTGTGCCGAAATATAAAATATAACAACAAAAAATAACTATTGGTGACAGTAACATACGCGCGAGCAAAAATTATTTGCATCAAAGGGGGCTTGCATTAAAAAACGTAGGGCTTGGATTAGATCACAATGATATGGGGACGATATATCTAACCAAATATAGGTTAAAATTTTGTCAAATTCATATTATGACATGATATGCCAAACTAATGACTAATAAAATAAGTAGACAAATACAAATTTATTTTTGTTGTTTACAAAATTAACAAAGTAAGAATATACAGAAAGAAAAAGAAAAATAATTACATAAATTGCTGAAATTGGCCACCGCCATGCTCCAAGCATAAATTCACACGTCTCTTCATATTTTCGAAAGTATTGACCAGCACCTCTGGAGAAATGTTACCACATTCTTAAATAATACTTCCTTGTAATTGTTCTAAATTTGCAACTGGTGTTTTGAAAATAGTGTTCTTTAAATGAGGAAAAAGGAAGTAATCCATAACCGTTAAACAAGGTGATCTAGGTGGGAATTCAATGTCTGATCGAAAACTGATCAATCTGCCGTCGACAAAATTGCGTAAGTAGTTAATACCGTCCTGTTGAAAATATCCAAAACGTAGTTCGTCGTCAAGTCATTGCTCCACAAATGGATTCAAAATATTGTCTCTATACCGCTGTGCGATCACTGAGTCATGAAAAAAAATAGGACCAACATTTCTTCTTCGGGAAACAGCTAACCAGACACAATTTTTTTTGAGGGTGCAATGTGGACAAAAAAATGGGGATTTTCACTACTCTTCATGCGTATATTCTGAGAATTGACATAACCGCAGAGGTGGAACCAGGCTTCATCCGAAAAAAATGGTTAGGTCTAATAAATCATTTATTTCCAATAAATTTTGGGTAAACCATTGAGAGTGAGTCTTTCAAAATCTGCGGCTTGTATTTCTTGAAATACTTGCATTTTATGAGAAAATAAATTTAGCTGCTTCTTAAGAATAGTCCTGCATACAGATGGTCTTCCTGCTCCTTTTTTGTGTTGTATAGAACCTGTTCCCTAAACACAGCCACGGTTCTTTTCAGGCAATGATAAAAATCCCCAGCAATAAAAGCGACGTTAGGAAAATGTTCGTGAAAATCGTACATGCCCAAACCCGGATTGTATTGCTACTCACCATTTACCCTAACCCCGTTTCAAAAATACGCTTTAACCATGAATGTTTTGTGCTGTTCCGTAAAGCCCATTGTGTGAATTGTTCAACTAATTGGAAAAATTAGCGATGAATCAAATTACTTGTAACGACTGTCAAAGATGACGGAATAACTCATTGATTGTTAATTCAGATAGTTACTGACACCCAACAGGTATTAAGCTCAACGGCTAAGCATTACGTCCTTAAATGCAAGGCCCTCTTTGATGCAAATAATTTTTGCTCGCACGGTATGTAGTTTACTTCCTCCATTTGCTGAAAGTGGCAAAATAATATATGTACTTAATTCGCGAAAATGATTATCGTTTATCAAACGGTTCTCTGTGTCAAACATTTTGACAAAACCCATATTGGCCTATTATTGCTTCAAAAAGTTCTTCTTACTTTTATTTATAAGGAAAAAACAAAAACCTATGTTTACATGAATCCAATTGTAAACCAATAATTATTTTATAATGTAATTATTAGTCTGGAAGTCTTTAGGCATTAAAATTATATATCGGCAACATTGTAATCAACCTAGAATGGTTAAAACAGGCGAAAGGGAGCCTCATCAAACCAGGCTTTATTTCATTGAGTTGTGGGTATACTGTAAGTTAAATTTTAAAGCCCGGACCTGTCTATCTTCCCATCCGTTAAATGAGAATTTGCAGTGCGAGTACCGATGTGTACTGAGCTTTATTTATATGCGCAATACCATACGTTTGCGACCTTAGTGATTAGGTTTGCTAATCTAAAGATATACGTCTATGGTCATGGCACAATATATTTCAGTCGTAAATCTAAGATCGTTTAAAATACGTAGTTAAACCAAAGTTCAATAGTCATTTCCAAATCCGGAGCTGCCTTTTCCTGAGAGAACTTTACGGCCTTCAAAAAGGGGGGAAACTACTTAATTTTATGGTGCCCAACTCTATTACCTAGCGTAGTTAAAACATACTTTTGGAAGATTAGCCAAAATTACTTAACTTTCCAACAACTACTATCAGTGTCCCGAATAAGACCTCAGAGGTTTAGGGGCGGTCTACTCAAATAAACCCTCGTTTTATAAGTTCCGAAATGTCGTTTTTATAAGACCTTCGTTGGTTGAGAAAGGACAACAACTTATGTTTATTGTGATGGTTAATCTTTGACATTTAATAGAACGCACGATCCTTTTTTGCGACTGTTAGGTTCGAAATGACGTTTACAAGAAGGTGCCTTAAGATCCGTACACCTCATCTCGTGCGCAAACAAAAGTTAATTTTTATGGGTAAAAAAATGCGTTTGTATGCACGGCTCGTCTGTAAGTTTCTTGGCGCACAACAGGGATGGGCATGCGCACAACTCTCTTGTTATTAGGTTTTCCCTCGATTATTTCGTACACCTATCAATTTCGCCTTTTCGTCCAATCAAACCGTCTCGTTTTAACCAATCAGCTAGTATAATAGTTATAAAACTACGTGGGATTTTAGCGATTAAACGTAGCCAGTTCTGTCACAATAGTTCGAAGTATAAATCAATGTCAATTATTTTTTTTATAACTTTTTCGGATAATTTCTGATATTTGAATACAATAACATTAGTACTATATTTATTTACCTACTTGTTTTTATATTATTATGCACCCATGCCAATTTATTCCAATAAAGTTGCTATTCTTTATAAATTACACCACATTTTAAAAATACTTGTCAAATGTCATTTATTATAGAACTCATAGAAAATTCTGACTTCTGCTTATAAGGCTGGCAACCAAACATATAATAATTATAAACTTAATTATAATTGTATGTTTGGTTGTCAGCAGTAAACTGTTTAGAAATATATAAAACATTATTACTCAATAGATATGGATGGGACATTCATCGTCATCTAAATCCAAAATTTAATGGCTTCGAAATGCTCTCCGTGAAATATTGCGGCCTTAATCCTTGTTTCCCACCGGGTAATTACAGGTTCTGGAGGTAAACTAACTCCTGGTAATCTCTCCTTACACAATTGCACTCTTAGAGGTGCTTTTAGTAACATTTTTTTTTATATTTGAAATAAATTTATTTTGTGTTAAGCAGGTAATAATAACGCCTTATTAAGTGACAATAAACAACCCCTTTCAATATACCTGCAAACCAAAAAAATGTAAATATAATTATTATAATCTTTAAATTGGAAAATCCCTGAAATAAGTACCGAACTGGACATTAAACCTTTAACGTTTTAAATTTTTTGATAAAGCCGAAAACATAAAAATATGCTATTAAAATAATAATTTATGAAAAATATGCATTTTATTATAAAATTGAGAAAATATGCAAAAATGCACATGCATGCAAATTATTTGTTAAAAACAAATTGCATAAATTCTTCATAATATTATTCTTCGATAAAGATGTGATTTCTATAGATAGCGTTCGTATTGTATTTAAACCTTAAAGATTCCGTCCTATAACCTCTTAAACCCTATTCACAGTAGACTATACACCTGGGTTCGAATACCCAAGGGCATCGCAAAACTTTTCCAATTTTAAGGATTTTCTCGGATACCACAAAAAACATTTCAAGAGTAAATTTACGATGCTTTAGTCCTTTTTGGGGATTAAAATTACTGCCTACGCGTTTCGTCAATGATTAATATTATGAGGCCTTGTGGATTACAAAAGTTGAATAACCTGCTATTTCTGATGATGTTTGTTATATTAAACGAGAAGGCGTAACATAATCCTTTAAGAGTTCTAAAGGATAATACATCTATTGTTTGAGTATTTATTCGTATAAAAGTTGAGTTAAATAATGCTATGTTAAAAAAATTATGAATTTTGATTTAATATTTAAATACTTCTTTTACAACTTTACAAAAATTAAGAACTCTGCGAGCATATTTATAGATTACTTTGTAGGTTAGGTTAAAAGTGAGTGGGTTACAGCTAACCCTCCACTGCGACCATGCGATCTATTGTGGCTCACACCTTATATATATTTCCCCCAATAGGTCTAACTTTTTGATGAAGTTAATAATTATGGTATTGGGAGAGACATCTTTCATGTCATACGGCAGCGAAGTCATCTCGCCAAATAGGGCGAATTTGATCCTTCCTGCTGCGGGGCAGGTGCACATTACGTGTTCTGCTGTTTCTGCATATTTCATGCAGAGCCGGCATTCATCAGTTGGGGCTAATCCAATTTTATTCATATGGTGTCGCAATGTGCAGTGGCCGGTGTACAATCCCACTAAGGTAGGTGAAGGGAATACGCCCATGTTGGTTATATGCCCAGCCGCTGTATTTTTAGGTAGTTTGAATTTTCGACTACAGATGGCTGATACGGTGCTTACGATAACCTTTACGGCCAAAGTTACGTGAATCCGATGTAAGTTGCATTCAAACAGCCGTGAGTTTCGCATGGTGTTTGATTAGAAGGTATCTGTTATTAAACGGGGTCAGTTTAAATCGCTTGATAATGTGCTATAATCTAATACTTATATTGAGATAAATATATCAATGGAAAGCTTGTTTCTTTATGATTCTTTTGACATATATTTGTCTTAAAAATAATTTGATATTATACCAAAAATTAACAAAAATGTTGTTCACGTACCATATAGGTAATATGCCCATACCCAAGTGAAGTTAATATGCCCCCTGGGCGTATTACCTGTACTAATTTTTAATTGGATATTTCAGATGTTTATTACATAATTATATGATATTATTATGTGTCTTTAATTTTTATTTAATAAGTAAAAAAGATTAAAGCAACCTTGATACGTTTCTCTTACTTTACAGAGCTGCGCATATTACCAACACCCCATGGGCATTTTACCAACATGGGTTGCTAATATGCCCAGTTTGATTGTTTTTAAAAAAGTTGTAAAAAGGGTAAAAAACAAAAAAAAAATTTAGAATTATTTCCAAAAACTGTTACAATAGCAGAAAATTAATTTATCTCTCATAGAATGAAAACAACATGTATTTTTTTTGTATTTTTTATTAATGAAAGCGCTTAAGAGGGGCATATTCACCTCACCTACCTTAGTGCCTCCAGGCATGATCTGTTCAGCAAAAGTAGTTTGTCAGTTAGTTGTTGGTTTATATGGCTGTATACAAATGCTTTTGAGTGTGTTAGACCTGGTAGATTTAACCAGTGTCTTTCTTATTTGCATTTTGCTTCGGCTAGTATTGTTTTCTTGGCCTTAGCATGAGATATACCTATTACCGGCTCGAGTCCTGTGAATTTTAGGGCTGCGCCTCTCTTAGCGAGCTTGTCGGCAGTCTCATTACACTTCAGGCCCATGTATCCCGGTATCCATACTAGGGTAATTCTGTTGTTCAGACTTAGTTCGTATGGTGTTTCATGACAGCTCCACACCGTGTATTCCACGGGTCACGTTGTCGGACAAAAACTCTGTCAAATTCTAGACCAAGAATATGTTTTACACTTACCCAAGTTTTTCCCAAATTGTAAAAATCAATACAAGTTATATACTAACTAATATTTTACTTGAGGTTAGGTACGCGATAACATCGAACAATTTTCTATACTCAAAATCTGATAGGTTTGCAACTACTAAAAATGCCAAAAATAACTAACTTATTTCCCAAGTTGATCAAAAATTGAGAAGAAATTCCAATTTTTTGGCAAGAATTAGTGGCAAATTTTAGTTGATTACACGTAAAAATAAATTGAAGGTCAACTTTTACAATTTCTTGAGCAAGAACTTTAATTTTAAAGCCCGGACCTGTCCATTTTTCCATTCGTCAAATGATAATGCTGCAGTGCGCATGTCTGATCGTGTGTAGCTCTGTTTACATGCGCAAGACTATAAATTTGCCACTTTCGTGATTATTGTGGGCTTATCTAAAGGTAAATATCTATGATCCGGTCCTGTCTCTTTAACCAACTTCGTAACGTAAAATAGACTAAATTAAGAAAAAATATATTTTTGGTGCCCTATATCCCTTTTTCAAAGTTTGTGACTATAGCGTCCGCTAGGTTAAAAATAACGCTTACAACATAAGTACGAAATAATATTATGTTAAAAATATTATAACAAATTCCCAGTATATTTCTTATCGAAGACTCTTTATATCGTACCTACTCCTCATTTAAAAAACAATAAAAATTTTATGAATAACATTTTAAAAATAGATAACCAATTAAAAACTTCGCAAAACACCTCATCATTTTCATTTGACAAAAACTGCTTGTTGTTTTTAAAAACGATTTTATTTTTTGAAATATTTAGAAAGTCAGTATTGTTAAAGCAGAGTTTGTTTTGCTTTGTTTGCAATTAAAAGTTTATGAAGTTATATGAAAACGTTTTAAAAATAGAAAGGCGTGAAAGGTGAAAAACGTTTTAAACAGTGTAAAAGGTGAAAATATGCTGATTATTTAGGATGCTTACCAATGAACCTATTGAAATATGTTTTCAAATTAAACTGCAATGCAATAGCTATAGGCTTAAAGATAACATATTGTTAGAAATCAAATGCAGCAGACTATAAACAAACAATAATGAAAATTTACAAGTTTACATTTTAAACAAACAATAATCCAAATATTAGTATTAGTTAGTAGTAGTAGTAGTAGTGGTAACATGTTTTATTTGACAAAAAGCTACAATTAAATATTTTTTAATAAAATTTTTTAACACATTTTTCTAGATTTATTTTTAAATTTTAAAACACAACCTTCTTCTAACAAAAACAGACAGAAAAGTTAAACATTTTGCAAATTGTACCAAATCTTAAGTATCATTTTGTTTTTTAATTAAATGCAATTTTAAAGTTTTTTAAACAGTTTTAATGATTTTTGAAATTTAATAGAATTTTCCAAATTATTATATTCTATCAAACTTTTATAAAAAATAGATTTATAAGCTAATGTTTTAGACACTCTATTCACATAAAAAGTTTGATTAGTTTATGTTTTATAATTATGATGGTCTTAATTAAAAGAACAACATTTTTTTTAACAATCAGGCAATAAAATATTTTTAATTTTATGTATAAAGATACATTCTAAATAAAAAATTAAATTTCTGACATTCAGCCAATCTAAATTTTTCAACATTAAATTTTTGTATATTTGTCACAATTTAAAATAATCCGCATTGCCTTATTTTGTAAAATTTGTAATTTATCAAATATTTCCTCATAAGCACAATATAAAATGGAAGAACAATAAAGAAAATGTGGTAATATAATAGTATTAAGGTGGGAGTATCAACATGCTTGCCAACCTGTAACCTATTTCGCGTACATTTATTTATGTTTTCTAGCTTTTACACAAAATTTAAATAAAATCAGTATCGACTTTATATTCTATAGGTTATAATTGACATATTTAATAAATACCAAGGAATTTCATAACTTTTAGGAAAATTGTATAGCGAAAAATATCGGGTAAGATTTTTTTAACATTATTATGTAATTTTTCTTTCACTATACAATTCTCCCCAAATTAGCAAGAAAATAAATAGATATTTTTGTAATATATCAGATATTACCTAAGTAATGTGCCGACAATACTGATTTAATTTAAATGTTAGTCAATAAAATAATAAACTTGAAAAAATAACGCGAAATAGGTTATAGGTTGGTAATGGATTGAACGACGTTAAGAATGCCACCTTAAATACAATTTTTTTTTAGAAAACAAGCTTAAATTAGAACTCATTCTTTTAAAATAACCTGCTTTTCCGGCGATCTTGGATATAACACTTTCAAAATAATTAAAAAATTTTAATTTTGAAGCAATGATTATCCCTAAATATTTAAAACTGTTTACAAATTCCAATTTTTCACCATCAATTGCAACATTTATATTTTGACAATTTAAATTATTACCCACAACCATACATTTAGCTTTTGAAATACTTAATTTTAATTTATTTACTTTTAGCCTACTTAATAATATATGTATCTTAGAATTTAGGGTATTTCGACCATCGAAAATATTTAAAACATTAATGTAAATGATGATATAGTGTCCGCGAAAATAATTAAAAGAAAAAGAAAATATAGTGGCATATCGGACAAGTGTGTAACTATTTTTTATATTGGAATACACAGGGATCCAAGTTCAATGGATACCCTGGGGCGGGTAGACCACGACGGCCGTTTCGTCCTTATTAGGACTCGACGGGCAGCCATGACCCAAGCAATTCCAAGAATGACGGAAAAATGCACTAAAAGCCTCCTTGCAAAACCAAGGCGGTCATCAGTGCCCGTCGAGTCCTAATAAGGACGAAACGGCCGTCGTGGTCTACCCGCCCCAGGGTATCCATTGAACTTGGATCCCTGTGTATTCCAATATAAAAAATAGTTACACACTTGTCCGATATGCCACTATATTTTCTTTTTCTTTTAATTAATGTAAATATTAATTAAATATAATAAATATTCAAATTTAAAATTAATTAATCTACAATTTTACTGACGATAAATCACCGGTGGCATGATAATATAAGCCTGTGAGGTAACTGCCCAAGACTGGCATATTTTTTAACACGACCGATAGCGGCCGGTTCTTATTTTCATTACATAAGCAAGATGAATCAATCCCTTTTCTTATATAACTTAAATAAATCGATAATATTTAAAGTGTTTCTCACACGACCAATCCTGAAATAGACTTCGCTCTCGAAGTCCCAATTTTGAAATAACTGAGGCTTGGTAATTGAGTTGGTAGCTTCAATTGCTGTTTCCTCGCTGTTGGTGGATGACAATGATTAGTATAGAGCCTCTAAGTCTTACAATATTAAGTATCTCACATGGTGTTGGGGCTTTTTATGGCGGAAAATACCGTGTAAGGCGTCCGAGGTATTTATAAAACTATAATATTTTACCCTAAAGAACTCGTAATTCATTTTAGAATAATGTTTGTGTAGTAGATAATAGTTAAAAAAATATGTTAACTTATTTTTCACGAAAAATATACACTTTAGTTCAAGAATATACTACCAAAATATCTCATACACAGAAAAAAGCCTTCTATTTCTTATAAGAATTCACATACTTTTTATACAAATGTTTAATACTATATTATGTGACAGCAACGCGCTTTTCTACTGTAAGACAACGAAAATTGCTAGACCGTTATGTAGTGATAATATCACGGTAATTTCGCCAATGGAAAATAGGAGTTAATGCACCATAGAATGATTTATAGCCATTATTGCTCTAAATACTCACAGTAATTTATCAAGTTATATTGGGTATATTGTAATCTAGTTTTATATACTGTATAACTTCCGACTGGCAGTTGTAATGAAACATGACATTATTCATAATAATATTTGCTTGTTACGGTTAATAAAACATTAACTTACCATGCGCTAAAAATTAGTACTGTAGTTCTCAAAAATGTATATAGCTTCTAGTGTGATATTGTTTCTGTTGTTTAACATTGTATCTATGTATAGTGTTTCTTAGGTCAATTTAATGACATTAAACTGTGGGAATTTCCTAACCAATGGCGTTCCACACAAATAATTAATATGCGTATACACACTTATAAGTTTGTTTTACTTTAGGTGTTTGTACATACTACACTTTATAAACCCACTGTATATATAATAATATTATATTAAAATAATAAATATAAGGTAACTCAAAAATTCTATATACAAAACTAAAATCAGAAAAATAAACCCGACACGGCACGACACTGCTCAGAAAATGCTTTAATTTTTTTACCAGAACTTCATTCTCGTCAACCAGACTCCGGCCCGTTCATCAAGGCCTAACCACGTATATTTTATCTCCGTCTCTTCCACGCCATCGGCGGTCACTGGCCTATCTCTGTCTGACAGAATCGATCGTCAGACGGGCCGGGTACCGGTTCAGCTTATATCCTGGCGCTTGCAATCGTAACAAATTACATTCTGTTGCCAATTCTTCAAAATTTTCGGATTTTTAAGCACAGGGTAAGTATATACGAGAAACAAGGATTTGTTAATTAGTTGTTTTTAAACACTGAAAACACTTTTTGTCTTGATTTCAGTTATATTGTTTCTTAAGGACTAAAGAATGTATTATTATAACAATGAATGGCTTGTTATTTTTTTCTGTCACACTCAAAACTCCTCGGTTTAAAGTATATTTGCAATTACTGACTAACAATTGAATACTGATATAAATGAAATATATTTAATAAAAAAACTTAAAGAATTGAAGAAGAAAGATCTGACAACCCTGGTTGTGCGGTCGGTCTCTTTGAGACTGTTTACCGCCGTATGGAATGATTGGAATGTCCTCAAACTGAGATTGGATAAATAATACATGAATCTATTATTTATTTATTTATTTATTTATTTATTTATTTTACACCATTTCACAGTTACAATGAACCAATTAACAAATGGGTATATAGGCTGTTTAAAATAAAATAGGCAATAATATAACAATAATTCAAAAATGTAAGATAACAATTTAGACTTAAATTATTATATTGATACGGATTAATTATGCCTAAAAAGACACTAACACGCTAATTTAGATTTATACTGGATAAACCACAGCTAAAAATGTCAAATCTATTTTGGTGCAGATTGTATGTGTTGCACAATCGATAAATAGGGGAGTATTTACAGATATTGGTACGCGCGGTTGGTACATAAAAAGTGTGGGAATTATTATGCAACATGGTTTACTAAGATGGTAGAACTCATCCATGGATTATAAAGTCCAATACTAATGATGGGTTGTGCGAAATAAGAATTTTCTATTGCTTTATCTGACATGCAAAGTTTAAAAAAAATTAAATACAAAGTAAAAAATAAATTAATTGAAACCAGTATTGGTACGACCAATAAAATTCAAATTCATACAGGACAGCTAGAAGACTCCGAACAACGATGTAACTGCGCAACAAATACGTTACCTACAAATACTAATAAAACGATGAGGGGCAATTGCCGATCGCTACGAACCCCCACCAACGTATTGTCAATTATAGGTTCTAAAGGATACAATTCGTTTTTGAGGACGCTGTTCTGCTTTCTTAATTTTAGAGAAAGCGCTTTACTGGGAACAAAATGCTTCGCATTGAGAAGATAAATTTATTTCTTAACAAAATTGCTGTATTAAAAGTCGTTCATTATTCAACAAGACTGTGCTTCTAATGGAACTGATTACTACCAATAAAAACACTGTTCTAGCAAATCTGCAATTGATATACCTAACACTAAAGCGGGTTTGATACACCACCAACTTATTTAATATCGTTAATATAAAATAAGCTACCAATACAAACTTGTCCTAGCAAATCTGTGGTAATTAGATTATTTTCCTCAGTGTACATTCAAATAATATGTGTTAATCAACGACAGTGCCATTATGACGTATTTATCATTATCATTTAGATGTCATTATTACCTTCATAATAGCACTCAATGCCATTATGAATTCATAATAACATCCAAATGTTAAGATACAAAAATAAAAAGAAAGTCGGTGCAAACTATTTATTTGTTATTATTACATAGAAAAACGGATTGCATTTATTTATTGTAAACATCCGAAGGGACACTTTCGGATTCAGAATCTCCCATATTTAAATTATTTTTGGCCAACACTTTGCATACAATAGAAAATTAGACGGCAATATAATGACGTTGTCAAAATCGAAATTGAAACAATCAAAAATGCGGTTACCATGATATCGACTAATATGGACACCTGAAAATTTTAAAAATTACGAAAACGTTATCTGATATCAATGAAATTTAGACGAATAAAATCTATTTGCACTGTCGTAGATTAAATTTTGAATGATACGCGTTCGATATGAACTTTGTTAATGAAACGTTTCATTATGGTCAAGGGCGTCCATAGAGCGTTTTTCAGGGGGGGGCAAAAACTTAAACAATATTTTTTTTTATATATGACTAATTATTTAACATATAGGTACCTTATGCTTAACGGAACCTACAGAATTCGTAAAAAATAAACACAAAATTACAATTTATAAGTTTTCATCATAAAATAAAAATGTTAAATTCCTAGACGTCTTGCCAAACTCGTTTACTTTTTTTATTAAATTTTCTTTATTTTTTTATAAATAATCATAATCAGTTTAGTGATATGTTGGTCTCTACTAACTAACCACTGTACTATTCAATATTTACAGGCGCGGATCCAGAACTTTGCTTTTGGGGGGGGGGGGGGGTGGGGGTCATCATGATATAAATGAAGTTAAAATTCGCCGCAGGTGAAAAATTTTTGCGACCACGCCCAAAATTTGACAGAGAATGCGCTATAGGCGAGAAAATTTTCAATGATAATTTTTACATTAAAAAGGATAATATATGCATGTAAATTAATGTTAAAGTGAATTCAAAAAAAGAAAAAATATAACTAATTTATGGTATAGTAATGTTGTCATGAATCTTGTGAAAAAGCTGCAGAGGTAGTCAAAACAGTAAATTCATTTATTTATTTTCTGTTTTGGGGGGGGGTCATGGTCTAGTGGTTAGCGCTACAGCCTTACAGATCGTAGGCCCGAGTTCCATTCCCGGTGCCGGCAACGTCGATGTTAAATTTGGAATTTGGTTTAAGAGGTGGCGCCGTCTTTCGGAAGAGACGTTAAACTGTGGGCCCCGTGTCATGGATGTTGGCACGTTAAAGAACCCTACCCTCGACAAAGAGGGATTCGGCAAAATTACCAGATAGTGTGTGACAAATTCCCTGGCGTCGGTGATTGGCCTCGTTGCGGAAAAAGGCCGACGTAAAATAAATAAATAAAAAAAAAAAAAAAAAAAAAAAAAAAAGATTCTGAAACAACGCTGCTTTGACTTCTAAAAAAAAATTTAGTAAAGCCAATTTTTTTTTGGCGAAAATGGTGTACAAGTTCTAGAAAATACGAGAAAATACAAGGAAAATACAGAAAATACGAGAAAAATTAAGAAAATACATGGAAAATACAGAAAATACGAGAAAAATTAAGATAATACAAGGAAAATACAGAAAATACGAGAAAAATTAAGAAAATACAAGGAAAATACAGAAAATACAAGGAAAATACGACGAAGAAAATTCGGCAATATGGAAAATGGTGTACAAATTTTTCTCAGTTAATTACCCCTCGATTTATACTGAATTATGAAATAAAATAGTAATGTGGTCGCCTAGGGGGGGGGGGGCAAGTGCCCGTTTTGCCCCCCCCCCCTATGGACGCCCTTGATTATGGTGTTCATATCGAACTAGTATCATTAATAACTATTCTTTTTTTGGATGTATGAGATAAAACAATGCTAATCGGAATCGTTTTCTTCTTTTTCAAATCGTAATTTTTAACTTCCGCTTACTTAAAACAGACAAATCCCATTATCTTAACATTAAGACGTTTTATTGAAATAAAAAGCGGTTGTGTGGGGCGGAGTCGCCATATTTCTCTTAAAACTTCTGGAGATATGTTAAATTATGTAACGCTCTGAACTTTCCTCGCCGTGGAAAAGAGTCTGGAAAATGTTGGAGAATGGCTGAGAGTAACGTTTATCGCCGCACGGATCTGGCAAGAAGACTTTACGGTATCATAAAAAGTACCTTACGGTCGCGTAATTCTGACTTGTCCAAAAAACTTTAAAACTCAAACTGTTAGTGCGCTGCACAGTGCAAGGCGCACACATATAACTATCTTTTGGAATAACCAGAGCTGTAATTTGGAATCCGTTGCCGGAACATATTTTTGCACTAAAATATTTAAGCGAAAGACGAAAGACAGCCGTAAAATAGCCGTGTGCTGAAAACTGCTTGCGATATCGTTGATATAACATATAAAACATTTAGGGACAATTCTTGCTGTATATCAATTTTTTTGGTAAGAACTTTTATTAGTAGTAGGGGGTGTTTAATTTATTTTTCTAGTACCTTACTAGAAAACTTAATTTTCAACCCCTGAGCTAGGGAGGAAAATGCCTCTTTTCCTCCCTCTCATTTTTTAAACATTTTTACATTAGCAAGAGTTTTTTTACCTCGTCCAGCCCTATTTGATTTTGTAGGAAAAATATTTATAAAAGTTTTCACATTATCACCATATTTATTTTTTGAAATTAAACAACAGTAAGTATCTATAACAGATGAAAAAAATTAACGGCTTAAATTAATTGTACAATTCGTCAAATTATTAAAAGTTATCCTTCCGGAAAAGCCACTTTCCGCTGAAATATTCACTACTCCTTCTTGGTCACAGACAGCACATAGCATCTCATCAGTCGTATTTTTAATTGAATGTTTAGATCTCGGCAGCAAAAAAGTTTCTTCATTCTTGTAAATGTGTTTCTGGCTTGTTCGATTCTGATTCGTATTTCTTGGGACCTGTCATTGTTTTCATTACTTATTGATAACTTCCTAGGCTTGATAAGCTTGACTTTTTAAAAGAAGCGTTTTTATTGGTCTGCGATATAACGTAATCATTCAATATAAAATACATCAAACTTTATTAAAAAAATATAAGTATGAGCCCCAATTTCTCCACAGGTTATTTAAAACTTAGTACAAAAAACACACATTGATTCCGGTCTGCATAATATCACCCGCAGGATACATGATCGTCCTGTATATTTAAAATTGAATAAAAATCGTGCTCCTCTCGCATTACGACGATTGACAGCAACTTAAATTCCTCGCAATTTTTAAAACAAATTAAATTTTTTCCGGACAAGCAAAATTTAAGAAGCCTTTAAAACTGGATAATTGGATTTTTCCAAGGACAAAATGTCGGAACAATTATCGACCAGGGGCTATTTATTGCGTCCAAAGATCGTTTGTTTCTGGGCTAAGGGACAACGAGATTTTTAATGGAAATTAATTGTCCTTTAATCAAATAGTTTAATTACATCTAGTTTTATTAATAATATGCCATTTGTTTATCGTTAAATTAAAAATTTAATTTAAAATGAGGAAGTAAAAAAAAACGTTATATCTAAAGGTAGTTCCGTGGCTAAAATGTTACATTATGTTGTGTGTTATACTATTAATATAGAAGATAATATAGAGTCCGCGAAAATAGTTAAAAGCAAATATTGTGGCATATCCTGTGTAACCGTTTTTTATATTGGAATACACAGGGATCCAAGCACAATGGATACCCTGGGGCGAGTAGACCACAAGGGCCGTTTCGTCCTTGTTAGGACTCTACGTGCAACAATAACCCAAGCAATCCTGACACAGCGGTGAGATGCATTAAAAGCCTTTTTACAAAAGCAAAGTGGCCATCAGTACACCGTAGCGCCATCCCAGCGGAATTAACTCCAACATAAAAGCAAGTCACACTGATAATATCGAAAGGTAGACAACTAAATAAACCACAAAGTGCAAGTGCCAAAGTTTGGTTTAATCTTGGCAGTGTCAATTGCATGTCACTCAAACCATTCCACGTACATGTTGGCCACCACCGGTGAGAGATATGAACTCATGGCCGTCATCCAGGACATACCTATATTTTACTTGAAAGTAGGAACCACGAAGACAACACTCCAAAAGTTCCATTACCCCTCCAGCGGCAAACTAGTTCGTTTTAATAGGATTGAGTCTTCTAGTAACTTTTGCTTAATGATATGCAGTGATTTCCCTATCGAAACGTTGGTTTTATAAGCTCTCTACGTCTATACTAACAAATGTGTATATTGTCGTTCTAAATTGGACAATGAAAGTCCGACAAGGTAATTTTGTAGGAATTATGTACCATAAAGCAAATATAGGGAAAGTATTTAGCTTTTTAAGTAAATATAAAACTTTTACCTGCATAGCAAATTGCTTGGAAAAACTATTTTTTGCAGCGCTATATCATTTGGAATACAAATGAAAATTTTAATGCTTCAGAGATGCGCATTAAAATATATAGCGCGAGGCAGCCGAGCAATAAAGTCGGTCTGATGTTTGCAATTAAAAGTTTTCATGTATTCTACGTAAAAAATGTGGCAAAAACCTCGGTTCATTTTTGGGTTATGACAAAACTAAGCAACATATTTTATTACTTTTTATTTTTTTTAAAATCGTTGTAAGTATAAAGTTTTTTAGGGTCGATTCTCTTTCGGCGATCCAAAAACAAACTCGTCTATATCATCTATGGAAAATTTGTTTCTTGTATATTTTATCATCTCCTCTAGTGTTAAGGACTATTGCATAATATGTTTGAGTTTAGGGTTATATTAAATATATTAGATGTATTTGTGATGTGCACCAATTAAGTAAAAATAATATACTAAATATATGTGTGTCTTTTAAATTTTCTACAAGTCAAATTATTTACAGTTTCCTTATAATATCAAATTATAATGCTTTAGGGAGATCACAACAGCAACGCTGTACGGACGTTTTTACTACGAGTGAGGCAGAATTTATGATATTATTAATTTATTATCGAACGTTACAATATTGGTGAGCAGTGTTTGTGATCAATTGCGTTTTTGGATTAATTTTTAGTAATCTTTTGAAATATAACTATTTAGTGTTATTTATTATTATATAGAATGGTTCGCCAGTGCATGGTGTGTAATAGACCAGACTATTCTAGCCTTGGCTTAACATTTCGGCGGTAAGTGAGATTATTCAGGTTAAGTTTTTTATAAAAGCAATGTTGTAGATAGTTCTGCATTTTAAGTAAACGTTGCCAAATATATGGATTGTTTCTGATCCTAAAAAACCACATGCCAATGCACTGTAAGGATAATAGCAAGTTTTGACAGCTTACAGTGTTGCAATTGTTTCAAGCCATCTCCTTTTAACTTATCTGAAACTTTGGATGTATAGTAAACGGAACGAATTATCTCGTTGTAAAACAGATGACAGTAGAAAATTGTCATCGATCAGCTGATATTGGGACATAATAATATCCCCAGATTAGTAGTGGACCGTAATGAGCACAAACACCGAGTTGTGAATTGCGTTTTTGTGCCTTTTGTTACATTTAATTACGTTTTCAAAATATTTAGTGATTAAGCTGCCTTTTATTTTTACTTTCATTGAATTTTAATTAGTTTTGTGTGGCCGGTAAGTACCCACAATTATTATTCATTTGACCAAAAATTTAGAGGTATTTCTTTTTCATTAGGGACCATACTTATTAATGGTGTGCCTTGCATGTTAGTTGATTTCATCGATAAGTAGTAAGTTTCATTTCATCTGAACGCCGTTTTTGTAGAAAAGTTAGTTTGTGAAATGTTTGTTCTTAAAATGTTTGTTCGTAAGGGTTAGGTTTCTAATGTAAAATTTTTGCATTATCTAGGTATCCTTTTCTGTTTCAAGCAAAATAAGTAAAAATTATTTCTCTGATTTAGGTAAATAGGGGAGAGTTGGACAAAACCGGTTAGGTTGATAAAACCGGGTACCGCCTAGTTCTGTCAAATGTCAGTTGTCAGTTTCACAATGTAACTGTATCGTAACCAACAAATTCCATAAAAACCACTTTTGGGTATACCTACGTACCTAACGTAGTAAGTCAAATACTGTTAAAGTAGACAGAAAAATTAAATCCCTGGCTAAATTGAAGCTTTCTACTTTATCTTTGCCCACATACAAGTTTAGGAATGTAACTGTATCATAACCAACAAAGTCCATAAAAACCACTTTTGGGTCTACGTACCTTACGTAAGTCATATATGGGAATTTCCTTGACAGTAAATGTAATATCTGACTGAATTCAATTAGCTTATATTGAACCGTAGGTATAGTATTTTACCTATAGGTATAATCTGAACAAATAAAACAAAAAAAATCCTGTTGTAGATATGAGTGACAGAGTCCTATTTAAAATTGCGTTTCAGTTAATTTAGTATTTTCAAGGTTTGGATAATTATAATAATATATAGTTTTTAAATCTATTTTGACACTATATCTTTAAACCATATAAAAACTCATGTTTATTATTACCTACCTTAAATTATAACATTTTTTATAAAACAAAACTTTCAAAAGAAATTATTATTATTATTATTTGGCAATATTAAAGCGGTAGAACCGATGATACTATTGCATCAATTGTTTTAGAAGGTATCACATGTATAATTTTCAAGTCCGGTCCTGGAATTCATACCAACCTATCAAAATTAAATATACCGAAATTGACAAAGTGTCACATGACTCCATCTTGCCAGAGTATTCAAAAACTTTACTATATGACTGACTAAACATATTAATTTTTTTTGAATGAAATGTTTTGTGATAACCAACCCGTGTTCCTCCTATATTTAAATTATTACAAACATCATTCCTGGTATAATAGTTACACCAAAAGCTCAAAACAATCATTTCGTGGAAACCTCGAAACTTTTTGTGCAATTATCGCAAATTGTTAACATGCACGTATGGCAATTTTCAGTTGTAGGAAATAATTATTATGACAAAGCAGGCGGGCCCTAATAACTACAAACGACCACTGGCTAAATTGCCTCATAACGCCGAGAGGTACTTTGAAACTTCCACATTTTGATGGCCACAACATAAAAAATAGCAGTTTTGACAATCGGGATTACACATTTTAAAACGGGAGATTTTAGGTAAATAGCGATAGTTCTGAAAAAAAAATAACAGCTATTATGGGAGGTAATTTTGAACAAATAATAATCGCAGAAACATGGATCTTTTTTTTTTAACACGCTTTTATTGGCTTCACCCGAGGGGTAAACCGCTGACCCAAATGTTGTACACTACTGCCAAAAATTGCCAAGTAATGCCAATACTGCCACATTTTCTTACGAATTGCCGGAAACATCCGTAGATTGCCTGTATTGCCGGTTGAATGCCACTGAATTACTAGTATTTCTGGTGGAATGCCACTGGATTACCAGTATTTCTGGTGGAATGCCACTG
Organism: Polydrusus pterygomalis; assembly: GCA_963969555.1. NCBI lineage: Eukaryota > Metazoa > Arthropoda > Insecta > Coleoptera > Curculionidae > Polydrusus > Polydrusus pterygomalis. The sequence continues at coordinate 16,413,734 of OZ018383.1, forward strand.
GATTACCAGTATTTCCGGTGGAATGCCACTGGATTGCCAGTCGATTTCTAGTGGAATATAATTATTATTTTAACGAGTATGCAGGAGCTCACCTATTTTAAAATTATCTTTCTCATTGTGGGCACAGAAAAATAAACGGTTTAAGAAATGTCGCGTCAATACATTACATACACGAATCATAGGCCATCTATGAGCCACCTGCATTATTAATTTTGGCGGTTTCGTCGGTACAATAGCAACTGACTTTACCGACTGAGCAGGTGACAGTATCGGTAAAACAGAGAGAGACCGCCTTTCTATCGAATGATACTGGCGGGAATATTTTAAAAGATTAGTTTGTAATATCATAATTATCGCATTATTGTATTAGGGAGCTGGATGCGGGCGCTTATGTCGAAATGACCAACAAGGTACACCGTTGCCACATATCTATAAGTATTAAAAATATTTCCACTGGAATGCCACAAGTATTGCCACGGAACGCCGATATTTCCGTGAAATGCCTGCAGTATTGCCACGGAATGCCAGTACTGCCTCCGAATTTCCTGGATTGCCACAAAAATGCCATGATTACCACCGAATTACTCGGATTGCCGATGAAATGCCAGAGCCTTGTACACCGAATTGCCGCAGCGGTTAATTCCTCGGCTTCACCTGTAGATATGTACAGGGTGGCCCTTTAGTGTGGCAAAGTACAATAGCTCCGTTACTATTTCAAATACATTAAAAATATTAATACAAAAGTTGAAGGGCAGTAAGTGACTTATAACGTAAAATTATTTTTAACTCTATAGGGTGGCTCAAAAAAGCGGAACAAGAAAAAATGTACTTTTTTCAAATGGAACACCCTGTATATTTTTTCATTTTTAAATTCTACATAGAATTATAATTATTTTTTATTAAATACATTATAAGTCTATACTTTATAGTTTCCGAGATATTGACTCTTGAAAAGTGACATTTTTGAACTTTGACAGCTTCTAACTTTCTAACAGTACGTCTTAGAGTAAAACGGCTTACATGTCTCTATCTTCAATTTTTATTATCTTCCCAAAAAAATCAACTTCCAGTTAAACCGGAACAACTATATTTCCTGCTTTCGAGTAACATCCGGTTTAACCGGAAGTTGATTTTTTTGGGAAGATAATAAAAATTAAAGATAGGGACATGTAAGCCGTTTTGCTCTAAGACGTACTGTTAGAAAGCTAGAAGCTGTCAAAGTTCAAAAATGTCACTTTTCAAGAGTCAATATCTCGGAAACTATAAAGTATAGACTAATAATGTATTTAATAAAAAATAATTATAATTTTATGTGGAATTTAAAAATGAAAAAATATACAGGGTATTCCATTTGAAAAAAGTACATTTTTTATTGTTCCGCTTTTTTGAGCCACCCTATAGAGTTAAAAATAATTTTACGTTATAAGTCACTTACTGCCCTTCAACTTTTGTATTAATATTTTTAATGTATTTGAAATAGTAACGGAGCTATTGTACTTTGCCACACTAAAGGGCCACCCTGTATGTTTGTTTGTAACCGACGTCTTTGAACCCGATTTTGACCCACTTTAAACGGTCAGATTTAATTTAAATTTTGCACTGACTTATCAAGAACCGCTGACAATATAATAATCTAATACGCAAAAAATTCTCCTGTCAAATTTTGACAGCTGTCAGGTATAAAACGAAGAAGCCATTTTGACGAAAAAAATTATGGGGTCGTATAGTATTCGATGCGTAGACTTCGGGAAAAATAAGCAAACAATTCTCCTGTTAAAATTTGACAGCTGTCAATATGTCAAATCGTTAAAAAAAAATGATATTAATGAAAAACTATAAGGTAGTATGTATATTGACGATGAAAAGTTTAAAAAAATACGCAAATAATTCTCTTGTCAAAATTTGACACCTGTCAATATGTCAGAATTATTACAATAACCGATAGTAATGAAATAAACGTGGGGTCGTATAGATATTGTCGCTAAGAATAGAGAAAATTTATAAAAAAAATTCTACCCGTCAAAATAAAATTTTGACGAATTTTTTTTTTTTAATTTTGAAAATTAAAAGTTTATACTGATTTTCAAAAACAAAATGTTTCATCCCATGATCCCTTTTACCCTAAATAAACTACTTATTTCTGACTTCAAAAACAGTATAAAAATAATAATTAAAAATTTGTAAAAACGCGCTTGTATTTTACTTGTTCACATGCATCCATCGTTATGTAGATCAAGCCTAAGAAAAATCATAACCTTTACCACCGGTAAGTCAAACTGACTGAATTAATTTACGACGCACCGCAAATATGGAGAATATGACGTAACGGTCAGCGATCATTGAACAGACTTTAGTTGGGAATGGACCATAGACAATTTAGCTTTAGATAAGCAAACAATAATCACGAAAAAGGCAGATTTATGGCCTTCCGCATGTAAACAAAGCTAGACACTATTAGACATGCGCACTGCAACATTATCGTTTGACGAATGGGAAAATAGACAGGTTCGGGCTGTAAAAATTAAATTCTTGCCAAAAAATTGGAATTTCTTCTTAATTTTTGATAGTTGGGATAAAAGTTATTTCTGGCATTTTTAGTAGTAGCAAACCTATCAGATTTTAAGGCTAGAAAATTGTTTTTACGGTTTTGTTTTTAAAATTTATTTAAAAATGATTAGTCGTCGTGTTTTTAGTTCGAAAACGAAGAGAACAAGAACAGGTAAATTAAACTAGTTTTATAAAATCGAATATAAAAACAAACAAAACCAGCAAAATAACCAATCTACGGTGTTATCGCGTACCTAACCTCAATACATCACTACTCCATACATACCGAAAATACGAAATACCAGGTATTTTACCCATATTTGGGTATAATAAAATTATACAACGGCTGCTACTAGTACTAGTCATTGTTTATATTCCAATCCGAGTCACTATAAAAGCACAAACACAATTCATTAAACTACACAAAAACTAGAAATCCGTAAATATTAAACACCCACAATCCACAATAGCTAAGAAAACTACAAGGAATCCACAGAGAAACCTTAAAACACAACAACAAAAATTGCGGCCGAGCCAGTTCTGGAGGGTATTTTGAGCATGTCAGTAAAGTAGGATAGGCCAACAACACAAGGTTTATGCGCATGCACGAAGGTGTCCAGAGGGAAGGCAGCTGACCGGCGAGTCATGCGCTCGGACCTATTTTTCAACCATAAAACGTAACTTTTGTTTGCGCAGGAGATAAGCTGTAGGTATCTAAAAGTAAATTGTCTATGGAATGGTGGTCTTCAAACACTATAGACACCGGTTTGCTACATCCGCTGTACGAAAAGTAACAGAACATAGGTATAAAAAATAAAATTTCGCTGTAATTCTAATAACGAAGTATTTTATAGACTTTATCTCAATATATACGCTGTATAATTTTGAAATTCCCCGAGTAAATTGAAGAAACGCATTTCTAGAGAAAATCTGGAAAACGCCACAAATTCATTCATAACCTTTTCAACCGAAAAATAGACCCTTTAGGGTCTAAATTTTTTGCACGTATATTCCATCAGTCTGAAAAACTTGCTGGAAAAACTTGTTATTCCTTGTTAGGGTCTAAAGTCACGCACACTTTTGGCCCTTAAGCTACCACTATGTGTTTCAATTGGAACATTATTCATGTCGAGCAAAAAGTTTTCATATTTATATTGAAATATATTTCTCCGTAGCAGGTTTAAAACGGACGTTGCATAAAATTCCGCTTCTTCGCCCTCTTATTCTGAAAATAGGCTTAAAATTTAATCTAGAATGAAATTCAGAACTTCCGGATGATAACACTAAGAGTTTTGATGGTGTCATTGTATTTAATAAATCTTTACTTTATTTTGCAGATAGATATTTTGGTGAAAATCCATTTAGTTCTATAAATCATATACACTCACCGACTTTAAATTCGATCCATCCAAAATTTTGTTCAAGTTTAATGTATGGTAACTTTTTTTTCCGTAGTCGGATTTAAATGATTTTTTTTTTCAATTGAACAAAAAGTATGTTTTTTTTCCCCTTAAGTTTGTAACACCCTGTAGAGTGATTTTGCAATATTAACTCTAATGAAAAAGGAAATTTGCGAAGTTTAATTTATTCGTAACAAACTGCTTTTTTATTTGGCTCGATATCTTTCTCGGTTCAAGAAATACGATTTTTTTAAGAAAACACTACACATTTTATTAAAAGATTTTAATTTTAACATTTTTTGCAAAATATTTTTAATTTAAAAAAATAATATACCTAGCGGAAAAGAACTAAAAAAAACATCAATAACGGGTATTACCACCCCGAGCACGAACAACTGCCTCTATTCGCCTTGGCATTCATTAAATGAGGTGTCTGATCTGATTTTGATCGTTTTGACCACATACTTCGATTAGTGCTTCTTTTAACTGTTCTAAGTTATTTAGAACCGGAACTCGTTATTTTCTATAAAGGGTGCAAAAGAAGACGACGTGTTTTCTTCCAGATCCTATTCTCCTCGAAAAATTGCCAGTTTCGTTAAAAAGTTAAACGGCTCTCTGAACACGGGATCTTGTACATCCTAAAACTCTAGCAGTATAATACTGCGATCTTCCATCATTTACTAAAGCTACTGCTCTTGCCGCATCAGTAGGTGGAAGGGCCATAATTTTCAACTGAAAAAATTTAAACACAACAGAATAATAATTACATGAAAACTGATTTTGCACCCTTTGTTTTATGTTAAAATTAAAAATTTAAATCTTTTATTAAAATTTGTAGTGTTTTCTTAAAAAATTCGTATCTCTTGAACCGAGGAAGATATCGAGCCAAATAAAAAAGCAATATGTTAGAAATAGATTAAACTTCACAAATTTGCTTCTTTATTAGAGTTAATATTGCAAAATCACTCTACAGGGTGTTACAAACTTAAAGGGAAAAAACATACTTTTTATTCCCCTGTATTATTCACCAAGTATACAGCTTTTTAAAAAACGGAAAAAATTAAATTAAAGCTGAAGCATGTATCTTCAATCGAAAAAGAAATAATTTAAATCGGACTACGGAAAAAAAAGTTACCATACATTAAACGTGAACAAAATTTTAGATGGATCGAATTTAAAGTCGGTGAGTGTAGTACAATGCCAAAGGTATGCAACCAAGCTTGCTTAAAAATTTACGACTAATTTACGGCTTTGAACGACTAATAAACAGCTTTGAACAGCTTTGAACCGCTAATGAACAGCTTTGAACAGCTTTGAACCGCTAATAAACAGCTTTAAAAGGTTTTGAACGACTAATGAACGGCTTTGAACGACTATTGAACAGCTTTGAACCTGCGCACGGCTGGTGCATGCGCAGTAGGAACCTGCGCAAATTGATACAGAACCACAACCACCTTGAAAAGAAGCCATGAAGTGACATCGAGCAACGCCACATCAGCTGGGAGTTGTGGATCCACAAGTTATTATTATGACGCGCGGCAACAGGCGAGTTTTTTATTCTTTCTGATATTTTTTGTGTTTTTTTGGCTCTGTTGCCACTATATTGATATTGAAAAATGTACAAAAAAGTAAAAAATAGTTTTGGATAACAAGAACAACTTACCTAATTATTAAATAATTGTAATATTGCGTTGAGAAGCTGTTTCTGTTTCACTACGAGTAGATTTATTTGATCGATCAAAAGTAATATTCTATTATACAAATTATTATCTTCTGCGTTTAAATTACAGGATTGACTATCATCTTCTGAAGTCTCAAAATTTAGTAAGCTTAAGGCTTTGTTTAAGAAATCTACGCTTGTCTTAAGAAGGTCACCAACTATCTGGGTAACTTCGTTACTTTCACACTGTGTGAATTAGTACTGAGAAAATAAGTTTTCAACCTGAGACCAGCTTAGTTTCATTTCAAATGGTAAAATCCAATTCAAATCATTGTAAGCCAATTCATTACCTTTTAAAAAACCTTTACCTTCATATCAATGTCCAGTGAAACCTGATTAACAATATTTATACGGTCATTGGTCAAAACTAAACTATAAAAATATATTTTTGAGTCACACACAATTTTTACTTCCCAAAATTCAGAAGTAATAATTTTTTGTGAATAATTACTGAGATCGTCAAAACAATCTAATTACATACTAAAACATGGCCAACTTCAAAAAAGTCACGAGACAAGCGTACCACCAAGCAGTGTTGTCGATGTTTCTGTTTCGTGGCTTGGTAAGTAAAGAAGACTGTGGTAGAACCCCGCATCTATCACTACTGGCCACTATGCAGTTCGTTACCGGGACAGTGAGCGTGTGCAATATGTAGTATAAACAACAAATTTTAATCAGCTGTTGCTTTCATGTGAACAGAACCGGTCACTCGTTATTTTCAATTTATGTCATAAGGGTTTATGTGCTTTTTTAAAGTATTAGCGAGTTTTCGTTGTATTGGCAAATTCAAACGGTTAACCATAACAAATACGAATACGAAGCCGCTATTTGACAGATCGTAAAAATAGTTTTCGTTTAATTTGCTTAACGTTAAGTCGAATTCGACAGTAAACATAACAAATATAACATAACCTATCTTTAATGGTTTGTGTTCATACTTTCATATACGTTTTGTGCTATCTTTTTTGCTTGGTTTTAATTTCCAAGTACCCAAGGCCGTAGCCAAAAAATAATTTCGGGGGTGGGTTTGTTCCAGGGGCGGATTTAGGATTTGTTCTAGGGGGGGGGGCGTGAAAGGGAACTGTGCCGTTTTTTGAGTGCCACGCCCTTTTTTGGTTAAAATAACCGTAAAGCTTAATCTGCGGCAATATGCCAGACTTTAAAACACTCTTTTAATTTAAAAGCAATTCGAAATTTGAAAGGTCGGTCGACAAAATAAACAATAAACTATTTATTTTACTAATTAACATGTCTCTTATATTAAGTCATAATTATATCTAAGTATAATAATTATTATGACTACTACTACTACTTACTTTGTACTAAATTACAAAATCAAGTTTCCTGTTCTTAGAAGAGAAAATATTTATGATTTTGTTCACATCTACGTTTATATCACGGTGGACATATAGGAAAGCCAGACCATTAGGGCGATCTGCAGCCATTGTAGCCCGTAAATAAGATTAACTATTATGTTGTGTAACAACAAAGTGAGACGGGCGCACTGTATATAACTAAATACTTATTAAAAGTCTAAAATAAATACCTTTTTTTTATTTCGGGGGGGGGGTTTACAACACCCCTAACCCCCCCCCCTGGCTACGGCCCTGCTAGTACCCAAAATTCTAAAACATCATGATAGACGAAAGGTTGCTTTTATTGGACTCATCCAGTGATTCGGATTTGGATGATGCCCTTCTCTTGGAGGTGCTTGATCGCCAGGACATTTAGTATCGAGCACAGTTGTATGGAAATTTCAATTTAGAAAACTATAATAATGCTGAATGCAAACTTTATTTCCGATTTGGTCATTGAAAATGGTCATTACGCATGCGTTCCGTTTACGCTATGGCTTTGTCTTCCATCCGTTAGCTCCCGCCACTTATCCGTAACGATAACGATAAATGACAGCTCAAATGTTAAAGTTGTCAAATAGCGGCTATTGGAATCGCTTTTAAAAGACAACGAAAACTGTCTATTGTCTAGTTTGTAATAGTGCCACTATAATAGCGCCTTTTAGTTTGTAACGCTGGTAAAGGTACCTAAACCACCTTTCCTTTGTTACCGTTCTGTGTTCCGTGCTTTTACCTACCCACCATGATTGGGACAACTTGTATGGTGTTGTTTTATACGGGTAAGTAAGTATTTCTACTTACAGACTACAGAAAATAATTCAAAATTGCGCGGTTCACGCACAACCCAACATTGATTGATCTGTGGTCCTTATTGCAAACATCTAAACATATTATTATTATTTAGTCTCTCATACATAAAATGTCACTTTAATTTTGAATTTGCCAACACTGTATTTTAAGAATAATTATTTGATATAAAGTCTAATCAACCTCATGCCGAAAATAAGTTGTTAAAAGACCTTAAGGCGGTCAAATTTTAGGAAAATGTTTTTTTAAAATAATTAATTTTACTTTGCTTTTTAAAATACATGTTCTGACTTGTTCTGGTTTTTGCTACTGTTGCCAAGATTAAAATGTAGAAATTACGACGCCATTAGGATTAAAATCTAATGCATTATTACTAACTGATTGTCCTGCGAGATACTGCAATGCGTTTCCTCCTAATGTCCAATCGATCGTGTCCATATCCAGGAGAATATTTCCTTCGGCATGAGAGGCGTCGAATTTTCCAGCGATATTAAATTAAACCAGGCTATTAGAATTCCTGCTAGGAAGCTGAAGCAATCAGAAACAAGTTAAGTTCAATATTTAAGCTATTTGTTCGTCCTGCAAGGGTTTAATGTCCTCGCCGTTAAGGCAGGAATGAACTTTGCCTCTCTGCTGCAGCAACACCTGTGGGGAATGATATTATTTGACGCAGGATAATCTGGGCGGGGGGTGGATAATTAAAGTGAAGTTTGTTCGGCAATGGATGAGTCTTTGAGTTTTTTAGGTTTAATATTTAATTTATATAAGAGGATCAAAAACGATCCATATATTTTGCAACTGTTACTTCAAATACACAACTATCCACACCATTGTTATTAAGATCAAAAAATATAACCTAAATAACCTCACTTACCGCCCATATAATTAATTATTATTATATTATATTATATTAATTCAATACCAAATTACAATGAAAACTTTATTTTTAAAGAAAATTATACTAGGTTTGATAAATTTAAATTGTTAAACTTAAATGAACTAAAAGAAATCATTTTTAGTTTCTCAAATAAATCTAGTACAGATGATATATCAGTAAATTTTTTAAAAACATATTTTAATGAAATATCTATTCAACTATTGGATATTATAAATTCTAGTTTGAAATTTGGTATTGTCCCTGCAATTTTAAAAATAACTACAATAACGCCAATAAGAAAGGTTAAAAATACATCAAAACCAGAAGAATTTAGACCAATAAATACACTTGTAGCGGTCGAAAAAATTTTAGAAGGAATAGTCTATTATCAGTTATTAGATTTTGTAGAGGAAAATAAAATATTATCAAAATTTCAATCAGGATTTAGGAAGAAATATAGTTGTGAAACTGCTGTACAATATGTTTTAAATGATTGGAAACTTAAAATTGATAAGGGTGATATGGTGGCCGTTATTTTCTTAGATTTGAAACGTGCATTTGAAACAATTGATAGAAAAAAATTATTAGAAATATTACGACATTACGGAATTGGTGGACAGGCACATAAATGGTTACATGACTATTTAATGAATATATGGCAGGTAGTTAAATGTAACGAGTATGTGTCAAATAAAAAAGGTATAAATGTTGGTGTACCTCAAGGCAGTATACTTGGTCCTTTATTATTCATAATTTATATTAATGATTTGGCCTACAATCTAGACATTTGTAAATATAATTTTTTTGCTGATGATACAGTAATTTATATTTCAGATTGTAATTTAATATCTCTAACAAATAATATGAACAATATACTAGAACATATATATAAATGGATGTGTGAAAATAAATTAAAAATAAATATTGATAAAACAAAATGTTTGTTACTAAGGTCTGATAAACAGTATACTGAGTTTCAAAAACCCGGGGTTTGTTCGAACCGTTCGAAAATGAATGAATATGAAAAATTATGAGTCACGCGTAGTAACATGTGAGTAAAATGGAGTAAAATGCCCGTACAACGTTGCCACGCCGATCTCTCTAAAACATTATAATTTAATGGCTTCGTTGGTAGCTCACAGACCTGCTATTAGACTGTTTTGTTATTTCTAAATGGGTTATTATTATTATTATAAGTTTAGTATATAATAAAAAACATTGAGGATTAAGCATAGAGAAATCTTTCTCTTTATAAGCTCTTTATAGACTCAAGTCCTGAGTGATCTCATATGTAAACGTAGTCAATTTTCTAACTTCCGTAATGCGCCGTGTTTGCCACCATCCTTCATTTTTTTTGTTTCTTAATCTGTTTATAAAATTGTTTTTAATTTACACTACAATTTTTGAAGAATAGTATCACCGCGAGCGAAGCTGAGGGTACAGAGCATTTTCCGTTTTTTCCTCAGAAGCATTCGTTTATTTAACATAAGTGAACCAACTTTAAGTTACATCGATTAATTAGTTTATGTGTTATCCTGGGGAGAGACAGACAAAGTACAATATAGTTTTGACAAAATTCTAAAAAAAATTCATCGCCAGCGAAGCGGAGGGTACAGAGCATTTTCCGTATGTTCGTCGGAAGCAATCGTTTATTTTACATAAGTAAACCAATTTTAAGTCACATCGATTAATTAGTTTATGTGTTATCCTTGGGAGAGACAGAAAAAGTACAATATAGTTTTGACAAAATTCTAAAAAAAACTCACCGCCAGCGAAGCTGAAGGTACAGAGTATTTTCCGTATTTCCGTCAAAAGCGGACGCCTATTTTACATGAGTGAACCAACTTTAAGTCACATCGATTAGATAGTTTATGTGTTATCCTGGGGAGAGACAGACAAAGTACAATATAGTTTTGACAAAAATCTAAAAAAAAATCATCGCCAGCGAAGCTGAGCGTACACAGCATTTTCCATATTTTCGTCGGAAGCAGACGCCTATTTTACATAAGTGAACCAACTTTTAGTCACATCGATTAATTAGTTAATGTGTTATCCTGGGGAGAGACAGACAAAGTACAATATAGTTTTGACAAAATTCTAAAAAAAATTCATCGCCAGCGAAGCTGACCGTACAGAGCATTTTTCATATTTTCGTCGGAAGCAGACGCCTATTTTACATAAGAAAACCAACTTTAGGTCACATCGGTCAACTAGTTAAAGTGTTATCCTGGGGAGAGACAGACAAAGTACAATATATTTTTGAAAAAATTCTAAAAAAAAATCCATCGCGAGCAAAGCTGAGGGGTACAGAGCATTTTCCGTATTTTCCTGAAGCACACGCCTATTTTACATAAGCAAATTAACTTTAGGTCACATGGGTTACATTTTTACAAATTTCATGAGCGAAATTACCAAAAATCAACAAAATTTAATAAAACCTAGAGAAAATTTTGCCAATACAAAATTTTCTCTCGAATGATATTCGACAAGACTATTTCACGAGAAAACAAGAAAAACACACTGTTTATTTAGCAAACTAGAAACTTTATTGACTTATTACTTATATTAAACGTACAGTTGTTATAAGGAATAGTTTGTCCATTCTTTTCTATCAAAGCATGGTTTTGGATATGATTGACTTGCATTTGAGAAGTCGGTTCCACATACTTCATGTGTTGTTCTGAGATTTTCGATGAGCTTCAGATGATGACTAGGATCTATCTGCGGATATGGTTTCAGGGAATTTGCCATTGAGTAGCCTGTTAACTTAATCAACTTTTGTGCCCCATGTGTTCCCAATCTGTATGTACACATTGTATTTTGTACTGTTCATAATATTTCATAATTTTTATTGCTACATAGTTATGTAAGTAATGTAAACTTCTGGTAAAATTATACATAGACGTACTGGTTGAGCAATTAATTTGAAGCCAACGTGTAAAGGGTTGTTTTATGACCGTTTTATGACTTAATGACTTTTTAGGCGCGTAATAAATGCCCCGGATACGTGTCAACTTTTTTACTGCCCATTGGTTAGCTTTTTCGCAGTTAAAATGACCGTTAAAAGTTATAAATTCATTTTATTTCGTATTAGCTCAAAGTTTATGTCCACACGCGGTCATCACGGATTTCATGTGATAGTCCGTAGTTTTTCTAGTAGCGTTATACGGATATCCTTTAGTTTTAGTTTTGATTTGCTCAAAAATATTTATTATCTTTTAGGATTTAGTTAAAGGCAAATTAGACGGTCCACCGTCTCCTTTGCTTGCAAAGTCTGCAGCATTTTCGTATTTGTTGTTGTAGAGTTTCATATTTTGATGGTTGTTCTTAACTAAATACAATCCAATGAGTTAAGATCAGGCGATCTGACTGGCCACTCTAATGTCCTTATCTACCTATCCACCGCCTCTTACATGGGCAGCATAATGCTGGAAAGCACCATCCTGTTGCAAAGACGAACTCAAACTTTGTAAATCAGGACCATTATTATTTGGAAATTGAGTAGCAAGAGCTGGACCCTAATCATTTCGAAGGATATTTAGATATCTCTCCTGTGAGGCTCTTATCAAAGAAAAAAGATCCGATTACCCTATTTTGAAAAATACAATATTGCGTATGATTTTTTGTAAACCAGTGAGGATTTTCCTAGACCCAGTATACGTAGTTTTGTCTGTTAACCTGACCATTTAATGAAAAGGTAGCTTCATCCGAAATAAAAAAATTCTTTAGACAATTCGTGCATAATTATCTGGTAGCTCAATCGTTATTTCACAAAATTGGTCAATATCGTTCAATAACTCTTTTACAATTACTGGTTTGTAGAGATATCTTTTTATTTGTTTTTAAGTTTAGATACGGTACAAATTTTTTATGCGTCCACCTTCAGCGAGGCGCAGTTTGGACGTAATATCAGCAAAGTAAAATCCACTGACATTTTTTGACGTCTCCAACTTTAATAACATTATTCCTAATTACCTTATACTAATTATTACTTTAATGGACCATCTGAACCACGAGAAGATGCCACATAGACGAACCGACCGATAAAACTGATCCCATAATGGTTCGTCATTAACCAAATCCCCAAAAAAGACGTAAAAAATGTAACATTATTGTCACATCGCCTCGCTCATCCAAGTCGAATTTTCTCAATGCCACTGAAAATGGAAAAGTAGCAGGAACTAATCAATAGAGGAAATGGCAACAGAAATGGGGGAAATTAGAGAAAATCGTTTCGATTTGTCGTAATAGGGGTAACAAGATTCCAGCGATACCGAATTTGTCACTACGGCATGGAAAACGACTGTTAATTTGGTTTCAACGCTGCAGCGTGAAATGGGGGACGCGATAAGTCGCTTAATTTATAAAAAAAAATGTTAGAATATATTTAAAGTTCATTAGAATAGAACAAAATAAGATTTGGCCTTATATCGATGTTTAAGAACATTTATTTAAAACTAAGAGTAAACAAAAGTTCTTTTATCGTTAACGAAAAATATACGTCATAAGCGCACCATACTATTAATCAGCAATATACGTTCTCTCAAACCCTGCAAGCTGCATTAAAATCCGTGATGCCGTCTTCGAACTACAGACCTGGAAAAAAATGTGTTAATTAAGCAATTTGTCGAACTTTTTGCCAGAAAATCTGTTTCGTGATTAACAAGTTTTACATTTGTTTAAGTTTGTGTAATACGCTCTGTCTACATTACATTGGGTTTCGCCAGACACTTGAACCTTGCAATCTAGTTTGATTAAAGCCAACTTGACGTAATGGCTAATCCAAATATTTATTAGCCAGCTTAGTTTGCAACACTATGCGGTGTTGATTGCCCTGCTCGGCAATGTATACAATGGACCATAAACTGGAAGTTATCACGACCTTATTTAAGGTCATTTAGCTAGAAGGGTAATTAGGTAGATTAAATTTTTCCAGTGGAAGCAGAAATGATTTAGTAAAATCGCAGTAAAGCAATAGTCGATCATAGGTAGACCTACCTTTCTTCAAAAAGCGCCACAGTTGTTTTATATATACAGGGTGGAGCATCGAAAACGAAACAGAGACACTTACTGGCGGCTCATTTCTTTTTTGGAAAAACGCTCAGACCCGTCGATTTTGTTTTCGAGGGGGACACAAAATTGACCATTGAATGGCCCCCAAGATCGCCAGATTTATCACCTTTGGATTTTTTTCTGTGGGGTCACTTAAAAAGTAAAATCTATGCTACTCAGCCAACATCGTTAGAAGATTTGCGACAATGAATTATGAATGAGTGCCTTCAAATTACTCCTCAAATATTGCAAAATGTGCGGCAACGTTTGGAGCAAAATATTTATTACTGCATGGAGAGTCATGGTAGTCATTTTCAACATTTACTTGGCTAACGGGTCAGTTCATTCTTCATTTTTAAACTACTTTGCTGCTAAATATATTGATCTCCACTAATGATGATGTATTAAAGTTTTATTTAAGCTTTAAATCAATAAATCTCCAAAACTACTGAACTGAAGTTTATGAATTTTACATCATTATAAAGGGAATTGAAAGACCTTTAAAATAAGGTATCACTCAACCCCATTTCCATTTAAGATTTTAGGGGTGGTGCCACACCCGCCCAGGGGGCTGCACGTGTTAACGTAATTTTTTTGCCAATTTTGTGTCCCCCTCGAAAACAAAACCGGCAGGTCCGAGCGTTTTTCCAAAAAAGCATTAAGCTGCCAGTAAATGCCTCTGTTTCGTTTTCGATGCGCCACCCTGTACCTATATTTAAATGGTAAATATTTTAAAATGGTATTAAATATATAAACAGCTCGGGGGATGGGGATGGGGGGGGAGCGCCCCCTAGGTAAACGGTAATAGTAAAGTACTGAAAAATATACTACTAGTGCTTACTAGCTTGTTCTTTCCGTTGAATTACCCAGCAATTTATCAAAAGCGAGAGGATAATTTGTTTGACCCTAAAAACTTCCTTTGTTCACGTCTGTAGTCGTAAATATCCATCGACATTTCAAAAATGCTCTTGACCCAACGTAAAATGGTAATATAAAGAGGTCTCTATCTTTCTGATGATAGATTTTGTCTTATAAACAATGTATCATGGAAATGACTCATAACATTTAAAATCGTAAATCATGACATAAAAAGACATTGCAGAAAAATATTTGTAAATTTCACTTCTCCTTAATAAGGGACAAAATTAACTTTGAAATATAATTTCAAATATTTATCATGGCGATCGTTAATAGTATAGAAAACTCAAATGTACAAAAATTACTTTATTATTTGTCAATAAACAAACACATATCTTGAAATAAATTCGATAGGTTTAAAGGGTTTCAGGTAAATGGTATAAATACATGTAGCGAGTAAAACCTATGATAGACCCTTAAAATATATGACCCACTCGCCGCTACTGGTGGATTGATTCATAAACACAATCCCATGGCGTAAAATGACAAGTAAACACTTGGGAGGTAAATAAAAATTAAACCCACCTAAAAAATCCAATACTGACACAAAATGTACAACTTTAATAAACAAGTTATTATAAATCTAATCTATGCCTAAAACTTGAAATTTTTTTGACCCACTCGACACCTTAAGCATGCACTCCAAACGTTTATTCGGAGAAATTAATAACTGTTTGTCCTTTATGTGTTTAGAGTATACCGTGCGAGCGAAAATTATTTGCATCAAAGAGGGCCTTGCATCTAAGGACGTAATGCTTAGCCGTAGAGCTTTATACCTGTTGGGTGTCAGTAACGACCTGAATTAACAATCAATCAGTTATTCCGTCATCTTTGACAGTCGTTACAAGTAATTTGATTTATCGCTAATTTTTCCAATTTCTTGAACAATTCACACAATGGGCTTCACGGAACAGCACAAAACATTCATGGTTGAAGCGCATTTTCGAGACGGGGTTAGAGTAAATGGTGAGTAGCAATACAATCCGGGTTTGTGCATGGACGATTTTCACGAACATTTTCCTAACGTTGCTTTTATTGCTGGGGATTTTTATTATTGTCTGAAAAGAACCGTGGCTGTGTTTAGGGAAACAGGTTCTATACAACACAAAAAAGGAGCAGGAAGACCATCTATAGGAACAGACGGACTTGTTGCAAACGTTCGTGAAATAATACAAAATACACCACAAATTGTATAAGATGCTATCCCAACAAGTGGGAAGATCTTATGGAACATGCAGGACTATTCTTAAGAAGCAGCTAAATTTATTTCCGTATAAAGTGCAAGTATTTAAAGAAATACAAGCCGGAGATTTTGAAAGACGCAGGATTTACTCTCAATGGTTTACCCAAAATTTATTGGAAATAAATGATTTATTAGACCTGACATTTTTTTCGGATGAAGCCTGGTTCCACCTCTCCGGTTATGTGAATTTTCAGAATACACGCATGTGTAGTAGTAAAAATACCCATTTATTTGTAGAGTCCATATTACATCCTCAAAAAATTGGTTTCTGGTTAGTTGTTTCCCGAAGAAGAATTGTTGGTCCTATTTTTTTCCATGACATAGTTGCAGCACAGTGGTATAGAGAGAACATTTTTTGAATCGATTTGTGGAGCAATTACTTGACGACGAACTACGTTTTGGATATTTTCAACAGGACGGTGCAACCGCCGAAACTATTAACTACTTACGTAATTTTTTCGACGACAGATTGATCAGTTTTCGATCAGACATTGAATTCTTACCTAGATCACTTTGTTTAACGGTTATGGATTACCTACTTTGTTTTTCCTCATCTAAAGAACACTATTTTTAAAACACCAGTTGCAAATTTAGAACAATTACAAGAACGGATTATCCAAGAATGTGGTAACTTCTCCAGAGATGCTGGTCAACACTTTCGAAAATATAAAGAGACGTGTGAATTTATGCTTGGAGCATGGCGGTGGCCAATTTCAGCAATTTATGTAATTATTATTCTTTTTTTTCTGTATATTCTTACTTTGTTAATTTTTTAAACAACAAAAATAAATTTGTAGTTGTCTACTTATTTTATTACTCATTAGTTTGGCATATCATGTCATAATATAAATTTGACAAAAATTTTAACCTAGATTTAGTTAGATATATCGTCTCAATATCATTGTGATCTAAACCAAGCCCCACGTTTTTTAATCCAAGCCCTCCTTCATGCAACTAATTTTTGCTCGCACGGTAAGTACGTTTTCTGTAGGAATATTGGCCCCGAAACAATTGCTGTTATAAGCTAAAAGCTATAATAATCCCGCCACATTAGAACCACCATTTTAACTACTTTTCAACGGCTATTGGACCGCGGCCGATCGGTACGGGTGCGGCAGGTCATCTGGCCAGATGCGGATTGTTGAATAAAAAGTCGAATAAGCAAAGGGTTGTTTCATAGTTACCTGAATATATTTTTCCGCCCAATGAACTTGTATTAACCTAATCCTTTCTCGAAAATAGCAAAATTTAAGTTATAAAATTAAAATCTCCATATAAAGTTTCCCGTAACGAAGTTTTGAACAATTTTGAAAAGCCTTAAAGTTCAAGGAAATGTCGAAACTTTTTCCATGTTAACTTTTAGACGAAAATATATTTAGCTTTAAAATATAAAGCAGAAAGTTTAAAATAAACAAAACTAGAAATAAAATAAATATAAGTTAATTTGTAGTCTTGGAAATATGCTAAATGTAGCAAATGCTACACAATTTTCACTACTTTTAAACAAACTGAACCGTCATGCTACAACATTCTAGGATTTTCGCATAACTAACCTAGCATGTAACTTTTTTGTTTAATTGCACAAAGACTTTAAGCAATAGTTAACCATCTAAATTTAACTGTGACATAAAGGACGGAATATATGCAAAATGCATATGCATTTTTTGCATATTTTGTCGATTTTTTAGAATAAAATACATATTTTTCATAAATTGTTATTTTAAGAACCTATTTTTATGTTTTGGCTTTATCAAAAAATTTAAAACATTAAAGGTTTAATGTTCAGTTCGGTACTTATTCCAGAGATTTTCCAATCTGAAAATTATAATAAGTATATTTACATTTTGGTTATACACAAGGTATTTATTGGGGTTTTCCGGGGTTTGCAGGTACATTGTTAGGGGTTGTTTATTGTCCCATAATAATGCGTTATTATTACCTGCTTAACAAACTGTATTTGTATCGATTTGAAATTTAAGTTTAAGTCAATTAGTATGGTTAAAACTTTTTCAGCTAAATGTAACAATATTCCCCGTAAAGTAGGAGGTCAAGTAAATATCAAATTTGATGTAACTGTAAAAAAGAATGAAGGATTTAAATACTTTACTGCAGTAAAAAGCATTTATGAGGGTAAACCACCAAACAAAGTGGTATCTTGGCCTTATATTTTGCTACCTAAGTTGCAGTATTGTCCGATTACATCAGTAGATGTTGAAAGAAGCTTCTCTTTGTATAAAAAAAATTGTGTGTGCTTAAGACCACACGACAGAAGTGAAAACTTCAACAAGGTGAAATTAACAATATCAAATACAATTTTTCAATTTTGTTTCTTTTAGGTTAGGTTCGTAAGCAATCATAAAAATAACATAAACTTGGAATACGGGATAATTTTACTGCATATGAAAAAAAATATTTCCTAAAATTGAACAACCCTTGAATTTTTACATCTTCAACAGAAGTCAGAAATCATAATAAATTAGGTCCACGGAATAAGCAATTACGGTAAACCTTACTTCACCCTACGTAAATATATAATTTAAAAAATGCCAGAACATACCTGAGACGCAGACGAGTGTCTATACAACGCACACTGTTTGCGGCATGCTCTTGCTTATAACGTTCATTCGGGTCAGGATCAGTTCGGATTGAATATAGCAGTTGAATTCGAGCGTTACACAGCCGAGTGTGACGCGTGACGGCTCAGTTTAATTCAGTGCCCACAAAAAGCAAAAAGCAAAAAGTGCTAAACGCGCCTAAAGAAGTTTTCACTTTAAAAGTGAAGTTCTTTAGGCGCGTTTAGCACTTTTTGTGGGCACTGAATTAAACTGAGCCGTCACGCGTCACACTCGGCTGTGTAACGCTCGAATTCAACTGCTATATTCAATCCGAACTGATCCTGACCCGAATGAACGTTATATGCAAGAGCATGCCGCAAACAGTGTGCGTTGTATAGACACTCGTCTGCGTCTCAGGTATGTTCTGGCATTTTTTAAATTATATATATTTACGTAGGGTGAAGTAAAGTTTACCGTAATTGCTTATTCCGTGGACCTAAGAAGTTTTCACTTCTGTCGTGTGGTCTTAAGCACACACAATTTTTTACTAATAGAAGACAATCGTTTTGAAGTGAAAACTTCTTTAGGCGCGTTTAGCACTTTTTGTGGGCACTGAATTAAACTGAGCCGTCACGCGTCGCCGTCACGCGTCATGTCGGCTGTGTAACGCTCGAATTCGACTCCTATATTCAATCCGAACTGACCCTGACCTTCCGGTCTGTTTATTCGTAAACGTTGCCGCTGCCGCATCAGTCGACGTGGAAACAGTGTGCGACACTTGTTGCGTCTCAGGTATATTCTGGCATTTTTTAAATTATATATTTACGTAGGGTGAAGTAAGGTAATTAGTTTTACCGTAATTGCTTATTCCGTGGACTTAATTTATTATGATTTCTGACTTCTGTTGAAGATGTAAAAATTCAAGGGTTGTTCAATTTTAAGAAATATCTTTTTTCGTATGCAGTAAAATTATCCCGTATTCCAAGTTTATGTTATTTTTGAAGTGAAAACTTCTTTAGGCGCGTTTAGCACTTTTTTGTGGGCACTGAATTAACCTTGTTAAAGTTTTCACTTCTGTCGTGTGGTCTTAAGCACACACAATTTTTTTAGTTAAAAATTTTGAAAAATATTTAGTAATAAATGTCTTTTATACAATTTTAGGTTAAAAAATTGTTTATTTTTAAAAATAAACATATTTTTTAGAACCCAATGTGTTTCTTTACCTCATTAAACTATATTGATATAATAAATATTGCATACCAGTTAGTATGCATATTTGGTAAAAAATTGCAAATAACTGCATATATTTTAAAGGCAAACAAGGCATATATCATTACATACAGTGTGACCAGTAAAGTCCGCATCATATGGGATTTTTTTTTATAAATAACTTTATTTAAAATTTGACTTTGACATCAAGTTCTGCTTTGATCGAGATGAAAATTAAGCAAAAAAATAGTAGTCACGTGATTCGCATTATCTGTCAAATTTTAATTTTTTCCAAAAAATAATTCAAAAGTAGGGTTATTTCTGAAAGTATCGAAAAAAGTTATATAAAAAAGTTTTTTTAAATGCAGTTTCTAGCCCACAAGCAAAATTTTAGCAGCATAAGATAATTTTGATTTTTTACCCATATTTTGTAAATTGCGCCACTTTTGCAAAATAAGACTCAACGCAACCTACATAAAACTTCGTAGTTTTGACAATGCTTTATTTCAGGTACATTTTTTTAAATTAAATTATTATAAAATATTAGATGTGTGTTTTTCTACAAAATCAAAATTGGGCTATTAAAATTCGGTCGCATGTGAGGCAAAGTTTATTTGTTTTTGACCCTGTATAAGGTAACTTCATAAAATAAGTATTTTTGAAAACGTAATTTGTGTCTGAAAGTAATACACCTTAATATTAACACAAAAAAGAACACAGTGTCAGTAAGTGTTCATTAAGTGGAAAATAAATTTAAGTGGTGGGTAAAAAATGAAAATTATCTTATGCAGCTAAAATTTTGCGTGTGGACTAGAAACTGCATTTAGAAAAACTTTTTGTAATAACTTTTTTTGATATTTTCAGAAATAACCCCACTTTTGAATTATTTTTTGGAAAAAATTTTAATTTGACAGATAATGCGAATCACGTGACTACTATTTTTTTACTTAATTTTCATCTCGATCGAAGCAGAACTTGATGCCAAAGTCAAATTTCGAATAAAGCTATTAATAAAAAAAATTCTCATACGATGCGGACTTTACTGGTCATACTATGCGTATATTTTGGCTGAATTTAAGTGCATATAATCCGTGCTTTAGCCATTAGCAAACACATACAATAATTTTGCCGTCCGAAGTTAAAAGGCGGCAAGTGACAATTTTGGTAATTTGAGATTTTTGAATTTATCTCTTAATTAGATAGCCCTCTATCTATAAAACTGTCTTTTTTTTTCAAAAAAAAATTCCTTTTCGGAGAAAAAAAATATTTGTGTAGCCGCAAGTGTAAATTCGTCACTCTTTAAGAGATAAAAAGGCGGCAATACTAAATTTCTAAATTAAAAGGCGGCAAAATTGTGAATATCCCCTTTTATTTTAAAAATTTTATAGTTCTATAATATATTTTAGAAATTAAAAGGCGGCAAAAAACTTTTCTAAATAAAAAGGCGGCCAATTTTACCTTATCCTATTTATTACTTTGACATTATTTACCAATACGCAATTAATGTTGAAGTTAAAAAGCAGCAAAGTATTTAAGCGCATTAAAATATAGGACCGATTTCAAGTTAGGCTGTGATTTAAATTTTTTCAAAGTTAATGCATTAAAAATGGTATCTCTTTACCAGAACCGCATAAAGAAGCAATAGGTATACCAAATGAAAAAAAGGCATCTATTTTAAAACATTTGTGCCCTTTCATGAATGAGAACCGGCGTTTATTTTGGGAGAATCTGAAGCCAGCAAAAGTAAACGATCTTAATGAATCGTTCGAATAATACATTGTTTTTTTATAATATCTCTGTATATTTTTTATAATATTTATTGTTAAAAAAAAAACTCGTTTTTTTACGCTCTACATGTATATTTTTAATAATGTTAGTAGGTATTTATTTGCGGTGTATTTTGATCAAGATATTTTATGTCAAAAAAATATTAACTGATTTCCATTACTAATACCAAAAAACCGTCATTTCGGAAACATTAAAAACAATTAATGCTGCAAAGTCAATCTATGGGCATAAACGGATAACATTTGAACATTTGTAATTTATGGAATAAGACTCGGAATAAGAGTTCAAAAGTCAAGCAGAATAAAAATGGTTGTTTAAGGTTTAAATGCGATATAAACAACTTCTTTTAAAAAAAAAAGAAAATTAATTTCTGCACTTAATTTCCCTGACATTTACCTTTTCTAGTTTGAATGATAGCCAAATAACTGATTTTAATGCAAATTCTAATTTTATGCTATGTTATTCTAAAATGTGGTTAACATTTTTTAATTAAGTCATTATTGTTTTATTTTAAGCGCTTTTTTTAAAAATAATAAATTATTTACAAAACACATTTTTATTTACCTAAAAAACACTAAAACGTGCGTGTAAAATATGTACTTGTTAATATGCCCCTAAAAAGATTATTGTATATTACTGAACTATAAAAATACTTCAATTTTGTAAATACCATTTATTTGGATAAAAACAATCACATCCTAATCAAAAAGTATTAAAAAGAACATTATTTATAATAATTAAAACTTTAAAAGTTTTATAGTGTTGTAAATAGCGGCACGTTAAAGGATTTTAAGTAAAAAGGCGGCATGTGCTTCGATTTATGTTACTTGCCGCCTTTTGTTTTCCATTTTTTACTTTAATTAAATGAATACTTTGAAACAAGAAAGAATTTACCAACAAATTCTTCACCAATTCTTTAAAAAATAGGAATATTTTTTATGGAATACATAAATAATGTTCTTTAAAATATCACTAAGCAAAATTTTTTATTTTGGTTACTTTGAATAGTGATGGACAATATCGAAAAGTTTTTGCCATTTACCTCGAAACTGTGGTTTTGTCACTTGCCGCCTTTTTACTTCGGACGGCAGAATTATTAAAGTTGCCTTATTAATTAATTAGGAATTAGGTAAAGTCACATCATGTCACAGTCTAAGTTTCCTAGCTAGTTAATTATTGTTTTAAATCTTTGTGCACCCCAACATTAATGTGATACAATGAATAACTTGGTGATTAAATCCTCCATATGTGATTATTATCTTGACAACTGAAAGCGCTTCGTTTCATTACGACAAATAGAAAAAATGGGGGGTTAAAAAACAACCCATATAAAAATATAATAAACGAAATTAATAGGTCCTTTTTTTTAATATCAACCGTTCGAAAAATACCCTTCTATCTAACGACATAACCGCACACTGGTCGTAAAAATAAGAAAGCGTTTTTAAAAATGAAAGTTTCCCGGTTTTAGTAGACGAAATTCCAGTCACGTGACGCCGATATCGCCACGCTCAAGACTCCAAATGTCGTAAAATTCGCGTAATGTCCTTGTGTTGTCCTTGCGGTTTTATGGTCCTTATGGTCGTATAAAGGTTCTGGACGAAAAATTGGCAGTAGCTGTGATCGCAGAGGCGGGGTGAAAAGGCAACGAAGAAGAGGCCGTTAATATGCAGACTATAGTAAAAATTTTAATATTAATAAACTGAAACGCAATTTTAAATACTTACTCTGTCACTCATATTTTTACTGTATAATTATTTTTGTTTTATTCGTTCAGGTTATACCTACAGTTTAACATAAACTAATTGAATTTATTTTAAAGAAGTAGAGATAGTTACTTTTTAGTATTTCGAAATACTGAGGTACATTTTATCATTTGTTAACCTACCAACAGAAGTCGCCACAGAAATATTCAGGACATCTATTCTGTAACCATTTGAACAACTTTTTTTTAAATGTAATTTTCTTACTATTTTTTAAGAATTGTTTTTAGTTATTTGAGCAATGTTGAACCTTAATTGAGGTTTCCCCTCTTTAACATTTTTATTAATTCATAAGAAACTTTTTAGCATACTTTTTCACCCTTTTTACAATGTCAAGTTCCAGATCATTTCCCGTTCGGGTCTAACACGTGCTGGTTGCAGCGAATTTCTTCCAAAGATGTTCTAGAAAAACAAAACTTTATTTATTTTTAGAAAAAAATTTTAAAATGTCTTACACCTACTTTTTACACCAAATGTGTTAGTTTTAACTCAGCATTTTATTTGAAGCTAAATGGTACACACAAAAAAATCTAGGATCAAATCTGACTATACTATTAGAATCGGGCTAGTAAAATCAGAACAAACCTACTTAGGAAAGCTTTTAACATTAATCTTTAGTTCATCTAAGTATAATTTTAATTTTACACTCTAATCTTAATACAAAAATAACTATATTCGATTAGACCACAGTCTGACACCAAAATAACACTAACCCAAAATATTAGCTTCGTCTTATATTGAAAATATGTTAATATATTGTATATTTCTACTGCAAACTTAATGTAATACTAAAATAGTTTCAGAACAAAATAATATATTTTCTATGTACGATCCCAGATTATAGTCAAATTAAACCCAAAAAAGTATTGGTATGATTTCAGCATAAGATGCAGGGGTCGTTTTGACTCTACTAATACTTAATAGTTTCATTCCGATTCTACGCGCCTCCCCTATCCTTATTATAAGAAACAAAGAAATTATTGCATCAGCCAATTCAGTCGTCCACTTGCCATCGTTCGTTACGTACCTAGTCGTAAAAGTGATGGATGAGTTACTGAAATCTTGTTTATAAATGGAACGGTACTTACAGGATTTCTTAGAAATGATTGAAGAATCTGTCGCATAAATAAGTGATAAGGTTTTGTCTGAACCATCTACATTTACTATTAAAAGAAACAAATTTCTAATTTCAAGATATATCACACGACATAATATTTGGTTTGGCCGCTTTTGCGCTATTTAATTTTAAAGTTTCCATTTTCCAGGAATTTGCGTTTCTTATACAATAATAATATTATTATATGCCTTTATCTAGGTTGATTTATTTATTACCTACTCATTGACCCTTGTTTATTTTAATGCAAATTTTGGATATTTAACTCTAAACTTAAAACGCATAAACGACTAAACCAAATATCAAGTTGTATGGTTTATTTGGAACGCTGAAGAAAAAATCGAAGCGAATTTTACGGTAATATTAATCTGACAATAATTATGTCTTCAAACTGACTATAGGCTATTTTTCTCTTAACCTTTAACTATGTTTGACTAACACTTAATTAAAATTTAGCTAAGGCTAAAATTACCTCCAGTCAATCTTATGTTGTTGTCACATTAATAATAATTCATGTAATATCTGATATTATCCTATATTTACCATTAAAATAACATAAGATTAAATGCAATTTAGAAATAAATTATATTTAACATGAAATACATATCGCTGCAATTATATAATATAATAAATATAAACCAGTGTTAGAGTCAGCTACGATTTATGTTATATTTAGTTACAACAACATACCAAAAATTAAAGTAACTCTACCATATATTCAAAAACAATATATTTGTTGACACCAACAGTAAGTTCATTTGGAATTTAACTTCGTGTGGGTTAAATAGGGAGTATATGAAAGGATTGAATTGACTATTTTATATTCAACTAGAGTATAGATTTTTTTGTGTGTAAGAAAATCTGCCTTATTTTATTACATTTCATTCATTACATTACTTTTTTTTATCTTTTACAGAAAGCATCTACACTACTTCTACAAAAATCAATTTTTTCTTTTTTCTTTCTCCCTGACTTGACCACTTTCACATGTCTCCGACATAGCTTTATCTAACTATAGATCTTCTATTCATTTCATTCATTCATTTCATCATTTCCCACCCACAGTGGCTTTGCACTGGTCCTTGACTTTTCAGCGTGCTGAAATATTTTCTGTCTTTTGACTATAATAAGTTTTTCATCCATTATGTGTAACCTTTAAAAGCTCCTTTACGGCTTAGTCCCACTTGTTATTTTCTCTACCGCTAACATCAGCTTTTTACTTTTTACTTCATTTTCCTGATGATGAGTGTTTCTACACTCGAAACATGTCGATTCTATTTTACTATAAATCATTCTAGGTTCGCCTAGTTTATATAATATAACATATGTTACACCTAAGCTATACCTTTTAAGATACCATTTTTAAGTACTCCTTTGAAGAAGCAACTGTGTTGCGAAACATGTCGAGTCAAAATAAAAATCTGTGGAAAGTGTAAAATTATAATTTTTTCATTTTCTTACCATTTATTTAACACAACTAATAATGGATTTCCACCAAGTAAAAGCCGAATCAATTCTATAGTATTTTACCTATAGGTATAATCTGAACAAATAACACAAAAAAAATTCTATTGTAAATATGAGTGACAGAGTCCTATTAAAGTTGCTTTTCAGTTAATTTAGTATTTTTAAGGTTTGAATAATTACAATAATTATATAGTTTTTAAATCTATTTTGACACTTTATCTTTAAACCATATAAAAACTCATGTTTATTGTTTTACTACCTTAAATTGTAATATTTATAAAACAAAATTTTCAAAAGAAATTATTTGGCAATATTAAAGCGGTAGAACCGATGAGACTATTGCATCAATTGTTTTAGAAGGTATCACATATATAATTTTTAAGTCCGAACTAAGATAGTTTAATAATAGTCACATCAAAAAACCCGATGGAAACTAGGAAAAGTTTAAAGAGAAAAAAGCATGTAATTAATTCCTTCGAATAGAAACAGCTCTTTTTTAAACTTTAATAAAATAACAAGTTGTTTTTATTTTTTAAAGCTATGGCGGAGTGTTACACAAAATTACCTTTTATCTTCTACCGGGTTATCCCAAATCATGTAGAAATTTAGCTAGAGTCGTTATATAAAACGACACTACCAACAAAATGTCACTTACTTGAAATTTTTTATTTTGTGCACGGTTTCCTTTTCCACCCAGTATAATATTCAGTACATTGATTACGTCACAGGCGTACCACAATATTAATCTACGAGAAACAATCTTTCCAACTCTGCAAACCGCAATTCAATCCGCGATGTCGTTTGCAAACTACAGACCTGTACCTACTAAAGGTGTTACAAAACAATTTGTCGATGAGCGAATGTTCAAAATATTATATTCGGTGGTTTTTGTAATATCTGTCTGCAATATTCCTGATTTTTGGGTACCAACACGCTGTAAGATATAAAATAGAGGTATTTATCATAACGCATTCATTACTTCTTTTAAAATAGTATCAAACAGAAATAAAAATTAATTTAACTTTAGCGCCTTTTTTGTTCGACCCTGAAAAAAAGATGTCACTTTTTTGGGCCCGTCCAGCTCTTAAATTTCCCGAAACAAAGACCAATTAAAGTTAGGGCTCCGCAGATCGTATCTAACTCTGGTTCCAGTTCTTGCTCCGAGGAGCGTCCCCGAAGCATTGTATTCCTGCTTTTGGAGCGCCGTTGCAGGACGGGCTTCTGCGGCAATTAACAGGAATTGTGGTGAGAAATGGCGGAGAAAGATGTGCCGGTTTGTTGTCTCGAAAATTGTCTTGAGCGGCATGAATTTTCGGTAATTTATTGTGCGCTTAGCGTAGTTATTCATCCAGAGTAGAAGCGGCAAGACAATTAATTAATCCTAAAAAATGTCGTGGTGGGTATGTGGGTTTCATCATAATGACTCTAAAAGCTACAACTATGGTTAGTTACATAGTAAAATATTCGATTTATTAACAGCAATGGAATATTGTGGCATATCGGACAAGTGTGTACCTGTTTTTTATATTTTTTTATATATACGGGGATCCAAGCACAATTGATACCCTGGGGCGAGTAGACTACGACGGCCGTTTTGTCCTTATTGGGACTCTATGGGCAGCCATACCCCAAGCAATCCCGACACAGCGGTAAGATGCATTAAAAGCCTTTTTGCAAAAGCAAAGCGGCCATCAATACAATGTAGCGCCATTCCAGCGGAATTAACTCCAATATAAAAGGCAGTCACACTGGTAATAATCGAAAGGTAGCTAGACATAATAATTTACTCACACTCAAGTTCATTAGCATTGGTACATGTTTGAACAAGTTTGTACAAGTTTCAGTACAGGATTTATACAAACTTAGAAAAATTTGTATAAGTCTGTACGGGTTTATACACACTTCAACCTAAGTATCTGCCCAACATCAGCTTCCTGGGTCTTACCGTTTTTGAGATATCGCTTTTTAAAATTATAAAATAATTAAAAGATGATATAGTGTCCGCGAAAATAATTAAAAGAAAAAGAAAATATAGTGGCATATCGGACAAGTGTGTAACTTATATTTTATATTGGAATACACAGGGATCTGAACTTGGATCCCTGTGTATTCCGATATAAAATATAGTTACACACTTGTCCGATATGCCACTATATTTTCTTTATCTTTTAATTATAAAATAATATTAGTTAAAAAAATTGAATTAAAAAAAATGCTCTGGTAACAACGAACAAACCGGTTGCCGATATACCTTTTAGACAGAATTTGTTCCTCTTAAAACTAGCAGAACATGGCGGTATTTTTTAAAACCTTAACTAATTAAATTTTTTTTAGATATTCAATAAACACCTAAAAAGCACCTAATTTTGGTACTACATTTTGTTCTTGATTATCTTATTTGACAGTAATGTTCTGCTAGCTTAACGTTAATCTAGCAGAACAACACAAAAATATATTTTTCTCAAAAACCATAGGAGCACCTAAATTTTAAAGTTGGCACCTAATTAGCACGTAACTAGCACCTACTTTTGAATAAATAAGTTATTATTTGTTAATCGTTATAATAAAACTATTCTGGTAGCTCACCGTCAACCTAGCAGAACATGGCCGTATTTTTTAAAAACCTTAACTAATTAATTTTTTTTTAGATATTCAATAAGCACCTAAAAAACACCTGATTTTGGTACTACATTTTGTTTTTGCTTAGCTTATTTGACAGTAATGTTCTGCTAGCTTAACGTTTATCTAGCAGAACAAAACAAAAATATAATTTTCTCAAAAACCATAAGAGCACCTAAATTTTAAAGTTGGCACCTAATTAGCACGTAACTAGCACCTAATTTTCCATACAAAAATTTTCAATTTTGAGCACCTTGTTCTGCTAGGTTTATAGAGGTAATATTGTTGCAGTAATAAATAAGAATCTTATCAAGATAGTCAGTAAGTTGCTTGGTTTATGTTTATAAATTTCCTTTTACAGCCTAAATGGAGGAGACTAAAAATATCATTTTACAGCCGGTCTACAAAAAACCAACATACAGCATACTTTATAAGTTATAATAATAAATTCTACAATTCCAAACCACTAAAACACCAGGTTAGGAAGAGAAAATACTACTGGGCTGGGCACTGAAACTAAGAGAGATCTCCCTTACGCCCTCATTCCGAGGCAATACATTTCCATTTAGCGTTGTGCTTGCGGAGGCAAACAATAAATATATTGCGCCGCCTTTTTGCAGGCTTCCAGAATAAAAGTTTAAAATTACAACGAATTTATCTGTACGACTTACGTTGACAAATTGCCGCCAAGCTTTATTTTTATTAAAGTGTAGCGGGGAATGTCAAATAAAAGAAAATCTCGTTGCAAATAAGACCAAAATGTGATTCGTCACGTTATAATTCAAGTGTATAATTTTTCTTTCTTTTCCGATAAAAATACCTTACAATTTCAGACACTTTAATAAACTTTAAGCACTGAAGAGATTTCCCAAAATAGCCTTACAACCACGATACACTTGGTATCGTGAATACAACTATCAACTATCTCTAAGTCCCCAACTCAGTAAGAGACCTAGATTATACTAGTACTGACAAACATTTTATGTAAGTGTGAGAGAATAAATAGACAAACATTTCATGTGACTGTAAGTCGTAGATTAGAGTTATAACGATTTGTTTATTAGGGTTGTACATTTTGTGACCATCTTGGATTTTTAAGGTAGCTTTAACCTATATCGGGTGTTTCTCAAAAGACGTTCAACCCTATAACTTTTCTGTATTTGTAGATATTAAAATGAAATTTTGAGATTATGCATAAGAGATGAGTTTCCATTTATTGGCATAATTTTCAATTTGTTAGCGCTTCCCGTTTGACCGGAAGTGACCTTGACTTTGACATTTTAAATGGGACATCCTGTATATTTTTACGTATTTGGGTTCAGCATAACATTTGACGTCATTTTTTGACGTGTAATAACATTTTTATGTTTATTTTTTATTTTCAATCTAGAGTGCTACAAATTAATTAAATCTGTTAAAGTAGTATATGAAAATTAAAATTATGTCATAATAATTGACTTTCTAAGTTTCACAAGCGTTTAAAAAATTAAATTTTGTTTACTCCATTTTTCCAAATGGAACCATGGTGGTTCACTGGGATATTTAAAATAATCTTTTTTTTTCCAACAATTTGATACCATACACTCCTATGCTATTTTAAAATTGACACTGAAAAATTTTCCTTAAATCCCAATCGCAAATTTAAAAGCGTTATGCTTTTCTAAAGAAAAATAAAGGCGGCTTTGAAATACAATGGAATAAATGGTTTTGACAAGCAATATGGTTTTTAAGTAAAATTGTAATGTCATTCGTTTATTAAACATACATTGTAAATCATATAAAATGGTTAGTTTTACTAGAAATGAACAAATTGATATGCCCCTAATTTTTGGAGTGACCAGAAAAATTATTCTGAAGCCGCAAGATTGTATGTATTGTATGTTTTATAAAGTAATGACACTTCAACTTTAAATTAAAGCCATATTGCTTTTCAAAACCATTCCATTGTTTTTCAAAGCCGCCTTTATATTTCTTTAGAAAAGAGTGGGCGGCAATAATGCATAACGCTTTTAAATTTGGGATTGGGAGTTAAGGCAAATTTTTCAGTGTCAATTTTAAAATAGCATAGGAGTGTATAGTATCAAATTGTTGGAAAAACAATGCTCGTTTTAAATATCCTAGTGAACCACCATCGTTTCATTTGGAAAAATGGAGTAAACGTCAAGAAAACATAATTTCATATTTTAAACGCTTGTGAAACTTAGAAAGTCAATTACTATGACATAATTTTCATTTTCATAATGTACTACTGGACAATAAGTTAACAGATTTAATTAATTAAAAAAATTAATTTGTAGCATTGAAAATAAAAAATAAACATAAAAATGTTATAACACGTC
The DNA here is from genome assembly GCA_963969555.1 of Polydrusus pterygomalis. NCBI lineage: Eukaryota > Metazoa > Arthropoda > Insecta > Coleoptera > Curculionidae > Polydrusus > Polydrusus pterygomalis. Next base: position 16,444,507 of record OZ018383.1, read on the forward strand.
AAAAAATTACAAGTAAGGTGTCATTTCACTCATAATGTTATGCTGAACGCAAATAAGTAAAAATATACAATATGTGCCATTTAAAATATCAATGTCAAGGTCACTTCCTGTCAAACCAGAAGTGCTAACAAATTTAAAATTATGCCAATAAATGCAGACTCATCTCTTATGCATAATCTCAAAATTTCATTTTAATATCTATAAATCTAAAAAAGTTATAGGGGTGAAAGTCTTTTGAGAAACACTCGGTATTTACCTCGTAAGTGTTTATTACTTGTTATTTTATGTTGTAGTTGTGAGGCTGCGTTTATAAACCCACCAGTAGCCGCGTACCGTAAGTTTCAAATGGGAAATGGTGGTTTTTTGCTTATTATAGCACGAACGACATTTCAAAATTAATTTCTACAACGTTTTCATCAGGATATATACGGATTTAAACATCGCGACCTGAACGAGACATGGACCCGGTATTTATTTTCTATTTGCTTTGTACATGTCAGCATGATGCCCGTTACAGACGAATCTACAGCGAGAATCTGTTTATTTCTTTAGTTTTCACTATAATAGCTAGCAGTTTGATGTATCTTTTAGGAAAGTTTACAATCGATGGACGTAAATTTGGATTTAAATTATATAATGTACAGTATAATTGACACAATATCTTTAAAACAACGCTTACACCACTTTAAATATAACAAATCTTTTCACTAGCACTCTATTTTTAAGCAGCATTATTTCCATTTCCATTTATAGCCTTCTCCAGGCACTAACTACGAATGACCCCATAAAATGCATATTTCTACTGAATGTATCCAAGTTCAGTTCTAAACTGATCTAAATAAAAGCACGCCTGCTGGATCCTTATTTTAAATTTTGCCAAAATGGCAAAAGTAGAACAGCGTCGTTGGCAAAACAAGCTGTTTGCGAGTTTTATTGCTCTTTTACTAGATTATTTTGCAAAATGCACCCAAGCTAAGTGTATTTATATTATTCCTAGTTATTTTAAAATCGTTATCTCAGCATTTGGGCTCCAGAACAAGAGTAAAAACCTCCCGCATGCCGAAATTAGAATAAAGTCATTTGCAATTATCTGATGTCTTTTATAAACTTAAGAAGCTTGGATCTAGCGGAATACAAGTTTACATACAGGATGGTCCAACGAAAACTTAACACCTCGATTTTCGTGCTTTAAACTGAAAATGTAGAAAATCGCTCGGACCCGTCGATTTTTATTTCGAATGGGACATCTTATGCGTATATTGTCAATCTTGTTCCTTCAAGCCCCTAGGAGGGAGGGGGGTAAGATCTAAATCTTAAATGGATACCCCTATTTTATATAATTTTTTTGGATTCTGCATAAAATTCTGAACATTTTTTAATAAAAGCATTATTAGTCTATACTTCACAGTTTCCGAGATGTTGACTCTTGAAAAATGACATTTTTGAACTTTGACAGCGTCTAGCTTTCTAACTGTACGTCTTATGGGCGGTTTACACGCAACCTTTTATTGTACGATTTGTCTGCGTCGACAAAATGTTAGAAGCAAAACGATGTGTGTAGATGGCAAATTTGCACAAACACATAAGACGGAGTTGCAAGACTGAGCAAATGGGCATAGATTTAGGCGGTTTGCGCAGACAAGTCGTAACGTGTAAACACTTCTGCTCGATTTGTCGGCAGACTTAGGGTTGTCGAGTAGTTGAAATCTACTGGTTGTTTTGAAAGTGCAAATGTTCATAAAGAATAATAATAATAATAATATCGTTTATTTCTCCAATTGAAAGGTAATACAGGGCACTACAATAATTGGAAAAAAGTCAGACAAATGAAGTAACTACAAGAAAAATTCACTAAGACTATAAGAGTTTTTTTGAAACAGCAGCTTTTTAAGTCTACTTTTAAAAACATTAATATTAGGTGCCACTTTTATGCTATTATCTAGGACATTATAAAATCTAAAACAGTTAAAATAAAAACTCTTTTGGTAAGTAGCTGTGCGATGAGGTGGTGGCATCAATCTTAAGTGACCTCTAGTATTATAATTATGATTAAGTTGGCATCCCTCAAACGTGCGCCTATCTCTATAAACATATAAGCAAACTTTAAGTATATATTATATAATAATAATTATGTCGAAAACTGTAATAATTGTATTCTGCCTAATAGCCAGTTTACAGGTATCCCGACGTTGAAGCCTACACAATATTCTAATCGCAAACTTTTGAAGCAGAAAAACACTGTTTATCTGACTACTATTACTATTGAAGAAGTAGTCCATACTCAAAGTGGAGTTAAATGATACAGAAAAAGAAAAGCACGAAGTCTTTCTCCACAAGATTGTAGAGAAAGACTTCGTGCTTTTCTTTTTCTGTACTATTACTATATTCTAGTAAATAATTATATGCTTCAATATCCATCCTTAAATAATTTCTCCAATCTTCAGGTTCACCATGTAGTTCCTTAAGCAATTTAACATGAGAATATCTGTCTCTTTTTAGTAACCAAGCTCTGGACCATCTAGAGCGTTATTTATGCTTTATGTTCAAATGTTTAATTTGCCGTTTTCTTATTAAACAAAGAGCGAAAATTGACCAAAGCACTATTTCCTCCATGATGACTTACAACGACTAGAATAATGAAAACTTACAAGAAATCGTTGCAGTGTAGACACGCTTTGTTTGCAACGTTTTGTTTGCGACGATTTGTCGACGCAGACAAATCGTACTATAAAAGGTTGCGTGTAAACCGCCCATTAGAGCAAAACGGCTAACATGTCCCTATCTTCGATTTTTATTATCTTTCCAATAGTGTCAACTTCTGGTTAAACCGGAAGTACTATATTTCCTCTTAAATTTCTTACATCCGGTTTAACCGAATGTTGACACTATTGGAAAGATAATAAAAATCTAAGATAGGAACATGTAGGCCGTTTTGCTCTAAGACGTACAGTTAGAAAGCTAGACGCTGTCAAAGTTCAAAAATGTAATTTTTCAAGAGCCAATATCTCGGAAACTGTTAAGTATAGACTAATAATGCTTTTATTAAAAAATGTTCATAATTTTTTGCAGAATCCAAAAATATTATATAAAATAGGGGTATCCATTAAGATTTAGATCTTACCCCCCCCCCCCCCCCCCTCCCTCCTAGGGGCTAAAAGTAACAAGATTGACAATATACGCAAAAGATGTCCCCCTCGAAATAAAAATCAACGGGTCTGAGCGATTTTCCACATTTTCATTTTAAAGCAGGAAAATCGAGTGTTAAGTTTTCGTTGGACCACCCTATATTTATTGTCTTGTATTTTATATACAGACTGTCCGCGGATAGGATATACAATAGCACAGATGGATGGAAATTTTATTTTTCGGTAAAAAGTCATTCCTGATAAAAAGTTGTGCTTCTAAAAAAAATGCACTTCACGAAGAGAAAATTTTGATTTTTTATACAGGGTTCGCAAAAAACTTCAAAAACATGATTTTTTCCGCAAGAGTAAACTACTTTTATTTTTTATTTTTGACCAAAATGCCAATCAGAAAACTTATTTAGAATAACGTTGTAATCTAAATCAGAGATTTAAAATAAATCTTCGATTTTTTAGTTTTTTTAATTTTTAGAGGTAAATGGAAATTTTGCTGCTCAATAAAAATATTAATATAAAATTTCATCAGACTTTATTTTTATAATGGGTGGTGGGTATCTTATTTTAAAATTTTAAATGCATTCCTACCATCTTTTGTAAAAACAAGGAATTTTTTCCCTTTTTATTACTTCGCTTTACGTATGGGGCAAATTTGAAGTTGTCAAATAGAATTTGATGTGTTTTGAAAATGTTGACCTTAGAACAAAGGGTTTATTTAGTTCAATGTTACGGTGCGGGCGAAAGTTCTTACAACTTTGTGATAGAGAAATTTAATCAAAGATACCCTAACGTTTACGTCTCAAAAATGGGACTTCATAAATTATTAGGAAAATTTCAGCGAACTGATTCAGTTTCAGTTTCGACCGCTAATGCTGCTATCCAAAAAAAAATTCTTTTACCTCTAAAAATTAAAAAAACTAAAAAAATCGAAGATTTATTATAAATCCCGGATTTAAATTACAAACGTTATTCTAAATAGGTTATCTAATTGGCATTTTGGTCAAAAATCAGAAATAAAGGTAGTTTACTCTTGGAGAAAAATCATGTTTTTTAAGTTTTTGCGAACCCTGTATAAAAAAATCAAAATTTTCTCTTCGTAAATTGTATTTTTTTACAAGCCAAACTTTTTATTAAGAATGCCTTTTTCCCAAAAAATGAAATTTTTCATCCATTTATGCTATTGTAAACTATATCCGCGGACAGCTGTAAATGTATTATAGGGTATGACCCAATTTCTAAAAATAATAATTACGAACACATACAAAATTATGGTATTTTAGGTATTTCAAAGCATAGCGTACAGCTTATCTCGTGCGCAACCAAAAGTTAAGTTTCATGGGTGAAAAAATACGTCTAAGCGCACGGCTTACCAGTCAGATGCCTTTCCACCCAACAGGATTGGGCATGTGCACAAACCTCTTGTTATCGGCTTTTCCATCTTTAGCGACATGCTCAAAATACACTCCAGAACCGGCTCGGCGCCATTTTTGTTGTTGTTTTTTACGTTTTCTCTGTGGATGTCTTGTAGTTTTCTTTGTTATTGTAGATTGTGGGTCTTTAATATTTACGGATTTCTAGTTTTTGTGTAGTTTAGTGAATGTGTTTGTGCTTTTAGTGTATCGGATTGGAATATAAACAATGACTATTAAAGACCGTTGAATTTATTATTATTTCTGCCGAATGTAACCAGTAATTAGTAAAATGCTTCGCTTACTTTTTATTTCTGACATTACTGGAGTGTTTAAACCAAGAGAACAGTGTTATAATAAAGCATAGCGTACAGCTTATCTCGTGCGCAACCAAAAGTTAAGTTTCATGGGTGAAAAAATACGTCTAAGCGCACGGCTTACCAGTCAGATGCCTTTCCACCCAACAGGATTGGGCATGTGCACAAACCTCTTGTTATCGGCTTTTCCTTCTTTAGCGACATGCTCAAAATACACTCCAGAACCGGCTCGGCGCCATTTTTGTTGTTGTTTTTTACGTTTTCTCTGTGGATTTCTTGTAGTTTTCTTTGTCATTGTAGATTGTCGGTGTTTAATATTTACGGATTTCTAGTTTTTGTGTAGTTTAGTGAATGTGTTTGTGCTTATAGTGACTCGGATTGGAATATAAACAATAACTATTAAAGACCGTTGTATGATTTTATTATTTCTGTCGAATGTAACCATTAATAAGTAAAATGCTTCGCTTACTTTTTATTTCTGACATTACTGGAGTATTTAAACCAAGAGAACAGTGTTATAATATTTATTCTTACATACATACATAACAGGTATTACCCAAGTAGTATGGTTGTATGGCATGGTATGCTTTTATTAGTACAAAATAACTTGCACAGAAGTATTTTGCAGTTCTTGTATTTTGATTTTAAATTCAAAAACCTCCAATGATGACATACAAGCTTAATGTTGGGTTGCAGTTGTACACATACCCAAGTTTTTGCCAAAATCAATACAAGTTATATACAAATTACTATTTGACTTGAGGTTAGGTACGTGATAACATCGAAGATTGGTTATTTTGCTGGTTTTGTTTGTTTTTTATATTCGGTTTTATAGTTTATTTGACTTGTTCTTATCCTTTTTGAACTGAAAAAACGACGATGAATTATTTTTAAACAAAATTACAAAACCTTAAAAACAATTGAAGACTCTGATGCAAGAAGGAGATATTATGTGCAACATTTTCAAAAATGAGATTATTGTGCCTAGACGTAGTAAAATACGGCCTTTCACTGTGGTGCAAATATGGTATCTACATGTGCGACGAAAGGATGCCGAGTTATAACAGAAAAACACATATCCCTTATAATGCTGGTGCAAGAATGGTATATGTGTCGTGTAACATATCCCTTTTTTGCATTACAAATAGTTGTGTTTTTAGGATGCGCCGACAACATACCCTCTCTTCAGCCGAAAGGCAACGAGTCGGTGCGAGTAGTGTTGTTTGTCAAGCCGAGGATCGAGCATTGTAAAAGTACGTCGTGTTTATTTCTTATGCGATTTTACTGTAGTATTGAATAATATTATTATGGATGAACATAGTAAAAATGATGAAAGTGTGGAAGAGGATGATGAGCCATATAAGAGTTCGGGCAGCGAGTACCAGCCATCGTCAACAAGTTCTTCCGAGAATGAACCCATAGAGGGGCAAGAAACAAGAAAATGTGCTAGAAAAAAAAAACACACAATGTTTTTTTTTTTATTTAAATGTATTGTCACAACTGTGTTTGTTGCGACTGAGACTTCGTTTTGGTAGAAGTCTCTGGGATCGACTTTAGAGGGAAAGTAAATTTAAAAAATGCAAATTATAAAAATAAAATCTATTAATCAAAAAACTTAAAATAAGGGTTGGTTTAATTTTGAGTATTTACAATAAAAGGTTTTACTACTTACTTATTTTACTCTGGAAGACTCTTCTCCCGACCAGCGGGCACATGTCGTACGTCATTTGCTCATGACAGGATTACAAGAACGACTGCCTCTGTCTTTTGTTATTCAATGGTCAATGCTACATCTTAGGTCAGCACAATTTTGCTCACTCCGTAGGTTAAACAAATTATGTTGACTACTAATTATAATGCAAGTTCACTGAACTACAAAGTGTATATTCATCGCTTTTGCTTTAACGCGAGTTTTCCGGTTTAAAGAAATATGATTTTACAATAAACTAAATCAAACGCAAAATTTATCAAATAAATAAATTACCAAATTTCGTATCGTGACAGTATTTTTGCATATTTGCATACCTAATACTACAGAAGTTGTACTTCGTTGCATTTGATTTATCATATTACCATATTTTCAGTTTTTATTTCCTATTGGTTTCGCTTGTTTCTATAAAGGGTTTATATTATTACTATTTAAAATAATAAATATGAAGTTTCATATAAAAATAGTGTATTTGTTACTTATCCCTTTCTTGCACCTTCTTATATACCAGAAACTAGAAACAGGTTAACATATACCTTTTTTGCATCATAAAACACTTTTCCTAAATAGCTAGCTTATTTACGCCAGTATCTTTATCTAATATAGAACAAAAAACTTAACTTTTCTATCTATACCTTGAATAGCATTAAAACCCACCTAAAAAAAAAGTTTTTTGCCTCTCCTGTAAAATCTAAGAATTGTTACTTATCCCCTTCTTGCATCAGAGTCTTCAATTTTTCATCCCTAAAATCTGATAGATTTGCAACTACTAAAAGTACCAGAAGTCACTACCTTTTTCCCAACTTGATCAAAAATTGAGAAGACATTCCAATTTTTTGACAAGAACTTGGGGCCAATTTTAGCTGTTTACACGTAAAAATAAATTGAAGGTCAACTTTTACAATTTCTTAAGCAAGCATTTGAATTTTAAAGCCCGGAGCTGTCTATTTTCTTATTCGTCAAATGATAATGTTGCAGTGCGCATGCCTAATCCCGTGTAGCTTTGTTTACATGCGCGAGGCCATAAATTTGCCACTCTCGTGACAATTGTTTGCTTTTCTAAAGGTTTATAGGGGGTTTAAGGTATATGCTTGAAAGCAGTCATCTTAAAACATACGTACATACGTATCTATGGTAGAATAAAGATGGACAAAGGCAAAATTATAACAAAATTAAGATACAAGCTCTAAAAAAAAAGAGAATTCAATAGTATTGTAAAAATTATAAGCACTAATGGACTTGTGTAGAGACACCTATCTACGCCTCAAAACATATAATTCCCATAGCTGTATTTCTGACATCGCTCCAAAGCTATTTCTAGAACCCATAGCGAAAAACCTAAAATTGGTCGAATATAGAAAAAGTTCCCCTAACAAAACTCCTTTCAATTCTTTAAAAATATGTATTTTTAAATTTGTCAAACGCCTATAAAAATCCTAGTGCATCGTAATATCGACATTATCGCCGAACAATAGTTACAACTAAAGTTAGTAAGCGACTAAAGTTAACTTTATTGCCACCCACCAATAAATCTGTTACTTTTGCGGCAATGAAACTTTGCTTTTAAAACTTTCCAACTTACTACTGCTGTTATACTAAGTCAATTTCTCTCAAACATCACCGCAAGATTTTAAACTTACTCCTAGAATGCTTTCTAGAAATTTCACTCTATAGTTTAGTTAAGCGAAGATTGATAGCGCTAGCTCGTTATGTTCTACATTATTTCTATGCTGATGGTATATACGGGGTGCTATACATTCAAGCGCGTATATACATGAGTCAGTATCTCAAAAACGGTAACAGATATGTTATTATCGTGACGATTTATAGCCTTATACCGTGCGAGTAAAAATTATTTACATCAAAGAGGTCTTGAATTAAGAAACGAACGGCTTGGTTTGGATCACAATGATATGGGGACGATACTTTATATCTAGCCAAATCTAGGTAAAAATGTTGTCAAATTCATATTATGACATGATATTATGCCAAACCAATGAGTAATAAAATAAGTAGACAAATACAAATTTATTTTTGTTGTTTACAAAATTAACAAAGTAAGAATATACAGAAAGAAAAAGAAAAACAATTACATAAATTGCTTTATGCTCCAAGCATAAATTCACACGTCTCTTCATATTTTCGAAAGTGTTGACCAGCATCTCTGGAGAAATGTAACCACAATCTTGGATAATCCTTTGTGGTAATTGTTCTAAATATGCAACTGGTGTTTTAAAAATAGTGTTCTTTAAATGAGGAAAAACGAAGCAAGTGTTTTTAAATACAAACAGCTGGATTAGTTCTCAGTGAGCGCAAGGTATGGCAACTTATTGTACCGTAATTAAAATGGGTAAATTAATAATATTAAATTTATAATAGCAACTGATCATAAATGAAAAGTTTGTTATTGGAAAAAGGAGAGGTAACTAACCTAAACTGGTTTATTCTACTCACCGTTCAACCTAAATAATAGACACCAAGAAATTTTTGTCTCTGAAACATGACGCGTGAGCTTGCTACGGTCCACTTCTGAACTGGGAATTTTTTAGGAAGAAACCAGTATCAGCTGTTAATGTCACATGTAGGTGTCCACTGTCGAAACTCTTTGTTTTTAAAAAAGGTTGACTCTATTAATATAAAATATAGTATCCCCAGTAGCACACCAATATTGGTAAAATATTAACACAACATAACATACATATATTGTACCAATAAAACCAAATCTCGCCTTTTCTTTGTTGGGCCAATATGTAGGATTAGAAAAACGGGAAATGTTAATAAAACGATGATAATTTATGAAAATTTAGTTTATTCATTTATAAAATATGACAACAAAACAAAAGTATCAAAGTGTAAAGAAAAAAACTGAATAAATATATAAGTTATATAAGTATTATATTATTTTATTAGAAAACGAAAATCCTTTACTTTGAGTACGTTGACCTACTTTTGCGCCCGCCTTCTATATCTGCCGCACCTGCCAGGTACAAAGATCAGTTTCCTCTGATACGTCGCTTGCAATTAAATGTGTTTGGATGTCACTCTCATCGTAGTTTTTCTCTCACTGGAAATAGTTGTATATTTTTTAACGGCTCGTTTTTTTGCATGAGAAGATCCAGCAATGTCTTCCAATGACCTTTTAACACTTTTATATTTTGCATTATAAGTACCTTTTTTCCGCCATAGAGAGGCAGCTGCCATAGAAAACATTATTATATGCAGGAAATCACATTTTTATGTTCAGTTTTTGGAGACATTTAAGCATATGAAAACACAATCCAAAACCGCCTTGTTTTTAAAAGGGGTTAATGACTACCCAAAGATGGCTTTTTTGAAAGTTTCGAATAATTTTCAAGAAGAAGTAACATAACTCTCTCCACAAAATTTTTATTTTTGAACATAAAAATGGGGACATCCTGTATTTTTATACATTTATCAGCAACTTTAAGCTAAAAATTATTTATTTCGTTAAAAATAGAAGATAACATTGATTATTATTCCTGGCATGACTAGAAATTTTTGATTTACTACGAATTCTGCTTGTAAACTAGTAAGGGCGAAAATAAGAAAAATATATATTTAGCCAATATTGGCCCAACTTTGGAGACGTTTCATATTTTTTTAATGAAAAATTAGTTACATAGTTCATTTAACAAAATCAATTTTTTTAAACAAGCTTATTCTAGTTAGCAGTGGCTGCGGCTTGGTTATCTATATTTCTTTATTTTATTTAGGTAACTCCATAAATGTATTTTAGGTTAGGACGCCTATAAAAGGTTCTTAATAGCAATTTCAGATTTACCCCATTCAGAACAACTGGAATACCTATTCTTCTATCTTTTACTAAAACTAAAATTGTCTTAACTTTTCCACTTAAATATAGGTATTTAATTGTTATTTTAGCACAATACTAGTCACCACACAAATTTCACGCATGTGCGACACGTCTCGGCCGTAACAAGACTGTTTGCAAAATGGCGGCTTTGGCGATTGGCACATGAGTCAAGCCGAGCATTTCATTATTGTCATAAGCATTGACCTTTTATTTTGTTTCGCTCAAACTTCTCGCGGTACGGAAAAATCGTGTAATAATAATTTTAAAATAAGAATAATATTATGATTGACTCTTAAAATAAAAAGTTAACCCTGTGAATATTAGGCAATAAATCACAATAAATGCCCCATATTGGTCCAATATTAGAAAACATATTATTTTATGCTTAGTACAAACGAAGAAAGTTGTAAACAAGATGTCGAAATTTATATATTATAAATACCCACCTATCTCAACTTTTTTTAATTTAAAAAAAATTATATTTTTTATATTTGTTATAAATATTGGCACAATATTGGGAAAATATAGAATTATTATAAAGGAAAAAGTTATATTGCCAATTAATTGCCAATATTGGCTAAAAATCGTCAATATTGTGCCAATTAACAATTTTTAACCAATATAGCGTTTACATTGGGCCAATATACTGTGGTACTGGGGATTTTTTCCACAATTTTTTTTCACCCCCATTTTGTATTAACACTTACTTGTAAAATGAAAATCCTGACACTAACAGCGGTTTGCAGGATTCTGTTATATCAACATAAAAGTCCCCTGTTACTTGAAGTTTGCCAATACAGTATAATTATTCAACAATTATATGGATCTAATAAAAATTAACGCGATATTAATTTGTAATAAAAGCTTATGGAAATTTCCAATTTCGAAAGTAGATCTATAACAAAACTACTATAAAAAAAGACGCATAAGCCAAACAGGCATTTTAATTAAATTTTATGAAATTTTTTGCTTAATTCAGGTAATTGCAATTCAATATCGAATTTAATTAGATACAACCACCGGCTAACTACAAAATCGGTTTATATAATTTTGCGATTTGGTAGGATTTTTTTTTTAATTGTGTTTTTAATCAGTTTAATAGATTAATTAAAATATTATTTAATTGATGTTTAATAAGTTTGTATATATGGTGGAATTTTTAGCCGGAATAAATTCAGAAACTCGAAATGCAAAAGTAAAATAGTGGGTCGTATTGCCTTATTTATGCCCTTTTCAACGAGCTATATCACCTTTACAATTGAAAAAAATAGTTGGGGGCGGTTTCTACCCCAAAAAGGGGGGTAAATTTCTTGAAGACACGATAAAAGTATGCCAAACTCAAGTTTAGTTTAGTTCTGTATTCGATAGGTCTGTGTGTTCTGAATTTTTTTTTATATTGAAATAATGAAGGAGGCTTTAGTTTTAAACGTCCGATACATTTTGATTGATAGTTTACATGCATAGTAGTTGTCAGTTAGCTTCATATTGAGCGTATTGACTTAAACCAAGATTTTCATACTTACAATGCCCCACACATTCAGTCACAGGGAGTATGCCGACATAATATTAGTGTATGGTTACTTTAACGGTATTGCGATGAGCACAGTTAATGAATATCGACGTCGTTCTCCAAATCGAAGAGTTCCTAATAGAAGAGTTTTTCAAAAAGTGTTTGCAATTGCTCAGGAAACTGGAATGTTCCCAAGCGTGAGAATTGTTTCTGAAAGAGTGCAGGGTCTAGATGTGGAAAATGAAAAAAATTGATAATGACGTCGCAGAGAAATCAGGTATAAGTACGAGACGGGTTGCAAATGAACTTCATATACCATCACATCTAGCCGTATAAGAGTCACTTAGAAAAAACGGGTTAAAACCTTTTCACGTTCAACCCGTTCAACATCTTCTAGATGGTGATCCTGCTTCACGGGTACAATTTTGTGAATGGATCCATTAAAATCGAAGTCTGCACAAATACATTTTATTTAGCCATGAAGCTCAATTCACTCGTGATGGAATTAATAATTGTCGCAATGAACATCGGTGGTCAGATTAAAACCCTCATACTACATTTGAACGAAACTTTCAACATCGATTCAGTATTAATGTCTGGTGTGGAATGCTCAACGACCAGTTGTTTGGCCCATTTGAAATGGATATACGTTACTGGAGAAGGATATTTACGGTTTTTGGAAGACCATTTGATACACATTTTGGATGATATTCCGTTAAATGTTCGACAACGAATACACTTTCAACATGATGGAGCCCCACCTCATTTTAGTCTCCGTGTACGCAATTTCTTGAATTATCATTTCCCTAATCGCTGGATTGGCAGAGGTGGTCCGCAAGTTTGGCCACCGAGGTCACCAGACTTAAACTCGCTTGATTATTGCCTTTTGGGATGGATGAAATCGCTATAGTATATGAAACACGAGTGGATACGAGAGAAGCACTCCGCTATCGAATTTTCAATGCTGCAGGTTTTATAAAAAACAATCCCCACTCAATCCAACGTGCTACCCGAGCGATTAACAAACGTGCCGAAAAATGGATTGACGTTGATGGAGGGGTTTTTGAAAATATTCTTTAAGTTAGTTTGTACTGCAGTACCTGGAATTATTCGCTTTTAAAATAAAAATTAACTTACAAAAACTTTAGAACCTATTATTTCAGAAATGGTTGAGAATCGAACTAAAACATATGGGTTTATTTTTTTTCGCCCTCTGAACACATTCCCAAAATATTGCCCTTTCCTCCCCAAACACCCTGTATTTATTTATTAAAAAAAAATAAAGCAATTTTTGTGCTACTAATTGCTGACCATTCACCATAATCGCTAGTTTCCTCCAATAAGAAAGAAGCAATAAACATTAAATGCTACTACCGGATAAATCGACGTTCCGGTAATATCTTCACAATATAGCGTACCTCCATAAAAAAATTCCGCTCGGGCCTTTTTAAATACGGCAGTCATATCCCTCCCCCAAATGCCCATACTATCTGGAAATGTAGTACACAATTAAAACCATAAAAGAATCCTAAAACTTTTTTAGACCCTCGTTCGGAGTAGTCGTAAAGGCCCGAATAGATAAGGCTCGGGCTATAACAGGTGTGCCAATTATACTTTTAGTGAGAAATCGTAAAATGGGCGTTAAAAAGATAAAAGCCAAAAAGTCACGGATACGCCGCAAATCTCGGCTTTTAGGACGGTGTTTCTGGGAAGCTGGCTGAAATTTATCTCAGGTTTTTCCCAAAAACACTATGAATATTCCTTAATACGTATAGTAATGTTTGTATATTTTTGTGGTACAGATGACGACAGATAATTCCGTACACTAAACTGTGACCATAGACAAGCGAGTTGCTCGCTCTCAAGGATAGATAGGCAACTTAACATACTAAATTGGTTCCCTGATAGCGCCACATGCGACCGGGGGCGAAACTAAATATAGTCGTGGTGAGGGTAGGCGCCAAGCATAAAAATTTAAATTTTATTATTACTTTGAATTCAAATTTTCGCGCTTCTAACTTAACGGAAAAGTTTGAAGCGCGAAACATCTGATTCAAGTTAAAATAATTTGGGAGAACGAAAAGAAATTATAACAACGTTTCTGATATGGCGACAAGATTTATTAATATTAGATATTTACATAAATAGGTTTTAAATAAAAAAACAGCTTATATTTTTATATTATTATTTTCTGAAGATTTTTCTAACCATTCCGTGTTATTTTCAAAGTTTTTATTTAATAAACTAGTTATTGTACCTTGTAGTTCATTAAGTTGTGAAGTAAAGTTTCTTTCTATATCTTTATTAGCTTTCTCTGTACTTTCCAATCGTTGGGCGACATTAATGAAGTCTTCAGGAGGTTCCACGCTTTTGTTAATTGCCTTGGTTTTTCTTCCCGATTTCTTTGGTTGCGACATATTAAATATATATGATTCTCAAACTACCGACTGCGCCATGTTAAGTTTATAAATTATATATGAATAATTATTTAATAATAACTTTATTTTTTATATATTTTACAAATCAATCATAAAATGACAATGACAATCTTTCACCAGTCCAGGTAAGACTTCAGGATCTGTCACAATAAGCCATATTTTTATCTTTCTCGCACATATGCTAGTACAGTTTAATACAGAGAGAGAGAGGTACAGAATGTTGGCCATGCTCATTCTAAATGAATATTCTGTTCCTACCAACGTTTAGGAGATAAACAACCTTATAAAACAAAATTCTTACAATAGCGCCACTAGCGACCGGGGGCTAAATTAAACGAACAGGGGACGACCTTCACCATTTAAGTTATCCTAGCCTGACTGTGACACTGAATACGCATCTGTTTTTACCTTTATTACCTTTGTAACGTATTAATTGTTATCATGATATCTGTCAAAGTATTGACATTATCTTATTTGATTTAAAAATGCCTCATTTAAGTATTATTGAAAAAGCAAGAATAATATGTTTCGTAGAAATAGGGGGGTGGTCTTATGGAAAAATAGCTGATCATTTTAGAGTACCTAGAAGTACTGTTCAAGGAATTGTAAAAAAATGGCGCTATTATCAAACACTTGAAAGGTCTGTTGGGTCTGATTTAAATAATAGAAAATCATCAAATGAAGAAGACCGAAATTTGGTGGAGTATTTAAGGCAAAATTCATTTGAAACTGCAGTATCCGCTATGCACATAACAGGATTTCCTGCTTCATCGAGAACTGCGCAACGCCGACTAAGACAATGTTCCGAATTAAGAAATCGATGAGAAAACTTTTCAATCTACATATAATCGGGTATATAGACCACCAAATTTCCGAAATATACTCCATCCAAACCAGTGGATGTTTCTCCGTCAATGTGTGGGCATGCATAAGTTTAGTGCTGACGGTGCAGGTGTATGCTGGTATATTGGTGGAACACTAAACAGTAATATACAGGGTGTTCCGATGATCATGTTACAAAATTCTAGGGTAGATAAAACACACGAAAATAAGAAAAAAAGTTCATGTAAACATGGGTCCGGAAACGCTTCTTCAGGGAGCTAGGGCCCTTCGAAGATGACCTTCAAAAACTACTTTTCGTTTTATAGCTTCGGTACTACTGCAGCTATCGCAACCAATTTTGGGACATGAAATCTAGTTCGTAGGTTCATCAATTTGAGCCTTCCGGATTTTGTCACCTTTAACCAGGGGCGTACAAACCAAGGGGGTATTTGAGTAAATTTGACCCTACTCCTCTTAGGCTTTAATTTCTTACCATTTTTATATCTGATTATGATTCTCCAATGCCTTTTACATAAATAAGGTACTCTTAGTAAAAATCGCTATCTGTCACAGATAAGTAGTTTTTGAAGGTCATCTTCGAAGGGCCCTAGCTCCCTGAAGAAGCGTTTCCGGACCCATGTTCACATGAACTTTTTTTCTTATTTTCGTGTGTTTTATCTACCCTAGAATTTTGTAACATGATCATCGGAACACCCTGTATATCTTTAGATTTTGGAAAATGTTTTTCTTCCTTCTGTCTTCGAAGGAAATAACGTTAGATTTCAGCAGGATAATTGCCCTGTACATACTACAAGAAAAATATGAATCTGGTTTAGACAAAACAACGTAACATGTCTGCCTTGATGCTCAAGAAGTCCTAATGTAAATCCAATTGCAAATGTTTGGAGATTGATGGTAAAAAAAATTTACAAAATAAATTTTAAACCACAGAATGAAATGGAGTTATTTGATAAAATAGAAGAAATTAAGGAAGGGCTAACTCCGGATTACACCAGAAGTATAATTTTGTCAATGCCAAGAAGATTAGCATTAGTGTTAGAATCCAATGGCGCAGCAATTAAATATTAGTATTTTGTTTGTTGTTTGGTAATAAATTTACCCTTTTTGGCTTTATACATTTGTAGTTTTCCTGGATTTTGCGGCTGTAATTTAAACACAAAAATATTTAGAAATAACCATTATTATCCAGGTGTTTATCCAGAAAAACAGGTTTTAAGGGAAATTGAGAGTTGCTGTTAATCTTAAATTTTCTTAAAACTTCTACTCGTTTTGGGGCTATATGGGGTTGCTCTATTAAAAAACGCCTATTTGATACAGTACATTTACGCCATTTAAAGTTTAATTATTTGGAACAGTCCGCCAATGAACAGTGGATATTTCAACACCATCAATGATTGTAAGGTTTAGTTGTATTAAACAAATGGTAATGTGTTCACCTGCTCTATACATCCCATAAATACGTTTTCTCATGATATGCTCATGAATTTCGTGAAGTTTTCGACCACGGAATGACAAAATCGCTATACATTATTGCGATTCTTAAAATCTACATCCTTTTCTATTTAATTTGCCTTAATTCGTTGGATTATTGAACATGAAACTCTCAAAGCATCGGGAGGCTGATGCGGATAGGTTCCGCGGAACACGTGTGGTACCACAACGGTCCTCATTGGACTACATAAGACTGTTTAGTAGGCAAGTGCAAGAAGTATGTCACTCTAATCTAACCTAATCTAAGCCAGTGGTTATAATAGTTTCCTTTTAACAAAAAGCAATTTTCTGACTGAGACATTTTTTAACCTATAGCAGGAATATTACTTGACTAACCCAGCAACCCTATTAAAACTTACATACGGTTTTTAGGGACGCAAATTGGATTTGCAGGGTCCACATTAGAAACTGATGGGATAATTAAGTAAAATATAACGTAGCAAACCTGACTCAAATTTGCCTAAATCTCGATCTACAGGGTTAAGTCTTAATTTGGAGTATGAATGGAACAATGCACACAAATATGTTTGAAATGCCTTCGTTGCTGTACAGGACAAGAAACATAAAACCCCTATATAAATAGAAGTATTAACTTTTAAACCAGCTAATTAAAATTAATTTCTATTAGCCTTTGAAATAGTCCTCAATGTTTTCATTTAATTGGCTATCGTCAGCAAAATTACCTCTGGAATGCTTCCCCCCAAATTCACGAATAAAAACTAAACGTTCCCGTCCTGCTTAAGAAAGTAATACTTGTGGAAGATGGGTTCGACTCTGGATGCGTATCAAAAAACGAAGAAAGGCACGAAACAGAATTTTGTGGGTTCATCTTATCAATATGGGAAGGAAACAATTCGATGCATTCTTTGTACTACTTGGTCAGTTGAGGGAAGACGAAAAAAAAAACTTTTTCAACTATCTTAGGATGTCCATATCCAGGTTTGATGACCTACACGAACGATTAAAAAATTCGCTTCAACGTCAAGATACATTTATGAGAGAGTGCATACAGCCTATGGAAATGTTGGCTGTTACAATCAAAATCAGGGTTGACCTCCAAACATATTTCATTCCAGGCACTTCTTGTGCAGTTTCTGTCCTTATATATAGAACTTGTTTTGTCCCAAATACCCGGCCTTGCTTCCTCCAAAGATATAAGCATATCTATATCTACTGCTATTACGAAAAATATGATCATGATAAAATATACTAAATAAAATAATGTACCCGCCAATGAACCAAGAAAATATCGTAAGCGCGGTACATGTGCAAGCACCAATAATTAAATCTTAAACTCTACTGTGCATATCTCTCCGTCAACGCGGTAACGGTCGCCGTGAATTATAGTGGGGGCTCACGGTGACATCGCGGTGGAACGGAACCGTGTACACCAGTGTTGCCAAAACTCATGATTAAACGTGAGATTACACGATTTTGGGAATTATCTCACGATTTCATGAATTACGTCGCGTTTCTCACGATTTTTTATTGTGAGTCAAACATAAGTAACTAAAAATCATTTTTATTCATAACAAACGTCACAAATTTATTGCATTCACATAAAAATCCTCGTATGATTTTCTATGTTAGGACTTTCGCTACTATTACTGCCGCTACTGGAGTCATATTTGCATAGAAAACATGATTCTAGCAATTAGGATTCTGACTAACTACCTACTACCTTTTTCAATACTACATAATAACGCAAGTTTTTTTTTAGTTTTCAAGTTTTTAGAAATTTGTTTGGTTTTTAAACACAGAAAATAAATATATATTTGTTGTTTATAACTCATTCTTTTCTTTACACTACTTTGACCCCTTTTAAAGAATTTTTTTAAATTTACGAATCTCACGATTTTAAGTATTCGATTCTTACGATTTATCTTAGAACATTTTGGCAACACTGCTCGCTGTATTCCGTTCTAATCTTCCAAGAATTAATATTTGGTATTAAGTTGGTCGTGAAACTAGGTGTACGTTAAAACAGGAGAAAAATATTATACAAAGTTGTTCACATATCAAATATGTAACGGTATGTCTACTATAAAATGGCTCTAATATATTAATTTCGCTTCGAATTTACGGTTGTGGAATACTGGACATTGGTTCTATAATCTTCGTTTCTTCGATCAAAATTTTACTTAAAAAATAAATTTCTATATATTTTATATCTATTTATGATAAAGTTTGTCTATATTGTTGTTGTTTTTTTATGTCTGTGTGTGAGAGCCCTTTATTCACTAGCTGACAAAGTTTAAACGATGATGATTCCATATTATGACTACCTATCTTTTTTTATACGAATGCATAAGATTGGAACTGACCCCCTCCGTTTCAATTCTCGAAAAAAAGCAAAATAGCCGAATTTTTGATAAGCTAATCTGTCCACATTATTGAAGCCATTTTTAAACTTAATAAAAGAATGAAACTTGAATTTGCGGAATTTTTTTCTTTTTTTTATTAAAAACATGGATATCTTACATTAGCATAGTATATTTAAACAACTAATTCTCGTAAATCATAATATTTTTGTATTATACTGTTTAGAATACGATGTGCATGTTTTCTATATTTCTTAAGAAAATTGACGACCGATTGTGTGTTGAGAAAACATTTTTGTTTGTTTAGCTAAAATGAGTTTTTATCGCCAGTTGTATTAAAACTTTGATTGTTTCGTTTCTTCTTCGATTGGTTTTTCGGGTTTTTGTTAATATACAAGGGCACATGCTGAATGCATGGGATTAAAAAAAAAGTATGCTCTGTGACGAAGAGGGTGATAAAAAGATACGTGGGAGTGTCTTGGGTGAGCTTTTTAATCTTTGAAATTCTAGGTCTGGTAGAGATTATAGTAACTCTTTGGCTTTTACATACATTTTATTTCTTCTTTTATACATTTTGTCATATTTATAAACTCTCCGGTTCGATATTGATTTAAAAAGTGACTCACACACATTACAAAAGAGAAAACACAAAAAGTAAAAGTCAGTAGAAATATTTGGGTTTTGAGATATTTGGTGATTTGGCTAAGTGGCTAATTGGATATTCGTATATTAGGATATTATGTATCGAGGTTTTTAGGTGTATGAATGAGTACAGGAATTAGAATGTATAAGTAGACAAAGTTACTTCACATCAGGACATAATATATCAATACAAAACAGACACTTTTGGTTGTATTATTAAATGTTTATTAAAAAATTAGGTTTGCATTACATGTTGATCATATAACAAAAATACATTAAACAAAGAACTTGCCCAATTTTCATTATTTGAATGATAGAAACATTTAGGGACGTCTTTTCTAAGGGCCGGTTGCTCATCCAACTCTATAATAGGTTTGCTTGAATATTTTTTTTTTAAAATCAGCTTTTTCTCTGCCCTTAACGTAAATGGTATCAGCCTTTTCTGTCAAGCTCCGTACAATATCGGCAAATTAGTAAAATGGAGTAAATCCGGAATCCCAATCAATGCAATGATAGTGTTGCATTAACAATTTCGTTTGTTCGTACGCCGCTGGTCCTAGGAAGGCCAGATCAAACGGGGGTTTAAAAACATAGTGACTAATTCTATGACCGTCGTAGGGAATCACGTCGCGTTTCTCACGATTTTTTATTGTAAGTCAAACATAAGTAACTAAAAATCATTTTTATTCATAACAAACGTCACAAATTTATTGCATTCACATAAAAATCCTCGTATGATTTTCTGTGTTAGGACTTTCGCTACTATTACTGCCGCTACCGGAGTCATATTTGCATAGAAAACATGATTCTAGCAATTCGGATTCTGACTAACTACCTACTACCTTTTTCAATACTACATAATAACGCAAGTTTTTTTTTAGTTTTCAAGTTTTTAGAAATTTGTTTGGTTTTTAAATACAGAAAATGAATATAAATTTGTTGTTTATAACTCATTGTTTTCTTTACACTACTTTGACCCCTTTTAAAGAATTTTTTTAAATTTCCGAATCTCACGATTTTAAGTATTCGATTCTTACGTCTTTTCTTAGAACATTTTGGCAACACTGGTGTACACGGTGCCGGTGCGTATGAAAGGTCACATATGCCGCCTAATCCCTTCACCGTATAAACGGTGCCGTTAGAATGGTCGCCCTAATGTGTTTGTTATCTCAGTGCTCAGTTTTTTTCAACTCAATATTTCTTAGAGTGTTTTATAAGTTGAATAGAATCAGATATTATTTAAAATAGGTATTGGTGGTATTAATTACTGCTACTGTTACTCTTGTTGTAAGTATATTATTATTATTATTATTAGCGATTAATTAATAATATTTTTGTTAACTTGAGAAATCCTCAATATTTAATCCATTCCTCAAACAAGAAGTAATATTTCTCTACATATTGCATAGCCGTTACCTTGAGTAATTTTATTAATGGTTTGGGTAACTGCCGATATTGCATTGACCCTTACAAAATAGGTCTCTTTCACCCGCGTTACATACATATCTATTATTACGTTTGACGATATCGACGAGATTTAAATATTCCTGCGGAATATTTACGATAGATTTTGTATTCATTTTCTCAGTGCAGCCTCGTTTATTAGGCAAAGTTTTCAGCAGAATCACGACATAGCATTTCAGCGATTCAATAACTTGCTCCAAACTGGATCTGTCGTTCATCATAAATTATTCGTAGAGTTTGCAAAAGATGATTTTGAAAAGCTTGGCAAGTAAGTTCGGCTTTAAATATGTATATCTGTATTTATGTGCACTAGTTCAGTATTTGAAGAATATATTAGGAATGCATATAATAATTTTTGTGTTAAAAAATAGAGGGTGAAGTGTCAGTCGAACACAGATTTAAAAAAATAAGGATAACGCCCAATAAAAGTAATGATTATACTAATTTAATTAATGCACGTACTTAAAGCGAAATAATGATACCTTTTTTAATTAAACTAAAAAGAAGTAAAAAAACAACACTTATTTAAGTATGGGAAAGTTGGACATAACAGGGTAGGTTTTTTAAACCGGGTACCGCCTAGTTCTGCCAAATGTCTGTTGCCATCTATCGGACAATGCTAAAATTAGTGTTCTTAAATCGCCAACAGTCGCGTGTATTCATTTCTATTTTCTACATCATTTGAGTAGTATGAGCCGAAGCAGTAAGATCTTAAGTGTTTTTCGGTGCACCAAACCCGATTTTTAAGGTAAGTATATAGTTTTTTTCCTCTACTGAATAACTTATGACCATTTTAAAATTTATAACGTCTAACCAAGTGTATTACCTCTAATTTTGTCAAAAATTTTGAATATTATATCATAACCAAAAAATGTTCAGTACTACATATTATTTAATGTCTTGTTGATGAGTTCTACAAAACCGGGTAGTCCAGGTTGTTACAAAACCGGGTAACCGATTTAATCAGACCTGTTGTTTTTTCCAGTTTTTGCAGCGTTAGTTAACTACAATATGTTATATGTTGCATCATACAAGAAAAACTAATTGTCCGTCATGGGATCAAAAAAGCATCCAAAATGCAATAATTGAATTTATTAGAACATAGGATGGGATATAAAAAGCCTCTTAAAGTTTTACTGTTCTTCAATAAACTTTAGAAGATCGTGTGAAAAAGGCAAGAAATATTGAAGAATTACCGATTACAGATTCTGATATTTCGGAGGAAGATGGTAATAATGGCGATGCGTTTCTGTATTGGCACGAACAACAATCTTCAAACTCTAAGTCGAACGAAGGCTAGATAAAATGTGGATCTTGCAACAAATGGGCTCATAAAGCCTGTAGTGCCTATGATGTTGTAGATGAAATTTTTTTGCCACTGCTGTTCATATATGTTTGATTTTTTTTCACATGTTTTAAATAATTATTTAATTTTCTCCCTATTAGCCTTTTTGCATGATATTTAAGTTCCCAACAAACAATTATAGTCTAAAAAAGGTGACTTTTACCTAAGTTTTTCACTATAAAGCCCGATAAGCCGCTGTACATAGTCAGAAGTTAGTAATTTATACCACTTTATCACATAGCGGGGAATAAAACCACGGTGATAAACTGGTAAAAAACACCTGTCATTAGGAGAATTGGGCTTCATAGACAAGGCAAGTAGTCTTCTTCCTGGTAGTAAAGAGGTGTTTTTTACCTGTTTATTAACTCTGTGGGCCTATGTTGGGCCTGTAATTGGGCTATAAAGTCGATAGAAAACCATAACCACAATTTTAGAAAAAGATGAACATAGTAATATGTTGTTTTTATTTTTATCAAGGCGCAGGAGGCCGGGGTCTTCTTAAATCAGAACATGTCATATCAGCCGGTATTGATTTTTAAAATGGAGTGTTAGTATTATAGATAGGTACTTATAAAATCATTATTTCATCGATGTGAAGTGCAAAATTAGGTGCGCGTAAAAAATGTTCCTATAGATTTCAATTTTACCTTGAAAAACTAACCGCGCCCCAGAAAAAAAGGCATTTAATTAAAATAAAACAAGGTAAATTAAAATTGAAAACACAAGAAATTTAAAATGTGGCCAATATTTTGTGCTTGGACGAATAAGTTCGCTCGTTTATGTGCTCGGGTTTTGTTATATAATTGTTGTTGTTTTAGTGTTACAAGTAATTTAACAAAATTAATTGAAAATAATTCACCATGTTAAAAAAACATGGCGTCAGTAAAATATTTTTCCTAAAGTTCAGAATTTCCTGTAGTTTGGGCCTTAAAAAAAATGGACCTATAAGTCAGCCCAGTATTAGGTTATGCTAGGAGAAAGTTTCCTATTTTGGAAGTTCTGTCTTGATAGGTCTAAATTAGGAGAAATATTCGTTTATATGGCATATATTTATAATAAGTGTATATGAAGCCTAATTTGGGGTTTTAAAGAATACTGCAGGGCCTATGTACGGCCTATTACTTCATAAAATGTTTCTATCAGGGTCGCTGAAATGTCTCGCAACGGGTTAATAATAGCCACTACCATTTTAATCTAACTAACCTAACTTTTTGGCCGAGTTCGAATCTAACTCCTACGTATATTAATTTTTTTTTTTCATAATAACCTAAATTATTGCTTCGAGTTTACCACAGTGTAATGAACGTTACAATCATCATTAAAGATTTCTAAGCCAGAATCTCTTTAAAGACCTAATTTTTGGAAGATATGGCTTTATATCCCGTTAAAATCACTTTGAGGACAAAATAAGAGGACTGTTTGGTCATAACTATAACCTATGTTATACTTTAAAGCCTTCTGGGCTTTAAGAACAAAATGTAAGACTAATATAGGGTATACATCACCTCAGAAAATGTTCAAATTATAACCTGACCATGAAGATATATTAAAGACAAAACGAAGTAATTTGTTCTTCATTTATGGGCCTAAAAGATTTTTTGGCTTTAAGGACCAATCTAAGGTAAAAAATAACCTGGTTGGGCGTTTATTACTGACTTTCCTAAGACCCAACTATTAAGTCGATTTACAAGGTAAATATCTACTCTTTTGGACCAGCTCTTGGGCCTCTTATATTTTCCTACTTTGAACACGTATTAATAAGTTCGAATCACTTTGTTTTGACCAACCAAGTAGTCACTTTGGTCGCTTCATCCAAAAAGCCGATTTGGAGGTAAAAAATAGACTATTTTTTACCTCAATAGGTAATTTTCTCCAAATTAGACGTCGCCAAGGCTTTAAATGTTTGTTGGGTTACTAGCCAGTTTTATCATACCGGTTGGACAAAATCGGATATTTTACAATATTTTCATAAAAGATTGAAAAAGAAAAATTTAGGAATATTTATAAAAAGTGACGTTGGTATATAAAACTTAAGTCTCTTGGGAATATTTCAATCTACAACAAACGTTTGCTACCCTAAAATCGCAGAAGTAATAGTCAGTTTTTGGACTGATACCCGATTTTATCCAACTCTCCCCTACCACTTATTCATTGTTATTTTTCTTAAATACTGTAAACCACGTCTGCTGAAACTAATAAAAAATAAGTCGTCTAGTAATATTTCACGTTGCCGTGAAAAATTATTTCACCAAAGATTAGGCCTTGTCTGGAGATGCTATTTAAAACCACATGATCTTATGGGGAATAAGGCATCATATGTTTGTCAGACCAACATTTAATGCCGGCTTAATTAAGTTTAATTATTGCTTTTGGGCATTCCATTTGCGCTTGCACTTGTAACTTTTAATCAAAAAAGGACTAATTACTTACTGTTTACAATAAAACGAGATTGGTAAAATCATAAACTACATTGTTCACGTTTTTACGAAATCAAAGATTCCAGCATTCACAATTTATCTGGTTGACTGTATGGTCCACTATACTTAACACGTACATCAAAAGAAGCGTTGTAATCAAACTTACTGTTACACGTTACATGTTAGATTCATAAAATTAATAAAATACACGTTTAACAAGTATAATTCAGATAATTTACAAACCTTCATAAGATACTATAGGTAGAACAAGATTTTGTTTTGTGAGTTTAAATAGAATAAATATGATAATTTCAGGTCTTTGTATTTAGTACCTACTTATCTTAGTTCCATGGTGACAAAATCTAAATGAGCGGCAACATCGCTTTCCTTTTTCAAGCGTCGGCGTCAGCAACAAAAACAGCTGTAGTAATTGGACAAACCCTTAATTTTTTCTGTGAGTATTCGTAGTATTTGTTTTTACGACGTCGTGGTTAATCGTCGGAATACTCGTATTTGTATGTAATTTGTTGAATTTCGAGTTTTTTTAAAGGATTTTTCATTTTGTTAACAAAATGGTGTGTCAAGATTTGTGGAAAAATAGATTATTTTAATCCGGAATTATGTTTACAGTGGTGAGGTTATAATCCTGTATTATTTGCCCATTTAGTGATGGAGTAATCAGAAAAAAAGTAAGTAAAAATAATTCTTGTTAATATTTTTATCTGTGAGATAACTTCTAAGGATACCGTTATTGGAACGATTATTGTTGTCATAGTAGTTAGTTAGGTATAGTTATGTGGGTTTAAGCTGGACATTAATAATTTGGACCTTATGCATAAATTTCACTCATTTTCTATGAAATTTGAAAAATTCAAGCGTAAAATAACATATACCCAGGGTTATCTCATAAAAGCAGCAAGAAAATTATACTTCTATTTATATCCTAGCAAATCAACAAAAATATTTCTATTTAAACAATTAAAGAACTTTTACCTATTACTGTAATGCAGCATATCAGAGTATATAAGTACCAATATTAAATTTAAAAAATTAAATATTTCTTATTGTCTAAAATCGCCTAAAATTTCATTAATTTCATTCGAGAACCTTTTTTAATCTTCACTTAAGTAAACATTTATTATTACTTTTTTAAAAACTTTTTTAATTATTACTTAATTATTGTATTAAAAATTCTTGCCACACCCTACGCCGCTGGTGTTCCTTGAGCCATTACAGGAGTCGGAAATTTAACGCTAACTCTCTCTTCTGTCTTTGTTTTACACGTAGGAATGTTTGATGTAAACAAACAGGCTATTTATGAATGAATGGCTTAGTCTATTCTATAAGAAGTCTACGGGTAAAATATTATTTATTTTTATGGAATAGAGCAGCTTTCAATAATCCATAAATCAAAAAAAAAATCCCGAATTTCTGACATTCTGTACCTACATATTTATTAATTTTTTTTTAGAAAAGTTGTGTTAAATTTTATAGCTGTTTCTTTTTAAAATCTTTGATGACTAATTAATACCTAATCATTAATGAAATGTCAATCTTACACGCTGTGGGTGTTTTTCGGTTCTTTTTAAATAAAATTCAATATTTAAATAACATTATTTAAGAATCGCGTTTTATCCCTTTTTAATTAGACAACTACATTATTCTGAAATGATTTAATCTTTTAATCAGCTGAATTAATGCTGACTTATACGAAATGTCGTATTTACCACTAATTAAAAATATTTACCAGAAAAACAGAGTATACTGTTCATCTATGAATAGGATCTGTTTGTTCTGTTTTGTGCTAATTTCACTTTTTTAAATAATAAAGAAACTAGCTTTGAAAATGTTTTGTAAATTATTGATAATGGTTATTCATCGGTGCTTCGGTAAGTACATAATTATGTATACAGGTTGTATAAGCTCTCTACATTGAAACCACACGGATAGCGTTTAAGATAGTAGCCTTAAAATTATAATTTAGTTTACACTTGAAAACGGTTAGAGATAATAACTAACCGAAAAGTTGTGTTAAGTAACAAAATAAAGACAATGGAAGTCCGATAAGGTTATTTTTTTGAATGTAACACTGAGAGAAATATTCTATTCCTTTTAAGAATTCACATACTCTTTATACAACTGTTTAATAGCATAATATGTGACAGCAACGCGCAATTTTATTAGAAACTATCTTGTATCATTGAATACGATAATTGAAGGTACCTACTTACCTTTCCCTTCCAAACAAGCTTAAATTTAGTAAAATCGGTTGTCGTTTAGAAGTTACAGCGATTTTAATGTTTACACTTTTACTTGATAAGAGTGAGAGAAGCTATTGAAAGTGTAAACATTAAAATCGCTGTAATTTCTAAACGACTTATCCGATTTTACTAAATTTAAGCTTGTTTGGAAGTACCTTCAATTGTCGTATCTAATGGTATACGATAGTTTCTAATAAAATTGCTAGAGGGCGCAATTTGTATTAAAAATTTTTGTTTTGGCAATAACTCTGAAACGAACAAAGATATCGAACTGCGGTCTTCACATCTTTTCTTGCAAATTTCATCTACTTTTCGATTATGATGTCATAGTTATACCGTATGGTTTGAATTTTCGAGATAAAATCGAAAAAACTGTTATTATTACACATTGCGCCCTTTAGCAATTTTATTAGAAACTATCGTGTACCATTGGATACGACGATTGAAGGTACTTACCTTTCCCTTCCAAACAAGCTTAAATTTAGTAAAATCGGATTAGTCGTTTAGAAGTTACGCCGATTTTAATATCTACACATTTAATAGCTTCCCCGACTCTTATCAAGGTCGGTACGCCAATGAGCCTTAAATGAAAATGATGCAGAATTGTCTAAGCTTTTTGATGATATAATCAGAGTTATACCTTAATATTGGAATTTTCGGAGAAATTTAGAATTAAAAAAAAATAATTGCGCCCCCTTGCGGCGAAATGAGGAACTTAAAAGTAAATTACAGAATTTTCTCATGACCGCTTTAATCATAAATTTTTTTTTCAAGTTTCTATCTATGCCTAGTAGTTTCCGAGATATGGCCGGTCGCCACCCTTAATGAAACACCCGTATACATACACTAAATAAAGCTAATATATTATACAAAACAACAAAATAAATTTTCTTTTAATCTTATTTTACCCCGAAAACGAAGACCCTACCATTAACAAAACAACTTTAGACAAATTACCGGCACAACTTTGGCCACGTTAGTCCTAATGTGGGGGTAGGTTTGTAAAACTGTAATAATATTTTACCAATTATGCTTTACATTTTAATGTTTTGAGTATGCAAATTTTTGAATATACTTTTAATAGCATCCTTTGTTGACCCCGTTTATTTGTTTTTCCCTAATTATTACGGAGTTTAATGTTAGATTATACAGTGTTAAAAAAATATCGGTTAAATAAAAAAAATTCCGTGGGTACGAATTAAAAAGGGACGAAACGTATTTATATAAACCCGACAGGGTACGTTGTTCGAGGTCATATTGACCAACGAAATGACCTAGATAGGCTGCCTAGATTGGGATAGATCATCCAATAGGAGAAAAGATAGGAAGGATTGACATCGGGCAAGTAGACCATTCAATGATAGATCAAATAACCATGTTCAGTCTATTTATTTATTTTACACCATTTCACAGTTACAACCAATTAACAAATGGAAATATAGGCTATTTAAAATAAAATAGGTAATATTATAACAATTCAAAAAATTATGTTAATAACAAGAAATTTAGACTTGAATTATGATATTGAAACGGAATAATTATGCCTAATAAGACACTAACATGTCAATTTAGATTTATACTAGATAAACCACAGCTAAAAATGTCAAATCAATTTTGGTACAGATTGTATGTGTTGCACAATCCATAAATAGGGGAGTATTTACAGATATTGGTACGCGCGGTTGGTACATAAGAAGTGTGCTCTAGGGGCGAGGAATTGCAGCTTTTCTAATATATCACTGCATTCAACTCTATTATGTAAGATATTATGGAGAAACTTAAGTTGAGAAACTGTACGTCGATCTTCTAAGGAGCAAAACGAGTGCCTTTGCAATGGAGCTTCTTCTAGAATACCGATATCAGGACACTGACCAGCAATTTTAAAACTTAGATATTTTAGAAAACGTCGTTGGACCCTTTCAATGCATAAAAAAGTATTTTGAGTGTATGACAATTTAAAAAAATCTCGAGATTGTGATATAAAACCTACGGATCTATGACAGACGCAAGGTTATTTATGTAAGGAACAAATGATAGTTTACTGTCAAATAATACACCCAAATCACGAAAAGTCACAGCTCTGTCCACTATAATGTTATTAATTTTGTAATCATACACAAGGGTATGTCGTTTTAATGAAAACGTCATTATGTTACACTTACTGATATTTAACGGCAATTTATCTTGAACACACCATCTTATAATATCATGTCAATGGACAATTAAAGTTTTTCACAGTCTGCCAGGTTACGAATACGAGCATAGATTTTCTTGTCATCGGCATAAAGAAGACCATCACAGCAAGCAATGAGAGAGAATGTACAATGCCTTATCCCTTTCATCCCTGAACACAAATCTTTAAGCACACATAGTATCACTTCTTGTAATCTTGAAGCCGGTCCTTCAACAAGCTACATTGCTTCTGAATCTTGTCCAAATAAATGCTCTTTACCGCTACCGGCTGCAGCTTCGTCTACAAGAGTGTGTGGCAGTAATATCTCCCATTCCTAGCGACTCGTCAAAACGGAGTGAAAAGAAAAAATACGCAAGGAGCAATACGTTTCTTTTGGAGGCTCGAAAAAGGGTTAAAGAAAGGTTGGCAAAAGAACGGCGAAAATCAGCCAGAAGTGCTAAGCAGCGGGTAACTTTCGATACATAAGACGCATATGAAGAATCGGATCAATTTAATGATGAAAGTGATAAGGATGATGCATCTCTTGTCTTGTCCTTGTCTCTACTGTACAGAGCTATATTCTAAATCAAAAATAACCGACACCTGGATAAGGTGCATATGCAAACATTGTGACTGTGCCGGCGTTACCAGAAAAATTAGGCTATTTTTTGTGATGTATGCAAGTAATTAGATAAAACATTTAATAAAAAATCACAATTTTGCAGTATGTCATTTTACCCGAATATCTGCCTAAAATGACATACCGGTAACTTTTTTATCACACATTTTTTATATGCTTTTAGAGGTCTAAAATACTCAATTTCGTTAGATATACGCAATGTATATATCCTAACGTATCTATTTTACTTCTTGAAAACTAATATTTCTTGTTAATAATTTTTTGCAGAGCAAAAAATAAAATGGTATGTCATTTTAGGCCCAACTCCCCTACATGGGTCTACCTTGAAAATAAATTTAAACGTTATTTGTTGTACACTCTTCGCTTGGTAAGCGTCATAACCCTAAATTGGGAAAACGAGTTTAGACATATTAAGCTTGACGTAGGGTAAGTCTTCGTAAAACAGAATTCGTTTTAATATCTCCCATTAGCTCTTCTCTTTAATCCTTGGAATATGTAAATTATTTAATACATTTTTAGCAGCATCCTTTGAAATATCCAGCTTACATTTGTCTTCCGGAAGTTACCCTGACGCTTTGTAATCCTAAGCGTTCATTTTAATATTGTAATAAAATTGCCTCTCGCTATTAATTTAAAAAAATTCGAAATATATTGCTGGAAACTTGAAGAAGTAGTCCATACTTGAAGTGGAGTGGAAATTTAGAAGGAAAGAAATAAGAACACAAAGTCTTCCTCCACTTTTATATTAAAGAAATAATTAAGGGTTGAAAAATTCTCTGAGAATTTTTCAACCCTTAATTATTTCTTTAATATAAAAGTGGAGGAAGACTTTGTGTTCTTATTTCTTTCCTTCTATATTGCTGGAAGTTTTTGGATTTAGTAAAATTTAAAAAATATATATTTTCTAAAGCCTTTTTATAGAACTATTTTATTTTACTCTCAGAAAAGTATTGTAATCTTGTAATCATATATCACAGCATATCAGTGATGTATATACCGAGAGTACCATTAGAAGAATGTAGCACTGAGCGCCATCTAGATGTTGGAAAATAATTAAAAGTTTCACAATAAACTGAGAAAAAAGCATTCTACTCCTTATAAGAATTCACATGCTCTTTATACAACTGTTTAATACTATATGTGATAGCAACTCTCTTTCATACTGTAGAACAACGAAAATTGCTAGACCGTTGTGTAGTGATAATATCATGGTAATTCAGCCAATAGGAAATAGGAGTTATTGCTACCATATAATGGTTTATAGCCATTATTGCTCTGAATACTCAAAATGATTATCAAGTTCTATTGAGGGTGTAATCTGGTTGATTATGCTGTATTAATTCCGACTGGCCGTTGTAATGAAACTTGACATTATTCATATTAATATTTGCTTGCTACAGTTAATAAAGCATACACTTACCACTAAAAATCTGTAACTGTAGTTCTCAAAAATTTAAATAGTTTCTAGTGTGATATTGTTCTTATGGTTTAACATTGCAAATTATTATCTATTATGCAACATGGTTTACTGAGAAGGTAAAATTCGTAAAATAATAATAATATGGGTTTTGCGAAATAAGAATCTTCTGTTCCTTTATCTGACATACAAAGTTTAAAAAAACGTAAATACAAAGTAAAAATAGATTAATTGAAATAGGTATTGGTACCTACGCGATCAATAAAATTAAAATTTATACAGTACAGCTAGAAGTAAATTCACCCAAATTTGGCAACGATGTGACCTGCGTAATTTGGATCGCTACAAACCCCCACCGACATCTTGTGTACTATAATAGGTTCTAACGGATACAATTCGATTTTGGGGATGCTGTTCTGCTTTCTTAATTGTAGAGAAAGCGCTTTACTGGGAACAAAATGAGTCGCATTGAAAAGATACAATTAATTTCTCAACAAAATTGCTGTATTAAAAGTAGTTCATTGTTCAACAAGACTGATTACTACCAACAAAAACGCTGTTCTAGCAAATCTGGAATTGATATAACACTAAAGCGGGTTTGATACACTAAATGAGTTAATCAAAAATAAGCTATCAACATGAACTATGTCTTAGCAAACCTATTGTATCTATTAGATAATTTTCCTCAGTGTACTAATTCGGTTAAAATAACCGGTTTTTGGCAAATATTATCCTTAATATCGGTAAGTACATCAATTTTACTACATTTGTGAAAATTTCTGGTAAGTTGTTTCAGGCATTTGTATTCGGAAACAAAACGAAGAATTAAATCGAGGCCTGGAAAGTATTTAACCGACTTATTAAACCGAAATACTTCTCCGAAAATTGAAAGGATATTCGCTCAAACAATTTAAATTCATTTGCATAATTAAATACTAAATAAAAATTAAATTGTGTTTTATTTTACAATTCAATTTTGGCCCCAATCCATTCTTTAATAGATTCATATTGAAAATATGTACAGTTTTTCCAAACGAAGCATATTTAGGCAGACTGGGTCGATAATATTAAAACAATATTTAAATTAAATATAAAATATAAATAGAATAACTCATCAATCAATAGAGGAGTCTATAGCATTAAAACAGAGTTTAACACCTATTCAAAGGATTAAGGCACTTAAGTCTCGCAGTTTATACATTATTTTTTGTATTTCCAGGAACAGTACTACTAAAATTAGGAACCTATTTAATATGTAGTCATAAGTATAAAAACACCTAATAATATCACAATTTAATGCAAGAACCAGTTGAATATTTCATTAGTCTACTTTGAAAGACAACAGTCACTTAATTACAGTAGAAATAAACAAGTTGTCAATGTCTTTCCAATTTTGTAATCACAGTCACAGTCCCAGTCGAAACTTTTCATTTGAGAAAAGCAGCTGAAAAGTCGTTAGACGGCATTATACCGATAAAATCGAGGAACATATATGAAGAACGAAAAAACTTCAACGAAGATGCCCTACCCGTGTTTTTTACAAAGAAATTTAGGATTTTCCCTCCTTTTACGCTTTGGTACATTATTCCATGCTGAAGACCATGCTCGAAATTAAAAATAATATTGCTATCAGCAAATCCCACAAGTCAATATTGCCCTGCTGATAAGAGGAACCAAAGGATACAAGCCAAAAAAGGCAAAGATACTAACAGACGGCCAGGTTAACAAATTTTTAATGTATATTCCAGACAACTAGTTTTTAATGATAAAGGTTATTGATTTTATAAGTATTTTAATTAGTAATCCTAAATAAAGTTATTTTTAAGTAGACCGTATTTTAGATGTCACAGAAGCCTGTAGAAGTAAGAAGGTAGTTCAGTTGACGGTGGACGATGTGACTGATTAGGGTCGCTCAATTTTGATTATTAATTAAAATACCACAAACAAGATCGATAGGAATTTTGTTGTAAAAAATTCAGTTAAAAATACTGTCAATTTTACTGAAATCTGTCAGAAGTATAATATGGCTTAAAGAAAGGTTGAGACCCCTTATTCCAATTTTTTTGTTTGTTATCAAAACAATCAATGTACTAAGCAGCCAGTCGGTGAAAATATATTTGGAAAACTACCCCAAAAAGTAGCAGTATCCCTAAATCATCATTATACACTATTCAGTGTGACCAGTAAAGCCCGCATCATATGGGATTTTTTTTACTAATAGCTTTATTCAAAATTTGACTTTGGCATCAAGTTCTGCTTCGATCGAGATGAAAATTGGGCAAAAACATAGTAGTCTTCGTTATTTGCATTATCAGTCAAATTTTAATTTTCAAAAGAGGGGTTATTTCTGAAAATATCGAAAAAAGTTATTAGGAAAAGTTTTTTTAAATGCAGTGTCTAGCCCATATGCAAAATTTTGAGCTGCATAAGATAATTTTGATTTTTTACCCACCACTAAAATTTATTTTCCACTTAATGAAAACTTTACTGATGATACTGTGTCCTTTTTTGTCTTAATATTAAGGTGTATTACTTTCACACAAACACGTTTTCAAAAAGACTTATTTTATGAAGTTATCTTGTACAGGGTCAAAAAGAAATAAACTTTGCCTCACATGCGACCAAATTTTAATAGCCCAATTTTGATTTTGTAGAAAAACACACATTACTTGGCGCTACTTTAAAGAAAATGCATCTGAAAAAAAGCATTGTCAAAACTAAGAAGTTTTATGTAGGTTGCGTTGAGCCTTATTTTGCAAAAGTGGTGCAATTTACAAAATATGGGTAAAAAATCAAAATTATCTTATGCAGCTAAAATTTTCCATGTGGGCTAGAAACTGCATTTAAAAAAAACATTTTCTAATAACTTTTTTCTATATTTTCAGAAATAACCCCACTTTTGAATTATTTAAAAAAAAAATTAAAATTTGACAGATAATGCGAATCACGTGACTACTATTTTTTTGCTTAATTTTCATCTCGATCGAGGCAGAACTTGATGCCAAAGTCAAATTTCGAATAAAGTTATTAATAAAAAAAAATCCCATATGATGCGGACTTTACTGAACACACTGAAGACATTGCTTTCGCGAAACGTTTACCTCTTTATAAGCTGCGGAGGTTTTAAAAAAGTATGGAGAACATTTCCATAAATAATACTACAAATATGGTGAAACCACCGCGAATGTCGAGTGAGGGAAAGCCATTCATGCATATACAAAGGCAAAATTATAGAGCCAAGAACCGATCCCCGAGGAACTCCACGTTCAATTAAATTCCTAAAAGTGTAATATTTAAAACATTAGCTTCAACCTTAATTTTTTTTTAAACTACCACATTCATTGAACGATACTTGTCCTTCCAAGGCCTAGTTTCTGTCAGTCCTCGTATAATTCGTATCTTTTAATTACATTAGGGCCCATTAGCCCCGCCCACGAACGGAAGTTATCCCGTTGCGCCCTCAAACTAGGAATAAAGACCCGATAGCGGATTTATTATGCCTCGTGAGAGCGGACCAGTGTAGTAATTTTCCGCGCTATCCATCTTATGTTTGCCCGGCATTTCGGATACTTCCAGCAAGCAAACTTCCGAGTTAGGATGAGAACCGGCCACAATTTTAGTAGAATTATGCCCCTAAGTTAGGCAGACAATAGATTGAACAAGTTTAATTGCATATTTGAAGCTTCGGATTATTTTGGAATAAAACAAATTTTGGCCTAATTCGTTCCGAAGTTTGAAGACCTTGATTGTTAGTCTCTTCTGTTTAAACCACTTGTTACTATCTTGAACTTTTTCTCCAATATTAAACTTTATTTTACTGTTCAGAATATAAACAGGGCGGAAGGGGAATACAACCCGCCATTTACTTTTGCATTTCGGTAATGTAGACGCAATTTGGTTTATTGAAAAAATTGTTGGAAATGTTGCCCCCTTTTTTTCTGGACAAACCCTTAATCAAAATAAAATAATGTACCGTGCGAGCAAATTATTTGCATCAAAGACGGCTTGGATTAAAAAACGTAGGGCTTGGTTTAGATCACAATGATATGGGGACGATATATCTATCCAAATCTAGGTTAAAATTTTGTCAAATTCATATTATGACATGATAATATGCCAAACTAATGAGTAATAAAATAAGTAGACAAATACAAATTTATTTTTGTCGTTTACAAAATTAACAAAGTAAGAATATACAGAAAGAAAAAGAAAAAGAATTACTTACATAAATTGCTGAAATTGGCCACCGCCATGCTCCAAGCATAAATTCACACGTCTCTTCATATTTTCGAAAGTGTTGACCAGCATCTCTGGAGAAATCTTATCACATTCTTGGATAATAATCCTTTCTTGTAATTGTTCTAAAGTTGCAACTGGTGTTTTAAAAATAGTGTTCTTTAAATAAGGAAAAACGAAGTAATCCATAACCTTTAAACAAGGTGATCTAGGTGGGAATTCAATGTCTAATCGAAGACTGATCAATCTGTCGTCGAAAAAGTTGCGTAAGTAGTTAATAGTATCGGCGGCTGTATGGGCGGTTGCACCGTCCTGTTGAAAATATCTAAAACGTAGTTCGTCGTCAAGTAATTGCTCTACAAATGGATTCAAAATATTGTCTCTATACCGCTGTGCCTTAACTGTGTCATGGAAAAAAATAGGACCAACAATTCTTCCTCGGGAAACAGCTAACCAGACAACAAAGTTTTGAGGGTGCAATGTGGACTCTACAACAAAATGGGGATTTTCACTACTCCACATGCGTGTATTCTGAGAATTCACATAACCGGAGAGGTGGAACGCTTCATCCAAAAATAATGTCAGGTCTAATAAATAATTTTTTTCCAATAAATTTTGGGTAAACCATTGAAAGTAATTCCTGCGTCTTTCAAAATCTGCGGCTTGTATTTCTTGGAATACTTGCACTTTATAAGGAAATAAATTTAGCTGCTTCTTAAGAATAGTCCTGCATGTTCCATAGGATCTTCCCACTTCGTGGGACAGGCATCTTATACAATTTGTTGGCATATTTTTCATTATTTCACGAACGTTTGCAACATGTTCTTCTGTTCTAACAGATGGTCTTCCTGCTCCTTTTTTGTGTTGTGTAGGACCTGTTTCCCTAAACACATCAGCCACGGTTTTTTTTTCAGGTAGGTTATGATAAACATCCCATAAAAGCAACGTCAGGAAAATGTTGGTGAAAATCGTCTATGCACAAACCCGGATTGTATTGCCACTCACAATTTACTTTAACCCGGTTTCAAATATACGCTTCAACCATGAATGTTTTGTGCTGTTCCGTAAAGCCCATTGTGTGAATTGTTCAAGAAATTGGAAAAATTAGCGCTGAATCAAATTACTTGTAGCGACTGTCAAAGATGACGGAATAACTGATTGATTGTTAATTCAGGTAGTTACTGACACCCAACAGGTATTAAGCTCTACGGCTAAGCATTACGTCCTTATATGCAAGGCCCTCCTTGATGCAAATTATTTTTGCTCGCACGGTAGTTGCAGTAGATAGAGATTTCAGATACCTACATCCAGAAAATCAGTTAAGTTACGGAATTGAAGCATTGGATTATTTTAGAATGAAACAAATATTCCCTTTCCCTAAATACCATTTAGTTAGTAATAACTAACTTACCAGTTTTCTCCAATATTATACTTTATTTCACTGTTTAAAATGTAATATAGGTATTCTTCCTAGTAAAATGATAGGATCTAATTTCTTGGAGCATTGTAGGCCTGACATTTTAAGTACCTAACTTACCAACTAACTTTTTCTACACTTGACAAAACTGAATTTTCGCTTAATAAATCTTTTTTCCGAACTAAATTAAATTTGTAATTAAAATAAATATTTTATCGTTGCTTTTTATTATCGTTATTAAACAAATAAATCTCTTATTACCTACTAATCAACCCGTTACAAATATCTTCAATATTCATAAGCTTTACGGGGGCAGTTATTAGCTTTAAAACACGACAATATTTCAGAAGTATGATATCAAAAATGTATCGTCATACTTAACTTAAAATCCGCATTGTTGAATATAAAATTTCATTACACAGTAACCGCCTAGTTAGTTCCCGAAATCATAACCATTTCTGGAAATTACGAAATTAATTTTACGTTAGTGCTTTGAAAAAAGCCTAAATTTGTGGAGCGCATAACCACTTAACCACTGACTTAAGCGGCACAAAGAAATTTTATTTTATGAAAGTAGTTTAAATTTAATTTTACATTGGTGGCTTTCCTGAAATCGTATTTTACGAAATGCTTGTATTCGGGTTTTAAATTTAAAAAATTAAAAAAGTGTATGCTTATTAGCATTTATTATTAATAATATGTCCTTGTAGTTAATTTGATAAAGCATACTCATGTATGCCTTTTGCCTATTTTTAAAAGTTTACGAAATAATAAAAATATAATTAATTTAATGCACACATGCATTGATATGTTTCTGGACAATGCAACGTTCTGAACTCAAGTCACAATCTTTAAGGCGTTGACAAAGACAATTTGCTATTTAAGTTTGAGACATCAAAAAATATCAGTGATTGTTATTCAAGTTTGAATTTTGCTCTGATGATAGTACATCCAAAATGCTCCTTGCTGAAGATGAACGCATAGAAATTTTGATTATATTGGGTTGTAGAGATAAAAAAAAATTGTGTGTGCTTAAGACCACACGACAGAAGTGAAAACTTCAACCAGGTTAATTCAGTGCCCACAAAAAAGTTCTAAACGCGCCTAAAGAAGTTTTCACTTCAAAAATAACATAAACTTGGAATACGGGATAATTCTACTACATACGAAAAAATATATTTCCTAAAATTGAACAACCCTTGAATTTTTACATCTTCAACAGAAGTCAGAAATCATAATAAATTAGGTCCACGGAATAAGCAATTACGGTAAAACTAATTACCTTACTTCACCCTACGTAAATATATAATTTAAAAAATGCCAGAACATACCTGAGACGCAACAAGTGTCGCACACTGTTTCCACGTCGACTGATGTGGCAGCGGAGTCGAATTCGAGCGTTACACAGCCGAATCTGACGCGTGACGGCGACGCGTGAAGGCTCAGTTTAATTCAGTGCCCACAAAAAGTGCTAAACGCGCCTAAAGAAGTTTTCACTTCAAAAAGAAGTCATATGGGACAAATTGCCCGCCTATCAGCTAATGGACAGTGTCTAGTATAGCAATTAAATGAATAACTTTCCGTACTGTTAAAGATATAGTGTTAAAAGTAGTAGTACTGGTATAGGTACATGAGGAGAAAAAAATAAACATACGTATTATTATCATTACCTACAGGAAGATTCTCATAGCTCAAGCACACAATTTGGACGTGGCTACGATACTCATCAAACCCGAGACCAGCGCTGTTGGTTTTCGCCTAGAAACAGCGGGGTCCCTATGCGTGGGAACGGACGGAATCTCGAACGGATCTCATCTGAGCACAAACATCGCAAATACAAACACAAACCCTAACACAGTAAGCTTACTACCTAGTTAGAGGACAAAGCCAGCTTAGTACACCGGTGCCAAAGTCTTGGCGAGGTATGACGCAAAGCACGCATTAAGGTCGGGACACACCTATCATGCACCCTTCCGATCCAACTCCGATCATACAGTACAGATGCGTGAGCATATTATGTGAATTGTCCCTTCTCGCGAGAGAGCATTCACTTCTCTTAAATTGGAGAATAGAGGTCCAGGCACTCGTCCGACTGTATGATCGGAGTCGGATC
Organism: Polydrusus pterygomalis; assembly: GCA_963969555.1. Classification (NCBI taxonomy): domain Eukaryota; kingdom Metazoa; phylum Arthropoda; class Insecta; order Coleoptera; family Curculionidae; genus Polydrusus; species Polydrusus pterygomalis. Next base: position 16,483,644 of record OZ018383.1, read on the forward strand.
GGAAGGGTGCATGATAGGTGTGTCCCGACCTTAAGGCGTGCAGAGCTGAAATACTAAACACGTTGTGATCTGAAGGTTTATACGCCTATGGCGCAGAAACCGCAGGAACACGTGGAGTTTAGGGGGGTTGAATCCGACAGGACCTTGCCTCACAGGGGCTCTTTGGAAGATTCTCCTCGAAAAAAAAATAATATCTAAATTTAAAAAATAACAGAAGTTTATACCTACAAATCTGTAATTAAACAAGAGTTAATGGACGATGCTCCTAGTAGGCAATAGTAATTTTGTGAAATAATAATTGATCTAACAGGTAATCAGACACGAATTGTCAAAAGAATTTGTTTTTCAGATGAAGCTACGTTTTCTTTAAATTGTTAGGTTAATAGACAAAACTACAGATACTGGGCACAGGAAAATCCTCACTGGTTCATACAAAATAGGGTGATCGGACCATTTTTTTGGATGAAAGCATCACTTAAGAAATATATATAAATTTCCTTCGAAATGATCTGGTTCCAGCTCTTGCCATTCGATTTTCTGATGATAATGATGCTGATTCACCAGATTTAACTTTATGGTTTTGACAAGATGGTGCTCCCCCGCATTATGCTGCCGTGAGGAGAATTAAAATACCTAAAATTACTACGGGCGGTGGATAGCTAGTCTACGGTGGCCATCCAGATCGCCCGATCTTATCCCACTGGACTTTTATTTTGTGTAATAATTTAATAATTTAGTTTATAAATCTAAATCCTATGCAATAGATACACTTAAGGAGTCCATTCGATGAGTAATTGACGATTGGTTGATCTACAGAATATTTAGTGGAGAACATTTTCAACATCTTATAAAATTTTCTTTTCGTACTTTTTCGATTGTCTGTTTTGTTTTAAAAGTAAATATTTCTTAAACGGTTGACGATATGTATAGGCCATGATTTATGAAAAATGTTTTCTTTATCATAATGTTGTACGTGAACCTAGTTTGACATTCCTATAAAATTCTACTCTTAATGATTATTAAAACAAGGTTCTACGTGCAATTCCTTTTTTAAGAAATTATGTTTTTTTCTATCAAAAGCAAACAACATTAAATAAACTAAATCACCAAGTAAACGATTAAATTTTCTTCATTTTCTCAATTTTAGAAAATACCGAGTCGCAGCATGTTGGAACAGTGTCTTACAAACTAAGCAAATATCTTTTTGAAGTCGGAGCAAAACCTATTAAGAATATTACACAAAATCCTAGAAATGGGACTTATATTATTAAAGAGCTTATTTCAGCCCTTTCCATTATATGAAATCTTGCTCATTTGTATAAGTATTAGACGTTTAGATAATTATAATTTCATGAAGCTGTGCGAGAAGTTTTTTTATATCATAACTTTTTACTCTTTCATGTTGCTAATTCTACTTCATGTTTTTGATAAGCAAGGTTTTCTTTCCTATAAAAATGTAAAAATGTTTATGTCATTAGGAATGAGTATGTGCTATTATAATATACAGTGTGTATCAGTCAAATGGAATAAATTCGATAATAAATATATAGGGGCGTGACCGAAAAACGCTCGGACACGTCGATTGGTATTTCTAGTTGCCGATTTTTTTTTAAAAGAAACTTTTTATACAGGGTGTGTCATGTAATAGTCTTCAATACCAACTTTCTTATTTTAAATGCCACACACACCCTGTATATTATTCAATTTTTGCATTGTTCAGAAAATTTTAGACTTATTTCATGTACAATATCCTATACCTGTTTTCAACTGTTTCGAAAATATTAAGTGTTTTCAGATTTATTGCATTTCAGCCTTTCTTTTTACTGATATTTATAAAATAAAAAAAAGGTAAAAATAGTTTTTTTTTACTTTTGTTTAAAACTCCTGACCTTAGCAAATTGTTGTCTGTCTGCATGACAATAGTTGTCAGTGTTATAGCCGTTTGAATTTCGTTTGCATATCAGAAAAATGGTTTATGTAACAGAAATGCACAAAATAACAATTCTACAGATGATTGGTTATGGAGATAAAACACGGACACGAATGGAAGTTGCTCCCTTATTTCATAAAAAATGTCCAAATTTGCCGCCTATAACTCAAGGGAAAATTAGTAAAATAAAAAAGCAGCTTCGCCAGCTTGGACATGTAAAGCAGATAAAAAAAATAGCTGCCAATGCAATAAGTGATGACACCAAATTAGATATTATTCTTGAGTTTGAGGAAAACCCACATACTTCTAGTCGAAAACCAGTCCCAATGTTCGATGTTAGCCATTAATCGATTATTCGGACATTAGAAGAAAATACATTCCCCATAAAATGATAACTACTCATGAGTACATGGAAGACGATTTTGATAGGTGAACGTATTTTTGTGAAGAAAAAATGTAAACCCAATTAGAACATGTTTTATTTTCTGATGAGTTCACCTTTACACTTCACGGTCATGCTTATTGTCAGAATTGCCTTTTTCATTAATGGCAATTTTAATGGCGATAGTTATTTAGCACTGCTCCAAAATAATGTCTTGCCAACTTTGACAAACACACAAATTCCAGAGAATATGATATGGTTTTAGCAAGCTGGAGCACCGCCCCATTACCAAATCAATGTCCGGCAGTACCTCAACCGAGTATTTCCAAATCGGTGGATAGGGAGGCGTGGATCGAGGGAATGGCCAGCACGATCATGTGATCTGACACCATTAGACTTCATCTTATGGGGTTATGTCAAAAATATTGAATACAAAACTAAACCCCTCGACTTAGCTGACGGCGAAAACCCAAAAATAGAACTAACTATCAGCCTGGGAACTATGACAACCATATTTCAAGCAGAGGTTTATGCAATTGAAATGTGTGCAAGACTGCTGATAGACCGACGGTATGCACATAAATCAATCAAGATATTTTCCGACAGTCAAGCTGCATTAAAAGCTCTTGAATCGAGATGGTGTACCTCAAAAACGGTGTGGAGCTGTCACGAGGCACAAATCCGAACTAGGTTTGAACAACAAAATAACCTTAATATGGATACCGGGACACATGGGTCTGGAGGGTAATGAAGCTGCCGACAAGCTTGCTAAGAGAGGTGCAGCTCAAAAATTCACAGGACCCGAGTCGGTAATAAGTATATCTCATGCTACGGCCAGAAAGGCAATACTAGCTGAAGCAGAAAGCAAATGGGAAAGACACTGGTTGAATTTACCAGGTCTAACACACTCAAAAGCATTTATAAACAACCATATAAACCGACAGTTAACTGACAAACTACTAGAGCTCAACAGGTCATGCCTTAAAGCACTAGTGAGATTGTACACCGGCCACTGCAGACGGCGACACCACATGTATAAAATTGGAATAGCCCCAACTGATGAATGCCGGCTTTGCATGGAAGATGCAGAAACAGCAGAATACGTAATGTGCGCTTGCCCCGCAGCAGGAAGAATCAGTTTCGCCCTATTTGGCGAGATGACTCTGCTGCCGGATGACATGAAAAATGTCTCCCCCAATACCCTCATTACCCTAATTAAAAGGTTGGACTTATTGGGGGAAATATAAATAAGGTGTGAGTCACAATAGACCACATGGTCGCGGTGGAGGGTTGGCTGTAACCCACTCACTTTCAACCTAAACCTAACCTAACCTAGCTGACGTAAGAAGACGAATAACGCTGGCGATTAGATTGGTTACGTTTGAGATGTTTAGTAACATTAGAAGAAGTTTCCATTTAAGATTAGGATGTTACCAAGACGTTCGCGACGATCATTTTAAACATGTCCTACGTTAATGTTTTTTTTTTCTTTTTTACATTACCACTATCTACTTATTAGTTATTGAGTGTGTTGTTAATTTTTGCAATAAATCTGAAAACAATTAATAATTCCGAAACAGTTGAAGGAAGGTATAGGATATTGTACATGAAATATGTCCTAAATTTTCTAAAGAATCCAAAAATTGAATCATATAAAAGGTGTTGCATTTAAAATAAGAAAGTTGGTATTGGCCACTGTTACATGACATAAACCGTATAAAAAGTTTTTATCGAAAAAATGCAAAAGTAGAAATAACAATCGACGTGTCCGAGCTTTTTTTTTAACACGCCGCCATGTATTTATTATGGAATTTATTCCATTTGGCTGATGCACACTGTTAATACAGGGTTCCCCATTTAAAATGAAACAGGCTAAATATCTGGTTCCACGTTAAAAAAAAAAAAAACGCTCGGACCCGTCGATTTTTATTTCGAGGGGGACATCTTTTGCGTATATTGTCCGGTGAAACCGGAAGTATTATATTTCTTACAATCGGAAGTTGACACTATTGGAAAGATAATAAAAATCGAAGATCGGGACATGTAAGCCGTTTTAGTCTAAAGACGTACAGTTAGAAAGCTAGACGCTGTCAAAAAGTTCAAAAAACTCATTTTTCAAGAGTCAATATCTCGGAAACTGTTTAGTATAGACTAATAATGCTTTTATTAAAAAATGTTCAGAATTTTATGCAGAATCCAAAAAAATTATATAAAATAGGGGTATCCATTTAGGATTTAGATCTTACCCCCCCTCCCTCCTAGGGGCTTAAAGTAACAAGATTGACAATATACGAAGAAGATGTCCCCCTCGAAATAAAAATCGACGGGTCCGAGCGTTTTTTTTTTTTTAATTAACGTGGAACCAGATATTTAGCCTGTTTCGTTTTAAATGGGGAACCCTGTATATGTGTACCTTTATCGTTAATTTTAAATTTATCATCCAATTCTTAAATTATTCGCTATTGCTAAAGAGTAAAGGGACTATGATGAATTTCAGTTCGCAATAAAACATTTCAGTTTGATTATTTCAGAAAGGACTACTCTAGCGACACCTACTAGATATACCTTTTTTACACAAAAGGTGCCAAGGAATAAGAATTTATAAATATAAATTTAATTTATCAAGGCACAAAAAAGTTATGACAGTTTAGATGTAGCAAAGTGCTGCTACTGGCGCACTGTGCAATGTGATAAAAATTTTGATCAGATCTCGATTTGTCATCGTACAAAATTCCTAATTATCAAATCTTGTGCAATTCACGTGATTATTTACAAAAATGTTTACATAAATGGAAAAAAAGTTACAAATAAATCCGGCGTTTGCTACGGGAGGGGAGAGGGGAATAATATTGAACGGGGAAGTCGAAGGTTTGAATTAGGAGAGGCACTAAAAATTTATGGGGTAGTTTACATATTTAAGGTCCTACAAAGAACGGTAATAGGGCCTTAAAGGGCGTCGAAATTAATTGAGAGTTTTTATAACTTTGGGATGTAACAGGGACCTATTTTCAAGGAAGTTTAGTAGGTTATCCGGAAATTTACAAGAAGAGGTTGCGGTAATTTGATTTTAAATGAAGAGGGATGAGCAATTTGGTTAACAAACTTTGCAGTATGAGATATCCTTTTATTTTGTGTTTTCCAAGGTTAATTTTGTAATTTAGGTTTGTCCGATTTTTAATTAAGAGCAAACCGTAGTGATGCATTTGCCATTTTGTTTTTTAATCAATATTTCGTTACTTCCTTGTTTTATTCAAAATATTAACGTGTATATACAAAGTAGACTCTCTTATGGAATAATAGAATGGGGCTCTAGCTACGGACTACTGTTACAGAAAAGCATAGTGCGAGATCTAGAAGGAGCTAGCTAGTTAGAACATGCAACCAACATTTTACATTTTAACCAATATAAAATCATGACAGTCTATTCTCTGTATTTTTATAAACTGTTAATGTTCTTAAGAAAACACAACCACTACTTCTCAACTAACATTCCATTGTAATAAAATTAAGTAATAAGTTGATCTCCATCACAAAGTATCCCGAAAAATTGGTACTAAAAACAGTGTCGACGGTTAAATAATTCAGGAACCTCATCCACCAAGGGGCCTCCTAAAAACCAGCCGTAAAACTGCCAAGATGTTAGGGAACACCGCAATCTTAATACAATTTAAATTTTTATTTTACGACTTACACTAAAAACGTCTTCAAGTTTCCAAATTACGTAATTTCCCTTAAGTGGCTATTTATTATAGCCAATAAAAGTCCTTTTTGGGCAGGAGAATCGTTTAATCACCCGATTTTAATTCGACTTCATTCATTCAAGTTCCGAACGTAAAAGTTGTTTAGGTATAGCTAGTAAGAGATGCAGTGGGTTAGAGTGATGAACACCGGTACTAATTTCCCTATTAATTATCCGAATGAAATCCTGATAAATACGGTTCCGTAAGTGATTTTATCGATGCGATGCGAATTACAGTGTTAAAAGTGCTCGCCGCGAACGTCTTGGCAAATCCTAATCTTAAATAGAAATTTCTTCTAATCTTACTGAACATCTCAGGCGTGACCGATCTAATCGCAAGCGTTAATCGTCTTCTTAAGTCAGCTAAGTCGAAGGGTTTGGTTTTGTATAAAATATTTTTGACATAATGCCATAAGAAGAAGTCTAATGGCGTCAGATCAGGGGTTCGTGCTGGCCATTCCATCGACCCACGCCTCGCTATCCATCGATTTGGAAATACATTGATTTGGTAATAAGGCGGTGCTCCATCTTCCTAAAATCATATCATATTCGCTGGAAGTTGTGGGTTTGCTGGATCAGGATATAGGTTTATCAAAGTTGGCAAGACATTATTTTCGAGCGGTGCTAAATAACTACCTATCGCCATTTAAATTGCCAATAATGAAAAAGGGACCTATGATATGATCTCCAACTATTCCTTCCAAACATTTACCTTCTCAGGATATTGCGTATGTTCTTCTCTAATCCAGTAAGGATTTTCCCTAGACCAATAGGGGCAATGCTGACGTTTAGCATGACCGTGAAGTGTAAAGGTGCACTTATCAAAAAACAAAACATGTTCTAATTGGATAACATTGCCATCATTTGTTTATAAAAATACGTTCTTCTATCAAAGTGGTTTTCCATGAGCTCATGAGTAGGTATCATTTTATAAGAATACATTTTATTTTCTTGTAATGTTCGAATAATCGATGAATGGCTAACATCGAACATTGGGGCTGTTTTTCGACTAGAAGTATGTGGGTTTTCCTCAAACTCAAGCATTACATCTAATTTGGTATCATTACTTATTGCATTGGCAGTTTCCTTTTTTATCTAGTTTACATGTCCAAGCTGGCGCAACTGCTTTTCTATTTTACTAATTTTCCCTTAAGTTATAGTAGTTCAGGAAGTGGGGGTTTTTTGAATGCATAAGGTGGGGTAGTAGCGATTTTTTAGTATGTTGTTAGGCTTGGGGGCCTAATAAAAAATCCAAGTTTTCGACCTCGAGGCGCATGCGCTCGAGCCGGCATCTTGGATTTTAGGTACAAAAATTTGGTTTCTTGATAATAACTCAAAAACGGTGGCTTTTACGACAAAAGATGTTCCATACAAAGTTAAAGAGGATAAAATTTCCTAAATGTTTTGTGAAATTTTTTTTTTTGTAGCACACATATGTTAGGACTTATTTTGAAATTTTTTATTTCAATTATAATTATTTGAAAAAAAAAATGCGGAAACTTTTTGGTTGTTTTATTTTATTATTCTTATTACTAACTATAGTTTTACATAATTATAAAAAAAACTATAGGCATTTGAATATTATCATTTAACAGTAGTATACTTTTCGTAAACAAAGTTAAAGGCGAAAAGTATATCGCATTTTTTTTTTAAATTTAAGAATAGTAAATTATGATTTTAGAGCGTTAATTTCTACTACATTTTGGTACGTTTCGATGGTCCGGATTGGTTATTGTCGGTGTCCTGTAGTTTTTTCCTGATTGAATAGGGATGACTTAGTGTCACAACCACTGAAGGCATGCAAGAACAGAATGTGCTTGGTTGCTTCTTGGTATTTGAGACTACTTGCTCAATATAACCTCTCAGCAATTTTTCCTCTTCCAGGTTTACGGAAGTAGATAGAACTTTCGGCTGGTGCTAAATAGCCGAATAACAAAATATAATACTTTTTTTTTCAAATAGTGCAACTTCACGGAGCTGTAACTCCTAACATATGTGTGCTACAAAAAAAAATTTTTAACAAAAAATTTAGGAAATTTTATCCTCTTTAACTTTGTATGGAACATATTTTGTCGTAAAAGCTACCGTTTTTGAGTTATTATCAAAAAACCAAATTTTTGTACCTACAATCCAAGATGGCGGCTCGAGCGCATGCGCCTCGAGGTCGAAAATTTGGGTTTTTCACTAGGGCCCCAAGCCTAAAAACATACTAGAAAATCGCTACTACCCCACCTTTTGCATTCAAACACCCCTTTTTGATACCCACGTACTGTAGTATAGGCGACAAATTTTAAAATTTTTCATAAAATAAGCGAGCAAATTCCATTGTATCCGTGTTTTATCTCCATAACCAATCATCTGTAGAATTAATATTTTGTGCATTACTGTTAAATAAACCATTTTTCTGATATGAAGTTAAAGGAATTCCAACGACTATAACACTGACAACCACTATCATGCATACAGACAACAAATTTGCCAAGGTCAGGAGTTTTAAACAAAACTATTTATACCTTTTTTAAAATTTTATATCAGTAGAAAGAAACGCTGAAATGCAATAAATCTGAAAACACTTAATATTTCCGAAACAGTTAAAGAAAGGTATAGAACATTGTACATAAAATATGTCTAGAATTTTCTAAAAATCCAAAAATCGAATAATATACAGGGTGTTGTATTTAAAATAAGAAAGTTGGTATTGACCCCTATTACATGTATAAAAAGTTGCTGTTGAAAAAAATGCGCAACTAAAAATACCAATCGACGTGTCCGAGCGTTTTTTCGGACACGCCTCCATATATTTATTATTGAATTTATTCCATTTGCCTGATACACACTGTAAAATCATTCCAATGCTGCAAATCGAATCTACCGAAACATGAATCGGGATAGTCAGCCTTTGTATTTTTCTTTATTTTTACATCTTGCTGGTGTAGCCCATAAAGTATTAGATGTGATTAAATTGATCATAATCAAATAAAATTAAGGTAGGTGCACCTATTAAGGCCCACTTAACTTAAGCTGTCCTAGAAAAATATGATAAAAAATATTTTTTACTTTGTTAGGTCATTATACCATTGTCTTGGGTCTGAACTGTTGCCAAGTCACATTACAATGTGAATATACTCATCAAACCGCCTAAAAAACAATTAACAAAAAAAAGTTGCAAAAGGGCCTTATTTGGAGCCAGTATTCCAAACAAGGCCCATCGCTGTTCCAAATAAGGCCCTTATTGGGAAATGCGTATTTCACATTAAGATAAGTTATGAAAAATGCAACAAGTTAGTTTGAAAATTTTATTGTATCCGAAATAAGTAATATAATGAGTAATAAGCCATATAACAAAAGTAATCCTTAAGTTTTAACAACTGAAAATGCGTTTTTACTTATAAAAAAGATGGGCATAAAAATCCTGGCTCTACGTCTTTTTTTGTTAGGCCTATGCATTCCTCATGTACATATCTAAGGCACATTGAAAGTCTCATATCCATTACTTTATCCTGGTCGCATAAATAACAATACCACTTTTCAACCACCTTCCTATTTTGAACAACTTTTTTTTTATTTTTTCTGTTGTTGCTGCTCCCTTTTTCGTCGCTCCCTTTTTTGCCGCTCCTTTTTTGTGCTGCTTCCTTTTTATCTTGTTCTTTAAACAAATGTTTTGTAACTCCCTGGGCCCTATAATTTAAATACTTTTTCCTTGGAGGTATCTTTGTTTCTTCCATGTCAGGCGTTGGTAGGATTTCTTTGAAGTTCCCTTTTAAAACTTTCGGCATTTTCCCACTCCTGTCGGAAAACCATTCCTCACCTTCCGACGATAAAGTATTGTGAAGTGAATAGTCGGTGTCGTCTGACGAAGAGCTGGAAATTTGGTGTTAACGTTTGTTACTGCCCAGACCACTTGGTCCAGGCTGACTTTCGGACATGACCGTGGTATTAGCTTTATTCGTTATCAAGGTTTTCCTCGTAACAATTTTTGGTTTTGAGGTGAATAAGTTAGAAACATAATTTTGGTTAGGTATTATCTGATATTCAAAATTTTCTTGCCCTCCTGCATTTTCATTATGTTGGTTTTCAACTGTTCGTCTGGCTGATATTTGTGATGGGGCAAATGCCAATTTTTTTTCAGTGCTCCCAGTAATTAAATGGTATGCAGTGCTCGCTGTCCTTATCGCCATACCATTTCGAACTGCTTCCATTGCTTCTTTCAATTATTGAGCATCAGTCCATAAAGCCCTCTTTCTTGGCATTTTATTTAATCTGAAAGACAGCAAAAATACAGATTAGATCTAAATTATCCAAATAAGGCCCGGGCTTTTTTTGGAACATTTAAGAGGGCCTTATTTAGACTCCCAAGTGAGACTGGTTTTCAAGGTTAGTGTTATTTGTTTTGTCGTTGTCATTACTTTGGTAAAATATCTATTTATCCTACATAAATCTACATACTTTAAAAACTAAATTTCAACATAACACTTACTTTTTGTTTATTCGCTGACACTATAAACTTAAAATTCACGAATTTCTCAATCTTACAACAGCCGCTAAAAATATGACAAGTTAAAACAATTGCTCTTGTACGCGAAGATACGCCACTGCAAGCCGTGTATTGTTGGTGGCGTGCACTACGAGGGTAGTATTCAGTATAGGGATGTAACAAGTTTGCCGATTAAAATTAAGCGCTGTTTATAATAAACAATGGGCCTTCTTTGGACCCGGCCCTTAATAGGCGCACCTACTTATATATCAAGGACTATCACTATTTTATACTGGCGCGCATGGGTGGAGTATCTTGCTTGTTATTGGTCAGGCACAATTTTATACAAAAACATTTCTTACCACCCCCCCCCCCCCTTATCCACCTTCTGTACAGATTGTTAATAATTAGCATAAATGTACCATAAATGGCCCAACGTTTTTTTTTATATTAAAGTAAAAGTATAAATAAAATAAAAATTTAGGTGCTTTGAACAAACCCAACTTAACTCTTTATGTAAATTTAAAGTTGACTTGTTATTGTAGTTAAATCGATCTTTACTAGCTACTTTAGCCCATTGCACGTGATAGTAAAAAGTTAGAAAATGAAAAAATGTTTTTGCTTTGCGAAAACGAAGGAAAAATGATTGAGAAAAGTTATTTTTCCTGAGAAATCGTTAAAACTTTTCTTATAAATAATACTCGAAAAAAGTCAGATGAGCTCCTCTGTATTCCAAATAGGAAGTTGATGAAATATGATTGTTTTATGTTGTTCTCGAGTTGTTTTGGCAATTTTTTAGAGGGGTTAGTATTCATAAACAAAAAAGTAAGGCACTTGCCTGCAATTTATTAGGACACAAATGGATTTTGCGGTGGTATGACACAAATAAAACTTACTACTTATTAGTTCTTTTTTTGCGGCATTTTACAGTTTTATTTTCAATTTTATGATTTATTTTTAAAGGGTGTAAATGCACACAACTAGAATAGTGTGTTGGAATTTAATGATATTGGCTGAATTTTTAATATGTGATGTTTAAACTATGTGATAATTCATTGTGTGTAGTCCTTAATTTTAACTGTTCTTATACAGTGTGGTTGTTTAAGTGTGCAACATAATATGGGCATTTTTATTATTACCGATTTCTCAGAAAATTTTATTCTTGATAAAAGTTGGTGCATGTTCGATAATCATATTAGGTGCACTTGGAATGGTTGCAAGTCAAACGGCGTACAGGGTAGGCCAAAAAATATAAAACTTGTACAAGAATAAAGCTTTTTAATAAACATTTAAAATAAAAATTTTTCACTTTAAATGATAGTTTTTTAATTAGCATATTATTATTACTAATATTTTATCTTTTTAAAAAGGATTTTTAGGATATTTTAAAGTTGTGTTTAATATCGTTGCAACAAACATGAAGTTTGTGATTCCTTAATAAATTAAAAGTTCAAGTAAATTTTACAAATATGCTTGAATTTGAACAAAGAAATGTGAAATTGATTTGATTTTCATTAATTTATGAAGGTCTTTATGGTAAATATAAAAAAAAAATTGTTGGGAAATTATTGTTTTTTAAAAAAATATATATTTTTATTTTAGGAGGTCATGTTTTTAAATCTATGTATAACTTTTAATACTAAACAACTTTCCTTAATAACATTTTGCTGAATTTTCTGAAATAGGGGTACTTTATTCTTGTACAAGTTTTATATTTTTTGGCCTACCCTGTACGCCGTTTGACTTGCAACCATTCCAAGTGCACCTAATATGATCATCGAACATGCACCAACTTTTATCAAGAATAAAATTTTCTGAGAAATCGGTAATAAAAAAAATGCCCATATGTTGCACACTTAAACAACCACACTGTATACAGGGTGTTCGGTAAGTATATGGCATACTCTCGGGCGTGTACACGGGAGGTCAAAATAACTACTTTGTCATATTAAAAAGTATCTAAAGTGCCCATTAACGGAGATAGAGGGCCCCAAAGAGGTATCCAGCGACCTACCTTTTCGGCTCTAACTTTTGAACCGACACTTATAATTTATTGAAATTTTAGTATTTTGTGTAGGCCATAAAGAGTCATAAAACCATACTACATAAGATGTTTTACATCGTCAGGAAAGTCAGGAACGGACTTGCCACCACACTCGTTGGGCCAAAATTTTGACAGGTGTCATTTTACAGAGCTAAAAACTTAAGTTATTTTTATTTAAAAAATGTACTCTACATTTGTTGCAATGGAATTAGCGATTTTTGAGAAAAATACGGTTTTTGTATATCACATTTTTTAAGCATTGATTCAAAATTTATTTAATAATCCAGTGTATTAACATTTAACATAAGCTATTTGAACACATTAACTAATCAAATAACTTTAAGATTAATACTACGCTCTAAAATAATTAAATAAATTATTACATCTCATTAATGCTCATCTGCATCTAACTTATGGACAAGCACTCGGTAATTGTGTGGAGGAAAGAAGAATTTATTCTGAGATATTTCCAAATCGGCGTTTACAGCACCGAAGAACTTTTGAAAGGGTCGATCGTAGCTTAAGAGAAACAGGTAAAAAGTCAAGTAAAATTTAAAAAAATACTGAAAGTAGAGTTATTTTGACCTCCCCTATACGCCCCCGAGAGTATGCCATCTACTTACTAGACACCCTGTATATCCTGTTATTTTTGCCTGTGAACATGTTATGTCAATTTTAATAATACTTTAAGTATATTTTATTTTTTATATACCGTATTATGTCTCTGTAAGTTGGAACAATATGAAAAACTATTTTATTATTAATTTTACGAAAAAAAATTATTCGTTATAAAAAGTTCTGCATGGTCTAAAACCTAAAATGCAACTATCAGATATTAAATTCTTTTGGGCGTATACGAGGTTAATCAAGAAATATGAATTTTGATGACTACTCTTTACTTTTATAGGGAAACTATAATTTGATATTTAGTTGTCAGAAAATGACATTTATTTTTTTGTTTTAGGTAAGTCCATTTTTCTATATGAAATGTACAATGTACATACCATCAAGGAATACACTTGTAACAATGGGTAAGTTAATTTGATTATTCTTTAATTAAAAAAAAAACAATTTTATATTGTATTAAAAATATTGGCTTTAACAGCCAGTTATTGTTCACCAAACACTATAACTAGATATAAACTGAATAGGGCATATTTTGCTGGAATGCTTTAATCTTCTTTCCATCAAAAGAAGATAAAGATCAAATCGAGGGGCTGCTAACTCCTTTAAATCGGTGTATATATAGTGTTGTCAAATTAAATTAAATTATTTTAAATCTTCATTAAATCACTAGATTTAAAAAAAATACTTTAATCAATGCTTTAATTAAATCAAGTTAAATTGCTTTAAATTTGTTAAATTGTTTTAAATCCAGAAAAAATCACTTACATTTGCTAAATCATCGGCGCGTTACAGAATAACGCATAACCCTTTAAATCATAAAACTCTATTTAAATCAGAATAAATTAATCAAAACTGTATTTTTTAACACGCTTTTATTAGCTAACCGACTTCTTTGAACCTGATTTTGACCCACTTTAAACGGTCAGATTTTATTTAAATTTTGTAGACTTATCAAGAACCGCTGACAATACAATAATTTACACGCAAAAAATTGTCCTGTCAAATTTTGACAGCTGTCAGGCAGTGGCGGCTCGTGTGGTAGAGCCACAGTGCCATGGCACTACCTGCCCTCCTGTCCAGCGTCCTACCCTTTACAAATTACCGAAACCTATTAAAATTAATATGCTCCTTTTTAAAGCAATTAGCAAAATAATTTAAAAATGGAACACAGTCGGGTGCAAATTTCCATCTATTGAGGAAGCGATTATGCGTAAAACGGTAACGTAGCTTTAGCGCCAAAGCGACGAGGCACGCGGGAGGCCCGAAGTTATGACGTAATTGCCATAACACACCAATAAAAAACATAGGAAAATGACCTTGAATGCGAGCAGGAAAACATCTCCGTGTAGCCAGGCTCTTTGACCCCGTTTGACCGTTTGACGTTAGACGTTTCAAATTCAAACAGTTGTTTGTCCGCGTCGTGTCGTGTAAGGTTGTTTGTAAACTAAATAATTTTCGTTCGGCCGGCTGATGTAATAGAAATATTTATGGAAAAAATACTTGGGTGTGCGGTTGTGATAAATCTAATAGACTATTTTGTTTTATGTGTGTTTTATTTGATGGGGGAGCATACTTGGTCCCAAAAAGGTACAGATGATTTGGTCCATATTTGGGAAAAAATGAAGACACATGAAAAATCGAAGGTACATTTGAACAATATATTTAATTTCAGTATACTTGGTAAAATTAACATTAAAACTCAATTAAATTCTGCATATCACAATGAAATAATGAAGAAAAACGAACAAATTGATAAAAACAGATACATATTAAACCAAATTATAAACTGCGTTCGGTTTGTGGTTCTTTCGGTCTATATACCTACAGTATTTTTTAAAAATTCAAGATATGATTGTAAATTCATAAATTAAATTAGCTGCCTTTTCGCTTATTTTTCCTACTTCAAAAGCAAGAACTATTAACAAAAAAGGGCGTGGCACCCAAAATTTTTTTGCCTGCGGCGCTAAGGGTTTACCTGGCCCTACTTCACTAAAATGGCACGAGCCGCCACTGCTGTCAGGTATAAAACGAAAAGCGATTTTGACGAAACAAATTATGGGGTCGTATAGTACTCGATGCGGAGACTTCGGGAAAAATAAGCAAAAAATTCACTTGTCAAAATTTGACACCTGTCAATATGTCAGAATTATTACAATAACCGAATAGTAATGAAACAAGCGATAGATATTGTTGCTAAGAATAGAGAAAAAAAAATTCTACCTTACTTAAATTAATCAAACTAAAAAGCGGAAAATAAATATAGTTTAAAATAATTCTTAAAATTGTTAATATAGGCTCAAAATAATAATGAACGATAAACATTAGTATTAAAGGGAAAAAAAAGCGTGGGGCGCTTTGTGCTATATTTTTCGTATATCGAGCACCCCATGCTTTTTTAAAAATAATAATAATAATGTTTATCGTTCATTATTATTTTCTGCCTATAGTAAGAATTTCAAGAATTATTTTAAACTATATTTATTTTCCGCTTTCTAGTTTGATTAATTATTAAAGCATGTTTTTCAGTTTTTTTAAACTATATTTATTTTAATTTTGTTTTTAAAGTTAATATTTCGTAAACAGCTGAAGATAGGGCACGATTTATGAACACAAACATTAACGACAATATTTTTTATATGAAAACATTTATTTTTACAACCACGTAAAACCAAATGAGTTTTTATTTATTATCAAGTATGTTAACAACCACAGAGGATCAAATTTATGGTTAAATAAACTTTGCTTATAAGGACACATCTGCACAATACTTAAATCACGAAACAAAAAATTAGGTTTGTAGTCATGCACCTTGCACTTGCACTAAAAGTACACCATACCATCAGACATCAATCACCCATCAACAACGGCAATCACATGATATGTTTTGAATTACTCCGTTCAACTTAAACCACGCGGAGCAACGGCAGATCATTGTTTTAAGATAATTCGTCCCTCTCTGTTCCGTTGTAGTAAGGGATAGGCTAAATAGCGTTCGTTAAAAGTTATCTAAACGATTTCTCCATATTTTAATGTGATATAATTTAATGAAAAATTTATCTGAATTTAACAGTGGGTGTAAAATAGAATTTCAATCAACAGAACTCAAGTTTTCCGTCGCCCAATAAACATTTATTTTCAAAAAACAATAACAAAATTGATTATGAAAGTTGGCTACAATAAAATGTACTCGCAAATCTCCAAAATCAACTGTAACATCCACAGATTCGATAGAAAAATCCTGCGGATCACGAAATCGAGTAAACACAGCTGAAAAAAGGAGCGCAAACGAATGAAATTATTATCGGATCTGTTCAGATATTGAAAATCTCGGTTGCGGGGGATTTCGGGACGCCATTTTGCCATAATGGCTGGTGATATCGTGCGGAGGGTATTTCCGTACTGGCTCGTAAGGTCGTTTTTATTATTATGACTCCTGCGTGCGCGTTCTCGGATGGCCATGAATTACATTTCGAACTGGTATGGAATATAATTTGGGAAATATTTTTAGGAAGAATGTACCGGGTGAGTCAAGTCAGTCAACGATTGCGTGTAGTAACTTTATGCCTTGAAGATAACATTTATCAATGATAAGCTATTGTGTTATAGTACACTGAGGAAAATGATCTAATAAAACATGTTTGCTATGACATAGATTGTTTTGATAGTTTATATTTTAGTAACCCATATTAAATAAATTGCTAGTGTATCAAACCCGCTTATATCAATTCCAGATTTGCTAGAACAGTGTTTTTATTGGTAGTAACACCGAACATTAACAAGACAAGAAGGATCATTCTAAGCTCCTCCCCTCGTTATGCCTATCTCGCTCGAATATCGGATGCTACTGTGTCTAGAGCACCGTAAGTCCCCGACGCGCGATATGCATAAACAGGTTGTCCGTCGTAGGGATATGTAAAGAAATATACCAGTTGTCTTTATGTGCCGGCTTAAGCGAATTTTCCTTTAGAAATAAAATTAGTTGTCACGAGAACGTTGGAGCGACCCTTAAAAAATTATATGAAAACTAGCGTGTACCCGGCCTGCGTTGCAGCCCGGCATTATACGACGTGAGATAATAAGGCGAACAAACCTCAAACTCAACCGTTTGCCGGCCCGTCCACAATTCACATCCATGCATAAAACATAGTCTCTCTTCGTCTATTCCGGCTTCGGTGCTTCGGATCGATCGTTGAACGGGCCGGGGACCGGTTAGGTTGGGTCGTTCGTTCTCCTTACTCTAATTTATCAGTGTTTATCAGTGTTTCTCCCATATAATATTATGCATGTATTATACATAAAAACCTTCCTCTTGAATCACTCTATCTATTAAAAAAAAAACGCTTCAAAATCCGTTGCGTAGTTTTAAAGATTTAAGCACATATAAGGACAGGACGGGCGATAGCGACTTTGTTTTACACTATGTTAAGATTTACTATTTACACACCCTTGTAAAGAGTTTCCTCATAAATATTTTTTAAACCTATATATTAGGCTGCGGATTTATTTTACAATTAAATTTGCTAACCGGGCTATAAAAAATAGATATTCTTTGAAACAATCAATAAAACCTAACATAAAATTAAATATCTTAAAACATCTTTAAAAAGCGCCAAGTATATTTTATTTCACAACATTTAAATACATTATTTTTAATTTAGTTGTTAACGGGCTACTACATATAAAAGGCATCGAACAACTTTCTGAATTCAGAGATTTTAACTCATTTGGTTAAACGCCTTTAGTTTTAGATGGTTCGTGTATCGATTTTCACAATTTTCGAAACGCGATAATTCTTTTTCCCAGAGTACCTATAACTACTCCTACCCGTATTTTACTGTTAGGTACGTAGGTATAGTCTTTGATGGCGTCAGATTTGAAATAACCTGTAATGACCTGTATACATTTTATATTTTATGTAATAATTCGGTAATTAGAATACCTATTTAAGTTGGCATTTGCAAATATTTTATAGTTAATTTTTATACCTGCTAATCTCATCTGTAGCTTACTACATTATTACTTTTTGATGAAACTTTCCTTTTTCCCTTAATTTTTGCTACCAGTACTTTTTATAATTATGTTAAGATCTACCAATTAAATATCCTGACGATATCCCCCTTTTCCTTTTAATTCACACTAAGCGGAATAGGTCACAATAACAATTATTGCTAGATATTTTTAAATCACCCTGGTAAGTGAACGTTTATTCGTTTTAATCGCTAGCGGTTTGCATCAACCTCGTATAAGCACGAGGACGTGCACCGCTTCAGGAATTTGTCGAAATCGTCGGCGTGCTTGTGTAAGCTGGACATCAAAGTTCCGACGGAGAGTGACCCTTCTTGTCTTGTTAATGTTCGGTGGTAGTAATCAGTTCGATTAGCAGCACAGTCTTGTTGAATAATAAACTATTTTGAATACAGCAATTTTGTTAAGAAATAAATTGTATCTTCTCAATGCAACGCATTTTGTTCTCAGTAAAGCGCTTTCTCTACAATTAAGAAAGCAGAGCAGTGTCCCCAAAAACGAATTGTATTCGTTAGAACCTATGATGATCCACAGGACGTTGGTGAGGATTCGTAGCGATCGGCATAGGCAATTGCCGCGCGCCGTAGTATTAGTTTTAACGTATTTGTTGCGCAGGTCACATCGTGCTGTCCTGTCTGAATTTAAACACACCTAACATTAATATTGGACTTTATATTCTATGGACAAATTTAACTATCTCAGTAAACCATGTTGCACAATAGATGCTCGTATCCTGTATTAATTCCGACTGGCAGTTGTAATGAAACTTGACATTAATCATAATAATATTCGCTTGCTACGGTTAATAAAGCATATACTCACCACTAAAAATCAGTACTGTAGTTCTCAAAAATTAAAATATATTATATTCTAGTGTGATATTGTTCTTCTCGTTTAATATTGCATATGATTATCTATTACTGAGATGGTAAAATTCCTAGACCATAGACCAATATTAATGATGGGTTGTGCGAAATAAGAATCCTCTTTTGCTTTATCTGACATGCAAAGTTTAAAAAAACTTGAATAAAAAGCAAAAATAAATTAATTGAAACAGTTCAGTCAGGACAGCTAGAAGATTCGGAACAACGATGTGACCTGCGCAATAAATACGTTAAAACTAATAATACGGCGCGCGGCGATTGCCGAACTCTACGAACCTCCACCAACGTCTTGTGTATTATAGGTTCTAACGGATACAATTCGTTTTTGGGAACGCTATTCTACTTTCTTAATTGCAGAGAAAACACTTTACTAGGAAGAAAATGCGTCGCATTAGAAATATACAATTTATTTCTTAACAAAATTGCTGTATTAAAAGTAGTTCATTATTCAACTGCTAATGATTACTACCAATAAAAACACTGTTCTAGCAATTCTGAAATTGATGTAACACTAAAGCGAGTTTGATACACTAGACGTTTATCTAATATTATTATAAGTTAATAAAAAATAAGCTATTAATACACGATGTGTCTTAGCTTAGCAAACCTGTTGTATTAGATCATTTTCCTCAGTGTACAGATGGTCAGAAGGAACTCTGTGTGCTATTACAAATTCATGAGAATACCCAAGTTAGTAGCCACAAAAATGCAAATATTCTTACAAACGTCGGGATCGTCTATCGTTTTTTGTTTTCGTCGAACCTTAAAAACCGCAAAACTTTTTAAAACTTTCGACTGTGCAAAAAGAAAAATCGGCTACCAAAGCAAGAAAATTAAACCGAATTAAACACTGTTTGGGCGGTTTACTCCACTTGAATAAAACATATATGCCGGAAGAGACTGTGTCGCAATACAGATTTGTTTATGTATCCCCCCAGCCAAGGGCGTGCATATTTTTGAATACTAAAAATGCCCCTTTTTGCTTTCGTAAAATGCTTTGTTTGTCATTTTTTAAAGTTCACTTCAAGTGCATTTATTCAGAAATTTGGAAATACCATTGGGGACGTCATCAAGCAGACCGTTTTTTCAATCCGCTGTTGAATGGGTTTCGTCATATTGTCGCCTATCAGAATGATAGGCGACTGGGTTGTTTAGGATGGTTTTGATTTATGTTTTTATTTTTTAAGAGAGTGATTCTTTGTTTCTTACTGCGCCCTTATGGTGCGCTATGTAATCACTAAAACACTAAGGATTTTTTAAAAGTTTTATTTAATAAACAGCAATACAGCAAAGCAATGAACGAATGAAACGTTACAATAAATAAAATGCAAATAAAAAAACTGAAGGGGATAAAACGGTAAATTTAAATATTTCTCTAATAAGGAGAGAGATTGTCCCTTTTTACTCACTTTAGGAAGGTGTTGTTCCAGCAAGTTCGAACAAACAATTTCCACTTTTGGACCAAAATAAGAATTACACAATTTTACAGAATAAACGGTTAAATAAATTACTCGAAGAACACTTACGCAATTGGTACTCTTCATGACTTCAAAAATGTTCTTACCTTTAAACTGAGTAGACAAACGGGCAGAGGATACCCCCACACTTGAACAATTTACAACTCTGTGAGTAAGTTTAGTGTTCCTTCGAGTTTTTATACAGGTTTGCAACCCTTATACCAATTGGAAGAAGGGGTTCGGTTTTGCTATGTCAGCAATAATTTTGCACGATAATAAAAGAGGGGATTTCACTGGATGTACTATTAGAAATGGAACCCTTTATCCCAACCAATTACAAACAATTATTTTTTATCAACCTAATCCTCCTACGAAACTAGAAATGTCCTTGTCCTTGTTCTATACACTGACTATCTTTTCACTACACCTCTTCTTATCAAGCTCAACACTCATTAGGAGTCTTAGCACCACAGCGAAGTACGACATGAGTAATCAATTCCTAAGGATACCAATCCATATTCGACAATACCATCGTTCTTTAGTAAGGCTTGCAAGGGAAAACTTTTAGAGTTATCTATCATTGAAACAATTATATCTTGCTGCGGGCATATTAACACATTAACGCTGGTATGCACCTGTTTCTCGACGTTCTGAACTCAAATCACAATCTTTAAGGCATTGAGAGTGGCATTTTACTATTTAAATTGGAGACGTTAAAAAAGTCAGTGAATTAAATTTGAATTTTGCTTTGCTGATATTATATTCCAAGTGCGCCTCAATGAAGATGAACTCATGATAAATTTGTCAATTAAAAATATTTAAATCGTCCGCCTATTAGCCAACCGACAGGGTCTAGGGTAGCAATTAAGCGAAGAACTTCCCCTACTGTTTTAAAGATAATGTTAAAAGTGGTCTTCCTGGTCCCAGTCTTCCACTACAAGAACATTCTCGTAGCTCAAGCACAACTTGGGTGTGTAATATAATGTGAGTATATTAATTTTTTTAAAAGAGAAAATTCATCCCTATTCAAACGAGTAATAATTGTACTAGAGTACGAGTACGATGATCCTGATGAGCGAGAGCAATTTTGTGAAAAAACAATTAAGCTTACAAGGACGAATTCTCCAAAGAATTTGTTGTTTAGATGAAACTACGTTTTCTTTGAATGGTCAGGTTAATAGACAAAACGACAGATACTGGGAACAGGATGATCCACACCGGGTCATAGAAAATCACACTCAGAATAATGAAAAGGTTAGTGCCTGGGCTGCCATTGTGGAAAATAGGGTAATAGGACCATTTTTCTTTGATGAGAGCCTCACTGGAGAAAAACATCTATATTCTGCTAATGTAAGTAAGTACCTAAATACAATTATTCCGGGGCCGTGGATAGGTAGACGGAGGTCAATAGAGTGGCCGCCCAGATTGCCCGAACTTAACCCAGTTGACTTTTTTTTGTTCGGCTACGTCAAAAATTTAGTTTATAAATTTAAACCAAACCCGATAGATACGGTTAAGAGGTCCATTCGACGAGTAATATGAGAAATTTCTGTAAAAGTACTACTGCAGAACAGTTAATGGAGGACATTTTCAACATCTTGTAAAGTAGTTTCTTTTCATACTTGTGGTTTGTCCGTTTTGTTTTAAAAGGTTATATTTCGTAAAGGTTTAAAGATATTTTTATAGGACATGATTTATGAAAAATGTCTAGATTGATTGTAGAATTTAACGGGACCGAGCGATTTTTGATTATATTTATTCTATATATGAGGCTGATTCGTTTCTTGATGATAACGCTGTATAGTACTCACGGCTTTGGTTGCATAGCGATACATTGAAAACAATTAAATTACGCGAGTAAAGTCGCTGCTAGTAATATAATAACCCTCTGCCAAACGTATGTAATGGTGAATAAATGACAATTAAGACAATTAAGTAAAAACGGTGCACCATTTTCCCGCGTTTGTACCGTAATTTCACCAATTACAGGACGTTTTTAATTAAAGCAGCAGTAATATCATAAGGATTACGCTATTTTTTAAATTAAAAAATACCCCTTTATGTTTTGATCTTCTAACTAAGGTAATATTGCGAGATTTTATGTCCAATGCCATGTCGATGCACCTGAAAATTCATTTAAATTTGCTTTGTTTTCTTACAGAGAAATGTTCTCGTATTCATTATAATTTTTCATATAGGGGGTCCCCTGATGTTTGCCGCCTAAAATAGAATAAAGTCTGTTCAATGATCGCTGACCGTTACGTCATATTTTCCATACTTGCGGTACGTCGTAAATTAATTCAGTTTGTTTGACTTACCGGTGGTAAAGGTTATGACTTTCCTTAGGCTTGACCTACATAAAAACGGATGCAAATGGACAAGTGAAATACAAGCGCGTTTTTTCAAAATTTTAATAATTATTTTTATACTGTTAATGAAGTCAGAAATAAGTAGTTTATTTAGGGTAAAAGGTTGGGCAGAAACATTTTGTTTTTGAAAATCAGTATAAAATTTTTAATTAATCTAAACAGAAATAGATAAAACTCATTTATAAAATTTTAAGTGACATCATATATCTTTTGTCTAGTGCATCTCTAATGCATCAGTCTATAAATTTTGTTTCAAATATTTTTATCCTATTTATAAAATCATAAAGAAGAAAATATAATGAAAAATAACAGTTTTAAATAATTAAAATTAATCATCTACGCAAGGATCATCATCAGTTTCGTCCAAGTTAATAATAAGGGGAAGAGTATATGAAGTATCGATAAATCTTGGCTGCGTTCCCACACAGCATTTATAATATTATTAGTGTGTGTTACAGAGTTTTTCCATTTTTCCACTGTTACATTTTCTATGGCTTCATTTCACAGACCCAAAACTACGTCATTTGTTAGGGGACGCATAGAACTTATTTTTGCTTCATAGTTGCGCTTACATTCGGACCAAACCATTTCAGTAGGATTAAAGTGACAATGATATGGAGGAATTCCTAAAACTCGGTGTCCATGCTGCAATGCTAGCTCGTCCAACCTATTAAAATAATAAAAATCAGTCAGGAGTCAGTCTGTTCTTGTTGCTGGTGTTCAATCGGGGTCACTTCCCATCTCTTGTGGTGTTCCCCAGGGCTCGATCCTGGGACCCCTCTTATTCTCTATATATACCTCACAACTTATAAATCAGGTAAGACATTGTAAGGTACATCTATATGCCGATGACACGCAGGTTTACCTTATCTTCGATCCTTGTGATACAGACGCATCTCTGCAGGAGATAAATGATGATCTATCCAGGTTAGTCTCGGAAGCTTCTGATCACTCACTATCCATTAACTCAAAAAAAAAGCTCTGTCATGCTCTTTGGTCCCGCAAGGATACGAGAGGTTCTTTTACCATCGATTAAAGTAAAAATTAATAATGATGAATTGCCCATACTTGACAGTTGTAGAAACCTAGGTCTTACAATAGACTCCAACCTAAAATATAGAGCTCACGTGAGCAACTGTATTAGAGCAGCTTATTTTAATTTAAAAATGATTTTCAATTGTAGAAACTACTTGAATCAAAAGCTAAGGGTTATCTTGTGTGAGGCATTGGTTTTGTCCAGATTTAATTTCTGCGACAGTGTTTATGGTTTTTCGATAGACTCGTCGGATAAACGCCGCATTCAGGTATTACAAAATTCATGTCTTCGTCTAATATTTGGTATTCGCCGTAGAAATCATATTTCGCATAAACTGAAAAATCTTAGCTGGTTGAACATGGGCAATAGGCGTTTACTTCATGCAGCTTGTCTGTTTCATCGAATAGTTTTAACTAAATCACCTTCTTATTTAAGCAAAAAAATAAAATTTAGGTCAGATGTTCATTCCCTAAATATCAGATTTAGGGATCGTTTAACACCTCCCGCCCATAGAACCGAACAATTCAAAAAATCATTTTCTTACCAAATAGCCAAAATTTATAACGAAATTCCCGAAAGTTTTAAGTCCAAAAGTCCCATATCATTTAAGTTTGCCTACAAAAAGCTTTTATTAAGTCAACAATAGATTTTATAAATTTTGCCACTATTGGAAAAAATATTAATTTATATAAACTTTAATGGTCCATTCCTTATAATATCTTTATTTCAATAATATAATATTAATTTTATCCACGCCCCACGGTTATTTGCTCCTAAAAGAGTAATTTTTTTCACTTAAATCATAGTTTTGTTTTTTTTCTTTGCTATAGCCTATCTGCTGTGCATGCTTAAGGTAAAGAACAGGGGGAGTGTCTTGCCTTCAGGTTTTTACACTCCCATCTGACCTTCGGCATTTTCCATTAGGTGTACTTTACTTTTAGGTTGTATTATAAATTAAAATGGAAATAAAGACCTTATTTATTTATTTATTTATAAAAATAAAACAATAAAAAATCACAATTATCCAGATCTGATCCTACATTGCAAATGATGAAACCGGAATTTGTCTTTGTTCAAACCATGCAATAAGTAATCATTTTGACCAACTTGTATTTGGAATTTTTTCAATTAGCCCAGAATGATAGGCGGCGTTATCCATGATAATAAGCGACGGTTCTTCCATGTTTGGTAACAATTTTCCATCAAACCATATCGCACAATTTTCACTATTCATCGTATCATGATATCACCAGATTCAAAAATCACTGGGTGAACTAAATTGACGGTTCCTGAAATATCAAAATGGAAAGGTAATGATTAACTGTATTTTTATTATTTTTTTATGTAGCCTATATTAATCATATTATAAGGAAATAGCTATTATGCTGTAAATATATTTTTGAGTCTCTAAAGACTTTTTAAAGAGAACATAAAATGTGCTGGTGTAGATAGACTAATCCAAATATAAAAAATCCTTCTATTTTAAATAAATCTAGATATACCGAGCGAACGAACACACCTGTGATCGACAGGTCCATTTTAATTTGATGCGTACAGTCAATAAATCTTTTCTGATTTGGTTCGGTTTATTATTGAACGATCGAAAATAAATTGGGGATACCGATACTTGTGGGGGAGTTATTGAAAGCCTGGGGAATACTAAACTGTTAAATAATGACCATTAATTAGTGCTAATGAAATTGAAACCAAACACCTTTGGAGTATTTGCTATGCTACCTTCGGATCTTTATCGTAGAAAAACGGTCCATCCTTTGATTTGTTTTTAATCGATACTTTAGAAAAATGAGACAGTACTCCTAAAATCAGACCAAGCACACCAATATTTTCCTCAACACAACTAAGGCCATGTCCTTACAGAGCAATATGACAGCAACACGACATCAACACGACAGCAATACGACATGTCGCTCAAATACTGTGCGAGCAAAAATTATTTGCATCAAAGAGGGCTTGGATTAAAAAACGTAGAGCTTGGTTTAGATCACAATGATATGGGGACGATATATCTAACCAAATCTAGGTTAAAATTTTGCCAAATTCATATTATGACACGATATGCCAAACTAATGAGTAATAAAATAAGTAGACAAATACAAATTTATTTTTGTTGTTTACAAAATTAACAAAGTAAAAATATACAGAAAGAAAAAGAAAAATAATTACATAAATTGCTGAAATTGGCCACCGCCATGCTCCAAGCATAAATTCACTCCTCTCTTCCTATTTTCGAAAGTGTTGACCAGCATCTCTGGAGAAATGTTACCACATTCTTGGATAATCCTTTCTTGTAATAATTGTTCTAAATTTGCAACTGTTGTTTTAAAAATAGTTTTCTTTAAATGAGGAAAAACGAAGTAATCCATAATCGGCAAAGCCGAGGAGATTTAATACCTCCAACCACCAAAAAAGGCTTTCGCATCGTGTAATGTATTAAATTTTTTCTACTACTGTTCTCTGATCAATATATTATTAAGTAATAAACTTTGATTTTCAAATTAAAATGATAAAATAAGTTTTTTTTCCACCTATAAAATAATTCATGACAACTAGTTATTTGAGTATTGTTGACAACTAGTTATTTGAGTACTGTCAGAGTCTGTCAGTTTGATTTTTTTGTCCTTGCACCGAAAGTAATACTTAACATAGCTAGCAACGCTTCTTTACATAGCTAGCAACGTATAATATTCAGGTAACTGGTAACTGGAATGTTTACTTTCGTTATCTGTCGTGTTGCTAGGGCGCGAAAGCTAACTTATCTATACAGTAGTAGAAAAAGTAATAAACGGTATACTTTAACATACCAGAGCCGTTTACAACTACCATAATTAGGTCAGTAGGTATTGCGAATCATACTACATCAAAGTCTCAGTCCACAGTGCCAATTTTTTCTCATTTTAATATATCAGACAAACAACAGGCTCTCTCATTAAACGAGCGAGTGGAGGCGGCTGGAAATGACAGGTCCATTTCAATTTTCGCACGCTCAATAAATTCCTATAAACATGATTCAGTTGATTCTCAAACGCAGGAAACTTGCTGAAATTGGGATAATTTACGTATCCCGGGAGTGGAAGCGTTAAGTGCCAAAATTTACGATTTTTCGGCGATATCGGGGCCGGTAAATGATCCAGGTTATTTCGAAATAAATGCAAGGTTACATTTAAAGATATTGGTTTTAAAAATTGTTCTGGGTTAACCATAATGAACCTGAATTTCTTGTTTCGTGTATCGCGTGATGCTTAAGTTTAAAATATGTCGCAGATTGAAATTATTGTTTATGTGTATTTGTAGTATTTGTACCGTGCGAGCAAAAATTATTTGCATCAAAGAGAGCTTGGATTAAAAAACGGGGGGCTTGGTTTAGATCACAATGATATGAGGACGATATATCTAACCAAATCTAGGTTAAAATTTTGTCAAATTCATATTTATGACATGATATGCCAAACTAATGGGTAATAAAATATGTAGACAGATACAAATTTATTTTTGTTGTTTACAAAATTAACAGAGTAAGAATAAGAATATACAGAAAGAAAAAGAAAAATAATTACATAAATTGCTGAAATTGGCCACCGCCATGCTCCAAGCATAAATTCACACGTCTCTTCATATTTTCAAAAGTGTTGACCAGCATCTCTGGAGAAGTGTTACCACATTCTTGCATAATCCTTTCTTGTAATTGATCTAAATTTGTAACTGGTGTTTTAAAAATAGTGTTCTTTAAATGAGGAAAAACGAAATATCCATAACCGTTAAACAAGGTGATCTAGGTGGGAGTTCAATGTCTGATCGAAAACTGATATCAATCTGTCTTTGAAAAAATTGCGTAAGTAGTTAATAGTTTCGGCGGCTGTATGGGCGGTTGCACCATCCTGTTGAAAATATCCAAAACGTAGTTCGTCGTCAAGTAATTGCTCCACAAATGGATTCAAAATATTGTCTCTATACCGCTGTGCTGTGACTGTGTCATGGAAAAAAATAGGACCAACAATTCTTCTTCGGGAAACAGCTAACCAGACACCAATTTTTTGATGGTGCAATGTGGACTCTACAAAAAAATGGGGATTTTCACTACTCCACATGCGTGCATTCTGAAAATTCACATAACCGGAGAGGTGGAACCAGGCGTCATCCGAAAAAAAGGTCAGCTCTAATAAATCATTTATTTCCAATAAATTTTGGGTAAACCATTGAGAGTAATTCCTGCGTCTTTCAAAATCTGCGGCTTGTATTTTTTGGAATACTTGCACTTTATAAGGAAATAAATTTAGCTGCTTCTTAAGAATAGTCCTGTATGTTCCGTAAGATCTTCCCACTTCTTGGGACAGGCGTCTTATACAATTTGTTGGCGTATTTTGCATTATTTCACGAACGTTTGCAACAAGTTCTTCTGTTCTTACAGATGGTCTTCCTGTTCCTTTTTTGTGTTGTATAGAACCTGTTTCCCCAAACACAGCCTCGGTTCTTTTCAGGCAATGATAAAAATCCCAAGCAATAAAAGTAACGTTAGGAAAATGTTCGTAAAAATCGTCCTTGCACAAACCCGGATTGTAATGCCACTAACTATTTATTCTAACACCGTTTCGAAAATACGCCTCAACCATGAATGTTTTGTGCTGTTCCGTAAAGCCCGCATTGTGTGAATTGTTCAAGAAATTGGAAAAATTAGCGATGAATCAAATTACTTTTAACGACTGTCAAAGATGACGAAATAACTGATTAATTGTTAATTCAGGTAGTTACTGACACCCAACAGGTATTAAGCTCTACGGCTAAGCATTACGTCCTTAGATGCAAGGCCCTCTTTAATGCAAATAATGTTTGCTCGCACGGTAGTAGAATGTCTTTTTTGGGTAACTTCATGAGAGAAAACTTAAAATCAATTAAATCTGATCTATTTTCCTGTAATTTAACAAACTCTTTAAAATTAACATTTACAGATATTTTAATACTTTTATGCAATGCATATTATCGAACACCTCAATAACAATCGGCTATTCTCCACCAACGTACATTGAGTACAGCTTGCAATGGAAATTTTTCATTTAAATAGGATGAACCAACAACAGAGCCTATCGTCATATATGAAACCATTATAGATTGATCGACATTTATGATTGACAGGGCCGATGCAAGTTCCGGTCATTCAGCGAATTCCAATATACAATAAGCATGTATATTGTATAGTCCGAAACACGGTTCTACAGCTACTGAAAGAATGCGTATTTGCAACATACATTGCTGTATTAAGGCTTACTTATACAGCGTTATGATTTCTGTCAACCAATCGAAAAACAGTTTGATACCCAAGTAGAAAAAAACGTTCAATATAGAACATTACTGGGCAACTTAAAGTTTTCTCTTTTTCAAACGCCCGATTTTTCTTTTCTTCCAATTCTATTTCGTAACCTTGTTTTCATACCCTAATTATATAATTTCATTTAACCAGCGACGTGTGTCGTTATCCTCAGCTAATAAATCCGCCTGTTTTTGTTTTATACTGCACCTAGAAGCGACGTACGTGAGCCTTGTGTGCAACTCTGCCAGCTTAATCTGGTTTTATTTGATTAAGTGTCGGCCTTTGTGACGGCGCATTTTCAATTACTAACAATTACAAGTGCTATTTTATCGAACTATGGATATTATGTAACGTTGTTCGAGGGGATCTTGTGGCAATGACAAATCGTTATTGTTATAATAACTTCAGTGTACAACCATTACCGCTTTTTAATTATGCAATGTTAAGAGGTAATTTTTGGTATTATTTATGAGGATGCGTTTACTTTTATGTATTGTTTGAAGCTACTACTACGCGAACAAAGCAAAATAAGGCCCGGCCGCATTTAGGCACACAAAAAAAAATCTAGTATCCAGTTGAACCTAAAAGTTTCAAACTGAAACTATCATATACATGAATAGGAGCAATGCTAAAGTAAAATTAAATAGAAAATACCTTAGCATCAAAATATAGTTTTAAATTAATACTACATTATTTTAACTTGACTCTACTTTAGTTTTAGGGTAATAAAAATAAATGATCAACCTATAAATAATTTTAGTTGCAGATATAGTATACGTTAATATTGGTTTGATTCAAAGTATTCTAAGAATAAATATTCGTTATTTTCGTTTTGAGTATGAGTTATTATTAAGTTGAATATACGAAGTTGCATTTGAGCACATATATTTTATTTGTATCTTCAATTTGTGACTATCCTACATTCTCAGCGAAACTAGACAAATCAATTTATTATCATCTTAAAACTAGTTTATTATTAGATAGAGTAAAATTTAAAATCATGTAGTTTTAAAACAGATAGATCTGAAAGGACTATATTATTTAGGTCAGATAGGATAAGCTCACCGCAGTCAATAGAATTGTACAATGTCAAGTTAAAATGTCTTTGTGACATAGGTAACAAATACTATTGTGATATTACCTTAGGTAGTATCTGATCTGAATATAGCCCTAACAGATAACTGATAAATAAAACCACTTTTTATTGCTTTTGGTTTTATTTAAAAAAAAACAGGTAATAAAAAACCATAACTATAACTAATATAAAATTTCCTCCATCACACTATTACATAAAACGCGCAAAATAGAACACACACTACCAGCATCGGTGAGCATCGACGCGCGACCTCTGCGTGGATGTTAAATAACTACTAAAGTAAACGTATTTCGGTCGTTTCCTCGCAAAACAAGAGGTCACGTGATGCAAATAGCATCAAAGAAATAATAAGGGTTTAGATTTTACTCAAGTTAAGCATAAGACTGTCTTTGTGCTCGCTGTGAGAATACAAATTTATTCTTATTTTTAAACCCATCATAGTATATTTCACTTTGACCACAATACTTATTTTTAAAACAAGTATAAGATTATCTTGTTATGATGATGATTTAATCTCTATATGAACATAATTTTGATTAACTTGATAATATAATTTAAAACCAGTAGTAGTTTAAAAATGAATATATTTTAGTCACGAAATAAAGCAAGTTAGTTTCAAAATAAGGCTATTTGTTTGAGCATTACTATAAGCTAGTTTTGAGAGTAGTTTTTTTTGTGTGCAGAATTATGGAGAACTAGAGGGTAGAGGCCGATCGACAATGGCAGGATTTTCAAATTCTGTCCCGGTTTTTTGGTTACTTCGCTATTGGCCGATAGATGCTCTCGCGTCGCAAGAGGGCTGGTGTCGTCTTCTTCTTCTTCTTCTTCTTCTTCTTCTTTTTTTTACTTTTACTTTTGACAAATTGACATTTTATTTTCGAAATAACAAATAACGTTTGAAGACAAGACAAGACAAATAACGTTGTATTGTAATTGATTTCCATATTTATAATGAATAATGGTAAAATTTATAAAAGTAGAGTTTGCTTTGTGTCGGGGTGTAAGACAGGATCTTTTTCAGAGAGGAAATGCAGCCAAATAAGTCTTTTTAGCTCCAAAGGTATAGCTAGAATGTTTAATACCCTGTATTTTAAAAACCAAGCATCGTTGGAACTTTATACAGGCCAAGTTTACTAATAGGTATACCAAAGTAAGTACAAATTCATATAAAAGTCCTTATTTGTTCCCTAAAGAACTAATTTAAATAAAAATAGTTATCGCGTCCATAACAAACCATTTATTTGATAGCCCACTTCGAACACGAGCGCCATCTTACAGCGACTGGTAAAGCTGAATTGCCGATGCTAATTTTGGGACCGAATCCAATGCATTGCGATCGGCCGCCTACCTCAAGTCCTCCATAGGCAGAATCTACCATTGATTAGCAATAGACTATAAATTAAGGTATCTTATTGGATGTTGCTAATCGCTGGTACGTTTTGTACAAACATTGCTAATCGCGGGTAGACTTTGTCTTCTTGGAAATACTATATGCACTGTTGCCAATAGGAGGTAGGATTTGCATTGACATTGCTAATCAGCGATATGTTTTGTCTAAACACATGCAATCCCTATTTAAACAGTGCGACTGCAAATGGGTACATACTTGTTATAGACATGACTATAAGGTTGCTGATAGAAAAGAGAAGATATGGAAAAAGGAAAAATACAGGCTTTATTATTTTATAATTTATACAAAACATTTTAAATTCTTACAGTAACATTTTTATGTTTAGTGCGACTTCGCACTTGGTACATTTTTATTTACATTGACAGCAAGATTTCTTTTCCTTTTTAAATGTGTTTTTTCAACAGTTGCTGGTCGACCTGCAGGTCGACGCTTACTGCCTCTAGTTACACCTGGTTTCCTTCTGGAGATGGACGTCGGCTGAACTCTTATTGGAGCACCAGCTCGATGCGTAGACGAAAAGTACTACCGCACGTACTTAAAAATGTATCCCAACTATTTTTTGTTTTAGCTTTATCCAGCCTTTTTGGACATTTGTTGAAAAGTACTTTACATGTACCAAACTTAGTATGTTGTTCTCGTAGTGCATTTAGAAAATTTGTAAACTCATTATCATTAGCATTTTGGCTTTCTAGGACTGACAGTGTTTCAGTATTTTAATTTCCTGCATTTACACAGCATCATAATTTAAACCTCTTTAATTTAAAGCAGGATTATTTGAGCAGCTGGACATAGTTTCAACAAGCGGTGCATAAAAATCCTTTTCCTTAGCGTTATCGTCTAATGCCAAAACTGCCATCGCGTATCTATCATTAGCCTCAGTCGCAATAGGATCAGAATACCCAAGAAGTATTAGTTTCGGTAGAAAATTCTGACATCCACTGAATACATTTTTCACTAGAATTAATGTCAGCCCATAACACTGTTTTTTTTTTGATTGATTTACCACTTAATGGCAAAAACTTGTTGGTAGTTTTAAATCAGTATTCATACTGTCACGTATAATAATAATTAAGGGACATTGACTACACCACCCGAAAAATTTAAGAGAAATGCACGACACGACACAAAAAAAGGTTATGCAATACGTGTGTAGACAAAACATACCACTGATTATATCAATGTCAAGGCAAATCCTACCTCCTATTGGCAACAGCACATATAGTATTCCCAGGGAGGCAAAATCTACCCGCGATTAGCAATGTTTGTTTGAATTTAAAAAAACCTAAGGTATGTATTCAAAGAGTGAGTCTCGTCTTGTTCTGTGAAACAATGGCGGTAAACGCAAGAATGTAAACAGACACACGATTTTCGTGGGAACCGACAAACCTAGAATGTAGTGGCTCCTTATTAGAAGACGAGAAGCCTTCTAGTATGGATTCTGATAGGACATTGTCAACCGAGGCAGCACATTTACACTTCCTTGCTAAGCAGTGGAAATATTAAGGAAGCAGAACTTGGAATTAGCATTCATTATCGAATGTAATACCACAAGATGTTTCGAGATTACCGAATAAAACTTTTACCTGACACGAAACGCGTCACCCGGCAACACTACGACTCCGAAGGAGGAGTAGTGTTGTCGGTATGGCGTTGTGTGTCAGGTAAAAGTATTAGGTAATCCCGAAACATCGAGTTGTATTCAAAAGATTATACAACGAAATAAAGTACATATTATATCCTCCTTATCTTAAACAGTTTTATTATAATAATTATTGTTAATAACAACATTACAATTATTATAGTGAAAACTTGAACCAATGGATGAATTATTATTATAGGTTGGAGGTGTTTGAATTTGGGCTTCAGCATTAGAAGTAGATGGCGGTGTATTTTCGGCTCTCCTTTGCGACAAAATCTTTATATGATGCTGCTCGCTGAGCTGGAGATAGCGAGTAGGTAACAGAATTTATAAAACTATGGCCCGTTGTTTTGATGACTTTCTGGAGATTAGCGCCTGAACTGCTAAGAGTACTTACTGTTGAAGCTCTATTAGAGTAATTCGTGATTTTTTTATTTTTAGTATCTAGGCCGATGTTGATTGCTCCCATTTTTGTCCAGTTTCTTATAATGTTAATACCTGCTAGACAATTCCTAAACCATGGGGAATTATCATTCTGCTTCCATTTCTGATTGACCGTCCAAAATAATCGATTAGTTTTAATGTTTTCGCGTCTTTTGGACATTAGCTTAAAAATATAATCGTATTGGACCTAAATCCGGATTCACAAGAGTTTTTTCAAGCCACTTACTTTTGCATGTTCGACTTGCTCCTCCTTGCGCCGTTTTATCAAATATTGGGTTGTATTCCAGACGACCGGTACTAGACCCGTTATTATATTTTTCCTCCTTAAAATATTCCAATAGCAAAAAAACCGCTTCAATTCCCCTCCACGCTAGTTCGAATGCAGCTATGTGGAAAAAATAATTCCGTTAAAGCCCATCTGGGGTATTTTCATCCAAAAGAAAGGCCATTTTTTCTATTTCCTGTCTTGTCAAAGCTGTGGAACTCTCCTTTCGTGCACGAGGTACCGCCTGCATTTCTTTTCGTTTTGCATTTCGGGCAAAATGGGCACTTTGAAAAACCACGTCATTGAATGGATCTATGCGGCGATTATATTTTTTAAAATATAGTTCCTGGAGCATTTTGGCCGTTTTGTTCCATAAAAGCTTGACCACACCTTCTTTATAATCGCTTCCATCGGATTTTCGCATATTGCCCAGTCTTTTAAAATGTTGCACAAAGCCTCGTCTGTTGTCGTTATCTCAATTTTGAAACTTCGTGCAAGGCAAAACTCAGTAAACTGCTTCCATACATATTTGTCTGAACGCTAGGTATCTTTTGGCTTCACATTTTTAATAGCATCGTCGACTTGAGGCAACAAAATTTTACCAAATCTTTCTTTTGCCATTTTGTAACAAGAACTGACAGAAATGATTTCTGAAATAATTTGTTAAAAATTACAATTAGGTACAATATGGCCACCAAGCGATAATCACTTTAATGATTATCACTTATTAATCACATTCTTCTATATAGGGAAAATATACATGGAGTTGTATAATCAGCAACATTTTTCTTAGTTCCCTCTGCTGGTGTTTAAATACAATTGCAAGATCAAGTACTTAAAAAAATGTTAATGCTTTACTTAAACGTCTTTCAAACTTGAATACTTGATTCCAATTACTTATACAATAAACTTGAACGGTTACTCGAATCGTATCGTATTTTAAAAATATAGGAACAAATGTTTTCTTAAATGTAGTAAAGATGTATGACGGGTCAAAAAAACATTTTTGAGTAATTTTTGATTTCTTATGTAAGGGTTTTGACCTATTGACAAACCCAATTAAGCTTTAAAGGAGATTGAATAATTTACCCTAGAAAATATAATAGTTCCTTTAATAATGACTACGTTTTTTTTTTTTACATTATCATGAATAATTGATTCCAAATATATATTGCTGGATTAAAAGTTTCTATATCTCAAGGAAAAAGATAAATTCGTTTGCTAACCGATCTTCTCTCTATTTGTTTACGGAAATCCCTTCGGGGTTACTTTCTACCTTTATAGATGAATTTTTGTAGAACTTCAAAGGAACGTAAATACGATTCAGCATTTCAAAATATCCAATCTTGTGAAAAATATTCGGTTTTTTTTACTTAATACGTCCGGTGTTTCCCAAATTTAATTTAATTTTCATTAGGGTTCTAGCTAAAGGTAAACGTATTTTAAAAGCGAATACCTACGAATAAATTATTGTAAATTTATAAATGATAGATTTAGTGTCGGTTAAGTAATACATAAGAAAATATATAGGATAGCGAACAAATAACTCAAATAAAGTGTGAATTTGTCTTTTGCACTCAAGTAGACAAGAAACCCAAAACAATGGACTCCTTGGGGCAACTAGACTAGTGAATACATTGGAGTTGATTCCTACTACTTGCGAGGTTTAAGAGAAAGGTTTAAGAGCGCGGTTCCAAGTCGGTGGAGTTACTTCGCTTTCCGTAAAGCCCTAATAAGGACAAGAGAGTATGGAGTAGATCGAGCCACGCCAAAAGGGTCGACATAGCCCTCAATGAGACATGCCGGGTGCATGAAAGCAACACCTTTACCAGCACTCTACAGAGCATCAGGCTTTGTCAGTCCCCAGACGCGCCACCAAGCCTCTGAATACACATAACAGTTTAAGCAGACCTTTGACGAGAGACACCCACTACACGGAATATACGTGACACAAGGCAGGCTCAGATCATGCAGAAACTTCCTTAAGATTGTCTGAAAACTACCCATCACGTCAGGAAAACCCTGGAGGGGTAGATTTGGACTGGCGAACGTGGCACATATTAAATAGAATCAGAACTGGAGTTGCAGCTGTGAAAACCAACAAAATTTAGATGGAACCAAATAGACTAACAAGACGCTTTCTGCGACTGCGGAGAATTACAAGACATGGCACATGCAGAAACTGCCCTAACACCTGCTCCCCAGTGCTCCCTGAATGATTTATGGAATGCCGAACATAACGCTATTGACGTCGCCCAATACTGAGCGCAAAGATTGTGATTTGTTGATTTGGACACGAAAAAGTAAGTAAGTAAGTAAGGACGAGACGGCCGTAAAACCTAGGCAGGCTGTATAATATAAAGTTTATCTTCCATCTTCCCTATAATAATATTGCCTTTGAATTAATAAAAATCACATTTCATCCCAGAAATTTACTCTGCGCTTGAAGATATTTTTAAAACGTATTCAGGTCGCTTTTATACAGTGTGAATTTCTAGCTTGGAATAAATTCAGCAAATTCCGTACATTTTGTTTTTTGAAACAATGCTTGCATACGGGTGTTAACATTTTAAGTTATGGTCCTTTTTATAAAGGAAATATCGATACAGTGTGTTCCAAATTAGCGATATGACGGTATCGATAATTTTTTTAAATGGCAATCATAGTTTTTATTGACTATTGTTAAAGTACGGAGTCAACGATTGCGTGGAGTAATTTTATGCCTTGAAGATAACATTTGTCGATAATGAGCTTTTATATGAAGGTATGGTTGGATATCTGGCACATTTTAACAATATTTTGAATTATACAGGGTGCGCCTAAAAAGTACATTTTTTTAAATGGGACACTATATTTGAATACATTTATTAATTCTACGTGTTATTTCATACATTTTTATTATTGGTTTAAATATACGAAAAAGTTCTAGTTTTTAACATAATTCGACTATCACTTTTATTAAATGAAACACTCTATATATTTTTCTGTCATCTTATAGCTCTCGAAACTCTTTAGCTTTTGTAAAGAACGTCCTATCCCTATTTCTAATAGTTTTAAAAATATTTTGATATTTCGAGATTTAATGTCCTCGTTATAGCATCTTTTGTCAATAGATCAGAGTAGCCATAGAAAATAAATAAAAATAATGGCAGAGGATGTTATTAAGGTGCGAGTATCAACATGCTTGCCAACCTATAACCTATTTCGCTTAGATTTATTTATGTTTTCTAGCTTTTATACAAAATTTAAAGAAAATCAGTATCGACTTGATATTCTATAGGTAATAATTGACATATTTAATAAATATCAAGGAATTTCATAACTTATTTTAGGAGAATTGTATAGCGAAAAATATCGGGTAAGATTTTTATTAAACATTATTATGTCATTGTCACTCATTGTTCTTTCACTATACAATTCTCCCCAAAATTAGCAATGAAATAAATTGAAATTTTTGTAATATATCAGATACTACATAAATAATGTACCGATGATATTGATTTTCTTTAAAGGTTAGTTATTAAAATAATAAACTCAAAAAATCAACGCGAAATAGGTTATAGGTTGGCAATAGATTGAATGACGTTGAGAATTCAACCTTAAGAATCAGATCAATGTAAAAATTAAGCCTTTTTACTGCAAAGTTTATTGTCCAGTCATTTTATAAGTTGGTACTCCAATTAATTTTTCAAAAAATGAATACGGATAAAAATTGTCTTTTTGCTGAACGACTATACAGGATGAAATATCCCGAGCGGCGAATACCCAGTTCTCAAAGTTTTCAAAATTTAATGGAAATGTTTGATTTAACACATTCATTGACAAAAGAGGCTATAACGAGGACATTAAATCGCGAAATAACAAAATATTTCAAAAACTATTAGAGATAGGGAAGGAAGTTCATCACGAAAGTTGAAGAGTTTATGACGAGCTATAAAAAGATAGAAAAATATATAGGGTGTTCCATTTAATAAAAGTGATATTTTTCAATTAGAAGTTTTTTAATTTTGGTCCTAGAAAGTAAACACCCTGTAAATAGGATGTCAAATATTTCATAGTGAATATGTAGTTTTGACTTTATTTAATAAGTATAAAAATTATGAATCGCTTAGAGTCAAAATTTAAGTAGCATTTTCACAAAAACGAGATGCTTGCAAATGCAAAATTTTTATTATAAGTCGAATTATCTTAAAAACTAGAACTTTTTCCTATATTAAATCAATAATAAAAATTTATGAAATAACTCGTAGAATTAATAAATGTACTCAAATATAGGGTGTCCCATTTAAAAAAATTCAACTTTATGACACCCTACTTTTTGGACACACCCTGTATAATTCAAAATATTTTTAAAATGTGCCAGATATCCAACCATACATTAATACAAAAGCTTATTATCGACAAATGTTACCAATAAGGCATAAAATTATTCCGTGCAATCGTTGACTCACCAGGTACATATTAAATCGTCGCTCGCATTACGTAGGTAGGGGCCTAAATCGGTTTTTGTAGTTTTTCAGTAGAGCGATTTAAAGAAATCAATGGTGCTTATTTTGAATACAGCATTGACAGCAATTTTTTATTTAGGTTTATTTTTTTACAGTTTCCTAGATAAATCAATCTAGAATGATGAGACATAATAATTTTTAATGAAGTTTAACGGGTTTTGTAAAAAATAAATAATAATCAAGATAGGCCCCTTCGTAAAAACAATAACAAATTCTGATTTTTACATGAAATAAGATAGGCCCCTGTGATGTCAATAAAAAAATTTATTTTCAAAGAAAGGGAGCGAAATTTTTAAACTTTAAACATCTTTATTTTATAAAAACGGTAAAAATAAATTATAAACATATAATTTCAAAAGAATTAAAAACAGCTAGTGTAATATTTAATTATTTATTCTCTAGAGTAGTCTAGAGGCATAACAAATTAAAAATGGGATTGGTATTTATTTAATTTTTTAAAAATTGTCTTTTATGTGTTAAATAAAATTGCAATAAATAATAAATGAATAAGGCCTATCTGCAAAGTACTGTTCATCCTTTAAAAATATTTTATAACGTAAAGGAAGATGTTGAGATTCGCCCAGTAAGACGCATACAAAAAATATAGCATAGGGGCCAATCTTAACTTTGGTCTTTACGCAAAAGTATTTTTATCGATAATTTAGGATAGGCCTGACTATAATAATACTATTAAACAAAAACCATGTAGTATTGGAATATGCCAATTTGTCATAACGTTAAGGCAGTCTTTCCCTGACTTTATATGGGTATAACTAATTTTTGCCAAAAATCGAGATAGGCCCCTACGTAATGCGAGCGACGAAATTATACATAAGTACAGAGTCTGTTTCCTCACAGTTGCCACGGCGCGGACTCAAACACAACAA
Organism: Polydrusus pterygomalis; assembly: GCA_963969555.1. Lineage (NCBI taxonomy): Eukaryota > Metazoa > Arthropoda > Insecta > Coleoptera > Curculionidae > Polydrusus > Polydrusus pterygomalis. The sequence goes on from OZ018383.1 coordinate 16,523,184, forward strand.
AAAAACTAAAATATCAATAATAAAAATTTGACATCTTAGGGAACGATCAAAATTAGAAGAACTGCCGGAGACACACACTCAAGATAATCCGCGCCAAGAGAAACAAAACCTTATTTCTAGGCAAAGCTATAAATTATAGATAATGAACTCTGCTGCCTGAGACAGTAGTTTCGATTATGAAACATTAATTTTACCTCTGGCGGTGAGCTAATGCTCTAAAGCTACTTCGCGGCAGCAAGTATAATATCCCGGAGGCGATAAGAACACCTGAATTTCCATACTTTGTCTCTTATAGGGTCGTGTTCGTGGCAAAAAAGTGCTCTCATGTTGCAGTGTTACATTTTTAATTATAACAGAGTCGTATGCAAATTTTTAAATACAGGGTGTCCCAAAAGTAATGGGACACAGAGCAACAGAAAACTCCTTTGGGCGAAATAATGCGATTTTTCTAAACTTGCCTTGTCCCAAAACTGATAACAAGGGTGTAAAAGTTTTAATTTTGTTTTCGTTTTTTTGCGATAACTTCTTAACGAAACGACATAGCAGCACAAAATTAAGGGTTTTGGAGTTTTTTGAGGTGAGGAATTCAAAATTATTTATAGTTTTTGTGTAACTAGTAGAGGGCGCTGCCTACGACATGGCCCACTCCTTTTAGCTGGCATAACTTTGTTTAGGCTTCTTATATCGACCCGACTATTAAAAAAATAAGTTACTTTACTTCTTTTACCTTAAAAACGTATAACTCATTGAAGTCGCTAGGAGCAACCATTTTCGAGATAATCGCATTTCATATGTCCAATGCGACTAAGTACGTGGTCCAAAAGCAACGGAAAATCGAGCAACGGTAAATTTCTGACTTAAAATTATTGTAAATGAGCTACATTTGCTAAGTGTCAGTTAATGTAGATACTTAAGGTTGACTATTTTTTTCTAATAAAAACGCTTTTTCGTATACGGAATTACTAATTTTATTCTAAACAAAAATTTTATTTAATACTTAGTTTAATAACATTTAAAAGTAGGTAACAAAATGGATAGAAATAAAAATGGTAACGCCGTGATAGCGATTGTTGAAAATGGCCACCATTGACCTCAATGGTTTAATTAATTTAAATATTTTAGCATTCTTCCATTAAAAATATCGAATGCGATTATCTCGAAAATGGTTGCTCCTAGCGTCTTCAATAAGTTATACATTTTTGATGTAAAAGAAGTAAAGTAACTTATTTTTTTAATAGTCGGATAGATATAAGAAGCCTAAACAAAGTTATGCCAGCTAAAAGGAGTGGGCGATGCCGTAGGCAGCGCCCTCTACTGGGTACACAAAAAATATGGATAATTTTGAATTCCTCACCTCAAAAAACCCCAAAACCCTTCATTTTGTGCTGCTATGTCGTTTTAAGAAGTAATCGCAAAAAAACGAAAACAAAATTAAAACTTTGACACCCTGTATCTCGGTTGTTACCAATTTTGGGATAAGGCAAGTTTAAATAAATCGCATTATTTCGCCTTAGGGAGTATGCTGTTGCTCTGTGTCCCATTACTTTTGGGGCACCCTGTATAGTTTTTTTTAATACTATTTTTAAATGAGGCGTCCTGACAAAAACGTCAGCAAAGTCTACATAGGAGATTTTGTTGCAAAGTTTTAAGAACTGGACCCGCTGCAATTAAAAATACAACATAAAGTCGGTTCCCGCTGACCGTTACGTCACATTTTTCATATTTGCGGTACGTCGAAAATTAAGTCACTCGGTTTGACTTACCGGTGGTAAAGGTTATGGTTTTTCTTAGGCTTGATCTACATAAAGACGGATGAATGTGAACATGTAAAATACAAGCGCGTGTTTCAAAGTTTTTATTATTATTTTTATACTGTTAATGAAGTCGGAAATAAATAGTTTTTTTAGGGTAAAAGGTATCATGAGATAAAACATTTTGCTTTTAAAAATCAGTATGAATTTCTAATTAATTTAAATTTACTGAAAAGTAAATACAACTTATTAATAAAATTTAAAATTGAAAAATATATTTTTTCTTTGGTGCATGAGTATAAATTTTGTTTCAAATATTTTCATCTTATTTATAAAGTCATAAAGAAGAAAATATAATAAAAAATTACAACACAACAAAATACAGTTTTATAATATTAAAATAAATCATCTCCGCAAGGATCATCATCATCAGATTCGTCCAAGTTAATAATAAGGAGTAGAGTATCTGAAGCATCGATAAATCTGTCCCCGTCCACACATCATTGAAAATTTTAGTAATGTGTGTTACATAATTTTTCTATTCTTCAACTGTTACATTTTCTATGGCTTCATTCCACAGACCCAAAACTACGTCATTTGTTACAGGATGTATAGAACTTATTTTTGCATCATAGCTTACATTCCGACCAAACCATTTCAATGGAATTAAAGTGGCAATGAAATGGAGGAAGTCGTAAATTTCCATGTTGCAATGCTAGTTCGTCCAACCTATTAAAATAAAATAAAAATAAGTATTTGCATTATTAAAAAACGCCTGTTTGATACAGTAAATTTACGCCATTTAAATTTTATTTTTTTTAAACAGTCCGCTAATAAACCAGTGGATATTTCAACACCATCAATAATTATTTTAATGTTTAGTTAAATGGAGCGAATGGTAACGTATTTACCTGCTCTATACATTCTATAAATACGCTCCATTATGTTATGTTCATGAATTTCGTGAAGTTGTCGACCACGAGATAACAAAATAGCTGCATTATTGCGATTCTTAAAATCTACATCCTGCTCCATCCCCTTTGCCTTAATTCATTGGATTGTTGAACACGAAACTCCTTAAGCGTCAGAAACTCTCTAAAACAGATAGATATTTATAAAAACTGCTGCCTTATATTTCATGTTTATTATTGGTGTTTTCACAATTCCTGCTTAATTATATCTACTTAACTCGTAATCTGGGTAAAAGGGTAAAAGAGTCTTTCCGGCATCACTTTTTCTTTGAAAATAATCAAATAATTTTAAAATTAATGCTTGTTCATTTTTACAATACCGTAACATGTTGAAATTATGTTGATTAAAAATGCCACTTTCAAAAATTACAATAAACCTTTTTTGACTGGTAAAATTATACGACATTCATTTATTATTGACGCAAATTTACTATCTCACCTAGTTCACGAACGTTAGAAAGATAACCACTAGTCGTGAGGTAACGGTCAGCCGTCAGACTTTAACAGAGGTTTGGATCAAAAAAATGCAGATTAAGGTTATTGGGACTGTGACAGTTATTGGAGTATCCAGAGATTGCTCTCCCACATCGAAAAAAATTGTTTTTTCGGCAACCGTCCGAGAAGTACCCACTTCCCGGACGCTTTTCCTTTGAGAAAGTAGCATTTCTTCGGCCTAGTCCGGGATGTACGTGCCTAGTCCGGGAAGTACGTACTTATCCCGGACTAGGCCGGGAAGAATCACATCAATATTAGCAATTGCTCGATTTTAATATAAATATTAATATAAATAAGATTTAGAATGTTTCTGTTAGTACCTATCTTCTGTTCGAATTTCAATATTTAATACAAATAAGTATTAAAATGTTCGAAATTTTGTTCTACAAAGAAATATAATAAAGAAATGTGTCTCATTGATTGGTTATTCTACACGGTTGATGAAAAAATAGTGTACGCAATACGTCCGCAAACAGGGTTTTTGGACCCGGAGACTTCCAGGACTCGCCTACGGCTCGTCCTAGAATTTTGTCGACTCGTCCAAAAAACAGTATTTTCCAGACTTGTAACGTAAATTACTATTGTGTTCCAGTAAGCGACCAGAAACTAAATTGTTGCAAAATTCATGCATATTTTGCCGTTTATAATTTTCAAACTGTAAATATTTTTATTAATTTTTAAATTAAAATAAGGTATTATAAGAAAATGTCACGGGTAAATGAAAATTTACATTTATAACAAACTATAGTAATACGCGATCCCGTAGTAATGTAAGATTGCACCAAACTGTACAAACCCGAAACATCGCTAGTGGTTGAAAAATTGATATTGAACAAACATTTGTCTTGTGTGGTATGGGAAAATTGATATTTTTATTGCTTCGCAAAATAAATTGAGCAATTTCATGCCGGTGTAAGTTGGAAAGCTTTTTATCAATGTTTCGCCAACAGATAAAATATGCAATTTCTTGAAATATATAGTGCATTTTCAAACACTAAACACACCATAATGCCGTTGATATAAAATATAAAAGACAAAAAGCTGACGATATTTTTACTCAAGTACGTCATATCTGCATTCAAGTTAACTGGTCGTGGTTTTCATATGTCATTTCCAGTAACATTTGGTTTACAAAACTCAAACATTGGTCAGGGCCGACTTCAGATTTTTTATTAATATTTATGAGCTTCCGCACTAAGAACCCACAATAAATTTATACATATTGAGTTTGTCACTTTACAAACTCACAATGTAAAACCCTAATATACCTCGTTTTTTAACCAACCTCATAAATTATAGTTCAACGGTGTGAGGTCTGGCGATCTAGGAGGCCAACTAATAGGACCACCGCGACCAATCCAAACCTCTGGAACCTTTTGGTCCAAATATTGCTTGACCCGACGATCGAAATGGGCAGGTGCTCCGTCGTGTTGATAATACATTTGAATTCTGATGTTTAAAGGAATCTCCTCCAGTAGTCCTTGCAATTTATTTTGTAAAAACTTAGGTAGTGATCCCCTGTATGGCGATTTTCCAACAGAAAATTATCAATTAAATTATTGTCGATCGTGCCACACACGTTTACTGAAAACCTGTGTTGAAAATTATTTTCGACTATTGCGTGAGGATTTTTGTTAGTTGTAAATTTTTTTAAATTATGCTTTAAAGGACAATACTTTCAATATAAAGAGTCGTCACCATCTCTAGGGAATTTTATTTCACCGTATCTTCCGGAACCAATAATTTAATTAAAATTGCAAAAAACCGCTTTATCAAAAAGAGACGCGTCTTCTCTCAGTCTGGGCCAAAAATAAATTTAAGCCTTAGAAAATTAGACAAGACAATTAGTGTGTAGCAGGGACGACGGGCAGAAGCGGAGTGACAGCTATTATCCTGGCCCTTCCTAAATCAGGACATATTAGGTCCGCAATTGTTAAGGATGGGCCTTCTGCCGTCTTGATACAGTTTAATAGGAAATTAAGTTGATATAAGACCTCTTTCAATGGCCCTTAAGGACTCATTAGGCAAAGCCTTGTGTGTAAAATGATTTGGTTGATAAAGCCGTTCTAAAATGGCTTTAAATCTGCCCTACTTTATCCGATAATCCCAGTTAAAGTTAGCTATATGAAGTTATAATATTCAATATTTTATTCCTCGGGAACAATGGATAATGACGTCATTGTTAAAAGTACTAGAAGGATTTGCTGCACCTTCTGCATCGAGCAAAATCGGTATGATAGAAACCATGCAGTCAATATGTCTTATATAGAACACGAGGCAAAGAATCGGTGACCGAATGTTTGGTGATTCAAGTACACAACTTGGGCGTACTACATACCTACAAACCAGTAATTATTGTAAAATACTTATTGGACGATGATCCTGATAGGCGAGAGCAATTTTGTGAAATAATAATTAAGCTAACAGATAATCAAGTAGAAATTGTACACAAAGTTTATTGTTCATACAGGGTGTTTAAGGAGGAAAGGGCAATATTTTGGGAATGTATTCAGAGGGTGATAATAAGAGAAATAAACCCATATGTTTTAATTCGATTCTCAGCCATTTCTGAAATAATATTTTCTAAAGTTTTTGTAAGTTAATTTTTATTTTAAAAGCTAATAATTGCAGGTACTGCAGTACAAACTAACTTAAAGAATATTTTCAAAACCCCCTCCACCAACTTCAATACATTTTTCGGCACGTTTGTTAATTGCTCGGGTAGCACGATGGATTAAGTGGGGATTGATTTTTATAAAAGCTGCAGCATTGAAAATTCGATCGCAGAGTGCTTCTCTCGTTTCCACTCGTGTTTCATATACCAGTGATTTCATCCATCCTCAAAGGCAATAATCAAGCGGGTTTAAGTCTGGTGACCTCGGTGGCCAAACTTGCGGACCACCTCGGCCAATCCAGCGATTAGGAAAACGATAATTCAAGAAATTTCGCACACGGAGACTAAAATGTTGTCGAACATTTAACAGAACATCATCCAAAATGTGTATCAAATGGTCTTTCAAAAACCGTAAATATTCTTCTCTAGTAAGACGCCCAATCATTTCAAATGGACCAAACAACTGGTCGTTGAGCATTCCACACCAGACATTAATACTGAATCGATGTTGAAAGTTTCGTTCAAATGTACCATGAGGGTTTTTATCTGACCACCGATGTTCATTGCGGCAATTATTAATTTCATCACAAGTGAACTGGGCTTCATCGCTAAATAAAATGTATTTGTGCAGACCTTGATTTTAAATTGCACCCTTGAAGCAGGATCACCATCTAGAAGATGTTGAACGGGTTGAACGTGAAAAGGTTTTAAACCATTTTTTCTAAGTGATTCCCATAAGGCTAAATGTGATGGTATATGAAGTTCATTTGCAACCCGTCTCGACCTGAGTTCTCTGCGACAATATCCAGAACATTTTCTTTATTTTCCCTAGACCCTGCACTCTTTCAGAAACACTTCTCACGCTTGGAAAGATTCCAGTTTCCTGAGCACTTGCAAATACTTTTTGAAAAACTCGTTGATTTGGAAAACGACGTCGATATTATTTAACTGCGCGCATCGCACTACCTCACTCCCTGTGACTGAAGGTGTGGGGCATTGTAAATACAAAAATATTGTTTCAAGTCGATACGCTCAATATGAAGCTAACTGACAACTACTATGCATGTCAAAACTACCAATCAAAATGTATCGGACGTTTAAAATTAAAGCCTCCTTCATTATTTCAATATAAAAAAAATTCAGAAACGATTATTTCAGAAATGGTTGAGAATCCAACTAAAATATATGGGTTTATTTCTCTTATTTTCACCCTCTGAATACATTTTCAAAATATTGCCTTTTCCTCCCCAAAACTATAAAGCCATGTTTTCCATAAATGGTCAGGTACTTTGCTTCATTCACGGCGAGGTGATAACGCTGATACATCCCCCCCCCCGTGTGTGTCATCCGCCCTTGCTATACCACTGTCGGCGAGGAAAATGAAAAGAATTTAGTAGCACCAAAATAATAATTTTATCCCAGACATGAACCCTTTTGCTTTACATTAAAGGCACTATACTTCCACGGAAAATGCCTGCATGCCTTTAAGACACAACGGCAGGAAATTTTGACATATATTCTTAGTGTCTTGCGGCAATAAATTAATCCCAGTAAGGAAGCGCAGGATCCGCGAAAATTTGCACGAGAAATTCAGCAACATTTATCATTTTGGTGTGTAATGCTTAGTTTTGTTTTGAGTCTGGCTGGAATAAAACAACACGTTGTAATTAGTGGGGGAATGTAAATCTGTCGTGCTCTATAAAAAATGTCTGGCAATATTTTTAGGTAAGGTAAGTACTGCAATTAATTTTTGGCTGAAATAAAATATGTATATAAACTGTCAATTTAACAGCAATAATTAAAGACAAACTCTTATTTGGTTTATGTTGTTAAATTACCATTACTTATGTATCGGATTTAAAAAAAATGGACTGTATATGTTGGCTATTTGAAAGCTGTAACCACTAAGTAACTGAAAACGATGGACAAAGAATACTCACAAAATCCACTGGAAAAACAGACAGGGATTAAATCTTAGCAAATCTTTAAGAAATAATAATTGTACCTTGCGAGCAAAAATTATTTGCATCAAAGAGGCCTGGGCTTGAATTAAAAAACGTAGGGCTTGGTTTAGATCACAATAATATGGGAACGATATATCTAACCAAATCTAGGTTAAAATTTTGTCAAATTCATATTATGACATGATATGCCAAACTAATGAGTAATAAAATAAGTAGAAAAATACAAATTTATATTTGTTGTTTACAAAATTAACACAGTAAGAATATACAGAAAGAAAACAAAAAGAAAAGAAAAATAATTACATAAATTGCTGAAATTGGCCAGCTTCATGCTCCCAGCATAAATTCACACGGCTCTTTATATTTTCGAAAGTGTTGACCAGCTTCTCTGGAGAAATGTTACCACATTCTTGGATAATCCTTTCTTGTAATTGTTCTAAATTTGCAACTGATGTTTTAAAAACAGTGTTCTTTAAATGAGGAAAACCTAAGTACTCCATAACCGTTAAACAAGGTGATCTAGGTGGGAATTCAATGTCTGATCGAAAACTGATCAATCTGTCGTCGAAAAAATTGCGTAAGTAGTTAATAGTTTTGGCGGCTATATGGGCGGTTGCACCGTCCTGTTAAAAATGTCCAAAACGTAGTTTGTCGTCAAGTAATTGCTCCACAAATGGATTCAAAATATTGTCTCTCTACCGTTGTGCTGTAACTATGTCATAGAAAAAAAAAGCCCACTGTGTGAATTGTTCAAGAAATTAAAAGTAATTAAAATTCAATCAAAGTAAAAATAAAATTTACCAAAACCACTCAACATTTTGAAAACGTAATCAAATGTAAAAAAAACCACAAAAAATAAATTCATAACTTGGCGTTTGGGCTTATTACGGTCCACATCTAATCTGGGTTATTATTATGTCTCAATATCAGCTGATCGGTGACAAATTCATGGTGTCATCTGTCGCATAAGGAGAAAATTCGTGGCGTTTTATATACGTAGCCGCAGTTAGAGAAAAATTAACATAACTGAAACAACCGTCTCCTAACAAAGAATGGTAAAATGCGGCAAAATAAAACTCCTCGAGTGTGAGAGAATTAGAAAAATCTGCATGGACCAGCCCAAACGGAGCAGACTGATAGCGGCCCTGACAGTGCTTTCAATCTTGACAAATGGGCCCCAAGCTGTAGACTAATGTCCCCTTTTTCCGACGTAGCTTGTACGGTTAAAGGCCCTATTATGTTTGGAGAAACTGTTCCATAGTTTAAATTTAAAAACGGTTCGTGTATTTGGGTCATGGAAACCATTTTTAAAACTATGCTTTTAAAACTTGTGAGTATTAAGTATACTTACGTTTATGCTACAATAAGGGAAATGATCTAAGACAATTGGTTTGCTAAGACATAGTTTTGTATTGACACCTTAGTTTTTATTATTAACCCATATCATTGAATATCAAACTATAAGAATGGCGGATGTCTGAGAAAAGTTGACAACCCAGTTTTAGACGTATTGGAGGTGGTTTGGCCGCTATTGTGGAGTTGATCGTAACTCTAACCTTAAATCTGTCGTTATAATGCAGCGCCTCGGCAACAGATGTCTCAAATTCACTGATGTGATGTCGTGGTGTTGTCGCATATCGTATTTTATTGGAATTTTTAAAAATATAAGCATTTTTAACAAACAATAAAATAGGAGGTTCTCAATTCCAGCCGAATGTATGTTTTTGATATAAATATGTACGCTGAATACTCCGGGGTAATTGGACCGATTTTCACAATGATTTTACCGTTGCATTAGGTGTTAGGGCTTGATTTAGATCACAGTAATATGGGGACGATATATCTAACCAAATCTAGGTTAAAAGTTTGTTAAATTCATATTATGACATGAGATGCCAAACTAATGAGTAATAAAATAAGTAGACAAATACAAATTTATTTTTGTTGTTTACAAAATTAACAAAGTAAGAATATACAGAAAGAAAAAGAAAAATAATTGCATAAATTGCAAAATGAGGATTTTCACTACTTCACATGCGTGTATTCTGAGAATTCACATAACCGGAGAGGTGGAACCAGGCTCCACCCGAAAAAAATATGAGGTCTAATAAATCATTTATTTTCAATAAATTTGGCGTAAACCATTGAGAGTAATTTCTGCGTCTTTTAAAATCTGCGGCTTGTATTTCTTGGAATACTTGCACTTTATAAGGAAATAAATGTAGCTGCTTCTTAAGAATAGTCCTGCATGTTCCATAAGATCTTCCCACTTCTTGAGACACGCGTCTTATACAATTTGTTGGCGTATTTTGCATTATTTTGTTTGCAACAAGTTATTCTATTCTTACAGATGGACTTCCTACTCCTTTTTTGTGTTGTATAGAACCTGTTTCCCTAAACACAGCCACGGTTCTCTTCAGGCAATGATAAAAATCCCCAACAATAAAGGCAACGTTAGGAAAATGTTCGTGAAAATCGTCCATGCACAAACCCGGATTTTATTGCCACTCACCTTTTACTCTAACCCCGTTTCAAAAATACGCTTCAATCATGAATGTTTTGTACTGTTCCGTAAAGCCCATTGTGTGAATTGTTTAAGAAATTGGAAAAATTTGCGATGAATCAAATTACTTGTAACGACTGTCAACGATGACGGAATAACTGATTGATTGTCAATTCAGGTAGTTACTGACAAGCAACGGGTATTAAGCTCTACGGCTAACCATTACGTCCTTAGATGCAAGGCCCACTTTGATGCATATAATTTTTGCTCGTACGGTATTTCAACTAAATCTTAAAAAATAAATGGATTTTTGAAAGTTATCCCTTAACATTTTACCACGCCTCGCAAAGTTTTGTAACAAATATATCTCTCATAAAATATTACCCCCGATAATAAACAGAGATTTTATTTTCGGATACATTTTTTGTTGCCGAGAAAAGCATTTAACAAAAGTCTTGCAAAAACAATGAAAAGCTTTTCGTTGAAAATAAAAAAATACAAAAAATAGCCTTTTGTAAAGCGGCAAGTTGAAATTGTTTTAAACTCCACTTTGTATTTTTTTATCTCTTTAAGTATACCCTAGAGAGAGTTTTTTTCTAAGTCAACATAAAAAGTTACCGATGCGACAAATAAAGCATACAAAAATTAAATTTATATTATAATACATGAAGCTTCTGATGTTTAAGGATTTTTTTTTATTATTTATAAGATAATAATATATAGTGTACGCGAAAATAATTAAAAGCGAAGAATTGTATAATATTGGACAAGTATGTACCATTGCGATAAAAAAAAAGTAGTACAAGAATTAGTAGTCCCAGATAGAACTCTTGGTCTATAAGGATATCGAGAAGTGGATATCGTCGTCACTATGAAAACAATATAATTATGCCACCTAGATTTTTAGGCGTTGCCATGAAGAATTCTGTTGACAGTATTGTAATAAAGGTGACACTGACATGACACTGACACAAGAATTCTGGTGACACTGAGTTTTCAGTTTAAAAGAAAATATTTTATAATAGACCAGCAGATTAAATTATATTTTGTTGTATTACTTTTTTTTTATCGCAATGGTACCTGTTTTTTATATTGAAATACACAGGGATCCAAGCACAATGGATATCCTGGGGCGGGTTGTTAGAACTATACGGGCAGCCATAGCCCAAGCAATCCGATCAACAGCGGTAACAAGTATTAAAAGCCTTTTACAAAAGTAAAGCGGCCATCAATACACCGTAGCGCCATCCCAGCGAAATAAACGTCAATACAAAAGGCAGTCACACTAGTAATAATCGAAAGGTAGACAACTAAATAAACCACGAAGTGCATCGCAATCTAGTATAGGGAACGCTATTTGCGTTTTCACCGAAACACAATTAAAATATCGAACTGAACGTGCGATAGATTAAAAGTGATGGCGTTATTCATTGGTAAAATATAGAAATGCATTTGACATGCACTAAACTTTTCAATGGAAAACGCTTTGAACAATCCTTATAACATACAAGTGTTTCGGCATCCAAATAGTGTAGCTACGAGCCAATCAAGCGGTGCACCTGCGCATGTTTCGCGTTCAGTGCTGCGCTCCCATATTATATTTTACGTTCCCGGCGTAGTACAAAGCCGCCAAAATGCCATGTGATTAGTTCTCAATGAGAGCAAGGTTTGGCAACCTATTGTACCGTAATTACAATACATAACTTAAAATAGTTTCCTAAAAACACATATTTATTTAAACTATTTACCACTGTGTATTAAACGTCCAAGAAACATTTAAACTAGAAATATTATTTTCCCAATACATAAATAGGCGCAGTTCTTTCAGCAGGTTGTGATAAATAAGATGGCCGTTCGGGCAGTGATAAATCCACCTCAAGTTTCCGACTTGTCAAATTTTTACCCGGGAATGCAGACCCGATAAACGTTCACACAACTTAAACTGTTATTGATAAATTTATGGGGCCCGCACGTCCAAAACCAAAGGATTTTAGCTTTCGGACGAAACATTTTGCTATAAATCATAAAAGTGGATTTCAACTTAAAGTTGTTATCGAGTGACCGATATAGGAATAGGTTCTTCTAACCTTATTTTGGGTGGAAATGCCTACGAAAATAGTAGCTGCTTCTCAATAAGTGCCCATGTGTACTTGCAACCTGTATCCCCAAGTTTAAAAGTCTATTTTAATCCCCAACCAATAAATGCTCTAGATATTTCCACCCCTAAAAAAAATTATTATTAGAAATTTATTTCACACGATCTGGTCTTTATTCCCACACTGGAAATAACTAAACCCCGTGAAGCATGCATGTAACTGGTACCTACAGGTGGCAAATGTCATTCATAAAAGTTAGTAAAAAGTGTGTTGACAACATCGTTGGTAGAAGAGCTGGGTGGGGCAGGGAGTAGTGACCTTGCTACCATAGTTTAAACCTAACCTACAAATAAACTAACTTTCTATTTCCTCACCTATGAAAAGTAAATGCAGAATTACTATTTTCCGAATCGCCTACTGTATACTTGCGACTTGAAGAAAATTTTAGACTGCTGTCAAAGAACACCAAATGAAAATAGGGATGTTCGATATACATCGACGCATCGAGAACATCGAGATTTTCAATGCGATATGGGTAGTTACAAGAATTTTGGCCAAAATAGGTCCCTGGCTTTTTATCCGTATTCGGGTCCTTCGGATCTCATTGGTTTTAAATGGAAGATATAAATAGGGTTTCATGTTACTATTAAAAAATGTTAAATGGCTTATATTTAACAAGGATATACTTCCAGAATTATTTATGTACTACGAATGTCATTTCCGCAACATGTCCCCAATCAAGAATTCATATTTAATAATCTACAACTTGTTTCACTTAAGATCCTATATCAATTTTTCTTGACAATGGGTAAAGTAAAAACCTGCATCTATTATATTATTATAAATAAACTTGTCCAATTATTTTTATTAAACTATTAAACGCAGAGTAAAGTCTGTCCTAAGAATATCAGTCATTTTTTAGCAGATCACTAAATGTAACGTGTGGTTGCCTAAGAATAGTTTACGATGTGAAGTCATGGCGCAATCTAATCTGATTTCCAGTCTGAAACTTGTATCGACTAGTCGGTTTGTTATAAATTTTCAATTTTTTATTAACTACATATTTAAGTCGTGAATTTGAAGTGTGTTTTTATTGTGTGTCAGTTCTGCAACATTAGGTTAGCAAAACTGTTTTACTATAAAAGCCAGTTGTGTCAATTACTCGATAAAGTGGTCATGTCTTATTATTCTAACCCAACATTTTTGTAATTATTTTGAAGTTTTTATATGTTATGTGATTTATATTCGGATTTTGTCATTTTCGCAACGGTCATTTTTCTGGTGGGACTGGCAGTATGTATAGTTGCAACCTAGCTGCAGATGTGATTCCCCAAATGAACTTTAAGTTGCAATAAATCGCTTTACCTAAATATAGTACTGTGTTTTTGATTAATTTCAGAAAATTGTCATTTCCGCAACATTTTTGTTCCTTTTAGTAACACGGTAAATAAACAAGATTTAAGAGTACCTATCAGTAAAAAATAATTAAACTAAATGTCAAAATGAGCGTACTATGTACGCATCTTCCAATGGAGTTAAAAATTTACAACATACAGAATCAGCCGAATAGCGTTCACGTGTAGAGAATATTTGAAGAGTGGTCAAGCGAAGTGATCTAAGTGCCATAATCGAAAACCACCAGAAAATGTAAAAAACTGTTTTAAAGCTAAGAATAATACAATAGTATATTTTTTTATTGATATTGTGTTAATAAACATACACAAAAACATTCGTAGGAGAAAATTTTAATATCAGTTAATCGAAAAAACGTTTGTACATAAATTGAACAAAAAAATATAGAAAAGGTCTAAGGTTGCTTTTATACTGGGATTCTGTATGCGAGATACAGTATTTGGGATTCAGATTCTCGCCATCTATGAATGCTTTTTATAAAGAATAGGATGAAATTGGCACTTAGATCTTCTAGTAGGACATTGGCATAGGTACATAGATCATATAAATAAAAAAAAAATTTGAATTTTGACACATAGATTACTTAGCTTGACCACTCTTCATTTATAAAATATTCAATTTAAAAAAATTTGTTGCAATTTTTGAACGTTGTTATGTTTAAAGTGTCAAATTTATGACTTATATAAAATAAAATAAAATTACTATATAAAACAAAGTATTTACTACATTTTTTTTTAAAGACAACTGTCTTCTCTTGTTAAATACTTTCATAATTTAGTATCGTTGCGGAATTGACAATTTACCATACTTTATAAATATTCTTACTTCCACTAATTCAAATACTTTGTTTCATGGCCACATATGGACCTATATAAATATACAGGGTATTCCCTACTCGATGGTACATTAGAAGTATCTGGAAAACGAAAAGAAAAATAATTTTGAAATTTTCACTACGCCCATAGGAGACTGCGCTCTAGCTTTTAAAAATAAATTCGCGGTTGCAGTGTTGCCAGATCTATTGATTACTGACATCAACTTTGGAATTTTAAATGAGACACCCTGTATATTTTCACATTTTTAAATTCCACATAAAATTATAATTATTTTTGATTAAATGCACTATTAGTCTATACTTCATAGTTTCCGAGATATTGACTCTCGAAAAGTGACATTTTTGAACTTTGACAGCTTATAACTTTCTAACAGTACGTCTTAGAGCAAAACGGCTTACATGTCCCTAGCTTCAATTTTTATTATCTTCCCAAAAAAATCAACTTCCGGTTAAACCGGAACAACTATATTTCCTTCTTTCGAGTTACATCCGGTTTAACCGGAAGTTGATTTTTTTGGGAAGATAATAAAAATTGAACTACATTTTTTAATGTAGTACAGCTCGAATTGGCCAAAATGTTTGTAACTACCCATATATCGTTTTTAAGCGATGCATCAAGCCCACTTTATATTTGTCGATGCATCGATGTATGAGGCCTTAATTTTATTCGTGTAATAATTATTTTGCCGTTGCCTCTCGATCTTAATTATACCTTTGGTTTTAGTTAAGGTGTGAACTTAGAATAATTACATTTGTGATTTGTTTCTAAACGGATATGAATAAAACAACGTTATCATGGCCTCAGACCAATGTCATGGCGGTCACATCTTTGGGGGCGGATCTCTCACGGCTGCGTTGCGCTCCCTGTTTATTCTTATTGGAATACCGCCATACCCCAGGTTCTTTTTTTTTTTTAATTTTGGAAACGATTCATAATTCAACTTCACAAAATCACATCAAATTTTTACTTGTATTGATTATATTTGATTATTGTAATGTAACATAGCATTCTGATAAATCAGATAATATTGATAACACCGCTAAATTATTGTTGCTGCGAGCCAATCGATCGGTATATTAGATGTATCGCTTTACATAAGGATTGTTAACCAAATTTGGGCGTGGTCCTAAAAAAAAA
Organism: Polydrusus pterygomalis; assembly: GCA_963969555.1. Taxonomy (NCBI): domain Eukaryota; kingdom Metazoa; phylum Arthropoda; class Insecta; order Coleoptera; family Curculionidae; genus Polydrusus; species Polydrusus pterygomalis. Next base: position 16,538,964 of record OZ018383.1, read on the forward strand.
TTCCTGCGGGCTTTTTGTGCACCCTCAAGTTAAAAAAACGCGGCTGCGACTGTGTTCAAGGGTATTGAATATCATTGAAATTTACAAGTCATAGGGGTACCTAGTCGTTTAAGTATTAAAGAAGCAAGTACCGTGCGAGCAAAAATTATTTGCATCAAAGAGGGCTTGGATTAAAAAACGTAGGGCTTGGTTTAGATCACAATGATAGGGGGACGATATATCTAACCAAATCTAGGTTAAAATGTTGTTAACATGATACGCCAAACTAATGAGTACTTAATTAAATAAGTAGACAAATACAAATTTATTTTTGTTGTTTACAAAATTAACAAAGTAAGAATATACAGAAAGAAAATGAAAAATAAATACATAAATTGTTGAAATTGGCCACCGCCATGCTCCAAGCATAATTTCACACGTCTCTTCATATTTTCGAGTAATTCCTGCGTCTTTCAAAATCTGCGGCTTGTATTTCTTGGACTACTTGCACTTTATAAGGAAATAAATTTAGCTACTTCTTAAGAATAGTCCTGCATGTTCCATAAGATCTTCCCACTTCTTGAAACAGGCGTCTTATACAATTTGTTAGCGTATTTTGCATTATTTCACGAACCTTTGCAACAAGTTCTTCTGTTCTAACAGATGGTCTTCTTGCTCCTTTTTTGTGTTGTATAGAACCTGTTTCCCTAAACACAGTCACGGTTCTTTTTAGGCAATGATAAAAATCCCCAGCAATAAAAGCAACGTTAGGAAAATGTTCGTGAAAATCGTCCATGCATAAACCTGGATTGTATTGCCACTCACCATTTACTCTAACCCCGTGTCAAAAATACGCTTCAACCATGAATGTTTTGTGCTGTTCCGAAAAGCCCATTGTGTGAATTGTTCAAGAAATTGGAAAAATTAGCAGTGAATCAATTTACTTGTAACGACTGTCAAAGCTGACAGAATATAATATGTAATGAAATAAATTTTGTAGACTTATCAAGAACCGCTGACAATACAATAATCTACTAATCTAGCTCAATCTACTCAAATTTTTTTTTTCTTAACAATAACTAAGAATAAAAAATGAAAAATAAATATAGTTTAAAAAAACGAAAAAACACGCTTTAAATTAATCAAACTAAAAAGCGGAAAATAAATATAGTTTAAAATAATTCTTGATTTTCTTAATATAGGCAGAAAATAATAATTAACGATAAACATTAGTATTATAGTAAAAAAAAAGCGTGGGGCGCTTTGTGCTATATTTTTCGTATATCGAGCACCCCACGCTTTTTTCACAATAATACTAATGTTTATCGTTCATTATTATTTTCTGCCTATATTAAGAAAATCAAGAATTATTTTAAACTATATTTATTTTCCGCTTTTTAGTTTGAATAATTATTAAAGCGTGTTTTTTAGTTTTTTTAAACTATATACAGGGTGTCCCATAACTTATGGCCGTAGAGTAACTGAAGATACTAGACATCAAACTAAGCCGATTAAGTCGTATAAGTTTTTTCGGATTGTTACTCGTTCTAGAGATACAGGGTGTTGAAAGTAAAAGTTTATTATTATTATTATTAATATTATTATTTATCTAGTTAAAAGTTTAATAAAGTGTATTGAGGTCAACGGTGGTCACTTTCAACATTTACTAAAGTGAGCTTCTTGTTTTTGTTCCACTGTTTCGAATTTATTGCTTTGTGATAATTAAAATATTAATTTAGTTATGTACTATGTTTTTTTATGCTTTGGGATGTTTAAAGGGAAATATCTCGAGAACCGTTAAAGATATTAAGATCAATCAAGTACACCTTTTTGACTCAGAAAATGCCCTTCTTTAAAAAACTTTTATTGAAAAAAACCTAATATCACAGGTAAGAAAAAAATCATAGATTTATGAAGCCCAGTGTATGCAACTAGCGCCCTCTAGTGTGAAACTTAAAAATTTCCACAAATTCTTATTTCTTGCTCATAAAAACATAATACTGCCAACATTCAATTCAATTCATTAAACCGTTTTAAAATTATGGCTTATTTACGAGAATAAACTTTTACTTTCAACACCCTGTATCTCTAGAACGAGTAACAATCCGAAAAAAACGTATATGACTTAATCGGCTTAGTTTGATGTCTAGTATCTCCAGTTACTCTACGGCCCATAAGTTATGGGATACCCTGTATAATGAACGATAAACATTAGTATTATAGTGAAAAAAAAGCGTGGGGCGATTTGTGCTATATTTTTCGTATATCGAGCACCCCACGCTTTTTCACAATAATACTAATGTTTATCGTTCATTATTATTTTTTGCCTACCTATATTAAAATATAAAATGTTAATAATTCAGGTAGTTATTGACACCCAATAGGTATTAAGCTCTATGGATAAGCATTACGTCCTTAGAAGCAAGGCCCTCTTTGATGCAAATAATTTTTGCTCGTACGGTACAATTAATAGTTTATTTTTACCGAAAAGTTGAAAAATACGTTTAGAGTTTCTACAAACTATAAAATCGTTCACTAATTCGGTTTGTCTTCAAAAAGAACAATGCAGGAACACCTGGAACACAGGAAAAAAACACCTGGCCTTTTTTAAAAGATAATATTTTTATAATAACAGTAAGGTAAAAAAAGTTTTTATTTTCCCCAGCTCAAAAATATATCCGATGTAATCTAATCTTTTGGCTGTAATAAATATCCCTTAGGTATCTTATCTGTCAGGTCCCCGCCCGTGGATAGAGACCCAATATACGTTAACATGACTTAAAATATCATGGATATATTTATGAAGCGCACGTCCGACATCTAGAAATAAAACATCTTTGTTTCCGCTTGAAACATTTAATCGTAAATCAAAAAAAAAAAAAAAGGGTTTTCAAGTTGGATTTTTTCTGAGTGAGTGATTATGTAGAAAGTTCCTTGCGTTAATGGAATTATATTTCTTTATCTTTTTTTCGGTAAAAGCGTTAAATAAAATGCCACAAAAAAAATTTTACGCCATGTGTTGTGTCCCACAATCTACCTATCTAATTAGGGATTAGAAATACGACAAAAAATGTTAAATCAAATACCGTGCGAGGAAAAATTATTTATCACCTAAGGACGTATTGCTTAGCCGTAGACCTTAATACCTGTTGGGTGTCAGTAACTACCTGAATTAACAATCAATCAGTTATTGCGTCATCTTTGACAGTCGTTAAAAGTAATTGGATTCATCGCGAATTTTTCCAATTTCTTGAACAATTCACACAATGGGCTTCACGGAACAGCACAAAACATTCACGGTTGAAGCGTATTTTCGAAACGGGGTTAGAGTAAATGGTGAGTGACAATATAATCCGGGTTTGTGCATGGACGATTTTCACGAAAATTTTCCTAACGTTGCTTTTATTTCTGGGCATTTTTATCATTGCCTGAAAAAAACCGTGGCTGTGTTTAGGGACACAGGTTCTATATAACATAAAAAGGAGCAGGAAGACCGTCTGTAAGAGTTGAGAACTTGTTGCAAATTTAATACAATAATTACAAGAAAGATTATCCAAGAATGTGGTAACATTTCTCCAGAGATGCTGGTCAACACTTTCGAAAATATGAAGAGACCTATTATGCTTGGAGCATGGCGGTGGCCAATTCCAGCAATTTATGTAACTATTTTTCTTTCTGTATATTTTTACTTTGTCAATTTTGTAAACAACAAAAATAAATTTGTATTTGTCTACTTATTTTATTACTCATTAGTTTGGCATATCATGTCATAATATGAATTTTACAAAATTTTAACCTAGATTTGGTTAGATACATCGTCCCCATATCATTGTGATCTAAACCAAGCCCTACGTTTTTTAATCCAAGCCCTCTTTGATGCAAATAATTTTTGCTCGCACGGTAGTATCCTATAACCAGAGTACATTTTATTATACCGTGCTATAACCTTTATTTTAAGTAGCTCTCTGACGACATACCGCGAAGAATCGTAGAAATTATCAACCAAAAAAAAATTATGAAAATGTTTTTTACAATTTTTGTAAAATAAAACCTCTTGTTACTTACTTTAATTACTTTACAGACCATGTACTGCCTTATAATGTTTTAATGATCACGCGCAAAGGATAATCGCGAAAGTGAAAAATTTATGACCTTACGCACTCCTGTGTGTGTAATAACTCCTTCGAAATCAAATAGCTGATTTTTAAAAGTTAATAATATGGATAGCTGTTTTTTTATTTTTTAAGGCTATACGGTAGTGCCAGGGGTGTATGTAGGGAAGAGTTGGACAAAATAGGGTATCAGTTCGATAAATGACAACAGACTAGGTAGAACTAGGCGGCACCCGATCAATCTACCCGGTTTTGTCCAACTCTCCTATGCCTATCTAAGTCAGAAAAATAATTTCTACTTATTTATCTTGAAACAGAAAAGGATACCTAGATAATTCAAAACGTAAAAATTATACATTAGAAACCTAACCTTTACGAACAAACATTTAAAAAAAAAAAAATTACAAACTTACTTTTCGGCGAAAACGGCGTTCAGATGAAATGAAACTTATTACTTATCGATGAAATCGACTAACGAGCAAGGCACACAATAATAATTATGATCCCTAATGAAAAAGAATTAAAAAATTTTAACCTGGAAATTTTTGGTTAATAATAATTGTGGGTACTTACCGGCCACACAAAAGTAATTAAAATTCAATGAAAGTAAAAATCAAATGCACCATAACCACTAAATATTTTGAAAACGTAATTAAATGTAACAAAAAGCACAAAAACGCAATTCATAACTCGGTGTTTGGGCTCATTACGGTCCACCACTAATCTGGGGATATTATTATGTCCCAATATCAGCTGATCGATGACAAATTTCTGCTGTCATCTGTTTTAAAACGAGAAAATTCGTGCCATTTACTATAATGAAAACAAAATTTATTTTTTTACTTTTTTTGTTCCTCGATCGGTCAAGCTAAGGTTCTGTTATTTCATTTTAAAATAAAGACGTGAACTTGAATGAAGATGAAAAATTTTTTTTGCGTCCCACATTGCCTGCCTTTATTCCCTTTCCATGGATCGCCAAGGAACTTAAACCCCCCCGAAATAACATCCTTGTTACGGCCCTGGATGAGGCAACTTAATACTGGTCCACCAGTGGCGGCTCGTTAATGAAGGGCTCTGGGGCGCCGCCCCCCCTGCAATTATTTTAAACAGAATGCAAAAATACTTTACTTAAAAAACCAATAACGCAATGTGTGTAAGCAATCAATTAAAATAATTCAAACCAAACGTAGCCCTATTCCAACGGGCAGGCTATACTCATAGACAAGCGAGTTGCGCGCTCTCAAGGTTGTACTAAGCGCGGGCGACCGATGATTCGTACCGATTCAACGGGACTTCTCGTTTGGTTGCCATGACGACGGAGGCGTGACGTCACCTACACATCGCACAACGAGCTGCACGGATGATGAGCTCAAATTTTCTGCCCAACAGCTGTTCGCGAATCGCGATTGGATCTGTCGATGCCGCTGATGCTTGGTTTATTTGTTTTGATTTATTTATTAGTTACGATATAAAGTTGGAAAATTTCGTCTAATATGAAGGTCAGTGATTTACAGAAGCTTGTTTTTAGTTCTCTTAGCTTAAGTAAAAAACTTGATTTAAAAAATGCAGGGCGGCCACTACCAATATTGAACATAGTACAAGTGCAATCAAAATGTAAAAGTAAGGCACAGTTTACGCGTAAGTTTGACAAAGAAATATATAATAAAATATCCTGGATATGCGGTTGTGAGGACAAAAATTATTTTTTTTTGTTTCGCGAGTCTTTTTGGCGAGGATGATAATTGGACCAAAAATGGGGTGCAGGACTTAAAACATCTTTCAGAGAAAATAAAAAAAACATAAAAATAGTGCAATACATCGTCATAATGTGGTAAGTTTTCAGATGTTAGGACAAACTAATATTTTAACTTGTTTAATTAGTGCTTATTATTAACAGCTTTAGCAATACTGTCAATCGAAAAAGCGATGGTTCGGGACATAGATAACTTTAATAACAAAGTCGCCGAGAAGTTTATTTCTGAAAAAAAAAAACGAAGATTTTACTTTCGCTTTAAAATATAATATTTGTTAGTGTTATCATTTGGTATGTTTAACAAAAATAGATTTGATTATAGTTATCCGCATTATTTAAAGCCAGCGCACCCCTGACTCGCTAGTCACGAGCCGCCACTGTGGCCACTATAGGCAACCTTCCCCTATATATCCAGAAACTTAATAATATGGAAACAAATAATATCAGGTTGTCTTTATTCCAGCCATCTTACGACGTGGTTGACAAGTTACTTGGATAGATTTAGTGGTAGGGTTTTATAATTCTTTAGCAAATTACTGATCCTTTGTCAAATAGCTAGACGGGTAAGTGTATTAAGTCATAGTTGAAAGTACGGGCTTGTTTTACGACATCCTAACATGCTATAAAATTTACTTTTAAAAGATTTGAATTTAAAGGAACCAGAAATTTTAAAAGCTGGTCATCGACCGAGATTGAAGGTGGCACTCGTATAGTCACTCAGACGATAGGAAACGTAACTTGGAAACCGCATTTCGTGATTTACGACGAGCTGTATCGAGAAGAATTGTTTCATTTCTGAGTTTCGCGAACGTGCAACTCATAATTTCATCAAAATCAGTTTTAAAGTTTCTGTAAACTTTGTTTTAAGTCTTTATCTTTACGTATAAAACTTGTTGGAAAATGGAACAATAATATACGAGGGGGTTCTGCTATGCTACAAGTCCAGTAAACACTGTAGTCAAGGTTATCAGTAAATTTGTAACAGTCTTCATAATTACAGTGGTGTACCGTGGCTGGAAGGGGGCGGTAGCCTTCCGTCTAATTGTGCAAAGCGCCTGGCTTTCAAAAATACAAACATTATTAACATTTCTAGCACAAGTCAATTAGGGTAAAATACTTTTACCTCCTCACAACACCTCTAAAAACACAAAACCACTTAAAATTAATAAACTGGGTACCTAAGTAGGATGACAAAATCATAAAATCATTTATATTAATTTTAAACACACGTTAGGTTGGTTTAGAGTAGCAGACCTCTGGCATTGTCCAAACAGTCACACGTAGTCCTATAAGGACCGTTGTGGTACCACACATGTTCCGCAGAACCTATCCGCATCAGCTTCCTGATGGTTACCGCAACATAGACCGTAGAAGAATCTTGAAACACATATTAATAGTGATAACATTAAAACTTATCAATGCTTTGCGTTTACGTTACAATTTGGCTTCTGCGAAAAAATTTCTGTCAGCGGTTTGAATTTTGGGATTTGTCGTGTGCGAACGCTTTGAAAACACGCAAGCGCCGTTAATTTGCTGATGGTTTCTGACCGCTCTACGAACGAAGCTAATACTATTAGTCGATCAAATCAAAACGATAATCAAAACATAAAATAAATTAATTTTTTCTAATTTTGTTTCATAACAAATCTATTACGATACGCATTTGCGTATCGTAATAAGGCTGTTTCGATACGCGTTTTTTCTATATTTGATGTTGGTAACATTTAAACGTTTTATTTCATTGACTTGCGCGGCCTTTGTGATTCACGAGAAAATCCATTTTTCGCAGAGGAAAAATAGCTTGATAACCTACTTTTTTATTTTGTGTGGATAACAGTAATGTATGTTGGTTGCATAAATCAATAAATCAATCTTTTTTAGATGCTTCAAGCTATCATTTTCTGCCAAATCCTATCCAAAATTCAATCTACTAACCTTCCAATGTCGATTTTAACTTCAACTTTATTTGAATTTTCCATCTTCCCTATACTAAATTGCAATGCCGTGACGTAAAATCACGTCTTTTGAAATTCGAAAAAAAAGTAGCAAAATCGCCACAATTTCCTAACGCTCTGTATATGTACCGAATGTACAAGGATCACACAACGTATTGCGTCCAATTTCAAATCTCATATCGCTAAAATAACTTTAGAATCTCGTGGTGAAAATGGGTCAATAAATCAAAAAATGACAGTTCGCAAAATAATTTTTGTTATCCAGAGGCTACTATGATAAAAAATAGTATTACCATCATTAAATTTAGACATAAAAATTTACAAAATTTTAAGGATTTATTTTCTTTTTAAATATGTGATTTTTATTGAAAAAACGACAAATCGAGGGTCAAAACGCAGGACCTCGTAAGTAACACTTTTGGCGAAATAGGTTTTATTATATATTGTTGCCTAGAATAGATGGCTCCATCTGTTAACCAAGTTTCAAACTACAGGGTTTCTAATTTTTGCCGTAAATTGCAAAAAACATTACCTCGTATTTACATGTGTGGCTATTTTAAAAGCATTACCTCGCATTTGTCAGTCGAATCATATCATTAGTCATTACTACCAAGCGGTACAGTGGAAGTGCTCCTTGTTTTTGGCGGGTAAGAGCTTTAAAATATGAAATATATTAAATTACTTTTAAAAAGAATGTTTTCAAGAAATGGTATTTTGTTTCTGTTTATTTTATTTTACGGTAAAATATATATTTCTGTTCTCAAAGAGTATTTTCTTTTCAGGTTACTCTTACGAGGTCCTGCTTATTTAAAAACTTCAACTGTGTTTGCATTTACGAGCTCCTGTTAAAAGAGAAAAAAATAGTTTTATTGCCTTCCTGTAAAATTCTAAAATTGTTACTAACGAGGTCCTGCGTTTTGACCCTCGAAATTAAAAAAAATAGTATAACGTACCTGTTATATAAAGCAGTTTTAAGCACTTGTCCCGTTATAAAAACACGTGCTATAAAATGATGCTTTATAAAACGTGTACGTTAATATACTATTTTAGGATACTGGTTCACTGTGTGATACCGATAAAATATTCAAACCAACTCCACTAGTAATAATTAATTCGTCTGCTTATTTGTTTTATCAAAGCCGGTATTTAATTTGACAATTTGAGTCGACAATAATTCAGCAAAACGAATAACTACAAGCATAATTCAGATAAGTTTTTTAGACACTGTAATCGATTTCAAAAACAATAATATGTATACTATGTATATATATTAAAAAATTAATAGTGTTACTTATACTTAACAGCTTAATTTTTTTTTAATTCAAAGCGTTTCGACAGCAGACAACGACATTTGACATTAACAGCTGATCTGGTTTCGTCGTTAAAGTGCCCAGATCAGCAGTGGGCCGTAGCAAGCTCGCGCGTCAGGTTGTAGTGTATTTTCTTCCGATTTTGGTGTTTTTTAAATGTTTCTGTGGCTGTTTTTTTATATAGTGTGTGTTTTAAACATTTTACTTTTGGATTTTATATATTTCGGAGAAAAAGTTTCTTGGTGTTTATTATTTAGGTTTAATAGTAAGTACAAACACCATTTTGCTTAACTTATCCATTATTAAATCAATAAAGTGCCTTAGTGCAGTTAATATGGTGTAAAAATTCCCTTGACCTGGGCAAAATTGCAACACAAATGATTCTTTTTGCATTCTATTGAGTAAAGTATCTACTTTAACATATTCAAAATCCCCATTAATCCTGACCCCGGAAATCAGTCAAAATCCAAGATGGCGGCTGAATATTGTATTTTTAATTATAAAATTTATAACTTTGTATTTATAAGGTGTCAAAAATGTGTACTGCATCGCCTGCCATGGTGTAATGACAGTACATGCAGGGATATAGCAAGATGTTATGCGTCGTTTGTGAGCTAATTATAATTATGGGCAAGCAACTGTAGTTTTTGATGGTTATACATCAGAAAACACAATAAAAGACATCACCCATAATCGCCGAACAAATAGAATTTTCCCCGCCGTGAACTTTACACCAGATATGACATTAACAGGAAGTAAGGAAATGTTTCTCACTAATAAGGAAAACACGCAGCAAATAATTAATCTAATAGCTGAAGAAATACGACAACATGGTTGCTCAGTAATTTATTCAGTTGATGATGCTAATGTTGACATTGTTAAAACGGTAGAAGACACTGACCTATTGGTATTCCTGAATTATTGGTGTAATCAAGCATACCACAAGCTGTTTTTCAGAAGTGATAAAAAATCTTTCAAACAGAATAACATTTATGATATAAATGCCATTAGATATTCGCTCGAAAATGACTTAGCGAACAGTCTATTCTTTATACATTCGCATACATGATGTGACAGCACCTCTAGAATATTCCATATTGGAAAGCAATCAGTTTTGAAACGTGTTGTTGAAGATCAATACTTTGGTGAACTTGCACTATCGTTCAGCTCAACAAACCTTAATCCCAGTCAGGTTGAAGAATTTGGAAAGAAGATAATGGTATGTATTTTGGGCGGAAATCCAGATGATACACTAAATACACTTAGGTAAAGAACTATTATTAATAAAGTATCGAAGGCAAAATGTTTCATTCAGCCACAGAACGTTCCCCCAACGGAATCAGCTGTCAACTACCATAGCTTCCGTGCATATTTGCAAATTTGTATATGAAAACAAATAATGCAAGAAGGCTTGAACCCAACAGACTGGGGATGGAGTATACATGACATGACAATATGTATGTTCCAAAAATAATGGATTTGCCACCAGCACCTGAAAGTATATTTCGCACAGTAAGATGTAACTGCAAAACCGGCTGTGGTGCCCCGAAATGTAGTTGCCGAAAAAATGGTTTGGAATGTACCAGTTCATGTGGTCAGTGTTAAGAAACAAATTGTGAAAATAGTCCGCAGCGAATAGAAGATGAAGAAATGGAAAGTACAGATGAAGATTATGATGAATTGTAAAAAACAGCCAAATCATTTTAATTTTTGTTCATAGAAATAATGTTTTTTTTCTTGTAAGTCCAATGTGTAATAAAGTTTTCTCTAATGTATAATAGGTAATTTGAGTGATTTAATGCCTAACTTACCTATTCAATGTATATTTTATACTTTTATCTTTCTATTTTAAACATTTTTGCCAAGTTACACCTTATAAAAACAAAGTTGTAAATTTTGTAATTAAAAATACAAAATTCAGCCGCCATCTTGGATTTTGACTGATTTCCGGGGCCAGGATATATGGGGATTTTGAATATTATGTTAAAATAGACACTTTTCACAATGGAATGCGAAAAGGATCATTTGTATTGCAATTTTGCTCAGGTCATAATTTATTTTTACTGCACTACCTAGTTAAACCATTTATTTATCGTTATATACAGGATGTCTCATAACTAAGGGGAAATACAGTAATAGGATATAGTAGACCTGAAAAAATGTCATTTATGCTTAAGAACGTACGGTTAATTTTCTATAAATATTTTTCGTTAAGAAAGGTGCTTATTTAAATGTTTCTTGCCATCTAGAATTTAAACGCAATTATCTCAAAAACTAATTGAAACATCGAGATTACCTAATGAAGCACAACTTTTTTACGTATAAAAGATCCCTCTTTTATAATTTGTGGTAAAATGGTCATAAATGTGAGAGACAAAAAATACATGCGAGAATTTTTCAAACTCATATTGTGTAGCTGGCGTTCTCTAATAGATATCTTAACATATTATGGAACATCAAAGCATCGCCAGTTTTATAAAGTAACAATACAAAAGGGTTCCCAACATGGTGTTAATTAGATGTGCACCACAAAGCTTACACCTCGCAAAAAATGTATTATTTTTTTCCTTGTATAATAAATACAGAAATACCTATTTTTGCTTTAGTTTAATGTTTTCACATAATTATCTTGGTAGGTACGGGTTTGTCAATATTTTATTTTATAAATAATAATAAAATTATTAGTAGTAGATAAAAATATCTAATAACAGTAAATAAAACACAAAAACTATATTAAAATGTCAATTTTAATTATCTTAACATTAAATTTAAAAACACTTGATGTTCTTCTTGCAGTTCCGTGAGTGGAAGAGAATGGCAAGATAGCTACAATGTCTTGTTTCTCTATAACTGAAATATCTTCGACAGTAGGAAACGAAAAACTATTTATGTTGCTTTTACGGCGTAAAAAAGTAATTTCATATTCCTCATCTTGGAAAGAATTAATTTTACCCACGTAAAAAATTTCCACCTTGGCACTATTAAATTTAACAAGAACAAAATTTCCTATGGCTATGTTTGCATTGTCAGAGATGAGTTTTAAGTCTTCGTCGTAGTCGTCAGACGAATCTTGTAAAACAACTTCAGTGCTTGACTCGCTTGGCGTAGAAATATCTCTTTTTTTTATCCACAACCATCAAATGTTTTTTGACCGATGCCTTCTTCCGTTTTAAACTTTTTTTCTGTTTCGTTTTGCTTCTAAAGATTGTATTTTTTCATATTCTTCATGTTTTTTTCACAAATGTCGCAGCGATTGGTCTTTTTTATGTACTTCCTAGGTATCTAAACAAATTATTTAACAACTATTATTATTATTTTCTTATTGAGGAAATTAATCATTGTATATTAAAAGTCAACATGGGAAACATTCGGCTAAAGTCGATTCACTCAGTAAACCTGCAAGATGGCCGACATGTCATATGACAAAAGTCATTGAAAATGCAAAAATTTATTTTATTTAGCTGGAATATGACTTTTGTCATATGACATGTCGGCCATCTTGCAGGTTTACTGAGTGAATCGACTCTACTAGCCGAATCTTCACCATAAGAGTCAGCCGAAACTTCCCCACGTGCTCTGAAAATATTAGTAAATAAAATTTGAACAGTATGCAATCTTTGAAGGTTATGATTTGACTGCACATTAAAAGGTAAATAATTACTTATCAGAGTAGGGTTGAGTAAGCGTTCCTACTCCGCCATGGATCTGGATCGCAGACATCCCCCCCACCACCACACCCATTCCTACCAGTATACCATTCCCCCCACACCCAATCCTACCCCCACTCCTCTCCCCTCTCCTACCACCACTCCGAATCCCCCCACCACACCAGCGAACCGAAAATCCCCCCTCTCTTATCCCCACTCATCCCTTTTTTGTTAAATGTATATATTTTTTAAATATTAAACAAAGACATCTTAAAATGAACTCAGTTGATCATTCATGGGACATTGAAAATCACGAATCGTATAATCCAGAGGAATACATACAAAATAATTTGATATTAAGAAAAACACCACCAAATTTATCTAAAACAGAAAAAAGAAAATTTAAAGAAAACGAAAGAAAAAGATTTCAAAAATTAGAAGCGGAATTAAATACTGTTAAAGTGAACTTTAAAATGAGTTGCCCTTCATCCAATCTTATGTTAAAATTGATAGAGGGAGAGAGGGAAATTATGGATTTGTCCGACGAAGAATTAAAGTTGATTCCTGTGGAATACTATTTAAAACACACACCACCATATATTTTACTAGAAATCTGGGGACGCCTTCCGATTGCCTACAAATCAAATGTTCAGTTACAATCATCTCTCCCCTGTTATTTCCATTACAACAATTTTGGGGGAACTCAATTCGACGGCCCCGTATGTAGTCAATCTAAATGCCGAAGATGTACATTTACATATTGAATTTGTAATAGATATAATTTTTATAAGTAATAAAAAAATATAATAAACTAATTTTATGAAAATTTGTTATTTTAGTTACACCTATCCTAATTATGTAGTATTTGTTTGTTAAGGTAGATGTTTTTATAAACATCTGGTATCAAACCAGGAAATTATATTCCTAGGTAAAACACTTCCTGATGTACCATCTGCAACATAATTCTTAAAAAAGCAAAAAAAGGATTGAAACAGTAGGCATACGATGGGATTCCATCTTGAAGAATCGCAAAATGTAAAAACTTAAGCTCTGGGAAATAATAAACAACTCGTTACTTACAGGCAGCTGGTTAATGTATCAAATAAGGAAGCCACTTATTTCCAAGTAGGTACCTATACATTTTATTTACACAGTTATAGGGAAGCTTGATGTACTTTCATGAGCAGGAAGTTAATCGATAGAAGAAATGTTTTTTTTTATTTTTACAGGGTTGGACTTTGTCTTTATAAAATTGTTTCATAACTGATGTCTTACAACGTTTACATTTCGAATTTAGTAGATATAACGCGATGTTGTATATTGAATAAAATAGATACTTTTAATAAAAATATTATTTAACTTATTTCAATAAATATAATAAAATTTAAACAGGAAAACTCTTTTAATTTAAAATGTTTTCAGCTTTAACATAAGACTTTCTTATCAACTCGGAAACCTTTAATTTTGAAGATATAGTATTATATTGTAGAATCCCCCTTAATACGGACCTATCAATATGTTATATTTCAAATTCAAACTTTGAGACTGGGGGAAACTTCTTTTCTTTAACAAAACGTATATAATAGGAACAATTTGCTATTGAAATCATTCATTCATTTGTTTTATACTCTAAATTCTACAGAAAGCTATAATGTATTCTAAACCAAGTATATCTAAAATGTCACAGTTAGCGGAAAAACGTGTCAATATAATTCAAGACGTTATAGTTGTTCAAGCTAGGGGGGAAATTGCTCCCCCAACCTTTAATACCAACTTCTTGGAAGAAAATTACAACCAAATTGAAGTTGACGAAGCTGTCCACCACCTTATTAATAATAACAATCCAATATTCGACGACGTTTCGGATGCAGAAGAGGAAGTTGTGAATCAACCAATATATTTGGCTCCAGAACAAGGAGAAGAAGAAGAAGTGCTTATTATCAACGATCCAGAAGTGCTTATTATCAACGATCCAGAAGTGATTGATTGCGATGAAAACATTCCCGACATCGATGAAAACAACATTGAAATGGAGGAAGTCAATGAAAAACACCTAAACTTGGCCCTTGACACATCCATAGCTATTGAAGAAATAAAACAAACGCGTGTTAAGTGTCAAAAAAAACTTTTAGTGCATAATAGTGCAATTGAAAACATTAATAATTTATTAGAACATTTAAACAGACGAGAGCAGTATTTACTAGACCTACAAACTTCAATAATAGAAAGTGATCGTTTAATATTGCTTATAAATTAGTATAATATAATTGTTTTTTTGTTCATTTTAATAATATAAAGTAACTATTAATTTTAATAATAAGGGTTTAGTTATATCTAATTTACCTATTTTATCAATGTATTAACTTATTTTTACATAAATTTTTGTGATAATATAGGTAAAAAAACACGTTTTAACAATAATTGTAAATCATTTTATTTATGAATTATAATAGTGTTCTGTAAATGTAATAATTTATTGGAACATTTAAATAGATGTGAGCAGTATTTACTATACCTATTTTTATCCATGTATTAACTTATTTTTTACCTAAATCAATTCACTAATTTTTTGTGATAATATAGGTAAACAATACATTTTAACAATAATTGTAAATCATTTATGAATTGTAATAGTTTTCTGTAGAGTGAACTGTATAAAACGAATGAATGAATGAATAAAAACAAATAAAAAACCTTTAAAAAATATTTTTTGATTTATTTTTAGATAGACTAGGAATAATATAGAAATAGGTTTTCACTCACCTCTTAAAAAACCCATAAGCATAAACAACAAAAAATTATTTCTGAACACCTAGTATTACTCGATGATTTAATCACAATCATCATTTAATAATGTTTTTATTTAACCACTAAAAGTTCCAATTTTTCTCACAACTTTAATATAAATTAACTGCATGAAAACATTTCAAAGCACTAGAAAACTAATAGATTAATAATAATAATATATAACACGGAACCGATCTGTTTCATTAGGAAACGATATAAAACTGTTTTTAGTCATTTCGTCTTTTGCAAACTGGTATTCTCATATAAGCTTGCTCTAGCAAACCACTATTTAAGAACGAGCGAAAAAGCAAATGACCGATTAATGGGTAACTAAAAGCCTTTTGTTGTCTTAAAAATAATTCTATATATTAGGGATCGATATACAGGGTGTGTCACTACAGATGTTTGCGAATTTTTATTTCCGAAACGGTTGGAATAGAAGTTAGGAATATTATTTTAATTTTTTGGCGAAAGTGTTTAATAAAAAACAATTATTGTTTTTAACGTTTCCGACTTTTAACGTTTCCGACTTTTAAAAGAAAAACAATTTTTCTTAATTTTTAAGATCTCTTTGTCACATTTAGTAGGTAGTAGAGGTAGAAGGGGCATTCAACACCATTTTTTTATTAGTATTTAATATACATCACATGTTTAGAATAACATCATATTACGATTAAGAAAAGATGACGTCTATCATCTGTCAATTTAGATTAGTCAAGATCATCTGTCAAATGTCAAAATTGGAATCTAACATGTGATATGGGTTCGGAGCGACGTAATAAGACGTTTCGAAAAAACTCTAAGTCGATCAGCATATATTTAGAGTTTAGACAAAGAAAGTTAAAGGAATAGGTGAATCAAGTTTAAAAACTGGTTTTAGTATGTCTTAGGTTTAATCATGGTGAACATTGAAAGTAAAATTTTTGGAACTCCTAAAAAATCGCCAGAAACAAAATATTAAACTATATAACTTTTGGATTAGAGCTTAATTCTCTAGTACATAACATTACTCGCTTAAAGATGGATGAAAAATCAGCAAGAGAGCTAATAAAAACAAGAAAATCTGTTAGGCAAAAATACAATGCATTAAAATCGGATTTATCTGATAAAGAAATTCGTATGGAAAAAGAGTTTAAACCAATTACTCAACCTTTGCAAGAGTTAATTAGAAACATTAAAACAGATCCGTTTATTAAAAGAGAAAATTATTCACCGCAAATGTTCTCAACTCCTATACAACAATTTCAACTTCCTACTCCTCCAGAACGCATTGCAAGAAAATCAAACGCATATGATAAATATTTACCACCTAACATGCCATCATTTTTAGAAAATGATGAAGTATTTTGGGACGACATGGATATAACAAATTCGAGTCAAGAATCAACAATCGAACCTACTTTAGAAGAGATACAACAAAGTGTCTTGGAAATAACAAAAACACCAGCATATCAGGAATATTTGAATGCTTATGATCCGTTGATAAGACCATTTGTTGATAAATTAATAAAGGATACAAAGGGTGAATTTGATAACAAATATGGTCTTAATCATGATATTAATTCCGAAAAATATAAAATCGCAAAGTCTGAAGTAGACTTTATAGGAAAAGATATTAAGGTTGAGGGTGTTAGATATGAGGGAACACCTGGTTTATATGAACTAATATTTAAGAAACAACCTGTTGGTTATTCCACAAAAGATATGGAAAATTATATGGATATTTTAAAAAGAACGAATGCATACAGACGAAATTTTGATTCTAATAATCAAATCCAAGGATCAACCGACACTAAATATGTAACAATAATTAAACCATATTTATTAAAAAAGGGTATATTAAAAACGGGGAGTGTATCATCGGAAGTAGATTATCGTTTGATGCTACCAAGTACATCCAGAGGGTTACCAAAACCACAACAAAGACCACGTTCTACGAGATCACAATCCACAAAAAGCGTGATTGGGAAGGGAGCGATGTTAAATTTATCAAAAAAAAAGCTAGATTATGTTTATTATGATAATTTAAATGAGATAATTGATAGATTAAGACTGCTGACAGCATCACAAATGGCTGGACATACTGGGCATCAAAATGAAATAGTATCAATTTTGGAAGAATTAAGAGAAGCTCACATTATCTTATAAAATAACAAACTATTATAATTTTGTATCATTAGAACAATGTCAATCGACAAATTTGGAAGTCATAGTTCAAAACGATACTTGTCTAATTATTCTGCTGCTGTATTGGGAAAAAAGGTGATTGAAACTGCTGAGAAAACAATTACTGATAACTTTACTAAAGATGTGAAATACATAGAAAACAAAATTATTCAAAATTTTCAAAACACACTTGAATCAAAAACGGAGAGTGAGAGAAATTTTAAAAGTTTAAATAAGAGAGTAAGTGAAAACGATGAATTAATAAAAAGTGTTGTGAAAAAGGCGAAGTTATATGCAGACGAAAATGTTAATAAAATAATGAATTTAGAGGATGCTATTAAAGAGCAAACAATCAATGTTCACCAAATAATAAATGATATTCAACCATTGAAGCAAGGAATATTTCCACATGATGTGTTAAAAAATATGATAACTAAGCAACATGAATCATCTCATAAAGATTTAGAAAAAGAGTTAGCAATAAAAATTGAGAGTATTAATAAGAAGCTTAGTTCAACAATAAAAACATTTCAAGAAGATCACATTCGCATGGATAAAAGAACACTTGAAATTGAGCCATCTCTGTTACAATTATTAGTTCATAAAACTGAATTTGATGCTTTAGATGAAAAATTTACCAATGTTTCAATAGAAATGAAAGAAATTAGCAATAACCTAAATATAGCTAAATTGCATTCTAAAAAATTGGAAGAAAAATTACTAAACATGATAAGGTCTTCCACTGAAAAAGTAAATGAAATTCAAAAGGACAACAATAAATACGACTTAAAAAATATTGAAGATAGATTATGGACAAAAATGAATTCTGCAATTAATGAAAAATGTGTGACTGTGAGTGATATTCGCATGCCGTTTAATATGATTGAGCGACGGATTGATGATTTAGAAACTGAATTCAAAGAGAAAATTGCTGTTCTTAAATAGGATACGTTGTAGAAGATCTAAAATATGCATTAAAGCGAATCCAACTCCAGTGAAGAAAAATCTTATCCATATCAAAAATTATAATATTTAAGGCTGACACTTAAGTTAAAAATGTTAGTATCTAAAACTAATCATGAGTGCAAATATTAAAGAAACTGTAGTAAATGAGCTTCATAGGCCAGCTAGAAAAAATTTTAGACGGCGTCATGTTATAATTAAAAGTTTAAATGACCTATGGCAAGCTGATTTAGTTGAAATGCTTCCTTACGCAAAGCTTAATAAAGGATACCGTTACATATTGGTTGTAATAAACGCATTTTCTAAATATGTTTGGATTCAACCTGTTAAAAGAAAAACCGCAGAAAATGTAACTTTAGCAATGGAAAATATTTTAAAACTTGCTAAAACTCCCCCCAAAAACATGCAGACAGATCAAGGAAATGAGTTTTATAATTCCAACTTTAACAAATTAATGCAAAAATATAAAATTAATCATTACAATACATTCTCTAATTTAAAAGCTAGCATTGTTGAAAGAGTCAATAGGACTTTAAAAACATTAATGTGGAAACAATTTAGTTTACAAGGAAATTATAAATGGTTGAATATTTTAAATGATATCGTTGTTAAATATAATACCACAAAACATAGAACAACTGGATTAAAACCCATTGATATCAATGAAAAAAATGAAAAGAAAATTTTAAAATCAACTTATAATAAAATAAAAACTGTCGATCCTAAAAATTCAAAGTTTAAGAAGGGAGACCATGTTAGAATCAGTAAATATAGGGAAGCTTTTCAAAAAGGGTATACACCTAATTGGTCAAATGAAATTTTTGAAATTAGAGATATTAATCTAACCAATCCAAAAACATATTTGCTTAAAGATGAAAACGATGAATCCATTCAAGGAGTATTTTATACAGAAGAGTTGCAAAAAGTTAAACATCCAAACGTATATCTGGTTGAAAGGGTGTTGAGGAAACAAGGAAATAAGGTTTATATAAAATGGTTGGGTATGGATAAAACACACAATTCATGGATATTAAAAAGTGAATTAATTTAAATTGTATTTATTTAAAAAATAAAAGTTACATAAAACATTTATTATATATTTTTTTTTAATTCTATAACTAACTAGTTAAATTGATATAAAATTATCAAATCCCTTTCTATATCGTCCCTCATTCATGGAACTATCTTTATCGATAACAACAAAATCATATTTATTTTGCCAACACATTGAACAGAGATCCTTAAATGTTTGTATGTTCATGTCGCTATTTACGTGATTATCATAAATATGTTTTAAGTTGGTGGCGTCTTGTTGAAAAATTATCAAAAGGTTGGCATTATCTCTGATAAGTTGTTTAGGTATGGATGAGTATGTTTGACATAAATAAAAACAATCGGTATTTTTATGTCGACCAAAACAAAAATAATCTCTCATCAGTGCTTGACTACTACAAACAATATCATCAAAAATAATGATTGAATTCGGTTTTATTTCATTTGGTGAAACAATATCATCAGCATTAGAAGATTCAAAATAACCAACACATTTTAGTGGTTTAAATAATGTTCTTAAATATTCATATTTTGATTGATTTAAGGATTTCGAATATACATATATGTTTTCAAATCGTAATCCATTAACATGTGTGATAAGGGAAATAACTAGATTTGTTTTTCCACATCCGCTAGGACCTACAACTAAGCAGCGTTTGCAATTTCCTCCAAATAATCGGCCATGTTTCCGATAAATATCTTGCTTTAAATCAAAATTTTTTATTGGTAAAGAAAAATCTTGTTTTATAATCTTCATTGTTTGAATATCTCTATTTAAGTAAGAACATTTATATATTTCAATCATTTATATATAATGATTAAACACAATAGCAATACTAACATTCACTCTAAGAAGCGTAAGAGGAAAGGAAGTGGATTAATAAATTCATTAATTAATAAATTACCCATAGAACTCCATATCCCTTCATATAATTTTTGTGGTCCAGGTACGAAATTAAACAAAAGACTTGCACGAGGAGATAAAGGAATAAATCAATTAGACGAAGCGTGTAAGGAACACGATATCACATATTCGAAACATACAGATATTGAAAATAGACACGAGGCTGATAAAGTATTAGCTAAAAAAGCATTTAATAGATTTAAAGCTTCAGACGCAAACTTTGGTGAAAAAATTTCATCTTTGGTTGTTGCTGGAATAATGAAAGCAAAAAGAAAGCTTGGTATGGGAATGAGGAAAAAAGGAGGTCAAATATCTTTTAACACTGTTGTCAAGAAGGCTCGTAAAGGAATAGTTGGAAAAAAATTTAGTAACATTAAAAACATCGCATCCGCTGCATTATCAGCAATTAAAAATACAAAATCAAAAATACAAGTTCCAAAACAAAGAATTATTCCAATTCCTAAAACTGGTGGAATTTTACCATTAATACCAATCTTTGCAGGTCTATCTGCTTTAGGAGCCCTAAGTGGTGGTGCTGCTGGTATTGCTTCAGCTGTAAATGCTGCTAAAAACGCGCAAAACAAATTAGATGAACAAAAAAGACACAACATAGCTATGGAGAAAATATCGATCGGAAAAGGTCTATATATTCATCCTTATAAAAAGGGTTGTGGATTATATTTGAAACCATATTCAAAAAACTGTTAAAATTGCTACCTCGCAGACCCTTGACTAATGTAGATTTATTAAAATATGCTAAAATACTAAAGTTGCCAAATTTTAGAGGTGTCTTTATGAGAAATAAATTACCTAAGAAAATTAAAAAACATGAAACAGGTATTATTAATTTAGATAATGCAATGGGTGATGGTACTCATTGGACAGCATATATTAAGAACAATAGAAACATAGTCTACTTTGATAGTTTTGGTAATTTAAGACCACCAACAGAAGTTATAACTTATTTTCTTAGCGATGGTAGTGAAAATAATATTAAATACAATTATGATGAATACCAATCTTTCGATACCTACGTATGCGGACAATTATCTTTACAATTTATTTATAACAATGTGTAAGCGCAATTAATTTGTATTCTTATTGCAACCATCATGTC
Organism: Polydrusus pterygomalis; assembly: GCA_963969555.1. Classification (NCBI taxonomy): domain Eukaryota; kingdom Metazoa; phylum Arthropoda; class Insecta; order Coleoptera; family Curculionidae; genus Polydrusus; species Polydrusus pterygomalis. Next base: position 16,560,710 of record OZ018383.1, read on the forward strand.
GTTTACTATAGCTCTTTCTGACAGTTCCGCCATTCTTCAAGCAAATTTTCATCCGCCTATTTACTTAAATCCCGACTTATCTTATGTTATCGGTCTAACTAATTTTGAAACTTTTAATGCAATACCAAATATTGATGAAAGTAATAACAAGGTGTATTTTGGAAAAAATAATGAATTCCTAACGATTCCGACAGGTAGTTATGAAATGGAAGACATTAACAAATATCTACAAAACGAGTTTAAAAAACAAAATATTTCGTTTTATTTATATGCTAACAACAACACGTTAAAATCAGTCATTAATTCATCCGTCGATATTATTTTTAAAGATGGTGCAATTGGAAAAATTTTGGGTTTTAATAATGGAATTTTAAAGGGTGATGGATCTCCAAAAACATCAGAAAACCCTGCAGAGATTATAAAAGTTAATTCTTTATGTATAGATTGCAGTATCGCTGAGGGTTCCTATCTGAACGGAAAGCCTGTACACATCATTCACCAGTTTTTCCCTAATGTTAGTCCAGGATTCAAAATAATAGAAAGTCCTCAGAATATAATTTATTTTCCCGTCACAGTAAAAGTAATAGACAAAATAACAATAAAAATAATAGATCAAGACCTTAACATTGTTGATTTTCGAAACGAGATCGTAACAATAAGATTGCATATTAAAGAGGTATAATGGTTATACTTTATAATCAAAATATCACTAGTTTACCAACAAAAATAATTAAAAACTATAAGAAGAATATACATCATAAACCTAAGATTAGTAGCGAGAAAATCTTTCATAGGATAACATCTAAAAATAAAACATTTTTAAAATCATTAGGTCTTAAAGTTTTAGTATAATGGATATTCTTAACATAACACAAGATCTGTTTATAGATAACTCTATCGTACATTCAGAGTTTCATGCCTATGAACCATATTTACCAACAAAATTAGGAAACAATGATGAAATTACAATACCTATACATGAAGTTGAAAAATATACACTTCCATCCGAAAGCTTCCTTTATATAGAGGGAAAACTAACAAAAGATGATAATACTGTTTCTGAAACAATGAAATTAATTAATAACGGAATAGCGTTTCTTTTTAAAGAGATGCGATATACTTTAAATGGTGTTACAATTGATTCAGTGAGGGATGTGGGGATAACTTCAACAATAAAAGGTTATTTATCATATAATCAAAATCAATGTAATAAACTAAAAAACGCTGGTTGGTTCCCTATGGGAAACTCACAAGTGGTTGATGCTACCACTGGTTTCTTTAATGTTTGCATCCCTCTTAAATTTTTAATGGGATTTTTCGAAGATTATAAAAAAATAATTTTAAATGGTAAACAAGAACTTATTTTAGTGAGAGATAATTCTGACAAAAATGCTACACTTAATACTGTAGATCAAAATCCGAAAATTCAACTTACTAAGTTGACTTGGAATATACCGCATATATCAGTAGCGATTCCTCAAGAACTAGCATTAACTAAAATAATTGATAGAAATAGTAACATAACAATTGCATTTAGAAGTTGGGAGTTAATAGAATATCCGGAGCTACTTAAAACAGGTCGTCATAATTGGCCTGTCAAAACCTCTACAAGGATCAATACCCCAAGACATATAGGGATTTGCTTTCAGACAGATTATAGAGATAAGGCAATATCTGATATGTCACAATTCTCTGATATTAAATTGCGAAACATCAAAGTATTTTTAAATTCTGAAAGATATCCCTACAATGATCTCTATTTAGACTTTGAAAAAAATAAATTTGCGACATTATATGAAATGTTTGCAAGTTTCCAAAAATCCTATTATGGGTTAACGCCGGAACCAATTTTTTCTCCAAAGGAATTTAAAGAAAATGCCCCCATAACATATATCGATTGCTCCCATCAAAAAGAATCCATTGAAACAGGACCTGTTGTTATGAGAATTGAATTTGAATTACAAGAGGATCTAACTAACAAAGTATCAGCTTATTGTCTTATTATGCATGACAAAATATTTACATATAATCCTTTAACCAAAAACGTCAGACAACTCTAAGACACTTTATAAAATCATAGGTTTGCGGTTTGTTTCCATCATTATGATTGAGACGCTAGAACAACGATTATCATACTTTTTAAAAGAATTGAAGCTACTGAAACAAAAAATTCAAGAATACTCTGATCAGAAATCGATGATTAAACAATTTTCACATCTGAAATTATGAATTTTCTCATTCTCGACGTCCAAGGTTTCAAAATTGAAAACAACAAATTTGTTCCAAAGGAATTAGCTGCTTATGATGGAAAAAAAATATGTCACTACGTTTTTAAACCCCCATTTAACATGAAATATTTACCACCAAACTTGCAACAACAAGCTGTTTGGTTAATGAAAAATCATCATTGTCTTCCATGGTGTGAAGGATATACACCCATTCACAAATTTTCTGAAATTATCAAAAACCTAACAGAAAATGTGGATCGTGTGTATGTGAAAGGAAGTGAGAAGTCTTTATACATAAAAAAATACTCCCTATGCACAGTGATTGAACTTGACGATTACCCTCCTTTAACTGCAGAAGAATCATCATGTTTTTACCATTCCAAATCATCCTGCATCTGCGCATTATCCAACGTTTTTAAATTATATAATGATACAATAATGATTGAATAAAACAAATAAATATATTTATGTTTTTTTATTTATAAATTACAAATTACTTCCAAACATTTTTTATTTTATTTTTCAATACAATTCTTTACAAATTCGTTACAAGCAAATAATTCAACATCCTCTACAACACAATCAGAGAAAAAGTTTAACAATTCCAACACGCAACAAACATTTGCGCTGTTTAATATAGGTAAAATAACATCATGTACATTTTTTAGTAAATCACCATTTTTCATGGAAACTCCACTAACTAGAATATTATAATATTTCGAAAATTCTTGTGATTTTAAAATATCCAAACGATATTTAATCAGATTTGATAATTTAACTAATTCGTTTATGGTGTCACCAGCAAGGAAGATTTCGTTTCCACCGTCTTGTACAATCTTGATTATTCTTGACTTGTAATGGTGAACAAAGTGAATTTCATATCCTTTTGTCTGCAAGGGTTGCCATCCAAAAGTGTTAGAGCACATGAAGCTTTGCATATATCCTTCATTACTTAGAAGTGATATCCATTGATCTTCATTAAGGATAACAGTTTGGTTATACTTGACTCCGCCGAGTTTAATAACCGGTTCATATTTTCTCTCTAACGAAAATCCAACACTAACCCATTTGGATTTGGATTTGTTGAGGTAGTACATGCTTTCATTGATGAGAGCACCATTACGTTTCTGACTAAATTCTTCGTTCTTGGATTGTTGAGGATTGTAGGACATGGTATCAATGTAAAAGTTTGCCATTTTTGTAGGTTATGTGTAGACAACGTTTGTGAAATTAATGTTGATGCAACTTGAACTGTCTGCTTAAATAAGCAATAAAAATGTAGAGGGGGAAGCTGTAATGTGGGGGGATATAAATGATAGAGGAGCATTAGTAACATCAGATAGTAACCATGAATGAGACCAATGTTTTCCTTGACATTCAAGGATATAATTGCAGTTTTGGTTACATTCCAAAGGAGGTGTGCATTTATGATGGGATTCGTTGTTCAAATTATTTGTTTAAATCCCCATTTAAAAGAAACATGTTATCTGATGATGATTTAAAAGTAGTTAATTGGAGTGAAGAATATCATGGATTGGATTGGGATTGTGGAAATATTGAACTTAATGAACTTGATAGTATTTTAAAACATACCTTATCATACTACCACTCACCAAAAATTTATGTAAAGGGGAATGAAAAGTCAAACTTTCTCAAAAAGTTTTTAGATGAAGAATATATTTATAACATCCCTATTGGTCGAGAACCCAAACTAAGTAAATTCAAGACGATTCCAGAGTGTTATTTTCATAAAAATATGAATCCATGGCACTGCGCCTTAGCTAATGTGAAATTGTTATATCGTTATAAAAATTGTTATGAATAAATAAAATAGTTACAAAATATGTTTTACATTTTTTTATTTATAATACAAATATGCTTTAAATAATACATATCCCAACAAACACATAAACAATATAAAAAATATTATTACAAATATTATACATGTGCGTATATTACATTTTTCCATATGTAATTTGTTATACAATTGATTCCATTTCTCTGTTAGTGCATGCGATCTATTGGAATAATATATCCTTAACTTATACTCTACAGTGGATGAGTTATTTATTACATGATCATTTATTTTATAAGTAAACAATCCATTACTTATATCCATCCTTTTCCATGTTGATGGCCAACTATCATTATTTGCATTATTAATCGATAAACAAATAAATGTATCTTGAACATTGGGATTAACTTGTATGAATAAAGTATTGTTAATAAACGCTGATAGGAAAAGAACACCTACAGGTAGGACCATCATTTTAAAAATAAAATAATTTTGTTAAGTTCTTAGGTTTTATATTCATCGTGAACTAGATTTCGTAAAATATCGATAACATTATTAACATCAGGATCATCAGTTCTGGATTTATCTTCTAAAATGTCAATGTGTTTGTGCCCCCAAGCTAGGGTTCTAAAAGAGTCTTGAATTATATATCGTTTATCATCTTTTGGGGACAAAGCAACCTTATTTTTTAGTTGAGTAAACATATCATGTAGGATTGAACGAAATACATTCATTTTTCTAAACTTGGTTTCTGAATTTTCAACTACATCTTTATAATCTTGTTTAGTAATTAAATTTTGTATAACATATTTTTTCACACCTTTTGCTTTTTTTTCCGATTTATTTTCTAAATTGACGCAGTAAGCTTTTGCACCTGTACCATAGAAACTTAAAATTGGTTGACCTGCAAACTCATCTTTCATACGTCCTAATACAGATTTATTCTTAGTTATGTTATGCATATTACTTTCATTATAATTGGAAGTATCAAATTTATTTAAATTATTCTGAATATCTTCATAAAAGTTTGGCGTCTCTATTTGGAGAATCAAACTATCGGTATCAGTGTACAATAATATTGCTTTGTCGCCATATTTACTTTTGATGTAATCATAATAAAAATTATAAATTACTGTTTTTGATAATTCCAAGACTGAGAATCCAATATAAACTGGTTTGTTGTAATTCACCTTAACTCTTTCCATTTGTATTGCAACAAAATTTTCGTTAAATACTAATCGATTTTTAAAATTTGGTTTAGCTATCAGTGTTTGCGCTCCTTGCTTTTGTCTAATATTTTCCCAATGTGTGATTAATCTTATATCAACTCGCTTATCAATATTTTCCAAAGATTTACCATAAATAGCATTATTATATAATTTGTAACAATCTTTTTCTAACTTGTTTTTGGATTTATTTCTCATTTCAGTATTTAAATCAATGTAAGGTTTCAGAAATGCTGACTGTTTAAATTTAATTACTCTGTGAATTTTAGTTACATTCAATCCATTTCGAATAGCTTGTTTAAGATTTCGATAATGAATTACATATTTTTCTTTATTGTTTAAATCACAAATTAATTTCTTTTGTTTTGAATCTGGTGGACAAATATTTTCTGATAAAAATGGTAGTTCATTATGTTTTTCATGTAAATCTTGAGGATATTTTATATCTACTTCTAAAACATATCCATATTCACCATCATCATCAATTGTCATCACATCAAAAGTTTCTATTCCTTCCATTGACATCCAAGAAAAATCACTTATTGGGAGATATTGACTCATACTATGTCCATACAAGTTAGTTGCATCTAAATACATAATAAATGAAGTTGGTTTATCAGGATCATAATTTTTAAGACATTGGTTATTGGCTTCAGCTTTTCGAACACTGCAATGACAAATTCCACCTCTTATACTATTCTTAAAAAAATGTAACATATCAATATCAGTTAATAATTCCAATTTGACGTTAGTCATTTTTAACATAGCATCCCAACTTAAACCAGGTAATGTATAATATTGTGCAGGATCCAACTTAAAATTATTTATAGATACATTTCGAAATGCTTCAAAAAAATCTGTTAATATGAGAACGTCAGATAGTAAATAAATTTTTGTATAATCCATTAAGGTTTGACAATCAAATAAGTTCCAAATATGAGTCGCTCTATTGTAATCTAATGGATCTATAGATTCATCGCGTAGTTTATCATAAAAATCATCAATACTTGGAAGTTGATTCTCATACAATTTTTCAAATGAATCAACATAAGAATATGGGTACACTCCCTTTTTTCGAATTTCATTGAAATGGTTGGAATCTTGAAAATGTTTTTGAATTTGTATACATTGATCTGTTTCTAAACTTTCACCAAACGTTTCTAATGAGGATGCAACAAATCTAAATGAATCCAAAAATCTCATTTTAACAAATACATTTTTTTCTTTATTGTCTTTGTCTTTATATTTATCAACCAGAATTGATTTTGAAAATGAAATGTATTTCTCTTTGGTTTGTGCTAAGACATCAATGTCATCTTCTTCGCAACACAACTGCTTAATAAACAGGTGACTATCGTAACCCGTTAAATTATGAAAAAATATGGGGATAAAATATGGAATTTTGAAATTTAAGTTGCATATGCTATGTGCTGCACCTCGAAATTCACCAGTTAAATGATCATGATCTCTTACTTTTTCGTTTTCTTCAACTTGTTCGTTACATATATGACAAATATTGGTTGATTTATAAGTTGATTTCTGTTCATTTGATAGAGGAAGCATTTTTACTATAGGTTTAAGACAGTTATTGTAAATTCTATGTACATGATCTTCAATTCGTTTACAAAACTCCTCTGCAGCATCTAAACCAAAATAAGAATCTAATACTGATAGAGAGTCATCATATGAACATTTAATGAAATAAGAGAATGCATATGGTTCATGTTTAAAAGTGTTACGTGTATAGGAAACCAAATCATTTTCTGGTTGTTCAAATTGTAAAGGTTTTAAGAAACATTCGAAATCTGCATATATTACAAAAGGAACTTTAAGCTGTCTTTGAAAATTTTGAAACTGTAGTATATTTTCTGGTATATGTTGTCCGTATTTATTAATTTTGATATCATTGGTTGGAACTCTTGTATACAAATGATTACAATCATTTTTTTGATGAATTTCGAGTTTTTGTATGGAAGTAAAATAATTTAAGCAACCATCACAAAAATATTTTTTATGAGAATTTTTATTGATTTGAGATGATAGTAATTTTGACATATCTTTAATCCAACAGTAATGATTGTTTTCATCTTCGCTTATTAACAATAAATTAACATGTAATGGTAGTTTTTTATTAGTGTAATGCATGGGGCCAACAACTTCATATTTTTGTTTACTGTCTTCATAAACACACTCTAAACCGTAAACATTTACAGATATATGATTTAGGATCTCGAACTTTGATATATCTTTTAGCTTCATAGGGAATTCAATTCCTTGTAAATTTAATGCATTGAAGAAATTGGGATATGAACTCGTTCTTTCACCATGATTTTTAGCTGGGTACAACGCACTTATTACACTCCACGCAAAACAATATGGATCATTATTTCTTACATTGACAACTGCTTTCTTTAATGCAATTTGGTTTGGTAAAGAAATATATGAAGATGCTCCGATTGGATTAAATTTATTTATGTTAATTTCTAAATGCAGTATTTTTTCTAAAGCCCAACCTGACCCATTTTCTGCGAATATTGAAACTTTCTCTTTAATTTCAGATAAGAAATCCTTATAAATTCCACTTAAATCAATCGTAGATGTTATTATCTTATTTTTTGTATTAAATGATTTGGTTTCTATTGTTTCTTTTGATTGTAAAATATACCTACCAAATAATTCTACATTAATCTTAATACACTTATGTTTAACTAACTGTTCTGTAATTAAACTCACAAACTTTTGTTTCACTGTTTCAAAAAATTCTTCAATGTCTACATACTTTTGAGATGGAAGTAACATGTATGATATAATTCTGTTTTTAAACGCTGAAGTTAAAATTTTCACATTATTGTCACTTTTTAAACTGCTTTTATGATGGTTTGAGCGCAAATGTGCATTTAGTTTATTTTTCACATACCAAGTATTGCATTCCTTACATCGTGATAGAATAAGTTTAGGAATTGGTGGTTGATATTCTGATTTTTGCGGTTCCTCTATTTTTAGTTTCTTTGTTGGTATCTCACATAATTGTGTGTTGTTCTTCCTTTTAATATGGGATGATCTATTAGGACATGATTCCCTTTTATGTCTATTCACGTTTGATTGATGGCTGAATGTTTTATTGCAATCGCTGCACTGATACATCTTGTGTAACTAAACTGATCTTAACAATACTGTTCACAAATAACTATTAACTTTTCTAAACTGAACAACGACTGCTTTTTACAATAGCAAAGCAGAGATAACTAACTGTTGTGCTTGTTTATGGGATTATATATGTGGGGGGGATTCGGTGAATGGTGAAGTATGGAGAGGAGTGGGGGGAGGAGTGGGGGGAGGAGTGGGGGGGGGAGTGGGGGTAGGAGTGGGGGTAGGAGTGGGGGTAGGAGTGGGGGGTAGGAGTGGGGGGAGGAGTGGGTGTGGGGGGAATGGTATACTGGTAGGAATGGGTGTGGTGGTGGGGGGGATGTCTGCGATCCAGATCCATGGCGGAGTAGGAACGCTTACTCAACCCTACTTATCAGATACATGGTGATTAAAATTTATTTTGTAAAAAATAGACTTGTATACCAAACAAAATATAAAACACAAACACGTACCTTAAATTACACTAAAAATCACGTTACTAAAAAAATATCTCACGACTCTATATCTTTACTGCTCACACGCTGCTAAGGCCAGACACTATCTTTTCTGACTGCGTGCATGGATTGAAATAAGGTGCCAAATTCAAACGCAATTTGGACTTATTGTGAGTAGCCAAATGTTCCCTATGGCCGAATGTGGACCACTCTCCCCTACTCACCTCATAAGCTATAGCAAAACGTGGCATTTTTTTACTGCTTCCTGCTACTCTTCATACTCCTGCCCCCCTAAAGGCAAGGCACGCCACTCCTTTATTCCTTAAAGCTCTCCTTTAAAACTGTACCCCCCCTTGCCAAGATCATGAAAAACTAACAGCAATTTTACTAAACCATTATTACATAAAATTTTACTTTCTTCAAGGCGCTCGCTTTGTTTTCTCTTCCTGTTCTATTGTTTCGCAAAGCAAATTTGACTTATGGCACTGTCGAAGGGAATAAAAGATGGTTTCGCGGCGACAAAAACTTGCACAGACTTTCATTCAACGTATGCGTTATCAATTTAGGCAGTGACAAATTGCTTCTGCTAAAGAAAATAGTGGTGTTTTGTTTACGATAGGCCCAAATGACAAATTAAGCTCTTTTCTGTTGCCTAAATACAAACAATAATAGTGAGTGGTATAGTATTAGTAGTAGTAATAGTCGAATGCCAGGCCTATAAATAGCGCTAAGCAACTAGGTCAGCGTGACTTATTTTTAAATAGCAATTATTTTTCTTGATGTAGTATTTACAGTCTTATTGTTGCACCTCTTGGCCACAACAGACCTCGGCAAATTAGGACCTTATATTACAAATATCAAAAAAGATTTACAACAGAATGGTTACCCTCAAAACTTAAAAATCGCTAAGTAAAAACTAATACCGAAACGAAAGAGGAGCAAGCATTTCTTACAATACCTTATGTCAAGGGGATTTCTGAAACGATTAGAAGGATAACCAAAAACTGTATCGAAACAGCCTTCAAATCCGGAAATACGCTTAGAAGCTTTCTTACAAAAGTAAAAACTCCCCGTAATGAAAACACAATAAATTGTATCTATCAAATCCCATGCGAGTGTGGCGAACATCTGAAACATACCTACTCAAAGAGGTGAAACTTCGAGATCAGGTATAGCGGAACATGTATGGACCAACCAACATAATATACAGTGATCAGAAGCTAAAGTTTTGAACACGGAACAGCACTGGAGAAAACCAAAATTCGAAGAAGCAGCTTTTATAAATCAAAATACCCATATATTTAGTAAACCAAGTATAGATAACCCCAATATTTGGAAACCTCTTCTTGTCCAAAACCAGCATCTCAAACTTTTTTGCACATGTATTGTATTTAAGACAGTATCCTTAGAATTATAATTTAGTTTACACTACTTGAAAACGGTTAGAGATACTAACTAACCGAAACGTTGTGTTAGGTAAGAAAATAAAGACAATGGAAGTCCGACAAGGTAATTTCTTTGATAGGACCTTATATGTATTATTAAAAAGGCCATTCCGCAGTCTCTAAACGTGCCTTTAGACCGTCGGCAAAGCTAGGGGAGGGGGGGGGGGCAAGGAAAGCCTGCTCCCTCCCCTGATGGCCCTGGCCCCCCCCCATGAAATATTCAATAGAAAAAAAATTGCAATTACAATAATGTAAACAAGGGGCACAGGCTCCCCCTGAAAATTAGGGCTAGCTACGCCGATGCTTTAGACTCTAGGCCAAGGGGTTTCAAAACCCCACTGCTGTGCGTGATCTGCATTATTTACATAATATCGCTCCATTTATGGAAGAACGTCATAACTGAAAAATTATATTTTTTGGGATAAAATCATAATACCATTTAAACAATGTCATTGTATTCGTATGCAATATGGAGAACTAGAGCTTAGGAGGCCGATCGACAATGGCAGCATTTTCAAATTCTGTCCCGGTTTTTTGGTTAGTTCGCTATTGGCTGATAGATGCTCTCGCATCGCAAGTGGGCTGGTGTCGTCTTCTTCTTCTTCGTTTTTTACTTTTACTTTTGACAAATTGACATTTTATTTTCGAAATAACAAATAACGTTTGAAGGATGGAGGACTTTTGAAGACAAGACGAGACAAATAACGTTGTATTGTAATTGATTTCCATATTTATAATGAATAATGGTACAATTTATAAAAGTAGAGTTTGCTTTATTTCGGGGTATAAGACAGGAATATTTTTCAGAGAGGAAACGCAGCCAAATAAGTCTTTCCAGCTCCAAAGGTATAGCTAGAATGTTTAATACCCTGTATTTTAAAAACCAAGCATCGTTGGATCTTTATACCGAGTTTACTAATAAGTATAACAAAGTAAGTGTAAGTTCATATAAAAGTCCTTATTTGTTCCTTAAAGAAGTAATTTAAATAAAAATAGTTATCACGTCCATAAGAAACTATTTATTTGATAGCCCACATCGAACACGAGCGCCATCATACGGCGACTCGTAAAGCTGAATTACCGATGCTAATTTGGGACTGAATTCAATGCATTGCGATCGGCCTCCTACCTCAAGTCCTCCATAATATGCAAGAACGTCATAAGCGTTGTTCTACAAACAACCGATAGATGGTAGTGTCGTTTCAGTCTGTCTTAAAACCGCTAACTACTTTACACGGAAGAACGTCAATTTTCAACTTGTTTAGCGAGTGTCTGTATTGTTTTTTTTTTAAATTATTTTAATACTTACATTATAAAGTCGTCGTAGATAAAACTAATGCTCCGCATAATATTTCCATATGTTTAACATCTTGCTAGATCTTTATCGTTCAAATACTAGTCAACAACTTAACAAACATTTCTCGGAATTATTTGAAAGAGGTTTTTATAACAAACAAAATCAGATGAATTTGCTTTACAGAAATTTTTCACATATTGAATGATATCACGTTCTTTGACTGATAGATTCGCTGCATGCTTTTGTCCCTTTGAAACCATATTTTGCTTTCTTTGACAACACAATAAGTTAAATTTATTTGGCATGCCATCGCGAACAACGAAATAAATACAAAAATATGTCTGTTAGATTAAATAAATCTTGATTTATAAATCTTGCGGCTTGTTCAAAAGAAAAATTGCTTTAAATAACCCGAAAAAAAGGTGTTACTGCAAGACGCGTGAGTTCTTCTGTAGGCATGAGATTGTCTCTTACAAGTGACGAACGTTCTTAAATGGGAAGACTTCTAGATAGCATACCTTAGTAAGTTCAAAGAATATATTTTATATAGGTACCGTGCGAGCAAAAAATAGTTGCATCAAAGAAGGCTTGAATTAAAAAACTTAGGGCTTGGTTTAGATCACAATGATATGGGGACGATATATCTAACCAAATCTAGGTTAAAAATTTGTCAAATTCATATTATGACATGATATGCCAAACTAATGAATAATAAAATAAGTAGACAAATACAAATTTATTTTTGTTGTTGACAAAATTAACAAAGTAAGAATATACAGAAAGAAAAAGAAAAATAATTACATAAATTGCTGAAATTGGCCACCACCATGCTCCAAGCATACATTCACACGTCTCTTCATATTTTCGAAAGTATTGACCAGCATCTCTGGAGAAATGTTAACACATTCTTGGATAATCCTTTCTTGCAATTGTTCTAAATTTACAACTGATGTTTTGAAAATAGTGTTCTTTAAATGAGGAAATGCGTGTAAAAAAAATGTAAAAATATACAATATGTTTCATTAAAAAAATTAATTTGACGGGTTCTAACGATTTTTGGTTAATGGTTAAGTGGGCGGTATTCTATACAAAAGGGTGATTCATAATGCTGCTTCATCATAATGCAGTATGTATAAATAGATTTTTTTGACTATAATAACTACCTATATTTTTCCAACAACAGAGCCGTTAAAATTTAACGACGCTACATCCCGACGTTAAAGTGTTAATAAACCAATAGTTCGAGCACTAAAATACTTCCCATCCGACCAAAAACCCTAAACAAACACACCACAACACAAGGAAACCCTTTCTTACTCACGATTGTAAAGATTAAGTTACCAAAATTCATTCATTCATTTCTCAAGCCGTCAGTTTTGAATCATTAATTTGGGTTTCTAACTAGACAAGCTAAATTTCTGGACGTAAAAAGTTACGAAAATGCCGTTCTTCAGATCCCCCCATTTGTTTTGGGGATTTTAGGGCCTTATTCTCGGCCTGCTGGCCTTCATTATCTTACAGACGAAACGAGGGAAATAATGGCCCTTCTCTCTGAAACAATTTTTTCACGAGCAACTTTGAGACCCTTTTGCTAAAAGTTTTAAATAAGTTTAGCTAATTTAAATAGGCTATTCATTTTGTACATTTCAATTAGTACTTCCTTTTTGCTTTGTTTATGTTGTCATTTTGGAATCTACTGGGATTCATTTACCGGGTCTGCCTTTTAGCAGGTCTAACTTTTAAATTTTCGTTTTATATTTCTGATTGGCTTCATACTTGCTGTATAGAAATTCAAATAAGGCAATTGTTCAGCAGCAAGTGCATCAGTAATAGTTCCAAACATAATAATTGCAGTGGTTGTTTTGCAGTAAATATTAGCGTATGGTAATCTCGGAAGGTGCTTGGCTTCTCGGTCTAAAACATAGACAATTTTCCTTTAGATACGGACAGCTTATCTCCTGCGCAAACAAAAGTTACGTTTTATGGGTGAAAAGATACGTCCGAGCGCATGACTCGCCGGTCAGCTGCCTTCCCTCTGGTCACCTTCGGGCATGCGCCCAAAAGTCGTGTTATCGGCCTGTCCTACTTTAGCGACATGCTCAAAATACACTCCAGAACCAGCTCATAGATTTCTTCTAGTTTTCTTAGCTATTGTGGATTGTGGGTGTTTAATATTTACGGATTTCTAGTTTTTGTGTAGTTTAGTGAATTGTGTCTGATTGTGAGAAAATTAATTTTGTCAAATTTGCTGGTTGGTTAATTTTTTGGTTAAAATCTGTACATGCCGACATTAAGCTTTTAATAAAGCCAGTTTTCCACGGGTCAAGTTCTCGGACAAACACTTTGCAAATTCTTGAACAAGAAATTTTTCTTGAAAATGTTTTACACGTACCCAAGTTTTTGCCAAATTGTAAAAATCAATACAAGTTATATAACAACTAATATTTGACTTAAGGTTAGGTACGCGATAACACCTTAGATTGGTTATTTGCTGGTTTCGTTTGTTTTTATATTCGATTTTATAAGACTAGTTTAATTCACTTGTTCTTGTTCTCTTCCTTTTCGAACTAAAAACACGACGACGAATCATTTTTAAACCAGTTTTAAAAATAAAACCTTAAAAACAATTTTCTATCCATAAAATCTGATAGGTTTGCTACTACTAAAAATGCCAGAAATCACCACCTTTTTTCCCTACTTGATCAAAAATTGAAAAGAAAGTTAAATTTTTTGGCAATAATTTAAGTTTTAAAGCCCGGACCTGTCTATTTTCCCATTCGTCAAACGATAATGTTGTAGTGCGCATGACTAATAGTGTCTAGCTTTGTTTACGTGCGGGAGGCCATAAAACTGCCACTTTCGTGATTATTTTTTGCTTATCTAAAGGTAAATTGTCTATGGTCTAAAATCATGCCTGATATTATATCTTGTCATTTCCTTCAAGCCTTACGCTCATATTTTGTAAGTTGCACCACTTTTGCAAAATAAGACTCAACGCAACCTACATAAAACTTCTCAGTTTTGACAAGGCTTAATTTCAGATACATTTTCTTTAAAGTAGCGCCATATTAAATGTGTGTTTTTCTACAAATTCAAAATTGGGCTATTAAAATTTGGTCGCATGTGATGCAAAGTTTATTTGTTTTTGACCCTATATAAGGTAGCTCTATAAAATAAGTATTTTTGAAAACGTAGTTTGTGTCTGAAAGTAATACACCTTAATATTTAGACAAAAAAGAACACAGTGTCATCAGTAAATTGTTCATTAAGTGGAAAATAAATTTTAGTGGTGGGTAAAAATCAGAATTATCTTATGCAGCTAAAATTTTGCAAGTGGACTAGAAACTGCATTTAAAAACACTTGGTTTTATAACTTTTTTCGATATTTTCAAAAATAACCCCATTTTTGAATTATTTTTTGGAAAAAAATCAAATTTGACAGATAATGCGAATCACGTGACTACTATTTTTTTGCTTAATTTTCTCGATCGAAGCAGAACTTGATGCTAAAGTCAAATTTTGAATAAAGTTATTAATTAAAAAAATCCCATATGATGCGGACTTAGGACTGGTCACACTGTATATTTTACAAAATTTGAAACACATCACTGAAACGTCAACAAATAAAAAATTACTACACAACTGAATACGATAGAGCCTCGTCGTGTGTAACCATTTACATAAAAAAATTTCAAGAACGACAACGATAATACAATATATGAAAAATCTTAAGGCCTTTGCTCTACCGAAACCCAGGAAGAAATTAATTCGATTTTGCGAAGTGGGAAGCCTTTTAATTACATGAACTTACCAAATTACAGAGACCAATTTAAAACTTATATACACTTTCTAATCCAAACATAATTTCCCATCAGGTAGGTAAATGATTTTCCAAAGTCCGTGCGAGCGAAATTTCGCCGGCGTTAAATTGGAAAATTTCTAGGTTGCTTTAAATGAGAATTAGTTTAGTCGTTGGGAATAGGTATTAAAAGTGAGTTTAAATAAAGTAAAACGCTGCATCGGAAAAATTCAGTCAAAACTCTGAAAAGTTCCTTGAATGTTAGTCCATTGATGCCCAATTTTTTTTTCTTTAAATCCTTTTTTTTTACTGGGAATGCAATAAGGCCTTTTGCACACACTCACGGCCACCATCCTAACGGCACCGTTAATACGGTTAAGGGATTAGGCAGCATATTATTATGTGACAGTGGCGCACCCAGGGGGGGGGGGGGCAAGGGGGCCTTGGCCCCCCCAAAACCCCCAATGAAATGAAAAATTATGAAAGTGGATAAGTATTTTAAAAAGTCAATTTTCTTAGATTTACCTCACGGGCCTCGTTTGAGGGGGGCCAGGTGGGGCATTTGCCCCCCCCCCTCCCCCTGGAAGTTGACTTATTGACAAAAGTTGACTTATTGAGGTTTAATATGGGTTGATTGAATGTATGAATTTATTATTTCGAGTTTTCCTTTATATTTTTGTTATTACTTTGGGGTAGTAAAGACTTATTTTAATAAAAATAAACAGTTTTAATGCCAAAACGACTATGAATGTTTGAGAAACAATTTTAGCTCATTAAGTATTGAGCAAAAAATTGAAATTAAAATTAAGGGAAGACCTAAACTCTCGAAATTAACTTGATACATACCACAAAGTGTAAATCTAGGGACTTTATTGTTATTGATAAGTTTGCTGCAAATAAAAACAGATGAATGAACTTTACTTTTAAACAATGTACCCACTAATGAAAAATAAATTAGCCTTTTTATTTTTTATCTTATTTCATTTTCAATAGAATTGTAATAATTTGATGTTCAGATAGGTTGCAGCAAAGGGTTCAAAGAAAACGGTGTTTCATATTCAACATCAAACTATATTCTGAATCTTAGTTCATGTCGCCACATACATAGTTGTTCCACTTACGCTAAATGTTTATATTACATATTTGTTATATCGACAGTATTGTTATACTAGCTAATCATAATAACTAATTAGAACACTAATACAATATACTAATACAGAGTGTTTTACCCTCATATTACACCTCCCCGGGCAATTTAAGGAATTTACACTTTGTTTTCAAATGGAAATTCCTGCTAATTATAATATGAAAGTAATTAACTCATGTGAAATAATAACTATACTTATAACAAACATTTTCTTAGTCAATAAGAATTCAAGAAATGAAGAAAGAAAAGGAAGAAAATTAGAGTAGTCAGACCTAGAATAAATAGCAGATAGAGAAGAATACGAAAGTAGGGCCGGCCGATTCCTTACTACTAAATTATTACCTAGAATTTACTTAACTATGATATAACTTAGTTCTATTTTTGTGGATTACAATCTCCTTATTACCTTTCATTAGTTTTACATTTGGAGATTCATCCTCGATAACTAAATAAGGACCAAGAAAACAAGGACTTGCGATTTTGTTTCCCACTTCATTTTTTACCAGTACTAAATCGCCTTTTTTGTATTGAATGGGTTTAATTTTTTCATCATAACTTTGCTTTCTTTTAAATTTTGAATGTAATAAGTTAGCTCTTGCATCCTCATGAGCCTTTTGCAACCGATACTTTAACTCAATAGGGTAATTCTCAAAGTTATAAATGGGTTCTAACATATTATTTAGATTATTAGGAATCTGACATTTCTTTCCAAAGACCAGTTCAAAAGGAGTATATTTAGTTTCAGTATGGACTGTAGTATTATAAGAGAAACACCAATAAGGAATCCATGTACTCCACGCTGCATCATTATTTTCGGATTGAATTCTTAAATAGGCACCCAATACCTTATGTGAATTTTCCAAAGAACCAATACTTTCATGATGGTATGCCGTGGAATAAATTTGATTTATTTTTAAAAGCTTACAAACCTCACTCATAGTGGAAGAAATAAATTCAGAACCCCTATCCGTTGCAATTTCCTGTGGAATTCCATATCGTAAGATAAAATTTTCCACAAATGATTTTGCCACAGATACGGTGTCTTTATTTTTTATAGGATATGCTTCCACAAATTTTGTTAACTCACACTGTAAAGTCAGGATGTATGCAAATTCATTTACATCTGTTGGTAGTGGTCCTACAATATCTAAATATACTTTTTGAAAAGAATAATTGGCTGTCGACGTAATAACCATGGGCTGTCTAGTATAACGATTGCAATGCTTTTGTTTTTGACAAGTGTCACATTTTCTTACAAAGTCTGCAACATCGTTATCTAGACCTGGCCAAAAGTAATACTTTTTTATATTATTTGTCATTCTATTTATGCCTGCATGTCCACTTGTGGGAAGTAAATGAAAATCATTCAAAATAATTCGTTTCTCATCATTATCTATTATTTTGCTAGCTCCTTGTACAATATTTATACGGGGGCCCCCCCAATTAGGATTACTATTTATTTCCTTACCTATCCATTTAATAAACATTTTATTTTTCTCATTTTTTAAAATATATAATTCATTTATATTTGCTTTCTTAGTTATTTTGGCCAAATCTCTCAGCATTTCGTCTCGCGCCAATGCCGATCGAGTATTTTGACTAAAGTACAAACTAAGTTGCAATGGAACATAATAAAAACTCCCCAAGTGTTCAGTTATATCTTTTGACAATGTTTTTATTTTGGACGATGTCGTTAAAACTAACTCAGTGCAATTTTTAGGTTGTTTAAGAACTTCCACAATATCTGGTTGATCAGGCCAAACATTAAGGTTATCCTTGTCCAACACACAATCTTGCTCTTTCATACTCTTACACTGTCCTCTGGTCAAAACAGCAATCATGTCATTATTCATGCTTTTCAATTCCTCAGATGTCAAGATAATTCTTGATAATGCATCCGCGGTGACATTTTCACTTCCTTTCACATACTCAACGTAAAAATCATATTCCTCAAGGCCTAATCGAAATTTTGTTAACCGGCTGGATGGGTCAGTAAGGCTAAATAAGTATAATAAAGGTTTATGGTCAGTTACTATTTTAAATCTGCGTCCATATAAATAAGGCCGAAAATGCTTTACAGCCCAGTAGATAGCTAAAAGTTCTTTGTGAATAATAGGGTAATTTATTTCCGCTTTATTTAAACTTCTACTGGCGTACGCCACTGGTCTATTATTTTTATTTGAGAGTACTGCTCCAATAGCTGACTTTGACGCATCAGTTTGAAGTATAAATTCATTTTTCTCTGCAAAATCAGGATACTGTAAAACTGGATATTGACTTAGTGCGTTCTTTAGGATTTTAAATGAGTTGTTACATTCATCCGTCCATTCAAACCTTGCATACTTTCTGCACAATTTGTTTAGGGGTACAGATAGCTCCGCAAATTTCGGAATAAACTTTCTGTAGTAATTTGCAAAAGCCACGAAACGTTTAACTTCGTCTGAATTTTTTGGAACGGGATATTCGTCTAAAGCTTTTATTTTTTCAGGATCAGGAGATATTCCTTTATCACTAATAATGTGACCTAAATAAAGAATTTCTTTCCTTAAAAACTCGCATTTTAAGGGATTTAGTTTTAAATTTACTTTACGAAGTCTAGTAAAAACGTCCATAAGGTTTTTGTTGTGTTCCTTAAGATTTCTCCCGAATACTATTAGATCGTCAAGGTAAACAAAACATTTTTCGTAGTTTAGACCTGCCATTGCAACTGTCATTATCCTAGAAAAGGCACTGGGGCTAAGTTTTAGCCCCATGGGCAATCTTTTCATTTGCCATTGCCCCCGATCAGTTGTAAAGGCTGTCAATTTTCTACTTTGTTCATCTAGTTCCACTTGATAATACCCCTGACTTAGATCTAAATGCGAAAAATAAAGAGCTCCCGCAAGAGAATCCAAAATATCAACCACATTTGCAATAGGCCACTTGATATCTACTAAACTACGGTTTAAAAATCTGTAATCTAAAACCAATCTGCTACGTTTCTCTCCTGATGTTTCACTCTTTTTCGGTACCAGTAAAACAGGCGACGACCACTCACTCTGCGCACTCTCAATTATATCATTATCGCACATTTGGGAAATTTGCTTATTTATTTCCTCCCTCTGGGATTGAGGCAGTCTATAAGGTTTTATATAAACTGGTTGAGTGTTCGGTTTGACTTGAATTGACTGTTTATAAATATTTGTTACAGATAATTTATCCCCAGGCATATGAAATATGTCTGCAAATTTAGCACATAATTGATCTATTGAATCTTTCTCTTCTTTATTCAAGTAGGTAAGTTTAAGCATGTCAAATAACTGTTTTACTCGATTAACTGAAATATTTTGAGAAGTAAACTGACAACAATCATAATTGCTGAGCTTCTCAGTTTTAGGTAAGCAATTTCTCAAGCGTACTTCACTTTCCCGTGTATTCAAAATTTTAACCGGAACTTTCCCATTCACTGGTTGTGCAATCACTCCTGCTACAAACACACCCTGGCATAACTCACTTGGCATAACAACACATTCCTCATTTAACCCTGTCTCAAGGTACTGAATACTTTCACACCTTGCAGGTAACACTAATATATGACTACAACAAGCATTTAAGTCTAAAATAACATTCTTTCCCTCATTGAAAAGATCTAAAGTATTTTCCTCATAGTTTAATTTAGCTTTATACTTCCCTAAAAAATTTCTCCCAATTATACCATCTGTATGACATTCCAACGAATCAAATACATAAAACTTTTCCCTAAATTGTATGTTTCCTATAGCGAGATTTAAGTATACATAACCTACGGAACATACTCTACCACCTATGCCATTTATTTCAAGATTTTCCTTATGTAAAGGTATACTTGCATCTAAATGCTCTAACTTAAGCGCACACAATGACGCTCCCGTATCTACTAAGAATCCTAAACTTTTGTTGTTTACTCTAAAAGAAACTGAATTTGAGTAATTTTCGGAGTAAGTAAAAATATTATTATGACTATTCCCTTCTACTTTAGGGACGAAAAAATGTTTGCTCCCTAGAAACATCATACGGCAACGTTTCCTGACCTGCATTAATGTCTTGGTCAGCAAAATTTATTTGTCTCCGCGAATTTCCACGATAACCGCGAGTAAACGAACGTCCTCGGTGTCCCCCCTGAAAACGCTGACTTTGCGGATTGCTATTACCATTACCTAAGCGAGAATTATTTTGTTGATAATTAGAAACATGATTGTTATTTCTATTAGTTACGTTTCTATTGAAATTGTTATTAAAATGTCTTCCAGAGTTTCTAGCTCTGTTAAAACCTGCAGAAAAATTTCTGTTGTTTCCTCTTCCTCTAAACATATTGAAAATTTGTTGATTACTGCTTTGAGAGGAAATTTCTTCATCTTGCGCCGCTCTAATGGCATCCTTTAAAAATTCAAAATTTCTAGCAGATATGATTGTGCTGAGTTTATGATTTCTAAGGCCACCTGTAAACCTTTTTATAGCGATTTTTTCGTTTATTGGTCTTAAAATATCAAAAGCTCTTGAATCACCGTCTGCTTGAGAAATTGTCAGATTTACTAAGATATCTTCAAGATTTTTACCAAACTCAGAAACAGTATTATCGCCTTGCTTGGCGGAAAACAATTTTGCCTGAAGGGCGGTATCGGATTGTTTCGTTAAAAGATGTTTTTTTATGTCTCCTAATAATGAATCCATAGAATCGTAACTAGACTTTAATCTCAATTTCGCATTATTTGAAATTCGTGTTTTCAGAATGAATTTAATTAAAATAGGCTTGCCATCATCGTTAAGCATAGAATGATAAAATTCTGCCGCGTCGATTAGTTTATGTGTAATAGCTTCCGAGTCATCCATTACAGGCAAGAGGCTCGTGGCCACTTTCAGGTCAAAAGCCGACATATCTGAATGTATAATTTTCGCGTCCTGGTTATCCCGATTTGTACTTTCCGCGTCTTGGTTATCACTACTCAAACCTTCTGCGAATTGTTTATCAAAATTTATAATTTCCTGATATACTTTTTTAATTTTGTCTATAGTATTTTTAGAATATTCAATGTCTGCTTCGTCGAGTTCAGAATCTTTTATTTTTTGATTAATAGCAGAAACCTCCTCACTCAGTCGAGAGTAAATAGTTTTTGCTTCCCTAACTTTAGTTGAAACGATGGATGTTTTTCGTCTGTCGTAATTTAATTTTCCTAGATAAGTTCTGACATCTGCTAGAGAACTTAAAATTATGTTTAAGTTAT
Organism: Polydrusus pterygomalis; assembly: GCA_963969555.1. NCBI lineage: Eukaryota > Metazoa > Arthropoda > Insecta > Coleoptera > Curculionidae > Polydrusus > Polydrusus pterygomalis. The sequence goes on from OZ018383.1 coordinate 16,582,468, forward strand.
CTCCCATGAAAAATATGCAAATCTAATTATTTAAGAGCAAAGTACTTGTTAAAGAGGTCCCTATTTCAATACAATTTACTTAATTCTATAACTTACTTAGTACATTTTTTCTTTTTAATTACTAAATTGCTTAATTTTTTCCATTCTTTACATATCGCCTTGTTTCTTATGTCCATTTTCAGTTTTTTTTTTTCCCATAAGTGTAATAACCATCTTTATAATTATCCTAAAAAGAACCTAAAAAAAAAATTTTATACTGCTTCCTCCGTCATTAATTCATCCCTTGATTTTCTTAACTCGCTTCTGTTAATTTCTCTTCGAATAGTTTTTCGTAATTCCTTACGATAACGAAGAATCCCACTATATATGATATACAGGATAACGGCTACTACAAGTGTTAGTAAAAGGTACTCTGACAGCGAAAACCCCTTGTTTGATATTTCGCTCCTTGCGTCTCCATTCGAGGCCTGGTTGATAACTATTTCCTCTTTAGACTTGGCACTACCCATTTTACTCCATATCGGTGCTTTTCTTCTTATGGTTTTTTGGCTGGCAGGATCGCCATGTAATAATTTGATGTTCAGATAGGTTGCAGCAAAGGGTTCAAAGAAAACGGTGTTTCATATTCAACATCAAACTATATTCTGAATCTTAGTTCATGTCGCCACATACATAGTTGTTCCACTTACGCTAAATGTTTATATTACATATTTGTTATATCGACAGTATTGTTATACTAGCTAATCATAATAACTAATTAGAACACTAATACAATATACTAATACAGAGTGTTTTACCCTCATATTACAGAATAAGAAGGTAATCATAAATTTTTAAAATATTTACTATAATAATTATTGACCAAATTTGGGCGTGGTCTTAAAAAAATTTCGCCTGCGGCGCATTTCGCCTACAGCAGGCTTTTAGTACACCCCCAAGTTAACAAGTCACAAGCCGCCAATGCCCCCCCCTAAGAAACCGTTTAACGACTCCCATGACTAGGCTATTGCGATCTTCCCTGCAAGAGTACCTGTTAAAAAAGCTCCAAAGTTCTAGAAAAATGCGTAACTTAAAACTTTATTAAAAAATTTGCTTCCAGCACTGGTTAGCGGGCCCCCCTAACATAAAATCCTGGGTGCGCCGCTGTTATGTGACCTTTCACACGCACCGGCACCGTGTACACGGTTCCGTCCCACCGCGATGTCACCGTGAGCCCCCACTACAATTTACGGCGAGTTTAAGGTTTAATTATTGGTGCTTGCATATGTACCGCTCTTACGATATTTTCTTGGTTCATTGGCGGGAACATTGTTTTATTTAGTATATTTTATCATATATTTTTCGTAATGGTAGTAGATATAAATACGGATATGCTTATATCTTTGGTGGAAGCAAGGCCGGTTATTTGGGACAAAACAAGTTCTATATATAAGGACAGAAACTGCATGTGTGTGTGCCTGGAATTTTTGGAGGCCAATCCTAATTTTGATTGTAACAGCCAACATTTCCATAGGCTGTATGCACTTTATCATAAATGTATCTTGACGTTAAAGCAAATTTTTAATCGTTCGTGTAGGTCATCAAAACTGGATATGGACATCCTAAAATAGTTGAAAAAGTTTTTTTTTCGACGTCCCTCAACTGACCAAATAGTACAAAGAATGTACCAAATTGTTTCCTTCAAATATTGATGGGATGAACCCACAAAATTCTGTTTCGTGCCTTTCTTCGTTTTTCGATATGCATGTAAGACATTAAAATCGCCACAGCGCATCTATAATCCATATTCGAATCAAAATAGAATCAAACTGACGAAAACCGTGCATGTGTATAAGCAAGGGCGTCCGAAGGCACTTTTCCAAGGGGGGCAAATCATAATTGGAATTATTTTTGTTTCTAGCACTTCAACAAAATAAAAGAATAGAGCAAAACACCTAATACTTATATTAAAAAACAAAAAATAGCTAAACAAAATATTTAAAAATGTTCAAATATAACAAAAAAAAATACAACAAAAAACTAAGTTATTCAGATTTATTGGAGAAAATAAATGTTAATTTTCTTGAATCTTTTGCAAATTCATCGATAATTTTTTCAATTAAATGTATTTTTTCTCTTTTACAAATTTGCGATGAACACTCATCATACATAAACCGTCCAATCGGTGCTCAGTCATAGTCGAGCGAATCCAGGTTTTTATTCTTCTGAGAGTACTGAATGATCTTTCGGCTGTACATGTAGTTGGAGGTAAACAAATTGCAATAAACAAAGAAGATTTTTGAATTCCCATTTCATTTTATGCAACAAGAGTTCGTTTTACCAATTTTGTCAATTGAATTGTATCTCAATAAATATGTATATCCCAGTTAAATAAAATATCTCAAATCTACTTGGGCCAGGGGGGGGGGCAAACGCACCCCTTGCCCCCCCCCCTTCGGACGCCCTTGTGTGCAAGGATAACACGAACACGGTAGATCACGTAAATGGTGCCGTTAGGACGGTCGCCGTGAGTGTGTGCAAAAGGCCTTAACACTGGATAAATGTAACAAAACATTATACACTCCAGTGCAAAAAAAAAACGGGCGTAATAAAATTTGAATTAAGTTTAGGGATTTATAACTTTTTTATTTTTACTCCGATTTAAGTAATTTTTGAAAAAGCTATAGATACATTCATTATTTTTAATATGCGTATAGAAATATTTAAAAAAATGGTTCTTTGATATATTTATACAAGGATAATCGAAAAGGTGTTGTTTCTGCCTAGTGTCAAAACATCCTGTGGAATAATTAAGAAGCAAAAGGACTTCAAAATATCAGTTTTCATTAAGCGGCAAATATTCTTTGCATTTTGGTTTTTGGTTCGTGTCAATACGTGCATTTGTTCTCACCCAAATGCAAAATGATCTTGATGATGTTAATAATTTAAATTTTCCATAATTTTCTCATTGCTATTGCATTCAAAATAAAATAGATTATTAAAACGCAAGAAAACAAATGTTATTGTAATAATCAAGATTTAATAAACAAATAAATTTACGGAAAAAGGTGCGTATACCTACCTAAGATTTAAAAATAACATTTTCGCAAATAAACTTAATATAACAGGTAGGTACCAATATCAACTTTTTTACTTAAACACATCTCAATAATTTCTATTGCCTCCTCTAGCCTTTACTCCTGCCTGTACACGTCGGTTCATGCCTTTAGTCCGCGAATATTATCCTCGGTAATATTCCTCCATCCTCCATTCATGACTCTTATAGCGCGGTAGTAATTTAGGGCCAGTTGCTGGTGTGCGTGAGTTTAAATTACCTTCGTGTAATCTTCGACGAACTGTCCAAGAACTGACATTTTTATACGAACCTCGCGAAGTGGGTTTTTCGCCTGTACTGACGTCAAACGACGATTCCGAAGAGTTTTAAGTACAAGAAATCGGTCATCAATAGCTTTAGTTTTACGTTTCCTAAACCATTGACATCATCAAGATCATTTTCCATTTGGGTGAGAACAAATGCACGTTTTGACATGAACCAAAAGCCAGAATGCAAAGAATATCTGCCGCTTAATGAAAACTGATATTTTAAAGTAATTTTGCTTCTTAATTATTGCACAAGGTGTTTTGACGCTAGGCAAAAAAAAAAAAACTCTTCTATTATCCTTGTATATTTTGTCAAAAAACTAATTTCTCTTAAAATTTATACAAGCATGTTAAACCTAATAAATGTATCTATAGCTCTTAAAAAAATTATTTAAATCGGAGTACAAATAAAAGAATTATAAATCCCTAAACTTAATCCTCATTTTATGATGCCCGTTTTTTTTTGCACGGGAGTATATTAACGTAATTGGCAACCTGATTGGTGGCTATTGACATTTATATGTATTTTATTTTGAGCTACCCTTCGTCATATCATTGGAAAGGACGATATGCATTGGAAGAAAATTGCCATTAATGACAAGAAGTGACAGCTACAACTTTTAGGATCTTGGTTTCATACCCCTGCTACTATTAAGAAGACAGTGTTGCCAAGTGATCGCCATCAATACTCTGTTGTAGAGATTACCACATTTAACTTTGGAGCTGGTGCATTTTGAGCAATCTTGCTTTATCCACAAGAACCGGGTGTCCGTCATGATAATTGACTAAAACTGGGAGGATTAATTACACAAATCTTATTATTAGAAAGATTAACCTACGGATCAACTCGTTTCATTAAAAGTTATCTCCCAAACTTGAACAAAAAAAAAGTTTAAATATTTTAATCTTAAAAGTTGAAAAGCAATTCGGAAAGAAAATTAGAGTTAAAGACGTCTTTCAAGGCGCCCAAAAATATTTTATTAAGTAATTGGCGAGATATATAAATCACGAAAAAATCGTGTTCGGTTTTAGAAATCGAACAAAGAGTAAGGAATTTAATCAAATTGCAAATCTTGCAAAAGTTCGGAGAGAACGGGCGAGACCTCGCGAGAAAAAGGATTATTTAGCGATGCCAACGGCATATTGATTAACAGATGTTAAAGCTTCATTTAAGCTATCAGAATTACAAAAACTTTGGGAACTTTTTTTTCTGTTCATATTTTTCTTCTAAAACTTTAGCAATATGATATAGCGGTTACTGGGAAAGGACCAAAATGAAAGATATAACACAGAAACAAATAAGAGAAAAATATTCACCGATATACTTAATAAGACTGGGGATATTTTATTAATAATTGATCACCAACATAATCCAAATCGATCACTGTGACAGTTTGCCTGGAACCATAATGTGTCCAGTCGAAAATTATTTAAAAGGGAAAAGATGCACCCTTACAAGTCCCAACTACCGTGTGAGCAAAAATTATTTGCATCAAAGAGGGCTTGAATTAAAAAACGCAGCGCTTGGTTTAGATCACAATGATATGGGGACGATATATCTAACCAAATCTAGGTTAAAATTTTGTCAAATTTATATTATGATATGATATGCCAAACTAATCAGTAATAAAATAAGTAGACAAATACAAATTTATTTTTGTTGTTTACAAAATTATAAGACTTGCACTTTATAAGAAAATAAATTTAGCTTCTTCTTAAGAATAGTCCTGCATGTTTCATAAGATCTTCCCACTTTGCCCCAAGTTCTTCTGTTCTTACAGCCTGCTCCTTTTTTGTGCTGTATAAAACCTGTTTCCCTGAACACAGCCACGGTTCTTTTCAGGCAATGATGAAAATCCCCATCATTAAAAGCAACGCTAGGAAAATGTTCGTGAAAATGCACAAACCCAGATTGTATTGCCACTCATCATTTACTCTAACCCCGTCTCGAAAATACGCTTCAACCATGAATCTTTTGTGCTGTTTCGTAAAGCCCATCGGCATAACTGTAGATATTGGTCTGTCATTAATCCCTAGTGGATAGTCGGAGGACAGACACAAAGACCAGAAGAAGTTAATGTTTGAGCGAAAATTATAGGTCTTTGGCTATTCTTTATTGATGGAAATCATTCAAAATTCTCTGTCCAGACCTAAGAAATATCTGGTTTCAACAGGATGTCACCCCCGCTCATTTTAGTTTACAAGTGAATCAATTTTTGAACCAATTTGTTTAAAAATCAGTGGGTATGGAGGAGAGGCGAAATTGAGTGGCGTGTTATATCTCCAGACCTCACCCCTTTGGACTTTCATTTGTGGAATGATTTAAAAAGTAAACTTTACAAAAATAGCTCGGTAATATTGAAAATCTTGTATTAGATATGAAATAAGTAAATATTTTTAACGTCTTACGGGAATTGAGAGATAGGTTTGAGTCTATTGCCTAGCCAAGAATGACAAACGTTTTAAACATCTAATCACGTAGCTTTTATTCAATTGTTACGTATTTCTTATTGTCATTGTGTTCTTCTTAATTTATTAAATATTTGTCATTTCAAAGAATGTATCCATCAAACTCTAGATTGTGGAATTTGTCTTTTAAGGGACTAACTGATTCTTTAATGAGAGATGTTATATCAAGAATAAAAAAAATCGCATTTTTTTCGGGCTAACTGTGTCGTCCTTCCTAGCTATGTAGCTTTTAACTATATGGATGTGCAAATTTTCAAAAAATTGTATTCATTAATTTTTGAAATATCTGCATATTCCAAACTTTTTTGACACCCTGTATAGGTACGGTATATTGTAGTCTTGATCGTGTCGCTCGTTATTTTATTTAATATAGTTAAACAATGTATTAAGTCGAGTATACGTGGCATAAAGGCAATAAATGTATTTGTTTGATTATACGACTTTACCCAAGTCGTTCCCACATCCCCATTAATGTGGCAAGTTGGATGTTAGTTGCCGCTAAATAGCGTTTGGGGACTTGGAAGTCGGTTTATGTGTTAGCAAGGGCATATATTTGCGTAAAGTTTTTTTTTAGTAAACATTAGCTTTAAGGACTACAAATAATGGTAGTGTCAAGAAATGGTTTAACACCCCAAGAGCTCTGACTACAGGTCTATAAAAAAAGGATAATGCTTATTCCCCATAAGAACTGTTGTATTAAAATATCATCTCTAGGAACAGCTGTCGGGTCGGGGAATTAATTTTTTTTCTTAGAAAAAGGTTGGCAACCATTTGAAATGGTATTAACGTCAGTGCCTAATTGTATTATAGAGAGACAAGTGCGGCAGAGGATATCTCCTTTAACAGGTTGTGAATCTCAACAGGTGCATTGTTTTATTAAGATATATTATAAATAACAATATATTCCTGTAATTTCAAAGTTGGCGCGCGTCGATCACTGCGAAATTACAGTCAAATGGAATGATGATGCCAACTGAAATTAGTGGATGGCAACGAATAAAAACCAAACCAAAATCCCTATGAGCCAGTAAGAGTAAGAATAAGATATTTTTTCTCCTCCCTATAGGAAGGACTTAAGTAACAATTACCAAAAAGTTATCGATTGCCCTTGACGACGTATTGTAAGTCATCTTACCACCCTTGGGTGGTAATAATTTATGCCAAATAAAAACAATGATTTATAAAAATTTAGTAATATTAAGTGATATGAATAGTACAATTATGAACATTATGTACAAAATTTGGATAAATGTTATCTCGCTTTTTCTTAATTTGTGTCAAATGTTCTGACTCCATAATTTCTCCATCTTAAACCAAGTTTTCTATTACTCTTGAAGTACTGCAGGAGACTTCTGGCTTCGTTATATTGTATAAAATTTTATTTGCAACTTCCTTTTTATTATTGACGCTCTTCGCTACATAACTTTCCACAATAGTTGCAGATTTCCATCCGCCAAGTCGCTTGACGGCTAAGACATCAACTCCAGTATTCGCTAATAAACTGGCCGACGTTCTTCTAAGGGAGTGTCCAGTATACTCCTTAAAGTTCAGAAATTTAGCAATTTTACTTGGAATTAAAAAAATCGAGTTTTTCCCTACAGGCTGGTTTAAACACTTTCCATTTTGATATTGCATGAAGAAGCATGGATTAAAATTCGTCATGTGGGATCTTATATCAATGTAATTTCGAAAAAAACTTTTCATCGTCACTTTTAGTCATTATAAATTTTTCCATTTTTAGAATCAGGAATAGTAACAAATATGACTTCATGCCTTAATTCAACATTGTCCATTTTCATTGCACAGAGTTTACTAGAACGGCATGCTTCAGCAATTCCCATTATCATTACAACCTTCATCATTAAATAAATATTGTCGGGGGCTTTAAACGGGAATTTATTTTCATCTTCCCTGTCAAACACATTAGATTTTTTGGGTTTATATCCGTCATTTTTTCTTTTTAAAAATACTCGAAGTTTAGGATACTGGGAAATATCTATGTTCTCCTCTATATATGAAAAGGGTGGACTTCAGCATGAAATATTCACACCATAAGCTTAATGGTGACTTTAATACAGCAGATTTTTCATGAAAGTACGCCAAAAGCACGGTTTCTGAAACTGCAGTAGCAGTCTTTGTTTGGCACCATTTCTTGAAGTATTGATACGTTGCTTCATACCTCTTCCTCGATTTTTCTGGCACCAGCGACAGACAAGCGATACTTGCTGATTCTTCTATATCCATTTGGCTGTTATACAAATCAATAATTTCAATTTCTCTAACTTTTTGATAATAAACTGTCAGCTTGACGTTGTTGTTAAAATAACAAAGCTTATGATGCTATAGAAACCGGTCAAAGCTGTCCATAATTTCATACGAAAAGTATCGAATTATAGCTATTAATATAACGAGATTATTATACGATTTATAATAGTCGAGGACATTGCTAGGTGACGAGGCGATAGCCGAGTCATCCGCAATGTCCGAGACGGTGTTAAATCGCTAATAATCGAGTTATATTCAAAACTTTATCGTATCATTGACAACGGCGATGCGAAAATAAAAACAAAGTTTTTGACAATTCATTTTGGCATTTCAAAAAGTCATCATTAAAATCATGCAAGATTTTGATATTCCTGACGATATATTAGCTGCAGCCAACATTATAAGGTTGAACTTGCTTCCGGACAAATCTAAAATCCATTATGAAAAAGAATTTCGGCAGTTTTGTGAGTGGCGAAACAAAGTACATGTTCAAGGTGCAGAAGAAACGGTATTGCTGGCGTATTTCTCAAAACTCTCTGAGGAATACTCTGCTTCGTCCTTATGGCCGAAATATTCCATGTTACGAGCGACTTTAGAACTGAAGGAAAGAGTGGACATCGACAAATACGGCGCCTTAATACGTTTCATCAAGAAGAAAAATGTTGGATATAGAGCAAAAAAATCGAAAGTATTTACAAGAGAACAAGTCAACGAATTTGTGTGTTCTGCCTCAGACGAGAAGTTTTTAATGATGAAAGTGGCTTTTTTAATTGGAATTGGAGGAGCCTGTCGAACTAATAAATTAGCGAAGATGACCACGGAAGATGTTGACGTTTTAGAGGACAAGCTGATTGTTACTATTCCCGACTCAAAAACCCACAAGAAACGTATTTTCGCTGTGATATTTGACGGCGAAGTCAATCCTGTGCTTTTATTTAAAAAGTACGCAATGTTAAGGCCAGACCATGTCACTCACCAAAGATTGTTTGTATCATATAGAAAAGGGAAATGTACGGTATAGCCCTGCGGCATTTATTTCTTCTCTAAAATACCTCAAAAAATAGCTGACTGAGTATCTCTCACTTGAAAATCCTAATTTGTATACTGGTCACTGCGTTAGAAGATCTTCGGCAAATTTTCTTGTTAATGCTGGAGGAGATATATTAGAACTACAAGAACTTGGTGGATGGGAATCGTCGAAGGTTGCTAGAGGGTATTTAGAAGAAAGTGTGACCAAGAAAGTTTCCATTGCTCGCAAAATTCAAATCGGCGATGTTTCCGGCAGTGGATTAGGTACTGGGGAACCGCACGAAATCGAAAGGAGTGCTTTCTCGGTCATTAATCAGTCTTCAGAGGGCATACCTAAGATCGTGGACGTTAAAGACAAAGGTGTATCCATCAAATTTGAAAACTGTCAAAATATTGTTTTAAATGTTCATGAAAAATAGTTCTAATATTATTTGGTATCTAACGTATTATGCTTTCGTAACTAACATATTAAATTATGGTAACTAATATATTATGAGTAACTAAGGTTTTTTGAAGGTTTTAGTATGTTTATGATGTTAATAATTATTAATAGATATCATATAAAAATGACTTAATCTTCAATGATACGATAAAATTAATAAAAATTCAAGAATAAATTCTGCGGGGAGGAGAAAAAATGTTATATTTTCACGGGATGTAACTATATTTACTTACATCCCTTGTAGTATAAACAACTATATCTTTCTCTCAGAAACATTAAAGCACACCACACAAGGATCATTAAATTGCCCATTATCCGGTTTATTTGAAAAATTCACGCACAATTTCATTAGGTAAAGTTCGAAAGTGGAATAACACTTTCTCAGTTCAGAGGTCCTTAAATAGCCATCCTTTTTAAAACTCGGCAAATAATAATATACCCAAAAACCAAAGCATTTATCAAAATCACCCCCCTGGAACACGGGTTGTCTGCAATACACAAAGGAATATGTATATAATGGCATTTAAATAAGGGTAGATACAGATAGGTAGACATTTTGGGAGGGTTAAAGCCCATGGGTTGCGAAATTAGTATTTAATTAATCTTCAAGCCTACAGACTGGAACATTTCAAAGTTATATACCGGGTTAGTTGAAATAACCGGAACGGCTAATTTTCTTCAAAACTACCACGGCTAATTCAATGAATTTTGGTACAGGTGGATAACTTAAAAAATTGAATTGAAAATTATTGACTATTGCGATGTTGCCAGTTTTTTAGTTTTTTCTGTAACTCAAGGAATGTTTTTTTTTTCAAAAGTTACACTACTCTTTTTTTATTGAATTCGATTCCTTCCATCAAAAGTGAGAGTGGGGGATTACCTGCCCCTTAAGGGAAGTATCAAATATCTCGGAGAGTTTCTGATTTGAACAGGAACTTGGAGGTTTAAATGAAAGATAAGACGTCCGAGAACAAAATATATGGAAATTAGAAATAAACAAAACAGTTTAAAAAAAAAGACAGAATTTTAAATATATATACTGGTGGGCCGGTTATACCAGCAGCCTGGGGGTAATTTCAGCCAAAGGCCGCAATTAACCAAAATTGTTTGTACTGGCAAAAATCGCACATATAGGTTTTCGGAAGTCCAAGACGGCCTTGTGGTTTTTTGTCTATACGTCCGCGGCATCTGAAAACAACCGAAAATTTAAAACAAAACTTCATGGGGTAATACCTAATAAACTAAAATATAACACATTATTTAAATATGCCTAAACTTACGTCGTTTCTAAGCAAATTAAGTAAAAGAAAACAGAATTTAATTTATTTGTATACTTGCAAACTATTTTTACAACTTACCTTTATTGAAATATACAGCCTTAAATACACACCTTTCTTATAACACCAAGAGGTTTTTTGTACAACTCTCTATAAAAATTATACAGCTTCCTCTAACACTGCCTAAACGATACCAACCGTTAGATTTGTGAACATGCTTGGTAGGGGTAAGCCGCGCTAAATTATTTATCGGAGTGGGAGAAACTTGACGGCCTGAATAACTTCCACGGCCGGTACGGCCCAAATGCCAAATTTTTTTAGCGCAGCTTTAGCGGTTTCGAAGATATTAAAGTGTTTCGGTACTTTATACTAACCCAGTATATCGTGGCAAAATAAAAATGTACGCCGGCCACATCTCAAGAACCGTTTTGTCACGATTTCTGTACAAATAACCACCTTGTGTTAAATTTTAAAAATATTTATAAGAGTAGAAAACTTAATGTAAAAATTGTAAAAGGAAAATAGAAAGAACAGGAAATATTGAATCTTAATTTCGAATCTAAAAAGAAAAGCTTTATGTAAAAATCTTTTGAAGAAAATTGTGTTAACTGCGGTACTCCTAAATGCCGTTTATACTTACAGCTTTTAAAGTATTAAATTATTTTATCGAATGAGTGAAATAAAATGGACCTTTTGATTCCAATGACTGCAAAAAATGAATAAAATAATTCAGCATTACGTTATTAATGGCGGTTGCATCGCCTTGCTTAAAGTTAAAGATTAGCTAGGGAAACCTTATACTTAGGCTCACCTTAAATTAAAATGGAATGCACCGGGTCAATACCCGTAAAACTTAGCTAGGGTTTCAAGAAGTTTGACAACGGCGCCAATCTGGTAATTTTTTTAGTAACTTTTGCACCGAATCTTTTCTCCCCTAATTGTTTTGTCGTTTCATTTTCATTCGTCATCCAAAATCAAACCACATAAAAAACGGTTCTATCATTTCCAGTAGGTAGAGCGATGTTTCTTTTGAAACACGAAATCTTTGAAAAAACGTTTTTTGGTCAAAACTGTTGAAATAATCAGCCCTGTTGTACAGTTTTCTAGGCAAACCAAAAATAATCAAATTAATTTCGTCGACTTCATCGTCATCAGCAATGAGTTCTAATAAATCCATTTTTCCTGTTTAGGTTGACTTGGACTTGACTGACGTTTAGGTTATATTATTTTTATGTCAATGGTTTAAGGTTAGATTTCCAAGATAAGCCGAATAATTCTGGAGCTTAGCTTTGTTCGACTGGAAGCCAAGCTTTAGGCAAAAAGTCAACGCGTGCAAACCAAATTCTGGAGATAAGGCGAACTTTAGATCAAGTAGCATCTAATCCTAGCGATGCAAACGGCCATAAGTTCTCTTAAAACCCTTCGGTGTATTGGTTTTTATCAAAAAGGATTTATAAAGTATAGTAAAAACAAGTTTTGATATTGGTAACTTCTTGCCTACAAATACCATATTAACACGTCAATTTGTTCTTAAGCAGCTCATTAAATTTTCCATCTCCCCGGTTTAAAAAAAAAGTCATTGAATTGCGGTTTTCACGCCTATACACTGAGGAAAATGATTTAAGACAACAACTTTGCTTTCTCTTTCTCTACAATTAAGAAAGCAGAACAGCGTCCCCAAAAATGAATTGTATCCGTTAGAACCTATAATCCAGAGGGCGTTGGTGGGGGTTCGTAGCGATCGCAATCGCCGCGCGCCCTAGTATATGTATTTTTTGCGCAGGTCACATCGTTGTTCGAAGTCTTCTAGCTGTCCTGTCTAGACTTAAATTTTATTGATCGTACCAATACCTGTTTCACTTAATTTATTTTTACTTTGTATTTAAGTTTTTTTAATCTTTGCATGTTAGATAAAGCAATTTCTTATTTCGCATAATCCATCATTAGTATTGGACTTTATAACCTATGGACGAATTTTATCATCTCAGTAAACCATGTTGCATAATACCTATATAATCATATGCAATGTTGAACGACGAGAACACTATCACACTAGAAGCTGTTTAAATATTTGAGAACTACAGTACTGATTTTTAGTGGTAAGTATATGCTTTATTAACCGTATCGAGCAAAAAATTTTCACAACTTTGGTTTTACTTATCAGAATTTGATAAATTTGAACTCGCTAAATAGGGATTCTTTATTTTATTAATTTAATAAAAAAACCCAGTCGTTTTAAATTCTGTTGCGACAAAATCAATAATTTCTTCATTTTTCTCAAAAATTTTAAATGCAACGATATACCTACCCATCTTTTTAACTTAAGCAAAAAAGACGAAATTAAAAGAACACTGAGAAAAAGCCTTGTATTCCTTATAAAAATTCAGCAGAGCAGCCCAAAGATGTCAAAGTGAAAAAAATATAATTTTTTAAATGTCAGAATTTTTTTAACGGTGGCTTCTACGTATAAAAAACATAATAGCAGCCTTACTTTTTAGGCACCCTGTAGAATCAATAATAACTTTACGTTATAGGCCATTTTTCACCCTGTATACATGGATTCGTTAAAATTTCTATAAGCATTAAGCACATTATTGTTTACTCAGGAAATAATACTAAAATTAAACCATACACATCCAAACTGATACCCTGTATAAAGCAAATCTAATGGATTCGAGTAGGATTATTAACTAAAATAATTTTATTTAATCCAAGGCCGTTCGATTTTCAAACTAACCTCTGTAGAGCGCAGGTGACTAATTTATTTTGTATTAAAAAACTTAAATATAACTTTGTTTGTTTGAAGGTGGTAGCTGGTAGACAATGAAGTAATATCAAAAAAATTACCTTGTCGGACTTCCATTGTCTTTATTTTGCTACTTAACATAACGTTTCGGTTAGTTAGTATCTCTAACCGTTATCAAGTGTAAACTAAATTATAATTCTAAGGCTACTGTCTTAAATACTATCCATGTGCAATGAAGCTTGATGACTCCGCCTATACGTGCTTATTGGAGTGTGAAGTTTGAGCTGTTGATTTTTGACAAGAAGAGGCTTCCAGATATTGGGGATATCTATACTTGGTTTACTAAATATATGGGTATTTTGATTCATGAAAGCTGCTTCCTTGAATTTTCGTTTTCTCCAGTGCTTTTCTTTATCCAAAACCTTGGCTTCTGACCACTGTATATTATGTTGGTTGATCCATACATGTTCCGCTATACCTGATCTCGAAGTTTCACCCCTTTGAGTATGTTTCAGATGTTCTTTAACTCGTACGGGAAGAGGTCTTTTAGTTTCTCCAATGTACGATTCGCCACACCCGCAAGGGATTTGATAGATACAATTTTTTGTGTTTTCATTACTTGGGGTTTTACTTTTGTAAGAAAGCTGTTTTAATATTATAGTTTTTGGTTATCCTTCTAATCTTTTCAGAGATCCCCTTGACATAAGGTTTTGTAATAAATGCTTGCTCCTCTTTCGTTTCTGTGTTAGGTTTTTACTTCCCGATTTTTAAGTTTTGAGATGGTATAAGTTACAAAGGTTTGAGGGTAACCATTTTGTTTTAAATCTTTTTTGATGTTTGAAATTTCAATATTGAGGTCTTCCGGATTGTTGGCAACGTTAGATGCTCTGTGATAAAGAGTTTGAATTATGCCCTGTTTTATGGAGTTTGAATGATTCGATCCGTGATTAAGGTATTGCCCGGTGTGAGTGAGTTTCCTGTATACTGAAGTTTTTATGTTATCAGCACTTTGACGAGACCATCGAGAAAATTGTAGAGTGGAATGTTTTTCTGTTTCCATGGTAAATTTAATGGATTTTCTTTTACTATTAGTATATAAGTAAAAACTAATACAGAAACGAAAGAGGAGCAAGCATTTCTTACAATACCTTATGTCAAGGGAATCTCTGAAAAGATTAGAAGGATAACCAAAAACTATAATATTGCTCACCCCTTCCGATCCCGCACCGATCCGTTCTCTGGAGCAAAATCGGACCGGAGTCGGATCGGAGTGGTGTATGACAAGTGTGTCCCGGCCTTAATACCGATCTGAGTATCTTGCCGCTTTGTCGTATTAGGTCGCCTGTCAGCTGCAGTGTTGTTGCCAATATGATGAATATTAGCTTGTTTAAGGTAATAGTTCGGTAAACCCATTAAGTGTATCTAAAGTGTTAGCAGCTAACGCCTTTATTAAAAAACAATTTAACAATAAAGATAACTTCTATTTTAGCCATATCTTTTGGCCAAATGTTATTTAACTTGTTGAAGGGATTCCATTATTTTAAAAATAAACGAGTTGGCCCAACTCAAACCTCATTTCAAATAGCTTTTCATATTTTAGCGGAATTTGTGAAACAGAACGAGTGCTTTAAATATTTTAAATGGAAATAGCCCACTTAGAACTCTATATTTGAATTAAGTTGAATTAAGTGGACTCTCCTGATTTTATTTAAATCAGCGGTTGCTAATTAGAAGATGAAAGGTGGATTAAATTAGAATAAAATTAAATCCGTATAAGGGAAACTTTTGAAGCCAAAATGTGATAAATAGAATTTGTAGTTTAACAGCTTTTGAAATGCCCTCTAATTAATAGAATTGGGCCGAGTGCAGCGACTCTAGGATGAAAATAAATGGGGACACTACGGGAAAATAAGGACACGCACTGACCTAATCAACGACGAGCTCTTGGAGAAACAAACCGATCGCATGAGAACGATCTACAACTTTACATATGGACAAAAGGAATACCTTTTACTACCCATGCCTTGGACCAACCAACCAATACATTTCAAAACGTACTATCAATGATTGAACAAGCCGTATCTTTTCTAATACACTGAACTGCAAAAAAAGTGACGCACCCAATATTTTGTGAAAGTTTGATGACTCGTAACTTTTGAACTGGTTAATCGATTTGAATGATTTTTTTTTTATTTTATAGAGTTAATCTTTAGGATTAATATACATGTTGAATTTTGTTTATTTCTTATGATTTTGTAATGTTTATAATCTAAAACAGATATAATTGTTTTTTTCAGAAAATTTAGAACACCCTGTGGATGGTGTCAGCATTAAATTTTGTTTTAAGCTAACATGCTTATTAAATGAACTATTGTTTATCTTTTGTTTTTTGATTTTGATTGTGTAGGTCAGGAAATACCATCGTATTATTAAAGAAAAGTACTTTTCACTCTGCATAAAGGAAAAACACTGTCAACAAGCTTTATTAACAACAGAAACAGGAACATATGAATCAAAATGTAAGAAAACTACAACTTAGTACCGGGTGTTACCCCTCTTGCTCTAATTAAAACCTCTATTCGCCTTGACATGCTATGGATGAGGTTGGAAATGGTCACCTGAGGAATATTATTCCACTCCTCCACTAGAGCTTCTCCTAAGGCATCTAAAGTTTGCGGAACCCCCTGGCAAGATCTAACTCGCCGCCCCAATTCATCCCACAAGTGCTCGATCGGGTTCATATCTTGACTTTTTGGTGGCCATACCATTGTTTCTATGCCGACTTCATTAAGATATGCATTTACAATTCGGGCAGTATGCGGTCTCGCATTGTCGTGCATAAGAATAAAATTGTTTCCAATAAAATGTGCATAAGTAACAACATAATCCTGCAAAATATTTTCGACATACATATGCGCCGTAAGAGCATTTCTTGGTAACACACAGAGTTGCCTTCTAGTGATATTCCTCCCCATATCATTACGGATCCCCCTCCATAGCTTTCTCTTTCGCTGATTAAACTTTGATAGTATCGTTCTCCAGTTCGTCTCCAAACTCTTTGACAACCATCAGACGAAAACAAACAAAATCGAGACTCATCGGTAAATAAAACCTGAGACCATTGTTGCTCATTCCAACCTCCATACATTCTACAAAAGTTTCGGCGAGCTGCACGATGCCTGACAAGTAATCTTGGACCAGTTGCTGGTCTCCTAGCTCTTAAATTGATCTCTTGTAACCTTCGACAGACTGTATGATAACTTACATCAATACCGCGTATTTCCCTCAACAGATGGTTTGTTTTTACCGCAGTTTGATAGCGGTTGCGTAACTTTTGCGTTTGGATAAATCGATCATCAAAATTTGTTGTACATCTAGGACGGCCGGAACCTACTCTTCTATGATACTGGCCTGTTTCTTCATATCTTTAAATTGCGCGACGTCCGGTAGCTTCACAAATACCAGCGGCCCGAGAAGCATATCTCTTACTTTTGCCTTCTGCTACTACAGCGATGATACGAGCGACTTGTTCTGGTGCAATTTGTTGAGGCATTTAATTAAATTACCGCACCAAGAGAAAATTCTTATTGACAAACTGACACACTGACGTTTCCAAATTATGACGTATAGAATCAAATAAAAATCTGTAACATATAATTCATCGCCTACTTACCATTTAAACACACGGTTGACAGTGTTTTTCCTTTATGCAGAGTGAAAAGTACTTTTCTATAATAAAACGATGGTATTTCCTGACCTACACAAGATAGGGTCATGAATCAAAAAACAAAAGATAAACAATAGCTCATTCAATAAGCTAATGTTAGCTTAAAACAAAATTGAATGCTGACACCATCCACAGGGTGTTCTAAATTTTCTGAAAAAAACAATTATATCTGTTTTAGATTATAAACATTACAAAATCATAAGAAATAAACAAAATTCAACATGTATATTAATCCTAAAGATTAACTCTATAAAATAAAAAAAAATCATTCAAATCAATTAACCAGTTCAGAAGTTACGAGTCATCAAACTTTCACAAAATATTAGGTGCGTCACTTTTTTGCAGTTCAGTGTATTAGCCATTGTGTGAAAAAAATATAGTTAATTCAGCTAGAACAATGATGGGATAATTGTGCATTGTTTAGTTGTATAAATAATCCGCCATCATTTTTATTTATGAAATAAACTTATTAGAGCAGTATCAATGCGTTGAACCTTTTTTTTATTATAAAAATCTATCGCCCCTTGTAGGACCTCCGTGTTACTATTATTAATTAATGGCAAATAACATATCTATCCAGATACCCAATTTATCAAAAATATAGGATGGACGTTAAGCTTTTCCTGTCAAATTTTCCGCAAAACAGCAATTTATTGACAATATTTCGTGTAAGCATAATGAACGTTATCAATTCATCCATTTACTAATAATCTTCTATTATAGTTTGTTGTGTAATAAAATTAGTGGACCGAATATTAATCATTATTATTAATTTAGGACACATTGTTGGGTTTAATTAAATGAATATGGTGGTAACTTTCATAAAGCAGTGTCTACCATATGCATGGCTTGGATATTTTTACAAACCCTTTTAGAAACATTGTCAGTCAATGGGTAAAACAAATTATAATTTAAAATTTTTTAAAATATTACCTTTAAATTATAAGAGTTTATTTATTTGAGGTTTCAAGCTAAAGAATTTAAAATACATAATTTTTGCCAAAATATAATAATTTTCTAGATGATAGAAATTTTGGTTATGTTGGGATGTGGAAGTCATACGGAAGTCCGTGATATGTTCAATGAAAAATACACAAATCGCAGGCTTATTAACCAATCGACAGTGTAAGGTAGCAATTAAGTGGGGACCTTTTCATAATTCCATAGGGTTATTGGACGATGATCCCGATTGGCGAGAGTAATTTTGTGAAATATTGGATGTACTAACAGTTAATCACGGCCGAATTGTTCAAAGAATTTGTGCTTCAGATTTTCTTTAAATGGTAAGGTTAACAAACCAATACTGGTCATAGCAAATCACACCCAATATAATGAAAAGGTTAATGTCTTGGTGAGCATTGTTACAAATAGGGTAATCGGACCATTTTTCTTGTTCTCGCCCCGCTATTTCCAGAGGATATGATCCTGATTTACTAAGTTTAATTTTATTGTTTCAACAGAATGGTGCTTTCTCCCATTATGCTGCTCATGTTAGGGGCACTATAAAACAATTTTTTTGACGCAGTGAATAGGTAGACGGGCGTCAATACAGTGGCCACCCAGATCGGCCTATCTTAACCCACTGGACTTTTTTCTGTGGGGCTACGTCAAACATGTAGTTTATAATTCTAAATCCAACTGGATAGATACACTTAAGAAGTCCATTCGGACGAGTAATACGAGAAATTTCTCCACAAGGAGTACAAAATGTACAGGGTTATCCAACCAAGACTAGACAAGGCGATTTTTTGACTTTTCCTGTACTTTTATAAAAAAAACTGAAATAGCCATCTTAAGTCATTTTCTTCCACGAATTTGAATATCTTCAGCAAAAAACAATTGAACATCAAACAAAGTACTAGGGGTCACTTTGATATTTTTTTAAATGGAACACCCTGTATATTTTTACATTTTTAAATTCCACATAAAATTATAATTATTTTTTATTAAATGCACTATTAGTCTATACTTCATAGTTTCCGAGATATTGACTCTCGAAAAGTGACATTTTTGAACTTTGACAGCTTATAACTTTCTAACAGTACGTCTTAGAGCAAAACGGCTTACATGTCCCTATCTTCAATTTTTATTATCTTCCCAAAAAAATCAACTTCCAGTTAAACCGGAACAACTATATTTCCTTCTTTCGAGTTACATCCGGTTTAACCGGAAGTTGATTTTTTGGGAAGATACTAAAATTTAAAGATAGGGACATGTAAGCCATTTTGCTCTAAGACGTACTGTTAGAAAGTTATAAGCTGTCAAAGTTCAAAAATGTCACTTTTCGAGAGTCAATATCTCGGAAACTATGAAGTATAGACTAATAGTGCATTTAATAAAAAATGATTATAATTTTATGTGGAATTTAAAAATGTAAAAATATACAGGGTGTTCCATTTAAAAAAATATCAAAGTGACCCCTAGTACTTTTGTTTGATGTTCAATTGTTTTTTGCTGAAGATATTCGAATTCGCGGGAGAAAATGACTAAAGATGGCTATTTCAGTTTTTTTTTATAAAAGTACAGGAAAAGTCAAAAAATCACCTTGTCTAGTCTTGGTTGGATAACCCTGTACAACAGGAATATTTTGTCCGATTGATCTACTGCAGAACTTTTGGTGGAGGACATTTTCGACATCTTATAAAATAATTTCTTTCCATACGTTGTCGTTGGTCAATTCTGTTTTAAATAATTATTTGTAAGGGGTTAAAGATAGGTATAGGGTATGATTTATTAAAAATGTCTAGAATTGATTGTAGAATGTAAAAATGTAATATATAAAAGGCTGATCGCTTTCTGTATCATATCTGTAGGTATGTAGTTGTTAACGAATTTTTATTAAATTCTATTTGGTTGTAAGCAAAAGTTAATTGTCTATTTTTAACAAAATTACCAAGGATCAAAGTAAAAGTTGCGAAAAGCTATAGAAAAAAGTACTGATGATTTGCCGTATTAAGTAGCAAAACCATTTTTCACAACACACAACAATACGACAACAAAAGAAAATTGTTTCTCTTTAAAACGCAGGCGGAAATTTATACTCGGAAAACTGAGGACTTTAATAAAAGAAACAAACAACGAACGAGGTCGTTTTAGATTAAGGCCCGCGATGTAGAGCCCGTTTAAAAAATTTCTTTTGAAGTAAATTGTGACAGTTTTAGAGGAATTTTTTCGTTTGTCTAAATTTTAAATCATTAAATTATTGCGCTGAAAACGCTTAGATAAATAAAATGCTTTTATGTAATACTGAAAATATAAAAGGGAAAAATATATTACTCTTTTTCCAAACTCTTTGTTGGGATACTATAGACTTAAAGGTTTAAAAAAGTATTCGACGAATATTTAATTTTATGTATATTGTTATGTGTATTTTGATATAACTGCGTACAATTTTTTTTTAAATCGCTAGGGGTCGAAGCCAGAACCTTTCGCCTGCCGGATGAATATTCTAACCAACTAATACGTAAATATTTTTATTAGTTCTCTATATACTTCAGCCATAACACCGTGCGAGCAAAAATTATTTGCATCAAAGAGGGTTTGGATTAAAAAACGTAGCGCTTGGTTTAGATCACAATGATATGGGGAAGATATATCTAACCAAATCTAGGTTAAAATTTTGTCAAATTCATATTATGACATGATATGCCAAACTAATGAGTATTAAAATAAGTATACAAATACAAATTTATTTTTGTTGTTTACAAAATTAACAAAGTAAGAATATACAGAAAAAAAAGAAAAATAATTACATGAATTGCTGAAATTGGCCACCGCCATGTTCCAAGCATAAACTCACACGTCTCTTTATATTTTCGAAAGTGTTGACCAGCATCCCTGGAGAAATGTTACCACATTCTTGGATAATCCTTTACTGTAATTGTTCTAAATTTGCAACAGGTGTTTTAAAAATTGTGTTCTTTAAATGAGGAAAAACGAAGTAATCCGTAACCGTTAAACAAGGTGATCTAGGTGGGAATTCAATGTCTGATCGAAAACTGATCAATCTCTCTTCGAAAATATTACGTAAGTACCTGAATAGTTTCGGCGGCTGTATGGGCGGTTGCACCGTCCTGTTGAAAATATCCAAAACGTAGTTCGTCGACAAGTAATTGCTCCACAAATGGATTCAAAATATTGTTTCTATACCGCTGTGCTGTAACTGTGTCATGGAAAAAAAACAGGACCAACAATTCTTTTTCGGGAAACAGCTAACCAGACACCAATTTTTTGAGGGTGCAATGTGGACTCTACACAGGTGGAACCAGGCTTCATTCGAAAAAAGTCAGGTCTAATAAATAATTTCTTTTCAATATCTTTCAAAATCTGCGGCTTGTATTTCTTGGAATACTTGCACTTTATAAGGAAATAAATTTAGCTGCTTCTTAGGAATAGTCATGCATGTTTCATAAGATCTTCCCACTTCTTGGGTCAGGCGTCTTATACAATATGTTGGCGTATTTTGCATTATTTCACGAACGTTTGCAACAAGTTCTTCTGTGCTTATAGATGGTCTTCCTGCTCCTTTTTTGTGTTGTATAGAACCTGTTTCCCTAAACTCAGCCATGGTTCTTTTCAGGCAATGATAAAATTCCCCAGCAATAAAAGCAACGTTAGGAAAATGTTCGTGAAAATCGTCCATGCACAAACCCGGATTGTATCTGCCACTCACCATTTACTCTAACCCAGTTTCGAAAATACGCTTCAACCATGAATGTTTTGTGCTGTTCCGTAAAGCCCATTGTGTGAATTGTTCAAGAAATTGGAAAAATTAGCGATGAATCAAATTACTTGTAACGACTGTCAAAGATGACGGAATAACTGATTGATTGTTAATTCAGGTAGTTACTGACACCCAACAAGTATTAAGCTCTGCGGCTATGCATTACGTCCTTAGATGCAAGGCCCTCTTTGATGCAAATAGTTGCTCGCACGGTATGTTAACAAACAATATATACTAACGGTATGTAATGTCCATTTTCAAGCCCATGTATAGTAAATAATTCGCAAAAATATTTGGTATAGTATGAAATTCCGTCCTTATAAAATTTTTCCATCCTATAAATAATTATATTATGTTCAAGATTATTTATAAATATAAAATCTCCACCTGTGTTCGTTGTAAGAGAATAAGCACTCACATTATTCAGCTTTTCGTTTGCACGCTTTGGGAATTATTTTTCTCTGTTTCTTACCTTAATTTATTTTATAATTATTATGCACTAAATCAGCTTTCGTTATTGTAAAGTCAGTACCGATTGTCATTACTTTCGCTAAGCATTTATAATTCTTCTGGATGCACCGGCACGATATTTCACCACTTTTTAATTCTTTGCTTTTACAAAACGTATCGTTTTCTACAAGAAGTAAATCTCCGTTACGGGTACTTTTTATTAACCTCATTTTTAAAAGATTACATAGAACATTCATCCTCAAGAACTGAAAAGGAATGATTATCATTGGTCTTTAAACATAAATAAATACCCTTCGTGTCATTGTTATAACAAATTAATTATATCAACATCATCCCTTAAGCATACTTCAAGTACCGTGTCGGTAACTATCCTGGGTGGGTACTTAAATGATAATAAGCTATACCTGCAATGTCTGGGGCCGATATTTCGTTCAAGATTATTTGACCTTTAATTCCTAGCAGATACTTGGCCCAATATGGGGCCGAAAGTTCCGCCGCTTAAAAAAAGTACACAGCAAAGAGGATTAATGTTCTTTAACAATTAATTAAAGTCGGTTTGTTACCATCTACCTCAAAATAAATTTATTTTATGTACGTCATCGACAGTGGGTAATTTTTATAAATTGGCTGAAACGACTTATGAAGAAAATATAAATTAACAATTAACTCCTGTTTCTGATCGTGATAAAATTGTAGGCATACTTAAGTATTGCCAAAGTAATTTTACCAAAAAAATATATATCAACAACGAAAATTAATTTGGCGAGGCAGCTTCAAATTTCCGTAATATTTTTCCTTGCGTGACAATCACATTATGTGTACAACAATACCGTGACAAAAGAATATTGTTTCTTTTTAACACAAGGGCGAAAATTTTAACAGGAAAATTCTCGTAAAAAAGGTAAACAAGAAAGAAAAACAAAGCCAATCAATATATGGATTGGAGGAGAGGAGAAGATAAACTGCCCCATTTTCTTTTGGAAGAACTAAAATATTTTAATGTCACGTATCAAATCAAATGTCTATATGGCTGTTAAAGCACCTTTTTTCTCAATTTAACATATAAACGGGGAAATTTTTCCACCCATGAATGTGATGTAGTGCTCCCTTTTTTCCCAACAATATGACATACTTTTTTAACAATTTTTTTTCCTTATCCTCCATCCAAGCACTTGCTCGCTGTTAAGGTATAAATTAGGGAGGCGAAACATTCGGCCCCAGATATTGCAGGTATAGCTCATTATCATTTAAGTATCCACCTAGGATAGTTCCCGACCCGGTACTTTAGATATGCTTAAGGGATTGTGTTGATATAATTAATTTGTTATAACAATGACTCTAAGGGTATTTATTTATGAATAAAGACCAATAATTATAATCATTCCTTTTTAGTTCTTGAAGCTGTATGTTTTATGTTATCTTTTAAAAATTAGTTTAATAAAAAGTGCCGATAACCGAGATTTATTTCTTGTAGAAAACTATGCGTTTTGTAAAAGCAAAGAATTAAAAAGTGGTGAAGTATCGTGGCAGGGCTTCCTGAAGAAATCTAAATGTTTAGCGAAAGTGGTGACAATCGGTTCTGACTTCACAATAACGAAAGCTGACTAAGTGCATCGTCATGAATTAAATGAACGCAAGATACAGAGAAAAATAATTACCAATGCGTGCTAACGAAAAGCTGAAGAAAATTTAACAGATAAACCTGCTAAGATTATTCCACGAGCTATATAATATAATTATTTTTTATTGCGAAATAAACCTTCGTGCATTATGTGAAATGGAAAAATTGTATATGGACGGAACCTTTTCCTACTGTAGCAAATGTTTTTGCGAATTATTTACTATACAATGACATGGGCTAGAAAATGGACATTATAATATACCGTAAGTATATTGCCTGTTAAGGGATAAATCAGAGGCCACATACTAAAATCTATTTTTTTTTCTGCTAAAATCAGGAATATTTGAAATTTTCATATTGTCGTTACATCCCGTAGAAGTCTTTGTAGATTTCTAAATTGGAAAACGAATTTAAAAACAAAAAATCAGGTATTGGAAAATGGCTGAGACATACATTTGGTTTAACATGTTTAGCTCCAGAAGATGTAGAGGACTGGAAGAGGATTTGATTTAATCAGCTATAAGCTAAATATCGACAGTCTTGATAAATATGCTGATTACCTTTTAGAGGTGTACATAATTCAAAGGGCCCAATTTCCATCGACAATATAGGCAACAAAATTAATAAACAACACAATAGAGGCATTTTTTTCAATAAAAACATGTAACAGTGGCCAATACCAACTTTCTTATTTTAAATGCAATGCCATGTATATAATTCAATTTTTGGATTCTTCAGAAAATTTTAGACATATTTCATGTACAAACCCCTAATCTTCAACTGTTTTGGAAATATTAAGTTTTTTTAGATTTATTGCAAAAATTAACAACACACTCAAAAACCAATAAGTAATACTGTTTATTTATTACTTGATAATGTAAAAAACAAAAAAAGCATTATTGTAGGAGATGCTGAAAATGCTCGCCGCGAACGTCTTGGCAACATCCTAATCAAATAGAAATGTCTTCTAATGTTACTGAACATCTCAGGCGTGACCGATCTAATCGCAAGCGTTATTCGGCTTTTTAAGTCAGCTAAGTCGAGGGGTTTAGTTTTGTATAGAATATTTTTGACATAACCCCACAAGAAGAAGTTTAATGGCGTCAGATCAGGGAATCGTGCTGGCCATTCCATCGATCCACGCCTCCCTATCCACCGATTTGGAAACACTCTGTTAGGGTACTGCCGGACATTGATTTGGTAATGATGCGATGCTCCATCTTGCTAAAACTGCTGGAAGAAGCGAATAAATTATTAACAATAGGCTCAATTGGCTCGCCGTCATTCTACAAAACTCGTGTTTTTGGTTGGCATTAATATAATTTCAAATAAATATCCTGCATTAAAGTATTTTTCAACCAATAATATTGTCGGATATGGATTGGCACTCTTAAGGCTAGATTAAATAGTTGTAACTTAACTGCAGTGTAAAGACTCTTAAGGTGGCGGAGCTTATCGCAAAAAATGTGTGATAAAAAAAACTAGCGTGTGGAAGAGAGACAGTGACATTTGAATTTAATAATGAAGAGAGACAGTGACATTTGAGTTTAGGAGTAGGAGTCAGAATTAAAATGTTTATAAAAAAATACTTATTTGTAATTGGTTGGAATAAAGGATTCCAATCCCCTCTTTTAGAGTTTGGGAAGATAAATCATGACACACCAAAAAAGGAATCCCTTTTTCCAATTGGTAGGGTGTTACAAAACACTATAAAAACACGAAAGAACACATATGACAGAGAGTTGAAAAAGCTCAAGTTTATTAAGTGTAAGGGGAACCTCTGCCCGTTTGCCAGTTCAAAGTAATAAGTTTTTTTAAGTTAAATTAAAGTTACTACTGCTCCAGTGACGGTCTACTTTGCTCCCATTGCGTAAGTATTCTTTATTCATTGATTTATAACGTGTCAACTGTTTAAACTGTTTAATTTCTTTTTGGCTTGAGTTATTATAAAGTCATAGTTGTTTCTTCTGACCTACTTGGATTAAACCATCGTACCTGAAGTGAGTCTTAAGAGGGCGGCTCTTCTTTAAAGTAAGTCTCTAAATTAACATTTTTGTGAACACCTATTTGTTTGGTTATTTTTCTAGTTTTTTTAAGATTGTATTTTTATTGTTTATCACAATTAGTCATTGCTTTTCTTTGTCGGTAAATAAACTTGTTAAAAATTCCTTGATGTTTCAGTGAATAACTAGAGAGCAACCTTAAATCCGTTAAGACAATTAAATAATTATTTTTATAAATCTCTATTTTAAACTATCTAAGCTACACAACCCAGTCGACTACAAGTTGTAGCCCGACATTATTTAATGAGGAAAATACTAATTACAAAGATAACATAATATTTTTAAGATTATAATATATTGATCAAAATGTAAGCTGAAGAAAACACGTAGAACATATTCGAACTTACATTTCTCCGTTAATTGGGAGATTGTTTAAAATTCGTCATTGTATATCTTTAAATTATTTAAAAAATATTGATTATGCATTTTTCTCCGTTAATTGGGATATTCTTTAAAATTCGTCATTGTATATCTTTAAATTATTTAAAAAATATTGATCATGCATTAACATTCAAAAATTCAGTATCTAATTTCTGTTTGTGGTTCAGCAGATTCAATAGTACTAAAACCTTTAAAGAAATTACAAAATAAAATTATTACATGTATTCATAGATTTCCGCACTTAGAACCAACAACAAATTTATATAAACCGAATAAATACCTAGATATAAATAATTTAAAAATTTGCATATTATTTATTCATTCTTTACTTTTAAAACAAAAAATTTCTAACATAACGTTAACAAGATTTGATGATATTCATAGACATGATACTAGACAAACTAATTTTTTACAAACTATTAAAATAAACAGTAACTTTGGAAAACGGTCATTGTTATATAATGGGTTAATATTATATAATATTTTACCCGAAAATATTAAAACATTTAAAAAACTAACATTATTTAAAGTTCACTTAAAAAAATATCTCCTAGTATAAATTTCTTTCTTAACGTGTTAATCATACGTTTATAATACAAAACGAATTAATTTTTTTTAACTGTCTTTTTTTTTATATAATATATACCTATTAAGTTAGAGTAATAATTGTTAGTTATTTTTATATACTTATCCCTGTAATAAACTTCTAAAGTTGGTTGGGAGTAAAGTAAAATAAAAAAAAATAAATAGCGGATCTACTTGCAAAAAAAAAACTTAAATAAATAGTGAAAAATAATGTATTTCAATATTTCAAAAGAAGCTGTAGTCACTTCAGACATGTATCTTGCAATTAACTAGACTGGCTGAATATAGGAAACCAAGAAATGGCCCATTTCTATCCGACGCTGGCAATAGGACGCAGATGTATGTATATTTTAATATTTAATAGTTCTCTCTTCATTACGAAAACCCTGGAACTTAAATTAAATGGCCTAGACTGGGCTATCTAAATATCATCCTAAAAGAGGGTTTATTATTTAACAAAGGGGCGAGAGTTTACATTTCGGGGCGCAGTGGTTCTAAATAAACAGGGAAATACATTCCCAAATGCGTGTTCCGTTTAAAATAATTTATTTTGGAGACGTCTATTTTTCTAAAACAAAGTTATATTTAACAAAAACATTACCTTGTCGGACTTCCATTGTCTTTATTTTGTTACTTAACACAACGTTTCGGTTAGTTAGTATCTCTAACCGTTTTCAAGTGTAAATTAAATTATAATTCTAAGGCTACTGTCTTAAATACTATCCATGTGCAATGAAGCTTGATGACACCGCCTACGTGCTTATTGGAGTGTGAAGTATGAGCTGTTGGTTTTTGACAAGAAGAGGCTTCCAGATATTGGGGATATCTATACTTGGTTTACTAAATATATGGGTATTTTGATTCATGAAAACTGCTTCCTTGAATTTTCGCTTTCTCCAGTGCTGTTCTGTGTCCAAAACCTTGACTTCTGACCACTGTATATTATGTTGGTTGGTCCATACATGTTCTGCTATACCTGATCTCGAAGTTTCACCCTTTTGAGTACGTTTCAGATGTTCTTTAACTCGTACGGGAAAAGGTCTTTTGGTCTTCAATGTTCACACTCGCCACACTCGCAAGGGATTTGATAGATACAATTTTTGTGTTTTCATTACAGGTGGGTATTACTTTTGTAAGAAAGCTTCTAAGCGTATTTCCGGATTTGAAGGCTGTTTTGATATGATCGAGTCAGTTCCAAGCGAAGTGGTGCACGGGGCAAAGCACGCGTTCACAAAGAAGCAGCACTGCGCGCTCTGACGGCCCGGATCGGTTTGGTTGAATAGGTTCAGCGAACCCAATAATTTTGTCATACCCGAGGGGTGTCTCACTGTGGCAGTAGGTGTACAAATGTTAAGGCAGGACTGACAGGACTGTGGCAAGACTGACAATACTGTGGCAGGACCTGAAAGGACTGTAGAAGGACCTAACAGGACTGTGGCAGGACTGTAGAAGGACCTAGCAGGACTGTGGCAGGACCGTGGCAGAACTGTGGCAGGATCGAAGCAGGACAGGCAGTACCTTTCAGATCCAATCAGATTTCTCCAATAACTTAAGGAGTAGGATAAATAGCGGGAAGCAAAAAATATTTTTGTTTGCTTTTGTTTATTAATTGAAAGTGAAATGGAAATGCGTGAAACAGACTTCGCAGTTTTTAAACTTCTCGACGCGCGTCGCCGCCTAATTTTCCTGTTTTAGTTCTGTTGTAAACACCGGTGAATCACAACAGTCGACTAGTCGATTTTGCAGTCTCATTTATTATGTTCATGCAAGTTATTGATAAAATATATTGTTTATTTCCGACTTTATTTCTTTGTTAAGAAAGAAGATAAATATTTAGAAGTTGTGTATCCGTGGTAGTACAGTAACAGGACCATGGCAGGACAAGCAGGGCCCTGGCAGGACAAGCAGGACCGTGGCAGGACAAGGGCAAAAACGACAAGTCCTGCCAAATTTGGCAGTAGGTGTACACATTTTGACTAGTGAGACACCCCTCGGTCATACCTAAAGAACCGGTTCAGTATCTTTAAAGAGTACAATTTACTGAACAGGTTAAAGTATTTTTCACCCTAAATGGTATCGACTTATTGACTGTAATAAAACTACCGGTTTAATCCCATTGTTATACGCAACCAACAAGCAAATACACTACAGGGTAGGACTTTAGATATTTAATTCTGAATTCTTAATATTTAAGACTGAAAGATGTTATCGCAAGCACAAGATAGTTAAATATTACCTGCTATAATTACAAGTTATAATCCGACCCTGACCGACAGTTTATTTGCATTTTTATGGCCGAGCTCTTGCAAAACGTCCCAGATAGATAATGAAGTCAACCATTTATTGTGAAAAATACATTACCTCTTACCTGTTCTCAAAAACCTCCTCCGTTCTTTTCTTATTTAACTACTCTAGACTTATCCAGATGAGGCGAAATGCTACCAAGGACATTATTTTATTTTTGGTTTGTTTATGCCGGTGGTGGATAAAAGGTGTTATAACAAAAATTATTTGCAAGGCACAAGTCCACTGTTCTCTGGCTAAGCAAACGGTTTTACACCTTTTTTTATTTACTTCTAGAATGCCTACGAAAACTTATTGTAATAACTTTATTTGGAGTTAATCAAACTGAGCTCATTAATATTACAGTAACCTAAATTACCTAAATTAACTTCTTGATTAATCCAACTCCTTTTACGCTGTTATTTTAGTCAATATTTAAAATAGCTAAGGAAATAAGGTTGCTTGTTTATCAGGCTTTAATTTACTTGTTGTGTTCGCCTTGATTCGCTTTGTTCTTTAATGAATAAAAGGATTTCTTGGTAATTAGGAAACTAGAAAAAGTTGGAAATGTTTATTATCCGACCATCAGGAAGTAGAAATGGGTGTTGGTTTTTATTGTTTTGTATAGGGGAAGATTGCCTATATTGGCCCAGTTCTAAGGATGTACCTAAACTTGTCCCCAAATTGAGATCTAATTTTTTGGTAAATTTCCTACCTGGAAAAGTATAACTAAATTCGTCCCCGAGCAGTGCAGGTCGACAAAAATAAGGGACGAGTCCCCTTATTTAAATTAAATCTGTCAGTACACGAGCCCCATAAACTTTTCTTTCGGATTTGTTTCATTGGAAGTCATTATAAATAAAAATAACCTGAAATAAAAAAATGACTTAAAAAAGTAATTTATTAGGATTTAAGTAGAAGCACAAAATAAAAAGTTAATTTATTAACAATAAAACAACAAACAAAATAGAAGTTATTTTAACGCTTGCAAAAGAAAGAAATACATTTAACAAAGTCAAATCTTGTCGTAAGTCCATTTTTATACTCTTCTATTTTGCTTCCGATGCACAGCTTACGTCGCCGTACTGCTGGATCACGTATCCTTAAAGTTTCATGTAAGTTTTGTATCTTTGTGTACGCATCTGTTTGAAACTGCTTTAAAGTCCCAATGAACGCAAAAATCGTTGGGTGTGTCGAATAAAAGCTATAGTGGATTTCACCTTAGTTTTTAATGCTTTGACGTCTCTCTTGTCAAACATATTAGCCAACACGTGATTTTAAAATCCCTAATTCTATAAACGGCTTTCAGGCACGGGCATTGGCTAGATTAATAAGAGATGGATATATAACTGACCGTATAGTTACATGTACATGACGAAGATGCACACTACACAGTTCAATACGTTGCCCTTCAATGAGCTCAAACTTGTCAAAAGCACAGCATCGCTCGTATATGCCGTTAGTATGTGCATCTTTGTCTTACGCATTTGCTCTCGCATATCTCTTTTCGTACTTCATTAATTCGATTGTCTCGTCGCGTTCTTTAAATATCACAAAGCCGCATTGGGACACACCGCGCACCGCGTGCAGTTGCTGTTAATTCTTGATCGTTCGTGTTATTGTTTTTGGTATTTTTTAGACAGCATTTTGCTTATATTTTGTGCGTATTAGACTTTTTGGTTTTAAACTGACTGTGTGTATCTGTGACGTGTTTCTTTTTATGCAAAAGTAAGTAAATAAGTATTAATGTCTCGGACGGTGACGACGACATCGACAGCTTGTCAGATGAAGACCAAAAATAATAGGGAACTTGCAACAAAATTAAATTTGAAAACCACAGTGAACCATTATGCTAAAATAAGTTTTACATACAGTTGTATTGAAGAGTGCTTGAGGTATCTGTTCTGCAAACGCATGGACAAAAATCTTTTTTTGTAGTATGTACTTAGATTATTTTTTCTTTATTCATTAAAAAAAAATACCTAATTCGATAACATTACAAACTTTTGTTGTTTTATTATAAACCAACGAAAAGTTAGACCTATTGTAAACTTTAAACTCTTAAGAACCTAGTCTAAAGAAAAAAATATCTACCCGTGAATAAGAAAATAAAAAAGTAAACAATAAGCTATTAAATATAATATATAGATTTTTTCAACTTAACACTGCATGGTCTAAAATCAAATTAAAAAACAAAATAATTCTTTAATAAAAAACGTAGTTAATTATTGATGATACTAGATTCACGACTGCCCCTTGTATATTTTTTATTGTACTAAATTAAGAGTGTGTTTTTACCAAAATAACAGCACTTTATTATATTATGAATAAAAATTAAATGAAATTGTTTTTCTGATATTCTATCATATTTCCATTCCCCTTCAGTGTTTTTTTTTTGAAATATCTTAAAAATTGCTTAGGTAATTCTCGTTTCCATCCATAATTACAACTACAAATAAATTGACCCATGTTCACACATAATTTTTAAGTCCGGCCCTGGCAAATCCTTAAGTTCTGTAAAAAGAAATGTTATAAATGACATGTGTCAGCGGCGGCCATTAAAAACTAAGGTGAAATCCACTATAGCCTTGAATTTAGCGTGGAAAGATTCGCATGCGTTTGTACTTCTTTCTAAGCTATCGCTAAGTTCGACCCACAAGCTTGGAGGAAATACGGCTTCTTCGTTAATATAATTGTCAACCAAATAGTCTGCAAATCGTGATATGCGTTCGTCTTCAGGTTGTATTTCTGCGAAATCAAAAGCAAAAGAATTGCCTACTTCGGATGGATCCAGAAATGGTAAACCAAATAGATAACGCAACCATTTTCAGAAACAAGTCACAAAGTTTTCAACTTTTATTGTCCTAATATAGGCATTATTTTTAAAGCTTCAATAACAGCTGCTCTATTTTTTGGTAAAGGTAGTAGAGTTTTTCGTCTACTATTTTAAGTATTGTTGCGAATATTATGAATGTCTTTCACTGTAATAGTATTAAATTCGCCTGTGTGTTCTTTCAAAGATGAATGTAATATTTTAGAAGGTTTCTCACATATTATATGCTCGACTGCTTAACGTTTAACACTATCACTTATTATTTGTCTATTTAATTTTTTAACATTTTTTTTCATGATTATATTCTATTTCACTACGTCTAATTAAATTTTCTGGACCCACCGTATAAACTTTCGCCTTACAAGGACGATCTGAACATCGCCAACATAATATCTACCCATTGGTTAACACTTTGTGTTTTGTAAATTTCACAGAATCCACTACTAACACTAGTTTTCCACGTTCACTCAAACTGACAAACTTTTCCATAATTATTAATATATTATTCTCAAATAGTGGTCGAAGAAAAACTAAACTTAATTGCGGATTTGGGAATGCAATAACAAATAATAATAATTTGCCACCCCCTTTAATGTAATTATAAATTAATTTATTATAATCCCTTGCTCGGGGACGAATTTAGTGGTGCAAATAGTGTAGGGTATTTAGCATGGGTACCAATTTAAGGGTAGGATTATCGGTTGCTACCTGCTCGGGAACGGCCCCACTTTGTACCACCAAATAGAATGCGACAACTGCGAGGCTATCTACATTGGACAAACAGTTGGAAATTTTGACACCAGGCTTAAAGAACACAAAATATCTATTTAAAAAAAATAAATAAAACAGGTTTAGCTGATCACTGCATATTACACAATCACTCAAACTCTAACAACATAAAACACATATACAAACACAATAAAAGCAGAAAACTAAATTTACTAGAAACAATAGCTAGGTATAAAAAAAAAACAATAAAAAACAAATGTAATGTTGTTAATAATCAAATCGAAATACCTTCAAGCCACTTCAAGCGCTTCCCTAATTCCTAATAGCACACTAGTTTAGGACTAAATATGCATCTGTACCTTTAGAAGTTGGGAAAACCCACAGTTGACCATTCAATCTTCTAATTCTAATTTTAATTTTATGACATGTTTATAACGACCATAATATAATATGTATTTGTAATGTCACGTAGAATTTAGTATCTTCTTGTTCTTTGATAATGGCCCGCAAGGGGTCGATGTTATCGCGTACTTACGTTTTTGTTCGTATGTTCAGACGAGAGGGAATGAAAGATGGATAGTATATATATATTTATATAAAATATATTATTTATTAATTAACAATACGCTCCTGTCATCAAGAATCTTTTAATCCACGAATTAACAACACAACAGCCAATAAAATAACAATAAAAATAAAAATTTGCTTTAAAGCGTGCTTCGTAAAAAAAACCTTCCCGATTCCGTTCAATATTGACTAAAACAACAAGGTCAGGTGAACTGAAAAAATCGCGAATAAAACCATAGTTGGTTTTAGATGTTTGAATTAACTCGATCTATGCACTCGATCGGAATTTAAATTTCTACTTCGTTTATTGTTTGTGATAAAATTTGTTTGTTCAAAAATTGTCGAATTAAATGAACAAATGGGTTTGACAACACCACCTGTGACAAATGTTGACGTGAGATTTACTATCAACATTGTAGTACCGTGCGAGCAAAAATTATTTGCATCAAAGAGGGCCTTGCATCTAAGGACGTAATGCTTAGCCCTAGAGCTTAATACCTGTTGGGTGTCAGAAACTACCTGAATTAACAATCAATTAGTTATTACGTCATCTTTGACAGTCGTTACAAGTAATTTGATTCATCGCTCATTTTTCCAATTTCTTGAACAATTCACACAATGGGCTTTACGGAACAGCACAAAACATTCATGGTTGAAGCGTATTTTCGAAACGGGGTTAGAGTAAATGGTGAGTGGCAATACAATCCGGGTTTGTGCATGGACGATTTTCACGAACATTTTCCTAACGTTGCTTTTATTGCTGAGGATTTTTATCATTGCCTGAAAAGAACCGTGGCTGTGTTTAGGGAAACAGGTTTTGTACAACACAAAAAAGGAGCAGGAAGACCATCTGTATGAACAGAAAAACTTGTTGCAAACGTTCGTGAAATAATGCAAAATACGCCAACAAATTGTATAAGACGCCTGTCTCAAGAAGTGGGAAGATATTATGGAACATGCAGGACTATTCTTAAGAAGCAGCTAAATTTATTTCCTTATAAAGTGCAAGTATTCCAAGAAATACAAGCCGTAGATTTTGAAAGACGCAGAAATTACTCTCAATGGTTTACCCAAAATTTTTTGGAAAGAAATGATTTATTAGACCTGATATTTTTTTCGGATAAGGCCTGGTTCCACCTCTCCGGTTATGTGAATTCTCAGAATACACGTATGTGGAGTAGTGAAAATTCCCATTTTTTTGTAGAGTCCACATTGCACCCTCAAAAAATTGGTGTCTGGTTAGCTGTTTCCCGAAGAAGAATTGTTGGTCCTATTTTTTTCCATGACACAGTTACAGCACAGCGGTATAGAGACAATATTTTGAATCCATTTGTGGCGCAATTACTTGACGATGAACTACGTTTTGGATATTTTCAACAGGATGGTGCAACCCCCCCTGCAGCCGCCGAAACTATACACTATTTAAGCAATCTTTTCGACGACAGATTAATCAGTTTTCGATCAGATATTGAATTCCCACCTAGATCACCTCGTTTGATGGTTATGTGTTACTTCGTTTTTCCTAATTTAAAGAACACTATTTTTAAAACACCAGTTGCAAATTTAGAACAATTATAAGAAAGGATTATCCAGGAATGTGGTAACATTTCTCCCGAGATGCTGGTCAACACTTTCGAAAATATGAAGAAACGAATTTATGCTTGGAGCATGGCGGTGGCCAATTTCAGCAATTTATTTAATTATTTTTTTTTTCTTTCTGTATATTCTTACTTTGTTAATTTTGTAAACAACAAAAATAAATTTGTATTTGTCTACTTATTTTATTACTTATTAGTTTGGCATATCATGTCATAATATGAATTTACCAAAATTTTAACCTAGATTTTGTTGGATATATCGTCCCCATATCATTGTGATCTAAACCAAGCCCCACGTTTTTTAATCCAAGCCCTCTTTGATGCAAATAATTTTTGTTCGAACGGTACTTATTTCAACAAGTTTCTGTGAGTGGTGCTACGTTGACTAAAGATGGACCATGATATGGCGAAATACTGTGAAAATGGATGAACGGAAGGAAACTTTCAAACATTTTGCTTCATTCCGTTTACGTTTTGTAAAATGGAATCAAGTTTCAAACAGATAAATTCGAGAAAACTGCTCTCTTTTTGTCTAGATAAAAAAATGTTGTTACATACATTTCATAATTCCCCTATAAGGATGTTCATCTATTGCTATTAACAATGTTAATGTTAATGTGTAATAAAATAAATCTGATTCGTCGTCGTGTTATTAGTTCGAAAAGGAAGAGAACAAGTCAAACTATAAAACTTATAAAATCGAATATAAAAAACAAACAAAACCAGCAAAATAACCAATCTTAGATGTTGTCGCGTACCTAACCTCAAGTCGAATATTAGTTGGTATATAGCTTCTATTGATTTTTACAATTTGGCAAAAACTTGGGTACGTGTAAAACATTTTCAAGAACAATTTCTTGTCCAAGAATTTGAAAAACTTTTGCCCGAGAACTTTACCCGTCAAATACTTTCACCCTTGGATTAATATACACATACCTAGGTATTTATTTTTTTTATGTTATTTAAGTATAGAGAAAAGTGCCTTTTCAACTTTTTAAAACAATATATTGCCCGAAAAATAGGAGTACTTAGTTCGATTGCAGGGCTGTAAATGAAATACCAAAACATGCATCGGGATAATCTCTCTTGGTATGTGTTTCTTTTTATTTTTATACCTTCTTTGTGTAGCCTAGGCCTAGTTTGATGTTTTTAAATTGATCATAATAAAATCATAAACGACTGTTACTAGTCATTGTTTATATTTAAATCCGAGTATCCAAGTCACTAAAAGCACAAACACAATTCACTAAACTACACAAAAACTAGAAATCCGTAAATATTAAACACCCACAATCCACAATAGCAAAGAAAACAACAAGGAGTCCACATTAAACACATCAACAAAAATGGCGGCCGAGCCGGTTCTGAATAGAATATACTGTTTTGTCTGTTTGAATATTTATATCCCAGTGCAGTTTGAAATCTTTGTTGTCGAGTATGGAAGTTGTGGATGTTGGTGTGTATTTATAGTATGCTTCTGAGTTTTCTACGAGCTTACACGCTATGGCCAGTGCTTGGTGAACTACTTTTGCTGTTGCGTTGTGTCTGGCTGTATATTCTTGGCCAGCAAGAATTTTACATCCACTTGTAATATGGTCAATTGTTTCTTTCTGGAGGTGGCATTTTCTGCATATGTCGTCTGTTATAGCCGGGTCTTTGATTATATGTTTATGATAATTTCTTGTTGCTATAACCTTATCTTGAATGGCGACCCTTACCCTTCTATTTCTGGAAAGAGCTGACTATATTTTAACCATGTATATGATAATCCTTTGTCGATATACTCTTTTTTTACGTGGTATCTATGCTGTCCATGGAGGATTCTCTCTGACCAGGTATTAATTTTTTCATGTTGTAATTGTGTATCATTGAATGTTGTTTTTATCTGCATTGCTTATCGCTGTGTGGAGACTGGTATATGTTTAGTATGAAAGAATATTCTGAGTTTTCGGATTTGCCTTGTGTGCAGTGATGTTACGTCTATAATTCCTCTTCCTCCTACATTTCTTTTGATTGTTAGTCTTTCTTTACATGAATTAGGGTGTAGCTTTCTGTGTTTAGTAAGTTCAGAGCATATGAGGATGTTAATATTTTCTAGGTCTGTTTGGGACCACTTATACCGATTGACTATGTGAGAGTAGGTATGGCATACGTATTTATGGCCTTAGTAAGATTTTTATTATTTTTATTATTATTATTATTATTATTATTATTATTATTATTATTATTATTATTATTATTATTATTATTATTATTATAATTATAATTATAATTATAATTATAATTATAATTATAATTATTATTATTATTATTATTATTATTATTATTATTATTATTATTATTATTATTATTATTATTATTATTATTATTATTATTATTATTATTATTATTATTATTATTATTATTATTATTATTATTATTATTTAACGGTATCAGAATTTACAGAATTCATCGGTCAGAAGTGACAAGATGATCCTATTGTAGGCCAACAACCCTCCTCACTATGCTGCATGTATCCAGTAGTATTGATTTTTGTAAATGTTTGTATAATTTCCATTCTAGGCCAAGCACTGATATGTTTTGTTTTAACTTTTTTGGTATTTCACCCAGGGTCCCGATCACAATTGGTACGATCGTCACAGACTCCATATGCCACATCTCAGTTATTTCGTCCCGTAGCGGTAAGTATTTGTTGATTTTTTCCGCATAAGTTTTTGAGAGATTTGTGGCTAAGGGAACGGCAAAATCCACAATGAAGGTTTTCCTTTCCTTTTTAAACGTGAGCACTAGATCAGGTATATTATTATTATTATTATTATTATTATTATTATTATTATTATTATTATTATTATTATTATTATTAATATTATTATTATTATTATTATTATTATTATTATTATTATTATTAATTATAATTCATCAGTTCCATAGTAACATCCGGTATTTAATTTGTTTTAATTTGCCTATTAAGCATCGTATATTTAAAATAAAAATACTAGAATTTTAAAAGCGCATTTTATTTTTCTGCTATGGAAACTAAAAATTTACCATCACGACTTGTTGAAACCTTTTTAATATTTTAAACCGAATAAATGAGTCGCATAAAAATGCCAGAAATGTTTTCCGTTTTCCAGGCGAGCGCTGAAACGTAAGGCGAGTGTTTTTAATAATAAAATGGTTACATCTCGTTTAAGTTTGTTTATTTAGGCCTTTTTGTCCTAATTAAAAACAAGGTATACGCTGATTTGACGCAATAAAAAATGTTAAGTTGTCAGTAAAATATTTAATATTACATTCGAGTTGCTTTGCAATTGAAGAGAACATCATTAAGCCGAAATGTATGTACTATAATAAATTTTAATATATCCTATGTGGGTAAATACTAACATACTTAGTTATAAAAAAACGTACCTATACTATATTAAAATTTACAATTTTTAATGTATTGGTGTAAAATAAATATTAAACATTTCTTCAACAGAATTTAATAAAATGTTAAATACATTTTCCTACACTGAGAAAAAGTAGAGTGGAGTAGAAGTAGTAGTCACGTGATTCGCATTATCTGTCAATTTTTTTTTTTTTTTTAAATAATTCAAAAGTGAAAATATCGAAAAAAGTTATTAGAAAAAGTTTTTTAATGCAGTTTCCAGTCCACGTGCAAAATTTCAGCTGAATTAGATAATTTTGATTTTTTACCTATATTTTGTAGATTGCAACACTTTTGCAAAATAAGACGCAACGCAACCTACATAAAACTTCTTAGTTTTGACAATGCTTTATTTTAGATACATTTTCTTTAAAGTTGCGCCATATTAAATGTGTGTTTTTCTACAAAATCAAAATTGGGCTATTAAAATTTGGTCGCATGTGATGCAAAGTTCATTTGTTTTTGACCCTGTATAAGGTCACTTCATAAAATAAGTATTTTTGAAAACGTAGTTTGTGTCTAAAAGTCAAAAAATAAGAAATAAAATAAAGAGGTTTTAAATTAAATCGTTGAAAATAGATAAACTTTACGTTAAGTTAAATCAAAATTTATTTTCCACTTAATGAACACTTTACTGATGACACTGTGTTCTTTTTTGTCTTAATATTAAGGTGTATTACTTTCAGACACATACTACGTTTTCAAAAATACGTATTTTATGAAGTTACCTTATACAGGGTCCAAAACAAATAAACTTTGCGTCACATGCGACCAATTTTTAATAGCTCAATTTTGATTTTGTAGAAAAACACATTTAATATGGCGCAACTTTAAAGAAAATGTATCTGAAATAAAGCATTGTCAAAACTAAGAAGTTTTATGTAGGTTGCGTTCAGTTTTATTTTGCAAAAGTGGTGCAATTTACAAAATATAGGTAAGAAATCAAAATTATCTTATGCATCTAAAATTTTGCATGTGAGCTAGAAACTGCATTTCAAAAAACTTTTTTTTATAACTTTTTTCGATATTTTCAGAAACAACCACACTTTTGAATTATTTTTTGGACAAAATTAAAATTTGACAGACAGTGCGAATCACGTGACTACTATTTTTTGCTTATAAATTAAATATAAAAATAAATTAATAAAAAAAAATCCCATATGATGCGGACTTTACTGGTGACACTGTATAAAATTAATTTGACATGTCCGAGCGTTTTTTTCAAAAGGTACAGGTTAAGGCAATATTAATTTTATTCCGGACTTCTGGGCAACCCTGTTTAAGTACTCATTTAGAGCGTCCTTATACCTGTTCCTATATCTCCTTGTCAGTACACATTAAAACTCACACTATAACAAATCAGTTTTCCGACGTAAATAACTCTCATTTGATTATCAACGTCCTAATAACGGCCTATAAAACCCCTTAAGAGTCAAATCGGAACGTTAGTTTCACGTTGATGGTTACAATTTCCTGTCCAAATACTACTAAATTGTCTTTTGTGCGACAAACTTATTTAACTTTAGTTCAGTGAACTAAACTAATTCAACTAACCAAAGTTTACCACGGTCGTTTATACAATTTTACTAAGAAACTAGGATTTTCCAGATGAAAATTTATGCTATTTTCACCTGACTGACTTTAGATTATAATAATTTTCTATAGTTTTAAGCGTGGAAATTGTTTTAGAAAAAAAAATATTAATTTAATACTTTAGTTTGTATATTTAGGCATTGTGAACGTTTAAGTAAACTTGAGTGAGTCAACGATTGTGCGAAGTAATTTTATGCCTTGAAGATAAGTTTTATCGTATAATATCATAAAGAGAGAAAATTTTGCCGACACAAAATTTTCTCTCGATGACTATTTCACGAGAAAACAATAAAAACACACTGTTTATTTAGCAAACTAAAAACTTTATTTATTTATTACTAATATTAAACGTACAGTTGTTATAAGTAATAGTTTGTCCATTCTTTTCTATCAAAGCATGGTTTTGGGTATGATTGACTTGCATTTGAGAAGTCGAAGGTCCACATGCTTCATTTGTTGTTCTGAGATTTTCGATGAGCTTCAGATGATGACTAGGATCTAGCTGCAGACAGTGGCGGTTCGTAAATGAAGGGCTCTGGGGCGCCGCCCTCCCTGCAATTATTTCAAACAGAATCCAAAAATACTTTACTTAAAAAACCAATAAAGCAATGTATGTAAGCAATCCATTAAAATAATAATTCAAACCAAACATAGCCCTATTCCAGCGGGTAGGTTATACTAAGCGCGGGCATAGTTCAAACCAAACAGCCCTATTCCAGCGGGCAGGCTATACTCATAGACAAGCGAGTTGCGCGCTCTCAAGAATATACTAAGCGCGGAGGGCGATTATTCGTCCCGTCCCGATTCAACGCGACTTCTCGTTATGACTACGGTGGCGTGACGTCACCTACATATCGCACAACGGGGAGCTCAAAATTTTCCGCCCAACAGCTGTTCGCGACTCGCGATTCGACCGCTCGATGCCGCTCACGGGCTCACGTTTTGTTTATTTGTTTTGATTTATTTATTAGTTACATTATAAAGTTGGAAAATTTCGTCTAATATGAAGGTCATTGATTTACAGAAGCTTGTGTTTAGTAGCTGAGCTTAAGTGAAAAACTTGATTTAAAAATACAGGGCGGCCACTACCAAATTGAATATAGTACCTACAAGTGCAATCGAAATGTAAAAACAAGGCACAGTTTACGCGTAAGTTTGACAAATAAGTATATAATAAAAAATCCTAGATACTTATGCGGTTGTGTGGACAAAATTTTTTTTTGTTTCGTGTGTCTTCTTTTTGACGGGGATGATAATTGGACTATAAATGGGGTGCAGGACTTAAAACATTTAAAAGAGAAAATAAAAAACATGAAAATAGTGCAAAACATCGTTATAATGTGGTAAGTTTTGAGATGTTAGGACAAACTAATATTTTAACTTGTTTAAGTAGTGCTTATGCTGATGAAATTAAAATTCACAACGAGAAAGTTAGAAAAAACAGACACGTACTTTCGAAAATAATATACATTTTAATTTTTTTTTAATTTAAAGCCAGCGCCCCCCCCCCCTGACTCACTAGTCACGAGCCGCCACTGGCTGCAGATATGGTTTCAGGGAATTTGCGTTTGAGTGACCTGTTAACTTAATCAACTCTTGTTCCCCAACACCTTGTTGAAATAGGGCAGACACAGCGGAAGATCGATGAGAATGATTTGTTATTTTATACTTCTTCGTATCTATTCCAATTCTATCCGCTGAAGTTTTGGTCCACTTAGATACGGTATTTATTCCTAGTGGAGTATTTTTGAACCAACATACCTTCTGCCAGTTTGGATGAACGGGGAGAAATAGTCTGTCTGTGGAAATGTTTAGTCCTCTTTTTTCCAATCATTTTAAAAATAATCTTACAGGGCATAAGTCTTTGTTTGATACATTTCTTACCAACCATTTGCTGTTTGCCAATCTTTTTGACCCACCTTGAGCTATCTTAGAAAATATGCTGTTATATTCAATTCATCCGGTAAATTCTCCCATGGTATCAAACTCCTTTTGGAAATATTAAATTTTGAAATTTACGGCCTCATTGCCTCTCCAAGCAAGCTAGTTAAAATGAGCAGAGATGGAAAAAATTTTTTTGTGCTTCATCGGGATTTTCTTCATTGTAGCTTTGTATTATTGTTAGTAAATCTTTGGTAGATAATGCTTTTGAACTTACTTTCCTCTTTTCCTGATAACTTTGGAGCTGCTTTCTGTTTGCGTCTTTGGCCATTCGCGCATTTTTAAAGGAAATATCCGTAAAAGGGTCAATCTTTATTTCGTATTCTATAAAATACATTTATTGAATAATTTTTGCTGTAGTGTTCCATTTAGCCCTTACAGAAGATTCTTTATAGTCTTCGCCATTACCCTTCTTCATATTAAAGGCGTAATCTTAGAGGATTTTCGCCAGTTCCATCACAGTAGTACATTTTTTAAAGTTTATAATTTCTTACCATTAGAAACTCTGAGAACTGTGCTCAAATTGAGTTTTTGGATTTCTGTGTGTTAAGTGGAATATTTTCAGCTATCGATTTTTTTTATTTCTTGGATAGATTGACACCCAAATTTTGCATTTCGTTTAAATTGCTCATTTTGTCTTTTTTAAACCATTTTTGTCAGACTAACAATAGTTTTTACCTGATTTACCTGATTAAAATTATGTCGCTGAAAAACCGTCTTGTTGATTTTGTCCAGGTGTTTTTAAAGGTTTTTCCACTAGAAAACAGGCCGTTGCTATGATATTTTGCCAGTATAAAACACTCTAGTGAAATAGTCGATAACATAATAAGCTTTGATATGGTATGATTGGATATTCTGCACAATTT
The DNA here is from genome assembly GCA_963969555.1 of Polydrusus pterygomalis. Classification (NCBI taxonomy): domain Eukaryota; kingdom Metazoa; phylum Arthropoda; class Insecta; order Coleoptera; family Curculionidae; genus Polydrusus; species Polydrusus pterygomalis. Next base: position 16,625,467 of record OZ018383.1, read on the forward strand.
AAATATATTTTGATTTATTCAGGGGGCGCTCAAAAATCAAGATGTCACAGAGTGTATTTTTGAATTCTAATATTTCTTTCATAATTTGCCACAATTGGATTCGAATACAAAAAAGTAATTGTTTTCAAAATATTACAAATTGTACTGAATATTTATCATTTGCAAGCGTCTCTTTGTTGTGAAAATACTTACTTAAGTTTTGATTTCCAACGATTCAAAATTTATATCCTTTATTTATTTATTAACAGTATCAAAAACTTACATTAATTAATTACAAATACATAAAACTTATTGGCTTGGCTTAATTTTATTTTGAACTTTTCAAAGTTAAAATTATATATTATTATGTTCAAATGTCTTTTATAGCGTGTACTCGGCCTGCGTTGCAGCCCGGTATTATACGACGTCGCTTTCTCTGAGATAATAAGGCGAGTTCACCATCACGTCAAGAGTTATAAATACAAACCCGAACAAATCTCTAAATTTATCAGTGTTTCTCTACAATATTATGCATGTATTATACATAAAAACCTTCCTCTTAAATCACTCTATCTATTAAAAAAAAACGCTTCAAAATCCGTTGCGTAGTTTTAAAGATTTAAGCACATATAGGGACAGACGGGCGCGGCGACTTTGTTTTATACTATGCTAAGATGTCCAAATGTCTTTTATAAACGTTATTAAAATGTGTTTACAACATCGCTTGTAGAAGAGACGCGGTGAAGAGCTGGGTGGTGCTGGGAATAGGGATTACGGTGGATTTACCTTTAAATATGTGACCTTGCTACTATAGTTTAAACCTAACCTACAAATAACCCAACTTTTTATTTACTCATCTATGAAAAGTAACTGCAGATTTAATATTTTGCGACATCTCGCATTACTTGACACTTATTGTGACTTATCTTATTAGTGTTAAAAAAAATCAGAAAACACTAGAAACACAGCAATTATTACACAAAATCGATAAACTGAAGAAAATTTCACACCGCTGTCAAAGAAGCACTAAACGGAATTAGGGATGTTCCGATGTACATTCGACGCATTGAAAACATCGATATTTTCAATGCGATACATTGTTTTTAATTGATGCATCGAGGCTATTTGCAAGGTCTGAGCTTAGAATAATTAGAATTGTGAATTGTTTTGTAATTCTAATTTTATTAAAAAAATTTTTCGATGGATTAAAAACATCCATATTTCTCAGCGATACAAGTTTTGTGAATATCTCTAAACGTAAAATGAATTAAACAACGTCATCATGGCCTCAGACCAATATCTTGGCGGTCATATCTTTGGGCGCGGATCTTCTACTACTGCGTTACCATAATTTCAAAATTAAATTCAAATAACAACTATGGAGAAATATTGAATAAAATGGTGTTAAAAGAAACATTTGGCAGCATTGGTTACCCATTATTAAATTTCATAAATTCTTTTTTAAAATATGGAGATGTGCCTGATGAATTAAAATGTTCTTACATTACACCAGTGCCAAAAGCAAAAAACACTAAAAGATGGGATGAAATGAGGCCAGTTAAATGTTTTATGGGATGTTGAGAAATTATTAGAAGTCGTATATGAACAGTTTGTTATTAGAATTTTTTGATGCCAACAAAATTTTAATTTCCTTTCAAGCTGGTTTTCGAAAAGAGTATTCTACAGAAACAGCCATTCAATCTGTGATTGAGATGTGGAAGAGAACCTGATAAAGGGGAAAATGTTATAGCTGTATTTTTTGGTTTTAAGCTGGCATTCGAAACAATTGACAGGGCTAGATTATTCAGTAAATAGTACCAGTATGGTATTCGCGGAAACGTTTATAAATGGTTTAAAAATTATTTAAGTCAAATATAAAATTAAATAATATAGGAGTTCCTCAAGGAAGTACACTAGTATGCCTTCAGTTTTAAAAATGTGTAAGTTACAAATGTTTGCTGATGACAACTTAATTTACATTAATGTTTTAAATATTTTTGATGGTCCAAATAGTCTAAATTCTGAGATAAATATATTATTAAATTGGCTAAAAGTAAATAAATTAAAATTAAATATTTCAAAAACTAAATGTATGGTTATGGGTAATAATTTAAATTGTCAAAATATAAATGTTGTAATTGATGGTGAAAAATTGGAATTAGTAAACAGTTTTAAATATTTAGGAAGAATCACTGATTTCAAATTAAATTTTTTAAATTATTTTGAAAGTATCATATCGAAGATGGCCGGAAAAGTAGGTTATTTTAAAAGAATCAGTTCTAATTTAGGTTATTGTTGTGCTAGTGAGGAATTATTTGATAAATTACAAATTTAACAAAATAAGGCAATGCGGATTATTTTAAATTGTGACAAATAAACAAAAATTAATTTTATGTTGAAAAATTTAGATTGGTTAAATGTCAGCAATTTATTTTTTTATTTAGTATGTATCTTGATACATAATATTAAAAATAATTTATTGCCTGATTGTTTGAAAATTTTTTGTTCTTTTAATCATTACCATCATAATTATAAAACAAGAACGAATCAAAATTTTTTGTGGATGGAGTGTCTAAAACATTAACATATAAGTATATTTTTCATAAAGGTTTGATAGAATATAATAATTAGGAAAATTCGATATAGGAAAAACTATTTAAAAAAAACTTTAAAATTACATTTAATTAAAAAACAAAATGATACGGAATATTTGACACAATTTGCAAAATTTTTAACTTTTCTGTCTGTTTTTGTTAAAAGAAGGTGGCGTTTTAAAATTTAAAAATAAATCTATAAAAATGTATTAAAAAATATTTAATTATAGCTTTTTGCTAAATAAAACATGTTGCTACTGCTACTACTACTACTGCTGACTTTTTATAAGGTTTCAGTCAAACATTTAAATGCCCCTCGTATAATAACACTATAAAGTTCCTCATAGCAATTATTTAAAAAAAAAAACAAATAAAAAGAAAGTCAGACTCAATGTTTTGGTTATATTTTCTACATTGCTTTTTCGCGTCCTAAATAAAAAATCAGTTCAACGTTATTACTATTCAAGTCAGGTCACATCTCTTAGTATAGCTTCTTCTTCTTCCACTTCTTTTTTATTTCAAGGCTATATTATTTCGTTTTGTCTTTCGATCGAGACATACATTTTGATTAAGTGAGAGTGAACAACAACACGGAGATTTGGTTAAGCTTCAATAAATATACCTATTTTTTTATTATTAAATAGTGGATTTTTATAACAGGCGGTCTAATTTATAAACACTTTGACTAGTAGTTGTAATACAGAAAACTGCACGAATTCTCTCGTTTTAAAACATATGATAGCAGAAATTTGTCATCGATCAGCTGATATTGGGACATAATAATATCCCCAGATTAGTAACGGACCGTAATGAGCCCAATCACCGAGTTACGAATTGCGTTTTTGTGCTTTTTGTTAGATTTAATTACGTTTTCGAAATATTTTGTGGTTATGGTGCCTTTTATTTTTACTTTTATTGAATTTTAATTACTTTTGTGTTGCCGGTAAATACCTACAATTATTATTCATTTGATCAAAAATTTACAAGTTAAAATTTTTTAATTCTTTTTCATTAGGGATCATAATTATTAATGTGTGTCTTGCTCGTTACTTGATTTCATCGATAAGAAGTTTCATTTCATCTGAACGCCGTTTTTGTCGAAAAGTAAGTTTGTGAAATTTTTGTTCTTAAAATGTTTGTTCGTAAAGGTTAGGTTTCTAATGTATAATTTTTGCATTTTGCATTATGTAGGTATCCTTTTCTGTTTCAAGAAAAATAAGTAGAAATTATTTCTCTGACTTAGGTAGGTAGGGAGGAGTTGGACAAAATCGGGTAGGTTGATAAAACCGGGTACCGCATAGTTCTGCCAAATGCCAAAACAGCTTTTCATATTATTAACCTTTAAAAATCAGCTGTTTGATTTCGAAGGAATTATTTTGATTATTGTTATTATTATCATTATTATTATTGTTTGGCAATACTAAGGTTGAAATAAGCTATTTAACAATATGTTAGCCTATATAGTAGTTGTAAAGGGTAACTATATTAATATGTAATAGGATAGCGAACAAATATACAATTCTATTTTCTGGGTTTACGTACCTTACATAGGTGAAATTATTATTAGATATTACTATTATTATTGTTTGTATCGCAATAAAATAAAGTTTTTAACACTCAGTTAGCCTACATATCAGTTTAGAAATGTAACCGTAACAATAAATTCCATTTTAACGAACAAATTCCATAAAAACCTCTTTTGGGTCTAGGTACCTTACGTAAGTCAAAAACTGTTAAAGTAGGGTTTTCACTGACAGAAAAATTTAATCCCTGGCTAAATTGAAGCTTTTAACTTTATGTTACAACCCATACAAGTTTAGGAATGTAACTGTATCATAACCAACAAAAAATTCTATAAAAACCGTATTTGGGTCTTCGTACCTTACGTAAGTCATATATATGGAGGACGGAGGACTTGAGGTAGGAGGCCGATCGCAATGCATTGGATTCGGTCCCAAATTAGCATCGGTAATTCAGCTTTACGAGTCGCCGTAAGATGGTGCTCGTGTTCGAAGTGGGCTATCAAATAAATGGACGCGATAACTATTTTTATTTAAATTAAGTTCTTTAAGGAACAAATAAGAACTTTTATATAAATTTACACTTACTTTGTTTTGGCTGCGTTTCCTCTCTGAAAAAGATCCTGTCTTACACCCAGCACAAAGCAAACTTTACTTTTATAAATTGTACCATTTTTTATTATAAATATGGAAATCAATTACAATACGTTATTTGTCTTGTCTTTAAACGTTATTTGTTATTTCGAAAATAAAATGTCGATCTGTCAAAAATAAAAGTAAAAAACGAAGAAGAAGAAGAAGAAGAAGGCGACACCAGCCCACTTGCGACACGAGAGCATCTATCGGCCAATAGCAAACTAACCAAAAACCGGGACAAAATTTGATAATGCTGCCATTGTCGATCGGCCTTCTACCCTCTAGTTCTCCATAGTCATATATTATGGGGATATCCTTGACAGTAAAGGTAATATCAGACTGAATTAAATTAGTTCATGTTGAACTTTAGGTATTGTATTTTACCTATAGGTATAATCTGAACAAATAAATTTTAAAAAAAAATTCTGTTGTAAATATAAGTGACAGAATCCTATTTAAAGTTGCGTTTCAGTTAATTTAGTATTTTCAAGGTTTGGATAATTATAATAATATTATATAGTTTTTAAATCTATTTCGACACTTTATCTTTAAACCACATAAAAACTAATGTTTATTATACCTTAAATTATAATATTTATAAAATAAAACTTTCAAAAGAAATTATTATTATTATTATTATTTGGCAATATTAAAGTGGTAGAACCGATGAGATAATTGCATCAATTGTTTTAGAAGGTATCACATGTATAAATAAAGTCCAGTCCTGGAATTCATGCCAACTAATAAAAATTTAATATACCAAAATTGACATAGTATCACGTGACTTTGCCTCCATCTTGCGATAGTATTCAAAATTTTTACTATAGTAGTAGTAGTTGAGGAGAGAGAGCGTTAAGCAAGCAAAGCAGTGCGACCCCTCCTCCAACCCCATTTTACGTCTGGTTAATGTCAGCCAGGCGGGACCTACAGTTTTACGTAGGTTCCGAACCACAATTTTACAAGCAGATGTTATTATTGCCACAGTTTTACGATCTTGTTGTAACACCTCTTGTCCACCACATACCTTGTCAATCCACGGATCGGTCGCCTTTCAACTGCAGTGTGGGTTGCATATGCAACACTACGTAGTACGGTGGCGTGGTCAAACGTACCAGAGACATATAATGGCGAACATCTAAAGAAAAATATTACTACCTCTGAATTTAGCAGACTTAAGGTACCGTGCGAGCAAAAATTATTTGCATCAAAGAGGGCTTGCATCTAAGGACGTAATGTTTGGCCGTAGAGCTTAATACCTGTTGGGTGTCAGTTACTACCTGAATGAACAATCAATCAGTTATTCCGTCATCTTTGACAGTCGTTACAAGTAATTTGATTCATCGTTAATTTTTCCAATTTCTTGAACAATTCACACAATGGGCTTTACGGAACAGCACAAAACATTCATGGTTGAAGCGTATTTTCGAAACGGGGTTAGAGTAAATGGTGAGTGGCAATACAATCTGGGTTTGTGCATGTACGATTTTCACGAACATTTTCCTAACGTTGCTTTTATTGCTGGAGATTTTTATCATTTCCTGAAAAAAACCGTGGCTGTGTTTAGGGAAACAGGTTTTATACAACACAAAAAAGGAGCAGGAAGTTCATCTGTAAGAACAGAATAACACTATTTTTAAAACACCAGTTGCAAATTTAGAACAATTACAAGAAAGTATCCAAGAATGTGGTAACGTTACTCCATAGATGCTGGTCAACACTTTCAAAAACATGAAGAGACGTGTGAATTTTTGCTTGGAGCATGGCGGTAGCCAATTTCAGCCATTTATGTAATTATTTTTCTTTTTCTTTCTGTATATTCTTACTTTGTTTTGTAAACAACAAAAATAACTTTGTATTTGTCTACTTATTTTATTACTCATTATTTTGGCATATCATGTCATAACATGAATTTGACAAAACTTTAACCTAGATTTGGTTAGATATGTCCCCATATCATTGTGATCTAAACCAAGCTCTACGTTTTTAAATCCAAGCCCTCTTTGATGTCCGCTGAATCTGATCGGGATCAAACCAAGTACCTTCCGTTGTTCTTAGTTTCTCCGCAGAGACAAACAGACGATTAGAAAGCTAGAAAGTTACAGTTTTATTTATTTTAGCTGATTTATTTAAAATAATTCACTGTGTGCCACTGCTCCCCAGTAAAGTAATTAATTCTAAGCAATGGCTTTTAAAAGTGTGAAACTTTCATTAAAATAATTATGCTCCATTTTCAGACAGACGCTGATTGCGGCTTCATTGTTTCCTTTATTCTCCATTGTTAAGTTAAATCACTCAAGTATAAAATTTTAAGATTTAGCCGGTTTTTTAAAATTTGTTTTAACTAAATCAATATTTCGACGGCGATTTTGACTGGTCTCCAGTTCGTCCGCAGTTAAAATGGTACTCACAGTGGCGTAACTAGCCCTCTGACCTGGGGGTGGCCCTGTTATTGTGATTTGAAGTGGCGGCTCGTGTAGAGGTAAGCAAAATTTCTTTCTGGACCACGCCCAAATTTTAACAAATTTGGTCAATAATCAACAGTAATATCACAAGACCTCGTTTTTTTATCGGTTAGATTCTTCAGCTGTCACGAAAACTTTTTTTGGAAATTTTTCGAGTTGAATTTGGACATGCTTATTCTGATTAGATCCCGAGAGCGTCTTGGCAGGCAGCATTGGATTTCTAACTTTACAGACCTGGCTTGGAGTTCCGATTCCGAGTTTTAGTTGCGCGTATAGGGTATAGACTAGACTAAAAATATAATAAAATTGATGAATAAATATAATTAATTTATGTAGGTATATAAAAAAAATTCAATTAATTAATTTGTCGTTTGACTTATCGTTCGCATTTAGGTAGTCTGGCAGAATAAATTTGTTTCTCGCGGATTCTGGGGAGGGCCAGGCAGACCTCTGGGGGGGGGGGGGGGCTGGTCCCCCCTAGTTACGCCACTGGGTACTCATATTATATTTAATCATTATATATTAGGGCAAAATAATTTTAAGTTTTGTTCTTGCCAATAAACTACTTCAAAATACCAGCAGATATTTCACCGTAAGCTTACCTGCAAATTTCAGGCCGAACGTATTTGTTGCGATGGAGGGGGAATGCAGCGAGGGTGGAATGTGAATCCTGCTCAGACAAAAGTTGGAACACAAGTCCATTTTGTATTTAGTTCTTTACATTAAAAGCCGCCGTTTAGGCTTGGCAGTACTGTATAGCCCGGGTGACAATATTTTTTAAACGTCAATATCTCAAAAACTATTAAATTTGAACCTAATATAGTGGATGTACAATTTTGGCTCTAATTTAAAAATGTTTATAACATACAGGGTATGTCAAAGAAACTACCTTGTCGGACTTCCATTGTCTTTATTTTGTTACTTAGCACAGCATTTCGGTTAGTTAGTCTCTCTAATCGTTTTCAAGTTTAAACTAAATTATAATTGTAGGGCTACTGTCTTAAATACTATCCGTGTGCAATGAAGCTTGATGACTCCGCCTACGTGCTTATCGGAGTGCTAAGTTTTAGCTGTCGGTTTTGGACAAGAAGATCGAGGCTTCCAGATATTGGGGATATTTATACTTGGTTTACTACGTATGTGGGTATTTTGATTCATGAAAGCTGCTTCTTTGAATTTTCGTTTTCTCCAGTGCTGTTCCGTGTCCAAAACCTTGGCTTCTGACCACTGTATATTATGTTGGTTGGTCCATACATGTTCCGCTATACCTGACCTCGAAGTTTCCAAGTAAAGATATCCTTAATATCTGGAAACCTCTTCTTGTCCAAAACCAACAGCTCAAACTTCACACTCCAATAAGCACGTAGGCGGAGTCATCAAGCTTCATTGCACATGGATAGTATTTAAGACAGTAGCCTCAGAATTATAATTAAAACGGTTAGAGATACTTACTAACCAAAACGTTGTGTTAAGTAACAAAATGAGGACAATGGAAGTCCGACAAGGTAATTTCTTTGATATTAGTTCATTTTTTACCACCTTCAAACAAACACATACAGGGTATCCATTTTAAAAAATATTTAATTTGCACCTTAGTATAATATTTCAATTTTATATTATTTCATACCTTTTAATCACTCTATATCTATTGGACCACCATATAATGGAGTAAAATGAAATATTTTAAATGCGAATAAATATTTTACTGTTTACACTAACATGAACATTGGACAACAACAATAAATAATTTGTATTGTCTGTTTATCTTGTTGTCTGCGTACGCCAATTCTACAGTGGCAGGCATGAAGTTGGCCACAAATGGGAAATATTTTTATTGATAATGGGTAACCTAGAAATTCATGTTGACATTAGTCACGTGACTATACTCGTTCGCAGGGAAAATTGTAAAAAATATATTGTGGCGTGAAAATTGGTATTAAATTAAGAGATATCGCAAAAAGTTTTTTTTATTATTATTCAATAAATAAAAATATTTTAAGCGTTTTTTTGTCGGACAAGGGTGTAACTGTTTTTACATTGGAATTCACAGGGATCCAAACACAGTGGATACCCTGGGGCGGATAGACCACGACGGCCTTTTCGTCCTTGTTAGGACTCTACGGCAGCCAAAACCCAAGCAATCTCGACACAGCGGTAAGATGTATTAAAAACCTTATTACAAAAGCAAAGCGGACATCAATACACCGTAGCGCCATCCCAGTAGAATTAACTCCAATATAAAAGGCAGTCACACTGGGAAATGGGTAGACAACTAAATAAACCAGGAAGTGCATCACAATCCCCAGTATAAGGAACGCCATTTGCGTTTTTACCAGAACATCCGTCAATAAAGTTGTTTTCCATGTGTAGCTAACTTTATGCTGGTCAATGTATATTGAAAACCTATCCTAAAAATTAATTTTAACAAAAATAACAAAATCGAGAAACAATTTAGCTTTTCCAATAATTTTCTAAATTTAGCCTCATTTTAAACACAATGGAATTGGAAATTTTATCGTAGGTATTCCGTTTTATTTAGTTACATTCTCATATTTGGTTCGATAGCGTGGATGACGTGCCAACAGCACCATTTTTGTATTTTTAGGTTACTTTTTAATATAAAAATGCAAGCTTACGATGACCTGCAACCGTTTTGGAATGTTTGGATGTTTTGCAACCTTTAGAAAGTCTGCAATTGTTGGTAGAATAGTGCTACAGGTACATTTATATAAATTTATTTGATATACCCATACTATTTGGGGCACCCTGATGTATAATCCAACATAATTTAAATATACAGGGTGTTTCATTAAGGGAAGCCACCGGCTATATCTCGGAAACTACTAGGCATAGGCAAAAAAATTATGATTAAAGCGGTCATGAGAAAATTCTGGAAATTACTTTTAAGTTCCTCATTTCGCCGCAAGGGGGCACAATTGAAATTTTTTTTTATTCTAAATTTCTCCGAAAATTACCATATTAAGGTATACCTCTGATTACATCATCGAGAAGCTTAGACAATTCTGGATCATTTTGGTTTAAGGCTTTTTGGCGTACCGACCTTGATAAGAGTGAAGATTGAATGTGTAAACATTAAAATCGCTGTAATTTCTAAACGACTTATCCGATTTTACTTAATTGTTTGGAAGAACCATCAATTGTCGTATCTAATGGCACACGTTAGTTTCTAATAAAATTGCTAGAGGGCGCAATTTGTATTACAAATTATTGTTTTAGCAATAACTCTGAAACGAACAAAGATATCGAACTGCGGTCTTCACATCTTTTCTTGCAAAATTCATCTAATTTTTGATTATGATGTCATAGTTATACCGTATGATTTGAATTTTCGGGATAAAATCGAAGAAACTGTTATTATTACAAATTGCGCCCTCTACCAATTTTATTAAACACTATCGTATACTATTGGATACGGCGATTGAAGATACTTACCTTTCCCTTCCAAACAAGCTTAAATTTAGTAAAATCGGATAGGTCGTTTAAAAGCTACAGCAATTTTAATGTTTACACATTCAATAGCTTCCCCCACTCTTATCAAGGTCGGTACGCCAATGAGCCTTAAACCAAAATGAGCCCCCTTGAGGAACTTAAAAGTCATTTTCAGAATTTTCTCATGACCGCTTTGACCGCATGACAAGTTTCTATGCCTAGTAGTTTCCAAGATATGGCCGGTGGCCACCCTTAATAAAACACCCTGTACAGACCTACAGCCTTTCTATAACTCTGCTTTTGAAAAATACTAAATAGTTAAATAGTTTAGATGTTATGGCATTTTCCGTTGAAAGGGGTACACCCGGTATTTAAAGACCATTTATCTAATCGCGTTTACTTTAAATGGATTTGTTCGCTAAGAGCAAGTTTTAAAGAGAAACTAAGGTAAAGATTAGAAATTTACTTTGCCTTTAAAGGAATGAACCTTTTGTCAAAAGCCTTGCTCTTTGAGACGTATTTTCTTTTAGTGCTTTTTGTCCTTTTTTTTTATACGAACGAGAAGTCTTTATGGAATTGGAGGACGACAACTAAATGTTAAAATTTTTTCATTATTCTCATTGAATTACAACGAGATTTGACAATTTAAAACCTGAGTTGAATCATAAACTAAGTAAACCTATTAGACATCCTACGTAAATGGACGAAACCAAGGCTCGTGGCCTCCCCCAACATCAGCATTGTACCTTTCACTTTGTTTTCCTGATGATGAATGTTCTTACAGTCGAAACATGTCAATTTGAATTATTATGAATTATTCTAGGTTGGCCTAGTTATTCTAATCAAAATTGTGGAGAAAGACTTTGTGCTTTTCTTTTTTCTATAAAAATAACTGCTCTGATAAACACAGCACTGCAGTGCGCATGCGAATCGTCAATAGTTCGGCAGAGCGAATTGACGATAAAAAATGGCGTCGTTAATCCCACCTTAACCTTAAATTGAAAAGCATTTGACAAAACACGAAACAACCCGAGATCATGCGAAGTCGACGACAGGCGAGCGCGTATGTTTGTTTCGCTCTTGGTTTCCAATTCATTTATGTAATCTTCTATTTGACGTAAACACACCGGGTCAACTTAAAATACGGCAGAGCGCTTCGATCTATATTGGAGAGTTTTCGCATGACACTAAATAATAATAAGTTTTTTTTTTAATTTAATGATATAATAAATATGGTAATGTTGTCTTCTATAAACTTATTCTTTAATCCCCTGAAGCTGAGCTTGTTAGGGGCAAATCTTATTTTTCGTTTTAGTATGTAAAATCATAAATCATAAATATGCATTAAAAATCAAGTTTTAAAGTAAAAATGTTAATTTATAGTATAAACGCAGTTTTTTTGAAGAAATATATTATTATCTATAATAGTATATTATTTAACGAGCGTATAATATAGGCCATAATAAAACGAGGATGAAGTTTACGGCACGAGCCAAAGGCGAGTGTTGTAAATCATCCGAGTGTATTATGGTTCATTAGACGCGAGTCAAATACTATACTTTATCTAAAACCATCCATTTATACAGTGCCTGAAAAAAAGTTAAGTTCATATGGGAAATATAATAATTACACTTGTTGTTTTATGATAATTACACTTGTTGTATTATTGATAGCATAATGCTCTTATTATCAGAAAAAAAGTAGAGTTCATATGGGACATATAATAATTACACTAAACTTGTTGTTTTATGGTAATTACACTTGTTGTATTATGGATAGCATAATGCTCTTATTATCAGAAGTATTATGCAACCCTCGACCAAGAGGGATTCGGCAAAATTACCAGATAGTGTGTGACAAATTCCCTGGCGTCGGTGATTGGCCTCGTTGCGGAAATAGGCCGACGTAAAATAAAAATATATATAAAAAAAAAAATTTATTATGCACCTTTTATTAAATGGTTGTAAATAAAATCATTAATTTATAATTTTTAATTAAAAAAATTACTTACCTATATAAATTATTCAGAACAATATTAATTAATTAATTAATTAAAGAAATTCTAAAAATATTTTCAAATTGACTGTTTTTAATATCTATATTTTTATTTCGACTTTCAATTTTTTTACTGAAATCAATTTTTTAATTTTTGTTGGTAAATAATCGTTAAAATAAAAACATAAATATTTGAAATTTTTTGTCCTATGGACCTATTTATTTTAGGTTTTATGGTTATTTCTTTTTTATGTCGTGTATTATGATTATGGTTTTTAAATTGTATAAGGTTTTTATTTTTAAATATATATATATTAAGATGTTATAAATGTAAAGTTGTCTTATGTTCAACTTTTTTGTTTTTGAATATAATTATTTTGAAGGATAAAGATAATCTTTATAGTATATAATTTTTAGAAACCTTTTTTGTAATATTTCTAATTTTTTAACTAAAGTTCTATTTATTTCTCCCCAACCTAAAATTCCGTAATTTAAATGAGTTTTAACTAAGGCGTAATATAATATTTCCATATGTCTTACATTTAAAATTTTTTTAACGTTTTTAAAAATCGGTAGTAAACTTCTTAATTTTTTAATTAAGTATTCTAAGTGAAAATTCCAATTTAATTTACTATCAAAAATAATTCCTAAATATTTTATTTTATTAACTTTAAAAATTTGAATGTCTTCATTTATTTGAATACTATTTATATTTCGTTATAGGTTATTTAGGTTTAAAGTAAAAGGAATATAATTTGTTTTATTAAAATTAATATACAGTGAGGACCTAAAGTCCGTCCCCCCCCCCCTCCAACTTCTTAACCGTTCATTATATTTTAATAAAATTTTGAACGATAATATTTGAGCAAGTCTTGCACTTTTTGACATACCAATGACAGCTTTAAATGTCAAGGTAACAGCTGGGTCCGCTTTTGGAATATTTTTTTAAATGGAACACCCTGTATATTTTTACATTTTTAAATTCCACATAAAATTATAATTATTTTTTATTAAATGCATTATTAGTCTATACTTCATAGTTTCCGAGATATTGACTCTCGAAAAGTGACATTTTTGAACTTTGACAGCTTATAACCTGCTAACAGTACGTCTTAGAGCAAAACGGCTTACATGTCCCTATCTTCAATTTTTATTATCTTTCCAAAAAAATCAACTTCCGGTTAAACCGGATGTAACTCGAAAGCAGGAAATATAGTTGTTCCGGTTTAACTGGAAGTTGATTTTTTTGGGAAGATAATAAAAATTGAAGATAGGGACATGTAAGCCGTGTTGCTCTAAGACGTACTGTTAGAAGGTTATAAGCTGTCAAAGTTCAAAAATGTCACTTTTCGAGAGTCAATATCTCGGAAACTATGAAGTATAGACTAATAATGCATTTAATAAAAAATAATTATAATTTTATGTGGAATTTAAAAATGTAAAAATATACAGGATGATACATTTAAAAAAATATTCCAAAAGCGGACCCAGCTGTCATCTTGACATTTAAAGCTGTCATTGGTATGTCAAAAAGTGCAAAACTTTCTCAAATATTATCGTTCAAAATTTCATTAAAATATACCGAACGGTTTAGAAGTTAGAGGGGGGGGGGGACGGACTTTAGGTCCTCACTGTATATAACTTTAAAATCTTTTTTGATTTTATTATTCAAGTTTTCCCAATTTGTATCGGTATAATTGTTTTGTTAGATAGCAAATAGCGTTTTGTGTTGATTAATTTTTTTGAAACCCAAAGTGTTTATTAGAAATAAAATGAATTTTTTTTCAAATAATTTTCAATTATTAATTTTAAAATTTTTTCGAATAATTTTGCAATGGAAGATTTTAATGTTATTGGTCTATAATTACTAGTTTTACTAGAATCTCCATTTTAAAAAATAGGTTTATTATACCAATTTTGAAAGCTTCTGGATATATCCTGGTTTTAAAAATATTATTTATAGGAAATGTTAGTTGTCTAAAAATAGTAGTTTTAATAGTTTTTATTATTTCTTACACTGTGGAACTATTGCTTTGAAAAATAACTTAATTAGGTGGGGCCGCGCTAGGGTTATTTTCCCAACAAGTGCGAACAGCAATACTTTTTCATTTTCTACCGCACATACGGCAAGTTTTTGTTGTTTGCTAACGTAACATATAATTATGGTTTCTTACGCCACATTTAAATTAAAATTATTACGTCTCAAAGCATTATATTATAACCTCAAAGCGTTTATTTAATGTTGCTGTTTTCGTATAAGTTACATAATGTAGGCAAACATGGGAACTAGGTGTTTGACTTGAAACATAGTTTACTCAACATTACAAAATCATAACATCACTAACAAGGTTTCCAACTTTGTCGTAGTTAAGACAGACTATTGTGTTGGGAACTATAAACCCCATTGTCATGACGCGGCTGATTGTATTTTTTTGTTTAATTTTATGGTTAGACATTTGACTAGACATACGATTGCTATAGGATGCAATATTAAGCTCTACAGTGTCACCAGTAAAGTCCGCATCATATGGGATTTTTTTTTATTAATAGCTTTATTTAAAATTTGACTTTGGCATCAAGTTCTGCTTCGATCGAGATGAAAATTAAGCAAAAAAATAGTAGGAGTCACGTGATTCGCATTATTTAAAAATATCGAAAAAAGTTATTGGAAAAAGTTTTTTTAAATGCAGTTTCTAGCCCACATGCAAAATTTCAGCTGCATAAGATAATTTTGATTTTTTACCTATATTTTGTAAATTGCACCACTTTTGCAAAATAAGACTCAACGCAACCTACATAAAACTTCTCAGTTTTGACAAGGCTTTATTTCAGATACATTTTCTTTAAGGTAGCGCCATATTAAATGTGTGTTTTTCTGCAAAATCAAAATTGAGCTATTAAAATTTGGAAGTTTATTTGTTTTTGACCCTGTATAAGGTAACTTCATAAAATAGGTAAGTATTTTTGCAAACGTAGTTTGTGTCTGAAAGTAATACACGTTAACGTTATTATGACATAGCTTAATAATAAATTATAATATAGGGGTTTTAAATTAAATCGTTGAAAATAGATTAACTTTACGTTGTTAAAATAAAATTTATTTTCCACTTAAAAAACACTTTACTGAAGACACTGTGCTCTTTTTTGTCTTAATATTAAGGTGTATTACTTTCAAACACAAACCACGTTTTCAAAAATACTTATTTTATGAAGTTACCTTATACAGGGTCAAAAACAAATAAACTGTGCATCACATGCGACCAAATTTTAATAACCCAATTTTGATTTTGTAGAAAAACACACATTTAATATGGCGCTGCTTTAAAGATAATGTATCAGAAATAAAGCCTTATGTAGGTTGCGCTGAGTCTTATTTTGCAAAAGCGGTGCAATTTACAAAATATAGGTAAAAATCAAAATGATCTTATGCAGCTGAAATTTTGCATGTGGGCTAAAAACTGCATTTAAAAAAACTTTTTCTAATAACTACTTGCTCTAAGTGCTTCATTCTCTAAGTCTCATTATACAACAACCCGATTGTTCAAGTACATATTGTCCCTGTGTGTGTGTGTGTATCCCCTTAACGCTAATAAATCGAATTAATAAATTGTTTTGGAACTTCTTAATTAAATTGCGTTTACAATGTATATAAATTATTCCACAACATTCCCCAACAAAATATTTTAATTGAGCCATTACACAAAACAGAAATATAACAAACAAACATAAATCTAACGTAAACCGTGCGTAATAACACGGCTATGTGACACACGTCTGCCATAACTTTAAGCGCGACATTTTGGCATAGAGGTTATAAATTACGTGTTCCATGAATATTGCATTCTCTGTAGGGCCTATTATACTCTATACAACGCGTAACACTTTAAAATTACTACCCACCTATGGGTCATGGTTGACGTAATAAGTAATACATCAAAACCTAAATAGGTAACTTTCGTAAATCAACCGGTTTTAATAGTTATTTTAAGCTTATATACGCGAAGCAAAACGTCTCACTTAACGTTCCGTACGTCGAAGGAGTATCTGAAAGAATAAAATGACAAGGACAACGATATAATATCAATGCGGAATGTAGCTTGAGACACACTCTAAGAAGCCACCTGACGAGCACAGAACCAACAAGCCAAAAAGACAAAAAAACTGTGTATATAGGCTCCCCTGCGAGTGCGCCAATCTTATACCGGTGAGACACTAGTAGTAGTAGTAGTAGTAGTAAAGGGGAGGCTTAGCGCCAAGCAAGTAGGCCAGTGCGACCCTTTTTGCCAACCCCATTTTACGTCTGGGTAATATCAGCCAGACGGGACCTACAGTTTTACATGGGTTCCGAACCACAATTTTACCGGCAGATGTTATTCTCGGCACGGTTTTTACAGTCCTGTTGTAACACCTCTTGTCCACCACAGACCTCGACGGGGAAAGCCTATTACGTCTCCGTGGCGCCGAGCCCCCTAATCCATCGGGATCCAGTATCAGGGACACACCGTCCGTATACCAAATCCTCTGATTCGGGGCATCCCCCAAACCGTCTGGATCGGTATCAGACATGCGTCCCTTTTGTGGGTCACTAGATCTGCACCGAATCCGTCACTTGGTTCAGGAGTAGCTCACTTCTCGACAACATGCCGAAGGAACACCCGAATGATACCGGAGGTAGCCCGAGAGCTCCACAGCAGTATCGTATCTACGCCTTTCACTGCAGCGTTTATTTTGCCATTGAGAATGCCAGTGTGTGTTGTACAATGCAACACTACGAAGTACGGTGGCCTGGTCAAACAAACTAAATAAATCCGCCAAACATGCCTGGGATCGAACCAGGTACCTTCGGCATGCTATGCGAGAACCCTATCTGAGACACTAAGACCACTCGAAACTATGAATAAGGTGGCTAACCTGTACATGGAATGGTTTGAGTCACACGCTATTAACACTGCCACTAAACTTTGGCTTAGATATGTGGATGATACCTTTATTATCTGGACAGCGACGAAGAGCTGATACGGTTTTTGGAACACAATAATAGTATAAGACAATCCATTAAATTTACCATGGAAACAAAACAACATTCCACTCTACCTTTTCTCGATGTTCTCGTCAAACGAAGTACCGAAAACAAAAAAAAAACTTCAGTGTACAGGAAACCCACTCATGCGGGGGTAATACCTTAATCACGGATCGAATCATTCAAACACCATAAAACAGGGCATAATTCAACCGCCTTATCACAGAGCATCTAACGTTTGCAACAATCCGGAAGACCTTAATATTGAAATTTCAAACATCAAAGAAGATTTAAAACAGAATGGTTACCCTGAAACGTTTGTAACTAATATAATCTCAAAACATAAAAATCGCGAAGTAAAAACTTTTGATTTTTGAAAAGATTAGGAGGATAACCACAAAACTATAATATCAAAACAGCCTTCAAATCCGGAAATACGCTTAGAAGCCATCGATCTTTATTTTCCAACGTAACAAGTTAACATCTCTGTCAGCATATTAAGCCAATTTGTCATATTGCGAATATATTATTCAGCAATTAATAGACTACATGCATATTATGATAGATTGGCGCTGGAAAGCTGTCGATACTGTGTCTCTGAAGCATGATGCAACATTGTTCTTGTAATAATTTTCCTTTGTCAATAGCGTGTATTATGCCTTGGGCTTATTCATGGCTGTATTCGTCTTATGAGATTTAAAAAAATACTTTGGCACTATTTTACGTTTTAAATAACGTATCCTGAAGTGCTTTGTCAAATTTATAAATAGAAAGAAGTGCTCTTTTGGTATGTATTCGACAAAAATGACTCCAGCTTGGTCCAAAAAGACGATTGCCGTTAGTTATCAGGTTGATAATCCAGACATTGTTTCACTGTTAAAAAAACTATTCAAAGGACGTTATATAAATAGTTTAAAAAAATACCCATTTAGTTATCTTAACATAGTATAAAACAAAGTCGCTGTCGCCTGTCTGTCCCCTTTCATATTCGCTTAAATCTTTAAAACTACGCAACGGATTTTGAAGCGGTTTTTTTAATAGATAGAGTGATTCAAGGGGAAGGTTTTTATGTAAAACTAGCGACGCGCCCCGGCTTCGCACGGGTGAATATATCGGGTTTGTTCGGGGTTGTATTTATACCAGCGGGTTGCAACGCATGCCGGGTACACGCTAGTACAGTATAAGTATGACACTGTGTCCCAAATGGCCCTATCTCTAATTAGGAACACATTGTATTACTACTAAAAAAAATGCCACAACTAAAATGTTAAATACCAGTCTCCAAGCATTTTAAAAAAAAACTGTACTTGTTTTGACTCAATTTATTCAAAGTTACCAGGTCACTCTGTATACATCCAAACATATGGTTTATTTCTTTATTAATCTAAAATTTATTATTTTCATGTTGTACTACAGTTTGAGTTTTTTCGAGAAATATCCTGTTCTTAGATCCCGGAAACTTTCCCATCGTGAATTAAACATGGCAAAATGAAAGCCATCACTTTTCCACAGGAAGATTTATCTGCAAACAAAGGAGATTTTCTTGAGATTTATAAGTTTGCAGAGTCAAAATGCGTCCTCGCTAAGACAAGACATATTTATATTTTTATCTCTTGGTATAACAAACGGCCAGAAAATAAGTAAAATGGAGATATCTGTCGAAAATTTAGCCTGGTTAGTTAAACCCTCATTTTTCGGTAGAGCAATTCTCATTTTCTGCAAAATATTGTCGGTACAAACATTATTTATTTTGCTGGTACCGAGAAAGGACGTTTTACATTGTAGCTATAATTTGTAAAAGTAGTTATATTAGAAAATTCTTTACCTAAATCAGTTTGAAAATAATAATATTTTGTTAAATAAAAAAAATATTTTAAAGGTCAGGCAGGTGGTCATAACTCGAATAATTTGTGCGCGTTATGTTTGCGTTAATAAAACACTAGGTGCGGGAGTTAGCTAACCACAGAAGCATACATAGATGGGACGTTACTGTAATATACTAACATCAGTTGTTGGGAATGTAATATTATTTTTAAATTTCTAAACAGATAATTTTGGCTGCTAATTGAACCAGAGTGCACACACACACGTAATAAGGCCTATATGATAAAACCATGAGATACGCCAGTGTCCGTTAAAACGAGTGAAGAACATACAATGTCCCTGTGATTATAGTTATTCATCTGCTTAATGTTAACGTACTGCATTCGACCAACCAATGAAATAACCCTAATCAAAGGTTACTGAAAGTAACGTATGACAGTATTTACTACTTATATACCTTCTATATTTTGCAAGGGTAATGTTTGAACCAACGCCAATAGACGTCGTGCGTGTCGCTTATTTGCCCCTCTGATCTCCAATTGGCTGAATCACCTTATGTTCGTCAACAATCAATAAACAGAGTTTAACTTTAGATTTTAGCAAATATAAATGACCGGCGTAAACATAGGGGGTGTCCATTCTTTTCTTATAATTCTTTTATGGAATTTTCCTCTTAGCATATTATAAAGTTCACCCAAAATGTAGCCTACGCTGGTAAAAAATTAGATTATTTTTAAAAAAACGTTATCCTTTGCGAAGATACAAGACTAAATTTAATGCATTTTTTACCGGAACTGTTTATTTACTTCTGCGTGATTCCATTAACAACCAGAGGGAAGAAATAAAACCGAAAAGCACCAGTTTTTTTGACATAACCTAATTTAAAAAGCAAATTTCCCACACAAAGAAATTTAAATCTCCCTATTGTTGGGACATTTTTTACAATACGATAAGAAAACGCAGACGAACGAATTGCTTAAACTGTCGTAGGTTTTAGGTGGACAATTAATGCCGCGCCAGAGACGTAGTTTTCATTTGAGACTATTGCTTGATTCCAATTTGCGTTTTAAAAAACACGTCACTGCCAAATTAAGAATTGCTTATGGTAACCTTAAGCTTATATATACGGTAATCGACATTGTCTCTCCCAAGAAACCCGGAAACTCTTATGTGATTCGTTGGTATTATCACAGTTTGACTACTGTAGTGGAGTTTACACGCCTTGCTTGGATGCTGCGGGCCGTTCTCGGATTCAAAAAGTTCAGAATTCGTGTTTGAGATTGATTTATGGCGTTAAACGAAGAAATCATATTACCCCTTACCTGGCTATGTCAGGATGACTTATGTATGTATAACAGATTTCAATTACACATTACTACATTTTATTATAAATTACTTAAATTTAAACTACCGATGTCCGTAACTTGGCTTTGCGCAGAAAGCATATTCTTACAATTTCCCGCCATCGCAAAGAAAGTTTTAAAAAGTCCTTCACGTATAACATCGCCTTTACCGTTAACGCCATTGTTTGTTTTAATACAGATAAGTCTACATTATCATTTAAAAACAAATTTAAAAAACGCCTACTACGATCACAGCAGTGAGTATTTTCTGCATTGATATCATATTATCAGTTTATACCCGTTCTCTTCCCCTTCCCATGCCTTTTCCCTTTGAACAAGCAATATTTCACTTATATAATAATAATTAAACTATTAGCGCTTCTTAAATTTAAATTATTTTACTAGTTTTAGTTAGATATTCAATTATTTAATATAAATTAAGGCCTGAACAGTATCTGAATTTAAACTAGATGGCTGCCATACTAAGGCCTATTATTGTTGTCCACTCAATTTGCAATATTTCCTACATAATTGTAACAATCTAATAATGTTAAAGAATGGATTATAACAGTAAATGTATATTATTATTATTATAAAACAACTAAATTTGAACAGTAAAAAGTGTATGTCTAGATAATATCAGGGCGACGGGTTCCACATACAATTTTACCAACTGATGTTATTCTCGGCATAGTTTTTATTGGTCCTTATTTGTATTACCTGTTGTACACCACAGACCTTGATGAGGTCAACCAAATACGTCTCCGTGGCGAGACTTGAAGGATGTTGTCGCTGAGCCCACCCAATCTATCGGGACCAGTATCAGAAGTGTTACTCCATGGGATACGGACCATATTACCGAACCCTCTGATTCAGGGCGTCCTCAAATCCATCACTCTAAATCCTTTACTTGGTTTACGTGTCGCTTACTTCTTGACGAGTGATCTGTTCTGTTTGCTTCGAAACAATTTGTTGTTTATAGTACATAATATGTATGTATGTGTGTACCCGGCACCTCCACCAAATATCGGGCTACAGTTTGTAGTCGACTGGGTTGTGTAGCTTAGATAGCTTAAAAAATAGAGATTTATAAAAATAATTATTTAATTGCCTTTAATGGCAAAGAAAGCAAAGCAATGATTAATTGTGGTAAAAAATACAAACACACAAACTAGAAAGATAACCAAACAAATTTGTGTTACAAAAATATTAATTTAGAGAGTTACTTTTAAAAAAAGTCGCCTTCTTAAGACTCACTTCAGGAACGGTGGTTTAATCCAAGTAAGTCAGAAAAAACAACTATGACGTTATAGTTAACTCAAAATAAAAGGAAATTAAACAGTTTACGCCTAAACACGTTATAAATCAATGTATAAAGAACACTTACGCAACGGAAGCAAAGTAGACTGACTCTGGAGCAGTGTTTTCCATAACTTCACTTAAATTGAAAGAACTTATTACTTTGAATCGGCAAACGGGCAGAGGTTTCCCTTACACTTGAATACTTTTTTCAACTTTCTGTCGTATGCGCTCTTTAGAGTTTTTATAGTATTCTGTAACCCCTACCAATTGGAAGAAGGGGTTCCTTTTTGGTGTGTCATGAATTATTTTCCAAAACTGTAAAAGAGGGGATTTCCCTACTATGTACTATTCAAAATGGAACCCTTTATTCCAACCAATTACAAACAAGTATTTTTATAAACATTCTTATCCTGACTCCCCCTACTAAACTCAAATGGCACTGTCTCTCTTCTATACACTAGTTTTTTTAATCACACCTTTTTTTTTATAAGCTCTGCCACCTTAAGAGCCTTTACACTGCGGTTAAATTTTAACTATTTCATTTAGCTTTAAGGATGCCAATCCCTATCCGACAACATGTCTGGCTACTCTGGGTTATCACGTCGGGTCCTGTAAGTGCTTACGAATGGGTAAGGTTCAAATTGACAACTTGAGTAGTCTAGTAGCCAGATGTACGCCCATGATGTTTCGTAAGTAGCATTTTGTTACCAAATATAATTTACAAATTTCAGAAAATAATTACTCGACGAGCGAAAGGAAATTTATGTGGGAGCTTCGCAACATAGTAATAAACAACAATAGAGCGACATTAAAAAAGCTTAATACGGGGCTCACGGTGGATTTTATCTCATGAATAGGCTTATGCCGCTTTTGAGCTCTGCGAGACAAAAAGGGCCACTTTTGTGTTTTCAGTTTGATCTTTTTACATTGTTTGGTTTTGCAAGTGATTTTAAATATTTTAGGGATTGTAAACACTTTTTTAATTCTACGACTTATCCTTTTCTTTCATTTCATGCTATATTAGAGTCAGTAACGGATTTTATAACACAGTCGTATACAGTGGCGACCCTTGAGGTAGAGCCACAGGGCAATGGCTCTACGTGTCCTACCACCTACAATTTATATTCTTATTTTTAAAGCAATTAGCAAAAAATATTTAAAACTGGAACGCGCTTTATAAAAGCGATTTTACGTAAGTCCATAATTCGGTAACGTGGTTCTCATGAGCTTAGCTCCGTATTCATGCCATTTTCTTTTTTAAATACAGTGAAAATTTCGGCCAATAATAAGAAGGTACCTAAGTTTTTAAGAGCCAGGCGCCCAAGACTCCCCAGCAATGAAAAGCTTACAGGGATGCAATTTAGTTGTTGGTTCGTATGTAGCGATTGCGTGTTGTTTTACTTAAAATGAATGTACAACATGCTAGCACAAATTTCTTATGCCAAAAAACCGTGCCAGCAAAAATAATTTGCACCAAAGACAGCTTGGATTAAAAAACGTATGGCTTGGTTTAGATCACAATGATATGGGTACGATAATATATCTAACCAAATCTAGGTTACAATTTTGTCAAATTCATATTATGACATAATATGCCAAACTAATGAGTAATAAAATAAGTAGACAAATACAAATTTATTTTTGTTGTTTACAAAATTAACAAAGTAAGAATATACAGAAAGAAAAAGAAAAATAATTACATAAATTGCTGAAATTGGCACGTTGCATAAATTCACACGTCTCTTCATATTTTCGAAAGTGTTGACCAGCATCTCTGGAGAAATGTTACCACATTCTTGGATAATACTTTCTTGTAATTGTTCTAGATTTGCAACTGGCGTTTTAAAAATAGTGTTCTTTAAATGAGGAAAAACGAAGTAATCCATAACCGATAAACAATGTGATCTAGGTGAGAATTCAATGTCTAATCGAAAACTGATTATTCTGTCGTCGAAAAAATTGCGTAAGTAGTTAATAGTTTCGGCGGCTGTATGGCGGATGCACCGTCCTATTGAAAATATCCAAAACGTAGTTCGTCTTCAAGTAATTGCTCCACAAATGGATTCAAAATATTGTCTCTATACCGCTGTGCTGTAAGTGTGTCATGGAAAAAAATAGAACCAACAATTCTTCTTCGGGAAACAGCTACCCAGACACCAATTTTTTTAGAGTGCAATGTGGAATCTACAAAAAAATGGGGATTTTCACTACTCCACATGCGTGTATTCTGAGAATTCACATAACTGGAGAAGTGGAACCAGGCTTCATCCGAAAAAAAGTCAGTTCTAATAAATCATTTCTTTTCAATACATTTTGGGTAAACCATTGAGAGTAATTCCTGAGTCTTTCAAAATCTTCTTAGCTGCTTTTTAAGAATAGTCCTGCATGTTCCATAAGATCTTCCCACTTCTTGGGACAGGCGTCTTATACAATTTGTTTGCGTATTTTGCATTATTATACGAACGTTTGCAACAAGTTCTTCGGTTCTTATAGATGGTCTTCCTGCTCCTTTTTTGTGTTGTATAGAACCTTTTTTCCTAAACACAGCCACGGATCTTTTCAGGCAATGATAAAAATCTCCAGCAATAAAAGCAACGTTGGGAAAATGTTCGTGAAAATCGTCCATGCACATACCCGGATTTTATCGCCACTCACTATTTACTCTAACCCGGTTTCGAAATTACGCTTCAACCATGAATGTTTTATGCTGTTCCGTAAAGCCATTATATACTTGTAACGACTGTCAAAGATGACGGAATAATTGATTAATTGTTAATTCAGGTAGTTACTGACACCCAACGGGTGTTAAGCTCTACGGCTAAGCATTGCATCCTTAGATGCAATGCCCTCTTTGATGCAAATAATTTTTGCTCGCACGGTATAAGAATTTAGCACACTTTACCTTAGTTCAAATGTTGATAGTTTCTAAAATACGTCAAAGTTATTGTTTTTTTTTAATTTTCTTGTAAATATTCATCTTAATACCAGCATAATTTGTACAAAATTCGATGCTTAGGTTTTTATAGGATGATAAATTGAGATGTGATCAGTTTTTGGTATACTTTGGGAAGGGTAGCTGCACCTACACTTCGCCAACATTTAGAGCTTCATAACTCTTTTGTGCTTCGGTATTTGTAGTTAACGATTCTTATTCCTTGGCACCTTTTTTTGTCCAAAAAATCTAACCTAGTAGATGCCGCTTTGATTAGCCGTTTCTGAGATAAGCGTCCACATGTACGATATATAGAAAACCGTTTTACATCTTTATATTATGCTTTGTCATATGAATTTACTAAGTAATAGCATCATCATTTGGCAAGCTCTATAAAAGAGCAGACTGAGAGAATAATACATACTTGAGCTCATATAATATATAAGAATTCCTAAGTGGGGTATTTGTTTGGCTTATTTTGTCGTGCATAAAACGGGATTTATTTCGGACCTTTTACCCGAACTTTTTTTTGGATTATTGACTCCCGACCTATTGCGTAAGAGACGTTTGTTAACTTTTTTTGTTGACAAAGAGGCGTCTAATTTTCAGAGTCAACTCGACGAGATTTATATTTAGGAAAGTTGCTAAGGAAATAAATAAACGAAGGTTAAGTTCATTACATTTATTAGTATATTATACTTTACTAAATAAAAGGAAATTCGTCTGTAGGTTGTAAGAATATGGTTCTTCTGATGTTAAAGTCAACTTATTCTGAAAACAAAGCATTTCGACAGTTGACACTCACACATGACATTAACAGCTAATATTGGATTATTCCTAAAAGTTCCCAGTTCAGTAGTGGGCCGTAGCAAACTCACTCGTCATGTTTCAGAGACTAAATTTGCTTGGTGTTTATTATTTAACTTGAACGGTAAGAAGAATAAACCAGTTTAGGTTAATTAACTGTCCTACTTCCAATAAAAACATTTAATTTATCATCATTGGCTATTATAAGTTAATGTTATTAGTTTATCAATTTTAATTTGCTACAATAGGTTGTCAAACCCCCTTGCGCTCACTGATAACGAATCAAGCTTTAAAAACTCATGGCATTTTGACGGTTTTATACTACGCCGAGAACGTAAATTATAAAATGGCAACGCAGCATTGAACGCGACACACATGCAGTCGCACCGCTTGCCAAATACTGTTCCCTATACTGAATTGTGATGCACTTCGTGGTTTATTTAGTTGTCTACCTTTCGATTTATTACCAGTGTGACTGCCTTTTATATTGGAGGTAATTCCGCCGGAATTGCGCTACGGTGTATTGATGGCTGCTTTGATTTTGCAAAAAGGTTTTTAATATATCTTATCGCCGTTGTCGGAATTGCTTGAGTTATGGCTGCCTGTAAAGACCTAACAAGGACGAAACGGCCGTCGTGGTCTACCCGCTTCAGGGTATCCATTGTGCTTGGATCCCTGGGTATTCCAATATAAAAAAAAACAGTTACACACTTGTCCGATATGCCACAATATTCACTTTTTAATATTATAATAATATAACGTTAAAGTGTTAATATTTCGTACACGATTGAAGGTCTCCTGGATTTCATACTAATGAGAACCCTGTTAATGTTTTCAGAATGTTAATAGTAGTTACTGGTTAAGTGCCTCCGGCATCATCTGGTAAACCTTTAAGGTCATATTGCAACAACTTACTTACTATATTCAACAATAAGCTAAAACGAGCCAGACATAGTCTAGTATTTTTGTTGATTTATATTATTTTCGTACTCGTAACCCAACCAAAAAAAAAAACGGCCAAAAAGAATAACAAAAAGCAAAATTATTAATTCAATAGACTTTTTAAAATACACGGTTTGTGGACCGAATACAGATTGCCTGCAATCAATTATGATAAAATTTTATCGTCTGCTCTTTTGCGAATCGCACGCAGCAAGCTACAGACAAATCTTTTTATTAAACAAGTTTGGATGACTTTTTAAAAAAGTTTTCTAAACCTTCCCCCATTAATTCCTTTTGCACTCGTTGCGATAAAAATTGTATTTTCGTCTTTATTCTGAAAAAATATCTCGGCGATCTAATTAATAACTTTTTTAATTTTTGAATTAATAAATAATTTTAAACGAGAAGTAAGCTGAAATTTCCAAAAGTTTACCTTATTAGAAGTATAATTTTCGCATAAATGAGTACAGTTAAAAGACCTCGCATATAATAACAGTTAGATTAAAAATTAAATACAGTTGAGTGTCACCAGTAAAGTCCGCATACTACCGTATATACCTCAACAACTTTTGACACTCTATAAAGCCCAGATTTGACCATCACTGGAATACTGCTCTCATATCTGGAGTTCGGCACCGAAGCATACCCTTGGGTTGTTAGATTCCATCCAAAGGAGAGCCGTTCGTCTAATCGGCGACCACGAGCTGACTAAGAACCTCGACAGCTTAGAACATCGAAGACAGGTTGGTGATTTGACTCTCATCTACCGATATTTCCATGGCAAGTGTTCGACAGATATTGCCCGCTCGATTCCACCTAGAGTAATGCATAGCAGAAACACACGACGAACCACTGCCGCCCATCCCTATGTGGTTCAGCTTAGTACACCCCGAACATCATTGTTTCAGAACTCTTTCATTTGGAGGACGTCATCTTTGTGGAACGGCCTTTCTGAGACCGTGTTTCCAACCGAATATAACCTCCAACGATTCAAGAAAAACGTGAATCGCTTTCTTCGCACACGCACCGCTCCCAGAGCGCCTTAAAGGATTTTTCCTATAGTGCTTGTGCTCGATCATAAAAAAAAATATGAGATTTTTTTTTATTAATAACTTTATTCGAAATTTGACTTTGGCATCAAGTTCTGCTTCGATCGAGATGAAAATTAAGCAAAAAAAAAAAGTAGTCACGTGATTCGCATTATCTGTCAGATTTTAATTTTTTCCAAAAAATAATTCACCAGTTTCTGAAAATATCGAAAAAAGTTATTAGAAGAAGTTTTTCTAAATGCAGTTTCTAGCCCACGTGCAAAATTTCAGCTTCATAAGATCATTTTGATTTTTTACCTATATTTTGTAAATTGCACCACTTTTGTAAAATAAGACTCAACGCAACCTACATAAAACTTCTCAGTTTTGACAAGGCTTTATTTCAGATACATTTTCTTTAAGGTAGCGCCATATTAAATGTGTGTTTTTCTACAAAATCAAAATTGGGCTATTAAAATTTGGTCGCACGTGATGCTAAGTTTATTTGTTTTTGACCCTGTATAAGGTAACTTCCTAAAATAGGTATTTTTGAAAACGTAGTTTGTGTCATGAATGTATTTTTATAGCTCGCCGCTCGCTGCTTGCCGACAGTCACAATGTCTTATATCACTAGACAGAATCCTCAAGTAAACCAATTAATAGTCACCTTTCGTAAACATTGGTGTATCGTACTACAAAAAATTGTATCGACGGGAAGAAATGCTCGTCATACTCTATATAATTTTGTAAATAGATCATTATTTACAATATAAAATATATCTAATAAAGTATTATAACAGCTTGAAACTTTTAATAGAATTGTGTGTATAGGTACTTATTCAATTTTCGACGTTAGATTTAACATAAACAGAAAACCCTAATCCGCCAGAGATTTTGCCTGTATCTAAAAATGATGTTAGATCAGATCAACTTACCTTCTATAGTCAAGTTTCTCTAAAGCTTCAATTTCACACATTTAATATGGCGTTACTTTAAAGAAAATGTATCTGAAATAAAGCATTGTTAAAACTAAGAAGTTTTATGTAGGTTGCGTTGAGTCTTTTTTTGCAAAAGTGGTGCAATTTACAAAATATAGGTAAAAAATCAAAATGATCTTATGCAGCTGAAATTTTGCACGTGGGCTAGAAACTGCATTTAGAAAAACTTCTTCCAATAACTTTTTTCGATATTTTCAGCTTCGTAGCTAAATCACCTGTCATTTATGGCACCTTGTTGAAACCTGGTCTATTTCTCGCTAAGATGTTGGCGACAGAGAACTGGGCTAAATTCTTTTACCATCGCATCGCATAAATAAAAGTTATGGTGACAGAAAATTGGTAAAATATAGAAATACATTTGACATGAACTAAACTTACCAATGGAAAATGCTATGGATATCCCTGACAACATACACTAGTTTTGCCGCCTAAATATTCTAGTTACGAGCCAATTAATCGGCAAACGGTGCGCCTGTGCATGTTTCGCGTTCAATGCTGCGTTGCCATATTTTAATTTGCGTTCGCGATGTAGTACAAAGCCGCCAAAATGCCATGTGTTTTTAAAAACAAACAGCTGGAATAGTTTTCAGTGAGCGCAAGGTATGATATATTGTACCGTAATTATCTCATTAAAAATGGATAAACTAATAATATTAAATTTATAATAGTAAATGATTATGAAGGAAGTGTTTCTTATTGAAAGTCGAAGAGTTAGTTAACCTAAACCGGTTTATTATACTCACCGTTCAACTTAAACAATAAATACCAAGACAATTTAGTCTCTGCAACCTAAAGCGTGAGCTTGCTACGGTCCACCAATAAATGAACTGGTAACTTTTAGGAAGAAACCACCCAAAGGTTGATGTCACATGTGGGTGTTAACTGTCAAAACACTTAAAGTAACAATATAAACTCAAAAATCTTATTTACTTGTCCTCATTCTACGTATATATTTTTAAAAGTGAAAGCTGAGGAAAAAACTTTATTTCTAAGTTTCGTCGGGTAAAAAAGTCAACCTGATTTTTCCAAGCAATAATTTCAGCTTTATTTCATCATATCGGCACGGATTCCCGTCCCAATCCTCTTATTTATGTTTCCTTGGTACGCTATACCGATAAACTAATAATCGATGGATATATTTTCGAAACACGATTGAACGTGTTTAACTTTCTTCTGTATAAAGAAAATATTCCATATGAATTAAACATGAGTCTCGATAGCCAAAAAGGTTACACGGTATTTTTTTAAAAGAAAGTTTTATAGGTTTTTTTGTAGGGACACTAAGAAAACTTTAATAAAATATACTCCCAATTTATATTGTCCTGTAAAAGATGAGAGATAACTATTAAATTTATATACACTGAACTACGTAAAGCTGTTGATAACAATGAAAGCTACTATTGTGGCCCCCAAAAGTGAATATAAATGATCACTTGTAATCTCTCTACACTGAGAAAAATGATCTAATACAACAGGTTTGCTAAGACATAGTTTGTATTGGTAGCTTATTTTGTATTAACCCATATTAAATAAATTGCTAGTGTATCAAACCCGCTTTAGTGTTATATCAATTCCAGATTTGCTAGAACATTGTTTTTATTGGCAGTAATCAGTAAATCAAATTTAAAAACGTTTCAAATAATGTGAAAAGGAAGGTTGGTAGACATAATGTACCTAATAGTATCGATAACGATAATAACAAAAATCAACTACTAACAATATCATAGCTAGTAAAAATTAATTACATATTATAGTACACTACATTAATTTTATTATGAAATCAATACTATTAGGTAGATTATTAACCAACCTTCCTTTTTACATTATTTGAAACGTTTTTAAGTGGAAATAGATTGGATTTTTTTTAATTTTAGAGTTAGAGTTGTAACTAATTAACGTTTTTCCCATAGAACTATTTGAGATAATAATTTGATACTATCAGGAAATGATAATGTTGATGGGAGGAATCGAATTCAATAAAAAAAAGAGTAGTGTTACATTTGAAAAAAAAAACATTCCTTGAGTTACAGAAAAAACTAAAAATCTGGCAACGTCGCAATTGTCAATTTTCAATTAAATTTTTTGAGTCAACCTGTACCAAAATTCATTGCTTTAGCCTTGGTAGTTTTGAAGAAAATTAGCCGTTCCGGTTATTTCAACTAACCCTGTATAGTATTAAACTGTTGTATAAAGAATATCGTTGGTCTAATTCTAATACCCCGTATCTACAAAAAATCAAATTTAGCTTTTTCGCGCCATTCGGTTGCATGTTTACTCTGTCATGAATTGAAATACACCATATTGGCCTTAAAAAATATTGGCGCGAAAAATTTGACCATTCTAATAACCCGTATTGCAGCGCTGCCTAATATACAAAATAATATACCGTATCGTTCAGTTCATATGTTTAGTTTGCACGTATGAAGGTTGACAGGTCTGTTGTTTGTTACAAAAAGTACATTTTGTTAAAAAATGTCATCGTTAAAGGTAAGGACACTGTTAAATAACGTTTTTTAATGTATATTTTACAAACGTAAAAAAATCTTATCTTATAATTTTGAAGTTTACAATAGAAAATTATTAATTTTTGTTTAATGTTTACGATACAG
The DNA here is from genome assembly GCA_963969555.1 of Polydrusus pterygomalis. Taxonomy (NCBI): domain Eukaryota; kingdom Metazoa; phylum Arthropoda; class Insecta; order Coleoptera; family Curculionidae; genus Polydrusus; species Polydrusus pterygomalis. Next base: position 16,656,908 of record OZ018383.1, read on the forward strand.
GTTATTACTTTTTAAATGTTGCCTTTTAAATTAAGAATGTAATTTCAGATACGGGTTATTTTATATTATTATAATATCCCGTATGGTAACATTGTTTATTTCTTTTAAGTTGTAATAAACCGTATCTTACTTAATTTAGTAAAAAACAATTTTAGAAAGAAAGCGATTTTTATTTTATCATTTAGTAGTGAAATTGTAACATAAACAAAGTTTTGTAACTTTTTGAATGATATTTAGAACTTATAAACTAAAAAAGCTTCCCCTGTAAAATACCGATCTATACAGTTACGGGGTATTAGAATTAGACCAACGATATGTAAATTCTTATAAGAAATAGAAGGATTTTTTCTCAGTGTAAAACTTGAATTACTACCAGAAATATTTCCGAGAACATGAATTCTTTAAACATTAATTTTCTTAAAAAATTCATGCTCGAGAAGATATTTCCGGTTATTAACTCAATAACGTGGAAGATTCAGTAGGAAAATTTCACACCAAAATAATATAAAGAAGTTTAGCATGAAATTTTCCTTTAGAGATTCCTGTAGGAAACTAACACTACCAAGTAGGCTCTTTCCCTGTCAACAGATCAATATCTATCTAACTAATTTTTTGCAAAATATAGACACTTGACAAACAAAAATTATATAAATACAGCCTTTCGTTCACTATACTAATACAGATTTGTTAATAGCTAATAGAATACATTAATTTTGACGAACAAATGTTTGTTTCATATAGTACTAAAATCTTACTTAGGAACCTATTTGTTGGGTATATACAGAGGCTCTATATAATTATTATAAAATGATAAGAGGGGTAAATTTCATCACGAAAAAGACACGAAAAAAGTATGACAAAAGAAAAAGCAGCCGTAGTTTTGTATTTTTTCAGTAAATAAAGAGGCTTCCTAATACTGAGTTTACCCCAGTTAAAAATTCCAGCCTGCATTAAATGTAATGAAATATAATTATTAACAATTTTTTTTTGTTTTAGGTAAGCTCTTGCGGAAAGATTCCTTTGTTTATGATTGGTAAGTGCATTCAATTTTTTTTTACTTAAAAGGTGAAATAAGAAATCACCAAGACTTCATTGAATTCTTAAGTGTCATAAATAACATCACTAAGAATAAGAAAATATGGTAGATATTTCTCTCCCAGCATTTCCTTTGTGACAATTCATATCTTTAACCATTAATCTACAGGCTAATAATATAAAAATATCCTAATTAAAATGATTGACTTCTAGGTTGTCCTTTATAGTTTAAAATCTCATCCAAAAAATCACCCTGGAAAAGTAGGGGAGCAGTACACTGTTTATAAAATATAAGCCGAACGTGTACCTTACAAGAAAGTTATTATATTTTTTTTTAAATGTCTATTTTCGAGGCAAAATAAGAACCGCTCAAAATAGTTTTTTAAAATGGGAAATTTTGCGCTTTCATTGGAGTTCAAGTACGCAAGTATATATAAATACTACTTTGCTATTGGTCCCCAAGTAGTACCCTGCCAGGATACACGTCGGGAGGGATCAACCCTAGTACATACATTACCTTCGGCTCGTTGGTATTTTTCTTGCGGCACATTCCAAAGAACCCTACTATAAAAAAAATTTTAACTTTTTTTTTGCATTTTTAGCGAAAATAGGCAAAATTAAAAAAAATAATGATCCTCTTAAAGGGCACACGTTCAATTATTTATATTTTATGAACCCCCTACCTTTTTATGATGAATTCTTCAGAACGCTCTTCTTCTATTATATGAGTTTGTCATTCAGTAAAAATGTGATATTTGTGTGCATATTTCAACCTGGATTTTACTGGTAATAAATCTACACTCATTTTTGCGCTGGCTTTAATGTATTATCACGAATATGGGTATTTTCCTCTAAATCTGAGTCAATTTTTTTAAATTGGCATAAATTTCACTGACAGAAAATAAAACATGTCGATAATAAATAAGTCGTTGTTATAAAAACATATATCGTTTCTTCGTTTTCGCGGTGAATTCATGCTCTTTATTTAATTTCTAATAAATAACAAGGATGAAGTCAATATTGATTTACGTCTAATATAAATGTAACGTTAACACACCGATCAAACCTAACATATAACTTACAACATTAACTACTAAATTATAGCATAAATATATTTTAAATTTAACATTTCAACAGGGAAACCGTATTACAAGCCTACCATCTGGTTGTGGTAGCAGTCGAACGACGGACCCGGTTGGTACTAGCCGGCTAGATAAAATAAAGCAAAAAGGGAAATATATTTATTTCTCTACCTATTTTATGCGACAGCCTGGCTGGGCTTGGTCATATGAAATTTTTGCGGCAGGGAGTTATAGTGCTGGGTAAAAAATCAAAATTATCTTAGGCAGCTGCATGTGGGCTAGAAACTGCATTTAAAAAAACTTTTTCCAATAACTTTTTTTCATACTTTTAGAAATAACCCATAACAGATAATGCGAATTACGTGACTACAATTTTTTTGCTTAATTTTCATCTCGATCGAAGCAGAACTTGATGTCAAAGTCAAATTTTGAATAAAGCAATTAATAAAAAAAATCCCATATGATGCGGACTTTACTGGTCACACTGTAGACTAGATACATTTTCTAATAAATAAAATAAAAACCTAAATTACTGAATTTGCATACACGTATTAGGTACATGAAAATAAAAAATATTTAATTCACTCCATCAGAAATAAAGGTGAGAAGCTATTTTTATTATTCAGAGTTAAAATGAATTAATGCGATAAACTTTCGAAAACTTCGACGACAAGCCGCATCTAAAGTTGTTTAATAAAGAGATTTATCTGCCGGTGAAAAGACGAGATTTCTAAAAAGTAGGAATTATAACATTTTCATCAAAATTGGATATTTTCGTCGTGCTAAATCCAACTTTTCTGTGCTGCTTTTTTAGCTAGATACATAAATTAACTGTTCCATAATCACAATAGCTAAAAAAAAGGCCTCGAGCACAATACCTACTATTATGTTTTTTTGAAAGTGGTTGACCATGAAGTAATATCAAAGAAATTACCTTGTCGGACTTCCATTGTCTTTATTTTGTTACTTAACACAACGTTTCGGTCAGTTAGTATCTCCAACCGTTGTCAAGTGTAAAATAAATTATAATTTTAAGGCTACTGTCTTAAATACTATCCCTGTGATGCTTGATGAGTCCGCCTACGTGCTTATTGGAGTGTGAAGTTCGAGCTGTTGCTTTTGGACCAGAAGAGGCTTGAGGGATTGGGGATATCTATACCTGGTTTAGTAAATATATGGGTATTTTGATTTATGAAATATACAGTGATCAGAAGCCAAGGTTTGGGACACGGAACAGCACTGGAGAAAGAAGCAGCTTTCATGAATCAAAATAAGAATATATTTAGTAAACCAAGTATAAATATCCCCAATACCTGGAAGCCTCTTCTTGTCCAAAACCAACAACTCAAACTTCACACTCCAATAAGCACGTAGGCGGACTCATCAAGCTTCATTGCACATGGGTAGTATTTAATACAGTAGCCTTAAAATTATAATTTAGTTTACACTTGAAAACGGTTAGAGATATTAACTAACCGAAACGTTGTGTTAAGTAACAAAATAAAGACAATGGAAGTCCGACAAGGTAATTTTTTTAAAACCTACTATTATGTTCCTGATCTTATCGAATAACTAAGTATTCCAACAAGATTCCATGCCTCGAGGCTTAAAACAATTGCTTTACCATTTTTCTACAAACCACAACATAAACAAAACACAAAGGTTGATTTATAGTTTCAATTTCCACACAAACCAAAGCCGGGCTAAACTTTGAACCGGCTCCGTGAATCAGGAGGTTTAAAAGTTCTAAATCATAAACTTCAATAAGACGTCAGCCCTCCTAACTTGATTTAATGGCAAACTGAAACTAGTCTGCACATCTTCGGCAAATCACCGGCAACCGCGAAATATAAATTACCACCTGGATCATGACAGTCAGAAATTTTCCGCCCGTGGTAAGAAAACGCGATACGTTGCCAGTTCCGCTGCTTTTGAAGAAAATGTTAAATGGGACATACGTTTTTTTTTATTTAACTGTAAGCACAAAAGGCCACAAGACGCAAGGCAACGAGACAATGCTTGGCAACGGAATGCGTTAATAGATACATGCAGCTATGCTTGACCCAAATTATGTCCCCTAGTCAATATATAAATCTATTTTGTATACGCTGGTGTGTTACCAAGAAGGCTTGCCAAAAATGCAGCCAAGTGATAAAGTGATGAAACAAATCCTAGTGGCTATACAGAGTCCTATTTACGACAAAACTTAACATTTCGACAGTTAAAATCCACATATTATGACATAAACAGCTCATGCATACTGGTTCTTTCAAAAAGCTCCCTATTTAGTAGTGGATCATTGCAAGCTCATGCGTCACTCGTCAAAATTATGTGAGGAACTTTACAAGTACGGCATCAGGGGCTCTACTTTGTCATGGATCGAGTCACTTTTAAAAAATCGTAGGCAGTATGTCAGTATCAAGCATAAAACAGGTGGCAATTGTAATGAGTTTGATTCAGATACCCGTAGTGTGGATACTGGCATACCACAGGGCTTCATATTCGGTCCAATACTTTTTATTCTATATATCAACGACATAGTCACTGTCGATCCAGATATTGATTTAACAATTTATGCGGACGATACTTCTATGGTTTTATCCGAGGAATCCTTGGATGTTTTACAGGCAAGATGTGAGAGTAGTTGGGTGGCTTTGCATGGTTTAGTGGCATCGACCTTTATGTTAATGCCGACAAGACTCAGGCATTGCTCTTGCAGTCCCGTCAAAGACCCGCGCAAACGCCACCAGTTTTAAAGATTGGTGAAGGTCCGATCTTATTTACCGAAAGTGTAAATTTTTGGGTTTAAACATGGATAGGTTTCTTTCGTGGAAACCACATTTCAAGGCTATTTGTGCCAAACTGAATTCAATATCATACCAGTTCAAAATCTTACACCAGGTACTTAGGTACTACACAACAACGTTTGACACTCTATCATGCTCAAGTGGGTAGCAGAATTTCTTATGGCGCCTGTTTCTGGGGTAGGTCGCCTATGGTTTCTGATGTTCTTTTGTGTCAGAAAAAAATTTCAAGAAATATTATAAATGTTCCTTCTACGCATTCCTGTAGAACCCTTTTTAGAACTTATAATAATATATTAACGGTTATATCTGTGTTTATTTTAAAATGTTGTTTATGTATTTTTAAATAGGGCTTAATTAAAAAAAAATTGTATGTTACATAATTTTAACACGAGACATAAGTCAGACTTTTATATAAAACATTGTAATCTAAACATTGCCAGAGACTCTCCAAATGTTCTAGGACCTAAGTTATTTAATATGCTTCCTGAACATTTAAAAATTCTACTAATTTGTTAAGTTTTAAAAGGTGCCTTAGAAAATATTTAGTCAGTAAGTCTATTTGCTTGGACAAATTTTTAAATAGGTATCTGATTTTTTAATCGTTTAATTGTTTTTATTTTTTGTGTCATTTTAATTGCAACTCAACTGACGAAATCTATACATTGTAAAATGTCTTTAGAAATATAAACATTTATTATTATTATTATTATTATTGCGTTATAGTATATTCGTTTGGCTTAAGTGTTTTTCAAGTATTCCTGTGGCTGTTTTTTTTGCATAGTGTTTGATTTAAACATTTTGCTTTTAAACTTTATAAATTTCAGGGAGTAGATTTACTTGGTGTTTTTTATTTAAATCTAACCGTGCAATAAATCGTTTTAAGCTCACTCTTATTAGTAATAATGTTTTTAAGTTTAGATGATTACAGATAGTTAAAAATATGGTGAAGGCAAAGGTAAAACAACTCCGGCCCTATTTCTTTTACCAACCTCTTAACGTAAAATAGACCAGACTCCAATGACAAGGCACATGGCCACCAAGACACACGAAACAAATGGTCGTCATTTTTGTTTTCCTTATTATATAATTTGATGTAAAAATGAAACTAGACGTTGACAGTCGGAGGAATTTTAACACAACTCGGCATTAGGTACAATTGCGACTGTCGCGATTCAGCAGGCAGTGAAATATAATGGATAAGCTTGCAACCTGGCTTCCTGTTTGCGTTCAAACTTAATTCCTCGCACGGGAGATTTCCCGAAAGGTTCAGCTATAAGATTTTCCGTAATAATTGAGAAGTCGTATATTGGTTAATGCTGGTGAGAGAATATTAAAACTAGCATATACATTCGGGGTAATTTTTCGTTTGGTGCAATTAAAAAATGTTTCTTTTAAAAAAAAGAATAATACCGGGCCCTATAAGTAGTAGAATTAATAGCAGTGGGCGTAACAATCTGGAAAGTAGATTAAGGCGATCCTCATTGCTTTCCCCCAACTACGATAATTATCTGAGCATTTCTCAAACCTCCCAGACCTCACTATGTAGTAGTGATTAGTGCCACTCTTTTTGCCAATCCCAATTTACATCTAGACAATATCAGCCGGAAGGGACCTACAGTTTAACTTTAACTTCGAACCAGAATTTTACCAGCAAACGTTATTCTCGGCACCGTTTTTACGATCTTATTGTAACACCTCTTGTCCAACACATTCTTCGACTTAGAAAATGTTTCCGCAAAGCAGTCCTAATCTATCGAGACACCGTCGATGTCACTTCACGGGACATAGTCCGTTTTACTAAATCCTGTTATTCAGGACGTCCACTAATCCATTTACATTGCACTGTCCGTGCTGAATCCTTCACTTGGTTCAGGTGGCTTACAACTCGATAACAACGGAACAAAAACCGGGAGGAGCTCCACAGCTGTTTCGTATCGAGGTCGCTATTTAACTGCAGTATTTTTACTTGAGCGAACTAAAATAAGTTCCCCCAACCTGCCAGGGTTCGAACCAGATAACTTCCGCTCGAAATGCGTGAACTCTTACCAGACTTTCACCGACCTCAATATGTAGATCAGCATGTCCAGCCAAAATAAGCAAACTTTCTCTCCTCGGACAATCGCTGCTGAGGCAGAAAGCTGAAATCTCATTATTCGCAGAGCCTGGCACTTATACATGCAATGCAACTGTATCTCCTCCTACTTTTTTAACTGTCCTTTTTGAAATATATTTAAATCGAAGGTTTAATTGCTTTAGTAAATTTATTATATCGAAATAGTAACACAAACGGGTATGCTTTTCACTTATTGTTATTAACCATGACAATTTTTTTCACACACAGCGTCTTCGTTAGATGGTAAAAACTAATTAAAAACTTGCTTTAGTTTTATCTAAATTTGACAAATTATTAATTATGCAGTATTATAAAATGACGTTAAAATACCGTGCGAGCAAAAATTATTTACATCAAAGAGAAGCTTGCATCTAAGGACGTAATGCTTAGCAGTAGAGCTTCATATCTGTTGGGTATCAGTAACTACCTGAATTAATAATCAATCAGTTATTCCGTCATCTTTGACAGTCGTTACAAGTAATTTGATTCATCGCAAATTTTTTCAATTTCTTGAACAATTCACGCAATGGGCTTCACGGAACAGCACAACACATTCATGGTTGAAGCGTATTTTCGAAACGGGGTTAGAGTAAATGGTGAGTGGCAATACAATCCGGGTTTGTGCATGGACGATTTTCACGAACATTTTCCTAACGTTGCTTTTATTGCTGGGGATTTTTATCATTGCCTGAAAAGAACCGTGGCTGTGCTTAGGGAAACAGGTTCTATACAATACAAAAAAGGCACAGGAAGACCATCTGTAAGAACAGAAGAACTTGTTGCAAACGTTCGTGAAATAATGCAAAATACGCCAACAAATTGTATAAGACGCCTGTCCCTAGAAGAGGGAAGATCTTATGGAACATGCAGGACTATTCTTAAGAAGCAGCTAAATTTATTTCCCTATAAAGTGCAAGTATTCCAAGAAATAGACGCAGGAATTACTCTCAATGGTTTACCCAAAATTTATGGGAAAGAAATTATTTTAAAATAATTTTTCTTTTTCTTTCTGTATATTCTTACTTTGTTAATTTTGTAAACAACAAAAATTAATTTGTTTTTGTCTACTTATTTTATTACTCATCAGTTTGGGTTATCATGTCATAATATGAATTTGAAAAATTTTAACCTAGATTTGGTTAGATATATCGTCCCCATATCATTGTGATCTAAACCAAGTCTTACGTTTTTTAATCCAAGCCCTCTTTGATGCAAATAATTTTTGCTCGCACGGTATAACATAAAGAAATACTACTAACAAAATGTAACTTATTTGAAATTTGTAATTTCTTGCAAGGCTTTCTTTTCCACCCTGTATGATACTAAGATGCGTTGGTTAAGGGCATACATGCAACACTGTTAATCTGCAAGAAACAATCTTTCAACCTCCGTAAACCGCATTAAAATCGGTCATGTCGTTTCCTAACTACATAACTATAAAAAGGTGTTTAAAAACAATTTGTCGACCTTTGTCATGAGTAGTATATTTTTTCCTAAAATTAAATACTATTTACATAAACATTACACCGGTTAAGTGCAAGTCACAATTACTGCGTGCAAAACTTTATAACGAGATAGACATAATTACATCGAAAAACCTACAAAAACCTATTATTTCCCCTTTGTTCCGCTTCTAACCCGCCATTGGACACGACCCACTTTATCAGTCCTCTGTTCCTCTTTTGCAACGGTCATTTATTTCGGATTAGGATCTGCAGGCCGGACCGTAAGCCCAGTTCATGTCGACCTAGCTTTTAATTCCGATGAACTCTTTGCTACTTTTTGACTTTTTTATGGCTTTCAACGCTTGTGCTGTGGTCGCAACATAATATATTTTTTGCTCTTTTAATTTGCAACGTGTAACACGATATATTTTTGCCGGGTTAATTGCAATTCAAGTGATGAAAAGCGTCTGTGGGAAAAATATTTGTCAATTTTTGTCTTGATGGGAATATAAAAGAACTATTTGTCATTAACTTGAAAAACAAATTTAATATTAAATGCATTTTTTTGAGGGGAACCTACTTCGGCCTTATAACTTCATGTGTACCGAGTGGAATAAAGCCAGACTGTAAACTTTTGATACCCGCAAATATTGCCTCCTCTATTAATTTTCCCTCAAAATGGTATAAGACTTTTTTGGAGGTCATTATAGGGTGTACACTCGCTCACCAAATTTTATTATTTTTGAATGGCTCAATTAAGAGTTATTTAGAAAAATGTCTTCGCAAAATTCTTAAAAATTATATACAACAATTGAATCAGCCAAATGGAATAAATTCGATAATAAATATAGGGGGGCATGTACGAAAAAATGCTCGGATACTTTGATGGGTATTTCTAGTTGCGCATTTTTTTCAATAAAAACTTTTTATACAGGATGTGTCATGTAGCAGTGGCTAATACCAACTTTCTTATTTTAAAAAGCAACACCCTATATATTATTCAATTTTTGGATTCTTCAGAAAATTTAAAACATATTTCATGTACAGTATCCTATACCCATCTTCAACTGTTTCGGAAATATTAAGTGTTTTCGGTTTTATTGCAAAAATTAACAACCCACTCAAAAACTAATAAGTAACACTGTTTATTTTTTGATAATGTAAAAAACAAAAAGAAAACATTAATGTAGGAGATGTTGAAAATGCTCGCCGCGAACGTTTTGGCAACATCCTAATCTTAAATGGAAATTTCTTCTAATGTTACTGAACATCTCAGGCGTGACCGATCTAATCGCAAGCGTTATTCGTCTTCTGAAGTCAAGGGGTTTAGGTTTGTATACAATATTTTTGATATAACCACATAAGAATAAGTCTAATGGCGTCAGATCGGGGAATCGTGCTGGCCATTCCATCGACCCACGTCTTCCTATCCACCAATTAGGATATCGAACATGAAATATGTCATAAAAATTTTCTGAAAAATCCAAAAATTGAATAATATACAGGGTGTTGCATATAAAATAAGATAGTTTGTATTGACCACTGTTACATGACATACCCTGTATAAAAAGTTTTTATTGGAAAAAAAGCGCTATACTTTTTACATATCATTTCAGATGGTTGTCGCATTTCTCCAACAAACCGAACAATAAAAAAACTGCAGACAAGCTTCTTTCTGAAAAACAAATTATAAAACTAATTAAGAAGTTTCGAGTTCGTAAGGAATAATCTTTTTGACGGAATTATATTTTTTTTGGTTTATGTTGTCCCTCTGCGATATTATCTTAATGCTTTCTTTGAAGGCTTTTGACTCTATCGCATTTGCCATTACATACACAGGGTGAGCGATATCGAAAAGAGCAATGACGATAAAGCAATCACATTCATAAATGTACTTTTGCGCCTACATCTCACTGTTCATACGGGACATTCTATCATAAGACGTGTTTATGAACACTAACTTGTACAATGGAAATCCTGGTATTAAACTAGTTACTTCATAGGTAAGGTACTGTCTTGTGCACTGAGAAAACCCTTTCTATTCCTTATAAGAATTGACATACTCTTTATACAAATGTTTAAGACTATTAAACCGGGTGTTTCTCAAAAGACGTTCATCCCTATAACTTTTCGGTATTTATAGACATTAAAATGAAATTTTAAGATTATGCATAAAAGATGAGTCTGCATTTATTGACATAATTTTCAATTTTTTAGCACTTCCGGTTTGACCGAAAGTGACCTTTACTTTGGTATTTTACATGGGACATCTTGTATATTTTTACTTATTGGGATTCAGCATAACATTCTGAGTAAAATGACACCATACTTGTAATTTTTTGACGTGTTAAAACATTTTTATTTTCAATCTAGACTGCTACAAACTAATTAAATATGTTAATTTATAGTCAAGTAGTTTATGAAGTTATGTCATAATAATAATTGACTTTCTAAGTTTGACAGGCGTTTAAAAAATGAATTTTCTTTCCTTGACGTTTACTCCATTTTTCCAAATGGAACGATGGTGGTTCACTAGGATATTTAAAACGAGCATTTTTTTTCCAACAATTTGATACTATATACTTCTATGCTATTTTAAAATTGACACTGAAAAATTTGCCTTAAGTCCCAATCACAAATTTAAAACCGTTATGCATTATTGCCGCCTGTATTTTCTAAAGAAATATAAAGGCGGCTTTAAAAAACGATGGAATGGTTTTGAAAACCAATATAATTTTAAATTAAAATTGTGTCATTCGTTTATTAAACTTACATTGTAAATCAGATAAAATGGTTAGTTTTACTATATAGAAATGAACAAATTGATATGCCCCTAATTTTTGGAGTGACCAGAAAAGTTCTTCTGAAGCCGCAAGATTGTATATATTGTATGTTTCATCAACCAATGACATTACAACTTTAAATTATAGCCGCTGTCGTTGTACTATTCTCCTGATGATGAATGCTTATGCGTTCGAAACATATAGATAATTTGCCCTGTATTAAACCTTGTAACTTATTTAATATACCAATGGAGGAAGACTTAAAGTGTTTCTTTCTTTCCCTCTAAAAATAAATTAATTGAAACAGTTATTGGAACCACCACCTACAGTCTCTTTACACGGGATTTTCAGGACAAAATTGATAGTACACAACGAATCTCTATAAAAACAATATAAATTATATTTTTACATTATACTTCGACTTTTATGCCGATTTTATGTTCAAAAGCTGTTAAGATTAACGTCTTATTGCCTTTTTATTACTATTGTTATAGTCCTCGTCGGAACTGAAACTTGGAGAAAGCAGATTATGCTTTTAAACCCATATAGTTTAACAAATAAAAGTTTGTTGCTTTAACCATACACTGACTGCTAAGGCGTATCTACTGCTGATATAAGTATACTTGCTCCGTGCTCTTCTTAGCAACTTGGTCGGTTGGCTCAATGTCTAGAAAGTAAAGTTTACCTCATAGAGCAACAGTCGCAGATATAACGGCACCTGGCGATCATTAGATGGCCGTAAAAATAAACCATAACCACTAAATATTTTGAAAACGTAATTAAATGTAACAAAAGGAACAAAAACATAATTTATAACTCGGTGTTTGGGCTCATTACGGCCCATTACTAATCTGTCCCAATATCAGCTGTTCGATGACACATTTCTGCTGTCATCTGTTTTAAAACGAGAGAATTCGTGCCGTTTACTATACAACTTACAGGTCTTTGAGCTGTTCATAGCTGTAATATAGAATATAAAATGTGTCATTTCAGCAGACATTCATTTTAAGAACATATTAATTATTAGTACTTAGATGTTGAAATTGACAAAAGTGGCTCTTACTTTTAACAATCTCCCTTTATTTTGTTGGGTCATTACATGAAAGAAAACCGCAGTTTGTCGTTGGGTAAACGACACCAGAGCCGCTTTACATTGCTTGGTGTCCTCAGCAGATAGCGTCAGTTTCAGAGTATGGGGTCAGCTTGCACAAGCCTTTGTAATTTAATAACCATAATAATCATTTATTTTCTGCGGAGATATCCTAGACATTATTGGCAAGCCGGAAGTTGCAGATCGCGATTTATTGTAAAGAAATGAATACAAAATGTATTTGACGTGAGTTAATAAGAGTTGTCAACCTCTGTTCGAGCGCGATTCGGTATTCCACTCTCGTGTGATACGTATTCCATCGTGACTGAATTTTTCAGATAAGCGTACAGTAAAATATTTGTTTTAAAATGGTTTATTAACTAGAATTGATTCGGCTTTTACTTGGTGGAAATCGATTATTAATAATTGTGTTAAATAAATAGTAAAAAAATACAATTTTTTTTATAATTTAAAAAAGTATAGAAATTTATGAAAGAATTTTTTTTTTGGATAGCAGCATTAGCGGTCGAAATACATACATTATCAATGACAGAGGGGTATCAAAAAGTTTCAAAAACTGATTTTTGGTGTTACCAGAAATATATATTTTTAATTTCACAAATGAGATGACCCCATAAACATATTAAAATAACAACAAATAATAATTTCATAATTTGCTAATCAAACACTCCCCCTCCATATTTAACACATTTTTCCAGCTGTAAACGAATGTGGTCAAAACTTCTTCGAATTTCTTCAATGGAAATTGTTTGAACAGCTTCAACAATTCGCTGTTTTAGAAGCTGTACGTCGTTCTCAATTGGACGGGAGTACACTAATTGTTTGAGGCGCGCCCAAAGATAGGCATCTGAAATAGTTAAATCGGGACTTCTTGGGGGCCACAGAACCGGACCATTCCGACCAATTCATCTGTGGCCAAATGTATTATTAAGCCATTCCCTCACTTCAAATTTGTCCCATACGTAAAGCAAATCAGGATAAAAAGGTAAAAAAATTCCTTGTTTTTACAAAAGATGGTAGGAATGCATTTAAAATTTTAAAATAAGATACACACCACCCATTATAAAAATAGAGTCTAATAAAATTTTATATTAATATTTTTAATGAGCAGCAAACTTTTCATTTACCTCTTAAAATTAAAAAAACTAAAAAAATCAAAGATTTATTTTAAATCTCGGATTTAAATTACAAACGTTATTCTAAGTAAGTTTTCTAATTGGCATTTTTAAAGGTAATTTACTCTTGGAGGAAAATCATGTTTTTGAAGTTTTGCGAACCATGTACAAAAAATCAAAATTTTCTCTTTGTGAATTGCATTTTTTTTAAAAGCAAAGGTTTTTATCAAGAATTACTTTTTCCCGAAAAATAAAATTTTTCATCCATTTATGCTATTGTAAACCCTATTCGCGGACAGTCTGTATATCTATAATTATTAATATATCGTAAAAGTCAATGTTTGTCCGGAAATATTTTCCCACTTCTAGATATCTTTGAGGATGAAAGTTTAGTATAGGGCCAAGGTTATCTACATACATCGCTCAGTAGGAAAAACTCAATAATTGACTAATTTTCAATCTTGAGACAAAATATAGAATATTTCAATAATTCTGTAAAGTATTTCTTGGCACTAAATAGTTCTATTTCGAAAAAATACTAAAAAATAATCAATAAATATCAAAATTTCTGCGTCACTCGTAGTAAAACCGTCCAAACAGCGTTTCGTTGTGATTTCTCTAAACCATTGCAATTAGATATCATTGGAAATATATAAATAATTTGACTAGTAGAAAATTTAAAAAACACATATACAGGGTGTCCCAAAATTAGCTGACAATATTTTAAGGGGATAAAGTACATTCAAAAATAAGACTAAACTCCTTTATTAACATACCTTCAAAAACGCTTCGTTAAGGAGCTAGAGCCCCCCGAATTGGAGCTATGAAAAGCAGTTTTTTTACAATATCTCAGAAACCGATTAGGGTATCAAAACAAAATTTGATACATATTTTACCCATAGCTAGACGAAATAAATGGTTTAATTAGCTTAACTGTATTTCCTCCAGTGGCGTCCCACTGGGTAGGTAGTTGGGAGAATATTGCCCTAAGTTTTTTATTTGTAGGATTTTTTAACTTTAGGTGAAATTTTTAGAAGTCTTAAAGTCTTTTGTTGAAAAAAGGTACTCATGTTTCATTGCGGTAGGATTCACCATTTTCCAGTAAAATACAGTGGCACATTATCTAATAAATCCCCCACTTGATTATGTAGTATTATTATTATTTGTCGCTAGTAGAAGTTCTAATAAATTTCATGTTTTAATATTAAGTGTTTGCTGAGATATGCAAAAAAAAAACCTTAGCCTTTTCACCGGATTTCAAAAAATCGAAAATTTGAAAATCGATTTTACTGGAAAATGGTAAATCCTACCGCAATGAAACAGGAGTACCTTTTTTCAACAACAGACTTCAAGGCTTCTAAAAATTGCACCTAAAGTTAAAAAATCCTAAAAATAAAAAACTTAGGGCTATATTCTCCCAACTGCCTATCCAGTGGGACGCCACTGGAAGAAATAAAGTTAAGCTAATTAAGTCGTTTATTGCGTCTTATCATGGGTAAAACATTTATCAAATTTTGTTTCGATACCCTAATCGGTTTTTGAGATATTGTGAAAAAACTGCTTATCATGGTTCCAATTCGGGGGGCTCTAGCCCCATAACGAAGCGTTTTTGAAGGTATGTTAATAGATGATTTTAGTCTTATTTTTGAATGTACTTTATCCCCTTAAAATATTGTCAGCTAATTTCGGGACACCCTGTATATTTAGTTTATTATTTTTACTTACTATTATTATTATTATTATTATTTTTATCTACTAATCTTAATTTTTATACAGTCGAGGAAGATCTAGGGCAATCAGAAATGTCTTATCATTGATTTTTTTGAAAAACAATTTCTGATTTATAGCAAAATGTAAACAATTTGGGCTCCTGACAACATGTCTGCGGTGCCCATGTGCATCTCCAAGCAATTGTGGGCCCTACTCGATAACAGGAAAACCGCGCGATATTACAGCACAGTCGGAAAGACCTAAGAAATATCACTGCCGTAGGGGAAGTCTGGGCAACAAGAACACCTTAATTTTATAACCATTTATTACAAACCTCTTTAACAGGAACGCATCGTTTAGATAACAAAAGTACAAATTCAACATTTAACTTCATATACAAGGTATGCAAATTCTAATTAATATTATCAAAAACCTTTAAAAAAATAATTAACAAAAAAATGTAATTTTTCACTTTGCCCGGGCACCCCGGGCAAAGTGAAAGATTGGTTCGGGCAAAGTGAACATTACTCACAAAAATCGCACTTATATATTCCGATACCTTCATAAGCACTACAAGCCTCGTGAAACCAGTTCTGGCATATTTCACACCGTATCCAGTTTTCGATAGGCTTTCCGTTAATCTCTTCATATAACTGACAACAAATCTGACAGTTATACTGCTTTTCAATTTTCCTTTTTTTTTTATTTAACCACTTTTTTTAGTTTCAATTTCTGAATAGAAGCTTAACGTATAATATTGCTTGAAGCTTTATAACAGATTAGACTTGATTTAGTACAGGCCATGTTTTATATTTTAAGGATCGGGTAAAGAGAACAGTCTGTTCACTTTACCCTGTTCTCTTTGCCCAAATGTCCTAAAAATATAAAATATTACATGCACTTTTATTACCTTTGAATTTTCGTAACCTCAAAGTTAAGATTATTAGGCTACTTCGTGGTCAATATTGACATATAATTGTTTTAAAAAAATATAAAATATTACTGTAAAAAACAGGCCCTACTTACCTCTATGATTTTTTAAGAATCTTGCCACTTTTATTATTTATCGTGTAATAGCTGCACGGTCTATTTTACAGACAAGTGTCAACTGGCATATTAGGCGAGTATTAGAGGAGTGTCCGCCTATTCAGCGACGGAATTTTATTATTCATACTTTTTAAACGGCAGCGATATTTCGTTTTGCCCGGGCTGTTCGCTATGCCCGGACTTCCCCTAGTCACTGGATATTGCCTGTTCGGTAGACACGCCGAACGTATGCAAATACCAGCTAACGATTTCTGCAGAACTTGCAGAGGTGAAGAAGAAGAAGAAGTATTCAGCATTTCTTGTATGTTCCGGCCTCGCGAGGAGAAGGTTCAATGCCCTGGGCGAACTATTCCTTAATGATCTGGAGGAAGTGAGCAGCTTACAACTGGGTCGACTCACTAAAAGTTTATTAACAGTTAGTAGTGGCTGGTTTGATGGGCTGTCAAGATTCTTCTACGATCTACGTCGCGTTAACCATCAGGAAGCTGGGAACACGTGCGGTACCACTACAGTCCTTATAGGACTACCTACGTGAGACTGTAACAACAGTGTCAGAGGTCTGGCCACTCTAACCTAACCTAACCTTTAAACCGATAAAATATAAGGATCCATTTTTCACTTAACTTAATGAAAATCTCTATTAAACTGAATGAAACTGGGGTAACAAACTATACCACGTACTTTATTTACATTGTCAGAAAATTGACTCACTCGGTTACACCAATTATTTCCTTACCGATGTAACTTTACACAAACTGTGTGCACTGTTTCTCAGTTCTGTGGTCGAGGGCTTGTTAGGTCCCTGTCGTCTGAGGCTTGACATTAACGCTTTAAAGTTTTACCGTTATGCTAGTAGTGCGCTATGTTGTCACTATGCTTGGGAAAAATCAACTAAGAGTATTTTTTTTATAGTTTAGTGTATACTCTCTTGCATTAGGCCTAGGTTCCAAACATTAACATATAATATAAGGAGATACAAAACAAACACCATGATGTAAAATCATCCATTTAAGTAGGTGTGCTGCAAATATAGAATTCTGAAAACATAAATTTAGTATAATATTTTTTGTTAATAGGTACACATGACAAATAATGCATCTAATATAAATAATATAAGCTTTGTTTTTAAATACAGGCGGTAGATCTGGGGCAATCAGCCGAAATTTGACATCATGATTTGTGTTAAAGCGATTTTGTCTGTCTACATTTTATATATATAACTCCAACCCCTCCAGAAGCTTTCCTTTTAAATTTACTATGATCTTATATAATAAATTAATAGCTAGAGTCCTATTTATGACAAGACTCAGTCTTTCGACAGTTGAGAACCACAGACGACATCAACAGCTAGAGTTAACTTTTTCTTAAAACAAAGCGTTTCGACAGAAGACAACGACATTGAACATTAAAGAACGTTAAAGTTACCAGATCAGCAGTGGGCCGCAACAAGATTACGCGTCAGGTTGCGTCATGTTATTTTCTTCCGATTTTGGTGTTTTTAAGTATTTCTGTGGCTGTTTTTCGTGTAAAGTGTGCTTTAAACATTTTACTTTTGGATTTTATATATTTCAGAGACATATTTTCTTGGTGTTTATTAGCTAAGTTTAATGGTAAGTACATACACATTTTTGGTTAACTCAACTATTATGAAATTAAGAAAGTGCCTAGTAAAAACCATTTACTTATCGTTATATACAGGATGTCTCATAACTAAGGGACAAATACAGCAACAGGAGATAGTAGACGAGAAAATATGTCATTTATGCACAGAACGTACGGTTAATTTTCATCAAATATGTTTCGTTATGAAAGGTGTTTATTTATATGTTTCTTGCCATCTAGCATTTAAACGCGATTATCTCAAAAACTAATTGAAATATCGAGATTAATAAAGTACAACTTTTTTACGTATAAAATATCCCTCTTCCTTAATTTAAGATAAAGCGGTCATAAATGTGACAGACAAAAAATATATGAGAGAATTTATCAAACTTATATTGTATAGCTAGCGTTCTCTAGGAGATATCCTAAAACTTAATATGGAATGCTCCTTTTTGCCCTTATAACTAGGTACACTTAATTTAATTCATATAAAGTGTGCGTTATGATATATTATATTAAAATAAAATAACGCACTAACTGCAATAAAACCTTTAAATAACCTATATGGTGGTATTTTAAAAGCAACTTGGCAACATGTAAAATCGTGACCATCATGACGTAGAAGCCAGTTATTATGCCAAGAAGTCCTTGTTATTTTGATTGAAGGTCGAATTTTAGGAGCCATTCGGTGTGGACAAAGGATTTTGGGTCAGTTGAAGTCGGTCGACCGTCCCCGTGATTATATTATTGCTTCCAAATGTATAATATCTTGTTATTTTCCAAAACATCCTTATCACAATGTTAATAAATCATTAAGGGGTAATATACGGACATAATAACAGACTGGCACAAGTTGCAGTTCTTGTGTTACAAGCCGAGAGCTCCTGGTTGGATCCTGATTTAGTAGACCTATTAAATTTGCATCGGCTAAACTTACTATTTTGACATAAAATTGTTTAATTCAATATTAAAAGTGTATTATTGCTTTATAAAAGTTATAAAACTAGGGAGTTGTAGTCTTTTATGAAATCTTACGAAAATACCTACATGCCAAAATCAGGAAAGTTAACGAGAAGATACACTCAACGCTAATTCCAGTATATTTTCAAGTGACAATATTCCATTGCACAGGAAGAAAAAATAATTACTACTTAACTACTTGTTTTGTTTCACAAATTTAATCCGTTTCCTTGACACGTGTTTCGGCCCTTCCGGGCCATTGTCAAAGGAGTACCTACAAGAAGATACTAAATTCTTTGTGACATTGCAAAGGTATTTATATCATATTATAGTAGTTACAGACATATCATAAAATTAAAATTAGAATTAGAAGATTGAATGCTGACCTGTGGGTTTTCCTAATTTTTAAAGGTAATACAGATAGATACATTAGTCCTAAATTAGTGTGCTATCAAGAATTAGAGAAGCGCCTGAAGGTATTTCGGTTTGATTATTAACAACATTAGGTGCATTTGTTTTTATGGCTTTTTTGATAGCTATTGTTTCTAGTAAATTTAGTTTTCTGCGTTTATTGTGTATGTATAAGTACGGGTTTTATGTTGTTAGTGATTGAGTGATTGTGTAATATGCAGTGATCAACTAAACCTGTTTTATTTTGTTTTTTAAAATAGATGTTTTGTGTTCTTTACGCCTGGTGTCAAAATTTCCACCTATTAGTCCAATGTAGATAGCCTCGCAGTTGGCCCATTCTATTTGGTAGACCCCACTTTGTTTAAAAAAAAACAAAATAAAACAGGTTTAGCTGATCACTGCATATTACACAATCACTCAATCTCTAACAACATAAAACCCATAAACATACACAATAAAAGCAGAAAACTAAATTTACTAGAAACAATAGCTATTAAAAAAGCCATAAAAAACAAATGTACCTAATGTTGTTAATAATCAAACCGAAACCTTCAGGCGCTTTCCTAATTCTTAAAAGTACACCAATTTAGGACTAAATATGTATAATATGTACCCTTAAAAGTTAGGAAAACCCACAGTTGATCATTCAATTTTCTAATTCTAATTTTAATTTTATGACATGTTTAAAAGTACCATAATATGATATAAATACCTTGTAATGTCACTCAGAATTTAGTATCTTCTTGTACTCCTTTGACAATGGCTCGCAAGGGCCGAAACACGTGTCAGGAAACTGATTAAATTTGTGAAACATAACAAGTACCTAGTTATTATTTTTTCGTTCTGTGCAAGGGAACAACAGTTTTACCAAGCATGTAGCCTAACACAAATTAATGACAATATTCCAATCATTTGATCATAGCACTGCCATCGGTCCCGTCTTGTCTCCATGAATTCTATGGCGCGTGACCTTACGAAATCAGCTAGATTTATTCGATGTTGGTTTCGCATTTGCACGGATTTTCTTTTATGCATACTAAATGATTTTTGTTTCCATGTCTATTTTATTGAATGATAAGCTAGTATAATAATATGCGGTCTCAGTCACTTCCAAAGAGGGTTGGGAAAAAGGGGTCCGCTGGCCTACACAAAAACCCATAAACTTAATTTTTGAATATGTTCTTTAGGCGTTTCTGAATAGACAAAAACGCATGGACCAGTTGTGTTCGTTTATTTTTCTTGCTATAATAATGGAGAAGTTAGGACGTATCCCTTGAGCTGTTTCCTGGTTTCTTCGTCATTCCTTGGGGTTTTATAATTGCCTAGTTATTAAAGGATCCTCTTATGAATTTAAATTTTTTCATTACCAGATCTGCTTAATTATCATTTTTTTCCTTTCTTAAGGCTCGAAAAGTTAATTTTCCCATTTTCTTTTCGTTTGTTTCTAAGTATTCGTAAAAGAAAAATAATATAATTAGCTTTTTTTTAAATTTCATTTCTGGGTTATAAGAAAATAAATTGAAAATCTTTTTTTGGCGTTGAGAGTACTCGAGCAATTTTGGGTTTACAACTTGCATGAATAATTAAAACTGGCCTAAGTAGTCCTTTCAATTTCCATTTTAAGATGGTGATTTAATATATTTTAATGATATAAAAAAGACCTAGAGGTATATGAATAAAATTATCGTAAAGTAATTAGATTCTGAATTCCCCCACTACATCGTACCAGATCTCGCTCATTGTTCTGCCTCCCGCTTTGACTAGCATGAATTTTAAATTTTAGTGCTATTTACGCATAGTCATAATATACCCACAGTGTGACTAATAAAGTCCGCATCATATGGAATTTTTTTTATTAACAGCTTTATTCGAAATTTGACTTTAGTATCAAGTTCTGCATCAATCGAGATGAAAGTTAAGCGAAAAAATAGTAGTCACGTGATTCGCATTATCTGTCAAATTTAAACCGTTTCCCCATATTTTAAAAAACGAACTAATTAGTCCCTAAAAAGTATATTTAGTTATAAAAAGTGGGTTTATTTTTAGTTTATTTTGTGTGACCTTGTAGGAATTAAAAAATCATCCATTAGAAATATTTAATTCGGTTCAGAATAGGCGCTAAAAATATGTTAAAATAAACAAACTATTTTAGGGATTGAATTATTTCTTTTTGTAGTAACCCATATACAGTGCCACCAGTAAAGTCCGCATCATATTGGATTTTTTTTTATTAATAGCTTTATTCAAAATTTGACTTTGGCATCAAGTTCTGCTTCGATCGAGATGAAAATGAAGCAAAAAAAATAGTAGTCACGTGATTCGCATTATCTGTCAAATTTTAATTTTTTTCAAAAAATAATTCAAAAGTGGGGTTATTTCTGAAAATATCGAAAAAAGTTGTTAGAAAAAGTTTTTTTAAATGCAGTTTCTTGCCCACGTGCAAAATTTCAGCTGCATAAGATAATTTTGATTTTTTACCCATATTTTGTAAACTGCACCACTTTTGCAAAATAAGAGTCAACGCAACCTACATAAAACTTCTTACTTTGACAATGCTTTATTTTAGACACATTTTCTTTAAAGTAGCGCCATATTAAATATGTGTTTCCCTACAAAATCAAAATTGGGCTATTAAAATTTGGTCGCATGTGATGCAAAGTTTGTTTGTTTTTGGCCCTGTATAAGGTAACTTCATAAAATAAGTATTTTTGAAAACGTAGTTTGTGTTTCAAAGTTAAAAAATTAAAAATAAATTAAAGGGGTTTTAAATTAAATCGTTGAAAATAGATAAACTTTACGTTAAGTTAAACTAAAATTTATTTTCCACTTAATAAACACTTTACTGATGACACTGTGTTATTTTTTCTCTTAATATTAAGGTGTATTACTTTCAGACACAAACTAAGTATTTATTTTATGAAGTTACCTTATACAGGGTCAAAAACAAATAAACTTTGCGACCAAATTTTAATACTTAGCCCAATTTTGATTTTGTAGAAAAACACACATTTAATATGGCGCTACTTTAAACAAAATGTATCTGAAATAAAGCATTGTCAAAACTAAGTTTTATGTGGCTTGACCCTGTAAAGGTAACTTTATAAGGAAAACGTAGTTTGTCTTGTCTATGCTTCTTTACATTGGCTTCCTAAAATTAAAGAACGCTGGCTGAAACTATATTTATTTGCCATTTACCTTTAAATTTATTTTCACAAACCAACTCTATTCTTTTTTAAATAAGTTTGCCAACTAAGAAAAACAAAACTAGGAGCTTAAAACAGAAAGATGGATTAGAGCTAAGTCCTTTTGAGATATTACTTTTTTCCTTTTATTAAGATTAATTATTCTGATAAAGGCAGTCATTTTCTGTTTTTTTTTCATCAGGAAATATAATTAATTTTGTAAGTTTGCAGTTGGAAAATAAAATAACTTAATTATTTAGATATTATCATTAAAGACAAGTAGGTACCTATACTATTGCCTTTCAATATTTTCGATTTTCGATGGTCTATTTCCGTTTATAAACTTTACTAAAAAACGATTATTATACAGGGTGTTTCGCTGAGAACCCGCTTCGATCTATGTATGGGATACTATATACCGGGTGTTTCTCAAAAAAATATCACCCCTAAAACTTTTCTGTATTTATAGATATTAAAATGAAATTTTCAGATTATGCATTTATGGCATAATTTTTAATTTGTTAGCACTTCCGGTTTGACCGGAAGTGACCTTGACTTTGGTATTTTAAATCGGACATCTTGTATATTTTTACTTATTGGGATTCAGCATAACATTCTGAGTTAAATGACACCTCACTTGTGGTGTTAGCCTTCCAGCCTAATAAGCCCTAGGCAGCAGTAGGCTTAAATCCGACAATGTACTGGAAATTACTTTGAAATACTGACGTAATTTGTGTGTATTTGACTTAATATGTTCTAACCTTTTGCATTTAAAATTACTCAACAAAAATATTTACTTTAAGAAGAATAATAATCACAGTTTCAACTTACTTGATGAGGTTCTCATGTCAACAATAATTTTAATTAGAAGATAATATAGTGTCTGCGAAAAAGAAAATATTGTGGCATATCGGACAAGTGTGTAACTATTTTTTATATTGGAATACACACGGATCCAAGTTTAATGGATACCCTGCGGCGGGTAGACCACGACGGCTGTTTCGTCCTTGTTAGGACTCGACGGGCAGCCATAACCCAAGCAATTCCAAAAACGAAGGAAAAATGTACTGAAAGCCACCTTGCAAAATCAAGGCGGCCATCAATACACCGTAGCGCCATCCCAGCGGAATTAACTCCAATATAAAAATAGTTACACTGGTTATAATCTAAAGGTAGACAACTAAATGAACCACGAAGTGCATCACAATCTAGTATAGGGAACGCTATTCGCGTTTTCACCGAAACATCTGCCATTTTGCAGACTAGAAACAGATCAACGCTGGCACCCACCAGTTGAGATTGTGATGCACTTCGTGGTTCATTTAGTTGTCTACCTTTCGATTATACCAGTGTAACTGCCTTATATAGTGGAGTTAATTCCGCTGGGATGGCGCTACGGTGTATTTATGGCCGCCTTGATTTTGCAAGGAGGCTTTTAGTATATTTTTTCGTCGTTCTTGAAATTGCTTGGGTTATGGCTGCCCGTAGAGTCCGAACAAACCCGCCCCACGGTATCCATTAAACTAGGATCCCTGTGTATTCCAATATAAAATATAGTTATACACTTGTCCGATATGCCACAATATTTTCTATTAATAATTTTAATATTTAGTCACTGTATTGTAAAGTTGAAGATTGCGTTTAGAAGAAAATTTTAACAAGCGATTATGTTAGGTCGTTTAAAAGTTTCGGGCAAATATAACCTTATTAAAAAGTTTAAAATTGAAATATCGGAAAAGTTCAAACAGGGGAAAAACAGTATATAAAGAGGTTATTAAGCTTTAAAACTTCATTAAAGGTTTTACAAATTTCATTAGAATTGTTTAAGTTAAGCCAATACAGTGTTTTTCTAAGCTTTAGGTTTAAACGGTTATTGTACAGGGGGGATTCTGTAAAAGTTTTATCCCCAACAATAATACTAAAAAGATTTTACTCTAATCCCGAAAAAACATTTAAATCACAAATAAATATTATTATTTTTTTTTAAATTGACCGCTGGGTATTTTTCTTTAAGTTTTAAGTAGCCCACAGAGTATGGCTTGGTTGACAGTTTTGCTCGACAAGTCGCTCAACGAACAAAAGTGGCAAATGCGTGACTGCAGTTTGATTCACCCGTTTAACAAAAAACTACGTAATTATGTAGACTAGAAAGTAGATGTTTCCAATTTTTAATAATGGCCAACTTTAAAGCAGGAAACTTTAAAATCTCATTAAAATTATAACGACGGAAAACGCAATTTTTACCCTATTTTTACTTACCATTATAATTAATTATTTATATCTGTAGCTTTTTGCACAGCATTCTATTTAAAACGTCAAACAATTTGTCACAGGTAAGAAAATTGCACAGCATTTAAAATTGAAACTTCAAATATAATACGGGTATACTTTTATACTTATTATACGGTTTTTGAGCAAAATAGAAACTTTATAAGGTCTTAATAATCTATAACGTACAAATTTTAACTTGAATTGAAAACGAAATACAGCAATTTAGCCGAATTTTGACACATAATTTAATTTTTTAAATACTCCTTTCTTAAAATATTATAAATTGTATATAGGAAAAAGAAAAGCACAAAGTGTTTCTCCACAATTTTTAATTCAAAAAACTAAGCGAACCTAGGATAGAATCGACATGTTTCGAGTGTAGAAACACTTATCATCAGGAAAACGAAGCAAATAGTAAAAAGCTGATGTTGTTAGCAGTAGAGAAAATAAGAAGTGGGACTAATCCGTAATGGAGCTTTCAATGGCACACTTTGTGCTTTTCTTTTTCATATATCATTCAACTCCATTTTGAGTATGGACTACTTCTTCAAAATATAAATGGTGTTACAGGTCTCTAATATAATCTTACCCCAAGCTTGAGGTGCGATGATAACTGAAATTTTAAACCTTTTTTGTAACTTCTGCCTGTAGGAAGGAATCTTAATCAAAAAAATTTACCTTGTCGGACTTCCATTGTCTTTATTTTGTTACTTAACACAACGTTTCGGTTAGTTAGTATCTCTAACCGTTTTCAAGTGTAAACTAAATTTTAATTCTAAGGCTATCCATGTGCAATGCCGCCTACATGCTTATTGGAGTGTGAAGTTTGAGCTGTTGGTTTTGGACAAAAAGAGGCTTCGAGTTATGGGGGATATCTATATTTGGTTTACTAAATATATGGGTATTTTGATTCATAAAAACTGCTTCTTTGAATTTTCGTTTTCTTCAGAGCTTTTCCATGTCCAAAACTTTGGCTTCTGACCACTGTATATTATGTTGGCATGTTGGTTGGTCCATACATGCTCCGTTATACCTGATCTCGAAGTTTCACATCCTTGAGTATGTTTGAGATGTTCTTTAACTCGTACGAGAAGAGGTGTTTCAAGGACAAGTCAAGGGGATTTCTGAAAAAATTAGAAGGATAACCAAAACTATAATATCAAAACAGCCTTCAAATCCGGAAATACGCTTAGAAGGTTTCTTACAAAAGTAAAATCCCCCCGTAATGAAAACACAAAAAATTGTATGTATCAAATCCCTTTGTGGCGAATCGTACATTGGAGAAACAAAAGTACCTCTTCCCGTACGAGTTAATGAACATCTGAAACATACTTAAAGATGTGAAACTTCAAGATCAGGTATGGCAAAACATGTATGGACCAACCAACATAATATACAGTGGTCAGAAGCCAAAGTTTTGTACACCGAACAGCACTGGAGAGAAAGAAGCAGCTTTCATGAATCAAAATACCCATATATTTAGTAAACCAAATATAGATATCCCCAATATCTAGAAGCCTCTTCTTGTCCAAAATCAAGAGCTCAAACTTCACACTCGTAGGCGCAGTCATCCAAGCCTTGCACATGGATAGCCTTAGAATTAATTTTTAGTTTACACTTGAAAATGGTTAGAGATACTAACTAACCAGAACGTTGTATTAAGTAACAAAATAAAGACAATGGAAGTCCGACTAGGTAAATTTCTTTAATTAAGATTCCTACAGGCAAATTTACGAAGGTTTAAAATTTCGGTTATCATCTCACCTCAAGCTTTGGATAAGATTATATTAGAGACTGGTAACAGAATTTATATTATTTTAAGGAAGGAGTATTTAAAAATTAAATGACGTGTCAAAATTCGGCAAAATTGGTGTATTTCGTCTTCAATTGAAGTTAAAATTTATACGTTAGAGATCATTAAGACCTTAAGTTTCTATTTTCACCAAAAACCGGATAATAGGTATACCCGTATTATATTTGAAGTTTCAATTTTAAATGCTGTACAATTTTCTTACCTGTGACAAATTATTGTTTGACGTTTTAAAAAGAATGCTTTGCACAAAGCTACAGATCGTCGTCGAGCTGCGAATACCTCCGATGTGACAAATTTTGGGATAATTGGTATTAAACATGAATACATTTATCATAGCAGTTACTACATAGTGGAAATACCTCCAGTGTGAAAAATTCCTTTGAAATTCTATTTATTTATTGTTTAAAATCACCAATGTGAAGACTACCTAAAAAGTAGGATGGTAATATGACCGATGTGTGCAAATCTTATACACTTGGTTGTTTTTGTATAAAATTCAATACCTTCAATGTGCAGTATGCATGTACATTGGAGATATTACCATTGCTGTTCTGTTACATAGGTGGTATTTGCTACAATTTATACATAACCTAAAATTTTTATTTCGATTATTCTGACAAGTTTGTTAGTAGTGTTAACGGTTTTTTCTGAAATTTCTCCGATGTGGATATTACAGAAATAAAAAAATATCTCCAATGTACATTTTGTCTCTTACTGAATTTAGTAAAAGGAAAAAATGTTACAAGTTATAATTAAAATTTGGAACTGGTTCCTATAAAAAATATCCGATAATTTTAAGCGTTATTATTTAATTGATCCTGAATTTAAATGTTTTTCCTTCCTGGTGGAAAATTATGCTTTTGTCACATTGGAGGTATTCGCAGCTCGACGACGAGATATAAATAATTAATTATAGGTAATGGTGAGTAAAAATAAGGTAAAAATTGCGTTTTCCGTCTTTATAATTTTAATGAGATTTTAAAGTTCGTGCTTTAAAGTTTGCCATTATTAAAAATTGGAAACATCTACTTTCTAGTGAGATACTGATAATTGCAAAAATTTTTTACAATTTCTTTTGTTGTTGTTGTTGCGAGTTGATGTTATTTAATCTAAAAACAAAAGATAAAATATCTTCTGTAATATTTAGACAATTTAAGCGACAAGTTTTCTAATCACAGTCAGCAGGAGTATGGTACAAAAAAAGACAATAAAAAAAATCAAAAATTTAAGTTTAACAAGTTCAGTTAATTTTTCATCTACCCATTACAATCGGTGCCGTGTTTCATCTGATTCCGTATTCACGATATTAAAATCACAGCCGTCCATAGTAAAAATCCCAACTATCAAAAGCGATGGCATATCGTTGCGCGGGCTTCCACCAGGAATTTAATAAGTGTCTTTTAAAACGGGACTAGCCTAAAAAGACACAATAAAATATTAAAAACATCCAACAAATGGCGCTCAAAACGCGGCTGAACGAAATGCCGGCATAAATGGCATGTGAATGTTTAATCTCTACTAAAAAAAAACATAGTTACGCAATGTACCCAACATACAGTAATATTTGTATACAGTGTGACCAGTAAAGTCCGCATCATATGGGATTTTTTTTATTAACAGCTTTATTAGAAATTTGATTTTAGCATCAAGTTCTGCTTCAATCGAGATAAACATAAGGTAAAAATAGTCACGTGATTCGCATTATCTGTAAAATTTTAATTTTTTCCAAAAAATAATTTAAAAGTAGGGTTATTTCTGAAAATATCGAAAAAAGTTGTTAGAAAAAGTTTTCTTAAATGCAGTTTCTAGCCCACATGCATTAGCTGCATACGATAATTTTGATTTTTTACCCATATTTTGTAAATTGCACCACTTTTGCAAAATAAGACTCAACGCAACCCACATAAAACTTCTTAGTTTTGACAATGCTTTATTTCAGATACATTTTGTTTAAAGTAGCGCCATTTTTAATGTGTGTTTTTCTACAAAATCAAAATGGGGCTAAGTATTAAAATTTGGTCGCAAAGTTTATTTGTTTTTGACCCTGTATAAGGTAACTTCATAAAATAAATACTTAGTTTGTGTCTGAAAGTAATACACCTTAATATTAAGAGAAAAATAACACAGTGTCATCAGTAAAGTCAGTCAGTTAGTATTCATTAAGTGGAAAATAAATTTTAGTTTAACTTAACGTAAAGTTTATCTACTTTCAATGATTTAATTTAAAACCCCTTTAATTTATTTTTAATTTTTTAACTTTGAAACACAAACTACGTTTTCAAAAATACTTATTTTATGAAGTTACCTTATACAGGGCCAAAAACAAACAAACTTTGCATCACATGCGACCAAATTTTAATAGCCCAATTTTGATTTTGTAGAGAAACACACATTTAATATGACGCTACTTTAAAGAAAATGTCTCTGAAATAAAGCATTGTCAAAATTAAGAAGTTTTATGTTGAGTCTTATTTTGCAAAAGTGGTGCCATTTATATACCTAATATGGGTAAAAAATCAAAATTATCTTATGCAGCTGATGCATGTGGCCTAGAAACTCCATTTAAAAAAACTTTTTCTAATAACTTTTTTCGATATTTTTAGAAATATTTTAAATGCTTTTGAATTATTTTTTAAAAAAAATTAAAATTTGACAGATAATGCGAATCACGTGACTACTATTTTTTTGTTTAACTTTCAAATCGTTCTGTAGTGTCAATTTTGGTCCTTTGAGTTAAGTAAACTGTTTCATTCAAAAAACTTTTTGCATAGTAAGGAGTGCCATCTATCTTCGGCTATTATGGCTTATCAATGAGGTTAGAATCCGACTATGGAGGACTTGAGGTAGGAGGCCGATCGCAATGCATTGGATTCGGTCCCAAATTAGCATCGGTAATTCAGGTTTACGTGTCGCCGTAAGATGGCGCTCGTGTTCGAAGTGGGCTATCAAATAAATGGTTTCTTATGGACGCGATAACTATTTTTATTTAAATTAGTTCTTTAAGGAACAAATAAGGACTTTTATATGAATTTACACTTACTTTGTTATACTTGTTAGTAAACTCGGCCTGTATAAAGTTCCAACAATGCTTGGTTTTTAAAATACAGGGTATTAAACATTCTAGCTATACCTCTGGAGCTAGAAAGATACTTATTTGGCTGCGTTTCCTCTCTGAAAAAGATCCTGTCTTGCACCCCGACACAAAGCAAACTCTACTGTTATAAATTGTACCATTATTCATTATAAATATGGAAATCAATTACAATACAACGTAATTTGTCTCGTCTTGTCTTCAAACGTCATTTGTGCTTTCGAAAATAAAATGTCAATTTGTCAAAAGTAAAAGTAAGAAACGAAGAAGATGAAGACGACACCAGCCCACATGCGACGCGAGAGCATCTATCGGCCAATAGCAAACTAACCAAAAAACCGGGACAAAATTTGAAAATGCTGCCATTGTCGATCGGCCTCCTACCCTCTAGTTCTCCATAAATCCGACCAAAGAAAGGAAACGCAAAGTTCCATTTGAACCAGTACACGGGGATTCTGTCAAAATAATGTAGAACGTAGCTCCATCTAGTGACGATGTAAGACACTTTTTAAAGCATACCAGCACCCCTAACAATTTTATAGAAATGGTACAGGAGTTCCGACAAGGAATCCGATGAAAAAAAGGAAATTAAAATGCACAGCTCAACTTGAGTCAGTACTCCAGAACTCATATAATTTGTGACTTTCTCTAAACATTGTTACTAATAAGTGCTTTAAAAATGTACCACATCGACACGTAGATGGAGCTTAGCGTTACATCATTTTGATGGTATCCCCCCCCCCTCCCGTATATTGATTCAAGTTAAACTGTGCAATGTGCATGTGCCTCCTCAACTCTGTTTAACAAATTATAGTTTATATTTGACAAAGTGTGTGCAACAAAAAGAAAAGTTTGGTTGAATTAAAACAGTGCAATTCGTCAAATTGTTAGAAAGCTTTTTGTTCTTCGTAACTTTACAGCGGTAAATAATACTGAATAAAAATTCCATTAATATGATTTATAAGGTGACTACTTTAATAACATTATGCCGTGTCTGGTTAGGGACTATAAATAAGTCAATTTTAACAGCCATTTTTATGGACTATTTAAATTTCCTTATTACAGAATTACCATTTTATTTTATAGGTGAAATCCGCTGTATGGAAACTTTTCCCTTAAAGTAAAACTACAAAGTTGAAACATTAAAAGCAACCAAGCTATTATGTAAAATCCTAAAAATTCGAAGCATCCCCTCAAAGTTAAACTTTGCCGCTTAAAACAGTTGAAGTGCACTTCTGGTTCGTTAGGATTTTAAAGCTCCTCCGCCTTTGATGTTGATTTGTTTTCTTTCATTAGAAACCAATTAGGCTTAAAGGCTAACGTAGGCACATCAGGAAGTTTTCCTAGAATAATATTGTTCCTGTTATGGGAGAAACCAGATTTATTTTTTTAGGATATCGAATAACGTCCGTTCTTCTAAACGGTAAATTTGAATGTTCATTATAAATCTTAGTTTAATTGTCTTGATTAAATGCGCGGCATGCACATTTATCTGATGTTTCGTCCTTTTCGCCGCAAAGTCTGCATTTAATGTTTCCATTGTAAATTCCTATTCGTTCAACGGGTTTTCTTAAGTTATAATGGTGTGTTATTAAGTCAGTCACCTGCTTTAACTGAGTACGCGTTAAAAGCAACATTCCAGTTGATGGTGTCTTCCAGGGTGATTCCAGGTGTTTGACCAGGTGTACGGTTCCATCGAGATAGATGCTATTTTTGCGCTCAAGTGCACTCGAGTGAAAAATAACCTACAATCCGGTTTTTTCAATAACCTGAATCATTCGGTTATCATCGTTAATAATTCGAGTGACGAACATTCGGTTTTTATTTTCCAACGCGTCTCCAATTATTTGCTGCCAATTACTCACTGCGGCTAGAGCCATCTCCTAGCAAGCGACTACACCGAGTGGTTTCGGTCATTGGCGATACAATTCAAATTAAATACTGCATTACGGGTTGCCTGTGTTGGAGGTTATCGTATTTTCTATGGGTTGCTATGTGCAAACGCAGTAATTTCTGCGCCCGAAATTAATGTTTAGTGGTGAGTATTCATGATTCATGATTGTGTAGAAAAAAATCCGCCACATTTAATAATCCGCAAAAAATCAATCGATTAACAACACCGAGTCAGTTATTCTCAATACAAATGCTGTAGATGAACGATGAACCGCCAATATTAATATTAGTATTCGAGTGAAAACCCGGTTACCATCGATTTTTTTAAATCACTTGGATTCTCGGTAGTCGGTTTTTAAAATAAGTCGGTTATTCCCAACACTACTCAACGGTTTAATGTTGTTTTAGTTGCCCATTTTGATATTCCATTGGCAGGTTCAGGACTACTGATATTTTGAGAATATGAGGCTCTTGCCACTTCATCTGCTTTTTTATTGCCTTTTATCTCTGAGTGGCCTGACACATTCGAAGGAACCCATTACAGGAGTTTAACCTTGTTGTTCCTGGCTCCCAGATCTATCAGATCGTTAAGGCACTCAATTGCAAATTTTGATGCAATTCGATTGGGGTTTCAGACCCTAAGGGAAGAATCACACTGAGCGACCATGATCGACCGTCCGCGATCGACCGGTGACGATCAAATTTCCAACACGAACATTCTCGGTCTCGGACCATTCCACTTAATGGGCATGACAAAAAAAAAAAAATTTTTATTTTACACCAAGTGGAAGTGGCCTGCAACTCTAAAACCTAGCCCTACTTTTTCACGCTGGTTTTATTTACTCTTGGTCATTTGTGTTTATATAGACAAAGTATTATCTACAAAAGAATCTTGACATTTGACAGGTTTGACATTTTCGTACGAGCGGTCGACAGCTGTGGTCGGTCGACCAGTGTGACTAGAACCCTGAATTTAAGCTATTTTGATTGTTGGTCGTAGCCGCTCAATCGCGGACGGTCGATCATGGTCGCTCAGTGTGACTCCTGACTTAAGGTCAGCTTAGCTGTTTTTAATTAAGCGGCGTGTTGGTAAAGTCATCGCGGTATATCTTCGGTATTTAGTTTATATTCTGTGTAGCAAAAGACAGTTTTTCCTTGTTCCTCGCGAGCAAAAATTATTTGCATCAAAGAGTACTTGGATTAAAAAACGTAGGGCTTGGTTTAGATCACAATGATATGGGGACGATATATCTAACCAAATCTAGGTTG
Source organism: Polydrusus pterygomalis (assembly GCA_963969555.1). NCBI lineage: Eukaryota > Metazoa > Arthropoda > Insecta > Coleoptera > Curculionidae > Polydrusus > Polydrusus pterygomalis. Next base: position 16,689,648 of record OZ018383.1, read on the forward strand.
AAATTTTGTCAAATTCATATTATGACATGATATGCCAACTAATGAGTAACAAAGTAAATAGACAAATACAAATTTATTTTTGTTGTTTACAAAATTAACAAAGTAAGAATATACAGAAAGAAAAAGAAAAATAATTACATAAATTGCTGAAATGGGCCACCGCCATGCTCCAAGCTTAAATTCACACGCCTCTTCATATTTTCGAAAGTGTTGACCAGCATCTTTGGAGAAATGTTACCACATTCTTGGATAATCCTTTCTTGTTATTGTTCTAAATTTGCAACTGGTGTTTTAAAAATAGTGTTCTTTAAATGAGGAAAAACGAAGTAATCCATAATCGTTAAACAAGGTGATCTAGGTGGGAATTCAATGTTTGATCGAAAACTGATCAATCTGTCGTTGAAAAAATTGCGTAAGTAGTCAATAGTTTAAGCGGCTGTATGGGCGGTTGCACTTTCCTGTTGAAAATATCCAAAACGTAGTTCGTCGTCACGTAATTGCTCCACAAATGGATTCAAAATATTGTCTCTATACCGCTGTGCTGTAACTATGTCATGAAAAAAAATAGGACCAACAATTCTTCTTCGGGAAAGAGCTAACCAGACACCAATTTTTTGCGGGTGCAATGTGGACTCTACAAAAAAAATGGGGATTTTTACTACTCCACATGCGTGTATTCTGAGAATTCACATAACCGGAGAGGTGTAACCAGGCTTCATCCGAAAAAATGTCAGGTCTAATAAATCAATTATTTCCAATAAATTTTAAGTAAATCCATTGAGAGTAATTCCCGCGTCTTTCAAAATCTGCGGCTTGTATTTCTTGGATACTTGCACTTTATAAGGAAATAAACTTAGCTGCTTCTTAACAATAGTAATAATAATAATATATATAATAAATAATATAGGTATTAAGCTCTACGGCTAAGTATTAGGTCCTTAGATGCAAGGCCCTCTTTGATGCAAATACTTTTTGCTCGCACGGTATGTTAACAACCCGATAAAACTAATTTAATAACCTTGTTAAAACGTATAGTCCATATCTGACCTCGTTCGGCTTTACCTTGTAATTATGACACTATCCAAGCGGGAATTCTAAGACGCTTGCAAATATCAAATTCTGCGAGAACAGCGCTCCAAGGGGCCATTCTAATATGGTTAACGATCCGGTACTATTATTTATAATTACCGGGGCTTATAATAGGATTTTAATAACTAAAATCCTTTGTCTTGAAGGGTCATAGTTGCGAATAGGTGACAAAGTAGAACTTTTCTAAGATCTCACCGTATCGTGACCGTGTCACTTGTCATTAATGGCATTCTATTGAAGTGTGGTATATTTCACGGTAAGAGGTTGGCTATAGAGACAGGACCGGAATTAGTTATTTTACCCTAGCCTTTACTATTTTTTAAACTTTTAAAGGGGCAAATTGGTTTAGGCTTTCGCGGCCAGTTGGAATTGCTTCACTTTACTGGTGGGTAGGGGGCGGAGCTTGTTCCGCTTCGGTTGACTTCGGGATATCTATTGGCATTACTCGGGAGTCTCTGAGGATAGGGTTCCAGATCTGGTTGGGCCTGAGGCCTGAGGGTATCTTCTTTTCTGTTGAAATTGTCAGGATGCTTATGGATCTCGATGGCTTCTCTGACGAGCCTGTTGTGATAGCCATCGACTAAAGCTATTAACCTACAGTTCTTAAAATGTATCCTGTGGTCCCCGTTACTCAGTGCGTGTTCGGCTACTGCAGACTTCTCAGTTCGTCCTATTCGGCAGCTTGCTTTATGCTCCTTGAGTCTCGTTCCCATTGATATTTTAGTGGTTCAAATGAAGACCTTTCCGCAGGAACATGGTATGCGGTAGACGCCTGCAGCTGAAAGTAGGTCCCTCTTGTCCTTTGTTGATCTCATGGTGTGCTGGATCTTCTTTGTTGGCCTGAAGGTTGTCCGGATGTCGTGTCTTCTCAAAACTTTGCCAATCCTGTCCGTGACTCTAGGAACATATGGCAGATATGCCCGAGAGGTGGTGGATGTCCGTTAGGTTTCCCGTGGCCTAGATAATCTCAAGCCCATTGATCTCTCGATCTCTCTCATGTTGTAGCCATTCGCTTCGAACGCAGATTTTAGGTGTTCAAGTTCCGCCTGCCCACCAGTATAAATACAACAGGATTTTTTAAGAGTTTTATTTGGTGAACGACAAAGTAATGAAAGAATGAAAGATTACAATAAATAGTACGAATAAAATACAAATTAAATAGTTTTCTAATAAGAAGAGGGATTGCCCCTTTTATTCTTACTTCAGGAAGGTGTTATTCCAGTAAGTGTGAAGAAACAATTTTCACTTAATAGTTAACTTTGATAAAAAATGAGAACTATACAATATTTATACAATAAACAATTAGATCAATTACTCAAAGAACACTTACGCAATGAGAGCAAAATAAACTGGTTCTGGTGCGGAAGTCTTCATGACTTCAACAATTAATAAATTTAATCTTAACTTCAAACTGACTAGACAAACGGGCAGAGGTTACCCTTACACTTGAATAATTGGTACAACTCTCTGAGTAAGTGATCTTTCGAGTTTTTATACAGTTTTGCAACCCTTATCAACTGGAAGAAGGGGTTCTGTTTTGCTAGTCAGCAATAGTTTTGCATGTTAATAAAAGAGGGGACTTCCCTGAATGTTCTATTAATGGAATCCGTTATTCCATCCAATTACAAACAATTATTTCTTATCAACACTCGTCTACTGACTCCTCATACGAAACTAGAAATGTCCTTGTCCTTGTTATATACACTATATTTTCACTACACCTCTTCTTATCAAGCTCAACACCCAGTAAGAGTCTTAGCACCACAACGAAGTATGAGATGAGTAATCCATTGTGAAGGATACCAGTCCATATCCGACAATATCTAATATTTTTAGCATTTTAAAAAGAATTTAAACAATGAGTAATGTACCAGTACATTAAAAAATGTGGCTTTGTTTTTCTATAACCTTTTGACTTTTCCTGTATATTTTATTTTTCCCAATCAAGACTCAATATTGCCAACATATCTTGACCGAATTGTTCAGGTAAGCGTACGGTGAAGTTTCTGTTTTGAAATAGTTTATTAAATCTTACAAGCGAAACTGCTCGATGGTAAAAATATATTTTCTAAACGGGCGAAGGTGCCCATTTCTTCTGCTATGTAACCTTGGAAGGAAAAGTTAACGTTAGAATTGAGGAGCAAAATTTAAATATGAAAATTGACATATTTCTCAAAAAATTAAAATTGAAAAACTTGTTTTCTTATCCCTGTTTTCTTAATACAAACACTACACTAACAAAAACAGAGAAACGCCAGGAGCAGTTGCAAAATGTCTACTTAATATAACTGCTTCTCCTAACCGTACAGGCAATAAACTTAACTACAAGTTAGTTTCACAAAAGTCACACATAACACTTGATTTGAGTCGGAAAACCACTTATTCTACTTGACATCGTAAAAATAATATTAGCAAGGATGTCGTCAACCTATTACTGGGGTCTTGAAAGCGACATTATTTCTTCAAAAATATAAGTTGTTCTAAGGTTCGTTGTGTTGTATTATTACAGAAAAGCATTCGTATATTTTTTAAATATTTTTATGAGTTTCTATATATTTTAAGCGACAAGCTTTGGCTTGTCAACTTAAGGAACTACATGTTCGTGCGAGCAAAAATTATTTGCATCAAAGCGATTGCTAATATACAGTTTCACCGGGGTGGTACTGACTATTGTTACTGTTGAGAATGCGTTTCCGTTCAGTACAGTGTTGCCAAGTAGCTCCATCAGTGTCTTACGGATTATCACGTTTTTCGTTTTAGAAAATCCTATAGTCCTTTTTCGAAAACGTTCATAACAACGGAACAACAAGCATTAATCGAATATACAGGGTGAGTTTTTTTAAAGTGCTACAAGGCGATATGTCGAAAACGGTTTAAAATATTTTCTTGAAATTTTAGTGAGGGAATGGAGAGATGGGGGGACATATTTAAACATATTTTTGACGTCTACCCCCTTCCCCATTTTGAGGGGTGGGAGGTAACTTTGGAATTTTAAATGAGACAATGTACTTTTTTTTGGTAAATACGAACGTACGTAAAAAACTACGTACGTATACAAAAAATCTTTTGATTACTCCTCTGGTTACGAAATTCTTTTAAAAACCAACTACCCCAATTATTAAACCAAAACATAAGTTCTGACATGTGGTTTCAATAGGACGAAGCTCCACCGCATTATAATAAATAAATAAATAAATAAATAAATAAATATGGCTTTATTGTAATTTACAAAAGTGTAATAATTACAATTGGCGGAGTTGAAGCTTAGCTTCCTATCTCAACCGAAATTATATTCTAATTAATTACTATTATACTTAAATTCATTTCACAATTATACAACACAGGCGCTGAATAATAAAATTGACAGACGTGTTGCAGACAACCAGAGGATAAATATGCAAAATAAATTATATATAAAAAAATATTGGTATATAAATATGGTATAATATAAATATATATGTAATGGCCCAAGAGGCAGCCAGAAAATAAAATATATATTAATATATACTATACACACAATTCTATACAAATTCTACAGAAAGTCCCGAACATTTTGTTTTGCGAACCGTTTGAACTTATAACCAGAGATCATTTTAAAGTCGGCAGGTATCTTATTATAAACTTTTGAGATTTGGTAGCTGAAAGAGCGCTCGTATAAAGATGTGACATGTCTAGGTGGAGTTATCACAAACCTATATCTAAGTTCCAAATTATGGGCGTCATATCTAAATTTAATTTTTTCATATAAATAATCAGGGCATTTTTTACAAATTATTTTGTTGAATAATACCAAACTATGTAAGGTGCGTCTCTCATTCATTCTTAACCAACCAATCTCACGTAATTTAGCACTCACACCCCTTTCACGACCTCGAATACCGCCTATTAATCGCACACACGAATTCTGCATCAGTTGGATTCTCTTAGCATCAGAGTCTATAAGACAGGGACCATACAATACATCGCAGTAGTTAAAATGCGATATACAATAGAGTCGCACAAAACTTTTTTAAGGTTCGCGTTAAGCAGCGCCCGCTGGTGGAATATTAATTTAAGATTGGCAAATGCCTTTTTGACACAGTTGTTAACATGGCCCGAGAATCTTAGATCGGTATCCATTAGTAGCCCCAGATTTTTCGCTGTGGAACATGTATTCAGAACAGCATTGTTTAGGCTGATTTGTAAAAGATGTTCATTTTGGTTTCGAGATTGTGACCGGCCAAACAGCATAACCTGCGACTTGGCGGGATTTATCGCCAAGCAGTGTGCTTCTGACGCCTTCTGAAGAACATTGAGATCATGCATTAATTTATCTATTGCCTCTAGTATTTTATCCGGGTGAAATGAGAAATGTAGCTGTGTATCGTCAGCGTAAAAGTGTATGGTGGAGTACCGCAAATATGTTATAAGTTGTGATGTGTAAAGGGAAAAAAATAGTGGTCCAAGAATTGAACCTTGGGGTACGCCACACGTCACAAACACAGAATTTGATATCCTACCATTAACCTTTACCATCTGTCCCCTTCCAGTAAGATATGCCTTAATGAGTAGCAGTGAATCATGATTAAATCCCAGATAGTGAAGTATGCCCAACAGAAGATCATGATTTAGACGGTCAAAGGCCTTCGAATAGTCCATGAGCACAAGTGCTGTTAATTCGCCGTGGTCTGAGGCCTCCAAAATATCGTCCGTTACTTTTAAAAGCGCAGTTGCACAGCTATAACCCTTGCGAAAACCAGATTGTACAGCCGGCAACAGTTTGTAGTGGACAAGATATTCTCTTATTTGTTTATCAAGAATCCTTTCAATGATCTTCGAGAGAGTTGGTAATATGCTGATCGGTCTTAAATCTTTTAATTCACTTGGAGAGGATATTTTTGGAAATGGTAGCACATATGAGGTTTTCCAGCATTCGGGAAAAGTTTGAGTTTCAATGCAAACATTTACTATATGAGTAATTACTGGTATGATATAAGGACAACAGTAAGATATCATTGTTAAGCCAATCCCATCACAACCTATAGCCTCCGATTTTATAGAAGATAATGCCCCCTCAACATCACCAACAGTGGCCAGTCTAAACCCAAAGTCACCAGCAGTCTCCTTTCTACGGCTAAGATAAAAGTTTAAAGTAGCTGGATCTGGATCACCTGACTGAGTGGCCCCTGCAAAAAAATTGTTTATTTCATCCGCAGTACCCAGGTTCTCAGGAACCACCCTTTTCACCCTTGAGTAAACATCAAGTTCGCGCAATAGTTTCCAGTTATCCTTTGGCTTATTATTTTGAATACTATTTTCAAGATATGATTTTTTTTTCCTATTGATAGTGTTACTTACAAAATTTCTAAGTTGTTTATAAGACTCCCAACTAGCAGCTGTTCTGTTTTTTTTGTATTTTGATAAAGCTTTATCTCGAAGGGACATATATAATTTTATATCTTGAGTAAGCCATGGCGCCTTTTTTTTGGTAATGCGCGATGTCTTTACAGGAGCATGTATGTTAAAAAGGTCTAATAAATAAATATTAAAAGTATTTACTTTCTGATCGATAGTAGGTAAGTAATATATATCGTTAAAAGGCACATTTTGAAGATCCCTATAAAAAGTTGCAAGATCAAAATGTCGATAATCCCGATAAGTCGCAAAGAATGGCTGCGGCTTAAAATTTTCAAGTTTAAGCTGACATTTTACTAAAAAATGATCAGAGCCGTCGAACGTCAGATCAATTCCAGAATCCTGAACCAAATCCATGTTAGAGCACAAAATTAGGTCAATAAGCGTTGCATTATTCGCGCCCTGTCTAGTAGGCTCATTAATTATTTGTGTTAAGTTGTATGCTGTCAACAGCATCAAAAAACGTTCGGTATGTACACAATGTAAATTCAGAGTATTTATATTAAAATCACCAGTACATATGAGATTGTCACAGCCCAGTAGATTACTACAAATATTTTCCTCAAACTCGCTGAAAAAGTCGTGAATATTGTCATAACCGGGTCGTCTATAAATTACACCTAATATACTACTGACAGTTTTTATTTTAAATTTAATCCAGATCTGCTCTGCATAGGCAGTCTGATTATCAAGTATTTCGATGAAATTGATATTATCTCTTACATACAAAAGTACACCACCACCTCGCCCGTTGACACGATCCTTTCTCACGAGTTTGAAGCCACCTATAGTCACCATCGCGTCAGGAATAACCTCTGTAAGCCAAGATTCTGAAATAGCTAAAATGTCCATGTGATTATGTGATACAGGCCCATAATGAGTTCAACGAATTGTTTGAAAACAGGTGGATACATCGAGCTGGTTCGGTAAACGGCCTGCTAGGTCCCCGGATTCGACCCCCCTTGACATTTTCCTTTATATTTTTTTTATTTTATAAAAGATAAAGTGATGGCGGCTACACCAACAACTTTAGATGATATGAAATACCGAATCCGCGTTGCATGCTTATTAGTAAGATTTAAAATGTTACAACGGGTACGATATTTATTCTGAAAAAAAGTGACAAAGTATTTGGAAGTTGAAGGGAGACATTTTGAACATCTTTTGATGCATGACAGATGATAAATAAGTTGAAATTAAATAGTAAAGTATTTTTTGTATTTTATAACCTAAAAAATCATAATTTCGTAACCAGGGGAGCAAATCAAAAGATTTTTTGTATACGTACGTAGTTTTTTACGTACACTGAGAGAAAACTCTATTAGCCGTAGCTAGAAATCCATTCGCAGTAGCAAGAAATCTGCATTAAATAGGCGCCGAAAAAACAACTCTGTTGTCGCTACAAGGTTATTTTTTTTGAAATTGCTTTTTAACCTCAACATGGTCGTTTTTTAAATATTATTCTTTTGCTGTTAAAAGACAACTCTATTGCCATTAAGAATATATATGCAGTGGTAAACAAAAATGATTTTGCGATTAATTGGGGTCCTGTTGTTAGAAAAGTATCGGTTTTTACTCCTAAAAATAATCGGCCAGCTATAAAATAATTTTATTTTTATTGTAGCTAGTCCACCTAGCTACTACTAAATTCCTTTTTTAGCTCCTTTGCCAAAATGGCTGTGGTTGGTGGATTAGTTTATAGTGGATGTTTGGCTATTGATTTGATAAAAATTGTATATTTTAATAATTCTATATAGGGTGATGTACTTTTAGTGCAACGTTATACAATAAGTGTTGTGGCGGTGTGTCCCCAAATTCAGGTAGGTACAATTATTTTACCAATAATTATATTTATTACTTATATTTTTTAATTCATTCCGATAATGGCCGCCATTAAGCTTCCGTTCTGCACTTATTAGGGCCGTATTTGTGATTAAAATTGTAGGTTAAAATTTGTTTAATAAGGGGGGGATCTGACTGATCCGAAAGTAACAAACTGCTAGGAACATGACCCTATTTAGCCATTTTTTTTTCTTAATAGGTATCAGAAAACTTAACAAATGCGATTTTGCATTGCAAAATTTAGAACGGGGAAGAAATATCTCAAAAACTCAGATTGTTTTCCGATTCTATCCCCTAAATTTGTATTGTATTTCTGAAAAAATTAATTTCTCGCCTAACAAAATTTAAAGACGCACCTAAGTCAACGATTTTTTGTAGGTACGTAAGTAGAGTAATGTGATAAACATGAGTTACTTATTAAGTAATAAATATAATTATTGGTAAAATAATTGTACCTACCTGCACTAAAAGTACACCACCCTATATGAAATTATTAAAATATAAAAAAGTTATCAAATCAATAGCCAAATATCCACCATAAAATATAATCCACCAACCACTAAACAAACTAACAACACTGCAAACGGCAATAAAATGAACCAAAACGATTTCACCATGTTTTAAAAAAGCAACCGTTTAGTTCCTGAAAGGTATATTTTAGATAGGTATAAACGATTGGTTAATTTTTATTTTTATTTTTGTGGTAATAAGATAACCTTATAGGAATTAAAAAAATACTATTTAAAAACACTTTATTGGATACATATTGTTATGGTTATATGATATTCTGTTACCATAAAAAAGCATTGAGCACACGTAACAATATTGTTGCCAAAAAAACGTCCTTGATTGCGACTAAACGAAATATTTTAGGGATAAATGGATTTTTTCTTGTGGTAATACACATATATTCAAAAAAATACTTGTATTGAGTGATTTTCCTAAGTGTAGGTTCGTATTTACCAAAAAATAGTACATTGTCTCAATTCCAAAGTTACCCCTCAAAATGGGAAAAGGGGGTAGACATCAAAAATATGTTTAAATATGTCCCCCCATCTCCCCATTCCCTCACTAAAATTTCAAGAAAATATTTTAAACCGTTTTTGAGATATCGCCTTGTTACACTTTAAAAAATCTCGCCCTGTATAAAGCAAAATTGTAGAAATTTTAATTTCCCTTATTATGTTTCCATTTACCTATATATTTAATATATTTTGACTCCATATTAGGCGTTAATGTAAACTAAGTTACCATGTACTCAAGTTCGTTTGACTGTATTTAAGCTTCCCTTACAAAATAACATTTCAGTTCGGCGTAAGCCCAGTGTTGCCAACGCTACCCCAAACAGGGTATATCTACCCCTTTTCAGAGAAATCTCGCTCGCTCGCTCTCCTCACGCAAATCTACCCCGATTACAGTATCAAATCAACAAAATTTGTTGTCGTAATAGAAATACTTACAAATAATATAAAACGCAATAAAGAAAAATTGAGCTAAAATCAAGATATTTTAAAAAATCGATCGAATCGAACATTCCTAAGTTGCGCGAGTACGAAGTGCGATACTTGCTTACTAGATGACGTTTTAATTTATCGTTAAAAAAAATTATTAATCATTCATTGCTGAGAGTTGCCTCATTCATTCATACTTTTACTATCGCTCTGCCATCTACCAACTTCATAGATAATTATGCTCTACGAAACCAGATTTATTACAAAATTAATTCTTTTTTGACACCAGCGCCATTTAGTTGCTCATATTAAAATGATAATTGAAAATTCATTTAATTTTTCACTTTGTTTGAATTCGGTTTCACTAAATATTTGTCGTTACGCAAAAAAATATGTCGAATTGTTAAGTTTCAAATTTTAACTAAGCTACCCCGAACCGACCCAGTTCTACCCCTCTCTCTGGCTGTAGTCTACCCCAATAAAAAGAAGCCAACGGCAACACTGCGTAAGCCTCTTACGACAATAATATATACGTCAAGTAATTAAATCAAAATGTACGAAATAACATTAAACAGGCATACTATGTAATGAGCAGGTAAACTTTGTGTTTTTAGAATGCTTCCCTAAGGATTTCAATCTATGTTATTGTTATTTATTCTGTTATATTAGTTGGCAATTTGTAATTAATAATTAAAACACTACTAAATATGTTAATTAATTAAATATGGGGAGACTAGGAGACATGAGCTAATAATATAGTGTCCGCGAAAATAATTAAAAGTAAATATTGTGGCATATAGGACAAGTCAGTGTGTAACTGTTTTTTTTTCTATTGGAATACACAGGGATCCGATCACAATTGATACTCTGGGGCGGGTAAACCACGACGGCCGTTTCGTCCTTGTTAGGACTAGGGCTAGGAATTTTTAAAATATAAGTATTCGAATAGTCGTTTGGTATGTTATTCAAATAGTCGAATATAGTCGAATATTTCGAATAGTCGAATAATTCGAATAGTCGAATAGTCGAATAATTCGAATAGTCGAATAATTCGAATAGTCGAATAGTCGAATTTAGTCGAATAATTCGAATAGTCGAATAATTCGAATAGTCGAATATAGTCGAATAATTCGAATAGTCGAATATTTAAATAGTCGAATATTTAAATAGTCGAATTACAGTCGTTTCATCACGGTAGAAGTGGTTTAACTGCTTGCTGACTATATAATTTTATTTTTCTTTTTCTTTTTTACGTGGAAATTTACAGTTTCACAGAAAACACGAATAGTCGAACATATAAATATCCGAACAAAATCAAATAGTTTAAACATTCGAATGGTCGAATATTCATATAGTCGAATAGATACTTGAATAGTCGAATATTCGAATAGTCAAATATTCGAATTTCGAATAGTCGAATATTTAAATAGTCGAATATTCGGATAGTCAAATATTCGAATTTTGAATAGCCGAGTATTTGAATAGTCGAATATTTAAATAGTCGAATATTCGAATAGTCAAATATTCGAATTTCGAATAGTCGAATATTTGAATAGTCGAATTTTTTGACTAACAAAAAATTCGAATTTAGAATAGTCGAATATTCGAATATAATTCCGAGCCCTAGTTAGGACTCTACGGGCAGCCATAAGCCAAGCAATCCCAACAGCAGCGGTAAGATTTATTAAAAGCCTAATTATTTAGTTATCAACCTTTCGATTGCTACCACTGTGACTGCCTTTTATATTGGAGTTAATTCCTCTGGGAGGGCGCTACGGTGTATTGATAGCCGCTTTGCTTTTGTAAAAAGGCTTTTATTACATACTACAGTGTAGTTAAAATTAGTAAGAAATATGGCCTAGAGGTCAACACCAGTAAAACAGAAGTCATGATAATTAGCAAGGAACAAATTGGAGGAGAACAATTTATCCTTAATGAGAAAGTAGTAGAACGAGTGTCAACATTAGCACAGTACACACTAAATGAACAGAGGGATCATTTCCGAGAAATAAAATCAAGAATTTAAAAAGCACGAGCAGCTTTCATCCAAATGTCCAAATTGTTCAGAACACATAATTTGAATTTAAGATTAAAACTCAAACTGCTCTGAACTTGTTAAACGGAGTGGAGTCTTGGAATTTGACGGAGGCAACAAGAAAGAGATTAGAATTGGAATATTTAGGCCACATTATGAGAACCGAAATCAAATATAAATTACTGAAATGCATTCTGCAAGGAAAGGTTCAGGGCAAGAGAAGCATCTGCAGGAGACGAATATCCTGGCTCAAGAAGTTAAGAACCTGGTTTGAAACATCCACCATAGGACTATTCAGAGCAGCCACAAATAAAATTATCATTGCAAGAATGATTGCCAACATTCGGTACCGGATAGGCACTAAAAGAAGAATGTAAAATCAAAGCGTCTTTCTGTTTCGTCAACGACGGTCAAGTTTTTCTAACCTTACTATTTATAATTATTTTCCGATTATCCTCAGTTCACGGTGCTTCAAAGGGCATTATACTTTTTTTCGTTCAGATTAAATTGCCCTATTGTATAAGGACTAATTCAACCAAATTGTCCACTAAATTAGTAAATGAGAGGAACAATGACTAACGCAGTGCTCTCTATTAGGCTTTTGTGGGCCTTAATAATTAGGAGTAATGTTGTTGCATCGTTAACCGTATTAAAACGGCACCTAAGGGCACTGTTTCTCTGTAATATGCGGTCAATAAGCATCTAAGTAATTCCTTTATGTACTTGTAGTGCGAAAATTACGAGGAAGCATAGCTTACAAGAAATGCAGCTCGGCTTATGGTCATATTATTTTAGTTGTAGGTTAATTGATGAAAATTTAAAATAGAACAAAAAAAATATCTATATAAAAAGTGTTTTTTTTTTTAATTTAATAATTAAGGCGCAAAAATTAAAAACCAAAAATGGAAATTCGTACAGTTAGATTCATAAAAAAAAGCTTACACGAATTAGAATGAGAGGAAACCTTAACCATATTTGCGTAAAATCGGCTTATCGCACGTTAAAGGTTATTAAAGGTGTTGGGCGTTAGTTCAATAAATAATTGAACAAAAATATTTTTTTTTATTTTATAATATAATACCTATCTTAACAGTTTTATAAAAATTACCTACAATAAAAACAAAAAACGTTTAACAAAAATAAATAAAATCTAATATTTGGTCATATATCCCTGTTTTTCTATTACTTGAGCTAGTCTATTCGGAATTGACTGACTTATATTTGATACAATATTTGGATCAAGCTCTTCTCAGCACGCATGTATTATTTCCCATAAATCTTCTGAATTTTGCGGCCTAAAATTTTGATTATATATTTTTTTTACGATTGTACCCCAAATATTTTCAATTGGATTGATATCGGGACTATAAGCGACCCAAGCAGCATTCCACATTACGGGTTTAAAACCAGTGGGTTACAGTATTGGTAGTGTGGCCTGGGCAATTATCTTGTTGAAATATGAAAGTATTATTGGGATATATATTTGCTCAGCAAATGATAACAATATGTTTTCTTAAATGGTAATGTAATTTCCGGCATTAAATCTTCCCTCCATTCGCCAGCAAACACCAGGTCCGTGAACACTTATCCAGCCCCATACATTTGCAGAAAAACGTTCATATCTAGAAGTGAAGGGGATAGTCGCTCTTCAAACCTGGTATTGTTTGGACCGTACATGCGAATTTGTCCATTGTAAGTCGACTGAAACGTCTTTTCATCAGTAAAAATTACCCTGTTCCAAAATTTCAGGATTGCAATATATAATTTAAAGCAAAAAGAATCCTTGATTGTTGCTGTTCTTCGGTAAGAAACATTTTTTTCGCAGCTGGGCGACATTTTAATTCAGATTCCTGGACTCTCCTGCGGGCGGTAGGTTGGGAGGCAGAAAATGCTGTATCAATAACAGTATCCCTTGTAGTTGCAAATATATTATTTCTTAAATATACCAAAAAAGCATCATGCTGTTCAGGGTTGCAACGTTTGGATCGACCTGAACCAATTTTCCTCTTTAGGGATTTTTCTTGTGCCCAGCGTTGCTTAATTTTCAATATAGTTTTTCTATTTCTATTATATAACCGCGCTACAGCACGGATTGACCATCCTTCTTCGATTCTTGATACAATTTAAGCCTTTTCAACTTCAGACAACTGACGAGGATTTTTTATGTTCTTCTGTCAAAGTTTATCAAACGTTGCCACGATGCAGTTTTAAAATTAATTACACCCACACCAATGCTTTGCATTTTTGATAATCAATGACGTGTAATAACCCAATAAATAATCATTTAGACAAGCCGGTCTTAGGCAATTATGACAAAACTTACCTCTCATTGTAATTCTTGTACAGGGTTTTTCCGTATATTTTGGAGCACCCCTGGAGCTTTTATTTGACGACCTAGAAAAAACTTTAAATTACCAAAGTTGCATGATTTCTCCTGAACTGCCAGAATTTGTTATCGGACAAAACAAATGAACATCGTAAATTTGTTTAATAATGCCAATGTCGATTTTTTTAAATGGAACACCCTGTATATTATTTTTTTTTTAACTCCTCACTCTTTTCTGATTCCAAATATGTATATATGTTATATGTTTACTTTAGTCGTTTAGGCAAAATTTCATTTCAAAATATTGCGGATTAGAAAATCTATATTGGTGTGAGGAAAACATGCTAGAACAATGCTTATTCAGTAACAATAATTAATATAAATAATGATAATAATTTATGAAACAAACATATAACATATATACATATTTGGAATCAGAAAAGAGTGAGGAGTTAAAAAAAATATTAATATACAGGGTGATCCATTTAAAAAAATCGACATTGGCATTATTAAACAAATTTACGATGTTCATTTGTTTTGTCCGATAACAAATTCTGGTAGTTCAGGAGAAATCATGCAACTTTGGTAATTTAAAGTTTTTTCTAGGTCTTCGAATAAAAGCTCCAGGGGTGCTCCAAAATATACGGAAAAACCCTGTACACTTACGCTTTTTTTTTATGAATACCGGGTGATCCAATAAGAAAGGCAGCCGGCTATATCTCGGAAACTACTAAACGTAGAAACTTACATAACTCCGAAAATTCCACATTAAGGTATATGTTTGATAACACCATTTTAAAGCTTGGACAATTATGCATTATTTTGGTCTTATCCTCATTGGCGTACCGACTTTAATAAGAGTGGGGGAAGCTGTTGAAAGTGTAAACATTTAAATCGCTGTAACTTCTAAACGACTTATCCGATTTTAGCAAACTAAAGACTTTGGAGGAGAAAGCTATGCATTTCACCAATCGTATTTAGTTGTCCATAATAATTGTTAATAAAATTGCTAGAGGGCGCAATTTGTAATAATAACAGTTTTTTTGATTTTATCCCGAAAATTCAAATCATACTGTATAATTATGATACCATAATCGAAAAGTAGATGAAATTTGCTAGAAAAAATATAAAAACCGCAGCTCGATATCTTTGTTCGTTTCAGAGTTATTGCCAAAACATTAATTTTTAATACAAATTGCGCCCTCTAGCAATTTTATTTAAAACTATTGTATATAGGCAATTATAGGTACTTACCTTTCTCTTTCAAACAAGCTTATATTGAGTGAAATCGGATCAGTCGTTTAGAAGTTACAGCGATTTTAATGTTTACACATTCAACAGCTTCTCCCACTCTTATTAAAGTCGGTACGCCAATGAGCATAAGACCAAAATGATGCATAATTGTCCAAGCTTTAAAATGGTGTTATCAAACATATACCTTAATGTGAAATTTTCGGAGTTATGTAAAATTTTAAAATTTACTTTTCAATTACGCCCTCTTGCGGCAAAATGCGGAACTTAAAAATTATTTCCAGAATTTTCTCATGACCGCTTTAATCACAATTATTTTTATCTTAAGTTTCTACGTTTAGTAGTTTCCGAGATATAGCCAGCTGCCTTTCTTATTGAATCACCCGGTACAACTGTACCTATTTACATACCGAAAATAAACGTTTTAAATTTGTACTGATTAAACAATTTGTCATAAAAATGTCGATTTTTTTTTGTCAATAAAGTAATACAGAAGAAAATGTTTACTTTAATTTCATTACATCCATCCTTTTAGGCGCGTGTCGCCATATCATGGCTCATAATTAAGGCTGGGATCTAACGAAATAAGGGAACGTATGTACTATTTAAATGTAGTAATTACGGCGATCAGCCGAGAGGATGAATCGCATGACGACATCTACCGTCCCTTTTAGATACCTTTAAAGCGTATCAGCACCTCTAAACACAACTTAATAAAATTAATTCAAATGTTAGGAGAAAATCACTTGCAAAAACCAAAGTCACAATTATAAAATCATAACCGTAACAATAAACGTAATAATGTTGAAATGGAAAATTAACCAATCGGCAATAAATACCGAAGAAATATCGCGTTTAAATTTACATTTTTCCTTCTGTCGTTTTTGGGGCGGAAGAAAATAATTATTCTTTTGTGTGAATTAAATAACTGAAATGTGTTTTAATTGCGAGGCATAATAAAAATTATTTGTTTGATCAATCTAGAGTCATTATTTTTACAATAAGGGGAATATGCAAATAATAAAATTATTGGTCTTATCACCTATATATCTATGAAGCATAGAAACTCACCCGCCCTGTATCAGCGGCGTCACTAGAATCTGTGCTCTGAGAAGGGGCTAGGCCCTTAACTCCATGTTACTAGGCTTTTAGTCTAGGCGCAAAAATTTTTTAGAAATTTGGTCAATAAATTATAGTAAATACTACTAATATTTTTCAGCCGTTCGACCAATAGAAATTCCTCATAAATTTATATATGTATAATTACAGGAGGCAGACCCTTTACCCCTCCCCCTACTCGCGCCACCTCCTACCATAAATTTCTCTAACTTTAATTGCCAAAGCCTCTAGAGAAGAAATGGACATTAGTAAATTCGTTTAGAGAACTACAACCATCTTATTCCCAACCATGGATTTGATTATAATATATAGCAAAGCTAAATTGATAAGAATTATAATGTATAGCAAAACTAAATTCATATGGATTATAATGTATAGCAAAGCTAAATTGATATGGATTATAATGTATAGCAAAGCTAAATTAATATGGATTATAATGTATAGCAAAGCTAAATTAATATTTATTATAATGTATAGCAAAGCTAAATTTATATGGATTATAATGTATAGCAAAGCTAAATTGATATGGATTATAATGTATAGCAACGCTAAATTCATATGGATTATAATGTATAGCAAAGATATCGCTTATGGTTGACTTCAATTATTGTTAGTTAATAAACGACATCTCTATAAATCATAAAAATGCTGGCAGAGATACCCTAAATTAAAATCTCAGTTTTACCAAATGATATTACTGAACGGCTGAAATTCGCAGGATCATAAACAACACTATCTGAACCAGTTTTCAGTTTACAACGGTGCGCTGTTTTTTCCAATAAAGCAGACAATTAAAAATAGTGTAACGGGCTAAATTTTCTAAACATTTTAAAGCCATATCTCGGTAATTTAGTTGTTTTATCCATGACGAACTGTCACAAAAATGGTTAGCTTTTTAAAAATCGTTACTTTGAGTGTATAATTATTTTTGGGAGCGTCCTGCTATCCAACGTATAATGGAACTTTGGAGCAATGGCAACTACTGCGATTATTATGGGCACAGTTATCAAGGTGAATCATGTATAAAATACCTATAAATGGGTTGAATGCAGGGGTAACTTCCGGAACCTTGAAATTATTAAAAAAAATTAATTAGTATCTAATTTTGGAAGGACTGTTCAGAAAGGCATTGATGAATAGTATGCCGGTGTTTTTTTTTTAATAAAAGCACGGAAACTTTTAAAAAAAGCAGTTTTTTGAAACCACTAAAATTGCCACAATTTACCTTAAAATCCTTGAAAGTAAACACAACGATTTTCAGAACTGAAGTAAAAACAACAATTTTTATTGGTAACACGATATTTTCTAGTCTATCTAGATATCATCCCTCCTAAGGATTCAAGAGAGTGTTTCTTTTAACAGGAAAGGTTCCGTAATTGCACATCACCGAAAGTAAACGAAACTAAGACCGGCTGACTAATATCTGCCTTACTCTACCAGCTCCAGAATATGTCTATCTTTCTTCTTCGTATGCCGAAAGCATAAAATAACTACTCTGATTAACACAGCACTGTAAGTAGTGCGCATGCGAATCGTCAATAGTTAGGCAAATCGAATTGACGATAGAAAATGGCGTCGTAAATCCCACCTTGAAGACAATAAACCAAGAAAACTGGAAAATATAAAAGCGTCGTTAATTTTTACAAAACAGGATATTCAATAATAGAATAAAATTACGAACGAATGATTTTCCATTTCTACTATTTAAAAATAAAACTATATTGATTTGTTGTGAAACAGCTGGGTGAGGCCGAGAGTAGGAATTAAGGTGCATTTACCTTTGAGTGTAATCTTGCTACTATAGGATAAACCTTACCTACAAATAATCCAACTTTCTATACAGGGTGTTTCATAAGGGTCGAAGAGCGGCCATATCTCGAAAACAACTGGGCATAGAAACTCAGGAAAAGAAAAATGATAATAAAAGTGGCCATGAGAAAATTCTGGAAATAATTTTCAAGTTTCGCATTTTGCCGCAAGAGGGCGTAATTGAAAAGTAAATTTTTAAATTTTACATAACTCCGAAAATTCCACATTAAGGTATATGTTTGATAACACCATTTTAAAGCTTGGACAATTATGCATCATTTTGGTCTTATGCTCATTGGCGTACCGACTTTAATAAGAGTGGGGGAAGCTGTTGAAAGTGTAATCATTTAAATCGCTGTAACTTATAAACGACTTATCCGATTTTAGCAAACTAAAGACTGTTTGGAAGAGAAATGTATGCACTTTGACCAATCTTATTTAGTTGTCCATAATAGTTCTCAAAAAAAATGCTAGAGGGCGCAATTTGCAATAACAATACATTTTTTGATTTTCATCCGAAAAAATAAATCATACAGTATAATTATGACACCATATTCAAAAAGTAGATGAAATTTGCTAGAAAAATTTTAAAACTGCAGCTCGATATCTCCGTTCGTTTCTGAGTTGCCAAAAAAATAATTTTTAAGACAAATTGCGCCCTCTAGCAATTTTATTAGAAACTATCTTGTACATTGGATACGACAATTAAAGGTACTTACCTTTCTCTTCCAAACAAACTTAAATTTAGTAAAATTGGTTAAGTCATTTAGAAGTTACAGCGATTTTAATGTTTACAGTTTCACTTGATAAGAGTGGGAGAAGCTATTGAAAGTTTAAACATTAAAATCGCTGTAACTTCTAAACGACTTATCCAATTTTACTAAATTTAAGCTTGTTTGGAAGAACCTTCAATTGTCGTATCTAATGGTACAAGATAGTTTCTAATAAAATTGCTAGAGGGCGCAATTTGTGTTAAAAATTGTTGTTTTGGCAATAACTCAGAAACGAACGGAGATATCGAGCTGCGGTTTTAATATTTTTTCTAGCAAATTTCATCTACTTTTTGATTATGGTATCATAATTATACCGTATGATTTATTTTTTCGGAGGAAAATCAAAAAATGTATTGTTATTGCAAATTGCGCCCTCTAGCATTTTTTTTGAGAACTATTATGAACAACTAAATACGATTGGTCAAAGTGCATACATTTCTCTTCCAAACAGTCTTTAGTTCACTAAAATCGGATAAGTCGTTTATAAGTTACAGCGATTTAAATGATTACACTTTCAACAGCTTCCCTCACTCTTATTAAAGTCGGTACGCCAATGAACATAAGACCAAAATGATGCATAATTGTCCAAGCTTTAAAATGGTGTTATCAAACATATACCTTAATGTGGAATTTTCGGAGTTATGTAAAATTTAAAAATTTACTTTTCAATTACGCCCTCTTGCGGCAAAATGCGAAACTTGAAAATTATTTCCAGAATTTTCTCATGGCTACTTTTATTATCATTTTTCTTTTCCTGAGTTTCTATGCCCAGTAGTTTCCGAGATATGGCCGCTCTTCGACCTTAATGAAACACCCTGTACAGTGTGACCAGTAAAGTCCGCATCATATGGGATTTTTTTTTATTAATAGCTTTATTCGAAATTTGACTTTGGCATCAAGTTCTGCTTCGATCGAGATGAAAATTAAGCAAAAAAATAGTAGTCACGTAATTCCTATTATTTGTCAAATTTTAATTTTTTTCAAAAAATAAGTCAAAAGTGGGGTTATTTCTAAAAATATCGAAAAAAGTTATAAGAAAAAGTTTTTTTAAATGCAGTTTCTAGCCCACATGCAAAATTTCAGCTGCATAAGATAATTTTGATTTTTTACCGACCACTAACATTTATATTTCACTTAAGGAACACTTTACTGATGACACTGTGTTCTTCTTTGTGTTAATATAAAGGTGTATTACTTTCAGACACAAACGACGTTTTTAAAAATACTTATTTTATGAAGTTACCTTATACAGGGTCAAAAACAAATGAACTTTGCATCACATGCGACCAAATTTTAATAGCCCAATTTTGATTTTGTAGAAAAACACACATTTAAACAGAAAATTTATCTGAAATAAAGCATTGTCAAAACTAAGAAGTTTTATGTAGGTTGCGTTGAATTTTATTTTGCAAAAGTAGTGCAATTTATAAAATATGGGTAAAATATCAAAATTATTTTATGCAGCTGAAATTTTTTATGTGGGCTAGAAACTGCATTTAAAAAAACTTTTTTCGATACTTTCAGAAATAATCCCACTTTTGAATTTTTTTTTGGAAAAATTTAAAATTTGACAGATAATGCGAATCACACTACTATTTTTTTGCTTAATTTTCATCTCGATCGAAGCAGAACTTGATGCCAAAGCCAAATTTCGAGCAAAGCAATTAATAAAAAAAAATCCCATATTATGCGAACTTTACTGGTCACACTGTAACTCACCTATGAAAAGTAACTGCAAAACTATTATTTTCCGAATTCTCGCATACTTGACACTTGCTGCTCATCTAAATTAGTCTCCAAAAAATATCACAAAAGCTAAAAACAGAGTAATTATTACAGAAAGCCGGTCAAACCCGGAACAAACCCAAACGGTAATACAGATGCATCAATTTTCGATGTATTAAGCCTTTTTTATTCGTAAAATAATTATTTGCGGTAGCTTCCCGATCTTGATTATGCCTTATACTTTTACTTTTATAATAATAACTTTCTTTTTGTGTTTTTTTTTGTAATTCTAATTCTATTAGGTTAGGTTAGGTTGAAAGTGAGTGGGTTATAGCTAACCGTGCACTGCGACCATGCGATCT
Source organism: Polydrusus pterygomalis (assembly GCA_963969555.1). Lineage (NCBI taxonomy): Eukaryota > Metazoa > Arthropoda > Insecta > Coleoptera > Curculionidae > Polydrusus > Polydrusus pterygomalis. Next base: position 16,710,824 of record OZ018383.1, read on the forward strand.
ATTGTGGCTCACACCTTGTTTATATTTCCCCCAATAAGCCTAACTTTTTAATGAAGTTAATAATGGTATTGGGAGAGACATTTTTCATGTCATCCGGCAGCAGAGTCACCTCGCCGAATAGGGCGAAGCTGCTTCTTCCTGCTGCGTGGCAAGCGCACATTACGTGTTTTGCTGTTTCTGTATCTTCCGTGCAAAGCCGGCATTCATCAGTTGGGGCTATTCCAATTTTATACATAATATGGTGTCGCAATCTCCAGTGGCCCGTGTACAATCCCACTAGTGCTTTAAGGCATGATCTCTTGAGCACTAGTAGTTTGTCAGTTAATTGTTGGTTTATAAATGTTTTTGAGTGTGTTAGACCTGGTAGATTTAACCAGTGTCTTTCCTATTTGCTTTTTGCTTAAGCTAGTATTGTTTTCCTGGCCGTAGCATGAGATATACTTATAACCGGCTCGGGTCCTGTGAATTTTAGTGCTGCACCTCTCTTAGCAAGCTTGTCGGCAGCCTTATTCATTACCCTCCAGACCCATGTGTCCCGGTATCCATATTATTAGGGTTATTTTGTTGTTTAGACTTCAAATAATTATGTTTGTGATTTATTTTGTAATTCTAATTCTATTAAAAAAGCTTTCATTCAGGCCCCCGACACTGCGCCGCTGTAATAACGAAAGACCTATTCCGACAGATTTAATGCTTTCGCTGTCACCCCCGTCACCCCAAACGTACAATGTAGTTTAATAGCTCATTATCTTCGTCTTTCGCGCAGAAATATAACTGCTGATTGTTCTGTTGGAGTTTGACAATCGGATACGATTAGCGAGGAAAAAGTAGAGCAATTTAAGTACATTTTTATCTTCTGGGTCATTATCTCTTAAATTCGAAGGGTTAAATTTAACCCAAGTTTAAGTCCCTCAGCTTTTGTTATATGGACGTTTCATTGTGTTTTATTAAAAAAGGAACTAAACTCACATGAAAAAAAGGCTGTCGTTAGTGCCGTCACATATTTTTAATTCGATTCAAGTGATTTTTGATACATTTATTATACAGGGTGTTCTCAAAGTTGAGTCATTTATTTTGCCAGGTTGTAGAACTCATAAAAATAAGTAATTGTATCAAAATTCATTTATATAAAAGTTGCAGAATAAGGAAGTTATTAACAATTGAAAAAATGTAAAATTTAAAAACTGTAAGACCTGATTTTTTGATATTCTCGACCACTGCGTTATCAATGTTTTGTTTACTGGCGATATTGGGTATGGCTTATTTTTTTGTAGGATACAAATTACTTATCATTCATTCATTTTACGGGTTTTAGTGGTCGAGAATACCAAAGAGCAGGTCTTAAGTTTTTAAATTTTACATTTTTTCAATTGTTAATGACTTCTTTATTCTGCAACTTTTATATAAATGATTTTAGGTACAATTACTTGTTTTTACGAGTTCTACAACCTGGTAAAATAAATGACTCAACTTTGAGAACACCCTGTATATTATGCAAAGGTTCTGTGAGATTTACTAACATAAATATTTACCTTTAGATAACCAAACAACAATCACGAAAGTGGCAAATTTATGGCCTCGCGCATGTAAACAAAGCTAGACACGATTAGACATGCGCACTGCAACATTATCGTTTGACAAATGGGAAAATAGGCAGGTCCGCTCTTTAAAATTTAAATTTTTTTCAAAAAAAAAGGAATTTCTTCTCAATTTTTTTGATCAGGTTGGGAATTAGGTTAGTGATTTCATTCATTAGCATTTTTAGTACTTGCAAACCTATCAGATTTTGAGGATAGAAAATTGTTTTGTAAGGTTCCGGTTCTAAAATTTTTTAAAACATGATTGGTCGTCGTGTTTTTAGTTCGGAAGGGAAGAGAACAAGTCAATTAAACTATAAAACTTATAAAATCGAATATAAAAAACAAACAAAACCAGCAAAATAACCAATCTTCGATGTTATCGCGTACCTAACCTCAAGTCAAATATTAGTTGGTATATAACTTGTATTGATTTTTACAATTTGGCAAAACTTGGGTTCGTGTAAAACATTTTCAAGCACAATTTCTTGTTCAAGAATCTAAAAAAGTTTTTGCCCGAGAATTTGACCCGTGGAGTAATATAAACTACCTACGTATTTTCTTTTATATAATACTAGCGTGTACCCGGCCTGCGTTGCAGCCCGGCATTATACGACGTCACTTTCTCTGAGATAATAAGGCGAGTTCACCATCACGTCAAGATTTATAAATACAAACCCGAACAAACCTCTAAATTTATCAGTGTTTCTCTACAATATTATGCATGTATTATACATAAAAACCTTCCTCTTGAATCACTCTATCTATTAAAAAAAAACGCTTCAAAATCCGTTGCCTAGTTTTAAAGATTTAAGCACATATAGGGATATAGGGACAGACGGGCGACAGCGACTTTGTTTTATACTATGTTAAGATAAGATAAGTATAGAGAAAAGCGTCTTTTAAATTTTTTGAAGATTGCAGGGCTGCAAATAAAATATACCAAAACATGCATCGGGATAATCGGGTTTCTCTTTATTTTCATACATTGTTTATGTAGCCTAGGCCTAGTTTGATGTGTTTAAATTGTCATAATAAAATAAAGTTATATATCAAGATACATCACTACTCCATACTTACTGAAAATACGAAATACCAGGTATTTTATCCCTATTTGGGCATAATAAAATCATACAACGGCTGTTAATAGTCATTGTTTATATTCCAATCCGAGTCACTAAAAGCACAAACTACACAACAACTAGAAATCCGTAAGTTTTAAACACCCACAATCCACAATAGCAAAGAAAACTACAAGGAATCCACAGAGAAACCTTAAAACACAACAACAAAAATGGCGGCCGAGTCGGTTCTGGAGTGTATTTTGAGCATGTCGCAAAAGAAGGATAGGCCGATAACATGAAGTTTATTCGCAGGCCCGATGCTGCTGGGAGGGAAGGCAGCTGACCGGCGAGCCATGCGCTCGGACGTATTTTTTCACCCATAAAACTTTTGTTTGCGCAGGAGATAAGCTGTACGTATCTAAAGGTAAATGCCTATGTTTACTAACCATTTGTAATAAAATAGATCTCTAAAATACATAAACTGCAAAAGTATACGCTATACGAAAATAGCCATCGAAAAACTTAAAAAACATCAAATCCAAAAGAAATTACTAATACGAAACCTGGAAACTTTTTAAAGGAACCAGTATCAGCAGCTGTGGCTGTCAACTGTTGAAACGCAGTGTTTTATGATAAATACTACTTTTATTATATTTTTTACCCCAACCTAATTTGTATTAGTAAGCATTCAGTAATTAACACAACCCACGAGTGATTTAAATAACAATCTAAGATTAATATCATTTTTTTTCTTTCACCACGTCACTGAATCCATTCCTTGGGAATTCAGGGAAGTCCTGAGGGGTTTCAGGGACCGCTAAATTCAGTTTAAAAAGCTCAGAGAAGATAAGGCGTTATAAATATCCTCGTTAAGTTAATTCCACCTCGTTCTGTCTCGTCGGCTAAAAGAATCTTCATTGGAGAATGTCATAGCGATGTTGCCATTTTTTTTTTTGCTCTATATTGCCTATATTATGCGGTAGTGTCAAAATCATTAGTATAACAGTTATAACACATAAAATAGCTTGAAGACGAAATACATCAATTTTGCCTAGTATTTTCAGGTCATTTAATTTTAATCGATACGAAAATAAAAAAATTAAAACAGTGTGACCAGTAAAGTCCGCATCATATGGATGTTTTTTTCTTACTAGCTTTATTTGAAATTTGACTTTGGCACAGTGGCGGCTCGTGCCATTTTAGTGAAGTAGGGCCAGGTAAACCCTTAGCGCCGCAGGCAAAAAAATTTTGGGTGCCACGCCCTTTTTTGTTAATAGTTCTTGCTTTTGAAGTAGGAAAAATAAGCAAAAAGGCACCTAATTTAATTTATGAATTTACAATCATATCTTGAATTTTAAAAAAATACTGTAGGTAGAGTGTACTATATAGACCGAAATAACCACAAACCGAACGCAGTTTATAATTTGGTTTAATATGTATCTGTTTTTATCAATTTGTTCGTTTTTCTTCATTATTTCATTGTGATATGCAGAATTTAATTGAGTTTTAATGTTAATTTTACCAAGCATACTGAAATTAAATATATTGTTTAAATGTACCTTCGATTTTTCATGTGTCTTCATTTTTTCCCAGATATGGACCAAATCATCTGTACCTTTTTGGGACCAAGTTTGCTCCCCCATGAAACAAAATACACATAAAACAAAATAGTCTATTAGATTTATCACAACCGCACACCCAAGTATTTTTTCCATAAATATTTCTATTACATCAGCCGGCCGAACGAAAATTATTTAGTTTACAAACAACCTTACACGACACGACGCGGACAAACAACTGTTTGAATTTGAAACGTCTAACGTCTAACGGTCAAACGGGGTCAAAGAGCCTGGCTACACGGAGATGTTTTCCTGCTCGCATTCAAGGTCATTTTCCTATGTTTTTTATTGGTGTGTTATGGCAATTACGTCATAACTTCGGGCCTCCCGTGTGCCTCGTCGCTTTGGCGCTAAAGCTACGTTACCGTTTTAAGCATAATCGCTTCCTCAATAGATGGAAATTTGCACCCGACTGTGTTCCATTTTAAAATTATTTTGCCAATTGCTTTAAAAAGGAGAATATTAATTTTAATAGGTTTTGGTAATTTGTAAAGGGCAGGACGCTGGACAGGAGGGCAGGTAGTGCCATGGCACTGTGGCTCTACCCCACGAGCCGCCACTGCTTTGGCATCAAGTTCTGCTTCGATTAAGATGAAAATTAAGCAAAAAATAGTAGTCACGTGATTCGCATTATCTGTCAAATTTTAATTTTTTCCAGAAAATAATTCAAAAGTGAAAATATCGAAAAAAATTATCAAAAAAAGTTTTTTTAAATGCAGTTTCTAGCCCACATGCAAAATTTCAGCTGCATAAAATAATTTTGATTTTTTACCCATATTTTGTAAATTGCACCACTTTTGCAAAATAAGACTCAACGCAACCTACATAAACCTTCTTAGTTTTGACAATGCTTTATTTCAGATACATTTTCTTTTAAAGTAGCGCCATATTAAATGTGTGTTTTTCTACAAAATTCATATTGGGCTATTAAAATTTGGTCGCATGTGATGCAAAGTTTATTTGTTTTTGACCCTGTATAAGGTAACTTCATAAAATAAGAATTTTTGAAAACGTAGTTTGTGTCTGAAATTAATACACCTTAATATTAAGACAAAAAAGAACACAGTGTCATCAGTAAAGTGTTCATTAAGTGGAAAATAAATTTTAGTGGAGGGTCAAAAATCAAAATTATCTTATGCAGCTAAAATTTTGCATGTGGGCTAAAAACGGCATTTAAAAAAAATTTTTTAATACCTTTTTTCGATATTTTCAGAAATAACCCCACTTTTGAATTATTTTTAGAAATAAATTTAAATTTTACAGATACCTAATCCGAATCACGTGACTACTATTTTTTTGCTTAATTTTTATCTCGATCGAGGCAGAACTTGATGTCAAAGTCAAATTTCGCTGTTAATAAGAAAAATCCCATATGATGCGGACTTTACTGGTCACACTGTATATTTTTTAATGCTTGGCGTCATCGTGTTTTGTTTCGAAATCAGTTTGCAAATAATTAAACCAATCCCCCCGTGTCCAGTTTCAGCTCGTTTAACAGATCTTTTTCCCACTTTGTCCTTTTCTTTTTTGTTATTGTAGCTCATGTCGCCGCGGCTGCACATAAATTTATTATCGTCATAAATAAATAGTTTTTTGTTGAGCTGGTGAACCAGACTACAGCCTCGAGTTCGCCATTTTGTTCGTCGAGCAAAGCTGCCAACAAAGCAGTAGTCAATCGGCTACTTTAGGAAGAGCCATTTTCTAGGGAACCTGCTAGTTAGTACATATTATTATAAAGCTGAATGTAGTTATCAATAAGGATAATGTAATTTATATTCACTTATATTGTCTTTCGTATTAATCAAGATTATTTTCTATATTTGGCAACAACGCCTGTAGAAGCCTAAAGATTTTCTAATGGAGAATTCCTCGCCTGTGCCAAATGTTCGTTTTTCTTTAAAAATTGTTCCCCAAATTACGGCAATTTTTCATTGTTTTAATTGTTAAAAAATATTCGACGGGGTAAATCGGATAAGTTAAGTCAGACAAACGAGGAAATTTTTAAGGAGGATTTGTCATTCGTGCTTTGTGTTTAAATTCTACCAGATCACAATGAATGTAATTTGGTAATATTTCATTTTTAAACTGGGAAATAGAATTTCTGAATTGGGGCGTTTAAAAATGCTTTTTTTGTTCCTCGATTAGAGAAACACTGGAAGATCATTTAATGCAATTTTTTTTCGTTTTGATTTATTAAAATATTATAAAAATATTAGTGCTTTGGAGATTTCGAACGTTGACAAAGCTATAGTCTATTTCAGAAAGGTGTAGAGTAATAAAAGCTCGTTAGGTATGCAAAGGGACTACACAGTGCAGAGTGACCCAACGAATATTTAAGCCACTTTCATAATTTGGCATTGATTTCATTGCAAAATTCTTTCTTTTCATCAAGTGCAGGTAGTACCACCCGGGTTTGGTCAATTTATGGGTTTTGCCTATTATTGTTGTCCATTCACAAACACTGAAAATGGTGTGATAAAGGCGTGCCGGTAGGATATTCGTAAAAAGGAAATAATTTTATTTTAACAGAATAAAAATGAGGCATTATGTACATAGTATTAGCTACTCTTATTTTTTATTAAACATTATAAAAAAATACAAAATACAAAAAATACATTTTACAGAAATTAAATTATAAAAAATCATAATATTCTTCGTCATCTGAGGGACTGTCATCTCCTCTTGACGTTATAATTAACGGGTCGACGGTCCGGTCGATCAGGTGGTCAAGATCCCACATTTTCTCCTCTTCTTTAATGACATGATGGACTGGTTTTCGCCAGTTCTCTGGTGTCACTTCCTTAATGGCTTGCTCAAATAGTAGCTTAACGTCTTTCATATTGAATGTTTTTTTTTTTAATAAAAAGAGTGAACTTTTCTTCGAACTACACCTTTGGTTTCTTCATCAAGGACTTTTACTGGTCTGCCTGGACTTTTCTTGGGAGGTTCTACTTGACCTGCTGTCTTTCTCTACCGCAATAATTTAAAAATGGTAGACTTTCCAACTCCAGTCATTCGGAAACATCGGTCGACAGTTTCTTGTACAGTAAAAGTCGGGTAATCGTATTTTATGCAATCATGTACATTAAAAATAATAACTTTTTTACTTACAGATAGTGGGGAATTATTGGAACATCTTTTTCTTCGTGTGAATGTCGCCATTTGATTACTAATCTTATAATACTGTGAACACTATATACGGCTTAACAGCAAATACTGATGCGTTAAACTAAACAAATATACTTATTAAGGTCATACCTACACACACACGATATATGAAGTTTATTCCAAATTACCACCTATTTATATGATCAGCCAATGAGGCCAAAGCCAAACTCGGTACCTGTTAAATGGTACCTGTTAAACGCAAAACGTAACTTTATAATCTACTAATTAACTAATCCCTATACACAATATTTCGATTTTGACACTTCAGGCCAGAAAATATACCTTTTCTAATCCGCTTACGCAATTACTTGAAATTTTAATTTTACAAACAATACAATTTTTTCTCTGAAATTTTTGGTTAGTTATTATAAATAATTTAATGCACAAAGTTTACCTGCGCCTATGGCCGACACCGAAAGTGAGCCGAACTAGACGGAATTTCCCATTTTATTACTCTACACCTTTCTCAAATAGACTTTAGATGTCAAAAATTTGATAATTTGACAGTATTCTAAAATGCTGATGGGGGCAATCCGGATAAAATTTTCAATATGGTGGCACTTCCGGTTATATAGGAAGTAGGTGTCAACTTGCTTATTTTAAATAGAACCCCGTATATACGGACAGAGTTTGAAAGATGAAAAACATTTTTATTAGTAGATGTAGAAGAAAAAGTCATTTTTTATATAAACGTCTGCTTGTGCTGAAAGTACAATTTTAAATATCACATTTGGGATTACTATACAGGGTTCGTCAGAAAGAACATTTTTAGTTTTTTAGATTTTGTTTAAAATAATTTTACGTAAAAACAAATAACTATTGTTGCTTTCTTACTTCGAATATGATTTTATATGTTGCCGATGAGTAACGATTTTGTTGTAAGAAAGTCATTTTTTATTTGCCTACTTTTAAAGTATTTTTATTATTACATGTCATATTTCTTCAATTCATTCAATTATAAATTAGAAAACTTTTATTCAAGCATAGAGTTAGCGCATAGTTCAACTCAACATCTGAATTCCCGATAACAGTTCGTAAGTTGCTGTATTGGGATATTATTAATAACTACTATTATTTTTTTTTTCAAGAGATCTAATTTTCAAGAGATCTAATTTGTTATTGAAATTGGTTTTATACACATGTGACTTCAGATATCTCCATAAATTAAAGTCGATAATTGTGAGATTGATACTCCTACGTGCCAACTGATTTGGGCCGTAAGTACTTTCCAATCCATTTGTTTCCAAAGTGATGGTTTAGCCAATCATAAAAAGGAATTGAAAAAAAAACAAATAACAAAAACTGTCGTTTCTGACGAATTCTGTATAGTAATCGCAAATCTAATAGTTAAAATTGTAGTTTCAACACTAGCAAAACTCATTTAATAAATCAAGGAATTGAAAAAAAAAGATCCAAAAAACTAAAGTGTTGTTTGTGAAGAATCCTGTATAATAATCGCAAATTTGATATTCGAAATTGTAGTTTCAGTACAAGCAGACGTTTTTATAAAGAAATACTTTTTCTTCTATACCTACTAATAAAAAAGTTCTTCCTCTTCCAAACTCTATCAGTGGAAACACTATATTATTACATTTTTGGATTCCACGCAAGGCAGATTTCATATCTCATGTATTTTGTTTTATGTCCTATACCTACCTGAGTCTAAAATTTTTTGACATATTTAAGTTTGTAAGTCAAATATTACGTTTAAAGGCCACAAATAATTATATCAATATTTCATATAAGAAAGCCTTTATTATTTGATTTGGGTAGGATTCCTTGTTGAAATGGACCTGCTTTAATAGATTTTTTAAAGATTTTCATAACTATGATTACTATTAATACAACAATAGGATTAAACAAAATTGAAAAACTGCAAGAAACACATTTTTAAACGGAAACTTCTTAAGTAAAAAATGAAAGGTTTAAAAAATAAATGTTAAATTCCTGCTACTTTAAAATAAATAACTTCCATTATGTCTTACTCTTACTCTGACACCTCTCTCAGTATAATGAGTTGGCACATTTAACAACGTACTTCGAGAACGAATTGGAGCCGTCTGTCATTTTCTGCAAACGGAACTGATTTAAATGGTTTTCACTATCGAGGGTTAGTGACAGAATTGACGAGAATTCCTTTATTCTAATTATGATTAAACTTGAAACGTTGGTTTCCGTTTTGCTTAAATACCAAAAAATTTACACTAATACACGTATGAATCTCAAACTCATCAATTCAAGTTACAAAAATATAATACATACAATCATAACGAAACAATTTACTGTAACTACAAATAGGATCTATTTGTAGACCTCACACTTGTGGTCAATTTAGAAAATTGACTCAATTGAGAACCTAGAGTGTGTTAGAAGCAGACTGTGTTACGGTACAGAGGCGAAAAGCAATTTATTGGAGTGCACGCGATAAGGTTTATTGCATTTACCACTTACTTTTAGGTAAAAGTTAAGTTAAGAATGTTTAACGTCAAAGGGCAAAGCAAGAATATGTTTGGATAAGTTTAAAAGGTCTGTAATGTGTAGGTAGTGGATATTAGGTAGTTTAAACCAGAGCCGGTTTGATGAATCATGGGAAAATATTATTTATAATAATTAGTTTTTTAGAGACTTAAACTTTACAGACAATTATACAAGGAGGTGTGAAGGTGCTCCTAATTTAATGCCAATATAAAAAAGCTATACAGTCTGTTCAATGACCGCTGACCGTTACGTCACGACTAGTACTTTGTAACATTCGTGAACTAGGTGAGATAGTAAATTTGCGTAAATAATGAATGTCGTATAATTTTATCAGTCATAAAAGGTTTATTGTCATTTTTGACAGTGACATTTTTAATCAACAGTAATATCACAAGACCTCGTTTTTTTATCGGTTAAATTTTTCAGCTGTCACGAAAACTTTTTTGTTTGAAAATTTTACTAGTTGAATTTGGAAATGTTTATTCTGATTAGATCACGAGAGCGAAGCTCGAGGGATTTAATCTTTGAATAAACATGCCCAAAGTTCAACGAGAAAGATTGCCAAAAAAATTTGAGTGAAAAATGGAAAATTTAACCAATAACAAAATGATGGTCGAATGAAATTTGGCACGATTATTTCGTGAACCCCAAATGTCCCATCCATATCTATTGAGTAATAATGTTTTATATATTTCTACAGGTAGCCTGCGGTGTATTACTTGGAATAGTTATTTTTAGTAAAATTGCATAACATACCACTCAACGAAAACTGTTTAGTTTACTGCTGGCAACCAAACATACAATTATAATTGAATGTTTGGTTGCCAGCCTTATAAGCAGAAGTCAGAATTTTAGATTAGTTCTATAATAAATGAGATTTGATAAGTATTTTTAAAATGTGGTGTAGGTACTTTATAAAGAATAGCAACTTTATTGGAATAAACATAGGCATGGGTGCATTATAATATAAAAACAAGTTGGTAAATAAATATAGTACTAATGTTATTGTATTAAAATATCAGAAATTATCCGAAAAAGTTATAAAAAAATAATTGACATTGATTTATACTTCGAAATATTGTGACAGAACAAGACGGGCCAATGGCGACGTATAATCGCTAAAATCCCACGTAGTTTTATCACTATTATACTAGCTGATTGGTTAAAACGAGACGGTTTGATTGGACGAAAAGGCGAAATTGACAGGTTTACGAAATAATCAACATTATTTCACAATTGTCACGGTATTGTGACAAACAACAAGCGTTAATTTTAAAATTATTTAATTATTTTTAAAGATAAAGTGGAGCCGGAAGATTATTGTACCCTTTAACGCAGTTTACGAGGTAAGTAGATATAATAAAGCAGGAATTGTGAAAACATAAATAACAAACATGAAAAATATATGGCAATGTTTTTATAAACACCTATCTGTTTTAGAGAGATTCTGATGCTTTGAGAGTTTCGTATATAACAATCCAACCAATTAAGGCAAAGGGGATAGAGAAGGATGTAGATTTTAAGAATCGCAATAAAGTAGCTATTTTGTCATCCCGTGGTCGACAATTGCACGAAATTCATGAACATACCATAAGAGAACGTATTCATGGGATGTATAGAGCAGGTGAACAGGTTACCATTTGCTCAATACAACTTAACCTTAAAATCGTTGGTGGTGTTGAAATATCCATTGGTTCATTAGCGGACTATTTAAAAAAATCAAAATTTAAATGGCGAAAACGTACTGTATCAAACAGGCTTTTTTTAATAGAGCAACCTCATATAGCCCAAAAACGAGAAGAATTTTTAAGAGAATTTAAGAAGAACGGCCACTCTCAATTTCTCTTAAAACCTGTTCTTCTGGATGAAACCTGGATATACAGTAAAGGGGCTTTTAGGCGAAGTTGGCAAAATGATAGTCTTCACACAGTTTAAAAAAATCGTCAGAGGGTGTACGGTATATTTTTCTACATTCCTTTTCAGAAAATGGATTTGTAAATAAAGCAAGGTTGATATTCAAGTCTGGCCTAAAATCTGGCAATTATCGTGATTCAATTCAACTTTAAGAAATGGTTTAAAAAAAATTGTTACCAAACTTGGAAGAACCGTCGCTTATTATCATGGATAACGCCACCTATCTTTCTGGGCAACTTATTGCATGGTAAAAACAAAGGCAAATTCCGGTTTCACCATTTGCAATGGAGGATCAGATCTGGATAATAGTGAAACAGCATATCCCACCCGAACGTTACAAGTAATCTGGAAAGCGCTATTTATTTTATTTTTTAACTATTTTTATTTTATTTTAATAGGTTGGACGAACTAGCATTGCAACATGGACTTAGAGTTTTAAGACTTCCTCCATATCACTAGCACTTTAATCCTATTGAAATGGTTTGATCGGAATGTAAGCGCTATTAGGATGCAAATATAAGTTCTATGCAGCCTGTAACAAATGACGTAGTTTTGGGTCTGTCAATGAAGTATTGGGAAAATAACTTTGACTCACTTTAATGATAACTCTAAAGCAATTCGTTGTAAGTTTCAATAAATGAAAGGAATTAGGGTTAACTTTTAAAGCAATCGATAAAATTGTCTGCAGCTTAGAGGTGTTTCATAATGCTAAAACGAATATTATATTACCTAACACACCAGCTCTCCGTCTCCTCTACGATCTTGTCAAGTTGTTTAAGCCGTTTCGTTACACAGGATAACATTACATCCATTTCCTCTAGTTGTTTTGATTGCTCGATGAGTATCATAATATAGTAATGACACCACCTATATCTAATTTAAATTCCACAATACCCCACGTTTAAAATTGCCAGTCCTTTACCTAAAATCTGATTAGTTCCGCTTGAATTACTTCGTATTCCAACACATATTCTACAAGCGAACTCTTGGTCTGCGCATATTCTGGGTTTGGAATTATACAAAGGAATACTATTCATTTCAGGTAAATGCCGGAGAATTATGGCGTGCTAAATTAGGTCTCTTAATTAATGTAGAGTCTCAATGATGCCATGAAATTGAGAAATGTGTCTGATGGGGTATAAAAGGAATCGGATGACTTACTGGACGTTCTGGCTATGTTGTAAAAACAACAATAGGGTATGAAAATTTGCAATAAGCTTTGTAGTAATATATTATTAACAATAGCTCTCTTAAGTACTTGTTTTCTGTGTTTTTCTCGTCAGTGGCGTAGCATTAGGAGTTCAATTCTGATTTTTATATGTACCGTTTGGGCGAACGACTGACTAGTGTGAGCAGTGGCGTAGCTTGGCTTAAAGGACTAGAAGGGGGCAAACGATAAAACCTTAAAGGGACGTCCTCACATAGACTTTTACCTTCAGATACGTACAGCTTATCTCGTGCGCAAACAAAAGTTACGTTTTATGGGTGAGAAAAAACGTCCAAGCGCACGCGTCGCCGGTCAGCTGCCTTCTGTCCCAGCAGAATTGGGCATGCGCACAAACCTCTTCTTATAGACCTGTCCTTCGTTAGCGACATGCTCAAAATGCACTCCAGAACCGGCTCGGCGTAATTTTTGTAGTGTTTTAAGTTTTCTCTGTGGATTTCTTGTTGCTTTCTTTGCTATTGTGGGTGTTTAATATTTACGGATTTATAGTGTTTGTGTAGTTTAGTGAATTGTGTTTGTGCTTTTAGTGACTCGGATACTCGGATTGGAATATTAGCAATGACTAGTAACAGCCGTTGTATGATTTTTATTATGCCCAAATAGGGGTAAAATATCGGGTATTTCGTATTTTCAGTAAGTATGGAGTAGTGATGTATCTGAACATATAACTTTATTTTATTATGATCAATTTAAACACATCTAACTAGGGCTACACAAACAAGGTATGAAAATTAATACAAACACACACCAAGGCAGATTATCCCGATGCGTGTTTTGGTATATTTTATTTGCAGCCCTGCAATCTAATTAGGTACACCTATTTTTCGAGCAATATATTGCGTCAAAAAGTTTAAAATACACTTTTCGCATATTACTTATATAAAAGAAAAAAGTAAATACTTTAGGTATGTTTATATTAATCCAAGGGTGAAAGTATTCCACGGGTCAAGTTCTCGGGCAAAAACATTTTCCAATTCTTGAACAAGAAATTGTGGTTGAAAATGTTTTACACGTACCCAAGTTTTTGCCAAATTGTAAAAATGCATAACAAGTTATATAAATAATATTTGACATGAGGTTAGGTACGGGATAACGTCAAAGATTGGTTATTTTGCTAGTTTTGTTTGTTTTTATATTTAATTTTATAAGACTAGTTTAATTGACTTGTTTTCTTCCTGTTCGAACTAAAAACACGACGACAAATCATTTTTGAACAAATTATAGATACAAAACCTTAAAAAGAATTTTCTATTCACAAAATCTTTTGTTTTTAGTTTGCTACTACTAAAAGAACCTTTATTCCCAACTGGATCAAAAATTGAGAAGAAATTCCAATTGAAGCTCAACTTTTACAATTTCTTGAGCAAAAACTTAAATTTTATACCCCGGACCTATCTATTTTTCCATTCGTCAAATTATAATGTTGCAGTGCGTATGCCTAATCCGGTGTAGCTCTGTTTACATTCGCGAGGCCATAAATTTCCACTTTCGTGATTATTGCTTGCTTATCTAAAGGTAAATGTCTATGCAGGTTATTCGTTATAATATTTCTGAAAAGATTTTTTTAAATTTCAAACCAAGCCAACTTTAAATAACATTATGCCTTATCTTATTAAACATACACGACAACTTTAAACGTGACAATTTGATGTGACCTATTTCAACGCTTTGACAACGCTTATATCATCTTGTACCCTAAGAATACCGACCGCAATAATAGCGAACCTATTCGTCAGGCATTTTTCTTATTTATTTATAAACATAAAGTCCAAAAGTTTCTTTATTCGTTCTCCCTTTTCAGCTGAAAAGTTACACAATAGCGAAACCGGGGAAAGGTTATAGGTAGGTACGTTTTATTAAAATCCGGTCTCAGGTAAAACTGTCAATAAAGCTCGCTCCTCTTTTCAATCCGCATATTTCTGGATTTGATCGTTCGTCGGGAAAAGTTTTTAATTTTTATTTCGGACTTTTTAGTTAAAGCTTTCGAGATCGATTCAATCCCGCTGAAGTTTTTCAATTTTATATAAATTCGCCGAACGAATTCGTCTTACTGTGTATATTTTGTCGGTAAAATTCTCGTTTGAAGTTTGATGAAATATGTAAAGCATATCAAATAGCTACGTTTCTATTTATAAGGTTATTTACGTTTCTTGTACATCTGTATGATGTTGTCTACTTTTGGCAAATCCTCTTTATCTTTGAGAACATGAATGTGATTTTCTTTGTGAGCCATTACTGCATTAGACAAAGCAAGAAATGTGACCAATCGCTAGTCTAGAGCTGTATTGTACTTTTAAGAATAAGGAAGCATGGTTTTGATTGTACCCAAGGTAGGCTAGGTTAACTTGTAGCGTAGCATCTCTAGGCAATTGTGGCCCCTACTTGATGGCAGGAAAACCGCAGTGCTACTACAACACAGTCGGAAGGACCTAAGAAACATCACTGCCGTATTATAGTCACCGGACATTGCCCGTTCTGTAGACATGCTGCATGTATGCAAATACCAACTAACGACTTCTGTAGAAGTTGCAGAGATAAAGAAGAGGAGGAAAGTATTCAGTATTTCTTGTGTGAATGCCCCGGCCTCGCTAGAAGAAGGTTCAATGCCCTGGGCGAACCATTCTTTAATGATCTGGAGGAAGTGAGCAGCCTGCAACTGGGTCGACTCACGAAGTTTATTAACAGCAGTGGCTGGTTTGAATAAACTGCCAAGATTCTTCTACGATCTACGTCACGTCGCGTTAACCATCAGGAAGCTGATGCGGTTAGGTTCCGAGGAACACGTGTGGTACCACCACGGTCCTACAGGACTACGTGTGACTGTTTGGTCAATGCCAAAGGTCTTCCACTCCCTAACCTAACCTAACCTAGGCTAGGTTAGAGTAGCAGACTTCTAGTACTGTCCAAATAGTCTCACGTAGTTCTATAAGGATCGTTGTGACATCACCCGTGTTCCGCTTAATCCATTTGGATTACCCAAGGAGTTGAGCCTTTTTCTTGTGAGGTCAGGGTTCTCGCACAACAAATGTTGAATATGTTTGTTTGAAGGTTGTAGACAATGGGGTATCTAGCAAATGTTGAATACTTTCTTCTTTTACTTCATCTCTGTAACTTCTGCAATCATTAGCTGATATTGCGGCTATGTCCGGTGATTATTGCAGTGATATTTCATAGGTCTTTCCGGCTGTATTGTAATATAACACTGCGGTTTTCCTGTTATTAACTAAGGGCCACAATCAATTGCTTGGAGATGTTAAAGGTTGTTAGCTCTGTCGATCTGATTTTGTGCAAGTTGTTTGAATGTATGATCTATCTCCTTATTGTCTATAGTACCTACGTATTATACCCCAAAAATAAACAATCTGAAACCGGTTTTTACCGTAGTATCTTAAGCAACAGCCGAAAAAATAAATCCGCCAAAATACGTCAGAATTTCCTAATGGTCCATAAGTAATTTTGTTTATTGTTTTTCTGTCGCCCCGGTTTTTTTAAGGGTGCCTTTAATAAATTACCGACGATCCTCCCCCTCTTCACTGACAATCAATCAATTTGGGATTAACCGAGGGATCCGAACGGTTTTAGCTTTCTAAATATTGTTGTGATTGATTTTAAAAAATGTGATTTTAATTCTTTTCCCTTTTTGTGTCTGCACACGATAGATGAGCTTTATAATATATTATTACTGATTGGGCGCAATATATCAGCTGTAATATTAGTATAGTTCTGAGTACTTACTCAGACATGATCAACACTGATCATAAATGAACATTGGCCTTGTAAAACGTTATCGTGTAGTAATAGTAGTAGTAGTAGTAGTAGTAGTAGTAACATGTTTTATTTAAAAAAGCTACAATTAAATATTTTTTAATACATTTTTAACACACGCAACCTTCTTTTAACAAAAACAGACAGAAAAGTTAAACATTTTGCAAATTGTATCAAATATTACGTATCATTTTGTTTTTCAATTAAATATAGGTAATTTTAAAGTTTTTTTAAACAGTTTTAATGAATTTTGAGATTTAATAGAATTTTCCAAATTATTATATTCTATCAAACCTTTAAAAAATATATTTATAAGCTAATGTTTTAGACACTCTATACACATAAAAATTTTGATTAGTTCTTGTTTTATAATTATGATGGTCATAATTAAAAGAACAAATTTTTTTAAGCAATCAGGCAATAAATTATTTTTAATTTTATGTATAAAGATACATACTAAATAAAAAATTAAATTTCTGACATTTAACCAATCTAAATTTTTCAACATAAAATTTATTTTTGTATATTTGTCACAATTTAAAATAATCCGCATTGCCTTATTTTGTAAAATTTGTAATTAATCAAATATTTCCTCACTAGCACAATATAAAATAAAAGAACAATAAAGGAAATGTGGTAATATTATAGTATTAAATACAGTTTTTTCGAAAAAATAAACTTAAATTAGAACTTGTTCTTTTAAAATAACCTACTTTTCCGGCAATCTTCGATATAATACTTTCAAAATAATTTAAAAATTTTAATTTTGAATCAATGATTATCCCTAAATATTTAAAACTGTTTATTTATTCCATTTTTTCACCATCAATTACAACATTTATATTTTGACAATTTAAATTATTACCCATGACCATACATTAAGCTTTTGAAATATTTAATTTTAATTTATTTACTTTTAGCCAATTTAATAATATATTTATTTCAGAATTTAGAGTATTTAGACCATCAAAAATATTTTAAAAAATTAATGTAAATTAAGGTGTCATCAGCAAACATTTCTAACTTACACATTTTTAAAACTAAAGTGTTGATGTATAAAAAAAATAATATTGGACCTAGTATACTTCTTTGAGGAACTCCTATATTTTTTATTTTTTTATTTGAATATGTTTTTGATATTTTTGTTTTTGTGACCTGTTACTTAAATAATTTTTGAACCATTTATAAACGTTTCCGCGAATACCATACTGATACAATTTACTCAATGATCTAGCCCTAAAATACAGCTATAACATTTTCCACTTGATCAATGGTTCTCTTCCACGTCTCAATCACACATTGAATGGCTGTCTCTGTCGAGTACCCTTTTCGAAAATTAGCTTGAAAGGAAACTAAAATTTTGTTGGCATCAATGAATTCTAATATCTGTTTATATACGATTTCTTCTAATAATTTCTCAACAGCCCATAAAACATTTACTGGCCTCATCTTATCCCATCTTTTAGTGTTTTTACTTCTGGCACTGGTGTAATGTAAGAACATTTTAATTCATCATGCATATTTCCATATTTTAAACAAGAATTTATAAAATTTAATAATGGGTAACCAATGCTGCCAAATGTTTATTTTAACACCTTTTTATTTAATATTAAATTTCTATTATATATTTAGTTGTTTTTAGAATTTAATTTTGAAATTACTAGTTTTAATTTGTTTAATGATATTACATTGAATTCTTCAAAAAAAAAAATTACTTTTATTAACTATTTGGCAAAGTTCTTCATAGTGTCACCCAAAGCCTTCTCGATTTTAAAGAAGTGAGTAAGATAGCATATTATGTGTTTGATATAAGTTATTTTTTTATCCCAGTTCACGGTGCTATTTTCTCATTTACTTAGATAGCGTAGAAAAAAAAAATGTTTATGGCAATAAACTGCTGGTATGTACCCCAAATTTTAAAAACAAATTTATAAAAACGTATGTTGGCTAAAATACATTCAGTTCAACTGGGCAATCTAATTCCATCTCTCCCAGCCACAAAGTTAATTATTCAGATTAAACTTATCTACTTCCCATAAGCCCCTCCTAACTTTATCCAAACAAATATGCTTTTAAATCCCTTAAGTTTTAATAGGGATACCTGAATCTATATGCTGACCTCGCAGTCAACCTCTGCTAAGACCCCAAGATAAAGCTTAGGTCTCCAAATAATCACGCTCACATTATTTCTCGCAATCCGCATGTTTTGTTTGGCATGGAGTGCCCGGAAGTCATTTTCATTATGGGGTACAAGCTCTCTCGAGTCATAATTATTGGTCACCTTTTTAGGCCTTTACGACGGTCTCGGTTTTAAAATATTATTATTACTTAAAATATAAAGAGCTTCCTACGCGATCATCTTGTCGAAGTTTTTGAGAGTTTGCATATTTTTTTTTGTTTCTTTGGACGCACTCGTGAAGGGGTGAATGGTGGTGTAAATGTAGAAATGCGTTTGCTGCTGATAAAAGGCGATAATAGTATATTATTAACCAAGGTTTAGACAACTATTATTGCTATTAGCTTTTCCACCATTAACACGTTTACAGGACACTTATTTTTACCGTAGGAGTCAAAAGTAATTATTATAAAAAAATTACATGCAAATATCATTCGTAAAGATATCATGGTTTTCCAAACATATTACACAAGGCGCTGAAACCTCGTATATAGTTTTAGTACAACGATCCCTAATGTCAAGCGACATCAAGCGCGAATATGTTTTGGATGGATGACCGCTTGGGAATAGTGGGTGTCAGAATGTAATATGTGGCAACCCCGAAAATAATAGTATTGTTGCAAAATGAAAAATCAAGTTACCTTCGTTGAATTAGATTGTTTTCGTTATTATCCATGGTCAAGGTAGCGAAAACCGATTTCTAAGGTCAATAATGGTACCTTCCATAGGTTTGTCTTATCAAACCAACTCCTAGGTGATGGTTACCAGTTTTAGGTCACATTGCATTCCTTCACTGCGACGAAAAAACACTCTAACAAGCGAATATAAAAAGATCGTGAACAATAGAGACCTGCCAATTCACCAAGACATGGAAGATGCCAGCCATAATCGACTCCGCTCGATCGCCACTAAAAACGGCAAGAACAGCTGTGGACGACTAGTTCAACCTTGCTAATGCATGGACCCAAGAATGGACTGAACAGCAAAATAACCACGTACTTGTGCGTTACCCAAAGGCTACCTAGTTTCGACCTACCACGTAAAACATGGTCCACGCTGAACAGAATCAGAACCCAACACAGCAGATACGCATACTCCCTACACAAGTGGGGCAAGCGGCCATCCCCACTATGTGTGTGCGGAGAAACCCAAACCATGAAACACATCATAGAAGAATGTCCTCTAAGATCCTATAATGAAAGACCCGATGACCTTTTGCTGGCGACCCCAGAGTCGATAGAATACATAAATAAATAAGATGTCGGTTTGTGACTTACTAAAACCTGTTTTATGTGTTATACGCACACTATATAATTGTAAATTTCAATGTGTCTTAGGTGTGTAGGGGAAAAACGTATTCACCTTTTAAGATGAGAAAGAGCTAGTTAGAGAATAAATTTAAAGGACATTATATATGAGTTATGTACTAACAATATTTTATACCATATCTTATGAAATCAGGTAGAAATAAATCATGTTTCAAACTGCAACTGGTAAATCATCGATTATGAAACGTGACTGCACATAGTGCACACGGCACCAATTCCCTTAAGTTATATTGATCCATCCTTGTATCACAATGCGGACACGTCTCCTAATATGGCCATTGGGCACTGAAGATCAGGACGTAATTTACAATTCACTACACATATCTGCAATAATTTCCACCGCTGGAAAACGAGAAGTTGGCGCCTCAATTGGCATTCAAGTGAAGTTAGTGCCAATCCGAAGGCAATTTCTGCACACATCCTAAATAATGGCGAAGTTAGCTGTTATTAAACGCTTCATTGATTAATCTTAAGGGTAATTCTTAAGTGTAAAATGAGCGCTTTGGAATATTACGACATTCCGTGACGTGTATAATATGGGAAAATCGCGTTTAGTTAGACAGTAGGACGTTACTTAGATTAAGCAGGAAATCTACAGGATAATAAAGTTAAATGCTCCTTTATTGGACTTATAATTTATTAAAGTTATCGAGTCTGTTTTAGTTAATAAATTATTGTATTTTAATTGAAACCGTAGTTTAGGCACTATATCATTAGCTAGCAGATACCGTCGTGTGGACGAACTTGGCAATTCAATCGCCAAATTTAAAATTTAGTGACGAAGCCCATTGTATATTGTGTAACACTTATAAGAATAGCTATTCAAATTCATGCTGCCAGAACCATATTTTCACAATTTGCAACTTGCAAATTATATTCATTAATGTATTTTTTTAAATACAGATAAAAATTAATGTATTGTTATTATTACTTATCTTCAATGGACTACAATTTCTGGAGCCCGAATTTGTCATGGAATAGAAATGAATACCAATAGTATTTCTGTAAAATAGAATTTTATTTCTAACCCGGTGAGGTAGGTATTTATACTATCGCCCCGTGGACTACAAAGGAAAGGTATATATTATTAGGAAAGGGTCCCGATTTAAATCGGCTTACAAACTAAAGACAAAGGGCGGTAGTAAGCCGGGAACAATCAAATACATATTACAATAGATGTTCTTGTGCTGCTTAACGCTTATTTTACATCCCTGAATATCCTTTAAAGTTAATCAATGAAGCGTTTTCGCTTGGTTTTGGAATGTGTGAAAATATTAACGCCAATTATCGCATCGTTGGGTGCTTTTTATATTTATATACTGTTTTCGTCTCGGTGAAATTTATTGTCAATTTACTGCTAAATATTTAGAAAATTGGAGTACAGACGACAAATCTGAAACGGAAAATTTAATTCAAATAATGATACCATACCCACAACCACCTTGAAAGAAGCCGTGAAACAGAAACCTCGACAACACTGCTTGAAGATCCATTTGGCACGTGACTTTTTGAGGTTATCCATGCTTTAGTATGTAATTTACGCGCGAAGTAGGTGTTAACTTTGCGGTCTTTCGTATTAATTTGTATTTTTATCCGGTTTTCGATTGTCATCTAATAGAAAATTTAAGTGACATGATTGCTAAGAACCTCTCAAAATATTAGTGAATTTTTTTTGTGCGGGTTTGCTCCAATAGCATTAATAAAGAGAGAAATTGAACAGCCTGGCCGGCCGGAGGTTTGTTTACTGATCTTATAGCAGAATTTTATTTGTTTTAATTTAAAAGTTGTATTTTTTGTATTCTAGTTAGCTCTTTAGGATAAACTTTATTGTTTTGTGTCTACAGTTAATTTATTAAATATTGAATGGTTTATTTAACTTGAAGGTATATTTGAATTAGTTTAAAAATATCACTAATAGGGATAGTTCATAAGTAGGTAGGATACTCTAGATACCTAGGTACTTAGGTAAGACCTATTTTTAATTCTTTTAGTTTGTTTATTTATCAACATGCCAAGCCCCTGCTGTATTCCTGGGTGTAACTCTAACTTTAAAAGTGTTTTAAAAGCAGGTGAAGAGTGTATCAGTTTTTCACTTCCCAAAAGATAAAAATCTAAAAATTTTATGGCTAAAAGCCATTCCAAGAGCTAATCAATCCTATAATTTAAACGCAGAAGATAATAATTTGTATAATTGAATATTACTTTTCATCGATCAAATAAATTTACTCGTAGTGAAACAGAAACACTTTCTCAACGCAATATTACTATTATTTAATAATTAGGTAAGTTGTTCTTGTTATCCAAAATTTATTTATTACTTTTTGTACATTTTTCAATATCAATATAGTGGCAACAGAGCCTAAAAAACACAAAAAATATTATCAGAAAGAATAAAAAACTCGCCCGTTGCCGCGCGTCATAATAATAGCTTGTGCCGCAACCCAGCTGATGCGGCGTTGCCCGATTTCACTTCATGGCTTCTTTTCAAGGTGGTTGTGCCATACCATTCAATTTTCGGTCGCAGTATCCCGATAGTATAACTTCTCTCGTTAGCTGAATGTTTTACAATATGGTAATTTTTTTTATTGCAAGCCGCTACCCCCCACCAAATCACTTTGCTTCATCCGTATCGACTGCTCTGTCTTAAAACTTTACATAATATGACTTTTTCCTCGAAATCCACCATCATTGATCCAATAAAAAACCTGATTTTCATAGGAACATCGTTTCTAAACAAACCACTAAAGCCATCTTGCGTTTGAGTTGTTTTAAAGCAAAATAAACTTCAGTTCGTGTAAAAAACTGTTTTTATTTAATTTTTATACCCGCCAGCATTTTTACACTCTCGAATCGCCCAGTAAACATTATAAATTTCAATTTTATTGGCGACCCCTCGATATTGGTTTTATATTGGGTTTATATGTTGATGAGGGACGCCAACCTCATCTCGGGGTGTGAATTTATTGAGCCTTCCGCAATATCAAGTTTATAACCTTAAGGGCGAGATGGGGCTGTCTCGATCGTAAGGGACAAAGATATTTGAAATTTCCGATTTATGTCGGTGACATTAACATGCTAACAACATCAGTTCTTGGAATATGGTGCTGTAAAATTTCAGAAACCTACCGTTATCAAGGGGGAAGTTGGATCGATTAGAACGACGAGCGATTGAAAATTTGCATGAAGAATGTCGGTAAATAATCATGAGCCTTGAATATAGTTTACGAGGTGTTTAGCATGTAAAGATGGATCTTTCGAATTCCTTTAAAATTAAAATGCCGTAAATTTTTTATTTCAGGAGCTATTAGTTGCTATTCTTTATGTAATATTTCCTCGTTCGTTTATGGGGACAGGCAGATAAGTTCCAAATGGAGAGAGAGAAAATCGGTTCTTATATTGTGTAAGTGGTCTAAATGTGAAGTACAATTTATTTATAAACGAGGATTCATATCTCGTATGTATATCCTCATACAATGTATATTCTAAATGCTTGGTCCTTGAGATACACAGTTCTAAAGTTATGTATTTTGATCTTTTAATATCACTTTGACAAGTTTAAAGATAATTCTATAATTTTCGTCACTCACCCGGTATATAATCAAAAAATTAAGGTTGTTTTTATAGTATTATGTTCTTTTCGAAACACGGTAAACAAAAATTCAAAAAAACAAAACGAATTTATATTATAAAGCACGAAAATATAATGTTTTAAAAGTTGATATTTTGCAACTTAGACACTTTGTATCTCAAAAACTGATCGGTGGATTTTGTTGTGGCCATGAATACTTTTGATCAGAATGACATTCTCTACAACATACGAAAAATTTAGGAAATTTAACCGAGGGCCATTTTCCACAAGAGAAGTGCGAGGTTCTTTCTGTCTTTGTTAAATTTCAGCGATAAGTCAACACTGGCATAATGACGGTCATGTGGCAAAACTATTAGCTGCGAAGTAAAATGTTACTTTCTCATTAAAGCGACGGCATAGACTGCTATTTTGTCTGTGCAGAGATTTCATAATTGCCCCTGATTTTTCTCTGTGCAGCGGCAACATAACCTAGAGTCAAGTTTTTTCTAAAAACAAAGCGTTTCGACAGTTGACACTCACATGGACATTGACAGCTGATACTGGTTCCTTCCTAAAAGTTCCCAGTTCAGAACTGGGCCGTAGAAAGCTCACGCGGCAGGTTTCAGAGACTAAACTTTCTTGGTATTTATTATTTAAGATGAACAATGAGTAGAATAAACCAGTTTAGGTTAATTAACTCTCCTGTTTCCAATAAGAAACATTTCATTTATTATTATTTTAATTACGATACAATAGGCTGCCAAACCTTTTGCTCAATGAGAACTAACCCAGCTGTTTGTATTTAAAAAGACATGGCGTTTTGGCGGCTTTGTACTACGCCGCGAATGTAAATTATAATATGGCAAAGCAGCATTGAACGCGAAACATGCGCAAGCGTACGGGTTGCCGCTTGATTGGCTTGTAGCTACATTCATAGCGTATTTCATTGGTAAGGTTCGTGCACGTCAAATGTGTTCCTATGTTTCTATGAATAACGCCATAACTTTTGCTATATCGCACGTTGAGTTCGATGTTCCAATTATAAATAAAATTAACGCTGTATTTTTTCAAGCCCTTATGCGATCAAATCATTAAGAACCCCGTACAAATTTAAAATATGGTAAATGCGATAGTAAAAGAACTGAGCCCAGTCCTGACTCTGCCACCAACATCTTAACGTAAAATAGACCAGACTTCCACAGGGTGCCATAAATGACAGGTGACTTAGCCACGATGCGGCGTGTTCTTAGAGAAATTTGACTTTATTATTGTTGTTTAAGAGTTTTATAAATTGCTTGGCACTTTATAAGCTTTGGACCAGAACAAAACGTATAGGTAAAAATATGAATATTCGTATACTAATTTAAAGATACTTGAATAACCTTTTTTTTTAAATTAATTTGAAAACACTATAAACTATTGAGAGGTTTATGCACTAATGATGCCTCCAAAATTATATTTTTAATAGCAGATTCATCACCAAATCTCACACTTTATACCATTTTCCTTTTTCTTTGGTTTTTTGACTGTCCCTAATAACCATAATTTGCCATCCGAAGATAGCCGAATGGACTTACGAAGTAAAAATAATCACGTATGAGTGATTACACCTACGCCTAATAAAGATTTTGATGCATATCGCCAAATTAGTTTGATATATCAGAAAAATAGAAAATCATATTGTTTAAAAAAAAATAGGTTGAAAATAAATCAATATTTTTCCAAACCCCAAACATTATTTATTGGACCTTTCGGCATAAAATTAAAGCTCAAAGTTATTGATAATAAACTCGTCGATTCCAATATACTCTACATAAATCTCTTTCGGTTTTCTTTCCAATATTTCCACTGTATAGCAAAGCTTTTTACCAATTTACATTATGTTTGCTAAAGGTATGTTACCAATTTGCCTCGTTTTTATTTTTCCAGGCTCGAGGCGCGTATTTATAGGCAGTTTATGTAGAAAATAAATTTATAAAATAATAATATCAGGTTGCAAATTGTGAGTGGCAAGTGAACTTTAGGTATAGTATATTGTTTAATAAGCGAACAATGTATGCCATAATAAACGAACCGCTTGCGGCTAGTGTTGTATATAATCATCCAGGTGTATTATACCATTATCATAGGTGCCATCTGTGAACGAAGTTTTAAACCACAATTTTTCAATCCATTATAATATAAGAATCTGTAACAATGATCTAATCCACTCCATGTGGAATAGACCATTGTTGGATAATTCTGGGTATATACTAATAACAAAATTTATGGATGTCGATAGTTTTGTTGTTGATAGGCAAAGTACATTGTTTGCCTTACAATAAAATCACAACCTTAATCTCCATATTGCAGAAGAGTTACGCAATCAAATGAAAGATGATCTAAAGGCTAAATGACGAAACACTGGAAACGTTGATATTTGATCTCCAAAAAAAAACTCACTCTATGCCGAAACTGCCCACTGGAATAATATATTACAAGAGACAATTAAATTTATTAAATCTTGGTATTTACCTTGGCAGTACCGGAAGAGGTGTTTTTAATGTATAGTTGGAATATGAAGCAGGAAGGGGAACCCAAGGGTTTGGTTCTTGCTTACGCAAATATATAGTCGAAAACGTACGCGCCCCTATTAAAAAGCTTATCTTATGGTCTGATTCATGTGGGGGTCAGAATAGAAGTATTAAACTTGTCTTGATGCTTATTCACGTCTTGCAAAATCATTCCTTCCTTGAAGAAATATCATTAAATTTTTTACTTTCTGGACATAGTTTTTTGCCCAATGATTCGCATTTTGAAGACGTTGAATGTGCCCTTAAACTTCAACAAAGATTGTATACAGACAACGACTATATAGAAATTATGAAATCGTGTCAAAAAAAGAACAAGTTTATCGTAAACCGTATCGTGTCTGATAATATAGTTTCAGTTAGGATGTTGGAGAAGTCGATAACAAATCGCAATTATGATGCAGTAAATAAAAATAGTATAAGTTGGTTCAAAACACATGTTATAACAATAAAAAAAGAAGAACCTACAATTTTATACATAAAGAATCATGTTATAGATACTACTTCTTCAATAGTAAATAAGTATTGAAAAGGCTGGAAAGGGAAGAAAACCTATATTAGGACAAATAGAACTACCTCTTCTGTGATAAGGAGATCTCCGAGGAAAAAATAAAAGATCTTAAGGATATCCTAACTTTAATTCCAAAAGATGCCATTTTACAGTTTTTTATGAAAAGTTGAAACTCAAAATTTTGAAGACGACTTGGAAAGGCTAGGACCTACACTAGATTTTGATATTGATGAAAAGCAGCTATTGCATGACACCACGAATGCATAGAAATCGTTCTAAACTATATACGTACCTTTACTACATTATTTAGCACTAGTTTTCTCTTCTTTTGGTTAAAAGTTTTCATTATTTGGAGGGATAGTCGATTGTTGCAAAACAAGTACTTGTAACTTCTAATTTTGCAACAATCATCTAACCCGCTTTTTAATTTTTTTCTGTCAAAACATATGTATATTTTTTCAATATTTAAATATTTTCCGATTAGTTGTATGCATATTTAATAGAAAATAAATAAATAAAAACTTTTTGTAAAATGGGGTATTTTCTGAAGCAACGTACGACAATATGCTAATTATCTCGAAACAACAGGTGAGTGACTTAAACCATTGTTGCAGAACACCGTCCAATTATCGTTTCACGAATAGGAAAATAGACAGGTCCGGGCTTTAACATCTTTTTTGTATGGTCTAGGACTAGCTAGATGTGTTTAAATTGATTATAATAAAATAAAATTATGGGAAAGGAAGAAAAAACCATTGTATGGTTTTATTATGCCCAAATAGGAGTAAAGTACCGGGTATTTCGTATTTTTAGTAAGTATGAGGTAGTGATATTCTTGATATGTAATTTTATTTTAATTTTAAAAAATGGTCCATGCTAAAAGTGGAGTTGAAAGTATGGGAAAGAAGGAAAAAACTAAAAGTCTTCCTCCACAAAATTTAATAGAATAAAAATTCTTTAGGTGTCTCTACATGTTTCGAACGTAGAAACGTTCATCATCAGGAGACAGAAAATTTATTGAATGCTGATGGTTTTAGCAGTGGAAAAAATGGTGTAGAACCCTAATGGGGCTTTTATGGAATTAAAAAATTGATGTGTAGAGGAGACATAATATTTTATGAAGAAAATTGATAAAAGTTAAAACATACTTAGTGTGTGAAAAAGCCAGTGAAGGGGTCTAAACCAACCAAATAAACTGGGGAAGAAGAAAGAACCTTCTGAGAAGAAGGGGTCGAAGATTATTTAAAATTTTTTTAAAATAAAATAAATTCATAACAATATTTAAAAAATAAAATATCCATAATATCGATGTTTATCGATATTTGTCGATATTTATCGATACTTATCGATATTATTGACATTTATCGATATTATTAATATATCCGATCACATCGATAATATCGATTTTTAGTGTTTAATGTCATTTTTGACTGTCACTAATGAATTTTTATACATGTGTTTTCTGTTTAATAAAGCCAATCTTTTGGTATAATATAAAGTCAGTGTATCAATTAGGGCTGGGCAAAAATTCGATATATCGATATTTTTATCGATATATCGATATATCGATAACGATATTTAAAAAATAAAATATCGATATTTCTCGACCTTATCGATTTATCGATATTTTCGATATTTAATCGACATTATCGATTTATCGAAATTTTCGATATTTATCGATAGTATCGATATTTATAGATATTATCGATATATCGACTATATCGATCCTTTTTTTTAATATCGATATTCGATATTGGAATTTCAATATCGCCCTAGTCCACACTTTAACCTTTAATATAAAAAAAATCGTTTGTTTGTCCCCCTATCAAAAGTGAGGTTATGTGATTTGATACGTTGTAGCTACTCTCTAGAATATAATTTTTGTTATTTATACGAAACTATCGATAGTCAGAATTATTATTATTATTGATGGTTATCGATAGTAAGTAAGAAAAAGTTGAGTTAATTATTAAATTAATTAATACCTAACCTAACTTTTTCTAATTATTGTTGTCGATAGTTAAAAAACTGTCGATAGCATTCAACAGAAACGAGACAATTTTGGATATAACTAAGTCGGCTTAAATCGACCTACTTTAACGTCAGGAGTCTGTCGTCAAACGTTGTACACGTATTTTCCGGACACCCTGTATATCGGTAGTCTCGCATCTCATTATGAAATGATGAATCATCATTATAAAAGTTCTATTGTGGTTTACATGTGATGTGAAATCAAAATGCAATTAACAAAATGTTCAATGTTCATTCTCCTAAATCTATTTTACGTTTTAAAACAATTTTCGCGTAAACAATTCAATTATCAAAAATATATAAAATTCAATTCTCATATTAAGTGCGTTAATTTTGTTTATGTAAATGGTAAAGCACATTTGCGAAAAATTCTAATTAAATATAATATATTTTTTTCCACTACTAAACTATAAGCGGCCTTTATTGACCGATTATTAACCTTAAAAATAATTTTTCGCAACTACCAAGCTATAAAACGGCCAATAATGACCAATTACTAACCTAACAAATCGATTTTCTCTACCTCGTCAATTATTATTGAACGTGGTTAATAATGAAAACAATCTATTTAAAAGAAGGTAACGTGTCCCAAGCGGTCACCCATCCAAACCATAGTCGCGCCCGACGCACGACTAATACTCAGCATTCCGTATGTCAAAAGAGTATCGGTGAGAATAAGAAGGCTACAAGGATATAACATGAATTCAGTATTCAGCAAGGTTCCCACTTGGGGCCTTTACTTTTCATTATGCAGGGTGTTCATTTGAAAACTTCCCACCTCGATTTTCCTGCTTTAAAATGAAAATGTGGAAAATCGCTCGGACTAGTCGATTTTTATTTCGAGGGGGACATCTTTTGCGTATATTGTCAATCTTGTTACTTCAAGCCCCTAGGAGGGAGGGGGGGGTAAGATCTAAATCTTAAATGGATACCCATATTTTATATAATTTTTTTGGATTCTGCATAAAATTCTGAACATTTTTTAAAAAAAGCATTATTAGTCTATACTTAACAGTTTCCGAGATATTTACTCTTAAAAAATGACATTTTTGAACTTTGACAGCGTCTAGCTTTCTAGCTGTACGTCTTAGAGCAAAACGGCTTACATGTCCCTATCTTCGATTTTTATTATCTTTCCAATAGTGTCTACGTCCGGTCAAACCGGAAGTATCATATTTCTTACATCCGGTTTAACCGAAAGTTCACACTGTTGGAAAGAAAATGAAAATCGAAGATAGGGACATGTAAGCCGTTTTGCTCTAAGACGTACAGTTAGAAAGCTAGACGCTGTCAAATTTCAAAAATGTAATTTTTCAAGAGTCAATATCTCGGAAACTGTTAAGTATAGACTAATAATGCTTTTATTAAAAAATGTTCAGAATTTTATGCAGAATCCAAAAAAAGTATCCATTTAAGATTTAGATCTTACCCCCCTCCCTCCTAGGGTCTTGAAGTAACAATATTGACAATATACGCAAAAGCAATAAATTCTTCTGTCAAAATTTGACAGCTGTCAATATGTCAAATCGTTTAAAAAAATTATATTAATGAAAAAACTATAAAGTTGTATCTATATTGACGGTGGAAAGTTGAAAAAAATACGCAAAAAATTCTCTTGTCAAAATTTGACACCTGTCAATAGTGTCAATATGTCAGAATTATTACAATAACCGATAGTAATGAAACAAACGTGGGGTCGTATAGATATTGTCGCTAGGAATAAAGAAAAATTATAAAAAAATTCTACCTGGAAATAAAATTTTGACAAATTGTTTTTAAAAATATGTATTGAAAATGTCGGAAAATTAAAATTTAAAAAAAAATTTGCAAATATCGTTCTTTTCTTATAATTCGGCATAGACGATCGGGTTTGTTCGGGTTTGTATGTACTCGTATGTTTGTTTGTAACCGACTTCTTTGAACCCGATTTTGACCCACTTTAAACGGTCAGATTTACTTTAAATTTTGTAGACTTATCAAGAACCGCTGACAATACAATAATCTACTAATCTAGCTCAATCTACTCAAAAAAAAATGTTACATGTTAAGTAAATTTTAAAATTTTACATAACTCCGAAAATTCCACATAAAGGTATATGTGTAATAACACCATTTTAAAGCTTGGACAATTATGCATCAATTTGGTCTCATGTTCATTGGCGTACCGACTTTAATAAGAGTGGGGGAAGCTGTTGAAAGTGTAATCATGTAAATCGCTGTAACTTATAAACGACTTATCCGATTTTAGCAAACTAAAGACTGTTTGGGAGAGAAATGTATGTACTTTCACCAATCGTATTTAGTTGTCCATAATAGTTCTCAAAAAAAATGCTAGAGGGCGCAATTTGCAATAACAATACATTTTTTGATTTTACTCCGAAAAAATAAATCATACGGTATAATTATGATACCCTAATTAAAAAGTAGATAAAATTTGCTAGAAAAAATATTTAAACTGCAGCTCGATATCTCCGTTCGTTTCAGCGTTATCGCCAATAGAATAATTTTTAATACAAATTGCGCCCTCTAGCAATTGTATTAGAAACTATCTTGTACCATTGGACGACAATTGAAGGTACTTACCTTTTTCTTCCAAACAAGCTTAAATTTAGTGAAATCGGTTAAGTCGTTTAGAAGTTACAGCGATTTTAATGTTTACACTTTCACTTGATAAGAGTGGGAGAAGCTATTACATTAACTACAACATTAAAATCGCTGTAACTTCTAAACGACTTATCCGATTTTACTAAATTTAAGCTTGTTTGGAAGTACCTTCAATTGTCGTATCTAATGGTACACGATTCTAATAAAATTGCTAGAGGGCGCAATTTGTATTCAAAATTATTCTATTGGCGATAACGCTGAAACGAACGGAGATATCGAGCTGCGGTTTTAATATTTTTTCTAACAAATTTCATCTACTTTTCGATTATGGTATCATGATTATACCGTATGATTTATTTTTTCGGAGTAAAATCAAAAAATGTATTGTTATTGCAAATTGCGCCCTCTAGCATTTTTTTTGAGAACTATTATGGACAACTAAATACGATTGGTGAAAGTGCATACATTTCTCTTCCAAACAGTCTTTAGTTTGCTAAAATCGGATAAGTCGTTTATAAGTTACAGCGATTTACATGATTACACTTTCAACAGCTTCCCCCGCTCTTATTAAAGTCGGTACGCCAATGAGCATACGACCAAAATGATGCATAATTGTCCAAGCTTTAAAATGATGTTATCAAACATATACCTTTATGTGGAATTTTCGGAGTTATGTAAAATTTTAAAATTTACTTTTCAATTACGCCCTCTTGCGGCAAAATGCGGAACTTAAAAAATTATTTCCAGAATTTTCTCATGGCCACTTTAATTATCATTTTTCTTTTCCTGAGTTTCTATGCCCAGTAGTTTCCGAGATATGGCCGCTCGTCGACTTTAAAAAAACACCCTGTACAATCAAACATACAGGTGAAGCTAATAAAAGCGTATTAAAAAAAATAGTTACACACTTGTCCGATATGCCACAATATTTTCTTTTTCTTTTAATTAATAGTAATATTACAAAGGAATACATATAAATCTGTACCCAACATTGTAAACCGTAGACGCCAAGTCTGGGCTTCCTAGGCTTTTTCTCGAGAAATAACACAGTTTGAATCTGGCGAGCGATTTCAAGCTCAAGTAAAGATAATATTTTTTAAAAAGAGAAAGAAAGAATATTATATTGCTTATGATCACTATTTTCTAGCTAAACTACAGTTTATAAGCCCGAAAATATGATCTTCTTCTTCGTCGGCCTTATCCGTTCCGGATGTTGGCTATCATCATGGCTATTCGCGCTTTGTTGGCTGCGGCGCGAAACAGTTCAATGGAAGTTACGCCAAACCCCTTCCGTAAGTTAGCGAGCCAGGAGATTCTCCTTCTACCTGGTCCCCTTCTTCCTTTTACTTTACCCTTCAGAATCAGTTGTAGGACATGATACAAAGAAAGAAGAGATATGACATTGCGCATGTGGGCGGAGCCAAATCGACAGCCGCTTACGTCATGCGGTGCTAATTTTCTGGCGGGCTTCGTATAAAATACGTTTGGTTTTATGTACTATTGTTATTATTTGTTATACAGAAAGAGGTTTTTAGTATTTTTTTGGATTATTATTGTTGTTTGTTAGTGACAATTAGTTGTTAATATGCGTTATGCATAAGTGACAATATGACAGCTTTTATTTGTTATAATTATCTGCAAAAGTATATACCTACATATTTATGATGCAAATCAATGTAAAATATTTCAAATTGTAGCTTAAAAAATTGTTCTCCTCCTCGAAGGTGAGATAAAAAAGTTTAATTTGACGAAATTGGTTTAAAATAATAAACCGTTATATGTATGTGTGCCTTATTTTTTAATAATTGTTAATGTACCTCTTATTACTAGGTATAATGATAATTACCAGTCCTAGTATATTTTTTTTAATGTCTGAATGAGCTTTTTTCATCCTTATCCTTGGTCAAATTATAGTCAAATGCAGTGGCGGACTGGAGCGGGTGGCCATCGCCACCGAGGCCAGAAGGTCTTTGGGGCCAATTGGTCCAAACATTTAAACAACCACATTTTTGTTTCAAAAATTTTTCTTAATGAGGGTTGAGGCCTCTAGAGGTCATATGTAGCCACCGGGGCCAAATGATTCCAGTCCGCCCCTGGTCAAATGTTAAGAATATAAATTTATAAACAGACATCTCCAAAAATATTATCGTTTCCTATTGCATAAAGAAATCTTAATAAGCAAATTAATTGATTTTGGTCATTTAAGGCTCGAAACTGTTTTCTAAAAATGTTTAAGACTGCACATTTGTACAAATTTTTTTCAAACAATTTATTGCTTAAGGTGGAAGGACCAAAAAATATAGGGTATTTTTTTATGATTTTGTAAAAATAAATAAGTAATTGTAATCATTTAAAAGATAAAATGCATAAGCAGACAATTATTTTCATTGATACCAAATATATGCTAAATTTTAACATTTAACCCAAGAACATCATGAAATACGTTCTGATTTATGAACCTCTATCCTTAAAGTACTTAAAATAATATGCACTTAAATCTTCCAAAGCAATAATTGCAAAATATGCAGTAAAATTTCTACTTTTACCGGCTAATCCTATGTAATTTTAAATCTCGTTAGCACCACATGACGTCATTGCGCGGACCGGACCGAATTGGGAATACGATCGATCATATCTTTCTTTCTTTGTATCATGGTTGTAGGAGACGATATTTGACAGGGTTTCTTATTACATGGCCCAAATACTCAAGTTTGCGTTGTTTTATGGTATTCATGAGAGTTATGGTATTCATGAGAGTTAATTCGTCGGTGACTCGGTCAACCCAGAAAATTCTTAGGAGTCTTCGATAAATTCATAGTTCAAAACTCTTGATCCTTTTTTCTGTTGCTTCGAAAAACGTCCAAGCCTCGACACCATACAACAACACTAAGAAAACATTTTATCATTCTCTTCTTGATTGTTATGCTGAGATCTCGACAGCAGAGAAAGTGCTGCATTTGTGTGAATATTGTTCTGGCCTGTTCTATTCAATACTTTATTTCTTTGGAGTGGTCCCACGATTCATTGATGTTACAACCAAGGTAAGTGAAACTGTCCACTCTCTCGATAGCTTAATACAGCACACCGCGTTGATTTGGGGACTTACTACTATAAAATATGATCATATTATCAATATTTCCGCTCAGCAAATTATTGCAGAATGCAATAGAATTGAAGAGTTGCAATTTATTATGCTTAAGCCTCGATGTTTAAAAGAAACGGATCCCAAACAAAAAACCTTTACTTCACCAATTAGATAGGTACACAGAACGAACCTCGCAAAAGTAATTTTACTCGAGAAATAACACAACTTGAACCCCTCGGGCGATTTCAAGCCAGAGTCAATATTAACTTTTCGTTTAAGTTCAGAAGAACGCCTATAACAAATCTTTAGGTTTAAATTAATCCAGAGTTATCTTAAAATTGGATAAATTGGGATCGGTTATCGATGTTGTAAACGACGAGATCTTAAATAAACCAAATATCAATTAATCTGCTGAGAAAATAAATGAACATTTCGTATTGGAGAGGTCCGAATAAAATTCGGAAAAAAAAATTGAATCAAGGTACTATTACTAACTTTATAATAACCGAAATTTTTTTTTATCATTTTAATGTCAAAATTCAAAGATTGTTTATCTTATTTTTACTTACAAATGCGAAGGGGCAGCCTAGCGCAGCATTCTCGTATCGCATGCCAAAGGCATTGAATATCAAACTATAAGAAGGCCATATAAGCCGATTTCCTAAATCTGCTACGTCAAATTCATAAATGGCACAATGAGTTCACCAACAAGAAAGCGACTAACCTTTTCACTGCTAAATTAAAACATTGTTGCCGCCTGTCTGTTTGACTGGCTGCATGAGTTTTTTCAATTTATTTTTATAGCTTATCGTAAAACTTGATTTCACATAAGTACCTACACCTATCCACGTCTAGACCTAAAAATGTACCTATTTTTAATTGCTTTGTAGCATATAATATTTTCAACCTTTTGACGTCCCAACGTTAATTACATGAAAACATATTGACCGCCATGTATTCTATCTCTAACAGAACTAAATGACGACTCTCACTATTCAATACCTACCTAGGCTACAACGTATATGTTGGGTAAAATATGAATGATGTGCGGTTTGTATAACTTGGTTTTTATTTGCAATTATGACTACTTTTCAAAATTGTTAAAATAAGTAGGTTTAACTTTCTTACTTAAGAAACATTCAGTTTGTTTGTATTAGTGTATTACGTATTTTGCCATTTTTCGACGAAATAAAACCTATTTTAGTCATACTTGCTGTCGCTTTTTATCTAGTTTTATTTGTTTATCATTTAACACCTAATGCAACGGTAAAATCATTATGAAAGTAGGTCCAATTACCCCGGAGTAATCAGCGTACATATTATTATCAAAAACATACATTCGGCTGGAATTGAGAACCTCCTATTTTATTGTCTGTTAAAAATGCTTCAATTCTTAAAAATTCCAATAAAATACGATATGCGGCAACACCACGACATCACATCAGTGAATTTGAGACATCTGTTGCCGAGGCGCTGCATTATAACGACAGACAGGCGACAGATTTAAGGTTAGAGTTACGATCAGCTCCACAATGGCGGCCAAACTAGCTCCAATACGTCAAAAAATGGGTTGTCAACTTTTTTCGGACATCCGTCATTCTAATATAGTTTGATATTCAATGCCGAAGGTATACTTCATACGAAGTCAGTTGAGACAACGTAAATATTGGGGGTACGCTCAATTTACTGCATCACACACTGAAACTACAATAAAAATAGGTATAACAAAATTTGTCTTGATCGCTCCCTATACAGATGTTCGAAGATAGTCCACGTGGACTTGACAAGTCTGTCATCAAAATTTTTTTAGTTTTTTTGTCTGTCTCAACTAAGATCTACCTGGTTCGATCTCAGGCAGGTTTGGCGGACTTATTTATTTTGCTTGACGAGGCCACCGTACTTCGTAGTGTTGCATTGTACAACACACACTGGCATTCTCAATTCAATGGCAAAATAAACACTGCAGTAAAAGGTTACCTCGATACGATACATACGGGTGTTCCTTCGGCATGTTGTCGAGAAGTGAACTACTCCTGAACCAAGTGACGGATTCGGTGCGGATCTAGTGACCCACAAAAGGGACGCATATCTGATACCGATCCGGACGGATTGGGGGACGTCCTGAATCAGAGGATTTTGGTAATACGGATGGTATGTCTCGTGGAGTGACACTCCTGATACTGCATGTCCTACATTAAGGAACATGATCTAATACAACAGGTTTGCTAAGACATAGTGTGTATTGATAGGGTATTTTATATTAGCCCATATTAAATAAATTCCTAGTGTATAAAACTTGGTTTAGGGTTATATCAATTCCAGATTTGCTAGAACAGTGATTTTATTTGTAGTAATTAGTTCCATTAGCAGCACATTCTTGTTGAATAATTAACTACTTTTTATACAGCAATTTTGTTAAGAAATAAATTGTATTTTCTCATTGCGATGCATTTTGTTCCCAGTAAAGCGCTTTTTATACAACTAACAAAGCAGAACAGCATTCTCAAAAACGAATTGTATCCGTTGGAACCTATATTCCACCCAGACGTTGGTGGAGGTTCGTAGCGATCGGCAATCGCCGCGCGCCCTATGATTAGTCTTAACGTATTTATTGCGCAGGTCACATAGTTGTTCGGAGTCTTCTAGCTGTCCTGTCTGAATTTGAATTTTATTGATCGTACCAATAGCTATTTCAATTAATTTATTTGTACTTTGCATATAAGTTTTTTAAAACTTTCCAGGTCCGATAAAGCAATAGAAGATTCTTATTTCTCACAACCCATTATTAGTACTGGACTTTATAATCCAAGGACGAATTTTACCATCTTAGTAAACCATGTTGCATAATAGATCATCATATGCAATATTAAACGACAAGAACAATATTAAACTAGAAGGTATTTGAATTTTTGAGAACTACAGTACCTATTGATTTTTAGTGGTAAGTACCTATATGCTTTATTAACCGTAGCAAGCAAATATTATTATAATTAATGTCAAGTTTTGTTACAACTGCCAGTCGGAACTAATACAGTATATAAAACACCCCCAATAGAACTTAAATATTCAAGAAACCATGGCTTTTTTTGCTTCTACGTCCCTGACGTCAAAATAAAATTTTTAATGTATACATACAATAGTCGCTTTTAAATTATGCCGTATGTGATTTCCCCTACGGCAAGTCTAGTAATAAAGGCAGCTGGATTCTATAAAACGTACAGAAAAAAAAAATGAAAACACACAAATTGAGGCAAAATGCGCCATACACGAAATTGACGAAATATCTTTGAAAAATATGGAATGCAAATTGTTAAAAAGCCTGGGGTGTCGGCCCCGAATATTGAAATCGCAACAAAAAATTCTGTGCTGTATAGATAGGATTTTTTTTCATCCAGTACAAGTAGAAATGTTATCTGGCTTTGCTTGAGCTTAAAGTGATTAAAAATGTTTTTAAGCTTTTAATGTAATCTATAGATCCCATTTTATATTTTACTTGTTTTAACCGGTATCTGCGGCGGGTTTCTGTCCTTCTTAGACAGGATAACGTCATCGGTCACTAAAACAGCTAAAACAGCTTATAAACACAAATATGATTCTAAAAAACAGCTCCAAACGCCTCATAAACGACTAAAAACAGCTCCTAAATACTGTTTCTAAAAAACACTCGTTATTTTAACCGGTTTGGGAGCTGTTTTTAATAATTTAAAGCTGTTTTTTAGAAAAAATATTCTTGTTATTAACTGTTTTTAGTTGTTGCCCGATGACATCCCGTCAAAGTAAGTCAAAGTCCTACACTAAGAAAAAAACCGTCTATTTCTTATAAGAATCCACATACTGTTTATACAACTATTTAATACTATATGTGACAGCAACGCGCTTAGTGATAATA
The DNA here is from genome assembly GCA_963969555.1 of Polydrusus pterygomalis. Taxonomy (NCBI): domain Eukaryota; kingdom Metazoa; phylum Arthropoda; class Insecta; order Coleoptera; family Curculionidae; genus Polydrusus; species Polydrusus pterygomalis. Next base: position 16,749,396 of record OZ018383.1, read on the forward strand.
TCACGCTAATTTAGCCAATAGGAAATAGGAGATAATGCTATCATAGAATGGTTTATAGACATTATTGCTCTGAGTACTCACAGTAATTGTTATAAAGTTCTTTTTGGGATGTATACTATAGTAGTTCCGACTGGCAGTTGTAATAAAACTTGACATTAATCATAATAATATTTGCTTGCTACGGTTAATAAAGCATATACTTACCACTAAAAATCAGTACTATAGTTCACAAAAATGTAAATATGTTTTAGAGTAATATTGTTTTTGTCGTTTAACATTGCATATGATTATCTATTACCCAAGATGGTTGACTAAGATGGTAAGCTTCATCCATAGCTTATAAGGTCCAATACTAATGATGGGTTATGCGAAATACAAATCTTCTATTGCTTTATCTGACATGCAAAGTTTAAAAAACTTAAATACAAAATAAGAATATATTAATTGAAACAGGTATGGGTACGATCAATAAAATTTAAATTTAGACAAGACAGCTAGAAAACTCCGAACAAGGATGTGACCTGCGCAACAAATACATTAATAGTAATGCTAGGGCGCGCGGCAATTGCCGATCGCTACGAACCCCCACCAACGTCTTGTGAAATATAAGTTCTAACGGATACAGTTCGTTTTTGGGGACGCTGCTCTGCTTTCTTAATTGTATAGAAAGCGCTTTGCTTGGATCAAAATGCGTCGCATTGAGAAGATAGAGTTTATTTCCTAACAAAATTGCTGTATTAAAAGTGGTTCATTATTCAACAAGACTATGCTGCTAATGGAACGGCTGGAACTACCAGTAAAAACACTGTTCTAGCAAATCTGGAATTGATATATATATAAAATTATTACCAATCAAAAACCTGCTTGTTTATTTAAAAAACTGAAATTTAGAACCTCTGTCCATAATCTAAATGTTAGGTATCGAAATCTTTTAACTCCGCCACAACACAAAACCACCCAATTTCGTGGATCTTTTTCTTATAACGTCACCAAGCAATATAACCAACTTTCTGAATCTCCAAAATCCTTGAATTTAGTCAACTTTAAACGTAAACTAAAACAAATGCTACTGAAATAAATATACTTCTCAATTAATAGTTAAAATAACATACCTTTACTGTTAATATGCCATATTTAATGTTAATATGTTATATATATATATATATTTATTTTTTTTATTAGTTATAAGCCTTTCCTTTTGATAGGAAATCTAAAATAGTTTTCTATTATATAGTACTGGGTTGAGTGTAAAAGCGCTGCTTACTGTTCAGACAGATGAGTGCGAACTCTGCCCTTGTGGGAAAATTGTTTAACTCTTTTTTATACATCTTTGCCTTAATGATTTAATGTATTTTACTATTTTCCACAATAAAAACAATTATTATTATTATTATTATTATTATTATTATTATATAACACTAAAGCGGGTTGGATACACTAGCAATTTATTTAATATACAAACTATCTCTTAGCAAGTCTATTGTATTAAATCATTTTCCTCAATGTAAATAAGGCACTTACTACTTCTGTACAATATTAAGTTGCTTAAAATTGATAATACTAGATGTCGTCGCAGGTTATATCTGCTGCTTTCACTGTGTGCTACCTTTAGTACCATGCGAGCAAAAATTATTTGCATCAAAGAGGGCTTGGATTAAGAAACTTAGGGCTTGGTTTAGAGCACAATGATATGGGGACGATATATCTAACCAAATCTAGGTTAAAAATTTTTCAAATTCATATTATGACATGATATGCCAAACTAATAAGTAATAAAATAAGTAGACAAATACCAATTTATTTTTGTTGTTTACAAAATTAGCAAAGTAAGAATATACAGATAGAAAAAGAAAAATAATTACATAAATTGCTGAAATTGGCCACCACCATGCTGCAAGTATAAATTCACACGTCTCTTCATATTTTCGAAAGTGTTGACCAGCATCTCTGGAGAATTGTTACCACATTCTTGGATAATCCTTTCTTGTAATTGTTCTAAATTTGTATTTATACACTTTATAAGGAAATAAATTTAGCTGCTTCCTAAGAATAGTCCTGTATTCCATAAGATCTTCCCACTTCTTGGGACAGGCGTCTTATACAATTTGTTGGCATATTTTGCATTATTTCACGAATGTTTGCAACAAGTTATTCTGTTCTTACAGATGGTTTTCCTGCTCCTTTTTTGTGTTGTATAGAACCTGTTTCCCTAAACACAGCCACGGTTCTTTTCAGGCGATGATAAAAATCCCCAGCAATAAAAGCAACGTTAGGAAAATGTTCGTGAAAATCGTCCATGCACAAACCCGGACTGTATTGCCACTCACCATTTACTCTAACCCCGTTTCGAAAATACGCTTCAACCATGAATGTTTTGTGCTGTTCCGTAAAGCCTATTGTGTGAATTGTTCAAGAAATTGGAAAAATTAGCGATGAATCAAATTACTTGTAACGACTGTCAAAGATCACGGAATAACTGATTGATTGTTAATTCAGGTAGTTACTGACACCCACAGGTATTAAGCTCTACGGCTAAGCATTACTTCCTGAGATGAAAGGCCCTCCTTGATGCACATAATTTTTGCTCTCACGGTACTTCTTTAGTTTTCTTTTTTTATAGGTTTTGGTTTAATTAAACCGGCAACCAGGTTTTAGTCTGCATAAAGCATGAAACCTGTTATTGTAATTAAAATTTTTAATGAAAATTTCATAAATTTATTTTCAACCAATTATAAGGCTCCTTTTTGTTTACGTTGCTTATAGCAACGGGAGACTATCGCGATAGTCTATAGCCTATTAACCTAATAAAATTAATAAGTAATAATTTTTCTTAGGTACCACTACTACGACTTAATTTTAATTCAAATGTCAAGCCATTTCGAAGTGACAGGTAAGACAATCCAATGTCTTTATAGCTTTAAATTCAAACAAATTTTTAAAAAACATATTTCCGGTGAGTTTAGTTTAATATGACGCACTGTATTTTTACAATAGAAGTTGATTTTACTTGTTAGTAACTAAGGTTTATTACTAAAATTTCAGGAACATTAAAAGAAACTCCAATTTATGAAATTTTCTTACCGAATCTCCCACGCAGCAGAATTGATTCCCGATAGTTTTTTTCTCGGTCTCACTCATGTTTTTGTTGATAGATAATTTCCCTCGTCTTCGACTCGCGATAATTTGCTATCAACAAAACCATTCGTGACCTTAAAAAGTTATATCACAAGAGGTGAATATTTTTTGACATTTTTGTGCAAAATTTCTGTCAAAAATTCGCGAGACAAAAATTCTTTAAAAATATTTTTTTAAAAGAATTTTTGTCGAGGGCAATTTTTATAGAAATTTTGCGGAAAAATGTCAAAAAATATTCTAAATAAAATATTTACCTCGATTGGTATATGTTGAGAGATTATGTACCAAAAAAAAAAGAAAAAATACGACGAAATGCAAGATTTTTAAAATGATTTATGTAGCTACTAGAAAAACGGACAAAACGAAACAAAACCTAAACAATTGACAAAGTAATAAAACTAACAGAAAATTAGTTATAAGTATTATTGTTAAACACACAGTTATTATAATAAACAGTAGTGGCTTGCTGGTGTTGCTGGAAACTCTTCGAGCTGCAAGAGACTGGAGCTTCGTGTTGGTCCAACCCATTAGTTGGAGGGTGACCTCTTAAACCTTGAATAGTGTTTTCGTGATGAGTTTTGTCCATCTGCAAGTATGGCTTTATGGATGCAGCACTACTATGTCCAGTTATTTTTATAAGAGTTTGTTCGCTCACACCTGCTTTGCTTAATGTAGAGACAGCTGTGGCTCGATTGGAATGGTTTGTGATTTTTTCTTTCTCAGTATCTAGTCCAATTTTTTGTGCTGCTTGTTTTGTCCAATTAGAAAGAGTATTTTTTCCAATGAGACAGTTTTTGTACCAATTTCCCATTTTCCAATTTGGATTTACTGCCAGGAATAGTCTTTGGGTAGTTATATTTTGCCCTCTTTTTGAAATTAGTTTTCTGTAAAGGCGAACTGGACATAAATCGGCATCTTTTGTGTTTGCCACTAACCATTTTGAATTTGAAAGCTTCTTGTCTCCGCCTTGGGATGTTTTTGAAAAGATTGGGTTATATTCCATTCTATTACTTTTTGTACCATCGCTATAATATTCTTCTCTGAAATACGTATTTAGGCATGTCTCGGCTTCTCCTCCTCTCCATGCTAATTCCACAGCCGCTATTTGATAGAACTTTTTCTGTAAATCCTCGGGGTTATTTTCGTCAAAAATTTTTACCATCTTTTTGTACTCGTCGTAAGTTAGTGCTCTTGCACTTTTCCGGTGATTTTTTGGATCAGCCTGAAGCAGTTTTCTTTTAGAATTTCTAGCCATACGTGCTTTTTGGAATTCAGGATCTTTAAAAGGATCAAATTTAATGTTGTATTTATTGAAGTACCTTTCTTGAAGCAGTTGGGCTGTTTGGTTCCACATTGTCTTGATAACCCCTTCCTTGTAGTCAGAACCATATTTTTTCTTCATATTAAAACTCCAGTCTTCCAATATAGCGGCAAGCTGTATTATAGTTGTATTTTTGGTCAATATATACTGCCGTGTTTCGCAGAATTTCTCGAATTGGGTCCATATATACTTTTTTGTTTTTGTTGTATTTTCTGGGATAGTCTTTTCAGCGTTTTTTCTTATATTTTCGACTGAAACATTACCGAATCGGCAAGATTCCATTTTTAAAAAAAATGTGACATGAATCTTACAACATCAAAAACTTGATTTGTTGAAAGGGATTTTTGTTATTATAGAAACGGTCTATAGCAACCATCAAATATTTTAAACTTGTTATGATGTTGTTATGCATTGGCATTGTTGTGGCAGGTGGCCCGGGGTATATCCACTTATGCGGGGTATATTCAGTATAATATGCATCTGATTGGTCGCAAAACAGCGTTTAATTGGTCAGAATCGGATTGAGGTATATAATCGGTAATAATTCTGCTGCTAGGGAGACTATAAGTGATGATTTTTTCTGACAAAGTGATGCTTATATCTTAATTATAATAAGTTAATGGTTTGCATATTACTACATCGAGTAGTCCACCAGTGTTTTTCATCAGAGATCATTGCAATCGGCAAAACGAAATGAACGCAAACCAATTTGGTAATGCTTTCTTAATCTTATTTTATATAAGCGTCTCCAACGAAAACATTTTAAAGTAAAACGAACCATAAATTATCCCCGAATTACCCTGTATTATTTCACACTTCAGCACTCAGGTGACGTTATACAAGTAATAAATTAAATTTTTTATCGAAAAACTTCGCCGAAAGGGCTTATACGCCTTTTGAAATATGGACTTAGTGGCCTATCGCAAACTTTACTGCTCCTGGCGATCGAACAAAGTCCTATGGGGGTGTTAGTGTTCGGGCCCTCGTCCCTTCTACATATACGGGTAAAAATATAGCAAATTTAATTTGCCCTTGTATCTTTTTATGCTACCAGTTTTTTACGGTTTATTTTGGGGTAAATTTTGTTGTTGCGCGGACCATTAAATGTTATTTCTACAGGATGGAATTCTTATCTGGAATAAATTCAGTATTTATTTATTTACTTCTTTATTTTATACCATTTCACAGTTACAATGAACTAATTAACAAATGGGTATATAGGCTATTTAAAATAAAATAGGTAATAATATAACAATAATTCAAAAATTTTGTGATAACAAGAAATTTAGACTTAGATTATGACATTGAAACGGAATAATTATGCCTAAAAAAACACTAACACGCCACTGTAGATTTATACTGGATAAACCACAGCTAAAAATGTCAAATCTATTTTGGTGCAGATTGTATGTGTTGCACAATCGATAAATAGGGAAGTATTAATTACAGATATTGGTAGGCGCGGTTGGTACATAAAAAGTGTGGGAATGACGTGTTCAAGGGACGAGGAATTGCAGGTTTTCTAATATATCACTACATTCAACTCTATTATGCAAGATATTATGAAGAAATTTAAGTTGAGAAACTATACGTCGATTTTCTAAGGATCAAAACGAGTGCCTTTGCTATAGAACTTCTTCTAGAATACCGATTTCAGGATACTGACCATCAATTTTAAAATTTAGATATTTTAGAAAACGTCGTTGGACCCATTCAACGCGATAAAGGTGCACTTGATAATATGGAGACCATACAACCGAGGCGTACCTACTGCAATTTAGATCTTACAATTACAAATTACCTGTGTTTTGAAAACGTAGTTTGTGTCTGAAAGTAATATACGTTAACGGTATTATGACATAGCTTAATAATAAATTATAATATAGGGGTTTTAAATTAAATCGTCGAAAATAGATAAACTTTGTTAAACTAAAATTTATTTTACTTTACTGATGACACTGTGTTCTTTTTGTCTTAATATTAAGGTGTATTACTTTCAGACACAAACTAAGTTTTCAAAAATACTAATTTTATGAAGTTACCTTATACAGGGTCAAAAACAAATAAACTTTGCATCACATGCGACCAAATTTGAATAGCCCAATTTTGATATTGTAAAAAAACACACATTTAATATGGCGCTACTTTAAAGAAAATGTATCTGAAATAAAGCATTGTCAAAACTAAGAAGGTTCATGTAGGTTGCGTTGAGTCTTATTTTGCAAATGTGGTGAAATTTACTAATTTACAAAATATTGGTAAAAAATCAAAATTATCTTATGCAGCTAAAATTTTCCATGTGGGCTGGAAACTGCATTTAAAAAAACTTTTTTTGATACTTTCAGAAATAACCCCACTTTTGAATTATATTTTTCGAAAAAAATTAAAATTTGACGGATAATGCGAATCACGTAACTACTATTTTTTGCTTAATTTTCATCTCGATCGAAGCAGAACTTAATGCCAAAGTAAAATTTCGAATAAAGCTATTAATAAAAAAAATTCACAGATCTTGCATCTTACGCAAGTATCATAGGCGTATTGAAAATACCTACCACATAATATTACTTAAAAAACCGGATTGCATTTATTTATTGTAAACATCCGAAGGGACACTTTCGGATTCAGAATCTCCCATATTTAAATTATTTTTGGCCAACGCTTTGCATACAATAGAAAATTAGACGGTAGACGGCAATAATGACGTTGTCAAAATCGAAATTGAAACAATCAAAAATGCGGTTACCATGATATCGACTAATATGGACACCTGAAGATTTTAAAAATTACGAAAAGGTTATCTGATATCAATGAAATTTAGACGAATAAAATCTATTTGCGACATTCTAACGCCTCGTGGTTTAACGTTGCACACATTTCATTGTAGTGTTCATATTCATATCGAACTAGTAAGATTTATAACTATAATGTAAGAATATAGAACAATAATAAAGATAATCTACTTTTTATTATATCCAAATAAAGTTAATATACTCATTCAAAATTCAAACACACAGTATAATATTTAAATAGTATTAATATTTGGTCTAAATAGACATCCTGATAAAGCCGACGGGAGATCCCGTAACATAAAAGTAGGTACTGGCCGATTCAATACTAACTATGTACTATATAACTGTTCTCTCTCCCGGCCTCCCGGCCATATCTTAATATCAACAAATATAATAATAAATGCCGTCATCGATCATGTGCTGCTCGGATCACCGCCGTGTTCTTTTGCCAAAGTCCTAGCCTAAACAAATCACACCCATATAAAATAACATAATACTTGACCTACCGACACCGCAGACGAGGTCGAGTCTAGCGTGACGCTCTTGCATGTCGTTTATTTTTCATGAAACAGACCCGTATATAGGAACCGAGTAGTATTTTCAATACTAAAATCCCATATCATGCGGACTTTACTGGTCGCGCTGTATATTATAGGCTCGTTAAAAAAAAAATGTAAAAATGTTTCCAAATCCATTTCACGAACGTTATTTACACTGTGAAAAAACTTACTTTCCATCTATCTTATTTACTATCCAAGAAACATATAATATACCTCAGTAATCCCATTCTTATAGCTGAAAGCAAGTCATGCGTAAACATTTAGGAGACATAAATATTCCCGGACTCCATTTCAGACGTGTCAGTAATAGCAGGATGCCACTTGCGGTCTTCTGAATGCCCTTCTGCAATATCCTGTAGGATAATGGGGGATTACGCGCGCTTTCGAGGGAAGAAATTTGAAGTTAAATATCGTAGTGTTCAGTTAAATGGATTTTCGACGACTATTTTATAAAATTATCATTATCATGTCATGTAAATGTTTTAAACTGGGGGAATTTGTACTTGTAAACCTATATATTCACTAAAGGGATTTTACGTTCTTTAGTACAGGTCTACAGTCACGAAAATAAAAGCTTTTAGTACAGTTTCAAATATTCTTTATACAACTGTTTAATACTATCTGTGACAGCAACGCGCTTTTCTACTGTAAGGCGTAGACGAAAATTGCTAGATCGTTGTGTAGTGATAATATCACGGTAGTTTAGCCAATAGGAAATGGGAGTTAATGCTACCATAGAATGGTTTATAGTCATTATTGCTCTGAATACTCACAATAATTATTAAGTTCTATTGGGGGTGTTATCTAGTTTTATACAGGGTGATTCATTAAGGGTGGCGACCGGCCATATCTCGGAAACTACCAGGCATAGAAACTTGGAGAAAGAAAATTATGATTAAAGCGGTCATGAGAAAATTCTGGAAATTACTTTTAAGTTCCTCATTTCGCCGCAAGGGGGCACAATTAAAAATTTTTTTTTAAATTCTAAATTTTTTCGAAATTTCCCATATTAAGGTATAACTCTCATTACATCATCGAAAAGCTTAGACAATTCTGCATCATTCTGGTTTAAGACTTATTGGCGTACCGACCTTGATAAGAGTGGGGGAAGCTATTAAATGTGCAAACATTAAAATCGCTGTAACTTCTAAACGACTTATCCGATTTTCCTAAATTTAAGCTTGTTTGGAAGGGAAAGGTAAGTACCTTCAATCGCCGTATCCAACAGTACACGATAGTGTTTAATAAAATTGCTTGAGGGCGCAATTTGTAATAATAACAGTTTTTTCAATTTTATCGGAGAAATTCAAATCATACGGTATAACTATGACATCATAATCAAAAAGTAGATGAAATTTGTAAGAAAAGATGTGAAGACCGTAGTTCGATATCTTTGTTCGTTTCAGAGTTATTGCCAAAACAATAATTTTTAATACGCATTGCGCCCTCTAGCAATTTTATTAGAAACTATCTTGTACCATTAGATACGACAATTGAATGTTCTTTCAAACAAGCCTAAATTTAGTAAAATCGGATAAGTCGTTTAGAAGTTACAGCGATTTTAATGTTTATACTTTCAATAGCTTCTCCCACTCTTATCAAGTGAAACTGTAAACATTAAAATCGCTGTAACTTCTAAACGACTTAACCGATTTTACTAAATTTAAGCTTGTTTGGAAGAGAAAGGTAAGTACCTTCAATTGTCGTATCCAATGGTACAAGATAATTTCTAATAAAATTGCTAGAGGGCGCAATTTGTATTAAAAATTATTGTTTTGGCAATAACTCTGAAACGAACAAAGATATCGAACTGCGGTCTTCACATCTTTTCTTGCAAATGTCATCTACTTTTCGATTATGATGTCATAGTTATACCGTATGATTTGAATTTCCGGGATAAAATCGAAAAAACTGTTATTATTACAAATTGCGCCCACTAGCAATTTTATTAAACACTATCGTGTACTATTGGATACGGCGATTGAAGATACTTACCTTTCCCTTCCAAACAAGCTTAATTTTAGTAAAATCGGATAAGTCGTTTACAAGTTACAGCGATTTTAATATTTGCACATTCAATAGCTTCCCCCACTCTTATCAAGGTCGGTACGCCAATGAGCCTTAAACCAAAATGATGCAAAATTGTCTAAGCTTTTCGATGATGTAATCAGAGTTATACCTTAATATGAGAAATTTCGGAGAAATTTAGAATTAAAAAAAAAATTTAATTGTGCCCCCTTGCGGCGAAATGAGGAACTTAAAAGTAATTTCCGGAATTTTCTCATGACCGCTTTAATCATAATTTTTTTTTCTCTAAGTTTCTATGCTTAGTAGTTTCCGAGATATGGCCGGTCGCCACCCTTAATGAATCACCCTGTATACTGTATCAGTTCCAACTGGCAGTTGTAATGAAATTTGACATTTATCATAATAATATTTTCTTGCTACGGTTATTAAATCACCAGAAATCAGTACTAGTTGTCAAAAATTTAAACTTCTAATGTCATATTATTTTTGTCGTTTAATATTGCATATCTATTATGCAACATGATTTACTGAGATGGCAAAATTAGTCCATAGATTATAAAATCCAATGCTAATTGTGCGAAATAAGAATCCTCTATTCTATTGCTTTATCTGATATGCAAAGTTTTAAAAAATTTAAATACAAAGTAAAAATAAATTAATTGAAACAGGTATTGGTACGACCAATAAAATTCCCGTTCAGACAGGACAGCTAGAAGACTCTGTACAACGATGTGACCCGCGCAACAAATACGTTAAATAGTATATTACATAACGAGTGTTGAAAGTAGTACTTTCCAAACGAGGAGGTATTTAGCACGAGGCGCCAGCCGAGTGCGGAAATTCTCCGAGTGTGAGAAAATCACTTTCACACGAGTAATGTACACAATTTTTCCTACGACCATACAATATAATCAAAAAGAGTTTGATTTGTTTTTAATATTTTGTCGGTATCACCATTGTGTTACACAAATTTTTTCAACACTAGACTTGAAAAATGTATTTCAACTCTAGAGTTGAAAAAATAAATACAATGTCCATTTACACATTTTAACTTACCTAGATTTAAATAAAAATAATAACTTTTTCTCCTATTTGCTTACGCACATCATACCTACTACGTACAGTGAATAAATTCCGTTTCTGATTTTTTAGCTGCTTGCATTTTTTTAAAATAAAACAATAATATACCTAAATATACATTCAAAAACAACAAAACACAAAACTAAAACATAACCTCAATATTATAGAAAGATAGAGATGGAGTTAAATATCGATAGCTTGTTAATTATAAAAGTTCTATCTATATTCGATTTGTTTTGAATATTGCTAAAATAGATATTCACTTGTCCCATATCCTTAAACATTGCATGGATATTTTTATCCGAGATAATTGTAAAATTATAAATCGGTATTTCCTAGGCCCTAGGGTATTCTATTTCTGCTCTATAGCTGCCGCTTTTTTTCTGTGGTTCAACTCAGTTGACGTTGTTGACAGGTTTGATGGGTTGCCTGACATATTTCCCCTTTTTAATATATTATTATTTTTGTCATAAATACTCTTATGACCGTATGCACCATTTTACCCATTAGGCATGATTAGGTGATCGTGATTAACCAGGTAACCGTGATTAAATAAAACAGCCTATGCACCAACTAAAAGGATATGTGGGTTTTGTAATCAGGGTAAAATTAAAACCTCGATTTGGCAACGTAGCTCACATGCAAAAATTCGTGCCATCAACCAGAAAAATAAACCCTTTATTTTTCTGTGACCAGAAACACCAAGCAGATTGACAGTTGTGGTTATGTTTTCTTTTTGTTGTTTTTTCAACTTTTCCGAGAACTTTTTCCAGTTTGGCTGTTTTGCGCATGAAACCCCCAATTTCACACTTCGGCATCTAGAGTCATGGAGTTTTTTGACGCACAGAAAAAAAGGGTTTGACTGGTGAGGAAGAAAATAATATATTAGATCCGAAAAAGAAAAGAACTGTGTTAGCTGAACAAACCCTATTTATCTATCAAATCACAATAATTTTGTCTCCGAGGTCTTTCTAGCTCTCGGAAAGCCATCATTGAAAATATCCATTACATTAAAATCATCATCGAAGATGATTTCGTCTCCCATTTTAATTTTATTATTGAAAATTCGAGACAAATTTCAAAACAAAACACGAATATAACCTTTTAATCATGATTAAATATATAACCCATCAAGATTGGCTGGTTAACTTTAATCGTGATTAAGTTCCTGAGCAGTGCTGGCGCATTGGAAATTTTCTTAATTGAGATATTTAATCATGATTATAAGCTAATCATGATTAACTGGCCTTGGTGCATACGGTCAATAGGTTCCCAAAAATAACGAAAAAAAAAGGATTTTTTATAATTGCAGCATTGCTCTAGTGTACTTTACCCCACCCAGCACCCCAATTCGCTCCACGGGTTCCGAGGGTTTGTTATTTTTTTAAATAGTTTTGCTGTCCAATTCGTCGGCCAACAGCTGTTTTATATTTCAACACACGTATTGAAAGAAAATATTTCAACACGCGTGTGATATAAAGGACTTTCTAGCAAAGTTAGTCGTGCTTTTTTTCTCATTTTCATAGGTGGTCTTATACTCGGGCGCGCGGCGATTTCCGATCGCTACGAACAATTCTTATGACCATAAATAGGGGAAGGTTGCCTATATTGAACCGCTACCTAAATTGGACCACAGTTCATTTCTCCGAAACTAAACAAGTGCCATATCATCTGGCAACACTGTAACATACTTTCACCTAGAACCGTTGATCGGCAAAATCTCAACTAGTTGGCCGTTAGTGCTTGTCGTGTACAGAGCAAAACGTAATTTACACAATTTTAGTGTAATATTTTTAGGATTTTACTAAGAATTTACCTTAGAACCATAAAACTCTAAGCAAAATCTTTTTTATGGAAGTTTTCAAGTAAGTTTTTCTCTTTCTATTTCTCCTATTACCATGCCATATTTGTTTTTTCTTGTTTCTTTCCTGTGTGGTTTTGTAAAACACGTGGTAGTTGCTTAAATTGGACTACTGGGTGATTGCCAAAATTGAACCGGTCCAATTTAGGCAATTTTTCCAAATTGTGCAAAAATAATTTTTCTCTTTAAATAAGTTAATGTCATGAACTAACACCATTTCAATATTGTTAAAATCTTTTTTCTTTGAGTTAAAAAATGAAACTATGACTGGTCCAATATAGGAAACTAATAGGTACTTTTTTTTGCATTAGGATGTCTTCTACCGAAATTTTGATTGTAAATTTGATGTTTTTTTGAAATATAAGTATAAAACTTCCTGTACCAACAATTTTATTTATTATTTATTTATTTAACACCTAAGCTTCCGATTTAAATCATGTGGTCCAATTTTGGAACCCCCAGGTGCAATTTAGGCAACCGGTTTCCTATATTGAACCACTTGCAGAGGTTTTTTTTATAGCCTGGTATATCATAGATACTTTGAAATAAAATTCTGCAAAAAATCCTGCAGTTGAACAACATACTAAAATATACTAAGGTATAGCTTCAAGACGATTTTGCATTATTATCAGGATCTATGATAAGAAATCTGGAAATTGGTCCAATATGGGCAACCTTCCCTATACCTTTTTTTTAAATTACTAGATAACCCTTAAAAAACGCTACTTTTAAAGTTAAAAATTTAAGCACCGATAGATCAATCCCTTGACGTAACATTTTCCTTAATAACAAAACGCTTGTCGAGCCAATTCTGTTTGTCATCCCTTTTGAATTTTGATCCTAAACCAACAATCGGCCGATCGAAAGTGTAATCAAGCATGAAATAGAATTCAATTTGATATCTGGACACGTTACAATGAAAATAGGTTAATTTTCATGTTCTATGACGTCAACTCAACGCCTTCAGAACGTATTTAAATTGTTTTTTTCATTAATAAACCTATAAAACCGCCATTATTGACCGATTTTTAACCTTAAAACTCTGTTTCTCTATACTAATATTTCACGACAAATTTCGCACTTTTTAAAAAACTCTCGATTTATAAATCTCGCATCGCTAACATTGCCCAAGATGCTCGTCTCGTCTCTCAATTTCTCGTTCTCGCAATATGATTTCATAACAAAAAAAAAAAAAATATTTTATTATTTATTTATTTATTTGCAGGTTTCTTTATAATAATATTAAAAATCAATAAAAAAAAATTTTTTTAATAAAAATAAATTCAATGAAAGCATCATTACAAAACCATAGATTAACAAATCTGTCCGATTAAGTAATAAGAAAATATACACCCAATAAGATTAATAATTTTAATCACATCATAAATATTTTTAAAAATATAAGTAAGTAATTCAAAAATATTTCACCCAAAAAAAAAGGAAAATTTATAAATAAGGGAGAAATTATAATAGAAAAATTGTAATATTTAATATTATCATTATCTATACAGGGTGTTCATTTGAAAACCTCCCACCTCGATTTTCCTGCTTTAAAATGAAAATGTGGAAAATCGCTCGGACCCGTCGATTTTTATTTCGAGGGGGACAGCTTTTGCGTATATTGTCAATCTTGTTAATTCAAGCCCCTTAGAGGGAGGGGGGGTAAGATCTAAATCTTAAATGGATACCCCTATTTTATATAATTTTTTTGGATTCTGCATAAAATTCTGAACATTTAAAAAAAAAAGCATTATTAGTCTATACTTAACAGTTTCCGAGATAATTTACTCTTGAAAAATGACATTTTTAAACTTTGACAGCGTCTAGCTTTCTAACTGTACGTCTTAGAGCAAAACGGCTTACATGTCCGTATCTTCGATTTTTATTATCTTTCCAATAGTGTATACTTCCGGTCAAACCGGAAGTACTATATTTCTTACATCCGGTTTAACCGAAAGTTCACACTGTTGGAAAGATAATAAAAATCGAAGATAGGGACATGTAAGCCGTTTTGCTCTAAGACGTATTGTTAGAAAGCTAGACGCTGTCAAAGTTCAAAAATGTCATTTTTCAAGAGTAAATATCTCGGAAACTGTTAAGTATAGACTAATAATGCTTTTATTAAAAAATGTTCAGAATTTTATGCAGAATCCAAGAAAAGTATATAAAATAGGAGTATCCATTTAAGATTTAGATCTTACCCCCCTCCCTCCAAGGGGCTTGAAGTAACAAGATTGACAATATACGCAAAAGATGTCCCCCTCGAAATAAAAATCGGCGGGTCCGAGCGATTTTCCACATTTTTATTTTAAAGCAGGAAAATCGAGGTGGGAAGTTTTCAAATCACCCTGTTGGCTTACCTTTATATAATTTTGCATAATCCATGATTTTAATTTTCATTTAAATGCCAAAAAACTTATAGTTTTTAAATTAGCAATATATTAAAATTGTTGATGCCAACAAATAAAGCATTATTTTATAAGTGTTATCATAACATAAACATAGATTTGTTTTTGTCTTGTTTGGTATACAGTGTGAACAGTAAAGTCCGCATCATATGGTATTTTTTTTATTAATAACTTTATTTGAAATTTGACTTAGGCGTCAAGTTCTGCTTCTATCGAGATGAAAATTAAGTTAAAAAATAGTAGTCACGTGATTCGCATTATCTGTCAAATTTTAATTTATTCCAAAAAATAAGTGGGGTTATTTCTGAAAGTATCGAAAAAAGTTATTATAAAAAGTTTTTTTAAATGCAGATTTTAGCCTACACGCCAAATTTTAGCTGCATAAGATAATTTTGATTTTTTTTAGGTTAATTATTAAAAAAAAATAATTAGTGTCTAATTTTGGAAGGGCTCTTCAGGGAGTTATTGACGAATAGTATGCCTGTGTTTTTTTTAAATAAATGCACAGAAACTTTAAAAACAGCAGGTTTTTGACACCAATAAAATTGCTACAATTCACCTTAAAATCCTTGAAAGTAAACACGTCTATTTTTAGAACTGAAGTAAAAACAACAATTTTTACTGGTAACACGATATTGTCTAGTCTATCTAGATGTCATCTCTTCTAAGAATTCTAGAGAATATGATTGTGTTTGTTTTAACATAAAATGTTCCGTAATAATTGCACAAAACACGAAAGTAAACAAAACTATGAACGGCTGACTAACATCTGCCTTGCTCTACCAGCTCCAGAATATGTCTGTCTTTCTTCTTCGTATGCCAAAAGCATAAAAACAACTATACTCTGATCAACACAGCACTGCAGTGCGCATGCAAATCGTCAATAGCTATATAGGCAAATCGAATTGACAGCTAGAAATCTAGAAAATGGCGTCGTTAATCCCACCATAAGACGAATAAAAAGAATTTGTTCTTTCGGATTCACGGAGCAAACTTGTACGACTTTTACTGAAACTTGATTAAAATAATTGCGTTTTAGTTGCTTCGTTAACGAACCCCCGCAGGAGCTTGAAACTGAGTAATGAGGTTTAAAGTATTAACAGGTTACTGCTCCGCAGGAAGTAGAACAACTGAAATAAGTAAAGTAAATTTTTGTGTACTAAAAGTAAAAACGAAAAAAGTAAATGCTAATTTTTAATGACCTTTTTCATCCCCTTAGGAATCGATGCGATGTTCAACGAAATACGTTTTTGTTTGTGTTTAAAGTATTTGTGCTGAGTTTTAAGAAATTCGAACCGAGAATATTTTTTCCAATATAAACTTTTATACCCCTTTTTCCACCCCCTTGCGGAAATATTTTCTGAAATGCCTAACACATGTTTATTTCTTCCAAGCGAGGAATTTGTCTAAAATGTTTTACTGATACCGTGCGATCAAAAATTATTTGCATCAAGGAGGGCTTGGATTAAAAAACGTAGGGCTTGGTTTAGATCACAATGATATGGGGAGGATAATTGATCTAACCAAATCTAGGTTGAAATTTTGTCAAATTCATACTATAACATGATAGGCCAAATTAATGAGTAGATAATAAAATAAGTAGACAAATACAAATTTATTTTTGTTGTTTCCAAAATTAACAAAGTAAGAATGCCTATACAGAAAGAAAAAAAAATTACATGTATTTTGAGAATTCATATAACCGGAGAGGTGGAACCAGGCTTCATCCGAAAAAAGTGTCAGGTCTAATAAATCATTTATTTTCAATAAATTTTGGGTAAACCATTGAAAGTAATTTCTGATGCGTCTTTCAAAATCTGCGGCTTGTATTTCTTGGAATACTTGTATTTTATAAGGAAATTAATTTAGCGGCTTTTTAAGAATAGTCCTGCATGTTCCATAGGATCTTCCCATTTCTTGGGACAGGCGTCTTATACAATTTGTTGGCGTATTTTGCATTATTTCACGAACGTTTGCAACAAGTTCTTCTGTTCTTATAGATGGTCTTCCTGCTCCTTTTCTGTGTTTCCTTAAACACAGCCACGGTTCTTTTCAGGCAATGATAAAAATCCCCAGCAATAAAAGCAACGTTAGGAAAATGTTCGTGAAAATCGTCCATGCACAAACCCGCATTGTATGGCCACTCACCATTTACTCTAACCCCGTTTCGAAAACACGCTTCAACCATGAATGTTTTGTGCTGTTCCGAAAAGCCCATTGTGTGAATTGTTTAAGAAATTGGAAAAATTAGCGATGAATCAAATTACTTGTAACGACTGTCAAAGATGAAGAAATAACTGATTGATTGTTAATTCAGGTAGTTACTGACACCCAACAAATATTAACCTCTAGGGCTAAGGCTTACGTCCTTAGATGCAAGGCCTTCTTTGATGCAAATAATTTTTGCTCGCACGGTATTACACTAAAGCGGGTTTGACGCATTAGCAATTTATTTAATATGGGTTAGATTATTTCTCGCAGTGTAGGGTCCTACACAAACTAAAAATTAATTCTATTTGGCACAGATCAACTTTTAATAGTAATTATTTTAATTATGACTAAAAGTAATAGGGAAAACATACCAGTTATTGGACAGTTAAGCTTTTTTTAAATTTCATGTCGCTGCCACTGGAGTATTTTTTAACGGACATTATTCTGCTTATGCCAGATCCTAGTACATATATCCTATTTTAACTTAACGGGTTTTAAATATTCCTAATGTTACAGTTCTTTTAAAAAATTTGAAAAAACCTGAAAAGGTTTCAAAACGTTAGTTATTGGACAAAAAAATCAATTACTGGACAAAACATTTTCAGTTTATGGACACTGGCAAAGTTATGACTAAATGCAAATAAAAAATTAAAATCAGTGTTCAAAAACTTTTATTAACTTAAAACTATATTCACTTATATTTTTTCATTTCATTTTGGTACATGCTAAATAGTTCTTCGACGTCCAGGTCGTCATTTGCAATATTTTCTGACATCTGGCCCACTTTTGTTCCATCTTTGTCAGTTCTCATTTTTGGTTCCTCGCAAATTTTGCTATCAGTTTTCAATTGATCGTCGGCATCGATTCCTTCTTCACTTTCTATTTTTCCCGGCGAGTTTTCACAAATTGGGCTGTTGGTTTCATCTTGCTCATCTACTTCATAACATTCGCTACTTTCTACTTTTTTCGATTCATCGCACAATTTGCTGTCATTTTTTTTTCTGTACGTTTAGCCAGCTCTTCTATCCACCTGCAAAAATTAAAAAAATATATTCAACAGTTTAATATCCAACCAACTAAACTAACTTTACCTTACAAGATCAGACTCTTCCCTTGCTGAAAGAATTGGATTTGGGCCGCATGTATTCTTATGACCAGGATTTTTAATTTTAAATTCCAGTGTTGATTTGGGTACACCGTATTTATGTGCCGCATTTCTATATGACGTTTTGTTATTCTTGACTTCATTTATCGCAGCTTCCATCGATTCCGAATTATATTCATTTTTCTTGGGCATGACTGAAAACTAACAACATAAAAAACTCATGTTTCAGTTATAGGACAGATTGTAACCAGTTATTGGACGGGCGTCCAATAACTGGCTACACTGTGAATAGTGACCCAAAATCGGATGTGCCGGAAACAGAGAAGACGCACTAACATCTCACACAAAAACTGTACGAGCTTTGCAAAATGCAGTTATTGGACAGGTGTCCAATAACTGAAATAATCATATTTTAGGTCAGTTATTGGACACACTTGTAAGACATAACCTAATTTAAATATATTGATTTAAACCTTAAAAATACTTAGCTTTACTACACCAGTACCTTGTATAATATTTATACGGAGCACTTTGGAACAATTTCACCACTAATTATGACACTAAAATTTACCTAAGACTTCTTAATTTAAACTTAAGAAAACCGCATTTCTTGTGCATGACCAAAGAATGTCACATTTGGCGCCAAAACAGAAACATGAATCAAATGTAATTTATGTCAATATTGATACTAATAGTACAATGGCGACATCCCAACAAAACTTAGCGAACTACTGAATACAGAATTCTTGTTTTATGCTGATATAATTGGGTGTCCAATAATAGCTCGCATGGGTCCAATAACTGGTATGTTTACCCTATTAATAATAATAATAATAATAATAATAATAATAATATTATTAAATATACTTTTTGACTTATGAGTAACGTAAACAGCATATTATATCTAATATATGAAGTATACGTCATTCATAACAGTTGTTTGTTTTTAAATTATACCTTTCTAGCGCCTTTAGAAGCGTTACTTTTGACATGAAACTAAAGGAAAATTGCACGCTACAATCAAGTCGATTTAAAAAGTCGTTTGCGTGTCATAAACACGTTCTCTTCAACAAAAAAGTTTTCGAGACCGTAGACGTAGTAAATAATACATGCGAGTTGGAGAAGTAATCGGTAAATTTTTTACGAAGTTGCGCGTTGCTTTGTTGGGACGAAAAAAATCGGTGGTGTTGCTAACAAATAAAGGTTAAGTTCGGAAAGTTAAACACACTTTTCTGTTATTCCTATGGAATTTTTTATAAAGGCTTCGCAAATATTTCATATAAATTTTTTGATTAGCCCATTTCTTTATGGTCTGAGGACATCTTAAGACTGCTTGCCTCTTAACACTAAAATGGGATTTTATAATCTATTCACTGAGAAAATATTTCAATACTCATTTTTTCTTCCATTTATCCTTTAATCCCTAAAATATTTCGTTTTTTGACAACATATTTTTGCGCCTATTCGATATTTCTTTCCGGTAACAAAATACCGTTTAACCATTAAAATATGTATCGAATAAAATATTTTTAAAAGATGATTTTTCAATTCCTACAATGTCATCTAATTATCACAAAAAATAAACCCTCTTTTTATAACTAAAATATACTTTTTAGGAACTAAATAGTTCCTTTTTTAAAATATGGAGAAATGGTTAAGCGAGTGCTATATAATCTATCCCTTACTGCAACGGAACAGAGAGAGACGAACTAACTTAAAACAATGATCTGTCGTTGCTCCTCGTGGTTTAAGTTGAACGGAATAAATCAAAACAGATCATTTGATTGCCCTTGTTGGTGGGTTGGGGTTGGATGTCTGATGGTATGGTGCGCTTTTTGTGTAAGTGCGAGGTGCATGACTGCAAACCTAATTTTGCGTTCCGTAATATAAGTGTTGTGTAGATGTGTCCTTTTATTCAAGGTTTATTTGTGTTTATTTTTCGCTTAACCATAAACTTGATCCTCTCTTGTTATTAACGTACTTTATAATAAATAAAAACGAATCCAATTTAGTTTTACGTGGTTGTAAAAATAAATGTTTTTATATAAAAAAACGTTGTCGTTATTTTGTGTGTTTTTTTAAGCCTATCCCAACTGACATATTTCTTCGGTAAGAACTTCTACGCCATTTTTTTTTATTATGATTTCCTTCCCCCAAATTAAACATCACCGGTAAATGGTGACAGTCTGGGGCAAAATGCCTAAAACTCCTAAAAGTATTATATCATTTGAAAACTTCCCACCTCGATTTTCCTGCTTTAAAATGAAAATGTAGAAAATCGCTCGGACCCGTCGATTTTTATTTCGAGGGGACATCTTTTGCGTATATTGTCAATCTTGTTATTTCAAGCCCCTCGGAGGGAGGGGCGAGTAAGATCTAAATCTTAAATGGATACCAATATTTTATATTTTTTTTGGATTCTGCATAAAATTCTAAACATTATTTAATAAAAGCATTATTAGTCTATACTTAACAGTTTCCGAGATATTTACTCTTGAAAAATAACATTTTTGAACTTTGACAGCGTCTAGCTTTCTAACAATACGTCTTAGAGCAAAACGGCTTACATGTCCCTATCTTCGATTTTTATTATCTTTCCAATACTGTGAACTTTCGGTTAAACAGGATGTAAGAAATATAGTACTTCCGATTTGACCTTAAGTTGAAACTATTGGAAAGATAATAAAAATCGAAGATAGGGACATGTAAGCCGTTTTGCTCTAAGACGTACTGTTAAAAAGCTAGACGCTGTCAAAGTTCAAAAATGTCATTTTTCAAGAGTCAATATCTCGGAAACTGTTAAGTATAGACTAATAATTCTTTTATTAAAAAATGTTCAGAATTTAATGCAGAATCCAAAAAAATTATATAAAATGGGGGTATCCATTTAAGATTTAGATCTAACCCCCCCCCCCCCTCCCACCCTCCTAGGGGCTTGAAGTAACAAGATTGACAATATACGCAAAAGATGACCCCCTCGAAATAAAAATCGACGGGTCCGAGCGATTTTGCACATTTTCATTTTAAAGCAGGAAAATCGAGGTAGGAAGTTTTCAAAGAACAACCTGTATAAAATATGGCCATCACCTGGCCATATTAATATTCCCTTTTATTCTTTAAAACTAGGTACCTATACCTGGCTCAAAACGTCATTGTCACTACAGAGATTTCATTTGCTAGTTAGACTGCCAATGATAAATATAATTGTTTTTATAGCTGGCAGATAATTTTTAATATTAAAAAGTAATATTTATTAACTACGTAACCTCAATTAATCACAAAATCACATTTTTTTATAATTGAAATATATTTTTTACCACTCTATCATATATTTTTTTAATAGTAATAGAGTTGTTTTTAGCAGCAAAAAAATAGTAATTGTGTTAAAAAAATTAAAAAATAATAATTTTACACTTTCCACAGATTTTTATTTTTACTCGACATGTTTCGCAACACAGTTGCTTTTTCAAGGGAGTACATAAAAATGGTATTTTAAAAAGGTATATTAATTTGCTTCAATCCTTAAAAATAGATAGGCGGCTTAAAAATAACAATACTCTTCTTAATGATCAATTGGATTTAAACGGATCTCCTCTTTTGAATCTCTTTAATTAGTTTGTAAACACTATTATTGGTTTTTTTAACAATTTAAACAACCTGAAAATTACCTGCAATAATTGTTACACCTAAATATATACCTTTTAAAATACCATTTTTTTATGTACTCCTTTGAAGAAGCAACTGTGTTGCGAAACATGTCGAGTAAAAATAAAAATCTGTGGAACGTATATAATATAATAAAAGTAATTCCAAAACTTGAACTTAAGGAATTCCAACTGACTTGTCAATTTAATGCCTGGTACAAATTGTAATAAACACAGTTATTATAAAAATAGTTTATTTAAACATTATACAGAACTACGCAATGCAGGAGGTCCTATATATAGAGGTCCAGTAATAGAAGATAAACACAGCTACGAAAAGTTTAACAAATTCATGACTTTAATAAATAAAACATCAAAATAAACCCTGCGTAACTCAATAAAACTTTTATAGAGGCATTTCACAGCCAATATATCAAGTATGGAATCCCGATTTTTTTCTCTGGAGAAAGCAAAACACAACTCATATCAATGAACGTTACATAATACATGTGTTGTATGATCTCTTCCATTATCTACTCTCATTTTTATAGATTTATACGGGGCGTTGCTGATGAAGATAATCGCTGTACTATATCTTAGAACTAGGTCAGCCTGTAGAGTATAATTTCAGAAATGATAAAGGTAGATTAAGGAGAAGGTTTCCTAGATTGTACTAGCTCTAAGTTTCTTCGCTGTGGGTTCTACTAAGAGTTTTATAGCGTTTTCAGAATTACATCTCTAAGAGACCCCCAACATTTTTAAATGAAATTATTTTAACCCACTCAGTTCTTTTTGCAGTTGTTTCAAGTTTTTATCCGGGCCTTTCCACTTTTCCAGGCTGACAATGAGTACAATAGGAATAGGTATTTTTTATTGAAAATACACACATTGTTGAGAAAACTTCAATGAGAGAGTGAACGAACAACCTGTAAACAAGGAACTCGATAAGCAGATTACGAGGAATTATAAGACATGCTCAAATAGTAATTGTGATTATCTTTTAATATTTTAATAAAATCATGTCTTGCATTTCCGAGTTTTATTTTCATTTTCTTCCAGGCTTAGAGTTTAGAAGATAATAAAGTGTCGGCGAAAATAATTATAAAGTAAATACTGTGGCATATCAGACAAGTGTCTAACTGTTTTTTATATTGGAATTCACAGGGATCCAAGCACAATTCTGCCTGTAGGGTCCTAACAAGGACGAAATGGCCGTCGTGTTCTACCCGCCCCAAGGTATCCATTGTGCTTGAATCCCTGTGTATTCCAATATAAAAAACAGTTACACGTTTGTCCGATATGACACAATATTCACTTTTTAATCATTTGGAGTAGGTACTTATTTTCTTTAAAGTGATATTTTTGATCAAAAAGGTTATCCACAATCCTGCTATTTGATTTTTACTACATATAAAACCATCTAACGGGATTTTTAATAGCTTTTTTAGCTTAAATATTACTTTAAAATATTTCGGCAAAAAAAAATAGCAAAACTATGGGCATTTAAACGTCCCGCCTCTTGGCCCAAGGCCAGGCACGATGACGGCGCAGTTTTTGACAATTTGGACATGTCCTAATGTCATTTTAGCTTCGACCAAGTAACATGCTTGTTCATCTTCTTCCTGGTGTAAGTATTCGGTGCTGTTGAGTTGTTGAGTCAATTTTAACAGTAGAGATGACCTATTATAAAAAATATATTAAAATGAAACAACAATCTTTATTTTATTTAATAAATTAAAAAGAAAATAATTTTATTAAGAGGCAGTAAAATTATAGATATCATAAAATTTCTGAGTACCAATTTAAATAAAACATTTGTTTGAATATTAAAAACCAATGTTTTGATTTTTACTGTCGTACTCAAGACGCAGCCATACCAATGTGCATTAAAATATATAAGTTTTATTATGCACTTTATGTCAGTTTTATTGCCCTATATAAAGAAGATAGGAAAAATGTATTTAAGATGAAATTTATCGTTGAATATGTAATTATTTGTAAAATTGGAAAAATATATACTCCTTCAAGAATAAAAAGCATGGGTAGGTAAAGTCTGTTCAATGACTGCTGACCGTTACGTCATAGTCTCCATATATGCGGTACGTCGTAAATTCATTCAGCAGATTTTCTTAATAATAAAAATATATCATCTCCGCATGTATCATCATCATCAGATTCGTCCAAGTTAATAATAAGGGGATGAGTATCTGAAGCATCGATACGATGTTACATTTTCTATGGCTTTATTCTACAGACCCAAAACTACGTCATTTGTTACATGATGCATAGAACTTATTTTTGCATCATAATAGCGCTTAACAATTTCAATAGGATTAAAGTGGCAATGATATGGAGGAAGTCCTAAAACTCAATCTCTATGTTGCAATGCTTGGTCGTCCCACCAGTAAAATAAAATAAAAATAATTAAAAAATAATATAAATAGCGCTTTCCAGATTACTTGTGACGTTTGGGTGGGTTATGCTGCTTTACTATTATCCAGATCTGATCCTTGATTGCAAATGATGAAACCGGAATTTGTCTTTGTTCTAACCATGCAATAAGTAATCTTTTTGACCAACTTGTATCTGGAATTTTTTCAATTAGCCCAGAATAATATGTGGCGTCATTAATGATAATAGGCGACGGTTCTTCCAAGTTCGGTAACAATTTTTCTTCAAACCATTTCTCAAAGTTTTCACTATTTATCGAATCATGATAATCACCAAATTTCAGTCCAGACTTGAATATCAAAATTGCATTATTCACAAATCCGTTTTCTAAACCAGCATGTAGAATAATGTACCGTACACCCTCTGACGATTTTTTTTAACTGTATGAAGAGTATCATCTTGCCAACAAAATGTGTTTACAGATTTAAAAGATATTGGAAAATAACAGAGTTACAACCACAACCACCTTGAAAAGAAGCCACGAAGTGACATCGGGCAACGCCGCATCAGGGAGTTGCGGATCCACAAGCTATTATTATGACGCGCGGCAACGGGCGACTTTTTTATTCTTTCTGATATTTTTAGTGTTTTATTGGCGCTGTTGCCACTACATTGATATTGAAAAATGTACAAAAAAGTAATTTGGATAACAAGAACAACTTACCCAATTTCCTAATTATCAAATAATAGTAATATTGCGTTGAGAAGCTGTTTTTGTTTCACTACGAGTAGATTTATTAGATCGGTCAAAAGTAATATTCAGTAAGCTGAAGGCTTTGTTTAAGAAATCTACGTTTGTCTGAAGAAAGTTACCTACTATCTGGGTAACTTCGTTACTTTTACAATGTATGAATTGGTACGGCGACAATAAGTTTTGAAGCTGAAACCACCTGCCTAGTTTCATTTCAAAAGGTAAAATCCATTTCAAATCATTGTAAGCCAATTCATTACCTTTTAAAAAAACCTTTACCTTCATATTAATGTCCACTAAAACCTGATTAACAATATTTATACAGTCATTGGTCAAATTTAAACTAAAAAAATATATACACTCTCTTCACCTGCTTTTAAAACACTTTTATAGTTAGAGTTACACCCAGGAATACAGCAGGGACTTGGCATGTTGGTAAATAAACAAACTAAAAAAAATAGTACTTACCTAAGTACCTAGGTATCTAGAGGTATTCTACCTACTTATGAACCATCTCTACTAGTGATATTTTTAAACTAATTCACATATACCTTCACAAACACTTCAATATTTAATAAATTTACAGTAGCCACAAAACAATAAAGTTTATCCCAAAGAGCTAACTAGAATACAAAAAACACAACTTTTAAATTAAAACAAATAAAATTCTGCCGCCATTTATAAGACCCGTAAACAAAACGCCAGGCCGGCCAGGCTGTTGGATGTTTCACTTTATTATTGCTATTAGAGCAAACCCGCACCAAAAATTTTGATCAGTATTATGTAGAGGTTCTTAGCAATCATGTCACTTACATTTTCTATTAGATATCAATCGAAAACCGGATAAAAATACAAATTAATACGACACCTACACCTACATCGGGCGTAAATTACATTCTAAACCATGACTAACCTAAAAAAAGTCACATGACACATGGATCTTCAAGCAGTGTTGTCGATGTTTCTGTTTCACGGCTTCTTTCAAGGTGGTTGTGCTACAACCGATCTACGGAAATGCAACATTTTAGTTTATTCAAAATATCTCAAAAACCGAAAGAACCAGAATCGATTTGCAAGCACCAATAAACTGTTAACATAATTGCCTAAAACTATTCCTATTTAACCGTATTTCTATCTCTTATAGTTTCCGAGATCGCAATACTTTCACACCAATTTCGGGCACCCTGTATCTATTTAAAGTATCTGGTATATTAATTTGGTACTCCACTGTCATTTTATAAATGATTATTTCCGGTATAAAATTACCAAGATTGATACGGATCTAATTTACCAAAAAAATGATCCTCATATTTTTTAAGTAAATATTTTAACGAGTGGATCGTTAATCATTCTTTTCCTTACCTGATTAGGTAAAAGAAAATCCCACGCTAATTGTTTTGGTTTTAAATTTAAAACCTTCGAAATATTATTATAGACTTAAAAATATCATTTTTATTATTTCTTGTATATTTTTTAATGCCTCTATTTGGTAAAAAAAAGTTTTTTAACATCTTAGAATCATACCAGAGTTTCGCCGCCCAAATATTGTAGATACGAGCCAATCAAGCGGCAAGCGGTGCTCCTGCGCATGTTTCGCGTTTAGTGCTGCGTTGCCATATTAGTACAAAGCAGCAAGGTTTGGCAACCTATTGTATCGTAATTAAAATGGATAAACTATATTATATGTAATTTATAATAGCAAATTATGATAAATTAAATGCTTATTATTGGAAATAGGAGAGTTAATTAACCTAAACTGGTTTATTCTACTCATCGTTTAATTATTAACAAACACCAAGAAAATTTAGTCTCTGAAACGTGACGCGTCCGCTTGCTACTGCCCGCTACTGAACTGGCAACTTTTAGGAAGAAACCAGTATCAGCTGTTAATGTCATATACAGTGTGCATTTATAGTTTTAAGGCATGCACCAACTTTTATAAAGAAAATTTTCTGAGAAATCGGTGATAAAAAACTTTCTCATATGTTTCATACTATTTTGGACACTGCACCGGGAACACCTAAGGAGGTAATCGGCTATATCTCAAAAAGTAATAACACTAGGACTTTGGGAAAAAAATATATTAATAAAAGCGGCCAAGGGAAATTGCTGGAAATTATTTTCAAGTTCGAAAAATGACCGCTAGGGGGCGTAAGAGAACTTTTAAAATAGAAATGCCGATTTTCTCTTGATTTTTCTTAATAAAAATATAAGCATTGTATTCTTCATAAAATTATGCAACTTTATATTAAGATCGTTTTTTTCTATTTTCAATAATAAAGTGGTGGGAGAAGGTCGAACCTTTTTTCTTTAAAATGCTGATATCTCTGCTTTGAATAAACCGATTTTATTCAACTTGGTCTTGAAAAAAGCCCTTCTTTTCCTCTACACGTAGATCTATTAACTATACCATATTGATTCTGATGGTGGCCGCTAGATAGCGTTTTTCCGTAATTCCTCAATGAATAAGGATTTTCTCAAAAAAATCAAATGTTATGATATGACTTCTTCATCATATTTTATTTTAGGCTATAAAGACTATTAAATAGTGGAATAAAAAATCCAGGTCCGTATTTAAAATAAAAAAGTTGATGATGGTCGCTCAAATCCAAAACGTCGGATTAGAAAACTAACCCCATCAGCTTGTAGAGGAGGAAAAGTTACTACAAGGAACTGAAAACTGCAACGTGATATCTTTTGTTAAACTAGATAAAATCGAATGTTTTAAAAAATGACCTATTTTTCCATATTAATTATTATTATCCCTAATTTCTCCAGTTTAACAAAAGATATCACGTTACAGTTTTCAGTTCCTTATAGTAACTTTTCCTCCTCTACAAGCTAATGGGGTTAGTTTTTTAATCCGACGTTTCGGATTCGAGCGACCATTATCAACTTTTTTATTTTAAATACGGACCTGGATTTTTATTCCACTATTTAATAGCCTTTATAAGCCTAAAATAAAATATGATGAAAAAGGCATATCATAACATTTGATTTTTTAGAGAAAATCCTTATTCATTGAGGAATTACGGAAAAACGCCATCTAGTGGCCACCATCAGAATCAATATGGTATAGTTAATAGATTTTCGTGTAGAGGAAAAGAAGGGCTTTTTTTCAAGACCAAGTTGAATATAATCGGTTCATCCAAAGCAGAGATATCAGCGTTTGAAAGAAAAAAGGTTTGACCTTCTCCCACCACTTTATTATTGAAAATAAAAAAAACTATTCCTGACATAAAGTTGCATAATTTTATGAAGAATACAATGCTGATATTTTAAACATATTTTTATTAAGAAAAATCAAGAGAAAATCGGCATTTCTATTTTGAAAGTTCTCTTACGCCCCCTAGCGGTCATTTTTCGAACTTGAAAATAATTTCCAGCAATTTTTCTTGGCCGCTTTGATCCATATATTTTTTTTCCCAAAGTCCTGGTGTTATTACTTTCTGAGATATAGTTGATTGCCTCCTTAGGTGGAACACCCGGTACATATGAGTGTCAACTGTCGAAACGCTTTGTTTTTAGATAAAAAATACTATTTGTAAGATACACGCGGGTTTGTTCGCATAGCGAATTGATCAAAGCTGCGATACGCAAGCGAAGCTGCGGGTAAATGCTAATTTCTTGTAAAAGTAGAACCAATATATCAAGTGCATGTCATTCGTTTATCTTAACCAAGACTTGGCAATATTTAGCTGTGTTAATGGTAACCAGGAATCCAGGAAACCTACTCTGAATAACCAATCAATACGAAACTCTGAAACTTTTAAAAAACATTGGTCTCTAATTCTTCCAAAACTTCAGACACTAATTATAACTTAACGATATAAACTAGCTTTCGGGAAAGAAAGAAATTATCTCGGCTATCTGGCTGGAAAGCCAGACAATTCAGCACTTTTCCCGTTATCCGTCGACATTAATTTCCCACGCCAATTTTCCCGAAAAATATACGGTTATTTGCATACCCTGGGAAGT
The DNA here is from genome assembly GCA_963969555.1 of Polydrusus pterygomalis. Lineage (NCBI taxonomy): Eukaryota > Metazoa > Arthropoda > Insecta > Coleoptera > Curculionidae > Polydrusus > Polydrusus pterygomalis. Next base: position 16,778,661 of record OZ018383.1, read on the forward strand.
ATTTATGGGCGCAATTCGGCGGCGCAATTACAAAAATAAGAAATTACTCTTTCCCGAACGCTCTTCCTGGTCCAATAAAACTTCTCAAATGAGAAAAATAAAACTGATTGCTTTTCGGTCCAAATCTTCAAAATGTATACAGGGTGTTCCACCGGAAATCGCTTCAATCTATTTATGAAAGACTACACTAAGAAAAAGGCATTCGATTCATTATAAGAATTCACATACTCTTTATACAACTGTTTCATTTATGCGACAGCAACGCGCTTTAATACTGTAAGACAACGAAAATTGCTGCACCGTTGTGTAGTGATAATATCACGGTAATTTAGCCAATAAGCAATAGGGTTTATTTATCAACAGCACTGGTGCCAATTACAGATACAGCTAGTAAATATAACAAAAAAAAATTACACAAAAAAAAATAAAAGAAAACAAAAGGAAAGCCTATAAGGCGAGAAAGAATCAAAACCCCACAAAGGTGGGTACTAGGGTAGAGCGAAAAAATTTTTTTCAAAATTTTGATATTGGCTAGGAGCCAAAATGTTCTATCTATAAACACTATTTCCTGCGCAAAATTTTATCTTCCTACTCATTTGTTTTGAGGGGTCACACAATCCTCAAAGTTATAGCAATTTAGGTATATTATTTTCTTTTTGATATCGGTTAAATTGTGTCGGACTTTCTGTAGTTCATGGTACATTTTAAAAGAAATATGCAATGAACTACCCAGAACTCACCACGTGGAGGTATCCTACCTAGAGTCCCTCCTCCCTCCCACCCTTATATTCGCAAATCAGTTAAATTCTCTCGGAGGTCGGATACCTCCACGTGGTGAGTTCTGGGTGGTTCACTGCATATTTCTTTTAAAATATACCATGAACAAGCGAAAGTCCGACATAATTTAACCGATATCAAAAAAAAAAAAAAATATACCTAAATTACTATAACTTTGAGGATTGTATGACCCCTCAAACAAATGAGTAGGAAGTTAAAATTTTGCGCAGGAAATAGTGTTTATAGATAGAATATTTTGGCTCCTAGCCAATATTAAAATTTTGGAAAAAAAAAATTAATTTTTTGCTCCACCCTAGTGGGTACTCAACTGAGCATCACAATATTACGTCCGTTAATTGGTCCTTAGTTTTCTCTCGACCAAATCCTTGAACTGACCAAGACTAGTTGTATCTACATCAATATCTGATGCATACAGATTAAAAAAGTGGCACATTTTATAAATTGAAGAATTTTTGTAAAGGTTTGTTCGAGGATAGGTCAGATAAAAAATATTTGAGGCTCGCGAGTTGACTCTATTGACAGCGAATGGTAGTTAACCAAGAATACCGGGGCAGTCAATTTCACCTTTCAAAATTGTAAACAAAGTGAGTAGTAAAATTTTGATTCTTCTTTTATTCAATTAACGCCTGCCAAAGACACCCAAAAGGTATTCGTTATCGCACCCTTTCTGAGGATAAATACCGTATCTCCTATAATAAATACATTTAACAAACTTTCTCTGCACTCTTTCAATGAGTGTAACCCACACGTTATACTGGGGGGACCAAATTATGCTTCCGTGCTCCAAAACAGGCAACAAGTTATTGCTAACATATAATGGTTTACGGTCATTCTAGCTCTGAATACTCACAGTAATTATGAAGTTCTATTGGGGTTGTAATCTGGTTTTATATACTGTATTAGTTCCGACTGGCAATTCTAATAAAATTCGACTTTAATCATAGCTTCTAGTGTGATATTGTTCTTGTCCTTTAACATATATGATTATCTATTACGCAACATGGTTTACTGAGATAATAAAATTCGTCTATAGATTATAAAGTCCAATAATAATGATGGGTTATGCGAAATAAAAATCTTCTATTGCTTTATCTGACATGCAAAGTTTAAAAAAACTTAAATACTAGTAGGTAGTAGTAGTAATTGAGGGGGGGTTCCGAAACCTGACAAGTAGACCAACGGCGATCCTTTTTGCCTACCCCAGAGTCTTTCCCCAATCACTCAACCACCTTGACCTTCACCAAAACGTCCAGACCTCCTTATGACGGCAAGTATGTCGCTCCAGGCCAGGACCGTGATTTCATTCTTTTGGAGAGCCGCCGATCCTAGCACCTGATGCCTGAGTCTTCCCAGTTCCTCGCAGATGACCAGGAAGTATAGTGGGGTATCTTCTTCCTCCAGGCCAGCTTGCAGTATCCGGTCAATATCCCAATCGAGGGGTTTAGGGCACATCGTTTTCTGTTTAGATCCATTCTAGCCCAGCCCTGCTCGGTCTAGCTATGAAGTTCTTAACTTGTCTGCACCCTTAAACCATCCGCCATTGCTCCACGTTGGTCCATTTTAGGAGGTGGTGCCATACAGGCCTCTATATATTTAACATTTCGAAGCTATGTTACAACGATTTTTGACATAGTTGTTACCTAACAACTAACCAAATGCAATGTAATACATATTTTTGGCTTGTAAGGAGATGTGGATAAACAACAAACCAAAAAACTTTTTTATTTATAACAAAAGTTTCAAAATGAAATAAAATTTTAATATAGAAGTAGCAACTAACCTAATTAATATTAAAGTTAATAATGTCAACGTTCCAAACTTTTAGTTAAAGAATATTAAATTAACTTATGCAGGTGTTTTAAAAACGGATAATTGTGAAATTTTTTATAAACTTTATAAATCCAGAGCAATTAAAAATTTTAATTAAGCCATAAAAGATATTAAAGTTTTAAAAAACTTTAAATTAACAAAGCAGAAGGCGTCGTTATTGAGAAAAAATGCAAGCGTTCGGTTATTTAGCGGTGTGAAACGTAATTATCGTAAAAACTTTTTACTAATTAATTTAGTTAATTTGTGGCATTGTTCTCTGTACATGTTTGTGGCGGAAATACATTTTGTATACGTAACCAGTGTATTGACAATGTTATGCAACCAGGCTTTTGAAAAATGAGGCCACTATGCAGCTCGTTACCGGAAGTGAGCGTAAACAACAAACTTTAATCACCAAGTTAAATACTACAGTAATAAATTTTCACTATTTTCATAAAATACATAATTACTGCAACAACAAACTTTAATCAACAAGTTAAATACTACAGTAATAAATTTTCACTATTTTCATAAAATACATAATTACTTATTAAATAGACAAATCGAAATTTTATCATTTATTTGAAGATAACAAAGTATACTGATCTTTGTCTTTTACGATAAGGCTGTACAAATATGACTCTATTTAATTTTAAAAAGTATAGGATCTTTTCCTAAATATGTTTTTAAAAACATTCCACTATGGCCACTGTACCGAACCACATGGAGTGGTACAGTGGCCATAGTGAAAAAGCATACTAAAGACTGTTTTTAAGTTGGCAATAAGTAATAAGACTTCATACAAAATCCTTTAATTAGGAAATTTATAAGTATACACATCGAAAAATAAAAGAAACATGTATCATATAAATGCAATTTTTTTTATTCAAATAATTTAAGGAACAGTGGCTACCCCTTTATAATATATGAGAGTAGTGGCCAATGTACCCTCCGTTAAGGTGACCACTGTAAGAAAGGGAACATAAAAATAAAACCTAACCTAACAGGAAAACAATGCAGATTCTTTAGCCTTTTACCACTGAACTTCGTACTGCAATAGCATATCCTTAAGAAGCATGCAATAAAGTTACTGAAACACTTACCAGCTTTGAATGATTAAAACGAAAAGTCACTCTAATAAAAAACTTTCCACACCGAATTTCAATGTCGCACTTATTACGACGAAGCCGGCCATTTAACTGAAAGTATTCGGCGCGCCACGTGCTGGAAACATACTTAAGCACGGATTCAAGAGAGGGCGCTAGCGGTGTACGTTTTGTAAGAGAATAGTCACTGGCGGCCACTGTACCTGCCATGGCCACTGTTGGTGGCTCTCCCCTACTCTTTATGGGACTGTTTAATAATATATGTGGCAGCAACGCCCATTCCTACTGTAAGACAACGAAAATGGCTAGACCGTTGTGTAGTGATAATATCACGGTAATTTAGCCAATAGAAAATAGGAGTTAATGCTAAGATATAATGAATTATAGCTATTATTGCTCTGAATATTCACAATAATTATCAAGTTCTATTGAGGGTAACAGGTTTGCTAAGACATAGTTTGTATTTATAGCGAATTTCTTGTTAACCCATATTAAATAAATTTCTAGTGTATCAAACCCGCTTTAGTGTTATATCTATTCCAGATTTGCTAGAACAGTGTTTTTATTGGTAGAATTCAGTTCTATTAGCAGCACAGTCTTGTTGAATAATGAACTACTTTTAATACAGCAATTTTGTTAAGAAACAAATTGTATATTTTTAATGCGATGCATTTTGTTCCCAGTAAAGCGCTTTCTTTACAATTAAGAAAGCAGAACAACGTCCTCAAAAACGAATTGTATCCGTTAGAACCTTTAATTCACAATTATTATATTATTATAAGTTTAACGTATTTGTTGCGCAGGTCACATCGTTGTTCGAAGTATTCTAGCTGTCCTGTCTGTATTTGAATTTTATTGATCGTACCAATACCTGTTTCAATTATTCATTTTCACTTTGTATTTAAGTTTTTTTAAACTTTGCAAGTCAGATAAAGCAATAGAATATTCTTATTTCGCACAACCCATCATTAGTATTGGACTTTATAATCTATGGACAAATTTTACCAGCTCAGTAAACCATGTTGCATAATAGATAATCATATGCAATGTCAAACGACAAGAACAATATCACACCAGAAGCTACTTAAATTTTTGAAAACTATAGTACTAGTTTTTAGTGGTAAGTACATGCTTTATTAACCGCAGCAAGCAAATATTATTCTGATTAACGTCAAGTTTCATTTCAACTGCCAGTCGGAACTAATACAGTATATAAAACCTGATTACACCCCCAATAGAACTTGATCATTATTCCTGTGAGTATTCAGAGTTCAGAGCGATAATGGCTATAAGCCATTATATTGTAGCAATAACTCCTGTTTCCTATTGGCTAAATTACCATGATATTATCACTACACAGCGGTCAAGCAATTTTCGTTGTCTTACAGTAGAAAAGCGCGTTGCTATCACATATAGTATTAAACAGTTTTATTAAGAGTAGGTATGTGAATTCTTATCAGGAATAGAAGGCTTTTTTAGTGGGTAGTTTTTGATTTTTTTGATATTTTCTTTAGTGTAAAAAATACAGCCATTGTAAGTTGTCAAAAAGTCACCCTGTATAATAAATGGTGAATAATCTAGACTATTATTGCAAAGGTGTCACGTACATTGTTGCCAAGTGGCTTCATCGTAGATACTTCATTTTAGGGCGAACCACTTTAGTGCAATTTAGGAGGCGGTAAAATAAGAACAACTTTTCCCTACCAAAATTTCTTATACTTTTTAAGTTTCTTTAGAGTAAATAAAAATAAAATTGTAACTTGACGTTTAAAAACGCAAATTGAGTCGAACTAAACACAGCTGTAAACTGACTCTGTTCGTTCTAATAATGACGCCGTTTCACTAAGGGCAATTTATTTTCATTTGTTTTGAAGTTTTATAGTGCTCAATTTCGCTCTAAAACTCGCCCGTTTCTTTTGCAGCTCTTTTAAGACCATCCATCACATACTGTAGATCCAGGAATTGAGTTTGTAGCAGAAAAACAGGAAAAACATTTTATTTCCGATTTTCAGTTAAAAGGAATTCTTCATAAAAGTCTTTATTTGTTAAAAAAAAGCAGAATTTTTCTTTTTGTATTTTCTAAAAGTTCAACTTCCGTCGTTTCTAAAAGGGTTTAAAATTCCGTTTACTACTATTAGGTTTAGAGATAGCAGCGTAGCTATGTTGTTGTTGTTTGGCATTGTCAATTAACTCTAACTAATTTAATCATGTAATAAATTTTCAATTTAGTGCTTTCATTGGGATGATGATGGCCTCTTTATGCTAGCATAAATTTTAATAAATACACAAAACAGTGTGCGTTTGTAATTTGGAATAAATTCGATAAATCCACTACAGGTTAAGTCGTGCTCTTTTTTGTAAAAAAAAGTTCATAAAGTTTGTCCCAAATTAGAGATACTATAACAACAATAATTTGTTTAACTAACAACCACAACCACCTTGAAAGAAGCCGTGAAACAGAAACATCAACAACATCGCTTAAAGATTCATGTGTCACGTGACATTTTTGAGGTTAGCCATGGAGCTATGATTTAGTATGTAATTTACGCGCGAAGTAGGTTGCGGTTTACCGTATTAATTTGTATTTTTATTCGGTTTTCGATTAATATCTAATAGAAAATCTAAGTGACATGATTGCTAAGAACCTCTACAAAATATTAGTCAACATTTTTGGTGCGAGTTTGCTATAATAAAGTGAGAAATCGAACAGCCTGGCCGGCCGGGCCGTTTGATTACGGGTGTTATAATGGCGGCAGAATTTTATTTGTTTTAATTTAAAAGTTGTGTTTTTTGTATTCTAGTTAGTTCTTTGGGATAAACTTTATTGTTTTGTGGTTACAGTTAATTTATTAAATTTTGAAGCGTTTATTTAACTTGCGGTTTTTCGTACTAATTGTATTTTTATCCGGTTTTAGATTAATATAATAGAAAATTTAAGTGACATGATTGCTATAAGAATCTCTACAAAATATTAGTGAACATTTTTGGTGCGAGTTTGCTATAATATCATTAATAAAGTGAGAAATCGAACATCCTCGCCGGCCGGGCGGTTTGTTTACGGGTCTTATAAATGGCGGCAGAATTTTATTTGTTTTAATTTAAAAGTTGTGTTTTTGTATTCTAGTTAGCTCTTTGGGATAAACTTTATTGTTTTGCGGCTACAGTTAATTTATTAAATATTGAGGTGTTTATTTAGCTTAAAGGTATATGTGAATTAGTTTAAAAATATCACTAGTAGAGATAGTTCGTAAGTAGGTAGGATACCTCTAGATACCTAGTACTTAGGTAAGTACTATTTTTTTTCTTTTGGTTAGTTTATCAACATGCCAAGCCCCTGCTGTATTCCTGGGTGTAACTTTAACTATAAAAGTGTTTTAAAAGCAGGTGAAGAGAGTGTATCAGTTTCAAACAAATTTAACGAGCTAATTGGTCGCTCACACAGTATTTTGTAGTTTGTGCTAAGCATTTTGTCCCCACTGACTGTTCACTGTTTTTATAATATGGTCAATTAAAAACAGCTCGGTGGGTATTCCCATAATATAATTACTTGTTTAAGAAAAAGATAATTAGTATATAAATATTTAGGTTAAAATTATAGTATCTCACTCGGTTTAAAAAATTACTTGATAAAGCTACAGTGTAGCGAAACGCGTCGGGTTATCAAATAAATATTATGGGGAAATTAGACTAAAGTTTTTATTGCAATAATTGTAATGAATTTCCATCAAGTAAAAGCCAGCACTATTCACAATAATTAGATAACTTTGTAGGAATTAAAAAATCATCTATTAAAAATAATTTTTCGAAACATATTTTAATGGTTCAACGGTATTTTGTTACCGGAAAAAACTATCGAATGGGCGCAAAAATATGTTGTCAAAAAAACGACCTGGTGTGTGTCAAAACGAAATATTTTAGGGATTTAAGGATTGGTTTTTATGGTAACCCATATTTATTCAAAAAAAGGCTTGTATTGAATGATTTTCCTCATTTTTCAGAAGTTGAAAATGTCTTGTCGATTAAAAAGTTTCAGTTGTACATTTTGTACCACTTGTGAATTTTTATTCGTCGAATAGACTCACTCCGTGAGCTCATCTACCGAGCCGGGCTTAAATTTGTAAACTAAAATTTTAACTTTACCCCCAAAGAAAACGTCCAGCGGATTGAAATCCGGCGATCTAGATGGCCACTGTATAACTCTTCGTCACCTACCTAGAAAAATGGTATTTAAGTACTCTTGTACAAGAACAGCTTAGTGCGAAGCATCATCCGGTTGAAGCCATCAGGTTGAACGTGATACATCAAGATCATTATCACCTGGAAATAGGGTGGCCATAAAAAAAATAGCTAAAATCGATAAAATGTCGTTTTTTGTACCGTGCGAGCAAAAATTATTTGCATTAAAGAGGGTTTGGATTAAAAAACGTAGGGCTTGGTTTAGATTACAATGATATGGGGACGATATATCTAACCAAATATAGTTTAAAATTTTGTCAAATTCATATTATGACATGATATGCCAAACTAATGAGTAATAAAATAAGTAGACAAATAAATATTTTCGAAAGTGTTGACCAGCATCTCTGGAGAAAAGTTACCACATTCTTGGATAACCCTTTCTTGTAATTAAGGAAATACATTTAGCTACTTCTTAAGAATAGTCCTGCATGTTCCATAAGATCTTCCCACTTCTTGGGACAGGCGTCTTATACAATTTGTTGGCGTATTTTGCATTATTTGACGAACGTTTGCAACAAGTTCTTCTGTTCTTACAGATGGTATTCCTGCTCCTTTTTTGTGTGGAATAGAACCTGTTTCCCTAAACACAGCCACGGTTCTTTTCAGGCAATCATAAAAATCCCCAGCAATAAAAGCAACGTTAGGAAAATGTTCGTGAAAATCGTCCATGAACAAACCCGGATTGTATTTGCCACTTACCATTTACTCTAACCCTGTTTCGAAAATACGCTTCAACCATGAATGTTTTGTGCTGTTCCGTAAAGCCCATTGTGTGAACTGTTCAAGAAATTGGAAAAATTTAGCGATGAATCAAATTACTTGTAACGATTGTCAAAGATGACGGAATAACTGATTGATTGTTAATTCAGGTAGTTACTGACACTCAACAGGTATTAAGCTACTAGGTACTAAGCATTACGACCTTAGATGCAAGGCCCTCTTTGATGCAAATAATTTTTTCTCGCACGGCATGTTTTTCTATACACTTTTTTACTAAAAAACTCAACTTAAAATGTATTTTAAAGCCACAAAGGATTTTCTGCAATAAAAATTCCCTCCGCCATTGCATTGCTCTGGAAGGCTATGGCGCGCTCAATCACCGTTCCGGGTCCTTCGATCCTGTAAAACGTGACTGGATTATCTTTCAGCAGGACACAAAGACTATCGCTGGCCACCGTTCCGACGGCATTCAATATATGCTGCATTGTAAAGTGATACAAACCCCCGCCAGAGGGGTCTAGCATAAAGGGATATTCTGGACGGTTTTATTGCGGATGCAAGGCGACAATGGAATAACGAAGAAGAAAACATAATTGTAAAGAAAGGATACATGTGTAGTTTTATAAATTGAGTCTTTTTAAAATTTGCTTTTATTTGATGAAAAATGTTCAGACCAGATTGTCTATGTTAATAGAAATACCGTGCGAGCAAAAAATATTTGCATCAAAGAGGGCCTTGCATCTAAGGATGTAATGCTTAGCCGTAGAGTTTAATACCTGTCGGGTGTCAGTAACTACCTGAATTAACAATCAATCAGTTATTCCGTCATCTTTGACAGTCGTTACAAGTAATTTGATTCATCGCTCATTTTTCCAATTTCTTGAACAATTCACACAATGGGCTTTACGGAACAGCACAAAACATTCATGGTTGAAGCGTATTTTCGAAACGGGGTTAGAGTAAATGGTGAGTGGCAATACATTCCGGGTTTGTGCATGGACGATTTTCACGAACATTATCCTAACGTTGCTTTTATTGCTGGGGATTTTTATCACTGCCTGAAAAAAACCGTGGCTGCGTTTAGGGAAAAAAGGTTCTATTCAACACAAAAAAGGAGCAGGAAGACCATCTGTAAGAACAGAAGAACTTGTTGCAAACGTTCGTGAAATAATGCAAAATACGCCAACAAATTGTATTAGACCTCTGTCCCAAGAAGTGGGAAGATCTTATTGAACATGCAGGACTATTCTTAAGAAGCAGCTTAATTTATTTCCTTATAAAGTGCAAGGATTCCAAGAAATACAAGCCGCAGATTTTGAAAGACGCAGGAATTAGTCTCTATGTAAAATGTCAAAATGTATTGGAAAGAAATGATTTATTAGAACTGACATTTTTTTCGGATAAAGCCTGGTTCCACCTCTCCGGTTATGTGAATTCTCAGAATAGTACTGGAGTAGTGAAAATCCCCATTTTTTTTTAGAGTCCACATTGCACCCTCAAAAAATTGGTGTCTAATTAGCTGTTTCCGGAAGAAGAATTGTTGGTCCTATTTTTTTCCAAGACACAGTTACAGCACAGCAGTATAGAGATAATATTTTGAATCCATTTGTGGAGCAATTACTTGACGACGAACTACGTTTTGGATATTTTCAACAGGACGGTGCAACCGCCCATACAGCCGCCGAAACTATTAACTACGACGACAGATTGATCAGTTTTCGATCAGAGATTGAATTCCCACCTAGATCACCTTGTTTAACGGTTATGGATTTTTTTGTTTTTCCTTATTTAAAGAACACTATTTTTAAAACACCAGTTGCAAATTTAGAACAATTACAAGAAAGGTATATCCAAGAACGTGGTAACATTTCTCCAGAGATGCTGGTCAACACTTTAAAAAATATGAAGAAACGTGTAAATTTATACTTGGAGCATGGCGGTAGCCAATTTCAGCATTTTATGTAATTCGTTTTCTTTTTCTTTCTGTATATTCTTACTTTGTTAATTTTGTAAACAACAAAAATAAATTTTGTATTTGTCTACTTATTTTATTACTCATTAGTTTGGCATATCATGTCATAATATGAATTTTATAAAATTTTAACCCAGATTTGGTTACATATATCATCCCGATATCATTGTGATCTAAACCAAGCCCTACGTTTTTTAATCCAAGCCCTCTTTAATGCAAATAATTTTTGCTCGCACGGTATATAATCGTATAGAAAATATCCTGGCAGTTAACAGTAAATCATTTATATTGCAGGCCTGGTACTGTCTTGTAATATTGTTTTGTGATAATGTTCGCCAAAAACGTAAAGACGTTTAAATTTAATCACTATATTCACATTAACCTTTTATTTCTTCAATAGAGTCTTTGCATTTTTGGTAGTCTGCTCTAACTACGAGGCGTAATAAAGCTTTGTTCGTGCTTAAATAGATGAGCGTTAGAGCGTTACTCTGAGCGTTGCAACGTTTTGTAGATTCTCAATTGATTGTGGAAGTTTTTATTAGAACTTAAAATAAAAAAGGGAGCGGGGAGAATTCAGTTAGAGCTCTGATCGTCTTTTGTTTATAAAAGGTCACTCTCTTCATGTGTTTGATTCTCATTGTTATTTGTATTTTATTATTTTGTCCTTTTGTCATCTTTTTAATGGGTTTTAAAATTTTATTAGTATTAACATCACTATGACTTGTACGTCCTCGAAATTTATAAAGTCCAAAAGTAAAATGTTTAGGACTCATATAAAAAACAGCCACCAGAAAACCTAAAACACCAGAACCAAAAGAAACCATTACGCAGCCTGACGTGGTGTAAGCTGGCTATGGTCCACTACTGAACTGGGAACATTTTAAAGAAACCAGTACCACACTGAGAAAAAGCCTTCTATTCCTTAAAATAATTCACATACTCTTCATACAACTGTTTACTGATTTCCTACTCTCAGACAACGAATATTGCTAGACCGTTGTGTAGTGATAATACCACGGTAATTTAGCAAATAGGAAATAGGAGTTAATGCTAACATAGAATGGTTTATAGCCATTATTGTTCTAAATACTCACAGTAATTATCAAGTTCCTTTGAGAGTGCAATCTGGTTTTATATACTAGATTAGTTTCGACTGGCAGTTGTAACAAAACCTGACATTAATCATATTAATATTTGCTTGCTACGGTTTATAAAACATATACTTACCTCTAAAAATCAGTACCTACTGTAGTTCTCCAAAATGTAAATAGCTTCTAGTGTGATATTGTTCTTACCGTTTAACATTGCCTATATAATTGTCTATTATGCAACATGGAAAAATTCGTCCATAGACTATAAAGTCCAAACTAATAATGGATTATGCGATATAAGAATCTTCTATTGCTTTATCTGACATGCAAAGTTAAAAAAAATTTAAACACAAAGTGAAAATAAAATAATTCAAACTATATTGGTACGATCAATAAAATTCAAATTCAGACAGGACAGCTGGAAGACTTCGAACAACGATGTGACCTGCGCAACAAATACGTTAAAACTAATACTACGGCGCGCGGCGATTGCCGATCGCTACGAACCTCCACCGACGTCTTGGTGAATTATAGATTCTAACGGATACAATTCGTTTTTGGGACGTTGTTCTGCCTTCTTAATTGTAGAGGAAGCGCTTAACTAGGAACAAAATGCGTTGCCTTGAGAAGATACAATTTATCAGAATTGCTGTATTTAAAGTAGTTTATTATTAAACAAGACGGTGCTGCCAATGGAACTGATTACTACCAATAAAAACACTGTTCTAGCAAATCTGGAATTAATATAATAATAAAGCGGGTTTGATACACTAGTAATTTATTTAATATGGGTTAATAGAAAATAAGCTATCAATACAAACTATGTCTTACCAAACCTGTTGTATAAGATCATTTTTCTCAGTGCAGCTGTTGATGTCATCTGTGTTTCTCAATTTTATTGTTTAAACGCTGAGTTTTATCTTAAATAGGACTCTATCCCTCGCCTGCCTCGTATATATTATTAACATAGTTCAGTGGCGGCTGGTTAATGAAGGGCTCTGGGCTCTGCCCTTCCTGCAATTATTTCAAACAGAATCCAAAAATACTTTACTTAAAAAACCAATAACGCAATGTATGTAAGCAATCAATTAAAATAATTCAAACCAAACGTAGCCCTATTTTAACGGGCAGGCTATACTCATAGACAAGCGAGTTGCGGGCTCTCAAGGTTGTACTAAGCGCGGGCGGCGGCGGGCGACCGATTATCCGTCCCGATTCAACGCGCCTTCTCGATGGGTTGTCATGACGACGGAGGCCTGACGTCACCTACACATCGCACAACGAGCGGCCACGGAGAGCCCAAATTTTCCGCGCCCACTGTTCGCGAATTGCGATGCGACCTGTCGTCTGTCGATGCCGCTGACTCGCTGACGTTTTGTTTAATTGTTTTGAGTTATTTAATAATTACGTTATAAGAGTGGAAAATGTCGTGTAATATGAAGGTCAGTGATTTACAGAAGCTTGTGTTTAGTTCTCTGAGCTTAAGTGAAAAACTTGAACTTGAAAAATGCTAGAAATTGAACATAATACAAGTGCAATCAAAATGTAAAAGTAAGGCACAGTTTACGCGTGAGTTTGACAAAGAAATATATAATAAAAAATCCTGGATATGCGGTTTTGAGGACAAAAATTATTATTTTTTTGTTTCGTGTGTCTTCTTTTTGACGGGGATGATAATTGGACTATAAATGGGGTGCAGGACTTAAAACAGCTTTCAGAGAAAATAAAAAAACATGAAAATAGTGCAAAACATCGTCATAATGTGGTAAGTTTTGAGATGTTAGGACAAACTAATATTTTAACTTGTTTAAGTAGTGCTTATGCTAATGAAATTAAAATTCACAACGCGAAAGTTGGAAAAAACCTCGGAAAAAACAGACACGTACTTTCGAAAATAATGAACATTTAAAAAATTTTTATTTAAAGCTATCGCCCCCCCTGACTCGCTAGTCACGAGCCGCCACTGACATAGTCCATCTATCTCTTAGTCAACAAAGTGTAATCAAGTCAAACGATGGTGCTGTTTATAGCTAAAGTTATACAGTTTTACAAAACTCGAACTCCAACCTTATAAACTATGCATAGCACGATGTCATATATTTTGTGATGCATTGTAATTTAAATTGAGAAAATAGTTTTGCCTGCAAGACGATGGATGAGTTCGCATTTATAAACCAATAAATTTTGTTGCAATGAAAAAGTGGCAGAGAACGAAACATACCTAGATATAACTTTTAGACTTGTAAGTGTTTTGGATGAAAAAAACCCGTTTGTACGCACGGCTCACCCGTCATACCTCTCGCGACGTCGAGTGACAATGGGCATGCGCACTACCCTCTTGTTATCGGCTATTGCTTCTTCTTAACACACTTTAGAACCGAGTCCATTGTTGTTGTTTACGTTTGCGGAATATATTGTATTTTTTGCACTTGTGGGTGTTTAATATTTACGAAAGGGTAGTCAAGGCTGTGTCTCAACCTCCTTTAAAGAAGCCGTGAAACAGAAACATCGACAACACGGCTTGAAGATCCATGTGCCACGTGACTTTTTTGAGGTAGGCCATGATTTAGTATGTAATTTACGCGCGAAGTATGTGTTCATTTTGCGGTTTTTAGTATTAATTTGTATTTTTATCCGGATTTCGATTGATATCTAATAAAAAATTTAAGTTACATGATTGCTAAGAACCTCGACAAAATATTAGCGAACATTTTTGGGTGCGGATTTGCTGTAATAGGATTAGAAAAGTGAAAAATCCAACAGCCTGGCCGGCCTGGCGGTTTGTTTACGGGTCTTATAATGGCGGCAGAATTTTATTTGTTTTAATTTAAAAGTTGTGTTTTTGTATTCTAGTTAGCTCTTTGGGATAAACTTTATTGTTTTGTGACTACAGTTAATTTATTAAATATTGAAGTGTTTATTTAACTTGAAGGGATCAGCGAATTAGTTTAAAAATATCACTTCGTAAGTAGGTAGGATACCTCTAGATACCTAGGTACTTAGGTCAGTACTATTTTTTTCTTTTAGTTTGTTTATTTATCAACATGCCAAGTCCCTGCTGTATTTTTGGGTGTAACTCTAACTATAAAAGTGTTTTAAAAGCAGGTGAAGGTAGTGTATCAGTTTTTTACTTCCCAAAAGATGAAAATTTGAAAATTCTAAGGGTAAGAGTCATTCCAAGAGCTAATTGGTCGCCCACACAGTATTCTGTACTTTGTGCTAAGCATTTTGTTCCCAGTGACATTATTCGTGAGGATATTTATCTTTTGCCTGATGGCACCACTAAAAAAAATCCAACTAAAGTGAGACTAAATTTAACAGCTGTTCCGTGTTTTTATCCCAATTTGCCTGCTTACTTGTCAAAAACTGTTCTCATTCCTAGAAAAAGTTCAGCAGAGTCATTGTCAACAATATGGTCATTCTCTCACACATTAGCTTTCTATATCTGAGTGTAAGAAAAAACATTCTTTAATTCACTTTAAAAACTTTACCAATATTTCAAGCTAAACGATGCTAATGAAATGCATGTCGGGACATTTATTCTCGCTGCCGTTACGAAAGGTTTGATAATTTATTTGAAAATCTATTAAAAAGTAATAATAGCCGAAAGTTTGGCCATTATCAAACAATGCCTTCCTGATATGGACTTCATTTTGTGTCTCGAGCGAAATTGAATATATATTGTTTGGAAAATGGCTTCCGACTGGATTTGTTATGAGTATTATCTGGCTGTAATAACTACAATAATTAATTAAACCGCATTATCTACTACCATGATTTGTTATCTATAATGCGCTTATTTGATTTAAATACGGTACTCACTGGCGTAGTTAGGATAATGTCTTGGGGGGGGGGGGGGGGGGGGTTATACCTTTAGACCTGTACAGCCTATTTCATCTGTCGCGTCTATAGCGAAATTATCTGAATACACTTTAGAACCGCCACTGTTATCATTGTTGTCATGGTTTATTGTATTCTTTGGTTATTATGTGAGTGAAAAATTTGTGCGACTCCTTTTATTTAAACTGATTACTTATTGATTCGGTTTGAAAGAGTAAACAATTACTATTACTAGTACGTATAGTTATATTTACTAGTACGGATAGTTATACCGGGTATTTCATATTTTCACTATGTACTCAGTGAGTAGGTATGTCACTACATTAAGGAAAATCATTTAATACAAGTTTTTTTTTTTTAATATACAGGCTGTTCCTCAATGACGTGCTAATATTTTAGGGTGTGATTCACCAAATCATTTTATGAAGAAAAGTTTATATAAACATATGTCCTAAACGGCTTAAATTTTTTGCTACAGGGTGTTGAATTTTTTCGTTTTTAATGCGTTTTTTGTAATATCTCCGAAAGTACTTTAGATAATATTTTTAATTTTGGCATGTGCTAATAGGACATAAAACCACATATTTTTGTTATAAAAATTATTTTTTTGTCCCACCAGTGGCGCCCTGCAAACATGTCCTCTGATATTTTTCAGAAAAAAAGTTGTACACCACTGACATTTTTCCATGTGGATATTATTTCTGATTAGACTGGTCAATTCTACATAAAAATTGCCTCTTGAGTTTTTCTCCTTAGGCACACCGTTCTTAAATAAAATAATTAAATTAAATTAGCTCTACTATTTATTATTATAATATGTATATAATTTTTCTTTTTAAACCTACTTTCAAACTAGGTACCTATACCTACTAAGGTAACTGGCTCAAAACGTCACTATCACTGCACAGACCTAATTTGGCTAAAGAAAAATAAATAAATCTAGTAAGAAATATAATAAAATAGCGAATACATCACTAAGGGTTAATCCTAAAAAATGGAGCTCAGAAAAAGATAACTTAGTAGTAGGTAGGTACACTACCAATGATAAAAATAATTTTTGTTGTGGCTGGCAGACAATTTTTAAGGATTAAAAACTTTTTTAACTACATTACCTCAATTAATCACAAAAACATTTTTTTTATAAATAAGAGATAGTTTTACCACTGCATCATTTATTTTTTAGGGAAATAAAGTTGTCTTTTAGCAGCGCAAAAATAATGTCGGCTTTGCCTCGGCAATTCAAAAACCTCCTCACACCAAAAAATTAACTTTCGCATCTAGTAAAGTAAATAACTATTAAAAAACGAGCGTGAGGTTAAAAAGTCATTTCAAAAAAATTAACCCATTAGTTACAACAAAGTTGTTTTTTCGGCGCCTGTTTAATGCAGGTGTTTTGCTTCTACTAATGGATTGTACGGCTAATAGAGATTTCTCTCAGTGTATGAGAGAAATAAACAAGGAAGCCAATATTTGAACATTGTAAATTTTGCCAGCGATTTCCTATAATGGGTCAGCTATACATGCTATGTATAGCCGTATCTGATTGATCTTTCAATTATTTATTTTTGGATAATTTGACCACGCTCTAGTTTTTATCCCGATCAAGCTCGGATATTCAACGGTCAAATAATCATCGCTGTCAGTTAGAAATTATATTCGAAATAAAAAAAATTATTTTCCTAGTTTTGGGTTAAATTAAATTTATTAAACTAGACTTTTTTTTAAATAAAAAAATTGTATGCAATATTAATAGCCTAGGAGCTGGGGTCACTTGAATTTTTAAAATAGAGTTTTTTCTTACTGTCCGTTTTGAGGATTCTATTTTGTTCCCATTATTTTCCTATGATTTTAAATCGGTCAGGATGATCTTAGGCAAACCCTACCATTGGAATTGAAGTTTATCTTTTCTTTCAGTGAAATAATATAAATACAAAGTGTCCGGAAATGATGAGCAAAAAATTTAAGATAATTCTAGATTAAAAATAAATACTATCTCTTCCCATAATAGTTTTAAAATACAGAAGTTACTAGAACAATAAATTGAACATTCAAATCAAAGGTTCAAAGTGACGTCCTTCCTCTTCAATGCATAAATTAATTCTTCTTAAAAAAATCCCATGAACTCCATGGAATATTCCTTCGTTTGCTATGCTATGTTTAAGGTTGAAAAATAAATTAAAATTATTTCGTATTCATCACTTGCCAAGCAATGTTATTTTAGCAAAACAAACAAACAAAAGTATTACACCTTTTTTATGTCAAAAGATTAGGAGAATAAAAATATTCAGGCAAAATGCGCATACAGTGTAGGACAAAACAGTTGGCACCAGTCAAATTAAAGTATAGGCTTCTATATGTGGCGCCCTCTACAAAATGCGAAAAACGGTGGGCAAATTTGTATTCCTTATCCCGGAAAAGCTCCATATACGAGATTTCGTCGAAATATTATGGGCGTGGCAAAAAGTATTGCAAAAAAAACTGCGAATAAAATTTAACTTTAACACCCCGTAATTCCGTTAATAATCAATTTTCGAAAAAATATTATAGGAAGAGATGGCATTTATTTTCGGTCTAGAATTATACCCTTAACTTTTTGCTCATCATTTTCTGACACCCTGATTCTAAAAAGTAACGTGTTACTCGTACCATAATATCCTGCAATAGAAACTTATTTATTTTACTTCAGCAGTAAAAATTAGCTTCCTTTTCTAAAATACCAAGTAAAGCTGACAAGTAGTTAATTTATTAGCAAGTTTACAAACCTAATTTTCTTGACTATCTGTCACTAAGAAGTAATTAAAACTTTTAATGAAATTTGCAGGTAGTTAGAGAAACTAGGGGCCTTCTATTATACCAGGTAGGACGAATAAGAAAAGCGATAGCTTTATTCAATAAAAAAGTTTAATTGAATGAGAAATTAATTAGATAGATGATGTATACGTAGGGCTACACCAAATATTTATTAAAAACGCAAAGTAAACAAATTTATACCACTGCATCATATATTTTTTTAGGGCAAAAGAGTTGTCTCTTAGCAGCAAAAAATAAAGGGTTTGTTTCTAAAATTAGTTTAGAAATGATTCGTCATGTTTTTAGATCAAAAAGGAAGAGAACAAGTCAATTAAACCATAAAACTTATAAAATCGAATATAAAAAGCAGACAAAAGCAGCAAAATAACCAATCTTCGATGTTATCGCATACCTAACCTCCAGTCAAATATTAGTTGGTATATAACTTACATTGATTTTTACAATTTGACAAAAACTTGGGTACGTGTAGAACATTTTCAAGCACAATGTCTTGTTCAAGAATTCGAAAAAGTTTTTGCCCGAGAACTTGACCCATGGAATACTTTCACCCTAGGATTAATATAAACATACCTAGGTATTTACTTTTTTCTTTGCATGCATCGGGATAATCTGTCTTGGTGTGTGTTTCTCTTTATTTTCATACCTTGCTTGTGTAGCCAATAGGCCTAGTTTGATGCGTTTAAATTGATCTTTTTAATAATTTATAATATTTTTTTTATAACTATATTTTTATAACAAAATCATATAACGGCTGTTAATAGTCATTGTTTATATTCCATCGGAGTCACGAAAAGCACAAACACAATTTATTAAACTACACAAAATATTCAAATCCGTAAAAATTAAATACCCACAATAAACAACAATGAATCCGCAGAGAAAACTTAAAACACAATAACCAAAATGGCGCCGAGCCGGTTCTGGAGTATATTTAGAACATGTCGATAAAGAAGGACAGGCCGATAACAAGAGGTTTGTGCGCATGCCTAATTCTGCTGGGAGGGAAGGCATCGGACCGGTAAGTCGTGCGCTCGGACGCATTTTTTCACCCATAAAACGTAACTTTTGTTTGCGCAGGAGATAAGCTGTACGTATCTAAAGGTAAATGTCTATAAATACCACTTTACTATCGTAATCTTTTCATATTTGGCAGTGTTTATACCAAAACAGTTAAAAACTTAGTCAGTCTTTCTTTAAAGTGTACACCGATAATAGTATATTAACGTACAAGTTTTAGAAAGCATCATTTTATAGCACGCGTCCATGTTAAAAACGAGCCGCTTGCGGCGAGTTTTATAATGGGACGAGTTCTTAAAACTGCTTTATAGAACACGTTCGTTATACTATTTTTCTAATTTGTAGTTATTTCAATAAAAAACACATACTTATTTTTTAAAAAAATAAATCCTTCAAATTTTGTAAATTATTATGTCTAAATTTTATTTTGGTAATCATAGTAGCCTCTGGACAACAAAAATTATTTTGCGAACTGACATTTATTGATTTATTGACCCATTTTCACCACGAGATTCTAAAGTTATTTCAGCGATATGAGATTTGAAATTGGAAGGAATACGTTGTGTGATCCTTGTACATTCGGTACATCATTCGGTACATATACAGAGCGTTCGGAAATTCGGACGATTTTGCTACTTTTTTTCGAATTTCAAAAGACGTGATTTTACGTCACGGCATTGCAATTTAGTATAGGGAAGATGGAAAATTCAAATAAAGTTGAAGTTAAAATCGACATTGGAAGGTTAGTAGATTGAACTTTCGTTAGGATTTGGCAGAAAATGATAGCTTGAAGCATCTACAAAAGATTGATTTATAGATTTATGCAACCAACATACATGACTGTTATCCACACAGAATAAAAAAGTAGGTTATCAAGCTATTTTTCCTCTGCGAAAAATGGGTTTTCTCGTAAATCACAAGGGCCGCGCAAGTCAATGAAATAAAACATTTAAATTTTACCAACATCAAATAAAGAAAAAACGCGTATCGAAATAGCTTCATTACGATACGCAAATGCGTATCGTAATAGATTTGTTATATGATACAAAATTAGAAAAAAATTAGACCGGTATTATTCATTTTCGGAACATAAAAGATAATAAGTATTTGTTGTAACCTTGTATATCTGCATGGACATTATTTGGAAAAATGTTGAATCCGGGATACGTTTGTTTAAAATGGGAATTTTAATTCCTGACAATGCAGTAAATGTTTATTTTTTGTTAAGGGTAATTTTAATTAAAAAAACATTTACTAACCATGGTTTTTTTCTGCAATAATATCAGGTATAATAGTGCTTTTTATATTTGATATTCGTTAATGGTATACATGTTTTAAAAAAATAATATTTACGTTTGTAACTAGACGCATTTAAAAAAATATCCATCATAAAATTGGAAAAATATTTTTGTTTACTCGGCCAAAAAAATTCAATTTATGGTGATTTTTGAAATTCGATTAGGTACACTGAAAGTGGAGTTTAAAAAAATAACTGTATAAATTATTTCAATAATTAACTTATTTCGCTAAATAATTAAATACTTCTAACCACGTGACTTTTAATGGAGGCTGTAGGTAAAGAAAAAATGAGCCACCCATTAAATATTACCAGCAATAAAAAGTAGAGTAACCGCGTCCATATAATTTATATCATCGAAAAATATTCTCGGCTAGCGGAAGTGTGAAAATACCTTCATTTTGCATTGAAGTACACAGCGATGACATAAAGGATGTACTCCCTGGGGCCGAGTAGACATTGACAGCTGTTTCGTCCTTGTTAGGAACTCATCAGAATGCCACAACCCGAAGCAACTCCACCGATAACACTGCAGCGCATTTGAACCCTGCTTAATAAAATATCACGTTGGAATCAACAACAATGCAAAATACAGGTACAATGAAGTGCGGATGTGAAAGGTCCCAAAAAAAAAACAACAAAACGGCGCAAACACACTTCAGTATAGGGTACGACACTTTGTACGTAATGGATAGCACGAA
The DNA here is from genome assembly GCA_963969555.1 of Polydrusus pterygomalis. Lineage (NCBI taxonomy): Eukaryota > Metazoa > Arthropoda > Insecta > Coleoptera > Curculionidae > Polydrusus > Polydrusus pterygomalis. The sequence goes on from OZ018383.1 coordinate 16,800,062, forward strand.
CCCTGGTGGGTACTTCCAGTGCAATCTATTTCTGTATCTGCCAATCAAGCAGACTGATATGGAGGAGAACGAAATGTCGTAACCTATACTGGAGTGTGTTTGCTCCGTTTTGTTTTTTCAGTCCTTTCACATCCACACTTCATTGTACCTGTATTTTGCATTGTTGTTGATTCCAACGTGATGGCGTTGCGGTTTATTTACTACCTGCTATTTTATTAAGCAGGGTTTAAATGCGCTGCAGTGTTATCGGTGGAGTTGCTTCGGATTGTGGCAATCTGATGAGTTCCTAACAAGGACGAAACATCTGTCAATGTCTACTCGGCCCCAGGGAGTCCATCGTTTTTGGCTTCCTTGCAGGGGCGGATGGGCCCACCGGGACACCGGGAGATTTCCCGGTGCGCCGGTCCCTCAGGCACCGAGAGGCGCCGCCGCTGTTTGCCCACTTTTTTCTTTTCTTTTTTAAAAATTTGAATTTTTATGTTACCTTTATGTTAAATATTTTTTATTTAATTTTTATATTAATAATAAATACTGATCCTAATAAATAAATATTAAGCAATTACTTGAAGCAATTACTTTTTAGTAAAAGCAATTGCTCGACTAGCAAATGCTATAAGTAAAAGCGATTGCTAGATCTGGATATGAATAAAATTTTGAAACGATTGCTGTTTTCGTTACACCTCTGTAGCAAATGCCTATCCAACATAAGTTCAGACGTGGCTTATCTACTTGTTCAGATTATAGATTTCATGTTCAGTTTGGTGCCTAATTTTCAAAAGAGTTAACGTAAATACAACAACGTTGGTCTATTTATTTAGTACAATAGTAATCTTTGTGGAAAATAGGAAACCTATATTTGTGATATGGCAGATTTCAGTGAAAATGAGGAAAGTGATAGTAGTGATGAAGAAATTAAAGACAAGCAATTGATATTCGTTCACAAATTAAAGGAACATAAATAAATCTCTCTGACCACAACCGTTTAGCTTTCACAACAGCTGCAGCACGTGTAGGAAATTTTAAAAAAATATTGGCCTTCTCAAAAACTGCATTCATTACAGAAGTGTATGTCTTACAGAGGGTAGTTTGGGGAACACCGAGTTCTTCACCTACAGAATTTTGAAAGCCCGGATCCGACAATTTCCGCACAAAGACTTTAATCTTATTTAAAGGCGACAGAGCACCCCCTCGCCTTTTACCAGTATCAGTCAAAAAATAATTTGCCAACCACTCAACATTTTCGCAGTCAAATCAATATAACTTTCTGAAATCATCATATTATCTGCAATTTTTACTTACAATGTAGATTTTTCTTTTACGGGCGTTCATAATACATTCAGCCATAATTGAAGACACAAATTAAGAGCGACGCACGTGGTGAACTAAAGTTGACTGCTACCAAGCAAATGATGCAGGGGTCGACCTACCTTAAAAAGTTGGAAGCGATTGCTACACTAGAAAAAGCGATTCCTCAATTTATTCATCACATTTTAAGCAAACGATAGCAATTGCTTCTATTTTTAAGAAAAAGCATTGACTAGAAGCAATTCCTGCACTTTTAAGCAATTGCTGAACGCAAAAGCAATTAAGTTGGTACTTTAGTTTTTATTCATTGGCTCAAGAAATTACTTCGATTTTATAAGAAAAAGCAATCGCTAAATTTTTATTCATTACCACCTAAATGTGTTTTAAATGTAAAAAATGAAGTTTGTTTTTTTATTTATGAGTTATTATAAAAAATATGTCGTAAGTGGATGAAAAAAAAAATTGTGTGTGCTTAAGACGACACGACAGAAGTGAAAACTTCAACAAGGTGAAATTAACAATATCAAATACACGAGTGTCTAGACAACGCACACTGACTGTTTCCACGTCGATACGTCGATACTGAATGCGACCGATGGCGGCATGCTCTTTCATATAACGTTCATTCGGGTCAGGGTCAGTTCGGATTGAATATAGCAGTTGAATTCGAGCGTAGCACACCCGAGTCTGACGCCTGACGCGTGACGGCGACGCGTGACGGCTCAGTTTAATTCAGTGCCCACAAAAAGTGCTAAACGCACCTAAAGAAGTTTTCACTTCAAAAATACATATTTATGTCTTTTCATTTTTTTATTGGATCGACACGACGCGGCGCCGTTTCAATTGACTTCCCGCGCCGGTCCGAGGTGTCCCATCCGCCCCTGCATCCTTGTGTACTTTAATGTAAAATGCAGGTCTTTTCACACTATAAAAGTCCGCTAGCCGAGAATATAGCGCAATTTTTGACACATCGTTTGACTGTCTAACGATTTTTTTTTAAACTACTACAATTCCCAGTAAACCAAAGCTGGCGGTAAAAGTTCGGCCCGGCCGCCTTCCGGCACTGACGGGAAATCGACGGCTCTTGTTGCCGATTACTGGCCGCTTCTGGCTATCGCGTTACCTTCCATGCGTCGAACTACCACTGCTAATAGTCTGCCACCCGATGGTGGTAGTAGCGCAGCAGATGAGAAACGGACCTTATCTTTCGAATCGGACACGGTTAGCAGATATCTCGCCGGTTGTGACAAAAGAGTCGACGTGCCGTGTACCACCCGCGCGCGGGTAGCTCACTACTACGTTCCTCGTTTTACTTGTTTGGCTACGGCGAATCGCAAGCCAGCCGCGTATTTTTGGCTATTTTCGCGCCGTTCTGCTTCTGCGAAAGAACTGACACTTGACAGGTGAATGACGGTAGACAGAACATTAAAATTATTTTTCCACCAGCACGAGGCGTTCCTTTATTATTATAAAAGCTACATTTCTCAAGAAGATTCAGTGCCTGTAGCAAGAATACAGGATTCATCATTAGACGAACTGGTATACCGACGAACTTACTGATTTCCAAGATAAAAAGACACCCCTCAGACAGATGATTCAGTACCAGAGAACAAAACTATAAGTGAGTTTAAGTTTCATACCTATATAATTTTATTGTAAATTTTTTTATACCTCTGTTACTCTCATAATATGTAAAGTTGAAAGTGTTAAAACAAAAAAAATAGTGCATGCTTGGCTATTCTTTGTATGCAGTATTTTATAGTATATAAACTTAACCAAACCAAATGGTTTTTAGGTGCTGTACGAAGAAATCCAATAACGTCCAATGCAACAAATTCATATATTGTTCTGACCATTAGAAACTGGATAAAAATGCTTCCGACAGGGAAGGCGGGCGGATGAGTCGAAAAAAAAAATAATTGAAAGTTATGTGTAAATGAATCAGAATAACGTCTTATATTTGCAGGGTTTGTTAAACAATAAAACTGTTGTTTTTTACTTTACGGGTGAGTTTTAATGGTAAGACTTCCCTCTAACCATGCGCGGTCCCTCGCTCATATTTAAATGAATTGCCAGCGACCGTCCGGGGTCTCGTCGAGATGCCGCGCGCTAACATCTGTTCAGCCCGCGGCTCAGTGGTAAAAAGTAGCGTCTGTACCGCACAACCAGGTTCGTTATGTAGCTATTAAGCCGCCCGGCGGCCGAGCGGTCATGCCCTACCTCCACGCCGCCGATATTGTAGCTGGCGGCCCGACACCGACGTTTCGGCAATGTGCCTTCTGTCCACCTCCGGAGCTTTCATGTCGTGTTTACTGGGTTAGGTCTAAAAACAATAGTCTTGGATCGGTTTCATTGTCTTCTTTTATTTGTATCATTTTTTTACATTAAAGCCAAGTAAGTTCAGGCGGAAACATTTTTTTAAAAGTAATTTAATTAATTTTAAATACAATATTGGGGATGTATAATGCCTCCCAGCCCGCCCCTCTGTTCTGGCACATACCCCAAATAAAAAGATAAAAAACAAAAAATAATTAAAAATTATATTGTTTCTAGAACTTTCGGAAAAACTGACAAATATGATTTACCTTGTTTCCGAGAAAGAAGTTTATATTAAATTTCCTTAACTAATTAAAATCCTTACGGAGATTACAATTTTAATCAAAAATGACATTTTAATTAGTTTTCTTTCTTTTGACTTCATGTTCGGCTGCATGTTTCAATAAAATACGTTCTAGGTTTTTAAGAAACGAAGTGCCTTTGCAAAATACAAAAATTAATTAATCTTTACGTGTGCAACATACCAGTCGCGGTTAAAAAGTGAGCTGGTATTTGAATTGGGTACCTTTAGAAAAATCATTTCTCATCATGATTTGTCGGCATTTGGTATGTTGACGGGGTTCAGGTTAGTGATGGTTTGCGTTCAAGATTTATAAACAAAATTTTTGACGTAGTCACACAAAAACCAGGTCCAGTGTGTTAAGATCAGGCGATCTGGGTAACCAGTTTTTACGTACTTATGTTGCTTCTGCACTAAGGAAAATCATTTAATACAAGTTTTTTTTTGAATATACAGACTGTCCGCGGAGAGGGATTACAATAGCACAAATGGACGAAAAATTTCATTTTTCGGGAAATAATCATTCTTGATAAAAGCTTTGCTTGTAAAAAAAAATGCAATTCACAAAGAGAAAATTTTGATTTTTTATACAGGGTTCGCAAAAACTTCAAAAACATGATTTTTCTCCAAGACCCTTTCCCTACCTTTATTTTTAATTTTTGACCAAAATGCCGATTAGAAAACTAATTTAGAATAACGTTTGTAATTTAAATCCGAGATATAAAATAAATCTTCTAGCTAGTAATTTTTGGTAGATGTGGCAATACGGTATCATCAAATATTTTAGCTAAATAGATCATGTCCGTTTCTGGACACGACAAAATTTTTAGAAGGATTCGTCACCTGGTTCAGTATATAAGTCTAACGTACCCCATGAATCACCATGTATAAATTATTTTTATACAGTGTGTATCAGCCAAATGGAATAAATTCGATAATAAATACACGGGTATAATAAATACGCTCGGACACGTCAATTGGTATTTCTAGTTGAGCATTTTTTTCAATAAAAACTTTTTATACAGGGTAGGGTGTATTATGTAACGGTGGCCAATACCAACTTTCTTATTTTAAATACAACACCCTGTATATTATTCAATTTTTGGATTTTTCAGAAACCTTTGGACATAATATTTGATGTACCGGGTGAACAACTAAGAATGGTCGTCGGGTATATCTCGGAAACTACTAAACGTAGAAACTTAAGATAAAAAAAATATGATTAAAGCGGTCATGAAAAAATTCTGGAAATAATTTTTAAGTTCCGCATTTTGCCGCAAGAGGGTGTAATTGAAAAGTAAATTTTAAAATTTTACATAACTCCGAAAATTCCACATTAAGGTATATGTTTGATAACACCATTTTAAAGCTTGGATAATTATGCATCATTTTTGTCTTATGCTCATTGTACCGACTTTAATAAGAGCGGGGGAAGCTGTTAAATGTGTAAACATTTAAATCGCTGTAACTTCTAAACGACTTATCCGATTTCAGCAAACTAAAGACTGTTTGGAAGAGAAATATATGCACTTTCACCAGTCGTATTTAGTTATCCATAATAGTTCTCAATAAAATTGCTAGAGGGCGCAATTTGTAATAATAATAGTTTTTTTGATTTTATCCCGAAAATTCAAATCATACGGTATAATAATGATACCATAATCAAAAAGAAGATGAAATTTTCTAGAAAAAATATTAAAACCGCAGCTCGATATCTTTGTTCGTTTCAGAGTTATTGCCAAAACATTAGTTTTTAATACAAATTGCGGCCTCTAGCAATTTTATTTGAAACTATTGTGTACCATTGGATAAGACAATTAAAGGTATTTACCTTTCTTTTCCAAACAAGCTTAAATTGAGTGAAATCGGATAAGTCGTTTAGAAGTTACAGCGATTTAAATGTTTTGACTTTGAACAGCTTCCCCCACTCTTATTAAAGTCGGTACGCCAATGAGCATTGGACAAAAATGATGCATAATTATCCAAGCTTTAAAATGGTGTTATCAAACATATACCTTAATGTGGAATTTTCGGACTTATGTAAAATTTTAAAATTTACTTTTCAATTACGCCCTCTTGCGGCAAAATGCGGAAATTAAAAATTATTTCCAGAATTTTTTCATGACCGCTTTAATCAGAATTTTTTTTATCCCAAGTTTCTACGTTTAGTAGTTTCCAAGATATACCCGACGACCATTCTAAGTTGTTCACCCGGTACAATATCCTATACATATCTTCAACTCTTTCAAAAATATTAAGTGTTTTCAAATTTATTTCATTTCAGCGTTTCTTTTTACTTATATGAAATTAAAAAAAAAGATATAAATAGTTTTGTTTACTTTCGTTTAACACTCCCGACCTTAGCAAATTGTTGTCTGTCTGCATGACATGACAGTAGTTATTAGTGTTATAGTCGTTTGAATTCCGTTAACTGCCTATCAGAAAAATGGTTTATTTAACAGAAATGCACAAAATAACAATTCTACAGATGATTGGTTATGGAGATAAAACGCGGACACACTGTACGGATACACACTGTATATTCAGCTGATTTTTATAATTATTTCAAAATTCCGACTGAGTTGGCCGTGGTTATATGAAACTTTTCATCCTGGCCTCGTATTTTAAAATGTGCCCTGACTCTACAAGGAAAATATATTAAATTTTAATTTAATTTCATTTTATATCATTAAGACTTAATAAAAGTAAAATTAAAAAAAAAAACATTGCCTTGTACAATTTAATTAGTTGTGCCGGGTGACCCAAGTAAGAGGATTAACCTTAATACTGTCAAAGCACGTATGAAAGTATCATAAGGCTTTAGCGTTTAACTGTTAAAATTTTATGTACCACCAGACTTCTCGCCATGGAAAACCTATCTACAGACTGTCCGCGGATAGGGTTTACAATGGCACAAATGGATGAAAAATTTCATTTTTCGGAAAAAAGTCATTCTTGATAAAAATTGTGCTTGTAAAAAAAATGCAATTCACGAAGAGAAAATATTGATTTTTTAGACTAAACTACCTTTATTTTTCATTTTTGACCGAAATGCCAATTAGAAAACTTATTTAAAATAACGCTGGTAATTTAACTCCGAGATTTAAAATTAATCTTCCATTTTTTTAGTTTTTTTTAATTTTTAGAGGTAAAAGAATTTTTTTTTGGAAATACATACATTATTAATGACAGAGGGGTATCAAACGAGTACATCATTACTTTGCTCTAAGCAGTTACATTTATTAATTAAAGTACCTTAACTATCAAGATTACCAACAATATTCATAACTATAGTTGAAGACTTAAAATAAAAACCGGGCTAAGTGCCAAAAATTCAAAAATTATGTTAGAACCTGAAAACAGTGCTAAATGCCATCGCCAATAACCTATAAAACGTGCTATGTGCTAGGATTATCGTAAATATTTTTTCTATTCGTTGAAAGATGGCGCGCTGCAGTGGCGCACCCAGGGGGGGGGGGGGGGGGAATGGGGCCTTGGCCCCCCCAAAACCCCCAATGAAATGAAAAATTATGAAAGTGGATAAGTATTTTAAAAAGTCAATTTTCTTAGATTTAACTCACGGGCCTCGTTTGAGGGGGGCCAGGTGGGGCATTTGCCCCCCCCCCCTCCCCCTGGAAGTTAACTTTTTGACAAAAGTTGACTTATTGAGGTTTAATATGGTTTGATTGAATGTATGAATTTATTATTTCGAGTTTTCCTTTATATTTTTGTTATTATTTTGGGGTAGTAAAGACTTATTTTAATAAAAATAAACAGTTTTAATGCCAAAACGACTATGAATGTTTGAAAAACAATTTTAGCTCATTAAGTATTGAGCAAAAAATTGAAATTAAAATTAAGGGAAGACCTAAACTCTCGAAATTAACTTGATACATACCACAAAGTGTAAATCTAGGGACTTTATTGTTATTGATAAGTTTGCTGCAAATAAAAACAGATGAATGAACTTTACTTTTAAACAATGTACCCGCTAATGAAAAATAAATTAGCCTTTTTATTTTTTATCTTATTTCATTTTCAATAGAATAAGAAGGTAATCATAAATTTTTAAAATATTTACTATAATAATTATTGACCAAATTTGGGCGTGGTCTTAAAAAAATTTCGCCTGCGGCGCATTTCGCCTACAGCAGGCTTTTAGTACACCCCCAAGTTAACAAGTCACAAGCCGCCAATGCCCCCTCCCTAAGAAACCGTTTAACGACTCCCATGACTAGGCTATTGCGATCTTCCCTGCAAGAGTACCTGTTAAAAAAGCTCCAAAGTTCTAGAAAAATGCGTAACTTAAAAGTTTATTAAAAAATTTGCTTCCAGCACTGGTTGGCGGGCTCCCCCTAACATAAAATCCTGGGTGCGCAGCTAGCGCGCTGTGTAAGTCCAGCACGCCGAATTAAATAGAAAACATCGATTATCTCAAAACTACAATTTTGGCACTTGGCCCGGTTTTTATTTCAAGTCTTCAGATTTGCTTGAAATGGATCTGTCAGGAAACACCTCCGAGAACATTTCGGATTTTCTTTGAGACCTATTATCTATGTAGTAATACTTAATCATGGTTATTTTATCTTGAATCTGCAAAAAGTTAATCTTTCTGAAATGATTTCAGTAAAAATGTTGACAACTCTTAAAAATTCATTTCCACATCTTATAAACTTTTTTGAATATTAAATGATCCTTCTCCTAGTAATCAAAAACGTCTAACTTTCTACTTTCCAGTTTTTCTTTAACAGGCAACGGTTTTTTACCGTCCCGACTGATTTTAAAATCACGAAAAATTTACTGTAAGATATCATTTCCCTAAACCTTTTCTCCATCAATGTCGCCAAGGGAGTCAATTTTTAAAGATCATTTTCAAATTCCGATTCTCGAACCTCATTTGGTATGAAATATACGATGGCGTTTTATATGGGAATATTAAGCCGTGAATTCCACCAACTTTTAGATTATTAACACGATAATTTTTCATGTCGGATCAAATTGGAAAAATTTATTGGTTGAAAAATGCCTAAATGCCAATTTGGTTTAGAAGGTGACATGCTCGATTACTCAATATTCATTCCTTAAATATTTATGAAAATAAAAAAGATCCATAACGACAAATACATACAGGTAATATTCTCTAATTCTGGTCAAAGAAATGCTTTAACGGTCTAAATGGTTTTGTAAAGCCTAACTAAAGCATCTTTAGCACGGCGAGGAGATGAAATTATCGCAAGGAAGAGCCTGGAAGGACATCTTCACCATTATAACGCGGTCAAGAAGGTTCGGTGACAGCATAGGTAGTTAACGGGTGTAGGTAAAAATTATTGCTTTGGTCTACTTGCCAGGATTGCTGGGGACATTGGCTGGAGAGATGGATATACCGTGCGAGCAAAAATTATTTGCATTAAAGAGGGCCTTGCATCTAAGAACGTAATGCTTAGCCGTAGAGCTTAATACCTGTTGGGTGTCAGTAACTACCTAAATTAACAATCAATCAGTTATTCCGTTATCTTTGACCGTCGTTACAAGTAATTTGATTCATCGCTAATTTTACCAATTTCTTGAACAATTCACACAATGGGATTTTTAAAACAGCACAAAACATTCATGGTTGAAGCGTATTTTCGAAACGGGGTTAGAGTAAATGGTGAGTGGCAATACAATCCGGGTTTGTGCATGGACGATTTTCACGAACATTTTTCTAACCTTGCTTTTATTGATGGGGATTTTTATCATTGCCTGAAAAGAACCGTGGCTGTGTTTAGGGAAACAGATTCTATACAACACAAAAAAGAAGCAGGAAAACCATCTGTAAGAACAGAAGAACTTGTTGCAAACGTTCGTGAAATAATGCAAAATTCGCCAACAAATTGTATAGGACGCCTGTCCCAAGAAGTGGGAAGATCTTATGGAACATGCAGGCCAATTCTTAAGAAGCAGCTAAATGTATTTCCTTATAAAGTGCAAGTATTCCAAGAAATACAAGCCGCAGATTTTGAAAGACGCAGGAATCACTCTCAATGGTTTACCCAAAATTTATTTGAAAGAAATGATTTATTAGACCTGACATTTTTTTTCGAATGAAGCCTGGTTCCAACTCTCCAGTTATGTGAATTCTCAAAATAACGGATGTGGAGTAGTGAAAATCCCCATTTTTTTGTTGACTCCACATTGCACCGTTAAAAAATTGGTGTCTGGCTAGCTGTTTCCCGATAAAGAATTGTTGGTCCTATTTTTTTCTATGACACAGTTACAGCACAGCGGTATATAGAGACAATATTTTAAACGGTTATGGATTACTTCGTTTTTCCTCATTTAAAGAACACCATTTTTAAAACACCAGTTGCAAATTTAGAACAATTACAAGAAAGGATTATCCAAGAATGTGGTAACATTTCTCCAGAGATGCTGGTCAACACTTTCGAAAATATGAAGAGACGTGTGAAGTTATGCTTGGAGCATGGCGGTGACCAATTTCAGCAATTTATGTAATTATTTTTCTTCTTCTTTATATTCAAGGTGTTCGGAAAATGCGTTAGGAAACTTTAAGGGGTGATTCTACATGCAATAATAATGCTAGTAGATCATTTGGCAAAATGTCGAAATCTACATGGTTACCAAGATACAGGGGTTTAAATTTGATCTTTTAGTTATAGTTTTTCGTCATACTACATTTATTTTCGAACCAAATCATTTGGTATTCGGCACACATACTAATCTCGAGCGACTATACGATTTGAAGATAAGAGGGCTTTTTTTTTAAACCGCTAGAGGGCACTTTACCTGAAACATAAATATTATTTCCGTCATAACTTTTTTCTTTTAATAGCTGGAGCAAAACCAAAGGTGCCATTTTAGTGACAATTAAGAACACAAAAAATAAGTTACTTTTGATCAAGGTCGATAAACCCCACTGTTTAACCACTAATCGATATCAAAGCTTTCATTGCTCTCAACCAAATGCCTACGTACGTAAATGGAATCGCGTCAAATCAAGTGGCCTTGGTTTCAAATTATGCAAAATTTGACAACTAACTAATTTGATTAATGTCAAGTTTAGATAGGGAGAGTTTTTTTGGTACTCAACATTTGAATAGTCTTGTTCCATTTTAACTTCGTCTTTTTATGAAAAAAAACTCTCCCTATCTAAACTTGACAGTAATCAAATTATTCAGTTGTCAAATTTTGCATAATTTTAAACCAGGCCACTTTTATGTACGTATGCATTTGGTTAAGAGCAATGAAAGCTTTGATATTGATTAGTGGCTAAACGGTGGGGTTTATCGATCTTGATCAAGAGTAACTTATTTTTTGTGTTTTTAATTGCCACTAAAATGGCACCTTTACTTATTTTATTACCCATTAGTTTGGCATATCATCTCATAATATGAATTTGACAAAATTTTAACCTAGATTTGGTTAGATATATCGTCCCCATATCATTGTGATCTGAACCAAGCTCTACGCTTTTTAATCCAAGATTTCTTTGATGCAAATAATTTTGGCTCGCACGGTATATTCAGATCATGGGGATGGATCTGACAAAATTATTCTGAATTTGATTTCTTGTCTGGGGGGAGACACATTTGTTTGGCACCTATTATACCTACCCATTAATACTGAATATTTTAAAAGTAAGCCCAATCATAATCAGAAAGAAGTTAAAGTTTCCACAAGTACTGGAGCTAAGTTTTTCTTGTCACGACCATACAACGAACGTTTAAACTAAAATTGTTACATCATATCACGGAAACTTCAAGGTTCTTATCGACTTTCCAACTTTTTTTCCTAAAAGATCAACACTTAAGTCTCCGTTTAAGAAAATTTTAACTAAGTTAGAAACATGGAGAATATTACGTGCTTCCAATATTAATTACCTTGATTAAATATTGGTTTAAGTTTTTCGGGAAAAAAGAGTTTTCGAAAGTTATAATTACCGAAACTCCTCGTCGAGTTTTTAAAGTTTTAGAGTGGAATTTGAGAGATAAAACTTTGTACTGGATTTAACGTTTAGTTTTCTGATATTTACTTTCGTTGAAAATAATTATTTAATTATTACGAATTGCAGGGTAAATGTCACATCGAGGATATGCAATTTTGGAACCCAAAAAACGCTTTAGTCGGTGGGCTTTTTGTTCGCTGAAATCTCTACTTTCTGATGGTGTAAAAAAAATATACATTACTATGGTAAATATTCTCAAAAAATGCAAAGAAACGAAAAAAAATCGAATCCAATTTTTTTTTTTTAATCATTATGTACAATTTTCAGCTATTTATTAAAATTTATACTTTAATTACTCGAAAAACGTAAGATTCCATGTTACATTGATAATCAAAAAAATTACAAATCCTTAAAACATAAAGATCGCAAAAAATATGCGAAAATATTTTTGTTCTAAATAAAATTAAAGGTAGGATTTAAAGGGGATTTCATCACATTTTCCAAAGTAATGTATATTTTTTTTACACCATCAGAAAGTAGAGATTCCAACGAACAAAAAGCCCACCAACTTTTTTAAAAAAGCAGATATTTTGACGTGAGAATTTTCGATTGAAAATTAGGGTGCTATTTCGATATTAAGTCAAAATAAGGTGAAAAAACAAATATTTTAAATCAAAAAAATTACAGTGTCTTTGGGACATAAAAAGGTAAGTTTTCACCATATTTCGTGAAAAAAAAAATTTTCTTGTAAAAGATAAAAATAAAAAACCAAAAACTTGGTTATTTCAATTTTTCACATAAATTTTGAGGTTATGTGAAAAAAGTGTAAATATTTGTATTTAGTTGTAGATCTTTTTATTACCTACAACTTTGCCATTTAACGTTTTTCCATAGGACCTGTAGTTTTGCCGAAAATCGAGATAAATCGTTTTCTAACCTTAAAAACTCACCGCCCCTCACTTCCCGACCTCGGATCGCCCGTAATTTATTTTTCCTTTCATTTTTGTTATATTCTCTTCCTTTTCCAATGGGTTTCATTCTACTATTATTATTTTTCACTTTTTACCATATGCAAAGGCTTCAGCCCTGGTCTATTATGTCTTCAGTTATGTTCTCTTAACATATTCGTTATTTTTTTTGTGTAGAAAAAAAACTACATACCGGGTGGCCCTTTAGTGTGGCAAAGTACAATAGCTCCGTTACTATTTCAAATACATTAAAAATATTAATACAAAAGTTGAAGGGCAGTAAGTGACTTATAACGTAAAATTATTTTTAACTCTATAGGGTGGCTCAAAAAAGTGGAACAATAAAAAATGTACTTTTTTCAAATGGAAGACCCTGTATATTTTTTCATTTTTAAATTCCACATAAAATTATAATTATTTTTTATTAAATACATTATTAGTCTATACTTTATAGTTTCCGAGATATTGACTCTTGAAAAGTGACATTTTTGAACTTTGACAGCTTATAACTTTCTAACAGTACGTCTTAGAGCAAAACGGCTTACATGTCCCTATCTTCAATTTTTATTATCTTCCCAAAAAAATCAACTTCCGGTTAAACCGGATGTTACTCGAAAGCAGGAAATATAGTTGTTCCGGTTTAACTGGAAGTTGATTTTTTTGGGAAGATAATAAAAATTGAAGATAGGGACATGTAAGCCGTTTTGCTCTAAGACGTACTGTTAGAAAGTTAGAAGCTGTCAAAGTTCAAAAATGTCACTTTTCGAGAGTCAATATCTCGGAAACTATAAAGTATAGACTAATAATGTATTTAATAAAAAATAATTGTAATTTTATGTGGAATTTAAAAATGTAAAAATATACAGGGTGTTCCATTTGAAAAAAGTACATTTTTTCTTGTTCCGCTTTTTTGAGCCACCCTATAGAGTTAAAAATAATTTTACGTTATAAGTCACTTACTGCCCTTCAACTTTTGTATTAATATTTTTAATGTATTTGAAATAGTAACGGAGCTATTGTACTTTGCCACACTAAAGGGCCACCCTGTACCTAGTTTATTGTACTAGTTTCAATTCGTGATTTCAAATAAGGTCTCGATACAGTAACTGAATCACGTACAGACTTGAGACCCCGATTTCTTAAATAAAAAATAAAAATTTGCCGGCTACAGAGTTGTCCACTGCCCAGAAGGAGAAATCCCTCGGCGGACATGTTCCTTCCTGAATAAAATATCAAGCTAGATATTTCCGTCATTCAGGGGCGTAGGGATTTATAGTAGGATGATTTATTAATATTTTTAATAAGAAAATTGACATGATGTGCACAAGGTACATGCACACGGTGTCAATTAAAATCTGATTTAATAATAGTTACTAATGATACTAGTTTGATATGAACACTATAATGAAACGTGTACAACGTTTAACCACGAGGCGTTAGCCGAGTAGTTTAATTTCACAACTTTCATTAACAAAGTTCATATCGAACGTGAATCATTCAAAATTTAAGCTACGACAGTGGAAATAGGATTAATTCGTCTAAATTTCATTGATATCAGATAACGTTTTCGTAATTTTTAAAATTTTCAGGTGTCCATATTAGTCGATATCATGGTAACCGCATTTTTGATTGTTTCAATTTCGATTTTGACAACGTCATTATTGCCGTCTAATTTTCTATTGTATGCAAAGTGTTGGCCAAAAATAATTTAAATATGGGAGATTCTGAATCCGAAAGTGTGTGTCCCTTCGGATGTTTACAATAAATAAATGCAATCAGTTTTTCTAAGTAATAATAACAAATAAATAGTTTGCACCGACTCTCTTTTTGTTTTTGTATCTTAACATTTGGATGTTATTATGAATTCATAACATAGACAATTTACCTTTAGATACCTACAGCTTATCTCCTGCGCAAACAAAAGTTACGTTTTATGGGTGAAAAAATACGTCCGAGCGCATGACTCGTCGGTCAGCTGTCTTCATTCGGGGAACCTTCGTGCATGCGCACAAACCTCGTGTTATCGGCCGTCCCACTTTATCGACAATAATCGACGCGCTCAAGAATACTCTACAGAACCGGCTCGGCCGCCATTTTTGTTGTTGTGTTTTAAGGTTTCTCTGCGGATTCCTTGTAGTTTTCTAAAGTTTTCAGCTATCGGATCGGCTATCGTGGATTGTGGGACTAGTGTTTAATATTTATGGATTTCTGGTTTTTGTGTAGTTTAGTTAGTGAATTGTGTTTGTGCTTTTAGTGACTCGGATTGTAATATAAACAATGACTAGTACTAGTTGCAGCCGTTGTATAGTTGTATTATGCCCAAATAGGGGTAAAATAAACCCTCTATGGTGGCATATGAGCAAAAATTTAAATTTTAAAGCCCGGACCTGTCTATTTTTCCATTCGTCAAACTATAATGTTGCAGTGCGCATGTCTAATAGTTCCCAGTTTTGTTTACATGCGCGAGGCCATAAAACTGCCACATTCGTGATTATTGTTTGTTTATCTAAAGGTAAATTGTCTATGATTCATAATTAATTATGAAGGTCATAATGACATCTAAATGATAATGCTAAATACGTCATAATGACACTGTCGTAGATTAAAATGTATAATGAATTATAGAAAAATGATTTAAAAACTATTAGGGTAAGCTTGCTTAAATTGAACCAGTTTTAAGTTTTTTCGCTGTGGGTTTAGACAGGTTTATAGGGATTTTAGAATTAAACCTAAGATACTTTAATATGTTCCCGCTTACCGTATTTTCTTGAGCCTTTGGTGATACATTCCTTTTACTGGAGTCAACTTTTCTAAAAACAAATCGTTTCGACAGCTGATACTGGTTCCTTCCTAAAAGTTTCCAGTTCAGTAGTGAGCCGTAGCGAGCTCACGCGTCAACTTTCAGAGACTAAATTTTCTTGGTGTTTATTATTTAAGTTAAACGGCGAGTGGAATAAACCAGTTTAAGTTAATTAACTCTCCTATTTCCAATAACAAACATTTTATTTAATATCATTGGCTATTATAAATGTAATTTTGTCGGTTTATCCATTTAAATTACTGTGCAATAGGTTGCCAAACCTTGCGCTCACTGAGAACTAATCGAGCTTTTTGTATTTAAAAACACATGGCATTTTGGGGGCTTTGTAGTGCGCCGCGAACATAAATAATAATATGGCAACGCAGCATTAAACGAGAAACAAGCGCAGGGGCATCGCCTGCCGCTTGATTGGCTCGTTGCTACAATATTTGGGCGGCGAGATTCTTGTATGTTGTCAGGGTTGTTCATAGCGTTTTCCATTGGTAAATTTAGTGCATGTCAAATGAATTTCTATATGTTTTACCAATGAATAACGCCATAACTTTTAATCGATTACACGTTAAGTTTGATGTTTCAATTGTAAATAAAATTAACGCTGTATTTTTGCAAGCCATTATGCTAATAAACCATCAAGACCCCAGTACAAGTTTAAAATATGGTGAATGCGGTGGTAAAAGCACTTAGTTCAGTCCTATCTCCTTCGCCAACATCTTCGAGCGAAAATAGACCAGACTTTAACAGGGTGTCATAAATGACAGGTGATTTAGCCACGATGCGGCGTGTTCTTAGAGAAATTTGATTATATATTATATAATATATAGTGGAGTTTGTTTGTGGTCTGTTTATAAAAAGATTATTAATACAGGGTGTCCCAAATTAGAGATATGACGATACCCATAATTTTTTTAGATGACAACTCTAGTTTTTTATAAGTATAAATATTATAAACTGAATTGTAACGACACTGCTTTCTCTTGAGTAAAATCAGATACGTACTGTCCTTCAATTTGATGTTTCGTGCAGATACTATTCTACTGACGAATCGGGCAGGTATACCAGAAACATCGTTATTTGGCCTTAATGAGAAACATAAAAATAATATGACACTTTTTGTAAAATAATAAAAAAATGATGATATTTCTCCAAATTGCACTATGGAATAAAAAATAAAGATTGAAAAGTCGAAGGGACTGA
The DNA here is from genome assembly GCA_963969555.1 of Polydrusus pterygomalis. Classification (NCBI taxonomy): domain Eukaryota; kingdom Metazoa; phylum Arthropoda; class Insecta; order Coleoptera; family Curculionidae; genus Polydrusus; species Polydrusus pterygomalis. Next base: position 16,816,912 of record OZ018383.1, read on the forward strand.
AATATTGCATTTTAATTTAGCACACGAGAAATATTTAGGGTTTGTCCCAATTTTTTTTAAATGATTACATACAATATTAAGAAAAATAATAGTATATTAAAGTACGAGTTTCATAAGAAGCGGTTTTAGCGCCCGCGTCTATTTTAAAAAACGAGCCACGAAGTGGCGAGTTTTTTTATTGACACGGGCGCTAAAACGCCTTATGAAACATGTGCTTTATACATTTTTTTCTATTTCACCTTTTATAATCAAGAAAAATACATTTTAAAAAGAAAATAAATCCTTCAAATTTTGTAAATTTTTATGTCTAAATTTTATGTTGGTAATACTATTTTTTATCATAGGAGCCTCTGGACAACAAAAATTATTTTGCAAACTGTCATTTTTTGCTTTATTGACCCATTTTCACCACGAGATTCTAAAGTTATTTTAGCGATATGAGATTTGAAATTGGACGGAACACGTTGTGTGATCCTTGTACATTCGGTACATATACAGAGCGTTCGGAAATTCGGGAGATTTTGCTACTTTTTTTCGAATTTTAAAAGACGTGATTTTACGTCACGGCATTGCAATTTAGTATAGGGAAGATGGAAAATTCAAATAAAGTTGAAGTTAAAATCGACATTAGAAGGTTAGTAGATTGAATTTTGGATAGGATTTGGCAGAAAATGATTGCTTGAAGCATCTACAAAAGTTTGATTTATAGATTTATGCAACCAACATACATGACTGTTATCCACACAGAATAAAAAAGTAAGTTATCAAGCTAGTTTTTCTCTGCGAAAAATGGGTTTTCTCGTAAATCACAAAGGCCGCGCAAGTCAATGAAATAAAACATTTAAATGTTACCAACATCAAATAAAGAAAAAACGCGTATCGAAATAGCTTCATTACGATCCGCAAATGAGGGTCGTACTGAACTCATAATGAACGTGAAATAGAAAAATACATATTTAGGTTTGATTGCATTAACCTTTGTATATTTTTCCACTTTTAGGACGTAGCAATGCAGTGGAATACCGCGATGTTTACATAAGACTATCTACTAATACAGTAGAGGGTTTTTTCATATCACGCACGCCTTACCTTTCTTATTAATTTCAGACGGTGTATTCTTCTTCACTTAGATCAGCGTTATCCAGGTTTTAATACATCTCTTCGTGAATGTGTTCACCAGTTTTTTATTCAACGATGTAAATGTCGGTAACTGTATTTTGGAAATTCTCGTATTATTTGAGTAACTCCAAAAGATTTACTATTTCCTGTGGGAGTGGGCTGTGTGCTTACTTACAGTAATTGCATACAAATAGTGGTCGGCATTGTTTTTTAGCAACACGAATATGTTCATAAGCGGGAACGATATAAAGATATCATAACTAAACAGCGCATGCTAAACGGTCTAAATATGAACTTAATGTTCTTCAAATGTGAGTTTTATCACAAGAGCTTCTTTTTCCACTTTGTAAATGCCAACAGTTTGATGTTATTGCACTCAAAAAAATGCCTTCTATTTCTTATCTTATAAGAATTCACATACTCTTTAAAAACCTGTTTAACATGTGACAGCAACGCGCTTTCCTACTGTAAGACAACGAAAATCGCTAGACCGTTGTGCAGTGATAATATCACGGTAATTTAACCAATCGGAAATAGAAGTTTATACTACCATAGAACAGTGGCGGCTCGTGCCATTTTAGTGAAGTAGGGCCAGGTAAACCCTTAACGCCGCAGGCAAAAAAAATTTGGGTGCCACGCCCTTTTTTGTTAATAGTTCTTGCTTTTGAAGTAGGAAAAATAAGCAAAAAGGCACCTAATTTAATTTATGAATTTACAATCATATCTTGAATTTTAAAAAAATACTGTAGGTAGAGTGTACTATATAGACCGAAAGAACCACAAATCGAACGCAGTTTATAATTTGGTTTAATATGTATCTGTTTTTATCAATTTGTTCGTTTTTCTTCATTATTTCATTGTGATATGCAGAATTTAATTGAGTTTTAATGTTAATTTTACCAAGCATACTGAAATTAAATATATTGTTTAAATGTACCTTCGATTTTTCATGTGTCTTCATTTTTTCCCAGATATGGACCAAATCATCTGTACCTTTTTGGGACCAAGTTTGCTCCCCCATCAAATAAAACACACATAAAACAAAATAATCTATTAGATTTATCACAACCGCACACCCAAGTATTTTTTCCATAAATATTTCTATTAAATCAGCCGGCCGAACGAAAATTATTTAGTTTACAAACAACCTTACACGACTCGACGCGGACAAACAACTGTTTGAATTTGAAACGTCTAACGTCAAACGGTCAAACGGGGTCAAAGGGTCTGGCTACACGGAGATGTTTTCCTGCTCGCATTCAAGGTCATTTTCCAATGTTTTTTATTGGTGTGTTATGGCAATTACGTCATAACTTCGGGCCTCCCGTGTGCCTCGTCGCTTTGGCGCGAAAGCTACGTTACCGTTTTACGCATAATCGCTTCCTCAATAGATGGAAATTTGCACCCGACTGTGTTCCATTTTAAATTATTTTGCTAATTGCTTTAAAAAGGAGAATATTAATTTTAATAGGTTTTGGTAATTTGTAAAGGGCAGGACGCTGGACAGAAGGGCAGGTAGTGCCATGGCATTGTGGCTCTACCCCACGAGCCGCCACTGCCATAGAATGGTTTATAGCCATTATGGCTCTGAATACTCACAGTAAATATCAAGTTCTATTGGTGGTGTAATCTGGTTTTATATACTGTATTAGTTCCGACTGGCAGTTGTAATGAAACTTGACATTGATCATAATAATAATTGCTTGCTACAGTTAATAAAGCATATACTTCCAACTAAAAATCAGTACCTACTGTAGTTCTCAAAAATTTAAATAGCTTCAAGTGTGATATTGTTCTTGTCGTTTAACATTGCATATGATTATCTATTATGGAACATGGTTTACTGAGATGGTAAAATTCGTCCATTGATTATTATAATGTATTAAAAGTAGTTTATTATTCAACAAGACTGTGCTGCTAATGGAACTGATTACTACCAATAAAAATTTCAAATTACATTTTCGGATTCCTGATCTTTTTGGTCTTTAAACTATTATTAAACCTTTGCGATTTTGTCGGACATTTACTGTGACGTATCTACTTTAGAATAAATAATGTTAATTAGTTAAATCTTGATGTTCTTTTTGGATAAAATTTTACCTTCTTATCCCATAGTGGATTGGTATAAACGATGGAGTACCAACTTACCGACTATGTTTCTAAAATTTATATCTATATGGAAAGACGTAAATATTTTCCCTGAATAAAAATATTCCCGATTCTGAAAGGTGAATTCGACAAATCCTATATGCGTCTAAAACGTAAACCTTTGCTCTATTAGCTCTATGTTGATGCTCTAACCTCCTGAGCCCTCGCTTACAAACCAGATCAAAAGGAGCACAAAGTGGTCGTTTTATGTGCAGTACAAGATATAGAACGTGTATTTTAAAATAAATGCTGGCAGAATTTACGACATGTGTAAGGAAGCAAAAGGTTTAAAAATAATATTTACCTTTTCCTGTCTGGAAAGATACATACCGAATATTACTTACTATACTTACTATAACTTAATGGAGGGTTATTATTTAATAAAAATAATTGGCAACACAATTATAAAAAAAATTGAGAAGGCACTAAGATGTTTTTAAATTAATTACCCTGCGAACAAAAATTATTTGCATCAAAGAGGGCTTGGATTGAAAAACGTAGGGCTTGGTTTAGATCACAATGATATGGGGACGATATATCTAACCAAATCTAGGTTAAAATTTTGTCAAATTCATATTATGACATGATATGCCAAACTAATGAGTAATAAAATAAAAGTTGACAGACAAGAAAAAGAAAAATAATTACATTAATTGCTAAAATTGGCCACCGCCATGCTCCAAGTATAAATTCACACGTCTCTTTATATTTTCGAAAGTGTTGACCAGCATCTCTGGAGAAATGTTACCACATTCTTGGATTATCCATTCTTGTAATGGTTCTAAATTTGCAACTGGTGTTTTAAAAATAGTGTTCTTTAAATGAGGAAAAACGAATTAATCCATAACCGTTAAACAAGGTGATCTAGGTGGGAATTCAATGTCTGATCGAAAACTGATCAATCTGTCGTCGAAAAAATTGCGCAAGTAATGAATAGTTTCGGCGGCTTTATGGGCGGTTGCACGGTCCTGTTGAAAATATCCAAAACGTAGTTCGTCTTCAAGTAATTGCTCCACAAATGAATATTGTCCCTATACCGCTGTGCTGTAACTGTGTCATGGAAAAAAATAGGACCAACAATTCTTTTTCGGGAAACAGCTAACCAGACACCAATTTTTTGAGGGTGCAATGTGGACTCTACAAAAAAAAATGGGGATTTTCACTACTAAACATGCGTGTATTCTGAGAATTCACATAACCGGAGAGGTGGAACCAGGCTTCATCCGAAAAAAATGTCAGGTCTAATAAATCCTTTCATTCCAGTAGAGGGAGCTCCATCTACTCATTCCATTAAATTTTGGGTAAACCATTAAGAGTAATTCCTGCGTCTTTCAAAATCTGCGGCGTATATTTCTTGGAATACTTGCACTTTATAAGGAAATAAATGTAGCTGCTTCTTAAGAATAATCCTGCACGTTCCATAAGATCTTCCCAATTCTTGGGACAGGCGTCTTATACAATTTGTTTGCGTATTTTGCATTATTTCACGAGCGTTTGCAACAAGTTCTTCTGTTCTTACAGATGGTCTTCCTGCTCTTTTTTTGTGTTGAATAGAACCTGTTTCCATAAACACAGCCACGGTTCTTTTCAGGCAATGATAAAAATCCCCAGCAATAAAAGCAACGTTAGGAAAATGTTCGTGAAAATAGTTTATGCACAAACCCGGATTGTGTTGCCACTCACTATTTACTTTAACCCCGTATCGAAAATACCCTTCAACCATGAATGTTTTGTGCTGTTCCGTAAAGCCCATTGTATGAATTGTTCAAGAAATTGGAAAAGTTAGCGATGAATTACTTGTAACGACTGTCAAAGATGACGGAATAACTGATTGATTGTTAATTCAGGTAGTTTCTGACACCCAACAGGTATTAAGCTCTACGGCTAAGCATTACGTCCTTAGATGCAATGCCCTCTTTGATGCAAATAATTTTTGCTCGCACTGTACAAAGGTACACTAATCTGTAAAAAGGATCCAGTCCAAATCTACTAAATGTTGATCAAGTGCTTTTATCATCACTTCATAAAACTAAGGACGGCGGTCTTCCAGTAACTCTTGTCCATTAACATTTTATAAGGACGCATTTGACATGATTTCACTAACTTGAATGCAGACGTATGGTTTACGTTATTTTCTCTTGCAAGTTGCCGAACTGGAGTAATAAGATTTTCTTGAAGAGTAAGTCAAACGTTTAATTGTCTTTATCCATTACTCCAGGCTGCTTTCTCTGGTATGTCCCTGACGTGGCCCGCTTCACAATAACGTCTTTCGATTTTGCTAATGGTGCCTTGGGAAATTGGTGCTGCTAGATCGGGGTGTGTTTCGTGAAATAAAGCTGCTACTTCTGTTTGAGTACGCGATCTGTCGCCAAAGTCAATCATCATTAAAATTTTGATTTTGTGTGATTCAGTAAAATAACCCATTTTAGTATAGCAAAAATACTTCTTACTATAAAATAACGGGTTATGCAGCACAAAATACTACAACAGATAAGTATTCACAGCTTGTAAACGAAAAATAGTGACCATTGGAGTGCGGCATCAAGTAAACAAACAACCTTATCAATAACATGTTTCCTTTTTTTAAACAGTATATTAGCCGGGATAATAGCCGGAAAGGTATTTGCCGATTTTTAATGTTTATGCACTTGACGTATAAATTATTACACTTCGCCGCAATGTCGGAATTATCCTGTTTATTTAACAAAATGATTTATTAAGTTTAAAATTAAGTTTTGCCTACCTTCCCAAATAAAATTTTAAGATTAATTATTTTCCTGTTATTTTATTAATAAGTTTTAAAAGGTATTTCCGTCAAGCTGCAAAAGTCAAAGAAAAAATTGGTCCTTTAATCTCGTTCTTCTCTGACAGAAGGAATTTTAATTAAAGTGATAAATTATTTAATACAAGATTGTTTTTCAATTTCGACGTATTAAATTTAAATATTATGTTATTTCCAAGTTGTTTCCAGAGCTGAACTCAGATTTTTTTTTCACAACAGGTATTTAAAGGCTAGCGGTAAAATTTCCTTGAGGAATGTATTAGGCCTTTTATTAAACCGCTATAGTGGGGTATTTGTTTTACAAGGCAGAAAAACACAAGGTTTAAAGCCGAGCAACAACTCCTATAAACAAGGACACAAAAACGTGTGAGATCATAGGCGCCGACTTTTAAAAATGTGTATGGGTGCTGGAGCATGTCCATTTGAAGAGCACACGGGAAAAATGATGAATATCCAAAAATTATAAATGTTCAGGAGAGCAGTTTTTAACTTTAAATTCTCATTGTAAGCAAGTCAATTGTGTATTTATCCGGAAACCAAAACATGCATTTCCTAAATAAGATATCTTTCCGGTGCAAAAAAATGTTTGCCATCAGAGGTGCCTATCCGAAGATTTCCATAAAAATGATGAAAGTCCATTTGTTCTGTAACAAATTTGTACTTGAAAATTATAATTAGCTAATAAATAGCTAAAAATTATAATTAGCTATTATGACAAAATATGAACATTTGATATAGAACAACTCAAATATAAATATTATTATATAAATTATTTATGCGGCAAATTTTACAGGAACTGTTGTGATGTTTTACTACAATATTTGGATAGTTTTTTGATGTCTCCATATTTTTCTTTTGGCAGCGGCAAAAATCCTGAAAGAACCACAACTTTAATTTTATCAAATAGAACTATAAACTTACCAACAATGAACAACGAAATAATCTAACCTCAAAATTTTACGCACTAACAACAACAGCAGATTTACAACTGGCAATAATTTCTCTGCGTCCGCAGCGGCTTGTACTTAAATAATTGGATCCTCATCGTTCTTTCAATTTACGCATGGACCGTCATCGTTTTTCCCGTGTGTATGGTATTTTTAAATGCATTTTATGATGTGACTGCTATCGATATTCCCGTTTTTTTACATACCAAATGAAGCGGCTCTTTAAAAGGAAACATAATTTGTAAAAAAATCCATTCGTTAAAAAATAGACGTTCATCGTTTTTCCCGTGTGCTCTTTATTTTAATTTCCTTCTTGAAAGAAGCGCCGCAGGCAAATTTTTTTCAGGTGCCACGCCATTTTTGGACTATTAAAACTTAATTTGATTCTACGTTTCGATAGCCTGACCCGTAGAAATAAAGAAATTTTGCACAAATAAAAAGATTTTAAAAACTTGCTAAATAAATTTTATTAAAAATTTAAAAATTAAACACATGATTTATTAAAGTATTTATTGCTAGCACAAAACACAAATATACTGTAGTACCTATACTAGGTAGGTATATATTGTGTAATATCAACGTTACACTTTTTAAAATGGTGTTATTGAAATCAACTGTTTTTCAATGTAAACGTATTTTGGCGAACAGCTAGATTTATAAAGATATCAGCGACTTCTTTAAGGTCCAAATCATCTGCTATTTCTCGGTTTATCTGCACTACCATTTGATTATTCGGTCTTTTCTGGGTCATATTACTTCTTAAATAAGTTTTTATTCTCCGTAATGCTGGAAATGATCTTTCGGCGGTGCATGTCGATACTCGATACTGGAATAGTTAAAACGAGTTTTTACCAATTTAATAACTTCAGATTTGATATCTTTGATAGTCCAGACACACACATCTTATTATTAATAAAACCAGCAAAAAAATCGAACACATGACTGACACTATTGATAACTTAACACAACTTAGATTTTAGTTAAATGAGTTTAAATAAGGGCTTCAAGCTCCATACATACAATACATAGCAAAGACAACTCAACTCTGGGATTCCCCGAAATCCAAAGTGCGCGAAACAGAACAGCGCCCCAGCGCTGATCGGACAACAACGCGCGGACCCGTGAGATTACATAGTTGCAAAATGTTGCGTTTCCGATTTAACAGGGGTGTATCACAAATAAATATGACAGTGACAGTCATAACAACAACAACAATTATTAAATTATTAGATATTATTGCCATTGTGGTGCGGATAAAACAACTAACTTCGCACGCAATATATGCGGTTTTAAATAATAGCTTTTGTTGTGATTTTTTTCATCCTTAACTTGACGGAAATTATATTAATTAGTATGGGTGCTCCGCACCCATAATATATCCAGTATGGGTGCTTGCGCACCATAATATCGTACATGGAGTCGGCGCCTATGTGTGAGATCGTTTCTGTTAAATTAAATTTCCCAAGATTAAAAAATAACAGCGTACCTAGTAAATTTCCCAATTGCCCAAATTACTTATCAAAAATTCTAACGCATCGAAAAAGTAGGAAAGAAAAGCTCAAAGAACTAGACAAAATACAATTTCAACAAGGTATTAAAGAAAGTAAGCGTGAAATTTTTAAACATAAAGAACTAACAAGTTATAAATCATTTGAACAATGTAATAATTTGTTTATAACGTAGAGGTTAAAGGAAGAATGGTTTATAATTAATGAAAAAACTTCCAAGACCCTCTTTAAAATTAAGCATACTCCTGGTCCTTGAAGTACTTCGGCTGTTAAAATAAACAATAATTTAGAAATAAGTTCATATTTATATGGACAATCAGCCGTAGGACACGGTAAAGTTCTAGTTATTTTTTCTGTACCACAAAGTAGTTTTTAAAATATTTGTAATATTTCTTTGACAAATGTTGAGAATAAACGTTATTTAAACGTGTTAAAATTGCGTTAAACTAACGTTTATTCTAAAAATATGTAAAGCACTCTGTATTTCACCTGATGAGTCATCTCGTCAAAGATTATATTTATCGTAGCCAAATAACTAAGGAGCCCTCCGGGAGCAGGCCAAGAGTAGAGGAGTATTATAAAATCACCTTGATACGTCTTTTTTGATTAATGACTCACCTGGCTTATTCTTAAGTCAAACAAATCGTACCTTTGCCGCCGTTCCAAACCTAAAATTATCGACAATAAACTCTCTTAAACTAAATTTGCATAAAACATTAATATTTCACCTGCGCCGTCCCGCCAGAGAATGTATGTATAGTGGCTTAAGAACTAAGGAGCACTAAAATGCACAAAACACCAACTAAGAGAAACGTTATTTGTATGTTAATTGAACGAAACGGGAATGACGTTTAACCGATCGCCATGTTAGGTGGCAGGGGGTGAGGAAGGCGGGGGAAGGCTTAATTTTAATTGCAGGTTAGTAAATTAATTTTTTAATGTTTGTTTACTTTGCTTTTTATTTTCTGAGACAAATTATGTTTATTCAACGATTAAAAACAGCAAAGCAAACAACATTAAAAAAATTAATTTACTATAAAAAACAATAAGACTTTTCTAGAAAAAAAAACGACCATATTTTGTTTATAATTTATTTCAAGTTTAGATCAAAAAGATCTTAATGCAGAAGGCATAACTTCCAATGAGTCTAACACAAGACGAATTTCTAATAACTATATGAACTTCTGGTACGAACTAGTTACGGAACATTGTACTATCAAAAATAAAAGTTTCCTAAGGGATTAAAGGTGGTATTCACAGTCGACTAACTTCCTGGGCCTGTACAAAAATATAAGCCAAGGAAGCATCTAAGGTATCCACCAGTGATTCTTATATCACCCTTCTTAGTAGTTACAAGTTTAGAGTCACAGTGGTGTCGTTCAACGGCTTCCTTGCCTATGCTTTTCAATTTTGCACTATAGGGCTGGTCATTATTAAAATTAGGTCTTCATGTGGGGCAAGTCTTAATCCGGTGGAGGTCAACATTGGGCTAGTCTTGTAGGTGTGCATTAACATGAAACAAAAAAAAAAATGGGCAGAATAATCTCATACATTAGTAAAATGTTTTAAAACAAGAATTATTTTTAAATAGAAACTGAGAAAATTGTTTAATTGGTTTTAAATCTTTTATAACTGGGGTCATTAACTTTACTTTTATTAAAAATGTTATGCTTTTTATAGTGTCCAGCACTTAAAGTTTGATTTTGAGTATTTTTATCTCTTAAATATTTGTAAACTGTTAATCGAACATATAATTTAACAATTTCATTACATATGTCGTGTTGCTCACAGAAGTTAAATTTTTAAAATTCATTTTCATAAATATCTAAAAATGTATCTTCTAAGTGAGCAATGCACTATTATTAAGGAAACGATACAATTTCTCGTGGAATTACATCGAGTAAGCGAACTAGTTTGTCACTGGCATAAGTAAGTCTAGTATTTTCATCATATTCTTTAAATGAAACACATAAATACTGATTAGTAACGTCGCTAGAATAAAAATTAGCAAGTTTCACAGTCAGGTACAGACTTTCAATTTCCAAGGTTATAAAAAATCATCCCTCCAAGAAACATTATTTGGAAGTAAAAGAAATATTCTCGGATGCAATATTTTTAGCTTAATAATAATATTACAATCTTTAGTACTTACTCAGAGAAATACTAAGAACTTCAGTGACATTTTTAACATAAATAATAATGCCGGTGCGATAAAAATCACAAAAAAAATAAAACATTTCCACAAGGCGGTCTAAAAAAAGAAAGGTTACGAAAACGAAACGTCAGCGATGTCAAATTTTAATCGCACGTACGTCTCAATTGCTTTTGCACATACGTTCAAATATGGCCAGGTGGCTGACATATCCGGTGGCAAGATGTTGCGGGTTGCCCAATCCCACCTTCATCCCCGTGCTAAAATGTCATACCGGGCCTTCTCACGATCCAGACGGAAAACCACCCATAAGCCTTCTTGTAAGCCTTTTAATTATGCAACCACATATGCTCAGACGTCGATTAACTATTTATGAAGACATAGTGCCGTAACACACTTAATCCTTTTACTTATTTATTATACATAGGTCCTTAAACCTCGCGATGCTAGAATAGACTTTTAAAAAAATAGTCACCCCTTAAATATTCATCTGTTTGTACCAACGGGAAGTGGAGTATTGATGTTTTAATACAATAATAAAAAACGAGGCTGTAACAAGATAGACTTTTCATAATTTTTATCGTAACAAGCCGACAATACATCAAATGCGAAGGAACCACTTGAAAATATACACCTATATTTACTCTAGAATAATAAGCTGTAACCAGGGTGTGTCATGTAACAGTGGTCAATACCAATTTTCTTATTTTAAATGCAACACCCTACCCTGTATATTATTCAATTTTTGGATTCTTCAGGAAAGTTTAGACATATTTCATGTACAATAATATCCTATACCTATCTTCAACTGTTTCGGAAATATTAAGTGTTTTTAGATTTATTGCAAAAATTAACAACACACTTAAAAACTCATACTGTTTATTTCTTAATAATGTTAAAAACAAAAAAAAACATGAATGCAGGATATGTTGAAAATGCTCGTCGCGAACGTCCTGGCCACATCCTAATCTTAAATAGGAATTTCTTCTTATGTTACTGAACATCTCAGGCGTGACCGATCTAATCGCAAGCGTTATTCGTCTTCTTAAGTCAGCTAAGTCGAGGGGTTTAGTTTTGTATACAATATTTTTGACATAACCCCATAAGAAGAAGTCTAATGGCGTCAGATCAGTGGATCGTGCTGGCCATTCCATCGATCCACGCCTCCCTATCCACCGATTTGGAAATACTCGGTCGAGGTACTGCCGGACATTGATTTGGTAATGGGGCGGTTCTCCATTTTGCTGAAACCATATCATATTCGCTGGAAGTTGTAGGTTTGCTGAATCAGGATATAAGTTTGTCAAAGTTGGCAAAACGTTATTTTAGAGCAGTGCTAAATAATTATCGCCATTTAAATTGCCATTAATAAAAAAGGGACTTATGATATGATCTGCAACTATTCCTGCCCAAACATTAGCCTTTTTAGGATATTGCGTATTAGGCTGGGCCGAAAAAGTGAAAAATTGGAAATTGCAAATGGCATAGTTGCCAATATCTGACTATACATCTAAAAGTAATTTGTGGAAAATTTTATTAAAATCCGTAAATGTTTAGCCGCGCCCCTGTGACCTTGAAAATGAGTAAAAAGGCAGATTTTTCAATATTTAATATTTTTTAAATCCAAAATTATAATTTTTTTGTGACTTCTTGTGGATGTGGGAATGTGTATAAAAATAATTTTTTCAATAAAATATTTTTCTGTTGGATAGAAATTACAAATTTGTCCTCAAAATCTTCATTTACACGTAATTTAACGTTTTCAGAGACAAATTTGTGATTTCCATCCAACAGAAAAATATTTTATTGAAAAAATTATTTTTAAACACATTCCCACATCCACAAGAAGTCACAAAAAAATTATAATTTTGGATTTAAAAAATATTAAATATTGAAAAATCGGCCTTTTTACCAATTTTCAAGGTCACAGGGGCGCGGCTAAACATTTACGGATTTTAATAAAATTTTCCACAAATTACTTTTAGATGTATAGTCAGATATTGGCAACTATGCCATTTGCAATTTCCAATTTTTCACTTTTTCGGCCCAGCCTATTGCGTATGTTCTTCTCTAATCACACTGTATAATAATATAGAACTCTTCATGCTCCACGTACTTAATCAGTTATTTGGTGTATCTATTTTCCAGAGTGAGTGAAGAAAACTCCTTATTCCATAATAGTACACTTCTGTACAAAATAAATCTGGCAATTCCTATAGGATCAACAAAAAACATTTTTTGCGAAGCGGCCCTAATCGGAGATGATTCCGTGAAAAATGTACCTTTAGCCCAAAAGCGCTAAATGATACATTAAGCATTCTCCAGACGATCCATTACTGGGCCAGCCGTTAGACTTTCTACGGATTTTACTCCCGCCTTGGGAAAAATAATGTATCATTCACACTTACTCCCGTCTACGTTTATTTGTCGCCATTATCTTATAGTACCGTTTTCCGAAATACAATTTTAGCCTAGTTTTAGCCCCATAAAAATATTTCTTTTTGTTCCGAATTTTTTTATTAACGGCAAATTGAATTTATACGATGGGCGAAAAATGTATACTGGAAATAAGAAAAGTTCCTGGATTGTCGTACATTTTGACCTATCCAAAATATGCCCTGCTTGCCTTTAAAATATGCAGTTATTTGCATTTTTTCACCAAATATGCATACTGATATTCTTTAATTTATTATAGTAAAATAAGCACATTGGGTTCCTAAAAAATATGTTTATTTTTAAAAAAATGAAAAAAAAAAACAAAGAAAAAGAAGAGTAAACAATTTTTTAACCTAAAATTGTATATTTACATTTATCTTAGCATAGCATAAAACAAAGTCGCTGTCGCCCGTCTGTCCCTATATGTGCTTAAATCTTTAAAACTACGCAACGGATTTTGAAGCGGTTTTTTTTAATAGATAGAGTGATTCAAGAGGAAGGTCTTTATGTATAATACATGCATAATATTGTAGAGAAACACTGATAAGTTTAGAGGTTTGTTCGGGTTTGTATTTATAAATCTTGACGTGATGATGAGCTCGCCTTATTATCTCAGAGAAAGCGACGTCGTATTATGCCGGACTGCACCGCAGGCCGGGTACATGCTAGATACTAAATATTTTTTAAAATTTTCAACAAAAAAAGATTGTCTTTTATTATTAAAAATATGTTTATACAAAGAGAAGCTTCTTTAAACATCTACTGATGTAATCATACAACACTGCAACTTAAGTAGCAAAATATAAGGCCAAGATACAACTTCGTTGGATGGTTTACCCCCATAAATGCTTTTTACTGCAGTTAAATATTTAACTCCTTTATTGTTTTTTACAGTTATAACCAATTTGTTCCTTACTCTATCTCCTACTTTACCGGGAATGTTGTTACATTTAGCGAAAAAAGTTTCAACAATAATAAACGAGGCTCTTAAACTTAAATTTCTACAGAAGTATGTATTACAAGTCGACATCCTCAAAATACACTCCAGAACCGGCTCCGCGCCATTTTTGTTGTTGTGTTTTTCGTTTTCTTTGTGGATTTCTTGATATGTGTGAAGTTAGCAACGTTTATCAGTACCGTTTATGCAGCAACGACATTTTTTTAAGGTACGTCTGTTAAGGTAACGCCTGTAGCGTTTGTAAACGAATATTAATTTTTTAGTGGCGAAGATTGAAATTCTACCATTTGGATTTGTCGTCATTAGTAAACTACCCCATAGAGCTAAATTACCTGCCATATACGAATTTCCAAAAACACGGAGAAAAAAAATTACAGGATAAAAATTTCGAAAAGTAGCGTTTGCAAACGAATTTTAATTTTTTTAGTAGCAATGATTGAAATTCTACCATTTGGATTTATCGTCATTTGTAAACTACCCATAGAGGTAAATTACCTGATACGAATTTCCAAAAACGCGGAGAAAAAAAGTTACAGGATAAAAACTTCGAAAAGTAGCGTTTGTAAACGAATTTTAATTTTTTTAGTAGCAAAGATTGAAATTCTACCATTTGGATTTATCGTCATTAGTAAACTACCTTATAGAGGTAAATTACCTGCTATATACGAATTTCCAAAAACCCGGAGAAAAAAAGTTACAGGATAAAAACTTCGGAAAGTAGCGTTTGTAAACTAATTAAAAATTTTTTGGTAGCAAAGATTGAAATTCTACCATTTGGATTTATCGTCATTAGTAAACTACCCCATAGAGGTAAATTACCTGACATATACGAATTTCCAAAACCTGGAGAAAAAAAGTTACAGGATAAAAACTTCGAAAAGTAGCGTTTGTAAACGAATTTTAATTTTTTTAGTAGCAAAGATTGAAATTCTACCATTTGGATTTATCGTCATTAGTAAACTACCCCATTGAGGTTAAATTACCTGCTATATACGAATTTTCAAAAACACGGAGAAAAAAAGTTACACGATAAAAATTTCGAAAAGTAGCGTTTGTAAACGAATTTAAATTTTTTTAGTGGAGAAGATTGAAATTCTACCCCTATGGGGCAGGTAACTAATGACGATGAATGCAATCAGTTAGATTTTTTACTGTGTATGTCAAGAAATAATATTATTTAAAAGATGGCCAGTGTTTCTTTTTGTTGTTGCGAAGGAAGCTTTTAAGTGCTCCTTGTGTCGTCCATGAATTTTTCTTCTTTATCACAAAAATCGTCTTCCTTTTTAAGGAGCAAACAGGTATCTTTTCAGCCCCGATAAGCCGTTGTTTACTCAGTGTCAGGCGTCTTCTTATTTGCAATAAAAGTTTCTTTATCGTAGATTCAATATTTGATTTTATATAAAAACGTGTGTAAATATTTTGCTCAAAACAAGAATCGTACCCCCATTTTCATACTGAAAAAGAAAAAGGTGTAATATATTGAAAAAAGCATGTCAGCATCCGGGAAAAGAACGTCTTTTATAATATAATTGAAAAAAAAAGTTGAAAATAAGCCGATCTAACTGACGTAGACGTTTTATATGCTTATGTACAGGGTGTCCCAAATTCGAGCCTCATCATGGGGATCTCGGAAACTATAAGAGATACAGCATCGGTCAAATTGTGGCAAAGTTGCGCAATTTCGTACTGAGCAATATCATAAAAAAATATCTGAGCTATCTTTTTAGTTTTTGAAATTTTTGCAAAAAACTAAACTTTTGAGTTTTGGTTTTTTTAAATTGCTCGACTTATTTTATCCGCTACAGAAAAACAAGCACAACTTTTTACGCTCCATATTGTGACGTTTTTAGAATTTCGTTACAACATTTCGTTTTTGTGGAACTATTATCAACTTTAATTTTCTAAATACGGACCTGCATTTTTTATTTTATTTTTTGATAGCCCTTTAAGCCCTGAATTCAACCATGTACCACACTTAATTATATTTAGACGTTTTGATGTCATTATTACATCTTCAGGAATGTGATAATTATTTTTAAATACGGCCCTGGTGTTAGTTGTTAGATTGAAATATCGTTTAGCGGGATTTTGGTGGGTGGCAAAAACTGCCTAATTTAGACACCTTACATGTTACTGTTGTTTATTTTGTTTAGAGTAATAAATTATGTAGGAAATAAATTAAAAAAGAAAAGAAGAAGAACAGAAACAAAAATTAAAAACCTTATTTATATTAGGTATTCAAACAAGTGTCCGCGCTCTTGAATGCATTTCTGAGTAAGCCTCCGCAATTTAAATATTGCCCGCTGAATAACTCTCGCAGGGATTGCCCTGACTTCTCGGATTAAGTTCCGTCGTAACATATTAATGTCGCGTGGTGTATTACGGTACAGACGATTTTGTAGGTACCCCCAAAGGAAATAATCCAGCGGATTTAAATCAGGACTTCTTGCTGGCCATCGTATAAATCCACGATTTCCAATCCATTTATTGGGAAAAACTTGGTTTAGTAACTCCGTAACCACTCTACCATTATGTGGGGGAGCGCAATCTTGCTGCCACCATAAATATCTTAATAGCTCCAAAGGCTCGTTATCTAATGCCTCACAATATCGAGCGTAAAAAGTTGCCTTAACAATGTTGTGCTTGTTTTTCTGTAGCGAATAAAATAAGTCGAGCAATTTAAAAAAACAAAAACTAAAAATTTTAGTTTTCTGCAAATATTTCAAAAACTAAAAAAGATAGCTCAGATATTTTTTTGTGATATTGCTCAGTACGAAATTGCGCAACTTTGCCACAATTTGACCGATGCTGTATCTCTTATAGTTTCCGAGATACCCATGATGAGACTCGAATTTGGGACACCATGTACAGTACTGTCCTACTATTGTTTTGCGGCTCATTTTGTATATACGTGGTGTTTGGGGAGGAACGGACAATATTTTGGATGTGTTCAGAGGGTGAAAATAAGAGCAATAAACCCATATGTTTTAGTTCGGTTCTCAACCATTTCTGAAATAATCGGTTCTGAATTTTTTTTTTATTGAAATAATGAAAGAGGCTTCAGTTTTAAACGTCCGATACATTTTGATTGATAGTTTTGACATGCATAGTAGTTGTCAGTTCATATTGAGCGTATCGACTTGAACCAGATTTTCATACTTACGGTGCCCCACACATTTAGTCACAGGGAGTATGCCGACATGATATGATATCGTGTATGGTTACTGTAACGGTAGTGCGAGGCGCGCAGTTAATGAATATCGACGTCGTTCTCCAAATCGAAGAGTTCCTAATAGAAGAGTTTTTCAAAAAGTATTTGCAAGTGCTCAGGAAACTGGAATGTTTCCAAGCATGAGAATTGTTTCTGAAAAAGTGCAGGGTCTAGATGTGGAAAATGTTCTGGATATTGTCGCAAAGAACTCAGGTATAAGTACGAGACGGGTTGCAAATTAACTTCATATACCATCACATCTAGCCGTATGGGAGTCACTTAGAAAAAACGGTTTAAAACCTTTTCACGTTCAACCCGTCTTCTAGATGGTGATCTTGCTTCAAGGGTACAACTTTGTGAATGGATCCATCAAAATGGAAGTCTGCACAAATAAATTTTATTTAGCGATGAAGCCAAGGTTACTCGTGATGGAATTAATAATTGCCACAATGAACATCGGTGGTCAGATCGACATTCATTCAGTATTAATGTCTAGTGTGGAATGCTCAACGACCAGTTGTTTGGCCCATTTGAAATGTATGGACGTCTTACTGGAGAAGGATATTTACGGTTTTTGGAAGACCATTTGATATACATTTTGGATGATGTTTAGTTAAATGTTCGGGTTGTCAACGAATGTACTACCAACATGATGGAGCCCCACCTCATTTTAGTGTCCGTGTGTGAAATTTCTTGAATTATCGTTTCAACGCTCACACCTTATACTAACATAAAGCAAAATTATTTAGAAATGAAAGAATCTGGTACATTTTAGAAAAACTAATGCAGTAACTTTGTATCTATATTCTGATTATTTTTTAATAAAACCACCAACATTTTCCACTATCTTTCAATATTATAGCGATGTTTCTTTTAAACGTTATAGCACTGCCCATAACAATAAAAACGTAATAACAATTTGCCATTTAGATCTATCGACACTATTTATATCTAAACTTAAGCAGAGTGTAAAGTTCAAATAAAAGTGTGTGTTTATTGCAGAAAAGAGTCGTTAACGCTTTGAAATGGGAGTTATAAATCTTTATTTACCGATCTGAGCAATAACTTCTGCTATACTGAAACTTTTATTGTTTTCTCATCTATCAAAGTAAAAAGTGGACGGCATGGGAGTTTATTTATGTTTTTTATTAAGTTTAAAACACAAAGTATACTTAAAGAATTCCACCTCTGGTCATTGAAGTTAACGACGATGAAGCAAAGATAGACAAATCTTGCACCTAGCCTATATCTCACTGTCTATAGAGGACATTGTATCATATGACATGTCTAACCTAACATTTTCTCGATAGAGTCTTTGTATTTTTGGTTGCCTGCTCTAACTACAAGCCGTAAGAAAATGTGTTTGTCCTAGAAGATG
Organism: Polydrusus pterygomalis; assembly: GCA_963969555.1. NCBI lineage: Eukaryota > Metazoa > Arthropoda > Insecta > Coleoptera > Curculionidae > Polydrusus > Polydrusus pterygomalis. The sequence continues at coordinate 16,835,551 of OZ018383.1, forward strand.
AGCAGTACTTAACGTTGCCACGTTCTGTATATTTTCTAGCGATTATGACATAAAAATATACTATTGAATATAATTTGTTATTAAAAAGTGAATATTGTTTCATATCGGACAAGTGTGTAACAGTTTTTTATATTAGAATGCACAGGGATCCAAGCACAATGGATACCCTGAGGCGGGTAGACCACGACGGCCGTTTCGTCCTTGTTAGGACTCTACGGGCAGCCATAATTCAAGCAATCCCGACAACGGCGGTAAGATGGAATAAAAGTCTTTTTGCAAAATCAAAGCGGTCATCAATAATACACCGTATCGCCATCCCAACGGAATTAACTCCAATATAAAAGGCAGTCAGACTGGTAATAATCGAAAGGTAGAAAACTAAATAAACCACGAAGTGCATCACAATCCAGTATAGGAAACGCTATTTGCGTTTTTACCGGAACATCTGCCGTTTTGCAGACTGGAAACAGATCAACGCCGGCACCCACTAGAATGCGCGGAATCCGTTTAAGGAAAGCCATAAAAGTGTTTAGAAGATTATATAGTGTCGGCGGGTGTCTACCTTTCGATTACCAGTGTGACTGCCTTTTATATTGAAGTTAATTCCGTTGTAACTATGGTATATTGATGACCGCTTTGATTTTGAAAAACGGCTTTTAATACATCTTACCGCCGTTGTGGAATTGTCTGTACAATGGCTACCCGTAGAGTCCTAACAAGGACGAAACGGCCGTCGTGGTCTACCCGCCCCAGGGTGCTTGGATCCCTGTGTATTCCAATATAAAAAACAGTTACACACTTGTCCGATATGCGACAATATTCACTTTTTAAATATTTTTTCCGACGCTACAATAATATAATCTTTTAAGCCATCTGCTACGTTACAGAATTATTCTGTTCGATGGCGACTGAATTGTTTGGGTTTTTCTGCGTTTGAAATGTTTGAGAGGAGATGTTTTTTTTCGTCCAAGAGCTCATTGTAGCGCTACTGGACATTTCTCCAGGGATTTACCAGCCCAACAAACATAACAAAAAAGGAAATTAAAACTGAGATACATTTACTCCCTTTCCTGAAACAACAAATTTCTCGTGGCATTTAGAACATAATTTGGGCGTTCAGACTGCGGAAATAATTTTTCTTTGTTATTCTGAAATTGTACCTTTTTACCGCTCATCCAGATCCTTTTGAATTGGTATTAATAAATATTTAGGTGTTGTAATTTTCGAAAAGGGAAGTTCGACCCTTTTTTTGCTCGAGGAAAATAAAGAGACCGAGAAATATGGCATTGTTGTGTTTAATGCCTTTTTTGTTACAAAAAGTAGGCATTTCTAAATTAAGGGGAAGTTGTAAAATGCTTTATGATAAACGGATGCGATTAGGCTCGGCAATTTCTAAATTTTAATATAGTAACTTTCGATTTCTGTTTTTACACCCTTTCAAGACGACATATTGGGAAATTTAATTTAATAATTACAAATAACTTTTTTTTATATAACTACTAATATTGTGTGCATTGTCTAAGCCACAATGTGATATATATTTTAACTTTCCTTGGTTAAAGCAAAAAATGTCCTTCATCTTCTGCACTCGGAAAAAAGCCTTCTATTCCGTATAAGAATACACATAGTCTTTATACAACTGTTTAATACTATAATGTGACAGCAACGCGTTTTCCTACTGTAATATAACGAAAATTGCTAGACCGTTGTGTAGTGATTATATTACGGTAATTTAGCCAATAGAAAATAGGAGTTATTGCTACCATAGAGTTGTTTATAGTATTTATTGTTCTGAATACTCACAGTAATTATCAAGTTTTATTAGGGGTGTAATATGGTTTTATATACTGTATTAGTTTCGACTGGCAGTTGTAAAGGAACTTGACATTATTCATAATAATATTTGCTTGCCACGGTTAATAAAGCATACACTTACCACTAAAAATCAGTACTGCATTTCTCAAAAATTTAAATATCTTTTAGTGTGATATTGTTCTTGCCGTTTAACATTACATATAATTATCTATTATGCAACATGGTTTACTGCGATCCTAAAATTCATCTATAGATTATAAAGTCCAATACTTATAATGGGTTATGCCAAATAACAATCTTCTATTGCCTTATCTGATATGCAAAGTTTAAGAAAACTAAAATACAAAGTAAAAATAAATTAATTGAAACAGGTAATGATACGATCGATAATAGACAGGACAGCTAGAAGACTGCGAACAACGATGTGACCTGCCCAACAAATACGTTAAAACTAATAATACGGGGTGCGGCGACTGCCGATCGCTACGAACCCCCACCATTGCCTTGTGGATTATAGGTTATAACGGATACAATTCGTAGTTGGGAACGCTGTTTCTGGGAACAGAATGCGTATCATTGAGAAGATACAGTTTATTTATTAACAAAATTGCTGTATTAAAAGTAATTCATTATTCAACAAGACTGTGCTGCTAATGGAACTGATTACTACCAATAAAAACACTGTTCTAGCAAATCTGGAATTGATATAACACTAAAGCGGGTTTGATATACTAGCAATTTATTTAATATTATGGGTTTCAAAAAAATAAGCTCTCAATGCAAACTATGTCTTAGCAAACCCGTTGTATTATAATATGTATATTTTCCTCAATGTGCTACTTTTTATTCTTTATATTTTCCTTCTTCTTCTTCTTCTTCTTCTTCTTCTTCTTCTTCTTCTTCTTCTTCTTCTTCTTCTTCTTCTTCTTCTTCTTCTTCTTCTTCTTCTTCTTCTTCTTCTTCTTCTTCTTCTTCTTCTTCTTCTTCTTCTTCTTCTTCTTCTTCTTCTTCTAAAATAAAAAAAAAAACTATTTTAAAACATTGTAGAGAAAACACCAGTAAATGTCAATAACAGAGTTAAAAAAATTGGTCAAATTTGTTTTTAAAGGTAATACTGACAATATTATAAAAATATTTGCAGATATCTTCATTATTATGATCCATATACGTATTATTTATTTTAGGAATAGGAATATATTTGTTAAATAACTTTGGATAAACTGCATGAAAATTATTAAGCTTTTGCATGTTAGTTTAGCTTATAGAATTCTTAAAAACGTACCCACATTCTTAGTCGATAATAAATAAGGGAGCAAATATTTGACCAACATTAATTTTGCATGGGATTTCCTATATTGCACCAGAATAAGTATTACCCTCTATATAATATGTATAATCGAGCTCTAAATAACAATAAACCCAAATATTAGAACTTATAGCTGCCTTTTTTTTAGATTTTATGTCAATTGTTTGGGTCGTTAATTTCGAATATACAATCCAAATATAATATAATTTATTTAATTCTGTTGTGTCATGTTTGTAGTCTCGTTCACTTAAACTGTTAGTAGTTATTTTATAATCGCGGAAACAAAAAGCGATTGTTCGTCGACGTAGCTTCCATTATTCGAGTTGATTGTGGTTGAGAAATCTGTTTAATTATCCCTTGGGTACGTTACATTTACATCCATCCGTTACATCCACCTGAAGTTTTAGTTTCACAAGACTACAAATAACAAAATTTTGGTGATTGCAAAATTATTTGCATAACTGGGTTACGTCTACGTGAAACAACACTATTTATTTTACAAACTTGATACTTTAACAAGCCTGTCTAACTTTTCCTAACAAGTTTGTTTCTTAAGTTTTAATTAATAAAGTATGATATCACGTTTAGGTTATGTGTCATGATAATTTCACCCTAGATATTTATTATATGCGAGAGAAGGGATGGCATTATCTCTCATATTTCGTTTAGTACCAATGGTAATTCAAGCTAAAGATATAAATTTTAATTTATTTAAGAGAACTAGTTAATAAATTGGTGTTTACCATTTTACCAAAACAGTTAACGCAGTAGTGTTAACACAGTGTGTACTTTTAAAGCCTAATCCATATCATAACCGAGCATTTTAAGTACAAATAACCATATATAGACATAAATGTAAATGTTTTAGAATCTTTAACATAGGAACTATGGTGTCGCACCGGGTTCTGTTCTCGGATCACTACTATACTTGTTATACGTACACAATCTGAAATACACCAACTTTATAGCAAAATATTTCAAGTTTGCAGATTACACAGTGCTTATATACTCCGGGAAAAGTGAAAAACAACTCAAAGAAACTGTCAATAGCGATTAAGTAAAGTATTTCAATTGGCCATGTTATAATAAATTATCTATAAATGTCCAGAAAACAGTGTTTATGGTTATTAAACAGAAAAGTAAACCGCCATCCAATCCCCAAATTAAAATTAATGAAACAAATCTCAAAAGGGTAACTGAATATAAATAAATACCTGAGACTCACTATCACAGATGATCTCTCCTGGAATAACCATATAAGGGGTGTGACAAACAAAATAGTTCCCATGTTGGGCTCTATTAGAAGATGGGCTCACCAACTCAATAAAAATCAAGACAGCTTCTGCACAATAGTTTTGTAGAACCACACATACGATACCCGATGCTCTGCTGGGAAAATGCAAGTGCTAGACAACTGGATCCAGTGGCGCAACCAGAAATTTAGTTCGGGGGGAGGCTTTAACCCTTTGCGCCGAAGGCTAAAAAAATTTTCGCTGCCACGCCCTTTTTTGGGTAAAATACGTACGATTGACAAGAGCGACAGCCCCCTAAAACTTCTGCAATAAAACGCCGCTGGCCCTAACTAAATATTTATGAAAAAAAAATTAGAGATTTCATTTTAATTGGTAAAAATGTATTTAAAATAAGTAACGCATATATATTAATCATACTTATACTAAAACAAAACAAAAATCTTATACGATAAGTTGTAAGTAATCACTAATAATACTAATATTAAAGTAAAGTTCTTCGTTTTGTTTTTGCCTTTTCATCCAGAATTTCTTCCATGGTAATATCAATATCGTGGTTCGCATAAAGAACTGCCAAACCATTTAATCTGTCCTCTTCCGTGGTGCTACGCTGATATGTCTTTAAATATTTTAAATTTAAAAAGGACCTTTCAGATGTGGCGGTTGTAATACGCAAAGTTTAAAAACTTTGTAAAAGCCTTTTTATTCACATTCGGAATTCGGAATACACTTTGTTCAAATATTCCTTCAGTTTTTGTTTTTGCATTTTTTATACCACAGCTCAAGTTCAGCTTTTATCATCGTTTTAATGGAAAACTCTTCATGGAACTCATTCTTGTAGAAGCTGTGAAGTTTCAAAAAACATTTAAATTGACTATCAAAATCTTGATTATCTTATGGAAAGAGGCATTCAAAATTTTGAAGGGTTTCTTGATGTTTTAAAAACCGATCCTCGAGATTTGCTATGAGGCCATCTAAAAACGGAATAAAAATTTGTATTTTAAAATACTCAGCAGCGGAATCGGTTTTATAACCAATCTTTGTGTTTGTCTTGGCGGTAGTATATAATATAATAGTAATTAATAACTACACTTGTTTGCCTCTTAGCATTTAATACCTATCTCCATAGATCGTCTTTAATTGGAGCTGAAATCAAAATTTGCCCTCGATGCCAGGACGAAGAAAAGACGTCGTTGAACTTCTATCAAGTTTTTGGCTTGGCAATTCTTTGAGAAAGTTATCCTCTCGCCTGGAAATACATCCCGACCATCGTAATGAGGTCGAGAAGGTTCGATGAGAGCAGAGGTAGTTAAAGGTAAATGGGGAAGATTCAGTGACAAAAAGGGTCGCTTTAATCTACTTGCTAAGTTGCTGAGCCTTTCCACAACTACTAGTAGGTACTACTATTACTAATGGAACGGCTCGGAAATGTGCCAGATCATCATTAAGGTGCTGAAAAATGCTTTAGCATTGCAGAAGTAAGTCTATATTTAACATAATACCGATACATATTTCTATATGATTATATTTTGGTAAATTAATTTTAAAAAGCCACATAGAAATAATGGTCTTAAGGCCTCTAGACTGCTGATGCGCTCGCCAAGGAGGGCGCAAGCATGTCTGTCGAACTAGCAGAGAATACTGTGGCTAGACCACTGGGATCAGTCAAAGAAGAGATAGATCGAATAGGTAAACACTTTGCGCAAAGCAGATGGACAACTTGTAGCATCTCCAGGCAATTGTGGCCCTTACTTGATAACAGGAAAACCGCAGCGCTATTACAGTACAGTCGGAAGGACCTAAGAAACATCACTGCCGTAATCACCGGACATCGCCTATTCGGTAAACAAGCTGAACGTATGCAAATACCAACTAACGGCTTATGTAGAAGTTGCAGAGATGAAGAAGAGGACAACAGTATTCAGCATTTCTTGTGTAAATGTCCCGGCCTCGCGAGAAAAAGGTTCAATGCACTGGACTGGGCGAACCATTTTTTAATGATCTGGAGGAAGTGAGCAGCCTGCAACTGGATCGACTTACTAAGTTTATTAACAGCAGTGGCTGGTTTGATTGAGCTGTCAAGATTATTTTACGATCGCGTTAACCATCAGGTAGCTGATGCAATTAGGTTCCGCGGAACATGTGTGGTACCACAGCGGTCCTTATAGGACTACGTGTGACTGTCTGGACAATGCCCGAGGTCTGCCACTCTAACCTAACCTAAGGCCTCGACAGACTATGCACGAAGGAGTTCCCAATAAGGGCGATAAAAAGGCGTGATTTTTTTTTATCATCGGTAAACAACAATCTGATGAGGAGCAGATTAGGTTTTACGTGTTCATACGAAATTAGCTGTTGGCGTTTTTACGAACGTAAGATCGTCAACAACAAAATTATAAAATAAATTATGGACTTTAAGATAAACGTAGTTACTGGCTCTTGCCGAAAATCTTCCAATAACGCCTTTGAAACTTTTAATTACTATAAAGTTTTAGCGGAGGAAAAGTAATTAACCGGAATTAATTATTTGCTAAGGCCATAAAAAGTTTTGTTGCAATTTGGGTTTAACAGCCTCGGTTATAAAGGATACGTAAAGAAGCACGGTAAATTTTTAATTCTGCTCATTTTATTATGCAGAGTTTGTGTACGTTTGAAACATAATTATGGTGTTTTCTTTGTAATCCTGGCTCTAACTTCGTAAGTAAAGTTGTGTACATCACACGGGCGATTGCACCTCCAGCCTGGTCATGGGAAATCCCATGTAAATTTTGCTAAACTTAAATATTGGCTCCTCTTTTAATTTTACAGCAAAATTGTATTGGACTTTTTTGTAGGTCCTGGGATGACGGACTTGCACACCAAATTTGATAAATTTCTAATATGCCAATTAAAAGTTATTCAGAAAAGAACTCTTAATAATTAAATATTTTACAGTATTTAAGAAAAATATCCCAACAAACAAGTATAGTCTAAAAAAGGTGACTTTTGCCTAAGTTTTTACTATAAAGCCCGACAGGCCACTTTAGATAGTCAGAAGTTAGTAATTTATACCACTTTATCACCTAGTGGGAAATAAAACCAAGGTAATAAACTGGTAAGAAACACCTGTCATTAGGAGAATTGGGCTTCATAGACGAGGCCAACCCAACAAACAATTATTATAGTCTAAAAAAGGTGACTTTTACCTAAGTTTTTACTCTAAAGCCGGACAGGCCACTTTAGATAGTCAGAAGTTAGTAATTTATACCACTTTATCACCTAGTGGGGAATAAAACCAAGGTTATAAACTGGTAAAAAACACCTGTCATTAGGAGAATTGGGCTTCATAGACGAGGCCAACCCAACAAACAATTATAGTAAAAAAAAGGTGACTTTTACCTAAGTTTTTACTATAAAGCCCGACAGGCCACTTTACATAGTCAGAAGTTAGTAATTTATACCACTTTAATACCTAGTGGGGAATAAAACCAAGGTAATAAACTGGTAAGAAACACCTGTCATTAGGAGAATTTGGCTTCATAGACGAGGCCAACCCAACAAACAATTATTATAGTCAAAAAAAGGTGACTTTTACCTAAGTTTTTACTATAAAGCCCGACAGGCCACTACATAGTCAGAAGTTAGTAATTTATACCACTTTATCACCTAGTGGGGAATAAAACCAAGGTAATAAACTGGTAAAAAACACCTGTCATTAGGAGAATTGGGCTTTATAGATAAGGCCAAGTAGTCTTCTTCGTGGTAGTAAAGAGGTGTTTTTACCTGTATTTATCCTTTGTCCGCCTATGTTGGGTCTGTTATGGGCTATGAAGTTTATAGAAAACCATAACCACAATTTTAGAAAAAGAAGAAAATAGTTTGTTGTTTTTATTTTTATTAAAGCGCAGGCGGTACGAGGCAGGAGTTTTCTTAAATCAGAACATGTCAGCCGCTATTGATTTTTAAAATGGAGTGGTAGTATGTATATAGATAGGTACTTATAAAATCATTATTTTATCGATGTGAGGTGCAAAATTAGGTGCGCGTAAAAAATGTTCCTATAGATTTCAATTTTACCTTGAAATACTAACCGCGCCCCAGAAAAAAAGGCATTTAATTAAAAAAACAAGGTAAATTAAAATTTAAAACACAAGAATTTTAAAATATGCCAATATTTTGTGCTTGGACGAATAAGTTAGCTCATTTATGTGCTCGGTTTTTGTAATATAGTTGTTGTTGTTCATGTGTTACAAGTAATTTAACAAAATTAATTTAAAATAATACACCATGTCAAAAAAAAATGTGGCGTCAGTAAAATATTTTTTCTAAAGGTCATGATTTTCTGTGGTTTGGGCATTAAAAAAATTGGACCTATAAGTATTAGGTTATGCTAGGAGAAAATTTCCTATTTTGGACCTTCTGTCTTGATAGATCTAAATTGGGAGAAATATTCATTTATATGGCATAAATTGATCACTGTATAGTGTATATGAAGCCTAATTTGGGGTTTTAACAAATACTACTGCAGGGCCTATGTACAGCCTATTACTCCATAAAATGTTTCTATCGGGGTCGCTGAAATGTCTCGCAATGGATTACTTAATATCCACTACCATTATAATTTAACTAACTAACCTTACTTTTTGGCTGAGTTCGAATATAAACGTATAACATAACTTTCTTTCGTTGTTCCGGCGTTTTGTATAGCTCCTACGTGACCCCTTTTATTTCGCCGAAAAAATGGAAACTGATTATTTTAAAATAGTGGCGGTTTTAAAAAGGAAAGGGTCAAGCTCCTCCTGGGATTATTCTTATGTTTCCCACAAGTGGAAAGATTACCACAGTGCAATAAACGTTACAATCAACATTAAATATTTCTAAGCCAGAATCTCTTTAAAGACCTAATTTTTGGAAGATACGGGTTTATATCCGGTTAAAATCACTTTGAGGCCAAAATAAGAGGACTATTGAGCTATAAAGAAATTACTTTTAGTCATAACTGTAACATATTTTATACTTTAAAGCCTTCTGGGCTTTAAGTACAAAATGTAAGACTAATATAGGGTATACATAACCTCAGAAAATGTTCACATTATAACCTGACTATGAAGATATATTAAAGACAAAACGAAGTAATTTATTCTTCATGTATGGGCCGAAAAGATTTTTGGGCTTTAAGGCCCAATCTAAGGTAAAAAATAACCTGATTGGGCCTTTATTACTGACTTTCCTTAGACCTAACTATCAAGTCGATTTAGAAGGTAAATATTTACTCTTTTGGACCATCTCTTGGGCCTCTTATATTTTCCTACTTTGAGCACATATTAATAGGTTCGAATCACTTTGTTTTGACCAACCGGTTAGTCTCTTTGGCCGTTTCGTCCAAAAAGCCGATTTAGAGTAAAGAGTAGAGAAAATAGTCTATTTTTTACCTAAATAGGTAATTTTCTCCAAATTAGAGGTCGACAAGGCTTTAAATGTTTGTTGGGTAATGATTTTTAGTAATAATGCAGGTACCTAGGTACTTAAAACGAAATATTTATTTATTTCAACATTTTTTGGAGACAAGTCAACAATCTTCATATCTTATACGGTCATAAAATTCAATCTCTTGCATTATAACCATGTTTTCTCACCAGTACGCCGATGACTTCCAGATATATCGTTCTTTCTACATTGCTGATTTGATTCCAGCGTTGGATAATATAAATGATGATCTTGAAATAATCTTTATTATGTCAAGAGCATACTCCCTATTATTAAATGGTTCAAAGTCCAAGCTCTTGCTATTTGGTAAGGATAGCGAAGAACTATCCACGGGGGATGCTTTTAATGTAAGTATTGGTAATGTAGCACTTTTTCCCTCTTAAAGTTGCAAAAATGTGGGTCTCGTTTTTGATACAAAGTTAAGATTTGAAAACCACGTCTCTGAGTTAATAAAAAAATCCTATTACAAATTAAAAGTTCTGTATATGCACAGAGATGCTCTCACCACAAGATAAGATTTTGTGATTCACTTATTTTGTCACTGTTATCATATTGTGATGTTATTTTCTGGCTACAAAAATTGCAAAATGCTTGCTTCAAATTTTGTTACAACTTTCGAAAATTTGATCACGTCACACCGCTGTTTGTTGCTTCAGAATGGCTGAACTTAGAAAGCCGATTCTCTTTACATTTAGCCACATTGGTACACAAAACTGTTTTATCGAATATTCCAGAATATCTATTTAAAAAAAAATTGTGTGTGCTTAAGACCACACGACAGAAGTGAAAACTTCAACAAGGTGAAATTAATAATATCGAAAAAAGATATTTCCTAAAATTGAATAACCCCTGAAAAAAATGCCAGAACATACCTGAGACGCAACAAGTGTCTATCTTGTGATCTTAAACACACAAACAAGCAGTCGAATTCGAGCGTAACACAGCCGCGTGACGCGTGACGGCTCAGTTTAATTCAGTGCCCACAAAAAGTGCTAAACGCGCCTAAAGAAGTTTTCACTTCAAAAACTTATTTGTGGAAGTGCCATTCATGATAGACCCACAAGTCACAGCCAAAGGTTTAATGTTCCAAAGCACAGGACCGCACTGTTCCAGCGTTACTTCACATATAATGCTGTTAAAATTTATAATTCACTACAACCAGAAGTTAAGGTGCTGACTTCAGTTGTGAGGTTTAAGAAAGCTGTGAAAATTTTTTATAATATTTAAAAGTTCTCTTTGCTCCCATCACTATATATTTTATATGTATATCTTTATTTTAACAACTTTCACTGTGTTAATTTACTTGATTATTTTAGTAATGAAAATACTACTGGTCGCGTATATACGGGTACATTTCATGAAAATGAACGACATCAGCAAGCGTCACGCGTCACGCGTCAAGCGTCACGCTAGAGGTTAGTCGACCGCGTCGGCCTCGGCTTGGCGGTGTGGGTAGGTCAAGGTTGCATAGGCCAAAATTAAGGACCATGTTACGGGATCTCCCAAAAATCACAGCAGCACACAAGCGGCGTCGGCTTTAACAGGATGTTTATTTAGACTAAATATTTCATAAACATTCATAATATTATTATGTTATTTGATATGGGTGTAATTTGTTTAGGCTAGGACTTTGACGCTGTATGTGGTAGGTATTTTCAATACGCCTATGATACTTGCGTAAGATGCAAGATCTGTGGATTTATTCCTACCACAACGGTTAGATAAATAGCATCGCTAGATCTCGCCGTAATTTGAACATAATTATTTATAAATTGGTTTATATTTAATAAATACCTTATTTATTTATTTATTTATTAATATTCACAGGACAATCGTCCATTTGAAACCAAATATTTTTATTCTCAGAAGCAACGTCTTGTAATGCCAGTTCAATTTAATTTTCTAAAAGTTCTAACAACATTTATTTTCTCAAATTTTGTTCCAAAAAAAGGTACAATAGTCCGGTGTCCAAGTATGCCCTCTCAAACACGTACCTTTTGAGGGTATTAAGTACTTGTTTGAAGCCAAATTTACATGGGATTTTTCATGGTCAGTCTGGCATTGCACCACCTATATACCTATATACCTCTATATGTCTAAGATAAATGCATATTTTTAATTTTGAAACACGATAAATAAATTTTTTAAAAATTATTTTCGTTAAAATAAATAATCAGAAATGTAGAAATGGGCCTAATTATTTTTGAAGTGAACTCCAGAATATCAAAAGCCCGATAGAAGGGAGGAAAGGAGCCGCTTGGAAAGTGAAGGAGAATTTTAAGGAAAACTGGAAAGAAGATTTCCATTAAAATTAGCAATTTGCCTAATAGGCATTTGAATAAGGCCTGAAGCAGATATCTGAGGGAAAATTTCAACCATTTGTAAAATAAGCTGTTACTTTTTAATTTATGCAAGTTATTTCCTAAATTAATAGTACCTCAACAAAGTCAAAGTGCATTCAAATTTTCTCAATATTACTACCCCCATACTCGAGCAGGATTTCAGCTTATACCGTACGAGCAAAAATTATTTGCATCAAAGAGAGCCTTGCATCGAAGGATGTAATGCTTAGCCGTAGAGCTTAATACCTGTTGGGTTTGTTGTCAGTAACTACCTGAATTAACAATCAGTTTTTCCGTCAACTTTGACAGTCGTTACAAGTAATTTGATTCATCGCTAATTTTTCCAATTTCTTGATTAATTCACACAATGGGCTATACGAAACAGCACAAAACATTCATGGTTGAAGCGTATTTTCGAAACGGGGTTACAGTTGTGAGTGCCAATACAATCCGGGTTTCTGCATGGACGATTTTCAAGAACATTTTCCTAACGTTGCTTTTATTGCTGGGGATTTTTATCATTGCCTGAAAAGAACCGTGGCTATGCTTAGGGAAACAGGTTCTATAGAACACAAATTTAGAACAATTACAAGAAAGGATTATCCAAGAAGGTGGTAACATTTCTCCAGAGATGCTGGACAACTCTTTCGAAAATATGAAGAGACGTGTGAATTTATGCTTGGAGCATGGCGGTGGCCAATTTCAGAAATTTATGAAATTATTTTTCTTTCTGTATATTCTTACATTGTTAATTTTGTAAACAACAAAAATAAATTTGTATTTGTGTACTTATTTTATTACTCATTAGTTTGGCATATCATGTCATAATATGAATTTGACAAAATTTTAACCTAGATTTGGTTAGATATATCGTCCCCATATTATTGTGATCTAAACCAAGTCCTACGTTTTTTAATCCAAGCCCTCTTTGATGCAAATAATTTTTGTTCGCACGGTATATTTTAGTTAGTATGCAAGATGTCAAAAATATTTCAAAGGAAGGGTTTTAAAAACTCAAATGTAAAATCTTCTCAGCGTGGCCCACCCTCCCCTACGCAAAAATGTCTGTAAAAAGATCAGTTTTTTCCACTGAATATTAATAATACTTTCATTTGTAATAAATCAGCTTTGGGCATTATGGTGCATCCGGCAAGAAATAGAAAATAACAAATTTTAATTTTAAATGCAATTACAACCACTCGCGTTTTTCCCATAAATCCAGCCAAAGTTTGTGCTTCCTCGATTTCCACATCGGCTCGAGATAGCAGTTAACAAGGGAAAGAAAATTTAAGTAAATAAAAAGTCGTTGTGTATGAAAATATATTGTAATGAAAAATAATTTTCTTTGTTAGGAATAAAACTCAAACTTATTTTCTTACCTTTCTTATCTCGTTTGTTAGGCTAGTTCTGTTATATGAACGCCAATCGGAGAGTGAATTTCTAAACAATGGCACATTAGAATGGGTTTTTTTAACTAAAATCTAATTTTGATCATCCGCGTGGAGCAAGGAAAAATAAAAAAAATTCTACGGTTTCAAACAAAATACGTTCCCAGATAAAAATTCGCGACAATATCGTACCTATGTTACACTGAGAAAAAAGCCTTCTATTCCTTATAAGAATTCTTTAAAGAACTCTTTATACAACTATCTAATATTAAATGTGACAGCAATGCGCTTTCCTGCTGTAATTTATCCAATAGGAAATAGTTAATGCTACTAGAGAATGGTTTATAGCCATTATTGTTCTGAATACTCACAGTAATTATCAAGTTCTATTGGGGGTGTAATCTGGTTTTATATATACTGTACTAGCGTGGACCCGGCATGCGTTGCAACCCGCTGGTATAAATACAAACCCGAACAAACCCGATATATTAGTACCCGGCATGCCACTTTCTGAAATTGCACCTGTGCGGGTCGCTAGTTATACATAAGAACCTTCCCCTTGAATCTCTCTATCTATTAAAAAAAACCGCTTCAAAATCCGTTGCGTAGTTTTAAAGATTTAAGCATATATAGGTAGGGACGGACAGACAGCGACAGCGACTTTGTTTTATACTATGTTAAGATTATTTCCGACTGACAGTTGTAATAAGGCTTGACAATAATCATAATAATATTTGCTTGCTACGGTTAATAAAGCATATACTTACCACTAAAAATCAATACTGTAGTTCTCAAATATTTAAATAGCTTCTAGTGTGATATTGTTCTTGTCGTTTAACATTGCATATAATTATCTATTATTTAAGATGGTTTACTGAGCTGGCAACATTTGTCCATATATTATAAAGTCCAATAGTAATGATGAGTTAAGTGAAATTAGAATATTCTATAGCTTTATCTGACATGCAAAGTATGTAAAAACTTAAACACAAAGTAAAAATAAATTAGTTGAAACAGGTATTGGTACGATCAATGAAATTCCATAGACAGAACAGCAAGAAGACTCCGAATAACAATGTAACCTGTGAAACAAATACGTTAAAACTAATACTTACTAAAATGCGTGGCGATTGCCAATTAGCTCTTGGAATGGCTTTTAGCCATAGAATTTTCAGATTTTCATCTTTGGGAAGTGAAAAACTGATACATTCTCTTCACCTGCTTTTAAAGCACTTTTATAGGTAGCGTTACACCCATGAATACAGCAGGAATTCGGCATGTTGATAAATAAACAAACTAAAAGAAAAAAATAGTACTTACCAAAGTACCTAGGTATCTAGAGGTAACCCAGCTACTTACGAACTATCTCTACTAGTGATATTTTTAAACCAATTCACATATACCTTCAGGATAAATAAACACTTCAATATTTAATAAATTACCTGTAGCCACAAAACAATAAAGTTTATCCCAAAGAGCTAACTAGAATACAAAAACACAACTTTTAAATTAAAACAAATAAAATTCTGCCGCCATTTATAAGACCCGTAAACAAACCGCCCGGTCGACCAGGCTGTTCAATTTCTCACTTTAATAATGCTATTACAGCAAGCCCCACCAAAATTTTCACTAATATTTTCTAGAGGGTCTTATAGTAATCATGTAACTTAAATTTTCTATTAGATCAATCGACAAGCGGATAAAAATTTAAAAAAAATGCGAAAAACCGCAAGGTTAACACCTGAATCAGGAGTAAATTATACAGGGTGTTCTCAAAGTTGAGTCATTTATTTTACCAGGTTGTAGAACTCGTAAAAATAAGTAATTGTACCAAAAATCATTTATATAAAAGTTGCAGAATAAAGAAGTCATTAACAATTGAAAAAATGTAAAATTTAAAAACTTAAGACCTGCTCTTTGGTATTCTCGACCACTAAAACCCGTAAAATGAATGAATGATAAGTAATTTGTATCCTATAAAAAAATAAGCCATACTCAGTATCGCCAGTAAAAAAAAAACATTGATAACGCAGTGGTCGAGAATATCAAAAAATCAGGTCTTACAGTTTTTAAATTTTACATTTTTTCAATTGTTAATAACTTCTTTATTCTGCAACTTTTATATAAATGATTTTTGGTACAATTACTTATTTTTACGAGTTCTACAACCTGGTAAAATAAATGACTCAACTTTGAGAACACCCTGTATACTAAAACATGGCTAACGTAAAAAAAAGTCACGTGGCAAGCGTACCGCCAAGCAGTGTTGTCGATGTTTCTGTTTCGTGGTTTGGTAAGTAAAGAGGGCTGTGATAGGGTAAAGGGTACAGTAATTGGCCATTTAAGGATTTGACTTTTCTTCTTTTAGGATAGTTTAAATAGATATTTGTATAATTACAAACTGTATTTTTTTTCTGAAAGAAGACACTTGATATTTTTTTATATATATATTTATTAAAAGTTTTTTTTTGGCCTTGAGCATAGCTCATTTAGCCACCGCAGAGTATATTAATTAAATAAATTATAGATTAAATTCTTTTCCACAATTCAATGATACGGATATAGGTATGTAACATAGGGATCTGCACAGGGACACTCGTTTCACGCCACTGGGGCCTATCAGGGCGACTTGAATTTATACATAGGACAGTGAAGGCCACTAAAAATTGGAAAACTCCCAAAAATCAACAGTTATTGGCCAGTAAACCTAGTTATTGGCCTATTTAAATATATGGTTATTGGCCAGTCAAAACAGTTATTGGCCTACACATTTACATAATTATTGGCCAGTTTTAAAAAATATTAATGAAAAATTCCACCTAGGTATGGAAAACTTTAAATAGGTATATTAAATAATAGAAATATATTTTTTAATAATTTTATTAACAACTAGTTTCAAATTTACTTTTACAAGCACTACATAAAAATTAACTTTTTTGCTCCATCTCTGAGCGTTTTTGAGGCACAGACAATTTGATGACTCCTAAGTGTTATATTCTTATGACGTTTAAAGAAAGCCCTACACCATTTTCTTCCAGGTCGATTGTCAACGAAAGGATTTTGTCGGGGATGCTCATCCAAATATCCTTTTACTGAGTCTTGTACAGCTTCTATCCTTACAGGGAACCCGTTTCTTTGATAGGCAGATAGCCACTCTTCTATGCGACTTTCTTCATCAGAAGAGAGGACAGGATTCGGGCCATGGCCAGTTTTGTTACGAAATTTGTCGATTTTACGAAACTGCAAAGTACTTCCTGGTACCACAAACTGTTTCATAGCTTTTCTTTGACTCATACCATTTTTAATTGACTCAAGAGCTCTGAAAACATCATCTTCGGAATAACTCTTTTCGTACACTTTATTTGTTCTAACCTTCGGCATAGTGTTTTAAAAAAAAAAAGAGCACAACACTTTAAAACACGACACTGTAAAAAAAATTCTGATACTGTGAGCCTGAGCTTTATGCCTTTTTTTCCTTTGCATAGTAATTGGCCACCCCTATTTATAATTATTGGCCCCAGCCAACAACTGTTCATTAAGCAAATACAACTAAAATAATGCATCAAAACTCCAAAACTCCAACTCCAAAAAAATTATAACATTATATAGTTATTGGCCGGCCGGCCAATAACTATATTTGTTAAAAAGTTGTGTTACAGTTGTTGGCTACGTGAAAATACCGCCAAAATATTTATGTAGAGTAGCCCAACCTCTATAAATAGGTAAAAAGAGCCTTTTAGCATGCTATAAAACCAAAAGTTATGGGGCTTAATAAAATACTATGAAATAATCCATCACCCTTGGCACACCAATTCTTAATGAATCCTTAATATTTGACAAAAATTTGACCAAATTCGTAGAGCACACACAGACAACCGACTGAAGTTTCAATGTCGACAACTGATAAACAAACGAATGAGGCTCTTCTTAGAAAGATATTGCCAGATAGTGTTATAATTGTCGGATTTATGGATATTTGTACCGAACCCTTAGTAATTAGCTTTAAAACCAAGGTGGCCAATAACTGATGCCTGGCCAACAACTGTACCCTTTACCCTACAGTACTTAAGCAAGACGAAGTTCGTATTTAATTGTTCTAAAAGCTCGTTTTTTTCAAAAGCAAGTCGGTTGTTGTTGTGTTTTAATTAAAGAGTCAACGAGCTAATTAAAATGTCGTCATGCAATAGCCGAATTAATACAAACGGACAACGAAAACCCTTTTCAAGAAAACTAAGTAAATGGAAATTTCTCAAACGAATTGGCTTTCATTAAGAAATGTGAAACGATAAAATTTTAGCCAACTTTTGAAGAATTTAATCAGCTAAGTTTTGCTTTTACTAACTTAATTAAGCAAATTGATATCGACGATCTCTCGATATTCTTCATTTTCATAGCTCAAGGTAAAAGAGTTAGAAAGTTATAAAAGTTTAACGCGCTTCGTTAAATACATTGTTAAGAATATACGGAGTGTCTTTTGTTTTATTAAACTAACAGCGGATATAATAATAGCCTATCGTTTCTACTCAGTGTGTCCACGGATAGAGATTGGAAGAGAAAAAACTTATTTAATTACTAGTTGTAGAAGAAAAAGTCATTCTTTATAAAAAGGTATGCTTGTGCCGAAACTACAATTTTGAACATAAGATTTGCGATTACTATAGGGGAAAGGGAGGCACATTCAACCACGAGGCACATTCAACCAATAGCTGTATCTTTGTTTGTATTTGAAATTGGCGCCCGGAAATGTCACAAATATCGGTTATAATTAATCCAAGGTCAGTGTGATGACATTCCAATCATTCCATACGGCATACAAACGGCGGTAAAGTCTCAAAGAGACCGACCTCACAACCAGGGTTGTCAGATCTTTCTTATTCAATTCTTTAAGTTTTTTTATTAAAAATGTTTCTTTTATATCAGTATTCAATTGTTAGTCAGTAACTTTCTTTGAAAGCTAGTTTGCAAATATACTTTAAACCGAGAAGTTTTGAGTATGACAGAAAAAAATAACAAGCCATTCATTGTTATAATAATACATTCTTTAGTCCTTAAGAAACAATATAATTGAAATCAAGACCAAAAGTGTTTTCAGTGTTTAAAAACAAATAATTAACAAACCCTTGTTTCTCGTATATACTTACATTGTGCTTACAAATCCGAAAATTTTAAAGAATTGGCAACAGCATATAATTTGTTGCCAGTTAAAGCGGCTGGTATATGCTGAAGCGGTCTCCAGCCCGTTCAACGATCGATTCTGTCAGACAGAGATAGGCCAGTTACCACCGATGGCGTGAAAGAGACGAAGATAAAATATACGTAATTTGGAACTTGTGTACGGGCTGGACAATGGTCCGAGAATGGAGTTCTGATAAAAAAATTAAAGCATTTTCTGGGCAGTGTCGTGCCGTGTCAGGTTTATGTTTCTGATTTTAGTTTTGTGTATAGAATTTTTGAGTTACCTTATATTTATTATTTTAATATAATATTATTATATATACAGGGGGATTATAAAGTGTAGTATGTACAAACAATTTATGTAAAACAAGCTTATAAGTGTGTATACGCATTTTAATTATTTGTTTGGGACGCCCATGGTTAGGAAATTCATACTGTTTTATGTCATTAAATATACCTAAGAAACACTATACAATCGACCATCCATCTCCTTGAAATACAGTTGTTCTCTCTGGTTTGGTGGTTGACAAATAAATGTTATAGTGAAACTGGCTTTTCATAGTAAGTAATTAACTCATTTTATTTTATTGTTAGTTAACACATTTTTGCTGTAATTTGCACGGCTTATGAGTAGGTATTGTTTACTATTATTGAAAATAAAGCTGATAAAGGTTTTCTAAGCTTAAAATTCACTGGCTAAATTTAACTTATTAGTTTCTGAAACATATAGGGATGGGGCACTTTCAACCATACATATAAGTATACGGGCACGTTCGACCAGTGGTTGAATCTGCCCCATCTCAGAAAGCAATAAACAATTAAATAATTTTATTTTATTTTAGATCGTACGTAACTATAACTCATGTTCAATATTTTTAATAATTAGTTTATTACTAGAGCTGTTATGTTGCAATAAAAATATCTCTTGTTTGTGTATTTTAATCAATTATTTATATATGGTTGAAGCTACCCCAGCATGTGGTGGAATGTACCCCACCGGAGGGGCAGTTTCAACCGTTTGTAATGATTTTTTGAATTAACGCTATATCCCGTAAGAAAATCAAATTCTTGAATATTTGGATTGGTAAAACAAAGATATAATGTTTGTTGTGGTGGTGTATATGTCGTAGGCTGATAGTGAAATCCGTCATTTCATGAAACGCCTAGTCATATCATGAAGCGTTGCTAAAAGGTATATTGCAACTGGTTTGTTCGTTGTTCCCCAGAGCATTTTTTTCAATTTTTTCAACTAATATTATTTTATAAAAATAAAATTTAAATTAAATTAAAAAAAATTGAAAAAAATGCTCTGGGTAACAACGAACAAACCAGTTGCAAATATACCTTTTAGCGTGCAGCATGATATGACTAGGCTTTTCATGAAATGACGGATTTCACTATCAGCCTACGACAAATACATTCACGTTTACAATAACTAATTATTAACCAGTTGGTCGGCCATTTTACAATAATTGGTTGAATGTGCCTCCCTTTCCCTTAATTCCCTTACAGGGTTCGTCACAAATAACATTTTTAGGATTTTAGATCTTTTTTTTTCACTTCCCTGATTTATTAAATGATTTTTGCCAGTGTTGAAACTACAATTTTAACTATTAGATTTGCGATTACTATACAGAGTTTGTCAAAAACAAGTGTTTTTGTTTTTTAGATTTTTTTTTTAATTCCTTTTGATGATTGGCTAAATCATAACTTTGAGAATAAATGGATTGGATATGGTTCAAATCACTTGGCACGTAGTAAAATTATCGACTTTAATTTATGGGAATATCTGAAGCCACATGTGTATAAAATCAATTTCAATAGTAAGTTTCAGCACAAGCAAAATTCATTTAATAAATTAAGGAATTGAAAAACAATCCGATAAAGTAAAAATGTCGTTTTTGACGAACCTTTTATAGTTTTTCTGAAACATACTTACAGATCTGAAACTTCAGGATCAGGTATAGCGAAACATGTTTGGACCAACCAGCATCATATGCCGTGGTCAGAAGTCAAGATTTTGAACACGGAACAGCACTGGAGAAAACGAAAATTTAAAAAAGAAGCTTTCATGAATCAAAATACCCATATATTTAGTAAACCCCATCTATCTGGAAGCCTCTCCTTACAGCTCAAACTCCACACTCCAATAAGCACGTAGGCGAACTCATCAAGCTTCATTGCACAGGGATATTCTTTATTAGATACAGTAGCCCTATATATTATAATTTAGTTTACACTTGAAAACGATTGGAGATATTAACTAACCGAAACGTCGTGTTAAGTAACAAAATAAAGACATTGGAAGTCTACCAAAGTGATTATTTTAATAATGCTACATGGTCTACCACACAGACAAAATGTTGGCTACTGACTACATACAGTAAAAATGCAGTTGATTAGGGGAAGGTTGGCTACATTGCAACACAATATGGTAAATTCTAAAACACAGCACCGATGAAACCACTTGACAACACTGTATGGGACTCTTTCTCAGCAACAGTCAGTATTAGAGAATTCGTAAGGAAGGTAGCACAAGTAGTAAGCTTCGTACAGCTTATGTGATCTTTGCCACTTGAATGTATCTTTTTATAGTATATTAAAGTACACGTTACACTTTATACATTTTTTTCTATTTTACCTTTTAGGATCAAGAAAAATACATTTTAAAAAGAAAATAAATCCTTCAAATTTTGTAAATTTTTATGTCTAAATTTTATCTTGTTTTTGTGTGTATTTTTTATCATAGTAGCCTCTGGACAACAAAAATTATTTTGCAAACTGTCATTTTTTGATTTATTGTCCGATTTTCACCACGAGATTCTAAAGTTATTTTAGCGATATGAGATTTGAAATTGGACGGAATACGTTGTGTGATCCTTGTACATTCGGTACATATACAGAGCGTTTGGAAATTCGGGAGATTTTGCTACTTTTTTTCGAATTTCAAAAGACGTGATTATACGTCACGGCATTGCAGTATAGGGAAGATGGAAAATTCAAATAAAGTTGAAGTTAAAATCGACATTGGAAGGTTAGTAGATTGAATTTTGGATAGGATTTGGCGGAAAATGATAGCTTGAAGCATCTACAAAAGATTGATTTATAGATTTATGCAACCAACATACATGACTGTTATCCACACAGAATAACAAAGTAAGTTATCAAGCAATTTTCCTCTGTGAAAAATGGGGTTTCTCGTAAATCACAAAGGCCGCGCAAGTCAATGAAATAAAACATTTAAATGTTACCAACATCAAATAAAGAAAAAACGCCTATCGAAATAGCTTCATTACGTTACGCAAATGCGTATCGTACTGAGCTTATTATGAACGTGAAATAGAAAAAATTCTTTAGATACCAGACTATCTTGTCTATTCCGCGCTGCCTGCTACACCTACACCAACTCGTCAAAAACTTTGTACAACTTTTTATTACGTCTTGTCTTCAAAGTTCAAAGTAATACAAACTTTTAAAATAAACTCATTAATGTTTAAGGGTATCAAATTCGTTTTATTAAACATTTAATGGCACTAAATTTGACTTTAATAGCTCCAAGTTATAAAAAAAAAGTGCAATTTCAAAACATATTTTTCTTGTTTATTGTTATGGATCGTTATCGCCAAATTATGTATTTTGGAGAAAAAACGATTATTTTTATACAACTCTTGATGGATAGAAGGTCTTGTAATATGCGTAAAGGTCCATTAAAATTCAGAAAATAACTTTTTCACCTAAATTGCTTTCACCACGAAAACTGTTAATAAAATCCTGAAAAAATAATAAACGGAACCAACTCATAACTTAAGAAATTAAATGCTATATACGTTTTTTTGTTTGTAAAAAGAAAGTAAGTTATTATTTAACATTTTTACAATAGTAATAACAGGCTGGATAATTAACCTACTTCCTTTTAGTTACTTTTAAATAGCATAACAAATCCAACGGCTAAGTTGAACGTTCCTTTTTACAAATTAGCTAAGCAAAGATTTTTACTTTGATTATTTGTTTAAAAGAAGCAAAAGAAAAGTCCGAATATATCTAATACAACACACAATAATTATTGTTATTTTCGCGAAAATGCACTTGGGATCACATTCGTGCCCAAATTTCTTAAAAATAATGTTTACCTATTATTTCTCTGTGCAATGGCAGGCAACCCTTTTTCTTTTCTGTCGTAACATAACCTCAGAATATTAAACCCAAACAAAACTAACCTCAAAATAGACCGGTGTCAACATCCTGTCATACAACTAACCTCAAAATATTAAATTAATAAACCATAGCCTTCTCAATTTTACAAAAGTGTGTGAGGCAGCATACTAGCCTCTTTATAAAGAACTTTAATGGATCCAAGGGGGGGGGGGAGTATCCGAGAGGTAAGGTCAATCACAGGCGGCCTCTTAAAGTCAGCGGCACGCAGTTCAATAAATAATTTGGGGTTCGTTTTACTTGTCAAATTATGACAAGGGGTCGAGACGTTGACATCCGTTTGTTTATTAATTTAATATTTTGAGGTTAGTTTTATTTAGTGATGGGATAACTCGAGTGAAAAATAAACTCTGATTCGGTTTTTTCAATCACTGGAATTATTCGATTATCTTCGGAAATAATTCGAGTGACGAAATGAGTGACGAACATATGGTTTTTATGTTCCAACGCGTCTCCAAAGTTGCTGCCCGCTTGTCAATCACTCACTGCGGCCAGAGCCATCTCCTAGCGAACGGCTACACCGAGTGGTTTCGGTTATTATTGGCGATATAATTCAAATTAAATACTGCATTACGGGTTGCCTGCATAGGATAATAGGATTTATTATTTTATTTAGATTTAAATCGTCGGCGTCTATTGAAAACTTAATGTTTAGTGGTGAGTATTCAGTATTCATAAATATCAAGAGTTATGCAATATCGTGACATCTCAAAGTCAAGTAGTCAAGGTGTTAAATTAAATTGTAAGATCTGGGAACTGGGAACCATGCAAAAAAATCCACAAATATCTCCGCCACATTTAATAATCCGCAAAAAATCAATCGATTAACAACACCGAGTCAGTTATTCCCAATACAAATGCTCTATATCAATATTAATAATTAATATTAGCATTTGAGTGAAAAAAAAATCGATTATTATTCGGTTTTTTAAATGACTCAAATACTCGGTAGTCGATTATTAAAATAAGTCGATTTTTCCCAACACTAGTTTTATTACATAACGATGACAATGATATATTTTTAGGTTAGTTTTTTGGACAAATCATGACAAGACGCTATATTATCAAAAAATTAACTGCCATTTTGGTTTGCTACTCGACTATATACAGTTTGGTTCGTATCTTTGCTCCACGTGTTGAACGTCAAAATAGCAACTGCTTTTTTTTTAATGAAACAGTACCTGTGCACCTGTATTCTGTTTCACATAATCCTTCTTAAATCCTAGAAGGTCTTGTAATAAACAAATGAATGTCAACTACTTAACGTCCAGTCATAATTTGACAAGCAACGCTAACCTCAAATTAATGTTGCACTCCGTGTTGCTGACTTGACGAACCGTCAGTGGTAGGACCTCGCGCCTTTCTCTCCTTGATCCGTTAAAGTGCCTTTGCGAAAATGCTAGTATCTAGAGTTAACTTTTTCTTAAAATAAAGCGTTTCGACAGAAGACAACGACATTTGACATTAACAGCTGATCTGGTTTCGTCGTTAAAGTTCCCAGATCAGCAGTGGGCCGTAGCAAGCTCACACGTCAGGTTGCGTCATATTATTTTCTTCCGATTTTGGTGTTTTTTAAGTGTTTCTGTGGCTGTTTAGTATGTAGTGTGTGTTTTAAACATTTTACTTTTGGACTTTATATATTTTAGAGACAAATTTTCTTGGTGTTCATTATTTAAGTTTAATAGTAAATACAAATACCATTTTGGTTAACTCAGCTATTCTCAAATTAATAATGTGCCTAGTTAAACCATTTATTTATCGTTATATACAGGATGTCTCATAACTATATATGGGGTAAATACAGCAACAGGAGATAGTAGACTTGATAAAATGCCATTTATGCTTAAGAAAGCACAGTTAATTTTCAATAAATATGTTTCGTTAAGAAAGGTGTTTATTTAAATATTTCTTGTCATCAAGCATTTAAAGGCAATTATCTCAAAAACTAATTGAAATATCGAGATTATAGCAACTGTTTTATCTATAAAAGAGCCTTCCTTCATAAACCGGTCAGAAATGTGAGAGACAAAAAATATATGCGAGAATTTATCAAACTCGTATTGTTTAGCTGGCGTTCTCTAGAAGGTATCTTGAAACTCATTATGGAATCCTCCTTTTTGCTCTCAAAAATATAACTACACCCAATTTGATTCATATCCGCTTAACATCAAAGCATCGCTAATTTTATAAAGTAAAAATACCACAAGGGTTCCCAATACGGTGTTAATTAGATGTGCACCACAAAGCTTACACCTCGCAAAAATGTCTTACCTTGTTCCTTGTATAATCTTCTTAACATAGTATAAAACAAAGTCGCTGTCGCGTCTGTCCCCAGCTATATGTGCCCTAATCTTTAAAACTACGCAACGGATTTTGAAGCGGTTTTTTTTTAATAGATAGAGTGATTCAATAGGAAGGTTTTTATGTACAGTGTCCGCAAAAAAGTCCGCATCAAATGGGATTTTTTTTTATTATTAGGTATAGGTAAAAATTGAAAAGGCAGTTAGTTTTTGCTTGCCTAAAAACCAAAAATGACGTATACTGAAGCAGCTGCACGACTTGCGATACCCGTCAAATTTGACATTTTTAATAAAATAGGTTCAAAAATGCCCTTATTTAACAAAATATCGAAAAACTTTATTCGAAAAAGTTGTTTATTTAGGCATTTTTAGCCTCTGTACGAAATTTTGATAGTCTAATAACATTTTTATTTTTTGCCAGGTTCTTGAAAATTTTGATCAACCCTTGTAGATTAACTTTTATACATCGATGTAAAACCATTTGCCTTTACTTCATTTGTAATTTAATGCAATTTTGTGTAAAATTTTTGTTTCTTATTATTTGTTTACTTCAAAAACTGAAATTGTTATTGATTAGTATGTAATGTTTGATGCAAAGTTTATCTAATTACATCAGTTTTGCCAAAACCGACGTTTCTTATTTTTCTTAAGTTAGTAAACAAATGTACAAAAAAAAAATATTAGGAAGCTTTCGTTGAAATTTTACTTAATTAATATTGGATTAGAAAGAATAAATATTAATCGCTCGAAACATTTTATTCAACAAAAATATA
Organism: Polydrusus pterygomalis; assembly: GCA_963969555.1. Lineage (NCBI taxonomy): Eukaryota > Metazoa > Arthropoda > Insecta > Coleoptera > Curculionidae > Polydrusus > Polydrusus pterygomalis. The sequence goes on from OZ018383.1 coordinate 16,861,578, forward strand.
GTTTAATATAATTAATTTAATTTAATATTAATTAAGTAAAATTTCAACGAAAGCTTCCAATATTTTTTTTGTACATCTGTTTACTAACTTAGGAAAAATGAGAAACGTCGGTTTTGGCAAAACTGATGTAATTAGATAAACTTTGCATAAAACATTACATACTGATCAATAACAATTTCAGTTTTTGAAGCAAAATAAATAATAGGAAACAAAAATTTTACACAAAATTGCATTAAGATTCCAAATGAAGTAAAGGCAAATGGTTTTACATCGATGTATAAAAGTTAATCTACGAGGGTTAATCAAAATTTTTAAGAACCTGGCAAAAAATAAAAATTGTATTAGACTGTCAAAATTTCGTACAGAGACTAAAAATGCCTAAATAAACAACTTTCTTAAATAAAGTTTTTCGATATTTTGATAAATAATGGCATTTTTGAACCTATTTTATTAAAAATGTAAAATTTGACAGGTAACGCAAGTCGTGCAGCTGCTTCAGTATACGTCATTTTTGGTTTTTAGGTAAGTAAAAACTAACTGCTTTTTCAATTTTTACCTATACCTAATAATAAAAAAAAATCCCATTTGATGCGAACTTTCTTGCGGACACTGTATAATACATGCATAATATTGTAGAGAAACACTGATAAATTTAGAGGTTTGTTCGGGTTTGTATTTATAAATCTTGACGTGATGGTGAACTCGCCTTATTATTATCTCAGAGGCGTATAATGCACGCAGGCCGGGCACATGCTAGTAAAATATATAAATAGGTACCCATTTTGCTTCATATAAATAAATACTAAAAAAAAAATGTTTATTTCTTTTCCTTTAGTTTTATAATGTTTTCACATTGTTATTTTGGTAGGTACAGGTCTGTCAACATTTTATTTTATTAATAATAAAATTAGTATGTACGCAATATCTTTACAAAATATTAAGACTCCCTTACAAAATTTAACAGATGGCGAAGGCGAAGGTAAAAGAAGTTCTGTTCTGTTTCTGGAGCCAAAAGCTTAACGTAAAATATACCAGATTTCAACCAGGTGCCATTAATGATAGGTGATGCGGCGAGTTCTTACACTAATTTGACTTTATACGCTGTCTTAGTCACTTCTTTAAAATCGAGACAGTTATGGTTAAAATTAACACCTAATACCTAGCAAGTTAAATTTTTTGAACAGTTTTCTTGAAATACGTATTATTTTGTTTCAGGTTCTTCGAACAACCTAGTTAGCTCAACGAATCAAGACTCAGGGGAAGCGGGGCAATCAAAGTCAAAATTGGCAGATGGACTGCAGGGGAAGCCACAAAGGCCATATTTTGACGACATAGGTCCTAAAAACGTCACATCAGTAGTGGGCCAATCAGCTTTATTAAATTGTAGAGTGAAGCATCCTGGTGATAGAACGGTATGTCTCTAATACAGGGTGGCCACTATTTAATTGACCATTATTCGTATTTTTTAAGAACAAAAACTAGTAAGGCACTCGCAATTTTATCTGCTTTTAGTATTTTATCGATTTAACCTTTCCTAACGTAAAACTATTATACGGTATTGTACGTTATTGGATAAAACGAAGAAGTAACGAAATATTAATCAAAAATGACATGGCGAACGAGTCACTGGTGTTTGCTTTTAAACAGTCATTTCTGTGAGGATAATTAAATGAGAAAAATGTGAATACGTATTTGGATTTTTTTTTAAATCCGGTAATTTAAAACGTCTAAAATGTTTTCCTTTAATATTTCAAACGGTTTTTAATTTGGACAAGGTTTCTTCAAATAGAAACCTTATTGTCGACTTTCAACACTACACTGAGCAAAAAGCCTTCTATTCCATATAAGAATTCACATACTCTTTATAGCACTGTTTAATACTAAATGTGACAGCGACGCGCTTTCCCACCATAAGGAAATAGGAGTTATTGCAACCGTAGAATGGTTTATTGCCATTATTGCTCTGAATACTCACAGTAATTATCAAGTTCTATTGGAGGTGTAATCAGGTTTTATATACTGTATTAGTTCCGACGGGCAGTTGTAATGGAACTTTGGCATTAATCATAATAATATTTGCTTGCAACGGTTAATAAACCATATACTTATTATTTATCCAATCTCAGTTTAAGGACATTCCAATCATTCCATACGGCGGTAAACAGTCTCAAAGAGACCGACCGCACAACTAGGGTTGTCAGATCTTTCTTCTTCAATTCTTTAAGTTTTTTTATTAAAGATATTTCATTTATATCAGTATTCAATTGTTAGTCAGTAACTTTCTTTAAAAGCTAGTTTGCAAATATACTTTAAACCGAGGAGTTTTGAGTGTGACAGAAAAAAATAACAAGCCGTTCATTGTTATAATAATACATTCTTTAGTCCTTAAGGTTGAATTCTCAACGTCATTCAATCTATTGCCAACCTATAACCTATTTCGCGTTGATTTTTTGAGTTTATTATTTTAATAACTAACATTTAAAGAAAATCAATATCGTCGGTACATTATTTAGGTAGTATCTGATATGTTACAAAAATATCAATTTATTTCATTGCTAATTTTGGGAGAATTGTATAGTGAAAGAACAATGAGTGACAATGACATAATAATGTTAAAAAAAATCTTAGCCGATATTTTTCGCTATACAATTCTCCTAAAATAAGTTATGAAATTCCTTGATATTTATTAGATATGTCAATTATTACCTATAGAATATCAAGTCGATAATGATTTTCTTTAATTTTTGTATAAAAGCTAGAAAACATAAATAAATCTACGCGAAATAGGTTATAGGTTGGCAAGCATGTTGATACTCCCACCTTAAGAAACAATATAACTGAAATCAAGACAAAAAGTATTTTCATTGTTTAAAAACAACTAATTAACAAACCCCTGTTTCTCGTATATACTTACATTGTGCTTACAAATCCGAAAATTTTGAAGAATTGGCAACAGCATGTAATTTGTTGCGATTGCAAGCGCCAGGATATAAGCTGAACCAGTACCCGGCCCGTCTGACGATCGATTCTGCCAGACAGAGATAGGCCAGTGACCGCCGATGGCGTGGAAGAGACGGAGATAAAATATACGTGGTTATGCCTTGATGAACGGGCCGGAGTCTGGTTGACGAGAATGAAGTTCTGGTAAAAAAATTAAAGCATTTTCTGAGCAGTGTCGTGCCGTGTCAGGTTTATTTTTCTGATTTTAGTTTTGTATATAGAATTTTTGAGTTACCTTATATTTATTATTTTAATATAATATTATTATATATACAGTGGGTTTATAAAGTGTAGTATGTACAAACACCTAATGTAAAACAAACTTATAAGTGTGTATACGCATATTAATTATTTGTGTGGAACGCCTATGGTTAGGAAATTCCCACAGTTTAATGTCATTAAATTGACCTAAGAAACACTATACCATTTAAAATCAGTTGGTACTGTACTTAGTTCTCAAAAATTTTCAATAGCTTCTATTGTGATATTGTTCTTGTCGTTTAACATTGCATATATGATTATCTATTATGCAACATGGTTTATTAAGATGGTAAAATTTCTCCATAGATTATAAAGTGCAATACTAATGATGGGTGTGGGAAATCAGAATCTTCTATTGCTTTATCTGACATGAGAAAATTTAAATACAAAAGTAAATTAATTGAAACATGTATTGGTACGATCAATAACATTCAAATTCAGACACGGCAGCTAGAAGACTCCGAACAACGATGTGACCTGCGCGACAAAACGTTAAAACTAATAATACGGGACCCCCACCAACGTCTTGTGGATTATAGGTTCTAACGGATACAATTTGTTTTTGGGGACGCTTTTCTGATTTTTTAGTTGTATAGAAAACGCTTTACTGGGAACAAAATGCACTGAGGAAAATCACTCCATACAAGTATTTTTTTGAATATATGTGTATTACCACAAGAAAAAATCCATTTATCCCTAAAATATTTCGTTTAGTCGCAACCTAGGACGTTTTTTTGACATCAATATTGTTACGTGTGCTCAATGCTTTTTTATGGTAACAGAATATCATATAACCATAACAATATGTATCCAATAAAGTGTTTTTAAAAAGTATTTTTTTAATTCCTATAAGGTTATCTTATTACCACAAAAATAAAAACAAAAATTAACCAATCTTTTGTACCTATCTAAAATATACCTTTTAGGAACTAAACAGTTGCTTTTTTAAAACATGGTGAAATCGTTTTGGTTCATTTTATTGCCATTTGCAGTGTGGTTAGTTTGTTTAGTGGTTGGTGGATTATAGTTTATAGTGGATGTTTGATGGCCATTGATTTGATAAAATTTTTATATTTTAATAATTTCATTTAGGGTGGTGTACTTTTAGTGCAACGTTATATAATAGGGGTTGTGACGGTGTGTCCCCAAATTCAGGTAGGTACAATTATTTTACCAATAATTATATTTATTACTTAATAAGTAACTCATGTTTATTACATTACTCTACTTAGGTACCTACAAAAAATCGTTGACTTAGGTGAGTCTTTAAATTTTGTTAGGCGAGAAATTAATTTTTTCAGAAATACAATACAAATTTAGGGGATAGAATCGGAAAACAATCTGAGTTTTTGAGATATTTCTTCCCCGTTCTAAATTTTGCGATGCAAAATCGCATTTGTTAGGTTTTCTGATACCTCTTAATAAAAAAATGGCTAAAAAGCAGTTTGTTACTTTCAGATCAGTCAGATCCCCCCGTTATTAAACAAAGTTTAACATACAATTTTTATCAAAAATACTGCCGTAATAAGTGCAGAACGGAATCTTAATGGCGGCCATGATCGGAATGAATTAAAAAATATAAGAAATAAATATAATTATTGGTAAAATAATTGTACCTACCTGAATTTGGAGACACACCGCCACAACACTTATTGTATAACGTTGCACTAAAAGTACACCACCCTATATAGAATTATTAAAATATAAAAATGTTATCAAATCAATAGCCAAAAACATCCACTATAAACTAATCCACCAACCACAGCCATTTTGGCGAAAGAGCTAAAAAAAGGAATTTAGTAGTAGCTAGGTGGACTAGCTACAATAAAAATAAAATTATTTTATAGCTGGCTGATTATTTTTAGGAGTAAAAAACGATACTTTTCTAACTACAAGACCTCAATTAATCACAAAATCATTTTTGTTTACCACTGCATTATATATTTTTTATGGCAATAGAGTTGTCTTTTAACAGCAAAAGAATAATATTTAAAAAACGACCATGTTGAGGTTAAAAAGTAATTTCAAAAAAAGAACCTTGTAGCGATAACAGAGTTGTTTTTTCGGCGCCTATTTAATGCAGATTTCTTGCTACTGCGAATGGATTTCTAGCTACGGCTAATGAAGTTTTCTCTGAGTGTGCGGCGCATTGAAAATAAACAATTTTATTCTTAACAAAATTGCTGTATTAAAAGTAGTTTAATATTCAACAAGACTGTGCTGCTAATGAAACTGATTCATACCAATAAAAATTTAATAAATTGCCAAAAACTTGGATACATATAAAACAACATTTTCAAGCACAATTTCTTGATCAAGAATTTGAAAACGTTTTCGGTACCAGTCATTGTTTATAATACAAACTATACAATACACAAGTACACAAAAACTAGAAATCCAAAATATTAAGCACCCACAATCCACAATGAGTTCCTTTCTCTTCTTCTCTAAGTGCTGTCTTCGCTACGAAAGTTGGCAATCATCAGGGCGATTCTTATTTTTGAGACCGCAGCTCTAAATAGTTCATTGTTATCACATCCAAACCATTCCCTAAGATTCTTCAGCCATGAGTTTCGTCTCCTTCCTATAGATCTTTTTCCTTGGATTTTTCCCTGCATAATGATTTGCAACATTTTATATTTTTCTCCCCTCATACAGTAGTTTTCTTCTCTTAATTGTTGGAAGTACTTCTCTCTCTTTGTGCATACGCCTCATTACTTCAACGTTGGTTAATCTATCCACCCATGCAATTCTCAGTTTTCTCCGATATATCCACATCTCAAATGCCTCTAGCCTCCTTATATCAGCCACTCTCAGTGTCCACGACTCCATCCCATAATATAAATAAAGAGTTCCTTTTAGTTGCTTTTAAATAGCAAAGCCAACGGCTAAGTGACGCGCTCCTTTTTCAGCTCAACAAATACTTTTTACTCCTCCCTTGCCGCGGTTAGTAGTAGTAGTAATTGAGGGGAGGTTCCGAAAACCTGGCAAGTAGACCAACAGCGATCCTTTTTGCCTACCCCAGAGTCTTCCCCCAATCACATTAACCACCTTGGCTCCCGCCAAAGCGTCCCGACCTCTTTATGAAGCTGAGTATGTTGCTCTAGGCCAGGGCCGTGATTTCTTCCTTCTGGAGAGCCGCCGATCCCAAAACCTGGTGCCTGAGTCTTCCCAGGGCCTCGCAGGTACCCAGAAAATGCAGCGGGGTCTCCTCCTCCTCCAGGCATCCGGCACAGATTGGGTCGTCTTCGACACCAATCAGTGCTAGGTGCTTCCTCAGCTTGCAGTGTCCTGTCAGTATCCCAATCAAGGGATTCAGGACACATCGTCTTCTATTCAGAATCCAATCTAGCTTAGCCTTGCTCGGCCAAACTATATATATATGCTAGTTAAAAAAAGCAAAAGGAAAGTAGTTAAAAGAAGCAAAAGGAAAGTACCTAATCAGTGGCGGCTCGTTAATGAAGGGCTCTGGGGCGTCTCCCTCCCTGCAATTATTTCAAACAGAATCCAAAAAACTTTACTTAAAAAACCAATAAAGCAATGTATGTAAGCAATCCATTAAAATAATTCAAACCAAATATAGCCCTATTCCAGCGGGTAGGTTATACTAAGCGCGGGCATAATTATTCAAACCAAACATAGCCCTATTCCAACGGGCAGGTTATACTCATAGACAAGCGAGTTGCAAGCTATTAAGGTTATACTAAGCGCGGGCGACCGATTATTCGTCTCGATTCAACGCGACTTCTCGATGAGTTGCCATGACGACGGAGGCGTGACGTCACCTACACATCGCACAACGAGCGGCCACGGATGAGCTCCAATCTTCCGCGCCCAACAACAGATGTTCGCGAATCGCGATGCCACGGTAGAATAATCGATATATTATTATGTACTCTAACGAGGCGACCTGTCAATGAGGCTGGTGTTTTGTTTATTTGTTTTGATTTGATTTATTAGTTACGTTATAAAGTTGGAAAATTTCGTGTAATATGAAGGTCAGTGATTTACAGAAGCTTGTGTTTAGTTCTCTGAGCTTAAGTAAAAAACTTGATTTAAAAAATGCAGTGCGGCCACTACCAATATTGAACATAGTACAAGTGCAATCAAAATGTAAAAGTAAGGCACAGTTTACGCGTAAGTTTGACAAAGAAATATATAATAAAAATCCTGGATATGCGGTTGTGAGGACAAAAATGTTTAAATAATACAAGCGGTAGGTGGCGCCACTGGAACTGGAACTTTTAAATGTTGTGGTTCTTAAAGATAATTAATTTTTGACCACAAAAATTTTTGATAAATCCAACATAAACGGAGATATTTGGTGTTAAGTTTTTTTAAATAATTTTAACGAGTATTTTAATTATAAATATTTTTAATATCCTTTAGCAGATTTGAATTTAATTTTGGTAATATTATTATGTCCAGTGACGTCTGAGGGGGCGCCTTAACAAATAATAAGACTCCACTGAATTTTTGGTAATTTTTATATTCTTTTCGGATTAAACAACTAAAAATATCCTTTTCTTGTCTGGTAAATTGTTTTCACATCTTGCTTCGTTTTCGAGAAATAAAAATAAAAACAATTTTATTGCATATCTCTGGAAAACAAAAATCATTAAATAATTAATACCTACGTTGTGTTTTTTGTTGTTTAAAAGCAAAGTTACAACATTAAAGCATAATAAAAATAAAATTAAAAAATATTTTCAATTTTATGAAAGAACTGATGAGAAATTATACAAAATTATTAATGAAAATTAGAACAATACCAAAAACTAACTAATGGGGTCAAGTGAGGTGTTCAAAATTATTGCCGTTTTCATACAAACTCTCAATAGTGTATTTCGATTAATAGCAAAAAAACAACGTATTAATTATTTAATGATTTTTGTTTTCCAGAGATATGCAATAAAATTGTTTTTATTTTTATTTCTCGAAAACGAAGCAAGATATGAACAGTTTAACAGACAAGAAAAGGATGTTTCCAGTTGCTTAATCCAAAAAAAAAAAAATTACCACAAACTCAGTAGCGTCTTATTTTTTGCCAATATTATTTGTTAAGGCGCCCCCTGAAACGTCACTGGACGCAATAATTTAGCGCTACACGAGCGTTTTATCACTGTATCATTAACAAAATTAAATTAAAATCTGCTAAAGGATATTAAAAATACTTATAATTAAAATTATTTAAAAAAAAACTTAACACCAAATATCTCCGTTCATGTTGGATTTATCATATATATCATGGGACTTAATTTGATCAAAAATTAATTATCTTTAAGAACCACAAAATTTAAAAGTTCCTGTCATCGAAAAAATTCTTTGCACCGTGGCGCCACCTGCCTCTTGTATTATTTAAACGAATTTTTTACACAGTTGTGAAGCCAATCATAGAGGCTAAAAACTGGCGTTTTTAGAATTTACATGTCACTTTTAGTTCTCGAAATAATTGGCCTGTGAGTTTTTATTGAAACACTCTGTATATCTTGAAATAAATTCTATAGGTTTAACGGGTTTCGAGTAAATGGAATAAATGTATCTCGCGTGTAAAAGAGATAGGAAGACTCTTAAAATAAAAGTTTTAATCTCGTTAAACAGGCGTAATATCTCTTGTAAAAATGTCATATTTACCTTTTATATTTAATTTAAAATGTAGATATGAGATAATCCGCGTACGTTTCGGACTTTACAGGTTTCAACGGACTTTGTGCTTTCAGTAGTTTATGCAACTTTGCGAGTTTTTAATTTAACCGCTAATTCTCCTGAAAATTAATTTATGAATGAAAACTGATTTTGAAATAAAATAATCCTTCGAAATAACCTCGCATATTTTAATAAACAAATTTACTTCTATTAAATTGAAAAGTTAATTTTAAAAACTATATTAAACGCATACAACAAGTCAATGCGGCTTACTCCATAATGTATATCAAATTCTCGGCAGTTAAACTTATTTTAAAACCGCTACGAAGCATATTTGCGATTTGGTTAAACTTTTCGTTGAAAACTTTGTTTCTTAGAATAAAACAATATGTATGTATAATATTGTGAATACAGACACAGACGGGGGGGGGGGGGGGGGTAAAAATTAGTTAAATAAATAACGCAACGAATAACTCAAAGAGTATGTTGAGACGAGTAATAAACAGAATTAGAATTATCAAATAGGCGATCTGAGATAATCCTTCCATTTCTTTTTGAACGTTTCAACAGAGGAGCAACTTTTGATATTTGTTGGTAAGGGATTAAAAAATTTAACCGCATTAAAACTAAAAGACCTCCGAAACAATCCCTCGTAAGTGTGTCAAAGAGATAACTAGGTTGCTGACTTTTAATTATTTAAAAAAGTAAAGTACGTAAATGCAAGCAAAATCTTTGATCTAATTTCAACCAACCGGAGTCTATAAAACTTTGAGAAACATGATCATACTTCCTTAATCCGTCGGAGTATCTCAAACAAACATTCTGAAGGAGCTGCAGGTTCTCTCCTGGAGCAAAGCAGTATTACACTATATTACAGTATGACAGCAATGATAAAATAGTCGAGTCACAAAACCTCAATTTAATCTGTATTGAAAGAAAATCTTTGAACAAATACAGAGTTCTTAATTTACAATAACTTTTTTGAAGGAAGTAAGAAATGTGCCGATAAAACCTAAGCTTAGGATCAAACTGTACAACTACATTTTTACTAGATTCAGAGGTATTTATTTAGTAAATAAGGCTTATGATTTGTTTAAAGCGGCGTAAAAATGCTATCGTTAATATAAAATATTATATTATACAAAAGAAAACAAATAATTTAATTACAAATGTGCCTCATCACTTTTGAAGCGGGTACTTTTTGCGGACACATGTTGCAAAATACATAATTGTATAACGTGTATAAAGATTATTATTTATGCTTTTATGATATTGTACCATATAAAGCTTAAAATATAATATTTTCAGCATGCGAGATTGCCTTTGTTTTACGAGTTTTATGAAAATATTTTTTAAAATAATAGTGGATTCTTTAGACTCTATAATCCTATTTTCACTGTGGTTCTACTGTCCGGCTTTATTACAACCCCCTCTACGTTACCTCACAACAAACAAATATAGTCTAAATGAAAATAGTTTAAAAAAACTAAAAAACACGCTTTAATAATTAATCAGAATAAAAAGCGAAAAATAAATATAGTTTAAAATAATTCTTGAAATTCTTAATATAGGCAGAAAATAATAATGAACGATAAACATTAGTATTATTGTGAAAAAAGCGTTAGGCGCTTTGTGCTATATTTTTCGTATATCGAGCACCCCTCGCTTTTTTTTCACAATAATACTAATGTTTATCGTTCATTATTATTTTCTGCCTATATTAAGAATTTCAAGAATTATTTTAAACTATATTTATTTTCCGCTTTTTACTCTAATTAATTTAAAGCGTGTTTTTTAGTTTTTTAAACTATTTTTATTTTTCAATTTTTAGTTTGAGTTATTGTTAAGAAAAAGAAATGTTTTTTGAGCAGATTGAGCTAGATTAGTAGATTATTGTATTGTCAGCGGTTCTTGATAAGTCTACATAATTCAAATTAAATCTGACCGTTTAAAGTGGGTCAAAATCGGGTTCAAAAAAATCGGTTACAAACAAACATACATACAAACCCCAACAAATTCAAACAAACCCCATCGTTTATGCGTTTTAAAACTATAAAGACATTGGATTGTCTCACCTGTCACTTCGAAATGGTTTTACATTTGAATTAAATTTAAGTCGTAGTAGTCGTACCTAAGAAAAATTATCACTTATTAATTTTATTAGGTTAATAGGCTAGAGACTATCGCGAAAATTTCATAAATTTATTTTCAACCAATTAGAAGACTCCTTTTTGTTTGCGTTGCTTATAGCGACGGGAGGCTATCGCGATAGTCTATAGCCTATTAACCTAATAAAATTAATAAGTGATAATTTTTCTGCCAAAAATGAAGTGCTTTATTTTTTATGTCAAACGTCACTCAGAATAAAATCAAAATACATTTTGTTGCTAACTTTTAATTTTTATTGAGAATAGGTCGTAGGTCTCATTATCTCATAATATCAAAAGAACCTCCAATTTATGAAATTTTCTTACCGAATCTCCCACGCAGCAGAATTAATTCCCGATAATTTTTTTCTCGGTTTCACTCATGTTTTTGTTGATAGAAAATTTTCCTCGTCTTCGACTCGGAATAATTTTCTATCAACAATACCATTCGTTAACTTGAAAAAAATTATCGGTAATAATTCTGCTGCTAGGGAGATTAAAAGTGATAGTCTCCCGTTGCTATAAGCAAAGTAAACAAAAAGGAGCCTTCTAATTGGTTGAAAATAAATATATAAAATTTTTAAGGTAACTATCTACTATTTTGGACCATCCCTAAGACCTCTTATACCGTGCGAGCAAAAATTATTTGCATCAAAGAGGGTTTGGATTAAAAAACGTAGGGCTTGGTTTAGATCACAATGATATGTGGACGATATATTTAACCAAATCTAAGTTAACATTTTATCAAATTCATAATATTATGACATGATATTATGCCAAACTAATGTGTAATAAAATAAGTGGACCAATAAAAATTAATTTTTCTTGTTTACAAAATTAACAAAGTAAAAATATACAGAAAGAAAAAGAAAAATAATTATATTATGTAGGTATTCTGAAAATTCACATAACCGGAGAGGTGGAACCAGGCTTCATCCAAAAAAAGTGTCAGGTCTAATAAATCATTTCTTTCCAATAAATTTTGGGTAAACCATTAAGAGTAATTCCTGCGTCTTTCAAAATCTGCGGCTTGTATTTCTTGGAATACTTGCACTTTGTAAGGAAATACATTTTTTAGCTCCTTCTTAAGAATAGTCCTGCATGTTCTATAAGATCTTCCCATTTCTTGGGACAGGCGTCTTATATAATTTGTTGGCGTATTTTGCATTATTTCACGAACGTTTGCAACAAATTCTTCTGTTCTTACAGATGGTCTTCCTGCTCCATTTTTGTGTTGTATAGAACCTGTTTCCCTAAACACAGCCGTGGTTCTTTTCAGGCAATGATAAAAATCCCCAGCAATGAAAGCAACGTTAGGAAAATGTTCGTGAAAATCGTCCATGCACACACCCACTTTGAAGACGTAATACAAGTTCGAATCACTTTCTTTTAACCAAATAGTTAGTCTCTTTGACCGTTTGGTCGAAAAAGGCCATATAGAAGTAAAAAATAGACTATTTTTAAATAGGTCATTTTCTCCAATTTAGAGGTTGTTAAGATTATAAATGTGTGTTGGGCTTGTTTAGCTGAACCTTGTTTTATTTTCTCCGTATACATAGACAATATACCGTATAGAAAATTTAAAAACAAGAAATGCATGAGGAAGGTGTCTTCCTAATATCTTATAATATACGCAGAAAATTGCTTTTATATTTACGTATAAAATTATAGTAAACATGACACATTTTCCCTTACGTATATCCTTTAAACCACTGAATTTCCTTTGGGAAAATTCTGAAATTTTCTACATCCTTCTTGAATGTGCCTTGGAGAAAAGCTTGTAATACTAAACCCAATTTTTTCTTTACTGAAATGTATTTGAAAAACCTATGTATATATATTTAATAATATGAAAAGCTTGGTAAAATTTTTACCTACTTGTCATGCACGGTTATTTATCATAAGCGAGATTATACTTTTATTTGAAATAATATTAACGTTAGGCAACATGTTATGAATCTTTTTTAACACAATAACTGCACATTTTCATCCCGAAACTATTTTTACTTATAGTAATAACTAGAAAATTGTGTTGATGCATCGACATTTTCAATAGTGTATCTACAAACCAATTATTCGCATAAACAATAGAAGTTTTGTTCTAGTATTAGGTACGAGGTTGTCAATATAACATCGATGGCTTATTTTGAAATTTATATCAAATGGAAATTTCTCTGGAGTGCTATAATTTCCATAGAGGAGTAGGTAGATATTATTGTTTATTGGGCGAAAACTAATTTTTCAAAATTTTTCTTTATTATATTTTTAAATCACTGATGCATACAAGGTTATTATTAAAAAAACGGATCAGCCGGAATACCGACACACTTAAGCAAGAATCGTTCGGACCCTTTAAATTAATATTTTTGAAATTCATTTTTTTTTACAAAAAACGTTTCATCAACTTTTTTATCAAAAAAATTACCTTATCGGACTTCCATATTAAAAAAATTACCTTATCGGACTTCCATTATCTTTATTTTGTTACTTAACACAACGTTTCGGTTAATCACTATCTCTAACCGTTTTTAAGTGTAAACTAAATTATAATTCAGTGTACAGGAAACACACTCACACTGGGCAATGCCTTAATCACGGATCGAATCATTCAATCTCCATAAAACAGGGCATAATTCAAACTCTTTATTACAGAACATATTGTAACGTTTGCAACAATCCGGAAGACCTTAATTTTGAAATTTCAAATATCAACAAAGATTTAAAACAGAATGGTTACCCTGAAACCTTTGTAACTAATACCATCTCGAAACTTGAAAATCGCAAAGTAAAAACTAATACAGAAACGAAAAAGGAGCAAGCGTTTCTTACAATACCTTATGTTCAGGGGATTTCTGAAAAGATTAGAAGGATAACCAAAAACTGTAATATCAAAACAGCCTTCGAATCCGGAAATACGCTTAGAAGCTTTCTTACAAAAGAAAAAAAAATTGTATCTATCAAATCCCTTGCGAGTGTAGCGAATCGTACATTGGAGAAACAAAGCGACCTCTTCCCGTACGAGTTAAAGGACATCTGGAACATACAAAGAGGTGAAACTTCGAGATCAGGTATAGCGGAAAATGTATGGACCAACCAACATGATATAAAGTAGTCAGAAGCCAAGGTTTTGGACACGGAACTGGAGAAAACGAAAATTCACAGAAGCAGCTTTCACGAATCAAAATATATACAAAATAAATAAGGTACTGAGGGTTACAGACCAGTAACTCTAAGTACCCCATAAACCATTTTTAACAATATTTTCATTATGATATCTTCGCAATTAATTACTTCCACAAACAATGACAAATTTTATCTTATTATTGTCTTACAAACATATTTAAAAAAAAACCTCGACACCTTCTTTTTAAAAGGGGTTTTTCTTCTTCCCCAGTTTATTTGGTTGGTTTAGAACTCCTTTACTGACTTTTTCTTTAACCTTTCTCAATTTTCTTCACATTATTTCACTTCTACACTTGAATCTTTTAATTCCGTAAAGGCTACATTAAGGTTTTGTACCATTTTCTCTTCCGCTTTAAACCATCAGCATTAAATAAATTTTCTGTCTCCTGATGATGAACGTTTCTACGTTCGAAACATGTACAGTACAGACCCCTAATGAATATTTACTCCACTTTAAGCATGGACTATTTCTTCAAATTATGAAAAATATCTAGAATAGATTTTAGAATGGAAAAATGTAAAAATATACAATATGTTTTATTAAAAGAATTAGAGCTGATACACGTAGCATTTTTATTATCCACCATGTAAAGTATCTTCCAAGTGTAGGCTCTAAAAATGGCTCCAGGAACTAACTAACCGAAACGTCGTGTTAAGTAACAATATAACGACAATGAATGTCCGACAAGGTACTTTTTTTATAATACTTAAGCTAGCACCTTCAAATAAACCTGATGACTACGGACTGCAAAAATAAGCATTTACAACGTACTATACTAAACAGTTAAAAATCTTAAACAAAAATGAAAATATAAACACATAGGTAGTTTCACGTTATTATTTCGAACGGTGCCATGTATGTATTGTATACATACTTTTTTCACATAAAAGCATTTTTTAAGCCATCTCTGGTAGCTATATTTCTGGATTTCCTCGGGGAAACTTTTAGAATTTTCCGAATCTCCCATAAAAAAATTCCGCTGAGAAAAAAACCTGTATTACGTTGGGCAATTTTATGTAAACTCTTTTGTGCTTGAAAAACCTTTTGTATATTTTTACAGGATTTCGTGTACTTAAATTCAAATGTATGCACGTATAAGGTCCGCTATTATATATTATAAAATGATTAGTAATTATTTTCTTTCACTCTCGTTTCGAATTTTCTCGTCTCGCGAAACGTGACCAGACCAGAGCGTGAGGAGGGTAGTTTAATGTTCTGTCAAACGACAGGAGATGAGACAAAAATTAGGCGAGAACGAGAAATCTATCAAAATTATCCGAATTACATATCTGTTAACTAGCATTTTCGATTTATTTAAATATGAAAATATTTACGTAATTCTGACTAACATTTTTTTAAATCATAATAGTAGTAGAAGTAGTAGTAGGTAGTAACAGTACAGGCCAGGGCTATGATTTCTTCCTTTTAGAGGATCGCCGATCCCAGCACCTGATGCCTGAGTCTTCTCAGGGCCTCGCAGGTAACCAGAAAGTGCAGCGGGGTCTTCTTATCCTCCAGGCACCTGGCGCAACACCGATCAAGGCTAGATGCTTTCTAAGCTGTCCAGGAACCCAAACCAGGTTTACCTCTCTCTTCCTCGAGAGTCTTTGCATCCACGCATTCACGGACAAGATTGGTTGTCACTCTTTATTTGCTGCTTGTCTTTAGGGCAGCCTGGCTGTCAGAGCAAACATATACAGCTCGCTCCTTACAGTCCCTGACTTCCACCATGCTGGCCGTCATCAGGATGGCAATTACCTCAGCTTGGAAGATAGAATGTACGTAAAGTATTCGTTCTCTCATACATAGTACGTCCAAAATACGTCCTCTGGACGACATAATAATATGCTATTTGAGACAGTACGGTATCTCCATCAGAACCTTCATAATATATTTTATTTAAAGAAAATACTAAGCGCCTCATCTCTGCCTAATGGAAAACCAAGGTATTAATATATTAGTATATTAGATGTTTGTTTTTCCTAAAGTTTTTTATATTTGTTAAAATCTTAAATTCAGCTTTTTTTTGAGTATTGAAAGAGTTTGTACTTGAGTATGATAAACCCCTGTATCTGACGACCTTGCATGTGTTACTAATTTATAGAAATCTGGGCCAAAATTGGAAACAAACAGCCTTTTATAAGCATTTTGTTCTAAAAATAAAAAAAGCTTATTTCATACATTGTAAGCAGCAACTTCAATCACCTGATGCTGACTAAATCTGAACTATAAGCTTTGCGCAACTTCACATTGCCAACACAAAAATGTTAGCTTAAGCAAACTTTATCCCCGTTTCACCTGCATGCCGCATTCTCGAAATAGCCAACATTCCACCAACTTGCGAGCTTATTACGTTTTAAACTCATTTTAAAACGTGTTTACTGCATCGCTGTTTAGAGGTAATGTTGGTAACCGAAGCAATTTTGCCTGAAAAGTATTTATGGTAACTTTTGGTATTTTGGAAACTGAAAATATTAGTGAATTTTACACGTCTAACGATGCCCCATCATCTTCATGTAAATGAAAGTAATGTTTTTATGATAGAAGAGTTTTCGATTTGCATTATCTTTATTTGTTTTAAATCACAACGTTTCAACAGGTGTGTACCTCCAGTCATCGTCAGGTGAATACTATTTGAATAATGATCTTGGCATCACCTTCGACGATAACCTATCTTTTACTCTACATATCGAGAAAATAGTACAACGTGGCTTTAGAATGGTCGGATTTATTAAGAGAAA
Organism: Polydrusus pterygomalis; assembly: GCA_963969555.1. Classification (NCBI taxonomy): domain Eukaryota; kingdom Metazoa; phylum Arthropoda; class Insecta; order Coleoptera; family Curculionidae; genus Polydrusus; species Polydrusus pterygomalis. The sequence continues at coordinate 16,878,557 of OZ018383.1, forward strand.
TACTAAACACATCTATGATACAAGAACGCTCATGGTTCTGTACAACTGTTTTGTGACGTCCATACTTGAGTACTGCTCAGTTGTATGGTCACCTTACTACGCCTGCCATGGGATGCGTATCGAGCTAGTTCAGAGCAAATTCGCTAAGTACATGTTGATAAAGCTTAACTTTTCCTACAAAGATATTCCACAATAGACCAGACTACTCCTTTGTGGCCTAAAATCCTTGGGTCATCGAAGAAGGGATGCACAGCTGCTGTTTCTCTTTAAACTGATTCACGGAGAGATCAATTGCAGCAATCTGCTGGCCGAGGTGCTAATAGCTGTTCCTGGAAGAAGAACGAGGCATCATCGGCTATTTTATGAGAGGCGACATAGAACTAACTACGGACTAAGCGTCTTCACCGACCGCCTGCTATATAACTACAACAGGCATTTTTCTACAATCAATGTCTTCCAAATTTCCTTGGGTGCTCTGAAGCGAAAATTGGAATTTAGAGCGGCTTAAATGATATAACGATATATTTACCTTGTACTTAAGTTTCATTTTCTTTTTTGATTGAGTTATGTTAAATATGTTAATGGGAGCATTTGGAATTTGTAATTCTGTAGTGTCTTTATTCGAATAAATAAATAAATAAATAAATAAATAAATAATACTTTTATATCGTATTAAACATTGTCGGATATGGATTGGTATCCTTAAGGATGGATTACTCATCTCGTACTTCGCTGTGGTGCTAAGACTCTTAATGAGTGGTGAGCTTGATAAAAAGAGGTGTAGTGGAAAGATAGTGTATAGAACAAGGACAAGGACATTTCTAGTTTTATAGGAGGAGTCAGTAGACGAATGTTGCTAAGAAGTAATTGTTTGTAATTGGTTGGGATAAAGGGTTCCACTTCTAATAGTACATCCAGGGAAATCCCCTCTTTTATTAACGTGCAAAATTATTGCTGACATAGCAAAACCGAACCGCTTCTTCCAGTTGATAAGGGTTGCAAAACTGTATAAAAACTCGAAGGATCACTTACTCAGAGAGTTGTAACAATTATTCAAGTGTTAGGGTAATCTCTGCCCGTTTCTATTCAGTTTAAAGTTAACAATTCAACAATTTTTGAAGGCATGAAGAGTTCTGCTCCAGAACCAGTCTATTTTGCTCCAATTGCGTAAATGTTCTTTGAGTAATTTATTTAACTGTTATTGTGTAAATTTATAAAAATTAACACCTAAAAATGCCTTAACCAAATTGCTTGTTGGCTCAACCTAAATTGTTAAATGAAGAAATTGTATTTTTCTGTTTCTTGTCTCAATGTACCATTTTATTACTAAGGCGTGCTGTGTTCGTCAAGTGTGTTATCGTGAGTAAGGTCGTGTAAACCTATCTTTACAAATTTTTCTATATGAGCTCAACTTTATAGTTTTATTTATAAGTTTATCTCAATGGACATTTTATTGATATAGCGTATTAAACAATATGATAATTTTATATCAGCAATGCAAATATATCGATTCCTTTATTTGAGAAATTTTAATTATATTATGTGCTTTTTGTCACAATGTACTTTTTGATAGTTTACTTTCTTGAAGTTGTGATCATGAGCGAAGCCACGGACAAAAGCTATTTGTAGACGACGCAACTTCAAAAAACAATGTACAAACTTAACCGCTAATGTTTCCGCAGGAATAACTTTGGAAAATTATGGCGTGGTTGCTGAGATAAACAAATTAAAAGAACATTGAAATTATATGGCATAGAAAACGATAAGGGATGAATGCCAGGAATTCGCCAAAAATTATGAAGTTAGCTTGGAAATTCTCAGGTTATTAATTTTATCTTAACCTAAATTTTGTTTCGAAAATACTTACTATATTTATCTGGCATCTTAATTAAGGATTATGTAAACAATTATGTTTATATTTGTGGAATTTTAGTGAATTTATTAAGTTTATTCTTTAATGATGATTCGTTTTGTCATATACAGGGAGTTTAAAAAACTTATTATATGTAAACGTCCCGGAGAAATTTAAGGTACATTTTTTCGACTTACCAAAAAGTTGAGGAAGGATCCCAAAACTAGACCCAATGCTCTATACGCCAATGGGAATAATAATATTTTGGAAAATCCAATTTCCAGCTTCCGCAACTCCGCATACGGCAAATATATACAAGATTGGCCGCAGTCCCAGAACCTTTAGGTAAGGATGGCAAACTTCTGGTACTGCCCAAACAGCCTTACGTAGTACTTTAAGGACCGTTGTGATACCACACCTCTTCCGCTCAACCCATTCGCATCAGCTCATCGATAAGTATAAGGCAGAATGATATTGGCAACCTATTTAAACCAGTCACTATATTGTAATAAGCTGCTTACTTCTTGCAGATTATTGAAGAATGGTTCGCTAAATGCATTAAATCTTCTTGCAAGGCCATGCAGGACAATCAACAATAAGAAATATCGAATATTTTTTTCCTCTTCTTCATCTCTACAACTTATACAGAAGTCGTTTGCATAGGTCGGTGAGTCTACCGAAAGGGGAATCTCCGGTAACTACGGCAGTTTTATTTTTAACGTCTTTCCGATTTTGTAGTAATAACACTGCGGTTTTCCTATTTTCAAGTAAGGGCCGCAATTGCTTGGAGATGCTACAGGGTGTCAGCTCTGTCCATCTGTTGTTTGCATGTTGTTTGACTCTGCGATCTTCTATCCTCTATGACCAATCACAGTGGCCCATAGCCTCAGTAGCTAGATCGGCAGACATACGTGCGCGCCTTCTCTGGCGAGCGTATCAGCAGAGCCTCATTGCCATCTCTATTGTAACGATCAGGAAACCCACACGTGCCTGTATCGCTGCTTGACTGTTCATACAGATAGCTATTGACGTGGCTTCTGTCAGGCCAGAATATTCCTACAGGATATCTTATCTACTGCCATAATTTCTGCCTATAAGACCTTTGCATTAATGTATTTCCATGGTCTCAGAGAAGATAGCTACTCCCGCTCCGTCATTCATTTTCGAACTGTCGCGTCTGTGATGATCGAGTGATCTGTCTCCGTTGTAAACTGATTGCCTTCAAACTCTTTCCTACTCGGAACGAGCATAGAAAACCCTGTCCTGAGGTTCTAAGAGCCTTTGTAAAATTTTTAAAATGGCGGTCCTGCGAATAGGGAATATTTTATTTTTAGTGAAAGTATAACTTGTAACAATAATCGTTTTGAGGCGGACATAGCTAACAAATATCCTCCAGAAAATATCTACTCTGAATAAAGGAGGAGTTTTAAATTGTTATTAATTTCTTTAGGCAAACGCAATGATAAATGGCATCTCCTAAGAAATTATATTTTGTTACTGATCAAGTTTTATAACCGGATACCTTATGTAACACCGCATCACATTACATCTTCAGTAAACACTTTTAAAATTTTCTAAGCCATAAAAGTAGCTTACAAACTGTAAATAACACGTAAGCCTGGCTTTTATTATCTTAACATTACCTCTAATCACGGCAGCCTTAAAGAGACTTTCATACAAGCAAAAATAAGCTTTTGCTAAACACTTAATGAGCTTTAACTTCGTGGAGCGCCAGCGATTTTCTAAATAACTGTACGACAAGGAGAAATTAAAGTTAGGTAGATATTTTATCAACATTTTCTTTAAACACAGTGATAGTTGAATATGAGTTAACTGCCATTACGAATATTGACTTACTTACAGATTGAATCCCTTTCGTAGACGTACAAATTTCCTGTGAACATCACGAGCGCATATTAGACACAACCGCATATCAACTACTTGTCTTCACAATCACAACATGACAAGCTTTATTTAACATAAATGATAATAAATATATCTTCCCATCTCGGGTGGCTTTGTAGATAAAGCGACAGTCGCTGGAAATTTATTATAGAATTATATAAATGCCATCACTGAATATCTCATAGGATAGGGATAATATAGACTCCTCAATCGGTTGGTGCGTAAACCCTAGAATGGAGGGATTATTGGGTGGATTGTATCACTAGAGGACACGCCCATGTTTAACTGAAGGTCTTCTTTTAAACAGCTTAGTCAAAGTGAGAGGAAAAATAGAACAAAAATGTCATATTATGTCAAGATGGTAACGGCGGAAAAGGGCGAAGAGAAAGGCAGTAACATGCTTGCTTAAGTTCCAGTCAAAATGTTTTCGTTCTTATACTAGTTATAGATGTGTTAGAGTCTCACAAATCATGTGTTATTATACAAATTATTTATTTGTTTACCACAGCACGATATCAAAAGGTGTTAATGACCTGCATACCTCCTGAAACAAAAAAAATTTGGATTATCGAATTATTTTAGTAGATTTCAGCCAATTCGATCCAATATTTGACCGCCTTAAAAGTTGTATTCGGTTCCTATGCCCATGCACAACCCTGTATAAGACTTCACCTTACAAGTAAAGTTTAGGGAAGTAATTATTTTGGCGTTCTACCAAGCTGTGATCTAAAACTTAACAGGTTCCTTTCCCAAAAAATTGTTTTTTAACTAAATATCTCAGATAAAGAAAAACTTTAAACAACCTCTTATCAAACAAAGGTTTGTATTTGAGGCCACCGAGATAAACAATTAGAATAGCATTATGAATTACATGAAATAGAAAACGATAAGCAAGGAATGCTAAGGGAAATTATGAAGTAAAGTTGGAAGTGCTTAAATGGTAAAATTAAGCTTCCCTAGAAGTTCTTGATAATTGCGGTAATAACCAAGAAGTTTATTTTATATTTTGTTGTGTATTGAGGATAGCAGTAGAATAATTAGAGATAGCAGCATAATGTAGAAGGTTTTGGAAGAAAAATAACATTGACAATATATCTGTAAGAGAAGCTTCTGCTATAAATCACAACAATGCCTGGTAAATTAAGGACTTCTATTGGTTGGTCTATTTAGTTTGGTGTAGCTCAAACCGCTGATGACGTAGCGGCTTTGACATGAATACGGACATACAGTAAAGTCCGCATCATATGGGATTTTTTTTTTATTAATAGCTTTATTTAAAATTTGAGTTTGGCATCAAGTTCTGCTTCGATCGAGATAAAAATTAGGCAGAAAAATAGTAGTCACGTGATTCGCATTATCAGTCAAACTTTAATTTTTTCCAAAAAATAATTCAAAAGTGGGGTTATTTCTGAATATACCGATAAAAGTTGTTAGAAAACGTTTTTTTAAATGCAGTTTCTAGCCCATATGCAAAATTTCAGCTGCATAAGATAATTTTGATTTTTTACCTATATTTTGTAATTTGCACCACTTTTGCAAAGTAAGAGTCGACGCAACCTACATAAAACTTCTTAGTTTTGACAATGCTTTATTTCAGATAAATTTTTTTTTAAACTAGCGCCATATTAAATGTGTGTTTTTCTACAAAATCAAAATTGGAAAATTGGTTATTGACCCTGTATAAGGCAACGTCATAAAATAAGAATTTTTGAAAACGTAGTTTGTGTCTGAAAGTTATACACCTTAATATTAAGACAACAAAGAACACAGTGTCATCAGTTAAGTATTCATTAAGTGGAAAATAAATTTTAGTTTAAGTTAACGTAAAGTTTATCTATTTTCAACGATTTAATTTAAAATCCCTTTATTTTATTTTTTATTTTTTTACTTTCAGACACAAACTACGTTTTTAAAAATACTTATTTTATGCAGTTACCTTATACAGGGTCAAAAACATATGAACTTTGCATCACATGCGACAAAATTTTAATAGCCCAATTTTGATTTTGTAGAAAAACACACATTTAATAAGGCGCTACTTTAAAGAAAATGTATCTGAAATAAAACATTGTCGAAACTAAGAAGTTTTATGTAGGTTGCGTTAAGTCTTATTTTGCAAAAGTGGTGCAATTTACAAAATATAGGTAAAAAATTAAAATTATCTTATCCAGCTGATATTTTGCATGTGGGCTAGAAACTGCATTTAAAAAAACTTTTTCTCATAACTTTTTTTGATATTTTAAGAAATAACCCCAGTTTTGAATTATTTTTTTGAAAAAATTTAAATTTGACAGATAATGCGAATCACGTAACTACTATTTTTTTGCTTAATTTTCGTCTCGATCGAAGCAGAACTTGATGCCAAAGTTAAATTTCGAATAAAGCTATTAATAAAAAAAATCCCATATGATGCGGACTTTACTGGTGACACTGCATAGTAGATATAGATGGGTAATTCCGCTTCCACCGTTCACTGAAGAGAGAGGGAGACCTTACCCCTTAATTTTTACGTTCTCGTACTGTATGTTGATGGCTGATTGTGTCCTTTAGATATTTTTATAGTTTTAATTTTTATATAGGTATCAACAGAGGCAGAAAAGTTGGTTTGTCTATATGGCTCCATGGCTTCTTATAATGAATTCTCTTAAAACTTGCTGTCTTGTTCATTTGATATCCCTATCCTTCAGCTCCATTTCTGCTTCAATTTTAATCGGTATTTTTCGTAAACCGATTTCTTCGGATATTCTTCTTATTATTCTACCCTCTTCGAGTTTCTGTTCTTTGTTGGTGGTTTGTTCTGTTCATCCTATCAAAAATAAGTGGAACACGACTTTTATTATGACCCAATAACACAAACTTTTTGGTAAAATCCTGGTGATCTAAGGACCCTACTAAGTTATATAAAGTCGAGTAATGCATTAGCAGAGATCGTCCGCAAACGTAAATACTACTGTGAAAGAAAGAAAAAACTTAAAGTCTTCCTTCACAAAATTTAATAAAATAAAAATTCTTTAGGGGTCTCTACATTTCGAATGTAGAAACGTTCATCATCAGGAGACAGAAAATTTATTTAATGCTGATGGTTTTAGCAGAAGGGAAAATGGTATATAAAACCTTAATGGAGCTTTTATGGAATTAAAAAATTGATGTGTAGAAGTGACATAATATGAAGAAAATTGAGAAAAGTTAAAACATACTGAGTATGTGAAAAAGTCAGTAAAGGAAGTCTAAACCAACCAAATAAACTGGGCAAGTAGAAAATCCCTTTTAAAAAGAAGGTGTCGAGGGTTATTTAAAAAAAAGGTTTAAAACATTTTTTACTTCTTTACTCTTCGTTTTAATTTCAATTTTTACAGATTGTGATATCTTCACATTACTTCCGCAAAAAACTAATTTTATCTCTATAATATCTCTACAGACATAGGTACTTGAGAAAGTTTTATAAAAAAATTTTAAATAACCCTCCTTTTAAAAGGTTTTTTTTACTTCCCCAGTTTATTTGGTTGATTTGGACCTCCTTTACTGACTTTTTCACATACTTAGTATGTTATAACTTTTCTCAATTTTCTTCATATTATGTCACTTCTACACATCAATTTTTTAATTCCATAAAAGCTCCATTAAGGTTCTACACCATTTTCCCTTCTGCTAAAACCATCAGCATTAAATAAATTTTCTGTCTCCTGATGATGAACGTTTCTACGTTCGAGTAGAGACCCCTAAATAATTTTTATTCTATTAAATTTTGTGGAGAAAGACTTTTAGTTTTTTCTTTTTATCCCATACTTTCAACTCCACTTTAAGCATGCACTATTTCTTCAAAGTTAATACTACTGTTTCGTTAAAAGTATAGTTGAGGTAGGTATAACAATTTATATGTCCATAAACTTTATTTAATTTGGACCCTAGAGCTTCATGTATATCAAACCCCGGTATAGGGGACCGAAAAATCTAATTCGGGAACAAAAAATGAACAAAGTAAATTTTTGTGGCCTTTTTAGCCACGTCTTTCTTTCGCCAGGGCCTAACACAAAACGTTCCATATCCATTAATTTCCAAGTTTTCCAATGGGATGACAATAAATGATTGTTTCGCCACAATGGACTTAAACCAATTGGGGCCCTTCCTTTTTATTTTCATTAATTAAACCTGAAACCACTATACTTTTGTTCAATTTTCTGGGAAATTGAATATACATATAATTTTTTTATAGCCGGGGGTTTACCCCTGTTCGTTTTTTATGATAGAACACTTTTATATTTAATTTAATATAAAAAAATGTTGATCTCCTACAGATAGGTATATGTAAAACGCCCCAAGTTTGGCTACAACGCAAGTGATTTATTTAAAAAGGGTTGTTAAATAATCTAGAGGAAAGGATTTATGAGTAGTAAGTTTGGGTTAGTTCTTATCTTAGTAAGGAAGTAATTTTTATGAGACTCTGTATAAGGTAAATAATTGAAAATCCATGTTTGATTGTTTGTTCTTACAATTTTAATTAAAGCAGTGGAAACAATGCCACTGGTACATATTTTTCTAAATTTTAAACTAAACGGGATATATTAACATTTAGAATATTCAAATTGCTTACCCAAAGTTACTTCATACAATATTATTTGCTCGAGAATATGTTTCAAAATAAATGTAAAGTTTACAAAGACGTAGAAAGTTGGGAAAAATAAGGAGGAAAGGTGGGTGGAGACTACCCACGTAAACTGATACACACTCCAAACCTATAAGCTATATTAAGTTAAAATATTTCTATAAACCTGAAGGAAAACAAAAACGTAATTTAAAATTTAAACTGTTGTTTTTTTTAATATCTTAGAATGTAAATATACATTGTGTTCACGGATACAGCTTGGAAGAGGAAAAACTTTTTCATTAGTAGGTATAGAAAAAAAAGTAATTATCGACTTTCATTTATGGGGATATCTGAAGCCACATGTGTATAAAACCAGTTTCAATAATAACTTAGATCTCTTGAAAAAAAAAATAATAGAAGTTATTGCAAATATCCCAATACAGCAAGTTAGGAACTGTTATCGGGAATTCAGACGTCGAGTTGAACTATGCGCTAACTCGGTGGTACCACGTTTGAATAAAAGTTTTATAATTTATGATTGAATGAATTGGAGAAACATGAAATGTAATAATAAAAATTTGTAACAAAAATAGCAAACATTTGTAACTTACACACTTTTAAAACTAAAGGCATATCGTTGATGTATAAAATAAATAATATTGGACCTAGCATACTTTCTTGAGGAACTCCTATATTATTTATTTTTTTATCTTTACATTAAAAGCTTGTCAATATTGTATTATGGTTACTTTATATCTTACATTCCACCCTAACCACCCCTAAACATTTAAAGCCAAAACTTTGTTACATTTTCTCACTTACATTGTAGTATTATAACAAAATGTATTTTTTATCTTTCTGCTCTACATTTGCTCTATAACTTTGTCTACTAGTTATTTTACACAACCTAATCCTCGTTAATGCCTATTCTTAAAACTTAGAGCGTGCTACAAAGTTGGGAGCTTATTAAGTTTTCAGATAAAGCTTGTGTATAACTATTAAGGACTTAAGAAGAACGATGAGAAGTTATATATTTTCTTTAAGAAGTTTTATTTATTTTTTTTAATTTAATTATACAGTGATGGGCTAAAATATGGAACAAATTCATTTAAAAATCAGGTATTCATTTTTTTTAAAAACGCTCGGACACGTCGATTATAATTTTCTTCCGGATTTTTTGCCTCAAAAAGAAATTATACCGGGTGTGTCAAAAAGTAGATGTAGCAAATTTTTTTTGTTTTTTAAATAGAACCCCCCTATTTTTACTTATTACCCTAATTCTACGTCAAATTCTGCGCATAATTCATGTAGCGTACTCTATCCTTATCTCTAACGGTTTTAGAGAAAAATTACATCATAAAAAAATTCTTTAAAAAAAGGTACATGTACCTACTTAAAGGTAAACAGGTAAATTTAAATGAATTGTTACTACGATAGCAAGTCATGTGTCAATCAAAAATTAGTTTAGGTATAATTTTAAAAAACGGTGATCATGGTGCATTTAAATGAAACACAAAGAATCGAAATTTTAATTTTAATTGGATGTGGAGACAAAACAAGAAGTCAAGAAGAAGTTTGTAACTTGTTTAACGCTAAGTATCCAGAACGGCCGATTACAAGATCTACAGTAAGTAAAATTGAGAAAAAATTAGTAAAAACTCACAATTGAACATTTTGTTAGAGGTTGAAGATAATCCTCATAGTAAAGTACCCTTAATAATGATGTTAGCTGACGATCTGTGTTGCGGGTATTGAAACAAGAAAAGTACCATCCGTACAAAATTAGGTTGCTGCACGAGCTAAACGAAGATGATCCCGACCGCCGACTACAGTTTTGTAAAACTATGATGGAAATTTGCAACTTAAATTTATTTTTCCATCGCAACATACTTTTTAGCGATGAAGCCACGTTTTGTTTGAATGGTTCGGTAAACAGACAAAATTTTCGGTATTGGAGTACAAATAATCCCCGTTGGATGAGAGAACAGCACACGCAATACCCACAAAAAGTAAATGTTTGGGCAGGGATATTAAATGATAGAATTATTGGACCTTTTTTCTTCGGTGGAAATCTTACAGGAGACCGGTATTTACAATTTCTTCAAAATGAATTAATTCCCACACTAGCAGCGGATTTTCCAAATCCGAATCAGCCTCATCTACCAGAACCGTCTATTTGGTTTCAGCAGGATGGTGCTCCGCCTCATTTTGCTCGACAAGTACGAGAGTATTTGAATACTGTATTTCCCGAACGATGGATAGGTAGAAGAGGACCCATAAAATGGCCTGCAAGATCTCCCGATCTTACACCCATGGATTTCTTTCTTTGGGGTTATTTGAAATCAAAAGTGTATAAGGATAAACCACAAAATTTGGAAGACTTAAAATTTAAAATTAGATATGAAATTAGGCAAATTAATGAAAATACTGTAAATAATGTTTTAGAAGGGTTTTTAAGTAGATTAGCATATTGTCAAGAAGTTAATGGTTTGCATCTTTAACACTTAATAAACTAATTTGTTAACCTTTTTTTAAAGATTTTTTTTATGATGTAATTTTTCTCTAAAACCGTTAGAGATAAGGATAGAGTATGCTACATGAATTATGCGCAGAATTTGAAGGAAAGTACTTAAATACAATTTTTCCGGGGCGGTGGCTAGGTAGACCAAGGGCAATTGAATGGCCACCCAGATTACCCGATCTTAACCCACTCGACTTTTTTTTGGGCTACTTCAAAAATTTGGTTTATAACTTATCAGTAGGACAAAATGTACAACAAGAGTATGTAGATCAATAGATTGGTTGATCTACTGCAGGACAGTTTGTGGATGATATTTTCAGAAACTCAAAATTGTTCCTTTTTATACTGTGTCACAGTTCCTAAATAAATTGAATCAAATGTAGGTAAAGTATTTCTAATATTTTCTAAAACTTGGTTTTAAACTTGTGATAAAGCTCATTTGTGTAATGATGTTCGCTTCATTTTGATTAAAATTATAAAACTAATAAATAATTAATTGTTGCTTCCACCAATAATGTTAACTACGTTTTATGTTATATCCACACATTAAAATTATTTTAAACATTATACAGCTGATCAAGGCAGGTAATTTTATTAACCGACAATTAATAATTACAAATATATTAATTAATATAGATATAGAAGTTTAATGATACCTTACTACCATACTCTTTATACAACTGTTTAATGCTATATGTGACAGCAACGCGCTTTCCTACTGTAATACAACGAAAATTGCTAGACCGTTGTATAGTGATTATATCACGGTAATTTAGCCAATAGGAAATAAGAGTTATTGCTGCTATAGAGTTGTTTACAGGTTTATTGTTCTGAATACTCACAGTAATTATCAAGTTCTATTGGGGGTGTAATCTGGTTTTTTAATACTGTATTAGTTTCGTCTAGCAGTTGTAATAAAACTTGACATTAATCATAATAATATTTGCTTGCTACGGTTAATAAAGCATACACTTACCACTAAAAATCAGTACTGTATTTCTCAAAAATTTAAATATCGTCTAGTGTGATGTTGTTTCTTGTCGTTTAACATTGCATATTATTGCATATTATGCAACATGGTTTACTGAGATGGTAAAATTTTTCCATAGATTATAAAGTCCGATACTAACGATGCGTTGTGCTAAATAAGAATCGTCTATTGCTTTATCTGATACACAAAGTTTAAAAAAACTTAAATACAAAGTAAAAATAAATTAATTGAAACAGGTATTGGAACGATCAATAAAATTCAAATTCAGGCAGGACAGCTAGAAGACTCCGAACAACGATGTGAACTGTGCAATAAATACGTTCAAAACTAATACTACGGCGCGCGGCGATTACCGATTGCTACGAACCCCCACCAACGTCTTTTTGGATTATATGTTCTAACGGATACAATTCGTTTTTGGGGACACCGCTCGCTTTCTAATTGTAGAGAAAGCGCTTTTCTGGGAACAAAATGCGTCGCATTGAGAAGATACAATTTATTTCTTAACAAAATTGCTGTATTAAAAGTAGTTCATTATTCAAGAAGACTCTGCAGGTAATGGAACTGATTAGGTACTACAAATAAAAACCCTGTTCAAGCAAATCTGGAATTGATATAACACTACTAAAGCTGGTTTGATACACTAGAAATTTATTTAATATTGATAAATAAAAAATTAGTTATCAATACAAACTATGACTTAGCAAACCTGTTGTATTCAGTGCCGTCTTTCCGTACGGGCCCAGGGCCCCGCTGTCTTGGGGGCCCCAGCACCAAAAAACAATCAATAAAACTAGTAACGGAATAATGTATAAACAACTGTAAATAAAGTAAATGTTAGTTTTACAAAGCAGATCTCTTACGATGGAAGTAACAGTACAGTAGTTATTGAAATTACTAATTAAGTTTCTGAATAATGAAAGAAATGATTTTGAAAACTACTATAGCATTGCTAAAGATAAATTTTCAGACTTCAAACAGAATACACAACACAAAACTGAACGAAGTTCGAGAATGAAAGTTTTGATGGACCAGCTGAAGAAGCCCAATTTAGTGGCAAAGAAAAATTTAAAATTGAAGTTTTTTTTCCAATTATGGATTCATTAATAGCTGAACTTAACCGGCGATTAGCTGCATACGACAGCATATTCAATCGGTTTGGTTTCCTCACAATTTTAAAAACAATCAGTAAAGTCGATTTGCGCCTTAGTTGTTCAAGATTTGTAGAAAATTACAGTTCTGCTGTCAATGGAAAAGAATTAGAGTTAGAATGCATTTTTTTGGCAGAATATTTAAATTCAGACGAAAAATATAAAACCCAGGAAATCAGTTTATTGGACCTATACAATATTATAACAACTAACAAATTAGAGGATACATTTCCTAACGTTGCCATTTCATTGAGAATATTTTTGTCAATAATGATAACTAACGGCAGTGGAGAACGTTCATTTTCTAAATTGGCTAGAATCAAAAACGAACTGAGGAATACCATGCTGCTAGAGAGACTAAATAGTCTATCCTTAATCTGCATAGAAAATGAGATCTTACTAGGAATAAAATTTAATGACATAATAGACGATTTTGCACACCTACGATCAAGAAAACAATCATTTACATAGCGCGGATTATTTACAGTTATTGTTATTACTATTAATGTTTTAGGATAAGATTTCATCTTTATTAGTTAGAATAAATAGATTTTTCTCTACTTCCATCTGCATATTAGGTATTTCTTGCGCAATCTACAGAATGGCTAAGTAGGCAATTCCAGTTAACTGAACGGATATAATTTCATATCCATCCTAGCTAGGATATGAAATCAAGCAAACACAGTTAGCATCAGGTGTCTAGATAACTATTCGATTTTAAAATATTATGTCAAAATTCGACTAAATTTTACGAAAATTTGACCCTGACCTTGCAAATTGAAGATTTTTCTCGTGAAATGTAATATTTAAAAATAATTATATTGCTGGTTGCTGGTCGAATTCCTAACTATTCATTTTAAGCGGGCGAAAAAAAAAATTATTAAATTTAGTTTGATGCGTGATCTATCTTCGTTTAATCGTCGTTGATATTTTACGAATATGTAAAAGCATGCACTTTCCACACTGTAATACAAAAGCGCATATTTCACTGGGAGGGCCCTCAAAGCAATCCTTTATGTAAATATTGTGACGTTGTTCTCCAAAATCCCTAAATTGTCCAGGTAACATACTAGAGATGCACATGACTGTCAGCAATAATTATTGCATTCCAGGTATGTTCTCCAACCGCCCCCGACAGCTCTCTTGCAATGCAAATATGGACACAGTCCTGCTTTTCTCCAAAATTGATTGCTTTCATATGCTAAATTGAGCGCGAAAATGTTAAAAACTACGGTTTAAATCACCCTTGCCGTCTAGCTGATGGATACGAACATGGTGACTAATACGGAAACATGGAATAATGAATAATCAGCACAGAAAATAATTTTTACTCCATATATATTCTTTTTTTTTAATTACATCCATAGCTGCTAGTTATTTTTCGGTATTATATTACTTCGTATTCGTAGCAATACAGGTTTATGATAAAGAAACTGAGCGGCCTTCTATATATAATACCGCCCATGCGCTTAATCCAGAATGGCTCGAATCCGTCAAATTCATTTTTTTTTTAGAAAAAAATATTATACATCATCAACATGATATATGCATTTTTTGCATATTTTGTCAATTTTAAAATAAAATTCATATTTTAAGAGCATATTTTTAAGTGTTCGGCTTTATCAAAAAATTTTAAACGTGAAAGGTTTAATCTCCTAATCGGTTCAGGGATTTTTTAATTTGAAGATTATAATAATCATATTTACATTTTGGTTATACACATACACATTTATTAGCGGTTTCCGGGGTTTGCAGGTTTATTGTTAGGGGTTCAGTGGCGCAACCAGGGGGGGGCTGCCAAACGCGCTCTGCCAATAACTGCCATTACTTTAAAGGCATACACAGCCTTTACTACCCTTTTATTACTGTTACAGTCTAAGTTGCCTGGTTAGTTAACTATTGTTAAAAACATTTGTGCAGTCGAACATCACTGTCTGCAAAATTTCAGCTTCCTGGGCTCCACCGTTATTGAGATATCGCTTTTAAATATTGACATGACATTTGGGGCAGATGGGAGAAAGGACCGGCCAAGTTCTTAGCTTTGGGTCTCAAATTTTTTTTAACACCGTTCAATTTAGGAATAAAATTTTGATTTCCAAAGTGTAAAGTTAATTGCTGATAGAATGCGTGGTGCTGTTAAATCAGTAATGTGATTGGGAAATAAATAACAGATATAAAAACCTGATTTAATGGATGACAGTCACGTAATACACGTAAGAAGCTTATATATATACATATAAAATCTCCACTTTAGAATATATAAATAACCACTAGCTCTTACAAGTTTTTGCAATTAAAGGCTTTTGTTTTAACTATAAACCTAATGTGAAAATCGCGTGTGATCATATTTAAAAATAAGTAATCTTAAACACAAAACAGTGTAAAGTAGGTAGGTATGTAATTGCAAAATTAAATTACTGAATTTTGGTTAATATCATGCGATTCTGAAATTGTTTTATATGTTTCTATTTTCTTAAATTTACATAATAAAAGAGTAGAATGAAAATAATTTTGGTACTATGCAGTGGCGGCGAATAATTACATGCAGCATATTAAGGACTTTGTTTTAAATAAAAACACGTAAAATTAACTGTATTTCTCGACACTCCAAAGGAAGATAGAATAAACATTCCTATTAAATTTCGAAGCCGTGATTTCTGCCTTTTTTGAGTTCTTGATTTAAAGGGCGAATCATATGCACTTAAATTCAGCCCAAATATGCGCATACGTATGCCTTGTTCGCCTTTAAAATGCATTTTTTACCAAATATGCATACTGATATGCAATATTTTTTGTCCGTCTTAAGTCAACTGGAAAGTCTTTTCATCAGTAAAAATGACCCTGTTCCAAAATTAAAGATTGCGGTATATATAATTTAAAGCAAAAATAATCCTTGATTGTCGCTGTTTTTCGGTAAAAAACATTTTTTTCGCAGCTGGGCGACATTTTAGTTCAGATTCCTTGACTTTCCTGCTGGCGGTAGGTTGGGAAGTAGGAAATGCTGTATCAATAGCAGCATCCCTTGCGGTTGCAAATGGATTATTGCTTAAATAACCCAAAAGGTAGCATCCTGTTCAGGGCTGGAACGTTTGGGACGACCTGAACCAATTTTCCTCTTTAGGGATTCTTTTTGTTCCCAGCGTTGCTTAATTTTCAATATAGTTTTTTTTATTTCTATTATACAATTGCGCTACAGCACGGATTGATCATCCTTCGTCGATTTTAGATACAATTTGAGCCTTTTCAACTTCAGACAACTGACGAGGCATTTTTATGTTCTTCTGTCCAAGTTTTTCAATCGTTACCACCATGCAGTTTTAAAATTAATTACACCGGCGCCAATGCTTTGCATTTTTGATAACCTATGACGTGACGCAATAAACAATCATGTAGACAAGCCGGTTTTACGCAAATATAACAAAACGTACCTCTCATTCTAATTCTGGTACGCTTTTTTATGAATACAAAACTATACATTACATACTTTATTAAAAAAAAATTCTTTTATTGCATTCGGTGATATAATAGTTCCTAAAATTGCTTATCAGGGGCATAAAACTTAAACAAAAAGCCGGACGATCGTTTCGGAAGCAATGAAATAGGTTTCCAGCACGACATATAATATGGAAAATTATATAATGGCGTTATGCATAATAAGCACTAGCAGTCGCTCAAACTTAGTGCAAAACCTAGTATATATTTCCTATATCGCTTCCATTTCCATAAAATTTTATTTAAGGAAAAAAAATTCTTTGCTTCTCGTGTGGCCGGCAAATTTATTATCCTATTTTTGTTTATTTCTTTCTTCCTCATTGTTTGCTACCACCATTAAGATGAACCCTAGTTTCATGAGCATGAGCTCCAAAGTATCTACTACGTATGCCCTTCTCTCGTACGAGATATCAGTTCTCACCCTGCCTGGTATCGGCGAATTCACTGAATTCACTTAATTATTTATTCCTACCACAACGGTTGGATGAATAGCATTGCTAGATCTCGCCGTAATTTGAATATAATTATTTTATAAATTGGTTTATATTTAATAAAGGATTTATTTATTTATTATTTATTTATAATATTTTGTTTCCTCTTGTCTCACCTATAATGCCCCTATCAACTTGGTGGTTGACCAACTCACCAGTTAGCCTGGCAAATAGCTCTTTAGGATGATTGATAGTTTGGGTGGTATGGTATCTCAGTGGAACCTGCCTGTGTGGTTTGTCGAGTAGGAGAAGCACTGTTTCGAGTGAGTATTGACAGCGCCCCCAAAAATGAATTGTAATCGTTAGAAACCTCTAATCCACAATTCGTTGGTGGGGGTTCGTAGCAATCGGCAATCGCCGCATGCCCTATTATTAGTATAAACGTATTTGTTGCCCAGGTCACATTGTTGTTCGGAGTCTTCTAGCTGTCCCGTTTGGATTTGAATTTTATTGATCGTAGCGATACCTGTTGTAATTAATTTATTTTTGCTTCGTATTTAAGTTGTTTTAAACTTTGCATATCAGATAAAGCATGTTGCATAACAGATAATTATTTGCAATGTTTAACGACAAGGACAATATCACACTAGAATATATTTAAATTTTCTAGTTTTATTACAACTGCCAGTCGGAACTAATACAGTATATAAAACTAGATTACATCCCCAGTAGAACTTAATAATTACTGTAAGTATTCAGAGCAATAATGGCTATAAACAATTCTATAGTAGCATTAACTCCTATTTCCTATTGGCTAAATAACCGTGATATTATCACTGCACAACGGTCTAGCAACTTTCGTTGTCTTACAGTAGGAAAGCGCGTTGCTGTCACATATAGTATTAAACAGTTGTATAAAGAGTATGTGAATTCTTATCAGGAATAAAATGCCTTTTCTCAGTAGGGGAGGTTTTTTTTTAGACCCAGTTTGTGAACCAGTTTTATGTGGATGATCTTTGTCACCTGATTATGCCTTCCCAGATAAGCGTTGTGTGCTGTCGGTTAAGGGCTGTATATCTAGCGTCCGCTGCTACCACTTTTTGTAGAATTTCCACATTCGATTCCTGGATGTATTTTCTCATAGAGGTCTCTTGTGAGTTCCACAAATTATATATATTAATGAGAACTCTTCTTCCCTCCTTTCGTTTTAAGTAAATTCTTTCGAGTGCAAAGCGTGAGTGATGGAATCTATCAGAAACTATCCGCATCAGCTTCCTGATGGTTAACGCGACGTGACGTAGATTTTAGAAGAATCTTGACAGCTCATTCAAACCAGCCACTGCTGTTAATAAACTTCGTGAGTCGACCCAGTTGCAGGCTGCTCACTTCCTCCAGATGATTAAGGAATAGTTCGCCCAGGGCATTGAACCTTCTTCTAGCGAGACCGGGGCATTCATACAAGAAATGCTGAATACTTTTCTCCTCTTCTTCATCTCTGGAACTTCTATAGAAGTCGTTAGTTGGTATTTGCATACGTTCAGCGTGTCTACCGAACAGGCAATGTCCGGTGACTACGGCAGTGATGTTTCTTAGGTCCTTCCGACTGTGTTGTAATAGCACTGCGGTTTTCCTTCCGTCAAGTAGGGGCTACAATTGCCTGGAGATGCTACAAGTTGCCATCCCTGTCCATCTGCTTTGCGCAAGCTGTTTAGCTATCCGATCTATATCCTCTTTGACTGATCCCAGTGGTCTAGCCACAGTGTTCTCTGCTAGTTCGGTAGCCATGCTTGCGCCCTCCTTGGCGAGCGCATCAGCAGTCTCGTTGCCATGCATTTTGCTGTGTCCAGGAACCCAACACAGGGTGATTCGATGTTAAGCACCAAGTGTGCAGAGATTGTTGCGACAGCGCCTTACTAATTTTAACTTAATGCTGCTGGAGCAAATTGCCTTTATGGCTGCTTGACTGTCTATATAGATTGCTATAGACGCAGCTGCTTTCAAGCCAGGGTGATCCCGCAGGGTGTGGACGGCTTTATCCACTGCAAAAATTTCTGCCTGGAAAATGCTGCAGTAGTCAGGGAGTCTATTCGACCTCTATATTAGCATGCAGCCTGCGCTTAAGTCTATCCAGTTCGTGCATAAGTTATTTTTATTATTATTAAATAAAATAATCGAATTAAATTATAATATACGGTACTATGGGTTTCACTTGTATAGATTTTCCGAAACAAAAACATTTACATTTAATTATAAAATTTAAAAATCCAGACTATGGCCGGACCGGCGTGATTTAGGACGAAAAATAATAATTACTCCCATTGTTGGGGATAACTAATAGCCCGTCGCTTGTTGTGCCCACAAATCATTTTTTTTTCGGCGGTAAATATTGATTTTACGGGACGAACGAATGCAACACGAAATTAATTATGAACAGATAATAAGTGGAGAAAAATGGAAAAGGGGTTTTATTTTATAATATATAGCCGTCCCATATAACTTATGCCGGGTGGCGCACCTCCACACTGGCCATAGGAAATCCCATGTAAATTTTGCTGCCGTCAATTAACTACACTAAAAATAAACCCTCTTTTTATAACTAAAATATACTTTTTAGGAACTAACTAGTTCCTTTTATAAAATATGGAGAAATTGTTTAGATAACTTTCAGCGAGCGCTATATAGTCTATCCCTTACTACAACGAAACAGAGAGGGACGAACTAACTTAAAGCAATGATCTGTCGTTGCTCCGCGTGGTTTAATTTGAACGAAGTAATTCAAAACATATCATTTGATTGCCGTTGTTGGTGGATGATTGATGTCTGATGGTATGGTGCCCTTTTAGTGTAAGTGCGAGGTGCGTGGCTGCAAACATAGTTGAGTGTTTCGTGATATAAGTGTTGTGTAGATGTGTCTTTATATTCATGGTTTATTTGTGTTTATATTCCCCATAACCATAAACTTGATCCTCTGTTGTTATTAACATATTTTATAATAAATAAAAACTAATCATATTTGATTTTACGTGGTTGAAAAATAAATGTTTCCATATAAAACACATTGTCGTTAATTTTTGTGTTTTATTATGCCTTATCACAACTGATATGTTTATTTAGAAAATCTTCTTCGACATTTTATTTTTTATTAGGATTTCCTTGCTTTATTTTTTCAAAATAAACATCACTGGTCTGGGACAAAATATCTATCGATTAAAAAGTATTATAAATAAAATAAAGCCATCAACTTGCCAGGTTAATTTTTTTTTTATTCTTTAAAACTAGATACCCAATAATACCCATACTTAGGTAACAGGCTCAAAACGTCACTGTCACTACAGAGATTTAATTTGGCTCAAGAAAAGTAATGAAATTTAATAAAAATTTAAATAAAATGGCGTATACGTCACTGAGGGTCAGTTCTAAAAAAGGAGCTTAGAAAAAGATAATTTAGTAGTAGCTAGGTAGACTGCCTATGATAACCAATGATGAAAATAATTTTTTCTATTTTACGTTCATATATAATAAGCTCAGTACGATACGCATTTGCGTATCGTAATGAAGCTATTTCGATACGCGTTTTTTCTTTATTTGATGTTGGTAACATTTAAATGTTTTATTTTATTGACTTGCGCGGCCTTTGTGATTTACGAGAAGACCCATTTTTCGCAGAGGAAAAATAGCTTGATAACCTACTTTTTTATTCTGTGTGGATAACAGTCATGTATGTTGGTTGCATAAATCTATAAATCAATCTTTTGTAGATGCTTCAAGATATCATTTTCTGCCAAATCCTATTCAAAATTCAATCTACTAACCTTCCAATGTCGATTTTAACTTCAACTTTATTTGAATTTTCCATCTTCCCTATACTAAATTGCAATGCCGTGACGTAAAATCACGTCCTTTGAAATTCGAAAAAAAGTAGCAAAATCTCCCGAATTTCCGAACGCTCTGTATATGTACCGAATGTACAAGGAGCACACAACGTATTCCGTCCAATTTCAAATCTCATATCGCTAAAATAACTATAGAATCTCGTGGTGAAAATGGGTCAATAAATCAAAAAATGACAGTTTGCAAAATAATTTTTGTTGTCCAGAGGCTACTATGATAAAAAATAGTATTACCAACATAAAATTTAGACATAAAAATTTACAAAATTTGAAGGATTTATTTTCTTTTTCAATATATGTGTTTTTTATTGAAAAAACTACAAATTAGAAAAAATAGTATAACGTACGTGTTATATAAAGTAGTTTTAAGCACTTGTCCCTTTATAAAACTCGCCGCAAGCGGCTTGTTTTTTAACATGGACGCGTGCTATAAAATGATGCTTTATAAAACGTGTACGTTAATATACTATTTTATAGCTGGCAGTCAATTTTTAAGATTAAAAAGCAATACTTTTTGTTCTACACGACCTTAATTAATCACATAATAATATTTTTTAATAAATAAAGACATTTTTTAACACAGCATCATATATTTTTCAGAATATAGAGTTGTCTTTTAACAGCAAAAAAAATATATTTTAAAAACGACCATAATATTGAGGTTAAAAAGTCATTTCAAAAAAATTAACCTAGTAGCTACAACGGAGTTGTTTTTTCGGCGCCTATTTAATGCAGGTTTCTTGCTTCCGCATGTTTTATATTTATTAATTTCCTCGATTTTGTCGCTCAAATAAACATTTTAGAACGTTCCTGCAAAAAGGAATTATCCGATTTTACCGGAAACTTTAACAAATTGCATTAACTTATTTACTACCGAATTCGACATGGTTTTTCACGTAATCAAGTCTTAAAATTTCGATTAAAATCCAATTTGGACTAGAGAGAGATAGCGTTAACTTTACGTCTTATTTGGCAACGTCCAAAGTGGCTTAATTTATCGCTGGTGGAAATCGACGTTTCTGCAATTTTGGGAAATCTAACAATTTATCTTCGTGCATCCGATGCAATCGAAAGTGGAACAATTAGCGTTTTTTGGGCGTGAAGCCAGCCTTAATTATTAGAGATTGACAGGTCGAAGTTTTAACGCAAACTTTAGAACATACCTAATTTTAATTAAAGCATATGGTTGTTTAAGTGTGCAACATATGGGCATTTTTTTTAGTACCGATTTCTCAGAAAATTTTATTCTCGTTAAAAGTTGGTGCATGTTCGATAATCATATTTGGTACACTTGGAATGGTTGGAAGTCAAACGGCGTACAGGGTAGACCAAAAAATATAATACTTGCACAAGAATAAAGTTTTTTAATAAACATTTAAAATAAAAATGTTGCACGTTAAATGATAGTTTTTTAATTAGCATATTATCATTACTAATGTTTTATCTTGTTAAAAAGAATTTTTAGGATATTTTAAAGTTGTGTTTAATACCGTTGCAACAAACATGAAGTTTGTGATTCTTTAATAAATTAAAAATTCAAGTAAATTTTACAAATATGCTTGAATTTGAACAAAGATATGTGAAATTGATTTTATTTTAATTAATTTATGAAGGTCTTTATGGTGAATATAAAAAAAATTTTTTTTGGGAAATTATTGTTTTTTAAAAAAATATATATTTTTATTTTAGTAGATAACGTTTTTGAAACCATGCATAACTTTTAATTCTAAACAACTTTTCTTAATAACATTTTTTGCTAAATTTTCTGAAATAGGGGTATAAGTTTTATATTTTTTGACCTACCGTGTACGCCGTTTGACTTGCAACCATTCCAAGTGCACCTTATATGATTATCGAACATGCACCAACTTTTATCAAGAATAAAATTTTCTGAGAAATCGGTAATAAAAAAGTTTCCATGTTGCACACTTAAACAACCACACTGTATACAGGGTGGGCCATCCTCAGACTGGTCATATACATTTTGATACCCTCAAATATTGGCTCTCCTATTAATTTTACATTAAAATTGTATTAGACTTTTTGAAGGTCCTTGCATGGTAAACTCGCACACCAATTTTTTTTTATTTTCTAATAAGCCAATTAAAAGTTATTTAGAAAAAAATTGAAAAAAAAAATTGTAAAATTCTTAAAAATTATATAAACACTGGTCTGATACATACCTCGCTGAAAGAAATCACCAGTAATAATTATGATAATGTCAAATGTTACTACACGTTTCATATTCTATTAAATTCAACATGCTTTACAGAATTCAAGAAAAAATAATGATGGTACTAAGTAAGTTAATAAACGTACTTAAAACGAAATATTGAGAATTTTATTTACGTCAACAATAAAATTGTTTAATGGAAACTTAACAGTTTTTATTCAGATTGCAGCTTTTAAAATTTTAACGCCACCCTTTCTATTATTTGTATTAGATCTTAGAGGTAGGTACTTTTATTTCCTGGCGCTTTCACCACTTCGTACTACATGCGGTTTTCAATTGATATCTAATAGAAAATTTAAGTGACATGAGAACCTCTACAAAATACTGATGAAAATTTTTGGTGCGGGTTTGCTCTAATAGCATTAATACAGTGAAAAATCCAACAGCCTGGCCGGCCTGGCGGTTTGTTTACGGCTCTTATAATGGCGGCAGAATTTTATGTTTTAATTTAAAAGTTGTGCTTTGTTGCATTCTAGTTAGCTCTTTGAAATAGTGTTTGTTTAACTTGAAGGTATATGTGAATTAGTTTAATCATCAAAATCACTATAGATAGTTCATAAGTTGGTAGGATAAGGCTAGATACCTAGGTACTTATTTAAGTACTATTTTTTCTTTTAGTTTATTTGTTTATCAATATGCCAAGCCCCTGCTGTATTCCTGGGTGTAACTCTAACTATAAAAGTGTTTTAAAAACAGGTGAAGAGAGTGTAATATATTTTTATAGTTTAGATTTGACCAATGACTGTATAAATATTGTTAATCAGGTTTCATTGGACATTGATATGAAGGTAAAGGTTTTTTTAAAGATAATGAAGTGGGTGCCACGCCCTTTTTTGAATTATGGTGCTTGGTTTTCAAGTGGGAAAAATAAAAAACACAAAATCCTCAAGAAAAGCACAAAATCAAACCCGGTAATAATTAAGGTGAAGAAAATGTAATAGTGTAGGAAATGTTTAATGTGTTGCCTAAGTTGCCAAAATCAGAGCTCGAGTTTCGGGTCTCCTGTACCCCCCCCCCCCCCCCCCTAGCTACGAGCCTGGCTAGGATACTAGGATACTAGATAATAGCAACTCTAAGGAGTAAGGACCAAACGCTTATAAGTAATATTGGGGGGGGGGGGTAATTACCCCCATTACCCCCCCCCTTGTATACGCCGTTGGTTACCCAGATAGTAGGTGACTTTCTTAAGAGAAGCGTAGATTTCTTAAACAAAGCCTTAAACTTACTAAATTTTGAGACTTCAGAAGATGATAGTCAATCCTGTAATTTAAACGCAGAAGATAATAATTTGTATAATAGAATATTAATAAATCTACTCTTAGTGAAACAAAAACCGCTTCTCAGCGCAATATTACTATTATTTATTAATTAGGTAAGTTGTTCTTGTTATCCAAAACTATTTATTACTATTTTGTACATTTTTCAATATCAATATTGTGGCAACAGAGCCAAAAGCGTGTGGATCCGCAACTCCCAGCTGATGCGGCGTTGCCCGATGTCAATTCATGGCTTCCTTTCAAGGTTGTTGTGGTTTAGCCAAGGAAGGCTGCTGCTAATTCCATTATTTTCTTCTACATGGAGTGACAGTTTTAAAACTGCAATATTTTCTTCTACATCTACTTCTAAATCTACATCCTATCCTTGTGCTCTACCATCGAGTACTTTTTCATTTTGATCTAAGCAGTTTCATTTATTAATAACAATACCTTTACGAACAATATTTATGATTGTTGTTTTGCTTGGCACGCGTGTGTCCGGAAACATTGCAGAGAACATATTGGATACTCTCCGAGAACCTACAATTTTTTCCTTTGAGTTCCTGGACACATCAAAAAACGCACCAAAATATTTAAAAACACGATAACCTACTCTTATAATATTTCAAACGAGACAAGTAAGTTTTAATCCGTAAATTCTCCCTAATACCAGGATATAATTTACTACCAAAACATTAAGCTTCTAAAATGGTCGGTAAATACCTTTTGGCGAATATGTTCTATTGCTTTGTTTAAACCCTAACAAGCTTAGTAAAAGTTGTTGAAACCTTAGGCGATAGTTTTGTATAACCCCGACTGTGATTGTGTGTAGTTAAATAATTAGTTTTGGGTAAAGTTGTTTGGTATATATGGTTATTATTTTGTATAACTGCAACCGGGGTGATACCTATTAATTTTGTAGAACGCAATTAATAAAGTTTTTAGTACCTAGTTTTTAAATTAAAAATAAAACGCCGTACCACAGTCCTATAAAAAATTTTCTCCTGGGTACTCTGGGTCTGATTAGAGCGTCATTTTTTCATTCAATGTGTGATTGAGACATGGAAGAGAACCATTGATCAAGGGGAATATGGTATAGCTGTATTTTTGGATTTTTAGCGGACATTTAAAACAATTGACAGGGCTAGACTATTGAGTAAATTGTATTAGTATGGTATTCGCGGAAACATTGATAAATGGTTTAAAAATTGATTAGGTAAGAGGTCACAAAAAGCAAAGATATCAAAAACGTATTCAAATAAAAAAATAATATTGGATTTCCTCAAGAAAGTATACTAGGTCCAGCATTATTTATTTTATACATTAACGATAATTATTCCTTAAGTTTAAAAAATGTGTAAGTTACAAATGTTTGCTGATGACACCTTTAATGTTTGAAATATTTTTGATCGTCTAAATACTCTAAATTATGAGATAAATATATTATTAAATTCGCTAAAAGTAGATAAATTAAAATTAAATATTTTAAAAACAAAATGTTTGGTTATGGGTAACAATTTAAATTGTCAAAATATAAATGTCGTCGTGAAAAATTGGAATTAGTGAACAATTTTAAATATTTAGGGATAAATATTGATTATTAAAGTTTTTTAATTATTTTGAAAGTATCATATCGAAGATTGAAGGAAAAGTAGGTTATTTTTAAAAAATCAGTTCTATTCTAAGGTTGTTTTTTAAAAAAACTGTATTTAATACTATTATATTACCACATTTTCTTTATTGTTCTTCTATTTTATATTGTTCTAGTGTCGAAATATTTGATAGATTACAAATTTTACAAAATAAGGCAATGTGAATAATACTGGTGTGAAGTTGGCAGAAAAAAGTTAGCAGCCAAAATACCGAACATTGTCGAATTGCCAGTGGCGTCGGGCTATTAAAAAGAGGTATATGCGAATACAGGAAAATAAAAATTTAGATTGGAGAAGTACTAATAATATTAAAGATAAAATTAAGCCGTTTCAAATTTTTCCATTTTCGGCTGATAACTTATTTTAATTAATTTCTCGAAAACTGAACATAGTAACAGACTTATATTTACAGGGTAAGTAGAGGGCTACTATTGCTACAGTTTGTCATTAGTGGCGTTTACTCGCAAGCCGTTTAAAATTTTTTAATTTTTGGCTGATAACCTATTTTAATTAATTTCTCGAAAACTAAACATAGTAACAGATTTATATTTACAGGGTAAGTAGAGGGCTACTAGTGCTACAGTTTGCCATTAGTGGCGTTTACTCGCAAGCCGTTTCAAATTTTTCCATTTTTAGCTGATAACTAATTTTAATTAATTTCTCGAAAACTGAACATAGTAACAGATTTATATTTACAGGGTAAGTAGAGGGCTACTATTGCTACAGTTTGCCATTAGTGGCGTTTACTCGCAAGCCGTTTCAAATGTTTCCATTTTTGGCTGATAACCTATTTTAATTAATTTCTCGAAAACTAAACATAGTAACAGATTTATATTTACAGGGTAAGTAGAGGGCTACTAGTGCTACAGTTTGCCTATAGTGGCGTTTACTCGCAAGCCGTTTCAAATTTTTCCATTTTTGGCTGATAACTAACTTTAATTAATTTCTCGAAAACTAAACATAGTAACAGATTTATATTTACAGGGTAAGTAGAGGGATACTATTGCTACAGTTTGCCATTAGTGGCGTCTACTCGCAAGCCGTTTCAAATTTTTCAATTTTTGGCTGATAACTAATTTTAATTAATTTCTCGAAAACTAAACATAGTAACAGATTTATATTTACAGGGTAAGTAGAGGGCTACTATTGCTACAGTTTGTCATTAGTGGCGTTTACTCGCAAGCCGTTTAAAATTTTTTAATTTTTGGCTGATAACCTATTTTAATTAATTTCTCGAAAACTAAACATAGTAACAGATTTATATTTACAGGGTAAGTAGAGGGCTACTAGTGCTACAGTTTGCCATTAGTGGCGTTTACTCGCAAGCCGTTTCAAATTTTTCCATTTTTAGCTGATAACTAATTTTAATTAATTTCTCGAAAACTGAACATAGTAACAGATTTATATTTACAGGGTAAGTAGAGGGCTACTATTGCTACAGTTTGCCATTAGTGGCGTTTACTCGCAAGCCGTTTCAAATGTTTCCATTTTTGGCTGATAACCTATTTTAATTAATTTCTCGAAAACTAAACATAGTAACAGATTTATATTTACAGGGTAAGTAGAGGGCTACTAGTGCTACAGTTTGCCTATAGTGGCGTTTACTCGCAAGCCGTTTCAAATTTTTCCATTTTTAGCTGATAACTAATTTTAATTAATTTCTCGAAAACTGAACATAGTAACAGATTTATATTTACAGGGTAAGTAGAGGGCTACTATTGCTACAGTTTGCCATTAGTGGCGTTTACTCGCAAGCCGTTTCAAATGTTTCCATTTTTGGCTGATAACCTATTTTAATTAATTTCTCGAAAACTAAACATAGTAACAGATTTATATTTACAGGGTAAGTAGAGGGCTACTAGTGCTACAGTTTGCCTATAGTGGCGTTTACTCGCAAGCCGTTTCAAATTTTTCCATTTTTGGCTGATAACTAACTTTAATTAATTTCTCGAAAACTAAACATAGTAACAGATTTATATTTACAGGGTAAGTAGAGGGATACTATTGCTACAGTTTGCCATTAGTGGCGTCTACTCGCAAGCCGTTTCAAATTTTTCAATTTTTGGCTGATAACTAATTTTAATTAATTTCTCGAAAACTAAACATAGTAACAGATTTATATTTACAGGGTAAGTAGAGGGCTACTATTGCTACAGTTTGTCATTAGTGGCGTTTACTCGCAAGCCGTTTAAAATTTTTTAATTTTTGGCTGATAACCTATTTTAATTAATTTCTCGAAAACTAAACATAGTAACAGATTTATATTTACAGGGTAAGTAGAGGGCTACTAGTGCTACAGTTTGCCATTAGTGGCGTTTACTCGCAAGCCGTTTCAAATTTTTCCATTTTTAGCTGATAACTAATTTTAATTAATTTCTCGAAAACTAAACATAGTAACAGATTTATATTTACAGGGTAAGTAGAGGGCTACTAGTGCTACAGTTTGCCTATAGTGGCGTTTACTCGCAAGCCGTTTCAAATTTTTCCATTTTTGGCTGATAACTAACTTTAATTAATTTCTCGAAAACTAAACATAGTAACAGATTTATATTTACAGGGTAAGTAGAGGGATACTATTGCTACAGTTTGCCATTAGTGGCGTCTACTCGCAAGCCGTTTCAAATTTTTCAATTTTTGGCTGATAACTAATTTTAATTAATTTCTCGAAAACTAAACATAGTAACAGATTTATATTTACAGGGTAAGTAGAGGGCTACTATTGCTACAGTTTGTCATTAGTGGCGTTTACTCGCAAGCCGTTTCAAATGTTTCCATTTTTGGCTGATAACCTATTTTAATTAATTTCTCGAAAACTAAACATAGTAACAGATTTATATTTACAGGGTAAGTAGAGGGCTACTAGTGCTACAGTTTGCCTATAGTGGCGTTTACTCGCAAGCCGTTTCAAATTTTTCCATTTTTAGCTGATAACTAATTTTAATTAATTCTCGAAAACTAAACATAGTAACAGATTTATATTTACAGGGTAAGTAGAGGGCTACTATTGCTACAGTTTGTCAAAATTTTATTGATTACAAAAACCGCATGGTTCTTAAAGACTTTATTGCACTTTGTATAACCCTTAAATCTATGAAAGCAATTTCAGAGTGGTTTTTTAATATGTCAGTGCTGCTAATGTCTCCACATTATGATACTACAGTGCAGTCAGCATATTTAACTTTAACACAGATGAAGCATGACAGTAAAACTAATGAACCAGTCACATTTGAATACATTTCTGAAGTTAATGTTGAATCAGAGAAACACAAATTGGATACTCACCAGGCCTTATACCAAAAAAGCCCCTTTTATGGTTACTTTAATGGACTAATAAGCAATATAGCATTAGCTAAAGATGGACCAAAAAACCCATTTCATAATAATGACTTTCTAAAACTTCTCTTAAATAATTATATGGCATATTCACCTCTCTGGACTGGATTACTGATTAAGCAATGTTATAAAATAGACCGATTTAGTAACGCGTATGTTGAGAATTATTTTCTTCATCTAAAACGTAATATTTTGGAAGGAGAAAAAAATGTTAAAGCTTCTAGGTTCTTGAGAAAAAGTCGAGAACATGTTTTAGCTGTTTTTAAAGAACTTGAGCTCAATATCCCAAAATCTAAATTGACGAAGAAAAGGAAATTACCAGAATGTGACGAGAGGCAATCTCAAGAGACGTGGAAGAAAAGGTCAAAATTAGTAAACAGTCATTTTACCGGTCATTTTTTGAAAAACACATCACTTCCAATACCTTCATTTCCGGGACCTTTAAAAGATGAAGATGACCCATTTGATTTAGAATATTGTTTATATTGTCACCATGGCAGACTTACTGACTTAGTGTCATGGGTTCAATGCGATACTTGCAAAGGCTGGGTGCACCAAAAATGTGTCAGTGATAAAGACGATTCTTTTAGTGGAACTTTTGTCTGTAAATTATGTTTACATATTTCCGTAAAAGTGCCAATAGAAGAAACCAGTTACATCAGACGAAAATGCGAGGTATTTCTACATAATTTACAATTAAATAACATGGAGCGGCAACAATTGCAGGACAATACCAAGAATCAGAGAGATAGCAAAAAATGGAATGAGGAGAGAAGGAAACGTATTACTGCATCCAATTTTGGCCGTATTTATAAAACAAAAACAACAAAGGCAAGACAAAATATTATTAATGAGTTAATATCAGAAAAGGATAAATCAAATATTCCTGCTGTTAAATATGGAATAACAAATGAACACAAAGCTTTAGAACTTTACGTTCAGAAAACTGGGTATCTGGTCCTTAAATGCGGTTTAATTGTCCATAAGGAAATATCCTTTTTAGCCGGATCACCCGATGGACTTGTAAATGATGATGGCATAATCGAAATTAAATGTCCAGCAAAGGCTCAATATTTATCTCTTGATCAGGTTAATCTTGATTATTTGTTTAGTGATAAAAAACTCAAAATTTCTCATAATTATTATTTTCAAGTACAAGGGTTATTAGAAATTACCAACAGACCATGGTGTGACTTCGTTGTGTATTTCCTTAATGATATTCACATTCAACGAATAGATCGTAGTAAAAAGTTTTGGAAAAATACCCTTCCCAAGTTAAAAGGATGAAGAGCGCAATGGACCACCATAAAAGAAATTCAGTTTTTAGAAAATGGATTGGTGAATGACCAAGATTATTACAAACCATTGCCATGTAAAAGAGATTATGTGTTGACAACATATAATTATGACCTTCATGTCAATGAAATTAGACAGTCCGATTTTGAGTCTCTCACAGGGCAGAATTGGTTAACGGGCTTTGCTGTATCAATTTTATTTAATATACTTAACACTAAAGCATCGGTACAAGTTATTGAAGAGTTGGTTGCAACTAAGATATTTTCGGAATCCTCTTTTAGTGATTATTTCATTGAAAATATAAATATTAAATTACACCAATTAGCCATGCCAATTATTTTAAACCACAACCATTTCTGTCTGGCTTTTATAAATTTTGACCAAAACACATTTTCGTTTATCGATCCACTGGGGAGTTCTTACCTACGTGCAAAATTATATCTACAAAAATTTCAAAATTTTCTTTACAGGTATAACCAATTTCATGATACGAATTTCTCATTAGACAATTCAACAATCGTTATGCATAAGCACATTTTGCAGCAAGATGGATTTAATTGTGGGCCCTTGATAACTTTTATATTCAATAAAATTAATAATCAAGAATCTGCTGAAAATGAATGCGATTTACAGGAATATAGGAAAATTTTGAAAAATACAATTTTGCAGAACTCTCCAGATGTAACAGAGAGTTGTTTATTCTGTGCTAGGAAATGTTTAATAACAGACTCCCTTCAGTGCAGATTATGCAAGAGAAAAGCGCATTTAAGTTGTGTTAAACTAGATGAACACTCCTGCCTTAAGTATAATATGTGTGATCTTTGTCGTATGTATTAAAGGCTAACAAATTCAAAAGACGCAACTAAACTTCTAATAAAAAAACATAACGCTCCACATCTCAAAACCTATTTCAAAGTTTATTTTTTTGCATTCATAATTCAATGTCACATACCCAGTAAATAGAAATTTTGACAACACCACAGCCGGCTACTAGTACTACTAATACTTATCTATAGAAGCACTCTACTATTTACCCTATTAAAATGGATAAAAAAAATTTGAAACGGCTTGCGAGTAGACGCTACTAATGGCAAACTGTAGCACTAGTAGCCCTCTACTTACCCTGTAAATATAAATCTGTTACTATGTTTAGTTTTCGAGAAATTAATTAAAATAGGTTATCAGCCAAAAATGGAAAAATTTGAAACGGCTTGCGAGTAAACGCCACTAATGGCAAACTGTAGCACTAGTAGCCCTCTACTTACCCTGTAAATATAAATCTGTTACTATGTTTAGTTTTCGAGAAATTAATTAAAATAGGTTATCAGCCAAAAATGGAAAAATTTGAAACGGCTTGCGAGTAGACGCCACTAATGGCAAACTGTAGCACTAGTAGCCCTCTACTTACCCTGTAAATATAAATCTGTTACTATGTTTAGTTTTCGAGAAATTAATTAAAATAGGTTATCAGCCAAAAATGGAAAAATTTGAAACGGCTTGCGAGTAAACGCCACTAATGGCAAACTGTAGCACTAGTAGCCCTCTACTTACCCTGTAAATATAAATCTGTTACTATGTTTAGTTTTCGAGAAATTAATTAAAATAGGTTATCAGCCAAAAATGGAAAAATTTGAAACGGCTTGCGAGTAGACGCCACTAATGGCAAACTGTAGCACTAGTAGCCCTCTACTTACCCTGTAAATATAAATCTGTTACTATGTTTAGTTTTCGAGAAATTAATTAAAATAGGTTATCAGCCAAAAATGGAAAAATTTGAAACGGCTTGCGAGTAAACGCCACTAATGGCAAACTGTAGCACTAGTAGCCCTCTACTTACCCTGTAAATATAAATCTGTTACTATGTTTAGTTTTCGAGAAATTAATTAAAATAGGTTATCAGCCAAAAATGGAAAAATTTGAAACGGCTTGCGAGTAAACGCCACTAATGGCAAACTGTAGCACTAGTAGCCCTCTACTTACCCTGTAAATATAAATCTGTTACTATGTTTAGTTTTCGAGAAATTAATTAAAATAGGTTATCAGCCAAAAATGGAAAAATTTGAAACGGCTTGCGAGTAAACGCCACTAATGGCAAACTGTAGCACTAGTAGCCCTCTACTTACCCTGTAAATATAAATCTGTTACTATGTTTAGTTTTCGAGAAATTAATTAAAATAGGTTATCAGCCAAAAATGGAAAAATTTGAAACGGCTTGCGAGTAAACGCCACTAATGGCAAACTGTAGCACTAGTAGCCCTCTACTTACCCTGTAAATATAAATCTGTTACTATGTTTAGTTTTCGAGAAATTAATTAAAATAGGTTATCAGCCAAAAATGGAAACATTTGAAACGGCTTGCGAGTAGACGCTACTAATGGCAAACTGTAGCACTAGTAGCCCTCTACTTACCCTGTAAATATAAATCTGTTACTATGTTTAGTTTTCGAGAAATTAATTAAAATAGGTTATCAGCCAAAAATGGAAAAATTTGAAACGGCTTGCGAGTAGACGCCACTAATGGCAAACTGTAGCACTAGTAGCCCTCTACTTACCCTGTAAATATAAATCTGTTACTATGTTTAGTTTTCGAGAAATTAATTAAAATAGGTTATCAGCCAAAAATGGAAAAATTTGAAACGGCTTGCGAGTAAACGCCACTAATGGCAAACTGTAGCACTAGTAGCCCTCTACTTACCCTGTAAATATAAATCTGTTACTATGTTTAGTTTTCGAGAAATTAATTAAAATAGGTTATCAGCCAAAAATGGAAAAATTTGAAACGGCTTGCGAGTAGACGCCACTAATGGCAAACTGTAGCACTAGTAGCCCTCTACTTACCCTGTAAATATAAATCTGTTACTATGTTTAGTTTTCGAGAAATTAATTAAAATAGGTTATCAGCCAAAAATGGAAAAATTTGAAACGGCTTGCGAGTAAACGCCACTAATGGCAAACTGTAGCACTAGTAGCCCTCTACTTACCCTGTAAATATAAATCTGTTACTATGTTTAGTTTTCGAGAAATTAATTAAAATAGGTTATCAGCCAAAAATGGAAAAATTTGAAACGGCTTGCGAGTAAACGCCACTAATGGCAAACTGTAGCACTAGTAGCCCTCTACTTACCCTGTAAATATAAATCTGTTACTATGTTTAGTTTTCGAGAAATTAATTAAAATAGGTTATCAGCCAAAAATGGAAAAATTTGAAACGGCTTGCGAGTAAACGCCACTAATGGCAAACTGTAGCCTTAGTAGCCCTCTACTTACCCTGTAAATATAAATCTGTTACTATGTTTAGTTTTCGAGAAATTAATTAAAATAGGTTATCAGCCAAAAATGGAAAAATTTGAAACGGCTTGCGAGTAAACGCCACTAATGGCAAACTGTAGCACTAGTAGCCCTCTACTTACCCTGTAAATATAAATCTGTTACTATGTTTAGTTTTCGAGAAATTAATTAAAATAGGTTATCAGCCAAAAATGGAAACATTTGAAACGGCTTGCGAGTAGACGCTACTAATGGCAAACTGTAGCACTAGTAGCCCTCTACTTACCCTGTAAATATAAATCTGTTACTATGTTTAGTTTTCGAGAAATTAATTAAAATAGGTTATCAGCCAAAAATGGAAAAATTTGAAACGGCTTGCGAGTAGACGCCACTAATGGCAAACTGTAGCACTAGTAGCCCTCTACTTACCCTGTAAATATAAATCTGTTACTATGTTTAGTTTTCGAGAAATTAATTAAAATAGGTTATCAGCCAAAAATGGAAAAATTTGAAACGGCTTGCGAGTAAACGCCACTAATGGCAAACTGTAGCACTAGTAGCCCTCTACTTACCCTGTAAATATAAATCTGTTACTATGTTTAGTTTTCGAGAAATTAATTAAAATAGGTTATCAGCCAAAAATGGAAAAATTTGAAACGGCTTGCGAGTAGACGCCACTAATGGCAAACTGTAGCACTAGTAGCCCTCTACTTACCCTGTAAATATAAATCTGTTACTATGTTTAGTTTTCGAGAAATTAATTAAAATAGGTTATCAGCCGAAAATGGAAAAATTTGAAACGGCTTAATTTTATCTTTAATATTATTAGTACTTCTCCAATCTAAATTTTTATTTTCCTGTATTCGCATATACCTCTTTTTAATAGCCCGACGCCACTGGCAATTCGACAATGTTCGGTATTTTGGCTGCTAACTTTTTTCTGCCAACTTCACACCAGACTCTAAATTATGAGATAAATATATTATTAAATTCGCTAAAAGTAGATAAATTAAAATTAAATATTTTAAAAACAAAATGTTTGGTTATGGGTAACAATTTAAATTGTCAAAATATAAATGTCGTCGTGAAAAATTGGAATTAGTGAACAATTTTAAATATTTAGGGATAAATATTGATTATTAAAGTTTTTTAATTATTTTGAAAGTATCATATCGAAGATTGAAGGAAAAGTAGGTTATTTTTAAAAAATCAGTTCTATTCTAAGGTTGTTTTTTAAAAAAACTGTATTTAATACTATTATATTACCACATTTTCTTTATTGTTCTTCTATTTTATATTGTTCTAGTGTCGAAATATTTGATAGATTACAAATTTTACAAAATAAGGCAATGTGAATAATTTTAAATTGTCACAAATATGCAAAAATAAATTTTATGTTAAAAAATTTAGATTGGTTAAAGGTCAAAAATTTGATTTTTTATTTGGTATGATTGTATCTTTATACATTATGTTTACTGCAAGATTGCTTAAAAAAAAATCTTCTTTTAATTATGACCACTATAATTATTATAGAACAAGAACTAATCAAAATTTTTATGTGATAGTGTCTAAAACATTGGCCAATAAGTCTATTTTTAATAAAGGTTTGATAGAATAATATAATAATCTGGAAAATTCTATTAAATCTCAAATAACAATAAAACTGTTTTAAAAACTTTAAAATTGCATTTAAATAAAAAACAAAATGATACGCAATATTTGATTCAGTTTGCAAAATTGTTTACCTTTTCTATCTGGTTTTGTTTAAAAAAGGTTGCGCTTAAAAATTTAAAAATAAGTATATCTACAAAAATTTGTTTAAGAAAATGTAATAAACATGTTACTATCTGCTACTACCACTGTTCAACTTTTTATTTGACCCTAGATGGCGCTAAATGCTGCATCTCTTCGACTGTCCTTGCCCTAAATTGTTCAAGTTTAAACTTTGTCTTTCCTTTCTTTCTTTGTATCCTAGCCTCACTGAAGAGCCATGATATGACGAAATGCTCATGGAGATGGATCTGACGAAATGAAAGGAATAACCGCCCTAAACTTCAAGTTTTTATTCTAATTATTAACTTAAATACAGCCTTAAATGTTCCATAAAAATCGAGCGATTAAGAACGTCGAGGCATTTTTCTCTCTCATTACAACCTCCCGAGATCTCCAGGAAATTCAAATAATTTACCCGGGCAAGAAATCCAAACAAGGACTCCCTTAATCTTGCTAGTGATGTCTATCTAAAAAATTGAAGGCGCAGGCAATTTAGGGGTGTAAAACTGGATACTCCCTGAGCGGAAATTAAGGACCAGGGTCTGAAAAAACAAATTGCCAGTAATTCGGCGGTAAATTTGCCGAAAGTGGAGAAAAAACAGATTTTCGAAAGTAAAAAAGGCTTAGCCCCGACAAGATATCGACTATAGATTTCAAGGTAGCGAGTTCTCTTCGAAATAGGAGATAATTATATAATAGTGGGTAGGTTTTCGTGTAAAGTAAAAATTTAGTGTAAATAGACAGGTCCGGGCTTTAAGATAATGCTCACAAACTGTAAAAATTTACCTTTAATTTATGTATACGTGTAAACTGCTAAAATTTGCCCCCAAGTTACTGGCGTAAAACTGGAACTTGTTATAATTTTTGTTGGGGAAAAGGTAGTGATTTTTGGTGTTTTTAGTGGCCGCCAACCTATCAGATTTTGAGGTTAGAAAACTGTTTTTAATGTTTTATTTCTAAAATTTTATTAAAACTCATTCCCCTTCGTGGTTTTAGTTCAAAAAGCAACAGAACGTGAGAATGACGTAGTTTGTTCCTGCTGTTTTTTACTCTTATTTGTATTTTTCTTTTAGAACTTAAGCCCTGATGATGGCCTCATAATGGGCCGAAAGCGCTAGGCAATAGCAATTAAATTACGCTTAATACAAAAAGAATGTTTTATTTGTTAAAATACGGCGTACAACCGACTCTCCTTTCATATAAATTTATTTTTGTTGTTTACAAAATTACTTGCACTTTATAAGGAAATAAATTTAGCTGCTTCTTAAGAATAGTCCTGCATGTTCCATAAGATCTTCCCACTTCTTGGAAGAGGCGTTTTATACAATTTGTTGGCGTATTTTGCATTATTTCACGAAAGTTTGCAACCAGTTCTTCTGTTCTTACAGATGGTCTTCCTGTTCCTTTTTTATGTTATATAGAATCTGTTTCCCTAAACACAGCTACGGTTCTTTTCAGGAAATGATAAAAATCCCCAGCAATAAAAGCAACGTTAGGAAAATGTTTGTGAAAATCGTCCATGCACAAACCCATGTATCGCCACTCACCCCCTTTCTAAACTACGCTTTAACTATGAATGTTTTGTGCTGTTCCGTAAAGCCCATTGTGTGAATTGTTCAAGAAATTGGAAAAATTAGCGATGAATCAAATTACTTGTAACGACTGTCAAAGATGACTAATTGATTGTTAATTCAGGTAGTTACTGACACCCAACAGGTATTAAGCTTTTCGGCTAAGCATTACGTCCTTAGATGCAAGGCCCTCTTTGATGCAAATAATTTTTGCTCGCACGGTATTATCTTCGATTTAATATAAAATCGTATCGAACATTTTTGACTTTATCTCCAATTTTAAACAGAATTTGAACACTTTTTTCAAATTGTACGGACCGTATCTTTTTTAAATTATTCATGACAGTAGCATTTAATTCGGCAAATTCCGAATTGCGTTTGAACTTGCGTGTAAAATAAAAATCGAGTCGCTGATTCAAATAGATAAACATGCAAATTAAACTGTGTGTACGATTCGGCAAATTGTTACAATTTGCCATTTGCTTTGTATAATTATTAAGCGTTTTAGTAGCCGATCTGTGAAATAAATAGGAGGGTAAATCCGCAATTTCTGATTTAAAGCTGAAATGTTTATACCGGAGAACTAGTAGTAGTAGTAGTAATTGAGGGGAGGTTCCGAAACCTGGCAAGTAGACCAACGGCGATCCTTTTTGCCTATCCCAGAGTCTTCTCCCAGTCACACTAACCACCTTGGCCCCCGCCAAAGCGTCCCCACCTTTTTATGAAGTTAAATATGTCGCTCCAGGCCAGGGCCGTGATTTCTTCCTTTTGGAAAGCCGCCGATCCCAGCACCTGATACCTGAGTCTTCCAGGGGCCTTACAGGTGCCCAGGTAATGAAGCGGGGTCTCTTCCTTCTCCAGGCATCCAGGACAGATTGGATCCTCTTCGACACGAATCAGTGATAGGTGCTTCCTCAACCCAATTAAGAGGTTTTGGACACATCGTCTTCTATTTAAAATCCATTCTAGCTTAGCCTTGCTCGGCCAAGCTATGAGGTCCTTAGCTTACTTGCACCCTTGGACCATCCGCCATTGCTCCTGCATTATTTTGTTCTGCTTTACCATCGAGAACATCAATATTTTGCTTAAACAGTTACATTTATTAATTACAGTAACTTTACCCCCAAAATTACGAACAAAATTCAGGTCTGTCGTTTTGCTGGAAATGGGTCTATCAGGAAACATCGCAGATAACATTTTGGATACTGGAGTAATAGATGTGTTTTGGACTTCCATTGCCTTTAGTTTTTCATATCACAACGTTTCAATTGGTAAGTAACTCCAGTCGTCGAATACAGTATTCACCTGAAGACGACTGGAGATACTTAAATCTTAAATACTGTATTAACCTGAAGACGACTACAACCTTCAAACAAACATTTTGGATACTGTTCGAATACTATTTTCCATGTAAATAGTTCCACTTAATCATTGTTATTTTTTCTTAAATACTGTAGCATATTGGAACTGACAAGAAATAAAACTTCTAGTAATATTTGACGTCATTTTCATTATTACTGATGGTTTCATTGAGATATGTATTACAGCCATATTTAATTTTTAGGAATTATACGAAGTGTTTTCCTAAATTAACTCACTCCTTCCTTAACTACCAAGACTATGCTCTGTTCGTCGTATGTTTTGTTAAACACAATTTATTTAACAAAACGGACAACTGAAGCTGAATATATCTAACAATAGTAGCATGTCTGTTTCGCTGGTAATATTTAATGATACCATAACTTTTGTTTTATCGACATAAATTCACAAATTTCATATGTTAAGTGGTTCGATCAACGTCACTAAAACAGGGCTTGTAAGTCTAATGGTGCTCAATT
Organism: Polydrusus pterygomalis; assembly: GCA_963969555.1. NCBI lineage: Eukaryota > Metazoa > Arthropoda > Insecta > Coleoptera > Curculionidae > Polydrusus > Polydrusus pterygomalis. The sequence continues at coordinate 16,917,594 of OZ018383.1, forward strand.
ACGAGCGAAACGTATAACCTTGACTTCAGTGAAAGATTTTTAAATCTTGTCATTTTGTAATAAGTAAAGGAATATATGCAAAATGCATATTTATGCATTTTTTGCATATTTTGTCAATTTTATAATAAAATGCATAAATTATTATTTTTAGAGCATAATTTTATGTTTTCGGCTTTATCAAAAAATTTAAAACCTTAAAGGTTTAATGTCCAGTTCAGTATACTTATTTCAGGGATTTTCCAATCTGAAGATTATAACAATTATATTTACACTTTGGTTATACACAAGGTATTTGTGTTGAGAGTTTTCAGGGTTTCCAGGTATATTGTTATATAGGGGTAGTTTTTTGTCACTTAATTTTTATAACTTGCTTCGCAAACTGTATTTAAATTAAAATAAATTAAGTTCAAATGTAAAAAAGTGTTTCTAAAAGCACCTCTAAAAGTGCAGTTGTATAAGGAGAGATTACCAAAGCTTTGAAAAATATTTAGTAATAAATGCCTTTTATACAATTTTAGGTTAAACAATTGCTTACTTTTATTTTTCTTTGTTTTTTTTTTTAATTTTTTTTTTAAAGTAAAGTTATTTTTTAGAATCCAATGTGTTTCTTTACCCTATTTTACTATAATAAATTAAGAAATACTGCATACCAGTATGCATATTTGGTAAAAAAGTGCAAATAAGTACATATTTTAAGGCAAACAAGGCATATACAGGGCGTTTCTAAATTAATGGTACATCCGAACGTAGGCGATTCTTTGACTTATTTGGTTGTTGTTTTAATTAAAAACATATTTTTTCATTACCATTTTCAAACCACTCTAGATATTTTTATGAAATTTGATACATGTCTTTTGAGCATCGAAAGGCATTTTTTGGTGTAAAATAATTTTTTAAAATTTTAGCAGTAGCGTCTGTGCGGGGCTTGCATTTAATATTTTTGAAGAAAAAAATGGTGCGGCACTGCTTTTTCTTTAAATAACAATTATTTTTAAAATTCCCGTCTAATTTAGAGCAAATTCGGTCTCTTGACTTATTTTCTTACGGTGCACCGTTTTCGAGTAAAAAATAACAATCATTTTAATGCACATTCCTGGAAACACATAACCCATTTAATTACCATTAACACCCTGTATTTCGGAAACGAAGCTTTTTCGGTCCCATGTTTATATAACATTTTATTTATGAAATAAGCCAAAGAATCGCTACTTTCGGATGTACCAGTAATTTAGGAACACCCTGTATATGCGCATATTTTTCTTGAATTTAAGTGCCCTTTAGTAATGATTAATCATGACATTGACTCCTACTCATTTAGGAGCGATAAAGTGGTTAGTAATAATGTAAAAAGATTTTTCAATATCATTATATACCATAAATATTTTCTAATCCATAAATTCCTACCGAATAGGTCAGACATGTTATGAGCAACGATAAAATCGAACTTACGAACTGTCAAACACATTTGTATCTGCATAGGAAGTGCAATATAGCGCAAAATTTCCCGATATATCCATTATATGACGAAAACGGAGGTAAAAATTGCTCACATGGGAAATTCTCCACAGGGAAATAGGTCGTGTTTCATATAGGACGAATATCGGGAAATACACGCGGGCCATGATGTTTTAGTAACTTTAAGGAACTTTTGTTACTGAAACTCTATGAAACGTGATACAAATATGCATTTCGCCGTCGCGTCGGTATTAAAATACTACGTTATAATATGATGAAAAAACGGGTCAGCCTTTTATATAGTATACTCAAACTTATAGACCAAGGCTGAAGCCTTTGAAAATGGTAAAAAATAAAAAAAAATAATAGTAGGATAAAACCTATTGCAAAAGGAAGAGAATATAACAAAAATGAAAGGAAAAATTATTTACGGGCGATCCGAGGTCGGGAAGTGGAAAGGGGTGAGTTTTTATGGGTAGAAAATGATTTATCTCGATTTCCAGCAAAACTAGAAGTCCTATGGAAAAATATTAAATGGCAAAGTTGTAGGTAATAAAAAGGTCAACAACTTTTGTATTTACACTTTTTTCAAATAACCTCAAAATTTATGTGAAAAATTCAACTAACCAAGTTTTTGGTTTTTTATTTTTATCTTTTACAAGAACATTTTTTTCACGAAATTTGGTGAAAACTTACCTCTCTCCCAAACAAACTGTAATTTTTTTGACTTGAAATATTTATTTTTTCACCTTATTTTGACTTAATATCGAAAAAGCACCCTAATTTTCAATCGAAAATTCTCACGTCAAAATATCGGCTTTTTTTTTAAAAGTCGGTGGGCTTTTTATTCGTTGAAATCTCTACTTTCTGATGGTGTAAAAAAATATACATTACTATGGTAAATGTGATAAAATCCCCTTTAAATCCTACCTTTAATTATATTTAGAACAACTATTTTCGCATATTTTTTGCGATCTTTATGGTTTATAGATTTGTAATTTTTTTGTTTATTAATGTAACATGGAATCTTACGTTCTTTGAGTAATTAAAGTATACATTTTAATAAATAGCTCAAAATTGTACATAATAATTAAAGAAAAAAAATTTCGGATTCGAGTTTTTTTCGTTTCTTTGCATTTTTTGAGAACATTCACCATAGTTATGTATTTTTTTTACACCATCAGAAAGTAGAGATTTCAACGAACAAAAAACCCACCGACTTTTTTAAAAAAGCAGATATTTTGACGTGAGAATTTTCGATTGAAAATTAGGGTGCTTTTTCGATATTAAGTCAAAATAAGGTTAAAAAATAAATATTTTAAATCAAAAAAATTACAGTGTGTTTGGGACATAAAAAGGTAAGTTTTCACCAAATTTCGTGAAAAAAATTTTTTTTTTGTAAAAGATAAAAATAAAAAACCAAAAACTTGGGTATTTGCTTTTTCACATAAATTTTGAGGTTATGTGAAAAAAGTGGAAATACAAAAGTTGTAGATCTTTTTATTACCTACAACTTTGCCATTTAACGTATTTCCATAGGATTTGTAGTTTTGCCGAAAATCGAAATAAATCGTTTTCTACCCTTAAAAACTCACCCCCTTCCACTTCCCGACCTCGGATCGCCCGTAAATTATTTTTCCTTTCATTTTTGTTATATTCTCTTCCTTTTCCAATGGGTTTCATCCTACTATTATTTTTTTTGGTTTGAAAAATTATCGACCCTGGTCTATTATATAGAAAGTCAAGCAGCTATAAAGGCAATTTGTTCAAGCAGTATTAAATCAAAATTAGGAAGGCGCTCTCACAACAATCTCGGCAAACTTGGTGCTCATCATCGAGTTACCTTATATTGGGTTCCTGGCCACAGCAATAGTTATGGCAACGAGACTGCTGATGCGCTCGCCAGGGAGGGCGCAAGCATGTCTGTCGAACTAGCAGAGAATACTGTGGCTAAACCACTGGGATCAGTCAAAGAGGAGATAGATCGATAGCTAAACAACTTGCGCAAAGCAGATGGACAGAACTAACAACTATAGCATCTCCAAGCAGTTATTACAGCACAGTCGGAAAAACCTAAGAAATATCATTACCGTAGTCACCGGAACTTGCCTTTTCGGTAGACATTCCGAACGTATGCATATACCAGCTAACGACTTTTGCAGAAGTTGCAAAGATGAAGATGAGGAGGAAAGCATTCAGCATTTCTTGCGTGATTGCACCGGCCTCGAGAGAAGAAGGTTCAATGCCCTGGGCGAACCATTCTTTAATGATCAGGAGGAAGTGAGCACTTAACAACTGGGCGAACTCACTAAGTTTATTAACAGCAGTGACTGGTTGGAATATACTGCCAAGAATCTTCTACGTCGCTTCAATCATCAGGAACCGTTGAACGCGGAACACGAGTGGTACCACAACGGTCCTTATAGGAATATATGAGACTATTCGTCTGCCTGACTGTCCACCCTGTATAATATATATGTGATGAAAGCCACTGTGTACACATCAATAACTATGTTTTTAATCATCTAACATCAAAAAAATAGCTAACCTACAATGGTTTATTGCAGTGGCGGCTCGTAGGGTAGAGCCACAGTGCCATGGCACTACCTGCCCTCCTGTCCAGCGTCCTGCCCTTTACAAATTACCAAAACCTATTAAAATTAATATTCTCCTTTTTAAAGCAATTAGCAAAATAATTTAAAAATGGAACACAGTCGGGTGCAAATTTCTATCTATTTAGGAAGCGATTATGCGTAAAACGGTAACGTAGCTTTCGCGCCACATGGCGGAGGCCCCAAGTGATGACGAAATCGCCATAACACATCAATAAAAAACATTGAAAAATGACCTTGAATGCAAGCAGGAAAAAATCTCTGAGTAGCCAGGCTCTTCGCTTGACCGTTTGACGTTAGACGTTTCAAACAGTAGTCAGTTCGTTGTCCCTGTCCGCGTCGCGTCGCGATTTGATTGTGGTAGGTTAGGTTGTTTGTAAATTAAATAATATTCGTTCGGCCGGCTTATTTAATGTTAATTTTATTTTAGAAATACATAAATGAATACTATTAGATAGGGTGTGCGGTTGTGGTGAATCTAATAGACTATTTTGTTTTATTTGGTGGGAAGCAAACTTGGTCCCAAAAAGGTACAGATGATTTGGTCCATATCTGGGAAAAAATGAAGACACATAAAAAATCGAAGGTACATTTAAACAATATATTTAATTTCAGTATGCTTGGTAAAATTAGCATTAAAAGGTGCCTTTTTGCTTATTTTTCCTACTTCAAAAGCAAGAACTATTAACAAAAAAGGGGTGGCACCCAAAAAAATTTTGCCTGCGGCGCTAAGGGTTTACCTGGCCCTACTCCACTAAAATGGCACGAGCCGCCACTGGTTTATTGTACTCACCGCAAAACTAAAATAAAAAGCACCTAAAGCATTGCATGCAAAGCATCAGCTGCTGATGTCATCTGTGGTTGTCAATTATTAAAACGCTTAGTTTTATCATAAATATGATCTGATATTGACTTGACGATTTTAGAATTAAACTGTGTAATATAAAAAAACTCCATATTGAAAAGAAGTAGTATTGATTTTACTGTAAGTGGATAGAAGGCCAGCGTGAGCCTGTAAAACACAACGATTTTGTTATTTTGTCATCAATTTTTTTTTGCTTGAATCCGAAAAATAAAGAAAATGGAACAGCAGAGAACAGAGGAATCAATCACGCTACACACGCACTTAGCTTTGATGTACTTTTCCGAATAAATATTCAACGGAAATATTGTTAAAAGTGCTTGAATGTGCTATAAAATTTGGGCTGTTGATAAGTAATTTATTTTTTAATCAAGCGTTGTTCACAGAAAGAATAATATATTGTTGCTATATCAGAGGGGAAACTCAGACAGCTAAGCTTCTCTTAAGGGTCTGAACTCCTACCGATTACCATCAAAGATCACAACGGACTGCCTTAATGACCTGAAAGACCTGGCAGCCAGGAACAACAAGGTTGAACTCCTGTGGGTTCCTGGTCGCTTAGCGATAACAGGCCATGAAAAAGCAGCTGAACTGACGAGAGCCAAATCTGCTGAAAACTTCAGAACTTGTCCTTGGAATAATAAAACGGGCATCTAAAACAACATCTATCTCGATGGAACGATACAACTGGTCAAACACATGCATGGATCGTTATTGATAATCGAAGATATTATCGACGGGAATACTACTCCTGACACGCACCCAGTTAAAACAAATGACTTGCTTGTTAACAGGCCATCGTCACTTAAGAAAACACCTTCAACGAATGGGAATCTACATCCTTTCAACGTTTTAATCCATAGTAAACCCTCGTCTATTGTAAAACCTTGTCTTATTATTGCTAAAGAATTCAATATAATCGCGTTGACCGTTTCAATAGTCCTACATTATAAATTAGACATCAGTAAAGTTTCAGCAATATTAAGACCTAAGAAACATCGCTGCCGTTGCCACCGGACATTGCCTTTTCAGTTGACACGACGAACGTATGCAGTTACCAGCTAATGACTTCTGCAGGTGTTGTAGGGATAAAGAAGAGGAGGAAAGTATTCAGCATTTCTTGTGTGAATGTCCCGGCCTCGTAGTAGTAGCTATCGGGAAGCTGATGCGGATAGGTTCCGCGGAACGCGTGTGTGTGGTATTACAACGGTCCTCATAGGACTACTGTGTGGACAGCCAGAAGTCTGCCACTAGAGTGGCAGACTTCTGGCCACTAGGTTAGAACCTAGCTTCAACAGGATATCATAAATAACATATGACATAACCACGGTACGCCGAGATAAAAATTATTTATTTTATCTCGCAGTTACTAAGTCAAAATTAGTAAGGAGGTGTCGCAACAATATCTGCACACTTGGTGCTCAACATCGAATCACCTTATGTTGGGTTCCTGGACACAGCAATTTATATGGCAACAAGACTGCTGATGCGCTCGCAAGGGAGGGCGCAAGCATGTCTGCCGAACTAGGAGAGAATACTGTGACTAGACCATTGGGATCAGTCAAAAAGGAAGTCGGATAGCTAAACAACTTGCGCAAAGCAGATGGACAGGGCTGGCGACTTGTAGCATCTCTAGGCATTTGTGGCCCCTACTTGACGGCAGGAAAACCGCAGTGCTATTACATTACAGTTAGAAGGACCTAAGAAACATCACTGCCGTAATCACCGGACATTGCCTGTTCGGTAGACACGCTGAACGTATGCAAATACCAACTAACGACTTCAGTAGAAGTTACAGAGATAAAGAAGAGGAGAAAAGTATTTAGCATTTCTTGTGTGAATGCCACGGCCTGGCTAGAAGAAGGTTCAATGCCCTGGGCGAACCATTCTTTAATGATCTGGAGGAAGTGAGCAGCCTGCAACTGGGTCGACTCGCTTAGTTTAATAAAAGCAGTGGCTGGTTTGAATGAGCTGTCAAGATTCTTCTACGATCTACGTCGCGTTAACGATCAGGAAGCTGATGCGGAACACGTGTGGTGCCACAATGGTCCCTACAGGACTACGTATGACTGTTTGGTCAATGCCAGAGGTCTGCCACTCTAACCTAACCTAACCTATCTTGCAGTTCATATTTATCCAAAACGTTGCAAGTTTACTAAAAAGAATTAATGTAATCACAAACAAGCTCATAAAATTCCGAATTTTATTCCGCAGATTACGTCACCGTCGTAAAGTTGCCACAAGTGTCGCCAACCGTAAAATTTAAGACAAAATTAATGCCCTTTGTATTACCTAGATTCGTCTGAGTACGCGTCCCTATTTTAATAATAATCCTTATACGCTAAATCTAGAAGGCTTGTTCTTGTGTTAATTACCAAATAAATTGGGCTTGCTAAAAGCCTCCGATTAAACGGCTTTGAACTGACTGTAAGCCCTGGGTCCGAAATTGAAAACGCGCCCTGGAAAGGAATAAAATTTATTGACTTTGTTGCAGATTAAAAGGAAAGTTGTGGAGAATTTATTGGGTATAAATGCCTGACAATGAAAAATCAGGGTGTAATAATTTTTCTATACAGTTATTAATGGCATTGGTGTTGATTTCCTAAACTTAAACATTGTTCCGTTGTATGGATTCCCAATAATAATTATCAATGCTACATCAAATGAATGGAACACCTTCAAAATAAGTTCACAAAATATATACTGTTAAAACTCGAATTTTAAACTTTTTTCTGTCATATGAAATGAGACTTCTGCTAGATTGTGACAAGCAGAACCTCAGAGAGTCTCAACGCAGAAATTATATAGGGTGAAATTTTTAACTGGAATAAATTCAGTATTACCGTGCGAGCAAAAATTATTTGCATCAAAGAGGGCTTGGATTAAAAAACGTGGGGCTTGGTTTTGATCACAATGATATGGGGACGACATATCTAACCAAATTTAGGTTAAAATTTTGTCAAATTTATAATATGACATGATACGCCAAACTAATGAGTAATAAAATAAGTAGACAAATACAAATTTATTTTTGTTGTTTACAAAATTAACAAATTAAGAATATACAGAAAGAAAAATAATTGCATAAATTGCTGAAATTGGCCACCGAAGCATAAATTTACACGTCTCTTCATAATATTTTCGAAAGTGTGGACCAGCATCTCTGGAGAAATGTTACCACATTCTTGGATAATCCTTTCTTGTAATTGTTCTAAATTTGCAATTGGTGTTTTAAAAATAGTGTTCTTTAAATGAGGAAAAACGAAGTAATCCATAACCGTTAAACAAGGTGATCCAGGTGGGAAATTTTGGGTAAACCATTGAGAGTAATTCCTGTGTGTTTCAAAATCTGCGGCTTGTATTTCTTGGAATACTTGCACTTTATAAGGTAACAAATTCAGCTGCTTCTTAAGAATAGTCCTGCACGTCCCATAAGATCTTCCCAATTCTTAGGACAGGCGTCTTATACAATTTGTTGGCGTATTTTTCATTATTTCACGAACGTTTGCAACAAATTCTTCTGTTCTTACATATGGTCTTCTTGCTCCTTTTTTGTGTTGAATAGAACCTGTTTCCCTAAACACAGCCACGGTTCTTTTCAGGTAATGATAAAAATCCCGAGCAATAAAAGCAACGTTATGAAAATGTTCGTGAAAATCTTCCATGCACAAACCCGGATTGTATTGCCAGTCACCATTAAAAAAAAAAAGCCTCTTTATTTCGGTAATGTAGACGCAATTTGATTTATTGTAAAAGTTGTTGGAAATGTTTTTTTCTTGACGAACTTCTAATCTAAAACAAAAGTCTTTCTTGACGGTATGTACTATATCCGGGGTTACTTGGTGAATTTCGTATATAAGTCGTTTCCTAAGTTCACCTAAATTTTCTGGGTTTGTTACGTGAACTTTGGAAAATAATCTAGAGGACTAAGGTCCGGCGATCGTGGAGGCCATAAGTATTTAGTTCTTCTAAACCGAAAATAAAATGACCATTGGAATGCGGCATCAAGTAAACAAGCAACCTTATCAAAGTTTCCTTTTTTTAAAAAGCCTGCGCTGTCAATCCCCAAATTGTAGTATCAATTGATGCTACCGAAATGCAAAAGAAACTAGTGACTCGTATTCTATTTTTTATGCGCTTTACAACCAGCGAACTAGAATGTAGAATGTAAGGAGGAGTAAGTGAAACAAAATACAGGCTTGTTCACTAAAAAAAACACGTGAAATGTTGACTTTTAACCCGTCGAACAATGACAGAAACCAAACTTTATAGTCGAGAAGCAAACCAAATTGGCAGTTGATTTTTCGATATTATGAAGTCATGATTTGATAAACAAACCTAACCTGAAAATATAACGATGTCAAAGTCCTGTCATAAAACTAACCCCAAAATATCGCACTTCTTTAAAATCGAGAAGGCCAAGGAATAAATAAGCAAGTTGTCAGTGTCATCAATTTTGCGATCACAGTCGACATGCCAACTTCTGATTTAAAATATATTAATTTTTAGGAAAAGATATTTCCATTAAATCATTTTCAGAATTCAATTTTACATTACAATACAAAGCGAGTTTTTTTTAATGTTTGTATATACATTATAGGTTTTATTTTTTGCAAACTCTTCTACAACAAGCCTTTTTCTAAAATTCGAGCTTTGTCCTTTAATATAAAACTGAACAAAAAAAAACAATTTATTTGAACCATTTTTATATTGGAATTGGTAAGTTGGAATAACTTTTCATACTTCATCGTTATTTTTCAGCATTTTTATTACATTTTGCAAATTATCTGAAGCACCCCAAAAACGCTTTTTACCGCGTAATATTATTGTGATACAACAATTTTATCCTCATAATGTCTTACAGACATATGTTTGATAAGTTTTTTAAAATTTGAATAATCTTGGACACCTTCTTAGAAAGGTTTTTTCTTCTTCCCCATTTTATTTGGTTGGTTTAGACCCCCATTAATAACGTTTTCAAATACTCAATATGGTTTAACCATTATCAATTTTCTTCATATCATGTTTCTTCTACACTTCAATTTTTTTTAATCCATAAAAGCTCCATTAAGGTTTTATTTTTCTCTTTGGCTAACACCATCAGAATAAAATAAATTATTCTGTCTCCTGATGATGAATGTTTCTACGTTCGAAACATGTAGAACCTTTAAACTAAGAATTTTTATTCTATTAAATTTTGTGGAGGAAGACTTTGTGTTTTTTTTTCCATAACCATTAACTTAGCGACGACAGTAGTTAAAACGTTTCTGTAAGATTTGTTTAGTTATCATAACTTCTTTTAAATATTATAGTAATGCTATTTTTTTTATTGTCCTAACTGAAGTTATCGCTGTACGAAATTTGGATTACTTCAATTCTCTCAATGTAATAAACGTCCGCCTGTAAGTTTTAAGAAGATTAACTTACATCAGTTAAATATATTATTAAGGCTACGAATTAATATGAAATATCGATTATCCTTAAGGGGATAAAAGGTTGACACATGAGCGTGTAAAACTTAGATAAAAGGTTTTTTCGTCATTTAGTTGTCAGTTTTTGCCGTCTGTCTCAAATGATGAAAGAAAATGGAATGAAACAAAAAGAACAGGAAACCAATTATATTCAACAGAGGCGTTGTTTTAAAGTCGTTGGGAATAAAGAGTTAAATCGTTTTTAAAAAGCACAATGGGTTGTTTATGAAAAGTTATTAATTTAGAAAAATTACTTTTTTACCCGATTATGTCAAAAAGTGACGTTTTATAGATTAGATCAGGCTAGGATAACTTAAATGGTGAAGGTCGTCCCCTGTTCGTTTAATTTAGCCCCCGGTCGCTAGTGGCGCTATTGTAGAAATTTTGTTTTATAAGGTTGTTCATTTCCTAACGTTGGTAGGAACAGAATATTCATTTAGAATGAGCATGGCCAACGTTCTGTACCTCTCTCTCTCTGTATTAAACTGTACCAGCATATGTGCGAGAAAGATAAAAATATGGCTTGTTGTGACAGATTCTGAAGTCTTACCTGGACTGGTGAAAGATTGTCATTGTCATTTTATGATTGATTTGTAAAATATATAAAAAATAAAGTTATTATTAAATAATTATTTATATATAATTTATAAACTTAACATGGCGCAGTCGGTAGTTTGAAAATCGTAAATAGGTATTATATTTAATATGTCGCGACCAAAGAAATCGGGAAGAAAAACCAAGGCAATTAACAAAAGCGTGGAACCTCCTGAAGACTTCATTAACGTCGCCCAACGATTGGAAAGTACAGAGAAAGCTATTAAAGATATAAAAAGAAACTTTACTTTACAACTTAATGAACTACAAGGTACAATAACTAGTTTATTAAATAAAAACTTTGAAAATAACACGGAATTGTTAGAAAAATCTACAGAAAATAATAATATAAGCTGTTTTTTTTATTTAAAACCTATTTATGTAAATATCTAATATTAATAAATCTTGTCGCCATATCAGAAACGTTGTTATAATTTCCTTTCGTTGTCCCAAATTATTTTAACTTGAATCAGATGTTTCGCGCTTCAAACTTTTCCGTTAAGTTAGAAGCGCGAAAATTTGAATTCAAAGTAATAATAATATTTAAATTTTTATGCTTGGCGCCTACCCCCACCACGGCTATATTTAGTTTCGCCCCCGGATTAGATATTTGTACGAAAAGGTAACCTTTTCAATAAGGTATTGACTATTGCGGTGATAGCTAGGTAACACTTTTCGTCCCAGTATTCCCAAATATTTTTCGGCCGCTAACATTTTTTCAACAAACTTTTATTTTATTTTCAATTATTTACAATATTTATATTAAATGTGTACAATTAGAACAATTTTGAACAAGAATAGGGTGCTGTAAATTTGAGTTTGAGGATGTGTTATTATTTTTGTTCTTCGTTATGATATTATTCTCCAATGTTGAACTTGATTGGAAGACGGATTGCGATACCTTAGTCGGTACTGATTGCAGTTCATATTGTGGAATATTAAATATTTTCTTGGTCAGCTATAACTTATTGCTTAAGGAATCATCTATGTAGCTCTCGGCTACTCTAGAAGACTTCTAGCTTCCATGCCGTTTTAGAGAAGTTATGTCTGCTGCCGCATCTACAAGCAATGTGGCCGATGTTCTTCTATACCTAATACTATAGATATTCTCCCGTCACCGTAAATGATCTCGGTTTGTTTGATTTATTATGGGAAATTTTTATTAACAAAGCCGTTCCCAAATCTTGTATGTCATCAATTTTCATATGAGCCAGTTCTTCTCGACGACATGCGCCAGCCATTCCGAAAATAAAAGCAACCTGTAATTAAGAAAATTATTAGTAAGAAATTTAAAATAAAATTATATTGTTATAATTGCCTTCAACATTAAGTATTTGTCATCTAGAGCATGGCAAAGGCATTGTTGAAACTCTTCTTTAGTTAGGGTATTTGATTTCTTTGGACAATAACCAACACTTTTTCGTTTCAATAATGCTCGAAATCTCGACTGTGCAGGTCTCCCGCATTACGTCCGAAATACTACATTTTTCGTCCTTGTAACATAATATACTATTATTGTAAAGCAGAGTTACAAAAAGCGAAGTTAGGGCAGAACCTCCGATTTATATTAATTACATAGGCCTGCATTTTTTAAGACTTTGAAAGTTGATTTAAAAATTTTAACTGTTTCCTAGTAATTGGGCAGTGCTGATTTAATCTGCTTTCAGTTTTTTTATATCACGTAAGGTTATTTTTCAAACCGGTAAAATCCAAAAATATAGAAAAAACACGATTTATTTCATTTATAAGCTAGTTTTTTTAATATATTAAGGAAAAAAATACAAAAATATACAAAATATACACATATAAAATATTATAAATGGTTATTTTTTCGTTACGCTTCTTCAAAAAATGTTTTCTTTTTTCAGAAAAGCTTCTTTTGGTTGTTTTTCTGTTCCGCCATCATTTTTGTGTCCCAGCGCCCCTGGTATCTTTTTTCCATCTCTTTAATATATTGATGAAATTTTTCACCTTGCTCTTCACCCACATCCCCAAGATTTTCCGGGAATTAGTCCAAATGGGAATGTAAAAAGGGAATTTTTATGCTCATATTCTGAAATTCCTGAAATTTTCCAGCATATTTTCAACGATCTCAACATAGTGATAATTTATGTTCAACTTCTTTAAAAGCATTCCATGCATGTTTTTCCTTATCTTCCATTATACCTTTTCAAATTCTGTATCTTTCATCAAGTTGCTAATCTGCGGCCCTACAAAGATTCCCTCCTTTAATTTTGCCTCTGACAGAGCCGGAAATGTTTTACACAAATATTTAAAACAATATCCTTCTTTGTTTAATGCCTTAACAAATTGTTTCATACGTCCAAGTTTTATGTGAAGTGGTGGAAGTAAAACTTTTTGAGGGCCAATAAGACTTTCGCGAATTACATTTTTGTTTCCAGGTGTTAAAGTCTCTCTTTGTAACCAGTCTCTTTTTAGCCAATGCTGTTCTCGCTAGCTAGACCACTCGCACAGGAAACATGGAAATTTAGTAAATCCAGACTGCTGACCTAAGAGAAGACTTAAAATGTTAAGATCTTCACACACTTTCCAGTTGTGATTTTCATATTGTATTCTTAAAAGTAATTCCTCTAAATTTTCATAGTTTTCCCTTAACTTAACTGTATGGCCGACCGAAACAGAAGCAAAAACATTGTCATTATTTAAAAGAACAGCTTTAAAGCTTCTTTTCGAAGTCGATAAAAAGTCTCCAGTCGGAAGGTGTGTAGCACCACAGAAAATCATTTTTTATTCATCAATCATTTAGAATTTGAAGTACTACATTCATTTTAAAATGTATTAAAACGCCTATTATAAGTTTTTTTTATATTTTTTCTTTTTTTTGCAAAAAAAAACTGTGGGTGATAGAGACCAATTCTATTTTAATTAGTTATTTCTATATAAAAACTAAGCTCAACAAACAAAAATCACGTCATCACAAATTTTATGTAGGCCTGTGTTATTAATAATTTAAACTTTTTATAATGTCTAAATACAAAATTCGCCCGAATTATAGCTTTTACATTTCGAACTATGTGAATAATATACCCACATTTTGTTTTATTAACTCCAGCGTTGCTGGTAATTATTGTCAGGGAAAGAAATGCGGGCTAAATCCGCATGTATAATTAAAAATACAGCGGCTAGCGCGACCAACAAAGAAAACTATACCAAAAAGGACCGAATGAAAGCCGTATTGATGAATTTACACAGGGATATGGATTCGTTTTTATGGAAAGCGTTTAATTGACAAAAAATAAAATAAAACTTTGAAAATACAGCCACAGTACAAGTTCTTTTAATAACTATTTGTCATAGAGAGCTCACGTATGGGAGGATTGGATAATAAACCAAAAGAGTTTTCTAACAAAATCTTCTTGCAAACTTTTTTTTTCGAGAGTCCATCCAAATGTCGGATGCACATTGTGCTCACCCTACTTAGTCTCACACCCACTCATTTATCCCAGTTTCTTGCACCAATTTGTGTAGGTCAGCTGGGACGAGTGTCGGTATATCCTCTAGTTCCTGTTTTGGTTGCCCAAGGATGCCTCTCCGGTCCAATACCTCGCATTGGCGATTATGTGCTGTACGGTTTCCCCCTCTCGTCTGCATAGCGTGCAGCTTAGGTCTCCATTGTACAGTTGTACACGATGTAGGTGTTTCCTAACAGCCATGTGTCCTGTCCGAATTCCGGTGATGGTTCTGAGCTGCTTTCTGAATATAAGAAATAGCTGTCTAGTGAGTTTTAACTCTGGGTTTGTTTTTTTCATTCTTTGTCCATCGTTTTATGGCATCCCGTACAAGAACAAAATTCAAGCATACGGGGAATTAAAAGAAAATCATGTTCCGGTAGAAGGAAGATCTGGACGGAGGAGGACAAAGATACCAAGCTTGTCAACTTTCTAAGAGAAAATTCTTACAAGACAAACTCGAAAGAGAAAATGAATTTAGCCAGATCCTCCAGAACAGCAAGACGTCAACCAGGACAGTCAGACATCAACAATCGATATTCTGCTAAAAAATATTTTTAACTGAGGAAAATACACAAAAAATAATGAAAATTTGCAGGCAATATCTCAACCAGAATAATTTATCTCAACCAGAATAATTTATGGGATGGAGTAATATTTTCTGACGAAAAACACTCCACTCGTGCAACAACGGCAGAATTCGTGTATATAGACCCAGAAGCAAGGTATGACTAGAGAAATACTCATAAATCTGATCAAACTGGACACTTTTCAATTGATATTTATGGATGGATTAATGCTAGAGGCCCAGGAGTTTTGCCCTTTCTCTTAAATCCGTCACTGCCTTGCGGCATATTAATAGAAAGTATTTTAAACTAATCCAATTTAAATACTTTCTGATATTATTTATTCTAGTCTAATTTTACGTATTTCTGACCTATTGTCATCCCAATTCCTTACTGTCATCAAAATCTCGCGGCAAATCGATATATTAATAATAATTTCGGCGCTTTTGGCACGAACTCTTTTGCTAACATGCCCACATTGTGCCTCGTCGGTAATCATTTTCAGCGAGACAATGCGGGTAAAATCCGCATGTATGATTAAAAATATCGAGACAACACAGAAGACCATGTCGAAAAGGACTAAGTAAAAGCCGTTTTACAGGGTTTTGAATGGATCTTCAGGCTCGTATCGTGTAATTTCAGTTTCAAAGGAAGGATTTGATCAACGAAATAATGCCAGACATTGGCGAATGTAAAAATAATGTCTGTTATGTTTACACAATGGGAAAAAGTTCCGTTTTCCATTTTTATAGTGAGAAATGTGTTGACGTTTACGGGTGAGTAGAGGAGTGCGAAGTTTGCTGTTACATGGATAATTGCAAATCACATACAGTGTGTCCAAAAAAGTATGCAACATATGAGAAACTTCTGTATTACCGGTTTCTCAGAAAATTTTATTCTTGATAAAAAGTTGGTGCATGCCTTAAAACTATACATGCATATTTCATATTTCACCTGCGGCTAATAGTAAGGGAGCAAATGTCATTTTTTCGAAATGGTCTTAAGAATAAAGTACCTTAATTAGTAGATACAAATACAACAAAATTTTATATAGAAATGTTTTTGCAAATAAAAAACTTAGTCCAAATACGAAATTTGAGTTGTGTGTCTCAATTTTTTATTTTTTTTTTCTTAATATCTATTTTTCCCTAAACGGTACGCCTCTGGTCGATTTTTTATTTACGCGATTTTAATAGATTAATCAAATATCTTAATAATGTGTTTATTATAAAAATGTATTAAGTAGTTGCAAACCTTTTAAAACTTTTCAGTGATACGGGTGGGTTTAGATATTAGCTTGTTGCACGCATATTTTAACACATGGTAGCCAGCTTGGGTTCTAATAAAAATTATAACAAAATCCAACTCTATTTATACGAGTAAAAATAACTAATAATTTATTTGTCATTTTCACCTAGTACGGTCAAGTCCAGTCTTATAGCAATTTAGAAAAAATGGCATTTGCTCCCTTACTATTAGCCGCAGGTGAAATATAAAATATGCGTATACTGGAATCAATATAAAAAAATCCATACCAATTTAAGAAAAGAGAGACGCTCCTTAATTATTATGCAACCACCAAAAGCCTATAGGTATATACAAAAAATCTCGATACCAAAAAAAAAGTATGAAGATTGAATGGCATTATGCAAAGACAATAATATTATAGCAGAATACCACGATTTTTATAAAAATCTCCCAGTCGTTTAAAATAGTGCTGGGACATCGAAACGGAACATCGATGTTGACCATCAATGTTAACATCGAAAGCTAACATCGATGGCTTAAAAACATCAGTTGTAAAACATCGATGTTTTCTAAACGTTTTTGAATAAATTCAGTATTAGGACGCCTCTTTATTTGCTGAAAAAATACAACACTACAGCTGCCTTTATTTTTAGTTTGGCATGCTTTTTGGTGGCTTCATGAAATTTACCCCTCTTTTTGGGGTAGAAACCGGCCCCAACTTTTTTTTTTCGAAAAAAGGTATGTATTGTGATGGCTCGTTGGAAAGAGCATAGAAAAGGAAATACTACAATAATAATAATAATAATAGATATATTTCTAGATGGTAACTTAAATGGCCATATATATCTGGGTTTTTTGCAGGGAGAGTTTATTTCAGCTTTATTTCATCACCATGCAGAAGCAGATCTTTATGATGATCTAATACAGTGTGGTTTTTTAAGTGTGCAACATATGGGAGTTTTTTTTATTACAGATTTCTCAGAAAATTTTATTCCTGATAAAAGTTGGTGCATATTCGATAATCATATTAGGTGCACTTGGAATGGTTGCAAGTCAAACGGCGTACAGGGTAGGTCAAAAAATATAAAACTTTTACAAGAATAAAGTACCCCTATTTCAAGAAACTTAGCAAAATGTTATTAAGAAAAGTTGTTTAGAATTAAAAGTTATGCATATATTCAAAAACGTGACCTCCTAAAATAAAAAAAATATATTTTTTTAAAAAACATTAATATTTTCCCAAATTTTTTTTTTTAATAAACATTTAAAATAAGAATTTTGCACTTTAAATGATAGTTTTTTAATTAGCATATTATCATTACTAATGTTTTATCTTGTTAAAAAGAATTTTTAGGATATTTTAAAATTGTGTTTAATACCCTTGCAACAAACATGAAGTTAGTGATTCCTTAATAAATTACAAATTTAAGTAAATTTTACAAATATGCTTGAATTTGAACAAAGATATGTTAAGTTGATTTGATCTTAATTAATTTATGAAGGTCTTTATGGTGAATATAAAAAAAAAGTTTTTGAGAAATTATTAATATTTTTTTTAAAAAAATATTTTTTTATTTTAGGAAGTCCGTTTTTGAATCTATGCATAACTTTTAATTCTAAACAACTTTTCTTAATACCATTTTGCTAAGTTTTTTGAAATAGGGGTACTTTATTCTTAAACAAGTTTTATATTTTTTGGCCTACCCTGTACGCCGTTTGACTTGCAACCATTCCAAGTGCACCAAATATAATTATCGAATATGCACCAACTTTTATCAAGAATAAAATTTTCTGAGAAATCGGTAATAAAAAAAATTCCAATATGTTGCACACTTAAAAAACCACACTGTATGGTTACAGCAGGATAGTGTGCTCAGCCTCAAAACACCATAAATGTTCGACAATATTTAAGTGAAGTTTTTACAAACCGCTTGACAGGAAGAACGGGTACCGTTGAATGGCCGCCATGATCGCCGGACTTTAATTCTATAGATTATTTCCTTTTAGGTCACCAAAAAACCAAAGTTTACCTAACAAGACCAGCAAATTAAGAGGAACTTAGGCGACGACTTATACACGAAATTTATATTACATTCATACATACCTTCACATTTGAAAAAAAAAGTTGGGACGGTTTCAAAATATGCCAAACAAAAAATAAACGCAGCCGTAGTGTTGTATTTTCCAGCAAATATAAGGGCGTCGTATTTTATTCCAGTTCAAAATTCCACCCTGTATATTATTTAATATCAATAGAAAGTTGCCATATCTAGATTAAATAAAATGGCGTCGTATGACCGTAAACAGCATCGATGACAGTAAATTTTATCAGATTTCAATACTCATTTTAAAACGGTAAAACTTGAAGAAAATAGAATAGAAAGCACCATCTTATCGACAAATTAAAATCTTATGTTTACGTACCTATAAAATATAAAACAAAGAAAATTTACGACTTCCTTGAATATATTGCTATTTTTAATTTTATATAATCCTACAGGTTTACCAGCTTATTTCTTTCTGTTATTGGTTATGTTTTTCTTTTAATCATCAAGACTGTCTACAACAAACGTGCGTGACAGTTTGTAAAAAACATTAAAAATAAAGGCCGTACACGTGACTACTGTAATTCAGAAAAACAAGCAAGCGATACGTTTTCCTGGATTTAAAGCTTTTTGTACAGAAGCAATATAGCGTCAAAATCAACAATTTCTGCGTTATTGTCTTTACGTTAATCGAAATTGGGTTTTTATACTGTCTGTCTAAAATTAGATTTATTACACGCTCGGTTTTAATAAAAAAAAACTGACTGTAAAGGCCGAGACATAATTAAAATAAGCATTTGGCGATAAGCAATAAGCAACAGAAATAGGATTTGATACGAGGAAACAAATCAATAGTGACACAATTAAGTTTTAAATAACACAATTTAATACCGTGCAAGCAAAAATTATTTGCATCAAAGAGGGCTTGGATTAAAAAACGTAGGGCTTGGTTTAGATCACAATGATATGGGGACGACATATCTAACCAAATCTAGGTTAAAATTTTGTCAAATTCATATTATGACATGATATGCCAAACTAATGAGTAATAAAATAAGTAGAGAAATACAAATTTATTTTATTTATTTTTATAAGGTAATAAATTTAGCTGCTTCTTAAGAATAGTCCTGCATGTTCCATAAGATCTTCCCAATTCTTGGGACAGGCGTCTTATACAATTTGTTGGCGTATTTTGCATTATTTCACGAACGTTTGCAACAAGTTCTTCTGTTCTTACAGATGGTCTTCCAGCTTCTTTTTTGTGTTGTATAGAACCTATTTCCCTAAACACAGCCACGGTTCTTTTCAGGTAATGATAAAAATCCCCAGCAATAAAAGCAACGTTAGAAAAATGTTCGTGAAAATCTTCCATGCACAAACCCGGATTGTATTGCCACTCACCATTTACGCTAACCCCGTTTCGAAAATATGCTTCAACCATGAATGTTTTGTGCTGTTCCCTAAAGCCCATTGTGTGAGTTGTTCAAGAAATTGGAAAAATTAGCGATGAATCAAATTACTTGTAACGACTGTCAAAATGACGGAATAACTGATTGATTGTTAATTCAGGTAGTTGTTGACACCTATAGTGTTTCTTAGGTCAATTTAATGACATAAAACAGTATGAAACTCCTAACCATAGGCGTCCCAAGCAAATAATTAAAATGCGTATACACATATATAAGTTTGTTTAACATTAGGTGTTTGTACATACTACACTTTATAAACCCACTGTATATATAACAATAGTATATTAAAATAATAAATATAATGTAACCCAAAGATTCTATACACAAAACTAAAACCAGAAAAATAAACCTGACACGGTACGACACTGCTCAGAAAATGATTTAATTTATTTACCAGAACTCCATTCTCGGACCATTCCCCGGTCCGTCCATAAGTTCCAAATCACGTATATTTTATCTTCGTCTCTTACACGCCATCCGCGGTCACTGGCCTATCTCTGTCTGACAGAATCGATCGTTGAACGGGCCGGGGACCGCTTCTGCTATACCAGCTGCAGGTAGCTGGCGCTTATCATCCCTGACAACGTGCATAAATTGTGGACGGTTGCCAGTTCTACCAAATTTTCTTGTTTGTTAATATATTATGTATAAGTATACGAGAAACAAGGGTTTGTTAATTAGTTGTTTTTAAACACTGAAAACACTTTTTGTCTTGATTTAAGTTATATTGTTTCTTAAGGACTAAAGAATGTATTATTATAACAATGAATGGCTTGTTATTTTTTTCTGTCACACTCAAAACTCCTCGGTTTAAAGTATATTTGCAAACTAACTTTCAAAGAAAGTTACTGACTAACAATTGAATACTGATATAAATGAAACATCTTTAATAAAAAAACTTAAATAATTGAAGAAGAAAGATCTGACAACTCTGGTTGTGAGGTCGGTCTCTTTGAGACTGTTTACCGCCGTACGGAATGATTGGAATGTCCTCAAACTGAGTTTGGATAAATTACAACAGGTATTGAGCTCTACGGCTAAGCATTACTTATCCTTATTATTTATCCCTAGATGCAAGGCCCTCTTCGTTGCAAATCATTTTTGCTCGCACGGTATAACGAAATGGATTTTCTGTTGCAAGTTTTTTTATACTGGCCAATGAAAAGATGTATAGTATATGCCCCGCCTCCAATAGATATTTTGACGTGTGTCGGTTTGATTTTCAGGTTAGAGAGATATTTTTAATTTTATTTTAACAATGTGTTTACTTAATCACTTTATACTTAAAGTCAAATTTTTCCAAGAACACGCACCTTGTCATTTATGGCACCCTGTTGAAGTCTGGTCTATTTTACGTTAAGATGTCGACGACAGAGATTGGACTAAGTTCTTTTACCATGTTTTAAACTTGTAAGGGGGTCTTAATGGTTTATAGCATTATGGTTTGCAAGAATACAGCATTAATTTTATTTACAAATTGAGACGTCAAATTCAACGTGCGGTAATTTAAAAGTTATAGCGTTATTCATTGGTAAAACATAGAAATACATTTGACATATACTAAACTTACCAATGGAAAACGCTACGAACAACCCTGATAACATAAAAGAGTTTCGCCGCCCAAATATTGTAGTTACGAGCCAATCAAGCGGTGCGCTACGCATGTTCCGCGTTCAATGCTACGTTGCCACAATATAATTTACATGTGCGGCGTAGTACAAAGCCGCCAGAGCGCCATGTGTTTTTAAATACAAACTCAGTGAGCGCAAGATTGATGTAAATGTCAAGAAACACGGATATTCGCCTTTACTAAATGTCTAACACAGGCAACGTTCGTCATAACTCGTTATGTCGTCCACATCTGTGAGTCGTCAAATGTTTACATCGGATGATTTCTCTATGACCTGATAGAGGCTCGCATTTGGGACATACTGTACAGGATTTTTCCATTTGCTTATGTTTATCCTGTTTATAACGTATTGATTGAAATTTGTGTAAAAACCCGCAAATATAGCGATGATTGGATAGGGTTTTTTTACGACTGTCTGAAATAAAATATTGAGTAATCCCATTTCACACATATAATTTGAATGGCGGAGCTAAAAAAAGGTTAAATAAGATAAAAAGCGATATTTTTGTAAAATTGTTATAATAGCAATTGCGTGGTTCCTATTCTGTTTCCCTTGACAGGTCGACGTCTAAGAACATGAAAAATTACATTTTTTCTTTGTTATTTCTATGGAACACTTTGTGAACTGTTCAAAATGAAGAGGTATAGAATATCAAACATTCTCCCTAAAAAATTTTAGAAGATAATATAGTGTCCGCGAAAATAATTATAAATTGAATATTATGGCATAGGTAGGTACCGGAAAAGTGTGTAACTGTTTTTTATATTGGAATATACAGAAATCCAAGTACAATGGATACCCTGGGGCGGATAGACCACGACGGCCGTTTCGTCCTTGTTAGGACTCTACGGGCAGCCATAACCTACTGCTATACTGGATTGTGATGCACTTCGTGATTTATTTAGTTGTCTACCTTTCGATTATTACCAATGTAACTGCCTTTTATATTGTAGTTAAATCCGCTGGGATGGCGCTACGGTAGATTGAAGAAAAATAAAAGTAAACAATTGTTTAACATAAATTTGTATAAAAGGCATTTATTACTAAATATTTTTCAATATTTTCAACTAAAAAAGATTGTCTTCTATTAATAAAAATATGTTTATACAAAGAGAAGCTTCTTTCAACATCTACTGATGTTATCGGACAATACTGCAACTTAGGTAGCAAAATATAAGGCCAAGATACAACTTCGTTGGATGGTTTACCCTCATAAATGCTTTTTACTGCAGTTAAGTATTTAAATCCTTCATTATTTTTTACAGTTACATCCAATTTATTCCTTACTTGACCTCCTACTTTACCGGGAATGTTGTGACATTATAAGCAGAAAGAGTTTCAACAATACTAATTGAGTTTCTTAAACTTAAGTTTCTACTTTCCAAGTTTAGAGGGTTAACCTTAATAAAAAGAAGATCTTTAGCTACACTTGCACTTTTTAATTACTCTTTACTTTGCACAACACACTGCGAATCGTCATCTAAATCCAAAATTACATCTTTCATACTTCGAAATGCTCTGCGTAGAATATTGCGGCCTTAATTCATGTTCCCCACCTGGTAATTACAGGTTTAGGAGGTAAACTAACTCCTGGTAATCTCTCCTTATAGAGCTGCACTCTTAGAGGTGCTTTTAAAAACACTTTTTTTACATTTGAAATTTATTTATTCATCAAAGGTTTATTTAACAGAAGTATGTATTAGAAATCGATATAAATACAGTTTGTTAAGCAGGTAATAATAACGCATTATTAAGTGACAATAAACAACCCATAACAATATACCTGGAAATCCCGGAAACCCCCAATAAATACCTTGTGTATAACCAAAATATAAATATAATTATTATAATCTTCAGATTGAAAAATCCCTGAAATAAGTACCGAACTGGACATAAAACCTTTAACGTTTTAAATTGAAAAAAAAACCTAAAAATATGCTCTTAAAATAACAATTTCTGAAAAATATCCATTTTATTATGAAATTGACAAAATATGCAAAAAATGCATATCTATGCATTTTACATATATTCCGCCCTTTGGATTAGATATCATAAATTATTTAATTTTTTTTTGAAATTACATCGAATAAATAAACCAAATTTCACTATCTGATTGGTAATAAAGTACCTCTAAATATTTTATGTTAGTTATTCACGAAGTTTGAAACTACAATAAATAGACTGTTTAGAAAATTGGCTTCTACAGGAAAGTTATAAAAGATGGTATCATATAATATAATATTATAAACAAGAAATTTGTTTGCCCGAATAGGCCAATGGAAGCTAAAAGAAAATTAGTTTCCATTTATTTTAATGTGGTTTGATCATGTGATCTTTTATTTGAAGTTTATTGAAAAGGGGGAAGCGTTGTTTATTTAAAATTTGTGTTTTATTGTCCCTATATCGATTTTACAAAAATAAATAGGGGAAGGTGGGTTATTTGTGTGCTGCGGTAAATTGCACGCTTCCGCATTTAGCGTAAACAGTCGACAGCTCATCCGACAAACTAATAGCACTGACTGAAAAATACCGCTCTGTATACCGGGTGGCGCACTACAAGACTGGCCATGGGAAATCCTATGTAAATTTTTCTACCCTCAAATATTGGCTCTCCTATTAATTTTACATCGAAATAGTATGAGACTTTTTTGAAGGTCCGTGTATGATGGACTCGTACACCAAATTTTATTATTTTCTAATAAGTCAATTAAAAGTTATTTAGAATAAAGGTCGATTTATAAACTTGACGTTCCGTGTGCGTTCGCCGTTTGCGTTCACCGTTTGCGTCGACGTCCGTAGACACGAAATTGGACTGTTTATAAACTTGACGTTGGCGACGCTCAAAGAATGACATAACCTGCTTTTCTTTTGACTTTTCGTGTGAATAATATTGTGTTTTTGTTATTCTCAAAGTGAACAAGGAATATTTTGAAGATTAATTGCCGGAGTGGGAATTATCCTTTGTACCTATGTGGTCTTAAAACGACAGACACAGAACATAAACAAACTTTAAAACGGCTGCAAATCATATGGTAAACATCACATGATAAACAAATACGATTTTGATTGGCTCTTTAAATCTGCTACGACGTGTCTACGAACGGAAAAAGATAAAATTGGTTTATGTTGAACGGAAGGGAACGGCAAGACCGACGCAAACGGCAAATATAAATGATCTTATGGAACTATGTGCTTTTAAGTTGAAACGGCGAGCGCAAACGGCGAACGCAAACGGAACGTTAAGTTTATAAATCGACCTTAAGACCCTTAATTAAATACGATGCGGAAACCAGCAGTAATAATAAAATTATGATTATGTCAAAGGTTACCATATAGACGTTTCATTTTTACTAGTTTCAAAATGTTTTACATTATTAAAAAAACAATAATTAAGTGGTACTACATGAAAAATAATTCTCCACACTTCACAGTTCCACGGAAATTACATAAGTATGAATATCAAAAACATCAGCAATTGAGAAAATATAATAAAATACGAAGAGCAAAGTTGTGGTTCGAAGGTATGGAAAGGGTAAATAACGATAGGGAATTCCCACGCAATTGGTGACGTATCGACGAATGCATCATCACATTAAACAATGAACCAAATTCTCAAAAAAGATAAAAGATATTTGGTTAGGTTAAGTTAGAGTGGCAGACCTCTGGCACTGTCCAAACAGTCACACGTAGTCCGATAAGGACCGTTGTGGTACCACACGTGTTCCGCGGAACCTATTCGCATCAGCTTTCTAGTGATTAACGCGACGTAGACCGCAGAAAAATCTTAACAGTTCAATCAAACCAGGCATTGATGTTAATAAACTAAGTGACTGGACCCAGTTACAAGCTGCTCACTTCCTCCAGATCATTGAAGAATGGTTCGCCCACAGCATTGAATCTTCTTCTCGCGAGGCCGGGGCATTCAGACAAGAAATGCTGAATACTTTCCTCCTCTTTTTCATCTCTGCAACTTCTGCAGAAGTCATTAGCAGGTATTTGCATACGCTCGGCGTGTCTACCGAAAAGGCAACGTCCGGTGACGGCAGTGATATTTCTTAGGTCCTTCCGACTGTGCTGTAATAACGCTGCGGTTTTCCTGCCATCAAGTAGGAGTCACTGGAGATGCTACAGCTTGTCAGCCCTGTCCATCTGCTTTGCGCAAGTTGTTTAGCTATCCTCTTTGACTGATCCCAGTGGTCTAGCCACAGTATTCTCTGCTAGTTCGACAGACATGCTTGCGCCCTCCCTGACCCTGACGAGCACATCAACAATCTCGTTACCATATATATTGCTGTGGCCAGGAACCCAATACAAGGTGACTCGATACTGAGCACTAAGTGTGCAGAGATTGTTGCGATAGTGCCTTTTTAATTTTGATTTAGTACTGCTGGAACAAATTGCCTTTATGGCTGCTAGACTGTCTATATAGATAGCTATAGACGCAAGAAATAACACATATTAGAGTACAGAAAATGAACACAAATTTTTACAAATCGATACCTTTTAGGGTAAATGTTTGGATGGGCATATTTGGACATCGGATTATTGGATTTTTTTTTTAGAACAAAATTTGATAAAAGAACATGTTTTGGAAGTATTACACAATCAATGTGAACCTGCAATAGGAGAAGTTACTACTGGGAAAGGGGATATTTGGTTTTTTATTCATTGTATTAAAAATCCGTGCTACAACCTTCGCCACGAGAATTCTTGAGCCATTGCAATATCAAGGGAATTAGGAATTTTATCGCTCTTTCTCTCTCGCTCTCTCTTTGTTTCACATGTACACATGTTTGATGCAAACAAAGAGCCTATTCATGGATGAACGATTTGGTCTAGTCTATAGGATCCTCTCCATCCTCCAAAGAGGTCTTTGGAGGTCTTTGAAGGATGGATTGACCGGTTAGCTGAACAACCGTCCTTGTGTAAGAGCCCTTATGGTTACAAACTATAACTAGAAATTCGCAATCGGTTGGAGCCGTTAACTCAGATCTTGAAACGAATATGGTTGACCTCAGCGGTATTTCCAATTTAAAATTGCTTAAAATAGACCAATTTCATTTCAAAATAAGCCAAAGAGAAACGGAAAATTTAGTTTTCGTGGTTTCATTAGTTGCTGCGCTATATCGGAGAATGAAATCGTTTGCACTCACTTGCTAATGCTTTAATGATGGCCACACAACACGAAAACGATATTAACTCTGCAGAAAATAACAATATACGGCACTTTTAGCCGTACAGATTAGATTCTAATGGCAAGCCATATTAGAAATTTAATTTAAGGTTTAAAGTTGAACGAGTACAGTTTGGTTTAAGGTAAATATGGATTTTAAACGTTTGGAGCATCATAATATACAGCGTTATGATAAACAAAACGATCTCTTTTATACAGGGTGTCCGGAAATGATGAGCAAAAAATTTAGGGGATAATTCTAGACCGAAAATAAACATTCAAATCAAAGGTTCAAAGTGACGTACTTCCTTTTCAATGCATAAATTAATCCTTCTTAAAAAATTTCGACGAACTCCATGGGATATTCCTTCCTTTGCTATGCTATGTTTAAGGTTCAAATAAATTAAAATGATTTTGTATTCGTCGCATGCAAGCAAAGTTATTTTAGCGTTTTTCTCGAAAACGGTTAGATTTATCGAAATAAAAGTAGTATACCTTTTTTATGTCAAAAGGTTAGGAGAATAAAAATATTCAATCAAAATGCGCATACAGGGTAGGACACAAAAGTTGGGACCATTCAAATTAAAGTATAGGCTACTATGTGGCGCCCTCTACAAAATGCGAAAAAACGGTGGGCAAATTTGTATTCTTCATCCCGAAAAAGCACCATTTACAAGATTTCGTAAAAATATTATAAGCGTGGCAAAAGGTATTGCGAAAAAACCTGCAAATGAAATTTAATTTTAACACGCCGTAACTACGTTAATAATCAATTTTCGACAGAATGTTATAGAAAGAGATAGCATTTATTTTCCGTCTAGAATTATAACCTGAATTTTTTGCTCATCATTTCCGGACACCCTGTATAGAGGCAAGAAACGCTCGGATTCATCAAATTTGTTTGTTAAGTTTGAAAGAGGAAAAACTTTTTTATAAGTAGGTATAGAAAAAAAGTTATTCTTTATAAAAGCGTCTTCTTGTGCTAAAACTACAATTTCGAATATCAGATTTGCGATTACTATACAGGGTTCATCAGAAACAACATTTTTAGTATGTTTGGATCATTGTTTTTAATTCCCTGAATTATTAAATGAATTTGGCTAGTGTTAAAACTGCCATTTCAACTATTAGATTTGGCGTTTCCATCCATCCAAAAAAGAAAAACTGTTTTTTCTGACAAACCCTGTATAAAAACGGCAAATCTAATGGTTAAAATTGCAGTTTTAACACCAGCAAAATTAGTTTAGTAAATCAAGGAATTGAAAAAAAGATCCAAAAAACTAAATATGTTGTTTGTAACTAATTATGTAAAGGAATCGCAAATCTGATAGTTAATATTGTAGTTTCAATAAGAGCAAAATTCATTTAATAAATCAAGGAACGGAAAAAAAGATACAAAAAAGTAAAAATGTAGTTTGTGACGAACCCTGTTTAGTAATCACAAATCTGATATTTGTAATTGTAGTATCATCACAAGCAGCCGTTTTTATAAAAAATTACTTTTTCTTCTATACCTACTAATAAAAAAGTTTTTCCTTCTTCAAACTCTATCCGTGGACACCCTGTATATAAAAGGCTGATCCGTTTCCTTATCATAACGCTGTATAATAAACATCTTCGATGACCTTAAAACAATTTAAGACTGTTATAAATTTAAAACTCTCGTGTAAATAAGGCCGAAAAGTCCAAATTCCTCTCCCATTAAAGGTGAAATACAACATCCGGGAAATAAGTAAATTAAAAAACTCTTCCGAAACTTTTTTCCTGCATAGTGCCGTTTGTTTCTAAATTTGTTTTTCGATTATGCACAATTAAATATTCGTTTTCATAATGAAATTTAATTTTCCGTTTAAATATATTTGATTAATAACTTTTTGTAGTAATTTATAAACCAAATAAAAATATCATTTGGGAGTAGTCGACTGTACATTTTTAAAGTAAATTTATTTTGATTACTTTTTTAATCGCCAATGGGGATACTATTATTTGTGAAAATAATTTCGGTTATAAATTTATATTAATTAAAAAGTTGAGAAATATTATTTATGTTTAAATCAGTGTTTTTTTGCCAATCGCTACGAACCCCCACCAATGCCTTGTTGATTATAATTTCTAACGGATACAATTCGTTACAATTCGTTTTTTGGGACGCTGTTCTGCTTTCTTAATTGTAGAGAAAGCGCCTTACTGCGAACAAAATGCGTCGTATTAAGAAGATACAATTTATTTCTTAACAAACTTGCTCTATTAAAAGTAGTTCATTATTCAACAAGACCGTGCTTCTAATGGAACTGATTACTAACGATAAAAGCACTGTTCTAGCAAATCTGGAATTAATATAATGCTAAAGTGGGTTTGATACACTAGCAATTTATTTAATATGGGTTAATAAAAAATAAGCTATCCATACAAACTATGTCTTAGCTACTAGGCGCCAATACTAGGGCGCGCGGCGATTGCCGATCGCTACGAACTCCCACCAACATTTTGTTGATTATAGTTTCTGACGGATACAATTCGTTTTTTGGGACGCTGTTCTGCTTTCTTAATTGTAGGTAAAGCGCTTTAATGGAAACAATATGCGTCGCATTTAGAAGATACAATTAATTGTTTAACAAAATTGCTGTATTAAATTTACTTCATTATTCAACAAGACTGTGCTGCTAATGGAACTGATTACTAACGATGAAAGCACTGTTTTAGCAAATCTGGAATTAATATAATACTAAAGTGGGTTTGATACACTAGCAATTTATTTAATATGAGTTAATAAAAAATAAGCTATCAATACAAACTATGTCTTAGCTACTAGGCGCTAATACTAGGGCGCGCGGCGATTGCCGATCGCTACGAACCCCCACCAATGTCTTGTTGATTATAGTTTCTAACGGATACAATTCGTTTTTTGGGACGCTGTTCTGCTTTCTTAATTGTAGGTAAAGCGCTTTAATGGAAACAATATGCGTCGCATTTAGAAGATACAATTAATTGTTTAACAAAATTGCTGTATTAAATTTACTTCATTATTCAACAAGACTGTGCTGCTAATGGAACTGATTACTAACGATGAAAGCACTGTTCTAGCAAATCTGGAATTAATATAATACTAAAGTGGGTTTGATACACTAGCAATTTATTTAATATGAGTTAATAAAAAATAAGCTATCAATACAAACTATGTCTTAGCTACTAGGCGCTAATACTAGGGCGCGCGACGATTGCCGATCGCTACGAACCCCCACCAATGTCTTGTTGATTATAGTTTCTAACGGATACAATTCGTTTTTTGGGACGCTGTTCTGCTTTCTTAATTGTAGGTAAAGCGCTTTAATGGAAACAATATGCGTCGCATTTAGAAGATACAATTAATTTTTTAACAAAATTGCTGTATTAAATTTACTTCATTATTCAACAAGACTGTGCTGCTAATGGAACTGATTACTACCAATGAAAACACTGTTTTAGCAAATCTGGAATTAATATAATACTAAAGTGGGTTTGATACACTAGCAATTTATTTAATATGGGTTAATAAAAAATAAGCTATCCATACAAACTATGTCTTAGCTACTAGGCGCCAATACTAGGGCGCGCGGCGATTGCCGATCGCTACGAACCCTCACCAACATTTTGTTGATTATAGTTTCTAACGAATACAATTCGTTTTTGGGAACACTGTTCTGCTTTCTTAATTGTAGAGAAAGCGCTTTTATGGAAACAAAATGCGTCGCATTGAGAAGATACAATTAATTTCTTAACAAAATTGCTGTATTAAAAGTAGTTCATTATTCAACAAGACTGTGCTGCTAATAAAACTGATTATTACAAATAAAAACACTGTTCTAGCAAATCTAGAATTGATATAATACTAAAGTGGGTTTGATACACTAGCAATTTATTTAATATGGGTTAATAAAAAATAAGCTATCCATACAAACTATGTCTTAGCTACTAGGCGCCAATACTAGGGCGCGCGGCGATTGCCGATCGCTACGAACCCTCACCAACATTTTGTTGATTATAGTTTCTAACGAATACAATTCGTTTTTGGGAACACTGTTCTGCTTTCTTAATTGTAATG
The DNA here is from genome assembly GCA_963969555.1 of Polydrusus pterygomalis. Taxonomy (NCBI): domain Eukaryota; kingdom Metazoa; phylum Arthropoda; class Insecta; order Coleoptera; family Curculionidae; genus Polydrusus; species Polydrusus pterygomalis. The sequence goes on from OZ018383.1 coordinate 16,948,271, forward strand.
AAAGCGCTTTAATGGAAACAAAATGCGTCGCATTGAGAAGATACAATTAATTTCTTAACAAAATTGCTGTATTAAAAGTAGTTCATTATTCAACAAGACTGTGCTGCTAATGGAACTGATTACTACCGATAAAAATACTGTTCTAGCAAATCTGGAATTGATATAACACTGAAGCGGTTTGATACACTAGCAATTTGTTTAATATGAGTTAATAAAAAATAAGCTATCAATACAAACTATGTCTTAGCTACTAGGCGCTAATACTAGGGCGCGCTGCGATTGCCGATCGCTACGAACCCCCACCAACGTTTTGTGGATTATAGTTTCTAACGGATACAATTCGTTTTTGGGGACGCTGTTCTGCTTTCTTAATTGTAGAGAAAGAGCTTTACTGGAAACAAAATGCGTCGCATTGAGAAGAAACAATTTATTTCTAAACAAAATTTCTGTATTAAAAGTAGTTCATTATTCAACAAAACAGTGCTGCTAATGGAACTGATTACTACCGATAAAAACACTGTTCTAGCAAATCTCGAATTGATATAATACTAAAGCGGGTTTGATATACTAAATGGGTTAATAAAAAATAAGCTATCAACACGAACTATGTCTTAGCAAACCTGTCGTATTAGAACATTTTTCTCAGTGTATAAAACAATAAAATAATTTTGTTCTATGCAAACACTTTTACTGCGTTATAGCGCATACTTATCAGAGACACCTTAGAAAGTGATATAAAACGAATTTATCACTTCGTTAAATTATTATTGTTGATATGCACCCGAACATGGAACTGTTTTTTGAGCTACACTTCTTGTTACAGGTTTCATGGATGCGAAAACGCGACCTTCACATTCTAACCTCTGGTATACACACCTATACAGGTGACGGACGATTTAGCGTCAGACATCCCGAACATAGCGACGATTGGGACTTACGGATAGAATATGTTCAGAAGAGGGACGCTGGAGTCTACGAATGTCAAGTCAACACTGAACCGAAGATTAGTTTGCCACTTCTATTAAATGTCGATGGTAAGTTAAGAATTAGTATAAGTCATTTGATTTGTTATGCTTTTTAACAAATTTAAATCTCACTTTTAATGGGTGGTTGGTTGGTTGGACGTGTGGCCCAAGCTTTTTACACTGCAGCCTTCTGGCTTATTGGGCGCCCCAGTCTTGTTAGAAAAGGTTTGTTCCTTCTATGAGGTCCAGTAGTTTTCTTCCAAGTTTGTCATGCGGGAGGTTATCGCCACGTCGAATGTTTCCAAAGATTTTGAATCCTTTTCGGTTTAGCGCTTCGCAGCTCTATATGATATTAGACTCGGTTTCGTCCTCTTCACCGCAAAGTCTACATTCAGATAATTAGATTATTATTATATTAGATAATTATTAGAAGTTAACAATTCATCAACAAATCATTAAATTTGTTTTGAAATATTGTATTTTCCAACCATTTTTATTTAATTCCTATTGCTCAGTATTTATAGGTATACTTTATTACTCGGGTTTTTTCAAAAACCCGTAAGATATGGAATATTCAGATAATTAGTTCTTAGCAGGTAAATGCCTCTACACCTACAGCTTTGTTTGTCATTTCCATTTCGACATCTGACGAAGTAGCAGTGCTACGAAACGTTTCTTATTTTTGTTTATAATATAAAAATAAACCAATTTTGTGAAGATTTGAAACCTTAACGTTGTTTCTTTTACATATTTATTTAATATGGATCTTCATCAAGTAACGATCGACTCAATTAGACATTTGTTAACTAGTCATTGTTTATATTCCAATCCGAGTATTAGAGTCACTAAAAGCACAAACACATTTCTAAACTACGCAAAAACTTAAAATCCGTAAATATTAAACACCCACAATAAACAATATGGAATCCACAGAGAAAACGTAAAACACGGCAACAAAAATGATGCCAAGCAGCAGTGGCGTAACTAGAGGGGACCAGGGGGGGCCCGGCCCCCCCTAGAGGTCTGCCTGCCCCCCCCCTCCCCAAAATCCGCGAGAAACAAATTTATTCTGCCAGACCACCCAAATGCGAACGATAAGTCAAACGACAAATTGATTAATTGAATTTTTTTTAAATATTATATTTTTCAAGTTAATCTTTAAATTTACTGAAAACAATATTATGTAGTTCTTTGGAGGAAGGAATCGTGAACCTAAACCTAACCATATTAAATTATTTGTTTTAATTATCTTAAATTATATGATAAAATTCCTAAAAACATTTTGTTTCAAATATGGTGCGGATCTAATCAGAATAAACATGTCCAAATTCAACTCGAAAAATTTCCAAAAAAGTTCGTAAATCACAAAGGCGCGCAAGTCAATGAAATAAAACATTTAAATGTTACCAACATCAAATAAAGAAAAAACCCGAATCGAAATAGCTTCATAGATTTGTTATGATACAAAATTAGAAAAAAATATTTGCAATACTCCAGACCTTTTTAACACCTTGTATAGCATTTGACATTTGGGACACTTTACTAGTGGCTCTCGTGAATTTTCGGTTTCATGCCGAAAGAATTACCTTTCGTTTGTACGAAATTAAAAACAAGTTAACTAAAGCTAGATACTCGTATAAATTGACTGGCAAACATTAATATCGAGAATACAGCTGACAGTCTGCAAATGATTTATACTTCGACGATTTGTACGCCCAACTGACGTTATCGTTGGTAATTTATTTTGTCTTTTTCCTAATTGTTTCGAAATTCGCTGAATTAGTTTATATCTAAATTATTTATTATACGGGGTTCCTGGTAACAAGTTTAAATTACAAAATTTAAAATTAATTGTTAATTTAAATGACCTCTGTCATTTACAGTTTGTTCAATGATAGAGTTTGGATGAGGAAAAACTTTTTATTAGTAGTTGTACCGTTCAAGCAATTATTTGCATCAAAGAGGGCTTGGATTAAAAACCGTAGGGCTTGGTTTCGATCACAATGATATGGGGACGATATATCTAACCAAATCTAGATTAAAGTTTTGTCAAGTTTATATTATGACATGATATGCCAAACTAAAGAGTAATAAAATAAGCAGACAAATACAAATTTATTTTTGTTGTTTATAAAATTAACAAAGTAAGAATATACAGAAAGAAAAAGAAAAATAATTACATAAATTGTTGAAATTGGCCACCGCAATGCTCCAAGCATAAATTCACACGTCTCTTCATATTTTCGAAAATGTTGACCAGCATCTCTAGAGAAATGTTACCACATAACTTCACTGACTACATAACACATTCACATAACCGGAGAGCTGGAACCAGGCTTCATCCGAAAAAAATGTCAGGTCTAATAAATCATTTCTTTCTAATAAATTTTGGGTAAACCATTAAGAGTAATTCCTGCGTCTTTCAAAATCTGCGGCTTGTATTTCTTGGAATACTTGCACTCTATAAGGAAATAAATTTAGCTACTTCTTAAGAATAGTCCTGCATGTTCCATAAGATCTTCCCACTTCTTGGGACAGGCGTCCTATACAATTTGTTGGCGTATTTTGCATTATTTCACGAACGTTTGCAACAAGTTCTTCTGTTCTTACAGATGGTCTTCCTGCTCCTTTTTTGTGTTGTATAGAACCTGTTTCCCTAAACACAGCCACGGTTCTTTTCAGTCAATGATAAAAATCCCCAGCAATAAAAGCAACGTTAGGAAAATGTTCGGGAAAATCGTCCATGCGCAAACCCGGATTGTATTGCCACTCACCATTTACTCTAACCCCGTTTCGAAAATACGCTTTAACCATGAATATTTTGTGCTGTGTTCCGTAAAGCCCATTGTGTGAATTGTTCAAGAAATCGGAAAAATTAGCAATGAATCAAATTACTTGTAACGACTGTCAAAGATGACGGAATAACTGATTGATTGTTTATTCAGGTAGTTACTGACACCCAACAGGTATTAAGCTTTACGGCTAAGCATTACGTCCTTAGATGCAAGGCCCTCTTTGATGCAAATAATTTTTGCTCGCACGGTAGTCTAAAAACGTCTGCTTGTGCTGAAACTACAATTTCGAATATCAGATTTGCCATTAATATAAAGGGTTAGTTAGAAACAACATTTTTAGTTTTTAGATTCCGAGTTAGCGCATAGTTCAACTCAACATCTGAATTCCCGATAACAGTTCCTTACTTGCTGTATTGGGATATTTGCAATAACTACTCTTATTTTTCTTAGTCAATATTGAAATTGGTTTTATACATATGTGGCTTCAGATATCCCAATAAATGAAAGTCGATAATTGTGAGATCGAGACTTCAACGTGCCAACTGATTTGGACCATAGGTACCTTCCAATCCATTTATTCCCAAAGTGATAATTTAACCAATCATCAAAAGGAATTGAAAATTGGAATTAAAAAAAAATCAAAAAAAAAACTGTTGTTTCTGACAAACCCTGTATAGTAACGGCAAATCTAATAGTTGAAATGGCAGTTTTAACACTAGCAAAATTTATTTAATAAATCAAGGCATTGAAAAAAATATCCAAAAAACTAAATATGTTGTTTGTGACGAAGCCTGTATAGTAATAGCAAATATGATATTCGTAATTGTAGTTTCAACACAAGCAGACGTTTTTATAAAGAATAACTTTTTCTTCTATACCCACTAATGAAAAAGTTATTCCTCTTTCAAACTCTATCCGTGGACACACTATATATTCTCAACGTAAAAATTAATTTCGCGACAAAGCATCTTTTCCTACAGATATAATATAATCATAATCATTCTACTTTTTCTTACAGGCCTGTGGATTTATTGTGTAAGACATGAGCTCAGTTCCTCGAAGGTCGCCGCTTGATTCTGAAGCGCGGTTTAAAATTTTTTGCGAATCCCGTATAAGAAGAAATGCCTACCATAAATCTAAATGTAGTGATAAGCTATAAACCTGTCAAGCAACGAAACGTAAAAAGTAAATTACAAGAAAGCAAAATTCGGAGGACGTTAAAACCACATTTGACTACTCAATTTGGAGATCTAAAGGCGTTCGTTTATGCCCCACAAACAAAAAAAGATCCTTATCATATTAAAACAAATGGAGCTTAAACAGAGAAACTGACTCTCTTCTCGGAAAAACTTATTCAAGCGTTGTTTGACAAATAGGGGTCAGATATAGATAGCGACTCGTCCGATTTGTCAAAGTTGGTCGAAATTCGTGTTATCAAGTTGAAAAGTAGTAGTTTGGAAAAAGCGCTTTTCGGTTCGTGAAGATTACAGATTAGTGATATGCGGATTAGAAACGGAATAAAATTAAAGTATATAGTTAGATGATCAGTACAGACTGAAATCCGCAGTGGCGTTACGTAGGGGAACGTTGCTTATATTTAACTAGTTTTAAGTTTTGTCGCTGTGGATTTTAGAAACAGATTTCGTGGACCCGTTCCCGGCATTTGAGACATTGCATCATCTTAAATAATAACCGTGTCGGACTTTCATTGTCTTTATTTTGTTGCTTAACACAACGTTTCGGTTAGTTAGTATCTCTAACCGTTTTCAAGTATAAACTTAATTACCGTGCGAGCAAAAATTATTTGAATCAAAAAAGGCCTTGCATCTAAGGACGTTATGCTTAGGCGTAGAGCTTAATACCTGTTGGGTGTCAGTAACTACCTAAATTAACAATCAATCAGTTGTTCCGTCATCTTTGACAGTCGTTACAAGCAATTTGATTCATCGCTAATTTTTCCAATTTCTTAAACAATTCACACAATGGGCTTTACGGAACAGCACAAAACATTCATGGTTAAAGCATATTTTCGAAACGGGGTTAGAGTAAATGGTGAGTGGCAATACAATCCGGGTTTGTGCATGGACGATTTTCACGAACATTTTCCTAACGTTGCTTTTATTGCTGGGGATTTTTATCATTGCCTGAAAAGAACCGTGGCTGTGTTTAGTGAAACAGGTTCTATACAACATAAAAAAGGAGCAGGAAGACTATCTGTAAGAACAGAAGAACTTGTTGCAAACGTTCGTGAAATAATGCAAAATACGCAAATTGTATAAAACGCCTGACTCAAGAAGTGGGAAGATCTTATGGAATATGCAGACCTATTCTTCAGAAGCAGGTAAAGTTATTTTCTTACAAAGTGCAAGTATTCCAAGAAATACAAGCCGCAGATTTTGAAAGACGTAGGAACTACTTTCAATGGTTTACCCAAAATTTATTGGAAAGAACACTATTTTTAAAATACCAGTTACAAATTTAGAACAACTACAAGAAAGGATTATCCAAGAATGTGGTAACATTTCTACAGAGATGATGGTCAACACTTTCGAAAATATAAAGAGACGTGTGAATTATGTGCTTGAAGCATGGCGGTGGCCAATTTCAGCAATTTATGTAGTTATTTTTCTTTTTCTTTCTGTATATTCTTACTTTAATTTTGTAAACTACAAAAATAAATTTTTATTTCTCTACTTATTTTATTACTTATTAGTTTGGCATATCATGTCATAATATGAATTTGACAAAATTTTAACCTATATTTGGTTAGATATATCTTCCCCATATCATTGTGATCCAAACCAAGCCCTACGTTTTTTAATCCAAGCCCTCTTTGATGCAAATAATTTTTCCTCGCACGGTATAATTCTAAGGGGATGTTAAGGGGATTTCTGAAAACGATAACCAAAAACTATAATATTAAAACAGCCTTAAAATCCGGAAATACGCTTAGAAGCGCTTTCTTTCAAAATTCACAAAAAATTGCATCTATCAAATCTTTTGCGAGTGTGGCGAATCGTATATTAGAGAAACAGCAAGACCTCTTTCCGTACGAGTTAAAGAACATCTGAAACATACCCAAAGAGGTGAAACTTCAAGATTAGGTATAGCGGAACATGTATGGACCAACCGACATAATATACAGTGATCAGAAGGCAAGGTTTTAGACACTGGCACTGACGAAAACGAAAATTCCTATAAATTTTGCCATGTATTTAGTAAACCAAGTATAGATATCCCCAATATCTGGAAACCTCTCCCTGTCTAAAACAAACAGCTTAAACTTCACACTCCAGAATCTATCGTCAATGAATCATTCATTACCAAGTTTGCAATACTATTTCTTATCATTAATTTTTACTAAAAAAAAAATCAAAACACGCCCAGATTTTGCTAAATTAGGTCAGTAATTTATTGTAAATACCAACGTGTTGGGAAACTAGCTCCAACACAACAATTATATTTGTGTTTTACCATTCCATTATTTTTAAAAAGCAAATAGAAAACCAAATATGTTATCCCTTATTACAAATAATATTGGATATAACCCGTCTAAATTGCTTTCAAAACATGTTAGATAATTTCAATTTATAGATTAGCGGACTACCGATTCCCTTTAATGCCAGCCATAATGGCCAGCCAAATAAATACAAGCCATCTACGCTTATCCGGATACGCGGTACCGACTGATATTTCCTCATTCGGCGAGAATCCTCTCAAGCCTCCACACGTATCAGTGCTTCACGACGCACTTCACCATATGCTAAAATAAGTCTTCGATGAAGATGTCATATTCCAATTTCGCAAAACTTTTTTCAGTAACATCGTCACAACATTATAGTTTGTGATACGCGTTTTGTTATGTACACAGGGAGCTGTCTCCACAACACATACGTAAATGATAATATTTTTCTAATGCATACTGGTAAATAAATGCTCTTAACAGATTTTAAGGGACCATAGTTTTGACTGTGTACTATAGCTATACTACAACTGTCAAAATATAACGTCAAATTCTTCGTAACTTCTGCCCGGAGCAGGGAATCTTTAAGTTTTTGCAACGTCGCTCATATGATGTAATAGCTTGATTACTAAAAACAAAGCCTTTCGACATTTGATACCCACATGTGACATTAATAGCTGATACTGGTTTCTTCCTAAAAGTTCCCAGTTCAGTAGTGGACCGTAGTTAGCTCACGCGTCACGTTTCAGAGACTAAACTTTCTTGGTGTTTATTATTTTAAGCTAAATTTAAATCTATTTCCCATAATAAACATTTCATTTATCATTATTTTCCAATATAAATGTAATGTTATTAGTTTATCCATTTAAATTACGGTATAATAGGTTGCCAAACCTTGCGCTCACTAAAAACTAATCCAACTGTTTGTATTTAAAAACAAATGGCATTTTGGTGGTTTGTTCTACGCTGCGAACGTAAATTATAATATGGCAACGCAGCATTAAACGCGAAACATGCGCAGCTTGTCGCTTGATTGGCTCATAGCTGCAATATTTGGGCGGCCAAACTCTTTTATGTTGTTAGGGTTGTTTATAGCTTTTTTAATGGTAAGTTTAATGAATATCAAATGTATTTTACTGTTTTATAAACTACTAACGCTATAACTTTTAATCTATCGCACGCTGACTGGTAAATAAAACTAACGCTGTATTTTTGCAAGTCATTATGCGAATAAACCATTAAGACCTCCGTACAAGTGGTAAAAGAACTTAATCCAACCAACGTTAACTAGAGCAGACTGGGTGCCATAAATGACAGGTAACTTAGTCACGATGCGGCGTGTTCTTGGCAAAATTTGACTTGACGAATAAAGTGATTATTATTGCTGACTACTTTTAAGTTCGCTTGGATATCTCTACTCTGCAACACGCCAAGTGTTTAGTATATTTATTTAGTTTCGGCATCGTTGCTGGTTGTTTACTTTTGCGAGTTTCCATCAATAATTATTTTGTTTTCATAGATTTCCAATCCCGAACAAATCCAAACAAACCCGGGCAAAGCAGAGCGAACCGCGGGACAAATATTTATAGCATCATTCTGGATTTTTTTAATTTCAACACCACAGCTATTCATTATTGGGATATCGAAAACAGTAAGAGTTAGAGAAAAAATTTTCAGGTTAATGAATTTAAATATAGACTTAGTTGGCGCGTCGGTACGGTATATGCAATATGCATCGCAAGCGGGAAATATCTGGCTCGAGCCCGGGCAGGTTTGGCGGACTTTTAGTTCGATGGACCACGTCACCGTACTAGGTAGTGGTGCTGCTGCAACACACACATCCATTTTCAATGGCAAAAACATTGCAGTTAAAAGGCAGCCTCGATACGAGACAGCTGTGGGGCTCTCATTCGGGTATTCCTTCGGCATGTTGTTGAGAAGTCAGCTACACCTAAACCAAGTAAGAGCATCAGGGGGACCTACGAAACAAATGCATGTCTGGTTTCCGATCCGAATGGATTGAGGGACCCGTACGCCCTGAATCAAAGAACTGCTGACTTTGATTACAATAGATTAAGGGGAGGGATTTGTGGCAACATCCATCACACCACGGAGACATAATAGGTTGTCCAAGTCTAGGTATGTGGTGGATCAGGGGTACTGCAACAAGACTGTCCCTAGAATACAATTGGCCGCTAAAATTGTGGTTCGGAAACCAAGCAAAACTGTAGATCTCACATAGCTTGAAGCTGATATTATTATTACCACTAGGTAAAATGGAGTTGCATCCAGGTACTAGCCAATGCCCTTGGCGTTAAGCCTCCCCTTTACTACTACTACTGTTACTACTACTTCTACGAAAGATAGACTTATATCCTGACCATCTTTATCTTACATAATATGGTATACCATAATTTAATTATTCATAAGTTATAACCCGTTAAACAGTAAAAGAACATGAAAAATAAAAAATTTATGTCGTAGAAACCACACGAAATCTAAGAAACTGTTAAAAATGTAACACGAGGGAAATGCATGGTTTATAAAGCATGTTTTTAGTCAGAAAATATTTTATAAAAGCGATAAAATTAATATTTAAATACACTTAGTCTAAATAGGCTTCTTAAATAAATAAAAGCTTTTGAAACACGTGCTCACAGGAATTGTGTTTACTTAAACTTTTAACGGAAAACGTATGCTCGCTATTTACTTATTTGCTAAATATTTTCTTGGAATTCTTTACTTTTATCCTCAATTTCAGATAATTAAATTATTATTAAATATGTGAGACTCGTTACTACATAAAAATAGAAGCACTTGTCGTTGTTTATTCTACGTATATAAAACAAATTTAACAACTTATGTAACCACGTTTCATTTATTCATTTTAATTTATTTTGCATTCACACTAACATTATTTATTTAAATTTTTGTCTCTCTATTGGTTTTTTGTTGCAGACCTCAATTCCCTGGCTGCTACACATCACGACTCAAGAAAAAACAATAAAGGTACACTAATTAGTTGCCGTTGATTTTTTTCATTTAGTTGGCTTTTGTTTTGACATTCATACATAACTCATATACTTTAATTTCTATTCATAATATTTTTTTTACTACTAACATGAGAAAATCCCATTATTTACCTCATTTGTCTAATGAAAAATAGTTCATTAGTAAGCTAGGTTAATAGCTTCCTGATGGTTAACGCGAAGTAGACCGTAGAAGAATCTTGACAGCTTATTCAAATCAGCCACTGCTGTTAATAAACTCAGTAAGTCGATCCATTTCATTGCAGGCTGCTCACTTCCTCCAGATCATTAAAGAATGGTTCGTCCAGGGCATTGAACCGTCTTTTCGCGAGGCCGGGGCATTCACACAGGAAATTCTGAATGATTTCTTCCTCTACCGAACAGGCAATGTCCGGTGACTACGGCATTGATATTTCTTAGGTCCTTCTGACTGTGCTGTAACAACGCTGCAGTTTTCCTGCCATCAAGTAAGGGTCAAAATTGCCTGGAGATGCTACAGGTTATCAGCCCTATCCATTTCCTTTGCGCAAGTTGTTTAGCTATCCGATATATCTCCTCTGTGACTGATCTCAGTGATCTAGCCACAGTATCCTCTGCTAGTTCGACAAACATGCCTGCACCCTCCCTGGCGAGCGCATCACCAGTCTCGTTGCCATATATATTTCTGTGGCCAGGAACCCCCGTGATTCGATGCTGAGCACCAAGTGTGCAGAGATTGTTGTGACAGCGCTTTATGGCTGCTTGACTGTGTATATAGATAGCTATATACGCAGCTCCTCTCAGGCCAGGGTGACCACTCTACTTAACATATAAATTAGTACCAAACGTCTCCATTATAGCTTTTGCAATCAGAAACGTTCAGATCTTAGTTCCTTTAAAACCAAAAAAAAATAAAAAGGTTATTTCTGCTGTGTGTTCGTTTCACTGCCATTTTAATTTAGCTTTATACAACACTGTCATGTTCTCAAACTCAGTTATCCAATACTCAAATACGTTGTGGCGACATCTGGACAATACCATAATAATCATAGAATACCCTTTAGTTTGCATCTCACGTTCGAAATACATAAAACTTGCCAATACTATCAAACTGTTGTGCAAGTTTCCGTTCGATATTTTGGATTAGGAAGTAATTTTACCAATTCTGTGCATGGTCCATACTAAACATTAGTTTTGGTCAATTTCGGACCAATAAATTGTTACTGATAACTCTAAAATTAATACTCAAAGACTAGTAAGCACTTAGCTAGAGATTAAAGCTTAGTTATCGATTTGATATGGGTGAAACGGCTACTCATAGTCAAGTTTAAATTATCTTGAAAATGATGTTTTGCTTTGGATGCTCGTTTCAGTTAGGATTGTAATTAGAATCCTCGTGGTAATGCAAGTTTGCTTGGCTGGAGTTAAATCTACCTACTAATACTATATTTATTTGTGGTTATAGATTGCTACTGGCTTATGAGAAATTTGTCGGAAAAAGTATAATAATATACCGTGTGACCAGTAAAGTCCGCATCATATGGGATTTTTTTTATTAATAACTTTATTCGAAATTTGACTTCGGCATCAAGTTCTGCTTCGATCGAGATGAAAGTTAAGCAAAAAAATAGTAGTCACGTGATTCGCATTATCTGTCAAATTTAATTTTTTTCCAAAAAATAATTCAAAAGTAGGGTTATTTCTGAAAGTATCGAAAAAAGTTATTAGAAAAAGTTTTTTTTAATGCGGTTTCTAGCCTACATGGAAAATGTTAGCTGCATAAGATAATTTTGATTTTTTTACCCATATTTTGTAAATTGCACCACTTTTGCAAAATAAGACTTAACGCAACCTACATAAAACTTCTTAGTTTTAACAATGCTTTATTTCAGATATATTTTCTTTAAAGTAGCGCCATATTAAATGTGTGTTGTTCTACAAAATCAAAATTTGGTCACATGTGATGCAAAGTTTATTTGCTTTTGACCCTGTATAAGGTAACTTCAGAAAATAAGTATTTTTGAAAATGTTTGAAATAGTTTGTGTCTGAAAGTAATACACCTTAATATTAAGACAAAAAAGAACACAGTGTCATCAGTAAAGTGTTCATTAAGTGAAAAATAAATTTTAGTGGTGGCTAAAATATCAAAATTATCTTATGCAGCTAAAATTTTGCATGTGGCCTAGAAAACGCATTTAAAAAATCTTTTTCTATTAACTTTTTTCGATATTTTCGGAAATAACCCCACTTTTGAATTATTTTTTGGACAAAATTAAAATTTGACAGATAATACGAATCACGTGAGAACTATTTTTTTTGCTTAATTTTCATCTCGATCGAAGCAGAACTTGATGCTAAAGTCAAATTTCGAATAAAGCTATTAATAAAAAAAAATCCCATATGATGCGGACTTTACTGGTCACACTGTATGTACAATATACAGGGTTATGATGAAGAAACGAAGCAGCATTTTATATGAAATATCGCCCAATTAATCATAATAAACGCAAGTGGTGGCAACACTGCGGTAAACGATCTGTAGCTGATGCGACCGACGTTACGTCACGACGCTAGAATTGACTAGAACCGATCGGCACGACAACGCGCTAGTCGCTAGTGTTTGAGAAAAATATGGGTTGCTTTGTACCGGGTGAACAACTAAGAATGGTCGTCGGGTATATCTCGGAAACTACTAAACGTAGAAACTTGGGATAAAAAAAATTATGATTAAAGCGGTCATGAGAAAATTCTGGAAATAATTTTTAAGTTCTGCATTTTGCCGCAAGAGGGCGTAATTGAAAAGTAAATTTTAAAATTTTACATAACTCCGAAAATTCCACATTAAGGTATATGTTTGATAACACCATTTTAAAGCTTGGATAATTATGCATCATTTTTGTCTTATGCTCATTGGCGTATCGACTTTAATAAGAGTGGGGGAAGCTGTTCAAAGTGTAAACATTTAAATCGCTGTAACTTCTAAAGGACTTATCCGATTTCAGCAAACTAAAGACTGTTTGGAAGATAAATATATGCACTTTCACCAGTCGTATTTAGTTGTCCATAATAGTTTTCAATAAAATTGCTAGAGGGCGCAATTTGTAATAATAATAGTTTTTTTGATTTTATATACGGTATAATTATGATACCATAATCGAAAAGAAAATGAAATTTTCTAGAAAAAATATTAAAACCGCAGCTCGATATCTTTGTTCGTTTCAGAGTTATTGCCAAAACATTAATGTTTAATACAAATTGCGCCCTCTAGCAATTTTATTTGAAACTATTGTGCACCATTGGATAAGATAATTAAACTTACCTTTCTCTTTCAAACAACACACTTGATAAGAGTGGGAGAAGCTATTGAAAGTGTAAACATTAAAATCGCTGTAACTTCTAAACGACTTATCCGATTTCACTCAATTTAAGCTTGTTTGGAAGAGAAAGGTAAGTACCTTTAATTGTCTTATCCAATGGTATACAATAGTTTCAAATAAAATTGCTAGAGGGCGCAATTTGTATTAAAAATTAATGTTTTGGCAATAACTCTGAAACGAACAAAAAAATCGAGCTGCGGTTTTAATATTTTTTCTAGAAAATTTCATCTTCTTTTCGATTATGGTATCATAATTATACCGTATGATTTGAATTTTCGGGATAAAATCAAAAAAACTATTATTATTACAAATTGCGCCTTCTAGCAATTTTATTGAGAACTATTATGGACAACTAAATACGACTGGTGAAAGTGCATATATTTCTCTTCCAAACAGTCTTTAGTTTGCTGAAATCGAATAAGTCGTTTAGAAGTTACAGCGATTTAAATGTTTACACTTTGAACAGCTTCCCCCACTCTTATTAAAGTCGGTACGCCAATGAGCATAAGACAAAAATGATGCATAATTATCCAAGCTTTAAAATGGTGTTATCAAACATATACCTTAATGTGGAATTTTCGGGGTTATGTAAAATTTTAAAATTTACTTTTCAATTACGCCCTCTTGCGGCAAAATGCGGAACTTAAAAATTATTTCCAGAATTTTCTCATGACCGCTTTAATCATAATTTTTTTTATCCCAAGTTTCTACGTTTAGTAGTTTCCGAGATATACCCGACGACCATTCTTAGTTGTTCACCCGGTACGGTGTAAGTGCGCAAGGCGCAGTTTAAAACTGAATCGCAGAATATCCAGCGGTTGGGTTGGCGTTGGCCCGCAAATAAAAATATGGCAAGCAGTAGTAAGAAAACGAAGACATACCATTTTCATTCGGAATGGGAAAAGCAATTCTTTTTCACAAAAGTTGAAGGTAAAAATGTGTTTTTGTTATGTAATACTTCTGTCTCCGTTGCTAGAAAAGGAAATATTGAGAAATATTATACAATTGTACATTCAAATTTTGAGAAATCATTCCCGTTACATTCTGCCGCCAGAAAGGAAAAACTGAAACAATTAAAAAACCGGTTATTTGGACAAGAATTAATATTTTTAAAAACAGTGGACAAAAATAAGGCTGCAACTGAAGCATCATAGCGCGTGTCCCAGGTAATTGCACAGAAGAAGGAACCTTATGAAGACGGGGAAATGATAAAAAGGCGTTTTTAGAAGCTACAGTAATGGAACTGATTGCATTTTAAAATAATTTAGCCTTAAAATCGTTATACTCAAATACAAAATGTATGTGGCCCTTAGTAAGCAAAAAAAAAATATCCAGTTTTATGTCGTGTTGCCTTGAAAGTGAAAGCGTTATTTAGTTCAACATAAATATGTTGAACTAAATATTAGCCAGTTTTTAAACCAAAAATTTATTATGTTAGGTGCACTAAATTAGAATGCACGATTTTTTTCCGATAACTATAGGATATATATATGTTACTTTGCTATGATTATTTTAAATCTAAGTTGTGGTTTTAATTTTTTATAATTTATATACTAGAGTTGTGGCATATTTCTAAGATGGCATATCCATTGGTTTCCTATGATGGCATACCTATAAATACATATAAATAAGTATGCCATCATAGGCGTCATATTCAAAACGGCGCTACTTTTACTTTTCTTTGTGTCTATGTCCCTAAACACTACTTACATGCTTTGTAAAGTTTTTGAATATATCTTTAGATTGCACTTTCCTGATAATGTTTTAATTTTTTTTTTAAGTTTTAAACATGTTCCCTAGAATGTAATATATTATTTTAAGTCTTTTTAAACAGTTTTATGTGCTTGAATTTTTTAACAATAAAAATGTGGTGTTTTTTTCTTTTCTATTCTTTTTACCAAAAAAATAGTTTTTGTATATTTTTAAAGTTTTATAATGAATATTTAAGTAGTAACAAATATTTTAACATGGTTAAATGGGTTAAAACCTTTGAATTAAAAAATATATTAGGCGGTAAAAAAATGTGCCATCATTGACGACCTTCCCCTATGCATTATTTTATTTAGGTTGGCTTACGTTGCTTACGGGCTAGGTAACTCACTGTCTATTCCAAAACTATCAAAGTAGCTCGACACATTATAAAAATTGGCGACCACTGCCCTATACATATCTTTAACCGTTTACGAAATATTAACTTTTAAAACAAAATAGACAAACGATTAAATAAAAAAATTAACTATATTGTAAGTACTTCCTTACATGAACATGTCTCATACTTAAATAGCAAACTGTCTTAACTATTGTGACTTGAGTTCAGAACATTGCTATGTTGAGAAACATATCACTGGTGCATACCACTATTAAAGGGTTAATACCTATTTCCAAGTCTACTATCTCCTGTTGCTGTATGTCCTCTTAG
Source organism: Polydrusus pterygomalis (assembly GCA_963969555.1). NCBI lineage: Eukaryota > Metazoa > Arthropoda > Insecta > Coleoptera > Curculionidae > Polydrusus > Polydrusus pterygomalis. The sequence goes on from OZ018383.1 coordinate 16,964,299, forward strand.
TTATGGTACACCCTGTATTTTACAAAGTAAGAGTTTAACCTTGCTATCCCAGCTCAGTTAGCTACAGCTTAAAATTAATAACAATCCTAATTGGCGAGTTGTCCGACCCAATATGTGGTAAATCCTTTTTACGTTACCTCATTTGTCATCTTAAGAAAATGGGGTCCTCTTAAAGTACGTATTTTTTAAATGACAGTCCCGAAAAATATATCCATTTTCATTATTTCGTTTCTTAATTGAAAGAGCGAAGCATTTATGTAATTAGCAGTGTCCATTTGTCTGTATGGAAAGGGTTTCTCACAGACCGTGTGACCTAGAAAGCCGAAATTGGAAAGGGCTACAGTAAGTGAAGGAGCAGATAAAGGTATAAATCGAAGAACCCACATTTGAAATGTTGGAGGTAATTTTATACAGTTGTATATAGAGATATACAGTGAGCTCAAAAAGGTTGGAATAAGTTCGTTTAAAATTCAGGTGATTATTTTCTGGAAGAACGCTTGGAAACCTTCGATTATTGTATTTAATTGCGATTTTTTTGACATAATAAATGTGTATACAGGTTGTTTCAAGAAGAACATATTATACCGTCAACATTAATTTTTTAAAATAGAACATCCTGTATATTATATTATTTTTAAATTCTACAATACATTCTGAACACTTCGTGTATACCATACCATACCATATCTCCAAAATCAACGGTTTTCGATATATTGGCATTTTACTATTTTTCTGGAAAAATGCTGAGATCCGTGGATTTTTAGTTTTCATTGCGCATTCCTTTATTATTATTGTAACCTATTACCTGAATTAATTTATTTTGACACAGAGATTTACTGGCATCCCTATAGGGTACAGTTGGTTCATGAACTTAATGAAGATGACCCGGATAGAAGAACAGAATTTTGCGAAATAATGATGAACAGATACATTAAAGATCCTCAAATTTTAAAAATAATTGTGTTCTCTGATGAAGCACGTTTACTCTAAATGGGCATGTGAATCGCCAAAACTGTCGATATTGTGCTAAGGAAAATTTGCACTGGATCATGGAGTCCCACACACAATACCCGCAAAAAGTAAATGTTTGGGCTGGAATTGTTGATAACCGGATTTTAGGTCCCGTCTTTGTTAATGGTACATTAAATGGCGAACTGTATCTAGAATTTTTAGAATTTGAGTTAATACCGGCACTTGCTGTACTCTATCCAAATCCAGATTAGCCAGACATTCCCAACAATAACTTATGGTACCAGCAAGACGGAGCACCAGCACATTACACACGCCCGGTGCGTGAGTACTTGGATACAGTCTTTCCTGGCAAGGGGATTGGTCGACGGGGTCCAATAGAATGGCCGGCAAGGTCACCAGATTTGACCCCACTAAATTTTTTTTTGTCGGGCTATTTACCATACAGTATACTTTAACAGACCTAACAATATTGATGAACTTAAAGCTCGAATAAGGCATGAGGTTAGATTAATAGAGCCCCAGGTAATCCATAACGTTTTAGAAGAATTATAAGATCGACTTGCATATTGCCAGGAAGTTGGTGGCGGTCAATTTCAACATTTATTAAATTTAATATAGTCTATGTAAATATTACAGACTAAATAAAGAGGTAATTTTTAATTGTAGTTTTCGTGTTCAGAATGTATCGTAGAATTTAAAAATAATATAATATACAGTCTGTTCTATTTTAAAAAATCCATGTTGACGGTATAATATGTTCTTCTTGAGACAACCTGTATACACATTTCTTATGTCAAAAAATTCGCAATTAAAAATAATATTCGACATGTCCAAGCGTTCTTCCAGAAAATAATCACCTGAATTTTAAACGAATTTATTCCAACCTTTTTAAGCTCACTGTATATATGGGGTTCTTGAAAACGGTAAAGATGGTTAAATTAAGGTAGAATAATTGTGTATTTAAAAAAAATCCAAATTTTTAGTAATGGCTTTTAATTTTTTGCGCCTTAATTTTTGGCTTAAGGAAAACCTAAAAAGCACTCCTTGATAGCCGTTTTCCTATGCTCTACAAGATGGCGTTACCAAATTCGAAGTATCGCCGTTTGGATACAACCGTTAAGTCAATTTTTTTTTAATACGTTCCTGGAATTTTAACGATGATTTTAGAAACCCATTAAAGGTTAATAAATCTTAACGTCGCGTCATCAAATAATAACACATCAAAATAAACAAGCGACAAAGTATAAAAAGAAATTATTGTATAAGTTGTTGATCTAAAAATCCCTTTCGTTCATTTTGCAATACTTGCTACTTGTGAAGAAATTTCTCATATTACTCATCGAATGTACACCTTAAGAGTATCAATCGAGTTGGGTTTAAATTTATAAACTAAATTTTTGGCGTAGTCCCATAAAAAAAGTCTAGGGAAATAAGATCGGGCGATCCGGATGGCAGCTCTATCTATCCGCCCCGGAAAAATTGTATTTAAGTACCGCCTTACATGAACAGGTTAATGCGGAGGAGCGCCATTCTGTTGAAACTATAAGAATAAACTCGGTATCATCAGGATCATAATCATATGGAAATAAAGTGGCAATAGCTGAAACCAGATCATTTGCAATGAAATTTAGGTATTTTTCATATAGTAACACTTCATCATCAGCGATGAAGAGCCGACACAAATAGGTCTGGGAATGGTTAATGATGTTGGGATCGGAAGGAAGAAAGAACAAACTATCATGATTTGTACTATAAAAAATAGATTGAATGCAATTCAAATCTATATAGGATTTGCCAAAATGTAAGCTACCCAGTTTAATAACAAACTCCGTACTTTCACATCTACGGTAAACACGAAATTATTAATATTTCACCGTGAACCTCATACATAAAATAATTTTCCAACTTTCTAAACTGAATCTAACCATTTAATCTGCTAAGAGCGAATATCTTTAATCTCTTGACATATTTTACCGTATTTATAAGGGCTTATAGAGCTCACCGTGAACCACGTTATGTAAGGTATTTCAAGTAATTTAGTACCTATTAGTACATACTTTGAATCTCATGAACTTAGAGCAAAATACGTAAGTGTAAGAAAGAAAATGTATTTTTTTCTCTATTAAATATCACGAGAGAAATCAGAAATAATATCTATATATAGTTAGCAATGATAGAAACAACTCACTATATAGACTGTACATTGCAGAGTTGATCTCAGATCTGTAAGAGATATAATCAAAAGTTAAACATAAACGTTTTTTGGGTTAACTTATATAAACAATATATATTGTTTCCACGTCTAAAAATCAGTTAGTTAAATGATTAAGATATAAATTCTGGATAATTCTGAAGAAGTTTATATACAAGGGTGCTCTGCTTAAAACAGTTAAGATATTCCACTGAGGAAAATGCCTTCTATTCCTTATAAGAATTCACACTCTCTTTATACAACTGTTTACTATATGTAGCAGCAACGCGCTTTCCTATTGTAAAATAATGAAAATTGCTAGACCGTTGTGTAGTGATAATATCACGGTAATTTAGCCAATAGGAAATAGGAGTTAATGCTACCATAGAATGGTTTATAGTCATTATCGCTATGAATACTCACAGTAATTATAAAGTTCTATTGTGGTTTATATACTATATTAGTTCCGACTGGCAGTTGTAATAAAACTTGACATTTATCATAATAATATTTGCTTTCTCCGGTTAATAAAGCGTATACTTAGCACTAAAAATCGTACTGTAGTTCTAAGAAATTTAAATAGCTTCTAATGTGATATTTTTCTTGTCGTTTAACATTGCATTTGATTATTTATTATGCAACATGGTTTACTGAGATGGTAAAATTCGTCCATAGACTATAAAGTCCAATACTTATGATGGGTTGTGCGAAATAAGAATCTGACATGCATAGAATAAAAAAACGTAAAAACAAAGTAAAAATAAATTATTTGAAACAGATGGGTATTGGTACGATTAATAAAATTTAAATTCACACAAAACAGCTAAAAGACTTTGAACAACGATATGACTTGCGCAAGAAATACGTTAAAACCCATACTAGGGCGCGCGGCGATTGCCGATCGCTACGAACCCCCACCAATATTTTGTGGATTATAGGTTCTAACGGATACAATTCGTTTTTGAGGACGCTGTTCTGCTTTCCTAATTGTAAAGAAAGCGCTTTACTGAGAACAAAATGCGTCGCATTGAGAAAATACAATTTATTTCTTAACAAAATTACTGTATTAAAAGTAGTTCGTTATTCAACAATACGGTTCTGCTAATGGAACTGATTACTACCAATAAAAACCCTGTTCTAGCAAATCTGGAATTAATATAACACTTAAGTGGCTTTGATACACTAGCAATTTATTTAATATGGGTTAATAGAAAATAAGCTATCAATACAAACTATGTCTTAGCAAACCTGTTGTATTAGATCATTTGTCTCAGTGTAATGTCTAATAATTGCCAACTTTGGAACAGCGTTCTAAATACCCTCTATGCTGTTTAGGACTTTTATTGTACAACATGCAACAAAAATATAAACTATATCTGCAAAAAGTATGCACAAAATTGTTTCTAGCATAGATATTTACATAAGTGTAACGAAGTGCTGCAAGTTTGATCCATAAAATGGAAACACTATAAGAACAAATGATTTTATTATAAGATAAACCCTGTGTAAATAATAAAACTCTTTGAACTAATATAGAACAACAACTGATGGTCTTAGGAGCTCCAGCAGGGGCTATAGATTTTTATGTGCCACTTTTATAAGAGCAACTGAAAGAAACTTCCTATAAAAATAAGAATAAAAGCAGCAAGTGTCATCGAATCGCAGTTTTATTTTCTTTATTTTTGCACTTCACATTTGAAATAACAGCGGGCAAATTTTACGATAGATTTGGATTTTGGAAGTGTATGTATATTATATACAGGGTTAGGTTACGGGTTATACATGCTACTATTTTTTTTTTAATTGAATAAAAACATACAATTCTATTCTAATCGAAAATATGTAACTACTACTAGATTTATTTGGTCTCCTCTGGCTGAATACCGGCACTTCTTGATACTATAGATACAATAGAATTGTTCATCCATCTTACTATAGACCAGGGCTGAAGCCTTTGAAAATGATAAAAAGTGAAAAAAAATAATAGTAGGATGAAACCCATTGGAAAAGGAAGAGAATATAACAAATATTAAAGGAAAAATAATGTACGGGCGTAAATATAATATACATAGTAATGTATATTTTTTTACACCATCAGAAAGTAGAAATTTCAACGAACAAAAAGCCCACCGACTTTTTTAAAAAAGCAGACATTTTGACGTGAGAATTTTCGATTGAAAATAAGGGTGCTCTTTCGATATTAGGTTAAAATAAGGTGAAAAAATAATATTTTAAATCAAAAAAATTACAGTGTATTTGGAACACAAAAAGGTAAGTTTTCACCAAATTTCGTAAAAATTTTTTTTTTTTTGTAAAAGATAAAAATAAAAAACCAAAAACTTGGTTATTTGAATTTTTCACATAAATATTGAGGTTATGTGAAAAAAGTGTAAATACAAAAGTTGTAGATCTTTTTATTACCTACAAATTTGTTATTTAACGTTTTTTCATAGGACTTGTAGTTTTGCCGGAAATCGAGATAAATCGTTTTCTACCCTTAAAAACTCACCCCCTTCCACTTACCGACCTCCGTAAATTATTTTTCCTTTAATTTTTATTATATTCTCTTTCTTTTCCAATGGGTTTCATCCTACTATTATTTTTTTTGGTTTCAAAAATTATCGACCCTGCATGGTCTAAGATAACACCGTCATTTATTTCAATGGTATGTTCATAATCTCCATGCACGCTTCTTTTTTTTTAAACTCTAGTTTTCAGGTTATTGGACAGGTTTTGGGACTTTTGGGTATTCGATTTTCTCAAATTGTACCAATTGCCCGATAGCCCAAATTTCGAAGATAAGCCAGCAAATTAACACCGGTAAATAAGTTATCAATGTAAATACCATACGGCAAATTTGGTTTTGGTAATCCTTTAAGCGTCAATATTTTGTCTACATTTTGCAGCAGGTCGTCATCTTCTGATAACATATCCAAAGCTTGAAAAGGCGAAAACCCTTTTCTAAAACGTAAAAGATCCTTAAATTATCAAATAAAGTGACACGACAATATTGATTGACCTTTGACCCGACATAGTGCATTCTGATTGGGCTAAAGTATTATTTTTGATTCGCAGGAGTGTTATATAATTTATAGTCTACTAAATAATACATCACACACTACTCTAAGTAATACAGAAATATGTAAAAAAGTTTTTACGCCCAATGAGGCTCTCATAAAATGGTTACAGTACAAAGTCACCTAACACAAAAACTCGTAAACCACCAAAAAAAGTCACAAAATGGTGTCTCCAACTGAATACTGAGATTTGTGGCAAGATGCTGAAGCAATAAGCTAAACGAATATATTTATCGTTAACTCTACTCTACTGATATACAACTAGTATAAAACATAACAACGTAAAGTTTAATTTGAACCAATACACGACGAGGACTGTCAGAAGCGCTATGCGCCATCTAGTGTCGATGTTAGACTAAAAAAATGTTTATTTATAACTCAAAGGGCTCAATTCACAAAGAAAGTTTTCTTAATCCGTCATAACCTTCATTAATAAAATAATTACACCTTTCCGGTATTTGCACATAATCAAATAATTTCCCATTCCCCCGGTTGTGCAATCATCCCCATTTGTTTGTTCACCCCTAAAGGTATCTTGAAGGATCGGAATTGAGTCGAAACCCTTAGAATTTGCTTATTTACTGGAATTGAAGACAAAATAACTGTTAATTAGGTAAATTAAATTACTTCTACCAGGGGCATGCTGTGAGGTTTAAAGGAAAGAGAGCAATTTCTCTAAATCTTTATATTATATTAAAGATGCGTTTTAGTGTGTTTTCGGGAATTTAATATATTGAATAATGGTATGTTAACCATTGACTTTTTTCAATTTGAGATAGCCTGCCATGTCTTGTTACGCGTCGTCCTTAGGGGCGACCAAGGTTACAAAGACCTGATTCCTCGGTTTTTCCAATGCTTCACAAGTACCCATCAATCAGGAACCACTCTCACCTGGATTGGTCTGGTCCCGTGAGTTCTTAGTCTGTCCACAACCTTAAATAATTCTTAACCACGGTCGCTGTGAAGGTGAAGGAAAGCATTGAAATCTCTTTTCCGACCACGTCCACGATCCTCTAAACTCTAGCTAGTAACTAGGGTTACTTTTTTGAAAGTAGTAGGGGGAGATAAGGGATGATAAACTGGCTCGATCGAGTCATTTCGCTGCTCCGCTAGAATGGTGAATATCTGTGTCTATCTTCGATTGGTCGTCTAAGGTTTAAAGTGAATTCCGCATAAAAGCCTCGAATGTCTTATCTGCGCCAGTGAAAGTCTGCTTAAGTTAAAGTCGAGAATTGCATTCATGACCTTCTGAATAACGTATTCTCTGCGCTTGCAAAAGACAACTGCTCTGGAAATCATCATTAAATGTTTTAAAGAAAATGTGACTGTCACGAAATATTTTTAAGGAGACATGGCTTTCATGGATCGTACGCCCCTGCTTTTAACTATAGGATGTTGATAAGGAAGTGTATTTAAGGCGTAACTGTTTAGGGTAGATTTAGTAATAGGCTATTTACAGATAATTTAAATGTTTGCTACCAATTAATTGCTCTTCATGCACCGAGGCGATAATTATTTTCCATTCATTTTTCTTTACTTGAGCGCTTAGCCCAAACCATTATTTTTTTCTCCATTACAGCAAACACTGTTTCATTCGGTTACTGCTGCATTATTTATTTAAATAATTTTTATTTTTCTTTAAAGCAAGCTGGTTGCTCTAAAATTGATGGATCCTTACGAACAACCCTATAAATTCAGAATTTGAGAGTTTATCACCGAATATAAAATTAAACCATGTTTTGTTCTTTTACGTAACTGATTTTCTTCAATTTAATTGTGATTTATTTCGTTACCGATAAAAACCTAATACCCATCCTCTTATAAGAGTCAGCTTCAATAATATGTATGGTAATTTATGGACGTATAACACAAATAGGCCAGGTCTGGTATTTTCTCCCAATGAAAAGCCTAAATAAATAAATATAGTTTAAAAATACTAAAAAACACGCTTTAATAATCACAGGCCTGCATGAAATTTGTGATGATGTGATTTTTGTTTGTTGAGCTCAGTTTTTATATAGAAATAACTAATTAAAATACAATTGGTGTCTATCACCCACAGATTTTTTTTTGCAAAAAAAAAAGAAAAATATAAAAAAAACTTATAATAGGCGTTTTAATACATTTTATAATGAATGTAGTACTTCAAATTCTAAATGATTGATGAATAAAAAATGATTTTCTGTGGTGCTACAAATCTTCCGATTGGAGACTTTTTATCGACTTCAAAAAGGAGCTTTAAAGCTGTTCTTTTACGTAATGACAATGTTTTTGCTTCTGTTTCGGTCGGCCATACAGTTAAGTTAAAGAAAAACTATGAAAATTTAGAGGAATTACTTTTACGAATACAATATGAAAATCACAACTGGGAAGTGTGGGAGATCCAAAAATTTTAGGCCTTCTATTGGGTCAGCAGTCTGGATTTACTAAATTTCCATGTTTCCTGTGCGAGTGGGCTAGCAGGAATCGAGAACAGCATTGGATAAAAAGAGACTGGTCACAAAGAGAGACTTTAACACCTGGAAACAAAAATGTAATTCGCGAAAGTCTTATTCACCCTCAAAAAGTTTTACTTCCACAACTTCACATAAAACTTGGACGTATGAAACAATTTCTTAAGGCATTAAACAAAGAAGGAAATTGTTTTAAATATTTCTGTAAAACATTTCCGGCTCTGTCAGAGGCAAAATTAAAGGAGGGAATCTTTGTAGGGCCGCAGATTAGCAGCTTGATAAAAGGTAATGGAAGATAAGGAAAAACATGCATGGAATGCTTTTAGAGAAATTGAACATAAATTCCTACTTTGAGATTGTTGAAAATATGCTGGAAAATTTCAGGAATTTCAGAATATGAGCATAAAAATTCACTTTTTACATTCCCATTTGGACTAATTCCCAGAAAATCTAGGGGACGTGGGCGAAGAGCAAGGTGAAAGATTTCATCAATATATTAAAGAGATGGAAAAAAGATACCAGGGGCGCTGGGACACAAAAATGATGGCCGATTTCTGTTGGACATTGAGAGGAGATCTTCCTTTAGCTGAAACAGAAAAACAACCAAAAGAAGCTTTTCTGAAAAAAGAAAACATTTTTTGAAGAAGCGTAACGAATAAATAACCATTTATAATAGTTTATATGTGTATATTTTGTATATTTTTGTATTTTTTCCTTAATATATTCAAAAACTAGCTTATAAATGAAATAAATCGTGTTTTTTCTATATTTTTGGATTTTACCGGTTTGAAAAATAACCTTACGTGATATAAAAAAACTGAAAGCAGATTTGAAATCAGCGCTACTAAATAACTAGAAAACAGTTAAAAAAATTTAAATCGACTTTCAAAGTGTTAAAAATGCAGGCCTGTGAATTAATCAAACTAAAAAGCGGAAAGTAAAAATATAGTTTAAAATAATTATTGAAATTCTTAATATAGGCAGAAAATAATAATGAATGATAAACATTAGTATTTTTGTGAAAAAAGCGTGGGGTGCTCGATATACGAAAATTATAGCACTAAGCGACCCACGCTTTTTTCACAATAATACTAATGTATATTGTTCATTATTATTTTCTGCCTATATTAAGAATTTCAACAATTATTTTAAACTATATTTATTTTTCGCTTTTTACTTTGATTAATTATTAAAGCGTGTTTTTTAGTTTTTTTAAACTATATTTATTTTTCATTTTTTGGTTTGAGTTATTGTTAAGAAAATATTTTTTTTGAGTAGATTGAGCTAGATTAGTAGATTATTGTATTGTCAGCGGTTCTTGATAAGTCTACAAAATTTAAATTAAATCTGACCGTTAAAAGTGGGTCAAAATCGGGTTCAAAGAAGTCGGTTACAAACAAACATACATACAAACCCGAACAAATGACAAAAATTAAAAAAAAAAATTGTCAAAATTTTATTTTGACGGTTAAAATTTTTTTAAATTTTTCTCTATTCTTAGCGACAATATCTATACGACCCCACGTTTATTTGATTACTATAGGTTATTGTAATAATTCTGACATATTGACCGGTGTCAAATTTTGACAAGAGAATTTTTTGCGTATTTTTTTCAACTTTCCACCGTCAATATACATACAACCTTATAGTTTTTTCTTTAATATAATTTTTTTTAAACGATTTGACATATTGACAGCTGTCAAATTTTGACAGAAGAATTTTTTGCTCTTTTTTCCTGAAGTCTCCGCATCGAATACTATACGACCCCATAATTTGTTTCGTCCAAATCGCTTTTTCGTTTTATACCTGACAGCTGTCAAAATTTGACAGGAGAATTTTTTGCGTGTAGATTATTGTATTGTCAGCGGTTCTTGATAAGTCTACAAAATTTAAATTAAATCTGACCGTTTAAAGTGGGTCAAAATCGGGTTCAAAGAAGTCAGTTACAATGTTACAAACATACAAACAAACATACAGGTGAAGCTAAGAAAAGCGTGTTAAAAAGAAAGTCATAACTTCAATTAAACTTACACAAATCATACTACTATTTTTGCAGTATATTTCTCCTGATGTTTCCCATTACCATTGCAGCTGATACTGCCGTACAGTAATATACGAGGTAAAGATAAAGGTTTTTAAAACGCTCTTCAGCATTCTTTTTATGAAAAGCTTTTCTGATTTTCTTTATGTGATTTCTGTATTTTTTGATCATTAGTAAAATTAAATCGTTGTTTCTTAATATTTCGCCATTGCACTTTTGCTCTCGATAACGGCTTGTAGGCGACGTGGCATATTTAACACCATTTCTTGTAAATTCTGTAGTTATATCATTCCATGATTCAAGTATTCTCTGTCAGAGTCGAAGTCACATATATTTTGTCATTTCTCCCCAAACGTCCTCAACAGGATTAAATTCCATATTCTTTAAACTTCACGGTAAAAAGTAAACGTTCTTATCTCGGGTGTATTCTTGAAGAATTCTTGCCGTGTGAATTGGGGCATTGTCAGGCTGCAAGATGTAAATCCTCTCCATATACCACTCCAACCCATGAAGTCATGACTCAAAGAAGAATATCTTGATAAACAGCCGTCGTTAGTCTTCCCTGAACAATTTGTAAAACTCCTGGGACCCTAACACGAATTCAGTCCCAAATTTAATCGAAAAAGTCCCCTTTAATTTGTATTATGGGTATAATCTAGTCATACCTCATGTTTTTGGGTCTATATATTATATAAATTTTGCCGTCATTGCCCGATTGGAATTTTCTTTCGTCAAGAAATATTGCTCCTCCCAATAAATTATTCTGGTTAAGATATTTCCTATAAAATTCTGCAGGCTCTTCGCGGTTTGTTTTCATCAGTCAAGAGTATTTTTAAGCAGCTCATCGGTTGCTTATATCTGACGCTTCTAGTCAACGTCCTGCTATTCAGGAGGATCCGGTGAAATTGTGTTTCCTCTTGCGGGTTTATGGCTGTCTTGAAAGGATGGTCTCTAAGAAAGCTGACAAGCTAAGTATTTTCGTAATCCGTAGCGATATTCCTCCATCCGGAACCTGGATTTCTCTTAATCCATCCGTATTATTTAATTTTTGCTTGCATGATATCACTGTTTATTTGTTTACTCTTAATTCAGCAGCAATACAAGCACCGTTTTTTATATAGCAAATCTAGCAAATAATATTGATGACAATAAAATATGTATATTATTTAAAGTTGATGATAACAATCAAAGCTTACCTACCTGCAAATTAACATATGCTACTTTTGTTTGAATGTGGAAGACAATGAAGTAATATCAAAGAAATGACCTTGTCGGATTTCCATTCTATTCAAAACAGCCTTCAAATCCGGAAATCCGCTTAGAAGCTTTCTTACAAAAGTAAAACCCTCCCGTGATGGAAACACAAAAAATTGTATCTATCAAATCCCATGCGAGAATGGCGAATCGTACATTGGAGAAACAAAACCGTACGAGTTAAAGAACATCTGAAACATACTCAAAGAGGTGAATCTTCGAGATCAGGGATAGCGGAACATGTATGGACCAACCAACATAATATACAGTGGTCAGAAGCCAAGGTTCTGGACACGGAATAGCACTGGAGAAAACAAAAATTTAAAGAATCAGCTTTCATGAATCAAAATACCCATATCTTTAGTAAACCAAGTACAGATATCCCCAATATCTGGAAACCTCTTCTTGTCCATAACCAAGAGCTCAAACTTCACACTTCAATAAGCACGTAGGCGGAGTCATCATGCTTTATTGCACATGGATAGTATTTAAGACAGCAGCCTTAGAATTATAATTTAGTTTATACTTGAAAACGGTTAGAGATATTAACTAATCGAAAGGTTGTGTTAAGTAACAAAATAAAGACAATGGAAGTCCGACAATGTAATTTCTTTGATTAGCTACTTCTTGTAAAAGTCCACGAAATTGAAACAAGTTTATTTTTCCCAGTATTTTCACTGTAATGGTACATGCGTAACTACAATTTACAAGAATAAGTTATCGCATATCCTTCACACGCCTAAGCTTATTCCAAGTATTCGCAATCCGTTTTGCTCCAATTGCTCAGCCAAAAAGTACATTAGTGTAACTAGTATTTAATACATTTAATAGGGCAATTACCTCCTAAACCCCTAAATTTTATTTAACCACCTAATACGTTAAGAGCAAATATATGTAAACTCCAGACAAATTTCACCTATTTATATGAGCTTAAAGGCATAGGAGCGTCGGTGAGTAATAAATTGTATTTCAACCACTTTAAGCTTTAATAATTTTGGTTGCAGAAAATTTACTGCTGCCTTAGCATTGCCGTGCTAAGCTCGTAAATAAGTTTAAGGCGAAGATGAATCTGCAAGTCTGCATTACTTTGTAACTTTACAATAAAAGATTGAAATCATGCACAATAAAAACTCGCTGTTAATTAGAGAACAAGCTTTCGTTGTTGTCGATTGCCTATGTTGGTAGCTTATTGTTAAAAAGTATTTTCGTGATACGTTAAGTTAGAAACCGAGCTAGATCATGTGTTGAGTTTATATCAAGAATTATATCTCTATATACCCATTGGCTTTATTTTTAAAAACCAGGTGCCACAAATAACTGGGATATTGTAATTATTTTGAAACCTACCAACATATAGTTAAAAACGGTACATCTACTAAGGATGAAGCCGTTTCTGCGTTCATGCTCAGTAAGAAAGAATAGTATTGGTATAATGCGACGTGTAATATTGGTTGGTTGGTTACAGGAGTGGGTAGAGTGTGTGGCCGAAGCTTCTTGCCCCGCAGCCTTCTAGCCTCTTGTGCGCCCCAGTCTTCTTCTTCTACAAGGTCCAATAGTTTTCTACCCAAGTTTATCACGAGGGAGGTTTTCACAGCGTTGAATATTTCCGAAGATTTTGAATTTTCTGCTGGCTAGTGCTTCGCAGTTGTATATGATATGAACGGCGGTTTCGTCGTCTTTACCCCAAAGTCTGCATTCAATGGCTTTGTTGTAGATTCCTATTCATTAAAGGTGTTTTATTACGCGAGAATGACCTGTTAAGTCATTTGTTTAATAGGTGCACATTAGGAGTAGCATTCCAGTAGGTGATACTTTCTTCGAGGGTTTACCAATAAGGGCATGTGCGTGCGTTTAGCCAAGTATACCGTTTCATCGGGATAAAGGTTGGATTTGCGCCCATCTGTCTAATATTGTTTCGGTTGCTTGTTTTGATATTTCAAGGTCAGTAAAGGGCCCCTAAAATTTTAAGCAGACCCGGAGTTCGACAGTTCATCTGCTTTTTCATTGCCTTTTATTCCTGTGTGACCAGGAACCCACAGTATTGCAACCTTGTTGTTCCTGGCTGCTAGGTCTTTCAGGTCGTTAAGACACTCCATTATAATCGTTGATGTAAACCGGTTGCAGTTTAGAGCCTTAAGCTTGGCTGTCTGATGTCTTGGATGTGTACCTCTTGGTCATGGTTGCCCTTTACAAGATTCTTTTGTGCGCATGCTTGTATTGCATGAACTCTGCTTATTATATTGTGGCGTAGTTATTGATGCCAATTCTGTGCATTTCCCCAAATATACCTGCGCCTACTTCGTTGGTTCTTCTCGATCCATCAGTGTATCAAACTAGGTCTTTGTCTAACGGCGGAGGTGTTTATTTTGTTTATATGTCAGAGTCGCAGCTAATATTATATGTTGTAATTAAATTGACTTGTAATATATTTGTAGAGACGACTGTGAGTTTTTTTCCCATCTTTTCAGATAATATTGAATGGTTTTGTAGATCGCTTTCATGCAATCAATTTGCATCTCCAAGAGCTCATTTTTGATTAGGTTTGTCGTTCTATTTTCTCAGACTGTTGTTTCCATTTCCTACTCATTTTCAATGCAGAGACGCCACAGTTGGCCTCCTTTCTGATGCTAGTATGATTTCCATGGCACCGCATAAAGAATACTAACTTTTTCATTTTAAATAAAACATTCTGTATATTACTAAATAATCAATCAAAGAGTTTATCTGTAAAATCATTGATTCATATAAAAAAATTAAATTTTTTGAAATAATTTTTTTATTGATGGAAACCTTACGAGAGAACTTTACGTACCGGTCTTACATGATCTGATTATTCCACAATTCAAAATTCTTCTTCAATTTTTAAACCAAATGTTTCCCAATCAGTGGATAGGGAAAAAAGGATACATTGAGTGGCCTGTCCAATCCCCAGACCTCACCTCTTAGAAGTTTTACTTGTGGGGTAAATGAAATTAGCCGTTTACTATTTATTCAAAAGTTATGAGAGTTAGGAAACCTCCATTATTCATTTAGGAGTATATGGACAATAATTTTAAAATAAACGAAAAAATAAGCTACAACTAAAGATATTTAATTAAACAATCCCAAAAAGCACATTTGTCAGACATGTTTCACAAACATCACCACCCGGTGTCTTTTCATAGTTTTGTGTACAAAATTAGACGCAACTCTATCTAAGACTAAGTTGGGCAACTTCTGAACTTCCAAAAATTCCTAAAAGTTCTAACTTTGCCTAGAAAATAGCTTTATTCTAGTAGGAAAATTGTAAATAGTTACTATATTAGAGTCACAACGGTGAACAGTTACAGAGTGAAGTTAAAGCTATAACCTATGAATAAAATATCATTTTAAACTTTTATGTCTCTTTGTGCTGGATTCGAAAGATTTATTTTATGACAATTTGGGAAAAATATTATAAGATTCTATTTACAGGAATCCCGCTTCAGCTGGGGCTATAATTCAGTATAATTTATTTTATGTGTTCTGCCATTTATTTTAATCTTCATTATAAATACCGTGCGAGCAAAAATTATTTGCATCAAAGAGGGCTTGGATTAAAAAACGCAGAGCTTGGTTTAGATCACAGTGACATGGGGACGATATATCTATCCAAATCTAGGTTAAAATTTTGTCAAATTCATATTATGACATGATATGCCAAACTAATGAGTAATAAAATAAGTAGACAAATACAAATTTAGTTTTGTTGTTTACAAAATTAACAAAGTAAGAATATACAGAAAGAAAACGAAAAATAATTACATAAATTGCTGAAATTGGCCACCGCCATGCTCCAAGCATAAATTCACACGTCTCTTCATATTTTCGAAAGTGTTGACCAGCATCTCTGCAGAAATGTTACCATATAACATCACTGACTACATAACACATTCATATAACCGGAGAGGTGGAACCAGGCTTTATCCGAAAAAAATGTTAGGTCTAATAAATTATTTCTTTCCAATAAATTTTGGGTAAACCATTGAGAGTAATTCCTGCGTCTTTTAAAATCTGCGGCTTGTATTTCTTAGAATACTTTCACTTTATAAGGAAATAAATTAATCTGCTTCTTAAGAAAAGTCCTGCATGTTCCATAAGATCTTCCCACTTCTTGGGACAGGCGTCTTATACAATTTGTTGACGTATTTTGCATTATTTCACGAACGTTTGCAACAAGTTCTTCTGTTCTTACAGATGGTCTTCCTGCTCCTTTTTTGTATTGTATAGAACCTGCTTCCCTAAACACAGCCACGGTTATTTTCAGGCAATGATAAAAATCCCCAGCAATAAAAGCAACGTTAGGAAAATGCTCGTGAAAATCGTCCATGCTCAAACCCTGATGATGATTTAAACACGATGCGTTCAAGAAGTAGGTTGTCGCTAAGTTTGATGTTTATCCTAAATTTAGTAAGTCAAAAGAATATAATCCGCTATGAAATATTTCGCATCTCAGTTACATAATGTTCTTTCTAGGATCAAAGTCAGAAAAATTATAATAGAAAATTGTAACTTTTGTTAAACGGAACACCCTATATATTTTTCTCCCGTCTTAACTGTTTTGTAAAGAATGTCCTATCCTTATCTCTAATAGTTTTTAAAAAATTTGTATTTTAGAGGAATGATTATGCAGGACGAAATATATACAGTCCTTGATTCCACTAACGTAACATATCTACCTATTATAGAGCTTTTAACACAATATGCTGTACAGAAAATTCATTTAATATTTATTTAGCTGTCATTTAAATTACAGTATTTTTTTTTGCAGATGCTCAAGCAAGTATCGCAGGTCCTGCAGAAATATATGTGAAGAAAGGCAGCACAATATCTCTTACATGCACTGTAAATGTTCATTCCACGCCGCCATCTTCAGTATTATGGTAAGTTTAACTTCTAACGTTTTTTAGACAGGGCTTCAAAATTTGATGATGATTTGCTATTAAAAAAAGGCTATTCCGGTATTTACTCTAAAACCAAACGCTATAATTGTGCTTTAGTTATATGGGTCTCAATTATAAATACTTATGATTAATTTCATATCCGTTGCACTCTGATCATATGGTAAATACTAGTTGCTTTGTGGTTTTGGTATTATGTAAAGCATACGAGAAGCATTTTATACTAAATACTTTTAGCATTTTTCCATGGATTTTACAAGCTTGTAGATGCTTCTCCAGCGGCATTTACAATATCTTCAGAACTATTTTCTAAATTTCATTTCATTCGACTCACAAGAATGACGCTGGTTGACTGTTGATATGTAAATAAAAAAAGCCATGTCAGATTACTAGGTTACGGAAATATATATACAGCGATACCTACTATGAAAATTTTTAAATTTCTAAGTTTGTAATATAGTCAGATTTGGTCTTAACGTGCGGGTCCAAAGGTCACTGATCATATGCGTCAAATCAGACAACACAGAGGCTATCAAAATGTTGTGAGATTATTTACAAATATACCGAAGGAAGGAAAAATAGTTTCATTATTTTAGCTATCGCGAAGATAGCCACATATACATAATATTATTAGTTTTGTAAAAATTATGTACAGGGGAGTTGGAAAAGTTACAAAAAAATTATATAATCGTTAATTATATACCTACTGTACCCTTTAATTAAAACCGACAATAATAAACAGTGCAATTTATTTTAACAATTTTACTACTAAAACCTAAAAATACAATGACATTTAGTCTGATAAACTATTTCGATAATGAAAGAAAAAGTGGAAATTTGCAAACCAATATGCAGGAAACCGTAACGAAAACACTGGGAATTAGTTTAAGGACTATGCAGAATAATGTGCATGAAAAAAAAGCATAATATAATACCCAAGAATACTAAAAAATGTAAACGAAAAACACCGTTTATAATTATAGCCTAAAAACTCTCATCGTCACTTATAAAATCTGAAAAGTCCTCGTCGTCTGAGTCGTCTTCGAATGGAGCAATTATCATTGGCGCTACTTCGACATCTAGTACTTGTTCTCGATCCCACCAATCCCTTATTATTATTTCTGTATGTTCCACCGATTTCTTCCAGTACTCTTGTGTAATATGATCTAACGAATCTTGCCAAACTATTTGTACTTGGTCGGATTTAAGACCATCACCTACATGTTTTTCATAATAAGACTGCACCAGCCCATATTAATTCTATTGCGTTAAACTGGCAATGATATGGCGGCATTCTTAGAACATCAGGACCATATTCACGCAGTATTTCATCTACCGCGTATATTTTGGGTTTTTTAAGAGACTTTGCTATTGATAGGAGTTCCGATTTAAGCATATTTGGTAAAGGATTTTGGTTGTGTTTTTCCAGCCACTCATAAATATCACTTTTCCTCCAAGATGAAGTTGGCTGTTTATTTAAAATTCTTGAATGATATGATGCATTATCTAATACAATTAAAGACGGAGCATCCAAATTTGGTATCAATTGAACTTTTAACCATTTTTCAAACATTTCGCAATTCATATTGTCATGATAGTCAGCACTTTTTGATGTTGAAGAAAAAATTAAACTCGCACCTGCAACATATCCTGTTGCAGAACCGGCATGCAAAATAATAAAACGCTTTTCCGTACCGCACCCCTTTTTCCTTTTAACACTTTTTACAGACTCATCTTGCCAAGATTTTGAACCACTTCCATTCGAAAATATCCACGTTTCGTTTAAAAATACCACTTTTCTAAATTTCGATTTGTAATTGTCCATATATTTTTTTAAAAACTGAACACGCTGACTCACTATCTGTGGCTGCTCATATAAAAATCTTCGGTTACAGTATTTTTTATAGCGAAAACCTAAATTTTTTATTAATATTGATAACGCTTTAAGTCCAATTTCCAAAACACCCCGAATTTTTAATGTTTTTTGTAAAACTGGAAGAGTTACATTGGTTTTTGATTTGTATAAATCCTAAATCACATTTCGAACTCCCGTTTTAATATTTTCGCTTAAATCCTCAGTCTTTGGCTTTCTTCGTTTACACTTTTTAGTATTCTTGCGTATTATGTTATGTTTTGATTCATGCACAATTTTCTGCACAGTCCTTAAACTAATTCCCAGTGCTTTGGCTACTGTTTCCTGAATATTGGTTGGCGAATTTCCACTTTTTCTTTCATTTTCGAAATAGTTTATCAGATTAAGTACCATTTTTTTTGATTGGGGATGCAAAACCCCAGAAAATTGTTTCATTTTGTCACAAACTGGCATATTTAAAATAAAACGTAGCTGCTATTATAAGCTTTTTTAGAATCGCTGGAAAGTAAATACATATCCTTTTTTTTCATGTCAAAATGGAATAAGTCTGTCTTATTTATCTTACGTATTTTATTTAGAGGGTAAAATTAAACGCAAGCAAAGAAAACAAAAACTGAGAGTATGTCTTTCTTGAATCGTATGACCCGCACGATAAGACCAGATCCGACTATACTTTTATATCTATGGGTATTTGCTTATAAGTACAAACATAAAATGAGAAAAAATAATATAAACAAACCTCGTACTACTTACTCGTATTAGTACAAGTTTGCTTCTTTAATCTTGTTCTTTAATGTACAGTTAACGTTTAAATAAAGTTAAAATTTGACAGTAATACCTTTAGCACACAGCAGTGTGGTAATCTTCTGAGTTTAATATGGTCAATTGGCATGTCATTTTAAAATCATCAGGTCATTATTCAAGTTAACCTAAGCTGTTAGCTGACCAGAGTGACCAGCCCTGTTGGAGCGCCAGTAAAGCCAGGGATATACAGTAGTTATTATTCTAACTAGGGCTAATGCTGATAAAGACCTTTACAGCTACAACAGATTAATTGCTGTCATAGTCCTGAGTACTCCACTAAAAGCCAAAGGCTCAAACTTTGCCCTAAGGTTGAATAATAGTTTACCACTTTATACCTTGTTTAATTAACAAATATAAATCATTATCATATCAGGTCTGTATTTACAAGGTTTAGATAATACATTAAATCGGATCCTAAGTTTTATTTTTTAAAATACAAAATAAATAATAATAAATAATAAATAATAAATTACTTAAAAAACTAAAAATCACTAGTAATACAAGACAAAACCAATACAATCCCTACAAAAAAGAAAGACATTTCATTTAGCAATATATTGCTGAGGGGTTGAGAATAAGTGTCTTAAATATTTGTGTGGCGTCCTCTGTTGGTAGGTTTACAAATGGTAAAAGTGTAACTCAGTATTTCGACAAAGTAAATAGTAACTATCTCAGTGCCATCTATGACTAAGAAGTAGTAAATTATTGACAGCTTATTTTGTCGGTAAAATAGATTTAATAATGTAGAGATGTTACGAGTGGTGATGAAAAATAATTAGTCATAGATGGTCCTGAAAATAGATTAATTATTGAAAAGTCATTAAAAATATATAAATATGAGAAATGAATGAAATCGAAAAAGCAGAAAAAAGAGCAAATAGATTTAGAGAAGGGTCAGTTAAGTTATGAAAAATTAAGAGAATTGAAAAACTGTGAAGAGCTATGTTGACTTTGGTCATTAAGACAGATAATATTTTGGTTATTTAAAGTTTTATTAATTTCAAGAGTTTCTAAAAGGTCAAGTTTGTTACCCTTATTGCAAAGATGTAGATATTTAGTGTGAGAGTCTGGTACAAAGTTGTGTTTATTACAATGAATGTGTCTGGAAAAGTTAAATTTAATTTTGGAGTGGGAGAGATTCTGATTTTGAACCTACTCTATCTCTTTACAGTGCTCTTTAATTCTGGTGGAAAACTTACGACCTGTTTGACCGACATAAATCGCTGAGTAACCTTCAGTTGAACAACTAATGCTGTAAACTCCTGACCTATCAGAAATGGGATCATGGTCTTTCGAATTACCTAGAAACTTTCATAAAGAATGTTGAGTTTTGAACGCAATGTCAATAGAATAGAATAGAATAGAAATAAACTGGTCAACAAAAAGATCGTACCATTCATCTTTTAGACCTATTTTCAAATTGCTGTAACTTTTTTAAAAATTTATATTTTTGAACGTAGTTTCCAAATTTGGAAAGGGTGATTTTTCTACTTTCACCTGTATTTCATTTATTTTAGTAGAATCAATATTATTATGATATACAGGTCGATCAATAGAGTGCTGCAAAAAAATAAAAAATTCGAGTGTGTGCCATTTCAGTGGTGATTTTTTTTGGTCGTTACAATATGGGTTTTTACCAAGGTAGGATTAATATCTCTAGCCGTTTTTGCCAGTTTTTTGATTGATGACCTCTGGTTTTAGATAGATCACTAAACGTCAAATTTTGGTAATCATTTTTTTAAAACGCTATTTCTGGAAAACGTATTGATGGATTTCAACAAGTTTTTCACATTCAGAAAGCCCATTTCATGGAGATATTCGTTGACCTACGTATTTTACGAAAGGTGAGAATTTTATTAATATACGGGGCCAACAATCACCAGAAACGTAACTAATTCTGAAATCTTAAATGTATGACCAATGTTTGGACGCCAATCGAACCATATGAGTCTATTTTCTTTTAAAATTGGCCGAGTTGAGGTTTGGGTCAATATCTCGAAAGAATTTCTACCGTTTGTCGTTCAATGCTGTATAAGTACCTGTAAAATACTCAGCAAGAATGCGTCCTGTATCATGGTATCAGGTCTGAATGGCAGTTATTCCCACAAGATCCTTTAAGTTTTAAACATTTTAAAAGATAAATTGGGGTATTTGATCGAGTGTTTGATATACGGGGTGATCAACAAAGTCATTAAAATAACTAAACGTCACAATTTGGTAACCATTTTTTTAAACTGGAAAACGGATTGATGGATTTCATTAAATTGATAAATTTCCAAGGCTAAGCGGATGTCAATTATACAATGAAGGTGCCTATAGCAGCAATACGTTTCTATAGCGACGATGAAATAATGTCATTGTCATAGAATATTTTTAAGTCAAGTCAAATTTTTGTTTTGTTAAAGATAATTTTACTCTTTAAAAATGCGACTAAGCCAAAATGAATTAAGAAATATAGTGCGGTAAGTTTTTGGCTACCAAACTTTACAAAATAGAGTTAAATAACTAACAATTTTACAGGTTGTGCCATCAAGGCCGTACTATACAAGATATTGCGGAAATTGTGAACACCACTATATCTATTGTTAAACGGACACTAGCTAGAGCACGAACCTATGGCAGTCCAAATTACCGCCAAGAAGGTCGCTGCGGACGAACAAGAAAAACAACAGCCCGACAAGATCGTCTAGTAATGCAAAACGTTAATCGCTGTAGGACCCTAAATGCTACCAAAAATTGCCGAAGCTTCCAAGCAGCAACTGGCATAAGAGTATCCACGCAAACGATAAGGAGACGGCTCCATGAGCGTGGACTAAACGCACGCAGGCGTGCTGCTTGCCTAGCTTTGCTAGCTACTCACAGAGCTGCAAGGAGGCGATGGGGTGCAGATCATGCTAACTGGGGAATAGCAGAATGGAGTAGATGCATGTTTACGGATGAAAGTAGGTTTAATTTGTATGAAAGTGATGGAAGAATTTTAGTCTGGAGAGCAAGAAATGAACGATATCTGGAAGAAAATATGGAAGCAAGAGTACCGTTTGAAGGTGGAGGAGTTCTTGTTTGGGGTGGTGTGATGTTGAACGGGAAAACGGATTTGGTTATTTTGATTGGAGAATCGATGACTGGTGAAAGGTATCGAGAACTGTGCATTCGGGATATTGTTATTCCTTTTGCACAAAACTTTGGTGACGATTTTGTCTTGATAGATGACAACGCTCGACCACATAGAGCCAGAATCGTCCAAGAGGTCTTAAGGGATAACAATATCCAAAGGATGAATTGGCCTGCAAGATCACCAGATATGAATGTGATAGAACATGTATGGAGTTGGATGAAACTAAGATTAAATGACGGAGAGCAAAATTTTAACAACTTGAATGAATTGGCAAATGCAATAAGAGAGGAATGGAACGCTATTCCCCAGAACTTCCTTGCAAACTTGGTGAGTAGTATGCCAAGAAGAGTAATGGAAGTTCTAAGAGTTCACGGTGGACCTACTCACTATTAATTTCATTTGCTATTATTTTTTTTGTTAAAATTTATTCAATTTTATTTGCTATGTTGTTAATATTGTTCATAAGTGAAACACTTTGCTTTTAATTTTAATTAAACACATTTAAGTATTTTAATGACTTTGTTGATCACCCCGTATATCAAATACTCGATCAAATACCCCAATTTATCTTTTAAAATGTTTAAAACTTAAAGGATCTTGTGGGAATAACTGCCATTCAGACCTGATACCATGATACAGGACGCATTCTTGCTGAGTATTTTAAAGGTACTTATACAGCATTGAACGACAAACGGTAGAAATTCTTTCGAGATATTGACCCAAACCTCAACTCGGCCAATTTTAAAAGAAAATAGACTCATATGGTTCGATTGGCGTCCAAACATTGGTCATACATTTAAGATTTCAGAATTAGTTACGTTTCTGGTGATTGTTGGCCCCGTATATTAATAAAATTCTCACCTTTCGTAAAATACGTAGGTCAACGAATATCTCCATGAAATGGGCTTTCTGAATGTGAAAAACTTGTTGAAATCCATCAATACGTTTTCCAGAAATAGCGTTTTAAAAAAATGATTACCAAAATTTGACGTTTAGTGATCTATCTAAAACCAGAGGTCATCAATCAAAAAACTGGCAAAAACGGCTAGAGATATTAATCCTACCTTGGTAAAAACCCATATTGTAACGACCAAAAAAAATCACCACTGAAATGGCACACACTCGAATTTTTTATTTTTTTGCAGCACTCTATTGATCGACCTGTATATCATAATAATATTGATTCTACTAAAATAAATGAAATACAGGTGAAAGTAGAAAAATCGCCCTTTTCAAATTTGGAAACTACGTTCAAAAATATAAATTTTTAAAAAAGTTACAGCAATTTGAAAATAGGTCTAAAAATTGAATGGTACGATCTTTTTGTTGACCAGTTTATATTACATACTGGGTTATAAATTATTACACTGTATTTTTGTACTAAAAAGTACATAATCTAATACCAAGTTAACATTTTCTAAAGGGTTTTACATTTGCACCTAGAGAACTAAATCCCTGTATGCGCAAAATAAAAAAATATTCTATAATATTTAAATTATTAGTTACATTTTGATTTTTTTAGGAACTAGTAGTAGAGTGAAAAGAAGCAAATTTTTGATTATGTGGATGGTTAGAATGGTATGAAATGATAAAATCTATACTAGTTGGTTTGTGAAAGATAGAAAATGAAATTTTATTGTTATTTTTGGTTAATTTAAGATCTAAGAAAGGAATTGAATTGTCCACTTCTATTTCGGATGTATTTTTGATAGATTTAAAAAGGCGGACGACCAAAAGGAAGCGTAAAATTCAACTTAAACTAGTACACGGCGATGACAGTCGGAGGAATCTAGTGTAGATAAATTATAAGTTTACTTGTTTCAGGTACCATGGACATGCGGTGGTGGACTTCGACTCTCCCCGAGGAGGAATAAGTCTGGAAACGGAAAAAACAGAAGCCGGAACGACAAGTAAACTTTTGGTTACCAAAGCGTTGCTGTCCGATACCGGCAACTACACATGTATGCCGTCTAACGCTAGTCCTGCGTCGGCTGTAGTTCATGTTTTAAATGGTGAGTTGTAGAAAATGCATACTGTATAGTTTAAAAGAAGCGAGGGCGAAAGGCAGAACTAGTGGTGGGCACTCCTGGTCTTGTAACCTACTTTTTGAGCGCACCCCGTATAATTTAAAATATTTTTCAAATTGTCCAGGTCCCGGTACAATTCCTTTGCCTAAGTTTGTATGATAATATGTTGTATTTGAATATTATATAAAAAAGCCGTGAACCTCGTAACTTTAGCAATAGATTTACTTTGCCGCTACAAACTTCAATTGGATATTCTTTAAGTTTCAGACAAAAGATTTTGTTCAAACAATTGAAACTACCTTGTCACGTATACCTCATTTATTTCGCCCTACCTTATTTTATAATACGAGTAACTGGTGCAAAGTTTATAAAAAGAATATAAGAATGTTATACCTTCTTCAAAGTTTTGATCATGCTCTGTATATCAAACATAGGTAATTCGTTTTGGCGTAAGAGATAGATACAGTACATCCGAAGGTATATGAAGACATTTTTTACTTTTAAATTAATATATTATGATATACAAGGTGTTTCAATAAAAGGCCAATTATTTCAAAAACTAAAAGTGACATGTAAATTCTGTAAACGCCAGTTTTTAGCCTCTATGATTGGCTTTGTAAAAAATGTGTTGGAATAATACAAGAGGTAGGTGGCGCCACGGTGCGGTGCTTATTCAAACACATTTTTTACATAATTGTGAAGCCAATCATAGAGGCTAAAAACGTGCGTTTACAGAATTTACCTACATGTTACTTTTAATTTTCGATTTAATTGGTCTGGGAGTTTTTGTTGAAACACCCTGTATAACTAAAAAAAATTACCTTGTCGGACTTCCATTGTCTTTATTTGGTTACTTAACGCAACGTTTCGGTTAGTTAGTATCTCTTACCCTTTCCAAGTGTAAATTAAACTGTAATTCTAAGGCTACTATCTTAATCATTATCCAAGTGCAATGAAACTTGATGACTCCGCCTACGTGCTTATTGAAGTGTGGGAAGTTTGAGCTGTTGGTTTTGGACAATGAGAGGTTTCCAGATATTGGGGATATCTATACTTGGTTTACTAAATATATGGGTATTTTAATTCATAAAAGCTGATTCTTTACAGTTTACATTTTCGTTTTCGCCAGTGCTATTCCGTGTTCAAAACAAAGTAGAGAAACGAAAGAAAAGCAGGCATTTCTTACAATACCTTATGTCAAGGGGATTTCTGAAAAGATTAGAAGGATAACCAAAAAACTATAATATCAAAATAGCCTTCAAATCCGGAAATACGCTTAGAAGCTTTCTTAAAAAGGTAAAACCCCTCCGTTATGAAAACACAAAAAAATGCATCTATGCGAGTGTGGGTAATCGTACGTTGTTATGTTTATTTTTACTCTACTATCCCCTATTTTCTTGTCGAACTCTTTTGAGAACTCCAGCAATGCCAAGGCCGTAACGTTACCATACTCTGTAGCACCGACGAACCTTATTCTACATGAATAGCTATCAATTTAAAAACGGTCTGCGTAAAATGTTATCTTTAAGAAAGTGTTGATCAACCTCCGTATATAAAATGTATTAAGGGTTCATAACGAGTTCTAGCGCAAAAGGGTGAGCTTCCAGAGTGTATCCAGACGGTATATGAAGGTGTTTTCTATTGGATTAACCTCGGAGGTGATTGCAGTTTTAATATTAGATGTACAGTGGAGTGGAAAATTTATTTCTTGGGCAAAAAGTAAAATACGGAATAAGTTAGCATGTTGCCGAGAGAAATTAGGTAATTTCTTTTCATGGGTGAGCGAGAATAAAAATCGTTATCGTTAGTTTCATGGCATATCTAGAATAAGATTTTGTTCTTGGCAATTCGCACGCGAGTTTTTTACAGCATTAGAAGAATGTATGGGATAATACTCGTATGTATTCCCTTGTAATTATTTATCTCAATGTGGTTTATCACGAAACAATTACAGAGTCAACTGTGGTTAAATTAAATTTATTGTGTATCACGGGGCTGATTGGGGGATAGATTTTCACAAAGAATGATGTTTGAAATTTCAGAAAAGGAGAAGATCCAAACATCCACATAAAAAGTAAACAAAATTAATACCGTCATCAAAACAATGGTTTATAGTACTATGGGCTACAGTAAAATAAAGTTGAACTTGTAAATTTTCACTATATTAAAAAGAAAAATGACATGTTTCGCTAACACTGTAGCTTCCTCAGATGACAATGATTTAATAAAAGGTGAAAATAAAAAGGGGGTGCAATAAAATTAAATTATTGAAGATGTAAATCAAACAGTGGAAGGGTTACAATAGCGGGAAAATCCAACAGAGGGTTTAAAAATTATTTAAATAAGGTACAATATGGGTAATTTATAAAATATTAAGTATTTTATATATGGTCAACAGAATAAATTTAACAAAGGTGAATTATTTAAATCTAATTGATCATTAAGTAACAGGTCCGTATTTTTAAGTTTATTTATTTCCATAGATTCTAACAAATTTAGTTTTAAACCTTTGTTTTCTGTATGTAAGATTTTAAAGGAAGGATCGAAATTATGTTGATAATCAAGTAAATGGTTAGCATAGTTTGAGTCTGTTTCATTTTTTAGAAAACTGTCATAATGTTCCTATATGGGGATGGGCTTGATTTAAAAATGATATCTTTTTTGCTTCCTTATTTACTGAAATATATTACAACTCTTGTCTTTTTACCAAAAAAATTCCTTCCAGCTGGAAAACTGCAAATATTATACCCATTCCCAAAATTAATAACCCAATAAATCTCAATAATTTTAGACCAATTAGTATTTTGCCGGTTTTTTCCAAAATATTAGAAAAAATAATTTTTAAACAACTGACTGATTACTTGTTGGAATGTAAGGTGATACCGATTACACAGTCCGGATTTCATCCACAACACAGTCCTACCACAGCTTTACTCAAGGTGACTGATGATTTCCTAAGGGCATCAGATAAAGGAATGAATGGTTGTTTGCTCCTTCTTGACTACAGTAAGGCCTTCGATACTCTTGATCATGCCATTCTTTGTGATAAACTCAATCTTGGTCTAAGTCCTGAGTCGGTTTAATTGATAAGAAGCTACTTGAGTGGTAGGTATCAGAGGACTTCACTGGGTGGAGTTACTTCGTCGTTTATGGAGGTTAATCGGGGTGTTCCTCAGGGTAGTATCCTGGGACCTTTGTTATTTTCTGTTTATACTGCTTATTTTAGTACATACTTAAAATACCTTAACTCACACCAATTTGCTGATGATACTCAACTTTATTACTTCTTTAAAAGCTGTGAAGCACTGGTAGCGCAGGAACGTATAAATAATGATCTTGGCACAATTTGTGACATTTCCAAGGCTCATGGCCTTATACTTAATGAAGCTGAAACGCAACTGCTCGTGTTTGGACAGAGAAGTCTTGACGATGTTCTTAATATTAAAATAAATAATGTAATGATCAATGATGTTGATTCTGCTAAAAACTTGGGAGTATATTTTGATAAAAAATTCAGATTTCATGATCACGTGTCTTATATTTTACAGAAAAGCTATGGTAAATTAAAAACCTTATACCTATATAAAGACATTTTAAGTCGAAACATTAAATTGAAACTTTGTGAATCTCTCATCTTGTCTCTTGTTTCTTATTGTGATGTATTATTTTGGCCTGCCTTGACAGCCAGCGATAGGAGTAGTTTACAAAAGTTGCAAAATGGTTGTCTTCGATTTTCTTGCGGAGTTAGGAAGTTTGACCATATCTCCCCTAGTTACCTGGAGTCAAGGTGGTTGAGATTAGACTCTAGATATTTTTTGCATATGTGTACTTTGGTTATCAAGGTCGGTATGTTTCAGCAGCCTGAGTACCTCTTATAGAAGCTTAAGCGGGGATTAGATACGCATCAACTAACAACACGATATAATTTTCTATATACTGTTCCAAGGCACAGAACTGCTTTATTTCAGCATTCCTTTTCCTATAATGCTACCAAATGTTACAATTCCTTGCCTCTGGAGGTAAAAGCGAGTTCGACCGTTCCGGTGTTCAAGAGGCGCATCAAAGAGTTTATCAAAAGTAAATAAATCTTTCATGTTTGGTAAAAATTCTATTACGCTTACTATTTAGAATCTTATATCCGTATATTTTGATGTTAGGCCAAGCTATGTTGTTTTTTTTCCTTATTATAAGACTATTTAAAAAATCGTCTTATATATACTGTTTTGTCTGTTTTCTCTGAATTGTCTTTTTCCTTTAATATAAGTTAATTTAATTTATCGATAACACTCTTTTCTGTAATAATTATTAAGTTCATTATATGTGTTAAATTAATATTTTATTACTATGTAGATCCCGCCACCTTTTAGAAACATGTTATAAACTGTTTACTTTCAAGTTATAAATAAAGGCATTTATTATTATTATTATTATTATTATTATTATTATTATTATTAATATTATTATTATTATTATTATTATTATTATTATTATTATTATTATTATTATTATTATTATTATTATTATTATATTCTTTTGTCAAAATGTCTACCCGTATGTTTTAGGACATTATTTGCATTTTAATTTATAGACGCCTGATTTTTTGTTATCGCTTTTAGTTTTATTATTTTTGATAAATTTACTTAAAAGGTTATTAGTTTTGTAACACAAATTTATATCAAGTTTGTTAAGGAAATTGCCAATTACTTTGCTAAGTTTAAATTGGTCAGAGTTTTTGCTTCTAAGAACAACTAAGTCAATAGCCTTTTTGTAAGTTTTCTTTTTTTAGGACTTGCTCAATTAGATTTGAGTTATATAAATTAATATAATATAAAATTCTACCCGTCAAAATAAAATGTTGGCAATTTTCTTTTTAAGTTTTAAAATTTTTTGTCGTTTGTTCGGGTTTATATGTATGTTTGTTTGTAACCGACTTCTTAGAACCCGATTTTGACCCACTTTAAACGGTCAGATTTAATTTAAATTTTGTAGACTTATCAAGAAACGCTGACAATACAATAATCTACTAATCTAGCTCAATCTACTCAAAAATATTTTTTTTTCTCAACAATAACTCCAACTAAAAAATGAAAAATAAATATAGTTTAAAAAACTAAAAAGCACGCTTTAATAATAATTAATCAAACTAAAAAGCGCAAAATAAATGTAGTTTAAAATAATTCTCGAAATTCTTAATATAGGCAGAAAATAATAATGAACGATAAACATTAGTATTATTGTGAAAAAAGCGTGGGGCGCTTAGTGCTATATTTTTCGTATATCGAGCACTCCACGCTTTTTTTACAATAATACTAATGTTTATCGTTCATTATTATTTTCTGCCTATATTAAGAATTTCAAAAATTATTTTCCGCTTTTTAGATTGATTAATTATTAAAGCGTGTTTTTTGGTTTTTTTAAACTATATTTTTTTAAACCGTCTCTCAGTGTAATGTAATAATAAATAACCGGGAACATTTCCGCAATAACACCTGTTTTAAACTTTGTTATAGTTTTTCTTTCTAGTTTACACTCCCGTTGTGTTTCTTACTTATATCAATCTTGAAACTTTCTATGCATACACACACTAAACGAGTACAAAGCAGTTGTAATTTAAATCCTGCATAGCGCTTTTCCAGCGCGGGAGTGTTATTACTTTAATTTTGTTTTCGAAGTTTGTTCGGATACGGAAGACAACCAGTCTGTCGCATTTTAATATTGAAAGTTTGTTTCATTTGTATGTTAAATAGCAAATTCTTCCAGTAAAATGCAAAAAATATATCTTCATCAAGATTTCCGTGATGTCGTTCATTTGGGTTAAGAAAACAAGTGAACGAAACAAAACTGTACTCATGTCCAAATTTTGTTTATGGATTAGGTATCAACCTTGCTCAAAACCAGGTTTAATTTGGGTTTGTTCGGATTACAACAATTATCTGGTACCTGTGAATGCATTATAAACGCTATTAAAATGTGTTATAAAGAGAAATATTTATTAATTTTATTTATTTTCAACAAAACAGCATCTACCATTTAGTGTGTAATTCTTTGATATCTCAAATATAGAGAAAAACTTTAAATGTGAAAAATAGAGGACTGTTAAAGTTGTATATTATAAAAATATTTTTAAATACACTGTGTGTTTCACAAAAGCCGGACCACTAAAATTTAAATATTCTTAAATGAAACACCGTATATATTTTGTCAAGAATTGAAACTTCTACTAAGTTCCTTTTTAACTGTAAAATATTTTATTTTTATTTTGCGATGTTGCCAAATTGTAACGACTTTCTCAAAATGTTCGTTAAGTATTTGTTTTTATTTTAATTGTATCCTGAAATTTATTGTAATATAACGTTCTTACCCTTAAACATAAAACCAAATTTTATAACGTCCAGATTAATAAAAAATTAATAAAATAAAAAATAACAACTTTTACTTTATTTTAGTATCATAATATTTCTGCGGTGTTCCAATTATAATAATTAAATATTGTACCAAAATTATTTACTTAGTTAAAGAAGTTGTTCAAAGTGCCATCCGGTTGGATCAATGCAAGTTTGAATGCGAATTATAAAATTGTCTGTTACATTAGATAAGGTATGAGGTGTTATGCTATGAAATGCCTCTCTAATTAGTTCTTTCATATCATCACGAGTGGTGGCTGGTAAGCGATATACTTTTGATTTTACGTAACCCCATAAGAAATAGTTCATGCTAATCAGATCAGGTTATCTGGCAGGCCAGGTAATTAGTCCTCCTCGACCTATCCATTTTTGAGAATTTTTTTTTTTTATTTTATTAATTTTTTATTTATCTGGACGTTATAAAATTTGGTATTATGTTTAAGGGTAAGAACGTTATAATACAATAAAATACAGGATACAATTAAAATAAAATCAAATCAAAAAGCAAATAACGAAAATTTTGAGAAAGTCGTTACAATTTGGCAACGTCGCAAAATAAAAATAAAATATTTTACAATTAAAAGGGAACTTAGTAGAAGTTTCAATTCTTGACAAAATATACAGGGTGTTTCATTTAAGAATATTGAGTAAATTTAATTTAAACTTCCCCAAATTTGGAAGTAAAATTGAAGCACCCTGTATAAAAAAATTGGATATAATCTTATAAATACTACTCATAGGACCCAGATGCAACCTTTTGTAAAAAATTATAATTAAATTAAAATCAATAAGGAAGCTGTAGCATATTTATTGAGAACGTACAAAAGCAAAAAAACTAGGAAAATAATGAATATATTGGCAACAATGCAACAGATTGAAAAAAAAAAATTTAAATTACATAAACAATATGGAGGGGCACTAATTGCAAGAAAAAAATAGAAGTAGGGTGTTCCGTTTAAAAATATTTAAATTTTTGTGGTCCGGCTTTTGTGAAACTTGAGATATCGAAGAATTACACACTAAATGGACACCCTGTATAAGGATGAACATATAAATCTAAAAGAAAACACATGAATTAACTTACTTTTCGTTGAAAAAAAAGTACTACATTTAAGCAAAGGTGTATTTGCATACACATAGAGCTCACTCATCCATGTAGCCCTAGAATCTATATCTTAAACAATATGAACCCTAACATTAATTACTATCTTAGCAAGATACAATTAACTAATTAACCTACCGCAATTTCAATTAATCTATTGATTCATTTCGTATTACATTCAAGCTAAATATTAAAATTAACTATAGTTCTATTATCCATCAGCTGTTTTTTTAAGATACGCTTAAAATTGTTTGGCTCAAGCTTCATTAGATCATTCGGTAAGACATTAAGACATTTGCAAATGGTATAAGAAAAAGCCCTCTGAAACTGTGGTGTGCGATGCTGAGGAATAGTAAGCTGATCATTCCTACGAATGTTTATATTATGTACGTCCGAACGAAACAGAACCCTACGATGAAGATAACTTGGTTTACCATATTTTAACGACTTTGTGAAACGGGTGCAGCAATGTAGGAATCGCCTTTTAGAAACATTTAGCCAGGATAGCTCAGTTAATCTACCAGACACAGATGCCCGCCCCCCTGAGGTTAAGTATATAATGCACGCAGCAGTTTTGAATTTTTTGCAGACGTCGATGGTTATACTGCGTTAGGCAAGGTCCATAGATAACGTCTCCATAATTAAGGTGTGACAGTACATGGGATTCACATAGGATTTTTTTAGCTTGCTTGTTCAGGATATCACGATGATTATAAATTAATCTTAGATTAGAAAAAGCCCTTTTATTAATTTCCAATACCTATCTGCCAAAGCGCAGGTCAGGATCAAGAAACAGACCAAGATCGTGAGCCAAGTCAGTCAAGAGCAGAGGCTGATTATGAAGCTGCGCATTGATTATATTTTTGACCCTTACTCGAGCCTGCCTCGGCCCAAAAAGCATAATCTGGGACGGGTTCAGGGACAAACAATATTTCTCCGATATATTGAGCAGTGATTGCAGATCATTATTCAACAAAGTTACTCCGTTAATAAGGTTCGATTCAGGAGAAGAAATATAAAGTTTCGTATCATCTGCATAAAAGTGACTATTGCAGTACTTAATAAATTTTTGAAAAGATGAAACGTAGATAGAAAAATGAAGTGGGCCCAAGATGGAACCTTGAGGTACCCCATTGCGGACTGTGCGCATACTTGATTTATTATCCCTATAAGAGACAAACTGTTGCCGGTCAGACAAATAACTTTCAATTAAACGCAGCGCACCTTCACTTAAATTGATGTGACTTAAAGTAGCCAACAGTAGCCGATGATTTATCCTATCAAACGCTTTCGTGTAATCGAGTAATACTAGCAGAGTGAGTTCGTTATTATCTGTCGCTGTCAGGATATATAAGTGGACTGTATTTAAAATAATGCGGGTTGGTTTAAACTGAATAAATTAAATTATGTCTCTTTTTTATTTGTTTTACACGCACATATTCGCCTACCTTTATTTCATGTGTTTTTTCTTCTATGTAACTGATGTTCAGGTGAAGATTGGGGCGCCCCTGGAACAATCGTCCTCTTCTACTATTTTCACTCTTATTTTATGTATCACGACATTCACTATTATTTACCTTTTAAAAACAAAACATCAATGATTTATCATTTCCGCTTATTTAAATAGAGATTTTTTAAAAACTTTTAACAGTCGCCATCTTGAAATAGCTTGACAGAATCGCGCCAAATATTTATGGGCATACTGTACGAGATATTAGCTTTCAAATGATGTATCACAAGCTGTATGTTTCCATTTAAAAAAAGATCGGTGTCGTCATATCTTTGACAAATGTCTATAAAAAAGCAAACGAACAATGTCAAAATGTAAGCGTATATAAATCTAAATTGACGTGTCCGAGCATTTCCCCAAAAGGTAGTACAGGTTAAGGCTATATTAATTTTATTCCGGACTTTTGGGGAACCCTGTATATCTATAGCTATTAAAAGCATTTTCGCTATTCTTTTAAATATATTTGTCGATTATTTTTCTGCAATTATGTGAATGTGGTCATAAAAAGGCAATAACTGTAAATAAAATAGCTCATTTGCTTTTGTTGTGTTTCCATTTAGTGCTGTAGGTCGATAAAATCTAATGCACTTAAGTAACTTATTTATTTGTTTATTTTTTTTTACTATTTCAGGTCATTAATTAATTATACATTGTAAGTAAGTAATAGACATGTACCTTTAGAGAAACAAACAATAATCACGAAAGTGGCAAACAAGAAACTGGAACTTGTTCTAATTTTTAGAAAATCGTCTTAAATCTTTTGTTTCTAAAGTTTGTTAAAAAATGACTTGAGGTCGTGTTTTAGTTCGAAAAACAAGTCAATTAAACTTACCTCATCAAATCAAAAATAAAAAACAAACAAAAACAGCAATTTTCGATGTTATCGCGTATAGACCAGGGTCGATAATTTTTGAAACCAAAAAAAAATAATAGTAGGATGAAACCCATTGGAAAAGAAAGATAATATAACAAAAATGAAAGAAAAAATAATTTACGGGCGATCCAAGGTCGGGAAGTGGAAGGGGGTGAGTTTTTAAGGGTAGAAAACAATTTATCTCGATTTCCGGAAAAACTACAAGTCCCATGGAAAAACGTTAAATGGCAAAGTTGTAGGTAATAAAATCTACAACTTTTGTATTTACACTTTTTTCACATAACCTCCAAATTTATGTGAAAAATTCAAATAAGCAAGTTTTTGGTTTTTTATTTTTATCTTTTACAAAAAAAAATTTTCACGAAATTTGTGAAAACTTACCTTTTTATGTTCCAAACACACTGTATTTTTTTTTGATTTAAAATATTTATTTTTTCACCTTATTTTGACTTAATGATTTCATGTTACATTGATAAACAAAAAAATTACAAATCCATAAAACATAAAGATCGCAAAAAACATGCGAAAATAGTTGTTCTAAATATAATTAAAGGTAGGATTTAAAGGGGGTTTTATCACATTTACCATAGTAATGTATATTTTTTTACACCATCAGATAGTAGAGATTTCAACGAACAAAAAGCCCACCGACTTTTTTAAAAAGCATTTTGAAGTGAGAATTTTCGATTGAAAATTAGGGTGCTTTTTCGATATTAAGTCAAAATAAGGTGAATAAATAAATATTTTAAATCAAAAAATTACAGTGTGTTTGGAACATAAAAAGGTAAGGTTTCACCAAATTTCGTGAAAAAATTTTTTTTTTGTAAAAGATAAAAATAAAAAACCAAAAACTTGGTTGTTTGAATTTTTTACATAAATTTTGAGGTTATGTGAAAAATGTGTAAATATAAAAGTTGTAGATCTTTTTATTACCTACAACTTTGCCATTTAACGTTTTTCCATAGGACTTGTAGTTTTGCCGGAAATCGAGATAAATCGTTTTCTACCCTTAAAAACTCACCCCTTTCCACTTCCCGACCTCGAATCGCCCGTAAATTATTTTTCCTTTCATTTTGTTATATTCTCTTCCTTTTCCAATGAGTTTTATCCTACTATTATTTTTTTTCACTTTTTACCATTTTCAAAGGCTTCAGCCCTGGTGTATACCTAACCTTAAGCCAAATATTATTTGGTAAGATTTAACAATTTGCCAGAAGTTTGGGTACTTGTAAATAACATTTTCAAGCACAATCTCTTAATTATTTATTATGCTAAAAATATTGCGGACGTCCAATTAAATATCAAAAAAGATTTAAAAATTATATTTGACTGGTTAGAATCTTATAAATTAACATTAAATTTTAATAAATCTTCATTTATTTACATTGTTAAACAAAGACTAGATATGGAGAAGCAACCAATAATTATTAATAGGGAAAATATTAATTACAAAGATAACATAAAAAATAAAATTTAAGCTGGAGAGAACACGGAAAACATATTCGAACTTACATTTCTCCGTTAATTGGGATATTTTTTAAAATTCGTCATTGTATATTTTTAAATTATTTAAAAAATATTTATCATGCGTTAGTATATTCAAATATCCAGTATCTTATTTCTATTTGGGGTTCAGCCAATTCGATAGCGGTAAAACCTTTAAAGAAACTACAAAATAAAATTATTAAATGTATTTATAGACTTCCGCACTTAGAACCAACAGTAAATTTACATAAACCGAATAAATACCTAGATATAAATAATTTATATAATTTTAAAATGTGCATATTTATTCACTCTTTACTTTTGAAACAAAAAATTTCTAACATAACGTTTACAAAAGTTCATGATCTTCACAGGCATGATACTAGACAAACTAATTTTTTACAAACTATTAAAATAAACAGCAACTTTGAAAAACGGTCATTGTTATATAATGGATTAATATACAGTGACGACCTAAAGTCCGCCCCCCCCCCCTCTAACTTCTAAACCGTTCGGTATATTTTAATGAAATTTTGAACAATAATATTTGAGCAAGTCTTGCACTTTTTGACATACCAATGACAGCTTTAAATGTCAAGATGACAGCTGGGTCCGCTTTTGGAATATTTTATAAATGGAACACCCTGTATATTTTAACATTTTTAAATTTCACATAAAATTATAATTATTTTTTATTAAATGCATTATTAGTCTATACTTCATAGTTTCCGAGATATTGACTCTCGAAAAGTGACATTTTTGGACTTTGACAGCTTATAACCTTCTAACAGTACGTCTTAGAGCAAAACGGCTTACATGTCCCTATCTTCAATTTTTATTATCTTCCCAAAAAAATCAACTTCCGGTTAAACCGGATGTAACTCGAAAGCAGGAAATATAGTTGTTCCGGTTTAACTGGAAATTGATTTTTTTGGGAAGATAATAAAAATTGAAGATAGGGACATGTAAGCCGTTTTGCTCTAAGATGTACTGTTAGAAGGTTATAAGCTGTCAAAGTTCAAAAATGTCACTTTTCGAGAGTCAATATCTCGGAAACTATGAAGTATAGACTAATAATGCATTTAATAAAAAATAATTATAATTTTATGTGGAATTTAAAAATGTAAAAATATACAGGGTGTTCCATTTAAAATTTTTTTCCAAAAGCGGACCCAGCTGTCATCTTGACATTTAAAGCTGTCATTGGTATGTCAAAAAGTGCAAGACCTGCTCAAATATTATCGTTCAAAATTTCATTAAAATATACCGAACGGTTTAGAAGTTAGAGGGGGGGCGGACTTTAGGTCCTCACTGTATAATAGTTTACCCGAAAATATTAAAACATTAAAAAAACTACCCTTATTAAAATTTAATTTAAAAAAATATTTTCTGATGTAAATTTCTTTCTTAATGAGTTAATCAAACGTTTATACAAAACAAATATTTTCTACTAAGTTTGAGTAATAATTGTTAGTTATTTTTATATATTTATGTATCCCTGTAATAAACTTGTAAAGTTGGTTGGGAATAATAATAATAAAAAAAATATTTTTATTTTATTTTACACCATTTCACAGTTACAATAAACCAATTAACAAATGGGTATATAGGCTATTTAAAATAAAATAGGTAATATTATAACAATAATACAAAAATTTTGTGATAACAAGAAATTTAGACTTAAGTTATTATATTGGAACGGAATAATAATGCCTAAAAAGAAACTAACACGCTAATTTAGATTTATACTGGATAAACCACAGCAAAAAATGTCGAATCTATTTTGGTGCAGATTGTATGTGTTGCACAATCGATAAATAAGGGAGTATTTGCAGATATTGGTACGCGCGGTTGGTACATAAAATGTGTGGAAATGACGTGTTCTAGGGACGAGGAATTGCAGGTTTTCTAGTATATCACTGCATTCAACTCTAGCACGCAAGATATTATGAAGAAATTTAAGTTGAGAAACTGTACGTCGATCTTTTAAGGAGAAAAACGAGTGCCCTTGCAATAGAGCTTCTTCTAGAATACCGATTTCAGGATACTGACCATGCATCAATATTAAAACTTAGATATTTTAGAAAACGTCGTTGGACCCTTTCAATGCGATTAAGGTGCACTTGATAATATGAAGATCATACAACCGAAGCGTACTCCAATTTTAGATCTTACAAATGCGTAAAAAATTATTTTTAGTGTATGACAATTTAAAAAATAACGATAATGTCTTATTATAAAAACCTAGGGATCTATGAGAGGAGGCAACAAGGTCATTTATGTGGGGAACAAAAGATAGTTTACTGTCAAATAATACACCCAAATCGCGAAAAGTCTCAGCTCTGTCCACTGTAATGTTATTAATTTTGTAATCATAAACAATGGTATATCGTTTTAATGAAAAGGTCATTAGGTATGTTACACTTACTGATATTTAACGGCAATTTATTTTAAACACACTATCTATAGGTATATCATGCCGATGGAAAATTGAAGTTTTTCACAGTCTGCCAGGTTACGAATACGAGCACAGATTTTCTTGTCACCGGAATAAAGAAGACCATCACTGTCAAGATTATTACCTATATCATTGTTGCCGCCGTTGTCCTTATTGCGGGCACCTAACCATGTTATTCATAAAATGGCTCTGTAAGTTCGGGTGGGCCAAAACGGTACCGTAAAATGGGGTGAATAGGATCAATTTTCCACTTTGAAAGCTTGTAACTTGAAAACTATCTGCCTGAATAAATTTCTCAATAGCTTAAAACATGAGTAAAGATTGTTACTTTTAATTGGTGGTTTAAGTTTTTATACAGGGTGTACCCTGTGGTATATATATTTTTTTTTGTACACAAATCCTATTCACCCCGCAGGCGGTGTCAATAGGATCATTGTTTGATTTATTGACTGTATCGCATTTAAACAACCGCGGGGTGTATAGAATTTTGCACACAAATTTATCTTAAGTAATATAAAAGAGTACTAAAAATAATATTACCTAAATTTTATTAGTGCTGCAGAGTTTTAGAGATATGAAGTTTGTAAGACAAAAGCAAAGATAATATGACAACAGTTTAACCGCTAAATTTGACGTTTTAGGTCATGGTATTCAGCCTGCGATGTGGCCAAGTTATTTTAAGTGTAATGTCATAAAAATTACTTTTAACAACCGTTGCTTAAAATCTGTACATTCAAATGACCTACACTTTAAAATTAGAATTATTAAAGATTTTTAAAATTTGAAGGTAACTTTCAATCCTAATCACCCCGCTGATCCTATTCACCCCATTTTACGGTATAGTATTAAGAAACTAGTCATTAAAATACCCCAAAGGACACACAAAACTATTATGTTTCCTGCCTGTCTAAACGACTGTAATGCATACGTAAAAAATCCCTTTGTCGGACATTATCCCCAATCCTAAACACAACATATATTCTTATTTTTAGAAAGTGACAACAAAACAAAAAGGGTGATAACAAATGATACTGAAATCTAATAGAAAACCACAAATAAGCCTATTTATATACAGGGGGGAATATAAAATGGGAGCTTAAATGTAGTCGGCTGGTCGAGGCCTTTATGTATATGCGAGCGATTCCCTTAACTGTTATAAATTTTACGTTTTAGATGCGATAGACGAAAAGTTCTTCATATCAGGCGAAAACAGATAAAAACGAACTTTAGGATTAATACAAATGTGTTTTTTTTCTTCCCTTTTATGGTTTGTCAATAAGTGTAATTATTCTATTGGTTGGTTGTTTAGGTATGGATATATCTATAAGATATGTGATTTGTTCTTTTTTTTTTGTTATTATTATTATTAATACAGTGTGTGTATAAAGTCTGGAAACGGCTTAATAACATCACAATTTACTGGCCGATTTAAACCAAATTTGGTACAGTTGTGTAAGAGGATCTAATGCACCGAATGACGATATTGGCGTTGTTGCCAGCTTTTTAGTTTGTCTGGAATTCGAACGAATTTTATATTTTTAAATATAACACCCAGTATATTTGTACATTTTTAAATTCCACATAAAATTATAATTATTTTTTATTTAATGCATTATTAGTCTATACTTCATAGTTTCCGAGATATTGACTCTCGAAAAGTGATATTTTTGAACTTTGACAGCTTATAACTTTCTAACAGTACGTCTTAGAGCAAAACGGCTTACATGTCCCTATCTTCAATTTTTATTATCTCCCCAAAAAAATCAACTTCCAGTTAAACCGGAACAACTATATTTCCTGCTTTCGAGTTACATCCGGTTTAACCGGAAGTTGATTTTTTTGGGAAGATAATAAAAATTGAAGATAGGGACATGTAAGCCGTTTTGCTCTAAGACGTACTGTTAGAAAGTTATAAGCTGTCAAAGTTCAAAAATATCACTTTTCGAGAGTCAATATCTCGGAAACTATGAAGTATAGACTAATAATGCATTAAATAAAAAATAATTATAATTTTATGTGGAATTTAAAAATGTAAAAATATACTGGGTGTTATATTTAAAAATATAAAATTCGTTCGAATTCCAGACACACTAAAAAGCTGGCAACAACGCCAATATCGTCATTCGGTGCGTTAGATCCTCTTACACAACTGTACCAAATTTGGTTTAAATCGGCCAGTAAATTGTGATGTTATTAAGCCGTTTTCAGACTTTATACACA
This sequence comes from Polydrusus pterygomalis, assembly GCA_963969555.1. Taxonomy (NCBI): domain Eukaryota; kingdom Metazoa; phylum Arthropoda; class Insecta; order Coleoptera; family Curculionidae; genus Polydrusus; species Polydrusus pterygomalis. Next base: position 17,005,078 of record OZ018383.1, read on the forward strand.
CACTGTATATATTTTATTTAGAAAAAAAAAGCACAAAGTCTTTCTCCACAATTTTTTTTCATATTCGAATAACTAGGCGAACCTAGAATGATTAATAATAAATTGAATCGACATATTTTGAGTGTAGAAACACTCATCATCAGGAAAACGAAGTAAATGGTACAATGCTGATGTTATTAGCAGTAGAGAAAATAACAAGTGAGACTAAGCCGTAATGGAGCTTTCAATGGTACATACGAGAAGTGAAAAGATTTGAATAGTCAAAAGACAGAATGCACATCAGCATACTGAAAAGTCAAGGACCAGTGCAAAGCCACTGTCTTGGGTGGGAAATGAAAAGAAAAAAGAAAAATTAGAGAGTTTTAAAAAACTTTGTAAAAATCATTTTTAAGTGTAAGTAATGAAAAATCTTTAGTTTAATTCGACTATGTCGGAGACATGTGAAAGTGGTAAAATAAGAGGGAAAGAAAAAATGTTTTTCGTAAAAGTCATGTAGATGCTTTCATTTAGCTTGAAATAAAATACTGTTGGGATATCAGGCTTGTTACCGCCCAGTTACCCCAGCACGAGTCAAAACTTACACATTGTGTGCAAAAATAAGTTTTAAGAAATTTAAAAAAAGGTTTTGTTTTACTAGAACATCCTTTAAAGAGGTTCCACTGCAACCAGCACGTGTCAGACGGTGTCCCAACAGTATTTAATTTTAAGCTAAAGGAAAGCATCTACATGACTTTTACGAAAAACAATTTTTTCTTTTTTCTTTTCCTCTTATTTTATCACTTTCACATGTCTCCGACATAGTTGAATTAAACTAAAGATTTTTCATTACTTACACTTAAAAATGATTTTTACAAAGTTTTTTAAAACTCTCTAATTTTTCTTTTTTCTCTTCATTTTCCACCCAAGACAGTGGCTTTGCATTGGTCCTTGACTTCTCAGTATGCTGATGTCCATCCTGTCTTTTGACTATTCAAATTTTTTCACTCCTCGTATGTACCATTGAAAGCTCCATTACGGCTTAGTCTCACTTGCTATTTTCTCTACTGCTAATAACATCAGCATTGTACCATTTACTTCGTTTTCCTGATGATGAGTGTTTCTACACTCAAAATATGTCGATTCAATTTATTATGAATCATTCTAGGTTCGCCTAGTTATTCGAATATAAAAAAAATTGTTTAGAAAGACTTTGTGCTTTTCTTTTTTCTATATCATTTAACTCCACTTTAAGTATGGACTACTTCTTCAAAATATATTTTATTGTTGCAGGGGAGCATCCAGCCGCTATGCAGACAAGCAGAGGTTACCACTGTAATCCGTTGTTTCCCCTTATGACGATCATATTAATTTTGACCAATAGCAGATGATTTATCTAAATAATTAAATATTCAAAATAAAACGAATCTATCAAAATAATATTAAATCAAATTTTAAAATAAGTGCAAATGTTAAATCAAAAGAAAACAAGTAAGTGAGAGTGAGTTTAAATAAAAGTTGAATAATGAAGACACCGTGTATACTACTGTTTGTTTTGTAAATGTGAAATACTTTTTTAACTTGTTTACAGGAAGAAAAATTACATCATAGAACAGGGTAAAAGACATTTAGCAGTATTATCCCCTTACAATTAAAATGTATTTTTCCATATTTATTTCTTCAAAATTAGGTTACTTTTAAACACCATATAGTATCATGTTAAAAACCAACAAGTTAAAACAACGCAACATTTCCATGGTTTGCCCATTACACAGAGTATCCTACAAGGTATGGTCAATAATTATTTGGGATTAAGTATATTGTTAAAAAATAAAGTAGGTTAGGTTAGGTTAGAGTGGCGGACCTCTGGCATTGTCCAAAGAGTCACATATAGTCCTATAAGGACCGTTGTGGTACCATACATGTTTCGCGGAACCTATTTGCATCAGCTTTCTGATGGTTAACGCGATCGTAGAAGCATCTTGACAGCTCATTCAAACCAGCCACTGCTGTTAATAAACTTAGTAATTCGACCCAGTTGCAGGCTACTCACTTCCTCCAGATCATTAAGAATGTTTCTCCCAGGGCATTGAACCTTTTTCTCGCAAGGCCGGGGCATTCACACAAGAAATGCTGAATACTTTCCTCCTCTTCTTCATCTCTGCAACTTCTACAGAAGTCGTTAGTTGGTATTTGCATACGTTCAGCATGTCTGTCGAACAGGCAATGTCCGGTGACTACGGCAGTGATGTTTCTTAGAACCTTCCGACTGTGCTGTAATAGCGCTGCGGTTCTCCTGTTATCAAGTAGGGGCCACAATTGCCTGGAGATGCTACAAGTTGTAAACCCTGTCCATCTGCTTTGCACAAGTTGTTTAGCTGTTCGATCTATCTCATCTTTGACTGATCCCAGTGGTCTAGCCACAGTATTCTCTGCTAGTTCGACAGACATGCTTGCGCCCTCCCTGGCAAGCGAAAAAAATAAAGTAAAAACTTCATAGACATTTATGTTCTACTATGTCCACTTACCACGAAGCTACAGTTCCCTAAAGCGGGTTCTCTAAAGATGATTTTTTCCAAATATTTTTGAAATCTTTGTAAATACTAATTTAAAATTTAGATATTTTGGTAAGCTTTGTGCGCTGAATAGAATTGTAGTCTTCAAAATGTCGATATTTAAGAAATTTTGTCCAAAATAGGGGATATTTGAGTAAAAATAGACATAACTTTTCTTTAAGCTAACATTTTTTATGTCAAATTAGAAAAATCTGAAATATTTTACAAAAAAAAGGTAATATTGGCAAGACATGGATGTGCCGTTTTCTAGATAAATATTTTCATCATATTAAAAATCAATTTGTATCCGAAAAATACGATAGCATATAATATGTAGTAATGGGTTATTGATATTTTACTTAATAGCATTTTGTTTAATGTTAAACCTTTTTAAGGTATTTAAATTGTTTGTTTTAATAATTAAATGGATTTTATACATAAATAAATAAATTTTAGGATTTGCTGTTATCTTTTAATATTTTTTAAACACTTTTAGACCATTTATAGCTTTAAAGACATTCGTTGCAATAACAATTTTAGTTGAGAAATATGAACGATCGAGGTTATTTATTTTGTAAAAATATCCCAAAATCTGCCAAGGTAACCAATTTTTTACGGTGCCCCCTGTAGGGATTTGTAGCTTCGTAGTAAAGCAATTTTATATAAAGTTCTTACCTTATTTTTAACCAATATACTCAATTCCAAATTATTGACAATACGATTAAGGACACCCTGTATAGCTTGAGAAAGATGACAGAAAAAAACAAAAATTTAACATATTGAGGGTCAATCCACGAACTAAATTAGACTGAGACAAACTTGGGTATTTGCCATTTTTGTCACTTACAGATTATATTGAAACACGACATCTCCACCAACACAAACAGTTTTTTTTTCTATCGTAACATAACCTCAAAAAAAATAATTATCTGACAGGTTTGTCACATTACTTTTTCTAATGTCATAAAACCACGCGTAAATTGTACCCAGTATAAAATGGGTTTCTCTCATCTTCCTCCAGATAAAATGGACAAGGGACAGGACAACTAGGGCTGGGAAAAATTCGATATATCTATATTTATCGATAATTATCGATAGTGTCGATATTTTTCTTAATATCGATATTCGATATTGGAATTTCAATATCGCTCAGCCCTAGTTACAACAATTATATTTTTGTACCTAGGTATATTATGAGAACAAGAACAAATATGAACGATTCTTTTTTATTCAACAAATTTGTTTATTTTCGATTTTTGTATTGTTGACAATGTCAGGTTTTATTCCATGTAAATAAGGCTAAACTAGAACCACTCATACTCAAAAAAACATAACATTGATGTAAATATCAAAAATATTTTTTAATGTGTTCGCGATCGACAATTAAAAATTATTTAAAACACTTATTTTTTGGGGTAAATATCTATTTAACGGAATAATGCGCATTGAAAACTGGTCATGGAGTAGTTATTTGTATACCCCATTCCACAATAATTCGTTGATTTCTCGACCGCAATAAAATTTAAATGACAACCCTCAGTCATAATCCCAGCCATAAATAAGTTGCCTGACACATATCTATTGTGTAGGCACGGGACCTTTTGAAAGGGTACAGGTCCTGATTACCTACTAAAATAAAGATACTTATTTTAATCATGTAATTAAATAGCTATTAATATTTATACAAAAATACTAATCTACAATATTATAATAATAAAATATAACTTAACCTACCCTATATGTAGCTTTGTTTCACTATCACTATGGTCTTCATTTATGCCTAAACTAATTATTAAGTGCCTTACGTTACTATTAATTATGTTATAGGAATTTTCTTTGTTTTCTGTACATCTCATAAATCTTCCTCCGAATCAAGTCTTTATCAGCTTCTTTGATGCTCCTCAATTTTCCGCTGTCACACCGTTTTTTCCTTGGCTGGATGGGTTTGGTCACTACATATATCTTTTTCTGTGGTCAATGCAACTTTGGTCAAAATACTCGTTTCACTAAAACTTGCACTCCGGTCATACCCTTTTTTCAAGAGGGTACAGTAAACGTTCTTTATTATTTTTGGCATCAAGTGATAAATGTTTTTTCTTCGTTACACCATAGCTTCCAGAAGCAACATTATCTAAAGTTTCACACAGATCTTACATATTTTGGATGCTCAATAACACACACGAAAATACCTTTAACGCACAGCTTGACAAACACCAAACGACTGATGAACTAAGATGAAAAGAGTCTGTTTTATATTGAACACCTGCAATTTGCCATTAACCTAGGTTAGGTTAGGTTAGGTTAAAAGTGAGTGGGTTACAGCTAACCCTCCACTGCGACCATGCGGTCTATTGTGGCTCACACCTTGTTAATATTTCCCCCAATAGGTCTAACTTTTTGATGAAGTTTATGGTATTGGGAGAGACATTTTTCATGTCATCAGGCAGTAGAGTCATCTCGCCGAATAGGGCGAATCTGATTCTTTCTACTGCGGGGCAGGCGCACATTACGTGTTCTGCTGTTTCTGCATCTTCCATGCAGAGCCGGCATTCATCAGTTGGGGCTAATACAATTTTGTACATATGGTGTCGCAATCTGCAGTGGCCGGTGTACAATCCCACTAGTGCTTTAAGGCACGATCTGTTGAGCACAAGTAGTTTGTCAGTTAGTTGTTGGTTTATATGACTGTATATAAATGCTTTTGAGTGTGTTAGACCTGGTAGATTTAACCAGTGTCTTTCCCATTTGCTTCGGCTAGTATTGTTTTCTTGGCCGTAGCATGAGATATTCCTATAACCGGCTCGGGTCCTGTGAATTTTAGTGCTGCACCTCTCTTAGCGAGCTTGTCGGCAGCCTCATTACCTTCCAGGCCCATGTGTCCCGGTATCCATACTAGGGTTATTCTGTTGTTCAGACTTAGTTCGGATAGTGTTTCGTGACAGCTCCACACCGTTTTTGAGGTACACCATCTCGATTCAAGAGCTTTTAATACAGCTTGACTGTCGGAGAATATCTTGATTGATCTGTGTGCATACCGTCGGTCTATCAGCAGTCTTGCACACATTTCAATTGCATGAACTATAGACATTAACCTACCTAATACACCAATATAATAACATAATTAATAGTAACGTAAGGCCCTTAGTAATTAGTTTAGGCATAGATGATAATTATTATAATATTGTAGATTAGTATTTTTGTATAAATATTAATAGCTATTTAATTACATGATTAAAATAAAGATACTTATTCTACCAATTATTTTATATTTGTTGTTTTGTTGAAAATAGTTAACCTAAACTATTGAAATTAGTAGGTAATCAGGACCTGTACCCTTTCAAAAGGCAACTTATTTAGGGCTGGGTTTAAGTTTTATTGCGGTCGAGAAATCAACGAATTATTGTGGAATGGACTATATCAAGAAAGTCTGGAATAAATAGAGCTAATGGTAATTGGGGTAAAGTTGCAAGCAATTTGGCCATGACTAGCAGGCCGTCGAAAAAATTGACAAATTCCGAAGATATTCTAAACAAACCGAAAATTCTTGTATCGGTTTTCATTTTTTCCTATCTTTATTTACAGAGATAACAAAAACGAATTTTATAAGGACATTGTAAAAAAGGCGAGAAAAAGCCACATGTCTCGGTATTTTATCATTTACATCTCTTCAGAGCAAGAAAATTGAATTTTTTTGATATAACTGTCCTAAAATAAATAAGTTTAATGGGGGATTGGAAAATAAAGTTTTACTCAGAAAATGTTCATCCATTGGCAACTTTTTTTTAAATTTTAAAACAGGAATATCGGCAAAGCAATATGCCTCATCAGAACTGAGCAATCTACTGAAAAAATAGATAACTACAAGCCAGTTGGTTTTAGAAGTAGCTCGAATAATATAAATACCAAAAAAGTATGTAGTTAGCAGCTCAATGAGCTAGCTATCACTCAGCTATAAACAAGAGAACATGTAAGTCATAGATTACCCTTAAATTTAATAATTTCTTAAGGAAATAGGGCCAATATATTCCATAAATAGATATTTACTTGTTTAAATATTATTCATAAATCTCTATACTCATCTAGTAGATATTTATACATTCTAAAGTCAAATCACCGCATGAGATAACCACAAAATTAATGCATTACACAAAGAAAAAAGTGACGAATAGTGATTGATTATAGAATACCAAATACGACAACCGGTGCTGACACCTATCCCACCCCAGGTTCGCGCAGGTCGCGAACTATCGGTCCATTGTCTATGGTGTGTCCATTTTATCTTAAGAAAGATGACAGAGATAACAATTGAAGAAACGATCACCATTGGTCAACTCACGAACCGAATTACCCACATTTGCCATTTATTTTACTTACAGGTCACATTGAATGAATTAAATTTATCTCCATCCTTGTCACGTTCGGAATTTTCCATTTGACCGATAAAGATCAATATATTTATTGACAAAAATAGAGCAAAATCGTTATTAAACCCTAGAAAAGTTGAGGTTGTGTTAATGCAAGTGTATTGTTGGTTGTCTGCCTTTAAAAAACAGTGGCGCTAAAGAAATTGGTTAAACAATAAAAAGGTTTTGAATGTTTATTAATAATAGTGATGAGTTTTTTTAAAATAAAAGAAGAAGAATGAAATTTCACTTCTAACCTTACTTTTTGTAATGCCATGAAATGACGAGTAAAATGTACCGGCATAAAATGCGTTTCTATTCTCTTTCTCAAAGTAAAATGGACATTCGCACAGTTTTGGTAAAAACGTTTACTTTTCCATAAGAAAAGGCCTTAAAGAGTAGAGCATACAATAATTCTGGCATATTTCATGTGGTTTCTTAATTTTTTAAATATTCACATACTTTTTTTCAGTGTGACTGAATTTTTAATTTTGGTGCTAATCGGTACTGTGACTGAGAAACTAAATATAGGACACAGTCTAAAAATCAAAGTGAAACTTATTGTAACGTCCAGAACATTGTACAGAATATCAAAATAAAGCGATTTATTGTGTTTATTTTATCTATTAGAGTGTACAAAATTTTTAAAGTTGCATTTATTAGTTTTGGTTTAGCAGAATGGTAACTTACAGTCGTGGATATGGTAACTTTTGACACTCTAACCTAAATGTTCTCTTTCTACAAAATGCAGCGCAAGAATTTATAACACATTAAGTCTCTATAAATATTATTATAATATAAAAACAAACCTACCTCTGGAACCAATATATTGTGATTACAGATTTTTTTTTAATGTTAATTCCCGTGTCCACGCATTTTTCTAACAAGAAAACACTGTATAAACGTTAAGGTGAAACCAAAACTAAAAAATGTACGACACTGAATCATAAAAGCACAATTTAGAAAATTTAGATATAAAAAATCATTGTAAGAAAACTATTAATAAATGTTATATCTTCTATTACTGAATTTAAAAGTCTTGTAGATACATCCATGTTATTAAATTTTTACGATTTATTGTTTATAATTGATTAATGAGTGTAAATATATTTCTAAATTCTATTAAAATATTTTAATTACTTACAAGGTGATAAAAATGGTTTTTACGATTAATTAAAAATTATTGTATTAAGGTATTTATTATTTATTTATTTATTACTTTGCCACAATAAATTTATAATTGCAAATCATATTTATATTATTTGTTTACGCAGAGGTTTTGAGAAATATTGACAGTTAACTTAATACCATTTAACTAGACAAAAAATTGTCCTAAAAAAATAAGGATATAAGTTTTATATCATACTTAACGTAGCCCACGGACTGTAGGTTTAAACTAACTAAAAATTGACTGTATTTATATTTTATTGATTTTTTTATTGTCTTCATTTCTATCACACTACTGCAGACTGTGATTTGACTGGATCCTAATATAGCTTAATAAATACTTTCAATACCTGTTTATATTATGTTGTCTCTTTTCCCCCTTTTTTTGTAAAGTATAGTGATATTTATATTTTGAAAAGAATTCGTTAGATATTTATGGCATAAATGAAACATTTTCCTTGAATTTTAATTCCATGAAATAATTAAAGATAACATAACAGAATTTTAAGCAATCCACTTTAATTTAATTTTTGCTACTAAAATTTACCGAAAATATATTTTTGGTAAATATTATTCATGGCAGGGCAATTTTTTTCCTTTTATAATAATTATATTCGAGTCTCTTTTGTACCACAGAGGTAAAGAATCGTATATCCAATTTTATAGATTTACAGAAAACGACGTATAAAATATAATATATTTTTTTATAGTAATGAAATAAAAACAACAGTTTTTTTAAGTATTTATTGAATCAATCGACATGTTTTACCTTACAAATGTGTGTATCTATATATACCCAAAAAATATGTTCCTAGGAAACAAACATTTGCTCGTCAAAAATATAGATATCTTCTTAAGCATGAATTTTTTAAGAAAATAATCCTTCGTCTCCGACTAGGGCTAATTTTTTAAGATATCCATGCTCTTAGACATATTTCCGGTAGTAATTCAAGTAGGTACTAGGGCGATTACGAGTGACTATATATTTATGTGCAGTGGCAGCGGCATAAACCATATTATCCTAAAACCACAAAGAAAATGACAAAGTTGGCGAAGAAATAGCTTTTGAAGAGCTGAAACTGGAACCGGGAGATTGGTTTATTTATTTACGAATTTCTTGGATGTACTATTTTAAAATTAGTAACCCCTCTTATAATTAAAACAAGACACGCAGTTAAGACAAGCTATTACACCACATGAGCGACTTGCAGCAAATATAAGATTCCTTGATACAAGCAGAATGGACGAAGATTTAAAATTGCCGGTTACATTTTTGACAGCGATATGTTTCCTAATCACAGTCCGCAGGTACAGGCACTCTTGCGTACCTATTAGCGATATGCAACCTAGTTTAAACCTGTAGTTCGTAATCTACTACGCTACTGGTACGGTACCAGTGGTACCTATTCTGTAAAACATGCACCGCGCGTGTTTTTTACTCGAATAGAAAGTATGTCGAGCAAAGCAGCCATTAAAGCCGCAGTCCATGGGCTCCTTTTAAGAGTTATTAATTTGCTATTTTGTTTTTTAGTCAACATTTCGTTACTTTTTTTTTAACCAAAAATTGGACCACAATAACCTAGTAAAAATAATCTCGAGTTTATTATCAATCAAAAAACGAAATATTGATCTAAACACCAAAATAACGAATTTTGACCGCACCTTTTCAATAATTTAAATTATTTTAATCAAATATTTATAGATTTTGACACGATGCTTTGATAATGTTACAATTATACAGGGTTATCCAAATTAAGTGTCCACCATTGGTAACTTTGTTATTATTAAAGATACAAAATTGTTTAAAATAGCAAACTAATAGTATTTTTACAGCTCATTAAGATACAAGAATAAAAAAACAGTAGAGCATCGTGTTTTTGAGGTTAGAAGTAAAATGCAATTTTTTTTAATGGAAACCCCTCTATATTATATTTTTATCTGTTAAAGCTTTAAATTTTAAACAAAAATGCTTATAATAAATTTCTCTTAGGATAAAAACTAAAGAAGTTATACAGCCCAAGTTGAAACAATGAAGATAGATTTACCAACTTTATTATACTCATGAACTAATAACAAAACAAAATAAAATCACCAATTTTTTCTTAGAATATGCTCAAACATACCACCCCGTTCTTCGATACATTTTTGTGCACGTTTTTGAACTGCTCAAACTGTCTTAAGTAGGTATGGTCCTATTCTACCATCTATCTAGTTTATCGTTTCCCTAACGATAGTCTTTAAATCGTCAATGTTATTGTATCTTTGCTTGTTAACTTGGTTCTTTAAAACGCCCCACAAAAAAAAAATCCAGAGGGGTTAGGTCTGATGATCGGGGAGGCCACTGAATAGGGCCATTTCTTCCTATCCATTGATTATTAAAAATAGCACTTAGAAGTTGATAAGTACCTCTGTAGTTATAGGCAGGTGCGCTATCTTTTTGAAAATGAAGATTATGTCTACTTATAAGATCCAGTTCGTCTAAGAAATTATTCAAAATTTCAGGCATAAACGCCACGTATCTTTCACCAGTTAGGGTGCCCCCATAACAAAACGGACCAACAATTCTTGAACCAATTAAACCGCACCAAACATTAAAACTAAAACGGACTTGTGGAGCTCGTAGATGTACTAGAAAAGATTTTATTTTAATAGATACTATTAATATTTAGAAATTCAATATTGACGTTATTTTTGACTTTAGTAGAAAAGTCATTATACAATTTTTTGTTTAAAATTTAAAGCTTTAACAGATAAAAATATAATATACAGGGGTTTCCATTTTAAAAAAATGGCATTTTAATTCTAACCTCAAAAACACGATGCTCTATGTTTTTTTTATTCTTGTATCTTAATGAGCTGTAAAAATACTACTAGTTTGCTAATTTAAACAATTTTGTATCTTTAATAATAACAAAGTTACCAATGGTGGACACTTAATTCGGATAACCCTGTATACAGGATGTCCGGAAATGATGAGCAAAAGACTTTGGGGATAAATTCTAGACCGAAAATAAATGCTATCTCTTCCTATAAAATTTTTTCGAGAATTGATTATTAATTAAAGTTAAATTTTATTTGCAGTTTTTTTTTGCAATACCTTTTGCCACGCTCATAATATTTTGATGAAATGTCGTATATGGGGATTTTTCGGGATGAGGAATACAAATTGGCAAACCGTTTTTTCGCATTTTGTAGAGGGCGCCACATAGGAGCCTATACTTTGATTTGAATGGTCCCAACTTTTTTGTCCTACACTGTATGCACATTTTAACTAAATATTTTTATTCTCCTAACCTTTTGACATAAAAAAGGTATACTTCTTTTGTTTCGATAAATCTAGCGGTTTTCCAGAAACACGGTAAAATAACATTGCTTGCATGTGATGAGCACGTGATAGCTAAGGAAGGAATATTCCGTGAAGTTCGTCGACATTTTTTAAGAAGAATTAATTTATGCATTGAAGAGGAAGGACGTCACTTTGAACCTTTGATTTGAATGTTTAATTAGTTGTTTTAGTAACTTATGTATTTTAAAACGCAAATAAAATTTTACTTTAACACCGTTTTTTTTATTAACTGTAATTCCGTTAATAATTAATTTTCGAAAAAATGTTATATTTTTTGCTCATCATTGCCGGATACCCTGTATATTTTTAATTTCTTACGATTTCTCTATAAAAACATAATATACATTTTTCTCGTTAGTTTTGTAATTATATTTTTGTAAAAGTACAACGCAAATACATTTCATATTACATGTGTAAAAATAATTGTATATATAATTTAGAACTAAGATGAATAAAGACATAGTTAATAAAAAAACTGTCGTTTTAAATTTACCTAATTTTTAAATAATACAATGGTACCATTGTGTTATACGTTCGTCATTTATCAAGAAATAGGTATATGGTATAGTTAGGTACTTCTTATTTATTAATACCTACATACTAATCAAATTTGACAGGGCACTGTTAGTAAAATATTCCACAAATTTGTATAAATAACACAAAAAACCATAACTAATGTTAAGTCACAAAATGTCAGAACGTGAAACAATGAAGATTTCTTACCTTGAAAGGTAAAAAAAACATCAATGATTTATCATTTCCGCTTATTTAAATAGAGATTTTTTAAAAACTTTTAACGGTCGCCATTTTGAAATAGCATAACAAAATCGCGCCAAAATTTATGAGCATATTGTACGAGATATTAGCTTTCAAATGATGTATCACAAGCTATATGTTTCCATTAAAAAAAAAAATCGATGTCGTCATATCTTTTACAAATATCTATAAAAAAACAAACGAATAACGTCAAAATGTGAGCATATATAAAACTAAATTGACGTGTCCGAGCGTTTTCTTCAAAAGTTACAGGTTAAGGTTATATTAATTTTATTCCGGACTTCTGGGCAACCCTGTATAATAAGGTCTATGTTATTTCATTTAAAGGGAACCCAATTATCCAAATTTGCATGATTGAAATCGTATTACCACAGAATATACAGTGTGTGTATAAAGTCTGGAAACGGCTTAATAACATCACAATTTACTGGCCGATTTAAACCAAATTTGGTACAGTTGTGTAAGAGGATCTAACGCACCGAATGACGATATTGGCGTTGTTGCCAGCTTTTTAGTTTGTCTGGAATTCGAACGAATTTTATATTTTTAAATATAACACCCAGTATATTTTTACATTTTTAAATTCCACATAAAATTATAATTATTTTTTATTAAATGCATTATTAGTCTATACTTCATAGTTTCCGAGATATTGACTCTCGAAAAGTGACATTTTTGAACTTTGACAGCTTATAACTTTCTAACAGTACCTACGTCTTAGAGCAAAACGGCTTACATGTCCCTATCTTCAATTTTTATTATCTTCCAAAAAAAATTAACTTCCAGTTAAACCGGAACAACTATATTTCCTGCTTTCGAGTTACATCCGGTTTAACCGGAAGTTGATTTTTTTGGGAAGATAATAAAAATTGAAGATAGGGACATGTATATATACGCTGGCGTAGCTATACAGGGTGTCTCACGGTCGATGGTACCATAGACGTTTCTGACGAACCAGTAAAGGAATCGTTGTGAAAATTTGGTCGCGTACATAAACGAACATGCTCTACCAACCTAAAATATTTTTAACCATTCAGTGTTGCCGCTTCCACACAAAAATAATAGTAACTTTGATTTTTTAAATACAACAACATATATTTTATTTTATTTTCGAAACCCCCATTACTTTCCTTACAATTTTTATTAACTCTACTCTATATTTATCTCTTACCGTTTCTAAGATATAAATTAATTTCCGTTTTTCTTGTCCAAAAACGTCACTTTTAAAAATGCTGATAATTTTGAACTCTAAAACACTGAAACCCTGAAATTTGGTAAATAGTTAACTAATACCATAGGGCTCTTTGCCCTAGTCCCAAATCTTAGTTGCAATATACAGGGTGGTTGAAAGATACACTTATTCTGGTAACTTGAAAAAGTGACCATAAGTCCTTTTTTTCAAATGTAACACCCTGTATATTATTACGAATTTAAAAAGCTGCTAAAATTTCACTTAATTCTTGTATATCATACCTGTACCTAACTAACTAGTTTAACAATTTTTTTGACGTATTAAACATAATTTGTAAAATTTTCTATACAATTCAATTTTTATTCGGTTATTAGTTAGTTAGCCATGACAAAAACTGATGTTTACGTATGTTACTATGGTTATCGTTTTGACATTTCATTAAGGTTAGAAACAAGATAGAAATACACGTTAAAGTCATGGAAGAAAACTATACAAATGCAGTTCTTATGAATTTATTTATTTTATTTGGACAATGTGAATGTAAATGAATTATCGCCAGGACATGTATAAAAGTTAACGAAATGTACTCTAATTTACCGCCAATGAATCTTAGAAAATTCATAAGGATCCAGGACAATTTTATTAAATGTTAACTAGGTAGTCAAATAATAAAATACTACTAAAATTATAACTAATAAAATGCTATTTTAACAGATGTTCAAAACGCTGGCCGTTTACGTAACACTTTAATATGCGGGTGTTGACTGCATGGATTTCAAGAAAAATATAGTTTTAATGTTTTTTGTATGTTAATGCAAACACACATTGTCCAAATAAAATAAATAAATTCATAAGAACTGCATTTGTATAGTTTTCTTCCATGACTTTAAAGTGTATTTTTATCTTGTATCTAAACTTAATGAAATGTCAAAACGATAACCATAGTAACATACGTAAACATCAGTATTTGTCATGGCTAACTAACTAATAACCGAATAAAAATTGAATTGTATAGAAAATTTTACAAATTATGCTTAATATGTCAAAAAAATGGTTAAACTAGTTAGTTAGATACCGGTATGATAATAATATACAAGAATTAAGTGAAATTTTAGCAGCTTTATAAATCCGTAATAATATACAGGGTGTTACATTTGAAAAAAAAGGACTAATGGTCACTTTTTTAAGTTACCAGAATAAGTGTATTTTTCAACCACCCTGTATATTGCAACTAAGATTTGGGACTAGGGTAAAGAGCCCTATTGTATTAGTTAACTATTTACCAAATTTCAGGGTTTCAGTGTTGTAGAGTTCAAAATTATCAGCATTTTTAAAAGTGACGTTTTCGGTGAAAAAAAAACTGAAATTAATTTATATCATAGAAACGGTAAGAGATAATTATAGATTAGAGTTAATAAAAAATGTAAGGAAAGTAATGGTGGTTTTGATAATAAAATTAAATATATGGTGTTGTATTTAAAAAATCGAAGTTACTATTATTTTTGTGTGGAAGCGGCAACACTGTATTGTTAAAAATATTTTAGGATGGTAGAGCATGTCCGTTTATGTACGCGACCAAATTTTCAGAACGATTCCTTTACTGGTTCGTCAGAAACGTCCAAGGTACCATCGACCGTGAGACACCCTGTATATTCTGTGGTATTACTAACGAAATATTCTAATGAACGGTCACCGTATACAAGCAATGTGCAATACACTAGCTTGATTGTGAAAAAATAAATGAATAATCGATATACAGAATCTTACAGAGTTTTTTAATTACGTAACACCAAGACATATAAAAAACATTTGTTATTCAAAGTTTCTTTCCAGACTCACTAAAAGTCGACCGAAATTTCTTCGTCCGTAAACACAATTTACCATTACAGTTCCTCTTCTTCACACGCGAAACTTTTCGCTAACGATACACCCTCTTTTCCGTCGAGCAACATCTTTCCATTTTCGCATTCCAGAACACATTTGTTGGGGTAAGTTCGTCCATTAGTTCCACATACGGGATCGTATATCCGCGAGCAAGTGCACAATTTTTCCAAATTTATAATAGGCTTGTCTCCATTGGAACTATCGTCTAATGGAGTCTGGGAAAGTATACTATGGAATAGAGCACAGACAATGGTGAGAAAAATAAATATGTGACTCATCTTTGTTTTTAACTGTTAAACTGAATCATATAATAATTAAAAAATCGTAATTTTCGCTATTATTATTATTATTATTATTATAAAACTCGATACAAGTCATAGGTTAAATAAAATAAATATTAACAGTAAATATAGGTAGGTACCTACCTACTGTTTCTAATTCTATAAACCATCTTATCTTTAAATTTTATCAGAGTTACTTAAAAAACGAATCGTATATCTGTCAAAGGTTTTATTACATATTAAAACGTTTTTTAATCACCCAGCTTAACACAAATAAATTTGATCGTATACGTGGTTTGTTTTGAAGGAAGCACAATGTTTTTCATGAGAATTACTTTGTCGAACTGTCATTGTCTTTATTTTGTTACTTAACAGAACGTTTCGGTTAGTGTAAGCAGTTTGTACTTGAAAACGGGTAAATATACTAACTGAAACGTTGTTTTAAGTAACTAAATAAAGACAATGGAAGTCCGAGAAAGTAATTATTTAGAAAATAATACATTGTCTACCACTTTCAAACACAATTTCTTTGATAGATTATTGCTGAAACGCACAAAATATTTTGTTTGGACCAACAAAAGGATAGAAGAAATGGGACTCCTAAGTCTGTATGTCTGTGTTTCTAATGTCTCGAGCTACGAAACTACATGACGAGGAATAATAAATTTTTTTAGGCATATGGTTATATAGGAGATACAAGGCCCCAAAGAGGTACCCAGCGACTTATCTTTTCGGCTCTAACTGTTGAACCGACACGTATAATTTAATGAAATTTGAGTGTTCTGTATAGGCCCTAAAGACTCATAAAATCATACTACATTAGATGTTTTACATCGTCAGGGAAGTCAGGAACGGACTTGCCACCACACTCGTTCGGCCAAAATTTTGACAGGTGTCATTTTACAGAGCTACAAACCGATTTTTTTAATACTTTACTTATTTTTATTTAAAAAAGGTACTATACATTTGTCCCGATGGAATTAGCGGTTTTTGAGAAAAATAATGTTTTTGTATATCACGTTAATAAAACAATAGTACAGACAAAGCACCAGCAAAGGTTTATGGTTAACGTGTGGACGAGGATTATTGGGAATCACCTCGTTGGACCATTATTTTACGAAAATACATTAAATGGTGTCATGTATTTGCAATTCTTGCAACAAAACTTAAATGGTTTGTTAGAAAATGTGCCCTTACAAACTAGAAATCAGATGTGGTTTATGCACGACGGTGCAC
Organism: Polydrusus pterygomalis; assembly: GCA_963969555.1. Classification (NCBI taxonomy): domain Eukaryota; kingdom Metazoa; phylum Arthropoda; class Insecta; order Coleoptera; family Curculionidae; genus Polydrusus; species Polydrusus pterygomalis. The sequence continues at coordinate 17,021,895 of OZ018383.1, forward strand.
CTACCTATTTTAACATTTTAGTTCGTCCTTATTTATCAAATACTTTTGGTTATCGATGGATAGGTCGAGGTGGGCCTAATTTATGGCCACCATGGTCGCCCGACATGACTCCATTGGATTTTTTTTGTGAAAATGAAATTTAAAGATGCTTGTATATTCGACGCCAGTTGACACCAGGGAAGACCTGATAGAAAGAATAACATACCATTGCAACGAAATTCGAGATAAGCCTGGAATGTTGTTCAGAGTACAACAAGAAAACATCCGTCGGATAAAAAAATGTATAGAGGTACAGGTTGCCCATTTCGAAAATTTGCTCAAGTAAATAAGAAGCAGAGCTTTTGTATTTTTAACATTCTTGCGTTTAAGTGATTTCCGAAATGTCAAAAGTTCAGTTTTAAGTGCTTTTCATAATTTAACTTTTACCTGTTTCTCTTAAGCTACGATCGACCCTTTCAAAAGTTTTTCGATGCTGTAAACACCGATTTAGAAATGTATGAGAATAAATTATTTTTGCCTTCACACAATTACCGAGTGCTTGTCCATAAGTTAGATGCATGTGAGAATTATTAATGAGATGTAATAATTTATTTATTTATTTTAGTGCGTAGTATTAATCCTAAAGGTATTTGATTATTTAGTGTGTTCAAATAGCTTATGTTTAATAAACTTGAGTATTAAATAAATTTAGAATCAATGCTTAAACGTGATATGCAAAAACCTTATTTTTCTCGAAAACCGCTAATTCCAAATTCCATCGAGACAAATTTGAAGTACCTTTTAAAATAAAAATAAGTAAAGTATTTAAAAAATCGGTTTTTAGCTCTGTAAAATGACACCTGTCAAAACTTTGGCCCAACGAGTGTGGTGGCAAGTCCGTTCCTGACTTCCCTGATGATGTAAAACATCTAATGTAGTACAGTTTTATGAGTCTCTATGGCATACACAAAATATTAAAATTTCATTAAATTATACGTGTGGGTTCAAAAGTTCCATCCAGAGGGGTTGTAGCTCTAGAACCATGTGCCGAACTACACTTGATACCGTCCTGCATGCAGCATTTAATTAAAATGCAACCTTAGTGCAAACCGAAGGTAAAACGGCAATAAGCAGAATTTAATCTAAAATTTGATACGGGTGCATATCCAATTATAAAGCGGCATTTACCAACTCGACAAATTTTGCATTAAATTTATATTCTCATGTTGTACCATGGCGCGTAATTGAATAGTATAATACGCTAGTGGTGGTTTCTGGGCAGAAAAAAGAAATAAATTAATAATAACGCTTGTTTCAGACAAATTCGAAAACAATTCCTAGTTTTTAAATAAAAAATGTATTAACCGGCAACATTGAATGACGGCAAATGAAAATCTTCTATAGCTTTATCTGACATGCAAAGTTCAAAAAACTTAAATACAAAGTAAAAATAAATTATTTGAAACAGACAGGTATTGGTACGATCAATAAAATTCTAATTCTGACAGAATAGCGAGAAGACTCCGAACAACGATGTGACCGATCGCTACGAACCCCCACCAACGTCTTGTGGATTATAGGTTCTACCGGATACAATTCGTTTTTGAGGACGCTGTTCTGCTTTCTTAATTGTAGAGAAAGCGCTTTACTGGAAACAAAATGCGTCGCATCGAGAAGACACAATTTATTTCTTAACAAAATTGATGTATTAAAAGTAGTTCATTAGTCAACAAGACTGTGCTGCAAACGCATCTAATTACTACCAATTAAAACGCTGTTCTAGCGAATCTGGAGGAATTGATATAACACTAAAGCGGGTTTGATCAGTGGCGTAGCCAGGTGGGGGCCAGGGGAGCGCCTGCCCCCCCCCGCCCCCCTCCTGCATGGCGCCCCTTGCCGCTTGGTGCCCGTATGCAAAATAAAAATATACTTTAATTACACCCTGTAACATTTATTGAAATTGATAATAATTTGGTATTCTATTATATTTATGTATTTTAAAAAACAAACACCATATTTTTAATAATAATAATAATAATAATAATAATAATAATAATAATAATAATAATAATAATAATAATAATAATAATAATAATAATAATAATAGTGGTTCTAGCGCCCCCATATATGTTCGCCCCTTCCGCCCCGCAAGGCTGGCTACGCCACTGGGTTTGATATACTAGCAATTTATTTAATATGGGTTAATACCAAATAAGCCATCAATACAAACCATGTCTTAGCCAACCTGTTGTATTAGATCATATTCCTCAGTACCTATACATCTTTATGTTTTCAGGATACCTACCTACTCTTACAAATAACTGATTAGATGATGTTGTTGTGAATTTTTTCTACCCCTATTTTAATGGGTACTGGATTCGCTAAGTCAATTCTATTAGGTACTAGGTACTTATTAACTTTACAATAAACACCTCAAAGGCCGATTGTGCCTTAAAAAGGCATTTCTGCTTAAGATAAATCGGGATTAAGTATTTTTGATAGATGAAGACTGATAAAAACGACATTTAGAACACAAAACTTAGATTCAGAAATTTACATAAGGCCTTCCTCGAAAAGAATCGGTTTTAGATTACATTGACTACTTAACATGCAACGTTTCTTTCGTCGTGTCGTTCGGAACATCAAGAATAGTTAATTGTCATATAAATTCATGAAGTTTATTGTCGTTACAAGTTAATCTTCGTTTTTTCATCTTTGCGACTCAAAAATCCGGAATTAAATTGATATTTTTACATAAGTTATCATAAAGAAACCGATCAAGCTTTTATAATATCGCTCACTGGGTGTAATAACGGCACATTAAAAAATTGTAAGTTTTGAGAAAATCAACAATTTGTAATCTGGAAATTAAATATATTGAGTTTTAAAGAAGCTGTGTTATTTAATTAGAAAACTAATAATAAATTATGTTGAATATTTAAGGTCGAATGGTATTACACTTTATTTTTTTATTCAAACTGTATATATATTTTTTAAATTGGAAAATATTAAGTTGTGCCATTGTTGACTTTTACGTACATACGTCACTTCATTAAATAAAATGGTCTATTTTAATAATTAATTTTGATTAAAAATATGTTTTTCTGTTTTAACAATATTTTATTGCAAAAAGGAACAGGAACAGGTTGAAAAATAAAATATGTTATTTATTTAGTTTGAGCAGGAACTAATAGTCCAGCTTTTAACAATAAATAACGACACATAAATAAAAAATTTACAATTGAAAAGGCAATACTGGCACAACTAAACTTATTCCACTAAAATTAGCAATAAAATATAAAATAATAACATGCAATATTGACACCACCTGTAATATGCCACTGTTGCATTATTAAAAATGTAAAATTGGTTCCAACTTATCGTATTAAAATTCAAGTGCCACTGTTGTCCACGTACTCGATCACAAAGGCGCGAAATTCAATAGTGACACTAGTGTCATCTAGCGAGTTCCACTAGAGATAACTTTATGCCACTATTGTTAGTGTAACAAATAAGGTATTCAAGGTAATATGGTATCACTTACTCAATATGACCAATTATTGAGATGTGCCACTATTGCACCCAGTGAGCGATATATTTTAAATATGTTTGGTATTCTGAGATAAATATATTATTAAATTGGCTAAAAGTAAATAAATTAAAATTAAACATTGCAAAATCTAAATGTAGGGTTATGGAGTATAATAGGGCTATAAATGTTGTAATTGATGGTGAAAAATTGGGATTAGTACAGTTTTAAATATTTAGGGATAATTAGTGATTCAAAATTAATTTTTTTTTTTATTTTGAAAGTATCATATCGAAGATTGCCGGAAAAGTAGGTTATTTTATAAGAATCAATTCTAATTTAAGTTTGTTTTCTAAAAGAAAACTGTATTTAATACTATTATATTGCAACATTTTCTTTATTGTTTTCCCATTTTATATTGTGCCAGTGAGGAAATATTTGACAAATTACAAATTTTACAAAATAAGGCAATGCGGATTATTTTAAATTGTGACAAATATGCAAAAATAAATTTTTTGTTAAAAAATTTAGATTGGTTGAATGTAAGAAAGTTAATTTTTTATTTAGTATGTATCTTTGTACATAAAATTAAAAATTATTTATTGCCTGATTGTTTAAAAAAAGTCTGTTCTTTTAATCATGACCATCATATTTATAAGACAAGAACTAATCAAAATTTTTATATGGATAGAGTGTCTAAAACATTAGCTTATAACTCCATTTTTCATAAAGGTTTGATAGAATATAATAATTCGGAAAATTCTATTAAATCTAAAATATCATTAAAACTATTTAAAAAAACTTTAAAATTACATTTAATTAGAAAATGATAATATAGTGTCCGCGAAAATAATTAAAAGAAAAAGAAAATATTGTGGCATATCGGACAAGTGTTTAAGGTGGGAGTATCAACATGCTTGCCAACCTATAACCTATTTCGCGTAGATTTATTTATGTTTTCTAGCTTTTATACAAAATTTAAAGAAAATCAGTAACGACTTGATATTCTATAGGTAATAATTGACATATTTAATAAATATCAAGGAATTTCATAACTTATTTTAGGAGAATTGTATAGCGAAAAATATCGGGTAAGATTTTTTTTTTACATTATTATGTCATTGTCACTCATTGTTCTTTCACTATACAATTCTCCCAAAATTAGCAATGAAATAAATTTATATTTTTGTAATATATCAGATACTACCTAAATAATGTACCGACGATATTGATTTTCTTTAAATGTTAGTTATTAAAATAATAAACTCAAAAAATCAACGCGAAATAGGTTATAGGTTGGCAATAGATTGAATGACGTTGAGAATTCAACCTTAACTATTTTTTATATTGGAATACACAGGAATCCAAGTTTAATGGATACCCTGGGGCAGGTAGACCACGACGGCTGTTTCGTCCTTGTTAGGACTCTACGGGCTGCCATAACCCAAGCAATTCCAAAAACGACGAAAAAATGTACTAAAAGCATTCTTGCAAAATCAAGGCGGCCATCAATACACAGTAGCACCATCCCAGCGGAATTAACTCCAATATAAAAGGCAGTTACACTGATAATAATAGAAAGGTAGACAACTAAATAAACCACGAAGTGCATCACAATCTAGTATGGGAAACGCTATTTGCGTTTTCACCGAAAACATCTGCCATTTTGCAGACCAGAAAACAGATCAACGCTTGCACCCACCAGAATGCGCGCAATCCGTGCAAAAAATGGCAATAAAAATGTGAAATTAATTTTTCGCGCCATCTCTGTAAATAAAGCCAGCAAAAAATTTAATATGATTTAAGAATTTTCGGTTTTTTTCGAATATCTTCGGAAGTACTCGGAATTTACCAAATTTTTTGACGGCATGTTAATCGTTGTTAAATTGCGCAACTTTGTCCCTATTTTACCTATCTAACCGTTTACGAGATCCCAATGGCGGAGCGTCGAATTTGCAACCCCCTGTATAAATAGCAACCATAGAACTTTTAACTACTGTCGTACTAATTTAAATTGAAAACAAAAACTGTAACTTCTGTATTATTTATTTTGTATTTTTGTATAAATTACATTTTTAAGCAAGCTCTTGACAAGCACCTTTCTTAACAATATTTAAATTACTCCTTTCTAGTCTTGCCCCTTCAAAAACACATTCGCTGTCGTATGTTACCCCATCTGATCCACAGACTGGATTGTATATCATTGGACACATCCTTATAGGAGAAGACTGGGCACTTGAATCAGTACTTGAAACAGCTTGAAAAATTGTAAATACTAGGAACACTACGGTAGCTTTCATTTTAACAAAATGTTTATTGAACGGACGTAGGAAGGTATTTTGTTCTAAAACTATACCTTTAAAAATTTTATTAATGATTGCTGCATGATCAGATTAATTTATTGAACGCATCTAAAAATAAATAGCGATAAAATTGATTAAATAATTATCGTGATACGAGGGATCCTAATTTTTGTGTTTCCTGACAGACACATTCCAAGCAAAACAACAGTTATTGTGTTCGTTATTTTGAGAGTAAAGCAGTGGCGTAGCTTGACGGCGCCGGCGCCGGTTGGCAAGAGTTACTGTGGCGCCTTAGGCGTAGAGAAAAATCTCCTTTCTGTTCGAGTAATTTTTTTTTGGTGCATTTGACCTCTTGTAAACGCCATCCGGGGACATACTAGGTATTAGATTTTAATTTGACTATGATTTTTGTAATATTTATAGTCGCATAATAATAAAATTCAGTCAAGTCAAAACTCAAGTCATATAATATATTTATTTAGAGAAATTCAAAAATCAGGACTTAAATTCTTACAAAAAAGTCGTAAAACTCATCTTAACTTAGCATACCTACTAATATTGGCTAAAAAATTACATTTCCTATAACTTAGGTATTAAACTTATTATTTAACTTATATTATATTATGTAATATTACATAATATTACGTACAAAAAGTATTTCTAATACATATTAGAAGTACTTTTTGCGGTTCTATATGCTAGCAAAAAAGACTATTACTTTATCAAAGTTTATTTTCTTTTGCGCACTTCTTTTCTATGCTTAGAATAGCTAGATTGCCTAAACGCTCCTGACTGACACTATTTCTTTAAAAAAATTAATAAGCTTAAGTCTAGAAAACGATCTCTCGGCAGAAGCGGAAGTTACCGGAAGAGTTAAAAATATTAATAATGCGGTACACACATCTGGAAAGTTTGATGAGCTGGTATGATATTTACAAAATATAAAATCAACCAGCTCTTCTATTGTTGAAAATGGATTTAAATTTTTACATAAGGCTAAGCGAAAACTGACAATTTCGGTGTCAAAATTGTCAGTTAAGTTATCGTCGTATTTATTTTTCAGTAGCAGTGACCAAAAATGAGGGCCAAGGAATTTAAACCTATCAATAACATTTTGAAAACCAGAAAGTCGTTTTTTTAACTGGAATGACGCAATGTCTAAAATATTATTAAATGTAATTTTTTTGAATTTTTCTTCTGTTGTAAATTGACTATCAATATATAATATATTTACACTGTTTTAATTTACCCCGTAGGTGCCTCGTAAGTCGTTATCAACAAAGCATTAATATCAGGTTGCTAGGGAAATAAATTATAGAAATTTAATAGTTGACTTTTATATGACAGATGTAAAACTTGACAACGGAATAAACGATAATAAAATTATTTTTGTAACAATTTCCTGAAAGTGTGTTTTACGTCCCTTAAATGGAAGTCAGTAGCAGCAGTGATGATGAAATTCATAAAAAATACACTTGAATAATATAAAAACTTATTTTTATATATAGTATGTCATTACTTACAGCACTAGCGCGGTAAGGTGATACTTACCGCGCTCAAATCAGTCGCTTCTAGATAAATTAAATTAAATTAAAGCGATGGTAGACCCTTAATTCTCCCCTGACCAACACGGTGTTATAAAATTAGAATTTTTAATAAAGTTAATATTGGCACCATCGTCATGAGCGCTTAGCCCGACTTGTATCTATGTGATTAATGGCTTTACTGAGCTTAGCTTCCAACGTGACTAAATCCTCTTACCAGGGGGGTTTGCGCTCTGGCAAGTTGGCTTTTCATGTAAAATTCTTTATTTTTATAGGCCGCCCTTCCTACTGCAAAATCGTTCCCATGTCGAATAAAAAAAACTCCTAAAACATTTACTACTTAAACAATGGAGCGGAGTGAATGAACTTTGTTTGCGAAGTGTCATTATTCGAATTATACAATGTCATAGTAATAAGGTCACTCAGTCTCATTGGAGCATTATTTTTTTTATTAGTTTTATTAAACCTACCTCACAAATCTAAGACTGCTACAAAATGTACAACCATAATAAAAATAAGCATATCATTATAAATCCAATCTACCACTTAAACTTTAGGATGATGATGTAAGGATAACAGCGAGCTTAAAGCCATCTCCTTCTAGCTTATCTGAAACTTTGAAAGTGTGTCTGATGGTAAACAAATGGCTTTTTATGAATGAAATGTTTTGTCTCCTTTATTACATACATGTCTGTGTATAGAGCCTTGCGGCGTGCATTATTCTTTATTTCTAAATAATGTTGATAAATATGTTTAAAAAAATTATATTTCTTCCAATTATTTAAAGAATTCCAAAGCCTTCATAGGTTGTTACTGTGTTTATTTAATGTCTAGTGCATTATTCCGCATTCTTGCACCAAAAAAGATCCTTAGTGTTAAAAAGTACACTATTTCAATAAAGCTAAGTAGACTGCATCCTAAGAACAAGCTGAAGATTCCTCCAATTTGAACTAAAATTTTTTTAAATATTGTTAATTTAATATTATTAATGTAAAAGATGACAGAACTATAAAAAAAAGAGAAAGTGAAAACTAAATTATAATTCTAAGGCTACTGTCTTAAATACTATCCATGTGCAATGTAGCTTGATGACTCCGCCTACGTGCTTATTGGAGTGTGAAGTTTGAGGTGTTTGTTTTGAACAAGGTCCATACATGTTCCGCTATACCTGATCTCGAAGTCAAGGGGATTTCTGAAAAGATTAGAAGGATAACCAAAAACTAAAATATCAAAACAGTCTTCAAATCCGGAAATAAGCTTGGGAGCCCCCCCTCCCCCCCCCCCCCGTAATGAAAACACAAAAAATGGTATCTTGTTGTATCAAATTGCTTGTGAGTGCGGCGAATCGTACATTGCAGAAACAAAAATACCTCTTCCCGTACGTGTTAAAGAACATCTGAAACATACTTAAAGAGGTGAAACTTCGAGATCAGGTATAGCGGAACATGTATGGGCCAACCAACATAACATACAGTGGCAGTGGCGGCTCGTGCCATTTTAGTGAAGTAGGGCCAGGCAAACCCTTAGCGCCGCAGGAAAAAAAATTTTGGGTGCCACGCCCTTTTTTGTTAATAGTTCTTACTTTTGAAGTAGGAAAAATAAGCAAAAAGGCACCTAATTTAATTTATGAATTTACAATCATATCTTGAATATACCTAAACACGATAACAAGTTGAAACACACAAGCAATGTCAGTGGTTTCATCTGCGATAACAGCGGTAAACGGAGAGTCCTTTATTTTTTTTATGACTTCATCATGATACACATCTAACATACAGTCCAGAAGTTCATTTTGTATGGTTTTTGATGTTCCTTTAAATACTTTCGATTTTTCAATATGATCTTTAAGAGTTTTGTCTAATTCTGAGCTGAAATTTATTAATTCACGAAATACGCCCCTATTTTCCGACGTCTCTTTTTCGTCATGACCTCTCAAAGCCAACTCAAATGCACCACAAAACCGAGCGCAGTTTATAATTTGGTTTAATAGGTATCTGTTTTTATCAATTTGTTCGTTTTTCTTTATTATTTCATTGTGATATGCAGAATTTAATTGAGTTTTAATGTTAATTTTACCAAGCATACTGAAATTAAATATATTGTTTAAATGTACCTTCGATTTTTCATGTGTCTTCATTTTGTCTCAGAAATGGACCAAATCATCTGTACCTTTTTGGGACCAAGTTTGCTTCCCACCAAATAAAACACACATAAAACAAAATAGTCTATTAGATTCATCACAGCCGCACACCCAAGTATTTTTTCCATAAAGTTTCCTTTAAAAATCTAATAGTATTCATTACTTATGTATTTCTAAAATAAAAAGTTCGTTAACCCTACATTAAATCAGCCGGCCGAACGAAACCAAATCGAGACGCGACGCGAACATCAGCTGTTTGAAACGTCTAACATCAAACGGTCAAACGAAGAGAGCCTGGCTACCCGCCGGGATTTTTGCCTGCTTGCATTCAAGGTCATTTTTCAACGTTTTTTATTGAGGTGATGGCGTTTCGTCACCTCCCGTGTGCCTCGTCGTGCTTGGCGCGAAAGCTACGTTACCGTTTTACGCATAATCGCTTCCTTTTAGATGGAAATTTGCACCCGGCTGTGTTCCATTTTTAAATTATTTTGCTAATTGCTTTAAAAACGAGAATATTAATTTTAATAGGTTTTGGTAATTTGTAAAGGGCAGGACGCTAGACAGGAGGGCAGGTAGTGCCATGGCACTGTGGCTCTACCCCACGAGCCGCCAATGTACAGTGGTCAAAAGCCAAGGTTTTGGACACCACGGAACAGCACGGGAGAAATCGAGAATTCAAAGAAGCGGCTCTCATGAATGAAAATACCCATATATTTATTTATTAAACCAAGTATAGATATCCCCAATATCTGGAACCCTCTTCTTGTCCAAAACCAACAGCTCAAACTTCACACTCTAATAAGCACGTAGGCGAAGGCATCAACATCAAGCTTCATTACACATGGATAGTATTTAAGACAGTAGCCTTAGAATTATAATTTAGTTTACTCTTGAAAACGGTTAGAGATACTAACTAACCGAAACGTTGTGTTAAGTAACAAAATAAAGACAATGGAAGTCCGACAGGGTAATCTTTTTGATATTATTCCATTGTCTACCACTTTCAAACAAACATTTTTTGGGTCTGTTGAAAGGCCAGAAAAAAATTTCCCCGACGAGAGGACCCTTACTACAGGCGCTGTTTTAATAACACAGGTCATATGAGGATTAATCATTCTACTTTTTTTTATAATCCTGTGGTCTTACTAACAAACTAACAACTGTATTGTATATACAATTACATGTGTTTTGAAACGCTTATTTTTTCAAACTAAATTCACTTACCTATTAAATCTAAAAGCGAAAAGATTAATTTTCTAGCGTATATCTTGTCGGGAAACACTATAAACATTTCAAACGTTCCTGGTCCAATAGGGAATTCATATTCTCTTATTATTTCAGATTCCCGAAAGATGTCCACTTCGCAGTTTTGCGGACAAGGAGGACAAATATGCGTATCGTTCAATTTAAGAAATAATAGAGCATCTAAAAAATATAAGAAACATTTTTAACTACTTTTCACTAAATTATTCGGCTTTTTCGAAACACAACCTTGATAATAATTGTTTAACTGAAAGACGTTCGAGCCTATAAGTAACAGAAAGTAGACTGCATAATAGGCTGTATAAACACTATATTATCTCTAATGGAGTTTTGGTTTTAATAGGTTGTCATCCACTAATTTTAGTTGGCAGCATCATTCCAACTGACGGTAATATGGTATAACTTTAAAAATAAAGGGGTATTTTATTTGAATTTAATGCTACTGTAAATTCCATATTGGCAAGCTGAAAGACCCTGATGGTTTAACAACAGCTCTGTAGGTCCAAATGAAATTTCTCAATGGACCAACCAACAAGCAATTAAAATAGGACTCGACACTACCAATAAAAAAGTTACGAACCCCTCGTTAAGAGCTACGGATGTGTCAGGAAGCGAGAAGCGAGGTCTATGAACAAAACATAAAAAACCTCACCTGCCATTCAAGTGCTTATTTAATTTCAAGCTACCTAAACATGGATAAAGAACACCACAAAGAAATTATTGAAAAAATTAGAGACACCCGTAGTTGCAGTCATCAGTTATCGGAGATTCCGCAAACTGTTGAACAAATGAGGATCACCCCAAATTGCAGTTACCCGTTATCGGATATTCCGTAACCCATCAACAGCATAGACTCAATTATGACCACCCACTCCAGCCAATCCATCAATTCAGGAAGACAAAATAATAATAATTACCATAATTGCACCAGCAGCTATATATTATAATAACAATATAATAATAAAAAGTTTATTCAAACATTTTTTTACATTTAATGTTAATATATATTTTTTTTGTATAAACTTAATTCCGAAACTCAGAAGTAAAATACTTGTATTGAGTTAACTATAATAATAAGTTAAATATAAATTTAAAGTTAAATAATAATATAATATTTATTGTAAAGAATATATTTCATAATTCAGACACACATATATTATAACATAAAACGAACATGACAATATTTTATTTGTATTTTATATCACTATAATATACGAAGATACAATACGTTATGTATATAATATATTTATTATTTATATTCTTTATTTTATTCATTATTTATTAATGACGTTCTTGAATATATCTCTTGGATTAGATAATATCCAATTTTTAATTTTATTTTTATAATTATTTAACGATTTAATTATTTTAATTGACTTTGGTAGCATATCAAAAATATATGGATTGATGTTCAAAAAATGTTTGTATGTTATTGTTCTGTTTACTCTATTTTTATATGTAATAGTATTTTTTTGACGAGTTTCATGTGTGTGATTAATATAATTTATTATATTTTTATGTTTAAAAATATATATTAACATGTTGTAAGAAAATATTTGTTTAATATCCATTTTTTTGCTATCTTTAAATGGTAAATCTGAAGAATATTGGTGGTCTTTTTCGTAAATAATTTTTAAAATGTATTTTTGAATAGTTTCAATATTATTAAGATAATTCTTATTTATGCCTCCCCATCCTAGTATTCCATAATTTAAATGTGTTTGTACTAAAGAATAATAAAGTAGTTCTAATTCTTTTATATTTAAAAATTGTTTAAGATGTTTAAATTTTGGTATAAGAGTTCTTATTTTTTTATAATGTAGTCACTATGTAAATCCCATTTTAAATGCTTATCAAAAATTATTCCTAGATATTTAATATTTTCACCTTCCTTTATGTTAATATTATTATTGCATTATATTGGACCAATATTTGGAAGTTTATTTTTGTATGAAGTAAATGGAATGTATGTTGTTTTGTTATAATTTATAGTTAATAAGTTTTTATTAAACCAGCTGCTTATTTTTATAAAATCTTTTTCAATAGTATTTTTTAAAATATTCCAATATTTATAAAAAATTATTTTACTTAAGGCTACTAAAAATATTTAAATTACCTTTATAGTGGGATAAACAGTACATTCCTGTCATATTACAAATTGGTTCGCCTTCTAAAAATACCAGATGTAAGTCAATATTGATGGTATAACAAAAATACATTAAAATGTGTCCTGCTGAATCCCTGAACGTTATATGGCAACGATAGAACAGCAACCAGTGTATGATGGTACAAGAAACTTTATACACTGAGAAAAATGCCTTCTATTTCTTATAAGAATTCACATACTCTTTATACAACTGTTTAATACTAGGTGATAGCAACGCGCTTTCCCACTGTAAGAAAACGAAAATCGCTAGACCGTTGTGTATCACGGTAATTTAGCTAATATGAATTAGGAGTTAATGCTACCATAGAATGATTTACAGACCCTATTGCTCTAAATACTCACAGTAATTATCAAGTACCGTAGGTCACAAAAATTAAATGGCTTCCAGCGTGTTATTGTTCTTGTTGCTTAACATTGTATATGATTGTCTATTATTATGCAACATGGTTTACTGAGATAGTTAAAATCGTCCATAGATTATAAAGTCTGAATTGTGCGAAATATGAATCTTCTATTGCTTTATCTGACATGACCTAAATACAAAGTAAAAATAAATGAATTCAAATTCAGACAGTACAGCTAGAAGATCAACAGTACAACTAGAAGAACAACGATGTGAGCTGCGCAACAAGTACGTTACAACTAATACTAGGGCGCGCGGCGTTTGCCGATCGCTACGAACCCCCACCAATGTCATGTGGATTATAGGTTCAAACGGATACAATTCGTTTTTGGGGACGCTGTTCTGCTTTCTTAATTGTAGAGAAAGCGCTTTACTGGAAACAAAATGCGTCGCATCGAGAAGACACAATTTATTTCTTAACAAAATAGCTGTATTAAAAATAGTTCATTATTCAACAAGACTGTGCTGCTTATGGAACTGATTACTACCAATAAAAACACTGTTCTAGCAAATCTATAATTGATAGAACACTTAAGCAGGTTTGATACACTAGCAATTTATTTAATATGGGTTAATAAAAAATAAGCTATCAATACAAAAATGTCTTAGCAAACCTGTTGTATTAGAACATTTTCCTCAGTGTATGTACCAGAGTTTGATTATTAAATCATTTTTAACTTACCTAGTCGTCTGTAATAATATGGTGTACAATTACAATATTGTAGAGCAATCTTAATTCGGCATTCAAATTTACACAAATTGTGACTATAAGCAGGAACATGCTCTAAAGGATATTCATTTGCTTCGTGGGTCAACCGGCAATTTTTTTGCTAAAAAGCATAGACATATACCTTTAAATGAGCAAATGGCATATTTATGACCTTGCGCATGTATGTGTACTGGGCTTTCTTTACATGCCACTTTCGTGATTATAATTTGCTGATCTAAAGGTCATAAGTAATATTTAATTATTTTTTTTTGTATTTAACTCGATAAAAAAATGCTTCATTGATTCCTCAAAGAATTTTCCCTTACCTGTACAGATAACGATTTAACGTCGTTGTGTACCGTAACAACTTCAGCTTCATACTTTGAATGTTTGAAATAAAATCCTTCTACCCTACTTCTTTTTTCGGTAATATCCACAACTTCATTAGCTGAGTGAAAATAAATCTAAAATATGATCGGTAATAGAAATTATTCACTGGGCAAAGGTTTTTTATAATAAAATGCTATCTACACCACCTAAATCCAAGACAATTTGTGATAGTGAATCTAAGTATATTATAGTGTACCCGAAAATGGTGCCGATAATATTGCCACCTCGGCAACTATATACATATTAGAGATAGAAATGTAGTTCAAAAGGGGAAAAGTTTTAGTCAATTATGTTAGCAGTTTATTGGTGCTTGCGGCTCGATTCTAGTTCTTTTTGTTTTTTAGATAATTTGAATCAAATAAAATGTGGCATTTCCTTAGATCGGTTGTAACTTGTCATCATCACCGGCCCGCAACTGTCCACTGTGGGATAAAGGCCTTTCCTTCTGTTTTCCATGCACCCCTGTCTTTTGCCAGCTGAAACCAGTGTCGTCCTACGTGTTGCTTAATGTCATCAAGCCATCGTTTTTGGGGTCTTCCCCTGCTCCAGTTAGTTTCTCTGGGCCTCCAATGAACGAGTCTTGCAGTCCATCGGTCATAGTCCTGTCTAGCTACATGTCCAACCCACTGCCATTTCATGCGTGCTGTCTCGGATGTCCTCATTTCTTATCCTTTGTCTAAGAGTTACTTCCAGCATTCTTCTCTCCATAGCTCTTTGCGATTTTCTTAATCTATCGGCGCTTTTTTCTGTCATAGTCGCAGTCTCCAGTCCATAAGTAGCCACGGGCAAAACACAGGCGACGTACACTTTTCTTTTTAGACACATAGGGATGGTTTGGTTTTTGACGACCGAAAGCGCACCAAGATAGTCCAATTCTTCTTGATATTTCTGTGGTCTGGTTTTCTTTTCCAAGCTGCAATGAGTGTCCAAGGTAGACATAGTGGTCAACATTTTCGATTATCTGATTGTCTATTACTATTTGTGTGTTAGTTTGGGTCATCATTTTTATTTTGTTCAAGTTAATTTTTAGACCCACTCGACTAGATGCTTGGTTTAATTGATGTAACATAATTGTCAGTTCATCAGCATCGGTGCTTATCAGGACAATATCATCGGCAAACCTTAGGTGATTTAAATATGAGCCATTGATCTTAATTCCTTTATTCTCCCACTCTAAGTTTTTAAAGATATCTTCCAATGCCGCTGTAAATAACTTTGGCGATATGGTATCACCCTGACCCTCTGCTAATTGGAATTTCTTCGGTCTTGGTGTCCGGGTCGATCTGGACCTGTAGCGTTGCGATTTTATAAATATTTTCTATTAAGTTGGAATATCTGTAGTCAATTCTAGCTGCATCTACTGATTTTAGGAATGCCCACATTTTAATAGTGTCAAACGCTTTCTGGAAGTCTACAAACGCTAAGTGTATTTGAATATTATACTCATTTGATTTTTCAATCAGAAGTTTCATGGATTGCAAATGATCTATAGTGCTGAAACCTCTTCGAAATCCGGCCTGTTCAACTGGCTAGTATGAATCAAATTTGATTGTTAGTCTTTTTTTATTATTCTTGTGAGTAGTTTGTATATGTGTGACAGAAGGCTTATTGGGCGATAATTTTCAATATTTGTGCTGTTTCCCTTTTTAAACAACAGGATCACTTCAGAATTTTGCCATCTTTTTGGTATTTTGCCTTCTTCCAAACATTTGTTAAATAATATTTTTAGCGATCTTAGTACTGTGTCGCCGCCCATTTTCAACATCTCACTCGTTAACCTGTCTTCGCCTGCTGGAGCCTTGTTATTTTTCATTTGCTGTAGTGCGGAGCGGATCTCGTTTGTCGTAATCTCCGGTATTTCTTCTGAACCCACATTAAGCACCTTTGGTCTTGGAGTGTCTGGCTTTGGAACGTTTGACGAATATAGATTTTTATAGAACTCTTCTACCACCCTAACATCTGTCGTCTATCCGAGATAACTACGTCTCTTTCGTTTTTCATTTTTGTTATGTTCTGTCTGCCTGTAGAGATTTTTGTTCTAAGTACTCGCATATTGGCATTTTTTTCGATTATTTGTTTTATTATTCTTGTATTATATGATTTATATGCCCTAATATCCTTTCGAATTTCTCTTCGAACGGTTTTATTCAAGTTGGCATGTTCAACTGAGTCTTTTTTGGTTTGCCGTCTTTGTTTAATTAAGTCTTGAGTTTGTTGACTAAGTTTACTCTCTTTGTTTTTTCTGATATTAGCACATAATTTTTTCGTTGTTGTTTGGATGTCCTGTGTGATCTTTATTGAAAGGTCATTTATGTCTAGGGTGGTCATATTTTCGATTGACTCTAGTTTTTTTTCTAGCTCTTGTTGAAATCGGCCTCTTTGTCTCAGCAAAACATCCGTAGTTGGAAAGACTGAACTAGTAACTATGTTATATTCCAATAGTTTTTAAATCTGTAAACAAATTTTTATGGCAACTTTTTCGTATATGGGTATTTCTATTTTAACTCTAAATTACAACAAAAAAACAAGAAAATATTTTGCTTTCAAATAATCACTTGGTTACGTCGTTAAACATTTAATGTTACCTTCCAATTATTTATTGAAAACAATGATGAAAGTTGGGTTTCTTAAGCATTTTTATTGGCAATGCAAGGACAAAATTCTTAAAGTCGCTAAAAATGTCACCTCTGTCCCCTTACACAATGTTTAGATTTCTTGAATATCAATCTACTGGAACACATACATCTATATATATTTTTTGTTAAAAATTATTATCATATAGAAATTTTATTATAATTTTAGTAAATTTTATTAAAATAGTAAAAATAATCGTAGAAATTGGCCAGTTTTATTAATATTTTTAATTTTGGGAGAGATTTTTGTTTTCATTGAAACAATATAAGTACAATCTTATGACAGTTAATATTATGGATACAGTTTCGTCAGTAAATGGTGGCGAATTTAATTCTATATCCAAAAAGTTAAGATAAAATTGTTTTGAAGCAAATAAACAATGGGGACAGAAGTGACCAACAAAGGGACAGAAGAGACAAAAATATTCTATGAAATATTTATTCATTATTTCATTAAACGTGAACACAATAATGAAAGAAACATAGTAATTTAACCATTAAAAATAAATGAACTAAAAGATAACAAAAAATTACAGCAAATCAGCATTTATGTTAAACTTAAGTAATTCACGTCCATACTTCTCCGGCTCGGCTCTGTGAGTTTTCCTATGATGTTCTCGTAATTAAATTCCAAAATATCAGCAACATCTGGAAAACCATAAATGTATCCTTCATAATCTCTTGTTGCGTTTTTTCTTAAAAATGTCCGTTCAAATTTTTGTCCTGTTGTTAATACTTGACATAATATGTAGGTAAAACAGAGGTTTGGAACCTTGTTTTGAACTTTTGAACCATTTTTTTCTTTGTTCTTTCTGCTCACGAAAAGATATTTCTGTTATAACTTTAATTTTTTTCAGTATTTTTTTTTCATAATAAAGTTCTCTTTCCTTGTTTTCTTTTTTTTCGCGTTCTTTTCGACGTTTTTCTTCAGTAGAAATAGTGAGTTTTTAAAATTTTAGTCCTCTCTTTTATAGCTTGATATTTTAATTTCTTCGCTTCGCATTATCGGTAGAATCAATTGTTGTTATATTTTTGGATCTGCAATCTGACTTTCCCTTTTACCAAAGCTTTTTGATCCTGCTGCCTCTACTGGTAATTTCTTTTTTAATGGCACATAAGATGGAGAATTCTCTTCCTTTTGCTGTCTTTGCTTCTTCTTCTCATAGTATCTTTGTCTTTCTCTCTGCTTCTTTTCTACATACTTAGCTTTTTTTCTTTGTTTTCTTTCATTATACGCTTCATCATTTGTAGTTTGCCAATTAAACCATTAACATCAATGATAGTTTTTCTTTTCCCCGTAGAGTCCATATTCTAAAACAAAAAAAATGCAGTTGAAACATATTTTAATACTAACTTGAAATACGATTTCATTGTTGATCCTGTTAACTCATTTCAATACTAAGCTGACATGTTATAATTTTGTTTGTTGACCCTCTTAATACATACATTATATAAAATAATCAGTTTACCTATAGCTTAGTTTACATTTAGTGATGCAAATGTGATACATTTTTTTGTCACCTATGTCCCTCCAAGTCACTTCTGTCCCCTTTACACAATTGAGGCAAAAGGGGACAGAAAAGACGGGGACAGAATAGACATTTTTTTCATTTTTTTCTTTAATAAAAAAGGTTTGGTCATGTTTTAGAGTTGTTTACATTTTAAGTTTCTTGCTTTTGCATACATGCATCGTAAAAACAATAAAAAGCAACAAATTAATGAAGTAAATACATTTTTGCCAAGGGACAGTGAAGACTGAATAATAGATTTACTTACCTTTTTAAGATTTTGCACTTTTATTTAAGGAAAAACAAAAACTATTGCTCAACAATAACATATCACACTAAGCAATGAAGGTTTACTGAGTGGTTTTAATCTACCTTCCTGAAAGAAGCGCCATCTACGGATGAGCTACAACTTGACAAATGCCAAGAGACAGAGGTGACGGAAAACGCTGGGGACAACTTGTTGTTTAAGGAATATGGACCTATAATATATAGATTTATAAATGATAGGGCAATTTTGCGAAGTAAACACTCCTAAAATTATTTTTCTTATAATATGTGAACGTTTATATACATACATTTTTAGCTGGCAAAATAGGTTAGTATGACAAGTTTTATCAGTGGGGACAAGGGACACAAGTGACAATTTAACTTTTGCTATTTAATTTAAACTGTAACCTTTGTAAAAAACTATGATTTTAATATGGTTCCAATTACCAACCAGTGTGTATTTTATATTAAAAATTAAACATAAATCAAATAATAAACTTACATCAGCATCCCCTTTTAGCGCAATTTTTACTGACAGTGATGCCATAACATTTTTCGTGTAATAAATTGGCTCGTAACCATGGTAAGGAGTAGAAAGGGTAAAATATCTACAAACATAGAATTGGATATTGCTTTTATTTTGTCATATTAACAGGTCTATCAATGAAGAATTTTTATTAAAATAAATAAGTAATAATTAAAAAAGTTTTCAAAAAGCCTTTAAAGAAAGCCTAGGCTGTGAATATATTGTGTTATAGAAGGTAATATGACGTCCGCGAAAATAATTAAAAAGTGAATATTGTGGCATATCGGACAAGCGTGTAACTGTTTTTTATATTGGAATACACAGGGATCCAAGCACAATGGATACCCTGGGGCGTGTAGACCACGACGGTCGTTTCGTCCTTGTTAGGACTCTACGGGCAGCCATAACCCAAGCAATCCCGACAACGGCGGTAAGATGTGTTAAAAGTCTTTTTGCAAAATCAAAGCGGTCATCAATACACAGTAGCGCCATCCCAACGGAATTAACTCCAATATAAAAGGCAGTTACACTGGTAATATCGAAAGGTAGACAACTAAATGAACCACGAAGTGCATCACAATCCAGTCTAGGGAACGCTATTTGCGTTTTCACCGGAACATCTGCCGTTTTGCAGACTAGAAACAGATCAACGCTGGCACCCACTAGAATGAGCGCAATCCGTTTAAGAAGAGCCATAAAAATGTTTAGAAGATAATAAAGTGTCCGCCAAAATAATTAAAAAGTGAATATTGTGGCATATCGGACAAGCATGTACCTGTTTTTTATATTAGATTGATTGCCGCTATAATTTTGCAAAAAGTCTTTTAATACATTTTATTACTCTGTCGGGGTTGCTTGGGTTATGGCTGCCCGTAGAGTCCAAACAAGGACGAAACGGCCGTTGTGGTCTATCCGCCACAGGGTATCCATTGCGCTCGGATCCCTGTGTATTCCAATATAAAAAACAGTTACACGCTTGTCCGATACGCCACAATATTCACTTTTTAATGTTGCGTTATTATAAATGAATGAAATTAATTAAATTTTAGGCAAGACATAATAGGAATATTTTATATACAGGGTGTTCGAAAAATAGACGGAGATATTTTAGAGGGTAATTCCTTGTTAAAAAATATGAAAAAAAGTTTCTATAAACATGGGTCCGGAAATGCAGGGTTTTCAAGGTACAGGATGTTAAAAAAATAGAAATAAAAAATGAAATTATTAATTAAATTAAAAATACTTACTCGATGCTGTTGAAATTTGGCAATGATATTTGTTGTATTAAGAGGCTAATTTACCCCTAAATAGATAAAAATGATTGAGTCCAGTGGCGTCCCGGGGGGCACCTTAGCGAATATTATTATCAAAAAAATTTACGCCACTGTCTTTTTTGTAGCTTTAATATTTTTTGTTTAATTAAGCATCTAAAGATACAACTTCTTTGCCTCTTGCATTTTTTTCCTATCTCACTTCATTTTCGAGAAAAAAAAATAAAAACCGTTTTATTGTATGTCATTGGACAAAAAAATACAGTGGCGTACATTTTTTTGATAATAATATTCGCTGAGGTGCCCCCCGGGACGCCACTGGACTCAATAATTTTAATCTATTTAGGGCTAAATTAGCCTCTTAAAACAACAAATAGCATTGCCAAATTTCAACAGCATCGAGTAAGTATTTTTAATTTAATTAATAATTTCATTTTTTATTTCTATTTTTTTAACATCCTGTATCTTGTAAACCCTGCATTTCCGGACCCATGTTTATAGAAACTTTTTTTCATATTTTTTAACAAGGAATCACCCTCTAAAATATCTCCGTCTATTTTTCGAACACCCTGTATAATCATCTATAACCGCGTAGAAGATATTTGGACATACTCGGCCGTCATGTATTATGGCCAACATATTCTCGTATAAATACATAAACGAAAACAACGCAAAACATTTTAAAGTTTATATCATACCCAGGAGTAAAGTAGATGCCCACATCGGGGTTTATAGCCATGCAGGGACCATATTCTGTAAAAATTCTTAGAACGGGCCTTACTTGGTTAAAGGGCAAACCTACTGGAGAAACAGAAAAACTACCCTTTGACGGTAATTCCAACATCCAAATTACACGGTCTAAAACCTGGAAATAAAAATCGTTCCTATTTATTCCTATTTTATTTAATAATTCTACAAGTTGCAGTATGGCTTGTTGCAAATTAGATAACAATATTATGAGCTTAATTAAAATGAGCTAGACAGGTCAGTAAACTAGAAGTGGTTAATGCTGTTTCTTTTATTGTATTGAGATTTGAGGAGTTAGAATGGCATATACAGTGTCCGCAAGAAAGTTCGCATCAAATGGGATTTTTTTTTATTATTAGGTATAGGTAAAAATTGAAAAAGCAGTTAGTTTTTGCTTACCTAAAAACCAAAAATGACGTATACTGAAGCAGCTGCATGACTTGCGTTACTTGTCAAATTTGACATTTTTAATAAAATAGGTTCAAAAATGCCCTTATCTATCAAAATATCGAAAAACTTTATTCGAGAAAGTGGTTTATTTAGGTATTTTTAGTCTCTGTACGAAATTTTGACGGTCTAATACAATTTTTATTTTTTGCCAGATTCTTGAAAATTTTTATCAACCCTCGTAGATTAACTTTTATACATCGATGTAAAACCATTTGCCTTTACTTCATTTGTAATCTTAATGCAATTTTGTGTAGAATTTTTGTTTCCAATTATTTATTTTGCTTCAAAAACTGTTTGATGCAAAGTTTATCTAATTACATCAGTTTTGCCAAAACCGACGTTTCTTATTTTTATTAAGTTAGTAAACAGATGTACAAAAAGAAAATATTAGGAAGGTTTCGTTGCAATTTTACTTAATTAATATTAAATTAAATTAATTATTTTAAACTATATTTTTGTTGAATAAAATGTTTCGAGCGATTAATATTTATTCTTTTTGATCCAATATTAATTAAGTAAAATTTCAACGAAAGCTTCCTAATATTTTCATTTTGTATCTCTGTTTACTAACTTAAGAAAAATGAGAAACGTCGGTTTTGGCAAAACTGATGTAATTAGATAAACTTTGCATCAAACATTACATACTGATCAATAACAATTTCAGTTTTTGAAGCAAAATAAATAATTGGAAACAAAAATTTTACACAAAATTGCATTAAGATTACAAATGAAGTAAAGGCAAATGGTTTTACATCGATGTATAAAAGTTAATCTACGAGAGTTGATCAAAATTTTCAAGAATCTGGCAAAAAATAAAAATTGTATTAGACTGTCAAAATTTCGTACAAAGGCTAAAAATGCCTAAATAAACAACTTTCTCGAATAAAGTTTTTCGATATTTTGATAGATAAGGGCATTTTTGAACCTATTTTATTAAAAATGTCAAATTTGACAGGTAACGCAAGTCGTGCAGCTGTTTCAGTATACGTCATTTTTGGTTTTCAGGTAAGCAAAAACTAACTGCTTTTTCAATTTTTACCTTTACTTAATAATAAAAAAAAATCCCATTTGATGCGGACTTTCTTGCGGACACTGTATGTGACCGATTTAAATGATTCTTTTTAACACACAATAATACAAATCAATACGTTAACTAATACTGACATGGTAAACCTTATCGTTATTTACCTCCATGTATTGGTGAGGTGATAAATATTCCTTTTTAGTTCCTGAAGCGTAATCTCCATACTCGTAATAATCAAAATAGTTTCTAAAAGCCAAATCTCTAAGATACTCGAGGAACTGTTCATATTCAGTTGATAGGATTTCATCGGGCAACTTTAAATCACTAAAAAAATATATTGCCAGAATATATCTCCATTCGAAATTTAAGCCTTTTATGTCATCATTGACCCACTTGCCTTCTATAAAACACAGTGGCGTATACAATTAAATACAAATTAACATAAGACTTCTGCGACAAAATTATAAATATCCCTGCAAATTCCTTCCTTATTCGCACCATGCAGTTGTAAATCTTACTTCGATATCTAAGACCTCATAGCTTCTACGTCAGATGATGTGGGCGTCTCACGATTACGTAATGGCGGTGACGTCTCAGATGTCGAGATAATATGTTTCCGCTGTGAAACGAATACAGAAAGCATCAGTAACACTATTATAGCGGCTGGGTATGCTTAAACACTGGCGTATGTTGCCAAGCATTGGTTCTTGCTAGGAAGGGTACTACGTCTTACATAATCGTAAACCCTTGTGGACCCAATTAATTTAATAGGTACCGTAAATGGCTTAACCCAATGGCATTTTAATTGTAACTCTACAAGCCGATAGGAATGATTAAAAAAAATTGAATGTATTCTTACGTTACTAAAGTTACTACAATCAATTTCAGTTCATCTTCTTCTCTAAGATCCCGAAAACAAACGGTGGCAGTGGGAAAGGTCAGATTCCAGCTGAAAAAAGCTTTGTCAACTGTCACAATGACAGGTCGTTCATAGTAGCGTGTTAGGACACTTAACCCTTGCACTAAGGCCAATCCTGCCATCAAAATTATAGCCAAAATCCAGAATAGTCTAAAAACATAATGTTTCATTAATTTCATCTAATAGAATTTTTGGACAACGACCGATTGGCGAATGTAAAACAACTAAGACTATGAATAATATGACTGACTGCGATATTTCGACAATGATGTTTACTTACAAGAGTAAATCTTATTTATTTATTTATTTATTCATTGTTTTTTTTTTTTTAATAAAAATAAATTCAATGAAAGCATCATTACAAAACCATAGATTAACAAATCTGTCCGATTTTGTAATGAAAAAATATACACCCATATAGATTATTAATTTTAATCAAATCATAAATATAATATTTAAAAATATAAGTAAATAATTCAAAAATATTTCATCAAAACAAAAAAAAAAAGAAAGGAAAAATTAAATAAGGGAGAAATTATAATAGAAAAATTGTAATAGAAAAATTTTAACATTTAGTATTACGTATATATAAGTTAATTGATTCAGCCGATACTAGGTGGAAATCCATAATAATAGTATTATGAGATACAGTAAAACAAGGTTGAACTTGTAAATTTCCACTATATTAGACAGAAAATGACATGTTTCGCTAACACTGTAGCTTCGTCAGATGACAATGATTTAATAAAGGTGAAAAGTAAAAATTGGGTGCAATAAAATTAAACTATTTAAGATGTAAATAAAACAGTGGGAGGGTTACAATTGCGGGGAAATCCAACAGAGGGTTTAAAAATTAAATTAAATTAGGTACAATATGGGTAGGTATTTACAAAATCTTAATTATATGGTTAACAGAATAAATTTAGCAAAGGTGAATTATTTAAATCTAATTGATCATTAAGTAACAGGTCCGTATTTTTAAGTTTATTTATTTCCATAGATTCTAACAAATTCAGTTTTAAGCCTTTGTTTTCTGTATGTAAGATTTTAAAGGAAGGATCGAAATTATGTTGATAATCATGTAAATGGATAGCATAGTTTGAGTCTGTTTTATTTTTTAGAAAACTGTTATAATGTTCCTGTATTCTTTTGTCAAACTGTCTACCTGTTTGGCCAATGTATGTTTTAGGACAATCTTTGCATTTTAATTTATAGACGCCTGACTTTTTGTTTTTATCGCTTTTAGTTTTATTGTTTTTGATGAATTTACTTAAAGAGTTATTAGTTTTGTAACACAAATTTATAATTCTGTAAATTTGTGTTACAAAACTAATAACTCTTTAAGTAAATTCATCAAAAACAATAAAACTAAAAGCGATAAAAACAAAAAGTCAGGCGTCTATAAATTAAAATGCAAAGATTTTCCTAAAACATACATTGGCCAAACAGGTAGACAGTTTGACAAAAGAATACAGGAACATTATAACAGTTTTCTAAAAAATAAAACAGACTCAAACTATGCTATCCATTTACATGATTATCAACATAATTTCGATCCTTCCTTTAAAATCTTACATACAGAAAACAAAGGCTTAAAACTAAATTTGTTAGAATCTATGGAAATAAATAAACTTAAAAATACGGACCTGTTACTTAATGATCAATTAGATTTAAATAATTCACCTTTGCTAAATTTATTCTGTTAACCATATAATTAAGATTTTGTAAATACCTACCCATATTGTACCTAATTTAATTTAATTTTTAAACCCTCTGTTGGATTTCCCCGCAATTGTAACCCTCCCACTGTTTTATTTACATCTTAAATAGTTTAATTTTATTGCACCCAATTTTTACTTTTCACCTTTATTAAATCATTGT
The DNA here is from genome assembly GCA_963969555.1 of Polydrusus pterygomalis. NCBI lineage: Eukaryota > Metazoa > Arthropoda > Insecta > Coleoptera > Curculionidae > Polydrusus > Polydrusus pterygomalis. The sequence goes on from OZ018383.1 coordinate 17,047,548, forward strand.
CATCTGACGAAGCTACAGTGTTAGCGAAACATGTCATTTTCTGTCTAATATAGTGGAAATTTACAAGTTCAACCTTGTTTTACTGTATCTCATAATACTATTATATATAAGTTGGTTTACCTTTACATCATTTTGCATAATCCATGATTTTAATTTTCTTTTAAATGTCAAAAAACTCATAGTTTTCAAATCAGTAGGTAATATATTATAAATTTTGATGCCAACAAATAAAGCATTATTTTTTAAAAGTGTTAAATTAAAATTATCATAACATAAACATAGATTTGTTTTTTGTCTTGTTTGGTGTATATGAGTAATATTATGTAATAAATTTTTATTTTTATATACAGTGTGTGTATAAAGTCTGGAAACGTCTTAATAACATCACAATTTACTGGCCGATTTAAACCAAATTTGGTACAGTTGTGTAAGAGGATCTAACGCACCGAATGACGATATTGGCGTTGTTGCCAGCTTTTTAATTTGTCTGGAATTCGAACGAATTTTATATTTTTAAATATAACACCCAGTATATTTTTACATTTTTAAATTCCACATAAAATTATAATTATTTTTTATTAAATGCATTATTAGTCTATACTTCATAGTTTCCGAGATATTGACTCTCGAAAAGTGACATTTTTGAACTTTGACAGCTTATAACTTATTAACAGTACGTCTTAGAGCAAAACGGCTTACATGTCCTTATCTTCAATTTTTATGATCTTCCCAAAAAAATCAACTTCCGGTTAAACCGGATGTAACTCGAAAGCAGGACATATAATTATTCCGGTTTAACTGGAAGTTGATTTTTTTGGAAAGATAAAAAAATTGAAGATAGGGACATGTAAGCCGTTTTGCTCTAAGACGTACTGTTAGAAAGTTATAAGCTGTCAAAGTTAAAAAATGTCACTTTTCGAGAGTCAATATCTCGGAAACTATGAAGTATAGACTAATAATGCATTTAATAAAAAATAATTATAATTTTATGTGGAATTTAAAAATGTAAAAATATACTGGGTGTTATATTTAAAAATATAAAATTCGTTCGAATTCCAGACAAACTAAAAAGCTGGCAACAACGCCAATATCGTCACTTGGTGCGTTAGATCCTCTTACACAACTGTACCAAATTTGGTTTAAATCGGCCAGTAAATTGTGATGTTATTAAGCCGTTTCCAGACTTTATACACACACTGTATATATAAAATGGAAGTTTTGTAATAAAGTTGTGTTAAATTCAGAATATTATTATTAACAAATAATATTTTAGAAGGAAACAAAATATGTTTATTAAATATTATCTTTAACATGTTCATTATTTTCGTTCATATTAAATTATTAATATAACATAAATAAATAGATATCTTTGTTACATATTTCAATTATTGTTTTTTATTTCATTTAACACGAGCTCACTGTCCGTATATATAAAAAATACGTTAGGTTTCAGTATACAATGGAATTTTAAACATGTATAAATAAGTTTCGGTTTCGGCTGAAAATCTTGTTTCGGTCGGACAATAATAATTATTCACCATGCTGTTTAATTTTGCCCCATTCATAGATTTATAGGAAGAGTTAACTTTTTCTTAAAACAAAGCGTTTTGACAGAAGACAACGACATTTGACATTAACAGCCGATCTGGTTTCGTCGTTAAAGTTCCCAGATCAGCAGTGGGCCGTAGCAAGCACACGCGTCAGGTTGCGTCATATTGTTTTCTTCCGATTTTGGTGTTTTTTAAGTGTTTCTGTGGCTGTTTTTTGTGTAGTGTGTGTTTTAAACGGTTTGCTTTTGGGTTTTATATATTTCAGGGACAGATTTTCTTGGAGTTTATTAAGTTTAATAGTGAGTACACACATCAGTTTGGTTAACTCATCTATTATAAAATCAATAAAGTGTCTAGTTAAACCATTTACTTATCGTTATATACAGGATGTCTCATAACTAATGGGCAAGTGCAGCCACAGGAAATGGTAGACTTGAAAATATGTCATTTATGCTTAACCCTTTGAGGCCCAAATTTTTTTCAATGAAATATTTCTTTTTTTTTTCTTTTTAACGGACTAAATGTGTTTCAAGAAATTAAAAAATATTGAAATATATTAGGGTCGGATATTCGGGGATTCCCGAAGACGTGGTTATCTAGTAATACCACTGGGCCTGCGTAAACGTAAGCTAGGAAATAAAATTTACATAACACCGAATATAATATTTTATTTACCTACTCTATGACATTTTTATTTTTGGTGAAATAACAAAAGCAATTTTTTGTGTATTTCAAACATAGCCCGACCTTGCAGTTAAAAATCTAATGTTATATTAGAAATATCGTGCGCGAAAATCTGTTACGTATACAGCGTGTATTCGGAAGTTCTTACCAAATGGGAAACTTTTTTTGATTATTGATTTTACGAAAAATAATTATTCTTTATAAAAAGCTCTGCATGGTCTAAAACCTAAAATGCAACCATCAAATATCGAAATTTTCCAGTCATATACGGGGTTTGTCAAAAAATGTGAATTTTTCCCAAGAATGTGAATTTTTCCCAAGAGTAAAGTACCTTTATTTTTGACATTATCAAAAATTGTTATTAAAAAAAGTTGATCAGAACTAAAAACCACGTCTAAATATGCAATAACACGCATTAAATTAATTAAATAATTAAAAAATTAAATAATTAATAATAAATCAATAAAATAATTGTTTAACATAAATGCGAATAATTGCACATTTAGCCGTAGTTTTTAGTTCTGATCAACTTTTTTTTATAACAATTTTTGATAATATCAAAAATAAAGGTACTTTACTCTTGGGAAAAATTCACATTCTTTGGGAAAAATTCACATTTTTTGACAAACCTCGTATATGACTGGAAAATTTCGATATTTGATGGTTACATTTTAGGTTTTAGACCATGCAGAGCTTTTTATAAAGAATATTTTTTGTTCGTAAAATTAATAATAAAAAAGTTTCCCATTTGGTAAGAACTTCCGAAGACACGCTGTATAACAACAGCGGCCTAGTGGTTTCAGACTGTAACCACCAGTTTTATTATACATTTTTGGGCACAAAACAGATAAATTATTTAAAACAATTATTCTTAAATCGTTAATTACTAACTTATAACTAATTTAAAGCCCCCTCCAGCAATTTTTTCTTAATAATAATTAAAAAATCGCTTTGTAAACAACTAGCAGTAACGTGCACTACGGGCAGACCAACAAACCATCTATTTATGGCGGTTTTTACTGAAATCGGCGCTTTCGTTTAGTAAGGAACCATGAGATGTCGCTTCGAGAAACACAAATACAACGGTGGCATCTCTGCGGGACCACTAAGACGCTGCAGAACCGATATTAAAAAGGTGGTACTTGGGCGAAACCACTAAGCCCCAAAGGGTTAAGAACGCACGGTTAATTTTCAATAAGTAGGTTTCGCTGTGAATGATGTTTATTTAAATGTTTCTTGTTATCTAGCATTTAAACGCAATTATCTCAAAAACCACATAATTAAAATATCGAGATTAATTAAGTACAACTTTTTTACTTATAAAAGATCCCTCTCAGAAATGTGAGAAACAAAAAATATATGCGAGAAACTATCAAACTCATATTGTGTAGCTGGCGTTCGTTCTCAAGGAGATATCTTAAAACTCATTATGGAATCCTCCTTCTTGCCATCAAAAACATCACTACACCACATTTGATTCATATCTGCTTAACATCAAAACATCGCCAATTTTACAAAATAAATATTTACTTGGATCACCCTGTATATCTGTAACCCTATAGGAAATTGAATTAAATGACATATTTTCAAGCCCACTATCTCCTGTTGCTGTATAGCACCCTAGTTACGGGTCACCCTATATATATTCATATATAAAATTCCCACAAAAGTAACAATACCAAAAGGGTTCCCAATATGGTGTTTTAATTAGATGTGCACCACAAAGCTAACACCTCGCAAAAATGTATTACTTTTTTCCTTGTATAATAAATACCTGTTCTGCTTTTTATAAATAAACCAGCGTGTATCCGGCATGCGTTGCAACCCGCTGGTATAAATACAAACCCGAACAAACCCGATATATTAGTACCCGGCATGCCACTTTCTGAAATTGCACCCGTGCGAAGCCGGGGCGGGTCGCTAGTTATATATAAAAATCTTCCTCTTGAATCACTCTATCTATTAAAAAAAACCGCTTCAAAATCCGTTGCGTAGTTTTAAAGATTTAAGCATATATAGGTGGGGACGGACAGACAGCGACAGCGACTTTGTTTTATACTATGTTAAGACGATACTAAAAGAAATAAATGCTGTTTTCTTCTTTTCCTTTAGCTTTATAACGTTTTCACATATTTATTTTGATAGGTACGGGTCTGTCAGTATTTTATAATATAAATAATGAAATTAGTATGTACACTATATCTTTACCAAATATTAAGACTCCCTTCCAAATTTAACACATGGCAAAGGCGAAGGTAAAAGAACTTAGTCCGGTTCTGTTTCTGTAGCTAACCGCTTAACGTAAAATATACCAGACTTCAACAGGGTGCCATTAATGACAAATGATGCGGCGAGTTCTTAGATTAATTTGACATTATATAAATCTGCCTTAAATATATAAATACGTCCCTGGAATGTTACGAACTTTCCGCGGTCTAGTCGTTAGTAATATTTACTATATTATAAATAAATAAATAAATAAAATAAATAGCTCTTTATTTCCAACAGTCACCCACCTACAGGAAATACAAAAAAATAATTAAGCCTAATTTTTAAGTTAAAAAGAAGAATAGAAAAAAATAAACCAATAAAAAAAAAATGCAGATTATTACTGCACCCATTATAATAATAATTAAAAGACATAAACCTTTCAAGTTTGGTTCTTCCATCTTCATAGGAGATGTGGCTGACCCCACTTATAGATGAAACGCTTAGACTGTACTTAATGTTTTCTTGTATGGATTGGTACAAAGTTTTCTTGGTGTTTTCACCACGTGTTGTTGAAGGTGCCATTTTTGTTTTAAATCAAGAAAATTAGTACATTGTAATAAACGGGATCTAATAAAAGCAATAGGAAGCTTCTTACTGACTGGGATCTTATTTGTAAATATTAAAACTTCTATTAAATAACCCACCTACTGAACTTTTAACTCGCACCTAACATTCTGATGTTCTTGCATGAAAACGTTTTGATGGAAATTATTTTGTAACACGTCAATAATATATAGTAAAATTTTAAAAATTATGTTAAATATTTTAATAATAAATTAGATGCAGTAATATTTTTCACGTTTGCGTGACATTTATTTTTGGTTTCGTACTAAATTATTTATAATTAATTATATGTAACGTGTATATTATATGGGAGCAATGTATGTTTGTACGATGTGATAATAAATATTTTACAAATTATTTATTTTAATTGTTGTGGAACTTTTACACAAAAACAGATTTTTTGTGTACAATTCAATGAAAATCAAAATAAATCTGCCATAATATGTACTGGATTTTAAATAAATATAATAGTGCTATTCAGTAACGACTCGTCCTTTAAAAATGCAAGGGTAACACCACATATATGTATACAACCAGTATATGGCTATAACATGTACCCTATGAAGGACTAAAGCGGGATACGGTGTTTGCATAGTTCACATCATTTTGTCGATCATGTAAACAATGAATAAAGCCGGCTTAAATTGTGTTTCACTATTTTTTGGTACTAAATGTTTGAAACACTAGTTTATTACGTAGGATAGCAAAGACTGTTTAGGTATCTTGACGTGAATTACAAATTAAAAAGCGCTATTTTAGTGTCTCTATTATAAACTGGACAACACAAAACTTAAAAATAACACAAACACCACAAGACAAAAATGAAAACAACGAGGGACCGGTCCTGTTCGCATCGAAGCTACATGCAGCTGATGGACATTTTTTGTTGTTTATAGTACATATTGCACATGCTCACTATCCTGGTAATGCTCTACATAGTGGCCTCATTCTTCACAAGCTTATATATGGTTATATACTTTGAAAAATATTTATCCTGATCCAGCCAACCCACAACTTCCAGCGAATAAGTATGATAATATGGTTTCAGCAAGATGGAGCACCGCCTCATGACCAAATCAATGTCCGGCAGTACTTCAATTGAGTATTTCCAAATCGGTGGATCGATGGAATGGCCAGCACGATCCCCTGATCTGATGCCATTAGACTTATTCTTATGGGGTATGTCAAAAAGATTGTACACAAAACTAAACCCATCGACCTAGCTGACTTAAGAAAACGAATAACGCTTGCGATTAGATCGGTGACGCCTGAGATGTTCAGTAACATTAGAAGAAATTTCTATTTAAGATTAGGATGTTGCCAAGACGTTCTCCTACATTAATGTTTTTTTTTGTTTTTTACATTATCAAGATATAAACAGTATTACTTATTAGTTTTTGAGTGTGTCATTATTTTTTGCAATAAATCTGAAAACACTTAATATTACCGAAACAGTTGAAGATAGGTATAGGATAATGTACATGAAATATGTCTAAAATTATCTAAAGAATCCAAAAATTGAATAATATATAGGGTATTGCATTTAAAATAAGAAAGTTGGTATTGGCAACTGTTACATAACACACCCTGTATATTTTTAATAAAAGCATTATTAGTCTATACTTAACAGTTTCCGAGATATTGACTCTTAAAAAATAAAATTTTTGAACTTTGACAGCGTCTAGCTTTCTAACTGTACGTCTTAGAGCAAAACGGCTTACATGTCCCTATCTTCGATTTTTATTATCTTTCCAGTAGTGTCAACTTCCGGTTAAACCGAAAGTATATTTCTTACATCCGGTTTAACCAAAAGTTGACACTATTGGAAAGATAATAAAAATCGAAGATAGGGACATGTAAGCCGTTTTGCTCTAAGACGTACAGTTAGAAAGCTAGGCGCTGTCAAAGTTCAAAAATGTCATTTTTCAAGAGTCAATATCTCGGAAACTGTTAAGTATAGACTATTAATGCTTTTATTAAAAAATGTTTAGAATTTTATGCAGAATCCAAAACAATTATATAAAATAGGGGTATCTATTTAAGATTTAGATCTAACCCCCCCTCCCTTCTAGGGGCTTGAACTAACAAGATTGACAATAAACGCAAAAGATGTCCCCCTCGAAATAAAAATTGACGGGTCCGAGCGATTTTCCACCTTTTCATTTTAAAGCAGGAAAATCGAGGTGTTAAGTTTTCGTTGGACCATCGTGTATATTCTGTGCTAAAACTCAGTGAATCGTGTAGCCGCTTTCACGATGCATCGTCCGCTGTTAAAAATGCCTTCGTCCTTCGTGCACTGCTCTACGACCTCCGAATTTCTAATTGGACGAGCCGCTGGCCCGCTACTACTTATTACTCGGTTCCCTGTGATAGTCCACATTCTTACATCGCATATTGCACAATTTGCGATTGGTTATTAAGGCGTTGGGGAGTAAAAAAAAAGTGAATTTATTGTTTTATTTCAACTTTTTTCGCGTGTACCTCGTGCTCGTGTATCAATTATTATCAATTTTAAGTACATGTACTCGAATATAAAGGTGTATTCAATTTATGCAATTAATTATCAAGTGGTACATTCAAATCTGAAAATTTAATTTACTTTAGAGATCTACATCCATTATCAGCGCCATTAACCCTATTTGCAAAGCGGTTACGCTCACATTCTGCCAGCCTGCTCTCCAATAGATTTATGACCAAAATTTCAAATAAAATAATAATGTTCGTACGAAATTATAATAATAAATCGCAAAAGTACACAGGAATTTTTAAGTATTAAGAGTACAATAAGAAGTAGTGTTTCACAAAAACCGAATTATTATTATTATTATTATTATTATTATTATTATTATTATTATTATTATTATTATATGTTAGCCTATACAGTGTCCGCATCAAATGGGATTTTTTTTTATTATTAGGTATAGGTAAAAATTGAAAAGGCAGTTAGTTTTTGCTTACCTAAAAACCAAAAATGACGTATACTGAAGCAGCTGCACGACTTGCGTTACCTGTCAAATTCGACATTTTTAATAAAATAGGTTCAAAAATGCCCTTATTTAATAAAATACCGAAAAACTTTATTCGAAAAAGTTGTTTATTTAGGCATTTTTAGTCTCTGTACGAAATTTTGACGAAAGCTTCCTAATATTTTCATTTTGTATCTCTGTTTACTTTATTTTTTGCCAGGTTCTTGAAAATTTTGATCAACCCTCGTAGATTAACTTTTATACATCGATGTAAAACCATTTGCCTTTACTTCATTTGTAATCTTAATGCAATTTTGTGTAAAATTTCTGTTTTCTATTATTTGTTTTGCTTCAAAAACTGAAATTGTTATTGATTAGTATGTAATGTTTGATGCAAAGTTTATCTAATTACATCAGATTTGCCAAAACCGACGTTTCCTATTTTTCTTAAGTTAGTAAACAGATGTACAAAAAGAAAATATTAGGAAGCTTTCGTTGAAATTTTACTTAATTAATATTGGATTAAAAAGAATATATATTAATCGCTCGAAACATTTTATTCAACAAAAATATAGTTTAATATAATTATTAATTAATAATAATTAAATACTTTATGAAGTTACCTTATACAGGGTCAAAAATAAATAAACTTTGCATCACAGGCGACCGAATTTTAATAGCCCAATTTTGTTTTTGTAGAAAAACACACATTTCATATGGCGCTACTTTAAAGAAAATGTATCTGAAATAAAGCCTTGTCAATACTGAGAAGTTTTATGCAGGTTGCGTTGAGCCTTAATTTGCAAAAGTGGTGCAATTCACAAAATATAAGTAAAAAATCAGAATTATCTTATGCATGTAGGCTGGAAGCTGCATTAAAAAAAAACTTTTTCTTATAACTTTTTTCGATATTTTCGGAAATAACCCCACTTTTGAATTATTTTTTGGAAAAAATTAAAATTTGACAGATAATGCGAATCACGTGACTACTATTTTTTTGCTTAATTTTCATCTCCATTGAAGCAGAACTTGATGCCAAAGTCAAATTTTGAATAAAGCTATTAATAAAAAAAAATCCCATATGATGCGGACTTTACTGGTGACACTGTATTTGGGTTAGAAAGGTAACCGTATCAATTTAAGACCGGTTCTGTTCGCATCGAAGCTACATGCAGCTGATGGACATTTTTTGTTGTTTATAGTACATATTGCACATGCTTACTATCCTGGTAATGTTCTGCATAGTGGCCTCATTTTTCACAAGCTTATATATGGTTATATACTTTGAAAAATTTATATCCTGATCCAGCCAACCCACAACTTCCAGCGAATATGATAATATGGTTTCAGCAAGATGGAGCACCGCCTCATTACCAAATCAATGTTCGGCAGTACTTCAATCGAGTATTTCCAGATCGGTGGATAAGGAGGCGTGGATCGATGGAATGGCCAGCACGATCCCCTGATCTGATGCCATTAGACTTATTCTTATGGGGTATGTCAAAAATATTGTACACAAAACTAAACCCGTCGACCTAGCTGACTTAAGAAGACGAATAACGCTTGCGATTAGATCGGTGACGCCTGAGATGTTCAGTAACATTAGAAGAAATTTCTATTTAAGATTAGGATGTTGCCCAGACGTTCGCGGCGAGCATTTTTAACATCTCCTACATTAATGTTTTTTTTTTTATTTTTTACATTGTCAAGAAATAAACAATATTAACCCCACTTTTGAATTATTTTTTGGAAAAAATTTAAATTTGACAGATAATGCGAATCACGTGACTACTATTTTTTTGCTTAATTTTCATCTCCATTGAAGCAGAACTTGATGCCAAAGTCAAATTTTGAATAAAGCTATTAATAAAAAAAAATCCCATATGATGCGGACTTTACTGGTGACACTGTATTTGGGTTAGAAAGGTAACCGTATCAATTTAAGACCAAAACGAGAGGGTGCAAAATACATAGCGGTAACAACATTACCCGTATCAGTTTTAAGCGCAAAAAGTTCGAACTTTTTTGACTGGTGTTCCTTGTCGACGATTGTTAATTGTTTTAATCACTCTATATTTTGTTGTAACAGCTAATTACTACCGTTGGTAACGCTGCGCCGTCCAATGCAAATTACAGTTTTGCATTCGGAACGAAAATTTACATTATTTGGACAAATTGACGTTTTGGGGTACGGACTGTGCCATTACGATTTGATTGTTACACAAAATATCCTTTGGACTGTTTGTTTTGTTAATGTTTGAATTCATTTTAAACAAATCGTGCAACGGACGGCCCAACACATTTACCTGCATTTTTACTTCCAAGTAGAGACCGACCGAAGGTTCGGTTTCGGCTAGTTTCGGCCAAAAAATCTAGTTTCAGCGACTGTTTCGGTTTCGGCCAAAAACCGGCCGAACCTTCGGCCATGCCGAAACTCATTGTTCATAAATTGTCGCGCACCGTTCGGCTAACTTTGGGTGGGTTCGTAGGCAGTGTTGTCTATATAAATAATAGATTTTTTTCTCTGTCGACCTTTTCTTTATTTTTTTAGTGGGAAGAGTTCAATCCGTTCTCAAGATCGATTTTTATTATTATCTCGTCCTATATAAAATAAAATAAATTTCAGTAATACAATAAAATATTTAAGTTTCGGTTTCGGTGACGGACAAACAAAGAAACATACAGGTGAAGCTATAATAAAAGCGTGTTAAAAAATGCGTTTGCATGCATGCATATAGTGGATTTCACCTTAGTTTCTAATGGCCGCCGCTGACACATGTCATTTATAACATTTCTTTTTACAGAATTTAAGGATTGGCCAGGGCCGGACTTAAAAATTAACATTTATGGACATGGGTCATTATGAACATGGGTCAATTTATTTGCAGTTGTAATTATGGATGGAAACGAGAATTACCTAAACAATTTTTAAGATATTTCAAAAAAAAAACACTGAAGGGGAATGGAAATAGGATAGAATATCAGAAAAACAATTTCTTTTAATTTTTATTCATAATATAATAAAGTGCTGTTATTTTGGTAAAAACACACTCTTAATTTAGTACAATAAAAAATATACAAGGGGCAGTCGTGAATCTAGTATCATCAATAATTAACTACGTTTTTTATTAAAGAATTATTTTGTTTTTTAATTTGATTTTAGACCATGCAGTGTTAAGTTGAAAAAATCTATATATTATATTTAATAGCTTATTGTTTACTTTTTTATTATCTTATTCACGGGTAGATATTTTTTTCTTTAGACTAGGTTCTAAAGAGTTTGAAGTTTACAATAGGTCTAACTGTTCGTTGGTTTATAATAAAACAATAAAAGTTTGTAATGTTATCGAATTAGGTATTTTTTTAATGAATAAAGAAAAAATAATGTAAGTAGATACTACAAAAAAAGATTTTTGTCCATGCGTTTGCAGAACAGATACCTCAAGCACTCTTCAATACAACTGTATGTAAAACTTATTTTAGCATAATGGTTCACTGTGGTTTTCAAATTTAATTTTGTTGCAAGTTCCCTATTATTTTTGGTCTTCATCTGACAAGCTGTCGATGTCGTCGTTACCGTCCGAGACATTAATAATTATTTACTTACTTTTGCATAAAAAGAAACACGTCACAGATACACACAGTCCGGCAGTTTAAAACCAAAAAGTCTAATACGCACAAAATATAAGCAAAATGCTGTCTGAAAAATACCAAAAACAATAAAAGGAACGATCAAGAATTAACAGGAGAATGCACGCGGTGTGCGGTGTGTCCCAATGCGGCTCTGTGATATTTAAAGAACGCGACGAGACAATCGAATTAATGAAGTACGAAAAGAGATATGCGAGAGCAAATGCGTAAGACAAAGATGCACATACTAACGGCATATACGAGCGATGCTGTGCTTTTGACGAGTTTGAGCTCATTGAAGGGCAACGTATTGAACTGTGTAGTGTGCATCTTCGTCATGTACATGTAACTATACGGTCAGTTATATATCCATCTCTTGTTAATCTAGCCAATGCCCGTGCCTGAAAGCCGTTTATAGAATTAGGGATTTTGAAATCACATGTTGGCTAATATGTTTGACAAGAGAGACGTCAAAGCATTAAAAACTAAGGTGAAATCCACTATAGCTCACCAGTCACATGCCTTGCCGCCCTACAGGTGTGCGCATACGCCCAACTCTCGTGTTATTAGGTTTTCCTTGTTCAGCGAAATCCTCAAAATACACTCCAGAACCGGCTCGGCGCCAGTTTTGTTGTGTTTTTCGTTTCCTCTATGGATTTCTTAATTTGTGTAGAGTTAGCAATGTTTACGCAGCGACGAAATTTTTTGGATTGGATTTATCATCATTAGTAAATTACGTGCTGTAGCCACCTTCGATATTTATTCATGTGTCTAATGGAAATGACTGTTGGAATAGTTGATAAAATGAGTTTTCTGCAAACAAGTCTTGATGCGTTAGAAATTGCCATAGAGTTGTAATTAGGACAAATGTTTGATTTTTAATTCTGCATCAAATGACATTAAAAGATACAGGGGTTCCTATTTGAAATAAGAAAAATAAATTGCTTTAAAGTTGGCAAAGTTTGACACTAAACTTTGGACACCCTGTACAATTCGTATTAATCAAACTTGGTTAACGAGACTGTTAGCCTTTATTTAATGAGTGCCTTTGTATAATTTTATTAACGAGGCATTATTCTTATTTTTAATTAATTTTTAAAACCAGTGGTGCAAAACTGATATTTTTTAGTTTTTATTTTTTTTTCGCCTATAATGCTGAATCGATTTAAATAAAATTTTAGGGGTATGAAGGTAACTATAGGAGGCACTCAAATAAAAAAGAAAATATATGGCATGTAATCTAACAAAATACATCCTTATGACGTCACCCTTTTTTGGAACACCCTGTATAAAAAAATATTTACCTGAAATGCGCCCCAAGATACAGGTAAGGTCTACAAAATATCAAAATCCCAACTTAATTAATAAGTGAGGTATAGAAGACGGGAGGTGAGGTGCAGGAACCTGTATACGAATTTCCCAAAAACCCGCAGGAAAAAAATACAGGATAAAAACTTCGTAAGGTAGCGTTTGTTAACGAATTTTAATTTTTTTACTGGCGAAGACTAAAGACGATAAATCCAAATGATAAAATGGTAGAAGAAATCTTCGCCACTAAAAAACTTAAACTTCGTACTTTTCGAAGTTTTTATCCTGTAACTTTTTCCTGCCGGTTTTTGGAAATTTGGCCGATAAGCGTTGCTTACTTCACACATAATTATGATTTCTTGGTTTTTTTTTGCAATAATTGTGGATTGTGTTTGTGCCTTTAGTGACTCTGATACAATAAAGTAAAGACCATTTTACGATTTTATTATGCCCTTCTTGATGTGTAATTTTATTTTGATATGATCAATTTAAATACATCTAAGTTGGCATAGGCCACACAAACAAGATGTTTAAGCCCGGATCTGTCTAATGTCTCCATTCGTTAGATGATAATTTTGCAATGCGCATGCCTATTCCTGTATGCCTTTGTTTACATACGCAAAGCAAAAAATTTGCCACCTTCATAATTATCATTTTCTTATTTAAAGGTATGTACATATGTATGGATAAACTGAGCCCTAAACTCTTACACTTTGACAAATAGACCAGGGTCGATAATTTTTAAAACCAACAAGAATAATAGTAGGATAAAACCCATTGGAAAAGGAAGAGAATATAACAACAATGAAAGAAAAAATAATTTACGGGCGATCCGAGGTCGGGAAGTGGAAGGGGGTGAGTTTTTGAGGGTAGAAAACGATTTATCCCGATTTCCGGCAAAACTACAAGTCCTATGGAAAAACGTTGAATAGCAAAGTTGTAGGTAATAAAAAGATCTACAACTTTTGTTTTTACACTTTTTTCACATAATCTCAAAATTTATGTAAAAAATTGAAATAACCAAGTTTTTGGTTTTTTTATATTTATCTTTTACAAAAAAATTTTTTTTTCCACGAAATTTGGTGAAAACTTTCCTTTTTATATCCCAAACACACTGTCATTTTTTTGATTTAAAATATTTATTTTTTCACCTTACTTTGACTTAATATCGAAAAAGCACCATAATTTGCTTTTTTAAAAAAGTCGGAGGGCCTTTTGTTCATTGAAATATCTACTTTCTGATGGTGTAAAAAAATATACATTACTATGTTAAATGTGATGAAATCCCCTTTAAATTCTATCTTTAATTATATTTAGAACAACTATTTTCGCATGTTTTTTGCGATCTTTATGTTTTATGGATTTGTAATTTTTTTGTTTATCAATGTAACATGGAATCTTACGTTTTTCGAATAATTAAAGTATAAATTTTAATAAATAGCCTAAAATTGTACATATTGGTTAAAAAAAATTTCCGATTCGAGTTTTTTTCGTTTCTTTGCATTTTTTGAGCACATTTACCATAGTACTGTATATTTTTTTACGCCATCAGAAAACGAACAAAAGACCCACCGACTTTTTTAAAAAAGAAGATATTTTGACGTGAGAATTTTCGATTGAAAATTAAGGTGCTTTTTCGATATTAAGTCAAAATAAGGTTAAAAAATAAATATTTTAAATCAAAAAAATTACAGTGTGTTTGAGACATAAAAAGGTAAGTTTTAAAAAATTTCGTGAAAAAAAATATATTTTTGTAAAAGATAAAAATAAAAAAACCAAAAACTTGGTTATTTCAATTAAATACAAAAGTTGTAGATCTATTTATTACCTACAACTTTGCTATTTAACGTTTTCCATAGGACTTGTAGTTTTGCCGGAAATCGAGATAAATCGTTTTCTACCCTTAAAAACTCACCCCTTTCCACTTCCCGACCTCGGATTGCCCGTTAATTATTTTTTCTCTTATTTTTGTTATATTCTCTTCTTTTTCCAATGGGTTTCATCCTACTATTATTTTTTTTCACTTTTTACCATTTTCAAAGGCTTCAGCCCTGGTCTAAAAGAAGACGAAGGGGATAAGAAAATCCTTTTTTTTTTCTTTTTTAATAAACTTCAGAGTTTAATATCACAATTAACCATTCTTGATGTTCCTAAGCGACAAAGAATCGTTGCATTTAAAGTGTCAGCGTAATCTAAAACCGATTTTTCCCAAAAAGCCCTTATTTAAATCTCACTTTTGTATTCTTAGAGTCTTTTTTTATCAGTTTCTATTCATCAAAAATACTTAAATTGTGTTTAAGAAAGACCATATTATACAGAACGTCCAACATGTATTATAAAGCAGAGCCGGAATATATTTAAGCAATTACTTGAAGCAATTACTTTTTAGTAAAAGCAATTACTTGAATAGCAAATGCTATAAGTAAAAGCAATTGCTAGATCTGGATATGAATAAAATTTTGAAGCAATTGCTGTTTTTCTTACATCTCTGTAGCAAATGCTTATTCAACACAAGTTTAGGCGTGGCTTATCCACTTGTTCAGATTATAGATTTCATGTACAGTTTGGTGTCTAATTTGCAAAAAAAACGTAAATACAACAACTTTGGTCTATTTACTTAGTATAATAGTAATATGTTACGTTTTTGTGGAAAATAGGAAACTTATATTTGTGATATGGCAGGTTTCAGTGAAAATGAGGAAAGTGATAGTAGTAATGAAGAAATTAATGACAAGCAATAATTGATATTCGTTCACAAATTGAAGGAACATAAATAAATCTCTCTGACCACAACCGTTTAGCTTCCACAACAGCTTCAGCACTTGTAGAAAATTTAATAAAAATATTGGCCTTCTCCAAAACTGCATTCATTACAGAAGTGTATGTCTTACAGACAGTAGTTTGGTGAACACCGAGTTCTTCACCTACAGAATTTTGAAAGCCCGGATCCGACAATTTCCGCAGAAATAATTTAATCTTATTCAAAGGCGACAGTGCACACCCTCGCCTTTTACCAGTATCAGTCAAAAAATAATTTGCCAACCATGCACTCAACATTTTCGCAGTCAAATCGATATAACTTCCTGAAATCATCATATCTGCAATTTTTACGTATAGTGTTTCTTAGGTCAATTTAATGACATTAAACTCTGGGAATTTCCTAACCATAGGCGTTCCACACAAATAATTAATATGCGTATACACACTTATAAGTTTGTTTTACATTAGGTGTTTGTACATACTACACTTTATAAACCCACTGTATATACAATAATATTATATTAAAATAATAAATATAAGGTAACTCAAAAATTCTATATACCAAAACTAAAATCAGAAAAATAAACCTGACACGGCACGACACTGCTCAGAAAATGCTTTAATTTTTTACCAGAACTTCATTCTCGTCAACCAGACTCCGGCCCGTTCATCAAGGCATAACCACGTATATCTTATCTCCGTCTCTTCCACGCCATCGGCGGTCACTGGCCTATCTCTGTCTGGCAGAATCGATCGTTAGACGGGCCGGGTACCAGTTCAGCTTATATCCTGGCGCTTCCAACCGCAACAAATTACATGCTGTTGCCAATTCTTCAAAATTTTCGGATTTGTAAGCACAATGTAAGTACCTATATACGAGAAACAAGGGTTTGTTAATTAGTTGTTTTTAAACACTGAAAACACTTTTTGTCTTGATTTCAGTTATATTGTTTCTTAAGGACTAAAGAATGTATTACTATAACAATGAATGGCTTGTTATTTTTTTCTGTCACACTCAAAACTCCTCGGTTTAAAGTATATTTGCAAACTAGCTTTCAAAGAAAGTTACTGACTAACAATTGAATACTGATATAAATGAAATATCTTTAATAAAAAAACTTAAAGAATTGAAGAAAAAGATCTGACAACCCTGATTGTGCGGTCGGTCTCTTTGAGGCTGTTTACCGCCGTATGGAATGATTGGGATGTCCTCAAACTGAGATTGGATAAATAATACACTGTAGATTTTCCTTTTACGGACGTTCATATATTCAGCCATAAATTGAAGACACAAATTAAGAGCAACGCACATGTATGCCGTGGAGAACTAAAGTTGACTGCTACCAAGCAAATGATGCAGGGGGGTCGACCTACCTTAAAAAGTTGAAAGCAATCGCTACACTAAAAACAGCAATTCCTTAATTTATTCATCATATTTTAAGCAAACGATAGCAATTGCGTCTATTTATTAAGAGAAATCATTGACTAGAAGCAATTCCTGCACTTTTAAGCAATCGCTGGACGCAAAAGCAATTACATTAGTTTTTATTCATTAGCTTTCAAGAAATTACTTCGATTTTATAAGAAAAAGCAATTGCTACATTTTTGTTTATTAGGCTCATTATGTCTCATTAGATACTTATTACTGTGTCATTTTGTAAATTAGTACAAATTCAGTAAACCCAGTACAGTTTTTAATTTGACACAATGCTTGAACACCTTTGAACGTACTTTTTTCCCTTCCAACTTTTTTTTATTTAAAGGATATTTTCTTCCTGTGAGATTCCGTGACAATAAACCTTCCATAAAATTTTAATTTTACAAGACCGGAAAGTTTATTAACTTCAACCAAAATCGAATTTGAAACAGTTTAAACTTAGAATCGACAGGATCGTCGCAAGCGCTTAGTTCAAGTTGTATCTATGTGATTAATGGCTTTACCAAGCTTAACTTCCAGCGTGGCTAAATCCTCTTATAAAAGGGGTTTTGTGCTTTTTTCTCATTGGCTTAAATGGCAATTTTTTATTTTTTACCAATTTATCACCTAATATAAGAATTCCTTTTGGACTAACGATAAGGTCAAATAGAAATACAAAACTGTAGTGACAAAACCGGACCAGTGTGTCTCTGTATTGTATATTAGAAGACACTGCACTGAGGAAAATAATTTGTAGCCATTACTAAAAATTTAGTTACCACAGCAAAATTTTTCATTAAAATAGGGGACAGCAAGGTGGATGACTTATAACAACTAAATCAAGTTTGCTGGAATAGATTAGTAGCTACAACTATAGGATTTAGTAGATAACGAACTTATGTTGTTGGGTTTACTAAATGGTCTTAGTTACGGTTACTAAAAAAACTGAGTTAGCACAGCTAATATATATATATTCGTTACAAGTAGGTGGTTTGTTAAAGCTATTATATCATTTAGTTGCAGGAACTAAGCGTAGATGTTAACGTTACTTATAAATTATATAATAGTAACTAAATTATGTAGTTAACCCAAATTGGGTGTTTAGTAAATACAAATAAAAATATTAGTTAAAAAGTAACCACAAAGTTTTTTTTTATTTGGCAACGATTGCACGCACCTTCAGTCCCCTAAGGCCTTATTATATAAGGGCATCTTAACAGTAGCTCAAGTAAACCTTTAACTTGAACCTTTCCATAAAAATCACATTGTCGTCAAATACGGGTTTTTGTTTGGAACTGGCAGCAACGAAAAGCTTACTCTAGTCACCACAGCAAAAAGTATTTCGCTGTCCCCTATTTAACAAGAGTTCTATGCTGCATTAGAAAAATATTTGTTACGGCTGCACATACAACTTGTAGATAAAATCCACTGTAATTGCATGTGTGCATGTATCGCAACCGAAAAGCTCGGTATACAGCAGAAACAACTCTAAGCAGCAAAGCGTAGTTTGCTGGAGCTTTTCTGTAACCACCAATAAAACCATTTTAGAGATGTTGAAGCTTTTCGTCTAAAATATATTGCTGCCAGTTTCAAACAGAAACAATATTTAATTTAACTGCAATGTGATTTTTATAAAAAACTTTAAGTACCAGTAAAGGTTCAGTTGAGGTGATGTTAAAAAGCCCTTTTATACGGCCTAAGGAAACTGATGGTGTGTGCAACAGTAGATACCAAATAAAACACTTTAACTTGGCTGTTTAACTAGTTGATCAAAATTTGTCTTTGTTTCTGGGAGTAACTTATTCAATATATCTACACGTCAGAATATTTAAATTCAACTATCCCACGATGCTACACACAGATTTATGGTTGTTAATATAAGATTAATTAAAAATATTTCAATCCATAAGTGATACATAAATCGAGGGATGATTACAATAACTGATCTCACTCGTGAAGCCTTCCGTGATAGCCTGTAGATGAAATTTCATTTCAGATAGATTGAATTATTTTTAAGGCTTTCTAGTTGAGGTAGGTAATTACTTTCCTAAAGCAAAAAGTTTGTTTTCTCTTCAACTTAAAATACAAAAAATAATTTTTTCAGTTTTTAAAATTTTTATTAAATAAATAACATGGATAAATCCTATAACACAACACAACTTTACCTTCAAATGCATCTAGATGGGTTTGAAGCCCCCATTCCAACAATAAAAGTCTGTAATACATCACTATAAACTATAATAAATAAATAACACTAATAGATACACACACACACACACCGCGGCAAGAAGCACCTGAAGCACGGAGACGAAATGATTGTTACCGCGTGGATGACCAATGATCGCGTGCGCGATCGGGTAAATTAACTAAATATTTAGTAATGGCTACCATATTTTTCGTTACGACAACTTAAGGCATTATTTAAAATATATTTTTTTTAGTTGTCACAAGTATAACAAAATCTTCTTAGTTATCACAACAAAGGATGTATTTACCGCAAGTCTACCAAATCAATTTTCGGCGTACAGCCTACTAAATCGAGTAGTAATTGTAAGTGGAGGGCAAAAAATATATTTGTTAGTCCCTGTAAATAGCTTTGCGGTATTATGGTAACTAAGTCTGCGGACATTTTTAGTAGCTACAACTAAAAAAAAATCAACTAAGTAATTTAGTTGGCGGGTTTTTCTTAGTGTGGGATCTAGCATAATGGATACTTTGGTACTATTATGTAAACAAAATAATCATATCATTTGTATAAACTAGGCCAACCTTTGTTTGTTCTGAGGGATTTTAAAATGAATTGTAACTTTGTAACAAGAGCAGGCATCAACTCGAAGGTTAAGAAATCCAGGTACCGTTCAGCTCTGGGGTTTCCTTTAAAAAAGAATGGCCTCAGAATTCGGTTATTAAAAAAATACCTGCCCATACATTTACTTTCTGGGGCCGGTGAGTATGCGCTTTAAATATCCATCGTGGATTTTCGTGACTCCAGAAACGATAGGTAATTATTATGTCGGTTAATCACCCCGTTTAAATAGAAAGTAGCTTCATCCGAAAATAATATGTTCTGTGGAAACATATTATTCTCGTCACACCGTCGCATCATTTCTTCGCAACATTGTAAACGCCTGTCATAGTCAAGTTAAGTATCGTTCTCACGATGCCGGTTCATTTAGAAACGCTTGCGAATCTTTATCTTAAATTTGTATGTTTATGTGTTGCCCTTGCCTTCCGGTGTAATTTTATAAGAAAACCTATTGACATTTCAGGCGAAATTAATTGAAAAAATACAAGAATACAAAATAAAGAAATTTATTAAATATAAAATATATTTACAATAAATATGTACAGAGTTTTGTGAGTTGCAATTAACCAAAAAACAATTGAAAACTGTATTTTTTACTATAATAGTGACCAGTAAAGTCCGCATCATGCATATGGGTTTTTATTTATTAATTATAAATATAATATTAATATGACTTTGGCATTGAGTTCTGCTTCGATCGAGATGAAAATTAAGCAAACAATTAGTAGTCACATGATTCGCATTAGTCTGTCAAATTTTAATTTTTCCAAAAAATAATTTAAAAGTGGGGTTATTTATAAAAATTTCGGAAAAGTTATTAGAAAAAGGTTTTTTAAATGCAGTTTCTAGCCCACATGCAAACTTTCAGCTGCATAAGATAATTTTGATTTTTTACCCACCACGAAAATTTATTTTCCACTTAATGAACACTTTACTGATGACACTGTGTTCTTTTTTGTCTTAGTATTAAGGTGTATTACTTTTAGACACAAACTACGTTTTCAAAAATACTTATTTTATGAAGTTACCTTATACAGGGTCAAAAACAAATAAACTTAGCATCACATGCGACCAAATTTTAATAGCCCAATTTTATATTTGTAGAAAAACACGCATTTAATATGGCGCAACTTTAAATAAAATGTATCTGAAATAAAGCATTGTCAAAACTAAGAAGTTTTATGTGGGTTGCGTTGAGTCTTATTTTGCAAAAGTGGTGCAATTTACAAAATATGGGTAAAAAATCAAATATATCTTATGCTAAAATTTTGCATGTGGGCTAGAAACTGCATTTAAAAAACTATATCAAATAACTTTTTTCGATATTTTCAGAAATATTTTGAATTATTTTTTGGAAAAAAATTAAAATTTGACAGATAATGCGAATCACGTGACTTTTTTTGCTTAATTTTCATCTCGATCGAAGCAGAACTTGATGCCAAAGTCAAATTTCGAATAAAATTATTAATAAAAAAAATCCCATATGATGCGGACTTTACTGGTCACATTGTAGATTTAATTTATTAATAAAACTGAAAATGGAATAAAATATCGCTTGTACCGTCAACTCACTCAGTCTTTAGTAAAATACATTGATGTACAGTTTTGTTAGCAAAATAAGAAATACATTCATCTGAAGTAATACATTATATTTATTTGTAGAACGGGAAGATCCAGATAGGGGAAAGTCTCTTTGCATGGCTTCCGATGATTCGGCTGTAAAAAGTATGGGTATATTTCAAGCATGAGTTATTAAAGAGAAATGGTAATTTATTTAAAAAATGTCATTGTCATTGATATTAAAATTCCATTCTCTCAATATAGGTATTAGGTACTTTATCCTGTTAATATTACGTAAGTAGTGTTAATAATTATTACCTTCTACTACAACAACTTTAACATTATCTTTCCTGAAGGAGGGTTGAAGGCAGGTATATGTTCCGCCATCCTGCCATGTAACATAATCGAAACTGAGAATACTATGCAGAGTATTTTTCTCCTTATTATATGTTGTTTGTATAGATATTCTGGATTCCTTTAACTAGAATTAAAAAAAAGAAGCAAATTATCCGGGATGATTGAGCACATTAATATCCTGTATGTATGTGTATTCATTCAGTAGATTGTAAACAAAATAAATAAAAATATTCCTCCGTCTAACTGTAAACTGTAGCTAAATTACGGTATAAACCATCAAATTTTCAGTTTAAGCTAGACACCACATAGGTACATAATAATATATATTATATCGGTGCTTGAATCTATAGTAATCTAAATGCAATTAAAGTCAAATTTATTAAATATTGGCATAAACGCAGCTTAACTAATACTGCTGCATCTACATTACGTGCATTCAGGATATTACTAACAGGAGGAGGCATTAATAATGCCGTGTATTTAACTTTAACCACATACCTACACTAATTTAGAGCGGATTTAGTAATATTAGAAAATCTGAACAATTATTGACCAGGAACTTGTATAAGAGGTATTACCCAGAAGTGTAGAGGATGTATCGGTTGTTCTTATTGGCAATAGTTAATACCACGTGGGAAAAATATTTACCTAGCAGTGGAGGTTCTTAAAAGTTAATGATTAACTTACTTTATTATTTTCACTAAATAATTGTCAACAAACCCCCTTTCACACCTAGTTATTATTGTTATAGAATCAATTAGATGTGCATTCCCTATGAAATTGAATAGTTAGAACCTTTTTCTACTTGTGTGTCTTGCAATTACCTGAAATGTTATTTGAGTATCTTCATGCAACCACCAGATATCGTAATTGACATTTGATCGTAACGTAGGAGTTATTTCGCAATTGATAAAGAAAGACGATCCATGTTGAACGAAAATTTCTTTTGGTTCTTTTATCTTTGCAAATCCCAGCCATTTTGACGATTCATCTTTTCCAAGACCTTGAAAATAAATTTTAAAAAATTATTTCTCTAACATACACTACTCCTGTGCAAAAAAAAACTGGCATCAAAAAATTTGGATTAAGTTTAGGGCCTTATAACTTTTTTATTTTGACTCCGATTTAAGTGATTTTTTTAGAGAGCTATAGATACATTTATTAGTTTAATTATGCTTATACAAATTTTAAGAGAAATTGTTCTTTTGACATATTATACGAGAATAATCGAATAGTTGTTTTTTTTGCTTAGTGTCAAAACACCCTGTGGAATAATTAAGAAACAAAATTACATCAAAATATCAGTTTTCATTGGGCCACAAACATTCTTTGCTTTTTGGTTCATGTCAATACGTGCATTTATTCTCAACCAAATGCAAAATGATCTTGATGATGTGAATAATTTAAATTTTTCAATAATTTTCTCATCGCCATTGCATTAAAAATAAAATATACTAATAAAATGCAAAAAAAAACAAAATGTTATTGTAATAATTAAGATTTAATAAACAAATAAATTTACGGAAAAAGGTGCTTATACCTAAGATTTAAAAAATAACATTTTCGCAAAACAAACTTAACAGGTACCAACAACAACTTTTTCACTTAAACACATCCCAATAATTTCTATTGCCTCCTCTAGCCCTTACTACCGCCCGTACACGTCGGTTCATGCCATCAATTAGCCCGCGAATATCATCCTGGGTAATATTCCTTCATTCTTGACTCTTATGACGCGGTAGTAATTTGGGTCCAGTTGCTGGTCCGCGTGAGTTTAAATTACCTTCGAGTAATCTTCGACGAACTGTCCAAGAACTAATATTTTTATACGAACCTCTCGAAGTTGTTTTTTTACCTGTAAGTACTGATGTCAAACGTCGATTCTGAAGAGTTTTAAGTATAAACATTATATTGTACAAGAAATCGGTCATCAATAGCTTTAGTTTTGCATTTCCTCAACCATTGACATCATCAAGATCATGTTGCATTTGGGTGAGAACAAATGCACGTATTGACATGAACCAAAAACTAAAATTTAAAGAATATTTGCGGCTTAATGGGAACTGATATTTTGAAGTAATTTTGCTACTTAAATTATTCCACACTAAAAATCAGTACTGTAGTTCTCAAAAATTTAAAAAGCTTTAGTGTGATATTATTTTTGTCGTTTAGCATTGCATAATATGATTATCTATTATGCAGCATGGTTTACTGAGATGGTAAAATTCGTCCATAGCTTATAAAGTCCAATACTAATGCTGGGCTGTGTGAAATAAGATTCTTCTATTGCTTCATCTGACATACAAAGTTTAAAAAACCTAAATACAAAGTAAAAATAAATAAATTAAAACGGGTATTGGTTCGATCAATAAAATTTAAATTCAGACAGGACAGCTAGAAAACTCCGAACAACCATGTGACATGTACAACCAATATATTAAAACTAATACTACGGCGCGCGGCGATTGTCGATCGCTAAGAACCTCCACCAACGTCTTGTGGATTAAAGGTTCTAACGGATACAATTCGTTTTTGAGGAAGCTGTTCTGCTTTCTTAATTGTAGAGAAAGCGCTTTACTGGGAAGAAAATGCGTCGCATTGAGAAAATACAATCTATTTCTTAACAAACTGGCTGTATTAAAAGTAGTTGTACCACCAATAAAAACACTATTCAAGCAAATCTGGAATTGATATAACACTAAAGCGGGTTTGATGCACTAGCAATTTATTGAATAGGGGTTAATACAAAATAAGCTATCAATACAAACTATGTCTTGGCGAACCTATTGTATAAGATCATTTTGCTCAGTGTACAAAGGGGTTTGCCAGGTACTTCCTCCAGAGAGACTCAAAGAAGACCAAGTTGTTTTGGCAGACAATAAAATTTTTTTAAATACAGATGTGTTACGTAGGTACTTTTAAGGGGTTGCAGTGGCGGCTCTTACAGTAGGGCCACAGTGCCATGGCCCTACCTACCCTACCTGTATACCCTCTAGTTATTCACTCTCATAATTATTACTTTGTCTCTCTACGCTTCATTCTTTTTGTAAATGAGAATGTGAATAATTTAAAATTTAGGATATCTGATAACGTCTAACTCTGCAAAAACTCCCTGAGACTGGGAAATTCTCCGGAGATGGCCAGACAACACCTTGCTTAGGAGAGAGATAATAAACATATCGCCTTCTCTTACTGGCGCATATGCCATCGTGGCGGGCCGGATCCTTAGATCAAGCCGCGATTGGTAGATTTACACGTGCTTTAGTTATCGAGAATGAAGAGTCGCAGTCGAATGGGCCTTGATTTGCTTCCATTTCCAGATACCAGATGGCGGCTGTTTTTAATACGGTTTTCCCTGTCCAAATATGAAGTTTAAAATTTTTTTTAACCGCTTTTCGTTTTGACTATTTTTATTCTGTGACTTTTGTAGGTTAGGTTTAGAAGTTTTTTTTAAAAATTCGCGATTTTCCTCACTCATTAGAAGAGAAAATGCAAGTTAAGGAATTGGGTCGTCCATTGCCAAAGTTACTTATAACAAAAACCCAAAGTGGACAAAAATCGCGTCTTCGGAAATGTAATAACAATATTTATTCAAAAAACAGTTGGTTGTGCGGGTGCGAGGAGACAAATAAAATGTTAAATGTTCTGTTTTGTGTGCGTTTTGTTTGGTGGAGAAGAAACTTGGTCGCAAAAAGGAACTGATGATGTTGCTCATATTATATCGGAAAAAATGAAATCTCACGAAAAATCCAAGGTACACATGGACAATATTTTTAGCTTTTGTATGTTGGGTAAATTAAATATAAAAAGTCAATTAAGTTCTGTCTATCGTCAGACACTCTTGTTAAACATAATGAAGAGTTTGACAAAAATAGATACGTTTTGAACCAAATATTAAAATGTATTCCATTTTGCGGGGCATTTTTAGATGCACCATTGAATTAATCGGTAAGTTTTTTTTGAGTTTTTTCTATATTCTCATTAAATATTTTTATTTTGATATTTTGGCCCCACCCGTTTCAACTATCACGAGCCGCCACTGGGTTATGGCCCATTTCGATTGTAATAGGTAATGTGCCACCATTTAAATCGTTTCTCAAATATCAATTATTTTGTTAAGAAATTCAGTAGGAATGTTTATAAATAAGGGATCAAACAAAAAATTGATGAAGCTTTATCTGTATGTATTTGCTGGGTCATGTGGCGTAAAAACGTGATCTTTTGGTCCGTTGTTCATAATTGCATCGGTATAACTAACAGTCATGTAACTAATAGTACGGGTGCAAGTGTTTTTCTCTGTGTTTTTTAGTGGCAAGTGTACGCTTTATTAACCGTAACAAGCAGATATTATTATCAATAATGTCAAATTTCATTACAACTGCTAGTCGGAACTAATACAGTATATAAAACCAGATTGCACCCCCAATAGAACTTGATAATTTATACTGTATATGAGTATTTAGAACAATATAAAACATTCTATGGTAGCATTAATTCCTATTTCCTATTTGCTAAATTTATATCACTACACAACGGTCTAGCAATTTTCGTTGTCTTACAGTAGACACAGACAGAAGTAATAACATTTTTCAGTAACACACTATTACCTAGGTCTCGTACTAAACCTCATCTTTTCCATTTAATTACTTTTATACGAGTTTCCTTGTTTTTATCAACTGGAAAAGTCGAATATCGGCAAAAAAAGCCAATTAGTTTTTCAATAATTAGATCCTGAAGGCGTCGAGGATATCCAATTTAATCGTCAAATTCCCCCGGAGACTCGTTTTGGTTGTTATTTTCTACCCTTATAACTCAAAAAGTCACCTTTGATATATTGAGGAGGTTTAAGGAAAATGGGCTATCTGATATATATACACCTGTGCGATAGAATTTAGTATGTCGAAACCGAAGCCCACTTTCAACGAGAAACGCACGTTATACCTGGATTTTTCAGCAAATTTTTATTTTTACTCCACCGCATAGAGCAAGAAAAAATGAAATTTTCAAAATTACTTCACAAACAACAGCAGGTATTTTTTGTGGCCTTCAGGGCTTTCATCGATTCTATAAGTCTTGCTTTAAAAAGCATTAATATTTAAACAATTGTCTTATATTGGAATTTGCTCAATAATATTAAGTTGTTACGGGCAAATTAAATTTTAGAGAAAGAATCGATCATAGTACTGTAAACAAAACATATTGTATTAAATGGGCTAGAGTTTTAGGTTAAAACGTTTCTACTTGCATGCTTGTTTAAAAGTTGATAATAGCAGAGGAACAATTTTATTAACAAGTGTATCATTTCATTGTATTTCTTCTCGAAAATCAGGAAGTATGTCATTTCGGTGACACAGTTCCTTGCCAAAATTTAAAAAGAAGAATTCAATTCACAAATACGGAAGTTATGATATGAAAAAACACAGAAGATAGTGTTCGCCAAACTATGGCCAAAACTAGTTCAGTTTTCTTGGCCATGGCAAAAAATAAAGGATTAGTCCCTCAAAAACCATTAAGAGTACCACATTTCCTAATTTATTGTTGCA
The DNA here is from genome assembly GCA_963969555.1 of Polydrusus pterygomalis. Classification (NCBI taxonomy): domain Eukaryota; kingdom Metazoa; phylum Arthropoda; class Insecta; order Coleoptera; family Curculionidae; genus Polydrusus; species Polydrusus pterygomalis. Next base: position 17,074,964 of record OZ018383.1, read on the forward strand.
ATAGCGTAAATTAAATTGCAGTACCTTGACAAACAATATTTTTTATATGTCACTTATTATCAATAGTATTGTGCTTTCCAATAATAAGGCAAAAAAAAGTCAAAACTTTATTTACCGAATTAAATAATCTCCGTCACAGAAAGGGAACTATGCGGCACAGAAATGACCTTATATGTATCATAGAAATGACTTGAGCTGGCTAAAAATTAAAATACAAGGAAACTTTAATGTACTTATACAGACAATTCTTATTAAAATTATCAATTCATTGATTTTTGCAACCATCTGTTCAGTAATTGTTGATGTTTTTGTCTTTTCTGTGACATAATGCCAGTTCTGTTAGACGTGGTCAGATTCCAAGGCGTCACGGAACGGACCATCACAGAACTGACAAAAACTGATTCTCCATTTCCTATAAAAGAATGGTGGTTACCTATGCTCATAAAAGTAAGGTTAGAAACAAGGTACCCATTTTATTAACCATATATTTTTATTTAAAAATAGCACCCTATTCTCTTCATAAAAAGCTTTTTTGTGCGATGGCCACAGATGGAATTAAAATAATTTTTTAGGTCTTCGAAAATACACTGTTTTTTTGCAAAACCGTTTTGTAAAATTTTAAATTAATGTAGCGTTCACGTTTTCTAAAATTAACACAAAACAGGTGCTGTTTGATTTATTATCAAAACAATCCCAAGAAGAAATATTTTGAGTAAAAACATAAATGAAAATTTAAGTTGTTTAAAGTTTAAACACACGATCACTTTTATGGCTGTTTTAACCGATTCTTGTGTTTGTTTGAAAACACTGAATGGATCAATAAACGTTTTATAGTTATAGGATATATACACTGAGAAAATCATTTAATATAATTTTTTTTTTAATATATATGTGTTACCACAAAAAGAAATCCTTTAATCCTGAAATATTTCGTTTAAACACACACAAGGTGTTTTTTTTGACAACATATTTTTGCCCCTATTCGATATTTTTTTTCGGTAACAAAATACCGTTGAACCATTAAAATATGTATCGAATAAAATATTTTTATTAGATGATTTTTTAATTCCTACAGGGTTATCTAATTATTACAAAAATAAACTAAAAAAAAACTGAAAATAAACTAAAAATAAACCCCCTTTTAATAACTACTTTTTTAAAACAAGGAGAAATCGTCTAGGAAATTTTCAACAAGCGCTATAGTCTATCCTATATATAGTTGTAGTAAGCTACAACGGAACAGAGTGGGACGAACTAACTTAAAACAATGATATGTAGTTGCTCCACGTGGTTTAAGTTGAAGGGAGTAATTCAAAACATGTCATTTGATTGCCGTTGTAGATGGGTGATTGATGTCTGATGGTATAGTGTACTTTTAGTGCAAATGCGAGGTGCATGACTGCAAACCTAATTTTGTGTTTTGTGATATAAGTGTTGTGTAAATGTGTCCTTATATTCAAGGTTTATTTGTGTTTATTTTCCCCTTAACCATAAACTTGATCCTCTGTCATACTTTATAATAAATAAAAACTAATCTTATTTGATTTTACGTGATTGTAAAAACAATAAATGTTTTTATATAAAAAAATGCGTTGAAGATGAACGAATAGAAACTTTGGTTATGTTGGGTTGTGGAGATAGAATGCATGGATGGAAGCCCGCAATATGTTTAATGGAAAATACCCAAATCGCTCGCCTATTAGCCAATCGACAGTGTCGAGGGTAGCAATGAAGTTGAGAACTTCCCTTACTATTAAAGATAGTGTGATAGTGATAGTGAAAAAAACACATATTATTATCACTACAGTTCTTTCCCCTACACTTTCCAGGATTTCTTTGATCTCACTGGAGAAAAATATATAATTTTCCTTCGAAATGATTTGGTTTCAGTTTAACCTTATTATTTCAACTGGATGGTGCTTATGCTGCTCGTGTAAAGGGAACTTAAGTACAATTTTTCTGGGGCTGTGGATAGGTAAACGGGGTTAATAGAGTGGCTACCACCCGGATCGCCCGATCGTAACCCACTTGAGTTTTTTTTTATGGGACTACGTCAAAAATGTAGTTTATAAATCTAAAACCAACTCGATAGATACGTTTAAGGTAATATGAATTTTAATATAGATACTCACTGGATACTGTCAATTGTAAAGCCAAACTCATTTTGGGCTCGGTATTGACCTGACATTCGTACTGTCCAGTATCATCGGTTTTAACGCCACGTATCCTTAAGCCCCAAAAATCGTCACTACTGTCGGTGTGCACTGGTTCAAATCTATAGTCACTAGAAAAGGCGAAAATGCCCGATGTTAAAATGTGAAGGTCTTTGCTTCGTATCCAAGATACCTAAAAAAATAATTTGGGGCATTTTATTTTGGCGGATAATAATAGAGTTCGAAAATTGAACCGCCTCGTTACCTGGTGGGTTATAAAACATAAGATCTAGTGTTGCAAAAAATGTAAACACGTTTTTGCACTAGGCATTGCCAGATTTCGTACATTTATAATAATAATAATATTTATTGTTTAACAGAACAGGTCCCAATTAGAAGACAATGTGACATAGAAAAAATAGTTTAAAAAAGATTTAAAAAGCATTCAAAAATAGAAAATAGTAATTATCCTTATAAGCTACCTCATACAGTGCCACCAGTAAAGTCCGCATCATATAAGATTTTCTTTACTAATAGCTTTATTCAAAGTTTGACTTTGGCATCAAGTTCTGCTTCGATCGAGATGAAAATTAAGCAAAGAAAATAGTAGTCACGTGATTCGCATTATCTGTCAAATTTTAATTTTTTCCATAAGATAATTCAAAAGTGGGGTTATTTCTGAAAATATCGGTAAAAGAGTTATAAAAAAAAGTTTTTTTTAATGTAGTTGCTAGCCCACATGCAAAATATCAGTTGCATAAGATAATTTTGATTTTTTACCTATATTTTGTAAATTGCACCACTTTTGCAAAATAAGACTCGACGCAACCTACATAAAACTTCTTAGTTTTGACTATGGTCTATTTCAGATACATTTTCTTTAAAGTAGCGCCATATTCCATATAAATTGTGTGTTTTTCTACAAAATCTAAATAGAGCTATTAAAATTTGGTCGCATGTGATGCAAAGTTTATTTGTTTTTGACCCTGCATAAGGTAACTTCATAAAATAAGCATTTTTGAAAACGTAGTTTATGACTGAAAGTAATAGACCTTAATATTAATACAAAAAGAAGACAGTGTCTTTAGTAAAGTGTTTTTAAGTGGAAAATAAATTTTAGTTTAACTTAACGTAAACTTTATCTATTTTCAACGATTTAATTTAAAACCCCTATAATATAATTTATTATTAAGCTATGCCATAATAACGTTAACGTGTATTACTTTCAGACACAAACTACGTTTTCAAAAATACTTATTTTTGAAGTTACCTTATACAGGGTCAAAAACAAATAAACTTTGCATCACATGAGACCAAATTTGAATAGCCCAATTTTGATTTTGAAGAAAGGCACACATTTGATATGGCGCTACTTTAAAGAAAATGTATCTGAAATAAAACATTGTCAAAACTAAGAAGTTTTATGTAGGTTGCGTTGAGTCTTATTTTGCAAAAGTGGTGCAATTTACAAAATATTGGTAAAAATCAAAATTATCTTATGCATGTGGGCTAGAAACTATATTTAGAAAAACTTTTTCTAATAACTTTTTTCGATATTTTCAGAAATAGCCCCACTTTTGAATTATTTTTTGGAAAAAATTAAAATTTGACAGATAATGCGAATCACGTGACTACTATTTTTTTGCTAAATTATCAGCTCGATTGAAGCAGAACTTGATGCCAAAGTCAAATTTTGAATAAAGCTATTAATTAAAAAAATTCCATATGATGCGGACTTTACTGGTAACACTGTATCTGCAGTAAACCTAATTTAATTTAGTAATTAACCGTTTTTGTAAGAGTGGAAGATGGAAGAGGACCTGACAGCACATGGGAGAATAAGTTTATACAGGATAGTATCACAGGGTAATCGATGAGCGACCTGCGCACTCTAAACAAAAACTGCATGAACAAGTAACATCTGCGATTAAAAAGCGATTGTATCTGAAATCTTAACAATAGAGCATTTTGTATCAGCGCCTCTAGTGGGATATGTACCACCATCCTTAAAGGAAAGGTATTTGACAAACTTTCTTTGAACGTTCTCTAATACAACAATGTATTCCTGGAAGAGATGATGCCATATACCTAATAGTGCCATATTCTAGTTTGGATAGCACGAAACGATAATAAAGGGTTTTCAATGTATTTACAAAATCAGTCGAATTCCTTATAATGTATCCAAGCATATTCATTGCACTTCTGTAAGTATTACTGATGTGAAAAGTAAAGCTTTGGGTCGAAAGCCACACCAAAATCTCTAAAAGTGTCACACTGCTTCATGACTATATTATCAAGGCTATAGTTGACGCATTTGCTTACGTTCATGGGAAAGTTGTTAATTTTGCACCTATTCTCCAGAGTGCTTAGGTCCCTCTACAATAACAACAATCAATTAAATTATTTATTACTCTGAATAGTTTTAAGTCGTCTGCAAACAGCATTACATTGCTAGGCATATTATTACTTATATCGTTTATAAAAATTTAAGATATTAAGGGGCCAAAAAGCATCAATAGTGTATTTGAATTTGAAGGATTTATATCTCAACATATTGTACGCGAACCTTTAGTTAGGACTCGAGGTATAAAAAAAGGTGTTTGCTAAATAAAACCTAATTGAGATAGTTACGTAACAAAATGGAATGGTCAACTCTGTCAAAGGCCTTCGAAAAATCAGTGTAAATTGTTTCAACTTGTTTGCGATTATCCATAGTCTGTCCAACGTATTAGGTGAAGCAGGCAAGTTGCTATACTACGAGCATTGAAGAAGCCATGTTGCGTGGGTAGCGATTTTATTTGACTGAAAATACATTCGTAGACAGACATCTCAAGGAGAGTACAGTACATGAGGTTACAACTTTGATGGGACATCAATGACATTGACGCAAAGACTTACGTACTCTCACAGGAGTTCGGTTATTAAATGGACAATTGTTTAATAAAGTCTTCTAAAGATATATTTATCTACAGAAAAAGAAAAGCACGAAGTCTTTCTCCACAATCTTTAAAAAGATTGTGGAGAAAGACTTCGTGCTTTTCTTTTTCTGTATCATTTAACACCACTTTGAGTATGGACTACTTCTTCAAAATATATTTATCTGCCTAACTTTCAGTTTAGTTATTAAAGGGCTATTATAGATTCCCAATGATTTTCTATTTAATTAAATAAAGGGGAAATACTTACCACTTTTTCTCTACTAAGACTTCTTATTGTACATGGAACAATTACGGTCTGTCCTTCTATCGCATCGATTTCTCTTCTTGTAATTTCATCGAAATACGGTACTAATCCATCGGTTTTTACTTTGCTATCTATAAAGGAGCTGTACTTCGAGATGGATTTGGTAGTCGGGTTACCTATAACAAAAGAAAGTGTTGATAAAAACGACATTTGATAAAAGCATTTGACTCGTGATGTAAATTGAATTCCGTTCATCTGACAATTTCATTATAATAAGCGTCAACGAATATTTACAATTTTTTTTAGTTGGTTAATTTGTTCATTACTAATCAAACTTATTTTATTACTTAAGGCGCATTAGATTCTTACAATATATTGATTAAGGACACAGTTCTCAAGATCAATCATGTATAAAAGACCTATAAATGGCTTGAATGCAGGGTTAACTTCCGGAACCTTGCAATATAAAAACAAAATTAATTGGTATCCAGTTTTGGATGGGCTGTTCAGGGAGGCATTGACGAATAGTATGCTGGTGTTTTTTTTTTCAAATAAATGCACAGAAACTTTAATAAAAGCCACTAAAATTGCCACAATTAACCTTAAAATCCTTGAAAGTAAACACATCGATTTTCAGAATTGAAGTAAAAACAACAATTTCTATTGGTAACACGATATTTTCTAGTCTATCTAGATGTCATCTCTCCTAAGAATTCAAGAGAATAGGTATGTGTTTGTTTTAACAGGAAAGGTTTCGAAATTGCACAAGACACGAAAGTAAACAAAACTATGACCGGCTGACTAACATCTGCCTTGCTCTACCAGCTCCAGAATATGTCTGTCTTTCTTCTTCGTATGCCAAAAGCATATTAATAACTAGTCTGATCAACACAGCACTGCCATGCGCATGCGAATCGTCAATAGTTAGGCAAATCGAATTGACGATAAAAAATGGCGTCGCACATTAAAAGACATCGCCACTGACAACCCTTTTACAATATCCGAAAATATACCGTGCGAGCAAAAATTATTTGCATCAAAGAGGACCTTACACCTAAGGACGTAATGCTTAGCCGTAGAGCTTAATACCTGTTGGGTGTCAGTAACTATCTGAATTAACAATCAATCAGTTATTCCGTCATCTTTGACAGTCGTTACAAGTAATTTGATTCATCGCTAGTTTTTCCAATTTCTTGAACAATTCACACAATGGACTTTACGCAACAGCACAAAACATTCATGGTTGAAGCGTATTTTCGAAACGGGGTTAGAGTAAATGGTGAGTGGCAATAGAATCCGGGTTTGTGCATGGACGATTTTCACGAACATTTTCCTTACGTTGCTTTTATTGCTGGGGATTTTTATCATTGCTTGAAAAGAACCGTTACTGTGTTTAGGGAAACAGGTTCTATACAACACAAAAAAGGAGCAGAAAGACCATCTGTAAGAACAGACGAAATTGTTGCAAACGTTCGTGAAATAATTTTATATTTTATATTTTGCTGGTCAACACTTTCGAAAATATGAAGAGACGTGTGTGAATTTATGCTTGGAGCATGGCGGTGGCCAATTTCAGCAATTTATTTACTTAATTATTTTCCTTTATCTTTCTGTATATTCTTACTTTGTTAATTTTATAAACAACAAAAATAAATTTGTATTTGTCTACTTATTTTATTACTCATTAGTTTGGCATATCATGTCATAATATGAATTTGACAAAATTTTAACCTAGATTTGGTAAGATATATCGTCCCCATATCATTGTGATCTAAACCAAGACAGTGAATAGGATCAATTTTCCACTTTGAAAGCTTGTAACTTGAAAACTATCTGCCTGAATAAATTTCTCAATAGCTTAAAACATGAGTTAAGGTTGGTACTATTAGTTTTTATGCAGGGTGTACCCTGTTGTATATATATATATATTTGTGCACAAATCCTATTCACCCCACAGGCGGTGTCAATAGGATCATTGATTGATTTATTGACTGTATCGCATTTAAACAACCGCGGGGTGTATAGAATTTTGCACACAAATTTATCTTAAATAATATAAAAGAGTACTAAAAATAATATTACCTAAATTTTATAAGTGCTGCAGAGTTGTAGAGATATGAACTTTGTAAGACAAAAGCAAAGATAATGTGACAACAGTTTAACCGCTAAATTTGACGTTTTAGGTCATAGTATTCAGCTTGCGATGTGGCCAAGTTATTTTAAGTTTAATGTCATAAAAATCTGTACATTGAAATGACCTACACTTTAAGATTACAATTATTACAGATTTTTGAAATTTGAAGGTAACTTTCAATCCTATTTACCCCGCTGATCCTATTCACCCCATTTTACGGTACGATTTTTAATCCAAGCCCTCTTTGATGCAAATAATTTTTACTCCCGCGGTAATTGAAACAAATCCAGATCGCAACCTCGATTTTGTTACAAAAAGCACCGTTTTGCTATATTTAACTGAAAAAATGCAGGGTAAATCTTTTGGCAACTTCGAATAGGATTTCGCGTTGCTGAAAATAAAGTTACAAGAAATTTACATTTCGCGTACATAGAAAGGGTGTTTTTTTTTCTTTTGTGTCTATTCTATTGGCCTTTGTTACGCTTCGCCATGGATCTTTGTCGAGCTGCTGAAGTAGTCGTCGAAAGATATATAAAGATTATTTTTTGTTACCCAATAATAGAAACATGCCTTCCAACAAAACAATTTTATATTCTTTTTTCAAAGCCCAGGGATTTTTTTACCACAATTCATATGGGTTCTCTAAAATATTCTTAATACTAGTGTCAAAACAAAAAATAAAAAATGTAGACAGACATACAGCGTTATGATAAAGATACGGATCAGCCTTTTATATACAGGGTGATCCACGACGTGTGGCGAGCGGCTGTACCTCCGAAACCATACCATAATTTTTAAATATAAAAGAATTAGAAATACTTTATTATTCTTTAGTACAAACCCATTTAAATTATGGAATACTAGGATGGGGAGGCATAAATAAGAATTATCTTAATAATATTGAAACTATTCAAAAATACATTTTAAAAATTATTTACGAAAAGGACCACCAATATTCTTCTGATTTACTATTTAAATATATAAATTTTTAGTTTTTTTTAGAGTTTACATAATAATACCACAGGGGCCCAAAAAAAACATTTTTTTTAAATAGAATTTTCAACAACAATTTTTAAATTAAAAAGCTATCAAAAGAGTGTAGAATTTGTAACTTTATTTATCGTTAATATCGTTATAGTAAAATCTATACAAAAAATACTCGTTTTTTTTTTAGAGTGTTAAGATCCTCGGTACCTTTCTTGTTATCACCCTGGCCGGGGCCCCTTTTGATCTTGGGGTCGGGTGCTGTAGCACCCTAAGAACCCCCCTAAATCCAGGCATGTTTCTGGACACCCTGTATATAATATCTTTTTTTAATTTAACTGATCCGAGTGCTCCTTAATCAAGTGGGCGGTAATCAATATAAAAAGCTGATCCGGTTCCTTATAATGAAGCTGTTTAATAAGAATTATGTTAATTACTTGAAATTAACACATGAAAGCTTTAAAAGTGATAAGGAAATTAAAGCACTTTTTATACGTTACTTTTGAAACTCTATAATTTGAACCGAAACTTTTAGTAGGATGACAATAAATAAGAATTAAGTCGTCAGGTACGCCAACCGAAAAGTCACCAAAAATTTTCGGTTATAATTCATAATGGGAAACTTTTACGGGGCAGTTTAGCATAAATTAGCGCGAAGATCTTGGCGATATTACGCATAAATAATGAAGTTTGTTTAATGAGTATTAGAAAAGTTTAATAAAAGAAGCCTCGCTTTATTATGAAAGTTTTTGGTTAATATGGTCAAAGGATTTGACTGTTATTAACTATGCTTCACTTTAATTCGATAATTACTAAAAAAAAGTGTGTCCAGGTACACAACCCGAAATAAAAAATGACATCAAGAAACACTACGTAAATTCAACTTAGCTTAAAAAAATTATGTCTATTTTCACCCCAGTATCCCCTATTTTTGACCACATTTCTTAAATATCCACATTTTTAAGACCACAGTTTTATTCAGCGTACAAAGTTTACTTAAATATCTAAATTTTAAATTTATATCTACAAAGGTTTCGAAAATATTTAGAAAAAACCATCTTCAGAGTACCCTATTTAGGAGGCTGTGGCTTCGTAGTAAGGGGACATAGAACACAATTTTATATGAAGGTCTTACTGTATTTTTGACCTTATCTACTAAAACCCAAATTATTGACAATACCTTTTAGATAAATAACTAAAAAAAAAACAAATCTATGTTTATGTTATGATAATTTTCATTTAACACTTTTAAAAAATATAATGCTTTATTTGTTGGCATCAAAATTTTTAATATATTACCTACTAATTTGAAAACTATGAGTTTTTGACATTTAAAAGAAAATTAAAATCATTGAATACGCAAAATTATATAAAGGTAAGCCAATACTTATATATAGGTAATATAATAATAATACTAAATATTACAATTTTTCTATTATAATTTCTCCCTTATTTATAATTTTCCCTTTTTTATTGGGTAAAATATTTTTAAATTACTTACTTATATTTTTAAATATAGGTAAGTATTTATGATGTGATTAAAATTAATAATCTAATTGGGTGTATATTTTTTCATTACAAAATCGGACAAATTTGTAAATTCATGGTTTTGTAACGATGCTTTTATTGGATATATTTTTATTAAAAAAAAATGTTATTGATTTTTAATATTATTATAAAAAAAACCTGCAAATAAATAAATAAATAACAAAATAATAATAATTATAATAATAATAATAATAATAATAATAATAATAATAATAATAATAATAATAATAATAATAATAATAATAATAATAATAATAATAATAATAATAATAATAATAATAATAATAATAATAATAATTAATAATAATAATATAATAATAATAATAATAATAATAATAATAAAAATCTTTATTTGATAGCAAAGCTAACAATTACATAATTAACATTTACAAAACTTTACAATTTGCTAAGAAAACTACATTCATATCTATTGTATGCCAACATTACTTTTACAATAGTCTATACATTTTTTTCGAAAACTTTTTATTGATTGAGAGATCTTCACATTATTGGGCAGTTAATTGTACTGAATAAGCAGTGGCGTAGCGCTACTACCGCGAACCCCCGCAGTTGCGGGGAGCCCGAAGGCTCCGAGGCCCGAAGGCTCCGAGGCCCGAAAGAGCCTATTGCTATGGCCCCGAAGGGGCCGAAGTCCTGGGCGAGGGGGCCCTAACACAATTTTCGCGGGGGGGCCCATAATTTGTCGCTACGCCACTGTGAATAGGGCCATTATGGAAAAGGTTTCTTTGGCTATACGTTGTAGACACTGTATTTACATAAAAGTTCTCCCTTGTCCGTGTTGGATAATCATGTACATCTGACACATTTCTTAAATTTTGCAATAAATGCTCAGGAAATAATCCGTTTTTTTATTTTGTGAACCACCGTCATTGTAATTACGAAAATTATTTGTCTAATAATTTATATTTTTAAAACGCCTCAAAATTAATAAATATAGCCAAAAATACTATTCTTGTCGGATTTGAGGGTTTTAATAAAAGGAAAATTGCAAGACTTTGCTGAAAGCCGTAGTAGAATTACACTCTTCCACTATTTCTGTGATAAGTTTTAAGAAACAAGAGCAAACGACCTGCGGTTTTTGCAGTTCTCTTTACCAACTAGTTAGCTATAGAATAGAGTTAAAAGGGTTGGATGATTGCATTTAAATTTTTTCAGAAATCGAAGCTTGAAATATATTTTTTTAAAAGTGCCCTCTATTGTTAATAAAAACGCAATAATTTTAATAATATTTATATAAACTTGAAGAAGTAGTCCATGCTTAAAGTGGAGTTAAAAGTATGGGAAAGAAAGAAAAAACAAAAAGTCTTCCTCCACAAAATTTAATAGAATAATTCTTAAGGGTCTCTACATGTTTCGAACGTAGAAACGTTCATCATCAGGAGACAGAAAATGTAATTAAAAAGTGCTGATAAGAGAAAATGGTAAAGGACCTTAATGGAGCTTTCATGGGATCGAAAAAATATTTTTGATGTGTAAAAGAGCCATAAAATGGAGAAATTAATGAAATTTAAACCATATTCAGTATGTGAGAAGTCAGTATAAGTGGTCTAAGATAGATAAAAACTGAGGAAGAAGAAGGATCTTTCTAAAAAGAAAGTATAAAAATTATTTAATTTTAGTAAACATTTTAAAGTTTTTGTCAAAAAGACTTTAAAATGTTTACTAAAATTAAATAATTTTTATACTTTCTTTTTAGAAAGATCCTTCTTCTTCCTCAGTTTTTATCTATCTTAGACCACTTATACTGACTTCTCACATACTGAATATGGTTTAAATTTCATTAATTTCTCCATTTTATGGCTCTTTTACACATCAAAAATATTTTTTTGATCCCATGAAAGCTCCTTTAAGGTCCTTTACCATTTTCTCTTCTGCTAAAACCATCAGCACTTTTTAATTACATTTTCTGTCTCCTGATGATGAACGTTTCTACGTTCGAAACATGTAGAGACCCTTAAGAATTATTCTATTAAATTTTGTGGAGGAAGACTTTTTGTTTTTTCTTTCTTTCCCATTTATATAAACGTTCAATCAGGATAAAACGTTCTTTAAAATAAGCCTTAGTTTGTTAAATTCGGTTAACGCAGACCAAAGTTACAGCCTTTTAAGTACTTTTAGTTGTTACCCTTTTCCACGCTGTTACCATGGTAACTACAAAAATATTGTTATTACAATATTTATAAAGGATATTACAGAGCATATAAAAACTTAATTTCTGGCCTACATAATATTGCAGTCACAGTAGAAATTAATGACATTGTATCACAGCATCGCGACTACGCCCCCTGGCGGTAGAATTAGGAACTTAAAGATTATTCCCAGTGATTTTACTATATTTTTAACCAATCTACTAAAACCCAAATTATTGACCATACCTTTTGGGACATCCTGTATATACAGTGTCACCAGTAAAGTCCGCATCATATTATAGGATTTTTTTTATTAATAACTTTATTCGAAATTTGACTTTGGCATCAAGTTCTGCTTCGATCGAGATGAAAATTAAGCAAAAAAATAGTCGTCACCTGATTCGCATTATCTGTCAAATTTTAATTTTTTCCAAAAAATAGTTCAAAAGTAGGGTTATTTCTGAAAACATCGAAAAAAGTTATAAGAAAAAGTTCTTTGAAATGCAGTTTTTAGCCCACATGCAAAATTTCAGCTGCATAAAATAATTTTCATGTTTTACCCATATTTTGTAAATTGCACCACTTTTGCAAAATAAGACTCAACGCAACCTACCTAAAACTTCTTAGTTTTTACGATGCTTTATTTCAGATACATTTTCTTTAAAGTGCGCCATATTAAATGTGTGTTTTTCTACAAAATCAAAATTGGGCTATTAAAATTTGGTCGCATGTGATGCAAAGTTTACTTGTTTTTGACCCTGTATAAGGTAACTTCATAAAATAAGTATTTTTGAAAACGTACTGTGTGTATGTTTTCATATACTTATTTTGGTAGGTACGGGTCTCTCAATATTTTATTTTATAAATAATAAAATTAGTATCTGCGCTATATTTTTACAAAATTACAAAATTTAACAGGTGGCGAAGGCGAAGATAAAACAACTTAGTCCGCTACTGTTTTTGTAGCCAACGGCTTAACGCAAAATATACCAAACTTCAACAGGGTGTAATAATTAATAACAGGTGATGCGGCGAGTTCTTCCAATAGTGGAGTTAAAAGATGTCCCTATCGTGTTATCCCGTTTGCACTTTGTTGCTAAAATGTACGACCCCTTTTATATCATTCCTTATACCTTAAGGAAGCAAAATTGACTTGTCGTCCAAAAATCGTACCATGCAGGGGGTGGTCGGGGGCGGTTTTCCAAAAAGTACCAATTTTTTTTTTTTGCCTTTTTTACATCTATAATACCTGATCATCAACCTGCTTGAATCTTATTTCAAAATCTTAATTAGAAATATATTTTTTTTAATTTTAAAAACATCGCGCGCCGTGCTTGTATATGGAGCGCTTTAATGAATAACCGCTCGCCCTGAAAACCCATAATTGTGATAATTTGTAACTCGCCATAACTCCAGAATCCTTTGACTTATCAAAAAAATACTTGCCATAAACGTTGTAGATAAAAAATCAGGGATTACAATGCTTTTTTAAAATTATCAGTCCGATGAACAGTTTCGTCAAAAAATTGAAAAATGTCAAACCATATCACCGTAAGCGTGGTCAACCGTGCGGATGCGATGAAGGATCAGATTGCCGTCGTAAAGCCATGAAAAACGACCGTATGTTATATCGCGCGCATAAGTTCGATATTCGTTTAATATCGCGTTTTCAATAGTGTTTAGTCTAGAATTCCGTGCCGAGTAGCCGCCGCGCCGTTAATTTTGAAGCTAGACCAGCAAATATTGGATTGTGGATTTCCATTTTCTATCTTATAGCAATATTTTTTGACTTACTTTTATTTTAACCAACAATAGTTGTTATACTTTATTAGGGTGTGTTGTATGCTGTGAAGTTATAATTCTTATCTATACATTGGACTTAATGGGCATTGCTAAAAGTTGAAAGTGTTTTACAGATGCCCTGCATTAAATGACTGTTGTAATATAGTTGTTATTAACCTTTCCGTGGCCGAGCGGGGTATTTTAGGTACCCCAGATGCGGTTTTTTTAAATTATCTTCCAAACAATTTTTTTGTAATTTTTTTCCCTCCAGGTAATCCTAGAAAAATATATTATAAAGCAATTTTTTTATAAAAATACTCAATTTAACTTCAATTTTACACAAAAAACTGCTTGCAGCGTATCGAAATCGTCGACCGGCCGAAAACGGCGAAAACGTAAAAAAAAATCATTTTCTTGTTACTCTTAGGGATAGAAAGACTAAAATATCATGTAGTGCATGCAATAAACCCATTTGCAACATACACAGAGAAGAAAGTAAAAAAACAATTATGTCCCGATTGTAAAAATAATGAGGAAGAGTAAATATTAATTTATTGTAAAAATTAAAAATGTTTTATTAAAAATGAATTATTAGTGTTTTATTGTACATCTTTGCACACCATCATGCATCATTGACAAAAGATCATGCAGTATTTCAATGGGGTATCATAGTTACCCCACACGGCCGAAAATGTAACTTTTTGTAGCATGGCCACGGAAAGGTTAAGGAGAAAGTTTAAGTTTTCAGGTAAGATTTTTTTTAATAACAGTATAGTGCCTTTTAATGTTTATATACGACACTTTTTATTGAAACGATTAAGCAATGGATTTTGAAAGCAGTACCAGTTCAGTGAGTGAACTACAGCCCAAAATTAAATTAAGACCACTTAAAAAAAAACTATCAATCAAAACACAAGGCAACATATTTAATTCCCAATTATCTGACATTTGCCAAGAATCAGGGAATAGTTATATCCCGACCAAAATCTAAACAAAGATTTATTGAATGTATAAAGGTACTTATTGATATTTGTCAAGGAAATGATGCAAAGTTGTTGCATATATTTTTAAATTTGAATAATTAAAAAGAGCGAGAACATTTAAATTGGCATAAAACTTGCTACAAAACGTATACCAGCACGAATAATATTAAATCATATAAATCAAAGTATGCAAAAATATTTACTAACCCACTCCCAGTAGATATACCCCTGAAAAAACCATTTTTACGAACTCAATTTGATGTACAAAGGTGCATATTTTGCCAAAAACGTTTACAAAATCAAAAACTATGCCAGGTAATGAGCAATAACATGGAAAATAAAATTAAAAGTATAGCGCGAGACAATTCAATATTTCATTCCAGAATTGGCGGTATAGTAGACTGTAAAGATACAGATGTTTTGGTACTATTGGCTCACTTTAAAGATATTCTGACTTCAGAAATTTGGATGAAAATTGGAGCTAAAGAAAGCCAACGATCCATTGTAATTCATGAATTAAAAATGGAGAGTTCCATGATCAAATGTCTACCAGCCTTTCACGCACTCACAGGTTGTGATACAACTAGTCAGTTTGTGGGACTAGGCAAAAGAACATGCGGGAAAGTCTTCTTATCACATTATAATCTACTAGCTAGAGTTGGCAAAGAACAGTACCTACTTAGAAGAAGTCTTTAATGACGTAGTTAAATTTGTAATTCGTTTATATAGGTACTACAAAAATGAAGATATCAAATGTATAAATGCTCTTAGAGGAATTTTAGCATCCTCCAAACCTGTGAGTAAATTGCCTCCAACCAAAGATAGTCTAAGACAACACTGTGGCCCTGTCCACTATCAGACCAAAATATGGCTGGACAGTACTATGCCAAGGTCACCTTTACCGGACTTATCAAGTTGTGGCTGGAATATTGCAAACGGTAAACCAGTGCCTGTATTAACAACCGACGCAATACTACCGGAGGATACTTCAGTTCTAAATACTTGCAACTGTAAAAAAGGTACCTACACAAAGTTTGTTATTTTTTACTATAGTTAAATTTTAAATTGCTACTCTATTTTAGATTGCACTGGGTCACTGTGTTCCTGTAAAAAAAAAAACAAATAAATTGCATTGGCTCCTGCAAATGCATGGCTGACTCTGACTAAAAACTCTAAGAATCTTTCTTTTGGAATAAATATGTTTATTAATAAATAGATTCTTTAGGGGAAGATTTTACCCAAGCCTTTTATTATTAGGTATATAAAGAGCATTTGTCTGTTTTCCGATTTCTATACTTGTTCCTGTAAATAGGTTCAACAAAAAAATCTTCTGTAAGTATCACCCTTTTTTCTTTATTTTCGTTAAATAACACCCGGATTCTCCCCGATTAATAGTAGTGTTATTTTCAGGTATCCTGCAACACGCTGATACACACAATCAAAACCACAATGAAATTTTAAGGTTATTCTCTATCTCTACTGAGCAACCATGACCTTAACACCTGAAAAACACTATAGTATAGGTACTCTAGGTAGATCAGGTACCTACTTATAGACAAATCCCGAACGTATAAAGCCTGTTTTCTGTTTTTCTTTATAAAAAAAATTAAATAGTACCATTTTTCATTTTTTGTAAACACCCTATATGTACAAAAACTTGGACAAATACCAATTTTTCTAATAAAAAAAAAGTTCCTTTTAGTAACAACTTATTAATTAATATTAATATTGAAAAAATTTAGAGAAACATAAATTAATTTCAAATTAAATTATTCAAAACAACATTACTAACCGTTTACAAAATATAATCCCTTAATTTTATAAGGAACTAACTTATAATGTAATAATTGCATTCCAATCACACCAAAAGCGAAGGAAAACCGAACTTATGCGCGCGATATAACATACGGTCGTTTTTCATGGCTTTACGACGGCAATCTGATCCTTCATCGCATCCGCACGGTTGACCACGCTTACGGTGATATGGTTTGACATTTTTCAATTTTTTGACGAAACTGTTCATCGGACTGATAATTTTAAAAAAGCATTGTAATCCCTGATGTTTTATCTACAACGTTTATGGCAAGTATTTTTTTGATAAGTCAAAGGATTCTGGAGTTATGGCGAGTTACAAATTATCACAATTATGGGTTTTCAGGGCGAGCGGTTATTCATTAAAGCGCTCCATATACAAGCACGGCGCGCGATGTTTTTAAAATTAAAAAAAATATATTTCTAATTAAGATTTTGAAATAAGATTTAAGCAGGTTGATGATCAGGTATTATAGATGTAAAAAAGGCAAAAAAAAAAAATTGGTACTTTTTGGAAAACCGCCCCCGACCACCCCCTGCATGGTACGATTTTTGGACGACAAGTCAATTTTGCTTCCTTAAGGTATAAGGAATGATATAAAAGGGGTCGTACATTTTAGCAACAAAGTGCAAACGGGAATCTTTTTTAGAAGGTATTATCGGGTTGGTAAACTCTACTACAATATTTTGACTTTAGTACATCGCACCTTTAAAATTAAAGTGACACAATCCAAAAAATAGAGTTTTGGAGAAAACAAGAAAAACTGTAAAATCTATTGGACCCCTCTAACTCTTTTGTCTCCTAAGCCCAAGTAATAAATTAAATTAAATGTTAAATTTGTGGAAACATTAGCTAAGTGGTTTTACTATAGTTAAATTCACATAAAGTTTGAATGCCAAATGTCAAGACTTGTCATTGTCTAGTTACTTTAGATTTCACCAACTTACTAAATTTCTTATACAGCTGAGATTGGTCAGTGTTTTTTTCTTTTTCTTTTCTGGAATTGTTCGGCCAACTCTTTTTATTTCTATCTCTTTTTAATCGTATGAAATAATACAAGATAGACATACTTTGTGTGCAGTACAATTATACTAATTAAATTTTGCCATTAGAAATTTATATTTTATGAGTTGCTGTTGCAGTATTTGACAAGTATGACAGAACTGAAATGTCACGGCGTTAAAAGTTTATGTGAATTCAACTATAAAAACAAGTATTTAAATTTGATATTAAAACCTACCCTTAATAGAAAAAAAAATAAAAAATAAGAAAAAAAACAAGTTAGGTCTTTTTAGTGCCAATTTTTTTTACAACGAACGAATTATTTGGAATTATGCCATTTTAAAACTAAAATTGTCGTTCAATTCAGCGAGTCATTTTAGAATAATGTCCTTTTTTTTACTAAAGACCAGTTACTTTTTTGTAAAATGTTTGGAATCAAGTCAGTTTAGACTTAAAGCAGTGTCAATTTTCCGTCACATGGGACAACACACTGAAACGATACTCTTTAGTATTTAAAAGACTCGCGAATACCGTTAATATGAAAAAGGCATAAATAGGTTTCTATAATTTGGGAGAAGCAATTCGGTATTAGGTCAAGCGGCAGCTAATATTTAGAGGGCCGTATTTAGTATCATTTTATGATTAATCTTAGAAATATACAATTTTCGAGTTGTGTCACTTTACTTTTAAAGGTGCGACATATTACGCATATCCCGGTAAAGTGGCCTCATTTTTCACCAGCTTGGTTGCAAACCATTGGCGCCCTGCGCCGGTTCAACTCACTCGCACGTAAACGTAATAACGACGTGGGCATGTTTGAAAAGCAAATTTTAAATTTCCCTTGTACAACATAATTTTTATCTTTTTTTATTTCCTGTTCCGTCATCCTTTCATATGTAAATTTTATTTTATTCTACACGACTTAGGACTGTACAGAAAGTCGAACTTTTATATTCGTATTTTATTCCCTCAGAGCATGCGAACACAATGCAACCCTTAATATTTCCTTTTATTGCTTTTCGCACCCTTAAAAGCACCACATAAAGGCCAACGACGACGTGGCCATTTTAATAAGTGTTGCTCTGGGGGTGTTATTTTCACTTTTGCTTTGCTGTTATTAAATTTGGTTTATTAAGATGAATTGCAGTTTGATTAACTTGAACATCGAATTTGATTGACTTGAGAATGTCTGGGACCCACCACAAAATGACATTTGTAATTATTTTTTATTGGTATGTAGGGTAAAGATAAGGGTTCTCACCCCTATTTTACCTTCACCCTATAATTGTTATATTTAATGTTAGTAAGTAATGTTTAACATTGTTATTGTTATAAATAACATATCATCATTGACACAGGGTCCCAGGTAGCCAGAATGACGAAAATTACATCTAAATGACGTCGTTCTTCGGTCAGTTTTGGTCATATTCGTCTTATGACCATAATATGACGTTATTCTGACGTGTGTTTTGAGACGTGTATTTGACGGCAGTGATAAGACGTCGTATTAACGTCTTTATAAAGTCGGTTTGACATATTAGTTTTCAACCAACCATAAAGATATTTTAGGTAAAATAAATCAACAACAAATCAACTTCGGAAATATTTTTTAAATTGTTTATACTAGACTTATATATACCGTTTTAGTTATCTAAATATGTTGAGGCATGTGACCATCGCGCGGCAGTCAAATGATTCTTTCTTTTACGTTTTTGGTTGATTGACAACGACTTTCACAGCGGTGTTACCCGGAGCAGCATAGTTTTAATGCAATTTTCAAATAATAGGGACAAGGACATAATGCACTTAGGCAGGCCTGGGTCAGTCGTTTGGATAAAACGATTAAACTTTAATATCCGAGGCCACAGAACGCTCACACAGCGTTGCCAGACTAGAGTTCTGGTAGTAGCCTTACTGTTTTCGTCTACTGTATACTGTTTTGTAATATGAAAATTATGAAATGTAAGGTAGGTACGTAGGTATACCTACATTTTTTTTAATTTCCTACAAATGAGCAAAAACTACCTTGAATTTTTCGTTTTCAGAATATAGATTTTGCATTACCTGTATTAACGTCCGCGATCGATCCTAAATTATATTAAGCGATTAATACAA
This sequence comes from Polydrusus pterygomalis, assembly GCA_963969555.1. NCBI lineage: Eukaryota > Metazoa > Arthropoda > Insecta > Coleoptera > Curculionidae > Polydrusus > Polydrusus pterygomalis. The sequence goes on from OZ018383.1 coordinate 17,094,811, forward strand.
ATTTAGTATAGACCAAAAAAAAAAACTAAAATAGAATTGCAAGTACTCTTTAATTTTAGTAAAAATAGTTCAAATAAATAATATCTAATTATCGATGTCAAATGACAAGAACTACTGACGTACAAAAAATTAAACTGGCAACACTGATCTCGATCAAGCCGACTCTCTGCTCTGTGATCTCTGTCCGTCGGTATACTCGGTGGTCGCCATTTTGATTTGAATAGTGTGGTGGTGATTCTGTGTCGGCTCGACTTTTTAGACAATACATAGACGAATCTTAATTATTGTCTTGTTTGCCCCATAAAAATAAAAATGTTTTGTGTAATACAATTCAGCGAAGAAGCGAACAATAGTGTAGGTGTAGTTCGTAATACGTGGCTGACACCTATGAAAAAAGAGGTCTTTTGGCCGCCATACAAGGACGCGAAACAATTTCGGCGGGCTTTGCAAGAAACAGAAGATGCAGACGCAGAGCGGTGGAAACTCTATGGCGTTAGCCATTATGGAATGTATCCGATGTAAAATCAAAGTGGTTACTGTTTGATAATAAGCCTGATAATTTAAGTTTTGTGTGTTTTCCTTTACTGCATGACCTAAGCTGAAATTGTGTAGTAGAAAACTGCGGTTTAAAGTGTCTAGACTTTTATAATTAATACTATAGTTTACTTTGATAGCTCTTATATAGCTTTTGTTAAAAATATCAAAATACGAATATTCTTACCACGTTACGTTGTTACCATTAGAATAAGGGTTTTAAAACTGAAATTTTTAAATACATTTTGTCATTTAAAAATTATTCCCGTTTTTTATTTGTCAAAATTGGCATCCCTGAAATTGACGTCAAGCCCTGACGTCATTTCGACGTCAATAACTGACGTAATTTAGATGTGACTTACTTACGTCAAAAAGACGTCGTTATGAAAGTTAGAGAGACGTCTTTTAGCCGAAACTGATGACGTCTTTTAGACATCATTTCGACGTTATGTGCTACCTGGGGTATAACCATATGTTATTAAACAAAATATATAACAATTGTTAACAATACATTAGAGTTTAAGGTCTAGTTCAACTTAGGTTTAGTATTTATAGAAAGACTGATTAGATATAGGAGCATTATAAATATCATTATTATTATTATAGTCATAATAGTCATAGAGGCTGTATATACCCAAATGTAGTTCAACAAATTTAATATACATTTTTATACAAATCCTCAAATATCTCAATTGACCAACAACCTGATTCCAGTTCCAGTACTAGGCGATCCTGCCAGTCCAGTTCCAGTACATACGGGGGCGTCCCAAAACTACACTGAGAAAAATGATCTAATACAACAGGTTTGCTCAGACAGACATAGTTTGTATTGATAGCTTATTTTCTATTAGCCCATATTAAATAAATTGCTAGTGTATCAAAACCGCTTTAGTGTTATATCAATTCCAGATTTGCTAGAACAGTGTTTTTATTGGTAGTAATCAGTTCCATTAGCAGCACAGTTTTGTAGAATTGTGAACTACTTTTAATACAGCAATTTTGATAATAAATAAATTGTATCTTCTCAATGCGACGCATTTTGTTCTCAGTAAAGCGCTTTCTTTACAATTAAGAAAGCAAAACAGCGTCCCCAAAAACGAATCGTCCCCGAAACGAATCGAATCGTAATCAACAAGATTTTTGTGGGGGTTCGTAGCGATCGGCAATCGCCGCGCCCCCTAGTATTAGTTTCAACGGAGTTTTGTAGCTGTCCTGTCTGAATTTGAACTTTATTAATCGTACCAATACCTGTTTCAATTAATTTATTTATACTTTGTATTTAAGTTTTTTTATACTTTGCATATCAGATGAAGCAATAGAAGATTATTATTTTTCACAACCCATCATTAGTATTGGTATAATCAATGGACGAATTTTACCATCTCAGTAAATCATGTTGCATAATAGATAATCATATGCATCGTTAAACGACAAGAACAATATCATACTAGAAGCTATTTAAATTTTTTAGAACTAGCACTGATTTTTAGTGGTAAAGTATGCTTTATTAACCGTAGCAAACAAATGTTAATATGAAAAGGAAAGAAAAATCTGAAAGTCTTCCTCCACAAAAGTTAATAGAACAGAAATTAGTTCAGAGGTCTCTATATGTTTCGAACGTAGAAACGTTCATCATCAGAAGACAAAAAAATGTATTGCTCATAGTTTTAGCAGAAGAGAAAATGATAAGTGGTATAAAACCTTAATGGAGCTCATATGGAATTAAAAATCGAAGAGTCGAAATGACATAATGTGAAGAAAAATAGAAAAAAAGTTAAAACATACCGAGGATGTAAAAAAGTGAATTAAAAGGGTCTAAAATAACCAAATAAACCGAGAAAGAAATTATTAGAAGTGATTTTTTCTTCTTCCTCAGGTTTATTTGGTCATTTTGGACCCTTTTAATTGACTTTTCCACATACTGTGTATGTTTTAATCTATTTTTTTTTCTATTTTTTTTCACATTATGTCATTTCGACACTTCGATTTTTAATTCCAGAAAAGCTCCATTAAGGTTTTATACCACTTATCATTTTCTCTTCTCAGTGGCGTATTTAGGGGGGGGTCCAAGGGGTCTGGACCCCCCCCCGTGGGCTCAACATTAAAAAAAAACTCAGAACAGATCAGATGCCTTGTTGCATTTAATTTCTAATTTAAGTGAGTAAAATAATATATACATGGTGATTGATAATTCGATTAATTCCTCGCAGGAGGTAATTTGTGATTTTTTCTTAAATATGACCTATTCCGAAAATGCTTGGTTTTCGAGTTATTTCAATTTTTTTCTTGTTTTTTACCTGCGTGTCTAATTTATTTAATTTAAAAAAATTGAAATGATGTTCACTTAGTTTTGTAATTTTTTTGCAAACTAGAACTATTACTTATACTTTGTTTTTACAAGTAACTAAGTAACTGTGTCACAGATAACAAAACAACATGACCAAACTTGGCAAAAAAAAATGGCAAAAATAACTTGAAAACCAACCATTTTCGGAATCGGTCATATTATGTAGAAATATATATTTTTAAACATAAATATTTAAAAATATATATATTCACATTATTGCGTTTATATTTAAAAATTTCTTAATTTCTTCCTTTTTTGGGTTCAGCTATCAAAACATAGAAATTATAAATTTTGATAGTTCAAAATAGGGCGTGGCACCGAAAAAATTTTCTGCGGCGCTTTTTTAAAGAAAGAAAGATAAAACGAAAGGTATAGACCCCCCCCGTGGCAATATTCTAAATACGCCACTGTATCTTCTGCTAAAACAATCAGCAATACATTTGAACTAGTTTTTATTCTATTAAATTTTGTGGAGGAAGACCTTTAGTTATTTCTTTTCTTTTCATACTTTTAACTCCACTTTAAGCATGGACTATTTCATCAAATTAAGCATTAATATGATTAATGTCAAGTTTCATTACAACTGCCAGTGGAACTAGTACAGTTTATAAAAGCAGATTATACACCCCCAATAGAACTTAATAATTATTTTGAGTATTCAGAGCGATAATGGCTATAAAATAAACCATTCTATGGTAGCATAAAATAACTCCTATTTCCTAATGGCTAAATTACCGTGATATTATCACTACACGGTGTAGGTCTAGCGATTTTCGGGTTTGTTGTCTTACAGTAGAAAAGCGCGTTGCTGCCACATATAGTATTAGACAGTTGTATAAGAAGTATGTGAATTCTTATAAGAAAATAAAGTATTTTCTCAGTGTTACACCCTGTATATGTTCGTATCCACAAATATATTAACAAAAAAAGCACTACACTACTATCGTCTGGCTAGTAGCAGTAGTACCCAGATATTGGCACCTTACCAACAATTCGAAACATTCGTTACCACGATTATCATCGTATTGTCTTGCGATTTTCAAAAGGTCGTCTGAACACTTGTTCGTCCAATCACACTAATAGCAACAGTCTTAATTAGCAACATCTTAATTAAAACTTCCCGTCATGTGGAACAGGATAACGACTGCAATAATTAGGTACGTTAGGGCCAGGTTTTCTAGGTAATAATTATGCCGGGGTTAAATTGTAACCCGTGGTTAACATACCTTTAGTTGACTTGAATCATAAAAGTATTGAATCGGTATTAATTTGATTGTGTGTTAGTCAGTGTCTGTTGAGGATGTTTCTTGAATGACAGAACAATTTTGGACTTGCATTATCTTTATTTGTTTTAAATCACAACGTTTCAACTGGTAAGTATCTTCAGTCGTCTTCAGGTGAATACTAAATAAGCAAAGTAACTAGACGCACTGAAGCATGACTGAGATTAGTGCAGTCCTGCCACAACCACCTTGAAAGAAGCCGTGAAACAGAAACATCGACAACACTGCTTGAAAATCCATATGTCAAGTGACTTTTTTGAGGTTAGCCATGGTTTGGTATGTAATTTACGCGAGGAGTAGTTGTTATCTTTGCGGTTTTTCGTATTAATTTGTATTGTTATCGGGTTTTCGATTGATATCTAATAGAAAATTTAAGTGACATAACTGCTAAGAACCTCTACAAAATACTAGTGAAAATTTTTGGAGCGGGTTTGCTCTAATAGCAATAATAAAATGAGAAATCGAACAGCCTGGCCGGACGGCGGTTTGTTTACGGGTCTTATAATGGCGGCAGCATTTTATTTGTTTTAATTTAAAAGTTGTGTTTTTTGTATTCTAGTTAGCTTTTTGGGATATCTAAACTTTATTGTTTTGTGACTACAGTTAAATTATTAAATATTGTAGAGTTTATTTAGCTTGAATGTATATATGTGAATTAGTAGTAAAAATATCACTAGTAGAGATAGTTCGTAAGTAGGTAGGATACCTCTAGATACCTAAATACTTAGGTAAATGTTATTTTCTTCTTTTAGTTTGTTTATTTATCAACATGCCAAGCCCCTGCTGTATTCCTGGATGTGACTCTAACTATAAAAGTGTTTTAATAGCAGGTGAAGAGAGTGTATCAGTTTTTCACTTCCCAAAAGATGAAAATCTGAAAATTCTATAGCTAAAAGCCATTCCAAGAGCTAATTTGTGGCCCACACAGTATTCTGTAGTTTGTGCTAAGCATTTGTTCTGCAGTGACATTATTCGTGAGATTGTCTTTTACCTGATGGCACCACAAAAAAAATACAACTAAAGTGAGACTAAATTTAACAGCTGTTCCGTGCTTTTATTCCAATTTACTTGTTAAAAACTGTTCTCATTCCTAGAAAAAGTCCAGCGGAGAGAAACGAGGAACAACAAGAGCGTACCTCTCAACTTAATCAAGCCTTCGAGCAATCAGATTTTCTAAAAAGTTTTGACGATCTCAGTAATTATTCACAAAAAATTAATACTTTTGAATTTTGGGAAGTAAAAATTGTAAGTGACTCAAAAATATATTTTTATAGTTTAGATTTGACCAATGACTGTATAAATATTGTTAATCAGGTTTCAGTGGACATTGATATGAAGTTAAAAGATTTTTTAAAAGGTAATGAATTGGCTTCCAATGATTTGAAATAATAGCTTGTGGATCCGCAACTTTTATCCTCTTCATCCAGTGTGGTTCTTTATGCAGTATTTCAGCTTCTGACCACATGATACGACGGTTATATTATGTCCAGGCATGGTCAGCTGCACTTTTAGGTCTTTGCTTTTAGCATATTGTTTCTGTGCTCCTCAATCCCTGTTTCCAGTGGTCTTAGCTTTTAGCATATTGTTTCTGTGCCCCTCAATCCATGTTTCCAGAGGTCTTAGTGTCAATATACGATTAGCCGTACTCGCAGGAGATCCGGTAGACACAGTTCTTCCTATCTTTTCGACTTGTTGATGTTTTCTTTTGGTAAAAGGGTTCTCTGCATACGTAGGTTTCCTCTATGCCTACTGAAGTTTGGATGGTGTTACCATTTTTTTTTACGTTGACACCTGGGAAATGTAATTGGTTGATTTATTCTTTGTACTTTCTCCTCTATGTCGTGAGTTTTAAATTAAAAATATTAGTTTTATTCAAATCTGAAAATTAAAGAAGAGACGTTTAACCCGTACCTACTTGTAAAACTGGGCCTAAATCGCTGACATGGCGCTTAGACATATATTTCATATTTAAATAAACAATCGCACCTATATATAAATCAGCTGTTGATTTAAATCATCTATACTTACAAAGTGCACATGTGCACAAGCGAAATATAAATAAATAAATATAGAAATAACTGCATGGATGTTAAATTATTTTTAGTAATTTATCTATAATTATCTAGACAATGCCAAGTTATTTCTTATAGGTGAGTAGGCCCCAGATAGCATACTTTGTCCATAGGACGTACCATATATATCACAGACATGTAATATCAGGAGACAAACATTGGATTCATCAGATACTTTCAAAGTTTTAGATAAGTTAATAGGATATGTCTTTAAAAGATGGCTTAAAAAAATGGTAACACTGTAAGCTGTAAAATCTCGCTGTTTGACAGTGCATTGACATGTGTTTTTTTTTAAGATCAAAAACAATCCATACATTTTGCAACAATTACTTAAAATACAAAACTATCTACACCATCGTTGTCGAACCATTGTAAATAATAATAAATAGCACTGATAGGATGCAGCTCATGGCGACATCTAGCCATCGACATTTACCTTTAGATACATTCAGCTTATCTACTGCGCAAACAAAAGTTACGTTTTATGGGTGAAAAAATACGTCCGAGCGCATGGCTCGCCGATCAGCTGCCTTCACTCCCAGCAGCATCGGGCATGCGCACAAACCTTATGTTAACGGCCTGTCCTTCTTTAGCGACATGTTCAAAATGCACTCCAGAACCGGCTCGGCCGTCATTTTTGTTGTTGTGTTTTAAGGTTTCTCTGTGGATTCCTTGTAGTTTTCTTTGCTATTGTGGATGTTTAATATTTACGGATTTCTAGTTTTTGTGTAGTTTAGTGAATTGTATTTATGCTTTTAGTGACTCTGATTGGAATATAAACAAACAATAACAGCCGTTGTATGATTTTATTATGCACAAATACTGGTAAAATACTGGGTATTTCGTATTTTCAGTAAGTATGTACCCAGTAAACCAATGCTGGCCGTAAAAGTTCGGCCGCCTTCCGGCACTGACGGGAAATCGACCGCTCTTGTTGCCGATTACTGGTCGCTTCTGGCTATCGCGTTACCTTCCATGCGTCGAACTACCACGGCTAATAGTCTGCCACCCGATGGTGGTAGTAGCGCAGCACATGAGAAACGGACCTTATCTTTCGAATCGGACACGGTTAGAAGATATCTCGCCGGTTGTGACAAAAGAGTCGACGTGCCGTGTACCACCCGCGCGCGGGTAGCTCACTACTACGTTCCTCGTTTTACTTGTTTGGCCACGGCTAATCGCAAGCCAGCCGTGTATTTTTGAAATTCGCGCCGTTCTGCGAAAGAACTGACACTTGACGGGTGAATGACGGTAGACAGAACATTAAAATTATTTTTTTACGAGCACGAGGCGTTCCTTTATTATTATAAAAGCTACATTTCTCAAGAAGATTCAGTGCCTGTAGGCAGAATACAGGATTCATCATTAGACGAACTTACTGATTTCCAAGATAAAAAGACACCCCTCAGACAGATGATTCAGTACCAGAGAACAAAACTATAAGTGTGTTAAAGTTTCATACCTATATAATTTTATTGTAAATTTTTTTATACCTCTGTTACTCTCATAATATGTAAAGTTGAAAGTGTTAAAACAAAAAAAATAGTGCATGCTTGGCTATTCTTTGTATGCAGTATTTTATAGTATATAAACTTAACCAAACCAAATGGTTTTTAGGTGCTGTACGAAGAAATCCAATAACGTCCAATGCAACAAATTCTGAAGGCGAACCACGAACAATCGCTTTTATATCGATCGACAAGGAGAAGTCGATCGCCTTCTTGTCGAAGCGATCGAGATTTCGTACCACGGTTAATCTACTTATCGAAATCGTCTTCAGTTCGGGCGGTTCCGCTTCGTCGATAAAGACTTATTATCCATTTTAAAAACATTTCCTATAATTCCTAGTTTATGATTAAAAGCCAGTAATTAACAATAAAAAGAAGAAGAATATAGGTTATATTTTTAAATTGTTTTGGTATTTGTGTTTGTTTACTGTTTATTGTAGTCTCTGAATTTTAAGTTTTTAATCATTTTTCTTGTACATTATCTAATAAAATGTTTTTATTTCCGCCACCTTCATTTTTGTTTTATATTTTCAGTTTTGCACAGCAAGCTTTCATTTATCAGGGTTTTTTCCCCTAGGCCCAACGCATTTAATTTTGTGGCTGCATCCTTCCACAACTCCAGAGATTTTTGTTTAGCATTTTGGCACACAAATTTGCCTGTAATCATTTCTGGATGCACCTCTGATATCTAGGAGTAAAACCCAATGCCTGGAATTTACTCTCATTCTTTTTACTGCAGACTCCATTGTCTAAAAACAGAAAACTTCATGTAGGTACATACTTACTGTGTTTTTCGCTTTTTCCGAAAAACCTATAAATTTGTATGAACTAAACGGATATTTAATTTTAGAAAGCTTTATAAATTAAAACTATGTATTCTAATACACTCTATTATTATTAAAGAAAAACAATCGAATATAATATTTCCTTCGACCAACATTATTTACATCACGAGACAAAAACAATGATATTCATACACCTATGGTAAAGAGTACTTTTAGCCAATGATCAGTATTATATAAAACAATTTGCAACAGTTTACCGAAAAAAATTTAAGAAATATCGAAATTATGGATTTTTAAACAAAAACTAAAAAAACCAAAAAATTTTAAAACTAAACTAGCTTTAACCTATTATTATTATTATTTCGTAAATGGTTATTATATATATATTTTTTAAATAATTTTGATGGAGTTATTAACAGTAAACATGATTATTTGTGATTTTATATTATTATATATTTGGTGTTATATTCTCTGTAATAAACTTTTTAAGTTGGTTGAGAATAAAGATATATAATAATATTAGTATTATAATTATAATAATATATTATTATTAAACCACCCAAATGCGAAAAACCATTTAAAACTCAAAACAAAGTAAACAAACACGATTTCTGAGGTTAGGTTGTTCGTCGACAAGCTTTAGCGGCGTCCACTTGTCAGTCGACTTCTTTCGATGCGATAAAATCGTTAAGTTGGATAAAGCGATTGTCTGTGGTGGCTATTTATGTAGATTGACCTTGAGCCAAGGCGAGACGGGGAAAGACGTAAGGGGAACTTGTCGATTACGATTGTCTGTGGTTCCACTTCAGATATTGTTCTGACCATTAGAAACTGGATAAAAATGCTTCCGACAGGGAAGGCGGGCGGATGAGTCGCAAAAAAAAATAATAAAAAGTTATGTGTAAATGAATCAGAAGAACGTCTTATATTTGCAGGGTTTGTTAAACAATAAAACTGTTGTTTTCTACTTTACGGTGGGTTTTAATGGTAAGACTTCCCTCTAACCATGCGCGGTCCCTCGCTGGTATTTAAATGAATTGCCAGCGACCGTCCGCGGTCTCGTCGAGATGCCGCGCGCTAACATCTGTTCAGCCCGCGGCTCAGTGGTAAAAAGTAGCGTCTGTACCGCACAACCAGGTCCGTTATGTAGCTATTAAGCCGCCCGGCGGCCGAGCGGTCATGCCCTACCTCCACGCCGCCGATATTGTAGCTGGCGGCCCGACACAGACGTTTCGGCAATGCGCCTTCTGTCCACCTCCGGAGCTTTCATGTCGTGTTTACTGGGTAGTAGTGATGTATCTTTATATATAACTTTATTTTATTATGATCAATTTAAACACATCAAACTAAGCCACACAAACAAGGTATGAAAACAAAGAGAAACCTACACCAAGACAGATTATCTCGATGCATGTTTTGGTATATTTTATTTGCAGCCCTGCAATCTTCAAAAAGTTTAAAAGACACTTTTCTCTATAATATATAAAAGAAATATTATAAATACCTAGGTAGTTTATATTAATCCACGGGTCAAGTTCCCGGCCAAAAACTTTTTAAAAATGTTTTATACGTACCAAGGTTTTTGCCAAATTGTAAAAATCAATATAAGTACTTAATAGACCAACGAATATTTGACTTGAGGTTAGGTACGCGATAACATCGAAGATTGGTTATTTTGCTGGTTTTGTTTGTTTTTTATATTCGATTTTATAAGTTTTATGGTTTACTTTTTCTCATTCCATTCGAACTTAAAATACGACGACGAATAATTTTTCAACAAATTTTGGAAACAAACCCTTAAAAATAATTTTTTATCCTCACAACCTGATCAAAAAAATTAAGAGGAAACTCCATATTTTTGACAAGAGTTTAATTTTTAAAGCCCGGACCTGTCTATTTCTACATTCGTCAAACGATAATGTAGCAGTGCGCATGTCTAATCGTGTCTAGCTTTGTTGACATGTGCGAGGCTATACATTTGCCACTTTCGTGATTATTGTTTGTTTATCTAAAGGTAAGTATCTATGCACCTAGCTTACTACTTACTTACTTCCAAAACAGGTTACATTTATTACCTACAAAGGACGTCCGGTATTATGGCCCGTAAGAAAAGGACATAAAGTGTACGTCCTTTAGTCGAGGTATGGTATCTGTATTGGACGTGGTGCCTAAATAATTTATTATATTATTGTGGACTACAGGATGATCATCGGCGTAGCTAGGGGGGGGGGGGGACAGGCCCCCCTGATGGCCCTGGGGCCCCCTGAAATATTTAATTAAAAAAAAATGCAATTACAATAATGTAAACAAGGTGCCCAGGCTCCCCCTGAAAACTAAGCCTAGCTACGCCGATGAGGATGATAACATTAATACCCTGGCTACGCCACTGCACATTTTAATGCGGTGATAAACCTCTAATAACATGTCACTGGCTCTCTTACTATCTCATCCTAACCAAATATTGCTTAATTTATTAGTGAAATCAATTACTAAAAAAAACATTTTCTTTTTCAAAACATCGCGTCGCCGCCCGATTCTTTACACGACAAACACAATAAATTAAGCCTCTAAGCTAAACAAGAAACAAGAACATAATAAAACTATTTAGCCGAACTGTCATCGTAAACTCGAAAACATAATATATAAAATAAAAAGGAATTTAAAAAGCATCATGTCTAATCAAATTAAAGTCTATTTCCGGAGAGGACAGAGGCTTGAGAAAATTAGAAACAATTTTAACAGCTCAATTATCTTGGGCGTCTGCCTTTATGTTTAAAAGCAATTAGTCAAAATAAGAATGGGATCAGTTTTATTTAAACCAATACGTGTCAGGAGTCCAACACCTCATATTAAGTAAAAACGTTCCCTCAATAGAAGGTCCTCACTCCGTTTAACATTATAACCATTTGTTTATTAATATAACATAAAAATACCGAATCTGACTAATATTAGGCTTACATAAGTGTACATAATATCGACATTGGTTTCGATTTCCATCTGCACCTTTCACGCCATTATTAAAAAGGTACTATATCTTCCCCACTACTTTTACTTTTATTAAAAAATGGTACACAAAATCGCTTTACAAGAAGCAAATACCATGGACATATTATACATTTAGATCAGCCAAGAACAATCATGAAAAAGGCAAATTTACGGCCTTGCGCTTGTCGTAGGCTGATAGTGAAATCCGTCATTTCATGAAAAGCCTAGTCATATTATGCTGCACGCTAAAAGGTATATTGGCAACTGGTTTGTTCGTTGTTCCCCAGAGCATTTTATTTTAATTTAATTTAAATTTTATTTTTATAAAATAATATTAGTTGAAAAAATTGAAAAAAATGCTCTGGTGAACAACGAACAAACCAGTTGCAATATACCTTTTAGCCACGCTTCATGATATGACTAGGCTTTTCATGAAATGACGGATTTCACTATCAGCCTACGACATATACAAAGCCCAGTAGACATAAGCATGCGCACTGCAAAATTATTTGTTTACCGCAGAGGAAGATAGACAGGTCCGGGCTTTAAAATTTAACTTGAAATATACTTACAACTCTATAAAATAATGCCTGGTTTGACCTTTCTAGGCCGAGAACAATGATGTTGATGTAAAATTAACGATTTATAACAAGAAAACTATCGAAAACACAATGAATGGTCTATTAAAATTTGGTCGCATGCGATGCAAAGTTTATTTGTTTTTGACCCTGTATAAGGTAACTTCATAAAATAAGTATTTTTGAAAACGTAGTTTGTGTCTGAAAGTAATACACCTTAATATTAAAATAAAAAAGAATACAGCGTCATCAGTAAAGTATTCATTAAGGTGGGAGTATCAACATGCTTGCCAACCTATAACCTATTTCGCGTTGATTTATTTATGTTTTCTAGCTTTTATACAAAATTTAAAGAAAATCAGTATCGACTTGATATGCAATAGGTAATAATTGACATATTTAATAAATATCAAGGATTTTCATAACTTATTTTAGGAGAATTGTATAGCGAAAAATATCGGGTAAGATTTTTTTTTACATTATTATGTCATTGTCACTCATTGTTCTTTCACTATTCAATTCTTCCAAAATTAGCAATGAAACAAATTGATATTTTTGTAATATATCACATACTACCTAAATAATGTACCGACGATATTGATATTAGTTATTAGATAATAAACTCAAAAAATCAACGCGAAATAGGTTATAGGTTGGCAATAGATTGAATAACGTTGAGAATTCAACCTTAAGTGGAAAATAAATTTTAGTGGTTGATAAAAAATCAAAATTATCTTATACAGCTGAAATTATGCATGTGGGCTAGAAACTACATTTAAAAAAAATGTCTAATAACTTTTTTCGATGTTTTCAGAAATTATTTTTTGGAAAAAATTTAAATTTGACAGTATAATACAGTCAGTGGGTTTGTTTCCATATTTCCACGATTCTACATGACAGTCACTTTAAACCAATTAACTCAGTCACAGCGCGGTAGCGTCGGCGTCGGTGGCAATAATTACCGGTTTAAACTAAACAACCAGTAATAAATCTGTCAATTTAAAAGCCTTCAAAAGAATGTGATGACATATTGATCTCTTGTAAATATTTTAAAAGGTTTTTCGGTAATTTATTTTTTAAAACACAAAAGGTTTTAAATTAGACACCTAATGCTTCGGAAAGAATTTGAATATATTAACTCGGCGTTGGTTGGTAGCGCGCGGCTGTTAGTTTTACCTGAAATGTTGTGGCTTAGAGTGGGGAATAATAATTAAAGGTGGTCTACTATTGGCTGCATTGTTTATTTAAAACCGAGAAATGACTTGTTTGCGTTTAATAAAAGGGTTAATTTAACAAACTAATTTGTTTGTTAATTTTGCTGGGATGGCGCTAGGTGTATTGACGTATGATAAACATTAGTATTATTGTGAAAAAAGCGTGGAGCGTTTTGTGCTATATTTTTCGTATATCGGGCACCCCTCGCTTTTTTTACAATAATATTGATATTTATCGTTCATTATTATTTTTTGCCTATATAAAGAATTTCAAGAATTATTTTAAACTATATTTATTTTCCGCTTTTTAGTCTGATTAATTTAAAGCGTGTTTTTTAGTTTTTTTAAACTATATTTATTTTTCATTTTTTAGTTTCAGTTATTGTTAAAAAAAAAATTTTTTTGAGTAGATTGAGCTAGATTAAAAAATTATTGTATTGTCAGCGGTTCTTGATAAGTCTACAAAATTTAAATTAAATCTGACCGTTTAAAGTGGGTCAAAATCGGGTTCAAAGAAGTCGGTTACAAACAAACATACATAGAAACCCGAACAAACCCGAACAAATCCGATCGTTTATGCCGAATTATAAGAAAAGAACGATATTTGCAAATTTTTGAAAATTCTGACATATTGACAGGTGTCAAATTTTGACAAGAGAATTTTTTGCGTATTTTTTTCAACTTTCCACCGTCAATATACATACATCTTATAGTTTTTTATTATTATAATTTTTTTGTATACCATTCGACATAGTGACAGCTGTCAAATTTTGACAGAAGAATTTTTTGCTTATTTTTCCCGAAGTCTTCGCATCGAATACTATCCGACCCCATAATGGTTCGCCCGGGGTATTGAATCTTCTTCTAGCGAGGCCGGGGCATTCACACAAGAAATGCTGAATACTTTCCTCCTCTTCTTCATCTCTGCAACTTCTACAGAAGTCGTTAGTTGGTATTTTCATACGTTCAGCGTGAATATCCGGTGACTACGGCAGTGATGTTTCTTAGGTCCTTTCGACTGTGTTGTAATAGCTCTGCGGTTTTCCTGTTATCAAGTAGGGGCCACAATTGCCTGGAGATGCTACAGGTTGCCAGCCCTGTCCATATGCTTTGTGCAAGTTGTTTAGCTATTTGATCTATATCCTCTTTGATTAGTTGGTAATATTGAACATGTTCAAATCTGTTTAACCAGCACTTATTTTCTTAACTTTTATATAGCCTTTTTACCCCAAGAAACAACAAGTTTATGGTTAACTATGATTTATTTATTACTAATTTCGTAAGCCTCTTGGCTACACAAATTTTTTATTAGTTTAACGTGCAATATTATTATCATAAAGTGATATAAATTTAACGTTAGTTGAGTATATTTGTGTGAAATAAACATGTCTTAACAATTAACAAACAACTGGTTTATCTAAACTTTATCATTATAACAGTAAAGCAATAAATCTTACCAAATATTAAATCTTATTAATAATTAATTAAAGCTCTCTGTTTCCCCAATTTTAGGATGGTAAATAATTATTTGTTATTATTAAAGTTATGTTTATTTACCAATCAAATGACAAATTATTTCTTAGGAATAAAGTAATATTTGTTTGCTGATATTTAAACATGTACAGGGTCTTCCAACGAGGACTGAACAGGGGCTATTTTTTGAGCTTCCTTGTATTTAAAGAAAAATCCAAAATAGCCAATCGATGTACTTTTTCCTGCAGAATTCAAAATGAAACCAAAAATTTATTTGAACCAGAAACAAAAAAGTTACGATATGGATAAGGTGTTTTTTAAATGGAACATAGCTTTTTGTATACGATTTTTGGAACGAGTGATTTTTTTTTGTCCGTTCTGATTAAAATATTTAATATTGTGACAGCTATTTTTATTAAATTTTAATGTTTTATCCAGTATAATTTAACTTGAACCTGGTTGAAACATACACTAGGTAATAAAGGTATAATCACCTTTGAATCCTTCAAAGTCAAAAAATTTGACAAATTTACTATAATATTGCCGAAATGACTTTGAAGGATTCAAAGGTGATTATACCTTTATTACCTAGTGTATGTTTCAACCAGGTTCAAGTTAAATTATACTTGATAAAACATTAAAATTTAATAAAAATAGCTGTCACAATATTAAATATTTTAATCAGAATGGACAAAAAAAAAATCACTCGTTCCAAAAATCGTATAAAAAAAGCTATGTTCCATTTAAAAAACACATTATCCATATCGTAACTTTTTTGTTTCTGGTTCAAATAAATTTTTGGTTTCATTTTTGAATTCTGCAGGAAAAAGTACATCGATTGGCTATTTTGGATTTTTCTTTAAATACAAGGAAGCTCAAAAAATAGCCCCTGTTCAGTCCTCGTTGGAAGACCCTGTACAACCGTATTCACTGAAGGGGGCCTACATTTAAAACCGTCTTAAATTGACCGTTCTAGGTTTGAAATGACCACTGTCATAATCAGAATAAAGTCAACTAAATATTGTTTTGTAAAAAAATGTTGTCTTTAATTTCTTAAAGAAAATATACCTACTTTGATAGATACTGTTTCCCTTAGCAGAACTAAAACCATTTTGGTAACAATATCCCGGTAAAAGTATTCATTGATAAATCGATTAAATTGCACGAAATCAAATTACCGCGGAAACGTTATATTATGGAGTAATCAAACAATGACACGGTGAAAAAACAACTGGGAGACTAGACGTTTTAAATATTTTGAGGGGGTAAATTTAAAACTCTTTACTCTGAGAAAAAAAAAGCGTTCTATTCCTTATAAGAAATCACATACTCTTTATACAACTGTTTAATACTATATGTGACAGCAACGCGCTTTCCTACTGTAAGACAACGAAAATTGCTAGACCGTTGTCTAGTGATAATATCACGATTAAATAAGCCAAAAGGAAATAGGAGTTAATGCTACCATAGAATGGTGTACAGCCATTATTGCTCTGAATACTCACAGAAATTATCAAGTTTTATATACTGTATTAGTTCCGACTGGCAGTTGTAATGAAACTTGACATTAATCATAATAATATTTGCTTGCTACGGTTATTAAACCATATACTTATTACTAAAAATCAGTAAGTACTGACGTTTTCAAAAATTTAAATAGTTTCTAGTGTAATATTGTTCTTGTTGTAGAACATTGCATATGATTATTTATTATGCAACATGATTTACTGAGATAGTTAGATTCTTTCATAGATTATTAAGTCAAATGGGTTGTGCGAAATAAGAATCTTCTATTGCTTTATCTGACATTGAAAGTTTAAAAAAAAACTGAAATACAATGTAAAAATGAATTAATTGAAACAGGTACCTACTGCTATACGATTAATAAAATTTAAATTCAGGCGGGACAGCTAGAAGACTCCGATCAACGATATGACCTAAGCAACAAGTACGTTAAAACTATGGAGAACTATAGGGTAGGAGGCCGATCGACAATGGCAGCATTTTCAAATTCTCTCCCGGTTTTTTGGTTAGTTCGCTATTGGCCGATAGATGGCTCTCGCGTCCGAAGTGGGCTGATGTTGTCTTCTTCTTCTTCGTTTTTAATATGGAAAACTAGATCCTCCATTGTTTTTAATTTTTACTTTTGACAATTGACATTTTATTTTTCGAAATAACAAATAACGTTTGAAGGCAAGACAAGACAAATAACGTTGTATTGTAATTAATTTCCATATTTATAATGGATAATGGTACAATTTATAAAAGTAGAGTTTGCTTTGTGTCGGGGTGTAAGACAGGATCTTCTTCAGAGATGAAACGCAGCCAAATAAGTCTCTTTCTAGCTCTAAAGGTAAAACCCTCTAGCTAGAATGTTCCTGTATTTTAAAAACGAAGCATCGTTGGAACTTTATACAGGCTGAGTTTACTTATAAGTATAACAAAGTAAGTGTAAATTCATATAAAAGTCCTTATTTGTTCCTTAAAGAACTAATTTAAATAAAAATAGTTATCGCGTCCATAAGAAACCATTTATTTGATAGCCCACTTCGAACACGAGCGCCATCTTATGGCAACTCGTAAAGCTGAATTACCGATGCTAATTTGGGACCGAATCCAATGCATTGCGATCGGCCTCCTACCTCAAGTCCTCCATAGTTAAAACTAATAATACAGCGCGTGGCGACTGCCGATCGCTACGAATCCCGTACCAAGGTATTGTGGATTATAGGTTCAAACTGATACAATTCGTTTTTAGGACGCTGTTCTGCTTTCTTAATTGTGGAGAAAGCGCTTTACTGGGAACAAAATGCGTCGCATTAAGAAGATACAACTTATTTTCTACATCTACATATTTCTCTATCCCCTTGGCATTAATTTGTTGGATTGTTGAACACGAAACTCCCTAAGCATCAGAAACTCTTAAAAACTGATAGGTATTTATAAATTATTGCCGTATTATTATATTTTTCATGTTTATTATTTATGTTTTCACAATTATTCTTGTTTTATTAATATCTTCTTACCTCGTAAACTGCGTTAAAGGGTAAAGGAATCTTTCCGGCATTAGTTTTTCTTTAAAACTAATCAACTTATTTTAATGCTTGTTCTTTTTCAAAATACCCTGACATTTTTGAAATAATGTTGATTAACAATGTCACTGTCAATAAAACTTGTTTCACTAGTAAAATTATACCACATGCATTATTGACGCAAATTTACTATCTCACCTAGTTCACGAATGTTAGGCAGATAGCGCTAGTCGTGATGTAACGGTCAGCGGTCATTCAACAGACTTTACAGTGTAATAACTGTACCTACATGCAAAACTGACAGCGGCGCGCAAATGGATAAAACTCTTTTAAACTAATCTACATATTTTTTTACTTCTAAATGTATAATTTGATTACAGCATGAGTTGTTTGCTTAAAATAAGAGTTAATTTTAGAGGGGTGTTAAATCAAGCTGTCAAAACGTTTGAAAGTATCATTAATAAAAGCCATCTGGACTTGTAAGCGTTTAAAAAGATATTAGGAAATTTTAGGGATGGGGTTGAGATGGGTTATGTAGTTATAAATTTGCTCAAGTAAAGAAAACTTTTTCTTCAAAAATGGTTTAAAATGTATGAAATAATAAGGCCTATTTTTTTTTTTAAGATGAGTTCACCTCTCTCGACTAAAGACATTCATTTTCGTCGTCATTTTTTTAAACTTATGCTAAAAAAACTTGAACTGAATCAGTTTATTTCTCAATTGATCGTCAAGTCATTGTTGTATGTTTCTGTTAAGTTTCGAGCTGCTGCAATTGTCTTTTCATTACTAAGTGTATTATTCACCTTATTGAGAAACCCAAAACGGGTATCAATTATTATAGTTTGTATGCCTCAATCCTCTGATGGGGTGAGCTCAGCTTCTGGTGCTTGGGCACAGTTCAGATGTGAAAAACGCACGTTTCTTTTATGTATGTTTAAATTCGGCAGCGATGATAGTAAATAGGGGTATTTTGACTTTAGTTCCCAATGTTATATAAACCTTTTGACCGAAAAGGGTTATTACGGATCTCCACATATTAGTTTTTCCAAAAATCAGGGGAAGTATACGTTATCTACAGAGGCTGGCCTGCTTGTGCATTAGCGATGCAATGAGAAGCACCCGCACCGCAGCAATGGAAGTCATACTAGGACTAACACCACTAGATATACACATCAAAATGGAGGCCAACTGCAGCGCCTCTAGGATGAAAGCAAATGGGGAATGGAAACAACGCCCCGAGAAAATAGGGCACACAAGAGCCACGGACCTTATCAACGACGAGCTCTCCTGGAGATGCAAACCGATCGCATGAAAGCGATATATAACTTTACAAAACCATTTAATATCAGGTGCGACCCTGATATGTGGTCCAAAGAAAAATCTCCGTCATTTTAGACAATGGCCTCTAGTTTGGTACACTGATGGATCGAAAACGGCCAACGGAGTAGGCGCAGGTATATTTGGGGCAAGACCCTAAATGGAAATCAGCATTTCCCTGGGAAAGTACGCCACAGTATACCAAGCAGAAATTCATGCGATACAAGCATGCGTAGGTATACAAAAGAAACTTGAATGGGGACGGATCTGCTCAAAATTTCAGGGGCCCAGAACCCGCCCTTGGAATATCAAAAAAGGCAACCAAAACAACATTTGACAGATGGGCGCATAAACAACATCTATTTCGATGGAACGGTACACCTGGCCAGGGACACGCACGGGCCGTTCTCGATCGAATTTTGAATTTTGAATTTTGAATTTTGATAGGCCCTCGAAGAAGCTGGAATGCTGCTCTTGACGCGCACCCAGCTAAAACAAGTGACCGGCCTACTAACATGCCGTGGAAAACCCCTTCGACGTATGGGAGTCTATAATGGACCCATTGAATTGCGGTGAAGAGGACGAAACCTCCTCTCATATACAGCTGCGAAGCGCTAAACCGTAAAAGATTCAAAATCTTCGGAAACATTCGACGCGTCGATAAGCTCCCGGATGACAAACTTGGAAGAAAACTACTGGACCTCGTAGAAGGAACAAACCTTTTCTAACAAGACTGGGGTGCACAATAAGCCAGAACACGAACCCGACCTCCTCCTTTAACCAACCAACCAACCATACGTAGGTAATCTATATTCGCATTTTCAATTTTAAATATGATTTTCGCCGCCCAAATATTGTAGCTATGAGACTATGAAGCGACGAGCGGTGCGCCTGCGCATATTTCGCGTTTAATGCTGTGTTGCCGTATTATAATTTACGTTCGCGGCGTAGTACAAAGCAGCCAAAATGCCACGTGTTTTTAAATACAAACAGCTGGATTCGTTCTCGGTGAGCAAAGGTTTGGCAACCTATTATATCATAATTAAAATGGATAAACTAATAATATTAAATGTATAATAGCAAATAATAATAAATGAAATGTTTGTTATTGGAAATAGAAGAGTTAATTAACCTAAACTGGTTTATTCTCCCCGTTCACGTTAAATAATAAACACCAAGAAAATTTAGTCTCTGAAACCTGACGAGTGAGCTTGCTACGGCCCACTACTGAAGTGGGAACTTTTAGGAAGAAACCAGTATCAGCTGTTAATGTCACATGTGGCTCTCAGCTGTCAAAGTGCTTTGTTTCCGAAAAAAGTTGACTCTATAAGATCTGTAAAAACAAATTAAAAACAGAAAAGATGACCAAACTTATAAAGAAAATAGGGTGCCGGTATTTTTGGGTCGACAGTACGACAGTTAACATTCAATAAATATTGTAAAATAAATTTTAAGTTCTAAGATCAAGAGTGGATAAGTCCAAAACAAAACAAAATATGTATTTTACCAAGAATAAGCCACAGAGCTTATAAAAGCTTTCCGGAAGCTTACAAGGCTTTTCTGGTCGTTAATGCCGCTAGACATGCTAATTTATAGTTGTTTGGTGTATGTGTTATAAAGCATATATTGCTTACCTTTAATTAGAAAATATGAAGCTAGCCGCGAATTATAAAAGCAAGTTTATTTTTTTTATAGCAAGTGCATTTTTTAATTGGAATATAATCAGTATTGGGAAGCCTCTTTATTTGGTAAAAAAATATAAAACAAAAGTTTATTTTTAGTTTGGCATACTTGTTTTCGTGTCTTTAGGAAATTTAACTCTCTTTTGGGGGTAGAAGCTGCCCCCATGTATCGTTACCCTAGAGTTACACTGTTGTATGTCACATTTTTTCTGAAATTGACTTTTCGGTGTTACTATAAGTTGTACCTCAAACTTGCCTTCCAGAGAATTACAATGTTATATGTTACATCATAATATAAACTCAGAAAAATGGCAAATAACGCGTTGCTTCACATAAACCATTATTATTCTCAAAGAACTAGAATAAGAAGAAAATTTAATAAAGAAATATTAAACAGACACTTAGCCCTAATATATTCGGGAAACCCCTCGTGGAAAAATATCATAAATAGACTATATTTTATGAGCATACAGGCGGTGCATGAGGGGTTTACCGTGTTTTAAATAACTGAATTTTACAAATTTGGGACCTACTAATAATGAAATTATTGAATTTAGCGTTTTCATGCAAAAACTATTTTCAGTGATGACAAATATTTTATGTAGATGCCTAATTATGATAAAACCCATCATTTCGACAGTTGACAACTACACTGAGGACAATGATCTAATACAACAGGTTTACTAAGACATAGTTTGTATTGATAGGTTATTTTTTATTAACCCATATTAAATAAATTGCTAGTGTATCAAACCGGCTTTAGTGTTATATCAATTCCAGATTTGCTAGAATAGTGTTTTTATTGGTAGTAATCAGTTCCTTTAGCAGCACAGTCTTGTTGAATAATGAACTATTTCTAATACAACAATTTTGTTTATAAATAAATTGTATCTTCTCAATGCGACGCCTTTTGTTCCTAGTAAAGCGCTTTCTTCGCAATGAGAAAAAAAAACCTTCTATTCCTTTTAAAAATATACATACTCTTTATACAACTATTTAATACTATATGTGACAGCAACTCGCTTTTCTACTGTAAGACAACGAAAATTGCTAGACCGTTGTGTAGTGATAATATCACGGTAATTAATGCTGTGAGTTAATGCTACTATAGAATAGTTTATAGTCATAATTGCTCTGTATACTCACAGTAATTTTAAAGTTCTATTGAGGGTGTAATCTCGTTTTCTATACTGTACTATCGTGTATCCGGCATGCGTTGCAACCCGCTGGTATAAATACAAACCCGAACAAACCCGATATATTAGTACCCGGCATGCCACTTTCTGAAATTGCACCCGTGCGAAGCCGGGGCGGGTCGCTAGTTATACATAAAAACCTTCCCCTTGAATCACTCTATCTATAAAAAAAAAGCTTCAAAATCCGTTGCGTAGTTTTAAAGATTTAAGCATGTATGTAGGGATGGACAGACAGCGACAGCGACTTTGTTTTATACTATGTTAAGATTAGTTCCGACTGGCAGTTGTAGTGAAACTTGACCTTAATTATAATAACATTTGCTTGCTACGGTTAATAAAGCATATACTTTCCACTAAAAATCAGTACTGTAGTTCTCAAAGATTTAAATAGCTTATAGTGTGATATTTTTCTTGTCGTTTCACATCATATGATTAAGTATATATTATGCAACGTGGTTTACTGAGATGGTAAAAATCGTCCATAGATTATAAAGTCACATACTAACGATGCGTTGTGCTAAATAAGAATGTTCTATTGCTTTATCTGACATGCAAAGTTTAAAAAAACTTAAATACAAAATAAAAATAAATTAATTGAAACAGGTATTGGTACGATCAATAAAATTCAAATTCAGACAGGACAGCTAGAAGACTCCGAATAACGATGTGACCTGCGCAACAAATACGTTAAAACCAATAATACGGCGCGTTCTAACGGATACAATTCGTTTTTGGGGACGCTGTTCTGCTTTCTTAATTGCAGAGAAAGCGCTTTATTGGAAACTAAATGCGTCTCATTGAGAAGATATAATTTATTTCTTAACAAAATTGCTGAATTAAAAGTAATTCGTTATTCAACAAGACTGTGCTGCTAATGGCAGGCGCGGATCTGGGTCAAAATCTAGGGGGAGGTAATTGATCTCAAAGATATTTTTTTTTAATGTAGTTACAGTTAACCCATATCTTTTTAGTACCTATATTTTTAGTGTCAAATTGACTAATAATTATTGAAAAATAAACAAACCATTACATTCGAAACATTATTTTATTATATTATTACCTATATTATTATTTTATTAATTTATTATTTATTAGGTACTATAGGTACCAACCTACAACCTACAACAAAATTTACAGGAACTTATAAAGAGAATAAAAGAAACATAATATTAATCAAATACTTAGTAAAAACACATTTATAAAATTAAATTTAATAAACGATTTTTGAGGTCAGCAAACCGATCAATGACACTTTTAATATCGATGACAATATCACGGTTATTGTGCATCAAAGCCAAACCAGACAGTCTTTCTTGAGCTATATTGCTTCTGGTCCAAGATTTCAACCGCTTAAGAGCAGAAAATGACCTTTCGCAAGATGCAACACTTGCTGGAAGAGTAAGTAACAGAATAAATAATTTATGCAGAAGAGAAAAAACTCTTTACTTTCGTCACATTTCCTAAACAAAAATTCGATGGGAGAATCTTGATTTATCTCTGCACTTGATAATCTCCACAGGTCAGTTTCTGCTCTTAAACGTTGAAACAGCATCTCTGGATCCACAAATGGCTCAAGAAGAGAGCACAAATTATTGATCGACTCGTCGTCGTCGTCGTTGGGTCTTACAGTATGTAGATTTTCCAGAATTTTGAGGTCAAAAGTTGAAAAAAAATCCTCATCAAATCTAAACTGTGTGTCTTCTATGATATGATCTATAATCGGTATATTGTCGAAATTCTGTAATAATCTTCAGAATTGTCAGCAGGTACGCTGGGATTTTATTATAAAATATTAATAAGTATAAGAGGGCACTCAAGTTTGGTTAGGTTTAGGATCCAGAGGGGGGGTAATTACCCCCCTTACCCTCCCCCGAAATCCGCGCTTGAATGGAACTGATTACCACCTATAGAAACACTGTTCTAGCAAATCTGGAATTGATATAACACTAAAGCGGGTCTGACACATCAGGAATGTATTTATTATGGGTTAATACGAAATAAGCTATCAATACAAACTATGTCTTAGCAAACCTGTTGTATTAGATCATTTTCCTCAGTGTACTAGAGCGTTTGAAAAATTTGTGTTATGCGACGCCAATGTTTCACAATATGAGTTTCCAAAAGTATTACCATAAATATGCGAATTTTACATCCCGTATTAGGATGTAAAGTAGCACGCCACATGTTACTGTCTCCTTCTTTTAAGCTTTTTAATATAACTCTCTGTTCCTTGTATTTTCCCATGTATGTGCCCCGCGTACACAAGGAATATTTTTAATATAAAAAGTTTATATGAAAGTGCTTTAAAGAAAGCGAATTTTAATAAGCCTGTTTGCCTTTAAATAGGTGTTGTATAATAATATCCCTAAATATTTAGCATTTCTCTTTCTAACGCATATTATAGATATACTAACTTAATTTAATTAAATTAATATAACTAAGTTATGTTCCAAATCACCTCATTTAGCCATGGGCGGTGAAATGGTAGGTGAAAAGAGTAAATCGATGGGCTTAAATATCAACACCAAAAAGACAAAATTCATAATCATTTCCAGAAACCTGAATATATTTCAAAACTCCAGCATGACTTTTTGACTTTTAACAGAATGCCCATAGAAAGAGTGGAGAAGTTTAGGTACCTCGGCACCTGGCTCTTCGAGGACTGGACATCGGACAACGAAATAAAATGTCGCATCGAACAAGCTCGACAGGCATTCTTAAGGTTTCGAAGTGTACTTACCTGCTCCGCATTTGAGCTTGACTTGAGGCTGAGGTTTATAAAGTGCTATGTTTGGTCAGTGCTTCTTTATGGTATAGAAGGTTGGACACTGAAAGCGAATACCATTAACAAATTTGAAGCTTTCGAGATGTGGCTATATCGCAGAACCCTTAAAATATCTTGGACGGCAAAATTGACAAATGAGGAAGTTCTCAGACGTGTCAACAAAGAACGTGAACTGTTTGAGGCAATAAAGAAGAGGAAAACGGCATACCTGGGACATATCATGCGAAGCGAAATATACCAATTCTTGCAACTGATGATTGAGGGCAAGATTGAGGGCACACGAGGAATAGGAAGGAAGAAGATGTCTTGGCTGCGAAACATCAGGCAATGGACAGGAATAAATTATGTTCAGTCGCTGATACACACCGCGAGAAATAGAAAAGCGATGGAATATGTTATCGCGAATATCCATTAGTGGATACACACCAGAAGAAGTAGAAGAATAAAGTCTACTCTTTTCAATGACCGCTGACCGTTACGTCACGACTAGTGCTTATCTTTCGAACATTCGTGAACTAGGTGAGATAGTAAATTTGCTTCAAAAATGGATGTCGTATAATTTTACCAGTCAAAAATATTTATTGTCAATTTTGAGAGTGACATTTTTAATCAACATTGTTTTAAAAATGTCAGGGTATTGTGAAAAAGAACAAGCATTAATTTTAAAATTATTTGATTATTTTCAAAGAGAAAGTGATACCGGAAAGACTCTTATAGGTACCCTTTAACGCAGTTTACGAGCTGAGTAGATATAATAAAGCAGGAATTGTGAAAAATATATGGCAATGTTTTTATAAATACTTATGTGTTTTAGTGAGTTTCTGATGCTTTGGGAGTTTCGTGTTCAACAACCCAGCGAATTAGGGTAAAGGGGATAGAGAAGGAGGTAGATTTTAGGAATCGCAATAATGTAGCTATTTTGTTATCCTGTAGTCGACAACTTCACGAAATTTATGAACATACCATAGGAGAGCGTATTTATGGGATGTATAGAGCACGTGAACACGTTACTATTCGCTCAACACAACTAAACCTTAAAATCATTGATGGTGTTAAGATATCCACTGATCATTAGCGGACTGTTTAAAAAAATTAAAATTAAAATGGCGTAAATCAAACAGGCGTTTGTTAATAGAGCAACCCCATATACCCCAAAAACGAGTAGAAATTTTAATAAAATTTAAGAATAACGGCAACTCTCAATTTCCGTTAAAACCTGTTTTTATGGATGAAACCTGGATATACAGTAAAGGGGCTTTTAGGCGAAGTTGGCAAGATGATACTTTTCATACAGTTAAAAAAAATCGTCAGAGGATGTACGGTATATTATTTGATTTGGATGGAAATGGATTTGGGAATAATACAAGTTTGATGTTCAACTCTGGCCTGAAATCTGGTGATTATCATAATTCGACGAATAGTGAAAACTTTGAGAAATGGTTTAAATAATAATAAGAACATTAACTTGGACGAATCTGATGATGATGATCCTTGCGGAGATGATTTATTTTAATTATTAAAAGACTGTGTTTTGTTGTGTTGTCATTTTTTATTATATTTTCTTCTTTATGATTTTATAAATAAGATGAAAATATTTGAAACCAAATTTATAGACTGATGCACTAGAGATGCACTAGACAAAAAAAATATATGATTCAATTTAAAATCTTTCAAATGAATTTTATTTATTTTTCGATAAATTTAAATTAATTAAAAATTTCATACTGATTTTTAAAAACAAAATGTTACCATGATGCATGATACCTTTGACCCTAAATAAACTACATATTTCTGACTTCATTAACAGTATAAAAATAATAATTAGAAATTTGAAAAAAACACGCTTGTATTTTACTTGTTCACATGCATGCATCCGTCTTTATGTAGATCAAACATGAGAAAAATCATAACCTTTACCACCGGTAAGTCAAACTGACTGAAATAATTTACGACGTACCGCAAATATGGATAATATGACGTAACGGTCAGCATTCATTGAACAGACTTTAATTTTCGAACTTTAGGTTTATCGAAAATTTATTGTTTTTTGGTGTAACATTATAAACAGACGTTTTATAGTGGTATTACTGGCTGTAAATAAGCGGAAGTGTTATAAGAGTCACATGACCTATAAACATTCTATCCTTGTTTTTATATCGTCTCAGTTTTGACAACCCAGGTACTTTTACCAACTCGACCATTTCCTCTGAGCTTATGTTATATGGCCCTTATCAAATAAAGAAAATAATATTTTTATACGCTGGATCCTCGTTAAAAGAATCCACATACTTAAATAAAATAATAATAAAAATTTTCTAAATCCATCACAACAGTATTTCTATAGAATACCAATGTAAAATTTTATTGCAGTAAGATCAGTTCTATGTATTACTAGTATAGGTACCTACACGGAATATGAATTTGAAAAATATCAATGCAAAAATATTCGTACCTATATACAAGGTTCTGCAATAGTGCGTCAGGCTTCCACAGCTCCTATGCGAATTTAGTTAGGACATTCATTCATACGCTAACTTACACTGTATCATACGGGGTACTTCTGGAAAATGTTTTTTCATATATAGGGTGGCCCAAAAAAGTGTGGTCATAAAAAGTTGTGATTTTTTAAATGGCATACCCCATATTTTTTTGCATATTTAGATTTATGCTATCGTCCTTTATAATTGCCCAAAATTTTGTTTGATTTGCTTCGGTAGTTTAAGAGCAATCAATTAAAAACTTAAAAAAAATGAATTTGAAGTCGTGGAAAAAAAATATCAAAAAAAAAAACAATCTAAAATTAGTTTTTCAACCACGGTATTAAGTGCGTTAATGACAAGAGGTTTAAAGATACTATGAATCGAATGGTATTTATCTATTTTATACAGGGTGTTCATAATAAGGTTTCAAAAATGACACATTTCAAACCTATTTTTCTCAACTTTTTCAAATGAAACTCCCTGTATATTATTTCGGTATTTTATATAAAATACACAAGCAATTCTTTTTTGTAGTTGAAGCATATAAGTTATTTCCAGCCGTTTTCGAAATAAATGCAAATTTCATAAATTATGTTGATTAAACAGAGTTTATTTTTAAAAATTAATCGTAGGCGACTAGACTAATAATTGAAAACTACAGTAATTGTTCAAAATGTATTCTATTTTGTTCTATGCACAAGCCAACACGCTTTCCAAAAGATCTGTTTACTTCCCTTAACATTGCAGGGGAAATGCTAGCAAACACGTCTCTTATCCTTTGCTGCATGTTATTAGCAGTTGTCAGTTGTAGGTGGATCATTGTAAACAATTGTTTTACGTGTCCCCATAAAAAAGTCTAGTTTTGTAAGATCCGGCGATCTAGCTGACAGTGGGGTCCGTTTCTACCGATCCATTGGTTCAAAGAGGTATTATCAAGATAATTTCTTATAATTTATTCGCCCGATATTACACCTTTTTAAAATGAATTAAAGAACTTGTCAAACTAAATATAAGAATCCATGTTTTATTTCAAAGCCTACTATGGGTTTTAGAGATAAACCTTACTAATGAACCTCGTTGCTGGTATTGCAATTAATTGACATGTTAAAAGGAAATTAAACAGATCTTTTCAAAAACACGTTGGCTTGTGCACAGAACAAAATGGAAGACATTTTGAACAATTACTGTAGTTTTCAATTATTAGTCTAGTCGCCTACGCTTAATTTTAAAAATAAACTCTGTTTAATCAACATAATTCATCAAATTTGCATTTATTTCGAAAACGGCTGGAAATAACTTATATGCTTCAACTACAAAAAAGAATTGCTTGTGTATTTTATATAAAATACCGAAATAATATACAGGGTGTTCCATTTGAAAAAGTTGAGAAAAATAGGTTTGAAATGTGTCATTTTTGAAACCTTATTATGAACACCCTGTATAAAATAAATAAATACTATTCGATTCATAGTATCATTAAACCTCTTTTCATTAAACTTACTTAATACCGTGGTTAAAAAACTAAATTTAGATTGTTTTTTTTGATATTTTTTCCACGACTTCAAAATATTTTTTTTTTAGTTTTTAATTGATTGCTCTTAAACCACCAAAGCAAATTAAACAAAATTTTGGGCATTTAGAAAGGACGATAGCATCAATTTAAATATGCAAAAAAATATGGGGTATGCCATTTAAAAAATCACAACTTTTTATGATTACACTTTTTTGGGCCAACCTGTATATGAAAAAATATTTTCCAGAAGTACCCCGTATGATACAGTATAAGTTAGCGTATGAATGAAAGTTCTAACTTAATTCGTATAGGAGCTATGGAAGCCTGACGCACTATTGCAGGACCCTGTATATTATGTATTTAGTGTTTGAAATAACTTAAATATTATTCATTTATTTAAGTTATATAAGAAAGAAGTCCCTTCCCCCCCTCAAATTTTTTCCAATTTTCCTCAATTATATTAAATACAAATAAGAAAAAAACATAAATTAAACAACCCAAATTTTTAGAATTAATTTCGCACTAAGGATATTTCTACCTTGTCATTTTAGGCTATTGAAACATCAGCAATTTTAGCTAGTTCAATAATTCATATAATTAAGAAAATTTGTCTGTGTGCTGATCAGCATACTTGACACTGTCTCTCTTAAGGCTGTAGCTAAGGTGCTATTCAAGCAGAAATTTTTGCAGTGGATAAAGCAGTCAATACCCTGCGGGATCACCATGGCTTGAGAGGAGCTGCGTCTATAGTTAAGCAGCCATAAAGGCAATTTGTTCCAGCAGTACTAAATAAAAATTAGTAACGCGCTGTCGCAACAATCTCTGAACACTTGGTGCTCAACATCGAATCACCTTGTGTTGGGTTCCTGGGCACAGCAATATGTATCCCAACGGCACTGCTAATGCGCTCGCCAGGGAGGGCGCAAGCATGTCTGTCGAACTAGCAGAGAATACTGTGGCTAGACCACTGGGATCAGTCAAAGAGGAGATAGATCAGATAGCTAAACAACTTGCGCAAAGCAGATAGACAGGGCTGACAACCTGTAGTATCTCCAGACAATTGTGGCCTCCACTTGACGGCAGGAAAACCGCAGCACTATTACAGCACAGTTGAAAGGACCTAAGAAATATCACTGCCTAGCATTGCCTGGTCGGTAGACACGCCGAACGTATGCAAATACCAGCTAACGACGTCTGCAGAAGTTGCAGAGATGAAGAAGAGGAGGATGAAAGTATTCAGCATTTCTTGTGTGAATGCCCCGGCCTTGCAAGAAGAAAGTTCAATGCTTTGGGCGACCCATTCTTTAATGATCTTGAGGAAATAAGCAACCTGCAACTGGGTCGACTCACTAAGCTAAGCAGTAAGCAGTGGTTGTTAATAAACTTATTAATAACCATGTTAACCATCGAGAAGCTGACGCGGATAGGTTCCGCGGAACATGTGTGGTACCACAACGGTCCTTACAGGACTGCGTGTGACTATTTGGACAATGAGGTCTGCCACTTTAGTCTTACCTAACCTAAGGGGGTATGAATGGGATTGGGTTAGCCCTTCGCTGCCGAAATATTTACTAGGTTTAAAAAGTAAAAACACAATTGTTTATATAGTATATATTCTTTAAATATTAATGTCGATAAAGAACCTGTTAAATCAACGGTAATTATTCGATTAGTTACTTCTCTTTCCGTACTCCTCTCCTCCCCCTTCCTTTCCCCCACCCCTACCTCTATTTAAGTTAATTCTTAAGAAACTTATGGCTTAGCATTAACAAAATTAGGCGCATTGCGCAATATGAACCCTCCGCTATATAACACCCCCCCCCCCTCCCCTTACTTTATCCAAGATGTGCCACAGAACATAATAATATATAAATTTAACTAACACGTTTACATTTCCCGTCGTTGATATAATCTCTACACTTTTACTCGTATTTTTATTTATTACGCCCATTATTACTCATAAAAATATGATGAATTGCTCGCCACTCCTGAAAAGATAATGTGAAATTTACATTCCCATTAGGTGGTCTCATTAAAAAAAAAACGCATCTGCCCTTTGTAGATAAACACGGCCCTATATTGGACCGTTACATCGCCGTGGTTAATAGCTAGTATTAATGGGGTGCGGTTCACAACCTATATCCACCCCCTATCCTATAGAATCTAATGGGTACGATGAATATTGTCAACACACCCCCAAAAATAAATGTTTAATTACAGGCGGTGTTTGCTAATAATGGTAAATTTAAATAACACTCAGATGAAATGTATGTCTTTCGTTGAGCCTACACTGAGGAAAATGATTTAATACAACGCTATGACATATTTTGCACTGATAGCTTATTTTTTATTAACCCATATTAAATAAATTGCTAGTGTATCAAAACCGCTTTAGTGTTATATCAATTCCAGATTATCTAGAACAGTGTTTTCATTGGTAGTAATCAGTTCCATTAGCAGCACACTCTTGTTGAATAATAAACCACTTTTAATACATCAATTTCGTTCAGAAATAAATTGTAGCTTCTCAATGCGACGCATTTTGTTCCCAGTAAAGCGCTTTCTCTGCAATTAACAAAGCAGAACAGGGTCCCAAAAACGAATTATATCCGTTAGAACCTATAATCCACAAGACGTTGGTGGGGGTTCGTAGCGTAGGGTGTTTTAACGTATTTGTTGCGCAGTTCACATAGTTGTTCGGAGTCTTCTAGCTGTCCTGTCTGAATTTCAATTTTATTGACAGTACCCATATCTGTTTCAATTAATATATTTTTACTTTGTATCTAAGTTCTTTTAAACTTTGCATGTCAGATAAAGTAATAGAATATTCTTATTTCGCACACCTCATCATACAGGCGATATCTTAACATAGTATAAAACAAAGTCGCTGTCGCCCGTCTGTCCCCTTATGTGCGTAAATCTTTAAAACTACACAACGGATTTTGAAGCATTTTTTTTTAATAGATAGAGTGATTCAAGGGGAAGGTTTTTATGTATAACTAGCGACCCGCCCCGGCTTCGCACGGGTGCAATTTCAGAAAGTCGCATGCCGCGTACTAATATATCGGGTTTTGTTCGGGTTTGTTTTTATACCAGCGGGTTGCAACGCATGCCGGGTACACGCTATTAATAAATAATTTGCCACTGGAGGCGGCAGTAGACCTAAATAGGGCACTGCATGGGGTCAAGTCGGTGCCTTCTTTAAAATTGCCAATGAAAATTCGATATTAAAATGCGGCAAGATTTCCCGGTGTTTTCCCGATTTTAAACAACGCCATGTAAATTTATTTGAAAACGTCAAAAGGAAACAAAAATAGTTTAAAAACCCCGCTGCACAGTGATTGCATCCGGTAAAACGTCAGTTTGTTTTCGTTTAATAAGTGCCTATTTGGCATTCCTAGCATTGAGTAGCTTATTGAATTTTCTAAAAATAACTGACGTAAATACCTTGCTTTTTTTTATTACTTTTTACGGAATAAATATAGCTGGGATACAAATGTGAAATATATTTTCTCGTTTACCTATAGTCCGATTTTACAGTAACAAAATGGACAATAAGGTGAAAGGACCTTAAACCAGGGTCGTCATAAGAACTCATTGGAAAATATTTTTTATTATTAATAAAGAGACTAAAATTTTATAGGCAATTAGTACTTACCAAGGGCGTCCATAGAGCGTTTTTCAGGGGGGGGGGCAAAAACTTAAACAATATTTTTTTATATATGACTAATTATTTAACATATAGGTACCTTATGCCTAACGGAACCTACAGAATTCGTAAAAAATAAACACAAAATTACAATTTATAAGTTTTCATCATAAAATAAAAATGTTAAATTCCTAGACGTCTTGCCAAACTCGTTGATTACTTTTTCTATTAAATTTTCTTTATTTTTTTGTAAATAATCATAATCAGTTTAGTGATTTGTTGGTCTCCACTAACTAACCCTTGTACTATTCAATATTTACAGACGCGGATCCAGAACTTTGTTTTGGGGGGGGGGGGGTCATCATGATATAAATGAAGTTAAAAAGCGCCGCAGGCGAAAAATTTTTGCGACCACGCCCAAAATTTGACAGAGAATGCGCTATAGGCGAGAAAATTTTCAATGATAATTTTTACATTAAAAAGGATAATATATGCATGTAAATTAATATTAAAGTGAATTCAAAAAAAGAAAAAATATAACTAATTTATGGTATAGTAATGTTGTCATGAATCTTGTGAAAAAGCTGCAGAGGTAGTCAAAACAGTAAATTCATTTATTTATTTTCTGTTTTGGGGGAGTCATGACCCCCATGACCCCCCCCCCCTGGATCCGCGCTTGAATATTTAAACCGAGGGGTAATTCACTGGCGAAAATGGTGTACAACTTCTAGAAAATACAAAAGAAAATACAGAAAATAAGAGGAAAATGCAGAAAATACGAAGAAAATATAGAAAATACGAAGAAAATACAGAAAATACGAAGAAAATACAAAGAAAATACGAGAAAAATACAGGCAACATAAGGAAAATATGGAAAATACGCGCGCCAATCAATTTGGCAATGACGTAAAGTCGTTAACGCTGCCGGGTTTTCGACGGTTTTAATGATGGGAATAACCAACTTAAGATTCTGGAACAACGCTGCTTTGACTTCTAAAAAAAAATTTAGTAAAGCCAATTTTTTTTTGGCGAAAATGGTGTACAAGTTCTAGAAAATACGAGAAAATACAAGGAAAATACAGAAAATAGGAGAAAAATTAAGAAAATACATGGAAAATACAGAAAATACGAGAAAAATTAAGAAAATACAAGGAAAATACAGAAAATACGAGAAAAATTAAGAAAATACAAGGAAAATACAGAAAATACGAAGAAAATTCGGCAATATGGAAAATGGTGTACAAATTTTTCTCAGTGAATTACCCCTCGATTTATACTGAATTATGAAATAAAATAGTAATGTGGACGCCTAGGGGGGGCAAGTGCCCGTTTTGCCCCCCCCCCCCCCCTATGGACGCCCTTGGTACTTACCAAAAAGTTCTTACACACATTGACGGTCGTGATGATTTTTCTACAAGAGTAAACTACCTTTATTTTTCTTTATTGACCAAAATGCCAATTAGAAAACGTATTTAGAATAACTTTTGTAATTTAAATCAGAGATTTAAAATAAATCGTTGATTTTTTTAGTTTTTTTTTAATTTTTAAAGGTAAAAGAATTTTTTTGGTTAGCAGCATTAGCGGCCGAAATACATACATTATTAGTGACAGAGGGGTATCAAAAAGTTTCAAAAACTGATTTTTGGTGTTACCAGAAACATGTATTTTTAATTTAAAAAATGAAATTTCCCCGGAAATAACACAAAAATATCTCAAAATAACAACAAATAATAATTTCATAATTTGCTATTCAAACACCCCCCCTCATTCAACACATTAATCCAGCAGTAAATGAATGCGGTCAAAACTTCTTCGAATTTCTTCAATGGAAATTGTTTGAACAGCTTCAGCAATTCGCTGTTTTAGAAGCTGTACGTCGTTCTCAATTGGACGGGAGTACACTAATTGTTTGAGGCGCCCCCAAAGATTGGCATCTGAAATAGTTCAATCGGGACTTCTTGGGGGCCACAGAACCGGACCATTCCGACCAATCCATCTGTGGCCAAATGTATTATTAAGCCATTCCCTCACTTCAATTGCAAAATGCGCAGGGCATCCATTTTGTTAAAAGTACATTTCGTTCCTAAATTGGAGAGGCAATTCTTCCAGGTTGTCAGAAAGGAATGATTCCAACATTTCAAGATATTTCCTACGCCTACACGTGTTTTCGAAAAAGTATGGGCCAATAATGCCATAATAAGAAATCGCACAACAGACATTTACTTTTTTGGAATAATCTCTTCTTCCAGGAATTCTAAAACGGGGATTATTTTCGCTCCAGTATCTAATATGCGCAGAAGACACTTTCCCGTTTGTTGAAAATATCGATTCATCGGAGAACATGATAAATTTATGAGAATTCCTATTTTTACTAACAATTTTGTTTCCGGCCCAAAGACAAAAATCCAAACGTTTGGCTTCGTCTCCTTCTTCCAACGTTTGATTAAAAGTTGGCTTAATTGGGAATATTTTGTTTGCCTTTAAAATATACTGAATATGAGTTTTTTTTTACTACGTCAAGTTCTTGAGCTCGGTTTCTTAATGAAAGGGTAGAATTCAGCAACAGACTGCAATACGATTAGGGAAGCTGCGTCATTCTGATCATAGTTTTTTTAAACTGAACTGAACTTCAAATTTGTCCCATACGTAAAGCAAAGAAATAAAAAGGTAAACAAATTCCTTGTTTTTACAAAAAATGATAGAAATGCATTTAAAATTTTAAAATAAGATACACACCACCCATTATGAAAATAGATGCTAATAAAATTTTATATTAATATTTTTATTGAGCAGCAAAATTTCCTTTTACCTCTAAAAATTAAAAAAACTTAAAAAATCGAAGATTTATTTTAAATCTCGTATTTAAATTACAAAAGTTATTCTAAATAAGTTTACTAAATGGAATTTTGGTCAAAAATGAAAAATAAGGAAAGTTTACTCTTGGAGAAAAATCATATTTTTGAAGTTTTTGCGAATTGCTTTTTTTTTATAAGCAAAACTTTTAATAATTAAGAATGACTTTTTCCCGAAAAATTTAATTTTTTATCCATTTGAGCTATTGTGAACCCTATCCGCGGACAGTCTGTATATTTTATATCTAAGGTTATAATAGTAAATAGCGTTGAAGTTTGAAAAGTCAGAAAACGCCTATATTATAATAAATTTACTTTTGTGTTCATTATATTACTAATTTTAACCCTATAAATTGTTCTTTTCTATGGCCCGATCCGACCTTTCCGCGCTTTTCTTTTGTCGCAACAAAAGGGTCAAATTTATTACGTTTTTAAGATAATTAAAACAAAATTTTATTATTAGATGCAGGCTGTAACTCATCCTTCCGTGGAAGATAGAAAGAGTGAGTGAGAAATTGAGAAAGATAGGTAGACGTTCTGTGTTGAATGGCTAAAAAACTGTCAGATGACAAATGAGATATGAATGATAAATGTAATGTTTTAAATAAATCGTTTAAAACATTTGCTTTCAGTTTCAGCTGCTGAAATATTTTTTTAAAGAATATTAAAACTAATTTTATAAGCACTTACGAAGGTAGGTATTACCAAAAGTTTTTTTTTTGTTAGGAATAAACCCTATAAACTGCATATTTCATGATATTGTTATTGTTTCTATGCAGTGTGTAGGGGAAGGTTGCCCATATTGGACCAATTTCCAGATTTCTTATCATAGATCCCGATAATAACGCAAAATCGATCTTGAAGCTATACCTTAGTATACTTTAGTATGTTGTTCAACAGCAGAATTTTTTGCAGAATTTTATTTCAAAGTATCTATGATATACCAGGCTATAAAAACCTCTGCAAGTGGTTCAATATAGGAAACCGGTTGCCTAAATTGCACCTGGGGGTTCCAAAATTGGACCACATGATTAAAATCGGAAGATAAATAAATAAAAAATAAAATTGTTGGTATAGGAAGTTTTATACTTATATTTCAAAAAAACATCAAATTTACAATCAAAATTTCAGTAGAAGACATCCTAATGCAAAAAAAAGTACCTATTAGTTTCCTATATTGGACCAGTCATAGTTTAATTTTTTAACTCAAAGAAAAAAAATTTTAGCAATATTGAAATGGTGTTAGTTTATGACATTAACTTATATAAAGAGAAAAATTATTTTTGCACAATTTGGAAAAATTGCCTAAATTGGACCGGTCGAATTTAAGCAACTACCACGTGTTTTACAAAACCACCCAGGAAAGAAACAAGAAAAAACAAATATGGCATGGTAATAGGAGAAATAGAAATAGAAAAACTTACTTGATAACTTGCATAAAAAAGATTTTGCTTAGAGTTTTATGGCTCTAAGGTAAATTCTTAGGAAAATCCTAAAAATATTACATTAAAATTGTGTAAATTACGTTTTGCTCCAACTAGTTGAGTTTGTTGCCTATCAAAGGTTCTGGGTGGAAGTATGTTACAGTGTTGCAAGATGATATGGCACTTGTTTAGTTTCGGAGAAATGTACTGTGGTCCAATTTAGGTAGCGGTTCAATATAGGCAACCTTCCCCTATCAGCCAAATGAAATAAATTCGATAATAAATACATGCGGGAGCCTGACCGAAATAACGCTCGTATACGTCGATTGGTATTTCTAGTTGCGCATATTTTTCAATAAAAACTTTTTCTACAGGGTGTGCCATGTAACAGTGGCCAATACCAAATTTCTTATTTTAAATGCAACACCCTATATATTATTCAATTTTTGGATTCTGCAGAAAATTTTAAACATATTTCATGTACAATATCCTATACCTATCTTCAACTGTTTCGGAAATATTAAGTGTTTTCAGATTTATTGCCAAAATTAACAACACACTCAAAAACTAATAGGTAATACTGTTTATTTTTTGATAATGTAAAAAACAAAAAAACATTAATGCAGGAGATGTTGAAAATGCTCGCCGCGTATGTCTTGGCAACATCCTAATCTTAAATAGAAATGTCCTCTAATGTTACTGAACATCTCAGGCGTGACCGATCTAATCGCAAGCGTTATTCGTCTTCTTAATAGGTCAGCTAAGTCGAGGGGGTTTAGTTTTGTATACAATATTTTTGACATAACCCCATATGAAAAAGTCTAATGGCGTCAGATCAAGGGATCGTGCTGGCCATTCCATCGATCGATCGATATTATAGTCAGAAACTGAAATCCTGTATAAAGAACGACACTGAAGGAAAAGGAAGTTCAAGGAAGGTGCTGCTATACACTTAAACCCACGTGGTTTTAGTAAACCATCATTAGATATCAGAAATATTTAGAAACATTTAATAACTAGATGTGATCTCAGAACACCGCGCATGAATTAAACGCATGACTGCACCCATTTCAGTCATCCTTCAGTACACCTAGATAGTATAAATAGAGCTTGTAGTAGAGTATAGATACTTTGCTTACCAGTTAAAACGTTCTGATTTAAAACAAACAAAGACAATGCAAGACGAATACTCTTGTATATTTCTACTGGGAATTGTAGTAAATCTTTATATCCTGTTGATCCTTTAAACCCTTGATGTTGTAAGCCTTAAAATAATCGGCTCGTTCCTCTGGCGCAAATTTAAAGGCTTATACTTATTATTTTGACTACGCCAGAATTCCCAGTCCCGCGGGAATTTTGACCGTGGCTAATTAATACGTTGCTGAGCAGCAATTGAATAGTTCTACCGTGCGAGCAAAAATTATTTACATCAAAGAGGGCCTTGCATCTAAGGACGTAACGCTTAGCCGTAGAGCTTAATATCTGTTGGGTGTCAGTAACTACCTGAATTAACAATCAATCAGTTATTTCGTCATCCTTGACAATCGTTACAAGTAATTTGATTCATCGCTAATTTTTCCAATTTCTTGAACAATTCACACAATGGGCTTTACGGAACAGCACAAAACATTCATGGTTAAAGCGTATTTTCGAAACAGGGTTAAAGCGTAAATGGTGAGTGGCAATACAATCCGGGTTTGTGCATGGACGATTTTCACGAACATTTTCCTAACTTTGCTTTTATTGCTGAGGATTTTTATCATTGCCTGAAAAGAACCGTGGATGTGTTTAGGGAAACAGGTTCTATACAATACAAAAAAGGAGCAGGAAGACCATCTGTAAGAACAGAAGAACTTGTTGCAAACGTTCGTGAAATAATGCAAAATACGCCAACAAATTGCATAAGACGCCTGTCCCAAGAAGTGGGAAGATCTTATGGAACAAGCAGGACTATTCTTAAGAAGCAGCTAAATTTATTTCCTTATAAAGTGCAAGTATTCCAAAAATGTGGTAACATTTCTCCAGAGATGCTGGTCAACACTTTAGAAAATATGAAGAGACGTATGAATTTATGCTTGGAGCATGGCGGTGGCTAATTTCAGCAATTTATGTAATTATTTTTCTTTTTCTTTCTGTATATTCTTACTTTGTTAATTTTGTAAACAATAAAAATAAATTTGTATTAGTCTACTTATTTTACTACTCATTAGTTTGGCATATCATGTCATAATATGAATTTGACAAAATTTTAACCGAGATTTGGTTAGATATATCGTCCCCATATCATTGTGATCTAAACCAAGCCCTACGTTTTTTAATCCAAGCCCTCTTTGATGCAAATAATTTTTGCTCGCACGGTAAAATCGCAAAATAAATTTACAGAACAATTGTTTTAAAGTTACTGGGTGTTGTAAACTTTAGCACATTTTATTTTGACCAGCAATAATCCCAGATTATCAGTTGACTTTGAACAATAGATTCGTCCTTTTTAAGCGTTAAGTAATCTTTTTTCTTTAAAGTTGTTCAAGGAAGTCTTTCAAGTAGTTTCGTTGGGAAATGTTTATGCGATTTCAATGGGCTGAAGGTCGAACGCCGCATCTACCTGAATATCGAGCGGTTGTTCGAAAATACACTTCAACCATTGAATGTTTTGTGCTATTCCGTAAAGCTCATCGTGTGAATTGTTCAAGAAATTGGAAAAATTAGCGATGAATCAAATTACTTGTAACGACTGTCAAAGATGACGAAATAACTGATTGATTGTTAATTCAGGTAGTTACTGAGACCCAACAGGTATTAAGCTCTACGGCTAAGCATTACGTCCTTAGATGCAAGGCCCTCTTTGATGCAGATAATTTTTGCTCGCACCTACGAATTAAAAACGCGTCGCAAGCAATATTGATGGTTTTTCTAAAACTAAATTCTAGTCTTCCTCTCGGCTTGCCTCGCCTCTCGAAAACAAGACGAGACAAGAAGAATGTGAGACGAAAATGCATGTTTCGGTTCTTCATTTTTACACTGAACAGTTAAGTATTGAGCTTACACCAATAAAATGACTAAAAACTTACCCGTTACAATTCTGGAGTAGAATATAATAAACATACAACAGGCCAGAGATAATTTAAACTTCATACCATACAACACTTTAGTTCTTGCATTAATTTCGCTCATATTTAAATATTGCAACAGTTCACCGAGGAATTATTTACTTAGTAATATAGTTACATTTTGGCATGAATTTTCCCTACACTATATATACCGGAATTTAGTTTTAAACTCGCGGTCAATAATTATTCACATCACTACCTCTCCACTTTGTGCATAACTTTGCTCTTATAGTCTTTTGTTCTCGCTTTGTTGGTACTTTGTTGCCGTCCAAAGTTTTATCTGTAAATGAAAAGATTATGGTTAGGATATGAAACATACTAAAAAACGATGAAAATAAAGACGCAGAAGCATTAATATTAACTGATAAAGTGATTAGCGACCTCCAGACAAGATCTTGAAAGGAGTAATGTTTATCTACAACTAGAAATGGACCCGGATCTTCGGATTTCTGGCCAAATTCTATAAAATTCGACAAGGAATAATTATTTGAAATTTGGTACTTATACAGGGTGTCTCACGGTCGATGGTACCTTAGACGTTTCTGACGAACCAGTAAAGGAATCGTTTTGAAAATTTGATTGCGTACATAAACGGGTATGCTATACCAACCTAAAATATTTTTAACAATACAGTGTTGCCGCTTCCACACAAAAATAATAGTAACTTCGATTTTTTAAATGCAACATCATATATTTTATTTTATTTTCGAAACTCTCATTACTTTCCTTACAATTTTTATTAACTCTACTCTATACTTATCTCTTACCGTTTCTAAGATATAAATTAATTTCCGTTTTTTTTGTCCGAAAACGTCACTTTTAAAAATGCTGATAATTTTGAACTCTAAAACAATGAAACCCTGAAATTTGGTAAATAGTTAACTAATATCATAGGGCTCTTTGCCCTAGTCCCAAATCTTAGTTGCAATATACAGGGTGGTTGAAAAATACACTTATTCTGGTAACTTGAAAAAGTGACCATAGGTCCTTTTTTTCAAATGTAACACCATACCTGTACCTAACTAACTAGTTTAACCATTTTTTTGACTTATTAAGCATAAGTTTATTGCTATCTTGTATCTAAACTTAATGAAATATCAAAACGATAACCATAGTAACATACGTAAAGTCTAGGGTGGTCCTTATTTTTCGACTTTTGAAATCTTACCGCGGCACCTTGCCATACGATACTGTACCATAAAATATGAAACAGTATTTTTTTTTTTAATTTTTAGACAAAATTGAGGGGTCGCTACCAGTTGTCAAACTTTAACAAAATACATTGTATGACCACTTCAACTAGAAGTCTCACCAATTGATTCAAATAAGGGTTTATGTTGCGTTTCTAAAGTAAAACACGCAGGGACTTGCATAGTCAACCTCCCCCCACCTGTCTGCCCCCACCCCAAGCACCTACGCGTCGAGATTAAATCCGCCCCGCAATTCAGTTGAAATTTATCGGTTCAAGAGAACGCACGCGTTTTGTTACAAAAAGCATACAAACTTGTTTCAACCTGCAATGGCGTCTACAAGTAGCGGAGTCAGTATAGTTACCAGAAATAAAACTAACATTTGGCTAATCGGTCAATTACTGCCTAAACTAAACCAGTCAAAGTTGCCGTCTATTGGTGAAGTATTACGTTTGTTTTTTTACTACAAAAGTGAAGAAAAAAAATCAATTCATGAATCTGCGACTTTGGCAGCATGCGACGTGATAAATTTGTGGGAAAAAGCTAGCATACCAATGAGATTAAAAAAACTTAAAGAGTGGCAGAACATAAAAAAAAATAAAGAGAACAAGAAAAAACGATCGGAAGTGTTAAAGAAAAAAGAAGAAGACTGGCAACAAAAATTAGAAGATTTATTTGATATTGCTCATTTTAATGCATTAAATATTATGACTGTAGAAGAGGACAAGCAGTTCTTATTAGCACAACGACAAAAAAGACGTCAAGGTTTAATTAGTTCAGTAGATAGAAAAAGTTTGAAAAAATATAAGAAAATAAAAGAGAAAGAAGAACGTCTTCAAAAATTGCGTGAACGTGAAACCAAAAATATTTCGGCTTTGACAGAAAAGTGCTCATTTTCTTCTTCTAGCACCACCAGCGAAGAAGCAACTGCATCTGATTTCGAAGATTTATCAGAGTTTCCGAAAGCTCAACCACCCCAAAAACGAGCTTGAAAAGACATTATTAATAGCCAATTAGCTTCTAGTCTTGATGTCTCTAAATTAAGTGACAGAAAAGCAGTTATCGTCGTGACATCTACTTTAAAAAGTGCAGGATGTGATCCATCAGAGTTTAATGCCAATAGATCTTCCATTCGTCGGCACCGTTTGAAAAATCGAAAAGCAGTTGCAGAGTCCCTCAAAATCGAGTTTAAACCTAATTTGCCATTAACAATACATTGGGATGGCAAGTTAATTGAAGATATTATTGGGCATAAGACTGTAGATCGACTGCCAATTTTGGTATCAGGACATGGGGTCGAACAACTTCTAGCAGTTCCAAAATTGGAACGTGGAACGAGTGAAGCATGTGCGTCAGCTATCTACGAAACAATAAATTCATGGAATTTGAGCAATAAAGTAAACTGTTTAAGTTTTGACACTACTGCTGTAAACACCGGTATAAAAAATGGAGTATGTGTTCTTTTGGAGCAAAAACTCGAGAAAGATATGCTTTGGCTTGCTTGTCGTCACCACATAATGGAAATTATGTTATCAGCCGTAGTGGATCAATCGCTCGGTCCGTCTAGTGGTCCTGATATACAATTATTCAAAAGGTTTAAAAACAATTGGGACAACATTAACCAAAGAGACTACAAAACAATAATCGATGACTCCGAATTAAGCATCCTTGCAGAAGTGGCCGCAGACAGGATTTCTTTTGCGAAAAAACAACTACAAGCACATCAACCTCGAGATGACTACAGGGAATTTTTAAATCTTACGATTATTTTCTTGGGTAGAGATACCGAAAAAGATGTTTCATTTAGGAGACCTGCTGGTCTACACCGAGCTAGATGGATGGCAAAAGCCTTGTACTGCCTAAAAATTTTTCTATTTAAAAATCAGTTTAAGCTGAGTAAAAAGGAACAACAAGCTGTTAAAGAAATATGCATTTTTACAGTGATGATATATATAAAATATTGGTTTCAAGCGTCTATTGGATGGTCAGCACCAAGAAACGATTTACAATTATTAAAAGACCTTACAGCTTTTGAAAAAATAAACCAAAAAATGGCTGCTGTTGCCTTGCAAAAAATACTGAGACATTTGTGGTATTTGTCGGAAGAGTTAGTATCTTTTGCATTTTTCGACAACGAACTTTCAGTTCAAGATAAAAAGAAAATGGTAGATGCATTGACAATCGAGGGCATAGAAGATTGCCCAAAAAGAAAAAACATTGATGTCAAACACATCCACGAAAAAAACATTGAAGACTTCGTGACTAGCAACTCCTTACGATTTTTCCAGATCCTGGGTATCTCATCAAAGTTTTTGAATAAAGCTGTGGAAACTTGGAACGATGACCCTGATTTTGTGGCTGCAAAAGAAATAGTTCATACTATGCGAGTAGTGAACGATACAGCTGAGCGTGGTGTTGCGCTAATAGAGGAATATAATAAATTGATTACAACCGATGAAGAGCAAAAGCAATTTCTGCTTTTGTTGGTGAAAGAGTATAGGAAAAAATATTCTAATACTAACAAATCAACCCTTGTATCTTAAAAATAAATGATTTTAATATTTCTATAATATATCTTTATTTGTAATAATAACAATAATTTTGCATTTATTATGTCCTGTGTTATGAATAAAAAATTCAAACTTATGTAGTGATTTTGAGTTCTTATTAAAATTCAAACCTTGGTAGCGACCCTTAAATGTAACCTAAAATTTTTGAAAAAAAAACTGAAATAGTTTCCTAGGGTATATAACCAAATTATGTGGTGCCCCGTAAAAAAAAAAGAAAAATTTTTTTTTCTTAGTAATAAAGGACCACCCTAAAACATCAGTTTTTGTCATGGCTAACTTACTAACAGCCGAATAAAAATTGAATTGTATAGAAAATTTTACAAATTATGCTTAATACGTCAAAAAAATGGTTAAACTAGTTAGTTAGGTACAGGTATGATATACAAGAATTAAGTGAAATTTTAGCAGCTTTTCAAATCTGTAATAATATACAGGGTGTTACATTTGAAAAAAATTACTTATGGTCACTTTTTCAAGTTACCAAAATAAGTGTATTTTTCAACCACCCTGTTTTTTGCAACTAAGATTTGGGACTAGGGCAAAGAGCCCTATGGTATTAGTTAACTATTTGTCAAATTTCAGGGTTTCAGTGTTTTAGAGTTCAAAATTATCAGCATTTTTAAAAGTGACGTTCTCGGACAAAAAAAAACGGAAATTAATTTATATCTTAGAAACGGTAAGAGATAAGTATAGAGTAGAGTTAATAAAAATTGTAAGGAAAGTAATGGGGGTTTCGAAAATAAAATAAAATATATGGTGTTGTATTTAAAAAATCGAAGTTACTATTATTTTTATTATTATTTATGTACGCAATCAAATTTTCAGAACGATTCCTTTACTGGTTCGTCAGAAACGTCTAAGGTACCATCGACCGTGAGACACCCTGTATAGGTACAGTGTGTCAACAGATAGAGTTTGGAAGAGGAATTTTTTTTTATTAGGTATTAAAGAAGAAGTCATTCTTTATAAAAACGTTTGCTTGTGCTGAAACTACAATTTCGAATATCAGATTTGCGATGACTATACAGGGTTCGTCACAAACGACATTTTTACTTTTTAGGATTT
Source organism: Polydrusus pterygomalis (assembly GCA_963969555.1). Taxonomy (NCBI): domain Eukaryota; kingdom Metazoa; phylum Arthropoda; class Insecta; order Coleoptera; family Curculionidae; genus Polydrusus; species Polydrusus pterygomalis. Next base: position 17,139,452 of record OZ018383.1, read on the forward strand.
TTTTTTCAATTCCTTGTTTTAAAATGAATTTTGCTAGTGTTGAAACTACAATGTCAATTATAAGATTTGCGATTACTATACAGGGTTCGTCAGAAACAATAGTTGTCTTGTTGATTGGCTAAATCATCAGTTTGGGAACAAATGGATTGGAAGGTACGAATGGTCCAAATCAGTTGGCATGTAGGAGTCGCGATCTCACAATTCTCAGCTTTCATTTATGGGGATATCTGAAGTCACATGTGCATAAAACCAATTTCAATAATAACTTAGATCTCTTAAAAGAAAAAATAAAAGTAGTTATTGCAAATATCCCAATACAGCAAGTTAGGAACTGTTATCGGAAATTCAGATGTCGAGTTGAAATATGCGCTAACTCAGTGGTACCACATTTGAATAAAAGTTTTATAATTTGTGGTTGAATGAATTGAAGAAATATAACATGTAATCATAAAAATACTTTAAAAGTAGGCAATTAAAAAATGATTTTCTTACAACAAAATCCTTACTCGGCCAGATAGGTATAAAATCATATTCGAAGTAAGAAAGCAACAAAATACTGTTCGTTTTTACGTAAATTTATTTTAAAAGAAAACCAATAAACTAAAAGTGTTGTTTCTGACTAACCCTGTATAGTAATCGCAAATATAATATTTGAAATTGTAGTTTCAGCACAAGCAAAATTAATTTAATAAATCAAGGAGTTGAAAAATAAGATCCAAAAAACTAAACTTGTTGTTTTTGACGAACCCTGTATAGTAATCGCAAATCTGATATTTGAAATTGTAGTTTCAGCACTAGGAGACTCTTTTATAAAGAATTACTTTTTGTTCTATAGCTAGATACTAATAACAAAGTATTTCCTCTTCCAAACTCTATCCGTGGACACACTGTATAGGTATATAACTAAATATGATTAAAAATCGTCGATGAAAAACTAGGGTTGTCATTTAAAAAAATGTTCTATCCCTAATTTGGGACACAAATTAACAGAGACACAAATGGTGATAATATACCGGGTGTCCACGGAAGGTGGCTCGCCCCTCTAACTTTTTTGTTTTTCAAGATAATGAAATAAAATTCGGAGGATTTGTATACGACATAAAACTGCATTTTTGGACAGGTGACTCAACATTATGGAACTTCCGGTTTAACCGGAAATGACATAAACTTTCGATTTTTAAATGGAACACCTGGTATATTTTTGCTTTTTTTGACTCCATATGACATTCTAAATACAACGATGTGTCACTTGTCACTTTTTGTCACCAAGAAAATATTTTATTCCTTTAAAATGTGTAAGTGTAGATTTTTCTTAGCGTACCGCCGTAATATTCTGCTTCCTCAGAACACACGTAACTTTTAAAACTATTTAAAGCCAGTCAGAAACATAAAAAGGTGTTAACTACTGATCCGCACTGGTTTAACTGGGTACTTTCCAGCTCGTAAAAACTTTTTCATAGATTGCTTCAGTGCTGCGTTCGCGATTTTAGTCTTTTGTCCCCTTAAGATCACCTGGTTTACTATTTACTTGTCTCACCGCTATTTTATGTCATTTAAAAACTAAATGTATGATTTTGGGTAATAGTTTCAATTGTCAAAATATAAATGTTGTAATTGATTAAAAAAATTTTAATTATTTTGAAAGTATTATATCGAAGATTGCCCGAAAAGTAGGTTATTTTAAAAGAATCAGTTCTAATTTAAGTTTGTTTTCTAAAAAAACTGTATTTAATACTATTATATTACCACATTTTCTTTCTTCTTCTTCCATTTTATATTGTGCTAGTGAAGAAAAATTTGATAAATTACTAATTTTACAAAACAAGGCAATGCGGATTATTTTAAATTGTGACAAATAAACAAAAATTAATTTTATGTTGAAAAATTTAGATTGGTTGAATGTCAGAAATTTAATTTTTTATTTAGTATGTACATAAAATTAAAAATAATTTATTGCCTGTTTAAAATTTTTTTGTTCTTTTAATTATGACCATCATAATTATAAGACAAGAACTATTCAAAATTTTTATGTGGATAGAGTGTCCAAAACATTAGCTTATAAATCTATTTTTTATAAAGGTTTAATAGAATATAATAATTTGGAAAATTCTATTAAATCTCAAAAATCATTAAAACTGTTTAAAAAAACTTTATAATTAAATTTAATTAAAAAACAAAATGATACGTAATATTTGATACAATTTGCAAAATGTTTAACTTTTCTGTCTGTTTTTGTTAAAAGAAGGTTCAGTTTTAAAATTAAAAATAAATCTATAAAAATGTGTTAAAAAAAATTTATTAAAAAATATTTAATTGTAGCTTTTTGCTAAATAAAACATGTTACTACTACTACTAAAATGCAGTAAAATTTATATTGATTTTTATTTTATGGAAGAATACATATTTTAAGGGGGCTGATGTCGCCCCCTAAAAATAATTGTTCCGCCACCAAAGAACCTTTAATGCACCGTGTTACAACTTATCGTCACTTTTACTTTCACTTTCGAAATGTTGAGTAACTTACGCTTGTAAACATTAAAATACTGTCACGTAGAGACATTAAAGACACTATCCCAAAATCTAAAAAAATACCTGAAATCCATAAAATGTGGTTTTGTTCCATAACAATAAATTTTAGGGTTCAACGAATAAAAACGAAGATAAGAAAGCTGAGCATCAATAAAGCTAAGCTAAGGAGGTTTTTAAAGTGGCAGCTCAAGTTTTATAGGATTTTTACATAAAAAAAGGTACGTGACGTTATATTTTTGGATTTTCCCATAATCAAAAAACGGAGCTCTTTCGAGGCATATAAAAAAATTTCTTAATTATACAGGGTGATTTAAGTAGCGCGTTCGGGTTTGTCCAAAGTCAATCATGTATAAAAGAGACCTATAACTGGCTTAAATGCTTCCAAAACCTTGCAATTATTAAAAAAAACTAATTAGTATCTAATTTTTGAAGGGCTGTTCAGGGAGGCATTGACGAATAGTATTCCGGTGTTTTTTTAATAAATGCACAGAAACTTTAAAAAATCAGTTTTTGAAACCACTAAAATTGCCACAATTTACCTTAAAATCCTTGAAAGTAAACACTTCGATTTTAAGAATTGAAGTAAAGACAACAATTATTATTAGTAACACGATATTTTCTAGTCTATCTAGATGTCATCTCTCCGAAAAATTCAAGAGAATATGTATTTGTTTTAACAGGAAAGGTTCCTTAACTGCACAAAACACGAAAGGAAACAAAACTATAACCGGCTGACTAACATCTGCCTTGCTCTACCAGCTCCAGCATATGTCTGTCTTTCTTCTTCGTATGCCGAAAGCATAAAAATAACTACTTTACACTAAATGGCACTGTTCTATGCCACAATCACAACCCTAAATACCTGGGCGTACGCTGGATCGTACCCTCTCGTTCAACAAATACCTGACCAATTTGGCAGCGAAACTAAGGACCCGCAATAATATCCTATACAAAGTGGCTGGATCGACCTGGGGAGCTGATGCTCCAACCTTGCGTACTTCTGCACTTGATGTCGTCTATTCAACGGCCGAATACTGCGCATCAGCTTGGAAAAACAGCCCCTACGTACGTAAAATCGACACAGTACTGAATCAAACGATGAGGATAATTACGGGATCCATTAAATCTACACCAATCGAGTAGTTGCCAGTGGTATCTCATATAGAACCACCGAAAGTATGCAGAAAGCAGATCCTGGTCCGAGAGTACAAAAAAATAACCGCGAATCTGGACCTGCCAATTCACCAGGATCTCATACATTTTAATCGATTAAAATTCAGAAGTCCCTCTGTCAGAACGGCACAACAGCTAATCACTAACAACTTCGACGGATACGAAAAGTGGCAGTCGGACTGGCAAGGCAAAGTTTCACCGACCTGGCACCCCCTACTCAACTCTAAAGAACCACCACATGGTTTTAACCTGCCCCGTAACCTTTGGGTTGGACTGAATAGAATACGTACTGGCCACGGCAGAAGTGGGTCGACACTTCATAGGTGAGGAATGCGCTCCAGCCCAGAGTGTGAATGCGGTGTTGCCTCCCAAACAATGGGCCACATTACCCAAGAATGCTCGTCAACAGCCTTCCCTGGAACAAGCGGCGACTTGTTGCACGCGACACCGGAGGTCATGGGGCTATGATAATTAAGACAATAATTGTAACTATGTTTGTGATATATGTGCTAGTACCGATGTTATATATACCTATATTTACTCTCTCTTCTATGTATGTTCGAATAAACCATAAGCTAAATTAATAAAATAAACTACTCTGATCAACACAGCACCGCAGTGCGCATGCGAATCATCAATAGTTAGGCTAATCGATTTGACAGTTAAAAGAAAATGGCGTTGTTAATCCCACCTTAATAAAGTTTATGTTTAGAGGTATTAATAGGTTTCAAAGTTTCATGCGTGTCATCCTATTTACACACTTTACTGTACCTACTCTTTACTGCTCTTTTCCTAAAATGGATTTTACTTACGTCCTATGGACTTAGATACGTCAATTAAGCATAAAAGTAACATTTGCTAGAAAATCCTAAGGATTGGTGCTTACTTGATAGCTTTAAAAATAAAATAAAACATTAATGATCATTGATCATTGATCAAAAATCAAATGACGAAGCCTTAACTTTTAACACAATAGGGAACTTTCCAATTTTTTTTTAATAACATGATTTAGTTAGGCCTAAAAAAATTTTTCCCCAATTATTACTCCTTAAAAATCAGTAATAACTTGGTAAGTTTCGCGCGTGTCAAAAGCATTTCAAACGACCTTTTAAGCGCGCCAAGCCCGATGACGTCAGGAAGTATGACTTTTCCGTCATCCGTCATCCTGACCGGTGGCCGAGCTACCGAGTTTGCATTTGGATTGCCGTGTGTTATTGTTATTGTATTGTTCTTTTAAGGTGGAATTCTCAACGTCGTTCAATTTATTGCCAACCTATAACCTGTTTCGTGACACGAATTATACTTCTTGACGTCACGACCCGTTTTTACCCGCTTGGGATTATTTGAATTTTGGGGCATTTTTAAATCTTGCTAGCGGTCTTTTGGGACGAAATATGTTGTTTTTTTGCTGCCATATGTTTTATGACAATATAATACTTATGATTTATATAATTTTTTCCCCATTTAAAATTTTTGTCAAGTTCCCTATTTGCATAAATAAAATTAGGCCTTTTGGATCACCTGCACTCCGCATTTATTAAAATATCTAGAAGGCATATACCAACTAAATTTAAACGATATTTAGTTAAGACCATATAAAGGATCCAATCAACTGAGTACAAGACAACTGATTTATGCCAGTCATTTGTTTGAAAGCCAATCGACCCAATTCAATTGACTAAAAGGTAACGCACTAAATTAGGGCTGAAGCATGATTAATTGCACATACATATTTTTTAGATCTATTTTTTTGCTTTATTAGATGTTAGTGAGGTGTACCCAACGCCTTATTTATACATACCTACTATATTATAATAAAAAAAAATCGGCAAATTTCTTTGGCTGTTACCTTCTTCGCTAATTCCTATATATACATTTTTTAAATTATCATGTATCGAATAGACTTCGATTTTTCAAATTTTAAAAAATAATTCAGGGGTTAAAATAACAAAACTGCAGGAATATCTACCCAGTTCTTCACTGCCTCCTACAGACGATGTTATCAACATAATTTATCATCGTCACAAACAACGTTTTTAGTTTTTCGGATCTTATTTTTCAATTTATTGATTTATTAAATGTATTTTTCTAGTGTTGAAACTACAATTTCAACAATTAGATTTGCGATTACTATACAGGGTTCGTCAGAATCAACAGTTTTTGTATTTTGGATTTTTTTTCAATTCCTTTTGATGATTGGCTAAATCATCACTTTGGGAACTAATAGATTGAAAGGTACCTATGGTCCAAATCAGTTGGCACGTAGAAGTCTCGATTTCACTATTATCGACTTTCATTTATGGGGATATCTGAAGCCACATGTGTATAAAACCAATTTCAATAATAACTTAGATCTCTTGAAAGAAAAAATAAGAGTAGTTATTTCAAATATCCCAATACAGCAAGTTAGGATCTGTTGTCGAGTTGATCTATGCGCTAACTCGGTGGTTCCATGTTTGAATAAAAGATTTATAATTTAGGATTGAATGAATTGAAGAAATATGACATGTAATAATAAAAATACCTTAAAAGTAGGCAAATAAAAAATGGTTTTCATACAACAAAATCGTTACTCGGTCAGATATAAAATCATATTCGAAGTAAGAAAGCAAGAATAATAGCTGTTTGTTTTTACGTAAATTTATTTTAAGCGAAATTCAAAAAACCAAAAATGTTGTTTGTCACGAACCCTGTATAGTAATCGCAAATCTGATATTCGAAATTGTAGTTTCAGCACAAGCAGGCGTATTGATAAAGAATTACTTTTTCTTCTACACCTACTAATAAAAAGGTTTCTCCTCTTCCAAACTCTATCCGTGTACATACTGTAGATGTTTACGTTTATCCCTTAATAAAATAATATTATACGTATTTCGTCATTTTTCCAAAATCCACCTAGGGGTTGAAGAAAGTGGTGTAGCCTATTTTGAGGGGTTGCTTATAAATATCTATAATTTTAAGCTATATTTTTAAAAATTTATGCTATGCTTAGGTACTCTCTTACAATAAGCAAGAAGTATATGAGTACGAGTTTCGTTTCTGAATTTCCATGGACACCAAATCAATTGCAATTGTTCATTTTAATAATTTTATACATCATTCCAAGTGACAATAAAGTTTTTGTAAATTAAACAAATTAAAAAAAATAAAATTATTTTTTATTAAAAGTTGTTTTTTTATTAAACAAAAATTATCCTTAAAGTAGGTAGAAAAATTTATTTTTTAATTTATAAAACTTTGTTGTCATTTGGTATAACGTACAATTAATAAAATGCAATTACCATGGATTTGTCGTTCATGGCACTTCAAAAAAAAAGCTTTTTGTGCGGACCGGATCCACTAACTAAAAAAAAATCCTAATACCATGCGAGCAAAAAGTATTTGCATCAAAGAGGGCTTGGATTAAAAAACGTAGGGCTTGGTTTAGATCACAATGACATGGGGACGATAAACCTATCTAACCAAATCTAGGTTAAAATTTTGTCAAATTCATATTATGACATGATATGCCAAACTAATGAGTAATAAAATAAGTAATAGACATTATAATATGATTGTATTGCCACTCACCATTTACTCTAACCCCGTTTCGAAAATACGCTTCAACCATGAATGTTTTGTGCTGTTCCGTAAATGTTCCGTACAGCCCATTGTGTAAATTGTTCAAGAAATTGGAAAAATTAGCGATGAATCAAATTATTGTAACGACTGTCAAAGATGAGGGAATAACTGATTCATTGTTAATTCAGGTAGTTACTGACACCCAACAAGTATTAAGCTCTACGGCTAAGCATTACGTCCTTTGATGCAAGGCCCTCTTTGATGCAAATAATTTTTGCTCGCACGGTTAATATCTGCCAGTTTGTGGGTATCGTAAAATCGACTAAAAAATTTTTTAAACACGCATGATAATCGCTCGTTCAAATATCCCTTTTATTGCGCATAAAATGCCATTCTCCTCGCCAAAATTTATCGAATTGTACTTACTTGTATCTACGATAAAAGAAAAGCCCCGAATTCAAAACTTAAAGCCTCTTAACATCACTTCCACAAACAGGGAACGAGCTGAAGACAAAAAAAATGGCACAAAAGACGAAAAATCCAAAACAAAAACTCTTTTTTAAACTTTTAACTTGGAACTTTGCGTTCCGTCGACAAACGCGCGCTTCTCTTTACACCACCTTTCAGAAGAGTTTATAATTCCCTCTATTGTTTAGAACTGAAATAGCGTTCGGTATTGTAGCGATTCTTTTCTCTCATAATGCGGGCAACACGTGCTGTTAGTAGGGCCGCCCGTGCACAGAAAAGAACTATCGCATGTAAATTTAATATTTCATTCAGATACAATTTTATTGTGTTGTACCCGGGTGGTCAAATAAGCGAGGACGTCGGCTTTATCTCGGAAACCATTAATCGTACAACTTTCGGAAAGATTTTTTTATGAGTAAAGTGGTCAAGAGAAATTGCTGGAAATTACTTTTAAGTTCCTCATTTCGCCGCAAGGGGGCACAATTAAAATTTGTTTTTTTAAATTCTAAATTTCTCCGAAAATTTCCATATTAAGGTATAACTCTGATTACATCGTTGGAAAGCTTAGACAATTCTGCATCATTTTGGTTTAAGGCTCATTGGAGTACCGACCTTAATAAGAGTGGGAGAAGCTATTGAAAGTGTAAACATTAAAATCGCTGTAACTTCTAAACGACTTATCCGATTTTACTAAATTTAAGCTTATTTGGAAGTACCTTCAATTGTCGTATCTATTGATACACGATAGTTTCTAATAAAATTGCTAGAGGGCGCAATTTGTATTAAAAATTATTGTTTTGGCAATAACTCCCAATGAGCCTTAAACCAAAATGATGCAGAATTGTCTAAGCTTTCCAATGATGTAATCAGCGTTATACCTTAATATGGGAATTTTCGGAGAAATTTAGAATTTAAGAAAACAATTTTTAATTGTGCCCCCTTGCGGCGAAATGAGGAACTTAAAAGTAATTTCCAGCAATTTCTCTTGACCACTTTACTCATAAAAAAATTGTGTGTGCTTAAGATCACACGACAGAAGTGAAAACTTCAACAAGGTGAAATTAATAATATCAAATACAATTGTAATTTTACTGCATACGAAAAAAGATATTTCCTAAAATTGAACAACCCTTGAAAAAAATGCCAGAACATACCTGAGACGCAACAAGTGTCTATCTTGTGATCTTAAACACACAAACAACGCACACAGTTTCCACGTCGATACTGAATGCGACTGATGCGGCATGCTCTTTCATATAACGCTCATTCGGGTCAGTTCGGATTGAATATAGGAGTCGAATTCGAGCGTAACACAGCCGAGCGTAACGCGTGACGGCTCAGTTTAATTCAGTGCCCACAAAAGTGCTAAACGCGCCTAAAGAAGTTTTCACTTCGAAAATCTTTCCGAAAGTTATACGATTAATAGTTTCCGAGATAAAGCCGACGTCCTCGCTTATGTGACCACCCGGTACAACACCGAAAATATTATTGGTAAAGTATTTTTCACCCTAAATGGTATCGATTTATTGACTGCAATAAAACTACCGGTTTAATCCCATTGTTACACACAATCAACAAGCAAATACACTACAGGGTAGGACTTTAGATATTTAATTCGTTATTAATAATATATTATTTAATGACATGAAATGCAAGACTGAAAGATGCTATCGCAAGATTTAATATTACCTGCTATAATTACAAATTATAATCCGACCCTGATCGACAGTTTATTTGCATTTTTATGGCCGAGCTCTTGCAAAACGTCCCAGGTAGTTAAACGGAGTCAACCATTTATTGTGAAAAATACTTTACCTATTGATTTCCAATGGTTCATTTTAGTATAAAAAGCGAGTAATATTTTAATGTATTATTATGTCTTCTAGAGTTCTACTTACGAGAAAACCCAGCGTTTCGACAGTTGACAACCACAGATGACATCAATAGCTGATACTGGTTCTTCAAAAAAAGGCACAATTCAGTAGTAGGACGTAGTAAAAGCTCACACGTGAGGTTGCGTCACAATATGTATAATATACAATATAGGATAAAGTGGTCTATAGTGGGACAAAAAAATTAAAAATGGCAGTTGTAATAAATCTTGACATTAATCATAATAATATTTGCTTGCTACCATTAATAAACCATATACGTACCAGTAAAAATCAGTACTGTAGTTCTCAAAAATGTAATAGCTTTTAGTGTGATATTGATGTTGTCGTTTAACATTGCATATAATTATCTATTATCCAATACTAATGATGAGTTGTGCAAAATACGAAGCTTCTATTGCTTTATCTGACATACAAAGTATAAAAAAACTTAAATACAAAGTTAAAATAAATTAATTAAAATAGGTATTGGTACGATCAATAAAATTCAAATTCAGACAGGACAGCTAGAAGACTCCGATCAACGATGTGACCTGCGCAACAAATACGTTAAAACTAATAATACGGCGCGCGGCGATTGCCGATCGCTACGAACCCCCACCAACATCTTGGTGGCTTACATATAGGTTCTAACGAATACAATTCGTTTTTAAGAACGCTGCTCAGCTTTCTTAATTGCAGAGACAGCGCTTTACTGGAAACACAATGCGTTGCATTGAGAAGATATAATAACAAAATTGCTGTATTAAAAGTGGTTCATTGTTCAAAAAGAATGTGCTGCTAATGGAACTGATTACTACCATAAAAACACTGTTCTAACAAATCTGGAATTGATATAGCGCTAAAGCGGGTTTGATACACTAGAAATTTATTTAATATTGGTTAATAAAAAATAAGCTATCAATACAAACTACAGTGTCACCAGTAAAGTCCGCATCATATGGGATTTTTTTTTTATTAATAGCTTTATTCAAAATTTGACTTTGGCATCAAGTTCTGCTTCGATCGAGATGAAAATTAAGCAAAAAAATAGTAGTCACGTGATTCGCATTATCTGTCAAATTTTAATTTTTTCAAAAAAATAATTCAAAAGTGGGGTTATTTCTGAAAATATCGAAAAAAGTTATTAGAAAAAGTTTTTTTAAATGCAGTTTCTAGCCCACATGCAAAATTACAGCCGCATAAGATAATTTTGATTTTTCACCTATATTTTGTAAATTGCACCACTTTTGCAAAATAAGACTCAACGCAACCTACATAAAACTTCTCAGTTTTGACAAGGCTTTATTTCAGATACATTTTCTTTAAAGTAGCGCCATATTAAATGTGTGTTTTTCTACAAAATCAAAATTGAGCTATTAAAGTTTGGTCGCATGTGATGCAAAGTTTATTTGTTTTTGACCCTGTATAAGGTAACTTCATAAAATAAGTATTTTTGAAAACGTTGTTTGTGTCTAAAAGTAATACACCTTAATAGTAAGACAAAAAGAACACAGTGTCTTCAGTAAAGTGTTTTTTAAGTGGAGAATAAATTTTAGTTTAACTTAACGTAAAGTTTATCTATTTTCAACGATTTAATTTAAAAACAAATAAACTTTGCATCACATGCGACCAAATTTTAATAGCCCAATTTTGATTTTGTAGAAAAACACACATTTAATATGGCGCTACTTTAAAGAAAATGTATCTGAAATAAAGCATTGTCAAAACTAAGAAGTTTTATGTAGGTTGCGTTGAGTCTTATTTTGCAAAAGTGGTGCAATTTACAAAATATTGGTTAAAAATCAAAATTATCTTATACAGCTGAAATTTTGCATGTGAGCTAGAAACTGCATTTAAAAAAACTTTGTCCAATAACTTTTTCGATATTTTCAGAAATAGTCCCACTTTTGAATTATTTTTTGGAAAAAATTAAAATTTGACAGATAATGCGAATCACGTGACTACTATTTTTTTGCTTAATTTTCATCTCGATCGAAGCAGAACTTGATGCCAAAGTCAAATTTCGAATAAAGTTATTATTAAAAAAAAATCCCATATGATGCGGACTTTACTGGTGACACTGTATATGACTGTCTTAACAAACCTGTTGTATTATTATTTTCCTCAGTGTTTATTTTGTGGTTGGTATTTTTAGTCTATTTCATCATTTTCAGTTAAAAAGTAAGATTATCTGCACTTAAGCCATTATGAATCTTTGAACAAAACTAAGTAAGAAACATATGCGTCCCTTCTAAATCGCATATCCCCATAAATTATAATGTGTACCGGGTAATATGAAACCTCACTAATTGAGGGGAGTGACAGCGTTTTTTGTCTTTGAGAACTTCGCACCCTATGTGAGTATTGTTTGTGGTATTAAGTTTGCAGAACGGGCCGTTTTTTAATGCGAAATTTAAGCCGGCTACTGGGGCTCCCGGTAATAACAACTGGTATAAATTCGAAATCACGTTGGGTTTTAATGTTTCAACGTTTTTCTTGTCAAACATATTTAATGATTTCTCTCAAACACGGACATTGGCAGGCAAGGCCGTAGCCGGGGGGGGGGGGGGGGATAAAGGGGGATTGATCCCCCCCAAATAAAAAAACATATTTATTTTAGACTTTTAATAAGTATTAATGAGACAATTTTTGCGATGTTATTCGTCTCCTTCACGCGGAATCACGACAACCCCGACCGCCTCTTGAAAATTTCGCTCTATATAGGCTGCTACATTTAAAATATGTATGTATGTTGTCGTCGTCGGCGTCAGTTGTTATAATGACAATTTGGCGATATGTTTCCCCTTCACGTTCCGCAGGAAGGTGAGGCAAAAAAAGCAATAGTAAATAGAGAAAAAGAAAAGAAAAGTATTTTTTAATTGTAAATTTTTTTTTAGTACTAATATTAGATGCGCCCTCTGCTGACGATTAGCGATATGTACCCAGTCTAGTTGAGGGGAGACTAAAAGTCCATCTGAGGAGGAAGTTTTTTTTGTCGGTAGGCGAATCTTCGATAGGTGCGAATCCGACACACCCCGGCCACATACGAACCATTTTGGTCGGAAGTCTTTCGAAGGTTCTTTTACCTCCTAACAAAAAAAAAGAAATACGTCTCACCTATTCCGTGTTTATTATTTTAATATTCACAGGACCGTATTATGCATTCCAGTTTTAATTGTTCACGTGGTGTCATTGAAGTGCAGTAATTTTATTGATTTTGATCGTCGGCCGAAAGCAATTTCCCAGTATTTTAATTAATTTATGCTTATTGGATTTTCTGATTATATACTATTGGACTGTGGTGTGAGAAATATTTTTAAGAATGGCGAGTTGTTGATTTGGTTTATTAGCATAGCAAAATATGTAAAATATGGCTATGGCGCAAGGCAATGGAAGAAAACGACAGAATTATGAGCCGTCGGATAAAAATGTTAACAATTGGGTCTCTACTACAAAACGGGTCTGTGAGAAAAGCTTATATGAATTTGCTATGTATTTGTATTACGTTAATAATTCCTTTTGCACGTAATAGAGTTGGTGAAAGAGATAGTCTCATTGTAAGGAATTTATAAAAAAATTGATAAAATAAAGTTAGGAAATATTTTTTCAAAAATGTTGAACAACATTGTCCAATTACCATGCGAGCAAAAAATATTTGCATCAAAGAGGGCCTTGCATCTAAGGACGTAATGCTTAGCCGTAGAGCTTAATACCTGTTAGGGTGTCAGTAACTACCTGAATTAACAATCAGTTATTCCGTCATCTTTGACAGTCGTTACAAATAATTTGATTCATCGCTAATTTTTCCAATTTCTTGAACAATTCACACAATGGGCTTTACGGGACAGCACAAAACATTCATGGTTGAAGCGTATTTTCCAAATGGGGTTAAAGTCAATGGTGAGCGGTAATACAATCTGGGTTTGTGCATGGACGATTTTCACGAACATTTTCCTAACGTTGCTTTTATTGCTGGGGATTTTTATCAATTCCTGAAAAGAACCGTGGCTGTGTTTAGGGAAGCAGGTTCTATACAACGCAAAAACAAAAAAGGAACAGGAAGACCATCTGTAAGAACAGAGAAACTTGTTGCAAACGTTCGTGAAATAATGTAAAATACGTCAACCAATTGTATAAGACGCCTGTCCCAAGAAGTGGGAAGATCTTATGGAACGTGCAGGACTATTCTTAAGAAGCAGCTCAATTTATTTCCTTATAAAGTGCAAGTATTCCAAGAAATACTATTTTTAAAATACTAGTTGCAAATTTAGATCAATTACAAGAAAGGATTATCCAAGAATGTGGTAACATTTCTCCAAAGATGCTAGTCAAAACTTTCGAAAATATAAAGAGAGGTGTGAATATATTATGCTTGGAGCACGGCGGTGGCCAATTTCAGCAATTTATGTAATTATTTTTCTTTCTCTTTCTGTATATTCTTACTTTGTTAATTTTGTAAACAACATTTTGTATTTGTCTACTTATTTTATTACTCCTTAGTTTGGCATATCATGTCATAATATGAATTTGACAAAATTTTAACCTAGATTTGGTTAGATATAACGTCCCCTAAACCAAGCACTACGTTTTTTAATCCAAGCCTTCTTTGATGGAAATAATTTTTGCTCGCACGGTACTATAACCGAAATAATTGAAGGCACGACATTATATCCTATTACGGATCTGTCCTGTTTTATGTCAACGTCAGTATCATTAAGGACACAATGGTGCTACCTTTTTAAGCGGTTTTCAAATTCACAGCCTATCGGGTTAGCATTAGTTGTTTTTATTGCTCGGTGGTTTCGCCATAGTTAAAATGAACCAGTGCTTAAACCCGAGCCCTCAATAAAGTTATTTCCGTTTACTCAAGCAACTCCCTTGTATTTACTTTTCAACCTGAAAAAATCAATCAAACCCAAACATCTGGAAAAGGGTCCCGAAAAAATTCCTAGTGGATTTAAAACAAATTAAACGTGGATTTGTTTGATAAATCCCTTTGAAAAAACGTTGAAAATGTTATAGCGTTTAGCATAGAAAGTAAGGTAAGTCTCGGAAATATTTGGATTTATAGTAAAAATGGGTTTTGACAGTTTTTAGGGGTTTTTCTTAAACGATCATAAAGAAACCTGTATACCACAATCCCTTTTCCCACCTTGTGTCGTAAGTCGAACTTGCTAATCAATTTCTAGGTAGGGGAGAGAGGGAATCATTGGGATGTTTCGGAAGTTGTGTGACTATTATCCAGGGTATCCTTAAAGGTAGGGTCAATAATTTAGGATTGAGTAGATTTCTTTAAAAATAAAGTAAGAACTTCATATAAAATTATGTCCTATGTAGTGCTGGGACATCGAAACGGAACATCGATGGCTTAAAAACATCGGTTGTAAAACATCGATGTTTTCTAAACATCGAACATCGATATTTAATAAAGTTGGGAATAACCGACTTATTTTAATAACTGGTTTTTCACTCCTCGGTACTAATATTAATATTATTGGTGCCCAGAATTTTTTTGACTTCTATATAAAAGAAAAAAATCGCCAGTTCCATACTTATTGAGTGAATAAAAACATAAAAAAACATAAAAACCAAATTTTCATCACTCGAATTATAACAGAACATCGAAAGGTAAACATCGATGTCAACATCGATGTTTACGACCTCTGTCTAACATCAATATCATCAATAAAATTCAAATTCAGACAGGACAGCTAGAAGATTCCGAACAACGATATCACCTGGGCAAACAAATACCGGCGCGCGGCAATTGCCGATCGCTACGAACCTTCACCCACATCTTGTGGATTATAGGTTCTAATGGATACAATTTGTTTTTGGGGACGCTGTTCTGCTTTCTTAATTGTAGAGAAAGCCTTTACTGGGAACAAAATGCGTCGCATTGAGAAAATACAATTTATTTCTTAACAAAATTGTTGTATTAAAAGTACTTAGTTCAGTATTCAACAAGACTGTGTTACTAATGGAAATTATTACATTACTAGCAATAAAAACATTGTTCCAGCAAATCTGGAATTGATATAACACTAAAGCGGGTTTGGTACAATAGCAATTTATTTTGAGTAATAGATGTGTTTTGGACTTCCATTGCCTTTAGTTTTTCATATCGTCAGTCGTGACTCACGACTGCACCCGAATTTGTCACTAGCTCCGCCCCCCCTAGGTAGTATAAATAGGCTCGTAGCTTTGTAACTTGTTTAGTATTCACCTGAAGACGACTGGAGATACTTACCAGTTGAAACGTTGTGATATGAAAAACTAAAGGCAATGGAAGTCCAAAACACATCTATTACTCAAGATACATCATTGTCTACAACCTTCAAACAAGCAATTTATTTATTATGGGTTAATACAATATAAGCTTTCAATACAAACTATGTCTTAACAAACCTGATGTATTAGATCATTTTCCTCAGTGTACGAAGCTAAAGCTCCCTAAAGCGATTACTCTGAAGATGGTTTTTTCTAAATATTTTCGAAACCTTTGTAGATACAAATTTAAAGTGTATATATTTTGGTAAATTTTGTGCGCTGAATAAAACTATACCCACTCTTAGAAATGTCGATATTTAAGAAATAATGTTGTCAGAAATAGGGGATATTAGGGTAAAAATAGACACAATTTTTTTTACGCTAACACATACTTTTTTTTATGTCAAATTAGAAAATACTTGACATATTTTACTATTGGTAAGAGGTTAAGTTAAAAAGGTATTGATAATTTGTGCTTAAATGTCCAATTTTGAATGTACTAGACCTGAGTGCTTTATATTTTATCACCCTATACAATACTGTACATGTAGAATCATTAGGGTGTCAGTAAACTCGCAACGAAAATATAATTAATTACGTTCAAGCGCCGTCTACAAAGCTAACAATTGCAAAGAGGTTCGGTTCTATTTTCTCTCGTATACCGTTTTAATGAAAAGTATCAAAGTCCTTTTACTTTTTCCCCCTTTTTTTAAAAACCGTCTCGTCTGTTCTCCAGTTAATTTCTTCACCTGTTTCGGAACTTTGGAAATAAATGGTTTAAAATTAATTGATTTTTACTTATTCGCAAGGGGAAGTTGGTGTTGTTATGGTTAAATAGTTAGATAATATCGCCTTCGATTTAAACGAAATTTTAAAAACTACTTGACGGGGAATGACCAACTCTGTTTGTCCGGAAATGAAAATGGGAAGTTGAAGTTTTCAGCAGCTCTACAATGAGAGAAAATTCTATGAGCCGTAGCTACCGTGCGAGCAAAGATTATTTGCATCAAAGAGGGCTTGGATTAAAAAACGTAGGGCTTGGTTTAGATCGCAATGATATGGGGACGACATATCTAACCAAATCTAGGTTAAAATTTTGTCAAATTCATATTATGACATGATATGCCAAACTAATGAGTAATAAAAGAAGTAGACAAATACAAATTTTTTTTTATTGTTTACAAAATTAACAAAGTTATATTAGTTAATATACAGAAAGAAAAAGCAAAATAATTACATAAATTGCTGAAATTGGCCACCGCCATGCTCCAAGCATAAATTCACACGTCTCTTCGTATTTTCGAAAGTGTTGGATAATCCTTTCTTGTAATTGTTCTAAATTTGCAACTGGTGTTCTAAAAATAGTGTTCCTTAAATGAGGAAAAACTAAGTAATCCATAACCGTTAAACAAGGTGATCTAGGTGGGAATTCAATGTTTAATCGAAAACTGATCAATCTGTCGTCGAAAAAATTGCGTAAGTAGTTAGTAGTTTCGGCGGCTGTATGGGTCGTCCTGTTGAAAATATTCAAAACGTAGTTCATCGTCAAGTAGTTGCTCCACAAATAGATTCAAAATATTGTCTCTATACCGTTGTGCTGTAACTGTGTCATGGAAAAAAAATAGGACCACAATTCCTCTTTGGGAAACAGCTAACCAGACACCAATTTTTTGAGGGTGCAATGTGGACTCTACAAAAAAATGGTGATTTTCACTACTCCACATGCGTGTATTTTGAGAATTCACATAACCGGAGAGGTGGAACCAGGGTTCATCCGAAAAAAGTCAGGTCTAATAAATCATTTCTTTCCAATAAATTTCGGGTAAACCATTGAGAGTAATTCCTGCGTCTTTCAAAATCTGCGGCTTGTATTTCTTGGAATACTTGCACTTTATAAGGAAATAAATTAGCTGCTTTTTAAGAATATTCCTGCATGTTCCACAAGATCTTCCTACTTCTTGGGACAGGCGTCTTGTCCTTAGATGCAAGGCCCTATTTGATGCAAATAATTTTTGCTCGCACGGTATATTAAAAAAAAAACTTGTATTGAATGATTTTTCTCGGTAAAGTAGCTAATATGTAGAAAACATATGAAATTCTCAAATTTCTTGCCATGAGACGTTACAGAATATACAAAAATACGACTGGAATTATCGCGAATCGATGGAACGTAAGAGCATGGCGCGGCGAAGCCAGCGAGGCTTTATTACATCAGAAACAAATAATAGATTGATTCTCTCTCTGGGTTTTAAACTCTAAAACCTTAACGTTGTAGTTTTCTTGAAAGTTTATTTTCTTGTTTGAAAATTTTAATTTCGCGGGGGTTTTATCCCGATAACCCGCCTTGCGTACGCCCCTGGACATCTTTAAGCACTTTTATTCGACCCTGTTTAAATTTAAACGTCTATAAAGCACTATCAAGCGACAAAAGGTTCGAGCTAGATTTAAATTTAAAAATTTCTTTATGAGATTGTAGGATAACAATAGTCAATAGGTTAAAATCGATGGGGTTCCATTTTAAAATTTACTTTTGTGCCGGCCGTGGCGCACGAAAAGATTTCCTATGTCCGATTCATTTAACCCAAAAGGAAATAATGGCCATTTGATGATGTGGAATAAATATCTTTTATCCCTTTTAGGATGTGGGCTACGCCAAAGCCGCGCAGGAAAGTAAACGTTAGTAAAAAGCTAAACAGAATCGTCGAGGCCGTCAAAAAGTTACTTAAGTACGTCATTTTGTGTCTTTTGTTAACTGATGTACCCTTTTATAGTGGTATTTTTCTTTTAAGAGAAGCTATTAGCCCTTTTATCTGATTATGAAATGTCCAGGCGTAAAAATGCGTGCCCTTATTATCAAATTTAGGCGCTTAAAGAAGAGGAGAACGTTAAGTAAATAAAGTCTGTTTAATGACCGCTGACCGTTACGTCTCGACTAGTGCTTATCTATCTTATAGGGTTGCCAGACGTCCCGATTTAGGCGGGACTGTCCCGATTTTGTCACGATTTTTCCGATCTACACGTCGAAAATCCCGATGTTTGAGGAGATTTGCATGTTGAAATCCCGAATTTTTAATAATTTTAAAAAGTGCCAATTTAACTTCAATCAACAAATTTATATTATATTTCATATTGAAAGAAAAAAATTACATGTTCTTTGAACTTTTTTTGCACGGTATTTTTTTTTCCGGATGTTTTGTCCTTAAGAATTACATTTTTTTGACTCAAATTCTTAACATTAAAACATGATCCCCTTAACATGCCACAAGTGGGGTATATAAGGGGGAGGGGGGTATATTTAAAATGAAACGTAAAATTCAATTATTCAACATTCATTCATTTGCAATAAAGCAAGAAACCTTTGAAATTAATACAAATAAAAAATACCTGCTAACCTTTGAAAAAATTACCTACATTTAAAATAAAAATGTTTCTGCGTTTTTTTTGGGTTGGGCTATCGATCAAAATGTAGAATTGGTAGGTTTTAATAGTCCAAAAGGGGGCGTAACACCTAACAAAAATTTGTAGGCGACGCTTTTTTTTAAGAAAGGTAATTGTCCCGCTATTCCATTTGAAAAATCTGACAATACAACATTCGTGAACTAGGTGGGATAATAAATTTGCGTCAATAATGAATGTCGTATAATTTTATCAGTCAAAAAAGTTTTATTCTCATTTTTTATTTAATATTTCAAGAATATCACGGTGAAAAAGAACAAGCGTTAATTTTAAAATTATTTGATTATTTTCAAAGAGAAAGTAGTGCCGGAAATACTATTTTACCTGTTAACGCAGTTTACGAGGTAAGTAGATATAATAAAGCAGGAATTGTGAAAACAATAAAACAAATAATAAACATGAAAAATATATGACAATGTTTTTATAAATACCTATCTGTTTTAGAGAGTTTTTGATGCTTTGGGCCAAAGCCTTTGGGAGTTTCGTGTTCAACAATCCAACGAATTAAGGCAAAAGGGATAGAGAAGGATGTAGATTTTAAGAATTGCAATAATGTAGCTATTTTGTCATCCCGTGGTCGACAACTTCACGAAATTCATGAACATACCATAAAAGAGCGTATTTATGAGATGTAAAGAGCACTGGCGTTACCATTCGCTCAATACAACTAAACCTTAAAATCATTGATGGTGTTGAAATATCCACTGATTCATTAGCGGGCTATTTAAAAAAATTAAATTTTAATTGACTTGAATGTACAGGCGTTTCTTAATAGAGCAACCCCATATAGCACAAGAACGAGTAGAATTGTTAAGAGAATTTAAGAATAACGGCAACTCTCAATTTCCGTTAAAACCTGTTTTTCTGGATGAAACCTGGATATACAGTAAAGGGGCTTTTAGGCGAAGTTGGCAAGATGATTTCCTTCATACAGTTAAAAAAAATCATCATAGGATGTACGGTATATTGTCACGAAGTTCTCTTCGTGGTCCGGGGACGTAGATAGATGAATGAAAGTCTGGAGTTACAAAAAGGCGTCTATTGGATTCTTCTTCTTATTCTCTACCCTCGAAGGTGAACCAGCATGTCTTGTCTGATTACGCGTAGGTCGGTTAGGAAAATGGGCAGATACGTCACTTGGCCAAGCCCAAGGCTTGGCCACTTGTTAGTAGATGTAATTTGACCGGGCAATGATCACCGATGCTTGCTGCTAAATGTGGCCCGGTTTATATAGGCGAAGAGGTTGCAACGCACTTGACCCCAATAAGGGTACAGTGGGACGCGACCTCAACAACGTACAGTGGTTGAGTATCCAAAATATACCGGGCCACTGTGTGTTTTAGTTGACAATATTATTCTACATGCTGGTTCAGAAAATGGATTTGTGAATAATGCAAGTTTCATATTCAAGTCTGGCCTGAAATCTGATGATTATCATATTTTAGACTTCAAACAGTTATAAAATAATAATTAAAAATTTGAAAAAATGCTCTTGTATTTTACCTGTTCATATGCATTAGCCTTTATGTAGATCAAACCTAAGAAAAATCATTACTTTTACTACCGGTAAGTCAAACTGACTCAATTAATTTCCGACGTACCGCAAATATGAAGAATATGACGTAACGGTCAGCGGTAATTGATGATACCTTATAATGGTTTCTTATATTCTTTCAAATGTTATCCCTTAAAATCATAAAATTTCCTAGATATTTGATATTTTTCTTAAGGATGAGCCCCCTCATCTCACATCAATGAGAACAGTAAATGATCGTATTATGATCAATATAACTGTCGAATCACTGTGTTAAAACTATTTAAATTTTTTGGCACAACTGCATTCCAAAACCCGTTTAAAAACATATTTTCGATGCAATTTAAATAAATCAATAAATGTTTTATAAATAGACTGCCAGTCGCTGCAGTATATCAAGCCATAAATATATACATCAGCAATTTCCTTTTGACGACCGCAAAAAGGGCGGTAGTCGGCGAACCTCTAAACTTAATGAAAATCACTCTCCAAAGAGTTGTAAACCACGGTATCCTCAAATAATGCCGGACAAAACATGTCGGACATTGCTGAGATGCACTTGTAGCGCAGGAAACAATGCATGGACGTAGTACGTTTTATTTATTAGGTCATTGGCGTACCTGCTGCCTACAACTGCTTTAGCATCACTTTATGTAGATTATTGTGGAATTAAAAGTTCCATTCTTTACGCCTAGTTGTCGACCGGCGCCGAGTCATTGCCGAAGAAGTAACCGTATATTTGCCGAGCTTATATCGCAGTATCTTAACTACGACGGAGTCTTTGGTGATTGTTTTGGAAATAAAATTAGGCCAAGAAGGTATTGTTGTTATCAGTTTGAGCAGAAGTACATTATATGTGTTGCCAAGACGTTGTTAGTATACATAGTTACCACTAGATGACCTATGAACACATCTACACTGAGAAAACTTTATTTGCCGTAGCTAGAAATCCATTAGTAGTAGCAAAAGCAGGGCCGTAGCCAGACTTGAATTTTAGGAAGGGCCGTTAACATTTCTGGAAGGGCGAACTTATTAAACTTTTTTTTTATTTTAGTAGGTAGTACATAGGTAAGTATTTTATATAAAAACGAAAAAAAAAAAAACGTAATAAATCAAAAAATATTCTAAAACACGTTTAGATAATTACAACTGTTTTAACACTTAAAACAGTTGTAATTTTCTGTTGCCTCTTTCATTAAATTTTTTTAAAAAGAGTTCAAAATCTAATAGACGGCAGCTATTACACCATAAGTTTGTATTAACGGTATGATAAAAAAATATTAGAGACATTCCAACACTATAGGATAAATAGTAAGTATTGAATGAACATTATTTGATAACGTAGGTATAAAGTTAAAATATCCAGAAAGGGTTATTGTCATACAATGGTTGTTTTTTTCCAGGAAGGGCGAATTTTTCTCTAGCAAGGGCGGCGCCCTGCCTGCCCCCCCCCCCCTGGCTACGGCCCTGAGCAAAAGATCTGTATTAAATAGGCACCGAAAAAACAACTGTGTTGTAGCTACTAGGTTCATTTTTTTAAAATTACTTTTTAACTTCAATATGGTCGTTTTTAAATATAATTTTTTTGCTTCTAAAAGACAACTCTATTGCCCTAAGAAAAATATGATGCACTGGTAAAAAAACTCTTTTATTTATAAAAAAATATGATTTTCTGATTAATTGAGGTCATGTACTTAAAAAATTATTGCCTTTTAATCCTAAGAGTTGTCTGCCAGCAATAAAAAAAAAGAAATATTTTTTTCATCGGTAGTCTACCTAGCTAGTACTAATTTACCTTTTTCTAAGCTCCTTTTTTTTAGGATTGGCCCTCAGTAGGTATTCGCCATTTTATTTAATTTTTTATTAGATTTTTTTACTTTTCTTTATCTAAATTCTGTACTCAGGAGGCATATGACACTATGTGCCATCAGCTCGATTTGTGGATATTTAGTAAAAACAATTAGGTTTAACATAATTTTGGGGTAAGTGTTGAAATATGAATGTATTATCTTACTTTCACTACACAAAGTATTAATTATTTAGTGTTTCTTAATAAATAAATTTTATTTAAAATTTTAATTATCATAATTTGTATTTTAATGGACATAGTGTTCTATACCTGTAAAAAACTATAAGCCATAATACTGTACTCGGAAGGCATACGACACTATGTCCAACTTTTACAAAAAATGAGTATATTAAATGGTATGCATTTTGGTAAAAGGAAAAGTAATAATAGACAAAATAAAAACTTATTGCCGCCTAAATGCCGATAGTCATACTGGCGTTTAACATTATGTGTAATCCCCACCTACTATTATATATATAGATCTAGTTAGAGGCATATAACACCAAGTGATTATATAGTGTTCTATGTTACTAAAGATTCGAGGCATACAGATATTATTACCTTGGTGTCTTAGGCCTCTGAATAAAAATGCACATAGTGTTAAAAGTCTACCCTGTTTCTCAGCTACCTTAACTAATTGGACTTGGTGTTGTATGCCCCACAAAATAGTTTAATTTTCTGAATAAAACTACTATACATAGTTACCTAACTTTTTGTAAAAATTGGACATAGTGTCGTATACCTCCCGAGTACAGAATTAAATCTCTGTAGCGACAATGACGTTTTGAGCCAGTTACCTAGGTATAGGTACCTAGTTTTAAAGAATAAAAGGATAAATTAATATGGCCAGTTGATGGCCCTATTTTATATATAATACTTTTAAATCTACAGGTATTTTGCCCCAGACTATCACCAGTGATGTTTATTTTGAGAAAATAAAGTAAGGAAATCTAAATACAAAATAAAATGGCGTAGAAGTTCTTACCTTAAGAAACATATCAGTTGGGATAAGGCTTAATAAAACACAAAAATTAACGAGAATGTTTTTTGATATGAAAACATTTATTTTTACAACCACGGAAAACCAAATAAGATTAGTTTTTGTTTATTATAAAGTATGTTAATAATGATAGAGGATCAAGTTTATGGTTAAGGGGAAAATAAACACAAATAAACCTTGAATATAAGGACACATCTACACAACAATTATATTACGGAATACAAAATTAGGTTTGCAGTCACGCATCTCGCACTAGCACTAAAACTGCACCATACCATCAGACATCAATCAACCACCAACAATGGCAATCACATGATATGTTTTGAATTACTCCGTTAAACTTAAACCACGCGGAGCAACGACAGATCATTGTTTTAGGTTAGTTCGTCCCTCTCTGTTCCGTTGTAGTAAGGGATAGACTATATCTGTGGTACTAAGGCAGAACCCGATATGTCAAGAAATATCCATTTTCCGTTTTTAAAGCCAATATATGCAGTTAGTGGTGACGAATATGATGGCAAAACCCGATATGGTTCTGTTACTCCTATACAATGTGGGTTAATAAAACAAGATCCCGATATGCTTCATAAATGAAAATTGGTCGCTGGCAAAACCCAATACGCTAGACATATCGGGTTGTGGTGTCGTCCCGCACCGCCAAACATTTATTTGTATATCCCGGTATGTCTGACATATCGGTTTATGCCACAGTTTTAACTTGTCGGAATTGGTTTTACCACGCGACATGTCAATTTTATTCGTGAAACTAAAGAGGGAAAAACACGAGATGTCGAACTAATCTAAATATCTTCGTTATCCGGAATAATTTTAACTTGAAATGCTACAAGCGAAAAGGATGTTTATTGTAAAATATTTTACTGGACTTGCCAAGTTACTGTAAATGCAATCTTAATTTTGGCGATATCGCGAAGTTTAAAATTCGTTTTCTGAAAAATCAAGTATTTTGACATATCGGGTTCTGCCTTAGTAGGGGAGGGTAGGGCAACTTAGCCACCTTAACCTTTCAATGGTGGTAAAATACTAAAAATAAAATAAAAGTCATATGTTTACGTTTTTACTCGACTCTTTGGTATGATAATAATTAACTGGAGCAGTAATCTAAAGCAAAAAACAATATCTAAAAATATTATAAAAACAAAACATATTTGTTGCAAAAAACGTACTTGCCCCACCTAGTGGGGTAAGTTAGCCAATGATCTAATGTGGCACTATATTCTTTCTCAAAGTCAGTGCAATCCTCATGAAGCCACTGCTTACACTCGCCACATTGTATCCATTCTTCTTGCGTCAATCCATATTCCTCTCCACAATATGGACAGTAGATATTCTCTTCCTCGTTCTCAGCTTTTTTTCCTTTCTTTTTTTTGTCTTCGACTTTGGACTCCGCTATGATTTTAGTTACCCTTTGTTTCTTTTGTTTGTCACTCATTTCTATTTCTAACTCTAATTTGTATGGAGAAGCAGTGATTTCTTCATCGGTGAACTTGCCCCACTATTCACGGAGCGATTTATTTTTCTCTCAGAATACAGATTAGGTATACTTACTTACTTAGCTCCGTAAATCGTAAAAATACTTTGTCAGCTAACCCAAAATCAATATTAGCACTGCTCAAATAAATTTTAAAACTGTAAAACTAGTTCTAGAATATTTGTAAACTCTTATACCGAAAACTTCGGTATACGAAAATGCTCAACTGTAACCACGTGCGTCTGTCTAGGCCAACGGTTTCTTTTGAATTAACATATGGGTGATCAAGTGCATCAGTTGACAACATCCGGACTTTCCCGAACTGCTCCGATGTTAAGAAAATCGCATTGGCGTACTTGCCCCGTATGGCGAACTTGCCCCACCCTCCCCTACCACAGATATAGCGCTCGCTAAAAGTAACCTAAACGATTTCTTCATATTTTAAAAAAAGAACTATTTAGTTCCTAAAAAGTATATTTTGTTTTTAAAAAGAAGTTTGATTTTTAGTTTATTTTAGAGATAATTAGAACCTTCTAGGAATTAAAAAATTACCTACTAAAAATATTTTATTCGATACATATTTTAATGGTTAAACGGTATTTTGTTACCGAAAATAATATCGAATAGGCGCAAAAATATGTTGTCAAAAAAAACGATCTTGTATGTGTCTAAGCGAAATATTTTAGAAATTAAAGGTTTTTTTTTTATGGTAAGCCATATTTTTTTTTTTAATAATCAAAAAAAAACTTATGTTAAATGATTTTCATCAGCGATGGAAAACTATAGTTGTTTCCCTTATGCTACGACACTGGCCGTTGTTCTGCTGTACTTCACCCAGTTGTGTCTCGTATAATTTCCTCATAAATAAGACCGCAGACACCCCGAGTTTTATTTTGACCCAGTCACGTCCCGTAGGCCAGCACTGGCTTTACGAACTGAATATTAAGATCTTAATTATTAGTAATAGCCGTTAAAATGGAAATAAATCAGTTAGGGTTGATTTTAGTTTACCCGGCGAAGGTTTTTTGGCTTACTTTTTTTAGGCATTATGGCTTTTTTACTTGGTTTAGCGCAGATTAAGGAAGTGGGGGATTTACTGGACCTTAATTTTGTTAATTACGGTTCTGGCGCGGGTAAAGCCCTATTTACGATTAAACTATAGTAAACGGCACGAATTCTCTCATTTTAAAACAGATGACAGCACAAATTTGTCATGGATCAGCTGATATTGGGACATAATAATATCCCCAGGTTAGTAGTGAACCGTAATGAGCCCAAACACCGAGTTATGAATTCCGTTTTTGTACTTTTTGTTACATTTAATTACGTTTTCAAAATATTTAGTGCTTATGCTGCCTTTTATTTTTACTTTCATTAAATTTTAGTTACTTTTGTGTGGCCGCTACGTACCTACAATTATTATTATTCATGTGACCAAAAATTTGCAGGTTAAAATTTTTTAATTTTTTTAATTAGGGATCATAGTTGAATTCACATAAACTTTTAACGACGTGACATTTCAGTTCTGTCATACTTGTCAAATACTGCAGCAACACATAAAATATAAATTTCTAATGGCAAAATTTAATTAGTATAATTGTTCTGCACACAAAGTATGTCTATCTTGTAATATTTCATAGGATTAAAAAGAGATAGAAATAAAAATAGTTGGCCGAACAATTCCAGAAAAGAAAAAGAAAAAACACTGACCAATCTCAGCTGTATAAGAAGTTTAGTAAGTTGGTGAAATCTAAAGTAACTAGACAATGACAAGTCTTGACATTTGGCATTAAAACTTTATGTGAATTTAACTATAATTATTATTATGTGCCTTGCACGTTAGTTGATTTCATCGATAAGTAATAATTAAGTTTCACTTAATCGGAACGCCGTTTTTGTCGAAAAGTTAGTTTGTGATTTTTTGTTCTTAAAATGTTTGTACGTAAAAGTTAGGTTTCTAATGTATAATTTTTACATTTTGCATTATCTAGGTATCCTTTTCTGCTAGGTACAAGAAATCAACTTTCATGTTATGAGTGCAGAATCAAAAATCAAGTTACCTGGTGTCAAATAGATTGTTTTCATTATTAACCATGGTCAATAATAATCGACAAGGTAGAGAAAAACGATTTCTAAGGTTAATAATCGGCCAATAACTGCCGTTTTATAGGTTAGTAGTGAAAAAAATATTATTCAAGCATTCTTATTATTTTCCAATGATTGAAACGTACTTTCCAATGTGAAGACGGTCGATTTTTCATTTTCTTAAACAAGCAAAAAACCGGAAAATGGAAAACACAAACTGGAAAATAATATTAAAACTGTTTTAACGTGTTTGATGTGATAGGTTGAAATTTTCTCCGGGGAATAGCAAGAAGAGAAAATTGGATGGTATTGAACATACAACGGCAGTAAGTAGGTTTATATTTTGAAAAGTAATATTTCAAGAAAACTTTGTTTCTGAAGTAATTAACTTTTAGAAATTGGAAATAAATATGAAGCACAGTTATTCGCTGTCTACGTAGGTTAAATATTAAATGGATATACTGAACTTATACACAGGGACATTAGATGTCGCTACTTGCCACATCCTCTCTTTGGCTTTCGCAATGGTAAGTTCAAGTTGAATCTGCCGTTTCTTTTCTTTCAGATCTCTTCGAGTATTCCGACCACCCAGCGTTGCCATGATACAAAGAAAGAAAGAATATATGATCGATCGTATTTCCAATTCGGTCCGGTCCGCGCAATGACGTCATGTGGTGCTAACGAGACTTAAAATTACATAGGATTAGCCGTTAAAAATAGAAATTTTACTGCATATTTTGCAATTTTTGATTTGGAAGATTTAAGTGCATATTATTTTAAGTACGTTAAGGATAGAGGTTCATAAATCAGAACGTATTTCATGATGTTCTTGGGTTAAATGTTAAAATTGAGCATATATTTGGTATCAATGAAAATAATTTTCTTTTAATGCTGACATACATTTTATCTTTTAAATGATTACAATTACTTATTTATTTTTACAAAATCATAAAAAAATAACCTATATTTTTTGGTCCTTCCACCTTAAGCAATAAATTGTTTGAAAAAAAAATAGGTACAAATGTGCAGTCTTAAACATTTTTAGAACAGTTTCGAGCCTTAAATGACCAAAATCAATTAATTTGCTTATTAAGATTTTTTTTATGCAATAGGTAACGATAATATTTTTGGAGGTGTCTGTTTATAAGTTAACATTTGACCAGGGGCGGACTGGAATTATTTGGCCCCGGTGGCTACATGGCCTCAATGACCCCAACATTTAAAAAAAAAAAAAAATGTTGTTTAAATGTTTGGACCAATTGGCCCCCAAAGGCCTTCTGACCCCGGTGGCGATGGCCACCCGGCCAACCGCTCCAGTCCGCCACTGCATTTGACTATAATTTGACCAAGGATAAAGATGTAAAAAACTCATTCAGACATTTAAAAAAATATACTAGGACTGGTAATTATCATAATAGTAATGAGAGGGACATTAACAATTATTAAAAAATAAGGCACACATATAACAGTTTATTATTTTAAACCAATTTCGTCAAATTAAACTTTTATATCTCACCTATGAGGAAGAGAACAATTTTTTTAAGCTAAAATTTGAAATATTTTACATTGATTTGTATCATCAACGTTCATCCAAATTTTTGGAAGATTTGGGTCAGTTGGAAAACGAAAAAACATAATGTCTTTTGCAGAATTTTTTGTCATATTGTCACTTATGCATAACGCCACTGCACAACGCATATTAACAACTAATTGTCCCTAACAAACAACAATAATAATCCAAGAAAATACTAAAAACCTCTTTCTGTATAACAAATAATAACAATAGTACATAAAACCAAACGTAGGTTATACGAAGCCCGCCAGAAAATTATCACCACATGACGTAAGCGGCTGTCGATTTGGCTCCGCCCACATGCGCAATGTCATATCTTTTCTTTCTTTGTATCATGCAGCGTTGCCAGAGGTGGTACCATTGTACCAGATTTGGTACCAAAGGCCTTAAGAAAGTACGTAGGTACTCCTTTTGTCTTTCTGGTACTAAACTGCGATTTATGTATAAAGTGCATAGGAAAGTAGGAACTTTTTTTCTGTTTTTGGTACTAAACTGTGATCTTTAGCCAGTGTTTTTTTTTTATTAATTATTCGATGTTAAAGCTTTTCAGTATTTAGGAATCGGGTTTTAAAATGCTCTTTTACATGTAGTTCAAATATTCTATATTATGGGTTAGTTAGACGACCACCGGAGGAGAGATGGCGCCAATAAATTGTCAAAACATTTTATTTTCCAATCGAAAATGCCGAAAATTGCTATTCTTGGCTTGGCAACCACAGCCCAGTTATACAAAAAAGTTAAATATTCATAATGATTACGCATTAATTAAATTAAAAAAAAAATTTTGTTTAAAAATATGTATGTGTTGAAAAAATATAATATTTAGTTAAATTTTAGTAATAATATATTGATAATTATATAAGTTGGTACTTTTTTATCAAATCTGGTACATTTTTGGATAGCTTTTGGTACCAAAAATTTGTAGTCTCTGGCAACGCTGCGACCACCAATCACACTGTCACAAAAAGCAAATACTATGCTTACTACAGCCGTTTCGGTTGCTATCTAAGAATGACCGAGGCCGACCCTTAAAATAGGAAAGCGATGTTGCTGCTATAACTCTAGACTTTGTCACCATCGAACTAAAATTAGCAGGTACTAAACACAAAGACCTGTTACTAGATGTCGCGTATTTATTTTATTTACCACAAAACCAAAGCCTGTTCTACCTATAGTATCCTATTAACGTTTGTAGCTTATTTGCAACTATACTTGTAAAATAATTATGTAATTTATTATTTTCATAAATATAATAATATTGTGACGTAACAGTAAGTTTGGCAACAGCTATCCTCTTGTTGCACGTGTTAAGTATAGTGGACCATACAGCTAACCAGACAAACTGTGAACCCTGGAATCTTTGATTGCTTTGAAATGTAAACAATCTGGTCTATGTATATGAGGTCTTTGAGTGGTACCTACACAGTAAAAGCTAGGTTAACAGAAAATCGGGTTACTTAATTTTATTGAATAAAAAATAGTAGTATGAAGAATAAAGCGTATTACGCCAAAACATGCCACTCCGGCGATGTACGATTTACCAAAGAATTTTCAATGCAGTGTTGGGAAGTGATTATGACTTTTTATTATTAGTACGTGATGTGAATAACGCGTTTGTGAATTATGAAGAAGTTTAAGTCATATAATGACATTTTTTTGTAGCGGTCTTGTTGTGTGTAGTAGCGTGCGGCGCGGCGCCGTTCGACAACCAAACAACTACGTTAT
Organism: Polydrusus pterygomalis; assembly: GCA_963969555.1. NCBI lineage: Eukaryota > Metazoa > Arthropoda > Insecta > Coleoptera > Curculionidae > Polydrusus > Polydrusus pterygomalis. The sequence continues at coordinate 17,170,038 of OZ018383.1, forward strand.
TAGACAGTTCAGATAATTATTTAAAATAAGAATATGCCAGAATAATTTTTTTAGGTCATGGCAAGTAGAGGAAGCGACGGAAATATCGCTTCTATGAACACTGTTACTTTGTTTATGCAGCTGCAACTTAGCTATGCCAACGCCAGAAGGTTTTTCATGATTGGGTAGGTTGAACGTCATCTTGAATTATGTTTATGGTTATATTGACATTAAATGGGCAATATACAACTCTATCAGGCTACACCTACTTATTTTTCCCGCAGCTCTATCTAGGTCTAAAAGTGAGCTGTAAAAATGGCTTAGCTTTATGAGGAATAAACATTTCTAAAGGGAACTATTCTATTATTACCTACTACAAACTCGAAACAGATACTTTTTAGCAAACATAAAATGCAGACAAGCACGTAAACAATGTTTCAAAGCAGACGACTTTACCTAAAAACGGGGAAATATTATTTTATGCTGCATACGTAAAGGGAGTTTATGAAAATATTAGAATATATATAAGTAATCTGTGACGTATGACGTATTGGATTGGGGGTAACTTAAAAGGAGATATTTAATATCTGTAGGTTTTTAGCTAGTATATAACAGACAGACGACCAAGTAAATGAAGTAAGGGGAGTTTCAACATCCTGTGCCCCTAAGATTAACATGGGGCCTAACATATTGCAACAGTATATCCACCGGCATTGTTAAGCTATTTTTAAGCCTTTTTTGCTGTTTTTGAACCGTTTATAGCCGTTTATAGTCGATTATCAGTCGTTCAAAGCCCTTCATAGCTGTTCATTAATCATTTAAAGCATTCATAGCTGTTCATTAGTCGTTTATAGTCGTTCAAAGCCATTTATAGCTGTTCAATAATCGTTTAAAGCCGTTCATAGATGTTCATTAGTCATTTATAGTCGTTTATAGCTATTTATTAGTCGTTCATTGGTCGTTCAAAGCCGTTTATAGCTGTTCAATAATAATTTAAAGCGTTTATAGCTGTTCATTTATTAGCGTTTATAGTCGTTCATTAGTCGTTCAACGCCGTTCATAGCTGTTCTTTAGTCATCTATTAGTCGTTCATAGCTATTTATTAATCGCTCATTCGTCGTTCAAAGCCGTTCATAGCTGTTCGTTAATCATTCAAACGTTCATAGCTGTTCATTAATTATTCAAAGCGTTCATGGCTGTTCATTAGTCGTTTTTAGTCGTTCATTAGGCGTTCAACGCCGTTCATAGCTGTTAGTTAATCATTTAATGCGTTCGTAGCTGTTCATTAATTATTCAAAGCGTTCATGGCTATTCATTAGTCGTTTATAGTCGTTCAGTAGGCGTTCAACGCCGTTCATAGCTGTTCGTTAATCATTCAAAGCGTTCATAGCTATTAATTTATCATTCAAAGCATCCATAGCTGTTCATTAGTCGTTTATAGTCGTGCATTAGTCGTTTATTAGTCGTTCAAATCCGTTCATAGATGTTCATTAATCGATTAAAGCCGTTCATAGCTGTTCATTAGTAGTTTATAGTCGTTCATTAGTCATTCATAGCTGTTCATTAGCTAAAAAACGGTTCAAAAATAGCAAGAAAAATGCTTAAAAAAACGCCGGTTAATATACTTTTGTAAGATTGTAGGTCCCCTTAATTCATCTACTAGACCCATAATTCGATTTTTTTTTCGTAGTTATCTAATGTATGTGATTAGGTACGGGCGACAAAGTTTTTTTACTAGAAAACCGTAATTTTGTAAACCCTTTTGTGGTCGTAACTGGTGTGTTGATTATTAGACTTTTACTGCCTTTTAAAGTACCTACGTTGTCACATTTTATGTTTTTTACGTCCCCTCAAGATGGCGTTGTTTGAGATAATAATATTTCCGCTCCGGTTTAGGTCTTCACTTTTTAATAGTAAGTATACATTTAAATACCTAAATATTGATATTATAAAGTTTAATAACTTAATAATACAAACTTTTGTATATTCTTATGTGCGATGGAAACCTTTCCTTTATTCGATATATAAAAGTTTTTAACAATATTCGAAACTTTCCTATTCCGCGAAAAGAATTTGATATAGTATCTATAATCATTATTTCTCTAAAGTGCCCAAAAGTCCCAAGGCCATTCAGGCGACTTTAACTTCATCGTTAGTTTTTTTCTTTCCAGAATAAATAAGGATTATTTTTACCATTTTCTAGTATATTATAATGATAAGGTATACATTATACAGACTGTCCTAAAATGTATGTTGAATAACTTAGGATTAAGTAAATTGGTTAAAAATAAACTAAGGTTAAAACTTTGTATAAAATTGTTTCCTATGACCCTTAATAAGAAGCTACAGTCCCCTAAAGGGCGTACTCTGGAGATGGTTTTTTTCTAAATATTTTCGAAACCTTTCTAGATAGAAAGTTAAAATTTACATTTTTTGGTAAATATTGTGCATTGAAGAGAACTGCTCTCTTACAAATGTCAATATTTATGAAATGTGGTCAGAAAAGGGGATAGTGGGGTGCCAATAGACATAGCTTTCTTTTACGCCAACATTTCTAATTTTTTATGTCAAATTAGACAAAGCTGACATATTTCACGAAAAAAAAATAGGTTGATAAGACATGATTTGGAAATAAACTTATTTAAAAATTACCTTGCATTTGAAATAATCGGTAATTTATGTCATTGACAGGTATTAACAAACCCTAAAATTTTATTTAATTTGTTTACTAATTTCCTGCGATTTTAAAATCAACTTTTTTTACACTGAGGAAAATGATCTAATACAACAGGTTTGCTAAGACATACTTTGTATTGATAGCTTATTTTTTATAAACTCATAGTAAATAAATTGGTAGTGTATCAATTCCAGATTTGCTAGAACAGTGTATTTATTGACAGTAATCAGTTCCATTAGCAGCACATTCTTTTTGAACAATGAACTACTTTTAATACAGCAATTTTGTTAAGAAATAATGTGTCTTCTCAATGCGACGCCTATTGTTCTCAGTAAAGCGCTTTCTCTACAAATAAGAAGGCAGAACAGCGTCCCCAAAAACGAATTGCATCCCTTAGAACCTATAAGCCACAGACGTTGGTGGGGGTTCGTAGCGATCGGCAATCGCCGCGCGCCGTAGTAATAGTTTTAACGTATTTGTTGCGCAGGTCACATCGTTGTTCGGAATCTTCCAGCTGTCCTGTCTGAATTTGAATTTTATTGATCGTACCAATACCTGTTTCTATTACTTAATTTATTTTTAATTTGTATCTATATAAGTTTTTAAAACTTTGCATGTCACATAAAGCAATAGAAGATTTTTATTTCGCACAACCCATCATTAGTATTGGACTTTATAGTCTATGGACGAATTTTACCATCTCAGTAAACGATGTTGCATCTGCATAATAGATAATCATATGTAATGTTAAATGACTAGAAGCTATTTAACTTTTTGAGAACTACAGTACTAATTTTTAGTGGTAAGTATATGCTTTATTAACCGTAGCCAGGCAAGCAAATATTATTATGAATAATGTGATGTTTTATTACAACTGCCAGTCGGAACTAGTACCTTATATAACACCAGATTACACCCCCAATAGAACTTGATAATTACTGTGAGTATTCAGAGCAATAATGACTACAAATCATTCTATAATATGTAATATGCTGTACGAAAGTAGTAGCATTGAATATCAAACTATAAGAATGGCGGATGTCCAAGAAAAGTTGACAACCCAGTTTTAGACGTATTGGAGGTGGTTTAGCCGCCATTGTGGAGTTGATCGTAACTATAACCTAAAATCTGTCGTTACAATGCAGCGCGTCGGCAACAGATAACTCAAATTTACTGATGTGATGTCGTGGTGTTGCCGCATATCGTATATTATTGGAATTTTTATGAACTTAAGCATTTTTAACAGACAATGAAATAGAAGGTTCTCAATTCCAGCCGAATGTATGTTTTTGATAATAATATGTACGCTGATTACTCCGGGGTAATTGGGCCGATTTTAAATGTTAAACAATTAAAAGTAGTTTAAAATGACAGCAAGATTTTTTTTCGTCAAAAATTAATCTTTGCTGGGTTAGTTAAAATAATAACAAATAATTAAGGACAGATAGGTAATGTAATATTTAACGTTAAAAATATAAATGGGAGAGTATTAAGTAAAATACAGTTTATTTTTATTGTTTTCTAAGATATTATTGTTAAGTAAGGTTTGGCGCCTTCAACTCCATATAAGTTTCAAGTTACACCTGTGATTATTTTTATTTTTACGGTCCATTGCATCTGCCTCTCTTCTTCTACCGAAAAACAAAATAATCCTGGGAAGGCGCGAGGCGACTTTCCACATTGAAAATAACCACACTTATTGCCAGCCATATCGCGTCACTCAGTCTGCACACGGACTCTGATGAATAGAAAAGTCATTATCGAATCGCAAAGTAACGTTATTTTAGAAATGTGGTACTCCGATCGCTTTTTCTCTTTCTTTTCTATTATTTTCGTCCTTCCCCTCCAGCCCCGATAGAATCGAATTGAAACGAAAATAAATTGCAGCAGAATCACATTCAGCATAATGTAAAGAAAAAAGACAACCGACGACTAGACAAAGATGCCCTCCGTCAGTCGTCCCGTCGCGTATTGACAATATTGACAATATTGACAGTGTGATTGACAGTATTGTACCTTAACCTTAAAAAGGAAAACTTGTTGATGTTAAATTTTTGCGATTTATAGGTTAATAACTATTAAAGTTGACATTGGCACCAATAAAAATAAAAAATCCCTAGTGTTATTAGAAAAAAGCCGAGGACTTCCGACCTCTAATTCTATTATTAGAATTAAAATATGGGAGTAGCGATATGCGATTTCTAACGAAATTTTTCGAAACGCTTTCAAGCGAGTAGAAATTAAAAATTCTATCTATCAGAGTCTTGTTGCTGATCCTTTTAAAATCAAAAATAAATATAATATATTTTTTCTTCAAACGTCATAATATAAGTGACGTTTCTCAGTGACATTAAAAGTCATATTAAATTTTTAATTGTTATACTTATTTTGATAGATGCCAAACAAGTAGGTACGTATCCATGATAACGATACCAAAAAGGGAATATACAGTGAAATAAGTTAAAAATTCAATCTTGTTATCTTCATTAAAAAATTCGTTTTATTTTATTGTTTTATCTCAAATAATATGATGCACGTTTGTGTACTAATGCCAGTGCAAGGCGATCCAGGCACCGCACCTATGCGCGTGATGGTATGGTAGTGGGGAGAGGATCGTGCAGCAAGTCAAACAGACAGGCGACAACAATGTTTTAATTTAGCAATGAAAAGGCTTGTCGTTAGTGGCTGCATCAACACGCTTTATTTTTGATGTCTCATTGGTGCCATCTATGAATTTAACGTAGCAGATTTAGGAAATCTGCTTTTATGGCCTTTTTATAGTTTGATATTCAATGGTAGTAGTGACTGTCCCTGTCACTGTCATAAATCCTACTTAATAATCAACTTATTTTTGTATTAAAGTCGCCACAGTGGATCTTTTCCCGTGGGTCATCAATCAACGATCAGGACTCAACGTGGTTAATAACTCTGCATCCTTATTTATTACAGTAAAAAGTTTGAATAAAAGCATAAAAGAACGTCTCCAAGATTCCGCAATAATATAACGTGCTAGACAAGAATAAAACTATAAACGTCAATTAATTACTTTTTTATTTGTTTACTTGACTACCGTGGTATTTTAGAACGTCATTGTCAACCTTGTTTTGATCTGCTAATCTAATTCGTATTTTGTAAATTTGTGTGCCTTAAAACTGTTCCTTTTTCTAAAAATAGTTCTTTTTATAGCTAATTATACCCATGCACCATCTGTTTTGGCGGTAAGTATTTATGGATTTTTATAATAATTTATTTATTTTAAATATTCTAACCGTGAAAGTTCTTTGAAAAGTTTACGGCAGTGACTAAATTCCCTTAAATGAAAGGATGTCAAAAATTTGACTTTTGCGATTTTAATAGTCAATAAAACACCAAACTTTTCTAGATTTTAAGCTTTAAAAATAGTATTAAATGTATTAACATTTGTTTGTCAATTTCTTTTAGATAATAGAGAATGCCGCGCAAAACTCTCAAAACACAAGCCCGACAATTTGTGATCAATCTCTGTGAGTACTTTGAATTTGAGAAAGCAAATGGGGACCTTAAAAATACATGAAAGAACACGTGCAGCAAAAAATAGCAATTTGGATTTAAAAACAAATGCTACATTCCATCCTACTACTATACTTATCCAAATCTGCAACCAGCACATCTCACCAACCTGCAGAATATTTATCCGAAATACATATTAATAAAACATTTTTATAAATTATTTTATGCATTCTTTGTGTATTAGGTTATTTCCCAAAACTATATTTAAAAGTACAGGTTCTTACAGAAACATATTTAAATATATTAAATTATAATAAGAGAAGTATTCTCTATAGGTATATCCAAAAAAAATAGTGAAAAAAATGTGTATAAACATGGATCCGCAAACGATTCGTTTCCGAGATACAGCTGTTAAATATAATTCCCCTTTAAAATATAATGTTAGTTTAAGATTTCAATAAATGTATTGAAATTCATTTTTAGCTGCGAATTAATGGGTTAGACTGCGTTAGAGTACGAATAAACCCCGAGAGAAACTCGAAATTATAAATAATTTTTCGGGATATTATGTAGGTAAGTACGTCAAACGGTAGGCAGGCACGTCCATTTTATAAACTTAGACTTAGTTTTGAGTTTTTTCGTCTCGTAATTTTGACTTGATTAATACTATTTTGATGACTTGAAAGTAATGACGCACAGGAAAAGATCCACTGTGGCGACTTTAAAATACGTTGTGTTTTTTATGGCTCCGTTCACCTGTTGACAATTTTTTTTTTGAGTACACACAGTAAACTGAATAAAAGGAAACATCTGTACCTTCTAAATAAAATAAATAAAATATTCTGCGTATCCATTTTACAAAAGTTATGAATGTAAACACAAAACGGTAGCCGAAACAGAAAATAAATATGTATTTCGTTTCCTCGCAAATTCAGCATCAAAATAAAAAGAAAGACGACGCACAACTGGCGCACTTCTTCCGTTCCACAAATTTTCTTTTTAACGCCTCCAGCAAAAAGAATAGATATAGATCATTTAAAGGCAAATAAAATAAATGGTACGTTTTTAGGAGTTGTCAAAAAACACTTCCCGTAAAGAATGGATCGCCGGAAATATCCTTTTTTTTTTTGGAAAGCAATAACACAACAGCGAATGAAGTGATTTTATCTCGTTGGTGGTACGAAAAAAAAATTAACTATCTACTACGAAATGAAAATGTTTCGTGTAGATCATTTATTTTAGTTTATAGAAGCACCGCTGACAGGACAAAAATGTGTTTTCCACTAGTAGCCAATATTAACCGATTATTTATTTATAAAGGGCGGATTATATGCACCTAAATTCAGCCAAAATATGCGCATATACAGTGTCCGCAAGAAAGTTCGCATCAAATGGGATTTTTTTTATTATTAGGTATAGGTAAAAATTGAAAAAGCAGTTAGTTTTTGCTTACCTAAAAACCAAAAATGACGTATTCTGGAGCAGTTGCACGACTTGCGTTACCTGTCAAATTTGACATTTTTAATAAAATAGGTTCAAAAATGCCATTATTTATCAAAATATCGAAAAAACTTTATTTAAGAAAGTTGTTTATTTAGGCATTTTTAGTCTCTGTACGAAATTTTGACAGTCTAATACAATTTTTATTTTTTGCCAGGTTCTGGAAAATTTTGATCAACCCTCGTAGATTAACTTTTATACATCGATGTAAAACCATTTGCCTTTACTTCATTTGTAATCTTAATTCAATTTTGTGTAAAATTTTTGTTTCCTATTATTTATTTTGCTTCAAAAACTGAAATTGTAATTGATCAGTATGTAATGTTTGATGCAAAGTTTATCTAATTACATCAGTTTTGCCAAAACCGACGTTTTTCATTTTTCTTAAGTTAGTAAACAGATGTACAAAAAGAAAATATTGGAAGCTTTCGTTGAAATTTTACTTAATTAATATTAAATTAAATTAATTATAATAAACTATATTTTTGTTGAATAAAATGTTTCGAGGGATTAATATTTATTCTTTCTAATCCAATAATAATTAAGTAAAATTTCAACGAAAAATTCCTAATATTTTCTTTTTGTACATCTGTTTACTAACTTAAGAAAAATAAGAAACGTCGGTTTTGGCAAAACTGATGTAATTAGATAAACTTTGCATCAAACATTACATACTGATCAATAACAATTTCAGTTTTTGAAGCAAAACAAATATTAGGAAACAAAAATTTTACACAAAATTGCATTAAGATTACAAATGAAGTAAAGGTAAATGGTTTTAAATCGATGTATAAAAGTTAATCTACGAGGGTTGATCAAAATTTTCAAGAACCTGGCAAAAAATAAAAATTGTATTAGACTGTCAAAATTTCCTATAGAGACTAAAAATGCCTAAATAAACAACTTTTTCGAATAAAGTTTTTCGATATTTTGTTAAATAAGGGCATTTTTGAACCTATTTTATTAAAAATGTCAAATTTGACAGGTAACGCAAGTCGTGCAGCTGCTTCAGTATACGTCATTTTTGGTTTTTAGGTAAGCAAAAACTAACTGCCTTTTCAATTTTTACCTATACCTAATAATAAAAAAAAATCCCATTTGATGCGGACTTTCTTGCGGACACTGTATATGCCTTGTTTGCCTTTAAAATATGCAGTTATTTGCTTTTTTTTTTAACAAATATGCATACTGGTATGCAATATTTCTTAATTTATTATAGTAAAATGAGGTAAAGAAACACATTGGCTTCTAAAAAATATGTTTATTTTTAAAAAATGCAAAAAAATACAAAGAAAAATAAAAGTAAACAATTTTTTCACCCAAAATTGTATAAAAGGCATTTATTACTAAATATTTTTCAAAATTTTCAACCAAAACGGATTGTCTTCTATAAGTTAAAATGTGTTTAAACAAAGAAAAGCTTCTTTCAACATCTACTGATGTAGGTAATCGGACAATACTGCCACTTCGGTAGCAAAATATAAGGAAAAGATACAACTTCGTTGGTTTACGCTCGTAAATGATTTTTATTGCAGTTAAGTATTTAAATCCTTCATTCTTTTTACAGTTACATCGAATTTGTTCCCTACTTGGCCTCCTCTTTTATCGGGAATGTTGTTACATTTAGCGGATAAAGTTTGAATAATTCTAATTGACTCTCTTAAATTTAAATTTCTACTCTCCAACGAGGATATTATTATTATGTCCATGTTCCCCACCGGGTAATTACAGGTTCTGGAAGTAAACTAACTACTGGTAATCTCTCCTTATACAACTGCACTCTGAGAGGTGCTTTTAGAAACACTTTTTTTTTTCATTTTAAAATTTGAATTTACTGGTTTCATACTGAAAATAGTGAAATCTTTCGCGAACTAAAACAGGTAAAGGAAAGGAAGGTAATTTGGCATACCATTTATAAAAAAAATTATAAAAAAAAAATCCTTTATCAATAATAATAATTAACTTAAAAATGAACAGTTTGACCTTAAAAGATAACCTGAAGGTAATTTGGGATAGTGTATTCCAAATTACATGCATGAAATTTGCAGAAGCCGTAGCTTAGAGATACACCTTCCAAAACAATTAAAGAACTTAAAAAAGAAGTCTACTTACAATAGTCACAAATGTACGTTCCAGCTTCGTAGCCTGCACATTCACTATGCATCCAATAATCACACATGATTCACATGACCCATTTTTCTCCCCTAACATCTTTGCTAAACTTGCCATTACAAAAGAAACACTCTGCATCCTCCTCAGTGGGCTTTGTCGGTTCTTCAAATAGTTCCATTTCATCCGAGGAGGCAGATCGATAGCTTGCATTTGTGTCAGTATCTGAATCTTCTTGAATTTCTTAAACATTTCTTTTTTGTTTTGTACTTTCTTTGTTTTATTTTTTTCTGTATTTTCTACTTTAGTTAAATTTAGTTTTACTTTCTCCACTTTCTTTTTCTTATTTTTTTCTGCCTCCTCTAGTTCCTGCTTATATGGAGAACTCGATATAATGGTAGATTTTGATGCTTTTCGCCCACGATTAGATACTGTTCGTTTCTGTGGAATTTTTGGTTCAATGTCAAAAGGTGTTATAATTTTTAAATTTCTTTCTTCTGATTTGTCTGTGGCATTCCACATTTTGCATTTTTTGTATTTATATGGTGACGACCTATCTGAAAAAATTACAATAAAAACCATTTATTCATGACATGAAAGAATCAATCTTTGTGTACAAACCTGAATGCAATTTGAAATATTCCAAATTAGCTTCACCAACAGTATTCCAAATTACCAACATTACAGCATTCCAAAAAATCAACAAAATCATTGCTTTACACAGATCCTAATTTAATAATATTGTTTAAAATAAATATAATATAGATCCCTAAAAACCTTTTAAAATAAATAAAATTATAATTTTCAAGGATGAGTTAGATAAATATAGTTTTAATACTCACCAAAAAAGTTTTTAAATAGCATTGTGGTGATTATCGGCTGCCACTACTAAACTGCGATTTATAAACACGTGCTAACCTTAAATATGTTCAATATAGAGGTAAATAAACGTAATATGCTTGCTTTTAACTAGATGGAGCCAGAGCTGACAAGAGGGGGGGGGGGGGGCAAATTCCCCGGGCCCACGACTCTTTTAGGGGCCCGTACTCGGGCTGCGCAGTTATAAAATATGATAAATTATAAGAAAAAATATAAAATCTCTCTGGACAAAAAATTACTTTGTAAATATTACATAGGTATGTAAATAATTGTTAGGCGAGTTGGCGAATAATTAATGTTTTAAATATCAAATATCGATACATTTTGTCCCCGCCCGTCCGGCCCAATATTTTGTATTAACATCGATTTATTAATCGAAGAATTTATAAAACTCTCATCTTTTTTGGAGAACCTACCCGAAAATTTTGTACATTTTAGAATTGACCAACAATGGGTTTCTTATTTAAAAATTATATTATGGTGAAGAGTAGTAAAGACTTATTTTATTAAAAATGAACAGTTTTAATGCCGGAACGACTATGAATATGGAATATTTGAGAATAGTAGATTCTGTAACGAGGTTGGAATGAAAATTCGATCCGAGTGGAAGATCGAGTATCGAATTTTCATTCTAACCGAGTAGCAGACTATATTTTCTCCACGACCATCCAGTTCCATATCTGATTCATCCGATTTTTAACTCATTTTTTGACTTGCACTAAAATTTGTCTGAAAATAATTATTACAACGCGGCCATTTTTATCTGACACTGACAGTTTCGAAATTCATGGCAACCTATGTCGTTTATATCAATACAGAATATTCATTCCGTATCTTGTTATGGAATGAAAATACACGCAAAACGCATAAGAAGCAAGTGTTTCAGAATAAATATTCCAACTCAAGAGCGAGAATTTTTACATTCTATTATCAAAAATAATTTTGGAATTATTGCATTCAGTAATGGTCGTGAAGAAACAATTTGAGCTCATTAAGTATTGAGCAAAAAATTGAAATTAAAATTGAGGGAAGACCTAAACTCGAAATTAACTGGACACAGACCACAATGTGTAAATCTAGGGACTTTATTGTTATTGATAAGTTTGCTGCAAATAAAAACAGAAGAATGAACTTTACTTTTAAACTATGTAATGAAAAATAAATTGGCCTTTTTATTTTTTTTATCTTTTTTCATTTTCAATAAAATAAGTAGGTAATCATAAATTTTTAAAATATTTATTAAAAATTATTGACCCAATTTGGGCGTGGTCTTAAAAATTTATCGCCTGTGGCCCATTTCGCCTGCAGGGGGCTTTTAGTGCACCCCCAAGTTAATAAGTCAAAAGCATCCACTGGCTAGGACCCTACCTCCCGCTTTTTATTATTTTAAATCTGGCAGCCCTAGGAGCAGGCCCGGGATGCCGCACAGCCCCCGGGCCTGACCTGGCTCTCGACGGCCCTGGATGGAGCTATAAGTATCACGGGAACGCAAGTATTCCAAATTACCAACACTATTCCAAATTACCTTCCTTTCCTCTATGTATGACAAATCGATATAAATACAGTTTGTTAAGCAACTAATAATAACGCATTATTAAGTGACAATAAACAACCTCTAACAATATAGGTACCTGCAAACCCCCAATAATTACCTTGTGTATAAACAAAATGTAAATATAATCATGATAATCTTCAGATTGGAAAATCCCTGAAATAAGTACCGGACTGGACATTAAATATTAAAGAAAGCCACGAATCAATTAGAAGAGCCACGCTCGCCTTTCGTAAACGAAGCAGGGAATGTTTGGAAGTTAACGTTGGTATTTTTGAAAATTTACTAAACCAATGATCTATTTAAACGATGTTAATGTTACATATTTTGGTTTAACAATATTATTATTTTATTGAACGCTGTCAATGCTGTAATTTGAAAACAAACGAATATTGAATAACAACATTTGAGTTTTTTCTTATTATTTTGATGCACAGAATACACCCTTATAGAGTTTGGCCCATTCCCCCAGACTCGTCCTGTATACTTTGTTATTTGTCACTATATTTTTAAAAAGTTTTGGCGTTAGGGCCGTTTCGTAGTACAACTACATCTTCATGGCGCTTTGTCATGAAGTTAAGGACAAGTCAATTAATTTTTTGTATGATTTTTATTTCTAACTTTTTCCCTCTCTTCTACACTATCGATAAAATCAATAGCTTAGCAAGTTTACTATCGATGTATCTAACACTATCGATAGTTTGCCACCCCTAATTGTTAAGAAGGCCACACAAGGTACAGTGTTGCCAAGTGGCTCCATCAGTGCCGTGTTTTAGGGTAAACCACATTGATCCAATTTAGGAGGCGGTGCAATTTAGGCAACCTTTCCCTACAGTGAAAAGACCCAATATAAAAATTAGGTAGATAAAAGGAAAAATATTGTATTACTTAGTATTTTCTTTTAAAAGCGACTTCAACCGACGAAAAGAAATTCGAGCAATGTTTCTTTATTTATTTCAAAATGTTGTTTTTTTCTTTTATGCCTTGGGAGAAACGAAACCGATATGCCTTATTTAGAAATAAATAAACTAAGTGGTTTAAACCACTTAAATACAGCTATATATTGTGTTTTAAAAATAAATAAATTTTACGAAAGGCAGGAATTTGCAATCTACGAAAAAGCACATTCTTCTGATTTAAACACAGAACTAAAAAAATAAGTAGAATACTTATTTCCCATAAAACATTGTGTTTTAAAATAGCATCTCTAGGCAAGGCCTAAGCTATGGTGAAATAACTGGTTCCACTAGAAAGAAGTTGGCAACGATTTAAAATTATATTTACACCAGTGGCAGTCCCTCCATAGAAGCATATGCGAGCACATGAACCCCCTAACTTTATAAAGAACCCATTCAAAAAGTAAATCTTGTACGAAGGATATGCTAGAATTTTCTCAATAATTTATTGTATCGTCAAACAATCCAACCAAACTTTATGTTATAGCTCTCGCCGAGCCCGCTAGGGCAGCTGTCGGATCTCGGGTATAGTGAATTTCACCTTAGCTTTTAATGGCCGCCGCTGACACATGTCATTTATAACATTTCTTTTTACAGAACTTAAGGATTGGCCAGGGCCGAACTTAAAATTTATGTGTGAACATGGGTCAATTTATTTGTAGCTGTAATTATGGATGGAAACGAGAATTACCTAAGCAATTTTTAAGATATTTCAAAAAAAAAATACTGAAGGGGAATGGAAATAGGATAGAATATCAGAAAAACAATTTCATTTTATTTTTATTCATAATATAATAAAGTGCTGTTATTTTGGTAAAAACACACACTTAATTTAGTACAATAAAAAATATACAAGGGGCAGTCGTGAATCTAGTATCATCAATAATTAACTACGTTTTTTATTAAAGAATTATTTTGTTTTTTAATTTGATTTTAGACCATGCGGTGTTAAGTTGAAAAAGTCTATATATTATATTTAATAGCTTATTGTTTACTTTTTTATTTTCTTATTCACGGGTAGATATTTTTTTCTTTAGACTAGGTTCTAAAGAGTTTGAAGTTTACAATAGGTCTAACTTTTCGTTGGTTTATAATAAAACAACAAAAGTTTGTAATGTTATCGAATTAGGTATTTTTTTTAATGAATAAAGAAAAAATAATGTAAGTAGATAGTACAAAAAAAGATTTTTGTCCATGCGTTTGCAGAACAGATACCTTAAGCACTCTTCAATACAACTGTATGTAAAACTTATTTTAGCATAATGGTTCACTGTGGTTTTCATATTTAATTTTGATGCAGGTTCCCTATTATTTTTGGTCTTCATCTGACAAGCTGTCGATGTCGTCGTCACCGTCCGAGACATTAATAATTATTTATTTACTTTTGCATAAAAAGAAACACGTCACAGATACACACAGTCCGGCAGTTTAAAACCAAAAAGTCTAATACGCACAAAATATAAGCAAAATGCTGTCTGAAAAATACCAAAAACAATAACACGAACGATCAAGAATTAACAGCAGAATGCACGCGGTGCGCGGTGTATCCCAATGCGGCTCTGTGATATTTAAAGAACGCGACGAGACAATCGAATTAATGAAGTACGAAAAGAGATATGCGAGAGCAAATGCGTAAGACAAAGATGCACATACTAACGGCATATACGAGCGATGCTGTGCTTTTGACGAGTTTGAGCTCATTGAAAGGCAACGTATTGAACTGTGTAGTGTGCATCTTCGTCATGTACATGTAACTATACGGTCAGTTATATATCCATCTCTTGTTAATCTAGCCAATGCCCGTGACTGAAAGCCGTTTATAGAATTAGGGATTTTAAAATCACATGTTGGCTAATATGTTTGACAAGAGAGACGTCAAAGCATTAAAAACTAAGGTGAAATCCACTATAGCAGCCCCGTTCGTAGGAATTCGTAGCATTCATACGTCCGTTAAAGAAGGCAGTTGCTATGCTTCCTGTTGCACTGGTAAGTGCCGCCTAGTTCGCGCATAAATTACATACTAAGCCACGGCTAACCTCAAAAAAGTCACGTGACACATGGATCTTCAAGCAGTGTTGTCGATGTTACTGTTTCACGGCTTCTTTCAAGGTGGTTGTGACCCAACTAGTTCCTCTGCACTCTCGGCCTTCGCCTTACATAAAATAATTTTAAGTTTTTGTTCTCGCGAAGAAAACATTTCAAAATACTAGCAAAATTTCACCGTATCTACGTTTACCCGAAAAATTTAGCCAAGATAGAAAACGAAAATATTAAACATTGCGGTGGGTGCATCGCAATCGGATCGTATTTGCTGCTATGAGCGAGAGTAAAATGGAAATAAATCGCGCCCCTAACAGAAGTTGGAAATAACTTGATCGATTTTGTTTTAACTATGGAGAACTAGAGGGTAGGAGGCCGATCGCAATGCATTGGATACGGTCCCAAATTAGCATCGGTAATTCAGCTTTACGAGTCGCCGTAAGATGGCACTCGTGTTCGAAGTGGGCTATCAAATAAATGGTTTCTTATGGACGCAATAACTATTTTTATTTAAATTAGTTCTTTAAGGAACAAATAAAGACTTTTATATGAATTTACACTTACTTTGTTATACTTATTAGTAAACTCGGCCTGTATAAAGTTCCAACGATGCTTGGTTTTTAAAATACAGGGTATTAAACAGTCTAGCTATACCTTTGAAGCTAGAAAGATACTTATATTCCTCTCTGAAAAAGATCCTGTCTTACACCCCGACACAAAGCAAACTCTACTTTTATAAATTGTACCATTATTCATTATAAATATGGAAATCAATTAGTACAACGTTATTTGTCTTCAAACGTTATTTGTTATTTAGAAAATAAAATGTCAATTTACTCAATTTGTCAAAAGTGAAAGTAAAAACGAAGAAGAGGAAGACGACACCAGCCCACTTGCGACGCGAGAGCATCTATCGGCCAATAGTGAACTAACCAAAAAACCGGGACAGAATTTGAAAATGCTGCCATTGTCGATCGGCCTCCTACCCTCTAGTTCTCCATAGTTTTAACTCACGTCAAGTCAATTTTTTTAAATTTCTTTACATCGAAAGCCTTCGGCCTTACCGGTACGCTATAATAATTCCGTATGTGATCAATTTTCAAAGGATCGACGAACAAAACAGGTGATCAACCAACCATTTTTGGGATAACTCTGAAACACTCAGAGGTCTTTGTTACAAACTTTATCAAGAAAAAATCAATTTATTTTCTTTTGTAGGTATCATATTATCAGATATTACATTATTTCTTTTATAAAAATGATTGTGCAGGTAATCGAGATTTTATGGGGTGCGTTTTTTTGAAATGTACGAGAAAATCTATTCGATTCGAATCTAAATAAGCAATATCTGTTTTTCGTTTTATATATAATATATAATATAGGCGTTACTACAAAAGAAATAAGGCAAGTTACTTTTGAGAGAGCTACAAGCAATGAAATGTAAAAAAAATCTTATAAATATTAAATATCGAAAAAATACGAGTCCTTTTTTTATTTATGAAGCTGAAAAAGGTAATTGGAAATTTTTCCATATTGTTTCTACCAAAAATTGTCAATAGGATTTTTGCCAAAGCCGAATTTATTGGCGATTGTTGAAAATACGAAGAGCACAAGACGTATTTCCTTAACTCTAACGCACTTCAACCACATTTGCTGCATTCCATACAAGAAAAACACTTAAGGTGGGAGTATTAACATGCTTGCCAACCTATAACCTATTTCGCGTAGATTTATTTATGTTTCCTAGCTTTTATACAAAATTTAACGAAAATCAGTATCGACTTGATATTCTATGGGTAATAATTGACATATTTAATAAATATCAAGGAATTTCATAACTTATTTTAGGAGAATTGTATAGCGAAAAATATCGGATAAGATTTTTCTTAACATTATTATATTATTGTCACTCATTGTTCTTTCACTATATAATTCTCCCAAAATTAGCAATGAAATCAATTGATATTTTCGTAATATATCAGATACTACCTAAATAATGTACCGACGATATTGATTTTCTTTATATGTTAGTTATTAAAATAATAAACTCAAAAAATCAACGCGAAATAGGTTATAGGTTGGCAATAGATTGAATGACGTTGAGAAGTCAACCTTAAACACTTCTCTACCGGGTGTTTTAGAAGGAACGCTCACCCCTATAACTTTTTTACTGTTCCAGTTACAGAAATAAAATTTGGTGAGTTTATATGCTGTGTGTGCCATTCGCTAGGACGTATTTTTTTACCCATAAAACGTAACTTTTGTTTGCGCAGGAGATGAGCGGTACGTATCTAAAGGTAAATGTCTACTATGGGTGAAACTCGCGAGGAACCTCTTGGTCCTATGCATTTGACGTATTGTCGGCTCGTTATGATAAAGATAATAAAATTTCTATTTTGTTCTGTTGTCGTTGGCGCTAACTACTTACCACGGTCCTGCCTCTGAAACAATAATGTAAACGTTGTTGTTAGTACCGTGAGAGCAAAAATTATTTGCATCAAAGAGGGCTTGGATTAAAAAACGCAGGGCTTGGTTTAGATCACAATGATAGGAGGACGATATATTATCTAACCAAATCTAGGTTAAAATTTTGCCAAATTCATATTGTAAATGCCAAACTAATGAGTAATAAAATAAGTAGACAAATACAAATTTATTTTTGTTGTTTACAAAATTAACAAAGTAAAAATATATAGAAAGAAAAAGAAAAATAATAATTACAAAAATTGCTGAAGTTGGCCACCGCCATGCTCCAAGCGTAAATTCACACGTCTCTTCATATTTTCGAAAGTGTTGACCAGAATCTCTGGAGAAATGTTACCACATTCTTGGATAATCCTTTCTTGTGATTGTTCTAAATTTGCAACTGGTGTTTTAAAAATAGTGTTCTTGAAATGAGGAAAAACGAAGTAATCCATAACCGTTAAACAAGGTGATCTAGGAGGGAACTCAATGTCTGATCGAAAACTGATCAATCTGTCATCGAAAAAATTACGTAAGTAGTTGATAGTTTCGGCGGCTGCACCGTCCTGTTGATAATATCCAAAACGTAGTTCGTCAAGTAATTGCTCCATAAATGGATTCAAAATATTGTCTCTATACCGCTGTGCTGTAACTGTGTCATGGAAAAAAATAGGACAAACAATTCTTCTTCGGGAAACAGCTAACCAGACACCAATTTTTTCAGGGTGCCAATGTCGACACTACAAAATGGGGATTTTCACTACTCCACATGCGTACATTCTGAGAATTTACATAACCGGAGAGCAGCGGCGCCGACTTTTAAAAATCTCAATGGGTGCAGGAGAACAGGATGCCTTCTCGGGGTGGGTCGTAGAAAACCGCGCCGCAGGCGAAAATTTTTTGGGTGCCACGCCCTTTTTTAAATCATGTAATATAAATGTCACATTACCTTACTAATATTAGTAAGATTATAATAACAAAAAGGTTTTAATTCCTTTTTTTTTTTTTTTTTTTTTTTTTTATGATCGAGCACAAGCACTATAGGAAAAATCCTTTAAGGCGCTCTGGGAGCGGTGCGTGTACGAAGAAAGCGATTCACGTTTTTCTTGAATCGTTGGAGGTTATATTCGGTTGGAAACACGGTCTCAGAAAGGCCGTTCCACAAAGATGACGTCCTCCAAATAAAAGAGTTCTGAAACAATGATGTTCGGGGTGTACTAAGTTGAACCACATAGGGATGGGCGGCAGTGGTTCGTCGTGTGTTTCTGCTATGCATTACTCTAGGTGGAATCGAGCGGGCAATATCTGTCGAACACTTGCCATGAAAATATCTGTAGAAGAGAGTCAAATCACCAACCTGTCTTCGATGTTCTAAGCTGTCGAGGTTCTTAGTCAGCTCGTGGTCGCCGATTAGACGAACGGCTCTCCTTTGGATGGAATCCAACAACCGAAGGGTATGCTTCGGTGCAGAACTCCAGATTTTTTTAAATTTTTATTAAATAATTATTATATTATGTACTAAAATTATCAGTACAGAAACAAAAACTTATTTTACCTACTATAAATACTTTATATTTTTGGTGGCAAAATGATGGATCATCGGAATATAGCAAAAAGGCAAAGGAGAAACTAAAAATATCATAATATTGCTGGCTAACAGTATCGAATAATCTAATTTGAAATATCCGCGTCCGCGTTCCCGTTCCCAATGGGTGCACTTGCCCCGATGCCCCCATGGAGTCAGCGCCGTTGCCCGGAGAGGTGGAGCCCGGCTTCATCCGAAAAAATTGTCAGGTCTAATAAATCATTTCTTTCCAATAAATTTTGGGTAAACCATTGAGAGTAGCTCCTGCGTCTTTCAAAATCTGCGTCTTGTATTTCTTAGAATACTTGCACTTTATAAGGAAATAAATTTAGCTGCTTCTTAAAAATAGTCCTTCATGTTCCATAAGATCTTCCCACTTCTTGGGACAGGCGTCTTATACAATTTGTTGGCGTGTTTTGCATTATTTCACGAACGTTTGCAACAAGTTCTTTTGTTCATACAGGTGGTCTTCCTGCACCTTTTTGTGTTGTAGAGCACTTGTTTCCCTAAACACAGCCACGGTTCTTTTCAGGCAATGATAAAAATCCCCAGCAATAAAAGCAACATTAGGAAAATGTTCGTGAAAGTCGTCCATGCCCAACCCGAATTGTATTGCCACTCACAATTTACTCTAAACCCCGTTTCGAAAATACGCTTCAACCATGAATGTTCCGTCCCCTGTTCCGTAAAGCCCATTGTGTGAATTGTTCAAGAAATTGGAAAAATTAGCGATGAATCAAATTATTTGTAACGACTGTCAAAGATGACGGAATAACTGATTGATTGTTAATTCATGTAGTTACTGACACCCAACAGGTATTAAGCGCTACGGCTAAGCATTACGTCCTTAGATGCAAGGCCCTCTTTGATGCAAATTAATTTTTGCTCTCACGGTATAATGTAAAGTAAAATTATTATAATATAGTATTTCATTAAAATGTCAATATCGTAATTTATCGCTTACATATTAGAAAATATACACAGTAATAAACGGGTTGGCAAGCTTACGTCGTGTTTTGCCCCTTTGATATACTCCAGGGTGTAATATCAAATTGATAAAGTTTGAAACAAATAGTCGCAGGAACAATGCTAGAAGCGCTAATATTTCATTTTTATTACGCCCCGAAAAATAAATGATTTTCTACGTTTTAAAGCTGCGAGTTTTTCTATGATAAAGTACCAAGAGTTCAAGATAGAGAGGCGTGGATAAAGTTGTGATAAAGTTTATATTGGTTTTTTGAAAAAGTGTTGAAAACAAAATATATGTCGTAACTTTACGGATTGAGAAGCCAACTTTGATAATTTTAACAGTCTTCAATATCAATTGGTTAATAAAGATTTCCTTTAATAAAATTCATCTTCTATTCAAAGTATTTTTAAGTGACACCGTTTTTATTTCAGAATATAAAAAAATATGTTTTATGGCTGTATAAATAAATGGCAAACTATAATATTTTTGTATTAATGGGGGTTTGTTTTTTATAGGTTGCCATCCGCTAATTTGAGTTGGCAGCATCCTTTTAATTGCCTGTAACTTCGTAGCGATGTTTGTTGGAACCGCAAAAAAAGAACTAATAGTACACTGAGTAAAATGATCTAATACAACAGCTTTGCTAAGACATAGCTTGTATTGGTAGCTTATTTTTTATTAACTCATATTAAATAAATTGCTGGAGTATCAAACCCGCTTTAGTGTTATATCAATTCCAGATTTGTTAGAACAGTGTTTTTATTGGTAGTATAGTGTTTCTTAGGTCAATTTAATGACATTAAACTGTGGGAATTTCCCACCATAGGCGTTCCACACAAATAATTAATATGCGTATACACACTTATAAGTTTGTTTTACATTAGGTGTTTGTACATACTACACTTTATAAACCCACTGTATATATGTATAATAATATTATATTAAAATAATAAATATAAGGTAACTCAAAAATTCTATATACAAAGCCAAAATCAGAAAAATAAACCTGACACGGCACGACACTGTTAAGAAAATGCTTTAATTTTTTTACCAGAACTTCATTCTCGTCAACCAGACTCCGGCCCGTTCATCAAGGCATAACCACGTATATTTTATCTTCGTCTCTTCCACGCCATCGGCGGTCACTGGCCTGTCTCTGTCTGGCAGAATCGATCGTCAGACGGGCCGGGTACCGGTTCAGCTTATATCCTGGCGCTTGCAATCGCAACAAATTACATGCTGTTGCCAATTCTTCAAAATTTTCGGATTTGTAAGCACAATGTAAGTATATACGAGAAACAAGGGTTTGTTAATTGGTTGTTTTTAAACACCGAAAACACTTTTTGTCTTGATTTCAGTTATATTGTTTCTTAAGGACTAAAGAATGTATTATTATAACAATGAATGGCTTGTTATTTTTTTCTGTCACACTCAAAACTCCTCGGTTTAAAGTATATTTGCAAACTAGCTTTCAAAGAAAGTTACTGACTAACAATTGAATACTGATATAAATGAAATAAAATAATAAATAAATAAAAAATATCTTTAATAAAAAAACTTAAAAAATTGAAGAAGAAAGATCTGACAACCCTGGTTGTGCGGTCGGTCTCTTTGAGACTGTTTACCGCCGTATGGAATGATTGGAATGTCCTCAAACTGAGATTGGATAAATAATAAACAGTTTCATTCGCAGCACGGTCTTGTTGAATAATGAACTAAGTACTTTAAATACAGCAATTTTGTTAAGAAATAAATTGTATTTTCTTAATGCGACGCATTTTGTTCCCGGTAAAGCGCTTTCTCTATAATTAAGAAAGCGGAACAAAGTCCCCAAAAACGAATTGTATTCGTTAAAACTTTTAATCCCCAAGACGTTAGTGGGGGTTCGTAGCGATCGGCAATCGCCGAGCGCCATAGTATTAGTTTTACCGTATTTGTTGCGCAGGTCACATCGTTGAGTGAAACTAATATTACGGCGCACGAACCCCCACCAACGTCTTGTGGATTATAGGTTCGAACGGATACAATTCGTTTTTGGGGACGCTGTTCTGCTGTCTAAGGCCTATTCTATATACGAGCCACAAAAACGCGACCGTTTGCCAGCGAGCGACACGCGTGTGTCACAGAACCACAGGGTGTTAATTGAGCATACTATACGGGCAACTTTGTAGTCGCGTGTGGACGCGTTCCTTGGCGTGCCGGCGTGTTGAACGCAAGAGGTTGCGTAAAAGTCGCGCGCCGGAGACCGAGATTTCGAGAATTTAAGATATTTGCGTTTGGTTTTTTTTGCTATGAATGTAGTGATTAACAAAAGTTCGTCAAATGTCTCTACAGACATCCGGTAGTACTGAAAAAAATTCTCAGGATATCTCCGATATTCTGCGAAGCTCAGATGAAACACCCCTAAGGTCAGGCGATTAGCACCAAGCGGGTGTACCCACCAACGTCTTTTTTTAAGTTTTTTGGCCAAATTTAATATCGTTAATAATTGGTGAACAGCGATACACCCAACTTGTATGGGATCCATAGCAACTACGAGGCGTTTTGTCGCTAGTGTAGAATGTGTCGCGTTTTACTCGCCGGTTATACGCGCTACAAAGGCAACACGCTTTTGTAGATTGGGCAAAATTTTCAAGCGACTGAGCGACTAACTGGTCGCGTTTTTGTGGCTCGTATAGAATAGGCCTTAATTGTAGAGAAAACGCTTTACTGGGAACAAAATACGTCACATTGACAAGATACAATTTATTTTTTAACAAAATTGCCGTAATTAAAATAGTTCATTAGTCAACAACAAGACTGTGCTGCTAATGGAACTAATTACTAGCAATAAAAACACTGTTCTAGCAAATGTGGAATTGATATAACACTAAAGCGGGTTTGATACACTATTAATTTATTTAATATGGGTTTATAGAAAATAAGCTATCAACACAAACTATGTCTTAGCAAATCTGTTAAGGGGTTCAGGGTAACGAGATGGCGGACAATCTTCCCAGACGTGAAGCTGAGACCCCATTCCTAGGACCAGAGTCAGCTATAGGAATAACTAAAAAGCAGGTAGGATCTGCACTAAACCAGTGGGCTGAACGCCGCTCTAAGGAGCAATGGCGGACGATCCAAGGGTGCACACAATATAGCTTGGCCGAGCAAGGCTAAGCTAGAATGGATTTTAAACAGAAGACGATGTGTCCCAAATCCCTTGATTGGAATACTGACAGGACACTGCAAACTGAGGAAGCACCTATCACTGATTGGTGTCGAAGACGACCCAATCTGTGCTGGACGCCTGGAGGAGGAAGAGACCCCGCTGCATTTTCTGGGACACCTTTGACCCTAGCCTGGAGCGACATACTTAACTTTATAAAGAGGTCGGGACGCTTTGGCGGGGGCCAAGGTGGTTATAGTGACTAGGGGAAGACTCTGGGGTGGGCAAAAAGGATCGCTGTCGGTCTACTTGCCAGGTTTTCGGAACCTCCCCTCAATTACTACTACTTACTACTACTAGCAAATCTGTTATATTAAATCATTTTCTTCAGTGTAGTATTTGTTCACCTTAAATCATAAATGAGATCTCCTTTGTTGCGGCAGCCCAAATACCATCCTGTATATTAAATACTTAGACTAGATCATCAGGACAGGTGAAATGAAGAAATTCCATTTAAAACTTTTTAAAATTGTATTCCATATGCAAAACAAGTTTGATTGCTCGAAACCCGACAGCGACGACACGCAAAAAAGAAAAATCAGAGTGTCGACGTCGAGCTTTCCTCAAGCTGTTGGAAAATTCGGGGCACGACGGTTCAGACAATATCTGCTTCCCGGAAAATCCGTTGCAATTCGATACACAAGCCGCTGATGTTCGTACGTTCATAGGCGTGCGAATGGCGAGAGATTAAGGGTTTAAGGGTATGCCATCGCTTATGGATAGTTTATGTTATTAACATGACTGTTTAAAACCCTAGTCCCAAAAGTCAACTAGACCTCTTTCATTGAACTTACTTTTTTACTTTTTCGAATTCGAATCGTCCCACTATAAAGTTTTTCCGCCCAGTATCGGGCTACGTCGATGGCATTGTCGTTTGCAATCTACATTACATCGATGGAGCACGTTGCAGGACACAGCATACACCCCAACAGATGGTCCATTTTCTGTGTTTCCCCACATTCACAAAGGCATTGTTGGTCTTCCTCAGTCTTCCACCTCAGTTTGGTTGTTTTTACAGGAGCCACACCGGTCCGTATCCTGTTTAGCGTTCTCCATGTCTTCCAGTCCAAGCTTGAACCTGCGCAGGGGCTTTCGTTTGTAGAAAAGTTATCAGGCGGTTCCAAGGCGGCACACTGTAAATTTTTTTTTTCTTGATTTCAGCCTTTTTCGTTGCTGTTCTTGGCCGTAGAGTACATGGCGCTCGTCGAAGGTTTGCTTAAATTTCTCGACGTGCTCTCTGTGCCTTTCCTTCTTTCGCTCGGTTCTGCGAAACCCGCTGCTTTGTAGAGTTTGCTGATTGGGGTTGGTTTCATGCACCCAGTAATAATCCTACAGGTTTGATTTAGGGCGGTGTCGACTTGTCTTGCGTGACTTGATCTGCACTCTGCACCAAACTAGGCACGCATATTCAGCGGTTGAAAAATATAGGGCTTGAGCGGATGTTCTTAAAGCTTGGGGTTTTGCACCCGCAAACAGTTTAGGCTCTTGAAAGGATAATTTTATCATTTTTGTTTTACTGAGTAGATTAGAAGTATATTTTATACTACTTAAGACTAATTTGTTTGTTTTAGGGAATATTGTACATCGAGCAACATGATGGCACAAGGATAATGGTTTGAGCTAACTCGATGAGTACATACTTGGCTAGTGGCCACTATTTTACATACAAATTTAATGTCAACAAGATACTGTTTCTGTTTCTTTTGTTTCAGAGAATGCTGTAAGAAACACCTAATACTTAGCTTATCTTATGGATGTTTTAGTACGTGTCTCGTTGCAGCCTAGTGCTTGCGTTTTATATAGTATTTGTGATATATTATATGAATTGAGAAAATACCTGCTGAGTGAGACCTGTGAGACGTAACCTAAGGACATTAGTTTGTTCTAAACAGTTATTTGTCGTTATGGTTGTCCATGCAACTTTTATTTAAAAAAAGTATTTACGATAAAGTGTTTCCTTATTTATTTTCCAAATCTTGGATAATATAAAATTGTGCTTAAATGTAATTGTAATTTAATTTCTGATTTAATAATATTTATATTGAATCACAAATTAACTCGATAAAAACTCGTTCAAAAGTTAAAAATAAAATTCAAAAGTTATAAAATCGCCGTTCAAATTTTCCGCCATTGCGCAACTGGTGGCCAGCAGGCACACTCAAATCTATCTCTCTCGCTCTCTCTTCTTTCTCTCTACATTTTGTTGCGATTGTTTAACAAGGAGTTAACATTTCTAACCCTATATACATTTTCTTTGCTTTAGTGCTTATTGTTTGACGAGAAAACGAGCTAGCAAGTTGTATATTTACAAGCTGTCGGTTGTAGTATTAACTCACCATCCAGCTTGTATGAAAAATTAGTTTTTAACTAAGGTTGAATAATTTGTTTTTAGTAATATTTGAACACATAGCATACAAAAATGTTTACAGATCATGGTAGAAGCGCCGCTGTTCGAGATATATTTTCACATGTATTCGATTTTGTCACCGATTGAAATTTATTTTGGAAAGATGTACACAACGATTTTGGTTCGATAGGTAGATTTTCAAGATTTTCTGCTATATACCAACCATAAAGATGGATGCTGCTAAACGTGTTTTACTTACACACGGATTGTTTTTATACTAGACAGGTGGGTGTGTTCGATTTTGTATGTGATCACCATTTATTTGAGCGTGAACTGAATGTAAATATATAGTTGGCTTTGAGTCTATGATAAGATATTTCTGTGTAACCTTATAACACGGCTAAGGTCAGCCAAAAACATTCCTTATCTGTATGTTATTTATTAAAAATAATTATTAATTATACATTAAATCATAAGAACTTATCAGTCTGAGATTCATCGGCTTGTTCAGGTCTAGGGATCCTTTTTCCTATACTAAGAGCATCTTCAATGGTATGAGGCAGAGGAATATGAGCTGTTTCGGGAAGCAATAATGCCAGAAAACCAAATAACAAGGACATTCCACTAAATAGGAAAAGGGGTAGGGGAATGTAGAGTCTTGCCTAAAACACAAATTTGGGTTATACAAACTCTGAAGGTTGATATGTATGTGCAGTTTAAACGAAAGAGGAATGGCATGCTCGACTCGACTCGACAAGTAGAATCTACTGGGCACCATGCAAGAACCATTTATTTATATATCTACATGATACCGTCAACCGGGGCTAAGAGGACCACCAGCTGGTAAAGTGGTCCGAAGGGACATTAAAAATAATAAAAATGTGTATCTGCTAAAATACAACCGGCAACAACGGTTTCGCACGCACGTGTGTCTAGGAATACCTAGCGCGGGTTTAAGTATCAAGGTCGAGCGCGTTACACTTCTTTAGTCCCAGTTAGTAAGCGGAAATAAACACATGCAAATTCTTATTGTTTTTTATTTTCCGGAAAACCTCCATTGCAGTACGTTCACAGGTAAGTTTTTTGAGTTTCAACTTATGTTAGGCACCTGTAGGTTAAGTTTTGAAAAAAAATTTAGTTTAAAAAACATTTTTAATTATTTGTGTTAGCAGTGGGGTAGTTAAATATAAAAAATCTGCAAAACTCTGGGAGAAGTGGACCGTGGAATATAAAAAAACTAGATATATTTAAGATACAAATTTTTCACAGGCAGCTTACTAAAGTATGGTAGATTTTATATTAAAATCCTTAATCCAAAATATTTATTAGTTTTCCAAAAATCTGCAAAAAACCGAAAATATTGGACCACTTGCCCCGATTGACGGTACCATCTCGTATGTTTCTTTCCAAATGCTTTTCCGAATGCGAATGCAAATACTTTTTTAAAATTTTTATTGGGAACCACTTTCCCATCACAACGATTAAATGGGACCCTAAAGCGTAAATTAGTGGAAAACGGGCAAGTGGTCCCCTTTACCACAAAGTGTCGGGTAAGTGGACCATCTACAGAAAAAAAAATTTCACAGGCAGCTTACTAAAGTATGGTAGATTTTATATTAAAATCCTTAAACCAAAGTATTTATTAGTTTTCCAAAAATCTGCAAAAAACCGAAAATATTGGACCACTTAGCCCCGGTTGACGGTACCTACATTTTTGTAGCACCTGATAGTTATATGCCTTCTGATTTTTTAGAAGTAAACTTACTACTACTACTACTACCTGGCAAAATAATGTGCTATCTAATATCGGTAAAAGCAAGGAGCCCTTAAATTTCGGAGTTGCCTAGGGCGATGACAATTAGCTTGTATCAACTGACCCCGGGAATATTCAATGGCGCTTAAATCGAAACGACATGCAGGCCAATCTACCGTCGAAACTTATAGCACTATCATCAATGAATATAGTTTTTCACCATTTAAAGAAGCAAATGCCTCTCGAGGACTATTTTCAATGAACCGATGCGCATTAAGTGAACTACTTCTCATAATATTGCGCAGGAGTTGAAATACCCGCCCACAATCAATAAGGCGGAGGGTTTACTTACCAATAATGGGATCTGCGGTGCCACCATTGAACCTATCCGTCCAAACATCGAACATATGGAAAACATTGCATGTCTTGAACAGGTCGGAAATAATTCTGTAGTATAAACGTATAGAACTGTGTAAGCTATTGTCAGGCAGCATTTTCCGCAGAAAAATGCGATTAGCTTAAGCCAACCTAGAAAATTATTCTTGTAACAGAAAATTAAAATATTTAGTAAGGAAAAATTGGTTTTATGTCCTTAATAGGATTTGAACCCAGAACTTCTCTCTTCTACGGAAAAAGCACTTTCCTAAGCTAAGCTGAAAAAATACTCACGAGCTACCGCGCAACCGTCACGTCCTGGAGGTTGATTCATGAAACCTCCTAATTCAAAAAGTGCCTTGAAAAAAGTGAGTGAGACAACATACATTGTGTTCACGGATAGAGTTTGGAAGATGAAAAACTTTTTATTAGTAGGTATACAGTGTCACCAGTAAAGTCCGCATCATATGGGATTTTTTTTTAATTATAGCTTTATTCAAAATTTGACTTTGGCATCAAGTTCTCCTTCGATCGAGATAAAAATTAAGCAAAAAAATAGTAGTCACGTGATTCGCATTATCTGTCAAATTAAAATTTTTTCCAAAAAATAATTCGAAAGTGGGGTTATTTCTGAAAATATCGAAAAAAGTTATAAAAAAAAGTTTTTTTTAATGCATTCTAGCCCACATGCAAAATTTCACCTGTATAAGATAATTTTGATTTTTGACCTATATTTTGTAAATTGCACCACTTATGCAAAATAAGACTCAACCCAACCTACATGAAACTTCTTAGTTTTGACAATGCTTTATTTCAGATACCTTTTCTTTAAAGTAGCGCCATATTAAATATGTGTTTTTCTACAAAATCAAAATTGGGCTATTAGAATTTGGTCGCATGTGATGCAAAGTTTATTTATTTTTGACCCTGTATAAGGTAACTTCATAAAATAAGTATTTTTGAAAACGTAGTTTGTGTCTGAAAGTAATACACATTAACGTTATTATGACATAGCTTAATAATAAATTATAATATAGGAGTTTTAAATTAAATCGTTGAAAATAGATAAACTTTATGTTGTTAAACTAAAATTTATTTTCCACTTAAAACACTTTACTGAAGACACTGTGTTCTTTTTTGTCTTAATATTAAGGTATATTACTTTCAGATACAAACTACGTTTTCAAAAATAGTTATTTTATGAAGTTACCTTATACAGGGTCAAAAACAAATAAACTTTGCATCACATGCGACAAAATTTTAATAGTCCAATTTTGATTTTGTAGAAAAACACATTTAATATGGCGCTACTTTAAAGAAAATGTATCTGAAATAAAGCCTTGTCAAAACTGAGAAGTTGTATGTAGGTTGCGTTGAGTGTTATTTTGCAAAAGTGGTGCAATTTACAAAATATAGGTCAAAAATCAAAATTATCTTATACAGCTGAAATTTTGAATGTAGGCTAGAAACTGCATTTAAAAAAAAAATTTCTATAACTTTTTTAGATATTTTCAGAAATAACCCCAATTTGAAATTATTTTTGGGAAATAGTTAAAATTTGAGAGATAATGCGAATCACGTGACGACTATTTTTTTGCTTAATTTTCAACTCGATCGAAGCAGAACTTGATGCCAAAGTCAAATTTGGAATAAAGCTATTAATAAAAAAAAATCCCATATGATGCGGACTTTACTGGTGACACTGTACCTACATAGAAGAAAAAATTATTGTTTATAAAAACGTCTGCTTGTGCTGAAACTATCATTTCGAATATCATATTGGCGATTACCAGGCTCGTCAAAAACAACATTTTTACTTTATAGGATTTTTTTTTTCAATTCCTTGATTTATTAAATGAATTTTGCTTGTGCTAAAACTACAATTTCAAATGTCACATTTGCCATTACTATACAGGGTTCGTCAGAAACAACTTTTTAATTTTTTTTTCGTAAAAAAATAATTTACGTAAAAACAAACAACTATTGCTGCTTTCTTACTTCCACTATGATTTTATATCTTATAAAACTTTTATTCAAACATGGTACCACCGAGTTAGCGCATAGATCAACTCGACAACAGATCCTAACTAGCTGTATTGGGATATTTGCAATAACTACTCTTATTTTTTTTTCAAGAGATCTAAGTTATTATTGAAATTGGTTTTATACACATGTGGCTTCAGATATCCCCATGAATGAAAGTCGATAATTGTGAGATTCTACGGAACTCCTACGTGCCAACTGATTTGGACCATAGGTACCTTCCAATCCATTTGATCCAAAAGTGATGATTTAGCCAAATATCAAAAGGAATTGAAAATTAGAATTGAAAAAAAAAAAATCAAAAAGCAAAAACTGTTGTTTCTAACGAACCCTGTACAGTAATCGCAACTCTAATAGTTGAAATTGTCACTAGCGAAATTCATTTAACAAATCAAGTAATTGAAAAAAATTTATCCAAAAAACTAAAAATGTTGTTTGTGACGAACCCTTCTTTCTATACCTACTGTTAAGATGGAATTATAAACTCTCGTTGTTGCAAATTAAGCAGGTATAAATTTGGTATCACTGGATAGTTTGAATATAGTGTAACTGCTTTTAAAAACTGGCCCTATTGACCTCAATAACGAACGTAAAAAAGCATTTTATAAGATCGCAAACAATGTTACCTTCTGGCAAGAATCCCACAGACAAGCAAAATACACCCCCCAAAACCAGGGCGGAAGACATCATTTTTCGACGACCCGATTTTTCGTTAGCGTAGTAATATATGACGTAGCCAGGTGTTTCAGCTATGGCGGCAAATATAAAACTCATGTAGATGTTTTTTGAGATGTCGACGGAATGGATTGTGAGACCGTAGAAAACGAAGGTGCAGCATACCTAAATGTTAAAAAAAAATATTAATATTTATGTAGAAGATAATATAGGTAGTATATAGGTACGTGAAAATAATTAGAAGCGAATAGTTATTGGGGCATAGCGGCCAAGTGCGTAACTGTTTTTTATATTGGAATACAAAGGGATCCAAGCACAATGGATACCCTGGGGCGAGTAGACCACGACGCCCGTTTCGTCCTTATTAAGACTCTTCGGGCAGCCATAACCCAAGCAATCCCGACACAGCGGTAAGATGCATTTTTACAAAAGCAAAGCGGCCATCAATACACCATAGAATGCGCGCAATCCGTTTAAGAAAATCCATAAAAATGTTTAGAATACAATAATAATAATAATAATGCTTTCATGTCGGTAAAGATGGACAGACCGATAACAAGAGGTTTATGCGCATGCCTGATGCTGCTGGGAGAGAAGGCAGCTGACCGACGAGCCGTGTGCTCGGACGTATTTTTTCACCCATAAAACCTAACTTTTATTTGCGTACGAGGTAAGCTGTAGCTAACTAAAGGTAAATGTCTATGCTTACACTGTATTATGCGACTATTACACGTGCCATTACTTACCAATTACTTCCACGAAAAGTACCTCACACAACTAGTGTTGTTAATTTAAAAACTAATTTTCTTATCACTTACCCAAGTCAACGAGCAATGAACGGTTCTTACGAGCAACACAGGATTTTTAAGCACGCTTAAAAACGAACCGCTTTTTCCATTATCCGTATTTTCCACTTGGTTTTCCACTTGATTTTCCAAAACATCCGCCTCGTCGAGACTTGTTCTATCGGCTTTAAATAATCGCTCTATTGTTAGTATATCATCTACGTCTAATTGACGTCCATTTATTTGGGCGATTTTCGTAAGAATTTTCGTAGCTTCTTTCGTTTTGTGTCTTGATAGGAGCCACCTGAATTTAGAAAAGGAAGATGAAATTATTTCTTCGATTTCAAGCTGTTGTTTTTTTAAGTAAATTATCTTTTATTCCATAAAAATTGCTAACACTGTAGAAAAACTGCATGGTTTTTAAAATAAAAGAACTTGACTGCTGTAACGCGTGTGCTGAACACCGTTGACAGAGTGCCGCCTGAGAAAACCTTGATCGACACGTCATAGCCTCTTACCCGTCTAGATGCAAACCTATCTCTGTAGGCCGACATCACCATATGTGGTCGTCAGCTGATATTATTTTTATGGCTCTTCGATCTTTTGCGCGCTGTAATTTAAATAATTGTTAAAGCCGCGAAGAAGGCGACAGCAGGGTCGAAATGTAACAAAGTTGCCTACCTGGTACCAGTTTTCTAGTAAAAGCCCCTAACAAATGGGAAGTGTCAGCGGGAGACAAGGTCAGAAGAGGGGGGCAGCGACCTAAGGCGTACCAAAATTATTATTATAGAAATTAAAAATATTAGGAAAAGAAATAAATTACCCGGCTTGGGGCTAGTTCCCCAACAAACACTCTCACTCCGATTAATTCGGAAGTAAGGAGAAGGTAGGAGTGTCATGGGGGATTATTAAAAACCTCCCTAAAAAATCAGCAAATACCCGGCAGTTTCCTCTTGAAACTGAAATAAGGAGGTAGGTACTAAATACAAAGGCCTGAAATAATCATAATTCTTTTAATTAAACCTACAAAACAAAATCCTGTTCTGCCTATAGTACCTAATTAACGTTTGTAATTTATCTAAATTATATTTGAAAACGTGTAGGTATTTTATTAATTTTATGAATCTAATATGTGACTTAACAAGTTTGTTGACAGCGCTTCTTTTGATGCACGTGTTAAATATAGTGGACCATACGTAGATCATACAGCTAACCAGACAAATTGTGAACCTTGGATTATTTAAAACGTAAACAATGTAGTAGCTAGGTATATTCTATAAGAGTGTATGGTACGTACCGTATGGATTCTGGAAGAAAAAAATATAGTAATACGGACATCAATCCAGGTATGTATAAAATTCTAAGTAACATTCTCCAGTTCGGTGTTAACCAAGCGATGCAGCCAAACATTACTTGTCCAAATGCGAAAACGCAGCTAATGGCAGTGTTGCCAAAATTACGATCTTTGGCGGTAACTAGTTCCATTGCTAGAAAGTGTTAACAATATTTTAAAAATTTTTATATAAAATTGATTGAGATGGTATGTTCATTTTATATAGAAAGTTGAATTTAGCGCCCTCCGTGTCACATTTGGCATCTTGCGTTTGACCGGTAAAGAGCAATAAAATAGGAACACTATCGTTTTTGAAAACTTATTGTCTCGGTACCAATTCATACACTGTAAAAGTAACGAAGTTACCCAGATAGTAGGTTACTTTCTTAGGACAAGAGTCGATTTCTTTAAACAAAGTATTAAGCTTACTAAATTTTAAGACTTCAGAAGATGATAGTAAATCCTGTTATTTAAACGTAGAAGATAATAATTTGCATAATAGAATATTAATAAATCTACTCCTAGTAAAAGAAAAACAGCGTCCCAACGCAATATTACTATTATTTAATAATTAGGTGAGTTGTTCTTGTTATCTAAAACTATTTATTACTTTTTTGTACATTTTTCAATATCAATAGGTATAGTGGCAACAGAGCCAAAAAAACACAAAAAATATCAGAAAGAATAAAAAACTCGCCCGTTGCCGTCATAATAATAGCTTGTGGATCCGCAAGTCCCAGTTGGTGCGCCGTTGCCCGATGTCACTTCATGGCTTCTTTTCAAGGTGGTTGTGTCTATGCCCTTAAAATGATCGAATAAACATTTCTTACCCAAAACAAAGGCAGCACCATACATTGCGCCTCCAAGGGCCGTATCCAAAAATTCAAAAATTATAAACATGTAGTAGTTTATAGCAAAAGATTTGCACAATCCACAAATACAACTAAGGAAAACGCAAATTGTCATAATTGTTTTTCGTCCATATCTGAAAAATAAGATGATAATAATTAAAACTGAAGAGCTCGAGCTAGTTACCCATTAATCATTCAATTTTTTGATGAAATTTTTTTTTTCGTTTTTGTCAAGTTGGCAGTGACGGCTCGTAAGATAGCGCCACAGTGCCATAGCCCTACCTATTATACCATCTACAATTTATATTCTCATTTGTAAAGAAATTAACAAAGTATATTTAAAGCTAGAACGCAGTCGATCGCGTTTTATCGAAGCGATTATGTGTAAATAGGTAACGTAGTTCTAGCGGGCTTGGCACCGTATAACCATAATCTATGCCGTTATCGACCAATCACAGTAAATATAAAATACAACGACCTTGAATAACGCGGTGATGCGGTTTAGTTGTTGGTTCGTTCTCATAAACAAAGTAGTTTTTTTTTCTTCCTAACTTTTTATAATTTAAAAGGTATAGATATTTGGGCGTGTTCCGACAAATTTTTCGCGCTTTTTACCACTTAAATAATTATTGGCCCCGCCTAACTAAAACGCCACTGGTAAGTAAATAATATTAATAGATATAAGATTGTACACTGTTTCGCTGCCAGACTTTGGAATAAGGGGCTTTTCTATGCTCATTCCGGGTAGGGAAGAGTGGGAAGGCAATCAAGTAACAATGGAGGCGGATCACTCGATCTTCACAGACGGTTCAAAAATGGACGACGGGGTGGGAGCTGGTATCTTCTCCGAGAGCATCTCAGAGGTCGTATAGACTCCCTGACTACTGCAGCATTTTCCAGGCAGAAATTTTTGCGGTGGTAGAACAGTCAATACCCTGCGGGATCACCCTACCCTGGCTTGGAAGTAGCTGCGTCTATAGCAATCTATATAGACAGTCAAGCAGCCATAAAGGCAATTTGCTCCAGCAGCACTAAGTCAAAATTAGTAAGGCGCTGTCGCAACAATCTCTGCACACTTGGTGCTCAACATCAAATCACCTTGTGTTGGGTTCCTGGATACAGCAATATATGGCAACGAGACTCCTGATGCGCTCGCCAGGAAGGGCGCAAGCATGTCGGCCGAACTAGCAGAGAATACTGTGGCTAGACCACTGGGATCAGTCAAAGAGGAGATAGATCGGATAGCTAAACAACGTGCACAAAGCAAATGGACAGGGCTGACAACTTGTAGCATCTCCAGGCAATTGTGGCATCTACTTGACGGCAGGAAGACTGCAGCATTGCCTGTTCGGAAGACACGCTGAACGTATGCAAAATACCAACTAACGACTTCTGTAGAGGTTGCAGAGATGAAGAAGAGGAGGAAAGTATTCAGCATTTCTTGTGTGAATGCCCCGGCCACGCTAAAAGAAGGTTCAATGCCCTGGGCGAACTATTCCTTAATGATCTGGAGAAAGTGAGCAGCCTGCAACTGGGTCGACTCACTTAGTTTATTAACAGCAGTGGCTAGTTTAAATGAGCTGTCAAGATTCTTTTACGATCGCGTTAACCATCAGGAAGCTGATGCGGATAGGTTCCGCGGAACACGTGTGGTACCACAACGGTTCTTATAAGACTACGTGTGTGACTGTTTGGACAATGCCAGAGGTCTGCCACTCTAACCTCACCTAAGATGGTACCAGGGCTGTAAATGAACTGATTTAATGTAGTAACTTTCATTTTACAAGTATATAGTATATAACACAAAGATGTAAGATATAAGGAGACCACATTGTTTACATTTTGTCCAGATCAAAAAACGTTTTTAACAGAAATCGGTGATGCCAAATTTCTGCTGATTGCCCTAGATCTACCGCCTGTGTTTGAAAACGAAGGTTATATTAATTCTATTGGTATATTTGTGATGTGTCCCTATTTTGTGAGTTTCCTAATGATATCCCTGGTTCAGGGAAATCACAACGCTGTATGGAGGTTTTTACTACGAGTGACGCAGAATTTTTGATATTCATCGTTACAGTGTTGGTGAGCTGTGTTTGTAATTCAAATTGTTAGTATTGTAACCCTGAATTCATATTTTGGCGGTAAGTGTATTCAGGTTATGTTTTTTGAGCTTAAAAGCAATGGTAAATTAGTTCTGTATTTTAAGTAAATGAGGCAAAGTATATGGATTATTTTTGATCCGAAAAAAAACACACACACAATGCACTATAAGGACAACAGCAATTTTTTACAGTTTACAGTGTTGCCATTTTTAAAATTTAAATCATCGATTAAAAATATACAATTCTTTTTATGCGTATGGACATAATCAAAGGAAAATTCCAATTCATATATTTTCAATCCGTAAAAATTGCGAAAACAAACGAAAATAAATTTTAATTGAACAGTCAATAAAACCGAGAGCCATAGATCTTTATTGGCTCTCTTTTATTTTATGTAGATCCTGAGATATTAATCAGTGGTGTCATAAAATCCAATAAAAATGATGAATTGTCCTGGAATGGCCTCTTATCATTTTCATTTTGGCGTAATGATGACGCCAATAAAGTTTTTGACTTTTAATGAGAACGGAATTGAAAAATAAAGTTTTAAATCTATTTTCCCTTAATTAAAATGTACATTTCTTAAGAAAGATTGCGCTAAGCTTGCGATAAGGGATAAAGAATTTATTAGGACGACATTTTAACTAATTTTATCAGATTTTATACTGCCGAGCTGGTCGACTTTTTAAACTAGACGAGGTCCATTGGAAAAGTATTCTCTTATAACATACAAACAGCATACTATCTTAGACATTTACCTTTAGATAAGTACAGCTAAGTTATGTTTTATGGGTGAAAAAATACGTCCGGGCGCACGGCTTGCCGGTCAGAAGCCTTCCCTCCCAGCAGCATCAGGCATGCGCACAAACCTCTTGTTAGCTGTCCTTTTTTAGCGACATGCTCAAAATACACTCCAGAACCGGCTCGGCGCCATTTTTGTTGTTGTGTTTTAAGATTTCTCTGTGGATTATTAATTTGTTGTTGATTGTGGTTGTTTAAAATTTACGGATTTCTAGTTTTTCTGTAGTTTACTGAATTGTGTTTGTGCTTTTAGTGACTCGGATACTCGGATTTGAATATAAACAATGACTAGTAACAGCCGTTGTATAATTTTATTATGCCCAAATAGGGGTAAAATAGGTACCTGTTAACTCTTTCCTATTTTCAGTAAATGGTGTAGTGATGTACCTTGATATATAAATTATTTAATTATGATCAATTTAAACACGTCAAACTAGGGCTAGGCTACACAAACACGGTATGAAAATAAAGAGAAACACACACCAAGACAGATTATCCCGATGCATATTTTTGAATATTTTATTTGCAGCCCTGTAATCTAACTAGGTAGGTAGGTACGCCTATTTCTCGGGCAATATAAAATATAATATTGCTTCAAACAGTTTAAAAGACCCTTTTCCCTATACTTATATTATATAAAAGAAAAAATAAGCAAAAATTTTACAAATTCTTAAACAAGAAATTGTGCTTGAAGATGTGTTACACGCAGTGGCAGCTCGTGGGGTAGAGCCACAGTGCCATGGCACTACCTGCCCTCCTGTCTAGCGTCCTGCCCTTTACAAATTACCAAAACCTATTAAAATTAATATTCTCGTTTTTAAAGCAATTAGCAAAATAATTTAAAAATGGAACACAGTCGGGTGCAAATTTCCATCTAAAAGGAAGCGATTATGCGTAAAACGGTAACGTAGCTTCCGCGCCAAGCGCGACGAGGCACACGGGAGGTGACGAAACGCCATCACCTCAATAAAAAAAACGTTGAAAAATGACCTTGAATGCAAGCAGGCAAAAATCCCGGCGGGTAGCCAGGCTCTCTTCGTTTGACCGTTTGATGTTAGACGTTTCAAACAGCTGATGTTCGCGTCGCGTCCCGATTTGTTTTCGTTCGGCCGGCGGCTGATTTAATGTAGGGTTAACGAACTTTTTATTTTAGAAATACATAAGTAATGAATACTATTAGATTTTTAAAGGAAACTTTATGGAAAAAATACTTGGGTGTGCGGTTGTGATGAATCTAATAGACTATTTTGTTTTATGTGTGTTTTATTTGGTGGGAAGCAAACTTGGTCCCAAAAAGGTACAGATGATTTGGTCCATTTCTGGGACAAAATGAAGACACATGAAAAATCGAAGGTACATTTAAACAATATATTATTATTTAATTTCAGTATGCTTGGTAAAATTAACATTAAAACTCAATTAAATTCTGCATATCACAATTAAATAATAAAGAAAAACGAACAAATTGATAAAAACAGATACATATTAAACCAAATTATAAACTGCGTTCGGTTTTGTGGTGCATTTGAGTTGGCTTTGAGAGGTCATGACGAAAAAGAGACGTCGAAAAATAGGGGCATATTTCGTGAATTAATAAATTTCAGCTCAGAATTAGACAAAACTCTTAAAGATCATATTGAAAAATCGAAAGTATTTAAAGGAACATCAAAACCCCTACAAAATGAACTTCTGGACTGTATGTTAGATGTGTATCATGATGAAGTCATAAAAGAAATAAAGGACTCTCCGTTTATCGCAGATGAAACCACTGACATTGCTGGTGTGTTTCAACTTGTTATCGTGTTTAGGTATATTCAAGATATGATTGTAAATTCATAAATTAAATTAGGTGCCTTTTTGCTTATTTTTCCTACTTTAAAAGCAAGAACTATTCAAAAAAGGGCGTGGCACCCAAATTTTTTTTGCCTGCGGTGCTAAGGGTTTACCTGGCCCTACTTCACTAAAATGGCACGAGCCGCCACTGGTTACACGTACCCAATTTTTTGCCAAATTATAAAATTCAATACAAGTTATGTATACCAACTAATATTTGACTTGAGGTTACGTACGCGGTAACATCGAAGATTGGTTATTTTGCATTTGCTGGTTTTGTTTGTTTTTATATTTGATTTTATAAGTTTTATAGTTTATTTAAGCTGTTCTCTTCCTTTTTAAACTAAAAACACGTCGATTTTGAAACAAATTTTAGAAACCAACCGTTAAAAACAATTTTCTATCCTCAAAATATGATAGGTTTGCATCTAATAAAAATGCCAGAAATTATAACCCAACTGGATCAAAAATTGAGAAGAAATTCCATTTTTTTGGCAACAAGAATATGGGGCAAATTTCAGCTGTTTATACGTAAAAATAAATTGTAGGTCAACTTTTACAATTTCTTGAGCAAGAATTTAAATTTTAAAGCTCGGACCTGTTCATTTTCCCATTTGTGAAATGATAATGTTGCAGTGCGCATGCCTATTAATGTATGGTTCCGTTTACATGCGCAAACCCATAAATTTGCCACTTTCGTGATTATTGTTTACTTATCTAAAGGCACATGTCTATGTTCCCTATACTTGTTATCTTTTCGTCGCGAATATTTTGAGAAATATTATGTACCGGGTGTCCCACTAAGAATAGCTCTCGGCCGTATCTCAGAAAGGGTTAGTCGTATGGCTTGCGGAAAAATTTTTTTTTAGGAAAAGTGGCCATGAGAAATTCCTGGAAATTATTTTTAAGTTCCTTATTTCGCCGCAAGAGGGCACAATTAAATTTTTTTTTTAATTCTAAATTTCTCCGGAAATTCCTATATTAAGGTATAACTCTGATTACATCATCGAAAAGATTAGACAATTCTGCATCATTTTGGTTTAAGGCTCGTTGGCGTACCGACCTTGATAAGAGTGGGGGAAGCTATTGAATGTGTAAACATTAAAATCGCTGTAACTTCTGAACGACTTATCCGATTTTACTAAATTTAAGCTTGTTTGGAAGGGAAAGGTAAGTATCTTCAATTGCCGCATCCAACAGTACGCGATAGTGTTTAATAAAATGGCTAGAGGGCGCAATTTGTAATAATAACAGTTTTTTCGATTTTATCCCGAAAATCCAAATCATACGGTATAACTATGACATCATAATCGAAAAGTAGATGAAATTTGCAAGAGAAATGTGAAGACCGCAGTTCGATATCCTTATTCGTTTCAGAGTTATTGCCAAAACAATAATTTTTAATACAAATTGCGCCCTCTAGCAATTTTATTAGAAACTATCGTGCACCATTAGATACAACAATTTAAGTTACTTACCTTTCTCTTCCAAACAAGCTTAAATTTAGTAAAATCGGATAAGTCGTTTAGAAGTTACAGCGATTTTAATGTTTACAGTTTCACTTGATGAGTGGGAGAAGCTATTGAAAGTGTAAACATTAAAATCGCTGTAACTTCTTCTAAACGACTTATCCGATTTTACTAAATTTAAGCTTGTTTGGAAGTATCTTCAATTGTCGTATCTAATGGTACACGATAGTTTCTAATAAAATTGCTAGAGGGCGCTATTTGTATTAATAATAATTACTTTGGCGATAACTCTGAAACAACCAAGGATATCGAACTGCGGTCTTCACATCTTTGCTCGCAAATTTCATCTACTTTCCGATTATGATATCATAGTTATACCGTATGATTTGAATTTTCGGGAAAAAACCGTAAAAACTGTTATTATTACAAATTGCGCCCTCTAGTAATTTTATTAAACACTATCGTGTACTGTTAGATACGGCGATTGAAGATACTTACCTTTCTCTTCCAAACAAGCTTAAATTTAGTAAAATCGGATAAGTAGTTTAGAAGTTACAGCGATTTTAATTTTTACACATTCAATAGCTTCCCCCACTCTTATCAAGGTCGGTACGCCAACGAGCCTTTAACCAAAATGATGCAAAATTGTCTAAGCTTTTCGATGATGTAATCAGAGTTATACCTTAATATGGGAATTTTCGGAGAAATTTAGAATTAAAAAAAAAAATTTAATTGTGCCCTCTTGCGGCAAAATGAGGAACTTAAAAATAATTTCCAGCAATTTCTCATGGCCGCTTTTAGTAAAAAAAATTTTTTCCGCAAGCCATACGACTAACCCTTTCTGAGATACGGCCGAGAGCTATTCTTAGTGGGACACCCGGTACTTGGCACACATTATAAAATTAAAATAATAAACGAAAGGGTAACAGTATAAACTTATTTTTTATAGGTTAGGTTAGGTTAGGTTAGGTTAGGTTAGGTTAGGTTAGGTTAGGTTAGGTTAGGTTAGAGTGGCCGACCTCTGGAATTGACCAAACAGTCACACGTAGTCCTGTAGGACCGTTGTGGTAGCACACATGTTCCGCGAAACCTATTTTTTATAACGTCAGTGGAATCCACACATACAGTGTTGCAGTATGGATTGTTACTTACCGGTCAGATAAGAATCCACTATACGATAGGCTCACCAATTCTCCGACAATATTTATTGTTCCAACAATGGTCAATTTCCATAAACTCTCGTCACAGATAATTTGAAACTAAAACTTCAGTTTAATTAACAGAAGGGTTAGGGATGTGTCAAAAGTGCACTTACTATTTATACATATACCGTGCGAGCAAAAATTATTTGCATCACAAAAAGGGCCTTGCATCTAAGGACGTAATGTTAAGCCGTAGAGCTCAATACCTGTTGGGTAACTACCTGAATTAACAATCAATCAGTTATTCCGTCATCTTTGACAGTCGTTACAAGTAATTTGATTCATCGCTAATTTTTCCAATTTCTTGAACAATTCACACAATGGGCTTTACGGAACAGTACAAAACATTCATGGTTGAAGCGTATTTTCGAAACGGGGTTAGAGTAAATAGTGAGTGACCATACAATTCTGGTTTGTGCATGGACGATTTTCACGAACATTTTCCTAACGTCGCTTTTATTGCTGGGAATTTTGATCATTGCCTGAAAAGAACCGTGGCTGTGTTTAGGGAAACAGGTTCTATACAACACAATGTGGTAACATTTCTCCAGAGATGCTGGTCAACACTTTCAAAAATATGAAGAGACGTGTGAATTTATGCTTGGAGCATGGCGGTGGCCAATTTGAGCAATTTATGGAATTATTTTTCTTCTTCCTTCTGTATATTCTTACTTTGTTAATTTTGTAAACAACAAAAATAAATTTGTATTCGTCTACTTATTTTATTACTCATTAGTTTGCCATATCATGTCATAATATGAATGTGACAAAATTTTAACTTAGATTTGGTTAAATATATATCGTCCCCATATCATTGTGATCTAAACAAGCCCTACGTTTTTTTAATCCAAGCCCTGCTCTTTGATGCAAATAATTTTTGCTCGCACGGTATATGAAATCTTTATATAATCTTACGTAAAATACAAAAATGTAATAATATATATAGGGTGTTCCATTTAAAATAAGCAAGTTGACACCTACTTCCGGTATAACCGGAAGTGCCACCATATTGAAAATATTTTAGCCGGGTTGCCCCCGTCAACAGTAGCATACTGTCAATTTCTATGTATAGTTTTCCATATATAGATAGATCGAAGCTGTTCCCAATGGGACACCCTGTATATTATTCTCAATGATCTAATACTCATAGACGAAACAATAGCAAATAAACCTATTGACAAAATCGTATTCCATTCTGAAGTAAATCAACATACAAATTATACTTATTATTATTATACAAAAGATCGATATTTGTGATGCATCGAACATTTTTTTTATTAGAATTAGAATCACAAAACCAATCACAAATCTAATTATTCCAAGCTCAAACCTTAACTGAAACTAAAGGCAAAGGTCGTCAAGATCGAGAGGCAACGACAAAATAATTATTTTACGAATAATACATCAATTAAAATACATCGATGCATTTACAAACGTATCGCATTAAAAATATCGATGTTTTCGATGCGTCGATGTATATCGAACATCCCTATTTCTGTTTGGTGTTTCTTTGACAGCGGTTTAAAATTTTCTTCAGTTTATCGGTTTTGTGTAATAATTGCTGCACTTTCAGTGTTTTGTGAGACTAGTTAAGATGAGTCGCAAGTATCAAAAGAACTTGAGAATTCGGAAAATATTAATTCTGCAGTTACCTACTTTCCATTGGTTAGTAAATAGAAAGTTGGGTTATTTGTAGGTTAGGTTTAAACTGTAGTAGCAAGGTCACATTCAAAGGTAAATCCTCCGTTATCCCTACTCCCGGCCCCACCCAGCTCTTCACCGCCCCTCTCCTACAAACAATGTTGTCGCGACACATTTTAATAGCGTTTATGAATGGCATATGTATCATCTATAGGTAAAGTATTTTTCACCCTAAATGGTATCGACTTATTGACTGCAATAGAACTACCGGTTTAATCCCATTGTTATACACAATCAACAAGCAAATACACTACAGGGTAGGACTTTAGATATTTAATTCGTTATTAATACTTTATTATTTAATGACATGAAGATAGGTAAATATTACTTGCTATAATTACAAATTATAATCCGACCCTGACCGACAGTTTATTTGCATTTTTATGGCCGAGCTCTTGCAAAACGTCCCAGGTAGTTAAACGGATTCAACCATTTATTGTGAAAATACTTTACCAGATCATTATTTATGCTACTTTTGAGGCCGTACAACGAGTTGACATAATGTTTTCTATACCTATATAGTTTGCTTACATCGTGTACGATAGTTACTTCTTTCCTTTCAAACACAAACTTGTCACATTGTCGAGTTCCATTAGATTTAAAATTAAAAACAAAGTGTTCCAATTCAACCTCGTAATTCACATTCTTACAGTTTGTAAAGTTATTGTCAGATATATGTGACGTCGCTGTTACGTAACGGAGACATCTACTGGGAGACGCGTCATTATACGGAACAAAGTTACGTAACCAAGGCGGATCGTAGGAGAGTGTAGTCTCGGGAGATGTGTCGCATTCGGGAATAAAACATCTGGAAAATGTAGGTAACGTAAAAAATAAGGTAAAGTAAATTCTAGTTCTAGTTTCTAGTTAGTTATAGGTATATGTAGATAATACAATGAAATAAATATAAATTATTCTAAAATCATAACTATATATACTGTCACAAGGTGACCGTTTATTAAAATAGCAAAAAGAAAAGCACAAAGTCTTTCTCCACAAGTTTATTAGAATAACTAGACGAACCTAGAAAATTTTTAATAATTCGACATG
Organism: Polydrusus pterygomalis; assembly: GCA_963969555.1. Lineage (NCBI taxonomy): Eukaryota > Metazoa > Arthropoda > Insecta > Coleoptera > Curculionidae > Polydrusus > Polydrusus pterygomalis. The sequence goes on from OZ018383.1 coordinate 17,213,765, forward strand.
TTTCGAGTGTAGAAACACTCATCATCAGAAAAACAAAGTAAATAGTACAATGCTGATGTTGTTAGCAATAGAGAAAATAATAAGTGGGATTGAACCGTAATGGAGCTTTTAATGGTGTAGACGAGGTGTAAAATATGAATAGTCAGAAGACCGACAAGAATTCAGCATACTGGAAAAGGGGTAGTGAAAAGGCCCTGTCTTGGGCAGAACAATAAATAAGAGAGCAAAAGAAAATTAGAGGGTTTTAACAGACTTTGTCAAAAAGGAGAAAAAAATAGATTTTCGTAAAAGTCAAAGCATCATTTAGCTTGATGTAAAATGCTGTTGGGGTACCAGGCTTGTTACGGCCCAGTTACCCCGACAGGAGTCAAATTATACATCACATTGTATGCAAAATTAATAAATTTAGAAGATTTTAAAAAACAATTTTAATTTTACTAGAACATTTTAGAAAAAGTAACTTTTTCTTTGTTAAAGAAGTTCAACTGCAAGCAGCACGTGTCAGAAGGGAAATGAACTTGACATTGTAAAAGGAAACAAGTGACAAGTGTTTTGGCGGGTTAAATTGAAAAAACCTTCAAGTACCTATGCTAAAAAATGTTATACAGGAGAAAAGCTCAATTAAGGTTCAAAATAGCTTAAAAAGCTAAAAATCACTAGAAATACAAGATAAAACCAATACAATCCTTACAAAATAGAAACAAAAGGGTTTTAATTTGAAGTATATTGCTCAAGGGTTAAGAATAGGTGTCTTAAATATTTGCGTGGCGACCTCTATTGGTAGGTTTACAAATGGTAAAAGTGTAACTTAGTATTTCGACAAAGTAACAGGCATTGGGTTAAGTAAAAAATTTAGTTTATTAGAATATTTCGGAAAGTAATACTGAAAATTTGGATAATGAGATTTTCAAAGAGGCTCTCTTCAAATTATATCAGCGATCATATGCGACTTCCGGTTATAGCGGAACTTGCTTATTTTAAATTAAGCATCCAGTATAATATACCTATGGGTTGTGTGTCCCTTTCGTTATGTCCAACAACTTTTATCAAAAGGTTTTGTATCCTACTTTATTCATTTCTAAGAAAAAAATGGCTTTTTTTCAAATTTTGATCCTTAACAGGGTGTCAACTGAAATTAAATATTTTTTCAAAGACAAAAGAGTGAAAATTCCGGCTGTGTACTTATAGATGTTATGGTGCTCGGAAAATGGAATTTTAAATACAGGAAAGTGGGAAATCGTTAATAGATTTTTTGATGAAAATCAAAAACTTACTTTTCTCCTCCCCTGCTGTATCTAAAATTTCATTTTTCGACACTTCATGATCGAGCACCATAAATGGATATTATGGTGCTCCACTATTGAAATTTCGATTTTCACTCTTTTGTTTTTGAAAAGATATTTAACATTACGTCAAAATTTGAGAAAAACATTTTTTTTTCTGAGAAACGGATGGAGTAGTATTGGAAATGGAGAAAGGAAGACAAAAAACAACTTCCGGTATACCCCATCATGCTGCTATCGCCAACTAGGCTATTATTCCCGTACTAAAATATCCAAATCTATGTAGTTTAAATAATCAGCACCTCTGTACAAAATAAAATCGTTATTCAAAACATTACTAGCGACATCTATCCATTTTAGAATTACCTAATATCTGGGATAAAATTAATACTGCTGGATAGATAAATATATAGTGCTGCCACCTCTACAACAGTAGGCGAAAATAAATCCTAATTAATATAATACAGCGATTTGTTTTTCTTATGTTGATGTCCTGAGTCCCTAATATAGAAAAGCAGTTAAGGTATATACATTTTCATTTTGTTATGCTCCTCTAGGTCGTTGACACAATTGTGTCGTTGACTGGTTAATAACGTAAAAACTTATGGCAGGATTTGTAAGTGATAAACTATAGTTAGGATACTGCTAGTTTAAAAAAATTTAAATACGTAGAAAAAATTTCCTAATATTTACTAGTTAATAGTACCTATCTAATTACCTGTATTTTATATCCCGGGCAACAAATATGTAGTTCATGGTAAAAACGGAATAAACAACCACAAATCCAAGACAAAGATAATAAAAAAACTGAAATTTGCCCCATTTTCCAATTTTTTCTAAAATTCGTTCCAGTGCCAGTAAATCAGTTTTGTCAGTCACCATTTGTGCTACTTTAATTACATTAATATTATATAGGATTAGATAGATATATTTTACAAAGAAAAAAACAATGGTATTATAATGTATGATACTGGACCATTCTGGTTCTTAAGTAAACATTCTTATTCGGCAGAAACTCTAGAAAATGATGTTGCCATTGTGAAAAAAATCTAGTAAATGTTGTATTAAGAAGAGAGATATGAGGATATAGGTGGCAGTTGCGGCCACGCCAATCCTCATAATATCCCTTTAAGCCATATCCCATTTTTTAAGGACCTCTGGGACTAAAGTGACTTATTTAATCCAGCGAATGGAGTTTGTTTCTCGAGGGCTCTGCCCGATTAAAGTAAATTGTGGCTATTTTGGGGGTTTCAAAAAACTGCTTTTTTAAAGTTTCTGTGCATTTATTTAAAAAAAAACACCGTTTTATTCGTCAATGCCTGCCTGAACAGCCCTTCCAAAATTAGATACTAATTATTTCTTTTTAATAATTTCAAAGTTCCGGAAGTGACTTTTTTATGAAGCGCAATATGAGGTATTTGTTGATGGTGGTGTAAACGAAAAGTGGAAAATTTCAACGAAGATGGCTCACTCGTGTTTTGTCCCAGAAAAATCCAGGTCTTTCTCTTCTTCAACGCTTTTGACACATTATTCCATGGTAAAGCATGATCATCAATATTAAAAATAATACCGACATCATTATTTGACCAAGATCTTGGAGCTTTCGCATGCAGTTCTACATTAAAAACTCCCGATACATTTGGCAATGATGTGAGTATTTAAAAATAGTGTTGGTCGACTAAATAGCAGGCACTGAAGATCGATATATTTAAAACTAGTTAATATAACAGGCGCATAATACTTGTGATACGTGTAAGACCATTAAATTATGATATAAATATGCTGTGCATAATACATCTAGGACAATTATTGTAATTTCTCATATAATACCTATAGGTATGAATTCGTAATAATTCGAGAGTCACAACTATAATACCCAATTGCAGATGATGTACCTACTACAATTTTTTATACCGATACAAATTGGGACAACTTAAATAATAAAATTAAAAAAGATTTTAAAATTATAAAAAAATGGTTTGATAACAATTTGTTCACAATTAATTTTAATAAAACAAATTATATTCCTTTTACTTTAAACCTAAATAACCTACCACGAAATATGAATAGTATTAAAATAAATGAGGACATCCAAATTTTTAAAGTTAATAAAATAAAATATTTAGGAATTATCTTTGACAGTAAATTAAATTGGAATTTTCACTTAGAATACTTAATTAAAAAATTAAGAAGTTTACTACCGATTTTTAAAAACATAAAAAAATTTAAAAATGTAATAGGTACATAATATATGGAAATATTATATTATGCGTTAGTTAAGTTAAAAATCCATTTAAATGACGGAATTTTAGGTTGGGGAGGAATAAATAGAACTTTAATTACAAAATTAGAAATATTACAAAAAAGGTTTCTAAAAATTATATAAAGATTACCTATCTTCATCCTTCAAAAAAGTTATATTCAAAAACAAAAAAGTTGAACATAAGACAACTTTACATTTATAACATCTTAATATAATAATACTTATATATTTAAAAATAAAAACCTTATACAATTTAAAAACCATAATCATTAATACACGTCATAAAAATGAAATAACCATAAAACCTATAATAAATAAGTCCATAGGACAAAAAATTTCAAATATTTATGTTTTTATATATATATATATATATTACCAACAAAAATTTAAAAATTGATTTCAATAAAAAAATTTTAAGTCGAAATAAAAACATGGATATTAAGAACAGACAATTTGAAAATATTTTTAGAAATGCTTTAATTAATTAATATTGTTCTGAATAATTTATAGAAGTAAATATATTTTACTTAAAAATTATAAATTAATAATTTTATTATAGGTAATATATTTCTTCAAAAAAAAACCGTGGTTATACTATAAATTAACATTTTTACTTTAAAACTTGATTTTTAATGCACATTTATGATTTATGATTTTAGATACTAAAACAAAAAATAAGATTTGCTCCTAACAAGCTCAGCTTCAGAGGATTGAAGAATATAAGTTTATAGAAAACAACATAAACATATTTATTATATTATTAAATTTTAAATAAACTTATTATTATTATTAAAAATAAGCTACAACCAAAATTACTCGCCGACTCCCGGACTATGTAACGTCATTGACCTGCGCGCCGTAGTGCCGTTACTATAGAAACTAGAAATGTCAATATACCTATATAATAAGTATCTCGATTGAAATGTTAAAGTTTCATTTTGTGTGTTTAATATGATCGTTTGTACAATAGAATAAAAGCAACCTATTATATCCATTGAATCAAAACGTAGTTCCAGCTCCGTCACCAAATGGTTAGGCGGATGATATGTCATTCATGGCAAATGACGTGCTTGCGGAGTGCGTCATGTTGATTGGTTGGAGATAAAAGACGCAGACCAAGAGTGGACTAACTGGACTGCAAAGTAAGGACTTTCTGGACAGGTATAGATAAGAAAAACAATATTGTTTTGAGCCGCCTTTAAATCACATTTATTTCAGCATTCATAGAATTGAATGATTTGGCAAACGCTTAACTTGTAAAACAGATATAATTGGTAAAAAATTAAACAATTACATAAAAATAACAATTAGTAGTAATGAGAACAATGTTTCTTGGGTGTTAAATTTGAATATTTTATTTTCTACTTACTTAATGTTAAAAAAATTAGAATATAGCACATCCTTTACTAAACAGGATGCTACAAAATCGTGGGCGTACAGGGGGACCGCAAAAATACGAAGGTGAAAGAAAATTATAAATAATCCGTATACCTACAGCAGTATTTATAAGAGTTTGAATTCTTAATACCCGTTCTTAAAATTCCTCAATAAACAGCCCCACTATCAAAACATCCAAAGGGCGGAATATAATATGCAAAATGCATATGCATATGCATAAACTATGCCCTAAATTTTTAGTCTTAGTATCTATAGGAGTGTACGAAATCTAGATGTAGCAACCTGTAAAGGACTATTAGAGACACACATTCCTATCGGTAGTAAAATTTTAAAAACCAATTTCAAAAGCAGGAACTAGAAAGAAATTCGATTTTCTAAATATGTTTAAAATAAAAACAATTAATTTCCATAACTATTAAACACTTAAAAAAACAAGAACACTCGTAACTCCTTTACTAGATGTTTTATTATTCTTATTTTCAATATTAATTCGATATTTTTTATTCAGTCTCTTTTTAAGCTCAGATTAAACATTTTTACGAATATAGTTGAGAACGAGGTGGTACCGTCCTGGCAACAACATAGAAAATGTTGTTCACAGTACGACGACTTTAAATTGGTTTTAAAATAACCTTCATTCGAATCTCAACTGGGCCTCACCCTTGCGGAGACGTCCTCCCTCGTAGATCCGTCGTTGCGAAGTATATCTCACCCCCTCACTCCTTTAAAATTGGAAAGGCGTAACCCATATCATCGTAGAAATATTTAATCGGAGGTTTTTACAAATAAGGCAATTTAAAAAAATCACTGGACCAATTTTTCATGTGTTTAAATTAAATGAGCTGTCAAAATTAGGCAAACTTGGTGTATTTCGTCTTCAATTTAAGTTATTTTAACGTTTTGAACTAAAATTTGTCCGTAATAGCTTTAAAGTTGATTAGTAAAAATTGGAAACATCTAATTTCTAGTGAGATACAGATAATGACACAATATAAAGGATTTATTAACAGTGAGTTAACGATAACATATTTTCTGTTTTATGTTGACAATTTGAACGATATGTTTCCTAATCACAGTCCGCAGAAGACGTGGAGGTTACCACTCTTCGTTAGCCCCTCTGTCCCTGAATCTTCCGAATCACTCGATCCGAAATGAAAGGACCAGAAATGTTGTCTCACTCTTTACACATTACAAGAAAGTGACAGACATCATCCTATTACCTGGAACCCTGTTTTTTCACCTATATGGTTATAGAAACAAGCTTTTTTCGCAGTGATTATTTTATACGCCTTGTTTACCAAATTAATAATTACTAAACTATACTTTTACGGCTAATAAATAGTTAAAACATTGTTAGAATATTATACTCAATATACATTATAAAAATTTGCTAACACTAATAGATAACTCTGGATAATTGGTAACAAGCAAAAACTAGGAAAGTTGTTAAGGTCAAGAAGTATCAACGTTTATTAGATTTTAGGGATATATTAAATATATTATTGGACATTTTGATTTGTTTTACTCTACCATATTGCTTTTAGTAGACTAACGATGGGTTGCCCAAAGGTTTATTTTAACAATATTTAACTGACCAGCAACTTTGACTGTGACATAAGTCCATTTATAAACTCGCGAGGAACTTAGTGGACGTTTTTTTAATCTTGTAATAATGCGATCGCTGTTTTTGCTCGATGGTCGTTGTTTTGAACGATACCGAGAAAATATTCCCTGGACAAAATGCTCATATCTTTTGGCATGGAGGGAAAAAGCAGCGAGAGTGGAATGGGAATGAATCGCACTCGATTAGAAGTTGGTAACATTGAGTCTTAACCGATCTCTTTTTAACTTGCGCCAAGTCCGTTTTGAGCAAGCATACGGAATTAAATAATCACCCAGCCAATAATATTTTAAAGAAATCGCTGCTCTTAAAATAACTAAAATTAAATACCTAAAAAAATTACAAATAAACAAAAATTGCAGCTAAAAATTTTCAGCTACTTCTTGTCATCTCTATTTACTACACTGGCGTCTCATAAGGTTTTCTTCTTGGTTGATTTTTTAACACGGGGTAACGTTGCAGACTGGTCCTAAAAGAAATAACATTTTTTGATGATTCGGTTAAAACCCAGGCTAGTACTAAAACATTTACCCTTTACTACAAAAAATGTAGACTAAAAAAAAACAAAATGAATTAATTAATTAAATGTATACTATCAAGAGAAAGTAAAGACTGTAAAAGCTACAAAATAACATTTGACAAATTTGGAAAAATCACAGCCGCACATTGTTAATATTACACAAAAAAATCACAAATGTTCCTCTCTATTTCAAAGAAGAATATTCAAAAATCAACCACAGTAAAAAATGTACGCAAAAATCAATATTAATGGTAAGTATTAGTAAAAAGCCAACGACAATTCAAACCAATTAAACAAAAATGTTTGTCATGCCTGAAATTTTCCATCTAGGTCTAGTATAGCAACAACTAGTCAATGTCATTGTCAACATATCTCTTAATAATCCTCAACCTTCTATGCGCCAATGGTGAATCAGATAAGCTTCTAACAGATATCTGACTCCCTGTTCGTCGTATAGTCTGGACAATTTCCTGGGTTTGTTCCGTTTCTGGACTTTTGTCTAAGTTACTAAAGCTTTTCGAGTGAACTTTGCCTCCTTCCAGTTTCTTAGCGTGAAAAAATTCTCCCCACGAATTACGTTTCTCCTTAATCCTTCCCGGGATGTTCAGATGTGACACTTTCTTCGGCAATTGAAGCATCTTGGTTAACGCCTGCCCCATTTTACTAGAAGCGTTGGAGTCGCTACTTCGAGAACTAGAAGAAGCAGGACTTCTATTTCTAGATCTTCGCCTTGCTTTTGGCGAATAATTGAGAAATATTTCTTTATTATTAAGACTTTCGGCGCTGAGACTCAGGCTTCTCACAACGCCAGGCTGTAATACAAGCGTCGCTTTTATAGGGTTGGCAATATTATCCTTTCTCGGTGGAAGTGGAGGTAAAGGGGCAAGTTTTTTCTTATATTTACCTCCACGAGCCTCTGCTTTCGCCACAATATGACCAGATATACCTTCTTCTGAGGCAAAATTTGAGCTAGCATCTAAGGCGACACTAGATCGAGGAAGAGGCTCATTCTTATTATTAGCATAGATACATTGTAATGAAGAATTCGAATTAGCATCAATGATAGACTTTGAAATATCTTTTTTTAAAGATGGTGTATTGGATTTAGGAAGTCCAAAAACACCTTGTGAAGTGGCTGCTGAAGCTTCTACGCCCACTTTTGAAGGCCCTGGTAGTAGTTGCTTTAAAGATACATTCTTGGTGGTGTAAGATTTGTTCGAACTTTTAGTTACGTTAGTAATTGTCATTGGTAAATCAACATTAATATTCTGAACTTTCTTTAATATATCTGGTTTATAGTAGTTAATTTCTAAATTGGCAGATTCTGATGAAATTTCCTTCAATTCAATATTTCTCCCCACCGTTGAGGGTAGCTCTAATTGTTTTAAAGCTTTTTCTGTTACTGTATTTAAATCGACAGGATTAGATGCAATAAATTTGGATGTAGATGCTACGGAAAAAGGATAAAGTGTAGACAAAGCTGTAGAGAGTTTGGTTAAGTTAAAACTTAGTGAAGAATCGTTTTTACATGCTGTTACTTTACTGTTATCGTCAGCATACCCAATTGTAGCTGGACAAGGAGGTTTGGCACTGGAATAGGAACATTCTTTTAGCAACTTTAATTGCTTAATAATTTCATTTTTCTCCTTTTGATGCGTATCTACATTACGATCACTATTAATGTTATTACTACTTATTGTTCGTTCCTTATTGTCAAAATGTTTACCATGCAAATGAAAACCGTTACTGTCGGGAATATCAAAAAATTCGGTCTCACTGGAAGAAGACTCGGGTTTCTCCGGCAGCTTGTCGATTTTTTTCATCTTGTCGTTGAGAAAAATTATGTTGGTATCGAATACTTCGTTTTCGTCGCTATCCTAAGATCATAAGAAAAATAAATACAATAGGAAGAAATACATTAAAAAGATACACGCTTTGTGTGTAATTTTATAAATTGGATTTTTGTTTCAACTTGTTCCGCTGTGTTCTAGTGGCTAATTTAAATCATGTGAACCAAGTCAAAAGAAAGAAGACGTAGGTAAACTCTGCTCAATGACCGCTGACCGTTACGTCACGACTAGTGCTTATCTTTCTAACATTCGTGAACTAGGTGAGATAGTAAATTTGCGTCAATAATGCATGTCGTATAATTTTACCAGTCAAAAAAGTTTTATTGTCATTTTTGATAGTGATATTTTTAATCGACATTATTTTTAAAATGTTACGGTATTGTGAAAAAGGACAAGCATTAATTTTAAAGTTATTTGATTATTTTCAAAGAGAAAATGATGCCGGAAAAACTGTTTTACCCTTTAATGCAGTTTACGAGGTAAGTAGATATAATAAAGCAGGAAATGTGAAAACATAAATAATAAACCTGAAAAATATATGACAATGTTTTTATAAATACATACCTATAATCGGCTTCCACTTAACTAGGCGCACGTGACCTCCTGAATCAAATCAGTTGAATCAGAGGTTCAAAAATGTTTCAAAATATAAAAACCAATATGGCGGCATATGGACAGCTGATTTTCCATAAAATTGAATGTTAATAGGTTAACAATTAATTTGAAACTATCAGTCATAATCGGGTCTCGTTCCAAAATTTATTTCTCAGGGGTGCGTTCATGTTGTTGCACACGGTTGACAAAATAGTTTTCTATTTCAAAAATTTAATAACTAAATTGATGGAAAATTAGATAAACAATATACCTACAGTAAAACCTCTGACTAGCGACCACCCTTGGAAATCAAATGTTGGTCCGTAAATAGGGGTGATTGTATAATAAATAAAAATTAGGACATCAGAATTTGTCTGCATTTTACATTGTATATAATTTTGAATATTTTTGTATACATTTATTTTAACTAAACTGATGTATATATATTATTGCGAATAGGTACAAATAACTTATTGGTGCCATATCTATGTTTAGACTTTTATAGAGAAGTCACAAGTCCAAAAAATATATAAAATACTATATATATATATAATAAATCAGGTGATGGATTCTCATTTTCCTGAACTAACCACTGAAAGACGTCTTTTTTTCCATGATGAATTTGGCTGTTTATTTATTGCCCGAGAATGATAAGATGCATTGTCTAGCACAAATAGGGATGGTTCATCCAAATTTGGTATCAGCTTTTCTTTAGCCCACTTTCCAAAAAGCTCACAATTCATATTATCATGGTAGTCGGCGCTCTTTGATTTAGATGAAAAAATTAAACTCCAGAAAACCAGTAGATGAGCCAGCATGTAATACTATGTAACGTTTTCCCGAACCACAACCTTTTTTTCGTTTTACTGAGTTCACTGAGTCGTCTTGCCATGATTTAGACCCACTTCCATTCGAAAATACCCAAGTTTCATCTTAAAAAACTGCTTTTCTAAACTTTGATCCATAATTTTCAACATATTTTTTCAGAAACTTTACTCGTTCGCTTGCAATTCTTGGTAGTTCGCACAAACATCTTCTGTTGCAGTCCTTTCTATAACGAAATCCTAAGCTTTTAATTAGCGCTGACAATGATCTGAGACCTATTTCCAAAACGCCTCGTTCCTTCAAAGCATCTTTCAGAGCTGAAAGCGTTATATCGACTTGTGATGCATATAAGTCGTATATAACATTCCTTACATCCATTTTTTTAACTTCCTGTAAAGTTTCAATCTTCGTTTTCCTTGATCGTCGTTGCGTTTTCTTCATTGGTATATTTCTACTACTTTTATGAACAATCCTCTGTATTGATCTTAACTTAGTTTTAGTGCTTCCGATATTTTCTCTTTAATAACTCGCCGGTTTTAGTAGCCTTTTCTTCTTCATTTTTAAAATAATCTATTAAATTGAGAACCATTTCTTTTGCCTGGGGATGCAGAAAACCTGCAAACCAATTTGTACTCGACATCTTATGTCACAATATTTTTAATACTGACACATTTGTCAAAACTAGGGAGCTTATTCACGACATTATATAATACGGTAGTGTTCTTCGAAACATTTTGATAATTACTGAAATTTAGATGTGCTTCTCTCTCAGATTCATAAATAACCAATAGGTTTATCGCGTTTATATTACGGATATCTTTATAATGCCGTTTTAACCTTGGTTTGAGCAAGACAACACTATATAAGTTTCTTTATGATAAGTTCATAACGCGCCTAGTTAAGTGGAAGCCGACTATATCTGTTTTAGAGAGTTTCTGATGCTTTGGGAATTTTATGTCCAACGATTTAAGGCAAAGGAGATAGAGAAGGATGTAGATTTTAAGAATGTACCTATTTTGTCATTCCGTGGTCGACAACCTCACGAAATTCATGAACATAACATAAGAGAGCGTATTTATGGGATGTATAGCGCAGGTAAACACGTTACCATTCGCTCAATACAACTAAACCTTAAAATAATTGATGATGTTCACCATCAATTCACCACTGGTTCATTAGCGGACTGTTTAAAAAACTTAAAATTTAAATGGCGTAAATGTACTGTATCAAAGAGGCGTTTTTAATAGAGCAACCCCATATGGCCCAAAAACAAGTAGAATTTTTAAGAAAATTTAAGAATAACGGCAACTCTTAATTTCCCTTAAACCTGTTTTTCTGGATGAAACCTGGATATACAGTAAAGGGGCTTTTAGGCGAAGTTGGCAAGATGATATTCTTCATATAGTTAAAAAATTCGTCAGAGGGTGTACGGCACTGTACGGTAGATTATTCGACATGCTGGTTTAAAAAATGGATTTGTGAATAATGCTTTGTTTGACATTCAAGTCTGGCCTGAAAGCTGGTGATTATCATGATTCGTGAAAACTTTGAGAAATGGTTTGAATATTAAGATTATATATTAACTATTAAGAATATTAACTTGGACGAATCTGATGATGATGATCCTTACGGAGATGATTTTTTTAATTATTAAAAAACTGTATTTTGTTGGGTTGTAATTTTTTATTATATTTTCTTCTTTATGATTTTATAAATAAGATGAAAATATTTTAAATAAAATTTATACACTAATAGACTAGATAAAAAAATATATGATTCAACTTGAAATTTTATAAATTACTTTTAATTATTTTTCAGTAAATTTAAATTACCTAATTAAAAATATCATACTGATTTTAAAAAACAAAATGTTTCATCCCATGATACCTTTTACCCTAAATAAACTACTTATTTCTGACTATGTACTTTAATTTGAAACGCGCTTGTGTTTTACTTGTTCACATGCATCCGTCTTTATGTAGATCAAGCATGAGAAAAATCATAACCTTTACCACCGGTAAGTCAAACTGACTGAATTAATTTACGACGCACCGTAAATATGGAGAATATGACGTAACGGTCAGCGGTCATTGAACAGAATTTATATATTACTTACATCGCTATTTCCGCTAGCTTTTTTCGGAACACTCGACCTGGTAACTCTCGTAGAACGAGCTCTCGTTAAAGAGCTGGTTCTCTGGCTTGCTATGCTCTCTCTAGCTTGGAGTTTAAGAGGATTTTGAGAGTACAATCCTTCTCCGCTTGAATAACCTGAAATTCAATAACACAAGGAAATAGGTTCAGTCATTATTTTAGAGTACCAGAACTCCAACAAAGTTTGTCAACAAAGGTGTGCGTTCTTTTGGAACTTATATTGTCTACAGCAGGGCCGGATTAAGAGGTCAAGAGGCCCTGGGGCAACAAAGGAGTGGAGGCCCCTAATAATTTTCCAAGTAGATTAAACGATTTTTTTTTATTAAAGTGTTTTAAAAATTTATTGAGAGATTAATCTAATTCTTTTAACAAATATAATATAGGTATAGTCAAATAAAAAAATTATACCAAACCAGAAGTTTTTTTTTTGGAAAATCTTTTGTGGAGACCCCTCGCGTGTGGAGGCCCAAGACTGTAGCCCCGGCTGCCGCCCCCCCCCCCCCCCCCCCCGTAAATCCGGCCCTGGTCTACAGATACGTACCCGAACTAATATCCTCAATACTCCTGACTTCGGAAACGCGGCCACCAACCGCCACAACCCCGGAGGCCACGTCGACCTCGGAGAAGTACACAGAGGCGGAAGACGCCGAACTTGATCGATGAGGACTTCGTCCCTGCTTGCGTCTAAAATTAAAAATGTGGTTGGTGTAAAAAGTTAAATTTATTAAGTATAGGTACTCTAGAGAAGGGCGTTAGACTGTTAAATAGACCATGCCTAATGAATAAAAATGTAGCAATTGCTTTTTCTTATAAAATCGAAGTAATTTCTTGAAAGCCAATGAATAAAAACTAAAGTAATTGCTTTTGCGTCCAGCAATTGCTGAAAAGTGCAGGAATTGCTGCTATAATGCATTTTCTTAAATAATAGAAGCAATTGCTATCGTTTGCTTAAAATGTGATGAATAAATTAAGGAATGGCTTTTTCTAGTGTAGCGATCGCTTTCAACTTTTTAAGGTAGGTCGACCCCTGCATCATTTGCTTGGTAGCAGTCAACTTTAGTTCTCCGCGGCATACACGTGCGTTGCTCTTAATTTTTGTCTTCAATTATGGCTGAATATATGAACGTCCATAAAATCTACAGTCTACGTAAGAATTGCAGATATGATGATTTCACAAATTTATATCGATTTGACTGCGAAAATGTTGAGTGGTTGGTAAATTATTTTTTGACTGATATTGGTAAAAGGCGAGGGGTGCACTGTCGTCTTTAAATAAAATTAAAGGCTTTCTGCCGAAATTGTCGGATCCAGGCTTTCAAAATTCTGTAGGTGAAGAACTCGGTGTTCACCAAACTACTGCCTGTAAGACATACCTACACTTCTGTAATGGATGCAGTTTTGGAGAAGGCTAATATTTTTAATAAATTTCCTACAAGTGCTGAAGCTGTTGTGGAAGCTAAACGGTCGTGGTCAGAGAGATTTATTTCTGTTCCTTCAATTTGTGAACGAATATCAATTGCTTGTCTTTAATTTCTTCATCACTACTATCACTTTCCTCATTTTCACTGAAATCTGCCATATCACAAATATAAGTTTCCTATTTTCCACAAAAATGTAACAGATTACTATTGTAGGTACTAAATAAATAGACCAACGTTGTTGTATTTACGTCAGCTCTTTTGCAAATTAGGCACCAAACAACATGAAATCTTTAATCTGAACAAGTGGTCTAAGCCACGTCTGAACTTGTGTTGAATAAGCATTTGCTACAGAGGTGTAAGAAAAACAGCAATTATTTCAAAATTTTATTCATATCCAAATCTAGCAATTGATTTTACTTATAGCATTTGCTAGTCAAGCAATTGCTTCAAGAAATTGCTTAATTTTTATTCATTAGGCTCATTTTCTTATCGTCAATTTAACACTTTGGTACTGTTGTGTCCAAAGTTACCCTTATTGACTTACCTACGCATCAGTCGCGGATCTGTCATGATGACGTCATCAGCTTCATCATTGCCCTCGTCAATGGGATCGCTGAGATCGCTTAGACTGTATGATTTTTTTAGTTGATTAACAATTCCACCACCACCCTACAGGAAAAAAGAAGTAAGTTTTAAAATGTTTAATTAATAAAAAAGTCATTCTTGATAAAAAGTTGTGCTTGTAAAAAAAAATTTAATTCACTAAGAGAAAATTTTGATTTTTTATAAATAAGAGTAAACTACTTTTATTTTTCATTTTTGACCAAAATGTCAATTAGAAAACTTATTTAGAATAACGTTTGTAATTTAAATCCGAGATTTAAAATAAATCTTTGATTTTTTAGATTTGCCCCATACGTAAAGCAAAATAATAAAAAGGTAAAAAAATTCCTTGTTTTTACAAAAGATGGTAGGAATGCATTTAAAATTTTAAAATAAGATACACACCACCCATTATGAAAATAGAGTCTACTTAATAAAATTTTATATTATTATTTTTTTTGAGCAACAAAATTTCCAATTATCTCTAAAAATTAAAAAAAATCGAAGATTTATTTTAAATCTCGGATTTAAATTACAAACGTTATTCTAAATAAGTTTTCTAATTGGCATTTTGGTCAAAAATGAAAAATAAAGGTAGTTTACTCTTGGAGAAAAATCACGTTTTTGAAGTTTTTGCGAACCTTGTATAAAAATAAAAATTTTCTCTTCGTTCTCCATCCATTTTGTGCTATTGTAAAACCTATCCGCGGACAGTCCGTACATTAATTTATTATGACAAATAAAATGTAGATATACTTACACTTTTAGTAGAAAAAAAAATCACCCAACATATGACTGACACCAATCATAGCAAAGAAAGCCATGCAGCTAAGCAAGTAGGAAAATACAAGTATAACAGTCTCAACAACAATTCATCCTTTTAAAAAATTATTTGGAATTCTCTTCTGAGCAACAGCGAAACTTGTTTTCGCAGTATTTGATCGCTGGTTGACGTAATACAGACGGAGGCATGCTTCCCCTGGGCTCGACGTTATTGGGAAAGTCAATGGTAAAAGTTCATAGGTTAGTGTACGATTTCTTTAGTATAAGTGTTACAATCGTGGAATAGATGACACAATTAGCACCCGCAAAAAAAATGAAAGCCTGGTTCAGGTAACACACGTTTATTTGTCTAAAAACCATAATATTTATATAAAATACCTAAATATAACACCACTAATATTTTATAAGGCACTTATGTGTGATAAAAAAATATTAAAATAAACACGAATAATTTGGCATAAGCCTATAAATAAAATTAAAGAAACGATATATTGAGTGAACTTGGTCAGGGTAAGGAATTATAATAATATGGTAACAATCTTCATTTTTAATTTGCTATAATATATTTAATTTTTGAAAACTTCAATTGCTATATTATTATCTTCTATACAAAGGACGACATTAGAAAACCAAAAATACCAATTCCTTCGTTCAAATTTAGATCGCCCAGTGGCGGCACGTTAATGAAGGGCTCTGGGGCGCCGCCCTCCCTGCAATTATTTCAAACAGAATCAAAAAATACTTTGCTTAAAAAACCAATAAAGCAATCTATGTAAACAATCCATTAAAATAATTCAAACCAAACATAGCCCTATTCCAGCGGGTAGGTTATACTAAGCGCGGGCATAAATTCAAACCAAACATAGCCCTATTCCAACGGACAGGTTATACTCATAGACAAGCGAGTTGCGGGCTCTCAATGTTATACTAAGCGTGGGCGGGCGACCGATTATCCGTCCCGATTCAACGCGGCTTCTCGATGACTTGCCATGACGACAGAGGCGTGACGTCACCTACACATCGCACAACGAGCGGCCACGGTTGAGCTCCGATTTTCCGCGCCCAACAACAGCTGTTCGCGATGCCACGGTAGAATAATCGATATATTATGTACTCTGAGCTGACGAGGCGACTTGTCGATGCCGGGATACCGCTAGGCGCCAATGTTTTGTTTATTTGTTTTGATTTGATTTATTAGTTACGTTTTAAAGTTGGAAAATGTCGTGTAATATGAAGGTCAGTAATTTACAGAAGCTTGTGTTTAGTTCTCTGAGCTTAAGTGAAAAACTTGATTTAAAAAATGCAGGGCGGCCACTAGAAATTGAACATAGTACAAGTGCAATCAAAATGTAAAAGTTTGACAAAGAAATATATATTAAAAAATCCTGGATATGCGGTTGCGAGGACAAAAATTATTTTTTTTTGTTTCGTGTCTTCTTTTTGACGGAGATGATAATTGGACTATAAATGGGGTGCAGGACTTAAAACATCTTTAAGAGAAAATAAAAAACATGAAAATAGTGCAAAACATCGTCATAATGTGGTAAGTTTTGAGATGTTAGGACAAACTAATATTTTAACTTGTTTAAGTAGTGCTTATGCTGATTAAATTAAAATTTACAACGAGAACAGACACGTACTTTTGAAAATAATAGACATTTAAAAATTTTTTTATTTAAAGCCAGCGCCCCCCCTGACTCGCTAGTCACGAGCCGCCACTGAGATCGCCTTATAAGTCTTTTGGGTTTTCAAGTTTATGAATAATCGCGGGCTCTATAGTTTGCCTGAGCATTTTAGCACAAACTTGACCGGTTAAATTCTCTTCAATAAAACATTTTTTTTTGGGCACCACCAAGTATTTGCGTGAGTTTTGAAGAAATGGCTTTTTCGTTTCTTCCTTAGTGTAGAACATAATATAGCAATTGTACGTTTTTCAAAAAGCCACTCAGTATGCAGATAGTATGCTAAAGTCAACATTAACAATCTACATCGATCAATACAAACTAAAATCCTTTTCTCCCATTTTAAGGCACAACATTTCAGTTTACTTTCAAATTTTAAAAACAAGATTGTTTCTTTTTAGGGACTGAGAATAAAAAGTCCACCAATAAAATAAGTAACATCCCCAGCATAATATGCTCAGTGACAGCAAGGTCATTCATTACATACCGTGTAAGTCTGCTTATTAAAACGTCAATATAGTTAAAAAATGCAATGGTTCTAGCAAAAATTATAAATTAAAGACACAAAATAAAATCAGCAATCAACAGTAAAAGGTACGATAATAATAGAGATATGTAGAAATAGATAAAATCACAACAGGACTATAAAACCCTAAATAGTAAATGCGAGTAAAAGGACTTTTTAGATGGAGAACACATATACACAAATCAACGTGGTTTAACAATAACAAATGCTTGGTATAAGAGTGAGATTTCTTGTAAATTGTGTTCTAAACCTAAAAAAATCTTCTTACAGAATACAGCTCACAACCTCTAATTAAAAATCACTACTCTCTCCTTCATCAGTCTTTGGATTTCTTCTGGTCGCCCGTTTAGTTTTAGCCCCTTTGGTACTGGCTTTAACACCTTTTTTACCCTTAGCTCCTTTACCAGTTTTAGGCTCTTGAGGGGCCACCAAAGTTTCATCTTCACTTATCATTTTGTCGCTATTCTCATCTTCAAGACTAAAATTGTCATCGTCAGCGACAAGACGCCCATCGGCTCTCGACTGGTAGCGTTCGGTTTCCACTCGGGGCTTTACGGAAGCCGATCGGGACGTTCCGGCCGCGTCCGGCTGGTCTTGCGCAGTTAGTGATGCTTTTGAAAGAGCCGTTACTAGTCTTTCAGTGCTTACAGACTGTATGAGAAAGAAAAGTTGGTGTTATATGATTTGATTAGCGGGAATTATTTGATTTGAGTTTATTTTGCAAGCCCGGGATATCTTTCTTACCTAAATTGGAAATGGATTTACAATATTAATGATGGGTAGTAGTAATGTAACATGTTTTATTTAGCAAAAAGCTACAAATAAATATTGTTTAATACATTTTTTTTTGAACATTTTTATGGATTTATTTTTAACTTTTAATACGCAACCTTCTTTTAACAAAAACAGACTGAAAAGTTAAACATTTTGCAAATTGTATAATAGTATAATAAAGTACACGTTTCATAAGAAGCGGTTTTAGCGCACGCGTCTATTTTAAAAAACGAGCCACAAAGTGGAGAGTTTTTTTATTGACACGTGCGCTAAAACGCCTTATAAAGCATGTGCTTTATATATTTTTTTTTATTTCACCTTTTATAATCAAGAAAAATACATTTTAAAAAGAAAATAAATCCTTCAAATTTTGTAAATTTTTATGTCTAAATTTTATGTTGGTAATACTATTTTTTATCATAGTAGCCTCTGGACAACAAAAATTATTTTGCAAACTGTAATTTTTTGATTTATTGACCCATTTTCACTACGAGATTCTAAAGTTATTTTAGCGATATGAGATTTGAAATTGGACGGAATACTTGGGTGATCCTTGTACATTCGGTACATATACAGAGCGTTCGGAAATTCGGGAGATTTTGCTACTTTTTTTCGAATTTCAAAAGACGTGATTTTACGTCACGGCATTGCAATTTAGTATAGGGAAGATGGAAAATTCAAATAAAGTTGAAGTTAAAATCGACATTGGAAGGTTAGTAGATTGAATTTTGGATAGGATTTAGCAGAAAATGATAGCTTGAAGCATCTACAAAAGATTGATTTACAGATTTATGGAACCAACATACATGACTGTTATCCACACAGAATAAAAAAGTAGGTTATCAACCTATTTTTCCTCTGCGAAAAATGGGTTTTCTCGTAAATCACAAAGGCCGCGCAAGTCAATGAAATAAAACATTTAAATGTTACCAACATCAAATAAAGAAAAAACGCGTATCGAAATAGCTTCATTACGATACGCAAATGCGTATCGTACTGAGTTTATTATGAACGTGAAATAGAAAAAATCTTAAATATCATTTTGGTTTTTAATTAAATGTAATTTTAAAGTTGTTTTAAATAGTTTTAATGATATTTGTGATTTAATAGAATTTTCCAAATTATTATATCCTATTAAACTTTTATAAAAATAGATTTATAAGCTAATGTTATAGACACTCTATCCACAAAAAAAATTTGATTAGTTCTTGTTTTATAATAATTATGATTGTCATGATTAAAAGAACAACATTTTTTTAAAAAATCAGGCAATAAATTATTTTAATTTTATGTATAATAATACAAACTAAATAAAAAAATAAGTTTCTGACATTTAACCAATCTAATTTTTTTAACATAAAATTTATTTTTGTATATTTGTCACAATTGAAAATAATCCGCATTGCCTAAACAAACTTAAATTAGAACTGATTCTTTTAAAATAACCTACTTTTCCGGCAATCTTCGATATGATACTTTCAAAATAACTAAAAAAATTTTAATTTTGAATTAATAATTATCCCTAAATATTTAAAACATTAATGTAAATTAAGGTGTCATGAGATTTGTAACTTACATATTCTTAAAACTAAAGACCTAATATCGTTGATGTATAAAATAAATAATATTGGACCTAGTATCCTTGAGTAACTCCTATAGGTACTTATTATTTATTTTTTTATTTGAATATGTTTTTGATATTTTTGTTGGCATCAATGAATTCTAATAACTGTTCGTATACGACTTCAAATAATTTCTCAACATCCCATAAAACATTTACTGGCCTTATCTCATCCCGTCTTTTAGTGTTTTTTTACTTTTGGCACTGGTGTAACGTAAGAACATTTTAATTCATCAGGCATATTTCCATATTTTAAACAAGAATTTATAAAATTTAATAATGGGTAACCAATGCTGCCAAATGTTTCTTTTGGGATTTAAGAAGGAGTAACTAGGCAACTTTGACTGCGACATAAATGACATTGGCAAATTGACGTATCCAAATAGAGGGAGGGGGGGCGTCTCCGAGGGCTGAGATCCATCACAGGCGGCGTCTTAAAGTCAGCGACGCGTAGTTCGATAAAATAATTTTGGATTTTGC
Source organism: Polydrusus pterygomalis (assembly GCA_963969555.1). Taxonomy (NCBI): domain Eukaryota; kingdom Metazoa; phylum Arthropoda; class Insecta; order Coleoptera; family Curculionidae; genus Polydrusus; species Polydrusus pterygomalis. Next base: position 17,234,163 of record OZ018383.1, read on the forward strand.
CTGGTCAGACATTCGCTTGTTCCCATCGACGCCATAAAACGTTTTTATCTGCCGCTTCACAATTTACACCATGCACAACAAATAAAAAGAAATGTTAAAAACAGTATAGGGTAGTTTCGTAAAAACAAATAAAAGTGGGTTGCAAAATAAACTCAAAAAGCTGTGAGCGTGAACGCAAGAAAATGTGGTTAAAAAACGGAAACATGCATAAAACCCGAAACCTAGTTGATAGATTAACCTAGCTCAAAAAGCTATTCAAACCAATGTAGTATGCTTTAACTAAATATAAAAATACCCAGTCATAAAATATATACGGAATAGTATGTATCATCTTATTGGTCCACTTCAATTTTTATGATTCAATTGTTTTGAATATATCAAAATAAATAGAGCATATTTTCGTGTCTTTATATACAGTGTGTCCACGGATAGAGTTTGGAAGAGGAAAATATTTTTTATTAGTAGGTATAGAAGAAAAAGTCATTATTTATAAAAACGCCTGCTTGTGCTGAAACTACAATTTCGAGAAGGTATCAGATTTGCGATTATTATACTACAGAGTTCGTAAAAAAAAAACATTTTTATACTTTTTAGGATTTTTTTTCAATTTCTTGATTTATTAAATGAAGTTTGCTATTTTTATTATTACATGTCAAATTTCTTCAATTCATTCCATCATAAGTAATGAAACTTTTATTCAAACGTGGTATCACCGAGTTAGCGCATAGTTCAACTCGACATCTGAGTTCCCGATAACAGTTTCTAACTTGCTGTATTTGGACATTAGCAATAACTACTCTTATAATTTCTTTCAAGAGATCTAAGTTAATATTGAAATTGGTTTTATACACATGTGGCTTTAGATATCCCCTCGGATATCCCTATAAATGAAAGTCGATAATCGTAAGATCTGGACTCCTACGTGCCCACTGATTTGGGACATAGGTACCTTCCAATCCATTTGTTCCCAAAGTGATGATTTAGCCAATCATCAAAAGGAATTGAAAATTAGAATTGAAAAAAAAATCCAAAAAACAAAAACTGTTGTTTGTGACGGACCCTGAATAGTAATCGCAAATCTGATATTCGAAATTGTAGTTTCAGTAAAGACGACGTTTTTATAAAGAATGACTTTTTCTTCTATACATACCTACTAATAAAAAAGTTTTTATTCTTCTAAACTATATCCGTGGACACACTGTATAACCATTTTTACAAGTTAGCAAGTTAAAGAGTAGCAAATACAAAGATTTAAAAAGTCAATTTCGAACTAAGTTAAACTACTTTCGATTATAAAAAAAACTCACCTTGATGGCTGTTTGCATGAGAACTGTCACACCTTTCTGGCCTAAATCTAGAACTTGTCGGTAGCTCTGCTCTTTGGCTTTTGAAATATATTCGTCAATCTCCTGGCAGGAAAAGAATAAGTTTGTAAAAAAGAGTACAGAATAGTCCTTTGTAATAGTAATGACATATTAATTGGTTTTATAACATGTGGAAACTCAGACAATCTATCTATCTATATCAGAATTGTAGGAATGTGTCAATCAATACAGATAGATCACGTATAGGTAAAAAATTAAAATTATCTTATGCAGCTAAAATTGCACGTGGGCTAGAAACTGCATTTAAAAAAACTTTTTCTATTAACTTTTTTCGATATTTTCAGAACTTTTAAATTATTTTTTGGAAAAAATTAAAATTTGACAGATAATGCGAATCACGTGACTACTATTTTTTTGCTTAATTTTCATCTCGATCGAAGCAGAACTTGATGCCAAAGTCAAATTTTGAATAAAGCTATTAATAAAAAAAAATCCCATACGATGCGGACTTTACTGGTAACACTGTATACAGGGTGTTTCAGAACATGTGGGCAATCTCTCGGATTCATATAGATTAGGTGAAAATAATATGATAAGTTCAAATAATAGTTTTTTTTAAGAGCCCCCTCGAGGAGATATATGCCCCTAAAGACCGGCCCTGAAAACTAGTTTTTTATTTATAGCCTTTGAATGGCCCTGTATATTTTGATTAAAATTTAGTATCATCTACATTATAGAAAGCTTTAATAAATAGGTTAATAATATAATGTACAGTTCATTCTGTGGGCCAGGGACGGACTAGCTTGGGCATTAAAAATCTTACATCTTTGACAGGTGTCATGCAATCGGGATTTTTATATTATTTTCGGATAGCTTACGTATTTTAACGCAAAATAGATACTCTTCGTAGATTTCGATAAGTTGAACCGTTTACTAGACCGAAACTAGAACGAACCGAATACTAGAGTTAATTAGATACCTAAATATAAAAGAATTTTTATCGTTTTGTTTAATTTTTACTGCCATACCACTTTATTATCTTGTCGATTAGGTATCTGTCTTTTAATAGCAAATTACTAAATCATTGTTTAACATTGGAAATGCATGATTAGAGAATATTATGTTTTGGTCCACTGGCGAAAAAAATTAAAAGTAATGCGGCTTTCTTTATTAATCTAATAATTAATATGAATGTCGTAAAATTACCAGCAACAATGCCAAGTATGGCATATAATCGATTATGTTTCTATACTTGTAAATAGGAGATTTTGAAACGCCAAAACTGAAAAACTCGTCTCCCTAACAATAGAAAGAAATGCTACCTGCAAGACACGCCATATCAGGGCTATATCACAACCACCTTGAAAAGAAGCCATGAAGTGACATCCGGCAACGCCGCATCAGCTGGGAGTTGCGGATCCACGAGCTATTATTATGACGCACGGCAACGGGCGAGTTTTTATTCTTTCTGATATTTTTTGTGTTTTTTTGGCTCTGTTGCCACAGTCATTGGTCAAATCTAAACTATAAAAATTTATCACACTCTCTTCACCTGCTTTTAAAACACATTTATAGTTAGAGTTACACCCAGGAATACAGCAGGGGCTTGGCATGTTGATAAATAAACAAACTAAAAGAAAAAAATAGTACTTACCTAAGTACCTAGGTATCTACAGGTATCCTACCTACTTATGAACTATCTCTACTAGTGATATTTTTAAACCAATTCACATATACCTTCTAGTTAAATAAACACTTCAATATTTAATAAATTAGGTAACTGTAGCCACAAAACAATAAAGTTTATCCCAAAAAGCTAACTAGAATACAAAAAACACAACTTTTAAATTAAAACGAATAAAATTCTGCCGCCATTATAAGACCCGTAAACAAACCGCCAGGCCGGCCAGGTTGTTGGATTTTCACTTTATTAATGTTATTAGAACAAACTCGCACCAATGGATCTTCAAGGAGTGTTGTCGATGTTTCTGTTTCAAGGCTTCTTTCAAGGTGGTTGTGGCTATACCCTGCCCGCTTATCTTAAGAAACATGATGAAGTCTGTTCAATGACCGCTGACCGTTACGTCATATTCTCCATATTTACGGTACGTCGTAAATTAATTTAGCCAGTTTGACTTACCAGCGATAAAGGTTATGATTTTTCTTAGGCTTGATCTACACAAAGACGGATGCATGTGGACAAGTAAAATACAAGCGCGTTTTTTCAAATTTTACTAATTATTTTTATACTGTTAATGAAGTCAGAAATAAGTATGAAATTTTTAATTAATTTAAATTTACTGAAAAATAAATAAAACTTATTTAATAAAATTCAATATTAAATCATATATTTTTTGTCTAGTGCACCTCTAGAACATCGGTCTATAAATTTTGTTTCAAATATGTTCATCTTATTTATAAAATCACAAAGAAGAAAATATAATAAATAATGACAACACAACACAATACAATAGTTAAAATAAATCATCTACGCAAGGATGATCATCATCAGATTCGTCCCAACGTGGCAACGAGACTGCTAATGCTCTCGCCAGGGATGGCGCAAGCATGTCTGCCCAAAGAATATTGTGGCTAGACCACTGGGATCAGTCAAAGAGGAGATAGATCGGATAGCTTAGAAACTTGCGCAAAGCAGATGGACAGGGCTGTAGCATCTCCAGGCACTTGTGGCCCCTACTTGACGGCAAAAAAACCGCAGCGTTATTACAGCACAGTCGGAAGGACCTAAGAAACATCACTGCCGTAGTCACCGGACATTGCCTGTTCGGTAGACACGCTGAACGTATGCAAATACCAACTAAAGGCTTTGTAGAAGTTGCAGAGATGAAGAAGAGGAGGAAAGTATTCAGCATTTCTTGTGTGGCCTCGCGAGAAGAAGGTTCAATGCCCTGGGCGAACCATTCTTTAATGATCAGGTACCACACAACGGTCCTTATAGGACTAAGTGTGACTGTCAGAGGTCTGCCACTCTAAGCTAACCTAATCAGGGGAAAAGTGAAGCATCGATACATTTTTCCCGTTCCCACACATCATTTATAATTTTATTAGTGTGTGTTACATAGTTTTTTTCCGTTTTCTACTGTTGCATTTTCTATGGCTTCATTCCACAGACCCAAAACTACGTCATTTGTTAAAGGATGCATAGAACTTATTTTTGCATCATAATAGCGCTTACATTCCGACCAAACCATTTCAATAGGAGTAATAGGTAGCGTCACTGTTCTTTAAAGGCAGACAACCAACAATACACGTGCATTAACAAAACATCACCTTACCTAAGTTCTAAAAACTGGCCATTTTTGCCAATAAATATACCGCTCTTTGTCGGTAAAATGCAAAATGTCCGATGAAACAAAGATAGAGATAAATCTAATTCCATCAATGCGACCTGTAAGTAAAAGTCGCAGGGTAATTTGGTCCATGAATTGACAAATGTGGTGAATTTTTGTTGATTTTGTCATCTTTTTCAAGATATAATGGACAGACCCTTTAGGTGGTTTTCCTAGTTTCTTCCCCCCTCCCCACTCCTAGTTTTGGAAAAAAGTACGTACCTGTTCCCTACTGCTTAGCATGGGATGGACAAATTTCCTATATAATATACTGGATCCTTTCGTCGCTGGCGAAAGCAACCATATTACTAGGATTATTTTTATTTCGTAATAAAACGGGAACCTGCAAGCACAATTCAATAATTAGTAAACAATTATACATGGTATTTTAAAAAGGGAAATTTTATACAGTGTGACGAGTAAAGTCCGCATCATATGGGATTTTTTTTATTGATAGCTTTATTCGAAATTTGACTTTGGCATCAAGTTCTGCATGAAGAAAATTAAGCAAGAAAATTAGTCACGTGATCGCATTATCTGTCAAATTTTAATTTTTTTCAAAAAATATTTCAAAAGTAGGGTTATTTCTGAAAATATCGAAAAAAAATTATTAGAGAAAGTTTTTAGCTCACGTGCCAAATTTCAGCTACATAAGATAATTTTGATTTTTTACCCATATTTTGTAAATGGCACCACTTTTGCAAAATGAGACTCAACGCAACCTACATAAAACTTCTTAGTTTTGACAATGCTTTATTTCAGATATGTTTTCTTTAAAGTAGCGCCATATTAAATGTGTGTTTTTCTACAAAATCAAAATTGGCTATTAAAATTTGGTCGCATGTAATGAAAAGTTTATTTGTTTTTGACCCTGTATAAGGTAACTTCATAAAATAAGTATTTTTGAAAACGTAGTTTGTGTCTGAAAGTAATACACCTTAATATTAAGACAAAAAAGAAGAGTGTCATCAGTAAAGTGTTCATTAAGTGGAAAATAAATTTTCATCTCGTCGAAGCAGAACTTGATGCCAAAGTCAAATTTCAAATAAAGCTATTAATAAAAAAACATCCCATATGATGCGGACTTTACTGGTCACACTGTATATAAAAACATTAAAAAAAAGTTCATATAAATGTAGGTCCTTAAATGTCATACACAGATTACCACATTTAGAGCCAACTGTTAATCTATATATAGACCGAAGGAGTATTTAGGAGTTCAAAACATTTATAAATTAAAAATATGTATTCTAATTCACTCTATTATTTTAAAAGAAAAAAATCAAACATAACACTTCAGGAGAATAAGACATAACATAATCATAACAACAGACATTACATAAATTATCAAACTATATCAGTAAAAAGTAATTTCGGAAAAAATCGCTTTTATATGACGAAATAATAAAATATAACAATTTTCCAATAAATATTAAAAAAAATAAAAAATTGGCAACATTTAAAAACACTTAAAGAGATATTTACTAAATTAAATTATTTATACTATTTTTTTTAATTGATTTTATTAATGAATTAAATTGGATTAACTTCCATTTTTATTGTTATTTTTTTTAATGGTTATTATTTTCTATATTACGTCGTAACGTTTCATGTAATGAACCGTAAAAGTTAGTTTGGAATAAAGGCATTTTGAAATTAAAAAAAAGGTCAAGGTTGACATTTTTTGAACGGACATTGTTTAAAATTTTTAAATTTACATGGGGGAGTGAAATTATGTTCCTAGTTTTTAGGGGTCTTTTTGATTGGCTGCCAGCCAACAGCTTTTCTTAAAGCCGGCATTATGCGCTACAATAGCACTGGTAAATTCCCAATAGTTACAACCGGACCTATGCATTTGACGTCTTGTTATGATAAAGATTATGCGATGATTATCTTGTGCTTTGGTCATTGGCTATAGCTTCATTGTAAAACCGTTAAGGACCTATAATATTCATATGAACTATTTATCATGTTTTTTTATGTAGCTCCCCCTTGAAATATACAGGGTGTTTCATTAAGGGTGGCCACCGGCCTTATCTCAGAAACTACTAAGCATTGAAACTTGAAAAAAAAATATTATGATTAAAGCGGTCATGAGAAAATTCTGGAAATTACTTTTAACTTCCTCATTTCGCCGCAAGGGGGAATAATTTAAAAAAAAAATGTAAATTCTAAATTTCTTCGCAAATTCCCGTATTAAGGTATAACTCTAATTACATCATCGAAAAGCTTAGACAATTCTACATCATTTTGGTTTAAGGCTCATTGGCGTACCGACCTTGATAAGAGTTGGGGAAGCTATTGAATGTGTAAACATTAAAATCGCTGTAACTTCTAAACGACTTATCCGATTTTATTAAATTAAAGCTTGCTTGGAAGGGAAAGGTAAGTGTCTTCAAACGCCGTATCCAACAGTACACGATAGTGTTTAATAAAATTGCTAGAGGGCGCAATTTGTAATAATAACAGTTTTTTCGATTTTATCCCGAAAATTCAAATCATACGGTATACCTAACTATGACATCATAATCGAAAAGTAGATGAAATTTGCAAGAAAAGATGTGAAGACCGCAGTTCGATATCTTTGTTCGTTTTAGAGTTATTGCCAAAACAATATTTCTTAATACAAATTGGGCCCTCTAGCAATTTTATTAGAAACTATCGTGTACCCTTGGATACGACAATTAAAGGTACTTACCTTTCTCTTCCAAACAAGCTTACATTTAGTAAAATCGGTCAATTCGTTTAGAAGTTACAGCGATTTTAATGTTTACACATTCAATAGCTTCTTCCCCCACTCTTATCTAGGTAGGTACGCCAATGAGCGTTAAACCAAAATGATGCAAAATTGTCTAAGCTTTTTGATGATGTAATCAGAGGGTTACCTTAAGAGCAGTAACCCCCTTTACCACAATGAAAATTGCCGAACGTTTTGCTGGTCAAACGAAAAGAAAAAATAAAAATTGGTATTTAGAAAATAAATTCTACTTTAAATACCCCATCCAGAAAAGTAAATGACGATCGAAAATATTTCCAAAATTTTTTTTAGAAATTTTTTTTATTTTTAGTTATTTTGTAATATCTTAAACAATTCTTTATTGGTCAAAAGCAAAATGACTTTCCCGGGTGTAGAATGTTGTACCAAACAATTTTTCTTAAAGCCATTTTTCAATATCGGCCTTACTTTTTTCTCAAAAACGTTGGGCGCGTAAATCCACTTTACACGCTTAAATTCACTTTACGCGCCCAACGTTTTTGAGAAAAAAGTAAGGCCGATATTGAAAAATGGCTTTAAGAAAAATTGTTTGGTACAACATTCTACACCCGGAAAAGTCATTTTGCTTTTGACCAATAAAGAATTGTTTAAGATATTACAAAATTACTAAAAATAAAAAAAATTTCTAAAAAAAATTTTGGGAATATTTTCGATCGTCATTTACTTTTCTGGATGGGGTATTTAAAGTAGAATTTATTTTCTAAATACCAATTTTTATTTTTTCTTTTCGTTTGACCAGCAAAACGTTCGGCAATTTTCATTGTGGTAAAAGGGGTTACTTCCTCTTAATATGGGAATATTCGGAGAAATATGGAATTTAAAAAAATTGTGCCCCCTTGCGGCGAAATGAGGAAGTCAAAATTAATTTCCAGAATTTTCTCATGACCGCTTTAATGATAATTTTTTCAAGTTTCTATGCCTAGTACACCCTGTACGTCCGGAATTTCCGGACACCCCAAGTATTTGAAATATCTTTTTTGACACCCTGTGCGTTCTCTTTTCTAGAAAAAAAAACAACTTGAAAACCCATTTTTTTTTTAATTTTGATTGTGATAAACACCGTTTGCTTTTTTATACTTACCAACTAAGGAATATATCTGTGATAGTTTCTGTGCAAGTAAAAAGTGCAAAGACTATCCAATACATCATCCATTTTACCTAAAATTAAAAAAATATATATATATTATATTAATGGGTCCGGTGCAAATTTTTCTGTATGAGTAAGAGATTACGCGTTGTATAAATCTTACAAATACAGTATTCATAAAAAAAGCGTACACGAATTAGAATGAGAGGAAACCTTAACCATATTTGCGTAAAACCGGCTTATCGCATGTTAAAGGTTATTAAAAATGCAAAGCATTGGCGTTGGGCGTTAGTTCAATAGAAGAACAAAAATTATTTTTTTTATTTTATATTAATATCTTAACAGTTTTATAAAAATTACAATAGAAACAGAAAACGTCTAACAAGAATAAATAAAATATAATATTTGGTCATATTATATCTCAGTTTTTCTATTACTTGAGCCAGTCTATTCGGAATTCACTGAATTATATTTGATAAAATGTTTGGATCAAGCTCTTTCCAGCACGCATGAATTATTTCCCATAAATCCTCTGAATTTTGTAGCCTAAAATTTCGATTATATATTTTTTTACAATTATACCCTAAAGATTTTCAATTGGATGGATATCGAAACTATAAGCGACCCAAGGCAGCACTTCCCCATTATGGGTTTGAAACCAGTGGGTTATAGCATTGGCAGTACGGACTGGACAATTATCTTGTTGAAATATGAAAGTATTATTGGGATGTATTTGCTCAGCAGATGGTAACAATATGTTTTCTAAAATGTTAATGTAATTTCCGGCATTAAATCTTCCCTCTATTCGCCAGCCAACGCCAGGTCCATAAACACTTATATAGGTACCCCCTCGGGTACCCCATATACATTTACAGAGAAACGCCCATGTCTAGAAGTGAGGAGGTTAGTATATAGCTCTTCAAACCTGGTATTGTTTGGACGGTACACACGAATTTGTCCGTGATAAGTCGACTGGAACATCTTTTCATCAGTAAAATTAATAACACTGTTCCAAACTTGGGGATTGCGGAATATATAATTTAAAGCAAAAATAATCCTTGATTGTCGCTGTTCTTCGGTAAGAAACATTTTTTTCGCAGCTGGGCGACATTTTAGTTCAGATTCCTTGACTCTCCTGCTGGCGTTAGATTGGGAGGCAGGAAATGCTGTATCAATAACAGCATCCCTTGCAGTTGCAAATGGATTATTTGTTAAATATACCAAAAAAGCGGCATCCTGTTCAGAGTAGGAACGTTTGGGACGACCTGAACCAATTTTCATCTTTAGGGATTCTTCTTGTTCCCAGCGTTGCTTAATTTTCAATATAATTTTTTTTATTTCTATTATACAACTGCGCTACAGCACGGATTGACCATCCTTCTTCGATTCTTGATACAATTTGGGCCTTTTCAACTCCAGACAACCGACGAGGCATTTTTATGTTATTCTGTCAAAGTTTATCTAACGATACCACCATGCAGTTTCAAAATTAATTACACCGACGCTTTGCATTTTTGATAATCTATGACGTTTGATAACCTCCAATAAACATTCATTTAGACAAGCCGGTTTTACGCAAATAGGGCATGTGCACAACCTGACAGATGACAGTCGCCCTGAGGAAAAACATTATGTTAGTTTTATGACGTTGACATTGGTATATTTTCAGGTTAATTTGTTTGTCAAATCATGACAAGACGTTATAATAACAAAAAATCAACTCGCCCTTCTTTAAAATTAATAAGGCTAGGTATCGTTTTTTTTTTATTAGAGCCAGTTTGGCTAAATAGCGTTCTTGAACTTCTTTTGGAAGGGTATTATAGTAGTTGCTTTTGTCCATGTTGTAGGTTAAAATACTTTGTACAACCTTATAAATAATGTAGTAAATTGAAACCAAAGCGAATATTCTTTATAAAACAAAATCCAAAAATATGATACTGGCTACAATAATTATACTTATTATTCGCACCGAAAAACTACCAAAAAAACACTAAAGAACATCCAAACATCAAAAATACCTGTTCCAAACGGTAAAACAGGTTTTGCTTTTCCTCAGGGCGCCTGTCAAATTTGACTAATGACGTCACGTGCACATGCCCTATAATAATATGACAAAACTTACCTCTCATTCTAATTCTTGTACGCTTTTTTTATTAATACAACCGTATTTTTAAAATATGGCTATAGGGTTATTATTTCTACACAAAATACTTATGTTTTATACATACTAGACATTTACCTTTAGATCCGTACAGCTTATCTCGTGCGCAAATAAAAGTTAAGTTTTATGGGTGGAAAAATGCGTTGGCATAGCTCGCCAGTCACACGCTTTGCCGCCCTACAGGTAATTGCATGCGCACCAGCCTCTTGTTATTAGGTTTTCGTTGTTTCGCAACAATCTTTAAATACACTCCAGAACCGGGTCAGCGCCATTTTTGTTGTTGTGTTTTACGTTGTCTCTATGGATTTCTTGATATGTGTGAAGTTAGCAATGTTTATCAGCGACGTTTATGCAGCGACGAATTTTTTTTTGGGGTACGTGTCAATTCCGCCTGTGGCGTTTGTAAACGAATTTTAATTTTTTAGTGGCGAAGATTCAAATTTTACCCCTATGGGGTAGTTTACTGAAAACGATAAATCCAAAAGGTAGAATTTCAATCTTCGCCACTAAAAAATTAAAATTCGTTTACAAACGTTACTTTTCGATGTTTTATCGTGTAACTTTTTCCCTCCGGCTTTAGCAGGTAATTTACTTCTACGGAGTAGTTTATTAATGACGATAAATCCAAATGGTAGAATTTCAATCGTTTACAAATGCTACAGGCGGAATTGACACGTACCCCAAAAAAAATTCGTTGCTACATAAACGGTGCTGATGAATGTCGCTAACTTCACAGATATGATTTTTTTTTGCTATTGTGGGTGTTTAATATTTATGGATTTCTAGTTTTTGTGTTGTTTAGTGAATTGTGTTTGTGCCTTTAGTGACTCTGATACAATGACTAGTAAATACCGTTGTATGATTTTAGTATGCCCAAATAGCGGTAAAATACCGGGTATTTCGTATTTTCACGAAGTATGAAGTAGTGATAGCTCTTGGTATGTAATTTTATTTTATTATGATCAATTTAAACACATCTAACTAGGCCTAGGCCACACAAACAAGTGGTTAAAGCCCGGACCTGTCGATTGTCCCATTCGTTAAACGATAATTTTGAAGTGCGCATGCCTATTCCTGTGTGGTTTTGTTTACAATGGCAAGGCCATAAATTTGCCACTTTCCTGATTATCGTTTGCTTATCTAAAGGTAAATGTCTATGGGTTTATACGACATTAAGCCGAATTTATAGGGTTTAAATAGCTAAAGCAAGCTACTGTTAAAAACATATTTTAAATACATCATTTTACATTACAGAATTAAGTTTTTTAATATTGCTTTAAGGTGGAATTATCAACGTCATTCAATCTATTGCCAACCTTTAACCTATTTCGCGTTATTTTTTCAAGTTTATTATTCTATTGACTAACATATACATAAAATCAGTATCGTCGGCATATTACTTAGGTAATATCTGATATACTACAAAAATATCAATTTATTTCATTGCTAATTTTGGAAGAATTGTATAGTGAAAGAACAATGACATAATAATGTTAAAAAAAATCTTACCCGATATTTTTCGCTATACAATTCTCCTAAAATAAGTTATGAAATTCCTTGATATTTATTAAATATGTCAATTATTACCTATAAAATATGAAGACGATAATGATTTTATTTAAATTTTGTGTAAAAGCTAGAAAAATTAAATAAATATACGCGAAATAGGTTATAGGTTGGCAAGCATGTTGATACTCCCACCTTAAGAGCAAACACCAGTAGCGCATTCGCCATTTCGTTTTTTGATGACATTTTTTTTTGCTTTTATTAATTTATCAATTAATTAATTTTTAACTTAAGAATGGTCGTATTTTTATTTTCGTTTATACTTAAGACCTACAAATATTTAGAAACGTTATCTATGGTTTAATGACGACATCAAGAATTAATTTTGGTGTTGCTAAATTGTATTTTAATTTGATTTAAACAAACCCAACCAATGACAAAATAAGTTTTCGGCAATTAACAAAAAACCACCATATTTCCTAATAATATTTTCCTGTTTTGAAACCTAATTTACCGTAAAATGTTAAAACAAAGAATTGTTAAATGATTCATAATGTTTTATACTAAAACAATATAATTATAGGTAGGTACCTAGTATACCGGGTGTTCCTCAAAAGACGTTCACCCCTATAACTTTTCTGTATTTATAGATATTAAAATGAAATTTTGAGATTATGCATAAGAGATGAGTCTGCATTTATTGGCATACTTTTCAATTTGTTAGCGCTTCCGGTTTGACCGGAAGTGACCTTGACTTTGGTATTTTAAATGGGACATCTTGTATATTTTTACTTATTGGGATTTAGTATTAACATTCTGAGTAAAATGACACCTCACTTCTAATTTTTTGATGTGTTATAACATTTTTATGTTTATTTTTATTTTCAATCTAGAGTGCTATAAATTAATTAAATCTGTTAATTTATAGTCAAGTAGTATATGAAAATTAAAATTATGTCATAATAATTAATTTTCTAAGTTTCACAAGCGTTTAAAAAATTAAATTTTCTTGACGTTTACTTCATTTTCCAAATGGAACGATGGTGGTTCACCGGGATATTTAAAACGAGCATTTTTTTTCCAACAATTTGATACCATACACTCCTATGCTATTTTAAAATTGACACGAAAAAATTTGCTTTAAGTCCCAATCCCAAGTTTCAAAACGTTATGCACTATTATTGCCGCCCTGCCCTGTCTTTCTAAAGAAATATAAAGGCGGCTTTGAAAAACAATCGAATGGTTTTGAAAACCAATATGGTTTTAAATTAAAATTGTAATGCCATTCGTCTATTAAACTTACATTTTAAATCAGATAAAATGGTTAGTTTTACTAGAAACGAACAAATTGATATGCTCCTAATTTTTGGAGTGACCAGAAAAATTCTTCTGAAGCCGCAAGATTGTATTTATTGTATGTTTTATAAACTAATGACATTACAACTTTAAATTAAAGCCATATTGCTTTTCAAACCCATTCCATTGTTTTTCAAAGCCGCCTTTACATTTCTTTAGGAAAGCGAGAGCGGCATAACGCTATTAAATTTGCGATTGTGACTTAAAGCAAATTTTTTCGTGTCAATTTTAAAATAGCAGAGGAGTGTATGGTAGGCTGGGCCGTTTTTATTATTTTTTATTTTTCCGGGGGGCTTATCGCGAAAAAGGTGCAAAACGATTTAAAACTAACGTGTGCAAAATAGTATTCCATTCTGATAAGTCCTTCTGCTTCCGGATTGTAGGCAAAGTTTCGAAATTTTTGCGTACCCACTAAACCACTAAACCACCTAACGTTTATGAATTCTGAAATTATGTTTTGTCTTTTTTATTTTTCTAGTACATAAAGAAAACTAATAGAATTGTGGTTTATTTTATAAATATATATTGTTTGTCCGTGGTTGCCTTGCTGTTATGTTTTAAAAAAATTCTACTTTTTTTATTAAATTCGCTATTTTCAAAGCCAATCCGGAGGCATAAGTTGAAATCCGACCTCAACCATATTTTACGTGTGCTCTAAAGGTATCATGAGGCACTCTTTTCGTAAAAATTTCCTTGGATTAAGCTAGTAGATAGGTATTAAATAAAGGATTTTTCTGTGTACTAAACGCACAAAAAGGCAGTAAGTAACATAAATAAATATGGAGTCATTGATCTCTTTTAACACGATTTACCAGCACTGAAAACATCCGATGATACGAGAGTATTTTTAGCTCGATGTATTAAATAGCACGACACACTAACCAAAGAAACGTCGGAATTTCCTTTGTGGTTTGTGGGGCAAAAAGTTCTTTGTTGTACTTTAAATTGTGATTTAAAATAGAGAAAAAATAGTGTATTTATGATTCATCGCATATAAAATAAATCCCCGCTACGCTGTCAATGAAGTTTTCCAAATTTGGACATACGTTCCGATCCCAGTAACGGATGTTCAGATTTTACTTATATTTTCGAAATAAACTGCTGGACAATTGATTTTCAAAATGCCTTTATTCCAAACTAGCTTTTACAGTTCATTACATGGAAAGTGACAACATAATGGAGAAAATAATAACCATTAGAAAAAATAATAATAAAAATGGAAGTTAATCCAATTTAATTCATTAATAAAATCAATTAAAAAACAATATAGTCCGGTCAATCTAGACCAAAAAATGATAGTGAAGGTACATAAATTCGCAACTAGCTGAAAATCAGTAAAATTGTTCAAAACATAATTAAAAATAAAATTTAAAAGTTCCCCATCATTCCCGTATGGGCAAAAAAAATTTACTCGAGGTCAAAGGTCAAAAAAATGAGTTTTTCGCAATTTTCAGCAAAACGGTAAGTTTTATCATAAAAATACTTCAGACAAAAATTGTAGATCATAATATTGTCTATAAAATATATATCAATACTTTTTTTCCTACGAGCCACCGTTTCTGAGATATAACGATTCATAAAGTTGTAAAAGTTGTTATCGTCATAATATGCATGAGTACGCCACGTATATACATCTCTAGAGTTTTTATACATATATGTTGAAATATTTAATAAAGTGAAACCCAGTCCCTTAATTTATACGCCACTGTAACTTCAAGACATTATGTTCTATGGTGTGCGTTGCTAGGGTCTTATACCTGTTATAATAAATAAAATACCGTTAGTCTTGAGCGCAGCTCTGTAGTGAAAACACGTGTTTATCCTAACCTATATTGTGCTGTTTTGAGTTTCATAACAAAAATGTCAGAATATTGTTTTATTTGTGCTAAACTTTTAACTGAAAGTGAAGTTGTTACTGTTGAACGTGGTATGAAGACATTAATTAATGCAAGTATCGAAGGAGCAGATGAATTATCGGAATATCTCAGAAATCTGTGACAATACATGAAAATTGTCGTAAAAATTATACTCGAAAGTCTTCTATTGCTGCAACTAATAAAAGACAACGCGAGGAACAAGAAGCCAGTTCATCCACATTAAGTCCTCCTCGTACTAGATTACGTGTTAGTGAATCAACTTTTTGTTTTAAAGAACTATGCTTATTTTGTGCCCAGAAATGTAATGAAGAGTATGAAAGAAAAAAATCAGTAGATATTCGTCGTCGAATTAGCCAAGTAAGTACACTTCAATTTAAAGATTCAATTCTGGAAGTAGCTCGGACTCGTGACGATGCTATAGCAAAAGCTGTTCTTGCTCGAGTCGAATTTGAATATGATTTAGTCGCTGCTGAAACTAAATATCATCATGATTGTTGTTTCTTTCTTAACAACACTGGAGCTAAGGTCGGTCGTCCTAGAGACGAAGCTGCGAATCTCGCAATGGAGGAAATATTTACTTACATTGAAAATTTTTCGGGTATATTACCAAGTTCAAATGTGGCTTGGTTATCAGCTAGACCCTACAGACTGGGGTTGGAAGTTGATCAACAATACATTAGAACCAGTTCAAACTTTACTCCCACCTGCGCCTGAAAAACTGCTGAACACAATTTTTTGCAACTGCAAAAAGGGATGCAGTGCTAATTGTGGTTGCAAAAAAGTCGGACTGTTTTGTTCTCTGGCATGCACAAATTGCCAAGGCCGGTCGTGCTCTAATGGTGAATCACTAACAGTGATTTTCACAGGCAGCTTACTAAAATATGGTAGATTTTATATTAAAATCCTTAAACCAAAATATTTATTAGTTTTCCAAAAATCTGCAAAAAACCGAAAATATTGGACCACTTAGCCCCGGTTGACGGTACCTTCTCGTATGTTTCTTTCCAAATGCTTTTCCGATGCAAATACTTTTTTAAAGTTTTAATGTGGACCACTTTCCCATCACAACGATTAAATGGGACCCTAAAGCGTAAATTAGTGGAAAACGGGCAAGTGGTCCCCTTTACCACAAAGTGTGGGGTAAGTGGACCACCTACAGAAAAAAAAATATAAAAAAAACTAGATATATTTAAGATAAAAAATGTTCACAGGCAGCTTACTAAAGTATGGTAGATTTCATATTAAAACCCTTAAACCAAAATATTTATTAGTTTTCCAAAAATCTGCAAAAAACCGAAAATATTGGACCACTTAGCCCCGGTTGACGGTATTTGAACAAAGATATGTGAAATTGATTTGATTTGATTTTGATTAATTTATGAAGGTCTTTATGGTGAATATAAAGTTTGAGAAATTATTGTTTTTTAAAAAAATATATTTTTTTATTTTAGGAGGTCACGTTCTTAAATCTATGCATAACTTTTAATCCTAAACAACTTTTCTTAATAACATTTTGCTGAATTTTCTGAAATAGGGGTACTTTATTCTTGTACAAGTTTTATATTTTTTGGCCTACCCTGTACGCCCTTTGACTTGCAACCATTCCAAGTGCACCTTATATGATTATCGAACATGCACCAACTTTTATCAAGAATAAAATTTTCTGAGAAATCGGTAATAAAAAAAATCCCCATATGTTGCACACTTAAACAACCACACTGTATAAAAAAAAGCCATCCAAAATATTTTAAAATTATTTTTGTGAAAATCCGGTTCTCTGAAACTTTGGTAAAAAAATACTTCTTTTCGCACCCTGTAGACAGTAAGATGTTTAAAGACAAAAAATCGGAAAAAACAGGCATATTAAAAATTGAATTATTCTCTTTTAAATTCTGCATTCAATAATATTTATTTTCATCCGAGCAAACGTCATTTAAGCAACGTAGGTGCTTGAGGATGACACACATCCGTGTCGAAACGTACACATTTGCTTTGGAAGCTACAAGTCTCACTTGAACATTATAGTAAAAAAAATGCTACTTACGTATTCTTTGACGTTTTTCGTCTTCACAGCCTTATAAGAAGCATAGGCGGGGTAGAGGGTGCCGAACACTAATCTGCAAGTAGGATAAACGAGGGAATGAGTAACAGTAGTACGAAGAAATACCCCCATAACCCCCATTAGAAGCGTCACATTAAAAACCGGTAAGCGCGAAACGAAATTCAACAGTTTTCCCATCTTTAGTGAGTCAGGATTCCGAGTACAACTAGACGTCGTCGATGTATTTAAACTGGAATTTGCAGCTTGCTCTGTTGGAGATAACACTGGGAACGAGTCACAACCAACAGGAACATCACCTGCAGTACCAATCCGATGAGATGATTGGTCCAGTTTATGGTCGCAACCTTCGGTATCTTCCCCGTTTCGGTTCGAATCCCGAGCGTTGTTATTGGAAGCTTCGAAATAATATGCTGTATTATGAACTGTCTGTACAGTGAGTTTGTTGACATTGCGCCGGTCCCGTCTTAAACTAGTTAGGCTTTTCACGAAGTTTATTATTATTTTCGGGAAAAAATTTATAAAGTTTAGCGGCTACGGTTTAAAAAAAATTGGTTATTATGACAGGTTTTTAAAGACAAATGATGATTTTTTGGCTGTAATTTATATTTAAAAGAATTATACAATCGGTAGAGTTACTTGTAAACGTGACACCGGAAAAGTTGGAAGAAAACATCGGTCTGTCAAAAGGTTTTAAACAAGAATTAACTAACCAGTAACTCTGATTGTGAGCGAATTATGATTGCCAATGTTATTTATGTCACAGTCAAAATCACGTCAAATAATTATCGTTAGAAACCTTTGTGCAATCCTAGGCCCTCTCTGATTTAAGGAGGAGTGAGTGAAACAGAATACAGGCCTGGATTAAAAAAAATTAATGCAATTTTTACTTTTACCAGGTGCAGCAAAGATTCAAACCAAACTGTATAGTCGAGAAGCAAACGAAACTGGCAGTAAAAATAATAACTACTTGTTATGTTTGACAAATTTAATCAGTTTGCTGACGCGTGTTTCGGAACTTGCGGGTCATTGTCAAAGGAGTACAAGAAGATAATCAGTATATACAGTGTGACCAGTAAAGTCCGCATCATATGGGATTTGTTTTTATTAATAGCTTTATTCGAAATTTGACTTTGGCATCAAGTTTTGCTTCGATCGAGATGAAAATTAGGCAAAAAAATAGTAGTCACGTGATTCGCATTATCTGTCAAATTTTAATTTTTTCCAAAAAATAATTCAAAAGTGGGGTTATTTTTGAAAATATCGAAAAAAGTTATTAGAAAAAGTTTTTTTAAATGCAGTTTCTAGCCCACATGCAAAATTTCAGCTGCACAAGATAATTTTGATTTTTAGTCATAACTTTCTTTATAACTAGAAGTGATTCAAACGTGAAAATAAAATATTTTAACGGTTCAAAATCAACCAAATTTTGAAAACGATAACTTCACTCGTTTCCGATATATGGGTAAATATCACGAAAGTGAGTAATTCCAAAGTAGATTTCGGCCACAAAAAATTAATGTAACATCACAATTATACTACGGTAAAATTATAAACTATGGCTAATAGGTACCTAATATTTGTCAAAATTCATACTTTACGACATTTATAAAGTTTTTGAGCTTTTTGGAGATTGTCTGCACGGGACTGACGTGTTACCACGGGACTGATTAAAACAAAAATAAATTCAAAGAAACTGGTGATTTATTACAAAAATATAAATTAAAAAAACGTTTCTATGCTTATGATGCAAAAAACTGAAATAAAACTTAACTTCTTATGGTATGCACAAGCTCGTTGTTATGTTTTTTTTTAATTGGATCATCGCGTATCTTTCTTCTACGTTCTCGCTCCTTTTCTCGTTTACGACGTTGTCTTTCTTCCTCACTTACGCACGGCCTTGCTATCTTATTCCAAAGTATCTAAAAACGTAAAAACTAATATTTTATTAAAATTACGTATTATTTGGTAAGTCCCGTGTAACTTTCTCAGTCCCGTGCTGCTGAACTGGCACGGGCCTGACTGGCACGGGCCTGACTATTTTACACATTTAATTTGATAAAACATCCTATGAATTAAATATCATGCCATACTGTGTAATTTTCAAACAAGTACAGTGTAACAATAATTTATACAAAAATAAAAAATAATAATTACTAAAGAAACAATCATATTTTTCTTACCACGGGATTGGCTACTGGTCGGTTACAAATGATCCAAACACACAAAATCTGCACAGAACACATAAACTGTTAAACTAACTTTAACACTGCGACGGTTAAGAGCGAAATGGCGGGACGCTACATTTGATATACATGATGAACCAGTTCTTAAAAATTTCCCACTATTTATTTCGAGCTTGCGTGGTATAGAGCACGGGACTGATTATTTTTTATGAGACGGAATTTTATATGGTAATATGGGAAAATAAAACAATTTATTTTGAATCCGGTAGGTAGAATATGTGTAATGCCTAATTAATTTATTGATGTGTTTAAAATAAAGTTAAAATAACATTCATGAGTAGAGATTTTTAATAATTTTCAACATAACTTTGTACAGAGACCTGCCACGGGACTGATATTTTTATCATATTTTTATTTATTATTATAAAATAAGATAATGCAAGAAAGTTGTTTTGTAGTATTATAGAATAGAATATATTTTAAGAACGATTTATTATTGCATTTTTACTCAAGAATCTATTTTTCTATTTTTTTAGAGCAAAAGACATGGAATGTCTCATTTTCATGATATTTACCCATATACTATTAGGCCATTGAACGCGAATCACCATGTATTTTCTATAGAAAGCGCGTAATTAAACATTTTTTTCAAGCCAAAATATCGTCATATTGTAATTTATATTTTCACATTTCGTGAATGAAGTTTTAAAATCCGTATACACAAAACACACTTTTCTTGTTGAAACGGCCATGGACATTTTCTGAAGCAGGTAATGTCACGAAAAAAATGCGAACAAATACTAAACTTATTATTTAAAATGAAACGTCAAATCCAAGGTAATATTTTATTATTAGTAGGTGGAAATGGATATTGTTAATAATAAAAATTTAATGCACCATAGAAAAATAAATTAGGTCCCCAAATAATAAAAAAAGGTCAATTAACAAGAACTTAAAATAAAAATACCTAGTAGATATGTTTTAAGCTCGTTACAAATTTTAAAACCAATGGGGCAGTAGTTAAAAATAACTCAAAAATCAAGGAAGCTTTTTCTCTATTTTGTTTTTTAATAACGAGGAAGCCACTACGACCTATCGTCTCTCGAGAAAATATCAGCTTTAGTCTTAAAGAACTTCCCGAAAATGGCTGCCAAACCAGAGTCAGCTGATCTATTTTCAGCGAGCGTTCTTTTCTGTTCTTGTGCTCTTTAAGTTTTGATTGAGTTCTTGGGAGGACTGGATGATTATCGCATTTTATTGAAGAAAATTACGGTCACGTTATTCAAAACGCAATTTTTGTGTCTGTCAAAACAAAACGAAAGCTATCGTATAGTAATAAATAAAGGGCGGAATATATAATATGCAAAATGCAAATATAATGCATTTTTTGCATATTTTGTGAATTTTATAATAAAATGCATATTTTTCATAAATTATTATTTTTTAAGAGCATATTTTTATGTTTTTGGCTTTATTAAAAAATTTAAAACGTTAAAGGTTTAATGTCCAGTTCGGTACTTATTTCAGGGATTTTCCAATCTGAAGATAGGGGGGTATCTTAAAACTTATTACGAAATCCTCCTTCTTGCCCTCAAAAACATAACTACACCAAATTTGATTCATATCCACGTAACATCACATCATCGCCAATTTTACCAAGTAAATTTTTACTTGGATCACCTGAATCTTTTAACCATATCAGAAATGAAATTAAATTACATATTTTCAAGTCCACTATCTTCTGTCGCTTTTTTGTTGCATAGCTACGGGACACCCATATATAAAATTCCCACAAAAGGAACAATACAAAAAGGGTTCCCAATATAGTGTTTTAATTAGACGTGCACTACAAAGCTTACACCTCGCAAAAAATGTATTACTATTTTCCCTGTATAATAAATACATAAATACTTATTTTTGCTTTTTAAAAATAAATACTAAAATAAATAAATGTTGCTTTTTTCATTTAGTTTTATAATGTTTTCACATAGGTACCAGATTAAGAAAATCCCTCAAAATAATCGTCAGATTATGAATCAGCACGACCAGGACACCAAGCTGAACAGTCTGTATAAAAATCTGACGCGCTCGAGTATGTAAAAATAGCGGTTTTTTTTTGCATTTTCGAAAAGTCGCCACGAGCTTGCGTCACATCCGAATCGTCAGTCTATTGAATGGGAGCTTCCTTAGGGATCCCTTAACATCCCCTCTAAATATTTGACACGCTCGAGTAAATTTTTTTTTCCCATTTTTAACCCTTCCGTACCGCCGCCCCCACCATCAAAACCGGCAGATTAATGTACCTCTGTCATGAGAGTCACGTGGGGCATATACACTATTAATATCTGACGCGCTCGAATATATCCATGTGACTGTTTTGTTTTTACATTTTTGAAAGCCTGTAGCAACTCCCCCCACCGGTGAAAGGGTACACATGATATGACATTTTTTCCTTTCTACCATCCAATCTTCAAGATCCAATAGGTCCCCACGATGCTCGAGTAAATCCCCATTTAGCATCGTGGGCTCCCCTACTATACTAGAATTAGTAGTTACGCAATATCTTTACAAAATATTAAGACTCCCTTACAAAATTTAACAGATGGCGAAGGCGAAGCTAAAATAACTTAGTCCGGTTCTGGTTCTGTAGCCAATCGCTTAACGTAAAATATACCAAACTTCAACAGGGTGCCA
This sequence comes from Polydrusus pterygomalis, assembly GCA_963969555.1. Taxonomy (NCBI): domain Eukaryota; kingdom Metazoa; phylum Arthropoda; class Insecta; order Coleoptera; family Curculionidae; genus Polydrusus; species Polydrusus pterygomalis. The sequence goes on from OZ018383.1 coordinate 17,256,540, forward strand.
TTAATGACAGGTGATGCGGCGAGTTCCTACATTAATTTGACTTTAATTACTATTGACACGAGCATTTACGAACGTCTGCAAATCTGTTCGGTATAATATGCGTATTTAATATAAAATTTTATTAGTTTAGGGTAAAGTGGTCCATAGTGGGACGTGGTCCATAGTGGGAAATGACGTATGCTACGAAACTATTTATCGTTGAGGTACAACTATATTTAACGTCGGTGTTGTTGTCACTACCCGCGTATTGGAATTTGCATAAAGTAACTAAATTCTGAGAAATAAATCAAGAATTTAAACACAAGGGTAAGTAACAGCATAATTTTTGAAGTGAAAACTTCTTTAGGCGCGTTTAGCACTTTTTGTGGGCACTGAATTAAACTGAGCCGTCACGCGTCAGCGTCAGGCGTCAGGTTCGGCTGTGTTACGCTCGAATTCGACTCTTATATTCAATCCGAACTGACCCTGACCTTCCGGTCTGTTTTTCGTAAACGTTATATGAAAGAGCATGCCGCTGCCGCATCAGTCGACGTGGAAACAGTGTGCGACACTTGTTGCGTCTCAGGTATGTTCTGGCATTTTTTAGATTATATATTTACGTAGGGTAAAGTAAGGTAATTAGTTTTACCGTAATTGCTTATTCCGTGGACCTAATTTATTATGATTTCTGACTTCTGTTGAAGATGTAAAAATTCAAGGGTTGTTCAATTTTAGGAAATATCTTTTTTCGTTTGCAGTAAAATTATTCCTTATTCCAAGTTTATGTTATTTTTGAAGTGAAAACTTCTTTAGGCGCGTTTAGCACGTTTTTGTGGGCACTGAACTTGTTGAAGTTTTCACTTCTGTCGTATGGTCTTAAGCACACACAATTTTTTTTTACCTTTTAGCTTTTAGTCATGCATGGTTTCCAAGTTATCCAATATTTTCTTTTCGTATTGTAAATATAACCTCAAAATAATGTTGGCTTGCTTCAACTATCCTTATATTTCACTCTAGCTCTACCAGTTCGATAACTTTATGGAGTTCTTAAAAATCGGCTATGTGGTCTATTGTGGGAAAGTATGTGGTGGTGCATAGTGGGACTAATAATATTTTGTATTTTTAATTTTAGATTTAAACCATGCCGAAGGTGTCACGCACCCAACAAAAAGCCAAATTTAGGCAAAGCGTAATAAATCATGATGTGATGATCAAGTTTGTTTTTCCCGACAAAAGTGACGAAGATATTGTTAGTTCAGAAGATATTGTGATGAAACTGTCGATTCCATTCAAATCAGGCAGCACTAAAAGAGCAGCTTGCCAATATTCTTTTTCAGTCAATTTGGACAAGTATAACATTATTTAACTTCATTTTGTATGAATAGACTTTTTCGGTTCTCGTGATTTGTACTAAATTTGATACCTAATTACTAATTCCCACTAAGTACCAAGGTCTTTCCCACTATCAGTGGCGGAACAACGTAGCCACGGGCCCGTGTGCGAAAACTGTGCCGGGCCCCCATTATGATACGGAGTATTATTATTGATAACCATATTAAATTATGAATTTTGAGTAGGTACACAAAAAAGCAATAATTATTGTTATGCTAAGTAGTTATATTCCTGAACATAGAAAAATATCTGCAAGTACATATCAAAAACAAAGAATTATAATTTATATATACAGTGTCACCAGTAAAGTCCGCATCATATGGGATTATTTCTTTATTAATAGCTTTATTCAAAATTTGACTTTAGCATCAAGTTCTGCTTCGATCGAGATGAAATTAAGCAAAAAAATAGTATAGCATTAGCTGTCAAATTTTAATTTTTTACAAAAAATAATTCAAAAGTGGGGTTATTTCTGAAAATATCGAAAAAAGTTATTGAAAAAGATTTTTTTTAAATACAGTTCCTAGCCCACATGCAAAATTTTAGCTGCATAAGATAATTTTGATTTTTTACCTATATTTTGCAAATTACACCACTTTTGTAAAATAAGACTCAACACAACCTACATAAAACTTCTCAGTTTTGACAAAGCTTTATTTCAGATGTATTTTCTGTAGTAGCCATAGTAAATGTGTGTTTTTCTACAAAATCAAAATTGGGTTAATAAAATTTGGTCGCATGTATCATGTGATGCAATCATGCAAAGTTTATTTGTTTTTAACCCTGTATAAGATAACTTCATAAAATAAGTATTTTTGAAAACGTAGTTTGTGTCTGAAAGTAGTACTAGGGCCTAGGCCGAGAATAATATATTCCCGTATCGTTATATGTCTCATTGCGTAGCAACGGTTAACAAAACTGGAATAATGAACTTTGTGCATGGCGTCAAATCACGCCAGAAAGATGTCGGTTTGTGGACGATTGCCGAAAAAAACCTTTTTTTTCTTGCTTTTGCATGCGCAAAGTTTGAAATCAGATCAGAAATGTCTATTTTTTGAGCTTCCTCATTTTCGATAGAAATAATTGCTATAAAGCTGATAATTTTTTATCGGTCATGCAATTTCTCAAATAAGTTTGAATTAACTTTAACTTGGAAAAAGATTGTTTAGCTGATGCAACCGAAATAGGGATGGTCTAAAAAAAGAATGCAGGCAGTTACAATTTCACTAAAACTGGAAGATGAATTATAATTACTATCTATAAAAGTATTGAGTAGAGTAGTTTTGCGGATATTGCATTTTTTTTCTATATTAATATTTTGTTTTGCATTTTTATGTTTTTGTGGCTCCGCTCCCGGGCCCCTTTTTCACCCGGGCCCGTGTGCTTCGCACACATTGAACACCGGTAGTTACACCACTGCCCACTATACACCACTGCCTGGTTCATAGTGGGAAAAATGGTATATAGTGGGATTTATTAATTATTATTATAACACTTAACAATTTAGGGTTAGTACATGATAGCATAAACTAGGTATTTACCTTCTCATTAGTTATAGATACTTACCATCAGTAAAATCTATATAAAAAAATAATTACAGCATTTTTAATTTTTTTGTCCCACTATAGACCACTTTACCCTACTTGTATGTTTTCTGTTTATTTCTAAATTTAAATAATCCTGAGGAATTTAAATGTTTATGTGTAAAATACCTCAATGTTTCGTGTACTACTATGTTTCAGAAATAAAAACAGGATAATTCCGTTTAGCTATACAACAAAACAAGATTTCAATAGCGAGCATTTTTTTAGTTCCTACGCACTGGAACATCTTTGTCAGGCGCAACATCTAAGGAACGTAAGACGCAAAATCTACAGTGTGTGTCCACGGATAGCGTTTGGAAGAGGAACAACTTTTTTATTAGTAGGTATAGAAGAAAATTTCGAATAATACATTTTGCGATTACTATACGGGGTTCGTCACAAATAACATTTGTAGTTTTTAGGATTTTTTTTTCAATTCCTTGATTTATTAAACGAATTTTGCTTGTGCCGAAACAACAATTTCAAATATCACATTTTCGATTACTATACAGGGTTCGCCAGAAACGACATTTTCAGTTTTTTGGATTTCGTTTAAAATAAATTTACGTAAAAACAAACAACTAATGTTGCTTTCTTACTTCCAATATGATTTTATATCTGGCCGAGTAACGATTTTGTTGTAACAAAACCATTTTTTATTTGCCTACTTTTAAAGTAGTTTTATTATTACATGTCATATTTCTTTAATTCATTCAATCATAAATTATAAAACTTTTATTCAAACGTGATACCACTGAGTTAGCGCATAGTGTAACTAGACATGTGAATTTCCGATAACAGTTCCTAACTCACTGTATTGGGATATTTGCAATAAGTACTCTTATTTTTTTCTTTCAAGAGATCTAAGTTATTATTGAAATTGATTTTATACACATGTGACTTCAAATACGTCTGTCAAACGTCTGCTTGTGCTGAAACTACAATTTCGAATATCAGATTTGCAATTACTATACTATAGGGTTCGGTAAAAACAACATTTTTACTTTTTAGAATTTTCTTTTCAATTCCTTCAACAGTTTTTGTTTTTTGGATTTCATTTAAAATAAATTTACGTAAAAACAAACAACTATTGTTGCTTTCTTACTTCGAATATGATTTTATATTTGGCGAGTAACGATTTAGTTGTAAGAAAACCATCTTTTATTTGCCTACTTTTGAAGTACTTTTATTATTAGACTTGTCATATTTTTTCAATTATTCATTCAATTATTAAACTTTTATTCAAACGTGGTACCGCCGAGTTAACGCATAGTTCAACTCGACATCTGAATTCCCAATAACAGTTCCTAACTTGCTGTATTGGGATATTTGCAATAACTACTCTTATTTTTTTTTCAAGCGATCTAAGTTATTATTGAAATTGGTTTTATACACATGTGGCTTCAGATATCCCCATAAATGAAAGTCGATAATTGTGAGATCAGGACTCCTACATGCTAACTAATTTGGACCATAGGTACCTTCCAATCGATCAGTTAACAGAGTGATGATTTAGCCAACCATCAAAAAGAATTGAAAATTAGAATTGAAAAAAAAATCAAAAAGCAAAATCTGTTGTTTCTGACGAACCCTGTATAGTAAACGCAAATCTAATAGTTGAAATTGTAATTTCTACACTAGCAAAATTCATTTAACAAATCTAGGAATTGAAAAAAAAAGATCCAACTAACTAAAAATAGTGTTTGTGACAAACCCTGTAAGTATAGTAATCGCAAATCCGCTATTCGAAATTGTAGTTTAAATACAAGCCGACATTTTTATAAAGAATGACTTTTTCTTCTATACATACTAATAAAAAAGTTATAATTAAAATAATAAATTTTAATTTTTTCCAAAAAATAGGTAATTCAAAACTAGGGTTATTTCTAAAAGTATCGAAAAAAATTATTAGAAAAAGTTTTTTCAAATGCAGTTTCTAGCCCACATGCAAAATTTTAGCTGCATAAGATAATTTTAATTTTTTACCCATATTTTGCAAAATAAGACTCAACGCAACCTACATGACAATGCTTTATTTCAGATACATTTTCTTTAAAGTAGAGCCATATTAAATGTGTGTTTTTCTACAAAATCAAAATTGGGCTATTAAACTTTGTTCGCATGTGATGCAAAGTTTATTTGTAACTTCATAAAATAATTCTTCTTGAAAACGTAGTTTGCGTCTGAAAGTACTACACCTTAACATACTAAGACAAAAAAGAACACAGTGTCATCAGTAAAGTGTTCATTAAGTGGAAAATAAATTTTAGTGGTGGGTAAAAGATCATAATTATCTTATGCAGCTGAAATGTTGCATGTGGGCTAGAAACTGCATTTAAAAAAACTTTTTCTAATACCTTTTTTCGATATTTTCAGAAATAACCCCACATTTGAATGATTTTTTGGAAAAAATTAAAATTTGACAGATAATGTGAATCACGTGACTACTATTTTTTGCTTAATTTTCATCTCGATCACAGCAGAACTTGAAGCCGAAGTCAAATTTCGAATAAAGCTACCAATAAAAAAAAATCTCATATATGATGCGGACTTTACTGGCCACACTGTATATCACTAGGTTATAAAATCTCATCATAAAGTAGATTTCTTATCCTCAGAATGTTTGTGATATCCGGGGTTAATAATGATAAATTGGACTGACTTTGTCACACTTGTGCACTACTTCCTTAAATTAATAACAACAATGGCACTATTCTACATAAAAAACGGTATACCTATTAAGAATTTAAATTTAAATCATATCTCGATTATTTTTTACGGTTTAAAGAATATTAGGATTTTTTTTATTCTAAAAACAAAATATATTCATAACCATAACCATGCACTCGAACAAATTGATTCTGATGTGCCAGAAACATAGATTGTATATTAAAAAATACTTTCTAACTAGGATTGATATATTCAAAAAAAATCTTAAAAAAGTTCTGTCATTAAAATTGGAATTGAAAGCATTCATAAAATCACTGCTATCTGTTAGCTTGTAATAAAGTCCTTTGTTACAGTACAGATTTACAGAGAAAACACAAAAATGTCGCTGGAGTGGACGCAAACCCAGTGAAAATAATAATATTATTTTTATTATTAAAATTACTGCCTATTATTTATGTTATACTTAAAATAATTTTAGCTATTACACTCTGCATGCATGTGTAAACATCCGTTGTTACAATAGTATTACCCACAATCCCAAAAATGATTTTCATAGTTGGCTGATCGTTACTTCCTCATTTCATCATTTTCAAATTTGTCGCAAATTGTGTAAAGTACCCAGTAAAAATTCAATGGATTAACAGCAAGGAATGGCTAATTTAATTGATTTGATTACATTTTTTGATTTCAATTTTTACCAATTCGTAAATCAGTTGTATTATTTGTCTTTTTTATAAAAAAAAATATGGCAAAATTAATATTTGCTGTCAATCGGAGAAAAAAGCTTTTTTACCTTGTCAATCGATAAATCATTTTTATATCACAGATATATCACCACGGCGTCCCCCCATATGTGGACAATAACTCTGACTTCCGGTTTATCCTTCTGCGACATTCTACGGTGCCTTTTCACTATTTTAAACCCTTAAATATTTTTTTTATAACGAAACTAAAAATAAAACCTTCTACCGCATTACACTCAACGAAAACTCTATGTTGTGCCAGACAATCCTGCCTACAGTGCCTACATCTCCGTCGGAGATGTGTGAAGTTTTGGCAACAAATCAAAAGTTGTGTTCAATTATTTATAGACTATAATAAACATACTTTGTAATGTGGATGTAATTATTCAAAAATATAGTGAAATAAATAAATAGGAATAATAATTGTTCCGCCCCTATACCCTTGCATTCTTTAGTATACCGGGTGGTTCAAAATTTGCTACTCTAATTTATTGATTCTATTAAGTTTACATCAAAATTATCCTAGACTTCTTTGACGGTGCTTGTATTATGGACTGGCCCACCAAATGTTATTAAGCCAATTAAGGTTATTGAGTAACTACTCGTAAACTTCTTAAAAATTAAGTAAGGCTGATATACAGGGCGTCCCAAAAGGTATGATCAATAATTTGGGATCGACTGCATTAGTTAAAAATAAAGTAAGTTTTCTAGATAAATTTATTCAGAAATAACTTCATCAAATCACAGCTTATCTCGTGCGCAAACAACTTTTGTTGTTGTGTTTTAGGTTTCCTCTTGTTGTTTATTGTGGGTGTGTAATATTTACGGATTTCTAGTTGTTGTGTAGTTTAGTGAATTGTGTTTGTGCTTTTAGTGACTCGGATTGAAATATAAACAATCACTGGTAGCAGCCGTTGTAAGTATGATTTTAATATGCCCAAATAGTGATGTATCTTGATATATAACTCTGTTTTATTATGATCAAATTAAACACATCAAACTAGGCCTATAGGCTACACAAACAAGGTTTGAAAATAAAGAAAAACACACACCAAGACAGATTATCCCGATGCATGTTTTGGTATATTTTATTTGCAGCCCTGCAATCTAATTAGGTACGCCTATTTTTCGGGCAATATATGGTTTTAAAAAATCCAAGGGTGAGTAAATTATTATTTTATTTGACTTGTTCTCTTCTTTTTTGAAATAAAAACACGACGACGAATAATTTTTAAACTAAGTTTAGAAAGAAACCCTTAAAAACAATTTTCTATCCTTGAAATCTGATATGTTTGCAACTACTAAATGCCAGAAATTACTACCTTATTTCCTAACTTGATCAAAAATTGAGAAGATATTACAATTTTTTGGCAAGAATTTGGGGCAAATTTTAGCTGTTTACACGTAAAAATAAATTGAAGGTCAACTTTCATAATTTTTCGAGTAAGAACTTAAATTTTTAAGCCCGGACTAGTCTATTTTCCCATTCCTCAAATGATAATGTTGCAGTGCGCATGTCTAATCGTGTGTAGCTTTGTTTACATGCGTGATTATTGTTTGCTTGTCTAAAGGTAAATATCTATGGTAGTAATGGGTTATTGATATTTTACTTAATAGTTTTATTTAACGTTGAATCGTTCTAAAGTATTTAAATTGTTTGTTTTATTGCATAAATAAATTATAAATGAATATTATTTATTAGTGTCCGACCAAAACAAGATTTTCAGTTTCGGCCGAAACAGAAACCGAATCTTCGGCCTTGGTCTCAGTTTCGGCCGAAACCGAAACTTATTTCTACATGTTAAAAATTTTATTGTATGCTGAAATTTAATTCATTTTATATAGGACGAGATCGATCTTGGGAACGGAGTGAACTCTTCCCACTAAAAAAATCTATTTATATAGACAACACTGCCTACGGAACCCACCCAAAGTTAGCCGAACGGTGCGCGACAATTCACGAACACTGAGTTTCGGCATGGCCGAAGGTTCGGCCGGTTTTTGGCCGAAACTGTCACCGAAACTAGATTTTTTTGGCCAAAACTTTTTTTTGTAAAATATGTCAGGTTTTTCTAATTTGACTTAAAAGTATATTTTTTTAACGTAAAAAAATGTTATGTCTATTTTCACCCCACTGCCCCTATTTCTCGCCACATTTCTTAAATATCGACATTTTTTAGGCTCCTTTTAGACTGGGATACTGTATGCGGGATACAGTATCTCGCATACCGAAATTCGGAATGTACTTTTTTTTATCTTGTGTTATTCCGAAATTTAGTATCGCGATTCTGTATCCGAGAAAGCGCCCGTCTAAACGCTTCGCTTAAGCGCTACGTTAAATGTGTATCCGAGATTCCGGTATCCGAGATACAGAATCCCAGTATAAAAGGAGCCTAAGACCACAGTTTTATTTCACGTAGAAAGTTTACCAAAATATTTAAATTTTAAATTTGTATCTACAAAGGTTTCGAAAATATTTAGAAAAAACCATCTTCAGAGTACCCTCTTTAGGGTGCTGTAGCTTTATAGTAAGTGGACATAGGACCCAATTTTATATAAAGTTCTTACTTTGTTTTTAACTAATCTACTCAATCCCAAATTATTGAGTATTCAAGAAAAATGATTGATTACACTAATTCTGTTAATATTTGTTTCATTCAAAACAAAAGTTTCCTCTTCGTGTTTCAAAACTTTTATTAATCTCTGATGATTTTGATCTAGTAGGTACAGTTGACGACAGATAATTTCGTACACTAAACTGTGACACTGTAAATGCAACTCTTTTACCTTTATTACCTTTGTAACGTGTTAATTATTATCATAATATCTGTCAAAGTATTGTCATTATCTTATTTGATTTAAAAATGCCTTATTTAAGTATTATTGAAAAAGCAAGAATAATATGTTTAGTAGAAATAGGATAGATAGTCTTATGGAAAAATAGCTGATCATTTTAGAGTACCTAGAAGTACTACTGTTCAAGGAGTTGTAAAAAAATGGCGCTATCATCAACTACTTGAAAGGTCTGTTGGGTCTGGTTTAAATAATAGAAAATCATCAAATGAAGACCGAAATTGGGTGAAGTATTTAAGGCAAAATCCATTTGAAACTGCAGTATCCGCTATGCACATTACAGGAGTCCCTGCTTCATTTAGAACTGCGCAACGCCGAGTAAGACAATGTTCCGAATTAAGAAATCGAGCAGCTGCATCCAAACCGTTTTTAAAAAATAGTGACAATGAACAAAGAATTGGGTTTGCTATGCAATATTTACCAGAAAATGATTTTTTTTTGGCAAAATGTTATCTTTTCCGGTGAAAAAACTATTCACTCTAAATATAATGGAAGGATTTGAGTATATAGACCATGCACCAAATTCCCGATATGATGAGAAGTATACTCAAGAAAAGCAAACCAGTGGACGTTTCTCCGTTAATGTAGGGCATGGATAGGTGTTTCAGTGCAGGTGTATGCTGGAATATTGGTGAAACACTAAACAATAATATATATCTTCAGATTTTGGAAAGGTTTTTCGTCCTTCTGCCGCAATAGTTCTTGAAGGAAATAACTTTATATTTCAGCAGGATAACTGCCCTGTGCATACTGCAAGAAATATAGGAAACTGGTTTAGACAAAACAACGTAACATGTCTGCCTTGGTGCTCAAGAAGTCCTGATTTAAATCCAATTGAAAATGTTTGGGGATTGATGGTAAAAAAATGTACAAAATAAATTTTAAACCACTGAATGAAATAGAGCTATTTGATAAAATAGAAGAAATTTGGGAAGGGCTAACTCCGGATTACACCAGAAGTATTACTTTGTCAACTCAATGCCAAGAAGATTACGATTAGTGTTAGAATCCAATGGCGCAGCAATTAAATATCAGTATTTTGTTTGTCGTTTGTTAATAAATTTACCCTTTTTGGCTTTATACTTTTGTAGTTTTCCTGGTATTATTTTATAATTTTCTTATTTCGCGGCTGTAATTTAAACACAAAAATATTTCTAAATAACCATTATTACTTATGGTAAAAAATCGTACATACAATAATTTACAGCTATGTATATAGCTGGTGTTCTATCCAGGTATAAGCAGCAAGGTGAGAAACCCGTTTTACCCAATTTTGTTGTAAGTGAGTTATGTATGGGTGGAGTGTACGTATTTATATGTCGTCAACTGTACCTACGCCCATGATAAAAATTGACAGTAATTAAAGAAAAAACATCTACTGAGTACAACCTAGCGTGAGCGAGACAATGAATACATACATATTCTAACTTGCAATACATAAATCATTCATTGATTGATCTTATAAGCCAAATAAGAAATCCTACTTTTGGCACACTTTTATATAGGCATGTATATGTTTTCTTTTCTTATACAGGGAGGTTAAAAATATTTTAGAGTTAACACAATTTATATATTACCAGGACACAGCATATACCGACCCTTGGTTAATGGACTATCGTCCCATATTATAGTTCTACACACCGTTCTTAAGATACGACACCTGAAAGGACAGGGCGGTAAAGTGCAAAAAAAGTAAGGTTTTAGCAGTGGTAGCATGAGCATGCGCACTTGTATATTTTAGTAATTCAGTAGTAAATTAAAGAAATCGTCCATGATATAAATCAACAGAAAACATAAAATCATGTTACTCCGACACTGGCAGTCAGGCGACTCAAGATTTATTGGTGTATTCGTAACAACGATCACCGTTTCATATTATTAAATATTTATGTGATAGGAAGAGACAGAATAGTAACCGGGAGAACTTAGCGCACGATCTGGACAAGCCCGATACCGTGAATAAAGCTGGGTTGCCAGATTTAACAAAATTATCGATTTTATCAAGATTTCTTTAAACATACTTATCGCTTCGTAAATTTACTTTAAACGATTGGTATTATTTTATACCGTGCGAGCAAAAATGATTTGCATCAAAGAGGGCCTTGCATCTAAGGACGTAATGCTTAGCCGTAGAGCTTAATATCTGGTGTCAGTAACTATCTGAATTAACAATCAATTAATTATTCCGTCATATTTGACAGTCGTTACAAGTAATTTGATTCATCGCTAATTTTTCCAATTTCTTGAACACTTCACACAATGGGCTTTACGGAACAGCACAAAACATTTATGGTTGAAGCGTATTTTCGAAAGGGGGTTAGAGTAAATGGTGAGTGGCAATACAATACGGGTTTGTGCATTTTTGCAAGCCATTATGCTAATAAACCATTAGGACCCCCGTACAAGTTTGAAACATGGTACAAGAACTTAGTCCTGTCTCCGTCGTCGACATCTTAACGTAAAATAGACCAGACTTCAACAGGGTGCCATAAATGACAGGTGACTTAGCCACGACGATGCCGCGTGTTCTTAGAGCAATTTGACTTTACTATGAAAACAGAATAATTGACTAATAAAACTTGTCCTGCAAACAGTTTTGACCGCCCTGTACACTACGGTAGGCGTATACAGTAATTTTTTTTTGCAAAATGGTGATTTTAATTAAACACGTGGGCAAGGAACAATCAATTATTAATAAATAAATAATGATTTGACGGTTCTAACTGTTATTTTGCTATTCGACGGTGATGTAAATCAGTGGCGGGTTATATAACTATTGTAATTTTGAATATACCTAACTAGGTTGGCTTAAATCGACGTATTTTACACGTCGGAAGTTTGCCATCTAACGTTGTAGGTACAGTTGTATTCATAAAAAAAGCGTACAAGAATTAGAATGGGAGGTAAGTTTTGTCATATTTGCGTAAAACCGGCTTGTCTAAATGATTGTTTATTGGAGGTTATCACACGTCATAGATTATCAAAAATACGAAGCATTGACGTCGTTGTAATCAATTTTGAAAATGCATGGTGGTAACGTTTGATAAACTTTGACAGAAGAACTTAAAAATGCCTAGTCAGTTTTCTGAAGTTGAAAAGGCTCAAATTGTATCAAGAATCGAAAAAGGATGGTCAATCCGTGCTGTAGCGCAGTTGTATAATAGAAATAAAAAAACTATATTGAAAATTAAGCAACGCTGGGAACACGAAGAATCCCTAAAGAGGAATATTGGTTCAGGTCGTCCCGAACGTTCCAACCCTGAACAGGATGCTGCAATTTTGGGATATTAAGAAAATAATCCATTTGCAACTGCAAGGGACGCTGTTATTGACACAGCATTTCCTGCCTCCCACCAGCAGGAGAGTCACGGAATCTGAACTAAAATGTCGCCCAGCTGCGAAAAAAGTGTCTTACCGAAGAACAGCGACAATCAAGGATTATTTTTGCTTTAAATTATATACCGCAATCCTCAATTTTGGAACAGGGCCATTTTTACTGATGAAAAGACGTTCCGGTCCACGGACAAATTCGTGTGTACCGTCCAAACAATACCAGGTTTGAATAGCGATATACCTACTAACCCCCTTACTTCTAGACACGGTCGTTTCTCTGTACTTAAATGTATGGGGCTGGATAAGTGTTCATGGGCCTGGTGTTTGCTGGCGAATAGAGGGAAGATTTAATGAAGGAAATTACATTAACATTTTAGAAAACATATTGTTAGCATCTGCTGAGCAAATATATCCCAATAATACTTTCATATTTCAACAAGGTAATTGTCCAGTCCACACTGCCAACGCTGTAACCCACTGGTTTCAAACCCATAATTTGGAAGAGCTGCCTTGGGTCGCTTATAAGTAGTCCTGATATCAATCCAATTGAAAATATTTGGGGTATAATCGTAAAAAAATTATATAATCGAAATTTTAGGCCACAAAATTCAGAAGATTTATGAAAAATAATACATGCGTGCTGGGAACAGCTTGATCCAAATATTGTATCAAATATAATTCAGTCAATTCCGAATAGATTGGCTCAAGTAATAGAAAAACATCAGGGATATATGACCAAATATTAGATTTTATTTAAATTAATTAAACGTTTTGTTTTTATTGTAATTTTTATAAAACTGTTAAGATATTATATATTATGAAATAAAAAAATTAATTTTTGTTATTCTATTGAACTAACGCCCAGCGCCAATGCTTTGCATTTTTAATAACCTTTAACATGCGATAAGCCGGTTTTACGCAAATATGGTTAAGGTTTCCTCTCATTCTAATCCGTGTACGCTTTTTTTATGAATACAACTGTACGCGTATTTTCCCAATACCCTGTATATTTATTTTTTTAAATTTCTTGACTATTGCAATAACTTTCTATCAGCGACCTCTACATATAGGCCTAATTTAATTACAACCATATTAGAAAAATTGTTAATGTTGCAAGTTGACCTTACAAAGTTTAAGAACCTTTAAAATCAAACCCATATAGTTTCACAGTGTAAACTTCTCTATTAGGCGACTATTTCATGGTACTTTCGCTAATATACCATGGATGGCGGTATCAAAAGCAATTTAAACCCTGAGCAAGAGCATGGTACCACTGCGATCTTACTATTTATGGTACGATGATGGTCATTGGCACAAAAGAAATAAAAGCAAACCCACACATGGCAATTCAGGCAGCTAATTTTATAGTAAATAACACGGGTGTCCCAAAAATATAAAAGAGGCTGGTCATGTACAGTTGACGACAGATAATTTCGTAAGTACACTAAACTGTGACACCGTAAATGCAACTTTTTTTTACCTTTATTATCTTTGTAACGTGATAATTGTTATTACGATATCTGTCATCTGTCAAAGTAGGTATTGTCATTATTATCTTATTTGATTTAAAAATGCCTCATTTAAATATTATTGAAAAAGCAAGAATAATATGTTTATTAGAAATAGGGTGGTCTTATGCAAAAAAAGCTGATCATTTTAGAGTACCTAGAAGTACTGTTCAAGGAATTGTAAAAAAGTGGCGCTATCATCAAACACTTGAAAGGTCTGTTCGGCCTAGTTTAAATAATATAAAATTATCAAATAAAGAAGACCGAAATTTGTTGGAGGCAAAATCCATTTAAAACTGCAGTATCCGCTATGCACATAACACGATTCCCTGCTTCACCTAGAACTGCGCAACGCCGAGTAAGACAATGTTCCGAATTAAGAAATCGAGCAGCTGCATCCAAACCATTTTTAAAAAATAGTGATAAGCAACAAAAATTGGGTTTGCTATGCAATATTTACCAGAAAATGTTTTTTTTTTTGACAAAATGTTATCTTTTCCGATGAGAAAACTTTTCAGTCTACATTATAATGGAAGGATTCGAGTACATATATAGTAGACCACCAAATTCCCGATATGATGAGAAGTATAGTCAAAAAAAGCAAACCAGTGGCCGTTGCTCCATTAATGTGTGGGCATGGATAAGTGTTTACGGCGCAGGTGTATGCTGGAATATTAATGGAACACTAAACAGTAATATCTTCTATCTTCAGATTTTGGAAAATGTATTTCTTCCTTCTGCCGCGCGAGTTTTTAAAGGAAATAACTTTATATTTCAGCAGGGTAACTGCCCTGTGCATACTACAAGAAATATAGGAAACATGGTTTAGACAAAACAACGTAACATGTCTGCCGGTGCTCAAGAAGTCCTGATTTAAATCCAATTGAAAATGTTTGGCGATTGATGGTAAAAAATGTACATCGTTTTTTTTAATAGATAGAGTGATTCAAGGGGAAGGTTTTTGTGTATAACTAGCGACCCGCCCCGGCTTCGCACGGGTGCAATTTCAGAAAGTGGCATGCCGGGTACTAATATATCGGGTTTGTTCCGGTTTGTATTTATACCAGCGGGTTGCAACGCATGCCGGGTACACGCTAGTTATTTGATAAAATAGAAGAAATTTGGGATTACACCAGAAGTATTATTTAGTCAATGCCAAGACGATTACGATTAGTGTTAGAATCCAATGGCGCAGCAATTAAATATTAGTATTTTGTTTGTTGTTTGTTAATAAATTTAGATACTTACCCTTTTTGGCTTTACACTTTTGTAGTTTTCCTGATATTATTTTATAATTTTCTATTTCGCGACTGTAATTTAAACACAAAAATATTTAGAAATAACCATTATTACTTATGGTAAAAAATCGTAGGTACATACAATAGTTTACAGCTATGTAATATAGCTGGTGTTCTATCCAGGTATAAGCAGCAAGCTGAGAAACCCGTTTTACCCAATTTTGTTGTAATTGGGTGGAGTGTACGAACTTATAATATGTCGTCAACTGTATAGTCGTATTCACAAAAAACACACAATGAGAGGTGCGATTTGTCATTTGTCATATATTTTGTCATGGCGTCTCATGTGTCACCTCCTATATTAAAGTCAAATTAATCTCGCCCCATCACCTGTCATTAATGGCACCCTGTTGAAGTCTGGTATATTTACGTTAAGCGGTTGGCTACAGAAACAGAATCGGGCTAAGTTCTTTTACTTTCGCCTTCGCAATCTGTTAAATTTTTTAAGGGAGTCCTAATATTTTGTAAAGATTTACATAGGTACCAATTTTATTACCTATTTATAAACTAAAATATTGACAGACCTGTACCTACCAAAATAAGTATGTAAAAATATTATAAAACTAAAGCAAAAATAGGTATTTATTTATTATATAAGGAAAAAGTACCTAATACATTTTTTGCGAGATGTAAGTAAGCTTTATGGTGCACGTCTAATTAAAACACCATATTGAGAACCCTTTTGTATTGTCACCTACTTTTGTGGGAATTTAATATATGGATATATAATATATAGGGTGTCCCGTAAATAAGGGGCTATACAGCAACAGGAGATAGGAGTAGAAAATATGTAAATTAATTTAATTTCTTATAGGGTTAAAGAGATACAGGGTGATCCAAGTAAATATTTACTTTATAAAATTGGCGATGATTTGATGTTAAGCGGATATGAATCAAATTTTGTGTAGTTAAGTCTTTAAGGGCAAGATTAAGGAGCTTCCATAATGAGTTTAACACCTCCTATATAGAGAACGCCATCAGCTACACAATATGAGTTTGATAAATTTCTCGCATACCTATATCTTTTTTCTCTAACATTTCTGACCACTTTACCTCAAATTATGAAAGAGGGATCTTTTATAATAAAATGAAAGATGGAGGTTTGGTTTTCTAGGTTATAATGATTGTTTGTGTATTTCGGCGATAGGTATTTCCATTTAAATATTGGCATGTATGTGTAGGTAGGTACTTAGTTATAGGTAGTTCAGTAACATTTTTTTTAATCTGTTTTGAGGGTAGTTACAGATAAAAACCATACTTACAAAAAATATTATTGAATCTAGAATTTTTATACAGTTGGGTTTCTATAAAACTACCTACCTACACATAATTCCTCTGATAAAAATAAATACTTAATAGAGGTTGATAGAGTTGGGTTTTCTTTAAATAAAGGAAACATTGCACAATGTGACAATACAAGGCAAAAATCTTATTTTAAACTCGTTTTTATTGACATATTAATATCCGAGGACAAATAATCTGAAATAGCTAATCAATTTTTGTTTACAAAAAGGACATGTAAAAATACTACCAAATCGATTGAACTGAATAAAACAGCCAATAATTTACATCAAAAAGTATTGTGACGGCAGAAAATCAAATGTTAAAGGTGTTTTTCAATAAATATTTTGTAGTAGTATCGTTGTAAACAAAGAAAATCGACGCAATAAACCACACTTAAATAAATTATAATAAAGGAATTTAAGTACTTACATTACTAGTCTACTGATTATTGAAGAGATCATTGTGTTACTTTACTTTTTAAACTTTACGAGACAAACACTAAGGTTTTATGTTAAAAGCAAACAGTTATTTTTGAAGCACGATCATGTTAAAAACTAGATTTTTGAGCGAAGTGTGACACTTGCAAGCCTCGATCAGATTGCAGCGTCCATTTTGAATTACGAATCTGACTTTGACGTTTGTAGTTAGAGAGGGGTGGATAACATGAAAACTGTAATACGAGGCACAATGAAATAGTAAAATAATCCTTCTTATACCGTTTATTTTTATTAATGTATTACTATTTTTTTAGAAATTAGAAATACTGTTGGTTTTCATACTTTTTAGAATAATAAATTACCTAGGAAACCTTGCAAATTAGGGTTTTATGGGATTTTCTTATGAGTTATTATTTGAATGGCCCTGGTATTAAGAGAAGTTAACGCTCATTTTTACGCCAGAGGCAGAGGCAACCTAAAATACATCCAGTATCAACCTATCAGATTTGCGCATGACAGCACTTTAAACAAGGACAAAAAGTAACCTCAAATCACTTGTCATCTTGTCAAAAATCGATAACTTTTTCAACTTTTTGGCAAATTTACAAAAATTTAGCACGCTTTCCTATTACAGTTAGCATAATTTTGAAAATAATCCTAAAAATTACTATCATAAATTAAACTTTGGTCGAGAATCCTGTAAAATGAACTTCATGGTGTTTATTTTAGGTTGTAGTTTTCTGGCACCCCAAATTTTAGCCCATGATGAAGACATTTTTACAGTTAAGTACACTGTACAAAATTTTGCTGACGAAATGCCAAAGAAACACCATTTTGTAATGTTCTATGCTCCTTGGTAAGTATTTCCATTTTAAAATAGTGTTAACATAAGCAACGAACACCGACTTATTGGGTTTTCTGTTCTACCACTTGGAAAAGCCGAAATATCACTGATGGTTGGTATATAAGGAGCATAACAAAGCCCTTTTTGTATCTATATAGCTACCCAGAATAAGATTTGTGTTTTATAATATACCTAAGCCTAAACTTGACATAAAAAGCTGACATGTTCTAATCAGGCAAACCGTAGTTTCCACCATATTATACCACTTTATTTATTATATTTTTTTCACTTAGGTGTGGGCACTGTCAAAGGCTAGCTCCAACATGGGAACAACTGGCAGAAATGTTAAACGAAGACGATAGTAATATTCGTATAGCTAAAGTAGATTGCACCACGGATGCCAAAATATGTGCCGATCAGGATGTTACTGGCTACCCCACATTGAAATTCTTTAAAATTGGTCAAGAGGAAGGTGTTAGATTTAAAGGCACTAGAGATTTGCCTACTTTAACTAATTTTATTAATGAACAACTTCGACAGGTAGGTACCTACAGATATTTTTAAGCGGTGTAGCTTATTTTTTAAGAACTATCAAACACAACCTGTAATTTGTAGGGGGATGAAACGGCTCAAGCAGATATTGTTGCTAGCCACGAATCACCTCTCAAAGAATTAACGGAAGAAAACTTTGACAGTATAGTTGAGAGAGGAAAAGTGTTTATTAAATTTTATGCACCGTGGTGTGGACATTGTCAGGTAAATATCTAAGTACCACATGTATATATGGGTAAACCCCGAGGTAAACATACTTAAGTTACCCATTGAAAAATTGAATTGCTCTGTTTTTATTAATATAGAGATTGGCTCCTACATGGTTAGACCTAGCTAAAGCAATGGAGTTCAATGAAGAAATTACTATTGCCAAAATTGATTGTACAGAACATAGAGCATTATGTTCTACTCATGATGTCAAGGGTTACCCAACATTGTTGTGGTTTGAAAAAGGACAAAAGGTAGGTAAATAGAATATCAATGGTTATTAAAAAGTTTAGTGAACATTTTTCTAAAGGTGTTAATACATCTGTTATCTTCAATTCATGTCAGGTATACATGAAATAGTACCTACTCATTCTTTGTTTTTTTTTTATGTTATCTACTTTAAGTCTAACATTTAAAAGTGTTTCGAATCCAACTATTATAATTACTTAAGTGGGTAAATACAAAAGTGTGCTTATCTTTAACAATGTAATATTTACACCAATGAATTTAAACAAACAACTAAATCTTTCAATAAACAGAATAGTAAAAGGTATATTTTCTAATAATACTGTGCGACACAATTTGTATCACCTTTTATAGCATTGTCGGATGAATTGGAAAAGGTTTGGTTGCCCAATTGCAATAACTATTCCCCAATGGAATTTGGCAATAGCAAAACCCCTAACCCAAAACCAGAACTCATCACATAAAACCAATCTTTGTTTGTACACAGGTTAGTAAATACTCTGGTGACAGATCTCTAGATGACCTCAAAATTTATGTCAATCAGATGGTGGGAGACCAGATACAAAACGATATACCAGACGTGCAGATCCAGAAAGAAACACAGGAAGATCTGCCTGTTGTAGAGTTAACCGCAGAAGTATTTAGAGAAGGTATTATGGTTTATTAATTGTGAATTAACATGCACATTTAAAAAAAAAATAATCGTTTATTACAAACTTGCTTTCCCCATTTCAGCGGTAAAATCAGGAGTAACCTTTATCGATTTCTATTCTCCATGGTGCGGGCACTGCAAGAGACTGGCACCCACGTGGGAACAACTAGGCAAAAAATTCCAAAATAAGGAAGGTGTCAAAATCGCTAAAGTTGATTGTACTGTACCTGATAATAGAGAGTTTTGCAATGAACAAGAGGTAAATATTTTGATATTTTTTACTATTTAGTCAGTAAAGCTGACTTTATACATTTACTTTCAAAATGCCTGTATTCCAAACTAACTTTACACTTCATTACATGGAAAGTGACAACGTAATATAGGAAATAATAACCAGTAAACAAAATAACAATAAAAAAATGGAAGTTAATCCAATTTAAATTCATCAATAAAATCAATTTAAAAAAAATAGTATAAATAATTTAATTTAGTAAATATTTCTCTTTACTTAATTGTTTTTTAAAAGTTGGCAATTTTTTAATTTTTCGGATATTTTTTGGAATATTGTTATATTTTTATTCCGTCATATAAAAGCGATTTTTTTCCGAAATTACTGTTTACTGGTATAAAGTAAAGTAATGTTAAGGTTGAATTCTCAACGTCATTCAATCTATTGCCAACCTATAACCTATTTTGCGTTGATTTTTTGAGTTTATTATTTTAATAACTAACATTTAAAGAAAATAAATATCGTCGTTACATTCTGTAGGTAGTATCTGATATATTACAGAAATATCAATTTATTACATTGCTAATTTTGGGAGAATTGTATAGTGAAAGAACAATGAGTGACAATGACATAATAATGTTAAAAAAATCTTACCCGATATTTTTCGCTATACAATTCTCCTAAAATAAGTTATGAAATTCCTTGATATATTATTAAATATGTTAATTATTACCTATAGAATATCAAGTCGATACTGATTTTCTTTAAATTTTGTATAAAAGTTAGGAAATATAAATAAATCTACGCGAAATAGGTTATAGGTTGGCATGCATGTTGATACTCCCACCTTAATTCGTCATTCAAGATTATCTACAATATAGGCTAACCTTATCAGACTTGTCAATATGCCTACAATACTACGCTACTAAACTATGCATGCATACAGTAAAATATTATTTACATCAATACTAAGTATATCTAAATTTTATAATAACACAAAAATAAATAATATAAAACATAAATAAAATAAAATATGACAATTAATTCAAATATAGTTTGATAATTTATGTCTGGTGTTATAATTATGTAATGTCTTATTGTCCTAAAGTGTTATGTTTGATTTTTTTTCTTTTAAAATAATAGAGTGAATTAAAATTCAAATTTTTAATTTATAAATGTTTTGAACGTGTAAATACCCTTTCGGTCTATATGGATTAACAGTTGGTTCTAAATGTGGTAATTTGTGTATACATTACATTTAATGACTTTATATTGCAATTTTTGTAATGGTTTTAAGTTTGATAAACAAGCAGATTCCCATACAGAAGCTAAGTATTGTAATTTTGAATATAGGTATTAATGAAAAATATATATTTTTTAAGTATTTCAAATGAATGAAATATCTAGCTCTGTACAAAACAGATACCAAAGGAGATATCGAGTTTATAATAATATATTTACTGGATATGGCCTTTCCAATTTAAATATTCGTCTAAAACTAATCCCAAAAATTTTGTCGCTTTTGAATATTGAATATTTTCATTATTAAATGTTGAAGGGGTTATATAATGATGGAATTTATTTTATTTTTAGTTATAAATATAAAAGGAGATTTTGTAAAATTTAAAAGTATTTTTAAATCATTATAAATGTCAAAATACATTTCTGCAAAAGTTTCAGCAAAATAAATAATTGTTGTATCATCTGCAAATAGCTTATATTGCCCTTTTAGTTCAATTTGGAAACGGAATTAATGTAAATTAAGAATAATAATGGACCTAATATTGATCCTTGTGTAACTCCACATATTATTCCTTTTTCCGAATTTTTTCTTTCCCCAATTCGAACAAATTGTTTAGATAGCTTAAATAACTTTGGAGTACTTTGTGTGTATTTCCCCTTATCCCAATACTGTATAATTTTCTTAATAAAATATCATGGTTTACAGTGTCAAAGGCCTTACCCAGATCTAATACTGTAAAGGGGCAATGTAAAGCCCTGTTGTTGTTCTTAGTCTACCAGCACTAGCGCTTCAATCGCGTTTGTCGCATTTGTCGGTATTGTATAATAAAAAATTCA
The DNA here is from genome assembly GCA_963969555.1 of Polydrusus pterygomalis. NCBI lineage: Eukaryota > Metazoa > Arthropoda > Insecta > Coleoptera > Curculionidae > Polydrusus > Polydrusus pterygomalis. Next base: position 17,278,429 of record OZ018383.1, read on the forward strand.
ATCATAACCTGACAAACGTCTTAACCTCGGATTTTTATGAAAGGTATATTACCTGAAGAACAGGTTGTTCCTACTTTAGACAAACTTAAAATGAAGATAGAACAAGATGAAACAAAAACAAACATAAATATTAGTTTTTTATTATTTTATTTTTTAGTGTTCTAAAATTATATAGGACGCATAGGTATTATTAGTATATTTTTAAGACTGTGTGAGTTAAAAAAATTATTGTGTGGCTGATTGACTAAATTGTCTTCAATAGACATATTTTGACGTCAAGAATATGTCAATCAAACGTTGTACGCATAATTTCGAAACACTGGTATTTTATCCAATAAACATCCAGTTATAAGTGGGGTCCCTCAAGCATCTGTTGTGTAGGACCATTACTGTTTTTGGTTTACATTAGCGATTTGTCATCTAATATTTAGACAATCATAATATTCTTTGCTGACGATACTATGTTATTCTGTAATCCATTGTTGCAAAAGAAATGCTTAGACAGGGATCTGAGGCGTATTGATTTATGGACAAGCCAGTGGTGCATGAAGCTTAATGTATCAAAATGTACAGTATTGCATATTGGCCCAATTAACCCTTGTGAAACATATTTGCTAAATAATCTTCAACTTATTAGCGTTACAGAACAAACAGATCTGGGGTTACTAACTTCTTCTAATTTAAAATGGGAAGCACATATTAATAAAATGGTAAAGAAAGACAATAGTTTTATTTTCATGGTGCAAAAGACCACTCCCTACAAATTATAAAGAAATTGTACATTTCCTATATTAGACGAAAAATTGAATACGGATGTATACAATATTTGGAACCCGTACGCACTACCTACATCAAAGATGTTGAAATTTTGGAAAGGGTCCAAAGGCGGGTCACCAGAATTCCATTTGAATTAAGAGGGCTACCTTTATCCCGAAAGACTTAAAAGATTTGGGCTAACAGGTCTGAAGCAAAGAAGAACTAGGGGTGATATAATAGAAACTTTTAAAATACTAACGGACTACTATTCTTGTAGCTTGAGAAATTTGTTTCATTTAAATCAGAATCAACGGCTTCGGGGACACTCAAAAAAATTATCCGCGACATTTCCAAGAAAGAACTTCCTCATCAATCGAGTAGTGTACATATGGAACTCGCTTGAAGAAAGTACAGTCCGCGCAAATAGTGTACACTCCTTTAAAAACCAAGTTGATCGTAATTTTGGGCAGTTAACTTAAAACTTGTGTGCTTTACGATGCTTGATGATATTCGTTTTTAAATATCTAATGATATTTGTGCGTCCAAAATACTTACCTACCCATGTTTAAATACCTTGTGCGTAAGAATTTAACAAGTAATTTAAACTAGTCAACGGACTTTTAGACATTTGATATCATGATGAATAATTAAAGAAAAAAAAGTCAATGAGACTAAAATAATAGCTTCATCGGACTGTCCGCTTGCCATTGATAAAATAATAACTTGTAAACTTGGACTTTTTTTTTTAGATCGAAGGATTTCCATCTCTTTTCCTCTACAAAGATGGACAAAAAATGTCGGAATACAGCGGAAATCGCGATTTGGACGACCTTGCCGATTATGTCAATAAACATTTAGGCCATGATGAGCTGTAAAAAAAAATTGAGAGTATTTCTAGTCATCCCTTCTACACGAGTAAGACTTATAGGTAAATTTTAAGTAATTTGAAAAGACAGAGGTTTGTGGATTTTTTTTGTAGTATTTTATATTTAAATTTAAATAAACCAGTGATTTACTTACGTCAGTTATTTATGTAGGTACATGTACAGGGTGTTGTGAAAAGGGTTTGGTTGGTCTAGTATACATGCAGCTGTATGAAAAAAACGTTTTTATTTATAGGTTGTATTTTTTCAATGACGCTTGTCTTTACTTTTCGGTTCACAAGTATACCCGCTTTGATTTTTTAAATTTTTGGCCGTAGGTACTACCCTACAAGGAAGTTTTTTAAAATCTGCTCACCACTTTCAAACTAAAGTGTAAAATAATTTGCAAAGCTTTTTTCTGCCTCATGATGATGAATGTTTCCATGTTCGAAACATGTAGAGACGTTAATTGAATATTTTTATTCTATAAATATGTCGAGGAAGAGACGTTTTTCTTTTGTTTCTATACTTTCAATTTCATTTAAGCATGAATTATTTCTTCAAATCTAAGAAAAATATTACGACCAAAAGTTTGAAATTTTAGACGGTAAAGAAGCTCTATATTGGAGCCTTCTTAAAGTGATAATGCAGCGTGTTCAGTTAGACACAATGAACATCGACCATATCTTGTTAATCATTCGTTGAAAGTCACACGGCGCGGTGTTTAAACCGAATAACTCGTTATTTAAAGGGTATTTAATTTATACATCGTAATGAAGCGCTTGGCTTCATTAAAATCGGTTGATATGATTACTTTTAGTATGAAAGTTTTTCTGGTCGAAGTTATGACCATCTACCCTGTACTGACGAGAACAAAAGCGTTCGAAACCGGTATGCAAATGGTGACATCCTTCAATAGGAAGAGATTTCAATATCAAGGGTGTTGCACTCGAACAGAAGTTGGCATCGTTAAGTCTTAATCGATCTTATAAGTTCTGACTTAACAGTAGGTACTGTATATAAAAATGTTTTCCCGCAGAAATTTAATGAACGTCTTTCTACAGTACCGCCAGTAAAGTCCGCATCATATGGGATTTTTATTATTAATAGCTTTATTCGAAATTTGACTTTGGCATCAAGTTCTGCTTCGATCGAGATGAAAATCAAGCAAAAAAATAATAGTCACGTGATTCGCATTATCTGTCAAATTTTAAATTTTTCCAAAAAATAATTCAAAAGTGGGGTTATTTCTGAAAATATCGAAAAAAGTTATTCGAAAAAGTTTTTTTAAATGCAGTTTCTAGCCCACATGCAGCGGCATACAATAATTTTGATTTTTTACCTATATTTTGTAAAATAAGACTCGACGCAACCTACATAAAACTTCTTAGTTTTGACAATGCTTTATTACAGATAGATTTTCTTAGAAGTAGCGCCATATTAAATGTATGTTTTTCTACAAAATCAAAATTAGGCTATTAAAATTTGGTCGCATGTGAAGCAAAGTTTATTTGGTTTTAACCCTGTATAAGGTAGCTTCATAAAATAAGTATTTTTGAAAACGTAGTTTGTGTCTGAAAGTAATACACCTTAATATTAAGACAAAAAAGAACAAAGTGTCATCAGTAAAGTGTTCATTAATTGGAAAATAAATTTTAGTAGTGGGTAAAAAATCAAAATTATCTTTATGCAGCTGAAATTTTGCATGTCGGCTAGAAACTGCATTAAAAAAAAGTTTTTCCGATATTTTTAGAAATAACCCCACTTTGGAATTATTTTTTGGAAAAAAAAAAAATTGACCATAATGCGAATCACGTGACTACTATTTTTTTGCTTAATTTTTATCTCGATCGAAGCAGAACTTGATGCCAAAGTCAAATTTTGAATAAAGCTATTAATAAAAAAAAAATCCCATATGATGCGGACTTTACTGGTGACACTTTATATTATATGGTCGGTGACCGTACTTCACTGATCACGCTGTATATAAAGTCAATTGTATAGTAAATAATTTGATAAAACTTGCTTTATTTAAACTGCTTTTTCTCCAGATGTTATGGTAATTTTTGTCTTTCTGTGATGAAGTTGTAGATATCCTGAAACGTTATTTTGTTAAGGTAACTTTTTTTTTAAAACGGTTAGAGGAATTTAATTTTTTTATGGTGTGCATTGTTTGTATATTGTAATTTTTGTTGATACTTATTAATTATAATAAATACCTAACAATTATTATTGCTGCTACTTATTCTCTATTAATAACAAAAACTTCTTTATAAAAACTTGATATATATTACAAAAGTGTTATTGCTGATCCACCTCAAATTTAAAAGTAACCACTCCTTTGATTCCCGCTTCGATGACATCTCCTTTTTTGACTGGACCCATTCCTGCGGGGGATCCTGTGACTATTAAGTCGCCTACCTCTAGGGTAAAGTATTTCGACAGGTAGGAGATCAAGTAGGGGATGTCGAATACCAAATCCTTTGTGTTACCTAAAAATGTTATTGAATTGAAGGTAGTTTATACTAAATAATAGTTACTCGTGTTGAAAATTTGATTAAAAAGTATTAGCGACATTTTCCCTACCGTTTTGTAATTCTTTTCCATTGACATTTAACCACAGGTCGACATTGTGGGGATTTGGAATCGCGTCCTTAGGAATGAACTTGCTGACAGGACATGCTGTATCAAAGGCTTTAGCCATGGTCCAACTCAATTCAGGTTTCTAAAACAACCCAATCAAATTTATTTTATTTTTGGATCAATAAAATTCATAGACATAATATGTATATCTTTGGACCCGTCATCTTCTCATTCGTTAAATGGTAATTTTTCAATGCGCATGTCCATGCGTGTTAATTTGCTACTTTCGCGATTATTCTTTGCTGCCCATGTCCCAACTTGATCAAAAATTGAATTGATTTTTTTGGTAAGAATTTGAGGCAAATTTTAGCTGTTTACACGTAAAAATAAATTAAAGGTAAACTTTTACAATTTCTTGACCAAGAACTTGAATTTTAAAGCCCGGATCTGTCTATTTCCCATTCGTCAAATGATAATGTAGCGGTGCGCATGTCCTATCGTGTGTAGCTTTATTTATATGCGCAAGGTCATAAATTTGCTACTTTCGCGATTATTATTTGCTTATCTAAAGGTAAATAATATATCCAAGGGAGTCCGTCAGGGATGCATCTTGTCACCACTCCTGTTCAATATTTATGTAGAAAAGATTTTTGGATTGGCGCTGGAGGAAGAGAATAGAGGAATCAAGGTCAATGGAATTCCAATTGATAACATTAGGTATGCGGACGATACCGCTATATTGGCGAATTCTCCTGAGGATCTTCAACATGTTGTAGACAGAGTTAACCAAATAGGTAAACAGTTCGGGCTAAAGATCAATACCAACAAAACGAAAGTCATGGCAATAGCTCGCAGGCATGTTGATGTAACAATTAGGATTGACGACCAGGATCTGGAACAGGTAGCGCGTTTATATATCTGGGTGCTAATCTCAATCAAAAATGGGACTGCGACGAGGAGGTGAAAATTCGGGTTGGACGTGCAAAAACTACGTTTCTTAAATTAAAAAACTTTCTCCTCGCACGCACTCTTTCACTGGCTCTACGGCTTCGAGTAATTAAGTGCTACGTGTGGCCTATTATGCTATATGGGGCAGAAACATGGTCTCTAAAGGTCAGAACACTGAACCGCATAGAAGCTTTTGAGATGTGGACTCTGCGTAGGCTGCTACGTATTCCCTGGACCGCACGCACATCCAACGAGGAAGTATTGAGAATGGCCGGTGTACAGAGAGAGCTTCTTGACATCGTGAAAGAACGAAAAATATCTTATCTCGGGCATATCCTAAGAGGTGACAAGAACTCAATCCCAAAGCTGATTTTACAGGATAAGATAGAGGGTCGAAGAGGACCTGGGCGAAAACAACATTCTTGGCTTCGAAACATAAGGGACTGGTGTGGAATAAGAGACGCCGCCACAATATTTCGACAAGCTGAAAACGGTACCCTACATAGGATATGATTTAAGAGGAGTACAAAGGATCGCCAACGTGCGCGTTAGCACAGGGCACAAGAAGAAGAAGAAAGGTAAATATCTATGGCATAAATAGATCACACATTGTAAAATACTGTTTCGTACCGTGCGAGCAAAAATTATTTGCATCAAAGAGGGCTTGCATTAAAAAACGTGGAGTTTGGTTTAGATCACAATAATGTAATGAGGACGATATCTAACCAACTCTAGGTTAAAATTTTGTCAAATTCATATTATGACATGATAAGCCAAACTATAATGAGTAATAAAATAAGTAGACAAATACAAATTTATTTTTGTTGTTTACAAAATTAACAAAGTAAGAATATACAAAAAGAAAAATAAAAATAATTACATCAATTGCTGAAATTGGCCACCGACATGCTCCAATCATAAATTCACAATTCTCTTCATATTTTTTAACACTTTATAAGGAAATAAATTTAGCTGCTTCTTAAGAATAGTCCTACATGTTCCATAAGATCGTCTTCTGTTCTTACAGATGGTCTTCCTGCTCCTTTTTTGTGTTGTATAGAACCTGTTTCCCTAAACACAGCCACGGTTCTTTTTAGGCAATGATAAAAATCCCCAGCAATAAAAGCAACGTTAGGAAAATGTTCGTGAAAATCGTCCATGCACAAACCCGGTTTGTATTGCCACTCACAATTTACTCTAACCCCGTTTCGAAAATACGCTTCAACCGTGAATGTTTTGTGCTGTTCCGTAAAGCCCATTGTGTTAATTGTTCAAGAAATTGGAAAAATTAGCGATGAATCAAATTTCTTGTAACGACTGTCAAAGATGACGGAATAACTGATTGATTGTTAATTCAGGTAGTTACCAACAGGTATTAAGCTTTACGGCTACGGCTAAGCATTACGTCCTTAGATGCAAGGCCCTCTTTGATGCAAATAATTTTTGCTCGCACGGTATATTGGAACTTTGACTTACCATTTGACACACAGCTGTCATATCTAACGCGGCGCAGTACCCACCAACATAATCCAATGCATCTTTTTGGGTAACGTTTTTACATTTTTTCCCGATAATTACTCCTAGTTCTATTTCTTCATTTACGACGGTAAATCCTTTCGGAATCTGAAAAATTGTATAACCGCTATTTAAATTACAAGTACCTAGGTACTGCTCGTTCTGTCAGTAGGTAGGTATATACACTGAGTAGGTATTTTAGGAATATGTTTAGGAATTTTCATAACTATATTTTTAATTAGTCAGCTTTAAAATGGTCAAAAAGTACCTATAGTCCGGTCAATCTAGACATTCAAAGGTACATAAATTTACAACAAGCTGAAAATCAGTAAAATTATTCAAAATATAATTATAAATAAAATGTATAAGTTCCCCATCATTCCCGTGTATGGAAAAAATTTTACTTGAGGTCAAAGGTCAAAAAAATGAGTTTTTCGCGATTTTCAGCAAAACGGCAAGTTTTATCATAAAAATACTCTAAACAAAAATTGTAGATCACAAAATTATCTATAAAATATGTATTAAAACTTTTTTCCTACGAGCCACCGTTTCTAAGATATAACGATTCAAAAAGTTGTTATCGTCATAATATGCACACGTTTTTACGTCACCTATGAGGTAGTAAACTTAGCGCGTTTTTTTAACGTGGTTTCCCCAGTGTACCTACTCCACGGGTTAGTTGTGATCCTGTTTAATTTAAAACTATTGCATAATAACGGAAATTAGCAAAGATTGGAAAAGATAAAAGCGATTTAAATTTAAAAAAGTGGTGAAGTTTATTCGTCCAATTCGTGACCTTCAAATTATTCTTCATCTTCTTCTTCATCTTCATTCTGGGTGCAAGTAAATTGCGTCAATAGCGATGTCTCGCATGTCACCTCGTTGGAATCAAACGAATCCTCCACTGTTAGTGATTTAACATTAGAGCACGACCGGCTTTGACAATTTGTGCATGCCAGAGAACAAAACAGTCCGACTTTTTGGCAACCACATTTACCACTCGCGTGTGGTGCCACCACTTTTGCAGTTGCAAAAAAACTACCTGCTTAGATAAGCATCGATATGCATGTTTCGTTAAAAATACTAAAAATAAAAAACAAGTTCAATTCTTGTCTTCCTCCAACCTCAGTTGCTGCTCATCAACATCTTTTTCGGGTATATTACCAAGTTCAAGTGTGGCTTGGTTATCAGCTAGACCCTGCAGACTGGGGTTGGAAGTTGGTCAACAATACATTAGAACCAGTTCAAACTTTACTCCCACCTGCGCGGGGAAAACTGCTGAACACAATTTTTTGCAACTGCAAAAAGGGATGCAGTGCTACTAAATGTGGTTGCAAAAAAGTCGGACTGTTTTGTTCTCTGGCAGGCACAAATTGTCAAGGCCGGTCGTGCTCTAATGTAGAATCACTAACAGTTGGGATTTGTTTGATTCCAACGAGGTGACATGCGATACATCGCTATTGACGCAATTTACTTGCACCCAGAATGAAGAAGAACAAGAATTAGAAGAAGATGAAGAAGAACAAGAAGAATATCAAGAAGAAGAACAAGAAGAATAATTTGAAGGTCACGAATCAGACGAATAAACTTCACCACTTTTTTTAATTTACATCGCTTTTATCTTTTCCAATCTTTGCTAATTTCCGTTATTTTGCAATAGTTTTAAATTAAACAGGATCACAACTAACCCGTGGAGTAGGTACACTGGGGAAACCACGTTAAAAAAACGCGCTAAGTACACTACCTCGTAGGTGGCGTAAAAACGTGTGCATATTATGACGATAACAACTTTTTGAATTGTTATATCTCAGAAACAGTGGCTCGTAGGAAAAAAAGTATTGATACATATTTTATAGATAATTTTATGATCACAATTTTTGTCTGGAGTATTTTTATGATAGAACTTACCGTTTTGCTGAAAATTGCGAAAAACTCATTTTTTTGACCTTTGACCTCGAGTAAAATTTTTTTCATACACGGAAATGATGGGGAACTTATACATTTTATTTATAATTATATTTTGAACAATTCTACTGATTCTCAGCTTGTTGTAAATTTATACCTTCACTATCATTTTTTGGTCTAGATTGACCGGACTACTACTGATGAATCGTTTTTATTCTAAAACATAATATTTTTCTTTCTTCAAAATTATTTTCGGTCTCTTCTGTAGAATTGGTGTTTTCGCAGTTACGTGTCGATATTGTTCTGGAGCGGCGATATGAAAAGCTACTTACTACAATTTTTTGCCCTTCCGTTATGTACGAGGTTGTCGGTTTTAGAAAAATTCCTGGCACCTCAGGCTTGGATCTGTTTAGCACTTTTAACAGTGAACTAAAAGAAAAATAGTAAAAAAGAATTTCTAGAAATAGCTTTATATTGACTTATTAGAAAATAATAAAATTTGGTGTGTTCGAAGCACCTTTTTAATACAAAACTATATTACTTATATTGTTTCCAATAGGTCACTCGACGTTAATCACTCTGTATAATATGATTATTTACTAAGTATTTCAACGCGTGCTACCCCCGCTATACTGCTGTTATTAGGAGTGTTTACTGTACTTACTAATAATTTGCAGCTATTCCAATACATTTTTTTCCATTTTGGACGAAATTTTCCAGAGATCCCATGCTAGTTATATGGTGCACTTGTTCAGATTTTGACACTAAGTATCCAGGAACAATATTTTAATCTGTATATATTTGGCCGTAAATTTGCTGCTAATGCTATTAATATACAGTTTATCTCTATTTATATAAATTATACAATACTACTTCAAGAATCCTTTATAAAACAAAATTAACGTTTACGATGATAAGGAAATTATCTAATTTTTAATAAACACTGATGGCCCAACTTTAATTAAATTTAGTTGAAAACAATTTAATTGTATAATAATTGTGCTTTTAAATTTCTATGATAATTAAAGGACTTACATTGTAAAATGGATTTGAATTATTCGTCGCGAATATGATATTATATACATTGTGTCTCTGCTAAAACCGAGTAAACGACGAAGATATTAAAAAGCCGGAAAGTTGAAATACCAACAGGGAATTTTTCTGGGCTCAAGATGTAACATTTTACGCATAATTTTTTGCCTTGTTTTTGACATTAGCTTTAAATTGACAGTACGACCGCGTAACATGACGTTTCTCTTGCTAACTTGACAATTTGATCTTCTTTTTATCTTTTCCCTTCCACCAGTATTTATTATAATAATGTCGAATGTTACTGGGTGTTTTATTAGTTGCAACATGTTTTACCGTATTCCAGACGAAATAATGATTGGACTACTTTAGTAAACGCTAATACTTTAAGGAAAATAATGAGAACTTTATTTCAACGTTTAGGGACAAGCGGAACAACAACGATATTTCGTTGCATTGAAATTTTTTGAGAAAAATGAAGAAATTGTTGATTCTCCAAATAGCGCCCTCTATCTGTCACAACGGAATTGAGAACGACTTTGTCGTTTATCAAATTGATAAAACAAAAGAATCCCTAATTGGCGAGTTCAACTTTGTCAGATTCTGATAAGCCAAACCAAAGTTGTGATTATTTTTTCATAGCGATAGCAATATTTGTCCCGTCCTACCCTTAAACAAAAAGGTAGAGCAAAATTTTGAAAACAAAAGTTATCGAGAATTTTGATTGAATTAAAAAAATGCTACCTTTGATACGCCTTTAATTTATACAGTGTGTCCCCGGATGGAGTTGACAAGAGGAAAAAGACCTTTATTATTGATTTTACGACGAAGTTATTCTTTATAAAAAAATTCTGCTTGTCGAGAAAATGAATTTACCAAATAAAAATTTTAGATCAGATGTTGATGAATTAAGAAAATATGAAAATGCTCTAAGAGAGAAATTTAAATACCTCTACCATTATTTATTATTTTAGACTAAATGTTTATGAAACAAAGTCATTTATAATCCAAAATAAAGCCTAAATAAAAAATTTGAAATCTGAATTCTAATTTTTGTTTTTTATTTTTTACAATAGAATTTATGATCATTTAAAATGAAAACCTGAGAGTACTGACCTATTTATTTAATTTATTTTTAATTTGGAGAAATGTGTGCAGGTTGGAGGAGAATATGTAGAATAATTAGTAGGGTGGAGCGAATTTAATCCAAATTTTTTTTTTTTTGAAATCGAACTAGCCTTAGTGCGGAAAAGTTGTATTTTATGTTCTGATTTAATATTATGTTTTATTTTTTGAATTTGAAATAGGTCCTGAGGGTCCACCGCACCCTTAAATCTTGACTTTTAATTTTTTTTTAAAACAAATTAGCACTAGTGTAAAAAGTTGCATTTTGGGGTCTAAATTATTGTCATTTTTTATTTTTTAAATTTAAAAAATATCATTAGGGTCCGCCCTATCTTTTTACTTTATTAATTTTTTGAAGTTGAATTTGATTAAAAAAAATTATCATCTTTTTTTAAATTTCTTTTTAAATGTAACTCAATTAGTCTTATAATTCCCCCTTTTATGCCAGTATTGGTAACAGTTCCATCACATCCTAAAGCGATGAGATGTGATAAGTCGGCAGAACTTTGCAAGTAATTAATTATACTTCTTGCGCAACCGATTGAGTTTCCGGATTCTGGACTCACGTGGCCTATATATTTTGAATTGGGTTCTTCAATTAACACAATGTGTTCTTCCACGACATTTACTCTGTAATATTTTTTACCACGTCGTTCCATTTTTAATGTTCGGTCCTTTCTGCCGTCAAAATAAACTGATAGAGGGTATTGGGTTTCACGCTTTTCAGCAATCTGAAGTAAATTCCTCTGTCGTTTTCTCGCTCTTCGAATTTTTGATCGGTCTATTACATTGCTTGTTGCACTCTCCGTCATGATACCAAAATCTTTTAGAACAGCAGAGGCAATTCTGGCTGCTGCACGATCGGAAACAGAAGTCCTATCACATTCTAAAGCCACTGTGGGTATAGATTTTCGCTTTTGAGATGACCTAACCCCTGAAGATGTAGACGGTTCATCTTGTATTTTACAAATAAACTGTGGATCTATATTTTTCTCGGGGGTTACTTCTTCATCTTCGATATCAATGGATTTCTGAGTATCACTTGTCGTTATTTTTAATTTTGTTACCTTATTTTTAAAAGCTAATTGCCGAGCATGCTTCTTAACCATTTGATTTATTGTTGTAATATCGATGTTACCAATACCCATTTTCCGAACTGTCCTCTGGTCGACAATAAATTGCCGTTCCAATTTAGGGATTTTCTTATCTTTACTGCACTTACAACTTGAAAACTCCTTGCACTTACAGTAAGATACATCAAAAAGTGTTGTTTTTGCGTGTTCTAAAAAAGATTCACTTTTTATTTTAAAAAGATCTTTTTTGTTTGAAGATTTTTTTATCTTCATATACTTTTTATGATAGTCTTTCAACATTTTTACCATTCTTTGCTTACTGAGGGTTGGAATTGAAGCTGTATCCCACAGGTCTTGTATTTTTTGTATAAGAATCTGGGAAATATCAAAGAACGTTGCTTCTTTGGAATTAACTTCAGGTATAAGACTATCACGGATATGTAAGTAAACCTTCATAATATCGTAATATGTCGGTAACACTCTTTTGTCCAAATCACTTCCTTGTCCAAATATGGGACACGCAGATTTTTTTCTAGTTTTTACACTACTTGCACTTGCCATTTTATACTAATATAATAACAAAATTCACTAAACCAATAACGAACTTTAAAAATTAATATCTCTTGATAAAATTATTAATTCCGTCGCTCTACTTTCTCGTATACTATTTCGCACACACTAAAGGCAAAAAGTGCTGGCCTGGGGAATAAGGCCTGGGGTAATAAACAATGATTATAAATCAATTAAATGCCCCAGACAAAACATCTGAAAATATGCCGACAAGAGGTAGGGCACATGGTCCTGCATTTTTGGTATGTTAATTAGCTATGCATAGAAATTCCATAAAATGGCACTTTTCAGGTACGCGGCGGACCCTGAATAAAACATAAATGTTTAGGTTAAATATTTTTTTGATTTTAGATGTCCTCCAACAACTTAATCATGGATAATGCCAAACAAAAATAAATATTTTTGCTACGCAAAAATATTTTAGTATAATAGGTAAAATTTGGGCTACATGATTTTTTTAGGAGTCAAGCGGACCCTCAAGACTGTCTTTGATCAAAAAAAGTAAAATGTTTATTTGATCCCTAATATACCAGGCAACTTTTGATAACTAAGGCCAATCAAATTTCAAAAAAAAAAAATTTCGCTCCACCCTAATAATTAGTGATGTAAATTTAAAAAAAAACGTTTTTTTAAAAAAAAAACTTGTTTTTTTTAGAAAAAAAGCAATGCGGTTTATTTTTTTCAAAAATGTTTTTTTCAGAATCATTGTTTTTGCTTTATATTCTATTCTATTCTCTATATTTATTAATAAAGGTACATATTTATTTTATTACCTATTTAAAATGCTGGAATACTTAAACCTTAACAGTAGCTGTCGCTGTCGTATGATGATTTTTAATAATTTTATTAGAAATATAAAATCTCCCATTTTTCTTGTGTATTTTCAAGAATTTTGGTCCAACCGGGCACAACGCACAACCAATAAATGTTTATTTATTTTTTTTTAATAAAAAACAAAAAAGAATTTTTTTTCAAATTAAAAAAATTTCATATTAATTAAAAAAGAAATTTTTTTTTTGAAAAAAAAAACAATGTTTTGTTTTTTTTTCAGGAAAAACACGTTTTTTTTTATTTTTATAGAATAATAACTTTTTCCACAATAATTGTGCATTTTGAATGTTCATAAATTCTATTGTAAAAAATAAAGAACAAAAATTATAATTCAGATTTCAAATTTTGTATTTAGGCTTTATTTTGGATTATAAACAACTTTGTTTCATAAACATGTTGTCTAAAATAATAAATACATACTTGTACTTATTCTCTCTTAAAGCATTTTCATGTTTTCTTAATTTATCAACACCCTGTATATCTGATCTAAAATTTTTATATGGTAAATTCATTTTCTCGACAAGCAGAACTTTTTCTAAAAAGAGTAACTTTTTGTCGTAAAATCAATAATAAAGATCTTTTCCTCTTGTCAACTCCATCCGGGGACACACTGTATAAGGATGTTGGTGGGATGTTAAAAACAACAACATAAAAAATTACAAGACTTTTATTAACTAGTACCTACGATAAATATGCAGGGATGCTACAAATTCGTGTGCGTAATTCATAACTTGGGAAAAAAACGAAAATCATTTTTTAATTACCGACTTTTATACAAGATATATGACGTTATCAGTTTCAAAATTCGACTTCGTTTAATTCAATTTTTTAAAATACGGACCTGGAATTTGAAATACGGTTTTAAAGGCTACTAACTTTAATAAAAAAATATATTACTTATAGGCCTTTGTAATATTATTATGATATTTAATCCTAAAGATTTAAAAATTCCAGGTTTGTATTTAAAAAAAATATACTTGACGGTGTTAACTAAAGAACGAAACGTCGAAATTTCAAACTAATAACGCCACCTTATAGAACATAAAAAAGGCTATGAAAAATGTTTTTTGTTATTTTCCCAAGTCAAAAATTAAGGCGCAAAAAACAAAAAACCAAAACTGAAAATTTCTGTTTTTTTTTCAGATCTCTCAGGTATACCACCCGATTTTGTAGCACCCTGTACTACAAAATAAGCGATATAAAACCATATGATACAACTTTTTGGTAACCATTTACACCTTAGAAAAAAATGTTAACAACGACATTATTTATTTTGTATTATTTTTTTTAAGTTTTATTATTCAGCGTCAACCTCAAACTTTATCGTAACCCCACCCTTAATACCTCCTTCTATGACGTCACCCTTTCGGACAGGACCCATTCCCGGAGGGGAACCAGTGATGATCACGTCATTCGGTTGCAGCGTGATGTACTTTGAAATGTAGGCTATTAAGTAGGGGATGTTGAAGAGTAAATCACTAGTGTCTCCTATAAGTAAGAAAATACTTAATAGAAAATGTATTTTGAGCCTTCTCATTTACAATAAGGGCACAGTTCTCACGGTCAGGGTTGCCAGACGTCCCGATTTAGGCGGGACTGTCCCGATTTTAATCGATATGACTCAATTTGTCCCGCTTTCTGGTTGAACGTCAAAAATCCCGATTTTTCCGATCTACACATCGAAAATCCCGATTTTTTAGGAGATTTGCATGTTGAAAATCCCCAATTTTAAATAATTTTAAAATGTGCCAATTTAACTTCAATCAACAAATTTATTATATTTTATATTGAAAGAAAAATATTACATGTTCTTTGAACTTTCTTTGCTCAGAAAATTTTTTTTCGGATGTTTTGTCCTTAAAACAATTACATTTTTTTGACTCAAATTCTTAACATTAAAATATGATCCCCTTACGTGCCACAATTTTTTTTGCAATAAAGCAAAAAACCTTTGAAATTAATACAAATAAAAAATACCTGCTAACCTTTGAAAAAATTAAATTTAAAATAAAAATGTTTCTACGTTTTTTTGGGTTCGGCTATCGATCAAAATGTAGAATTGGTAGGTTTTAATATCTAGTCCAAAAAGGGGCGTGGCACCTAAAAAAAATTGCCTGCGGCACAAAGGTAACTGTCCCGCTTTTCCATTTCAAATATCTGGCAACCCTGCTCACGGTCAATCATTGAGAAAATACCTATAAAGGGCTTGAATGCAGGGTAACTTCCGGAACCTTGCAATTATTAAAAAAAAATAATTAGTATCTAATTTTGGAAGGGCTGTTTAGGGAGGCATTGGCAAATAGTATGCCGGTGTTTTTTTTTTAAATACATGCACAGAAACTTTAAAAAAAGCAGTTTTTTGAAACCACTAAAATTGCCACAATTTACCTTAAAATCCTTGAAAGTAAACACGTCGCTTTTCAGAACTGAAGTAAAAACAACAATTTTTACTGGTAACACGATATTTTCTAGTCTATCTAGACGTCATTTCTCCTATAATAATTTAAGAGGAAATGTGTTTGTTTTAACAGGAAAGGTTCCGTAATTGCACAAAACACGAAAGTAAACAAAACTATGACCTGTTGACTATAACATCTGCCTTGCTCTAGCAGCTCCAGAATATGTCTGTCTTTCTTCGTCGTATGCCAAAAGCATAAAAATAACTACGCTGATCAACACAGCACTGCGCATGCTAATCGTCTTGACGATAGAAAATGGCGTCGTTAATATGTTTTTAATATTTAAACGTTTTGTTCCCAACCAAAAACCCATCATCAATATATTAGTTTAATGTCACAAAGAGCCTATAAGAATATGTTTAAATGGTACCTAAATTATTTCCTTTAGTAGTTTGCCTAAAAAATCAGTTCCAGAACCGCAGTGGCAAGAACAAATTATTTCAAACATTGAGCATGCAGTTTTATAAATCCGAAACGCTATAAAATTCCAACAAAACAATAAGACAGTATAGTAGGGTCTGTCAAGTAACTAAATTAGAGCCAGGATTTTCAATTTACAAGTAAGGGTTCATAGACATGTCCTCCACAGACAGGAGATGTGTTTCGGCGCAAAAGTACACGTTGAAGAATGAAATAATTGCCCTATATCTTTTCTTGATATTCGTTGGATATAGGTACCTACCTATATCCTTTAAATATTTCTATCTTACCGTTTTGTTTTACTTCACCATTTACATTGCACCAAAGCTGGATGTTGTGCGGGTCTGGAATATCCGATTTTGGAATAAATCTACTCACTGGACAAGCTGTGTCAAAACCCTTCCCCAAAGTCCAACTGCCACCAGTTTTTCTCGCCACACCCTAGAAGAGAAATGTTAATAAGAAATAAATAATGCTAAAATAAAATACAACTTGACAAAAGCGGCAAATTGGATTGTTATGATAGCAATGTGTAGGTAATTTTATTGTGAAAATACTGATTTTTTTTTATATAAAAACGTTTTTTTGCTTATATGATTTTATTCAGGTACCTATAGGCTCCTATTTTGCTATAAAGTAATAATTACTTACCATTTTACAAGTGGCAGTCATATCTAGAGCTATACAGTAACCCGCAACATAATCCATAGCTTTACATTCATTGATTTTTTTGCATGTTTTTCCAATAACTACTCCGAGCTCAATTTCTTCATTAACGGAGAAGCCTTCGGGTATCTAAAATAGTATCAATATTAAATCAAATATTCAATACTTTCCTCCACTACTTTTACTACTTTAGGACTAAAAACTAGAGCGGATATTATGACATGAATTGGAGAGTTCGGAAAACATGACAAACTCTATATAACCTACTGACAAGCAAAAGGAAGTGTCCAAAATGCAGAACTAAGTGGCCAGAATATAGTTAATTATCACATGTCACATTTTATTTACTTACTACAATTTTTTGACCCTCCGTTATGTACGCACTAATAGGTTTTATGAAGAAGTCAGGAACCTCAGGTTCAGGTCTATTCAAAACCTTTAGCAGGGATCTAAAAATATAAAGTTTTACTCAGTTTAAGCTTCAACCGAGGTTCCTAATTCATAGCAATCGTACCTATACTTACCTACCTATATATACTGCAACTAATAAGTATAACGAAACACAAGATCTTTGAACATTTCCAATACATGGTAAGGATATTTAAACAATAATAAAATACCTGTAGTTAGCTGCAACTCCAATGCATTTTGTACCATTTTGAGCAAAGTTGTCCAAGGAACTCATGGCTGAAATTACACGTTGGCATTTTAAAGCTTGAATTAACATTCAGTTAAGTAATTTTTTGCCTAAGCTAGATACAAGAAATAGATTTTCTATTACATAATCATGTTATTTACATACCAAATTGTTACTGGCAATTTCTATTGATTTCTTCGTAAAACAGTCTGTTCTGCGTCAACATTTCAAATTTATGATGTTAAAGTAGCCGAATAAAAATATTCAAAACACAGTGTATCATTGGCTCGATAAATTATTACGCACTTAGTCGAAAATAGAACATTTAAATAATAGACTGATTAAATAAATATTGGCGCCTCATTGTTTGAATTTAAAACAGCTGATATCCGTCATTGTCATTGAGCTGGGACTTTTTCATTCATTTTGTTGGCACCTCGCAATCGCATCTGTCAAACCTATACCGCAGGGTTATTACAGAGTATACTATTATACTAATTATAGTACATTACGAAATCGGGTTTTGGTGGGTTGAAGTTGTGAAAATCTTTATTGGAGTTCTGTGGTGAAAATAGTGGAAATTGAAAAAAACGCTAGCATTAGCAATAAATTACATTTGACATCACACAAAGGTTTTAACTAAATAATAAAAGCGCCTAAATACTAAATAAAACGTCCCTTCTATAGTCTTCTAGATGGGATTTTACTGATTTTAGTATACTCTAGCCCGAGACCATGACTGTGTTGGTCCTAAATTCAATGTAAAACCGTTTTGTTTGTTCCCCCTTTGAAGGTGAGGTTATGTGTGTGACGTCACGAGCTAGTGCCTAATTAGATACAAATCATCCCAGCGCCATAATAGTGGTTCTGAGACTGAGAAGCGTTGATGGCTGTCAACTGTCAAATAAAAACTTCTTGGTTTCGTAAATTCTAAAAGATAATTTGACTGTCAAAGCGTCCTGATGAATTCTCAAGTCAAACATTTTCCTAAACTCACGCAACTGGCAGTCCTGGCAGGGACCCGGACCGAAATGAAATAACGGTTCCGTTCCTGTTTCGATTCCAGATGAAATAAATAATTTGGGTTCCGTTACAGTTCCGGTCCCGAAATAATTATTTTGATTCGGTTCTTACCAATTTTTAGGGGTTCCGATCCGGTTCCATACAAACTAGGAAATTTCGATTCCGATTCGGTTCCGAAAAATCAAGGGCAAATAAATAAATACCTGTTGTATTGTATAGTTGTATTCCTAGTACTTGAAGTGGCTTGAAGAAGTAAGTTCGTAGAAAATCAAAAAAGACAAGTAAACCAACGGTAAAAATTATTGTCAAAGACACTCCATCACAGATAACAAAAAAAATTTGGTTAAGGTTAGTGTTCCCAACAGAACAGAAGTTACGGAATAAACTCCAAATTAAGCAATATCCGGCCAAGGCCAAGTATCACCCTGAAAACCGAAAAAAACCCAAAAAACCGTTATAATTTTTAGAGGTTCCGGTTTTGCACCTAAAATTATTTTGCTAGTAAAATATGTGTTCGGTTCCGATTTCGGTCCAAAAATTATATCTGTTCCGGTCCGGATCTTTGCAGTTCCGGTCCGGGTCCTTGGTCCTGAGAGATTTCAAACTCGTCACCAGATGTCGTTATCCGCACTATATTTGTATTGTACAGAAACAGTTTTTTTGTACAATATGCAATACGTACTTAACCATTAAACCTTCAATGGCCAGCGTAACAACCCTGATTGGCCTGTCATTCTTCTCGGTACACTTCTCGAAGAAGTGTACTTGTGCAGAACGTTTTTTTGGGTGAAATCGTTGAATTTCTAATAGTTTTCTTTTAAAAAATTATGTGGAAGTGATTCTTTTATGTGCGTGGAAAGGAGTTTATAAGGAAAAACACGCGTGGGACTCTTCTAGTGTAAAGAGAAGCTCGGAAAATGATCAAAATGGAAACGGATAAGATCGAAGACGTTAGCAGCAACAACACACAGGTAAAATGCTGAATGGCTGCTTTATTCCTTAAATGAGTCATTACTTCTATATTAGAAGCCTTAAATTTAATCATTTTCATTACCAAACGTCTTTAATTTATTCCCGGAAATGTGTGAAATATGTTTTACGTGGGCAAGTTTTTTTTTGTAAAAGTTAACTGTCATCCATCTGTCAACCTTAGCCTTGCGTGCTTTTTGCTTTTGCTTCCTGTTTCAGGGAAAGAAAGTTTCTTTTTTAATTAATTAATTTAATATTCGTTTATTGCAGTAACTTAATCAAGTCAGTTTATTGGCCAAGTGCATTTTGTAAGCTTTTACGAAAATAAAATCGTGGTTTAGCAAGCGGTCGTTATAAAAATAAGTAGAACACAACTATAGGTAATAGTTCTCTATAACTGTAATTTTACGTTTTTAACTTATAAAATGCGACATTCTAATAATAACTGGTGTTCTTTGTGTACCAAACCTTCCTTTATTGTTAAAGATGGACTGACCTTTTTGGGCGTGAGGACCGTGAGGTTTCTTTTCTTGCACAATTGTTTGAAGGCTTTAGTTTGTGCAATAATTGGCTTGGTCTGTAGTGTGCTTATTGTCTTCTTATTGCGATTGTATTTGGGTTCGTATAATGGGTACCTTAATGTAGTTATTATAATAATTTATGTCCCCAAAGTTCGTGTCTTGGTTTTTGGTAATTTTTTTATTAAACCCCGTGCTACAAATCGGTAGGTACATCTCATGCTAATTGTAGAAAACAATTAGGTAAGCTGGTGCTAATAAAAATGGCACCTGTATCACTAATTCAGTAAAAAATGGCAAAATATTGGTACTATTAATATAAACACTGTCGTCGTAGTTGTGAAGGCTAGAGCACTATAACTGTAATGCCCACTGACTTTCTTTAATAATTTTTCACTCGGATCAGAAACCTAAGCTAATATTATTATATTATTGATTACAAATCCATAAAACCTCGAAACATTGAGTGAGGGTATGGTAGGTTATTATTATTATACCTAGTTATTGTACAAATACATCACTATAGGTAGATAACCTTCAAATATTACTCTACCTATACAGTAATTGCATTGGACTGCAATATTAGAGAGAACTTGAACTAATTGAATGAATTTAATAAAGTAGCAAAAGAAGTAGACTATCTCGGTGAAGGTGCACTTTGGGACACTCAGAATTTCACAACTTTTGAAAAAAAGAAAAGAATTCTACATAAAAAATTATGGATGAACCGTTTTTAGTTATTTTATTAAGTTATTAGCAAAAAATCATTTACGACTGATACAATGAAGTGTATATGATACTTTTTACAGCAAATGTACTTTATTATGTATCTTTCTTAGCCATCTCCTATTCATAGGGAGAACCCGAGGAAGAACCTATTAAAGTATACTTATATTATGCAAAATTAAAATTAGATAACAAAAGGCCGATTAAAAAAATCATTTTTATGATAATATAAAATTACCACCTTGGTATTAATTTATCATATCAAAACTGCTTTCTTTTATCCACAAAAATATCGAAACTGTTTTCGACAGTTTGTCGGTTGTCATATTAAAGAAGCAACGTCAAATGTATTCTCAATTTATAAGTACCTACCTTTATTTATTTATTTATTTTTTATAATCTCTTACAAACACAAAAAAGTATTAACAAGTAAGAGAGCTTAAAACTAGGGACTAGAAGAAGAAGACTAAAGAAAATTTCAACATTTGAACTTTACTATCTAACATTTAGATCTGTAGTTATGTTATCTAAGGAAATAAGACTTAATTTCTGTAGCCTTTGACTTAAATAAATCAATATTAGCCCGATCAATTAATCAATTACATTGTACTAACATCTGATTAAGATTAAAACATTGTATTTGTATAAAACAACCTCATACCTACTTCTAATTCTCAAATTAATTTTAGGTACCAATATATTTATATCGTTGATTAAACACAAATCTTTGTACTTAAGATTATTATTATAAGGACTTATTATATTTAAAGGGACTTAACCTACTCTCCAAGCTGTTTTAAAAGGTGTATTGGTAACCAGCTTGTTCGTTGTTACCCAGAGCATTTTTTAACACTTCAATTTCTTTCAACCAATATTTTTTTGACTGAATTGGCCCCCAAAAAAGTCAAACCCTTTATAAATTTCCCATCAATTTATATTTTATACCAAGTCTGGCAACATTGTTAGGAATGTCTAACGTAACGGGGAGTTTTCGCATAAAAATGGCTGTCAAAGACTTGCATACATTTTTTGCCTGAACAGGTTTTTCCATTGCACTTTCAAAAACTGTGAAATTCCTAGGGTTCTAAAGACCCCACTACTAACTGTAATTTCAAATATCTGACAAACATCTTCATGTAAACCATGTCATTAATAATGAACCCAAAACATTTGTTATTATTATAAACAATAGATTCCAGAGACCTGCATAACTCGACCTCGGTTTGACCTGCTACTTAGTTGGAAATACCATTTTTAGCACAATTAAATATTTATTGAGTTATTTTATCTGTTTATCAACACAAATAATAGGCGTAGAATACTTTTATAGTATTGTTATGCATAATCCAACAAGTGCGATTATACCTAATTGCTCATAAAACAAGTGTACCTAATTATGAATTCGTTTAAAGTTTGACAATAAATTTTGGACACCCTGTACAGTTCGTATTTTAATCAAACTTTGTTAACGAGACTGTTAGACCCTATTTAATAAGTACTAAGGTCTGCAAAACATCGAACGCCTAACTTAATTAATAAGTGAGCTATAGAAGACGGCAGGTGATGTGCGGGACCCTGTATAATATGATTACATCAACTTTTGTTATCTAAATTGGCTTGTAATTACAGTCATATGTGATTGTTTGTCTTTTTGTTATTGTTAGTTAATAATCTTTTCAAAACCAACGCAGTAAACCACAACACCTTTATTTTTACGCCAGTGTTTTGAATTATTTTTTTAGCAAGTCAAGAGAAAGTAGCTTCAGATTTGATGTCTGTATGTAATTAATTTACACACTCTTTAATACTGGACACTTTCTTTTTTATTGAAATATGCTGGCAGTAAAGCACAGATAAAAGACTAAATAATATTATGTTTTTTTTTTTAATAGCTGTGCTGTCAGTAGCGTGTGTAAAATAAGGGGGTGCCTGTCCAGTATGCTAATGTTGACGGGGACAACCCAATGATTTGGTAAAATATTTTTCACCCCAAATGGTGTTGACTTATTGACTGCAATAAAACTACTGGTTTAATCCCATTGTTATACACAATCAACAATCAAATACACTACAGGGCAGGACTTTAGATATTTAATTCGTTCGTAACACTTCCTAAGAAACACAAAGACTGAAAGATGTTATCGCAAGCACAAGATAGTTAAATATTACCTGCTATAATTACAAATTATAATCCGACCCTGACCGACAGTTTATTTGCATTTTTATAGCCGAGCTCTTGCAAAACGTCCCAGGTAGTTAAACGGAGTCGACCATTTATTGTGAAAAATACTTTACCTATAGATGGCACATATCATTCATAAACGATTTTAAAATCTATTGACAACATCGTTTGTAGGATAGAGGAGGTGAAGAGCTGGGTGAGACAGGTAGTGGGGATTACGCCGGAGATACCGCATAGAAAAAAAGAAACCTAACCTACAAATAACCTAATTTTCTATTTACTCACCCTAACTGCAGAATTATTATTTTCCGAATTCTCGCGGCTCATCTTAATTAGCCTTCAGAAAATATCACAAAACACTAGAAACACAGCAATTATTACACAAAACCGAAAAAATTAAGATGCTTTCAAACCGCTGTCAAAGAAACCACAAAGAAACATTAAACGAAAATAGGGATGTTCGATATACATCGGTGCATCGAAAACATCGATATTTTTAATGCGATGTATCGTTTTTAATCGAAATAAGGCTTAATTTTATTCGTAAAATAACTATTTTGCTGTTGCCTCTCGATCTTGATTATACCTTTTACTTTTGGTTTTAGTTAAGATGCGAGCTTAAAATAATTAGATTTGTGATTTGTTTTTTAATTCTCATTCTATTATATTAACACCAACCAAAAACACAAGTCTTGCCGAACCACGGCGAGTCGAGTTGTTTTTTTTTGTGATCTATTATACCAAGTTTATATCGATGGCCTGAAGCCGCTTTGAAATTAAAGCGGCTTAGATTTCAAGGTTAGGCTCACACCGAGGCTCACACGTTTATTTCAGCGACTTCAATTTGGATTGAAATTTGGCTTCAAGCTCAATTTTATAACAACAACAATACGCATGCGCTGATTGTGAAGCTTACTTCAGTTTAAATAAAATATCGTTGCCGTTAATAATCTCACTTTCCGGTTTGTTTTTTTTTAAGCAAAAACTTGCCATGGATCAAAAAGTAAAAAGAAATGTATGGTCAAATGAAGAAGTGAAAGTGCTTTTAAATACAAACTAATCTTTAAATTTTAAGCCAACGGGCCCAAATGTCAAAATCATATGGCGATGACGTAGTGAAATCTGAACTTAGGCAGCAGTAAAGCGGCCTGAACCGTTTATATCGTGTTTTAAAACCACTTAAGGTTGAATTCTCAACGTCATTCAATCTATTGCCAACCTAAACCTATTTCGCGTTGATTTTTTGAATTTATTATTTTAATAACTAACATTTAAAGAAAATCAATATCATCGGTAGGTACATTATTTATGTAGTATCTGATATATTACAAAAATATGAATTTATTTCATTGCTAATTTTGGGAGAATTGTATAGTGAAAGAACAATGAGTGACAATGACATAATAATGTTAAAAAAAATCTTACCCTATATTTTTCGCTATACAATTCTCCTAAAATAAGTTATGAAATTCCTTGATATTTATTAAATGTCAATTATTACCTATAGAATATCAAGTCGATACTGATTTTCTTTAAATTTTGTGTAAAAGCTAGAAAACATAAATAAATCTACGCGAAATAGGTTATAGGTTGGCAAGCATGTTGCCTCCTTAAATAAAGTCAACCCCAATTATTTTTAGGTTTGACTTGAATACTTTAAGTTGGATTGAAGCTCTTTTATATCACTCTATATCAGTTTACTCGAGTCGCTTATACAAGCCGCTTTGACTCAATCCAGCTTGAAGTCATCGATATAAACTTGCGGTATATATACTCTCAAAACAATAGGTATTAACAATGCCACTGTCTTTAGTGCATGATTGTTTTAATAGTAAAAAAAGTGCGGCAGAGGATATGTCTTTCAACAGGTAATGAATGTTTTATTAAAATATAAATATCATCAAGAATTTTTTTAAATTGTTCATGATAAACTGCAGTGGTGCTGTCCAGATATCATTAGCTATTTTTGTTTGACCTTTCAGCAAACCGAAATAACATAACCCTGTATTTTCAAAGTAGGTGCGCTTCGATCGCTATGGAATTACAGTCAGTTAGAATGCTGCTGCCAACTCATTTTAGTGGATGGCAACCTATAGGCCTTCGATTGTGTATCTTTCTGGCAGGTCTTAGGTAGTTCGAGGCCAGTCATGTCATTTGATTCTTCTGAGTTGAACATCCAATGTGGGGTACCGTACCTCAAGGTTCTGTACTTGGCCCGGTTGTATTCCTATTGTATGTTAATGATTTGCCTTCCATTGAGTGGCAGTGGTATCCTTACTTTATTCAAAAAAGTCAACGCCGACGATACTACTATCTTGTGGCGTGGAAAAAATGCAGAAGAGTTAAGGCTAATTGTGCAGAACGATTTATTGCTTGTCAAACTATGGTGTGATGCTAATCTATTATGTTTTAATATCAGCAAAACTAGTATTCTTACCTTTAAGTTTTCGTTTTCTGACTTAACTTTGACAGATAATTTTGTTAAGAACTCGAGCGTCGCTAAATGGGTGTTCAAATCGACGACAAACTTAAGTTTAAGGACCACATTCTTGCATTGAATGGGAGACTAGCGTCCGGTTCTTAAGCAGTGAGAGTTGTCTAAAGAGAATTGGGGAAGAGTGTGGGTAGAATGGTTTATTTTTCACTTGTTGAGAGTCACTTGAGGTATGGTATTGCTTTTTGGGGATTTAGTAGTAAGGGCTCTACATTGGTTTTGCAAAAGAGGGCATTAAGATACTTGTGTGGTGTTAATTGTCATACACACTGTAAACCTTCATTTGTCAGGGAAAAGAGTTTAACTTTGATTGGAATTTTTATCTTGGAATCTTATCCATAAAAAATATAAAAACTAACAGCTCCTATAACATGCGTACTGTGAATGATATTCCTCTTCCTCTACCAAAAACAACTCTCACCAAAAATTCCTTGATATTTGAGAGCATCAAAATCTATAACCACATACTACTTATTGGCAGGTGATTGATGACAGGATTTTTAAGCAAAGACTAAAAAGGCAACTAATTTGTGTGTGATTATCTATTTATTTATTTATCTACAGGGTGTTTCAGAATAAGATGCTGATCCTTAACGGTGTGAATCCTTAGGTGATTTTAAGAAGAAAAGTTCATATTAATATATATCCTTAACCCATCAACTTTCGAACTACAGGGCGTTAAAGTTTTAAGAAAAAAATCGTTTTTCTATCATAACTTTAAAAACTTTCTAACTATTTTTAGGAATTTTTCACACCTGCCCTCTAAGCATCAATAGCCATTTTTTGGTGTAGAAAAATTTAAAAAATTTTTAACCAGTGGCGTCCTGAAAGGGTTGGGACTAGACATTTTGGAAAAATATTATGTACGCCACTGCTTTTTCGCAAGATAAAAATTATTTTTAAAATACTCATTCATTTTAGGCCAAATTTAATATCTTGCCTTTTTATCGTTCGACAAACATTAAATGCGCATTCGCTATGTGACTATTGACACTATCAGGAACACTCCGAAATATTTCAAAGGGTACGAGACTCAATGAAGAAAAGAGCTGAAGCATGCATTTTTGCAAGTGGTGGCCACTTTCAATAGCTAATCTGATTTATTTTCGTTTTTGTTCACACGTTATTTAAAGTTAGCTGTTTTAATTTATTGTTAAAAAATAAACCATAGGCACATAGCGAATGCGCATTTAATGCTTTTTATTTTTTTTTTGTCGGAAACTGTTTATCGGACGATAAAAAGGCAAGATATTAAATTTGGCCTAAAATGAATGAGTATTTTAAAAATAATTTTTATCTTGAGAAAAAGCAGTGGCGTACATAATATTTTTCCAAAATGTCTAGTTCAAACCCTTTCAGGACGGCACTGGTTAAAAAATTTTAAAATTTTTCTACACCAAAAAATGGCTATTGATGCTTAGAGGGCATGTGTGAAAAATTCGTAAAAATAGCTAGAAAGTTTTTAAAGTTATGATAGAAAAACGATTTTTTTCTTAAAACTTTAACCCCCTGTAGTTCGAAAGTTGATAGGTTAAGGATATATATTAACATGAACTTTTCTTCTTAAAATTACCTAAGGATTCACACCGTTAAGGATCAGCATCTTATTCTGAAACACCCTGTATTTATTGGATTACTTATTCTTACTTTAAGTATATAGTAAATATTGTAATTCCCATAATAGTTTTAATACTGTCCAAAGCTTTCTTAACAAGATGTACTTCTTATAACAATAAAGTGCATTTTGATTTGATTTGATATAAAAACCAAAGCCTTATTAGTACAGAGATATTATAGTGTGTCATTTATACAGTCAATCAAGTATAATAGGCCTACTAAATAAATAACAAACCAACCGTGCGTTTACCTCACTTCCAAAATTCATAGAAATGCATTACTTTTTCTACCTGTCTTGTTAGATAAATTAGAAATTGTTTGGAAGGTTTTTATTGCTTTTATGTGGCTGTGTTCATTGTGACGCTCACCTTTGCTGTCACCGAACTAATGGTGTCTTGTCTTATCTTTTGTTGTTGGGTTGTTTATGATGTTAAGTGTACCTACTTACGTCCGTGTCTAGCATTGTTTTATACAAGGTATCTATGTACGTCCTCAAGTTACCTTTACACGGAAGAGACTAAGTCGCTAGTTCATATCGTACTTAGTGGGCCTAAGGAAGGCCTCTCCAGACCATACAGAAATTCACAATTACCCGATTCCATTGCGCTTTTTTACAGTTTTAAATTTAAACAATTACTTATCTTCTCTTAATTATTTATTATCCGTTCAACGAATTGATTGCCCTCGATGCTAATGACATTATTAATGAATAAAACATTAGCGTTATCACTGATTAGTAAATGTTTATTTTTAATGTTATCTTTTATATTATTATGCCTGTCGTCGCGTCGGTTCGTTTTGTGATGTGCTTCGTTTCCGTCACTAACCTCTGTGTTCTTCTGTACGTGCCTTAATCCCATTTAGAAGCTAATATCGATCAAGACGCCCATGGTGACTCAAAAAATCTGTTGAGAATTTGAAGAGTGAGTGAAACATAATAAGTATAGGTGATATAGGCCTGTGGGTTGCAACTCCATGGGTGCAAGTGGTTGTCACTTGAAGAGTATTAAAGAAAAGAACCTTTTACACTTGCGTGCACAAAAAACGGCCCACCCAAAATTTTGATTAAGTTTACTTAAGGCTTGATAACTTTTTTATTTTTAGTCCGATTTTAGTGTTTTTTTTAGAGAACTGTAGGTACGACTGTACGTTTTAACTTAACTTTTAGGAATTTTAACTAGCATTGGTTATTCGACCTATTATACAAGGATAATCAAAATGTTGTTTTTTTAACTAATTTCAAAACACCCTGTGGTATAATCAAGAGGGAAAATTATTTCAAAATACCAATTTTCTTTTAGAGTCATCTATTGTTTACATTTTGTTTTTTGGTTTATGTCAATACATTCATTTATTCTCACACAAATGAAAAATGATCCTTGGTATGAATAATTTAAATTAAAGCAAAAGAAAAAAATTAGAGTGAGTGTAAATTTATTAGGAGTGCTTATCGCTGTAGCCGTAGCAACTGCTAACAATGTGTTTATGTTGTTCTATCGAGAATAACAAACGTGTGTAAGATTTAAATTATTGCCTTTGTAATTGAAATTTACACATTATTCGCTTTTTATAATTTAATTAATTTTCAAGTGTGTTAGTTAAATGCATACTACACCGCATAAAGCCGCTCAAGTAGTTGCTTTAATTCAAAATGGACTTCACCAGCGAGAAGTTGCTCGAACTTTGAATATGACACGCGCAGCGGTTCGAAGGGTATGTCAACGTCATGAGGAAACTGGGTCCTTTATTGAGTCCTTTCATAGGCGACCTGGAACAGGCAGAAAGCGATGTACAACAAATCGTGATGACCGCTTTATTGTCTCGACATCATTAAGAGATCGTCGCCTTAATGCTGTTCAAGTTCAACAACAACAACTCTGTGGAATACAAGGAGTGGCTATTAGTGAGTGGATAGTCAGGCGAAGACTGCAGGAAAGTAACTTAAAACCTAAAACACCTGCGATTGGTCCAAAACTCAGCCCAGCTCATTGTCAAGCACGCCTGCGTTTTGCACGGGATCATCTGAATTGGACATTAGAACAGTGGGGGTATGTTTTGTTTTCAGATGAGACTCGGATTTGCCTCTATGGTAGCGACCGAAGAAAGAAAGTATACCGAAGACCAGGAGAGCGATTTGCAGAATGCTGCATTGAAGAACGGATTGCTTATGGAGGCGGCTCCTGCATGATCTGGGGAGCAATTTCAATGGGAGCACGAACCGACCCTGTTTTCATTCGTAGGAACGACCACGTTCGCGGAAGAGAAGGTTTGACGGGTGCTAGGTATATCGAGGAGATTTTAGCACTTCATATAGTACCTTACATCAACTACATTGGAGATGAATTTATTTTTATGCATGACAATGCGAGGCCGCACACCTCAAGAATCGTGCAAGATTACATTGCCGAAGTCGGTTTTCGGGTTATGGGGTGGCCAGCATAATAGTCCGGACCTAAATCCGATCGAACATTTATGGGACGAGCTTAAAAGAGGAATTCGTGCTCCAACTTCGATCGGAGAGCTGATTATTGCAATAGAAGAAGAGTGGCTTATAGTAGAAATCAAGTAAAGTTTTAACGCGTTTAGGTTAGGTTCTGTCATATTTGACATATATTGCACACAATTTATGTCAAATATGACAGAACCTAACCTAAATGCGTTAAAACTTTACTTGATTTTTACTATAACATCCCACAAGTTGAGTCTTATTTTGCAAAAGTAGTGCAATTTACAAAATATAGGTAAAAAATCAAAATTATGTTATTATGCAGCCGAAATTTTGCATGGGGTCTAGAAACTGCATGTAAAAAAACTTTTTCTAATAACTTTTTCGATATTTTTAGAAATAACCCCACTTTTGAATTATTTTTTGGAAAAAATTAAAATTTGACAGATAGATAATGCGAATTACGTGACTACTATTTGTTTGCTTAATTTTCATCATGGAAAACATCGATATTTGGCGATGTATCGATGTATTTAGGTCTTAATTTTATTCGCAAAAAAATTATTTTACCGTTGCCTCTCGATCTTGATTATACCTTACGGTGTGAGCTTAGAATAATTGGATTTGTTTTGTAGCTCTAATTCGATTAAATTGTTTTTTTCGACATATCGCCAACATCGATGTTTTTTCGCGATACATTTTCTGTGGATATCCCTAAACGGAAACGAATGAAACAACGTTATCATGGCCTCAGACCAATGTCGTGTAGGTTACAAATTTGATGGCGCTATTGCTGCGGTGCCATACTGCAGACTTTATAAGGTTTTACTCAACGATTTCAATTTCCCACATCATGTTAACACTTTTAACAGCGTAAGTTTGGCAGACAAAGGTATCAGATCATTGGAAAATCCCCATTCCTTCCACGCTTGAGTTGAGAGTATGAAGGTGTTAGAAATAAAAATATGAGTAATGCGATCAGGCTCAGCCTTGTGCAATAATTAGGAAGCGTGAACTTTTTAGTAATCAACGTACCTAATTTAATTTCGTTATGCAGACTGTTGCAAATTCGACGATCTCCATTAGGCTCTCGTAAGTGGTAAGAGATATAGCTTAGAATAACGAACCGTCGAAAAATTTGGAAAATTCCGAGTACTTTATTTTTTTCTAGCCTTATTTACTGACATGGGGAAAAACTATTTTTACATTTTCATTGCCGCCTTTTTACCGGTTGTTATGGTAGATATGGATTCTGACGTTTCGTTTTTCGGATACCGTCATCAAGTATGCATTTTTAAATACGGAACTGTATTTTTTTTTTTTTGCAGTTTCGTAGTCCTTGCGTCTAGTAAAATAACATACATCAATTAATGCATGTTGAACAGCCCTGTTCTAAGACATCCACCGTGCGAGCAAAACATATTTCCATCAAAGAGGGCCTTGCATCTAAGAACGTAATGCTTAAGGTACCTATTCACGTTCAGTCGGCCGTCAGTCCGTGGACTGTCCGTCCTGGCCGGCCGGCCGTTATCGAAAGTCAAACTACACGTACAGTTTTATTCACCGATTACGGCCGGAGGATTTCTGCCGGATTCGATAGCAGCCTTCAGTTTTTGTTATTTCACTATACACGCGCAGTTATTTCGACAGGTCAAACATGTCGCAAAAACAGTGCGCAGCGGCAATTGTTGTTATTTCACACGAACAAAGAAAAAGGAAAAGAAAAACAATTTGAATGAAAGACTGGCTAAAAAGACGTTGCACTTTCTTCCACATGAAGCTTGTATGAGAACTGAGGCAATCGAGTGGAAGTGATTTAAAAACTTTATTAGGATGAATGATCATTGTTTCGAGTATTTATTGAAACCGTATATTACAAGAAAGGACACCGTAATGCCTTTTTCAGTTCTTTTCTGAACGCACTTTTCATATTATTTATCTTATGTTTCACCGAGTCTAAAGTTGCTTCGACATCTACTGTTTTATATAGAAAAGTAATTCTTCATATTATGCTTTAATTGGCAAAGCCCTATTAGCATATGAAGAGTCTTTTAATTTCTACAAATATTTTTGTTTGCGGTACAACTTAATAAAATTCTTGATGAAGGTAGGTTGGTTTGCGATTTTGTTCGGCGTTACTGAATAAAAACTCTAAAATTTTAGAAAGGAGAGAAATAAGACACTTGAAGTTTTCCTCTACTGGTATATTAAAATAAAGTTTTAATGAATGGTAAATTATCTACATGTTTCGAATGTATATACGTTTGTAAATCTTGGCTCTCGACATTACTTAATTAGAATTTAAAGTTTAAAAAGTTTTAAATGTGAACTGGAGCCGACAGTTCTGAAAAGACAAGGTTAAATGGATGTCTACATGACATGGCCTGCAGTCCAATGCCGGCCGGTAAACTACTACACACGTTAAGTTTTAACAGACGACAGGCCGCCGGCAGAACGCGACTCGTCATTTAACTGCGTGTGTGTAGTGAGTACCGGCAGCCCGGCCATTATCTCTCCGGCAAAATACGGCCGGCCGACTGAACGTGAATGGGTGCCTTTAGCCGTATATAGAGCTTAATACCTGTTGGGTGTCAGTAACTACCTGAATTAACAATCAATCAGTTATTCCGTCATCTTTGACAGTCGTTACAAGTAATTTGATTCATCGCTCATTTTTCTAATTTCTTGTACAATTCACACAATGGGCTTTACAAAACAGCACAAAGCATTCATGGTTGAAGCGTATTTTCGAAACGGGGTTAGAGTAATAATAATAATAATAATGATAATAATAATAAGTTTATTTAAAATTTAATAATATAATAAATATGTTTATGTTTTCTTCGATAAACTTATTCTTCAATCATGAGTAAATGGTGAGTGTCAATACAATCTGGGTTTGTGCATGGACGATTTTCACGAACATTTTCCTAACGTTGCTTTATTGCTGGGGATTTTTATCATTGCCTGAAAAGAACCGTAGCTGTGTTTAGGGAAACAGGTTCTGTACAACACAAAAAAGGAGCAGGGAGACCATCTGTAAGAACAGAAGAACTTGTTGCAAACGTTCGAGATCTTATGGAACATGCAGGACTATTCTTAAGAAGCAGCTAAATTTATTTCCTTATAAAGTGCAAGTATTCCAAGAAATACAAGACGCAGGAATAACTCTCAATGGTTTACCCAAAATTTATTGGAAAGAAATGATTTATTAGACCTGACATTTTTTTCGGATGAAGCCTGGTTCCACCTCTCCGGTTATGTGAATTCTCAGAATACATGTAATTATTTTTCTTTTTCTATATTTGTCTACTTATTTTATTACTCATTAGTTTGGCATATCATGTCATAATATGAATTTGACAAAATTTTAACCTAGATTTGGTTAGATATATCGTCCCCATATCATTGTGATCTAAACCAAGTCCTACGTTTTTTCATCCAAGCCTTCTTTGATGCAAATAATTTTTGCTCGCACGGTAGAAGTGGGAAAACATTATAACACCTTTTAAAATCGAAAAATGTTCATGTTTTCTTTAAAAGAAACTTCTCTTTTGTAACATCCATGGTATTGCGTGATACTTTTGACATTTTGCTACAAATAGATTAAAAGAATAAGATGCAAGTATGTCGTGATATACCAATATTATTTGGAAATGCCAATACTATACCGCTGTAGAATATTGAGAAAAGCAACATGGTAGTGCTATATTAAAATGTCGATTTAAATAGTAAGGGAAAATTTAATAATGGGAAATTTCAGTTTTGCTTATTTCTAACGTTAATTTCAAGGCAAGCAAGGTCACGCGTCAGGTTTTAGAGGCAAAATTTTCTTGGTGTTTATTATTTAAGTTGAAGGGTGAGCAGAATAAACCAGTTTAGGTTACTTAAGTCTCCTATTTCCAATAATAAGAATTTCATTTATCATACTTGCTATTATAAACTTAATGTTATTAGTTTATCCATTTTAATTACGATACAATAGGTTGCTAAACCTGGCGCTTCCCGAGAGCTAATCGAGCTGTTTGTATTTAAAAATGCATGGCATTTTGGCGGCTTTGTACTACGCCGCGAACGTAAATTATAATTGGCAACGCAGCATTGAACGCGAAACCTAAGCAGGCGCACCGCTTGCCGCTTGATTGGCTCGTAGCTACAATATTTGGACACCGAAACTCTTATACCGTGCGAGCCAAAATTATTTGCATCAAAGAGGGCTTGGATTAAAAAACGTAGGGCTTGGTTTAGATTACAATGGTATGGGGACGATATATCTAACCAAATCTAGGTTAAAATTTTGTTAAATTTATATTATGACATGATATGCCAAACTAATGAGTAATAAAATACTTTAGTAGACAAATACAAATTTATTTTTGTTATTTACAAAATCAACAAAGTTAAGAAAGAAAAAGAAAAATAATTACATAAATTGCTGAAATTGGCCACCGCCATGCTCCAAGTATAAATTCACACGTATCTTTATATTTTCGAAAGTGTTGACCAACATCTCTGGAGAAATGTTACCGCATTCTTGGATAATCCTTTCTTGTAATTGTTCTAAATTTGCCACTGTTGTTTTAAAACGAAGTAATCCATAACCGTTAAATACTTGCACTTTATAAGGAAATAAATTTAGCTGCTTCTTAAGAATAGTCCTGCATGTTCCATAAGATCTTCCCACTTCTTGGGACAGGCGTCTTATACAATTTGTTGGCGTATTTTACATTATTTCACGAACGTTTGCCATAAGTTCTTCTGTTCTTACAGATGGTCTTCCTGCTCCTTTTTTGTGTTGTATAGGACCTGTTTCCCTAAACACAGCCACGGTTCTTTTTAGGCTATGATAAAAATCCCCAGCAATAAAAGCAACGTTAGGAAAATGTTCGTGAAAATCGTCCATGCACAAACCCGGATTGTATTGCCACTCATCATTTACTCTAACCCCGTTTCGAAAATACGCTTTAACCATGAATGTTTTGTGCTGTTCCGTAAAGCCCATTGTGTGAATTGTTCAAGAAATTGAAAAAATTGGCGATGAATCAAATTACTTGTAACGACTGTCAAAGATGACGGAATAACTAATTGATTGTTAATTCAGGTAGTTACTGACACCCAACAGGTATTAAGCTCTACGGCTAAGCATTACGTCCTTAGATGCAAGGCCCTCTTTGATGCAAATAATTTTTGCTCGCACGGTATGTTGTCAGGATTGTTGATAGCGTTTTCCATTGGTAAGTTTAGTGCATGTCAAATGTATTTCTACGTTTCACCAATGAATAACGCCATAACTTTTATTCTATCGCACGATTAGTTCGATGTTTCAATTGTAAATAAAATTAACGCTGTATTTTTGCCATCCATTACGACCTCCGTATAAGCTTAAAATATGGTAAATGCGATGGTAAAAGAACTTAGCCCATAAATGGCAGGTGACTATGCAGCGCGTTCTTAGAGAAATTTGACTTAAGTACTACATTATTATCGTTACTTTTCTTGAATACTGTAAAATAACGTAAGAATTTTACGAAGAGCGTTTTCTTAATAACTTCTAATTGGCTTATTAGAAAATAATAAAATTTGGTGTGGGAATCCACCATGCAGGGACCTTCGAAAAACTCTAATTTAAATTTGATGTGAAATTAATGGGGCAGCCAATATTTGAGGGAATCAAAATTTACATGGGATTCCCTATGGCCAGTCTAGCGCTGCACCACCCGGTATAAGTGATCCACGGTGTCGACCTTACCTGCACCTTTAGAAAAAAATCAGGTTTATAAATTTCTATAAAACAACACCTAAATCGAGACCTAAATGGAGAGATAAAAAAATAAGTTTGCCGATAATTGCTCTGCATGTCCTCGCCACCATTTTACAGACAAATTATTAGAAGAAATCTGCAAAACGCCAACTATGGAAGAATTGTTAATAAGGATTCTTAGCAGTGACCTAGACTTCGCGAAATATGTATCCTTTTATAATTAGATATCGAATAATAGCCTGATAAATTAATATTATTTATTGACGGTAAATTATCTTTTGTTCCCCACATAAATGACCTTGTTGCGGCCTGTCATAGATCCATAGGTCTTATAATAAGATATTCTCGTGATTTTTTAAATTGTCATACACTGAAAATACTTTTTGTAAGGTCTAAATTGGAGTACGCTTCGGTTGTATGGTCTCCATATTATCAAGTGCACCTTAATCGCATTGAAAGGGTCCAACGACGTTTTCTAATATATCTAAGTTTTTAAATTAATGGTCAGTATCCTGAAATCGGTATTCTAGAAGAAGCTCTATTGCAAAGGCACTCGTTTTGCTTCTTAGAAGATCGACGTACAGTTACTCAACTTAAATGTCTCCATAATATCTTGCATAATAGAGTTGAATGCAGTGATATATTAGAAAACCTGCAATTCCTCGTCCCTAGAATACGTCATTCCCACACTTTTTTGTGTACCAACCTCGCGTACCTAAATACTCCCCTATGTATCGATTGTGCAACACATACAATATGCACTAAGCACAAGGTTTGACATTTTTAACTGTAGTTTATCCAGTATAAATCTAAATTAGCCTGTTAGTGTCTTTTTAGGCATAATAATTATTCTGTTTCAATATAATAATTTAAGTAAAGTAAGTAAGTAAATTTCTTGTCATCATATAATTTTTTAAATTGTTATAATTTATTACCTATTTTATTTTAAATAGCCTATATATACCCATTTGTTAATTGGTTCATTGTAACTGAAATGGTGTAAAATAAATAAATAAACAAGGTATAACTCACTGATTGTGTAATTGTCGTGTATCATAGTACCTATAGTTATTGATGATGTTGTTGTTTTTCAGTATCCAATGACCATCCTACCTCCTTACGATACCACTCGCAAAAAAGACTCCACTTCTTCTGCCAACTTCAACACGGAACGGGAGGCTTGCCTCAGATGCTTCGAAAAATGGAGCGAAACGGATCAGGTGGAATTCGTCGAGAACTTATTGGCGCGCATGTGCCACTACCAGCACGGGCACATCAATTCCTACTTGAAGCCTATGTTGCAAAGGGATTTTATTTCATTGTTGCCTAGTAAGTATGCCTTATGCTCTTTGTCCAATTGGGGAATGGCCAAGGGCCAAGTATACAGGGTGTCCGGAAAAATGTGGGAAATCTTCCGGATATAAAAAAAAACACGTGAAAAGAATACTACAAGTTCATATAAACTTCTTTCGTATCGGAGATATGGGCTCCCAAAGAGCTCCCGTGGAATTAAGTTTTTAACACATACTTATTAAACCAACAGGTATATTTCAATTTTTTTTTCATATATTGCCAGGTAAGACCCTTCAAATTACTATCCCAGAAAGTGTTGCGAATTACTTGCAGCTGCAGAGACGGACTAGCTGTGACACTAATGTGCCCATTTTTTTTTACGCCCTGTATGATAAAAACTTTGGACGACATTTTTTACATACCTTTAACTATTTACTAAAAATTAAGTACTCTTTATTCATGTCGCTAATCCTAACCGTTTTCGGAAAAACGTCATTTTATTTACATCATGTATTTAGCGTATTTCGATAAAAGATACATCTTTGTCAAAAAATAAAAATTTAAACTTTACCTGCTTAGTTAAAAATTTCTTAAGTGGATTCAACATGGGCTCCATGAAGCCTGATGAAGTTTTTAACTAAGCAGGTAAAGCTTAAATTTTTATTTTTTGATAAAGATGTATCTTGTATCGAAATACGCTAAATACATGATGTAAATAAAATGACGTTTTTCCGAAAACGGTTAGGATTAGCGACATGAATGAAGAGTACTTAATTTTTAGCCAATAGTTAAAGGTATGTAAAAAATGTTGTCCAAAGTTTTTATCATACAGGGCGTAAAAAAATGGGCACATTAGTGTCACAGCTTGGCCGTCCCTGCAGCTGTGAGTAATTCGCAACAGTTTCTGGGATAGTAACTTGAAGGGTCTGCTTACCTGGTATACATCATATGAAAAAAAATTGAAATATACCTGTTGGTTTAATAATTATGTGTTAAAAACTTAATTCCATGGGAGCTCTTTGGGATCCCATATCTCCGAAGAGGTTTACGAAAGAACTTGTAGTATTCTTTTCACGTGTTTTTTTCATATTCGGGAGATTTCCCACATTTTCCCGGACACCCTGTATATGTAATACTAAATACTTCCAATATTGTTAACAGTTTCTTTTTAAGAGATGTATAAGTTACCATAAAAATATCTACCTCAGTTTGTATTCTGTTGTAATCATGGCATAGCCTAAATAGTGGCAAATTTATAAGATTGTTACTTATGGCTATCGCAGACAGATAAAAGGTGTTATGAGTTAGATCAGTAAGATTAATTCTGGATAAAACGTTAGCATTATCAGCTATACCATGTACTTACAACCTTATACAGATATAATACATTAATCATTATACGTCGCTGTTCATTCAAGTCTCAATAGACTATACTTTTCGCAAAGCCATGTTAATAAGATCCTCGCATTATAGTCATTGGTTTCACTAAAGTACAAGTATCTAGCAACTTTGTTCTATATTTTTTCTGGTAGGTATTTATAACAAAGGTAATAAGGGCTCCAGATGACACTTGTATATTCTAATACGCTCGTAACAAGCGACATGTGCAACTGATTAATACAATTTGGATCTGAAAAGTGCATGTCTAACAATAAAGCATCGCTTGCTTTTTAACAGTGTTCAATACATGGTTGTTAAATGTTAGTTGACTATTAGAGATCCTGCACCTCCTCAACCCTAGTCAGCTCCACACCATTAAGTCATATTAAATTGGATTATTCTTACGTGAGTAGGTGATAACTGCACATTTAGAGATATTAAAGTGTAATTTATTTTTTACCACCATTCTACTATTTTATTCAGATCCAACTGTAATCGATGACAGTCAGTCACGGAGTTAATTACGTAATAAATTTTAAGATCATCCGCCAAGAGAAGAAATAATGCGTATTTAATTGTTGCAGTTAAACTGTTAATGAAGAGAATAATAGATAGATAGATAGATGATGGATGGCTATAGATAGATAGATAGATAGATGATGGATGGCTGAAAGTGTGTATGTTAAGAGCGCTCGTTTTTGACATTTCAGAATTGACGGAGCATAAATGAATATTATGTTTTTAGAAAAAGGATTAGACCATGTAGCGGAAAACATTCTATCGTATCTGGACGCAGACAGCCTCAGAAATGCCGAGTTAGTTTGTAAAGAATGGTTCCGTGTGATATCGGAGGGAATGCTCTGGAAGAAACTCATCGAAAGAAAAGTGAGGACGGACACTCTCTGGCGAGGCTTAGCTGAACGTAGAGGCTGGTAAGTTCCTGGATATTTTTGTCGATTGACGTTTAAAACACATCCGTTTGCTATTTTCCTTATTTAATGTAACTTTCAAAATGTCTTTATTCCAAACTAACTTTTACAGTTCATTATATGGAAAGTGACAACATAATATAGAAAATAATAACCATTAAAAAAATAACAATAAAAAAAAATGGAAGTTAATCCAATTTAATTCATTAATAAAATCAATTAAAAAAAAATAGTATAAATAATTTAATTTAGTAAATATCTCTAATTGTTTTTTAAAAGTTGCCAATCGAGGGGTGTCTCACTAGTCAAAATTTGTACACCTACTGCCAAATTTGGCAGGACTTGTCGTTTTTGCCCTTGTCCTGCCACGGTCCTGCTTGTCCTGCCAGGGTCCTGCTTGTCCTGCCAGGGTCCTGCTTGTCCTACCACGGTCCTGTTACTGTCCTACTACGGACACACAACTTCTAAATATTTATCTTCTTTCTTAACAAAGAAATAAACTCGGAAATAAACAATATATTTTATCAATAACTTGCATGAACATAATAAATGAGACTGCAAATTCGACTAGTTGACTGTTGTGATTCACCGGTGTTTACAACGGAACTCAAACAGGAATATTATGCGGCGACGCGCGCCGAGAACTTTAAAAACTGCGACGTCTGTTACACGCACTTCCATTTTACTTTCAATTATTAAACTAAAACAAACAAAAGCATTTTTTGCTTTCCGCTATTTATCCCTACTCCTAAAGTTATTGGAGAAATCTGATTGGATCTGAAAGGTACTGCCTGTCCTGCTTCGATCCTGCCACAGTCCTGCCAGGTCCTGCTACAGTCCTGCCGGGTCCTGTCACAGTCCTGCCAGGTACTTCTACAGTCCTGCCAGGTCCTTCTACAGTCCTGCCACAGTCCTGTCAGTCCTGCTAAGTCCTGCCTTAACATTTGTACACCTACTGCCACAGTGAGACACCCCTCGTTGCCAATTTTTTAATTTTTCTGATATTTTTTGGAAGATTGTCATATTTTATTATTCCGTCATATAAAAGAGATTTTTTTTCCGAAATTACTTTTTACTGGTATAGTTTGATAATTTACACAACGTCTGGTGTTATGATCATGCAATGTCTTATTCTCCTGAAGTATTATATTTGATTTTTTTTCTTTTAAAATAATAGAGTAAATTAGAATACAAATTTTTAATTCATAAATGTTTTGAACGTGTAAATACCCTTTCGGTCTACATAGATTAACAGTTGGTTCTAAATGTGGTAATTTGTGTATACATTTAATAACTTTATTTTGCAACTTTTGTAATGGTTTTAAGTTTGACAAATAAGCAGATCCCATGCAGAAGTCAAGTATTGTAATTTTGAATATATTAATGAAAAATATATATTTTTTAAGTATTTCAAAGGAATGAAATATCTAGCGCTGTACAAAACAGATACCAAAGAATATATCCAGTTGATTATATACTGGATATGGCATTTCCAATTTAAATTTTCGTCTAAAACTACTCCTAAAAATTTGGTCGTTTTTGAATATTATATATTTTCATTATTAAATGTTAAGGGGTTAATGATGGAATTTATTTTATTTTTAGTTATAAACATAAAAGAAGATTTTGTAAAATTTAACATAAGTTTATTTGATTGAAGCCAAGAAAGAGTATTTTTAAATCATTATTAATATCAAAATACATTTCTGCAAGAGTTTCAGCAAAATAAATAATTGTTGTTTCATCTGCAAATAGCTTTATATTGCCCTTTAAGTTCAATTTGAAAACGGAATTAATGTTAATTAAGAATAATAACGGACCTAATATTGATTCTTGTGGAACTCCACATATTATTTCTTTTTCCGACTTTTTCTTTCCCAATTTGAACAAATTGTTTACGATAGCTTAAATAACTTTGAAGTAGTTTGTGTGTATTTCCCCTTATCCCAATACGTACTGTATAATTTTCTTAATAAAATATCATGGTTTATGGTGTCAAAAGCCTTACATCTTAACGTAAAATCCTTTAATAAATTAAAATCTCTATTTTCAGGATCCAATACTTATTTAAACCTCGTCCCGGAGCCAACCACGGACCTCACAGTTTCTACCGTCTACTCTATCCAAAAATAATTCGTGACATTGACAGTATCGAGAGCAACTGGCGAAACGGAAAACACATCTTGCAGAGAATCAATTGTAGATCTGAGAACAGCAAAGGGGTCTACTGTCTACAGTACGACGACCAAAAAATCGTATCTGGTTTGAGGGATAATACCATTAAGATTTGGGATAGGAGTACGTTGCAGTGTACTAAGGTACGTTCTTCTCTTATAAAAAAATGTTAAAAGTTAGCGGGATTTGTTGGTATCCTTGATTTTGTGAGCGTTGTAATTCTGGCAATGAAAACAACAAGCACCTTGTACTAAAAAAAACGGCATAAGCAAATTGGTCTCCTGACATTGATTGGACCATTGATATTCGTCCAGTTATCCCGTTTTCGAGCATCCAAGTAAGCAAGCGTGATATATTTTTATTAATATTTAATTGTACAGGGTTATCCAACCAAGACTAGACAAGGCGATTTTTTGACTTTTCCTGTACTTTTATAAAAAAACTGAAATAGCCACCTTAAGTCATTTTCTCCCGCGAATTCGAATATCTTCAGCAAAAAACAATTGAACATCAAACAAAAGTACTAGGGGTTACTTTGATATTTTTTTAAATGGGATGCCGTATTTTTAATGAGCTTATCCGATTTCTCATATAAATTTTGATCTAAAATGTTGGATTTTTAATTCAAAAACGCCTTTTTTCTTCAGTTTTAAATTCGAAAAATGTTCGTCTACCGTACGATTAATACCTGATAGATGGATACCCGTTTCACCTGTTCACCCTTTAACCTGCTTTAAAGCGTCCGTCAGTTAGACAAAATAATCAAGTGTAAAATTTCTATATATTTTTCACGAATTAATTACAAATAATTAAATATTCTTTAGAAGAACGGCTAAGTGTAATAAAATTATATTACAAAAGTGGAGAGAATGCTCGACAAACACAAAGAACGTGAAAAATATATAGAAATTTGACACTTGATTATTTTGTCTAACTGACGGACGCTTTAAAGCAGGTTAAAGGGTGAACAGGTGAAACGGGTATCCATCTATCAGGTATTAATCGTACGGTAGACGATTATTTTCCGAATTTAAAACTGAAATCCGGCATCACATTTAAAAAAATATCAAAGGGACCCCTAGTACTTTTGTTTGATGTTTAATTGTTTTTTGCTGAAGATATTCGAATTCGCGGGAGAAAATTACTTAAGATGGCTATTTCAGTTTTTTTTATAAAAGTACAGGAAAAGTCAAAAAATCGCATTGTCTAGTCTTGGTTGGATAACCCTGTACCTATTAACAATGCAAGTTTTTTTTTAAAATAATATATATCTATATTCTCAACCAACTTAAAAAGTTCATTACAGAGAATATAACACCAAATATACAATATATAAAATCACAAATAATAATAATCATGTTTAGTAACTATTAATAACTCCATCGAAATTGTTTAAAAAATATATATATAATAACCCTTTAAAAAAAAGAATAATTATATATAATACGTTAATGTTAGTTTAGTTTTAAAAAATAATTTTTTAGTTTTTTTTTTAAATCCATAATTTTGATATTTCTTTATTTTTTTTCCGCACACTGTTGATTGTTATTCCTTTATATAATATTGATCTTTGGCCAAAAGTACTTTTTACCATAGGTGTTTGAATATGATGGTTTTGTCTTGTGATGTGAATAATGTTGATTGAAGGAAATATTATATTCGGTAGTTTTTCTTTAATAATAATAGAATGTATCAGAATGCATAGTTTTAATTTATAAAGCTTTTCTAAATTTAAATATCCGCTTGGTTCATACAAATTTATAGTTGGTTCTATAAAAGAAAGTTTATGTATGCATTTAATTATTTTGTTTTGTAGTTTTTTTAATGGCTGAATTGTACTTAAATTCGCTGATCCCCAAATTGAAATCATATGCTGTAATTTTGAATAAACCAAAGAATAATACATATTTTTTAAATAATTCACTGATATTTAATTTTTAGCTTTAAACAAAATGCCAATTATTGGTGAGATGTAACTTCTTAAATATTCAATATGTTTTTTCCAACTTAAATTTTCATCAATATAGAAACCTAAAAATTTAATTGTATTCGTATATTTAATTATATGATTATTGAAAGATAGTAACGAAATATTATTATTTTTTATGATGATATATTAATAATAAAAAGTGCTGTATTGCATACGTTTTTTCTCTTTTTTAATTAGTTAGTTTTAATGGAAATGTAATCAGTGATTATGTGTAATAATGTGTAATGTAATTAGTTTTTACAATGGTAGGACAAAAATAATTTTAATAGGATCTTGAATAGTTTTCCAGCAAAATCAAAATACATTGACATAATAAATTGACATCGGTAAGATTTTTTGTGAAATTGATAACCTTAATATGTGATTGATTGATTGATTGATACCGCGTTATGATATAGAAACGGATTAGCCTTTTGTATAAAATACCGCCAACTTAATCAAGAATCACTTGAAACCATCATATACATTTTTTTGAAATGCATTTTTTAGCAAAAAAAATTATATGTACAGAGTGGATCATAAAAATGCTACCTGTGTTAGCTTTAATTTTTGGACGGAAAAATGAAATAGGTATCAAAAT
This sequence comes from Polydrusus pterygomalis, assembly GCA_963969555.1. Classification (NCBI taxonomy): domain Eukaryota; kingdom Metazoa; phylum Arthropoda; class Insecta; order Coleoptera; family Curculionidae; genus Polydrusus; species Polydrusus pterygomalis. The sequence continues at coordinate 17,321,892 of OZ018383.1, forward strand.
TATGGACTTTTAAAAAAAAAACTAAAAAAAATATTTTTGAAAACTTAACTAACTTTAACGTATACCTATTATTATTATTTTTTTTTTGTAAATGATTAATATATATATATTTTTTAAATAATTTCGATGGAGTTATTAATATTTACTAAACATGATTTTTATTATTTGTAATTTTATATAGGTACCTACCTATTATATATTTGTTGTTATATTCTCTCTAATGAAGTTTTTAAGTTGGTTGAAAATAAAGATATATATTATTAAAAAAAATTAAAGTTGATACACTTAAGTAGTAGGGTTTCCAATTTTCAGGATCGGGATCCCGTTTTGAGATCCCGGGATTAAAAATCAAATCCCGGGATCAACCCTAATAATTAATAATATTTAATATTAAAAAATCTAAGACTAGCAAGTAGCAACAGAAATTATAAAAATACAGACATATAAGTATAGCAAAAAAACTTTTTATTAAAAAACTCAAAAATAAAAACCATTTTTATAGATTTACGTTTTGTAAATAAAAAAAATTAAAAGGGAAAAAAATAAGACACTTGAAGTCTTCCTTCACTGGTATATTAAGATAAGTCTTAATTAAGGGTAAAATCTCTACATGTTTCGACTGTATAAACAGTCATCATCAGGAGAAGAGAATATGGAAAATGAGAAATTACAGGTGCAAACAGTCCGAACGGAGCTAAAAGATGATGGAAAGGACAAAAAGTAATTGGAACAACGTCCACCGTAATGGTATACCTAGCAAAAGGTCATTCTTGGAGAATTGGCAAAAACCAAGATATTAATAAGCCAACCTATCAGTAAGCTAAGTGTCAAATTAGTGACATCGCACCATAAGTGTGAGGAGTGAAGAAAAATTATATAATTGGAATGGTTAATGATGTAAAGACATTTATAGGCTAATGAGGAGTAATTGAAAGTCACATTTTGGTGAATCAGTGGCGTAAGTGTGAGGAGAGAAGAAAAGTGCACCTGTAATTTCTCATTTTCCTTATTCTCTTCTCCTGATGATGACTGTTTATACAGTCGAAACATGTAGAGATTTTACCCTTAATTAAGACTTATCTTAATATACCAGTGGAGGAAGGCTTAAAGTGTCCTATTTCTTTCCCTTTTAAATAAACACTCACAAAGGGACCCCTAGTACTTTTGTTTGATGTTTAATTGTTTTTTGCTGAAGATATTCGAATTCGCGGGAGAAAATTACTTAAGATGGCTATTTCAGTTTTTTTTATAAAAGTACAGGAAAAGTCAAAAAATCGCATTGTCTAGTCTTGGTTGGATAACCCTGTACCTATTAACAATGCAAGTTTTTTTTTAAAATAATATATATCTATATTCTCAACCAACTTAAAAAGTTCATTACAGAGAATATAACACCAAATATACAATATATAAAATCACAAATAATAATAATCATGTTTAGTAACTATTAATAACTCCATCGAAATTGTTTAAAAAATATATATATAATAACCCTTTAAAAAAAAGAATAATTATATATAATACGTTAATGTTAGTTTAGTTTTAAAAAATAATTTTTTAGTTTTTTTTTTAAATCCATAATTTTGATATTTCTTTATTTTTTTTCCGCACACTGTTGATTGTTATTCCTTTATATAATATTGATCTTTGGCCAAAAGTACTTTTTACCATAGGTGTTTGAATATGATGGTTTTGTCTTGTGATGTGAATAATGTTGATTGAAGGAAATATTATATTCGGTAGTTTTTCTTTAATAATAATAGAATGTATCAGAATGCATAGTTTTAATTTATAAAGCTTTTCTAAATTTAAATATCCGCTTGGTTCATACAAATTTATAGTTGGTTCTATAAAAGAAAGTTTATGTATGCATTTAATTATTTTGTTTTGTAGTTTTTTTAATGGCTGAATTGTACTTAAATTCGCTGATCCCCAAATTGAAATCATATGCTGTAATTTTGAATAAACCAAAGAATAATACATATTTTTTAAATAATTCACTGATATTTAATTTTTAGCTTTAAACAAAATGCCAATTATTGGTGAGATGTAACTTCTTAAATATTCAATATGTTTTTTCCAACTTAAATTTTCATCAATATAGAAACCTAAAAATTTAATTGTATTCGTATATTTAATTATATGATTATTGAAAGATAGTAACGAAATATTATTATTTTTTATGATGATATATTAATAATAAAAAGTGCTGTATTGCATACGTTTTTTCTCTTTTTTAATTAGTTAGTTTTAATGGAAATGTAATCAGTGATTATGTGTAATAATGTGTAATGTAATTAGTTTTTACAATGGTAGGACAAAAATAATTTTAATAGGATCTTGAATAGTTTTCCAGCAAAATCAAAATACATTGACATAATAAATTGACATCGGTAAGATTTTTTGTGAAATTGATAACCTTAATATGTGATTGATTGATTGATTGATACCGCGTTATGATATAGAAACGGATTAGCCTTTTGTATAAAATACCGCCAACTTAATCAAGAATCACTTGAAACCATCATATACATTTTTTTGAAATGCATTTTTTAGCAAAAAAAATTATATGTACAGAGTGGATCATAAAAATGCTACCTGTGTTAGCTTTAATTTTTGGACGGAAAAATGAAATAGGTATCAAAATTATGGACTTTTAAAAAAAAAACTAAAAAAAATATTTTTGAAAACTTAACTAACTTTAACGTATACCTATTATTATTATTTTTTTTTTGTAAATGATTAATATATATATATTTTTTAAATAATTTCGATGGAGTTATTAATATTTACTAAACATGATTTTTATTATTTGTAATTTTATATAGGTACCTACCTATTATATATTTGTTGTTATATTCTCTCTAATGAAGTTTTTAAGTTGGTTGAAAATAAAGATATATATTATTAAAAAAAATTAAAGTTGATACACTTAAGTAGTAGGGTTTCCAATTTTCAGGATCGGGATCCCGTTTTGAGATCCCGGGATTAAAAATCAAATCCCGGGATCAACCCTAATAATTAATAATATTTAATATTAAAAAATCTAAGACTAGCAAGTAGCAACAGAAATTATAAAAATACAGACATATAAGTATAGCAAAAAAACTTTTTATTAAAAAACTCAAAAATAAAAACCATTTTTATAGATTTACGTTTTGTAAATAAAAAAAATTAAAAGGGAAAAAAATAAGACACTTGAAGTCTTCCTTCACTGGTATATTAAGATAAGTCTTAATTAAGGGTAAAATCTCTACATGTTTCGACTGTATAAACAGTCATCATCAGGAGAAGAGAATATGGAAAATGAGAAATTACAGGTGCAAACAGTCCGAACGGAGCTAAAAGATGATGGAAAGGACAAAAAGTAATTGGAACAACGTCCACCGTAATGGTATACCTAGCAAAAGGTCATTCTTGGAGAATTGGCAAAAACCAAGATATTAATAAGCCAACCTATCAGTAAGCTAAGTGTCAAATTAGTGACATCGCACCATAAGTGTGAGGAGTGAAGAAAAATTATATAATTGGAATGGTTAATGATGTAAAGACATTTATAGGCTAATGAGGAGTAATTGAAAGTCACATTTTGGTGAATCAGTGGCGTAAGTGTGAGGAGAGAAGAAAAGTGCACCTGTAATTTCTCATTTTCCTTATTCTCTTCTCCTGATGATGACTGTTTATACAGTCGAAACATGTAGAGATTTTACCCTTAATTAAGACTTATCTTAATATACCAGTGGAGGAAGGCTTAAAGTGTCCTATTTCTTTCCCTTTTAAATAAACACTCCACTTAAAGTATGGACTATTTCTTCAATTATTAAAAAAAATTAAGTTGGACAAAGGAAATAACTTTTTATTAAACAAAAAAAAACTGTTAAACATTTACTATTTGCTTAGTAAAAATAAAATATGCTCTTAAAAACACCAATGTGTCTAAAGTTGAGTAACTTAAGCGCGATCTAAGTGTGGTCGCAAATGTGACTGCTGGAGAAAAGGCTCTTTTAGCTTTCCACACTTGTAGGTGGTACTGTTAGTAAATTCGTAACACTTTTACAAATATAAACCTCTTAATCCTCTATTTTCAAAAAGGGACATTTATTTTTTAATTACGTTAAGACTTTTAAGATGAACTTTTGGATTTTCCGATATTTGCCGCCAATTAGGTTTAGTTCTAGTGGTTTTTCGGGGTTAGGTTAGGTTAGGTTAGAGTGGCAGACCTCTGGAATTGACCAAACAGTCACACGTAGTCCTATAGGACCGTTGTGATACCACACATGTTCCGCGGAACCTATTGCATCAGCTTCCTGATGGTTAACACGATCGTAGAAGAATCTTGACAGCTCATTCAAACCAGCCACTGCTGTTAATAAACTTAGTAAGTCGACCCAGTTGCAGGCTACTCACTTCCTCCAGATCATTAAAAAATGGTTCACAAGCAATGTCCGGTGATTACAGCAGTGATGTTTCTTAGGTCCTTCCGACTGTGCTGTAATAGCGCTGCGGTTTTCCTGTTATCAAGTAGGGGCCACAATTGCCTGGAGATGCTACAAGTTGTAAGTCCTGTCCATCTGCTTTGCGCAAGTTGTTTAGCTGCTCGATCTATCTCTTCTTTGACTGATCCCAGTGGTCTAGCCACAGTATTCTCTGCTAGTTCGACAGACATGCTTGCGCCCTCCCTGGCGAGCGCATCAGCAGTCTCGTTGCCATATATGTTGCTGTGTCCAGGAACCCAACACAAGGTGATTCGATGTTGAGCACCAAGTGAGGATTTTGCCCGCCGGGGTTGCTATACTTCAATCTCGCGGGATTTTCGAGATCCGGGATCCCGGGCTGGAAAACCTAGTAAGTAGCAATTTTATGATCCACCCTGTATAATATCTTTTAAAATTGACGGGTCCGAGCTATTCTTGATTAAGTATACAGTGTGTCCAAAGAAGTATGCAACATATGGGAACGTTTTTTATCACCGATTTCTCAGAAAATTTTATTCTTTAAAAAAGTTGATGCATTCCCTAAAACTATAAATGCATATTTCATACTTCACCTGCGGCTAATAGTATGGGAGCAAATGCCATTTTTTTTTGAAATTTCCTTAAGAGTAAAGTACCTTCATTATTAGAAATACAGCAAAATTTTATATGGAACTGTTTTTGCAAATTAAAAACTTAGTCCAAATACGAAGCTTGAGTTAGGTGTGTCAATTTTTATTTTTTTATATGCATTTCTTTAAAATAATTTTTTGGACTTCAGCGTACTGGGTGAAAATGACAAATAAATTATTAATTATTTCAAATAATATGAATAGAGTTGGATTCTATCATAATTTTGTTTAGAACATAAGTTGGCTAAAATGTGTTAAGTGGGCGTGCAACACGCTAATATATCTGAACCAACCTGTAACATTGAAAGGTTTTAAAAAGTTTGCAACTACTTAATCCATTTTTATTATAAACCCACGATTAAGTTATTTAATAAATATATTAAAATTGCGTAAACAAAAAATCGACCAGAGGTGTACCGTTTAAGAAAAAATAGAGATTAACCAAAAAAAATTAAAAATTGTGACACCTAACTCAAATTTCGTATTTGGACTAACTTGCTAATTTGCAGGAACATTTCCATGTAAAATTTTGCTGTATTTCTAATAATTAAGGTACTTTACTCTTAAGGCAATTTCGAAAAAATGGCATTTACTCCCTTACTATTATCCGCAGGTGAAATATGAAATATGCATTGATAGTTTTAAGGCATGCACCAACTTTTATAAAGAATAAAATTTTCTGAGAAATCGGTGATAAAAAACTTTCCTATATGTTGCATACTTTTTTGGACACACTGTATATAAAAGTTTGATCCATGTATCATAACGCTGTATATTCAGGGTACATCCAAGCTTCAAATAATGTAAGCACTGCAGTTAATTAAATTAATCTTTCCTCATATCATATTTATTTTAAAAAACCCATTGCAGGTGCTTATTGGACACACTGGATCGGTACTGTGCCTGCAGTACGACGACAAAGTTATAATTAGCGGCAGTAGTGATAGCACAGTCAGGGTATGGAACGTCCACACGGGGGAGATGGTGAACACATTGATACACCACTGTGAGGCGGTCCTGCATCTTAGGTTTAATAATGGAATGATGGTCACGTGTTCGAAGGTAAGAAAACGGCGAGAATGTGAATTGTTCGGTCCACGTCACCGTGAGAATGTCGTTTTTTTAAGACCGACCAGAAAATATACACTTTCTGGACAATTTTTCGTCTAGAAAATAACGTTTTATCGATCAAGACCGGAAAATGGACGTGAGGGACCGGTGAAAGATTTTTTTTAAAACCGACCAGAAAATATACACTTTCTGGACAATTTTTCCTCCAGAAAATAACGTTTTGTCGATCAAGACCGGAAAATTGACATTGAGACATTTTCCGGTCTCTGTTTTTTGTTTTTCCAGTCGCTCTTTAATAATACACAATCTACCTGGATTTCGGTACTATGATAACAACATTTCGATGTATTGCCGAGTGAGTTCGTTGATTTTTAATTTGTTGTTTATGTCAAACTTGTTTCGCGAGTGCGCAAATTTAAAAATAGGAATTCAGATTTTGAATTATCCGACACGAAAAATGAGATTCCAGAAGAATTTTTGGAAGCAGCAAGGAAAGCGGCTTACGATATATTGCCAGTAAGATCAAAAGCCCGTTACGAGAAGTCATACGACGCATTTAATAATAATAATAATAATAATAAGTTTATTTAAAAATTTAATAATATAATAAATATGTTTATGTTGTCTTCAATAAACTTATTCTTCAATCCCCTGAAGCTGAGCTTGTTAGGGGCAAATCTTATTTTTTGTTTTAGTATGTAAAATCATAAATCATAAATATGCATTAAAAATCAATTTTTTTAAAGTAAAAATGTTAATTTATAGTATAAACGCAGCTTTTTTGAAGAAATATATTACCTATAATAAAATTATTAATTTATAATTTTTAAGTAAAAAATATTACTCCTATAAATTATTCAGAACAATATTAATTAATTAATTAAAGCATTTCTAAAAATATTTTTAAATTGTCTGTTTTTAATATCCATGTTTTTATTTCGACTTTAAATTTTTTTAATGAAATCAATTTTTTAAATTTTGTTGGTAAATAATCGTTTAAATAAAAACATAAATATTTGAAATTTTTTTGTCCTATGGACTTATTTATTTTAGGTTTTATGGTTATTTCATTTTTATGACGTGTATTATGATTATGGTTTTTAAATTGTATAAGGTTTTTATTTTTAAATATATATATTAAGATGTTATAAATGTAAAGTTGTCTAATGTTCAACTTTTTTGTTTCTGAATATAATTCTTTTGAAGGATAAAGATAATCTTTATTGTATATAATTTTTAGAAACCTTTTTTGTAATATTTCTAATTTTTTAACTAAAGTTCTATTTATTCCTCCCCAACCTAAAATTCCGTAATTTAAATGAGTTTTAACTAACGCGTAATATAATATTTCCATATGTCTTACATTTAAAAAATTTTTAATGTTTTTAAAAATCGGAAGTAAACTTCTTAATTTTTTAATTAAGTATTCTATGTGAAAATTCCAATTTAATTTACTGTCAAAAATAATTCCCAAATATTTTATTTTATTAACTTTAAAAATTTCAATGTCTTCATTTATTTGAATACTATTCATATTTTGTGGTAGGTTATTTAGGTTTAAAGTAAAAGGAATATAATTTGTTTTATTAAAATTAATTGTTAACAAATTGTTATCAAACCAATTTTTTATAATTTTAAAATCTTTTTTAATTTTATTATTTAAATTTTCCCAATTTGTATCGGTATAAAAAATTGTAGTATCATCTGCAAAACTATGAATTTGTCCATCGCAATTTATACTAAATAAGTCGTTAATATAAATATTAAAAAATAATGGTCCTAAAATTGTTCCTTGGGGAACACCATACATAAATACCTTTGGATAGCTTTTTTCTTTATCTATTTGAACATAAGTTGGTCTATTTTTCAGATAATTTTTAATTAATTCTAATTGCTTTCCTCTGAATCCAATATTTTCAAACTTTTTTAACAGTAAATTATGGCTAACTGTATCAAAGGCTTTTGCTAAATCTAGAAAAATACTAATACAAGGTTTTTTATTATCTAGTGCATCATATATTTGTTCTGTTAGACAGCAAATAGCATTTTGTGTTGATTTATTTTTTTGAAACCCAAACTGTTTATTAGAAATAAAATTTATTTTTTCCAAATAATTTTCGATTCTTAATTTTAAAACTTTTTCGAATACTTTTGCTATCGAAGATATTAATGTTATTGGTCTATAATTACTAGTTTTACTAGAATCTCCATTTTTAAAAATAGGTTTTATTATACCAATTTTGAAAGCTTCTGGATATATACTGGTTTTAAAAATATTATTTATAAGAAATGTTAGAGGTCTAGAAATAGAAGTTTTAATAGTTTTTAATATTTCTGTTGTTATTCCGTCGGCACCAGGAGATTTCTTTAATTTCAAACTATCAATAACATTTTCAACTTCTTTATGATTAGTTTCTTCTAAATAAAATGAATTAATATTGTTTATTTTTTTATTTGAAAATGTGTTATTACCTTTATTGATTTTGTTTGCTAGCTTTTCTCCCACTTCAGAAAAATAGTCAATAAAGCTATTAGCTATACTTTTCTTATCAGTAAGTGATTCATTTTCAATTTTGATTTCGTTTATATTTTTATGTTTTTGATTTTTATTACATATTTTTTTAATAGTTTTCCACATATCTTGATTAGAGTTTTTACATTTATCAATTTCACGTTTATAAAAATTGGTTTTTGTTTCTTTAATTAGTTTAGTGAGTTTGTTTTTATAAATTTTATATTTATATAATAAATATCGGTCATTATTTTTTTGTAATTTTTTATAAAGTTCATTTTTTGTTTTAATAGAATTAAGTAAGCCGTTCGTAATCCATTCTTTTCTCTTTTTAATTTTAATTTTTATTCTATTTGTACATTGTTGTACATTATTTTGGATTTCTTTTATTAAATTATTGGATAAGTCATTCGTTTCAGAATAAGAGTAAAAATTTGTCCAATCTATTTTTGTCATTTTTTCTTTTAATTTGTAATAATTAATAAAATTTTTATACATTAGTAAAGGTTCATTATTAGTTTTATCAATAAGTCTTTTTTGTAAAATGGTTGGGTAATGATCCGTGATTTGATATTTAATGATTATTGATTGGAAATTATCTAAATTTTCTTTTGTTTTTACAAAGATATGGTCAATACAAGACTTATGTTCTTTTATTTCTCTTGTGTTTTTATTTATAAATGATACAAAATTATATTCACTTAATAAGTTTAAATATTCGTTACTGTTTTTAGAGTTTGAGGAAATATCAATATTTATATCACCTACTAGAACTACTGTTTCATTTTTACAAGTATATTTAATATTATCAAAAAACTTTTTTAAATTCATTGTAAATTCGAAAACATCTAGTGGAGGAGGTTTATAGATACTTATAATATTAATTTTTTCTTTTCCGATTGATAGTTTCAAAAAGATTATCTTTATTTTTCCCATAGATATAATATCAAAAAAGTAATTATGTTCATTTTTAACATACATTACAATACCGTCACTTTTATTGAAATTTCCATTATTATAAATTATATCATAATTATTTAATTTAAATAAATCGGCATTTAAAATTTTCCAAGTTTCTGTTAATACGATAACATCAAAATTCTGATCGAGTTGATATAAAAATAATTTAGTTTCGTCAAAGTTTTTAGAAATGCTTCTAATATTATTGTGATATAATGAAAAATTATTATTTGATTCATCGACACTATTATTAAAATAATTTTGATCTTCAACAAGCTGTGTTTCAAAGTTTGTAATTTTAAAATTTGAAATATATTTATCTATCTTTAATTAGAAATATTAATAAGTTTAGTATATAGAAAATCAATGAAAATATATAATATGTACTTACTTATAGTACAGAAAAATAAATAGAATTTAAAAATCAATAGAAAATAATAATAAAAAATAATAATATTTTAATTATAAGATGTACCCCCTGTTTTTAAGTTTTTTTATTTCTTCTTCATTTGTAATTTGAATTATTTTTTCTTCTTCATTTTTCCTGACAAATATTTTTCCATTTTTGCACCATATAAATTTATAGTTAAATTTTTTTAATTCTTTAGCTTTTCCAAGTAAAAATTTGTTTCTCATTGTCAAATGTTCATTGATATAAATATTTGTTTCTGGTCCTGGTAGATTAAGATTTAAACTAGTGATTTTTCCATTTTTCTTAAAATATTCTTTTGTTTTTTTAAGAACTTCTTCTTTTGTTTCTTGATTTTTAAAATTAATTTGAATGGTATCGTTGACTCCTTCCTTTTTAATTTTTTTTCGTTGTATCATTAATATATCTTCTTTTTTAATGTCGACTCCAATTTTGTTTAAAATTTGTTTTGTTATATTCCCATCATTTTTAAATTCTTGATTTTGAATTCCTTTAATTTCAATATTATTTATAATTTTATTTTGTTCTTCATTATCTACGTTTGTGGTTAAAAAATTAATTTCTTTTTTAAATTTCATGACTTCTTGTTTTAGTAAATCGTTTTCTAATTTGATTTCTTCTTTTTCCCTTTTTATATTTTTCAATAATTTAAATATTTCTTTATTTTTTCTTTCCATCTCGTCAAATTTTTAAATAATAAAAATAATATAAAATAAAATAAATAATTAAATGTATATCGAAGGGTCGGTCTTAAAAAAAGTATTGTACGTTACGTTACGCAACCGAAAATTAGTGTTTTGCAGGTCTCCAATGCTTGTCTCGACCTGGGAAACACTACTTTCCGGTCTTGTAACGTAAACCACTAATGATGTCGTCGAATAACTACTTTCGCTATAAATTTCCCAACGACTTTTTAAACAATAACCTAAAAAATCGCATTCTGGATTGTTGTCGTTAGGACAATTCTCGTTAGCTTACTTCTCAACGACTGCCGGATGTTTGTAAAATCATAGTGCACAAATAATAATGCAATACATACGTTTATATTATAATCAAAATGTACAAATTTTGCTGTTCCGACTATGTGTTTTTTTTTAAATTTTAAAGTCAAAAAGAAATAAAATATGTAACTATGCCAATTCAGTGTTAAAATCAAAAATACGAATAATGAGCACTAACCTCAACCATTGTTGTTATTGTTGGTTTAAATTACGGCCAGTTTTGGGATTTTATATTTTTGTTATTATGGAATTTGATTAAAATAAAGATGACATAAAAAATGAAGAAAATAAGAAGCACCAAAACTACTAGACAGTAGTACGCCATTTACTTAGAGTTGGAGGCAGGGTTGGCATTGTTGGCAAATATCATGATATATTAATATAAACATGTTATAAGCCTGTAAATTTGTATTTCAATTCTATTCAATGATAGTTGCTATCACAATAACGAGTTTTTTTAGTACTCCTATGTTAGGAATGTAAAATGTAGGTAAAAAATACAAGTTTATGAATATGAACACATCATATATTTTTGCTTTTAACTATGGTTCAACTTAAAACCCAGAATTACTGGGCTTGTTAATTAAATGAAAATAAACCCAAACTGGATTTTTTATTTTTGGCATTGTAAAATTTTTATTTCACGAACAGCAAAATATTCCTTCATTCAATCAGAAATCGAAACTAAATAAAAATGCCACGCGGCAAAGAACAACAGGTGGTCAACGTCTCGGAAAGATGGGGAATCACCGCATCGTAAGCAGCATCATACGCTGTTGCCGGCTCAGCGGCAGCGGGGCCATATTTTTTACTGATAAATAGAATTTTAAAGAAAGAAATATTGATAGATATCAGGATAAATTCGTCGCATAAATATCATGATATTTTATCAAGATATATATCCTGCCAACCTTGAAAAAACCCGAAAGGGATCGCTGGTATTTCGTATAACTGCCGATTTAAAAGTATGTTCTGCCTAAACCAGCAAAAATTGAAAAAGGACGAAGTTCTGTATGCACACTTTATTTTAAATCGTCTAGTATAAGTAGTAATATTCGTCGGCGCATTCTCGGTGTTTCCAATTTCCATAATTATCGCCGAACAAACCCAAAAAAAATTAAAACAAGCACAAACACCAAAAAAGAAGTAAAAACAATACCAAAAACGCATAGGTTATGTTTTAACGACTCTCAACGACTGCTCTTGGGTTGTTGCTAATGGACGACTACATTTTACCGACTTTTTTTAACTCACATTTTAGGATCGCTCGATAGCAGTATGGGATATGACATCACAAACAGAAATAACCCTTAGAAGAGTTTTGGTCGGCCATCGAGCGGCAGTTAATGTTGTAGATTTTGACGAAAAGTATATAGTATCTGCCAGTGGTGACCGTACTATTAAGGTTGGTAAAAATGAATACACTGTTTTTTAAATGATTTTTAAAATGTTGATTTTAGTATCGAATTTATATTTTATCAGGTTTATCAAGTTATTGCTTCTTCTTTCACTTATAACCAGTCCATTGGTCAGAGTTACTTATGATCAAATGTTCTTATAAGTACCAGCACATTAAACCTTGCAAATACAGTTATTAATGAGCTTTTTGGAGTCCCTCAGGGTACACATTGCGGCCCCTTGTCTGTTGGCCTCTTTGTTAAGAGTAACTTTGGCGTATATTAATTGTTTTTTGTTGTTTTGAAGGTATGGAACACGTCTACTTGTGAATTTGTAAGGACTTTAAATGGACATAAACGAGGCATTGCCTGTTTGCAATATAGAGATAGATTAGTTGTCAGTGGTAGCTCGGATAATACTATAAGGTAAATATATTTTTTTAAACAAGTAGACGTCGAAGACCCCAAGTCGTTGCTTGATATGTGAAGCCTACTTGACGATTGAAAAAATGTAATTAACTCTCGCCATCTATTGGCGATTGCGGAAAGTGTTGTATCTATTCGTTAACTCTGATATTTCTAGGTTATGGGACATTGAGTGCGGTGCGTGTCTTAGAGTTCTAGAGGGCCACGAAGAATTAGTTAGATGTATAAGGTTTGACAGCAAACGAATAGTTAGTGGAGCGTATGATGGAAAAATAAAGGTTTGGGATCTTCTGGCGGCCCTGGATCCCCGAGCTTCTACTAGTTCCTTGTGTTTACGTACATTGGTGGTAAGTTGTTTTATGACTGAAGGGGTTCCTTTCGTCGGATCTATTTTTGGACGCGTTTCGCTATATCAGGGCTCATCAGTATGGCTCTTTTCCGTTACATGAGAATTTTCGCAGCCCTGAATGAATTATCGTATTCGCGGTAAAACTACGCGTAAAATAAACGAAGAGGGCGACAATGTCACTGTTATTTAACCGTTAACCATACTCATGAACTCTGTAAAGACATTAATACGTTGAAAGCAAATTAATTAGTTGATGTTTTTGTAAACACTTGCGTCGTTTAAATTTAGGTAGCGGATTTTTTTTTTGTAGGAACACACTGGACGCGTGTTTAGACTACAATTTGACGAATTCCAAATAGTGAGCAGTTCACACGACGACACTATTCTCATATGGGACTTTCTGAACTCCATACCAGAACCACCGGCGAACAATAGTGTCGCTATGGCAAATTCGGCGTGTGGGACGTCTCCGTCATCCCGTAAGTTCACATCGCTTTTATATAAAACGGGTACTTAAACCTATTATTAAAGAGGTTTGTTCCCGTTTTTTTTTTACTTTGTTGTACCTATTGCACTGACACTCTTTAGCCTCGGGATCTGAAGTTAAAATCCCGAGATCTCAATTTATTATCCCACGATATCAAACTATAATCCCAGGATATCAAATTATACTCCTGGGATCTTAATTTATAATCACATGTTCTCAAATTATAATCCAAGGATCTCCGACTATAATCCCTGGATCTCAAATTGAAAACTCCTGATCGCGGCTCATAATGGCGAAAATTTAACTGTAATCCTGGAATCTCAAATTATAATCTCAGGATATCAAATTATAATCCCAGGAGCTCGAATTATAATTCCGGGCTTTAAACTATAAGCCCGTGGAACCTCAAACTATACTATACCCACGATATCAAATTATACCCCTGGGATCTTAATTTATAATCACATGATCTTAATTTATAATTCCAGGATCTCAAATTATAATTCCGGTATTTTAAATTATAATCCAAGGATCTCCGACTATAATCCCTGGATCTCAAATTATAATCCCAGGATATCAAACTATAATCCCAGGAGCTCGAATTATAATTCCGGAATTTAAACTATAAGCCCGTGAAACCTCAAACTATACTATACCCACGATATCAAATTATACTCCTGGGATCTTAATTTATAATCACATGTTCTCAAATTATAATCCCAGCATCTTAAATTATAATCCCTGTATTTTAAATTATTATCCAAGGATCTCCGACTATAATCCCTGGATCTTAAATTATAATCGCGAAAATTTAACTATAATCCCGGGATCTCAAATTAGAACTTCGGGATTTAAACTATTAGCCCGCGGAATCTCAATTTATAATCCCGGGATATGGAATTATACTCATGGGATCTTAATTTATAATCACATGTTCTCAAATTATAATTCCAGGATCTCAAATTATAATTCTGGTATGTTAAATTATAATCAAGGATCTCGGACTATAATCCCGGGATCTCAAATTATAATCCCAGGATATTAAACTATAATCCCAGGAGCTCGAATTATAATTCCGAGATTTAAACTATAAGCCCGTGAAACCTCAAACTATACTATACCCACGATATCAAATTATACTCCTGGGATCTTAAATTATAATCACATGTTCTCAAATTAGAATCTCAGCATCTTAAATTATAATCTCTGTATTTTAAATTTTAATCCAAGGATCTCCGACTATAATCCCTGGATCTCAAATTATAATCGCGAAAATTTAACTATAATCCCGGGATCTCAAATTATAACTTCGGGATTTAAACTATTAGCCCGCGGAATCTCAATTTATAATCCCGGGATATGGAATTATACTCCTGGGATCTTAATTTATAATCACATGTTCTCAAATTATAATTCCAGGATCTCAAATTATAGTTCCGGTATGTTAAATTATAATCAAGGATCTCGGACTATAATCCCGGGATCTCAAATTATAATCCCAGGATATCAAACTATAATCCCAGGAGCTCGAATTATAATTCCGGGATTTAAACTATAAGCCCGTGAAACCTCAAACTATAATATACCCACGATATCAAATTATACTCCTGGGATCTTAATTTATAATCACATGTTCTCAAATTATAATCCCAGCATCTTAAATTATAATACCGGTATTTTAAATTATAATCCAAGGATCTCCGACTATAATCCCTGGATCGCAAATTATAATCGCGAAAATTTAACTATAATCCCGGGATCTCAAATTATAAATTCGGAATTTAAACTATAAGCCCGCGGAATATCAAACTATAATCCCGGGATCTGAAATTATACTCCTGGGATCTTAATTTATAATCACATGTTCTCAAATTATAATTCCAGGATCTCAAATTATAATCCAAGGATCTTAGATTATAATCCCTGTATCTCAAATTATAATCCCAGAATCTCAAACTATAATGCCTCGATCTCGCCCGATGCCCGGATTTAAGCTACAGTCCAGGAGTCTGAAATTGTAGATGCGGAATCAAAGTTATAATCTCAGAATCTCGAACTATAATCCCGGGATCTGAAACTTTAATCCCGCTTGATATCAAATTAATTTGGCTTTAAAACGGTCCTGTGTTTCTTTTTCAGCTGTTTGGAGTGAATAACACATGGACTAAACTGGTTGTACAGGCTGTTGTATATTAAGATTAAAAAGTGATTCAAACGATCTGCATCCCGTGGACGTATGTGCCCCGGCGTTGCCTAGGGCAACGGAGGCCGCACATAGACTTACGTGTGACTGGCCGATGTAAATGTAGTTATACTAATGACTGATCTGGTTGGTCAGTTATGGGTTATTGAATTTGTTTTCCGAGCGTATGGGGAGGGGAGGGGGGTACTGAAACTTTAACTTTCACGTAACAGAATATAAGTCTTGTGTAAACTCTAACTGGAAGCTGAAGCTATTCCAGGGATATTTATGTATGATTTAAATTATTTTAGTAAGAACAAGTCAACAGCAATACTACTTTTTCCGGAGGTTACGTTGGATTTGTCGTCCGTACAGTTTCACATGTGCTGTGGTAACGCAAAGACGACAGAGCTTACAATAACCTCACATACAAGGGAAAAGTCGTATTGCTGTCTCCCTCTAGCTCATAATAGAAATGATACGTAAGGGTTCGAAGAAAGCTTGTGTGGGTTACTTTTTTAATGCCAGGTTTTTGAAACAACCTGCTGATTTTATCAAAAATCCTCATAGTAAACATATTGGTATGGTATTATAGCTTTGACACAATGACTTGCGTCTTCTACAAAGCTATAATCAACACAATACGTTTCTTGGAACCACCATCTTGCGTCATCCAGTACATTCCCGGTGGTAAGAAACTAACCAACGTTTTTTTTTTCTCAGTTAAGTACAGACAACGTTTAGTAGTCCCAAAACCATACGCTCGACATAGGTGATTTGTTCTTGATCCAAGAACGAATATTTTTATTTGAAATATGTTTTTTTAAACGAAGTGGTATATTTAAAGCTGGACTTTTTTTATCTGTATATAATATGGTTTTAATTCTTTGGTAAAAAGCACCTTCCTTAGGTGCATCGGGATAATTAAGACTTGATATCTCGCGCAATAAGTTGAATATACAGGGTGTCGGAAATTGGTGCTGATTTTGTTGAGATCTCGGGAACTGTATTATGAGATAGAAAGACGGTTAACTGGGGAAAGTTTTGGGAAATTATGTTAGCAGTTTATTGGTGCTGGCGATTCGATTCTGGTTCTTTCGGTTTTTGAGATATTTTGAATAAACTTAAATGTTGCATTTCCTTAGATGGGTTGTAACTATGTTATTTCCCATATAAAATGTTATTTTTAGAGTTATTTTGAGGTTATATATTTTAAATTTACAATAGTAGTACAAGTAGGCATATTCTATGTAAAAAGTTGCTATAAAAATGTGTTTACAGATTCAAAAAATGGGAAATAACATAGTTACAACCGATCTAAGGAAATGCAACATTTTAGTATATTTAAAATATCTCGAAAACGAAAAGAACCAGAACCGATTCGTAAGCACCACTAAACTGCTAACACAATTGCCTAAAACATTTCCCATTTAAAGGTCCTATCTCTTATTATAGTTCCCCAGATCGCAATACTAACGGCACCAATTATGGGCATCCTGTATTTATTGAAATAGTCCCTTTTTTCTTAAAAAACTTTTTGTAGATGATTACTTAACTATATTGAAGAGAGAAAATAGACCCCGTAGTTAACGAGGCAGTATCTTTAATTTGTTATTAATTACTAGAGTCCGGAAATCAGGTAGTGAAGGACCGAAGGACAGAAACCAGGGTCGGCATAAGGACTCGTTGGAATTGGAAATATTATTTATTATTAAAAAAAAATAATTTAAAAAAAAAAACAGGCAATTAGTACTTAACACAAACAGTATACATATTATACAAAAACCGCCCCCCCGAAGGGGGGGAGTGCCCCTAGTGTTATATCATTGTTAGAGACCGACCGAGGGTTCGGTTTCGGCTAAAAAATCTAGTTTCGGTTTCGGCCAAGAATCGGCCATGCCGAAACTCAGTGGTCGTGAATTGTTGCTAACTTTGGGTGGGTTTGGGTAGGTAGTGTTGTCTTTTTTTTTTTAGTGGGAAGAGTTCAATCCGTTCCCAAGATCGATCTCGTCCTATATAAAATAAAGTAAATTTCAGTGTACAATAACATTTTTACAAGTATAAATAAGTTTCGGTTTTCGCCGAAACTGAAAATCTTGTTTCGGTTGGACACTAGTCATTATTAAAAAATTAAAAAGCGATATCTCAAAAACGGTAAGGCCTATACAAATATAATATAGGAAGTTTAAATTTGGCAGACTCATGTTGGATTGCACAAAGATTTTTAATCGTCCCGTTAAAAAAAAAAGGTCGACAGAGAAGAAAAAAAATCTATTTATATAGACAACACTGCCTACCCAAAGTTAGCCGAAACCGAACCTTCACTCGGTCTCTAGTTTTTAACACTAATTACCTAATCAGGTAACTCTCACTGTGACAGTCATATTGACAAACATAATTCACTCACAAAGTGGGTTGATTAACTTTTGTACAAATCTGGTCGGTTTCGTACAAACTTCTCAAATCTTGTACACGCTTGCGCAACCTTGTATAAGCTTATACAATCTTGTTTAAACCTATACCTTAACATTAAATTAGGGGGTATATAGCTTCCCCCCTTGGGAAAAAGTTTGTGGTAAGTACTATAGTTCCCTGTAAAAGTTGTCTCTTATAATAATAAATAGTAATTTCCAATGAATACTTATGCCGACTCTGGTTGAAAGGTTATTTCACTACCTAATATCCGGACTCTACTAATTACGACGTTTCGGTTAGTTAATGTCGGTAACCGTTTCGCGAAGCAGAAAACGGGTTTGTATGTACTTATTACCCGAAACGTATTTAATAACAAAGAAGAGACGACGCAAATCGATAGACATTTACCTTTAGATACGTACAGCTTATCTCGTGGGCAAACAAAGATGAAGTTTTATGGGTGAAAAAATGCTCGCCAGCCGCACGCTTTGCCGACCTACAGGGATGGGCATGCGCACAACCTTCTTGTTATTAGGTTTCCTTGTTTAGCGACATCCTCAAAATACACTCCGCAACCGGCTCGGCGCCATTTTTTTTATTGTGTTTTACGTTTTCTCTGTAGATTTCTCGATATATGTGAAGTTAGCAATGTTTTTGCAGCATCGACATTTTTTCTTGGATACGTGTCAATAGGAAATATGATTTAGTTAGGCCTAAAAAAAATATTACCCAATTATTACTCCTTAAAAATCAGTAATAACTTGGTAAAAATTCTTTAAAGTTTCGCGTGTGTCAAAAGCATTTCAAACGACCTTTAAGGCGCACCAAGCCCGATGACGTCAGGAAGTATGACTTTTCCGTCATCTGTCATCCTGACCGGTGGCCGAGATATCGAGTTTGCATTTGGATTGCCGTGTGTTATTGCTATTGTATTGTTGTTTTAAGGTGGAATTCTCAACGTCGTTCAATTTATTGCCAACCTATAACCTATTTCGTGGATGTCACACACGAATTATACTTCTTGACGTCACGACCCGTTTTTACCCGCTTGTTGGGATAATTTGAATTTTTGGGCATTTTTAAATCTTGCTAGCGGTCTTTTGGGACGAAATATGTTGTTTTTTTTTTTGCTGCCATATGGTTTATGACAATATATACTTTTATGATTTATAGAATTTTTTCCCGATTTAAAATTTTTGTCAAGTTCCCTATTCCGCGTGTAGCGTTTATCAACGAATTTTAATTTTTTTAGTGGCGAAGATTGAAATTCTACCATTTGGATTTATCGCTTTAGTCTCCGCCACTAAAAAAATAAAATGCGTTAACAAACGCTGCGTATGAAGTAGTAGTGATAGTTCTTGATATGCAATTTAATTTTATTATGCTTAATTTAAACGCATCTAACTAGGCCTATGCCACACAAACAAGATGTTTAAGCCCGGACCTGTCTATTTTCCCCCATTCGTTAAATGATAATTTTGCAGTGCGCATGCCTATTCCTGTGTGGTTTTCTTTCGTGCGATAGGCATGTTAAATCGGCGCTACAACATGTAGACGGCATTCTATTATCTTAAAAGGACAATGTTATTGTAAAGTATTTTTCACCCTAAATGGTATCGACATATTGACTGCAATAAAACTACCGGTTTAATCCCATTGTTATACACAATCAACCAGCAAATACACTACAGGGTAGGACTTTAGATATTTAATTCGTTATTAAGGACGTGAAATATCCTAAATAAATAATACAAATAATTACAAATTATAATCCTACCCTGACCGACAGTTTATTTGCATTTTTATGGCCGAGCTCTTGCAAAACGTCCCAGGTAGTTAAACGGAGTCGACCGTTTCTTGTGAAAAATACTTTGCCTACGGCGATTAAACGGGTCTGTCGTACGTGTTAACCGACACGTAAAGGAGGTCTTGTATAAGAAAATGTTGATCGAAGAAGAGGTTCCTATCATTTCGTCAGATTCGTCCTTAGATGGACGCGTTTCGCCTCATCATGGACCCGTGGTAAGCACATTTTCTTACTGATGATGAGCCATGACATGAGAAGAAGCGCCTATGGATGAATCTGACGAAATGCCTGACGCCTCCCAATCGGAAATACCAAATGTCTATCCGCATGTCGACGATTTTTAACGATATCCGATTGACTTAAACTTCGGGAAATTAAATTCGGAATCCTTTGTGTCGCGTTTTGAATGGCTCCAGATAATATTGAAGCTTAGGTAACTATTAAATAGGGATTTATTTGACTTTGTTTTCGCGCGAAGAATCTTTGAAATATGGTGTGAGAATCGAAACGGAAAAAGTAAATTCGCTTGTTTGTGTTAATCGTAATTTGTTTTTGTACTTTTATTCCATGACAGCGGGCGTGGTTCTTTTTATGTCTTAAAGAAATACCTTGCGCAATATACAAGGTGTCCCCCTTATATCGTGAAAATGGCTAAAAAAAATTGAAAACGAAATAATAATTTATTAATTTTTTTTTTTGACTAGGTATTAAATTATTAGGAGATATAAAAAATTGACTTGACACATTTCTATAGAATGTGGCGGTTTGTAATAATTGTTAAGTTCGATGGTTATTAGGTGGAAATTT
The DNA here is from genome assembly GCA_963969555.1 of Polydrusus pterygomalis. NCBI lineage: Eukaryota > Metazoa > Arthropoda > Insecta > Coleoptera > Curculionidae > Polydrusus > Polydrusus pterygomalis. The sequence goes on from OZ018383.1 coordinate 17,342,840, forward strand.
ATTTTATTTTTTTTATGTGTGAGTGTAGCGTAATAATTGCGAATGTTAGGTGAAAAATGGTACTACTTATCTGCTTTAAATGGTGTTTTTAACCAATTAACATGAGATAATATGTACTTAACGCAAGAAAGAACCTCATTTTGTTCTGCAAATAACCGAAAAACGGTACGCGCTTTTTTTTTAGAATTTCAATCATATCGCTGGTATTTTACACAGAATAGTAGCATAGAGCGGTCTCTTCAAGTAAAAATGTCAGGTTTGTAACATTGTTATGATTAATACGCAATGCAGTGCCAGAACTTCATTAAGGAGGGGGGGGGGGGGGGGGCACATGGCCTAAATATTCTTTAGAAGTAGATACAATAATGCAAAAAAATCAAGTGCATATGTTTATTAGGCAAAAGAGAACTTCCGAATAAAACTCTGAATAACATAATATACAAAACGTAACTTCTTGTGAATAATTATAATACAAAATGTAATGTTAATTTTGAGAAACGCTGATAATTCTTTCTGTCAATATTAAAAAAAACTAAATACATAAGATGGGGGGGGGCTTGGATCCGCCACTGACGCAATGTTACCAACCGTAAATTTTGATTTTAGGCCGCGTCTCATGCCGGGTAATATTTACTCACGCCTCTCCATGTTAATATAACGCACCATTTAAAACATTTTTTTTTAACTGAAACTAATGATCTCTAATGGCACAGGGTGCTCGACAAAAAAGTGTTTTCTGTCTGTTGCTTAAGGTGCAAAAACATATTTTTAACGTAACTTTTTTAACCTAACATTCTCGCGTAAAGGGGCCCACATACGATACGATTTGTGGTCGTTGACGACGATGAAAATGATAACTGCATAATACCCCATATACTATATTACAACTATTTTATTATTAACTAGATCCTATAAAATTTAACCTAAAATAAATGTGACGTATATATTGGTTAGTTGTCACTTCATTCATCGCTGTAAGTCTATTGGCGATTTGCCATACAAGCAACGACCTCTTGTGGGAACTTTTAAAGCTCTCTTGACTGTCATTTGACGTTGTCAGTACTTTGAGGTTAGAACATTAGATATTTTGGCACGATTGTGTATAACTAATAAGAATTTTCCTAGACAAGACAGCGAATGATCGATCATAGACTTTTCTTTGTCGAATAAAATTAAATATACAAAGACACCATGAAAATACGGTACATTTCAGTCACTCTATCCTTGACATTGATGACATTTGACACGTGGCTAGGTGATTAGACCTATATTAGCCGATCACTGTGCCTAATAAGTGTATATATATATAAGGTTTTTCAACGCGTACGATCATGTATAGTGTCGTGTGTGGGTACCTTTAATTTGCAGGGAATAGGTTTTAAGGTTTTGGAATTTAATGGTGATATACAGGGTGCTACAAACTGGTGTGAGTACACTAATTTGTAGCATCCCGTATACGATAATAAAGTCAAACTGTTAAATCTTGAAATTTTAAAAATTTCCGGTAATTAGAAATCTATCGACTTGTTTACATTTAGTGTGTGTGTGTGGTGTATATGTAGATGTCTCTGGTTGACATCGAAATTTAGGGTATAAAAAGCACTGTTTTAGGTTTATTGTAATTTTAAAGATATCCGTTCTTTTAAATGATCATAAATACATAGAAAATAAACAGGTGAATCACTCGAAGAAAAAAACGTAATATTTTGAACTTTGACGGGTACCCGAAGCCGTAATCGGTTCGTCTTTGACGAGGCTTCGGCTACGAAGTCAAAGAGATTACTTTTTGTCTGTTAGTGATTGGATACTTTGTTTTTATGTATTTTTAGTTGTTCTAAATGAAGGATTCATTGATTGAAATACTTGGAAAATATCAAAGTACAAATAATTTGGAAAACTGTCTTCAGGATCGGAAAAATGCATTAAAAACGTTTGTTTTCTTTCGTACGAAAAGTGTTTAAAGTACGGCGCCCGCAGAATCGACTCTGAACGGGCCGCTTGGCACGGCGAGACCCAGACGACGGTAGTGTCACAACCACCTTGAAAAGAAGCCATGAAGTGACATCGGGCAACGCCGCATCAGCTGGGAGTTGCGGATTCATGGATTATTCTTTCTGATATTTTCTCTGTTTTTTTGGCTCTGTTGCCACTATATTGATATTGAAAAGTGTACAAACAAGTAATAAATAGTTTTGGATAACAAGAACAACTTACCTAATTATTAAATAATAGTAATATTGCGTTGAGAAGCTGTTTTTGTTTCACTACGAGTAGATTTATTTGATCGATCAAAAAGTAATACTCCATTCAACAAATTATTATCTTCTGCGTTTTTCAGGATTGACTATCGACTTCTGAAGTCTCAAAATGTAGTAAGCTTAAGGCTTTCTTTAAGAAATCTACGCTTGTCTTAAGAAAGTCACCTACTATCTGGGTAACTTCAGTTTTTTTCACAATAATGTATTGGTACCGAGACAATAAGTTTTCAAGCTGAGACCACCTGCTTAGTTTCATTTCAACATTGTAAACCAATTCATTACCTATTAAAAAAACGTTTACCTTCATATTAATGTCCACAGAAACCTGATTAACAATACTTATACAGTCATTGGTCAAATCCAAACTCTAAAAATATATTACTCTCTTCACATGCTTTTAAAACACTTAGAGTTAGAGTTACACCCAGAAATACAGCTTGGCATAACTAAAAGAAAAAAATAGTACTTACCTAAGTACCTAGGTATCTAGAGGTATCCTACCTACTTATGAACTATCTCTAGTAGTGATATTTTTAAATTAATTTACATATACCTTCAAGTTAAATAAACACGTCAATATTTAATAAATTAAATGTAGCCACAAATTTTATCCAAAAGAGCTAACTAGAATACAAAAATCACAACTTTTAAATTAAAACAAATAAAATTCTGCCGCCATTTATAAGACCCGTAAACAAACCGCCAGGCTGTTGGATTTTTTACTTTATTAATGCTATTAGAGCAAACCCGCACCAAGAATTTTCATCAGTATTTTTAGAGGTTCTTAGCAATCATGTCACTTAAATTTTCTATTAGATATCAATCGAAAACCGGATAAAAATACAAATTAATACGACACCTACACCTAGTTCGCGCGTAAATTACATACTAAAGCATTGCTAACCTCAAAAAAGTCACGTGACACATTGATCTTCAAGCAGTCTTGTCGATGTTTCTGTTTCACGGCTTCTTCCAAGGTGGTTGTGTCTAAAGTGTCACAAAACCGCAAAAGGGCATCGCGTTAAACCCCATCGGCGGCCCATCGTAAGTAATTCAAAATTTAACTTAGTTAATTTTAGTTTATCTTGTTCTATGCGATATGGGGTCAAAAATAAAATTTAGGGTGTATGTACATGTATACCAAAATGCTCCGAGTGTACAGAGACGGCCGTTCTGCGCAGTCTGCGGAAGCACTGCGTAGGCACTGCTGCTACAGTAGCTAAACAGAGTTGTTTATCCACACAGGTCTAATGGGGAATAAGCATATTACTTTTTTTATAAGCCTGTGCTTACACAGCGCAAATATCTACTGGAACCGTGTGGACGCGGCTTTATGGTTTCTTGTTTTGGTTTATTTAACAAAGAAGTAGAATTAAAATTGATTGCAAACTGATAGACATTTCCAAAAAATTTGTGTGTACATTTTCAGTATCGCGTCATCACCATCATATATTGCGTTAATTTTATTTAAAGTATCGAGTGTCTAAACAACTTTATAAGGTATCGGAACGATACACTTTGCACAAAAATTATAATATTGGCTAAATAAAAATATTCATATTTATTATCTCAAAATTTATGTACAAAGTGTAGTTATTAAAATGTTAGTTGTTTTAAAGCACCCTCGTATGCCACTACTGTTGTTTTAAGCTTACTAGCGTACAAGACAGTATTTTAAAAAACTCTCAATTTCAGGCAAACCGTTGCCGAACTGAAAAATGAGTTTTTGCCAAAAAAAAAAATAAGAGTAGTCTACGGAAATCTAGCTATCAAAGTGCTTTTGTGATAAATTTAAGATAAATCTTATTTGGGAGAGTGGATGTTTTATTTTAGATTAGGTTGGTTAAAAAAATTAGAAATTTTCTGAATATGGTGATTTATTTTTACAGGATTAACTTTTTTGTTTTGCTACATTTTCTTCAGCACTGACAGGGTGAATTTAAAGAGGCAAGACGTAAACAACGTGATCACCGCTTGGCTTGCTTCCCATTGCCCAAATCGCCGTAAAATTTCTCAAAATATGACCAGACAGTCCAAAAATTTAAAGGGTTTCAAGTTAAATATATCAATCTATGTCGCAGAGTTGGCAAATAAAGGGTTTTCCAATAAGAACGATATGATTTCAAAATGAAATAAAATTAAAATCATTTCAGATACAACAAAACGTTTTATATTATCTAAAAGTATAGTCGATAACATTTATGTTTTGAATAACACATCGTTTAAATGTCCTCCGCGACTTCGTGTACACGAGCGAATTCGACGAACCCAATTTTCGATGACTTTATGCAATAAATCGGGCGTGATCTGACGAATGCAGGGTTCAATGTTCAACCTTAATGCATCACGTGTTTGTGGTCTGTTTTCATAAACGTTAGATTTCAAATAGCCCCACAAGAAGTAATCTAAAAGAGTTAAATCACAGCTTCTTGGAGGCCACTGAACAGTAGCATTTCTTGAAATTATCCTTTCGTCAAACTTTTCTTGCAGTATATCGATAGTTTCATGAGCAGTGTGACATGTGGCACCGTCTTGTTGGAACCACATATCCTCCAAATCAAGTGCATCTAAATTTGGCCACAAAAAATTTCTTAACATCTGTCGATATCGTTCACCATTCACTGTAACTGCATCTCCTGCCTCATTTTGGAAAAAAAATGGTCCGATGATGCCACCATACCATAAACCACACCATACAGTTACTAGCGGATACAAAGGCTTCTCATGAATCTGTTGTGGATTGTTTTCACACCAAAAACGGCAATTTTTCTTGTTAACGTATCCACTTAACCAAAAATGAGCTTCATCTGAAAGATAATTTTTTTGGCAAAATTAGGATCCCTTTCAAGTTGTTCTAAACTCCAAGCAGAAAATTCTCTGCGCCGACGCCAGTGGCTTAAGTTCTTGGGTCAAAACAATCTTATACGGGTGTAAATTCAAGTCTTCTTTCAAAATACGCCAAGTTGTCGTTTTTTAATCCTTAACTCTTGAGCACGACGAGGAATTGATAAATTTGGATCCACTGCAACACTAGCTCTTACAGCAGCAATATTCTCAACAGTTCTTGCGTTTCGATGTCTTCTTGGTGTTTTTACATCGTGAAGAGTAAAATTATTTTCAAATTTCTCAACGATGCGACGATTGGCAAGCAAAGGAGGACGATTATTTACACCAAAGGTTTCGCGAAGTGCGCGATAAGTGTTCACAAACGATCGTCTATTTTTGTAAAATTTTTGGATAATAACCAAACGTTCTTGAAGCGCGTATTTAGCCATAATAAATTGTTATAGTTTACTGACAATAACTGACAACTGGTGACAGGTATAACTTTATTACCATGGTTACCATATCGTTTCAAAATCATATCGTTCTTATTGGAAAACCCTTTATCATGATATTTATATAAATATCCAAATATCCGATATATATCGACATATATCCAAATTTGGATATTTATTTATATTTTTCATTATTTTTAAATTATTTCATCTGTTTTATGTAAAGATATATTTTAAAAATTCAAAATCACTTAATTTAATATAAACATGTTATAAATATGTAAATTTGTATTACAATTTTATTCAATGATAGTTGCTATCACAATAACAAGTTTTTTTTAGTAGTCCTATGTTAGGAATGTAAAATGTAGGTAAAAAATACAAGTTTATGAATATGAACACATCATATATATTTGCTTTAACTATGGTTCAACTTAAAACCCAGAATTACTGGGCTTGTTAATTAAATGTAAATGAACCCAAACTGGATTTTCTATTTTTGGCATTGTAAAATTTTTGTTTCATAAAACAAACAGCAAAATATTGCTCCGTTTAATCAGAAATCGGAACTAAATAAAAATGCCACGCGGCAAAGAACAACAGGTGGTCAGCGTCTCGGAAAGATGGGAAATCACCGCATCGTAAGCAGCATAATACGCTGTTGGCTGTTGCCGGCGCCATATTTTTATACTGATGAATAGAATTTTAGAAAAAAAAATATTGATATATCAGGATAAAATATCGTCGCATAAATATCATGATATTTATCAAGATATATATCACGGATATATATCCTGCCAACCTTGCTATATCGCGAAAACAGGCCCATTTAAAAATAATTTTAAATAGTTATGCCTTTAAAAGGGCTAAACACAAAATATGATGGCAGTTTAAGGTCTTAGTCAGCGAAAGGACTGCTACATGGTAAAACAGGAAATATGACACAGCTTAATTGTCAGTTGTTTCTAGCAAAACGTATCGACTAACTTTTTTTACTTTCTTGATAAATATCGATTATTCGTTTGGAGCACAAATTGACATTTTTTGACACTTCTCTTGAATTTCCCATTTGATACAAAGTTTTCCGTGGTCAAGAACGCCATTTAGATTAAATTAGTCGGGTACAATGTATATACATACATTTTTTTTAATAAATAGACTACAAAACTGTTTCTAATTTTTTTAACCGCCCTGTAGAATAGCTTAATGCGTGACTTTTCTTTTTACAATATTATTTTTACGTACTAATTTGTAAAATTCCTTACACTGTAAATACCTTTTATATTAAGTAACTAGTTGTATAATATATTTGTTTGCATTTATTACGATTTGTTGTTTTAATTATTTTTGTCGGACTTAATTGTGCGTTGATTGAACCATAAAACAATGCACCTGTTGAAAGAGATATCCTCTGCCGCACTTTTCTTAGTATTAAAACAATAATTATGCACTAAACATAGTGACACAGGTCTTATTATAGTCCTATGGCAGCTACTTGCGGGATAAAATTACTACCTCTTGCCTGGCGTGCCTGCGCGTGGATTCAAATTATGACCTCGAAATCCCGTTCAATCGACGTAGGTAAAAATTTATGTTGTGGCTGCACAAAAGTGACGCACATTAAACAGGGCAATTGAAAGTGTTAATCTCACAAATAGAGGTCTGCATAATTTATCGGAAAATAACTTATTACCTTTGGTTGGACAATAAAACAACATTCCTTACAATAATCTTATATAATTATGCAGAAATTTTAAAATTTAATTTTGAGAAAAATACATAAATTCAATTTTATTTTTGCATTATCTGCGTCGTAACGGCGTGATTGAAGAGCAATCGAATCAGTTAAAACCACTCTAAGCTAGTAACACCACTTAAAGGTTATTTAAATACATTGTGAGCTAAAAAGGGTAGGTACCACTTTTTGTCACATTGACGATACTTGACAAGTATTTTAATAATTTCCAAGTGATTTTTGATAAAGAGTTTTATTATCTTCCTACCAAAAAACGGCCAATTGAACGTAGGGTTGTGAGCACAAAATGATGCCTAAGAAGGGTTTGAGGCAATAAAATTATACATTAACATCATTGTAATCGCGCTTTATTTTATAGAGGTGTGGGTATATTGTAAATTATATTTTAAAGCCGGGCCTGTCTTATCTTCCCATTCATTAAATCAGAATTTTGAGGTGCGCGTGCGCATGCCCGTATCTGCTGAGCTTTATTTACATGCGCAAGGGCATAATTTTTGAGTTTTTAATCTTTAGTGAAATTGTAACATGGATTGTAGGTATTATTTCCAAGTTTCAGGTGCTGTTTACTTATAAAACTATACTTTACACGTGTTTATTATTCGACTTTTTAGTGACTTCTCTTGCAGATGGAAGGAAAAAGAGTAGCCTTGTAAAATAATTAAAAGCCGGTTCTGTCGAATATTTACATAATAACGAAATTTCGAATTGCGCAAACTCAACAAGTCCTGATCGAATTGCCACAGAGTGGGGACGTAATTGACGTTTGCTATTGATAATATATTATTGGCCAAGAGCAGGTCTGAACTGATTCGATATCACTTCTCAAACAAACCTATAAATAACTCTACATATTCCTTCTGTTATGTACACCCTGCAATTTCATCCAAGAAAAAACCTCCAATTTCAAAACATCGAAAAAAAGGTTTAAATTTGGGATTTTAGAACTTTTTGTTCGCTAGGCAATGTAAACCCTTGAAAAATCTATAAATATCACCTCGCGTCTTCAATAGTTCAGGAGTTAATCATAGACACTTGACTTTAGATCCGTACAGCTTATCTCGTGCGCAAACAAAAGTTAAGTTTTATGGGTGAAAAAATAGGTCCGAGCGCACAGCTCACCGGTCAGATGTCTTCCCTCTAAGCACCTTCGGGCATGCGCACAATCCTCGTGTTATCAGCCTGTCCTTTTTAGCGACATGCTCAAAATTACTCCAGAACCGGCTCCGCGCCATTTTTGTTGTTGTGTTTTACGTTTTCTCTGTGGATTTCTTGATACGTGTGAAGTTAGCAATGTTTATGCAGCAGCGCTTTTTGTTTGCGTACGTGTCAATTCCGCCGTAGCGTTTCTACCTCTATGGGGTAGTTTACTAAAGACGATAAATCCAAATCGTAGAATTTCAACCTTTAAAATACGTTTTCTGAAATTCCAATTTTGACTTCTGCAAACTGCTACTTGCAGCTGCAGACGTCAGATGCAGAGCTTCTGTAATCTAACCCGTAATATTTACAGGGGTCTACCAAAAATCGTAAACAAAATTCCCGACTAATTCCCGGTCGGTTTTTGAAAATTTCCCGGCTGTGTTTTCCTAAATTAACTACACTTTTGTTGTTAAATTTTAAAACATTTATTTGAAAAACACATGGCTTAAGCACAACCAAATAATATAGTTACTTTTTTAATTTTACGATTTCTTGTTCTATAGCTGCCAAATCTTTTTGTGATTGTTCGATAATTCTTTCCTTTTTTCTGCTTTTTTCAAGTCGCTGTCAACCTCTTTTGCCTTTTTATCCTTTTGTGCTATAGGCATTTCTCATGGAAAGTATCATGGATTTTGTAATGTCCATAGTTTAAACTCCTCCAATTTTTTGTAGTGAATCGTACACTAATCTTTGGCCTATAAGTGACTCTTCTTTTAAATTTTCCACCAAAATCTCCTTATTAACAGACAATCCCCTTTCTGCTGTGGCATTTCCATGAGAAATTGTTAGAAGAAGTTGCACCGCGTTTTTTAAACTGTCATTTGTGATATGGTTTCCATCCAAAAGTCATCTACGGTACTCTGTTACATCTGGAATAATTTTTCATTTTATTTATCATAGTCTGATCAGTAAGAATAAGAATGTCTCTAAATGCTCTATCGGCTTCTTCCAATTTAGTCGCATTGCATCTGTTTGAATTTAACAAAATTTCAAATGCTTTGGACATCTGTTGCAAGGATTTTTTTGGATCTCTGCCAGTTTTATTGGGTTTAATGAAACTTATAGGTAGCTTCAGTTAAATTATATGTTAACGGACATTTTTCCAAAATATTGGAAACTGTATAAATCAAGCAGTTTCGACAATCTTGGCGAAAGATCATCATTTCTTTATCTTTAACTCAGACGCATTTTTTGATAGCCGCTCTAGTCCCATAGATCAATCTCTTGGACTTTCTTAAGGTTGCAATATAAACCATTCTTGTCTTTTTTAAAAACATCTATTTTGAAAATAGGAGTGCCTGAGTAGGTACCTACTTCAAATTTTTAAGTTCGAAATTATTTGCTCATTCAAAATTCCCGGCTTAAACTTGATTTTCCCGTCGAATCCCCGGATTTCCCGGCTCCTAGACACCCTGATTTATGAATTTCTAGTTGTTGTGTTTGTGCCTTTAATGACTCTGATACATTGTATGATTTTATTATGCCCAAATAGGGGTAAAATACCGGGTATTTCGGATTTTCAGTAAGTATGAAGTAGTGATAGTTCTTGATATGTAATTTTATTTTATTATAATCAATTTAAACGCATCTAACTAGGCCTAGAGGCCACATAAACAACATGTTTAAGCCCGGACCTGTCTGTTTTCCCCCATTCGTTAAATGATAATTTTGCAGTGCGCATGCCTATTCCTGTGTGGTTTTCTTTACATGCGCTAGTCCATAAATTTGCCACTTTCGTGATAGCTTATCTAAAGGTAAATGTCTATGAAGTTAATGGTGTAAAGTGGACCTTATACAAAAACTATGAATCTTTGAAAATGTCATGAATAATTTCCAGAAACAATTAAGACGTCAGCCGATTACCAAACAATCGTATTCTTTTATTTGGCAGTCAAGCGGCTGTTTATAATGTTATCATTGTTTTAATGACTGAAAAGAACAGTTAAGAAACACGATCCGAGGTAAGGCTGCCCGCCATTGGCTGCTGTCTATTTGTCGGTTTGCTATGACAACGACAATGCATTTTTTAAGCTGTAATTACACCTGTGAAGTTCTTCGTGAATTTATTCGTGAATTTCTTCATGAAGTCGGTAGCATTTACACTGTGCGTCAGCTGATTATTTTGCATGTTAAATTTTCGTGAATAACTTCACGAATTTATTTGACGTCCAAGTTGGCCATTCAAAGTTAGCCTTGAAGTGACTTCATGAATAAATTCACGAATAACTTCACAGGTGTAATTACAGCTTTATAGAAACAAGATGTACATGGTGGACCATAAAAATGCTATGTGTTTCAACTTTAATTTTAAGTTAAATGTGATCGTCCTGGTAAACTTGAGTAGAAAAAATAAACATATTACTTATTATCACTACAGGGAGATGCTCACAGCTCAAGCACACAACTTGAACGTGACTAAAACTGACTCTGTGACTAAAGATAAATGCATATGCATAATATCATTGTTATAAGAAAACCAACGTTCTATCAACTATTAACTCCCGAACTATATATAACCACCAAAGACCTTTTAAATGAGAGACCCAATTGAATACATTTTTATCCTCATCACTCCGTCCTTTTCTTCCATTTCATTGCGCCATAGCCTGATTTTACACACGTGTCAAAAATACGATGCAAAGTCCACGCACTTAAGTGGCTATTTTAGCTGACTTTTGTGAAAAATCTTGTTCAGTAATAAACAATAATGGCGCACGCATGTAGTTATGCAAAAAAGTGAATCAAATAAATAAGAATTTATCTTTTCATCGGTTAAGTATGGTTATGTTTTATTATTTGTCTGCAAGTCTGACGTCAAGCGTTCTCTCTTCCACCCATTACTAATTTTCATTAACATTTCCAACGATAACGGATCGGCTTTTCAAGCGTTTTATGAATGAAACATTCGGTCTAGCGTTTATAAGGTCTTCGATAACAACCACTAATCAGTCAATAAGTTTTTTTTGGATATTGAACCATTAATTACCTAAAGAAATAAAATAAATACACAAATACGTTTTAAAACCAATGTTCTTAGTCTTATATGCAAACTGCATGCATACTTTATCGATTATAATAAAATTATTGAACACATCTTTTATAAGTCCTTTTTTGGGAATTTGGACCATAAAACAATCTAACGTTTTAAATGTAAATAAAGGTACAGTCATACAATAATCTTACAATAGGTATTGTTATACTATAAAAATGCATATGGATTATAATATAGTAAAATATTAATTTAAATTTAATAATTCTTTAAAATCAAGATGGACAATTTTGGCGTTCGTATAGCAATTGAGCTTGTTGCCGATATATTTATTTATAACATGGTAGTCTACGATGTACGTAAAGACAAAGACATAATTCTCAGGCCATGGCAAACTGGGGTAATTGGGGGAACGAGACGTCCGGGGCTTGTTAATCAAAGTAAAATTGACAAGACTTCGACATCAGTTCGTTTAATAACAAATCGTCATGAATGATGAAAGAGTTTTGGACTTCCATGGTCTTTATTTGTTTTAAATCACAACGTTTCAACTGGTAAGTATCTCCAGTCGTCTTCAGGTGAACACAGAGACTTATCAGTTGAAACGTTGTGATTTAAAACAAATAAAGACAATGGAACTCCAAAACTCTTTCATCATTCAAGATACATCATTGTCTCCAACCTTCAAACAGTCAATAAATCGTCGGTTTGACAAGCAAGATTTGCCTACGCTTAAAAATGCTATAGTATTTATCAGATAAAGAGTGTAACGGCTGCCGTTGTCATATGTCAAACATATTTGCCAACCTAATTTAAAAGTAAAGTATTGTTCACAATAAATGGTTGCGGTTGACTCCGTTTAACTACCTGGGACGTTTTGCAAGAGCTCGGCCATAAGAATGCAAATAAACTGTCGGTCATGGTCGGATTATAATTTGTAATTATAGCAGGTAATATTTAACTATCTTGTGCTAATATAACTATTTATAAATAATATATTATTAATAACGAACTAAATATCTTAAGCCCTACCCTGTAGTCTATTTGCTTGTTGATTGTATATAACAATGGGATTAAACCGGTAGTTTTATTGCAGTCAATAAGTCGATACCATTTAGGGTGAAAAATATTTTACCTATACTATGTTTCTTAAAGCCTGACAGCACAGCTGAGGGTCATGAGTCGTAGAACCTCAATAAACCATAAGCGTAACAATAACAGGTACCTACCTGATCTTAAGTAATTAAATTATCTATTATTGCATAGGTTTACAGGTAGGTGGCTTATGTCATAGAATATTTCCAACTTCAAGTGAGGTAGTTTAGTTTTATTTATGACGGGAGTTGGTGAATCAACAATCTATAGGCTTCTTAGGGAAAGAAAATCTGAAACTGTAGCCCCTTAACAGATATAACGATAGAGATCCCAACATTACATAACATTTTAAATGCTGTAAAAGAAGACGGGACTTTACCCAACGTAGGAAGAAAAAAATTGTGGCAAATTTTACATCAATTAAATTTTTCTTGGGAAAAACACAATCGAAAGTCAATGTTATTGTATAGAGAAGATATCATTTTTTGGAGACGATATAGTATCTAAGAGATATGAGCAGATATAGAAGTGAAAAAAAGGATAATTTTTTATTTAGACGAAACCTGGGTTAACGAAGGACATTTAGTACAAACGATATGGCAAGATAAAAATATTCAAATTTCTCGTCGAGCATTTATAGAAGGTTTGTCTACTGGTTTGAAAATACCTGCAGGTAAAGGTCACAGGTTAATAATAATGCAGATACAAAAAAAAATTAAAATAAGAACGTACCATAATATTACAATTTAGGAGGACAGGTAACTCCATTAAAAAAATTGGTTAAAACGGTAGAATTTTTTGGCAGACCTGTTCAACCCTTTATAGGATACTGGTTCATATTTCAACCAGCGTCAGAATAATTATTTCCTGTTCGCATACCGGTTTGATATTCGGCCAGTTTGTTTATATTTAACTGCGCAAACGAATAATGGTAAAATATTCGACCATATACTTACGTAGTCTGAATTACTGACAAAGTGGTCGAAATTTCAACCAGCGTCCGATTAGGATAGTGATCAAAAAGTCACATGTTTACGTGCTGTCTGGGAAAAAATTGTTGTTTTTGTGTTAATATTGCTAATAATTTTGTGAAAATTTGTTGGTAAGTACATTAAAATACGTAGCTTTCAATACACTAATTATAATATGGATAAAACTTATCGGCAAGATAATATTTTGCTTTAAAACTCAAAATTTTTAAATTTATAACTTAATTTTACGTTTTGCTTTCTTATGATATTATTTTAAGTATGTAAACATGTAACACATAATATACAACGTAATGCCATTGCGGCACAAAGGACTAATTATTACAAGGGTTTGTAACCAATTCACTGCGCGTTCTGGACTACAATCGCCTGTTATAACAACTAATTAAAATTTGTCGAAATGGATACTGGTTAAAATATCGACCTCCTCAAAAAAATGGGTTACGTGTTTTATTTTTTTCTAAGATTTTGTAGATAGGGTCCTTAATGTTAAATAAAGCTATTTCAAACAACAGGTTTTGCAATTTTGATGTTTGATTGTCTGCCCTATAAAGGATTAAAACGATACACTATTTCACTATCACCTTATTTTGTTAATTTATAGTATCGGCTAGAAATAAATCAGATAAAGTTTTTACTATGTATAATTTATTATTCACAACACGGGTAGGAAACAAAAGGAATTTATATTTCATAAATATAAACCTAAACGACCGCCACTGTCCGAAGATTTATTCTAAATCATCGGCTTGCCCTATTGTTACAATTTTACGACCCTATTGTAAAAGGAAATTAGGGGTGTGCCAATCTATATAGTGTTTAAACTACCTGTATTGTTACTAAAAAGATATACTTTCAGGCGAAAAATAATAGGTTCACCCGGTAAGCTAAAATTTGTGTTTTGAATTTTTAATGAGGGTTCTTACCTGTCAGGCAATAGAAAACAGACTTTAATTCAATATCCATATGTCTCCGTAAGTTTGCACCATATGGAAAACTTTTTTATTATTCATTTTACGAAAAAAAGTTATTCTCTATAAAAAGTTCTGCATGGTCTAAAACCTAAAATGCAACCATCAAATATCGAAATTTTCCAGTCATATACCAGGTTTGTCAAAAAAGGTGAATTTTTCCCAAGAGTAAAGTACCTACCTTTATTTTTGACATTATCAAAAATTGTTATTAAAAAAAGTTGATCAGAACTAAAAACCACGTATAAATATGCAATTATACGCATTTATGTTGAAAAATTATTTTATTAATTTATTATTAATTATTTAATTTTTTTAATTAATTTAATGCGTGTTATTGCATATTTAGACGTGGTTTTTAGTTCTGATAAACTTTTTAATAACAATTTTTGATAATGTCAAAAATAAAGGTAGGTACTTTACTCTTGGGAAAAATTCACCTTTTTTGACAAACCTCGTATATGAATGAAAAATTTCGATATTTGATGGTTGCATTTTAGGTTTTAGACCAACCAAAACTTTTTATAAAGAATAACTTTTTTTCGTAAAATGAATAATAAAAAAGTTTTCCATATGGTGCAAACTTACGGAGACATACTGTATAAATACAGGGTGTTTCTTAATAAGATGCAAATATTTAAGAAGCTTATTATAGGGCCCATTTTAAGAAAAAAACTTCATATAAGCATATGTTCTAAAATTCTTAACTGTTGAACTACAGGGTGTTAAAGTTTTAAGAAAAAAATATATTTTTTATGATAACTTTGGTCTGACCCTGTATATTTTTGTGAAACGTGGTACGCATCTTCTATGAATCAAAAGGCGTTAATGCTGTACAACATAATTTATTATTCTTGCCAGTGGCGTTCGTGCGGAATTTGAACTGCATCATTTTAAAGAGAACATGTTACGCCACTGCTTTTTCTTTACCTAAAAATTATTTTTTAAATCCTTATTTCTTACTGAGCAAATTTGGTCTCGTCATTTTGATTCATATGACGTGTGCGGGATTTGAACTGCATCATAAGTTACATAATAAATTGTTTTTTCTGGTAAGTGGTCTTGTGAGATGCAAATCAATGTATTTTATTTTTTTATGCTAAAACCATACGTCATATGAATCAAAATGACGAGACCAAATTTGCTCAGTAAGAAATAAGGATTTAAAAAATAATTTTTAGGTAAAGAAAAAGCAGTGGCGTAACATGTTCTCTTTAAAATGATGCAGTTCAAATTCCGCACGAACGCCACTGGCAAGAATAATAAATTATGTTGTACAGCATTAACGCCTTTTGATTCATAGAAGATGCGTACCACGTTTCACAAAAATATACAGGGTCATACCAAAGTTATCATAAAAAAAATATTTTTCTCTTAAAACTTTAGCACCCTGTAGTTCAACAGTTAATAATTTTAGAACATGTTTATATGAAGTTTTTTTCTTAAAATGGGCCCTATAATAAGCTCCTTAAATATTTGCATCTTATTAAGAAACACCCTGTATATAATATTGAATGCATTTGTGACGAAAAACCTATTAAGTAAAAATAATATACTAAATAATATGTGTGCTTTTTAAAATTTTCTACTTGTCAAATTATTTATAGTTTTATAATGATATCAAATGATAATGCTTTAGCGAAATCACAACAGAAACGCTGTATGGACGTTTTTACTGCGAGTGACGCAGAATTTTTGGTGTTCATTTATTATCTAACGTTACAGTGTGTGTTTATCAATGGCGTTTTTCGATTAATTTTTAGTATTTCGGCGGTAAGTGAGGTTATTCAGGTTACGTTTTATTAGCTTAACACCAATTATGTAGATAGTCCTATATTTTAAGTAAATATTGCAAAATATGTTGTTTTTGTAAGGATGACAGCGCGTTTTTACAGCTTAGTGTTGCAATTTTTTCAAGCCATCTCCTACTAACTTATTTGAAACTTTGGAAGTATGTCTGATTGTAAACAAATGATTTTTGATCAATGGTACGTTTTGTCTCCTTATATTACATATTTGCGGTGTAAGAGGGGCGCGGGAGCGGACTTTTAAACATACATAGTTTCATTACACACCGATGTCAACGTCTGGTCACTTAGACTCTAATTAACAAACCCCGTACGTCTTCTGCCAACCACGCTTTGAGAATTCTGTCTTTGTCTTCACGTAGATCGTAGTCGGGTAAAATAATCTACACACATGTTCGCTTCAAAAAGTTAATCGAGGTCAAGGACAATTGGTTTTGCTAATACCTCGGCTTATCTATCGATAAACGAAATAAATAAACGACAAAAATAATACATATTATAAACTATTATATTTTTGGTAAATTATTGTAGAACGTTACAATACCCGTTCGAACCTGGCGACACGAACAAGAGACAGAGAACCAAAGTTACGTCCCGAGGTTCAACCGGGCGCCGTCGCAACATGTATATTGAAGTATATTCACGGTCCGATGATAATGTTAGACATTTTTTTGGTCCAAAAGGAATTATTACATCGGGAGCACCAACGGATTCACGATATTGATTACTTTTTTAGTCCCTCACAACTACAAGATTTCCTGGCGGGCGCCAGACACTTGATCACGTTACACATCAGACTACAAAAGTATTCCTTGTAGGATTTGGGCGGTTGAAGAATTAACCACTGTTCCTAAAAACGGAAAAAGAAACATGGCGTAATTTTTACTTAAAAAAAAGGACACAGAATTATTTCAGCGTACCATTTGGTATATATTTACATCCTTACCTGAAATCACCTAACGTCAGCCTCAGCTCCACTTATACAGTCTTCAGGTTTCACAATTTGATAGGTTATAAAATACTCGGGATAAGCTTGCTCCCCTCGATATACCACATATTCTAAAAAAATCACATTGTACATAATAAAGAAATTTAAATATTTTTTTATGTTTTGTAAATATTAAAAAAAAAATTCACTCACCTGGAAAATTTAGTCCTCCGGCGGAAGGTCTCCCGGCCACAGAGTGATGTCCGGGAGGTGCATGTGCCATTTTCATAGCACTAAATTGAAGGAACGATTTGCCCAATGTTACTCGACAAAGTAAAAGGTGTCTAAAATTGAAAAAGAAGCGTGGTTTAATGTGGTTTTAACTTTCAAAATGCCTTTATTTTAAACTAACTTTTACAGTTCATTACATGGAAAAAGACAATATAATATAGAAAATAATAAGTATTAAAAAAAAATAACAATAAAAAAAAATTAAAGTTAATCCAATTTAATTCATGAATCAAATCAATTAAAAAAAAATACCATAAATAATTTAATTCAGTAAATATCTATTTAATTGTTTTTTAAAAGTTGTCAATTTTTTAATTTTTCTAATATTTTTTGGAAGATTGTTATATTTTATTATTCCGTCATATAAAAGCGATTTTTTTTTCGAAATTACTTTCTACTGGTATAGTTTGATAATTTATACAACGTCTGGTGTTATGATCATGTAATGTCTTATTCTCCTGAAGTGTTATGTTTGATTTTTTTTCTTTTAAAATAATAGAGTGAATTAGAATAAAAATTTTTAATTTATAAATGCTTTGAACGTGCAAATACGCCTTTGGTCTATATAGATTTAACACTTGGTTCTACATGTGGCAATTTGTGTATACATTTAATAACCTTATTTTGCAATTTTTGTAATGGTTTTAAGTTTGATAAACAAGCAGATCCCCATGCAAAAGTTAAGTATTGTAATTTTGAATATATTGAAAAATATATATTTTTAATGTATTTTAAAGGAATGTTCGCTTCAGTCGTCGCTGTGTAATTTGAATGAATGAAATGACTCGAATTTTATTTCATTTAACTAAAATATCTTTAACACATTCGCTGCCATGGCGGACAGCGGTGTCTGATCAGCTATGAGTTTACCACGCCACGTCAGACACCCGTGTCCGCTACAGTTATTCAACGACACTGCCCAGCGGACACACTTTTCTATAAAAGTTTTCATACGAGGTGTCTGTATTGGCGCTGCGGGACAGTCCATTTATCTTGGTTTTTTGATTGGACAATGTAAATAGATTTTATAACACGTGTCTGCTATTGTGTCCGCTATGGCGAGCAGACTTAATTTTTTAAATTAATTTCCATACACGCCAGGGCAGACACCCAATATTTCAATAAAAATTTAAAGCGCGTTTTGTATTTATTTATTTTCTTTTAAGAAATGTAATCAAAATGTTAACACATTATATCAGGTGTTGTATTATAATAAACAGATATAAAAAAATCACTCCCTGGTTCTTCATTGGTCCAAAATACATAATTCTTCCGGTTCTGTTATTCATTTTTGCACAAAAATAGAATGTAATAAAATAAATCACGTAAATAGGCCTAAATTTGCATTTGTTCTGTTATTCATTTTTGCACAAAAATAGAATGTAATAAAATAAATCACGTAAATAGGCCTAAATTTGCAACGGAGAACTAACAGTAGACACAACGTTATCTTACTTCCAACTGAAGTATCCTTACACTCCTTACAGTAGGGCTATAGCTCTATACGATGGGCGGATTTGATGTGTCCGCTATCTACGTCGTGTCCGCTGTGGCGTAACCATGTAAGAAAAAGTCTTCTCAGAGTGTCTTCTGTGGCGCGTTATGGGAAAATGGTTTCACCACGCCATGTCAGACACCGGTGTCTGTTTAGGTTTTATTTAAAACAAAACAGGCAAACAATACATAAAAAAAAACTGCTATACCCAATAGTCTTAGAATTGCCGTATCTTATAGGATTCAACCTTGGCCTGGCAGACCATTTTTACAAATTTGGCTTGGCAGCGAAGTATTTTTCCAGAAAAAATGAAAATTGCTAAAGTAACACCTGTATTTAAAACTGATAAAAGATATAAATGCTACAGTTATCGTTTTACCAATCTTTTCAAAAATATTAGAAAAAAAATAATGAACTATGCGACTTTCTAGAAAGCAAAAATTTACTTTTTGCTAATCAGTATGCCTTTCGCAGATCTAAAGATACAGAAATAGCTGTAGGAGATATCATAACAAATAATCAAGTTAATGTCGACAACAGTAAAAAATGCTGTTTACTATCCTTAGATCTGTGTAAGGCTTTCGACACCGTAAACCATGATATTTTATTAAGAAAATTATACAGTATTGCGATAGGGGAAATACACACAAACTACTTCAAAGTTATTTAAGCTATCGTAAACATTTTGCTCAAATTGGGGAAAGAAAAAGTTCGGAAAAAGAAATAATATGTGGAGTTCCACAAGGATCAATATTAGGTCCATTCGCATTCGACGTCTTATCGGGTTGTTTTGATAAAGTGAATGAGATGTATATGTATCAGTTTGACACAACCAAAGCGAACGAACTTTTTACATACCTATGACAGGCATAACAACTTCTATCTTTGTGAGTGGGACATCCCGTTCCTCCACCTATGCCGTAAACGTACTGATTACTCTTGGACGAATGCTCGGCAAAGTATATTCCTGCACCAAACATACCTGAAAGGAAACCCGATAAAGTTTTAATTCAATTAAACGATTATACAATAATGGATTGTTTTGGTAGAATAAACAAAACGACGATCCGATAATTATATTATACGGGGTGTTTATTATGTACTTGTACAAACTTTAAAGGGCGAATCTTTAACTAATTTTAAGATAACATGTTCATGTTCATATGACCATGGGTCTGCAACGGCTCGATTCTTGAGAAAAAGTTGTTTTATTTGTTTTTTTGATTATACTTTTGTTTAATAACATGACAATTAGACGAAATTCGGGATATTATTAGTTAAAGATTCACCCTTTAAAGTTTGTACAAGAACTTAATAAACCCTGTAGATAAAAAATTATACATGGGAACATTTTAAAAATTTGACATTATGCTAATGTTGATGGGGGCAAGCCGGCTACAATATTTTCAATATGGTGGCACTTCCGGTTATATCGGAAGTACGTGTCAACTTGTTTATTTAAAATAGAATACCCTATGTAATAGTAAATTTTTTAGAGGAAAAAAACTTGCTTCCTCCATTTCGATACGGTTTTCGTAAATTTAGAGATACATACATAGGTTGCAGCTGCAGATATTATCAAAGTTATTCAACAAAACGTTGATAGCAACCAAAAATGCTGCCCACCGTCCCTAGATTTATGTAAAGCATTTGATAGAGTCAATCACAACATTTTACTTAAATGCCTTTATATTATTGGAATTCGGAGAAATATTTATTTATTGTTAAAAAATTACTTATATGTAATAGAAAACTGTTCAAATGGAAAAAGTTCACAAAAAAAATAACTTGTGATGTTCCGCAAGGATCAACCTAGGACCAACTTTTTTTTTAATCTACATTAATTCTATAGCAAAATCAAATTTAAAAGGTAAAATAAAATTGCTTGCTGATGATATATTCTATATTTTTATGAAGACTATGATCAAATTCATAATAACATTAACCACGACCTAAATATAATATGGAAATGGGTTGAAATTAATAAATTATCATTAAATTTTAATAAATCGTTTTTATGTTTATAAGTAAATCAAAATTAAAAAATAATAATATTTCTTCACTATCTTTCGATAAAATATAAGTTGATTAAAATATATACTAATAGAATTAAATTTTTAAGTTTATACATATTCGATGAAAATTTAAGTTGGAAAAACATTTGAATATTTAAGAAGTTACATCTCACCAATAATAATTGGCATTTTGTTTAAAGCTAAAAATTATATATCATTAAAATATTTAAAAATATACAGGGTGTTCTCAAAGTTGAGTCATTTATTTTACCAGGTTGTAGAACTCGTTAAAATAAGTAATTGTACCAAAAATCGTTTATATAAAAGTTGCAGAATAAAAAGACCTGCTTTTTTGATATTCTCGACCACTGCGTTATCAATGTTTTATTTGCTGGCGATACTGAGTATGGCCTTTTTTTTTGTAGGATACAAATTACTTATCATTCATTTATTTTACGGGTTTTAGTGGTCGAGAATACTAAAGAGCAGAACTTCTTTATTCTGCAACTTTTATATAAACGATTATTGGTACAATTACCTATTTTTACGAGTTCTACAACCTGGTAAAATAAATGACTCAACTTTAAGAACACCCTGTATATTATTCTTTGGTTTAGTCAAAATTACAGTAAATTATTTCAATTTGGGGATTAGCGAATTTACCTACAATTCAGTCATTAAAAAAACTACAAAACAAAATAATTAAATGCATACATAAACTTCCTTTTTTAGAACCAACTATAAATATGTATGAACCAAATGGATATTTAAATTTAGAAAAGCTTTATAAATTAAAACTATGCATTCTAATACACTCTATTATTATTAAAGAAAAACAATCGAATATATTTCCTTCGACCAACATTATTCACATCATGAGACAAAACCATCATATTCAAACACAAATAGTACTTTTGGCCAAAGCTCAATATTATATAAAGGAATAACAATTAACATCAGTTTGCCGAAAAAAATTAAAGAAATATCAAAATTATGAACTTAAAAAAAAACTAAACAAATATTTTTTAAAACTAGACTAACCTTAACGTATTATTATATTATTATTTTTTTTTAAATGGTTATTATACTTATATAATTTTTTTTAAAATAATTTCGGTGGAGTTATTAATAGTTACTAAACATATTTTTTATTATTTGTGATTTTATATAATGTATATTTGGTGTTATATTCTCTGTAATGAACTTTTTAAGTTGGTTGAGAATAAAGATATATATGATTATTATATAATATTACATTTTTTGATTCTACGGAAGATTATAGGCAGATTTCGTATTTATGTCATATACCTAAGTCTGCGCGTTTTAAATATAATATTTAAGTTTTTCTGTCAAAAATTACAATAATTATCAATTTTTCCTATGATGAAACTTTTATTAACTATTTTGGCAAATTACTTAATAAAGGCTTCCTGATAGGAAAAATTGATAATTATTGTAGGGCTTGCAAACGTTTTTTTTAACATAAAAACTTAAATATGTCAAAAACGCGTAGACTTAGGTATAGGACATGAAATAGCCCTGCGTAGAATCAGAAAATGTAATAATCTATAGGGTGTTCCATTTAAAATAATCAAGTTGATACCTACTTCCGGTATAACCGGAAGTGCCCCCATATTGAAAATATTTTAGCCGGGTCGTCCCCATCAACATGACCACACTGTCAAATTTTCAAAATTCCCCTATGTATAGTTTTCCATATACAAATCGAAGCGATTCCCGGTGAGACACCCTGTATATTTTACCTCCAATATAGGCATGTCTCTCATCGAAACCTTTTTGAACAATGGCGTTAATAAAGGGCGAACCATGGAATAACATCCTTTCGTTCGATTGATGATTGTTTTCCTCACCGACCTCATGCCTTCTATGAGTATATCGTTCCCATAGTTTCCTATTTTGAACCTTTTGTATCTAAAATCAATGGAACACATATTAGGGCTGACATCAGGCCATCAAAAAAGCTTGTAATGCGGTCACCACCTTTTTACTACTGCGTGGCGTAAATCCTTACACTGTGACCGTTGCCAAAGTTCATAATAATAAGTTTATTTAAAATTTAATAATATAATAAATATGTTTATGTTGTCTTCTATAAACTTATTCTTTAATCCCCTGAAGCTGAGCTTGTTAGGGGCAAATCTTATTTTTTGTATGTAAAATCATAAATCACAAATATGCATTAAAAATTAAGTTTTAAAGTAAAAATGTTAATTTATAGTATAAACGCAGTTCTTTTTGAAGAAATATATTACCTATAATAAAATTATTAATTTATTATTTTTAAGTAAAAAATATTACTTATATAAATTATTCAGAACAATATTAATTAATTAAAGCGTTTCTAAAAATATTTTCAAATTGTCTGTTTTTAATATCCATGTTTTTATTTCGACTTAAAATTCTTTTAGTCCTATGGAATTATTTATTTTAGGTTTTATGGTTATTTCATTTTTATGACGTGTTATGATTATGGTTTTGAAACTGTATTAAGGTTTTTATTTTTAAATATATATATATTAAGATGTTATAAATGTAAAGTTGTCTTATATGTTCAACTTTTTTGTTTCTGAATATAATTCTTTTGAATATTAGGTTTTAGAAACCTTTTTAGTAATATTTCTAATTTTTTGACTTAAGTTCTATTTATTCCTCCCCAACCTAAAATTCCGTAATGAGTTTTAACTATCGCGTAATATAATATTTCCGTGTCTTACATTTAAAAAAATTTTAATGTTTTTAAAAATCGGTAGAAAACTCTTAATTTTTTAATTAAGTCTAAGTGAAAATTCCAATTTAATTTACTATCAAAAATAATTCCTAAATATTTTATTTTATTAACTTTAAAAATTTGAATGTCTTCATTTACTTGAATACTATTCATATTTCGTGGTAGGTTATTTAGGTTTAAAGTAAAAGGAATATAATTTGTTTTATTAAAATTAATTGTTAACAAATTGTTATAAATATCGCTGTTTTTCTTTAGCTTCATAATCTGCGGGGGTAACCTGATCCGATGCTGTTGCAGAAACTAGGGCTGCACCGAGTACCGAGTAGTTCGGTGCTCGGCCAGAATTTTCACCGAGTAATGAGTACTCGGTGCTCGGTCTTATATTCATTACTCGGCCCAGTATAGTAGAATATTAGAAGCAATCCTTTTCGGCATGTCAAAAACAGTAAGAAATGAGACATATAATTCATAATTTTAATTTTCAATAACATACTTATGCAAAGTACAGTGGCATTAATAAATTTAATACTTTTGACAAAGCTTATTAAGGGTTAAGAGATGCTTCTTTTAAAATTAATTCCGTCTATACCATACAGGGTGCTCCAAAAAAGCGGAACGGTAAAAATTTTCCATTTTTTAAATAGAACACCCTGTGTTTTATTAAATTTTCAGATTCTACATAAAATTATAATTATTTTTTATTAAATGCATTATTAGTCCATACTTAATAGTTTCCGAGATGTTGACCTTTTAAAAAATATCATTATTCGGCAGCCGAGTACTAGGTACTCGGTCGATACCTTCAGCCAAGTACTCGGTACTCGGTCATCAATACCTTCAGCCGAGTACTCGGTACTCGGTCAAGTTAAAAAACAGGGCTCGGTGCAGCCCTAGCAGAAACTGCCATTTTCCGCAGTAGTTCGGCAAATATATTGAACAACTCACCCTAATAATATTATATTTAGAAAATACTCCACCCGCGTGGCCGTTATCTCTATGTTCCCTAATACTGTTCTGCATCTCTTCCTCAACAGTAATAAATTCCTTATCGTCTGCCAAGAGATCGACCAATAGAGTCCCTGGGTTGGTGGGGGTCGACCACAGGCCACCACAGTTTGCCACTAGCCTTTCCATGCCTGAAAATTTGTTATCACTTGGTGATAAATTCTGGTAAAATAGAATTTGAAACGTAAAGTCTTAATATAAAGTCGACAAACGAGGTCAGTAAGCGATCATTCCTTCTGCTTTTTTATGTCAACCAAGTATTTTTGACTGTACACTAAATACCATAGTGATCTTACCTTTAATAAGTTTATGCCTAAATCCGTATGCAGATATACCAATCTGCTTCAAATCATCATGGTTCATTTCCGCTAAAATATCCAACGAAATTTGTTCCCTTTCAAAGATGTCAAGTAAATGCTCCAAATTTAACGACTGCAAAAATTTGGCGACTGAATATATATCACTGGCGTCTTCTGTAGCGTTTTCGAGTTGCACAGATGATGCGCAGCAACCTAAAAACACAACATTTCCAACGTTATTATATTTAACGTCAAAGCATTCGTTTTACAAGTTTGTTTAAAGTATTTTTCACAATAAATGGTTGACTCCGTTTAACCACCTGGGACGTTTTGCAAGAGCTCGGCCATAAAAATGCAAATAAACTGTCGGTCAGGGTCGGATTATAATTTGTATTTACAGCAGGTAATATTTAACTATATTGTGCTTGCGATAACATCTTTAAATAATATTATTATTAATAACGAATTAAATATCTAAAGTCCTACCCTGTAGTGTATTTGCTTGTTGATCGTGTATAACAATGGGATTAAACCGGTAGTTTCATTGCAGTCAATAAGTCGATACCATTAAGGGTGAAAAATACTTTACCTTCTGGGACTCCCATAGAAACACTAGTCCTGCTACCGACCGGTCCAACAGGAATCAACAATTGCACAGCGGCTCCCGAGGGCATTACCACCGTCTCTGCAGTCATGCCGGCCGTGCTCATGGTGGACCCTGCCAGGGACGGACTCGGAGTATGGGCGGGAAGAGCTATGGACGGAGGACGAGAAGGAGGTGCTGCAGTCGGGACACCTGGAAAATAATATTAAAATCATTAATAATTTTGAAACACAGATTGCGGGCGATATCTGTAGCTGTTTTAGGAAGATTGCGTTAATCCTTATTATACAGGGTGTGTAAAGTTACTTATCTTTAAATGGGTGACTAAAGAAACGCTCCATACTTTTTGTTTTTAATGGACCATCTTAATAGGATATAAGGACATACTTTTACAATAAGTCTACTCTAAACCGGGTGTTTCTTAAAATACGTTCACCCCTATAACTTTTATATATTTATAGATATTAAAATGAAATATTGAGATTATGCATAAGAGATGAGTCTGCATTAAATTGGCATAATTTTCAAATTGTTAGCACTTCTGGTTTGACCGAAAGTGCCGTTGCACGCCGTTTATTTTTATTTTTAATCTAGAGTGCTACAAATTATGTCATAATAATTGACTTTCTAAGTTTCACAAGCGTTTAAAAAATGAAATTTTGTTTTCTTGACGTTTACTCCATTTTTCCAAATGGAACGATGGTGGTTCACTAGGATATTTAAAACGAGCATTTTTTTCCAACAATTTGATACCATACACTTCTATGCTATTTTAAAATAGACACTGAAAAATTTGCCTTAAATCCCAATCGCAAATTTAAAAGCGTTATTCATTATTGCCTCTTTTCTAAAGAAATATAAAGGCGGCTTTGAAAAACAATGGAATGATTTTGAAAAGCAATATGACTTTAATTTAAAGTTGTAATGTCATTAGTTTATAAAACATACAATACATACAATCTTGCGGCTTCAGAATAATTTTTCTGGTCACTCCAAAAATTAGGAGCATATCAATTTGTTCATTTCTAGTAAAACTAACCATTTTACCTGATTTACAATGTAAGTTTAATAAACCAATGACTTTACAATTTTAATTTAAAATGATATTGGTTTTTAAAACCATTCCATTGTTTTTCAAAGCCGCCTTTATATTTCTTTAGGAAAGTCAAGGCGGCCATAATGCATAACGTTTTTAACTTTGCGATTGAGACTTAAGGCAAATTTTTTCGTGTCAATTTTAAAATAGCATAGGAGTGTGAGCTACCATCGTTCCATTTGGAAAAATAGAGTTAACGTCAAGAAAACAAAATTTCATTTTTTAAACGCTTGTGAAACTTAGAAAGTCAATTATTATGACATAATTTTGACTATAAATTAACAGATTTAATTAATTTGTGGCACTCTACATTGAAAATAAAAAACCGGAAGTGCTAACAAATTAAAAATATGCCAATAAATGCAGACTCATCTCTTATGCATAATCTCAAAATTTCATTTTAATATCTATAAATACAAAAAATTATAGGGGTGAACGCCTTTTGAGAAACACCCGGTATATGCGCTGACCTTTCATTCCTATGATAAAATCCGTTTTGAAATCCACGTGACCGGGGACAGGTTGTTTTAGTTTACTTATTTAACAAACGATTTGCTTTGTTAGTTATTAAACTAAGAATTTTCAATGATAAAGTTGATAAAGGGCTTTTTGTATTACCAAGTTAAAGCAATATGCGCTAAAGAGCCTTACCTTGTTGAGAAGCCATCGCGTCTTGTAGAAGACACCTGACATCGTCGGCGGACGCCAGATCTACCGGAGCTTGACCCTCCTGATTTTTTAAAAACGGATCAGCGCCATGGGCTAACTAAAAAATATATAATATTACTATGACACACTTTACATTGGACAAAATTGTTCTTTTTTATATAATATTAATAAAAATGTTTCTTACCAAAAGAGCGCACAACTGCGTTCTCCCCTTCTGCGCCGCTTCATGTATCGGTGTAAAACCCCACTTATCCGTGGCATTAACCACCGTATTATACTTTATTAATAATGCGGCAATGTCCAAGTGTCCGTAGCTCGAAGCGTTATGAAGGGGTATTAAACCTCCTTTATCTTGTGCGTTTACATCTGCGCCGTTTTCGAGAAGGTGCTCTGCCACTTCAACATTGTTGTAACCAGCTAAATAAAAATATGTTATAAAAAATGGTATATGGCAAGCTAAAAACGTTCTTAACAGGTACATTTTTTGGCAAAATTATAAGTATTAAGTACATGTAGTTTCTTCTACTTGTACCTAAGTATTTTATGTACTTAAGCACCACTTTTAAGTACTTAAGTACTCAGTACCGCCGCCCTGAGAACACGAGAAACAAGTAACCTATACCTGCTAAATGCAACGGTGTAGAGTTCCGTCCCTGGGCATCCCTGCAGTTGATATTCTCGGGAGTAACCAGTCTTTGAACTCTCGCCAAGTTTCCTTTTTTCGCCGCATCCAACAGCGCCGCGTTGCCCCGCAACAGATCCGCCACATCCTGGTCGCCTTCTCGCACCAAATCGAGGGGCGTAGCTCCGTCCCTGTTCTTCTTGCTCGGATCAGCTCCGTGCTGGAAAACGAATCGTTACTCCTTATCCAACTTTCAAGACGTTGCCCGAACGAAGCCGTATAACCTAGAAAACGCTTACCTTTAAAAGCAGCTTAACGATTTCGTATTTCCCCTTGGCGGCTGCTTCATGTAACGGTGTGAATTTCCACAAATCCGCTACGTTGACACTTGCCCCGTGCTTGACAAGTAACTCGGTTACTTCGTAATGCCCGTACGAGCAGGCATTGTGTAAAGGAACTAAACCCCTAAAAATACGTAAAACAATTTGTAAAACGTATGCATTTCAATTGAGTTTAGAAATATTATAGCTACAATTTTTCTGCATTTACCCCTTATCTTTGGCATGGACGTCGGCCCCTTGTTGCAACAAAAATTCAACAACTTGTACCCTGTTGTAGCCTGACGCGAAATGTAGGGGTGTTGAATGTCTTCCGTCCAAATCCCTGGAAATACATCAAAAATAGTATATCAGAAGTGGGAATACCCCATTCCATGAAATTTTTACTTAATTGGATTCAAATAAAAAAAGAACGGTAATATGGTAATTCTAACCTGCAATTAACAATATGTGGATAGGATCCCAAATATCTCTGGACCTGATCTAGATCCCCCGCTTTTGCAGCTTCCAACAGTTGAGTTTCTACATCAGCAGGAACGGCTGGCGGATCTGAAAAGAAAACATTTCTAAGGAGCGTCCGGAAGCGACGAAAATATCCATAGAAAAATTTGTTGATGATGGTTCTCAACGAACGAGACGTTGTACTGAAACTTTTTAAACACCAGGGCATGGAACGGATAGTTGCTTTTAATATTGTTATGGTTTATGGTCTGGTTAAAACTTTCCGCAACTTTTGACCGACGGCAGTAACTTTGATAGTTTTCTTTTCCAATGAAAAAGCTGGAATATGGAACACCGTATACATATATAGAATAAAATTGACAAAAATCCCTAATACTGTACCCTGTAAATAATCTCTCAATCTTCTGGTGAAGATCATTCCAAAAATCGAGTTCTATTTAGCGCATATAATGATGACCATACAAAGGATGGCGAAACGTAGTTTAGCGTCCCTTATTGTAAATCATCAGTATTCCGTGTACCCTGGTGTGACCAAAAAGCTATATAAATGGACCGGTTATTAACACTAGAATTTAAACATTTTTACGCCGAATACAAGTTAACCTTACATGTTGACTTGTAGCCACTTGACAGTGACAAATGAGGTTTCGTAATGACGTTTTACCGATAAGATACAACGTGGGTAAAATTAAGCTAGGGACAAAATAAACCAATACGTCACAGGCGGAAATATCACCTAGACCTAGATGGATGGTTCGTCGTCAAGTTGGTATTTTACCTTTCATAGGTATTTTTTGTTTTCTTCTCTGTCTCTTTCTATATTGTCAGGTAAGTATAGGGCAAACTCTCTGGAGATGTAGAAACCGTTAAAATAAATCTATTATTTTCTCAAGAAAACCAGAAACGGACTCGCCTCTATACAATTCAAGTCTTTGACCCGTCAAATTCGAAAAATATGCGATTCACAGTTCACAATTTACCTTGTAAAATTTTCAGGACGTTCTCCGAAGCCACCTGGGCGGCCGTATAACCCTGCAAAGAAACTATCGAGGTATCGATGTTGTAAGAAAGGAGGATTCTACACGCCTGCACGTTATCTTCTCTTGCGCACCGGTGAAGTGCGGTTTGTCCTAAACCATCGAGTGCATTTACCTGAAAACCAAACAAAGTATAAGAAAACTTTTCTAGAAACAATTAAAAAAAAAAGCCGCAAAAGTAGATCGGTTTAAAACCAACCAAATTTTATTGTCATGGTTTATTGTATTCTTTGAGGGGTGTTTAATATTTACGCCTTTCTAGTTTTTGAGTTTTAGTATAAACTTAAAGAGTGAATTCATTTGTGCGGTTTCCTATATATTTAAAAGATATCGGTGCCCACGACCAAGTCATGTTTTAAAAGATTGTGCTTCCCTTTTGGTCTTTATCGGCACGTCGCGTAGGCACAGACACGTGCGTAGATCTTGTATTACGTAAGCAGTAAGCCGAGGCCGAAAAAGGAACTACATTTTGTCACAATACTTAAATCTACATAAAAAAAATTGTTTGGACATTTACATACCTTTGCTCCATTTCTCAACAGAACGTCCATCAGATCATAGTGTGAATTGTCAGCGCCCATATGTAAAGGTGTCAAAAACTCTTTGTTTTTCTCGTTTAATGGCGCCCCTTTGCGTATAAGAGATTCCAATACCTAAATCGAATCGAATGTTATAACAACAGTTTGTGAGTGAGAGATGTAGATTATGAAGGAACTACTCTACTTACCTGCTTTCGCTTTGGATACAGGGAAGCACATACAGTATGGACAGCTGTGTCGCCGGTGTATGGGTGCTTGAAACTTAGGATATCGGCTGTGAGATATTTCTTTAGTTTAGTGTTGTCCGCCTGTCTGGCGGCGTCTAGTAATAGGTGGCCCTTACATTCATCTATAAGTATTGAAAAAATATTATGTAAACGGTAGGAGATACCAAGATGGTTAAATTGAAACAAAGTTATGTATTTTAAGGCCCCCTTATGCCTAGATGATTTTTCTGTGCCCAGTATATGTAGTTTATTAGTCTATTAACCTGTCCATTTAAAAACAAAATTCATCTGAAAAAGAAATTCCTTGGACAATTCGTGATTGATTATTAGTTTGCTTAATCATTATTTCACAAAATTGCTCTCGCCCATCGGGATCATCGTCCAATAACTCTTGTACAATTACTGATTTGTAGGGATGAAACATGTTTTTGTTTAAATTTAGATTCGGTGGTTTGTAATGTAGTCGCGCCCAAGTTCTGACCTATGATGATAATAATAGTGATAATTTAAAGGGCGGAATATATGCATTTTTTGCATATTTTGTCAATTTTCTACCAAAATGCATATTTTTCATAAATTATTATTTTAAGAGCATATTTTTGTGTTTTCGGCTTTATCAAAAAATTTAAAACGTTAAAGGTTTAATGTCCAGTTTGGTACTTATTTCAGGGATTTTCCAATCTGAAGATTATAATAATTATATTTACATTTTGGTTATGAACAAGGTATTTATTGGGGGTTCCCGGGGTTTGCAGGTATTGTTGGGGATTGTTAATTGTCAATTAATAATGCGTTATTATTACCTGCTTAACCAACTGTATTTATATCGATTTGTAATACATACTTCTGGTAAATAAATTAATTTCAAATGTAAAAAAAGTTTCTCTAAAAGCAATTCTAAGAGTGCCGTTATATAAGGAGAGATTATCAGCGGTTAGTTTACCTCCAGAACATGTAATTACCCGGTGTGGAACATGGATTAAAGCCGCAATATTCTACGCAGAGCATTTCGAAGCCATTAACACGTTAAGTGCCATGTATTTTGTCAATAACTTTGTCGAAACCCAACATAACATAAAATTTCGAGCGGTAAGATGACTTACGACGATTCGTCTAATGCAGGCATATCATGTTTTTCTTATATTGTATATTGCCTACCATTTAGGTATAGCTGTATAGGGACACCGCTAACCAAAACCGCCCTGAGCGCCGCGTAGGTGACCTACACTTAAAAATCAATATTACAGCCCTATGAAGAATGATATCACAATATTTCAGATATTAATAGTCATCAAATGGTTTTTACTAGTCAAAAATGAAAATGGCGCCGAGGGAAATTTTTTGAAAATCGGCTCGGCAGTGAACGTGTTAAAGAACTAATTTTGGATTTAGATGACAATTCGCAGTGTGTTGTGCAAAGTAAAGAGTTGTTAAAAAGTGCAAGTGAAGCTAAAGATCTTTCAGTTTTATACCGGGTATAATATCCTCGTAGGAGAGTAGAAACTTAAGACTCAATTAGTATTGTTGAAACGTTTTTCGCTAAATGTAACAACATTCCAAGGATTCCAATACTTAACTGCAGTAAAAAGGAGAAACCATCCAACGAAGTTGTATCCTGGCCTTATATTTTGCTACCTAAGTTGCAGTATTATCCGATTACATCAGTAGATGTTGAAAGAAGCTTCTCTTTATATGAACCGAGATATGAACATATTTTCACTAATAGAAGACAATCCTTTTTAGTTGAAAATTTTGAAAAATATTTATTAATAATAATGCCTTTAATAAATGCTAGTTTTTAATGTCTATCAAATATAAATGAAAAATGTTAATCGGCGTGCAGACAAAGTTTTTAAAATTGAAAAAAGTTTTTCACCTCCGCCGGGATTCGAACCCAGAACCTCTCGATTACCAGTCGAACGCTCTAAGCAATTGCAAATAATGATTTGTGAAAAATGTCTAGAATTGATTGTAGAATGTAAAAATATAGCATTTGTATATATTTTTATTAATTTGACGGGTCCGAGTGATTCTTGATTAAGGGGGCGGTAACCTATATAAAAGGCTGATCAGTTTCCTAATCATAATGCTATAGACGCGTGGCGTGACCAATATGGGTAGAGATGTAGGTACGGGTGGGCAAAAAAATTGATTCATCGATGAAAAAAGTCGATTATTTTGATATAATATTATAATTGATTATTTTTTTATAATAGAGCAATATAAACAAATTAATACTTACAAGCTAATCGTTCTTGAAGTTCCCTCGTAGGAGCCACATCAATTGAAGACTTGGAATGGCAGTTAAGTTGATAGGGATCGGCCCCTGAGATGGAAAAAAAATATTACAACCCCGTCGAAATGATCAATGTGTACTTAAATGTATTTTTATCATTTAGTTAGTACTTTTACTGCCAGTCTGTGCTGCCCACGTGGCGTCTTCTGTTCTTCAGTTTGCCCGTAGTGTATATGCAGATATAAGACGTTACTTTTTTTACCTAAATTTTTTACTAATTGTTTTTTTACCTTCGCTCAATAGCAACGAACAGACTTCGACTCGGGATTTGGACGCGGCTTCGTGTAACGGAGTGAAAGCCCACAGATCGTTGGCGTTGACATTGGCACCGTGTTTGATCAACATTTCGGTCACTTCGAAGTGACCGTAGGAACAGGCGTTATGAAGTGGGACCAAACCACTGAAATAAAATCAAAAATTATTATTTTTTCGGATAAATATCTATTTAAAAAGGATAATGAAAAAACTTGGGTTGTGGATTTGACAGGTCAATTTATTTTTGGTCAATTGACTAAAATAAATTAAAATTTAAAAATGCAGTGGATAAACCTAACTATACTTGCCAAATTTCTTATTTTGTATTTTGGAAAAAATTAACAAGTTTTGCTTGTTCTGAAAAGTCTACTGCCATACCTAAATTTTATACAGGGTGGTCAAATGGATGATATAGTTAGGTCCATCCAGGTACACATTCTATAAGTGTATATCTCAGTAGTTGCTCCACAGTAGATACATTTCCCTTTTACTTTGTTTTCTTCTCTTATATAGGTAAAAAAATTCCAAATTTTGGTTTTGGACTTCCCCAAACTCATCGTAAATGCGACGTCGCGTCGTCAGTTCACAAAAATGCAATGCAAGTGCAAACCCTAACTCTGGCAAGTACGGAATGAAAATAAATAGACTGAGAAGGAAATGTCTATGAAAATGGTATAAAAAGAGAATAACAATACATTCTCTATTCCTTTCCTTCATTGTGATTGAATCCGTTCCGGGAACCACTAATAAACGAGGCCGACTATTGGCATTCCCAGAATCAGGTGTTACTGTTTTCTTAAATAACGGCGCTATAACGATACACTAAACATTATCCTGGGTGGTAGGAGGTAATCTGGACAGATCACAAATGCATAAATAATAAAATAAAATTGATATATTTTGACCGAATTTGACCGGTCAAATACGTCATGGTCAATTGACCATGCCCAACTCTAGAAAAAACTAGTAGGTATTTTTTTTAAACAGAAATTCGTGTGCGTACATCAGGGATCTGACGAGTCATGGAAAAGTCAGTGGTGCATGAAGCTTAATGTATCAAAATGACAGTATTGCATATTGGCCCAAATAATCTTCAACTTATTAGCGTTACAAAACAAACAGATCTGGGTTACTAAGTTATTCTAATTTAAAATGGGAAGCACATATTATTAAAATGGTAAAGAAAGCCAATAGTTTTATTTTTATGGTGCAAAAGTCTTTCAAAGATCACTTTCTACAGATTGTAAAGAAATTTTACACTTCCTATATTAGAACAAAAATTGAATATGGATACAATAGTTGGAACCCCTACTACATCAAAGATATTGAAAATTTGGACAGGGTCTAAAGGCGGGTTACCATAATTCCACTTGAATTAAGAGGACTACCTTATCCCGAAAGACTTAAAAGATTGGTGCTAACAGCTCTGAAGCAAAAAATAACTAGGGGTGATATAATAGAAACGTTTAAAATACTAACGGACTACTATTCTTGTAACTTGAGAAAAATGTTTCATTTAAATCAGAATCAACAGCTTCGGTGACACTCAAAAAAATTAAGCAAAGAAAAATCCGCGACATTTCCAAGAAAGAACTTCCTCATCAATCGGGTAATGTACAGGGTTATCCAACCAAGACTAGACAAGGCGATTTTTTGACTTTTCCTGTACTTTTATAAAAAAACTGAAATAGCCATCTTAAGTCATTTTCTCCCGCGAATTCGAATATCTTCAGCAAAAACAATTGAACATCAAACAAAAGTACTAGGGGTCACTTTGATAATTTTTAAAATGGAACACCCTGTATATTTTTACATTTTTAAATTCCACATAAAATTATAATTATTTTTTATTAAATGCACTATTAGTCTATACTTCATAGTTTCCGAGATATTGACTCTCGAAAAGTGACATTTTTGAACTTTGACAGCTTATAACTTTCTAACAGTACGTCTTAGAGCAAAACGGCTTACATGTCCCTATCTTCAATTTTTATTATCTTCCCAAAAAAATCAACTTCCAGTTAAACCGGAACAACTATATTTCCTTCTTTCGAGTTACATCCGGTTTAACCGGAAGTTGATTTTTTTGGGAAGATAATAAAATTTAAAGATAGGGACATGTAAGCCGTTTTGCTCTAAGACGTACTGTTAGAAAGTTATAGGCTGTCAAAGTTCAAAAATGTCACTTTTCGAGAGTCAATATTTCGGAAACTATAAAGTATAGACTAATAGTGCATTTAATAAAAAATAATTATAATTTTATGTGGAATTTAAAAATGTAAAAATATACAGGGTGTTCCATTTAAAAAAATATCAAAGTGACCCCTAGTACTTTTGTTTGATGTTCAATTGTTTTTTGCTCAAGATATTCGAATTCGCGGGAGAAAATGACTTAAGATGGCTATTTCAGTTTTTTTATAAAAATACAGGAAAAGTCAAAAAATCGCCTTGTCTAGTCTTGGTTGGATAACCCTGTACATATGGAACTCGCTTGAAGAAAGTACAGTCCGCGCAAATAGTGTAAACTCCTTTAAAAACCCAGTTGATTTTAATTTTGAGCAGTTAACTCATAACCAGGGTTGGCAAATACCATGATATTTATATAAATATCAAATATCGGATATATATCAAATAATTTTTTTCAGCTGAAACAGGTAAAACCATACTCTAGTAGAGTAGCCAAGTAAAATCAAGGAACTAGATATTTAAGTGAATATTATATTTTTATTTTGGCATTTTAAATTTAAATTTTATTACGGATTAACGTTGTAATAAAAAAAAAAGCACATACAATGCACAGTCGCGTCGACGAACGCTCCAGTAATAAAAAATATTAATGAAATAAATAGGGGACACCAATCGTAATACCAACCCAAACCATACAACATTCGGCGGTAAATTAAAATTTCCAAAAATTTGTTTAATATCGTTGTTAACAGTTTTTTCAGCACTTAAAAAAAAGTAATTTTTTAATAATAAATATCAGTGATATATATCATGATATATATCACTGATATATTCATGCCAACCCTGCTCATAACTTTGTGCATTACGGTGCTCGATGATATTCGTTTTTAAATATCTAATAATATTTGTTGTGCGTCCAAGATACTTACCTACCCATGTTTAAATAACTTTCGCGTAAGAATTTAACAAGTAATTTAAACTAGCCAACGGACTTATAGACATTTTAAATCACAATAAACAATTAAAAAAAAAATCAAAGAGACTAAAACAGTAGCTTTATCAGACTTTCCGCTTGCTATTGATAAAATAATAATAGTAAACACCTATTATCTGTCTGCGATAGCCGTAAGTAACAATTTTATAAATAGAATACAAACTGAGGTAGATATTTTTATGGTAACTTATACATCTTTTAAAAACAAACTGTTAACAATATTGTAAGTATTTAGTATTATATACCTACTTCGGTCAGTATTAGTTATCTTGTTATATATATAAAGTAGGTAGGTGCTTCGCAATTGGGTCATTAACTTTGTTAAATTTTAATTCCTGTTAAGTGCTGAAATAAATAAATAAATTAGAAGTTCCTAAAACCCTATTTAAAATTCCAGGTACACGTATTTAAAAAGATTGACTTGACGGTGACTACCAAAGAACGAAACGTCGAATTTAAAAACTAATAACGTCATCTTGTGGAATATAAAAAACGGCTATGAAAAAGTGTTTTTGTTTTCTTTCAGAGTCAAAAATTAAGGCGCAAGAAATTAAAAATCAAAATTAAATTTTTCGATTTTTCTCGGATATCTCCGAAGGTTTTTGGAATGTAATTACCTAGTCACTATCATCACACTATGTATATTATGCAAGGTTGGCAGGATATAATATATCCGTGATAAATATCATGATATTTATGCAAAGATATTTATCCTGATATACAGTGTCACCAGTAAAGTCCGCATTATATATGGGATTTTTTTTTATTAATTGCTTTATTCAAAATTTGACTTTGTCGTCAAGTTCTGCTTCTATCGAGATAAAAGTTAAGCAAAAAAATAGTATTCACGTGATTCGCATTATCTGTCAAATTTTAATTTTTTCCAAAAAATAATTCAAAAGTGGGGTTATTTCTGAAAATATCGAAAAAGTTATGTGAAAAAGTTTTTTTAAATGCAGTTTCTAGCCCACATGCAAACTTTCAGCTGCATAAGATAATTTTGATTTTTTACCCATATTTTGTAAATTGCGCCACTTTTGCAAAATAAGACTCAACGCAACCTACATAAAACTTCTTAGTTTTGACAAGGCTATTTATACATTTTCTTTAAAGGAGCGCCATATTAAATGTGTCTTTTTCTACAAAATCAAAATTGGGCTATTAAAATTTGGTCGCATGTGATGCAAAGTTTATTTGTTTTTGACCCTGTATAAGGTAACTTCATAAAATAAGTATTTTTGTAAACGTAGTTTGTGCCTGAAAGTAAAAAAATAAAAATTAAAGTAAAGGAGTTTTTAATTAAATCGTTGAAAATAGATAAACTTTACGTTATATAAGTAATTTATTTTCCACTTAATGAACACTTTACCGACGACACTGTGTTCTTTTTTGTCTTAATATTAAGGTGTATTACTTTCAGACACAAACTACCTTTTCAAAAATACTTATTTAATGGAGTTACCTTATACAGAGTCAAAAACAAATAAACTTTGCACACATGCGACCAAATTTTAATAGCCCTATTTAGATTTTGTAGAAAAACACACATTTAATATGGCGCTACTTTAAAGAAAATGTATCTGAAAGCCTTGTCAAAACTGAGAAGTTTTATGTAGGTTGAGTTGAGTCTTATTTTGCAAAAGTGGTGCAATTTACAAAATATAGGTAAAAAATCAAAATTATCTTATGCAGCTGAAATTTTGCATTTGGGCTAGAAACTGCATTTAAAAAAACTTTTTCTTATAACTTTTTTCGATATTTTCAGAAATAACCCCACTTTTGAATTATTTTTTGGAAAAAATTAAAATTTGACAGATAATGCGAATCACGTGACTACTATTTTTTTGCTTAATTTTCATCTCGATCGAAGCAGAACTTGATGCCAAAGTCAAATTTCGAAAAAAGCTATTAATAAAAAAAAGTCCCATATGATGCGGACTTTACTGGTGACACTGTACTTA
The DNA here is from genome assembly GCA_963969555.1 of Polydrusus pterygomalis. Classification (NCBI taxonomy): domain Eukaryota; kingdom Metazoa; phylum Arthropoda; class Insecta; order Coleoptera; family Curculionidae; genus Polydrusus; species Polydrusus pterygomalis. The sequence continues at coordinate 17,381,253 of OZ018383.1, forward strand.
TATCAATATTTTTTTTTCTAAAATTCTATTCATCAGTATAAAAATATGGCCCCACTGCCGCTGAGCCGACAACAGCGTATTATGCTGCTAACGATGCGGTGATTCCCCATCTTTCCGAGACGTTGACCACCTGTTGTTCTTTGCCACGTGGAATTTTTATTTAGTTCCGATTTCTGATTGAAGGGAGCAATATTTTTCTGTTATGAAATAAACATTTACAATGCCAAAAATAAAAAATCCAGTTTGGGTTCATTTTGATTTAATTAACAAGCCCAGTAATTCTGGGTTTTAAGTTGAACCATAGTTAAAAGCAAAAATATATGAAGTGTTCATATTCATAAACTTGTACTTTTTACCTACATTTTACATTCCACACATAGGAGTACTAAAAAAACTTGTTATTGTGATAGCAACTATCATTGAATAGAAGTGAAATACAAATTTAAGTACAGGTTTATAACATGTTTATATTAAATTAAGTGATTTTGAATTTTTAAAATACATCTTTACAGAAAACAGATGAAATAATTCAAAAATAATCAAAAACATAAATAAATATCCAAATTTGGATATATTGGATACTTATTTCATTATGTCTAAAAATATCAGAGAAAAAAATTAGAAAAATCCCAGATAAATTTTAAACTTACCCCTTGTCTTTGGCATGCACGTCCGCCCCATTCTGCAGCAACAACTGCACCACCCTGCCCCTGTTGTACCCGGCGGCCAGGTGTAAAGGGGTGGACCGCCGCCCGTCACTCGCATGACAGTTAACATTTAAGGGGTTCAAAAGGGTCAACAGGCGTTCTTCGGCTCCTGAACGAGCTGCCTCAAGTAGCTCATCCTAAATGATGTGTTAAATTTTAGATTAATGATTGAAATAAATAGTTATCAATTAAACAAATTTAATAAAAATACAGAAAAAAATAATTCTAATTTTGGAACTTATTGATTTTACTTACCTTACGGTACTCGCCAGTTAGTACAGGTCTGGTGGCAGGATCTGCTACTTCTAAGGGAGTCTTGCCTTCGGTATTACGAATATTCACATCGGCACCATGCTGAAGAAGAGCTAAAAAAGATAAAAAATATTAAAGCATCTTGTTTTTGAAGAACTGAAAAATTTGATATTTAAACAGTTTTACATTTCCTTATTTCCTACATACAATAATTATAGCTGATCCACAAATAGCATTGCTTTGCAGGCAGGAATTGGTAATGTGGTTTTATTTAAGTTTGACAGGTTTATTTGCTTTTATATGTAGAACAGAGAGTAAAACTCAGTTACAAAGATAGAGCATTTTTATGACTTACCAATACACACATCAATTTTACCCTTAATCGCAGCTTCATGAAGCGGGGTATAATTCCAATTGTCCCTAGTATTAGGACTAGCTCCGGCCTCTAAAAGCAGTCGGACCACATCAGCATGCCCAAAGGAGCAAGCATTATGAAGAGGGTGCAAACCTCCATCATCACGAGCTTGGATTGAGGCTCCTGCTGATAGAAGGAATTCAACTACATCCCTTCTTCCGTAACCTGTAAACGAGTTAGAATTTACTATGATGTTATTTAAATCTTATTAAAGCCTTAATTAGACAAGACTTTATGCTGTGCTTTCAGCATAGTTGCGATAAACACACCAATGCTTTATAAGGAGATGTATCGCATGCATATAAACACATACTAATATTATCGCTGTCTATAAAGGTCTCATCTAAAGAGATTTCTAAATAGAAATGAGACTGAACTGCATCGATTTTATTTAACATTGACACACAATAAAGGGACAGGGCGATAAAAGCCTTGGTATAAAATAGCTGTACGTCTGTACCATAACTTAACTGTGTCAAACAAAAAAAAAACTTACCAGCTGCAAAATGTAGGGGAGTTGACTTCCTTCCTGCCGTATCCCTGGCATTAACTGTTGTAGGAGTAACCAATTTCCTTACCCTCGCAATATCTCCTACTTTGCAAGCCTCGAAAAGTTCCCTCAAAGGGTCATTGCTACTTGGCAAAGGATCCATTGAAGTTTTCAGAACGTCTCGTCTGCTCGTCGCCATACCGTATTGAGAAACTTACAAAAACATCACGGAAAAACTATTTTTAATCGATTTTTACGCCACTTTAGCACAGCCTAACCAGAACTGAGGTGAAAGTCTTCCTTGGCATCGTTATTTTGCAATATTTTGGTCTAATAAAGTTGAGTCATATCGTTTAATTCTTTGTTTGTTATGAGGCCATCGAGAACACAAACTGCAATCGAAAAATCAGCTGGAAAAAACTTTGTTGCTATCTTATTTTATCTTGTTGTTAAACCGAGAAAAAATATAAAGACGTAGGACATTCTTATAATGACAAGTTACGTCATATGACAAGGACGTTGACGTCAAAAAGCAGGGATTTATTGTTTATGATGTTGGATGTCTGGTTCTTAGTACGTTTGGCAACGTTGGATCCTATTATTATATTTAGTAGACAGTAAAGCAGGAAACTGAAATATCTTTATTAAGAGCGGTGCAAACACTCGCCTAATAGTGCTACTTGGAACTAGATGGCAGTGGAAACGTTTTAAAGGAAAGATTGTTTGGTTGCCTACGAATCCCGCCAAGATTTAAAATTTAAAAAGTAATTCAGGTGTATTAAAAATTAGTTTGGTGGATTTTATAACTTTATGTCTAGCAACGATCAACATTTTTTATAGTCTAGTCTAGAATATGATCAAACCCTGCCTTGTCAATATGTTTAGTAAAAATATGACTTTATTGGGTCAGACATTATTTTATCATGAAAATGAAACAATTTTACAATAAAACAAAATTTTATTACGCTTTTTTATTTTAACCTATAAAACTTTATCCAACCAACGAAGTTACGTTACTATTTACATTATTCACAAGTCACATTTTCGACACAAAAATTGTATGACTTGACTTATTATTACATTTAGTTATATCAGCGCCGACAATAAAGTAAACATCTAAATAAGGGTGATTCTGTTAGTTGATAGCAGGATTTCAGTGGGCTAAATTAATATTTAAATATAAGAGTTTCAGAAATATATTTATCCTTTTATTTCGACAGATCCATTCTAAGATGCGTTTCGCCATACCATGGCTCTTTAGTAAGCCTAGATCTGCCAATTACTTTTTAAAAGAAATCAAAACCCCACGTAGCAGAGATTGTATCGCAATATTGTAATAAGGGCTTCCCTTATTGTCTCATTTTGAATACGCGTTTGGAGAGTCCAAAATTAATAAATTATTAATTACAAAATCCCATATTAATTTTTGGAAACGTGTTCTTTCAGTCGCGATTTAATATGAGCTATAAAAACTTTATTATTGTTTTCCTGCTTTAATTGATTTTGGCACGAAATGTATTTATATATAATAGCTCCGCCCTAAATAATAAACTTAGATACATACAGGGTGATTCACGGACTATAGTCTGTTTTCTATTGCCTGACAGCTAAGAACCCTTATTAAAAATGCAAAACACAAATTTTGGCTTACCGCAGGGCCGATTCTAGGGTGTCGTCCGCCCGCGTGCGAAGCCTTATTATGCCGCCCCTCTAAAGAATTTTTCCTATTTTGAGTAATACTTAACGTTGACGTTATAAACTCATCTACATGTACATAAGAGTAAAAAGTTAAACATTGATAAAAATGCAAACTACAAAGAAAATTTTACGGGAAAGACTTTATTTTTGGGCCAGCTAATATGTTTTATTAGCTACACCTTTTTTCTTTTTACTTTAACAAAATAATAAACCAACAAAAATATTACTTTTGAAACAAAAATAGACATTTTATAATTAGAAATGTTAAACAACTGTATTTACCAGAAAATATAAAATAACAAAAAGTACTAAAGCATAAATCTCGCGAAACGAAAAGTATATAAATCAGTCCTTCCTCGAAGACTCTAATAATTAACTATAAAATAATTTTCCTGGCTTTCTGAGAAGCAAATTTGTCAATAATGCGGTGATATCAATTTTTTCAGAGATTTCGGATTCAATAGAGATGATGGCCAAATCTAAAAGTCTTTCTTGTGTCATATTATTTCTCAAGTAATTTTTAATACTTTTTAATTTACTGAAACTTCTTTCACCTGAAGCCACAGAAACAGGCAAGGTTAAAAAAAATCCTTATTGCTAGAGCAAAATTTGGAAAACAGGGAATGAGATAATTTTTGACTAAAATTCTAAATCCTTAATTGGCTCTTTTTACCTGGAAAAATTTCTTTAAATGAAGTTATTTCATTAAAGAGTTGTATACCGTCTATATCTTTCACAATAGTTCCTTCCTCCTGTACCTGTAGCTTAATATCTAAGTCCATGCAGGCTTTCATGAGGTCATCATTAGAAATGGTGTGAAACTCATACAGAAAGCAGAATATTGAATAGCACTCAGATAATAAGGTAAATCTTTCATTTATCGAAGAGATCGCGTAATCAAGAACTGCAAAATAGAAAGCAATCTTGAATTGCAGGAAGGGATTTAAAACTGGTTCGTCACTGTCCTCGTAATCAAATAAACTAACTTTTTTTTTTTGAGCTTCGAGATGGGAAATTCGGGATCAATACCTAAATCTCTAGCAAGTGTTGTTGCTGAATCGACAAATATTTTAAAATTATCGTCAGATCTTTGGGAAACTAAATATTTTTTAAGATTATCTAAGCCTTTAATGCATTCCGCGATGTTTAATTTAGGATTTTGAAGCATTTTACTCAATACATCAATTCTCGATAATAAATCATGCCAAATTAAAATTGAACACAAAAACTTAAATGTTTCAAGACTTTTAGTTATTCATTTAGCACCCATTTTTGTTTTCGTGTCTCTGGTGGTATCTTCAATTAAGGCCTTTAATGCGGTAATAATGTTTTTTAGCTCTAATTTTAGAGGTCTAATAGCATTGATACGACTTTCCCATCTTGTTTCACTTAACGGTTTTAAAGTAAGAGTTTTCACGTGTTTTTGAGTAAATCCCATCGATATGGGGACGCAGAAAAGTAATTATATACCTCTTGTACCACATCAAAAAAACTAAAAATTTCACCTCTGGCGCTGGCTGCTTTGATTGAAAATCTTTAATAAATAAATCCATTTGAAATAATTCACAAAAATATTGTTTTCTTCTTCGACGTTACTTTAAGGTGGGAGTATCAAAATGCTTACCAACCTATAACCTATTTCGCGTAGATTTATTTATGTTTTCTAGCTTTTATATAAAACTTAAAGAAAATCAGTATCGACTTGATATTCTATAGGTAATAATTGACATATTTAATAAATATCAAGGAATTTCATAACTTATTTTATGAGAATTGTGTAGCAAAAAATATCGGGTAAGAATTTTTTTAACATTATTATGTCATTGTCACTCATTGTTCTTTCACTATACAATTCTCCCAAAATGAGCAATGAAATAAATTGATATTTTTGTAATATATCAGATACTACCTAAATAATGTACCGACGATATTGATTTTCTTTAAATGTTTTAGTTATTAAAATAATAAACTCAAAAAATCAACGCGAAATAGGTTATAGGTTGGCACTAGATTGAATGACGTTGAGAATTCAACCTTAAAGTTATGTTTTATAGTTTGATAAATATCACTTTATTTTTATTTCGAGAAATTCGTAAAAAGTTTTGCTTGATTGACAGAACTATCTGCGGCCTACGGCCGCCCCTTGTTTTGGTCGCCCGCGTGCAATGCACGCGCTGCACACCTGCTAGGATCGGCCCTGGCTTACTGGATGAATATTTCGCCTGAAAGTATATCTTTTTAGTAAAAAATAAGGTAGTTTAAACACTGTATAGATTGGCACAACCCTAATTTTACCTTTCACAATAGGGTCGTAAAATTGTAACAATAGGGCAAAGCCGATGGTTTAGAATAAATCTTCGGACAGTGGCGGCCGTTTAGGTTTTTATATATTTATAAAATATAAATTCCTTTTGTTTCCTCATCATTCACCTCAGTCATTTTCTCAGGATAATCTTTTGTTTTGACTCAAATTTAAGTAAACCACCGTTTACAAATCCGCCTTCACTACCTAGTTATTGTTAACCTGCGACCTTTTACCTGCAGTTATTTTCCAACCAGTAGACAAACCTTCTATAAATGCTTGTGAATATTTTCATCTTCCATATCTTTTGTACTAAATGTCCTTCGTTAACCCAGGTTTCGTCTAAATAAAAAATTATTATTTTTTCACTTCTATATCTGATCATATCTCTAGATACTGGTCGTCCTCAAAAAATGATATCTTCTCTATCCAATAACATTGATTTTCGGTTGTGTTTTTCCCAAGCAAAATTTAATTGATGTAAAATTTGCCACAATTCTTTTCAATCCTACGTTGGGTAATGTGTATATCTTCTTCTTTTACATCATTTAAAATTTCATCTAAGTTGGGATCTCTCTAGTGAAATAAAAATTATGCACTTTTCCTCTTATGATACTTTTCACATCCTCATTAATTTGTATAGATTTGTACAGATTTTCTTTTCCTAAAAAGGCCTATAGAGTGTTGATTCACTAACTTCCGTCATATTAACACGTGCTGATACTAGGTTTCTGATAGAGTATACTAGATGGTGTTTGGTGCACAAGTGCATCGTATACATTAAAACCATTGTCTTTGTTTTTGGTCACAAAACACCGGGAAATAATTATTTATTAATTATGGTTTATTGAGGCTTTACGACTCATGAATCTCAGCTGTGCTGTCAGGCTTTAAGAAACAGAGTACAACGGACATGCTCTATTTATTAAATACAGGGTGTTGTATTAAAAATATCGAAGTTGTTACTAATTTTTGGTAGAAGTAACGATAGTGTATCGTCAAAAATATTTTAGATAAAAACAGAGCAGGTCCGATGGTACGTCTAATGTACCATCCCCCTTGAATCACACTGTATTTTCGTAAAATGTCTGCAAACACGTTCGTATGGTTGATATTTTTGTGACATATATTTATGTCGGATTCTCCCCAGTGCCGGAAAAACCTCAGAAAGTCTCATAAATTCTTCTTGGGCTTCAATTAAATTATGCATAAGTCATGAGATTTTTCATAATGTTTAAAATATAGGTTTGTGGATATCGATGAATGATGATGTTTTATTTCACATTTTATGAGCTTTTATAGAATTGTAAAATATGAGTACTTATTCAGGGTGTCCGCAAATGATTAGCAAAATATTTGGGGGATAATTCTAGATTCTAGACCGAAAATAAATGCTATCTCTTTCTATAACATTTTTTTCGAAAATTGATTATTAACGAAATAACAGGGTGTTAAAATTAAATTTTATTTGCAGTTTTAAAATACTTACATGAGTTACGAGAACAATAAATTAAACATTCAAATCAAAGGTTCAAAGTGACGTCCTGCCTTTCTAGACCAGGGTCGATAATTTTTGAAACCAAAAAAAATAATAGTAGGATGAAACCCATTGGAAAAGGAAGAGAATAGAACAAAAATGAAAGGAAAAATAAATTACGGGCGATCCGATGTCGGGAAGAGGGGGAGGGGGGGGGGGGGGGGGGGTTTAAGGGTAGAAAACGATTTATCTCGGTTTCCGGTAAAACTACAAGTCCTATGGAAAAACGTTAAATTGCAAAATTGTAGGTAATAAAAAGGTCTACAACTTTTGTATTTACACTTTTTTATATAACCTCAAAATGTATGTGAAAAATTCAAATAACCAAGTTTTTGGTTTTTTATTTTTATCTTTTACAAAAAATTTTTTTTATCCACGAAATTTGGTAAAAACTTACCTTTTTATGTCCTAAACACACTGTAATATTTTTGATTTAAAATATCTATTTTTTAACCTTATTTTGACTTAATATCGAAAAAACACCCTAATTTTCAATCGAAAATTCTCACGTCAAAATATTTGCTTTTTTAAAAAAGTCGGTAGGCCTTTTGTTCGTTGAAATCTCTACTTTCTGATTGTGTAAAAAAAAATATACATTACCATGGTAAATGTTCTCAAAAAAAAATGCAAAGAAACGAAAAAAACTCGAATCCGATTTTTTTTTTTTTAGATCAATATGTACAATTTTGAGCTATTTATTAAAATTTATACTTTAATTACTCGAAAAACGTAAGATTCCATGTTACATTGATAAAAAAAAGTATAAATTTTAATAAACAGCTCAAAATTGTACATATTGATCTAAAAAAAAAAATTTCGGATTCGAGTTTTTTTTCGTTTCTTTGCATTTTTTTAGAACATTTACCATAGTAATGTATATTTTTTTTAACACCATCAGAAAGTAGAGATTTCAACGAACAAAAAACCCACCGACTTTTTTAAAAAAGCAGATATTTTGACGTGAGAATTTTCGATTGAAAATTAGGGTGCTTTTTCGATATTAAATAAAAATAAGGTGATGAAATAAATATTTTAAATCAAAAAAATTACAGTGTGTTTGGGACATAAAAAGGTACGTTTTCACCAAATTTCGTGGATAAAAAAATTTTTTTGTAAAAGATAAAAATAAAAAACCAAAAACTTGGTTATTTGAATTTTTCACATACATTTTGAGGTTATATAAAAAAAGTGTAAATACAAAAGTTGTAGATCTTTTTATTACCTACAATTTTGCCATTTAACGTTTTTCCATAGGACTTGTAGTTTTACCGGAAATCGAGATAAATCGTTTTCTACCCTTAAAATATTACCGTTAAAATATTATGAGCGTGGCAAAAGGTATTGCAAAAAAACTACAAATAAAATCTACCTTTAACACCCTGTAACTCCGTAAATAATCAATTTTCGAAAAAATGTTATGGATTTATTTTTGGTCTAGAATTATCCCCTACATTTTTTGCTCATCATTTCCGGACACCCTGTATACAGGGTGAGTCGGGAGGAATGGGCCAAACTCTAAGGGTGTAATCTATGCATCAAAATAATAAGAAAGGACTCAAATATTGTTATCCAATATTCATTTGTTTTTAAATTATAACGCAGAAACAAAATATTGTATTAATTTAGCTTTTCTGTAATAAATGGTATATTATTGTCCGCTTTTGATTGTTGTGCTGTCACTATCCTGTTAGTATCAGTATAAATTTTTACATTGATTCACCGTTAACTTTCGGATTTGTATCATTTACATTTTATAAAATGCCATACACTTCTCGAATACACCAATATGGTTTTTATTTATGGTTTGTGTAATGGGAATGCTACAGCGGCTGCTGAAGAATATCGTCAAGGATTTCCACATCAAAGAACACCGAACAGAAAGGCCTTTATCGGAGTTTTCAACAAACTATGCAAGACCGTAACGCTTCCAAATGATAATGTACCCAAGTAACATTTTTTAGTAATTCTTCGACTTACGACTTATTTTTGACAAAATTTAACGTTGTGTTGCCGACAAAATTAGTTGCCCAACTACCCGTCGTTGTATCAACGTCGTATTTACGTAAATACGTTTTAGTTTATCACTAACAACGTTAAATATCGGCAATTTAGGTTCTCGCTTAAAACGTCACCCAAAAAAGACCATTCTCGACGTTAAAATTCCTTAGATTAGGAAACGTAGTACACTTCAACGTTATCAAACGTCATCTGTTACTACGGAGAAATATCCAACGTACAATAACGTTGTTAAACGTTATAAATGCCAACCACAAGCCAACTAAAAGGACTGGCTCTTCTTTTTCTGTCTGTCAGTGGTTGATTGGTTGTCATTAAAGTCAACTGACAAAAGTGAGGTTTAAAAGGATCTGGCACAGAAGAAGCATTACACTGTTTCGTCCTCGTCTCACTTTTCGTTGGAGGCCAATATAGTACGCTATCCTGTTCCCAAGAATGGGGAACAGGCTCAATTTCATTTAGCTGCGTTATATATAATACTATAAAGTTTGGCATATTAAATTGTAACGGAAATTGTTAAACTGCCGCACTTTCGAATTTGTAGGGTTATGTTGTTTTTTTTCCTGGATTCTTCTTTTCTTTACAGAAATAAAGTTTTAATAAATTGTGAATTTTGACCTATTTTGGTAGTTTAAGGTTAAGTTTGCACCTCAAGTTAAAAACGGTATCAAATAGGTGCAATTTTCCAAACTTTTGAGTCTTAAAGTGTAGACTTTTTAACTTAATGCGTGTTCTTGTTAAAAAAGGTGATATTTTAAAATAAACTGCGGACCTCTACATTTTTAATTTATTAAAGGACGAGATCAAAATGTCGCCATGTTTGACTTCTTTGAAATTTATCAAATTTTAGTGTTGTAACATTCTTTTTAACGCTTTAACTTAATTTAAGTGGACAAAAATAAATGTAGATTTATTTTAACTCACAATGTAAACCAAAAAGATTAATTTTTTTTTTACTTTTTGCCATTTTTATTAAAATTTTCATTAAAAAATCATTATTTTTAGGGCGATCCCTAAATTTTGGAAGTATTATATTAATATTTAACAGTAAACTGGCCATTGTTGTCATTTTTAATACATATCTTTGGCAATTTACTTCATTTAAGCAAAAACTGTAAGTGCAGTAAATAATTATATATACCGAATAATACTTTTTAGAACAAACACTCATTTGCTACACTAATTCCGATGTATAGTTTAATTAAATAAACCTAAAGTTAATAAACAGTTGACGTTAGAAAATTTTAACCTAGGATAGGTAAATCTTAACTGAAAAACTTGTTTTAAATTAACGTTAAAAATGGTTTACAAAATAACCCTAAATAAACTTTACGTCGTGGGGCAACGTCGTAAAAACCCGAATTTTATTCCCCAAACTGGTATAAATAAGGGTCGCAAGGACGTCGTGTTAACGTTGTGCATTCACGTTAAGTCGACGGTACCGACGTTTGCCCAACGTTAAAATGCTACTTGGGTAACATCCGAACGAGCCATTCGATAGGATTTAGAAGAAATAGACAACGTTCTAGTTAGTAGAAGAAGATGCAACGACCAGCTCACGAAGAATTGGAACTCAGTTGGGGATTCTCCAAAAAAGAGTGCTCAGTACGCTTCACGAGCAAGGCTTATACCCGTACCATGTAGGTACAGCGTGTACAGAATCTTCAACCTGGAGACTACGCCAAGCGTATGCAATTTTGTGAGTGGATGTTAATAATCGTCATCTTGTACCGCACATACTTTTTAGTGACGAAGCTACATTCACCCATGATGGCATCAACAATAATCGAAACTCCCATATGTATGGTCGGACGAAAATAATAATGAAGAGGCAGGAATCAATTAGAAAAGCCACGCGCGCCCTTCGTAAACGAAGCAGGAAATGTTTGGAAGTCAATGGCGATATTTTAAAAATTTACTAAACCAATGATTTATTTAAAACAATGTTAATGTTGCATATTTTGGTTTAACAATATTATTATTTTATTTAACGCTGTAATTTGAAAACAAATTATTATTGGATAACAAATGTTTGAGTTTTTCTTATTATTTTGATGCATACATAGATTACACCCTTAGAGTTTGGCCCATTCCTCCCGACTCACCCTGTATAAGTGACCTAAATCTTCCTTATATTCGATAAGAATATAGTTTTAATACGGAAATTATTTTATAAGACTCTGTATGTAAATTCTGGACTAAGCAATCATTTTTTCCCATCTCCATTTAAATACTTATATGTACTTATAATCTTATTCAAAGATTATTTTTGAAAACATCGTTAATCTACCTATATAGATGGTGATTTTCCTCTGTGCATTCTACACATACTCTACACTATATCCAATTAGATTCTCGGGTAAGCTCGATCTTCCCGAGGTCTCCGGGAAGTCCGGGATAGTCAGCGAATTCTTTTTGTCCCTCAACAAGTCCGGGCTGTGGCTGGATCACCTCACCCGGCCTGACGGAGATCGGAGATGCGATCTTATGTACCCGGTCCTGTAGTCGATGATGTCTCTGCGGTGAAGACCTTGAATCCCGTGCCGACTACGTCTACTCCACCTAGAAGGTATAACATGAATTAATAATGACAGAACGTGTAAAACTTTGTTATTGTGGTGAGCATTCTGTCCCGTCCATGGGGACTTTGGAAAACCTTATTGTTTTTAAGTTATTGAGAACCGGTGTTTACCTATATGTTTTAATGTAGACGCAATTTGTTTTGAAGTAAACATTTTTCTCGATAAACCCCTGAACTAAAGTAAAATTCATTATTGCCATTATGTACCATATCCGGGGTTATTTGGCGAATTTCGTATACTCGTATAAAGGGTGTTAGGGGAGGAAAGAGCAATATTTTGGGAATGAGTTCAGAGGTAAAAATAAGAGAAATAAACCCATATGTTTTAGTTCGATTCTAAACCATTTCTGAAATAATCGGTTCTGAATTTGTTTATATTGAAATAATGAAGAAGGCTTTAGTTTTAAACGTCCGATACATTTTGATTGATAGTTTTGACATGCATAGTAGTTGCCAGTTAGCTTCATATTGAGCGTATCGACTTGAACCAAGATTTTCATACCTCAGTGCCCCACACATTCACTCACAGGGAGTATGCCGGCATGATATTCGTGTATGGTCCCTGTAACGGTAGTGCGATGTGCGCAGTTAATGAATATCGACGACGTTTTCCAAATCGAAGAGTTCCTAATAGAAGAGTTTTTTAAAAAGTATTTGCAAGTGCTCAGAAAACTGGAATGTTTCCAAGCGTGAGAATTGTTTCTGAAAGAGTGCAGGGTCTAGATGTGGAAAATGTTCTGGATATTGTCGCAGAGAACTCAGATATAAGTACGAGACGGGTTGTAAATGAACTTCATATACCATCACATCTAGCCGTATGGGAGGCACGTAGAAAAAACGTTTTAAAACCTTTTCACGTTCAATCCGTTCAACATCTTCTAGATGGTGATCCTGCTTCAAGGGTACAATTTTGTGAATGGATCCATCTAAATCGAAGTCTGCACAAATACATTTTATTTAGCGATGAAGCTCAGTTCACTCGTGATGGCATTAATAATTGCCACAATGAACATCGGTGGTCAGTAGAAAACCCTCATGCTACATTTGAACGAAACTTTCAACATCGATTCAGTATTAATGTCTGATGGTGTGGAATGCTCAACGACCAGTTGTTTGGTCCATTTGAAATGGATGGGCGGCCCACTGGAGGAGGATATTTATGGTTTTTGGAAGACCATTTGATACACATTTTGGATGATGTCCCGTTAAATGTTCGACAACAAATGTACTTCCAAGATGATAGAGCCCCACCTCATTTTAGTCTCCGTGTGCGAAATTTCTTGAATTATCGTTTTCCTAATCGCTGGATTGGCAGAGGTGGTCCGCAAGTTTGGCCACCGAGGTCACCAGACTTAAACCCGCTTGATTATTGCCTTTGGGGATGGATGAAATTGCTAGTATATGAAACACGAGTGGAAACGAGAGAAGCACTCCGCGATCGAATTGAATTGAATCAATTGTTGCTAAAATGGCCAGTTTTTCTTCTGTCTTTCTAGATTACCGAAATGCAAAAGTAAAGAGTGGGTCGTATTTCTTTTTTATGCCCATACATACCTGTATATTTGAAAAAAATAGTTGGGGTCAGTTTCTACCGCAAAAAGAGGGGTAAATTTCATAAAGACACGAAAAAGTATGCTAAACTAAAAAAGAAACGCACTCGTAATTCTGTATTTTTTCAGCAAATAAAGATGCTTCCTAATACTAAATATATTCAAGTTAAAAATTCCACTTTGTATGTGCTAAGATTGATGGGCTAAAATAAACTCTTTTTACCTTTATAGTATATATATGAGTTATAATAATCGTATTATATCACTAGTGATCTAGTCTAGTGCACTTGTTACACACCATACGTTACTGCTGTTTATGTCCTATTATAAATCATCTTCAATTTTTAGCAACGACCATTATACAAATAGGTACTATTTTTTCTAATTCTGCATGCAGTTTTGTTAAATATAATGAAATAATTATTATATACATTATACCAACACGTTTTTATCATGCTATAATTCACATAGAATCGATTAATTTTCATAAAATATAATTATTTAAAATTAAACATACGCTTGATTGCACATGCGTACTAAAAGCATTTACAAAACATAGACATAATGTATTTATAAAGATATAAAATATTTTCTGTTTATGTGGTGTGGTGGAAATTTAAAAAATAAATGTATGGTCTTAATATCCAGCATCGTGGTTTCCACAAAAACATCTAGTTCTCGGAGATAATCGTTTAAAAATTGTCTACATTTAAGTAGTAGTAGATGGTATCTTCTGCATCCTCCACTCTTCGGGCAAATTTTATCTCGTGATCCATAATTCTAAACTATTGCGTAGCTTATAAAACTGAAAATTCCTCAATCTCTTACAACTTAGAGTATGTTTCCTATTATTACCTGACAGCTAAGAACCCTTATTAAAAATGCCAAACACAAATTTTAGCTTACCCGGAGAATATATTATTTTTCGCCTGAAAGTATATCTTTTTAGAAACAATACAGGTAGTTTAAACACTATATAGATTGGCACACCCCTAATTTGACCTTTCACAATTGGGTCGTAAAATTGTAACAATGGGCAAGCCGATGATTTAGAATAAATCTAATCTAATAGTGTTTCGTTTTAAGAGAACAGGTCTGCAAAAAATTCGACCGTTTTAACCCATTTTTTAATGGATTTACCTGTCCTCTTAAATTGTAATATTATGGTACGTACTTATTATTTTTTTTTTAGTTTCTATATTATGTAATTTATATTTATAATTTATATTTATTTTATTCGTATGTAGTTTTTAAGGTGTGCAAAAAGATTTGTATATTTAACTGAATTAATTTTATTTTCTCAATACCAAAAAAGTTCATACTTAATAGAGTTAAAAAGAGAAAGGTCTAAAAAGGTGTCTTCACTATAACTAAATTCGAAGGATTCATCTGTGGAGTCAACTCAAATAATAAGTGGATCTACCGTTTCTTCCATCAGGTTGTCTAAGTCCCACAGTTTATTCCTCTTTTATTACATGTTTTATAGCCTCTTTCCAATTTTCTTTCGTTATAATGCTTAATGAATACTTCAATAACTCACGTCCATCTTTTATTTTAAATGTAGTGTTATTCCTTGCTACATAGCGTTTCATTTGTGCCCATATTAACTCAATTGGATTTAATTCACAGTGGTAGGGCGGCAGTCTAAGTAAAATGATACCACGTTTTTTAGCCATTTCGTCAATTACACATTTTTAAAACGTGACTTATTTTCTTGCACTATTTTTAAAAGCCCTTTTTTTAACATGCCATCTTCAAAGGGTATATTTTTCTTAGACAGCCACTTTATAATATTTGTTTTTTCCAAGAAGTCGTAGGAAGTTTTTCTAAAAGCCTTGAATGGTAGCTGGCGTTATCTAATACTGTGACAGAATTTTCGGGAATTAATTCTATCATTTGCTCAAAATATTCTTCGAAGACGTCAGCAGTAATTTTCTCATGATAATCTTTTGTTGATTTTGACTCAAATTCAAGTAAACCACTTTCACTACCTATATGCGTTATTATTAACCTGATGCGATCTTTACCTGCAGGTATTTTCAAACTAGTAGACAAACCTGAGGTACCTGTTATTGTTACGCATATGATTTATTGAGGTTTTACGACTCAAGCTGTGCTGTCAGGCTTTAAGGAACAGAGTACACCGCTATCAGCAAAGCATAAATCATACGGATTTTTTTGGGCCCGCAATGCTGAATATTAACACTATTTCAATTAAATATAAATAAGTAATACGCCACGCCAAAGTAATCTTAAATTTTTACCTCTTAAAATTGAAATTTACGGTAAGAATCTATTAAAAATTACCATAAAACCGAAATGTCCCATATCTACCATAAACAGACAAAATTTTAGATAACAAACACCAAAAGCGCACAATGACACAACGCTAATGTACAAAAATAATCACTCACATTGAGAAAAACACTAGTGTCTGATTATGACCGGAGTGACGTCACGATGTGGTTGGCCCTCATTGGACAAGCTGGTGGCTTGTGGACCCTCTCGCTTGGAGAAAGATGGTCTTCGGCACGTCACGTGATAACACACATAGAGCCACAGTCACACGTGACACAGAAAAGGACAGAGATAGAGTTTATGTTAGAGAATGAGTGAAAGGTAGAGGGGTGATGTTGAAAGAATATGTTAGAAGTAAATAAAAAAAAATCCCAATAAAGTAAGAAGAATCAAAGAATCCACAATCACTTCTTATGTTTCATGAAACAATATTAAAAAATATAGTAATAAAAAAAAAGTTGTTAACTTGTGGTTTTTGACAATGATCTGGTACCTATAATAGAGGACACATGTCATTCATAAACGTTATTAAAATGTGTTGACAACATCGTTTGTAAAAGAGAGGCGATGGGTGGGGCAGGAAGTAGGAATTTACGGTGGATTTACCTTTAAATGTGACCGAGTTTAAACCTAACCTACAAATAACCCAACTTTCTATTTACTCACCTATGAGAAGTAACTGCAGAATTATTATTTTCCGAATTCTTGCATATTGGACACTTGCGACTCATCTTATTTAGTTTCCAAAAAATATCACAAAACACGAAAAACACAGCAGTTATTACACAACAAAGAAAAACTGAATAAAATTTTAGACCGCTGTCAAAGAAACACCAAACGAAAATAGGGATGTTCAGTATTATACATGGACGCATCCAAAACATCGATATTTTCAATTGCGCAACAGACTTTTTATAAGGTTTGCGCAACAGACTTTTTATAAGGGTTTAGACAAAAGATTTAAACTTCCCGTATCATGTTAATACTTTCAACAGCATAAGTTTGTCATACAAAGTGAAGGGGCGAAATTAGTATGTTGATTTACTTCAGTATGAAATACGATGTTGTCAATAAGTTTATTTGTTATTGTTTCATCTATAGGTATCAGATCATGTGTGAGTCTGAGTTTCACCAGAAGGAATGTGGTCTAATCTACTGAGTCGTTACTTACATTATAGATACCATAATTTTTGTGCAAAAATAAATTCTAGTTATTGTTAATTAATGTGTTTACGTACAGGTGAAAACGCTGAAGATAATTTTGGATAGTGTGAACGAATAGTTTTTATTTTCTATAAGTAATGGGTATAAAATTAAAAATCTATTCTATTTAAGTATAACATCTTTAAGAAGAACTATTCCACTAAACTTACTTTCAATGAAATGAGGTGCAAGAAGAGATAATGTGGTACAACAAAAACATAGTTCTTGTATAACGAAATTTATATATTTAAAATATACTTTCACAAATATTAAATAATAAGTATATAAGCTCCATAAAAATTATTGTCAGGGAAAAACAATTCGGGAGAAAAATGTCTTGTAATTGATTTTCTACTGCCTATACTACTTTCTACACTTTTTGTACAAGTGTTTTAAGTGACACAAATCGATTCTTACGCGGTCACATCTAAAACTACTTCTCGAGTAAGAACTATAAAATGTCTAACTACATTCTAAAAGACGTTCAATCAACAAATATTTAGCGCTAATACCAAGTTAGCTAGTTTCTAAAATGCTTTTCAAAGTTTTACTCAGTTTTAGGCATTTTTAAAATCTAATATTGCTTTTCTACATACTTTACATGTAATTTAGGCTACCTCACTATTTATACGGAATAATTGTGGCATATCGGACAAGTGTGTAACTGTTTTTTATATTGGAATACACAGGGATCCAAGCACAATGGAAACCCTGGGGCGGGTAGACCACGTTCGTCCTTGTTTGGATTCTACGGGCAGCCATAACCCAAGCAATCCCAACAACAGCGGTAAGATGTATTAAAATCCTTTTACAAAATTAAAGCGGGCATCAATACACCGTAGCGCCATCCCAGCGGAATTAACTCCAATACAAAAGCCAGTCACACTGGTAATAATCGAAAGGTAGACAACTAAATAAACTACGAAGTGCATCACAATCCAGTAGCGCACTTTGTGGTTTGTTTAGTTGGCTACCTTTCGATTATTACCAGTGTGACTGCCTTTTGTATTGAAGTTAATTCCGCTGGGATGGCGCCACGGTGTATTGATGGCCGCTTTACCTTTGTAAAAGACTTTTACTACGTTACCGCTGTTGTCGGGATTGCTTGGGTTATGGCTGCCCGTAGAGTCCTAACAAGGACGAAATGGCCGTCGTGGTCTACCCGCCCCAGGGTATCCATTGTGCTTGGATCCCTGTGTATTCCAATATAAAAAACAGTTACACACTGGCCCGATATGCCACAATTATTCGCGTTTAAATATTTTCGCGGACAATATTATCTTCTATTACTTATACTTTAAAATTAGAAATATTGAGGTTATATTAATCGATTTGTTGAATGTAGGATTGTATTAATACCCTGTATGTTGTTATTAGTTACATAATATCCCTAACAACTATGAAATATAATAATAAACAAATCAATTTTTATTGCAGTTTGCATGAATTTATTATTTGCCATATAGTGGCAATTTTCCCTTTTCTCTTATTGGGTATAATAAAAATTTGTTAAGAATATTAAATTTATTATTACCCTTGTAATTCAACCATAATAAAAAGATTTCTTCCCTCCTCTTCAAAAATATCCCTAAATGTGCTTGGCTTGCACCACGCTTATTATCCAAATATAGCACCTTATATTTCTTTCTATAAAAAATAACAGTCACATTGCCCTACAAGAAATACATATTTATTATTTAAGTTTTCTCTATGGGCAAAAATCATTAATTTTTTTATGAGAAGAGGACACTTGTATAATATACCTAACTCACAGAACTATACTATTAAATAGAAAAATATCACTTACAAAATGCATTGACAATAGTTTTAGCTTCTAGTCTTATATAATTTTTATAAAGCGCTCTACGCGACCACATATTCTAAGTATCTTGTTCTTCTTTTAGTCTTTCGACTGAAACGCATCTCGCCTGTAAAACTGGGATGTTTGCCGAATGCAAGTAAAAATAACGTTAAAGTCATTTACACAGGGTTGGGCAAGTAATGTTCCGGAACGGCTTAATTACAGGCGAACGAAAAGTGATATCGGATCCGGATTTTGGGCAATCTATAGGACTAAAATTTTACTATTTGAATATTATACCATATGTCAGTAATGTCACCAACTGTCATTAAGTGTTGACGTTACTTTTTTTTTTTTAAAATGGAACACCCTGTATATTTTTTACATTTTTAATTTCCACATAAATTTATAATTATTTTTTATTAAATGCACTATTAGTCTATACTTCATAGTTTCCGAGATATTGACTCTCGAAAAGTGACATTTTTGAACTTTGACAGCTTATAACTTTCTAACAGTACGTCTTAGAGCAAAACGGCTTCCATGTCCCTATCTTTAATTTTTATTATCTTCCCAAAAAAATCAACTTCCAGTTAAACCGGAACAACTATATTTCCTGCTTTCGAGTTACATCCGGTTTAACAGGAAGTTGATTTTTTTGGGAAGATAATGAAAATTGAAGATAGGGACATGTAAGCCGTTTTGCTCTAAGACGTACTGTTAGAAAGTTATAAGCTGTCAAGTTCAAAAATGTCACTTTTCGAGAGTCAATATCTCGGAAACTATGAAGTATAGACTAATAGTGCATTTAATAAAAATAATTATAATTTCATGTGGAATTTGAAAATGTGAAAATATACAGGGTGTTCCATTTAAAAAAAATAAAAATAACGTCAACACTTGACAGTTGGCGACATTACTGACATATGGTATCATAGTCAAATAGTAAAATTTTAGTCCTATAGATTGCCCAAAATCCGGATCCGATATCACTTTTCGTTCGCCTGTAATTAAGCCGTTCCGAAACATTTGCCCAACCCTGTATGTAATGTCTAGGTACGCTTTGTTGGTACGAAATAGAGTTGTGCTTTATACGGTACAGTTTGGAAACATTCTAAAAATTTAATGAACTATCTAAATTGGTTAATGTATAATTTGTGTCACTTAAAAACGGTGTAAAGATTGCAAAGAAACTTTACTGTTAAAATTATCTAACACTACACAACGTTTCTATCTTATTTTGTACAACATCAGCAGAGCAACACAGCCAACTACGCATACATACATTAGTTCACGTTTTTTGCCCCTGTTTGGGGAGGGCATACTAAAAATCGAAAGAAAAGATACTTTAGCTAATAAATTTGTACTAGCTAAAATAGATAAAGAACTAGCTACATTAGAAACACACATCAAGCAAGATAATTGGAAAACGTGTTTGTTATTAATGTAATGTGTTTCACGGTGATTACGAAAAGATTAAAAATAAGTTTTATGGAGCAAAAAATAATAAGTAGGGTTTGTGCTTTTGGTATGATAAAAGGTTCAATGGAAAAGTTTTCTTAATAATAAAACAACCAAACACTGGCCACTGTCACCACCACTGGCGATTTTTCTGCAAGTTCTAGCTCCTAACAGCCAATTCAATTCAATCAATTTATTATTGTTTTATTGCTACCCTCAGTTCTCAAAATTTGGACTCATATGGTAAACTTCCATGACTAGTACCATAATTTGGGAGTACCTAGTTTAAGTTACCAAATAAATGTATACAACGTTTTGTCTCTCGTTTCAAACCACTCAACATTTTGAGTTTAAATTTATAATAAATCTGTTTTTGAAACTATACTGAGGAAAATGACCTTATACAACAAACAGGTTTGCTAAGACATTGTTTGTATTGATAGCTTATTTTTTATTAACCCATATTAATTAAATTGCTAGTGTATCAAACCCGCTTTAGTGTTATATAAATTATAGATTTGCTAGAACACTGTTTTTATTGGTAGTAATCAGTTCCATTGGCAGCACAGTCTTGTTGAATAATGAACTACTTTTAAAACAGCAATTTTGTTAAAAAATAAATTGTATCTTATCAATGCGACGCATTTTGTTTCCAGTAAAGCGCTTTCTCTACAATTAAGAAAGCAAAGCAGCATCCCCAAAAACGAATTGTATCCGTTAGAACCAAAATCCACAAGACGTTGGTGAGGGTCCGTAACGATCGGCAATCGCCGCGCGCCGTAGTATTAGTTTTAACGTATTTGTTGCGCAGGTCACATCGTTGTTCGGAGTCTTCTAGCTGTCCTATCTGAATTTGAATTTTATTGATCGCATACCAATACCTGTTTCAATTAATTTATTTTTACTTGGTATTGAAGTTTTTTAAACTTTGCATGTCAGATTAAGTAATAGAAGATTCTTATTTCGTACAACCCATTATTAGGTAATATTGGACTTTATAATCTATGGACGAATTTTACCATCTCAGTAAACCATGTTGCAGAATAGATAATCATATGCAATGTTAAACGACAAGAACTATATCACACTAGAAGCCATTTAAATTTTTGAGAAGTACGGTAGGGGAGAGGGTGGCAAGAGTGAACACTTAAAAGCTTTGAATTTTTTTTTATTATAAGGCAGAACTTGAAATAAACTTGCTTAGCATAGAACAATCCTTGGTAACCCAGTAACACAATAATATATGTATAAATGCTTTAAACTATAAAAAAGTAATAATACAAAAATATTTGGAAAACTGCAAAAGTTTACTCTTGCCCCTCTGGTATGAGGCAAGAGCAAACAAGAAAATCCTAGGTAGTACGACAAAAATCACAAGTAAAAACGTCATCAAAAGGTTCAACGTCTGTACAGTCCATGTAACCATAAAACACAGGTGACACACCGAATCCAATTCTCATTTGACTGACTATATTTACCGCTACAATAAATACATTCGGAATAATCTTATTTATCAGTTATTTTTATTTTCTTTACTAATTTCTTTTTTGTTTTTATACCAGATATACCAGCTACTTTTCCATTACATACATTTATTTCATCCTTTGTTTGTATCACTTATTATTTGTTTGTTAACCATTATATTTTTTGTTTTTATATCCGATACACATGTGTTCGCTTTTGCCCCAAAAAACAAATTTTTTTAATAAGCCAGCCCTTTTAACAACGCGCCTTTGGCGACGTTATATACCAATATGAATTTATAGGTTAGGTTTTAAAGATTTAGTAAAAAAATTGTAGGAAGTAAAAATGAACTACCACAAGCGATTAAAACGAACTAAATTATCAAATAATTTTTAAATGGTATACTATTAAAAATAAATTTACCTTATTTTCGGCTTATTTTCTTAGTAAATTCAAACAAAAGTAGCACAGGGAACTGAAAGCACATGGTTTGCACTACCGTGACCATTGGCAGCGAAAAAATTATTAATTAGAAATGTTATTACATTGTCTACTTTTGCCCACCTGTTTACTCTTGCCTCCCTCTCCTCTACTGATTTTTAGTGGTAAGTATATGCTTTATTAACCGTAGCAAGCAAATATTAATATGAATAATATCAAGTTTCATTACAGATGCCAGTCAGTCGGAACTAGTACAGCCTACAAAACCAGATTAGACCCCCAATAGAACATCATAATTACTGTGAGTATTCAGAGCAATAATGGCTATAAACCATTTTATGGTCCTATTTCCTATTGGCTAAATTACCGTGATATTATCACTACACAACGGTCTAGCGATTTTCGTTGTCTTACAGTAGAAAAGCGTGGTGCTGTCACATGTAGTATTAAACAGTTGCATGAAGAGTATGTGAATTCTTATCATAGGCGTAGTTAGACTGTCAACACTGGGGGTGCTGAAGCCCAGTGGAGGCTCGTGACATGTTAACGTGGGGGTGCACAAAAAGCCCGCCGAAAAATTTTTCAAGACCACGCCCAAATTTGGTCAATAATTTTTAGTAAATATTTTAATGTGATGTTAATAGCAGGTTTAGCTCTTTCAATGTTCTTGACAATCACTTTCTCCTCCAACGGTAACTTGCTAAAAGATGTTTTCAAAAATTTCACGGTGTATTTTATATCCGACGACGCACTCATTGTTTTTTCGTGTTTATTTAACTTTAAACTTTAACTGAACTCAATAAAACCATATTAAACCTTAATAAACAAAAAAAAATAGTCAAAATACCGGCTAAAAATTTCCGCGAATTTGAACGACTACGACTAGTTAAATTTAAATTATCAAATTAATGCAGAATTGCAGAACATGACATACACAAGCTATTATGCCGCTCTCGTATTTTACGAGATTTTTATGATCATAGACCCGCTCTGACAAGTAAACTGGGCGTGAACTACACGGTACACGGAGAGAAAGTTTCAACAGAATCCGCAACTATCTAAATATACTTGAATTTGTACCAGAATTCGAATGCTTGAAATATTAATATGAAAAATTCATTACATATAATGTATATTATAAAAATAGGTTAGTTCTAAAATTAGCCTATACTTATATTGTAAATTTTTTTTGGGGGTGCTAATTTAGATTTCGGGGGTGCTTAGTACCCCAAGTACCCCCCTAACTACGCCTATGATTCTTATACGGAAGAGAATGATTTTTCTCAGTATAATCATACACAAATATGTAGTATACCTATTATTATTTAATTGAGATTAAAATGAATTAATAAAGATATGTAATGTATTACTTAAGGACGTGTATATGTATAGGTAAGGAGGGTGAAAATAACGGTGATTTTTTTTTGTGTCACTATAATATTATATAACAAATAAAAGCTTAGATATCAAAGAAACATTTAAGGAGTGATACAGGAAAACACCTTTGTAAAAAAAGAAATACGAACAGACACAATTCTGGATACATGCACGAATAATTTTTTTTTAGTTTTACTTACCTCGCACTGTGAGTCAACATGATGATATTTCTGTAACAATACAATTAATAACATTTAATTAAACTAGCAAATTAACTAGCGAGTTCCTAAAATAAAATAAAAATAGCAATTATAGTAGCTATATTGGTTCTATAAAAAAACATATTTCTTAGATAGTTTACAAGATGCCTTTCAAAGTCTTGTTCAAATATTTTTGTAAACTCTTTTTCGTAAAAAGACACAGCTTTAATAACGACTTGCTGGAAATATTTCTCGAACTTTGTAACGGCTGCGTTAAATATTTATGAAAATGAATATGAAATGGCGAAGTAGTTTAAGTTGAAACGAAGTTCAAAAATTCAAACTAAATGTAAAATAATCGAAGCTTCGCTGGCATCCCAAGAAGTAGTGAACATTTTTATATTTTGTAATGCAATATTGGCAAATTTAAAGAAGTGAATAGAAAATGGACTTGGCGCAAGGTAAAAACATAGACATTTACCTTTAGATCCGTACTCCGTACAACTTATTGCTTGGGCAAACCAAAGTTAAGTTTTATGGGTAAAAATAAGTCATACGCCTTGCCGCCCTACAGGGATAGGGATGCGCACATCCTTCTTTTTATCAGGTTTTCCATGTTTAGCGACGCAAATAAATACACTCCAGAACCGGCTCGGCGCCATTTTTGTTGTTGTGTTTTACGTTTTCACTGTAGATTTCTTGATATGTGTGAAGTTCAATGTTTATCAGCAACGTTTATGTAGCAACGAATTTTTTGGGGTACGTGTTAATTCCGCCTGTAGCGTTTGTGAATGAATATAAATTTTTCTAGTGGCGAACATTAAAATTCTACCATTTGGATTTATCGACTTTATACAGGGTTTTTTTTTAAGGTCGACGAGCGCCATATCTCGGAAACTACTGGGCATAGAAACTCAGGGAAAAGAAAAATGATAATTAAAGTGGCCACGAAAAAATTCTGGAAATAATTTTTAATTTCCGCATTTTGCCGCAAGAGGGCGTAATTGAAAAGTAAAGTTTAAAATTTTACATAACTCCGAAAATTCCACATTAAGGTATATGTTTGATAACACCATTTTAAAGCTTGGACAATTATGCATCATCTTGGTCTTATGCTCATTGGCGTACCGACTTTAATAGGAGTGGGGGAAGCTGTTGAAAGTATAATCATTTAAATCGCTGTAACTTATAAACGACTTATTCGATTTTAGCAAAATAAAGTCTGTTGGGAAGAGAAATGTATGGACTTTCACCAATCGTATTTAGGTGTCCATAATAGTTCTAAAAAAAAATGCTGGAGGGCGCAATTTGCAATAACAATACATTTTTTGATTTTACTCCGAAAAAATAAATCATACGGAATAATTATGATACCATAATCGAAAAGTAGATGAAATTTGCAAGAAAAGATGTGAAGACCGCAGTTCGATATCCTTGTTCGTTTCAGAGTTATCGCCAAAATAATAATTATTAATACAAATAGCGCCCTCTAGCAATTTTATTAGAAACTATCGTGTACCATTATTGGATACGACAATTGAAGGCACTTCCAAACAAGCTTAAATTTAGTAAAATCGGTTAAGTCGTTTAGAAGTTACAGCGATTTTAATGTTTACACTTTCAAAAGCTTCTCCCACTCTTATCAAGTGAAAGTGTAAACATTAAAATCCTCGTTAAAATCGCTGTAACTTCAAAACGACTTATCCGATTTTAATAATTTAAGCTTGTTTGGAAGAGAAAGATAAGTACCTTCAATTGGTGTATCCAATGGTACACGATAGTTTCTAATAAAATTGCTAGAGGGCGCAAGTTGTATTAAAAATTATTTTTTTGGCGATAACGCTGAAACGAACAACGGTCTTCACATCATTCCTTGCAAATTTCATCTACCTTTCGATTATGGTATCATAATTATACCGTATGATTTATTTTTTCGGAGTAAAATCAAAAAATGTATTGTTATTGCAAATTGCGCCCTCTAGCATTTTTTTTAGAACTATTATGGACAATTCAATACGAATGGTGAAAGTGCATACATTTCACTTCCCAACAGACTTTAGTTTGCTAGAATCGGATAAGTCGTTTATAAGTTACAGCGATTTAAATTATTATACATTCAACAGCTTCCCCCACTCCTATTAAAGTCGGTACGCCAATGAGCATAAGACCAAAATGATGCATAATTGTCCAAGCTTTAAAATGGTGTTATCAAACATATACCTTAATGTGGAATTTTCGGAGTTATGTAAAATTTTAAAATTTACTTTTCAATTACGCCCTCTTGCGGCCAAATGCAGAACTTAAAAATTATTTCCAGAATTTTCTCATGGCCACTTTAATTATCATTTTTCTTTTCCTGAGTTTCTATGCCCAGTAGTTTCCGAGATATGGCCGCTCGTCGACCTTAAAAAACACCCTGTAAGTAAACTATCCCAAAGGGGTAAATTACCTGCTATATACGAATTTCCAAAAAACCGGAGGAAAAAAATTACAGGATGAAAACTTCGAAAAGTAGCGTTTGTAAACGAATTTTAATTTTCTTAGTGGCGAAAATCCAAATGGTAGAATTTCAATCGTTGCCACTAAAAAAATTAAAATTCGTTTACAAACGCTACAGGCGGAATTGACACGTACCTTACAAAAATTTCGTTGCTGCATAAACGGTACTGCTGAACGTTCCTAACTTCATACATGTGATTTCTTGTTGTTTTCTTTGCTATTGTGGATTGTGGGCATTTAATATTTATGGATTTCTAGTTTATGTGTATTTTAGTGAATTGTGTTTGTGCCTTTAGTGACTCGGATACAATTACTAGTAAATACCATTGTATGATACTATTATGCACAAATAGGGGTAAAATACTTGGTATTTCGTATTTTCAGTAAATGAAGTACTATAGTACTAATGGTTCTAAAATATGTAATTTTAGTTTATTACGATTAATTTGAACACACCTAACTGGGTCTAGGCAACACAAACAAGATGTTAAAGCCCGAACCTGTCTAATACTACATTCCTGTGTGGTTTTGCTTACATGCGCAAGGAAATTAATTTTTTTTAAGACCGACCAGAAAATATACACTTTCTGGACAATTTTTCGTCTAGAAAATAACCTTTTTTTTCAATCGACCGGAAAGCAAGCACTTTCTAGACAATTTTTTGATCGGAAAATATCACTTTGCTGGTCTAGACCGGAAAGTAATGAAAAATTGACCGGTAAAGTACTTTACCGGTCAATTTTTGTTGTGTTCCGCTCCCAATTTAAAAAAATTAACCAAACTCATTTATAAGTAGGCTTTGACATGTTTATGTTTTCTTGCTTCCATAGTAACGAACTGTCAGGTACGATATTGACTTTGATAAATAAACTTTTGTGGCTTTATAAAATTGTGTGGAAGACTTTAGATATGGAACTTAATTTGGATTGGGAAGAAAATGACGTTCCAGTTGAAATAACAGAGGCAGCTGCTAGAGCTACAGACGATTTGTTGCCGCATAAGTCCAGAGTGCGGTATGAAAAAACGTTTAGCGTCTTTAAAAATTGGTGTAGAGAAAAAAATGTCAGAAATGTTTCTGAGGATGTTTTGTTAGCTTATTTTGCTGAAAAATCCGAAAAATTAAAATCATCTACACTGTGGAGCTTGTACTCAATGATCAAATCTATGTTAAATTTAAAAGAAAACATTGATATAAGCAAATATTATAAACTGATAGCATTCATAAAGAGAAAATCTGTTGGATACATTCCCCAAAAATCGAACGTACTTACCAGAGAAGACATTGACAAATTTTTGCTGGAAGCCCCTGATAATGATTATCTTTTAATCAAAGTAAGTACTTAAATACATAATACGAGTTTTCTTAAAGTTCTTCTTTTCTTATATTGTGTTTAAAAAAAATATATTTAAACTATTTCTTATTTTTTTTAGCTTTTACTAATAATGGGTTCGGCTGGAGCGTGTCGCCGTGAAGAATTGACCAATATGACAATTGACGATGTTAAAGATAACGAATCGATGTTGGCGGTAAAAATTCCAAATACAAAAACATACCAACCCAGGTCATTTATAGTTGTTGGGGAACGAAACCTAAATATATATAGAAAATATATTTCTTTACGTCCGCCTAGTGTTCCACATCGCAGGCTATTTCTTTTCTATAATAAAGGAAAATGCACTATTCAACCAGTAGGTTTGCATTCAGTAGGAAAAGCGCCATCAAAAATAGCATCCTATTTGGGATTACCAAACCCAGAGCACTGTTTTCGACGTAGTTCGGCGACACTGTTAGTTGAAGGTGGAGGCGATATCCTTAATTTAAAACGACATGGCGGCTGGAAATCATCCCAAGTTGCCGAAGGCTACATTGAACAGTCTCTACAAAATAAGATTGATATAGCCAGTAGAATTCAGGAAGCCGGAGGATCAAAAGTGGATATAACTTCACAAACATCCTATAAAGATGAATCAAAAAATTTCCCGTCATGTCTACAATTTAATACACCACAAAATTGTACTTTCAATATAACAATTAACAAATAGATATTAATAGATAAAATAGAATTAAGAACATTTGTACCAAATTGTATTTATTATTAAACATAATTTTCCCAACTATTAGAGTTTTCTGCTAAAACTATACCCATATAGTAAGCTATTATTAACGTTTTCTCGCACGCCACTGGTGTCTTGTGTCGATTGTAAAAAAAATATTGTACGTCACTCAACCGAAAAGTACGTTAACAGGACTCGCAGGCTCCCAGGACTCGCCTGGCGGCTCGCCCTGGAAATTGCCTGCTTCGTCCTGTAAAATAGTACTTTCCGGTCTTGTAACGTAATATACTATTTTCCGATCGCAAGACCGGAAAAGTGACGTTACAGACCGGAAAAGATATTTTTGGTCCCTGTTTTTTGTTTTTCTGATCGCTCTTTGATAATACAAGCTACCTTGGTTTCGTTACTATGACAACATTTCGATGTATTGTCGAGTGACAGTTGGTCGATTTTTAATTTGTTGTTTATGTCAAACTTGTTTCGCGAGTGCGCAAATTTATAAATATTAATTCAGATTTTGAATTATCCGACACGGAAAATGAGATTCCGAAGAAATTTTGGAAGCAGCAAGGAAAGCGACTTACGATATATTGCCAGTCAAATCAAAAGCCCGTTACGAGAAGTCATACGACGCATTTAAAAATAATATATAATAAAATAAAATAAAGAATTAAATGTAAATGGAAGTGTCGGTCTTAAAAAAAATATTGTACGTCACGCAACCGAAAATTAGTGTTTTGCAGGTCTCTCCAAGCTTCCAGGACTCGCCTTGGTCTCGACCTGGAAAACACTACTTTCCGGTCTTGTAACGTAAATTACTATGTCACTTTCTTTATTATTATTTGCTTATCTAAAGGTAAATATCCATGGTTAAAAATAGATCGATCAAGATTCAACATTGTCAAGTGCCAACTTTTGTCCGAGGATCAAGCGTGATTCACATTCCTCCCTCGCTACATTCCCCCTCCATAGCAGCAAAATACGTTTAGATTCGCTGCAATGTTTCTTATTTTTTATGTTCACTGAATTTTTTAGGTAAGAACAAAAAATTAAAATTGTCTGAGGGACCAATCTGCCTCAACACCCATTAATGCATGACACAATCCAAACGAAGTTTCAAATATTATTCAAGTTTTAAGTTTTGTCGCCCCGTATTTGTAGTTCAGTATTATAATATAATTATTTAAATTTATCTATACAAATAGGTGCATAAAGTGTGTTTACAATGAACGAAATAAATGGTGATTTGGTGATAAACAAAAGCATATATTATAACTGTGAGGAAAATAAGTAAAAAGCGAGTTGTTACAAAAGTAATTAAATGATTTATGATGCAATTTATCTGAAGCTATTTGAACGTTGCTAGCAAATTAGAAAGAAAACATTTGCGAAGTACTCTAAAAATTAGCCTATACAACTGACCTTGCCATTGAAGAAACGCGTCGAAACTCTGGAAATATATAGTTGTATTTGCCAAAGGATAGTTCAAAGGATATAAATAAATATAATTGGAAAATAATTAACCTGTAGATAAGAAAGGAAGATAAGGAAACGTGTACAAACTAATAATGTATAAAATAAATAAAGGTCTTAAATTAGAAAACATAATGTAGGTATAATAAAACCTATTTATAAGGACTCTTCTATTAGAACAAAGCAATATGTTTCTTTCTTAAAAGAAAATGACGTAACTTTCTTTTAAAATTTCATTTATGCATGTAAGTATTATACAGGGTTAGGAAAAATTACCAGAGCGGTCGAATATTTCAAAATATACAGGGGTCATCAAAAAACGTCTTATATAAAAAATGTAGGGCTGTTAAAAATCTACATATCGGTGATAAATTGAAATATACAGGGTCGCCCACAAAGTTGTGGAGAATGATAATTATATTTTTTTAAATGGAACACCCTGTATATTTTTACTTATTTTGATTATTGGCTCAATTTTAAACATTTTTTATTAACCATGTGTTATACCTAAATTCATTACTTTCCTACATAAATTGATCAGCTACAAAACACAAAATAAATTTCAAGAAACAATTCATTAAGTTAACTTTAAACAAAAACGTATAACAAATCATGGCAAAACGGCTCTATTTTTTAATAAGTGTTGAAAATGACCCCCATTTACTAACTGACAATGATACAAATTATCGCAAAAATGTCTTTGGGTGTTTAAAACCATTTCCCTTGTTATTCACGCACTTACATTGACAATTTTCATCCTTAATTCTTCTAAATTATTGGATATTTTGATAAACTATGTTTTTCAGGTGACCCCAATAAAAAAAATTTAATGGCGTAAGATCGGGGGACGGTGAAGGCCATTCGATAGGTCCTCTTCTTCCTATCCATCGATTTGGGAACGTGACATTCAAAAATTCTCTAACTTCGCGAGTAATATGCGGAGGAGCTCCATCTTGCTGATACCAGGTTAAGTTAATATCAGCATTTAAATTGTTTATAGCTGGAACTATTTCTTGCCGAAGAAGCCGGAGATATCGATCACCGTTCAAATTTCCCTCGATAAAAAAGGGTCCAATTACATGTCCCGCAAACAATCCAGCCCAGACATTAACTTTTCTTGGAAACTGTGTATGCAGCTCTTCATACCATTTAGGGATATTTCGCGCCCAGTAACGGTAATTTTGCTTATTTACCATTCCGTGTAGTGTAAAAGTCGCTTCATCCGAAAACACAATATTGTTTGAAAAATTCGGGTTTTCTTCCATATTTCTAGTCATTATTTCGCAAAATTCTAGCCTTCGATCACAGTCAACGTCAAAAAGTTCTTGTACAACATTAATTTTGTATGGATGCATTTTCTCAGTATGAAGAACGGTTCGTACAGATTTTTGATCAATTTCATGTTCCAAAGCAAGCTGATTGGTGGATTGTCTGGGATTTTCTTCTATCGCAAGCAGAATGTCCAGCTTTTTTTCCTCGGAGGTAGCAGTCCTAGGTCTTCCAGATCTTGGGCGGTTTTTTATACCAGTCATTCTGTAACGCTCAATAGTTCGAAAAACTGCTTTTTTTTTAATGTGCCTGTCTGGATGCAAATTAATGTAAATATTACATACCTCCTGATATGATCTCTGTTTATCGCCAAACCCCCTTAAAATTAAAATATCAATTCTCTCTGTTTCAGTAAGTAAAAATGCCATGCTATTTTCTTTTTTGTCTATTTCTGTCAGAATTTGAGTTTCATATGTCAAACTATTAATTTTTTATTAGTAACCATGGTCGTGCCTTATTTGTTGTTCACTATGTTCAAAAATCGCATCGTTATACGTTATTATTTGAAACGCCGATTTCTAGGAAAGTAATGAATTTAGGTATAACAAATGGTTAATAAAATTTTTTTTAAATTGAGTCGACAATCAAAATAAGTAAAAATATACAGGGTGTTCTATTTAAAAAAAATATAACTATCATTCTCCACAACTTTGTGGGCGACCCTGTATATTTCAATTCATCACCGATATGTAGATTTTTAACAGCCCTACATTTTTTATATACGACATTTTTTGATAACCCCTGTATATTTTGAAATAATTGACCGTTCTGGTAATTTTTCCTAACCCTGTATAGTAGTAGTAGATGATGTAGGGAGAGTTCCAACATTCTTGGCCCATAAGGTTAACATGTTAATCCTATGGGCCCAGGATGTTGGAACTCTCCCTACATCATTCACTACTTTTACTTATCAGGAAGATCTACGGGAAGCTCTCCACTTAATTGCTACCCTAGACACTGTCGATTGGGTAATAGGCGGGCGATTTGAGTATTTTTCATTATGATTCCTACTTTTATCTCACCAACCCAACATAACCAAAATTTCTATGCGCTCATCTTCGGCAGAGCGTATGTGGTGTTTAGAAATAAAAAAATTGAATATTTATCGCATCTTATCTTCCAAGCAAACCTTATGATAAAATTGCGCGTCAACCAATATTCAAATGTAAAAAAATTAAGCAAAACACAAAGTATAGCTGTTTCGCCCTTATATGGACATTAATCAGACCTAAAATTGTAAAAGTTCGGGTTTGTTAGTTTAATTTTGGATAAAAAATATTAAAACTAATCTTATAATAGAAAGAAATATGTACTGCTTTGCAGTTTCTTGCCATTTTGCTATTATGGTCAAGATATGGAGCCGTGAAGGTCATAACCGCACTAGCTTAATAATTGAACCATTCTCTAAAGTAAACAACGTAGTTCATAAGTTCATAAGATGCCAATTCACTGTTATCCATACATGATTCGACGCGATGGTATTGCATGATTGGTGACGGCCTGAGATTGCAGGAATGGATCTTTAAACAGTAAACGAAATGCTGAGCAGGAACTAAGGTATAAATTTCCATTCCCAAATAAAGTAAAGGTCTGTTTAATAGAATGAAATTCCTATTTCGGGAAATGTATGAAACTTGGTTAACGTGCTTTATTTACAAATTGTGTAAAAGAAAAATAGGGCAATCATTGAGTATATGAGGATATATACAAAAGATGAAATATTAGAAAAATGATCGATTGATATTTCTGATTAGGTTGATTGATACAATAAATATTTATAATAATATACAATATACAGGGTGTCCCAGAATATGTGGGCAATCTCCCGGATTCGAATAGAATATGAAAAAAATAATATGACAAGTTCCCATAAAAAAAATTCCTACAGGCCCTCCCTACTGAGATATCAGCCCCTGAAGGACGCCTCTGGAAATCGGTTTATCTTGAATAATTCCTAAAGTACTTGGTGTAATTTAATAATTTTTCAGTATTATGGTTGCTAGGTAAGTCTCCTTAAAATGAACCATATTAATTTTATTCGGCTTATTTAGTTTTCCAGGGACGGACTAGCTTTAACAGAATAATGCTTATTTTTTTACACCCTGTATGATAGAGGCATATCAATAATACTATTGAACAGCTGAAACCTTAAACTAAAAAAAGGTACTCTTCATCGACATCGATAAAGTAAACCGTTTACGAGAAAAATTTTTTTGTTCCATATGCCTTTTTTTTAATAAAATATTCGATAAATACCATATTTTTACTGATTCATTTTGTACGTCGGTTCAACATGAGCTCCTTCTACTGCAATGCATTCCCTACATCTTTTAATTGTAGATTGTTGGATAATTGGATCCTCCACAATGCGCCAACATTATTCCTTATTTCGCGACAATGGAAGTTAATCAGTTCCAATAAGTGTTTCCGATTTTGTATTGGATTAGCGTATACTAAACATTTTAGATAGCCCCACAAAAAAAAATCTAATGGATTTAGGTCTGGTGATCGAGGAGGCCAAGCCACTGGTCCTCCCCCTCCTATCCATTGATTTTCGAAGACCCTGTTTAGGTGTTCTCGAAACTACTAGACTAAAATGTGGCGGAGCCCCATCATGCATGAACCACATATTATGTCGTAGTAGCAGAGGTAGATCTTCTAAAAGTTCTGGCAGATTGTTTTGAAGAAATTCCAAATACCTTTCTCCATTTAACCTTCTTGGCAATACAAATAGTCCAATTAAGTGTTGTCTGATAATTCCGGCCCAAACGCTGATGGGTTCAAATTGGTGCTGATGATGCGTTACAATAGAAGCATGGGGATTTTTCTCTGCCCATAAATGTAAATTATGAGAATTTATGATGCCGTTTTTGGAAAACCCAGCTTCGTCCGTGAAGAGAACTGAACCAATGAAATTTGCATCGTTTCTGTGCCGATCTAAAATCCAGTTACAAAATTCCATCCTTCGCGGAAAGTCTTCAGGAAGAAGCGCGTGGACTTTTTGAAGGTGGTATGGATGTAACTGTTGCTCTCTAAGGATTCTAAAGACCATTGATTTTGAACAATCAAATTCGGCAGCCAATTTTCGAACACTTGCAGCAGGATCTACTTCTACGGCATTAAGGATGTTTTCTTCAAGACCATCAACGCGGTGGTTTTGATTTCCACATTTGTGACTGGCTTTGTCAAACTTTCCTAAAATTATTTACGACCTAAATACTTTAAATCAAATCTTTATCATCCGATAAGTACAAATTAAAAACAAAACAACTTAGTTTTTACCTCTCTCTCTTAAACGACGATCTACTCTTTCAAAGGTTTTTCTGTCAGGAATTCTTCTGTTTGAAAATCGTTCTTCATAAAGCCTTCGGGCTTCTAAGGCATTACATGATGCAAGCACATACATTAAATGCATGTCGGCATATTCCTCAAACGTAAGTTCCATACCAAAAAGAATCAGAAGAAATAAGATCAAAAACTTAAACACACTCAATTTCCAACTGACACTGAAGATTATTGTTTATTTTAACTGGTACATATCAACTAAACCATATTAACAAAATAAGGTATTTATCGAATATTTTATAAAAAAAAGGCATATGGAACAAAAAATTTTTTCTCGTAAACGGTTTACTTTATCGATGTCGATGAAGAGTACCTTTTTTTTAGTTTAAGGTTTCAGCTGTTCAATAGTATTATTGATATGCCTCTATCATACAGGGTGTAAAAAATAAGCATTATTCTGTTAAAGCTAGTCCGTCCCTGGAAAACTGATTAAGCCGAATAAAATTAATATGGTTCATTTTGAGGAGACTTACCTAGCAACCATCATACTGAAAAATTATTAAATTACACCAAGTACTTTAAGAATTATTCAAGATAAACCGATTTCCAGAGGCGTCCTTTAGGGGCTTATATCTCAGTAGGGAGGGCCTGTAGGAATTTTTTTTATGGGAACTTGTCATATTATTTTTTCATATTCTATCCGAATCCGGGAGATTGCCCACATATTCTGGGATAATATATCAACAAAATTCAGAAACATTTTTTTTTTAAAATAACCTTACCTTAATAATCGCGTAATGTAGTCTGGCCAGTTGTCGGGGAACATAACCAAGAAAAATCCTACTGCTATTAATATCATTCCAGCCAATTTCATTCCTTCAAATTGGGCGCCATATAGTACAACATCCAGAGCTTAAATTTAAGAAAGCGTTCAAAAGTAG
Organism: Polydrusus pterygomalis; assembly: GCA_963969555.1. Taxonomy (NCBI): domain Eukaryota; kingdom Metazoa; phylum Arthropoda; class Insecta; order Coleoptera; family Curculionidae; genus Polydrusus; species Polydrusus pterygomalis. The sequence continues at coordinate 17,416,628 of OZ018383.1, forward strand.
TTTGGGCTATTATCATCGATAATACAGTTTGAGTTAGAAATGTTCAAAACTAGTTTTGAACATTTCTAATTACTTCGGGAGAGATTAGCCTACACTTATGTCTTATTCGTGCATTTGACTTCGCAACATAACCTATAAATGACAAAGAATAAAAATTTGAAATTTGGTTCTGCAATTCAAAAATAGTCTTAAATAAAAAACTTGGGTGGTAATTTAAAAAAATTATCTCTATCGTTATATCTCTAATTTAACACTGAATCAATACTTTTTTAATAAAAAAAGACCACAGAATTTACTGACTTTATTCCAAGCTACAAACTCACCCTGTATATTAAATCATAATGAAGAAGTTATAGAATGGCATGTAGTATTATAAAAATCAGTCAAATATAGGGTATTCTATTTAAAAAATCAAATTTCTCACCCGGTACAATTTCACTTTCTTAAGCCTTGTACAATTATTAAGATTATGACCGACACATTCTTACATCTTAAACAATTTGCTAAACTATGATTGACATCTATTTGTGTCTTGTATAAAATTGAATAATATGGGTTTACATAATACAATAATAGTAAAAACTGGTTACCTGCAGATACTGGAACAGCCGTTATCAGGCCTAGTGTTATAAAGAGGTCATAAGTTAAGGCAACGCTAAAATTTCCTAATAAATTGGCAACTGCAACAAAGAAATATAATAGGAAATTATTGTACTTTTAAATCTAATATAAAATATATTTTATAAAAAATTTACATAAACTTCTTAACTAATAGATTACATTGTTTACGTTTTAAAGGAGTCAAAGATTCCAGCGTTCACAATTTGTCTGGTTTGCTGTATGGTCCACGTATAGTCCGCGTATGGTCCACGTATAGTCCGCGTATTGTCCACTATACTATACGTGCATTAAAAGAAGCGCCATATTTCGAATACGCTGGGCAAATTATTGTGAAAATTTCATAAATTTATTTTCAACCAATTAGAAGGCTCCTTTTTGTTTGCGTTGCTTATAGCGACGGGATACTATCGCGATAGTCTATAGCCTATTAACGTAATAAAATTAATAAGTGATAATTTTTCTGTCAAAAATGAAGTGCTTTATTTTTTATGGCAAACGTCACTCAGAATAAAATCAAAATACATTTTGTTGCTAACTTATAATTTTTATTGAGAATAGGTCGTAGGTCTCATCATGTCATCATATTAAAAGAAACTCCGATTTATGACATTTTCTTAACGAATCTCCCACGCAGCAGAATTAATTCCCGATAATTTTGCTGCTAGGGAGATTATAAGTGAATATAATAAATGGGATATTACAAGATGGACATTACCCAGATGAGTTAAAAGTGGGAAGAGTAATACCTATACATAAAAAGGAAGTCAACTGCGAGAACGAGGAATCTGCCAAAAACTCCTAAAGTCGTACTCAACCAATCGAAGACAGTGTACAACAAAAAATCTCAAGTGGTGAAAAGGAAATTACAGTGGGTAAGACTCCGTCCAAAGTCCACTGAAATACTTTCTTCAAGTGCATCACAATCCACTATCTATACTTCCCTAGAACGCTATTTGCAATAGCGCACTTCGTGGTTTGTTTAGTTGGCTACCTTTCGATTATTACCAGTGTGACTGCCTTTTGTATTGAAGTTAATTCCGCTGGGAGGGCGCTACGGTGTATTAATGGCCCCTTTAATTTTTTAAGAAGTTTTAATAAATATTACCGCTGTTGTTGGGATTGCTTGGGTTATGGCTGCCCGTAGAGTCCTAACAAGGACGAAACGGCCGTCATGAACTACCCGCTCCAGGGTATCCATTGTGCTTGGATCCCTGTGTATTTCAATATAAAAAGCAGTCACACACTTGTCCGATATGCCACAATTATTTGCTATTAATTATTTTCGCGGACACTATATTATCTTCTAATTAAATTGTATAAAAATATATTATAACTGTTTAGAATGTTTTTATAAAGCTACTCTTATTAGATAATAATAGATTTTAACGTAAAACAAAGTTTTCCACCAATTTAGTTTTATACAAGTTGAAGTAATAACGTAAAACAAACTAAAATGTAACAAAAACCATTAGAGTCACAAACAAGTAATGATCCAACTTGTTAAAACTTTATTTTGAACTATGATCCAAGTTAAAACCATTCTTCTTGGAAACTGAAACAAATACTTTTTCTTTGTAAGACAGTTGATATAATAACATTTTCTATGACGTACATCAAATAAAAAGCAAAATATAGGTTTCAAAAATATAAAAGTTTATTTAATATAAATTTGTTTAATATGATATAATTATTATATTTTGGTTGAGGTATGCTATCTGGGGAATAGTAAGAATTAAAAGAGTTTTATTGGACTTCAATAGAATACTACCTTCGAATTTGTACTACAAATAAAGAATCGCTTACCTAGAGAAAGACAGCTAGCGCTTAGTAACGCCGGCCAGGGCAGCCTGTCCCAATAAAGAGTCTCCCATCCTGTTAGGAACAGCGTTAAACTGAGCGGCCACAACAGGGCCGCGTTGAGCATACCTATGAGCGAAAAAAAGAGAGCCACTTGACCGTACGTCGCTTCCCCAATCACCTAAAAAAAAAATAATTAGTGTTTTTTAAACCTCTGCAAATATTGATTAATAACACGTTTAAAATATTATTGTATTTTAAATTTAATAATTATGTTCTTACTTTTTTAAAAAGTACTTTATATACGCCAGAACCAGCTGCGGCCGAAGTAGCTAAAACTACTCCCAATAGTGTTGGGCTCCCAGTGATTCCATCCATGTATGCTAATAAAGCGACTCCGGTGTCGCAAATTATCACAGCCATTATCTACAATTACAATTACAATTTTGTAGATGCTTTTTCTTTCTCCTTAACAATATAACAAACGACTCTATTCCATAGACATAAGTAGCTATAGATGATATTAAATCTGCATTAATTGCGCCAGCAGTGCGCAGGTTCAAAGTTGTTCATTAATCGTTCAAAGCTGTTCATTAGCTGTTTAAAGCTGTTCATTAGTCGTTCAAAGCTGTTTATTAGTCGTTCAAAGCTGTTCATTAGTCGTTCAAAGCTGTTCATTAGAGCCGTTCTAGAACCGCTATAAACGACTAATGAACAGCTAATAAACAGCTAATGAACAGCGAATAAACAGCTAATGAACAGCTATTAAACAGCTTTGAACGACTAATGAACAACTTTAAACAGCTAATAAACAGCTTTGAACGACTAATGACCAGCTAATAAACAGCTAATGAACAGCTAATGAACAGCTTTGAACGACTAATGACCAGCTTTGAACGACTACTGAACAGATTTGAACAGCTAATGAACAACTTTAAACCTGCGCACTGCAAGCGCATGCGCAGTTGGACCGGCGCGTTTGATGCAGAACATCATCTACCGTGCGAGGAAAAATTATTTGCATCAAAGAGGGCCGTGCATCTAAGGACATAATGCTTAGCCGTAGAGCTTAATACCTGTTGGATGTCAGTAACTACCTGAATTAACAATCAATCAGTTATTCCGTCATCTTTGACAGTCGTTACAAGTAATTTAATTCATCGCTAATTTTTCCAATTTCTTGAACAATTCACCCAATGGGCTTTACGGAACAGCACAAAACATTCATGGTTGAAGCGTATTTTCGAAACGGGGTTAGAGTAAATGGTGAGTGGCAATACAATCCGGGTTTGTGCATGGACGATTTTCACGAACATTTTCCTAACGTTGCGTTTATTGCTGGGGATTTTTATCATTGCCTGAAAAAAACCGTGGCTGTGTTTAGGGAAACAGGTTCTACAACAAAAATATGGAGCAGGAAGACTATCTGTAAGAACAGAAGAATTTGTTGCAAACGTTCGTGACATAATACAAAATACGCCAACAAATTGTATAAGATGCCTGTCCCAAGAAGTGGGAAGATCTTATGGAACATGCAGGACTATTCATAAGAAGCAGCTAAATTTATTTCTTTATAAAGTGCAAGTATTACAATTTTGTAAATAACAAATATAAATTTGTATTTGTCAACTTATTTTATTACTCATTAGTTTGGCATATATCATATCATAATATGAATTTGACAAAATTTTAACCTAGATTTAGTTAGGTACCTATATCGTCCTCATATAATTGTGCTCCAAACCAAGCCCTACGTTTTTTAATCCAAGCCCTCTTTGATGTAAATAATTTTTGCTCGCACGGTATAACTACAGACATATAGGTACCTTTATAAACATTAATACGTGCGCAAACAATAGCTGTCCATGCCCTATTATCAAACAGATGCCGTTTGCCATATTTATACAGAATGAATATTTCCGTACTTACACGTATACCGACGAACTGCTCGTGCAGGATCACCCAGCTTAAAAGATAAACAAAAGACACATTGGTAGCAAACAGCGCCATCACATCAGTTGCGAGAAGTATTTTTAGAGATAAAATGTACATATAGTTGGTGCCTACCCATAGTAGACAGAATAAACTGCATCTAACCATAAACCTCACTAAAAAAAAAATAGGATCAGTACAGCTAGTATAGTTGTATTCATAAAAAAAGCGTACACGAATTGGAATGAGAGGAAACTTTAACCATATTTGCGTAAAACCGGCATATCGTATGTTAAAGTTTATTAAAAATGCAAAGCATTGGCGTTGGGTGTTAGTTCAATAGAATAACAAAAATCATTTTTTTTATTTTATAGTTGATATTAACAGTTTTATAAAAATTACAATAGAAATAAAAAAGAATAAATAAAATCAAAATTTGGTCATATATCCCTGTTTTTCTATTATTTGAGCCAGTCTATTCGGAATTGACTGAATTATATTTGATACAATATTTGGATCAAGCTCTTCCCAGTACGCATGTATTATTTCCCATAAATCTTCTGAACTTTGTGGCCTAAAATTTCGATTATATATTTTCTTTACGATTATACCCCAAATATTTTCAATTAGATTGATATCGGGACTATTAGCGACCCAAGGCAGCACTTCCACATTATAGGTTTGAAACCAGTGGGTTACAGCATTGGCAGTGTGGACTGGACAATTATCTTGTTGAAATATGAAAGTATTATTAGGATATTATATTTGCTCAGCAGATGGTAACAATATGTTTTCTAAAATGTTAATATTATTTCCGGCATTAAATCTTCCCTCTATTCGCCAAACACCAGGTCCATAAACACTTATCCAGCCCCATAAATTTACAGAGAAACGCTCATGTCTAAAAGTGAGGGGCTGAAGTATATCGCTCTTTAAGCCTGTTATTGTTTGGACGGTACACACTAATTTGTCCGTTTAAAGTCGACTGGAACATCTTTTCATCAGAAAAAATGACCCTGTTCCAAAATTGAGGATTGCGAAATATAATTTAAAGCAAAAAGAATCCTCGATTGTCGCTGTTCTTCGGTAAGAAACATTTTTTTCGCAGCTGGGCGACATTTTAGTTCAGATACCTTGACTCTCCTGCTAGGGGGTAGGTTGGGAGGCAGGAAATGCTGTATCAATAACAGCATCCCTTGCAGTTGCAAATAGATTATTTCTTAAATATCCCAAAAAATCAGCATCCTGTTCAGGGTTAGAACGTCTGGGACGACCTGAACCAATTTTCCTCTTTAGAGATTCTTCTTGTTCCCAGCGTTGCTTATTTTTTAATATATTTTTTTTATTTCTACTATACAACTGCGCTACAGCACGGATTGACCATCCTTCTTCGATTCTTGATACAATTTGAGCCTTTTCAGCTTCACACAACTGACGAGGCATTTTTATGTTCTTCTGTCAAAGTTTATAAAACGTTATCACCATGCAGTTTCAAAATTAATTACACCGACGCCAATACGTTGCATTTTTGATAATCTATGACGTGTGATAATTTCCAATAAACAATCATTTAGACAAGCCCGCTTTACGCAAATATGACAAAACTTACCTCTCATTCTAATTCTTGTACGGGTTTTTTATTAATACAACTGTACCTGGTCTTAATGTGAAGTTTGATGTGCATGCTGGAATTAAAGAAATAAAAGTGCTTTACTACTAGATGTAGTGGAAAGCGTTAGTGCCTAGTATGATATAGCTAACGGCAACATCTAACGGTGTCGTTGTTAGGCAGTTCCCAAGCCTCTAAAGATGAATACGTAAAAATCGTTCCATTTTTAGCTAACCACAATTTTTGGCTCTAATTAAACTATTTTAACACTGCTATCGATAATAATAAATAAATTTTCTTACTTGCAGTAAATCCTTTGTCTCTAAAATCTCTTATACTCTCCGATAGAATATCTGACATGGACTCACATCGTTTCGTACTAAGCCTACTTAAAAAATATAAAGGGAAGAAAAACATCGTCCAGTTGGTCACGAACCATGTTGTAAAAAATGGTGCTTGATAAGATAAATCCTAAAATAAATTTGACTTATTAAAAATTTTATTAAATAAAGAAAAGGGAATCGTATTGTAATATGTTTTTGGCCACTGGATATTTAGGTTTTTATTAACCCACAGTATTATTTATGTCTGCAGAAAAGCAGTTTCTAACTTTTCAGATAGCAACAATGCACAACGAGTTCCATCCCGAAATTTCTGAGATCGATCGAAAGCTCAACGCTGCGTTGGTCTCCAAACATAGGCTCTCAGTTGTTACTGTTCTCTATAGCTTTCAAAACTCAAATCCTTTACCTTATCAATTTTCTTGTCGAAATACTTACGTATTTTGTTTGAACTACAGTCATATTTAAGTCAGTGGTATCGTGAGGTACTAAAATTGGATCGTCGTAATCATCCTTGGGTCTCCTTAAGTAAAGATATTTAATACTGTGTGTGGCTCCAACCCATGATGCTGTGACGCATATTGTAACCCATATTCCAAAGTAAATCTGGAAAAAAAAGACTTGACAATGATATACCTACCTAATAAAAGATTATATATATATATTGTATATCTTAAAACTGAAATAAATTCGGAATTCGGTTACAAAGAAACTATCCATTCCTTAAAAAAAACATGGATTGGAGTCCTTGGATTAATTTGACTTTAGTGATTATTGCTGAGATCGTTGAAAAGGCCGACAGTGTTGCCTGTATTTTTTGGTTCAAGTTGGGAGGCCGTGCAATATTGATAACATTCCCTGAATAATCAGTGATTACCTAAATACTTAAGAAACCTTCATTCCAATTTATAGGGATTTTTGTACCGTATAAATATCCTTAACAACACAGAACAAACAAAGGTTACATGAAATCTTAATCAGGCATGATTTAGCTGCACAATTAGGTATATACGGATCGCGTGCAATATAAATAGGGAATTTCAGCAGGCAATTAGTGAAGTGAAACCCTTAAAAGTAAAAATCTCTTACCCTAATTGTATCGTAGGAACCTCGAGTACTTTCACAAGGAAATATTTGTATTCGGAGCTTACCGACAACATTACCGAGATAAGCCGAGCATACGATTTTTCTAATTTAACGGATCCCCCTTATCGATGGCAAAACGCGCTGTTATACTTCGCGTGCCGGAAAACGGATCGATTCACTTAAAACTTTTCAGCCGAGAAAAATTTTCGTAAAAACTTGAATTTTTGCGTGATTTGGTATTTAATTTTATTCACACGTCCTGCACGTAGACGTAATTCATGCTGTTTACGTGCTTGTTAAAATAAAATTTGCCTATTTACGATAGCACGGGCTTTTAACGGACGAAGAGCGATAATAAGAATGCAGCGTTATGAAATCTATGCACTCATTAAGTGTATCAATCGAGTTGGGTATTGCTTTAGAAACTACATTTTGGAGGTAGTCCCACAAAAAAAGTCCACTGGGTTAAGATAGGGTTATCTGGACGGCCACTCTATTGACTCCCGTCTATCTATCCACTGCTCCGGAAACTGTATTTAAGTATTCTCTTACATGAGCAGCATAATGCCGAGGAGCACCATCCTGTTGAAACCATGGGGTTAAACTTGGTAAATCAGGATCATTATCATCTGGAAATAGAGTGGCAAGAGCCGGAACCAGATCATTTCGAAGGATATTAAGTTATCTTTTTCTAGTGAGGCTCTCATCAAAGAAAAATGGTCCGATTACCCTATTTTAGTAATGCCCGCCCTGTCATAAACCTTTTCATTATACTGGATGTAATTTTCTATAAACCAATGAGGATTTTTCTGTGCCCAGTATCTGCAGTTTTGTCTATTAACCTGACCATTTAAAGGATACGTAACTTCATCTGAAAAACAAACTCTTCGACAGTTCGTCGGTGATTATCTGTTAGCTCAGTCATTATTTCAAACAATTGTTCTCGCCAGGATCATCATGTAATAACTCTTGTACAATTACTGATTTGCAGTTCCTCCAGCTCCTATTTAAAAAAAAAATTAGATACGGTGGTTTGGTTAGTATCGTAGTCACGTCCAAGTTGTCTGCTTGAGCTATGAGAATCTTCCTGTAGTGATAATAATATTGATTTGGGTATTTTTCATTGAACACATTACGGTCTTTCCTATCTATGACTTCTACTTTTATCGCAACCACCTAACATATTCAAAATTTTTATGCGTTTATCGCACATTAAACAGGCACATTTCGGATGTAATATTAGCACATTCACTGAGATTCTTTGACGTCTCAAACTTAAATAGCAAACTGTCGTTATCAATGCCTTAAAGATTGTGACTTGAGTTCAGAACGTTGCTAAGTCGAGAAACATATCAATGGTGCATACCAGCATTAAAGTGTTAATATTTCGTTAACAGTTGAAAATGGGATTGATGATTTATGAAAAAGATCTAGAATGGATTGTAGAACGTAAAAATATGCAATATTTTGATACATTGACACTAGAACTGCCGGAATCTCATACAAACTTATGTAATTTTTCTAAATGGGGCCAATTTAATATTAGACACTACTCCAGAGACTATTCCTAAAAGGGTCGGCCCCATCATATTTTAAAGTTAACGATAAAACAGTCTAGGTGGAGTACTAAAACCATTAAAGACGGCCCAAGAAATGAAAGTTGCCATCTATTATGAGATTTGCAGGAAAATTAAATCAATGGTTCTAGGCGATCGTCGATTGTAAGTGTTAAAAGTTTAATCTAGATCAATCGTTTAAACAATTCCACGTTTAATAAACCTGTATTCTAACAACAGTAAAAAAGATATCACTGATGTTGCCGACTCATTCTTTTCAATTACATGTTCATTCGATGCGACGAGTTTGTTGCCAATACAATAACATGAAAATAATATTGATTCCTGTCAATTTACTAAAACTGGATAGAGCTAAATTCCCCGGGGTTCATTTTTATAAACACGTTGTTAAGGTGTTGGCAGATATTATTATTAATATTCACACATTTTGGGTTATGAATGTGATAGTGATACAAATCTGGATCTGTTTACATATTTATGCAAATTTGTAAGTTATTTATAAGTGGAACTGCATTAGGGTATCGGTATGTCCTAGACTGAGAAAAAGACCTTCTATTTCTTCTAAGAACTCACATACCAGTGGCGTAGCGACAAATTCTGGCCCCTCCCGCGAAAATTGTGTTAGGGCCCCCTCGCCTATATTAAAAATATAATATATAAAGTTTGTGTTACCAAACAAAATTAGGTAATACTGTTTAATATTTAAACTACTAACCTAAATTAAAATTTAACTTAAATGCCTATAAAAACACTCAGGAGAATACAATACACGATATGTAAAGAACGTTACAATAAATATAACTGTTGAACAAGGAACAAAAACAAAATAAAAAAATATTCTTTAAAACTAAAAGGGACAAAAACTAAAATATTCTTTAGGTAGCTAAGGTAGCGATACTAAATACTTGAAAGCGACAGTGAGATAAAAACAAAAATATTTTAAATTAGGCGAGAAAATCTTGAATATTTCAATAGTTATTGCAAGGCAATTGCCTATCCTAATTATACTGTAAAATCATTTTAGTACAATTATTATAGCCGTTATAGGTATCTCATTGTTGCTTTAAGGTGGTAAATTATAGGTAAATTGTTTTTTCTAGCTTTTGCCTCCGTAAAATTTTTTATTAAATGGATATTATAAATTTTGGCCGCCTCTTGTGCCTCTATGGACAGTATAGCCAAGTTAGTTAACCTTGTCTGAGAGGAACTATTTCGTAGATAATTTTTAATGATTTTTAATTTCGAAAAGGATCTTTCAGCTGTAGCAACACTTACTGGAAGAGTTAAAAATAATAATAAGTTACCTCTGGAAAATTTGATGATAAAGTGATATTTTCCACAATTAAAAACACCGCAAAGTCTTTAATATTTTTAAGGGAAGCAATTTTTTCCATTATGTAACGGCATACACAACGCGACTATCTCTAATGGAAAAGTCGCAGTCGCAGTCGACATATAGGCGTTGGCCTTTTTAGGCCAGGACTTCGGCCCCTTCGGGGCCATAGCAATAGGCTCTTTCGGGCCTCGGAGCCTTCGGGCGCCCCCGCAACTGCGGGGGTTCGCGGTAGTAACGCTACGCCACTGTCACATATTCTTTATACAACTGTTTAATACTATATGAGAGAGCAACGCGCTTTCCTGCTGTAAGCATTTTTCTCCGTGTATCAATGATCTATCATTATTACACGTATCTATACCTAAGCTTTTTTAAAATTTATTCTAGATTCTTTGTATCTGTATTCTGTAAAACACCTACACAAAACACCCTGTCTATTGATAATTTTAAATTTGAAGTACTTTCCGTACTCGTCTATTACCTTTCTTGCAGACTTAGAACAAAACGAGGCAGAACAGCTTTTCAGTTTTCCCCTACAACCGGTCGGCTGACTCGTTCCGTTAATCACTCCATTACTCGTCCCCTGCGGAGTAGCAGGGGACAATGGTTCGATTGAGTCAGGCTGACTTCCCACTGAGTCCGAGTGGCCAAATGAGGGTCCTGAAATCGGTAAGGTAAAGATTTTAAGGGAGCCAATAAATTTAATAATAAATGATTATTGCCGATTATAAATTTGTGGTAATTGAGGATTTTAATTACTTGGACTATAATTAAATAATCATTTCAATCCTGCATATTTTAAGTTTTGGAAATTTATAGATTAAAATTGCTTATGACCGCCATATAATATTATTTTAATAGTATATTTTTTAAAAGTACACTATCATATAAGAATAATCTTCTTTTTATAATTATTGTTTTTTTGGAAAATGTGCGTAACTACTCGTGTATGCAATGGAACCTACCATTTGCCACTCCTTCATCTGTCACAAAGACGCTAGGAGTTCGGGCCCTATTTGAGCTCCTAGGATTAAATATTGCTGATATATCACTATCCCTAGTCATATTTACTTGGAAGATCTTCTGGTTTACGAATTTTCCATGGCTGCTAACATCACTCCCTTCTTAATAATAATAATGTATCTAAAACAAATAAATTTTTTGGAATAAATAAATAACTGGCAATCAATGTCTTTAGATCGCTATTTTCGCCGGAACTTTTAAAAAAAATTTCAAAAATGGATTTCTAATAAAATATGTTACATTAAGATTTGCTACTATTATTACCTCTATTTTTTAGCATTTGCATAATGGCATGTCATCAAAAAAATTACCTTGTCGGACTTCCATTGTCTTTATTTTGTTCCTTAACACAACGTTTCGGTTAGTTAGTATCTTTAACCGTTTTCAAGTGTAAACTAAATTATAGAGTTAACTTTTTCTTAAAACAAGGCTCTTTGACAGAAGACAACGACATTTGACATTAACAGCTGATCTGGTTTCGTCGTAAAAGTTCCCAGATCAGCAGTGGGCCATAACAAGCTCTTGTGTCATATTATTTTTCTCCAATTTTGGTATTCTTTAAGTGTTTCTGTGGCTGTTTTTTGTGTAGTGTGTGTTTTAAACATTTTACGTTGGATTTTATATAATTCAGAGACAGATTTTCTTGGTGTTTATTATTTAAGTTTAATAGTGACTAGAAACACCAATTTGGTTAACTCATCTATTATCAAATCAATAAAGTGTCTAGTTAAACCATTTACTTATCGTTATATACAGGATGTCTCTAGTGGCGGCTTGTGACTAGCGAGTCAGGGGGGGGGGGGGGGGGCACTACCTTTAAATAAAAAAAATTTTAAATGTCTATTATTTTCAAAAGCACGTGTCTGTTCTCGTTGTAAATTTTAATTTCATCAGCATCAGCACTACTTAAACAAGTTAAAATATTAGTCCTAACATCTCAAAACTTACCACATTATGACGATGTTTTGCACTATTTTCATGGTTTTTTATTTTCTCTAAAAGATGTTTTAAGTCCTGCACCCCATTTATAGTTCAATTATCATCCCCGTCAAAAAGAAGACACACGAAACAAAAAAAAAAAATTTTGTCCTCACAACCGCATATCCAGGATTTTTATTATATATTTATTTGTTAAACTTACGCATAAACTGTGCCTTACTTTTACATTTTGATTGCACTTGTTCAATTTCTAGTGGCCGCCGTGCATTTTTTAAATCAAGTTTTTCACTTAAACTCAGAGAACTAAACACAAGCTTCTGTAAATCACTAACCATCATATTACACGACATTTTCCAACTTTATAAGTTTTATAACGTAACTAATAAATCAAATTAAAACAAATAAACAAAACATTAGCGCCTGGCGGCGTCGACATTCGACAGGTCGCCTCGTCAGAGCACATAATATCGATTATTCTACCGTGGCATCGCGAACAGCTGTTGTTGGGCGCGGAAAATTGGAGCTCGTCCGTGGCCGCTCGTTGTGCGATGTGTAGGTGACGTCACGCCTTTGTCGTCATGGCAACTCATCGAGAAGCCGCGTTGAATCGGGACGGATAATCGGTCGCCCCCGCCCGCCTGCGCTTAATATAACATTGAGAGCGCGGAAGTCCGCAGAACTCGCTTGTCTATGAGTATAACCTGCCCGTTGGAATAGGGCTATGTTTGGTTTATGCCCGCGCTTAGTATAACCTACCCGCTGGAATAGGGCTATGTTTGGGTTGAACTATTTTAATGAATTGCTTATATAGATTACTTTATTGGCTTTTTAAGTAAAGTATTTTTGGATTCTGCTTGAAATAATTGCAGGGAGGGCGGCGCCCCAGAGCCCTTCATTAACGAGCCGCCACTGGATGTCTCATAACTAAGGGGCAAATACAGAGACACAACTTGAAAATATGTCATTTATGCTGAAGATCGCACGGTTAATTGTCAATAAATATGTTTCGTTACGAAAGATGTTTTTGGCCATCTAGCATTTAAACGCAATTACCTCAAAAACTAATTGAAATATCGAGAATAATAAATTTCAGCTTTTTTACGTATAAAATATCCCTCTTTCATAATTTGAGGTAAAGCGCTCAGAAATGTGGGAGACAAAAAATATATGCGAGAAATTATTAAACTCATATTGTGTAGCTAGCGTTCTCTAGGCGGTATCAATAAACTCATTATGGAATCCTTCTTCTTGCCCTCAAAAACGTAACTACACTAAATTTGATTCATGTCTGCTTAACATCAAATCATCGCCAATTTTATAAAGTAAATATTTACTTGGATCACCCTGTATCTTTTTAACCGTATAGGAAATGAAAATAAATGCCATATTTTTAAGTCCGCTATCACCTGTTGCTGTATAGCCCCTTAGTTACGGGACCCCCCATATAGCTATATCCATATATAAAATTCCCACAAAAGTAGCAATACCAAAAGGGTTCCCAATATGGTGTTTTAATTAGACGTGTATCGGCGTTGTGGTCTAGTGGTCAGTGCAGCGGCCTCTCAGATCGAAGACGCGGGTTCGTTCCCCGGTGCCGGCAAAAAAAAACGTCGATGTTAAATTTGGAATTTGGTTTCGGAAAAGACGTTAAACTGTGGGTCCCGTGTCATGGATGTTGGCACGTTAAAGAACCCTACCCTCGACAAAGAGGGATTCGGCAAAATTACCAGATAGTGTGTGACAAATTCCCTGGCGTCTGTGATTGGCCTCCTTGCGGAAATAGGCCGATGTAACAAAAAAAAAATTAGACGTGCACCACAAAGCTTACACCTCGCAAAAAATGTGTTACTTTTCTCCTTGTACAATGAATATATAAATACATATTTTTGCTTTCATAAATAAATATTAAAAGAAGTAAATGGTGTCTTCTTCTTTTCCTTTGGTTTTATGATGTTTTCACATACTTATTTTGGTGGGTACGGGTCTGTCAATATTTTATTTTATAAATAATAAAATTAGTATCTACGCTTTATCTTTACAAAATATTAAGACTCCCTTACAAAATTTAACACATGGCTAATGCGAAGGTAAAATAACTTAGTCCGGTTCTGTTTCTGTAGCCAACCGCTTAACGTAAAATATACCAGACTTTAACAGGGTGCCATTATGACAGGTGATGTGGCGAGTTCTTAGAGTAAATTGGCTTTAATTCTAAGGCTACTGTCTTAAATCCTATCCATGTGCCATGAAGCTTGATGACTCCGCCTACGTGCTTATTGGAGTGGGAAGTTTGAGCTGTTGGTATTGGACAAGAAGAACTTTCCAGATATTGGGGATATCTATAGGTACTTGGTTTACTAAATATATGGGTAGTTTGATTCATGAAAGCTGCTTCTTTGAATTTTCGTTTGTCGGCATGCCATGTTCGTAAGATCACCCAAAGCATACCATTACTTTTTTAAAAATATAAACGTTTATTTATCAGTTAGAAAGTAATTAACTATATAAAGAGAAATTCTATAAAATTTCTTATATAATAACCAAGTATTTAAATATCGCTCTTTTCTTTAGTGTTCCAACGTTGCTCCAGAAAACTTTAGATTTTATCTGCTCTCTCTCTAACTACTGGACAAATTGATTTTTTCTCTATACAAAGCAAAGTGACACTAATAATAGCTTTTTAAGGTTCAAGGTTGTGCCATGAAAAATAATAAATAATTTAAACCCCGAGCCTCGTGCAAGGTTGGTTTTAGAATGACAATCATGTATGTACATGTCTTAACATGTTGAATGTATATATACTTAGACTTGAATTTCTATAAATAAATAATTCGTTATTTTGGGTTAACGTGGGTAATTTGTAGTAATTTAGTACCTTTTGTTTGCTCTAATAGGTTAAAACATTTTACTAAGGTTTTTTCTATTGCTTTGTATACCTACCATATTCTTACTGTAAATTATACAACACAAATTTTCCAGAACGTGAAACAGTAAAGATTTCTTACCTTGAAAGGTCAAAAAATATTTTTCATTTTCGCTTATTTAAATAGAGATTTTTAAAAATTTTAACAATCGCCATTTTGAAATAGCTTTACAGAATCGTGTCACAATTTATGAGCATACTGTACAATATATTAGCTTTCAAATGATGTATTACAAGCTGTATGTTTCCGTTTTACAAATGTCTATAAAAAAAACAAACGAATAACGTCAAAATGTGAGCATATACAAAAAACTATGTTATTTGTTTTTTTTTACCTTTCAACAAATCCAAATAACAAAACCCCTCATTTTCAAAGTTGACGTGCTTCGATCGCTACGAAGTTACAGTCAGTAATCAGTAGGGATGATGCTGCCACCTCAAATTAATGGATGATATAAGTTGTTCTACTTATTTTTATAAACTTACCGACAAAAAAAAACCGGCACCTAAATTTTTTTAGTAGTTTCAATATGGCATAACTTTTTTATTTTTGACTTTCTTGCAATGATTTTTTTACTGGGCGATAGATCTATTCATTAAAATTACGCTGCCGTTTGTTCTGATGTAATTTTTGGTTGTATAAATGTTTATATACCAGGGTAAGTCAAAATGATGTTTTTAGTCGGAAGTTAAAAACGTCCTGCGGAAAAAAACACGCCAGAGAACCTTTTTAAACATGATTTACGATAAAACTGGATGTATTCCTAGCATTTTGTTTTTTGAATCATCTGGTTATCTTGTTTCTTTTACGAGCTACGCATTTTTAATTGAAACGCTGCATTTTTTCAATGTCAATAAAAATTATCAGTGGAAAATAATCGTTAGCTAGTGGTTACTTTATTAGATTATTTTGTCAGTGACATTGTCAATATTAAAATCGTAATTAAAATGGTGCTAACCGCTGCAGACGTGGGTAAAATCATCGCTTTAATAGAAGATGGCATAGAAATAAAAGTTATGTTGCCCGTATACATTACGAATTTCGCGGTCTACGGTACAAGATGCTTGGAATAGATATCTTTAGACGGAAAATCATACCAGAAGGCCAGAGTCTGGAAGAAGAAAATCAACCACCTTAGCCGACAACCGTTTCATATTGTTAAAATTATTAAGGGATCGAAGAGCTACGAGCTACGGCCAGTTCACTAAAACATTACCTACAGCAGGTACGTGGAAAGAACGTTACTGAAGTAACCCTAAGAAGACGGTTAAAGGAAGCTGGGCTTAATTCCCGCAGGCCTGCCGTAGCGCCTCGATTGCTTCCTCACCATCGTCAGAATCGACTCAGATTTGCAAGGCAGTATGTTAATTGGACAGAAGAAGAATAGCGAAACGTATTGTTCACGGACGAATCAAGAGTTTGTCTTCGATCGCCAGATGAGGAGGACCTACAAACCTAATATTTGTGGAAAATGGAGCTCTAAATGCCCACAGATATATTGAAGAGATACTACAGGAAGCTGTCATTCCATTTGCCTCTTTCATTGGAGAAGAGTTTATACTCATGCAAGACAACGCCAGACCACATGTTGCACATGTAGTAAATAAGTTTTTGGATGAAGTTGGAATTCAAAGGTTAGAATGGCCACCCTGTAGCCCAGATATCAACCCAATTGAGCATCTTTGGGATGAATTAAAAAGACGCGTTCGTCACCGTCCCCACAAACCTACAACTTAACCAGAGCTCAGGTTAGCAATAAATGAAGAATATGAAGCTATTCCTCAAGAAAAAATAATCACTCTAATTGATTCCATGCCACGAAGAATGCAAGCTGTCATTGCATCTAGAGGTAGACACACTCGTTAATAACATTTTATTTTAATTTTAAGTGCTGTAATGAAAACATTTAATGTTTGATGTAAAAAATGTTTTTTAAATGCAGCGTTTCAATTAAAAATGCGTAACTCGTAAAAGAAACAAGATAACCAGATGATTCAAAAACAAAATACTAGGAATACATCCAGCTTTATCGTAAATCATAATTAAACAAGGTTCTCTGGTGTGTTTTTTCCACAGGACGTTTTAAACTTCCGACTAAAATCATCATTTTGACTTACCCTGGTATATAAACATTTAGGCAAGCAAAATTACATCAGAACAAACTGCAGCGTAATTTTAATGAATAGATCTACCGCCCAGTGAAAAATCATTACAATAAAGTCAAAAATAAACAAGTTGCGCCATATTGAAATTACTAAAAAAATTTAAGTGCCGGTTTTTTTTGTCGGTGAGTTTAGTTAGGTGGTATTTACTGAGGTGAAACAATTTAGTGGTATGGACGGAAGGTAGCGACAATTTTATTGATAAAATTACTCTTGATATAGGACAGACTCAGCAATTTAAAAGCCACAATAATTAAAATTGAGAATCGGGGGAAAACTCATTGTCGGACAATTGCTTTAATTAGTGTATATCCGGAAAAATCGTTTATTGGCCCTATAAACTGAATGGCTTCAATAAATTCCTATTTAATGAACCAATCCTGGTTTAACGACATTGGGATATGGAGAACGATGCCTTAATTTAATACCTTTAAACCCATTCTCGCTAAAGTTCACTGTTTTAATTTAATATGTGTATTAAAGGTTCCTAATATAATGTTATGTCTTAACTTCAAGCATTATTAAGTGTTTCAATTTCAAATTTACTATTCAAAGTATTATGTTTAACTCGAGGGGTAAATATCTGAGGATTTATGGTGTACAGTCTGAAGGATTTATAGGGATTTGCGTGATTTACATAGGGATTTACGTGATTTTCGGGGATTTACGGTGATTTATGAGGATTTATAGTGGATTACCAAGGATTTACCGATGATTTACCAAGGATTTAAATCATCATGTTCTGCGCAATCGCCTACCACGTGCCAACAAATCGTTCGGGATCTCGATAAACACTTTTTTCGCGCGGCGTTGCAAGTTTAACTAGACCCAACGAAATTTTGGGGAAAATGTATATTTAATTATTAATCCGTATTCGTGTCCATATTATAAGGAAATTAGCTGTAAAATAAAAATAACAAATTAAGCAAATTAAAATTATGATTAATCCGAGGATTAATCGGTTTTTAAATAAAGATTATTTCTCGGATTACTTTATGCTCGGCACTTATGTTTTTTGAGAGTTAAGTTTGGCAACATTTTCGAATCGCCTACGCATTTCTTCGGCACTCATTTGCACTAGTTCAGCGTATTCGACAGTATATTAATATTCCATTATTTTTTGGTGATTTATAGTGAATAATTCGAGTAATCTTGATTCTCACGTTTTACGTTAAGCCGCACAGAAAGACAGCCATAATGTCATAATTATTACTGGTAATGCTTTTTGCGCCATTAGGTGGACAGCTATTAGATATCGATATTTATCGATAACTTTACTATCAATGTATCGATAGTTATCGATAAATATCGATATATTGATAAATACCTCGATAAATACCGATATCGACCTATCGATAACTAAAATATATCGATAGGTAGATAACTATCACCTATCGATATCGATTGAATTGAATAAATTGAATTGAATTGAATTGAATTGAATTGAATTGAATTGAATTGAATTGAATTGAATTGAATTGAATTGAATTGAATTGAATTGAATTGAATTGAATTGAATTGAATTGAATTGAATTGAATTGAATTGAATTGAATTGAATTGAATTGAATTGAATTGAATTGAATTGAATTGAATTGAATTGAATTGAATTGAATTGAATTGAATTGAATTGAATTGAATTGAATTGAATTGAATTGAATTGAATTGAATTGAATTGAATTGAATTGAATTGAATTGAATTGAATTGAATTGAATTGAATTGAATTGAATTGAATTGAATTGAATTGAATTGAATTGAATTGAATTGAATTGAATTGAATTGAATTGAATTGAATTGAATTGAATTGAATTGAATTGAATTGAATTGAATTGAATTGAATTGAATTGAATTGAATTGAATTGAATTGAATTGAATTGAATTGAATTGAATTGAATTGATAGGTGAAATCTCGGGTGAAAGCTGATATCGCCCATCCCTACTCTTGAGCATACTGTTCACTCGAGTCTTCACTCGTAGACCCGTTAGTTGTAGTGTATAAAGTCAGATTAATACCGCTTACACAAATAAAAAGCAGAATTGTTGACATGTTATTAGTTAATCTCTATTGTTTTATTATTTGCTTGCCTTGTTTACCACATAAGGGTACTATATGCTAATAAAAAAATATTTTAAAATCTTGTAACGTATCTTAATATTTGCCCCTTTGCTCGCATCTAAGCCGTCAGGTCATTTGCCAGGTTTAAATTAAAAACAAGTAAAGTAAAGCTATATAGGATTTACGGGATTTGTTCGGATTTATGGGGATTTATGGGGATTTATAGGGATTTCTTCGGAATTATGGGATTTATAAGGATTAATGGACTATTATTAGGATTTATAGGAAACTATTGGTGATTTAACAGGATTTCTAGGGATTTATTAGGATTTCTAGGGATTTAATTGCCAAAAAGGATTTATGGTGTACAACATTTTGGGCAGATATTTACCCCTCGGTTTAACTATAATATTTTGCCGTTTTTCTTTTAGGCTTTGCTGACCCAATAACAATACAGATTTTAGAAACCTATATCGTTCTTGAGAAGCAAATTTTTCGCTAAATTCGGTTACCATGTTTGTTAAAAAGTAACTAATACAAGGATGTACTCTTTAATTGTAGAACCGCAGGGTCTGATGATGCCCGAAAGACGAAACACGTGTAACCACCTTTTTATATGTTAATATACAATTTCGTGACCGAGACTTTGTGTATTTTTTAATATTTAAACCTATACTAGGTCTCTTGTAGAATTACGGACGATTTTTTCAATGTAAGAACTATTACTGATTATATTTTAGTTATTTAATCAATATACGGTATTAGCGAGCAAAAATTATTTGCTCAAAGAGGGACTTGCATCTAAGGACGTAATGCTTAGCCGTAGAGCCTAATACCTGTTGGTTGTCAGCAACTACCTGAATTAACAATCAATCAATTATTCCGTCATCTTTGACAGTCGTTATAAGTAATTTAATTAATCGCTAATTTTTCCAATTTCTTGAACAATTCACACAATTGGCTTTACGGAACAGCACAAAACATTCATGGTTGAAGCGTATTTTCGAAACGGGGTTAGAGTAAATGGTGAATGGCAAAACAATCCGGGTTTGTGCATGGACGATTTTCACGAACATTTTCCTAACATTGCTTTTATTGCTGGGGATTTTTATCATTGCCTGAAAAGAACCATAGCTGTGTTTAGGGAAACAGGTTCTATTCAACACAAAAAAGGAGCAGGAAGACCATCTGTAAGAACAGAAGAACTTGTTGCAAACGTTCGTGAAATAATGTAAAATACGCCAAGTATAAGACGCATGTTCCAACAAGTGGGAAGATCTTATGAAACATGCAGGACTATTCTTAAGAAGCAGCTAAATTTATTTCCTTATAAAGTGCAAGTATTCCAAGAAATACAAGCCGCAGATTTTGAAAGACGCAGGAATTACTCTCAATGGTTTACCCAAAATCTCGTTAGCTGTTTCCCGAAGAAGAATTGTTGGTCCTATTTTTTTCCATGACACAGTTACAGCACAGCGGTATAGAGACAATATTACTTGACGACGAACTACGTTTTGGATATTTTCAACAGGACGGTGCAACCGCCCATACAGCCGCCGAAACTATTACTACCTACGCAATTTTTTTGACGGCAGATTGATCAGTTTTCGATCAGACATTGAATTCCCACCTAGATCACCTTGTTTAACGGTTATGGATTAATTCGTTTTTCCTCATTTAAAGAACACTTTTTTTAAAACACCAGTTGCAAATTTAGAACAATTACAAGAAAGGATTATCCAAGAATGTGGTAACATTTCTCCAGAGATGCTGGTCAACACTTTCGAAAATATGAGGAGATGTGTGACCATGCTTGGAGCATGGCGGTGGCCAATTTCAGCAATTTATGTAATTATTTTTCTTTTTCTTTCTGTATGTTCTTACTTTGTTAATTTTGTAAACAACAAAAACAAATTTGTATTTGTCTACTTATTTTATTACTCATTAGTTTGGCATATCATGTCATCATATGAATTTGACAAAATTTTAACCTAGATTTGGTTAGATAAATCGTCCCCATATCATTGTGATCTAAACCGAGCCCTACGTTTTTTAATCCAAGCCCATTTTGATGCAAATAATTTTTGCTCGCACTAACATTGGCTTTGATGTGTGTCAATTTAATAATTGTTTTTTTATTTTTGAATAACTTTAATAATTTTATGGACAATATTCATAGATATTTTAAGACCCGTCCAAAGGGTTTTTTAACCTATACTTTTGTATAGGCTGAACTAGAATAAAGTTTTAAAGGCACTTCCTGTCGAATTAGAAGGAACTAGGGTGTCAGTTTGATGAATGCTGGGAAGTGAACATTATAAGAAACAAATACGTTTTTATTTTGTTGTAAGATAAAGATCCGGAAGGGTTTCTTCAGTTGTAGTACTTTTAAACTCGTGTTTTTAAAACCACGCACTTGCTTGTCAGAAATAAAAACAAAATGAATCTGCACCGTGAGAACGACACGTAACGTAAAAAGCCAACAACTGACTGCCACTTGCCGACATGCCACAGAAAAATTATGGGGTGGTACTACCGACTGATCAAATCATTGCGTCAGCAGCTTCCAAGGCATTTTAAATTCCGTCAAATCAAACATGATTTAAAACTTTGACAGTATCGATTAAATTAAAAGTTATGGCGTTATTCATTGGCAAAACATAGAACTATATTTGACATGAACTGAACTTATCAATGGAAAACGCTATGAATAACTCTGACAACATACATGAGTTTCGCCGCCCAAATATTGTTGAAGGGCCAATCAAGCGGCAAGAGGTGAGCCTGCGCGGCGTAGTACAAAGCGCCAAAATGCCATGTGTTTTCATACAAGTAGCTGGATTAGTTCTCAGCGAGCGCAAGGCTTGGCAACCTATTGTACATTAATTAAAATAGATAAACTAATAATATTAAATTTATAATATGAAATGATGATAAATTAAATGTTTGGTATTGGAAATAGGAGAGTTAATTAACTTAAACTGGTTTATTCTACTCACTGTTCAACTCAACGCTACGGCCCACTACTGAACTGGGAATTTCCAGGAAGAAAACAGTATCAGCTGTTAATGTCATATGTGGGTGTCAACTGTCAACATGCTTTGTTTTTTGATGTTGTTAGCAGAGTTGCCAAAAACATCTTATTAAAATCAGTCATGGTTAAAAAAGGTTATTGAGTATTAAATTCGACGAAAATTCAAACCTCATATCGAAATAAATGTTGTTAAATAACACTATTATTAAAAATGATTTCTAGGAACTAGTTTCAAAGCTTTTCGAGAGCTTATATAATAAAATACGTATTGGGCTTGAACCCTCGAAAATGGTAATTTTGACAAAATAGAGTTACCCCAAAAGACCGAGACAATGATGGATATAAAAGGGATGACGTACAGAAACCTAATAAAATTTTCAATAAAAATGTAAAAAATGTATCAGCTAAAAGAGCTTCCATATAGAACGAGGACAGGTACATTTCCACCAATTATTATATAAAATATTTTTTTAAATTCTTATTTATTCTATATTTCTATAGATTACAAATGATTTCTTTAATATTGAAAAAGTAGTCCATACTCAAAGTGGAGTTGAATAATATAGGGAAAAGAAAACCATAAAGTCTTTCTCCACAATTTTAATTCAGTAGCTAATAAGCTAGAATCGACATGTTTCGAGTGTAGAAACACTCATCATCAGGATGTTAAAGTAAAAATTATGAACAGCTGATGTTGTTAGCAAAAGAGAAAATATAATAAAGTTAAGGTGGAACTAATCCATAATGGAGCTTTCAATAGCACGCATAGGGAGTGAGAAAATTTGTTTGCAGTCAAGAGGTGAAAATCTATCAGCACGCTGAAAGGTCCGGGACCAGTAAAAAAGCCACTGTGGGCGGGAAATGAAAGGAAAAACAGGACATATCAGTATAATTCCATGTCAAATGAAGTGCTTTGTGGAAATCAGTTCAAGTGTGTGTGATAAGAAAATTATAGTTTTATTTGATTTGAAAAATTCATCTGTGTCGAAGAGAGGTGAAAGAAAAAGTCAGATATGAAGGGGGGAGAAAGAAAAATTGTGTTTTTTATATTTGAGTATAGTTGCTTTCATTTAGCTTGAAGAAAAATGCAGTTGGGGTACTAAGCTTGTTACGGCCCAGTTACCCCAGCAGGAGTCAAAACTGACACATATTGAAGAAAGGAAATAAAGTTTATCACATTATCAGAGTAAACTTTTGTTTTGACTCCTGCTGGGGTAACTGGGCCGTAACAAGCTTAGTACCCCAACTGCATTTTTCTTCAAGCTAAATGAAAGCAACTATACTCAAATATAAAAAACACAATTTTTCTTTCTCCCCCCTTCATATCTGACTTTTTCTTTCACACCTCTTCGACACAGATGAATTTTTCAAATCAAATCAAACTATAATTTTCCTATCACACACACTTGAACTGATTTCCACAAAGCACTTCATTTGACATGGAATTATACTGATATGTCCTGTTTTTCCTTTCATTTCCCGCCCACAGTGGCTTTTTTACTGGTCCCGGACCTTTCAGCGTGCTGATAGATTTTCACCTCTTGACTGCAAACAAATTTTCTCACTCCCTATGCGTGCTATTGAAAGCTCCATTATGGATTAGTTCCACCTTAACTTTATTATATTTTCTCTTTTGCTAACAACATCAGCTGTTAATAATTTTTACTTTAACATCCTGATGATGAGTGTTTCTACACTCGAAACATGTCGATTCTAGCTTATTAGCTACTGAATTAAAATTGTGGAGAAAGACTTTATGGTTTTCTTTTCCCTATATTTCTTTAATAGTTAGTGCCCCCATATGGAAAAATTTAGTGACAAGTAAAAAACGGGTCGATTTTACATTTCCTTTTAAGTATTTGACCCTCTCAAATGTATATTGAAGTCCATGTCAGGCTGTCACTGTTCAATTTCTTCGTTTTTATACCTTTTTCTTGTGCAGAGTAACATCACAACAATCTCTTTTGCTGTTATTAGGTACTCGATTGCCAAAGATTAAAAAAAAAGAGCACACACATTTTGGCAATTCAATAACTTTTCTAAGGGCTCTGTTCTCCAAAAGAGAACTAATAGAAAAAATGGTAGCCTAACTTGCTTGCGAAAGCTGAAAGTGCAGAGGAATTAGTTCGGCCTTTTGCATTTTTGTATCCCGACCAATCTATCTCAACGCCCAAAACGATCTTAAATATTTTTGATAGATTTAAGAAGTCGGGATACATACCAGCATTTGATAATCCCCTATCTATAGCCGAGATGCCTCGCCATGCGTTGGTCACGTCGACAATACTGATTGATCTGTTGTCCCTAATGCGGGTAAAGCTTGTACCCAAATAAAATGCCACGGAAAGTTCAAGTTGACCAGTACGGTACATAGAAAGTAAAAATAAAAAGGGAAATTATCGGCATTAATTTCAACCTTATCTGGGTTTGCTTCCTGATTGGAATGATGTTAGTAAAGCAGAAAGTCCATTGGAGGAATGAAATTATGTTAATGTAACAGTTAGAGAGTTCAGGTCAAACAAATAAATGTTGAAACTGTAGCAAAGTTCCTTTAGGTTTCTTTTAAATAGCAAAGCAAAGCCCACGGCTAAGTCCTTTTAAGAATTTAACTTAGATTGTTTCCTCCTTCCTTGCCGCGGTTAATTATGGCCCTATCTACTTTTTTTTTCTAGGAGAATCTTCTAAAGACTGGCACCCTATGAGGCAGAGTAATGTCGGATTCAACCCTGATGGGGCTGCCTACCGACAAAACTCCCGGTGTTCCCCCGGTTTCCGCGCCATAGGCCTATAAACCTGCGACCACTTGCTTCAGTATTTCCGCTCTGAACTCCTAGCATTTGCTTCGTACTTCACCTATGCCTAGGTACCGGTGTACCTAGGTTTCGGTTTGTCGTATTACTTGCTTAACTATTTGCAGCTTACTGTGAAGGGGTTTGTGTAGGAGTAAGGCTTTTGGTGCAGTGTACGTGTTTATGCTTCAGAAGAGATTACACGTGCCCATGCCCATGCTTCACGGCTATGAGGTCTACTTCCCGTACGGCCTATAAGACGTTTTTCGGGAAGCGTTTAAGAACTTAGCTATGCAAAGGTTTTTATTTTGATTTGCTGTTTAAGAGAAGCAAATGGAAAGTATCATTTAATTCTTAGTTAGACCATTGGTAATAATTAAAAAAATGCCGGTGTTACACATGACAACTCATCGTTTTAACGAACATAAGAATGGTCATTAAATTTTTCTATTAGAACAGTGGCCACCGTCTATACTAAAAAATAACTTATCCAGAATTTACCTAATTAAAATTCTTTTTTACCGTGCGAGCAAAAATTATTTGCATCAAAGTGGGCTTGAATTAAAAAACGTAGGGCTTGGTTTAGATCACAATGATATGGGGACGATAATATCTAACCAAGTCTGGTTAAAATTTTTTCAAATTCATATTATGACATGATATGCCAAACTAATAAGTGATAAATAAGTAGAAAAATACAAATTTATTTTTGTTGTTTACAAAATGAACAAAGTAAGAATATACAGAAAGAAAAAGAAAAATAATTACATGCTCCAAGCATAAATTCACACGTCTCTTCATATTTTCGAAAGTGTTGACCAGCATCACTGGAGAAATGTTACCACATTCTTAGAATACTTGCACTTTATAAGGAAATAAAGTTAGCTGCTTCTTAAGAATAGTCCTGCTTGTTCCATAAGATCTTCCCGCTTCTTGGGACAGGCGTCTTATACAATTTGTTGGCGTATTTTGCATTATTTCACGAACGTTTGCAACAAGTTCTTCTGTGGAAAATGTTCGTGAAAATAGTCCATGCGCAAACCCGGATTATATTGCCACTCACCATTTACTCTAACCCCGTTTCGAAAATACGCTTCAACCATGAATGTTTTGTGCTGTTCCGTAAAGCCCATTGTGTTAATTGTTCAAGAAATTGGAAAAATTAGCGATGAATCAAATTACTTGTAACGACTGTCAAAGATGACGGAATAAGTGATTGATTGTTAATTCAGGTAGTTACTGACACCAAACAGGTATTATGCTCTACGGCTAAGCATTACGTCCTCAGATACAAGGCCCTCTTTGAGGCAAATAATTTTTGCTCGCACGGTAGTATAGAAATATCGAGGCACGGCATTAAACAAAAAGTAATACAAATCTATAAATCTATCGATTCGATAAATACACTTTCTCCAGTAAGCATTTCTTTATCCTTAGATACAACCACACAAATTGTGTCGTAAATAGGTTACCTTTATATATAATTAATATGCCTTGAACCACTAATTTCCATGTAAGAGATCAAATTCTGCAAATATATATCTTACCAGAAAAGGTATTTAAATAAAACTTATAAATAATCGTTATTTTAATATGGATGTTTTTAATATTATAAGCGAAACATATACCAAATTCTGATTCTTACCCTTTTCCTAAATTATCACATTATTTAAAATTCCTTTCAGGCAAATGACCCTTTCCAGGACTATTGCATGTCTTTGTCGCACAAAAACAGCAAACCCGATTCGAAATTATCGGGAACGCTTTTGTGCACCGTTACTTTACACGCGAACGGTCAGGTAAAACTATGAAAACTGAATGGAAAACCGGTAGGAAAAACGTGAAACTCCTCGGTATGCTGGAGAAAATCGATTTCTTGGGGCGTTGAAATGGTAGTTCCAAACAGCGAGGGGTTTGTTCGCCGCGCATTCTACGGGGAATGACTGGAAAGTTATCCATGTTCTTAATAGTTTTTTTATGGGCAAATCAGCCAGCCAGACATTATACCTCTAATAATTTTACAAAATAATAATAAAGGCCTTTATTCAAAATTGTATAACCAATGTACCGTGCGAGCAAAAATTATTTGCATCAAAGAGGGCTTGGGTTTAAAAACGTGGGGCTTGGTTTAGATCACAATTATATGAGAAATGGGAACGATATATCTAACCAAATCTAGGTTAAAATTTTGTCAAATTCATATTATGACATGATAATATGTCAAACTAATGAGTAATAAAATAAGTAAACAAATACAAATTTATTTTTGTTGTTTACAAAATTAACAATGTAAGAATATACAGAAAGAAAAATAATTACATAAATTACTGAAATTGGCCACCGCCATGCTCCAAGCATAAATTCACACGTCTCTTCATATTTTCGAAAGTGTTGACCAGCATCTCTGGAGAAACGTTACCACATTCTTGGATAATCCTTTCTTGTAATTGTTCTAAATTTACGTACACATATTAATATTAGTACACAATCGAAAAAAATGTCAGGTCTAATAAATCATTTCTTTCCAATGCATTTTGAATAAACCATTGACAGTAATTCCTGCATCTTTCAAAATCTGCGGCTTGTATTTCTTGGAATACTTGCACTTTATAAGGAAATAAAATTAGCTGCTTCTTAAGAATAGTCCCGCATGTTCCATAAGATCTTCCCACTTCTTGGGACAGGCGTCTTATATAATTTGTTGGCGTATTTTGCATTATTTCACGAATGTTTGCAACAAGTTCTTCTGTTTTTACAGATGGTCTTTCTGCTCCTTTTTTGTGTTGTATAGAACCTGTTTCCCTAAACACAGCCACGGTTCTTTTCAGGCAATGATAAAAATCCCCAGCAATAAAAGCAACGTTAGGAAAATGTTCGTGAAAATCGTCCATGCACAAACCCGGATTGTATTGACACTCGCCATTTACTCGTTTCGAAAATACGCTTCAACCATGAATGTTTTGTGCTGCTCCGTAAAGCCCATGCATTGTGTGAATTGTTCAAGAAATTGGAAAAATTAGCGATGAATCAAATTACTTGTAACGACTGTTAAAGATGACGGAATAACTGATTGATTGTTAATTCAGGTAGTTACTGACACCCAACAGGTATTAAGCTATATGGCTAAGCATTACATCCTAAGATGCAAGGCTCTTTTTGATGCAAATAATTTTTGCTTGCACGGTACAGCACTTTAGGAAAGACCTAAGAAATATCACTGCCGCACTCACCAGCAGTGTTGCCAACCTTTAAAAATAAAATTCCCCAGAAAGATGAAAATTTCCCTTTTTTAAAGAAAAATCCCACGAATGGTCAAACGTTTCCAAATAATAAATATTAGAGTAAATTATAAAAGAAAATATCACCTCTAGTAATGGGGTAAATCCCCAAATGCAAATTCCTAAAGTAATGGCAACTTTAATTATTGTCGAAAACGATAGCAAAATATCCTTTAGGGTGAGATTACAGCTCTGCATCACGGGTATGAAACCGAGATGCAAAAAGTCGCAGCTGTCACTTGTCATTAAAGTCAATGGTTACCATGGTCACGCACTACAAAAGATGGCGTCTCTTTCAAGGAAATAAACAAGGTTGACTCAAATTAAAATACATATGCCAATGGCAACCAATCACATTGCTTCATTTCTTAACCAACCTGTTTGTGTTGATTTGTGTTCGTCCTTGCTCCTTGCAGTCTTTTTAATGGAGTACCATGGCGATTGGCCGATGAATTTTTTTGTAATTTTCTCGGTAGTTTTCAAGATCTTGCTGAGAATGAGAATGAAAAAGAAAATGTAATTACCTGTCTGCGTAAGTTTTGGATTAATATATTTTACATTATACTTATTTTTAAGGATCTAAAAATAATAGGGTTCCAATTTTCCATCAGGTAAAGGTCAATGACTCTAAATTTTTATTTTAAAATAAGTTGTTCAATTTTTTTCTTTTATCTCTGGCAAAAGTAATTCAATTATCTTGAAATGTAGTTCTTCACTGATTAATGTAAATAATGGTTTATGTCATATTATCATATCATGAGTTTGTATCGAGAACTTTTGGCAAGTCTGAAGAGAAGACTCGAGCTTTTCAAACCTAACATTATATTATCACATAAAGGATCTTCAAAGTTTATATTTAAGAATACTTTTTAGGGCATTGTATGGCTTATATACAACTGAAGTTATTCGGTTAGCTCATCGTTGATTGACTACCTGAAGAATTTTACGACTAATAAAATAACATTCGTAGAAGTGATATTGTTAAGTTGTGTGGTTAGCTAATTTTCCTTTAACATCTTTCTGTGACCTGGTATGAAATTGATGAAATACACAACTCTTTATTCTTTTTGATTTCAGGTGTTGATTTATACAAATCGAATGAAAAAAACTGTAATATTATTTTATTTATTTTATATACTTATTAAAATATGTACCTACCTATATTTAAATGATTTTGTGCAATAAAAAAGTTACACTAAAGTTTGTTTTACTAAAACTAAGGCTCAAGAATTTCGATATCAAGGTAATTTAATATTTTGGCATTTAAATATTGTTATAAATAATTTTTAATAAAAATACGTTTTTATTACAAATCGTGCAGTGCTAATTGTATTTATTGGTAATGAAAACGTATTTTTTATAAAATTACTTACAACAAATTTTGAATTTCAAAATATTAATTTGACCTTTAAAAAATGAAAACATATGATTGCTTCCCCCTACCCCCCTTCCGCCATTATTAGTTCAGACCCACTACACATGGCGCCACATTCGCATCTATCTGATGTCATTTCAAAGTCACGGCGGCATCGACCAATTAGCACGTTTATAGCGTTTCTCTTTATTGGAGTTCTGTGCTCTGCATTAGACGTCTGCAGCTGCAAGTAGCAGTTTGCAGACGCAAATGACAAAATTGGAATTCCAGAAAATGCTTATCATACTTTTCGTCTGCTAATTTGCCGAAGGTTGGAAGGTTCAACAAACTTGCAGATTGTAGAACATTGTAGGACGTATAAAATTTGTTAAAAACTAACCTATATTTTGTGGATTTGATGGATGGTGGTTATTTATAATTTTGTATCCGTTTTTGTACATAAAAAAATAAGGGAACGTTGAGATTTAAGTTCAAATTAATTTAATATTGCCATACATTTGGGAATATTTCACATATTTGGCAGTCGATCTCGATAAACCAGAGAAGCTTGGAAGAGTAAAAATTTTGAACTGCGGTAAAAATGGAGGATTTGAAAATAGTTTTTGGAATGTCAAAGTTATTTTGCCTCACAAGTCCGCCATATTTGCAGATCTGCAAAATTGCAAGTTCTGATGTGCTAATACACTCAGTGCGCACCATATCTACCAATGGAAATCGCAATACTCACGATTAAGTCTGTGTTGTTAACAGAAGATCGCCCAGCCAGTACAATATTGTGGTTATTATCTCAACATTAATTGTATAAATTAATCAAATTCCTGTTTAGCAGGCTATATGGAATATCCCACGAATATTGAACTTTAAGTAAAAATTTCCCTTTTCCCTTTGGACCTTATAACTTCCTACGAATCAAGAAATTTCCCACGAGTTGGCAACACTGCTCACCAGACATTGCCTTTTCGGTAGACACTCGCGAGAAGAAGGTTCAATGCACTGGGCGAACCATTATTTAATGATGTGGAGGAAGAACTTACCACTGGGTTTATTAACAGCAGTGGCTGATTTGAATGAGCTGCCAATATTCTTATACGGTTTTATTTTTTCGAGGAGAATCTTCTAAAGACTAACATCCTGTGAGGCAGAGTAGTGTCGGATTCAACCCTGATGGGGCTGCCTATCGCCTAAACTCCCCATGTTCCTGCGGTTTCCGCGCCATTGGCGTATAAACCTTCAGACCACTCGCTTAGCATTTCCGCTCTGCACGCCTAGTGCGTGCTTTGCTTCGTACTTCACCTAGGCGTAGGCACCGGTGTATAGTGTTTCTTAGGTCAATTTAATGACATAAAATAGTATGAAACTCCTAACCATAGGCGTCCCAAACAAATAATTAAAATGCGTATACACACTTATAAGTTTGTTTAACATTAGGTGTTTGTACATACTACACTTTATACACCCACTGTATATATAATAATATTATATTAAAATAATAAATATAAGGTAACTCAAAGATTCTATACACAAAACTAAAACCAGAAAAATAAAGCTGACACGGCACGACACTGCTCAGAAAATGCTTTAATTCTTTTACCAGAACTCCATTCTGGGACCATTCCCCGGCCCGTCCGTAAGTTCCAAATCACGTATATTTTATCTTCGTCTCTTCCACGCCATCGGCGGTCACTGGCCTATCTCTGTCTGACAGAATCGATCGTTGAACGGACTGGAAACCGCTTCAGCTTATACCAGCCGCTTTAACTGGCGCTTATCACCCCTGACAACGTGCTTAAATTGTGAACGGTTGCCAGTTCTACCAAATTTTCCGGTTTGTTAATATATTGTGTATAAGTATACGAGAAACAAGGGTTTGTTAATTAGTTGTTTTTAAACACTGAAAACACTTTTTGTCTTGATTTCAGTTATATTGTTACTTAAGGACTAAATAATGTATTATTATAACAATGAATGGCTTGTTATTTTTTTCTGTCATACTCAAAACTCCTCGGTTGAAAGTATATTTGCAAACTAGCTTTCAAAGAAAGTTACTGACTAACAATTGAATACTGATATAAATGAAACATGTTTAATAAAAAAACTTAAAGAATTGAAGAAGAAAGATCTGACAACCCTGGTTGTGAGGTCGGTCTCTTTGAGACCGTTTACCGCCGTATGGAATGATTGGAATGTCCTCAAACTGAGTTTGGATAAATTATACCTAGGTTTCGGTTTCGTCACATTACTTGATTATTTGTAGCTTACTGTGAAGGTGTTTATGTAGGTGTAAGGCGTTTGATACTTCTACGGTCTACGTCGCGTTAACCATCACAAAGCTGATGCGGATAGGTTCCGCGGAATTTTTTCACTACTTAATAAATGATGTTCACAACGTCTGTTAAAACTCCCTAATTTTTCTTTAGCTCTTTTCATTTTTCTGCCCAAGACACGTTCTTTCCACTAACCCTAGACTTTTGTTTAGTAATAAACTTGGCGTTTGAGCTCATGCCATTGTTGTCTTGCCTTTATAAAGCTAATGATATAATATCTATATTATGCTTGATCCTTATTGGTTTTGAAGTTGGGGTACAGATATTTGTAAAATCAATGCCCAAATGTATATATGAACAGATCCTTCCCTTGATATTCATTTGCTTCCCTATTAACAAGACAACGATTCCAAATACACATTACGATTGGTTCAAAACTGATAAAAAGAAAACTGTTTCATCCACATCGATTACCTTGTCATTTACAGTCTTCTTCCTATATTAATAATTCAAAATGCACCATTTCATGAAAGCTCAAGGATATTGGGAGTCATCGATTTTCTACGAATTTCTTATTAAAGACAGTTCATTTGATGGAATGTAGATGGCAGTAGTAATTCTGTGTATAATTTTTTTTTGCCATTAATCGTTTCTCTGTACTTTTGAATTATTATTGGTTGATATATTATTATTATGAGGGTGCAATGGTTTTTTACCACAGCGGTCTGCTTTTACCAATCTTGCAGGGTTTTCTTAATAAATTCACGAATCAATAATGAATAAACCGCAAGTTGACGTAGTATATACTGATATTAAGAACGCTTTTGATAAAGTTAAACACTGTGTGTTAATAATAGACCAGGGTCGATAATTTTTGAAACCAAAAAAAATAATAGTAGAAGGAAACTCATTGGAAAAGAAAGAGAATATAACAAAAATGAAAGAAAAAATAATTTACGGGCGATCCGAGGTCGGGAAGTGGCAGGGGGTGAGTTTTTAAGGGTAGAAAACGATTTATTTCGATTTCCGGCAAAACTGCAAGTCCTATGGAAAAACGTTAAATGACAAAGTTGTAGGTAATAAAAGGATCTACAACTTTTGTATTTACACTTTTTTCACATAACCTCAAAATCTATGTGAACAATTCAAATAACCAAGTTTTTGGTTTTTTATTTTTATCTTTTACAAAAAAAATTGTTTTTTCATGAAATTTGGTGTAAACTTACCTTTTTATATCCCAAACACACTGTAATTTTTTTGATTTAAAATATTTATTTTTTTACCTTATTTCGACTTAATATCGAAAAAGCACCCTAATTTTTAATCGAAAATTCTCACGTCAAAATATCTGCTTTTTTAAAAAAGTCGGTGGGATTTTTGTTCGTTGAAATCTCTACTTTCTGATGGTGCAAAAAAAATACATTACTATGGTAAATTTTCTCAAAAAATGCAAAGAAACGCAGAAAACTATTAAATATTAACTTTATTAACTTATTTGGTTGTTAATTATAGTAGTATATTTTGCCTTGCAATTTTTTGTTTATCAATGTAACATAGAATTTTACGTTTTTCGGGTAATTAAAGTATAAATTTTAATAAATAGCTCAAAATTGTACATATTAAAAAAAAAATTCGGATTCGAGTTCAAAACAGTGTCAAAATGCGTTGTTTACAATATAGGGAGGAGAAAAAAGTAATTTTCTTTTGACATTGTTAAACGTTATTTAATACGATCAAAGTCGCCTGTTTGCCAAAGCAAGAATTAAGCTAACTAGTTAATTATTATAGTTTAATATCTTTGTGCAATAACCTAACATAAGGTTTAAATTTTAAAAAGCTTTAACACATAAACAGACCTCATTATGAACAACTCATCCACAATTTTCGATTCCATTTGTCAGATAATATATAATGTAACTTCGTATTGCATAGGGCATAGAGCATCTATATGCAAAATATCAGCCGAGGCAGACAACGGTCTTTTTTTGTTGAGACGTACTACATCAATCAAAATATTGTATGTCAGACGGGGAAAAATGTACGTTTCACCGTTATGAACGTGACTATTCGTGTTTGTATTTTATTTGTTAATTTCCATTCGATACGATTTATAATTCGTGGTGAACATTGACAGATTTTTGCGGTTGTGATACTTTGTCAATAATATTCAAAGGTATGTGTAAAATATTTACTAATATTGTAGTGGCGGTTCTAGAGGAGAGCGAAGAGAGGGGGGGGGGGGAGCATTGTAGTTAACACAAGCCACTATATAATATTGTTTTTTTATTAATAACTTTTTTTTATTAATAACTTCATTCGAAAATTGGCTTTGGCATCAAGTTCTGCTTCGATCGAGATGAAAATTAAGTAAAAAAATAGTAGTCACGTGATTCGCATTATCTGTCAAATTTTAATCTTTTCCAAAAAATAATTCAACAGTGCGGTTATTTCTGAAAATATCGAAAAAAGTTATTGGAAAAAGTTTTTTTAAATGCAGTTCTTAGGCTACGTGCAAAATTTTAGCTGCATAAGATAATTTTGATTTTTTACTAATATTTTCTAAATTGTACCACTTTTGCACAATAAGACTCAACGCAACCTACATAAAACTTCTTCTTAGTTTTGACAAGGCTTTATTTCAGATACATTTTCTTTAAAGTAGAACCATATTAAATGTGTGCTTTTCTACAGAATCAAAATTGGGCTATTAAAATTTGGTCGCATGTGATGCAAAGTTTATTTGTTTTTGACCCTGTATAAGGTAACTTCATAAAATAAGTATTTTTGAAAACATAGTTTGTTTCTGAAAGTAATACACCTTAATATTAAGACAAAAATAAACACAGTGTCATCAGTAAAGTGTTCATTAAGTGGAAAATAAATTTTAGTGGTGGGTAAAAAATCAAAATTATCTTATGCAGCTGAAATTTTACATGTGGGCTAGAAACTGCATTTATTTTTTTCGATATTTTCAGAAACTTTTGAATTATTTTTTGGAAATAATTAAAATTTGACAGATAATGCGAATCATGTGACTTCTATTTTTTTGCTTAATTTTCATCTCGATCGAAGCAGAACTTGATTCCAAAGTCAAATTTCGAATAAAGGTATTAATAAAAAAAATCCGCGCTTTGCGGACTTTACTGGTGACACTTTATAAAGTCAGATTCGTATAGTAGTTACTTTTTTTTTTTGCCTGTCATTTTTTGCACCAATCTTTTTTTTATCAGTGCCCTACAAACCATTTACAACAAGAGTATTGGGAATTGTAAGATTTCCCTTTTCTGTGAAGTTGCTTTGGATTATGGCTTCTCGCAGAGTCCTAACATGGACGAAACGTTCGCCGTTGTCTACCCGCCCCATGTGCATTCTAATACGACAAACACACTTGTCCGATTTGTTACTACATTTTCAGTGTCCATTATTTGTACGGATGTTAACTCTACCGTTTAAAATATTTGGATTTAAAAAATATAAATTCTGAAAATAAAAATGCCATTATTAAAATGTTATAGCCAAGCTAAAAATATATCTATTTATTTAAATCGTAATTTACAAAAATTATTTGTTTGTATGATTGGTGTACTTGATTGGCCATTCAGCTTTAGTATAGTACATTTAAATGCCTTTTTTTACAATTGAAAATTGTTTGATGTTTGAACAAAATGTTTAAAAGGATAATTTTAAATATTACATCATGCAAAGAGTTGCTAAAAATAATAACGGGGTGCATAAAATATTTTTAAATTATTTTTTTTTCAAACTGGATAGAAGGACCATCAAATAATTTAAAAAATTTTATATAAAACAATGTTTTAGTGAGCATGTAAAATATAATTTTTTATTTTGTTAAGTATACCAATTCAAATAATAGTATTTAAATACAGTTTTCTTAGAAAACAAACTTAAATTAGAACTGATTCTTTTAAAATAACCTACTTTTCCGGCAATCATCGATATGATACTTTCAAAATAATTAAAAAATTTTAATTTTGAATCAATGATTATCCCTAACTGTTTACTAATTCCAATTTTTTACCATCAATTACAACATTTATATTTTGACAATTTAAATTATTACCCATAACCATACATTTAGTTTTTGAAATATTTAATTTTAATTTATTTACTTTTAGCTAATTTAATAATATATTTGTCTCAGAATTTAGACAATCAAAAATATTTAAAACATTAATGTAAATTAAGGTGTCATCAGCAAACATTTATAACTTAAACATTTTTAAAACTAAAGGCATATCGTTGATGTATAAAATAGATAATATTGGACCTAGTATACTTCCTTGAGGAACTCCTATATTATTTTTTTTTGTGAACTGTTACTTAAATAATTTTTAAACCATTTATAAACGTTTCCGCGAATACAATACTGATACAATTTACCCAATAATCTAGCCCTGTCAATTGTTTCGAATGCCCGCTTATTTGGGTGACACAAAAAAAACTTACTATACACTCAACGGCACAATACAATGAATTAAGTAAGGATATTCAGGTAAATGGAGGGCAAGGCGATGAGGTTATTTCGCCAAACGTCACCAACACAAATTATTCCCTCTCTTTAACCGAGGGAATGCCCTGATGGCCATGCTTTGTTCACGCTGGCAATACTGATTTATCTATTATCCTTATTGCGTGCATCTACTATACATATACCCTTTTTAAAATTTCATCTATAGAGATCCAAATGTATTCAGTGACAAATCTTTCTGAATGCAGCCTTAACGACTATTACCAAACCAAAACTAGTTCTATAAAGCGCTTATCGTCGAATGGTCGTAGAAAAAGACAAATTACGATAGTGTTCCTAGGTTTGTCCCAGACATCGGTCACGTTCCAACGAGACAATTCCTCATTCTATCCACCTTAGCTGATTGATTAGAACGTACAAAATTTTCCGCATCGCAGCGGTTAAAATAAAGGCCCACCACAGGCGGACAAAAGGCGAAAATAATCCAGTTCCGGACCGCACAGGACAGTTATTTGGGTCACGTGCGGCCTTAACGCCATCCTGAATGCCGATAAGCTGGGCAGTAGGTACATACGGGGTTACAGGCGTCGGGTTAGGGACGTCATGATTGTGACAAATATTTTTGCACGGTAGATCGTTTATAGGTTGTTGGGTTCATTATAGAGGGCGTCCCAACAGGAAGGTAATATTTAATATTGTAATTGTTTCCATTTCGATAACAAGGCGTGATACTTGTTTTAAGAAATTAATGTTAAGGTGTCTAACAACCTCGCAACTCTCGAACAGTTATTAAAATATTCAGATTGAGACGTCGTCATAACCAAGAAATATCTATCGGTACTCAGAAAGAATCTACGATTAACCATAAGTATCCAAGCAGTGCATTGGTAGCTACGTTAACACTATTTCAGAATGAAACCCAGCGGCACACTAGTTAGTTAACAAAAAAAGCTCACAAAAAGCCCAAAAAAAAATTTACCTACCACACAAGAACTTACTACACACAACACTACACCCATACACATACCAACACTAACACAAGTAAGTTCTTGGCTAGTAACAATCTACATCCTACAAAGCTTACTTCTGCCCAGACCAGCGCTATTGGTTCTCTCCCTGAAACAGCGGGGTCCCCATCCGTACGTAATATCTCATCTGAGCACAAATATCATAATCATCGCAAACACAAACACTAACACAGTAAGCAATAGTTTACTACTGCTCAGACCAGCGCTGTTGGTTCTCTCCCTGAAACGGGGTCTCCATCCGTGGGCAAATAACATCTCATCTGAGCACAAACATTGCAAACACAAACACTAACACAGTAAGCTTACTACCTAGTAGAAGACAAAGCCAGCTTAGTAGACCGGTATCAAAGCCTTGGCGACGTATGACGCAAAGCACGCATTAGGCGTGCAGAGCTGAAATACTGATGTGTGGTCTGAAGGTTTATACGCCTATGGTGCGGAAACCGCAGTAACACGGGGAGTTAAGTCGGTTAGCGGCCCCCTTGAATCCGACAGTCTGCCTCATAGGGTCTCTTTAGTCTGAAGATTTTCCTCGAAAATTAAAAAAAAAAAAGCGGCACACTTTTATGTAGAGGGTGTGAATAGAAATATGGGGCAGTCGACCATATCATCCATAACTACTCTCATCCAGTAGAAAATTTATGCTTGGCGAGTTCTACTGGACTATATCCTCGCTGACATATAGAAGATGCCATTGTGCTAACTCGTCAGCTACTTTAAATCTGTAGGTTGACCTGGTCCTTCACACCTTCGAGATCCAGAGAGAAGTTGTCTAATACTAGATGTGGTCGCAAGCTACATCCATCCAGCCAAACGTGTTTTGATTAGTTTTTTGGGGTACACACTAGTATTACCATGATGTAAAAGAGAAATGTTATGTATGACATTCTGGTTTTCATTTAAAACATTATAACAGAGGGAGCTGTTCTGCTTAAATTAGATGTCTTCTGGATATCGCATGTATTGCAATAACCATTACTTTTTACAGCGTTTGTTACCTTCATAAGGAAAATAAGTTTACATCAGACCATAGCTGGTGGTGGCTTACATTCCGGAGATATAGCTACATAATACCAGGTAGAAGCAAACATGTTGTTGATATAACTTGCTACGGGTCTATCACAACCAAAAATAAATACGAAGTGTCTACACGATCTGATGGATCTAATAACAAAGTTGGAGTGCCTGATCCTTTAGGGATAGCGGACAATGAAAAGAAGAAAAACTAACCAGAGATGGAGCTGCATAAGAATTTTTAGAGTCCTTGCCAAAACATCGAAACAAGAGGTACCTACTGAAAAGAAACAACATCAATCAATTTACTTTGTCAAATACATGTTAGGGCTATTAGAGATACTTTAGCTAACCCAATAAATAAACTCGCTATTGGAATGCTGAACTAGACATAAGAAAAACAATTACATCGGTATACCTGTTTTTATTATAGAAATGAAATACTAACGAATTAATATGTCTTGTACAGCGAACAATGTACGCTGCAAAGAATGAAGATGACAGAAGTAAACAGTGTAAATTTCTTTTCATCCTTTACAGTGTTAACATTCTCAACAGTACGTAACCATTTGCAATGCCATTGAATGTCTGACGACGATTGCCGCAGTTTCCGTGTGTGCAGTGTTGAATAAGATATATGAATTGTACACGATCTAAGTCACATTTAGATGCTCTTGGGATAAAAATAATTTAGAGTTTTGGAGACTAATACAGACAAAGAGAAAAATTACGATATTCTGCTATTAGTTTTGATTGACTGAACCTTTGGAACTATTTATTTAAAATGATCAATGTTCTTCCAATTATTTTTATATCATATTTGTTTACTACATTTAAAGTTTACTTAAAGCGAAATTTAAACTTATTAAAATTTCATATTTTCTGGCATAAACATGGTTTTACGTATTTTTTATACGTTTAACTTTAACAAATTGGAATATGCATTTTCATACGTGCTATAAGATTGGCATAGACTTATTTTGGTTTTAGTATTTTTAATTTAATTTTTCTAAAGCCGTTTAATTTGCTCATACATGCAGCTGCATGGTTATAGTGTTTTTAATTCTATGTGGGTAATATAACGTCACGTTTACTATGTACTCGTATATTTTAGCTGCCAGGTTTTTTAAATTTTATATCCTTAGCGAGAAATTGCAACAAGTTTTCTTTAAAGCTTTGAATGTTGACGATATTTGTGTACATTTGTTTTGTTGATCAAGGTAAAAAGCTAAATCAATAATAAGTACTTTTTAGTAAAAGTAATAACACTATTAAGATTTTGACTCTAGACCTAGACGAGTGTATTTATCAGTAGTTGTAGTAGTGGTAGTAATGGGGAGTCTCAGCAACCTGCCGATAGACCAAGGACCTGTGTCAGAATCCCTAATAAATAAGGGCCAACCATCTCATGTATAGCAGCCATTGTGCAAATCTGGATTTGTCTGTTCCTGTTATAAAATCCTTAGTCTTTATGCATCTTTGGGTTTACCGCCATGGTTCCATAGAACGCCGTGAAACTCCTTAGGTGCAGAGTCTATATGGATAGAAAAAGAAATTTTATTGACGATGACTTTCCTTACTTAACAGTACCCATATCGGCTGTAAAAAAAATATATAGTTTAAAAAAACTAAAGAACACGCTTTAATAATTAATCAAACTAAAAAGGAAAAATAAATATAGTTTAAAATAATTCTTGAAATTCTTAGTATAGGCAGAAAATAATAATGAACGATAAACATTAGTATTATTGTGAAAAAAGCGTGGGGTGCTCGATATAAGAAAAATATAGCACAAAGCGTACCATGCTTTTTCACAATAATACTAATGTTTATCGTTCATTATTATTTTCTGCCTATATTAAGAATTTCAAGAATTATTTTAAACTATATTTATTTTCTGCTTTTTAGTTTGATTAATTATTAAAGCATGTTTTTTAGTTTTTTTTTAACTATTTTATTATTAAGAAAAACTCTTTTTTGAGTAGAGATAGTCATAGAGAGGTCCGGAGTAGAGATAGAATACTATCACTAATTTAACAATGACTTTTTAAAATGGCTAGATTTAAAGCAGTGGATCCATTTTTTTTAATTGCTAGATTCAAAGCATTGGATCCACAAACCCGAACAATCCCGCTCGGCCAACGGACCAACTGATAGCGAAAGAATGTACCAACACTATTAGGCCGAGTGCTCGAGCCGGAAAGTAGGTAGATAGTACGCATGCGCATACGGTGAGCTCTATCTCTCTCACTCTCATACAAAGGATCTGTAAGGAAATGATTTAATTCCGGCGATCTTGATCAGGATAATGAGATAAACTTATCAAATTATTGTATTGTCAGCGGTTCTTGATAAGTCTACAGAATTTAAATTAAATCTGATCGTTTAAAGTGGGTCAAAATCGGGTTTAAAGAAGTGGGTTACAAACAAACAACCAAACATACAGGTGAAGCTAATAAAAGCGTGTTAAAAATGGGGCAGTTTTTCAATGGTATAGGCAGTGGCGTAACTAGGGGGGACCAGGGGGGGGGGCCGGCCCCATACAGAGGTCTGCCTGCCCCCCCCCCCCCAGAATCCACGAGAAACAAACTTATTCTGCCAGACCACCCAAATGCGAACGATAAGTCAAACGACAAATTGATTAATTGAATTTTTTTTAAATATTATATTTTTCAAGTTAATCTTTAAATTTACTGAAAAAAAATATTATGTAGTTCTTTGGAGGAAGGAATCGTAAACCTTAACCTAACCTTATTAAATTATTTGTTTTAATTATCTTAAATTATATGATAAAATTCTGAGTCTGAGTATTTAAAGCTCAATTTAATTAAAGTTAAGATATTTATTTGTATTTTTATCTTTATGTAGGTATGCCTTTTTTTATATTTTTATTTTTTGCTATTGACTATGACTAGGAGGTAGGGCATCAGTTAAACTGTAAAGAGTATCAGAAGTCAAGGTTTTGGACATGGAACAGCACTGGAGAAAATGAAAATTTAAAGAAGCAGGTTTTATTAATCAAAATACCAATATATTTAGTAAACCAAGTATATATATCCCCAATATCTGGAAGCCTCTTCTTGCCCAAAACCAACAGATTAAACTTCATTCTCCAATAAGCACGTAGGCGGAGTCATGAAGCTTCATTGCACATGGGTAGTATTTAAGACAGTAGCCTTAGAATTATAATTTAGTTTACACTTAAAAACGGTTAGAGATACTAACTAACTGAAACGTTGTGTTAAGTAACAAAATAAAGACAATGGAAATTACTCCAGTACGTGGGTATCAAAAACGAGTGTTTGAATGCAAAAGGTGGGGTAGTAGCGATTTTGTAGTATGTTGTTAGGCTTGGGGCCCTAATGAAAAATCCAAGTTTTCGACCTCGAGGCGCATGCGTTCGAGGCGCCATCTTGGATTGTAGGTACAACAATTTGGTTTTTTGATAATAACTCAAAAACAGTGGCTTTCACGAGAAAATATATTCTTTATAAATTTAAAGAGGATAATATTGCCTAAATTTTTTGTAGAAAAATGTTTTCTGTAGCACACATATGTTAGGAGTTACAGCTCCGTGAAGTTGCACTATTTGAAAAAAAAGTATTATATTTCGGTTATTTGGCTTTATTTAGCACCAGCCGAAAGTTCTATCTACTTTCCGTAAACCTGGAAGAGGAAAAACTGCTGAGAGGTTATATTCAGCAAGTAGCCTCAAATACCAAGAAGCAACCAAGCACATTCTGTTCTTGCATACCTTCATGGTTGCGACCCTACGTCATCCGTATTCAATCAGGAAAAAACTACAGGACACCGACAACAACCAATCCGGACCATCGAAACGCACCAAAATGTAGTAGAAATTAATTTTTGTAACGCTCTAAAATCATAATTTACTATTCTTAAATTTAAAAAGAAAATGCGATATACTTTTCTTTCAAATAGTGCAACTTCACGGAGCTGTAACTCCTAACATATGTGTGCTACAAAAAAAAATCTACAAAAAAATGTAGTAAATTTTATCCTCTTTAACTTTGTATAAAACATCTTTTGTCGTAAAAGCCACCGTTTTTAAGTTATTATCAAAACACCAAATTTTTGTACCTAAAATCCAAGATGGCGGCTCGAGCGCATGCGCTTCGAGGTCGAAAACTTGGATTTTTTCAATAGGGCCCCAAGCCTAACAACATACTAAAAAATCGCTACTACAACACCTTTTGCATTCAAAAAACCCCCACGTCCTGGACAAGTCCGACAAGGTAATTTTTTTGATATTACTTTATTGTCTACCATCTACCACCATCAAACAAATAATATTGTATACTTATGTTTAAGTGTCCCTAAAGACACTAAAACTCCCTTACCAGTTTATAGAAAAAACTGCTTACCCTGCATCATGTTGGTATTATTAATTTCCTCTTTTTTCTTCGGTACTTGGTTGTTAAAATTAATAGAGCTACATAATGAGAGTCCTGGGCATTGCCGCTATGCTCTTACGAAGATTACTGTACATAAACTTTTGCTACTGATATTTCCCGACTGTGGTCAGTTAATTAAAAAATGTGCGTCCCGAGCTGCCTAATTGAATTCCTTCCTGCTAGAGGAAAAAAATTACTAAATATTTATTAAAAATTTAATGCTTTCTCTTTTGGTATTACATTTGTAAATGAAATAACGTAGGGGTTGGTAGATAATAAAAAAAAATACGTTTTGATGTACACGGAGGAAATTTGCAGCAATTTTGTTAAGAAAAAAAATGTATCTTCTCAATGCGACGCATTTGTTTCCCAGTAAAGTGCCTTATCTACAGTTAAGAAAGCAGAACAGCGTCCCCAAAAACAAGACGTTGGTGGGGGTTCGTAGCGATCGGCAATCGCCGCGCGCCGTGGTCTTAGTTTCAACGTATTTGTTGCGCAGTACCTTTGTACCTGCTTCAATTAATTTATTTTTCAACTACAGTATTGATTTTTGGTGGTATTAACCGTAGCAAACAAATATTATTATGATTAATGACAAGTTTCATTACAACTGCCAGTCGGAACTAATACAGTGTGTCCCCGGATGTAGTTGACAAGAGGAAAAAAATCTTCGTTATTGATTTTACGACGAAAAGTTATTCTTTATAAAAAATTCTGCTTGTCGAGAAAATTAATTTACCATATCAAAATTTTAGATCAGATGTATGTATGTTGATAAATTAAGAAAATATGAAAATGCTTTAAGTGAGAAGTACCATTATTTATTATTTCCGACAAAATGTTTATGAAACAAAGTTGTTTATAACCCAAAATAAAGCCTAAATACAAAATTTGAAATCTGAATTCTAATTTTTGTTTTTTATTTTTTACAATAGAATTTATGAACATTCAGAATGTACAATTGTGGAAAAAGTTATTATTCTACATATGTATTATCCTCCTCCGACCTGCACATATTTCTCCAAATTAGAAATAAATTAAATAAATAGGTCAGCACTCTCAGGTTTTCATTTTAAATTTTCACAAATTCTATTGTAAAAATTAAAAAAAAAAATTGAATTCAGATTTCACAATTTGTATTTAGGCTTTATTTTGGATTATAAACATCTTTGTTTCATAAACATGTTGTCTAAAGTAATAAATAATGGTAATGGTATAATAAAGATCTTTTTCCTCTTGTCAACTCCATCCGGGGACACACTGTATAACACTAGGTTACATTCCCAATAAAACTTGATAATTACTGTGAGTATTCAGAGCAATAGGTAATGGCTATAAACCATTCAATTGGCTAAATTATCGTGATATTATCACTCCACAACGATCTAGCAATTTTCCAAGAAATTCAGGTATAAATTCATAAAGAAATTTACTAAGAACTTTACAGATGTTAAAACCGCTTTAAGAGTTTTATTACTTTAAAGAAAACATGACACATGATTGGTAATAGTTATTTACATTACTAGATGTGAAAGTTAATCTTTTGGTGTGAGGAGGTTTTTGAATTGCCGAGGCCAAGCCGTGGTGATTTAATACCTCCGACCACCAAAAAAGGCTGTCGCATCGTGTAATGTATTAAATTTTTTCTACTACCTACTGTTCAATATATTATTAAGTAATAAACATTGATTTTATTTAAATTAAAATGATAAAATAAGTTTT
Organism: Polydrusus pterygomalis; assembly: GCA_963969555.1. NCBI lineage: Eukaryota > Metazoa > Arthropoda > Insecta > Coleoptera > Curculionidae > Polydrusus > Polydrusus pterygomalis. Next base: position 17,461,438 of record OZ018383.1, read on the forward strand.
ATTTCCATCTATAAAATAATCCATGACAACTAGTTATTTGAGTACTGTCAGAGTCTGTCAGTTCGATTTTTTTGCCCTGGTACCGAAAGTAATACCTAACGTAGCTAGCAACGCTACTTTACATAGCTAGCAACGTATAATATTCAGGTAACTCGAATGTTTACTTTCGTTATCTGTCGTGTTGCTAGGGCCCGAAAGTTAACTTATCTATACAGCAGTGGCGGCTCGTGCCATTTTAGTGAAGTAGGGCCAGGTAAACCGTTAGCGCCGCAGGCAAAAAAATGTTGGGTGCCACGCCCTTTTTGTTAATAGTTCTTGCTTTTAAAGTAGGAAAAATAAGCAAAAAGGCACCTAATTTAATTTATGAATTTACAATCATATCTTGAATATATCTAAACACGATAACAAATTGAAACACACAAGCAATGTCAGTGGTTTCATCTGCGATAACAGCGATAAACGGAGAGTCCTTTATTTCTTTTATGACTTCATCATGATACACATCTAACATACAGTCCAGAAGTTCATTTTGTAGGGGTTTTGATGTTCCTTTAAATACTTTCGATTTTTCAATATGATCTTTAAGAGTTTTGTCTAATTCTGAGCTGAAATTTATTAATTCACGAAATATGCCCCTATTTTCCGACGTCTCTTTTTCGTCATGACCTCTCAAAGCCAACTCAAATGCACCACAAAACCGAACGCAGTTTATAATTTGGTTTAATATGTATCTGTTTTTATCAATTTGTTCGTTTTTCTTCATTATTTCATTGCGATATGCAGAATTTAATTGAGTTTTAATGTTAATTTTACCAAGCATACTGAAATTAAATATATTGTTTAAATGTACCTTCGATTTTTCATGTGTCTTCATTTTGTCCCAGAAATGGACCAAATCATCTGTACCTTTTTGGGACCAAGTTTGCTTCCCACCAAATAAAACACACATAAAACAAAATAGTCTATTAGATTCATCACAACCGCACACCCAAGTATGTTTTCCATAAAGTTTTCTTTAAAAATCTAATAGTATTCATTATAATACTTATGTATTTCTAAAATAAAAAGTTCAGCCGGCCGAACCAAAACAAATCGAGACGCGACGCGAACATCAGCTGTTTGCTGTTTGAAACGTCTAACATCAAACGGTCAAACGAAGAGAGCCTGGCTACCCGCCGGGATTTTTGCCTGCTTGCATTCAAGGTAATTTTTCAACGTTTTTTATTGAGGTGATGGCGTTTCGTCACCTCCCGTGTGCCTCGTCGCGCTTGGCGCGGAAGCTACGTTACCGTTTTACGCATAATCGCTTCCTTTTAGATGGAAATTTGCACCCGACTGTGTTCCATTTTTAAATTATTTTGCTAATTGCTTTAAAAACGAGAATATTAATTTTAATAGGTTTTGGTAATTTGTAAAGGGCAGGACGCTAGACAGGAGGGCAGGTAGTGCCATGGCACTGTGGCTCTACCCCACGAGCCGCCACTGCTATACAGTAGTAGAAAAAAATGATGACAATCAGCACAAATCACGGGTCAAGGTAACTTTGCGTCAACTAATATTATTTGACCTACTAAAACGACCATGCGTATTTATTTTGTTTACAAATCCAGTGACGCGTATCAAAAGATAGGGCCAAATTAAAAAGTTATAACAATAACTTAGTGCAAAATACCCCAATTGACAATTGGACCCCTAAAAAGTGACAGTTTCCATTAAATTAACTTAATTTTGTTACCTGGGGATTACTGGCTGATGAAAAAACACAACGAAAATGTGTTTAAAAAAATAAGTTGTTTACAACCTAACAAATTTTTTATATTAAAAAAAATGTGGTAAGAAGCTTTCTAAAAATTACTGGAGCTTATAATTTGAAACCATCAGCGTTTCTTTCGTTACCAGACAAGGGATGAAGGTATAAAGAGGAATTATAAACGTAAACACAGTTTTATAATTGAGAATATTGGCCAAAGTTAGAAAAACAAATTTTAATGCAACAACAGCGTGACCTAAATTTAAAATTAATATTGAGATTAGTACAAATATTTAAGTATTTGTTTTACGAAATTAGCTTTTAGATAGAGGACTAGTCAGTTAATTGTATTTCCTTAAAAGCCTTTTACAAAATTTTTGTTGTTCCCCAGGCATATCATACACCGACAAAAAAGCCTTTTATTCCTTATAAGAATTCACATACTCTTTATACAACTGTTATACTATACTATTTGTGATAGCAACGCGCTTTCCTACTGTAAAACAACGAAAATTGCTAGACCGTTGTGTAGTAGTGATAATATCACGGTAATTTAGCCAATAGGAAATAGGAGTTAATGCTAACATAGAATGGTTTATAGCCATTATTGCTCTGAATAGTCACAGTATTTATCAAGTTCTATTGAGGGTGTAATTTGGTTTTATACAGGGTGTCTCTAAAGAATGGAATATCGCAAATATCTCCTTAATCAATGCATTGTCATGAAAACGCTCGGACACGTCGATTTTATTTTTATTTTTTACACATTTCAAAAATATTTGTTTCTATACAGGTTGTCCCACAAAAGCCTGGGACACGACAACTTCGTTTTTTCAAATGAAATACCACAATTTTTTTAACATTTTTGTGTTTTACGGGAAATTCTACACAGATTCCATGTAACATAGTATGATGGCAAATATAATACAAGGTGTAAAAAATTACTTTAAACAAAATTCAAAAAATAACTTTGAAAATTATATTTAAACTAGTGAAACAAAGCATTCGGCTTTAGCAGATGTTCGAAATGGCCCCCGTGGACTATTTGGCAATATCCTAATCTCTCATAGAAATGTTGTACGGTATGTTGTACGATTTCTGGCGATATGTTCCTCGTAACTTGGCGAATTCGAAATCAGATCGTCGATATTCTGCGGTTGGTGTTGATATACCCTTTCTTTTCAGTATCCCCAAGCAAAATAGTCTAGTGAGGTAAGGTCGGGTGACCTAGGCGGCCACTCCACCGCCCCGCTCCTTCCAATCCACCTGTTTGGAAAGATTGTGTTCAGATATTCCCAAACTGCATGCCCATAATGAGGCGGGGGCACTGCTTGCTGTAGCCATATCTGTTGTCCAGGAATATCTGGATCGTGATCATTTGGAAAAATAACTGCCAGAGAAGGAATTAATTCAAATGTTGGAAAATCCAAATATCTCTCGGCCGTTAGTGTTTGTTGAAAAAAATAAGGTCCCAACATCCTGTTGTTAATGATCCCCATCCAAACATTTACTTTCTGCCGATATTGTGTGTTGTTTTCTAAGATCCAATGTGGATTAGTCTGAGCCCAATAACGATAATTTTGCTTATTAACGTTTCCATTAAGACAAAAAGTTGCTTCATCGGTAAATGGGATGCCTTCTAAGAGATTTGGATTTTGATCGCACAATTCCATCATGTGCTCACAAAAATTCAGGCGCCGCACTGGATCATAATCGAAAAGCTTTTGCACGTAATTCACTTTATACGGGTGAATTTTTTCTCTTTTAAAAAATCTGTGAATTGAACTTCTGTGCGATTCATTGTTTCTTGATAATAAATTAACTGACAATAGAGACACAATCGCAAAAGTTCTTCATGCAGAGTTTGGAGACGCACCAAAGAAGCAAAGCTTTGAATGTACTAAAAATCATTATCAAGCAAAATATAAGGTACGACAATTTAAACCAAATAATAAATTATCAAATACAAAGTGTCACCATTGCGGCAGGAAAGGTCACTTCAAGAAAAATTGTTTCTTTTACAAGGAAACAATCTAGCATCAAAATTTTCACAGAAACCGAACTGTTCAAAATATAGAAGTATTACATCAGCATTCTACATCAAATGACAATCCGTCTGTTTTGCTTTTATGGCAGGAAATTTTGAATTTGAGAAAGATAGTAATAAAATTAATTTTCTACTGGATTCTGGCGCATCCGACCACCTTGCCAACAGAGATGATTTAATTGACAAAGCCACTACCAGCAGCTAAATTTCAAGAATTTAGAGCAGGACTAGGGCTTGTAGAAATAAGTAACTAAATGGTCTGATTGGGTTTTTCTGGGTTTCCCCAATCCTAGCAACAAATGTTGGATCATTATTGTCATTACCCCAGAAAACACTAAGAAAGCATGGTTATTGAGATACTGCTATATCATGAGTATAGTTTAGATTAGAATGTACTTTGTTCTTATATAGGTTGATTATATATAAGTTTGGATTTAATTTTTTTTAGATTATTAATTAATTTTTGAAGGGACGTGTTAGAATATAGCGTCACCAATATGTGTAAAGGCAAAAACCTAATCAATGAGTCTTTGTTGTCTCAAAACTGTATCCTATACGAGGCACAGTGTAACCAAATCGTCGCATTTCTAACGAAGGGACCTAACTAGCATTTGGCAAATTTTACAGGAGAGCTAAAAAACGAAAATGAGTTGGGTTTAAGACAACGCAGTCGATTTAGCTTTGAAGCTATAAATTTCTTTCTTTTGTATTTAGTTAGCTAATATAGCTTACAATAAGTCAATGATAGTGTCACCTATAAGAAGTTACACATAGTTTGTATTTTTGGTTATGTTTGTAGATATGCCACTACGTGAGAAATATTTGTCGGGTTATGTTAGTTAAGCCGCAGTTCTGCAAACTTTTAGAAATTTATAAATTGAAATTAATACAAGTGGCTCGCAGTGAAGTAAAAATTTACATCCTATTGAATAATAAAACAACAGTAATTTTTGTATTAAACTTTAATTAAAATAAACAAAACCATAAAACGTTGGGTTTGCAAAACCAAGAGCTCTTTAATTTATTAGTATTAGGTTTAATTTTATAATTAAAAAAAAACGATCGTAAGTAACTAATTTTCTTCATGGGGTAAGGTTTTATAAAACTGTTGAATATCGGGCAGACGAATCACTGGCGTAAGGCTTTCATATAGGGAAACTAAATCATTGTATTTTTTTTCGGTAAGTTAAACAGGCCCTTTATTTTAATGGTTGAACCTTTGATTTCCTTATGTTTATTTTTAGTCTTTCAAGTTCTATGGCATCATAATTATCATCCCAGTGACTGAACTTAAAAAAAAGTTTCGTGGGTTAATCTTTTGTAACCATAAACTCTCTCATTTCCGTGCATTTGACATTTTGACCTCTTTCGCTCATTCTAACAGAGAGTATTCTTAATTCTTGCGATATTTTCTTAAAATCAATAAAGTCTAAAGAATTCATGGGCTCTACTAAATAAGGTTGCTTTCGTCTTGCTAATTTCATATGTAACTGTAAGGGTTCAAATATATCCCCAGCTCCAGATATTGCCGTATGGATCGCGCTGTGGACAGAGTCTCCTTCACTTTGTCCGTGATTGGACTCAAAAAATCTTAAAGAAAATAAAAGAATACACGACAAAATAAAAACAAATACCAATACCAATATTTAAACACTGCAGAAATAAAACAAACACTGCTCTCTTCCTTAATAGCTCTCGACAACTGAACCTGTAATAAGTGAATAGTTTTTCTCAGGAATAGACCTGTCTAAAAATTGGTCTGTTCGTGTTATTATTAAATTATGATATTTTAGGAGGAACCTAACACACGAAGAGACCTAACTTTAGATAGGTCGATACGTGTGAATATTATGTTGGGTTTATGCAGATAGTCCGTATGTATTTTAATTTGTGCAGGTCCTACCATCAGACATGGAGATATGACACTTTGTGAGACAAAAGAGTTACATGAGAACAGTTAGACCCCAAAATATCTCTATTTTTACAAATATGTTAGTTAGGTCACTTCGTGAGAAGGGCGACGAAATATAAGCACATAAATATTCTTAAGTATCAAAATAATTACGTAAGTCTTTAGAGCGTTTGTTTGGTTTCTCTAGAAAGATATAGTAGTATTATACTGGCGTGCTTTCCGAGTGGTTCTTATAATAAGACAAATAGACGTTTTTAAAACTTTAATCTTTAATTTGATTTTCCATAGCCTATTTCCTATAGTAGGTTAATTACTATAAGCTCTATAATACTAATTTTATTATTGATACTGGCGCCGAGGCTTCAGAATCGTTTCAATGTATAGGCCTTAGCGAACTGATCCCCTGCACAATGACAGCGTTTACATATTGGTTTTTAGAGCAGATCGTACTAATCAAATATACCACTTTCCATTTCCAAGTACATATAGTGATAGTTGGTAATATACATTGTCTAATGGTTTCGCCGATTTTAAGATATTTATGAGGAAGCTACAGTAGTACGTATATAGTCAGGTATGTGAAACTCAGGGAGCTCTATTGATTGCACGTTAAGGCATGTTGTCCAAAGTTTAACTAACTGAAAGATTAAGTAGGGATCTCCTGAATTAAAGGACTGATGACTTCAATTCATTCCGATGTATATATTATTATGTGGAAAGGAATGTTCAACACGGAAACTGTGCCCAGACTAATATCTTCCTGCTATAATTTATTGCGTTTCGAAACAAAGTTAAAACTATACATACACCACATTTAACTGACGTTACCCAAACGTAAAATGGGGTAGGCAATAGGGGTAATCGCTAGAACGGATACTTGTCAGACTTCAAGCATCTCCTTTTTTATTACTAACTACCGTGCGAGCAAAAATTATTTGCATCAAAGAGGGCTTGGATTAAAAAACGTAGGGCTTGGTTAAGATCACAATTATATGGGAACGATATATCGAACCAAATCTAGGTTAAAATTATGTCAAATTCATATTATGATAATAATATGATATGCCAAACTAATGAGTAATAAAAATAAGTAGACAAATACAAATTTATTTTTGTTGTTTACAAAATTAACAAAGTAAGAATATACAGAAAAAAAAAGAAAAATAATTACATAAATTGCCGAAATTGGCCACCGCCATGCTCCCAGCATAAATTCACACGTCTCTTCTTATTTTCGAAAGTGTTGACCATTGAGAGTATTTCCTGCGTCTTTCAAAATCTGCGGCTTGTATTTCTTGGAATACTTGCACTTTATAAGGAAATAAATTTATCTGCTTATTAAGAATAGTCCTGCATGTTCCATAAGATCGTCCCACTTCTTGGGACAGGCGTCTTATACAATTTGTTGGCATATTTTGCATTATTTCACGAACGTTTGAATTGCCACTCACCATTTACTCTAACCCCGTTTCGAAAATACGCTTCAACCATGAATGTTTTGAATTGTTCCGTAAAGCCAATTGTGTGAATTGTTCAAGAAATTGGAAAAATTGGCGATGAATCAAATTATTTGTAACGACTGTCAAAGATGACGGAATAACTGATTGATTGTTAATTCAGGTAGTTACTAACACCCAACAGGTATTAAGCTCTACGGCTAAGCATTACGTCCTTAGATACAAGGTCCTCTTTCATGCAAATAATTTTTGCTCGCACGGTACCAGTGTAATATTTCCACCTATATTTCTTTAGTGTGAGAATCGGTTACTATCGGATTCATTCAATCGACTTGAACCACACGACACACACTCAACGGATTTATATATTTTATATTTTTGTCGACGTGTCAACAACTTTGGCGAAATAAATAGCAAAAACCTGCTGCGCTAGCTCTCAGCTCGTTTGAATAATATATGAAATGGTTTAGAAATATATAATGGGCCCGGCCGACGTGTATCTGTACAAGCTGATACGCAAAAACTCAATCTCTATTCACGGGGATTTAAACTTGCATAGATTATACTCTTATTGGATGAATTGTGAAGACAAAAAAGAGTAAATGATTTACAATGCGTTAGGCAATATAAATGGTTTATTGGTTAATCAAGCTAGAAATACACCCGATTTGACGGTTAGAAAGGATGTAAAGTAGGTAAAATAGATCCTTACAAAAAACTTTTATCTAAATAAGCAAATTAAGGTAAAAATATTTCAATATGCTGATGGTGCTTGAAAGGAAATAAAAACTTAATGGCTGATCTTATTGCGATTACAAATCTGAGTTTCCTTAAAGAGATTATGCTACCATGCGAGCAAAAAATATTTGCATCAAAGAGGGCCTTGCCTCTAAGGACGTAATGCTTAGTCGTAGAGCTTAATACCTGTTGGGTATCAGTAACTACCTGAATTAAGAATCAATCAGTTATTCCGTCATCTTGGACAGTCGTTACAAGTAATTATTTGATTCATCGCTAATTTTTCCAATTTCTTGAACAATTCACACAATGGGTTTACGGAACTGCACAAAACACTCATGGTTGAAGCGTATTTTCGAAACGGGGTTAGAGTAAATGGTCAGTGGCAATACAATCCGGGTTTGTGTGTGGACGATTTTCACGAACATTTTCCTAACGTTGCTTTTATTGCTGGGGATTTTTATCATTGCCTGAAAAGAACCGTGGCTGTATTTAGGGAAACAGGTTCGATACAACACAAAAAAGGAGCAGGAAGACCATCTGTAAGAACAGAAGAACTTGTTGCAAACGTTGGTGAAATAATGCAAAATACGTCAACAAATTGTATAAGACGCCTGTCCCAAGAAGTGGGAAGATATTATGGAACATGCAGGACTATTCTTAAGAAGCAGCTAAATTTATTTCCTTATAAAGTACAAGCATTTCAAGAAATACAAGCCGCAGATTTTGAAAGACGCAGGAATTACTCTCAATGGTTTCCCCAAAATTTATTGGAAATAAATTATTTATTAGACCTGACATTTTGCTCGGATGAAGCCTGGTTCCACCTTCTTAATTTTGTAAACAACAAAAATAAATTTGTGTTTATCTACTTATTTTATTACTCATTACTTTGCCACATCATGTCATAATATGAATTTGACAAAATTTTAACCAATAGATTTTTATATATATCGTCCCCAGATTATTTTGATCTAAACCAAGCCCTACGTTTTTTAATCCAAGCCCTCTTTGATGCAAATAATTTTTGCTCGCACGGTATATTTCCTTGAGGAACTTGGTCTTTTGTAAACCTTAAGAAATACGGGTCAATGGTCCTGTGAGAAGTTTAAGTGCTTCAAACTATCTACCTCAAAAAATTACCTGAGAAAATAGTTACCTTTTAAAGTTAGAACTAACATTCAGTTTGTTCCGATTAGTTCGGGTGTCTTCTTTTTATGATTTTTCTAACAACCTCGCCACTTTTGCGTTAAAAAAAATAACTAGCTAAAATTGAATGTCAAATCAAAATGACGTTTCTTGATAACAACAAGTTAGCTTCATTTTTACTTATTCTGATCTTCACACAGTGCTCAGAGTCAGAAAATAGAACAAATTTATCAAGTCTGAGCTTAAACGAATCACTTATTACAAGTGCAACAGTAACATCAACTCAAAACAAATCGACTGCCTCAATAACAAAAGACGATGAAGATGAGGAAAATTCCACATTCAATGAATCATATTCTACCTTCGTTTCTAAAACAACCCATGTGAATCACGATTTAAATGAAGTTTTAGGTAGTGACGAACGACCATGGTGGTTTAAAGATGCTATTAAGGATATTGCGTATTATTTAAGAGCCTATAAGTTTAACGAGTATGATCGAAGATATAACAGAAATGGATCAAAAGTAGAAAGGTACATTTATAGTTACTTACAGGCCAGGGTGCTCTTGACGGTGTCCATCTTTTCTGCTATGCCCAGCAATTCATTTTTCAATTTACTTTGCATTTGAATCTTATTAATGCCAACACGTGTGACCCACAATAAAACTCACCATGCACTGAACGGCACAATAGAATGAACTGAGTAAGGATATTTAGGTTGACGCGGGCAAGGGGCTGGAATATTTTATTTAGTTCATACATCTCTTTGTCTGTAGCTGTAGGTTTTTTACCATTTTATTTATTTAAAGTTCCTTATTAAAAGCACAAGAAAATTTGAGTATTTTTAGTGAGTAAATAATTTCCATAATCTATTTGAGGTTAATCTGCTTGTCTGTGGGACCTTTGCCGCCACAATAATTAAATTACAAATGAATAGCCGAATCCTTTATATACAAAGTCTGGCTCATAAATACATAAAGATAAATTGAATGGTAAATTACAAGTGTTATCATATATATCAAGTATAATAATATCGATCGAATAGGGGCATATCGAGGGCCATCGACAATGCGTGAGTTATGCCAAGTATTTAATTTAATATGAGTTAAATAGTTTATGTCATTAGTTTTCTTATTTAAGTAGAGTTCCTGCTTAAACTAATAGAATATTTATTATTTGGTTGCCATAATAATTAAGGAAGTATAACTGCCATTCTCACATCCTAAGCGCCATTGATTTTTTAACGGTAGTTTTACTGTTTGAAGGTGGGAGACAATGAAGTATTATCAAAAAAATTGTCGGACTTCCAATGTCTTTTTTTTTGTTACTTAACACAACGTTTCGGTTAGTTAGTATCTCTAACCGTTTTCAAGTGTAAACTAAATTATAATTTTAAGGCTACAGTCTTAAATACTATCCATGAGCAATGAAGCTTGATGACTCCGCCTACCTGCTTATTGCGTGAGTGTGAAGTTTAAGCCGTTGGTTTTGGACAAAAAAATGTTTCCAGATATTGGGGATATCTATACTTGGTTTACTAAATATATGGGTATTTTGATTCATAAAAGCTGCTTCTTTGAATTTTCGTTTTCTCCAGTGCTGTTCCGTGTCCAAAACCTTGGCTTCTGACCACTGTATATTGTTTCTCCAATGTTCGATTCGCCACACTCGCAAGGGATTTGATAGATACAATTGAAGGGTCGAGTGGATCAAGGGGGTAACTAACATTTTGTTAAAAAATGAGTTACTGTTGTGGATAAAGGTTATAAGTGACGTTCTTTCACATGCAATCAAAGGAATTTAAAATATCGCATAAACTTGAAAAATAGCAATGGATGAAGGAGGTAAATTAACTTGTTTTTTTAATATTTATGCATGATGGAGGTAAGTAACAAAACTTACCTCCTTTATCCACTTATTTAAGTATTTACCTCCTTTATCCATAAATGTTTTCCAGGGTAATAAATTTATTGTTTGAAAACTCAAGTACCTTTTGTAAAGGAATCATGCCGTTGGTAGTACGAGGAAATAATCAGGAATATATATTATAATGTTAAATGAAAAAAATATATATTTTAAGATAAAAATATTCACTTTTTGTAACCTTCTTCTATTCTTAACTTCTATTTTTTATATCATTTTTGTGAATTAAGGAGGTAACTTCAGTTTTTTGAAAAATTAGAAGGTATGTAAAAAATATTACTTACTTTTAACAATAACTTATTATATTAACAATATTCTTTGTTCTAGTAAAAAAACTTTAAAGCTAATTTTCTCAGTTTTATAATTTTGCTAGTTACCTCCTTTATCCACTCAAACCTTCAATTGTGTTTTCATTACGGGGGAGGGGAGGGGGGGTTACTTTTGTAAAAAAGCTTCTAAGCGTATTTCAGGATTTAAAGGCTGTTTTGATATTATAGTTTTTGATTTTGTGGAAGTAGTCCATCTCTCAGTGGAGTGATATTATAAGGGAAAATAATAACACACAGTCTGCTCCACTAGTTTAATCGAAGAATTCAAAAAATCCTTAGACCGTACATGTTTCGAAGGAAAAAACCTTCATCTTCAGCGGTATATTGTTAATTGGTTACATGAAGATAAACCCTGACATTCTGTCCCTCGGTTTTCTCAACTACCAAACAATGTCAGGGTTTATCTTCATGTAACCAATTAACAATATACCGCTGAAGATGAAGGTTTTTGCCTTCGAAACATGTCTAAGGATTTTTTGAATTCTTCGATTAAACTAGTGGAGCAGACTGTGTGTTATTATTTTCCCTTATAGTTTTTGGTTATCCTTCTAAACTTTTCAGAAATCCCCTTAACATAAGGTATTGTAAGCAATGCTTGCTCTTCTTTCGTTTCTGAATTAGTTTTTACTTCGCGGTTTTTAAGTTCTAAGATGGTATTAGTTACAAAGATTTCAGGGTAACTATTCTGTTTTAAATCTTCTTTGATATTTAAAATTTCAATATTAAGTTCTTCCGGATTGTTGCAAACATTAGATGCTCTGTGATAAAGGGTTCGAATTATGCCCTGTTTTATGGAGTTTGAATGATTCGATCCGTGATTTAGGTATTGCCCCTTGTGAGTGGGTTTCCTGTACACTAAAGTTTTAATGTTTTCAGCACTTCGTTTCACGAGAACATCGAGAAAAGGTAGAGTGGAATGTTTTTCTGTTCCCATGATAAATTTAATGGATTGTCTTATACTATTAATGCAACGAAGAGCTGATACGGTTTTTGGAACATATTAATAGTATTAATAATATGTTCCAAAAACCGTATCAGCTCTTCGTTGCTGTCTGTCCAGATAATAAAGGTATCATCAACATATCTAAGCCAAAGTTTAGGTTTAATCTTGGCAGTGTTAATAGCGTGTGACTCAAACCATTCCATATACACTGTACACTACTGTACAGGTTACCCACCACCGGAGAGAGAGATAAACACATTGGAAGATCGTCACTCTGGGCATTGAACCAAACCCGAAACATTGTGTTAAGTAACAAAACAAAGACAATGAAAGTCATTCAAGAATTTTTTTGGTAGTTTTACTTATTAACGATTCTTAAAACACTTATTTTTGCAAAATATTGTAATCATTTTTCAAAGTGATAAAAAAAGTTAACTCTTAGATTTTATTCGTCTGCTGTGAAACTGACTTTCACAGCATGACGGTGTTTGGTGCCAAAAATCCGCAGTAAACCCGTGAAAACGAAGTCGGTAATTTACATTTTTAAAATTAAAATTCACTCCCGCACAAAAAAAGCTTACATGAGCTTTAAACTACTTGAAAAAAGTTGGTCAACTCTCCGAAGCACATTAAGTTCAAATTAAAATTCAGCTTGTCGCATCTGAACTTTTTAATAAGTGAGTTCCTACATATTAAATATGATGGACGGCCTGAAAACTGAACTTTTATGAGATTAACGGTTTTATATAATATTTGCAAAAGTTTTGTGATACATTTTATCTTTGCTTGTCTGTTTACCCCCTTTATATAAATGTCATGTGTAGCTCAAAAATACTTGTGTCTGTTAAAGGTTGGAGAATGATGTTTCTTAAATGATTAATGAGTTTTGGACTGCATTGTCTTTATACCTTTGAATGTATTGATATGATGGCCATTAATCCTTGTTTTGAGTGGTCTTCGTGTCTCACCGACATAAGATTAACAGTACTCACAGGGGATGCGGTAAATACAGTATTTCTGTCTTCTTGGCTTGTAGGTTTTGTCTTTGTCAGGTGGCTCCTTAGGGTGTCCCCCGAGCTGAATATTGTATTGCTGTTATATCATTGTTCTTGTCTTCTTATTCTCTTAAATACTCCTGTGACAGTTAGTTACTTTGCTTATTTACCATTCATATGAAGGTGACTGGAGATACATAACAGTTGAAACGAAAAATACTTGTTGTGAAAGTGTCACGGGGGGTAGTTTTTGGCGCGTCCAAGTGGTTGACGCCTGGGTTCCCCCGCGTAACCCTTTGGCCGGGCCATACCCCCCGTGACACTTTTCTATTGAATCATCAAAATTTCGTTAAAAATAAATACTTTTTTGTAATCCGTAGTAAACCAAATGAGCTATATTAGAGAATAAATGTTAAGATACTTTTCTGATTAAATAGGTACAATTTATTTCAGGACCAATTTTAAATATTTTCCCAAGCCTCCCTTACGGGCTCTGCATTGGGAAGTTCACAAGTACTGCGACTCTTCGTTTCTACACTGTGTTGACTACTTAAGAAAAAAACTAAAGCATGTAGCTTTAAAAAGACAGGTCGGTAAATATTTGCTTTAAATTACTTTGTGTTATAAACTTCTTTTAATTGAATAAGGTATCAACAACTAGAATTGATATGAATAATTAATATTAAAAAACATGACCCCAAACCTTAATGGGGCTTTTATGTAATTAAAAATTTGATGTGTAAAGGAAACATAATATGAAATTGATGAAAATTAAAACATACTGAGTATGTGAGAAGGCAGTAAATGGGGTCTAAACCAACCAAATAAACTGAGGAAGAAGAAAAAACCTTTCTAAAAAGAAGGTGTCGAAAATTGTTTAAAATTTTTTAAAAAACATTTTAAGCATGTGTCATAAGACATTGTGCGGGGAAAATTAGACGTAATTATTAAGGTAATGAATATTATATTCAAGAGAAGTGTTTAGTGGGGTACTGAGGTTTCAAGCTCAGTAACCCCGCAGGAGTATAATTTAAAACTAGTAAAGTTTATTAAAAAATTGCACATTTAAAAAAAAATCCACGTGATGTGAACAACTTCTTTTTCCTCTAATTTTTTTAAAATGTGCAACTTTATAATAAACTTTACTAGTTTTAAATTAAACTCCTGCGGGGTTACTGAGCTTGAAACCTCAGTACCCCACTAAACACTTCTCTTATATATAATATTGATTACCCTAATAATTACGTCTAATTTTCCCCGCACAATGTCTTATAGACACATACTTAAAATGTTTTTTAAAAAATTTTAAACAATCTTCGACACCTTCTTTTTAGAAAGGTTTTTTCTTCTTCCCCAGTTTATTTGGTTGGTTTAGACCCCATTTACTGCCTTCTTACATACTCAGTATGTTTTAATTTTCATCAATTTCTTTATATTATGTTTCTTTTACAAATCAAATTTTTAATTACATAAAAGCTCCATTAAGGTTCTGCACCATTATCTATTCTGCTTAAACCATCAGCACCAAATATATTTTCTGTCTCTTGATGACGAACGTTTCTAAGTTCGAAACATGTAGATACCCTTATTGAATATTCTTATTCTATTAAACTTTGTGAGTTTTTTCTTTCTTTCCCAAATTTACTTTCGTTATAATTAAGGATGATACTTCCGTCGTTGTGCAAGAAAATAAATGGGGACTCAACGAAACACAGAAGATGAGTCAAGTTGATATGGAGTGTAGGAGGATGAGGAATGTAGACGATCAAGTTGCGCCACCATTTGAAGGTAGCTAGAGGAATGCCTTATTCGGAACACTTTCCATATAACCTGATAATAGGTTAAGGTTGCCTATATTGGACCAATTTCCAGATTTCTTATCATAGATCCTGATAATAACGCAAAATCGATCTTGATGCTATACCCTAGTATACTTTAGTATGTTGTTCAACTGCAGGATTTTTTGCAGAATTTTATTTCAAAGTATCTATGATATACCAGGCTATAAAAAAACCTCTGCAAGTGGTTCAATATAGGAAACCGGTTGCCTAAATTGCACCTGGGGGTTCCAAAATTGGACCACATGATTTAAATCGGAAGCTTAGGTGTTAAATAAATAAATAAAAAATAAAATTGTTGGTATAGGAAGTTTTATACTTATATTTCAAAAAAACATCAAATTTACAATCAAAATTTCGGTAGAAGACATCCTAATGCAAAAAAAGTACCTATTAATTTCCTATATTGGACCAGTCATAGTTTCATTTTTTAACTCAAAGAAAAAATATTTTAGCAATATTGAAATGGTGTTAGTTCATGGCATTAACTTACTTAAAGAGAAAAATTATTTTTGCACAATTTGGAAAAATTGCCTAAATTAGGCCGGTTCAATTTTGGCAATCACCCAGTGGTCCAATTTAAGCAACTACCACGTGTTTTACAAAACCGCCCAGGAAAGAAACAAGAAAAAACAAATATAGCATGGTAATAGGAGAAATAGAAAAACTTACTTGATAACTTCCATAAAAAATATTTTGCTTAGAGTTTTATGGTTCTAAGGTAAATTCTTAGAAAAATCCTAAAAATTTTACATTAAAATTGTGGAAATTACGTTTTGCTCTGTACACGCAAAGCACTAACGGCCAACTAGTTGAGTTTGTTGCCGATCAAAGGTTCTGGGTGGAAGTATGTTACAGTGTTGCCAGATGATATGGCACTTGTTTAGTTTCGGAGAAATGTACTGTGGTCCAATTTAGGTAGCGGTTCAATATAGGCAACCTTCCCCTATCATATTATGTCCTCTATCCTCTAGTTAATGTCAAATAAAATGGAGTCGAGATTAATTATCGTGCATGTTGCAGGTCCTTTAGAGCGATATCAATGGAGAGCAACTGCTAGCTATTTCATGTGCTGGTACACAATGAATGAAGTACCAGATTTAAAACGTTTAGGAGAAAGATGTGATAATTTTGCTTACTGTCTGGATATGTCAATTGGCCCTTACAACAATGACCCAAGAGCCGATGATAATAAGGACTTTGCATGTGCCCAATATAGGTAATATAGTAAGAAGTAATTCACCATATTTCAAGGCTTAAATGGGATAATGCAATGCAAAATATTGTTTTTATTTTTTCCCAGATATGGACAAGGTTATCGGTCTCTTTTTTGGGACCGAGTCTCCTTCCCTTCTAAATAAAACACACAGGAAAGAAAATAGTCTATTAAATACATCACACTCGCACACCCGACTATTTTTTGTATAAATATATTTATTAAATTTTTGCAAGTGCGCTTTTTGCCCCCCTGACTTTTTACATTTTTTAATTCGGGGAACGCATAAGTTCTGAACTTCCAATTCTTTTTGCAGAAACACATTGTAGAAAATGGATTGTCCCTTAAAACTTTCAAATTAAGATACTTCGTTTACAATCGCAAACACAGTAAAGCAACACGCGTTCGCGACATACGAACCAACAACTGAATTGCGCCACCACGTGGCCACGTGACTATCAAGCGGACACGCCTCCAGCAAACATCTGACTGAAATATTTCCATTGTTGACTTGGTGGGAAGCCTTGGGCACCTGGTCCTTAAAAAATTAGGTACAGATTTTCACTGTATTTACAGGAGTACGCCATGGATACAGAGCTAGGCTCACGGGAACTACGTTATCGAATACCAGTTTGTTTAAAATGAGAATATGAATTATAGGTCGGTGGTAGGACATGGCACTTTGACTCCACCTAACTGCACAGCAACTGCTACGTTCTTATAAAAATTGCCAAACTGAGTAAATCTTATTATGCCTAAATACTACAATAAATTAAAACTTTTACTACTTTTACTTTTAAGGGTGCTTTCGAAGAAGGTTTTACTCCTTTTTTAGGTTTTGGCTTATCAATTGATATGGTACTGTTGGCCTTAATGATAAACCTATTTTATTTTTCGTAAAAAGAAGTATATTTTTTTTTTGTTAGCTTTTGCCCTGATACCTGCTGCGCTAACAAGCACCTAGAGCAGATGGATTTTTGCTGGAACGACGAAGAAAATCCGTGTTTTCACGAAAATTCCGCTGGTCAGCGTGAATGTGTTTTTAATAGGAGGCATAATACAGACTTTAGGTAAGCAAAGAATATGAAATAAATTTCACAAAATTACTTCTTGACAATAAGGCGTATCAAGGAAACAACGGACATATACAGGCTGATAATAAAGAAACAGATCAGCCCTTTATATAGAATACCGCCCACTTAAACAAGAATCGCTCGGACTCGTCAATTTTTTTTTTTTAATATTTTTTTTTACAGATCTGTACCCCGGAGGCATACGACACTATGTGCCATTAGCTCGATTTGTAGAATTTAGTAAAAACAATTAGGTTTAACATAATTTTGAGGTTAGTGTTGATTTATGATTGCATTTTCTTACTTTCACTGCACAAAGTATTAATTATTTAGAGTTTCTTTGTAAATAAATTTTTTCAAAAATTTTAACTATCATAATAATTACAATAATACAAATTATTTGTATTTTGATGGACATAGTGTTCTATACCTGTAAAAAATTATAAGCCATAATAGTGTACTCCGGAGGCATACGACACTGTCCAATTTTTACAAAAAATGAGTATATTAATTGGAAATAGTATGCATTTTGGTAAAAGGAAAAGTAATAATAGACCAAATAAAAACTTATTGCCGCCTAAATGCCCATAGCCAGCTGGCGTTTAACATTATGTGTAGTCCCTACTTACTATTATATAGATCTAGTTAGAGGCATATAACACCAAGTGATTATATAGTGTTCTATGCCGCTAAATGTGTTGCTAAATATATTAGTAACGATCCGAGGCATACAAATCTTATTACCTTGGTGTCTTCGGCCTCTGAATAAAAATGCACATAGTGTTAAAAGTCTACCCTGTTTCTCAGCTACCTTAACTAATTAGACTTGGTGTTGTATGCCCCACAAAAGAGTTTAGTTTTCTGAATAAAACTACATAGTTACCTAATTTTTGTAGAAATTGGACATAGTGTCTTATGCCTCCGGAGTACATAGATGATGTTCTGTAAAAAAAAGAAGCACGCTGACGTAAATTTCAGTTCTACGGCGAATGGTTCGAATGAGGATCAAGCATATCGGGGATACCATTATTTTTATAAGCATGATAATATAAGCTTAAAGAAAAAGGTTCAGATATTTTTAGAGAATGAACTCAAGTGTAAACGTAGTACATTGTCAACATTCAATTATTACATATTGCTTTCTCTATAAAAACAGCATGTTCCTTATTTAAGACATAACTTTTCTTCCCACAATCAGAATAGGATCTGGTCCATTGATCCTATCAATTTAATAAATTTTCCCCAACCAAACTCTTAATGTAAAATACAATCATCTCTTATCAGGAATTTTATTTACCAGATGTTTATACCTTGTATGTATACGAACTACCTTTACCTCTTACGCTTTTAAAGTCCAAAGATAAAATTGTAGCTATACTTCATCGATTCCGTATCAAGCATGACTATGATCAAAAGAAAATTGGCAATAAACTTAGTTGTTCCGGAAACTTGATATTAAACGCTGTAACATATAGCTCTATTATACGGGTTGTTCTCGCAAAAAGGTTATAATAGTAATGTATAGACAGTCTACTTGTCAGGCAATGGTAACATAAATATTATGCAAGAAAATAATTTTACTGCCTGAAAAATTCTTATACAATAAGGTTGTACTTTATCTAACACAGATAAATATTAAATACCGATTGAGATTACAAGGTACTCCTAAACAGAAGACGGCGTCGTCGGCGGCCAATCAATCCATTACTAGGGATTCTGACAGGGCACCCCGACTGAAGAAACAGATGAACCTGGTTGACATAGAGGAGGACCCAACTTATCCTAGATATCAGGAGGACAAGACGACTTTTCACTTTTAGAGTGCGTGTAAAGTCCAAGGAAACAGGAATCATGTGATTGGCTCGGCGATTATCTGTTCTAGCACATCCCGACTGTTCGCTGAGGACGCAGATGATTTAAGAAAGTTGGAGATTAATTCAGGGGTAAAAATATCGCCCAAGTTTACTTGTCAGGTCGCTGAGCCTCACCACAACTACTACAGCTACTAACCCAGTAATGTTCAATAGTGTTCAAATCGGGGCTACAAGCTGGCATTAAATTAAAATTTAAGAAAATTTTAAATGGGTTAAATATACTCTTCTCTTCATTTGCCATTGGTTACCTAACCTATAACTTTTTTTCTTTGGGTTTGTATTTTAGCAACCTAATATTGAATCGGTGGAACATAACCTGTAAGTGTCCACAGGAGGGTTACTCGTGGAGCTCACTTTATGGAATTTGTGTGGATATCGATGAATGTACCGACTCAAAGTTACACAGTTGCACCTCGCAAGGACAGGCATGTGTTAACTTACCCGGAAGTTTCTCGTAAGTATAGACTACGGCAGTAACGATTTTAGGGGAAAATTAAAATTTTTTTATAACTTAAATTCTGCAATTCTGCGTGCAAATTGTCTTATATACTAAACCTAGTGGCAGTTATATATGTGGAAAGGTTCGCAAGCGAACCAGACAAAAAGCGTTACGAAAACTAAACAACATTTGCAAATTTAGATTGACAGGTATGGTTAAAATATTAATATTAGTTCCGTAAACATCAAAACATCACAAAATCACAGATCCAGTTATGGGTAACGTAAATGTTGCTACAAAACGAATTGAAAGTTTTAGTCAAGAAATTATTAAATTGAGTTCAAAAATAACTTTAATATAGAATTCTAAATAACATTTAATAACAGTTTATGTCTAAGCGTCTAGGAACAAGATAGCAGGATACGACATCAAGGACAGAAGGGGGGGGGGGGCAACGATCATAGGCGTACCAAAACTATGATTATTGGAATTAAAAATGTTAGAAAAATAAATAAATTACCCGGGTTGGGACTGGTTCCCCAACAACTAATTATTATTATCTAAATAATTCTTTTTTAGGTGTATTTGTAAATGGGGTTACATATACAGCGAAAAAGATAAAACATGCATAGAAAGCGACGCGTTGTCAGAAATAAAACTTAGCAGTCTACAAAAGAATAAAACCGAAAAAACAAACAAATGGAAGTGGTTTATGACAGCTGTTGTCAATGCACTGGGAAGGTCATGTTCACCAAGCGTTCTCTATAGTTCCAATAACGTTTCGTTAGCTCCATTAGTAACTGTTATGGCCCTCTACCATAGTATTTAAAAATAGAAAAAGATAAACCTCCGGTCACGCATCCAAAATAGCGTCCCGGATCCGAGAAGTTAAGCGACATCCGGGCTTTGCTAGTCAAATTGGTAACTGTTTACTTTAAAAAAATCAATATTAGCCAATTAACCATTATAATATGTTGAAGTAAATACGTTATCTTTAGTCTTTTTTGAGTAACCGGTATAAATGCAGGACGCCTGTGGAAGGTACCTACCTAAAAACGATGGTAGAATTCTCAAGCACTTAGTTTGTTTGGCTGTAAATATATACAGGAGGAAAGTCTTGTGCCACCTTCATTAAGGCTTTCTCAAGGCTGATTATGTATTCTAATTGCACCAGGCCCGGCCTTGAGGTTAATTGACAATGGTGCTTAAACTAAATAACAATTGCAAACGCCATAAACTTATTGAATACAAGATGGACCTACCTGCTCTTGATAACAAGGACAACATTTCTATGTAAAATAATGGTAAACAAGTGACATTATTAAAATTGTAAATAATTGTAGACCTTTCAGGTATACAAAAATGAGGTTTTATTAAAATAAATGACAGGTGGCAAAAACCAAGGCGATATAGTTTGGGATATACCGGGTGTTTCTCAAAAGACGTTTACCCCTATAACTTTTCTGTATTTATAGATATTAAAATGAAATTTTGAGATTATGCATAAGAGATGAGTCTTCATTTATTGGCATAATTTTCAATTTGTTAGCACTTCCGGTTTGACCGGAAGTGACTTTGACTTTGGTATTTTTAATGGGACATCTTGTATATTTTTACTTATTGGGATTCAGCATAACATTCTGAGTAAAATTACACCTCACTTGTCAATTTTTGGACGTGTTATAACATTTTTATGTTTATTTTTTATTTTCAATCTAAAGTGCTACAAATTCATTAAATCTGTTAATTTATAGTCAAGTAGTATATGAAAATTAAAATTATGTCATAATAATTGACTTTCCAAGTTTCACAATCGTTTAAGAAAAGGAAATTTTGTTTTCTTGACGTTAAATCCATTTTTCCAAATAGAACGATGATAGTTCACTAGGATATTTAAAACGAGCATTTTTTCTTCAACAATTTGATACCATACACTCCCTATGCTATTTTAAAATTGACACGAAAGTTCAAAGTCCCAATCGCAAATTTAAAAGCGTTATGCATTATTTTCTAAAGAAATATAAAGGCGGCTTTGAAAAACAATGGAATGGTTTTGAAAACTAATATGGTTTTAAATTAAAATTGTAATGTCATTTGTTTATTAAACTTACATTGTAAATGAGATAAAATTGTTAGTTCTACTAGAAATGAACAAATTGATTTGCTCCTAATTTTTGGAGTGACTAGAAAAATTCTTCTGAAGCCGCAAGATTGTATGTATTGTATATTTTATAAACTAATGACATAACAACTTTAAATTAAAGCCATATTGCTTTTCAAAACCATTCCATTGTTTTTCAAAGCCGCCTTTATATTTCTTTAAAAAAGAGAGGGCGTCAATAATGCATAACGCATTTAAATTTGGTTTTGGGATTTAAGGCAAATTTTTCAGTGTCAGCATAGGAGTGTATGGTATCAAACTGTTGGAAAAAAAATGCTCGTTTTAAATATCTTAGTGAACCACCATCGTTCCATTCGGAAAAATGGAGTAAACGTCAAGAAAACAAAATTTCATTTTTTAAACGCTTGTGAAACTTGAAAGTCAATTATTATGACATAATTTTAAATTTCATATACCACTTGACTATAAATGAACAGATTTAATAAAATTGTAGCACTCTAGATTGAAAATAAAATATAAACATAAAAATGTTATAACACGTCAAAAAATGACAAGTGAGGTGTCATTTTACTCAGAATGTTATGCTGAACCCAAATAAGCAAAAATATACAAGAAGTCAAGGTCACTTCCGGTCAAACCGGAAGTGCTAACAAATTGAAAATTATGCCAATAAATGCAGACTCATGTCTTGTTTTACTCAAATTCTACTCAAAATTTCATTTTAATATCTATAAATATAAAAAAGTTATAGGGGTGAACGTCTTTTGAGAAACACCCGGGATACTATACTTAATAGTCAATTTTTGTAAAGGTGTAAACTGCAAAGTCGTAATTGTTCTTTTCGCAGCGGTTTCCGAAAATAAAAACCTCTAATTTCTTTGAAAATAAAGCGACCCCAAATTACAAGGCAAATTCGGAAGCCATGAAGCTCGAAAAACTAACCTTTTTAAACCCTTTCGAATTTACGCGTAATTCCGGGGTAAATTCCCGAAACACGCACCAACAACCCGGTTTAAATTAATTTTTACCTCGTTGCTTCTGGCTTCTTTATATTCGGCTTGTTTGCCGCAAAACGCCTAAATTTAACGCTGGACAATTAAAAATTTTCGGGAGAGGTAAAAAGATAAAAGCAACATAATTCTTCGTCCGTTCCCGTTCCTGTGGCGCAAAAGCGCCCATAAACACGAAAATAAAACAGTCTCCATATCCATTACTTTCCACTTTCCATTGTACTTCCAAGAGGACATTAAAACCGAAATAATACAGCAGGAATAATAAAGCGAACCAGCTAATAATTTGCCAAATTAGACGAACAAACAACGGGGGTGCCTGTAAATATCCAAATGGAACATTGCAGAAAATATCGCGGGATTTAATGTGTTTAAAAGTTACTTCTCTTGTGTTTGAGAAGGGCCCATTTACTCAGATTTTTCAAGGTTTTCAAGAGTTTATAACGGTTTCCGAAAGACAGGGTCTTAAAAAAGTCTGGAACATGTCAAAAATTACTGAATTTATTAAAACTTCTATTTTAAATAAAATACCTTTAACCTTATACCGGGTGTCCCAAATCATGTCGACATTTAGCTTAATTCGATATAAACTGACACTCTTTACCTTAGTAAAACTTAATTATTGATTATAATTTTTAGTACATTTTTTTTTACTTTCAAAATGTATTTATCCAAGCTTACTTTTACAGTTCATTACATGGAAATTGACAACATAATAATTATAGAAAATAATAACCATTAAAAAAAATTACCAATAAAAAAAAATGGAAGTTAATCCAATTTAATTCATTAATAAAATCAATTTAAAAAAAATGGTATAAATAATTTAATTTAGTAAATATCTCTTTAATTGTTTTTTAAAAGTTGCAAATTTTTTAATTTTTCCGATATTTTTTGGAAAATTGTTATATTTTATTATTCCGTCATATAAAAGCGATTGTTTTCCGAAATTACTTTTTACTGGTATAGTTTGATAATTTATACAATGTCTGGTGTTATGACCATGTAATGTCTTATTCTCCTGAAGTGTTATGTTTGATTTTTTTTCTTTTAAAATAATAAAGTGAATTAGAATACAAATTTTTTATTTATAAATGTTTTGAACGCGTAAATACCCTTTCGGTCTATATAAATTAACAAATGTGGTAATTTGTGTATACATTTAATAACTTTATTTTGCAATTTTTGTAATGGTTTTAAGTTTGATAAACAAGCAGATCCCCATACAGAAGCTAAGTATTGTCATTTTGAATATATTAATGAAAAATATATATTTTTTAAGTATTCCAAAGGAATGAAATATCTAGCTCTGTACAAAACAGATATCAAAGGAGATATCGTGTTGATAATATACTGGATATGACATTTCCAATTTAAATTTTCGTCTAAAACTAAGTCTAAAAATTTTGTCGCTTTTGAATATTGAATATTTTCATTATTAAATGTTAAGGGGTTAATGATGGAATTTATTTTATTTTTAGTTATAAATATATAAAAAGATTTTGTAATTTTTAACGTAAGTTTATTTGATTGAAGCCAAGAAAGAAGTATTTTTAAATCATTATTAATATCAAAATACATTTCTGCAAGAGTTTCAGCAAAATAAATAATGGTCGTATCATCTGCAAATAGCTTTATATTGCCCTTTAAGTTCAATTTGGAAACGGAATTAATGTAAATTAAGAATAATAACGGACCTAATATTGATCTTTGTGGAACTCCACATATTATTTCTTTTTCCGAACTTTTTCTTTCCCCAATTTGAACAAATTGTTTACGATAGCTTAAATAACTTTGAAGTAGTTTGTGTGTATTTCCCCTTATCCCAATACTGTATAATTTTCTTAACAAAATATCATGGTTTACGGTGCAATCTTTGATATTAGAACTTATTAATACTATACAGTTTCGCAATAAACGAAGCAGTTATATATTTGTTATTAAAGGAATACTGACCAATAACAAATTCGGGAAACATTTCGTCGAGAACTGGGGATAGGTACTCTACTTCGCCTTTCCTTTCTATCCACTGATTTGAAAATTTTCTATTTTAATAATTGACGTTCTTTTAAACCGAAATAAGCTGATATCTATCATTGAGTCTGTTGCTAGTAGAAAAGGTAAATGTACAAAAATTAATACTGAAACGAGAATACGAAAATCCCTTAATTCTTACCGGCTGTAAATGTCCAACTCCTAACCCTCTAATTACCTTGAATTCCGGAAATTAACTCCGTCCTTCATCTTAATGCTCTCTCATTTAACAAAACTAACCTCACAATTTAACAGACCTTTACTTTACGATCTTACTTATCAAATTAAACAAAATTATTGCGGCCATTTTTGTTGCAAATGGCCTTCTTCCGAGCGGCAAAGCGAAACCTCCAAGCCATATTTCAGTACTTACAACTTTGCAGGGATTGTAAATTTTACCGGATTTTTATATCGTTGGCCCTAAAGTTTTGTTTATAAAATTTGTTCGAATGTATTGGTCTTAAAAGTTTTATGGGCGTTTCTTTGCATTTTTTAAGAATATTTACCATATAGTAATGTATATTTTTTTTACACCATCAGAAAGTAGAGATTTCAACGAACAAAAAGCCAAATCATTGTCATCTGACGAAGCTACAGTGTTAGCGAAATATGTAATTTTCTGTCTAATATAGTGGAAATTTACACGTTCAACTTTGTTTTACTGTATCTCATAATACTATAACAAAAAGCCCACCAACTTTTTTAAAAAAGCAGATATTTTGTCGTGAGAATTTTCGATTGAAAATTAGGGTGCTTTTTCGATATTAAGTCAAAATAAGGTGAAAAAATAAATATTTTAAATCAAAAAAATTACAGTGTCTTTGGAACATGAAAAGGTAAGTTTTCACCAAATTTCGTGAAAAAAAAATTTTCTTGTAAAAGATAAAAATAAAAAACCAAAAACTTGGTTATTTGAATTTTTCACATAAATTTTGAAGTTATGTGAAAAATGTGCAAATACAAAAGTTGTAGATCTTTTTATTACCTACAACTTTGCCTTTTAACGTTTTTCCATAAGACTTGTAGTTTTGCCGAAAATCGAGATAAATCGTTTTCTAACCTTAAAAACTCACCGCCCCCCACTCCCCGACCTTTTCCAATGGGTTTCATTCTACTATTATTTTTTTTCACTTTTTACCATTTGCAAAGGCTTCAGCCCTGGTCTAATTAGCCGCCAAAATGCCATGTATTTTTAAATACAAACAGATGGATTTTTTATCTGTTAACGCAAGGTTTGTCAACCTATTATACAGTAATTAAAATGGATAAATTTATAATACCAAATGATAATAAATGAATTGTTTGTTATCGGAAATAGAAAAGTTAATTGATCTATACTGGTTTATTCTACTCACCGTTCAACTTAAATAATAAACACCAAGAAAATTTATTCTCTGAAACCTGACGCGTGAGCTTGCTATGGCCCACTACAGTCGGATCTGGTCTAATCGTGCGGGTCATACGATTCAAGAAAGACATACTCTCAGATTTTGTTTCCTTTACTTGCGTTTAATTTTACCCTCTAAATAAAATACGTAAGATAAATAAGACAGACTTATTCCATTTTGACATGAAAAACAAGGATATGTATTTACTTTCCAGCGATTCTAAAAAAGCTTATAATAGCACCAGCTACGTTTTATTTTAAATATGCCAGTTTTGTGACTTTGACAGTTTGTGACAAAATGAAAAATTTTTCTGGGTTTTTGCATCCCCAATCAAAAAAAATGGTACTTAATCTGATAAACTATTTCGCAAATGAAAGAAAAAGTGGAAATTCGCCAACCAATATTCAGGAAACAGTAGCCAAAGCACTGGGAATTAGTTTAAGGACTGTGCAGAAAATTGTGCATGAAACAAAACATAACATAATACCCAAGAATACTAAAAAGTGTGAACGAAGAAAGCCAAAGACTGAGGATTTAAGCGAAAATATTAAAATGGGAGTTCGAAATGTGATTTACGATTTATACAAATCAAAAACCAATGTAACTCTTCCAGTTTTACAAAAAACATTAAAAATTCGGGGTGTTTTGGAAATTGGACTTGAAGCGTTATCAAAATTAATAAAAAATTTAGGTTGTCGCTATAAAAAAGACTGTAACCGAAGATTTTTATGTGAGCAGCCACAGATAGTGGGTCAGCGTGTTCAGTTTTTAAAAAAATATACGGACAATTACAAATCGAAATTTAGAAAAGTGGTATTTTTAGACGAAACATGGATATTTTCGAATGGAAGTGGTTCAAAATCTTGGCAAGATGAGTCTGTAAAAAGTGTTAAAAGGAAAAAGGGGTGCGGTACGGGAAAGCGTTTTATTATTTTGCATGCCGGTTCTGCAACAGGATATGTTGCAGGTGCGAGTTTAATTTTTTCTTCAACATCAAAAAGTGCTGACTATCATGATAATATGAATTGCGAAATGTTTGAAAAATGGTTAAAAGTTCAATTGATAAAAAATTTGGATGCTCCTTCTTTAATTGTATTAGATAATGCATCATATCATTCAAGAATTTTAAATAAACAGCCTACTTCATCTTGGAGGAAAAGTGATATTTATGAGTGGCTGGAAAAACACAACCAAAATCCTTTACCAAATATGCTTAAATCGGAACTCCTATCAATAGCAAAGTCTCTTAAAAAACCCAAAATATACGCGGTAGATGAAATACTGCGTGAATATGGTCATGAGGTTCTACGACTGCCGCCATATCATTGCCAGTTTAACGCAATAGAATTAATATGGGCTGGTGCAAAGTCTTATTATGAAAAACATGTAGGTGATGATCTTAAATCCGACTAAGTACAAATAGTTTGGCAAGATTCGTTAGATCATTTTACACAAGAGTACTGAAAGAAATTGGTGGAACATACAGAAATATTAATAAGGAATTGGTGGGATCGAGAACAAGTACTAGATGTCGAAGTAGCGCCAATGATAATTGCTCCATTCGAAGACGACTCAGACGACGAGGACTTTTCAGATTTTATAAGTGACGATGAGAGTTTTTAGGCTATAATTATAAACGGTGTTTTTCGTTTACATTTTTTAGTATTCTTGGGTATTATATTATGCTTTTTTTTCATGCACATTATTCTGCATAGTCCTTAAACTAATTCCCAGTGTTTTCATTACGGTTTCCTGCATATTGGTTTGCGAATTTCCACTTTTTCTTTCATTATCGAAATAGTTTATTAGACTAAATGCCATTGTATTTTTAGGTTTTAGTAGTAAAATTGTTAAAATAAATTGCACTGTTTATTATTGTCGTTTTTAATTAAAGGGTACAGTAGGTATATAATTAACGATTATATAATTTTTTTGTAACTTTTTCAACTCCCCTGTACATAATTTTTACAAAACTAGTAATATTAGGTATATGTGGCTATCTTCGCGATAGCAAAAATAATGAAACTATTTTTCCTCCGGTTAAACCAGACGTGACCAAATAACATCCGCCATATCATAAAATGAACAATGATATCACATATGAACCCACCAAACTTTATTTCTGTGATTTAAACAAGCGTTCCTTCTGAAACACGGTGTAGATTTATTTTATTCCTCGCTCATCATCGATAATACCGTTTAATCCTCGCAAATGTCTAATTTACCTGCTATCGATTTCAAATTTATTTTCTTTCGTAAACAAGATATTTTGCAACATGTAAAAAATGGCTTTATCAAAGTCAGAGTTCGCCAGACAAAGCGTGTCGTTATTTTTTAAATTGGAATACGTGAAAAATCAGGACGAAATGATTTAACTTTTATGCTTAACGAGTGATTGGAATTATCAGATTTCTTCAAAGTATTATTTAAATTTTAAACCGGTATTGATTTCATTTAATACGAGTTTATGAATAATGAGTAATTGAGTATGTTATTTATGCGATAAATCCGATAACTTTTTAAAAATACGCTGGTGGAAAAGAAGCTTCAGCGGCGGACTTAGGGGAGGGGCGACAGGGGTTTCGCCCCCCCCCCCCCTGAGCCTTCTTAACCACACCTAAAGTCAAATTCGCCATTCGCGAATTCCTGTGAAATAAATATAAGAAAAACCTTCATTTCAACTTCACATAATTAATAATAGAAATAATAGAATATTTTATAAAACAAGCCAGCCAATGATATAAATAAATTTATTGTCATGTTTTAAAAATAAAAGAAAACATCAACACTGTTATTTTATGATGAATGCATATGGCTTAACTGGTAGCAGCGGCGGATTTAGGGGGGGGGGGGGGCTGTAAGGACTGTAGCCCAGGGCGGCAAATATTAGGGGGCGGCATTTACAACATTAAAATTAAAACAAACCAAACACGCAGACCATCGCAGAAACTTCATTATAAGCAGCTTTTCAATGATATTTTAGATACTACAAAAGGCCAGATTGAACTAAGATTTTCAGATTTGCATGAATTAGGTACAATTTTTTGACTTAATGAATAAAAATATTTTTTTAAGTTTTTCAGAAAATTTCCCAAATAATCTTTCAGATAGTTTATATCTAAGGTACAACTTTATAAAAAAAGAGTTTTTAGTTTAACTTATTTTTAACAGTTTTTTATAGTGAATTTTTGAGAAATTTTGGGCGTGGTCAAGAACATTTTTCTCCCGACACTATCCTGCTCATCTCTTTGTAGGTAGGTAGATATTACAGTTTTTAGTTTAACTTATTTTTAACATTTCTTTTCAGAGTGAATTTTTGATTTTGGGCGTGGTCGCGAAAATTTATCGCCTGCGGCGCTTCATTTCTAAAACTTAGTCGCCCCCCCCTCAGCAAAATCCTGGATCCGCTACTGAGAAGCTTATGTATTTGTAGCATACGTACGACAATGGCGTTTAAACTATAGTTACACTGAGGAAAATAATTTGTAGCCATTACTAAAAATTTAGATACCACAGCAAATTTTTTTATTAAAATAGGGGACAGCAAGGTGGATGACTTATAACAACTAAATTAAGTTTCCTGGAATATATTAGTAGCCACAACTATAGGATTTAGTAGATAACGAGCTTATGTTGTTGGGTTTACTAAATGGTTTTAGTTACGGTTACTAAGAAAACTGAGTTAGCACAGTTAATATATATATTCGTTACAAGTAGGTGGTTTGTTAAAGCTATTATATCATTTAGTTGCAAGAACTAAGCGTAGATGTTAACGTTACTAATAAATTATATAATAGTAACTAAATTATGTAGTTAACCCAAATTGGGTGTTTAGTGAATACAAATAAAAATATTAGTTAAAAAGTAACCACACCACAGAGTTTTTTTTTTTATTTGGCAACGATTTCACGCACGTTCAGTCCCCTAAGGCCTTATTATATAAGGGCATCTTAACAGTAGCTCAAGTAAACCTTTAACTTGAACCTTCCCATAAAAATCACATTGTCGTCAAATACAGTTTTTTGTTTGGTACTGGCAGCAACGAAAAGCTTACTCTAGTCACCACAGCAAAAATCATTTCGCGGTCCCCTATTTAACAAGAGTTCTATGCTGCATTAGAAAAATATTTGTTACGGCTGCACATACAACTTGTAGATAAAATCCACTGTAATTGCATGTGTGTATCGCAACCGAAAAGCTCGGTATACAGCAGAAAAAAACTCTAAGCAGCAAAGCGTAATTTGCTGTAGCTTTTCTGTAACCACCAATAAAACCATTTTACTGATGTTGAAGCTTTTCTACTAAAATATATTGCTGCCAGTTTCAAACAGAAACAATATTTAATTTAACTGCAATGTGATTTTTATAAAAAAACGTTAAATACCAGTAAAGGTTCAGTTGAGCTGATTTTAAACAGCCCTTTTATACGGTCTAAGGAAACTGAAGGTGTGTGCAACAGTAGATACCAAATAAAACACTTTAACTTGGCTGTTTAACAAGTTGATCAAAATTTGCCTTTGTTTCTGGGAGTAACTTATTTAATATATCACACAGTCTTTAAAAAAATTATTAAATTTTAAATTAAAATTAACTCCGTATTGAATAAAGGTCCTCATCAGATTGATTTAAAAGATTAATACTGCCTACTTACTAAATCAAAGTATCCTTGATTAAGCCGTCTTATTCAAAACTGATTAATGTATTATGTATTTCTGATGATATTTTAATCAATAATGATAAAATTGGCTTGGGTAAGAAATAATTTAATCATTTTTTATTTAATCTTAAATCATTTTTAATTTAATATAAGAAGCTTATGAACAATATTTAAACATGTTTTAAGCCGTCCCTAAACTTTAGTATAGGCTGAACTAGCAAAAACTAGATTTAAAGGCGCTGCCTATCGAATTTAAAAGAACTAATCTGCATAGCACATAAACTAGCTTCTCTCCAAAATGTCTGATTAGGGTGTCAGTTTTGATAAACGCCATTATAAGAAACAAAAACATGTTTATTTTGTTAGATACGAGTATGTTGCTGATGGGTTGTCAAAAAAAACGAAAATTCACTTTATCGGGTATTTTTGTCAAAATCATTTTCTAAGACAAAGTGGGTAAGAGGGTAGTTTCAAAAACACTGGTGTGTTTTTACATCCACCTACTTATGTCACGAACAATGACAAAATGAACCGGCACCGTGTGAACGACACGTAGCGTTCAAAGCCAATTACTGTTGTGTTGTGTTGACCTGCCACGGGAAAATTATGAAGTGATACCCCAGACTGAATAAATTGTTATGTATTACGCATGCGCAGCAGCTTCCAAGGCTTTTACAAATCCGTCAGATCAGCCATGATTTAAAAGGTTGGCATATTTTATATAATTAATGTATCGATTTAAAGTAATTCAATACGAGTGTTTAGTATAAATAACAGTAGAAATCATACAACTGATTTACGAATTGATTAAAATTTAAATCAAACAAACAGAAAGAGTACACCATGTCTACACCCAAGACTTAACATCACAAAGCAACAGCACAACAGCCTACCATCAACCTGAAGGTCGTCTGCGTATTTAAAAACATTAAACGTTTGAAAACAAAATAGAACATTATTAATAAATAATATAAAGAGCACTACCTGGACCGATGTGTGAGCCCTAAGGAACACCTGACATATATTTCTTGTGAGACAGAACTGCATTCTATTAGTGGTTCTACGTGGCCGATGTAAAAAGCATACAGAAAAGAATAATCTAGTAGATATACAGGGTGTTTGAGGAGGAAAGGGCAATATTTTGGAAATATGTTCAGAGGGTGAAAATAAGAGAAATAAACCCATGTGTTTTAGTTCGATTCTCAACCATTTCTGAAATAATAGGTTCTAACGTTTTTGTAAGTTAATTTTTATTTTATAATCGAATAATGACAGATAATGCAGTACAAACTAACTTATAGAATATTTTCAAAAACCCCTCCACCAACTTACATACATACATTTTTCCACTCGTGTTTCATACACTAGCGATTTCATCCATCCCCAAAGGCAATAATCAAGCGGAATTAGGTCTGGTGACCTCGGTGGCCAAACTTGCGGACCACCTCAGCCAATCCAGCGATTAGAAAAACGATAATTGAAGAAATTTCGCACACGGAGACTAAAATGAGGTGGGGCTCCATCATGTTGGAAGTACATTCGTTGTCGAACATTTAACGGAACATCATCCAAAATGTGTATCAAATGGTCTTCCAAAAATGGACCAAACAACTGGTCGTTGAGCATTCCACACCAGACATTAATACTGAATCAATGTTGGAAGTTTCGTTCAAATGTAGCATGAGGGTTTTCATCTGACCACCGATGTTCATTGTGGCAATTATTAATTCCATCACGAGTGAACTGAGCTTCATCGCTAAATAAAATGTAAGACTTCGATTTTGATGGATCCATTCACAAAATTGTACCCTTGAAGCAGGATCACCATCTAGAAGATGTTGAACGGGTTGAACGTGAAAAGGTTTTAAACCGTTTTTTCTAAGTGACTTCCATACGGCTAGATGTGATGGTATATGAAGTTCATTTGCAAACCGTCTCGTAATTATACCTGAGTTCTCTGCGACAATATCCAGAACATTTTTTTCATTTTCCACATCTAGACCCTACACTCTTTTAGAAACAATTCTCACGCTTGGAAACAGTCCAGTTTTCTGAGCACTTGCAAATAATTTTTGAAAAACTCTTCTATTAGGAACTCTTCGATTTGGAGAACGACGTCGATATTCATTAACAGCGCGCATCGCACTACCGTTATAGTTACCATACACGGATATCATGTCGGCATACTTCCTGTGACTGAATGTGTGGGGCATTGCATACGCTCAATATGAAGCTGATAACTACTATGCGTGTCAAAACTATCAATCGAAATATATCGGACGTTTAAAACTAAAGCCTCCTTCATTATTTCAATATAAAAAAAATCAGAACCGATTATTTCAGAAATGGTTGAGAACCGAACTAAAATATATGGGTTTATTTCTCTTATTTTCACCCTCTGAACACATTCCCAAAATATTGCCCTTAACTCTCCAAACACGCTGTATAAGATTTACCGAGCATCTTGCAGTCATAAATTCTTCCCTTTTAAGCAACTTCCTTACTTGAAGACAAAGATGTTTATTATTCGCCCTCTTTGCCATTAGTCTATATTTAAAAGTCACAGTATACACATGCAAACAAAAGATAGAGGAAATGATGTTCGCATTGCAGACCCAAGGGCCAAAGTAACACAGATACAGTAATCAATCATGGCTGCTTGTCGCTCTTTCTCCTTTATTTACCAACTCTGCCTCGTCTTGCCAGACCTATTTAACTTGAAAAAGGCACTGCATAATACTCCATTTTCTTTATCATTTATTATTGAGCTTGTATGATTTAGGGTTTTTATACGTTATGAATTTTTTGTTAAGAAAAAAAATTATGGTAATAATTATGTATTTACGTAGGTGGCTGCTGACATTAAAGTGGCACAGACAAGTTCTAAGTACCGTGCGAGCAAAAATTATTTGCATCAAAGAGGGCTTGGATTAAAAAACGTAGGGCTTGGTTTAGATCACCATGATATGGGGACGATATATCTAACCAAATCTAGGTTAAAATTTTGTCAAATTCATATTATGACATGAGATGCCAAACTAATGAGTAATAAAATAAGAAGTAGACAAATACAAATTTATTTTTGTTGTTTTAGTAATTTTAGCTGCTTCTTAAGAATAGTCCTGCATGTTCCATAAAATCTTCCCACTTCTTGGGACAGGCGTCTTATACAATTTGTTGGCGTATTTTGCATTATTTCACGAACGTTTGCAACAAGTTTTTCTGTTCTTACAGATGGTCTTCCTGCTCCTTTTTTGTGTTGTATAGAACCTGTTTCCCTAAACACAGCCACGGTTTTTTTCAGGCAATTATAAAATCCCCAGCAAAAAAAGCAACGTTAGGAAAATGTTCGTGAAAATCGTCCATGCACAAACCTTGCCACTCACCATTTACTCTAACCCCGTTTCGAAAATACGCTTCAACCATGAATGTTTTCTGCTGTTCCGTAAAGCCCATTGTGTGAATTGTTCAAGAAATTGAAAAAATTAGCGATGAATCAAATTATTTGTAACGACTGTCAAAGATGACGGAATAACTTATTCATTGTTAATTCAGGTAGTTACTGACACCCAACAGGTATTAAGCTCTACGGCAAAGCATTACGTCCTTAGATGCAAGGCCCTTTTTGATGTAAATATTTTTTGCTCGCACGGTATATAATAGTAACCAAACCAGTGCTTGACGATTGAATCGAAACGTTTATTTGAACTGTGGGCATTGTTTACACAAGAATGTTGGGGGCATTTATCCTTTAAGTCAGACAAATTTCACGGATGTGACCATCTACCGGCAAGTAAAAGTTTAACGGATGTGACCACTCAAACTGGAAAACGTGTAAATATTTCTGAAGTGGCTTTGATCAAGTGTCCGGCCGGGTGAACTGGACAACCGTTTAAATTAATAAAAGTTGATGACTTCCAGCCAAAAGAAGTATTTCCCTTTTTGCTTTGTAGCAATAAATAGTAATTTACGTTACAAGACCGAAAAGTAGTGTTTCAGGTCGAGACAAGCATTTCCAGGGCGAGCCGTAGGCGAGTCGTGGAAGCTAGAAGAGACCTGCGCACAACACTAATTGTCGGTTGCGTGACGTACAATATTTTTTTTAAGACTGACACTTTGATATACTTACATTAAATTATTTTATTTTATATTATTTTTAAATGCGTCGTATGACTTCTCGTAACGGACTTTTGATTTTACTGGCAATATATCGTAAGTCGCTTTCCTTGCTGTTTCCAAAATTTCTTCTGAAATCTCATTTTCCGTGTCGGATAATTCAAAATCTGAATTCATATTGTTAAATTTGCGCACTCGCGAAACAAGTTTGACATAAACAACAAATTAAAAATCGACGAACTGTCACTCGACAATACATCGAAATGTTGTTGTCATAGTAACGAAATCAAGGTAGCTTGTATTATCAAAGAGCGATTGGAAAAACAAAAAACAGGGACCGGAAAAATGTTTTCTCCACGACCATTACTGAATGCAATAATTCCAAAATCATTTTTGATAATAGAATGTAAAAATTCTCGCTCTTGAGTTGGAATATTTATTCTGAAACACTTGCTTCTTATGCGTTTTGCGTGTATTTTCATTCCATAACAAGATATATATACAGGGTGTTTTTTAAAGTCGACGAGCGGCCATATCTCAGAAACTACTGGGCATAGAAACTCAGGAAAAGAAAAATGACAATTAAAGTGGCCATGAGAAAATTCTGGCAATAATTTTTAAGTTCCCCATTTTGCCGCAAGCGGGCGTAATTGAAAAGTAAATTTTAAAATTTTACATAACTCCGAAAATTCCACATTAAGGTATATGTTTGATAACACCATTTTAAAGCTTGGACAATTATGCATCATTATGGTCTTATGCTCATTGGCGTACCGACTTTAATAAGAGTGGGGGAAGCTGTTGAAAGTGTAATCATTTAAATCGCTGTAACTTATAAACGACTTATCTGATTTTAGCAAACTAAAGACTGTTTGGAAGAGAAATGTATGCACTTTCACCAATCGTATTTAGTTGTCCATAATAGTTTTAAAAAAAATGCTAGAGGGCGCAAATTGTAATAATAACAGTTTTTTCCATTTTATCCCGAAAATTTAAATCATACGGTATAACTATGACATCATAATCGAAAAGTAGATGAAATTTGCAAGAAAAGATGTAAAGACTGCAGTTCGATATCTTTGTTCGTTTCAGAGTTATTGCCAAAACAATAACTTTTAATATAAATTGCGCCCTCTAGCAATTTTATTAGAAACTATCGTGTACCATTAGATACGACAATTGAAGGTACTTCCAAACAAGCTTAAATTTAGTAAAATCGGATAAGTCGTTTCGAAGTTACAGCGATTTTAATGTTTACACTTTCAATAGATTCTCCCACTCTTATCACGTGAAAGTGTAAACATTAAAATCGCTTTAACTTCTAAACGACTTAACCGATTTTACTAAATTTAAGCTTGTTTGGAAGAAAAAGGTAAGTACCTTTAATTTCCGTATCCAATGGTACAAGATAGTTTCTAATAAAATTGCTAGAGGGCGCAATTTGTATTAAAAATTATTGTTTTGGCAATAACACTGAAACGAACAAAGATATCTACCTGCGGTTTTTATATTTTTTCTAGCAAATTTCATCTACTTTTTTATTATGATGTCATAGTTATACCGTATGATTTGAATTTTCGGGATAAAATCGAAAAAACTGTTATTATTACAAATTGCGCCCTCTAGCATTTTTTTAAAGAACTATTATGGACAAATAAATACGATTGGTCAAAGTGCATACATTTCTCTTCCAAACAGTCTTTAGTTTGCTAAAATCGGATAAGTCGTTTGTAAGTTACAGCGATTTAAATGATTACACTTTCAACAGCTTTCCCCACTCTTATTAAAGTCGGTACGCCAATGATCATAAGACCAAAATGATGCATAATTGTACAAGCTTTAAAATGGTGTTATCAAACATATACCTTAATGTGGAATTTTCGGAGTTATGTAAAATATTAAAATTTACTTTTCAATTACGCCCTCTTCCGGCAAAATGCGGTACTTAAAAATTATTTCCAGAATTTTCTCATGGCCACTTTAATTATCATTTTTCTTTTCCTGAGTTTCTGTGCCTAGTAGTTTCCGAGATATGGCCGCTCGTCGACCTTAAAAAAAC
This sequence comes from Polydrusus pterygomalis, assembly GCA_963969555.1. Classification (NCBI taxonomy): domain Eukaryota; kingdom Metazoa; phylum Arthropoda; class Insecta; order Coleoptera; family Curculionidae; genus Polydrusus; species Polydrusus pterygomalis. Next base: position 17,498,507 of record OZ018383.1, read on the forward strand.
ACCCTGTATATATATATGTTATCACGTACAAACTTAACTTCACTTTTTAAAAAATTTATTTATTGTAAAAACACAACACACAAAATAATAACACAATTTCAAAGTTTTAACGGACAGCGTAACAGTCTAAAGTTAATGAATAATTACATGTTAAATATTATCCTATTTATATAAAATAAATGCTTATGCAGCAAACCTAGTATTATGAGAATTGCGACATAGTCTCAGGTTCGTTGTAATATGCTGACATGACACCGGGTTACTCATGGTCAAAGTCGGCACGTGGCTATATGAGCATATAACAACTCCCCCTTTAATAAAAAAGTCGGTGCATTGCAGCGACTTTTAACGTCCATGGATGGGTTGAAATTCCAATGGTTCTTCTTCCAGGGCTTCATCTATTGACCGGGTGCTAGGTCGTCGTTTTGGCATTAGATTTCGTAGCTTCTGGTGGACAGTTCCTCTAGACTTTGGTACTGGAGGTGGAGGTGGACCAGAGTTATCGTTGGTGATGGCTAATCCTATTCTTGGGTGTCTCTTACGTCTACATTTGCAAAAGATGTAGATGGCAATAAGGGCGACGATTAGAGTGATGGTAAGGATTGTGAACCAATGAAGATGTTTGTTAACGAAAGGTTCATTGATGAGTTTATCCAGTTCATCGGAATATTGGCTAAGCTTGTGTTGGGCAATATTCAAATCTCCTACGTCGATATTGTTTAGCTTCAGCGGTTTTAGGTCTGGAATGTGAGGCTTGTCAGGAAGATGGTCGCAGCATTCGAAGGGTATCATGACTGGGTGGGCTTGATATGTCAACATTTTGTGTTTGTCGACAGGATATCGAGCATGCACCCTAGTGTTCCCAATAAAGGCAGTACATCCAGGTTGCAACTTCAAAAGCGAATTAGTGTTAAGAAATTTAGTGACAACATCTTTGTTTTCGCATTTCACCGTGACTGGCAGAGGATCAGAAATAGTAATCAACCAGTAGTTTTGGCTGAGCTCTTGAACGTTGTAGTCCTTGGCAAGAAGCAGTGAAGTTTGGCACGTTTTGGGTAGCTTGCTGAGATGTTTGAGTAGTTGGGCTTCACACATGGCTTCACTGTCGATTGGGTACGGAAGGATATTGAAACAGATCTTGGTGTTGATGCCTAGTTGTTTACAGTTGTCCAGGTTCCGCAATGATATGTACAGTAATGAATCATCATCACGCGCAATGTATTTTTGAGTTGTTGGTAAAATATGGTGAATACCTGTTCGATTATCTAATATCGGGATTGGGTACAAATGATAAAGGGTGTAAGTCTCGGGGTCAGTAAGTGGGATCGTTAATACAAAAATTATTTTGGAATCGGATTGATAAGCTTCTAGTTCTATAATGTCTAGGTATTCGGCGATGTTTGACCCGTATGTCGGTAAGGGTAGGTTGTTTTTTACTAAAGATCGAGAAATTTCTTGCAACGAGGAGACCAGATCTCTTGGAGTAATTATTGAGCTATGAAGAATTTTAAGACGAGAAAAGGTTATTGCGTTCAATATGTCGTTCAGAGAGTCCTCTAGGAATACATAACTTTCCATTAATGTTTCGCATGTACTTATTGCTTTTATTTGACCTTCATAAAAACTCATAAAATTCGAGACATTGAGAAGAGCTTTTCTTATTTCTATGATATCTTGGTTAAAGGTTTCTTCGTCTATTTGAAGTTTTTGTATAGTGGTATTGAAAGTTTTAATTACTGATGTAGTTACCGAAATTTGGTTTTTTAATAAGTTTTCGATTTGGTGTTCGTCGTGAATTACTTTATCTATGCAATCGTTAAAATATTCGCCATCCGAAGCGTCGAGGTTGCCCGTTATGGATTTCCAAACAGTACCTATACCGTTGAATACACCACGTTTCATTCGTAGGTCGTACCGTTTAGTATCGGCCATGATTTCTCTGTATTTTTGGCTTATAGAGTCGGAGATTTGTTTTAGGAGACTAATGTGTGTTTGAATGTCAACTTTGAAGGGTAACATTTTGGGAAGTTGGAAGGTTTCTACTAAATAAGATAAAATTTTATCATTGTTTGCTATTGCATTCTTAAGAGGTTGTAGTTCTTTATAAACCAGGAGTGTCCATTTGTCGTTGGAGACTTTGATGGCATTTTCTTCGTGAAAGAAGAGTCCTACTGTGTTATTGATAGGTGTTATGGTATACTGCGCCGTCACGGCTGATAGTAGCCCGAAGAGTCTGAAAAGAAGAGACTATTCGTAGTACGGCTTTAATCTATCGAAATTAATCTTGGATATTTGGTTGGTTAGGGGATTTTTTAAAGTTGCAGATGTTTTAAAAATTTCTTGTATTTCAAAGGGACCGTTAAATTTATTATGGGCTTTATCTTTAATTTGTGACTCTTTGACGTATACTTTGTCTCCGGGTTTGTAATCGGGGATTTTTTCCGAAACAGTTTTGTCAAAGCGTATTTTGGCCTTTTCTTTTTGTTGTTCGGTTTTAATTCGTGCGACTTTATAGTAATGTTCCATTCGATTGCTTAGGTCTCTAACATATTTTGAGATTAGTTCCTTTTGGTTATAAAGTGTTTCAGGAGGCCTATTGGACGTGTGTCCAAAAATAAGTTCGTATGGTGTAAATCCATGGGTTTTATTTTTGGTGTTATTATAACAAATAACTGCGTAAGGAAGTATATTAAAAGGATGTTCATCAGGGTTTTCTGATGTATGGGCTCTAAGCATTTCTGTAAGGGTTGCGTGGAACCTTTCTAAGGAACCGTTTGATTGTGGGTGGTTAACGCTGGAAAAGGTTAATTTTACGTCGTAGAGTTCACACAAATCTTTAAGCAGGGTATTGTCGAATTCACGACCGTGATCGCAATGGATTCGTAGTGGTGTGCCATAATGTTGAAAGAATATAAGTAGGGTGTTGACTACCGTTGAGGCTTTCTTGTCTCCCAAGGGGTAGGCCTGGGTGAATTTAGTTAATTCGTCTCGAATGGTTAGAGCGTAATTACGCGTCGGGTATTCGAATATATCGATGTTAATTCTTTCAAAAGGAGTTTTCGGCGTTTCTGTTATTACGAGCGGGGTACTTAAGTTTTTTCGACAGATTTTTACTTTTTGACAGATTTCGCAATTTTTGATTAATTTCTCGACGTCTTTGGTAAGGCCTTGCCAATTATATTTTTCTTTGACCCGTTTTATGGTTTCGTTTATACCACGATGTAGATTATTTTTGCCTTTGTGATATTGGTCTAATATGATAGGAATTTGGTCGGCGTCGGGGGTCCTAACGACATTTTGACAGATTTTTGGTTTAATTTCTTTATCATTAAAGATAAAGGAGAGAATTTCTAAAATGGGTAAATTTAAATTGTTTTCTATACAGTACGTATTTGCGTTGTCGAATTCGTGTTGACCTTTGTATAGAATATAAAACAAATGAGATACTACATTTTCAGGGTCGTATCGTAAAGGGATTATAAAATATTTTCGATCTTTCACACTTTTACTTGCTAAAATATTTATTTGGTCTTTTGAAAATGCGGGATTTTCCTCGAAAATATCGTCAATAATTTTGTAATGGAGATCTTCCATTTTATTTTGCCAAAAGAATGTAACTATGTTTTTATGGGTTTTGTCTAAAAGTTGAGCGTTGGAAATTTCAAATTTTGAATAATCAATAATTGATTTGGTTTTATATAAATGTACAAAAGTGTTATATTCGTCTTTTATCTTTTCCGTTCCTATTTCCGTTTCACTATTTTCATCTTCGTCGCTTAATGGTATATTTTGTAAACCGCTCGTGGAGGGCCTGTTGTGGTCTTCTTCGTTTGAAGCGAGAATACTATATTTAGACTGAAATTTAGCGCATTCTTGAAAATGGTTAACTTTTATCCGAGATAGGGCGTCAGCGTTTTTATTGATTTTTCCGGGTTTGTATTCTATTTTATAGTCGTACTCTTCTAATTTAAGGCGCCATCTGGCTAGACGGCTTCCAGGGTCTTTAATAGAGAAGAGCCAAGTTAGGGGTCGATGGTCGGTAACAAGGGTGAATTTTCTTCCAAATAGATAGGGTCGGAAGTGCTTTACGGCCCAGACTATGGCGAGTAATTCGCGTTCGATTGTTGAGTATTTGGTTTCTGCGATACATAGGGTTCTAGACGCATATGCAATGGGAAGATCCTTTCCTATTGGGCCTTGTGAGAGTACAGCGCCGATGGCGAATGCACTGGCGTCTGTGGTTAAGAGAAAGGGTTCCTCGAAATTGGGGTAAATAAGTATGGGATTAGAAATTAAAGCTTTCTTTAATTCATCAAAGGAGGTTTTGCAGTCTGAGTCAAAATAGAAAGGGGTGTCCTTTTTTAACAATTTTGTCAGGGGTTTGGAAATTTTAGCAAAATTGGGGATGAAACGGCGGTAGTAGCCTGCTAGTCCTAGGAACGATTGAATATCTTTAGATTTTTTTGGTTCTGGAAAATTTTGGATACAGTCGACCTTTGACGGATTTGGCTTAACGCCATCTTGCGTAATAAGGTGTCCAAGGTATGCGACTTCCTTTCTTAGAAATTCACATTTGTCAGGCTGGATTTTGAGGTTAGATTTTCGCAGACGTTTAAAAACTTCGGTTAATCGAGAGATATGTTCGTGGATAGTTGGAGAGTATATAATTATGTCGTCCATGTAAACTAAACAACGTTCATTTTGAATGCCAAGGAGAATGTTATCCATGACGCGCTGGAATGTGGAGGGGGCATTTTTCAGGCCGAAAGGCATTCGGACAAATTCATAATGTCCATTTTCTACTGAAAAGGCGGTTTTTGGAATATCTTGGGGCTCAATCTCTATCTGATGGAATCCAGAGGCGAGATCTAGTGTCGTAAAATATTGGCATTTTCCCAATTGATCCAGGAGGTCGGAAATGTTGGGTAAGGGGTATTTATCGCCTACCGATAATTCGTTTAATTTCCGGTAATCGATTACTACTCGCCATTTCTGTTTTCCAAAAGCATCCAGTTTTTTAGGGACGACCCATACAGGTGAGGACCAAGGTGATACAGAAGGGCGAATGATTCCTTCGTTTAACATTTTATTGACTTGGGTCTTAACTTCCTCTTTATGTATTTGGGGATACCTGTAGGATTTGGTAAAAACAGGGTGTGCGCCTTTAGTTTCAATAGAATGTTTAATTTCGTTTGTAAAAGAGAGGGCGTCTCCTTCGAGATAAAATATGTCTGCAAAATCTAAACATAAATTCGTTACCAGTTCTTTTTCTTCGCTATTTAGGTGTTCCGTTCTTAATTGATTTTGAATTAAGGCTGTTCTGTCCTGCGGACATTTTTTCTCTCTATTGCCGGTATTAAGGCTGTAAAATGGTTCAGTAGTGTCATCTACCGGTTCCAATAAGATATTGGCAAACTCGATCATCTTTGGACTGGCGTTTGCATTAATGATGGACGTATAAAATTCGCCGTTTTCGTCAATCTTTACGAGCGCATTAGGTAATCTTACCTTATCTTTTTCTTGCGCGGTAAGTATAGCGTCGGTATTTACAAGGTCACATTTTAATTTAAAAATTCTTTCTGTACGGCCTTCTATTGAAATTTTGTTTAAATTTTGATTTTCGGGAATATTTTTGTTTCTGAGTTCGACTGGGTTCTCGACTTTATATAAAGGGATAGTTTTAAAATTGGTAATTAGTTGTTTAGATTTTAAGTCTATTACACATTCGTAATGTTCCAGGAAATCTAGGCCTAAAATACCATCAAAATCAATATCAAGATTGTAGATATAAACCTTATGGGGGTTTCCTACAGTGAAAGGGACTAGGGTTGATTCTTTAATTGAAAGTTTTTGATCGGTGATTCCTTGAATAATTACGTTTTCGGAAGATCTTTGTTGAAAGTTTTTTACTGTTTGTTCCTTAAAAATTGAAATGCCTGCTCCAGAATCGATGAGGAGATTAAATTTTTGTGTGGCGTCCTTAATATAATAAAGATTTTTGGAGTTTACAGTAAGAAGTGGGTTTAAAGAAATTCGTTCTCCGGGAAGTTGAGGTTTGGGTCCATGTCGTCCAGATTCATTGTCTGGATTTGGCTCTGGATTTGGTCTATAGGGTCGATTTCTTGGTAACTCTCCCCAGGAGGGTGCTGTTGCATAGGGGGTTCGAGAAAATCCTGATAATTTTCTTGCGGTTCAGACACGTAATAGTCATTGGTCTGGACACAATCAGGATAAGGTGACTGATAGTTATTACAGCCATTGTAATAATAATCATTGGGATAGTGTTCAAATTCATCTTGCGAATATTCGTCGGTATTGACGTGATGTGTTCTTTGGGGATAATTGGGCCTAAAATTGGGATTTCTGTTTGCAAATGGAGGGCGGTTTTGAGGTGATTGATTGTATTGTTGGGGTCGTGTTTGATTTTGAAATTGGCCACCTGCTTGGTGGGAAAAGCTCGTTCCAGGAGATTGGTTCGTTGGTTTTTGAAAACTAGAATTTTGAGGAGGGGCATAGCGTTGTTGTTGCTGGGCGCGGCACTGATTGGCGGTATGGCCAATGCGGCCACAATTAAAACATTTTAGGGGTTGAGGTGGTAGCCTTCTGGGAATTAAGTTGGGTTTTGGTAGGACGGGTTTGTCAACTTTTTGGGTTTCGAGATATGACAATTGGAGCTCTCTCCTGATGCGCGAATGAGCATCTAACAAACCACTTGGGTTTCCTGCACGAATAAGTTGACCTAGTTTTGGTTCTAGACCTACCAATAAGGTATTTAGGGCCATGGTATCGATTAAGGACGCTTGCGCTGTTTTTTGTTCGGTGGTTAGAGTACTCGTTTTCTGTATATTCGCGTGTATTTTTGCGTTTAAAACTTGAAGACGGTTGAAAAACGTAAGGGGTGACTCGTTTTGGAGTTGCTTTAATCTTTGAAGATCTTGTATAAGGGATGAAAGATCCCTAGAATCGCCAAAATGTAAATTTAAAAGTTGTTTTATTTCTAAATATGAGCCCGGGTTCCTAGAACTTACGAGCTGTGCAGCTCTGCCTCTAAGCTTATTTTTAATATGAATTACTAAAAGGACTTTTTGATCGGTTGTAGCCATATTGTACGCATGTTCACACGCGTTTAAAAATGTACCTAAAAAGATCTGATCGCCTTCAAATTCGGGGACGATGGAAAATATTTCCGATAGTTTGTAAGGTTCAATTTCGGGTACGGTGGACACGGCTGCGCCGTTATTTGGTAGTGTCATTTTTATTATTTTTATTTTAAATATCGCGGTTCAAGAAAAATAATTATATTATCGCTTGGGATAAGATATAGCACAGGGAAATATAGAAAATAATGGGGTTAAATATATAGAAAATCGAACAGTTTAAAAACCAATAATAAAATAAACGAGATGATTCATTAACTTACAATAGGAGCATCGAAGACGTCGTGTTCTTGACAGTTGACTACCAGGGGCTTCACTGGGTGTTCCTTCCGTAGTTTGACAAGTGAGAGCTGTCTTATAAGGTCCGTTTTCGTTAAGGGATTAGAATCCGCCGCTACCAGTTGGATAGTTCGTGTTCTGACAGCGTTAGACGAATCCTACCGATGACTGCGCCAATTTGTTATCACGTACAAACTTAACTTCACTTTTTAAAAAATTTATTTATTGTAAAAACACAACACACAAAATAATAACACAATTTCAAAGTTTTAACGGACAGCGTAACAGTCTAAAGTTAATGAATAATTACATGTTAAATATTATCCTATTTATATAAAATAAATGCTTATGCAGCAAACCTAGTATTATGAGAATTGCGACATAGTCTCAGGTTCGTTGTAATATGCTGACATGACACCGGGTTACTCATGGTCAAAGTCGGCACGTGGCTATATGAGCATATAACATATATATTCTGTAATTGATATGAACGACATAGGTTGCCATGAATTTCGAAACTGTCAGTGTCAGATAAAAATGGCCGCGTTGTAATAATTATTTTCAGACAAATTTTAGTGCAAGTCAAAAAATGAGTGAAAAATCGGATGAATCAGATATGGAACTGGATGGTCGTGAAGAAAATATAGTCTGCTACTCGGTTAGAATGAAAATTCGATACTCGTGGTTCCTCACGCTCGCTACGCTCGCGTTCGGAATCTTCCACTCGGATCGAATTTTCATTCCAACCTCGTTACAGAATCTACTATTCCAGTCTCTAACGTCAATTTTCCGGTCTTGATCGACAAAACGTTATTTTCTGGACGAAAAATTGTCCAGCCAGAAAGTGTATATTTTCTGGTCGGTTTAAAAAAAAAAATACCTATCTGTGTTTAAATAACGGAGAATACTTAAGAAACCAAATACAATTTTGATTTTCACATTTAATTTAATTTTTCTCTTAAAAACCATTACAAACAAATTGTCTCTGCGTTGTTGGTGTATCTCAGCTCTCGCGGGATGACAGAATCAGGCCCACGAATCTGCCACAGCGCCCCATTTACGTTTGCAAAGGCTTTGACGCCCTCTTCAGGGACATTCCGCAAATTAAACAACAGGACAGGAGGGCGACATAAGGCTAGATTTTATCCCGAAAGTTCAAGGAAATTGAGCCGAATTTGTTTTGTCTTTCCGTCTTGGGAAATTCGAGTGTCATCTCTGTAATACGGCGAATTTTTGGGATTTTCTCTAATATTCAATTCTTTTAAATTGCATATTCGAATAATCGTACTTGAATTTTTACAATATGCGAGTCAAATCACGACATATTGTAACTACTTATACAGTGTACAATAAAATCTTGTGGAAGTTTAATAAGCTTCAAGAAAAAAATGTCGGAATGGATTTTAAAAGTGTGTTCTCGAGAAGCAATTGGCAGTTTTGTGAATCAAAATCAAAGTAGATATTAGAAATTAGAGAAAAGTGGAGCACAAGAACTGCATTGAAGTGGAGCAAAAACTGCCATACAAATACGTACATTTTTTGTACATATTTTGGCAGAAGACAAGAACGTTTATTTTTACATCTTTAATTAGTATTAATTGCTTACTTGTACATAATGAATTTTGTTGTATTAAATAAACGTCTAAATTATAAGTGTGACCAGTAAAATCCGCAACATATAAGATTTTTTTTTAATAGCTTTATTCAAAATTTAACTTTGGCATCAAGTTCTGCTTCGATCGAGATGAAAATTAAGCAAAAAAATAGTAGTCACGTAATTCGCATTATCTGTTAAATTTTAATTTTTTCCGAAAAATAATTCAAAAGTGGGGTTATTTGTAAAAATATCGAAAAAAGTTATAAGAAAAAGTTTTTTTTTAAATGCAGATATTTTGTAAATTGCACCACTTTTGCAAAATAAGACTCAACGCAACCTACATAAAACTTCTCAGTTTTGACAAGGCTTTATTTCAGATACATTTTCTTTAAAGTAGCGCCATATTAAATGTGTGTTTTTCTACAAAATCAAAATTGGGTATTAAAATTTGCCCTGTATAAGGTAACTTTATAAAATAAGTATTTTTGAAAACGTAGTTTGTGTCTGAAAGTAATACCCGTTAACGTTAAGAAAATAGTTTAATGAAAAGAGTCAATTATTGTTCTAATAAAAAATCATATAAAAATTAATTTTAATAAATTTTGATTTTGTAGAAAAACACACATTTAATATAGCGCTTCTTTAAAGAAAATGTATCTAAAATAAAGCATTTTCAAAATTAAGGAGTTTTATGTAGGTTGCGTTGTCTTATTTTGCAAAAGTGGTGCAATTTACAAAATATTGGTAAAAATGAAAATTATCTTATGCAGCTGAAATTTTGCATGTGGGCTAGAAACTGCATTTAAAAAAACTTTTTCTAATAACTTTTTTCGATATTTTCAGAAATAACCCCACTTTTGAATTATTTTTTGGAAAAAATTTTAATTTGACAGGTAATGTGAATCACGTGACTACTATTATTTTACTTAAATTTCATCTCGATCAAAGGAGAACTTAATGCTAAAGTTAAATTTTGAATAAAGCTATTGCGAATCATAATATTTTATATTGTAATAATATACCATGTTCTGTTTAATTGAGGTTATAACTTACGTTGATTAAAAAGAGAATTAATTCTGATAATAATATCTCTGGCAAACTTACAACAAAATATTGCACCTACTTAATTCCCTCTCCGTTTTCTTTTATTTTCGAAACTGCTTGTTATGTAAGGGACAGACAAGTAAAATCTTTCTTTCCCATTGTCTTTTGACTCACGTACGATGACATAATCATGGATAATAATCTGCCACTTTGAATATGCTAAAATGTCCCAGTTTTAACATTGTTAGGTAATTATTAAGTTGGAGGGCTTAAAAGTAATGGAAGCAGTGCGGAAAATTTATTTACTGCTGCGGTTTGCGTTTTACTTTTCTCGCAGAGTAGTATTGTAATAAAAAAAGTTTTCAAATATTATCAGACGTCGACGTTTCAGTAAAGTTGCAAAAATATTTTTAAAATTTTAATGTTTAGAGTGATTAAAAATGTTTTTTGAGAGGTAAAAGCAATGTTTCCATCAAAAACTCAACGGTTTTTTAAAGTACTTGTAAAAGAAATCATTATTAAAACCTTAGGGTGGATTAGGTTAGAGTGGCAGGCCTCTGGCATTGTCCCAACAGTCACACGTAGTCCTATAAGGACCGCTGTGGTACCACACATGTTCCGCGGAACCTATTTGCATCAGCTTTCTGATGGTTAACGCGATCGTAGCAGAATCTTGACAGCTCATTGAAACCAGCTACTGCTGTTAATAAATTTAGTAAGTCGACCCAGTTGCAGGCTGCTCACTTTCTCCAGATCATTAAAAAATGGTTCGCCCAGGGCATTGAACCTTCTTTTCGCGAGTCCGGGGCATTCACACAAGAAATGCTGAATACTTTCCTCCTCTTCTTCAGCTTTGCAACTTCTACAGAAGTCGTTAGTTGGTGTGTGCATACGTTCAGCGTGTCTACCGAACAGGCAATGTCCGGTGACTACGGCAGTGATGTTTCTTAGGTCCTTCCGACTGTGCTGTAATAGCGCTACGATTCTCCTGTTATCAAGTAGGGGGCCACAATTGCCTGGAGATGCTACAAGTTGTAAGCCCTGTCCATCTGCTTTGCGCAAGTTGTTTAGCTGTTCGATCTATCCCTTCTTTGATTGATCCCAGTGGTATAGCCACAGTATTCTCTGCTAGTTCGACAGACATGCTTCATGCAGCATTCTAAAACCTTAGGCGCAGATATATTGGGGGATAGACCCCACTCAGCATCCGCTTGGGAAACTACGCAACAGTATGCCAAGTATATGCGTACAAAAGAATCTTAAAAATGATTGCCACGACTAAAAGATACATATCAGACGGCCAAGCTGCCCTTAAGGCTCCGAGCGATTTACATAAACAATCAAAATGGAGCGCCTTAATGACCTTGCAGCCAGGATTAGCAAGGTTCCACTCCTGTGGGTTCCTGGTCACTCAGGGATAAAAGACAATGAAAAAACACCTGCAACCTAGGCAACTAGAACATCATTAGACAGCTGGGCGCAGTTACAACAAGTGACTGGCTTGTAAACAAACCATTGTCACTTCAGAAAACACCTTTAATAAATAGGAATCTACCATGGACCCATTGAATGCAGACTTTACGCCTATTATATACAGCTGTGAAGCACTACCCCACAAAAGATTTAAAATCCTAGAAAATATTCAACCACCCACATGACAAGCTTGGACATTATAGAAGGAACAAACCTTTGCTAACAAGACTAGCACAATAAGCCAGAAGGCAGCAGTGTAAGAATCTTGGGCCACATACCTGACCTCCGTCTCTAACCAACCAACCAAACCCTTAGGGATTAGACGTGACCCTAAGCTCCTCGAATATCCCATAATATGATACAAACACCGAGCACATTGTTTTATTATTTTCGATAATTCTCTCTTCGGGGGAATTCCAATACAATGCCGTTTAATTTTTATACACAATTTAAACAAATATACAGGGTGTTTGGGGAGGAAGGGGCAATATTTTGGAAATGTATTCCGAGGGTGAAAATAAGAGAAATAAAACAATATGTTTTAGTTCGATTCTTAACCATTTCCGAAATAATCGGTTCTGAATTATACAAATATCGATCGCATTGTTTTATTATTTTCGACAATTCTCTCTTCGGGGGAATTCCAATACAATGCCGTTTAATTTTTATACACAATTTAAACAAATATACAGGGTGTTTGAAAAAAAAAGGGCAATATTTTGGGAATGTGTTCAGAGGGTGAAAATAAGAGAAATAAACCCATTATGTTTTAGTTCGATTTTCAACCATTTCTGAAATAAACGGTTCTGAATTATGTTTATACTGAAATAATGAAGGAGGCTTTAGTTTTAAACGTCCGATACATTTTGATTGATAGTTTTGACATGCTTATATTACCTATATAGCTTCATATTGAGCATATCGCCTTGAACCAAGATTTTCATACTTACAATGCCCCACACATTCAGTCACAGGGAGTATGCCGACATGATATTCGTGTATGGTTACTGTAACGGTAGTGCGATGCGCGCAGTTAATGAATATCGACGTCGTTTTCCAAATCGAAGAGTTCCTAATAGAACAGTTTTTCAAAAAGTATTTGCAAGCGCTCAGGTAACTGGAATGTTTCCAAGAGTGAGAATTGTTTCTGAAAGAGTTTCTGAAAGAGTGCGGGATAGAGAGCTCAGGTAGGTATAAGTACGAGAAGGGTTTTAAATGAACTTCATATACCATCACATCTAGCCGTATGGGAGTCACTTAGAAAAAACGGTTTAAAACCTTTTCACGTTCAATCCGTTCAACATCTTCTAGATGGTGATCCTGCTTCAAGGGTCCAATTTTGTGAATGGATCCATCAAAATCGAAGTCAGCACAAATACATTTTATTTAGCGATGAAGCTCAGTTCACTCGTGATGGAATTAATAATTGCCATAATGAACATCGGTGGTCAGATGAAAACCCTCATGCAACATTTGAACAAAACTTTCAACATCGATTTGGTATAAATGTCTGGTGTGGAATGCTCAACGACCAGTTGTTTGGTCCATTTGAAATGTATAGGCGTATTACTGGAGAAGGATATTTACGGTTTTTGGAAGACCATTTGATACACATTTTGGATGATGTTCTGTTAAATGTTTGACAATGAATGCACTTGCAACATGATGGAGCCCCACCTCATTTTAGTCTCTGTGTGCGAAATTTCTTGAATTATCGTTTTCCTAATTGCTGGATTGGCAGAGGCGATAAGCAAGTTTGGCCACCGAGGTCATCAGACTTAAACCCGCTTGATTATTGCCTTTGGGGATGGATGAAATCGCTAGTATATGAAACACGAGTGGAAACGACAGAAACGAGAGATGCACTCCGCGATCGAATTTTCAACGCTGCAGCTTTTTTAAAAAACCCTCCCCACTCAATCCAACGTGCTACCCGAGCGATTAACAAACGTGCCGAAAAATGTATTGAAGATGGTGGAGGGGTTTTTGAAAATTTTCTTTAAGTTAGTTTGTACTGCAGCACCTGCAATTATTCGCTTTTAAAAGAAACCTTAAGTTACAAAAACTTTAGAACCTTTTTAGAAATGGTTGAGAATCGAACTAAAACATATGGGTTTATTTCTCTTATTTTCACCTTCTGAACGTATTTCCAAAATATTTCCCTTTCCTTCCCAAACACCCTGTATATTATAATGTTACTAAGAAAACAATTTACTGAAATAAAACCTTTTGCTCTTATGTAAATCATCATCTAAAATAAATAATACATTAGGGTAAAGAGAGGACAGATGGGCCAGGAGGAGTGACGGACCGCATGAGTTGCACTGTTAAATACGGCAACGTCGATGTTTTCCGCGGGAGTACATTTCAGTCAACCATTTATAGCTTAGAGGTGCGCACGTGTTGTTTGGTTTTTTGAATTTTAAAGAAATTATTTGGTATTTTTAATTTTGCCAGTGTGAATAATTTATTTGTAAATATTTGGGATAGAGTTTGTTATAAACCAGGTAGGTTATATTACAAAATTTGGTGATAAAATAGCTAAAAGTTGTCTGCTTTTTATTTCTAACCTAAATTATTGCCGATAAATGAATTCTCTTACAAGCAATCGCGTAGTCCATTTCTCCTCCTAAAAAAGGTGAGATGGACCATTTATAAGGAGGAGAGATGAACCAGGTATTTGACCATATATTTCTGCATTTTAGACAAATGCCTTATATCTATACACGCAAGGCAGATGCTCCACGAAGAGGCTTATGGTAGGAAAATGATTTAAAATCAGCTCAGAATCAGAAGAAGATTGTCCAATTGATAATTCAGAAGAAGGTGAAGGTCTGGAGGACGAAAATGAGTGCGTTGGTTGCAACGAAGACTACAGAAAAACTAAAAAAAAAGACTGGATTCAAGGCATTATATGCAAAAGATGGCTCCATGAAGGTTGTACCAGCTTTGAATCCATATGCCAAGTTTGTCCATGTCCATCTATCCTAGCACGTGCAGTCCATCTATCCTCCTACTTGGAGGAGAGTCGGTCCAGTGTAGCCATTTATTAATATTCATACCATTTAATTTTTGTTATGGGTTTTCAAAGTATTTTAGTTTAAGTTTAAAGTAGACGCATTACTTTATATTTTACCAATGTTATAGGTTAGTATATAGGCTTTAATAAAGTTGTATTTTGAAAATCCTAAAATGTGGTCCATCTCTCCTCTCTTTACCCTACCGAATCACCAAAAAAGCTCTCTAAATATAGCTTCGCTGCTAGATTTATTTGAATTAGAGCCAGACTTGTTGAAAAATCAAAATCCGGAGAAAAGTTTACTTATCTTGTTACTGGAAATGTCAACAAAGAAGAGCAAAACGAAAGAAGTGGTTTTACGCAGCCCAAGCACGATCTTTGCTTTGAAGTATTTTAAAGGTTAATTTGTTTTGATGTATCACATCTACTTTAAGACAAACTATCAGGATTTATTGGTTAGACTATTTTCTTATCAATGAAGGAAGCGCTTAAAAATAAATTTTAGCTTTTATTTGGTGGAAGGTACCTACATTTTATTGTTTAAAAAGACCCTTATTATCGTTTTGTATTCAACCCTTGCCGAAGGGTAAAAGTGTTTTTTTACCCGCAGTTTGAAAACAAAAAAACATTAGAAAAAAATATTTCAGACAAAAGTTGTAGAGCATTTAAATCTGTATAACAAAGGTTATAATCATTTTCACGATATCTCAAATGGTTATAGCCATTGAATCATGTAAATTTTTAGGGTTGCAACACTGCATCATCATTCAATAGGAAAAATTAAAATGGTTCTATAATTTTCGTGACCTACCCTATATAAAATCATCTTCTGAAGAACATTTTCTTTATAAAGCTCCATTAAAGTGGCATATCACCAACCATTCTTTCATTTCCCCTTTTGTTAACAACAACAGCAAAATAATTATATTTTAATAGAATTGATTCGGCTTTTACTTGGTGGAAATCTATTATTAATGGTATTAAATAAATGGTAAACAATTAAAAAAAATTGTAATTTTACACTTTCCACAGATTTTTATTTTGACTCGACATGTTTCGCAACTCGGTTGCTTCTTCAAAGGAGTACTTAAAAATGGTATTTTAAAAGTTATAAGTTAGGTGTAACAATAAAATTGCAGGTAATTTTCAGGCTGTTCAAATTGTTGGAAAAACCAATAAATGTTTACAGACTAATTAAAGAGATTCAAATGAGGTGATCCGTTTGAATCCAATTGAAGAGCTTGGTGCAAGAACCGGGCAAGTCCATAATTTCCACGAATTCCGTTTTCGATGGCATCCTCTTAAATTCAACAAGA
Organism: Polydrusus pterygomalis; assembly: GCA_963969555.1. Lineage (NCBI taxonomy): Eukaryota > Metazoa > Arthropoda > Insecta > Coleoptera > Curculionidae > Polydrusus > Polydrusus pterygomalis. The sequence continues at coordinate 17,514,392 of OZ018383.1, forward strand.
CGCATCGTTTGGTGCAAGAATCGGGCAAATCCGTCTACCCATATCGAAGTTATTAAAGTAATGGACTTGCCTGCATTTTTATTTGGGGCAAGAATCGGGCAAATCCGGGAGTTGCCCGGTTTTTGCACCAAATTATTTGTGATGGTGTATGGACTTGCCGGAAGGGATTTGATGAAGGAGGGACTAGATACATTTTATACAATTAAGAAACTTCCAAATAAAACAGAACACTTTAAAGAAATATACAAGAAAACCATAACAGGTGCAAACAAAGTGAAGTTTGCCATTTCGACCTATAGGATTTTTAAATACAACAACACATTGAGTGTTCAGTTACCACCAACATGACAGTTTTTTCGACGTTTTTCATAAAAAAGGAAGTGCAGCTAATTTCATTACCAATGATACCTGCATATAATAACCCCATACCCCTAAATCCGAAGAAAATCATTGACTGTAGAAGCCTAGTTTTAAAATATGTCCCCATGGCTTACCAAGAATATTATAAAACAGCGTTTGGTGATTTACAAGCTGATCAAATCCCTGAGGTGGAAGGAGATCAAGAAGACAACCAGGGAAATGAAACAGATTCATCATTTCTTTAATAAAAATGTTTAATTTGCATTATTTAATAATTGTATTTCAAGTAAATGCGTCGTTTTTAATTTGTTTTTAATTATTTGGGGCAAGAAACGGGCAAGTCCATTTTTCAAAATTAATTTTTCCCCCACTTTAAAGCAATTTTGTCTAAAAATCGTCCAAAGCCTGTTACTTTGATTACAATAAACATATATTTCCTGTTTTTTCGTGAATAGTTTATATTACATAGAAATGAAACGTTTTTTTCGTCTCCTGAAAAATTTTAAAAAGTGGACTTGCCCGGTTCTTGCACCAAGCTCTTCAATTATTGATCATTAAGAAAAGTATTGTTATTTTTAAGCCTATTTATTTCTAAGGATTCAAGCAAATTTAGTTTTCTACTTTTGTTTTCAATATACAAGATATCGTAGTTATGATTAAATGTACGATTTGCTTCTAATAAATGGTTACAATAATTAGAATATGTTTTGTTTTTTATAAAAGTAGCATGATGTTCATTTATTCGTTTATGTATGACATAGTTCATATTAACACTAAATTAAAAAACTTGAACATTAATATTGCTTTCAAAACTAACAATACTCTAGGGAAACACATTAAAAATACTAAAAGTAAATTGAACAAAGGAAATAAATCTGGTATTTACAAATTAAAATGTAATGATTGCTCTAAAGTTTATATCGGACAAATAGGTCGAAACTTCGAAAAACAAATGAATGAACATCATGCTAGTTTTATAAAAAAAAAAACAGATTCTAATTATTCTAACCATCTGTTGGAAGCAAATCATACATTTAGTCATAACTACGATATCTTGCACATTGAAAACAAAAGTACAAAATTAAATTTGCTGGAATCCTTAGAAATAAATAGGCTTAAAAACAACAATACTCTTCTATGATCCATTGGATTTAAACGGATCACCTCTATTGAATCTCTTTAATTAGTCTGTAAACCTTTATTGGGTTTTCCAACAATTTAAACAACCTGAAAATTACCTGCAATTTTATTGTTATACCTAAGTTATAACTTTTAAAATACCATTTTTAAGTATTCCTTTGAAGAAGCAACTGTGTTGCGAAACATGTCGAGTCAAAATAAAAATATGTGGAAAGTGTAAAATTATAATTTTTTTACCATTTATTTAACACAATTAACTATATTTTATTTATTTTACCGTCTTCTGATGACGAGCGTCTCTACGCTCGCAACATGTTGAGCCAATCTGAAATAATTTTTTTATTTCAATAAACTTTTAAAGAAATACTTTGCGCTTTTCTTCTCGTTCCTATATTTTCAACTCCACTTTAAACATGGACTATTTCTTCAAATTAAAAATAATACTTTACTTATAATAACCTTTACACTTTTCCATTTCCAGTTGTGCCGAATGTATATTTGTACGATTAAAATTAACTCCTGCAAAAAAAAACTGTCATGTTTTCCCATTTCTTATTTAGGTAAGGTTTTCTCCCGAGGGAATCAATGGAGAGAATCCCTTAACAAATCTAAAGTGGCGGATTGTTATCTCCGATTATACTGTCACTTAGGGCAGCAACCAAAGGGCGCCTGAAATATGTTTTTTTGTCGGTAAATAACAGCTACTGATTTGAAAGAAAAAAAAACGAGTAGGTAACGGCAAAAATGTACTTTTTTTCGGAAAAAGTGATTTATAAAGCCTTAAAGCTGTTTTTACTCAGTTTAGACGTAAATAAAACCAAAGTAAATTTAAATAATAAATACAGTTGAAAAAAACTAAAAAACACGATTTAAAAATTAATCAAACTAAAAAGCGGAAAATAAATATAGTTTAAAATAGTTCTTGAAGTTCTTAATATAGGCAGAAAATAATAATGAACGATAAACATTAGTATTATTGTGAAAAAAGCGTGAGTCGCTTTGTGCTGTATTTTTCGTATATCGAGCACCCCACACTTTTTTCACAATAATACTAATGTTTATCGTTCATTATTATTTTCTGCCTATATTAAGAATTTCAAGAATTATTTTAAACTATATTTATTTTTTATTTTTTAGTTTGAGTTATTGTTATGAAAAACATTTTTTTTTAGTAGATTGAGCTAGATTAGTAGATTATTGTATTGTCAGCGGTTCTTGATAAGTCTACAAAATTTAAATTAAATCTGACCGTTTAAAGTGGGTCAAAATCGGGTTCAAAGAAGTCGGTTACAAACAAACATACATACAAACCCGAACAAGCCGATCAAACCCGAACAAACGACAAAGATTTTCAAAATTTTTAAATTTTGACGGGTAGAATTTTTTTTTTAAATTTTCTCTATTCTTAGCGACAATATCTATACAACCCCACGATTGTTTAATTACTATCGGTTATTGTAATAATTCTGACATATTGACAGGTGTCAAATTTTGACAAGAGAATTTTTTGCGTATTTTTTTTTAACTTTCTACCGTCAATATACATACGACCTTATAGTTTTTCATTAAAATAATTTTTTTTAACGATTTGACATATTGACAGCTGCCAAATTTTGACAGGAAAATTTTTTTGCTTATTTTTCCCGAAGTCCGCATCGAATATTATACGACCCCATAATTTGTTTCGTCAAAATCGCTTCTTCGTTTTGTACCTGACAGCTGTCAAAATTTGACAGGAAAATTTTTTGCGTGAAGATTATTGTATTGTCAGCGGTTCTTGATAAGTCTACAAAATTTAAATTAAATCTGACCGTTTAAAGTGGGTCAAAATCGGGTTCAAAGAAGTCAGTTACAAACAAACATACATACAAACCCGAACAAGCCGATCAAACCCGAACAAACGACAAAGATTTTCAAAATTTTTAAATTTTGACGGGTAGAATTTTTTTTTTTAATTTTCTCTATTCTTAGCGACAATATCTATACAACCCCACGATTGTTTAATTACTATCGGTTATTGTAATAATTCTGACATATTGACAGGTGTCAAATTTTGACAAGAGAATTTTTTGCGTATTTTTTTTTAACTTTCCACCGTCAATATACATACGACCTTATAGTTTTTCATTAAAATAATTTTTTTTAACGATTTGACATATTGACAGCTGTCAAATTTTGACAGGAAAATTTTTTTGCTTATTTTTCCCGAAGTCCGCATCGAATATTATACGACCCCATAATTTGTTTCGTCAAAATCGCTTCTTCGTTTTGTACCTGACAGCTGTCAAAATTTGACAGGAAAATTTTTTGCGTGAAGATTATTGTATTGTCAGCGGTTCTTGATAAGTCTACAAAATTTAAATTAAATCTGACCGTTTAAAGTGGGTCAAAATCGGGTTCAAAGAAGTCGGTTACAAACAAACATACATACAAACCCGAACAAGCCGAACAAACCCGAACAAACATACAGGTGAAGCTAATAAAAGCGTGTTAAAAAGGAATTAACGTGCTCCCCTAAAACTGTAATTACATTTTTTGGAGTCTTACTTTGTCTTTCCGAAGGCTGTTTTTACACTATTTCAACTTACACTGTAAAAATTTTCGAAAACAATACCTCAAAATTCAAGAAAAATAATGCTTTTATTAGCAAATTCTAAGGAAATAGGAAATATTATTAAATTTCGTTTTCTCTACTTTCCGATAAATGCGGTTTTCCTGTTCATCCGTGTATCTTCTTTAAATCCGCGGTTACGAGCGTTTAAATCGTTCGGCTTTATTCAGATTTCTCGAATTTAAAAAAAAAAGTCGATGATACTTTAAGAAAAAACGCTTTGGAGGATGTTAATAAAGAGCTATTTGCAGTACCTACAGTTGTATTCATAAAAAAAAGAGTACAAGAATTGGAATGAGAGGTAAGTTTTGTCATATTTGCGTAAAACCGGCTTGTTTAAATGATTGTTTATTGGAGGTTATCACACGTCAAAGATTATCAAAAATGCAAAGCATTGGCGTCGGTGTAATTAATTTTGAAACTGCATGGTGGTAACGTTTGATAAACTTTGACAGAAGAGCATAAACATGCCTCGTCAGTTGTCTGAAGTTGAAAAAGGTCAAATTGTATCAAGAATCGAAGTAGGATGGTCAATCCGTGCTGTAGCGCAGTTGTATAATAGAGATAAAAAAATATATTGAAAATTAAGCAATGAATATTTGAGAAATATTCCATTTGCAATTGCAAGGGATGCTGTTATTGATACAGCATTTCCTGTCTCCCAACCTAGCAGGAGATTCAAGGAATCTGAACTAAAATGTCGCCCAGCTGCGAAAATAATGTTTCTTACCGGAGAACAGCGACAATCAAGGATTATTTTTGCTTTAAATTATATGAACAGTTTTATGCATCATAGGCGTGCGGTCTTAGGGGGTAAAAAAGGGTTGATTTTTTGAGAAAAGTATATTAGGGCTTATTTTAAAATCAGATTTAGAATCAGCATCCCAAAAAAACCCTTAATTAATATTTTCAAAATCTCAAGAGCTGATTTTAGCAGTAAAAAAATTATTTTTTAATTTGGCACTGTTTTAATAACTCCTTTATTTAAAACTATGATATCAACATTACAAATTATATTATTTTAGATTTCTGTATTTTCAACATAACTACCTTCTAAAACAATACACTTTTCAACAATTCTTCTTAAACGTAAATTCACTTTTCTTAAAGTTTGGGGAGTAATTTCTTATCAAAATTTCGAAAAAAAAAACTTAATCATAGTAGGTAGTTGCGAGGATACTGAATTCAACGAAATGACATGGAGGCTTTTGAAACGTAATAGGATCAGGACATTAAAACCAAAAAGTTAGCAATTAACAACCTATTAAAAAAAAAAGTACCAAATTAAAAAATAATTTTGTTACTGCTAAACTCAGCTCTTGAGATTTTAAAAATATTAATTAAGGGGTTTTTTGGGATGCTGATTCTAAATCTGATAGAAAAAATTATTTAAAATAAGCCCTAACATACTTTTCTCAAAAAATCAACCCTTTTTTACCCCCCAAGACCGCACGCCTATGATGCATAAAACTGTTCACTATGCCAAATACTTCATTTTTCTAACATACAATCACCACCAAAATTTGAAGAAAATGGCATTATTAATAACTGAGATATCAGGGTGTATTCATGAAAAGCGGGACGCACTGTATACCGCAATCCTCAATTTTGAAACATGGTCATTTTTACTGATGATTAGACGTTCCAGTCGACTTATAACGGACAAATTCGTGTGTACCGTCCAAACAATTCTAGGTTTGAAGAGCGATATACCAACCCCTCACTTCTAGACATGGACTTTTCTCTGTGAATATATGGGGCTGGATAAGCGTTCATGGACCTGGTGTTTGCTGGCGAATAGAGGGAAGATTTATTGCCAGAAATTACATTAACATTTTAGGAAACATATTGTTACCATCTGCTGAGCAAACATATCCCAATAATACTTTCATATTTCAACAAGATAATTGTCCAGTCCACACTGCCAATGCTGTAACCCACTGGTTTCAAACCCATAATGTGGAAGTGAAGTACTGCCTTAGGTCGCTTATAGTCCCGGCATCAATCCAATTAAAAATATTTGGGGATAATCGTAAAAAAAAATATATAATCGAAATTTTAGGCAACAAAATTCAGAAGATTTATGGGAAATAATACATGCGTGGAGGGAAAAGTTTGATCCAAATATTGTATCAAATATAATTCAGTCAATTCCGAAGAGACTGGCTTAAGTTTTAGAAAAACAGGGATAATATGACCAAATATTAGATTTTATTTATTCTTGTCAAACGTTTTTTGTTTCTATCATATGCAAATATGCTATGTCCCTAGCGGCAAAAATAATATATAACCTGGGAGATGTCATTATGCATTTTTTTTTCATCTAGAAAGTACTTAAAATGCTAAAATATTGATATAGCTTATTTCTAAAACTATTCTTATGGACAGGAGAATATATTTAGTCGGTGTGATTTTACGAACATATTTATCTAATGAAGCAACTGTCTACGAACGTGTTAAGCTACAAATAAACAAGTAATATGACAAAACCACCGGTACCTAGGCATAGGTAAAGTACGAAGCAAAGCATGCACTAGGCGTGCAGAGCGGAAATACTAAGCGAGTGATCTGAAGGTTTAAACGCCTATGGCGCGGAAACCGCAGGAACACGGGGAGTTTAGTCGGTAGGCAGTCCCATTAGGGTTGAATCCAACACTACTCTGCCTCAGAGGGTGCCAGTCTTTAGAAGATTTTATTCGAGAGAAAAAAAAACACTAAAAATGTATTTATTTATTTTATTTATTAGAGAGGAACGTTTCGAGCAAAGGTATTTGCCGACCTTCAATTGTTTAATAATAGTCTAAGGGTTTGTAAAATATGATTACCCACAGCGTCCTTACCTTTTCTAAAAATAAATTAAAGTAAACACAATACTCCATTACATACTTTTGCAAATCCTGTCAGTTGAACAAAGCGCTTTATTCTACCCTCTTTATGTGTTTGTATAAGACTTGTTATAAAATCAAAATCCAACGGAGTGTGAGTAAACAAGATGGAGGGCTGGCGTAGGTTTTGCCGAAACGTGGAAAAACTTTAGTTACAATTTGCGTCGGAGAATAAAAGTAAAAGAAAGAGCATTAATAACACATATAGAGAGTAGTAAACAAATTATAGAAATATGTAAAATCCTGGACTTACATTGAGAATTTTACTAGTATAGATAATAACAGCTAGGAAACCGTAGTATTCCTAAAACTTGTGATTGATGAATGATTGTAGTAGGGTAGACAAATCAGACTCAACAGCACTGAGTTTCCATCACTATCTTACGGACCATGACTTTGATTTTTCCCACCCACGTGTATTCGACAGAGAAAGTAATTACATAAAGAAAAATATTAGTGAAATGATTTATATTAACTTAACTAATTCAATTAATTTTAGAACTGACACAAATAATTTGAGTGCTTGCTACTCTGGGATCTTAAATAAATATAAAAATGTGTTTAATGAATACAGGAGACAGTAGTGTCAGTAGTACCTCCAATCTTGTGGTGAGGGGAGAAATAACTTCACAATCGGTTGTCTTGTTTTGTTATAATTATCGATTTTTCAAAACATACCATTATTATAACCGAGCTCGTTATTAACTTGACCGAGGAGTCCATCTGCAATACCTATTTATAATTTAAACCTAACTTCACCTTCAAACTTTACTGTTTACGTTTTACTATCAAATTGGTGTTGAAAGTTCGGATATGTACAGGTATCCAATGTGTGTCTAATGTGTATTTGTTATTAAATCATATTTTTCATGTATATTTTATCTAAACAACAACTATTTATTTAATGGCTAAAGTTGTGACCTATTTATGTGGTGATTAGGGACCCACTGCCTCATTTTAATTTTTGCTATAACTGTATTTGTATTTTAAATTTTATCACATTATTTTCAGACCCTTGAAAAAGTTTTAATATAAAACGAAACGTTGGGAGAAATACAATTGTGTCATTTCATTGCCTGTCTTCATTCCCGCTATACTTATTCGAATCTACTAGTAAGGGCGCTATACTTACCTAACTATTACTAAAACTTTACTAGAAAAGTTGTTATACCTTCTCAATTATTGTACGTTATTTGATGAACTACGTAGACGTTTTTTTGTGTTTTTTCGTCTTTATTTATTCTGACAAATGATTCAATATAGAAAAGTGTAAAAAACCTTTCAGATAATGAATTGATGGTTTTTATCAGTTTTTTTAGTATGAATGATGAGTTTTACTTAGGACTCTCCTTTAATACTAATATAATTGACTATCGATCAAATATAAGATGTACGTGTTCCATTACTATCATTATTGTCCTTATTCAGTAATAGGGTATGGTAAGTAGGGAAAGTTTTAAGAATTTTAAGTAATAATGGTTTAAATATTAAAAGTGGTTTAGTTTATGGTCATATTTTATATCATAAAAATATGAATGATGAAAACAAACAAAAGTTACAAATATTACAAAATTGTATAAGAATGGGAAAGATAGAAAAAATTCTAAGTCTTTCTCCACAAAGTTGAATAGAATAAGAATATTCATTAAGAGTCTCTACATGTTCCGAACGTAGAAACGTTCATCATCAGGAGACAGAAAGTATATTTGGTGCTGATAGTTTTAGCAGAAGAGAAAATGGTGTAGAACCTTAATGGAGCTTTTATGGAATTGAAAATTTGATGTGTAAAATAAACATAATATAAAGAAATTGATGATAGCTAAAACATACTGAGTAAGTGAGAAGTCAGTAAATGGGGTCTAAACCAACCAAATAAACTAGGGAAGAAGAAAAATCTTTCTAAAATGTAGGTGTCGAAGAATGTTTAAAATTAAAAAAAAAATATTTTTAAGTGGGTATGTGTCTATAAGGCATTGTGAGGACAAAATTAGAAGTACATAATAAGGTAATGAATATTATATTCAAGAGAAGAGTTTAGTGGGGTACTGAGCTTGAAACCTCGCTAAAGAAGCAGGACCGGACTGAGTTCTTGTACCTTTTGCATTAACCATCTTTCAATCGTATTAAAGGGTCTTAAAATTTGATTAGCATTAACAGCCTTATGACTTGCAAAGATAATATAGGGTATTTATTTTATTATTGATAAAAGAAAGTATTGATAAGACCAGAGCCAGAATATATGTTTAAAATTTAGTAGTGGCTCTTGGTTAATTTCAATGGGAGGACAATATGACGCAACAAGGCGGAAAAGCGCCGCAGGCGATAATTTTTCGGGGCCTCGCCCATTATTCGTGAATAATTCACCCAATTTATTACTATTTAACTAATGTTTTAAAACAATATAATTAAATAATTTTAATTATTTCTTGAAGGCCTGAAAAAGGTATTTATTGCCAAATAAAAAAATTGGAAAAACCTGTTAAACGGTGAAAGTAACTCCTTGTAATAATAACCGTGATGAATTGCTTCGTTTGTTTCATCGTGACACGTGACCCCGGAAAACCAAATTTTGCGACGCCAAAATTATTGTGGTTAGAAAAAACCCGAACAAACCCTTTTTTCTGTGGTGGTTTGTACGGCAATTGTTTTAGAGAAGGTAGGCAACATATTTTTCTAATATTTTTTTTCAATTATTAAAGAAATTAGAAAGATATCCATGTATCCATAACCCTGCCACTGCATCTTCTGATGAGCCTGGTAAGATTATTATAATTTTATTAAAGAAAGCAACATTTCTTTCTTTTAGTGTTTACTTATAAATAGCAAAAAATCTCGTTATTCGCTTCCACAAAATTATCAACTAAGCCACTGGGTACACAATAATTATGTGTTAATAATTATTAATAGGAGTAGTGATTTATTGTGATCACCGTTAAACTCAAATAAAAAACACCAAGGAAATCTAGTCTCTGAAACCTGACGCGTGAGCTTGCGTAAATCTAGAACTAACAAACAAATGAAATAATAATAATAATAATAATAATACTAATAATAATAATAATAATACTAATAATAATCTTTATTGTCTAACAGAACAGGTTCCAATTACAAGACAATGTGACATAGAAAAAAATAATAATAGGTTAAAAAAGATTAATAAATCATTCTGAAATAAAAAATGGTGAAATTCAGTAAGTTAGCGTTGTTGTAATAGTTTGAGTTTAGTTGCATTTGTAAACTGAGTGGAGGACAGGCCGAATACATCAATGTCATTGCAGGTATTATTGAAAATAAACATCGATTGATAAATTGGTGTTTTAATTAAAAAGTTTGTTGAGGGAGTAGGCAGATGGAAGACGGGAGAGGATCTGACAGTGCGTGAGGGAACATGGAAGTTTATACAGGATAGTAGCATAGGGCAATCGATGAGCGACCTGCACACTTTGAACAAGAACTGAATGAACAAGTAATATCTGCTATTGAGAAGCGAAGGTATCTGAAATCTAATTAAAAGGGCCTTTTGATCAGTGCCTCTAGGGCGATATGTGCCATCTTCCTTAAATGAAAGGTATTCGACAAACGTTCTTTGGACGTTTTCAAGAAGATTAATGTATTTGTGGAAAATGGGGTGCCATATAATAGCACCATATTCTAGTTTGGATCGCACGAAACTATAATGAAGGGTTTTCAATGTTTAAGTATTTGTAAAATCAGACGAATTCCTATAATGTATCCAAGCATCTTTATTGCATTGTTGTATGTATTACTGATGTGAAAAGTAAAGGAAAATAAGACGTATGTGGGTGAAGTTGGTTAAGAAAATCCAAAATCTCTGACGCCATTGTTGGGCGACAAACGAGAGTTTCTGGGTTCGATTCCCACGTTGAAATATTTTTTTTAAAATTTTGGGTTTACAATATAAATTTTAATGGACGTGCCCTAATAAATTAATAAATAAATACTTCCAATTAATGTTTTTCTTTATTTTGCACCTTTGCATCACTCACGTGACGCTGTTGTATGTTAAATTTTTAATGGAAAAAAGGCCTAACATTCAGAAGGCCGTTGAGAATATTACTTTATTTTCTCCATTAAATACTGTGCTACATTTGGTGTTTTTATTGCCGGAATAGGGGCGTACCGAAATAATTTATAGGTCTCCTGCGGGTTATTTAAGCAGGTTCATAAAATTGAAATAAAAAAACTTTTTTTTTAAATGGTAAAAGGGGCAAAAAACTAATTTGTGCCTTATCTACTCTCGGCAAATATGAGTAACTGCACTGAGAAAAATCATTCAATAAAAGTTTTTTTTTTTTGATACAGTGTGTCCAAAAAAGTATGTAGGTATGCAACATATGGGAAAGTTTTTTATCACCGATTTGAAAATTTTATTCTTTATAAAAGTTGGTGCATTCCTTAAAACTAAAAATACATATTTCATATTTCACCTGCGGCTAATAGTAGGGGGGAAAATGCCATTTTTTCGAAATTGCCTTAAGAGTAAAGGACCTTAATCATACGAACGTAACTCGAAAGCAGGAAATATAGTTGTTCCGGTTTAACTGGAAGTTGATTTTTTTGCGAAGATAGTAAAAATTGAAGATAGGGACATGCAAGCCGTTTTGCTCTAAGACGTACTGTTAGAAAGTTATAAGCTGTCAAAGTTCAAAAATGTCACTTTTCGAGCGTCAATATCTCGGAAACTATGAAGTATAGACTTATAGTGCATCTAATAAAAAATATTTATAATTTTATGTAGAATTTAAAAATGTAAAAATATACAGAGTGTTCCATTTAAAAAAAAAGAACGTCAACACTTGACAGTTGGTGACATTACTGACATATGGTATAATAGTCAAATAGTAAAATTTTAGTCCTATAGATTGCACAAAACCCGGATCCGATATCACTTTTCGTTCGCCTGTAATTAAGCCGTTCAGGAACATTTGCCCAACACTGTATATAAAATAAGGCCAACAACTGACCATATTATTTTGCCTTTTATTCTTTACAACTAGGTACCTATACCTATAATAGGTAACTGGCTCAAAACGTCACTACCAATACAGATATTTAATTTGGCTAAAGAAAAGTAAAGAAAATTAATGAAAAATGAAATTAAATGGCGAATACGTCACTGAGGGCCAATCCTAAAAAAATGAGACCAGAAAAAGGTAATTTAGAATTAGGTAGCTAGACTACCAATGGTCAAAATAATTGTTTTCCTACAGACGTGTGGAAAAATTAATTTTCCGCACTGATTTCCGTGCGGAAAATTGATTTTTCCACACTAGTGCGGAAAAAATTTTCGGCACGATTATGTCAAAAATCCGTGCGGAAAATTGGTATTTCCACACTGGTGCGGAAACATTTTTCGGCACGATTATGTCAAAATCAATAATATATCAATTATAACTTGTAGTTATTACTTTTTTTCTCGGAATTAGTTACTGTTACATATGTATGTGATTGTTATAGTTAATTAAAAATTATTAAATTTCTTTGAAATATGTGTTACTTATTTCCACACGTCTGTAGAAAAACTATTGTACTGACACGTGCGGAAAATGTTTTCCCTGCACTCGGCTGCTTCACCCTATCTTCAATTTTTATTATCTTCCCAAAAAAATCAACTTCCGGTTAAACCGGATGTAACTCGAAAGCAGGAAATATAGTTGTTCCGGTTTAACTGGAAGTTGATTTTTTTTTGAAGATAGTAAAAATAGCTCCGCTACGCGTCGTTCGGTGAACGGCAGACTCGTGCGGAAAAATTCATTTTCCGCACTTGTTAGGTAAATAGCTATTTTATAGCTGGCAGAAAATTTTTAGGATTAAAAAGCACTACTTTTTTAACTACATTACCTCAATTAATCACAAAATTATATTTTTTTGTAAATAAAAGATATTTTTTACCACTGCATCATATACTTTTATAGGCCAATAGAGTTGTCTTCTAGCAGAAAAAAAATAATATTTTAAAAACGACCATATTGAGGTTAAAAGTCATTTAAAAAAAATGAACCTAGTAGCTACAACAGAGTTGTTTTTTCGGAGCTTATTTAATGCATATTTTTTGTTACTCCTAATGCATTTCTAGCTACGGATAATACAGTTTTCTAACAGTATGTGCTGCTAAAATAATTGTTCAAAACTTTTAAACAAATTTATTTAAGAAATATTTTTGTTGTTAACAGCACTATTTTATCTATTTTACTATCAAACAAGATCTTGCTTGATACTACCAATAAAGGAAATGGTTTTTTATTTTCCTCCTCCTTTTCTTATTTTTCTTTTCTTTCTTCTTCTTGTTGTCTGTTAGGATTTAACTTATTAACATATTGCTGCCAGAAGCGGAATGATAATTTTAACGTGTGTAAAGTTAACGTATTTTATTTGTTTCTAAACAAAACAAATCTTGTGTGACGGTACTTTTTCCATATGAAATATTTTCTTTCATTTCGAGTGATTATTTAAAAAGTTGACCTTTTTAAAACGAATTTTATGTTATTGTTTGGATGCTTTTTACTTTTCCCGTTTTTTATGACCCTGGACGGTGCTGCGCTGAATTAATATATTGGTCCCTTATGACTTGTAAAGTAGGGACATAAAATGGAAATATAACAAAGTGTGCATTTTTATTCTTAAAACGGATTAAAAGTTTTAAATGTTGAATTAAATTTAAATGTTTTAAAAGATGAAAATGTACAACGGGAGACCACAGTAACGGTTTCGGATAAGGGGGGGGGGGAGTGGGGAAGGGGAAGGGAGGGGAGAGGGGGTACAGGTCCAATGATCTGGTACCTATAGTTGGCGCAAGTAATTCATAAACGCTTTAAAATGTGTTGACAACATGGTTTGTAGGAGAGAGGCGTTGAAGAGTTGGGTGGGGCAGGTAGTACAGGGATTTCGCCGGAGTAAAAAAAAGTTTACCTTTAAATATGACGTTGCTACTAAAGAAGAAACCTAACCTTCAAATGACCCAACTTTCTATTTACTCACCCATGAAAAGTAACTGAAGAATTACTATTTTCCGAATTCTCATATACTTGATACTTGCGACTCATTTCAATTAGCCTTCATAAAATATCACAAAACACTAAAAACACAGCATTTATTGTACAGGGTGGCCAACTAAGATTGCGAGGTACTGTATCTGGGAAACTATCCATCGTAAAGGCTTGCGGCAAAAAAAATTATTACTAAAACGGCCAAGAGAAAAACCTGGAAAATATTTTCCACTTTCTGAAATGGCCACTAGGGGGCGTAAGTCCAAAACTTTCCATTTTTTGAAGGGTACACCCTGTAAATTTTTGAATTTTCAAATTCCACATAAAATTATAATTATTTTTTATTAAATGCATTATTAGTCTATACTTCATAGTTGCCGAGATATTGACTCTCGAAAAGTGACATTTTTGAACTTTGACAGCTTCTAACTTTCTAACAGTACGTCTTAGAGCAAAACGGCTTACATGTCCCTATCTTCAATTTTTATTATCTTCCGAAAAAAATCAACTTCCGGTTAAACCGGATGTAACTCGAAATCAGGAAATATAGTTGTTCCGGTTTAACTGGAAGTTGATTTTTTTGGGAAGATAATAAAAATTGAAGATAGGGATATGTAAGCCGTTTTGCTCCAAGACGTACTGCTAGAAAGTTAAAAGCTGTCAAAATTTAAAAATGTCACTTTTCGAGAGTCAATATCTCGGAAACTATGAAGTATAGGCTAATAATGCATTTAATAAAAAATAATTATAATTTTATGTGGAATTTGAAAAATCGAAAATTTACAGGGTTTACCCTTCAAAAAATGGAAAATTTTGGATTTACGCCCTCTAGCGGTGGATTTAGAAACTTAAAAATATTTTCCAGATTTTTCTCTTGACCGTTTTAGTAATAATTTTTTTTGCCGCAAGCCTCTACGATGGATATTTTCCCAGATACAGTACCTCGCATTCTTAGTTGGCCACCCTGTACAACTTAAACTGAAAATATTTTTAAAATACTGTTAAAGAAACCACAAAGAAACACCAATCGGAAATAGTGATGTTTGATATGCATCGATGCACCGAGAACATCGACATTTTCAATGCGATGTATCGTTTTTAAGCATTTGAAATTTGTGTCGATGCACCGAACGGAAATTAATGAAACGACGTCATCATTGCCTCATCTTTGGAGCGGATTTCTTGCTGCTGCGTTGCCATGCTGCATACTTTTTATAAGGTTTTAGACAAATATTTAAATTTCCCACATCATGTTAATACTTTTAACAGCGTAAATTTGGCAACTAATGTGGATGGGCGCAATAGGGAACTTTCCAATTTTTTTTTCAATAATATGATTTAGTTAGGTCTAAAAATAATATTCCCCAATTATTACTCCTTAAAAATCAGTAATAACCTGGTAAAAATTCTTTAAAGTTTCGCGCGTGTCAAGATCATTTCAAACGACCTTTTAAGCGCGCCAAGCCCGATGACGTCACGAAGTATGACTTTTCCGTCATCCGTCATCCTGACCGGTGGCCGAGCTACCGAGTTTGCAGTGGGATTGCCGTGTGTTATTGTTATTGTATTGTTGTTTTAAGGTGGAATTCTCAACGTCGTTCAATTTATTGCCAACCTATAACCTATTTCGTGGATGTCACACACGAATTATACTTCGTGACGTCACGACCCGTTTTTACCCGCTTGGGATAATTTGAATTTTGGGGCATTTTTAAATCTTGCTAGCGGTCTTTTGGGACGAAATATGTTGTTTTTTTTTGCTGCCATTATGTTTTATGACAATATATACTTATGATTTATAGAATTTTTTCCCCATCTAAAAATTTTGTCAAGTTCCCTTACTTCAGAATGGAATACGATTTTGGTAATAGGTAGGTACTAGATCATTGGGACAGCCCCCCCCCCCCCCCCCTTCTCTCTGAATGGTATGTGTGCTTGACCTGGTGTAACTTAAAATTGCTCCCGCTTCTGAAAAAACATTTATACATTATTTGTGACAAATTTTAATATTAATTCAATTTATTTCAATCGCCTTACAGGTTTAGTGGCATATATGCGTCCGTTTTCATATAATATGTATTTATTTAATGCAATTAGTTTTGATTAAAATTTTCCGTACCATAAATTTAATAAACATAATTCCTTTACACAATTATATTTGATTTTATTATTTAATTTCCAAAACGTTAATTAATTGTCTATATAAAAATACATGTAGTTTCTGCTAAAAAATAAGGTTAAGTCTAAATGTGGAATTCTCAAAATTTGGGAACCACTTGATGTAACAGTAATTTGTTTCGGAATATTCTGCTCATTTCGATTAATTCATGTCAGGATAATTTAACTAGTGGTGTATTTTATTAAAACTACTTATAACTAAATTTATTTAAATAAAAATAACTAAGTTATTGGCACTACAAGAGTCCCAAAGTCAACTCCAAGGCTGTAACTACAATGATTATTAAAGTATTCTCGTTTTTAGCGAATATAAAATGGGATGTAAATAATCTGTAACAACTTAATATAAATACCAAAATATAGGAGGTTTGTTCTATGACCACTGTATTATGGAATACGGAATCAATGTTTCGGTATTTAAGGTTAAATTTTGTATCCAAGTGTTCGCATCAACACCGAGGTCGCATACATTTCTCGAAAAATTTTGGCCCGGATTGTACTTTTAGAATTCCTAAGTAGTGGGGATTCCAACTGAATGTCAGTTGAGATCAAGCCACGAAAGAGGATAGACGTTCGGTGTTTTTGTGATCTTTAGTGATGTCTTAAAGTGGCTATAAGGTAAGCGTATGTTTTTATAGCGTCAACACCGGTCCAATCATAAAAATATTACTGTTATTTTCTTTTCTTAAATAACTGGTTTTAAAAGTGTGTTTTGGTGTATTTGTTGTACTGCTTATCCTGAAAATATATTTGTATATATACATTTATCGATTTTTATAGATAAAAACATATAAACATCAACTCCGAGGCAATCACCTCCAAGGCATATAGGAGCCTCGGTGTTGATGTTGTGCCTCGGAGTTGATGTGACTTTACAGATCCTACTATAAAGTATAAATAATTTAACAAGGTAATGGAAAAAATAAATATATTTCTTCACAGATAATGGCCCCTAAGTCCGACCAAGAAAAGAAACGGAAACGAGAACGAAAATCGGAATTACAACGCTTAAGAAGAATGAAAATGAAAAACAAGCCGGAATTATATGAACAAGAGAAATCCAAGGAGCGAGAACGATGGAATAGGCGAGTAGAGTCAAACAAAATAAAAAAAATTCAAGATTTAAATAGAAGGACCAAAAAATTAAAAGTCCAAATTATGCAAACAGTTCACGCCAATATAGACAAAAGAAAAAAAGAACGAAAGGCAGCTGAAGAAAAATTTCTTGTAGACATTACTCCTCCATCCACCCCAGTCCCAATAGAAGAACGGAGAATGGGCAGATATGATGTTGGTAGAAGAAGAGTCAGGAGAGATAGAGCAAAGTCCTACAGGGCCATTGAGAAATTAAAAAGAGAGGTTTATTCATTGAAGAAAGGTTACTCTTACTTAACACAATACATTGTAGATATGTGGACCAACTCCGAAGCACAATTTGATCAACTCCTAGGCTTGATGGTAATTAATGAGCTAAGAAAATATAGGTTTCGATTTTATTTAAATCAATAAAACAAAAGGTTACATTTCTTTTTGGAATTACACTTTTTGGATTATTATGCAAATAATACGGAGAACTCAAATATAAGACAACTCCGTAGAAAAATACTCAACTCCGAAGCTACAAGGTATATTTTTTTCGAAAAATAATGAAAAATGATTTCTGCTACCTATCAGTGTGTGTTAAGTTCATTATTTTAAGTAACATATCTTAAAAAATATAATTTTTAAAATATTTATTGTTTTCAATTTTCCATTTTCCAAATGGTTCCCAAATTTTGAGAATCACACAAATACACTTTAAAATCAATTTATACCTGAACAATCAAGAGTTTTTTTTTATTTATTTTAAAATATATTAATGTTTACGTTATTATTATACAGGGTGTCCGGAAATGACGATGAAAATTTTTAAGGTATGATTCTACATAAAAAGATATGAAAAAAAGTTCATATTAACATAGGTCCGGAAATGCTTCCAGAGGGAGCTACAGGCCCTTGAAGATGGTGTCATAAAAGTGGTTTTTATTTAATTTATTAGGATCTACTTACAATACAGGAATTAACTTCTACGTATAAGTTAGAGTGATTGGAGGTCACTCTTTGAAAATATCAGGTGACCCATAATTGCAACCAGTGGCGTGGGAACAAAGGGGTGGTTAGGTATTTAGGGTTATATTTTTTCGCCGAGTGTATTTTCGCTATCTTTTAAATAAATTATGATTCTTCGAATATTTTTATGTAAAAAAGGTTCCCTTGGTATAAAGTCGTATAGTTGACCGTTTTCTAGATAAACGGACTTTAATGCTCAGATTTTTTTTATGTTGTTATACTCCAGAACCGGCTTGGCGCCATTTTTGTTGTTGCGTTTTAAGTTTTCTCTGTGGATTCCTTTTTGTTTAATGTGGGTGTTTGATATTTACGGATTTATAGTTTTTGTGTAGTTTAATGAATTGTGTTTGTGCTTTTAGTGACTCGGATTGGAATATAATCAATGACTAGTAAAAACCGTTGTATGCTTTTATTATGTCCGACTAGGGGTAAAATACCGGGTTTTTCGTATTTTCAGTAAGTATGGAGTATAGTGATGTGTCATGATTATTGACATTTTAGTGTTAGCATTCCAACAGTGCGGACGTACTTCTAGATAAGCGGTATAAAATCTGTGAATATTTGTTGTTCTTTAATTTTTTTATTTAGCGTGAACGTAAACAAGACATTTTTAACAGAATGAACAGTGAAAGTGATGGATTAGAAATTGAAAAAAATAAGCGAAAAACTATAAGACATTATTCAATTGGATCCTTATCTGCTACTAATGAAATAAATAGAATGATTGGTGCGGAATCTAACAAAAAAAGTGCGGAGATTAAAACGTACCTTGAAAGATATCAGAAACCAAACACAAGCAATGCTGTGATACAGGGGGAATCCAATAAGTCGACCAATTTTAGTGAACATTTGGACAATACAAATAAAAGCGAAATAGATTATTGCACACCGGTTAACTCAGGAGTTGGTTTTTTTAAAGCAAAAAACACAATTTTTAGAACGCCACCCATGCAGTCCGAAAACACTTGTTTGCAAAACGAATCCGCAAACCCTTAGAAAAGGCAGAGGTCAGATTCAAGCCCAGGATTTCTCGAACGACAAAAAATTCGAAAAGAATCTATGAATAAGGTTGAACTAGACATGTCTGTTTTTTCGGACCCAACCGAAGATATTTTAGAAAAAACCATGAAAGCTCTGTCAATAATTTATGAATGTTCAGAAGGAAATGAAAAAAGTGCTGATGCGAGTAAAAGCATACGTGATGCGGTTTTTACAGTATCCAAGATGGTTACAAAGCTTGCCTACAAAATTGGCAAAGTAGAGAAGGATAACATACATTTTATCAGCTTATTAAATCAAAGCTCTAAAGATACATCAGCAAATGAAAAATCGACCCAACCATTACATATAATACAAAACGTAGAAAAAGACAAACAATCAACGACACAAAAATCTTATAGTACTATCGTACAATCCAGGACGATCTCGAACGGTACAAAATGGACGACACCACCACAACTAAAAGAACATCAAACTATAATAAAAATCAAAGACCAAGCCAACCCAAAAATAGTAATTAAAGGAATAAAACACAGCCTAAATAGTAATGGCAATGGGTCTCACGTTTTCAATAACGTAAGAAAATTACAAAGCGGCGCGGTAATAGTAGAATGCGAAAGTGATGCTCAGCAAAACGAACTAAAGGAAATTTTGGAAAAGGACAAAAACTTTGTAGTAAAAGAGTTGCAAAATACTGACCCAATAGTAATGATTACCGGCATCGAAAAAGGATATGAGCCACAGGAGTTCATTTCAATAATCCTTGATGAAAATCCAGAGTTAAAAACACTAGTAGGAAATGAAGTAAATAGAATGATAAAATTCCTAACAAAAAAGGAGTGCAGAAACAATTACAAAGAAAACTGGATATTACAAACTAAACCTATTATTTTTAGGTGGTTAATGCAAAATGAAAAAGTAAATTTTGATCTAACAAGAGTATACGTACAAGAATATTATAATGTGTCTATGTGCTATAAATGCTGTCTATTTGGACATGTCACAAAGTACTGCAAAAGTTCAGCATGCTGTCATAAGTGCGGCGGACCCCATGAGGCTAAACAGTGTCCCGAAAATACACCTTTAGATTGCCCAAATTGTAGACGCTTAAAATTACGAGATCGAATACACACAGCAAGAGATCCAAAATGCCCAGCTTTTTTACAGAAAATCGAAAAATATAAGCAATCTATAGAACATGGACATAAAAGTGGGGGTAGTAAACCTTTTTGATACAAAATCAAAATGAAAAGGCACAGTGGGAACATAGTTTAATACACCAAAATGTCCAATCACTAGGAAACAGCGTTAACAGACTAGAAAAATTGCTACAGGAATCGCCAAATTGTATTTTTTTGTGTATAACAGAGCATTGGAAAACCACGGAACAGTTGCAAAAAATAGGTGTTAAAGATTTTAAATTAGCTTCCGCTTTTTGTAGAGGCGAACGTCAACATGGTGGTAGTGCAGTGTATGTCAAAAAAAATATTAATTTTGTTTCGTTAAAAACAATCTGTAATATATCCAAGCAAGGTGAAATTGAATGTTCAGGAATTGAATGTCGTTTAAAAGGTAAAAAACTTATAATAATTTCTATTTATCGACCACCTTCCGGTAATAAAGAACTTTTTTTCATTAAATTAGAACAGCTGTTAGCTAATATTGAATGTTACGATGTAATATTTATTGCAGGAGACTTAAATCTTGAAATGTTGAAGGATAATGTACATAAAAATACTCTTTTCTCTTTACTCAACTTTTATAATATTAAGGGTACGGTTTTTGAAAACACTAGAATAAACCAAATTAGTAGTAGTTGTTTGGACAACATTTTTACTAGCCTGGAGGGGGATTACAGTACTGAAGTTTTGGAAGCACACATCTCCGATCACACAGCACAAAGGATCAGTTTTAACATGAAAGTCCGCAATACAAATAAATTAGTACATAAAAGATTTTTTTCTGATGCGAATAAAAAGGCCTTTTCTCAACTTTTAATAGAACAAGACTGGGAACTTGTCTTCCAGGCTAGTAAAACTGATGTAAACGCACAATGGGACATATTTATTGGTACATTTAAAAATATTTTTAATCAATGCTTTCCAGTCACCAGGGTTTATAATAATAAAAAAAGAATAGTAATAAATCAAGAAATTTTGGATTGTAAAATAAAATTAGATAAGCTATTGGTTCTTTCCAGACATAGTGACCACTATAAAAAAGAATATAACGAAAGCAAAAAACATTATGATATGCTACTAATAAAAGAAAAAATAAATAAATATAACAATAAGATTAGAGCTTCCGACAATAAGAGTAAATGTATGTGGTCAATATGTCATGAAATAAACGGTAGAGTCAAAACTGCACAGGATAATTTTACCGAAAATTGTCAGGAACTAGCTGATAGTTTAAATGAACATTTGGTTAGTATAGTTCCAGAACTTTTAAAAGATATAACGCATATACCATTTCAATGTAATATTACCGAAAATGATCAGTTAATGTACTTAAAACCTACAAATAGAAAGGAATTGTTAGAAATATCCAATAGATTAAAAAATAAATATAGCAGTGGTGAGGATGAAATTCCAACAAGCATAGTAAAATTATCAATTAAAGATGTCTCTGAAGTTCTGGTGTATATTATTAACAATTCTATGAAATTTGGAATTTTTCCAAATCAGTTTAAGTTCTCAAAAATTAAACCTTTATTTAAAAAAGGAAGCCCAACAGACTTGAACAATTACCGACCGATTAGTTTACTATCAAGTTTTTCAAAAGTCTTTGAAATGGTGGTGTGCTCCAGACTGTTGGACTTTATGCACTTGGGGCAACTCTTTGCCCAGAGTCAGCATGGATATCTGAAGGGTAGATCAACCATGTCAGCAATTTTTCAATTTACTAAAGCAATATTAGACCACCTTGAAAATAAAAACTTGGCATTAGGTATGTTTTTAGATCTTAGCAAAGCATATGATTGCATTGACAGAGAACTGCTACTTTATAAATTAAGTAAATATGGAGTTAGGGGTAATGCCCATGCATGGATGCGATCCTACCTTTCAGATAGACAGCAGCGAGTCGTAGTCCAGGACGGAAGTGGTATATTCAAATCTGTTTTTAGAAAAAATACTGTTGGTATAGCGCAAGGGAGTATTATAGGGCCTATATTATTTATAATTTATATAAATGACCTAAATGTATTGGAAAATAATTCCTCCCTAACTAACTATGTTGATGACACAAATTTGTTGGTAGCTGCAACGGATTTTCCGGAATTAGATCAGAGAGCAGAAGAAGTTTTTGTAGAAATAAATAATTGGTTTAGTGGAAACAAACTAATTCTGAATGAAAAAAAAACTAATATTGTTATTTTTAGAACAAAACAAAATAAAATAAATATGCCGGATAGTCTAAACATAAATGGCATTGAATTAAAGAGGGAAACAGATACCAAGTTTTTGGGTCTAACGATCAATGAGTTTTTGTCATGGGAGACTCATATAAATTCTTTATGCTTAAAGCTGGGAAGTATTGGGTATGGTATAAAAGTTGTGTCATGGATAACCAGACAATCAAAATATTGTATCATGCCAACTTCGAATCTGTTTTGAGATATGGCATTGTTTTCTGGGGTAGTAACTTTGAAACCCAACAAGTGTTCGTAGTGCAGAAAAGAATAGTGCGACTGTTACGTAAATTAAAATATTTGCAAACCTGTAGGGGTGTTTTTAGGGAAATAGGTATTATGACAGTTTATGGACTATATATCTACGAGTGCTTAATGTTTGTTTTTAAAAACAGGGAAATATTTCAGGAACTGAATGACCATAGTCATAATACAAGAACTCTTAATCTTTTGTATCCATCTCACCGTTTGACCCTTACAGAAAAGAGTCCGTATTATATGTGCATTAAATTGTATAATAAGCTACCTAATACAATTAAGAACATTAGCAGTATAAGAGTGTGGAAAAAAACTATAAAAAGGTTGTTAACTGAAATTGAACCATATGCTATACAGGAGTTTCTTAATCATAATATGATATAGATAACTCTCTTTTATGACGTCATTTCATTTTATATATTGCCTTCCCTATGTGATTGTAGTTTGTAATTTGAAATAAAGAAATATTATTATTATTATTATAACTTTATTTTATTATGATCAATTTAACCACATCAAACTAGGCCTAGCAGGCTTTGGTATATTTTATTTGCGGTCCTGCAATTTAATTAGGTATGCCCATTTTTCGTGGAATATATTGCTACAAAAAGTTTAAAAATAAACTTTTCTTTATACTTACGAGTATATTATATAAAAGAATACAATACCTAGGTATGTTAATATTAAACCAAGGGTGAAAGTATTCCACGGGTAAAGTTCTCGGGCAAAACATTTTTAAATTAGAAGCTATTATTAGGCATATATTAGCTGCTACTAAAGAATAGTCCTGCGTGCTCCATAAAATCTTCCCACTTCTTGGGACAGGCGTCTTATACAATTTGTTGGCGTATTTTGCATTATTTTACAAACGTTTGCAACAAGTTCTTTTGTTCTTACGGATGGTTTTCCTGCTCCTTTTTTGTGTTGTACAGAACCTGTTTCCCTAAACACAGCCACGGTTCTTTTCAGGCAATGATAAAAATCCCCAGCAATAAAAGCAACGTTAGGAAAATGTTCGTGAAAATCGTCCATGCACAAACCCGGATTGTATTGCCACTCTAACCCCGTTTCGAAAATACGCTTCAACCATGAATGTTTTCTGCTGTTACGTAAAGCCCATTGTGTGAATTGTTCAAAAAATTGGAAAAATTAGCGATGAATCAAATTACTTGTAACGACTGTCAAAGATGACGGAATAACTGATTGATTGTTAATTCAGGTAGTTACTGACCCCCAAGAGATATTAAGCTCTATATGCTGCTAAGCATTACGTCCTTAGATGCAAGGCCCTCTTTGATGCAAATAATTTTTGCTCGCACGGTATAAGACTCTAAAACAGACGTTTCACAGTATGTATACCTGAAAAATTCGGTCAAGAATTTAGATGGAATATTTTAATTGAATTTTGACCGTACCTACGTCAATGCTTACAGTATTTTTTCTCGAACTTTAACTGACGTTTAAAATTGCCCCGAAGATGCCGTGAACGGCGCAACGATGGAAAACATGAGAAAAGTGTGACTGAAAACTTAATGTTGGCTGTAAAATAGGAAAACATCGCACTTGGCACCGCCTTTTATTTGCGATCTTCATCGATAAAAAGTGCCCGAATGAAACGCGCTGCACTTAATGGGGATTTTCTGACGAGCGTTTAAGCCTGATCGGGGTTTTAATTTACGGAGAAAATCTCGGGAAATGTTAACTCCCAGTGGCGTCGCTGCAGCTATTCTTAAAAGGGGCGTCTCGGAAAATATTTGTCGGGGATAGGAGATCAATTTGTTTATTGAGTATGCGTTATGTAGTACAAGAAAGATATCAAAACCAAGCATTATTGTAGTTCTCAGTCCTGTAATACTGGCGCTGCAATCGCATTCGGAGTTGGAAGCATTGTAGGTGCACCGCCAAATTGGTCATGGAAAATCCCAGTTAAATTTTGCTACACTGAGAAAAAATCCTTTTATTTCTTATAAGAATTCACATATTCTGTACTGTTTAATACTATATGTGACAGCAACGTGCTTTCCTACTGTAAGACAATTCACATTGCTAGATCATTGCGTAGTGATAATATCACGGTAATTTAGCCAATGGAAAATAGGAGTTAATGCTACCATAGAATTGTTTATAGCCACTATTGCTCTGAATACTCACAGTAATTACCCAGTTCTATGGGAAGGTGTAATTGGGTTCTATATACTGTATTAGTTCCGGCTGGCAGTTGTAATGAAACTTGACATTAATCATAATAATATTTGCTTGCTACGGTTAATAAAGCATATTACTTACAACTAAAAATTAGTACTGCAGTTCTCAAAAAATTTAAAGAACTTCTAGTGTGATATTGTTCTTGTAGTTTAACATTGCATATTATGCAACATGGTTTACTGAGATGGTAAGAATCGTTCATCGATTATAAAGTCCAATACTAATAATGGGTTATATTGTTTTATCTGACATACAAAGTTTTAAAAAACTTATATACAAAGTAAAAATAAATTAATTGAAACATGTATTGGTTTGGTACAATCAATAGAATTTAAATTCAGACAGGATACTTAGAAGACTGTAAACAATGATGTGACCTGCACAACAAATACGTTAATTCGAATTCATGTGAAAAACCGGCGAGTGATAAACTAGTTTTTAAAATAAAATGATTTGAACTCTCAGCGGTCCGTTATTCCCAATACAAATGCTGTAGGCCATTGGGATCAGTAGGGTCTTTAACCTTTTTTCATGGAAGGGCCATATTTAGGCTACCCATTAATTGCCGGGCCAGAACAAATAGAAAGTGAGAAATTTAATATAGCTGAAATATAGTAAACTCAAGACAATATTTATACAAACACATTTATATTTAATGTTTAATTTTATTAATAAATTTGTATGCGGGCCACAAAAAAGTTACGGGCGGGCCGCCGGTTGAAGACCCCTGCGAGTGTAGATGAACGATGAACCGCCAATATTAATATTATAGGATTCGAGTGAAAAACCGGTTATCATCCGGTTTTTAAAATCACTTCAACACTCGGTAGTCGGTTATTCCCAACACTAACTAATACTACTGCGCGCGGCGATTGCCGATCGCTACGAACCCCCACCAACGTCTTGCGTTCTGCTTTCTTAATTGTAGAGAAAGCGCTTTACTGGGAACAAAATGCATCGCATTGAGAAGTTACAATTTATTTCTTAACAAAATTGCTGTATCAAAAGTGGTTCATTATTTAACAAGAGTGTGCTGCTAATGGAACCGATTACTACCAATAAAAACACTGTTTTAGCAAATCGGGAATTGATATAATACTCAAGTGGGTTTGATACACTAGCAATTTATTTAATATGGGTTAATAAAAAATAAGCTATCAATAGAAACTATGTCTTAGCAACCCTGTTGTATTAGATCATTTTTCTCAGTGTACCCTTAAATATTTGCTCTCCTATTAACCTTAGACCAAAATTGTATAAGACATTTTTAAAGGTCCTTGTATGTTGGACTGACACACCAAATTTTATAATTTGCTTATAAACCAATTAAAAGTTATTTTGAAAAAACTCTTTGTAAAATTATTAAAAATAAATATGGCTGTGATATATATCACAATGAAACCACCAGTCGTAATTTTTATTAGTTTTAACATGTTACACAGTATTTAAGTTGGTTATATTATATGTAAAATAACATAAATTTACGAATTATACAGTGACCGGCAGAAAGTGCGCAGCATATGGGAAAGTTTTTTATCTTTAAGTTTAGAAAATTAATTTTATTTTAGATAGGTTCTGCATGTTCTCAAACCAAAATAACACCCATTAAATCCGGTAAGAGTCTTCTGGTATACGAGGTAGGATCAAAAATTTGAAATTCCGCTAAGAGTAAAGTACCTCCATCTTTCATTTTAGAATATTTTTTTTACAAAGAATTATTGTTTTAATTTCAAAGTTATACCCAAATTCCAAATTTAGCTTATTTTGGACAAAAAAATGGATTTAATCGTGTTTTCTGAATAATCCTGTATAAAAAATAAATGGCAACCGAACAGTACGAAAATAAGATTTTCTGCAGACTTTGTTAGAGATTACCGTCGATCATAAGTCCGATTAGTTTGCTTTCATAATATTATGGCTTTTTAAAATAAAAACATAAAAATATTAAATATTTTTGCTGCACACCGTATTTTATTTTCTGAGGGAACAAGT
Organism: Polydrusus pterygomalis; assembly: GCA_963969555.1. Taxonomy (NCBI): domain Eukaryota; kingdom Metazoa; phylum Arthropoda; class Insecta; order Coleoptera; family Curculionidae; genus Polydrusus; species Polydrusus pterygomalis. The sequence continues at coordinate 17,541,548 of OZ018383.1, forward strand.
TAATTTCATCTAACTGATGTTTTTTGATTTCCATTGACTTAAAGCATCTCCTAAATAAATCTCCTACATTGATGTATGCATAGAAAGTTGCCTTTTGATTTATAAAGAAAAAAAATTAAATTAAAAATATATTTTGAACGGATTTTATTCGTCACGCAAAATAAGCATAATTTTTTTCTTTATAAATCAAAAGGAAACTTTTTATGCATACTTCAATGTATAAAAAACTATTGAGGAGGAGATGCTCTAAGTCCATGGAAATCAAAAAATATCAGTTAGATAACATTAACTTGTTCCCTCAGAAAATAAAATACGGTGTGTAGCAAAAATATATTATATTTTTATGTTTTTATTTTAAAAAGCCATAATATTATGAAAACAAACTAATCGGACTTATGATCGACGGTTATCTCTAACAAAGTCTGCAGAAAATCTAATTTTCGTACTGTTCGGTTGCCATTTATTTTTTATACAGGGTTATTCAGAAAACACGATTAAATCCATTTTTTTGTCCAAAATAAGCTAAATTTGGAATTTGGGTATAACTTTGAAATTAAAACAATAATTCTTTGTAAAAAAATATTCTAAAATGAAAGATGGAGGTACTTTACTCTTAGCGGAATTTCAAATTTTTGATCCTACCCCGTATACCAGAAGACTTTTACCGGATTTAATGGGTGTTATTTTGGTTTAAGAACATGCAGAACCTATCTAAAAAAAATTAATTTTCTAAACTTAAAGATAAAAAATGTTCTCATATGCTGCGCACTTTCTGCCGGTCACTGTATATGAGAGGAACCCAAATTTAATCTTTTTATTGCAAATACCAAAAAAGGCGTACCAGATAACCACTTATAAAAATCACCCGGTATATTAAAAAATATATTTACCTTTTGTGATATACCTAACTACCAAAAATAATTCGTGTCGGTCAATTTGTTTAATACCTATTGAAAAATTATATAAAACTGATTTTTTTTCTTTCTGGGTTCCCAAAATAATATTAAGCATAATATTATAACAAAAACGTTTTAAACTTTTTTAGACAAAACTTTTAACTGCTTAACTGTACAGTCCTATATCCCATAAATTTTTATTTTATTAGGGGCAATTATCGAAAAAATAGGGAGTCTATTATCTTTATGGCCCATAAAAATAAAAATGCCCCGAACTACAGATTTTTATTGAAAATTAAAAAAAGGAATTAAGTCATTAAATTTTAAACACCTATTATTGTGCAGATAAAAAATCGCCTTTTAAATTAGTCACAGATTACCAAAAAACCAGAACTCTAGTCTTTTGGGTTTTTAAAATAGACACCAATACCTTGGTTGTCGTCTAGTATGATGGGTGCTCAAATAGAAAAAATTAAAAAAAATTAAAAAATCATAGTTTATCCAAAATATTTCCTTTTTTTTTAATTTATAGGCTGCGCTGTATAGTAATAGCAAATCTGATATTCGAAATTGTAGTTTCAGCACAAGCAGACGTTGTTATAAAGAATTACTTTCTCTTCTATACCTACTAATAAAAAAGTTTTTCCTATTTTAAACTCTATCCGTGGACAAACTGTATACAGGGTCCGGTCCGGAAATGATGAGCAAAAAATTAAGGGGATAATTCTAGACCTAAAATAAATGCTATCTCTTTCCATAACAGTTTTTCGAAAATTGATTATTAACGAAGTTACAGGCTGTTAAAGTTGAATTTTATTTGCAGATTTAAAATACATAATATAAGTTACTACAACAATAAATTAAACATTCAAATCAAAGGTTCAAAGTGACGTCCTTCCTCTTCAATGCATAAATTAATTATTCTTAAAAAATTCCGACGAACTCCATGGAATATTCCTTCCTTTGCTATAAGGTTGAAAATAAATTAAAATGATTTCCTATTCATCACATGCAAGCGATGTTATTTTAGCGTTTTTCTCGAAAACGGCGAGATTTATCAAAACAAAAGTAGTATACCTTTTTTATGTCAAAAGGTTAGGAGAATAAAAATATTCAGTCAAAATGCGCATACAGTGTAGGACAAAAAAGTTTGGATCATTCAAATTAAAATATAGGCTTCTATGTGGCGCCCTCTACAAAATGCGAAAAAACTGTGGGCAAATTTGTATTCCCCATCCCGAAAAAGCCCCATATACGAGATTTCGTCAAAATACAGGGTGTTTCAGAATAAGATGCTGATCCTTAACGGTGTGAATCCTTAGGTGATTTTATGAAGAAAATTTCAAATTAATATATATCCTTAACCAACTTTCGAACTACAGGGCGTTAAAGTTTTAAGAAAAAAATCGTTTTTCTATCATAACTTTAAAAACTTTCTAGCTATTTTTATGAATTTTTCTAAGCATCAATAGCCATTTTTTGGTGTTGAAATTTTAAAAAAATTTTTAACCAGTGGCATCCTGAAAGGGTTTGGACTAGACATTTTGGAAAAATATTATGTACGCCACTGCTTTTTCTCAAGATAAAAATTATTTTTAAAATACTCATTTATTTTAGGCAAAATTTAATATCTTGCCTTTTTATCGTCCGACAAACAGTTTCCGACAAAAAAAATAAAAACCTTAAATGCGCATTCGCTATGTGCCTATGGTCTGTTTTGACACTATCAGGAATACTCCAGGAATTTTTCAAAGAGACTCAATAAGGAGAAGAGCTGAAGCATGCATTATTGCATGTGGTGGCCACTTTCAACAGCTAATCGAAATTATTTTTGTTTTTGTTCACACGTTATTTAATGTTAGTTGTTTTAATTTATTGTTAAAAATAAACCATAGGCACATAGCGAATGCGCATTTAATGCTTTTTATTTTTTTTGTCGGAAACTGTTTGTTGGACGATAAAAAGGCAAGATATTAAATTTGGCCTAAAATGAATGAGTATTTTAAAAATAATTTTTATCTTGAGAAAAAGCAGTGGCGTACATAATATTTTTCCAAAATGTCTAGTCCAAACCCTTTCAGGACGCCACTGGTTAAAAAATTTAAAAAAATTTCTACACCAAAAAATGGCTATTGATGCTTAGAGGGCATGTGTGAAAAATTCATAAAAATAGCTAGAAAGTTTTTAAAGTTATAATAGAAAAACGATTTTTTTCTTAAAACTTTAACGCCCTGTAGTTCGAAAGTTGATAGGTTAAGGATATATATTAATTTGAACTTTTCTTCTTAAAATCACCTAAGGATTCACACCGTTAAGGATCAGCATCTTATTCTGAAACACCCAGTATAATGAGCGTGGCAAAAGGTACTGCAAAACACCCTGTAACTCTGTTAATAATCAATTTTCAAAAAAATGTCATAGGAAGAGATAGCATTTATTTTCGGTCTGGAATTATCCCCAAAATTTTTTGCTCATCATTTCCGGACACCCTGTATATGATCGAATCAATATATTCTGTATCTGGGTCTGCTTAGTCTTAGAAGACGTGGCCATAAGATTTCCAGCGTCTACATACTATTGAAATGCTACATGCCGCACTTTGGTTATGAGGACAGAGAAGAAAGAAACTATTTCATGTATAGATAAGTTAACTTGCGGGCCCTAGCAACACGGCAGATAACGTAAGTAAACATTCGAGTTACCTGAATATTATACGTTGCTAGCTATGTAAAGTAGCGTTGCTAGCTACGTTAGGTATTACTTTCGGTACCAGGGCAAAAAAATCGAACTGACAGACTCTGACAGTACTCAAATAACTAGTTGTCATGGATTATTTTACAGGTGGAAAAAAAACTAATTTTATTATTTTAATTTGAATAAAATCAAAGTTTATTACTTAATAATATATTGATCAGAGAACAGTAGTAGAAAAAATGTAATACATTACATGATGTGAAAGCCTTTTTTGGTGGTCGGAGGTATTAAATCACCTCGGCTTTGCCTCGGCAATTCAAAAACCTCCTCACACCAAAAAATTTACTTTCGCATCTAGTAATGTAAATAACTAATAAAACTACCGAAGGAATGCTGAGTGTTAGTCTATCTGTGGTAAAGTACATAAATCCGACTGAGTCCTTTGTTTGATTCTTCTCATAGCCTATAAAACTTTACGTTTTTTTTTTCATTTATTTACCGTGGTTTAGGGAAATATTATTACCAATAAAAAGGACACTTTTTAGCGTTTAATGGAATATCTGTTTCCCGTAAATCTGTGATTTAAACCGCGTATAAACCAGCCATTTCCAGCGCCTACGTAATATCCCCCAAAAAAAACTTTATTACCCAAAAGAAAAACGAAATAAATTTAAATATCAAGTGTCGATGTCGGGCGTACATTTTCACACTTTGCGTTTTTAAAGGGCAAAAACATTCCTGTATCGGGATATATATCGATTTAAAAGGGTAATTTCGGCCTCCCTTTGCATGTTTGTCTGCCGAGTGCATGATTAGTGGCGTCGAACCGTGGAACGATTGATAGGAGATTCAGACAGTTTAATAACACTTCTAACTCATCCTTTTAATTTCCTATAAAAGCACAATTTCCGAGTGCCGTTCGCTGTTGTTCCGCTTTTTATAGCGCAAAAGAAATATAAATAGGGGCGCTCATACCGCACTTCAAGTTATGGTGACATTTTATGTGAGTATGAGAGAGTTAATGCATGTTTAGACGCGCGCAATAAGGACAGTAGATCAATCAGAGTTGCCGGCGTCTAAATTTTTAAACTTGGTTTGGGTTGTATAATATTCCTCGCATCTCCGTCCTATGATATATAGTATTTGAAGGTCTCACTTTCTATCCTATGGACGCACAGACGAAGGTTATTAGGTTAGATTAGAGTGGCAGACCTCTGGCATTGTCCAAACAGTCACACGTAGTCCTATAAGGACCGTTGTGGTAAATTATGTTTCACAATAAATGGCTGACTCGTGCCGAACGAACGTTTAACTACCTGGGACGTTTTGCAAGAGCTCGGCCGTCGGCCTCTGTCCGGTGACTACGGCAGTGATGTTTCTTAGGTCCTTCCAACTGTGCTGTAATAGCGCTGCGGTTTTCCTGCCGTCGAGTAGGAGTCACAATTCCCTGGAGATGCTACAAGTTGTCAGCCCTGTCCATCTGCTTTGCGCAAACTGTTTAGCTATCCGATCTACCTTCTCTTTGACTGATCCCAGTGGTCTAGTCACAGTATTCTCTGCTAGTTTTAAAGACGAAGCAAACAAAATTATCCCACCTCCTCGAACGGCCAAAAACCACCCATTTCGCGCTTGCAGTGTTTAGATGGAAATTGTAAATAATTCGTCAAGGGAAGAATAATGGCAGGAACTTGACCGTAGCTTACCTTGGGGGGTCGATTGTATTATGCCAGGGAGTACAAAAATTACTTTCCTATTTTTCGACTACAAACGAGTATCCCCCTTGTTTTTGGAGATGCGGATCTTTCTGAATTCTTCTTCCTTTGCCAATTCATCCACAATTTCCATAGAAAAAAAATCTGTCGCGCCTTCGTACGCGACAACCGAGAAAGAGGTGGTTATTTTTCCAACCTCTGGGGGTAGAATCGACACCCCAAGGGAAGACACGGTTAAGACCCCACCATAATTCTTCTTCACATTTTCCATCAAAAAATACTGCTGTCACTCATCCGATATGCGAACACCAAGAAAGAGATGGTTTTTGGCCGTTCGACAGGGTGGAAGTAAATAAAACCTTAATTTGACATCATAGTTGCGTTCAGCGACCTCGAAAAAAGGAGGGGGGGGGGAGGGGGACTTTGAATATTTGCCTTTTTCGGCCAAAGTCATAACTTATTGACGTCACTAAGACCCGAGATGTGTGGAGATGCGTTTGTTGACCTTCAGCCCGAATTCCTGCGATTGGTCGATTTGTTGTAACGTAGATCTCTGGTTTTCAGTGTTTTTATTAGAAAGATTATTGCGTTAGATTAGGTAATACGTTCTTTATACGGGGGGGGGGGGTCAGGATCGGATTGACTGTGGTATTCTATGTAGTTCAATGAGCGAAAAATATTTTTTAGAACGTTTTCGGTATGCCAGACTAACGCTTTATTTTAAAATCACTCGAGAAAAATCCTTTACACAGAATTTAACCAACTGAAACTAAATTGGCCACATTTTCTATTTCATTTTAACTAGTTAGAGTCTTGATAAACTCCGTTAGACGCCAAAAATTTATGTTATTGCTCCAACAAGGCTCGTGTGTAAGTGTGGTTTCATTCCTTCCTGGAAAACACTTTGCTAAAAGGGAACATCTTGCAGACTGGATGAAATATGAACAGTTTAACGAACAGGGAGGATTTTATATAAACTTCCTGTGGCATACTTAAGGATATACAAATATTAGTTTATATTATAAATTAAATAATAAAATATTATTAAGAGAGGGCAAGGCAGAAGGAGCATAGCATTCTCAATGTTAAAGAAGTGAGTCAGCATATACCGTGCGAGCAGAAATTGTTTGCATCAAATGGGGCTTGGATTAAAAAACGTGGGGCTTGGTTTAGATCACAATGATATGGGGACGATATATCTAACCAAATCTAGGTTAAAATTTTGCCAAATTCATATTATGACATGATATGCCAAACTAATGAGTAATAAAATAAGTAGACAAATACAAATTTATTTTTGTTGTTTAAAAATTAACAAAGTAAGAATATACAGAAAGAAAAAGAAAAATATTTACATAAATTCCTGAAATTGGCCACCGCCATGCTCCAAGCATAAATTCACACGTCTCTTCTTATTTTCGAAAGTGTTGACCAACATCTCTGGATAAATGTTACCACATTCTTGGATAATCCTTTCCTGTAATTGTTCTAAATTTGCAACTGGTGTAATAAAAATAGTGTTCTTTAAATGAGGAAAAACGAAGTAATCCATAACCGCTAAACAAGGTGATCTAGGTGGGAATTCAAAGTCTGATCGAAAACTGATCAATCTGTCGTCGAAAAAATTGCGTAAGTAGTTAATAGTTTCGGCGGCTGTATGGGCGGTTGCACCGTCCTGTTGAAAATATCTACAATGTAATTCGTCGTCAAGTAACTGCTCCACAAATGGATTCAAAATATTGCCTCTATGCCGCTGTGCTGTAACTGTGTCATGGAAAAAAATAGGACCAACAATTCTTCTTCGGGAAACAGCTAACCAGACACCAATTTTTTGAGGGTACAATGTGGAACCAAAAAAATGGGTATTTTTACTACTCCATAACCGGAGAGGTGGAAAAAGGCTTCATCCGAAAAAAATGTCAGGTCTAATAAATCAGGAAAGTTATCGAGAAGATACAATCAACGCTAATTCCAGTATATTTTGAAGTGACTGAAATATTATCATCTTTCTATCATAGCACTGCCGTCCGTCCCGTCTCGTCTCCATAAGTTCTGTGGCGCGTGACCTTACGAAATCAGCTGGATTTATTCGATGTTGGTTTCACATTTGCACGGATTTTTTTTTTACGCATATTATATAACAAGTGCATCTCCCTTGTCTATTTTATTGAACGATAAACTCCTGGTTTAGCTTTTTAAGTTTTATAGTAAGCGTTCCTGGATGCAAATCCAACCATATTACAAAGGCCGGTCAAAATATCTGTGTTTTAACTTAAAAAAAAAGGTAAATACTTAAAATACAGAAAAATAGGTAGGTATTATATGAAATAATTTGGATGTCCATAAATACAGAATTTATACGGGTAAAGGTGCATTTAAAGAAAGGTTTTTAAACCTTAAGTAGAAACCATACAAAAGATTTTTTTAAAACTCGATATGATTCATTATAGATTTTCTGTTTTGAGGTGTAATTTTAATAAACCTATATTAACACACATTATATTACCTATATTATTGGCTCACCATCCAAAAGGAAATATGCTTATGGCAACCCGTGGCCTATTCCTGGGCCGCTCAACAAAAAACATCAATTGAATCATTCGGATATGATGGATTCCAAAAAGCAGTGGCGGCTGGTTAATGAAGGGCTCTGGGGCGCCGCCCTCCCTGCAATTATTTCAAACAGAATCCAAAAATACTTTACTTAAAAAACCAATAAGTAACGCAATGTATGTAAGCAATCAATTAAAATAATTCAAACGTAGCCCTATCCTAACGGACAGGCTATACTCATAAACAAGCGAGTTGCGCGCTCTCAAGGTTGTACTAAGCGCGGGCGGCGGCGGGCGACCGATTATCCGTCCCGATTCAACGCGCCTTCTCGATGGGTTGTCATGACGAAGGAGGCCTGACGTCACCTACACATCGCACAACGAGCGGCCACGGAGAGCTCCAATTTTTCGCGCCCACTGTGCCACTGTTCGCGTTTCGCGATGCGACTTGTCGTCTGTCGATGCCGCTGACTCGCTGACGTTTTGTTTATTTGTTTTGAGTTATTTATTAGTTGTTATAAAGTTGGAAAATTTCTTCTAATATGAAGGTTAGTGATTTACAGAAGGTTGTGTTTAGTTCTCTGAGCTTAAGTGAAAACCTTGATTTAAAAAATGCAGGGCGGCCACTACCAATATTGAACATTGTACAAGTGCAATCAAAATATAAAAGTAAGGCACAGTTTACGCGTAAGTTTGACAAAGAAACATAATAATAAAATATTCTGGATATGCGGTTGTGAGGATAAAAATTCTTTTTTTGTTTCGTGTGTCTTCTTTTTGGCGGGGATGATAATTGGACTAAAAATGGGGTGCAGGACTTAAAACATCTTTCAGAGAAAATAAAAAACATGAAAATAGTGCAAAACATCTTCATAATGTGATAAGTTTTGAGATGTTAGGAAAAACTAATATTTTAACTTGTTTAAGTAGTGCTCACAACGAGAAAGTTAGAAAAAACATACACGTACTTTCGAAAATAATAGACATTTTAATTTTTTTTTAAATTTAAAGCCAGCGCCCCCCTGACTCACTAGTCACGAGCCGCCACTGCTCCTGGTCCAAAACAAACAGCTCAAACTTCACACTCCAATAAGCACGTAGGTGGAGTCATCAAGCTTCATAGCAAATGGATAATATTTAAGACAGTAGCCTTAGAATTATAATTTAGTTTACACTTGAAAACGGTTAGAGATACTAACTAACCGAAACGTTGTGTTAAGTATCAAAATGAAGACAATGGAAGTGTGACAAAGTAATTTGTACATTGTCTACCATCTTCAAACAAATAATATTAGTGCTTTCTTTATAATAATGGTAAAAAAAATTAGAATCAAAATTAATCTGACAAATATAAAAACCTAAATTTTAAAATTTACTTAATTTCCAGTTTAGTGAGACACACAGTAACAAAGCAAATGCACAAACGGTCGGTCTCCTCCTGATGTGCAAACTGGAAAATTAATCACAAGAAAATACGGAGTCCGACAGTTCCTGCACGAGCGAAGAGTGGTTTACAATGGGACAAAACCAGATAAGGTTAGAATTACCAACATTTCATCTCGGATATGTAAAATAATTGAATGGAAAATCTCTTAAACTTAATTTTCTACTTTCCAATGGTATAAAACTGAAATTAACCTTTAAAAACAAGATCATTGGCTACACTTGCACTTTTTAACAACTCTTTACTTTGCACAACACACTGCGAATCGTCATCTAAATCGAAAATTAGTTTTTTAATGGCTTCGAAATGCTCTGCGTGGAATATTGCGGCCTTAATCCATGTTCCACACCGGGTAATTACAAGTTCTGAAGGTAAACTAACTCCTGGTAATCTCTCAATTGCACTCTTACAAGTGCTTTTAGGAACACTTTTTGACATTTGAAATTAATTTATTTACCAAAGGTTTATTTACCAGAAGTATGTATTACAAATCGATATAAATACAGTTTGTTAAGCAGGTAATAATAACGCATTATTAAGGGACAATAAACAACCCCTAACAATGTACCTGCAAACCCCGAAAACCCCCAATAAATACTTCGAATCGAATACCTTGTGTATAACCGAAACGTAAATATAATTAATATAATCTTCAGATTGGAAAATCCCTGTAATAAGTACCGAACTGGACATTAAACCTTTAACGTTTTAAATTTTTTGATGGATCCGAAAACATAAAATTAAGCCCTTAAAATAATAATTTATGAAAAATATGTAGGTATTTTATTATAAAATTGACAAAATATGCAAAAAATGCTTACTCGTATGGGCATTGTAGGCATGTGGGCATTTCACGTGCATTAGCTTTCTACGGTGGCATAAATGACAAGCATATTGACCACGATACGGGGGACGATTTAAGTGATTATTTAAATTTCAGGTTTCAGTTAGATTTTGTCCGAATTTTAACGTTCTTTCGCCAGTGCGATTCGACCAAAAGATTGTGCGCCCTTGACTCATTAGCACGCGTTATATACAATGCTACCAACTCCCTACAAAATTAATCAGCCAACATTTAGAAAGGTGACAGGGCGACCAACATTAATCAGAATATAATTCTATTATTACCAGCTGCTGAACCGGATACAGTTTATTTTAAATAAGTCTCTGATGTAGCTGGCTAAAGTTAAAGTTAGCCGACCGGAATGGATATCCAAGGAAATGTATAGGTTTCATGTTTCAGGATTTGTATTTAGTAAATTGACTGAATCACTTTAAGACTTTGAATCCATCACAGATGAATGATACGATTCCACATAGGAAATTGTTGATGAGTTATCGGTATGTTTGGTTTCTATAAAGGTGTAGGGGCGCTGGCATACATAGTTTGTGCCGACTCGGCCGCCGTCTGTGTGCGTTGCCCGGTAGGTACCGTTCAATAGTAACAAGGTTTTTCTAATTGTGTTTCAAATTTAATACAATTTTAACTATTGTGTAATATGAATTCAGCTCTTCAATTGTAAGTGTTCTGGATTCCTTCAATCCCAATTTAAAACTTTTAAAAACATCTACTGTAATAGCAGATACCCTTCGATCTATATTTACTTAAGGTTATCAGAAAGCCATTGGATATCTCAGTCAATAAGTAGTATTGTTTAAAAAAAAATTACCTTGTCGAAGTTCCATTGTCTTTATTTTGTTACTTAACACAACGTTTCGGTTAGTTAGTATCTCTAACCGTTTTCAAGTGTAAACTAAATAATAATTCTAAGGCTATTGTCTTAAATATTATCCATGTGCAATGAGGCTTGATGATTCCGCCTACATGCTTATTGAAGTGTGAAGTTTGAGCTGTTTGTTTTGGACAAGGAGAGGCTTCCCAATATTGAGGATATTATAAAAGCTGCTTTTTTAAATTTGCGTTTTCACAAAAAAAGATAACTTGTACCTCTTCATGGGCAAACGGTTGAATATAGGGCATGATTTATGAAAAACGTCTAGAAGTCATGGTAGAATGTAAAAATGTAAAAATATACAATATGTATAATATTTTTTTCTAATGAAACTGCACTTCAAAAAAATTGATTAGACTGGTCCAAGCGATTCTTGATACGGTGAGTGGTATTCTATACAGAGTGTTTGGGGAGGAAAGGGCAATATTTTGAAATGTGTTCAGAGGGTGAAAATAGGAGAAATAAACACATATTATGTTTTAGTTCGATTTTCAACCATTTCTGAAGTAATAGGTTCTGAATTTTTTTTGATATTAAAATAATGAAGGAGGCTTTAGTTTTAAACGTCCGATACATGATTCATAGTTTTGACATGCATAGTAGTTGTCAGTTAGCTTCATATTGAACGTATCGACTTGAACCAAGATTTTCATACTTACAATGCCCCACACATTTAGTCACAGGGAGTATGCCGACATGTTATTCGTGTATGGTTACTGTAACGATAGTGCGATGCGCGCATCAGTTAATGAATACCGACATCGTTTTCCAAATCGAAGAGTTCCTAATAGAAGAGTTTTCCAAAAAGTATTTGCAAGTGCTCAGGAAACTGGAAGGTTTCCAAGCGTGAGAATTGTTTCTGAAAGAGTGCCGGGTCTAGATGTGGAAAAATGAAGAAAATGTTCTGGATATTGTCGTAGAGAACTTAGGTATAAGTACGAGACGGGTAGCAAATAAACTTCGTATACCATTACATCTAGCCGTATGGGAGTCACTTAGAAAAAAAGGTTTAAAAATTTTTCACATTCAACCCGTTCAACATCTTCTGGATGGTGATCCTGCTTTAAGGGTACAATTTTGTGAATGGATCCATCAAAATCAAAGTCTGCACAAATACATTTTATTTAGCGATGAAGCTCAGATCACTCGTGATGCAATTAATAATTGCCACAATAAACATCGGTGGTCAGATGAAAACCCTCATGCTACATGTGAACGAAACTTTCAACATCGATTCAGTATTAATGTCTGCTGTGGAATGCTCAACGACCAGTTTTTTGGTCCATTTGAAATGGACGGTCGTCTTACTGGAGAAGGATATTTACGGTTTTTGGATGACCATTTGATACACATTTTGGATGATTTTCCGTTAAATGTTCGACAACGAATGTACTTCCAACGTGATGGAGCCCCACCTTATTTTAGTCTCCGTGTGCGAAACTTCTTGAATTATCGTTTTCCTAATCGCTGGATTGGCATACATATGTATATAAGACCGATCCGTTTCTTGGTCATAACGCTGTATGTTAAATACAGTTTCTGTGCAAAAAGTCAATCATCAGAAAATAAGCCTATATATACAGTATACAGTGTCACCAGTAAAGTCCGCATCATATGGGATTTTTATTAATAGCCTTATTCGAAATTTGACTTTGGCATCAAGTTCTGCTTTGATCGAGATGAAAATTTAGCAAAAAAATCACGTGATTCGCATTATCTGTCAAATTTAAATTTTTCCAAAAAATAATACAAAAGTGGGGTTATTTCTGAATATATCGAAGAAAGTTATTGGAAAAAGTTTTTCTAAATGCAGTTTCTTGCCTACATGCAAAATTTCAGCTTGATAAGATACTTTTGATTTTTTACCTATATTTTGTAAACTGTACCACTTTTGCAAAATAAGACTCCACGCAACCTACATAAAACTTCTTAGTTTTGACAATGCTTTATTTCAGATACATTTTCTTTAAAGTAGCGCCATATTAAATGTGTGTTTTTCCACAAAATCAAAATTGAGCTATTAAAATTTGGTCGCATGTGATGCAAAGTTCATTTGTTTTTGACCCTGTATAAGGTAACTTCATAAAATAAGTATTTTTGAAAACGTAGTTTGTGTCTGAAAGTAAAAAAATAAAAAATAAAATAAAGGGGTTTTAAATTAAATCGTTGAAAATAGACAAACTTTACGTTAGTTAAAATAAAATTTATTTTCCACATAATGAACACTTTACTGATGACACTGTGTTCTTTTTTGTTTTAATATTAAGGTGTATTACTTTCAAACACAAATTAAGTTTTCGAAAATACTTATTTTATGAAGTTACCTTATACAGGGTCAAAAACAAATGAACTTTGCATCACATGCGACCAAATTTTAATAACCCAATTTTGATTTTGTGGAAATGTGGAATGGCGCTACATTAAAGAAAATGTATCTGAAATAAAGCATTGTCAAAACTAAGAAATTTTATGTAGGTTGCGTTGAGTCTTATTTTGCAAAAGAGGTGCAGTTTCCAAAATATAGGTAAAAAATCAAAATTATCTTATCCAGCTGAAATTTTGCATGTGGGCTAGAAACTGCATTTAAAAAACTTTTTTCAACAACTTTCTTCGATATTTTCAGAAATAACCTCACTTTTAAATTATTTTTTGGAAAAAATTAAAATTTGACAGATAATGCCAACCACGAGACTACTATTTTTTTGCTTAATTTTCATCTCGATCGAAGCAGAACTTGATGCCAAAGTCAAATTTGGAATAAAGCTATTAATAAAAAAAATCCCATATGATGCGGACTTTACTGGTGACAAATATGTTATTTTTCTAATTTAAATTCTACAAGGCCGAAAAGCATAAACCTTGAACTTCCCCAATGGCCTTCCCCGTTTGCGAATAGATTTATAGTTTAGTCGAACAAACGAGGACCATTTTCAATCGTTGTCGTCGGTAAGTTTCTCCCAAAACCCCATAGAGGGGACAGTATAAAATTGTAACTGCGGTGTAAAATAGTTCATTACCTGTTCCGAACGGCTCGGCGAAAATTTATTAGGGACGATTTATCAGAAGGAATTGCAGATGAGACGGCGTCCTGGCCTTACCTGGATGCGGTTTTCGGAGCTAATTCTTTATCCTTGGATCTGGCGAACGTCCAGGCATGCAGGAAAATGAACATGAGCGCAGCAATTTTTTTATCGGTAGTAATTTTTCATGTTTTTTCCCAAACCTGTTAAACCAGTTTAATTTAGTCAATATTAACTTATATTCTTATTGGCTGATCGGACATCAATGTGAAATAGGCGTGCCATATCAGCGGTATTTCGCTTGCAAGTGTGCATCTATTTATATTGAGTCTAATGTGAAAATAAATGGATTGTAGCTATATTTATTAATTATACAGGATATGCAATGTTGCTTCGTTTTGCCGCTACAGGGCGCTAACTTTCTCAAATTATATATATCGTTAAGAATAACTACTTATTAAGGTTGAATTCTCAACGTCATTCAATCTATTGCCAACCTATAACCTATTTCGCGTTGATTTTTTGAGTTTATTATTTTAATAACTAACATTTAAAGAAAATCAATATCGTCGGTACATTATTTAGGTAGTATCTGATATATTACAAAAAATATCAATCTATTTCATTGCTAATTTTGGGAGAATTGTATAGTGAAAGAACAATGAGTGACAATGACATAATAATGTTTAAAAAAATCTTACCTGATATTTTTCACTATACAATTCTCCTAAAATAAGTTATGAAATTCCTTGATATTTATTTAATATGTCAATTATTACCTATAGAATATTAAGTCGATACTGATTTTCTTTAAATTTTGTATAAAAGCTAGAAAACATAAATAAATCTACGCGAAATAGGTTATAGGTTGGCAAGCATGTTGATACTCCTACCTTAAGGGCATGTTTTGACGTAAAGGCCATCTTTCTCAATAACTGCAAATTTAAAACTGGCATGTGATTGGTAAATAAAAGTTTGTGTTTTTGTAACCCCCCGTATAAATGACTTTAATTGTTTCTCTGACACTAGCTGACTTAATTTTGAAACTTTTTGTCTCTAGTAAAATTTTAGCCAGACATGCAGTTTCTCTACAAAAAAATATTTACTTTATGATCAGTTGATTTATTAGGTTTTGTTATATCATTTGTTGCATTGAATATCAAACTATAAGAAGGCCCTATAAGCAGATTTTCTAAATCTGCTACGTTAAATTCATAGATGGCACAATGAGTCACCAAAAATAAAGCGTGTTGATGCAGCCACTAACGATAAGTCTTTTCACTGCTAAATTAAAACATTGTTGCCGCCTGTCTGTTTGACTTGCTGCATGATCCTCTCCCCACTACCATAACCATACCGTCACGCGCATCACGGTGCCTGGATTGCCTTGCAGTGGCATAATATATCGTCGGCTTAGTGCAAAAATTCATAAAGTCAAAAATTGACAGTTTTAAGAAATGGCGGAGTTTAAAGTGATTTATTAAAAAAATGTGCAATAATGTTATGCCTACGAAGTTGTAGCATATAATATTTTCAACCTTTTGACGTTCCAACGGTAATTACATGAAAACATATTGACTGCCATGTTTTCTATTTCTAACAGAATAGGGAACTTGACAAAAATGTTAAATGGGAAAAAAATTCTATAAATCATAAGTATATATTGTCATAAAACATATGGCAGCGAAAGGAACTACATATTTCGTCCGAAAAGACCGCTAGCAAGATTTAAAAATGCCCCAAAATTACACGCGCGAAACTTTAAAGAATTTTTACCAATTTATTACTGATTTTTAAGGAGTAATAATTGGGGAATATTTATTTAGGCTTAACTAAATCATATTATTGAAAAAAAAAATTGGAAAGTTCCCTATTAAATGACGACTCTCACAATTCAATACATACCTAGGCTACAACGTATATGATGGGTAAAATATGAATGATGTGCGGTTTGTATAACTTGGGTTTTATTTGCAACTATTACTACTTTACAAAATGGTTAAAATAAGTAGGTTTTGCGAATAAAACCTATTTTTGGTATACTTGCTGTCGCTTTTTATCTACTTTTATTTGTATAACATTTAACACCTAATGCAACGGTAAAATCATTATGAAAATCGGTCCAATTACCCCGGAGTAATCAGCGTACATATTATTATCAAAAACATACATTCGGCTGGAATTAAGAACCTCCTATTTTATTGTGTGTTAAAAATTCTTAAATCCTTAAAAATTCCAATAAAATACGATATGCGGCAACACCACGACATCACATTAATGAATTTGAGACATCTGTTGCCGAGGCGCTGCATTTATAACTATAGATTTACGATTAACTCCACAATGGCAACAGGGTTGTCAAGTTTTCTCAAAGATCCGCTATTCTTATAGTTTAATATTCAATGTTTGTTGCAAACTTAGCCTGGATGGGTATGGTAAACCTAATGTACATGCTTTCCGAATACCCTGTTTATTTTCCTGTAATTAACTTTGCAGTAAACTTTCCTGGCAAATTTACGTAAACCTATTTCGTACGCCAATGATCTGACATTATGTCATTCGTTTTCGTAACTTCTTGCCCAAATCTTCCAGACAGATAACTTGGCAAGATCTTATACGGGTCCTTTTCTTAATTTTCACCCGAAATTATATCCAACGGAATTAGAGCTAAATTTTTATTACCAGTTTGGGATTAGGCAAAATGGCTTATCTTGTCTACTCCATGTCGACATTTTTCGGGCATGTTGTAGGAAACTGGCAAAATTTGTTTGTTTACTAGATAATGTGATGACTAATGGAGACATTTTTCGTACGTGTTGGCGACAACATTATTTTACGAACGTTCTTTTAAAATAAGGATGTAATGATCGATTTTAAAAATAAATGTTGGGGAATGGGCCATCTTCGCCACACTGGTTTTATATGGTAAACGTTTGTTCTATACCTACATCAAAATTTTTATGTATAAACTTGTACCGGGTGTACAAATAGAAAGGGATGACGGCTGTGTCTTTATATAAACTGTATATATCTATATAATATACCGTGCGAGCAAAAATTATTTGCATCAAAGAGGGCTTGGATTAAAAAACGTAGGGCTTGGTTTAGATCACAATGATATGGGGATGATATATCTAACCAAATCAAGGTTAAAATTTTGTCAAGTTCATATTATGACATGACATGCCAAACTAATGAGTAATAAAATAAGTAGACAAATACAAATTTAATTTCGTTGTTTACAAAATTAACAAAGTAAGAATATACAGAAAGAAAAAGAAAAATAATTATATAAATTGCTGAAATTGGCCAACGATGCTCCAAGCATAAATTCACACGTCTCTTTATATTTTCGAAAGTGTTGACCAGCATCTCTGGAGAAATGTTACCACATTCTTGGATAATCCTTTCTTGTAATTGTTCTAAATTTGCAACTGGTGTTATAAAAATAGTGTTCTTTAAATGAGGAAACACGAAGTAATCCATAACCGTTAAAAAAGGTGATCTAGGTGGGAATTCAATTTCTAATCGAAATGGTCACGTTATAAAAAATGGGAATATAAACATAAACAAAAATGATAAATCCAACCAGGGCAACGGAATAAATAAAAACAGAATCACAATAGTCGGCACCAGTGCGAACAATGGGCGCGACGGAGTTCCTTCGTTATCGGCCTCGCAGCCGAAAAAACTGCTGCACCTCGGAAAGCTATCTTCCGGCACAAAACCAGATGACGTTTTAGCAAATAGAATATATTTTATAGCTATTGGAATGTGAAGTTTGAGCTGTTTGTTTTGGACAAGGAGAGGCTTCCAGATATTGGGGGTATCGCCCACTTGACCAAAACATGTCACTGTGATGTAACAGTTAAAAAACATTGTTTAATGTTTTATCACTGAGCTAAGTACACAGATGTCACAGAGATGCTCCTTACTTGCACTAATCGCCACAACCAAGGATTTAAGCTTTATCATAGAGACAAAACGCAAATCTATATCAGTGACAAACCATGTTCCATTTTTTATCTTTTGGCTTGACAGATGAAATCTGTCATTGTTTCATCCCTGTGATATCTTTGTTTTATATATTATCTTATGTCAAATTAAATTCATGTGGTTTGACAGATGTAATATATTGTAGTTACATCTTGGAGATAAAACTAGATGGGAAATAATAATAATAATAATAATAATAATAATAATAATAATAATAATAATAATAATAATAATAATAATAATAATAATAATAATACTTTTATTGGAAAAATTTTAAAACAATTTTATTTATTTAATTTTTCGTCACGTGCCATTCTTTGTTTGCCTTGACACTAGATATATCATCCAGCTATACTTGGTTTATTAAATATACGATTGTTTAGTTCATAAAAGCTGCTTCTTTGAATTGGCTTTTTGACCAGTACTTCTTATCTAAAACCTTGGCTTCTGACCATTACTTAAGATGTTGGTTGGTCCAAACATGTTTCGCTTGATCTCCAAGTTTCAGCTCTTTGGATATGTTTCAGATATACCTTAACTCGCACGGGAAGAGGTCTTTTTATTCCTCCAATGCAACTTTTTGTGTTTTCATTACTGCGGTGTTTTATTTCGTAAGAAAGCTTCTAAGTGTATATTCGAATTTGAAGGCTGTTTTGCTATTATAGTTATTGGTTATCTTTCTAATCTTTTCGGGTCATCCAAGATGAATTCAGCTAAAATTAAAAAAAAATCTTGTTCTGTCTTTTGTCATATTGTTAGTAAAAAATGTTTCTTCTTACCCCTCGTATTGACCTTATTATTATGTACATAGAAATGCTTCTCCATGACATTTATAAATAAGGTAGACTTTATTCGCTTCAACTATAGCATTGATAACACAGTCATTAAGCAGTGTCACTTTTACACACCTTGGTGTGGCTTTCGACCCACAGCTTTCCTTTACTTTTCACATCAGTAATACCTGCAGCAGAGCAATGATGATGCTTTGATACATTTTAAGGAATTAGACTGATTTTACAAATAATCAAACATTGAAAACCCTTTATTATAGTTTCGGGCGATCCAAATTAGAATATGGTGCTATTATATGGCACCCCATTTTCCACAAATCATTAATAAAACGTCCAAAGAAAGTTTGTTAAATATCTTTCCTTTAAGGAAGATGGTACATATCTCCTTAGAGGCGCTAATCAAAATGCTATTTTATTAGGATTTCAAATACCATCGCTTCTCAATTGCAGATATTACTTGTTCATGCAGTTCTTGTTCTAAGTGTGCAGGTCGCTCATCAATTGCCCTATGCTACTATCTTGTATAAACTTCCGTGTTCCCTCACGCACTGTCAGATCCTTTCCGGTCTTCCATCTGCCTACTCCCTCAATAAACTTTCTAATTAAAACACCAATTTATCAATCAATGTTTATTTTTAATAATACTTGCAATGACATTGATGTATTCGGCCTGTCCTCCACTCATTTTACAAATGCAACAAAACTCAAACTATTACAAAAACGTTAAATTACTGAATTCCACCATTTTCTATTTTGGAATGATTTATTAATTTTTTTTAACCTATTTTTTCTTTTTTTCTATGTCACATTGTCTTGTAATTGAAACCTGTTCTGTTAGACAATAAAGATTATTATTATAACGTAACTATGTCAAGGTAAATTTAATAATGTAGCACTGAGCGACAATAATTATTTTTAGGCAATAAGCGATCAATTATTATGCTTTATATATATTTTTTGTTTTGATGACATAATGCATGCTAGGGAAATCGATAAAGTTTTAATTTACTAACAAATTTTATCAGCAGTATTACAAAAATGGTCGTGGGCAATACATGTAACATGTATAACGAAAAAGCAGACCTTTTTTTCATTCCGGTTGCGAACTTTGCATCATACTTTGGGCTTGTTCCTTTCTTTGACGTTCGAACTTTTACTCTGGTTAAAGAAAAACACTACAAGGCACAAGTGGCGTTTATAAATTTGTTCTTTTTGGTAGTTGCGGTGTTCACTTTCAGTACTGCCAAAACTGAAAACTTTATACCTATAGTAATTGCTATTGGCTATACACAGAGGTTGTTCTCTTTTATTTTCCTTTTTTTCGCTACCATAAACTCCTATAACAAAAAATTTTCTTGGCAGGCACTTTTTTGTCAGTTTGAAAAAGTTGATAGTCTGTTGACCAGGAAGAGAACAAAGTTTGAACAATTCGTTAAGAAGAATGGGGTATATTATTTACTCGCGATCCTCTGTACGCTATTTACCGTGACATTTGTATTTTTTGCCAAACTGACTATGAACCGAGAAACTACAAGAGACAAAATAATTTCTGCAACTATTCTTCCAATAATAAATATTACTATTGCAGCGTATAATTTGTTGGAATGTGTTCTTATGTCACTTGTGTTAATAGCCATCAGAAATAGATACTGCAGTATGAAAACGGTTATTTTAACAGAACACCCTGTATCTGAAGAACCACTAGAAACATTTAAAAAAATAGAAATATTAGCTCTTCGTCTTCACAAAATTGAAAATTCGTTTAAGGACATTTTTGCCTTTCAGTTTTTACTACTTGTTGCTAACGCATTTCTGAATTGTCTGCTCCTTTGTTTTTTTATGGAGTTCAATGGCTGCAACTTACTCAGTATAATATGGTTAATTCAATCTATGGTAAGTACAATTTTATTTAATACAAAATCCGCACGACCTATTTAATTGTCGCCCTGCTGCACGTAATTAATTTTAAATTGATGATTTCTTTTTGGCTTAGGTTTTTAAAATAAAATTGTTATAGGAAACAATTGAGAATGATCTACTTTATTGAGTACATACCTCAAAATAATGCATAAAAATCGTGCATTTTTAGTTTTAAAATTAAAATTTTTATGGGAAACTTCTAAGGATGATACAGTTTATTGGAAATATTATGTTGAAATAATTTATTCTCCCCAATTAGAAACCCTAACGATACACGAAAGCAAAATGCTTGGTATATTTTTAGCCTTTTGCACAGAATATAATATAGCTATGCGTAGCTAAAGTGTGTTTGATAACCGCTGACCGTTACGTCACGACTAGTGCTTATCTTTCTAACACTTGTAAACTAGATAAGATAGTAAATTTGCGTCAATAATGAATGTCGTATAACGTTTAAACAACGAGTCTATAAGAGTGCCATATTATATTATTTGTTATGCATCATTTGTTTTTTACTATACAGGCATTTTTTTTCAAACTGGTGTGCAAACCAGAAATATATTAGCTATCAAATAACATGTGTTAGTGGGATTGTATTAACTAATTCAATTTTAACTATATATAATTTATTGGAATGTGATCTTATAAATATTTTTGAAATTCAATTGATGGATTGACTTAAGACACGGTTACTTCTATCAATGTTAAGAATCTATTAAAAAAATGGGTAGTTTCAATACTTTTATCTCTAGATTCCATTAATATTATTTTACTATTCGTCCTGGGTTAGATGCTATACCGATAAGATAGCAACTTAAGGCCTCTACTCATTGACTTATTATACGTAATAACATCTCTACCGCACTATGGGACAGATGGCTTCAAAAATGTTCATACTTAAAATAATCTAAAGGGTCTAGAAGTTATTAGAAAGTAACAAAAATATAGATTTTTATAAAATAATTCATATAGATATAAATAATAAGTTTATTTATAAATCTGGATTGGTTTCACTACCTTCTTCATCGTCACTCGAGCTTGAAATTTCCGGAGAACCTAGTTCTGGCACTTCGGGACAGTCTATCTAATTATACCCAAATAGGGGTAAAATACCGGGTATTTCGTATTTTCAGTAAGTATGGAGTAGTGATATATACCTTTATTTTATTATGATCAATTTAAACAGGCGTAAAGGCAACAAAAACAAGGTACGAAAATAAAGAGAAACACACACCAAGACAGATTATCCCGATGCATGTTTTGGTATATTTTATCTGCAGCAATGCACTCTAATTAGGTATAAACGCCGATTTTTGGGCAATATATTGCGTCAAAATTTGAAATGACACTTTTCTCTACACTTTTATTATAAGTATAAAAGAAAAAAGTAAATACCTAGGTACGTTTTTATTAATCCAAGGGTGAAAGTATTCCACGGGTCAAGTTTTCGGGCAAAAACTTTTTCAAATTCTTGAATATGAAATTGTGCTTGAAAATGTATTACTCGTACCCAAGTTTTTCCCAAATTGTAAAAATTAACACGAGTTATATAAAGTTGCCACAGTGGATCTTTGCCCGTGTGTCATCAATCAACGATCAGGACTCGACGTGGTTAATAACTCTGCATCCTTGTTTATTACAGTAACAAGTTTGAATAAAAGCATAAAAGAACGTCTCCAAAATTCCGCAATAATATAACGTGCTAGACAAGGATAAAACTATAAACGTCAGTTAATTACTTTCTTTATTTGTTTAGTTGACAACCGTTCTTTGAAACGTTTACGGCAGTGGCTAAATTCCCTTAAATGAAAGGATGTTAAAAATTTGACTTTTGCGATTTTAATAGTCAATAAAACGCCAAACTTTTGTAGATTTTAAGCTTTAAAAATAGTATTAAATGTATAAACATTTGTTTGTCAATTTCTTTTAGATAATAGAGAATGCCGGGCAAAACTTAAAATAAATAATAATTTTTCCGGATATTATGTAGGTACGTCAAACGGTAGGCAGGCACGTCCATTTTATGAACTTAACTTAGTTTTGCCTTTTTTCGTCTCGTAATTTTGATGACGTAAAAGTGATGACGCACGGGAAAAGAACCTCTTTACCAACTAATATTTGACTTGAGTTTAGGTAGGTACGCGATAACATCGAAGATTGGTTATTTTGCTGGTTTCGTTTGTTTTTTTGTATTCGATTTTATAAGACTAGTTTAATTGACTTGTCTTCGTTTTCCTACTAAAAACACGACAACGAATCATTTTTAAACAAATTTTAGAAACAAAACCTTAAAAACAATTTTCTATCCTAAAAATCAGATAGGTTTACAACTTCTAATAATGCCAGAAATCACTACCTTTTTTTCCCAACTGGATCAAAAATTGAGAAGAAATTTCCATTTTTTGGCAAGAATTTTGGGCAAATTTTAGTTGTTTACACCTAAAAATCTATTGAAGGATAACTTTAACAATTTCTTGAGCAAAAACTGAAATTTTAAAGCCCGGCTTGTCTATTTTCCCATTCGTCAAATGATAATGTTGCAGTGCGCATGCCTAATCCGGTGTAGCTTTGTTTACGTGCATGAGGCAATATATTTGCCACTTTCGTGATTACTGTTTGCTTATCTTAAGATTAATGTCTATGGTTGATTTACGACTCTAGCTACAATGCGTTCTGTGTTTCTCATTAACGTAATTTCATGGTTATAATATTCTTGTGACCATTTAATATGTTTATGGTATTTTTGAATAATTGACTACTAATAATAAAATCAATAACCATTTACTAATTAGGTATATTACCTTTTACCACAAATATTAGAGGCAGTATTACGAAGCTAATCATAGATAGGGCATTAAAACTATTAAAATGTCTTTGGAACAGGAAGACTTCTTTTTAATTCCAGTTGCAAAATTTGCTAACTTTTTTGGACTTGTTCCGTACTTTAATTTCCAAAATTATACTTTAATTAAAGAAAACCAATACAAAACGAAAGTTATTATCATCAATTTAATTATTGTGGCGAATTTAGCTCAAGTTATATACTTTTCTAATAATCTATATATTAAACCTATTTTAGTAGTCCTTGGTTCCACACAAAGAGGATGTGCCAGTGTGCCTATGTTTTAGTATTTATGGTCACTCTGAGTTCCTACCTTACAAGGTTTTCTTGGCAGTCTCTTTTTTGTCAATTTGCAACAGTTGACAATATTTTGGCCAAACGAAAAACAAGCTTCGAACAACACATTTATAAGAATGGTGTTTATTATTTGGCCTTTATCATTTGCTTTATTAATCTACTTATATTATTATTTTTTGCTAAATGGTGTTCAAATCACGAAACAACAGGAGATAAAATAATATGTTTTACCGTAAGCGGAGTTAAACATTTAACTTTATCCACTTATAATTTGTTGGATAACGCTATTTTAACACTGTTATTAGTAGCTATAAAAAATAGATACCAGAGTTTAGGGGAGCTTTTAACTACCGTAAAACTAGATAACTTAGACAGCGTGGTATCGCAAGACATACTAGAGACAGTTAAGAAAACAGAAATACTGGCTTTTCATTTACACAATACCGTCGAATCGTTAAAATATATTTACGCAAGTCACTTCTTACTACTTGTTGCTAATTCTTTCCTGGATTGTTTATTCGATTGTTTATTTATGCAATCCTATGGCTTGGACTTATTAAGTATTGCTTGGCTTCTTCAAGGTACGGTAAGTACAAATATTATATACAATATTTACTAAATAATGTATACTCGTATTTCTGATGGGGTACTGTTGGCTAAGGAAACATATTACCCTAATTGGCGTGGAGAAGGAACCCAACTAGTCCTGTCTTAATATACTATACCATATATAATAATATACTGTCTAAATGTTTTAGAAACCGAATTTAATTTTTTCTGGCTTATCAGATAACGGAAATTACAATACATGTATTTGAATTAAAAAAAAAATAGTTGGGTTAGTTTCTATGCCTGGATAAAGTGTTAACTTTGAGGAAATGCAAAAAACTCTTAACACCCGTGTTTTTGATTTTTTCCCAAGAAATAGATGGATTCATGATTACCCAATTTATTTTAGTTCACCCTATTTTTATTTTGATAGGTATATAAATATAAAGATAATGAAATCAATAAATAATTCATTACTTAATTGTTGGTGACTATATAATATAGACACACAATATCACGCATATTAATAAACAGAAATGTTTCGTGAAAAAGAAGAGTTCTATTTTATTCCAGTAGCGAAATTCGCTAACTTTTTTGGGCTTGTTCCTTACTTTGATTTTCCAAATAATACTCTAGTTAAAGAAAGACAATACAAAACAAGGATATCGGTTATAATTTTCATTTTTTTAGCGGCCACAGTTTTGCTTATCTGTACCGCTAACCGTTCAAACTATGAACCTATTTTAGTTGCTCTCGGTTTCACACGAAGGATATGCGCCACTCTTTTGACAGTCCTAGCAATTTTTAATTCCTACACTAAGAGGTATTCGTGGCATAAAATGTTTTCTAAATTTGCAGCAATTGATAATATTCTGGCCATAAAGAGAACCAGGTTTGAACAACGAGTCTATAAGTATGCCATATCTTATATAGCGTCAATAATTTCTTTTTTAACTATACTGCAATTTTTATTTTTTTTCAAGTGGTGTACAAGTTTGAAAAATACGAGAGATCAAATAATATGTTTAACTGTGGTTCAACTGACTAATTTAATTTTAATTACATACAATTTTTTGGAATGTGATCTTATGATACTTCTACTACTAGCCATAAAAACTAGATACATTAATATGGAAGAGGTTATTATAACAGAACACTCTGTATCTAAAGAAGAAGCACTGGAAACATTAAAAAAAATAGAAATAATAAGTCTGCATCTCTACAAAATCGCCGAGTCTTTCAAAAATATTTTTGCAATTCAGTTTTTATTACTTGTTGCTAATGCTTTTCTGAATTGTCTGAGTCACTGCCTTTTCATGCAATATCATGGCTTGAACTTTGTGAGTGTTGTATGGTTAATTCTATGTATGGTAAGAAATGATGTTAATCTTTCTAAAAACCTTATTAGATTATTGTAATGATTGACCTTTAATTATGGGGTGATCTGGATTGTTTCATTTAACATCCCTTCTTAAAAGAAACGACAAATAGATAGACTTTGAACAATTAATATTAGTGACAATAGCAGTTTGTACAATGCAAGTACCACGAATCGTGCCCAACCAGTCTCAATATTGCTCTACCTGACACGATTAATATTATTGCATAAAAAAATAATAGAACCCACATTTAAATTCTTTCTCGCTTATCGGGTAAGGGAAATTACAAAATATGTATTT
Source organism: Polydrusus pterygomalis (assembly GCA_963969555.1). Lineage (NCBI taxonomy): Eukaryota > Metazoa > Arthropoda > Insecta > Coleoptera > Curculionidae > Polydrusus > Polydrusus pterygomalis. The sequence continues at coordinate 17,567,673 of OZ018383.1, forward strand.
AAAATTGAAAATACAATAGTTGGGTTAGTTTCCATGCTGAAATACTGTTAGATAAAAGAAGGCCTCCGCATTGTTGCCGAATTTATTTCAGCTTACACTATTTATGTCGATAGATACATCAGTAATACGATATAATCAATAAATATTCAATTACTAAATTGTTAGTAATTAATTGTCACAAACTTTATAAACAACATTACGCCTATCATTGGGAAAATAAATGTTTCACGAAGAGTTCTTTTTTATTCCAGTAGCGAAATTCGCAAACTTTTTTGGGCTTGTTCCTGGCTTTGGTTTTCTAAATAATACTCTAGTTAAAGAAAGGCAATACAAAAGAAAAGTATCGGTTATTAATTTAATTTTTTTAGCGGCTACAGTTCTGGTTTTCGCAACCTCTAACCGAACGTGCCAAGCGAAATGTTTTTATATTTACCATATAATAGCTCAAATTCCTTTTGTAACCAACCAATTTTTTGGAGTTTATTCCTCTTCAGACCCAGGACCACATCGATTAAATTTTTAATTTTTTGGCTATGTGCTTGTTTCTTCATACAAAGACAAAATATCAATGCATTTTAAAATTTTTCTTTATTCATTTTTGAACAAAACCATGAGTCATATAATATGATAGTTTGGGTCTATACTCATACAAACAAAATAATATGAACTAAATTTTAAAAATGTGAAATTAAGTATGAAAAGTTAAAAAAACATTTTCTTTCTACGCTGCATCATAAATAATACACTTCACCAGATTTGCATCTGGCAAATGTTAACTTATTACAGGTAGGTAGACGGCACTTGGATCGCGATTTTTGTTTGTGTTTCATGAATTCCACCAAGTATGTATTTCCCTAACTCCGAAGTCTCTTGTCAGGAATGGAATGGACGCTTCTTTTCTTGTGCCCAGATTCACGTTCTGTTCCTCGAGGCTCGAGGTCTTCCCGTTCCATATCATCCTGTTCTTGATTATTTAATATCATTGTTTTGGCGAGAGATAGTTTGAACTTCAAATAGTCCATAATTTGTTTTCTTGTCAGGCCGACAGCTTTTGCATTCTCCCGATATTCGAGCCACCCTGTCGATACTAAAAAATCAAAAAAATGAAAAATGGTTCCAACTGTCCACTTGTTTGTTCGGTTTCTCATTGCATACTTTCCAATGACTCGGTCTAGTAGGTCCACTCTACCCATATATGCATTGTATTTTTTAACAATGACTGGCTGCTTAATATCGATATATTTTCTTTCGGTTTTCGACCATTTTTAACAAGTGCCTTCTGGCTCCACTCCATAACATAAAGAGGCAAAGTTAACAGGCTTATTTAAACCACTTAATAAGTATTATTTCGCCGTCGTCACGTACGAGTTGGTCTAACATCCTCTTTCTTTCTTCTTTAGTTCGCTATCAGTCAAGAAATCAGCAGTTTTTGGGATTCTGTTGGTCACTATAGTTCCAGCTAGGGCGATGGTACGTGAAGAAAGAAAATCGATCAGCGGGATTGAAGTGAAATATCTATCCGTGAAGACAGGAAGTATGTTTGTTAATTTAAGAACCATTCTGCTCCCAACATCCAGCTTTTCTGGTAATGCCAATAACGCCAATTCTACCGATGAGCCTTTTACCTCATACATATAAAAATCCAGTAGGATTCCAGTGGGGGAGGTTATTACAAAGTTTTTAAGGCCTACTGGATTAGGCTTACCACAAACAAATTGCCCAACCTGTCCAGCAAATGGTATTATCTGCTCATCAATCGATACCTCACTTGCTCTTTCCTTCATGAGACATCCTCTCTGTATTCTATCAAGGAGAGGTCTTATCTTCTGGAATCTATCATGCGACTTTGCTTCTTCGGAAACTCCGTTGTTATCCACAATTTTTAATGGAGAGCGTAACTTAAAGAAAGGATTTCTTGTGATGTTATCTCACACTATGGGTACCCTAGTGTTTTGACGTGCTCACTTCTCTCATATTTGTAAACATGGCTACACTTTCAAAAAAGTCATCATTTATATATTTCTCAAAATACTTCAAAGAATCTTTAACCTAATCGGTGTAGTTTACAGGATCCATACTGCAAGGAAGAACAAATTCGTTGTTTCGTATCCATTTTCTAGAACCAGATGGAACTAAGCGAGCTAAGGGCACGTCATCTTCGGAATCAAAACCGCCGTCGAACTGTAATATATCTTCTTGCTGTAAATTTTGGTCGATAATTAACTCCTCTTCAACGTCATCATCTTCATCAAGAAGATCATTATTATATGGCATCAAATTTTCCACAAATACATTAATCTCCTAGAAACGTCCAAAGAAAGTTTGTCAAATACCTATCCTTTAAGGAAAATGGTACATATCCCCCTAAAGGCAGACGCTGATCAAAATGCTCTTTTGGTTAAGATTTCAGATACCATCGCTTCTCAATAGCAGATATTACTTGTTCATGTAGTTTTTCTTCAAGGAGTGCAGGTCACTCATCGATTGCCCTATGCTACTATCCTGTATAAACTTCCATGTTCCCTTAAGCACTGTCAGATCCTCTCCCGTCTTCCATCTGCCTATTCCCTTAACAAACTTTCTAATTAAAACAACAATTTATCAATCAATGTTTATTTTCAATAATACTTGCAATGACATTGATGTATTCGGCCTGTCCTCTACTCAGTTTACAAATGCATCAAAACTCAAACTATTACAAAAATGTTAAATTACTTAATTTTACCATTTTCTATTGTAGAATAATTTCTTTTTTAACCTATTTCTGTTTTTTCTATGTCACATTGTCTTGTAATTGGAACCTGTTCTGTTAGACAATAAAGATTATTATTATTATTATTATTAATATTATTATTATTATTATTATTATTATTATTATTATTATTATTATTATTATTATTATAACGTAACTATGTCAAGGTAAAATAATGTAGCACTAAGCGATCAATTTTATATATATTTTTTGTTTTGATGACATAATGCATTCTAGTGAAATCGATAAACTTTTAATTTACTTACAAATTTTATCAGCAGTATTACAAGAATTGTCGTGGGCAATACATGCAACATGTATAACGAAAAAGCAGATCTTTTTTTCATTCCGGTTGCGAACTTTGCAACATACTTTGGGCTTGTTCCTTTCTTTGATGTTCGAACTTTTACTCTGATTAAAGAAAAACACTACAAGGCACGAGTGGCGTTTTTAAATTTGTCCTTTTCGGTAGTTGCGGTGTTTAAGTTCAGTACTGCCATGATTGTAAACTTTATACCTATAGTAATCGCTATTGGCTATACACAAAGGTTGTTCTCTTTTATTTTCCTTTTTTTCGCTACCATAAACTCCTATAACAAAAAATTTTCTTGGCAGGCACTTTTTTGTCAATTTGAAGAAGTTAATAATATGTTGATTAGGAAGAGAACAAAGTTTGAACAATTCGTTAAGAAGAATGGGGTATATTATCTAGTCGCGATCCTCTCTACGCTATTTACCGTGACATTTGTATTTTTTGCCAAACGAACTATAAACCGAGAAACTGCAATAGACAAAATACTTTCTGCAACTGTTCTTCCAATAATAAGTATTACTTTTGCAACGTATAATTTTTTGGAATGTGTTCTTATGTTACTTGTGTTAATAGCCATCAGAAATAGATACTGCAGTATGAAAACGGTTATTTTAACAGAACAACCTGTATCTGAAGAACCACTGGAAACTTAAAAAAAAATAGAAATATTAGCTCTTCGTCTTCACAAAATTGAAAATTCGTTTAAGGACATTTTTGCATTTCAGTTTTTAATACTTGTTGCTAATGCTTTTCTGAATTGTCTGTTCCTTTGTTTTTTTATGGAGTTTAATAGCTGCTACTTACTCAGGACAATATGGCTAATTCAATCTATGGTAAGTACATACAACTTTGGTTTTAATTTCATACATTGACAATGCAGTATTCACCTGAAGACGACTGTAGATACATGCCAGTTGAAACGTTGTGATGGCCAATGAACCTAAAAACAATAGTTCTTGTTTAAATATACAGGTAAGTCTAAATAAAAATTATGTATCTGTACACTGACGTTTATAGCCTTTTATTAATTAATTATTATTACTTTGACAGATTACATGGGGAACCCCAAATTCTAATACAATTTGTTTTGTGTTCACCATTAAATCAATAATTGCATTACTTCTTAACCATTCCTATTTTTAGACAACCAATAATAATAGTCATGTACTTGATGTATTTGCTTGCTCTTAAAAAAATACAACACATCCATATTATAATAATTTCCAATTTATATAGTTTTGACTCTTACTTTTCTAAATTATAAATTTCTAATTACATCTTACCAAGTGTTGGCAACTGTGTTTCGCTTTGGTGTTTTCAGAAATTGTTTTGAATTTTCCCGCTCTAACCGAATTGCCCTCTCCAGGAAGTACGTCAAAGTTAAGTAAAGTTTTTCTCCTCATTTTGCATTTTCGACACATGGCAATAAACAGTCCATCTAGGATGTTTATTAAATATTTATTTTTTAAGACGTTTTTAAAAATTGTTAAAAATTGTAGTATGTGAGTTTGTATTTATTAATTGTTTTGCACCGTTATTTGTAATTTTACCTTTTTACTTTATGTTGAAAGACCGTATGTACAACTCCTGATAAAGTAAGTAATGAACCGTTTTACTTATTTTAAAATTTTTTTTTATAAAAGCTTTTATTTTCATAGTTTATTTATTGCTTTGTACGAGACACTGAGGATGACCGATAGGCCGAAAGCGCATTGCAATTAATAATAAACTTTACACCTGATACGCAAGTCTCCTTCATCTATTACTTAAAAGGTGTATACAGCCTTTACTACGCCTTCTTTAATTTCTTTAATATTAATCGTATCAACGTCTCAATATTGCCATACACGAATAATATTACTTATTGGATAATAAAAAAAAAATATTTTGAAAACCAGATTTAATTTTTTCTGGCTTATCAGAAGACGGAAATTACAATACATGTATTTAAATTTATAATAAAAATAGTTGGGTTAGTTTCTATGCCTGGATAAAGTGTTAACTTTAGGTCAATACAAAAAATACAATTAAATGAAGAAAAAAAAACTCGCGGTTTTTGAATTTTTTTAGTTAATGGATGGATTCAATGTTTTGTTTTTTAGATCAGCCTGTACTATTTCGATGGGTATATAAATATGAAGATAATGAAATCAATAAATATTTCATTACCTAATTTTTGTTGACTAATTATCATACATTCTATACACAAACAACATTACGCATATTAAAAAGCAAACAGAAATGTTTCGTGAAGAAGAAGAGTTGTATTTTATTCCAGTAGCGAATTTCGCAAACTTCTTTGGGATTGTTCCTTGCTTTGATTTTCCAAATAAGACTCTAGTTAAAGAAAGACAATACAAAAGAAGAATATCGTTTATAATTTTAATTCTTTTAGCGGCCACAGTTCTGCTTATCTGTACCGCTAATCGTTCAAACTTTGAACCCGTTTTAGTTGCTCTCGGTTTCACACAAAGGACATGCGCTACTCTTTTGACATTTATGGCACTTTTAAATTCCTACACTGAGAGGTATTCGTGGCAGGAACTTTTTTGTAAATTTGCAGTAATTGATAATATTCTGGCTATAAAAAGAACCAGGTTTAAACAACGAGTCTATAAGTATGCCATATCTTATATAGCGTCAATAATTTTTTTTGTCACTATACTGCAATTTTTCTTTTTCTTTAAGTGGTGTACACGTCTGAAAAATACGACAGATCAAATAATATGTTTAACTGTTGTTCCACTAACCAATTTAATTTTAAATACATACAATTTTTTGGAAAGTGTTCTTATGATACTTCTACTACTAGCCATAAAAACTAGATACATTAATATGGAAGAGGTTATTATTACAGAACACTTTGTATCTAAAGAAGAAGCACTGGAAACATTAAAAAAAATAGAAATAATAAGTCTGCATCTCTACAAAATCGCAGAGTCTTTTAGAAATATTTTTGCAATTCAGTTTCTATTACTTGTTGCTAATGCTTTTCTGAATTGTCTGATCCACTGCCTTTTTATGCAAAATCATGGCCTAAACTTTGTGAGTGTTGTATGGTTTATTCTGTGTATGGTAAGAGACTATGTCATTCTTTCTATAAGAGCGAATAAATCTTATATTTATATTAAAGTAAAGATTTACAAAGTATTTTAATGAGGGACTTTTAATTTATGGGATGATCTGGATTGTTTCTTAATTGTTTTCCACCGTTATTTGAAATTTTTACTTTTTTTACTTTATGTTGAACGACCTTATGTACAACTCCTGACAAAGTAAGTAATGAACCGTTTTACTTATTTTCACAAAGAATTTTTAAATTTTTTTATAAAAGCATTTTATTTTCGTACTTTTCCAAGTTCATTTATTGCTTTGCAGGAACACTAAGGATGGCCGATAGGCCGAAAGCGCATTGCTATTAATAATAAACTTTACACCTGATACACAAGTATCCTTCATCTATTACTTAAAAGGTGTACACAGCCATTACTACGCCTTTTTAATAATAATCGTATCAACGTCTCAATATTGCCATACACGAATAATATTACTTATTGGATAATAAAAAAAAATATTTTAAAAACCACATTTAATTCTTTCTGGCTTATCAGAAGACGAAAATTACAATACATGTATTTAAATTTATAATCAAAATAGTTGGGTTAGTTTCTATGCCTGGATAAAGTGTTAAAATTAGGGTAATACAAAAAAAACAATTAAATGAAGAAAAAAACTCGCGGTTTTTGAATTTTTTCAGTTAACGGATGGATTCAATGTTTTGTTTTTTAGATCAACCTGTACTTATTTCGATGGGTACATAAATATAAAGATAATGAAATCAATAAATATTTCATAACCTAATTTTTGTTGACTAATTATCATAAATTCTATACACAAACAACATCACGCATATTAAAAAGCAAACAGAAATGTTTCGTGAAGAAGAAGAGTTGTATTTTATTCCAGTAGCGAATTTCGCAAACTTCTTTGGGCTTGTTCCTTGCTTTGATTTTCCAAATAAGACTCTAGTTAAAGAAAGGCATTACAAAAGAAGGATATCGGTAATAACTTTAATTCTTTTATCGGTCACAGTTCTGCTTATCTGTACTGCTAATCGTTCAAATTTTGAACCCGTTGTAGTTGCTCTCGGTTTTACACAAAGGACATGCGCTACTCTTTTGACATTTCTTGCAATTTTAAATTCCTACACTAAGAGGTATTCGTGGCAGGAACTTTTTTCTAAATTTGCAGCAATTGATAATATTCTGGCTATAAAGAGAACCAATTTTGAACAACGAGTCTATAAGTATGCCATATTTTATATAGCGTCAATCATTTCTTTTGTATCTATACTGCTATTTTTATTTTTCTTTAAGTGGTGTACACGTCTGAAAAATACGACAGATCAAATAATATGTTTAACTGTGGTTCCACTAACCAATTTAATTTTAAATACATACAATTTTTTGGAATGTGTTCTTATGATACTTCTACTACTAGCCATAAAAACTAGATACATTAATATGGAAGAGGTTATTATTGCAGAACACTCCGTATCTAAAGAAGAAGCACTGCAAACATTAAAAAAAATAGAAATAATAAGTCTGCATCTCTACAAAATCGCAGAGTCTTTCAAAAATATTTTTGCAATTCAGTTTCTATTACTTGTTGCTAATGCTTTTCTGAATTGTCTGATCCACTGCCTTTTAATGCAGAATCATGGCTTGAACTTCGTGAGTGTTGTATGGTTTATTCTTTGTATGGTAAGAAACTATGTTAATCTTTCTATAATAGCGAATAAATCTTATAGGTGTATTGAAGTTAGGATTCACAGATTCTTTTAATGAGGGACTTTTAATTATGGGGTGATCTGGCTGTTTACTAATTATTTTGCACCGTTATTTGTAATGTTTACTTTTTTTACTTTATGTTGAAAGACCTTATGTACAACTCCTGACAAAGTAAGTAATGAACCGTTTTACTTATTTTTACAAAGAATTTTTTATAAAAGTTTTTATTTGCATACTTTTCCAAGTTTATTTATTGCTTTGGAGGAGACACTGAGGATGACCGGTAGGCAGAAAGCGCTATGCTATTAATAATAAACTTTACACCTGATACACAAGTTTCCTTCATCTATTACTGAAAAGGTGTACACAGCCTTTACTACGCCTTCTTTAATAATAATCGTGTCAGCGTCTCAATAATGCTCTACCTTACATAATTAATAATATTGGATAATAAAAAATATTTTAGAAACCACATTTAACTCTTTCTAGCTTATCAGATGACGGTAATTACATTACATTTATTAGAATTAAAAAAAAAATTGTTGGGTTCGTTTTTATGCCTGGATAAAGTGTTAACTTTAAGGTAATACAAAAAAAATATTAATAATTGAAGAAGAGGTATCCGTAGTTTTTGATTTTTTTCCAAGAAATGGATGGATTCATTGCTTTGTTTTTTAGATCAACCTATACTTATTTCGATGGGTCCATAAATATGAAGATAATAAAATCAATAAATATTTCATTACTTAATTGTTGGTGACTAATTATCATAAATTCTATACACAAACAGTATCACGCATGTTAAAGTAAACAGAAATGTGTCGTGAAGAAGCAGAGCTCTTTTTTATTCCCGTGGCGAAATTCGCAAACTTCTTTGGGATTGCTCCTTACTTTGATTTTCCAAATAATACTCTAGTTAAAGAAAGACAATACAAAAGACGAATATCGGTAATAATTTTGATTCTTTTAGCGGCCACAGTTCTGCATCTCTGTACCGCTAACCGTTCAATCTTTGAACCCATTTTATTTGCTCTCAGTTTCATACAAAGGACATGCGCTACTCTTTTGACATTTCTGGCAATTTTAAATTCCTACACTAAGAGGTATTCGTGGCAGGAACTTTTTTGTAAATTTGCTGCAATTGATAATATTCTGGCTATAAAGAGAACCAGGTTTGAAAAACGAGTCTATAAGTATGCCATATCTTATATAGCGTCAATCATTTCTTTTGCAACTATAGTGCAATTTTTATGTTTCTTGAAGTGGTGTACAGGTCTGAAAAATACGACAGATCAAATAATATGCTTAACTGTGATTCAATTAACTAATTTAAGTTTAACAACCTACAATTTCTTGGTATGTGTTCTTATGATACTTCTACTACTAGCCATAAAAACTAGATATATTGTTATGGAAGAGATTATTATAACAGAACACTCTGCTTCTAAAGAAAAAGCATTGGAAACATTAAATAAAATAGAAATAATAAGTCTGCATCTCTACAAAATCGCCGAGTTTTTTAAAAATATTTTTGCAATTCAGTTTCTATTACTTGTTGCTAATGCTTTCCTAAATTGTCTGATCCACTGCCTTTTTATGCAAAATCATGGCTTGAACTTTGTCAGTGTTGTATGGTTAATTCTATGTATGGTAAGTAACTATGTTAATCTTTCTATAATCTTAACATAGTATAAAACAAAGTCGCTATCGCTGTCTGTCCGTCCGTCCCTACCTATATATGCTTAAATCTTTAAAACTACGCAACGGATTTTGAAGCGGTTTTTTTTAATAGATAGAGTGATTCAAGGGGAAGGTTTTTATGTATAACTAGCGACCCGCCCCGGCTTCGCACGGGTGCAATTTCAGAAAGTGGCATGCCGGGTACTAATATATCGGGTTTGTTCGGGTTTGTATTTATACCAGCGGGTTGCAACGCATGCCGGATACCCGCTAGTAGTGAATAAATCTTATAGTTGTATTAAAGTTAGGATTCACAGATTATTTTAATGGGGTGATCTGGATTATTTCTTAATTGTCTTGCACAGTTATTTGTAATTTTTATCTTTTTCACTTTATGTTGAATGACCTTATGTACAACTCCTAACAAAGTAAGTAAAGAACCGTTTTATTTATTTTTACAAAGAATTTTTTATAAAAGTTTTTATTTGCATACTTTTTTAGGTTCATTTATTGCTTTGTAGAAGGCACTGAGGATGGCCGATAGGCAGAAAGCGCTATGCTATTAATAATAAACTTTGTACCTGATACACAAGTTTCCTTCATCTATTACTTAAAAGGTGTACACAGCCTTTACTACGCCTTCTTTAATAATAATCGTGTCAACGTCTAGTTAGCAAATACGATTAATATTATTGAATAATAATAAATATTTTAGAAACCACATTTAATTTCTTCTGTTTTATCAGATAACGGAAATTACAATACACGTATTTAAATTTTTAAAAAATAGTTCGGTTAGTTTCTCTTTGAGGAAATGCAAAAAAACTCTTAACAGCCGTGTTTTTTTATTTTTTTCCAAAAAATGGATTTATGATTACCCAATTCATTTTAGGTCACCCTATTTTTATTTCGTAGGTATGTAAATATGAAAATAATGAAATCAATAAATATTTCATTACTTAATTGCTGGTGACTAGTTATTATTTATTTTATAGACACACAATATGACGCATATTATGTGAACAGTAATGTTTCGTGAAGAAGAAGAGTTGTATTTTATTCCAGTAGCGAAATTCGCAAACTACTTTGGGCTTGTTCCATACTTTGATTTTCCAAATAATACTCTGGTTAAAGAAAGGCAATACAAAAGAAGGATATCGGTTATACTTTTGACTCTTTTAGCGGCCACAGTTTTGGTTATCTGTACCGTTAACCCTTCAAACTTTGAACCTATTTTAGCTACTCTCGGTTTCATACAAAGAACATGCGCTACTCTTTTGACATTTATGGCAATTTTAAATTCCTACACTAAGAGGTATTCGTGGCAGGAACTTTTTTGTAAATTTGCAGCAATTGATAATATTCTGGCTATAAAGAGAACCCAGCTTGAACAACGAGTCTATAAGTTTGCCATATCTTATATTGCGTCAATAATTTCTTTGCTAACTATACTGCTATTTTTATTTTTCTTTAAGTGGTGTACACGTCTGAAAAATACTACAGATGAAATAATATGTTTAACTGTGCTTCCACTAACCAATTTAATTTTAACTACATACAATTTTTTGGAATGTGTTCTTATGATACTTCTACTACTAGCTATAAAAACTAGATACATTAATATGGAAGAGGTTATTATTACAGAACACTCTGTATCTAAAGAAGAAGCACTGCAAACATTAAAAAAAATAGAAATAATAAGTCTGCATCTCTACAAAATCGCCGAGTCTTTTAGAAATATTTTTGCAATTCAGTTTTTATTACTTGTTGCTAATGCTTTTCTGAATTGTCTGATCCACTGCCTTTTTATGAAAAATCATGGCTTGACCTTAGTCAGTGTTGTATGGTTTATTCTATCTATGGTAAGAAACTATGTCAATCTTTCTATAATAGCGAATAGACCTTATTAGATTATTTTAATGTGGGACCTTTAATTATGGAGTGATCTGGATTGTTTAATTAAACGTTCGTACTTAAAAGAAACCAAAAATAGATAGACCTTAAACAATTAATAATAAAGACAATAGGAGTATGAACAATGTAAGTATCAATAATAGTGCCCAACCAATCTTACACGAATAATATATTATTGCATAAAATAATAATGATATTTTAGAAACCACATTTAAATTCTTTTTCGCTTATCAGATAAGGGAAATTAGAATAATTGGGTAAGTTTCCATGCCTGGATGAAGTGTACCGGGTGGTCAAATAAGCGAGGACGTCGGCTTTATCTAGGAAACCATTAATCGTACATCTTTCGGAAAGTTTTTTAATGAGTAAAGTGGTCAAGAGAAATTGCTGGAAATTACTTTTAAGTTCCTCATTTCGCCGCAAGGGGGTACAATTAAAAATTGTTTTTTTTTAATTCTAAATTTCTTCGAAAATTCTTCTACTAAGGTATAACTCTGATTACATCATTGGAAAGCTTAGACAATTCTGCATCATTTTGGTTTAAGGCTCATTGGCATACCGACCTTGATAAGAGTGGGATAAGCTATTGAAAGTATAAACATTAAAATCGCAGTAACTTCTAAACGACTTATCCGGTTTTACTAAATTTAGGCTTGTTTGGAAGGGGAAAATAAGCATCTTAAATTGCCGTATCCAACAGTACACGATAGTGTTTAATAAAATTGCTAAAGGGCGCAATTTGTAATAATAACAAATTTTTCGATTTTTCCCCGAAAATTAAAACCATACGGTATAACTATGACATCATATTCAAAAAGTAGATGAAATTTGCAAGAAAAGATGTGAAGACCGCAGTTCGATATCTTTGTTTGTTTCAGAGTTATTGCCAAAACAATAATTTTTAATACAAATTGCGCCCTCCAGCAATTTTATTAGAAACTATCGTGTACCATTAGATACGACAATTGAAGGTGCTTCCAAACAAGCTTAAATTTAGTAAAATCGGATAAGTCGTTTAGAAGTTACAGCGATTTTAATGTTTACACTTTCGATAGCCTCTCCCACTCTTACCAAGGTCGGTACGCCAATGAGCCTTAAACCAAAATGATGCAGAATTGTGTAAGCTTTCCAACGATTTAATCAGAATTATACCTTAATAGGGGAATTTTCAAAGAAATTTAGAATTAAAAAAAACAATTTTAAATTGTGCCCCCTTGCGGCGAAATGAGGAACTTAAAAGTAATTTCCAGCAATTTCTCTTGACCACTTTACACATGAAAAAATCTTTCCGAAAGTTGTACGATAAATGGTTTCCAAGATAAAGCCGGCGTCCTCGCTTATTTGACCAGCCGGTAGAACTCGGGGAAATGTTAATTGAAAAAAGGTCCCCGTATTGTTGCACAAATTATTTCAGTTTACACTATTCATGTCGATAGGTAAATAAATAAGTAATACTCTTTATTTCTTGATAATGTAAAAAACAAAAAAAAAACAACATTAATGTAGGAGATCCTGAAAATGCTCGCCGTGAACGTCTTGCCAACATTCTAATCTTAAATAGAAATTTCTTCTAATCTTACTGAACATCTCAGGCGTGACCGATCTAATCGCAAGCGTTATTCGTCTTTTTAAGTTAGCTAAGTCGAGGCGTTTAGTTTTGTCTACAATATTTTTGACATAACCCCATAAGAAGAAGTCTAATGGCGTCAGGTCAGGGGATCGTGCTGGCCATTCCATCGATCCACGCCTCCCTATCCACCGATTTAAAAATTCTCGGTTGAGGTACTGCCGGACATTGATTTGGTAATGGGGCGGTGCTTCATCTTGCTGAAACCATATCATATTCACTGGAAATTGTGGGTTTGCTGAATCAGGATATAAGTTTGTCAAAGTTGACAAGACATTATTTTGGAGCAGTGCTAAATAATTATCGCCATTTAAATTGCCATTAATGAAAAAGGGACCTATGATGTGATCTCCAACTAGTCCTGCCCAAACATTAACCTTTTCAGAATATTGCGTAACTTCTTTTCTAATCCAGTGAGGATTTTCCCTAGACCAATAGCTGCAATTCTGATGATTAGCATGACCGTAAAGTGTAAAGTTGCACTCATCAGAAAACAAAACATGTTCTAATTGGATCACATAGTTATCTAACATTGCCATCATTTGTTTACAAAAATACGTTCTCCTATCAAAATCGTCTTCCATGAGCTTATAAGTAGGTATAATTTTAAAACCATATTAACCATATCATCTTTAGAATTGTTATTTTGTGCATTGCTGTTAAATAAACCATTTTTCTGATATGAAGTTAAGGAAATTCAAGCGACTATACCACTGACTGACAACTACTGTCATGTAGACAGACAACAATTTGCTAAGGTCATGAGTTTTAAACATAAGTAAACAAGATTATTTAAAGTCGCCATAGTGGATCTTTGCCCGTGCGTCATCAATCAACGATCAGGACTTAACGTGGTTAATAACTCTGCATCCTTATTTATTACAGTCAAGTTTGAATAAAGGCATAAAAGAACGTCTCCAAGATTCCGCAATAATATAACGTGCTAGACAAGAATAAAACTATAAACGTCAATTAATTACTTTTTTTTATTTGTTTTGTTGACTACCGTTGTATTTTAGAACGTCATTGTCAACCTTAATTTGATCTGCCAATCTAATTCCTATTTTGTAAATTTGTGTGCCTTAAAACTGTTCCTTTTTCTAAAAATAGTTCTTTTTAGAGCTAATTATACCCACCATCTGTCTTGGCGGTAAGTATTTATGGTTTTTTATAGTACCTAATTTATTTATTCTAAATATTCTAACCATGAAAGTTCTTTGAAAAGTTTACGGCAGTGGTTAAATTCCCTTAAATGAAAGGATGTCAAAAATTTAACTTTTGCGATTTTAATAGTCAATAAAACACCAAACTTTTCTAGATTTTAAGCTTTGAAAATAGTATTAAATGTATTAATATTTGTTTGTCAATTTCTTTTAGATAATAGAGAATGCCGAGCAAAACTTAAAATAAATAATAATTTTTCGGGATATTCTGCAGGTACGTCAAACGGTAGGCAGGCACGTCCATTTTATGAACTTAGACTTAGTTTTGACTTTTTTGTCTCGTAATTTTGATTTGATTCATACGATTTTGATGACGAGAAAGTGATGACGCACTAGAAAAGATCCATTGTGGCGACTTTATACCATTTTTTATTTCATATTAGTAAAAACAAACGCTGAAATGCAATAAATATGAAAAACACGTAATATTTCGTAAACAGTTGAAGATAAGTACTTATATACTATTGTACATGAAATATGTCTAAAATATCCTGAAAAATCCAATAATTGAATCTCATACAGGGTGTTGCATTTAAAATAAGAAAGTTGGTATTGGCCACTGTTACATAACACACCCTGTATAAAAAGTTTTTATTGAAAAAAATGCGCAACTAGAAATACCAATCGACGTGTCCGAGCGATTTTTAAAGACATGCCCCATGTATTTATTATCGAATTTATTCCATTTGGCTGATACACACTGTATAATTTGGTTGTTTGCTTGACTACATGAAGGTAAGTAATTTAATATTAATTAATATTGGGCTAAAACATTAAGAATTATTATGATATTTATACAGGGTGTAACAAATTCGTTTATCACTACAGGGATCTCGTAAACCGTAAGAGATACGAAGATGGTTAAATGGGGGCAAAGTTGCACAATTTGATGCCTAATTATAATCCAAAAAGAAATTATTTAGATTCCGAGTACTTCCGGAGATATTCGAAAGAAACCGAAAAACTGTCAATAAGATTTTTTTGTTTTGCGCCCTTAATGTAGGAGATAGAAGAAAACCAATCACACCTTTTCAGGGCCACTTTTAATCCTTTCTTGGAATATGTAATTAGTTTTGCCATACAACGTTTCATTTTCCTGAAACCATAATTAATTTCACTATTTTAAATACGGACCTGGATTTTTTCCATTTTTCAATAAAATACCTAGAACATCTTTATTCAAAGCCTGGGCTAAATATTAATTTTAAAAAAGAATTAACGCTCTAATGTAGATTTTATTAAGATTTTTCTAATCCGACCCTGTGTTACACAATACCCATTCGTTTTATTACCCACGTCATCTTTTGTGTGACAATTTAAACTAGGTGACTCCTTCAAAGAATACTATAAAATTCGTAAAATTGACAATAATCGTAATACAAATTCGTGCTAATGATATTAGATTTTATTTAATTAACAATATTTTATAATATTAATAAAATGAATTAAAACTTTACGAAAAACATTATAAGCAATATTAGCAAAATAAAGAAAAATACTCCTGAATAAAAGAAGTTGCCATATAAAAATTAATTATTAATTACGTGTTCAAAAATGTTTCCCTGGACAGCGATACATTTTCATGTCGTTATTAAAACGAAATGGTATTGTGTAACACAGGGTCGGATTAGAAAAATCTTAATAAAATCTACATTAGAGCGTTAATTCTTTTTTAAAATTAATATTTAACCTAGGCTTTAAATAAAGATGTCCTAGGTCTTTTATTGAAAAATGGAAAAAATCCAGGTCCGTATTTAAAATAGTGAAATTAATTATGGTTTCAGGAAAATGAAACGTTGTATGGCAAAACTAATTACATATTCCAAGAAAGGATTAAAAGTGGCCCTAAAAAGGTGTGATTGGTTTTCTTTTATCTCCTACATTAAGGGCACAAAACAAAAAAATCTTATTGACAGTTTTTCGGTTTCTTTCGAATATCTCCGGAAGTACTCGGAATCTAAATAATTTCTTTTTGGATTATGATTAGGCATCAAATTGTGCAACTTTGCCCCCATTTAACCATCTTCGTATCTCTTACGGTTTACGAGATCCCTGTAGTGATAACCGAATTTGTTACACCCTGTATACAGTCTGTCCACGGATGGACCTAACTATACTTGTAAAAAACTTTATTTTCAATTTTTCGAAAAAAAGTCATTCTTTATAATTTCTTTTCCTTATTAAATAAATATAATTCACGTAAGAAAATTTCCATTTTTTTATACAGGGTGCACAAAAAATGTAAAAATGTAGATTTGCAAAATTAAAAATTTTTGATCCAACTTTTTTGAATGATCAAAATAAAAGAGATTGGAAAAAGAATTCGAAAAGCCGAATAAAGTTTTGAGATATGACTTGTGGTAACTACGATATTTTATATTAAAGTTAAATAAATTATTGATATTTTCCTTCAGATTAAAGTTTTAATATAAAATATCGTAGTTACCACAGGTCATATATCTCAAAACTTTATTCGGCTTTTCAAATTCTCTTTCCAATCTCTTTTATTTTGATCATTCAAAAAAGTTGGATCAAAAATTTTTTATTTTGCAAATCTACATTTTTACATTTTTTGTGCACCCTGTAAAAAAAAATGGAAATTTTCTTACGTGAATTATATCTATTTAATAAGCAAAAGAAATGATGAAGAATGACTTTTTTTCGAAAAATTGAAAATAAAGTTTTTTACAAGTATAGTTAGGTCCATCTGTGGACACACTGTACATATTTGTGACCTATTAACTTAATCCTTAATAATACAATCAATAAATACCTAATTAAGAAATATATAACTTAATTACTATTCAAGGTAGGAACAGTATTACGAATAGTTGCTGTATAAGTAGAATGTTTTCCACACGGCAAGCTTTCTTTTTCATTCCTGTTGCAAAGTTTGCAATTTTTTTTGGGCTTGTCCCTTATTTTGACTTTCAAAATTACACTTTGGTTAATGAAAACCAATACAAGAAGAAAGTTACAGTTATAAGTTTAATATGTTTTGTGACATATGTAGTAACCATCAGTATTGCTCGCACAGCTAACTTTGAACCTTTGTTAAGTGCTTTAGCTTCCATGCAAAGACTATGTGGTTCTCTGTCAATTTTTTTTGGAATTATAAATTCTTTTTGTAAACGATCTTGTTGGCAGGAAATTTTCTGTCAATTGGCAATAGTTGATAACATTTTGGCTAAAAAGAGAACAAAGTTCGAACAACGTGTCTATAAAAGTGCTGTATATTATTTATCGGCTGTGATTTGTATTCTATCTATTGTGATATTTACATTTTATGCTAAATGGTGTAACCAACTGAAAAATATAAAAGATTTTATTACATGTGTAACTGTATTTCCAACGACCGATTTAATTTTTGCTATTTATAATTTCTTGGAATGTGTTCTTATGTCACTTTTGCTAAAAGCCATAAAAACTAAATACCACAATATGGAGGAGGTTATTGTTACAGAACGCTTTTTATCTAAAGAACCACTGGAAACATTTAAGAAAATTGAAATATTGGCTCTACATCTCCATAAAATCGCAGAATCGTTTAAGCATATTTTTGCAATACAGTTTCTTCTACTCACTGCTAATGCTTTCATATATTGTCTCATTCTTTGTTTCTTCATGCAATACCATGGTTTTAACACTACAAGTTTGATATGGCTAATTCAATCTATGGTAAGTTCAAACCCATACCATCAATAATAGTAGGGGAGCCCAACAGGGGATTTTGGGATTTACTCAAGCGCGGCAGATTAACATATGGCAGATACCTTGCAGCCTGTTGAGTACCTCTGCCATGTCTAAGCCCTCTATATAGTGCCGCGCGTGTATGGCAGCTGATCAGAATAGTAAAAAAAAATCGATAGCTGGATTTACTCGAGCGCGTCAGATTAAGGTGTGGTGGGTTAATTACATGCTAAAGAGTCTGCATTTCAATAATCTGACGATTTGAGCGTGACGTAAGGGAGTGGGAGGGTCACAAACTTGCAAAAAAAAAACGTCACATGGACATTCTCGAGCGCGGTCAATTTTTTTTTATTTTGAAGGAAATAATTCAAGGATAACGGGAAAAATATAATCTGCCGATTACCACAAGCCGAAGTAACAAAAATCGTCAATAAAGTTTATTAGCGCGTGCAGCTGCAGTGAAGCATTCCGCGCCTCAATGTCTCTTTCTTTATCACTCACTCTCTCGCACCGCCCCCACACTACTTTCCGTCAGCCATCACGCCATCACAGGCTGATCACAGCATTCGTGGGATTATATGTACAGGGTTATTATTTTACATTTTAATTTGTCCCACTTTTAAAAGCCTTTTTGTCAAATTCATAATATGACATGATATGCCAAACTAATGAGTAATAAAATAAGTAGACAAATACAAATTATTTTTGTTGTGTACAAAATTATAACTACTTGCACTTTATAAGAAAATTAATTTAGCTGTTTCTTAAGAATAGTCCTGCATGTTCCATAAGATCTTCCCACTTCTTGGGACAGGCGTCTTATACAATTTGTTGGCGTATTTTGCATTATTTCACGAACGTTTGCAACAAGTTCTTCTGCTTTTTCAGATGATCTTCCTGCTCTTTTATTATGTTGTATAGAACCTCCTTTTCCTAAACACATCCACGGTTCTTTTCAGGCAATCATAAAAATCCCCAGCAATAAAAGCAACGTTAGGAAAATGTTCGTAAAAATCGTCCATGCACAAACCCGGATTGTATTGCCACTCACCATTTACTCTAACCCCGTTTCAAAAATACGCTTTAACCATGAATGTTTTGTGCTGTTCCGTAAAGCCCATTGTGTGAATTGTTCAAGAAATTGGAAAAATTAGCGATGAATCAAATTACTTGTAACGACTGTCAAAGATGACGGAATAACTGATTGATTATTAATTCAGGTAGTTACTGACACCCAACAGGTATTAAGCTATACGGCTAAGCGTTACGTCCTTGGATGCAAAGCCCTCTTTGATGCAAATAATTTTTGCTCGCACGGTACCAAAGGCAGTTTCTATCACATGCCTGTGTCAACTATAAACAAATCGTATCCCGAAAAATATCGTCAAAGTACCTCGATCAGCAGAGATTTTATAAACATTCTCGCAACTGCTTTTGATAACCAACTCTCGGGGTAATAAATTACGTTAGTTCTTATTTAATTTAGCTTTTGAATAAATACCTACAGGGTATTAAAAAAATTACAGGTCTTACAATACTTCGCTTATTGGTTACAGGCTTGCCGGATTTAGCAATTTGTCGCTATTTTGGTGATTTTTCCAATACACGCTACTTATATTATTGCCCAAACTGATTCTGGATTATTCTTACAGAAAGTTTTATATACGGGTATTAGTATGACTAGGGTTGTGGATTTGACCGGTCAATTTGTTTTTGGTCAATTGTCCGGTCAATTGACCAGTCAATTGACTGAAATAAATTAAAATTTAAAAATGCAGTGGTTGAACCTAACTATACTTGCCAAATTTTTTATTTTGTATTTTGGAAAAAATTAATTTTTTATAACAAGTTTTGCTTGTTCTGAAAAGTCTACTGCCATACCTAAATTTTATACAGGGTGGTCAAATGGATGATATAGTTAGGTCCATCCAGGTACACATTTTATTATATCTCAATAGTTGCTCTACAGTAGATACATTTCCCTTTTACTTTGTTTTCTTTTCTTATGTCGTTAAAACAATTCCAAATTTTGGTTTTGGACTTCCCCAAACTCATCGTAAATGCGACGTCGCGTCGTTAGTTCACAAAAATGCAATGCAAGTGCAAACCCTAACTCTGGCAAATACGAAATGAAAATAAATTGATAGAAGGAAATGTCTATGAAAATGGTATAAAAAGAGAATAACAATAACTTCTCTATTCCTTTCCCTCATTGTGATTGAATCCGTTTCGGGTCACCACTTATAAACGAGGCCGACTATTGGGATTCCCAGAATCAGGTGCTATTGTTTTCTTAAATAACGGCGCTATAACGATACACTAAACATTATCCTGGGTGGTAGGAGGTAATCTGGACAGATCACAAATGCATAAATAATAAAATAAAATTGATATATTTTGACCGAATTTGACCGGTCAAATACGTCATGGTCAATTGACGGTCAATTGACCATGCCCAACTCTAAGTATGACCACGTGATAATGATGAATGGATCCTTCCTTCCTCCTACTATATACTCACCTACTCTGTATCGACGTTTAGGCACTATGATTTTTTATAGCGCCTATATTCGTCAGCTAATATGGAGCGAATTATCATAATAGATAGATATTGCAAACAAGCTAATCGATTCCTTAAATATAATATATCCTTCAATCTATATCAATAGGATCTTGCAGTCCTCATCGGACTGAAACATTAATAATTATTATTATGATCGTTACACATTTCTTTTATAAACAAGTAACTTAATCCTTAATAATAAAGTCAATAAATACCTAATTGGTAGATAAGTTAATTATTTAATATACAATTTATGACAAGCATTACGAATAATATCATTGACTGTATAAGTAGAATGCTTCTCAAACAGGAAAGTTTCTTTTTTATTCCTGTTGCAAGGTTTGCAACTTTTTTTGGGCTTCTTCCTTATTTCGACTTTCATAATTACACGTTGGTTAATGAAAACCAATACAAGAAGAGAGTTAAAGTTATAGGTTTAATATTCTTTGCAGTTGCAGTAGCTGTTTTCAGTACTATTGGCAATGTGACCTTTAAACCTATTTTAATTGCTTTAGGTTTGATGCAAAGAATATGTTCTTCTGTCTTTATTTTCACCGCAATTCTGAATTCTATTACAAAACGATCTTCGTGGCAGACAATTTTCTGTCAATTTGAAACAGTTGACAACATTCTGCCTAAGAAGAGAACAAAATTTGAACAAACCGTTTATAAAAGTGCAGTGTATTACTTATCCTCTATCATTATATTTTTATTTATCATATTGGTAACATTTTTTGCTATATGGTGCAACCAAAAGAGGAATATAAAAGATTTAATAATATGTGTCGCTGTGGCTCCAGTGGCAAGTTTAACTTACGCCATTTATAATTTTTTGCAATGTGTTCTTATGTCACTATTGTTGATAGGAATAAAAAATAGATACCGCAATATGGAAAAGGTTATTGTTACAGAACACTATCTATCTGAAGATGCTCTAGAAACATTTCAGAAAATAGAAATATTGGCTCTTCATCTTCACACAATCGCCGATTCGTTTAAAAATATTTTTGCAACTCAGTTTTTATTACTTGTTGCTAATGCTTTTATTAATTGTCTCATTCTTTGTTTCTTTATGCAATACCATGGTTTGGTCTTTATAGGAACTATATGGCTATTTCAATATATGGTAAGTTGAAACTTATTAAATAAACAATTACGTTGATCACTAGGAAATAATCCGTCATAGGATGAAACTTTAATCAAAAAATTGAACTCATTGAATGTCAAACTTAATATAACTACAAATTTTGTAGGTATGTCACCAGTTTATATATCCAAATAATTTACCTTACAGAGTATGGTTTGTGTTATAATAATGAATCTCCTTTCGGTGCCCTGTCTGTCTTCAGACGTTGGCGATCATCGTGGTGAAAACATTTTGAAAGGTATTACGGTCGGCGGCCGCTGTAAAAAGTTGTTCAGGTTGCAGTCCTGTAAATTGCCTTATGTTTCGTAGCCATGACAGTCTTTTACGTCCCATCCAACGTGTGCCTTCCACTATTTCTTAAACAATAACGCGGAGCAGAGAGTACTTGGGTCCTCTGATGATATGCCCGAAATATTCGGGTTTTCTCGTATTTATTGTGTTTATGAGTTCCCTGTTGGTATTCATAATAAGAAGTACTTCCTCGTTGAAAGTGTGGGTAATCCAGGAGATCTTTAGCATTCGGCGATAGCACCACAGTTCAAATGCTTCAAGCTTATTTATCGTTGATGTCTTTAAGGTCCATGCTTCACTGCCATAAAGTAATACGGACCAGATATAATATTTGAGGACTCGTTTCCAGAGGTGCATAGTACCTATAGGTTTTCAGGATATAAACGCTTATCGAGCAAGTGCAATGCGTGTAAGTATTTCTACGTCAGAGCATCCAGTTTTGTCAATCCAACTACCTAAGTATTTGAAATGGCTAACTCTTTCGAGAGGTCTACCATCTAATAAAAGTTTACCTTGTCCCACATGTACTTTTTCTGCAACCATCCATTTTGTGTTACCAACGTTTATCTTGAGGCCTCTTGTTTTGCTCGCATCGTGCACTGAGTTGATCAGTGCCTGTAGATCTTCCAGATTTTTTAGCTAATGGCAGTGTCATCAGCGTACCTTACGTTGGTAATTATTTCTCCTCCAATCTTCACACTCTTCTTCCTATCCACTATCGATTCCTTGAATATCTCCTCAGAGTAAACATTAAAAAGTGACAAAACACACCCCTGGCGCACACCACGTTCAATTGGCATCTTCCTTGTAAACACCTCATCCACTTTAATGGTAGCTACCTGATTATAATAGAGATATTTCAGTAATCTTAGATCGTACTTGTTTATATCCTTCAGTTTGAGGTACCTAGACAACAATCCATGTTTGACTTGGTCGAAAGCTTTTTCGATATCTATAAAGCAAATAAAGACGTTTTTCCTGAATTCACATATTTTCTGTATGAGAAGTCGTATACAGAAAATAGCTTCTCTTGTTCCCAGTCCGTCTCGAAAACCAAACTGTTCAACACCTAACTCATAGGTGATAGGTTAAAAGTGAGTGGGTTACAGCTAACCTTCCACTGCGACCATGCAGTCTATTTTGGCTCACACCTTGTTTATATTTCCCCCAACAGGTCTAACTTTTCGATGAAGTTAATGATGGTATTGGAGGAGACATTTTTCATGTCATCCGGCAGCAGAGTAACCTCGCCAAATAGGGCGAATCTTATTCTTCCTGCTGCGGGGCAAGCGCTCATTACGTGTTCTGCTGTTTCTGCATCTACCATGCAAAGCCGGCACTCATCAGTTGGGGCTATTCCAATTTTATACATATGATGTCGCAGTCTGCAGTGGTCGGTGTACAATTTCACTAGTGCTTTAAGGTATGATCTATTGAGCACTAGTAGTTTGTCAGTTAACTGTTGGCTTATATGACTGTTTATAAATGCTTTTGAGTGTGTTAGACCTGGTAGATTTGACCAGGGTCTTTCCCATTTGCTTTTTGCTTCAGCTAGTATTGTTTTTTTGGCCGTAGCATGATATATACTTATTACCGGCTCGGGTCCTGTGAATTTTTAGTGCTGCACCTCTCTTGGCTTCTAACTCATTCTCGCAGCGTTTGTATACGTTTGTATTATTTTCAACATTATAACGAATATTGAATCAAAATCTTGGCGTCCCATTTTCAATTTTATTGGGGAAGAAAAAATGAAGCAATATGGCTGAAAGCACGAAAATTTTTCGGGGCTACGCCTGTAAGTCGTAAATAATTCACCTAATTCATTACTATCAAATTTCGCAAATTAAATTAGTTTCGCGAGTTCTTTATTTATAGGTTAAACAATAGAATTAATTGATTCTTGAGGGCTCGAAAAAGGTAATTATTGCCTAAAAAATTTCTGTTACACCTGTCAAACAGACAAAGTAACTTCTTGTAATAATTGCTTTGTTTGTTTTATTGAGACCCCGGAAAGCCAAATTTTGCGACGATAAAAATATTGTGGTTAGTATGGCAATTTTTTAAGAGGAGGTAGACAAAATATTTTTCTAAAAATAAAACCGATTATTTATTAGGAAATGGAAAATACCTCTACTTGATCAATAAATTATTTTATATAAATTACCACACACGCACGTTTAATCCGCCCTGAGTTAAATCGGGTAATACTTCCCTTACTCCAAAATTTCCAATTTGATAGATACAGTGCCATTACAATTGCATGGAGGTTGGAGGTGGACATTTTCAACATTTACTTAATTAATACAAGCGGTAATAAATTTTCTTACTTTTAAATTTTCTTTTTAGCCCTATTCTCAGGAACTATTCACTCGATTTAAACGAGCAAGGTCGCGTTTGGAAGGCAATTCAATTCCCTTTAAAATAAGAGGTATCACTCAACCCCCCTTTCCATTTAAGATTTTAAGGGTGGAAGCCACCCCGTCGTAGGGGTTCCAGCAGGGGGGTGAAAATAGCAAAAAATATGTCCTCCTGTGAACTAAAGTTCCCGTGATCGAGCGAATTTTTATTTATTTATTAACAAGAAAATAAACCTGGGTGGAAAGTTTTCGATGCGTCACCCTGTATAAAAATAGTTTTTATTAAAAAAAAATCAGTGACGTTTCTATTATTTATTAAAAAGATTTAGAACATTTCTCGCACGAGTGCCACTGATAGAAAAAAAATTGTTGTACAGGGTCTTCCAACGAGGACTGAACAGGGGCTCATTTTTGAGCTTCCTTGTATTTAAAGAAAAATCCAAAATAGCCAATCGATGTACTTTTTCCTGCAGAATTCAAAAATGAAACCAAAAATTTATTTGAACCAGAAACAAAAGAGTTACGCTATGGATAAGGTATTTTTTAAATGGAACATAGCTTTTTTTATACGATTTTTGGAACGAGTGATTATTTTTTTGTCCGTTCTGATTAAAATATTTAATATCGTGACAGCTATTTTTATTAAATTTTAATGTTTTATCCAGTATAATTTAACTTTAACCTGTTTGAAACATACACTAGGTAATAAAGGTATAATCACCTTTGAATCCTTCATTCCGCATTTATAATTTTTTGCAATGTGTTCTTATGTCACTTCTCTTGATAGGAATAAAAAATAGATACCGCAATATGGAAAATGTTATTGTTACAGAACACTCTCTATCTGACGCTCTAGAAACATTTAAGAAAATAGAAATATTGGCTCTTCATCTCCACACAATTTATTAATTGTCTCATTCTTTGTTTCTTTATGCAATACCATGGTTTTGTCTTTATAGGAATTATGTGGCTAATTCAGACTATGGTAAGTTTAAACTTATTAAATAAACAATTACGTTGATTACTTGAAAATAATAAAAAAAAATGACATTATAAATTGTGGCTGGTAGAAAAGGTAGGACCACGGCACTACCACGAGCCCCTTGGTATTGGGACAATACTACTAACGAATTATAACAATATATATTACAATACACACACAAATACAATTCTTGTGTTATTATATAAGTGGTGTTGGTTTGTAGTAGATGCCCTCCGAACAAAACTAACACCACTCCATAGCAAACCTCCTCATCTCTACGGTCTTCCTAAAATTCATAAGAACAACATGCCACTAAGACCAATCACCAGCTCCAGGGATTCTCCTACAAGCGCATTATCAAAATTTCTTCTTGAGATAATTAAACCGTTACAGGGTAAGTCATTTTCTTTTGTTCAGAACTCTAATCATTTTGTAAATATTCTGAAAACCGTCAATTTAGAACCACAAGACACATTTGTCAGTTTCGATGTAGAAAGCTTATATACCAACGTCCCAATAGGGGAATCACTGCATATCATCAAACAAAAGTTACAAGACGACCCAACCCTTTCAGAACGCACTAGTTTGCCGCTGGATGGAGTGATGGAACTATTGGAGTGCTGTCTACGTAGTTTCTACTTTCAAGTAAAAGATAGGTTCTATTCCCAGGATGACGATCTTCCAATGGGTTCATCTCTCTCTCCGGTGGTGGCTAACCTGTACATGAAATGGTTCGAGTCACACGCTATAAACACTACCAAGATTAAACCTAAACTTTGGCTTAGATATGTTGATGATACCTTTATTATCTGGAGAGACAGCAACGAAGAGCTGATACGGTTTTTGGAACATATTAATAGTATAAGACAATCCATTAAATTTACCATGGAAACAGAAAAACATTCCACTCTACCTTTTCTTGATGTTCTCGTCAAACGAAGTGCTGATAACATAAAAACTTCAGTATACAGGAAACCCACTCACACCGGGCAATACCTTAATCACGGATCGAATCATTCAAACTCCATAAGACAGGGCATAATTCAAACTCTTTATCACAGAGTATCTAACGTTTGCAACAATCCGGAAGACCTAAATATTGAAATTTCAAACATCAAAAGAGATTTAAAACAAAATGGTTACCCTGAAACTTTTGTAACTAATACCATCGCAAAACTTAAAAATCGCGAAGTAAAAACTAATACAGAAGCTAGAGAGGAGCACACATTTCTTACAATACCTTATGTCAAGGGGATGTCTGAAAAGATTAGAAGAATAACCAAAAACTATAATATCAAAACAGCCTTTAAATCCGGAAATACGCTTAGAAGCTTTCTTACAAAAGTAAAACCCCCCAGTAATGAAAACAGAAAAAATTGTATCTATCAAATCCCTTGCGAGTGTGGCGAATCGTACATTGGAGAAACAAAAAGATCTCTTCCCGTACGAGTTAAAGAACATCTGAAACATAATCAGAGAGGTGATACTTCGAGATCAGGTATAGCAGAACATGTATGGACTAACCAACATAATATACAGTGGTCAGAAGCCAAGGTTTTGCACATGAAATAGCACTGGAAAAAACGAAAATTCAAGGAAGCTGCTTTTATGAATCAAAATACACATATATTCAGTAAACCAAGTATAGATATCCCCAATATCTGGAAGCCTCTTCTTGTCCAAAACCAACAGCTCAAACTTCACACTTCAATAAGCACGTAGGCGGAGTCATCAAGCTTCATTGCACATGGATAGTATTTATGACAGTAGCCTTAGAATTATAATTTAGTTTACACTTGAAAACGGTTAGAGATACTAACTAACCGAAACGTTGTGTTAAGTAACAAAATAAAGACAATGGAAGTCCGACAAGGTAATTTTTTTGAAACTATGGTAAGTTCAAATCTATACCATCAGGGATGCTTCTTGGGCGTCTCGGCAATAGCGTAGTGATCTAGAGTAAAAATTGATGTATATTTTCACGTCGTTTCATTGTGGAACTCGCTAGGAACCTAATGGATCTTTGCACTTGACGTCCTGTCGGCTTGTTTTGATAAAGACAATGATTTCTGTCGCTCGTGGTCGTTGGGTATTACCACCGATAATTATATCCCACGACCTCGATATAATTTTTCAAATTTTTTTATTCGCTTTACTAAAGGTTTTCTACAGATAGCTACTATTGATAAAGAAATTGAATTGGAAGGACCTACGTCATACCTATTATACTATAATCATGCCATTAAAACAATTTGTATTTATGAAGTTCTTAATTAATTATTAGGACACGTAGGTATTATAAATGTTTTGATAAAGCTTGATAATGAAATCAATAAATACTTACCTAAATAATAAGTAACTTAAATATATATTTTCTACATATCGACTGGACAGTTTTACGAATGCTATCGTAGAATGCATCTCCAACGGGACCTTTTCTTTTTAATTCCCGTTGCGAAATTCGCAAATTTTTTTGGGCTTGTCCCTTATTATAATTTTCGAAATTACACGTTGGTTAATGAAAAGCAATATAAGAACAGAATTAAAATTATCAATTTAATATTGGTTGTGGGAATAGTAGTGATTCTCAGTAATGCTCGTACTGCTGCCATCGAACCTCTGTTAATTGCTTTAGGTATTGCCCAAACGGTGTGCGCCTCACTGTCAATTTTTCTTGCAACCATAAATTCCCATAGTAGACGATCTTCTTGGCAAGCAATTTTCTGTCAATTTGCAATAGTCGATAATATTTTGGTAAAAAAGCAAACAAAGTTTGAACAACGCGTTTATAAAACTGCTGTATTTTATTTAGCCTTTGCGATTGGTGTTGTATTTATTATGTTATTTACATTTTTTGCTGAATCGTACTACCAAATGGAGAATATAAAGAATTTAATAATATGGATTACGGTGGTTCCAGTGACAGTTTTAACTTTGATCATTTATAATTCATTGGAATGTGTTCTTATGTCACTTCTATTGATAGCAATAAAAAATAGATACTGCAGTATGGGAGAGCTTATTGTTACAGAACACATTTTATCTGAAGAACCACTGGAAACATTTAAGAAAATAGAAATATTGGCACTTCATCTCCACAAAATCGGCGAATCGTTTAACCATATTTTCTCAATCCAGTTTTTTCTACTCACTGCTAATGCTTTTTTAAATTGTCTCATTCGTTGTTTCTTTATGCAATACAGGGGCTTTAAAGTTATTTGTACGATATGGCTAATTCAATCTATGGTAAGTTCAAATTTACTTTAGCAAATTAGTAGATAACTAAAAGAGTTTTGCAAATTCGAAGCAGATAACGGCTTGTTATCGTGAAGAACATTTCGTCTTTTAGCTAGTCCGTTAAGACATGAAAACAAGCTAAAGTCACATGGCGCCAGGTCGGGATTGTAGGAGGATAATTGAATACTATGAGGTCTAAATATTTCGAAACTTAATTGTTGTTAGTGCACGTGTCGTTACCTGTTATAACACTTTAACATTTATGAGTTTAGCGTTTACGACAGAGTAAATCCCACTCACTCACCATCTATACCATCAGGGGTGATTTTTGAAAGTTTCGACAACAACGTACTAAAATTCATAAGAACAACATGCCACTAAGACCAATCACCAGCTCCAGGGATTCTCCTACAAGCGCATTATCAAAATTTCTTCTTGAGATAATTAAACCGTTACAGGGTAAGTCATTTTCTTTTGTTCAGAACTCTAATCATTTTGTAAATATTCTGAAAACCGTCAATTTAGAACCACAAGCCACATTTGTCAGTTTCGATGTAGAAAGCTTATATACCAACGTCCCAATAGGGAAATCACTGCATATCATCAAACAAAAGTTACAAGACGACCCAACCCTTTCAGAACGCACTAGTTTGCCGCTGGATGGAGTGATGGAACTATTGGAGTGCTGTCTACGTAGTTTCTACTTTCAAGTAAACGATAGGTTCTATTCCCAGGATGACGGTCTTCCAATGGGTTCATCTCTCTCTCCGGTGGTGGCTAACCTGTACATGAAATGGTTCGAGTCACATGCTATAAACACTACCAAGATATTCTAGGGTAAAAATTGGTGTATATTTTCACTTTGCATCAGCGTGGAACTCGTTGGGAATCTGCTGAACGTTTGCATTTGACGTCTCGTCGGCTTGTTACGATTAAGACAATGATATGTGTATCTTGCTCGGTCGTCGCCGGGTGTTACCCCTAATAAGTTGATTCCACGATCACGATATCATTTTTCATATTTCCTTATTCGCGTTACTAAATATATTATACTTACTGACGAATACTATTATACGAATTAGATGTAGGTACAGTTACGGCCATTAAATCTTGGGCAGCAAATCTGTCAGATTTTGACTTTGTACTAATTTTTGGTAAATTGCTCTTTTACCTTAATTTACATTTAATCATTAATAATTACCAAGAGGTATCAGAACTTTTTTTTATTATTTCAAAAAATTAACAAACTATAAAACTATAACAAATTCAATCGGTACCTATTAACAATACATCATATTATTATAATTAACCAAATTTTAATATTTTAGCGCGGCTCCCCCTTTGTCCAAGACAGAGTTTATCCTTCTAGGCATTGAAGTTACCAAAGCCCTTGCGAAGTCCCGATTTAACTCATTCCAAGCTTGTGCAATTTTATTTTTTAATTCGTTCAAATTTTGTGGCCTAAAACTATTCTTACCATTAATTATTTTGACTAAAACACCCCAAACATTTTCCATTACATTTAAATCCGGACTGCGCGAGGGCCATGGTAAAATGATTATTTGTTCCTGATCCATCCATTCCCTTACTTGTCGGGCCGTGTGAATGGGACAATTATCTTGCTTATCTTGCTGATAAATAAAATCCCTTCCTGGAAATCGTTCTAATACAGAAGGTAACATGGTATTTTGTAAAATATTCATTAAATGTATTAAATCGCCCTTCAATAAAGTGACACACACCAAATCCTTGAGCACTCGTCCATGCCCAGACGTTTACAGAAAATCGACCACTATTTCGATCCTATTGGGTAAATCTTTCATCGAATCGAGTTCTTGGAGGCCTATAAATACTCTTAGTCTTCCCTTGTAGCAAGACTGAAACACTTTCTCGTCTGTAAATATTACCTTTTCCCAGAAAACTAGAGGTTCCAAGTAATACTGTAACGAAAAACCGACCCGTTGTTCCTTATTTTCGGTAGTTAAAAATGGCTTTTTAGCTGCTGGATGACAGCGTAATTCAGAGATTTCTCTAAACCTTCGCCGAGTTGTTCTCACCGAACCCGGGAAGTTTATTTTTATTTTAGCCCTTACAATGGATTTAAAAGGTTGGTCCTTTAATATGTTAATCAAATTGTTATCCTGTTCTTCATTGGATTGTTTGGGACCACCACTTCCAGGTCTTCTTTCCAAGGAATGCGTTTCTTGCCACTTTGTTTTGAAAAAATGAACCGTACTCTTTGGGATGTTAAGAATTTCTGAAACTCCCCTTTCAGACCAACCTTCCTGCTCAATATAATGAATTATTAAAACTTTCTGATGGGTCGTTAAATTTGACATTTTTCATAAATTAAAACTGTGACATTTATTCTATAATGACATTTTTAATAGATACTTTGTTCAACAGGTATTACAGGTATACTTATAGTAAAATGAGGTGTATGTGTAAATGTTACAAATATGGAGGACTTGAGGTAGGAGGCCGATCGCAATGCATTGGATTCGGTCCCAAAGTAGCATCGGTAATTTAGCTTTACGAGTTGCCATAAGATGGCGCTCGTGTTCGAAGTGGGCTATCAAATAAATGGTTTTTTATGGACGCGATAACTATTTTTATTTAAATTAGTTCTTTAAGGAACAAATAAGGACTTTTATATGAATTTACACTTACTTTGTTATACTTATTAGTAAACTCGGCCTGTATAAAGTTCCAACGATGCTTCGTTTTTAAAATACAGGAACATTCTAGCTAGAGGGTTTTACCTTTGGAGCTAGAAAGAGACTTATTTGGCTGCGTTTCATCTCTGAAGAAGATCCTGTCTTACCACCCCCATACAAAGCAAACTCTACTTTTATAAATTGTACCATTATTCATTATAAATATGGAACTTAATTACAATACAACGTTATTTGTCTTGTCTTGCCTTCAAACGTTATTTGTTATTTCGAAAAATAAAATGTCAATTGTCAAAAGTAAAAGCACAGAAAAATAAATGGTTTAAGTTAAAGTTAAAACTATGGAGGATCTAGTTTTCCATATTAAAAATGAAGAAGAAGAAGACATCAGCCTACTTCGGACGCGAGAGCCATCTATCGGCCAATAGCGAACTAACCAAAAAACCGGGAAAGAATTTGAAAATGCTGCCATTGTCGATCGGCCTCCTACCCTATAGTTCTCCATAGTTACAAAGCTAAAAAGGTTCTGCCCAAGATTTAATGGCTGTAACTTATGGAGAACTATAGGGTAGGAGGCCGATCGACAATGGCAGCATTTTCAAATTCTGTCCCGGTTTTTTGGTTAGTTCGCTACTGGCCGATAGATGGCTCTCGCGTCCGAAGTGGGCTGATGTTGTCTTCTTCTTCTTCGTTTTTAATGTGGAAAACCTAGATCCTTCATAGTTTTTAGCTTTTACTTAAACCCTTTATTTTTCTGTGCTTTTACTTTTGACAATTGACATTTTATTTTTCGAAATAACAAATCATGTTTGAAGGCAAGACAAGACAAATAACGTTGTATTGTAATTAATTTCCATATTTATAATGAATAATGGTACAATTTATAAAAGTAGAGTTTGCTTTGTGTCGGGGTGGTAAGACAGGATCTTCTTCAGAGATGAAACTCAGCCAAATAAGTCTCTTTCTAGCTCCAAAGGTAAAACTCTCTAGCTAGAATGTTCCTGTATTTTAAAAACGAAGCATCGTTGGAACTTTATACAGGCGGAGTTTACTAATAAGTATAACAAAGTAAGTGTAAATTCATATAAAAGTCCTTATTTGTTCCT
The DNA here is from genome assembly GCA_963969555.1 of Polydrusus pterygomalis. Taxonomy (NCBI): domain Eukaryota; kingdom Metazoa; phylum Arthropoda; class Insecta; order Coleoptera; family Curculionidae; genus Polydrusus; species Polydrusus pterygomalis. Next base: position 17,600,020 of record OZ018383.1, read on the forward strand.
TAAAGAACTAATTTAAATAAAAATAGTTATCGCGTCCATAAGAAACCATTTATTTGATAGCCCACTTCGAACACGAGCGCCATCTTATGGCAACTCGTAAAGCTGAATTACCGATGCTAATTTGGGACCGAATCCAATGCATTGCGATCGGCCTCCTACCTCAAGTCCTCCATACTGTAACTGTACGTCATAACTAATATACTGTAAACATGTCATTATGACAATTTGTATTAATTAAGTTATTTATTAATTATTACGACCCATATTATAAATAAATGTTTTGAAATACCTTGATAATGAAATCAATAAATACTTATACCTAATTAAAAAGGAACTTAATAGTATTTTTTACGCATCTTATGGATAGTTTTACGAACGACATCGTAGAATGAGTCTCCAGCCGGACTTTTTCTTTTTTATTCCCGTTGCGAATTTCGCAAACTTTTTTGGGCTTGTCCCTTATTTCGACTTTCAAAATTACACGTTGGTGAAAGAAAAGCAATACAAGAAAAGAGTTACAGTTACAATTTTAATATTTTTTGCTGCTGCAGTAGCTATTTTCAGTACTATTAGCAATACTACCTTTAAACCTATTATAATTGCTTTAGGTTTGACGCAAAGAATATGTTCGTCTGTATTAACTCTTCTTGCAATTCTGAATTCTTTTAGAAAGCGATCGTCTTGGCAGATAATTTTCTGTAAATTTGCAATAGTTGACAATATTCTGGCTAAGAAGAGAACAAAATTTGAACAAACCGTTTATAAAACTGCAGTGTATTATTTAACCGCCATCATTTGCATTATATTTGTAATATTGATAATGTTTTTTGCTAATTGGTGCATCCAACAGAAAAAAATAAAGGATTTAGTAGTGTGTGTCGCCGTGGTTCCAATGGCTAGTTTAACTTTGACCATTTATAATTTTTTGCAATGCGTTCTTATGTCACTACTGTTGATAGCAATAAAAAATAGATACCGCAATATGGAAAAGGTTATTGTTACAGAACACTCTCTATCTGATGACGCTCTAGAAACATTTAAGAAAATAGAAATGTTGGCTCTGCATCTCCACACAATCGCCGAATCGTTTAAAAATATTTTTGCAACTCAGTTTTTATTACTTGTTGCTAATGCTTTTTTAAATTGTCTCATTCTTTGTTTCTTTATGCAATACCATGGTTTGGTCTTTATAGGAATTATGTGGCTAATTCAGACTATGGTAAGTTTAAACTTATTAAACAAACAATTACATTGATCATTAGAAAATAATAAAAATAAATTGACATTATAAATTGGGGCTGGTAAAGAAGGTAGGACCATGGTACTACCTCACGAACCGCTACTGGCCCACTGGCATTGGGGCAATACTACTAACGAATTATAATGGAAGCTTTATTATTAAAACTCTTGCGGAAACAGTTTTGCTTAGAAATATTAATATAGAAAATTTTTTTTTATTTTTATGAAAACTCTTCTTTCGTAAACCGAAAAGAGATTTTTTGCAAATCTCGTCTTGCCAGCATCTCGCAAGATGTTTTTTCGTTTCGTTTCACGAGAGTCTCGCAATTTATCGTTCTCGCTATGACGTCACAATATTTTTTAATTCCACAAAATTGTAATTCGTTTGTTTTATATTGTATGTTGGGTATAATCCGTCGCTTATTGGTCACAGGCTTGCCGGATTTAGCAATTTGTCGCTATTTTTGAGATTTTATCCAATGGACGCTTTTATATTATTGCCCAAACTGATTCTGGATTATTCTTACACAAAGTTTTATATACGGGTATTAGTATCAGTGGCGCAACCATGGGGGGGGGGGGGGCTGCAGCCCGGCAGCAGAGCTTAGAAACTTAGCCTATTTGTTTAATTGCAAACCAATTTTTCATGTCACGCGAACTATTTTCGCATGTTTTTTGCGATCTCAATGTTTTATGGATTTGTAATTTTTTTGTTTATCAATGTAACATGGAATCTTACATTTTTTGAGTAATTAAAGTATAAATTTTAATAAATAGCTTAAAATTGTACATAATGATTTAAAAAAAAAATTTCGGATTCGAGTTTTTTCCGTTTCTTTGCATTTTTTGGGAACATTTACCATAGTAATGTATATATTTTTTTACACCATCAGAAAGTGAAGATTTCAACGAACAAAAAGCCCACCGACTTTTTTAAAACAGCAGATATTTTGACGTGAGAATTTTCGATTGAAAATAAGGGTGCTTTTTCGATATAGTGTCAAAATAAGGTGAAAAAATTAATATTTTAAATCAAAAAAATTACAGTGTGTTGGGGACATAAATAGGTAAGTTATCGCCAAATTTCGTGAAAACATAATTTTTTTTGTAAAAGATAAAAATAAAAAAACAAAAACTTGGTTATTTGAATTTTTCACATAAATTTTGAGGTAATGTAAAAAAAGTGTTAATACAAAAGCTGTAGATTTTTTTATTACCTACAACTTTGCCATTTAACGTTTTTCCATAGGACTTGTAGTTTTCCCGGAAATCGAGATAAATCGTTTTCTATCCTTAAAAACTCACCCCCTTCTACTTCCCGACCTCGGATCGCCCGTAAATAATTTTTTCTTTCATTTTTGTTATATTCTCTTTCTTTTCCAGTGGGTTTCATCCTACTATTATTTTTTTGTTTCAAAAATTATCGACCCTGGTCTACCTATTGATATTACCGTGGAAGAAATTCTGGAAGAAATGGCAAAAACAAAACGAAGAATTTTACTTTAATATTAGTATTATTAGTGACTACTTACAACTTATTGTATAAGGTTTTTGTTTTGTTTTAGTATAAGTATGCCTAATATATGCGTTACTTATTTTAAATACATTTTTACTAATTAAAATAAAATATCTACATTTTTTTTCATAAATATTTCGTTAAGGCTAGCGGCGTATTATTGCAGAAGTTTTAGGGGGCTGTCGCTCTCGTCAATCATACGTATTTTACCCAAAAAAGGGCGTGGCACCCAAAAAAATTTTCGCCTAAGGCGCAAAAGAGCGCCTTCGGCGCAAGAAGTTGAAGCCCCCCCCCCCCCCCCCGAACAAATTTTCTGGTTGCGCCACTGATAAGTATTACCACGTGATAACGACGAACGAATGCTTTCTTCCTCCTATATACTTACCTACTCCGTATCGACGTTTAGGCAATATTATCTTTTTTAGCGCGTATATTCGTCCGCTAATATATAGCGAACTTTCATAATAGATAGATATTGCAAACAAGCTAATCAATTCTTTAAATATATCCTTCAATCTATATCAATAAGATCTTGCATTCCTTATCGGGCTGGAACATTAATAATTATTATTATGATGGTTACACATTTCTTTTATAAACGAGTAACTTAATCCTTAATAATAAAATCAATAAATAGATAATTGATAGATAAGTTAATTATTTAATATACAATTTAGGACAAGCATTACAAATAATATCATTGACTGTATAAGTAGAATGCCTCTCAACCAGCAAAGTTTCTTTTTTATTCCCGTTGCGAATTTCGCAAACTTTTTTGGGCTTGTCCCTTCTTTTGACTTTCAAAATTACACGTTGATGACAGAAAAGCAATACAAGAAAAGAGTTACAGGTCTAATTTTAATATTTTTTGCTGCTACAGTAGCTATTTTCGGTACTTTTCGCAATGCCACCTTTGAACCTATTTTACTTGCTTTAGGTTTGACGCAAAGAATATGTTCTTCTGTCTTTACTTTCACAGCAATTCTGAATTCTTTTACAAAACGATCTTCGTGGCAGGCAATTTTCCGTCAATTTGCAATAGTTGACAACATTCTGGCTAAGAAGAGAACAAAATTTGAACAAACCGTTTATAAAAGTGCAGTGTATTACTTAACCGCCATCATTTGCATTATATTTGTCATATTGATAATATTTTTTGCTACATGGTGCACCCAACAGAACAAAATAAAGGATTTAATATTATGCGTCACCGTAGTTCCAGTGATAAGTTTAACTTACGCCACTTATAATTTTTTGCAATGCGTTCTTATGTCACTACTCTTGATAGCAATAAAAAATAGATACCGCATTATGGAAAAGGTTATTGTTACAGAACACTCTCTATCTGAAGACGCTCTAGAAACATTTAAGAAAATAGAAATATTGGCTCTTCATCTCTACACAATCGCCGATTCGTTTAAAAATATTTTTGCAACTCAGTTTTTATTACTTGTTGCTAATGCTTTTTTAAATTGTCTCATTCTTTGTTTCTTTATGCAATACCATGGTTTGGTCTTTATAGGAACTATATGGCTATTTCAATATATGGTAAGTTTAAACTTATTAAACACACAATTACGTTGAAATATACATACATTTATTTTCAACCAATTAGAAGGCTCCCTTTTGTTTACGTTGCTTATAGCGACGCGATATTATCGCGATAATTTTGTTAGTTCCTATTAACTTAATGAAATTAATAATTGATAACTTTTCTGTCAAAATACATTTTGTTGCTAACTTATAATTTATAATAATACTAACCAATTTGCTTTATATATCGAACACCGAGGCTAAAAAAGACACATCATAAATTTAACTAAACTCATCGGAAATTATGTTTTTTAAGTTTCATTTGAAACTATGTAGACATGTAATATCAGATGTTATGGTTGAAAACGAATAATTAATGTTTTTAATGTTCCTGAAATTTTAGTAATAAACCTTAGTTACTAACAAGTAAAATCAACTTCTATAGTAAAAATATAGTGCGTCATATTTAACTAAACTCATCGGAAATAATATGTTTTTTAAAGTTTTATTTAAATATAAAACTATAAAGACATTGGATTTCAGATAAGAAATTTGTTATTTAATGTTTCTCCCATTTTAGTAACAAACATGAGCTACTAACGACTAAAATGAACTTTATTTCTAAAACTCTAATCAGTTACAATTAACTAAAGCAGCCGGAAATATGTTTTTGTAGCATTTTAGCAAAAAAATTACAAAAAGAAACTTCAATTTATGAAATTTTCTTACCGAATCTCCCACGCAGCAGAATTAATTCCCGATAATTTTTTTTCTCGGTTTCACTCATGTTTTTGTTGATAGAAAATTTCCCTCGTCTTCGACTCGGGATAATATTCTATCAACAAATACTTTCGTGACCTTGAAAAAAATTATCGGTAATAATTCTACTGCTAGGGAGATTATAAGTGTTTATTGTTTCAGAAGTATGGTAAGTACACAATATAAGTTTGCATTATTTACTATTGGTCAGCAACATTAAAAGTTATTGTGATCGTTATACATTTGTTATATAAACAAGTAATGTAACCCTTCTTAATAACATCAATAAATACTTAATTAATAAATAATTTATATGCTATACAATTTCTTAACAGTATTACGAATAATATCATTGCTGTATCATAGTCCGGAAGGTGGTGTCACTTTTGGACTAGTGATAGATCTGCACACGAATTTTTTACCGTGCGTAGTTCTCCATATTAACATATACAATCCGCGCGTCAGTCAGTCCGATAGCAGTGGGTGTGGGCGTGGGAGGCTGTGAAACTCGTCGGAAAAACTATGAAAAAAAGTGATAAATCTGGTGATGAAAATTTGTTAGATTGTAAATTATTGATGATTAAACGTGAAAATATTCGTCAGTCACTTTCCCGACGGGGGAAACATCGTCAATCAGAGGTTTGAAGCCGTCGGAAAAATTGGAAAATTCAAGTGATCGATCTTCACTTGAAATTTTGTGGAATGATTATTAATATCTAATCAAGCATAAAAATGAACGTCAGCCACGTTTATCGTGGTGGATTCTTTGTCAGTCGGCTTTCCAAAGTCGAGAGTGCTGACCAGATTCTTCTGGCGCGCTGCATCTTATGCAGCTCGACTGACGAAGAATCCACCGGCGTCGTGCCGACTGACGATTGTTTGTTTGAAGTGTGAAACAAGTTCTCTATAATTTATTAATTTCAAGTCAATATACAGTGTATCCACGGATTGACTATCGAAGATGAAAAACTTTTTTATTTGTGGGTTTTTGAAAAAAAGTAATTTTTCATAAAAACTACTGCTTGTTCTTAAACGACCAAAAAGCATATTATTTTTTCAAATTTATATACCGGGTGTTCTGAATTTAGAAAAATATGAAAAAAGCTAAGAACAAAGTACCCTTATGTGTAAAGATAGGATAAAAAGTAATTAGTAGTGTGGTTAGTATTAGTATTTTCCATTCTTAATTTTACTGTTTTATACATTACTTTCCTCACACTTGATCACTTTTTCTTCCCCTTTCATCAGCATGTTCAAATTTAAATTTTACTCTTTTCCACGGCTGTACTAATTTCGCTTCACATATGGGCCTTGCTTCCTCTAATTTTACTATTATTACCCTACACCTGGCAAATTAATACTTCGGTTCTTTGTTTTTTGATGCTTTTCTGACATAGAATGTTAATGTGTCATTCTCACTATCTTAAAGCCTAGCTTAAAACGTTAATACTAGTTATTTTTCTTGCTTATAACATCTTAATTCTCCTGAAGATGAACATTTCTATGTTCGAAACATGTTGAGGTATCTTTAAATAAGATTCATTTGGAATATATTAGTGGAGGAAGACTTAGAGTTTTTCTTTCCCTTTTAATTAGTAAAAGTTGTTGTGGTTGAAAACCTACGTCTCATTACCAAGTTTTTACTTATTAGCTAAATATACAGAGAAGGGCAAAAAGTTGTAACTCATAAAATATGATTTGCTTAAAATTAACGCATTTTGCAAAAAGTTAAAACACTGTCTGTCTTTAGACGGTATTTATTTGTAAAAGCTTTAGAGTATACGTTCCGATGACAATTGACGGACAGAAAGTGTATGCATCTCAATTGGAACCTGATCTTGATAATTTAAAAATTATAATTAGAGAAGCGATTTAAGCAAGAGATACGAAACGCATATAAAGCATTTATTAAGAAAGTCCAACGATGCGAGGTGGTTGGTGAATTTTAAACCTTTGAATATTTTTTTTTGCTGATAACCTGCCTTTTTTCACTAACATTTCTTTAAGAAAAATTTTTACTCCTAATTTTTTGTTTTTTAATAAATTCGTTTAATTATGAATAGTGCATGGTTTTATTTTAAAACGTATTGATTTTTTAATAATATGGGATATATTATTACTATTATACAGTTATTATTATTATTATACAGTTACTTAGCCATTTTCGACAATTCCTCGTATAAAGATAAAGATTTTACAGAATAATACCTTCTAAAAACTAACTAATTTGCAAAATGCGTTGATGTAAAGCAAATCATATTTTATGAGTTTGAACTTTTTGCCGGTCTCTGTACATTTAGCTAATAAGTCAAATTTGGTAATGAGACGTAGGTTTTCCACCACAACAACTTTAACTAATTACTTTTTATCCTATCTTTATACATAAGGGTACTTTGTTCTTAGCATTTTTCATATTTTTGTAAATTCTGAACACCCAGTATATAAATTTGAAAAAATAATATGCTTTTTGGTCGTTTGAGAACAAGCAGTAGTTTTTATGAAAAATAACTTTTTTTCATAAACTCACAAATAAAAAAGTTTTTCATCTTTGAAAGTCAATCCGTGTACACACTGTATATATTGACTTGAAATTAATAAATTATAGAGAACTTGTTTTACACTTCAAACAAACAATCGTCAGTCGGCACGACGCCGGTGGATTCTTCGTCAGTCGAGCTGCATAAGATGCAGCGCGCTAGAGGAACCTGGTCAGCACTCTCGACTTTGGAAAGCCGACTGACAAAGAATCCACCACGATAAACGTGGCTGACGTTCATTTTCATGCTTGATTAGATATTAATAATCATTCCACAAAATTTCAAGTGAAGATCGATCACTTGAATTTTCCAATTTTTCCGACGGCTTCAAACTTCTGACTGACGATGTTTCCCCCGTCGGGAAAGTGACTGACGAATAATTTCACGTTTATTCATCAATAATTTACAATCTAACAAATTTTCATCACCAGATTTATCACTTTTTTTCATAGTTTTTCCGACGAGTTTCACAGCCTCCCACGCCCACACCCACCGCTACTGGACTGACTGACGCGCGGATCGTAAGTATATGTTAATGTGGAGAACTACGCATGGTAAAAAATTCATGTGCAGATCGGTCACTAGTCCAAAAGTGACATCACCTCCCGGACCATAAGTAGAATGCTTCTTAAACAGGAAAGTTTCTTTTTTATTCCTGTTGCAAAATTCGCAAGCTTTTTTGGGCTTGTCCCTTATTTTGACTTTCAAAATTACACTTTGCTTAATGAAAACCAATACAAGAAGAAAGTTAAAGTTATAAGTTTAATATTTTTTGTGGCTTATGTAGTAACCATCAGTATTGCTAACTTCGAACCTTTTTTAAGTGCTTTGCTTCTTGGGAGTCTCGGCCATAGCGTTTTGATCTAGAGTAAAAATTGGTATATATTTTCACGTCGTTTCATTGTGGAACTCGCTAGGAACCTGATGGATCTTTGCACTTGACGTCCTGTCGGCTTGTTTTGATAAAGACAATGATCTCTGTCGCTCGTGGTCGTTGGGTGTTACCATCGATAATTATATCCCACGACCACGACATCATTTTTCAAATTTTTTATTCGCTTTACTGGAGGTATTCTACTGATAGATACTATTGATAAGGAAATTGAATTGAAAGCACCTACGTCATACCTATTATACTATAATTATGCCATTAAGACAATTTGTATTTATGAAGTTATTAAGTAATTATTTGGACACGTATTATAATTGTTTTGATAAAGCTGGATAATGAAATCAATAAATACTTACCTAATTAATAAGGAACTTAAATGCATTTTCCATGCATTTTGTGCATAGTTTTACGAATGCCATCGTAGAATGAGTCTCCAGCGGGACTTTTTCTTTGTTAGCCCCGTTGCGAAATTCGCAAGCTTTTTTGGGCTTGTTCCTTATTTTGACTTTCAAAATTACACGTTGGTAAAAGAAAAGCAATACAAGAAAAGAGTTACAGTTATAATTTTAATATTTTTGGCTGCTGCAGTAGCTATTTTCAGTACTATTGGCGATGTCACCTTTGAACCTATTATAATTGCTTTAGGTTTGACGCAAAGAATATGTTCGTCTGTATTAACTTTTCTTGCCATTCTGAATTCTTTTAGAAAGCGATCTTCTTGGCAGATAATTTTCTGTAAATTTGCAATAGTTGACAACATTCTGGCTAAGAAGAGAACAAAATTTGAACAAACCGTTTATAAAAGTGCAGTGTATTACTTAACCGCCATCATTTGCATTATATTTATCATATTGATAATATTTTTTGCTAATTGGTGCATCCAACAGAAAAAAATAAAGGATTTAATAGTGTGTGTCACTGTGGTTCCAGTGACAAGTTTAACTTTGACCATTTATAATTTCTTGCAATGTGTTCTTATGTCACTACTGTTGATAGCAATAAAAAATAGATACCGCAATATGGAAGAGGTTATTGTTACAGAAGTCTCTCTATCTGAAGACGCTCTAGAAACATTTAAGAAAATAGAAATATTGGCTCTTCATCTCCACACAATCGCCGAATCGTTTAAAAATATTTTTGCAACTCAGTTTTTATTACTTGTTGCTAATGCTTTTATTAATTGTCTCATTCGTTGTTTCTTTATGCAAAACCATGGTTTGGTCTTTATAACTACTATGTGGCTAATTCAGTCTATGGTAAGTTTAAACTTAAATATCCAATTGCTTAGGTCACTAGAAAATAGGCAGTCATTGGATGAAACTTTAAACAAATAAATTCAACACACTGCACAAAACGTAAAGTTTGTATTTTACCAGTTTATACAATGTTAGAATTAAGAAACGGATGAATCTTTTATAATACAATATCAATCGCTCGAACCCGTCAAATTAATTTTTTTTACATGTTGTGTGTACAAGTCACAATCTCACAATCTTTAAGGCATTGACAATGGCAATTTGCTATTTAAGTTTTGGACGTTAAAAATGAATGTTAATCAAATTTGTATTTTGCTCTGCTGATATAACATCCAAAATGAACCTCGCTAAAGATTAACGCATAGTCATATGGAAGTCCATGAGGGTAGCAGTTAGGTAGAGAACTTCCTGTACTGTTAATGATAGTGTCAAAAGTGCTCATCCTGGTATAACTGAGGAGAAAACAATAAACATGTTGAATGATGAAAGAGTTTTGGACTTCCATTGTCTTTATTTGTTTTAAATCACAACGTTTCAACTGGTAAGTATCTCCAGTCGTCTTAAGGTGAATACTAAATAAGTAAAGTATCTACAAAACTATTTATACTAGCTAAGTGCACTAAAGCATAACTGAGGTGGGTGTAGTCATGCGTTCAGTTGGCACGCGATCTTATCCTAAGATTACATTTATCTAACAAAGGTTTCCAGATAATTCTTATGTCTAATGATGGTTTACTAAAGCAGCCTGGGTTCTGCTGAATAGCAGCAGCTTCCTTGAACTTTCTTTTCCTCCAGTGTGGTTCCTTATGTAGGATTTCAGTTTCTGACCACATGATATGGTGACCATGTTTCCAGGCATGGTCAGCTGCACCTGACTTTTCGGTCTCTCCTTTTAACGTATTGTTTTTGTGTTCTTTAATCCTTGTTTCTAATGGTCTTAATGTCTCACCTATATAAAATTGGCCGCATTCGCAGGGATCTGGTAGACGCAGTTTTTCCTATCTTTTTTTATATCGTTGTCCTAGTCTTCTTATTTTCTCAGATACTCCTTTGACATATCTCAAAGGAGTATCTGAGAAAATAAGAAGACTAGGACAACGATACAACATCAACACCGTATTCAACTCGAGGGACACCCTAAGAAGCTACCTGACGAAGACAAAGCCCACAAGTCAAAAAGATAGGAAAAACTGCGTCTACCAGATCCCCTGCGAATGAGGCCAATCTTATATAGGTGAGACATTAAGACCATTAGAAACAAGGATTAAAGAACACAAAAACAATACGTTAAAAGGAGAGATCGAAAAGTCAGGTGCAGCTGACCATGCCTGGAAACATGGTCACCATATCATGTGGTCAGAAGCTAAAATCCTACATAAGGAACCACACTGGAGGAAAAGAAAGTTCAAGGAAGCTGCTGCTATTCACCAGAACCCAGGCTGCTTTAGTAAACCATCATTTGACATAAGAAATATCTGGAAACCTTTGTTAGATAAATGTAATCTTAGGATAAGATCGCGTGCCAACTGAACGCATGACTACACCCACCTCAGTTATGCTTTAGTGCACCTAGCTAGTATAAATAGTCTTGTAATTACTTTACTTATTTAGTATTCACCTGAAGACGACTGGAGATACTTACCAGTTAAAACGTTGTGATTTAAAACAAATAAAGACAATGGAAGTCCAAAACTCTTTCATCATTCAAGAAACATCATTGTCTTCAACCTTCAAACAGTCAATAAACATGGTATTATCACTACAGGAAGATTCTGATAACTACTGTATCTCAATTAAAAAAAACAGTTTTCATCTCTGCAAACCAGTTAATGTACCGGAGTTGCTTGACGATAACCCTGATAGGCGTGAGCAATTTTGAGGGATAATGATTGAACTAACAAATTTTAATCATGCACGAATTGTCTAAAGACTTTGTATTTTAGATGAAGCAATGTTCTCTTTAAGTGGTTTAATTAATAGACAAAACAGGACAGGACAGGGTGGTCCAACGAAAACTTAACACCTCGATTTTTCATATTTTTATTTTAAAGCAGGAAAATCGAGGTGTTAAGTTTTCGTTGGACCACCCTGTATAGTGGACACAGGAAAATCCTCACTGGTTCATAAAAAAGCACACCCAGTATAATGAACAGGTTAATCATTAACCTGTTCATTATACTGCCCATACATTAACCGTTAATGTATGGGCAGGCATTGTTGTAAATAGGGTAATTGGAACATTTTTCTTGGATGAGATCGCCACTGAAGAAAGATACCTATTTAAATTTCCTTTGATTTTTTCTTATTTATTTCCGTTGCAAAATTCGCAAACTTTCTTGGGCTTGTCCCCTTGTTTAAGTTTCGAAATTACACGTTGGTTAAGAAAAAGCAATACAAGAAAATAATTAACATTATCAATTTAGTATCGTTTGTGAGAATAGTAGTGATTCTTAGTAATGCTTGTAGTGCTGCCATCGAACCTCTGTTAATTGCTTTAGGTCTTGCCCAAACGGTGTGTGCCTCACTGTTAATTTTTCTTGCAACCATGAATTCCTATAGTAGATGATCTTCTTGGCAAGCATTTTTTTTGTCAATTTGCAATAGTCGATAAAATTTTGGTAAAGAAGCAAACAAAGTTTGAACAACGCGTTTATAAAAATGCTGAATTTTATTTAGCCTTTACGATTGGTGTTGTATTTGTTATGTTATTTACATTTTTTGCTGAATCGTACCACCAAATGAAGAATATAAAGATTTTAATAATATGGATCACGGTGGTTCCAGTGACAGTTTTAACTTTGATCATTTATAATTTTTAAGAATGTGTTCTTATGTCACTTTTATTGATAGGAATAAAAAATAGATATTGCAGTATGGGAGAGCTTATTGTTACAGAACACGTTTTATCTGAAGAACCACTGGAAACATTTAAGAAAATAGAAATTTTGGCACTTCATCTACACAAAATCGGTGAATCGTTTAACAATATTTCCTCAATCCAGTTTTTTCTACTCACTGCTAATGCTTTTTTAAATTGTCTCATTCGTTGTTTCTTTATGCAGTACAGGGTCTTTAAAGTTATTTATACGATATGGCTAATTCAATCTATGGTAAGTTTAAATTTACTCTAGCGGTTTAGTCATATCTAAATATACTATAAACATGTCGTTATGACAATTTGTATTAATTTAGTTATTTATTAATTATTATGACCCATATTATAAATAAATGTTTTGAAAGACCTTGATAATGAAATCAATAAATACTTACCTAATTAAAAAGAAACTTAATAATATTTTCTACGCATCTTATGGATAGTTTTACGAATGCCATCGTAGAATGAGTCTCCAGCGGGACCTTTTCTTTTTTATTCCCGTTGCGCATTTCGCAAACTTTTTTGGGCTTGTCCCTTATTTCGACTTTCAAAATTACACGTTGGTGAAAGAAAAGCAATACAAGAAAAGAGTTACAGTTATAATTTTAATATTTTTTGCTGCTGCAGTAGCTATTTTCAGTACTATTAGCAATACTACCTTTAAACCTATTATAATTGCTTTAGGTTTGACGCAAAGAATATGTTCGTCTGTATTAACATTTCTTGCAATTCTGAATTCTTTTAGAAAGCGAACTTCTTGGCAGATAATTTTCTGTAAATTTGCAATAGTTGACAACGTTCTGGCTAAGAAGAGAACAAAATTTGAACAAACCGTTTATAAAAGTGCATCGTACTACTTAGCCTCTATCATTTGCATTATATTTGTCATATTGATAATATTTTTTGCTAATTGGTGCATCCAACAGAAAAAAATAAAAGATTTAATAGTGTGTATCACCGTGCTTCCAGTGGCAAGTTTAACTTTGACCATTTATAATTGTTTGCAATGTGTTCTTATGTCACTACTGTTGATAGCAATAAAAAATAGATACCGCAATATGGAAGAGGTTATTGTTACAGAAGTCTCTCTATCTGAAGACGCTCTAGAAACATTTAAGAAAATAGAAATATTGTCTCTTCATCTCCACACAATCGCCGAATCGTTTAAAAATATTTTTGCAACTCAGTTTTTATTACTTGTTGCTAATGCTTTTATTAGTTGTCTTAAGCAATGTTTCTTTATGCAATACCATGGTTTTGTCTTTATAGGAACTATATGGCTAATTCAATCTATGGTAAGTTTAAACTTAAGAGGAAGTAACCCCTTTACCACAATGAAAATTGCCGAACGTTTTGCTGGTCAAACGAAAAGAAAAAATAAAAATTGGTATTTAGAAAATAAATTATACTTTAAATACCCCATCCAGAAAAGTAAATGACGATCGAAAATATTCCCAAAATTTTTTTTAGAATTTATTTTTTATTTTTAGTAATTTTGTAATATTTTAAACAATTCTTTATTGGTCAAAAGCAAAATGACTTTCCCGGGTGTAGAATGTTGTACCAAACAATTTTTCTTAAGCCATTTTTCAATATCGGCCTTACTTTTTTCTCAAAAACTTTGGGCGCGTAAAGTGAATTTAAGCGTGTAAAGTGGGTTTACGCGCCCAAAGTTTTTGAGAAAAAAGTAAGGCCGATATTGAAAAATGGCTTTAAGAAAAATTGTTTGTTACAACATTCTACACCTGGGAAAGTAATTTTGCTTTTGACCAATAAAGAATTGTTTAAGATATTACAAAATTACTAAAAATAAAAAAAATTTCTAAAAAAAATTTTGGGAATATTTTCGATCGTCATTTACTTTTCTGGATGGGGTATTTAAAGTAGAATTTATTTTCTAAATATCAATTTTTATTTTTTTCTTTTCGTTTGACCAGCCAAACGTTCGGCAATTTTCATTGTGGTAAAGGGGGTTACTGCTCTTAAATATCCAATTGCTTAGGTCACTAGAAAATAGGCAGTCATTGGATGAAACTTTAAACAAATAAATTCAACACACTGCACTATATGTAAGACTTAATGTTTGTATTTCACCAGTTTATACAATGTTATGGTTAAGAGACGGATCAATCTTTTATATAGAATATCAATCGCTTGAACCCGTCAAATTAATTTTTTTGATATGTTGTGTGTACAAGTCACAATCTTTAATTTCGTAATCGACTCATTTGCAAAAAGAATTTGTTCATGTAATTGGAACTTTGAACAAAATTTATAACCAGACGGTTTTTTAAGTATCTCTAATATTTCTTTCTAATTTAATTTAATTTATAATATAAATTTGTAGACGTTAATCGTAATTAAAATAATTTTTTTCCGTTTTATGATTTCTCGAAAGAAAACTCTTAAAAATATATACTACTTGTTTATGTCTATTTTTATATTTCGTCCATGACATTCTTGATTAAAATAATAAAATTATTCATTTTCTTGTAGCTCAAATTTTAAAATATTTTAAAATGTAGAAGAGAAGGTTAGGAGCGTGACATATTTAACAAAAAATTAAGGCCTTAAAAAAATACACTTTATCTGTAAAAAATACAGGGTGTTCCATTTTAAAAAATTCCATATTTAAATTTTTTTTTTTTTTTTTTTTATGATCGAGCACAAGCACTATAGGAAAAATCCTTTAAGGCGCTCTGGGAGCGGTGCGTGTGCGAAGAAAGCGATTCACGTTTTTCTTGAATCGTTGGAGGTTATATTCGGTTGGAAACACGGTCTCAGAAAGGCCCTTCCACAAAGATGACGTCCTCCAAATAAAAGAGTTCTGAAACAATGATGTTCGGGGTGTACTAAGTTGAACCGCATAGGGATGGGCGGCAGTGGTTCGTCGTGTGTTTCTGCTATGCATTACTCTAGGTGGAATCGAGCGGGCAATATCTGTCGAACACTTGCCATGAAAATATCTGTAGAAGAGAGTCAAATCACCAACCTGTCTTCGATGTTCTAAGCTGTCGAGGTTCTTAGTCAGCTCGTGGTCGCCGATTAGACGAACGGCTCTCCTTTGGATGGAATCCAACAACCGAAGGGTATGCTTCGGTGCAGAACTCCAGATATGAAAGCAAATTGGCGAGATTTGCCAAGACTTTACGAACGAACGAACGAAAATAATAAATAACTAGTGATGGTTACATAATATGTATTTTAGGGTATTTATGGTAAAAATGTTATTAAACTCTATTCAGGGCCGGATTTAAGCTTCGTAGGGCCGGGTGCTCTACCTGTACTTGTGAGGCCCTAATTTTTTTTTAGAAAACTATTGTTAAATTGCCTACGGTACGCTGTGATTTGAATAAAACAGATACTTAAACTTTTAATTAAAATTGTATTTATTCAACTTAAACTGAACAATAATACCAACAAGCATAAACAAAATAAAACATCATGTAAAAACACATAAAAAAAAGTTTGTTTAATTTAAAAAAAAAGGAACATTCTTATTCTCATACAAAAAAAAACAATAAAAATAACAGTTTACAAAGCTTTTTACGTTTTTTTTTTTAACAAATGCTTTTATAACAGTGTCAAAATTAAAATCCCGTAACACTTCACTTTCAATCGAGTATAACGATAAGGCTACTAATCTGTCTTCTCCGATTGTCGATCTTAACCTATTTTTTATAAAACTTAATTTTGAAAATTATCTTTCAGATTCGCAGTTTGCAATGGGAATAAGTAGTTAAATAGATTCTTAATGCTACATAGGTATTTGGAAACACGGAAACTATATCATTTTTTATTATATTCTCTAACATTTCTTTAGCGCTAAATACATAATCAGCATCTTCAGGGCTATCTATAGAATCTTTGTCTTTATCGTTTGTCACAGATTTTTTAAAGTCTGGTTAAGATACTAAATAATCGCGAAAAAATATGATTTCGTCAGCAAACGTCAAGTCGAGGTCTTCTTTATAGGTTGAAACTAATTTTTTGGCGCTTTATACTAATAATTGTTCTCTTCCAATTTTTGTAATAGAATATATAAATTTTTAGTTTTTTTTTTAGAGTTTACATAATAATACCACAGGGGCCCAAAAAAAAAACATTTTTTTTAAATAGAATTTTCGACAATAATTTTTAAATTAAAAAGCTATCAAAAGAGTATAGAATTTGTAACTTTATTTATCGTTATAGTAAAATCTATACAAAAAATACTCGTTTTTTTTAGAGTGTTAAGTTCCTCGGTAACTTTCTAGTTATCACCGCCCTGGCCGGGGCCCCTTTTGATCTTGGGGCCGGGTGCTATAGCGCCCTAAGAACCCCCCCAAATCCAGGCCTGACTCTATTGGTTCCATAGACAACTATGATTGTATTAATAACTTCCATAAATTTTTTAAAATTCGAAAAAATAATTAATTACTTGGCAACGTCGCAGTCAAAAAAAGTAAATATAACTGTAGAGCTTCTAGCGGAATCAGAAAGAGAAAAAATATATAGGGTGTTTTTTTATAACACTTTTTTTATAAATCCCTTATAGTTTAGGAGCTATCGAAGGCGAACACCTTGTTGACACACCCTGTATATAAAAGGCTGGACCGTTTGTATATCATAACACTATATACTAATTTAAATATTTTGGAATGCATTCTTGTACCACTATCATTAGCAGCCATAAAGAAAAATACAAGTACTACGAAGTAATAGACAGCTCGTTGTTTCTGTAAATTTTAGTTACTTTTCAATAACCCAGCCCCAGGTTGTGTCGCTGTTACAATTTAATTAACTGCCAACATATTATTCAATACGGATAGTATATTTCTATTATTTTAAAAATAAATCAATAACGCTTACGATATTAAAAATGTGTTGTCGGAATAATTTCTACTTTTGGGGTATAGGCAATATGTCTTCAGAACGCAATGTCTTTTTTTTCGTTCCTATGATTCGGGTTGCTAGGTATTTTGCAATCGTGCCATACTACGATTTCGATAATAATGTGTTGCTGAGACAAAGTCCTTATAAAAAACAAGTCGCTTTTTTCATGTTCTTATCGGTGATTGTTGGTGTAGTGGATTCGTACACATTATCTCTGTCAGACTTTAATTCCAGCAATATAATTGCTACTCTTTCTATGAATTTCTTGCTCTGTCAAATATTAACAATATTTATGACAGTGCTCAACTCTTACAGGAAAAGATTAATTTGGAGCAAGCTCTTTTATAGATTCTCATTAGTCGACGACATTTTGTGTCCTAAAAGGTCAAAGTTTGAAAATACGGTATATAAAAACGGAAAATATTATATTATGTTTCTAATTATATTAATACTTTTCATATCGTACTTGGACAACATTCTTTGGATGGAAGCCGTTGAAACAAAATGGACTAGAATATTGTTTTTAGTTGTATTACCACTCAATACATCCATAATAGTCTTTTACATCATCTTTGTGTGTGGTATTATGGTAACGTTATTATTATTCATTAAAATTAGGTACCAAAAAGTGAAGGAACTGGCTATAGGTTTGATATCCTTAAAAACTGAAGATGGTAATATACTAGCAATTGTCGATAAAATAGACTTGTTGTCACTTCATCTCCACAAAATTGTATTTTTCTACAGACGGCTTTGGGAAATTCAGTTGTGCCTACTGGTTTTTACAGGTTTCCTTTTATGTCTAGCCCAAGGTCTTTTGATGCAGAAACGGTGTGTTATTATATCATGTATTTTATGGTTGATTTTATATATGGTAAGTTACCCGTGAAAAACATTGTGATTGACGGCGCATATAAAAAGAAATTTATCATTTATATCATTTATGTGTTTAAAAAGGTATATCATACCGTGCGAGCAAAAATTATTTGCATCAAAGAGGGCCTTGCATCTAAAAACGTAATGCTTAGCCGTAGAGCTTAATACCTGTTGGTTGTCAGTAACTACCTGAATTAACAATCAATCAGTTATTCCGTCATCTGTGACAGTCGTTACAAGTAATTTGATTCATCGCTAATTTTTCCAATTCACACAATGGCGATTTTCACGAACATTTTCCCAACGTTGCTTTTATTGCTGGGGATTTTTATCATTGCCGGAAAAAAAACATGGAACATGCAGGACTATTCTTAAGAAGCAGCTAAATTTATTTTCTTATAAAGTGCAAGTATTCCAAGAAATACAAGCCGCAGATTTTGAGTGACGCAGGAATAACTGTCAATGGTTTACCCAAAATTTATTGGAATGAACACTATTTTTAAAATACCAGTTGCAAATTTAGAACAATTACAAGAAAGGATTATCCAAGAATGTGGTAACTTTTCTCCAGAGATGCTGGTCAACACTTTCGAAAATATGAAGAGACGTGTAAATTTATGCTTGGAGCATGGCGGTGGCCAATTTCAGCAATTTATCTAATTATTTTCCTTTTTCTTTCTGTATATTCTTACTTTGTTAATTTTGTAAACAACAAAAATAAATTTGTATTTATTTACTTATTTTATTACTCATTAGTTTGGCATATCATGTCATAATATGAATTTGACAAAATTTTAACCTAGATTTGGTTAGATATATCGTCCCCATATTATTGTGATCTAAACCAAGCCCCACGTTTTTTATTCCAAGCCCTCTTTGATGCAAATAATTTTTGCTCGCACAGTAGTACATACAGGACATAAATATAATCGTGAAATTAGCTCAAATTTTCGCACGACCTATGTAACTTCTCGCGATGTTTTGTCGCACTGCTGTACGTAATTCTTTTGAAATTGGTAGTTTCTTTAGGGATAGGCTTTTAAAATAAAATTTTCTTAGTAAACTACTACTTAGAGTGATCTAATTTATAGAGCACACACACAAAAGTAATATATTTTTCCAATTAAGTATTGACCCTAAGAGCAAATAAAAGACATGTTAAAAAAAATTGTTGTATTTTTTTAAGTTTGGATTTCAAAAACAAGTTTATTGCGAACTAGTAAGAATAAAAAATGTTATTAAAAACATACGCCAAAATAATTTATTCTTCACAATTAATTACCTTTAGGGTAAACGAATGACATTTTGGAGTAATTGATGCATTTTATAGGTTTAAGCTTGAAAAGTAAAAATTTTATGAGCATTACTAAGGATAATCTACTTTATTGAAAAATTAATTACCATTTAAAGGGTTTTAATTTGACGGAAGTAAAATATATTCCGACGCGATCAGCTTTTCAACTCGTTCGGTATTGCCTATTTAAAACTATATTGCTGATATTATTAAGACATATACCTACGCCAACAGGGTTGGTAATGACATATTTAAATTAGTGACTATTTGGGTATTCTAGACGCAACATTTTATTTTAAATCGGCCGTCAAAGTAATTGGGCGAGGACCCCCAAGATCATATAACGGTTATTTGAAAAAAAAAGTAATAGCAAATCCAATGCTAACAAAATATCGTGTCTGGTTTAGGAGATTCTCGAAAAACATCAAATAACTTAGTAGAGAGAGCAGCGGTTCCCTACCGCGCGTGCGCCGGTATTGCTAAGCTGTTTTTGAACTATTTTTTTTTCTATTCTTTGGTGTTTTTGAACCGTTCTTAGTCATTTATAGCCGTTCAAAGCCGTTCAAAGCCGTTCAAAGCCGTTCAAAGCCGTTCAAAACCATTAATTAGTACTTCATTACTCGTTCAAAGCTCTTCATTAGTCATTCGAAGCTTCTCATAGCCGTTTAGAGCCGTTTTTTATAGCCGTTCTAGAACGCCTATAAACGACTAATAAACTGCTAATGATCGGCTAATAAACGGCTAATAAACGGCTAATGAACGGTTGACGAACGACTAATAAACTGCTTTGAATGGCTAATGAACGGCTTTGAATGGCTAATGCACAGCTATGAATGATTAATAAACGGCTTTAAACGGTTTTGGATAGCTATGATCAACTAATAAACGGCTTTGAACGGCTATAAGCGTTTAAAAATGACTTTAAAACAGCAAAAAAATCGTTTAAAAACAACTTAGTACTACCGGCACATGCGCAGTAGGGGTAACCGGAATTGGTATAGAACCCCTCTTCACCCTCTACTAAACTTTTTTGCTAAAACTATACATCTGTTAACGTAACTAAAGTATATTTTTTAGGCACCCATCACCGTTTGCATCTTCGTCTGCGACATCACCAAGAGAGAGAAGGACAATCTGACTGCCACGTGTCTAAAAGTTAAAGAATCGTTTGAAGAGAAATCGGAATATTATAAAGCGATGGATTGTTTATGTTTCAAACTGGCGTCATTGAAAAACGAATTTACCGCCGCTGGATTTTTTGTAATAGAAAGAACCACGTTGCTTTCGTTGTTTAGTTGTTGCGCAACTTATTTTATTACTTTTCAAAATATTTAACTATTTATCGTACTGATTAGAGTCAAGAAAGATATAGACTTTAAATAGCGGATAGAATAGAAATCGAATTGTTAAAATAAAATCGTAGCCTAAAAATAAAATTCGTGCTAAATCACGTAATATAATTATTTCTTGAATGACAGAAGAGTTTGTTTATTTTTTGCGAGATGTAAGCTTTATCGTGCAAGTCTAATTAAAACACCATATTTGCGACCCCTTTTGGTATTGTTACTTTTGTTTGTGGGAATTTTATATATGGATATATACAGGGTTCGCCATTTAAAACGAAACAGGCTAAATATCTGGTTTCACGTTAATTAAAAAAAAAACGCTCGGACCCGTCGATTGTTATTTTGAGGGGGACGTCTTTTGCGTATATTGTCAATCTTATTACTTCAAGTCCCTAGGAGGGAGGGGGGGTAAAATCTAAATCTTAAATGGATACCCCTATTTTATATAATTTTTTTGGATTTTGCATAAAATTCTGAACATTTTTTAATAAAAGCATTATTAGTCTATACTAAACAGTTTCCGAGATATTGACTCTTGAAAAATGAGATTTTTGAATTATGACAGCTTTCTAACTGTACGTCTTAGAGTAAAACGGCTTACATGTCCCTATCTTCGATTTTTATTATCTTTTCAATAGTGTCAACTTCCGGTTAAACCGGAAGTATTATATTTCTTAGAACCGGTTTAACCGGAAGTTGCTACGATTGGAAAGATAATAAAAATCGAAGATAGGAACATGTAAGCCGTTTTACTCTAAGACGTAGAGTTAGAAAGCTAGAGGCTGTCAAAATTCAAAAATCTCATTTTTCAAGAGTCAATATCTCGGAAACTGTTTAGTATAGACTAATAATGCTTTTATTTAAAAATATTCAGAATTTTCTGCAGAATCCAAAAAAATTATATAAAATAGGGGTATCCATTTAAGATTTAGATCTTACCCCCCATCCCTCCTAGGGGCTTTAAGTAACAAGATTGACAATATACGCAAAAGATGTCCCCCTCGAAATAAAAATCGACGGGTCCGAGCGGTTTTTTTTTTGCTAAATATCTATTTAGCCTGTTTCGTTTTAAACGGGGAACCCTGAATAGGGTTTCCGTAACTAAGGGGCTATACAGCAACAGGAGATAGTGGACTTAAAAATATGTCATTTAATTTAATTTCTTATACGGTTAAAGAGATACAGGGTGATCCAAGTAAATACTTACTTCATAAAATTGGCGATGATTTGATGTTAAGCCGATATGAATCAAATCAAATTGCCAAAAAGCCGACTATGTTTGTCTTTTTTTATCTTAAAGTAAAAAAATAAATAAAATACGTAACTGCACAGAGAACAATGATCTAATACAAGAAGTTTGCTAAGACATAATTTGTATTGATCCCTTTTTTTAAGCCGTATTAAATAAATTGCTAGTGTATCAAACCCGCTTTAGTGTTATGTCAATTCCAGATTTGCTAGAACAGTGTTTTCATTGGTAGTAATCAGTTCCATTAGCAACACAGTCTTGTTGAATAATTAACTAACTACTTTTAATACAGCAATTTTGTTAAGAAATAAACTGTATCTTATCAAAGCGACCCATTTTTTTCCCAGAAAAGCGCTTCCTCTACAATTTAGAAAGCAGAACAGCGTCCCCAAAAACAAATTGTATCCGTTATAATGACATTGACGTTGTAATGACATGAATAAAAAATAGTTCTTTTAGCATTTCTTGTTTTATTTTACCTGTAATCTTTAATATCCCAAAGGAGTTATAACCCTCTTTATCGATAGCGTAACCATGATGATATAAACTTATAATATCCCGGTCAGAAATAAAATAGTTTTATCGTATCATTGAAGAGTAAGTAATTTTTATATGATATCTTTATTAATAATTATTAACATCATAAACATACTAAAACCTACATAAAACCTTAGTTACTCATAATACATTAGTTACCATAATTTAATATGTTAGTTACGAACGCATAATACGTTAGATACCAAATAATATTAGAACTATTTTTCATGAACATTTAAAACAATATTTTGACAGTTTTCAAATTTGATGGATACACCTTTGTCTTTAACGTCCACGATCTTAGGTATGCCCTCTGAAGACTGATTAATGACCGAGAAAGCACTCCTTTCGATTTCGTGCGGTTCCCCAGTACCTAATCCACCGCCGGAAACATCGCCGATTTAAATTTTGCGAGCAATGGAAACTTTCTTGGTCACACTTTCTTCTAAATATCCTCTAGCAACCTTCGACGATTCCCATCCACCAAGTTCTTGTAGTTCTAATATATCTCCTCCAGCATTAACAAGAAAATTTGCCGAAGATCTTCTAACGCAGTGACCAGTATACAAATTAGGATTTTCAAGTGAGAGATACTCAGCTATTTTTTGAGGTATTTTAGAGAAGAAATGAATGCCGCAGGGCTGTACCGTACATTTCCCTTTTCTATATGATACAAACAATCTTTGGTGAGTGACATGGTCTGGCCTTAACATTGCGTACTTTTTAAATAAAAGCACAGGATTGACTTCGCCGTCAAATATCACAGCGAAAATACGTTTCTTGTGGGTTTTTGAGTCGGGAATAGTAACAATCAGCTTGTCCTCTAAAACGTCAACATCTTCCGTGGTCATCTTCGCTAATTCATTAGTTCGACAGGCTCCTCCAATTCCAATTAAAAAAGCCACTTTCATCATTAAAAACTTCTCGTCTGAGGCAGAACACACAAACTCGTTGACTTGTTCTCTTGTAAATACTTTCGATTTTTTTGCTCTATATCCAACATTTTTCTTCTTGATGAAACGTATTAAGGCGCCGTATTTGTCGATTTCCACTCTTTCCTTCAGTTCTAAAGTCGCTCGTAACATGAAATATTTCGGCCATAAGGACGAAGCAGAGTATTCCTCAGAGGTTTTAAGAAATACGCCAGCAATACCGTCTCTTCTGCACCTTGAACATGTACTTTGTTTCGCCACTCACAAAACTGCCGATGTTCTTTTTCATAATGGATTTTAGATTTGTCCGGAAGCAAGTTCAACCTTATAATGTTGGCTGCAGCTAATATATCGTCAGGAATATCAAAATCTTGCATGATTTTAATGATGACTTTTTGAAATGCCAAAATGAAATGTCAAAAACCTTGTTTTTATTTTCGCATCGCCGTTGTCAATGATACGATAAAGCTTTGAATATAACTCGATTATTAGCGATTTAACACCGTCTCAGACATTGCGGGTAACTCGGCTGTCGCCTCGTCACCTAGCAATGTCCTCGACTATTATAAATCGTATAATAATCTCGTTATATTAATAGCTATAATTTGCAGTTTTTTTGATAATATTGATTCTGCTATATTATAGGGAAAATTGGTATAATACGGCATACTTTTTACAAAACTGAAAATATATATTTTATTTATAAAGGTACAAAACTGCAAAGAAAACATAACATTTGTTTTGGCTTTATCTTTGGGTGAAACAATATAAATACTGCATATCATGAACAAAAACCTTGAATATACGTTTTTCATGCACAGGTGTTAGGTGTTTTATCCAACCAGTTAAAATGGCATACATATCTGCTCGTATAATGTATGTTAAAATAAAAATATTTTTAAGGTAAAATAGGGTTAATTATGGTTGGCAAAGTTCACAAATAAACATTTTCGTTTTTGGAGAAAGTCCTGCGCACTCATCACAGTGGCTCTATTTTCTACAACTTTGACAGCAAATCCAAATCTCCTTAGGCTTAGACATGAAAAAAGTTCATTACTAGACATAAGATGCTTTATCATTATCCTGATGAAATGGCTTCGTTTTCGGAATCAAATTTGGGGAACTGATCTGTAAGGTCTACTTTCGCTTTTCGTTTTCTTTGAGATCTTCTTTCTTCACAATTTTTTATCTTCTGCTTTTTGTTTCATCTCTATTATATTTGAAGTTGAGTTTAAAACATTTGGTCCCTGGCTCTTTCGTTTTATTTTATTCTGTAATTGTTGCAGTTTAGGCAATAACGCGCATTATCTAAAACACAAAATAATATTATTTTATAATCTTGAATAAAACGGCACAGTACCATTTTAAACATATCACCCCTGTGCCATTTTATCCAAAACGGCTAAGTCAATTTTGTTTGTTATTAAATATTTATAAAAAAACTTTTAAAATATACAAATAATACAAAAATATGCTTCAGTATCCTACTTACCTGTCAAGTTATAAATAATTGTTCAATAAGTTGTAGGTTATGAGTTTCAGGCACGTTCTATTAATCTCCAAACAATTTCAAACATACACGAAAACAAACTAACACCTACCACCGTTAAACATCCACTGACATCTTCTTCGTTTTAATCTCCAGTTGTCGTATGCTCCCCACCAGTGTCGAAAATCGCATGGCGGAATTTAAGAAATGCACGTCATTTATTATACAGGTACTGTGCCATTTTATCCTAGTATGCCGTATTATACCAATTTCCCCTATGTTGATCTTTTATGGCCATAAGTTGGTAAAATACTTGTGGATATTGTATTCATTAGATAAGTAATACGATATCTTAGGTTTAAATATTAAAAATGGCTTTAAATTGAAAAAAATGGCTTTATCAGCATTTTTTTTTGCATTAAATTGTTTCATTTAATGTTGACTTTCTAATAAACCCAAAAACAGGAAGAACTAACACCAAAAAAAAAGGTAAAAACAATACCGAAAACGCAAAGGTTATGTTTTAACGACTCTTAACGACTGCTGTTGGGTTTTTGTCAATGGATGACTACATTTTACCAACTTGTCGTTTATTATCAACCGTCCAAATTTTACAGAATACCTTTTTAAGCATTTATCGTTATTTTTACGACTCTAGTGTAGTAACGATAGGTAACAATGCCGTTCAGTGTTATTAGATAGGGGAGGTTAGTCAATAATACTAAGCCAATTTTTTGCTAATATCTTTAAATTATTTCTACAGCAAAAACCCCCTTTAATCTTGACCTTCTGTTAAGCGCGACCTCATTTCAGTTTCTATGGTAAACGATTGATCAATAATATCGCGAAATTCGCGTATAGTCTCTGACGTTTGCTTTCAAATCAAATTATTCGTTTCTAAGTTTATGAATAGATTTTAACGAGAAAACACCTTTTGAATAATTATTTTTATATATTTATTCGCAAAAGAAATAATCCCTTAAAAGGAAAATGGTGGATTGTGATGACCCCGAAGGAAAACCCATACCCAGAATGAAAACGTCAGATTTTTACAGAACTTGTGACCTGCCAAAACGGTTTGAATATCCGAATTGGTTTCACGGATATGGGATTCAAAGGAGACCCCCTGAGCATCCCTTTTATAGGACAACGTCCAGTGATTATGGAAGGTACGTTTTATTGTTATGTCTTAAGGAAATAAGAAAATTAGACATGCAAAAACTTAAGAAATATAGATATTTTAATTTGGCAATTTTAAATATTTTTGAGAAAAATGAAGCAACTGTTAATTCTTCTAAAAAGCTGTTGTGACGGAATTCAGAACGACTAAGTTTTTGTATAAAATTGATAAAATAAAAGAATCCCTATATCAAAAGGAGAGTCGGTTGTACGCCGAATTTTAACAAATGAAACATTCTTTTTTGTATTAAGGTATTTAAATTACTATGGAAAGGGAAAGGAAAACTCTAAGTCTTCCTCCACTAATATATTCCAAATAAATCTTATTTAATGATATCTCAACATGTTTCGAACATAGAAATGTTCATCTTCAGGAGAATTAAGATGTTATAAGCAAGAAAAATAACCAGTATTAACGTTTTAAGCTAGGCTTTAAGATAGTGAGAAGGACACATTAACATTCTAAGTAAAAAAAGTACCAAAAAAGCAAAGAACCGAAGTATTAGTTTGACAGGTGTAGGGTAATAAAAGTAAAATTAAAGGAAGCAAGCCGCATATGTGAAGCGAAATGATTAGTACAGCCGTAGAAAAGAGTAAAATTTGAATTTAAACATGCTGATGAAAGGGGAAGAAAAAGTGATCAAGTGTGAGGAAAGTAATGTATAAAACAGTAAAATTAAGAATGAAAAATAGCGTTAAAATTTAAAGTTGGGTCGTCATAATGTAACTTCCAAATCCTCAGCTGTTTGGCTCACTGCTCACTTGTTGAAAATTATTTAGTTTTTGAACGTTTCTTTAATTATGCTGAACCTAAGACTCCGTGATTACTACTATTTTTATTCCTAAGAATTTTGGAAATTAACCTACTACTCACATTATGACGACCCAACTTTAAGTTTTAACGCTATTTTTCACTCTTAATTTTACTGTTTTATACATTACTTTCCTCACACTTGATCACTTTTTCTTCCCCTTTCATCAGCATGTTTAAATTCAAATTTTACTCTTTTCTACGGCTGTACTAATCATTTCGCTTCACATATGCAGCTTGCTTCCTTTAATTTTACTATTATTACCCTACACCTGGCAAATTAATACTTTTTTGGTGCTTTTCTGACTTAGAATGTTAATGTGTCCTTCTCACTATCTTAAAGCCTAGCTTAAAACGTTAATACTGGTTATTTTTCTTGCTTATAACATTTTAATTCTCCTGAAGATGAACATTTCTATGTTCGAAACATATTGAGGTATCTTGAATGATGAAAGAGTTTTGGACTTCCATTGTCTTTATTTGTTTTAAATCACAACGTTTCAACTGGTAAGTATCTCCAGTCGTCTTCAGGTGAATACTAAATAGGTAACGTAACTACAAGACTATTTATACTAGCTAGGTGCACCGAAGCACAACTGAGGTGGGTGCAGTCATGCGTTCAGTTAGCACGCGATCTTATCCTAAGCTTACATCTATCTAACAAAGGTTTCCAGATATTTCTTAAGTCTAACGATGGTTTACTAAAACAGCCTGGATTCTGGTGAATAGTAGCAGCTTCACCAGAATCCAGGCTGTTTTAGTAAACCATCGTTAGACTTAAGAAATATCTGGAAACCTTTGTTAGATAGATGTAAGCTTAGGATAAGATCGCGTGCTAACTGAACGCATGACTGCACCCACCTCAGTTGTGCTTCGGTGCACCTAGCTAGTATAAATAGTCTTGTAGTTACGTTACCTATTTAGTATTCACCTGAAGACGACTGGAGATACTTACCAGTTGAAACGTTGTGATTTAAAACAAATAAAGACAATGGAAGTCCAAAACTCTTTCATCATTCAAGAAACATCATTGTCTACGACCTTCAAGCATTCATATTGAGGTATCTTTAAATAAGATTTATTTGGAATATATTAGTGGAGGAAGACTTTCCCTTTCAATCTTTTACTCCACTTGAAGTATGGACTATTTCTTTAATTTAAATTACTATTGCCTAGCGCTTTCGGCCCATTATGAGGCCATCATTAGGGCTTAGGTTTCATCAAATTATGTCCAGGAGACAAGAAATATACTAAAAAGATATTTGAAAATTTCTTAACAAATTTTTTGGTAAAGGTTTCAAATTATAAACAACACCTTTAGGAGGTGTTGTTTATAACCCTAAACTTGTTTATAATTTGAAACCTTTACCAAGAAAATTTGTTAAGAAATTTTTAAATATCTTTTTAGTATGTTTCTTGTCTCCTGGACATAATTTGACGAAACCTAAGCCCTGATGATGGCCTCATAATGGACCGAAAGCGCTAGGCAATAGTAATTAAATTACGCTTAATACAAAAAAGAATGTTTCAAAAGAATACCTATTTAGCGAGGTCAAATTTGTCAAATTCCGATAAGTCAAACCAAAGTTGTGAATATTTTTGCATGAAAATCGATCATTAGCCTTATCTGATATTTATTTTAGAATGGATTGACAACAAATTAACATAGAAAAATCGCAAATATAGGCCTTAAAACCACTTTGGCCAGTACCGTCTTTGTGTGTCCATTTGACACACAGCACATTGGAACCATCTTTCAGTTTTCCCAAATTCATGGCAGATAATGCAAAGTTTCTGTTCCCTGTCTTCTATGTCATCGGAACTTTCGTCGTTGTATATTACTTCGACTGATTTATCACTGCTAACGCCCGGAGCGCCACCCACCCGGGCGGCGCTACCCGAACTAGGCTTTCTTCACAAAGTAGAATGTCTACAAAAATACAAACTAGATATCAAAAGACCAATAGGTACTGTTCAATAAACTAGGATTAATTCCTTTTAGTTTCATATATAAATTATATTATTTAATGATAATTTACTCTACTTACCGTTAAATTAAAACCTCAAAAAACTGTTGTAGGCCGAATAAACGTTTAAAATGTAGTTTTCAACCTGTTTCTTGTATTGAGCCACATATTTGTTAGTTATGCACCCGACCAATAGATGGCACTACAAATACATCGTATCATTTCAGTAATATTGCGATGAGCGATGTTGCCCGTTGGGCGGGGCTACCCAGTTCTCCCCTATATTAAATAATTCACTATGAGGATGTTTAACAAAATCGTGCCTTATCCAAGATACAGGGGCGTCTCTTTTTAGTACAATAAGTTTTCAATAAGAATTCAATGTTTTTTTTAGGTATGCACCAACTATTCATACTGTACCAACGTCATTTTTCCCAAATACTCAAAATTTTACCAGAGAACTAGTGCAGGCTGGAGTGCATCGAAATTATTCTTTAAATACTGGACTGGACACAAGTCCGTATTGACTTAAAAAAAATTAGGAACTGTTATAAATAGTACACAAAATTATATGATGCATATTATCTTATATTTCTATTAATATATTTTTATTAAAATTTAAAAATACTGATGCTCATTGTAACTCGTAATTTATTTACCCAATGGCCGAGACAATTGAAAAATAAGCATTAGGCGATAAACAATATGCAACAGAAATAAGATTTGATACGTAAAGTCAAATCAATTGCGATTCAATTAGGTTTTAAGGTACAAAATTTAAGATATCGAAATGTTGAAATTTCGGTTTTAAGTTTTTTGTTACTGGCCAATGAGAAGCTGTATATAATTTGCCCCGCCCCAAATGAGTATTTTGACATTTGTCAGTTCAATTTTCAGGTTAGAGAGGTATTTTTAATTTGTATTTAATATTTTGTTTATGTGTTTTGTTAATGTGTGAGCTTCAAAAAATATTCATATAAAAATATGAAAAAGCATCATATAAAAATATGAATTTTTTTAAAGAATAGTATAAAACAACAAAACACCAAAATAACCTGTTTTGTCGACAAAACGAAAAGTTTAAAGAAGGTTAGGATGTCGATTCATTGACAGTTAGCAATTGAACCATTTCGTTGGTCGATCTTTCACGAACGTGATTGGAAAAAACACTGTATTGTGCCATCATAATTTATATTTGTTATGTCTTTTATTAAAAGGTGGATGATATGCACTTAAATTCTGCCAAAATATGCGCTTTTTTTGCCTCTAAAATAAGCAGTTATTTGCAGTTATTTCAATTTTTTTTTAATCAAATATGCATATGCATCAAAATCCAAAATTAGTTTTTAATGGCTTCGAAATGCTCTGTGTAGAATATTGCAGCCTTAATCCATGTTCCCCATTGGGTAATTACAGGTTCTGGAGGTAAACTAACTCCTGGTAATCTCTCCTTACACACCTGCACTCTTGGACGTGCTTTTAGAAACATTTTTTTAAATTTTGAAATTAATTTATTTACCAAAGGTTTATTTACCTTTTTATAAATATTGTTTTTTAAGGAGGTAATAATAACGAATTATTAAGTGAATATAAACAACCCCTACAATATTTCTGCCAAAGTCATTCATGTCACCACAGCCAAGATTAGGTAATTATTGCTCATAAGCAATCCGACCCAAAAGATGTAAGAAAAAATAATTAAAATACAATTGGTCTCTATCACCCACAAAAAAAAGAAAAAGTATAAAAAATCTTATACTAGGCGTTTTTATACATTTTAAAATTAATGTAGTACTTCTTTCATCGACTCTTCTTTAATAACTCCAGTGTTACAACAGTGTTATCAAAAGGTACTCTGACAGCGAGAATCCGCTGTTTGACATCTCACATTTTGCATCTCCATTTGAGGCCTGGTTAATAACTATTTCCTCTTTCGACTTGGTACTACCCATTATATTCCATCTCACTTAACCCTTAAAGTTTAGGGGCTGGCAGGATCGCCATGTAATAACTCCAGGATTTGATGTCTAGCTTTCAGGAGGGTTCAAATAAAAGCATAATTTTATCTTCTATTTACATTATGTTCTGTCTTTATTAATAAAATTAGTCTCTGCATACAAAAAGGTTGTTCCCCTTAGGAACTGCTTAGTACACACAATAATTAATGATGACATTATGGTTATGATATATATGTCGTAGGCTGATAGTGAAATCCGTCATTTCATGAAAAGCCTAGTCATATCATGAAGCGTGGCTAAAAGGTATATTGCAACTGGTTTGTTCGTTGTTCCCCAGAGCATTTTAAAATTTTTTTAACTAATATTATTTTATAAAAATAAAATTTAAATTAAATTTAAAAAAAATGCTCTGGGGAACAACGAACAAACTAGTTGCCAATATACCTTTTAGCGCAGCATGATATGACTAGGCTTTTCATGAAATGACGGATTTCACTATCAGCCTACGACATATTATTAATGAGTATCCTAACTAATAACAATATAATATGCTAATACAGGGTGTATTACCTCCATATTACACTTCAAAAAGGTGCCTTAAAGCTGTTCTTTTACATAATGGCAATGTTTATTATATGCTTCTGCTAAGGTCGGCTATACAGTTCATTTAAAGAAAAATATGAAAATTTTAAGGAATTACTTTTAAGAATACAATGTGAAATTCACAGCTGAGAAGTGTGTGAAGATCTAAAAATTTTAGGCCTTTTCTTGGGTCAGCAGTCTGGATTTACCAAATTACCATGTTTCCTGTGCGAGTGGGGAGAGCAGGAATCGAGAACAGCATTGGATAAAAAGAGACTGGCCACAAAGAGAGACTTTAACACCTGGAACCAAAAATGTAATTCGCGAAGGTTTTATTGAACCTCAAAAAGTTTTACTTTCACCACTTCACATAAAACTTAGACATAAAACTATTTGATAAGGCATTAAAGAAAGAAGGAAATTGTTTCAAATAGTTGTGTAAAACATTTCCGGCTCTGTCAGAGGCAAAATTAAAGAAGGGAATCTTTGTAGGGCCGCAGATTAGGAGCTTGATGAAAGATACAGAATTTGAAAATGTCATGGAAGATAAGGAAAAATATGCATGAAATGCTTTTAAAGAAGTTGAACGTAAATTGCTAGGGAGTTATAATGACACAAACTATGTTGAGATCGTTTAAAATATGCTGGAAAAATTCTGGATTCTTGGTTGCAATAAGAGCATAAAAATTTATTTTTACATTCCCATTTGGACTATTTCCCGGAAAATCTTGGGGACGTGAGTGAAGTGGAAGGTGAAAGCTTTCATCAAGATATTAAAGAGATGGAAAAAAGATACCAGGGGCGCTTGGACACAAAAATAAAGGCCGGTTACTTTGGACATTGAGAAGAGATTTTCCTTTAGCTGAACTTAATAGAAAAACAACCAAAAGAAGCTTTTCTGAAAAGAGAAAACGTTCTTTTGAGAAGCGTAAAAAATAAATAACTATTTATAATAGTTTCTAGGTCTATATTTTGTATATTTTTGTATTTTTTTTCTTATTATAAAACTAGCTCAGAAATGAAATAAACCGTGTTTTTTCTATATTTTTGGATTTTACACGTTTGAAAAATAACTTTACGTGATATAAAAATGCTAAAAGCAGATTTTAAATCAGCGCTACCCAATTACTAGAAAACAGTTGAAATTATTAAATCAACTTTCAAAGCGTTCAAAAAATGCAAACCTGTGTTATTTTAACCTGAGCTCCTTCAGATGGTATATTTTTCTACGAGCTTTGTTATTACTCTAAAAATAGAGCTTCTAGAAATTGCCTCTTGAAAATTGCATTAAGTTCTAATCTATCAAGATAGCACAAGAAGGAAAACTCCAGAGAATTTTGTTTCGATTGTAATATATCAGAAAATTGCAACTTAATAAAATATTATGAAGTATTAGGTATGTTGACTTTTTGATATAGTATCTAATAAATCTATTTTTTAATAATTTAAATTGAAGTTTTACATGGTGTCATGAATAATATGAACCAAATTTAACAAACTATGGCTTATTTTAAAGCACGTTTTATCCTGATTGAACGTTGATATAAGGATTATTAAAATTAATGCGCGAGGTTGATAATGGAGGGCACATTAAAAAAATATATATTTCTAGCTTATATTTCTTAAAAAATTTGAATGTAACCATCCAACCATTTTAACTGTATTCTACATATAGTTAACTAGTTTGTTAACAGAACTGGAAAATGCGCAAGTCGTTTCCTCTTTTCTCTTAAAAGTTATCGCAAAAAATAGTGGAAGAGTGTAATTCTATTTCGGCTTTTAGCAAAGTTTTGCAATTTTCCTTTTATTAAAACGTTGAAATTCTACAGGAATAGCCTTTTTAACTATATGTGACAACAAATGTAATAACTAAAACTAATAACAAAATAACTAAAATCAATAACAAAACAACAGAATTAATTTTTTTAAAAAGCCTAAGATTAATAAATATAGCCAAAAAGCTATTCCTGTAGGATTTTATCATTTTAATAAATGTAGTAGTAGTAGTAGTAAAAAGATTTATTTAGCACGTGGCTACATGATACATTTTAACAAGTTTATACCCTTTTTTTAATTTATTTTTTGAATTAAATGACCTTTTGAAACTTTATTTGTCCTGTTGAGTTAATAAGAAAGATTTTAAACTTTTTTTAAAAGATTTTAAACTTTTTTGATTTTTAATTGACTTGTTTAATTTATTAAATTCAATAAGACCCTTATGAAAAACTGATTTATATTCAATATTTTTTGAAAAACTATTAAGAAAAAAATTATTGTTATTTTGTGTTAAATAATTATGTTGATCACTATTTAGAACAGTCAATTGCTTTAAATGTGGCGGTAACAAATCATTTTGAATTTTAAAAATAAATATTAGAACCAAAAACAATACTAAATTTTTTACATTTAACCATTCTAATTTTTTTAACATCACATTAATTTTTGTATATCTATCCATATTAAGTAAAATTCGCATTGCTTTATTTTGTAAAATTTGTAATCTATTTATTACACCTTCATCCGCCATAAACAAAATTGTAGAACAATAAAGAAAATGTGGTAAAATTAAAGTATTGTATACAATTTTTTTCGAATAAAATTTTAAATTTAAACTTATTCTTTTAAAATAACTAATTTTTCCCGCAATTTTGTAAATTAAATTTTCGAATTGGTTATTAAATTTTAATTTTGAATCAATCAATATACCTAAATATTTAAAAGAATTGACTATTTCTAGTTTATCACCATCAATTAAAATATTTATATTTGTATAATTATTTAAATTTACACCCATAACCATACATTTTGTTTTAGAAACATTTAATTTTAATTTGTTAACTTTTAACCAGTTTGACAATAGAATCAGTTCTGAATTTAAAATTTCCAAAATTTCCGTAAGATTTTTACCGCTTATATAGATAAGAGTATCATCAGCAAACATTTGTATTTTAAGAAATTTTAGGACTAATGGCATGTCATTAATATATAAAATAAAAAGTAAAGGCCCCAAAATACTTCCTTGAGGTACTCCTATGTTATTAAATTTCTTTGTTGAAAAAAAATTACCAAATTTAGTTTTCTGTGATCTATTATTTAAATAATTTTGAAACCATTGATAAACTTTACCCCTTATACCATATTCAAATAATTTTTCTAATAATATATCTCTATTAATCGTTTCAAAAGCTCGCTTAAAATCAAGAAATACTGCTATTACATATTCTTCTCTTTCCAAGGCTCTTTTCCAATTTTCTACTACATATTGTATGGCTGTTTCACTAGAATATCCTTTTCGAAACCCAGCTTGAGAATATATAAAAATTTTGTTTTTATTCAAAAAATCCATAACTGGTTCATAAACTACTTCTTCTATTAATTTTTCTATATTCCATAATACATTTATTGGTCTCATTTCATTCCATTGTTTTGAATTTTTAATCTTTGGAACCGGAGTAATATATGAACATTTAAGTTCTAATGGAATTTCTCCTTTGTTTAAACAAACTTCAATAAAGTAAAGAAGATAATATCCAATAACTGTAAATGTTTCTTTCATCAATTTCTTAGTTAAAACCTCGTTATAATTTTCATTTGAATTCAAATCATTTATAATTTTTCTTAAATGATTAAGAGATACTTTAGGAAAATTTTCCATAATGTTTTTATTTCTAGAAATTTTAGGACATATAGAATGGTTTCCAACATTTATTGAGGCAATAATATCTTCAACGCTCTGAACATAATATGAGTTTAATTTTTCAGCAATGATATTCTTGTTTGATATTTTACCTTCTTCAAATATTATTTCTTTAATATCTATTTTTGTAGTTGGTTTAACTAAATTCCTTAAGGTTTTCCACATTTTCTTACTGTTTTTTTTATTATTATCTATTTGTTTTTCATAATAATTTGTTTTTTCTTCTCTTAATACTGAAACACAAATGTTGCGATTTTTCTTATAAACATTCCAATCCTCTTCACTTTTTGAAATTGAAATTTCTTGTATGCATTATCTCTTTTTTTTCTAATGTCCATAATTTTTTTATTAAACCAAGGTGTTGGATGTCTTCTTAGAAATATAGTTTTTTCTTCTTTTACTTTATTAATTGCAATCTGTACATTGGTTATCAGGTTTTCAAATATAATATTGACATCTGTAATAGTATAGTTCCAATTGTACAAAATAAGTTCCTTTGATAATTTTTCATAGTCAATAAATGTCATTTTTGTTATTTGTTTTTCATTTCCAGTAATATTTTCAATTTGAACAAATGTCCAGTCATGATCGCTTAGTTTCGGAACATTCATTATTCCAGAATTTAGAGAATGTTCATTGGTGATAATAAGGTCTATAATTGTTTTACTTCTGTTTGTAGTCCTGGTAAAATCTGTTATTAATTGTTTCATTCCAGTTATATTAATAATTTGTTTAAATTTCTTAACGTAGTTATCATCATTTAAAAAATTTATATTAAAATCTCCAATGTGTATTTTAATACTATTAACATCCCACATACTTTCACATTTCTCTTCAAAAAAGTCTAAAAAAGTTTTGACACTTCCATTTGGTGATCTATAATCTGCAAATAAATTATACGTTTTCCAAATTTTAAATTTAATGTGTATACACCAAAACTGGTAGTCAACAGAGAATTTTTCAAAATAATTTATTGAAATTTGTAGGAAAGAAAGAAAAACTCAAAGTCTTCCTCCACAAAATTAAATAGAAAGAGATTCTTTATGGGTGTCTACATGTTTCATCTTCAGAAGAAAAATTTATATTGTGTTGATGGTATTAACAGAAGTGAAAATGTCCTACAGACATAATATTATCAATGATTTTACAAAAAATTTTATACAAATGATTTGAAAATCTTTGACACCTTTTCTTTAAAAGGCCTTTTTCTTCTTCCCCTTTTAGTTTGGTTGTTTATACTTCGTTTACCAACTTTCTTCACATGCTCAGCGTGTTTTAACTCTCCTCACCTTTTTTTTATATGCGTTACTTCTAAATTTCAATTTTTCAATGCCATAAAAGCTCCATTAAGGTTTTATACCATTTTCTCTTTTGCTAATACCATCACCATACTATAAATTTTTTCTGTCTCCTGAAGATGAACGTTTCTACGTTCGAAACATGTAGAGACCTTTAAAGAATCTATTTCTATTACATTTTTTGGAGGAGGACTTTGAGTTTTTCTTTTTTTCCTACATTTTCAACTCCACTTAAGGTTGAATTCTCAACGTCATTCAATCTATTGCCAACCTATAACCTATTTGGCATTGATTTTTTGAGTTTATTATTTTAATAACTAACATTTCAAGAAAATCAATATCGTCGGTACATTATTTAGGTAGTATCTGATATATTACAAAAATATCAATTTATTTCATTGCTAATTTTGGGAGAATTGTATAGTAAAAGAACAATGAGTGACAATGACATAATAATGTTAAAAAAAATCTTACCCGATATTTTTCGCTATACAATTCTCCTAAAATAAGTTATGAAATTCCTTGATATTTATTAAATATGTCAATTATTACCTATAGAACATCAAGTCGATGCTGATTTTCTTTAAATTTTATATAAAAGCTAGAAAACATAAATAAATCTACGCGAAATAGGTTATAGGTTGGCAAGCATGTTGATACTCCCACCTTAAGTATGGACTACTTCTTCGAATTTTAATAAAAGGAAAACTGCAAAACATTGCTCAAAGCCCAAATCGAATTCTCTTCCACTAATTTTCCGATAACTTTTAATAGACAAGAGGAAACGACTTGCAGTTTTTGCAGTTCTCTTTACTAACTAGTTAGCTATAGAATAGAGTTAAAATGGTTGGATAGTTACAGTTACATTTTTGAGAAATCGAACCTAGAAATGTATTTTTTTATTATCAAAGGCACGAATTATTTTTAATAATATTTATACAAACGTTCAAGCAGGATTAATAATTAATTTCATTCTTTAAAATAAGCTATAGTTCATTAAATTCGGTTAATCCAGACCGAATTTATACAGCCTTTTAAGCGTTTTTAGTCGTTACCCTTCTCCAAGCTGTTACCATGTTAACTATAAAAAAATTGTTATTATAAAAGCATATACAGAGCATATAAACACTTAATTTCTGACCTGCTTTGTATTGCATTTATTAGTATAAATTAAGGACTTTGTATCATAGCATAGCAACTACTCACTCTGGCGGTAAAATTGGAAAATTATTTCCAGTGATTATTTTTTACTTATACCGTGCGAGCAAAAATTATTTGCATCAAATAGGGCCTTGCATATAAGGACGTAATGCTTAGCCATAGAGCTTAATACCTGTTGGGTATCAGTAACGACCTGAATTAACAATCAATCAGTTATTCCGTCATCTTTGACAGTCGTTACAAGTAATTTGATTCATCGCTAATTTTTTCAATTTCTTGAACAATTTACATAATGGGCTTTACGGAACAGCACAAAACATTCATGGTTGAAGCGTATTTTCGAAACGGGGCTAGAGTAAATGATGAGTTACAATAAAATCCTGGTTTGTGCATGGATGGTTTTCACGAACATTTTCCTAACGTTGCTTTTATTGCTGGGGATTTTTATCATAGCCGGAAAAGAACCGTGGCTGTGTTTAGGGAAACAGGTTCTATACAACACAAAAAAGGAGCAGGAAGACCATCTGTAAGAACAGATCATGTTGCAAACGTTCGTGAAATAATGCAAAATACGCCAAAAAATTGTATAAGACGCCTGTCCCAAGAAGTGGGAAGATCTTATTGAACATGCAGGACTATATGGAGCATGGCGGTGGCCAATTTCAGCAATTTATGTAATTATTTTTCTTTTTCTTTCTGTATATTCTTACTTTGTTAATTTTGTAAACGACAAAAATAAATTTGTATTTGTCTACTTATTTTATTACTCATTAGTTTGGCATATCATGTAATAATATAAATTTGACAAAATTTTAACCTAGATTTGGTTAGATATATCGTCCCCATATCATTGTGATCTAAACCAAGCCCTACGTTTTTTAATCCAAGCCCTCTTTGATGCAAATAATTTTTGCTCGCACGGTATTTCATAATAAATGTTTTACCCCAAAGTCGTAGCATGTATGGTTTTGGAGATTCAGCTGCTCGCCACCTGTCGTGGATCACCCTGTATATTATAATTTAAGAGAATTGATTCATTATAAAAAAAATGTATTATAATCCACCTGTTTTTAATAATAAACGACACCTTGAAAAACCCTTATTAATTTCATTAAAAAATACTTAATTTCAATTTAATCAAAATTGATAATTACCATTTTAGTGCCTGAAAGCTGAGCACGCAAATTGTTTCGTACTTTTTACGACGGTTCTTGTAGTTTGAGCTTAAAAGTTGTTGTTTAACTTTCACTAATCACTTAATTAAAGTCCTTGCTTTTTTACAAGGGATTGGGTGAAGAGGCTTAAAATATATGCTTTTTAAACTTTGTTCGCTTAGCAATTTTTTTTTCTAAAAATAAAAAAAGCAAAAAAAAAATAATAAAAAAATTAAAATAAAAAAAAAGGACCGGAAACTAGTACCTACCCTAATTTGTATGCATATCTATGTAAATTTAAATTATAAGTATTTATAACAAGACAGTAAATACGCTTTAAAG
This sequence comes from Polydrusus pterygomalis, assembly GCA_963969555.1. Taxonomy (NCBI): domain Eukaryota; kingdom Metazoa; phylum Arthropoda; class Insecta; order Coleoptera; family Curculionidae; genus Polydrusus; species Polydrusus pterygomalis. The sequence continues at coordinate 17,639,374 of OZ018383.1, forward strand.
CAACTAGACATTTAAATCTATAATAAAGACAATGTTTGTCCGAAAACGTTCTTTCACTTTATCTTAGAGAGTCAAAATTTGGTAATGGGTTCGCCGTTTTAACTCTAAAATTGGCAAATATTCATTAGATGGAAAAAGGCAATAAATATTCAGGCAACCAAAACTAGAAAACTAGAACCCGTTCCACTCTCCAGTTGACTTACACCAACTTATGGAAGAAAAAAGGATCAACGAGTAGGTTCCTTTTCGGCAGAGTTTTACGGTCTTGTTGTAACATCTCTTGTCCACCACAGACGTACATGGGGCACTGTCCATTTTATCGAATCTTCTGGTCCAAGGCGTCCCCCAGTTTATCACCATCGCAACCAGACAGGCGTGGCGTAGATTCCTGTCCGCACTGAATCCTTCACTTGGTTCATGTTTAGATTCACTTCTCTACAACATACCAAAGGAATACCCGGGTGATACTCGAGGTTGGTTGGTTGGTTGGTTGGTTAAAGGCGAGGGTCGGGTTCGACGTGTGGCCTAAGCTTCTTATACTGCAGCCTTCTGGCTTATTGTGCGCCCCAGTCTTGTTAGAAAAGGTTTGTTCCTTCTATGAGGTCCAATAGTTTTCTTCCAAGTTTGTCATGCGAAAGGTTATCGCCACGTCGAATGTTTCCGAAGATTTTGAATCTTTTACGGTTTAGCGCTTCGCAGCTGTATACGATATGAGAGGCGGTTTCATCCTCTTCACCGCAAAGTCTGCATTCAATGGGTCCATTATAGTCATTGAAAGTGTTTTCTTAAGTGACAATGGGTCACTTGTTTTAACTGGGTGCGTGTGAAGAGCAGCATTCCAGCTGAATGCTTCTTCGAGGGCCTATCGATAACGGCCCGTGGGTGTGCCTCCAGGTGTACCGTTCCATCGAGATAGATGTTGTTTTTGCGCCCATCTGTCCAATGTTGTTTTGGTTACCTTTTTTGATATTCCAAGGGCGGGTTCTGGGCCCCTGAAATTTTGAGCAGATCCGGTTCATGCCAGTTCATCTGCTTTTTCGTTACCTTTCATCCCTGAATGACCAGGAACCCAAAGGAGTTCAACCTTGTTGTTTCCGGCTGCCAGGTCTTTTAGGTCGTTAAGGCACTTCATTGTGATACCCGAGGAGTTCGAGAGCCCCCAGCTGTATCGTATTAAGGTCAGCTTTCAACTGCAGTGTTTTTGCCATTGATAACACAGGCCTGCATGAAATTTGTGATGACGTGATTTTTGTTTGTTGAGTTCAGTTTTTATATAGAAATAACTAATTAAAAAAAAATTGGTCTCTATCACCCACATATTTTTTTTTTGCAAAAAAAAAAGAAAAAATATAAAAAAAACTTATAATAGGCGTTTTAATACATTTTAAAATGAATGTAGTACTTCAAATTCTAAATGATTGATGAACAAAAAATGATTTTCTGTGGTGCTACACACCTTCCGACTGGAGACTTTTTATCGACTTCAAAAAGGAGCTTTAAAGCTGTTCATAATGACAATGTTTTTGCTTCTGTTTCGGTCGGTCATACAGTTAAGTTAAAGGAAAACTATGAAAATTTAGAGGAAATACTTTTAAGAATACAATATAAAATCACAACTGGGAAGTGTGTGAAGATCTAAAAAATGTAGGTCTTCTCTTAGGTCAGCAGTTTGGATTTACTAAATTTCCATGTTTCCTGTGTGAGTGGGCTAGCAGGAATCGAGAACAGCATTGGATAAAAAGAGACTGGTCATAAAGAGAGACTTTAACACCTGGAAACAAAAATGTAATTCGCGAAAGTCTTATTGACCCTCAAAAAGTTTTACTTCCACCACTTTACATAAAACTTGGACGTATGAAACAATTTGTTAAGGCATTAAACAAAGAAGGAAATTGTTTTAAATATTTGTGTAAAACATTTCCGGCTTTGTCAGAGGCAAAATTAAAGGAGGGAATCTTTGTAGGGCCGCAGATTAGAAGCTTGATGAAAGATACAGAATTTGAAAAGGTAATGGAAGATAAGGAAAAACATGCATGGAATGCTTTTAAAGAAGTTAAACCTACATTACTACTATGTTGAGATCGTTGAAAATATGCTGGAAAATTTCAGGAATTTCAGAATATGAACATAAAAGTTCACTTTTTACATTCCCATTTGGACTAATTCCCGGAAAATCTTGGGGACGTGGGTGAAGAGCAAGGTGAAAGATTGTATTAATATATTAAAGAGATGGAAAAAATATATCAGGGGCGCTGGGATACGAAAATGATTTCTGTTGGACATTGAGAAGAGATCTTCCTTTAGCTGAAACAGAAAAACAACCAAAAGAAGCTTTTCTGAAAAAAGAAAACATTTTTTGAAGAAGCGTAACGAATAAATAACCATTTATAATACTTTATATGTGTATATTTTGTATATTTTTGTATTTTTTTCCTTAATATATTAAAAAACTAGCTTATAAATATATTTTTGGATTTTACCGGTTTGAAAAATAACCTTACGTGATATAAAAAAACTGAAAGCAGATTTGAAATCAGCGCTACCCAATTACTAGAAAACAGTTAAAATTTTTAAATCAACTTTCAAAGTGTTAAAAAATGCAGGCCTGTGTAATGGGTGTGTTACGTAAAGTCTGTTCAATGATCACTAACCGTTACGTCACGACTAGTGCTTATCCTTCCGACATTCGTGAACTAGTTGAGATAGTAAATTTGCGTCAATAATGAATGTATAATTTTCACAGTCAAAAAGTTTTATTGTCATTTTGGACAGTGATATTTTTAATCAACAAGCATTAATTTTAAAATTATTTGATTATTTTCAAACAGAAAGTGACGCCGGAAAGACTCTTTTACTCTTTAACGCAGTTTACGAGGTAAGTAGATATAATAAAGACGGAATTGTGAAAACATAAATAATAAATTCAATATAAAAAAGGAAAGTTTTCTAGTCACAGCCTTAATTTCGTATCACGATCGAAAAAAATTAATGTGGATCGGTACAAAGGACAGATTTGTATTTGCAAAGGTAAAAGCGTTACAGACATGAAGCTTCAATTTATTCACCCTATGTTTGTTAATAAAAAAAATTGTTCGTAATTAAGTTTAGCGCTCATAATACGCTGAGAAAATGAGTAAATAGCAATTAAAATTTACTAAATGGGAACGGGCGAACGAAAAGGGAAAAAGAAATTGGGTAATCGTCGCGTCTGAAATAAAGCAGCTCTATGGAAGGAAGAAAATAATTCCTTGCGCCTTTTTTTAATTCTTTTTATGGAGTTATTTTTATAGAAGAACTTTTGCAAGTATCGCAATCTGCTTGGAGGTTTTTAATTAAAAAGATATTTAATACATTTTTTTAACGGTTCTTTTTGTTTATGGTTATCGTGAGTGAAAATTTTTAGCTATATTCCAGTCTGCAAGTTGAAAATGTCTATCTCTGCATGCTGTACACAGAAAGCTACGTCAATTTATTTCGTCATCTATTTTTTTAAATATAATTTTTAATCCATGCGTAATTAGTTGTATGATTGATACTGTCATTAACATAATCATATGTTTTGACGATTTAAAAATGCTGGGAAGGTACTGTTGCATGAATAACATGCAACAATTTAATCAGTTTGGGATACCACCAAATAATTTTCCTGTGGCAGGTAGGTAGGTGTGCTAATACAGAGGTCGTATAGACTCCCTGACTACTGCAGCATTTTCCAGGCAAAATTTTTTGCAATAGATAAAGCAGTCAACACCCTGCGGGATCACCCTGGCTTGAGAGAACCTGCTTCTATAGCTATCTATATAGACAGTCAAGCAGCCATAACGGCAATTTGCTCCAGCAGTACTAAGTTAAAATTAGTAAAAAGCTGTCGCAGCAATCTTTGCACACTTGGTATTCAACATCGAATCGTCTTGTGTTGGGTTCCTGGACACAGCAAAATTTATGGCAACGAGGCTGCTGATGCGCTCGCCAGGAAGGGCGCAAGCATATCTGTCGAACTAGCAGATAATACTGTGGCTAGACCACTGGGATCAATCAAAGAAGAGATAGATCGAATAGCTAAACAACTTACGCAAAGCAGATGGACAGTGCTTACAACTTGTAGCATCTTCAGGCAATTGTGGCCCTTACTTGATAACAGGAAAACCGCAGCGCTATTACAGGACAGTCGGAAGGACCTAAGAAACATCACTGCCACCGGACATTGCCAGTTCGGTAGACACGCTGAACGTATGCAAATACCAAATAACGACTTCTGTAGCTGCTGATGCAAATAGGTTCCGCGGAACATGTGTGGTACCACAACGGTCCTTATAGGACTACGTGTGACTGTTTGGACAATGCCAGAGTTCTGCCACTCTAACCTGACCTAACCTAGGTGGCAGTTGGACGTTGGCTTTGAACATTATGTGTCGTACGCACGCTGCCGGTTCACTTTGTCTATAGCAAAGAAAAGTGGGTAGTTGTAAAGACACAAAGAAGAGTTTTACAGCACTGCTATTGCAGAAAAGCTTCCGGATCTTGGACTCATTTTATTTTATCGGTAATCAGTGTTAATTTTTTAAATCAATTTTGTGTGGATCTGGATTTAATTAGAACTAAGTTGATATAGATTTAAAATGCGATTCCTAGTTATAATTTAATAGCTAGTATTTACCAAAGCGCAAGATGTTTATGAGGAGTTCGGTATATAATTTAACTGAAAGCATTTAGGTGACAATTGCCAAAACGTTCAATAAAAGATCTATGGAATGAACCCAGATATAAAAAAAATATTATTAATGTAAATTTTATGTCAAATCATTATTTAACACACACAAAAATAGAAAATATTACTTAAGATGGAATACTTAACGTCATTTAATCTATTGCCAACCTATAACCTATTTCGCGTTGCTTTTTTTAGTTTATTATTTGATTAACTAAAAAAAAATAATAATTTAAATAAAATCAATATCGTCGGTACAATCTGACATAGTCATTGATGACATGACATTGACGGGTTTCTCTCAGACACCTTCACCATCAATGCTGGTGTTCCTCAAGGGTCCTCAAGGGTCCATATTATCCCCCACTATATACCCAATATATAGCTTTGCTGACGACAGCACACTCATCTTTTACTTTGAAATCTCAAACATCGGCTGCTGACGCACATCTTCGAAGACAACATGAGGTATCACGCCTCAATAAAGACCTGGAAGAATTTTGTCTTGGGGTGACAGTAACCAAGTCCAATTTAACGCTCAAAAAACCCAGGCAGCAGTTTTCTCTAAGAAGGTTAAAATTGCAGAACCCGATATCGTTATGGCAGGACACGCAATTCCACTGACTTCGTCTATTAATTTGCTTGGTGTCAACCTGGGAGGAAATATGTCTTGGCATAATCACGTTGTGGCAATCGTCAGGGCAGCTTCTCAGAAGCTCGGTATACTTTTCCGTACCAAAAAGTTGTATACACCTCAACAACTTTTGACACTCTATAAAGCCCAGATTCGACCATCACTGGAATACTGCTCTCATATCTGGAGTTCTGCACCGAAGCATACCCTTCGGTTGTTGGATTCCATCCAAAGGAGAGCCCTTCGTCTAATCGGCGACCACGAGCTGACTAAGAACCTCGACAGCTTAGAACATCGAAGACAGGTTGGTGATTTGACTCTCTTCTACAGATATTTCCATGGCAAGTGTTCGACAGATATTGCCCGCTCGATTCCACCTAGAGTAATACATAGCAGAAACACACGACGAACCACTGCCGCCCATCCCTATGTGGTTCAACTTAGTACACCCCGAACATCATTGTTTCAGAACTCTTTCATTTGGAGGACGTCATCTTTGTGGAACGGCCTTTCTGAGATCGTGTTTCCAACCGAATATAACCTCCAACGATTCAAGAAAAACGTGAATCGCTTTCTTCGCACACGCACCGCTCCTAGAGCGCCTTAAAGGATTTTTCCTATAGTGCTTGTGCTCGATCATAAAAAAAAAAAAAAAAAAAAAAAAAAAAAGAGTAAAAAAAGTACAAAAATATCAATTTATGTCATTGCTAATTTTGGGAGAATTGTATAGTGAAAGAAGAATGACATAATAATGTAAAAAAAAATCTTACCTGATATTTTTCCCTATACAATTCTCCTAAAATATTTAATGAAATTCCTTGATATTTATTTAATATGTCAATTAGTACCTATAAAATATGAAGACGATAATGATTTTATTTAACCACCTTAAGGTGGGAGTGCTTGCAAAGGTGAGAGTATTAACATGCTTGCCAACCTATAACCTATTTTGCGTAGATTTATTTATTTTGATTAGCTTTTGCCTAAAATTTAAATAAAATCAATTCGATAGCATATTCCTTAGGTAATAATTGACCTATTAAATAAATATCAAGGAATTTCATAAATTATTTTAGGAGAATCGTGTAGCGAAAAATATCTGGTAAGATTTTTTAAAATTTTATTGTGCCATTTTTCTTTCACACGTGTTTCTTCCCAAATTACCAATGAAATGCATTAATATTTTGGTAATATGTCAGATATGATCTAAACTAAATACTGTGCAGGCGATATTGATATTAATTAAATGTTAGTTAATAAAGTAATCAACTTAAAAAATAACGAGAAATAGGTTATAGGTTGGTAATGGATTAAATGACGTTGAGAATGCCACCTTAAATAGGCCAAAATAAGGTATTTAAATGCTCTCTATACCTACATTTTCATAATTATTATCCTCTTTAACGGTACATTTTCTCTGAATTAATAATCTCTTAAAAGTCTTCATTATGCACAGAGCAAACGTTTTTTTTCTCTTAAATTGCGAGGAAACTTATTGTAAAAAGTCTTTTGTTTTTACTTAATTCCTTTATGGAAAAGAATGGCTTGTCCGCTCTTTTATTTAAGGGCATTTTAATTTTTAATTTTAGATTTAACTTCTTTTGTTTAAGGAATAATTGTCATCGGATTACATTTATAGAGAATAAAATAGTCTTGAAATAGTAAAGCTCACAATCGTTAACGACAACAGCGATGATACATACACACACAGCTGTTCGTGCCGAGTCGGTCCATACGGATGTGTTTTTAAATTATGCAATGGTGAAAACACATTACTGTCACGTCACGTGAGCAATCCTATTACCCTGAAAATCGGTTTAAAAAGTATTACTTATAGCATATTATTGCGAAATAATTTGAACATAGTTTCAATCTGTGTGCCTTTCATAATAGTATATTAACGTACACGTTTTATAAAGTATCATTTTATAGCACGCGTCCATGTTAAAAAACGAGCCGCTTGCGGCGAGTTTTATAACGGGACAAGTGCTTAAAACTGCTTTATATAACACGTACGTTATACTATTTTTTCTAATTTGTAGTTTTGTCAATAAAAAACACATATTTAAAAAGTAAATAAATCCTTCAAATTTTTTAAATTTTTATGTCTAAATTTTATGTTGGTAATACTATTTTTTATCATAGTGGCCTCTGGACAACAAAAAATATTTTGCGAACTGTCATTTTTTGATTTATTGACCCATTTTCACCACGAGATTCTAAAGGTATTTTAGAGTTATAAGATTTGAAATTGGACGGAATACGTTGTTCGATCCTTGTACATTCGGTACATATACAGAGCGTTCGGAAATTCGGGCGATTTTGCTACTTTTTTTCGAATTTCAAAAGACGTGATTTTACGTCACGGCATTGCAATTTAGTATAGGGAAGATGGGAAATTTAAATAAAGTTGAAGTTAAAATCGACATTGGAAGATTAGTAGATTGAATTTTGGATAGGATTTGGCAGAAAATGATAGCTCGAAGCATCTACATAAGATTGGTTTATAGATTTATGCAACCAACATACATGACTGTTATCCACACAGAATAAAAAAGTAAGTTATCAAGCTATTTTTCCTCTGCGAAAAATGGGTTCTCTCGTAAATCACAAAGGCCGCGCAAGTCAATGAAATAAAACATTTAAATGTTACCAACATCAAATAAAGAAAAAACGCGTATCGAAATAGCTTCATTACGATACGCAAATGCGTATCGTACTGAGCTTATTATGAACGTGAAATAGAAAAAAACCTGTATGTACTTGGAGCTTTTGCAGAATTTTTTTTTGGGTTCCATTTAAATAAAAAGTTGGATTACCCAGAGGTTAAGCTCTTAATACACATCTCTAATAAGAACGTATAAATTTTTTAGTTGATGTTTGTTGGATACCGAATTTATTATCCCGTCAAAGTGTTTCCTATTTTATCAACGCCAATAAAATGAAGATATTAATAATACATTTATTTTGGTAAACACGGTTTAGCTCTGTTGCAAATTATAATGTACAACCGAAACGGATAAATAAATATTACGGTTTTGTTAAACAAACAGACCAAATCGTTATTAATCTACAACAGATACGGCATTTTATTTATTTACCGCATTGAATTGCAAAATTAATATTTTAGTTTTTTAATAAATAAAAAAAAGTTTTCGATGTATTTTTAGTATTTTGTAAGGCACACCAGCAATAAAATTATCTCGATACGCGGCAATCAAACATGATAAATGTAGTCCGGATATAAGGTAGTGAAAGGATCTATAAACCAGAGTCGACATAAGGACGAATTGGAAAATGTTATTTATTATTATAAGAGACAAAAATTTTACAGGCAATTATAGAACCTATCACAAACAGCATATAAAGTCTCTTCAATGACCAATGACCGTTACGTCACGACTAATGCTTATAATAATAATAATAATAATAATAATAATAATAATAATAATAATAATAATAATAATAATAATAATAATAATAATAATAATAATAATAATAATAATAATAATAATAATAATAATAATAATAATAATAATAATAATAAACGTCTTTTATTATAATAAACTAAGAAAACAATTACATAGGGTATTAATAATAGGCAGACAAGCAAAAGCGGAGCGCAGTCTAGCCACAAATGCTACTGTACTAAACCCCACACTGCTTGCTAAAATAATAATAATAAAAAATATACAATGTCACCAGTAAAGTCCGCATCATATGGGATTTTTTTTATTAATAGCTTTATTCAAAATTTGACTTTGGCATCAAGTTCTGCTTCGATCGAGATGAAAATTAAGCAAAAAATAGTAGTCATTAAGGAATCGAGCAGTTGCATTCAAACCGTTTTTAAAAAATAGTGATAAGGAACAAAAAATTGGGTTTGTCATGCAATATTCACCAGAAAATGATTTTTTTTTTGGCAAAATGTTATCTTTTTCGATGAGAAAACTTTTCAGTCTACATATAATGGAAGGATTCGAGTATATAGACCACCAAATTCCCGATATGATGAGAAGTAACACGACAAAGAGGGATTCGGCAAAATTACCAGATAGTGTGTGACAAATTCCCTGGCGTCGGTGATTGGCCTCGTTGCGGAAAAAGGCCGACGTAAAATAAATAAAAAAAAAAAAATAAATAAAAAATAAAGTATTTATAGGTACTCAAAAAAAGCAAACCAGTTGACGTTTCTCCGTTAATGTGTGGGCCTGGATAAGTGTTTACGGTGCAGGTGTATGCTGGAATATTGGTGGAATACTGAACAGTATTATATATCTTCAGATTTTGGAAAATGTTTTTGTTCCTTCTGCCGCGATAGTTTTTGAAGGAAATAACTTTATATTTCAGCAGGATAACTGCCCTGTGCATACTGCAAGAAATATAGGAAACTGGTTTAGACAAAATAACGTAACATGTCTGCCTTTTAGTGCTCAAGAAGTCCTGATATAAATCCGATTGAAAATGTTTGGGGATTGATAATAAAAAAATTTACAAAATAAATTTTAAACTACCAGTTATTTGATAAAATAGAAGAAATTTGGGAAGGGCTAACTCCGGATTACACCAGAAGTATTATTTTGTCAATGCCAAGAAGATTACGATTAGTGCGTCAGAATCCAATGGCGCAGCAATTAAATATTAGTATTTTGGTTGTTGTTTGTTAGTAAATTTACCCTTTTTGATTTACTTTTATAGTTTTCCTGGTATTTTATTATTTTATTATTTCACTGCTGTAATTTAAACACAAAAATATTTAGAAATAACCATTATTACTTATGATAAAAAATCGTACATACAATAATTTACAGCTATGTATATAGCTGGTGTTCTATCCAGGTATAAGCAGCAAGGTGAGAAACCCATTTTACCCAATTTTTTTGTAATTGGGTTATGTATGGGTGGAGTGTACGAATTTATATGTCGTCAACTGTATGTGCAGGTTTGTACAGGTTCGTATAAATTTAAACAAGTTTGTACAAGATTCTATAAATTTATAAAAGGTTCTTGAAGGTTTTATAAGTTTATACAAACCAGAAAAGATAGACAGAAGTAGCAGCTTTATTTCACTAAACCCATCCTGATTTACCACCAATTTCCCAAAGCACCATTAACAAAATTGAAAGACGTTATCGTGAAGTGGGCCACGTCAGGGACATACCAAGAATAAGGCAGCCTGGAGTAATGGATGAAGACATGCAATTAAACGTGCTTTTACAAAAGATTCTATTACTCCAGTTCGGCAACTTGAAGAGAAAATAGTATAAGCAATACGTCTGCTTTCAAGTTAGTAAAATTATGTCAAATACGTCCTTATAAAATATTAATGGTACAAGAGTTACTGGACGATGATCCGGACCGCCATATTCAATTTTGTGAAGTGATGATGAATACACTTGATCAACATTTAGTAGATTTGGACTGGATCCTTTAACAGATAAGTGTACTTTTGTTCTAAATGGTCAATAAGTCAATAAACAGAACTGTCGATATTGGTCCGCAGAAAATCCTCACTGGATGCAAGAAACACACACCCAGCTTCCGCAAAGATGTTAATAAACTTGATGAGTCTACCCAGTTGCAGGCTGCTCACTTCCTCCAGATCGTTAAAGAATGGTTCGCCCAGGGCATTGAACCTTCTTCTTGCGAGGCCACACAAGAAATGCTGAATACTTTCCTCCTCTTCTTCATCTCTGCAACTTCTACAGAAATCGTTAGTTAGTATTTGCATACGTTCAGCGTGTCTACCGAACAGGCAATGTCCGGTGACTATGGCAGTTATGAGTAATAGATGTGTTTTGTTTTGTACCAGTACCATTGCATTTAGTTTTTCATATCACAACGTTTCAACTGGTAAGTATCTCCAGTCGTTTTCAGTATATATATATAGTACTAGTATTCACCTGAAGACGACTTACCAGTTGAAACGTTGTGATATGAAAAGATAAAGGCAATTGAAGTCCAAAACACATCTATTACTCAAGATACATCATTGTCTACAACCTTCAAACAAATACTGCAGTTATGTTTCTTAAGTCCTTCCGACTGTGCTGTAATAGCGCTGCGGTTATCCTGCCGTCAAGTAGGGGCTACAATTGCCTGGAGATGCTACAAGTTGTCAGCCCTGTCCATCTGCTTTGCGCAAGTTGTTTAGGTGTTCGATCTATTTCTTCTTTGACTGATCCCAATGGTCTAGCCACAGTATTCTCTGCTAGTTCGACAAACATGCTTGCGCCCTCCCTGGCGAGCGCATTAGCAGTCTCTCCTTGAAGGTAACCTCAATGACCATACATATCTGGATTTTTTGCAACGAGAACTTATTCCAACTTTGACTGCTTTATTTCCTTGCCATGAAGCAGCAGATTTTTATGATGATCGAATATAACAAAGTCGTGACTGCTTTCCAGAAGGGACATGATAATTAAGTGAGGGTAGAAGAAAGAGTAAGAAGGACGACTGGACTTTCCTTCTACCTTCACTTAATGAATATTTAAGTGAAGTTTTTACAAACCGCTGGATAGGAAGAAGGGGTACCGTTGAATGGCCACCACGATCGCCTGACCTTAATCCTCTTGATTATTTGGGATCACTTAAAAATCAAAGTTGACGTAACAAAAGCGGAAAATAAGAGGAACTTAGGCAACGACCTATACACGAAATTCGCTACATGACCCCGGATATGGTGCATAATATCAAGAATGAATGAAATGGCCGGTGAAAATTGTTTTTCACATTCCATCAATAAACGCAATTTCCGTGATTTCCTGCCGTATTTCCATCGATAAATTTCACCAACGACGTCAAATTTTCCGCAAAATTTTCCTTGGTCTGCATTCGTTTCGGGATTACACATTTTCGTAGCAAAATTACTGCTTTATTTTAGGGTAATATTTAAAGTTGTTTTCTGTTTTCTTGGCCTTGTTACTTGTAAATTAATATTCTTGGAAACCCTTGCTAAGAGAGACAAAGTTTTGGGGCAATTTTGAACTTGACTGTGTAATGACATTGACAACGGTAATTTACCCACGACCAAAGTGGCTCGGTTAACTTTCGTACTAGTTTAAACAAGTTTTGTACTAGTTTATTTATGTTTGTACAAATTTGAACAAGTTTGTTCGGGTTTGTATAAGTTTATACAAGTTTGTACGCACTCGTACCAGTCTGTTCTGTTTTGTATAAACTTATAAAACCTTCAAGAATCTTTTATAAATTTTGCTAATATAATATAATAATTTTGAATTTGCTAATATCTGCTTCTGTAACGATATATTCCGCATCGTTAGAGAATAAACTTACCTATTTTCAAAGGAACAGCGATGCTTAAGCATTATTATTATTATTAAAAATTGTTTTGTTTTTAAACTTAAACATTAGGAATAATAACTTGAACGTGGTAACAGACCGAAATTTCCTGAAAAGTTTTCCCCTTTTGTGGAGGTAATCACTGGAAATACGCAAGGAAATTAGGAAAATCGGATTTATTAACGAAGTGTGAAGCATGAATTGCTCAACTTTTATATATTCTGTGGAATATTACCATAATGCTGTTGTAAAAGGAAGTTGCAGGAAAAGTATAGTAGTAAAAGTAGAGAATTAAATACATTAATTTTAGACTTTTTTAATCAATCACGCGGTATTATACAGGGTGTCGGGAAACGATGAGCAAAAAGTTTTGGGGATAATTTTAGACCGAAAATAATGCTATCTGTTCTTATAACATTTTTTCGAAAATTGATTATTAACGGATTTTATTTGCAGTTTTAAAATACAATTAATTAAACATTTAAATCAAAGGTTCAAAGTGACGTCCTTTCTCTTCAATGTATAAATTAATTCTTCTTACAAAAATCCGACGGACTCCATGGAATATTCCTTCCTTTGCTATGCTATGTTTAGGGTTGAAAATAAACTAAAATGATTTCGTATTCATCACATGCAAGCAATGTTATTTTAGCGTTTTTCTCGAAAACGGTTACATTTATCGAAACAAACTAGTATACCTTTTATATGCCGAAAGTTTAGGATAATAAAAATATTCAGTCAATATGCGCATACAGTGTAGGACAAAAAAGTTGGGACCAATCAAATTAAAGTATAGATTCCTATGTGGCGCCCTCTACAAAATGCGAAAAAACGGTAAGCAAATGTTGTATTCCTCATCCCGAAGAAGCCCCATATACGAGATTTCGTCAAAATATTATGACCGTGGCAAAAGGTATGCAAAAAAAACTGCAAATAAAATTGAACTTTAACACCCTGTAACTCCGTTAATACTCAATTTTCGAAAAAATGTTATAGAAAGAGATAGCATTTATTTTCAGTCTAGAATTACAACCCTAAATTTTTTGCACATCATTTCCGGACACCCTGTATAGTGTTGTGGAATTGTTTTTGGTCAATTAACTGATCATTTCACCTCTCAGTTGACGAATAAAAATAGTATAGTGTTACTGAGTAATCAATAGTTCTGATGATGGTAAAAATAAACCGAAACGTTAGCAAGTAAAAAGATTTACAATCAAAAATGGACCTTAAACCCAGGAACATTTACTATAGTTATGGGTAGAGTTTATTAAAATGTTGAAATACGTTGACAAAAAACGTCCGTCAAAAAATATTTTTTGTAACCCCCTTTTCTCCCTTTAGGGGTAGATGTTAAAAAAATAAGAAATAAGTAATCATTACTTCTGTTTAGAGTATGCCAAATTTCAAGAAATTCGAACCAAAAATAATTTTTTCAGTCATTATAACATTAGTCGTTTTTTTTTGTATTTATTAACTATAGTCTATTTTAGAAAGGTCTAGAGTAATAAAAGCTCATTAGGTATGCAAAGGGACTACAGAGTGACCCAACCAATCTTTAAGCCACTTTCATAATTTAGCATTAATTTCATTGCAAAATTCTTTCTTTTCATCAAGTGAATTTAGTGCCACCCGGGTTTGGGTCAATTTATGGGTTTTGCAATTGTTGTCCAACAACAAACACTGAAAATGGTGAGACAAAGGCCGGTAGGATATTCGTAAAAAGGAAATAATTTTATTTTAACAGAATAAAAATGAAGCATTATGTACATAGAACACTTCTTTTTTATTAAACATTATACAGTTATAGTTATTATATATTAATTTACACCGATGGATGCAACCCATGCTTTTCCAAAGCACAAACCAGCCTCCACTGCTCACATCAAAAGGCGATCAACGAAAAACTGCAAAACAATAACAACTATTCTCATATCAAATTGTAATATAACCTAAAATTTATAAGGAAAATATGTAAAATGAGTATTTCAATGATCATTTCCTTAAATATCTTTCGTCGTTTGTTGAAGTTTATCAGGTAAAAACGTTCACGGAAATCAAGAAAATAGGATTCGTTAACGATCTATCGGGCTGAGACTGCCACTATTGGAATTATATTTTTATATGAAAGGGAGAGATTACTTAAACCTACGTGATATATTTCGTTTTTCTATATATTATAGAAGATAGGAGTGTGTGGGGTGTGGGTATACCTACTCGATATAAAGGGAGTTGAGTGGCTTAATGATCTTGGAATCTAGTAAAGTTATATTTTTATAAATTTGATAACAATCACTTAACTATACCGGGTGTTTCTCAAAAGACGTTAACCCCTATAACTTTTCTGTATTAATCGATATTAAAATGAAATGTTGAGATTATGCATAAGAGATGAGTCTTGGCATCATTTTCAATTTGTTAGCAATTCCGGTTTGACCGGAAGTGACCTTGACTTTGGTATTTTAAATGGGACATCTTGTGAAATTTTGTTTTCTTCACGTTTACTACATTTTTCCAAATGGAACGATGCTAGTTCACTAGGATATTTAAAACGAGCATTTTTTTCCGTTACATTGTAAATCAGATAAAATGGTTAGTTTTACTAGAAATGAACAAATCGATATGCTCCTAATTTTTGGAGTAACCAGAAAAATTCTTCTGAAGCAGCAAGATTGTATGTATTGTATGTTTTATAAACTCATGACATTACAACTTTAAATTAAAGTCATACTGCTTTTCAAAACCATGCCATTGTTTTTCAAAGCCGCCTTTATATTTCTTTAGAAAAGAGAGTGCGGCAATAATGCATAACGCTTTTAATTTGCAATTTGGATTTAAGGCAAATTTTTCAGTGCCAATTTTAAAATAGCATAGAAGTGTATGGTATCAAATTGTTAGAAAAAAATGCTCGTTTTATATATCCTAGTGAACCACCATCGTTCCATTTGAAAAAATGGAGTAAACGTCAAGAAAACAAAATTTCATTTTTTACACGCTTGTGAAAGAGAAAGTCAATTATTATGATATAATTTTAATTTTCACCTACTGCTTGACTATAAATTAACAGATTTAATTAATTTATAGCACTCTAGATTTAAAATAAAAAATAAACATAAAAATGTTATAACACGTCAAAAAATGACAAAGGAGGTGTCATTTCACTCATAATGTTATGCTGAACCCAAATAAGAAAAAATATACAAGATGTCCCATTTAAAATATCAAGGTCACTTCCGGTCAAACCGAAAGTGCTAACAAATTAATCTGTTAAGCATAATCTCAAAATTTCATTTTAATATCTATAAATATAAAAAAGTTATAGGGGTAAACGTCTTTTGAGAAACACCCGGTATAGATATATACAGGGAAAATAATGTACGATGAAATACGTGTACAAATTCATGAGACTAAAATGTCAGGTTGTAGTTACAAAATCTTTATCTTTGGCATATGTTATCTAAAAAAGGTATACGTAGTAGGGGAGACCGGGGGAATGCCGCGCATCTAAGCAGAATTACTCCTAAATTATTAAATATTTTTATCTTTGACGTAATTTTTGGTATAAGGAGTGTTAATACAATACACGAACTATTGCAACATTGGAAATCAAACATTTCTTTTTGTAATGTCCATTAACACAAAAAAATAAAAATGAGTGCCTGCGCGGTATTACCCGGGCATTGACACGCAGTAAAGTGTTTCAATACAGATTAACTAAGACATTATTATACATAAAATACAGGTATGTAGGTAACCCAAATATTAAAAAAATATAAGCATATGAATATGAGCAAAGAAATAAAGAAACATTATTGTATACTAACATAAAAAACACATATTAACAGATACTTAGGTAAAAAAAATAACTGTTAGCAACAGTAGTCGCAAAGGTAGATTATTCCTTTTTCTTTTCCACTACAAGCGGCGTGTGCATGCCCACTTTGAGCAGAAAGCTTTTAAAAAAATAAACAAGATAAACACGCAGGGGGTAATACCGCGCACCGCGCTATTCCCCCATTGTTTATGCGCGGTATTTCCCCGGGAGATATTTTCCAACCTAAAAATTTAATTCAAGAAAAGTACTTACATTTTATTGGTAATCACTTAGGACAACACTTCTATAGGCCATAGCAAGTGAAAATAAAATATGTCTTCTTTAAATATCCACAGCAACTAATAATTATCAATCGATTAATTTGCACAAAAGATAGATTAAAAATCCATTTAGCACAAACACGTTCGCTGTTGGTTAACGACTGCCGGCAATTATTCCAAACTATTGGCGCGTACTTCACATGGCTACGGCAACAATTCGTGATATACACCTGTGCATTCCTGGTTACAGTTTTTTCTACAGTGGCCTGCGCGGTATTTCCCCGTGCGGGGCATTCCCCCGGTCTCCCCTAAACGGTAATTCTAGAATTAGACGAAGAAGGATTGTCAATAAATTGTTCTTAAATGTCATTTAAACGACGACCTCAGAGGGCTTTAAAAAAGTAGAATTTTTATTTTCTATAAGACCTCGTCGTTCGCTACGACGTTGGATTGATGCTGCCAACTCAAATTAGTGGATGGCAACCTATAAAAACGAAAATATTATTGGAACAGAGGTATTATAATGCCCATAATGCCAAATTGCGGCGAAATATGTAAACAGGTCGCCATCTCTCCGTCCGTCCGTTTCGACAGTAGACAGCCGCATATGACATGAACAGCTAATACTGGTTTCTTCAAAAACTGCTTTAGTGTTGCTGCTGTTTTTTGCAGTGGCGAAACAAACACCGCCGCAGACAACGCACCGTGGGGGGGAGGGGGGCGGCCAGCCGGGGGACCCACACTGACGGCCCCTACAAAACTTGCTGCCAGCTTTGCTTTTCATAGGTATTTCATTTCATAATTAATTTTATTTTTTTATATCCTGAAAATGTAGCTTCGTTAAGTGAAGAATTATACGTGAAAGCGCAGAATTTACAAACGATATACAATAAAGACTTGTCCATTCCTAGTCAAATTTTAAGCCTCAGAAAGAGACTTGCCGATCATTTATTAATAAAAAATCAGTAAGGGAGAGTGGGGGAATTGTGCGCACTTAATCGGAAATCGTTATAGCACTGATGTCATTGTAGATAATTTAAATGTAAATACTACATATATAAATAGTTTACTCTTAGCATGTAAATCAATTTTAGGAAAAAATAAAGTTTTTAAAGTACAATATTGCTGAAAGTACAAGAGTGCTCTTGCGCACCATTCCCCGCCGTTGCGGGTAATCATGCGCAGAGGGTAGGGAATCGTGCGCATTTAAAGTTTTAAGTAAGTAAGTATTCCATAAAATCAACACTAACTTTAAAATCATTTATTGAAGTTGTGGAACATAAAAAAACTCATAAAAAATATAAATAACTCCTAATTTGAGCCTAGGTCACCTTTATAATTTTTCGGGGTATCTGAGCCAGTGCACTCGACATGATTCCAAGTTAAGCAAAGGACACAACTGTACCATAATTCTACTTGTTTGCAAAATTCCCCGCAAATGCTACAAACTTCGTTTGGTATCCTTGGCTGATTTAAATGTGGCGGTCATCTAGCTCATAGTCGTAACAAATATCCGACTCATCATCTTCTGATGAATCAAATTATACAGGCGTTGGCGGTCTCTTTTGTTTCCTTTTGAATTTCTTTGAAGTCGACGAAATTGATGATTCACCGTCGAAACATTCACAAATGACTGATTTTACTATCCTCACTTCTCAAAAAAATTACCATTAAATTACGTGTGGGGGAATCGTGCGCATGCAAGCGCATCATTACCCCTTTAGGTATTAAATGACACTATTTTATACAGTTAGCAAACTACTTAACCTAACAATGTAAAACAAGTATCAATAGATACACAATCATACTTTTACATAAAATAAATATGTTCTATCGATTAGGGAAAAAAAATTGACTCACCGTCTTATTTTCCGATATCAAAAAAATTATAAAAATTTGCTTGATTTCAAATAAACAGAGTTCGTTTCATACAAACGTTTACAACTGATGTGACTAATGGTGTCGGTGCTCCACAATAGGAAGGCGACAGCGTTGCACTCGTCAGTGGTGGTTGAAAGCCCGCGAACTGTGAAACAATTTGATGCGCACGATTCCCCGCTGCGCACGATTCCCCCACTCTCCCCTATGTTTTTTAAAATTTTGCAGATGGATTTAGTGCAGTGATGTTATTTCTAGTTTTACAATAGTTAGTGTGGCATCAACGCAACGATATTTTTTCAAACTTAAATGAGTAAAACCCTATTTGCATAACACCATGGGACAACAACGCCTTTCGAATTTATTCTTAATCAGTATCGAACACGAGTTTGTTACAACATTAAATATCGACGAAATTATAAACGATTTTGCAAAAGAAAAACTCTCGACGATCTGGTGGTTTTGTATAATACCCTGTATAGTACTAAGTAACATAATGTTTGTGCAGACTTGTTGAGTGTTCATGTGTTTTACTGTATTCTGTCTTTTGGATTCTATGAGGCTCGATCACTGCTACTCCCGTTACTACCATACATGGTAAGTAACATTATAAGTGGTGTTTTAAAATTTTGATTTTGCATCGTGTTTGCTGAAATATTACATATATTGACTTAATAACTACCTATGTTATGTCTACCTCAGTCTACCAAGGATTATAAAATAAATTCGATTTGTTTGCTGTTTTAATAATAGGTACTTAACACATAATGTGGGCTTAGGTACACTAATTTAATTATTACACGATTAACGAATTCAAAAATTCACAAACCTGAACCTAATAGGGAACTTGACAAAAATTTTAAATGGTTAAAAAATTCTATAAATCATAAGTATATATTGTCATAAAACATATGGCAGCAAAAAAAAACAACATATTTCGTCCCAAAAGACCGCTAGAAAGATTTAAAACTTCCCCAAAATTCAAATTAACCCAAGTGGGTAAAAACGGGTCGTAACGTCACGAAGTATTATTTGTCATCATGACATCCACGAAATAGGTTTTAGGTTGGCAATAAATTGAACATTGAGAATTCCACCTTAAAACAATATTACAATAACAATAACATACGACAATCCAAATGCAAACTCGGTAGCTCGGCCACCGGTCAGGATGACGGATGACGGATGACGGAAAAGTCATACTTCGTGACGTCATCGGGCTTGGCGCGCTTAAAAGGTCGTTTGAAATGCTTTTGACACGCGCGAAACTTTAAAGAATTTTTACCAAGTTATTACTGATTTTTAACGAGTAATAATTGGGGAATATATTTTAAGGCCTAACTAAATCATATTATTGAAAAAAAAAATGGAAAGTTCCCTATTGTAATGAAAATAAGAATTATCATTTTCCATTTGTTATAGAGGGGGCCCCTAAAGACGTTTGCGGGGGGGGGGGCACTCAGTTGTTGTTACTCCACTGGTTTTTTGTAGTGTATTCTCAACACCTAAGTCCGGTGCTGTCTCTTTAGACAACCAGACTTCAACAGAGTGCTATTATAAATGACAAGTGATGTGGCCACGTTACGTTACGCCGGGATCTTCCAAAAATTTAACTTTAGTTATCCAAAGTTTCCTATTCCAAAGTTTAACCTCAAGAACCTTTGATAATTTTAGACCAGTCAAAGCAGGTAAAATATTGCGGTAATTAACTGAAGGTAAACTTGTCAGCGTGAACATTTACGAGGGTGCTCTTTAATGATTAAGATCCACTACCCACTTCATTTACAGCTAATAAATGTCTGTATCCTGATCCTGGAACTTATTTATCAAGGGCAAATAAAATAGGGGTTCCCCGTTCTAGGATAGCCCTTGGCATGTTGATAATTACTAATTAAATAAAATCGAGAGAAGGAAATTTAAAAATAAATAAGTTATGGGTTCAACCACAAAGAAAAAAAACACCGTTTTACAGGTATTACGAGACATTGTATAAGTTAGTAAGTAAGTAACATGTTTTATTTAGCAAAAAGCTACAATTAAATATCTTTTAATATATTTTTTTAACACATTTTTATAGATTTATTTTTAAATTTTAAAACGCAACCTTCTTTTAACAAAAACAGACAGAAAAGTTAAACATTTTGCAAATTGTATCAAATATTACGTATCATTTTGTTTTTTAATTAAATGTAATTTTAAAGTTTTAACAGTTTTAATGATTTTTAAAATTTAATAGAGTTTTCCAAATTATTATATTCTATCAAACCTTTATAAAAAATAGATTTATAAGCTAATGTTGTAGATACTCTATCCACATAAAAATTTTGATTAGTTCTTGTTTTATAATTATGATGGCCATAATTAAAAGAACAAAATTTTTTTAAACAACCAGGCAATAAATTATTTTTAAAGGGAAAGAATTATTTTTAATTTTATGTATAAAGATACATACTAAATAAAAAATTAAATGCCTTATTTTGTAAAATTTGTAATTTATTAAATATTTTCTCATTGGCACAATATAAAATGGAAGAACAATAAAGAAAATGTGGTAATTTAATAGTATTAAATATAGTTTTTTTAGAAAACAAACTTAAATTAGAATTGATTCTTTTAAAATAACCTACTTTTCCGGCAATCTTCGGGGGTAAGTGCACAAGTGCATCAAAATTACCGATAATTTTTGAATGAAATGTGTTTTTTTATAATTGCAAGAGTTTGTTTTCATATTTTCGCGAAAAAGCCCGACTCCGCAGGAGGAGGGCATTTTCGTAAAATATGAAAACAAACGACTGCAATTTGTAAAAAAAACACATTGAATAAAAAAATTATGTGGTTATTTTTATGCACGAGTGTAATTTATTTGAATATTTCCCAAATTAATTAAGAACTCGAATCAAGTAAATTTAAATATTTTATTTAACAGAATGCAAAGAGATAGTTATTAACAATTCTTGACAAAATGAAAGGAAAACATTCGTTGACATTGACTTTTTGTCTGCTGTCACTCAATAAGATGACGGTAATTGTCAGAATATTACATTTTTTGACGTTTGTTAACAATAAAATCCCGCTTTGACGTTTCGTCAACAATATAAACTTGCGATGCAATTTTCGATTTCTGGCAGTGCTGTTTTCGCTGTAATTTTGCGAAAATTGCATTTCTCTTATGGGAACTTTAACATATGAGGGAAATATTCGATATAATTCTTTCAAAATAATTTAAAAAATTTAATTTTGAATCAATGATTATCCCTAAATATTTAAAACTGTTTACTAATTCCAATTTTTCGCCATCAATTACAACATTTATATTTTGACAATTTGAATTATTACCCATAACCATATATTTAGTTTTTGAAATATTTAATTTTAATTTATTTACTTTTAGCCAATTTAATAATATATTTATCTCAGAATTTAGAGTATTTAGAGTATTTAGACCATCAAAAATATTTAAAACATTAATGTAAATTAAGGTGTCATTAGCAAACATTTGTAACTTATACATTTTTAAAACTAAAGGCATAATATGTTGATGAATAAAATAAATAATATTGGACTTAGTATACTTCCTCGGGGAACTCATATATTATTTATTTTTTTATTTGAATATGTTTTTGATATTTTTGTTTTTTGTGACCTGTTATTTAAATAATTTTTAAACCATTTATAAGCGTTTCCGCGAATACCATACTGATACAATTTACTCAATAATCTAGCCCAGCCAATTGTTTCGAATGCCCGCTTAAAATCCAAAAATACAGCTACAACATTTTCCCCTTGATCAATCGTTCTCTTCCACGTCTCAATCACACATTGAATGGCTGTCTCTGTCGAGTACCCTTTTCGAAAACCAGCTTGAAAGGAAACTAAAATTTTGTTGGCATCAATGAATTCTAATAACTGTTTATATACGACTTCTTCCAATAATTTCTCAATATCCCATAAAACATTTACTGGCCTCATCTTATCCCATCTTTTAGTGTTTTTTACTTTTGGCACTGGTATAATGTAAGAACATTTTAATTCATCAGGCATATTTCCATATTTTAAACAAGAATTTAATATATTGGCAAATTATTTAGTCTAAAATTTAGAAGAAAAACTGCTTGCGTAAAATTTACTCATTAAAATATTGATGATATTTTCCCATGAATTTTTTTTATATTAAAATTGTACTTTTCGTAGATATTCTTTTGTATTCCTATATTTGTTTTTTAGAGGAATAAAAGCTCCTATCTGTCTGCTAGAATGAAGTGGGTAGTCGATTTTCATTATTAAAGGGAGCCTTCGTAAACGTTGTTCTTACTGTCACATCTACCCCCATTCAAAAGGTTCAAAGTAATATTTTATTTAGAAAAATTTTTTTCCTTAAATTTTTTAAGTAAAAAGTAAAAAAAAAACGTGTTTTCTATAAAGGAATAATGCAAAAAAACATGAAAATATTATCAAACACGTATATTATTATTTAATTTAATAAACCTATATTATACCAATTTTTAAACCTTGAACAATAATTTTAGTTTCAGATAAGTATACAGAAATTCTTACAAAAATTTCAACCCCCGTTTTTACCCCCTCAGGGATCGATTATCGTAAAATTGCTTACGAGTGGATGTCTACACTACAAGGGGAAGACATCCTCCAAATTTTATCATTCTAGGATTAAGGGTTTAGCCTGGGCGAAACTGAATCTGTCACAGTTTATTTTATAATATAATTGTATATATTTGTGTTAACATTTATATACAAAATTCGTAAATATGTTATTTTGCATATTATCTTCACTATTATAAATTATATTTGATCCATAGTAATTAAAAAGTAGTCACATTTTAAAGTTTTGCCATTTTTTTTAATTTTCAAATTTTTTTTATGATTATGAATGTCATGAAAATTTGTTAAATGTATAAAATACCATTTTTCTCAGAAAGTATAAGAGATATGACAATAATGTATATAACCAGTCAGTTGAATCCTAATGAGATATAAACTTTTACTTCTTACGAATTTTTTGTATCTTTTATAGTTTTTGAGATATTTACTGAAATGTGGTTAATATATTTTTGCCAATATCTTGGAACTGATATAGAAAAAAATTATTCAAATAAAAAAGTTGTCTTTTTAAATCGTCCATAAAAACTATAATATTAATTTTTACTCCAAAGTTAAGGATAAATGAGATATTTTTGAAAATGTAAAAAATGACTTAAGATTTAACTAATACTTTTGAAATTTTTTAAAAAAATTCGTAAAAACGTTATTTTGCATATTTTCTTCGCTATTATAAGATTTTAAGATATATTTAATTCAGAGTAATTAAAAAATAGCCGTATTTGAAACTTTTACGATTTTTGTAAATTTTCGAAAAATGTCTTTGATAAAATCTGTAAAATACCATTTTTCTAGGAAATTATAAGAGATACGGCAACAATGTGTATAACTATAAAGTAGCGTACTAATAAGATCTACGTAATAATAGCTATCCACAGATTTTTTTGCATCTCTTGGCGTGTTTGAGATAATTACCAAAATGTTGTTATTCTATTTTTCAAATAACTCGAAACTGATTAAATTTTTTAAAAAAAGTTTTAAATATGAAAGATGCCTTTTTATATTGCCCATATAAAAGGTTATATTCAAATTTCTTCAAAAATATATTCTAACGAAGATAGTTTTGAAAATTGGAAAAATTACCGAAGAATTTAAAATTTTTGAAATATGAAAATATGAAATATCAAATATTCCTATTTTTATGAGTTTTTTGATTTCTATTTAAAATAAGGATATTCCTTGACTGCTTTCAGAAATTCCTCACAGCCTGTAGGTGTAAACACGATCACAGCAGCGCCCTATAATTTGAAATATTACCTTTTTAATCATAAATATCATAATCTACGCCAGGCAAGTCGTTTCTATACCTGCGATATTTTTTGGGAATGACCCTATTTGACTATCTATTGATCACCGATATTATCAGCATAATAGCAGGACATTCACAACCACAAGGGCCCTCTCGCAGGACCATTGAGAGCTCGACGGGCATTTGTTTAACGAAGCTATTATGCCCCTCGAGTGCCGATTACAAATCATCTTAACACGTGTTACGACACCGGTCCAGAATCCCGTTATTCCCGTTTAACGATCTTGGGTTGTACGACGGGTTAATTGTGCCTAAAATGCTTTTCGGGGTTGTAATTTTGAATGGGTAAGAAAGAGATGGAATGGGTTAGCAGACGACATAATATAAGGTGAGTTAGAAAAACTTTTTTAACCTTTTATATACAGTAAACTTTTGGTCTATCATACGTTATCCAGAGGTTGGCTAAAGGAACAGGACCGGACTAAGAAGTACTTCTACTACCTCCACCTTCACCGTCTATTAAACTTTTTAATGGTTGTTAAAATTGTCTATAACGTGACGTCCCAGCTGCCCGAGGTAATACCTAACAATCTATGAGTTACGAACAGATGATAGTTTTGGCTCTTGAAATGATAATTTCAACATTTTTGTTTTACTGAGTAGATTAGACATATAACATGACGGCACAACAATAATGGTTTGAGCTAACTCGATAAGTAGATACTTGGCCATTGGCCATATTTTACACAGAAATTTAATGTCAACCCGATACTGTTTCTTTTGTTTCCGAGAATGCTGAGAAAGGTGCGAAAGGTGCAAGCTTTGAAAATTTGTGTTTTGTATTGAAAAAATTTCGAGGCATCGCGGATATCGATGTTTTTCCGCGATATATTTTCTGTAGACATCCCTAAACGGAAATAAATGACACAACGTCATCATGGCCATAAACCAATGTCGTGGCGGACCCATCTTTGAGGGCGGATCTCTTACTGCTGCGTTGCCATACTGCAGACAGGTTTTAGATGAAGATTTAAATTTCTCATATCGTGCTAATACTTTTAATAGCAAAAATTTGGCAAACAAAGCGGAGCGGCGAAATTTGCATGTTGATTTACTTTAGAATGAAATACCATTTTGCTGCTGTATTGATGGAAAATGATAGTCACAATACGAGCAATATTTTTGGAGACGTTTTCACAATTAAACCTAATTGAGGACGATTTCTTGGTCATCATTTTAGCGGTATTAAGGCAAACACACTATTCTATGTCTAAACTAACCAGTACAGTACAAAGCAAACATTAAACAAAGCAGAAAATGGACCCAACTCGGGTATCACAGCTATTTATTGCTGGTATTATATAATAAAACAGAGGCGTAGGTTCACAAATATTTAAAAAATTAGGATATAAAACAAAAAATATCGAACATAAAATTTATCCGACACGAAAAGCATCTCAGAAAATGTAATGGTAACCAATAAAACATGATGTTAGTGCCTATTGTGAGGACCGACGGAAATTTCTATCGTCTCAGAGAAGTTGCTCAGATAGTAAAAGTTTGTCGCATGGACGTACTTTGCATCAAAGCACGTATGTACGTTTATAGGACGTGTACTATAAGAAAAAGGACATAAAGTGGATATAAAATGGACTATCAAAGATGTACGTTCAAAGAACATATGTGACCAGTAAAGTACGCATCATATGGAATTTTTTTTTATTATTAACTTTATTCGAAATTTGACTTTGGAATCAAGTTCTGCATCGATCGAGATAAAAATTAAGCAAAAAATAGTATTCGCGTTATCTGCCAAATTTCAATTTTTTTCCAAAAAATAATTCAAAAGTGGGGTTATTTCTGAAAGTATCGAAAAAAGTTATTAGAAAAAGTTTTTTTAAATGTAGTTTCTAGCCCACATACAAAATTTCAGCTGCATAAGATAATTTTGATTTTTTATCCATATTTTGTAAATTGCACCACCTTTGCAAAATAAGACTCAACGCTTAGTTTTGACAATGATACATTTTCTTTAAAGTAGCGCCATATTAAATGTGTGTTTTTCTATAAAATCAAAATTGGACTATTCAAATTTGGTCGCATGTGATGCAAAGTTTATTTGTTTTTGACCCTGTATAAGGTAACTTCAAAAAATAAGTATTTTTGAAAATGTAGTTTGTGTCTGAAAGT
Source organism: Polydrusus pterygomalis (assembly GCA_963969555.1). Lineage (NCBI taxonomy): Eukaryota > Metazoa > Arthropoda > Insecta > Coleoptera > Curculionidae > Polydrusus > Polydrusus pterygomalis. The sequence continues at coordinate 17,666,047 of OZ018383.1, forward strand.
AAAATACCTTAAGATTAAGACAAAAAAGAACACAGTGTCATCAGTAAAGTGTTCATTAAGTGGAAAATAAATTTTAGTGGTTAGTAAAAAATGAAAATTATCTAATTCTGCTTAAATTTTGCATGTGGGCTAGAAACTGCATTTAAAAAACTTTTTCTAATAACTTTTTCGATATTTTCAGAAATAACCCCATTTTTGAATTATTTTTTGGAAAAAAATTAAATTTGACAGATAACGCGAATCACGTGACTACTATTCTTTTGCTTAATTTTCATCTCGATTGAAGCAGAACTTAATGCCAAAGTCAAATTTTGAATAGAGCTGTTAATAAAAAAAATTCCATATGATGCGGACTTTACCGGTGACACTGTATATGACAATACGTCCAGAAATCAACATAACATGTAAAGTCAAGTAACTCTAAGTACACGCCGCATCGTGGCTAAGTCACCTGTCATTTATAGCACCCTGTTAAAGTCTGGTTTATTTTACTTTAAGATGTTGGCAACAGAGACAGGACTGGACTAAGTTCTTTTACCAACGCATTCACCATATTTTAAACTTGTACGGGTGTCTTAATGGTTTATTAGCATAATGGCTTGCAAAAATACAGCGTTAATTGTATTTCCAATTAAAACAACGAACTCAACGTGCGGTAAATCAAAAGTTATGGCGTTATTCATTGGTAAAACATAGAAATACATTTGACATGCACTAAATTTACAAATTGAAAACGCTATGAACAACCCTGACAACATACTAGATTTTTGCCGCCCAAATATTGTAGCTACGAGCCAATCATGCGGCAAGTGGAGCGCCTGCGAATGTTTCGCGTTTAATGCTGCGTTGCCTTATAATAATTTACGTTCGCGGCGTAGTGCAAAGCCGTTAAAATGCTATGTGTTTTTAAATACAAACAGCTGGATTAGTTCTCAAGGAGCACAAGGTTTGGCAACGTATTGTATCCTAATTAAAATGGATAAATTAATAATATTAAATTTATAATAGCGAATTGTGATAAATGAAATGTTTGTTATTGGAAATAGGAGGGTTAATTTTATTAACCTAAACTGGTATATTTTGCTCGCCGTTCAACTTAAATATAACTGAGCTGGTAACTTTTAGGAAGAATCCAGTATCTTCTGTTATAGTTAAATTCACATAAAGTTTTAATGCCAAATGTCAAGACTTGTCATTGTCTAGTTACTTTAGATTTCACCAACTTACTAAATTTCTTATACAGCTGAGATTGGTCAGTGTTTTTTCTTTTTCTTTTCTGAAATTGTTCGGCCAACTCTTTTTATTTCCATCTCTTTTTAATCGTATGAAATAATACAAGATAGACATACTTTGTGTGCAGTACAATTATACTAATTAAATTTTGCCATTAGAAATTTATATTTTATGAGTTGCTGCAGTAATTGACAAGTATCACAGAACTGAAATGTCACGGTGTTAAAAGTTTATGTGAATTCAACTATAATGTCACATACAGTGTGACCAGTAAAGTCCGCATCATATGGGATTTTTTTATTAATAGCTTTATTCGAAATTTGACTTTGGCATCAAGTTCTGCTTTGACCGAGATGAAAATTAAGCAAAAAAATAGTAGTCACGTGATTCGCATTATCTGTCAAATTTTAATTTTCTCCAAAAAATAATTCAAAAGTTATTTCTGAAAGCATCGAAAAAATTTATTAGAAAAAGTTTTTTTAAATGCAGTTTTTAGCCTACATGCAAAATTTCAGCTGCATAAGATAATTTTAATTTTTTACCCATATTTTGTAAATTGCACCACTTTTGCAAAATAAGACTCAACGCAACCTACATAAAACTTTTTAGTTTTGACAATGCTTTATTTCAGATACATTTTCTTTAAAGTAGCGCCATATTAAATGTGTGTTTTTTACAAAATCAAAATTGGGCTATTAAAATTTGGTCGCATGTGATGCAAAGTTTATTTGTTTTTGACCCTGTATAAGGTAACTTCATAAAATAGGTATTTTTGAAAACGTAAGTTTGTGTCTGAAAGTAATAGACACCGGCATCGGTGGCTCCGTGGTTAACGCGGTAGTCGCTGAGAACTCTAGGACGAGAGTTTGTGGGTTCGTATCCCACTGCCGGCAAACTGGTTCGAGCCCAGTGGATTTTAGTGGTATAAGTCTTGACGTGGGTCCAGCGTCGAGCAAAAATTAGGGAAGAGTGAAAAATGTATCATCCCCCAAAACCACCCCATTCACGCCGGTAACCAGGCCGGATGAGATCGGATATCTCGTGGGGTGGAGGGGGAAGGAACACACTCCCCAATCGGTAGGTCATAGAAAGCACGAAACCAAGGGTTGATAGCCCTTGGGGGGTGCTTCTAATTACTGAGGATCGTAGTTCGGAGCCCACGTTAAACCGTAGGTCCCCTCGGGAATGGCCCTGGCAGCGAACGAAGAGGAAAAAATTGGAAAAAAGCAAGCAAAGTAATAGACCCTAATATTAAGACAAAAAAGAACACAGTGTCATCAGTACTAAACTGTTTATTAAGTGGAAAATAAATTTTAGTGGTGGGTAAAAAATCAAAATTATCTTATGCAGCTGACATTTTCCATGTGGGCTAGAAACTGCATTTGAAAAAACTTTTTCTAATAACTTTTTTCTATATTTTCAGAAATAACCCCACTTTTGAATTGTTTTTTGGAAAAAATTAAAATTTGCCAGATAATGCGAATCATGTGACTACTATTTTTTTGCCTAATTTTCATCTCGATCGAAGCAGAAATTGATGCCAAAGTCAAATTTTGAATAAAGCTATTAATAAAAAAAAGTCCCATATTATGATGCGGACTTTACTGGTCACACTGTGTGGGTGTCAACTGTCGAACAGTGGCGTAACTAGCCCTCTGACCTGGGGGTGGCCCTGTTATTGTGATTTGAAGTGGCGGCTCGTGTAGAGGTGGAGAAATTTTTTTCTGGACCACGCCCAAATTTTAACAAATTTGGTCAATAATCAACAGTAATATCACAAGACCTCGTTTTTTATCGGTTAGATTTTTCAGCTGTCACGAAAACTTTTTTTGGAAATTTTTCGAGTTGAATTTGGACATGTTTATTCTGATTAGATCCGCGCCATATTTGAAACAAAATGTTTTTAGGAATCTTATCATATAATTTAAGATAATTAAAACAAATAATTTAATAAGGTTAGGTTTAGGTTCACGATTCCTTCCTCCAATGAACTACACAATATTGTTTTCAGTAAATTTAAAGATTAACTTGAAAAATATAATATTTAAAAATAATTCGATTAATCAATTTGTCGTTGACTTATCGTTCGAATTTGGGTGGTCTGGCAGAATAAATTTGTTTCTCGCGGATTCTGGGGGGGGGGGGGCACGAAGACCTATAGGGGGGGGGGGGGCTCCCTGGTCCTCCCTAGTTACGCCACTGCTGTCGAAACGCTTTGTTTTAAAAAAAAATTGACTCGTACGTCTCTGAAAGAAGTGATTTGCTACTCATGTGAACCATGAACCGAAACAGATAAAATTGTAAAACAAACACTACTAAAACGCATTTTGTCCATTTAAAGGTTTCGCTTCTATGCCGATGTACCCGCCGCTGACTCAAATGCATTAAAACAAAACTTACAGTAACCACTGCGCTCCATACCGAATCGCAATAATAATTACGGAATATAAGTTAGCTCCGCACAACTAAATTGAAACAATATATCTCCGTTGCTTGTAAGGTGGATAAAGTGACACCTTTAATCCTCTGCAAGCGTTGGTTGGCCACATTAAAACCCTTTTCAAGGTTTTGATTTGGCGCGAAGGCGATATATACGCTTAGTACACAAGTAACTGTCGGTGTATTTTTAAGGATAGATTGCAACTATGAGTTTTAATTGGGAATAACAACTTAAAGAAATGCATATGCGGTTTATATTTTTTTCATGGTAAAAAAAGTAATATAATATAGATAGAAATAGAGATAGAAATAGAATTTCCTCTTTTTAAAACAGATGACACATAATATTCGTCAATGACTCCCTGAACAGCCCTTCCAAAATTAGATAGTAATTATGCTTTTTAAATAATTGCAAGGTTCCGGAAGTTACCCCTGCATTCAAGCCAATTATAGATATTTTATACATGATTGACCTTGAGAACTGTGCCCTAAAATATTCTTAAATCACATTTTATTAACATCTTGGTGAAATTAATGTCGTTTTATCTTATTCAGAATCGATAAACCTTTAAGAGGGGAAAAAAATTGCTTTGTATTTTTTAATGATAACCAAATAACAAAAATCACCCAAACTTCTTATTGGTTAACGGGCAAATATTTTTTTTTCAGTTGCTTCTGTAATACCCTTGAAAATAATTGAAAAACAAACGGCTTGTTTGCCTGTATTCGCAAATAGTGAACAGAGAGAGACATTAATTAAAATTTGTCAAACAAAACGAGCATCGTTATAAACTTTGTGCCGCAACACAAAGGGCATCAAAATTATTGGCGCGAAAAACCGAAAATACACAGCAAAAGAAAACAATTGAAAGTGCAGTGATGAACACCATTTTAATTATTGTTTTGCTTAGTACGGGCTCCAAGGTAAATATTAGCGCAACATTCACATCGCATTGATGATTATGTGAATATAAGGGCGATTGCACAAACCACTGTTTGTGCCGACTCGGCAGACGCCGAATTAAACGAACAGAATTAAGGTGGGATTAACGACTTCATTTTCTAACTTTTAACTGTCGATTCGCATGCGCATTGCAGTGTTGTGTTGATCAGACCAGTTATTTTTATGCTTTTGGCATAAGAAGAAGAAAGACAGACAAATTCTGGAGTTGGTAGAGCAAGGCAGATGTTAGTCAGCCGGTCATAGTTCTGTTTACTTTCGTGTTTTGTGCAATTACGGAACCTTTCCTGTTGAAACAAACACATATTCTCTAGAATTCTTAGGAGATATGACATCTAGATAGACCAAAAAATATCGTATTACCAGTAAAAATTGTTGTTTTAACTTCAGTTCTGAAAATCGACCTATTTACTTTCAAGGATTTTAAGGTAAATTGTGGCAATTTTTGGTGGTTTCAAGGAACTGCTTTTTTTTAAGTTTCTGTGCAATTAATAAAAAAAACACCGGCATTCTATTCGTCAATGCTTCCCTGAACAGCCCTTCCAAAATTAGATCGGTAATAATTATTATTTTTTAAATAATTATTGTAAGGTTCCGGAAGTTACCCCTGCATTCAAGCCATTTATAGGTCTTTTATACGTGATTGACCTTGAGAACTGTGCAATTAAAAGCAATAAACTCTTTTTTAACCGCAAATCATAATCGTATTCTGACAAAACTAACTTTTTATCATATCGTAATTTTTTTAACGGTATCATCTGTAGGGTAAAAATAAAGTTTTTTACCCTATTTACCTAAAACTTCTAAATTTATTGTATTTAATATTTAATATTTAATGTTTAATATTATTATTGTTATAGATCACATTTTGTCATTGATTCAGGGTATACCCCATACCGGATGATATTATGTTATTAAACATAAACCTATAACAATAATAATAATAATACTAGAGGTAAGGTTAGTATTTATATGACTGATTTGTGTACATAGACCAGTATTTCCCAAATGGTGTTCCGCGGCACACTAGTGTACCGCGATGACGTGCTTGGTGTTCCGCCAAATATCTTACGTATAATATACTAAAAAAATATCCATTAACTTACCTTAAATCACGGGACTAAAGTAAACACCGTATTAACTAATTTGACTGGACTAGAACTAGATATTTATTTTGCTCGGTATCGCTAGCATTCGCAAAAACCTAATGACTTTTCTGGATTAAATTTTGAGGAACTTAGTGAAATAGGTTCAGATAGCCAATTAAAACAAAAATTTAAAGAAGTTCCTCTTATTACTTTCTGGGGAGATTTAGAAAACGAATATCCAGAACTTTTAAAACGTGCCATGCTTGTGATGTTGCCTTTTGTCACCACCTACCTGTGCGAATCAGGATTTTCCCATTATGTTTTTACAAAGACAAAATATAGAAATAGACTGAATGCTGCTCCTGATTTGCGTTTACAGTTGTCAACCATTAAGCCGGACATAAAAAAATCTGTAAGAATAAAAACAGATCACACTGTTCTCATTAGTTCTTTCTGCATTGATTAGTGATGTTTTCAGTTTTTTTTAAACTTTTTCATTATTTTAAATTTGTAAACAATATGTATTATACATATATGACTTGTTTTTTATTGCTTTTATTATTTTCATTTCATTTTTATATGAATGGAATATCGGAATAAATATTAAATATTTTAAGTAAATAAATCCAGTCATTTTGAGTAGGTATATAGAAAAATATAATGTAGTATTCCGGCATTCTTGTGTCAACTTGTAAGTGTTCCGCCGTCTATTTTAAATGGGAAACACTGACATAGACAATTAGAATAAAAGTTAAAGTTTAGTTAGAACCAATTTGAGACTGTATTATAGAGATGTAGTGCCAAGTGAATATACGTTTAATACATTCTCTATCTCATCATTATCCAATACCCGATAGTTCCAGTACATGGCGACCCTGCCAGAGAACTTATGTAGGTACCTACACATAATCATTTGAAAGTCGAATTCCCTTAAATAAAGAAGTGGCGTTTGTATTAAGAAATTATGTTTTTCTACGACGGTGCGTTTTAACACATTTTCCCGCACGCATTTTAGTTTTTAAAGTGTCACTTTCCCGCACTAGGGCGGAAAAGTAAATTTATGCTAATTTTGACCTTATTAGATCGTTTTTTTACCTAGGAAATACTTATTTATCAATGCTTTGGCGTAAACACTTTTGGTAAGATGCCAGCAGAAATTGCTGCATATTTGCGCCTACCTAACCCAGAACGTTATACAGGACACAGTTTCGGGCGTTCTTCGGCAACGTTCCTAGCAGACTCGGGTGAAGGGATGACCAACATAAAATGCCTCGGTGGCTAGACGTCTACTACTGTCGCTGAGAGCTATTTGGAGGACTCAGAGAATCAGAAGAAAAATATATCGAATAAAATTCTTTCATCTACAAATGATTTACAACCGTTGCCGTCACTGTCATCGTAATCTTTATGCGACCTGCAACCGATGCCATCCCAATCGACGTCGTCTTTATGCACTTACCAGTTTCCACCAAATAACTCCACTGGACCGGCAATTTTAAATAATTTACAGAATGCAACAAATTGTGTTTTTAATATTAACATTTATAATAATTAGTAGCTTAAATAAAATAATTTTTGAAAAATAAGTATGTACCTATACTTTTTTGTATATCTATACGGTCGTAGAAAAAATAATGTTCCTAAACACATGCGTAAACTGCCTTTCCGCACTTGTTAGGATAATAACCATTTTGTTTGTAACATAAATTGATAAAAGTCGAACAAGGATTGTTCGTTGACATCAAAAGAATAATAAAATCAAAAAAAAATTTGAGGAAAACAAAATGTAGAGAGGTTTTTTTGCCATTTCCTACACCCTATTCTGTAAATACAAAAATGTCGAATATATAAAAACCCGTTAAACTCATAAAAAGCTTTCGTTGACTTTTGCACTAAAACCGGAGTGACGAAATCCATTTTAATTGTTCCCTAGCTTTTAAATAAATCGAATCCAATTAAATGATTGTGTCGCGTTTCAATTAACGACTTTTGCTAGAATGTATCAAATTTCACATTCTAATGATCACGTTTAGGTCCACAAATTTGAAAATATATTAATATAATTCTGTGGATACTTGTGAACCACGATGCAAAACGACAAACGGTATTGTGAACATATCGTTAAAGCTGACAAGTCCTATACATAAAAAGTAAGGGAGGTTTTTTTTTCCGACTTATAAACTTGATATTATAAAACTTATTTTGTGACCGACTAACTACCCATCAGTGCTTGGAAAATGTTCATAATAAAAGTACATCGCGTATAAATCTGATACATACCCACCACGAGAAGGAGAAAGAGAAAAAAGAAGAAAAATAAAAAGACAAAGAAAAAAAAAAGAAAAAGAAAAAAAGGAATAAAAAAGAAAAAAAAATAGGAAAAAAAAAATTAAACATCAAAGTGTATTTTATTTTTATTTTCCATATATTGAGAACCAGTTAAAAAAGCTTTTTTCTGTGTTGCATGTTGTGTACATACTATTACAGTCCACTCCGTACTCTCCGGCTTTTTGTGCGTCTGCGTATGCTATGTCCAGCTCTGGGTCGGGACCATCTCTATTATCTGGACTAAAAGCAGGTCTTAAGAGTAAATAAATCAACGATAGAGAAATTAGCCAAATCATTGACCTTTTTCAACCTGTTGGGCTAAATTTTAGAAGCCAGAACGAGATAATAAAGCTGTACACAAATTATTGTAAAAGATTTAATTAAGGTATGGTTTGGCCCAATTGTAGTAAACATTTTAAAATAAGACTGTACTTACGATAGAAATGCGTGCAAAATTTGTCCTAAGAGACCACCATCGTCATCGAAATGAGTGTAACCAGCATTTTCACAAATTGTTTTTAATAGACATTCTCTGCCAGTGATACCCAAACTAAAAAAACAAAAAATGTATCACGTTGTTTGGATGCCTGCTTGAGCTGGTATTACATTTTTTTTTTTTTTGAAAATTGGATAAACTGTATTTATCTAGGTATACCATTATGTATACAGTGTGTACATGTAAATACATGGGGGCGTGTCCGAAAAACACTCGGACACGTCGATTGGTATTTCTAGTTACGCATTTGTTTCAATAAAAACTTTTTATACAGGATGTGTCATGTAACAGTGGCCAATATCAACTGTCTTATTTTAAATATAAAACTCTGTTTATTATTCAATTTTTGGATTCTTCAGGAAATTTTAGACATATTGAATGTACAATATCCTATATCTATCTTCAACTGTTTCGGAAATAATAAAATATTAAGTGTTTTCAGACTTGCAAAAGTTAACAACACACTCAAAAGCTAATAAGTAATTGGTACTGTTTTTTCGTGATAATGCAAAAACAAAAAAAAACATTATTGTTTGAGATGTTGAAAACGCTCGCCATGAACGTCTTGACAACATCCTAACCTTAAATGGAAATTTCTTCTGATGTTACTGAACATCTCAGGTGTGACCGATCTAATCGCAAGTGTTATTCGTCTTCTTAAGTCAGCTAAGTCGAGGGGTTTAGTTTTGTATACAATATTTTTGACATAACCCCATAAGAAGTCTAATGGCGTCAGATCAGGGGATCGTGCTGGCCATTCTATCAATCCACGCCTCCCTATACACCGATTTCGAAATACTCGGTTGAGGTACTACCAGACAATAATTTGATAATGGGCAGCATCTTGCTGAAACCATATCATATTCACTAAAAGTTGTGGGTTTGCTGTATGCAGTGCTTAATTATCAATTGCCATTAATGAAAAAGAGACCTATGATATGATTTCCAACTATTCCTGCCCTAACATATAATTAACCTATTCAGGATATTGCGTATGTTTTTCTCTAATCTAGTGAGAATTTTCCCTAGATCAATATCGGCAATTCCCATCTGAAAACTGCTAAACAACTGTTCTAATTGGACCACTTTGTTATCTAACATTGCCATAATTTGTTCACAAAAATACGTTCTCCTATCAAAATCGTCTTTCATGAGCTCATGAGTAGGTATCATTTTATAGGGATACATTTTATTTTCTTGTAATGTTCGCATAATCAATGAATAGCCAACATCGAACATTGAGGCTGTTTTTTGACTAGATGTATGTGGGTTTTCCTCAAACTCAAGCATAATATCTAATTCGGTATCATCACTTATTGCATTGGCAGTTACTTTTTTTATCTGCTTTACATGTCCAAGCTGGCGAAACTGCTTTTCTATTTTACTAATTTTCTCTTGCGTTATAGGGGGCAAATTTGGATATTTTTCATGAAATAAGCGAGCAACTTCCATTTGTGTCCGTGTTTTATCTCCATAACCAATCATCTGTAGAATTGTTATCTTGTGCATTTTTGTTAAATAAACCATTTTTCTGAAATGCAAACAACTATAACACTGTCATGCAGACAGACGACAATTTGCTAAGGTCAGGAGTTTTAAACAAAAGTAAACATAACAATTTATACGTTTTTTTTATTTCATATCAGTAAAAAGAAACGCTGAAATGAAATAAATCTGAAAACACTTAATATTTCCGAAACAGTTGAAGATAAGTATAGAATATTTACATGAAATATGTCTAGAATTTTTTGAGGAAGCCAAAAATTAAATAATATAAGTACGGAATGTTGCATTTAAAATAAGAAAGCCCCCATGTATATATTATCGAATTTATTCCATTTGGCTGATACCATCGTATATCGTTTTAACATACCCATCCAATAAATGTTCCAATCCCTTATAAAATACGGCTCTATCACTGACAACAGGTTCATCCATGTCCCTTCTGTCTCTGGACCGTCTCGATATTATATCAGGATAAGTCTGTACCGATGTGGTGTTATAGGGCATTGGATATTGAAACTGTAAATTCCATCCGACACCCATTTCTCTTTTAGGTGCTAATTTCCATGGAATTGCAAAACTGTATACTGTCTAGAACAAATAAAACAATAGTAAGAAGTTTTTGTTTAAAGGTTTTTCTAAACATGAGACCTTTTGAGTTACCTATTAAAGACATTAATTTTAGACTTTTTGATTAATCACGCGGTATTATACAGGGTGTCCGGAAATGATGAGCAAAAAATTTATGGGATAATTCTAGACCGAAAATAAATGCTATCTCTTCATATAACATTTTTTCGAAAATTGATTATTAACGAAGTTACAGGGTTTTAAAGTTAAATTTTATTTGCAGTTTTAAAATACTAAGTTACTAGAACAATAAATGAAACATTCAAATCAATCAAAGTGACGTCCGTCCTCATTAATGCATAAATTAATTCTTCCTAAAAAAATTCCGACAAACTCCATGGAATATTCCTTCCTTTGCTAAGCTATGTTTAGGGTTGAAAATAAATTAGAATGATTTTGTATTCATCACACGCAAGCAATGTTATTTTAGCGTTTTCCTCGAAAACGGTTAGATTTATCGAAACAAAAGTTATATCTTTTTTATGTCAAAAGTTTAGGAGAATAAAAATATTCCGTCAAAATGCGCATACAGTGTAGGACACAAAAGTTGGGACCATTCAAATTAAAGTATAGGCTTTTATGAGGCGCCCTCTACAAAATGGGAAAAAACGGTGGGCAAATTTGTATTCCTTATCCCGGAAAAGCCCCATATACGAGATTTCGTCAAAATATTATGAGCCTGGCAAAAGATAGTGCAAAAAAAAACTGCAAATAAAATTTAACTTTAACACCCTGTATCAATTTTCGAAAAAATGTTATAGGAAGAGATATTTATTTTTGGTCTAGAATTATCCTCTAAATTTTTTTCTTATCATTTCCAGACACCCTGTATAAATTAAAAACAAACACTCAAGGTAATAACCGGATCTTTACAAAGGTTGAAATACGGCACATTCTCTCCTATTTAATTACCTCTCGTAGAAATTGCCGTTTAGAAGATGCATACCTTAAAAGTTCCTCCAAATGGATAAACGAGAAAATATCGCTTTGCTCTGTGATGGTCATTCTCATCTGCCTCTATGTTATCGTTGCATGCAAGAAATACCAGCAGCCATACAAATTTCTAAAAATACAATATTTGTATAAACCATGTAAAAATACAATTAAAACCAGTTTAAATTACATAAGAATGAGCCTTTTCACTATAATTAATAACCGAATTCAGCATAATATTCAACATCCTGACTTAAAACCTGTTGATAATACATCCCAATAATAAAAATCTTCTTAAAGTACCACAAACCTTTCCTAGAAACAATTGAAAAGTCGCCGCGAAGGCAGAAAGTTTCAAAACAAGAGATCAGAGACATATAACGTCATTCCATTATCCACGCAATTCTTATGTTTGCCAGAGTCGTGAGATCGATTATGGTTATTTTTAAAGGGCACTTAAATTTAGCCAAAATATGCGCATATAATATATGCCTTTTATGCCCTTAAAATATGCAGTTATTTGCATTTTTTTTTCCAAATATGCATACTGGTATGCAATATTTCTTAATTTATTATAGTAAAATGAGGTAAAGAAACACATTGGGTTTTAAAAAATATTTTTATTTAAAAAAAATCCAAAAAAATAAATAATAGTAAACAATTTTTTTACCTAAAATTGTATAAAAGGCCTTTATTGCTAAATATTTTTAAATTTTTTAACTAAAAACGATTGTCTTCTATTAGTAAAAATATTTTTATACAAGGGGAAGCTTCTTTCAACATCTATTGAAGTAATCGGACATTACTACAACTTAGGTAGTAAAATATAAGGCCAAGATACAACTTCGTTGGATGGTTAACCCTCATAAATGCTTTTTACTGCAGTGAAGTATTTAATCCTTCATTCTTTTTTACAGTTACATCGATTTTGTTCCTTACTGGACCTCCTACTTTACCGGAAATGTTGTTACATTTAGCGGAAAAAGTTTCAACAATTCTAATAAATGAGTCTCTTAAACTTAAATTTCTACTCTCCAACGAGGATATTATGTCCGGTATAAAACCGAAATTACCCTTAATAAAAACAAGATCTTTAGCTACACTTGCACTTTTAAATAACTCTTTACTTTGCACAACACACTGCGAATCGTCATCTAAATCCAAAATTTAATAGCTTCAAAAGGAAATGTGTTAAAAAATTTATAAAAAAATATTTAAATGTAGCTTTTTGCTAAATAAAACATGTTACTACTTTTACTTTACTTATTATGTATTTATTTCAGACCTCAAAACAGTACATAATACTGGCACCAAGGCATTTAGTTACATTTTAACTATAACAATAATTATTTTAAAAAATATTGTAACAAAAAATAAAATTCAATAGGCATATGTAGCACCTATTACAAAAAAAAACAGTAATGAAAAACAAAAGTTGAATGAATGACGAAATGATAAATGAAATTATAAACTATTTTTAATATACTTTTTTAGGTTATGGCATACCTTTTTTAGTTTTCCCGAAAAAGTAATTTTGGGTATTTTATTAAAAGTCTGTACACTTCGGTAAATTGGAGAGTCCTGGCCCTTCTTTGTTCTTGCATGATTATTCCTAATGTCTAGATTTGATCTTGTGTTATACGCGTGATATTTATTGGTTTCTTTTATAATCACATTTGTTTTAATTAGACCGTATTTGAAACAATGTATTAATTTGCTTTGTTCTAGAAATTTTAATTGTCTGATGTTTAAGAATGGGAGTTGTTGATATAGTTCTTCACTGGGAGTTGACCACGCTAATGAGAATATTGTTTTTATTGCTTTATTTTGAGTTCTTTGTAATGTATTTAAAAGGTATTCACTAGCATTTCCCCAACAAGGGATTAGATACCTGAGATGCGATTCAATAAAACTGTTATAGAGTAAATACTTAGATTTTGTGTTTAATTGATGTGCACACCTTTTTATTGCGCCTATGCAAGGGACTATTTTTTGAATAACACTTTTAAGCATACCCTTCGGTTGTTGGATTCCATCCAAAGGAGAGCCGTTCGTCTAATCGGCGACCACGAGCTGACTAAGAACCTCGACAGCTTAGAACATCGAAGACAGGTTGGTGATTTGACTCTCTTCTACAGATATTTTCATGGCAAGTGTTCGACAGATATTGCCCGCTCGATTCCACCTAGAGTAACGCATAGCAGAAAGACACGACGAACCACTGCCGCCCATCCCTATGTGGTTCAACTTAGTACACCCCGAACATCATTGTTTCAGAACTCTTTCATTTGGAGGACGTCATCTTTGTGGAACGGCCTTTCTGAGACCGTGTTTCCAACCGAATATAACCTCCAACGATTCAAGAAAAACGTGAATCGCTTTCTTCGCACACGCACCGCTCCCAGAGCGCCTTAAAGGATTTTCCTATAGTGCTTGTGCTCGATCATAAAAAAAAAAAAAAAAAATGTGTTTCTCCCATGATAGCTTCCTTGTAATTAAGAGTCCAATATATTTGTATTCATACACTCTTTTTAACTACTAGGTACTAGTACGGAGTTCATTTTGATTTAAAATTTAATTATTTTTTTTTAAGTGTGTAATGTCATACTGCATTCTTCCTTCTAATTTGGGTATACTAAGCCAAGCCCTGGAAGTCGAACAGCACTCTGAACTCCACCACTGAGTTATCATACCAGGCTTCACAGTATTAATAAGAATAACAGGCAAAGCGTAAATCGTAAAGTTATCGTTGGAAAAAAAGCTTCAAAAGAAACTTTAATAAGATATTTCGAATGGTAAAAGCCTATCCGCATTTAATTTTTCAACGTCTGATCTAACATACAGTATCTTAATAAGGTTTCTTTGTAGATTTAAATTTAAAAGAAGGAACGTATTACGGGCGTCTTTGAATTCCTTTGTAACGCTGCGAAAACTAAATTAAGTTCTGCCCTTTTTTCGGTCGAATTTATTAAATTTTACAGTCGTGGACCGACCACGTTCGACGATATTATGATGAAGAAAATAAATTTATTATAGGTAATTAAAGTTAACTTTTCCTTAAAACAAAGCGTTTTGATAGAAGACCACGACATTTGACATTAACAGCTGATCTCGTTTCGTCGTTAAAGTTCCCAGATCAGCAGTGGGCCGTAGCAAGCTTACGCGTCAGATTGCGTCATATTATTTTCTGCCGATTTTGGTATTTTTTAAGTGTTTCTGTATCTATATGTTTTTTGTGTAGTGTGTGTTTTAAATATTTTACTTTTGGATTTTATATATTTCAGAGACAGATTTTCTTGGTGTTTATTATTTAAGCATTTTGGTTTACTCATCTATTATGAAATCAATAAACTGCCTAGTTACTCCATTTACTTATAGTTACATACCAGCGGGTCTGATGGGCAAATACAGCAACAGGAGATAGTAGACTTGAAAATATGTCATTTATGCTAAAGAACGCTCGTGTAATTTTGAATAAATAGGTTTCATTATGAAAGGTGTTTATTTAAATGTATCTTGCCATCTAGGATTTAAACGCAATTATCTCAAAACTAATTAGAATATCGAGATTATTGAAGAACAACTTTTTTACGTATAAAAGATCCCTCTTTCATAATTTGAGGTTAAGCGGTCAGAAATGTGGGAGAGAAAAAATATATGCGAGAATGATTAATAAATTGGTATTGTATAGCTGCATTCTCTAGTACATATCTTAAAACTCATTATGTAATCCTTCTTCTTGTCTTTAAAAACGTAACTACACCCAATTTAATTCATATCCGCTTAACATCAAATCATCGCCAATTGAATATAGTAAATATTTACTTGGATCACCCTGTATCTCTTTAACCATAGAATAAATGAAATTAAATTACACATTTTCAAGTCCACTGTATCCTGTTGCTGTATACCTTCTTAGTTACGGGACAACCTATATATATCCATATATAAAATTCCCACAAAAGTATAACAATACAAAAAGGATTGTCAATATTGTGTTTTAATTACACTTTTTCGTAGAAAACACACATTTAATATGGCGCTACTTAAAAAAAAATGTATCTGAAATAGAACATTGTCAAAACTAAGAAGTTTTACGTAGGTTGCGTTGAATCTTATTTTCCAAAAGTGGTGCAATTTACAAAATATGGGTAAAAAATCAAAATTATCTTATGCAGCTGAAATGTTACATGTGGGCTAGAAACTGCATTTAAAAAAACTTTTTCTAATAACTTTTTTCGATATTTTCAGAAATAACCCCACTTTTGAATTATTTTTTTGAAAAAATTAAAATTTGACAGATAATGCGAATCACGAGACTACTAATTTTTGCCTAATTTTCATCTCGATCGAAGCAGAACTTGAAGCCAAAGTCAAATTTCGAATAAAGCTATTAATAAAAAAAAATCCCATATGATTACTGATCACACTGTATAATCGAATAAATTGAATTATACATCCCTTGCTGTTGTTAATCAATTGAATTTTTACTGTAAGTATATCTGTTTTATTATTAATTAAAAACAAGCTAATAATGTTACGATTTTTATCAATAATTGTCCTCAAAACTATTTTAAAAATAAACACCCTACCATTTTTACCAGTATTGTCTTTAAATCACTTATATTTATCTTTTGTTCACTTTAAAGTAAACTTCAAATCAAACCTTAACAAAACTGCACTATGGCACACTTAAAAGTTGTGAGACTTTACCTTGTTAAACCGTTAGACGGTGTTTATACAAATCATTAGAGTCTTAATATAAGACCAAATATTGGATTTGGCGTAGAGAAGTAATGTTAAGCGAGCGGTCTTTGACACCATGTTTATTTAACCAATTTCGTTTAATACTAAAGAAACATACGTTTTAAAAAAAGGACTGTTTGTTGTTCCCCGTAATGGTAAATTAGGGGATGCGGTTAAAAAGGGACCAAGCGGAACGCATATTTGTACATAACACCCAGGATCGCCAATCGGCTTTCGCCCGAGCATGTCTGGTGAATGGCGGACTATATGACAAATCGGATGACAAATCGGTTGGGTTTGTTCGGTTTGTTCGGGTTTGTTCGGGTTTGTTCGGGTTTTTATATGATTTTCGTTCTATTTTATATTTCCTATTAAAATTATGTTAAGTATCTACTGTTCAGAAGAAAAATTGTACCTTAAAAATAATTTAAATTTATAATTGTCTGTTCAATATCGACTAAATTTGCGATTACGGGTGTTAGTTACCCAATCAATTTGTCATATCGTCTGCTATTTGCCAGAGGTGTTCGAGCGAGGGCCGATTGGCGATCCTGGGTGCTATATACAAATATGCAAGCGGAACAGAGGATGGTTGGTTCGTTGGTTAATGGTATAATGGTTAGGTCGCCGATACGATAATGCTGTCACAACCCTCTTAGTTAGATAATGAAGATTGTGATATTCTTCTTCTTTTAACCTCTGACAAATAACCAGTTAAAAACACCTTAAAGCATAGGGGAGACCTGAAATAGTTAAACAGGTAGTTTGGTCATACAGGGTGTTTCATTAAGGGTGGCCACCGGCCATATCTCGGAAACTACTAGACATAGAAACTCGAAGAAAAAAAATTATGATTAAAGCGGTCATGAGAAAATTCTGGAAATTACTTTTAAGTTCCTCATTTTGCCGCAAAGGGGCACAATTAACATTTTTTTTTTTAAATTCCAAATTTCTCCGAAAATTTCCCTATAAAGGTATAACTCTGATTACATCATCGAAAACCTTAGACAATTCTGCATCATTTTGACTTAAGGCTCATTGGCGTACCGACCTTGATAAGAGTGGGGGAAGCTATTGAATGTGTAAACATTAAAATCGCTGTAATTTCTAAACGACTTATCCGATTTTACTAAATTTAAGCTTGTTTGGAAGGGAAAGGTAAGTATCTTCAATCGCCGTATCCAACAGTACACGATAGTGTTTAATAAAATTGCTAGAGGGCGCAAGTTGTAATAATGAGGGTTTTTTCGATTTTATCCCGAAAATTCAAATCATACGGTAAAACTATGACATCATAATCGAAAAGTATATGAAATTTGCAAGAAAGATGTGAAGACCACAGTTCGTTCTAAACGACTTAACCGATTTTACTAAATTTAAGCTTGTTTGGAAGAGAAAGGTAAGTACCTTCAATTGCCGTATTCAATGGTACAAGATAGTTTCTAATAAAATTGCTAGAGTGCGCAATTTGTATTAAAAATTATTGTTTTGGCAATAACTCTGAAACGAACAAAGATATCGAACTGCGGTCTTCACATCTTTTCTTTCAAATTTCATCTACTTTTCGATTATGGTGCCATAGTTATACCGTATGATCTGAATTTTCGGGATAAAATCAAAAAAACTGTTATTATTACAAATTGCGCCCTCTAGCAATTTTATTAAACACTATCGTATACTGTTGGATACAGCAATTGAAGATACTTACCTTTCCCTTCTAAACAAGCTTAGAAGTAGTTTAGAAGTTAAAGCGATTTTAATGTTTACACATTCAATAGCTTCCCCCATTCTTATCAAGGTCGGTACGCCAATGAGCCTTAAACCAAAATGATGCAGAATTGTCTAAGCTTTTCGATGATGTAATCAGAGTTATACCCTAATATGGAAATTTTCGGAGAAATTTAGAATTAAAAAAAAAAATTAATTGTGGCCCCTTGCGGCGAAATGAGGAACTTGAAAGTAATTTCCAGAATTTTCTCATGACCGCTTTAATGATAATTTTTTCAAGTTTCTATGCCTAGTAGTTTCCGAGATATGGCCGATGGCCACCCTTAATGAAACACCCTGTATACACTTTATCGGGGCTTAGGACTGGTCCAAGATGTCACGATGAGTGTTTTTTGGACAAAGGATTTCAAGAAATAAAAATTTTTTAACTAACAATTTACATGTAGATTGCTGCTAGCGCCCTCTGCAATGTACCGGGTGATCAACTAAGAATGGCCGCCGGCTATATCTCAGAAACTACTAAACATAAAAACTTGGAAAAAAAAAATATTATTAAAGCGGTCATGAGAAAATTCTGGAAATTACTTTCAAGTTCCTCATTTCGCCGCAAGGGGGCACAATTGAAAATTATTTTTTTTAATTATAAATTTCTCTGAAAATTCCCATATTAAGGTATAACTCTGATTACATCATTGGAAAGCTTAAACAATTCTGCATCATTTTGGTTTAAGGCTCGTTGGCGTACCGATCTTGATAAGAGTGGGGGAAGCTATTGAAAGTGTAAACATTAAAATCGCTGTAACTTCTAAACGACTTATCCGATTTTACTAAATTTAAGCTTGTTTGGAAGAGAATGGTAAGTACCATCAATCGTCGTATCCAATGATACACAATAGTTTCTAATAAAATTGCTAGAGGGCGCAATTTTTAATAATAACAATTTTTTTTGATTTTATCCCAAAAATTCAAATCATACAGTTTACTTATGACATCATAATCGAAAAGTAGATAAAATTTGCAAGAAAAGATGTAAAAACCGCAGTTTGATATCTTTGTTCGTTTCAGAGTTATTGCCAAAACAATAATTTTTAATACAAATTGCGCCCTCTAGCAATTTTATTAGAAACGATTGTGTACCATTGGATATGGCAATTAAAGTTACTTATCTTTTTCTTCCAAACAAGCTTAAATTTAGGAAAATCGGATAAGTCGTTTAGAAGTTACAGCGATTTTAATGTTTACACATTCAATAGCTTCTCCCACTCTTATCAAGTGAACGTGTAAACAATAAAATCGCTGTAACTTCTAAACGCCTTATCCGATTTTACTAAATTTAAGCTTGTTTGGAAGAGAAAGGTAAGTAACTTTAATTGTCATATCCAATGGTACACAATCGTTTCTAATAAAATTGCTAGAGGGCGCAATTTGTATTAAAAATTATTGTTTTGGCAATAACTCTGAAACGAATAAAGATATCAAACTGCGGTTTTCACGTCTTTTCTTGTAAATTTCATCTACTTTCCGATTATGATGTCATACGTATACCGTATGATTTGAATTTTCGGGATAAAATCAAAAAAAATTGTTATTATTAAAAATTGCGCCCTCTAACAATTTTATTAGAAACTATCGTGTATCATTGGATACGACGATTGAAGGTACTTACCTTTCTCTTCCAAACAAGCTTAAATTTAGTAAAATCGGATAGGGCGTTTAGAAGTTACAGCGATTTGAATGTTTACACATTCAATAGCTTCTCCCACTCTTATCAAGGTCGGTACGTCAACGAGCCTTAAACCAAAATGATGCAGAATTGTCTAAGCTTTCCAAAGATGTAATCAGAGTTATACTTTAATATGGGAATTTTCGGAGAAATTTAAAATTTAAAAAAATTTCAATTGTGCCCCTTTGCGGCGAAATGAGGAACTTGAAAGTAATTTCCAGAATTTTCTCATGACCGCTTTAATTATAATTTTTTTTTCCCAAGTTTCTATGTTTAGTAGTTTCTGAGATATAGCCGGCGGCCATTCTTAGTTGACCACCCGGTACATCGACACTGTAATCGTATCTCGAATTCTTGTCATAAAAACAACCTTCTGTTTGAAATTTCGTTCCAATAGTGGTGTTATTAAGACAAATATATGCATAAAGGCCTTATAATAATATGGAACCTACCATCTTTTAAACTACGGTGAATTGGGCAAGATTCTTAAATTTTAGCCTCAGGAATTTGTTCGGGCGTTTTGTATATACCTTTTAGAGACATGCAGTGGATCGTAACCGAATTAAACGATAATAAAGAATTTTTTTTTAAAATCATCTATTTTAAACGATATCAAAATTTCATTTCATTTTTGCACGCCTCGCGGAATATGTTTTGTTAATTTACGATTTTTAAAGCCAATATTACAACTGAAACATAACTCATGTCAGTCATGTCAATGGGTTTATGATTTATACGTTCGGGGGCTTCGATCTATCTATCAGGTTGTGTTCCTTGTTTCGTGGTTTTGGGAAATCGATTTATCATTGTCTAAATAAAAGCACAATTATTTGTAATTCCGTTTTCGATGTAAACGTCAATGTTAATAATATCAGAGTTGATATGACTTCAAAGCACAGAAAAAAATATTTTTTTAAAACCGACCAGAAAATTTACACTTTCTGAACAATTTTTCATCTAGAAAATACGTTTTTCCGATCGCAAGATCGGAAAAGTGACATAAGAGACCGGAAAAATCTTTTCCGGACTCTAATGTCACTTTTCCGGTCTCTAATGTCACTGTCACCCTGTTTTTTGTTTTTCCAATCGCTCTTTGATAATACAAGATACCTTGATTTCGTTATTATGACAACAACATTTCGATGTATTGTCGAGTGACAGTTCGTTGATTTTTAATTTTGTTCTTTATGTCAAACTTGTTTCGCGTAGATTATAAAATATATCGAAGTGTCGGTCTTAAAAAAAATATTGTACGTCACGCAACCGAAAATTAGTGTTTTCCAGGTCTCTCCAAGCTTCCAGGACTCGCCTATGGCTCGCCCTGGAAATGCTTGTCTCGACCTGAAAAACACTACTTTCCAGTCTTGTAACGTAAATTACTATTTCGTAAACTTGAACTAGGATATCAGTAGGTGCATTAGGAAAAATCATTGCTTAGATTTTCATTGTGTTAAATAAATAGTAAAAAAATAAAAAAGTTATAATTTTATACTTTCCACAGATTTTTATTTTGACTCGGCATGTTTCGCAACGCAGTTGCTTCTTCAAAGGAGTACTTAAAAATGGTATTTTAAAAAGGTGTAACAATAAAATTGCAGGTAATTTTCAGGTTCTTTAAATTGTTGGAAAAACCAATAATAACGTTTACAGTGTAATTAAAGAGATTCAAAAGAGGTGATCCGTTTAAATCCAATTGATCATTAAGAAGAGTACCTATTGTTATTTTTAAGCCTATTTATTTCTAAGGATTCGAGCAAATTTAATTTTGTACTCTTGTTTTCAATATGCAAGATATCGTATAATAGTTATGATTAAATGTATGATTTACTTCTAACAGATGGTTAGAATAGTTAGAATCTGTTTTGTTTTTCATGAAACTAGCATAATCTTCATTCATCCGTTTTTCTAAGTTTCGGCTTGTTTGTCCGATATAATCTTTAGAACAATCATTATATTTTAATTTTTAAACACCAGATTTATTTCCTTTGTTCAATTTACTTTTATTATTTTTAATGTGTGTCCCTAGTATTAGTAGTTTTGAAAGCAATATTAATAGGACTCAAGTTTTTTTAAAAGTTTTTTATTTAAGGGCTAATCTGACCTATGTACGAAATAACTTTATAATTGTTTTTATCTTTATTTACTGTTGGAAAAACTAAGTTTATAGCCTTTTTGTATAATTTTTTATTTAGTATTTTATCTATTGTTATCGCGGAATAACCATTATTTACGGCAATTTGCTTAATAATATTTAATTCAGTTTGAAAATTAGTTTTGTTTAAAGGTAATAATATTACTAGTCGATGTATCATACTAAAGAAAGAAGCTAATTTATGTTGTACTGGATGGTAAGATGTGTTATGTATTTATAGTAGTATCAGTGTGAGTAGGTTTATGGTATATTGAAAAATCATGTTTATTTTAGGATTTTTTGATGGTTAGGTCTAAAAAGGTAATAGAATTATTGATTTATTTTTCAATTGTAAATTTTATATTCTTATGTATATTATTTATGAATTCTAAAAACTGATCTAATTGCCTTTCAGTACATATAAAACAAGCCAGTACATCGTTTACATATCTACCAATAAAGACATTTTTTCAACAAAGGATTTTTCGAAATAATAGATTCTATATTATCCATAAAGATTTCATCTAGGAGGAGACTTAAAGGGTTACCCATAATAAGACCTTCTTTACTAGTATAAAATTCGCCATTAAATTCGAAACAGTTTTGTTTCAAACAAACCTCTAAAGTGTTCCAAATTTCCTGTTCTTTAACAGGATTAACTTTATATTTTAATAACAATTTTTCGACTAGTTTTACAGAGTCTATTACAGGAATACTAGAGGGAATAAGTTACAGACGTCAAAGGAAACAAACTTAGCGTTATTCTTCAAATGTAGGTCCAATCTGATTTTATAAATCTTACTTAAAGTAAGTAATTATTTATAGATCTTTATCTCTATCTTACTTTCTTGTCACGCGTTTCATGCCATTTTCCATTTTATGGACAAACTTTGTTCAATGTAATAAAATTTCCGAGTCTATGTGAGATGTGATTGTGAACATTTCAACAAGTATAAAGTTGTCACATTATGTTAGCAATAACTTTTATAATCCTGTATGATATGCTAAACGAGTCTGTCAATAAAAGAAATGACGACGGAAACGTTAAGGGGCTCTAAAAATGTTTTTATCCGATTGTGTCAAAAAATTACGTTTTATAGATCAGATATTTGTACGAAAAGATAATCTTTTCAATAAGATATTGACTATTCTGCTGGTAGCTAGGTAACACTTTTCGTCCCAAGCCGAAAAATATTTTTCGGACGCTACCATTTTTTCAACAAACTGTTTATTTTATTTTCAATTATTTACAATATTATTTATATTAAATGTACAATTAGAACAATTTTGAACAAGAACAGGATGCTGTAAATTTGATTTTGAGGATGTGTTATTATTTTTGTTCTCCGTTATGATATTATTCTCCAACGTTGAACTCGATTGGAAGACGGATTGCAATACCTAAGTCGGTACTACTTGCAGTTCAGATTGTGGAATGCTGAATATTTTCTTGGTCAGCTCTAAATTATTGCTTAAGGAACCATCTATGTAGCCCTCGGCTACTCCAGAAGACTTCCAGCCTCGATGCCGTTTTAGAGGAGTTATGTCTGTTCCCGCATCTACAAGCAATGTGGCCGATGTTCTTCGGAAACGTCCAGTGAATTCCTTGGCATTCGGCCGTTTTAGGTAAGACGCTATTTTCTGAGGTATGGAGCCAAATTTGTGTATACCGACAACTGCTTATAGCATTTTCCATTGCGATAAAACACAAAAAATCGCCCATCACTCATATTTGTTGGAAGTAAAGCCATATGATTTCTATAATAATCTAGATATTCTCTTAAAATAATATTATAAAGTTATATTTACCTTCAACATAAAGTATTTGTCATCTGGAGCATGGCAAAGGAATTTTTGAAACTCTTTTTTGTTACGGTCTTTGATTTTTTTGGATAATAACCAACACTTTTTCGTTTCAATAATGCTCGTAATCTCACGTATTTTGATATATCAATGTCGTGTTTAATATTTACCACTGCACGTAGCATCGAATACTGCGACCACAAAGTAGATGACTTTACAGTTTTCGATAAATCCGCCATATACACTAAGAAGACGTTTTCCGAGAACGACTGTCTACTTTTTCTTGCCGGTATACTATAAATTTTTTTTAAAGTGTAACATAACTTCATTGGCAGTTTCTCGAATATCAGGTGGCGTACCTACTATAAGATCTTCACTATCATTTTCTATTTCCATTTTTGTGTTTTCTAGTTTTAAAACTATCGCCTGATTGACAAAACGGCAAATGATATTATTAACTTAAGTAATTATTATTTGTTATATCCATGGATATTCATATAACAGGTTTCATTGTTAGCCGACAAACATTAAAGCGACAAATTACCGTGCAAGATGAAATGTATTGGTTTACTTTATTGTTACATCTTTTTATAATCGGAACAAAACCACAATCGGATAAAAAAGATCGTATCTATGTCATACGGACGAGAAAATGTATTTTGGACTATGCGGGTTACCGGCCTCGGCTTTGCCTCGTCCGGTAATCTCCCGCATTACGTCCGAACTACTATTATTTATCCAATCTCAGTTTGAGGACATTCCATACGGCGGTAAACAGTCTCAAAGAGACCGACCACACAACCAGGGTTGTCAGATCTTTCTTCTTCAATTCTTTAAGTTTCTTTTATTAAAGATATTTCATTTATATCAGTATTCAATTGTTAGTCAGTAACTTTCTTTGAAAGCTAGTTTGCAAATATACTTTAAACCGAGGAGTTTTGAGAGTAACAGAAAAAAATAACAAGCCATTCATTGTTATAATAATACATTCTTTAGTCCTTAAGAAACATTATAACTGAAATCAAGACAAAAAGTGTTTTCAGTGTTTAAAAACAACTAATTAACAAACCCTTGTTTCTCGTATACCGGGTGTCCACGGAAGGTGGCTCGCCCCTCTAACTTTTTTGTTTTTCAAGATAATGAAATAAAATTCGGGGGATTTGTATACGACATAATACTGCATTTTTTGACAGGTGACTCAACATTAAGGAACTTCCGGTTTAACCGGAAGTGACATAAACTTTCGATTTTTAAATGGGACACCTGGTATATTTTTACTTTTTTTGACTCCATATGACATTCTAAATACAACGATGTGTCACTTGTCACTTTTTGTCATCAAGAAAATATTTTTTTTCCAAATTTATTGTTTTATCTAGAGGGCTATGAATACCTTAAAATCATTTATTTCAGTTATATAATCTTTAAGAATTGGTATTGGGAAATGATTTAATACTAAACTGATAACAAAATATTTTTTTTACACTTTAGAAATTTTTTTTAAAAGTCTTGGATTTGACTGTTTCTTGCACCGAACCTCCAATAAATACACAAATATAAAGCAACATTATTTCGATCGACATTTATTTATTGTGAAATACCATTATTTTTTAAATGAAAGCAACTCTGGAAACAATAAGACCATAGAAAAAAAAACAAATAATGTGATAAATATATAAAAAAACACCTTTTAGCAAAGAAAACTGATTAACATAAATAAAACTAGAAATCTTCAGTTTCAACTTCGTCATTGTCACTGTCAGGTTGTTCTTGTTGTTGTTCTTCATTAGTGTTTGCGACTCGGATTTGCTCGTAGTACCACTTATGTATTGGTGGTACAAACTGACGTTGCCTACGATCTAACGTAGGCAACGATACTGATCTGCCAAAGACATGACATTTGCTATTTTTTTGGGGTTTATTTTAAGTGGAAATGTGTTGTACAGTTTGGTATTTGGAAATACTAAAACTATGTTAGGTTTCTTAATGGCAAATGATGAATATATTGTAAGACCTGCTGTGGTACTACACTGTATTATGTTTTTTTTTTATATTCAATAAGGCGGTACTTGGAGACAGTAAATCTTTCTTTTTGTTGGTTACTGATAATTTTTTAAAAAATAGGTTTAAAGGTATTGAAAAAATCGAGAATCATATCCTGGGTAACGTCTATTACGCGAAATTGTTTTGACGTTTTCTTGACTAAATTCCTTCATTCAGAAGGTAAGTATACGATTTTGCCAATATTGTTGGTGGCAAGAAACAGTCATCTCCTGGAGTTGACCGATTCTTGCATCTAAGTATTGGTGCAGTCAACTTCTTCGCCTAAATATATACAGTAAGATTTGTCGGAGATGGCTGATTCTTCCACCAAAAGATGCGCAAACATTTCTTCTATATGATGCATATAATAACTCAATTTGGGTAAAAAGTGGAGTTGACCGGTTTTTATTAGAACTTTCCTAAAGTGAAGCATATTTTGAGAATAAATTTAGATTTAAATGCATCAAGTAGCCTGTGACCAGCAAAATTGATAAAACAAAATCATGCCTTGAAAAAAATTGAAATGCCAACAGCTTCTGCCAAAGTAAATTAGTTTGTTGTTTAAAAAACATGGAAAATAATATTCTTACAAGGAGTGAAAAAGTTGATAATATTATTAGTGTTTGGAGAATGTAGAAATAATTCAACCCATGCTGCACGACTTTACCCACAAAGATATTTTAATCGGCGTTATCCAACCCAGCACTATGAGGTACCCAAAACTGGTTCCGAAAATGCTAAAGCCTGACAATAATATCTACCATATCAACCTTTTCACTCCTTGTAAAACTGGTATTTTTCATGTTTTTTAAACAACAAACTAATTTACCTACTTTGGCAGAAGCTGTTGGCATTTCAATTTTCTTTAAGGCATGATTTTGTTTTATCAGTTTTGCTGGTCACAGGCTACTTGATGCATTTAAATCTAAATTTATTCTTAAAAGATGCTACATTTTAGGAAAGTTCTAAGTTAACTTTTTAACGTTTTTTAATGGTAGCTTTTCTAAAACCTAATAGGTAGTGTATGGTATCAAAATAATCGTAATAAAATCCTCTTTTTTCTTAACCCGACGAGCCACCATGTTGCCATTAAAAAAAAAATGAGTTATACAAATTTAAAGATTACATTTTACATAGCACATAGCATTGGACCAAAAATAGTAAAATTGTATTTTCCTCAAGATTAAAGAACTGAAATAAATGATTTTAAGGTATTCATAGCCCTCTAGATAAAACAATAAATTTGGAAAAAAAATATTTTCTTGGTGACAAAAAGTGACAAGTGACACATTGTTGTATTAAGAATGCTATATGGAGTCAAAAAAAGTAAAAATATACCAGGTGTCCCATTTAAAAATCGAAAGTTTATGTCACTTCCGGTTAAAACGGAAGTTCCATAATGTTGAGTCATCTGTCAAAAAATGCAGTTTTATGTCGTATACAAATCCCCCAAATTTTATTTCATTATCTTGAAAAACAAAAAAGTTAGAGGGGCGAGCCACCTTCCGTGGACACCCGGTATAGGTACTTACATTGTGCTTACAAATCCGAAAATTTTGAAGAATTGGCAACAGCATGTAATTTGTTGCGGTTGGAAGCGCCAGGATATAAGCTGAACCGGTACCCGGCCCGTCTGACGATCGATTCTGCCAGACAGAGATAGGCCAGTGACCGCCGATGGCGTGGAAGAGACGGAGATAAAATATACGTGGTTATGCCTTGATGAACGGGCCGGAGTCTGGTTGACGAGAATGAAGTTCTGGTAAAAAAATTAAAGCATTTTCTGAGCAGTGTCGTGCCGTGTCAGGTTTATTTTTCTGATTTTAGTTTTGTATATAGAATTTTTGAGTTGCCTTATATTTATTATTTTAATATAATATTATTATATATACAGTGGGTTTATAAAGTGTAGTATGTACAAACATCTAATGTAAAACAAACTTATAAGTGTGTATACGCATTTTAATTATTTGTTTGGGACGCCTATGGATAGGAAATGTCCACAGTTTAATGTCATTAAATTGACCTAAGAAACACTATATATTTTTCGTCCTTGTAACATAATATACTATTTTGAGAATGATAATTTTACTTCGCACCAACACATTTGATTGGGCTGAGCAACGACAACTTAATTCGCTAGAAAAATGAGTTTTTCCAACATTCAACAACTTTTATTGCGGAAATTTTAAGAACTTTTAAAAATGTTGTACGAGATTCACATCGTGTTATGGAAACCTTAAAATTTAATGGAAACTGTCAAAATGCGGCAAACAATGATAAATATATATTGAACACTGAATAATGGGATAGGTATATTCCATCTTAGTCTATTTACAATATAGGCCACTTTAGATTAGAAGTGACAGATTATAGAGTGCATTATGCAGTGCCGATAGGAACGGTAAAAAATTGTTAACATCAGTCGCTGATGGTAGGAAATTGGCTCTATCTTAAGAGGACGTCGTCGCTTTTACGCGCAACATGCATTTATTCCATTTACTCGAAACCCTCTAAACTTATCGAACTTATTTTAAGATATACTTGTTTATTTTGAAATAGTCAAGTAATTTTTGTACATTTGACTTTTGTACTACCGCGCGAGCAAAAATTATTTGCATCAAAGAGGGCCTTGCATCTAAGGACGTAATGCTTAGCCGTAGAGCTTAATACCTGTTGGGTGTCAGTAACTACCTCAATTAACAATCAATCAGTTATTCCGTCATATTTGACAGTCGTTACAAGTAATTTGATTCATCGCTAATTTTTCCAATTTCTTAAACAATTCACACAATTGGCTTTACGGAAAGTACAAAACATTCGTGGTTGAAGCGTATTTTCGAAACGGGGTTAGAGTAAATGATGAGTGGCAATACAATCCGAATTTGTGCATGGACGATTTTCACGAACATTTTACTAACGTTGCTTTTATTGCTGGGGATTTTTATCATTGGCTGAAAAGAACCGTGGCTGTGTTTAGGGAAACAGGCTCTATACAACACAAAAAGGTGCAGGAAGACAATCTGTAAGAACAGAAGAACTTGTTGCAAACGTTCGTGAAATAATGCAAAATACGCCAACAAATTGTATAAGACGCCTGTCCCAAAAAGTGGAAAGAACTTATGGAACATGCAGGACTATTCATAAGAAGCAGCTAAATTTATTTTCTTATAATGTGCAAGTATTCCATGAAATAGAAGCCGCAGATTTTGTAAGACGCAGGAATTACTCTCAATGGTTTACCCAAAATTTACTGGAAAGAATTGGTTTATTAGACCTGACTTTTTTTCGGATGAAGCCTGGTTCCACCTCTTCGGTTATGTGAATTCTCAGAATACACGCATGTGAAGCAGTGAAAATCCCCATTTTTTTTGTAGAATCCACATTGCACCCTCAAAAATTTGGTGTTTGGTTAGCTGTTTCCCGAAGAATTGTTAGTCCTATTTTTTTCCATGACACAGTTATAGCACAGCGGTATAGAGACAATATTTTGAATCCATTTGTGGAGCAATTACTTGACGACGAACAACAGGATGGTGCAACCGCCCATACAGCCGCCAAAACTATTAACTACTTACGCAATTTTTTCGGCGACAGATTGATCAGTTGTCGATTAGACATTGAATTCTCACCTAGATCACCTTGTTTAACGGTTATGGATTACTTCGCTTTTCCTCATTTAAAGAACACTATTTCAATTACACTTAAGGATTATCTAAGAATGTGGTAACATTTCTCCAGTGATGCTGGTCAACACTTTCGAAAATATGAAGAGACGTGTCAATTTATGCTTGGAGCACGGCGGTGGACAATTTCAGCAATTTATGTAATTATTTTTCTTTTTCTTTCTGTATATTCTTACTTTGTTAACTTTGTAAACAACAAAAATAAATTTTTCTCCAAATGACATTAAAAGCGGTCTTTTAATGACACCTTTTGAAAATGTCAGGTGTCATTAAAAATTAAAATTTAAAATGACAAGTAAACACAACAATTCAATAAATGTCATAAATAACATACATAAATATAAAAAATACGATTTTGCGTGAAATTGGAACAAATTTGGAGAAAAAATTATATGTTTTACTAGACAGAAAAGCAGATTTAATGCCTTGGCTGGTTTCCTTGCCTCGGCTGCGCCTCGTCTATGAAACACCAGCCGCGGCATTAAATCTTGTGCTTTTCTGCCTAGTGAAACAAATAACTATTGTATTTGTCTACTTATTTTATTACTCATTAGTTTGGCATATCATGTCATAATATGAATTTGACAAAATTTTAACCTAGATTTGGTTAGATATATCGTCCCCATATCATTGTGATCTAAACCAAACGTTTTTTAATCCAAGCCCTCTTTGATGCAAACCTACTACCTATCGGGTTTGCATTTGGATCGCCGTGTCTTATTGTTGTGTCGCTTGACGCGTGGATGTCATCATGACCAATGATCTGCTAGCTATAGATGCCGCACGCCATTCATAAACGCTATTTAAATCTGCTGCCAAAATCGTTTGTAGGAGAGAGGAGGTGAAGTCTTCCCCCCGGCCGGGAGTGGGGATTACGTTGCCGCCATTAGAATTTTACCTCGTTACTATGCGCTATCATATGGTCACAGCGGCGTCTCGTGTCAGGGTTCACAATAAAATATAATTATCCAATCTGAAATCAAATATTTTTTAACGTTTGAGAAAAAAGGGTTTGTAGAACAGTAAAGTTTAATGTATGAGAGAAAAAATGGTCCGCGGAGCATTAAAATTTAATTTAAGTTAATAACTATTTATTGTAATAATTATTATAAGAGAAACTTTGGATAGCTATAATTATAACATTTGGTGAACTGAGCTGACCTAAAAATAATTACACTATGTATACTTAAAACACGGTTTTTACGGTTTTATTGAAATTTAAAAGAAAAGCAAAGTTCCTTTTACGTTAGGTACTTTTTAATAGCGAAAAAGCACAACAATATTTTTTTCTTCCCCCTAGCCGCGCTCAAGCAGGATGCCTCTTTTTATTTCCCATCATGCCTACGAACTATACGAAGTTGTTCGCAAAGTTCCTTTAACATAGCTAAGCAAAGATATTTACTTAGCTTAGCTGTTTAAAAGCAGCAAATGGAAAGTAAAGTCAAAATTTTGAATACTCTCGCAAGATGGAGGTAAAGTCAAGTGACACTCTTTCAATTTTGCTCTATTAAACTTTTATAAGTTGGCATGAATTCCAGGATTGGACTTGAAAGTTTAACATGTGATACCTTCTAAAACAATTGATGCAATAGTCTCATCGGTTTTACCGCTTTAATATTTCCAAATAATAATAATAATTTATTTTGAAAGTTTTGTTCTATAAATATTATAATTTAAGGTAGGTAAAGTCGATTCAGCCAGTAAACCTGCAAGATGGCCGACCTGTCATATGACAAAAGTAATTGAAAATGCAAAAATCCATTTTATTTAGCTGGAATATGACTTTTGTCATATGACATGCCGGCCATCTTGCAGGTTTACTGGCTGAATCGACTTTACCTAATAATAAACATGAGTTTTTATATGGTTTAAAGATAAAGTGTCAAAATAGATTTAAAAACTATATTATATTACAATTACCTATTCAAACCTTGAAAATACTAAATTAACTGAAACGCAACTTTAAATAGGATTCTGTCACTCATATTTACAACAGAATTTTTTTTGTTTTATTTCTTCATATTATACCCAGAGAACTCAGAGCCAACTAATATTCTGTGATTATACCTATCTATAGGTAAAATACAATACCTACAGTTCAACATAAACTAATTGAATTCAGTCAGATATTACATTTTTACTGTCGAGGAAATCCCCATATATGACTTACATAAGGTACGTAGACCCAAAAGTGGTTTTTATGAAATTTGATGGTTATGATACAGTTACATTTTTAAATTTGTATGTGGGCTAACGTAAAGTTAAAAGCTTCAATTTAGCCAGGGATTTAATTTTTCTCTCAATGGAAACCCCAATTTAACAGTTTTTGACTTACGTAAGGTACGAAGACCCAAATACGGTTTTTATAGAATTTGTTGGTTATGATACAGTTACATTCCTAAACTTTTATGTGGGCTAACATAAAGTTAAAAGCTTCAATTTAGCCAGGGATTAATTTTTCTGTCAGTGAAAACTCTACTTTAACAGTTTTTGACTTATTACGTATAAGGTACGTATACCCAAAAGTGGTTTTTATGGAAATTCTTCTTTAAAATGCAATTTATTGATACGGTTATATTTCTAAACTTGTATGTCGGCTAACTTAATGTTAAAAAATTTAGAAATAAAACCAGCATATAATAATAATCATAGGTACCTAGGTAGGTATTTTATTCTCAAGTAACTATAGTTTATTACAGGAATTAACTTACATATCCAAGTAAAGTATTTTTAACAAATAATAAGTAGGTTCAAGAATTAACAACTTATTAAAACAAACATTATCTAGGTACTAGATACCTACATAAATATCTAATTCAAAAAAGTTTTCTTTAAGAGACCTGATTTGAGTACAACTAATAAATTTCACAAAGTCATAGTCTCACACGAATATTTATTTTCCAAACAGGTTAGGTACCTGAGCATCAGAACAAAATAAGCCTAACATTGGTCTGATGATGCTCAGGTATGAGCGAAACATGTAGGTAACCTGTTTGGAAAATAAATATTCGTGAGACTCTGACTGTAAATTATTATATTAATGTCCTATTCCATGAAACAAAATTATTATTTTTCCAAAATACGATATTTGTTGCCACATGCTTTTGAATAATGGGCTAAAAATAATAATATAGTGGCCGGCTAAAATTTGGCCGCATATGGAAAACTTACACAAGTATTTTGTCTGGTACCTACAACATATTATGAAATCCCATGCAAAATTGAAGAGTTAAAGGCACGAACCCACGAACGTCATAAATGACGTTTATGGTTAAAGGTGATCAAATAGTGGCTTCCTTGTTTATTTTAGACTAAGAGTGTATCTGAGTTGTTTAAAGAATTCAATAAGCCAAACCATTTGCAAAAGTTATACCTATACAGTCTATCCATAATGTTCCTTAAATAAATAATACGTTTAATAAAATAAAAATGTAAAGTTTTAATTATTTTTCCCCACCTACCCACGCCTATGAATAGTTAAACCTAACCTACAAATAACCCAACTTTTTATGTACTCACCTATGAATAGTAACTGCAGAATTATTATTATTATATTTCGCAGTCTTGCACACTTCAAACCTGTGACCCATATTAATTAGTCTTGAAAAAAATATCACAAAACACTAACAACACAGCAATTAATACACAAAACCGATAAACCGAAACAAATTTCAAACAACTTTCGAACGAAGAACGACCAAACTAAACCCTTAATTTCTCTGTGGACCATACGTCAAAGAAATTATGAATGAAAAAAGGCAGGCTCTCTTCTGACCAATAGGAACGCAACGTCTTCTGTGTTTGCCAAACTGCATAATTTTTAAGGGAAATGTCTATGGGTTTTTAGACAAAGATTTAAATTTACCACATAACGTCATATTTTTTTCTCTTCTGGAAGGTAAAACCTGTAGATTTATGGCTTTAGGGATGAATAATATGTAAAATTATTAAATAAGTGTTGTTATTATTACTTTTAAAATATTGTTATAGCCGTAATTTATATATTGGTACTCTAAGAGTGTTAATACCTACTTTTAAGAGGTACGTTTGGCAAACAAAGTGGAGGGGCGCAATTTGCCACAAAAGTTACTTCAGAATGGTATACGATTTTGGCAATAGGTTCGTTTGTTATTGCTTCATCTATAGCTAGCAGATCATTGGTCTAGCTAGCAGATCATTGATCATGACAACTAATACTTCTTGACTTCACGACCCGTTTTTACCCGCTTGTGATAATTTGAATTTTGGGGCATTTTTAAATCTTGCTAGCGGTCTTTTGGGACGAAATATGTTGTTTTTTTTGCTGCCATATGTTTTATGACGATATATACTTATGATTTATAGAATTTTTTTACCATTTAAAATTTTTGTCAAGTTCCCTATTTACAAGCAAGTGCAGATAACATACCGGGAGCAATAAAAATTCATGATGGGCCTCCAGAACATCAGCCGCGAAAAATTGTTATTGAAACCTGACGAGCTGGAAAATTTAGCACATTTTTCGAGCGTTTTTTCCACCCTTAAAGTATTACGCGCCCTTCCAATTTGTCGAAAATGTGGCCAATAAAATTACCGACGCCTGTGCAAAACAAATTTCAGATGATATTTCAGTTAAGTAAAGAAGTTTGTTCAACTTTTATTAAGTAATTTGATACGACTTGGAGACTTTATTAACCCCAAAATAATTGGGGATCTTTCCGTTTAGGCTTGAAAATTGAAAAAGGTGTCTCATTTCTTTTAAGTTTCGCGCCGTTGAAATAAGCATGGATTTATTTATTTTGGGATTGGATATTAGCTTTTTTTGTTAGTATTTAATTATTAGTGCAAATATACCGATTTCTAGTTGAAGCTGACAGATAGACAACTTAATTTTCGTCCACCATTAGCGTGCTGCATTCTCATAATTGATATACTTGATTTTCAGCTATGCCACTGAACAAAGTTATTTACAATTTTAGTTTTTGTAAAATATTTACATTTTTACACATTAACTAAAATCCTGAAATCTCTGGCAACTGGCGACGATATTTCACGCAGAGGTCTACGCCATTGAAATGTGTGTTGATAGATCTGGCAGTATACAGGGTGGTCCAACGAAAACTTGCCACCTCGATTTTCCTGCTATAAAATGAAAATGTGTACTTAACAGTTTCCGAGATAATGACTCTTGAAAAATGACATTTTTAAACTTTGACAGCGTCTAGCTTTCTAACTGTACGTCTTAGGGCAAAACGGCTTACATGTCCCTAACTTCGATTTTTATTATCTTTCCAATAGTGTAAATTTCTGGTTAAACCGGAAGTACTATATTTCTTACATCCGGTTTAACCAAAAGTTGACACTATTGGGAAGATAATAAAAATCGAAGATAAGGACATGTAAGCCGTTTTGCTCTAAGACGTACAGTTAGAAAGCTAGACGCTGTCGAAGTTCAAAAATGTAATTTTTCAAGAGTCAATATCTCGGAAACTGTTAAGTATAGACTAATAATGCTTTTATTAAAAAATGTTCAGAATTTTATGCAGAATCCAAAAAAACGATATGGAACTATCGCAAAGCTTTATCCGACTTAACCCTAACAACAAAATTACCTTAGTGTCGATTCCAGAACACATGGGTCTAGCTAGAGCGTAATGATGCCACTGATAAACTCACGAAGAGTAGAACAGCGTCGAAATTCATGATACCCAAGCCGGCAATAAGTATATCTCATACTACAGCCAAGAGATCAATTTTGACTGAAGCAACAGACAAGTGGAAAAGGCATTGGGAACTAGGTGGTTCTTTAAGGCATTCGTAAGTAGCCATATAAATCAACAGTAAATTAACAAACTACTACAGCTCAACAGATCGTGCCTAAAAGCGCTAGCGGAATAGTATACCCGCCACTGCAGATTTAGAATATAATTATAGATGAAGAGGAGGTCGCATGGATCAAGGAAGCTAAGTACTCAGGAATAACCCTAGACTCCGGTCTAACATGGGATGGGATCAAGAAAGTAATTAAGAAGACAAAGCCAGGTATGGGCAGACTGTACCCCCTGAAAGATCCAAAGAGTACAATGGGGCTTAAATCCAAGCGACAAATGATAAAAGCAGAGCCAGAAAGGAACTGAGGTAAAGCGGTTAAACAATTAAACGTGGTTAGGCAGTTTATTCCCCCCGTATTAAGACTTTTAAACAATCAATGTTATCGCTAAGGCCTGTTGTCCTGGGCTTCGGAAAGATTATTATTTACTTATCCGGGCAAGTCTTGGCAAAACTGACATCGGATAATGCTTTATCTGTGATTTATCGCCCAGCCAGTTTCCCAAAAGCACAAATCAAACTCGAGGTGTAGATTTATGTTTCCAATATCGTACGTCTTCATTACAAGTTCGTTCGGTGGACCGAGGTGCAGGTTAAGTTCGGTCGTAACACTCTTATAGATAAAGGGATGTAGAAGAAATACCATAATATCTTGCGACAACGATCGATGCGGCATACAAAATAGTTTATTCCATCTAGTTATTGTACAGGAGTTTAAAAGTCTGGAACTATTTCAAAACTACTGAATATCATTTTTTGGAATTTGTCACATTCATAAAGGGTGTCCGGAAGTGATGAGCGAACAATTTAGGGGATAATTCTAGATTCTAGACCGAAAATAAATGCTATCTCTTCCTACCGTGCGAGCAAAAATTATTTGCATCAAAGAGGGCCTTGCATCTAAGGACGTAATGCTTAGCCGTAAAGTTTAATACCTGTTGGGTGTCAGTAACTACCTGAATTAACAATCAATCAGTGATTCCGTCATTTTTGACAGTCGTTACAAGTCATTTGATTAATCGTTAATTTTTCCATTTCCTTGAACAATTCACACAATGGGCTTTACGGAACAGCACAAAACATTCATGGTTGAAGCGTTTTTTCGAAACAAGGTTAGAGTAAATGGTGAGTGGCAATACAATCTGGGTTTGTACATGGACGATTTTCACCGAACATTTTCCTAACGTTGCTTTTATTGCTGGGGATTTTTATCATTGCCTGAAAAGAACCGTAGCTGTGTTTAGGGAAACAGGTTCTATACAACACAAAAAAGGAGCAGGGAGACCATCTGTAAGAACAGAAGAACTTGTTGCAAACGTCCGTAAAATAATGCAAAATATGTCAACAAATTGTATAAATAAGACGCCTGCACCAAGAAGTGGGAATTCTTATGGAACATGCAGGACTATTCTTAAGAAGCAGCTAAATTTATTTCCTTATAAAGTGCAAGTATTCCAAGAAATACAAGCCACAAATTTTGAAAGACGCAGGAATTACTTTCAATGGTTTATCCAAAATTTATTGGAAAGAAATGATTTATTAGACCTAACATTTGTTTTGGATGAAGCCTGGTTCCACCTCTCCGGTTGTGTGAATTCTCAGAATACATGTAATTATTTTTTTTTCTTTTTGTATATTCTTACTTTGTTAATTTTGAAAAACAACAAAAATAAATTTGTACTTGTCTATTTATTTCATTACTCATTAGTTTGGCATATCATGTCATAATATGAATTTGACAAAATTTTAACCCATATTTGGTTAGATACATCGTCCCGATATCATTGTCATCTAAACCAAGCCCTACGTTTTTTAATCCAAGTCCTCTTTGATGCAAATAATTTTTGCTCGCACGGTATAACATTTTTTCGAAAATTGATTATTAACAGAGTTACAGGGTTGTCGTGTCGAACGCTTTTAATCACGTGTGCATGTGTCCTTAATTTGCTTACGGTTTTTCACCGAGGTACGAACAAAGCTATTGTGAAACCCTAAAATAAGTAAATTTAAACAATGATCCCTTAAAAATCATGGCTTCAATTCGTCTCTTAATTGTAAGGAATTTAACTTTTCAGAAAAATAATTGTTACAAAAGTCATTAGAGTCAATTTTCGCTAAGTTAGTCGTCTTAATGGAAAGGGTGCCAAAAGTAATAGAACGGCCCTCAGTATAATTTCCTTTCTAACCCAATTTTAAACAGAGGAAATGTGTTTTACTGTATAATTTTATCGTGTTAAGGAGAATGGGTATTATCTTTTAAGAAGAACAGATTGGCATTTATCAAAAAATCCCGGATTAGTATTTAACATTATGTGGGCCACTGTCTGCACCATTAAATCGCTATTTGGTTTAGGAGCTGATCATAGACATTTACCTTTAGATATGAACAGATTATCTCGTGAGCAAACAAAAGTTACGTTTTATGGGTGAAAAAATATGTCCGAGTGCATGGCTTACCGGTCAGATGCCATCTCTCCCAGCAGAATTAGGGATAATATGCACAAACCTCTTGTTATCGGCCTGTCCTTCTTTGGCGACATGCCCAAAATACACTCCAGAACCGGCTCGGCGCCATTTTTGTTGTTGTGTTTTAAGTTTTCTCTGTGGATTCCTTGTTGTTTATTGTGGGTGTTTAGTATTTATGGATTTCTAGTTTTTATGTAGTTTAGTTAATTGTGTTTGTGCTTTTAGTGACTCGGATATTTGGATTGGAATATAAACATTGACTAGCAAAAACCGTTGTATGATTTTATTATGCCCAAATAAGGGTAAAATACCTGGTATTTCGTATTTTCAGTAAGTATGGAGTAGTAATGTATCTTGAAATACAGTGTGACCAGTAAAGTCCGCATCATAGGGAATTTTTTTTTATAAAACTTTATTCGAAATTTGACTTTGGCATCAAGTTCTGCTTCGATCGAGATGAAAATTAAGCAAAAAAATAGTAGTCACATGATTCGCATTATTTGTCAAATTTTAATTATTTCCAAAAAATAATTCAAAAGTGGGGTTATTTCTGAAAGTATCGGAAAAAGTTATATAAAAAAGTTTTTTTTTAATGCAGTTTCTAGCCCACATGCAAAATTTTAGCTGCATAGGATAAATTGGTTTAGGCTTCCAACCGACGACGGCCATTAGACCAGAATCATGACTACACCAGTTCTGCATACTATAGGATACTTTTGATTTTTTACCCGTATTTTGTAAATTGCACCACTTTTGCAAAATAAGACTCGACGCAACCTACATAAAATTTCTTAGTTTTGACAATGCTTTATTTCAGATACATTTTCTTTAAAGTATATATTAAATGTGTATTTTTCTACAAAATCAAAATTAAGCTATGAAAATTTGGTCGCATGTGATGCAAAGTTTATTTGTTTTTGACCCTGTATAAGGTAACTTCATAAAATAAGTATTTTTGAAAACGTAGTTTGTGTCTAAAAGTAATACACCTTAATATTAAGACAAAAAAGAACGCAGTGTCATCAGTAAAGTGTTCATTAAGTGGAAAATATCCTATGCAGCTGAAATTTTACATGTGGGCTAGAAACTGCATTTAAAAAAACTTTTTTCGATATTTTTTAGAAATAACCCCACTTTTGAATTATTTTTTGGAAAAAATTAAAATTTGACAGATAATGCGAATCACGTGACTACTATTTTTTGCTTAATTTTCATCTCGATCGAAGCAGAACTTGATGCCAAAGTCAAATTTTGAATAAAGCTATTAATTAAAAAAAAAATCCCATATGATGCTGACTTTACTGGTGACACTGTATGTAATGTTAAAAAAAACAATTTGTCGAGCTTTGTGATTTAAAAATCTTGTTTCGTTCTTTTAGTTCCAATTATCTTATTCGTCTTTACTTTTTTATAAGTTATGAGGGTCTATTTATAAAGAGAAATTGTAATGATAGCTTTATTTAATTTATAGCTATTTTAATATGTATAGTACTGACTTATAAACGTTATAAATCTTTATTATTAGCTAGACGGCCTTCCCTGAAGTTCCTATGTTCCTTTGAACTGAAATATGGTTAGCGTGGTTGAGATTTAACGATTTAATGCTAGCCTAACTATTTATTGATAGAAAATTACCATTTTCTTAAGGTTCGCGCCAATGAAACAGTACACTGTAATTACCTAATTACCAAATACTTTAAACGATTAAAAATGTATTTTTTAACATAGCGCCTATGAAAAGTAAGGTGTGTAATATCCGAGGATATTTTATTTAGCCCGCGAATATCATCCTGGGTAATATTCCTCCATTTTTCCTAAAGTGACATACGAAGCTCAGTTAATGTCGCTGGTGCCACTTTTCAGCCTCTAATGCGGCTTCCTAGTATATCCCATACATGCTCTATAGGATTTAAATCCGGAGAACATGCTGGTCAATTCATTTTTTCAATGCCAACTTCTGTCAAATATTCAGTAACGCACATTGCTGCATGTGGCCGGGCAATATCTTGTAACAAGATAAAACTCTCTCCGATAAATGCAGGAAATGGAACTACATGATTTGCCAATACTTCCTCAATATACCTCAGTGCTGTCAGCGATCCTTCATCAATAAATACTAATTCAGTACAAGCCTCCCTTGATATTCCTGCACAAACCATCACAGAACTTCCCTTATAGCTATGCCGAGGGCTGAACGTACATTCAGCAAATCGTTCTACTCTTCGCTTCCATACATGCTCTCTCCCATTTGGTGAGTGTAGACAGAATCTAGACTCATCAATAAAGAGTACACTGCTCCATTGTGCCAAATTCCAATCTAAATATTTACCATTAAACTGTAATCTTGCTACTCTCATGACGCGGTAGTAATTTAGGTCCAGTTGCTGGTCTGCGTGAGTTTAAAACACCTTCGTGTAATCTTCGACGAACTGTTCAAGAACTGACATTTTCAATTCGAACCTCTTAAAGTTGAGATATCGTATGTACTGACATCAAACGACGATTCCGAAGAGTTTTAAATACAAGGAATCGGTCACCAATAGCTTTAGTTTTGCGTTTCCTAAATTAGTGACATCATCAAGATCATTTTGCATTTGGGTGAGAACAAATGCACGTATTATCATGAACCAAAAACCAAGACGCAAAGAATATTTCTGGCTTAATAGAAACTGATATTTTGAAGTAATTTTGCTTCTTAATTTTTCCACAGGGTGTTTTGATACTATGCAAAAAAAAAATTTCGATTATTCTTGCATAATATGTCAAAAAGGTAATTTCTCTTAAAATTTGTATAAGCATATTAAAACTAATAAATGTCACAAAATCACTTAAATCGGAGAAAAAATAAAAAAGTTATAAATCCCTCAACTTAATCCAAATTTTATGATGCCCGTTTTTTTTGCACGGGAATGTATATACAGGGTATTTGGGGAGGAAAGGGCAATATTTTGGGAATGTGTTCAGAGGGAGAAAATAAGAGAAATAAACCCATATGTTTTAGTTCGATTCTCAACCATTTCTGAAATAATTGGTCCTGAATTTTTTTTATATTGAAATAATGAAGAAGTGATATTCGTTACAATAACCATACACGAATATTAAGTCGGCATACTCCCTGTGACTGAATGTAATTGTAAGTATGAAAATCTTGATTCAAGTCGATACGCTCAATATGAAGCTGCTGATAACTGCTATGCATGTCAAAACTATTAATCAAAATGTGTCGGACGTTTAAAACGAAAGCTTTCTTCATTATTTCAATATTATAGACGAAGACTTAAACTTTCAAAAACATATAGGACACATTCAACATAAACTAGCCAGTGCTTGTGGTGCAATAAAAAGTTGCATCAATAATGTTCCAGGCGCGATGAAAATTGCGGTATACGATGCCATCTTTAAATCTCACTTGCAATACCTTTGTACAATTTGGGCGGCAGCAGCAACTACATCATTGAATAGAATTCAAAGACTTCAAAATCGTGTGATTAAATATATACGGAAACTTCCCCGTTTACATCCTACAAGTGAACTATACAAAAACTCAAGATTTCTTAAGGTTGACCAAATCATGAGGCTAGAGGAGTGTAAATTAATTCAACGAATTTTAAACAAACAGATAAAGACCAAAGTTATTATACAAAGGAATAGTGACATCCACAATTTCGGTACAAGGTTACATGATCAACTTCATGTTCCAAGGACAAGGACTAATCTAGGACTAAATAGTGTAGTGAACAGAGCTTTAAGGACGTATAATAGACTACCAGAGCATATTAAAACCATAAAGAACCCTTATATTTTTTCAAAAAAAGTTAAAGTATTTTATGCTTCTGAGAACTAGTTAGAATTGCCTTATATCTCATCTAATTGATTCATTATTATGGTTAATACTTCTATTTTTTGTTGTATATTTTCGAGTTTATTTTTATGTTTATTTTTATATTTGTTGCAGCGGCTGTAATGACAGCGACATAACATGTACTGTTGCCCATGCATAAATAAATAATTTGTATTATAGCTAAGTAGGACTTGTTACCAGTCATATAAATTTGTACTGATTTAAGTTCACTAATAAATGGTTGTTAAAAAAAAAAATTAAAATCAATTATTTCAGAAATGGTTGAGAATCAAACTAAATCATATGGGTTTATTTCTCTTATTTTCACCCTCTGAACCCATTTCCAAAATATTGCCCTTTCCTCCCCAAACACCCTGTATATTTTTTAATTTCTTGTACCCACTTATATTAAGTTAACAGAAGTATATAAATGATATTTAAATAGAGGGTTATGCATAATACAAGACACCGTCTACTTATTAAACATTATTCCGTTACAGAAATGCATAACGGTGCAATAAAGCTACTCCATTGGCGAAACAAAACTGCATTTCCTATAATTTATAGCTAATTTATTATGTATTAGACTTCCCATTGAATGAAATGAATCTTTTAGCAGCAAGGCTTTGTCGAGTTTCCGTTTTCATTTGGAAGGTTATTGCAATGTGCACGGTGAAGATTTTAAACACCAGTTAAATAGGCGTGATTTATTGTTAACTTTAGAATTCATTAACTTTTTTTTAAATCAATCGAAAGTTTGCCGTGTTGAAAGATCAGTAAAATGGCCCATGACAAAGTTGTTGATTAGGTTAGGTTAGGTTAGAGTGGCAGACCTCTGGCATTGACCAAACAGTGACACGTAGTCCTATAGGACCGTTGTGGTACCAACCACACGTGTTCCGCGGAACCTATCCGCATCAGCTTCCCGATGGTTAAGGCGACGTGACGTGGATCGTAGAAGAATCTTGACAGCTCATTCAAACCAGCCACTGCTGGACTCAGTGTTGCCAAAACTCATGATTAATCGTGAGATTACACGATTTTGGGAATTATTTCACGATTTCACGAATCACGTCGCATTTCTCACGATTTTTTATTGTATGTCAAACATACTACATTTTTTAATATTACATAATACCGCAAGTTTTTTTTTACTTTTTAAGTTTTTAGAAATGTGTTTGGTTTATAAATACAGAAAATAAATATATATGTGTTGTTTATAACTCATTCTTTTCTTTACACTACTTTAACCCCTTTTAAAGAATTTTTTTAAATATTAAGAATCTCACGATTTTAAGTATCCGATTCTTACGATTTATCATAAAACATTTTGGCAACACTGGCTGGACTGCTGCCACTTAGTGAGTCGACCAGTGTTGCCAACCGTACGATAATTACCGTACATATACGGTAATATGTACCAAGATACGGTATACGGTAATAAGGTCATTACCGTA
Source organism: Polydrusus pterygomalis (assembly GCA_963969555.1). Classification (NCBI taxonomy): domain Eukaryota; kingdom Metazoa; phylum Arthropoda; class Insecta; order Coleoptera; family Curculionidae; genus Polydrusus; species Polydrusus pterygomalis. The sequence continues at coordinate 17,709,090 of OZ018383.1, forward strand.
CGCAAATGTACGGTAATTTAAAGGATTGAAAAAATTGGAGTCACTCAAGACTCTCGAGATAAGATAAAAAGGATCGCCAATGCAAATTCGTGCAATAATTAATTTTGCATTTTGACGTACCAGAACTATCTAGAAATCGATAACTTTGGCAACAGCGCAGAGCGCGCATGGCAAATGTTATGAACCGACAACACTGCCAAACGTCAAAATAAGGATTTGCTTGTTTGTTTACAACCACGATTCCTAGTTCCGACGGCGGCCGGCCGTCTGTTTGGGATTTCCCGGAATATCTTGATCATCAAGATTATATATAAATATTTATATAAAACCAGTAGCCACGGAAATATAGCATTCTTTTACCATGTGGAAAGAAAAGGATACTTTTAAACGGTATTTAAAATAATGTACGGTAATTTGGCGAAAAATACGGTAATTTTGGATTGCCGGCAGCGATGGGCGGATCGGATCTGAGCCGGATCGGTGAGTCGGATCTTAAGAAAGATTCATACTGATCCGACTCTCAAAATAAAATAGACGGATCACGGATCTGACGGATCTATTTGATTTGATTGTCCACCGCTAGGTTCACGTTCGGCGTAGGGGTAGAATTCACTGCTACGGCGCACGGCGCCACGAGCTGCGATGCGATGGAGATCGGCTCGTGGCTCTCGGATCGGATCCGTTAAAAGATTTTTTAAGTCGTTCCGATGCCTGACATGCGGGTCGCAGCGTTGGAAAAGAAAACGAAGCGTGGCGATTTATTACTGTTGTGTTTATTGTATTGTGGGTTGCGTCACTTATTTCTTGATGATTTCATAGAGTCTGGAATATAAGTTTTTTCTATGAAACCACCATATTAAAGAATCTTCGTATCTTTTAATAAGCGGTTCATTTAAATGTTTGTCCATTTCTGTAATCACTGGGGGTTCTTATTTTTTCTCGTATTTTTTGAATAATGTTAAATGGCGCTACCGCGTAAGATCGTTTAAAATAATGATCAATGACACGGATCGTGACTCAGAATAACCGAGCCGAGAACCGATAAGATTTTCTTTATAATTTTTGGGACAAGACCCGGGATCCGGCTCATTGAGTCGGATCTTTGTGCTGATTCGGATTTGGTGACCCGAATCCCAAAATAGATCCGTCTTGCCCACCACTAATTGCCGGTACGGTAAATCGACTGGGAAAGGTTGGCAACGCTGGAGTCGACCCAGTTGCGGGCTGCTTACTTCCTCCAGACACACAAGAATGTGCTGCTAATGGAACTGATTACCTTCTACCAATAAAAACACTGCTCTAGCAAATCTGGAATTGATATAACACTAAAGCCGGTAGTACACTAGCAATTTATTTAATATAGGTATAGGTTAATAAGAAATATGCTATCAATACAAACTATGTCTTAGCAAACCTGTTGTATTAGATCATTTTCCACCGCTTGTTCTAAACAGTAATATTTCTTAGACTGTTGAAGTCACTGTTTTTTAATACAAGTCAAAAACCCAAACATAATCGAACTGCGTAAAGGGTTAACGGTATAATGGCGATTTGTCATCAGCATACCTATGATCTAATGAAACAAAACTATTTAGGCAAATATTGCAAACACAATCTTCATATTTGGTAAATAGCTTTTCTTTATCTAACGCAAAGGTTGGCATGCAATAATAATAATTCACGGAGCGGTTTCACTGTGTTTCCATACATGCCTATTAAACGGTCTTCGATCGAGCACGAAACAACCCGAGATCGGACGAAGTCGACGGCCGGCGAGCGCGTATGTTTGTTTCGCCCTTATTTTCCAATCCGTTTATGTAATCTTCTGTTTGATATAAAAGCACCAGGTCAACCTTAAGTACGGCGTCGGTAGAGCGCTTCGATCTATATTGGGGAGTTTTCGCGTGACACCTACACTTTGCAACTTTTGCATTTTTTGAAGGATAATATATTTATATTTGTCTCAAAAATATATTAATTAGGTGGGTCATTGACCGAACGAGCTTATGAACAAGCCGCGCGTGAGAGATTGAAAGACCTTAGATTGTAAAAAGACTCTTTAAATAATTATTTGTTATTAGAAAACCAGTGGATCAGAAATATCAAATTATTAAAACGAAAGCACATAACTTAATACCAGCGATTCGTCTTTAATTAATTTCTTTAAATTGTAAAGCCAGTTTTTCTTTGTATACTAAATTCTATAAGGTTACAAATAAATCGGACGCATAGAAAATCTATTAAAACCACTCATTATTTCCCAAAACGTTGACATAATGGAAACCGAAATATGGGAAAACCATATTTTACGAAGAAACGATATTAAATATTGGATAGTTTCGTTCCCGGATTGAGATTGCACTTTGTGCAGTTTCCAGCAGTTGTTTGTCGGAAACGCGATCTTATTTTGCGCAATTTTTCCAGTGGCGACTCCATGAGGTCAAATATGGAAAAACAACTAATAAAAAGTGTGCACTTTTTTGGCGTCATGTTCGCATATTCTTTATTTGCTCGTTATGTTACCTTTGTCTGTAAGTTTATTTACATTGAAAGTTGCCATTATAACTCGAACAATTGATTGAGAAGGGGAGGGGGAACCTTTTTTTGAAAGAAATACTCATAACTTCGGTCAGTCCTAACCAAATTTGACGTTTGGATTTATTTCTGTTCGTTATCCTCTAGTAAAGTATATGGTCTTGTCTTTTGCTACCTGTCATTAGTTTTAATAAAACCCCATTGATAATACCTGAATGGTCTACAAAGTGCCATATTCACAATTTTAATAATGTCACTTCTTTACCATTATTTTGCATAGAAATGTTGTCGTCGTTATCAAGAGCAGGTAGGCCCGCCCCGTGTTCTTATCAGTTTATGGCATTTGCAATAATTGCACGATAACAATTATTGTTATTTAGGTTAGGCACCCTTGTTAATTGACCCCAGGGCCGGACCTGGTGCAATTAGGATATATATACACTTTGCATCCAAAAAATACGATAGCATATTTATGTAGTAATGGGTTAATAATATTTTACTTAATAGGCCTTTATTTAACGTGGAATCGTTTTAAGGTTTTGTGTTGTAGCTAGTGGGTGCCGGCGTTGATCTGTTTCTAATCTGCAAAATGGCAGATGTTTCGGTGAAAACGCAAATAGCGTTCCCTATACTGGATTGTGACGCATTTCGTGGTTTATTTAGTTGTCTACCTTTCGATTATTACCAGTGTGACTGCCTTTTATATTTGAGTTAATTCCGCTAGGATGGCGCTTCGGTGTACTGATGGCCGCTTCACTTTTAAAAAAGGCTTCTAATACATCTTACCGCTGTTGTCGGGATTGCTTGGGTTATGGCTGCTCGTAGAGTCCTAACAAGGACGAAACGTCGTGCTCTACCCGCCTCCAGGGTATCCATTGGGCTTGGATCCCTGGTATTCCAATATAAAAAACACACACTTGTCCGATATGCCACAATAATTATTCGCTTTTAATTATTTTCGCGGACACTATATTATCTGCTAAACTAGTAAATAATATAAATTAGTGATTTTTTCAAATGCCCGGTAATTTTTAAATAAATTTATCAAGAAAACGGCGCATCCAATCATGTCTTACCAATTGCACCTTTTTTTCGTAAAATATGTCAGGTTTTTCTAATTTGACTTAAAAAAGTATAAATGTTATCGTAAAAAAATTTATGTCTATTTTTACCTCACTATGCCCTATTTCTGGCCACATTTTACAAATATCGACTATTTTAAGATCACAGTTCTATTCAGCGTACAAAGTTGACCAAAATATCTAAATTTAAAGTTTGTCTCTACAAAGGTTTCGAAAATAATTAGAAAAACCCATCTTCAGAGTACCCCCTTTCGGTGGCTATAGCTTCGTTGTGAGTGGACATTCATTTATTTTTAACCAATCTACTTAATCTTAAATTATTAACCAGACCTTTAAGTGCACTTATTGCATTCTAATTTACACATAAGATTTATTTTATAACCCGACCCGTTTTGCTACACTGTAGCTTCATCAATGGATTTTTTAAATTGAGTGATGTACTATAATTTTAACCTAAATATTTATATAATAATTATCTTTTTCTTAAACAAGTAATTATATTAAGCGAATACCCACAGAGCTGTTTTTAGAATATGGTCAATTATTAAAAAGGTTTAATAAGGGCGATTTATTCAAATCTGTCTGGTCATTCAAAAGTAGATTGGTGTTTTTATGACGGTTAATTTCCAAACTTTCTAACAAATTAAGTTTATGGCTTTTATTTTCTTGATTTAATAATTACCAGAAGAACAACCACACATTCTTTTAAAATCTACCATAAACCCACACATACCGATACTACTATTCACCCCAGCTCATGTCACCCCCAACAACACAAATTATTTGCGTATTATAGCATGATACATATACTTACTAGCATCCCTATGTCAAAAGAAGATTTTGATAAAGAACTAAACATTATAAAATAAATTTCAATAAATAATGGTTACCACCCAAAATTAATAGATAATATTCCAAATAAAAAAAGTTTTAAAAAAGCTATATCAGAAGTATATCACAACTAACAATTGCTATATTTCAACAAACTGGTGCATAACAACGAATCCTAGCTTACTATTTAAATATATATTACATTTTTCCTTTCTATCCTCAATACAAAGAATAAAAAAATAATTTTAAGACCTTGACTTATATAGGAAATTCCACCAAGAAACTTAAAACCTATTTGAATCAAAAAGAAATAAATGTAGCTTATAAAACAAATAATACTTTAGGTAAAAAATGAAAAAAACCATAAAACAAAGACCAACAGTGAGAACAAATCTGGCATCTATCAATTAAATTGCGGATCGTGTCCAAAAATGTATATAGGTCAGACAGGTAGAACATTCAAAACCAGAATCGCTGAACATAAAAGAAGTTTTTTACGTCAAAAAACAGACGCAACCTATTCCAATCATATTACCGAAGAAAGCCATACATTTGCAGATAATTTCAAAATTCTTCATACAGAAAATAAAAGCCATAAACTTAATTTGTTGGAAAGTTTGGAAATTAACCGTCATAAAAACACCGGTCTACTTTTGAATGACCAAACAGATTTGAGTAAATCGCCCTTATTAAACCTTATCAATAATTTACCATATTCTAAAAACAGCTCTGTGGGTACTTCCTTAATATAATTACTTGTTTAAGAACAAGATTATTAGTACTTATACAGGGTGTTCCTAAATTAATGGTACATCCGAAAGTAGGCGATTCTTTGGCTTATTTTAGAAATAAAATGTTCTTCTGAGCATCGAAAGACATTTTTTAGTGTAAAATATTTTTTTTTAATTTTAGCAGTGGCGTCCGTGCGGGGCTTGCATTTAATATTTTTGAAGAAAAAAATGGTGCGCCACTGCTTTTTCTTTAAATAAATTATTTATAAATAATTAATTAAAATAAATTTATAAATTATTAATTATTTTTGAAACTCCTGTCTAATTTAGAGCAAATTCGGTCTCTTGACTTATTTTCTTACGGTGCACCGTTTTCGAGTAAAAAATAAAAATAATTTTAATGCACATTCCTGGAGACACATAACCCATTTAATTACCATTAACATCGTGTATTTCGGAAACTAAGCTTTTTCGGCCCCATGTTTATATAACATTTTATTTATGAAATAGGCCAAAGAATCGCCTACTTTCGGATGTACCATTAATTTAGGAACACCCTGTATAAATATTGAGGTTAAAATTATAGTACCCCACTCTTTTTAAAAAAATCCCTTGATAAAGCTACAGTGTAGCGAAACGCGTCGGGTTATAAAATAAATATTATGTGGAAATTAGACTAAAGTCTTTTATTGCAATAATTGTAATGAATTTCCATTCAAGTAAAAGCCAGCACTATTCACACTTTTAGGATACCCTGTATAAAAGGTTGATCCATCCTTTATCATAACGCTGTAAAAACTAGAACAATATTTTTAAAGTTTAATAATTATTATTATCTACGAAATAGAAAGGAAAAAGCTCCAGCAGTGAACGTATCCCATGTGCTTTTCGTAGAGCTGTTCAAGTTATTCTCAATGGCCGACATTTATTTGATTTACCATAGATTACCTTGATGCAGTAGCGTTTGGAAAGTTTGCGACTAGGTATCAAGTTCGGTGTTCCCTAATGCACCGGAAAAGTCCCAGAAGTGGAACAGGAAAATTGGGTTAATACGAAATGTCCCCGAAAGCACATTCGTTCGTTTAGGAAAGATCTATCGCGGTTGCCTCAGAGCGTGCCAGTTGAAGCTCATTGAGCATCTATGTTGGAACGACTTTACTGAAGGTATCAAACGTTCTAATGAAAAAAGTGCCCTTAAAAAAAATTAAATCAATAATTTAAGTAATTTAATCCCAATTATACAAAAAATATTGCATATTAAATATGTTGTAAAAAAATGGTCACACAGTAACCTACTTAAGTTCCGTCAACCGGGGCTAAGGGGACCACAGCTGGTAAAGTGGTCCGAAGGGACATTAAAAATTATAAAAATGTGTATCTGCTAAAATACAACCGGCAACAACGCACGCACGTGTGTCTAGGAATACCAAGCGCAGGGTTGAGTATCAAGGTCGAGCGCGTTACCCTTCTTTAGTCCCAGTTAGTAAGCGGAAATAAACACGTGCAAATTCTTATTGTTTTTTATTTTCCGGAAAACCTTCATTGCAGTACGTTCACAGGTAAGTTTTTTGAGTTTCAACTTATGTTAGGAAGGTGTACGTTAAGTTTTGAAAAATAATTTAGTTTAAAAACATTTTTAATTATTTGTGGTAGCAGTGGGGTAGTTAAATATAAAAAATCTGCAAAACTCTGGGAAAAGTGGACCGGTCAACTTACCTAAATATGTTTCCAATTTTTAATTTTTTTTTGTTTTGTTTCTTGTTTTTTTTTTTCTATTAAAATATTTTTGTACACCTGATTAGTTGTAGAGTTCGTTTTTTGTATTTAAATTTAAAAACAAATAAAACCATTTCATATAGGTATCTTCTCGTATGTTTCTTTCCAAATGCTTTTTCGAATGCAAATACTTTTTTAAAAGTTTTAATGTGGACCACTTTCCCATCACAACGATTAAATGGGACCCTAAAGCGTAAATTAGTGGAAAACGGGCAAGTGGTCCCCTTTACCACAAAGTGTGGGGTAAGTGGACCACCTACAGAAAAAGAAATATAAAAAAAACTAGATATATTTAAGATAACATTTTTTCACAGGCAGCTTACTACAGTATGGTAGATTTTGTATTAAAATCTTTAAACCAAAATATTTATTAGTTTTGAAAAATCTGCAAAAAACCGAAAATATTGGACCACTTAGCCCCGGTTGACGGCATCTAAGTGTTGTGTAGATGTGTCCCTATATTCGAGGTTTATTTGTGTTTATTTTTCCGTTAACCATAAACTTGATCCTCTGTTGTTATTAACATACTATATAATAAATAAAAACTAATCTTGTTTGGTTTTACGTGGTTGTAAAAACAAATGTCTTCGTATAAAAAAACATTGTCGTTAATTTTTGTGGTATATTATTATACTTTATCCCAACTGATATGTTTCTTTAGGTAAGCACTTCTTCGCAATTTTATTTTTTATTATGATTTGTTACAGTTACAAATATGCAACAAAAACTGATAAAAATAACAATATGAAGTTCTTTTTCTTTCTGCTTTTTCGTATGATTTTATCAACGTTTTGGTTTTGTTAAGACAACTTTTATAACCTCATGGATTAAGTGACATTGTATATCAATTCCAGATTTGCTAGAACAGTGTATTGGTAGTAATCAGTTTCATTAGCAGCACAGTCTTGTTGAATAATAAAGTACTTTTTATACAGCAATTTTGTTAAGAAATAAATTGTGTCATCTTTTTTTTTCCAGTAAAGCGCTTTCACTACAATTAAGAAAGCAGAACAGCATCCGTAAAAACGAATTGTATTCATTAGAACCTATAATCCATAAGACGCTGGTGGAGGTTCGTAGCGATCGGCAATCGCAGCGGGGCGTAGTATTAGTTTCAACGTATTTGTTGCGCAGGTCACATCGTTGTTCGGAGTCTTCTAGCTGTCCTGTCTGATTTGGAACTTTCTTGATCGTACCAATACCTGTTTCAATTAATTAATTTTTACTTTGTATTTAAGTTTTTTTAATTTTTGCATGTCAGATAAAGCAATAGAATATTCTTATTTCGCACATCCCATTATTAGTACTGGATTTTATAATCAACGGAAAAATTTAATAAGTAATAAGTACTAAACCATGTTGCATAGTAGATAATCATAATATGCAATGTTAAACAACAAGAACAATATCCCACTAGAAGCTATTTAAATTTTGAGAACCACAGAACTGTTATTTAGTAGTAAGTATATGCTTTATTAACCGTAGGAAGCAAACATTATTATGAATAATGTCAAGTTTCTTTACAACTGCCATTCGAAACTAATATACATTATATAAAACCAGATTACACCACTAATAGAACTTGATATTTACTGGTAGCATTCACTCCTATTTCCTATTGGCTAAATTACCGTGATATTATCACTATACGGTAGAAAAAAGAGCATAATACATTATGAATATTTAATTAATGGAACAGCATTGGCTCGGGTTACTGAGATGAGGGATCTTGGAGTTGTTTTCGATTCTCAATTAACTTTTAAAACCCATTTATTTGAAATAACAAAAAAGGCTTCCAGAATGTATGGTTTTGTAGTTAGAAATTGCAGACTGTTTACAAGTATGAAATGTATAAGAGTTCTATATGTTGCGTATGTAAGAAGTGTTTTGGAGTATTGTTCAATTATATGGAGTCCATACTATGAGAACCATAAATATTCCATAGAAAAGATTCAAAATAAGTTTTTAAGATATATCTATTTTAAAGAAACTGGAATATATCAGATTCATATACCAAAAATGAATGTTATGAAAGCGTACAATCTCAAGAGCTTAGAAAATCGAAGGAAAATAGCCTCTGTTCTTTTCTTGCACAAGCTAGTAAATAACTTAATTGATGACACCAGTCTACTATCTTGTATGTACCGTCTTATAGAACAAGAAATCCTCTGACATTGTATGTTGATAACGCCCGTACAAATTACTATAGGAATTCACCGATCACACAAATGTGTAAACTATATAACTCTATGCAAAACCAATGTGATTTGTTTAATATTAGTAAAGTTAGGATTAGGAAAATGTTAAATGAAGTATTTTAGTTTTTTTTATTCTCTCTGTTAACTATCCTACTCTGTAATTGGATTTACTGTAGAGTCTGTAAACAAATAAATAAATAAATATACAACAATCTAGCAATTTTCGTTGTCTTACAGTAGAAAAGCGCGTTGCTGTCACATATAGTATTAAACAGTTTTGTTTAAAGAGTATGTGAATTCTTATAAGGAATAGAAGACTTTTTTCTCAGTGTGTACTGTAAAAAATACAAGAAATATCAACAAAAATCTGTGAAAAAGAAAACGATGGTGATGATGATAATAAGCAAACTATTGGAAAAACACTGATAAACGCATTAAACGAAAGTTTACCATAATTACAATAAATAAAAAGTAGCCCTCTAGGCCTACGACCTATAAATTACTACGCATTGACAATAATAACCTCAAAGGCGTGACACAGGAGATATTTAAAACAGCCGAATGGCGAAAACAACATTAATCACGTGACCACCTTCCTGCGGGTCTCGTCCGGCAGTCCCAGGGGGTGAGGGGAACGCCTGACCGCAGAACGATATGATCATCTACGATATGCCTGTCACAAATTTTGCTGCTGGCGACGATGCCAACTCTGATATTGTTACGATGTATTGTGTACGCTATGGTTACAAGACACATGGCCACAGTGACGGATTTAGGAGGGGGAGGAGGTCTCCGAAAATAAAATTTTCAAAATATATACAAAATTTTAAAGTCTGGTCCTGGAATTAATATCAACCTATCAAAATTAAATGGACCAAAATTGACAGAGTGTCACGTGACTTTGCTTCCATCTTGCAAGAGTATTTAAAATATTTACTATGTATACAACGCTTCTTCCTTATTTAGATTTTAATCGTGACCGTCATATTCGAGGGTAATATATCAGAAGGGCGGATGCGCCACTTTCCTAGTTTTACAGTAGAGATGATTTTGTTCACTTTTTCAATATTTCTTAGAAATTTTGAGATTGTGATGACGAATAATCATGATAATTTGACTGTAGGATAAACTGATCGGTATCTACGACATTCTTATGTTAAAAATATTTTATTAATTTGTATAATACAATTAATGGCGCATACGCCTGTCTGATACAACGTTTACGTCAAATTCAGTTTTTTTATAGCAGGAGTATAAAGTAATACACATATTTCATTAAATTTTTATTACTTTAAACAACAAACAATCTTTAAATCAAAGTATTAAACTAAAAAAAAATCTCTAAAATATAATTAAAACAAAATCGTTACAACCGTTTCCTTTTTCGCATTTTTTCTCTTATGACAGAAAGTGGTATTTCAAATGAATTGTCCCGATGGACTCTGCCATTTATTTTTTTTATTTGGGGTTAGATCTTCTCTTGGATTTTATTTACTTATAAATTTATCCTCGGATTCTATAACTACATTTGTTAAAGTGGTGTAAACTAATTGAGAGGAAAAAAGGTTTATGCCCTTCTGATAAATTTAGAAAGTGTAGAAATTAGCACATACGCCTCTAAAACACCTGTTACTTTCAATTAGTTTGGCACGCCGTTCTGATATGTTGTGCACATCTATTTTCTGTAGGTAATACCGTGAAAATCTCAATTTTACAAAAAATGGCTCTAACGCCCTTATGACATATTACCCTCGATATGTAAGAAAAAAATAAAAAATACATTTTTTTTTATAAATAATGAAAATTATTTATATTGACGCTTATTTTGCGTGGCAAATAAAATCGGTACAAAATTTATGCTACATATTCTCGAGGAACACCTTTTAATGCTTTTGATGAACTTGAAAAATCATAAATAATTCGTTGGAAATTCTTCTAATTTGAGATATATTTGATAAATAATTTGCAAACCATTTACAACTGTGTTTACTACATCCTATATATTTAAGTTTTGCAAGTAGTACCTAATTTATGATTTAAAGAATCAAACACCTTGGCCATTCTAGAAACAAAATTTGCATTCTAATTTTCTAAAATATCTTTAAGGTTATATAATAAAATTCTTTAAGGGTATCAGTGGGGAAGAGGATTCTCCCCCACAAATACCCTTAAATAAATAAATTGTTAAGGACGCTAAATCAACTAATATAATGTCGTTGTGCTAAAATTAGCTCTGAAACCAGTCTTGGTAAAATATTATATGTATCTAAATAAAATAAAACTTGATTAAAAATTATTCTTTCAAGAATTCTCTATATTAAATAATGTAGTAAAGCTATTGATCGAAAGTCTTTAACATTTTGTGCATTGTTTACTTTAGGTATTGGAATGATAATAATAAAAGAAGAAAAAAATCTCAGAATCCGACTACTTCAGCACAATGTGGCAACCCTTTTAATTGTGACGGTCGCGATTTAGATGCTAGTGTAGACCGATTCGAAGTATCCCGCGCCAAATAATGTTTGTTTACCTGATAGGTGGCAAGACAGATGTGACTTGAAAATTGGGCATTTGTTTTCTGATTGGGGAGCGGTGGGAAAAAATTAAGAAACAAATATGCAGGCATGCTACCGGGTGAGCAAAAATTTTTTGCATCAAAGAGGGCCTTGCATCTAAGGACGTAATGCTTAGCCGTAAAGCTTAATACCTGTTGGGTGTCAGTAACTACCTGAATTAACAATCAATCAATTATTCCGTCATCTTTGACAATCGTTACAAGTAATTTGATTCATTGCTAAATTTTCCAATTTACACAATGGGCTTTACGGAACAGCACAAAACATTCATGGTTGAAGCGTATTTTCGAAACGGGGTTAGAGTAAATGGTAAGTGGCAATATAATCCGGGTTTGTTCGGGTTTGTTGTGCATGGACGATTTTCACGAACATTTCCCTAACGTTGCTTTTATTGCTGGGGATTTTTAGCATTGCCTGAAAAGAACCGTGGCTGTGTTTAGGGAAACAGGTTCTATACAATACAAGAAAGGAGCAGGAAGACCATCTGTAAGAACAGAAGAACTTGTTGCAAACGTTCGTGAAATAATGCAAAATACGCCAACAAATTATATAAGACGCCTGTTCCAAGAAGTGGGAAGATCTTACGGAACATGCAGGATTATGGCATGGGGGTGGCCAATTTCAGCAATTTATGTAATTATTTTTCTTTTTCTTCCTGTATATTCTTACTTTGTTAATTTTGTAAACAATAAAAATAAATTTGTATTTGTTTACTTATTTTATTGCTCATTAATTTGGCATATCATGTCATAATATGGATTTGACAAAATTTTAACCTAGATTTGGTTAGATATATCGTCCCAATATCATTGTGATCTAAACCAAGCCCCACGTTTTTTTAATCCAAGCCCTCTTTGATGCAAATAATTTTTGCTTGCACAGTACAAGAGTTTCGCCGCCCAAATATTGTAGCTACGAGCCAGTTAAGCGGAAGGCCTGCGCATGTTTCGCGTTCAATGCTGCGCTATTATAATTTAGGTTCGCGGCGTAGTACAAATCCGCAAAAATGCCATGCGTTTTAAATACAAACAGATGGATTTGTCCTCAGTTGGTTTGGCAACCTATTGTACTGCAATTAAAATGGATAAACTAATAATATTAAATGTATAATAGCACATGATGATAAATGAAATGTTTGTTATTGAAAATAGGAGAGTTAATTAATCTAAGGTTGTGTAATCTACTCGTTTAACTTAATTAATAAACACCAAGAAAATTTAGTCTCTGAAACCTGACGCGTGAGCTTGCCCACTACTGAACTGGGAACTTTTATGAAGAAATCAGTACCAGCTGTTATTGTCACATGTGGGTGTCGACTAAATGCTTTATTTTTAAAAAAAAGTTGATATATGTTTAATAATTTTTGCTGTCATTTTGTAATTTAATTTAAAGAGGTAGGTAGTAAAAGTAACAAATATAATTATTACCTTATTATTAGTGATAAAACCAAGCATAAAAATGGTTAAAATACCTGTAATTATTACCTCTTGGAGGTTTTTTTTCTGGTTGAAAGACGCGTTATTTGAAAGGAATAATAAAACACGAGATAAAATTATTTATATTATCTTTCATCTCGCGTATAAGCCCATAAAACGGGCATATAACAAATTTCACGCCGTTTTTACGCCTACATTTACTTCCATATAATAAAATCCCCAATACCCTTGAATGTATGACGATATAGTAAGTATGTAGGTGTTATTTTATAAGCGTCGTTAATACTTGATATTAGATATTATGCTGTAACAGGCAACGATATATTTTTTATTTTTTAATATGTTGTTATAGCGCATGCCATAATCGTTAATATTGATTCGTTATAAAAATAAAAAGGCACACACCTTGGCTCAGCACTTAGGTACTTCGCTTATACAGGGTAATCGATTAAGGGGACAAGCGAGCGTATCTCCAAAACTATACATGGTACGACTTTGGGGGTAAGAAAATATGACCAACGAAAATCACTGGAAATAAATTCCAAGTTCCTAATTCTACCGCTAGGGGGCGTAGTCGCTATGCTGTGACCATGTGATGCATATACAGGGTGTTTCAATAAAAACTCCCAGGCCAATTATTTTGAAAACTAACAGTGACATGTAAATTCTGTAAATGCCAGTTTTTAGCCTCTATGATTGGTTTCACAACTGTAAAAAATGTGTTATGTTGTCAAAGAATTTTTTCGATGACAGGAACTTTTAAATGTTATGGATTATGATCCATAACATCAAATTACGTCCCATAAAAATTTTTGGTAAATCCAACATGACCGGAAATATTTGGGGTTAAGTTTTTTTTATAAATAATTTTAACGAGTATTTTAATTATAAATAATATTTTTAATATCCTTTAGCAGATTTTAATTTAATTTTGGTAATGATAATTTTAATGATAAAACGCTCATGTAGCGCTATATTATTACGTCCAGTGACGTCTCAGGGGGCGCCCTGAAATAATATTGGCAAAAAATATGACGCTACTACGAGTTTTTGGTAATTTTTATATTTTTTTCGGATTAAGCAACTAAAAACATTCTATTCTTGCCTGTTAAATTGTTTTCATATCTTGCTTCGTTTTCCAGAAATAAAAATAAAAACAATTTTATTGCATATCTCTGGAAAACAAAAATCATTAAATAACTAATACGTTGTATTTTTTGCTATTAATCGAAATACACTATTAAGAGTTTGCAGAACCGAATTATTATATCGATTTGCTATGTGTGTGTATGAAAACAGCAATAACTTTGAACACCTCATTCGACCCCATTAATTAGTTTTTGGTACTTATTGTTCTAATTTTCATTAATAATTTTGTATAATTTCTCATTCTTTCATAAAATTTAAAACATCTTTTAATTTTATGTTATTATGCTTCAATGTTTAAACTTTGCTTTTGATAAACAAAAAACACAACGTATTAATTATTTAATGATTTTTGTTTTCCAGAGATATGCAATAAAATTGTTTTTATTTTTATTTCTCGAAAACGAAGCAAGATATGAAAACAATTTACCAGACAAGAAAAGGATATTTTTAGTTGCTTAATCCGAAAAAAATATAAAAATTACCAAAAACTCAGTGGCGTCTTATTATTTGTTAAGGCGCCCCCTGAGACGTCACTGGACATAATAATTTAGCGCAGCACGAGCGTTTTATCACTAAAATTACCAAACCAAAATTAAATTAAAATCTGCTAAAGGATACTAAAAATATTTATAATTAAAATACTCGTTAAAATTATTAAAAAAAAAAACTTAACCCAAAATATTTCCGTCCATGTTGGAGTTATCAAAAAAGAACTGCAAAAACCGCGTGTCATTTCCTCGTGTCTTTTCAAAACTATCGCAAAAATAGTGGAAGAGTTTCGGTTTTACCAAAGTTTTGCTTTTTGTCTATATTTAATAATTTAAGGAGTTTTTTTTGCATTATCTTGCGCTCTATCACTGAGGACATCATTATTTTGCTCTAAGCATTTGCGTTTATTAATTACAGTACCTTTACTTGGGCTTTGTGATGTCATTGGTCTGTGGATCGTATTGGCATTACCGTGAAAACGAGAAATGTCCAGAATGCAAACATAGGTATGTGTTGGCGTAAGTGTTGGAGTTTCGGTTTCTAGTTTTGTATTTTGTATAAGTGATAATGACTTTCGAAAATAGTAAAAATTAAAAGGGTTGTTGATATAGCATATTATTTAACTCGCCTAAAATGAACCGTAATATCTTACATGATACGCTCGTTAGATCACATATATAATAATATAACAATTGTGCTTACCAACATTTGTGTTTTACATTTATTGGTATTCATATAGTTCATTGTATCAAACCTATCAAACACTCTGGAACTAAATTAGAGCAAACTATTACTTTGATAGATATTATACCTTAAAGTCCAATGGTAATCAATTTAATTTCAAGGTTTCCGGTTCAAATGATTCGAATCAGTAGCGTCGCTGTTAAGAAAGGGCTATTTACTCAAAAATTTTCTGGCCTGTAGTGATAATAATATTCTCCTTTCACTACAATTCGCGAATTAGCCTTCTGTGACCAGTATTAACTTAAGTGGTGAAAGAAAGCCAGACAAGTGGTCCAACCGCTTTTATAAATAATACGTTGTATGCAACAGTACCATAAATTATATTTCATCACCATCATTCTAGGAATTGCGATACCCCCCCCCCCCCCCTCCCCCATCACATCGTTTTATAAACCTATTTATTTTGGTAACAATTTTGTATTTTATGACTAGCATTTCTTTATTGGATTATTGAAGTTACATTACTTGTTGGTATATAACCAACCTCTCCTTGAATATATTTGCTAAATAATAATAATAATAATAATAATAATAATAATAATAATAATAATAATAATAGTAATAATAATAATAATAATAATAATAATAATAATAATAATAAT
This sequence comes from Polydrusus pterygomalis, assembly GCA_963969555.1. Taxonomy (NCBI): domain Eukaryota; kingdom Metazoa; phylum Arthropoda; class Insecta; order Coleoptera; family Curculionidae; genus Polydrusus; species Polydrusus pterygomalis. Next base: position 17,725,239 of record OZ018383.1, read on the forward strand.
AATAATAATAATAATAATAGCATTATAAAACAATTGCACTGATGGTTTAATGTGGGTTGTATTGTCTTGTCTTGCATGGCTTATTGGCTTCTGTACTTTGGAGATCAATTTACCAATTAGCATGGGTTTCAAACCATGATCCTCATTCGAACAATACGCTTCCAAAGGCTATCAACCTTTTGCTTTACCCATATCCTACCGGTTGGGAAGTTGTGTATAATCTTCCGTACCCCCACGTGATCTCAATCTTATGCATACTGGTTACCGAGATGAATGAAGAGGGTATTTTTCAGTTTTCTCTCTTATTTGGCGCTGGACTAACGCCATACATAGATAGAGCCATATTTACAATAAAACTTGGAGCATATCGACAGTTAACAACCACATATGACATCAACAGCTGATATTAAGAATTGAGTCCGTTCCTGTATGTTTATCCAATCACTTAACGTAAAATAATACCAGACTTTAACAGGATACCATAAACGACAAGTGACATGGCCATGATGCGGCGTGACCTTAGAAGAAATGCTACTGTAGCGCTATAGAGGAAATCGAGATCCATAGATACACTTGGCTCTATAAACAGGACGCCCCTGTTCAATATTCAACCTACACAAAAGCAAATTATTACGTTGGCTTGATGGGGGTCTGATATCTGACAGAAATAATAGAACTCTTACCAAATCCATGCAGATAGATTCTCGCCAGAGTTCTATCGAAGCGTGACTGTGAACTTGCCAATACAATCTCGAACAGCGGCTTTGTGACGCTAAACTTTCTTCAAACAATATCGGCTTCGATAATGTACTTCCTTGATCGACCTTTTTGCCTCATTTTGCGATTTAAAATTGAAAATCTTGTGGTAAATATTATTTTGATTTTTTTAAAATGGAAATTTGGGTTAAGTAAATCTTTAAATTTCCTATTTATTTAAGCATTGATATATAATAAAATACTTTTGTTTTTTAAGCTTTTACCATAAGATAAAACCAGTTGAAACTGGTATTCAGATGTTAATAGTTAAAATGAAGCTGACCGTTTATACTTGTTGGTGGGAACGAGATGCTTAAAACAAAGATGAAAGCAAATTGGAAGTTTCGGAATAACTTTTTAATAGGTGCAGATACAATTTTTTTTAATATCGTTGTATAACATCGAGTGGAAAGCTCTTTAAAAATTGCTAAAATAAAATTTAATTTAGGTTAGGTTAGATTAGAGTGGCAGACTTCTGGCATTGTCCAGGCAGTCACACATGGTTCTATAAGGTCCGTTGTGATACCACACATGTTCCGCGGAACCTATCCGCATCAGCTTCCTGATGGTTAACGCGACGTAGATCGTAGAAGAATCGTGACAGCTAATTTAAACCAGCCACTGCTTTTAATAACTTAGTAAGTCGACCCAGTTGCAGGCTGCTCACTTCCTCCAGATCATTAAAGAATGGTTCGCACAGGGTATTAAACCTTCTTCTCTCGAGGTCGGGCATTTACACAAGAAATGCTGAATACTTTCCTCTTCTTCTTCTCATCTCTGCAACTTCTACAGAAGTCGTTAGTTGGTATTTGCATATGTTCGGCGTGTCTACCGGAAACGTAATGTCCGGTGACTGCGGCAGTGATGTTTTTTAGGTCCTTCCGACTGTGCTGTAATAGAGCTGCGATTTTCCTGCCGTCAAGTAGGGGCCACAATTACCTGGAGATGCTACAGGTTGTCAGCCCTGTTCATCTCCTCTTTGACTGATCCCAATGGTCTAGCCACAGTATTATCTGCTAGTTCGACTGATATGCTTGCACCCTCCCTGGCGAGCGCATCGCGCATCAGCAGTCTCGTTGCCATATATATGTTGCTGTGTTCAGGAACCCAACAGAAGGTGATTCAATTTTGAGCACCAAGTATGCAGAGACTGTTGCGATAGCGCCTTACTAATTTTGACTTAGTACTGCTGGAGCAAATTGCCTTTATGGCTGCTACTGTCTATATGTATAGATAGCAATAGACGCAGCTCCTCTCTCAAGCCACGGTGATCCCGCACGGTATTAACTGCTTTATCCACTGTAAAAATTTCTGCCTGAAAAATTTTGCAGTAGTCAGGGAGTCTATACGAAATTTAAACCAAAAAAAAAGTAAAGTAATTAAAATAAACTGAGGCCTTATATTTTTAAGAAAATGTGGACAAAAGAAAAATTAATGTCTTTTACAAAAGTTACTAATTTTGGAGAAGGGTCAAACTAGTTTTGTAGGTAAGCAATAAGCAAACAATCTTTGCGTAAAGAATTAAGGCTGGAGGCTGAGGGGAAGGCAAAGACAAGTTAGGGGCGGCCCACTGCCCCCCTCCCCCCCCTTTAGTTACTCCGATAAATAAACCGCATTAGTGAGTCTGGTTGTTTAATATTTAAATCCGAATGGAATTTTATTCAATACTGACATTGACAAAAAATCTAACTTTCTATGTTATACAGAACGAAAACAAAATTGCCCAAATACTTTACCAATCCTGCTCTCGTATAAACAAGCGGCAAGACATAAAACATAATATTAATGAATTCAATCTGAACTGTTTCGTCCCGATGTCACGATATTCAAACTTTATAAAGGAAAAGTCATTACGCGGAGTTGATGGGGGTCTTGATGGCTGACAAAAATAATGAAACTCGATTGGAAGCTATGTAGATAGGAGTTATGTTGATGAAGTTGTAATATTGTGCCGCACGAGCCTTAATTTAGCTCCGAAATTTTATTAAATCAATATTTTGATTTGTCATCGGCACACTAAAAATAGCATGTAATTTACAGGGAAACTACAAATTATAAATTTCTATTCCTGGTTACTTATAAGATATTAAACATCTTTAACATTTTTTTTTTCGTTATTAAATGCTCAAAATGTTGTCTATTCACTAGTTGGCAATGTCCTTAACATTTTGAACATTTTTAATTACAGTTTTAGCCAAAATTTGGATTATATATTTTTTTTCACGATTACACATTATGGTTTGAAACCAGTGGGTTACAGCATTTGGCAATGTGGACAATAATTATCTTGTTGAAATATGAAAGTATTATTGGGATATATTTGCTCCGCAGATGGTAACAATAAGTTTTCTAAAATGTTAATGTAATTTCCGGTATTAAATCTTCCCACTATTCGCCAGCAAACACCAGGTCCATAAACACTTATCCAGCCCCATACAGTTACAGAGAAACGCCCATGTCTAGAAGTGAGGGGGTTAGTATATTGCTCTTCAAACCTGGTATTGTTTGAACGGTACACACGAATTTGTCCGTTATAAGTCGACTAGAACGTCTTTTCATTACTAAAAATGACCCTATTCCAAAATTGAGGATTGCGGTAAATATTATTTAAAACAAAAATAATCCTTGATTGTCGCTGTTCTTCGGTAAGAAATATTTTTCCGCAGCTGGGCGACATTTTAGTTCAGATTCCTTGACTCTCCTGCTGGCGGTAGGTTGGGAGGCAGGAAATGCTATATCAATAACAGCATCCCGTGCAGTTGCAAATGGATTGTTTCTTAAATATTCCAAAAAAAAGCAGCATCCTGTTCAGGGTTGGAACGTTTGGGACGACCTGAACCAATTTTTCTCTTTAGGGATTCTTCTTGTTCCCAGCGTTGCTTAATTTTCAATATAGTTTTTTTATTTCTAATATACAACTGCGCTACAGCACGGATTGACCAACCTTCTTCGATTCTTGATACAACTTGACCTTTTTCAACTTCAGACAATTGACGAGGCATTTTTATGTTCTTCTGTCAAAGTAACAAACTTGTACTGTAATATGAAATATTATTAGACGTTATATTTTTTATTAGGTTCAACATATTTACGGAATTCAAGAAAAGATAATGATGTACAGTGTTGCTCAGTAGCTCCATCAGTGCTTTGTTTAAGGGATTACCACGTTGGTTGGACCAATTTAGAACGCTGTGCAATATAGGCAACATTTCCCTGTAGGTATTATAATAATAGAAATAAATTCGATTGCTTCAGCCCTTTCTAAGCAAGTAGAAAATACCAAACAGTGATGATGTGCCTTTATGTATTGATCATTTTGCCAAATAAAAATTAACCATGATGTAGATGTTATTTCAAGAGACTGTTGAATATTTTAAATGCTACTGTTTACTGTTCATAAAATATTTAACTATATTGTGGTTTACTACGCCAGATATTAAGTGTCGCTTAAATCCACAAAGACTGTCAACATAATTTCCCAAGGCGTTGTGTTTTAACCCCAAGGTGTTTACTTTAACAGCTTTTCAAGCATTGTTTGTATTTACCAACTAGCCTCGTTGTAAGTTGTTTTGAATTAGAAGTTTGAGTTTCTAGAAACAAGTCACAGTCAACTTTCTATTAAACAGTGAATAGACGAAAGTTTTTTGTTTTGTATGTAAGAAGGGACCGGACCTTTGTGAAGGTGCTGAAAACGTAGGTCATGAATGTCATGGTAATAAGGCTAAATTTAACATTTGTGTTAATATAGTTAATATTTGGAACTGCAAAGCTGGGCTGGGCAAATATATTTCAAGCAATAATTAACTTATTAAACATTTTTGTTGTCATTTATCGAAATGATCCACTTTAAATCAAATACCTCTGGTTTGAAATTCAGAAAGTAAACAAATCAGGATAATTTTAGTTCTGACAAAATGCACTGAGAAAAAATCCTTTTATTCCTTATAAGAAGTCACATACTCTTTATACAACTACTGTTTAATACTATATGTGACAGCAACGCGCTTTCCTACTGTAAGACAACGAAAATTGCTAGACCGTTGTGTAGTGATAATATCACGGTAATTTAGCTAGTAGGAAATGGAAGTTAATGCTACTATAGAAGGGTTTATAGCCGATATTGCTCTGAATACTCACAGTAATTTTCAAGTTCTATTTACTGGTTTTATATACTGTATTAGATCCGACTGGCAGTTGTAATTAAACTTGTCATTAATCATAATAATATTTACTTGCTACGGTTAATAAAGCATATTGTCGGACTACGGTTTGTAGTCGACTGGGTTATGTAGCTTAGATGGTTAAAAATAGAAATTTATAAAGACAGTTATTTAATTTGTCTTTAAGGATTTAAGGATGCTCTCTAGTTCTTCACTGAAACACCAAGGGATTTTTAACAGTTTTATTAAATGGCAAGAAAAGCAAAAGCAGTGATTATAATTGTGATAAGTAAAAATACAATCTTTAAACTAGTAAAATAACCAAAATAATAGATGTTTACAAAATGATAATTTAGCAAGTTATTTTAAAGTTGAGCCGCCCTCTTAAGACTCACCTCAGGATCGATAGATTAATCCAAGTAAGTCAGAAGAAACAACTATACTTTACAATAACTCAAAATCCAAAGTACATTGAACAATTTAAACAGTTACAGGTTATAAATCGATAGACAAAGAACACTTACGCAATAGGAGCAAAGTAGGTCGTCTCTGGAGCAGTGAGTTCCATAACTCGAATTTCACTTTAAATGACTTATTATTTGAACTGACAAACGGGCAGAGTGTCCCCTTACAATTTAATAGATTAATTACTTTGAACCGGCAAACGGGCAGAGGTTCCCCTTACACTTGAACTTGAATGTTTTCAACTCCCTGTCGTAAGTGTTCTTTCGTGTTTTTATATTGTTTTGCAACCCCTACCAATTGGAAGAAGGGATTCCTTTTTTCGTCTGTTTTCCCACACTCTAAAAAGAGGGGATTGGAATCCTTTATCCCAACCAATTACAAAATAGTTATTTTCTATAAACATTTCAATTCTGACCCCTACTACTAAACTCAAATGTCACTATCTCTCTTCACTATTTAATGCAAATGTCATTGTCTCTCTTCTATACACTAGTTATTTTTTATCACACCTTTTTTGCGATAAGCTTCGCCACCTTAAGAGTCTTTACACCGCCGTTACGTTACAATTATTTCTCTAGCCTTAAGGATGCCAATTCCATATCCGACAATACCCCCTCCTCCAGGGTCGACTTCCACGGCGACCAAGATATAACCACCCAAATGACTTGTGGTTCTTTTGCGAAGGATAAACGATTTGCAGGGTAGGATTGAAGGAATTGCCCTTACTGATTTCAGGGAGTGGCATCTACCAAAACGGCTGCTGTTGTTCACTAAATGATGATATGTAACGTGAGGACTGTTTGCATAGTGGACAACTTTGGTGGTTTGGATAGCTTGCAGGTGGTGTAGTGTGTAGTTCTCTAGGTTGTTGTCGATACATGAAACAAATAGTGCAGTATGAGTTACTTTTTAACAAAATTGGGTGTTAGTAGGAGTCTCCATTTTAAAATAAAGGTTGACAAAATGAAAATTTTTTCTTGGGTTACAAAACAAACGTTTCATTTACAAATCAGTTTCAATAATTATTACAATGATATAAAATAAACATAACCATATGACCTTATGTAGTAACATTTACAGTAGGGTCTCAATTCATTGAAGCCATTTCGTAACACAATATTCTAGTTTTTGATTGCTTAAAAAAAAAATAAAATGGAAAACATGTATATGTATATTATACGTTTATACCTCTATACATGTATTCTTTATACATAGAAAAGTTGCACTTGTCATATTTACACATTGAATATTTTTTAAAATAGAATATTTATGAACACGTGTACAATGATTATGAATTTGTGCCTGATCAGGGCTATATACAAACTGTTGTTGTATCACATGTGAAAAGATGGTAAGTAGAATAATAATATTAATTGATGATAGAAATGGGTGATCACTTTAAATGGTACTGTCCTTTTGTCGTTTTTTCTGTGAATCTAATAAAACTTTGACAGTCTGGCCAGAAGGGAAAGACAATATTCCCTGTTTTCCTGATAACGGTAAGATTTCGATACTCTGGGTACTGCTAGCACATTCATTATTTTCTTCGTCATCGTTATGTGTACTTTTGCCATTACGCGTAGAAACATTCATTACATTTTTTCCATTACGCGTAGAATTATTCCTTTTACATTTATTATACAATATAATTCCTAATATCGCAAGTAATAGTAACATTATGCATATCAGTAATGCAACAAAAATATAACTGTCACGTGACGTAACCTCTTGCGCTGTACCCTCTTGCGCCGTAAAAACTTGCGATGTAACCGGTTTAACATAAGGAAAGTATCCTATCAAATTTAATCTCCATAGTAAATAAATTAAGACAATAGACAAAACGATATTCCATAATATCAATAATGTATTGTTATGTACATAATAAAAATGTCCTGACGTAGTACGCAAATTCATTAATTCTTCTTTCATTACTTGTACGTCCTTAGAAATTGACAAATTAAGATGTGGAACAGATAATGACCAGTTAGTATTAAGACATTCATTTATGTCCGTAAATACTGGGTGTGAAATAAAATCTTTATTAAATGTCACCAAAAATGATTCCAACTTTGACCACGTAGCGGGTAATATATGTATAGCTGTTGATTTTAACAGGGTTGTTTTTCGGCATGGAAACTTTGTATCTATGTAAACATTATTTTTTATACTTAGTTGACAATTACAAGGAACCTTTACTTCTATTGCACCAGGTTGTGTTAAAATATTATCTGGTACATTTTGTACGTTTGAAGGACAAATAATGTTTGTTGGTGACTTTGGGTGAGTAATGACATATGTGTCGTCCTGAACTTCTGATATTATTGTTAAATCCGAATGATGACAGCGGGTAGGACAGATTCGTGACAGTTCGTTTGTCGTACGTCCCAACAACATATTTTTTGCACACTCAGAGCCGTAAGACGTGTCCGCTAGAAATGTTGGTAAATAACATAATTGATTTTCGTATGGTTTACACTGGTGTAACATAATTCCTGTCAGCGGTCTGACCTGAACTATGTTTTCGTCTTTTGAAGTTGAGTTTTGTGCAATCGCGACAAAATGGTTTTGTTGTAGAAAAATACATGTTTCGTTATTCCAGGCAAATGGAACTGGAATTAATTCAAAAAGAGTCCAAGAAATATGTCTTTTTTTTATTGGTACTTTAACCGTAAGGAAAGTTAATTTTTGACCTATAATGCAATCAGTTATCGGCAATTGATAATAATTTGACAATTTCGCTATTGGAATGGCTAAAGTGTACTCATATTTTTCTATCTCAAATTGTAATTTAAGGAGTTCTTTTTGCAAATATGTTGGTGAAATCGTTGACATCGGAATATGATGATACCTGCATGAAGCTATAAGTTCGTGGTTTTTAAATATTGATAAGAATTCAAACATTGTTAAAAAATTACCATAAACTTGATTTGCTAAATAACTTATCTCCTGTGATTCACTTTTTATAAAATTCTGTAAATTATGCACTTTATCTTGAATAATTAAGAAATTTGAAGATTCTTGACTAGTGATATTTTTATAATTTTGAACAAAAGTATTATACTCCGACTGCATTGTATCGTATATTTTCAAAATATTGTTTTTTAAATTAACATCGTCCTGTGCTAGACTTTCAAACTGACGTTTTGTCACGAGACCGCAGCACCAATTTATAGCTTCTCCTATAAAATCTAGAGAACGTTCCGTTCGTTGTTTTTTTACTCACCGTATATTTTTCCGTGTGAACGTCTGGTTCAAAATTCGTCATGTTCGGTTCCATAGTTTGTATTGCCTGTGTAAACGCTATTCTTAATTCGTCTAATTTTTGGTAAACTTCACAGTTTCGGGTTAAGCATTGAGGCCATTGAGAGTCGGCGATAGGCAGTGGAATAGAACTCTGCCTTGTGTATTGATGACTTGCTATTTCAAAAATGAGTGGTATTGACGCTTCATATGTTGTTACTTCTGGTAGTTTTCTCAAATATGCTCCTGGTATAATCTTTATTGGTATTGTTGCAAACAGTGGAGTTTGTAATAGTAGAAAAAACCTCGAAATAAAAATTATATTAAAAAAAAATTATTTAACTCTATATGTATTTGCTAAAATCGCTAACCTATGGCATACGTTAGTTAGTTAGTTAGTTATGTACTAAGTTAGTATGTAGAAGTAGGTAGTAGTTGGTTAGGTTTGTTATTACGTTTTTTAGCGTAACCGTATTTTTTGTAAAAATATGTTAAAATTTCGAAACATATAGAAAGATCCCTTTAAAATTAATTTTGTTTACTTGCAGTACTTTCTAGAGATGTGCTAGGCTCAGTCGTTACCATGTCGACTAGAGCCAAATTGGTGGGAGAATTTATTAACTCATGTACTTCCTGATCGAAAATATATTGTGGTGTGGAAACTAACTGTGGATATTTTTCCCGTATTGTAAGTAAAGTATATGTTATTGCCCACAGTTTTTGACATAATCGTCCCAAATTTTGAATTGAAGCCCACATGTAAAATTGGTCTGCCTCAACTTGTGACAAGACTCGTGGAGTTAACATATTTTTGCATTCCCTGTACGGTATTTCTAGTTTTTTCTCTGTCGGTATAATTTCGTCCTCAAAGAGTGATTTATATAAATCGTCTATAAGTAGGAGTTCTAAAATTTTTGGTCGTATATGGAAAAAATAGTAATCCATCCATGTTATGAATTTAGTGGCTTCCACCTTTACGTTTATAACGGAAAACGTCAATCTAAAAACAAATATACCATAAATGAAAGTTCGTAATAAGCATAATCTTTGAGATAGCGTTTCTTATTCATTCCTTGTCTCGTTTAATTGACCTTTATCTCTTAATACTGAGATAGAAAATTTTGCTGAAATTAATAATGTTTATCTGTACTGATTTCTGGCCGGAAAGGCTTAATAATTAACAGTTTCGGTCTCAGCCTCGGTGGCGTGACACAATTAGCTTATGCGGGTGTGAGCAAAAACATTTTAATTATGTAATTTGGAATTATTTTTTCTTTCAGTTGAAATTATTTGAAAAGTAAATATTTGATATTACATAATTATCGTTTATAAGACTATTTGTGCCTGAAAGTGTTTTTTGTTCCCGAACATTTTTTAGACCTAAATTTGAGAAATTCCTTCTGCACCGAGGCCTCCGGTGCGATGTTTTATGCACAATCGGGCCGGCGGCCTTGGTACTGTAAGTTTTCCTTATTTTCAACATCACCTGATTTTCTATTTCCTCCGATGTTTTACGTGTGCGTAACTCCACAGGTGAGTATTTTTAAATTTATTTAAAAAGTTTTTGATTTTTTATTTTACATTTGTTTAACATTTTTCCCCCTACAGCAAATTTATTTGTTAAGAAATTTTTTATTGTTTATTTACTTGATCAACAACCCAATGATCATTGTAGGGTAAAATTCTACTGACATGTACTACGTCTGTTTTAGCATTTTTTGCTGTTCCTTTTCGAATAACGTAATCTACTTCGGATTGTTTTTTAAGTATATAATATGGACCGGACCATTTTAGTAAAAGTTTTTCACTTTTTCCGACTTTTCTAATGGGTGTAAAAATTTTTACTTGGTCACCTTCTTGGAAATTACAAATTCTGTGTTTTTCATCATAACGTATTTTTTCTTTGTTTTGTCTTAAATTTATTTTATTTACCGCATCATTTCTTACTGTAAGCGCCTTTTCCCTGTATTCTTTAACTGTAGTATTTTTTATATTTTTCATTAATGAAGCTTCCGCGGGTAATACTGCGTCTCGTCCGTAGACCAACATAAAAGGGGAATATTTTGTGGTACTTTGTAACGATGTATTATAAGCAAATGTTACGTGTGGCAAATACAACGACCAATCAGTATGGGCTGTATTTGTATACAAACTTAGCATGTTAGCAATGGTTTTATTTAGTCTTTCTGTTAAACCGTTGCATTGGGGATGATAACTAGTGGTAAATAGGGGATTAATACCCATTATTAATAAAAGTTCAGTAATAAATTCAGATTGAAATACTTTTCCTCGATCAGTTATAAAAAATTTTGGACAACCGTGTCTAGTAATTATATTTTCTAAAATAAATTTTGCAACTGAGTCTGCTTTTCCATCTTGAAGTGCTTTAGTTTCGGCCCACCTCGTAGCATAGTCGGTAGCAACTATAATCATGGTTTTATTATCGATTGATTTAGGAAAAGGACCCAACAGGTCCATGCCAATTTTTTCGAATGGCACACCTACTTTTATAGGTTGTAAAAATCCAGCGGGTTTATCATTTGAACCTTTTCTAAGCTGACAGTCAGCACACCCTTTTACATATTTTTCTATATCTTTTTGCATTGTCGGATATGGAATTGGCATCCTTAAGGCTAGAGAAATAATTGTAACGTAACGGCGGTGTAAAGACTCTTAAGGTGGCGAAGCTTATCTTTTATAATATATACTGATGACAAAATAATAAGTCCGTTTTTAACAATAAAAGCTTCATTGTGCTCAAATGAATAGCACTCAAAAATGTTTTTTAATGAGTCTGGCAAGTTTATAATCTTTAATGGAATTTCTTTTACCTCGTTAATATTTAAAATAATATCCGTTTCTAAGCATATTTTATAAAAATTTTCCAAGTGATAAATGTCATAGTCTTCCCTAAATGAACCAATAAATTGCTGAGAATAATCCATTTCAAAAGGCATTGTCACCGCTAAATGTGTAAAATTTAATATACGCTCTGAAAAATCTATTATAACACCTTGTTTTAACAAAAATTTTACGCCTAATAATATAGGTTTTGGTAAACTTTCAATTATGAGGGTATTTACTGATATTGTGACATTATGAAAAGTTATATTAATAGTTTTTTGTCCCTTTATTTCGATTTTATGGTATATTATCAAAAGCACCGGTATCTATTATGATATCTACATTTTTATTATTAACTTGGCCTAGTATAATCAAAATTTTTGAAAAGTTTTTTGAAAGGGGGGCATCGCCAAAAGAATTGACGTTGTCAAGCGGTACCCCCTTAATTAGTTTTTTCTCGATGTGGACGGCTTGTCATTCCTAACTTGAGAATCATTGTTATCTTTTATATCGTCACAAATTGCTAACAGTTGACTATTATTTTGAGATCTTGTTGAATTTTTTTGTTTTTGATAGTGGCATGTTCTAGATAAATGTCCGATTTTTCCACAATTGTAGCATATTGGACGTGCATCGCGAGTACGAGTTTTGGAAAACGGTGGATTATTTCGCCTATAAAGCCTATTTTGATTATTCTGATCGATAGGGAATTTCTTATTGTATCTATTTTTTGGAAAATTAGGAGAATCTCTAGATTGATAAGTGTTTTGCCTTTGATTATAATTTTTGTATAGGTTTTTACCTTCAAATTTTGGCATTTCAAATTTAAAATTATTTTGTCTAGCCACTGGCCTAAAAGATGTCGAAGGTTGTTCTGATATTGTTAAAACTTGAGAAACCTGGTTTGATAAATTTGTTACTTTCTGTATTTCACTTAATTTATTGATGATCGCAGACAATTTTTTTAATGAGTTTACATTATCATCACAAAGTAAAAAAAAGTTTGTAACAAAATTTGAATGTAAACCACTTTCGAAGTATTCTAAAATATTTTCAAATGGCATGTTCTGATCATATTCAGCACATAAATTGCGTATTCTATAGTAATAACTTTTTATATCCTCATTTAATCGTTGTTTCGCAGACAATAATCTAATTTTTAAATCACGTTTTGGTGTTCCTGAACCAAATTCTTTGCAAAAATCATTTTTTATATCGTCCCATTTTTTATCTTGATTTTCTTGTGCCGCTAAGTACGTTTTGTACCACTGATGTGCAGTATTTAAAAGAAAATTTCCAAAATAAATAATTTTATGTTTATTTCCCCAGCTATTAATCGTTGCGCAACGTTCGAAATTATTTAAAAAATCCCGTGCCTCTTTTTCCGACGGATCGAGTAATTCCGGCGATATAAATCTTGGTGTCGCAGGATCCGCGTTTTCGTTTTGTATGTTAGCCACAGTAGTGTCCATGATTATTTTATCCGAATTTACTGACAATTGAGAATCGTCGAAAGCACTCAAGTTTGCTACTACAGTTTCAGTGGAAGTCTCAGCTTCTTGGAGAAACTGTGGTGAACCAGATGCCAGGGGAGTTGGTTCAAGTGAAAGTCTTTTTAATTGATTTATTAAATCTGGCTCTGGTCCAACTTCAGTACTTCGATTTTTTGGTTCAAATTTATTTATTGTGGAAAGTGATTCGACACTACTTGAACTGGAACTTGAACTATTTTTTAAAGTTAATTTTAAAACCTCGCCACGTTGCTTTGTTTGCTGTCTTGTTTGTATATTGGAAACGACTTGACTGGACTTTTTACTTTTCTTTTCTTTTTCAAATTCTCTCTTTTCAGGAGCGCTCATTAAATAGAGAAAATTTTAATCTCAACAAAAATGTTTTGATGATTTTTCACTGAAAAACATAGAGCACCTAAATTTTAAAAATAATAATAAAACGGAATCACTATAGAAGGGTATTTTTTAAAGAAAAAAAATACACTCGTATAGGAAACACGCGCCTCCACCAAATGTCGGACTACGGTTTGTAGTCGACTGGGTTATGTAGCTTAGATGGTTAAAAATAGAAATTTATAAAGACAGTTATTTAATTTGTCTTTAAGGATTTAAGGATGCTCTCTAGTTCTTCACTGAAACACCAAGGGATTTTTAACAGTTTTATTAAATGGCAAGAAAAGCAAAAGCAGTGATTATAATTGTGATAAGTAAAAATACAATCTTTAAACTAGTAAAATAACCAAAATAATAGATGTTTACAAAATGATAATTTAGCAAGTTATTTTAAAGTTGAGCCGCCCTCTTAAGACTCACCTCAGGATCGATAGATTAATCCAAGTAAGTCAGAAGAAACAACTATACTTTACAATAACTCAAAATCCAAAGTACATTGAACAATTTAAACAGTTACAGGTTATAAATCGATAGACAAAGAACACTTACGCAATAGGAGCAAAGTAGGTCGTCTCTGGAGCAGTGAGTTCCATAACTCGAATTTCACTTTAAATGACTTATTATTTGAACTGACAAACGGGCAGAGTGTCCCCTTACAATTTAATAGATTAATTACTTTGAACCGGCAAACGGGCAGAGGTTCCCCTTACACTTGAACTTGAATGTTTTCAACTCCCTGTCGTAAGTGTTCTTTCGTGTTTTTATATTGTTTTGCAACCCCTACCAATTGGAAGAAGGGATTCCTTTTTTCGTCTGTTTTCCCACACTCTAAAAAGAGGGGATTGGAATCCTTTATCCCAACCAATTACAAAATAGTTATTTTCTATAAACATTTCAATTCTGACCCCTACTACTAAACTCAAATGTCACTATCTCTCTTCACTATTTAATGCAAATGTCATTGTCTCTCTTCTATACACTAGTTATTTTTTATCACACCTTTTTTGCGATAAGCTTCGCCACCTTAAGAGTCTTTACACCGCCGTTACGTTACAATTATTTCTCTAGCCTTAAGGATGCCAATTCCATATCCGCATATACTTACTACTAAAAATCAGTACTGTAGTTATCAAAAATTTAAATAGCTTCTAGTGTGATATTGTTCTTATCGTTTAACATTGCATATAATTATCTATTATGCAACATGGTTTACTGGGATGGTAAAATTCGTCCATAGATTATAAATTCCAATACTAATGATGGGTTGTGCAAAATAAGAATCTTTTATTGCTTTATCTGACATGCAAAGTTTTAAAAAAACTTAAATACATGGTACAATCAATAAAATTCAAATTCAGACAGGACAGCTAGAAGACTCCGAACAACAATCTAACCTGCGTAACAAACACATTAATACTAATACTACGGCGCGTGGCAATTACCGATCGCTACAAACTCCCACTAACGTCTTGGTGGATTATAGGTTCTGACAGATATAATTCTTAGTTGTAGAGAAAGCGCTTTACTGGGAACGAAATGCGTCGCATTGAGAAAATACAATTTATTTCTTAACAAACTTGCTCTATTAAAAGTAGTTCATTATTCAACAAGACTGCGCTGCTAATGGAACCGATTATATGTAATAAAAACACTGTTTTAGCAAATCTGAAATTGATATAACACTAAATCGAGTTTGATACACTAGCCATTTATTTAATATGTATTAGCTTCTTTTTCTCAGTGTGCCAATATAGAGTGATGTTACAGTTTTTGCAGATGCAAATGACAAAAAAAATTGGAATTCCAAAAAACGTTTATCATACTTTGCGTCTGCAAATTTGCAGAAGGATGAAAGGACCTGAGAACTTGCAGAATGTATAAAATTTGTTAAAACTAACCTATATTTTAGGGATTTGTTGAACGATGGTATTGGTGGTTATTTACAATTTGTATCCAATTTTTATATAAAAACAAACAAGGGAACGTTAACATTTTAGGTCATTAATTCATTATTGCCATGGATTTGGGCATAGTTCACGTATTTGCCAGTCGATATCAATAAACCAGAAGTAGTGCAACGGTTTAACTACGGTAAATATGGCGGATTTGCAAATAGTTTTCGGAATGTCAAATATCTGCAAATTATTTTGGGTCTGCAAGTCCGCCATATTTGCAGATCTCCAAAGTTGCAGGAATATATATTTTCTATAATCTCACCCATAATTGTTATGTCACAGTCAAAGTTGTCTGATTTATTTAATTCTTAAGAGTTATGTATAAATAAACATGTTATTATACTTTACAGCAAAGGAATCCTCAGTCAATTTTGACATTTTTTTTAATCATGGCCCTTTAAGAAATAGGAGTTATGAGATCGACAATACAAATAATTTATTAAAAAGGGCAGAGGACCAAAACTTTTTCGGGTTGACGGGCAGAGCCTTGGGAAATTATTTTAATAGCCGGGAAGGTGGACATAGGGGACAATTCTATAACTCTCGAATATGAAAATAAAGTATTTCTGTCTTAATAATATTTTTGTAATAATATTATTGTCTTAAATAAATAAATAATATTAAGTAACAATATTAGGTACAGGGTTATCCAACCAAGACTAGACAAGGCGATTTTTTGACTTTTCCTGTACTTTTATAAAAAAAACTGAAATAGCCATCTTAAGTCATTTTCTCCCGCGAATTCGAACATCTTCAGCAAAAAACAATTGAACATCAAACAAAAGTACTAGGGGTCACTTTGATATTTTTTTAAATGGGATGCCGTATTTTTAATGAGCTTATCCGATTTCTCATATAAATTTTGATCTAAAATGTTGGATTTTTAATTCAAAAACGCCTTTTTTCTTCAGTTTTAAATTCGGAAAATGTTCGTCTACCGTACGATTAATACCTGATAGATGGATACCCGTTTCACCAGTTCACCCTTTAACCTGCTTTAAAGTGTCCGTCAGTTAGACAAAATAATCAAGTGTCAAACTTCTATATATTTTTCACAAATTAATTACAAATAATAATATATTCTTTAGAAGAACGGCTAAGTGTAATATAATTTTATTACACGGGAGAATCATCTGATTCAGGGCGTCACCCAATCCATCCGGATCGGTACCAGACATCTTTTAGTAGATTACTGTCCGCACATAATCCTTCACTTGGTTTAGGTGTGGATCATTTCCCGACAATATGCCAAAGGAACACCAGAATAATACCGAAGGAGCCTCACGGCTGTACCGTATCGAGGTTGCTCGCAGTATTTTTTCCGTTGAGAATATAAGTGTGTATTGCATAATATGCAACAGTACAAAGCATAAAAAAACCCAGGCTAATATTAAGTAAGCTATGTTTTAAATCAAATCTATCGCTTCAATGATTTAATAAACCCTCGATGCCAAAAATATTTTTAAAAAATCGCATTACTTTTATCGCGTTTGTGTTAAAACAGTCTAGCTTACATCGTTTAAAATACAGGATATTTATATTCTCCCTAAGGGTTGCCCGGAGATTATGATCATAATTTCCCAAGACGACGGCCCTTCACCCTGAGGTGTTAAGTCTCACAGACCCTTCAATGTGTTGTTTGTGTCTCTAGATCTATTTATTCTTGAATTATTTTTTTGCAAAGGTCGGTAGGTTGTAGAAATTGGATATGATTTTGAAAATAGATATACTAAGTGGGTAATTAATATAAATTAATATAAAAAATAATTTTATAATGTACTTGTATCGCTAATAATCATACCAAAACAATAATGAAAGTGGCTTAATTTTTATGCCTAATAAGAGTTTATCATGTCCTTCTTACTAAAAACTGAATGGAAATTAAATTGCTGAGAAAATTTTACAAATAATCGCTCATAATTATAGGGTATAAATATACAGGGTGTCCGGAAATGATGACCAAAAAAATTGTCAAATCCATTTTGTATTTATTTTATTTCTTTATACAGGGTGTTTTTTTAAGGTCGACGAGCGGCCATATCTCGGAAACTACTGGGCATAGAAACTCAGGAAAAGAAAAATTATAATTAAAGTGGCCATGAGAAAATTCTGGAAATAATTTTTAAGTTCCACATTTTGCCGCAAGAGGGCCTAATTGAAAAGTAAATTTTAAAATTTTACATAACTCCGAAAATTCCACATTAAGGTATATGTTTGATAACACCATTTTGAAGCTTGGACAATTATGCATCATTTTGGTCTTATGCTCATTGGCGTACCGACTTTAATAAGAGTGGGGGAAGCTGTTGAAAGTGTAATCATTTAAATCGCTGTAACTTATAAACGACTCATCCGATTTTAGCAAACTAAATACTATTTGGAAGAGAAATGTATGCACTTTCACCAATCGTACTTAGTTGTCCATAATAGTTCTCAAAAAGAATGCTAGAGGGCGCAATTTGCAATAACAATACATTTTTTGATTTTACTCCGAAAAAATAAATCATTCGGTATAATTATGACACCATAATCGAAAAGAAGATGAAATTTGCTAGAAAAAATATTGAAACCTCAGTTCGATATCTTTGTTCGTTTCAGAGTTATTGCCAAAACAATAATTTTTAATACAAATTGCGCCCTCTAGCAATTTTATTAGAAACTATCGTGTACCACTAGATACGACAATTGAAGGTTCTTCCAAACAAGCTTAAATTTAGTAAAATCGGATAAGTCGTTTAGAAGTTACAGCGATTTTAATGTTTACACTTTCAATAGCTTCTCCCACTCTTTCAAGTGAAAGTGTAAACATTAAAATGACTGTAACTTCTAAACAACTTAACCGATTTTACTAAATTTAAGCTTGTTTGAAACAGAAAGGTAAGTACCTTCAATTGTTGTATCCAATGGTACAAGATAGTTTCTAATAAAATTGCTAGAGGGCGCAATTTGTATTAAAAATTATTGTTTTGGCAATAACTCTGAAACGAACAAAGATATCGAACTGTGGTTTTGATATTTTTTTTAGCAAATTTCATCTACTTTTCGATTATGGTATCATAATTATACCGTATGATTTATTTTTTCGGAGTAAAATCAAAAAATGTATTGTTATTGCAAATTGCGCCCTCTAGCATTTTTTTTAGAACTATTATGGACAACTAAGTGCGATTGGTGAAAGTGCATACATTTCTCTTCCAAACAGTCTTTAGTTTGCTAAAATCGGATAAGTCGTTTATAAGTTACAGCGATTTAAATGATTACACTTTCAACAGCTTCCCCCACTCTTATTAAAGCCGGCACGCCAATGAGCAGAAGACCAAAATGATGCATAATTGTCGAAGCTTTAAAATGGTGTTATCAAACATATACCTTAATGTGGAATTTTCGGAGTTATGTAAAATTTCAAAATTTACTTTTCAATTTCGCCCTCTTGCGGCAAAATGCGGAACTTAAAAATTATTTCCAGAATTTTCTCATGGCCACTTTAATCATCATTTTTCTTTTCCTGAGTTTCTATGCCCAGTAGTTTCCGAGATATGGCCGCTCGTCGACCTTAAAAAAACACCCTGTATAATAGAAAGCATTTATTTTCGGTCTAGAATTATCCCCTAAATTTTTTGCGCCTCATTTCCGGACACCCTGTATTCTTACTATGAATTTGATTGACGCCAAAAACAGACCGAGTTTTTCAACTGAACAAGTGGAATTCCAAATGCCTTTTGTTAAGATTGTATTATTTTTTGTGTATTTTATACCATTTAACTTGTTTACACTTAAGCACGAATTTGTTTACCATTTAATTTCTCGAAAGGTACTCAACCAAATTCAGGCCTGTAGCCAGAAATTTTTTTCTGGGGTGGGTTGAAGAATTTTTGAGGGGAGGGGGGGTTTGAAGGGTCGGTGAAAATATTATTAAAACTTTTTAAGAATTAAGCGAGCAAGTAGTAAATTATTATGCTGATTTTGAGACAATTTAATTCCTTGTAAAATAAGCAATCGCTCGACCTTCCTTTTCATTTAAGATTTTAAGGATGAAAGCCTCTCCATAATGTTCGCGAACATGTTGAACAGTGCCTTTACAATTGCATGGAGGTTGGAGGTAAACATTTTCAACATTTACTTGATTGATACAAGCGGTAATAAATTTTATAACTTTTAAATTTTCTATTCTTTTTAGCCCTATTTCTCAGGAACTATTTACTCGATTTAAACGAGCAAGGTCGCGTTTGGAAGGCAATTCAATTCCCTTCAAAATAAGGTATCACTCCATTTAAGATTTTAAGGGGGGGGGGGGGGAGGGTGGAGTGAAAATAGCAAAAAATATGACTCCTGAGAACTAAGATTCCCGTGTTCGAGCAAATTTTGATTTATTTATTAACAAGAAAATAAACCGGGGTGGAAAGTTTTCGGTGCGCCATCCTGTATGGACTTCAACAGGGTACCAAAAATTTAATGACAGGTGACTTAAGCACGATGCGTCGTGTTCTTAGAGAAATTCGACTTTACACGTATTTTCCGGCCACATTTTAAGACCACAATAAATAAAACTTTCAAAAATTGATATGGATCGCCCATCATGCCAGATCGCCCGCTAATTTCCGGCCTCCTTTTTTCATTTAGGGACCGTTAAATTTCGGGTATTGCATTTGTGGTATTTAATAACTGGGAGAACGCTCGAATTTATGGACGGTTGTAAATTTGATCAAGCCGAATAAAATATAGTGCCACATCTTGTCGTCGCGATTTAGATTATTTCATTTTTGATAATTTACGACCTTGGTAATATGCACCCCAGCCTCAAAATTACCAGTTTACGACTTGTCGTTTATCATCGCGGCTGTCGATTAAATACGGCAAAAATTAAAATTTAAACTGCGAATGATTGCGGGGCAGCGTTTGCGATTATCCTTGTAATAAATGGATTAAAGGGGCTTCATTGCATGTGAAATAAACCCAATTTTTGCGCTACGCTGTCACTGAACCTGCACCTACGATTTATTTAGAAATTAAAAATATTGAAGATCTATCCTCAAACTGTGTGTCTCATGTAGCAGATTTTCCGATTATTCTCTCGTTTTAAAAATATGCTATAATTTGTGTTAATATAAATAGGCCAATTTTAAATATTATTTTCTCCAGAAGAAAGGCCTAAATTAAAAATCTTTTACGATGCAAATAATGTTTGAACGTTTAGCTACCCAGTGACACCAAATTTATTCCTGTTTAAATTCATTTAACTGGTGATTTTTGGTGACAGTCGAATACCTGCAACTATTTTTTAAATTTTCAAATGAGCAGAGACGGAAGAGTGCCTATTAGGGTAGAGCGAAAAATTGATTTTTTTTTTCAAAATTTTGATATTGGCTAGGAGCCAAAAAGCCACCAAAATGCTCTATCGATAAACA
This sequence comes from Polydrusus pterygomalis, assembly GCA_963969555.1. NCBI lineage: Eukaryota > Metazoa > Arthropoda > Insecta > Coleoptera > Curculionidae > Polydrusus > Polydrusus pterygomalis. The sequence goes on from OZ018383.1 coordinate 17,745,968, forward strand.
CTATTTCCTGCGCAAAATTTTAACTTTCTACTCATTTGTTTTGAGGGGTCACACAATCCTTAAAGTTATAGCAATTTAGGTATATTATTTTCTTTTTGATATCGGTTAAATTATGTCGGACTTTCGCTAGTTCATGGTATATTTTAAAAGAAATATGCAATGAACTACCCAGAACTCACCACGTGGAGGTATCCGACCTAAAGTCCCTTCCCCCTCCCACCCTTATATTCGCAAATCAGTTAAATTCTCTCGGAGGTCGGATACCTCCACGTGGTGAGTTCTGGGTAGTTCATTGCATGTTTTTCTTTTAAAATATACCATGAACTAGCGAAAGTCCGAAATAATTTAACCGATATCAAAAAAAAATAATATACCTAAATTGCTATAACTTTGAGGATTGTGTGACCCCTCAAAACAAATGAGTAGGAAGTTAAAATTTTGCGCAGGAAATAGTGTTTATAGATAGAACATTTTGGCTCCTAACCAATATCAAAATTTTGAAAATCAATTTTTCGCTCCACCCTAGTGCCTATACTGCGCAGCCCCTGATACAGTGCAGCACACGCTCCTTGACTGTCCAAAATGGAATACCCAGAGACACATGCCTACTACTAGGGGTAAATAACCTATATCTAAATACCTTCCTGGATCAAATGCTGCAGGCCAGCGACAAGTGGACAATAATACACAACTTTATAAAGGACATACTGAAGAACAAATCAGAAGAAGGAAGGCAGTAGAAGCGAAAACATTGTCCAAGGCTTCCCTGACGGTATACCTTACGGTGATTCCGGGGCAGTCTCTGCGAGGAGGAAGGTTTTAGTGCGTAAACAGGCTGGCATTCTGGACTCGCACACTATCGGCGAACGGAGGAACAAGTAACCGGTGCCCATAAAGGGTTTCCTCCCTGGCAAAAAAAAAACTATTTTTGAAATGGGAAGGAAAGAAAAACTAAAAGTCTTAATTCACAATTTCATTAAAATAAAATGTATAATTCTTTCAGAAGTCTCAACGTGTTTCGAAGAACTACCCTCATCCACTTTAAAAGCTTAAGCTGCCTTAACACAGAATAGAGCACGCACAAACTTCACTGGCGTGGTGGTTTTTAAAGAATAAAAACCTAAAACAAGATAATACGCACTACTTCACTTGCGTAAATTAGAAAAGTGTGGTTACTTTAATTAACCGGTTTTAGCAGGTAAAAACCCAAGAAAAAGAATAACGACTGTCCCGCCTGGGAATTTAATGAACAGTAAGATTATGAGGTTAAGATTAGGGGCCCGTGGCCCTACAGTCGACGACGACAGTTGATGACGAAGTACGTTTAAGAATTCAGCCTCCTGCCTGGAGACAGTAGCAGCTTGTTGCTGTATAATTTATCCAAAGTCAGTGTGATGACAATACGGCATACAAACGGCGGTAAACAGTCTCAAAGAGACCGACCTCACAACCAGGGTTGTCAGATCTTTATTCTTCAATTCTTTAAGTTTTTTTATTAAAAATGTTTCTTTTATATCAGTATTCAATTGTTAGTCAGTAAGTTTCTTTGAAAGCTAGTTTGCAAATATACTTTAAACCGAGGAGTTTTGACTGTGACAGAAAAAAATAACAAGCCATTCATTGTTATAATAATACATTCTTTAGTCCTTAAGAAACAATATAACTGAAATCAAGACAAAAAGTGTTTTCAGTGTTTAAAAACAACTAATTAACAAACTCCTGTTTCTCGTATATACTTACATTGTGCTTACAAATCCGAAAATTTTGAGGAATTGGCAACAGCATATAACTTGTTGCGGTTGCCAAGGGATACAAGCGCCAGTTAAAGCGGCTGGTAAAAGCTGAAGCGGTCTCCAGTCCGTTCAACGATCGATTCTGTCAGACAGAGATAGGCCAGTGACCGCCGATGGCGTGGAAGAGACGAAGATAAAATATACGTAATTTGGAACTTGTGGACGGGCTGGACAATGGTCCAAGAATGGAGTTCTGGTAAAAAAATTAAAGAATTTTCTGAGCAGTTTCGTGCCGTGTCAGGTTTATTTTTATGATTTTAGTTTTGTGTATAGAATTTTTGAGTTACCTTATATTTATTATTTTAATATAATATTATTATATATACAGTGGGTTTATAAAGTGTAGTATGTACAAACACCTAATGTAAAACAAACTTATAAGTGTGTATACGCATTTTAATTATTTGCTTGGGACGCCTATGGTTAGGAAATTCATATTGTTTAATGTCATTAAATTGACCTAAGAAACACTATACCTTGGGGTGGGATCGTTGGCCAATCATTACCTTCCAAGCGTCTTGAGAGACCATGGTGATATAAAGCTATGCCTCTTTTGAGACGCGGGTATTGACCAGTGAAGAGAGCTTAACAAGTCATGTGTCGATCCGCGCTGTTGCGATCGTGGATGGATGAAGCTTGAGAAATGAGAAGTATGGGGAATTTCCTTCGTCTTTAAACAGAGCGCGAAGAAACCGTTAGGAAACAGTTAATGGGTTTAGGCGATGAATCATGACTACAAAGAGAAGCCGCCTTTGAAGTATTGCCGACCCGCATGGCGACAATGGTAGACAAGGGGAAAAATAAGGTTTTTTGTTTCTCAAATAATTCTATTTTTGCAGTCCTTCCGCGAAATAACCAGCAAAATAACCAATCTTCGATGTTATCGCATACCTAACCTTAAGTCAAATAAATGGTATATAACTTATACGTAGATTTTTACAATTTGGGAAAAACTTGGCTACGTGTAAAACATTTTCAAGCACAATTTCTTGTTCAAGTATTTAAAAAAGTTTTTTACGTAGAATGTGACCCGTGGAATACTTTCACCCTTGGATTAATATAAACATACCTAGGTATTTACTTTTTCTTTAATATAATATAACTACATATCTTCTATCTATCCTTTCTTTAGGTATTTACTTTTTCTTTTATATAATGTAAGTAAATTGAAAAGTGCCTTAAACTTATAAAGCAATATTATATTGCAGGGCTGCAAATAAAATATACCATAACATGCATCGGGATAATCTGTCTTGGTGTGTGTTTCTATTTATTTATATACATTGTTTGTGTAGCCTAGGCTGATGTGTTTAAATTGATCATAATGAAATAAAGTTATATATCAAGATACATCACTACTCCATACTTATTGAAAATCCGAAATAGGTACCCGATATTTGACTCCTATTTGGGCATAATAAAATCATACAACGGCTTTTACTAGTCATTGTTTATATTCCAATCCGAGTTACTAAAAGCACAAACACAATTCACTAAATTACACAAAAACTAGAAATCCGTAAATATTAAACACCCACAATAAACAACAAGAAATCTACAGAGAAAACTTAAAACACAACAAATAAAATGGCGCCTAGCCGGTTTCCGAGTGTATTTTCAGCATGTCGCTCTAAAGAAGGACAGGCCGATAACAAGAGGTTGCATGCCCGATGCTGCTGGGAGGGAAGGCAGCTGACCGGCGAGTCATGCTCTCGGACGTATTTTTTCACTCATAAAACTTAACTGTTGTTTGCGCAGGAGATAAGCTGTACGTCTCTAAAGGTATGATTAATATTCATCATAGCAACGAGTTAATAATGATTTCTAGGACCAGTCTTAAGCCTGTATAAAGTACGAGTTTCAGTACACATCTCAGAAACTACTTTTCGAACACTTACTAGGTATACCCTTGTTGGGCAATGAACACCCAAAATTATAATCATCTACTTTGCATAACCCGCAAGACAGATTAAATCAGTTTTTTTATGAAATTGCGTACAAGTCCTAAACGATAAATCTACACGGATATGCAGATCAATCTAAAATTGAATTTGGTATTTTACCAGAAATCCTCGAGTCGTATCAGTAGTCCAATTTTATTGTTACACTATGCAAATATACTTTCCGGTGATCGGCAGGAGCCATTTGCATTCTGATTTTGCATAATTGTACAAAGTGCTAAATAGCCCTAAAATCGACAATTTTTTCTTCGTTAAAATTCAAACCATAATATTGGGAAAAGGAACTGAAACTTGTCCTAATATTTTGATCAAGTTGTGGGAAAAGGTAGTGGATTTCTGGTGTTTTTAGTGGCTGCCAACCTGTCAGATTTTAAGGTTAGAAAATTGTTTTGAATGTTTTCTTACTGAAATTTTTGTAAAAATGATTCGTCGTCGTGTTTTTAGTTCAAAAAGCCAGAAAACAAGTCAATTAAACAAACCTTATCAAATCGAAAATAGTAAATAATCTTCGATGTTATCGCGTACCCAATCTCAAGCCAAATATTAGTTGGTAACAATTAATGATTTAGCAAAAACTTGGTTACGTGTAAGACAGCATTTTCAAGCGCAATTTCTTTATCAACAATTTAAAAAAGTTTTCGGTACCTACCAGTCATCGCTTATAGCACAAACACAATTCAGTTAACTATACAATACGCAAGTACACAAACTAGAAATCCAAAATATTAAACGTCAACAATTGACAAGAACCGAGTTTCTTTTCCAGCTCAGCAAAGAATTTTCTATGCCCATCTATATCATACGATTATACGATTTGTTCGCGAAGATTTTTACTTTGCAGATTGTTTAAAAGAAGCCAAAGAAAAGTACCTATTTAGTAGCATAGAATACAGGAAATCCACAGAAGAAACGTAACAACAAAAATGGCGCCGTGCCGGTTTCGGAGTGTATTTATACAGGGTTCCCCATTTAAAACGAAACAGGCTAAATATCTGGTTCCACGTTAATTAAAAAAAAAACGCTCGGACCAGTCGATTTTTATTTCGAGGGGGACATCTTTTGCGTATATTGTCGATCTTGTTACTTCAAGCCTCTAGGAGGGAGGAGGGGTAAGATCTAAATCCTAAATGGATACCCCTATTTTATATAATTTTTTTGGATTCTGCATAAAATTCTGAACATTTTTTAATAAAAGCATTATTAGTCTATACTAAATAGTTTCCGAGATATTGACTCTTGAAAAATGAGATTTTTGAAATTTGACAGCGTCTAACTTTCTAACTGTACGTCTTAGAGTAAAACGGCTTACATGTCCCTATCTTCGATTTTTATTATATTTCCAATAGTGTCAACTTCCGGTTAAACCGGAAGTACTATATTTCTTACAACCGGTTTAACCGGAAGTTGACACTATTGAAAAGATAATAAAAATCGAAGATAGAGACATGTAAGCCGTTTTACTCTAAGACGTACCGTTAGAAAGCTAGACGCTGTCAAAGTTCAAAAATCTCATTTTTCAAGAGTCAATATCTCGGAAACTGTTTAGTATAGACTAATAATGCTTTTATTAAAAAATGTTCAGAATTTTATGCAGAATCCAAAAAATTATATAAAATAGGGGTATCCATTTAAGATTCAGATCTTACCCCCCCCCCCCCCCCTCCCTCCTAGGGGCTTGAAGTAACAAGATTGACAATATACGCAAAAGATGTCCCCCTCGAAATAAAAATCGACGGGTCCGAGCGTTTTTTTTTTAAATTAACGTGGAACCAGATATTTAGCCTGTTTTCGTTTTAAATGGGGAACCCTGTATATACAGGGTTGCCCAGAAATCCGGAATAAAATTAATATAGCCTTAACCTGTAACTTTTGGGGAAAACGCTCGGACACGTCAATGTAGTTTTATATATGCGCACATTTTGGTGATATTCGTTTGTTTTTTATTGAAATTAAATTTGTCAAAGATAAAATTTTTACATTCTTTAAAAAAATTACGTATGTTTATTTTTACTTCAACGACTGGACACTACACTAAACATAAAAAATCCTCGCAAATGCGTAACGTATTAGGTAAGTTATGGGAATAGATAAAAGGAAAAAAAACCTTATAAAATAAATCAAAACGCTTTAACACGGTGCCATGAAACAAACCTCAATATTTTTACCAAGTTGAAAAAACTCAAAGGCGTTAATAAACTTATCGAGGTCTGTGAGATTGTAGAAACCTTAAGGCTGGTTGGTTGGGTGTGTCGAACAATATTTTTACAAATTCTTATAAAATTTGTTTAAATTTTACTTTTTTTGCTATTATACTGACAGATGATGCGCCTTGGGTACATCAATGGAATCCAAAAACAAAATTACATAATATATCATGATTTCTTTATTAATTAAAAAGAAATAATTTCAAATGTAAAAAAGTGTTTCTAAAAGCACTTCTAAGAGTGCCGTTGAATAGGAAGAGATTACCAGGAGTTAGTTTACCTCCAGAACCTGTTATTAATGGGGAACAGGAATTAAGGCCGCAATAAATTTTGGATTTAGATGACAATTCGCAGTGTGTTGTGCAAAGTAAAGAGTTGTTGAAAAGTGCAAGTGTAGCTAAAGATCTTGTTTTTTTTAGGGTAATTTCAGTTTTATACCGGACAGAATATCCTCATTGGAGAGTAGAAATTTAAGTTTAAGAGAGTTAAAATTTTTTCCGCTAAATGCAACAACATTCCCGGTAAAGTAGGAGGTCAAGTAAGGAAAAAATTGGATGTAATTGTAAAAAAGAATAAAGGATTCAAATACTTAACTGCAGTAAAAAGCATTTATGAGGGTAAACCATCCAACGAAGTTGTATCTTGGCCTTATATTTTGCTACCTAAGTTGCAGTATTGTCCGATTACATCAGTAGATGTTGAAAGAAGCTTTTCTTTATATAAACATATTTTTACTAATAGAAGACAATCCTTTTTGGTTAAAAATTTTAAAAAATATTTAGTAATAAATGCCTTTTATAAAATTTTAAGTTAAAAAATTATTTACTTTTATTTTTCTTTGTTGTTTTTGCATTTTTTTTTAAATAAACATATTTTTTAGAACCCAATGTATTTCTTAACCTCATTTTACTATAATAAATTAAGAAATATTGCATACCAGGATGCATATTTGGTAAAAAAATTCAAATAACTGCATATTTTAAAGGCAAACAGGGCAACAAACCCGAACAAACCCGAGCATTTTTTTAAATAAACATATTTTTTAGAACCCAATGTATTTCTTAACCTCATTTTACTATAATAAATTAAGAAATATTGCATACCAGGATGCATATTTGGTAAAAAAATTCAAATAACTGCATATTTTAAAGGCAAGCAGGGCAACAAACCCGAACAAACCCGAGCATTTTTTTAAATAAACATATTTTTAGAACCCAATGTATTTCTTAACCTCATTTTACTATAATAAATTAAGAAATATTGCATACCAGGATGCATATTTGGTAAAAAAATGCAAATAACTGCATATTTTAAAGGCAAACAGGGCCTATATATGTGCATATTTTGGCTGAATTTTAACGCGTATAATCCGCCCTTTACTTATTTTTTTACCTTTCAAGGTAAAAACCCTTTATTGTTTCACATTCTGACATTTTGGTGTCAATGTGAGAAGATATTTAGATGATATATTTCCAGGTCGCTGGATTGGACGACGTGGTACAATTGAATGGCCACCGAGGTCCCCAGACTTAACGCCTCTAGACTATTTTCTTTGGGGTTATTTAAAAGAAAATTTTACCAATATTAAAGATTTGAAATACAAAATTAGATTGGAGACACATAACATACCGGCTGAAGCCATTCGGAATTCCGTCGACGGATTTTACCATTGTCTGACAGCATGCCAAGTAGAGGTTTTAATTTTTTTTGACAAAATAAATAACAAATAAACCATAACTAATTGTTAAGAACAAAATGTCAAAACGTGAAACAATGAAGATTTCTTACGTTAAAAGGTAAAAAAAATCAATGATTTATCATTTCTGCTTATTTAAATATAGATTTTTTTAAAATTCTTAACAGTCGCCATTTTGAAATAGCTTGACAGAATCGCGCCAAAATCCATGAGCATGCTGTACGAGATATTAGCTTTCTAATGATATATCACAAGCTGTATGTTTCCATTTAAAAAAGATCGATGTCGTCATATCTTTGACAAATGTCTATAAAAAAATAAACGAATAACGTCAAAATGTGAGCATATAAAAAACTAAATTGACGTGACCGAGCATTTTTCCCAAAAGTTACATGTTAAGGCTATATTAATTTTATTTCGGACTTCTGGGCAACTCTGTATAAGAGCAGACGTTGTGTGCAATACACTATTCTTTACAGACTTTTTCTGTGTTTTTTTACTTACAAAAACATTTTTTCTCTAGTCGTTTCCAGAAGAGCAAACAGCCTTAACAAACTTAACTAACTGCAAAAAGGCAGGATTCCCCTATCCTGTCGAAACCCATAAATATTCCTGCGATAACGGCTTTCCTGCCACGCTGCCGTAGTCATAAAACACCAAAGTCGCATTTCACATAACCTCAATGTTCTATTTGGGAATGTTGGCACGTGCTCTAAAAGAAAGAGTAAATGGGCAGTTTTATTGGAACGGCCGAATTATTCGGAAGAAAATCAAGTGTAAAACTTGAAATTAAAGAAAAACAAATGATTGTACAAAAATAATATTATTTATTTACTTTTATAATTTTTTTTTGGTGGCATTTCAAACTTGTCTTGTTCTAACGCAAAAAAGAACCGATGTTTTGGACATAACTGACGACATGACTGATGACTTAAGGGCGGATTATATGCAATTAAATTCAGCCAAAATATGCATATGTATATGCCCTGTTGGCCTTAAAAAAATTGAGTTATTTGCATTTTTTACCAAATATGCATACTGGTATGCAATATTTCCTAATTTATTATAGTGAAATTAGGTAAAGAAACACATTGGGTTCTAAAAAATATTGTTATTTTTAAAAAAATGCAAAAAAAAACAAAGAAAAATAAAAGTAAACAGTTTTTTAACCTAAAATTGTTTACATTTGTGCATTTATTACTAAATATTTTTAAAATTTTTTAACTAAAAAGGATTGCCTTCTTTTAGTAAAAATATGTTTATACAAAGAGAAGCTTCTTTCAACATCTACTGATGTAATCGGACAATACTGTAACTTAAGAAGCAAAATATAAGACCAAGATACGACTTCGTTGGATGATTTACTCTCATAAATGCTTTTTACTACAACGAGAATATTGTGTCCGGTATAAAACTTAAATTGACGTTAATAAAAACAAGATTTTTAGCTACACTTACACTTTTTAACAACTCTTTACTTTGCACAACACACTGCGAATCGTCATCTAAATCCCAAATTTAATTGCCTCGAAATGCTTTCCGTGGAATATTGCGGCCTTAATTCCTGTTCCCCACCGGGTAATTACAGGTTCTGGAGGTAAACTAACTCCTGGTAATCTCTCCTTACACAACTGCACTCTTAGAGGTGCTTTTAGTAACACTTTTTTTTATATTTGAAATTAATTTATTTTAATTTAAATACAGTTTGTTAAGCAGGTAATAATAACGCATTATTAGGTGACAATAAACAACCGCTAACAATATACCTGCAAAGCCCGGAAACCCCCAATAGATACCTTGTGTATAACCAAAATGTAAATATAATTATTATAATCTTCAGGTTGGAAAATCCCTGAAATAAGTACCGAACTGGACATTAAACCTTTGACGTTTTAAATTAAAAGATATTGACAAAAATAATTTTCTGACAATTAGGGTGGCCCGGTTAGCATAATTCTTGATTAATTTAACATACAACTTTAATTGTAAGTAAATTATGTTTTCCGGTGTGATTTATATCACAGTCAAAGTTGCATACCTGCATTCAATTAAACTTCATACTTTCATCTAACTCTAATTCTAGAAATATTATTGTTTAAGAGCCTTTCTCTTTGCGTAACGGAGCAAATTTTCTACATTTTATTCAAGACGTAAAACACTTTCATGCTGTTTAATATTTTATTATTATTAAACCGGGCCTGAGAATTGAAGAAGACAGTGCTGTACTATAAAAAAAAATACCAACTAGGTACCTACAGTCGTACAATATTTTCGTTTTATTCGTCGAATACTAGCCCTGCTGATGAGCCATCATACAGCGAAACGCGAAAGGTAGATACAACTAAAAAAAGTAGAACTCTCGGAGGGTGGGTTGGACTTTGGTTGCTTTGTATACTCGCACATTTTTGAAAAGAATAATATTTTTGTTACTCAAAACAGAACAACACTGCTGTCATTGCAGTGTCCTTTAACATATTTTCAGCAGGACCAACTCCTGCGTGGCTTAAAGGGGCGGCGGATACAAGCTTTTCAAGTGAAAATTGACTAGTAGACACTTAGAACTATTGTCAAAACGTTCTTGTATCATTTTCCACACCCACCCATAGAAATATACCTTTAGACCAGTACAGCTTGTTTCGTGCGAAAACAAAAGGTAAATTTTATGGGTAAAAAAAAATGCGTTTGTATGCACGGCTTACTCGTCATATCTCACGACGCTCTAGAACCGGCTTGCCGCCAGTTTTGTTGCTACCGTTTCTTTATTATTATGGGTTGCTTGTTTTGTGAATTGTGCTTCTTTGAATCCATCAAATCAGGCTTTATTTTGTTGAGTTGGGGGTATATTGTAGTGAAATTTTAAATCCCGGACTTATCTATCCTCTCATTCGTTAAATGATACTTTCGCCAAAAAAGTTCTTCGTTCCTGATTATTGTTTGCTGATCTATAGGTTTGTGTCTATTCACCCACCCTTTTCTCATAGCTGTGCCGGTGCCCAGCAGTGGCGGCTCGTGACTAGCGAGTCAGGGGGGGCGCTGGCTTTAAATAAAAAAAAATTAAAATGTCTATTATTTACAAAAGTACGTGTCTGTTTTTTCTAACTTTCTCGTTGTGAATTTTAATTTCATCAGCATAAGCACTACTTAAACAAGTTGAAATATTAGTTTGTCCTAACATCTCAAAACTTACCACATTATGACGATGTTTTGTACTATTTTCATGTTTTTTTTAATTTCTCTGAAAGATGTTTTAAGTCCTGCACCCCATTTATAGTCCAATTATCATCCCCGTCAAAAAGAAGACACACGAAACAAAAAAAAAAAATGTTGTCCTCACAACCGCATATCCAGGGTTTTTTATTATATATTTCTTTGTCAAACTTACGCGTAAAATGTGCCTTACTTTTACATTTTGATTGCACTTGTACTATGTTCAATTACTAGTGGCCGCCCTGCATTTTTAAATCAATTTTTTCACTTAAGCTCGAAGAACTAAACACAAGCTTCTGTAAATCACTGACCTTCATATTACACGCCATTTTCCAACAACAATAACGTAGCTAATAAATCAAATCAAAACAAATAAACAAAACGTTAGCTCCTAGCGGCATCGACAGGTCGCCTCGCCAGAGTACATAATATATTGATTATTCTACCGTGGCATCGCGTACAGCTGTTGTTGGGCGCGGAAAATTGGAGCTCATCGTCGCCGCTCGTTGTGCGATGTGTAGGTGGCGTCACGCCTTTGTCGTCATGGCAACTCATCGAGAAGCCGCGTTGAATCGGGACGGATAATCGGTCGCCCGCCCGCGCTTAGTATAAAAAACATTGAGAGCGCGCCACTCGCTTGTCTATGAGTATAACCTGCCCGTTGGAATAGGGCTATGTTTGGTTTGAATTTATGCCCGCGCTTAGTATAACCTACCCGCTGGGCTATGTTTGGTTTGAATTATTTTAATGGATTGCTTACATAGATTGCTTTATTGGTTTTTTCAGTAAAGAATTTTTGGATTCTGTTTGAAATAATTGCAGGGAGGGCGGCGCCCCAAAGCCCTTCATTAACGAGCCGCCACTGGTGCCCAGCAAGGTTGAAACCGGATATTTCGTAGAGTAAAGAAGACGATACACATTCACCCCTGATTATATAAGTAAGAATGGTGGTTTGAAGCCCACGCTAGACAGCAGATTCCGTGAGAATTATTCCTGGCAGCGACAAAAAAAAATTAAATATAAAAGGATTTATAAATTAATAAAGACGTAACGTCTCTGGGTTTTGGAAAAACACAAATGAAAATCGCGCCTGTGGCTCCATTGCGACTTCAAGATCTAGATTAGCGGAAAATGCAACGGAGAAATGACTTTTGAAATGTGAAATAAGGATTGTCTTAAGACTGTTTGCGTGAGGACTTCAGCAGGAGATTTAAGTTGACGGAGCGGTTTTACGACAGTTATAATAATTGTTGTGGTAAAAATTATAGATAGTGGTAGAACTTTTCTAATCTCTTAAGTCGCTATCTCGCAAATAGTTAGGCAAATCTCGGTAAAAGGAAATAAAAGTAGGATTCCAAGTTTTGCTAGTATCAATGAGCAATCATTACGAATTATTTTCTCCCAATACAAGTAAATGGAAAATCTGTTACCTGACTCGCTTAAATTTGAATGGGAATTTAATTCTAACATGTCCCTAGCGTTCCGTATCGAAGCACAATTATTAAAAGTTCCACAATCTTTAAATTTTTGCGCAATTATGCAAATAGCAACCTGCCCAATCCGGGATATTTGCATTTTTGTTATCCTGCAGAAATTTTGTAACCTAGTTTTAATGAAATCAATTGCATGAGTGCAAATTTTTGCTGTAAAAATCCTAATCACCAACAGAACGAAATAATTGTCGCCCATAAATGTGCGAGTTAAACAACGTTATAAGCGACAAAAGGTTCAGTGCTAAAAAACAGTACATAATAAAAATATTTCTGCAGTCAGAAATAAAGAAGTCGACCTATATTTTTGTATTCCATAAATCCCTATTACGATTTCAAAATTAAATTCAAATAACAACTATCGAGAAATATTGAATAAAAAGGTGTTAAAAGAAACATTTGGCAGCACTGGTTACCCACTATTAAATTTAATAATTTCTTGTTTAAAATATGGAAATATGCCTGATGAACTAAAATGTTCTGACATTACACCAGTGCCAAAAGTAAAAAACACTAAAAAATGGGATGATAATATGAGGCCAGTAAATGTTTTATGGGATGTTGAGAAATTATTGGAAGAAGTCGTATATGAACAGTTATTAGAATTCATTGATGCCAACAAAATTTTAGTTTCCGTTCAAGCTGGTTTTCGAAAAGGGTACTCGACAGAGACAGCCATTCAATGTGTTATTGAGACGTGGAAGAGAACCATTGATAAAGGGGAAAATGTTATAGCTGTATTGTTGGATTTTAAGCGGGCACTTGAAACAATTGACAGGGCTAGATTATTGAGTAAGTTGTATCAGTATGGTATTCGCGGAAACGTTTATAAATGGCTTAAAAATTATTTAAGTAACAGGTTACAAAAATCAAAAATATCAAAAATATATTCAAATAAAAAAAATAAAAAAAAAATAGGATTTTATACTCAAGAAAGTATACTAGTATGCCTTTAGTTTTAAAAATGTGTAAGTTACAAATGTTTGTTGATGACACCTTAATTTACATTAATGTTTTAAATATTTTTGATGGTCTAAAAATACTCTAAATTCTGAGATAAATATATTATTAAATTTGTTAAAAGTAAATAAATTAAAATTTAATATTTTAAAAACTTACTGTATGGTTGTGGGTAATAATTTAAATTGTCAAAATATAAATGTTATAATTGATGGTGAAAAATTGGAATTAGTAAAATATTTAGGGATAATAATTGATCAAAATTAAGATTTTTTAATTATTTTGAAAGTATCATAATATCAAAGATTGCCGGAAAAGTAGGTTATTTTAAAAGAATCAGTTCTATTTTAAGTTTGTTTTCTAAAAAAAACTTTATTTAATACTATTATATTACCACATTTTCTTTATTGTTCTTCCATTTTATATTGTACTATTGAGGAAATATTTGATAAATTACAAATTTGATAAAATAAGGCAATGCGGATTATTTTAAATTGTGACAAATATAAAAAAATAATTTTTATATTAAAAAATAGATTTGGTTGAATGTCAGAAATTTAATTTTTATTTTATATGTATCTTTATAAATAAAATTAAAAATAATTTATCGGCTGATTTTTTGTTCTTTTAATTATGACCATCATAATAATTATAAAACAAGAACTAATCAAAATTTGTATGCGGATAGAGTGTCTAAAACATTACCTTATCATATCATTCATAAAGCTTTGATAGAATATAATAATTTGGTAAATTCTTTTAAATCTCAAAAATCATTAAAACTATTTAAAAAAACTTGAAAATTACATTTAATTAAAAAACAAAATGATACGTAATATTTTATAAAACTTGCAAAAAAATGTTTAACTTTTCTGCCTGTTTTTAATAAAAGAAGGTTGCGTTTAAAAATTAAAAAATAAATCTATAAATGTGTGTTAAAAAATGTATTAAAAAATATTTAATTGTAGCTTTTTGCTAAATAAAACATGTTACTTACTACTATACAAACTGCGAGTTATGTTTTTAATAATTATTGTGCTCCAATCCAAGAAGTGAGAGTCATAGTTTTGTTTTTTTGTCCGTCTATTTATATTTTAAATTCTGAATGTATAGTTTGATTTTGATTTTTTGAGATCAAATATTATAAAACTGTCATAGAAAAACAGAACTGACAAACTTATAGTTTTAATTTAAACGACAATTAAAAACCGAATCCCGTAGTATAAATAAACCGTTTTTCTCTAATTAAATAATCATTCAACCAAACCTTTTCTCTGCGGTAATTCGGTTTACCTTTCAGTCGGATAACTTAATTGCCTAATTTTCTCATTTCAGAACTAAGTAAAAAATTTATAAGACATGGCAATGCGACGCGAGACGAGCGAACGTTTTTCTGCATAATTCTATTAGGTTTTGTTAAATCTGTCACAACATCTTAAGAAAAGTAGGGAATTCTAGTCAGTAAAGAATGTCGGAGGCATCTAAAAAGCACGACAGACAAGGTATGTACAGTAAATGTCGTGACATAATACGAAAAATCTACTAGCAAAGCTATCGTTTTTATTTCAAGATACATTTGATCTTTATTATATTGCAAAAATAGCATAGCAGGTCTAGTTTTCACCCGCTCAAAAAATTCTGCCCTAATTTAATTTTCATCCAATGTAAAAATACTGTATGGTCCTTTGCTATAATACCAAATAGTTGGCCAACTTACTTAATGGTTTGACCAGAGAAACGAACATTACTGTATTGCCATATGGTGATTCAAGATAAAATAAAACAAAGGTTTAAAAATTGGTTTTCAGTTAGGCGGGTTTTATTGGGTGGCTGAAAGCCAAGCTAAAATTACCACAATAATAACAACAAGTAAGTAAAATGAAAATGACACAGTGCGTTTGTAGTTAAGCTTTCCGCAAATTGCCTTATACATATAATCAGCCTAGGGGTAGCTAAAGGTATGGTAGAGTCGCAGACCCGGTCATGGTTAACGTAAATTGATATAAAACAAATTGAAAGTTTTAGTAAAACACAAAAACTTAAATTCCGTTAAAAAAAAATTATTTAAATGTAGAGGTTTAAAAACAGTTTTTGTCATCAGTATTGTTGAATTACGATGGATATGAGATTTGTTAACAAGCATTGAGGCCTGCAGCCAATGCAAGCAATGCTTGGTTGCGTTAGTTTTCCAAGAAAAGCGTCTAGGAACAAAATAGCGGAACGAGGTGAGAAGAGGGGGACAGACCATAGGCGTACCAAATTTATTATTATAGGGAATAGATATTAGAAAGAAAAAGGAATATTTTACCCGGGTTGGGGCAAGTTTCCCAACATCCAGTAAAAACAGAAAAATTGTTCCCGCGAATTATTTAATTAGTGGCATTGAAAGCAAATATGTACCTTTTAAATATCATAATAATTATATATTAATTAGGCATAAAAATTTGTTTAAATAAGTGATAAAGGATAAGAAAATTATAAGTACAAATTATAAAATCTTGTGTCTCTTCATCGCAGGACTACAAGTTGATTGATTTGGAAATCTATATTTGGACTGCATGTCGTTTTTTCTTTTGCAGTTGTTAAATTATCTCCATTTTGTATTGTCTCTTAGCCAACTTTATGTTTTACTGTTGGATGGTTTCTTCTAGGGGTTGCAAGTGTATTTTTCTAAACAAAAGTTTATTGCTGAGGTTGTGCAATGGATTTTGAGGCTGCCTTATTTTAGTTATAACAAAAAAGGCTGTAGTTTTTGCTTGATGTTCTTCATTGCTGGTGGTATGCTATTTAAAAATTCGTATTCGAGAATAAGCATACAGATCGATTTATATTTTTTTATGACTGTTCCTGATTTTTATATGTTAAAGATAGGAACTGTTTGGGTCGCCTAATGGTTTTAGCCTTATCGGCTAGTTAAAGCGATTAATGGACTATATATAATGGTGGAACATAATGCATTGATATTTGAGTATATGAGGAATCAAGGGCCAAATTCTAGACCAAACTTCTGTATCGGTTATTAGTTTTTGAAGGTTGGTATCTGCTTTCAAATTTGCTTTTACATGCTTTATTAGGGACTCATCGTCGGCAAATAGAAGGACGTAATTACTTTGATCCATGTTATTTATGCTTTCCCTGAAGTCATAGTAGTAGATTTGGGAGAGCCATGTGAATTGAGAACTACTTGTCCAGGGGTAAACTCTTCTTATTTTCGATTGTTGATTTTTACTATGAAGTTCCTGTTATGCAAGAAACCCTTTATAATATTTATCCAATACCTATAGAAACGTTTAGGCCATTAAATTTAAATAGGAGACCCTTATGCCAAACACTGTTAAACTACTGTTTGATCTCTAAAAATAGTGCCGCTGATTTCAGGTTTTGGTGTTTAACTGTTTCGATATTGAGTCAACCGATGGGTTGTTGAACATTTTTCTTCAAAGCCAAACTGATGCTTGCTATGTTTGTTAGCATATTTCTTATAATTTTCTCATAAATATTTACTATAACAGGCAATAAAGTAATAGTTCTGTAGTTTTATGTTTTTTGTGATCACATTTGGGCTTTGGGACATAAACACTAAAAATCAATAAACAATATTCCATTTTAAAATACCCTCGTCAATTTTAAAAAACCCGTTTTAAGTGTAAATACGGTTTAGTTTTTAATAAAACGGTGGCATAGTCAAAGCGACATAGAAATCGTCGATTTTATGACCTTTTAGCTCCGCGGAAAGTTATCCAGAGCCAAATGCAAATAGCGCTTCGCAAACGATATTTGCATAGAGTTGCCGTTAAACTTCACCTCACGACTCGCAAAAATATTTGGTTAAAGGTGTAATTTTTAAATATTCCTTTGTCAATTAAGGGCCGGTTTTTTTCCGACAAGATTAACAGAGCTGATTGCAATAATGTACTAGAAATTTGGAATTTCCGTAGAACCATTGATCAAAATAACGTAAATGGCCCGAAAAATGTAATTATATATATAAATATCTTAAATACGTCCCAAAGTGAAAATCTTTTATTCAA
This sequence comes from Polydrusus pterygomalis, assembly GCA_963969555.1. Classification (NCBI taxonomy): domain Eukaryota; kingdom Metazoa; phylum Arthropoda; class Insecta; order Coleoptera; family Curculionidae; genus Polydrusus; species Polydrusus pterygomalis. The sequence continues at coordinate 17,763,310 of OZ018383.1, forward strand.
AAGTAAGTATTTTGGTTATCACGTTCATAATTGTTCATGAAAATAATACGAAAATTATAGATTCATCATTATTAAAATATACAGGGTGTCGCGAAATTAGCTGACAATATTTTAAGGAGATAAAGTACATCCAAAAATATGACTAATACCCTCTATTAATATGCCTTCAAAAACGCTTCGTTATGGGGCTAGAGCCCCCCGAATTGGAGCTATGATAAGCAGTTTTTTCAAAATATCTCAAAAACCGATTAGGGTATCGAAACAAAATGTGATACATGTTTTACCCATGACAGGAGGCAATAAACAATTTAATTAGCTTAACTTTATTTCTTCCAGTGGCGTCTCACTGGGTAGGTAGTTGGGAGAATATTGCCGTAAGTTTTTTATTTTGAGATTCCTAGGTTTTTTAGATATTTATTTTTATGGAGATTTTAAGAGAGTTTTAAAATAAAACAAAAAAGAATAACAAATTGCAAATCAAGTTTGATGGTGAACCACACGGGAAACTAATTCTTAAGCAAGTACCAGTTATGGGTCCCCAAAAATAATAATCAAGGGGATTTAAATCAAGTGATCTTGGTGGCCAGGCTATGGCTACCAATCCACCTGGTAATTTTCTCTAACACAATTCCTCACTTGACGTCCGTAGTAAGCTGGTGCCCCATCATGTTGAAAGAAGTGCCCTAAACGTAAATCTAGTGGCATATTGTCTAATAAATCCCCAAGTTGATTATGTATTATTATTATTTATCGCTAGTAGAACTTCTAATAAATTTCATGTTTTAATATTAAGTGTTTACTGAGATATGCAAAAAAAAACCTTAGCCTTTTCACCGGACTTCAAAAAACCGAAAATTTTAAAATCGATTTTACTGGAAAATGGTGAATCTTACCGCAATGAAACAAGAGTACCTTTTTTCAACAAAAGACTTCAAGACTTCTAAAGATTTCACCTAAAGCTAAAAAATCCTACAAATAAAAAAACTTAGGGCAATATTATCCCAACTACCTACCCAGTGGGACGCCACTGGAAGAAATACAGTTAAGCTAATTAAACCATTTATTGCGTCTCGCTATGGGTAAGACATGTATCAAATTTTGTTTCGATACCCTAATCGGTTTTTGAGATATTGTGAAAAAACTGATTATCATAGCTCCGATTCGGGGGGCTCTAGCCCCATAGCGAAGCGTTTTTGAAGGTATATCAATGGAGGATTTTAGTCTTATTTTTGAATGTACTTTATGCCCTTAAAATATTGTCAGCTAATTTCGGGACACCCTGTATATCTAAACTGAGAAAAAATGCTTTTTATTCTTTTTAAGAATTCGCATACTCTTTATAAAACTGTTTAATACTATAATATGTGATAGCAACGCGCTTTCCTACTGTAAGACAACAAAAATTGGTAGACCGTTGTGTAGTGATAATATCACGGTAATTTAGCCAATAGGGAATAGGAGTTATTGGTACCATAAAACGGTTTATAGCCAATTTTGCTCTAAATACTCACAGTAATTATCAAATTCTATTGGGGTTGTAATCTGGTTTGAAACTTGACATTACTCATAATAATATTTGCTTGCTACGGTTAATACTTACCACTAAAAATCAGTACTGTAGTTCTCAAAAATTTAAATAGCTTCTAGTGTGATATCATTCTTGTCGTTTAACATTGCATACAATTATCTATTATGTAACATGGTTTACTGAGATGGTAAAATTCATCCATAGAATATAAAGTCCAATACTAATGATGGGTTAAGCGAAATAAAAATTTTCTTATTGCTTTATCTGACATGCAAAGTTTAAAAAAACTGTAATACAAAGTAAAAATAAATTAATTGAAACAGGTATTGGTACGATCAATAAAATTCATAATCAAATTCAGACAGGACAGCTAAAAGACTCCGAACAACGATGTGAACTGCGCAACAAATACGTTAAAACTAATACTAACGCGCGCGGCGTCTCGTGGATTAAGGGTTCCAACGGATACAATTCGTTTTTGGGGACTCTATTCTGCTTGCTCAATTGTAGAGAAAGCGCTTTACTGGGAACAAAATGCGTCGCATTGAGAAGATACAATTTATTTCTTAACAAAATTGCTCTATTAACAGTAGTTCATTACTCAATAAGACGTGCTGCTAATGGAACTGATTACTAACAATGAAAACACTGTTCTAGCAAATCTGGAATTGATACAATACTAAAGCGAGTTTGATACACTAGCAATTTATTTAATATGGGCTAATAAAAAGTAAGCTATCAATACAAACTATTTCTTAGCAAACCTGTTGTATTACATCATTTTTCTCAGTGTATTTTATTACATATGGTAAACCATTTGAATAGAACGTTTCCATGGGTTGCGTTTATAAACACCTTTGGAAGAAGAAATATTTTTTCCAACATAAACAATAAGATAAACCCAGTGGCGGCTCGTGGGGTAGAGCCACAGTGCCATGGCACTACCTGCCCTCCTGTCTAGCGTCCTGCCCTTTACAAATTACCAAAACCTATTAAAATTAATATTCTCGTTTTTAAAGCAATTAGCAAAATAATTTAAAAATGGAACACAGTCGGGTGCAAATTTCCATCTAAAAGGAAGCGGTTATGCGTAAAACGGTAACGTAGCTTCCGCGCCAAGCGCGACGAGGCACACGGGAGGTGACGAAACGCCATCACCTCAATAAAAAAACGTTGGAAAATGACCTTGAATGCAAGCAGGCAAAAATCTCGACGACGTAGCCAGGCTCTCTTCGTTTGACCGTTTGATGTTAGACGTTTCAAACAGCTGATGTTCGCGTCGCGTCCCGATTTGTTTTCGTTCGGCCGGCGGCTGATTTAATGTAGGGTTAACGAACTTTTTATTTTAGAAATACATAAGTAACGAATACTATTAGATTTTTAAAGGAAACCTTATGGAAAAAATACTTGGGTGTGCGGTTGTAATGAATCTAATAGACTATTTTGTTTTATGTGTGTTTTATTTGGTGGGAAGCAAACTTGGTCCCAAAAAGGTACAGATGATTTGGTCCATTTCTGGGACAAAATGAAGACACATGAAAAATCGAAGGTACATTTAAACAATATATTTAATTTCAGTATGCTTGGTAAAAATAACATTAAAACTCAATTAAATTCTGTATATCACAATGAAATAATGAAGAAAAACGAACAAATTGATAAAAACAGATACATATTAAACCAAATTATAAACTGCGCTCGGTTTTGTGGTGCATTTGAGTTGGCTTTGAGAGGTCATGACGAAAAAGAGACGTCGGAAAATAGGGGCATATTTCGTGAATTAATAAATTTCAGCTCAGAATTAGACAAAACTCTTAAAGATCATATTGAAAAATCGAAAGTATTTAAAGGAACATCAAAACCCCTACAAAATGAACTTCTGAACTGTATGTTAGATGTGTATCATGATGAAGTCATAAAAGAAATAAAGGACTCTCCGTTTATCGCTGTTATCGCAGATGAAACCACTGACATTGCTTGTGTGTTTCAACTTGTTATCGTGTTTAGGTATATTCAAGATATGATTGTAAATTCATAAATTAAATTAGGTGCCTTTTTGCTTATTTTTCCTACTTTAAAAGCAAGAACTATTAACAAAAAAGGGCGTGGCACCCAACATTTTTTTGCCTGCGGTGCTAAGGGTTTACCTGGCCCTACTTCACTAAAATGGCACGAGCCGCCACTGGATAAACCCGAACAAACCCCCTTTTCTAACCTATAGGAGTAGCCTAAAAAAAAGAAATATGTGTTCAGAGTATTTATGCAGCGTTTCAAAAAGTTCGAACCAAAAAAATTTTTTTCAGTATGAACTTTTACACCCCTTTTTCCATTTAATATGGCAAAGCTTAAACACATTATTATTTGAGAATAGTTTTTGCTTTCTTTCGTTTCATCAGAACCATACCCAGACCCATTTCGCCATATCATGGCTCATCAGTGAGACTAGAATCTGACGGAAGAACGAAAATGATAGATTCAATTTGAACTTACCTTGGCGAGGGCCAGAGAGAGGATGTAGCGAGTAGCGACATCTAGTCTCGTAGTTGGACGTTTCTTAAGCTACCAGCATATCTAAGCAACTTATATTAGTATATTAGTAAGTAGGAGCTACATTTCCCAAAACATCAAAACACGTTGCTTAGTTAGCATAGTACCAATTATTCTCAGCAATATAGCTTAACATTACAGACAGTTATAAGTACCCCACCCTCAAAAAATTACCTGTTTTTAAATAGCATGCCTTGCCCAAGTAGATCGTTGTAGACATTGACTCGCGTATAATAAACTATAATATACTCTGCGCTAACGGCGCGTGTTATAATCACCCTTATTTATTATGGCCCACATTATACGCTCGTTGAATAATAATACTATTAAGTTTTTATTGACGCTCTTTTTCTAAATTAATAAACCATTTTGAACTTGGTCTAATTAACACCACAATTTTCGGCAATCTTCTAAAACAAAACACAACCTACACCCTAACCTTCCCCTAGGCTGTTTATTATTAGAGGATTAGGGTAAATTAAATTTATATTAACGCCAAGTTTCTATATAAATTTTGACCCTTTAACGTAAACTTTATAAAACTATGAAAATAATTTCGCGGGATAGGTATAGAGCAAAAAATATTTTATAAAGTTTAGATACAACTACCGATTTAGCAAAGTATAAAAATTTTATTTGCAGATATTGTGTATTTTTACAATGAAAAGCACGTAACTTAATAATGATTATGTAACACTGTGTAAAATTATACGTACACTGATGAAAATGATCTAATACAACAGGTTTGCTAAGACATATTTTGTACCGATAGTTAATTTTTTATTCACCCATATTAAATAAATTGCTAGTGTATTAAACCCGGTTTACTGTTATATCAATTCCAGATTTGCAAGAACAGTGTTTTTATTGGTAGTAATCAGTTCCATTAGCAGCACAGACCAATGAGCTACTTTTAATACAGCAATTTTGTTAAGAATTAAATTATCTTTTCAATGCAACGCATTTTGTTCCCAGTATAGCGCTTTCTCTAAAATTAAGACAGAACAACAGCGTCTCCGAGAACGAATTGTATCCGTTAGAACCTATAATCCACAAGCCGTTGGTGAAGGTTCGTAGCGATCGGCAAACGCCGCGCTCCTTAGTACTAGTTTTAACGTATTTGTTGGGCAGGTCACATCGTTGTTCGGAGTCTTCTAGCTGTCCTGTCTGAATTTGAATTTTATTGGTCGTACTAATACCTGTTTCAATTAATTTATTTTTATTTTGTATTTAAGTTTTTTTTAAATTCGCATCTCAGATAAAGCAATAAGATTCTTATTTCGCACAACCCTTCATAAGTATTGGACTTTATAATCTATGGACGAATTTTACCATCTCAGTAAACACTGTTGCATAATAAATTTAATAATCAGGCAATGTTAAACGACAAGAACAATATCACACTAGAAGCTATTTAAATTTTTGATAACTATAGTATTGCTTTTTAGAGAAAATTATATGCTTTATTAACCGTAGCAAACAAATATTATTATGAATAATGTCAATTTTCGTTACAACTCTCAGTAGTTGGAACTAATACCTACAGTATATAAAACCAAATTACACCCCCAATAGAACTTGATAATTACTGTGAGTATTCAGAGCAATAATGGCTATAAACCATTCTATGGTAGCATTAACTCCTATTTCCCATTGGCTAAATTACCGTGATATTATTACTACACAAATGTCTAGCAATTTTCGTTGTCTTACAGTAGGAAAATACGTTGCTGTTACATATAGTATTAAAAAGTTGTATAAAGAGTATGTGAATTCTTATAAAGAATAAAAGGCTTTTTTTCCAGTGTATAATAGCTGGAAGGGTGCTAAAGTGTCTTATACTAACCTGGTTTTCAGTTAACGCTACATAGTAACATACTAATCTTTGTACAGAATAATGAACTAACCTTATCAAATGATATAATCTTAAATGTTTTTCCACCTTGTGCACTAAACCTGTAAAACATTTATTTTAATACTGTCTTAAAACTTTGAGAAAGCAGGAGTAATAATAAAATATTTAAACAGGTATTACAAATTCATCTTCTCCCTTTATAATTTATTAATAACATGAGAAAATGTAAGGATTTCAGATAAGTATTCAATTTTAAGAGCAAACACTGGTGACACGTTTGTTGTTTCATTTTCTAATTACACAGTATAAAGTTAAATGTCAACTAATTTCCTTATATCCTCATACCTAATATGGAAATACGTATATTATATTATTATAGGTACAGTGTGTCCACGAATAGAGTTTGGAAGAAGAAAAACTTTTTTATTAGTAGGTACCTAGGTATAGAAGAAAAAGTCATTCTTTATAAAAACGTCTGCTTGTGCTGAAACTACAATTTCGAATATCAGATTTGCGATTACTATACAGTTTTCGTCAAAAACAACATTTTTACTTTTCAGGATTTTTTTTTTCTATTCTAATTTTCAATTCCTGATTTATGAAATTAATTTTGCTTGTGCTAAAATCACAATTTCAAATATCACGTTTGCGATTACTATACAGGGTTCGTCAGAAACAACATTTTAATTTGGATTTCGTTTAATATAAATTTACGTTAAAACAAACAACTATTGTTGCTTTTTTACTTTAAATATGGTTTTATATCTGGCCGAGTAACGATTTTGTTGTATATAACCATTTTTTATTTAACTACTTGTGAAGTATTTTTATTACCACATATCGTATTTCTTCAATTCATTCAATCACAAATTATAAAACTTTTATTCGAACGTGGTACCACAGAGTTAGCGCATAGTTTAACTCGACATCTGAATTCCCGATAACAGTTCCTAACTTGCTGTACCTATTGGGATATTTGCAATAACTTCCATTATTTTTTCTTTCAAGAAATCTAAGTTATTATTGAAATTGGTTTTATGCACATGATAGATATCCCATAAATGAAAGTCGATAATTGTGGGATCCGGACTTCTTCGTGCCAACTGATTTGAACCATAGGTAACTTCCAATCCATTTGTTCCCAAACTGATGATTTAGCCAATCATCAAACGGAATTGAAAAAAAATCCAAAAAACAAAAACTGTTGTTTCTGACGAACCCTGTATAGTAATCGCAAAATATAATAGTTGAAATTGTAGTTTCAACACTAGCAAAATTTATTTGATAAATTAAGGAATTGAAAAAAAAAGATCACAGAAACTAAAAACGTTGTTTTTGACGAACCCTACATAGTAATCGCAAATCTGATATACTACGAAATTGTCGTTTCAGCACAAGCACACTTTTTATAAAGCATGACTTTTTCTTCTATACCTACTAATAAAAAAGTTTTTTCTCTTCCAGAAATAATTTAGAAGAGTATAATCTTTTGAATATTACAAAGAAAATGGAAATAGATAGATTATGTTTCTTCCACTCCTTCGTATCGCATCGCTGATCGTCCTCCTGTTGTCACGCCTCCGGCTTCGACTGAATTTTAAATTTTAGTGCTATTTACTATGTCAAAGGGAGATGTACTGTGCTAGACACGTCATGTGACGCAAAATTCACGTACTCAAGGACTGTTTTTATCATTAGTTTGTTTATTTTTACATATCTTTGCCTTCTGAAAAAAATAAAATGCTACGAAGTGAATTAGATTAAAAAAACAGTGTAAGTTTGTTACTTGGAATAAATTTAGTAAATCTAGTACAGTTTTTTTTTTTGGAAAAATTAACGTTTGAAGGTGTGGTCTTGTTGGAAAAATCTTTATATTTTTTTCCTTTCCAAACCGTTTTAATTTTAAACGCTGAATATACAAAAAAAAATAGAAGTATAGTAAGTAAGTACTTATCACTAATTATCCCTAATCCTTAAATACTTAACACACCTTCGATAAACCGACCCTTAATAATCATTTTCCATTATTGTCTTATAAGAAATAATGAATACATTTATTTTAATTTAATTCAGGTAAAAAAATTTACCGTTTCCAATTTATTATAAACAAGTTAAGGTCCATAATAAATTACAAAAGGGGAATAAATTGCCGGGATTTGTTTCCAGTATATTTATAAATTACCATTCCCAGGGACGAAATTTTCTGAAACTAAACATTCTAAAAATTGACTGCTATATTCACGAGGAAATCCTTAATTGTGACCTCTGCTACCAGTAGTAGAGAAATAAGGGAGGGGGCAAGCGCATAACAATTGGCTAACCTTTTTTGTCGGCCAGACAGAACCTACAGTTTTACATGGGTTCTGTACAACAGTTATTTTCCGACTGGTCGACAAAAGATTCTGGTGAATTAGGACCTCACATATCTCTCTAAAGCGACAATAGATGTTGCGACAGAGCCACTCAATACACCAAGATCACAACGTGGCGTGGTAAACCTGAGTAACTGGTAATATGATTTAGATATTTTAAATATAATATTACAAGATTCTCTAGTAACAGAGGAAACAGCGATGAAGATGAGGATAAATACAGGCATTAACGAAATACCTACAGAAAACGGAATAGATCATACAATAGAAAGATACCGACGTGTGATTTACTATTTCCATAACCAATACATCTACTGGCACAAGTGGAGGCAACTCAATGACCAATGATATCTAAACCATATATCAACAGGAAATTTGTGACAATGCTGCAATACCAACCATATACACTAGAACCAATACACACAACGATAATATGCAGCAGAGTCTACAGCAATAATACTAAACAAACAAAACCCAATCACTTTAAGACTGAGAAGTAGAGGGAGATAGTATGTTCAACACTAGATTCCGCCAATCCCTACTGCGCATGCGCCAGCAGTTCGCCGGTTCAAAGCTGCTCATAAGCTGTTCAAAGCTGTTTAAAAGCTGTTCAAAGCCGTTCAAAAGCTCATTAGTCGTTTAAAGCTGTTTATTAGTCGTTCATCAATCGCCGTTCTAGAACGACTATATTGAACAGCTAGTGAGCAGCTTTGAACAGCTTTGAACAGCTAATGAACAGCCTTAAACAACTTATGAACAGCTTTTGAACAGCTTTAAAAAAATTTTGAACAGCTTTAAACGACTAACGAACAGCTTTTGAATAGCTTTGAGAGACTAATAAACAGCTTTGAACAGCATTTGAACAGCTTTAAGAAACTTTTGAACGGCTTTAAACAGCGTTGAACGACTAATGGCCAGCTTTGCGCCACTGCTGACGTATGCGCAGTAGGCGTGGAGGAATCTTGTGCAGAACCCCCCTTCTCCCTCTACTCTGAGATGCCATAGAAGCAACGTAGTAAAGAGCGTTAGCAACATGCAACCAGGGGAGATGTATCTAGGGATGTAGAGAGATGACTTTTGTCGAAAGGGGAAAGAAAAGGGAACTTTGCTTAAGGAATCAAAGTTATTAAAGTACTTAAATATGTAAGTTATTCAAATTGAATTTTAAAATTTTAATCCACCCCTGCTTTCATTTTTAAACCGCACTCTGTAATGTTGCTCTTAAATAATCCTTCTCTTTCGTCGAAGCGCCTGGATGCTTAAGATGTTTAATCCTGAAAAAGAATTACTTTATAAAGTAGAAATAATTGCATAGATTCGTCTTAACATTTTTAGTTTTTTTTTGCAATTTTTACACTTGTGTTTTCATTGATTTTTAGAAGGAAAAAAGGCATTTTAATTTTGGCATCCTGATAAATGGACTAGATTGTTTACATTTTAAAGATCCCAGGGTTGACAATTTGTTTTGGTTGCTGTATGGTTCAGTATACTTAACACCTGCATCAAAAGAATGGCTGCTAGCTGGTATTTAGTATCATTTATTTGAGTTAAACGGTGACAAAATCTAAAATGATAGCGGTAACGTCGCATTATTTCTTCTCGCATCGGCCATTCTTAGGTAGCAACTGAAACAGCTGTAGTAAGCCTAGTATTTGTTTTCTGCGGCAGTGGTGCTATTCGTCGGAATTTGTTGTTTGTAGGTGTTTTGTGTTTTTTTTTTTAAATTTTTTCTAAAGGATTTTATAGATCTACCCAAGAAAATGGTTCGTTAGTGTTAAATTTGTGGAAATATTTTTCATTCAGAATATCTTTACAGGAAAGGTTATAATCTCTATTATTTGTCCGTTCAGTGGCGTAGTAATCAGTAAATAATAATAGTAAATAAAAATAATTTAAAATTACTATGGCCCAAATTATTAATATCTAGTTCACATTAGTGAGATTAAGGATACCATTTTCATTAGAATAATTTTTATTGGGCTAATTTTTCCAATTTCTTGAACACAATGGGCTTTTATTAAACAGCATAAAACATTCATGGTTGAAGCGTATTTTCGAAACGGGGTTAGTGTAAATGGTGAGTGGCAACACAATCCGGGTTTGTGCATGGACGATTTTCACGAACATTTTCCTAACGTTGCTTTTATTGCTGGGGATTTTTAACATTGCCTGAAAAGAACCGTGGCCGTGTTTAGGGAAATAGGTTCCATACAACACAAAAAAGGAGCAGGAAGACCATCTGTAAGAACAGAAGAACTTGTTGCAAACGATCGTGAAATAATGCAAAATACGCCAACAAATTGTATAAGATGCTTGTCCCAAGAAGTGGGAAGATCTTATGGAACATGCAGGACTATTCTTAAGAAGCAGCTAAATTTATTTCCTTATAAAGTGCAAGTATTCCAAGAAATACAAGCCACAGAGTTTGAAGGACGCAGGAATTTATGCTTGGAGCATGGTGGTGGCCAGTTTCAGCTATTTAAGTAATTATTTTTCTTTTTCTTTCTGTATATTCTTACTTTATTAATTTTGTAAACAACAAAAATAAATTTGTATTTGTCTACATATTTTATTACTTATTAGTTTGGCATATCATGTCGTAATATGAAATTGCCAACCTTTTAAACTAGATTTGGTTAGATATATCGTCCCTATATCATTGTGATCTAAACCAAGCCCTACGTTTTTTAATCCAAGCCCTCTTTGATGAAAATAATTTTTGCTCGCACGGTATATCCTAGTAACTAAAATCTAACAATGTCAGAATTAGTTAAACTTTACATACAAACCTTTCACAAAAATAAAATTTTGTCACCTATAAATAACTACTTTGAGAAGATTAACAACATAAACATTAACCTAAAAGATTTAACCACTGGTTGAATAGGTTCTAAATATGCTTTAATCTTATTTTCTTTTATCCATGGCCTTTATATGGAAACATAACTTGTACTATATCGTAAAATAAAACTCGGAACGTTTGAAGGTTTTCAGCGAAGCAAAGAGCAAAAGCAAATAAAACGTGGCAAAATAAATATAAACAGCGTCGCTACCTTTGCAATATAAATGGTTTTAAAATCGATTACATACCTGATCCAAATTTTAAGAAAATTACAGAGCAAAAATGATTAAGTAAAATTATCACGGGTCCTCTTCAGTAATATAATGCTTTGAATGAAAACGTAGAAAATTATCAGGACCACCCACTTTGTTTTTAAATGTTAAACATAAAACCATTTATTGATCTTGCAAGTTTTCATATATAATTGTATGTAGGAGGACAAAGAAAACGTATAAACAGTTTTACCTAACAACAATCAACCTGACTTTAATTTTAAGAAATAGTCCATGCTCAAAGTGGAGTTGAAAGTATGAATAGGAAATAAACAACTAAAAGTCTTTCTCCACCAAATTTAATAGAATAAAAATTCTTTGTTCAACGGTCTCTACATGTTTGGAACGTAGAAACGTTCATCATCAGGAGACAGAAAAATATATTGCTGATGGTTTTAGCAGAAGAGAAAATGATATGTAGTATAAAACCTTAATGGAGCTTTTATGGCACAAAAAATTGGATTGTTGAAATTACATAACATGAGGAAAATAGAAATGACAATAAGTTAAAACATACTGAGTATGTGAAACATGTGAAAATATGCAGATAATTTCTTTAATTTGAAATAAATATCCAGAGGGGTTACTGAACCTTAAAATTCAGTGCCTCAAACCGCTTTTTCCGACAAATCGTTCTGTAAGTAGTACTTATTTTATATTTTTTATAAAAAATTTCACATTTCAATCTCCTTTTTATTTTTACAAACTTTAAATACATGAAGCTCACCAATTCTTAATTTCTATACACAAAATTGCTTTCTATATTTCACAATGTCCTAAAGACATATTTTTATTAAGAAAACCCTTTTTGAGATCTTCTTTTTAGAAGTGTTTTTTTCTACCTTCCCGGTCTTTTTTTGGTTTTCTAGACCCTTTCAAACTTTTTCACATTCTCAGTATGTTTTAACTTATTTTCATTTCTATTTTCCTCACATTATGTAATTTCAACAATCCCATTTTTGATGCCATAAAAGCTCCATTAAGGTTTTATACCACATATCATTTTCTCTTCTGCTAAAACCATCAGCAATATATTCTGTCTCCTGATGATGAACGTTTCTACGTTTGAAACATGTAGATACCTTTAACGAAGAATTTTTATTCCGTTAAATTTTGTACAGGAAGACTTTTAGTTTTTTCTTTCCTATTCAACCTGACTTTATTTGTTTAAAAACTTTTGTGCCATTTACGTTACTTTTAGAAGTAGAGAATGAACAAACCTTATTGTCTATCTATCTCATCTTATATAGGAATATAGGTAATATCAGCCAAACTATCACATGAGTTCCTAACTACAATTTAACCGGCAGATATCACTCCCTCTCCATAGTTTTATAAGGTCCTATATTATAACAATTCTGGACACCATAGGTTCTTGGAAAGCACCCAATTACTTACTACTAACTTCTTTACTTTTGACAGTCCTTGATCGCATATAAAAGCTTTAAAGAGGCAAGAGAGAGAATACAATAAGTAATCTAGTCTGGATCCTAAGACACCGGTTCTGGGCAACGAAACAATAGACAAACTTCAGAGACGCGGAGCCGGAACCCAATTACAGGGATCTAAACCCGCTATAAAAATAAAAAAACAACATGGTAGGATTTGCATTGAATAAGTGCGTGGGCTTAATACCGCTCTAAAGACCAATGGCAACTGGTTGAGGGGTGCAGTCAAACAACGAACGTCATAACATTGGCAAATAAAGTAAGTTTAATGTGGACTTTAAACAGACCCCGATGTGTCCTGAATCCCCTGGCTCTTGACAGAAAAGTCAGGCATCAGGTACGGAGGTTGACAATCTTTCGAAAAGACAAATCTCAGCCCATGCCTGGAGCAATATCCTTGCTTTCATTGGATGACTCAGCGAAGCTCAATGTTGTGGTTAGAGTGATTGGGGAAAGACTCTGGGGTAGGTAACAAGGATCGCTGTTGGCTTACTGACGAGGTTTCGAAACCTCCCGTCAACTACCACTACAGGAAGTACTTGAATCTACTGGATCAATATAGTAAACATCATTCGTATATCATTGTCTGCACTGTATCTTTTACTTGGTTAGCGAAGCTCACTCTATATTATAATTATGCCCCGTGTGTACGAATGATACCGATTGGGCTCGAGGGACCCGTGGTTGTGGCATACAGAGGTCACCTGAAAGGAGCAAAGGAGTGACTGCAGTCAACATAAAAATAGTAATTTTATATTCACAAACTGTATTTAAGTTTCAAATGGATTGGTAGCTTTTTATTATTATCATTGTGTTGCTATCAACTTGTTTTAATGTTGCGTTTTACTCGAAGTGACAGTATACAGCAACTGTAGAGATTAAAACTAAATGTTATATTTAAAATCACTGTAATTTATGTTACTTTAATACGATTTTTGATGACTACCTCTTGCAGCCTTGTAACCATCCCAATTTTTTTTACTGAAATTATTTTACATATGAAAATCCCCGTTCGGAATTCCAAAAACACTTTTTCCCGTACAATATTCCCGCGATGTCGCAGATAATTTTTAGAGCGGAAAACCCACCACACATATATAAACTAGATTATTTGATATTCAAAATAGGCCACTCTTAACAGCGCAAAGCAATCGCATAAAGAAAAAAAATTGTAGGGTCAGGGTTGTCCCTTTTTCGGTCCTCGTTTAGATTACTTTTATTGAATATATGATAAATGTTTGAATATGAAATTTTGGTCGTTAAATCGGACTGTCCTGCTATCAACCGTTCGTTAATATCGATTAATTTATTTAATAATTTTTTTTTTGTAACAACTCTTCCTTAGACCCCGACAGGGACAGCCCAATACATCTTCACGGTACGACTTGAAGGGCACAAAGGCCTCCCAATCCATGGAGATCAGTATGCAAACGCCACGGGGTTTGTATTACTGAATCCTCTGATAGGACGTCTCCCGACCCATCCGGATCGGTATCAGACCTGCATCTCTTTCATGGGTCACTGAACTGCTGGCATTAAATTCTTTTCTTGGTTCAAGTGTAGCTCATTTCTCGACAACATTCCGAAGGAACACCCGAATGATACCGGAGAAGCCCCAGTGCCCAACAGCTGCTGTATGGAGTTTCGAGGTGGCCTTTCCACTTCAGTAGTTTTAAAATTTAATACCATAGTATGTATGGCATATTATGCAATATTATGTAGTATGGTGGTCTGGTGAAGCGAACTAAAGTAGTCCATCACTGGTCACTGTCTGTACTGAATCCTTTACTTGGTTCTTCGGCAACATGCCGAAGGAACACCCGAATGATACAGGCGGATGTCTGGGATCGAACCAGGTACTGTCTGCTTGCGCTGCGTGAATGTTACCCCTGCGCAAGGCTGTCACTCAAGGGTAGAGCAGTAAGAGGGAATAAAATGTGATCTCTCCTCGAATTCCCAGTGATAAGCTGCATAGGCTCCGGAACGACCGAAGCAAATTGGAACGCTTTTAATTTTACCTCATTTTTTTTACATTTTTTAAACATAATAAACAAATTTTAATTATACAAAATGTATATTGTATAATCTATTATATTATTACATTATGTAAAATGACATGCTGTTTTGCTACCCGTGATTTTAGAGTCAATTAAAAAGTTAAATGCTTATATTGGCACGACAGTGAAGTTAAATTTTACATCTAAAAGGTTTCCAAACTTTGCGTGTTATTTCACCATCTTAAACATAAGTTACAAACTTGTAAGGACGGCTGAAGGTAATATTATCAATAATGTAAACGTTGTATTACGTATTAAACGTTCATTTAGGGTGAGCTGTATTAAAATTTAATTCTGGAAGGTATAGAATCGAGTAGAAAATTTAAAAAATAGTATTTTTTTCTAAAAATTTATCACCCCCAATAAAAAATTATTACATCGCAGGCAACATCGTATTTATTGATCGGATTCTGATTATGAAACCTTTTCTGGGACTAACGAAAGTTCACTCACATCAGCACAGATTTATGATTGAGCGACGTATAGGTACTCGACGAATTGCTTGAATTCAAAAGTAACATCTAAAAACAAGCTTCACCAGCTACATCAGGACACAATTAAGTTAGGCAAATGCAACAAAAAACTTTAAAAATAGAATTGACAACAAAAAAAAACATAAAGGATTAAAGCAGTTGTCCATTATCTCTAACGATACCCGATTTGACTACAACAAACACATTTAATAAAGCATGTCTGACCGTCTTGAAGCGTAAAATAAATTATATTAGTTCTAAGGCTACTGTCTTAAATACTATCCATGTGCAATGAAGCTTGATGACTCTGCCTACGTGCTTAATAGAGTGTGAAGTTTGAGCTGTTTGTTTTGGACAAGCAGAGGCTTCCAGATACTGTGGATATATATACTTGGTTAATAAAAGCTGTTTCTTTGAATTTGCGTTTTCGCCGGTGCTGTTCCTTGTCCAAAACCTTGGCTGCTAACCATTGCATATTATGATATTATACTGGTTGGTCCAAACATGTTCCCGTATACCTGATCTCTTTGGATATGTTTCAGATGTTCTTTAACTCATACGAGAAGGGTATTTTTTCTTCAATGTACAATTCGCCACACTCGCAATGAATTCGATAGATTAAATTTTTTGTATTTTTATTGTGTTGTAATTGCATCTGTCGAATCCCTTGCCAGTGCGGCGGAATAAACATTGGAGAACCAAAAAGACCCATTTGTGTACGAGCTAAAGAATATCTAAAATATACCCAAGGAGATGAAACATCGAGATCAGGTATAGCCGAACATCTTTGGAACACCCAACATTATATGCAGTGGTCAGAGGCCAAGGTTATGGACACAGAATAGCACTGGCAAAACGCAAATTCAAAAAAGCAGCTTTTATGAACCAAGTATAAATATCCCCAATATCTGGATGTATTTCCTTGTCCAAAACAAACAGCTCAAATTTCACATTCCAATAAACGCGTAGGCGTAGAATTATACCGTGCGAGCAAAAATTATTTGCATCAAAGAGGGCTTGGATTAAAAAACGTAGGGCTTGGTTTAGATCACAATGATATGAGGACGATATTATATTATCTAACCAAATCTAGGTTAAAATTTTGTCAAATTCCTATTATGACATGAGTTGCCAATCTAATGAGTAATAAAATAAGTAAACAAATGCAAATTTATTTTTGTTGTTTAGAAAATTAACAAGGTGGAACCAAGCTTCATCCGAAAAAAATGTCAGGTCTAATAAATCATTTCTTTCCAATAAATTTTGGGTAAACCATTGAGAGTAATTTCTGCGTCTTTCAAAATCTGCGGCTTGTATTTCTGGGAATACTTGCACTTTACAAGGAAATAAATTTAGCTGCTTCTTAAGAATAGTCCTGCATGTTCCATAAGATCTTCCCACTTCTTGGGACAGGCGTCTTATACAATTTGTTGGCGTATTTTGCATTATTTCACCAACGTTGGCAACAAGTTCTTCTGTTCTTACAGATGGTCTTCCTGCTCCTTTTTTGTGTTGTATAGAACCTGTTTCCGTAAACGCAGCCACGGTTCTTCTCAGGCAATGGGAAAAATCCCCAGCAATAAAAGCAACCTTAGGAAAATGTTCGTGAAAATAGTCCATGCGCAAACTCGTATTGTATTTCCACTCACCATTTACTCTAACTCCGTTTCGAAAATACGCTTCAACCATGAATGTTTTGTGCTGTTCCGTAAAGCTTATTGTGTGAATTGTTCAAGAAATTGGAAAAATTAGCGATGAATCAAATTACTTGTAACGACTGTCAAAGATGACGGAATAGCTGATTGATTGTTAATTCAGGTAGTTACTGACACCCAACAGGTATTAAGCTCTACGGCTAAGCATTACGTCCTTAGATGCAAGGCCCTCTTTGATGCAAATAATTTTTGCTCGCACGGTAATTAATTTACACTTGAAAACGCTTAGAAATACCGAAACGTTGAGTTAAGTAACAAAATAAAGACAATGTTAGTCCAACACGAAAGTTGATTGATAGTACTTTATTGTCTACCAGATTCAAACAAATAAAGTATACGTTAGTGCTGTGTTCTATGCGTGCCTTTTAAATTTATACAAAGCGATTATGTTCACGATTACATGACCGGATATGAACTTTTATTGAAAGTGTAGAACACAAACTATACTAATATTCTTTCACCTCTTCCATTCTGCCGGCGAATTCTCGTCCCGCTTCTGATAGGATGGCGCGCAGATCGCCTCTCCTGCAAACCTGCCTAGAGTCGGCAGTTATCCGTGCGTCGCGGCGTATAAAACGACGCCGGACGACAGGTTAGTTTCGCGGAATTTTCGCAGATTTTCCGAAAAGTCCGTGATTATTCGTGACTTTCCCATGGAAAAGGCTTATTTAATTATTATGGATAATATGGGATTTTTGTGAGTTCGGTGATAAATTAAATTAAATCGAAGTGAATCATGTTCCGATATGTTGTGTCTGAATTAAATTGATAAAGGTTTAATTTTTTTGAAATTGTACGAATATAGTTTTTATGATGTTGGGGAATGAAACATGTCACACAAAGCATAAGTTTTAAAAAAAAATAAACTTTAGAATGTTAACAAATTATTTCAAATTTAATTGGAATTGACTTATCGATTTTTAAATTAAATTTTTTTGTATAAAAAAAATTGAAATTGTGGTTTTGAATATACGAATTATTTTCGATATTATTGGTGTCTCTAAAAGATCTGTACGCTAGCACATATTCATACAGGGTTGTGATAAAGACATGGATCGGCCTTTTATATGGAATACCGGCTCTTTAAACAAGAATCGCCGGAAAAATTTTTTTTTTTAAATATATTTTTTTCGAACAGGTACACGGGGTGTGGATCGTAACAATGCTACGTGTATCAATTTAATTTTTTTTTAATGAAACATACAGTGTGACCAGCAAAGTCCGCACCATATGGGATTTTTTTATTAATAACTTTATTCGAAATTTGACTTTGGCATCAAGTTCTGCTTCGATCGAGATGAAAATTAAGCAAAAAAATAGTAGTCACGTGATTCGCATTATCTGTCAAATTTTAATTTTCTTCAAAAAATATAATTCAAAAGTGGGGTTATTTCTGAAAATATCGAAAAAAGTTATAAGAAATAGGTTTTTTAAACGCAGTTTTTAGCACACATGCAAAATTTCAGCTGCATAAGATAATTTTGATTTTTTACCCACCACTAAAATTTATTTTCCACTTAATAAACACTTTACTGATGACACTGTGTTTTTTTGTCTTAATATTAAGATGTATAACTTTCAGACACAAACTACGTTTTCAAAAACACTTATTTTATAAAGTTACCTTATACAGGGTCAAAAACAAATAAACATTGCATCACATGCGACCAAATTTTAATAGCCCAATTTTGATTTTGTAGAAAAACAGACATTTAATATGGCGCTACTTTAAAGAAAATGTAGCTGAAATAAAGCATTGTCAAAACTAACAAGTTTTATGTAGGTTGCGTTGAGTATTATTTGCAAAAGTGGTGCAATTTACGAAATATGGGTAAAAAATTAAAATTATCTTATGCAGCTAAAATTTTGCATGTGGGCTAGAAACTGCATTTAAAAAAAAACTTTTTCTTATAACTTTTTTTGATACTATCACTTCCACTTTAGAATATTTTTTGAAAAAAATTAAAGTTTGACAGATATTGACTACTATTTTTTTGCCTAATTTTCATCTCGATCGAAGCAGAACTTGATGCCAAAGTCAAATTTCGAATAAAGCTATTAATAAAAAAGAATCCCATACGATGCGGACTATACTGGTTACGCTGTATTGTATATTTTTACATTTTACAATAAATTCCAGACATTTTTCATGAATTATACCTACCTTCAACCATTTACGAAATATTAACTTGTAAAACAAATTAGAAGAGTGACAAAGTATAAAAAGAAACAATTTTAAGATGTTGAAAATGTCCTCCACGAACTGTTTTGCAGCAGGTCAATCGATCAACTAACTACTCTAATTCTAGTTGTACATTTTCTACTATTTTCCCTAAGCGTATATGTCTATCGAGTTGGGTTTAGAGTTATAAACTAAATATTTTTGACATAGCCCCACAAAATAGAAATTCAACACTACTGACCCCAATCTACCTATTCACCGTCCCGGAAAAATAGTATTTAAGCACTCCCTTACATGAGCTGCATAATGCGGGGAGGCACCATCCTTTTAACGGTTAAACTTAGTAAATCAGGATTATTATCATCTGGAAATAGAGTAGCAAGAGCTGGAACCAAATCATTTCGAAAGAAATTTAGAATAATAAAATTACTACTCTAGACACTGTCCATTGGTTAATAAGCAGGCGATTTGGGTATTTTTCATTGGAAATATCACAGATTTCCTATGGCTTCTACCGTGCGAGCAAAAAGTATTTGCATCAAAGAGGGCTTAGATTAAAAAACGTAGGGCTTGGTTTAGATCACAATGATATGGGGACGATAATATCTAACCAAATCTAGGTTAAAACTTTGTCAAATTCATATTATGACATGATAATATGCCAAACTAATGAGTAATAAAATAAGTAGACAAATACAAATTTATCTTTGTTGTTTACAAAATTAACAAAGTAAGAATATACACAAAGAAAACGAAAAATAATTACATAAATTGCTGAAATTGACCACCGCCATGCTCCAAGCATAAATTTACACGTCTCTTCATATTTTCGAAAGTGACCAGCATCTCTGGAGAAATGTTACCACATTCTTGGATAATCGTTTCTTGTAATTGTTCTAAATTTCCAACTGGTGTTTTAAAAATAGTGTTCTTTAAATGAGGCAAAACGAAGTAATCTATAACCGTTAAACAAGGTGATCTAGGTGGGAATTCAATGTCTGATCGAAAACGGATCAATCTGTCGTCTAAAAAATTGCGCAAGTAGTTAATAGCTTCGGCCGCTGTATGGGCGGTTGCACTGTCCTGTTGAAAGTATCCAAAACTTAATTCGTCGTCAAGTAATTGCTTCATGCAAATGGAAATATTGTCGTTATACCGCTGTGCTGTAACTAACCAGACACCAATTTTTTGAGGGTGCAATGTGGACTCTACAAAAAAATGGGTATTTTTACTACCCCACATGCGTTTATTTTGAGAATTCACATAACCGAAGAGGTGGAACCAGGCTTCATCCGAAAAAAATGTCAGGTCTAATAAATCATTTCTTTCCAGTAAATTTTGGGTAAACCATTGAGAGTAATTCCTGCGTATTTCAAAATCTGCTGCTTGTATTTCTTGGAATACTTGCACTTTATAAGGAAATAAATTTAGCTGCTTCTTAAGAATAGTCCTGCATGTTCCATAAGATCTTCCCACTTCTTGGGACAGGCGTCTTATACAATTTGTTGGCGTATTTTGCATTATTTCACGAACGTTTGAAACAAGTTCTTCTGTTCTTACAGATGCTACTCCTTTTTTGTGTTGTATAGAACCTGTTTCCCTAAACACAGCCACGGTACTTTTCAGGCAATGATAAAAATCCCCAGCAATAAAAGCAATGTTAGGAAAATGTTTGTGAAAATCTTCCATGCACAAACCCGGATTGGATTGCCACTCACCATTTACTCTAAACGCGTTGGATTGGTATAATTAGCGATGAATCAAGTTACTTGCAACGACTGTCAAAGATGGCGGAATAACTGATCGATTGTTAATTGAGGTAGTTACTAACACCCAACAGTTAGCTCTACTGCTAAGCATTACGTCCTTAGATGCCAGGCCCTCTTTGATGCAAATAATTTTTGCTCGCACGGTAGTTCCATGGTGTGGTGTGGTTTCTTTTCACGCGTCGGTCATTCTTAGGTAGCAACTGAAACCGCTGAAATAAGCGTAGCATTTGTTTTTTGGGACTGTATGAATAGTAGTCGAAAGACTAGAAAGTGTTAGTTCTTTGTAGATGTTTTGTGTTTCTTTAGTTCTCTGTAAAGGATTTTATTGATATACTTAAGAAAATGGTGCGTCAGTGTAAAATTTGTGGAAAATTAGATTATTTTAATCCTTATATTTTTACAAGAAAGGTTGTAATCTTTATTGTTTGCCCATTCAGTGGCGTAGTAATCAGTAAAAAATAGTAAATAAAAATAATTGAAAACTACCCAAAGTCCCAAACTATTAATACTAAATAACCAACTTGAGTAATATTATTTAATATTATGTTTAGTTTGACATACTTTTTTCGTGTCTTCATGAAATTTACCTCTCGTTTTGGGGGTAGAAAACGTCCTTAGATGCAAGGCCCTCTTTGATGCAAATAATTTTAACTAGCACTGTACTTTTATATCCACAACCCAACATAAGCAAAATTTCTATGCGTTCATCTTCAGCGAGACTCACTTTGGATGTAGTATCAGCAGTGCATAAATTCAAATTTGATTAACATTCAGTGACATTTTTTGCTGTGTCAAACTTTAATTAGCAAATTGCTATTGTCAATGCCTTAAAGCATGGGGACAGAACGTTGCTAAGTCGAGAAACTTAACAATCGTGCATAACAGCATTAAAGTATTGGTATTTCTTCAACGGTTGAATATAGGTATAGGGCATGACAAAATGCATTTCAAAAAATTTATTTAACGCCTCCGGGCGTTATTCTATATAAAAGTCTGATTCGTTTCTTGGTCATAACGCTGTACATTATTGAATTTTGTGTTGTCGTTTACCAAGATAGTTAAAAACCTAATCAAAATACCTGTTTATTAAAATTTTTGCATCAATACTCAATAAAGTTGCAAAACGTTGAGTATACATTTCTACGTTTATAGATTCGATTAAATTTCTTTCCGGCGAAAGCTTTGGTGTTATTGGTAAAGTTTCCAAAACTGAAAATGTTTTCGATCAATACTCTTTTTAAGAAGTTGTAAATTCCTATGAGACGTATAAATTTCCGTTTCCAATTCTACAATGCTTTTTTCTTCGTTATGTTTAATTGAGAGGATCAATTGGCATTTTAGTTAGAAACTACGTTCAACGTGGATATAATAACTTGGTATTTAAATATGCAGAGAAAGCAGGAAAAATATCCACATATCATGATAGAAATATACCGGGTGTTTCTAAAAAGACGCTCACCCCTACAACTTTTCTGTATTTATAGATATTAAAATGATATTTTGAGATTATGCATAAGTGATGAGTCTGCATTTATTGGCATAATTTTCAATTTGTTAGCACTTCCGGTTTGACCAGAAGTGACCTTGACTTTGGTATTTTAAATCGGACATCTTGTCTATTTTAACTTATTGGGATTCAGCATAACATTCTGAGTAAAATAACACCTCACTTGTAATTTTTTGACGTGTTATAACATTTTTATGTTTATTTTTATTTTCAATCTAGAGTGCTACAAATTAATTAAATCTGCTAATTTATGGTCAAGTAGTATATTATGAAAATTAAAATTATGTCATAATAATTGACTTTCTCAGTTTTAAAAGCGTCTAAAAAATGAAATTTTGTTTTCTTACGTTTTCTACAATTTAATACTATACACTCCTATGCTCTTTTAAAATTGACACGAAAAAAATTGCCTTAAGTTCCAATCGCAAATTTAATAGCGTTATGCATTATTATCTCCTTTGTAAAGAAATATAAAGGCGGCTTTGAAAAACAATGGAATGGTTTTATATTAAAATTGTAATGTCATTCGTTTTTATAAAACTTACATTGTAAATCAGATAAAAAGGTTGGTTTTACTAGAAATGAAGAAATTGATATTATGCTCCTAACTTGTGGAGTGAAATTCTTAGGAAGCCGCAAGATTGTATGTATTGTACTATGTTTTATAAACTAATGACATTACAACTTTAAATTAAAGCCATATTGTTTTTCAAAATTATTCCATTTTTTTTCAAAGCCGCATACATATCTGGAAGCCTCTTCTTGTCCAAAACCAACAGCTCCAACTTCACACTCCAATAAGCACGTTGGCGGAGTCATCAAGCTGCATTGCACATGGATAGTATTTAAGACAGTAGCCTTAGAATTATAATTTAGTTTACACTTGAAAACGGTTAAAGATACTAACTAACCGAAACGTTGTGTTAAGTAACAAAATAAAGACAATGGAAGTCCGACGAACTAATTTTTTTGATATTACTTCATGGTCTACCACATTCAAATAAGTTTAAAAGAGTTACAGTAATATTGTAAAATTTAAAAAAATATTTTCCTATTTGGTCCTTAAAAATATTTTTTTAAATTTTGCTACTAAATATGTCTAATATTGCTTCCCCCCCCCCCCCCCCCCCTTCCATACTATTAGTTATATGCAAGGACCCATGGTTATGAAATTCAGCCCAGACTCGTTAAAATAAACTTTAACTAACTAAAACCGACACACTAAAGTGGTGGTAACCACATTTACGCCAGAACCAAGAGTTGTGAGAAACTTATCGTACAATGACCGCCAGAAAGTTGTAGAAGGGAAAACTTGTTATTTTTGGATTTAATATATAGGGTATCCGGAAATGATAAGCAAAAAATTCAGGAGATAAGTCTAGACCGAAAATAAATACTATCTCTTCCTATAAAATTTTTTCGAAAATTGATTATTAACGGAGATACAGAGTGTTAAAGTTAAATTTTATTTGCAGTTTTAAAATACATAAGTTACTAGAACAATAAATTAAACATTCAAATCAAAGGTTCAAAGTGACGTTCTACGTTGCATAAATTAATTCTTCTTAAAAAATTCCGACGAACTCCATGAATATTCCTTCCTTTGCTTATGCTATGTTTAAGGTTGAAAATAAATTAAAATGTGCGCAAAAATTGTTTTGTGGGGTACTGAGGATTGAAGCTTAGTAATCCTCAGTACCCCACAAAACACTTTTTGCAATGTAATTTTGTACTTAGTTTTTATTCAAAAAAATATTCCAAAAATTTTTACTCTTTCACTCTTTGATTTTAATTTTAATTTCTATTTTTTACAGATTGTGATATCTTCATAATTATGACAATTTTATCCTTATAATGACATACACTTGAAAAGTTTTCTAAAAATTTTTAAATATTCTTCGACATCTTCTTTGTAGGAAGGTTTTTTCTTCTTCCCCAGTTTATTTGGTTGATTTAGACCCCCTTTAATAACTGTTTTAACATACTCAGTATGGTTTAACCTTTATTAATTTTCTTCATATTATGTCTCTTCTACATAATAATATCAATTTTTTAATTCCTTTAAAGCTGCATTAAGTTTTACACCATTTTCTTCTCTGCTAAAACCATCAGAACTAAATAAATTTTCTGTCCTCTGATGATGAACGTTTCTAGGTTCGAAACATGTAGAGACCCCTAGAGAATTTTTATTCTATTACATTTTGTGGAGAAAGACTTTAGGTTTTCTCTTTCTTTCCCAATTTTTTATTTGCCTACTTTTGAAGTATTTTTATATTACAATGACATGTAATATTTCTTCAATGCTTTCAATCATAAATTATAAAACTTTTATTCAATCGTGGTACCACGAAGTTACCGCATAATTCAACCCGACATCTGAACTCCCGATGACAGTTTCTTACTTGCTGTATTGGGATATTTGCAATAACTACTCTTATTCTTTCTTTCAAGAGATCTAACAGTTATTATTGAAATTGATTTTATACATATGTGGCTTCAGACATCCCCATAAATGAAAGTCGATAATTGTGAGATCGGGACTTCTACAGTGTCACCAGTAAAGTCCGCATCATATGGGATTTTTTTTTATTAATAGCTTTATTCGAAATTTGACTTTGGCATCAAGCTCTGCTTCGATCGAGATGAAAATTAAGCAAAAAAATAGTATTCACGTGATTCTCATTATATTTCAAATTTTAATTTTTTCAAAAAAATAATTCAAAAGTGGGGTTATTTTTGAAAATATCGAAAAAAGTTATTAGAAAAAGTTTTTCTAAATGTAGTTTCTAGCCCACATGCAAAATTTCAGTCGCATAAGATAATTTTAATTTTTTACCTATATTTTGTAAATTGCACCACTTTTGCAAAATAAGACTTAACGCAACTTACATAAAACTTCTTAGTTTTGATAATGCTTTAGTTCAGATACATTTTCTTAAAAATAGCGTCATATTAAATGTGTGTTTTTCTACAAAATCAAAATTGGGCTATTAAAATTTGGTCGTATGTGATGCAAAGTTTATTTGTTTTTGACCCTGTATAAGGTAACTCCATAAAATAGGTATTTTTGAAAAAGTAGTTTGTGTCTGAAAGTAATACACCTTAATATTAAGACAAAAAAGAACACAGTGTCTTCAGTAAAGTGTTTTTTAAGTGGAAAATAAATTTTAGTTTAACAACGTAAAGTTTATCTATTTTCAACGATTTAATTTAAAACTCCTATATTATAATTTATTATTAAGTTATGTCATAATAACATTAACGTGTATTACTTTCAACCACAAACTACGTTTTCAAAAATACTTATTTTATGAAGTTACCTTATACAGGGTCCAAAACAAATAAACTTTGCATCACATACGACCAAATTTTAATAGCCCAATTTTGATTTTGTAGAAAAACACACATTTATTGTGGCGCTTCTTTAAAGAAAATGTATCTGAAATAAAGCATTGTCAAAACTAAGAAGTTTTATGTAAGTTGCGTTGAGTCTTATTTTGCAAAAGTGGTGCAATTTACAAAATATAGGTAAAAAATTAAAATTATCTTGTGCGGCTGAAATTTTGCATGTGCACTAGAAACTACATTTAGAAAACCTTTTTCTAATAACTTTTTTCGATATTTTCAAAAATAACCCCACTTTTGAATTATTTTTTTGAAAAAATTAAAATTTGACAGATAATGCGAATCACGTGACTACTATTTTTTAGCTTAATTTTCATCTCGATCGAAGCAGAGCTTGATGCCAAAGTCAAATTTCGAATAAAGCCATTAATAAAAAAAAATCCCATATGATGCGGACTTTACTGGTGACACTGTATGTGCCATCTGATTTGGATCATAGGTACCTGCCAATCTTTTTGTTCCCAAAGTAATGATTTAGCCAATCATCAAAAGGAATTGAAAATTAGAATTGAAAAAAAAAAATGCCAAAAACAAAACCTGTTGTTTCTGATGTACACTTGTATAATAATCGCAAATCTAATAGTTGAAATTGTACTTTCGACACTAGCAAAATTCATTTAAAAAATCAAGGAATCGAAAAAAAAAGCCAAAAAATTAAAAATGTCGTTTGTGACGAACCCTGTATAGTAATCGCAAATCTGATATTCGAAATTGTGGTTTCAGCACAAGCAGACGTTTTTATAAAGACTGACTTTTTCTTCTATACCTACTAATAAAAAAGTTTTTCCTCTTAATAACGTAGATAAAAAAAGTCCCCATGAATTATTCCTTATTCAGTAACAGTTATTTTTTTTCAATCTTACATTATACAACCAGAAATAAACATATTTAAAATTTTTTAAACAAATTAAGCTCAGAGAAATTAAGCCTTGTCAAGTTTCACAGGTCCAAAGTTTACGAGACCTATGGTAACAAATAAGGTTCTACGGACCAACATTTCGTGTTAAGTGAGGACAAATATGTGACAAAGTTCGAAACAATTAACTTAGAGAAAGTTTACTTATTGCTCTCAACTTTCCTAAATATGTTTTTGCTGTCCATCTGTGTCTGTTTAATTGTTTTATTTTCTTCGTATACAGGTAAGTCTCTTAATATTATGTTATACATGTATTTGACAATCGCGTATTTGGGTTTGTAGACCTTAAAGTTTAAAAAAAAATTGTTTATTTTTATAAGTAAGAAAGGACTCGTCGCACTGCTTATAGAAAGGAAATGGTTTTCGGCTATTTTGTAGATCTTGTCGTCCTGAGTAAAAGTGTCCCTGGCCGTAATCCAATCATATAACTATTTTTTGAATTATGACATTTTAACGTTGACAATAATTTCTTATTTTTAGATTTTCTGCATTGGCTGGACTTTTCAGTTGTTTCTTAAAAACTATTAACTTTTTTCTTCTTTATTGGTGAAAAATCGATTCTTCTATCGCCAATAAATTATCCAAGAACCTGTACATATTTTATTTCTTTTTAAGTGAAAGAATACTTAAGGCCTAATTTAATATCAATAAAGAAGAAAAAATAATGGTTTTTAAGAACTAAGTGAAAGCTCGAGACAAGCAGAAAATATAAAAGTAAAAAATTGTCAACTTTTAAACATGTGACATTAACAGCTGATATTAGTTGCTTCCTAAGAGTTCCCAGTTCAGTAGTGGGCTGTAGCTCACGCGTCATGTTTCAGAAACTAAATTTTCCTGATTATTATTTAAGTTGAACGATGAGTAGAATAAACCAGTTAAGGTTTATTAACTCTCCTATTTCCAATA
The DNA here is from genome assembly GCA_963969555.1 of Polydrusus pterygomalis. Taxonomy (NCBI): domain Eukaryota; kingdom Metazoa; phylum Arthropoda; class Insecta; order Coleoptera; family Curculionidae; genus Polydrusus; species Polydrusus pterygomalis. Next base: position 17,791,104 of record OZ018383.1, read on the forward strand.
ACAAATATTCAATTTATTATCATTTGCTATTATACATTTATTATTATTATTAGTTTATCAATTTCAATTACTGTACAATAGGTTGTCAAACCTTGTGCTCACTGAGAACTAGTCCAGCTGTTCGTATTTAAAAACACATGGGATTTTGGCGGCTACTACGCCGCGAACGTAAATTATAATATGGCAACGCAGCATTGAACGCTAAACATGCGCAGGAGCACCGATTGCTGCTTTATTGGCTAGTAGCTGCAATTTTTGGGCAACGAATTAATAATAATAATTTATTGCACGTTGAGTTTGATGTTTTAATTGTAAATAAAATTGGCGCTGTATTTTTGCAAGCCATTATACAGGGTGGTCCAACGAAAACTTAACACCTCGATTTTCCTGCTTTAAAATGAAAATATGGAAAATCGCTCGGACCCGTCGATTTTTATTTCGAGGGGCAGCGTCTAGCTTTCTAACTGTACGTCTTAGAGCAAAACGGCTTACATGTCCCTATCTTCGATTTTTATTGTCTTTCCAATAGTGTCAACGTTTGGTTAAACTGGATGTAAGAAATATAGTACTTCCGGTTTAACCGGAAGTTGACACTATTGGAAAGATAATAAAAATCGAAGATGGGACATGTAAGCCGTTTTGCTCTAAGACGTACAGTTAGAAAGCTAGACGCTGTCAAAGTTCAAAAATGTAATTTTTCAAGAGTCAATATCTCGGAAACTGTTAAGTATAGACTAAGAATGCTTTTATTAAAAAATGTTCTGAATTTTATGCAGAATCCAAAAAAATTATATAAAATAGGGGTATCCATTTAAGATTTAGATCTCTCCCCTCCCTACTAGGGGCTTGAAGTAACAAGATTGACAATATACGCAAAAGATGTCTCCCTCGAAATGAAAATCGACGAGTCCGAGCGATTTTCCACATTTTCATTTTAAAGCAAGAAAATCGAGGTGTTAAGTTTTTGTTGGACCACCCTGTATTAATAAACCATTAAGACCCTCCGTAACAAGTTTAAATATGGTGGATGTGACGGTAAGAGGACTTAACCCAGTCGTGTCTGTCGTCACTTCAACGAGGTACCATAAATGACAGGTAACTTAGCCACGATGCGTCGTGTTCTTAGAGAAATTTGACTTTAATGATCAATTAAACAGTTGACACCTTACTGAACATTATGTTTAATAATTTAGGAAAAACATTTCCAACTTTAACAATATGTTCCTAGATCCAGAAACTTCTCCATAATGTTCAATATTTCGATTCATATTTTGCCAACTCAGCATTCTTGCCGAACTTCTGGATGCACATCGCAAAGTTTTGCCTGGCTGAGAACAATTAACCCAGTTTTCACTGGAGCCTTCTCCCCGATAAATAGTTTTAATAACATAACTTTAAACCGATATAATCAGACTTTACAGAAGAAAACAGAATTTTGACAAGAATGTGGTAATAGGAGTCTGGATTTATCTAATTATTCTTGAAATCAATATCATAATCACCCATATCAATAATTTTCATTGGTTGTGATAATTCTAATATATATATAGTAGTAGTAGTAGTACCAAGATTTATTTAGCAATGTGCTACAATTTAACAAATTTTATAAAATATTTAAACTAATTTAACAATATCACCTTTAAAGTATTAAAAAAAAAAAATTTTTAAAAAGTTTTATCAGTCACTATTTTGTTTTTTAAATAAATAATTTTTCAATGATTTTTTAAAAATTTTTCAAAGAGCTCTGTGATTTAATTGAAATATTCAAGTTATTATATTCACTTACCCAACAAACATTTAAAGCCTTGGCGACCTCTCATTTGAAGAAAATGACCTATTTAAGTAAAAAATAGTCTATTTTTTACCTCCAAATCGGCTTTTTAGACGAAACGGCCAAAGAGACTAACTGTTTGGTCAAAACAAAGTAATGCGAACTTATTAATACGTGTTCAAAGTGGGAAAATATAAGAGGCCCAAGAGATGGTCCAAAAGAGTAGATAATTACCTTGTAAATCGACTTGATAGTTAGGTCTAAGGAAAGTCAGTAATAAACGCCCAACCAGGTTATTTTTTACCTTAGATTGGGCCTTAAAGCCCAATAATCTTTTAGGCCTATAAATGAAGAACAAATTACTTCGTTTTGTCTTTAATATATCTTCATGGTCAGGTTATAATGTGAACACTTTCTGAGGTGATGTATACCCTATATTAGTCTTACATTTTGTACTTAAAGCCCAGAAGGCTTTAAAGTATAAAATAGGTTATAGTTATGATTTAAATAATTTCTTTATAGCCCAATATTTTGTCCTCAAAGTAATTTTTACCGGATATAAAGCCGTATCTTCCAAAAATTATGTCTTTAAAGAGATTCTGGCTTAGAAAACTTGAATGATGATTGTAAAGTTTATTGCAGTGTGGTAATCTTCCCACTTGTGGGGAACATAAGAATAATTCAAGGAGGAGCTTGACCCTCTCCATTTTAAAATAATCAGTTTCCATTTTTTCGGCGAAATAAAAGGGGTCGCGTAGGAGCTATACAAAACGCCGGAACAAAGAAAAAAAAACGTTGTACGTTTATATTCGAACTATTCCAAAAAGTAAGGTTAGTTACATTATAATAGTGGCTATTAATCCGTTGCGAGACATTAATTCAGCAACCCCGATAGAAACATTTTATGGAGTAATTGGCCGTACATAGGGCCTGCAGAATTCTTAAAAACCCCAAATTAGGCTTCATAAACACTTATTATTATAAAGTTATGCCATATAAACGAATTTTTCTCCTAATTTAGACCTATCAAGACGGAAGATACAAAATATTAAATTTTCTCCTAGCGTAACCTAATACGGGTTGACTTATAGGTCCAATTTTTTTTAAGGCCCAAACCACAGGAAATCACGACCTTTAGGAAAAATATTTTACTGACGCCATATTTTTTTCAACATGGTGTATTATTTTCAATTAATTTTGTTAGATTACTTGTAACACTAAAGCAACAACAAATATATTACAAAAACCGAGCACAGAAACGAGCTAACTTACTCGTCCAAGCACTAAATATTGGCTACATTTTAAATTTTTGGTATTTTCAATTTTAATTTACCTTGTTTTTTTTTAATTAAATGCCTTTTTTCTGGGGCGCGGTTAGTTTTTCTAGGTAAAATTGAAATCTATACGAACATTTTTTACGCGCACCCATTTTTTCACTTCACATCGATGAAATAATGATTTTTATAAGTACATAACTATCTATATACTACCACTCCATTTTAAAAATCAATAGCGGCTGACATGACATGTTCTGATTTAAGAACCCTCCTGCCTCCTGTGCTTTGATACAAATAAAAACAAAATACTATTTTTATCTTTTTCTAAAATTGTGGTTATGATTTTCTATAAACTTCATAGCCCATAACAGGCCCAACATAGGCCCACATAAGTTAAATACGGGTAAAAAACACCTCTTTACTACCACGGAGAAGACTAATTGGCCTCGTCTATGAAGAACAATTCTCCTAATGACAGGTGTTTCTTACCACTTTATTACCTTGGTTTTATTCCCCACTAGGTGATAAAGTGGTATAAATTACTAACTTCTGACTATGTAAAGCGGTCCGTCGAGCTTTATAGTCAAAATATTAGGTAAAAGTCACCTTTTTTAGACTATAATTGTTTGTTGGGTAATCCTTTATAGAAAACCGATTTATATTTCAAATGTTTTGATACCCTACCTAGACAAAAATCTTTATTACACCTGGTTTAATAGTTTTTATGATTTTCAAAAGTTTGAGTTATAAAATCTTTCAAATGAGAAGGCAGTACAGTGCTGGATTTACCATTAGGCTGAGTAGGCTGGAGCCTAGGGCGGCAGGTTTTAGTGGGCGGGAAATTTGGCCCAAAAATTTTTTTTGTCCTACAGAAAGAAATGGTTCAATTTTTATTCCTGGTCGACATGTAGTATTTTTTTAAATAAACTTTATTGTTGGCCGTGTCTGTTAATGGGGATAAAAAAAGGTAGTTGGAACTTTATTGGCTTTGCAGAAAGAAATTTCGTTTTCAATAAAATAAGTAGGTAATCATAAATTTTTAAAATATTTACTAAAAATTATTGACCATATTTGGGCGTGGTCTTAAAAAATTTTCGCCTGCGCCGCATTTCGCCTGCAGCGGGCTTTTTCTTTCCAAAACACTTCACCTGTTTCACAACTCACGAGCCGTCACTGGTATAGGGGCGGCAATAATTGAATAGCCTACTAGCGGCAAATTTGTAAATCCGCCACTGAGGCAGTAAGTTATGTTGTATTTTAAAAATAAAAGTACAAATCAAAAGAAATATTAAATTTTTAACATTTAACCACTGAAGTTTCTCTACATTAAATTTATTTTCGTATATTTATCCACATTTAAAATTATACGCATACCTTTATTTTGCAAAACTTGGAGTCTATTAAAGACCCCATTATTTGCTGTGTATAAAATAGTTATACAATATAAATAAATGAGGTCAAATTATAGTGTTATAGATTGTTTTTCGTGAAAATAAACTTAAATTTTAACTAACTCTATTTAAATAATTAATTTTTTTTTCAATTTTAGATACCAGATTTTCAAAATGTAAAATGTAAAATGTCAAATTTTAACTTACAATCTAAAATTACTCCCAAATATTTAAAAGAGTGTATAATTTCTAATTTTTCATCATCAACAAAAATATTTATATCTGTATTAATCACGTTATTTCCAATAACCATAAATTTTGTTTTAGAAACCTTTAACTTTAAATTATTTACCTTTAACCAGTTTGATATAGTTTTTAATTCAAAATTTAAAATTTCAATACAATCAAGAATATTTTTACCCTTTATATATAATAAGGTATCATCAGCAAACATTTGAATAACACTTTGTTTTAAAACATTTGGCATATCATTTATATAAAGAAAAAATAATAATGGACCTAAGATGCTACCTTGTGGTACCCCAATGTTATTATATTCCTTTTTGGAAAAAATATGATCAATTTTTGTTTTTTGCTGCCTGTTACTTAAATAATTTTAAAACCATTTATAAACAACTTCTCTTAATCCATACTGATATAATTTTTTTAATAATTTATCGCTATCAATTGTTTCGAAAGCACGTATAAAATCCAAAAATACTGCCAATACAACTTCATTTTTGTCAACGCTTTGCTTCCAATTTTCAATTACAAACTGGATTGCCGTTTCTGTTGAATATCATTCGCTAAAACCTCCTTGCATATTTACTAAAATTTTGTTTTCTTCAATAAATTCGAGTATCTCTTCATAAACTGTCATTGAATAATATAAGTCTAATTTGGTGACAGAGGAGGTATTTGGTAAGGTTTTATAGATTTTTAATATCAATAAAGATTATGGTAATTTAATAGCTTCTATTTATTTTTTATGAATGTGCTGCGCAAAGCTATTCGATTAATAATCCTTTTGTGTAATATAAAACAATAGTTATTCGATATGTTTTGAACAGAAAGTGTGAAAACTCCGTTTCATGGAAATTATATAAAACAATGCAAACAGCATTTGTTCATTATTTACAATCAAATTTATATTTTATAACGAAAATCCAACCCAACAATGCGGTTTTTCAGAAACATATCATGGATACAATTGTGTCTCTATTTATTTAGCAATTATAGAATTAAATGATGGTTTTAAAATATGATTTTAGTAATTGTACTTCGGCAAATTTTGTCGACTCGTCCAAAAAAACAGTATTTTCCCGACTTGTAACGTAAATTACTATTTAAAGTATATCTTATTTCCTTTTTAGCATCAATTAACAAAATGCAAATGTCTAACCGAAACGTATTATTTACAACAGGCTAACAGGTATTTTAGCAGAAGAAATCAGTGAATTAATAAAAAATAATTAAATCTAATTTTAGTTCACACCGTCTTGAAAATATATTAATAACATGTATTGTGTCCTAACTAATTTTACAACACAAACTAATAAAATGATATATAAATCCTAAATCTGTTTTACTGCCAAAGTCGTCATTTAGGTTATTAACAATTGGTTATTATATATAAAAGTATGCAACATATGGGAAAGTTTTTTATCACCGATTTCTCAGAAAATTTTATTCTTTATAAAAGTTGGTGCATTCCTTAAAACTATAAATTCATATTTCATATTTTACCTGCGGCTAATAGTAGGGGAGCAAATGCCATATTTTCGAAATTGCCTTAAGAGTATAGTACCTTAATTATTAGAAATACAGCAACATTTTATATGGAAATGTTTTTGCGAATTAAAAACTTAGTCCAATTACGAAGTTTGAGTTAGATGTGTTAATTTTTAAATTTTTTATAAGGTAAGGTGGGGTAAATGCAAGATTGGGGTAAATGTGTTATTTGGTCCTATAATTTACGCCCTTGAGCATGAGATGGCGCAGCATGTATTAATTTCGTAGTTAAAGTGTCCTCGTCCATTCTGCCATGCGCATATCTATATTTGTCACTTCAGTAAGACGCTTATGGCTGCGAGATAAACACCTGATTTTGCAGTGAGTTTTCAAATTAGTGTTACAAATTTCGAAGCCGGCTATTTTCCATTACGAAAAGTATTAGCAGGTAAATATGAGTTTACAAGGTCAGATCGGGCCAATATATCGATTCAAATCAAAAATTATAATAAATACATTATTTACGACCGATTTATTTCATGTAGTACATTTGCCCCGAAAGAAATCGGTTTTGGGGTTAATGTAACATGTTTGTAGTGGGTAAATGTAATAGGCTCTGTTACATTTACCCCATTATTTGCTTTCGTTTAAGACTTTTTTTGCGTTATTACGTATTTTTTAATTTGTTACTTAGTTAAAATGAGTGGATAACAATTTACATTTGTGTTTTACTTTAGTTCTTATTTTATTGAAAATGATACCATTAATCATAATTCATTAAAAAGTTTGTAACTCCTTCAGTTATAATGGAATTTAGTTGAAATAAAAACCATATGTAGTAAAAACCGTTCCTTTTACATTTGTCCCATTTTTGAATCTCATAATATAGAGTACCTCTTGCAAATACAGGCAGCTATTACATTTGCCCAATCTGCTGGGGTAAATGTAATATGTTGATATTATTTTTAAAAAAAATATGTTGTAAAAATGTAGTTTGAGCTTTTACCAAAATTCCTTCATAAATTAATGGCAACATTACTGAACACCCCATGGTATTTTTTGCAAAATTTTATTTGAATCATTCATATTTTTTATGGAAGTCCAAAAGTCAACTACTCAAAAAACCAGTTGCATTTACCCCACCTTACCTTATGCATTTCTTGAAAATAGGTTTTTGGACTTCAGCGTACTGGGTGAAAATGACAAATAAGTTATTAATTATTTCCAGTATTATGAATAGAGTTGGATTCTATCTTAATTTGGTTGAAACATAAGTTGGCTAAAATGTGTTTAAGGAGGCGTGCAACACGTTAATATCTGAACCAACTCGTAACATTGAAAAGTTTTAAAAAGTTTGCAACTACTTAATCAATTTTTATTATAAACTCACGTTTAAGTTATTTAATAAATATATTAAAATTGCGTAAACAAAAAACCGACCAGAGGTGTACCGTTTAGGAAAAAATAGAGATTAACCAAAAAAAATTAAAAATTGTGACTCCGAACTCAAATTTCGTATTTGGACAAACTTACTAATTTGCAAGAACATTTCTATATAAAATTTTGCTGTATTTCTAATAATTAACCCATTTCGTCCCAGTGGTGCATAAACGCACCAGGGTACAAATTTTTGTTTTTTGGTAGTTTAGAATTTTTTTTTACCGTCAGTTATGCATAAAATAAGTATTTGACTTGCCACTGTAAAATAAAAAAAATATAAAACAACTTTATGGCTTTTATAAACTGGTTTAATATATATTCAAAATATTATAAAAAATTGTTGGCAATTCTTAATTTTTTTGAACGCTAAAAAAAAATATTTAAATTAATAAAAAGTAAACTATTTTACATTTATCATACTTTATTTGAGTGTAGATTTTGATAAACGCAATTGTAATCACTAATCGAAAATAAATCGGAGTTTTCTATGTTGAGAAAAACCATTGGTGCGAAAACGCACCACTGGTGTTATATGGAAGTAAAATGTGCCAAACATCTGCAAGACTTAACGTGTTTTATTATATTTTGCTGATGGGCGAGGCTAACAGGCGGAGTGGCGGATAGTCTTCTTTCGCTATTTATGCTATTTGGATGTACGTTTTAAGTTTGATTTTTAAGAATGTTTTCTAAAAAGTTTTTAACTCAACAGCAGTTAGAAGCTGAGCTGGAAAAAAATGTGGATGAACTTGAAAATGACGAAAACGGTAAGTAAAAATTATACAGTATGGTTATTAGAATATATATTAGGTTATATAATATAATATATTATAATATATTTATGTTTATTTTAAAATTTCAGAGGTAATAGATGCGGTGTATACACCCCCTAATGTCGACACATTAACAGATGAGGAAGATATAGATGAGGAAACTAGTTTTCCAGAGATGTCCAATCCCACGGATATTGTGGGAAGTTTTGAGATGCAGATACATACATCGCCAGATAGAAATAAAAATGAAAGAGAGTATCACTGGGACTCATCAGATGAAGAAACCCTAGCTGCTAAAAAAGCCGATTGATAACCCCGTCATCATCTTGTGATGTTTTACCCACACCCAAATGGATTGAAGGACAGATCATACACATTTCGCTGTTTCAAATGAGTTACAGGACAAGGAAAAATTAAAAAATGAGCTTTTTTGTAAGACGCCATTAGAAATATTTTTACCCTTTTTTGATGATGAGGTCGTCAATCTCATCTTAGGTTTCACAATAAAATACGCCGCGGATAACAACCGACACGATTTTCAATTATCAAAAGAAGATCTCTTAAATTTTATTGGCATACTTTTATTTTCTGGTTATCACACGTTACCAAACATTCCATCTTATTGGTCAACTGATGAAGACAAAGGTATAGATTGTATAAAAAAGTGCATGAGTAGAAATCGATTTCAATCTATAAAAAAAAATATACATTTATCGGACATTGACAAATTGGATAAAGATGATAAATTTTCAAAAGTAAGACCTTTTTTTGATATTATCAACAAAAAAATCTACAGTGGGGTATTTTTTCTTTCAATTTATCTATAGATGAACAAATGGTGTCTTACTTTGGTCGACAGCAATACTCATAACGTTGCGCCAGTAAGTAAAGTAAGGAGGTATGACAGAAAACAAAAAAAAGAGATAAATGTACCTCAACCAAACGCCATCACTCAATATAATAAATTTATGGGGGGCGTGGATCTTCATGACAACGGGATTGCCAACTATAGAAGTCGAGTTTTGGGGAAAAAATGGTGGTGGCCTTTATTTTCTAATTCTCTAGATAGTATGGTAGTGAATGCCTGGAAACTGTACAACATTGCTAATGACACAAAAATGTCTCGGTATGAGTTTAAATCGTTTATAGCCTTGCGTCTAATTAAAACTGAAAGAAAACAAAATATTAGAAATGTTCCAATGACTTTGGAAGAAATAAGGCTTGGTCATCAGCCACACACCATTATTTCCCATAAAGCTAGGGCACGAAGGAGATGTAGGGTATGCCACAGTCATACTATTTTTATGTGTGAACGATGTAATGTGCATTTACATGTCTCGTGTTTTGCAACGTACCACCAGCAGTAAAAATATTTAAAGTGGTTCTTACCAGTGGTTCGTTTGCGCACCAAAAAAAAATTGGTTATATTTGAAATCTTTGAATGTAATAATATTTGTATAGGCTTATTCTTTAGTATGTACCATATAACTCTTTTTTTTTTGTAGTTTTTTTCGAGTTTCTTTGAAATATGTATGTTAAAAAAATATTTTGTTATATCTTTCATACCAGTGGTTCGTTAGCGCACCACCAATTTTTTTTGTTATGTAACGACTTTAATTTTTAAATTTAGCAAAAATGTATTTGTTGGGTCTAAAAATAAATACTATTGACAAAAAAATATCCTTCTTTTCATTATATCTACCCTTGGGATTAAATGGGTTAAGGTAGGTACTTTACTCTTAAGACAATTTCGAAAAAATGGCATTTTCTCCCATACTATTAGACGCAGGTGAAATATGAAATATGCATTTATAGTTTTAAGGCATGCACCAACTTTTATAAAGAATAAAATTTTTTCAGAAATCGGTGATAAAAAAAACTTTTCCATATTATGTTGCATAGGTATACTTTCTTGGATACACTGTATAATTATACGAATCTTCTACTTTTAAAAAATGTTATACTAAATTGCGTATTACAATTGCAAACGCCAAAAACTTATCGAATAGGGGGTGGACCTACCTGCTCTTGATAACAAGGACAACATTTTTGTGCAAAATAATGGTAAACGAATGACCTTATTCAAACTGCAAATATGTCACCCTGTAGACCTTTCAGGTATACAATAGTGAGGTTTTATTAAAATAAATGATAGGTAGCAAAAGCCAAGGCAATAAACTTTAAGGTGTACTTTACCTATTATTAGAAACGTCTTAAATATTATCGATTTGTTTATGTTATATAAGGAAATGAATTGATTCATTTTCCTTATGTAATGAAGATTTATTGCCAGTAAATTTATTGTTTAATTTTATGTTAATTCGTTAATTTGGATTATTGTTTGTGTATTGTGTGCTGTTTTTGTTCTTTGGTTTTTAACACTATGTACCATCCTTGGAACATAGTTGCAATTAATTTTTAGAAAAGCAAGTATAAATGATTGTTGAAATTTAAATGCAACGTTTGGATTTTAGTCCCGTATAGGTATCTGCTTTCTTTTTTTTTATGGACAAATATTGGTTCGGAAGCAGTTGATTTTTCAATACAAACTTTTTCTCTTTTCATAGTTTTGTACGTATCTAAGAATTTAATTTATTCCTTCAATATGAGATTGTAATGAATGCCCTTTACATAATTATAGTGGTGTTATGTTTCCATTTTTTTATGAAATCCTCCCTGATTTATCTTTGTATCTTCAAAACAGAAAGTTTACAAGTAACCTGGGGGAAAATAAGTCTTTAGGGTCCGCTGCGATTTTCTTTTACGTAATACGATATTTCCTTATATTTTTCCCTTTAATTTACGCCATGACATTTATTTTTTTAAATATTGTTTGAAGCTCGTAAAATTTTGATAAATTGACTTATATTGGTAAGGTTCTAGTATCATACTTTAGATACTGTCCGAATAGTCTCAAGTAGCCCTATGAGGAATACAGGGTTAAAAGATATAAAAAAATAACTAATAATATCTGGACACCGTTATTTTTAAAATTTCTTCATTATTTAGAGAAGATAATATTGGGATCCATATAAACATGCATTCCAATATGAAAAGCAGTTACACACTTGTCCGATATGCCGCAATATTCACATTTACTTATTTTCGCGGACACTATAATATTATGTTCTAAACATTTTTATGGCTCAAAACTTAAACGGATTGCGCGCATTCTAGTGGGTGCCGGCGTTGATCTGTTTTCTGGTCTGCAAAATGGCAGATGTTTTCGGTGAAAACGCAAATAGCGTTCCCTATTCTGGATTGTGATGCACATCGTGGTTTATTTAGTTGTCTACCTTTCGATTGATAACAGTGTGACTGCCTTTTATATTGAAGTTAATTCCGCTGGGATATTGCTACGGTGTATTGAGGGCCGCTTTAATTGCTTTTGCAAAAAGGTTTTTAGAACATCGTACTGCTGTTTTTGGGATTGCTTGGGTTATGGCTGCCCGTAGAGTCCTAATAAGGACGAAACGGTCGTCGTGGTCTACCCACCTCAGGGTATCCATTGTGCTTAGATCCCTGTGTATTCCAATATAAAAACCAGTTACACACTTGTCCGATATGCCACAATATTTACATTTAATTATTTTCGCCGACACTATAATATTATGTTCTAAACATTTTTATGGCTCAAAACTTAAACGGATTGCGCGCATTCTAGTGGGTGCCGGCGTTGATCTGTTTTCTGGTTTGCAAAATAGCAGATGTTTTCGGTGAAAACGCAAATACCGTCTCCTATACTGGATTGTGATGCACTTCGTGGTTCATTTAGTTGTCTACCTTTCGATTTATAACAGTGTGACTGCCTTTTATATTGGAGTTAATTCCTCTGGGATAGTGCTACGGTGTATTGAAGGCCGCTTTGCTTTTGCAAAAAGGTTTTTAGAACATCGTACTGCTGTTTTTGGGATTGCTTGGGTTATGGCTGCCCGTAGAGTCCTAACAAGGACGAAACAACCGTCGTGGTCTACCCGCCCCAGGGTATCCATTGTGCTTAGATCTCTGTGTATTCCAATATAAAAACCAGTTACACACTTGTCCGATATGCCACAATATTCACTTTTAATTTCTTTATTATATTTATTATATTTATTATATATTTTAATAAAACAATGCACCTAGTGAGATCCATTACCTGTTGATAGAGATATCCTCTGCCGCTCTCTCTCTCTATAACACAATAATGCACTAAAACAGTCGCATTGTTAATATCTATTGTTTTGAAAGTTTATATATCACAAAAATAACAACAAATTGTTGAACAAAATGAATGACCATCACAATTAACGCGAACAAGTTAATAATAATAATATTGGTTGGCTCGCCAGCTCGCTGTAGTTCGGTGAAACTCGTGTTTTTGGATAGCGTTAATATGATTTCAAATGGTTTTCAACCTTTGTCCAAAAAAAATGTATTCTTTTTTTTTCTTGTATAATAAATACAGGGTGTTTTTTTAAGGTCGACGAGCGGCCATATCTCGGAAACTACTGGGCATAGAAACTCAGGAAAAGAAAAATGATAATTAAAGTGGCCATGAGAAAATTCTGGAAATAATTTTTAAGTTCCGCATTTTGCCGCAAGAGGGCGTAATTGAAAAGTTAATAATTTAGTTGTCCATCATAGTTCCAAAAAAAAATGCTAGAGGGCGCAATTGGCAATAACAATACATTTTTTGATTTTACTCCGAAAAAATAAATCATACGGTATAAATATGATACTATAATCGAAAATTAGATGAAATTGGCTAGAAAAAATATTAAAACCGCAGAGCTTTGTTCGTTTCAGGGTTATTGCCAAAACAATAATTTTTAATACAAATTGCGCCCTCTAGCAATTTTATTAGAAACTATCTTGTACCATTGGATACGACAATTAAAGGTACTTACCTTTTTCTTCCAAACAAGCTTAAATTTAGTAAAATCGGTTAAGTCGTTTAGAAGTTACAGCGATTTTAATGTTTACACTTTCACTTGATAAGAGTGGGAGAATCTATTGAAAGTGTAAACATTAAAATCGCTGTAACTTCTAAACGACTTATCCGATTTTACTAACTTTAAGCTTGTTTGGAAGTACCTTCAATTGTCGTATCTAATGGTACATAGTTTCTAATAAAATTGCTAGAGAGCGCAATTTATATTAAAAATTATTGTTTTGGCAATAACTCTGAAACGAACAAAGCTCTGCGGTTTTAATATTTTTTCTATCCAATTTCATCTAATTTTCGATTATGGTATCATAATTATACCGTATGATTTATTTTTTCGGAGTAAAATCAAAAAATGTATTCTTATTGCCAATTGCGCCCTCTACCATTTTTTTTTGGAACTATGATGGACAACTAAATACGATTGATGAAAGTGCATACATTTCTCTTCCAAACAGTCTTTAGTTTGCTAAAATCGGATAAGTCGTTTATAAGTTACAGCGATTTAAATGATTACACTTTCAACAGCTTCCCCCACTCTTATTAAAGTCGGCACGCCAATGAGCATAAGACCAAAATGATGCATAATTGTCCAATCTTTAAAATGATGTTATTAAACATATACCTTAATGTGGAATTTTCGGAGTTATGTAAAATTTTAAAATTTACTTTTTAATTACGCCCTCTTGCGGCAAAATGCGGAACTTAAAAAATATTTCCAGAATTTTCTCATGGCCACTTTAATTATAATTTTTCTTTTCCTGAGTTTCTATGCCTAGTAGTTTCCGAGATATGGCCGCTCGTCGACCTTAAAAAAACACCCTGTACATAAATACCTATTTTGCTATTTATAAATACTAAAAGAAATAAATGTTGTTTTCTTCTTTTCTTTTAGTTTTATAATGTTGGTAGGTACGGGTCTGTCAATGTTTAATTTTATAAATGATAAAATTAGTATGTATGCTATCTTACAAAATTTAACAGATGGCGAAGGCGAAGTTAAAAGGACTTAGTACGGTTCTGTTTCTGTAGCCAACCGATTAACGTAAAATATACCAAACTTTAACAGGTTGCCATTAATGACAGGTAATGTGGTTCTTAGATTAATTTGACTTTTATAAACTATTTTAAGTATGAAATATTTCAGAATCGAGAACAATTTCTGCAATATTCCTATATAGATAATGTGCCACATTGTATCTGTAACTTAAAAGAGCTAACATTATTCACTTAAAAAGAAACTTGATACATTATTCTTCCCCATGTTTTAATTCGGGTCGTTCTATCATTCCAACCTCTATACACTTAGTGATAAAAACTTTTGAAAGAAACACTTTAAAACACTTTCAACTTTTTTCCTCACTCTTTATATTATTTAGGTTCTCTTTTTCCTTTTTAATCTTGCCAAAGTCATTTATGTTCATGTTCTTTAAAAAAAACTCCATGAGAACTGAAAAAGCCTATTTGCCGTACGGAGTGATTTTTCACACGGTCTCGCTGACACTCAATTTACACTGAAAAAAGTTTTATAGCTCAGCCGTAAACCTTTTTTTGTACTATGTAAAACTTTTGACAAAGAAATCAACTTTTACGTGCTCTGGCTTTCCCAAAAAAATATACCTATGAATTTCTGCGGAAAAAGTTAATATGATATATCAAGGTATGATTTATGGAACGTTGGCTTTTTTAAGAGAAAAACTATATCTTACTGACAAAAATCTCAAGTATTTTTCATTACTTAAGTAAAATTAATCAAATTCCTTCTTTATATCTTAAGTAAATCGATAATATTTAAGAAGTTTCTAACAATATTTTGATAAACTGGCTGTAGTTAGAGTAATAATTATTATTGATAATTCGAAAACCATAATAAGGTAGAAGAAAATGAACATAAATTTAAACTAAAAACTCCAAGAAAAAATATAGAATATTGTAGGATGTATCCATACGGTTTTCGTATTCCAAAAAATCCCGCACCTAATCCTTAACTTAGAAGCACATCGCAACAAGTTTTGAGACTATGAGACTAAGCATTAGTTACTCTTGTTGCAACAGGGCTCCACAATAACAGCAGTTACATTACCTATTCTATTCTCCCTTGTATCTGATATGTTGTATTGTTTTGCTATCCAATATGTAACAGTAGCTGCTTGGTTTATTTTCTTTATGCTTTAACTGCTTGCTGTCCTTATTTAGTTTCAATATTTTGCATCTAGCAGGCCGCTGGAGTATAATAGAACTATATTGGTATTAAATAATAATGGTTATATTTTTAAGTTAAGCTAGGAGGTTCTGCCTTAACTTCACTTTTTGTAACTCATGTTTACAATTATTCCTATTATTATTATCTTATCTAAATCTAGATACTTCTATAAACCACATTCGCAATATATAAAAAGTTCATTCTCGTATAAAACCAATTAAATATATTGCTGATGGTCTGCTGATGCTTGGTGTTTTTTTTTATCTTTGATAAATTGGGAAAAAAACTTTAAAAGTAATTAGCCGCCGTAAAACAATGGTAAAAAGTGAAAAATAAAAGCAAAAAAATAAATTTTTGAGTCAGAAAGATGCGAAGCCATTAAGAAGCCCATTAAAAACTTTTACAATACTGGTTAAATTAGAGCTTTTGTTTTGGGGTTTATCAAAAGAAATTTACATTGAAAAGAAAAGTTTCTAAAAATAACGCTTTATGAAAGTAGGTGGAACGTTGAAATTAATAAAATTAAATATTAAAAGTAACATAACTTTTGTAATTATCAATTATATAAAAATAAACCAATAATTATTTATGACATCGCACAAAATATTTCGAAAAAGTGGCATTAGTTATACTTAGTTCATTAAGAATGTGCTATCAAATAATACAGTTTCTTTTTTACGGTTCCAAAAAGCCAAACATAAGCGGGAACGGTTAGTATCTATAATTTTTTTATAAATACAGTAATAGCTAGCAGCAGGAACTTACAGAGCTTGTAATGTAAATAAATAAATACAAAATGGACTTGACGCGATATAAAAAGAGAACAAAAGACTCGACGTTACCAACTTCTGTTCGAGTCCAATTCACATTTCACCTCATGGCAGCAAATAAGCCGACATGTTTGTATGAAGTAGTATCATGCGTTTGAATTAGTAAGGCGGCCACCGCGATGTAAAATGTTTTCTATTTTTTAGCTAATCGTACGGGGAAATATCTGTTTCAAAATGGTTTATTAAACTTAACCAGAGGAATTGTTCGGTGTTAGAAATATCTTGTCTAAACGGGCCGAGGTGCTCTCGATAGTATCCATTTCTTCTGCTGTATCCAGCAATGCACTTTAGACAGCTTACTAATTGCAAAACGTCTGATGCACAAAAAACGCACTTTGCACTCGACGGCACGATACAATTAACTGAGTAAGGAAATTCAGGTAGATACGGGCAAGGGGCTGGTATATTTTTGTTTACTTAATACTCCTTCTTTCGTCTGGGCGTCGATAGGCTATAAAATAAGACCCACCAATGTTATCAATACTATTATAGAAGAATAATTAATTATTTAATTATATGAATTATATGCGTATACGTAAAATAAATGAAAGCAAATTGCCAAATATTACTGAATAATTTCTGTCGATGAAGCAAAACGATGAGGTTATTTTGTCAAACGTCGTCAGCACAAATGGTCCTTTCTCTTTAACCAAGGGAAGGCCTCGCCATGAATTTATTATTGTGGGTATTTAAACAAATTATTTATTCTCTAATTCTCATATAGAATGCCAGTGTAACTGCTTAGAGTCTACAAATATGGTATATTTGAATAATTCGGGATGTTGGCTTCTTAAACTGTAAGTAAATTATATATATTTAAGGACTTTAAATGCAGTTTTAGTTATAAGAAAGGGCCGGAGTATATGCATTTTTTTCATATTTTGTTAATATTAGAATAAAATGCATATTTTTCATAAATTATTATTTTAAGAGCATATTTTTATGTTTTCGGCTTTATCAAAAAGTTTAAAACGTTAAAGGTTTAATGTCAAGTTCGATAGGTACTTATTTCAGGGATTTTCAAATCTGATGATTATGCTAATTATATTTACATTTTGGTTATGCACAAGGTATTTATTGGGAGTTTCCGGGGTTTGCAGGTATATTGTTAGGGGTTGTTTATTGTCACGTAATAATGCGTTATTAACACCTGCTTAACAAACTGGATTTATATCGATTTGTAATACGTACAGTTACCGTCACAAAAATCCGGGCACTAATCTGACAGCTAACATTTTGTTCCTGAATTTTGGTAATTCAGGCTTTTACCTTTACTACTATAGATTGGAAGGTAAAAGTAGTGGTAAAGAGATTTTGGTAAAGTAACCTAGACAATAATAACTTGTTATTCAATATAGAAATAGCTTAAAAGAAAGTAAAGTACCTCTACTACTACAAAACTATGGTAGGTAATATAAATAAACTGAGGAGGAAATAAAACTACCTAATAGTATTTATTTTATTGCCCTTCCATTACTCGTATTGAAGCCACCAGACCATTGCAGTATTCTTGCGTTAGTTGATTCCAAGTCTCTTGTATTTTCAGTCAATTGTTCTCTATTTTCTGGCCGAAAATCATTATATTTGTTAATTCTCTTGCTCATGTAACCCCAAACATTTTCCATCGGATTTAAATTTGGACTCCTAGAAGGCCAGGGTAATACTTGAATGTCCCTTTGTCGTATCCAATCATACTGCATGGGCAGTATCAAGGTTAATGTAATTAATATTGGGAAACATATCATTAACCGATCACGTTCTCCAATATTTGTATGTAATTTTGTGCATTAAATCTACCTTCTATGCGCGCACAAACTCCTATACCCTGTGCACTTATCCACCCCCAAACGTTGACAGAAAAACGGCCGCTTGTTAAAATATGCTGAGTGTAGCGTTCATCAAACCGGGTATTTGGTGGTCTATATACCCTTACTCTCCCGCTGTAACATGATTGGAAAATCTTTTCGTCTGTGGAAATTACATTTTCCCAAGCATTTATACAACCTCCGTAATATTGTAATGCATAACCAGCTCTTGGCTCTGTGTTGGTTACCGTTAGGAAAGGCTTTTTAGCTGCAAGGTGATTGCGAAGATTTGAACCGTCTCTTATTCTTCGTTGTGCGGTTCTAACAGAACTCGGAAAATCAGTTACAGCCGTTTTAAAAGGATTTTTCCTTAGGTATTCAATTAGAGTATTGTTATGCTCTTCTGTCGATGCCCTTTTAAGGCCTGTTCCTTCTATTCTTTCCAGCGAATGTGTTTCCATCCATTTTATTTTGATATCATGAACTGTACTTTTTGGCGTTTGAAATCTTTGAGCCACCCGTCTCTCCGACCATTCTTCTTCTAGCAATGTCACAATTTTGGCCTTTTCCGCAGCATTTAAATGACGGGGTATATTTGTCAATTTATTTCACTAGCCGTAAATAAATTTCAGTTGACAATTTTTGTCAACGTCATTAAAACAGGTAATTTTTAGGTATTCGAGATGTATAAAGGTCGGCTTACAATAGAAAAAACTGCAGCCCGGATTTTTGTGACGGTTACTGTACTTCTGTTTTAGTTTGTCGAAAGATTTCAGTATTTTCAGTGTGATTTTGTGTTCAGAATGTCTAAGGTGGCGAAAACGTCGTCGTCGATTAAACATTTCCCAGAGTTAGAGTTTAGTGGAGAAAAAGTATTCTGTAATGCTTGTTCAAAAATTATTGTTTGTGAAAAGAAGTTTCAAATCGATCAACATTTGAAAACACCGCTGCCAAACTTAAAGTTACAAAAAATTAAATCTGAGCCGCTTCAGCTGAGTGTAACAAACGCATTTCAAAATGTTGGAGAACAATCGAAATTTGAAAAGGAAATGTTTCAAAAAGACTTATGCAAGGCTTTGGTCGCAGAAAACATACCATGACGATTCGCAGTGTGTTGTGCAAAGTAAAGAGTTGTTAAAAAGTGCAAGTGCAGCTAAAGATCTTGTTTTTATTAAGGCTAATTTCAATTTTATACCGGACGTAATATAAATGTAAGTTTAAGAGTCTTAATTAGTATTGTTGAACCTTTTTTCGCTAAATGTAACAACATTTCCGGTAAAGCAGGAGGTCAAGTAAGGAACAAATTGGATGTAACAGTAAAAAAGAATGAAGGATTTATATACTTAACTGCAGTAAAAAGCATTTATGAGGTAAACCATCCAAGTTGACCGAAGTTGTATCTTGGCCTTATATTTTGCCACCTAAGTTGCCGTATTGTCCGATTACATCAGCAGATGTTGAAAAAAGCTTCTCTTTGTATAAACATATTTTTAATAATGGAAAACAATCCTTTTTAGTTGAAAAATAATTAGTAATAGATGCCTTTTATACAATTTTAGGTTCAAAAATTGTTTACTTTTATTTTTCTTTAATTATTTTTGCTTTTAAAAAAATTAAAATATTTTTTAGAACCCAATGTGTTTCTTTACCTCATTTTACTATAATAAATTAAGTAGTATAGCATACCAGTATACATATTTGGTAAAAAAATGCAACTAACTGCATATTTTAAAGGCGTACAAGGCATATATATGGGCATATTTTGGCTGAATTTAAGTGCATATAATCCGCCCTTTAGTTATAAGTACTTATACCTAACATTAAGTTGGCATTATTGATTAACAACCAGTGGAATAAGGAAAAACAAGTGCGGTTATAAATACCTTGCCGTACGCACAACGAGTGGAAAAAGATGATCGTATCTCTCTCACTGGCGTA
This sequence comes from Polydrusus pterygomalis, assembly GCA_963969555.1. Lineage (NCBI taxonomy): Eukaryota > Metazoa > Arthropoda > Insecta > Coleoptera > Curculionidae > Polydrusus > Polydrusus pterygomalis. The sequence continues at coordinate 17,811,187 of OZ018383.1, forward strand.
GATAAAATAAATTATTAGGACTAAACTCTTAAATGTTAACTTATTTTGTATGTTAATTAGCTTTCCTAACTCAACTCTTACCTACATTTTCTAGTTACTCTAACTAATGCATCTCTTAAAGTAAACGTTAAATACGAACTACCTTTAACGAATTTACACGAATTAACATAGTTTATCATTCGTCGTCTTTAAGTCAACGTAGCAGCTCATGGTTTCCTATGTAACAATTTTCAGAATTTCGTTTAAAGTTAATTCAGTTAGTTAGTACCTAGTAACTAAACGAGGTAAGGCATAACATCTATCTTGCATAGTAATTGAATTCATGTAGAACCAGCGTCGTGCCAAGCTATAAAAGTGTATTATAAGGATTAAAAAAGTATCCTTTTTGCGATTATAAAAACTATTTAAAGTCCGTAATATACTATTTTTTCTCCAGCCAAATATATTTAGTTATTCAAAAATAGTTAATAATGCAGCGATGACCGGTAGGTAGTCATGGATATATGATGATTGTTGGTAAATATTGATTGTCAAGTGGACAGATGCATTTACAATCGGGCATATAATTTATTTTTCGCATTTTATACAGTAATGCACTAGATTAGTGACCTTAAAATCGTACAGTAATGGGTCACTTTACAGAATAGCAACCATTAGTGCATAATTTTTACTGCATTACTGCATTATTTGGATGCTGTCAATAGCCGTCAAACACAAAAAACTGTTTATATTGCTAAGTTACCGAGAAATCATACTACTAAGTTTTTGCAGATTTTCTTCAGTAACTATTGTTTTTAGATATTAATATGAAATGCAAAATAATTAATTACTTACAAAATGCGAAAAAATAGTATACGCACCTCGTCAGAAAAGTGATTTTACTTGACTCGTATGGAAATTAAATCCTCGCTTCGCTCGGATTCAAACTAACCATACTCGTCAAGTAAAGTTCCACTTTTCTAAACTTGATACGTAATGTACTATTACCGTGCGAGCAAAAATTATTTGCATCAAAGGTGGCTTGGATTAAAAAACGTAGGGCTTGGTTAAGATCACATTGATATGGGGACGATATATCTAACCAAATCTAGGTAAAAATTTTGTCAAATTCATATTATGATAATGCCAAACTAATGAGTAATAAAATAAGTAGACAAATACAAATTTATTTTTGTTGTTTACAAAATTAACAAATTAAGAATATACAGAAAAAAAAGTAAAATAATTACATGTATTCTGAGAATTCACATAACGGGAGAGGTGTAACCAGGCTTCATCCGAAAAAAATGTCAGGTCTAATAAATCATTTCTATCCAATAAATTTTGGGTAAACCATTGAGAGTAATTCCTGCATCTTTCAAAATCTGCGGCTTGTATTTCTTGGAATACTTGCACTTTATAAGGAAATAAATTTAGCTGCTTCTTAAGAATAAATTGATTGCTAATTCAGGTAGTTACTGACACCCAACAGGTATTAAGCCGGCTAAGCATTACGTCCTTAGATGCAAGGCCCTCTTTGATGCAAATAATTTTTGCTCGCACGGTAGTAATTTTAAAAATGAATTCTGAACTAGATGTAAATATACCAAGGGTGTATTGGAAAGTGCAAAGGCAGTATCTCTAAATCTTATGCCACCTAAATATCGCCAAATTTATTAATTTTAAAATCAGCGATTGGTGTAAAGAAAAATATATGCAAACGTATGCGGGGTCTTTTTCAAAGTTATCGAAGCGGAATTGGAGGTGCTATGCGTTATGACGAATTAATTAATTTGAAAACTGGTAACAGTCTAAATTATAAAAAATTTGCAGATAAAAACCAAGAAATCTGGGTCTATTGGCGAACATTATTTGCGGTTATTTCGAAAATATCTTGCCTACGGCCATCAAATTTACAGGAACGTCATTTTTTTCTTAACTATGTTAATAAAAAATGTCAAAGATTGATTGTTGGTATTCAAAAAATTAGTGCCAGGGTGCAAGAAATCGCAACATTTTTAAACTTAGGATATTGAAAAGAGTATTTCGTTAACAAGAACGTGTGCGCGAGACAATGCTTTTTTCTTCAAATTTTAATTTAAGAGTTCAAATGCAATTACTATTACTCCTAGGATTAAATGGCGCTTAGCAACGAGCACGTTTTTATATAGTAAGAAGACTGTTAGCTTTTGCATCTGAAAATACTACAAAAATGACAATATTTCTTGCCGGTTGCAGGAAAAGGGTTCTTTCTTCATGGTTTATAGCATTTTCGTGTGATTTCTTGTTCTAATACGAGCTGACGTGAGCTGTCCGGTATAGATTGTTGTAATGGTGACCCGCGTCTGTTGCCTTGACAGTAGTTTTGGCACCATATATTTTTTTAATATTTTGCTTGTTGGTTCAACTAACTTTACAGTTATTTGGTTAGATCCTATCCTACTCAAAGACAGTATTACGGCAAAACGCATCGAAAAAAGTAAACAAACGGTTTTTCTACTTTTCAAATGAGGATGAATTTGACTAGAATCGTTTATTTTAGCACTACGGTACCACCCTTATGGTTTACATTACCGAAACAAGGAAGAGGTATCAGTTGTCTTCGTGAACCATGAAACTAAAAGCAGCAAAGTGATTTTATCAGTTTTAAACAGCACACGCCACTGGATCAAAAGTTAACGTATTACTTCTAGTTACATTCAGAGTAAAGTCGTATTATTTTATCAAGACATACGTTTACTTTAAGTTGGAGAAATTTTAAATTTTAGGTTTATGAATTTAAATTATAAATAAGTTGAAGTAGTTCGTATGTTTATTTTGATAAGTTAACATACATTTCTGATTCTAGTTTGCAAAATAGGAAGTTGAAAAATTACTCAATCTACAATTACTAAAGATAACAGTCATAATTACGCTTTTAAAAATCAATAAGTAATTTTACAAACGAATTTAGTTTTGAAATTTATATCCCGCCGCCACTAGTGGGTTATAAATACAAGAAATCTTCATAACAGCCTGTATTTTAAAACCAGACGAATCGATCACCGGTAAAAAAAATTATCTCTATTTGAAAAGTGAAAAACTGTTTTTTCTTTTTCCTCTCAACCATTCCCAGATGCATTTTGCAATATTATAGAGCTCTAGCTCCAACCGAAAGAACTATAAAGGCACTTGTCACCATAAATACAAAACATAACAGAATACCAAAAACAAAAGCAGACGATCGAGTTTTCTCTGTTTGCCCTGTCCACTTTAGTCAGGTTTATGATAAATTATTACATACATAGAGTTAGTTGTTTCTCTTTCTACTTAATATGTTATTAAACGACGATCTACCCCTGGTTGCTCGGCATTAATTAACGGAATTTATTAACGTTATTCTACAAGGCATATTATAGCTAATTTATTTGTTTCAGATAAAAATATAATTTTATGGCGAATAAGGGCCTGCTGGAGGAACATTTTAAAATTATTTTCATAATGTACAGGTTGTCCCAAAAACACGAAGCGTATTTTATCTTATCTTATTACACCTGATAGTGCTTACCATATTAGATCAATTAATGCCAAACAAAGAGTACAGTAGACCCGGTGAATCTTTACCCGTGCGGCTTCGTTAGCCACTACGTGATTTACAATTCTCCATATTTATGTGTTATAAACATACAGGTTTTTCGCAATACATCGTTGCCAATAAAATGTGCTAGAAAAAGAAAAAAATTGCATGGACGACTTGTTGTTTAACGACCTTAAAGGTGTATGATTGACATCCGAACGTCATCGTTTTAATTGTCTCTTTGACTTAATTTTTTTTTTAGTTTTTTACATTATTCTGCCATGAACATTTATTTATTCTTAAAAACAGTTATATTTTGTGTTGCCGGTAAGTACTTAATGAATACTTGTTATTATTTATTCATTTATTATGAAAAATTGTAACCCTAAAAAGTATGATGTGTAAAGAATTTTCGGCTCATACGCATTGCACGATTATTTTAAAGTGTTGCAGAATCCCGTCGGGTATACTACTAAAGGACGCATTTATTATTTATTAATTTGTAATTAAAATATTTAAATTGGTATTTAGGTTGCAAGTCCTGAAGAGAATTGTTCCCTTGTACTTTCGAATAAAACATTTCCGCATGGCTTATTACAATAAAATCTTCAAATTCCTTTTAGGTAGGCTAATAAATTTAGAGAGTTAGCATTCTCAAGAAAACGTAAAGCATGGGTATATGGAAGGGTACTAATTAAATTTATGCGGAACGTGATAGCTGCACTAAGGGAGCAAACGAGAGGTTACGATAGGCGCTTATATTAAGTACGCGCAAGTGTTCAGACAGCAAAATAACAATATAATATTAATTTATGCATTAAGAGGGTAGGTATACTGTGAAATCGTCCTGCTAATAAGGAGTCAAGTATAAAAGTTAGGTTGCGACCTGACCAACGATTGAGGCCTTTGTAACAAAAAATGTATTCATAATAAATTTTGTAGTAATAATTAATAACTTTAGATCCATCGTGCTAAAAAACAAACACAGTTAAAAATTCAATTGATTAGCAAGAACGGATGTCTCATTAAATTTATTTAATTATATTTTTGATTTAAATTTTAATCAATTTGTAAATCAGTTGTATGATTTATACTGTTATTTACAAAAAATAGTCATAATGGATTACTTTATATCGATACCGATCAATTGTATTAAATATCTCAACCTTTTAAATCAAGTTTTATTTGCGGGATTTGACGCATGCGTAGGTTAGGTTAGGTTAGGTTAGAGTGGCAGACCTCTGGCATTTTCCAAACAGTCACACGTAGTCCTATAAGGATCTTGTGGTACCACATATACGGAGTAAATGTAAATTATAATAAAACCAAAATAATGATCATTGATAGAGAAAATAACAACTACCCTGAAACTCGGACTATTGGACACTGTGAAGTTGTCAACGGTTTTGTCTATCTTGGAGCCCTAATAGAAAATACCGGGGGATGTGATGGCGAAATAAGACGGCGTATTCAGCTTGCTAGGACAGCAAAGACACAATTAAATAAAGTATGGAGGGATCGGAATATCACAAAACAAACTAAAATCAATCTGGTAAGTACCTTGGTCTTTTCGGTCTTTCTATATGCTTCAGAATCGTGGACTGTCAAAGAACTAGATCGTCGTCGGATTGACGCATTTGAGATGTGGGCGTGGCGACGAATGTTGAGAGTGTCCTGGACCACACATAGAACAAATGCTTCGATTCTACAAGAAAAACGTCCGTCAAAACGTTTGTCCAGTATCGTGTACTTCCGAATTCTTACATTTTTCGGACACATCAATCGGAGTGAGCATAGTGAGAGGCTTATTGTACAGGGAAAACCTGCAGGAAACAGAAGGCGTGGCCGATCACCAAATAGATGGGTGGATGTAACCAAAAAATTATTATATGCTACTCTCCCGCAAGCGGCTCACATGTCATCTAGTCGAGATAAATGGCGAGATGCAGTCAAGAGAGCCATACAAAACATTGAACCTCGTTAATATGGCTAACAACACATCTGTAAAGATGTTATGTTTGGGAAGAAGGTACCACATATGTTCCGCGGAACCTATCCGCATCAGCTTCCTGATAGTTAACGCGAAGTAGACCGTAGAATAATCTTGGCAGCTCATTCAAACCAGCCACTGCTGTTAATAAATTTAGGGAGTCGACCCAGTTATAGGCTACTTAATTCTTCCAGATCATTAAACAATGGTTCGCCCAGGGCATTGAAACTTCTTCTCGCGAGGCCGGGGCGGAGCATTAACACATGAAATGCTGAATAATTTCCTCCTCTTCTTCATCTCTGCAACTTTTATAAGGTCGTTAGTAGGTATTTGCATACGTTCAGCGTATCTACCGAACAGGCAATGTCCGGTGACTGCGGCAGTAATGTTTCTTAGGTCCTTCCGACTGTGCTGTAATAGCGCTGCGGTTTTTCTGTTGTCAAGTAGGGGCCACAATTGCCTGGAGATGCTAGAGGTTATCAGCCCCGTCCATCTGCTTTGCGCAAGTTGGTTACCTATCCGATCTCCTCTTTGACTGATCCCAGTGGTCAAGCCACAGTATTATCTGCTAGTTCGACAGACATGCTTGCGCCCTCCCTGGCGAGTGCATCAGCAGTCTCGTTGCCATATATATTGCTGTGTCAGTCGGAAGTACCAACCCATAAATTTTCCTGTAGCACGTCAACAGATGACAGTCAATCGTTGACTTTGAACGTTACTTATCGTTCGCACGTGCCGGTTCATTTTGTCTTTGCGTGTGACATAACCTAGTGTGTGGTTGTAAAAACCCTAAAGGCAAGTTTTGCAGTACTGCTACTCTAAAACTTTTTTAGTTTAAATAACGTTATTATCTTAATTTGATCATACTAATAATACTAGTTTTATTATTATGAAGCAAATATTTATATACGAATTAAAAAAAAACCCAATTTAATTTTTAAAAATGAATTAACGTTAGCGTAAACTACAATTTTTCCAACTATAAAAGTTAGAACGAATTTTAACTATAAATTAAAACTTATCAAGTTTAATCTTTATAAAATAAAATTAATAAAAAGTTCAGTAGTACGAAATTATGCATCTCTCGACTTCGCGGAGATATTTAAAATGAATTTAGGGAGAGTCGGGGTAAATGCGATCCAATATTTGAGACGCTTCATAGTAAAACAATATAAGTGTGATAATTATGCTGACGTTCACTTCTTGGCACGAAAAGTTTAGTAAACAGTTCTTAAAGTTATTTAAAATATCTTGAATTTCCAGTTTTATCATCACTTATGTAATACAATTTTATATTTCAAAAATTTGTAACAAAAGGTTTTTGAGATATGCCCGGCGTCCATTCTTATTTGGTCATTCGGTTTATTATCTTATATATAGGTTCTTTTTTATATAGGAATTTTGCCTAAACTAACTTTAAAGTAAAAAAGGACAACCATAATCTTCTACCTAACCTATAAAATATCGCTGTAAAATGTGTCATGTTATTTTTTAATTACCGTGCGAGCAAAAATTATTTGCATCAAAGAGGGCTTGGATTAAAAACCGCAGAGCTTGGTTTAGATCACAATGATATGGGGACGATATATCTTACCAAATATAGGTTAATACTTTGTCAAATTCATATTATGACATGATATGCCAAACTAATAAGTAATAAAATAAGTAGACAAATACAAATTTATTTTTGTTGTTTACAAAATTAACTTAATTAATTATTATTAGCTTCTTAAGAATAGTCCTGCATGTTCCATAAGATCTTTCCACTTCTTGGGACAGGCGTCTTATACAATTTGTTGGAGTATTTTGCATTATTTCACGAACGTTTGCTACAAGTTTTTCTGTCCGTACAGATGGTCTTCCTGCTCCTTTTTTGTGTTGTATAGAACCTGTTTCCCTAAACACAGCCACGGTTCTTTTCAGGCAATGATAAAAATCCCCAGCAATAAAAGCAACGTTAGGAAAATGTTCGTGAAAATCGTCCATGCACAAACCCGGATTGTATTACCACTCACCATTTACTCTAACCCTGTTTCGAAAATACGCTTCAACTATGAATATTTTGTGCTGTTTCGTAAAGCCCATTGTGTAAATTGTTCAAGAAATTGGAAAAATTCGCGATGAATCAAATTAATTGTAACGACTGTCAAAGATGACGGAATAACTGATTGATTGTTAATTCAGGTAGTTACTGACACCCAACAGGTATTAAGCTTTACGGCTAAGCATTACGTCCTTAGATGCAAGGCCCTCTTTGATGCAAATAATTTTTGCTCTCACGGTATTAAATGTCGATAAAACGTTGTGTTGCATTCGTGTTTTAGTCGGGTTTTATCCAGTAACTTTTTCCTAAGGCGTGAAAAAGGGTTATAAAAGTTTATATTGCATAAACACATCATAACTTGTGCAGCTAAAACCCGTGTAACCAAGAACGCCCAGTCTCTAGTTTCCATATATAAAATCGATCGGTCGGACCAGTAATTTACTGTACCTACATGCAGTAAAATATTCGTAAGCTCCCGAATTCCGCACTCTCAACAGTGTGGCTGACGATTCGTTGGTCAAGATACATTTATCCCGAAGACTCTTTTACCCCGACTAACCCTAAGGGTTTAGATTATTAAACTAAAGACCTGTCGAAAAATTTTAAGGGCTTAAAAACTTTTGATAATGATTTACAATATTGAAGCAGCTTCTAAAAAAGTTTTGGATAAAAAAAAAGTGAAACATTCTAGTAAAAAGCAAACTTTGATAAAAAGTTTGAAATGTATAGCGAACTTTTTATTGGCAACTCAGAAAACTTTATTCTTAACAAAAATTCATGAATAAAGTACATCGATCTTGTCAAATTTTAACAAGGGTTAGCCTCAATAGTCACGGCAGAGAAAACTAGACGCGTTTTGCCCTATCATAGATCATCAGTAACATATAAGAATCAAATATTAAAGAAATCATCACAAACCTCTCCTAGAAACAAGCAAAAAGATACCGCGAATGCAGTAAGTTTGAAAACATGATATGATATACTTGGTAACGTCATCACAGTATCCACAAATCCAAATGATATACTTGGTAACGTCATCACAGTATCCACAAATCCAAATGATATCCTTATTTCGATAAGTTAAATTTAAAATATCTGCGATTTGTGTTGTGACGTTGATCCCTTGTTTCGGGAGTGTTTATTAGAGAGTCTATTTTGTTTAATTATTTTCTCAGTAAATTTTTCAAATCTTTAAAACTAAAACCTAAAATTTTTTCTTATTCTATCTATGCCACAGGATTAAAATAATTAGTGAAAAAGCCCATCATAGTAAACGTTTTTAAATACTCCTTCATATTTCTTAATTTAAAAATACTTTCAACCTCCAAGCAATGAACTTTTATTAGCTAGGAATATCGTAACTGTAAACGACCAACTATTATCTGCGGATCTAGAATTCCTGATTATGGATAAATTTAGTGGATTAGTACGCGGCAATACTATTACGATTTTCTCGAAATAATGGAAATTAAACATTAACAGGAATTAGGCACAAATAAATCGAACGTTTAATATAATTATTACGGTTATTTTACAGTAGCTTACTTTTATAGGAATTATTCATAATTACTAATAATTTTATTATTATATAAATCAATGTAGGACAAATAATATTGGGGGCAGGAGGGATTGAAAAATTTGAAATATTTTTGAAAAATCTTTATCGAAATTTTGTAGTTTTTCAAAACTTCACTTTTTAAACTTCTTTTGACATCGTTTTCCGTATATTTCATTTTACTTTCTGAATATACGAGAGTCTGATTATAAAACATTATTTTGTGAACCGTATGAGTGAACGATGGCGCAGAATAATTTTATTCCTTGAAGATAAGATTTGTCGATAATAAGATTTCGTGCTTATAATTTTTAGGATCATTCCAATTAGCATTTGTAAATTTCTCTTTTGTGTGAAAGTTCTTGAATTTTTATTCCAAGCGATTTATTACAAGTATTGTGAGTAAATTAAGTCAAAAAACATATCCGCTATGAAATATTTGACAAGGTGTTTTGTTTCTATGTCTAAAATCAGAAACTTTCAATTAAAAACATCTTTATTGTCAAATGGAACATCCTATATATTTTTCTGTCATCTTATAGCTGATCCAAAACTCTTCAACTTTTCCCTAGTATCAAGGGGATTAGTTTGTTGGACATCCATTGTCTATATTTTGTTGCTTAACACAACGTTTCGGTTAGTTAGTATCTCCAATTATTGTCAAGCGTTAACTAAATTATAATTCTAAGGCTACTGTTTAAAATACTATCCATGAGCATTGTTTCTCAATGACTCTATCTGCTTGCTTACTGGAGTATAAAGTTTGAGCTGTTTGTTGTGGACACGAAGAGGCTTCCAGATGCTGGGGATATCATTACTTGGTTTACTAAATATACCAGTGTTTAGGTTCATTAAAGCTGCTTCTTTGAATTTGCGTTGTCGCTAGTGCTGTTCCTTGTATAAAACCTTGGTTACTGACCACTGCAAATGATGTTGGATGGTCCAATCATGTTCCGCTATACCTGATCTCGAAGTTTCACCTCTTCGAGTATGTTTCAGATGTTCTTTAACTCGTACAGGAGACGATCTTTTTGTTTCTTCAATGTATGATTCGCCACACTCGCTAGATGTAATTTTTGTGTTTTCATTACTGCGGGGTTTTATTTTGTAAGAAAACTTCTGTTTTGATGTGAAATTGAAAAAGTTTTCATGTCTCCGCCGGAAATCGAACTCGAAACCTTTCGATTACAAGTCGAACGCACTGCCATTTGCCCTACGGAGACTCTGAAATTCTTTCACCAACTTCGTCAATATAACTCTATTAAATTTTAATGTTAGTATATATTATTTAAATCTCCTTGTGATTTCAAACCGGGTAGGAGCCTAAATTTTTCAGTTATAAGTCATCAAATTAAATACGTATATCAAATGATTTTTCGTCGTACATATGCAAGACACGCACTTTATTTCACCTTTTCCAGAAAAAGTACAAACTCCTACCAATACCGCAGTTAAATGGGGAATAATGCAAAAAAACATGAACCCTCTCAGCACGTTAGATAGCGATCAATCAATCTTCCCTTCATCGATGCTCAGCGTACAATTAGTCTCCATTATAAAGCGGTTTATGTTGCTGATGCTGCAAGTTTCCAAATTACCTACATTTGCGAATTTAATGCGGTTGCTGCATATAATATGATAAAAATAATTTATGGGCTTTTTCCACAAGCGAAACTTTCATAGGAGGAATATTTCATCGAATAAATTTAAAAATTGACTGCAACTGGCTATATTATAAAACTAGTCCTACAACTTGCAGTGATTAGACCTTATAGTTCATATATTGCGTTTTCACGCCTTCACCTTTATCAGTGCCTTTCGGGTCAGCCAAGGCATGTTGCTTCCAGAGTAGGATCCTCGAACCAAAGTGGAAGAAACAGATGGAACGATACTGATCTGGATTAGAGGCCAATGACTTTCATCAACATTTTTCCTTATTTGGTAGTTTTAAGGGTAATTTATTATCAAACATTCATCATGTTACAAAATTAACGTCACTTTAAAATAAAATCTTAATCAATATGGCAAGCTTCATAGAAAGTTTGGTCTTTATGTCTACAAAATTTAGAGAGCTTTTCTAGGTCTCTATATTTGACTAAAGAAGGATCTAAAGGATCTAAAACAAAAATAAAACAATTGCGAGCTTAACGAAGATGATCCAGATCGTCGCTTACAGTTTTGCGAAACGAAAATGAATATTTGTAATAATGATAATTTTTACTTCACGTGGGATTATATTTTTTGACGAGTCAACTTTCTCTCTGAATGGGGTGATGAACAGACAAAAGTGTCGCTACTGGTCTTCAACTAATCCACACTGGGCTGTTGAAGTTCACACCCAGTATAAACGTCTGGTAATGTTTGGTATTGTGGGCGACAGAGTCATTTCGATGGTACGCTAACAGGTGAACGTTACTTGGTGTTTTTAAGAAATAAATTGATCCCCGCCTTATGCCGTTTGTTTCCAAATGCGAACAACCCCAATATTCCTGGTGATTTTGTTTTATTTCAATAAGATGATGCGCCTCCACACTTTAGTAGGGCAGTGCGCAAATATTTAAATGATGTATTTTCGGGTCGTTGGATAGGGCGAAGGGGGCAAATAGAGTGGCCTGCTAGATCGCCTGACCTAACTCCAATGGACTTTTCTATATGGGGCTATCTTAAACATAAAGTGTATACGAACAAACCCAACAGTATCAAAGAATTTAAAAATAATATCAGATATGAAATTCAATTAATAACCCTTGAAATGATACTTAACATTTTAAAAGTGTTTGAATTGCGGCTTGCTTGCTGCCAGGAAGTCAATGGAACACAGTTCGAACATTTACTAGACTAATGATTAGAGTAGTTTTTTTTTATTCAATCGAAAAATGCATCCCTAATTTTTTATCGAATGTATGCTGGACCTCTGGTCCTCACTATATTTTCGACAGAAGCATTAACTGGTACTTATTTGTGGGTACTATACTAGACATGCACTTCATATGCAAGTAATACTGGTTAAAAAGTTATCCTCATACCGTATTAATCTGTTTCTTTCAACATCGCGTCACTGGATGCCGTTTGTACAAATATGACAAAATAAAGTAATATAAAGAATAAGTTTTCTCAATACAAATAATAATATTTTTCTAGTTTATATATATTGGCACGTATTTTTTTGCTATTAATTTTTTATTCCTATATGGAGCAAAACTATTAATAACACAAAGAGAAAAATGGAGAACGTTGAAAATATGAACACTCAGAACACGCCAGATAGCGATCAATCAATTTTTTTTTGTTTGCTTCAGAAATACAATTATCAGTGGGTACCCATTATTTTTTTTATGTTTCATGATTCCAAAATCCAGCCTCCAAAGTTAACCATTTTTACCAAAGCGAAATGAATGGTTGTTGTTTCGTAACATAGGGTCAATTATTTTTTAAAATATGGTACTTAGCGAAAAATGTTAAACATTACAAGTTTAGAGGTTTTAAAGAGTATTAGAATAAAAAAAAATTATACAGGATAATTCAAAAAGTCGTAAAAAAACAAAGTTACTTATTTTTATGATATTATTATCGCTGCATTTTGGATTTTAAGCGGGCATTCGAAACAATTGACAGGGCTAGATTATTGATTAATTTGTATCAGTATGGTATTCGCGGAAATGTTTATAAATGGTTTAAAAATTATTTAAGTCACAGGACACAAAAAACAAAAATATCAAAAACATATTTAAATAAAAAAATAAATAATATAGGAGTTCCTCAAGGAAGTGTACTAGGTCCAATATTATTTATTTTATACATCAACTATATGCCTTTAGTTTTAAAAATGTGTAAGTTACAAATGTTTGCTGATGACACCTTAATTTACACTAATGTTTTAAATGTTTTTGATGCTCTAAATATTCTGAATTCTGAGATAATTATATTAAATTGGCTGAAAGTAAATAAATTAAAATTAAATATTTCAAAAACTAAATTTATGGTTATGGGTAATTATTTCACTTTTTAAAATATAAATGTTGTAATTGATGGTGAAAAATTGGAATTAGTAAACAGTTTTAAATATTTTCGGATAATTATTGATTCAAAGTTAAATTTTTTTAATTATTTTGAAAGTATCATATCGAAGATTGCCGGAAAAGTAGGTCATTTTAAAAGAATCAGTTCTAATTTAAGTTTGTTTTTAAAAAAACTCTATTTAATACTATTATATTACCACATCAATGTTCTTCCATTTTATATTGTGCTAGTGAGGAAATATTTGACAAATTACAAATTTTACAAAATAAGGCAATGCGGATTATTTTAAATTGTGACAAATATATAAAAATAAATTTTATGTTAAAAAATTTAGATTGGTTGAATACCAAAAATTTATTTTTTTATTTAATATTTATCTTTATACATAAAATTAAAAGTCATTTATTGTCTGATTGTTTAAAAAAAATTTGTTCTTTTAATTATGACCATCATAATTATTATAAAACAAGAACTAATCAAATTTTTTTTGTGGATACAGTGTCTAAAACATTAGCTTATAAGTCTATTTTTCATAAAGGTTTGATAAAATATAATAATTGGAAAATTTTATTAAATCTCAAATATCAATAAAATTATTAAAAAAAATTTTTAAAATTATATTTATTTAAAAAACACAATGATACGTAATATTTGATACAATTTGCAAAATGTTTAACTTTTCTGTCTGTTTTTTTGTTAAAAGAAGATTCTGTTTTAAAATTAAAAATAAATCCATAAAAATATTTAATTGTAGCTTTTTGCTAAATAAAACATGTTACTACTACTACCACTACTACTAACTACAGGGTACGCCAAACTCGATGGCCCCTTAGAAGTATCTAGATAATGAAACAAGTTAGGAATTTGAAATTTAGGATTTGTCCATAGGAGGTCATGATCTCCAATTTGAAAATAGTTTTAACATTGCGGCGTTGCCAGATCTACTCTTACTACATACCAACTTTGTTATTTCAAATGTAATGCCCTGTATATTTTCACATTTTTGGATACCGCTGGACATTTTAAAACTTTTCTGTATAACCGATAGTATACCTATCTAGAGCCGTTTGACAAATAAAAATTATTTATTAAGAAATTTAACAACACGCATCCCTCAATAAAAAAATAAGATTTTTCGCAACGGACAAAGGCAACCGACTGAGATTTTGGCTGTTGTTCCTTAATAGGTTGTTTTGTCATAATATGTCAGGCAAATTAAATTATCTCATACAGGGTGTCTACAACATCATATTCATTTCGTACAACATAAAAATTGTAGTTATGCAGTAATTTTAAATGGAACACCCTATATTTTAGAGTGGTAACTAAAAGATCCATTAATTCTCTATCTAAAAGTATTATGTGATGTCATACCTAATTTTAGCCGTTTTGGACTTATAAGCAAAAAAACAAAATAATGTAATTAATGTAAATATAATTTCTTATTAGCAGAAGAAGTAGGCTATGACTTCAATCAAAAACGTTTGTCAAAATGTCACTGTCTATTTGGCAAGTAAACGCTGTACTTACGTTCGTAATCTATTATCTGAATATGGCGAATTCTTATACAAACGAGGAAATTTAAAAACTGTTCTACATTCATAGCGAGTGCAACAGAATTATAAATAGAACATGCAGAACATTTAACGAACACTTTCACACTTAGTCCCAATGAACAAAAAGAAATTCAATAGGATAGAAAATAACTTTAAGAACAATGGTCAAATAAAGCAGGAAAGAACCCAAATTAAACCTGTAACAGGTAACGAAGACAATGAAATAAATGTTCTTGCACCATTTTGTTGCATTTCCTCATGCATACCTGTTACAGGTTTAATTTGGGTTCTTTCCTGCTTTATTTGACCATTGTTTTTAAAGTTATTTTCTATCCTATTGAATTTCTTTTTGTTCATTGGGACTAAGTGCGGATAGTGTTCGTTAAATGTTCTGCATGTTCTATTAATAATTCTGTTGCACTCGCCATGAATGTAGAACAGTTTTAAAATTTCCTCGTTTGTATAAGAATTCGCCATATTCAGATAATAGATTACGAACGTAAGTACAGCGTTTACTTGCCAAATAGACAGTGACATTTTGACAAACGTTTTTGGTTGAAGTCATAGCCTACTTCTTCTGCTAATAAGAAATTATATTTACATTAATTACATTATTTTGTTTTTTTGCTTATAAGTCCAAAACGGCTAAAATTAGGTATGACATCACATAATACTTTTAGATAGAGAATTAATGGATCTTTTAGTTACCACTCTAAAATATAGGGTGTTCCATTTAAAATTACTGCATAACTACAATTTTTATGTTGCACGAAATGAATATGATGTTGTAGACACCCTGTATGAGATAATTTAATTTGCCTGACATATTATGACAAAACAACCTATTAAGGAACAACAGCCAAAATCTCAGTCGGTTGCCTTTGTCCGTTGCGAAAAATCTTATTTTTTTTATTGAGGGATGCGTGTTGCTAAATTTCTTAATAAATAATTTTTATTTGTCAAACGGCTCTAGATAGGTATACTATCGGTTATACAGAAAAGTTTTAGAATGTCCAGCGATATCCAAAAATGTGAAAATATACAGGGCATTCCATTTGAAATAACAAAGTTGGTATGTAGTAAGAGTAGATCTGGCAACGCCGCAATGTTAAAACTATTTTCAAATTGGAGATCATGACCTCCTATGGACAAATCCTAAATTTCAAATTCCTAACTTGTTTCATTGTCTAGATACTTCTAAGGGGCCATCGAGTTTGGCGTACCCTGTATATTGGTGTCATTTTAAAAATTCCAAAATAAAATGTATCTAACGCTACACATCGAAACTTAACCGTTTTCAAGATATTTGTGATATAATGGACGGATCTAAAACTTTCCTCTTCGGTTCGCGAATTTGTTGTTATTTATAATTTCATTGGTGCTTAAATTGATTGGGACTTTTTTAAGGAAATATTTTGAAACTTATCTCGAGTCAAAGAAGAGGAATAAAAATATCTAATAATAATTTAGGCACGCATTCGGTCACAAAATTACTCACCTAAATTAAAATTTAAAGCCATCGAAATGGACGAGCCACCCCCGCAAAAATTACCGGTACTTATTTTTCTATTGCGTTGCTTAATAGATTATAATTTAAATGTGTTACCACAAATCAATAAATATATTCCTTTTCAAGTCTACTAATCATTCCGCCAGCACGCAATCTATTTTATTTTTTCAACAGACCAGGAAATTCCTTAATCAATAAAAAGAGAAAGACGAAAGCGCTAAAACACGTTTAAGCACTGTGAGAAAATATCAATCCATCTTATTCTCATCGAACTAAATTATATTATATTTCATTTAAGGTGGTTAACGTTTCACAACGCCCATGTTAAGTATAATTTTCCTTTTAAAGGGAGATACTTTATGAAATAATAAAATTGGATTAAGGTCTGAACGTTAATCAATTCGACATAACTTATTCACCAAATTTAAAAATGTAATACACGTATTTTTTTACGTCACTTGCTGGTGAAAACTCCGTCGCAAATTATAGCAAATACTACTTAGCTAAGGCGTTGCCTTAAAGTTTCTTATGCTTGCTTATTAAATATTTGGTTGCACACACTCGTTACGAAAACAGTCTTTCCAAACTGTATAAATTTACACATAACTACATAGAATATAAAGTGTGAATTTGTAACTGGAAATAACTTCTGTAAATCCAGAACAGTTTTTTTTTTGGAAAAATGCTTGGACACAGATATTAACATTTTAGGTTGTATTTTTTATAGAAAAAATTTTGATCCAGTGTATCCCATGTATATAAATATTACAAAGTATACTATTACAAAAATTACCTTGTCGGACTTCCAACAGCAGCGAAGCAGACAGCAACGAAGAGCTGATACGGTTTTTGGAACATATAATTAGTATAAGACAATCCATTAAATTTACCATGGAAACAGAAAAACATTCCACTCTACCTTTTCTCGATATTCTCGTCAAACGAAGTGCTGAAAACATAAAAACTTCAGTGTACAGGAAACCCACTAACATGGGGCAATACCTTAATCACGGATCGAACCATTCAAACTCCATAAAACAGGGCATAATTCAAACCCTTTTTCACAGAGCATCATCCAACGTTTGCAACAATCCAGAAGACCTTAATATTGAAATGTCAAATATCAAAAAAGATTTAAAACAGAATGCTTACCCTGAAACCTTTGTAACTAATACCATCTCAAAACTTAAAAATCGCAAAGTAAAAACTAATACAGAAACGAAAGAAGAGCAACCATTTCGTACAATATCTTATGGTAAAGGGATTTCTGAAAAGATTAGAAGGATAACCAAAAACTATAATATCAAAACAGCCTTCAAACCCGGAAATACGCTTAGAAGCTTCTTACAAAAGTAAAATGTCCCCGTAATAAAAACACAAAAAATTGTATCTATCAAATCCCTTGCGAGTGTGGCGAATTGTACATTGGAGAAACAAAAAGACCTCTTCCCGTACGAGTTAAAGAACATCTGAAATATACTTAAAGAGGTGAAACTTCGAGATCAGGTATAGCGGAACATGTATGGACCAGAAGCTAAAGTTTTGGACACGGAACAGCATTGGAGAAAACGAAAAGAAGCAGCAGCTTTCATGAATCAAAATACCCATATATTTAGTAAACCAAGTATAGATAACCTTAATATCTGGAAGCCTTGTCTTGTCCAAAAACAATAGCTCAACCTTCACAGTCCAATAAGCACGTAGGCGGAGTCATCAAGCTTCGTTGCACATGGATAGTATTTAAGATAGTAGCCTTAGAATTATAATTTAGTTTACACTTGAAAACGGATAGAGATACTAACTAACCAAATGTTGTGTTAAGGAACAAAATAAGACAATGGAAGTCCGTCAAGGTTATTTTTTTGATATTACTTCATTGTCTACCTCCTTCAAGCAAACACTAAAATTAACTATGGGTGACCGTAACATACTAGTTGGCGCAAAAAGGTAGGATTTTGATTAACAATTAATCCAAGCCGATTCTAAGACAATGCCTCTTAAAATGACTTTTAAAAGCAGGACAGTTTAGTTGTTTTTATATTATTTTTATATATTTAAAAAAATTTCATATTTTTTTTACATTTTTTATGAGGTATGGGTTAAAAATGGCAAAATGGGCAGTGGACTGTATTTCATCAAGAAAAAAGCAATTATAGAATTTTTTTTTAAAAAGACAGCCCTGAACTTACCAATCTATTTTTTATGTACGCCGCAGCCGGTTACCTTTTTTTTGATTTTCTTTTCACCGCCTTTTTGCAGATTTTGCTGGTTACACCAATTTTTATTCTGCACTTAACTCCGGTCTATGCGCCTGTTTTTTTCTCTCTCGCGGTACCCTATCGTCCAGTGGATAGTGCCAATTGAAACGACGAAATTAAAAAAATACTTGTCCGAAATGAAGGTGTGGTTATTGCCACTAAATAATGTCCCAAAAATATTAAATAGTAATGTTTACATATTAAATTCTGAAGAAAAAATCATTAAGATTATCCATTGGTATTTCCGAATTATTTTCATTTCTAGTGTTCATGTTGTGGGTAATTCTAAAAATTGGTAACCTTACATTTTATTGGCTTTTTTTTAAAGTGTACCTATGTTAAGTTATACATAAGTAGGATATTTTAATTTTATTTTCCTTGCCATTTACACGATATTAAACAAACAAAAAATAATTTAATTGAAAAAAAACATTATATCCACCTTTACTATTTTTTTTGTAAATAAACGATCAAAATGTTGCCCATTTACTATTTCGGCAATATTCTAAATGCAAGTAAAACTGGTTTTGAACATTTCTTATTACTTAGTGAGATTATTAAATTTGTATTTTCAATATTTGATTAAGAATCAAAATTTGAAATTTGGTACTTATGTATAACTTAATAATATGCACTTTAACATGGTCAATAAAAAACTAGGGTTGCTATTAAAAAAAATTATCGATATCACCATATATCTTATTTGGGATATTAGCGTGTCCAAGCATTTTTCCAACAAAAAACTGTACTAAATTTACTGAATTTATTTCAAGATACAAACCCACACTGTTTATAAAATCAATATTTCTTTAATTGCCTTAAGATAACCGTAATCTAATTCACCCCCCAGCATTTTTAACATTATATTTATTTTCAGTTAAAAACATCAATGATCACTAAAACTGATAGATCATAAGAAAAAAAGAATTGTTTTAGAACCCTTTAACAGAACATAAAATATTGTTCTTTAAATTAAATCAATCATTACAAGCACGCAATCCATTTCACGATTTCCTAGACTAAAAATAGTTTTGCCGATAGAAGAAAAGATGAAAAATGTTAAAAATATAAGCTTAATTCCCACGTTGTCAAGAAAAATCTATATTTGGAAGACCTTTGGGGAGAAATACGACCTTCAACGAACATCGTTCATATTTAATTCAATTAGCTAATTTAAAATGTTTTTAAATAAATCCTTTAAATACCACTCAGTAAAACATGTACAAGAACATGTCTATTGATGCCACTGTGGTAAATGATATACACAATTCCTGTAAATACATTACTATACAAATCATGATTTACATTTACTTAAATCACAATTTCCTCACACAATATTTCCTTATATGGCTTACATTTGTTTTTGATCATTCTTCCATAATTATTAATACAGGATGGGATTTTTAACTGTATTAAATTCAGTATTAGAAAGCCTCTTTATTTGCTTGAATAATACAGAACTACGGCTGCGTTTATCTTTCGTTTGGCATACTTTCTTCTTGTCTTCATGAAATTTACCCCTCTTTTGGGGGTAGAAACCACCTCCAATAATTTTTTTTAAATAAAGAGGTATGTATGGTAATAGCTTGTTGGAAAGGACATAAAAAAATAGGACCCACTATTTACTTTTGCATTTTGGTAATGTAGAAATGTTGCCTATTTTGACAATCCCTGCATTTATTCCAGTTAAAAATTCCACTCTGTAGGACCAGTATAAAAAGTCGGTAAGTATCCATTACACAGAACCAGCATACCCTGGTGGGGGGGGGGGGGGGGGTGGAGCTGCACCTTCCACATTACCCTCACCCTAGCCCAATCAGAATTTAATTAGCAACTTCCTAATTCCTTAAAGTTTTGATAACAATGTTTTGACATAACGAACTTCTATTTGTACTTATCCTTCTTCATTCATTCATGTAAATTAATGGTCAACCGATTAAATATCATTGCAATTTTGTCGAAATAAAATGGCATCAACTCACATCAAAAAAAAAATGGTAGTAAATCTCTAATATTGTGCCATTACTGGTATCTCGCTAGAAAGTAGATGTTTCCAATTTTCAATAATAACTTTAAAACACGTCACGCTAGAATCGCATTAAAATTATTACGACAAAAAACGCAATTTTTACCTTATTTTGAAACATCATAATAATTAATTATTTCCATCTGTCGCTTTGTGCACGACACGCTATTCAAAAAGTTGCGTCGTAACTTTCAACAAATTATCACAGGTAAGAAAGTTGCAGACCACTCAAAATGCGTTTTATTTTTGGTCAAAACAGAAGTTCTCAAAAATAATCTATAAATCAATCTCATTTCTCCCGGTACCTTTTTGCCTTCCAAGGTAATTATAACGATTCTTGTTGGGACAAACTGTGCCTCGGCACCTTTACCTACTCTTCTTGACATACTTTTAGGCTCTAGTATTTTATATTTAGACTCACTATCCAACGTTATATCCTCTTCTTGAATTGTAATACTCTTATCACTCCTTTGCAGAGTAGCATTCTTTGGGGTATATTAATTATAAGCTTTAATGTTCTTTGTTCTTAGCTCTTGGTTATTTAACAAATTGTTAGCTTCTTCATGAGAATCAAAGGTCTACTCCAACCTTGTTATAGCCAGTTTTCTTAATATTCTTTACTCCACGAACCCTAATATTATGTAAAATTTTACTTAAATCCGAATAGTGTAGCGATATTACGAGCAGTGGATTTCTACATTTACTAGAAATGGCATACCGTCTTTCTGCCTATAGTCTATTTTTCTTTTTTTGGCATCTATCATCAGTCTACCCGTGTCTCTTAATCCCTGGATCCATTCTAGTGGTAGAGTTTTTGCCCTGTCGCTTGCAAGAATACCTGCAATTTCTACAATAGCGTTGTCGACGTTAATAACATCAAGCGAAGAAAGCGCATGCAATAGGCCTATTTATTCAAGCGTATCTACACTAAGCAGCGATCGAAAAGTATCCTTATGTCTATTCTGATTACCCGGGGACCCCCATCCAGGGTCCTCCGTCTCGCCCCTGCCTCTGCTCCTGCTTCCAAAATGCCTGCGAAAAGATATCAGATAAGCTACTCCCTCTCCGATATTGCCAATTATATACATAATAAAAATGATTTAAACAATAATTTAAACCTTAACTTCTACCTGGAGCAAGGAATTTTGACGTTCCTGCAAGTCATTCATGTGGTGTAATAGCTTGTCTTAACTGCGTGTCTTATTTGATGCTAAGAGGAATTCCTAATTTCAAAAGAGTACAATAGATTTCGTAAGGCATTCGCAACTAAGTAAACCAATTAACCGGGTCCAGCTTCAGCTTGTATAAAAAGCAATTCCTTCGCACATCTTTTCTTTTTTTTTCGCTAATGCCAATTCATAATTAGAATTTATCCAAACTCAGTTTGATGGCATAAAAAAGGGGTTAACAGGCTTCAAAGAGACCGACCTCACAACCAGGGTTGTCAGATCTATTTTTTTTTTAATTCTTTAAGTTCTTTTTATTAAAAATGGTCTTTTTATATCAGTATTCAATTGTTAGTCAGTAACTCTCTTTGAAAGCTAGTTTACAAATATACTTTAAACTAAGAAGTTTTGAGTGTAAAAGAAAGAAGAACATTAATATTAATATAGATTTTTTAGTCCTTATTTAGAAAAAAAGAATTATAATTAAAATAAAAAGGTTAAAAAACAACGAATTAACAAACAATTGTTTCTCGTATACTAATATATGATATTAACAAACCCGAAAACTTGCTAGAACTGGCAATCGTGCATAATTTATGCACTTCTCGAACACTGTCTCCCAATCTGTGAATGATACTAAGACAAACGCAATTGGAAATTTATATGTTCTAGACAAGAAAGGTGGAATATTTTCAGCGAATCACGATATTTCTTATCTACCGGCTTAAAGATAATTGAGCCATCGTCACTGTCATGTCAGGTATTAAGGAAAAGGACAGTGGAGTAGGTAATTTTGGTTTATAACTGTGTGGTTTTGGATAGATACGTTTTTACTTGGAACATTTTATTATTAGCAATGGCTTTTTAGCGATCATTTTAAATAGCAGATCAAGGTGAATTATATTGGTGCCAACATGCTCGATGGAGTCGGCCTTCGAGAGCACAACAAATCCGGAATTGAGAAACAAAGATTTACATGTTCAATGTCAACGTATTATTTTAATTTTAAGCGCAGCTGTCCTTGATAATATTCGGCAGGTAATTAACGACATGAGTAGCGATGTATGGAAAAATTGCGAAGCTCATATTACTGTAGAAATGGAATATCCCTGTTTTATCGCCTATAGCACCAATACTTACCTATTAAAATTGTTTTATTTATATTGTATAATCATTTTAAAAATTTAAAACAATATAATATACCCTATGCATTTTAATTATTTGGAGATACGACGCCTATGATGAGGAGTTTAATGCTTTTTATGTTAAAGTTGCTTTATTTATATTATTATCATCTTAAAAAATTAAAACAATACCCTACGCATTTTAATTATTTGGTTGGCGACGCCTATGGTTAGGAGTTTAATACCTTTTATCTCATTAAATTAACCTGAGAAACACTATGTACGTAATTTTTGTGAACTGGTGAACAAAACGAGCAATGCTGCCAACAAAGCCGTACTCTGGGCTACTAAATGACTAGTAGAAGTAGTGGAAATTATTTTAAAAACCTAAATAAATAACTGCTTATCACAAAACGTTTCCGGTGACCTATTTGTATTATTATGACAATACATTAAGCATAACGTTATTATATATCTGCACAAACATCTAAATTTCATGTTTATGTTTAGCTACATTTAATTAACTGCATAAACGATAATATTTGCAGCATTTTGATAGCGTATCAGATTTTACAAGCAGAAAATTATGATTAACGTAAACCACAATACTGTTTATTTGTCAAGGGAATACGTTACGACCCACATACAGTAATGTTGTGAAAGATGGCGCACGTGTAAGATAAAAACCTCATAAAGTCGTAAATGTGGCTGCTCTTTTTCGTTTAAAATGCAACTAGGCGATTACATTTTTAAATTACCTATAAATTTTATTTTAATTATAAAGACAGGTATAATTTATCCAGACTCAGTTTGAGGTCATTCCAATCATTCCATACGGCGGTAAACAGTTTCAAAGAGACCGACCTCACAACCAGGGTTGTCAGATCTTTCTTCTTCAATTCTTTAAGTTTTTTTATTAAAGATGTTTCATTTATATCAGTAATCAATTGTTAGTTAGTAACTTTCTTTGAAAGCTAGTTTGCAAATATACTTTAAACCGAGGAGTTTTGAGTGTGACAGAAAAAAAATAACAAGCCATTCATTGTTATAATAATATATTCTTTAGTCCTTAAGAAACAATATAACTGAAATTAAGACAAAAAGTGTTTTCAGTGTTTAAAAACAACTAATTAACAAACCCTTGTTTCTCGTATACTTATACATAATATATTAACAAACCAGAAAATTTGGTAGAACTGGCAACCGTTTACAATTTATGCACGTTGTCAGGCCAGTTAAAGCGGCTGGTATAGGCTGAAGCGGTTTCCAGCCCATTCATCGATCGATTCTGTCAGACAGAGATAGGCCAGTGACCGCCGATGGCGTGGAAGAGACGAAGATAAAATATACGTGATTTGGAACTTATGGACGGGCCGTGAATGGTCCCAGAATGGAGTTCTGGTAAAAAGTTAGAGCATTTTCTGAGCAGTGTCGTGCCGTGTCAGGTTTATTTTTCTAGTATTCGTTTTGTGTATAGAATCTTTGAGTTACCTTATATTTATTATTTTAATATAATATTATTATATATACAGTGGGTTTATAAAGTGTAGTATGTACAAACACCTAATGTTAAACAAACTTATAAGTGTGTATACGCATTTTAATTATTTGTTTGGGACGCCTATGGTTAGGAGTTTCATACTGTTTTATGTCATTAAATTGACCTAAGAAACACTATATATGATTTATTTTTGAACAAACTAGGTCACCGGGGGTATACACCAAACTGGCCATAGGAAATTTCATTAAATTTATCTAACTTCAAATGTTCCCCGATTAATTTTAAATCAAAATTATGTCAGACTTTTTTGAAGGTCCCTGTATGATGGACTCGCAAGCCAAAAGTTATTTGGAAAAAAATCCTCAGAAAATTCTTAAAAATTATTCATAATATCAACAACAAAAAAACATTCTTGGCTAGCGGACTTTAAAGTGCGAAAAGACCTGCGTTTTGCATTGAAGTACACAGGGATGCTAAAAACAATGGACTTCCTTGGGCCGAGTAGACATTGACAGCTGTTTCGTCCTTGCTAGAAACTCATCAGAATGCCATATTCCAAAACCGTTAAACAAGGTGATCTAGGTGGACTTAATGTCTGATCGAAAACTGATCAATCTGTCGTCGAAAAAATTGCGTAAGTAGTTAATAATTTCGGCGTCTGTATGGGCGGTTGCACTGTCCTATTAAAAATATCCAAAACGCAATTCGTCGTCAAGTAATTGCTCCACAAATGGATTCAAAATATTGTCTGTATACCGCTGTGCTTTAACTGTGTCATGGAAAAAAATAGGACCAACAATTCTTCTTCGGGAAACAGCTAACCAGACACCAATCAATTTTTTGGGGGTGCAATATGGACTCTACAAAAAAATTGGGATTTTCACTACTCCACATGCGTGTATTCTGAGAATTCACATAACCGGAGAGGTGGAACCAGGCTTCATCCGACAAAAATGTCAGGCTTCTTTCCAATAAATTTTGGGTTTGTTTGAGAGTAATTCCTGCGTCTTTCAAAATCTGCGGCTTGTATTTCTGGGAATACTTGCACTTTATAAGGAAATAAATTTAGCTGCTTTTTAGGAATAGTCCCGCATGTTCCATAAGATCTTCCCACTTCTTGGGACAGGCGTCTTATACAATTTGTTGGCGTATTTTGCATTAGTTCTCGAACGTTTGCAACAAGTTCTTCTGTTCTTACAGATGGTCTTCCTGCTCGTTTTTTGTGTTGTATAGAACCTATTTCCTTAAACACAGCCACGGTTCTTTTCAGGCAATGATAAAAATCCCCAGCAATAAAAGCGACGTTAGAAAAATGTTCGTGAAAATCGTTCATGCACAAACCTGGATTATATTGCAACTCACCATTTACCCTAACCTCGTTTCGAAAATACGCTTCAACCATTAATATTTTCTGCTTTTCCGTAAAGCCCATTGTGTGAATTGTTCAAGAAATTGGAAAAATTAGCGATAAATCAAATTACGTGTAACGACTGTCAAAGATGACTGATTGATTGTTAATTCAGGTAGTAACTGACACCTAACAGGTATTAAGCTCTACGGCTAAGCATTACGTCCTTACATGCAAGGCCCTCTTTGATGCAAATAATTTTTTCTCGCACGGTACCTATGTAGCGCTAAGAGCCATCTCGGTATTAGTTTTATGTTGCAAATTTATTGAAGAAATTCGCACATATTTTAACATTCGAAAATTTATTGGCATCTCAGCGGAGTGAAAATATTTGCCATGCCAGCACGTAGAAGACACAAAATACATAGTTGTATTCGTCTTTATCTATTTTCCGAGCATAAATTGAGGTTATTATTTAATCCACAACGACAAGGTTATATTACCTCCCATTATCTTATTATTCCTGTTATGTCTCATAAATTTTCACTCTAGCCCAATTTAGAATTATTATAACTGAGACGTAGGTAATTCCTTAAAATTTTAGATAGTGTAAAATAAGGTTTTATGATTGTTTAAAGGTGGTAGACAATAAAGTAATATCAAAAAATTTCCTTGTCGGACTTCCATTCATCTCTCTCTCAGGTGGTGGCTAATCTGTACATGTAATGGTTTGAGTCACACGCAATTAACACAGCCAAGATTAAACCTAAACTTTGGCTAAGATATGTTGATGATAACTTTATTATCTGGACAAACAGCAACGAAAAGCTGATACGGTGTTTGGAACATATTAATAGTATAAGACAATCCATTAAATTTACCATGGATACAGAAAAATATTCCACTCTACCTTTTCTCGATGTTCTCGTCAAACGAAGTGCTGAAAACATAAAAACTTCAGTGTACAGGAAACCCACTAACATGGGGCAATACCTTAATAACGGATCGAACAATGTAAAACAGGGCATAATTCAAACTTTTTATTACAAAGCATCTTACGTTTGCAAAATCCGGAAGACCTTAATATTGAAATTTCAAACATCAAAAAAAATTTAAAACAGAATGGTTATCCTGAAACCTTTGTAACTAACAGCATCTAAAAACTTAAAAAGTTTAAACTAGTACAGAAATGAAAGAGGAGCAAGCATAACCAAAAACTATAAATTAAAATAGCCTTTAAATCCGGAAATACGCTTAGAAGCTTTCTTACAAAAGTAAAACCCCCCTTAATGAAAACACAAAAAATTGTATTTATCAAATCCCTTGCGAGTGTGGCGAATCGTACATTGGAGAAACAAAAAGACCTCTTCCCGTACGAGTTAAAGAAGATCTAAAACGTACTCAAAGAGGTGAAACTTCGAGATAAGGTATAGCGGAGCATGTATGGACCAACCAGTGGTCAGAAGCCAAGGTTTTGTACACGGAACAGCACTGGAGAAAAGGAAAATTCAAAGAAGCAGCTTTCATGAATCAAAATACTCATATATTTAGTAAACCAAGTATAGATATCCCCAATATCTGGAAGCCTCTTTTTGTCCAAAACCAACAGCTCAAACTTCACACTCCAATAAGCATTTAGGCGGAGTCATCAAGCTTCATTGCACATGGATAGTATTTAAGACAGTAGCCTTAGAATTATAGTTTAGTTTACACTTGAAAACGGTTAGAGATACTAACTAACCGAAGAGCTGGGTTAAGTAACAAATTAAAGACAATGGTACAAGAGACAAGGTCATTTTCTTGAAGGTTTTAAGATGCTTTGGTAAATTAACGTCGTTCAATACAAGAATGCACTTTATTGAACAATTTCTGAGGTTGTCGCATATTGACTTCACTACTAATTTTAGGGGAATTTAATCGCGGATAAAACTCTTGCTTTTTTTAATCAGTATAAACATTTGTGATTGGTCAATATGTGTAAAATGAGGAGAACTGATTTGTTGACTGACGATCATGTGATAAGGAAGTAAATAATATAGGCTAAATACCTATGCCATATTATCGATAATAGCTTATTGTAAATACAATACCCGTATTAATAATACATAAATTACCATTATTATCTGATCAACATCGGCGAAATCATTACATTCCATTGCGGTATTATTGTAACAAATTATTTACCATATACATAAAACATTAGACTGACAAATGAGGGTAGTAGATATTGTTGAATATACCATATTTTATTATTAAAATTTAATGGAAACATTTTTAAATGTCCAATGTTTTGGTGCATTAAAGTGTATTTTCACCTAAATTTTTCTTCAGCATTAGAAGTAGATGACGGTGCATTTTCGGCTCTCATTTACGACAAAATCTTCATATGATGCTGCTTGCTGAGATGGAGATGGTGAGTAACAGAATTTTATTTAGAGAACTATGGCCCGTTATTTTGATAACTTCCCAGAGATAAGCGCCTGAACTGCTAAGAGCACTTACTGTTGAAGCTCTATTAGAGTGATTCGTAATTTTTTTATTTTTAGTATCTAGGCCGATGTTGATTGCTCCTATTTTGGTCCAGTTTCTTATAATCTTAATACCTGCTGGACAATTCTTAAACCATGGGGAATTATGATTCTGATTGACCGTCAAAAATAATCGATATAGTTTTAATGTTTTCACCTCTTTTGGACATTAGCTTAAAATATAATCGTATTGAACATAAATCCGGATTCACAAGGTTTTTTACAAGCCACTTACTTTCGCATGTTCGACTTGCTCCTCCTTGCGCCGTTTTAGCAAATATTGGGTTGTATTCCAGGCGACGGGTACTAGACCATGGCCATCAAGCAATAATCAGGGGTAATATCATAAGTGCATCTAATTTTTCCGAAGAAATTTGGAAAAACGAGTTGACAAGTAATTTGTTTGAAACACTCGCGTATAAAAAGCCTCGTCTCCGAATTTCAACACTTTTTTATTTTGACAGTACCTATCAAACATTTTCTTGGAAAAATTACTGACAGGAGCAAATCTGTCATGCAATTTTTCCACTTGAAAATTAAATATGACATACGAATTATTGTCAGTGATTGGTCAAAATTGTTGGGAAGGAAATAATCTTAACATAGTATAAAACAAAGTCGCTGTCGCTGTCTGTCCGTCCCTAACTATGCTTAAATCTTTAAAACTACGCAACGGATTTTGAAGCGTTTTTTTTTTAATAGATAGAGTGATTTAAGAGGAAGGTTTTCATATATAATACATGCATAATATTGTAGAGAAACACTGATAAATTAGAGTAGCGAGAACGAACGACCCAACCTAACCGGTCCCCGGCCCGTTCAATGATCGATCCGAAGCCGGAATAGACGAAGACAGACTATGTTTTATGCATGGATGTGAATTGTGGACGGGCCGGCAAACGGTTGAGTCACAGTAATATTTTAGTTTAGAGGTTTGTTCGGGTTTGTATTTATAAATCTTGACTTGATGGTTAACTCGCCTTATTATCTCAGAGAAAGCGACGTCGTATAATGTCGGGCTGCAACACAGGCCGGGTACACGCTAGTCACTTATATGATTATCACTTATTAATCACATCCTTCTATATAGGAAAAATATACATGTACCCTATTTTTATAACTAAAATATACTTTTAAGGAACTAAATATGTAGTTTCTTTTTTAAAATTTGCAGAAATCGTTTGGGTAACTTTCAGCAAGAGCTATATAGTCTATTCCTTACTACAACGAAACAGAGAGGGACGAACTAACGTAAAGCAATGATCTGTCATTGCTCCGCGTGGTTTAAGTTGAACGGAGTAATTCAAAACATATCATTTGATTGCAGTTGTTAGTAGGTGCATAAATGCAGTGTGTGTTGTTCCCTGTTTCCAAACTGTTCTTTTCTATTTAACTTATTAAAACAAATATTTTTTATATAAAACGAAACTGCCAACTTTGAAATCAACGCACTTATTTGTATTTACCTTTAGCCCTTTTATTCGGTCAATATTTATTCAGTTATTTACTTGACGAAGGGAGAAATACTTTTTTGCCCGGAGGCACGAAAGAGTTGGCTTTATCTGTCAAACTAAACAACGAGATATCGTAAATTATGTAATAAACTTATTGACGGTGTATAAATACAGTGGCGTGGTGCAAATAAGTAAAAATAAAAATGGTATTATATTTAAAATTCGTTGCAATTCGTTTCCACTCGACAGTACCTACACCATGGCCCTGGCCGGGATTCCCGGGGTCTCATTAGGCATTGTGTTTTTTTCTGTCTGTCCGACAGTGATCTGTGGTACAGGAATTCAAAAGATGTTTGTGTGAAAGTGCAAAGTTTTTGTCATGTTTAAAACATTTTTATATAATATATTAAATTATATAATTTATAATTATTGTATTATTTTTTAAAAACTTTTAAAAGTTTGTTAATCCTTATAAAGTCTGTTCAATAACCGCTGACCGTTACGTCACGGCTAGTACTTATCTTTCTAATATTCGTGAACCAGGTGAGATAGTAAATTTGCGGCATGCTAAATGTCGCATAATATTACCGGGCAAAAAAGTTTTATTGTCATTTTTGGCAGTGACAGTTTTAATCAACATTATTTTAAAATTGTGACGGTCTTGTGAAATAGTAATTTTTTTAAGACCGACCAGAAAATACACCTACGAGTACAGTTTCTGGACAATTTGTCGTCCAGAAAATAACGTTTTGTCGATCAAGACTGGAAAATTGACGTGAGAGATCGACAAAAGATTTTTTTTAAGACCGACCAGAAAATTTACACTTTCTGGACAATTTTTCGTCTAGAAAATAAAGTTTTTCCGATCGCAAGACCGGAAAAGTTACATTAGAGACCGGAAAAATCCGGAAAAGATTTTTCCGGTCTCTAATGTCACTTTTCCGGTCTCTAATGTCACTGTCACCCTGTTTTTTGTTTTTCCAATCGCTCTTTGATAATACAAGATACCTTGATTTCATTATTATGACAACAACATTTCGATGTATTGTCGAGTGACAGTTCGTTGATTTTTAATTTTGTTCTTTATGTCAAACTTGTTTCGCCCCTTTTTGACCACTTTCATGCACATGTCTCCAACCTTACTTAATCAAAAGTAAAAATATTTTATCACATACATTTAGAATGACTTTTAAAAATTTTTTTTAAAAAATTTCCTATTTTTCTCTTCATTTCCCACCCAGAGTATCTTGACACTGTTCTTTGACCTTTCAGTGTGCTGTGATATTTCCTGTCTTCTGCTATATTAATTGTTTTCACTCTTCATGTATACCATCGAAGGCTCTATTACGACTTAGTACCACTACTTATTTTCTCTATTGCTAATAACATCAGCTATTTATTATTTACTTGTATTTCCGGATGATGAGCGTTTCTACACTCGAAACATGTCGATTCTATATATTTTGAATCATTCTAGGTTCGCCTAGTTGTTTTTTATTAAAATTGTGGAGAAAGATTTTATGCTTTTCTTTTTTCTTTATCATTCCACTCCACTTTGAGTATGGACTACTTCTTCAAAATTAAATTTATGGTTATTGGAAATAACGTGAATTATATAGATATAAATATTTTTATTGATGATGAAAAATTAGAATATATACATTCTTTTAAATATTTGGGAGTAATTTTAGATTCTAAATTAAAATTTGAAATACATTTTGAAAATCTTCTATCTAAAATTGGAAAAAAAATTAATTATTTAAAAAGAATTTGTCAAAATTTAAGTTTATTTTCACGAAAAACAATTTACAAGACTATAATTTTACCTAATTTTTTTATATTGTTCAACTATTTTATACACAGCAAATGATGGGGTCTTTAATAGACTCCAAGTTTTGCAAAATAAAGCTATGCGTATCATTTTAAATGTGAATAAATATACGAAAATAAATTAAATGTTAGAGAAACTTCAGTGGTTAAATGTTAAAAATTTAGTATTTCGTTTGATCTGTACTTTTATTTTTAAAATACAAAATAACTTACTTCCTTCCTATTTAAAAGATTTTTTAACTCAAAATTTTGAAAATCATAACTATTCAGCCAGATATAAAAACGATTTTTGTCTAAGTAAGGTATCAAAACATTTAACATATAAATCGGTTTTCCATAAAGGATTAAGTGAATATAACAACTTGAATAATTCAATTAAATCACAGAGTTCTTTGAAAAATTTTAAAAAATCATTAAAAAATTATTTATTTAAAAAACAAAATAGTGACTTATAAAAAATGTTTTAATGGACACTTCATAGATGATATTGTTAAATATTTTGTAAAACTTGTTAAATTGTAGCACATTGCTAAATAAATCATGTTACTGCTACTACTACCACTTAAAACACACAAAATAATGTTTTATCTACGTCACTGTTTCCTCAAAGATCTTGACATTTCCAATAAGTAATTCAATAGGTCTTCTCCCAAACCTCACAGATGAAGTGGGCTCCTTCGCCGTTTCGGGAGAGAGGTTATTTTTAAATTCATCCTGTTGTTTAGGTAAAAGTATAGATAACGAATGATGTCACAAAATGAAAAACAATTTTAGCACTGATGGTTTTATGTTACTGTTTACCTATTTATAGAAAACAATCCTAAGGTACAGTTGACGACATATAAGTTCGTACACTCCACCCACACATAACTCAATTACCACACCTTGCTACTTATACCTGGATAGAACACCAGCTATATACATAGCTGTAAATTATTGTATGTACGATTTTTTACCATAAGTAATAATGGTTATTTCCAAATATTTTTGTGTTTAAATTACAGCCGCGAAATAAGAAAATTATAAAATAATACCGGGAAAACTACAAAAGTATAAAGCCAAAAAGGGTAAATTTATTAACAAACAACAAACGAAATACTAATATTTAATTGCTGCGCCATTGGATTCTAACAATAATCGTAATCTTCTTGGCATTGAGAAAATAATACTTCTGGTGTAATCCTGAGTTAGCCCTTCCCAAATTTCTTCTATTTTATCAGATAACTCTATTTCATTCTGTGGTTTAAAATTTATTTTGTACATTTTTTTCAATTGGATTTAAATCATGACTTCTTGAGCACCAAGGCAGACATGTTACGTTGTTTTGTCTAAACCAGTTTCCTGTATTTCTTGCAGTATACACAGGGCAGTTTTTCTGCTGAATTATAAAGTTATTTCCTTCAAAAACTATCGCGGCAGAAGGAGGAAAAACATTTTCCAAAATCTGAAGATATACAGTGACCGGCAAAAAGTGCGCAGCATATGGGAAAGTTTTTTATCTTTAAGTTTAGAAAATTAATTTTATTTTAGATAGGTTCTGCATGTTCTCCAACCAAAATAACACCCATTAAATCCGGTAAAATTCTTATGGTATACGAGGTAGGATCAAAAATTTGAAATTCCACTAAGAGTAAAGTACCTTCATCTTTCATTTTAGAATATTTTTTTACAAAGAATTATTGTTTTAATTTCAAAGTTATACCCAAATTCCAAATTTCGCTTAGTTTGGACAAAAAAATGGATTTAATCGTGTTTTCTGAATAACCCTGTATAAAAAATAAATGGCAACCGAACAGTACGAAAATAAGATGATCTGCAGACTTTGTTAGAGATTACCTCGATCGTAAGTCCGATTAGTTTGTTTTCATAATATTATGGATTTTTAAAATAAAAACATAAAAATATTAAATATTTCTGAGGGAACAAGTTAACTTCATCTAACTGATATTTTTTGATTTGCATTGACTTAAAGCATCTCCTTAATAGTTTTTTTTATACATTGAAGTATGCATAGAAAGCTTCCTTTTGATTCATAAAGAAAAAAATTTAAATTAAAAATATATTTTGAACGGATTTTATTCGTCACGCAAAATAAGAAAAACTCTATGCATACTTCAATGTATAAGAAACTATTTAGGAGATGTTTTAAGTGAATGTAAATCAAAAAATATCAGTTAGATGAAATGAACTTGTTTCTTCAGAAAATAAAATACGGTGTGCAGCAAAAATAATTAATATTTTTATGTTTTTATTTTAAAAAGCCATAATATTACGAAAACAAACTAATCGGACTTATGATCGACGGTAATCTCTAACAAAGTCTGCAGAAAATCTTATTTTTGTACTGTTCGGTTGCCATTTATTTTTTATACAGGGTTATTCAGAAAACACGATTAAATCCATTTTTTTTGTCCAAAATAAGCGAAATTTGGAATTTGGGTATAACTTTGAAATTAAAACAATAATTCTTTGTAAAATAATATTCTAAAATGAAATATGAAGGTACTTTACTCTTAGAGGAATTTAAAATTTTTGATCCTACCTCGTATACCATAAGACTTTTACCGGATTTAATGGGTGTTATTTTGGTTTGAGAACATGCAGAACCTATCTAAAATAAAATTAATTTTCTAAACTTAAAGATAAAAAACTTTCCCATGCTGCGCACTTTCTGCCGGTCACTGTATATATTAATGTTTAGTGTTCCACCAATATTCCAGCATACACCTGCACCGTGAACACTTATCCATGCCCACACATTAACGGAGAAACGTCCACTGGTTTGCTTTCTTTGAGTATACTTTTCATCATATCTGGAATTTGGTGGTCTATATACTCGAATCCTTCCATTATAATATGTAGACTGAAAAGTTTTCTCATCGGAAAGGATAACATTTTGCCAAAAAAAAATCATTTTCTTGTAAATATTGCATAGCAAACCTAATTCTTTGTTCCTTATCACTATTTTTTAAAAACGGTTTGGATGCAGCTGCTCGATTTCTTAATTTGGAACATTGTCTTACTCGGCGTTGCGCAGTTCTAGACGAAGCAGGGAATCCTGTTATGGCATAGCGGATATTTCAGTTTCAAATGAATTTTGTCTTAAATACTCCACCAAATTTCGGTCTTCTTCATTTGATGATTTTCTATTATTTAAATCAGACCTAAAAGACCTTTTAAGTGTTTGATGATAGCGCCATTTTTTTACATTTCCTTGAACAGTACTTCTAGGTAGGTACTCTAAAATGATCAGCTATTTTTCGATAAGACCACCATATTTTTACTAAACATATTATTCTTGCTTTTTCAATAATACTTAAAAAAGGCATTTTTAAATCAAACAAGATTATGACATAATGACAATACTTTGACAGATATCATGATAACAATTAACACATTACAAAGGTAAAACAGTTACATTTACAGTGTCACAGTTTAGTGTAAGAAATTATCTGTCGTCAACTGTGCCTATGTCGTTTAAGAAAATATAAACGACGATTACAATTATTAGTGGTGATTCTTGAGATTTCTAGATTACAAAATGGAATAAACTGGCGTTCGATCGGAAAAAAATAGTACACCATCTGACGATTTTTTTAACTCTATGAAGAGTATTTTCTTGCCTACTTCGCCTAAAAGCCCCGTTACTGTATATCCAGGTTTCATTCAGAAAAACAGGTTTTAAGGAAAATTGAGAGTTGTCGTTATTCTCAAATACTCTTAAAAACTCTACTGGTTTTTAAGCTATATAAGGTCGCTCTATTAAAAAACGCCTCTTTGAGACAGTACATTTACGCCATTTAATTTTTTTAAACAGTCCGCTAATGAATCAGTGGATATTTCAACACCATCAATAATTTGAAAGTTAAGTTATATTGAGCGAATAGAAACGTGATCACCTGCTCTATACATCCAATAAATACGCTCTGTTCTGGTATATTCATGAATTTCGTGAAGTTGTCGATCACGGGATGACAAAATAGCTACATTCCTTTCAATGTCAATTGCGATTTTTAAAATCTACATCCTTCTCTATCCCCTTTGCCTTAATTCGTTGGATTGTTAAACCTGAAACTCCCAAAGCACCAGAAACTTCCTAAACAAATAGGTATTTATAAAAACATTGCCATATATTTTTCATATTTATTATTAATGTTTTCACAATTCCTGCTTTATTATATCTACTTACCTCATATACTGCGTTAAAAGGTAAAATAGTCTTTCCGGCATCACTTTCTCTTTGAAAATAATCAAATCATTTTAAAATTAATGCTTGTTCTTTTTCACAATACCGTGACATTTGACATTTGAAATAATGTTGATTAAAAATGTCACTGTCAAAAATGACAATAAAACTTTTTTGGTAAAATTATACGACATTCATTATTGATGCAAATTTACTATCTCACCTATTTTACGAATGTTAGAAAGATAAGCACTAGTCGTGATGTAATGGCCAGCGGTCAATGAACAGACTTAATTTTTTTCGCGACATATTTTAATTTAAAAAAAATAATTTTGACAAAAATCTGACAAATTTATTTATTGCATGACAGGGATGGATCTTTTAGGTAAGAATATAGATGAACAATGATTGGACACCAATTTTTCCTAAAAATTTGAAAAAATGACGTCATTACAAATGGGTATAATAATTACTACTTTAGCCTGCATAGCACAGTTGCATTCAAGGAGTCGTAAGGAGGACTATACCATGAAGATAGGAGTAAAATAATAGAAACGATGGCGTTAGAAATTTTAACGATGCAACGACTTCACGGAAACCAAAATTATTAAACACAATTACTGTCCATTACCCTTCAGGACACTTATGCAGTTCGTTGCCTCACCATCAATAACCTCTGCGAAGGGTAAATACAGCCAGCTTGATTTGGACTCCTGCATCTCCCATATATTACTCCTGTAATAATTAATGCATCAATATGTCATAGCAGCGCCTATATCATTGTGCACTGGCACCATAATATGCCTATTTGCTCCCATATATTTTCCCTACATAACTCAGGGTTATTATCTGATCAATACCGTTAAAATTATTACTCGCCCATTATATTATTATACAGCCTATATTTTAGCCTCTACACACAATAATGTATTGTTGGGCCTAATTACGACAATATTATTGTTTATCAAACCCTAATAGAGTCTGGCAAATTTACACATTAGGCAGTAAAATCTCTGTTATAGTTTAAATAAATATAGAATTAATTAATTAAAATAAATAGATAATTGCTAAGGTTACTCATGCAATTTTAGGTTACCTAAGTATTCTTGGTTAACCTGTCATTCTGTACTGGAAGGTTTCCGACTCCGTTAAAAACAGGTAAAATCAAACCTATGCATATAAAGGGCAGCGTAAATAATATCGAAAACTATCGGCCAATTACGATTACTTCCGTTTTTTCCAAAATTTTTCAATAATGATCGTCTAGTAAAATTTTTAAATAAATTCGATGTAATATCTACTAATCAACATGGATTTCAATGTAAAAAATCTACAACTACTGCAATAAATGCTTATATAAGGACTTGACGAGGTTTATTGGTGCAAATAAAAGCCCAGTTGGGATCTTTTGTGACCTCAGCAGGGCTTTTGATTGTGTTAATCACATTATCCTCTTTCAGATGCCGAGGAACTATGGAATATGCGGAGTTGCATAGGAGTGAATACAATCTTTTGTAAGTGAAAGGAGACAGTTGGTTAGCATCAGTAACTTTAACTGAAAGTCAAAGACGTACATACTTACGTCAATCCTAGACATTAATATAGGTGTTCCTTAGAGTTCCATTCTGGGCCCTGTTCTGTTTTTGTTGTACTTGAACGATATTGAAAGGATAGGGCAAACCGCACATCGAACAGCTTTTGCTGACGACGTGTCATTTTTTATTACAAACTTGTTTTCAGGCAATTGGAGCTGTTTGATTGGTTTTGCGATAATTCTTTGGACTTAAATGTGGACAAGACACAGTTCATCAGGTTTCATGCCAGATTAAAAACGGTTGACAATGTTAATCTGCTTATTAATGACAAACCCCTATGCCAGGTTCAAAGCGCTAAGTTTCTTGGCATTTACCTTGATGAATATTTAAATTGGAAAGTTCCTTGTCAACACGTATTGGATAAAATTAATTCGTCACATTATTTTTGTTAATAAATGTAAGATTTGTCTTAGATACGAAACAATTACTAATGTTGTACTATGCATATGTTGAGTCATGTTTGAGATATGGTCTGGTCTTTTGGAGTACCTCTACCTTATGTAACAATATATTTATTAAACAAAAGAAAATTTTAAGGTGTATTGCTGGTGTGCCTAGATATTGTAGCTGTAGGAGTCTATTTAAAAGGTATAATATTTTACCTCTTCCTTGTTTATATATAATGGAATTGGCTTTATTTGTTTTTTGTAATAAAAGTGATTTTGTTAAAAACGGAGACCTACACAGCTTTAATACTAGGAATAGAGACCAATTCAGTATTCAGCATTCTCGCGGTAACATAGCGCATAATTCTCCTAGAATTACTACCGGATAAAATAAAAAAGTGTGATAAAATAACAAATTAAAAAAAAAGTTAAAAACCTTCTAAATCTTAAAGTGTTGCTACAGCTTGGATGCGTTTTTTGACTGTGTAAAATGACCAAGTAATTATGTCTGTATCTGTTATCATATGTTCTTTTTTGTTTATTTACTTATTTTCTTGTACTTAAATTGTTAGCTTTAGTACTACTTTGACTATTCCCCTACAATAATTTTATATTGTCTTATAGGAAAATAAACGTTTGAATTTGAATTTGATAGAGTTAATATGGCAGTAGGGGATCTTTTGATTACTACAAAGTACGATTCGCCACACTCGCGAGCGATTCCTTGCGACAAGAAAACGGAAATCCCACAAAATAATTATTTCAATCATAATACAGTTATTTAGGATTTTTTTTTTAATCCAGCCTCATTACCATACATAATTGTTAACTTAATAAAAGCTTAAGATGGTAGTATCAACATGCTTGCCAACCTATAACCTATTTCGCGTATATTTATTTAATTTTTCTAGCTTTTACACAAAATTTAAATAAAATCATTATCGTCTTCATATTTTATAGGTAATAATTGACATATTAAATAAATATCAAGGCATTTCATTAAATATTTTAGAAGAATTGTATAGCGAAAAATATCGGGTACGATTTTTTTTAACATTATTATGTCATTCTTCTTTTACTATACAATTTTCCCAAAATTAACAATGAAATAAATTGATATTTTTGTAATATGTCAGATATTACCTAAATATTATACCGACGATATTGATTTTATTTAAATGTTAGTTAACCAAATAATAAACTAAAAAAAGGAACGCGAAATAGGTTATTGGTTGGCAATAACGTTGAGAATTTCACCTTAATCCTACCACCTATTTCGCTTTGTTTTTTCAAGTTTATTATTTTTTAAACTAGCATTTAAATAAAATCAGTATCGTCAACACATTACTTCGGTAATATCTGATATATTACAAAAATATCAATTTATTTCATTGTTAATTTTGAGAGAATTGTATAGTGCAAGAAGAATGACATATTAATGTTAAAAAAGTGTTACCCGATATTTTTCGCTATACAATTCTTCTAAAATATTTAATGAAATTCCTTGATATTTATTTAATATGTCAATTGTTACCTATAAAATATGAAGACGATAATGATTTTATTTAAATTTTGCGTAAAAGCTAGAAAAATTAAATAAATATACGCGAAATAGGTTATAGGTTGGCAAGCATGTTGATACTCCCACTTTAGGGGAAGGTTGCCTATATTGAACCGCTACCTAAATTGGACCACAGTACATTTCTCCGAAACTAAACAAGTGCCATATCATCTGGCAACACTGTAACATACTTCCACCCAGAACCTTTGATCGGCAACAAACTCAACTAGTTGGCCGTAAGTGCTTGGCGTGTACAGAGCAAAACGTAATTTACACAATTTTAATGTAATATTTTTAGGATTTTTCTAAGAATTTACCTTAGAACCATAAAACTATAAGCAAGATATTTTTTATGGAAGTTATCAAGTAAGTTTTCCTATTTCTATTTCTCCTATTACCATGCCATATTTGTTTTTTTCTTGTTTCTTTCATGGATGGTTTTGTAAAACACGTGGTAGTTGTTGAAATTGACCACTGGGTGATTGCCAAAATTGAACCGGTCCAATTTAGGCAATTTTTCCAAATTGTGCAAAAATATTTTTTTCTATTTGACGTTCATAATAAGTTCATTATGAACTTGAAATGAAGTTCATAATGAAGCTATTTCGATACGCGTTTTTTCTTTATTTGATGTTGGTAACATTGAAATTGAAAAATTGAAAAATTGAAAAATTGACGTAAAATCACGTCTTTTGAAATTCAAAAAAAATTAGCAAAATCTCCCGAATTTCCGAACGCTCTGTATATGTACCGAATGTACAAGGATCACACAACGTATTCCGTCCAATTTCAAATCTCATATCGCTAAAATAACTTTAGAATCTCGTGGTGAAAATGGCTCAATAAATCAAAAAATGACAGTTCGCAAAATAATTTTTGTTGTCCAGAGGTTACTATGATAAAAAATAGTATTACCAACATAAAATTTAGACATAAAAATTTAAAGGATTTATTTTCTTTTTAAATATGTATTTTTTATTGAAAAAACTACAAATAGAAAAAATAGTATAAAGCACGTGGTTCATAAGGCGTTTTAGCGCACGTGTCAATTAAAAACGCGTGCGCTAAAACCGCTTTTCATGAAACGTGTACTTTAATATACTATTTCTCTTTAAATTGGTTATTGTCATGAACTAACACCATTTCAATATTGCTAAAATCGTTTTTCTTTGAGTTAAAAAATAAAACTATGACTGGTCCAATATAGGAAACTAATAGTTACTTTTTTTGCATTAGGATGTCTTATACCGAAATTTTGATTGTAAATTTGATGTTTTTTTGAAATAAAACTTCCTATAATCGTATATACCAACAATTTTATTTTTTATTTATTTATTTAACACCTAAGCTTCCGATTTAAAATATGTGGTCCAATTTTGGAACCCCCAGGTGTAATTTAGGCAACCGGTTTCCTATATTGAACCACTTGCAGAGGTTTTTTTTATAGCCTGGTATATCATAGATACTTTGAAATAAAATTCTGCAAAAAATCCTGCAGTTGAACAACATACTAAAGTATACTAAGGTAGGTATAGCTCCAAGATCGATTTTGCGTTATGATCAGAATCTATGATAAGAAATCTGGAAATTGCTCCAATATGGGCAACCTTCCCCTAATATAATGACTGTAGGTACCTATACACAACAATAACATCTTTTGTTTGGGTAATACCATTATTCCCTGATGCCTGGTTGTGAAAGGCCATTTTATATAGAGGTACATAATATAGTAGAACAAACTGTGTTTTGTGGCCTCATAAGGTAATAATTGCTTTCATGTAAAGTTACTGAAGCAATTGCTACTAATGAATATCTCCTAACAATTAGGGGGTATTAATTGCATATTGTTCAATAATCATAAATGAGAATATCATTGCTGTAGTTATTAAATCGTATTGAGTAATACCGCACTTTAGAGCTTGACAAAATTAAACCAATTAGGATTCAACACCAACTTATACAGGGTGAGTTGCGAGGAACGGACCAAATTTTAGGAGTGTATTATACACGCGAAAACAATGTAAAAAAACCCATATTATGTTGTTATCCGATATTCATTTGTTTCAAGTTATAGCGCAATATCAAATTTTTTTTTACGTTCCACTTTTATCAACATTTTCACGTAATTAGAGTATGCCATGCTCAAGACTCTAAACTATTTGACATCTATGTTGTCTTGACAATGTGTCTGTGTATTGTGGCAGTAATTAAACGTTTATTTTCAAGTTTGAGTGATTACAGTGTTACAAGATGCCAAATACTTATTCAAATTTAGAATATATGCAAATATGGTGTTTAATTATGGTTTCTGTAATGGAAGTGCTACAGCTGCTGTTGAAGAATATCGTCAACGGTATCCACATCACAGACATCCGACTAGAAACGTGGTTATCAGAGTTTTTAACAATTTGTGCGGGAATAGTAAGCTTCCCAGTGCTAACATTACATCAGAACGAGCTACTCCACAAGGTTCAGGAGAAGTAGAAAATATTCTGGATTTAGTAGAAGAAAATGCAACGACCAGCTCACAAAGAATTGATACTCAATTGAACATTCTACAAAAAAGAGTATTAAACACTCTCCACGAGCAAGGCTTATATCCATACCCTGTACAGAGATTACAGCACCTAAAACCGGAAGATTATGCTAAACGTATTGAATTTTGTAGGTGGATAAATAATCATCGTGTTGTATCGCGGATACTTTTAACAGATGAAGCCACATTCATCCGTGACGGTATTAATAATACTCGTAACTCTCATGTATGGTCAATCGAAAATCCCTTCGCAACAGTTGAAAGTAATTTTCAACATAAGTTTTCGGTTTTGTGGTGTGGTATGCTCGATAGCTATTTAATTGGCCCTTTCATTTTGGAGAATCGCCTCACAGAAGATAACTACCTAAATTTTTTACAACATGAGGTACAAGGACTACTAGAGGATGTTCCTGTAAATATCAGAAGGCAAATGTATTACCAGCACAATGGAGCTCCTGTACATTTTGCTCGTCAGGTCAAGCAACATTTAGACAAAACATTTTCAGGGCGTTGGATTGGTCGCGGTGGTCCTATTAATTGGCCTCACGGCACTAGATTATTGTTTATGGGGCTGGTTTAAAAATGAAGTGTACAAAGTAAAAGTGGACACTTGGGATCCACTAATTCAACTTATTAGAAATACTGCAGCCAATTTTAAAGAAGAAAGACATGAAGCAATTAGAAGAGCAACGGGCAGTAGACGAAGCAGAAAATGTTTAGAAGTTAATGGCGGTATTTTTGAACATTTATTTAAAAAACGCTATGATTAGTAGGAAACCGTTAATATATGAACTTTTCTTTATTTAAATTGAAGAAATAGTCCATACTTCAAGTGGAGTAAAAGATTGAAAGGGAAAGAAAAACTCTAAGTCTTCCTCCACTAATATATTCCAAATAAATCTTATTTAAAGATACCTCAACATGTTTCGAACATAGAAATGTTCATCTTCAGGAGAATTAAGACGTTATAAGCAAGAAAAATAACTAGTATTAACGTTTTAAGCTAGGCTTTAAGATAGTGAGAATGACACATTAACATTCTAAGTCAGAAAAGCACCAAAAAACAAAGAACCGAAGTATTAATTTGCCAGGTGTAGGGTAATAATAGTAAAATTAGAGGAAGCAAGGCCCATATGTGAAGCGAAATTAGTACAGCCGTAGAAAAGAGTAAAATTTGAATTTGAACATGCTGATGAAAGGGGAAGAAAAAGTGATCAAGTGTGAGGAAAGTAATGTATAAAACAGTAAAATTAAGAGTGGAAAATAGTGTTAAAATTTAAGGAAGGTCGTCATAATGTGAGTAGTAGGTTAACTGTAAAAGAGAGTATTTTCACTAACCTGAATTTTCTCTTTTACAGTTAACCTACTACTCACATTATGACGACCTTCCTTAAATTTTAACACTATTTTCCACTCTTAATTTTACTGTTTTATACATTACTTTCCTCACACTTGATCACTTTTTCTTCCCCTTTCATCAGCATGTTCAAATTCAAATTTTACTCTTTTCTACGGCTGTACTAATTTCGCTTCACATATGGGCCTTGCTTCCTCTAATTTTACTATTATTACCCTACACCTGGCAAATTAATACTTCGGTTCTTTGTTTTTTGGTGCTTTTCTGACTTAGAATGTTAATGTGTCATTCTCACTATCTTAAAGCCTAGCTTAAAACGTTAATACTAGTTATTTTTCTTGCTTATAACATCTTTATTCTCCTGAAGATGAATATTTCTATGTTCGAAACATGTTGAGGTATCGTTAAATAAGATTTATTTGGAATATATTAGTAGAGGAAGACTTAGAGTTTTTCTTTCCCTTTTTCTTTATTTGGTATTACGCTATAACTTGAAAACAAATAATTATCGAATAAGAACCGATGGGTTTTTTCAAATTGTTTTTGCGTGTATATTACGCTCCTAAAGTTTGGTCCGTTCCTCCCGACTCACCCTGTATAGCCGTATACAAGCCTTTTTCTTAAAAAAAAAACTGTACCGAATTTACTGACTTTATTAAAAGTTACAAACTGTATACCGAATCCCTTTTTATATGTCATTATTATCACATCATATAATGATAAAAGCTTATTAAAGCAAAAAACTTAAACATAATAAATTGGAAAAATTGTTCATCATATTTTGTCTAATTATTGTGTTATTTTCCTTTACGCTTCCTTTGAAGGGCCCGTCAGCTGCAAGGCATTGCCATTAAGGGCTTGTTTTGTGCTTCAAATGATACAAACATCAAGGGATGATTAAAACAATAAACAAAAATGACCTTGCTAGCTGCTTAATATAGCCTTATGTTTGGCACCAATTGCTTATAAATTTATTTTCCATTTTATTAATAAAAAAAATCGTCATTTTAGGTTTTTTTTTTACATAAAGGTAACGGTTAGAGCGGAACTCTTTGTTTCTTTGATCACACCAGTGGCTACGGACGGGGCAAGTGGTCCCTGAGATTATTGCATAACCAATTTGACAATAAATTCTACTAAGTATACACTGTGACCAGTAAAGTCCGCGTAATATGGGATTTTTTTTTATTAATAACTTTATTCGAAATTTGACTTTGGCATCATAGTTTTACTTCAATCGAGATGAAAATTTAGCAAAAAAATAGTTGTCACGTGATTCGCATTACCTATCTGTAAAATTTTAATTTTTTTTTTTAATAATTTAAAAGTGGGGTTGTTTCTGAAAATATCGAAAAAAGTTATTAGACAAAGTTTTTTTAAATGCAGTTTCTAGCCTAAATGCAAAATTTCAGCTGCATAAGATAATTTTGATATTTTACCCACCACTAAAATTTATTTTCCACTTAATGAACACTTCACT
Organism: Polydrusus pterygomalis; assembly: GCA_963969555.1. Lineage (NCBI taxonomy): Eukaryota > Metazoa > Arthropoda > Insecta > Coleoptera > Curculionidae > Polydrusus > Polydrusus pterygomalis. The sequence continues at coordinate 17,855,733 of OZ018383.1, forward strand.
GATGACACTACACTATGTTCTTTTTTGTCTTAATATTAAGGTGTATTACTTTTAGACACAAACTACGTTTTCAAAAATATCTATTTTATGAAGTTACCTCATACAGGGTCAAAACCAAATAAACTTTGAATAACATGAGATCAAATTTTAATAGCCCAATTTTGATTTTGTAGAAAAACACACATTTAATATGGCGCTACCTTAAAGAAAATGTATTTGAAATAAAGCATTGTCAAAACTAAGAAGTTTTATGTAGGTTGCGTTGAGTCTTATTTTGTAAAAGTGGTGCAATTTACAAAATTTGGGTAAAAAATCCAAAATATGTTATGCAGCTGAAATTTTGCACGTGGGCTAGAAACTGCATTTAAAAAAACTTTTTATAATAACTTTTTTCAATATTTTCAAAACTAACCCCAATTTTGAATTATTTTTTGAAAAAAATTAAAATTTGACAGATACTGCGGCTTGTCCATAAGCTCATATGGTCTATGAACCACCTAATTAATTTATTTTTCAAAACAAATAAAAATGATTATCCATAAAAAATGCAAAAGTTCCAAAGTGTAAGTATCATGCAAAAACTCCCCCATATTCAGTGTCACCAGTAAAGTCCGCATCATATGGGATTTTTTTTTATTAATAGCCTTATTAGAAATTTGACTTTGGCATTAAGTTGTGCTTCGATGGAGATGAAAATTAAGCAAAAAAATAGTAGTCACGTGATTCGCATTATCTGTCAAATTTTGATTTTTTTCAAAAAATAATTTAAAAGTGGGGTTATTTCTGAAAATATCGAAAATAGTTATTAGAAAAAGTTTTTTTAATGCAGTTTCTAGCCCACATGCAAAATTTCAGCTGCATAAGATAATTTTGATTTTTTACCTATATTTTGTAAATTACACCACTTTTGCAAAATAAGACCCAACGCAACCTACATAAAACTTCTTAGTTTTTACAATGCTTTATTTCAGATACATTTTCTTTAAAGTAGCGCCATATTAAATGTGTGTTTTTCTACAAAATCAAAATTGGGCTATTAAAATTTGGTCGCATGTGATGCAAAGTTTATTTGTTTTTGACCCTGTATAAGGTAACTTCATAAAATAAGTATTTTTGAAAACGTAATTTGTGCCTGAAAGTAAAAAAATAAAAAATAAAGTAAAGGGGTTTTAAATTAAATCGTTGAAAATCGATAAACTTTACGTTAAGTTAAACTAAAATTTATTTTCCACTTAATGAACAATTTACTGATGACACTGTGTTCTTTTTTGTCTTAATATTAAGGTATTATTACTTTTAGACACAAACTACGTTTTCAAAAATACTTATTTTATTAAGTTACCTTATACAGGGTCCAAAACAAATTAACTTTGCATCACATGCGACCAAATTTTAATAGCCCAATTTTGATTTTGTAGAAAAACACACATTTAATATGGCGCTACTTTAAAGAAAATGTATCTGAAATAAAACCTTGTCAAAACTGAGAAGTTTTATGTAGGTTGCGTTGAGTCTTATTTTGCAAAAGTGGTGCAATTTATAAAATATAGGTAAAAAATCAAAATTATCTTATGCAGTTGAAATTTTGCATGTGGACTAGAAACTGCGTTTGAAAAAACTTTTTCTTATAACTTTTTTCGATATTTTCAGAAACAACCCCACCTTTGAATTATTTTTTGGAAAAAATTAAAATTTGACAGATAATTCGAATCACGTGACTATTATTTTTTTGCTTAATTTTCATCTCGATCGAAGCAGAACTTGATGCCAAAGTCAAATTTTGAATAAAGCTATTAATAAAAAAAAATCCCATATGATGCGGACTTTACTGGTGACACTGTAGATCGAAGCGCTCGGCCGTCTGCCGTACTTGTAGTTGACCTGCTGGGTTTACATCAAATAAAAGATTACATAAATTAATTGAAAATTAAGAGTGAAAAAAACATACGCGTTCGCCGGCCGTTGACTTCGCCTCATCTCGGGTTCTTTCGTGCTCGGTCGAAGGCGGTTCAATAGGAATGTATGAAAACACGGTCGAACCGCTCCGTGAATTATTATTGCAAGCGAAACTTAGCGTAAGGTGCATTTACACATGCATGGATTTAGTGGCGCCAATAAAAACTGGCGCACCAGTAAATAAAATTAGCAAGTGTAAACATCGACTTGCATAAAAATTTATTTTTGCATGCATAGACCAAAAAAGTCTGCATCCTTCTGAAATCACTGGCGCCAGTGGTGACAAATTCGTACAGAAAATCAAAACTTGCAAGTGTAAACAAGTGCTTGCACGTCGTCGGCGACCGCTCGCCAGTTTTTAGTACTTGATTTTGGTTTCGGTTGCGCTTCTAATTTTTATTGATTTTAGTCTATATAGTTTGGCTAAAAAAAGTGGTCAGCAGAACTGACAATCAATCAAAGTTCTTGAAGGGTATGAATCTTATACGTGTCTATGGGATGTACAGGGTGTCCAGTTTTCGACACTTTTGACGGGTATCTCAGTTATTAGTACAGATAGAATGATGCGGTTTTCGCAAATCTGTGTCACTTTTTTATGAAACAAACGATGCCCTTAACGGATTTATCATGGCCATCTTGGTTTTTGAGATACAGGGCGAAATTAAAAACGGTGCATTTTCAGACACCCCTTCTATTTTAGTTATCTTATACCTTATCGAAAATGTAAGAACGTGATGTTATACAGTTTTTTACGTAGAATCCAGTGGCGTAGTTAATATTTTTCCAGGTGTCCCCATTTTTGAGAAATATACCAAAGTTATGTTTTTTTAAATGGAACACCCTGTATATTTTTTCATATTTGCATTCTGCTTACTGAGAGCTTTCCAAAAATATATAATAGTTGGCACTTTGTTTTAACAGGAAGGTTAAAATTCATATTTTTTAAATAACAAGCTTTAAGTTGACAGTAGGCCGTGTATTTTACTTAAATAAAAATAAATTGACGATACACTACACCATCAATTGGTTTGGCAATTGATAGTTTAATTTCAAACTTTTAGGTTTTTTAATACTTACAATAGTAAAAAGTAATTTTCTCTTATTGTTGCGTAGGTATATTATCGGAATAAACAAAAACATCTAGTAGGCCTTGACTTATCCAGGCTATAAAACAAAATTTTCATAATGGCGTTTAGCTTTTGTCAGAATTGTATTTAGGTATTTAAGGTTAAAAAGTTACTGGCATGTATAAAGCATACCAGCATATCGTATTTTTCATAATTTTCATACTTTTGGGCCATCGTTAAAATTGAACAATATCATAAATAAATTATGAGTAACTTTTCAACCTTAAATACCTACCTAAATACAATTCTGACAAGAGCTAAACGCCATTATGAAAATTTTGTTTTATAGCCTGGATAAGTCAAGGCCTACTAGATGTTTTTGTCTATTCCGATAATATACCTACGTAACAATTAAACTATCAATTGCCAAACCAATTGATGGTGTAGTGTATCGTCAATTTATTTTTATTTAAGTAAAATACACGGCCTACTGTCAACTTAAAGCTTGTTATTTAAAAAATATGAATTTTAACCTTCCTGTTAAAACAAAGTGCCAACTATTATATATTTTTGGAAAGCTCTCAGTAAGCAGAATGCAAATATGAACAAATATACAGGGTGTTCCATTTAAAAAAACATAACTTTGGTATATTTCTCAAAAATGGGGACACCTGGAAAAATATTAACTACGCCACTGGATTCTACGTAAAAAACTGTATAACACCACGTTCTTACATTTTTGATAAGGTATACGATAACTAAAATACAAGGGGTGTCTGAAAATGCACCGTTTTAAATTTCGCCCTGTATCTCAAAAACCAAGATGGCCATGATAAATCTGTTAAGGGCATCGTTTGTTTCATAAAAAAGTGACACAGGTTTGCGAAAACCGCATCATTCTATGTGTACTAATAACTGAGATACCCGTCAAAAGTGTCGAAAACTGGACACCCTGTACATAGCAGTTCTTATAAAAGCAGAGATGGTCGTAAAAACGCTTATCAAAAACATTGCGACTTAATGGATATCGAAGGCTTTGGAATTGCTGAAGTGATCGCATCTCTTATGTGGGTATCCATTTTTATAATACGTGGTGTCACACAATCCAGAAGAGTATCAAAATATTGCTTTGGCATTCGGGTTTGTTGGTTTTTATAGCTTCCAGGATCCTCTGCTGAGAGTTCTACTAGAAGTTTTGCAGAAGCACCCAAAGCAGGCGTTTTTTTTCTGTACACGCTGAAAGTTCAGCGACTTTTTTGAATTTTGGAAAATTAACTCGACATAGTGCGCACTGTGAAAAATTTTTAAAATTAAACTGGCGTGCCACTTATTTTTGTTTTCTCAACAAAGTGTAAACCTTTACTGGCGCGCAAATAGAACTGGCGTGACCACTGGCGCCACTAAATCCATGCATGTGTAAACTCACCTTTTTTTTTGACCAAGAAAAACTAGTTACCAAAAATGCGGATGGTATTTGCAACATTTGCTTAAACAGTTTTGTTTCATTAGATCATCAGGTATGCCAATGCCAAATCGCCTATATGCAGTTAACCCTTTATGTAGTTCGTTTATGTTTATGTTTATGACTTGTACTTGTGACTTGTATTAGTCAGGAATTGGTACTTTTATAAAGAATATCTCCTTGTTTAACTTAATGTTGATGTTGAAAAGTGATTTAAAGTGTCAAAGAGTGCCATTGAATTTGGAATAATGTTTTGAATCGATATAGCCAAAAATATACAAAGTGTTCCATTTAAATGACTCCTGAAATACCCCGGTATCTACAATATTCTAGACTTTTTGACATCTATAAACAGCAGGGTTCAACGATCCAACGACGGCATATTTCCCAAATTATTAGGTTGAACGTCGATTACTAACGAACTCGTTCCGATAATGGAAGAGAAAATTGAAAGGGAAAATGCCGAAACAGATTCTCTGTTGATTACAACTTACAAACCTGTTTTCCGCTTATAATAAGAAAAGTTTTCCGAAACTTTTAGACAAACGAATTTCCCGCCATTATCGAATCAAATAAACTTTATTGACTCACCGGGAAAGGAATGTTTTATTGAAGTTTTTAAAGATTCGCAATAGTTACGGGAAGTTTTCGACGTGTGCAAATGGTTTAGAAAGAACTAGTATAGGAAGACAAAGAGGTACACAAATAGTAAATAATATGCATAAACATCACACAAAAAAATTTGGAAAGTCAAAATATCTTTTAAAAAGTTAACGTGGGCCAAAAGCGATATTATTGGTGTGGGTCGAAAATGTCCTCATATATATTTTGTTAAAGTTTTAATGCAAACATTATGACGTAGTTCTCTATTCTATAGAAACTTATAAGTCAAATAAAAAAATGGCCGAATCCGAATTATAAATACTTTTTATTTATAAGGTATGCACACATCCTGAAGATTTTTTACAAAAAAAATAAAAAATAACTTTGAAACAAAAGTTGGCTCGCTATTCCATCGCCTTCCCTCAATTCTTGAAGTTTTTAATATTTATAATGATGGTATTTATACTTATATATGTAATTTGCGCAGTACTGTGTAGTGGTGCTTTTCTATAGTTATATCAAGAAGCCTGATGCTAATTCCATTATTTTTTTTTACATACGGTAAAGTTTTAAATCTGCAGTACCACATCATTATTTTGCCTTAAGCAGTTAAATTTAATAATAATTACGGTATCTTTACCCTTAAAATTACGTTTTTTTGTAGGTACTTTCTATATACAGGGTGTTTGGAAATGTGTTCAGAGGGTGAAAATAAGAGAAATGAACCCATATGTTTTAGTTCGATTCTCAACCATTTTTGAAATAATAGGTTCTAAAGTTTTTGTAAGGCAATAATCAACCTGGTTTAAGTCTGGTGATCTCGGTGGCCAGACGTACGAACCACCTCTGCCAATCCAGCGATTAGGAAAACGATAATTCAAGAAATTTCGTACACGGAGACGAAAATGAGGTGGGCTCCATCATGTTGGAAGTACATTCGTTGTCGAACATTTAACGGAACATCATCCAAAATGTGAATCAAATGGTCTTCCAAAAACCGTAAACATCCTTCTCCAGTAAGACGCCCATCCATTTCATATGGACCAAACAACTGGTCGTTGAGCATTACTTACTTTACTTTAAAATATCTTTATTAATTAATATTTTAACATGTTATGTCAAGTTCTTACACAGTTATTAGTTCACGTAGATATTATGATGCTATCTAGGATACGCCCGAGCAAAGCTGGGTGGGCTGTTGTTTACCCTTGGTATAAGAAAAAAGACTTTATCTTAATTATTGTTTAACAGCCAGTTCACGGTAATCCCTTTACTGCTATGATACTTTTTATTTTTTGCCTGTTGGCTTTGAAAATGTGGGTTATTTATTTCTGAATTTACGCGGTCTTATCAGTTTGTTATTGCTGGAAAACGATAGGAAAAAACAAGCTTTATTTTTGGTTCAGGTACGCAGGTAGCAAAAATGTTATAATTTCTTGATAAATGTTTTAAGAAAAAACATATAGTTCTCATTCATTCTCCTTTCGCCTTTCCTTTCATTCTTCATTCATACTTTTATTGGTAGATTTTATTTGTAGCAGGCGTGACTGATTTTTGTGGGCGGGGTAGTTTTTATGTATTGATTTAGTAGTGATTTTTAATCGTTATGTATATTTTGGAAGTATAGGGGTAATCTATGGTAAATTGATTTGTTTACATTGTCATTGTTATGTCTTTGTTGTGTTATGTTTTGTGTTAATATTGAGTTATGTATTTGTGTATGGTAGAATTTTGTTGCTATGTCATGTACGTAATCCATAAAATATTGTATGTTTGTTGCTTGATGTAGATGTCTTATGGGTGCTGTTTTTATTTCAGAAGTTACATATCTTAGCATTATATTTTGCAGTATTTGCAGTCTTTGAAATTGCGTATTTGACATGCTGCACCAGACTGGTGCAGCATAGGTAAGGACAGGTCGTATTATTTGTCTGTAAATTGTAAGTTTGTTTGTTGGAGAAAGACATGATTTTCTGTTCAAAAGTTTATAGAGTTGTCGGTTGGCTATGTTGAATTTACGTATTGTATTTGTGGTGTTTTGAATGAAAGTTAGTCTTCTATCTAGTATGACACCTAAATATTTTATTTTATTTGTGGGTAATATTTCAATATTGTTTATTTTTATGGGTTCATTGATGTTTATGTTAGTCTTTTTCCTGGATATAACTATACTTTCACTCTTATCTTGGTTTATTTCTAATTTCCATTTCTTATACCAAGGCAACAATGTGTTTAGATGGTTGGAAATGTGTTGCCTGGCCACATTTGCATACGACGAGCTTGCATATAGCAGTACGTCGTCTACAAAAATGGCCAGATTGGAGTTTGGGAATGGTGGGATATCTGCTGTATATAGGTTGAATAAGGGAGCTGCTAGGGTTGTTCCCTGTTGTAGCCCTGCGTGGAGTGCAACAGGGTCAGAGAGACTGCCTTCAACTTTTACTTGGAGTGTCCTTCCCATTATATACGAATAAATTAAATTCACTAAATATACTGGGAAGTTGTGAAAATATATTAGTTTATATATTAAACCATTGTACCATACGCTGTCGAAGGCTCGTTGTATATCCAGGGCCAGGAGCACCGTGCTCTGTTTCGCTTTGATTTTGGTCATTATTTGTTGTGCAACATGTGCAATAAGTAGCGTGGTGCTCCTGCCTTCCCTGAACCCGAATTGTTCCTCCGGCAGTTTCTGGTCCAACTTCATTTTTTTGATCCTCGAGTGAATTATTTTTTCTGCAACCTTCCCGACAGAGCTTAAAAGAGCAATTGGCCTGTATGATTCCGCGTTGTTTGCCGGTTTTCCGGTTTTTAATATTGGTTTTACCAATGCTCTTTTCCACTGTGCCGGGAAATGTTGGAGTTGAAACATTGAGTTGATGATATACATAAATTGGACTCTTGTTTTTAGCGGTATGTTTTTTATTAGTATATTTACGATCTCGTCTTCCCCTGGTGCTTTGTTGTTTTTAAGCTCCCTTATTACACTACCCAGCTCGTTGGGGCTGGTGTTGAGGTTTGAAAGGATTTGGGGTGGGATCGGGAATTTTGTCCTAGTGTATTTGTTTGTTAGTTTTGTTATGTCATTTTGTTCTTGCGTGGTGTTTGGTTTTCCAGCACAAATTTGTTCGTATTGTCTGGCTAGAGTTTGTGCTTTTTCTTTGTTAGTTTGAATTTCCTGTGTAAAAGAGGGTATTGTTGTATGTTTGTTTTTTGTTCGTTTTATTAGTTTCCAAAGTGAGTTGTCGTTGAGCATTCCACACCAGACATTAATACTGAATCGATGTCGTGTCATTCAAATGTAGCATGAGGGTTTTCATCTGACCACCGATGTTCATTGTGGCAATTATTAATTCCATCGCGTGTAAACTGAGCTTCATCGCTAAATAAAATGTGTTTGTGCAGACTCGATTTTGAAGCAGGATCACCATCTAGAAAATGTTGAACGGGTTGAACGTGAAAAGGTTTTAAACCGTTTTTTTAAGTGACTCCCATACGGCTAGATGTGATGGTATATGAAGTTCATTTGCAACCTGTCTCGTACTTATACCTGAGTTCTCTGCAAATAATATCCAGAATATTTTCTTTATTTTCCACATCTAGACCCTGCACTCTTTCAGAAACAATTCTCACGCTTGGAAACATTTCAGTTTCCTGAGCACGTGCAAATACTTTTTGAAAAACTCTTCTATTAGGAACTCTTCCATTTGGAAAACGACGTCGATATTGATTAACTGCGCGCATCGCACTACCGTTACAGTGACCATAAACGAATATCATGTCCGGCATACTCCCTGTGACTGAATGTGTGGGGCATTGTAAGTATGAAAATCTTGGTTCAAGTCATCCATGTCAAAACTATCAATCAAATTGTATCGGACGTTTAAAACTAGATCCTCCTTCATTATTTCAATATAAAAAAAAAGTCAGAACCGATTATTTCAGAAATGGTTAAGAATCAAACTAAAACATAATAATATGGGTTTATTTCTCTTATTTTCACCGTATGAACACATTCCCAAAATATTGACCTTCCTTTCCCAAACACCCTGTATATTTATATATTATTTTTTAACAATATTACAAACAGTTTTTTCTAAATAACTTTTAATTGACTTAATAGAAACGTCTCCAACACATTTAAATAATTAATGTAATTTCTGTCACAGCATATCTGTAGTAGTTTATTATAAATGTGTTTCTAATTTTATTCAAATCATTCTTTTATTATCATAAAATATGTCAAACCCGTGTCAACGTCAAAAAGCTTTTTCCGAGCAATGCTAAAATGTTTAGACTAATCCAATTATGGGATTTTGCAGGTAATAAAATAAATTAAAGGTATTCAGCTGTTGTTAAAAGGAAATTACAAGAAAAATGTATTCTTAATAGAACTAACCAAACTGTTTCCCTTTAAATAAGAAAAGTTAGAATACTTCTAAAACTTTTAGACAACCGAATTTAAAGCTATTAAGGAACGAATAAATTTTATTGACTCACAGAAATGTTTTGGGAAAGTTTTAAGAAATAGATCTACGAAAGTTTCCCGAATTTAAATTAGTAAAAAAATTAAAAATATTATTAGAAAAGGCTATGAAAAACATAACCTTTGTAATACTTCTTCTTATTATACATATACATACAGTATAGTAAATGGTCAATTGATTGATTCTAGCAAGCTTCTGATTTCCTATTCGGAAACAAGTGGTGATGTTTGGCCAAGATCTAAGAACTTCTAAGATTGTCTCATACGATGCTGACCTACCTCAACGCCTCGCGATAGTGCTACATCATAAGGCGGTCGGAGCGATTGTCACGCATCGTCGAACTCCGTTCTATACTCGCGATAATTTGTTTTAAACCTTTATCGCGTTTTAAAATGAATAAAATCGGTTTTATTAAACATTCACAACCTTAGTGAAACATGGAGCGTTCAACGCCAATTTCCACTCTGGCTTCTGCACATGCGCCAGCAGTGCGTAGCTGTTTTTTGAATTGAAAAAAATATCAAAGAACGGCTGGAAAACAGCACAAAGCAGCTCAAAAACAGCAAAAGACACCTGAAAACCAGCAAAAAGCAGCTCAAAAACAGTTCAGAAACAGCAAAAACAGCTCAAAAATAGCAAAAGCAGCGATAAACAGCTACGCATTGCGCATGCGCAGAAGCCAGGGTGGAAATTGGCGTTGAACTCTCCATCTTTCACTGCTAACCTGCGCTTTTCTTGAAAAAAAAAATGCAGGTGAAAGAATTCGGTTGTCTCTTGCCAAATTTGTTTATAACAAGCACTCAAAGTGGACAGAAATCACGGTTTCGAAATTTAATAAAAATAGAAAAAAGAAAAGCATAAAGTCTTTCTCCACAATATTTTATTAGAAAAACTAGGCAAACCTAGAATAATTCATAATAATTAAATTCCACATGTTTCGAGTGTAGAAACACTCATCATCACTCATCAGGAAAACAAAGTGAATGGTACAATGTTGATATTGTTAGCAAAAGAGAAAATAATAGTTGGATTAAGCCGTAATGGAGCTTTTAAAGGTTTTCAAGAGGTGTAAAAAATTAAATAGTCAAAAACCGACAATCAAGGCTTCAGCATACTGGAAAGTCAGGAGTTAGTGCAAAGGCCCTGTCTTGGGCAGAAAAATGAAGAGTGTAAAAGAAAAATTAGGGAGTTTTAACAAACTTTGTGGAAAGCATTTGTTAAGTAGTGAAAAATCTTAAGTCTTATTCAGCTTTGTTAGAGACATGTAAAAGTATTGAAATAAGAGGAAAAGAAAAAATTGTTTTTCATTAAAGTCAAAGCATCATTTAGCTTGAAGTAAAATACTGTTGGGGTACCAGGCTTTTTACGGCCCAGTTACCCCGGCAGGACTTTTATGAAAAACTATTTTTTCTTTTCCTCTTATTGCAATACTTTGACAAATCAAATCAAATCAAATCAAATCTTTATTGCATGCATTACAAAATCTTTTGTTTGCACAAGTCAATCTACAATAATATCTAAAACTATAATAATTTTTAATTAAATGTATCACAGTTCAAAAAATTTAAAGTAAAGTTAAAGTTACATTACATATTATACTACAACTATCACCATCTAATCACATAAAAGATAAAAAAATAAAAGACAAGAAATATTTTTTTATAGTAGTTACCTACATTAGCAGACCTTTTTTCTAAAATGTACACACATACATAATACCTATATCACAATTTAAATGACATGTCTGTCTCTAACAAAGCTGAATATAACATAATATTTTTCACTACTTAACAAATGTTTTCCACAAAGTCTGTTAAAACTCCCTACTTTTTCTTTCATAAACTTAATTTTTCCGCCCAAGACAGGGCCTTTGCACTAACCCCTGACTTTCCAGTATGCTGAAGTCTTGATTGTCAGTTTTTTACTATTCAATTTTTTTACCTCTTGTACACCATTAAAAGCTTCATTACGGCTCAATCCCACTATTATTTTTTCTATGGCTAACAACATTAGCATTGTACCATTCACTTTGTTTTCCTGATGATAAGTGTTTCTACACTCGAAACATGTCGAATTTAATTATTATGAATTATTCTAGGTTCGCCTAGTTTTTCTACTAAATATTATGGAGAAAGACTTTGTGCTTTTCTTTTTTCTATACATTTAACTCCACTTTGAGTATGGACTACTTCTTCAAAATTTAATAAAAATGTTTATTGTCTTTGTTGCTTGTCTTTGGAATATCGAGAAATACGCTTTATTTTATGTGTTGTGATTTAAGACAGTGCCCATATTGTACTAAATTTAATAATTCGGTTCAGTTTTTTTTTGTTCTTTTATAGATTTTTTTTATGACCAAACCTGTTTCAATTATTACCGGCCGCCACTGGTTCATATCTAGAAAAAATAGCAATAAAGAAACGGAAAATATATTAAGAGAAACGCTTTTTAAAGAGCCTGCAAAAGCTTAAAATTGTAAGAGTCCACAGTGTTACACAAGGAGTAAAAATCTCTAAAAATTTTAATGTTTTCTTAAAGATTCGGAACGTAAAGACATTTTTCCTACGCAAGACCTGTCACTAAAAATCTGGCCCAATTTCCATGACGAAGAGACAAAGGCGTTTCGAAAAAAATAGAACGTTGATAAATCACGAGGTCTTAATGTTACATTTTCCGCTGTGGTCTTTAATGACGGGGGTCCGACAGATTCGTATTAATATTTTTCCAACTAGGGAGCTTTCTTTATAATATGGCTTTCCGTTGCTTTTGTCAGAATGGCCGGAGCCGATTTATCAAAAAAATATTAAATTTAACCTACTCTAGCACTACGAGGTGAGATCCTTTAGAATAAATATGTACAGGGTGTACAACTAAAAAGGAACGCCTGCTGTATCCTGGAACGTTTACCGTAGGGCTCGCGGAAAAAAATATTTATTGCAAAAGTGACTAAGGGAAATTGCTGGAAAATATTTTTAAGTTTCTAGGTTCTGGCTCTGTTGCCACTATATTAATATTGAAAAATGTACAAAAAAGTAATAAATAATTTTAGATAACAAGAACAACTTACCTAATTATTAAATAATAGTAATATTGCGTCGAGAAGATGTTTTTGTTTCACTACGAGTAGATTTATTTGATCGATCAAAAGTAATATTCTATTATACAAATTATTATCTTCTGCGTTTAAATTACAGGATTGACTATCATCTTCTGAAGTCTCAAAATTTAGTAAGCTTAAGAAAGTCACATGCTATCTGGGTAACTTCGTTACTTTCACAATGTATGTCCCTTAGAATATGCAGTGCTTACAGGACAGTGTCTGCAGAAGGAGCAGCAGTCATCGCCGGAGTAGCTCCCATTGAACTACTAATAAGGGAAAGAAGGGAAAAATACATGGGAATACCAAAAGACGTAGCAACCACAAATTTAATAAATAGATGGCAGAACAAATGGGATAACGGAATTTACGGCAGATGGACCCATAGATTGATTCCCGATATCCAGCGGTGGAAAAATAGGCCTTTCGGTGAGGTTGATTATTTTCTAACTCAAGCTCTTTCGGGACATGGCTGTTTTCAGAAATACCTGTATGATAGGAAAAGATCCAACACAAGCAATTGTTTCTACTGCAATCAAGAAGATGATGCAGAGCATACGCTATTTATATGCCCCAGATGGCAGGAAGAAAGAACAACCTTCCTACATGAAATGGGAATAACCTTTACTGCAAGGAATATGATGGATAGCCTAGTGGAAGGAGAAGAAACATGGAGAAAAACTTACAAAACAGTTAGAAATATGTTAGAGACTAAAGAAAGAGAGAGCCGAGGCTAAACACCAAACATCAAGTTAAAGAATAGGCAGCTACCCACATTGAAGCAATGCGAAAGCGGATTCTGGTGTGGCGAGCGTAGGTGAGGGGAATTTTTTTAGTCGGTAGAAATCCGACACTACCCAGCCACTAGAACACCTTGGCTTGAGGGTGTCTTTCGAAGATTTTTTTACCCCTCTGGAAAAAAAAAAAAGATATCAATCGAAAACCGGATAAAAATACAAATTAATACGACACCTACACGCGAACTAGTCGCGCGTAAATTACATACTAAACCATGGCTAACCTCAAAACAGTCACGTGACACATGGATCTTCAAGCAGTGTTGTCGATGTTTCTGTTTCACGGCTTCTTTTAAGGTGGTTGTGTCAGTAGTCTATATCTTTTATTAAATACCCCGGTATCTAAGAAACTAGTTAAAGCAGTTTTATGGAGCGGCGCTGTAAGATTCCTAATGACGTCCTAAAGTTTTTCTTCTTTGGATAATGGAAACTAATTTAGTTTCGGTTTTTGCTTGATGTTTTACACTGAAAATACTCTGGAGAGTAAGTGTTGCAAAGTAACACTGGTTTATAAAAAAAAGGGTAATAGTACTAATACTAAGTGAGCAATGCGGATAATAGAGGTAATTATTTTGAAGGAAAATAGTGGATCTTTTTTAGGGTTGAGATAAAAGATAATTCAATATTAAGTACATTTAGTTTATTATTTATGCCTGGAAAGTTTAGGTTTAAGTTTTCTTAAACTTACAAATCCTGATATAAAAACTAAATGCAGAAAAATATTTATTATTTATTTATTTATATATAGTGCCTCGGCTGCTTGTGGCCATTGGCACGTCTACAAAACTGTATATATACATACTATAATTTATGGAATAAAAGGTGAACACCTAGTGAGAATATGGTACATTAGAAGTGAGAAAAAAAAGCTTATATAGAATTGTATATGTTAATGTCTTTTAAGAATTTTATCACATTTTGATATTGACTGGGTGAACCTAGAGTTTCTATATAAAATATTTGTAAATAGCGCTTCGCTATAATAAGCGGGAACGAGACCTTCTGGGATTTAATGATTTAAGGGGGGGAATAAAAAAAAACTGCCTCCTTGTGTATTTAGATTTTGAAAAATATATACTCAGAAAATATGATCAATCGTTTCTCAAAATCAAAACATAAATTGCATTTTGTATTATAATAATTATTCATAAAAAGTTATACAGTATGACCAGTAAAGTCCGTATCATATGGAATTTTTTTTATTAATAGCTTTATTCGAAATTTGACTTTGGCATCAAGTTCTGCTTCGATCGAGATGAAAATTAAGCAAAAAAAAAGTAGTCACGTGATTCACATTATCTGTCAAATTTAAATTTTTTTCAAAATTGGGGTTATTTCTAAAAGTATCGAAAAAACTTATTAAAAAAAGTTTTTTTAAATGCAATTTCTAGCCCACTTGCATAATTTCAGCTGCATAAGATGATTTTGATTTGTTACCCATATTTTGTAAATTGCACCACTTTTGCAAACTAAGACTTAACGCAACCTACATAAAACTTCTTAGTTGTGACAATGCTTTATTTCAAAAACATTTTCTTTAAAGTAGCGGCATATAAAATGTGTGTTTTTCTACAAAATCAAAATTGGACTATTAAAATTTGGTCGCATGTGATGCAAAGTTTATTTGTTTTTGGCCCTGTATAAGGTAACTTCACAAAATAAGTATTTTTTAAAACGTTGTTTGTGTCTGAAAGTAATACACCTTAATATTAAGACAAAAAAGAACATAGTGTAGTGTCATCAGTAAAGTGTTCATTAAGTGGAAAATAAATTTTAGTGGTGGGTAAAATATCAAAATTTTATTAATATTAAACCGGAACAACTATATTTCCTGCTTTCGAGTAACATCCGGTTTAACCGGAAGTTGATTTTTTTGGGAAGATAATAAAAATTAAAGATAGGGACATGTAAGCCGTTTTGCTCTAAGACGTACTGTTAGAAAGCTAGAAGCTGTCAAAGTTCAAAAATGTCACTTTTCAAGAGTCAATATCTCGGAAACTATAAAGTATAGACTAATAATGTATTTAATAAAAAATAATTATAATTTTATGTGGAATTTAAAAATGAAAAAATATACAGGGTGTTCCATTTGAAAAAAGTACATTTTTTATTGTTCCGCTTTTTTGAGCCACCCTATAGAGTTAAAAATAATTTTACGTTATAAGTCACTTACTGCCCTTCAACTTTTGTATTAATATTTTTAATGTATTTGAAATAGTAACGGAGCTATTGTACTTTGCCACACTAAAGGGCCACCCTGTATTGATAAACATGCGGCGAGGCGTATTAAAACTGTTTTTGATGGTCCATTTAATTTGATAACGTCTGTTGCAGGAATCAAAATTTATATAAAATGTACATATATGGCGTGAAAAATAAAATATATTTAAAATTTAAATAAGCAATGGCACAAATCACTGCATAGCTATAGTAGTTATCTCGTTAGCTTGTAATGGCCGCCGGTATCATAATATGTGAAATATATTTGTCAACCTGTAATTTAAAAGTCTCTCATTCAAAGAACACTCACAAAGTAGGTATTCACTTCAGTAATTCAGTAATATTTTGAATTTCGTTTCGGTTGAACGTTGTACCGCGCATTTTCGAATTATTTTACGTATTTTTTATTTTATGTCGTTATGCCGCAATTATTTTAAATGGTTTGTTTTTATTAATATAAAAAAAAATAATATAGGAGTTCCTCAAGGAAGTATACTAGGTCCAATATTATTTATTTTATACATCAACGATATGCCTTTAGTTTTAAAAAGTATAGGTTGTTCCTGATGACGCCTTAATTTACAATAATGTTTTAAATATTTTTGATGGTCTAAATACTCCAAATTCTGAGATAAATATATTATTAAATTGGCTAAAAGTAAATAAAATAAAATAAAATAAAATATTTCAAAAACTAAGTGTATGGTTACGGGTAATAATTTAAATTGTCAAAATATAAAAGTTGCAATTGATGGTGAAAAATTGAAAATAGTAAACAGTTTTAAATACTTAGGAATAATTATTGATTTAAAATTAAATTTTTTAAATTATTTTTATAGTATCATAATGGAAGATTGTGAAAAGTAAGTTATTTTAAAATAATCAGTTCTAATTTAAGTCTGTTTTCTAAAGAAAACTGTATTTAATACTATTATATTACCAAATTTGTCATTATTGTTCTTTTGTTTTATATTGTGCTAGTGAGGAAATATTTGATAAATTACTAATTTTATAAAATAAGGCAATGTGGATTATTTTTAATTGTGACAAAGATACGAAAATAAATTTTATGTTGAAAAATTTTTGTTCTTTTAATTATGACCATCATAATTATAAAACATGAACTAATTAAAATTTTTATGTAGATAGAGTGTCTAAAACATTAACCTAAATAAGTCTATTTTTCATAAAGGTTTGATATAATATAATAATTTGGAAAATTCTATTAAATCTCAAATATCTTTAAAACTACCTATTTAAAAAAACTTTAAAATTACATTTAATTAAAAAACAAAATGATACGAAAAAGTAATATTTGACACAAATTGCAAAATTTTTTACTTTTCTGTCTGTTTTTGTTAAAAGAACGTTGCGTTTTAAAATTTAAAAATAAATCTATAAAAATTTGTTAAAAAAATGTAAGTACCTATTAAAAAGTATTTAATTGTAGCTTCTTGCTAAATAAAACACTACTACTACCGTGCGACCTTGATAATTCGGACCTTCAGTAAACAGGTTTCTTCGGTAATTCGGCCAAGACTTATATACATAGACTGTACTAAACTATTCAGCTTCAGTAATCAGAATTATTTACTAATTCGGATCACCGCGGTTTTAATTAGTCCGGATTATCGAGGTCTCACTGTACTACTACTACACAATAATCAATTTTTTTTACATATTAAGATTAAACCCTGGAATTTTTCGTTCAAAAAAAAATCTAATATACCTAGGTCCACAGAACCAGACATCCGAGCGCCATTTATATTTATGAACTATTTTTCTAAATGGGACAGAAGGTATGAATAAATTTCAGAAGAGGTATATGCGTGAGATCTTGTGTTTTCTGATTTAAATAATTTTTCACAGAAATAAAGGTATTTATTTGCTCTGGTATATAAGCAGTATTTAAATTTATCTTGGGAATAGTGTTATTTGTGTTATGTCCAGGGGCGGCTCGTGGTATTTGAAAGTGGTGAGGCACAGTTGAAATTTTAGATTTGCAAGGTTAGATTTTAAAGTTAAGGCAAGTTTTTTAAATCGCTATAGCACATTTTGACCAAACTTTGTCGGTATTATTTGTTGCAAACAGAATACACGGCCAGCAACATAATTTGTTTAACGTTACACTACCAGTAAGCCAGTCGTACTTTTCGTACCAAGTGTTTTGAAAGCTCTCATTTGATTTCCCCACCCCACCGATAGTAACAAGACGTTTACTCAAATCTGGAACAGGTCGCTTTACTTCTTTTACTGTGTACAATTATTTATCTTCACAGGAATTACTTGAAAAATTCTGCTCATTTACTAAAAAAATAACAAGATCACAAAAGTAGGATTGCGAATGTTTACATTTACCTGGGGAAGGTCCCGCTGAATCCATTTTTCGCTAATAAGCACAAAACATAAATAAACTAATAAGTAATAAAAGTAATGTAATATTAATATTTTAGAAAAATCACTGCCCACTGTTGGAAAAAAAAGCAAAACAAAAATCAGTACGGAAAACCACAAAAGTATTTACTGAAAACTATAGTAAAATACAATGCACTATGCACTCTCTCTAAACTTTCAATAGGCAACATGTTAATCTAATAATAGCATTTCTCCAAATATCGTTTCGCGGCGTTCATCTTTATAGATTAGATTAGTCCCCTCGCATTCGCAATAAATTTACGTAGAGAGTTGAGGCTAGCCTCAAAAGAATGTTTTCGATGATTCGACTGGACTATTACGGATATCATACATCACATTAGATATTTTCACTAATACAGTAGACAAGGAAGCGGAAGGCCAGGCCTCTAACCATATACGACCGCATGCAGAAATGAGATGGATGATAGATGATATTTCTAGCGAAACGCATTAAGATTGACGGCATTAATTCTAATGGATATAAAATATTTATGCAAAAGTAAAGTAATATAAATTTGTAATTTATTTAATTTGCAAAATTATTGCCTCATAGGAGAAGCCGCCACTGGTTATGTCAGGAAATAAACATCTAAAACTACGACTTTCTATATAAGATGACTGAGATATGAAGAATATTTAGTTGTAACAGCACTTTTTTCGCGTGTTTCAAATATTTTTATCTAATTAATAAAATCATAAAGAATAATAATAAATGACAGCAACAAAATACAGTTTTTTAATAATTAAAATAAATCATTTTCGCAAGAATCATTAGTATCAGATTCGCCCAATTTAATAATAAGGGGAAGAGTATCTGAAGCATCGATAAATCTTTCCCGTTTCCACACATCATTTATAATTTTATTAGTGTGTGTTACCTAATTTTTCCATTTTTCCACTATTACATTTTTTATGACTTCATTCTACAGACCCAAAATTACGTCATTTATTACAGGATGCATAGAACTTATTTTTGCATCATAATAGCGCTTACATTCAGACCAAACCATTTCAATAGAATTAAAGTGGCAATGATATGGAGGAAGTTTTAAAAGTCGATGTCCATGTTGCAATGCTAGTTCGTTTAACCTATTAAAATAAAATTACTTGTAACGTTTGGGTGGGATAAGCTTTTTTTAAGCCACTAATTGTTCTAACCAGGCAATAAGCAATTTTTTTGACCAACTTGTATTTATAATTTTTTCAATTAGCCCCGAATAATAGGTGACGTTATCCATGAGAATCAGCGACGCCGACGGTTCTTCCAAGTTTGGAAACAATTTTTCTTCAAACCATTTTTCAAAGTTTTTACTTTTTATCGAATGATGATAATCACCAGACTTCAGTCCAGAATTATTCACAAATCCATTTTATGAACCAGTATGTAGAATAATATACCGTACACCCTCTGACGATTTTTTAAACTGTTTGAAGAGTATCATCTTGCCAACTTTGCCTAAAAGCACTTTTACTATATATTCACGTTTCATCCAGAAAACAGGTTTTAAGGGAAATTAAGAGATGTCGTTATTCTTAAATTCTCTTTAAAATACTACTCGTTTTTGGACTGTATGGGGTTGCTCTATTAAAAAATGCCTGTCTGATACAATACATTTAGGCCATTTAAATTTAAATTCTTGTAAACAGTCCGCTAATGAACCAGTGGATATTTCAAGAATATCAATGATTTTAAGGTTTAGTCGTATTGAGCGAATGGTAACGTATTTACCTGCTCTTTCTAGACATCCAATAAATACTTTCGCTCTTATAGTATGTTCATGAATTTCGTGTTGTCAACCATGGGATGACAAAATAGCTACATTATTGCGATTCTTAAAATCTACATCCTTCTCTATCCCCTTTGCCTTAAATCGTTGGATTGGCAAACATGAAACTACCAAAGCGTCAGAAACTTCCTAAAACAAATGGGTATTTATAAAAACATTGCCATATATTTTTCATGTTTTCACAATTCCTGCTTTATTCCCAACTAGCAATTTTAGTCGCCGCTACGTAACCCCGACTACGTAACCTCGACTACATAAATAACTTTAAAGTTGCTGTTACTAGTATCGGGAACCGTTCAGGCACCGTTTCTTCACCACGTTGTTACCAAAATGGGGAAAGATTTTGCAGTAACGTTTACGTGCCTGTATCGTTACCGGAACTATAAAATTTACGTTGCGAGACCGTTTCAGGAACGTCGCGAAACCGTAAATGTATGGTAATTTCAACCAAAATGGGACTTTTACCCATCATGCCTTTTAAACCTTGAAGATATTTATTTGGTCTCTCTTTCTTTCAACTAAAATAATGTATCTTGTGTTTGCGTCTCTGAATAATATACTTTATCAACTTCACAATATGTCCATTAATTTATATTTTTTGTTTACCCAATCATTTAAAATAATATATCAATATTTAGACTTTGATTTTTCGTAAAACATAAACGCATAAAATTTTTCTGTGAAAATTAATTATGATAAATATGAAAATAACAACGCCCACTCAAAATAAAGCCGCATGAAGAAAAAAATACTTAAAATAGAAGAAATACTAAAATATAAAAATGTTTATTTTAAGGAGTTAGCAGTTTTAAAAGGTCTCTAATAATTAGAAACCATAAAAACTAAAGGTTTTTGTTATTAAACAGATAATATAGGACGTATATTGTGTACTTTTACGCAAATTAAAATGTTTCCAAAAATGGCGTCCCAATTTTTCTATAAAACATGGCGGAAGTAGCGAGTTCACAAAAAATTTTACTTTAAAGTTCATTTTACTCTATAGTAGAATTTGTTACCTAAAAATTACTTTATCGTAAGAAAACACAGAAACGCTTATGAATCGGTTACTTTACAATGTTACATAGAAGTGGCTAACTGTATGGTATTTTTATTGTCCCTATGTGGTTGTGGATACCTTTAAAAACACTTTGTAGTCACGCCGACTTAAAAGTCACATTTTTGTCGTTATGGCGACAATTATTTTTTACTTTAAAGTTTTGGTGTTATACACGTAGCTAAACCTTGACGCGACACGGTTCTAGCAACCCTGAAACTTACCACAAAGTAATGGCCCTATATGGTCACAAAATCAGGTAGGTGTTACGCAAATGCCACTAATTTTTCGAACTTACTAGAGGCTTAAACTTCATAGTAAGTTATTTGGTATCAATTACTATTTTTTTACCTAAACATAGTAACAGTGTCAATCAGTGAGAGTTTCTATAACTTTGATGCTAGTTGGGTTATATCTACTTACCTCGTAAACTGCGTTAAAGGGTAAAATACTCTTTCCGGCATCACTTTCTCTTTGAAAACAATCAAATAATTTTAAAATTAACGTTTGCCCTTTTTCACAATACCGTGACATTTTTGAAATAATGGTGATTAAAAATATCTTTTTCAAAAATGACAATGCAACTTTCTTGACTGGTAAAATTATACGATATTAATTATTGACGCAAATTTACAATCTCACCTAGTTCACGAATGTTAAAAGATAAGCACTAGTCGTGACGTATGGGTCAGCGGTCATTGAACAGACTTTATCTATTGCAAATTGAGTCTGTCGTTCTACAAGCTATCTAAAAATGGACCATTAACCAAATTCGTTAATAACCACCTCAAATTACATAACTTTACTCCGGATATTAAAAAAAAAACGGGGGCGAAAATACATAAAAAGTCATTACAAAGGGCGATAGCTAAGCCCAGTCTAAACAAGAATTAATTGAGGATCAAGAATTGAGTGATGTTTATGTAGATTAGAGCGGATTCCATACTTTTAAGCCATTTATCAATTTTTATCACTTTTTGGCCTGTTAAACAATATGAGTAAAATAAATGTTTGCTCTCATATCATCTGTTTTATTAAATTTGGGTTATAACTGTTGGTATAGATATTAATGATTCTGGTGCCAACGAGTGTAACGGGCATAAAAATCGTCGTGTTGGGTCATCGGCGAAAAATATAACTAGGTTTGTAAGGTATTATTGCGACAAAAATACACTGTTCTCAGAAAAAACCTTTTATTCTTTATAAGAATTCACATACTCTTTATACAACTGTTTAATACTATATGTGACAGCGACGCGCTTTTCTACTGTAAGACAACGAAAATTGCTAGACCGTTGTGTTGTGATAATATCACGGTAATTTAGACAATCGGAAATAGGAGTTCATACTACCATAGAATGGTTTATAGCCATTATTGCTCTGAATACTCACAGTAATTCTTAAGTTTTATTGGGGGTGTAATCTTGTTTTATATACTTTATTAGTTCCGACTGGCATGTACTTAACTCTAAAAATCAGTACTGTAGTACTCAAAAATTTAAATAGCTTCTAGTGCGATATTGTTCTTATCGTTTAGCAATGCATGTGATTATCAATTATGCAACATGGTTTACTGAGATGGTAAATTCGTCCATAAGTTATAAATTCCAATACTAATGATGGGTTGTGCGAAATAAGAATATTCTATTGCTTTATCTTACAGCAAAGTTTAAAAAAATGTAATACAAAGTAAAAATAAATTAATTAAAACAGGTAATGGGACGTTTTAACGCAGCCGGTTTGACGCAGCCGGTCCGACGCGGCCGTTTCGACGCGAGGACGTTTCGACGCCGGTCATTTTGACGCCGAGTCGTTTTGACGCCAAGGATAATTTTTAATAATTTTAATTTTTTTACATTTTATTTAGGATTTTATTGTTATTTTTGAGGTAGGTAACTCATTAATATTTCCATAATCCCTAACTGTTAATGTTATCATTATCATCAAATTTCTATGAAAAGAAATAAAGAATTAAATTATGTTAATCTCATTCTGGAAAATCATCATTTAAATACCACATATTAATAAGAATTTGGGATTAAGAAATGGTAATCTAGTTCAGGTAGGTAGTTAATTAACCCATTTTAGGTAGGTACCTCAAGGGTATAAAGACTAATTTTTCTTTTCATATCCTCAGTATAAAACAAGTTCTTGTTCTTAATCATTGTGTCCTGAATTGTTCTATTTTACTTAATTTTATTTTCTACAACATGGAAATTACAAGCAAAAGGGGAAGACGTAAATTCTCAGACGGTGGTTTTTTGTACGTTTTTGATAAAACAAGTTCATGCAATTCAAAAAAGTTTTGGAGATGTGACCATACCATTGAAGGACAACAACGCTGCAAGGCCAGGATTCATACCCAGGACGACGTGGTTATTAAAAAAATTAACGAGCATTGCCACGGAAGTTCCGCTGCACATGTGGAGGCTGCAGTTATCAAAACATCAATAAAGAGAAGGTGTGAAGAAACGATGGAATCCACGGCTACAATAATAAATCACTGTGCATCAGGAATCTCTTTAGGTGCAAAAGCTGCATTGCCGAATCACACCGCCATGAAGAAAATGATTAGAAGGAAGAGAAACCAAATCGACCTTGCACCACCTACCCCAGTTAGTCGTGAAGAACTCGTCATACCAGAAAAATATAAAGTTTATGCAAGTGCAAACAATGTTGAGGAACAGTTTCTCTTGAGTGACAGTGGACCGGATCCGAACAGAATTTTACTTTTTGGGCGCAAACAGAACCTGAAAGTAAGTATTACAACAATAATAGGTTATTTATCTTCGAAAATTATTTTTTCGAAAAAAAAAATATTTTTCAAAAATTT
The DNA here is from genome assembly GCA_963969555.1 of Polydrusus pterygomalis. Lineage (NCBI taxonomy): Eukaryota > Metazoa > Arthropoda > Insecta > Coleoptera > Curculionidae > Polydrusus > Polydrusus pterygomalis. Next base: position 17,879,511 of record OZ018383.1, read on the forward strand.
AATTTTAGAAAAATTCGTATTATATTATGTTTGCTAAAACAATTTCAATTTTCATGGGAATTATATGTTGTTTTCTTTACAGATTTTGAAGGACTCAAAACATTGGTTTGTTAATGGAACATTTAAACCAACTCCCTCAATTTTCTATCAGACCTACGTTATAATGGCTAAACAATTTGGGGGAGTTCATCCTGTTATTTATGCCCTCCTGCCCAACAAACAGCAAGCTACATATGCCAGAATGATTGGTTTGGTCAAAGATCTCCAGCCAGGTGCAAGCCCGGAAAAAATTTCGTGCGACTTTGAACTAGGTGCCATAAATGCATTCAAAGAAGCTTTTCCAAATGCAGAGCTGCTAGGTTGTTTTTTCCATTTAGTAAAAAACATGAAGAAGCATTTGGCGCACATGAATTTGCTGTCTCGATACAATACAGATGCTGATTTCAGTCTTCAAGCCCGTATGGTGACTTCTTTGGCATTTGTTCCTGAAGGGGACTTGGATGATGCAATCGACCACTTGTTCGATGAGCTGCCTAATGAGTTGCACCCTCTACTAGAATGGTTTGAGGACTCATACTTAGGTCGTCCTCAACGACGGGGTAGAAGAAGCCGCAATGCGCTATTTCCGCCTACACTTTGGTCTGTTTACAATCGCGTTTTGGATGGCACAGACAGAACAAATAATCACGCCGAAGCTGCACACAGACGATTACAAAACGAAATGTCCATGGACCATCCAACGATCTGGAAATACATTGATGCTCTTAAGAAGATACAGTCAGGAAGGGATTTGTACTACGAGCAATTACTTTCGGGTCAACAGCCGCCAACTAAATTAAAAAAGTATCGCGACTGTGACGAGAGGATAATATTAATAGTTAGGGATTATAGAAATAGGAATATTACTGAGTATTTAAGAGCAATATCGCATAATTATGTTATGAATGCATAATAATTATTTAGATAAATAAACTGTCAAGTACTATATTTTTTTCTGTATTATTTATTACTTACCTACCTACAAAAATAAAAAAATCCTACATAAAATTAAAAACTAAGTTACATATTTTTCACGTTAAAACGGCCAGTGTCGAAACGTCCTAGCGTCGAAACTTCCTCGCGTCGAAACGGCCGCGTCAAACCGGCCGCGTCAAACCGGCCGCGTCATAACGTCCTAGACCGTGGTACGATCAATTAAATTCAACTTCAGATAGGACAGCTAGAAAACTCCGAACAACGATGTGACCTGCGCAACAAAAATGTTAAAACTAAGAAAACAGCGCGCGCCGATTGCCGATCGCTACGAAACCCCAGCGACGTCTTGTGGATTATAGGTTCTAACGGATACAATTCGTTTGTGGGAACGCTGTTCTGCTTCCCTCATTATAGAGAAAGTACTTTACTGGGGACAAAATGCGTCGCATCGAGAAGACAATCTATTTCTCAACAAAATTGCTGCATTAAAAGTAGTTCATTATTCAACAAGACTGTCCTGCTAATGGAACTGATTACTACCAATAAAAACACTGTTCTAACAAATCTGGAATTGATATAACACTAAAGCGGGTTTGATACACTAGCAATTTATTTAATATGGGTTAATAAAAAATAAGCTATCAATAGAAACTATGTCTTAGCAACCCTGTTGTATTAGATCATTTTTCTCAGTGTGGTAGAATAAAAATATATTGCTCTTATACCGATATGAAAATATTTTGAAAAGGTAAGTGTTATCTATGATTCTACCTTGGTATACGTTATTAAGTGCTCCACTCACTATGAGACCTGACTCGAGGCACGTTGCGAGGCGATGACTCGCACGAAACGGTATCACGTCTCAAGAGACCCTACACCTTGAAACAGTATCAGTATCAGGCATACGCGAGTTTGTGGAGGTTGTATAATAAAATGTCATTCCACAATCTTTCGAAGGTAAAAAATTGCAGTTGGTGTCACCGTAGGTTTAGTAGTTTTTGAAGATAAACAGAAAAAAAAAAGAAAATAGTCAAAGAATTGGTTTCTTGAAAGAAAAAAGTTTTCTCACATACCACTCTTAAAAGAATTGCAGCAAAATGAACCCAAAAAAATACCAAAGGTTAGGTACATAAACATCATCAGCTTGTGAACCTGTAGACTCTAGTAGACTAGAATTCTTAACTTTTTCAGCTCCCTTCTAAAAGCGCAGAGCACATTGTGTATTTTTTTCGAGACAAAATCTCTATTGGCCACAGGATTTATTCATTTTTAAGGTTTCTAGTTATGTATGCTTTTGCTTTAACATTCCACAAATATGGGTAATTTCTAGTGATGGGAATAACCAAGTTATTTTAATAACCGACTACCGAAACTGGACCTGGGATATTGGTTTAATTATTTGCGAATGGATTACGAAACCTATTGTACTCAAAATTAGTAAACCCTCTAAAAAATTTGCACGCCACTAAATAATTTTTATGAAATATTTAAGTTTATCAAGAGAAATAATTAAACATTCTTTAAGTAAACTTTATTATCAGATAACCCTTTACCTTTTCCTTCATTGTCTAAAAGACAAAGTAGAATTAAAAGAAAACATTAAATATTATTACGTAAAAAGGGTATTTGAATGGAAAGCTAATGGTCTAGATAAAATTTTCTTTTGCCCGATGAAATCTGCTTTCAGCTTAAAAGGCTAATTAGAAATTAAGCAGAAAATGGACTTTTAGAAGTTAGCCTTCTGTAGGTACATATTATTTAAAAAAATTAGATCTATACATGGTGTCCTAAAAGATATAGTCAATAATTTGGGATTAACCATCATCTTCATCATGTTTTACCAATAGTACCTGTTTTTTCGTAAAATATGTCGGTTTTTTCTAATTTCACATTAAAAAATATAAATGTTAGCGTAAAAGCTGCTATTTTCAACCCACTATCCTCTTTTTCTGGCCACATTTCTTAAATATCGACGTTTTTAATAAAACAGTTGTATTCAACGTAGAAAGTTTACCAAAATATTTAAATTTCAAATTGGTATCTACAAAGGTTTCGAAAATATTTAGGAAGAACCATCTTCAGAGTACCCCCTTTAGGGGGCTGTAGCTTCATAGTAAGGGGATATATTCCTTAGGTTAGGTTAGGTTAGAGTGGCAGACCTCTGGCATTGACCAAACAATCACACGTAGTCCTATAAGGACCATTGTGGTATCACACGTGGTCCGCAGAACCTATCCGCATCAGCTCCTTATGGTTAACGCGACGTAGATCGTAGAAGATTCTTGACAACTCATTCAAACCATCCACTGCTATTAATAAACTTATTGAGTCAAACCAGTTGCAGGCTGCTCACTTCCTCCAGATCATTAAAGAATGGTTCGCCCAGGGCATTGCAAGGCTGGGACATTCACATAAGAAATGCTGAATACTTTCCTCGTCTTCTTCATCTCTGCAACTTCTGCAGAGGTCGTTAGTTGGTATTTGCGTATGTTCAGCGTATCTACCGAACAGGCAATGTCCGGTGACTACGGTAGTGATGTTTCTTAAGTCCTTCCGACTGTGTTTTAATAACACTGCGGTTTTCCTGCCGTCAAGTAGGGGCCACAATTTTCTGGAGGTGCTACAAGTTGCCAGCCCTGTCCATCTGCTTTGCGCAAGTTGTTTAGCTATCCGGTCTATCTCCTCTTTGACTGATCCCAGTGATGTAGCGACAGATATATTCCTTAATAATTATTAACCATACTTTTAGCACACTGTAGTGGCTACAACGATTGATTATGGTAAAATTGATATTTTTTCTAGCTTTTGTCGTCCAAAGTCAAAGCCAGATGCACTTTACCAATTTTATCTTAATTAACTTACAAGAAAATTTGTTGTTATCATCTTCACCTCGTATACATATACATACACCCAACATGACGACTTTTATGTCTTGAACTGGTGAGTAGATGTAGGAAGGGGAGTTCCAACACCATGGGCCCATAAGTTTACCATGGGACCTATCTTGCAAGAATACATCCACCGGCGTTATTAAGCTGTTTCTAAGCCCTTTTTGCTGTTTTTGAACCGTTTTTAGCCTTTAATTGTGCATTAGTCGTTTAAAGCCATTCATTAGCCGTTCAGTAGCTGTTCATTAGCCGTTTAATAGCTGTTTATTAGCCGTTCATGGCTGTTTATTAGCGGTTCATTACTCGTTCATTAGTTGTTTATAACCGTTTATTAGTTATTTATAGGCGTTCTAGAACGGCTATAAACGATTAATAAACTACTATAAACGACTAATGAACAGCTATAAACTACTTGGAACGACTTGGAACGACCAATGAACGGCTAATTAATGGCTAATGACGGGCTGGTGGATATACTTTTGCAAAATATTAGGTCCCACGTTAATCTTATGGGCCCAGCTGTTGGAACTAGGGCTGAGCGATATTGAAATTCCAATGTCAAATATAGATATTAAAAAAATATCGATAGAATCGATATATCGATAATATCGATAAATATCGATACTATCGATAAATATCGAAAATATTGAAAATATCGATAATATCGATAATTATCGATATTTTATTTTTCAAATATTGTTATTCGATATATCGATTATATATATTATCGATAAAACAGAAAAATATTTTATTATAAATATATCAATATTTTCTTATGTGCCCTGTAAAACCCATACCTTAATTTCAAGGGGAGATTCTTATTATGAAAATATAAAGAAAAAAGATTCAATTAAATATTGGTCCTTAAATGTGCTATAAGGAAGCTATGGCCGTCCGAGGGTTTTTGATTTAACATACCAATTATAGTTTATGAAATGATTTAAATAAATCCTTTTTTTCCTAAACTATTAGGCCAATAATTTTTTACATGAATACCTTTTTTGTATAAAAGAAAACTTTAAGATCATAATAATTAGGCATTAAAATAGCGGCCTGGCGTAGGGCTGGGCGATATTAAAATTACAATATTGAATATCGATATTAAAAAAAATATCGATATAGTCGATTTATCGATAATATCGAAAAATATCGATAAATCTCGAAAATATCGATAAATCGATAATATCGATAAATATCGGAAATATCGATAAATTGATAATATCGATATTTTATTTTTTAAATTTCGTTATTTGATATATCGATATATCGAATTTTTGCCCCGCCCTAGTTGGAACCCCCTTCCTATATCTGCTCTGATGAACAAAATTTCTGTCTCGCGTTTGTCATTTTGTTCGTCGACAAGTCTGTGGGTTACTATAAAAGCCATTTCATTTATATAAATTAAAAACATTAGCTAATCAACTAATTAGTTTAAAAGGCGTAACAGTTAGGTTAAAAATTTGATAAAACGAATACATTAAGGCGGTAAACAACCAAACCTTCAACGCCCAAAAGAAATTAAACGGCCACTAAAATTCTGCGCTTTTCTACATACAAGCACCATTTTAAGGTCGTTAAATACAAATTAAATAAAATAACGCGGCTCGGCGCAGAAAAATGAATTTTCTCCCCGGAAAAACCATTAGCTTTTATGTATATTTTTGGCTAAATAAAAACTCAGCTTTATAGCTGCAGCTAAAGTTAATAACTTACTTTAAAAATATCTTTTCAACGTATTTTCTGAAGCTGTTCTTTAAAGTACAAGTAGAAATGTTTTTTTTTTATTAAGATAATGATTTATAAAATATTTTCCGGTTTCTTGAACCTTATCATCTCTCCTATTGATGTGGAGGAGCGTTCTCTGAAGAGCGTAAATTTTGCGTAGTGTGCATAAGTATCTTTTTTCGAAAATCGATCGGAAATATTGACTTTTCTGATAACATTTTTGAAAGAAAAAGCCTATATTAACCTTGCACTAAGTCGTTGCTATACGCAACGTAAAATAATAGAAAATAATTAATTATGTATTGTAAGAAAACATTAATTCTGTTGGAAAATTAGCCCCAACACGGGTCAAATATTAATTTTTTCTAATAATTTATTCCTGATATTCATAGTTTGGTCTTAACCTTGACCAAGCCGCATAATGCTACCCCGCATCGGTTCCTTGTGGCCAAGCACGCTTGCTGAAAGTGTTGGTCAGGCTGGTCATCGAAAAACATGAGAGACGAGACGCGTCGGGAAGATGACGCAACCCCGCGTTGCCCAATTTACTTAAGCCTACACGCTTGTTGTGGGAAGTCACGTTTGTTTTAGCACTAATTTTTCACAAATTCGTAGTCGAGTAGTCACGTGTTAAAAATTTCATTATTTACGTTGTTACACAGCAAACAGTGTCTATGTCTTGTATTTTGGATACCTCTTTCCGATCGTGAAAGGGAATCAGGTGTTTTTTTTTTGTTGGACACCTGTCTCAGGTTGTTCATTTTTCTGCTTGTGAATTAAAATCGCTGTTCTTCAGCCAGTTCGTGAAGCAGCAAATCTAGGGCTGCCTGCCCAGCAGACTACGGTGTTTACGCAGCATACCCAAATGAAGGTACAAAGTAGCAGTATTATCATCGAAAGCATATCGGCTGCAGGCCTCAATGCTTGTTAACAAATTTCATATCTATCGTAATTCAACATTACTGATGATAAAAACTGTTTTTAAACCTCTACATTAAATTTTTTTTTTTGACCGCAATTTAATTATTTATATTTTACTAAAACTTTCAATTCGTTTTGTAGCAATTTTCGTTAACCATGACTGGGTATTTTTACCACACCTGTCATTACAATTTACGTTTTGTAGTTTAGCTTTCTTAACGCTTTTTGTCCGCTTGCGAGTCTACCATACCTTTATAGCTACCCCTAGGCTGAGTATATAGGGCAATTTGCGAAAAACTACAAATGCACTGTGTCATCTCAATTTTACTTGTTGTTATTATTCCAGTAATTTTAGCTTGGCATTTAGCCACCTAGTAAAACCCGCCTAACTAAAACCAATTTTTAAACCTTTGTTTTCTTTTATCTTGAACCACCCCATGGCAATACAGTAATGTTTGTTTCTCTGGCCAACCATTAAGTAAGTTGGTCAACTCTTTGGTACTACTGGAAAGACCATACAGTTTTTCTACAATTTATTTATAGTTAACAGTATTTGTAAACTACCAAAATGATTGAGAAGTTTTCTTTAAAATTAAAAAAATTAAAGAATTTCAACACATTATAAAATAAATTGTCAAATTATATATTTTTCTTCAAACGTCATTAAACCTGACATCTTTCTACAAGTTTTTAACGCTAGTTCTGCTTTTTTGTCAATAGGCGGTTGCTATTGGCAGCGGAAGAAATATACTTTGTACTACCGTTCTAAATAGCAGCGGAAGTGAAACTACGAATGTGTTCTCATGAATTTACAGTGAAGGGATAATCTTTAAGAAAACTATTTAAAGCTAGTTTTGTTGCATTATAAAAGTTATATTAACACGACTCTATTTTCATAGAGCCTTTTTAGATTTATTCGTCTCAAAACATAACGTCTTTCTAAACCAGAAAAATAGAATTTCAATGTTGAAATAATATGACAGCACCTGCAGAAACAAAAGACACTTTATTTTGGTTTGCTTTGCATATTAAGGCACCTGGAACAACGAATCCAATGGTAAAGAAACAAAAACTTTTAAGGATTATTTCTAGTGAGGTGTTAAATTGAATTAAATAGATATTGTATAAAATATTTCAAATTAATTCGATAATATTTAAATAATATTTTATTGTGTTAGGGTCACAGAACTAAAAAAAAATAAGTAGTATACTTTTTGCTAATACGAGTCGGTGTTGGGAAAAAAGGGAGTGATTTTTGGCATTTTTAGTAGTTGCAAACCTATCGGTTTTTGAGGATGATGATAGAAACTTGTTTTTAAGGGTTTGTTCCTAAAATTTGTTTAAAAATTATTCGTCGTCGTGTTTTTAATTCGAAAAGGAAGAGAACAACCATATTACCATAGCACTGATTTTTTGTTTGGGTGTAGTGATTTAGTTTTGTCTTTTTTGATATATTTTGGTGTATTTGGATGTGGGAACGCTTAGTGCTGACTATATTTGTATTTTTATTTATTTTTAACTTTTGGGCTGATCGGGGTTCAGTAGAGTAGCCTCTTTGGCTAGACTGCGCCTCGCATCTGCTTTACAAATTTTCTATGTACTATTTTGTAAATCAAGTATTGTTTGTTTGAATAAAAGGCATTTATTATTATTATTATTTTATTATTTTATTTATAAAAGGCCCCTTGCCGATTCCTTTAATAAAATCAAAATTATGTTCAAAATTATACCTCCAAAGTAATAAACCCAAGAAAATAAAGTGCTTGAAGTTTAAGGGGGATGCCCAAATTTTCTTTAATATGAGATTTTGTGACTGCGACCCCCATATTCAAGAAAAACTGTTTATGCATGAAAAATGACATAAACCAACAGCTGCCGGCTTCTCCGTCTTCATAAATCCTTGTTTTTTTTATATATTATATGAAAACGTTTTAAGGAAAATACCGTTCCTTTTGATAGTAGGCACCATGTGCAAGACCCTAAGAAAATTTTAAAGAGATTTATTGTGTGTAAAATTTTGCGCATGAAAAATTACCTTTAGTTTTAAGAGCGTGTTTTTGCTTTAGTAAAAAAGACAGATATCATTTAATTTCAAGATCTTTTTGCTGAAACGATTTCGTGTTTGCTAAGTCAATTCACAATGTAGCAATGTTAAGAGGCAGTTTTTTAATCGAATTATCACGAAAACAGAACCTTTATCTAAATCTATTTTTCGCAAAATTCATTAAATTTCATAATACATAAAAACTACAAAACTCATTGTTACAGATAAGTTATTAAAAGCGAATTTTGTGGCATATCGGACAAGTGTTTAACTGTTTTTTATATTGGAATACACAGGGATCCGAGCGCAATGGATACCTTGGGGCGGGTAGACCACGACGGCCGTTTCGTCCTTGTTAGGACTCTACGGGCAGCCATAACCCAAGCAATCCCGAACAGCGGTAAGATGCATTAAAAGCCTTTTTACAAAAGCTAAACAAATAGGTCATGTCTATTTTTACTCCTCCTTTTAAGTACCTACCGACATTTTTAAGAAAATGGATCGATTCAGCGTGCAAAGTTACCAACTTTCGTATTTTGACCTTTAATGGTTTCAAGAATATTCAGTAAAAACCATCTTCAGGGTCCTCTCAGAGGGCTGTAGCTCGGCATTGTGGGGACAAGGGGCATACCTTTATACAGTGTGAGTTTGTAACTTGAAATAAATTCAGTAACTCCAGCACCATTTGCTATTTGGAAAAATATTTTACTCTAGTAGAGGGAGAAGGGGCATTCTGCGCCAATTGGCGCAGGTTTCTTCTGCGCATGCGTCAACCGAGCGCAGGTTCAAAGCTGTTCATTAGCTGTTCATTAGCTGTTCATTAGCTGTTCATTAGCTGTCCATTAGCTGTTCATTAGCTGTTTATGAGTCGTTTATAGCCGATCTAGAACGGCTATAAAGAACGGCTTTGAATGGCTTTAAACGGCTTTAAGCGACTATTGAACGACCATTGAACAGCTAAGGAACATCTTTAAACAACTAATGAACGGCTTTGAACAGCTAATGAACAGCTTTGAACAGCTTATAACAGCTAATAAACAGCTTTGAACAGCTAATAAACAGCTTCAAACAGCTAATGAAGCTTTGAACAGCTATTGGACAGCTTTGAATAGATACTAAACAGCTTCGAACAGCTAATGATAAGCTTTGAACAGCTTTAAACCTGCGCACTGTTGACGCATGCGCAGAACGGACCTGCGAAAATTGGCGCAGAATTCCTTTTCTCCCTCTACTTACCCTGTAGACTTTATTTGGTTTAAGACATAGAAATCGATATTTCTTTGCTTTTTGGATTACATAATATTATAATAAACTACGTCTCAAAAATACTTCTTTAATTCTCTGCCACATTATAACATCTTAAGGCAACAAAAGGGTATAGGGTATTTAAAATTTATACATGCAAAAAGTTAATCGAAACCCAAAACTTCTATACAACCCTTAAAAAGCGCTACTGCAATATTTGTTAACCAAACTAAAGCTTTTCGCAAATATTTATATTTCATTTATATTTATGAAGTATTTTAAGGCCCACGAAAAATGAATATATTTCTACAAAAAGTTACGTGGAGCTTTATGTGTTTTTTTTAACGGTTTCATGATTTTATTTCTGGAAAAATTGTAAAGCTTCTGACCTTACCGGGGATTTTGTTATTTTCATTATATTGTTTAGGTTTATATTTTAATATAAAATACACTTCCTCGCGTTGTGGATATAAAAGGTTTTAGAATACGTAAAATACATTTTTAATAAGTTTTAAATTTATACATATTTATCATTATTCTCTACATATTATGTATAATAATATGTCTGCCCTAATAACCAATAAGCGACATTCAATAATAGACCACCTTCATAGACATGTTTTCAAGAAAAAAGAAAGGTAAACCTGGTTTGATTCCATGGACATTAAAGGGTTCAGGGCAACGAAACAGCAGATAGATTAAATCCGAACTTCATAGCTTGGACCTGAACTAGCTATAGGAATAGAAAAACGACTGGTAGAATCTGCACTGAACGAGTGAATTAAACGCCGCTTTATAGACCAATGGCAGATGGCTCAAGGGTACAGATAAGCTAAGGACTTTATAACCTGGCCAAATAAGACAAAGTGGATCCCAAACAGAAGACGATGTGTTCTGGACCTCTCAATAGGGATCCTGATAGGATACTGGCAAGCTAAAGAAGCACCTATCTCCGATCGACGTCGAAGAAGCTCCAATCTGTACTGGACAGAGGAGGAGGAGACTCCGTTCCACTTTCTGAATACCAGCGAGACCCTGGGAAGACTCAGGCATCAGGAAGCAATTTAAAGAAAAAGGAAGAAATTACCGCCCTGGCCTGAAGCGATATATTATACATGCCTTCATAAGAAGGTCGGATATTTCGGCCAGGGTCAAGGTTGGAGTAGTTGGGGGGAACACTCTGGGGTAAGCGAAAAGGATTGTCGTTGGTGTACTTGCCAAGTTTCGAGATTTGTTCCCTCAACTACTACTACTAACATGCCTGTTCTACTGTTACCATTAATATTTTCAACTACAGGGTAAAAAAGTAAATAGTTAGTTAAACTTACTTATACAATGGGAGGCCCATAGCAAAATGTTTTCGGTCTTTACTTATACTAAACGTCGTCATCCCTCACTTCAAATATCGTAAATCACTTTGAACTAAGTGCCAAAATCTCCGAACTTAGATATAATATTAATCCAAACCTTTTACAAATGAGAGTGATAAGTTGTATCCTTAGACCTTTCCCGAATCCGTTCCATTTGTCAAAATGTTTTGCGTGATAAGGTCAGTCGGTTTTAGTGGATGTTCACTTATCTATTTAGTTAGTTAGTTTCGTTTCCTTTTTTTTTTTAAATCAGGACCTTAACAGCTATTAATCGAGAAAATTTGAATTATTAATTATATGATAGTAATTGCGCCCGCTAACGGTCACAAAAATATATCAGCTCTCGCCCGCATCTAACTGAATATCCTTACTCCGTTCGTTTTATTGTGCCGTTGAGTGTAGAGTGAGTTTTTTGTGTGTCATACGTGTTACAATTAGTACAGTAAAAAAATAGTAAAGTGAAAATCTCTTCTTAACTCGCTCTAAATACATTATTTTGTATTCATTTCTTTACATTTAAAGCTGTCCTGTAAGTTCAGCTATATGCTACACACGCACCAGTGCACGTGGTAAGAGAATAACGATTCGAAATTTACATTTTTCGATGTGTTTCCATAAATACGTCTCTTCAAACCATAACAAATTAAATTTATTAATTCAATTTATAAATTAACAAAATAATCACGTAATGGTGCGATTCTAGGAAATTTTTGCAGTATATAAAGCTAATCAATTACGTCGGTAGCACGTAAAGCAACTATTGGTAATGCGCCCTGGTTAATTACGGTGGATATTTGAAGAGAAAATTAAAAAATTGCCTTAGCGTGAACGTCGCAAACTGGTAAATGTTGGGCTTGTATATTTATGAAATGTTTGCACGTAATAACAATAGATATAGTAAATATCACGTTAGCTTGTAATGGCCGCCGTTGTGATATGCCATTTCTAGTAACCTATGTCATTGAATATCAAACTATATAAGAATGGCGGATGTCCGAGAAAAGTTGACAACCCATTTTTTGACGTATTGGAGCTGGTTTGGCCGCCATTGTGGAGTTGATCGTAACTCTAACCTTAAATCTGTCGCCTGTCTGACGTTATAATGCAGCGCCTCGGCAACAGATGTCTCAAATTCACTGATGTGATGTCGTGGTATTGCGGCATATCGTATTTTATTGGAATTTTTAAGAATTCAAGCATTTTTAACAGACAATAAAATAGGAGGTTCTCAATTCCAGCCGAATGTATGTTTTTGATAATATTATGTACGCTGATTACTCCGGGGTAATTGGACCGATTTTCACAATTATTTTACTGTTGCATTAGGTGTAAAACCAATAAAAGTAGATAAAAAGCGACAGCAAGATTTTTTTTCGTCAAAAATTAATCGTTTCTGGGTTAGTTAAAATAATAACAAATAATTAAGGACAGATAGGTAATGTAATATTTAACGTTAAAAATATAACTGGGAGAGTATTAAGTAAAATACAGTTTATTTTTATTGTTTTCTAAAATATTATTGTTAAGTAAGGTTTGGCGCCTTCAACTTCATATAATTTTCGAGTTACACCTGTGATTATTTTTGTTTTTACGATCCATTGCACCTGCCTCTCTTCTTCTACCGGAAAATGAAATAATCTTAATCCTGAGAAGGTGCGAGGCGACTTCCCACATTGAAAATAAGCACACTTGTTGCCAGCCATATCGCGTCACTCAGCCTGATCCTTTTTCAATTAAAAATTAATATAATATCGTCGGCTTAGTGCAAAAACTCACTAAGTCAATATTTCCAGGTTTTGAGATTATTGTAAATTTAACTAAGTCTTCTACCGATACAATATTTGAAAAAACATCACAAAAGTAAAAACTCAATAAGTGTCTAAAATTGTCAATTTTGACTTAATGAATTTTTGCACTAAGCCGACTATACAGTGTGTGTATAAAGTCTGGAAACGGCTTAATAACATCACAATTTAATGGCCGATTTAAACCAAATTTGGTACAGTTGTGTAAGAGGATCTAACGCACCAAATGACGATATTGGCGTTGTTGCCAGCTTTTTAGTTTGTCTGGAATTCGAACGAATTTTATATTTTTAAATATAACACCCAGTATATTTTTACATTTTTAAATTAAACATAAAATTATAATTATTTTTTATTATATGCAATATTAGTCTATACTTCATAGTTTCCGAGATATTGACTCTCGAAAAGTGACATTTTTGAACTTTGACAGCTTATAACTTTCTAACAGTACGTCTTAGAGCAAAACGGCTTACATGTCCCTATCTTCAATTTTTATTATCTTCCCAAAAAAATCAACTTCCAGTTAAACCGGAACAACTATATTTCCTGCTTTCGAGTTACATCCGGTTTAACCGGAAGTTGATTTTTTTGGGAAGATAATAAAAATTGAAGATAGGGACATGTAAGCCGTTTTGCGACGTTTGCAGACGTACTGTTAGAAAGTTATAAGCTGTCAAAGTTCAAAAATGTCACTTTTCGAGAGTCAATATCTCGGAAACTATGAAGTATCGACTAATAATGCATTTAATAAAAAATAATTATAATTTTATGTGGAATTTAAAAATGTAAAAATATACTGGGTGTTATATTCAAAAATATAAAATTCGTTCGAATTCCAGACAAACTAAAAAGCTGCCAACAACGCCAATATCGTCATTCGGTGCGTTGGATCCTCTTACACAACTGTACCAAATTTGGTTTAAATCGGCCAGTAAATTGTGATGTTATTAAGCCGTTTCCAGACTTTATACACACACTGTATATTAGGCCAGTGCAAGGCAATCCAGGTACCGCAGGTACGGTATGGTTATGGTATTAGGGAGAGGATCATGCAGCAAGTCAAACAGACAGGCGGCAACAATGTTTTAATTTGGTAGTGAAAAGGCAAGTCGCTTTCTTGTTGGTGAACTCATTGTGCCATCTATGAATTTAACGTAGCAGATTTAGGAAATCGGCTCATATGGCCAGTTTGATATTCAATGCATATGTTTACACAACTTGAGCATTGGTCAGGGCAGGATTTTTAAGAGAAAATTTTCAAATGCTGGAAATTTAAAACTCTAAGCATCTTTAAGCGATGAAGAATAAAAATAAACTCACTTTTCGTAAAATTCGGCAATCCTATATAACTATTTCATTTTATGAGAGTAACACGCATCTGATTTTCTTGGAAATGAAAATCCTTAAAATTTAGAACTGTTTCTTCGGCAATGTCTAGTTTGTAAATGGCACAATATTCTGGCAGTTGCAGCAAAATTCATTTATGTTGCTCTATTTTTAGTTTTAAACTCATTTACTAATAGAAAAAAGAAAAGCACAAAGTCTTTCTCCCCAAGTTTATTAGAATAACGAGGCGAACCTAGAATAATTCTTAATAATTCGACATGTTTCGAGTGTAGAAACACTCATCATCAGCAAAACAAAGTAAATGGTACAATGTTAATGTTGTTAGCAATAGAGAAAATAATAAGTGGGATTGAGCCGTAATGGAGCTTTCAATGGTGTACACGAGGTGTGAACAATGAATAGTCAGAAGACCGACAAGACTTCAGCATACTGGAAAGTCAAGGGTTAGTGCAAAGGCCCTGTCTTGGGCAGAAAAATGAAGAGAGCGAATGAAAAATTAGAGAGTTTTAAAAGACTTTGTGAAAATCATTTAGGTATAAGTAGTGAACAATTTTAAGTTTCATTAAACTTTGTCGGAGACATGTAAAAGTAGTGAAATGAGAGGGAAAGAAAAAGAAAAATAGGTTTTCGTGAAAGTCAAAGCATCATTTAGCTTGAAGCTGTTGGGGTACCAGGCTTATTACGACCCAGTTACCCCGGCAGGAGTCAAAACATACACATTGTGTGCAAAATTAATAGATTTAAAACTTTTTTTAAAATATTAAACAATAACTGCCTTTTATACAATTTTAGGTTAAAAAATGGTTTACTTTTATTTTTCTTTGTTTTTCTTGGCATTTCTTTAAAAATAAACATATTTTTTAGAACCCAATGTGTTTCTTTACCTTATTTTACTTAAATAAATTAAGAAATATTGCATACCAGTATACATATTTCGTAAAAAATGCAAATAACTGCACATTTTAAATGCAAACAAGGCATATACAGTGTCACCATTAAAGTCCGCACCATATGGAACTTTTTTTGATTAATGAGGTTAGTTAAAATTAAATATGTATCAACAATCGTTTTTGCTTCAAATTAGACTAAAAATTATATATTCAATTGTCACCATCTGTCATTCGGTATCTGTCAAAAATTACATTTTTGTTAAAAAATGCTGAAAAATGGCATTGTTTTACCGAATTTCAAAAAATGTTATTAGAAAAAGTTGTTTCTAGTACAATTTTAGGCCTAAATACAAAGTTTCAGATGTCTAGCGCAAAGTTGAATTTTTTGCCATTTTTTCAAAGTAACTTTTTTTTATATATAATGTAAGTTGGCTTAATGGATTTTAAACTATTTGTTTATACCATACCTAATATTTTATTTAGTTTGTATGCTTATTTTTTCACTAGAATACCATTTTTTTTCGAAATATAAAATTAGAGACAAAAAAAATTTACACGGGTGGTGCAAAGTTATCATAATTTAAAAATTTTAACAGATAGACGTCATAAATATGTTCTATTTTTTTGATAGTAGATACACGTAAAAACTTTAAAAAACTTATAATTAAATTCCCAGATATCAGATTAGTTCACAAATTTCAAATGACAAATTATATTATTTAATATTTCATAAAAATGTTATTTTATACTAAATATAATTTAATATAACTATCATTATTAGGATGACGTCACACTGAAATGTGAAATTTATATTGCTTTTGTGTTACCTATTTAAAATTATTATTAACGTTCCTTTTTGTTCCTTCCTCCTAATAATGATAGTTATAATAAATTATATTTAGTATAAAATAAAATTTTTATGAAATATTAAATAATATAATTTGTCATTTGAAATTTGTGAACTAATCTGATATCTGGGAATTTAATTATAAGTTTTTTAAAATTTTTACGTGTATGTACTATCAAAAAAATAGAACATATGACGTCTATCTGTTAAAATTTTTAAATTATGATAACTTTGCACCACCCGAGTAAATTTTTTTTGCCTCTAATTTTATATTTCGAAAAAAAATGGTATTCTAGTAAAAAAATAAGCATACAAACTAAATAAAATATTAAGTATGGTATAAACAAATAGTTTATTTAAAATCCATTAACCCAACTTACATTTTATAAAAAAAAAGTTACTTTGAAAAAAGGGCAAAAAATTTAACTTTGCGCTAGACATCTGAAACTTTGTACCTAGGCCCAAAATTGCACTAGAAACAACTTTTTTTTATAACATTTTTTGAAATTCGGTAAAACAATGCCATTTTTCAGCATTTTTTGACAAAAATGTAATTTTTGACAGATACCTAATGACAAATGGTGACAATTGAATATATAATTTTTAGTCTAATTTGAAGCAAAAACGATTGTTGATATTTAATTTTAACTAACCTCATTAATAAAAAAAAGTTCCATATGGTGCGGACTTTAATGGTGACACTGTATATGCGCATATTATGGCTGAATTAAAGTTTTTAATTTTTATATCTTATTCCCAATAAATAAAGGGCGGATTATATGCACTTCAGCCAAAATATGCGCATATATATATATATGCCTTGTTTGCCTTTAAAATGGGCAGTTATTTGCATTTTTTTACCAAAATAGAATGAGGTGAAGAATCGCACTGGGTTCTAAGAAATATGTTTATTTAAAAAAAAAATGCAAAAAAAACAAAGAAAAATAAAAGTAAACCATTTTGTAACCTAAAATTGTATAAAAACTAAATATTTTTCAAAATTTTCAACTAAAAATGGATTGTCTTCTATTAGTGCGTCCGCTCTTTAGTTATAACAATACCATTTTTCATTGATAGGATAGTAAAAATATACCCTGTATAACATTCGAAAGGAGTGTGATAACTGATGACCATCCAAGTAAGAGATTTCCTTTCAATTTTATTGTATTGTCTTTAAAGCGGACATTTCTAAGATTATTTTAATTTTAAGGCAGCAAGGGAGCATCGATTTCCTTTAAAACAAAAGAAGAACAATTATAAAAAAAAATCCGGAATCTAATTATTCCCTCTAAATCAGACAGGATTTGAGATTAGGCCAAAGAGAAAAAAACGCCATTAAAAATCTAATCGGGAAAATCCTCTTTTTTAAAAGGAAAATTTTAGATTCTTAACATAAATTAAAATCAGCTTCGAAAAGATTTTCATGGGCTAATTCTGCAGATACGTAAAAAAGAAAATTTATTACACGAGGGGCATATTAGTTCTGGAAAAGACAGACAATGTTTTACAGATTACTTGCGCGCGAGAAAAAAGCCTCTAACAATTATTCTTCTGGTATACCGGGTGTTTCTCAGAAGACTTTCACCTCTATAACTTTTCTGTATTTATAGATATTAAAATGAAATTTTGAGATTATGCATAAGAGCTGAGTCTGCATTTATTGGCATAATTTTCAATTTGTTAGCACTTCCGGTTTAACCGGAAGTGACCTTGACTTTGTTATTTTAAATGGGACATCTTGTATATTTTTACTTATTGGGATTCAGCATAACATTCTGAGTAAAATGACACCTCACTTGACATTTTTTTACGTGTTATTACATTTTTATGTTTATTTTTATTTTCAATCTAGAGTGCTACAAATTAATTAAATCTGTTAATTTATAGTCAAGTAGTATATGAAAATTACAATTATGTCATAATAACTGACTTTCTAAGATTCACAAGCGTTTAAAAAGTGAAATTTTGTTTTCTTGACGTTTACTCCATTTTTCCAAATGGAACGATGGTAGTTCACTAGGATATTTAAAACGAGCATTTTTTGTGTTATGTTATGTTATCTTTGCTATTGTGGTTTGTGGGTGTTTAATATTTATGGATTTCTAGTTTTTGTGTAGTTTAGTGATTTGTGTTTGTGCCTGTTAGTGACTCGGATATGACTAGTTAAGACCATTGTATGATTTAACTATATGCCCAAATAGTGGTAAAATACCGGGTATTTCCTATTTTTAATAAGTATGAAGCAGTGATAGTTCCTAATATGTAATTTTATTTTAGTATGATCAATTTAAACATATCTAACTAGACCTAGGCCACACAAACAAGATGTTTAAGCCCGGACCTGCCTATTTTCCCATTAGTTAAATTATAATTTTGCAGTGCGCATGCCTATTCCTGTGTGGTTTTGCTTACATGCGCGAGGCTATAAATTTGCCACTTTCGTGATTATTGTTTGCTTATCTACAGGTAAATGTCCATGGTTAATATAAACAAGATGTTTTCACCCTAATGGTATCGACTTATTGACTACAATAAAACCACCGGTTTAATCCAAAATACACTACAGGGTAGGACTTTAGATATTTAATTCGTTATTAATAATATTTTATTTAATGACATGAAATATCCTAAATAAATCGCAATCACAAGCACAAGATAGTTAAATATTACCTGCTATAATTACAAATTATAATCCGACCCTGACCGACAGTTTATTTGCATTTTTAGGGCCGAGCTCTTGCAAAACGTCCCAGGTAGTTAAACGGAGTCAACAATTTATTGTGAAAAATACTTTACCAATAAAAAAAAGGATGTTTCATTTTATTTTTGGAGATTCAGGTTTTATCGTGACTCAAAGAATTTTATTATAATCATTTCAATCTCCATAATCTTTATGATGCAGGTAATGAAGTTTATTTTCTTTTTTACCAGAATATACGGCTTAGTACCCGAAAGTAAAAATGTGTAAATTGTTCTCTTCTTTTCTTAATTATTTTTAAATCTCTTAAATCGTTTGTTTTGAAAAAGACCACTTTAACTCGACTGAGTGTTTGAAAATAATACAAAAAGTCTAGCCCGACTTTCCTATTTAGATAAATTCCTGCGACAAATTGGCGAAATAAATTTGGGGCTATTACTTTAAAGATAAAGGAAACGCCGTTTTCTGTTTGGATTCCCTTGTGCGGGATTTACAACTCCTAAATTGTATTGTTGTGCGTTTTTCCTATAATGATTAAAACAAAAATAATTTAAAATTTCAATTAGAAAATACAATAAATAAATTAAAATTAATAGAATTGATTCGGCTTTTACTTGGTGGAAATCCATTATTAATTGTGTTAAATAAATGGCAAAAAAAAATTAAAAAATAATAATTTTACCTTTCCACAGATTTTGATTTTGACTCGACATGTTTTGCAATACAGTTGCTAATGTGTTTCCTTCCTTAGAGTATTGTTAGTTTTGAAAGCAATATTAATATTCAAATTTTTTAAAAAGTCTTTTATTTTAGTGCTAATCGGAAGTTCTTACCAAATGGGAAACTTTTTTATTATTAATTTTACGAAAAAATATTATTCTTTATAAAAAGCTCTGCATGGTCTAAAACCTAAAATGCAACCATCAAATATCGAAATTTACCAGTCATATTACGAGGTTTGTCAAAAAATGTGAATTTTTCCCAAGAATGTGAGTTTTTCCAAGAGTAAAGTACCTTTATTTTTGACATTATCAAAAATTGTTATTAAAAAAAGTTTATCAGAACTAAAAACTGCGGCTAAATGTCCAATTATACGCATTTATGTTGAATAATTATTTTATTGATTTATTATTGATTAATACATTTTTTAATTATTTAATTAATTTAATGCGTGTTATTGCATATTTAGACGTAATTTTTAGTTCTGATCAACTTTTTTTAATAACAATTTTTGATAATGTCAAAAAGAAAGGTACTTTACTCTTGGGAAAAATTCACATTCTTGGGAAAAATTCATATTTTTTGACAAACCTCGTATATGATTGGAAAATTTCGATATTTGATAGTTGCATTTTAGGTTTTAGACCATGCAGGGCTTTTTATGAAAAATAACTTTCTTTCGTAAAATGAATAATAAAAAAGTTTCCCATTTGGTAATAACTTTCGAATACACGCTGTATAACCTATGTAAGAAATACTTTATAATTTTTTCTATTATTGTTTGC
Organism: Polydrusus pterygomalis; assembly: GCA_963969555.1. Lineage (NCBI taxonomy): Eukaryota > Metazoa > Arthropoda > Insecta > Coleoptera > Curculionidae > Polydrusus > Polydrusus pterygomalis. Next base: position 17,899,774 of record OZ018383.1, read on the forward strand.
TGTTGGAAAAACTAAATTTATAGTCTTTTTGTATAATTTTTTATTTAGTATTTTATCTATTGTTATCGCGGAATAACCATTATTTACTGCAATTTGCTTAATCATATTTAATTCAGTTTGAAAGTTAGTTTTGTTTAAAGGTAATGTTACTAGTCGATATATCATACTAAAGAAAGAAGCTAATTTACGTTGTACTGGATGGCAAGATGTATTATATATAATAGTATCAATGTGAGTAGGTTTATGGTATATTGAAATATCATGTTTATTTTCGGATTTTTTAATAGTTACGTCTTAAAAGTTGATAGAATTATTGATTTATTTTTCAATTGAAAATTTCAAATTGTTATGTTTATTGCTTATGAATTCTAAAAACTAATCTAATTGCCTTTCAGTACCTATAAAACAAGCCAATACATCGTCTACATATCTATACCAATAAAGAAATTTTTTTAACAGAGGATGTTTCGAAATAATGGACACCATAAAGATTTCAGCCATAACTTTTAAAATACCATTTTTAAGTACTCCTTTGAAGAAGCAACTGTGTTGCGAAACATGTCGAGTCAAAATAATTTAATTTTCTGCCAACATCATCAGCAATACTGTTTCACGAGACGACAAATCTCACACTTTTTAAAACCTATCGTCTAGTTTCGCAAATTAAGACGAGATTTTTGCTAAATCTCGCGAGAGTCTCGTCATTTCTCGTTCTCGCAATATGACGTCATAAAAAAAATTCTGCAAAAGCTCCAAGTACATACGGGTTTTTATTATTACAGTTGCCATGTGAGTATTATAAACGCATGCCCGATGCTGCTTTGAGTGATGGCAACGGACCGGCGAGCCATGCGCTCGGACGTATTTTTTCACAAATGAAACGAAACTTTTGTTTGTGCAGAAGGTAAGCTGTATGTATCTAAAGGTACGTACAGCTTACGTGTACGTACAGGTAAGCCGTACATACCGGGTGTCCACGGAATGTGGCTCGCCCCTCTAACTTTTTTGTTTTTCAAGATAATGAAATATAACTCGGGGGATTTGTATACGACATAAAACTGCATTATTTGACAGGTGACTCAACATTATGGAACTTCCGGTTAAACCGGAAGTGACATAAACTTTCGATTTTTAAATGGGACACCTGGTATATTTTTAGTTTTTTTGACTCCATATAACAGTATTAATACAACGATGTGTCACGTGTCAATTTTGTCACCAAAAAAATATTTGATTTTAAAGTAGCCCTCTAGACAAAACAATAAATTTGGAAAAAAAATATTTTCTTGGTGACAAAAAGTGACAAGTGACACATCGTTGTATTTAGAATATTATATGGAGTCAAAAAAAGGAAAAATATACCAGGTGTTCCATTTAAAAATCGAAAGTTTATGTAACTTCCGGTTAAACCGAAAGTTCCATAATATTGAGTCATCTGTCAAATAATGCAGTTTTATGTCGTATACAAATCTCCCGAATTTTATTTCATTATCTTAAAAAACAAAAAAGTGAGAGGGGCGAGCCACCTTCCGTGGACACCCGGTATATTGACGTATATGAGTCAAATTTAATGGAATAACTCCTTAAACTTCATTGTGATATTTTGGATTTTCCATTACTTATAAAACAAAAATAAACCCGAGTTATAACTGAATACCTACAACGTTTCCCTATTATCGTCGTTATAATTTTAGCAAACATTGCATTTTTTGTCAGTAAAAACGCTTCGTTAGGTATTTCTATTTTCTTAAATATATTTTTATTTATTAAACGTGCCCCAAAAACGTCCGACATTTTATATAAGAAAATTTCCCTTAGACAGCTCAAAGCGGAAATAAGGATCTACAAAAATCCGCTTTAAAAATATGTTTTGCTTCGGCATTTGCGGGATTATCGAAACCGATAGAAATCAATTGGTCGAAAATACCCTTTGGATGGACAATAAATTCTATATTTTGCTTGCTTATCGGCAAAACATACTTATTCCGGTGAAAGGGTCTGAAAACAATATCAATAAATGTTGTATTAGCATTAAAAGGCTTTAACTTATGTTTATACTATATCATACAAAGTAATAATAGGAAACTTGCATAAAAATCAAATTTGAAAAATAATATTCCTAAGCGTAAGCTAATATCATTAAAAGACCCACCAAAAGGTTTTTTTAACCTTTGGATTAAATAGAAGTAATTAAAGTTAGTTGTGACGTCAAAGCGTACTACAATACATAGCGCGAGAGCGGGTTGTTCATACCACGTGACGTCACACGGCGAACTTCACTTATTTATGAAAAAGTTAAGGAGTGGTGTTTAAGATGTAATATTTCGTATTTGTTTGTGTGGCCCATAAACTTCTCATAGAAAATACTACATTGTTTACGTTTTAAAGAAATCAGAATCGTTCACAATTATGTATCTGGTTAGCTGTATGGTCCATTATACTTAACACGTGCATCAAAAGAAGAGCTGATATCAAACTTACCTGTTAAGTCACATATTAGATTCGTAAAATGAATAAAATTCACGTTTTCAAGGTATAATTCAGATAAATTACAAACGTTAATAAGATACTCGAGGTAGAACAAGTTTTTGTTTTGTTATTGTTTCAGGTCTTTGTAGATAGTACCTACTTATTTTAGTTTCATAGCGAAAAAATCTAGAATGATAACGGCAACCTCGCTTTACTGTTTCACGCGTCGGCCATTCATGGGTAGCAACAAAAATAGCTAGTAATCGAATAAACCCGTTTCAGATGTTCTTGCTCGTACGGGAAGAGGTCTTTTGTTTCTCCAATTATTCGTCACCTTCGCAAGGAATTTGATAGATACAATTTTTTGTGTTTTCAATACGGGGGGTTTACTATTGTAAGAAAGCTTCTAAGCGTATTTCCGGATTTGAAGGCTGTTTTGATATTATAGTTTTTGGTTATCCTTCTTATCTTTCAGAAATCCCCTTGACATAAGATATTGTAAGAAATGCTTGCTATACTCTTTCGTTTCTGTTTTAGTTTTTACTTCGCGATATTTAAGTTTTGAGATGGTATTAGTTACCAAGGTTTCAGGGTAACCATTCTGTTTAAAATCGTTTTTGATGTTTGAAATTTCAATATTCAGATCTTTCGGATTGTTGCAAACGTTAGATGTTCTGTGATAAAGAGTTTGAATTATGCCCTGTTTTATGGAGTTTGAATGACTCGATCCGTGATTAAGGTATTGCCCCGTGTGAGTGGGTTTTCTGTACACTGAAGTTTTTATGTTATCAGCACTTTGACGAGAACATCGAGAAAAGGTAGAGTGAAATGTTTTTCTGTTTCCATGGTAAATTTAATGGATTGTCTTATACTATTATTATGTTCCAAAAACCGTATTAGCTCTTCGTTGCTGCCTCTCCAGATAATAAAGGTATCATCAACATATCTAAGCCAAATTTTAGATTTAAAATCTTGGCAGTGTTAATAGCGTATGACTCAAACCATTTCATGTACAATGTACAGGTTAGCCACCACCGGAGAGAGAGATAAACCAATTGGAAGACTGTCATCATGGGCATAGAACCTATCTTTTACTTGAAAGTAGGAACTACGTAGACAACAGCTCAAACGTCACATTCCAATAAGCACGTGGGCGGAGTCCTCAAGCTTCATTGCACATGGATGGTATTTAAGACAGTAGTCCTGGAATTATAATTTAGTTTACATGAAAACGGGAGATACTAACTAACCGAAACATTGTGTTAAATAACAAAGTTAAGACAATGAAAGTCCGACAAGGTATTTTTTTCTTCTATTTCTTGTTTAAAATCTGTTTTCTGGTCCAATAAAAATAACTATATTCTCGAAAATACTTATTTCACTTTAAATAGTACTTTGCCCTCAGCGAGAGAACAAAATAAAACTTGATAATATAACAGTCACTTTAAAACCGAGTTAAGAGTTGCAAGTGGGTAGGTTTACTGTTATTTTTATTGTAATGTGTTTGGCTTTATTATGATTAAGACTTTTGTCACAGAAAAATACCATTCAATTATTATTTAGGTTAAGTTTAATAAAAGTTTTTAAGCATTGCTTAAAATGACTGTGTGTCTGGCATGTTGTGACTGTTATCAGCGATAGGAGAATTAATAAGTGTTGACCATGGACCTATAAAAAAGTGTGCAATGCTTTTTCCCCATAAGACCTGTGCTATCAGAATAGCACCTCTAATAAAGGCTATCTGTGTAGTGTTGCTACACAGTGTATATCAGACAAAAGGAATAAATTCAATAATAAATATATGGAGGCGTGTCCGAAAAACGCTCGCACACGTCGACTGGTATTTGTAGTTGTGCAATTTTTTCAATAAAAACTTTTTATACAGGATGTGTGATGTAACAGTGGCCAACATAAACTTTCTTATTTTAAATGCAACACACTGTATATTATTCAATTTTTAGATTCTTCAGAAAATGTTAGACATATTTCATGTATAGTAAAATCAAAACAATTTCCGTTGCACGTCATCAATCAGCTGATAATTGAAAATCAGTCAGGAAACATAAGAATATTAAATTTGGGCAAAAAATATATAAATTTCATGCGATAATGAATGTAAAAGAAACTTAATGTATTCTTCTTTGATACTAAGCCGCTTAAAGGAAATGTTTTTTTTTTAAATTATACCTTTTAAAAATTAATATCATTTGAATTTTTTATGCTAACAGTTGCCAACAGAAGTGTCAACGCATCGGTGATGCCAGTTTATTTCTTGGCGAATTTTAATTGACGTTTATTGTTTGCATTTCGTGTTTTTGTGAGTTTATTTAAGTCGTTTTTAACTAAAACTGCAAATCCTTTTATAAATAGGATTAAAAACTGTTCTTTTAAGAACAACAAAGGGATACATACACATTTCTGTTGATTACGTTGTTTATCTTTATTGAAAAATACCGAAGCATTTAAATAGCCGGTACAAAGAGCTAATAGCTTCTCTAATAAGCTATTCTGATGAAGAACGTAAAAACAATGGTCCATTATTACCCTTGACAGCAGTTAGAGAAGTAAGTTTAAAGTTAAATGTTAAGGTCTAATAATAATATAATATATTATTCTAATAAAATGTATATGTATGTCATGGAAGATTTTAAAATAAAATAAATAAATGTGCGTTTGTTTAGGTAAATTTGGCTTGTTTTTATTAAAAAAAAATACTTTGCAATTCCCGTACTGGGGTATTTTGATTACAAACTGGCAACACTGCAGATACTCGAAGGTATGACCTGCAACGGAAATTGTTTTGATTTTACTATACCTACACTATCCTATACCTATTTTCAACTCTTTCGAAAATATTAAGTGTCTTCAGATTTATTGCAAAAATTAACAGCACACTCAAAAACTAATAGGTATATTTCTTGATAATTAATGTAAAAAACAAAAAAAAAACATTAATGTAGGAGATGTTAAAAATGCTCGCTGCGAAGGTCTTGGCAACATCTTAATCTTAAATAGAAATTTCTTCTAATGTTACTGAACATCGCAAGCGTTATTCGTCTTCTTAAGTTAGCTAAGTCGAGGGGTTTAGTTTTGTATACAATATTTTTAACAACCCATAAGAAGAAGTCTAATGGCGTCAGATCAGGGATCGTGCTGGCAATTCCATCGATTGAACATTGGGGCTGTTTTTTCGACTAGAAGTATGTGAGTTTTCTTCAAACTCAAGAATAATATCAAATTTGGTATCATCACTTATTGCATTGGCAGCTACTTTTTTTATCTGCTTTACATGTCCAAGCTGGCGAAACTGCATTTCTATTTTACTAATTTTCCCTTGAGTTATAGGCGGCAAATTTGGATATTTTTCATGAAATAAGCGAGCAACTTCCATTTGTGTCCGTGTTTTATCTCCATAACCAATCATCTGTAGAATTGTTATTTTGTGCAATTCTGTTAAATACTAATATGCAGTTTAGTCTTAAACAAAAGTAAACAAAACTATTTGTACCTTTTTTTAATTTCATATCGGTAAAAAGAAACGCCAAAATGCAATAAATCTGAAAACACTTAGTATTTCTGAAACAGCAAAAGATAGTTTTAGGATATTGTACATGAAATATGTCTAAAATTGTCTGAAGAATTTAAAAATTGAATAATACGGTATTGCATTTAAAATAAAACAGTTGGTATTGACCACTGTTACATGACATAAAAAGTTTTATTGAAAAAAATGGGCAACAATAAATACCAATCGACGTGTCCGAGCGTTTTTTCGGATACGCCCCCATGTATTTATTATCGAATTTATTCCATTTGGCTGATTCACACTGTATATTCTGTGGTACGTAATAGCGTAGTTTTATATTCTGTGCTTCGATTATAGTAAAAAAGTCCATTACCCAAAAATAATTACGGATCGTTGTGATGCTTTAATTAGGACAATAAATAAAGCAAATCTTATTATAAACTTTCCCTATTTGTAAAATCTTAAATACTATCCAAAAGTTTAATAAAAACTGTTTAAAAAACCAAGGTTTAACCTTTTTCTCTGCGATAGCTTATATTGGTGTCAGCTTGGTCTTTGCGTCACCACAGCACGTATAAAACCGTATGTTTACGTACCTACGCACCAACGCAAAGTCCAACTTAACCTCACTATACAGTGTGACCAGTAAAGTCCGCATTATATGGGATTTTTTTTATTAACAGTAATAGCTTTATTCAAAATTTGTTTTTGGCATCAAGTTCTGCTTCGATCGAGAAGAATTTTAATTTTTTCCAGAAAATAATTCAAAAGTGGCGTTATTTCTGAAAATATCGAAAAAAGTTATAAGAAAAAGTTTTTTTAAATGCAGTTTCTAGCCAACGTGGAAAATTTCAGTTGCATAAGATAATTTTGATTTTTTACCAACCACTAAACTTTATTTTCCACTTTACGAACACTTTACTGATGATACTGTGTTTTTTTTTGTCTTAATGCTAAGATGTATTACTTTCAGACACAAACAACATTTTCAAAAACACTTATTTTATGAAGTTACCTTATATAGGGTCAAAAACAAATGAACTTTGCATCACATGCGATCAAATTTTAATGGCCCAATTTTGATTTTGTAGAAAAACACACATTTAATATGGCGCTACTTTAAAGAAATTGTATCTGAAATAAAGCATTGTCAAAACTAAGAAGTTTTATGTAGGTTGCGTTGAGTCTTATTTTGCAAAAGTGGTGCAATTTACAAAATATAGGTAAAAAATCAAAATTATCTTACGCACCTAAAATTTTGCATGTGGGCTAGAAAATGCATTTAAAAAAACCTTTTCTAATAACTTTTTTCGATACTTTCAGAAATAACACCTTTGAATTATTTTTTGGAAAAAATTAAAATTTGACAGATAATGCGAATCACGTGATTACTATTTTTTTGCTTAATTTTCATCTTGATCGAAGCAAAACTTGATGCCAAAGTCAAATTTCGAATAAAGTTATTAATAAAAAATCCCATGGACTTTACTGGTTACCCTGTATGTGAAAATATATTATTGTTGTCTAGTTGCAATTTATACGTATGATTTGAATTATGCCTAAGTATACGTCTGCGTCCTTGGAATTTCTTTATCTAATGTGGATACTTTGAATTGGTTTTGGAAAGCTTACCCTCGATAACATGCGGCAAAAGAGCGATGCTGTTCAAGTCTTGAGGTCGCCTTTTAAATGGAGTGTATAGCTTTTAAGAACGCTAACAGGACGTTTCCTTTAGACGCTGGGGTATCATCATTCTGGGAACGTTAGAGTCTCCTTAAACTCCTCAGCGCTTGGGATGCAGAATTTAAGGTTTTTTTTTTTACCGAAACGAAACCGGATAATGGAAAATCACTATCAGGAACATGGCTAGAAAAATATTAAAGCGGACGGGACGTCTCGATAACATAATAATTAATGGAGGAAAGATGGAGTGCAGATTTATAGCTGTATAGAAAACGTGACAGTTTGGAAGAAATTTGCTTTCGCCATTGACTGCTGTGGGTTTTCTTAAAGACCCCTGTTTATTGTGCGATGGCGTAAGGTCGGTCAGACGGAATGGAAGAAACCGGAAAAAGGAATTTTCATTGAATCGAAGTTTCGGTTAATCATGATGGAGTTTTAGGTTTGGGGGAGGATGGTATGAAATATTGTTTTTTACATTTATTTCGGTTTTATATTAGTCTAAGGCCCATGAAAGTTATTATAATTTTCTATTTTTGAAAAAAATACAAAAAATTGTTGACAAGAAAACCAAGTGTTGACGTAAACTAGGGTTCTCAGGAATGTACCGCATGAAAAATACCCAGCAAAAGATAATGCGCTTGGGCTAACGCCTCCCAACGTTCCTCATACAGGCTACACAATATTTTTTTTATTATATGTGCGTTATAATAATAAGAAATAATAGCGTAAAATTTCCTCTTTTAAATAAAGCAGTGTTGACATTTCTATTTCGACATAAGGTAAAGTACACACCTTTTTTTTAATGCAGGACCTATTATTTCTTTTACTGTTTATATCAATATTTTTAATGGTAAATACAAAAACCCAATTCTGCAAATCATACCTGGTGTCCACGAAAGGTGGCTCGCCCATCTAACTTTTTTGTTTTTCAAGATAATGAAATAAAATTCGGGGGATTTGTATACGACATAAAACTGCATTTTTTGACAGATGACTCAACATTATGGAACTTCCGGTTTAACCGGAAGTGACATAAACTTTCGATTTTTAAATGGGACACCTGGTATATTTTTCCTTTTTTTGACTCCATATGACATTCTAAATACAACAATGTGTCACTTGTCACTTTTTGTCAGCAAGAAAATATATTTTTTTTTCAAATTTTTTGTTTTATCTAGAGGGCTATGAATACCTTAAAATCACTTATTTCAGTTCTTTAATCTTGGGAAAAATGCGATTTTACTATTTTTGGTCCAATGCTATGTGCTATGTAAAATTTAATTTTTAAAGTTGTATAACTCAATTTTTTTAAATGGCAACATGGTGGCTCGTCGGGTTAAGAAAAAAGAGGATTTTATTACGATTATTTTGATACCAAACACTATTAGGTTTTAGAAAAGCTGCCATTAAAATACTTTAAAAAGTTAACTTGGAACTTTCGTAAAATGAAGCATCTTTCGAGAATAAATTTAGATTTAAATGCATCAAGTAGCCTGTGACCAGCAAAACTGATAAAACAAAATCATGCCTTGAAGAAAATTGAAATGCCAATAGATTCTGCCAAAGTAAATTAGTTTGTTGTTTAAAAAGCATGGAAATTAATAATTTTACAAGGAGTGAAAAAGTTGATATGTTATTAGTGTTTGGAGAATGTAGAAATAATTCAACTGATGCTGCACGACTTTACGCACAAAGATATTTTAATCGGCGTCATCCAACCCGGCACTATTGGGTACCCAAAACTGGTTCAGAAAATGCGAAATGAGCCTGACAATAATAACATATCAACTTTTTCACTCCTTGTAAAACTATTATTTTCCGTGCTTTTTAAACAACAAACTAATTTACTTTGGCAGAAGCTATTGGCATTTCAATTTTCTTTAAGGCAGGATTTTGTTTTATCAGTTTTGCTGGTCACAGGCTACTTGATGCATTTAAATCTAAATTTTTTCTCAAAAGAGGCTTCATTTCAGGAAAGTTCTAAGCTAACTTTTTATAGTTTTTTAATGGCAGCTTTTCTAAAACCTAATAGTGTATGGTATCAAAATAATCGTAATAAAATCCTATTTTTTCTTAACCCGACGAGCCACCATGTTGCCATAAAAAAAAATTAGTTATACAACTTTTAAGATTAACTTTTACATAGCACATAGCATTGGACGAAAAATAGCAAAATTGTATTTTTTCCAAGATTAAAGAACTGAAATAAGTGATTTTAAGTTATTCATACCCCTCTAGATAAAACAATAAATTTGGAAAAAAATATTTTCTTGGTGACAAAAAGTTACAAGTGATCGTTATATTTAGAATGTCATATGGAGTAAAAAAAAGAAAAAATATACCAGGTGTCCCATTTAAAAATCGAAAGTTTATGTCACTTCCGGTTAAACCGGAAGTTCTATAATGTTGAGTCACCTGTCAAAAAATGCAGTTTTATGTCGTATACAAATTCTCCAAATTTTATTCCATTATCTAGAAAAGCAAAAAAGTTAGAGGGGCGAGCCACCTTCCGTGGACACCCGGTATAGTTCATTTGTGTTGGGCACAAGCTTGGTGAAACTGTTGTTCCATTGCACAGGAAGAAAAAATAATAACTAGGTACTTGTTATGTTTCACAAATTTAATCAATTTCCTGACACGTGTTTCGGCCCTTGTCGGCCATTATCTAATGAGTACAAGAAGATACTAAATTCTACGTGACATTACAAAGGTATTTATATCATATTATGATAGTTATAAACATGCAATAAAATTAAAATTAATTAATCAATCTTCTAATTTTATTTTTATGACATGTTCAAAGTTACCTGTAATTAGGGAGCGGGTTTATTTTAGTTTTATGTTTTGACATTCTTATTTTGGTAGGTACGGGTCTGTCAATATTTTATTTTATAAATAAAAAAATAGTATGTATGTACGCTATATCTTTTTTTTTATGATCGAGCACAAGCACTATAGGAAAAATCCTTTAAGTCGCTCTGGGAGCGTGTACAAAGAAAGCGATTCACGTTTTTCTTGAATCGTTGGAGGTTATATTCGGTTGGAAACACGGTCGCAGAAAGGCCGTTCCACAAAGATGAGGTCCTCCAAATGAAAGAGTTCTGAAACAATGATATTCGAGGTGTACTAATTTGAACCACATAGGGATGGGCGGCAGTGGTTCGTCGCGTGTTTCTGCTATGCATTACTCTAGGTGGAAGCTGTCGAGGTTCTTAGTCAGCTCGTGGTCGCCGATTAGACGAACGGCTCTCCTTTGGATGGAATCCGACAACCAAAGGGTATGCTTCGGTGCAGAACTCCAGATATGAGAGCAGTATTTCAGTGATGGTCGAATCTGGGCTTTATAGAGTGTCAAAAGTTGTTGAGGTGTATACAACTTTTTGGTACGGAAAAGTATACCGAGCTTCTAAGAAGCTGCCCTGGCGATTGCGATATTGTGATTATGCCAAAACATATTTCCTCCCAGGTTGACACCCAGCAAATTAATAGACGAAGTCAGTGGAATTGCGTGTCCTGCCATAACGATATCGGGTTCTGCAATGTTAACCTTCTTAGAGAAAACTGCTGCCTGGGTTTTTTTAGCGTTAAATTCGACTTGGTTACTGTCACCCCAAGACAAAATTTCTTCCAGGTCTTTATTGAGGCGTGATACCTCATGTTGTCTGCGAAGATGTGCGTCAGCAGCCGATGTTTGAGATTTCAAAGTAAAAGATGAGATAAGTGTGCTGTCGTCGTCAGCAAAGTAATATATTGGATTTTCTGTTTTCGCTAGAAGGTCGTTAATGTACAGTAAAAAGAGAGTGGGGGATAATATGGACCCTTGAGGAACACCAGCATTGATGGTGAAGGTGTCTGGGAGAAACCCGTCAATCGCCACTTGCAGAGAATGGTCCTTGAGAAAGCTAGACAACCATGAATAAAATCGACCGGGCATACCATAAGAACGCAGTTTACTTAGGAGCCCCTCGTGCCAGACACGGTCAAAGGCTTTAGAGATGTCCAGTGCAATAGACCGGGACTCCCCATGATGTTCGATTGCGTTGCTCCAAAGATGAGTGACATAGGCTAGAAGGTCTCCTGTTGATCTGGACTTACGAAAACTATACTGATGGGCGCTGATAATTTTAAGGCCTTCTAGGTATTTTAGAAGTTGTTGGTTAATAGCTTTCTTCATCACCTTTGATATAACTGAAAGCAATGCGACTGGTCGATAGTTGTTTGGCAGGGTTTTCTTGCCTTTCTTTGGCAAGCAGCAAGATGAAAATATTTCTTTTTTGTAGGATAGGTTAAAAAGTCTACAAAATACAGGTGTAAGTTCATCGGCGCATTTCTTGAGCACTATAATAGGAATTTCATCTGGACCAGAAGCTTTTTTGGCATCGATTCCCTTCAGAATTCGTTTGACAGGACGCTGACGGAATACGATATCAGTCATTTCCGATCGAACTGCTGGAATGTTCGGGGGTGTTTTTCCCTGAAAGTCCACCGTGGAGTGTGAAGCAAATAGTTCTGCGAGTAAGTTCGCTTTATCTTCAGCCGTGGTTGCTATTGTGCCGTCAGAAAGTGTTAGCGGTGGAATATTTGATTTGGTAAAATTTTGACTGACGGCCTTGGCGACTGACCAAATCTTTATCATCTTTACAAAGTATTAAGACTCCCTTACTAAATTTAAAAGATTGCGAAGACGAAGGCAAAAGAACTTAGTCCGATTCTGTTTCTGTAGCCAACCGCTTAACGTAAAATATACCAGACTTCAACAGGGTGCCAATAATGACAGGTGATGCGGTAAGTTCTTAGATTAATTTGACTTTATGAGCAAAATGTGCATTCTTATAAGAAATAGAAGGATTTTTTCTTAGTGTATACACGTATTTTTTCATCCGTAAAACTTAACTTTTGCTTGTGTACGAAATAAGTTGTACAGATTTAAAAGTATTTGTCAATGGGATATCCTGGTTAAAATTAGGTTATATAAAGATTTGATATTTTTCTTTTTTTTATATTTTTAAATGGCTACCAATTGGGACGAAATAAAAAAATTATTAGGTTTGTTAAAACGAAACAATACTATTATTAAAAGAAAATGAACAGAAAATTTGGCAACGGATGCGGAAAATTGCCAAATAAGACCCTATTCTTTAGACTTAAATGAAACGTAAAAAAAAAACTTCCGCTAAAGAATTTTTTCGTTGTAGCTCGTTATGATTTTCATTATGCTTTTGTCAAAGTTTTTTAATATTACGACAAAACAAGTTCGTAAGTATCAAATTTAGAGAACTTTCCTTTGTGCTTTTACACCATTATGTTCGGACTTTTTTAAAAAAATTATTCACCTACTTCATTTAGAAATGACACATTATTTTTTATTATTGGATTTTGAAGAAAAAAATATGCTTTGCAAACACTACGCATCTGGCGCCCTTTATAAGTAGCCCAAATAATATGGCTTTGTTGACAACAAGCCGGCCGACAAATAAAATGGCGAAGGCGAGAATGCCGGTTTGTTCATCAGTTAAAGAAAATCTCCGTTAAGTTTTATTTAATCTACTGCCACAGAATATAATATAAACAGTGTGACCAGTAAGGTTCGTATCATATGGGATTTTTTATTAATAACTTTATTGGAAATTTGACTTTGGCATCAAGTTCTGCGTCGATCGAGATGAAAATTAAGCAAAAAAATAGTAGTCACGTGATTCGCATTTTTTGTCAAATTTAAATTTTTTCAAAAAAATAATTCAAGTGGGGTTATTTCTGAAAGTATCGAAAAAAGTTATTAAAAAAAGTTTTTTTAAATGCAGTTTCTAGCGCACATGCAAAATTTCAGCTGCATAAAATAATTTTGATTTTTACCCATATTTTGTAAATTGCACCACTTTTGCAAAATAAGACTTAACGCAAGCTACATAAAACTTCTTAGTTTTGACAATGCCTTATTTCAGATACATTTTCTTTAAAGTAGCGCGATATTGAATGTGTGTTTTTCTACAAAACAAAATTGGGCTATTAAAATTTGGTCCCATGTGAGGTAAAGTTTATTTGTTTTTCACCCTGTATAAGGTAGCTTCATAAAATAAGTATTTTTGAAAACATAGTTTGGGTCTGAAAGTAATACACGTTAACGTTAAGAAAATAGTTTAATGAAAAGAGGCAATTGTTCTAATAAAAAAATCATATAAAAATTAATTTTAATAAATTTTGATTTTGTAGAAAAACATACATTTAATATGGCGCTAGTTTAAAGAAAATGTGAAATAAAGCATTGTCAAAACTAAGAAGTTTTCTGTGGTGCAATTTACAAAATATTGGTAAAAAATCAAAATTTATCTTATGCAGCTGAAATTTTGCATGTGGGCTAGAAACTGCATTTAAAAAAACCTTTTTTTAATAACTTTTTTCGATATTTTAAGAAATAACCCCACTTTTGAATTATTTTTTGGAAAAAATTAAAATTTGACAGATAATGCGAATCACGTGCCTAATTTTCATCTCGATCGAAGCAGAACTTGATGCTAAAGTCAAATTTCGAATAAAGTTATTATTAAAAAAAATCCCATATGATGTGGACTTTACTAGTCACACTGTACCGGTTGGTCAAATAAGCGAGGACGTCGGCTTTATCTCGGAAACCATTAATCGTACAACTTTCGGAAAGATTTTTTTATGAGTAAAGTGGTCAAGAGAAATTGCTGGAAATTACTTTTAAGATCCTCATTTCGCCGCAAGGGGGAACTTAAAAGTAATTTCCAGCAATTTCTCTTGACCACTTTACTCATAAAAAAATCTTTCCGAAAGTTGTACGATTAATGGTTTCCGAGATAAAGCCGACGTCCTCGCTTATTTGACCACCCGGTACATAAATAAGAAATATACATGTGTTTTTTGTTCAAACAGGTTGTTCGTCGAGCAAATCTCCCACGTCTGTGGGGGGATATTACGATTCCAAAATATCTAAATTTAAAAGTTTTACGTTTTTAATACAACGGTCTTCTGCACAAATAAGCATATTTGTGTGGTGATAAGTTTTCCTCCGAGAAGTCCGGAGGCGGCCATAAAAATCAATTGACCAAAAAGCTTTTTATCGTTCAATAAATTTTGATTTAGCTTGCTTATCGATAAAACATATCTATTGCCTTTAAGGTCAACAAATATTATAGGTCCGGTGCAGGGTGATTCTTATACAGGGTTGGGCAAATTTTCCGGAACGGCTTAATTACAGGCGAATGAAAAGTGATATCGGATCCGGGTTTTTAGGCAATCTATAGGACTAAAATTTTACTATTTGACTATTATACCATATGTCAGTAATGTCACCAACTGTCAATTTTTGACGTTATTATTTTTCCTTTAAATGGAACACCCTGTATATTTTTACAATTTTAAATTCCACATAAAGTTATAATTATTTTTATTAAATACACTATTAGTCTATACTTTATAGTTTTCGAGATATTATTGACTCTCGAAAAGTGACATTTTTGAACTTTGACAGCTTATAACTTTCTAACAGTACGTCTTAGAGCAAAACGGCTTACATGTCCCTTCTTCAATTTTTATTATCTTTCCAAAAAAATCAACTTCCAGTTAAACCGGAACAACTATATTTCCTGCTTTCGAGTTACATCCATCCCACTGTTGGGGCTTAAAAATATCAGTATATATAACTAGAAATTTTGGTTCCTGTAAATTACCTTATTCTACTGTTTACTAATAAAATTGTGTATCATGCGTAAATTCACTTTGTTTATGATTGGTGTGTTAATTATGTTATAATATTAAAACACCACACCACACCCTTTATCTATATAATCCACTTTATACTTTGTATTTATTTTTTTCGGTATTGTATTCTTTAGAAAAAGCAGTCCTGTAAATTTTATTTTAAGTTTGATAAAATGTTACAATTCGTTTATTATAAAATAATAAAATTTTGTTAACAAGTCCATTATACAAGGACCTTTAAAAAAGTCACATATAATTTTGACGTACAATTAATAAGGGAGCCAATATTTGAAGGTAGCAAAATTTACACGGAATTTCATATGATTAGTCTGGCGGTCCCTCGCCCGGTATACAAAATTTCATTATTCCCCGTCAAGTAGTTAATCTTTCTAGCCAATAGACAAGTGGACAAACATGTTTCTAATCTGATTATCACAATTTTTTTCTCGCGATTATAATATTTTTTCTTCACGGAAAGTAAAAATCAAAATTATGCCATTAAAAAACGTTCCATGTCGAAAAGTTATCGGTAAACCCCAGCACGGTTCTAATAATTCCAGAGTACTCCAGAGGGCTCTTAGCAGGAATGTGATAATTATAAAGTGGCGCTTTGCGTCAGGCAGGAAATAAAAGATACGCTTCTCCTGCATAGTTGGATTTATTGCACTCCCTATAAATTTCTGCATAATATCGCTATGTTGCTATGCAGTTCGCGCTCCGTTGCTTATATTAAGCAAAAAGCTCAAAAACTTATTACCACTGTGCTCATTATACTATGCTCTTTTAGATGCGGCTTGAAATTTGTTTGGTTAGGTTCGAGGTAAAAAAAAAATTCTATTAGGTCAAATTTGAATTTAATTCATTATTATTATTATTATTATTATTATTATTATTATTATTATTAATATTATTATTATTATTATCTTCTTTTTTTCTCACTTAATCTTAATCAAGTGGTGTTTCTTTTCTGGGATGACGGGCTGTACCAAGTCGTCTCAGAGTCTATTGCTTGAATTGAGGAATGATCGCACTATGTTGCACGTTTTAAGGATGACAGACTTTTGTATGTTTGTATGGATATTTGGGTCGAGACCGAGTTCCTCAAGATGTGTCTTAAAGATGTATGGGGTGATGCCTGTGGTTGAAATGGTGAATGGTATGATCGTTACTTTTTTCTGTTTCCAAAGTCTCTGAACTTCCATGGCTAATTCCGAATACTTTGCTATTTTCTCTCTATACTTTGTTTGAATGTTGGGGTCGTTAGGTATGGATATATCTATAAGATAGGTAATTTGTTCTTTTTTGTTTTGGAAAACGATGTCTGGTCTATTACATTATTATTATTATTATTATTATTATTATTATTATTATTATTATTATTATTATTATTATTATTATTATTATTATTATTATTATTATTATTATTATTATTATTATTATTATTATTATTATTATTATTATTATTATTATTATTATTATTATTTGTTCTTTTTCACAGGTTTCTACCCTGGGTTTAGAGCTAGAGCACATCGGTCAGTGACAAGATGGCCTGCTCGTTGGTGTGGTTCTAAACCACTTAAAGTTAAGTTTCGCCTAAAACCCTACGGACTATGCTGCACGTGTCTAACAACACAGACTTTTGCATAGGTACGTATAAATCTACATCTAAACCAAGTTGACCTAAACTCTTCTTTATTGTTTTAGGTATTTCACCAGTCGAGCCGATGACTATCGGTACTATTGCCACTGTCTCCATGTCCCACATTTGGCGTATTTCATCGCTCAATGGTAAGTATTTATTTATCTTTTCAGAGTAAGTTTTCTCGATGTTGGTTGGAAGGGGAACGGCAAAATCAACAATGAGTGTTTTCTTTTCAGCCTTGAAGGTAAGTACTAGGTCGGGAATGTTGTTTGTTATTGTTCGATCTGTGATTATTTTTCTGTTCCAGTAGAGTCGCATGTCGTCGTTCTCACATACTGGTGGCGGCTCGTATTGATAATATGGTGTGTGTTCTGTGAGACCTAGGTATTTTTTCCGTAGACTTTGGTGGATAATTTTTCCGACTCTATTATGCCTGTCTAGGTATGCTTTCGGTGCAAGCACTGAACATCCAGCAACTATGTGGTCTAGCATTTCATCCTTCTGGTTGCATATTCGGCATTTGACACTGTCCTGTTGTTCTTTTAGGATATTTCTTCTATAAACCTTTGTCGCAATGACTTGGTCCTGGATAGCAGCGATGAAGCCTTCCGTTTCCAAAAACAAATTACCAGTTCTAAGATATGTTGTAGATGCATTCCCGTCGATATGTTCATTCTCTATTCCGGCTAAGTATCTACCTTGAAGTGGTTTGCTTCTCCATTGTTCTAATTGTTGATCCGGAGTAGAAGTCTCTTCAGTAGGGTGGTAATCTGTTTCTGACAACTTTAGAGGTGTAGCCTTTTTGTCCGCTCTCACCACAGCACGGTGCATCTCACTGGATATTGCTTTAATATGAAAGTATTCCCTTAAATTGGTAAGTTGGTTAGCATGTCTCGCCACTAGGTCGGGAATACCTCGGCCTCCCATTTTTTTTTCCCATTATTATTATTATTATTATTATTATTATTATTATTATTATTATTATTATTATTATTATTATTATTATTATTATTATTATTATTATTATTATTATTATTATTATTATTATTATTATTATTATTATTATTATTATTATTATTATTATTATTATTATTATTATTATTATTATTATTATTATTATTATTATTATTATTATTATTATTATTATTATTATTATTATTATTATTATTATTATTATTATTATTATTATTATTATTATTATTATTATTATTATTATTATTATTATTATTATTATTATTATTATTATTATTATTATTATTATGATTATTATGATTATTATGATTAATATGATTATTATTATTATGATTATTATGATTATTATGATTATTATGATTATGATTATGATTATGATTATGATTATTATTATTATTATTATTATTATTATTATTATTATTATTATTATTATTATTATTATTATTATTATTATTATTATTATTATTATTATTATTATTATTATTATTATTATTATTATTATTATTATTATTATTATTATTATTATTATTAATATTATTATTATTATTGTTATTTTTATTAATAATCTTTTATCAATAGCAAGCGGTGTCCGATGAAGCTATTGTTTTAGTCTCTTTGATTTTTTTTCTTTAATTGTTCATAATAATTCAAAATGTCTAAAAGTCCGTTGGCTTGTGTAAATTACTTGTTAAATTCTTACGCGAAAGTAATTTAAACATGGGTAGGTAAGTATTTTGAACGCACAAATATCATTAGATATTTAAAAACGAATATCATCAAGCATCGTAATGCACAAAGTTCTGAGTTAACTGTTCAAAATTATGATCAACTTGGTTTTTAAAGGTGTTTACACCATTTGCGCAGACTGTACGGTCTTCAAGCGAGTTCCATATGTACACTACCCGATTGATGAGGAAATTCTTTCTTGGAAATGTCGCGGATTTCTCTTTGCTTAATATTTTAAGTATCCCCGAATAATAGTAGTCCGTTAGTATTTTAAAAGTTTCTATTAAATCACCCCTAGTTCTTCTTTGCTTCAGAGCAGTTAGCCCAAATCTTTTAAGTCTTTCGGGATAAGGTAGTCCTCTTAATTCAAATGGAATTCTTGTAACCCGCCTTTGGACCCTTTCGAAAATTTCAATATCTTTGATATAGTAGGGGTTCCAAATATTGTATCCGTATTCAATTTTTGGTCTGATATAGAAAGTGAACAATTTCTTTACAATCTATAGAGAGTGATCTTTGAAAGTCTTTTGCAACATGAAAATTAAACTATTGGCTTTCTTTACCATTTTAATAATATGTGCTTCCCATTTTAAATTAGAAGAAATTAGTAAGCCCAGATCTGTTTGTTCTATAACGCTAATAAATTGATGACTATTTAGCAAATATGTTTCACACGGGTTATTTGGGCCAATATGCAACATTTTGATACATTAAGCTTCATGCACCACTGGCTTCTCAGCACAGAAAATGATAATTGTCTTAATATTCCATGACAAATCGCTAACGTAAACCAGAAAAAGTAATGGTCCTAAAACAGATCCTTGAGGGACCCCACGTATAACTTGATGTTATTGGATAAAATACCATTAACCGTTACTTGATAGAATTGGTTGGTGAGAAAGTCATTGATTAGACTAAGAAGGTTGCCTTTTATACCAAAATGTTCAAGCTTGTAGACCAAATATTATGAATGTGGTACTTTATTAAATACTTTCTCGAAATGCAGGTATATTACATCGGTAGGTTGCATTTCATCGAGAGCTTTAGTCCATTTATTAACGCAGCTTAAAATGTTAGTAGTTGTTGACTGCTTAGATATGAAACCGTGTTGTGAATTCGCTAATTATTTTGTGGTTTATATACAGGCCTTTTAAAATACGTTCGCATGCGTTGTTAATCTCCTGACGGTTTCTGACCGCTGAAAAGTGCAATTTCAAGTTTGATATTATAATTTACCCATAAATTTTTCTTTCTATCATCGCCAATCTGCCTCCTTGGGGGCTGTTAGCCCCCTAAGCCCCCAGGTAAATCCAGCACTGTGTATACTGTAAAATTTTTACTACTATACTCGTTATAAATGTTTGCTTTTATAGGTATTATCTACCGTACCCAAGAAATAAATAAAATTTATAGGGGTCATAATGCACGTCCTAATATGAACTCGATGACCGGTGCCTAAGTAAACTAGTATATCTTTTTTATGGACTTCTATTTCCCATATCAATCTTGAGCGATCTATAAATAGTTGGGGGAGAATCTTTGGTTTTCCATATACAATTTATTTCTTGACCCTTTTATGACATAAATTTATCTTATCTATAAATAAACGAAGTGCACAATTTATGGAGGTCGTGATAGGGTTTTAAGTCCAAAAATTTGTTCTCTAATCTTAAAAAGAGTGAGGGAGATAGCGATATTGGCCACTTTACTTTTTTTACTTTACGCATTGCTACATTTGCTAGCCAATTTGTGTATTAAAATTTTTTTCGTAGGTCTAAAAGCTACTTAGCTATTGTCATTGTTGAAGATGTTCATATTATGCCAAAAGAATTTTAAAAAAATGGGGCGGGGCAACTTTAAGGCTAATACTTTGAAATAGAATGCAAAATAGTTATTAGTAAAGGGCGGATTATATGCACTATGCTAACTAACTTGTTTGCCTTTAAAATATGCAGTTATTTGCATTTTTTTACCAAGATGCATACTGGTATGCAATATTTCTTAATTCATTGTATTGTCCGGTATAAAACTGAAATTAACCTTAATAAAAACAAGATCTTTAGCTACACTTGCACTTTTTAACAACGCTTTACTTTGCACAACACACCCAAGCAGCATTTTTCTGACTTCCAACTAATTTTTTATCAACCCCGACGTTGCAATGTGTCCATATAGTAGTCAGTATTTGTACAGGATGTAAACCGGCGTCTAACCAACGTCGTTTCAACGTTGTTTAGCTGTTACCAGAAATCTGGAGGCCGATCGACGATTTTACAACTCATTGAGTGCAACAAGCTTGATATTGGGTGCATACAAAACGTTGTACTGCCGTAGGAGATGACTACTATCTAAAAGTTGCCTATAGTCCTAAAAGACAACGTTGGAATTGGTATTTTTTTACTACTCTATACTTTGACAGATGTCAGTACAAGATCGTAAAGGTTTTACCTGAAAGTAAGGTTAGGTATGTTTTCTTATTTGTAAATTTGATATGGAAAAAACAGCTTTCGCCTCGTCGGTCCTTTAAATATTCAGCTAGGTACTTTTTATAGAAGACTGAAAATACAAAGGCATAAAAATAAAAAGTTTAAAAGCAGTACCTGTAACAGCACATTAGCATACAATACATCAGATGAAGCCGGTCCATCTACATCTCGCCAGCACACTCCATCTGATGATTACAACACCGATTCACCGATAGTGATCCAGAAATGTGGCTAACAGAAAACAACTCTGAAAATGACGCATTGCAACGTTTGCAAACAAACCGAATGTTCATGACAAAAATAAATAAATGACATGTAAGAGACAACTCGCGAAGCTGTCAAAAAATGATAGCGTAGGCAACTGTTTTACCGATCGTAAGGTCGGCTGCGATATAAAAACAGTGCATTCTTTTCGACAACCGGTCGGCGATGGTATAAATATACGTAGTATCTCCAACCGAAGTTGAAAACAGTAAAATGTGGGTAAAATTTTTGTAAGGTATGGACAGAAGTAGTACTTTTAGTTAAACTAGTTGCCATTTTACAGCAAAAAAGAAGTGTTTTAGTCATTTTCCCGACGCCTCCATTTTTAGCTGTTAACTGACGGCATCCATTTTGTTGCAATTCCTTTTTCATTAAAAATTTACTTATTTTCGCAAAAACACAATAAAATACCCTAAAATAATTTTTTAAAACAAATACATGTATGTTTCGTATTTTTACGACAAAATATATTAATAATTTAAAAACTTGGTATGATGAATAAAAACTAATATTTTTTTATTAGCTTATTCTTTTTGTGGCCCCTTTTATTTTTAAAGCTCTCATATGCATGTTTATCAAAAAACTGGATTCCGTTTAGTATTTAGACCCAGAGATGGCCCGAAAACTAATTTTGAAATATCTATAGTTGTTATCAAAGTTTGCGCCATTCTTGTAAGCTATATTTATCATCTGTTTAAAGGTTTAATTCCACAGTACAGAGGTACTGCAATAACAGGTATTTTATTTTCACCAAACTATCTACAACAAGAAAGTTTAGTGTAAATAATTGGCGCCTATCCTACCAGGTTTGCCCCAACTAGGTGAATCATAGTCGGCAATACCAACGTTGTCACGACTCCAAGGTTCGTTAATTTAATCGGACTATATATAGTCGGACCCGACGTCGTAGCGACCCAAACTTGTGTGACCGATTTGGTGCAAATGCAGGTCGTGGCGAAGTCGATTTGACGTCGCGCTCCAACGTCGGGTCGATTAAAGCAACGTTGTAACAACGCCGTATTGTTGCTTGGACACTGCGAATCATCCTATATCCAAAATTAGTTCTTTAATGGCTTTGAAATGCTCTGCGTGGAATATTGCGGCCTTAATCCATGTTCCCCACCGGATAATTACAGGTTCTGGAGATAAACTAACTCTTGGTACTGTTTTCTTATACAACTGCACTCTTAGAGGTGCTTTTGGAAACACTTTTTTTACATTTGAAATTATAATTATTATTTATCAGAAGTATGTATTACAAATCGATATACATACAGTTTGTTAAGCAGGTAATAATAACGCATTATTAAGTGACAATAAACAACCTCTAACAATATACCTAACTGCAAACCCCGGAACCCCACAAAAAATACCTCGTGTATAACCAAAATGTAAATATAATTATTATAATCTTCAAATTGGAAAATCCCTGAAATAAGTACCGAACGGGACATTAAACCTTTAACGTTTTAAATTTTTTGATAAAGCCGAAAACATAAAAATATGCTCTTAAAATAATAATTTATGAAAAATATGCATTTTGCTATAAAATTGACAAAATATGCAAAAAAAGCATATGTGTATATTCCGCCCTTTAGTTATTAGAAAAGGTAACCTTTGAGCGGGTTTTAACGATACCGCGAAGTGCCATACTGTCATAAAAGCGCTGAAAAATAAAATTTATAAACGGCATGCGTAGTGGCAAAGCTGAATTTTACATTTATTATAAAAAAGACACATTCTTGAAACTATGTTTAAAAAGCTGGACGCTTTTAGCGGTCGCAAACTCGCTCCAGACAATTGGAAACTTTTGGTTTTTTAAAAGTACCTTCTTTTAAAATGTACATTTTTCTTCAAAAGTCTACAGTGTGGTTGTTTAAGTGTGCAACATATTATGGGCATTTTTTTTATTACCGATGTCTCAGAAAATTTTATTCTTGATAAAAGTTGGTGCACGTTCGATAATCATATTAGGTGCACTTGGAATGGTTGCAAGTCAAACGGCGTACAGGTTAGGCCAAAAAATATAAAACTTGTACAAGAATAAAAATTTTTAATAAACATTTAAAATAAAAATTTTGCACTTTAAATGATAGTGTTTTAATTAGCATATTCTCATTACTAATGTTTTATCTTGTTAAAAATAATTTTTAGGATATTTTAAAGTTGTGTTTAATATCGTCACAACAAACATGAAGTTTGTGATTCCTTAATAAATTAAAAATTCAAGTAAATTTTACAAATATGCTTGAATTTGAACAAAGATAAGTGAAATTGATTTGATTTTGATTAATTTATGAAGGTCTTTATGGTAAATAAAAAAAAATAATTTGTTTTTGGAAATTATTAATGTTTTAAAAAAATATATATTTCTTATTTTAGTAGGTAACGTTTTTGAATCTATGCATAACTTTTAATTTTAAACAACTTTTCTTAATAACATTTTGCTGAATTTTCTACCCTACACAAAAAGACTGTGTCATATCAGCAAAGCACACTGTCTTTGCATCAGGAATCACGGATGAAAGATCGTTAATATATATCGAGAATAACACCGGTCCCAGAACTGTGCCTTGTGGGACGCCATACGTGACCAGAGTACTAGAGCTGTGTACTGAATTTAATTTTACTTTATAAGATCTGTTCGATAGATAAGAATTAAACAGTTCCCATGCTCTTGCTAATGAACTTAATTAATTTAAATATTATTAATTCCCACTAGCTAATACCACAATGTAGATGCTATATTGGGCTCAGTGTCTGTTGTAGCCCCCTATTTGTAATAAATAAATGAATAAATGTACAAATCAAATTCCGCCTTACTTTTATAAAATTATTAATTTTCAGTACTTTTACAGTGATCTGGCTCATCTTTAAGACCTTTTAAAATGTTTTTTTTACTTTACTTCTGTTACTTTTTCTATTTTAAATATCATGTTTTGTCTTCGCTGGTTTATGCCACTTATTTACTTGAAAGATGACCAGCTCACAACCCGGTCTAGCGTTTAGTGGTGACTCATGAAGATGATCTACACGCTACTTCGAGTGGGTGGTCTCTCCGTGAATCTTTCGGCTTGTCGGAGGGTTAGCCACCCACCGTGGAACACTATAGACTTGTCGATGGCGATCACCTCCATGAACATTCAAACTTTATAAAGTTTCTTAAATATTCTCTATAACATGCAGACGATGGCCAAATTTACTTAAATTCCTTTTAAAAATTCCTTTAATAACTTAGGTTTTGTACTTGGCAATAAACTCGAATTTAAAGGGCATGTAACCGTTTACCTTTCTCTATACTCACAGGTTTATACTGCCTTAGGCACTATCTAACTCAAGAAACAAAAAAGTTTTTATATGACTTTTTGTTTTTCTCTCATTCCAACCATTGTAATCATATTTACGAACCATTTTTGAACGCTGTCGATGAGTGAGACGTATACAATGCAGAACGTCTGGATAAGGATCGCATGTGGTCCACGACGTAGATGGAGAGTTCCGCATAAGCTGAGTAAATTGGGTTGGTTGAACATGCTTCAGAAACGCACCCTGCACTCTCTGTGTTTCCATAAGAACAAACTGACGTTTAAATACGATATTGTAGGTCATTGTGTCTTCTACAAAGCTATAATCAACAGAATACTCCTTTAATTTAATGTTCTGTAAATTTTAAATTATTTACAAGGGAAATAATAGAGGATGGTTGCATTAATGAAACAAATCGCAGTAAAATTGTAACTCACAGGTGGCCTAAGAAATTCCTTATTAGCAGGAAAAAGCCCACGCACGAACTTCAATTAAAAAAATACATTTAAACTAGTTCAAACAAAAGCCCTAGGCCCTATCCAAACAGGAAACTGCTCTCCGTTGACCACCTATTTCCTTAAGTGTCCATCGGTCCCTCAGGAATAAATAACCCTTACGGGCGTTACAAGAATGGACGACTAATGGGCTTAAACCGACGGGCAGCAGGTGTAGACTTAAACTTGTGCCAACAGTTTTAGCACCTAGTTTAAGGGGTTTACGGACACATCCGTGTAATGTGAACATGAATGTTTTTGTAAAATAAATAAGGGATAAAAGTAGAAAAGGCTGTTATAAGGAGTTGTTGTTGTTGTTGTTGTTGTTGTTGTTAGAAAGTGAAGGTAATTTTGTAAAGCGTTGTTTTATATGTACATAAGTATAACAGTAAAGGGGGAGTTGAAGAAATATAATATTTTATGGGGAACGGCTTGGGGGAATACAAAATATTCGTTAAAGAGGGGCTAAAGCTTATGAAAGGTATACAACTTATAATATAAGCTATGGTTATGAGAATAACCATACTTTTTGGATAAAGACTTTTTAATCGCCGCTATAGAAGCAGAAACAATATATGCCTATTATACAGGGTGTTCCTTAATGACGTGCTAATATTTTAGAGTGATTCCTCAAGTCATTTTATGAAGAAAAGTTCATATAAACATAATGTCCTAAACGGCTTACATTTTTTGCTACAGGGTGTTGAATTTTTTCTTTTTTAATGCGTTTTTTGTAATATCTCCGAAAGTACTTTAAATTATATTTTTAATTTTGGCATAATATGCCATATATAGAACATAAAACCACATGTTTTAGTTATAAAAGTTATTTTTTTTGTCCCACCAGTGGGGTCCTTGCAAACATGTCCTCTGATGTTTTTTAGAAAAAAAAATGGTACACGGTGACATTTTTCCATGTGGATATTATTTCTGATTAGCCTGGTCAATTCTACATAAAAATGGTCTCCTGAGTTTTTCTCCTCAATTCTCCTCGTTAGCTGCATGGTCCACATATGGTGGACTATACTTAACACGTGCATCGTTTTTGCGTGTTAGTCGTCGAAATGCTCGTATTTGTACCGTGCAAGGAAAAATTATTTGCATCAAAGAGGGCTTTGCATCTGAGGACGTAATGCTTTGCCGTAGAGCTTAATACCGCATGGGTGTCAGTAACTACCTGAATTAACAATCAATCAGTTATTCAGTCATCTTTGACAGTCGTTACAAATAATTTGATTCATCGCGGGGTTAGAGTAAATGGTGAGTGGCAATACAATCCGGGTTTGTGCATGGACGATTTTCAAGAACATTTTCCTAACGTTGCTTTTATTGCTATGGATTTTTATCATCGTTTGAAAAGAACCGTGGCTGTGTTTAGAGAAACAGGTTCTATACAACACAAAAAAGGAGCAGGAAGACCATCTGTAAGAACAGAAGATTTTGTTGCAAACGTTCGTGAAATAATGCAAAATACGCCAACAAATTGTATATGACGCCTGTCCCAAGAAGTGGGAAGATCTTATGGAACATGCAGGACAATTCCTAAGAAACAGCTAAATTTATTTCCTTATAAAGTGCAAGTTTTCTAAGAAATACAAGCCGCAGATTTTGAAAGACGCAGGTATTACTCTCAATGGTTTACCCAAAATTTTCTGGAAAGAAATGATTTATTAGACCTGACTATTTTTCGGATGAAGCTTGGTTTCACCTCTCCGGTTATGTGAATTCTCAGAATACACGCATGTGTAGTAGTGACAATCCCCATTTTTTTGTCGAGTCCACATTGCACCGTCAAAAAATTGGTGTCTGGTTAGCTGTTTCCCGAAGAAGAATTGTTGGTCCTATTTTTTTCCATGACACAGTTACAGCACAGCGGTATAGAGACAATATTTTGAATCCATTTGTGGAGCAATTACTTGACGACGAACTACGTTTTGGATATTTTTAACAGGACGTTGCAACCGCCCATAAAGCCGCCGAAACTATTAACTACTTACGCAATGTTTTCGACGACAGATTGATCAGTTTTCGATCAGACATTGAATTCCCACCTAGATCACATTGTTTAACGGTTATGGATTACTTTGTTTTTCCTCATTTAAAGAACACTATTTTTAAAACACCAGTTGTAAATTTAGAATAATTACAAGAAACGATTATCCAAGAATGTGGTACCATTTCTCCAGATATGCTGGTCAACACTTTCGAAAATATGAAGAGACGTGTGAATTTATGCTTGAGGCATGGCGGTGGCCAATTTCAGCAATTAATGTAATTATTTTTCTTTTTCTTTCTGTATATTCTTACCTTGTTAATTTCGTAAACAACAAAAATAATTTGCCTACTTATTTTATTACTCATTAGTTTGGCATATCATGTCGTAATATGAATTTGACAAAATTTTAATCTAGATTTGGTTAAATATATCGTCCCCATATCATTGTGATCTAAACCAAGACCTACGTTTTTTAATCCGAGCCCTCTTTGATGCAAATAATTTTTGCTCGCACGGTAGCTACTTGCACAGTTAATAGGTTCCATATTAGGTAGCTTTGATGACATCATTTTTATTAAATCTTTAACACAAGAAGTACCAGAACGTCCTAGACCTTAAAACAACGAGATGATCCTTTCGGGCCAAACTAATATATTTAAAATATCCCTTATAATCCATATCTACTTAAGAGGCAATTTGTAGGCCATTTTAAGCTTAGTTTTCGGATTACTTTACCCCTCGACGGTAACTCTAAGATTTGTTCTGAGCTAATCTGGGCAAACACAAAAAAGATTTATAACACTCTCCAATAAGACTTTTTACGAAAACTGGATTAGTCCTTTGAATTGGAAAATGATTTCTTACTTTTTTAGGCTTTGACTGTGTAAATATTTAAATTTCCTTAATTTTCTATATGCTTGTTTGATAATTGAATTTAGAAAGCGAGAAAATCAATTCTTTGTTTATTTTACTAATGGGGCTTTTTCACTAAATTTTCATCCGACCGCATAGAGCAAGAAAAAAAAATTTTATGGTTTTAGTTTTTAAAATTGTAACGGACCTTTTCATTTACTTCGATTAAATATATAATCGAATTCATCATATTATTTAGCATTAACATTCTAAATTAGAACCTATTAATACATCACAATAATAAAAATCTTCCTAGAGGGCGACAAACCTTTCCTAGAGACAATTAAAAAGACGCAGTCATCCCATTATCCGCACAATTCTTTTATTCGTCAGCCTCGACGGATTATATTGTTATCTTTGTTTTGATAAACTAAACATACAAGAACAGCTTAAAAATAGACAACAACCCGCTCAATATTCAGGTAGATGCGGCGTTCGACCTTCAGCTGAATAACTCGGTCCCCATTGGTCGAGGCAGATGTGACGTCAGTAGGTTTATACACGTGTTTTTAATTAACACTGTATCTTGATTTTTTATTTTTTCAGTAAATGATTGAAAATTTTAAAAACTGATGGGGGATGTCTGATTTACCTAAATTTTAATTAATTTGTAAATCAGTTGTATAAATGAATACATCTTTAATTACAGGTAGAGCTCGTCGATTAACCAAAATCTGACGATAGATACTTCTAACCAAAGGAAATTTATAGGATTAGAAATGTCAACTTCTTGTTAAACAATCGCAACAAAATGGAGATCGAAAGAAGAGAGAGGTTTTAGTGTGCCTGCTAGCCACCAGTGGCGCAATAGCGGAGAATTTGAACTACGGCTTTAAAAGTTTTAAATTTTCTTATCAACTTTTAAGTTAATTTGTAATTCAATAATTATTTAATATAAATATTATTGAATCACAAATTAAATCAATAAAAAGACGCACAAAAGTTTTTATTTTATAGAATACAAGCACATTTTTATATTAACCAATATTTCGAAAATAAATAAGGAAACATATCGTATATATTTTTTTATGTTTATTTATAAATAAAAACTTCATTGACAACCATACCAAAAAATAATTGTTTAAAACAAACTAATGTCCCTTAGGTATGTCTCATGGGTCTCACTCATCGGGTATTGTCTCAATTTATATAATATGTCACAAACACAGTATAAAACACAATTACTAGGCTACAACGAGACAGGTACTAAGACATTCATTAAACATCAGGTAATTTTTACAGCATTTTCTTAAACAAAAAAAAAACAAACAGTATCGGTTTGAAACTAAATTTTTCTATAAAATATGGCCAGTGGCCAAGTATCTACTCATCGAGTTAGCTCAAACCATTATCATTATACCCTCCTTATTTAATGTCGCTCGATGTACAATATTCCCTAAAACAAAAAAAAATAGTATTAAGTAGTATAAAATATACTTATAATCTACACAAAACCAAAATGTTAAAATTATCATTTCAAGAGCCTAAAGTAGCACTTCGTTACTGAGATTCTTAGGTATTATCTCGGGCACAAATGTGTTGCTTTTATCTGCAGGCTATACCCAATGATCTTTTGTTGAGATTGGCTTGTAAACTAATATTATTTATGAGAAACATTTCGTGTTAATTTATTTATTGTAAAATTACATTTCCAATATAAAAAACAGGTAAGGAAGTAATCAATTTGATAAACAATAAAAAAATAATTACCTGCATGGTAGGCTGGAATACCTAATAGTTGCAAAATTGCACACATCCGCGAAGTTTTCTAGAGAGGAAAGTAATAAAATTTTATTAAATAATAAAATGAGAATCAAAAAATTACTTTAATTTCCTGGGAACAGGACCTGGGACCTGGGACATGGCGGACTGGCTGGTTAAATCCAATTAACACCTGGCTCAGTTTAGGAAGCGTTACGTAAGTCAGAATATAACTGTCCTTCTCTTCTATACGTCAATAATATGAGATAGAACCCGGTCCCTCGGCCAGCTGGAGAATCATCAAGCGGCGACAGCGCCAATTTGACTCTGGTGTCCAGCTGCGCGGCTTGAGATAGAAATGACCTTATGAAGCAGGATGGTTAATTTCCACTTTTACCGGGGTGCTTTTAACTTCTAAGTAATAATAAGCAACAACAAAGAAATCAAACGGATAAATATAAAGGTTAGCGCCATCTATATAACCGACAATTTATTTATGTATAAACCCCGTCAGATAGTATTTTAAGGGTCCTTACCCACGTCTAGTATTCTTCGATTTAAGAGCTCGTTAGATAAAATGTTACACGTAACATTGAAAAGATTCCAAAAGCTGAAGTGCACGTGTATTACTAAAAGATTTATTTTGTGGAAAGCCGATAAGGGAGGATGTTTTTGGCACGAGGGAAGTTCTCCCAAAATTGTATTTATCTATGCAATTTCATATCTAAATTCTTTCAAGGGTCTGTATAAACATGATTGAGTCTTTTCCACTCGCCTGACATACCCAACGACAATGAAACAAAAAAATATACCGTGCGAGCAAGAATTATTTGCCTTAAAGAGGGCTTGGATAAAAAACGTAGGGCTTGGTTTAGATCACAATGATATGGGGACGATATATCTACATAAAACAAGGTTAAAATTTCGTCAAATATAAAATAAGTAGACAAATGCAAATTTATTTTTGTTCTTTAGAAAATTAACAAAATAAGAATATACAGAAAGAAAAAGAAACAGAATTACATAAATTGCTGAAATTGGCTACAGCCATGCTCCAAGCATAAACTTATACGTCTCTTTATATTGGAGAAACGTTACCACATTCTTGGATAATCCTTTCCTGTAATTGTTCTAAATTTACAACTGGTGATTTAAAAATAATGTTCTTTAAATGAGGAAACACGAAGCAATCCATAACCGTTAAACAAGGTGATCTAGGTGGGAATTCAATGTCTGATCGAGAACTGATCAATCTGTTGTCGAAAAAAGTGCGTAAGTAGTTAATAGTTTCGGCGGCTGTATGGGCGGTTGCACCGTCCTGTTGAAAATATCCAAAACATAGTTCGTCGTCAAGTAATTGCTCCACAAATGGATTACCAAGATTGCCATTATACCGCTGTGCTGTAACTGTTTCATGGAAAAAAATAGGACCAACAATTCTTCTTCGGGAAACAGCTAACCAGACACCAATTTTTTAGGGGTGCAATGTGGACTCTACAAAAAAATGGAGATTTTCACTACTCCACATGCGTGTATTCTGAGAATTCCCATAACCGGAGAGGTGGAACCAGGCTTTATCCGAAAAATATGTCAGGTCTAATAAATCATTTCTTTCCAATCCATTTTGGGTAAACCATTGAGAGTAATTCCTGCGTCTTTCAAAATCTGCGGCTTGTATTTCTTGGACTTTACTCTAACCCCGTTTCGAAAATACGCATCAACCATGAATGTGTTGTGCTGCCATTGTGTGAATTATTCAAGAAATTGAAAAAATTAGCGATGAATTACTTGTAACGACTGTCAAAGATGACGGAATAACTGATTGATTGTTAATTCAGGTAGTTACTGGTTC
Organism: Polydrusus pterygomalis; assembly: GCA_963969555.1. Lineage (NCBI taxonomy): Eukaryota > Metazoa > Arthropoda > Insecta > Coleoptera > Curculionidae > Polydrusus > Polydrusus pterygomalis. The sequence goes on from OZ018383.1 coordinate 17,931,525, forward strand.
ACTTGGTTGATCGTAGTAGTATAGTAGCATTTTTTTAATACATATCACATCTGTATGCAATGAGAATAAGCTCATAGAGGTCGGCACATTACCAAAAATATAAATAATGATATTTTATGATTGTGTTGATTGATTGAATCTCAACCCGACCAATCTACCCTTACCCTTTGTGTATTACCTGGTGACTCTAATATAAAAGAAACGCTTGCGTTCGTAAGAATGGATCATGAAATTCGCATCGATTAATTTTTATATTTTTAGGGGTCTATACGATTTTCCAATGGCTGTAAATTTAGAAGAAGTAAAAATAAGAGATTTTACTGGAAAAGATAGTATCTCAGAATGGTTTTAAAAACGTTAAGGAATTACAATTTTAAGAGGGTTCGTCTAAAGTGGTCCATGGGTTTTTATCTGTACGTAAGTCCTTTATCGAAGGTTACTGATGTAAAGGGTTAACGGTGGTTTCATCTCTTATTAAAACTGCGGTAAAGTTCATATAGTATACAGGGTGATCCACGACAGGTGGCGAGCGGCTGTATCTCCGAAACCATACATGCTACGACTTTGGGGTACAAAATTTATTATGAAATATGAGGAAAAAAAATCACTGGAAATAAATTTTAAGTTCCTAATTTTACCGCTAGGGTGCGTAGTCGCTATGCTCATAAGGTTATTAATTTCTACTAATAACCGCAGTACAATGTAGGTCAGAAATTAAGTTTTCCTACTACCACCTATGAAAATGAGAAATAAAGCACGCCTAACTTGGCTGGAAAGTCCTTTTTATCACACGCGTGTTGAAATATTTTCTTTCAATACGTGTGTTGAAATATAAAACAACTGATGGCCGACGAATTTGACAGCAAAACTATTTAAAAAAAATAACAAACTTACAGGACCCGTGGAGCGAATTGGGTTGCTTGGTGAGGTAAAGTACACTAGGGCATTACTGCAAATAAAAAAACTCCTTTTTTTCGTTATTTTTGGGAACCTAAGAGTATTTATGATAAAAATAATAATACTTCAAAGAGGGAAAATATGTCAGGCAATACACCAAACATGTCAACATTGTCAACTGTGTTGAACCACAGAAAAAAAGGGGCAGTGATAGAGCAGAAATAGAATACCTATAGGAAATACCGATTTATAATTTTACAATTATCTCGGATAAAAATATCCACACAATGTTTAAGGATATGAGACAAGTGAATGTGCTTTATGTAAGTCAATTTATTTTAGCAATATTCAAAACACATCAAATATAGATATAACTTTTATAATTAACAAGCTATCGATATTTAACTCCATCTCTATCTTTCTATAATGTTGAGGTTGAGGTTATGTTTTAGTTTTGTGTTTTGTTGTTTTTGTATGTATATTTAGGTATATTATTGTTTTATTGAAAGAATGCAAGCAGCTAAAAAATCAGAAACGAAATTTATTCAATGTACAGGGTTATCCAACCAAGACTAGACAAGGCGATTTTTTGACTTTTCCTGTACTTTTATAAAAAAACTGAAATAGCCATCTTAAGTCATTTTCTCCCGCAAATTCGAATATCTTCAGCAAAAAACAATTGAACATCAAACAAAAGTACTAGGGGTCACTTTGATATTTTTTTAAATGGAACACCCTGTATATTTTTACATTTTTAAATTCAACATAAAATTATAATTATTTTTCATTAAATGCACTATTAGTCTATACTTCATAGTTTCCGAGATATTGACTCTCGAAAAGTGACATTTTTGAACTTTGACAGCTTATAACTTTCTAACAGTACGTCTTAGAGCAAAACGGCTTACATGTTCCTATCTTCAATTTTTATTATCTTCCCAAAAAAATCAACTTCCAGTTAAACCGGAACAACTATATTTCCTTCTTTCGAGTTACATCCGGTTTAACCGGAAGTTGATTTTTTTGGGAGGATAATAAAATTTAAAGATAGGGACATGTAAGCCGTTTTGCTCTAAGACGTACTGTTAGAAAGTTATAAGCTGTCAAAGTTCAAAAATGTCACTTTTCGAGAGTCAATATCTCGGAAACTATGAAGTATAGACTAATAGTGCATTTAATAAAAAATAATTATAATTTTATGTGGAATTTAAAAATGTAAAAATATATAGGGTGTTCCATTTAAAAAAATATCAAAGTGACCCCTAGTACTTTTGTTTGATGTTCAATTGTTTTTGCTGAAGATATTCGAATTCGCGGGAGAAAATGACTTAAGATGGCTATTTCAGTTTTTTTATAAAAGTACAGGAAAAGTCAAAAAATCGCCTTGTCTAGTCTTGGTTGGATAACCCTGTACATAGATAGTAGGTATGATGTGCGTAAGCAAATAGGAGAAAAACTTATTCTTTTTATTTAAATCTAGGTAAGTTAAAATGTGTAAATGGGCATTGTTTTGATTTTTTTCAACTCTAGAGTTGAAATACATTTTTTAACTTAGTTTAGGAAAAATTGTGTACATTTTTCGTGTGAAAGTGATTTTCTCACACTCGGAGAATTTCCGCACTCGGCTATCGTCTCGTGCTAAATACCTCCTCGTTTCAAGTTTTCAACACTACTTGTTATGTACCTAATATTAGTATATTATTTAACGAGCGTATAATGTAGGCCATAATAAAATGAGGATGAAGTTTACGGCACGAGCCAAAGGCGAGTGTTGTAAATCATCCGAGTGTATTATGGTTCATTAGACGCGAGTCAAATACTATACTTTATCTAAAACCATCCATTTATACAATGCCTGAAAAAAAGTTGAGTTCATATGGAAAATATAATACTTACACTTGTTGTATTATGGATAGCATAATGCTCTTATTATCAGAAGTATTTTGCATATATTATTAAATGGTTGTAGATAAACTATTTTATATGCTCTGTAATATCCTCTATACATGTGCTTTGTTAGGTAGTTAAGCATTAAAATAAAATCGCACATTTCTGTAGCACCTTAAGCTGTTGTTTGTGTGTCCTTATACTTAACTTCAATCAAATTAATAAAAGGTATTGTTAAAAAAATTATTTACCCTATTTCTTTTCAGTTATTCTCAGATCCGATCAGCCATGACTTACAGCAGATCTAAATCCCTTTAAACCATTGAAAAACAACGGTAAAGACAAAGTTTAAAGCACTACAGTTTGAATAATTTACAAGCTGCCCAAGCTTAAAAACAACTGAAAGTATATATAAAAAAGAAGAATCGCACAGTGTGCCTTTGAATGTGACACAGCTGGACAAAATTTAATTTTGAATATTAAAAAGGTGGTCGAGTGCGTGTCAATGTCGCGTAATGAAAAATATCGATACCTGGTATCGAATAAGTATTATTTAGATAGTATCGATAGCTACTAAGTATCGAAAAAAATATATTGATATCACGATACCGTATACAAAAAAACTCAAAACTCAATAAAAACAGTATTAGAAAACACAAAACTAATTTTTAATTATAATAATATGATGTCAATTGTCAATGTCAAAATTGTCAAGTGTCAAAGTGCCATACTACGTTGGAACAATTATATCCAAATAACACAGATTTACAAGTTCACATTATATCTAACAGATGGCAGCAGCTTGGCAGTAAAACTAGTAAAAATAAAAGTATCGATATTAGTAAAATTCGATAATAAATTACTTGCAATCAAAAACAAAGTATCGATACCGCACTAGTATTAAAGTATCGTTTGTATCCCTTCATGTAATTAATTTTTGCTCTCAATTGCAGATTTTAAATTAACGATTTGGTATCCTCCTTTGGGTTCGGGTTTGATGCAATTTGTACCTTAAAGGTACCATTTCTAAACTAATTCAATTGAAAAATAAAAAAAAAATTCTATCCAATACTTTTTCGTCAATAAATGCTCAAAAATGTTGTTTATTCACTATTTGGCAATTAAAGCAATCAAAAGTCGTTATAAACATTACTAAAGGGCGGATTATAATATGCACTTAAATTCAGCTAAAATATGCCCATATTTGCATATATGCAGCTATTTGCATTTTTTACCAAATATGCATACTTCTTCTGCAATATTTCTTAATTTATTATAGTAAAAAAACACATTGGGTTCTAAAAAAATTTTATTATTTTTTAAAAAATGCAAAAAAAAAACAAAGAAAATTAAGAGTAAATAATTTTTTAACCTAAAATTGTATAAAAAGCATTTATTACTAAATATTTTTCAAAATTTTCAACTAAAAAGGATTGTCATCTATTAGTAAAAATATGTTTATACAAAGAAAAGCTTCTTTCAACATCTACTGATGTAATCGGACTGCAACTTAGGTAGCAAAATATAAGGCCAACTTCGTTGGATGGTTTATCCTCATAAATGCTTTTTACTGCAGTAAAGTATTTAAATCCTTCATTCTTTTTTACAGTTACATCCAATTTGTTCCTTACTTGACCTCCTACCTTACCGGGAATATTGTTGCATTTAACGGAAAAAGTTTCAGCAATACTAATTGAGTCTCTTAAACTTAAATTTCTTATCTCCAACGAGGATATTATGTCCGGTATAAAATTGAAATTAACCTTAATAAAAACGAGATCTGAACCTACACTTGCACTTTTTTATAACTCTTTACTTGGCACAACACACTGCGAATCGTCATCTAAATTCAAAATTAGTTCTTTAATGACTTCGAAATGCTCTGCGTAGAATATCGCGGCTTTAATCCATGTTCCCCACAGGGTAGTTTCAGGTTCTGGAGGAAAACTAACTCCTGGTAAGTTCTCCTTATACAACTGCACTCTTAGAGGTGCTTTTAGAAACACGTTTTTTACATTTGAAGATAATTTATTTGAATTTAAATATAGTTTGTTAAGCAGATAATAATAACGCATTATTAAGTGACAATAAACCACCCCTAACAATATACATGCAAACCCCGGAAACCCCCAATAAATACCTTGTGTATAACCAAAATGTAAATATAATTATTATAATCTTCAGATTGGAAAATCCCTGAAATAAGTACCGAACTGGACATTAAACCTTTAGCGTTTTAAACTTTTTGATAAAGCCGAAAACATAAAAATATGCTCTGGAAATAATAATTTATGAAAAATAGGTATTTCGCTATAAAATTGACAAAATATGCAAAAAATGCATACATTTGGATTTTACATATATTTTGTATACATTCCGTAATTATAATAATTGTAAACATTAGTAATTACTTCGGTAGAAGTTAGCCTACATTCATATTCGTGCTCCTCAATATACCTTAAGGAATAAAAATTTAAAATTTGGTACTTATGTTTAACTTAATACTTTAAAAATAGTAAATAAAAACTAGGGTTGCTAGGCTAACAATGTATCAATACATATTCTTTAAATACCACAATTAAAACGTTAGTACCTGTGCCCCAAAACTGTACTGGATTTACTGAAGTTAAAAACTCACACTGTTTAAAAAGAAGTTACTAACCATTATTTAACCCTTATTTTGGGTGGTCGATTTTTAATTTCTTTTGTTCAAATCTATTCTAGTTTTGTCCTTTAAGTATGTATTACTCGAGACACTGTGCATCGTCCTCGTTAAATTATTCACGAATAGCTCAACATACCACTAAAAATCCTCGCGAAACTTTTAAGAGACTTCTTCGGTATTTGTGGTCGAAGCATTTTACGTCTTTAGCTTTTTATTTCTTTACTTTGCTTTCGAAAAAGTATCAAAAGAACTGGGAAAAGTGTTTCGTTAGTCAATTGATGTTAGAGTGGCAATTTTTTTTTATTTAGTTGTGTGAAATTCTGCAGATGGGAATTTTCGAAAAGTGGTCAAATGTGAACTGAATGGCATTGGATATAAAAAAAAACATTTTTGCAGGAAATATGGAGCAGCATAGGGTTGTGCGAAGACCGAGGAAACAATTCCCCGACATATTTTGCTCTAATTAGATTTTTTTTCTAATTTTTCTTTGAAACACAATACCGGGTGTTCTCTCTCCCCTATAACTTTTTTATATTTATAGATATTAAAATGAAATTTAGAGATTATAGATGATTCTGCATTTATTGGCAGATTTTTCAATTTGTTACCACTTCCGGCTTGACCGGAAGTGTCCTTGACTTTGATATTTTAAAAGGGACATCTTGTATATTTTTACTTATTTTGGTTCAGCATAACATTTTGAATAAAATGACACCTCACTTGTAATTTTTTTACGTGTTATAACATTTTTATGTTTATTTTTTATTAACAATCTAGAGTGCTACAAATTAATTAAATCTATTAATTTATAGTCGAGTAGTATATGAAGTGTTTAAAAAATGAAATTTTGTTTTCTTGACGTTTACTCCATTTTTCCAAATGGAACGATGGTGGATCACCAGGATATTTAAAACGAGTATTTTTTTTTCAACAATTTGATACCATACACTTTATCGCCATTTTAAAATTGACCTTAAATCCCAATCGCAAATTTAAAAGCGGTATGCATTGTTGCCGCCCTCTCTTTTCTAAAGAAATATAATGGGCGACTTTGAAAAACAATGGAATGGTTTTGGAAACCAATATGGTTTTAAATTAAAATTGTAATGTTATTAGTTTATAAAACATACAATCTTGCGGCTTCAGAAGAATTTTTCTGGTCACTCCAAAAATTAGGAGCACATCAATTTGTTCATTTCTAGTAAAACTAACCATTTTATCTGATTTACAATGTAAGTTTAATAAACGAATGCATTACATTTTTAATTTAAAACCATATTGGTGTATAAAACCATTCCATTGTTTTTCAAAGATTTTTCTTTAGAAAAGACTGGGCGTCAATAATGCATAACGCTTTTAATTTGCGATTGGGATTTAAGGCAAATTTTTTCGTGTCAATTTTAAAATAGCATAGGAGTGTATGGTATCAAATTAATGGAAAAAAACTCATTTTAAATATATCCTAGTGAACTACCATCGTTCCATTTGGAAAAATGGAGTAAACGTCAAGAAAACGAAATTTCATTTTTTAAACGCTTGTGAAACTTAGAAAGTCAATTATTATGACATAATTTCAATTTTCATGTACTAAGTACTTGACTATAAATTAACAGATTTAATTAATTTGTAGCACTCTAGATTGAAAATAAAAAATAAACATAAAAATGTTATAACACGTCAAAAAATGACAAGTGAGGTGTCATTTTACTCAGAATGTTATGCTGAATCCCAATAAGTAAAAATATATAAGATATCCCATTTAAAATACCAAAGTCAAGGTCACTTTCGGTCAAACCGGAAGTGCTAACAAATTGAAAATTATGCCAATAAATGCAGACTCATCTCTTATGCATAATCTTAAAATTTCATTTTAATATTTATAAATAAATAAATCTAGGAGGTTCTGCCTCAACTTCGCCTTTTGTAACTTATTTACAAAAAAGTATTTTATTATTATTATTATTATTATTATTATTATTATTATTATTATTATTATTATTATTATTATTAAATACAGAAAAGTTATAGGGGTGAACGTCTTTTGAGAAACACCCGGTATGTACTTTATAATATTATTAGTTTTCTGTTTTACGCTGTATCTTTGAAACAAAGCGGCTTTCCGACAATTATTAATGGATAAGTTTTTTTTATAATAACACTGGCCGACAAAAAAAAAATTTGTTGTTATAACACAAAGCTAAATAGCATCTTGTGGTAGAATGGACCTATCCAAATACGAAAATAAGAAAAAAAAAGTTGTAACACGTAACGTTTTCTTGTTACATTTATAGTACCACATTTAATATTACAATATTTAATATCTATTGAAAAAATAATTTAAGAATTTTCTAACTGTGTATATCGACTATATTTAGATTTTACACCTACTAAATATACCTTACATCTAAGAAAAACACAATCATTACAAATGTTAACTAAACACACTAATTAAATTTTATTTTTTCCTTTTATAAGGGGTCATAATATCTACTCTTTTCAAAAACCAACAGTAATCACCCATCATGGCTGGATCCCATCGTCCTTGATAGCGAATTTCCATTGTCCTGATATCCTGGTGGAACCTTCCACCCTGCTCGTCACTGACAGCTCCCAAATTTTCAGGAAAAAATGACAGATGGGAATGGAGGAAGTGAATTTTTAATGACATTCGGGCACCAAGCGATTTATAGGAATCTAAACGTTCATCAACTAACTGTTGATAGTTTGCATCCATATTGTTGCCCAAAAATCCCCTTACTATACTAACAAATGAGTTCCATGCTCTGAGTTCTTGCCTGGTAAGCTTCTCTGTAAAGTTGACATCGTCCAGCAATTTTCTGATTTGTGGCCCAATAAAAATGCATTCCTTTAATTTAGCATCACTTAACTGGGGAAAGACTTGTCTTAGGTATTTGAATCCATCACCATCTTTATTCATAGCTTTCACAAAGTTTTTCATCAGCTCAAGTTTAATGTGAAGAGGAGGCAGAAGGACTTTTTTGAGGTCTACAAGAGGTGCAAACTTAACATTTTGAGATCCCGGCTGACATTCACTTCTTTGTGGCCAATCTTTCATTACATAATGCTGATCTACTGCACGACTGTCCCACAAACAAAGAGAACAGCAATATTTTGTAAATCCTCCCTGAAGTCATACTGAAATTCCTACAGTTCAGGTAATTTTTCTGTTATAAAATGCATCCATTTTTACCGCCCCCTAATTAAATTGACTACCTGATAATGTAAAACGGTCTTATTAAGCTATTGAAAAATGGTATGTATTGGGGCTTTCCGAATATTTTTTCTATTATTAGAAGGGTATTTCCATTTTAAAAATAAAGAGCTGACCTGTGTTAGAAAAATCTTGTCGGCCAGTGTAATTATCGAAAAAAGCACCCCTTGAATTTTTTCGGTTGTTTAGTATAGCAATTTGAGAAAATAGACGTTTTTAGACAAATTTATTTTCTCTATTAATCAATTTATATACATATGTGCCACTCTGACTAATATGATCGTAAAGCCGACACATTTCAATTATTATATTTTAGCCACGTTGACAAATTTGCTAATATAATTAATAATGACAAAAATTCTATAGATTAAAAAGTATTATCGGTGTTATACATTTTTTAACAAAGCTTTTATACGGGCAGTTAAACAATATTTTTCCACGGTAAATCCCTGTAATATACATGAATTAACAATGATTCTGTAGGGGGAACAGAATTAGGGAGAATTTAAAATAATATAGACTTTATACACGCTCCTTTAATTGATTTTATAAACGTTAAAAACACCGAAATAATTTAACTAGTATCGGGTTGCGCAAATTAAAATAAAAATGAACTAACTAGCAACTTTGACTGTGTCATAAATGATTTTTTTAAGGGCACAGTTCTCAAGGCCAATCATGTTTAAAAGACCTATAAATGGTTTAAATGCAGGGGTAACTTCCGGAACTTTGCAATTATTAAAAAAAAAATTATTAGTATCTAATTTTGAAAGGGCTGTTCAGGGAGGCATTGACGAATAGTATGCCGATTTGCTTGTTTTTTTTTTTAAATAAATGCTCAGAAACTTAAAAAAAAATTCACAGATCTTGCACCTTACGCAAGCATCCTATGTATTGAAAATACCTGACACAGCTTTAAAATTTTAATGACCTATGTCATGTAATTAAAGCCCACATTCTAACTTGGATTTTGTAAAAGTTTAAAAAATGTTCTTTAATTTTACAGGGTCCGCCCAAATTTGGTTTTAACAAATGGGATAATTTTTTATTATTGATTTCTCAGAAAATTTTATTCTACATAAAAGTTTTGCATCTTGAGTAAATCGTTTTGACGTATTCAAATCTTCTGTGGCATAGACAGGGTGAATATAAAAGAGAAAAATATGACGTCAGTGACTCAAAAAATTTTAAAAATTTAAAAACTGAAACAGCCATATTAACAGTTAATGTGGAAAGTTAATATGAAAAGTGTAAAAATTCAATAAGGGCAAAAATTTGATTTTTAACTTGACTTTTCTTGAAAACTATTAGCACTAGAAAAAAACTTTATTTTACTTTTTATCTTGGATTTATTAGTTCTTTAATATGGCTGTTTCAGTTTTTAAATTTTAAAAAATTTTTGAGTCACTGACGTCATATTTTTTTATTTTATAGTCACCTTGTTTATGCCACAGAAGATTTGAATACGTCAAAATGATTTACTCAAGATGCAAAACTTTTATGTAGAATAACATTTTCTGAGAAAACAATAATAAACAATTTATTTCTAAGAATAATTCATATAAATTTGTTTATAAACAATAATATTCATATAGCAGACCAACCAAGGTGAACTATAAATAATCCCAAAAAAACGAAAACAAAAATAAAAGTTTGACACCCTTTATCTTGGTTGTTATCAATTTTGGGATAATGCTAGTTTAAATAAATCGCATTATTTCACCTTAAGGAGCCTGCTGTTGTTCTGTGTCCCATTACGTTTGGGACACCCTGTATATTAACTAAAACATATTATATTAACTGTATGGTTTTATTTCTAAGAATAATAAATATTAATTTGTTTATAAACAATAATATTCACATAGCAGACCAACCAAGGTGAACAATTGCCTTATATTCAATCGGTCATATTGTCAAAGCTTACTTATGCTATGTTTTTAAATTATACTTATTTACCCAAGCGTTCAAAATAGACCATGAAGGCTTTCATGAGATAGGTAGGGGTGCAAAATATAACCAATCACCCGGTACAATAACATTTTCTGAGAAATCAATAATAAAAAAATTATCCCATTTGTTAACCAAATTTGGGCGGACCCTGTAATATGCAATTATTGTGCTCCAACTTTTTGCCTCCCGCTTTTTTTTTTCGATATAATATTCCGATTTAAATAACGTGAACTTACCTTATGTAGTTATAACTTATCTCAATAAAACACTTTTTAACAAAGTTACTATGGCGTTCTTTAAAACACAAACTAAACTAAACATTATTCATTATTTACTTGCCGACTTTACGCTGATTCATATTTATATTTCTACCAAGTATTATCAGAGTATTATGTTACAAGACCGATCTAGATATTGCGCTGTTGGCCGCGACAGACGGCAGAGCGACATCGACATGAGCGACATCGACATGCAATGCAAAGTTTGCGTAAACACGATCCTAATAGTATTTTTAATACTAAAAACAGTTTTTTGAAACCACTAAAATTTACCTTAAAATCCTTGAAAGTAAACACGTCGATTTTCAGAACTGAAGTAAAAACAACAATTTTTACTGGTAACACGATATATTTTCTAGTCTGTCTAGATTTTTTTCTCTCCTAAGAATTCTAGAGAATATGTGTTTGTTTTAACAGGAAAGGTTCTGGTATTGCACAAAACACAAAAGTAAACAAAACTATGACCGGCTGACTAACATCTGCCTTGCTCTAACAGCTCCAGAATATGTCTGTCTTTCTTCATCGTATGCCAAAAGCATAAAAATACCTACTCTGATCAGCAACAACTGCAGTGCGCATGCAAATCGTCAATAGTTGGAAAATGGCATCATTAATTCCACCCTTAATTCAAATTTACAATAAAAAATATTTTTTTACTTTGCTTTTCTAAGAATGTAGGTCCCGTGCGGGCATGAAGTACACATTATGGCCCGCGCGGACATTAAGTGTTGCATTAAGTGTGCGTCTTGTTCCATTTTTGATTTTTGACTTTGACACATTAAACATTTTAATAATGTTAAGGTAATGTCGCAGGTAAAAATAAAAAATTGGTAAATCAAATTAAATTAAAAAAAAAATTTATTATTCAAAACGAACTGGTATGACATAAAATTTTGTATGCACCACGGGTACTAATAGATATATACCCTCGGGCGACTTACGAACCCTCGGGCCAGAGGCCCTCGGCTTTGTAAGACTGTCGCCCTCAGGACATAATCGTCTACTTAGTACCCTTGATACATAAATAACTATTATTACTCATTAGTTTGTCATAATATGAATTTGACAAAATTTTAACCTACATTTGCTTAGATATATCGTCCCAATATCATTGTGATCTAAACCAAGCGCTACGTTTTTTAATCCAAGCCCTCTTTGATGCAAATAACACTGGACAACAAATTTTAGGTTATTGGTTGTATCGTGTATCAAAATGCATTTTTTTTGTTAACTTTGGGATGCTGAATAAAAAAATGATAATGAAATTAAAAACTTAGTTGCCGTTTTAAAAAAAAAGTGGTTAAGTATATTTTATTTTTGATAAAATAATAAAAACTATATAATTTTACACTTTAGAGTCACTAAATGCGCTGTCGCTTTGCTACTCTTTTGTGAACTGTTTCTGGAGCATCTCTAACAAGAGTCCAACAGTAGTCGGCAAGCATGGAAGCATTCCAGTGTCCCTGGTATCTGTTTTCCATGGTTGATATGTCCTGATGGAAGCGTTCGCCGTGCTCATCACTTACAGCTCCGCAGTTGTCAGGAAAAAAGTCCAGGTGAGAGTGAAGGAAATGGATCTTTAGAGACATATTGCAGCCCATTTTTTGATACGACGAGAGCATATTTTCAACCAGAGTAACGTAATTGTCAGCTTTTTTATTTCCCAAGAAATTAGTTACCACGAGGCGAAAGTCTTTCCAGGCGTTTTTTTCAATATCTGTTAGAGTGCTGTCAAAGTGTTCGTCTTTCAGAATATTTCGAATTTGTGGCCCAATAAAAATACCTTCTTTAATTTTTGCCTCACTTAGCCTCGGGAATTTCTGACGTAGGTACTGAAATGCTGGCCCATCTCGATTCAGTGCCTTAACAAAGTTTTTCATTAGGCCCAATTTGATATGCAGTGGTGGTAACAAAACCTTTTTGGAGTCTACCAATGGCATGTGTTGTACATTTTTTTGCCCTGGCTCTAATGATTGTCGAACGGGCCAGTGTCGTCTATTGTAATGAAGTGACCTTGCCCGACTGTCCCATTCACACAAAAAACAGCAAAACTTGGTGTAGCCTAGCTGCAACCCAAGTAAAAGTGCAATAACCTTTAAGTCACCACAGATCTGCCATTGGTGCTCATCATATTTTATGGTTGTCAATAGGAACTTCATATTGTCGTATGATTCTTTCATATGAACTGCATATCCGACAGGAATGGACGGAAGAATATTGCCAATATGTAATAGTACTGCCTTTAAACTTAATTTTGAACTGTCTATAAACAATCTCCATTCCACTGGTTTGTAGTTTATATTTAAAGCCTCCAATAAACCGCCAATATTATTGCAGAAAACTAAGTTATTTTCCATGTCAAAAAATGGCGCTAGACCTTTATGGCGTTTACGAAAAATACTTACAAGAGACATCTTCTTCTAACAGGTTCCACTGCTGCAATCTTGATCCTAGTAACTCAGCCTTACTTTTTGGAAGTTCTAGATCTCTCACAAGATCGTTAAATTCTGACTGGTTTATTTTGTGCGGTTGGCGGTATGATGTGCTGGGTGCGAAATCGGGATCTCTTGAAGTTGATGGCATATCTTCTTCTTGGCACAACGCTGTATCGCTGTCTGATTCGTAAGTGACTGTTTCTGGGGGTTCTGGAATAGGAAGGTCGTCACTATGTGGTACAGGTCTGATGGCAGATGGTATATTTGGATAGTTAATAACAGACTTTCTCTTCTTGGATATACCGGTGCCTTGCCCAACAGGAGGTATCATGCAGAAATAGCAATCATTAACATGATTTGTAGGCTCTCTCCAGACCATTGGAACAGCAAACCGCATAGATCGGTTTTTACGATTTAATCAGCTTGTCAAACTTGAAGCGCATGTATTACAGCATATATGTGGCGCCCACTGTTTGTCTTGATCTCCTATTCTGCAACCGAAATAAAGATGATATGCTTTTTTCATCAATGGAGTCATAGATCGCTTCTGAGACGCAAAAGTCACTTCACCACAAACATAACAGAAGTGATCTGGATTGTTTACACACTTTCGAGGCATTTTACAATCTTAACTATTCGACTTGAATTACTAACTTCGACTGACTAACCTCTCCGCTTACCTACCTGTTTATATCCCCAAATATGGATTATAGATTTTTAAATACATTTCATTATAATTATACTTATAAGTAGTCCATATACAATTTTAAGAAACCAACATAATGAGTTTTTTATTTGTTATTACCTAAATAGGGATAAAGGACACAATGCGACTGAACAGGTACTAATAGTAGTACTATAGTACTGTGCTCAGGTAAACCATAGAAATGAGGATAAACAAGGGTCCTTTTATCCGTTTAGTCGTTTATTTATTTAAAATCGGGTAGTAAAGCATTATTTATTTGCCGCTTAATTAAATATTTCAATATTATCCCTGTTTTCGGGTGGTCCCGGCTAAGTCGCCATTGTGTTAATATCCCTATTTAGGTAAATTTATGTAAAACTCATTTCGTTCGCTCTCTTATTTTTGTAAACAGATTTTTATTATATAGGGACTGTTCAGTACAAGGCAGACATGAAAGTGGATTTACATGGGTTCCAATGGCTATCGCTCTTATTTTAAGCAATAGGGGGTTAGGATTTCGAATATAGGGGATCGTCCCTAAGAATCCACCATTCCTTAACTTGGTGAAAATGTAGATTTGGCAATATAAAACAAAACTCAGTATCAAGATTTTAGGGGCGTATTTGCCAGGTCAAAATAAGCCTTTTTTTTCCTATAAGCATGTGTCCGCAAACGCTTCGTCACCGATCTACAGAGTGTTAAATTTTCAAAAAAATTTTATTTTTTCCTTCATAGCTCTTTTAGTTTTTGAGATATTAAGATAAAATTTAAAACATAGATTACGCTTTAGGGCTTACATCATCTAGTATACCGAGTGATTGTAAGAATCTACAGGGAGATATTTTTTCAGGGGTCATGCTCCCTTTTCTCCGCATAAACTTTTTTATAGTGCGCTGCTGGCGGATTCTGAAATATGCAGTACATTCTTTGTTTTGTTTATAAACTTTTTTATCTCTTATAATTTTTATGCATCTAAGATCGTTATCGAGAAAAAAATTTAAACAAATTTTTGTAATTCGCCATATTTAATTGAAATTTTTCAATGAAACAATAAAAAAAAAACAAGTGTGCCTTGACTGCTATTTTCATTTTGACGTTAACGCTTATTTTGAAGCATTTGACATTATTTAAAAGTTGGTTTATGCATTTGACATTATTTAAAAGTTGGTTTATAACTTATCGTATATTTTTTGATTTGTTTAACATTAAAATGGAAAATGGACCATATTCATTTGAACATCTGGCTGACATCCATTTCGTTTATGGTCTGGCTAATGGTAACGGGCTTAATGCTCAGAGGTTGTACGCGCTAAGATTTCCTAATCGCCGGCTTCCCAACTACAGAACTTTTATAAATTCCCATCAACACCTTCGGGAATACGGCAGATTTCAGACTCCAATGCACGATACTGGTAGACCAAGACAAGCACGCAACCCAGCAGTTGATGAAGAGATTTTAAATGTTATCGACGAAAACCCTGGTATGAGTACTCGACAAATAGCACGGCATTTGGATGTTTCCCGTTCAACTGTCTGGAGGGTTTTACACGAAAACATGCTATACCCATATCATATTCAGCGCGTCCAAGGTTTGCTTCCTCGAGACTTTCCACAGCGCTTGCAGTTCTCCAGATGGATACTGCGCAAGTGTACTGTGGATCCTGAATTTTTATCTCGTATCCTTTTTACCGACGAGGCTCAATTTACACGCGACGGAGTAGTGAATTACCACAATGTTCATATTTGGGCACTAGAAAATCCACACATGATCAGAGAATCTCGACACCAGGAACAGCTTAGCGTAAACATATGGGCAGGAATAGTTGGAGATACTTTAATTGGTCCTTTTATTTTACCGCGAATTTTAAATGATGACACATATTTAAACTTCCTACAGAATGAATTGCCTGCATTAATGGAGGATGTGCCTTTACACGTTCGTCAACAAATGTGGTTTATGCACGATGGGGCCCCCCCTCATTTTCGAGTCACCGTCCGCGATTATTTAGACACAGTGTTTCCCAATCGGTGGATTGGCAGAGCAGGTCCAATTGCTTGGCCCCCACGGTCCCCAGATTGCAACTCGCTGGACTTCTTTTTATGGGGGCATGTAAAGAGTCTAGTTTATGATGCAGGACCAGTGCCTTCCATCGAAGTTCTAACTGGACGAATTATGGATGCCTTTCAAACGGTAAGAAACAATCCCGGAATATTAGAACGCGTACGGCAGTCTATGAGAAGAAGAGTAGAGGGTTGTATCGCAGAAAGAGGAGGGCATTTCCAGCATCTTTTATAAAAAGTCAAAGTTGATTAAGTTTCTTATTTTTGAGGTAATGTTTAAATAATCTTATAACAAATAAGTATAGCGTCTTTTGTTTTCATTGTGGTATTTATTCCCCCCTGTTGTTATAAATGTTAATTAAATGTAGCTAATTACAAAAATTTGTTTAAATTTTTTTCTCGATAACGATCTTAGATGCATAAAAATTATAAGAGATAAAAAAGTTTATAAACAAAACAAAGAATGTACTGCATATTTCAGAATCCGTCAGCAGCGCACTATAAAAAAGTTTATGCGGAGAAAAGGGAGCATGACCCCTGAAAAAATATCTCCCTGTAGATTCTTACAATCACTCGGTATACTAGATGATGTAAGCCCTAAAGCGTAATCTATGTTTTAAATTTTATCTTAATATCTCAAAAACTAAAAGAGCTATGAAGGAAAAAATAAAAAAATTTTGAAAATTTAACACTCTGTAGATCGGTGACGAAGCGTTTGCGGACACATGCTTATAGGAAAAAAAAAGGCTTATTTTGACCTGGCAAATACGCCCCTAAAATCTTGATACTGAGTTTTGAGACACCCTGTATATTGTTATTAAAATACAAATATACTACGTGCGTTCTCGCGGTTACAGTGTTAATATATTAGGGGAACATGACGTCACGTATCTCTTAAACGTGAACTAATATTTAAAAAAAAAGTTTATTTTCGATTTAAGCACACCTAAAATAGTAAGATTTAGTTGATTTTATTTCTGCAACATTTTAGCTGTTGTCCAGTGATAATTTTTGCTCGCGGTATAAGAACGTCCACTATAAGGTCGAAGCAGCGTTAAAACAGCCTTTGTAAAGAGAGAATCCATTCTATAACATCCTGTACCTAGTTCCTATTATATTTTATATGTGATCGAATGTACATTTTTACATAAAATCGTTTATTTCAGCCCATTTCTACCTTTAGCTATCTGAATTACTAACATTCATAAATTAACAACAGTTTAGGAACCAAAATTTAGGGTAAATCTCCAAAATACGTCCGTTTGACAACCGGCTTTTAAAAAATCACCGCGCGGATTGTGTTTATTGCTCGAATGAAAAATTAAAATGGATGGTCGGTTCCGCATAATTTAGGATTCGATCGGGTTGCCACAGGGCAGTCCCTGCAACAATAAAAACAGGTTTGAATTCCTAAATTACCTTACCAATATCAAGATTTATTAGTTATGCTATTTTTAAAAAATATTAAAAAAATATTTTCTGATGGTCGGATTTAAAAACTGATTAATTGCTAATAAAAATGCTATCTTCGTACTGACATGTTACTGTTGTCAGTGGTTTTGTATTGGATTGTTTCATTATATACTAGCTAGGATTTTTTTTTAAATGTTTTGGCACCACATAGAAAAAACAAAATTTCTCTCGCCTATTAAAATCATCACTCAATAACTCTTGTACAATTACTGGTTTGTAGGGATGAAACTTTCTCTCTTTTTCACAATAGATACGGTAGTTTGGTGGATATCGTTGTCACGCCCAAGTTGTGTGTTTGACCTATGAGAATATTCTATTTGTGATAATAATACACTGAGAAAAAAGCCTTCTTCTTCTTATAAGAAATCACATACTCTTTATACAACTGTTTAATACTATATGTGACAGCAACGCGCTTACCTACTGTAAGACAACGAAAATGGCTAGATCGTTGTGTAGTGATAATACCACGGTAGTTTAGCCAATAGGAATTAGGACTTAATGCTACCAAGTTTCCGGACGAGATTATCTATGCTCATTTCCGGTAGAAAAGAGTAGGAATTCAAAATCATCCATCATCATCAACCACTCTAACCCACCATAACCTAACCTAGTACACCAGTAGACCATAAAAACTATACTTACTTATACGTATATTTTTAGTTAGAACACCTAAAACGTTCCTAACTAGCTGGCGCATTGAGTGGCAGATGATGAAGATGGAATGATTTTGCCTTCCTACTCTTTTTTACCGGAAATGAGCATAGAGAATCTCGTCCGGAAACTTGGTACTGGAACGATGCAATCCTTTGTATATTGCTGTATCTATAGTTGGTACTAGTGTACTAAATTTGATTTACGTCAGCGAACAACACCTCTGTCAATTTCCTTGTGAGCAAAATTAGAAAGCTACTTTCGTTCCTCGGTGTAAAATAAATTTTTTTGTAAATCACAAAACTTTCTACGTAAAATAATGATGTTGTGCATTCCGCATTTCTAACGATGCAACAAGAATAAACACAATATTTTATAAAATACACTGACGCCGCCTGCAATCCCAAAGTTTTATTAAAACACAAGGAAAATATGCACCATTCATTATAACTTTTCACTGGTGTAATAAACAACAACACACGGCGCAATTTTTTTTTAAAAGTTGCAAAACTATCCCGCTCGTAATTTAATCGTCCGCTCACGGATTCGCAATAACTTACCGGAAAATATTAAACATTTTCTCTGGAATTTTCTTGAAATTTTCTTTTCTAAGTACGCACCACAAATCATTTTGTATGTGTGGCCGGGAAAACCACGTTTTCACGTTTAGTAACAAGCAGCATGGTCCGATTATGAGTTGGAATCGCATAAATTTTCCATTTTATTATTGGTGATTTTGCGAAGGTTTATTATACAAGGTGTTCGGAAAATGCGTTAGGAAATTTTAAGCGGTGATTCTACATGCAAAAATAATGCTAGTAGATCATTTGGCAAAATGTCGAAATCTCCATGCTTACCAAGATACAGGGGTTTGAATTTGATCTTTTAGTTTTAGTTTTTCGTCAAACTGTATTTATTTTCGAACCAAATCATTTGATATTGGGAACACATACTAATCTCGAGCGACTATACAATTTGAAGATAAGAGTGTTTTTTTTCAAACCGCTAGAGGGAAGCTTTACCTGAAACATAAATATTATTTCCGTCATAACTTTTTTCTTTTGGTAGCCGGAGCAAAACCGAAGGTGCCATTTTAGTGGCAACACCAAAAAATAAGTTACTCTTGATCAAAGTCGATAAACCCCACCGTTTAGCCACTAATCGATATTAAAGCATCCATTGCTCTCAACCAAATGCCTATGTACATAAATGGAATCGCGTCAAATCAAGTGAGAATTTTTGTCATAAAAAGGCAAAGTTCAAATGGAACGGGAATATTCACATGTTGAGTACCAAAAAACTATCCCTATCTAAACTTGACAGTAATCAAATTTCGCATAATTTGAAATAGGCCACTTGATTTGACGCGATTCCATTTATGTACGTAGGCAGTGGCGTAGCTAGCATGGGTGACACCCGGGGCGGAATTCGTGGTGTCACCCCAAAAATGAAAACTGATTATTATTTTTTTCTAATTAAAATATAAATGAGTAAACAAAAATATGTAAGTACCTTAAAAGCTCTTTTTTCTAGATTTAACAGCTGCAAACTCACTAATTACGTCCTCAAAATTTATTTTTTGCGTTGCCTCGTGTTCTATTGTTAACATGCTTAGACTGTTGAGTCTTCTTTCGCTCATTGTAGCCCTCAAATAGTTTTTTATTAATTTGAGTTTACTGAAACTTCTTTCACACGAGGCTACCGATACGCAAATTGTTACAAATAGTTTGAGAGCGACCACAAGATTTGGCACAGATTCTATAAAATCCCATTGTACAATAAACTTTAAAAAGTCTAGAGACAACCAATTAGACAATGATATATTGGCCGCTTGAATATGTCGGCGGAGTCTTGGTATCTCCAAGAGGAGTTCGGCTTCCGATACTTCATCGTCATAAAAATTACAAAATTTTGATACAGCCAATTTCAATTCATCAGTATTTGCAGAAAGCAAAGTATTTGGCTGTACAACCTCAAACAATGAAGCTACTTCTCGAACAGACTGCAATCTTGTTTGAAGTTCTACGCTGAATCGATCAATGCATTCAAACATATCTTTTTGCACTTCAGCTCTCAGGGTGAGTCCTGCATCGGTGGCCAACTCACCGGCCACTCGTTTTTTACGACGAATTCGTCTTTCGATTGGAATGTCGTACTTGTCCGATTTTTTTAAAGCAAAATCTATGGCGTTTTTTACAACTTCATTTCGTTGCTCCTCAGTATAAAGACGAAGAGCTTCTATTTTTATAACCAATTGATCAATACTCAACCCTTTACTTTGTAATGCAATCTGAGTACAATTTATTTCCTTCAGTACGTCATTCCAAAAGAAAAGATAGCAAAGAAAGGTGAAATCATACACTGCAGGCCGAAGGTTTTGTGCAGCACCATCACTATCGGGTTATCGGGTGGGTCGGGTGTCACCCCTAACAGGGTGACACCCGGGGCGGTCCGCCCCCCCTCTAGCTACGCCACTGTACGTAGGCATTTGGTTGAGAGCAATGAAAGCTTTGATATAGATTACTGGCTAAACGGTGGGGTTTATCGACCTTGATCAAGAGTAACTTATTTTTTGTGTTCTTAATTGGGCCCCGTTAAGCAAAAAGCAACCAACCCTCAATATGTAAATTTGGAGTAAATTAGCATTTAATCATTTTCCTAATTATTTAATTTTTCATAATTTTTTTCAAAACTATAACTTAACTATGCAGTAGTTGAATTTTAATGTAGTTTTATTATCGTAAGATCAAAAAAATCATATACATTTTCACCCAAAAAAATAAGATATATTGAGGGTTGGTTTTTTTTCACTGTTCAACAAATTACAAAAAAAAATACGCTTTTTAAAAAAAATGTTTTAACTTAAATTAGATTGTTTACAAAATCATCATTAGGAAACCTGGATAAATAGTGGAACATCGATTCTGTTATTGATGCATTTCACAAATTTTCATCTCCTTTAATATTAAAATCAAGCAATTCTATGTCAAAACCATCTACATCCCCGATTTAGCACAATTATACCAACCCACTTGGTTGGCAATCTTTGAGAACTAAATTAACAAATATTGATCGCACAACAATCCAAGTGGTATGGTTGTTTTATGTGAAATCTGAGAAGTCCTGTTAACGAACAGGGGATAAGTGGGGGAGCATTTTTCAAGGTTAAAATGTATGGGATGGCTTGGTAGCTTTCTGCAGAATGTAGTATGGACATTTCTAGACCAGAATATGATATTATCTCGTTTTTGAAAAATGTGTGGGTTGGTTGCTTTTTGCTTAACAGGGCCCAATTGTCACTAAAATGGCAACTTCGGTTTTGCTCCAGCTACCAAAAGAAAGAAGTTACGACGGAAATAATATTTATGTTTCAGGTAAAGTGCCCTCTAGCGGTTAAAAAAACACTCTTATTTTTAAATTGTATAGTCGCTCCAGATTAGTATGTGTTCCCAATATCAAATGATTTGGTTCGAAAATAAATGTAGTATGACGAAAAACTAAAACTAAAAGATCAAATTTAAACCCCTGTATCTTGGTAACCATGGAGATTTCGACATTTTGCCAAATGATCTACTAGCATTATTTTTGCATGTAGAATCACCCCTTAAAATCTCCTAACGCATTTTCCGAACACCCTGTATATGGGGGTAGTAAGTGTATAAATTGCTGGTAATAGCAATGATCCACATAATTGAAATTAGCATAAAGAAATGTATTTTTAAAGTAAGTATGGAGGTAATTAAGAAGGTTTTATAATCGCCAATATAATGACCATTAAAAAACTTAACTACATCTTTATAATAAAGAAACCGGTCAAGCTTTGTATAAAGAATACCGCCCACGTAATCAAGGATCGCGCGGACCCGTCAAATTTTTTTTATTGAATTCTTTTTGTAAAACGATATTATACAGGGTGAATCATAAATCAATGCCATCAACCGTTTACGAAATGTTAACACTTTAATACCGGTATGCACCATTGATATCGCAACGTTCTGAACTCAACTCACAATCTTTAAGGCATTGACAATGACAATTTGCTATTTAAGGTAAAGAGGTCGAAAAATGTCGGTAAACGTGAATCAAATTTGAATTTTGCTCTGCTGATATGGCATCCAAACTGCGCCTAGCTAAAGATGAACGCATTGAAATTTTGATTATTTTGGGTTATGGAGAATGTGGAGATTAAAGTAGAAGTCATAGTGAATTAGGGTAGCAACTAGTGTAGAACTTCCCGTACTTTTAAAGATCGTTTTAAAAGTGGTCGTGCCGGTATACATTAGAACAAAAAATAAACATACACTGAGGAAAATGATCTACAGCAACAGGTTTGCTAAGACATAGTTTGTATTGATAACTTATTTTTTATTAACCCATACTAAATAAATTGCTGGGGCTGCAGGTCACATCGTTTTTCGGAGTCTCCTAGCTGTCCTGTCTGAATTTAAACTTTATTGATCGCACCAATAGCTATTTTAATAAATTTTTTGCCACTTTGTATTTAAGTTTTTTTAAACTTTGCATGTCAGATAAAGCAATAGAAGATTCTGATTTCGCACAACCCATCATAGTATTGGACTTTATAATATATGGACGAAATTTACCATCTCAGTAAACCATGTTGCATAATAGATACTTATAAGCAACCATACTTACTTATACGTATCTTTTTAGTTGGAACACCTTAAACGTTCTTGGCTAGCTGGCACATTTAGTCCATTGACTTTTGGCCAGCTAACTAATTTAACTATGTTATTATAGTCGGTCACTTCATTCAATTAATACTTGTTTGGTGAGGTAACTTTTTGTGGAGTTTACGTAAACCCTTTCTTTAATGATGGCTTAATAATGTCGCGCTGTTAAGCTAGCGTCAAAATAATAAAAGAAATTCGGTATATTGTTATCCATTTCTTTTTATTTTCCGTTTTAAACGTAGTTAATTTAAGTAAAAGCGATTATCCGTTGACTAGCCCCTTTGAAATGAAATGAAAAGTGCCAGGGCATGCAAATATAATTTAGAATATTTTGTATACGGTATACGTGTCAAAGTAAATTGAAGGGAAACGCGTCACGAAGCCTATTTGGCGTATTTTAATTTATTAACGTTTTTTTTTGTATAATTTTAAAACATTGAACTAAGACACACACATTTTAGGCATTTTAACAATTTCCCAATAAAAAAGGCATAAAATAAGGGTATAGTAGTTACTTACAATTAGAAAATATTTTTCCTGATCTGAAATTTCAAATTTATGATTTTAGGAAAAAAAACATTCTGATTTAATTAAGAGAGTTTTGTTTTAAGATAGATTTTTAACTACTAAATATTTGGAACCCCTACTACATCAAATATATTGAAATTTTGGAAAGGGTCCAAAGGCGGGTGACCAGAATTCCATTTGAATTAAGAGGAATACCTTATACCGAAAGACTTGGGCTTACTACTCTGAAGCAAAGAAGAACTAGTGGTGATATAAAAGAAACTTTTAAAATACTAACAAACTACTATTCTTGTAATTTGAGAAATGTGTTTTATTTAACTCAGAATCAACAGCTTCGGGGACACTCAAAAAAATTAAGCAAAGAAAAATCCGCGACATTTCCGAGAAATAACTTCCTTATCAATCGGGTAATGTACCGGGTGAACAACTAAGAATGGTCGTCGGGTATATCTCGGAAACTACTAAACGTAGAAACTTGGGATAAAAAAAATTATGATTAAAGAGGTCATGAAAAAATTCTGGAAATAATTTTTTTACTTACCTTTCTTTTCCAAACAAGCTTAAATTGAGTGAAATCGGATAAGTCGTTTAGAAGTTACAGCGATTTTAATGTTTACACTTTCAATAGCTTCTCCCACTCTTATCAAGTGAAAGTGAAAACATTCAAATCGCTTTAACTTCTAAACGACTTATCCGATTTCACTTAATTTAAGCTTGTTTGGAAGAGAACGGTAAGTACCTTTAATTGTCTTATCCAATGGTACACAATATTTTCAAATCAAATTGCTAGAGGGCGCAATTTGTATTAAAAATTAATGTTTTGTCAATAACTCTGAAACGAACAAAGATATCGAGCTGCGGTTTTAATATTTTTTCTAGAAAATTTCATATTCTTTTCGATTATGGTATCATAATTATACCGTATGATTTGAATTTTCGGGATAAAATCAAAAAACTATTATTATTACAAATTGCGCCCTCTAGCAATTTTATTGAGAACTATTATGGACAACTAAATACGACTGGTGAAAGTGCATATATTTCTCTTCCAAACAGTCTTTAGTTTGCTGAAATCGGATAAGTCGTTTAGAAGTTACAGCGATTTAAATTTTTACACTTTGAACAGCTTCCCCCACTCTTATTAAAGTCGGTACGCCAATGAGCATAAGACAAAAATGATGCATAATTATCCAAGCTTTAAAAGGGTGTTATCAAACATATACCTTAATGTGGAATTTTCGGAGTTATGTAAAATTTTAAAATTTACTTTTCAATTACGCCCTCTTGCGGCAAAATGCGGAACTTAAAAATTATTTCCAGAATTTTTTCATGACCGCTTTATTCATAATTTTTTTTATCCCAAGTTTCTACGTTTAGTAGTTTCCGAGATATACCCGACGACTATTCTTAGTTGTTCACCCGGTACATATGGAACTCGCTTGAACAAAGGACAGTCTGCGCAAATAGTGTAAACTCCTTTAAAACCCAAGTTGATCGTAATTTTGAGCAGTTAACTCAAAACTTTGTGCATTACGGTGCTTGATGACATTCGTTTTTAAATATTTAATGATATTTGTGTTTCCAAAATACTTACCTTCCCATGTTTGAATAACTTTCGCGTAAGAATTTAACAAGTAATTTAAACTAGCCAACGGACTTATAGACATTTTAAATCACAATAAACAATTAAAGAAAAAATCAACTCAAAGAGACCAAAACAAAAATTGCTTCATCGGACTTTCCGCTTGCTATTGGTAAAATAATAATAATAATAATAATAGTAAATATATTTTTGGATCTGGAAAGTGTGAAGGATGAGCTAGGTAACACATCACAGGCCACCATTGTGCATCCTTCAAAGGGTTAACGTTAATAAAGGTAGTAGAATAAAATAAAAGGGGATGCTTTAGCTCGAGAGCTAACAGCCTACAGATTGTAGTTGACGTCACCTAACGGAATCTCCTTTATTTCGGTGATGGTGGGCCATTATACTATATCTTTCTGGATGAGAGAATCAGTCAGAGGATATGTTGGATTGTCTTATCTTCATGTTTACACCCTCTAAATAAAGGTCTGTCGCTTAGCCTTATATTAAAAAGGTGTTTACGTAGCTGACAATGTCCTATTTGGATACCCATAGTTAAACGTAGACTTCTCCTGGACATCATTAGATATTTCTTGATTGTTACCGCGTTGGGTATGTTAGTAACTGACTAAGCTATCCGATTTCCCCTTGATGTATCATGTCCTTTGATCTAGCTTACTATGACCACGTTCTTTTGAGTGGCTACGACTGGGGCTTGGTGAAATTCTAGTCATGATCCTGAGTTGATTTGTGGTCTTCCTAGGGCTAGTAGTGCCTGTCTACTATCTGTGCGTATATGAACCTTACGGTCAGTTATCTGCTGGTGATCTCTTTGGTGGCCATTGTTATGCCAGCGATTTCGATCTGATTTATGCTTGTCTGTGTTCCCATAGTCCAGTAAAAGTTTAGGACAGTTTAGGACAATCCCGAGCCTGTTTTTGTTTTGGATCCGTTGTTGGAACTGTTAACTACCAGCCGCTAGGTTGCTGATGCGCTCGCCAGGGAGGGCGCAAGCATGTCTATTAAACTAGCAGATAATACTGTGGCTGGACCACTGGGATCAGTCAAAGATGAGATAGATCGGATAGCTAAATACTTGCGCAAAGCAGAGGGACCGGGTTGACAACTTGTAGCATCTCCAGGCAATTAGGGCCCCTACTTGATGGCAGGAAAATCGCAGCGCTAGTACAGCATAGTCGGAAGGGCCTAAGAAACATGACTGCCGTAGTCACCGGACATTGCTTGTTCGGTAGATACGTTGAACGTATGCAAATACCAACTAACGACTTCTGTAGAAGTTGCAGAAATGAAGAAGATGAGGAAAGTATTCAGCATTTATCGAGAGAAAAGGGTTCAATGCCCTGGGCGAACCATTCTTTAATGATCTGGAAGTGAGCAGCCTGCAACTGGGTCGACTTACTAAGTTTATTAACAGCAGTGGATGGTTTGAATGAGTTGTCAAGATTCTTCTACGATCTACGTCGCGTTAACAATCAGAAACCTGATGCGGATAGGTGCCGCGGAACATGTGTGGTACCACAACGGTCCTTATAGGACAACGTGTGACTGTTTGGACAATGCCAAAGGTCCGCCACTCCAACCTTACCTAACCTAACCTCCCAGCCGCTAAACCTCCTTGATCCTCCTTTTATGGTTATTTTGTTAAATTTTGTAAAAGTAATGATGAATAAAAAAGCTGTTTTTCTCGAATTTAAAAATAAATGTATTTTATTCATACCTTTACGTTTGAAAACACTGACATATAAATCCGGAAAATTCTTTCAAATCAAAAGTTTGTCTCCGTCTTGTAAACTGCATAAAATTGCGTCATAGAGGTAAGGCAAAATGCCAGTCTCCAGGCGTACTTAGACAAAGTTTTACCGGCAAACTTTGAAAATTCAGTTAAGAGTTTAAAGTTACCTTTGATTTCAGATTCCATCCGATTTTTCGTTGTTTGGTAACAGCAAAGTACTGGATTTATATCTAAAGTCTAAAGTATAAAATGGAAATACTGAGAACTCGTAGGTATCTTTTGTAAACAGATGAGGAAAAATATAATTTCTTGTTTTATTTACAATCTTTTATTTATTTGCTTTTTTCGAAGGTATTTTATTTTTACAAACATGAACAAAGATTTGTAACGGGTGATTTGAAAACAGTTTTCTTAAATAAATAAATAAAAATGCCTTTATTAAAGATTCTTACAATGAGTGAAAGAAAGGGTGGCGGTATTCAACGACGTTGCTCATACAACCACCCGATTAAAAAGATAAAAATTACAAAATAATGGATAGCCTATAACTAAAAACTAGTAGTTCTAAACTGTTATGAGATTGCTGTAGGATCCCTCTTATTTTTAATAAATTGTTTAAGTAGTCTACTAAAAGACTCAAGGGTGGGGGCTCCCCTGACCTCAGCGGGTAACGAATTATATAGTTTGCTCGCATTATAGGTAAATGAACGTTGAAAAAGGGCAGTGCGGTTCTTTGGGACATTAAACAGATGCATATGACGAGTCGGACGATCGTGTACATCAACCCCCCTCGTCAGTCTCTCTTTTCGAGGAGAATCTTCTAAAGACTGGGACCCTGTGAGGCAGAGTAGTGTCGGATTCAACCCTGATGGGGCTGCCTACCGACTCAACTCCCGTGTTTCTGCGGTTTCCGCGCATAAGGCGTATAAACCTTCAGTCCACTCGATTAGAATTTCCGCTTTGCACGCCTAGTGCTTGCTTTGCTTCGTACTTCATCTAGACCTAGTACCGGTGTACCTAGGTTTCGATTTTGTCTTATTACTTTGTTTGCTTACAGCTTACTGTGAAGGTGTAAGGTTTTGGTGCAGACTACGTGTTTGTGCTCCAGAAGAGATAACACGTGTCCATGCTTCACGGCTATGAGGACCCCACTATTTCAGGGAGAGTAGGTACTTGTAGTGTCGATCTGAAGCAGTAGTAAGCTGTTGCGGAAGTGTTAGTTGTATTTGTTGTTAGCTACTTACTATGATAGTGTTTGTGTAGGTGTCTTTGCACGCCTAGTGCGTACTTTGCTTCGTACTTCATCTAGGCCTAGGTAACGGTGTACCTAGGTTTCGATTTTGTCGTATTACTTTGTTTGCTTACAGTTTACTGTGAACGTGTTTGTGTAGGTGTAAGGTTTTGGTGCAGTCTACGTGTTTGTGCTCCAGAAGAGATAATACATGCCCATGCTTCACGGCTATGAGGACCCCACTATTTTAGGGAGAGAAGGTAATTGTAGTGTCGATCTGAAGCAATTGTAAGCTGTTGCGGAAGTGTTAGTTGTGTTTGTTGTTAGCTACTTACTATGATAGTGTTTGTGTAGGTGTCTTTGCACGCCTAGTGCAGGCTTTGCTTCGTACTTCATCTAGGCCTAAGTACCGGTGTACCTAGGTTTCGATTTTGTCTTATTACTTTGTTTGCTTACAGTTTACTGTGAACGTGTTTGTGTAGGTGTAAGGTTTTAGTGCAGTCTACGTGTTTCTGCTCCAAAAGAGATAACACGTGCCCATGCTTCACGGCTATGAGGACCCCACTATTTCAGGGAGAGTAGGTAATTGTAGTGTCGATCTGAAGCAATTGTAAGCTGTTGCGGAAGTGTTAGTTGTATTTGTTGTTAGCTACTTACTATGATAGTGTTTGTGTAGGTGTCTTTGCACGCCTAGTGCGTACTTTGCTTCGTACTTCATCTAGGCCTAGGTAACGGTGTACCTAGGTTTCGATTTTGTCTTATTACTCTGTTTGCTTACAGTTTACTGTGAACGTGTTTGTGTAGGTGTAAGGTTTTGGTGCAGTCTACGTGTTTGTGCTCCAGAAGAGATAACACGTGCCCTTGCTTCACGACTATGAGGACCCCACTATTTCAGGGAGAGTAGGTACTTGTAGTGTCGATCTGAAGCAATTGTAAGCTGTTGCGGAAGTGTTAGTTGTATTTGTTGTTAGCTACCTACTATGATAGTGTTTATGTAGGTGTCCTTGCACGCCTAGTGCGGGCTTTGCTTCGTACTTCATCTAGACCTAGGTACCGGTGTACCTAGGTTTCGATTTTGTCTTATTACTTTGTTTGTTTACAGCTTACTGTGAACGTGTTTGTGTAGGTGTAAGGTTTTGGTGCAGTCTACGTGTTTGTGCTCCAAAAGAGATAACACATGCCCATGCTTCACGGCTATGAGGACCCCACTATTTCAGGGAGAGTACGTAGTAGTATAAAAGACCATATAAATGGCTTGAATGCAGGGGTAACTTCCGGAACCTTGCAATTGAAAAAAAAATTATTATCTCATTTTGGAAGGGCTGTTCAGGGAGGCATTGACGAATATCATGCCGGTGTTTTTTTTTTAAATAAATGCAGAGAAACTTAAAAAAAAGCAGTTTTTTGAAACCACCAAAATTGCCACAATTTACCCAAAAATCCTTGGGAAAAAAACACGTCGATTTTCAGAGCTGAAGTAAAAACAACAATATTAACTGGTAACACGATATTTTCTAGCCTATTTAGATGTCATCTCTCCTAAGAATTCGAGAAAATATGTGATTGTTTTAACAGGAAAGGTTCCGTAATTGCACAAAACACGAACGTAAACAAAACTATTATCGGCTGACTAACATCTGACTTGCTCTACCAGCTCCAAAATATGTCCGTCTTTCTTCTTCGTATGCCTAAAGCATAAAAATAACTACTCTGATCAAAACAGCACTGCAGTGCGCATGCAAATCGTCAATAGTTAGACAAATGAAATTGGCGAGTATAAAATACCCAAAGGTTCTTTAGTAAAAAAAAATACGTATTTTTAAAGGCCGGAGTTGTTTGGTTTGACTTTCAGAATACTAGGCACCTAAAAATTTTTATATCTCCTTGTTATATTCCAAATTATATGACTCGTATTTCTATCGTAAAATTTTTAAAACAAATCTATTAAAGTAAGTACGTGTATATCCTTTGCATTGGTCATAAAATGGATATAAAATATCCATGAAATTTTTCATCTAGGCCACGTCAAAAATATTAAAACGAAAACTAAACATGTTATTAAGCAAGGTATAAAACTAAAGGTGGAATATTGCGTTTCTTTATATTACAATTCTTATTCCTATACACCAGTTTTTACAATGAAATAATAGTTTTTAAGATGTACCTATTTATATATTAATTTATTGGATTATGCGTATAGTACATATATACAATAGTTTCAAATAAAATTGCTAGAGGGCGCAATTTGTATTAAAAATTATTTGCATCAAAGAGGGCCTGGCATCTAAGGACGTAATGCTTAGCCGTAGAGCTTAATATCTGTTGGGTGTCAGTAACTACCTGAATTAACAATCAAGCAGTTATTCAGTCATCTTTGACAGTAAGTAATTTGATTCATCGCTAATTTTTCCAATTTCTTGAACAATTCACACAATGGGCTTTACGGAACAGCACAAAACATTCATGGTTGAAGCGTATTTTCGAAACGAAGTTAGAGTAAATGGTGAGTGGCAATACAATCCGGGTTTGTGCATGGACGATTTTCACGAACATTTTCCTAACGTTGCTTTTATTGCTGGGGATTTTTATCATCGCCTGAAAAGAACCGTGGCTGTGTTTAGGGAAACAGGTTCTATACGACACAAAAAGGAGCAGAAAGACCATCTATAAGAACAGAAGAACTTGTTGCAAACGTTCGTGAAATAATGCAAAATACGCCAACAAATTGTATAAGACGCCTGTCCCAAGAAGTGGGAAGATCATATGGAACATGCAGTTTTTCCTCATTTAAAGAACACTATTTTTAAAACACCAGTTGCAAATTTAGAACAATTACAAGTAAGGATTATCCAACAATGTAATAACATTTTTCCAGAGATGCTGGTCACCACTTTCGAAAATATGAAGAGTCGTGTGAATTTATGCTTGGAGCAAGGCGGTGGCCAATTTCAGCAATTTATGTAATTATTTTTCTTTTTCTTTTTGTATATTCTTATTTTGTTAATTTTGTAAACAACAAAAATAAATTTGTATTTGTCTACTTATTTTATTACTCATTAGTTTGGCATATCATGTCATAATATGAATTTGACAAAATTTTACCCTGGATTTGGTTAGATATATCGTCACCATAATATCATTGTGATCTAAACCAAGCCACACGTTTTTTTTATTTTAAGCCCTCTTTGATGCAAACAATTTTTGCATGCAAATTTTATTATTATACACACACAAATACGAAGCGAATATTACAACGAGAAATAAAATATATTATTTAAAACATATTACACACTTTGTTTACCAAAAAAAGATAGATAAACATAACAGGCACGTGTTTTTAGAAGTCTGAAGCCGGTAACTGACCTATAGTATTTGCACTTGCGTGCATTCTGTTCCGCCCCGTGCAGGCAACCAGAGTTGGCGTTTTGTGCCTTAAAGTCTCAAAACTTGTCGGCTTTTTATGATAAAGAGATAAGATGTCCATCGTCCATTTCGTCGTTGAGACGCACTAACACAAAATAAAACCTAAAAATGTCTTCCTTAATTATGTTAACCGAAGGGACAACAGCTTCTTTATAATTTCTTTGTCAAAGTCGCATTTTTTAGAAATTTGATGCTAAAATGAGGCTAAAAGGCTACATTATGTACCACCAACCTGAATAAATAATGGAATAAGAGGCACGAATAAATGAATATATGAATACATCGGAAAACACGCCACTCGGTTATAAGAAGCGGTATATACATTGCAGTGTCCTGTTTCTGGGCAGGAAATTTTGCAATCATAAAATTTAAATTTTATATTTTTGTTGCATCCACTGTGCGAGTAGGTAGGTACTGTGTATAAAACTAGTTGTTTAATTTGTTTTTTTTTGTTTATTATTTAAGAGCAAATAATCCTGACGCATTCGCCTTTTTATTTTATTATCAACATATTGTTTATTTTTCGTTTTATTCAAGAAGCTGCCAAATATTCGTTATTGAGTAGCTGTAACAGCTACAGTTGTAAACAAAAAAAATTTAATTGATAAGTTAATAAAAGCATAAAACGAAATGTTGTCAAATTTGCGGATAATTTTTTTTTCGAGGAGAATCTTCTAAATACTGGCACACTGTAAAGCAGAATAGCATCGGATTCAACCCTGATGGGGCTGCCTACTGACTAAACTCACCGCGTTCCTGCGGTTTCCGCGCCATAGGCGTATTAACCTTCAGACCGCTCGATTAGTATTTCCGCTATGCACGCCTAGTGCGTGCTTTGCTTCGTACTTCACCTAGGCCTAGGTACCGGTGTACCTAGGTTTCGTTTTTGTCGTAGAACTCGTTTATTCATCTGCAGCTTACTGTGAAGGTGTTTGTGTATCTCTAAGGCTTTTGGTGCAGTGTACTACGACGCGAACGTAACTTATAATATGGCAACGCAGCATTGAACGCGAAACTTGCGCATCGCTTGCCGCTTGATTGGCTCGTAGCTACAATATTTGATAAGCAAAACTCTTGTATGTTGTTAGAGTTGTTTATAGCGTTCATTGGTAAGTTTAATGCATGTCAAAAATGTTTTAACAATGAATAACGCCATAACTTTTAATCTATCGCACGTTGAGTTCGATATTTCTGTTGTAAATAAAATGAACGCTGTATTTTTGCAAGCCATAATGCAAATAAAACATTAAGATCCCCGTACAAGTTTAAAACATGGTGAATTGGTGAATTCGAAGGTAAAAGAACTTAGCACAGTCCTGTCTCTGTCGCCAACATCTTAACGTAAAATAAACCAGACTTTAACAGGGTGCCATAAATGACAGGTGACTTAGCCACGATGCGGCGTGTTTTTGGAGAAATTTGACTTTAGAATAAATGTTTTACTACGATACAAATTTTTTATAGTTTGTTCCTTAGAGACGCAGACGACTCAGACACGACGCCGAATATTTCAACTCAAATCCAAATCAAAGTTGTCTCCCAACTCTTAGATAAATATTCCGAAGTTTACCGACAAAGCCTTGTCTGAATACATTTACAAAATGACGTTTAGCTTTACCTTTATGACATCATTTTGTGCAGTTTAAAGGCATAGTAAAGTTTTGACGTGATAGATTTGCGGGATTTGTGCACTCGTTTGTAAGCGAAAAGAACGGATAAAAGCATTTTCATTTAACCGAAGATCGTCTATATTTTAATGCTACAATAGCGTTTTCTATGCTTCCGAAATTGGAATGGGAAATATTTTAAAATGTATAAAAATACAAAAAATTACATCAATCGAATCCCATGCGAATCGAACATTGGAGAATCGAAAAGGCCCCTTTCTGTACGAGTTAAAGAACATCTGAAACATACCCAATAAGATAAAACTTAGAGAACAGGTATAGCGGAACATCTATGGGCCAGTCAACTTAATATGCAGTGCTCAGAAGCCAAGGTATTGGACAACTGGCAGCTTTTATAAATCTAACTACCTGCATACTTAGTAAACCAAGTATAGATACTTCCAACATTTAGAAGCCTCTCCTTGTCCAAAACAAACAGTTTAAACTCGACTCCAGTAAGCACATATGCGTGGTCATCAGGCTTCAATTGCACATGGATAGTATTTAAGATAATAACCCTACACTTAAAAACGGTCAGATATACTAACTAACTAAAAGGTTGTGTTTAAATTGTATGTTCTGAAACATAAAACCTGTTATAGACTGCTTACAGTCCCTTATTCAGAGTACACAACTTTTGTAGGAATCCTCTTGGAAATGATTATTGCTACAAGTCATATTTTTGCTATAGCTAAAATTATCGCTTCACATCTGAACCGGTATTTTAATGAACAAAAGAACAAACATTTAATAAAACTAAATAAGGGCGATGGACAGACCGTCCCAACCGATCTGGAGATTGCTAATAAATTTAACAGCTAAAAAAGCTTTTTAGCTGTACGGTACTAAAAAGTACAATCAAACAAACCCGAACAAACCATGCGCAAAAGATAATTACAAAACTTAGAAGATAATATAGTGTCCGCAAAAATAACTAAAGGCGAATATTGTGGCATATCGTACAAGTGTGTAACTGTTTCGTATATTGGAATACACAGGAATCCAAGGCACAATGGATATTCTGGGGCGGGTAGACCACGACGGCCGTTTCATCCTTGTTAGGACTCTATGGGTAACCATAACCCAAGCAATCCCAACAACAGCGGTAAGATGTATTAAACGCCTTTTAACAAAAGCAAAGCGGCCATCGTAGCGCCATCTCAGCGAAATTAACTCCAATATAAAAGGCAGTCACACTGGTAATAATCGAAAGGTAGACAACTAAAATAAACCACGAAGTACATCACAGTCCATTATAGGGAACGGTGTTTGCGTTTTTACCGAAACATCTGCCGTTTTGCAGACTAGAAACAGATCAACGCCGGCACCCACTAGAATGCGCGCAATCCGTTTAAGAAAAGCCATTAAAATGTTTAGAAGATAATATAGTGTCCGCTAAAATAATTAAAAGTCAGAATATTCGCTTTTGAATAAATACAATATCTGAAACTTACGAGACTATGTGTGCCAATTCGATGTACCTCAAACCCATAAACCAATCAGTTTTAATAAATGTGATAGACTCTTTAAAGAATGCCAATGAGTACGGCGATAATGGAGTTGAAAAATAATAAAAGAAAATCATAAATATTTTATTGCAAACCCTCTTGTTAATAAATAGATAAAGTATTTTTCACAATAAATGGTTGACTCCGTTTAACTACCTGGGACGTTTTGCAAGAGCTCGGCCATAAAAATGCAAATAAACTGTCGGTCAGGGTCGGATTATAATTTGTAATTATAGCAGGTAATATTTAACTATCTCGTGCTTGCGATAACATCTTTCAGTCTTTGTGTTATTAATAACGAATTAAATATCTAAAGTCCTACCCTGTAGTGTATTTGCTTGTTGATTGTGTATAACAATGGGATTAAACGGGTAGTTTTATTGCAGTCAATAAGTGGATACCATTTAGGGTAAAAAATACTTTACCCTTGTCTATCTTTGCTTTACGATCCTCGGCTACGCCCATGTCTTTAACTATGAAGCCAAGAATATAACCGATCCGTAATCCACTCTACTTTTAGCAAGTTCCATTATATCTCAGCTGCACGACTGACTAGGTATTCGAAGAATTCCGGTAGAGGAAAAAACCGTATTTGTCGAGACACTATTCAATACCATTTCCCTGCGTGCTCTTAGAGTTTTTGTATTAAAAGATCGTGTTTACGGTTGTGGACCTTTTCTATACACACTAAAATGGGTTATACAAAAGAAGCGACGCATTTTACTTAAGGAAAGCGGATCCGGTACATTTAATCTTCAAATTTATGATAATGGGATATCTGGAAAGGCTTTTAGATAGTGTGTTTTTTACACCTTCGATGGTTCGCCTTTTATAGAAAAGTTGTTATATATAGTTTATTGGAAAGCTGCAAAGAAACACACGGTAACGTAAATAACAAAAGTTTCGAGCAATGATAGGTATGGTATATATAGATACGGGATGTTATGAAAACTGTTGCCTTTCAATTCTCTAATTGCATAAAAATATTTTTAATTGTCGCTCTCTTATAATAGGCGAGAAAATTAAAACAACGCCGAGAGATTAACATAAAACTACCCATTTATGCCAGGAACTACAAGGTGGGACTCCTGTGGGTTCCTGGTCACTTAGGGATACAAGTCAATGAAAAAGCAGATAAACTGCAGGAAGTCGGATCTGCTCAAACTTTCAGGTGGCCTGAACTCACCTTTGGAATATCAAAACAGGCAACTAAAACAACATAAGATAGATATGCGCAGTAGTAGTAGTAGTAGTAGGAATTAAGGAAAGGTTCCGATACCTGGCAAGTAGACAAACAGCAATCCTTTTTGCCTACCCCAGAGTATTTTCCCAGTCACTCTAACTTTCTTGGCTCTGACCAAAACGCCCTGACCTCCTTATAAAAGCAAGTATGTCGCTCCAGGCCAGGGCCGTGATTTCTTCCTTCTGGAGAGCCGCCGATCTCAGCACCTGATGCCTGAGTCTTCCCAGGACCTCACAGGTGCGCAAGAAATGCAGCGGGGTATCTTCCTTCTCCAGGCATCCAGGATAGATTGGGTCCTCTTCGACCCCAATCAGTGCTAGGTGCTTCCTCAGCTTGCAGTGGCCGGGGTTAGTATCCCAATTAAGGGATTTAGGACCCATCGTCTCCTGTTTAAAGAAGCACCTGATGCCTGAGTCTTCCCAGGACCTCACAGGTGCGCAGGAAATGCAGCGGGGTATCTTCCTTCTCCAGGCATCCAGGATAGATTGGGTCCTCTTCGACCCCAATCAGTGCTAGGTGCTTCCTCAGCTTGCAGTGTCCGGGGTTAGTATCCCAATTAAGGGATTTAGGACCCATCGTCTCCTGTTTAAAGATGAGCGCAAGAACATCATCATGCACGGGCCATAATTGGTAAACCCTTAAAGAAACTGTCAATTGGAATGCTACTACTAACGCGTACCCAGTTAAAACAAGTGAATTGCTTGTTAATAGGTCATTATCGCTTAGAAGACACCTTCAACGAATAGGAATTTAAATTGGACTCATTGACTGCAGACTTTGTGGTGAAAAGGATGAAACCACCCTTCGCGTTATATGCAGCTGCGAAGCGCTAACTCACAAAATATTCAAAATCTTCGGAAATATTTAACGCGATAACAACTTCCCGCATATGATAAACTTGGTAGGAAACCATTGAACCTGATAGAAGGAGCAAATCTTTTCTAACAAGAGTGCGGCGTACAATTAGCTAAAAGGATGCAGTGCAAAACGCTTGGCCGAAAGTCCGACCACCGCCTTTAACCAACGCACCGACCAATTTATGCGCAGGATGCGGATATTTTATGTTCGGAGAAATAAAAACTGTTTTAAACTCCTTACAGTCCATTATTTAGAGTACATATTATTTGATGGGCTAGTCATGCAAAAGTCACGAAAATATTGTTATAACAAGAACTTTTTACTAAAACTGCGTTGAAAAGCTAAAATAAACTGTTTCTCGTTTTATAAAACAACTTATCCAGAAGGAACAAGATCATTATTCGCGATGTCTAAGTACCGACAAGGTAAAGGTCGCAGTAAACTCCCGTCGAGTTCATAAATTTTATCTCAATTAAATTTTACCCTAAGACTTCGTGTAAAATTAAGAAAACCCAATTTAGTTTCACCTTTAAGACTTTATATAGCAAGTCTGGATTGGAATTTTTGACAATTTCGTTACCCTTGACGAGTTTTGCAAAATAGTTTCTACGATGTAATTTAAACTGAAAAATATATTGTTCTATTTATAACATCATGGGGAGTATTACATACATATAGTGGAAGTTTCCCCCGTATATTACAGATTTTTACACAATATAACCATGCAATATTTTACATAACGGTTTTGTGTAAACTTTCAATGGAATAGCAGCTTAAACATCCTATAAACTAAGGTATTACATTTTAAAATTACATTTTCAACCACATATTTACGAACCAATTTATGTGTATATCATAGAGAATTTACCTTTAGATAAGCAAACAATAATCACGAAAGTGGAAGATTTATGGCCTTGATGTTAACAAAGCTAAACACTATTAGACATGCGCACTGCAACATTATCGTTTGACGAATGGGAAAATAGAAAGGTCTTGGCTTTAAAATTTAAATTCTTGCCAAAAAATTGGAATTTCTTCTCAATTTTTGATCAAGTTGGGAAAAAAGGTAGTGAGTTCTGGCATTTTTAGTAGTTGCAAACCTATCATATTTTAAGGATAGAAAATTGTTTTTAAGGTTTTGTTTTTAAAATTTGTTTAAAAATGATTCGTCGTCGTGGTTTTAGTTCGAAAAGGAAGAGAACAAGAACAAGTGAATTAAACTAGTCTTATAAAACCGAATATAAAAACAAACAAAACCAATAACCAATCTACTGTGTTATCCCGTACCTAATCTCAAGTTAAATATTAGTTGGTATATAATTTGTATTGATTTTTACAATTTGGTAAAAACTTGGGTACGTGTAAAACGTTTTCAAGCACAATTTCTTGTTCAAGAATTTGAAAAAGTTTTGGCCCGAGAACTTGACCCGTGGAAAACTTTCACCCTTAAATTAATATAAACCTAACTAGGTTCCTAGGTTACATTTTTCTTTTATATAATATAAGTATAGAGGAAAGTATATTTTAAACTTTTTGAAGCAATATATTGCCCGAAAAATTGCGTAGGTAGGTACCTAATTATTATTACCAAAATATGCATCGGAATAATCTGTCTTGGTGTGGGGTTTTCTTTATTTTCATACCTTGTTTGTGTAGCCTAGGTCTAGTTTGATGTGTTCAAATTGATCATAATAAAATAAAGTTATATATCAAGATACATCACTACTCCATACACCACTTATTTTACCCCTATTTGGGCATAATAAAATTATACAACGGCTGCTACTAGTCATTGTTTATATTCTTATCCGAGTCACTATAAGCACAAACACAATTCACTAAACTACACAAAAACTAGAAATCCTTAAATATTAAACACCCACAATCCACAATAGCAAATAAAACGTCAAGGAATCCACAGATAAACCTTAAAAGACAACAACAAAAATGGCGGCCGAGCCGGTTCTGGAGTGTATTTTGAGCATGTCGCTAAAGTAGGACAGGCCGATAACACGAGGTTTGTGCGCATGCCCGATGGTGCCCAGAGGGAAGGCAGCTGACCGGCGAGTCATGCGCTCGTAATTATTTTTTCACCCATAAAACGTAACTTTTGTTTGCGCAGGAGATAAGCTGTACGAACTGTACGTAATTATCTAAAGGTAAATTATCTATGGTGTATATTCTTTATAATATAGGAGAACCTTAAGGGGTCAATAACTGATAGAAAATATCTCGAATTTTTTTTGCCAATAAAATACTTTTCTGTTGTATAATAGTAACACAAAACTGTATAGTGAAAAAAAGCAACAAAAGAAACTTTAACTTGTAAAAAATATCATTGGTATTTATCAAAATCAATAAATTTCGCCGACGGGGCATCGAATTTCTTTCGAAATAATTATTTATGGATACCTTTTAACTTTTCCATTAGTTAAAAATGTGAAAACGACCTTATAAAATTTAATATATTTAATTCGAATCTAAAGTGTCTTGCTTTATAAAAGTTATAAAACTAGGGAGTTGCAGTATTTTATAACATTATAAAGGTAGGTGAAGTGTGCCCGAGATGGCATACTTGCTGAGTTGGCATAGTCGCTATTTATGGTACATACATTTTGAATTACGCGACTTTTGTGGCGCCCCCTTAAAGCCATTCGCTCAAACACACTATTGCATTAATCGAAAACAGCTCAGTTAGTTTTGAGTGTTCCAAACGTACGTTTGTCAAATTTGTGTTTACTTAAAATATTATTACGTGTCGTTCGTTGATAGTTTGGTGCATCACGGAAGTGACTTAAAGGTATGTTACTATAGTATTCAGATATAGAATTTATTGAACATTATATCTAGGATATCAAATATCTAGTTTAAAATAGTTTTTAGCAAAAATGGTATTATTTTAAAATAAACCGTCAATTTTATGAGATGGCATACAACAGTTTTTATAAGATGGCATGGTATGCCATCTCAGCAACTCGATTATTAATTTAAAATAATATTTTTTTTAGAATGGGTCGCTACAAAAGAAAGTCAAATAGAGAGTCATGGGATGAAAATAATATGAGGAAAAGGGAAGAAAGGGTCATATGGAAATCTAACAACAACCCCTGAAATTGAAAAATTGAAAAATGAGGTAGCACAAAAGAAAGAAGAGATGCTGAGAAAGGCGGCGAGAACTGTGAAGAGAAAAATTGGTAGAGAGATTGAGCAGGACGAGGATGCACTAAAAAAAATAGGGATGCTAAGAAAGTCGGCGAGAACCGTGAAAAATAAATTTGTTATAGAGGATGAGCAGACCGAGGATTTTCACCTAGATGACCTAGATGAGGAATACTTGCCTTGTATTTATTGCAATTAACTTTATTCTTGGTCTCTATCAAGGGAACTATGGTTCCAATGTATAATTTGCAAGAAATGGGCCCATGCAGAATGTGCTGGGTTGGAGAAAAAAACAAAAATGTTTAAATGTGAAAATTGTAGCTAGCCTAATATATTTATTATTACTATTAAAATAAAACATGGTATGCCATCTCATAAAAGCATGTATTGATGAGATGGCGTTTTATTTTAAATATTTATTTTTTTGTTTTCCAATAGAAAAACAGTTTAAGTTTTGTAAAAAGTTGCTTTATTTATACCTTATTTATATATTTCCTACGTAAAAATATTTTTTTGGTCATAAAGAAAAAAATATGTCGCTCAAAAAAAAAGTATGCCATCTTAGGCACACTTCCCTTACGTTGAAAATAATTGCCAAAATTAGGAAAGTTATCGATTAGATATAATCAACGCTACCAAAATTAAAAACAGTGTTCAACGTACTTTCATAGGATTTTATAAAATACTACAACTCCCTAGTTTTATATCTTTTATATAGCAAAAAGACACTTTTAGATTTGAATTAAACAGTTTTATTTTAAAATAGTAAGTTCAACAGACGTTTAAACATTTATTGAAGTAAAAACAAACCGATGTCAACGTGTTGCCATGATTTGACAAGCCAAACTAACCTAAACCTCAATTTATTTTATATTTAGTTGAACTTTATGCCGCTGACTTAAAAACGTCACCTGTAGTAAATCTCACTCCTCGGATAGCCTGGATCTGTCAAACTGTCTTTATGTAGAGGCTAGCATATGTTGTCACACTCGGTTTTTTAAAATCAGGAAGGCTATGTATCTATTATGTGGTTTTAAATATTATTTTAAGACTTCTTTAGTTTAAAATTAAAATAAAGTAAAAACCTATAAATTTTGCCTTACCTACCTTAAAATAATTAATTTACTGGTTTAATTTTGCATCGTCAAGAAAGAATAAGTTTGCTCTTTTAGAACAGGTATTTATTTAAGCGAAAACAGACCTGGCAATATCATTAAAAGTAAAATAACTTTTCGTAATTTAAAGTCTAGCAAAACTGGAAATTATATTGTATCTGATAAAGTAGTAGGTTTTCCATTAAATGGAAAGTATGGCTGAAAGCAGTAGCGTTTTAGACGTTAATTTAAATGTACTTAAAAGGGAAATTGCTATTTAAGTTTATATTCGTTTTGAGCCTTTTTCTTGCTTGCTATATAATGTTTATTTTACACCCTACCACCCTATAATACAATAAAATACATGTCTGTAATAATAGTGTTCCTATATGTAATAGGTTATACACCGCAAAATTTACATGGGATTTCCTATTGCCAGTGTGACGGTGCGCATACACGGTATTTAAATTAAAAAAAAACTTTTAAATTTTCCACTTTTATGTTACCACAGTATAGTATATTATGACACACATATTATATACAGGGTGTTCCTTAATGACGTGCTAATATTTTAGGGTGTGCTACAGGGTGTTGAATTTTTTCTTTTTTAATGCGTTTTTTGTAATATCTCCGAAAGTACATGTTTTAGTTATAAATGTTATTTTATTTGTCCTACCATTTTTTACCTATTATTTTTTGGAAAAAAAGTGGTACCTACACCACTGACATTTTTCCATGTGGATATTATTTCTGATTAGCCTGGTCAATTCTACATAAGAATGGTCTCTTGAGTTTTTCTCCTCAGGCACACCGTTCTTAATTAAAATAATTAAATTAAATTAGCTCTACTATGTAGTATTATTAACATTGATAATGCAAAATTTTGTTTT
The DNA here is from genome assembly GCA_963969555.1 of Polydrusus pterygomalis. Classification (NCBI taxonomy): domain Eukaryota; kingdom Metazoa; phylum Arthropoda; class Insecta; order Coleoptera; family Curculionidae; genus Polydrusus; species Polydrusus pterygomalis. Next base: position 17,973,375 of record OZ018383.1, read on the forward strand.
ATAAAAATTGTTGGAAGTTACCACCTTCACTTAATAGGCATGCTTTCGCCTGTCTTTGCATCGAATAGCGAATTCCGTATTGTTTTACAGAAGGCAATTATTCGGTCCCTTAAATTTAACGTGTTAATGGGAGTTTTATACACTAGAGTTTTAAGATGACCCATAAGAAAAAATCCAAACTATTGAGATCAGGGGATCTTGCTAGCCATTGTTAAGCTCCTTCGCGACCTATCCAACGATTCGGATAAACTGCATCTAAATGGTGAACGATTGACACTGAAATAAGCAGGAGCTCCATCATGCATTCTACCACATTTGATTCCTTAGCGCATATGGTACATCTTCAAGTAACACAGATAGTTCTTCTTGGAGGAAATGCAGATAAGACTGCCGTTATGGCGTTAATTATGTTTTTAATAACGTCACCGTTAAGGATAGACTTATGTGATCAAAAATTATTCGTCAATATTGCAAAATGAAGCTAATTTAATTTAATTATTTTAATTAAGAACAGTATGCCTGAGGAGTAAAACGCAAGAGGTCATTTTTATGTAGAATTGATCAGGCTAATCAGAAATAATATCCTTATGGAAAGATGTCAGTGGCGTACCACTTTTTTTCTAAAAAATATCAGAGTACATGTTTGCAGGGACGCCACTGGTGGGACAAAAAAATTACTTTTATAACTAAAACGTGTGGTTTTATGTCCTATTAGCATATGCTAAAATTAAAAATATTATCTAAAGTACTTTCGGAGATATTACAAAAAACTCATTAAAAAAGAAAAAATTCAACACCTTGTAGCAAAAAATTTAAGCAGTTAACGACATGTTTATATGAACTTTTCTTCATAAAATGACTTGAGGAATCACACCCTAAAATATTAGCACGTCATTAAGGAACACCCTGTATTGTCATATTATACAGTGTGTCCACGGATAGAGTTTCGAAGAGGAAAAACTTTTTTATTAGTAGGTATAGAAGAAAAAGTCATTCTTTATAAAAATGTCTGCTTGTGCTGAAAATTCAATTTCAAATATCAAATTTGCGATTTCTATACAGGGTTCGTCAGAAACCGCATTTTTATTTTTAGGATTTTTTTCAATTCTAATTTTCAATTCCTTGATTAAATGATTTGCTAAATCATCACTTTGAGAACAAATGTATTGGAAGGAACCCATGGTCCAAATCAGTTGGCACGTAGGAGTCCCGATCTCACTTCTTACAACAGAATCATATTTGAAGTAAGAAAGCAAACTATACTTTTTTTTACGTTAATTTATTTTAAACGAAATCAAAAAAACTAAAAATGTTGTTTCTGACGAACCCCGTATAGTAATCGCACATGTGATTTTTGAAATTGTAATTTGAGCACAAGCAAAATTCATTTAATAAACCAAGGAATTGGAAAAAAAATCCTTAAAAGTAAAAATGCGGTTTTTTTTCGAACCCTGTATAGTAATCGCAAATCTGATATTCGAAATTGTAGTTTCAGCACAGACGTTTTTATAAAGAATGACTTTTTCTTCTATACCTATTAATAAAAAAGGTTTTTTTCTTCCAAACTATATCCGTGGACACACTGTATAGTCACAATTTCTTGTTGTATGACACACCAGGGTTTAAATTTCGATAAAGTCTACATCGTAGTACTTCGTAGTCGTTAAATATTTTATGAAGAAGTTTTGTACGGCATATTATGACAAAACTTGTACATTTGAAAATTATTGGAAAATAGTACAAAGTGTCCGAAAATTTGAGATCTAGTTGTATTTCTTTAAATAGCACTAGGTACCGATAATTTATGAGTTCTCTGAGTAATTTCAAGAAATAAATCTATGTATACAATAAATCTCCCGTATTTAAAACCTACACTTTTCTGCAATAGATATTTACATTTGGGAACAATAATAGTATGTTCTAAGAAACGGTGAATTGATTTCAAACTTTAAAAAATCCTTAGTTTCAATCTCATTACGATTACTTACAAACCTTAAGTTTATTAATAGCTGTTCTAATAAAAACGAATCACCCTTCTTCATCGCTAAATGCACTGTCATGGTGTCTAAAAACTAATCCAGGTTAAAAACCAATCCAATTAAAGTTTGCTGCGTCTAAAACTACATTTAAGTGGGTCAGCCTCGAGATCTATAAACGAACTAGGTTGCCTCATAGAACAGCATTCGGGTGAGTAAAGCGGAAGACGTGACGTCGTCTGGTGATATTTAGGCAACCGTCAACACTTGTAAAAGAGAGAATGACGATGCGGAGCGGCCGTTGTGTTGTGGTCAGCTTCGAATGAGACAACCTGGTTAGTTAATAGATCTTGGATTTGCTTTTACCAATAACATTGAAAGTTGAGCACAATCTAAGAGAACATACAAGTTTTTTATTTGCATTTAAATGGTACAATAAGTCGGCGAGAGCTACCACTCGGATAACGCATGTGTAGAGCAGCAGTAGAGCAGATTCCCCCGTGATTTGCCATATTTTAGTTTCAGAAAGTACATTAGTCAGAGACCCTTTTTCTGTAAAAAGCAAATATCTTCGAATATATGTATTTACGGGATCTCCCCGAGAATTTACTGCTTTGCAAGGTCGTTTATCAAACAGGACGATTCACTGATGTATTTAATATGTTTCCATGTTTATTTTGCTCTTCTTGCAGATAAGTAGACTCGTCAGTAAATGTTTATTTATGTTTAGGGCGAGGACGATGTATCAAAATGATTTTGAGGAGTCAATTATAATATGCAATGTAAGTTTTATACAGGGTTGTCCAGAAGTCCGGAATAAAATTAGTATAGCCTTTAACCTGTAACTTTGGGGAAAACGCTCGGATACGTCAATTTAGTTTTATATATGCTCACATTTTGACGTTATTCGTTTGTTTTTTGTATAGGCATTTGTCAAAGATATGACGACATATTTTTTTTTCAATAGAAACATACAGCTTGTGATACATCATTTGAAAGCTAATATCTCGTACAGTATGCTCTTAAATTTTAGCGCGATTCTGTCAAGTTATTTAAAAATGGCGTAACATTTTATTTGATTACCATATCCAGCAAATTACCACCAAAACTAAGAAATCACTTGGTTTTATTATAAAAACTTGTAGAGGTTTTAAACAAATATAATCTATTCGTACACTATACATTATACACGTTAATAGTGTTCTTTCATTTAGATCGGTGATCTGGAATCCTCAATATGATATACAGGGTCCTGCAATAATGCGTCAGGCTTCCATAGCTCCTATACGAATTTAGTTAGGAATTTCATTCATACGCTAACTTAAACTGTATCATACGGGGTACTTCAGGAAAATATTTTTTTATATGGAAGACATTTTGAACAATTACTGTAGTTTTCACTTATTAGTCTAGTCGCCTACGCTTTTTTTTTAAAATAAACTCTGTTAATTCAACATAATTTATGAAATTTGCATTTATTTCGAAAACGGCTGGGAATAACTTAGATGCTTCAACAATAAAAAAAAAATTGCTTGTGTATTTTATATAAAATACCGAAATAATATACAGGGTGTTCCATTTAAGAAATTTGAGAAAAATAGGTTTGAAATGTGTAATTTTTGAAACCTTATTATGAACACCCTGTATAAAATAAATAAATACTATTCGAATCATAGTATCGCTAAACCTCTTTTCATTAAACACACTTAATAATGTGGTTAAAAACCTAATTTTAGATTGTTTTTTTTGATATTTTTTCCACGACTTCAAAATATTTTTTTTTAGTTTTTAATTGATTGCTCTTAAACTACCAAAGCAAATCAATCAAAATTTTAGGCATTTATAAAGGACGAAAGCATACATCTAAATATGCAAAAAAATATGGGCTATGCCATTTAAAAAATCACAACTTTTTATGACCACACTTTTTTGGGTATATGAAAAAATATTTTCTTGAAGTACTCCGTATGATACAGTATAAGTTAGCGTATGAATGAAAGTCCTAATTAAATTCGTATAGGAGCTATGGAAGCCTGACGCACTATTGCAGGACCCTGTATATATTGGTAGGATTGAAAAAGTAAGAACAATTTATAAAATATCTATGCTATAAGTTTTATTTAAACGACAATTTTAACTTAAAGTTATTATCACTTGAGGATAGAAGGCAAATGTACCAAATAAACTTTGCTTACAAAATTCTTAACAACATGATTGATTCAACGCCAATTATTAATTTATTAAATATAAGCGTTCCATCCTATAACACGCGAAATACGATTTTTTCCATATACAACATAGTACAACAAATGATCACTCTAACTTACCTCTGAATCGTTGCTGTAAATCGTATCGTATCTGGATATCTGTTTTCTTTCCCTGGTGGCTCTAACCAGTGCACTCAAAAAAATTTATTGGGATGATATTGCATAGGAAGTATCTTATAAATTCCATTTTAGTATAATAACGCTGATCTGTTAACATTTGGTTTAATAGTTAAATTAAAAACATATTTTTATATACCTTTATTTTTTTTATGTAAGTGATACTACTATAATGTTAGAATCACAGTGTGACCAGTAAAGTCCGCATACCTAATATGGGATTTTTTTTTATTAATAGCTTTATTCGAAATTTGACTTTGGCATCAAGTTCGGCTTGTTGAGATGAAAATTAATCAAAAAAATAGTAGTCACGTGATTCGCATTATCTGTCAAATTTTAATTTTTTCCAAAAAATAATTCAAAAGTGGGGTTATTTCTTAAAATATCGAAAAAAGTTATTAGGAAAGTTTTTTTTAAATGCAGTTTCTAGCGCACATGCAAAATTTCAGCTGCATAAGATAATTTTGATTTTTTACTCAACACTAAAATTTATTTTCCACTTAATGAACCCTTTAATAATGACACTCTTCTTTTTGTCTTAATATTAAGGTGTATTACTTTCAGACACAAACTACGTTTTCAAAAATACTTATTTTATGAAGTTACCTTATACAGGGACAAAAACAAATAAACTTTGCATCACATGCGACCAAATTTTAATAGCCCAATTTTGATTTTGTAGAAAACACACATTTAATATGGCTCTACTTTAAAGAAAATGTATCTGAAATAAATCATTGTCAGAACTAAGAAGTTTTATGTAGGTTGCGTTGAGTCTTATTTTGCAAAAGTGGTGCAATTTACAAAATATGGTTGAAAAATCAAAATGATCTTATGCAGCTAAAATTTTGCATGTGGGCTAGAAACTGCATTAAAAAAAAAAATTTTCGATACTTACAGAAAAACCCTACTTTTGAATTATTTTTTGGAAAAAATTAAAATTTGATAGATAATGCGAATCACGTGACTACTATTTTTTTGCTTAATTTTTATCTCGATCGAAGCAGAACTTAATGCCAAGGTCAAATTTAGAATAAAGTTATCAATACAAAAAAATCCCATATGATGCGGACTTTACTGGTCACACTGTACATATATTTTATTTAGTGCATACTGTTCCTGAGTTCGTCCCATTTGTATTCCTTAATGTAAAATAAATAAAGTTACTAGGCATATTATCAATAAAAGTCGTGTTAGCAAATCTTATACGCTATCTAAGTACTATTGATCGTTATTTTCTACTGTGTAATATTCCTGTTTTACTGCAATAAATTCAATCCCCGGAAACCCTGAAAAAGTAGCCTTCGTCTCTCTCATTTACCCCCGACTAAAAAAACACTTGTTTACGATCTTGATTTACACTAAGTGAGTTTGTCGGATTTCGGTAAGGTCGTCGAGGCAGTAAATTTAGATGACTTGGAAACCATTTAACTATGTCCAGAAGATTTACAAAAAATGATGTTGTTTTTGTGTGTGTTTCCGTTTAAGCTCCACGCGATATAATGGCTAGTTAATGGTCTATTGCTTTGTATCTTTGATATGAATAAATTGAGTTTATGTTATTTTAATGTATCATCAATCATATTTATTGCAATATTTGGAGAAAAGTGGAAAAAGAACAATTTACAAAAATGCCTTTGAAGAAAACATTTAAATGAAACTTGTGTTTTTAATCAGATACATAAACAGTAAAGGTCGGGACACACCTATCATGCACCCTTCCGATCCGACTCCGACCATACAGTCGGACGAGTGCCTGGACCTCTATTCTCCAATTTAAGAGAAGTGAATGCTCCCTCGCGAGAAGGGACAATTCACATCATATGCTCACATCGTTTGGTATCGTTCTCTCACTGTAAAAATTCCGTATTCTAAATAAATAATAGTTATTTATTTATTTATAAAATGTATGTAGGTAAGTACTAATAGTAATAAAGTATTGTTTCATGTAACTATCATTTAAACTCGGAAATATTGAGAACACCGCTAGTAGGTACCTCGGAATACTGGAGAATACGAAATTTTTACAGTGAGAGAACGATACCAAACGATGTGAGCATATGATGTGAATTGTCCCTTCTCGCGAGAGAGCATTCACTTCTCTTAAATTGGGGAATAGAGGTCCAGGCACTCGTCCGACTGTATGATCGGAGTCGGATCGGAAGGGTGCATGATAGGTGTGTCCCGACCTTAATTCGTTTACAGCTAAGCAATATCCTAAACGGTCCGAGATTAGTACACTGTTGCAAAGTCGATAATTTCAAAAAATGCAGCTATATAAAAATTTAAAAAAGTCGCAATTTTAAACTTCTATTCTAACATTAGTGGGTCCAGCTTACCCACTAAATATAAAACGATTGAAACAAAAATTAGTATCAAAGAAATTACCTTGTCGGACTTCCATTGTCTTTCTGTTGTTACTTAACACACCGTTTTGGTTAGTTGTATCTCTAACCGTTTTTAAGTGTGAACTAAATTATAATTTTATTCTAAGGCTACTGTCTTAAATACTATCCATGTGCAATAAAGCTTGATGACTCCGCCTACGTGCTTATTGGAGTGTGAAGTTTGAGCTGTTGGTTTTGGACAAGAAGAGGCTTCCAGATATTGGGGATATCTATACTTGGTTTACTAAATATATGGGTATTTTGATCCATGAAAGCTGCTTCTTTAAATTTTCGTTTTCTCCAGTGCTGTTCCGTATCCAAAACCTTGGTTTCTGACCACTGTATATTATGTTGTTTGGTCCGCTATACCTAATCCCGAAGTTTCACCTCTTTGAGTATGTTTCAAATATTCTTTAACTCGTACGGGAAGAGGTCTTTTTGTCTCTCCAATGTACGATTCGCCACACTCGCAAGGGATTTGATAGATACCATTTTTTCTGTTTTTATTATGGGGGTTTTACTTTTGTAAGAAAGCTGATTTAGATGCTGTTTCGATATTATAGTTTTTGGTTATCCTTTTAAACTTTTTAGAAATCTCTTTAACCTAAGGTGTTGTAAGAAAAGCTTGCTCCTCTTTCGTTTCTGTATTAGTTTCTACTTCGCGATTTTTAAAATTTGAGATGGTATTAGTTACAAAGGTTTCAGGGTAACCATTCTGTTTCAAATCTTTTTTGATGTTTGCAATTATTTCAATATTAAGGTCTTCCGGATTGTTGCAAACGTTAGATGCTCTGTGATAAAGAGTTTGAATTATGCCCCGTTTTATAGAGTTTGAATGATTTGATCCGTGATTAAAGTATTGCCCCATCTTTCAAAGATGCAGCTTTCATAAATCAAAATAGCCATATATTTAGTTTAGGATAGTGTCGATATCCCAATATCTGGAAGCCTCTTCTTGTCCAAAACCAACAGCTCAAACTTCACACTCCAAATAAGCATGTAGGCGGAGTCATCAAGCTTCATTGCACACGGATAGTATTTAAGACAGTGGCCTTAGAATTATAATTTAGTTTACACTTATACTGTAACTAAACAAAACGTTATGTTAAGTAACAAAATAAAGACAATGGAAGTCCGACAAGGTAATTTCTTTGATATTACTTCATTGTCTACCACAAACAAACAAACATTAGTATATATACAGGGTTCCCCATTTAAAACGAAAGAGGCTAAATATCTGGTTCCACGTTAATTTAAAAAAAAAAACGCTCGCACCCGTTGATTTTTATTTCAGGGGGACATCTTTTACGTATATTGTCAATCTTGTTACTTCAAGCCCCTAGGAGAGAGGGGGGTAAGATCTAAATCTTAAATGGATACCCCTATTTTATATCATTTTTTTGGATTCTGTATAAAATTCTGAACATTTTTTTATACTATATTTCTTACAACCGGTTTAACCGGAAGTTGACACTATTGGAAAGATAATAAAAATCGAAGATGGGGACATGTAAGCCGTTTTACTCCAAGACGTACAGTTAGAAAGCTAGACGCTGTCAAAGTTCAAAAATCTAATTTTTCAAGAGTCAATATCTCGGAAACTGTTTAGTGTAGACTAATAATGCTTTTATTAAAAAATGTTCAGAATTTTATGCAGAATCCAAAAAAAATATATAAAGTAGGGGTATCCATTTAAGATTTAGATCTTACCACCCCCCCCCCTCCCTCCTAGGGGCTTGAAGTAACAAGATTGACAATATACGCAAAGATGTCCCCCTCGAAATATAAATCGACGGGTCCGAGCGTTTGTTTTTTGTAATTAACGTGGAACCAGATATTTAGCCTGTTTGACCATAAAGTGAAATTTTTGTAACTATTACGTCAAAGAAATAACAAATATTTTTTTCACTCCACCCTAATGTACAGACCTACAGCGACCATTTGTTATCGAAGTTGGACTACTTTATTACAACGAAGTGGCTTTGGATAATGCCAGTCGGTACATACACATGTCACTTCCGTGAGAACTGTTAACGCTTACTTGATATACACGTATGTTGAAGGTAATATTTCAGCACACGTCGGCCTGGAAGTTAACTTTTGCACGTGCAGTTTCAAGTTATTTAATTTGGGTAACGCTCTAGCTTCTTGATAATTAATGATATTAATATTATCTCGTAATTATAATATCGTAATTAATTAGTATACACTTTAATTGACATTGCGCCTAATTATCCAGCATAATAGATATACTGTGTGAGTTTGTAACTTGGAATAAATTAAGTAAATTCAGTAGATACCAGTTTGTTTTTTGGAAAAATGCTTGGAAAATGCGAAGTAACATTTTAAATTGTGGTCTTTTTTATAAATAAAATATTGACACAGTAGGTAAGTCTCAAATTAGATAGATCGTGAATTTTTTTAAAGGCTAGGGGATAGTGGGGATCCTTGGGAAACCCCTACCTCGATTGGACGTAGGGTGGACGTTGCATGACTTGTCTTAAGACTTAATTACCAACACGGTTGTTGCAAACTGTGTATTTTAACAATTTTTTGTCTGACAAGGAAATAAAGTTACTTAAACACGGATAGAAATAGTAATGATGTCATAAAACCTGTTTAAAGTATCCAGTGTCCACCCACGAAACGAACATGCCTTGAAAATATAAAGTAGACCATAACGTCACTGTGCTTGATGTACGAGCGAGCACAGCACTATATTTAGAAACCCTCCCGGCAAATATTGATATATTGCAGGATATTTACTTTTACGGGGAAAGAGCGCAATGACTGATGTTACTGTTCACTTTTTATAAAGACAGTATAGCAAAAGTAAAATATTACTTCAACAATTCGTTAAAGTAAGTTTTCTGCAATTGGAGCAGGTTCCTAATAGTGCAGCCTTAAGCTAAAAAAAATAGTATCCACTGACGATGGCGATGCGATATCGTCTCTGCCCACCTAATGAGCATGGTAATTTATAATTCCGAGATTTATGGTGACTATATTCCAGGCAAAGGTTCATGCCATTGAAATGTGTGCAAAACTGCTGATAAATCGTCAGGCATATGGAACCATCAAGATCTTCTCTGACAGTCAAGATACTCAAAAACCCCTTGAATCAAGATGGTGTACTTCAAAAACGGTATGGAGCTGTCGCAAAGCACTAAGCTTAAATACCACAATCCCCTTAATATGGATTTCGGGACATATGGGTCCGGAAAACAACGAGGCTGCTGACAAGCTCGCTAAGAGAGGAGCAGTAACGAAATTCACAGAACCCGAACCGGTAATAAGTCTATCCCACGCTACGGTCCATGGATCAATTTTAGCTAAAGCAACAGATACATGGGGAAGGCACTGATCGAATTTACCAGTCCTAACGCACTCTAAGTCATTCATAAACAACCCTATAAATCAACAATTAACTGACAAACTACTAGATCTCAATAGGGAGCATCGGAAAGCCCTGGTGGGATTGTGCACAAGCCACCGTAGATTGCGGCATTCTAATATGTACAAAATTGGCTTAGCGCAAGATGAAGAATGCAAGGAAGATTCAGAAATAGTGAAATACAAACTCTGCTCCGCAGCAGGAAGAATCAGATTTACCCTATTCGGCGAAATGGCACCTGCCGGTAGATATGAAGAATGTATCTCCCAATGCAATAATTAGCTTCATTACGAAGCTACATCTATTAAAAGAAATGTAAATAATGTGTGAGCCCCAATCATACAGTTGCAGTAAAGGGTTAAATGTAACTTTTTGTAGACCAAAAGTTTTTGCACGCATCACGATGTTTTTTTCATGAACAAGATTTTTTCCAAAATTAACACTAAATAGCCAATAAATATAAGATGAGATCAATTAAGGAACGTCGCAACAACTACCTGTCATCAAGTCCATTCACTTAGAATTTCAAATATGCGGATACTGTTAGTAGTTATAGTAGGGATGCTCTATGCCAGATTCCTGAGGTCCTTTCTGCGCATGCTTCAACAGCGCGCAGGTTCAAAGTCGTTCAAAGCTGTTCAAAGCCGTTCATTAGTCGTTAAACAGCATTGAACAGGTTTGAACGACTAATGCATAGCTAATGAACAGCTTTGAACGACTAATGGACGGCTTTGAACAACTTTGAATATCTATTGAACGGCTTTGAACATGCGTGCTGTTGGAGCATGCGCAGAAGGGAACTCAGGAATCTGGCATAGAACATCCCATCTATAACTACTACTAACTGTTTCTCATGTAGCAGATTTTCCGATTATCCTTTCGTTTTCAAAATATAGGTACTATAATTTATTGTTAGAAATGGGCTAACTTTAAAAAATATTTTCTGCCAAAGAAAGGCCTAAGTTAAAAATCTTGTGCAAGAAAAAGCAACGTTTGAACCATTAGTTATCCAGTGATATCATGATATCAAATGTATACCTGTTTAATTGAATTTTACTGGTGATATGCCACACCTCCAACAATTTAGGAACTATTTAACTTTGCGATCGTTCCTTTCAGTGGTCGCGCGCGGACTCTCGCTCCGCACCGAATTTTTTTCGGCGATAGTTTTAATTCTACCCCTTTCCAAGTGTCATGACTTTCAGAACCTTTCGGCAACAGCATCAGTTAGTGTATGCTTGAGTGAGTAAGTGGATAGTTTTGTTCTTTGATAAAAAGTTGCGGATTGCGGACTGAGAATCTGCAGCGACTACTGACGTAACCAAAATTATTATTGTTTTTTTGGTGTGCTATTACAAAGGTATGTTATTTTCGATATTTTTTTATTGTTATTTATACTGCTATACAAGGTGCCTTAAAAGAATGAAATATTCTTAATATGTCAGCAGGTAGGATTTGGTATGGGTATATCTATATAAAAATTATATTTTTAGAATGGCTACATATGAGAAAGAGCAAGAGTGGCTACAATTATGTAATAAAGTCATTTATATTTAGTTTGTGTTAAAATACTTTTCAACTGCCATCTAAATATCAAAATGGTGACGATTTTTAAATGCGGACTGCCAGATGACGTTATAAAATTAAGCGTGACTACTCAAAAATAGTATAGAATGTACAAAACCTATTTTACTATTTCTAAATAAACAAATATATCTTGCAATAAATTCGATGGGTTTAGAGGATTTCAAGTAAATGTAATAGATGCATGTCGCTAATAAAACCGATGGTAGACCCTGAAACCTCTTATTATCTAAAATTGTATTGTAAACTACATTATAAACGTTTCCTTTCCAACGTGAGAAATTCCGTCGTAAAATCGAGCCAGAACTTCTGTAATTAGTCAATGCCAACAGCAAAGACGGGCAAACAGATGTACATGATTCGGAAAAGCGATTTCTTCGCATGCCTAAAATTTCCCAAGAAAACTTATCCAATTAGTTAGAAAATATACTTTAACTTTTGACAGTGTTTGACGTTATGCGAATATAAGAAGTTCTCATACAGTTTCAAAAGTGTGTGTTCTGATTATTACTTTTGGAAATATCAAGTTGTCGAAACATATCTCTTAATAAATGTTAATATTTGGTTGGAAAATGATTTGTAACCGACATTTAATATTTAGAGGTCTGATATGTATCAAGCGTAAAAAGACAGGTAGGTGTGTGCTGCCTTTTACATTTGGTAAACAGGAGCGCCAAAATAGTAAATTTTATGGGGAAAGTTTCGCAGTCTGAGCATAGTTACTACAGATTATGGCTAGTCATAACGACTTCAGGACGAAACGAACCTTGCCCAGAGAACATAGTCATTTAGTCTCCTCGTGTACTTTAATGCAAAAGGCAGAACACACACACCTAAAGTATTGACCTACACTTTCCCGCATTAAAAATGGACAATATCCTAGACCTTCCACTTCACCTACTTATCAAAGGAGAGACAATGATGGGGTTTTAAATCATCTACAAATTTCTACGTTGCTACTCAAAAGGCAGACAACTCCTGGGAGGCAAAAACAAACACAAGTTCATTTAACACTATCCTAGATAGGCCCGTAGCCAGGATTTGGTTTTGTGTGGAACTCACAGGAAAAATATAGCGGCTGGTTGATTGGATGACAGGAAGGTGTAAGTGAGTTTTATGGGGCAAAAATTACATAAAAATTAATATTTTTCAACTTACTAACACAATCTATTGTTTATATACGTAGGTACTATAGATTTATTCATTATGTTGTTGCATTACAAAGTGTTTTGTTTTACTACGTCTATATCCCTAACAAACATACATGTCACTTTCGCGAGAACATCTAAAGCCAGGCAACTTGATTAACTCTGACTCAAGGCAATGCATGCAGAGTACGTCTGTCTTCGAGTTAAATTTCGCACGTGCCGCTTCGGAATTGAGTATAAACACAAGATATTTACGGAAGTTTGAATCGGCACGCGGCATTGAGTAGTTCGTTGTAAAACGCAAAATTGTAGTTAACTGAAAAATTTTTTCTTCTTCCTCTTCTTAAATCACAAAAGATTGTTTAAAAAAAATACGTCAGTACTGAAAGAACCAGAAAGAATCAAATATCGCAACTTCACTAAAGTGCTGTAATTTAACCTAAAATAACATGTGCTTTTTCGCCCTGTATGTAGATTAAAAATTCGAGAAGTGCTGCAGATTATTTTATTTCATTTTGTCCTGTAAATCAACTTACCATGTACTCATTTGCGGCCAGTAAGTGGAACATTACAGTATCAGGTACTGTAAAGTATTGCCTAGCAACCATCTTTTGTTTTTAGAAATAATGACTTTTTACTTTGGATTTTTGACAAGTTGTCACTTAAAATTATAAGAAACAAAATGTTCAAGTACACATATTGAGCATTAATTATTTAATTCATCATATATACATTAAACTTAATTAAACTTGGCATATAATAATACCTATATAAGTTTTTAAAACTTATAATAACAGTAACTGTCATAACTCAAAACAAAATAAAGGCAATCATGGCCGACTATAAAAATGCGTTCCACGCCCCGACTAGTATTTATTGGAAAATCGCTATTTTGGCAGCATGACTTACTATATAAATAATATACTTTTTTCTACCAACTTTAGTAAATGAAAAATGTTACGCAACTACAGAATAGGCTCTCTTTTACAATTTTTTAAATATTTTGCTTAACTAAAGTTAGTAATTTTTATTTTATTTAAACTATATCCAGTGATATTAATTAATATTGCCAATAATATTTTAGAATTTGTAATAAACATTTTTATTAAATATTTTTAAAAAGGATTATAATGACAAAATAAAATAAAATATCATACGATACACTTCCGTTAGGTGTTATTAAAGCACTCGTTTATATTCCAGACTCGGCTCCTACTTCGCCTCGTCCGTAAACCATCTCGTACTGTAATAAGTCACCTACCGGCCTTGTAACGTAAAATACTATTCCAATATTGCTTTATTGTTTAACTGATCCAATATTACCAACGAAATTTTGTTAGTTAGTTTGTAGATTTCTCGAGGCTGATATTGGCTTAGTGTGTGATACCAGAATGGCAGTATCGTCTGCATATGTTGCTACTGTATTAGTTCCTGTTGTTGGTAGGACTGCTGTATATAATATGTATAGTATCGGTCCAATCACGCTTCCTTGTGGAACGCCTAAGTGTATTGAATATAAGTTGAAATATGTATCATAGAAGTGTAAGGTTACTGTGGAATTTGAACGTTTTTACCATAAACTTACTTATACCTTTTAGATCTGTACAGCTTATTTCATGAACAAACAATGCAATGATTCTAATTAGGTATCGGTGGCAACTTCTATGTAGGTTCGATCATGAAGTGAACACCCTAAACATTCATAAAAAAAAATGAGTGGACCATTTAGGTTCTCAATTTTTTTATCCAAACTAATAAATCTGGTACGGTAATTACAATGAAACACGTGTACGTGTTTTTACGATAAAAACTCAGTTTTTACGGCTCGATAGGAAGCTCATAAGTTTCAGTCAGATCAAAATTTCTTTTCACGTTTTAGAAGTCTACCGTTTTAACGACAAAAACAATAACCCGAAAAATAAACTTTTCATAAACCGATTAGAAAAACGAAAACAATTATTAGACACGACATAAAAACGAAAATGTTTAGAGAAAAACAAGATTTGCTTCTTTACGGGCCGACGAGTAAAAAAGTGTTCGTAACGTGAATAAAAAAAAATCGAAACAGAGCAAAGGCTGAATACAAAATATAAGCTCCTTTTAAGCCCAAAAAGGCAACCGTAAAACTTTGTTGGATGTTGAAGAAGAGATTTTTCTTAAATAAAATATTTTTCCACGTAGTCTTTTGTGAATAAAGTTTGTCTGCTGTCTTTTCGTCACTATTTATAAACGTTGACGGTACGCCAAGTTCAGCTGGTTTTAGATTTTTTTTAAGCGTTAATAAAAACGACATTAAATCATTGGCATTGCGACACTGAGTATTATAATTATATAATTTTATATATACTGGGATCCACGTTGAGTGGCCTATCTCGGAAATAAGGAAGGTTATCATTATTAAAATTTGATAACAGGAATAATTCGGTGTAGCAATTTAAAAAAGTGGGCAATAAATATACCGATACAAAAACAGTCACATATCTATTAAAAAAAAATTAACAAAAATAACTGGTTTAGATCTGTTAAATTATAAACGATACCATAAAAAAATATTTTACCAGATTATATGTGCACAGGTATCTTTAAACCCTTTTCTAAATTGTCTTGATTGCATTCTTTATTTTTTTTTGATGGCTTAAAAGTTACATTGTTTTACATGTGATGCCGGCCCAGATGACGCTTTAAACTCTGATTATACCTATTTAGTTTGAAAGTTACATTCATTGCATTTCAACGTTTCAACTTTCTCTGGACTTCTATTCCGAAGCAGATAATCCTTTAAATACGTTTTATATTTAGTTTGAGAGTTACATTCATTGCATTTGAACATTTCAATTTTCTATGGACTTTTATGCCAAAACACATAATCCTTGAAAGACTGTTTATATTTAGTTTGAAAGTAACATTCATTGCATTTGAACATTTTAACTTTCTCTGGACTTTTATGCTGAAGCATATGAGACTTTAAATACCATTTATATACCGGAACTTATGGTCAATATAAAAGGCATTCACACTGGTAATAATCGAAAGGTAGACAACTAAATAAACCACAAAGTGCATAACAATCCACTATAAGGAACGCTATTAGCGTTTTCACCGGAATATCTGCCGTTTTTGCAGACTAGAAACAGATCAACGCTGGCACCCACTAGAATGCACGCAATTCGTTCCAACAGCGTACCATACGGTATACGTATAAATAATATTATCATATTATTAGATAACTTTTAGAAATACAATAACAAACTATTTCTCAGCGTGAAAAATTTTTCGATATCAGCCCGAGTTTCAGGTCACCAAAAACTCGTTTTGCAATTTAGATTTTTCTTGACTTCTCTTTGTGTTTTCACTGCGCAATGAAATAATACAAATGTATACGGTGCTATAAAATTCATGTCCAGAAGTTTGTGGAAATCAAATAAAAAAATGTTACGGTTATTTTATGTCTCTTCGACAGCGTACTTTTATGCTTGGCTTGGATTTTTATACGTGTTATTATATGAATCCTTAGTAGTAATTTATTTTTCATACAAAGTTATTAATTTTGGAAAATATTACTAAACATACAGGGTTAGGAAAAATTACCAGAACGGTCGATTATTTCAAAATATACAGGGGTTATCAAAAAACGTCTTATATAAAAAATGTAGGGCTGTTAAAAATCTACATATCGGTGATAAATTGAAATATACAGGGTCGTCCATAAAGTTGTGGAGAATAATAGTTATATTTTTTTCAATGGAATACCCTGTATATTTTTACTTATTTTGATTGTCGACTCAATTTTGAACATTTTTGAATATTTTATTAACCATGTGTTGTACCTAAATTCATTACTTTCCTACATAAATTGATCAGCTACAAAACACAAAATAAATTTCAAGAAACAATTTATTAAGTTAACTTTAAACAAAAACGTATAACAAATCATGGCAAAACGGCTCTATTTTTTAATAAGTGTTGAAAAGGACCCCTATTTACTAACTGACAATGATACAAATTATCGCAAAAATGTCTTTGGGTGTTTAAAACCATTTCCCTTGTTATTCTCGCACTTTCATTGACAATTTTCATTCTTAATTCTTCTAAATTATTTGATTTATTTTGATTAACTATGTTTTTCAGGTGACCCCAATAAAAAAAATCTAATGGCGAAAGATCGGGGGACCGTGAAGGCCATTCGATAGGCCCTCTTCTTCCTATCCATCGATTTGGGAACGTGACATCCAAAAATTCTCTAACTTCGCGAGTAAAATGCGGAGGAGCTCCATCTTGCTGATACCAGGTTAAGTTAATATCAGCATTTAAATTGTTTATAGCTGGAACCTGGAACTATTTCTTGCCGAAAAAGCCGGAGATATCGATCACCGTGCAAATTTCCCTCGATAAAAAAGGGTCCAATTACATGTCCCGCAAACAATCCAGCCCAGACATTAACTTTTCTTGGGAACTGTGTATGCAGCTCTTCATACCAGTTAGGGTTATTTCGCGCCCAGTAACGGTAATTTTGCTTATTCACCATTCCTTGTAGTGCAAAAGTCGCTTCATCCGAAAACACAATATTGTTTGAAAAATTCGGGTTTTCTTCCATATTTCTAGTAATTATTTCGCACAATTCTAGCCTTCGATCACAGTCAACGTCAAAAAGTTCTTGTACAACATTAATTTTGCATGGATGCATTTTCTCAGTATGAAGAACGATTCGTACAGATTTTTGATCAATTTCATGATCCAAAGCAAGCTGATTGGTGGATTGTTTGGAATTTTCTTCTATCGCAAGCGGAATGTCCAGCTTTTTTTCCTCGGAGGTAGCAGTCCTAGGTCTTCCAGATCTTGGGCGGTTTTTTACAGTACCAGTCATTCTGTGACGCTCAATAGTTCGAAAAACTGCATTTTTTTTAATGTGCCTGTCTGGATGCAAATTATTGTAAATATTACATACCTCCTGATATGATCTCTGTTTATCGCCAATCCCTCTTAAAATTAAAATATCAATTCTCTCTGTTTCAGTAAGTAAAAATGCCATGCTATTTTTTTTTTTGTCTATTTCTGTCAAAATTTGAGTTTTAGATGTCAAACTATTAATTATTTATTAGTAACCATGGTCGTGCCTTATTTGTTGTTCACTATGTTCAAAAATCGCATCGTTATACGTTATTATTTGAATTGCCGATTTCTAGGAAAGTAATGAATTTAGGTATAACATATTGTTAATAAAAAATGTTTAAAATTGAGTCGACAATCAAAATAAGTAAAAATATACAGGGTGTTCTATTTAAAAAAATATAACTATCATTCTCCACAACTTTGTGGGCGACCCTGTATATTTCAATTTATTACCGATATGTAGATTTTTAACAGCTCTACATTTTTTATATAAGACGTTTTTTGATAACCCCTGTATATTTTGAAATAATGGACCGTTCTGGTAATTTTTCCTAACCCTGTATAGTGTATAAGCTAACATTTTTTTAAAAGGAAATTTTCAAACAATGGCTGTGTTCTTTTACGCTGTACAAATTTCTGAGGTTTAAATCATATGACGATCTAATGCAACTTACTTCAGTCTAAAAGTGAATGATTGCGGAGATATATTCGATTCGATTTATCTACCTACATTGAAGTTAGAAAAATACTTTTCTACTACCTCCCGTATATCTAAAGGTCCTTTTACGTTTTTTATTCCAATATTACTAGTCTATAAAGAAAATTTACTTATTTATAACTCAAATCATATAGGACGGTGATATACGTCTCCAGAATAAAAAAATTTTGACGCCAAAGTTAGAATACAAAACAGGACTGACCTTTTGCATTGAAAAAAGGTTTCTGAGTAAAACTTTGAAGGAATACTTAAGTAGACAAATACTTGATTTCTCTTAGGAGCAACAATTTTTTTCAAAGCCGAATTTATATTATGTACGTACCATATTTGTTTTATGCAAAAGTTCTATTCGTACAGAATACCTCAAACTGAAATACTGAGATGGCTAACCGTTTTGTTCCAACATTACTATCTGGTTAAATACAGATAATCGAGGAGAAACAATTTTTTCACGAACGAGTTTTCTAATACTCAATAAAAACCGTAATTCATACGTACGTTTAAAAAATAAAATAAAAACTAAAAAAAGCTATTTTCTACCACTTGTAGTAACTCAAAATGTATGTAAAATTAAAGAATATACTAAGTACTACAATAAGTAAAAATCAATAGGTATACTGTTATTGTTACCGAAAGCTAATCGAAACTGCGGAGCAAACTAAATCTCTTCATGAACCTACCTATATGAAAAACCAATAAAATTTTAATTTTTTTCCAATTTTAGTAAAACAAATCTTACATAATATGAAATAACGAGCTATGTTAAATATTAAAATAATATTTTTGCTCCACTATAATTGATAAAAAAAAAATATGCCCCTCAATTTTAACTTATTATTATAGCATCACAATGATTTTAGTGGCACTTTAGAAAGATTAAAAAACAAAACTTTCTACTCAATGTTGTAAACCAAAATTAGGTAAAATGAAAAATATACTATGCTAAGACCTAAAATTATATTTACGTGTAACTACAATTGTTGGTAGAAATCGTATAGGTATAATTCTGCAAATACTATAGTATATTAGAAAATTACACACCAAATAGTGTTTAAAATGAAATAATTTTACGTAATAAATAATAAATGTAATCTCTTTAATCGACAAAACTTCTGAATATTTTTAGTTGTTTTTGAAGAAATGTACGTCTGTAAATTAATTTTCACTGGGGTTGTCCAGTCTTAGCAAAACTCAGTGCCCCTAAAAACTTTTTATAGGATATGAGTCTGAACTGTTCTGATTTTAATCTATTTCTTTTATTCATCCTACAGATTTCAACAAAATCATGCTTTACCTGTCTATTAAGTATTTAAGTACGTTTTACTAAGCCTTATAGGCTAATTTAAAAAAAATTTCTTTTTAGAAGTGGTATTTAATTTTCCCTTCCATTCAGTTAGTTTGGGCTTCTTCCCTCTTTTTAAAATATATTTTAAAATATTTTTATTTGTTATACCAACTCACTCACTTTTTTATATTCCATTAAAGCTTTATTAGGGTTGTATACATTCTACCATTTTCTGTTCTGCTAACACCCTCAGCAATACTTTTTCTGTGTCCTGATGATGATCGTTCGAAACATGTAGGGACCCTTAACTGAATATTTTATTCTAATAAATTTGTGGAGGAAGACTTTGTGTTTTTCTTTTGTTTCTATTTTTTTAAATGTCAATATAAATTCTGAAATAGGGCTATAACGATGGAAAAAAACTTCAATAAAGGAAAACGTTTCAAATTCTTTTGAAGTCTAATTTGTTGAAATTTTATTAGGAATCGTAAAATACCTTCTCCCTGCCTTGTAATTTACTTGTATTATCTCATTTTCTTCTTTATTTAAAATTATTCTACGCCTTTTGATTATAATTTATAAAATTACCAAGCACCAGAAAACATTTTACGAAAAAATATAAATTAAACCGTGCTTATGTAACTGATGATGAATAATTTCGCTAAGGAAGATGGGGTGCCTACTGTATTTTTTTTTAAAAGTTATCCTATATACAAGGCGGCGCGCTCTAGTCGCTTGTTGCTGTTATAATACTTATACCTAAGTCACGACGTTTCTTAGCTTTTTTTGGAAATGTAGATATAATTTAAGATGCATAGTTGCCGTATATATTTGAGGTATTTTTCGGTAAGATGTGTACCCTATTGACTTACTTCCAAATCAAAACGCAAGTACGCTTACCCAACGAAATAGAGCACAATTACATTTGTAAATATTGTCTCATTCGCAGTAATTACTGCCGAACTAGCAGATAATACTGTGACTAGACTACTGGGATCGGATAGTTAAACAACTTGTGCAAAGCAGATGAATAGAGCTAACAACCTGTAACATCTCCAACCAATTGTGGTCCCTACTTGATAACAGGAAAACCGTTGTTACAGAACAGTCGAAAAGACCTAAGTAATATCACTGCCGTAGTCACCGGACATTGCCTGTTCGGTAGACACGCTGAACGTATACAAATACCTACTAACTACTTCTGTAGAAGTTGCAGAGATGAAGAAGAGGAGGGGAGTATTCAGCATTTCTTGTGTAAATGCCCCGGCCTCGCTAGAAGAAGGTTCAATGCCCTGGGCGAACCATTCTTTAATGATCTGGAGGAAGTGAGCAGCCTGCAACTGGGTCGACTTACTACGTTTATAAACAGTATTGGCTGGTTTGAATGGGCTGCCAAAATTCTACTGATGTTTTACGTCGCATTAACCATCAGGAAGCTGATGCGGATAGGTTCCGCGAAACAAATGTAGTATCACAACGGTCCTCATAGAACTACGTGAGATTGTTTGGACGGTGCCAGAAGTCTGCCATTCTAACCTAACCTATAATCACCAGATTTGGGTCCATCAAACTTAAAATATATTTGGGGGTAAACAATTGATTGCTAATGAAGAATTAGTATCTATGCTACAATAATTCATGCTGCTTACTTTACAAGTATAAAAAAAATAATTTTTGTAAAGACATCGAAAAGTTGGAGATACGGTAAGATTTTTATTTGTTTGCATTTGCATTCGAGAAATATTATTAAATTTCTTTTTCTAATATTGTTGTAGTTAAAATATTAACTTTTCTATGTGCAAAATAAGTTAAATCTTCATTTTCCGTTTAATCAGAAGTAATGAAATCTTTTTTTTTATTTTCTCCTGTAAATTTAATTTTATTAGCCTAATTGTTAATTGAATAAAAGCTTGACTGCTTTTTCGAATCCTTTTGTAGGTAATAGCTATAAAATTAGCCCCGTCTTTATTTAATTTTCTTCAAGAGGTACGAACTGAGTAGTTTTCTATTTTGCTTTCCCCGAAGTTGTTAATTTAATGAATAAATTAAAATTTAGTAAAAAATTGAGAGAATGTCAATAGTAACTTTTCCGTTGAAGAAATTTAATGTATGATAAGACAATTTTTTGGGCTATATGGGAATGCTCTATTAAAAAACGCCTTTTTGATATAATACACTTAGTCATTTAAATTAAAAAAAATGTAAACAGTCCAGTGGATATTTCAACAATATCAATTAAAGTTTAGTTGTATTGAGCGAATGGTAACGTGTTCACCTGCTCTATACATCACATAAATACGCTCTCTTATTGTATGTTCATGAATTTCGTAAAGTTGTCGACCAAGGAATGACAAAATAGCGACACCATTGCGATTCGTAGTATCTACATCCTTCTCTATCCCCTTTGCCTTAAATCGTTGGATTGTTAAACACGAAATGCCCAAAGCATCAGAAACTTTCTAAAACAGATCTGTACCTCAGAGCCAAAGTATGTTAAGTCAAAAATTTTGATTCTTCAGTAGAGCTTGTTAAAGTTTTTTTTTGTTTTTATTCCAATGAGAGTTAGTACATTAAGTCACTTTGTTTCTTAATTCATAGCATAGCCCAAAAAATGTTAAGTCAATTTGAACCAATGAAAATAATCTGTTCCGTGACTTAACATAACGCATCGTTGCCAACTTGCAAAGCCAGACTATATTAACATGACTTAACCTAGTTAGCCTTTTTTTTTTGGTTTATGACTTAATATAGTTTTATAAGTGTTAACTTTTAAACGAGTTGAGATAATAAAAAAATAAAAATATCAATAGAAAGAGGACGTGCCATTGATTGACTTAACATTTAAAAGTAAAAATTGCAAATGTGTGACTTAACATAGTTTGGCTCTGAGGTACAGAGATGGGTATTTATAAAAACATTGTCATATATTTTTCATGTTTATTATTTATGTTTTCACAATTCCTGCTTTATTATATCTACTTATCTCGTAATCTGCGTTAAAGGGTAAAAGGGCCTTTTTAGCATCACTTGCTTCTTGAAAATAATCAAATAATTTTAAAATTAATGCTTGATTTGATCACTGTTAAAAATTACAATAAATCTTTTTTGACAGGTAAAATTATACGATATTCATTATTGACGCAAATTTACTACCTCACCTAGTTTATGAATGTTAGACTGATAAGCAATAGTTGTGACGTAATAGTCAACGGTCATTGAATATACTTACATCCCTGTTAGGTAGATAAGTTTTTTTAGTTTCTCTCGCTCATCTTTTTAAAGGCATTTGTTAACATAGTCGATTTAACACACTTGCTAGTAGTAATATTTGCTTCGATCTATATTATAATGCCTTGAGGCCTGCACTTTACAATATGACTTTATTGAAAATATTTCAGAGCAAAATTGAAAACTTGCATTCGTCTACATACGAAGCAAAATTTTAAAAAACTTTGAATCGAACGCAGTGCGCTGTTCAAAGTCAAAGCAAGCGATTAAGCAAAAAATATTCTCTTTGATGCGATGAACATTTTTCAAATATTTACTTAGTGGAAAATCTTGCCTACTGTTTATATTTAAAGAAGAGAAAATATAACGGCTAGCGGAGAAACAAGTCAAATAAGTGTGAGTTTGCCTTTTGTTTTAAAGTACTTACGAAAGCCATAACCCAACGCAACTCCACAGTCAACGATATTGGCAAATGCATTGGAGTTGTTTCCTACTACATGACGAAGCATGGCTTGTCACGGATAGGAGATTGCACCGAAGTACCCAGTGAAAAAAAAAATTCATAATAACGTTTTCAGAGTGAAACCCAGTGCCCCAAACTATTCTACATTCATGTTCTAAAAATGTCATTGTGTAATTTTATTTGATGTCCTTTTCGACGTTAAAAACATTGTTTTAAAGAACACCTCGTTCTGTCTTCTTTTAGCCGACCATGGCTTTGGTATTTTCTTGCTGAATAAAATTTTAGTATGCTTTGAATTTGTTACAACAATAACAATATATTTATATTTTATTATTTTTGCCATCTTCTGATGATGAGCGTTTCTACGCTCGAAACATGTTGAAATAATCTGGAATACTCTTTATTATTCTAATAAACTTGTAAACTGTGGATATAGACTTTGCACTTTTCTTTTTAGAAACCTTTTTAAAACTATTAATTTTTCACACAATGTGTATGTTTTAACTCCGGCCGGGGTAACTGGGCCGTAATAAGCTTGGTATTCCAACAGCATTTTAATTCAAGCTAAATGGTAAGCCAATCTACCTCATTTTATTAAATTTCATTTACTACATTGCCTTTTTTTATCTTTTACAGATGCTTTGACATTTATGACAAACATTTTTTCTTTTTCTTTCCCTCTTATTTCAATATTTTTACATGTCTCTGACAAAGTAAGTTGAATGAAACTTAAGATTTTTTCCCTACTTAACTTTAACTTAATAATGATTTTCAGAAAGTCTATTAAAACTCCCTAATTTTCCTTTTGTTCCCTTCATTTTTCTGCCCAAGACAGGGCCATTGCACTAACCCTTGACTTTCCAGTATGCTGAGGCGTCTTGTCGGTCTTCTAACTATTCAGTTTTTACACCTCGTGTACACCATTGAAAGCTCCATTACGGCTCAATTCCACTTACTATTTTCTCTATTGCTAACAACATTAGCATTGTACCATTTGCTTTGATTTCCTGATGATGAATGTTTCTACACTCGAAACATGTCGAATTGAATTATTACGAATCATTCTAGATTCGCCTAGTTATTCTAATAATAAAAAATTGTGGAGAAAGACTTTGTGCTTTTCTTTTTTCTATAAATTCAACTCCTCTTTGAGTATGGACTACTTCTTCACTTTTCTTTTTGTTCCTATTATATTAAAGTTAAATGAAAACATTATAGAAGGGGTCTACGTTTACAAACCAATTATAGGCATTTCGATAAACCACTGTTATTTAGGACAACGTAAAAACGATATGTATGCGAAATTATAGACTGAATCTAATAATTTCTGCCTTCTAATCTATAATTACTAAATTCCTAGGTTTACTGAAAGGTATTTCGTGAAGGAAACACAACCTTGAAGTGAACAAAATATCCCCTTTCATCCAAGTCCAATAAATAATCGCAATTAAGACTGCACGGTTCTGAAAATTTAAATTTTGTTCAGGATCGGATTAGGGTACAATGAATAAATAGTAAAAAATTTCCGAACCCTTTCTTGAGAAACACGTTTAAGTAAAAAGGCAGATCCAGTCAGATCCATTATCTGTTTTATTGAATCCATCTGTACGTTTACTGGTGCCAATTGTGGATCAGAGTCCTCAGTACACTACATAATATGTTACTAACTGGGGACCTATTCAGTTTGCTTGGCAAGATCACAGTGCTAGGTAGTGTTTCGAACACAACACGCACTGCAGTTGACACGCGATCTAGATGCATTACCTTATGGATTCCTCGGGTTTGTTCGAGTTATCGGTATCGTTCGGGTGTATCTTCGACATGTTGTCGACAGTGAACTTCCCGGAGTGTAAGTTTTGAACCCCATATAAAAGTCGCACTCCTACAAGATTGCCCAGCCAATTGGAGGGCAAATATTTCCTGTGGATTGTGCACCACGATAGTGATATCGATACAGAGGATCTGGTAATGCTTGGCGCGATTGAGGGACTTAACGGCAAAATCCTTCAAAGTCGCAGTTTGTTGAGGAAAGGCGACAACAAAACCGCAAAAGTTCTGCTGGTAAAATTGTATTTCGGAACCATCCTAAAACTACCTCTATATTTGGTCGTTAAATTTCAAAACCACATTAAAATTTTTTCAAAAATTCTATAATATTATGCTCCTTGGTGTTTCGTTTATATACATTACTGTACTAATTTAACTGTTTACAACTAGTTTTATACTTTGTGGCACTGCTGTGGCGCATTTAACATCAGTGGGCTATGTGTCTACCATAGTAATAAGTTTACAGCGTCAAATAAAGCCCAAACTCATGATATTTTTAATAAAAAATAGTTCGTCTCTGCTGTAATGCAAGGCATTGCATGTCAGCCCGCTACAAGCATGCAACGGTTTAAACTGTTTAATATGCAACATCCCCATCATGAAAGATATTTAAATATCGTTTCACCACCGTTTTTTTTTCGTTATGTTATCCTTGGTCTATTTTCAATTTCAGGACATCGAGAAATTAATGAATCATTCACCGTCGACAAGCTGAATATAATTAATGTTTGATTATTAATTTAAAAAATTGTACCATTGTAACATTCTTGTACAATACAGATCTCTATAAATCGTTCCTAGGCGTTGGTGGTTCTACTTACAAGATCTACCTGCATCACTATTAGACATAATTCCCTTCATAGGTCCCTATCCGCTCTACGAGTTAATCATTTTCTTTATTCTGGAAGTTAAAAACTATAAATAATAATATATAATAACATAAACATCGTTTTGAAGAAAACTGTTGTACACTTACATTTCGTAATAAATCTCAGTAAAAAGCACCTATTTTTCAGGCCACTGCTTAAATCGCCTGGTATTTAAACGATTTTAAAATAACAAGAAATAAACTTTAAACTCTAACTAATGGCTGCTTTTTAAACCACTTAGCTTGGCATATAAACTAAGTTAGTTAAGTTTTTGTTTACTGCAAAATAGGTTAATTACGTATTCAGTGAAAGCACCAATTATATTAATTGCCCTTGTCTTG
The DNA here is from genome assembly GCA_963969555.1 of Polydrusus pterygomalis. Lineage (NCBI taxonomy): Eukaryota > Metazoa > Arthropoda > Insecta > Coleoptera > Curculionidae > Polydrusus > Polydrusus pterygomalis. The sequence continues at coordinate 17,999,869 of OZ018383.1, forward strand.
TTACTTAGCTAGAATACCAATTGTTTTAAATCGTTGAATGATAAAGTAGGTCCTGGGAGAATGCCTGATAGTATAAATTTATAAGATTATAATAATATATGGTATGACGACAAAAATCCAAAAATAAATAACAGTGAGTCATACTCATACATATTGTGCACATAATGTTAAAAAGTGCGTTTCATAGTTTAGCATATTATATAAAATAATCATATAAAGTTAGTGCATACCAATATCATGATAGTTTTTATAAAGTATAAAAATTATCATTGTTAATATGCTGAGACGATGAGTTTCAGTATGTAAGAATTTCTAACAAAATATCTAATATACTGAGGCACAAAAAGTTGGATAAAAAGTGAAATATATGCTGGTGTTTATTTTAGCGTTTTTCTCAAAAACGGTTAGATTTATCGAAACAAAACTAGTATACCTTTTTTATGTCAAAATGTAAGGAGAATAAAAATATTCAGACAAAATGCGCATACAGTGTAACACAAAAAAGTTGGGACCATTCAAATTGAAATATAGGCTCCTATGTAGCGCCCTCTATAAAATGCTAGAAAGCAGTTGGCAAATGTGTATTCCTTATCCCGAAAAAGCCCCATATACGAGATTTCATCAAAATATTATGAGCGTAGCATATGGTATTGCAAAAAAAACTGCAAATAAAACTTAACTTTAACACCCTGTAACTCCGATAATAATCATTTTTCGAAAAACTGTTCGGTCTAGAATGATCCCCTAATTTTTTTGCTTATCATTTCTGGATACCCTGTATATGCATATGAGGTATTATGCTAATCCAACGTTTTTTTGTTTAAGGTGCCGAGGAAAGTGTGAGTGCTAAAAAATTCCGTGATTTTCTGCACGAGTGGCCCACTCCGGGTACTGGACCTCTATTCGATACATCAGTGGACTCTAATATCACAGGACTTGTCGGAAATACCGTGGTATTGCATTGTCGAGTCAAGAATCTGGGAAACAGAACGGTAAGTTTTTTTTAGTATTTTTTCTTATTTTAAAAGGACTTTAATCAGTACCTACTGAGATTATTTTGATTTAAATTGTATCATTTTTTAAGTATATAACTATTTTTTTACGGTGTAAAGTGTCAGACACTGACGCATAAATTAGCTAAAGTTTTTTTGTTTTGTTGGTAGAAATGAAAATTTCCCAGTTTAGTATATCGACTGATTACTACCAATACCTACCCACCAAAAGTGTAAAAACTAAAAATGTTCAGGAGGGACAAAAAACGGTATAACTTTTATCATAATAGATAATTTCACTTTTATAGAACGGAAAGATCTCCTATCTACCACAGAATTTTGATTTACTCATTTTAACTAATAAATCAACATGTTCGAATTAAAACTATTACATACCTATATTAAAGATCACAAGAGACATAAATTACTACTTTATAACGGAAAAACAAAAAAAATACATAAAACAACAAGTAATCAAATGAAACTTACCAGCTGGTAACACAACACCGTTCGCAACAAAATGTGAAATAGGAGGTATTGCTTACACTGTATGAGACTTGTGTAGTTTGGTGATGTTTCGATTTGAAAACTGGCGCGAAAATTTGAATCTTAGTAACTAGGAGGTATTTCTATTCCAAAGATTTAACAAAGATCTACCTATTGGACACTATTGGTGTAGCTAACTCATTTTTGACCAAAAGTGTAGATAGGAGGTATTGGTAGTAAACAGTCGATATGGTAAATATTATGTACACATATTTAATAAAACTCCCTTTAATCAACTTTTTTTAATAAAACTTCGGTAAAAAATCCTTTGAAAAGTACCTATTTTTATTTGTTATTCTTGCAGTTTCTATTTCCACGATGAGAGGAACTTAACAACAACAGTTTACTTATTTTGTAAGTCAGTTGCAGTAGCGAAGAGGCGTAGCTCTACCTTATTTTTATCCCGAGTAAATTACTGGATGGCGAGCTGTCGGCTAAATTAAAAGTGTCAATTCTTTGCAGAGGACGAGATTTTTTCCTAAAAAAGTTGTAATTAACTAAAGAAAAACGTAATCAACCTTAATGACATTGTAGAAGAACTTTTTTTAAAACAGCTGCCGGCGCTGTGTCATTAGGGAGCTAATTTTTTAAAACGTTACAAGACAAATTTACAATCTAACGTTTGAAGTTAAATACGCAATAAGGAAAGGTTAAGGTCAATGATTTTTTGCACATAATGATTATTTTATGTAAAGCACTAGTAAAGTCAAATTAATCTAAGAACTCGGCGCATCACCTGTCATTAATGGCACCCTGTTCAAGTCTGGTATATTTTATATTTAGCGGTTGGCTATAGAAACAGAACCGGACTAAGTTCTTTTATCTTTGCCTTCGCCATCTGTTAAATTTTGTAAGAGAGTCTTAATATTTTGTAAAAATATAGCGTACAAACTAATTTTATATTTATAAAATAGAATATTGACAGACCCGTACCTACCACAATAAGCATGTAAAGACATTATAAAACTAAATGAAAAGAAGAAAACAACATTTATTTCTTTTAGTATTTATTTATAAAAAGCAAGATAGGTAGATATTCATGTATTTATCTGCAAGAATCGATATGACTTTTAAATAGTGATATCTTGCCGACTATAATGTAACAATGATTTTTTAGTATATGTATAGAAGACGTAAAACATTTTCTATTAAAAAAAAAAATTTCTTTATGCAGCTAAACATTTTTTAGTTATAATATTTATTACATACACTAAAACACTTATTTGTAAATTATTTTCGGCTAGAAATCACGTTCTCATCTCATCAGATGTCTTATATCGATTCCAATAATAGACGTCGCTATATTATGTCGACGAACATATAAGATAATTAGAAGTTAATATAGTGTCGCAGATACTATATTATATTCTAAACTTTTTATAACTTTTCTTGAACGGATTGCGCGCATTCTAGTGGGGGCCAGCGTTGATCTGTTTTTAGTCTGCAAAGCGGCAGATGTTCCGGTGAAAACGCAAATAGCGTTCCCTGTACTGGATTGTGATGCACTTCGTGGTTTATTTAGTTGTCTACCTTTCCATTATTACCAGTCTGACTGCCTTTTATATTGGAGTTAATTCCGCTGGAATGGCGCTACGGTGTGTTGATGGCCGCTTTACTTTTGTAAAAGGCTTTTAATATCTTACCGCTTTATGGGGATTGCTTGGGTTATAGCTGCCCGTAGAGTCCTGACAAGGACGAAACGGCCGTCGTGGTCTACCCGCCCCAGGGTAGCCTTTGTGCTTAGATTCCTGTGTATTCCAATATAAAAAAACAGTTACACACTTGTCCGATATGCCACAATTTTCTCTCTTAGTAAAATATAATATTTTATATGTTTTAAGTCATTCCTGCTATCAAAATTTAACAAGATAACTTTACGCGTTTCCGGAATCTTTTAATAGGCCACCTCATGGTGAATCGTCATTTATGCAAAATATTTTTTGAATAATCTTATTTTATAATATTATTTTCTTGTTATCTAAACGAAACTAATTATCATGAAGTTAAAAAATTTATTAATAGCTTAAAACCTAAAAAATCTCCTGGAATTGATGGTATCACATCTGAGATTTTAATATCAATAAATTCATACATTTGTAAACCATTAACTCATTTAATTAACACCATCTTTAATACAGGAATATATCCATCTGCTTTTAAAATAGGTATAATAAAACCAATTTATAAAAGCGGAAATAAAGTTGAATTTCAAAATTACAGACCTGTAACATTAATTTCATCATTAGCAAAAGTTTTCGAAAAAGTTTTAAAAGAAAGATTAGAAAATTTCTTAAACAAAAATAAAATCCTATCAGATAAACAATTTGGATTTCAAAAAAATAAATCTACACAAGATGCAATTTGTCACCTAACAAATCAAATATATAATTCAATTGATAATAAAATGAACAGTATATGCATATTTTTGGATTTAGCTAAAGCCTTCGATACTGTCAGTCATAAAATTCTTATTAACAAATTAGAAAAACTTGGATTTCGTGGTCAAATATTAACTTTATTTAAAAACTATTTATATAACAGAGTACATTATGTTAAAATTGGTGAAAATATTAGTTCACCAAAAATATTTAATTATGGAGTACCACAAGGTACAGTCCTAGGACCAATACTTTTTAATATTTATCTGAATGATATTTTTAATTTAAATTGTCAAGGAAAACTACATAGTTTTGCTGATGATATCGTAATTTTTTATGAAGGTATAAATTGGAATATTTTAAAAAATACTATTGAAAAAGATTTTATAAAAATAAGCAGCTGGTTTAATAAAAACTTATTAACTATAAATTATAACAAAACAACATACATTCCATTTACTTCATACAAAAATAAACTTCCAAATATTGGTCCAATAATATGCAATAATAATATTAACATAAAAGAAGGTGAAAATATTAAATATCTAGGAATAATTTTTGATAAGCATTTAAAATGGGATTTACATAGTGACTACATTATAAAAAAACTAAGAATTCTTATACCAAAATTTAAACATCTTAAACAATTTTTAAATATAAAAGAATTAGAACTACTTTATTATGCTTTAGTACAAACACATTTAAATTATGGAATACTAGGATGGGGAGGCATAAATAAGAATTATCTTAGTAATATTGAAACTATTCAAAAATACATTTTAAAAATTATTTACGAAAAAGACCACCAATATTCTTCAGATTTACTATTTAAAAATAGCAAAAAAATGGATATTAAACAAATATTTTCTTATAACATGTTAATATATATTTTTAAACATAAAAATAAAATAAATTATATTAATCACACACATGAAACTCGTCATAAAAATACTATTACATATAAAAATAGAGTAAACAAAACAATAGCACACAAACATTTTTTGAACATCAATCCATATCTTTTTGATATGCTACCACAGTCAATTAAAATAATTAAATCGTTAAATAATTATAAAAATAAAATTAAAAATTGGATATTATCTAATCCAAGAGATATATTCAAGAACGTCATTAATAAATAATGAATAAACTAAAGAATATATATTTGTATTTCCCTAGTTTCTTTCAAATATATTTATATATATATTATATACATAACGTATTGTATCTTCGTATATTGTAGTGATATAAAATACAAATAAAATATTGTCATGTTTGTTTTATATTATAACATAGTTGTGTCTGAATTATGAAATATATTCTTTACAATAAATATTATATTATTATTTAACTTTCAATTTATATTTAACTTATTATTATATTTAACTCAATACAAGTATTTACTTCTGAGTTTCGGAATTAAGTTTATTCAAAAAATTTATATTAACATTAAATGTAACCAAAAAATGTTGAATAAACTTTTTATTATTATTATTATTATTATTATTATTATTATTATAAAATGTTTTTTAAAATAGCTAGAGTATCATTTTCGCGTGAAGGTATATTATTAAAAATTTCAACGGGCAAATCTTCTGCTAAAGGTAAAACGACCTACCTTTAAAATTTAAAATTCGATATTGTTGGGGAAAAATGAAAAATAACACGTGCATTCTCAGTTCAATTCTAAAAATTCCACGCGTTTAGAAATTGAGTTTTCATATATATAATATATATGCAGATTTTAGCACTTATTCTGACTACCCAGCCATTTGGGAATAGTTCGATGTGTACACTACCGCGTCATGTTTGGAAACTAAATAGGTAAGTTTTGTAAGTTAATGTTGAAGTAACAACATGCTTGCCAACCTATAACCTATTTCTCGTAGATTTATTTATTTTTTCAATAGCTTTTACACAAAATTTAAATAAAATCAACATCGACTTCATATCCTATAGGTAATATAGAAAAAAGAAAAACACAAAGTCTTTCTCCACAATTTTTATTAGAATACCTAGGCGAACCTAGAAAAATTCATAATAATTCAAATCGACATCTTTCGAGTGTAGAAACACTCATCATCAGGAAAACAAAGTGAAAGGTATAATGCTGATGTTGTTAGCAATAGAGAAAATAATAGTGGGATTGAGCCGTAATGGAGCTTTTAATGGTGTGTGTACAAGAGGTGTAAAATTAAATAGTCAAATGACCAACCGACAAGACTTTAGCATACTGAAAAGTCAAGGGTTAGTGCAGAGGTACTCTCCTGGGAAGAAAAATGAGGAGAACAAAAGAAAAATTAGGGAGTTTTAAAAGATTTATCTGTGAAAAATCTTGAGTTTTATTCAGCTTTGTCAGAGACATGTGAAAGTATTGAAGTAAGATGGAAAGAAAAAAAAAAGTTGTTTTTCATAAAAGTCGAAGCATCTGTAAAAAATAGAAAGGGGAATGTAGCAAATAAAATTTAATTAACCCCTCAATAGCCGCGTGGGCTACGATCGTAGCCCACTCTAATTTGAAGGTAGATTATTAAACGGTGGAAGACGCTACGTTCGAACACCTTTTAGTAGCTGTCGTTTAAACATTAATCTAACAGTCAGTAAACACCCACTCGCTATAAAGCACAGCTGTTCGAGATATTTGAAGATTAATGTCACTGGGCTACGAGTGTAGCCCACGCGACCAAAGTCGTAACATAGCATTTTATTAGTGTTTCCTTAATTTTTTCCAAAAAAAATATTTTTTGGTAAGTAGCACCTAGTACTTAATGTACTACTTATATTTTAATAATTTTACTGAAATTTTTAGACCCAGAGATAAGAAAAAACATCATGTCGCTGGCTAAATAAAGACATGTGGAAAGAACAAACGATTAATGTAAATATGCGGTAAAATAACAATTTTTTTATATTTTGTTTTCTTAAGCACATAGATCAATATTTTTTTTACTGTTGTATTCCCTGTATATTAATGTACCATATATTAACAAAAAGTTGTATTATTTTTATTTTTAAAAGTAAGATCAAAATTCAAATGGGCTACGATTGTAGCCCGCGTGACCAACCTAGTGACAAAACACCACGCGCCTAACAAAGGGTTTTGAATGAGGTAGATAAGCTTACCATTTAGCATTTATTCCCCTTTCTAGTTTTACAGATGCTTCGACTTTTATGAAAAACAACTTTTTTTTTCCTTTTTATTTCCATCTTACTTCAATACTTTCACATGTCTCTGACAAGGCTGAATAAAACTCAAGACACCTACCCTACACCTAAGTTTATATTTTTCTGACAAAAGGTGCCAAGGAATAAGAATTTATAACTAGAAATTAAATAGGCCAAGAAATAAAATAGTTATGAAGCTTTAGACGTAAGCAAAGTGTCACTGTCTTTTGGAAACTATCAACTTGTGGACTACGGTTAATTAGCTTCCCCCACTCTTATTAAGGTCGGTACGCCAACGAGCCTTAAACCAAAATGATGCAGAATTGTCATATTTTTAGCTTCTTGTGTTAGCGATTTGTACCGGGTGTCCCACTAAGAATAGCTCTAGGCCGTATCTCAGAAAGGGTTAGTCGTATGGCTTGCGGAAATAATTTCTTTTAGTAAAAGTGGCCATGAGAAATTGCTGGAAATTATTTTTAAGTTCCTCATTTCGCCGCAAGAGGGCACGTTTATAATTTTTATTTTATTTTAAATTTCTCCGAAAATTCCCATATTAAGGTATAACTCTGATTACATCATCGAAAAGCTTAGACAATTGAAGGTACTTTCAAACAAACTTAAATTCATTAAAATTGGATAAGTCGTTTAGAAGTTACAGCGATTTAAATTTTTACACTTTCACTTGATAAGAGTGGAAGAAGCTATTGAAAGTGTAAACATTAAAATCGCTGTAACTTCTAAACGACCTATCCGATTTTACTAAATTTAAGCTTGTTTGGAAGTACAATAATTGCCGTCTCCAATGGTACAAGATAGTTTCTAATAAAATTGCTAGAGGGCGCAATTTGTATTAAAAATTATTGTTTTGGCAATAACTCTGAAACGAACAAATATATCAAACTGCGGTCTTTACATTTTTTCTTGCAAATTTCATCTACTTTCCGGTTATGATGTCATAGTTATAACGTATGATTTGAATTTTCGGGATAAAATCGAAAAAACTGTTATTATTACAAATTGCGCCCTCTAGCAATTTTATTGGAAACTATCGTGTATCATTGGATACGGCAATTGAAGTAACTTACCTTTCCCTTCCAAACAAGTAAAAATTTAGCAAAATCAAATAAGTCGTTTAGAAGTTACAGCGATTTTAATGTTTACACATTCAATAGCTTCCCCCACTCTTATCAAGGTCGGTACACCAACGAGCCTTAAACCAAAATGATGCAGAATTGTCTAAGCTTTTCGATGATGTAATCAGAGTTATACCTTAATATGGGAATTTTCGGAGAAATTTAGAATTTAAAAAAAAATTTTAATTGTGCCCTCTTGCGGCGAAATGAGGAACTTAAAAATTATTTTCAGCAATTTCTCATGGCCACTTTTACTAAAAAAAATGTTTTCCGCAAGCCATACGACTAACCCCTTCTGAGATACGACCGAGAGCTATTCTTAGTGCGACACCCGGTACAGACCTTTTAGGGATACTCCGTATTTAATTTTGTTACTATGAAGCCATAAAACATAATAAAAAGAAGTTGTTTAAAATAAAGACTTTCAATTATTAAGCGCCAGATTCTCGCAACGACAAAGAATACTTTTATTTTAAAATCCTCGCAAGCTTATCGTTATAATTTAGAGCGGAGACAAAATACGAGTTTTGTAAAGCTCAAAATTAAATTAATAAATTTTAACTGAGACGTCGGATTTACGTTACTACAGCCACGAGCGGTGTTTGATCGAAACAAGGGTTTGATAGGATATTAATTTAAAAGTTGCTGGTGTTTTAAGACTGTTGGTTGTATTAAGGTACGTATACATGTAGGGGTGGTAACGGTAAATAATCCCGAGGCACTCTCTATTTATAGGATTAATTAGGTTATGTAAAGTCTGCTCAAAAATAAATATACCATACTGGCAAGCCGAAAATACAGGGAGGCTTTTAATGTATACAGTGTGTATCAGCCAAATGGAATAAATTCGATAATAAATACGTAGGGTCGTGTCCGCTCGGACACGTCGATTGGTATTTCTAGTTGCGCAATTTTTTCAATAAATTTTTTTTATACAGGGTGTGTCATGTAACAGTTGCCCATACCAACTTTCTTATTTTAAATGCAACACCCTGTATAATATTCAATTTTTGAATTCTTCAGAAAATTTTTGACATATTTTAGGTACAATATCCTCCTATCTTCAACTGTTTCGGAAATTTTAGGTGTTTTCAGATCAATTGCATTTCAGAGTTTCTTTTTAATGATATGAAATAAAATAAAGGTATAAATAGTTTTGTTTACTTTTGTTTAAAACCCCTGACCTTGGCAAATTGTTGTCTGTCTGCATGACAGTTAGTAGCTGTCAGTGTTATAGTCGTTTGAATTTCGTTAACTGCATATCAGAATAGTTTATTGACCAGAAATGCACAAAATAACAATTCTACAGATAATTAATAATTATGGAGATAAAACACGGATACAAATATAAGTTGCTCGCTTATTTCATGAAAAACTTCCAAATTTGCCGCCTATAACTCAAGGGAAAATTACTAAAATAGAAAAGCAATTTCGCCAGCTTGGACATGTAAAGCAGATAGAAAAGTAGCTGCCAACGCAATGAGTGATGATACCAAACTAGATATTATGCTTGAGTTTGAGGAAAACCCACATACTTCTAGTCGATGTTAGCCATTCATCGATTATTCGACCATTACAAGAAAATTAAATGTATACCTATAAAATGACACCTACTCATGAGCTCATGGAAGACGATTTTGTTAGGAGAACGTATTTTTGTAAACAAATAATAACAATGTGGTCCAATTAGAACATGTTTTGTTTTCTGGTGAATGCATCTTTACACTCCACGGTCATGCTAATTGTCAGAAGTGCCGCTATTGTTCTAGGGAAAATGCTCACTGTATTAGAGAAGTACGCAATATTCTGAAAAGGTTACTGTTTGGGCAGGAATAGTTGGAGATCATATCATAGGTCCCTTTTTCATTAATGGCAATTTAAATGGCGATAATTATTTAGCACTGCTCCAAAATAATGTCTTGCCAACTTTGCAGCAAGATGGAGCACTGCCCCATTACCAAATCAATGTCCGGCAGTATACCTTAACCGAGTATTTCCAAATCGGTGGATAGGGAGGCGTGGATCGATGGAATGGCCAGCACGATTCCCTGATCTGACTTCTTCTTATGGGGATTATGTCAAAAATATTTTATACAAAACTAAACCCTTTGACTAAGCTGACTTAAGAAGACGAATAACGCTTGCGATTAGATCGGTCACGCCTGAGATGTTCAGCAACATTAGAAGAAATTTCTATTTAAGATTAGGATGTTGCCAAGACGTTCGCGGCGAGCATTTTCAACATCTCCTACATTAATGTTTTTTTTGTTTTTATATTATTAAGAAATAAAAGTATTACTTATTACTTTTTGAGTGTGCTGTGTGCTTATTATACAATATTCAAAACAATAAGGAATATTCTCTTAGTTAACAAGATTATTTTTAAACAAATAAAATGAGTTAGTTAAACTGCTTGACAGGAGCTGTCAAGCCATATTTGTTTTAAAATTATCTTTGACACAAAAATACCAGATTGTGATTGGTCGAAATTAGAACAAAGGAAATTTTCAATTATAAAATTAATACGCTACATCTTTGCAAATCACAATGCTGTTAATTCTAATAAATTATTAAGGTACCTTAAAAAGTTTAAAAGATGGTGAAAAGCGAAGGTAACGAACTTAGTCCGGTACTGTTTCTTTAGCCAACCTCTTAACGTAGAATAAACCAGACCTCAACAGGGTGCCGTAAGTGACATGTGACATGTCCATGATACAGCGAAATATTGGGAAAATTTTACTTTAGCCCAAAAGTTTAATGTACCGGGTGGTCAACTAACCGGCGTATTAAAAATTATTGTTTTGGCAATAACTCTGAAACGAACAAAGATATTAAACTGCGGTTTTCACGTCTTTTCTTGTAAATTTCATCTACTTTCCGATTATGATGTCATAAGTATACCGTATGATTTGAATTTTCGGGATAAAATCAAAAAAACTGTTATTATTACAAATTGCGCCCTCTAGCAATTTTATTAGCGTGTATCCTTGGGTACGACGATTGAAGGTACTTACCTTTCCCTTTCAAATAAGCTCAAATTTAGTAAAGATAGGGCGTTTAGAAGTTACAGCGATTTTAATGTTTACACATTCAATAGCTTCCCCCACTCTTATCAAGGTCGGTACGTCAACGAGCCTTAAACCAAAATAATACAGAATTGTCTAAGCTTTCCAATGATGTAATCAGAGTTATACTTTAATATGTGAATTTTCGGAGAAATTTAAAATTAAAAAAAATAATTTTCAATTGTGCCCCCTTGCGGCGAAATGAGGAACTTGAAAGTAATTTCCAGAATTTTCTCTTGACCGCATTATTAATAATTTTTTTTCCCAAGTTTCTATGTTTAGTAGTTTCTGAGATATAGCCGGCGGCCATTCTTAGTTGACCACCCGGTACAAAAATTAGTTTCGTATGTTTCAAAGAAGGCCGGCTACATTGGACTAACAAATTTCGGTGTTTTTATAAGACCAAAGTTCCCAAATTTATAACTAACCACAATTCTCTTGGTATAATTTAAATTTTCTCTCGCGTTATTAAGTAGAATTATTCGAAAGACAGTGAAAATTTATTAATTTAATTTTGAGTTTTCCGAAAGGTCATATTTTGCTGCCGCTCGGAAATACAGCAATAAGCCAGCACGAATTTCGCAATAAAAGTATATTATGCAGTTGAGAAAATCTGCTATCCAATTATGATGATACTGGAGTATTCTTAGAATCCTTTGGTCCTTAAGTTACTATTGGTTTTACCACATATTTACAAATATTTTTTGCACATAGCTCAATGAACACATTGAAAATATGAATAGGAAAAAAAAAATTAAAAGTCTTCCTTCACAAAAATTAATCGAATACATTTTATTTACTTAAAGACCTCTACATATTTCGAATAAATAAACGTTCATCAGGAGAGAGGAAAATATATTGCTGATGGTTTTAGCAGAAGAGAAAATGATAAGTGGTATAAAACCTTAATGGAACTTTTATGGTATCAAAAATTGGATTGTCGAAATGACATAATGTGAGGAAAAATTGAAATAAAAATAAGTTAAAAAATACTGAGTATGTGAAAAAGTCAGTTGAAAGGGTCTAAAACAACCATAAAGACAGGGGAAGCCGAAGCAGAAAAAACACTTCTAAAAAGAAGATATCAAAGGGGTGTTTTTAATAAAATTAAGTATGTCTTTAAGACATTGTAAAATATAGAAATTTTTATGTACCGGGTGATTCAATAAGAAAGGCAGCCGGCTATATCTCGAAAACTACTTAACGTAGAAATGTGGCATGAAAAAAATTATGATTAAAGCTGTCCTGAGAAAATTCTGGAAATAATTTTTAAGTTCCTCATTTTGCCGCAAGAGGGCGTAATTGAAAAGTAAATTTTAAAATTTTACATAACTCCGAAAATTCCACATTAAGGTATATGTTTGATAACACCATTTTAAAGCTTGGACAATTATGCATCATTTTGGCCCTATGCTCATTGGCGTACCGACTTTAATAAGAGTGGGGGAAGCTGTTGAAAGTGTAAACATTTAAATCGCTGTAACTTCTAAACGACTTATCCGATTTTAGCAAACTAAAGACTGTTCGGAAGAGAAATGTATGCATTTTCACTAATCGTATTTAGTTGTCCATTATAGTTTTCAATAAAATTGCTAGAGGGAGCAATTTGTAATAATAATAGTTTTTTTGATTTTATCCCGAAAATTCAATTCATACGGTATAATTATGATACCATAATCGAAAAGTGGATTAAATTTGCTAGAAAAAATATTAAAACCGCAGCTCGATATTTTTGTTCGTTTCAGAGTTATTGCCAAAATATTAATTTTTAATACAAATTGCGCCCTCTAGCAATTTTATTTGAAATTATTGTGTACTATTGGATAAGGCAATTGAAGGTACTTACCTTTCTCTTTCAAACAAGCTTAAATTGAGTAAAATCGGATAAGTCGTTTAGAAGTTACAGCGATTTTAATGTTTGCACATTCAATAACTTCTCCCAATCTTATCAAGTAAAAGTGAAAACATTAAAATCGCTGTAACTTCTAAACGACTTATCCGATTTCACTCAATTTAAGCTTGTGTAGAAGAGAAAGGTAAGTACCTTTAATTGTCATATTCAATGGTATACAATATTTTTAAATAAAATTGCTAGAGGGCGCAATTTGTATTAAAAATTAATGTTTTGGCAATAACTCTGAAACGAACAAAGATATCGAGCTGCGGATTTTATATTTTTTCTAGCAAATTTTATCAACTTTTCGATTATGGTATCATAAGTATACCGTATGATTTGAATTTTCGGGATAAAATCAAAAAAACTATTATAATTACAAATTGCACCCTCTAGCAATTTTATTGAGAACTATTATGGACAACTAAATACGATTGGTGAAAGTGCACACATTTCTCTTCCAAACAGTCTTTAGTTTGCTAAAATCGGATAAGTCGTTTAGAAGTTACAGCGATTTAAATGTTTACACTTTCAACAGCTTTCCCCACTTTTATTAAAGTCGGTACGCCAATGAGCATAAGACCAAAATGATGCATAATTATCCAAGCTTTATAATGGTGTTATCAAACATATACCTTAATGTGGAATTTTCGGAGTTATGTAAAATTTTAAAACTTTCTTTTCAATTACGCCCTCTTGCGGCAAAATGCGGAACTTAAAATTATTTCCAGAATTTTCTCATGACCGCTTTAATCATAATTTTTTTAATCCCAAGTTTCTACGTTTAGTAGTTTCCGAGATATAGCTGGCTGCCGTTCTTATTGAATCACCCGGTATAGAAATTAGGTATTAGCAAGCATCATGCATTTAAAATGAAAAGATTTTTCAGAACGTGGGGTTTGGGGTAGGTACTGAATGTTAATAAATATTACTCTTTCTTTCGTAAAGGGTTAAAATTGTAGCTACGCCACTGACTTTTGCAGGAAAACGACTTTGTGTTAAATATTCAAAGCGTACGCCCCTGCGGTAGAGCACTATCAGGAAAAGTACACGATTAGGAAAAGTACACTTACCCAATTACGTTCATGTATGCTACGTGACATCTACTATCGGGTTTGTTCGACGTTCTCTATTATATAATCGGTTTGAGCAGACAAGCAGTAAAATGTAAATTAATGACGTCCTAGGTGACGTGCTCTGTCTCTACGCCACATACTATGGCTAACTTCAATTCAGACGGCCAGATTATACCTACAGAGTGGCAAATATTTCTACGAAGTTGATTAAATTGGACCCATTGCATTACCACGTTTAAAGCTCCAGTAACTGCGTTACCGATTTGTTTTTGGTTCATTATACTGTGTGACCAGTAAAGTCCGCATCAAATGGGATTTTTTTAAATGAATAGCTTAATTCGAAATTTGACTTTGGCATCAAGTTTTGCCTCGATCGAGATAAAAATTAAGAAAAAAAATAGTAGTCACGTGATTCGCATTTTCTGTGAAATTTTAATTTTTTGCAAAAAATAATTCAAAAGTAGGGTTATTTCTGAAGATATCGAAAAAAGTTTTAAGAAAAAGTTTTTTAAATGCAGTTTCTAGCCTACATGCAAAATTGCAGCTACATAAGATAATTTTGATTTTTTTTACCCACCACTAAAATTTATTTTCCACCAGAACACTTTACTGATGACACTGTGGATTGGAAATTAGAATTTAAAAAAATCCTAAAAAGTAAAAATGTTGTTTTTAACGAACCCTGTATAGTAATCGCAAATATGATATTCGAAATTGTAGTTTCAGCATACGTTTTTATAAAGAATGACTAATAAAAAAGTTTTTCCCCTTCCAAATTCTATTCGTGGACACACTTTATATTAGATAGGTAGTTCATACAAAGTGCGCTTCGCTCAAGATGAATGCATAGAAATTTTGATGATATTGGGTTGAGGAGATGAAAGTATAAGTTCGTGATATGTTCAATGAAAAATGCCCAAATCGCCCGCCTATTGTTGACTGTTAGCATTTATATGATCCAACCTGTATAACATCTTTTATTCTAAAAAAGTGCATTAAAAAAAATTGACGATTCTGATAGATTCCTAATTAAGTGGGCAGTATTCTATTTAAAACGCTTTGATTCAAACTTCATATACAAAATCGGAACGTGACGGCTCTGCGAGTTTCCGAGGTTACCGAATGAAAGCATAAAAGACAGATGAGGTGCAGCACCTATTTCACCTGGCAACGAGGTGTTTTCTCAATTAGGTACTTTTAAATTAGGTTGGCAAATATGTTTGACATGTGACAACGGCAACATTACCATACACATACAACCACAGATTACAGAAAAGAACACTGTAATCTGTAATCTGTATTCTCTATCTGTATTCTGTAATCTTTGGTTGTATGGTAAAATAAAAACTTTTGTTGTTAGTCGTTTAAAAAAAATATATCATTTAATAGACTTACATACAGTCGACACGATTCAACGTAAATCAAAAATATCCAATATTTTTATTAAAATAAGTAATAGGGTACAATAATAATTGATAATCCCTATTAAAGTAGATAGCTTTTCTGAATTAATGTCAGTATTTTATAGAAGACTTCCCATAAAATATAAATTATTACCTATATCTTTGAGAATACGCTACATCAGGACCTCGGTAAATATACAACTTTTTCGCTACATCAGGTAAACTTACTTTAAACTTTCGAAAAGTTATAAGTGGGTATTTTATGTGCTTCTGTAGACTTCAAAATACATGGCGCTTTAGAAATGACTTATTATATGTAAATGGGCCACATAAAACACTGTATACTCTTTCGGCCATCTGATAGGTTGCGTAGTAGATCCTTAAATATCATAAGGAAGCTATGGCCGTCCAAAGGTGATCTCCAAATACTAATTTAAATTTAATTTCTTTGCAAACCGCTTGATGTAAACGGTGTGCATGTTAGCACACGAAGTAATATTAATAAATGCTATTTTTCGCTATTGAGAGTTAAGTGTCAGATGATTTAGTGAGGGACATTCCTATGCGGAAGCAATTTTTGCTAATTTTTTACATGACAGCTACTACATCCTGCCCAATACACATTTTCCTCATTAGTTGCACAATAACTATTCCAGCGCTAATTCCGGAATGGATGTAATAAATTAACTCCATTCGGATAGAGCCGAACTTTTATTGAAAAGGAAACCACCTTATCCGGGACTTGCGTTAATTTATACAAAACTTATTGAAAGCAGAACTGGGGTCCTTCGATAAAGGTTGTTTGACCCCTGGCGAGGTCGGTCTGTACTAAAACAATTGAATAAGCGAGCTATAATTGGCCAGGACGTAGAACATCATTAATTTGCGTTTCATGCCCGGTTTGTTTGGTTTATTATCTTAACAAAATTAATTAAATACGATCCGTTAGGTTTTTTTGGACTTTATGTTGGTGGTGACATTCAAGGAAAAATTATGGACAGTGCACTGTAGACTGTAGAAGCGTTTCCTGTAAAATTAGGTATAAGGTGATGTGTACTTAAATAGATATTTACCTTTAGATAAACAAACAATAATCACGAAAGTGGCAAATTTATGGCCTTGCGCATCTTAACAAAGCTACACACGATTAGACATGCGCACTGTAACATAATCATTTGTCGAATGGAAGAATAGACAGGTCCGGACTTGAAAATTTAAGTTCGTGCTCAAGAAATTGTAAAAGTTGACCTTAATTTATTTTTACGTGTAAACAGCCCCAAACTCTTGCCAAAAAATTGGAATTGCTTCTCAATTTTTAATCAAGTTGGGAAATAAGACTTAGATAGTTATTTCTGGCAATTTCAGTAGTTGCAAACCTATCAGATTTTGAGGATAGCAAATTGCTTTTAAGTGTTCGCTTCTAAAATTTGTTTAAAAATGATTCGTCGTCGTGTTCTTAGTTTAAAAAGGATGAGAACAAGTCAATTAAACTATAAAATAAAATCGAATATAAAAAGCAAACAAAACCAGCAAAATAACCAATCTTCGATGTTATCGCGTACCTAACCTCAAGTCAAAAAAAACTTGGTACGTGTAAAACATTTTCAAATACAACTTCTTGTGCAAGAATTTGAAAAAGTTTTTTTCCGAGAACTTAACCCATGGAATACTTTCCCCTTGGGTTAATATAACCATACCTGGGTAGTGGGTATTTACTTTTTTCTTTTATACAGTGACCGGCAGAAAGTGCGCAGCATATGGGAAAGTTTTTTATCGTTAAGTTTAGAAAATTAATTTTGTTTTAGATAGGTTCTGCATGTTCTCAAACCAAAATAACACCCATTAAATCCGGTAAAAGTCTTATGGTATACGAGGTAGGATCAAAAATTTGAAATTCCGCTAAGAGTAAAAGACCTCCATCTTTCATTTTAGAATATTTTTTTACTAAGAATTATTGTTTTAATTTCAAAGTTATACCCAAATTCCAAATTTCGCTTATTTTGGACAAAAAAATGAATTTAATCGTGTTTTCTGAATAACCCTGTATAAAAAATAAATGGCAACCAAACAGTACGAAAATAAGATTTTCTGCAGACTTTGTTACAGATTACCGTCGATCATAAGTCCGATTAGTTTATTTTCATAATATTATGGCTTTTTAAAATAAAAACATAAAAATATTAAATATTTTTGCTGCACACCGTATTTTATTTTCTGAGGGAACAAGTTAATTTCATCTAACTGATATTTTTTGATTAACATTGACTTAAAGCATCTCCTAAATAGTTTTTTATACATTGAAGTATGCATAGAAACTTACCTTTTGATTTATAAAGAAAAAAATTTAAATTAAAAATATATTTTGAACGGATTTTATTCGTCACGCAAAATAAGGAAACTTTCTATGCATACTTCAATGTATAAAAAACTATTTAGGAGATGTTTTAAGTCAATGTAAATCAAAAAATTTCAGTTAGATGAAATTAACTTGTTCCCTTAGAAAATAAAATACGGCGTGCAGCAAAAATATTTAATATTTTTATGTTTTTATTTTAAAAAGCCATAATATTATGAAAACAAACTAATCGGACTTATGATCGACGGTAATCTCTAACAAAGTCTGCAGAAAATCTTATTTTCGTACTGTTCGGTTGCCATTTATTTTTTATACAGGGTTATTCAGAAAACACGATTAAATCCATTTTTTTGTCCAAAAGAAGCGAAATTTATAATTTGAGTATAACTTTGAAATTAAAACAATAATTCTTAGTAAAAAAATATTTAAAAATGAAAGATGGAGGCACTTTACTCCTAACGGAATTTCAAATTTTTGATCCTACCTCGTATACCATAAGACTTTTACCGGATTTAATGACTGTTATTTTGGTTTGAGAACATGCAGAACCTATCTAGATTAAAATTAATTTTCTAAACTTAAAGATAAAAAAGTTTCCCATATGCTGCGCACTTTCTGCCGGTCACTGTATAATAAAAGTATAGAGAAAAGTGAAGCAATATAATATTGCCCGAAAAATAGGCGTACCTAATTAAATTGTAGATAAATATACCAAAACAGGCATCGGGATAATTTGTCTTAGTGTGTTTCTCTTTATTTTCATACCTTATTTGTGTAGCCTAGGCCTAGTTTGAGGTGTTTAAATTGATCATAATAAAATAAAGTCATATAATACCAAGATACATCACGACTACCTACATACTTACTGAAAATACGAAATACCCAGTATTTTACCCCTATTTGGGCATAATAAAATCATACAACAACTGTTTATGTTCCAATCCGAGTAATAGAGTCACTAAAAGCACAAACACAATTCACTAAACTACACAAAAACTAGAAATCTGTAAATATTAAACACCCGCAATTCACAAAAGAAGAAGGTCAGACCGATAATAAAAGATTTGTGCGCATGTTCAATGCTGCTGGGTGATAAGGTATCTGATCGGTGAGCAGTGCGCTCGGACGTATTTTTACACCCATAAAACGTAACTTTTGTTTGCGCACGAGATAAGCTGTGCTGTACGCATCTAAAGGTAAATGTAAAATCTACCATAGATATAATAAACGTTTAGATTAGCGAACAATCACGAAAGACGTGGGCATTTAACGAATGGAAATATAGACAGGTTCAGACTTTAAAATGTCTTACTAAACGCTTAAAGCTGAAATGCACAGATTTTAAGCCTGTATTTCACGGGCCAATTTTTTGGCCAAGAAAATGACAAGAAAAATGTCAGGTTATTGTGAAAATAGTAATGAAATTTAAACGTTTGTACGTATTTTGTGAACATTATAACAAAACAATGTTACAAAACAGTATTAATAATGTGCATTGATTTAGATTTAAACGTCGACATCTAATAATACCTTAAAAACGTTTTTTTTTGTGCCAATATAGTACAGTTGACGACAGATAATTTCGTACACTAGACTGTGACACTGTAAATGCAACTTTTTAACCTTTCTTCCCTTTGTAACGTGTTAATTGTTATCATGATATCTGTCAAAGTATTGTCATTAGGTATCTTATTTGATTTAAAAATGAATCATTTAAGTATTATTGAAAAAGCAAGAATAATATGTTTAGTAGAAACAGGGTGGTCTTATGGAAAAATACCTGATCATTTTAGAGTACCTAGAAGTACCGTTCAAGGAATTGTAAAAAAAGGGCGCTACCATCAAACATTTGAAAGGTTTGTTGGGTCTGGTTTAAATAATAGAAAATCACCAAATGAAGAAGACCGAAATTTGGTGGAGTATTTAAGGTAAAATCCATTTGAAACTGCAGGATCCGCTATGCACATAACAGGATTCCCTGCTTCATCTAGAACTGCGCAACGCCGAGTAAGACAATTTTCCGGATTAAAAAATCGAGCAGCTGCATCCAAACCGTATTTAAAAAATAGTGATAAGGAACAAAAAATTGGGGTTGCTATGCAATATCTACCAGAAAATGATTTTTTTTGGCAAAATGTTAACTTTTCAGTCTATATATAATGGAAGGATTCAAATATATAGACCACCAAATTCCCGATATTTTTTTTTTCAAAAATCTATTTATTTCAGACCTCTTTACTTACTCAACTATATAGGGAAAATATGATGAGAAGTACCTATACGCTAATAAAGCAAACCAGTAGACGTTTCTCCGTTAAGGTGGGAGTATCAACATGCTTGCCAACCTATAACCTATTTCGCGTAGATTTATTTATGTTTTCTAGCTTTTATACAAAATTTAAAGAAAATCAGTATCGACTTGATGTTCTATAGGTAATAATTGACATATTTAATAAATATCAAGGAATTTCATAACTTATTTTATGAGAATTGTATAGCAAAAAATATCGGGTAAGATTTTTTTTAACATTATTATGTCATTGTCACTCATTGTCCTTTCACTATACAATTCTCCCAAAATTAGCAATAAAATAAGTTGATATTTTTGTAATATATCAGATACTACCTAAATAATGTACCGACGATATTGAATTTCTTTAAATGTTAGTTATTAAAATAGTAAACTCAAAAAATCAACGCAAAATAGGTTATAGGTTGGCAATAGATTGAATGACGTTGAGAATTCAACCTTAATGTGTGAGCATGGATACGTGTTTACGGTGCAGATGTATGCTGGAATATTGGTGGAACACAGGGTTGCCATTGCTGGGGAAATTTCCCTAAATCTGGGGAAAATCTGCAATCAGTAGGGTAAAAGAGAAATTTTCTATAATTTAGGGAATTTTTATTCTTCTTTGATTTTGTGATATTTGTAAAAAATATATTAAGCAATCACTTAAAAAAATTTTAGAAATCGATTGACTTATGGCAAAAACGCTATCTTTTCTAAGTCCGATTTACTATTAGCAACTCGGAA
Organism: Polydrusus pterygomalis; assembly: GCA_963969555.1. Taxonomy (NCBI): domain Eukaryota; kingdom Metazoa; phylum Arthropoda; class Insecta; order Coleoptera; family Curculionidae; genus Polydrusus; species Polydrusus pterygomalis. Next base: position 18,020,914 of record OZ018383.1, read on the forward strand.
TCTGAAGCAGGTCGAATTTACTATAAACCTTACTCTCAAGATATACAACAAGAAACTCGGTAAATCCCAGGCCTGCGTTCGCTGATATTTTAAGGGGAATCACACACAAGGAACCACGCATTTTTTCAATTTTCTGCGTTAATTTTAGTAATTCAAATAAGTAATAGCTTTGACCAGTTTATTTTCTATGTACCTATTTATCTTATATTAAATGTATTATTGTTTACTGTTGAATAAAAAATGTATTATTTTGAATAAAAAATTAACCATAAGTGGCTTATTTATAAAAAAAAATGTATTAATAAATAGGGATATGTTTTGTTTTCAAGTATCTTTTTTCCTCGTTTTTAAATTAAAAGATCTGGGAAAAATCTGGGGAATTTTTAAGAAATTATCCAGGGAAATTTTTTTTTGAACCTGGCAACACTGGTGGAACACTAAACAGTAATATAATATATCTTCAGATTTTGGAGAATGTTTTTCTTCCTTCTGCCGTGACAGTTTTTGAAGGAAATAACTTTGTATTTCAGCAGGATAACTGCCCTGTGCATTCTGCAAGAAATATAGGAAACTGGTTTAGACAATACAACGTAACATGTCTGCCTTGGTGCTCAAGAAGTCCTGATTTAAATCCAATTGAAAATGTTTGGGGATTGATGGTAAAAACATGTACAAAATAAATTGTAAACCACAGAATGAAATAGAGTTATTTGATAAAATAGAAAAAAATTGGGAAGGGCTTACTCCGGAGGAAGTATTATTTTGTCAATGCCAAGACGATTACGATTAGTGTTAGAATCCAATGACACCGCAATTAAATATTAGTATTTTGTTTGTTGTTTGTAAATAAATTTACCCTTTTTGGCTTTATACTTTTGTAGTTTTCCTGGTATTATTTTATAATTTTCTTATTTCGCGGCTGTAATTTAAACACAAAAATATTTAGAAACAGCCATTATTACTAATGGTAAAAAATCGTACATACAATAATTTACAGCTATGTATATAGCTGGTGTATTATCCAGGTATAAGCAGGAAGCTGAGAAACCCGTTTTACCCTATTTTGTTATAATTTAGTTAGGTATGTATGGGTGGAGTGTACGAATTTATATGTCGTCAACTGTACATCCTTTCTTTGAAAGAAAAATAATTAATATGCCGATATAGAAATTTATTATAACATTGTTCAATTGTTCATAGCATTATTTTTAATTACGATTGTTTAATCCACATAAAGACCTGAAATATTTAAATAAAACAATTGATTTAGCAAATATAAATTTATATTTTGCCTGACCATCGTTTTCAAATTAGATTTAATTTGTTTCAGTTAAACAATTGCTCATATCAACCAAAAAATAAAAACAAATAAACCAAATTCGAATTGAAAACTTTTAAAATGCGAAAATAGAAAAACGTTATTATTATAAACTAAAATTTATTTTTGGATTACTGTAGTTAAAACAAAAAGAAAAATTAACCATTTTCATAACGCGAAAAACAAGCAACGAATGAAAACAAACGTATTTATTTTAAAACCAACAAAATATATCGCATGTGTTAAAATGTGTTTGAAATTCCGTAGATGTACGTGTTTTTGGGAATGGTTTTAATCATTTAACAGAAAGCGACGTAAAAAAAAATGTAAGCGTGATAAAATTGGAGTAGATTACACGGATTCTGCAAATGTCAAATATTTTATCATAATTTAAATTTCCAAACATAAAATATATCATGATGTATTGCTTTGGTCCTAAGCTTTTGAATAAGTAATTGTGTCAAGTGGAAAAAATATCATCTCGAAGTCGGTTTTTTTTACGACCAAAGCGGTTTTATATACGCTTCGGCTAGCACGATATAGGAAATCCCAATGCAAAATTTAAAGAGGTCAAATAAACTGGCTAAAGTTTAGTACATTTCATAGAGTCAATCCAAAATTATTTAATAATATTAATTTTATGACGTACACACAAAATACAAGTATTTGCGTTATTGCAAAAAAAGATAGAGAGTTTAGCACTACAATAGCGCTTCAATTTGGGCTTGGGATCATTTTTCATAATTTACGTTAATTTTATAATTTTTTCTGCCAAATTTTGAAAAAAAAAATACATTTTCTCGAAATTTTGTTTTAAGGGTGGGTTAGGGTAGTGTGCAAAATACCTAATTTTTATTCCCTCGCGTTTTTTGTAGCAATGGTATTGTTGATTTTTTGATATCTAAAAGTAGTATGTAGTATATAAGGTCTAAAAACAAAGCATTTCGACAGTTGACATCAACATGTGTACATTACCAGCTGATACTGGTTTTGGTTTTGGCATCACCTTTCAGAGATTAAAATTTCTTGGTGTTTTTTATTTAAGTTAAACGGTGGGTAGAATAAAGCAGTTTAGGTTAATTAACTCTCCTATTCTCAATAACGGACATTGCATTTATCATCATTTGCTATTATAAATTTTATATTGCACTTACTTAGCACAAATTCTGCTGTTTGTATTTAGAAACACATGGCATTTTGGCGGCTTTGTACTACGACGCGAACGTAAATTAAACTCGAAACATGCGCATCGCTTGCCGCTTGATTGGCTCGTATCTACAATTTTCGGAGCGGTGATAATCTTGCATGTTGGCAGGGTCGTTCAAAGCGTTTTCCATTGGTAAGTTTAGTGCAATTCAAATGTATTTCTATGTATTACAAATGAATAACGCCATAACTTTTTAATTATCGCACGTTGAGTTCGATGTTTTAATTGTAAATAAAATTAACGCTGTATTTTTGCAAGCCATTATGCTAATACATTAAGACCTCCGTACAAGCTTAAAATATGGTAAATGCGATGGTAAAAGAACTTAGTCCAGTCCTGTGTCTGTCGCCAACATCTCAACGTAAAATACACCAGACCTTAATAGGATACCTTAAATGACAGGCAACTGCTTTGTTACGAAATGTATCTACATAATTGAAATTTCATTGGCGATAAAGTTTTTATTATAATGAAGCGATGCAGTTTGTAAATAAACGCCGATTGAACTATTCAGCGATCTTATCGATGCAATCAGGGCAATCGGCTAAACACCTAATAAGTCCGACCGGTATACGGAGAGATCCAGTCACGTAAGGTATAACAATTTGCATTTAAAGAATTTTCTGTACGAACTAGATACGAACAAGCACTACTGAAGTCACGTAAAATGAAAAATATTGCCAATCATATCAATATTACTGAGAAAATCATAACCGAGAAAAACTAAACACCAAGTCCATTATTACACTTATTCTACCCTAGCTTTGGTCAGTGGCGCACCTAAGACTAAATCCTGAAAGGGACACAATATTAATGCTTTTACTGAACCTAAAGTTTCCTTTACTAACTTGACAGTTCTATGTCTATCCGTTTTGACGTTATCAAGCGTATTTTGCGTCACTATAGAGGGTAGCAACTATATAATTTTCCACTATTGGTATCTGTAAACGGTAATTTTTACGAAGTTGGTCAGATTAGGAAAGATATGTGGATGTGCCATATTTAAAGCTTTTTTTGAGACCCAGTTAGGTTAGGTTAGGTTAGAGTGGCAGACGTCTGACATTGTCCAAACAGTCACACGTAGTCCTATAAGGACCGTTGTGGTACCACACATGTTCCGTGGAACCTATCCGCATCAGCTTCCTGATGGTTAACGCGACGTAGACCGTAGAAGTATCTTGACAGCTCATTCAAACCAGCCACTGCTGTTAATGATCTTAGTGAGTCCTCCCAGTTGCAGGCTGCTCACTTCTTAAAGAATGGTTCTCCCAGGGCATTGAACATTCTTCTTGCAAGGCCGGAGCATTTGCACAAGAAATGCTGAATACTTTCGTCCTCTTCTTCATCTCTGCAACTTCTGCAGATGTCGTTAGCTAGTATTTGCATACGTTCGGCGTGTCTACCGAACAGCCAACGTCCGGTGACTACTGCAGTGATATTTCTTAGGTCCTTCCGACTGTGCTGTAATAACGCTGCGGTTTTCCTGTTATTAAGTAGGGGCCACAATTGCCTGGAGATGCTACAGGTTGTCAGCGCTGTCCATCTACTTTGCGCAAGTTGTTTAGCTACCCGATCTATCTCCTTTTTGACTGATCCCAGTGCCAGTGGTCTAGCCACAGTATTCTCGGCTAGTTCGACGGACATGCTTGCGCCTTCCCTGGCGAGCGCATCAGCAGTCTCGCTGCCATATATATTACTATGGCCAGGAACCCAACACAAGGTCATTCGTAGCTGAGCACCAAGTGTGCAGAGATTGTTGCGACAGCGATGTTTCTTTATTATAATCCTGTATTTTTGTGATAACTGTTATAAATGGCAGTGTCAATCAGGTAAAGGAAATGAAGGAGAAAAGCGATTTTGCATTTGGTCACTGACACAACCCGATATTAGAAATACAAACACCCAATATTTTAATCTGCGCCTCTGGGGAGCTAAACATTACACGTTAATATGCTACAGAATGTGCTAAGGCGGGTCGCCAGTAACAAATAAATCCCAGCTCCGTAACTCACCTACGTAACAAAGCCCCAACGTTGTTTAGGCTAATTGTTTTCGTGTTAATTAACTTTATGGCTAGATGGGGTACTTAGTTAAATAAGTGCAATATAGCACTAAAGTTTTAATTGCTCCCAGAATGTTTCATAACTTTCAATATAACCAAACTTTCTATCAGAATATCTAATATACACTATAATACATTGAGTTGATAGGTTAGGATGTTACAAACATGTTAATTTGGGCTTCTGTATACCAACCTATGCAGTCTTTTTGTCGAGTGTTGAACTGCCCTTATGAAAATGAAATGTTTATTTGCCACAGTTGGAGGAAGTGTTTGTGTGATGTCAAGGGGATTTCTGAAAAGATTAGAAGGATAACCAAAAACTATAATATCAAAACAGCCTTTAAATCCGGAAATACGCTTAGAACCTTTCTTACAACACAAAAAATTGTATCTATCAAATCCCTTGCGAGTGTGGCGAATCGTACATTGGAGAAACAAAAATACCTCTTCCCCTACCAATTATTCAGTTAAAGAACATCTGAAATATACTCAGAAACTTTGAGATCAGTTATAGCGGAACATAATATGGACCAACCAACATAATATACAGTGGTCAGAAGCCAAGGTTTTGGACACGGAACAGCACTGGAGAAAACGAAAGTTTAAAGAAGCGGCTTTCATGAATCAAAATACCCATATATTTAGTAAACCAAGTATAGATATCCCCAATATCTGGAAGCCTCTTCTTGTCTAAAACCAACAGCTCAAACGACACTCTAATAAGCATGTAGGCGGAGTAATCAAGCTTCATTGAACATGGATAGTATTTAAGACAGCAGCCTTAGAATTATAATTTAGTTTACACTTGAAAACTGTTAGAGATACTAACTAGCCGAAGCGTTGTGTTTAGTAACAAATTAAAGACAATGGAAGTCCGGCAAATGGCAATGAAAGACAATTTGATTTTTTATTTATATAATTCCTAAAACCCTGTATAACAGACTTGACTGTCAAGACCGTCACAGCTGTCACTCATATTTACAATGTTCGCTAATGGTAACAAATTATTTACGCTTTGTTTTTATAACACGGTTGTCAAAAAAGAATGTTTGAGAAAATGGAAGAAATTTAACCTCACTGGCCAAGGACTCTCTTTTGCCAACGATATCAAGACAGTTGTTTGAAGAGAGTTATAGTTTTATTGAAAATGGAGTGACCAGAGAAAAATTACGACAACGAAAGATATCATTTTGGCATGTTCCAACATCGATGTTGTGGACCAAATTAATATTCTATTTGCTGGTTAAGTAAAAATTTACGGAAAAGAGCAAAGTTTCCCAGTATTGGTTTTTTTCTCAAGAGGAAATCGAAAGGATATCGTTCAAAAAGCCATTAGTTATCGTCAAAGAAGACAGGGAAGAGTTTTTTTACACAGTCTCTTGCACAGATTACTGTTAATGTGTTTAACTATTTATTTCACTAATAACTTATGACATCCTAATCAGATATTTTGGAGAGAAGTAGTTTTTTGTACTATGCAAATTTAAAAAATGTAATCGCTAATTGACACCGCCCATAGGTCACTTAGCGTGAATCAATCATCCTTTCTACCGTGTATCTACCAACAAAATCAAAAAACATGCCAATATTTCAGATCGTAGCTATAAAAATATTTAGTAAAGTTTCAGAAGCGGTAAAATTTAGGCATTTAAGCTTTAGCTCATGACAAATAGGGCTTGAGCAGCGAAAGCATTAGCAATATAATACGGTGAGTTATGTATTCCTATACACAAGAAGAGCGCAGGTAAAGATACTGATTTAATGTTGAAATAAATTTAAGCGATGCAGTAAAATCCCGGTCCTAATTCCGGGTTTAGATTTAGCGGAAGATTGAAGCGAAGCGACGCCGCCTAACTGAAATATAATAAAAGATCGTTTCGCATCGTACCAATTTCAACAGTTTTATGTACTACAACTTTGCTTACTATACAGGGTGTACAATGTACAACGGCGCGTAGAAGACTTAAACGCATTAATGCAAGAGCAAATAGAAATGACGCGGAAATAGAAGAGACAACGTATGGGGAAACGGGTACAAAATTGTGATAAAGCATCTAAAAAACCCAAAGCTGCCTTTTAACCTAGCTAAGGACAAAATGGAAGAGATTGTGACGGCACTTTTTCCGAATAAAGCTGACCAATGGGAAAGGGGAAATATAGCCAATGAAGTAACAGATTTTACCAGAGAGGCGCTTTTTACAGCAGGAGAAAGAATAAAAATTGGAAAAGCCCCAGGTCCGGATGGTATCCCACCAGAAGTAGTTAAGGAGATAATTACGAACGAAACTGATTATTTGCTGGAAATTATGAACACTCTTTTGCGTAAACAAGAATTCCCGGATAAGTGGAAAATGGCAAGAATATGCCTATTGTGGAAAAATGGAAGACCAACTGACAGGGCATCAAGTTTTAGACCGATATGTCTTTTAGATACCATGGGAAAACTGTTTGAAGCAATGATAAGGAAAGACTGTTAAAAGAAATAGATGAACGAAGAGGACTATCAAAACACCAGTTTGGTTTTATAAAAGGAAAGTCAACAATCCAAGCGGTCAAAACAGTTACGGATACAGTCCACCGTACAAAGAATAAATGGTGCGCTCTTATAACGTTAGACATAAGAAATGCTTTTAATACTGCTACGTGTAGTTATATAATCAGGGAACTAAGAAATCTACAAATATCAAAATATTTGATAAACATAGTTGAAAGCTACCTTAAACATCGCAAACTAAAGATAGCCGGAAAAGAGATGGATATGACAATGGGGGTCCCACAGGGTTCGGTGTTAGAACCAATACTGTGGAACATACTATACGATGGAGTACTGCGGGGGTGACACTCGTATGTTATGCTGATGACTTGGCGATTCTAGTAGGTATTTAAATATCGTGGAGCCAAAAGCAAACGTCGCACTCAAAAAAATTGTAGCATGGTTAAATAACAATGACCTGGAACTTGCACCAGAGAAGACCGAGGCCGTGATATTAAAGGGAAATAGAAATAATATAAATGTCAAATTTGAACTTATGGGAATAGAAGTACAACCTAGTAAAGCAGTTAAGTATATGGGAATAATATTGGGGAGTCACAAGAGTTACAGGGAACATATAAACATGGTTACCAAAAAAGCTGAGGAGATGATATCATCACTCTCGAAACTGATACCAAACATCAATGGACCAAGAAGTCAAAAGAGGGCGGTCTTAAGTGGGGTTATGCACTCAATACTATTGTATGGTGCTTCGGTATGGCATACTATAATGAATGTCAAGAGATACAAGGATAAAATGGAACGTAAACAACGAAAAATGCTTCTTAGAGTTGCGAGCTCTTACCGCACGGCATCGACAAGGGCGTTACAGGTTATAACAGGGATAGCACCTATCGAACTCCAAGTCGAAGAAAGAAGATACACTTTTGAGGCGGATGGAGATAAAACAGTAGCAAAGAGAGAAGCCAAAACAAGAACCATGGAAAAATGGCAAGAAATGTGGAATAATACTAGAGATAAGGCACAGTGGACCAAAACATTAATTCCAAACATTAAAAAATGGTACGAATGCAGTCACAGAAATACCGACTACTACACTACTCAAGTGCTTACAGGGCATGGATCATTCTATACTTACCTGAGAAGAATCGGAGTAGCAGAGACTAGTAACTGTAACTATTGTGGAGAAGAAGATACCGTATATCACACCTTATTCAACTGTATAAGATGGGAAAGACAAAGGCAAGAAACACATATGTCGTTGGGAATCCAATTAAATGCAAATAACATGATTGAGCATATGATGGAAAGTGAAAAAAGTGGGGAACTATCCAAAATATGATAAGAAAAATAATGAAGGAAAAAGAAAAAGAAAGAACTGAACGACAGAGAGTAAATAAGGGACAATAGAAAGACAAAGCTCCCTTATCCGGGAGGGAGTATGGAGAAAGAGAGGGAAGGGTTTAGTCGGTAAGAATCCGACACTCTGCAGGCACGTAAGATAACACCGCCTGCAGGTCTTTTTGAAGATTCCTAATCCTCTTAAAAAAAAACTATACAGGGTGATTCACGCTAAGTAGCCTATTAGAAAATCTCGGAAACAATAGTTAACTTTTAACTTTTAAAATATTATATTTTCACGTTGGAATTACATCCGGTTAATAAATCTTTACTCAGAAGTTACATCAGTGATTTTTTTCAATAAAATATAAAAAATGAAATATAATCCAACCTCTGAAAAGGCGAAGTTTATCCTTTACAGTTGTAAAGGTTGATCTTTCTGGATTTTATATCGGAAGTTATTGCTAACTTTGGTATTTCAAATAGAATACCCTGTATATTTTAGAATTTTTATGATACCTCATTAAAACCTTAGTAACTTTTATTAATAATAATCTATACCTACCTATCTCAAATCGTTTTTGAGATATAAATTATACATTTCTTTTTTGGGTAAAAACATACCGAGAATAAAGTAACTTTAAAACTAATAAAGCTAAACATTTATAATTTTAATATCTTTTAACTAAACCATAGATCTTTACATTCTATAACTTAGGTTTAACGTTTTTTATACAGGGGGTTTTTAAAATTGTGCCATGCCATTTAGATAAATAATGTGTCATTTGTCATTTATATAAATAGTAAGTCAATTTTCGTGGAATACCCTGTGTTTTATCTTACGTGTAGAGAATCAAATTTCCTATCTAAATTGCCAATATGTCTCTATCAATATTTTTAGTCGTTTTGGAATTAAAAGCAATTTAAAATAATCTGAAAATCTCTTTTCGTGTTAATAGGACATTATTTTTTGTAAAGTCAGGCTTTAACTAAAATTATAAAGTTGACTCTTACCTTAGTCCTGTTGTCAAAAATTAAAAATTGGTGTCATTATTTGTAAAAAATCGCAGTCAAAGCCTACAAAAATAATGGCTTATGAACAAACAGGGATTTTAAGATTTTCTAAATTGCTGTTAATTCCTAAACGACTAAAAATATTGATAGAGACATAATATTGGCAATTTAGATAGAAAATTTGATTCTCTACACGTTAGTAAGATAAAACAAAGGGTGTTCCATTTACGAAAATTGACTTATGCACGTTTATCTTAATGGCTGGATTGGCACAATTTTAAAAACCCCCTGTATAGAAAATGTAAAACCAAAGTAAGATCTATGCTTTGGTTAAAAGCAGTAAAAATTTCAAATGCTCAGCTTTATTGGTTTAAAAGTTACTGAACTTTCTTCTCGGTATGTTTTTATATAAACAATTTATTTTATAATTCATATCTCAAAAACGGTCAGAGATAGATAGGTAAACAGTGTGACCAGTAAAGTCCGCATCATATGGGATTTTTTTTATTAATAGCTTTATTCGAAATTTGACTTTGGCATCAAGTTCTGCTTCGATTGAGATGAAAATTAAGCAGAAAAATAATAGTCACGTGATTCGCATTATCTGTCAAATTTTATTTTTTTTCAAAAAATAATTCAAAGGTAGGGATATTTTGGAAAGTAGCAAAAAAAGTTTTTTTAATGCAGTTTCTAGTCCACTTGCAAAATTTCAGCTGCATTAAATAATTTAAATTTTTTACCCATATTTTGTAAATTGCTACACTTGCAAAGTAAGACTCAACGCAACCTACATCAACTTCTTAGTTTTGACAATGCTTTATTTCAGATACATTTTCTTTAAAGTAGCGCCATATTAAAAGTGTGTTTTTCAACAAAATCAAAATTGGGGTTTTAAAATTTGGTTGCATGTGATGCAAAGTGTATTTGTTTTTGACCTTGTATAAGGTAACTTCATAAAATAAGTATTTTTAAAAACGTTGTTTGTGTCTAAAAGTAATACACCTTAATATTATTACAAAAAAGAACACAGTGTCATCAGTAAAGTTTTCATTAAGTGGAAAATAAATTTTAGTATTGGTTAAAAAATTAAAATTATCTTATGCAGCCGAAATTTTGCATTTGGGATAGAAACTGCCTTTAAAAAAACCTTTTCTTACAACTTTTTTCGATATTTTCAGAAATACCTCCACTTTTGAATTAATTTTTGGAAAAAATTAAAATTTGACAGATAACGTGACTACTATTTTTTTGCTTAATTTTCTCGAAATTCTCGATCAAGGCCAAAGTCAAATTTCGAATAAAGCTATTAATAAAAAAAAATCCCATATGATGCGGACTTTACTTGCGACACTGTATTATTATTATTATTAACAAAAGGTTCTTAGGTTTTAATAAGGAACCTAAAAAAGCTAAAAAAATAGCAATATATTCCTTTTTGTATAATCTCAATACAGTACTTAGTAGTTTCGTCCAAAAATTTAAGGCTCCCCAAAAATAAATAACTTTAAAAAAATGTTCTGGAAAGTTTTTCTTCCATGTATACTAAACAAATAACCCACCTTAAATATTTCGAACTATACACCTACTTTAGAAGAGAAAAGGGTTTGTTTAGTTATAGTGTTATACGGGTATACACAAATTTTATTAGAGTCAATATTAGTTTTGTATTTTCATAACGGCAAATGTTTACTGTGCCAGGTATCTAAATTAATTAGTTTGCCAAAAATACATTTTTCAATAAAGCGAAATTCTTGCTGGACATTTTTTTTTATAAAAGTAGTACCATATTCGTCCTTTGAGGAAAAGTCCATACGCTATTAATTAAAGTACAAAAATATCGCACCCGCGCTGAAAAAAAGGCTTCTATGCCTTATAATAATTCACATATTCTTTATACCACTGTTTAATACTATATGTGACAGCAACGCGCTTTCCTACTGTAAGACAACGAAAATTGCTAGACCGCTGTGTAGTGATAATATCACGGCAATTTAGCAAATAGGACATACTCACAGTAATTATCATGTTCTATTGGGGGTGTAATCTGCTTCTATTTACTGTATTAGTTCCGACTGGCAGTTGTAATGAAAATTGATGTTAATCATAATAATATTTGCTTGCTACTGTTAATAAAGCATATACTTACCACTAAAAGTCTGTACTGTAGTTCTTAAAAATTTAAATAGCTTTTAGGGTGATATTGTTCTTGTTGTTTAACATTGCATATGATTATCTATTCCGCAACACGGTTTACTGAGTTGGTAAAATTCGTCCATAGATTATAAAGCCCAATACTAATGATGGGTTGTGCAAAATAAGAATCTTATATTGCTTTATCTGACATGCAAAGTTTAAAAAAACTTAAACAACAACAAAGTAAAAATAAACTAATTGAAACAGGTATTGGTACGATCAATAAAATTCAAATTCAGACAGGACAGCTAGAAGACTTCGAACAACGATGTGACCTGAGCAACAACTACGTTGAAACTAATACTACGTCGTGCTGCGGCGATTGCCGATCGCTACGAACCCCCGCCAACGGCTTGTGGATTATAGGTTCTAATGGATACAATTCGTGTTTAGGGACGCTGTTATGTAATTGTAAAAACAAAACGCTTTACTAGGAACAAAATGCGTCGAATTGAGAAGATGCTTTTTTTAACAAAATTGCTTTATTAAAAGTAGTTCATTATTTAACAAGACTGTACTGTTAATGGAACTGATTACTACCAATCGAAACTCTATCCTACCAAATCTGGAATTCATATAGGTAAGGCTAAAGCGGGTTTGATAAACTAGTGATTTATTTAATATGGGTTAATAGGTTAGGTTAGGTTAGAGTGGCAGACCTCTGGCGTTGACCAAACAGTCACACGTAGTTCTGTAAGGACCGTTGTGGTACCATACGTGTTCCGTGGAACCTATCCGCATCAGTTTCCTGATGGTTAACGCGATGTGACGTGGATCTGAGAAGAATCTTGGCAGTTTATTCAAACCAGCCACTGCTGTTAATAAACCTATTGAGTCGACCCAGTTGCAGGCTGCTCACTTCCTCCAGATCATTAAAGAATGGTTCGCCCAGGGCATTGAACCTTCTTCTCGCGAGGCCGGGGCATTCACACGAGAAATGCTGAATACTTTCCTCTTCTTCTTCATCTCTGCAACTTCTACAGAAGTCGTTAGTTGGTATTTGCATACGTTTAGCGTGTCTACCGAACAGGCAATGTCCGGTGACTACGGCAGTGATGCTTCTTAGGTCGTTCCGACTGTGTTGTAATAGCACTGCGGTTTTCCTGCCGTCAAGTAGGGGCCACAATTGCCTGGAGATGTTACGAAAACCAATTTTAAAGCTCCATTACGGCTCAATCCCACTTATTATTTTCTCTATTGCTAACAACATCAGCATTGTACTATTTACTTTGTTTTCCTGATAATAAGTGTTTCTACACTCGAAACATGTCAAATTAATATGAATTATTCTAGGTTCGCCTAGTTATTTTAATAAACTTGTGGAGAAAGACTGTGCTTTTCTTTTTTCTATACATTTAACTCCACTTTGAGTATGGACTACTTCTTCAATTTTAAGCTTTTGTTTTGTTTTGGGTCATGCAGAACCTAATGTCAAAAACAGATTTGGAAAAAAAATGCATAAAAAACTTTCCATAGGGTGCAGACTTTTCGGCGGACACTTTATATTCTTTATAATATATGAAAAGTGCTCAGAACCAAACAAGTTGACAAACAATAATTTCCATTTCAATTTAAAATAGTTTTCTCATAAAACGTTTGATATTCTACCGGCTTTTTAATGCCAAAACTTCGTTAAATAATTAGCGAATTTACATAGTTTGTATTTGCGACACGTCCGCAATACACACTAAACCATACGGATGCCACTACAAAGTTAACAAAGTTCTACTCGCTGAAGCTTCAGTGCAGTAGTTTTGGTTTTCATAAGTAAGTCTTTGTAAAGCTTCAATATACAATAGTATAGTATAATCATATAATCAGACTGGATTTAGTAGTTTGGTAGAAACTATGTAATGATGGTTTTCGGCGTAGCCAGTGGATATCAAGAGGGCATTTGCCATCATATTATTGACATGAACATACTGTATTAATATTTATTTTTATTAAAAATACCCTAACTTAAAATACTAATTATTGATATTTGATACAATATTATGATGTATGAATCTTCTAAGTTTTGTGGCCTAAATTTTCGATTATATATTTTTTTACGATTATACCCCAAATATTTTTAATTGGATTGATATCGGGACTATAAGCGACCCAAGGCAGCACTTCCACATTATGGGTTTGAAACCAGTGGGTTACGGCATTGGACAATTATCTTGTTGAAATATGAAAGTATTATTGGGGTATATTTGCTCAGCAGATGGTAACAACATGTTTTCTGAAATGTTAATGTAATTTACAGCATTAAATCTCTCCTATTCGCCAGCAAACACCAAGTCCATGAACACTTATCCAGCCCCATACATTTACAGAGAAACGCCCATGTCTAGAAGTAAGGGGGTTAGTAGCTCTTCAAACCTGGTATTGTTTGGACGGTACACACGAATTTGTATGTTATAAGTCGACTGGAACGTCTTTTCATCAGTAAAAATGACCCTGTTCCAAAATTGATGATTGCAGTATATATAATTTAAAGCAAAAATAATCCTTGATTGTCGCCGTTCTTCGGTAAGAAACATTTTTTTCGCAGCTGGGCGACATTTTAGTTCAGATTCCTTGACTCTCCTGCTGGCGGTAGGCTGGGAGGCAGGAAATGCTGTATCAATAACAGTATCCATTGCAGTAGCAAATGGATTGTTTCTTAAATATCCCGAAAAAGCAGCATCTTGTTCAGGGTTGGAACGTTTGGGACAACCTGAACCAATTTTTGTCTTTAGGGATTCTCCTTGTTTTCAGCGTTGCTTAATTTTCAATATAGTTTTTTTATTTCACACACATAACTACAGCACGGATTGAAAGTCCTTCTTCGATTCTTGATACAATTTGAGCCTTCTCAACTTCAGACAACTGACAAGGCATTTTTATGTTCTTCATTACTTCAAAATTGTTCTTGACTTCAAACTGAATAGACAAACGGGCAGAGGTTACCCTTACACTTGAACAATTGCTACAACTCTCTGAGTAAGTGATCCTTTGAGATTTTATACAGTTTTGCAACCCTTACCAACTAAAAGAAGGGGTTCTGTTTTGCTATGTTAGCAATACTTTTGCACGTTAATAAAAGAGGGGATTTCCCCGTATGTACTATTAGAAGTGAAAACCTTTATCCCAACAATTTACAAACAAATATTTTTTATCAACTTTCGTCTACCGACTCCTTCTACGAAACCAGAAATATCCCTGTCCTTGTTCTAAACACTATCTTTCCACCACACCTCTTCTTATCAAGCTCAACACCCACTAAGAGTCTTAGAACCACAGCGAACTCCGAGATGAGTAATCCATCCTTAAGGATACCAATCCATATCCGACAATACGAAGTGTTGAGTGAAAAACTCAAAATGTATATAGATACTGACCCCCCTCCCCATTGAAAACGCCCCTGGGAACCTGATTGAATATACGCTAGCAGTTTTTTTCTGTGGAAATAAATTTTAATTTTTAATAAAATGTTAATTCCACTTTATGACACTAACAAGCCGCTGTCTACTCTCTTTTATAACTTTTAATAAACACCTTAATACTTGTTCTTCTTTTCACTAAAAGTTTCCGTATATCAAAAAAGTTATATGAACTCGGGCGACATCATTGCAGCAATTTACAATTATTAAGGCCGCGCGCTTCGCTCGAAGTTCGCACGGAAAAATAATGTAGTTTATTAAATTTTTTAATTATTTTACCCGGAGGCAATGAAGAAAGAAAAAAGAAAAAATAATAGAAAGTTTAGTTTGTCCCTAAGTTTAATCTGGCCTAGTCATGGGCGTCGAAATAGCTTATCTAAGTACCAATATATATAGGGGAATGTCGAGGGTGTAGATAACAGATTTCGATTTTTCTCAAAAATTTTGAAATGCGTTTGTTACACTCAGCTGAAGTGGCTCAGTTTTCATTTTTTGTAACTTCGACCTATGCAGCGGTGTTTTCAAATGTTGATCGATTTGTAACTTATTTTCACAAACAATATTTTTTGAACAAGCTTTACAGAAGACTATTCATCCACTAAACCGCCACTTTAGACATTTTGAACACAATTTTGAAATTACTAGTTTCACACTGAAAATACTGAAATCTTTCGATAAACTGAAACAGAAGTATTTATTACAAATCGATATAAATACAGTTTGTTAAGCAGGTAATATTAACGCAATATTAAGTGACAATAAACAACCCCTAACAATATACATGCAAACCCCGGAAACCCCCAATAAATACCTTGTGTATACCCAAAATGTAAATATAATTATTATAATCTTAGGATTGGAAAATCCCTGAAATAAGTACCGAACTGGACATGAAACCTTTAACGTTTTAAATTTGTTGATAAAGCCGAAAACACAAAAATATGCTCTTAAAATGAAAATTTATGAAAAATATGCATTTTATTATAAAATTGACAAAATATGCAAAAAATCCATATACAGTGTCACCAGTAAAGTCCGCATCATATGGGATTTTTTTTAATAATAGCTTTATTCAAAATTTGACTTTGGCATCAAGTTCTGCTTCGATCGAGATGAAAATACTTTATTTTTTATTTTTTCACTTTCAGACACAAACTACGTTTTCAAAAATACTTATTTTATGAAGTTACCTTATACAGGGTTAAAAACAAATGAACTTTGCATCACATGCGACCAAATTTTAATAGCCCAATTTTGATTTGGTAGAAAAACACACATTTAATATGGCGCTACTTTAAAGAAAATGTATCTGAAATAAAGCCTTGTCAAAACTGAGAAGTTTTATGTAGGTTGCGTTGAGTCTTATTTTGCAAAAGTGGTGCAATTTACAAAATATAGGTAAAAAATCAAAATGATCTTATGCAGCTGAAATTTTGCATGTGTGCTAGAAATTGCATTTAAAAAAACTTTTTCTGATAACTTTTTTCGATATTTTCAGAAATAACCCCCTTTTGAATTCTTTTTTGGAAAGAATTGACAGATAATGCGAATCAGGTCACTAATATTTTTTTGCTTAATTTTCATCTCGATCGAAGCAGAACTTGATGCCAAAATCAAATTTTGAATAAGGCTATTAATAAAAAAAATCCTATATGATGCGGACTTTACTGGTGACACTGTATATGAATTTTGCATATATTACGCCCTTTAGTCATAAGAAATAGAAACAACAACACTAAACTTTTTTTTACAAACCATTTACATTAACATCTTACAAAGTGGCTTAAATACTTTGTTAATTTAACAATTGAAAAAACCCCTTGGGAAAACTTCCATAAATTTTTTTAGATGCAGTTACTTTTTCCAGCTAAACGTAAGCTAAAAAAATAACAGAAAAACAAACCAGCACAGCAGTAAGTTTTATGAGCGCATCTTTACACATAAAATGACGTATGCAAAACCCTTAAAAGGGTTGAAACATTGTTGTAACACTAAGTAAACACAACTTTATAGGTCCTGCCATGAATATTTATCCTTCTAAATGAGGTCCGCTCTGTTTTGACAAACCTTTTAAAGGAAACAATGTTTGCATTGTGGATATTTCTTTAAATGTAATATTTTTGTTAAAAACCAACTTACCGAGTTAACTAGTTAAATTTGAGACATAAAAAAAATTACCAGCCTGTATTGTAAAGTTTTGGCGCGAATAAATCGGCAAGGTCCTTTGTCCGTCAGCAGTTTCCTTGCTTATATACCGGGTGTTCTAACAGGTACGGTCAATAATTTGGGATTTGGTAGATTGGTTACAAATAAAGTACCTAAGTACTTCATATAAATTTGTGCCCCAAAAGAGGGTATTCTAAAAATGGTTTTCTCTAAATATTTTCTTTGTAGATACAGCTATTTGAGAACTGCCAATACTTTTAATTAAAGGCATCCTGACAAAAACCTTAGTCACGTTTACATAGGAGATTTCGTTTCAAAATTTCAAGATGCGGATCCAGTGTTAGTAATAAATAATAAATATAGTTTAAAAAACTAAAAAACACGCTTTAATGAAACTAAAAAGCGAAAAATAAATATAGTTTAAAATAATTCTTGAAATTCTTAATATAGGCAGAAAATAATAATGAATGATAAACATTAGTATTATTGTGAAAAAAGCGTGGGGTGCTCGATATACGAAAAATATAGCACAAAGCGCCCCACGCTTTTTTTTTCACTATAATATTAATGTTTATCGTTCATTATTATTTTCTGCCTATATTAAGAATTTCAAGAATTATTTTAAACTATATTTATTTTCCGCTTTTTAGTTTGATTAATTATTAAAGCGTGTTTTTTAGTTTTTTAAACTATATTTATTTTTCATTTTTTAGTTTAAGTTATTGTTAAGAAGTTGAATTTTTTTTTAAGTAGATTGAGCTAGATTAGTAGATTATTGTATTGTCAGCGGTTCTTGATAAATCTCAAAAATTTAAATTAAATCTGACCGTTTAAAGTGGGTCACAATCGGGTTCAAAGAAGTCGGTTACAAACATACATACAAACATACAGGTGAAGCGTGTTAAAAAAATACAACAACCTAGAGTTTTGGAGGAAGATATGCAGATTGAGGTTATAGAGCAAATTTCTACTAATCGAAAGGCGTTAATGAGCAATTTAGCAACAGTTATATCGGCATATCCAGAGATTCTATTAGGAAAGTAATGAAAATGCATAAATTTTACTCTTACAAAAGGAAAATTTTCAACAACTTGACGAGGATGATCCGGACAGAGAATTTACTTTTATGAACCGAAGACAGGGAAAACTACGGCAACATCTGAATTTGTAAACAATATTTGCTTCAGTTATGGGTATTATTTTTTCCTAAATGTTCTTGTAAATAAATAGAATAGTCGCTACCGGGAGACAATATTATAGGTCCTTTTTTATTGAAGGAAATTTGACCGTCCAAGTTTATGCTGAAATGATCAACCAATAAGTCCTGGACAGAACCTTCGCGTTGCCAGCAATATGTTCTATCATTTACACCATTCCAGATTTGTCAAATTTTCGGATGTTATATGACTGATATGTGATTGACACATAAAAATGTCTAATATTTACTGAACTTGCTGCAAAGAATGAAAATTTGATAGAAGTAAATTAAGATCCGATATTTTTCTAAAAATATTTTTCTAAGAAGGTTAACATTGCAGAACCCGATATCGTTATGGCAGGACACGCAATTCCACTGACTTCGTCTATTAATTTGCTGGGTGTCCACCTGGGAGGAAATATGTCTTGGCATAATCACGTTGTGGCAATCGCCAGGGCAGCTTCTCAGAAGCTCGGTATACTTTTCCGTACCAAAAAGTTGTATACACCTCAACAACTTTTGACACTCTATAAAGCCCAGATCCGACCATCACTGGAATACTGCTCTCAAATCTTGAGTTCTGCACCGAAGCATATCCTTCAGTTGTTGGATTCGATCCAAAGGAGAGCCGTTCATCTAATCGGCGACCACGAGCTGACAGCTTAGAACATCGAAGATATTGCCCGCTCGATTCCACCTAGAGTAATGCATAGCAGAAACACACAACGAACCACTGCCGCCCATCCCTATGTGGTTCAACTTAGTACACCCCGAACATCATTGTTTCAGAACTCTTTCATTTGAAGGACGTCATCTTTGTGGAACGGCCTTTCTGAGACCGTGTTTCCAACCGAATATAACCTCCAACGATTCAAGAAAAACGTGAATCGCGTTCTTCGCACACGCACCGCTCCCAGGGCGCCTTAAATGATTTTTCCTATAGTGCTTGTGCTCGATCATAAAAAAAAAAAATTAAAAAATAACATGCATTAGAAAATGTCGTATTTGGTTAAGACTAACTATTGTTCTGTTGCGTGAGTGATTCTGGAGGCTGGGGGGGCCAAAGACATGCTAAAGGCTTCGGCCTCCCCCGCCACCCCCTCTTGTTACATCAATGTAGCGTAGCTATCTCTCGTCTGACAATAAGCCTTTTAATTAATTATTTGACGATTCACCTCTTTGAAAAGGTCACAACAAGTTCTTCCGGTTATTTAAAATCATGACGCTCATAATTTAAGTTTTATGAGGGCATCGTAAACATAACAGCCAAGATCTAAAATCTTTCGAGCACACAGCAACATTCCCAGGAGTAGACAATGTTGTAACTTTAAAGATAAATATTTGCTTTTAAGATGAAATATTGTTGTCCTGTTGACATATTCACTTGAGGAAGCATATTTTGAAGTAAATGTCGGATTTTATGACAGATTGCGTTGTTATCCACAGTAATAGGGTCGGGTGGTCCAGATGTTGTCCCAATCGAATTTTATTATTTATCTGTTAAAGTTTATCAATGTTAACGTGTTTTCTATTTTAGTTTTAAATTTCCGGTCCAAAAATGTATGTAAACCAGTTTAAACTGGTTTTAACAATCAGAGTAGACATTTTAAAATAGATAATGAAATATTATCATCAGAATGTAAAGCCCCCACTGATTCAGGGAGAGAACTTGTAGTGCTGATAGCTGTAGTAAAGAGCTGCTAAGAACTTACTGGTGTTACTGTAGGTGTGTGTATGGGTGCAATGTTGGGTGTAGTAAGTTCTTCTGTGAGAGTAGGTTTTTTTTTGTAGGTTTTTCTAGGCTGTTTTGTTTACTAACTACTAAACTAAGTATGGAGGCGTCTAATTTAACGACTCCTTACTATACCCAAAACCCCAAATAATAGGCAGTGACGTAGCTGTCATAACCATGGAAACGGCCAAAATACTGTATTGTCATTGGTGTCCATGATTATGATTATAATAGCTACGTCCCTGTTTATTATTTTGGGTTTGGGGTATAGGTATTATATTAATTCTTGTTTATAATTTATTTGTGTTGGGCTACATGCTTGGTGAAACTGTTGTTCCACTGCACGGGAAGAAAAAATAATAACTTTGTTATGTTTCACAAATTTAATCAGTTTTCTGACACGTGCTTCGACCCTTGCGGATCATTTTCAAAAGAGTACAAGAAAATACTAAATTCTACGTAATATTACAAAGGTATTTATATCATATTATGGTAACTATAAACATGATTGTCATAAAATTAAAATTAGGATTAGAAGATTGAATGGTCAACTGTGGTTTTTCCTCATTTTTAAAGGTACAGATACATATTTAGTCCTAGATAAGCGTGCTATTAAGAATTAGGGAAGCACCTGAAGGTGTTTCGGTTTGATTATTTACAACATTACATTTGTTTTTTATGGCTTTTTTGATACCTAGCTATTGTTTCTAGTAGATTCAGTTTTCTGCTTTTATTGTGTATGTATATGGGTTTAATGTTGTTAGAGATTGAGTGATTGTATTTAATGCAGTTATCAGCTAACACTGTTTTATTTTATTTTTTTTAAATAGATGTTTTGTATCCTTTAAGACTGGTGTCAAAATTTCTACCTGTTAGTCCAATGTACATAGCATCGCGAATGCTTAAACTAATGATATGAATGATTTATAATGTCACGTAGAATTTAGTATCTTCTTGCACTCCTTTGACAATGACCCGCAAGGGCCTAAACACGTGTCAGGAAACTGATTAAATTTGTGAAACATAACAAGTAGTTATTATTTTTTCTTCCTGTGCAATTACTTCTAGTATTCTTCTTATTTCTTATTTTTCCTTTATTCTTTCTTCTTTTTTCCAGCAGTCTGATTCCTTGGGCGCTTATAGTATACCCTCATTCTTTCCTCGTCTTGTACTGAATCATAATCTACTAATCTTCTTAATTTTTTTTTTATTTCTTGGTGCAGCCTATGAATGGCACTGACAATCTAACATAGCAGCTGTTACCACTTTATATTCGAGTTTTTTTTTATTATGCTCAAGCATAATAAATAAAAATTATTTACCCAAATTATACTGTTAACGTTTACAATCGCTGATTTTGTTTACCGTTAACTATAATCTCCTTCGTAGCACAAAAAAACAAGAACTGAAATTTAATTCAATTGCCGGAAGAAAACATTAAGAAGAAAAATTGACCTCGTATTCTTTACAGACGGTTTGCTGCAAACGTCGGATTTAAATGAATATTAAACCAGGAGGGAGGGATTAGTCCTGCATTAAATATGCGCCAGACTCGGCGGACATTTTATCCGAAATGGTAAATTGCAATATATAATGGTAGGTCTTAATAAAGTAAAGCTATGTAAAGGTTTCATCTGCAAAGCAATACATACTTCGACAAGATAAAGTGCATATTCTGCAAAATAAAAGAAACATACTGCAAAATTTGAATTAGAGAAAACGTGTTTTAAAAAAAGGCTGGTCGCAATCTAGCTCAAGTGATTGAATTTAGACATTGCAAGCGAATTAGATATTTAGTTTGTTTGGCCGGGCCACCAAACTAGATGGCGCCCAGGTCAAACGTTAAGGAATCCCTCTAAGGCTTGCCGCTTCCCCTAGAAAAGATTGTATTTCCAATTTTTAAAAATGTATAGCATTAAGTTTGGGTGTGGTTATTTGTGTTTTGACCACGTACTTCGTATTTATTTTGATTTAATTAGTTCTCATGATATTGGTATCACAAAGAAAATGGTCTAGTTTTAAATAATATTGATTAAAATATGTCTGCATTTGTTCATCAACTTGCCAAATATTGTATATAGTTCGAAATTACATTGATATAAGATCCCATATGATGAAAAATCTTTATGCTTAAACCAGCCTGTCGGGAAAAACTATCTTCTTCAATTCCAAGTAAAATTGCTTAATTTCTGAACTTTCAGAACTTTAAGGAGTATACTGGACACTCTCTTAGAAGAACGTCGGCCACTTTATTAGCGAACACTGGAGTTGATGTCTTAGCCCTCGAGCGACATGGCGGATGGAAATCTGCAACTATTGCGGAAAGTTATGTAGCGGAGTACGTCAACAATAAAAAGGAAGTTGCAAATAAAATTTTATACAATATAACGAAGCCAAAAGTCTCCTGCAGTACTTCAAGAGTAACAGAAACCTCGTTTAGAGATGGAAAAATTATGGAGTAAGAACATTTCATACAAATTGAGAAAAAACGAGAAAACATTTATCCAAATTTTGTAAATAATGTTCATAATTGTAATAATTGTACTATTAATATTCATATCACTTAATATTACTCAATTTTTATAAATCATTGTTTTTATATGGCATAAATTATTACCACCCAAGGGTGGTAAGTTGACTTACAACCCGTCGTCAAGGACAATCGATACCTTTTTGGTAATTGTTACTTACGTCCTTTAAAACAGTGTCAAAATGCGTTGTTTACAATATAGGGAGAAGAAAATAGTTATTAACACTACAAGGGAGGCAGGTGATACTTACCAGTTGAGGACATAGTTTGCGCTTGCAAAATAGTCCGAGACTGGTCAAGAATACTGCCTCCCGAGTTTTGTATTATATTTTTTCTACTCCAGTTCCCTCAAATAAAAAAAAAATGTTTTTTAATTTTATAATTTGAGCTATCCAACTGAAATACCCTGTATGTATGACAGGTTTCCTAGTGTTGACACGTTGATTGCTATGGAATTCATAATGAAACAAACGTTCTGTCAGTGTCAGTTTTTTAAGAAATCGAAAAAATGGATATCGATGCAGTTGCGAATGCAGCTTGCGCTGCTCTATTAATAATAATAATAATAATAACAAATTTTTATTAGTTCATTGAACTATTTAATTACAATTCAAATTTTAAATTTTTTCTTCTCTCTTGATAGATAGGTAATTACAATCTAGAAAGACTATTTTATTTGACTTTTTTACATAAAATTTGATTCTTTAATTTTTTTACAAATAGTTTTAAATTACACCTTTTAATTTCATTTCCTAACTTGTTATATTCTATAGCACCACTAAAAAATATTGATTTTTGAGTCGGTTTCAAATTTGTATGATCCAAAATAAAGTTATTTTTTCCTCTTGTTTCATGAATATGAACTTCATTAAATTTTGTCAAGAAATTTTCATAATATGGTGCTGTTATATTTAAATTTATTTTATGAATAAAAATCAAAATACGAAATAATAAAAAATTTTCTATATTCATCCATTGTAAACAATTTAGGTTATTAAAATTAAATTATTACCTTACAAATCGAAGGAACGGTACAATCGGTGTTACAAGGACTTCAAGGATTGGTGCAGTATTAATGCAAGTGATGAAAGAGTCACCGAGAATTCTATGCTGGCGTACTTTGTACTTCCCTAGGGAGGTAAGTATTTACTTACCTCCCTAGGGAGATAAAACGTACTAACCTCCCTCAAATCAGTATCAAAATGAAGTACTTACCGAGTAAGGAGTAGAAAAAATACGTTTATTTGGATAAGGTCGCCTAACCGCACATTTTTGCAACCTTATGCTGCGAACTTCTTACTGGTCACTGTATATATATACAAAGTTTGATTTAAAATCGATTAAGTAATCCATTGCTCTTCGCTTTCAGAATAAATTATTATTTAGATCTTCAGGATGTCGGATAAAATTCAAGCCAGTCTCGTCGCATATCTAATTCCAGATTATTACGATTCCCGCTTAATCCCGCATTTTTATCACTAAAGATACTCCATCCGCGTTGTTTCTTTTAGGGTTTTATTTTTACAATTCTATTTTAGGAATTTTTAACCTTTTATTTGTGGATTTTGACTTACTAATAATAACTGTAAAAATATGAAAGGGAGAGTCGGTTGTACGCCGTCTTTTAACAAATTAAACATTTTACGACATTATATCTCTCTTCTTCGGGAATAGTATATTACATAACAAGTGTTGAAAGTGGTAGTTTCCAAACGAGGAGGTAATTAGCACGAGGCGTCAGCCGAGTGCGGAAATTCTCCGAGTGTGAGAAAATCACTTTCACACGAGTAATGTACACAATTTTTCCTACGACCATACAATATAATCAAAAAGAGTTTAATTTGTTTTTAATAGTTTGTAGGTAGGTATCACCATTGTGTTAATCAAATTTTTTCAACACTAGAGTTGAAAAATTAATTTCAACTCTAGAGTTGAAGAAAATAAAAACAATGCCCACTTAACACATTTTAACTTACCTAGATTTAAATAAAAATAATAAACTTTTTCTCCTATTATCTTACGCACATCATACCTACTATCTATGTACAGTAAATAAATTTCGTTTCTGAACTTTAAGCTGTTTGCATTCTTTTAATAAAACAATAATATAGGTACCTACGAAAACAACATAACACAAAACTACAACACACCCTCAACATTTGCTCAACATTTCAACATTATAGAAAGATAGAGATGGAGTTAAATATCGATAGCGTTAATTATAAAAGTTATATCTTATTCGATTTGTTTTAAATATAGCTAAAATAATTACTTACATAAAGCGTATTCACTTGTCCCATATCCTTAAACATTGTATGGATATTTTTATCCGAGATAATGGCAAAATTATAAATCGGTATTTCCTAGGGTATTCTATTTCTGCTCTATAGCTGCCCCTTTTTTTTCTGTGGTTCAACTCAGTTGACATGTAAACATGACAGTTGGTGGGTTGCCTGACATATTATTATTTTTTCTTTTTGATAATATTATTTTTATCATAAATACTCTTAGGTTCGCAAAAATAACAAAAAAAAGGATTTTTTTTTATTTGCAGTAATGCCCTAGTGTACTTTACCCCATCCAGCACCCCAATTCATTCCACGTGTCCCGTAAGTTTGTTATTTTTAATAAATAGTTTTGTTATCAAATTGACACCTGTTTAAATTAAATATAGTGTGCTTTGTATTTCCACACTCGTGTTGAAATATTTTTTTCCTACGACCACCTACGAAAATGACAATAACAACATGGTTAACTTGGCTAGAAAGTGCCAAATATCACACGCGTGTTGTAAAAAAATATTTCAACACGAGTGTGGAAATACCAAGCACACTAAGATATTAAATTTAAACAGGTGTCAATTTGACGACAAAACTATATATTAAACATAACAAACTTACGGGACACGTGGAGTGAATTGGGGTGCTGGGTGGGGTAAAGTACACTAGGGCATTACTGCAAATTTTTCGTTATTTTTGGGAACCGAAGAGTACTTATTTATGATAAAAATAATATTATCAAAAAGGGAAAATAATAATATGTCAGGCAACCCACCAACTGTCATGTTTCATGTTTACATGTCAACTCACAGAAAAGTTCTGTTCTGTTCTGTTCGAGGATTGCGATGGCCTCTAGCTTTTCAGCCTCCAGCCAATTTTTATACTCACAGAAAAATAAAGGGTTTATGTCCACTGAGTTGAACCACAGAAAAAAAAAGGGGCAGCTATAGAGCAGAAATAGAATACCCTAGGAAATACCGATTTATAATTTTGCCATTATCTCGGATGTTTAATTATATTGGTGTAAGTGAAAGTGCTTTATGTAAGTAAATTTATTTTAGCAATATCAAAACAAATCGAATATAGACAGAACTTTTATAATTAGCAAGCTATCGATATTTAACTCCATCTCTATCTTTCAATAATGTTGAGGTTTAATAATGCGGTACATTAATTATCATAAAATAAAACTATAATAAAAAAAAAAAATTAATAAGTTAGTGAAGTGTCTAGTTAGGTTCTTACTCAGTTAATGATTGTACTGTCTACTAACCCCTAAATCCCTTCTTTTTAGTAAATGTCACTCCTATCCTATGTTGTAATTGTCAATACTAAACCCTTGACCCTTAAAATAGCAGCTAAGAAAAGGTCAAATACACAAATCCAGAGACTCATATTAAGCAGTCCAAACCGCATTGTACGCAAAGAAGAAAAGTCAGTGGTCGTAATATGGTACAGACCAGACAATATCACGATCACCCCTAATGTGCTGGCAAATTGCCCCCAGGGAGCAGAGCCATTAAGAACAAGACAATGTTGAGGTTATGTTTGTGTTTTGTTTTTGTATGTACATTTAGGTATATTATTGTTTTATTGAAAGAATGCAAGCAGCTAAAAAATCAGAAACGAAATGTATTCACTGTACATAGATACTAGGTATGATGTGCGTAAGCAAATAGGAGAAAAAGTTATTATTTTTATTTAAATCTAGGTAAGTTAAAATTTGTAAGTAGGCATTGTTTTTATTTTGTTTTAATATAGACGCTTCTGTTGGAATCCGCCTTGAAATTTGTTTTGCATTTATTGCGTTTGTACTTTGTCAATTTTTTTAACACAATGGTGTACAAACTATTAAAAACCAAACAAACTCTTTTTGATTATTTTGTATGGTCGTAGGAAAAATTGTGTTCATTACTCGTGTGAAAGTGATTTTCTCACACTCGGAGAATTTCCGCACTCGGCTGACGCCTCGTGCTAAATATCTCCTCGTTTGAAATTTGCCACTTTCAACACTTGTTATGTAATATACTATTTAACACGCGTATCATATTTAGCACTTTCTAGCCAAATTAACCGTGCTGTTATTGTCATTTTCGTAGGTGGTCGGAGGAAAAAATATTAACATAACTATTATAAACAAGAAACTCGGTTATGGTTCATTATTATAACTAGATAAAGGCAAGTTATAAGTTATAGCGCAATTTTTACATTCTCTGTGTTATCGTGTAAAGAAAATTGAGATACCTATATAAATTTTCAATTATCACACTACATTGATTCTAGCTCAGCAACAAATGGAGGAGAAGAGCATGGGTATTTGAGTGGAACGTGAAGTAAACAACATTTTTATACATCGTTATTGAAAAGTCCTTGTTTGTACCGAATCCGATTACTAAACGATCGACATCTCGCCAACCAAATTTTGATAAAGTTTAAATTATTTTTCAGATTGTAAGTTTCGGTGTGCTTTATCGAGTGGTAAAACTGACAATGCATTTAATGCCATGGTTACAGCATTGTTATCATTTTATCTATAAATAACGATATCGTCTTCAGCTTAGCTGCTTTCAAAATACCGTGCGAGCAAAAATTATTTTCATCAAAGAGGGCTTGGATTAAAAAACGTAGGGCTTGATTTAGATCACAATGATATGGGGACGATATATCTTACCAAATCTAGGTTAAAATTTTGTCAAATTCATATTATGACATGATATGCCAAACTAATGAGTAATAAAATAAGTAGACAAATACAAATTTATTTTTGTTGTTTACAAAATTAACAAAGAATATACAGAAAGAAAAAGAAAAATAATTAAATAAATTGCTGAAATTGGCCACGTCCATGCTCCAAGCATAAATTCACACGTCTCTTCATATTTTCGAAAGTGTTGACCAGCATCTATGGAGAAATGTTACCACATTCTTGGATAATCCTTTCTTGTAATTGTTCTAAATTTGCAACTGGTGTTTTAAAAATAGTGTTCTTTAAATGAGGAAAAACGCAGTAATCCATAACCGTAAAACAAGGTGATCTAGGTGGGAATTCAATGTCTGATCGAAAACTGATCAATCTGTCGTCGAAAAAATTGCGTAAGTAGTTAATAGTTTCGGCGGCTGTATGGGCGGTTGCACCCTCCTGTTGAAAATATCCAAAACGTAGTTCGTCGTCAAGTAATTGCTCCACAAATGGATTTTAAATATTGTCTCTATACCGCTGTGCTGTAACTGTCTCATGGAAAAAAATAAGACCAACAATTCTTCTTCGGAAAACAGCTAACCAGACACCAATTTTTGAGGGTGCAATGTGCACTCTATAAAAAAATGGGGATTTTTACTACTCCACATGCGTGTATTCTAAATATTCTCATAACCGGAGAGGTGGAACCAGGCTTCGTCCGCTGTCTGAAAGGATGTTTATTGTTTGGTCGTGGTAGCACTTTTTACGATTCTGTACGCATGCTTGTATGAACTTCTGCTTAGTATACTGTGGCGTAATTTCCCAGATGGCGGCACCATCTCTAGTTTGCGTTTGGTTATGCCAGTCAACACTGTCGATTAATTTTTAAGGCGAAAAAGATTTTAAAAAGCAATCTGTTCTTTCAAAACGTTTTCCGACCTTTTGTAAATTTTAATCCTGTAAAACTGTCAAAATAAAACGGATTATTACCCCCTTACACCAGAATAACCCTATTTGTTAAAGCAACACATTTCCATAAGCAACAAGCGGCGACACTAATTTTTCAGCTTAGGAGAAATCCGACAAATTATTTTTATTCGTGGGGGACTAAAAATCCTATACGCAAATAATATATATTACGGCATTTTCGAGATTTGTTATTTTGAGGAAAAGCAGTTTGAATATATTATCGCTATTATGTTGTTTGCAATAAGCAGAATACAACATGAGTTTTTGTATTTTGAATATTTCTGTAATGCGTTTATCATTTATAGTCCTATAATAGATGGCAGATGTCTTTTATAAAAGCTATTAAAATGTATTGACAACATCGTTTGTAGGAGAGAGGCGGTGGAAAGCTATGTGGGGCAGGGAGTAGGGGTAACCGTGGATTTATCTTTGAATGTGAACTTGCTACTACAGTTCACCTACAAATAACCTAAACCTTAACTCACCTAAGAAAATTAACTGCAGAAATATTATTTGCCGAATTTTCGCATACTTGCGCGACTTATCGAATGTAATACCACAAGATGTTTCGGGATTACCGAATAATACTTTTACCTGACAGGAAACGTGTCACCCAGCAACACCGCGACTCCGAAGGAGGAGTGGTGTTGCTGATGGTAACTCGTTGAGTGCCAGGTAAAAGGTATTAGGTGATCCCAAAACATCGAGTGGTATTCAAAAGATTATATAACCAACCATAATTTGAATAATTATTCATTTTTATTATTATTGATAACAAAGTTACAATTATTATAATAAATAACAACGAAACACTTTTTAAAATTATGTCACAATTAAATATTTGATTATGTGTTATAATTTATCCAATGTCAGTGTGATGACATTCCAATCATTCCATACGGCGGTAAACGTCGGTCTCTTTGAGACTGTTTACCGCCGTATGGAATGTCATCACACTGACTTTGGAATAACAATACCATGACAGTAACAATCGTTCCACCAAAAGCGATAGTCCTAAAGGCTTATCACTTATTAAGCCTCTCGAGCTATATGGGAATTATGTACATTGAGTTGTATAATCTTAATTATTCTCCAAAAAAAACACAAAAGCTAAAAACACAGCAATTATTACACAAAACCGATAAACTGAATAAAAATTTCAAATCGCTGTCAAAAAAATACCAAACGGAAATAGGGATGTTCGATATAAATCGATGCATCGAAAACTTCGATATTTTTAATGCGACACATCGTTTTTAAGCGATGCATCGACACCATTTGATATTTGTCGATATGTTAGGTTAGGTTAGGTTAGGTTAGAGTGGCAGACCTCTGGCATTGACCAAACAGTCACACGTAGTTCTATAGGACCGTTGTGGTACCACACGTGTTCCGCGGAACCTATCCGCATCAGCTTCCTGATGGTTAACGCGACGTCACATAGATCGTAAAAGAATCTTGACAGCTTCTTCAAACCAGCCACTGCTGTTAATAAACTTCGTGAGTCGACCCAGTTGCAGGCTGCTCACTCCCTCCAGATCATTAAAAAATGGTTCGCCCAGTGCATTGAACCTTCATCTCGCGAGGCCGGGGCATTCACACAAGAAATGCTGAATACTTTCCTCTTCTTCTTCATCTCTGCAACTTCTACAGAAGTCGTTAGTTGGTATTTGCATACGTTCAGCGTGTCTACCGAACAGGCAATGTCCGGTGACTACGGCAGTGATGTTTCTTAGATCCTTCCGACTGTGTTGTAATAGCACTGCGGTTTTCCTGCCGTAAAGTAGGGGGCCACAATTGCCTGGAGATGCTACAAGTTGCCAGCTCTGTCCATCTGCTTTGTGCAAGTTGTTAAGCTATTTGATATATATCCTCTTTGACTGATACCAGTGGTCTAGCCACAGTATTCTCTGCAAGTTCGGCAGACATGCTTGCGCCCTCCCTGGCGAGCGCATCAGCAGTCTCGTTGCCATATATTTGTCGATGAATCGATATATTTTATTCGATGTATTAGGCCTTAATTTTATTCGTAAAATAGTTATTGTGCCGTTGCCTCTCGATCTTAATTATACCTTTGGTTTCAGTTAAGGTGTGAGCTTAGAATAATTATATTTGTGATTTGTTTTGTAATTCTAATTCTATTACACTCCTCTTCTCTTCTCTCTCTAAACTTCTTTTATCTCTTTCTATTTCTCTTAATTTTTTATATACTCTCTCTCTCTATGGTGATGTAACTCATTCTCGAATTTACCTTCTCATATCTATCTCATTTCTTTAATATATCATCTCTATTTTAGTATTCTTTTAAATTGCCTTATTTTTAATTTCTTTACAAAACTGATCACCAGAGAAACAGAAGATTTCAGAGAGATAAAGTATTTTAGAACATTCCGTGTAACTTTTAGTCCGGAATAACTAGCACACAACATCGATGTTTTCCTTGATACATTTTCTGTAGACATCCCTAAACGGAAATGAATGAAACAACGTCATCATGGCATCAGGCTAATGTCGTTGCGGTCACATCTTTACAAGCGGATGTTTTAATGCTGCGTTGCCATACTGCAGATTTTTTATAAAGCTTTAGAAAAAGCTTTAAAGTTTCCACATCATGTTAATACTTTTAACAGCGTTAGTTTGGTGAACAGTGTTGATTTACTTCAGAAAGAAATACGATTTTGTCAATATGTTCATTAGGTAGGTATAGTGTTTCTCAGGTTAATTTAATGACATAAAAAAGTATTAAACTCCCAACCATAGGCGTCGCCAACCAAATAATTAAAATGCGTATTGTTTTAATTTTTTAAGATGATAATAATAGATATAAATAAAGCAACTTTAACATAAAAAGGCATTAAACTCCTAATCATAGGCGTCGTATCTCCAAATAATGCATAGCGTATATATTGTTTTAAATTTTTAAAATGATAATACAATATAAATAAAACAATTTTAATAGTTGTAAACGAACATTATTGATTTAAAATGCTGTAAAAATTATTAAATTGATGGAATCATTACAATTTTCAGAAGTAGAATCGTTGTCAGGTTGGATCACTATTGGTGCTATATAGGCGATAAAACAGGGATATTCCATTTCTACAGTAATATGAGCTTCGCAATTTTTCCATCCATCGCTACTCATGTCGTTAATTACCTGCCGAATATTATCAAAGGCAGCTGCGCTTAAAATTAAAATAATACGTTGACATTGAACATGTAAATCTTTGTTTCTCAATTCCGGACTTGTTGCGCTCTCAAAGGCCGACTCCACCGAACATGTTGGCACCAATAAAATTCACCTTGATCTGTTGTTTAAAATGATCGCAAAAAGCCATTGCTGATAATAAAATGTACCAAGTAAAAACGTATCTGTCCAAAGCCACACAGTAATAAACCTAAATTAAATACGTAAATTATATCAAATATGTTAAATCACCTACTCCACTGTCCTTTTTCTTAAGAAACTATTAATACCTGGCATGACAGTG
This sequence comes from Polydrusus pterygomalis, assembly GCA_963969555.1. NCBI lineage: Eukaryota > Metazoa > Arthropoda > Insecta > Coleoptera > Curculionidae > Polydrusus > Polydrusus pterygomalis. Next base: position 18,052,998 of record OZ018383.1, read on the forward strand.
ATGATGGCTCAATTATCTTTTAGCAGGTAGATAAGAAATATCGTGATTCGCTGAAAATATTCCGCCTTTCTTGTCTAGAACATATAAATTTCCAATTGCGTTTGTCTTAGTATCATTCACAGATTGGGAGACAGTATTCGAGAAGTGCATAAATTATGCACGATTGCCAGTTCAACAAAATTTTCGGGTTTGGTAATATAATATATAAGTAGTAGACGAAAAACAATTGTTTGTTAATTAGTTGTTTTTTAACAATGAAACCCTTTTTTATTTTAATTTTAATTCTTTTTTTCTAAATAATATTTCTTAAGGACTAAAAAACCTATAATAATATTAATGTTCTTCTTTCTTTCACACTCAAAACTTCTTAGTTTAGAGTATATTTATTTTGTTAACTAGCTTTCAAAGAGAGTTACTGACTAACAATAATTGAATAATGACATAAAAAGAACATTTTTAATAAAAAGAACTTAAAGAATTTAAAAAAATAGATATGACAACCCTGGTTATGAGGTCAGTCTCTTTGAAGCCTGTTAAACGCTTTTTTATGTCATCAAACTGAGTTCGGATAAATTATACCAGATCATTGTTTATAGTAGTAAAACTGAAAGTTTGTTAAGTGAATGTAAATCCAAGACATCACCAAATGTTGCAGCAAAAAAGTTGTAATATATTTTTCTTACGAAAATATATTACAGACAGCCGTTTCCTGAACTCAATTTCCTTATGACGCAGACTAGGTCGTAAATCTCACAGTTAATATTTGTATTTTGCCTCAGATTCACTCTGTCATCACTTTTAAAAAATCCCCCAGACATCTCTATCTATATATTCCTTTCGCATCTCTTATTTCTATTTATCCTGACATTATCAATTAAAGGTTTACGCTGCCGTCTATCTGGATACTTGGATACTGCAGTGAAGCTTCCATTTTGTTGTATTTTCGGATCGGAACACGTTAAGGTGTCATAAAGAGGATAAGAGATATAAGATAATACGATTATACGTTTTTAGGGAAAAGGATTAGTACGAGAGAAATATTGCAAGAAGTTGATAGATCTTAATCGAAAGATACTTTAATGACGATTAACGATTCTTGCATCTGAAGCCTGGCTTGTTTGACAGGTAACGAATAAGAGTATTCTCAGTTTGCAACACGAGCACAAATCCTTGGCTTTTCCAGTGTCGTTCAGATCCTTATTGTCAACATCCTTTACAATCGCACCAGGCCCAGGTTCATCGACATTCGTGGTAAAAAAAACACCTTCATGACTAATACCATCTCAAAACTTCAAAATCGCGAAATAAAAAGTAATACAGAAACGAAAGAGGAGCAAGGATTTCTTACAATACCTTATGTCAATGGGATTTCTGAACAGATTAAAAGGATAGCCAAAAACTATAATATCAAAATAGCTTTTAAATCCGGAAATACGCTTAGAAGTTTTCTTACAAAAGTAAAACTCCCCGTAATGACAACACAAAAAATTGTATATATCAAATCCCTTGCGAGTTTGGCAAATCGTACATTGGAGAAACAAAAAGACCTATTCCCGTACGAGTTAAAGAGTATCTAAAACATACGCAAAGAGGTGAAACTTTGAGATCGTATATAACGAAACATGTATGGACCAAGCAACATAATATACAGTAGTCAGAAGCCAAGATTTTGGGCACGAAACGACACTGGAGAAACGAAAATTCAAAGAAGCAGCTTTCAGGAATCAAAATACCCATATATTTAGTAAACCAAGTACAGATATCCTCAATATCTGGAAGCCTCTTTTTCTCCAAAACCAACAGCTCAAACTTTACACTCCAATAAGCACGTAGGCGGAGCCATCAGGCTTCATTGCATATGGATAGTCTTTAAGACAGTAGCCTTAGAATTATAATTTAGTTTACACTTAAAAACGGTTGGAAAACTAACCAAACATTGTGTTAAGTAACAAAATAAAGACAATGAAAGTCCGACAAGGTATTTTTTTTAATATTACTTCATTGTCTACCATCTTCAAACAAAGTATCTAGGTATTTGAAAATATCTGATTTATTAGTTATACTGGTCCGAACATATCTTGAGAGCATACAAAATAAGAACGATACAGAGGGAGTCGAGACTGTTTAAAACCACCATTTCATGTAAGATTAATAGATAGAATAATTTCAGAGACAATTACACTTAGACCGCCAGCGATTTTTCTAATTGAATTCTTTATACTTTCTTCTTAGCACCCATAAAAATGGGTATGGTATCTGCAATGGCAGTTAAAGTTTTCTTTTATGGGTAATTCCAATGCATTTAGCCATTTTGTGGATAAGTACTACAGTATTAGTTTTTCGATAGGCTTTCATTAATCAACTAGGCAGATTTAAAGTTCTTGTACGTCGGCAAAGAGTTAATTCTCCAGTTCTAATCCTTTGATCTAAATACGTATAATCATTTTAGCCCTTTGTAACACGTATCCGCGTCCAAAGCCGTAATTACAATTAGACCAAAGCTTTATTTGTAGGATTTAAACAGACAGAGGCAAGCCCGTAATATGTTATTTCGAGATGCATTAAAATATAAAATTGTAGGATACGAAATATTTAGAATAGTAGTTTAGTAACTTTAGGTTCTTTTTCACACCACGTACAATCGTATTTCACGAAAATGTTGATGATTACCAGTGCTTTTGCTACTGTTTTCTACTTATTGATTGGCAAATTACCATTTTTTCTTTTTATTTCTTGAAATAGGTAGTTGATTGGATTAAATTCATTTGTATTTTTACGTTATAATATATTACGAATTTGACGACACGTCTATGGCCTTATTAAATATTTCTTTAGAAAAATGACACGTTAATATATAAAGGTTCGCCACCCCTGTACTATTATGTACCTACATATTTTTTGCAAAAATAATATTATTATATGTGACTATCTTCACGAGAGGTAAAATAATAGAACTATATATTGATATAAACATAATCTCAAAACATTTTGATAGGCTCTGGAAATTTCGAATTGATTCATATGATCGGTGACCTTTGGACCCGCATGATAAGACCAGATTTGACTATAGTAGTATTTAATAAAGCGGGGGACCAAAATAAATCTTTAACACATTTTATTTCCACTCTTCTCATTCACATACAGGAGATATTATTTATCTAGATGGGTTCAAAAAGACGTAATTAATCCATTTCAACTTCTACATCACAGTTAATTCTCTTGAAAAAAGTCATTATAAAAGAAGACTATTGGTGTTTATCCAAACGAAAATCTAAAAACAGGGACAGAATGGAACTATAACCTCCAAAACCATTAACCCTTAACTGGTATCGTCATTTTAATAGTCGTGACTGGTATCGTCGGGTCAATTCTGACCCAACATTTTTTTTAAATTTATAAGAAAATGGACTAAATCAAATTGAAGTTCTTATATATTTATTATTATATCCTTATGTAAGAGCATTTTTTAAACAAAGAGCTGGCTGCAAAAGTTTAACATAAAAATGTATCGTGCAAAAGTAAAAAACTGTATATTTCTTATATAAAAATGTACTGATCTATAATAATGTACTAAAACTAAAAATGTAAATAATTCAAAAAAATTTTTTTTGTTAGTTCAAAGAAAGTGCTGTTCTTTCAAATAGTTAAAGACTTATTGATATAAAATCAAAAACAAAAAAATGTGCAAGGACCTTTTAAGACATTAGATTAGACACTAGAACCGCCGACTTAGAGTGCTATTAATCGACTGCCACTCAACAACTTAACAGGCTGACGCATCTGCGTGTTTTAGGAGAACTCCCGATAGCTGTGATTATTTCGCGCTTATTTGGAAAAAATACGATGGGAAATTTATCAGCTCTGGTCCAAAGTGACCCGACGATACCAGTTAAGGGTTAAAGCAAATAACTGATCTGATTTTGGTGATTCTGCAATTTCCAAGGTTTACTTGGGATCACTTTGACGGTAGTGGGGGAACAATGATCATTTGCCACTCGAACACAGGTCAGATCAGTTAGATCGATCCGGATCGATCTAAACTAGCGAATCGAACACGACTCTAGTCTCGGACTAATTGGTGCAGAACTACTTAGTTTTCCTTTGTGTTCTTGGCATTTATTTTACCAATAATAACGTTGAGTACATCCTAATATACATGAAATTATATTACTAATATGAAAGCTTCAGACCGACACGTATGTGCTTAATTTTGATATTTAATTTACTTGCAGTAATTTCAAGTAATTGCGTCACGGTTCGTTGGACATCGTATGTCAGTAGTCGGTCATCATATTCAAATTGAATCATACACGTTATTAGATTCGACTTGAATATATGCACGGGTAAGTTTTAACCGCAAATTAAATTTTGCTTAGCGTTATTCCACAGAAATAGCGTTCAATTTTATTCTGAAATTTCAACACGCCGGGAAACTTTATTTAATTACTTCTGCATAGAATATTTTCAGTATATTGCTACTGGCTTTTTTAGAAATTCATTAAACGCGTGTAAAATTCTCTTGATAAATACGACTGACTTTAGTTTAATAATAATAATAAATATTATGTGGTTTATATTATTAGATTTTAATAGAAAATGTAAGAAAGTTATACTAAACTGGAAATTTAATAATTACTTTGTCTTTCATTAGGTTTATAATACATTTCCAATAAGTAAAGATGCTTTTACATTTACCGTTCAAAAAATACCATCACAAGTAGTTACGTTACCACAGACTTATAACTTTAAATCCGTACAGCTTATTTCGTGCGTAAACAAAAGTTACGTTTTATGGGTACAAAAATACATTGGTATAATTTATCCAAACTCAGTTTGATGACATAAAAAAGCGACCAGGGGGCTTCAAAGAGACCGACCTCACAACCAGGGTTGTCAGATCTTTCTTCTTCAATTCTTTAAGTTTTTTTTTTATTTAAAATGTACTTTTTATATCAGTATTCAATTATTGTTAGTCAGTAACTCTCTTTGAAAGCTAGTTTGCAAATATACTTTAAACCGAGGAGTTTTGAGTGTGACAAAAAAAATAACAGGCCATTTATTGGTATAATAATACATTCTTTAGTCCTTACGAAACATTATAACTAAAATCAAAATTAAAAGTGTTTTCAGTGTTAAAAAACAACTAATTAACAAATCCTTGTTTCACCTATGCTAATATATTGTATTCACAAACCCGACAATTTAAAAGAACTGGCAAGCGCACATAATTTATCCACGTTGCCACGGAGACAAGCGCCAATGGCGCTGTCTCGGACAGTCTGTGAATAATACTAAGATAAACGTTATTGCAAATTTATATGTCCTGGACAAGAAAGGCGGAATATTTTTAGCGAATGAAGATATTTCTATCTACCTGCTAAAAGATAATTAAGCCATCATTACTCTCGCCTTAGTTATTTAATAGTTTACGACAGTGGAGTAGGTGGTTTAACATATTTGCTGTAATTTACGTATTTAATTTTGGGTTATAACTGTGTACTGTGCGTAACGTTTTTTTTTACTTAATATATTTTATTAAGTTGTGGCTTTAAACAAATTAGACAATCGAATGGGTATAATTCCTCCGTCTACTTCGGTAATTGTTATGGACAATGCGTCATATCATTCGAGCATATTAAATAAAATACCTAACATGAGCACTAAGAAAGAGGACATTCTAAAGTTTATGAGAAATAAAAATATGGATATTCCTGAAAGGATTATTCTAATGAAAAAGGAATTAATAAAAATCATCAAAAGGAGGAACTCTAAAAATGAATACGTAATTGATACTATTTGCACAAGGCGAAAAAAAAGTAGAAAAGGAGTATCCTATTTTATCGCCTATAGCGCCAATAGTGATCCAACCTGAAAACGATTCTCCTTCTGAATATTCTGATGATTCCAGCAATTAAATTGTTACTGCATTTTAAATCAATAAAGTTTGTTTAAAACGTGTTACCTAATAAAGTTGCTTTATTTATAATATTATTATCATATTAAAAATTAAAACAATACCCTATGCATTTTAATTATTTGGTTGGCGATGCCTATGGTTAGGAGTTTAATACTTTTTTATGTCAATAAATTAACCTGAGAAACACTATACGCACTATAGACATTTACCTTTAGATTAGCAAACAATAATCACAAAAGTGGCAAATTTATGGCCTTGCGCATGTAAACAAAGCTAGACACTTTTAGTCATGCGCACTGCAACATTATCATTTGACGAATGTATAGATTTTGCTATTTTCTTATAAAAAAAATGTTCGAAAATTAGATATAGGGAAATTATTTTGTAACATGTTTTGTTTCATACGTCTTTGGGCTTCCCCTTTACTGTCCCCCACCCCCACCCATCTTTCGGGCCGCCCTTGTTAGTAATCGAAAGTTTGTACACAGTTTTTCTGCTCAGAAGTTTGAGCAACAAATTTAATTTTAGTCAGCCTTGTTTAATAGAAATTCCTTGTATTCTGGGTTGTAAAACTTTATTTAATAAATTAGGCATTGAAAACTTTAGGTTTATTACTATCAATATATTCAAGTTAAATTAGTCCATGGACTAGTTAAAGGGTTAATTTTGTTAATGGATCCTAATTATATGCCCTCTTTAAGGTCAAATAGCCTATAATAGGGATTTGGGTACTTCCCACTTCTGATTACTTCGTTTTAAGATTTAACGCTGTATTTGATCATTAAAAAAAGAGAATTGTTTTGCTTTTTGTTGTAATGTAATTATTTTCGTTACCTTTGGCATTTAGATAATGTTAAAACGATCTATGATGATATATTTCCTAGACAAACTTAGGGATGACCTAAATATAAGTGTAAATATTTGTGTATTAAAGCATATTGTTTGTCTAGCCCGTCCTTAGGGTTGATGGGAAAATAACTCATCCCAACAACTATATCAAAATTATGCTCATGTTGTTGGGTGTTATATAAATTTCAGGTAAACTCAATTAAAGCAAAAACAGAAAACCGGCGCCAATATGTAATTCAAAATATTACTTAAAGTTAAATTACACAGTAAAAACATTTTCTATCTCACAAGAACCAGTCAGTAACTTGTGACAACTTTGTTTACAAATATAACAAACCAGCACATTATTATTATAGATCACTGCTCATAATTTGTTTGATAAATTCTTAATTTTTAAATATGCTTTAAGATAGACAATACCTATAATAAATACTTATTTCTTATACTTGATGACAGCCTAGCGTAGCGAAAATGTTTATTCCTCGCAATAGAAAGATACCTGGGTCGAACCCGTGCAGTTTTGGAGCCTGGAGGACTTATTTAGTTCGCTGACCAGGCCACCACATAGTCGAAATTTTAATTCCTCTCGCAAGACGGATTCCAAGTCACGTGACACTGACAATAATAATTCTGGTCTATTAAATTTTTATAAGTTGGCATGAATTCCAGAACCGGACTTTAAAATTTTACATGTGATACCTTCTAAAACAATTGATGCAATCATCGGTTCTACCGCTTTAATATTGCCAAATAATAATAATGATAATAATTTTGAAAGTTTTGTTTAGTAAATATATTATAATTTAGGGTAGGTAATAATAAAATAAATATGAGTTTTTATATGGTTTAAAAATAAAGTGTCAAAATAGATTTAAAAACTATATAATATTATAATTATCCAAACCTTAAAAATACTAAATTAACTGAAACGCAACTTTAAATAGGACTCTGTCACTCATATTTACAACAGATTTTTTTTGTTTTATTTGTTTAGATTATACCTATAGGTAAAACATTATACCTACAGTTGAATATAAACTAATAATTGAATTTAGTTAGATATTGCATTTACTGTCAAGGAAATCACCATATACGACTTACGTAAGGTACGTAGACCCAAATATGGTTTTTATAGAATTTGTTGGCTATGATCCGGTTACATTTCTAAACTTGTATGGGGGCTAACCTAATGTTAAATACTTTATTTTATTGCCATGCAAACAATAATAATAGTAATATCCAATAATTATTTCACTTATGTAAGGTATGTAGACCCAGAAATTTAAAGGTTAATAATATGGAAAGCTGTTTTTTTTAGACTATACGGTAGTGCCAGAGGTGTAGGTAGGGGAGAGTTGGACAAAATCGAATATCAGTTCGATAGATAGCAATAGACATTTGGCAGAACTAGGCGGTACCCGGTTTTGTCCAACCCTCCCCTACCAACCTAAGTCAGAGAAATAATTTCTACTTATTTTTCTTGAAACAGAAAAGGATGCCTAGATAATGCAAAATGCAAAAATTATACATTAGAAACCTAACCTTTACTAACAAACATTTTAAGAACAAAAATTTCACCAAACTATCTTTTCGACAAAAACGGCGTTCCGATGAAATGAAACCTAATACTTATTAATGAAATCAACTAACGTGCAAAGCACACAATAATATATGATCCCTAATAAAAAAGAACTAAAAAATTTTAACCTGTACATTTTTGGTCGAATGAATAATAACTGGCCGCACAAAAATAATTGAAATTCAATGAAAGTAAAAATAAAAGGCACCATAACCACTAAATATTTTGAAAACGTAATTAAATGTAACAAAAAGCACAAAAACGCAATTCATAACTGCTCGGTGTTTAAGCTGATTTTTGAGATGGTTCATTCGTAAGAAAGAAAAATTAAAATTATTTTATGTAACGCGAAATAAACGATCCTTTTATTAACCCAGGAATCGCCATGCGTTGTCCACGCCGCGCTGGCAACGCTAATTGATCTTTTTTTCTTATTACCAGCATCTAAACATATTATTTTTTTTCTCATGCTCACTTTAAAGGATTATTAACGGAGTGACAGGGTGTTAAAGTTAAATTTTATTTGCAGTTTTAAAATACAATAAATTAAACATTTAAATCAAAGGTTCAAATTGACGTCATTCCTCTTCAATACATAAATTAATTATTTTTAAAAAATTCCGACGAACTCCATGGAATATTATTTTCTTTGCTAATGCTATGTTTAAGGTTAAAAATAAATTAAAATGATTTCGTATTAATCACATGCAAGCAATGTAATTTTAGCGTTTTTCTCGAAAACTGTTAGATTTATCGAAACAAAAGTAGTACACCTTTTTCATGTCAAAAGGTTAGGAGAATAAAAATATTTAGTCAAAATGCGCATACAATGTAGGACAAAGAAGTTGATACCATTCAAATGCACAGTAACTTGGAGTATGCCTACAAAATATTTATAAAATATATATTTCCAAATATTCTTACAATGTGTTATTTCTTTAGTCCAGCTGACAACAATTACATCAAAGCATCTGAATTAGGTTAACACGTAGACAATCGCTTTATAAACTATTCAACTATGGCCAGAGTGTAACATCAACTTGTACAGCTTTGATAGTTCAGCTTTTAGCTTGAAGCCTTTGTCATTCTCGAGAAACAATAACTGTCTCCTTTGATAGTCTTTTAACCGGTTATTTAGTTTGAGTTTCATATTAGAGTTTGCTTTTGGCCGCAAACTTAATGTTCTGTCTGGGCGCGCATTGTGATTTATATTGTAAATCTGACTAGTTATAAATTGACACACGTTTTGTTATACGGCGTTATGATAAAAAAAAACCGATCATTCTTTTATACAGGGTGCTGATAAGGTCTGGAATAATCGATTTTTCTTGAAAACGCAAAAGTTTTTCGAAAAACGCTCGGACCCGTCGATTTTTATTTCGAGGGGGACATCTTTTCCGTATATTGTCAATCTTGTTACTTTAAGCCCCTAGGAGGGAGGGGGGGTAAGATCTAAATCTTAAATAAATACCCCTATTTTATATAATTTTTTTGGATTCTGCATAAAATTCTGAACATTTTTTAATAAAATCATTATTAGTCTATACTTAACAGTTTTCGAGATATTTACTCTTGAAAAATGAAATTTTTGAACTTTGACAGCGTCTAGCTTTCTAACTGTACGTCTTAGAGCAAAACGGCTTACATGTCCCTATCTTGGATTTTTATTATCTTTCCAACAGTGTCAATTTCCGGTTAAACCGGAAGTACTATATTTTTTACATCCGGTTTAACCGAAACTTCACACTATTGGAAAGATAATAAAGATCGAAGATAGGGACATGTAAGCCGTTTTGCTCTAAGACGTACAGTTAGAAACCTAGACGCTGTTAAATTTCAAAAATGTAATTTTTCAAGAGTCAATATCTCGAAAACTGGTAAGTATAGACTAATAACGCTTTTATTAAAAAATGTTAAGACTTTTCTGCAGAATCCAAAAAAAATTATATAAAATGGGGGTATCCATTTAAGATTTAGATTTCCCCTCCCCCCTCCCCCCTCCCTTCTAGGGGCTTGAAGTAACAAGATGGACAATATACGTAAAAGATGTCCGCCTCGAAATAAAAATCGACGGGTCCGAGCGTTTTTCGATAAACTTTTGCGTTTTCAAGAAAAATTGATTATTCCAGACTTTATCAGCACCCTGTATAGAATACTGCCACTTTAATCAAGATTTTTTTAATAAAACATATTCTGCCTGGCTAAGCAAGAAGGTCGTATCTGCACCTTTCATATTTTCAAGAAAAACGTGTTTTTATAAAGTTTGTAAATAGAGTCAACTGACCATTTCAAGACGATGTAGCTTCATCTGAAACAGTTATTCTTTGGACAATCATTTTAACTGATAAAATGAATTACTGTGTGCAGCAAGAAATATCCAAATTTTAATGAAACATATTCTGCCGTGCTAAGCAAGAAAGTTGTATCTGCACTTTTCATATTATCGAGAAAAACGTGTTTTTATAAAATTTGTAAATAGAGTCAACTGACCATTTCAAGACGATGCAGCTTCATCTGAAACACTAATTCTTTGGAGAATCATTTTAACTGATAAAATGAATTACTGTGTGCAGCAAGAAATATCCAAATTTTAATGAAACCTATTCTGCCATGCTAAGCAAGAAGGTCGTATCTGCACTTTTCATATTATCGAGAAAAACGTGTTTTTATAAAATTTGTAAATAGAGTCAACTGACCATTTCAAGACGATGTAGCTTCATCTGAAACACTAATTCTTTCGACAATCATTTTAACTGATAAAATGAATTACTGTGTGCAGCAAGAAATATCCAAATTTTAATGAAACATATTCTGCCGTGCTAAGCAAGAAGGTCGTATCTGCACTTTTCATATTATCGAGAAAAACGTGTTTTTATAAAATTTGTAAATAGAGTCAACTGACCATTTCAAGACGATGTAGCTTCATCTGAAACACTAATTCTTTCGACAATCATTTTAACTGATAAAATGAATTACTGTGTGCAGCAAGAAATATCCAAATTTTAATGAAACATATTCTGCCGTGCTAAGCAAGAAGGTCGTATCTGCACTTTTCATATTATCGAGAAAAACGTGTTTTTATAAATTTTGTAAATAGAGTCAACTGACCATTTCAAGACGATGTAGCTTCATCTGAAACAGTTATTCTTTGGACAATCATTTTAACTGATAAAATGAATTACTGTGTGCAGCAAGAAATATCCAAATTTTAATGAAACATATTCTGCCGTGCTAAGCAAGAAAGTCGTATCTGCACTTTTCATATTATCGAGAAAAACGTGTTTTTATAAAATTTGTAAATAGAGTCAACTGACCATTTCAAGACGATGTAGCTTCATCTGAAACACTAATTCTTTGGACAATCATTTTAACTGATAAAATGAATTACTGTGTGCAGCAAGAAATATCCAAATTTTAATGAAACATATTCTGCCTTGCTAAGCAAGAAGGTCGTATCTGCACTTTTCATATTATCGAGAAAAACGTGTTTTTATAAAATTTGTAAATAGAGTCAACTGACCATTTCAAGACGATGTAGCTTCATCTGAAACACTAATTCTTTGGACAATCATTTTAACTGATAAAATGAATTACTGTGTGCAGCAAGAAATATCCAAATTTTAATGAAACATATTCTGCCTTGCTAAGCAAGAAGGTCGTATCTGCACTTTTCATATTATCGAGAAAAACGTGTTTTTATAAAATTTGTAAATAGAGTCAACTGACCATTTCAAGACGATGTAGCTTCATCTGAAACACTAATTCTTTGGACAATCATTTTAACTGATAAAATGAATTACTGTGTGCAGCAAGAAATATCCAAATTTTAATGAAACATATTCTGCCTTGCTAAGCAAGAAAGTCGTATCTGCACTTTTCATATTATCGAGAAAAACGTGTTTTTATAAAATTTGTAAATAGAGTCAACTGACCATTTCAAGACGATGTAGCTTCATCTGAAACACTAATTCTTTGGACAATCATTTTAACTGATAAAATGAATTACTGTGTGCAGCAAGAAATATCCAAATTTTAATGAAACATATTCTGCCTTGCTAAGCAAGAAGGTCGTATCTGCACTTTTCATATTATCGAGAAAAACGTGTTTTTATAAAATTTGTAAATAGAGTCAACTGACCATTTCAAGACGATGTAGCTTCATCTGAAACACTAATTCTTTGGACAATCATTTTAACTGATAAAATGAATTACTATGTGCAGCAAGAAATATCCAAATTTTAATGAAACATATTCTGCCGTGCTAAGCAAGAAGGTCGTATCTGCACTTTTCATATTATCGAGAAAAACGTGTTTTTATAAATTTTGTAAATAGAGTCAACTGACCATTTCAAGACGATGTAGCTTCATCTGAAACAGTTATTCTTTGGACAATCATTTTAACTGATAAAATGAATTACTGTGTGCAGCAAGAAATATCCAAATTTTAATGAAACATATTCTGCCGTGCTAAGCAAGAAGGTCGTATCTGCACTTTTCATATTATCGAGAAAAACGTGTTTTTATAAATTTTGTAAATAGAGTCAACTGACCATTTCAAGACGATGTAGCTTCATCTGAAACAGTTATTCTTTGGACAATCATTTTAACTGATAAAATGAATTACTGTGTGCAGCAAGAAATATCCAAATTTTAATGAAACATATTCTGCCGTGCTAAGCAAGAAGGTCGTATCTGCACTTTTCATATTATCGAGAAAAACGTGTTTTTATAAATTTTGTAAATAGAGTCAACTGACCATTTCAAGACGATGTAGCTTCATCTGAAACAGTTATTCTTTGGACAATCATTTTAACTGATAAAATGAATTACTGTGTGCAGCAAGAAATATCCAAATTTTAATGAAACATATTCTGCCGTGCTAAGCAAGAAAGTCGTATCTGCACTTTTCATATTATCGAGAAAAACGTGTTTTTATAAAATTTGTAAATAGAGTCAACTGACCATTTCAAGACGATGTAGCTTCATCTGAAACACTAATTCTTTGGACAATCATTTTAACTGATAAAATGAATTACTGTGTGCAGCAAGAAATATCCAAATTTTAATGAAACATATTCTGCCTTGCTAAGCAAGAAGGTCGTATCTGCACTTTTCATATTATCGAGAAAAACGTGTTTTTATAAAATTTGTAAATAGAGTCAACTGACCATTTCAAGACGATGTAGCTTCATCTGAAACACTAATTCTTTGGACAATCATTTTAACTGATAAAATGAATTACTGTGTGCAGCAAGAAATATCCAAATTTTAATGAAACATATTCTGCCTTGCTAAGCAAGAAGGTCGTATCTGCACTTTTCATATTATCGAGAAAAACGTGTTTTTATAAAATTTGTAAATAGAGTCAACTGACCATTTCAAGACGATGTAGCTTCATCTGAAACACTAATTCTTTGGACAATCATTTTAACTGATAAAATGAATTACTGTGTGCAGCAAGAAATATCCAAATTTTAATGAAACATATTCTGCCTTGCTAAGCAAGAAGGTCGTATCTGCACTTTTCATATTATCGAGAAAAACGTGTTTTTATAAAATTTGTAAATAGAGTCAACTGACCATTTCAAGACGATGTAGCTTCATCTGAAACACTAATTCTTTGGACAATCATTTTAACTGATAAAATGAATTACTGTGTGCAGCAAGAAATATCCAAATTTTAATGAAACATATTCTGCCGTGCTAAGCAAGAAGGTCGTATCTGCACTTTTCATATTATCGAGAAAAACGTGTTTTTATAAATTTTGTAAATAGAGTCAACTGACCATTTCAAGACGATGTAGCTTCATCTGAAACAGTTATTCTTTGGACAATCATTTTAACTGATAAAATGAATTACTGTGTGCAGCAAGAAATATCCAAATTTTAATGAAACATATTCTGCCGTGCTAAGCAAGAAAGTCGTATCTGCACTTTTCATATTATCGAGAAAAACGTGTTTTTATAAAATTTGTAAATAGAGTCAACTGACCATTTCAAGACGATGTAGCTTCATCTGAAACACTAATTCTTTGGACAATCATTTTAACTGATAAAATGAATTACTGTGTGCAGCAAGAAATATCCAAATTTTAATGAAACATATTCTGCCTTGCTAAGCAAGAAGGTCGTATCTGCACTTTTCATATTATCGAGAAAAACGTGTTTTTATAAAATTTGTAAATAGAGTCAACTGACCATTTCAAGACGATGTAGCTTCATCTGAAACACTAATTCTTTGGACAATCATTTTAACTGATAAAATGAATTACTATGTGCAGCAAGAAATATCCAAAGTAAGCTCTATAGAAGTTTGTTCAAATACTGAAATTTTGAAAGTTACTTGAATAAGCGTTAACGAGAACTTATTCTATTAAAAGCTAATTAAAAGTTTGATTTGCCAGATGAAAGAGAAATGAGAAGCTTCGACATTCACCCATTAAAAAAATTTGAAATTATTATGCAAGATGTGAAGGACAACTTACAGGGTGTCCCAGATAAGAATGCACTTTACAGGGATCTCGTAAACCATAAGAGATACAGAGATGGTTAAATTAGAGAAAAGTTGCGCATTACTGAATCCTGTAACGTCATGTTTTCAAATTAAAAAAATTCCGGATGCTTCCGAAGATATTTGAATAAAACCGAATTTTCGCGATTTTGTATTAATTGATTTATGATTTTATTTGAGGAGACATGTCAAAATAAATTTTACATTCTCATTGCCACTTTTTCTCCCCTACAAGATGGTTTCATTACATATTTGACTCGACGTTTCGTTTAGTCACAACCATCATCAACTTTGTTATTTTAAATAGTCGTAAAATTTTATTTTATGCTTAATAATTTCTACGTTTTATTCTCAACCTAACGGTGTATCAAACTTATTATTTATTAGACGTTTCGATATAGAAAAACACATAATCAAGGAAAATAGTCACATTATCGAAAATATTTTTGTTTTTATTGTTGTATTTAAACACTGGTTGGATTTTAAAACATTTTTTTAAAAGAAGCTTATAACAAAACTTAATATCTAATAAAACTAATCTGAAAAATGCAACAAGTAATAATTAATTTTAATTAATAAATACAATTATTTTTATATTAAATTATTTTTATTTTAAAAAATTCCACCCTCATTCTCCAAACATAAATAACACCGGTAAACAATTTCTCCCATAAAATTATTTAACATTTCTGGAGTTATTTTTTTTTAACAATAATAATTACTAACTTTAAAACCAACAGGTCTCTGTAACTAAGTGACAGATCTAAAGAAACTATTTAAATAATTGCGAACGTCAATCAATTTCATAGCCACCCATATGATGCCGAATTTAAATGGTAGATACGTTATGTTTGAATAACCTAACCTAAGGTGTGAAGGATATACTAACAAAATTTTGATCCTGTCAAAGCATCAAATCTTCAATAAATTGGAGCAACGTGATTCTCCCTAATAAAACATATCAGAGTATCTTAGATGCAATTTGGAAATTGCTAATATAAGGCTAATTCAAGACCCCACAGCGAAAACACCTAAAACTGGTCCAATATAGGCAACCTTCCCCAACAATGCCATAACTACGCCAACCTCGTATACAACATAATAAAAATAAGGAAGGCAGCTTTCGACGAGAACAAAAAATTATTGTCTATAATATTTTTATCATGAAAACGTTTCTGCCCTTAATCAAATTTCAGAGAACAAGGTATCATACTCGTGCCTCGAATAGAATGAGAAAAAAAATTATTCGTTTTTCGTTTGGATAACAGAAAACCGTTGACTTACTTTTCTCCCTTTTACTTCCTGAAATTTATTTGTGACCTAAATAATACATGTTATTTTAAAAACTATGAAAGCATACGGTGTGTTAAAATAATGTTAACACCAAAAACTTGGAGGAGGCTGTATGATCGTCAGAGAATCATTTCCAATTTAAACACGTTTATTAACATACAGTGTGTATCAGCCAAATGGAATAAATTCGATAGTAAATACTTTTATTACAGGGTGTGTCATGTAACCGTGGCCAATACGAACTTTCTTATTTTAAAAGCAATACCCTACACACAAAAAAATCTAGTCTCCAGTTGAACCTAAAAGTTTCAAACTGAAACTATCATATACATGAATAGGAGCAATGCTAAAGTAAAATTAAATAGAAAATACCTTAGCATCAAAATATAGTTTTAAATTAATACTACATTATTTTAACTTGACTCTACTTTAGTTTTAGGGTAATAAAAATAAATGATCAACCTATCAATAATTTTAGTTGCAGATATAGTATACGTTAATATTGGTTTGATGCAAAGTAATGCAAATAGCATCAAAGAAATAATAAGGGTTTAGATTTTACTCAAGTTGTGTATAGAGACTGTCTTTGTGCTCGCTGTGAGAATACAAATTTATTTTTATTTTCAAACCCATCATAGTATATTTCACTTTGACCACAATACTTATTTTTAAAACAAGTATAAGATTATCTTGTTATGATGATAATGTAATCTCTTTATGAACATAATTTTGATTAACTTGATGATATAATTTAAAACTAGTAGTAGTTTAAAAATGAGTATTTTTTAGGTACAAAATAAAGCAAGTTAGTTTCAAAATAAGGCTATTTGTTTGAGCATTACTATAAGCTTGGTTTGAGAGTAGTTTTTTTTGTGTATATATTATTCAATTTTTGGATTCCTCAGAAAATTTTAGACATATTTCATGTACAATATCCTACAGCTATATTGAACTGTTGCGAAATTATTAAGTATTTTCAGATTTATTGCAAAAATTAACAACACACTCAAAAACTAATAAGTAATACTGTTTATTTCTTGATAGCGTAAAAACAAAACAAAAACATTAATGTAGGAGATGTTGAAAATGCTTTCCGCGAACGTCTTAGCAACATCCTAATCTTAAATAGAAATTTCTTCTAATGGTACTGAACAACTCAGGCACGACTGATCTAATCGCAAGTCGAGGGGTTTAGTTTTGTATACAATATTTTTGACATAAACCCATAAGAAGAAGTCTAATGGCGTCAGATCAGTGGATCGTGCTGGCCATTTCATCGATCCACGCCTCCCTATTCACCGATTTGGAAATACTCGGTTAAAGTACTGCCGGACATTTATTTGGTACTAGGGCGGTGATCCATCTTGCTGAAACCATATCATATTCGTTTGAAGTTGTGGGTTTGCTGGATCAGAATAAAAGTTTGTCAACGTTGGCAGGACATTATTTTGGAGCAGTGCTAAATAATTATCGCCATTTAAATTGCCATTAATGAAAAAGGGACCTATGATATGATCTCCAACTATTCCTACCCAAACATTAACCTTTTCAAGGTATTGCGTATGTTCTTCTCTAATCCGGTGAGGATTTTCCCTACACCAATAGCGGCAATTTTGACAATTATCATGACCGTGAAGTGTAAAAATTAACATATTATGTTATATTAAAAGAAGTTAAGGGGGCGATTAAAACATAGCGAATGACCTTGTACATATTATTTATTGATTGTTTCGTTTATCTTTCAATTACATTTTTTAATAGAACTGTTTCTAGTTTATTTGCAGTGCTTTAAATTCCCTGCACATCCGCTTTCCGCACAAGAAATATGTTTTAAAAGTTTATATTCGAACTAACAGAAAAATTGCCCCCGTAGAGTCGACAGGGCCCGACGGGATTTTACAAACTTATAAAAGGAATCCCTTGAGCGTCTGTTTACAAGATATCCTGTTATAGTCCATTATAGTTGCGGCAGTTTTAAATAAATTGCTACATCATAATGCATAGTTTTGTAGCAAATAGCGGAGATATGAACAACGCTTTAGGGACATAAATTCGATGCATTTTTGGATTATTTTTATTACACTAATTTATATACCTACTAGTATTTATTTTATACGGGGTAAATTCTCTGACAAAGAATCCCTCCTTGTAACACGCAACAATTTATTCAGTAGAAAGTACCACCCTATAATTTTCCTGTGGCAGTAGCCGGTCGTTGGTTTTGAACCTTACGTATCGTTTGCACGGTGCCGGTTCATTTTGTCTTTGTGTTGTAAATTACTTTTATTTTTATGTTCAAAATATTTTAAATAATTCATTGGAATTTTACCGCGTTACCTACGTCAATGATCTCCGGTTTCAGATCCCAAATTTATATCATGATTTTAGTGAAATAGAGTTATAACATAGACAACCAGTCATACATTAGAATAATAATTCTTGAAAACAATGTATTTGTAGCACTCTTACGTCATTTTAGATGCGAAGTTACGTTGGTTAATGTCATTTGTGATAACCTCTAGTTTTTTCGGAGCAATAAAATTATTTTCCCAAAAATGTGATGTTTATGGTTTCCGGTCTGGGAAGTGTTTGAATTTGCCTTTATTAGCTTATTCTTTTTGTGGCCCCTTTTATTTTTAAAGCTCTCAAATGCATATTTATCAAAAAAATGGATTGCGTTTAGTATTTAGACCCAGAGATAGCCCGAAAACTAATTTCGAAATATCTAGTTATCAAAGTTTGCGCCATTCTTGTAAGCCATATTTATCATCTGTTTAAAGGTTTAATTTCACCGTACAGAGGTACTTCAATAACAGGTATTTTATTTTCACCAAACTATCTACAACAAGAACGTTTAGTGTAAACAATTGGCGCATATCCTACCAGGTTTGCCCTAACTAGGTGAATCATAGTCGATAATAGCAACGTTGTCACGACTCCAAGGTTGGTTAATTTAATCGGACTATATATAGTCGGACCCGACGTCGTAGCGACCCAAACTTGTGTGACCGATTTGGTGCAAATGTGGGTCATGGCGAAGGTGATTTGACGTCGCGCTCCAACGTCGGGTCGATTAAAGCAACGTTGTAACAACGTCGTATTGTTGCTTGGGTTACCTCTATATTGTTTCTTTTCACAAATTTTGGCAGACTGGGAATGTACCCATATGACCAAAATTTAATGGAAGTACCTACTTTGGACTAATTAAGTACTAATTTAATTCTCTCATTTTTCCAAAGTTAAACCTTCCTAATATTATGTAATATATGAAATTTGGTGATTATTGAGTAACACTTTCACACACTTTATTTTGAATATTTGAATTAAATAAGCAAAAAATCTGAAAGTAATCTTTATTTCTTGCGGCTTAATAAAGCAGGGTATTTTTTTTATCTTCTAAAACTACATTTACTTTTCCTTTTCTTTCTGATCTCACCTGAGGATCTGGCGCCCATTAAAATATCTCTTATCTAAAACCCATCCCTTAATGCCAACGCAAAAATAATATCTGAGCAACTGTGAGGCAACCCATTGTAACAGGTCCGGACTTCTTATTTTCATTTCCTATAAATTGAGTTTTTTTGAATAAGAAGCCAGGATTAATGTTATAGTGTGTGACATAAGCAAGTCGCTACCAAAAGCAAATTTAAAGCATGATAATATCGTGAATTAGACCATGTGACTGACGTATCAACACAACCCCACCCTCGTGTAATAGAAAAAGGCACACAATTAAACATCTTGCTTAGTTTCCAAAAAGACCCTCTCACTTCCCTTAGCGAACTGACAAGAAATAATAACGTAAAGATTAATAAAATTATGTATTATGCGACCGTATTAAATGTTTTTTTTTTTTTTTTTTTTATTTATTTATTTTACGTCGGCCTTTTTCCGCAACGAGGCCAATCACCGACGCCAGGGAATTTGTATTAAATGTTAATGGCGCAGACGTTAATGAAAGATGGCCCATAAGATACAAAACTTTAATTTAGTGATTATGATGAACAACCAATGTGGTTGTAGGGAGAGGAACTGGTTCCGGTCGGGTGGATTTTAGTGGTCTTGAAGTGGGTCCAGCGTCGAGCAAAAATTAGAGGAGAGTGACTTACATTGAACTGCCAGGAACATCACGGTTGAACTCCTGTGGATTCCTGGTCACCCAGCAAACTAGGGTAATAAAAAAAGGAATTACTAGCTACAACCAAAGCTGCTGCAACAGGGGCGCTAAACCAGTCCTTTGTACATTAAAACAGGCAACTAAAACAATATTTGGTCAATTCTAGCAAGATTGGGGCGCACAATAAACCGTTACACCTTTAACCAATAATGATGAATTCACTGGTGCTGACCCGTTATTTTGATTAAAATAATATAGATCAATAAAAAATATTGGATGAGTTTACGAGTGTACAGAATTTATGAAGATAATTTTACTCTTAAATTTTTGCTCCCCCCAAAACAAATTTCTAGCATTCCACACCAAAAACTCCCAGTCGACTTTTTCTTTTCATAAACTCAAGATTGTTCAGAAACTAGTATCTTGTTAAAGCTAGTAAGTAAAACGGGGAAGCATACCGTTACCCGTATTCGACACTTTTTTGTAGCAAACTAAGTTGGGGCATCAAGTCTGGAGCTTTTTGTTCAATTTAACGATTCTATAATAATAGGTAGTTCCCATGTCCGACGTCTGATTTCCCACCAAAAATATCGAGAGATTCATCAAGCCTAGAAAGATTGACCGTTGTTAAGATAGGTTGGTCAACATATCCACAAAATGTTATGATTTTTCCAGAAATAGGTATCGAATCTTGATCCCCTTGAGTATTAAGTTCTACACAGGGATAAGAAAAAGGGGCAACACGATAAATTGTTTAACTTCCTGTGTATTTCTTACATTCCTTTATTGCCCCCTCCAGTGCGACCGAAAATGGTAATGGTTACTCCTATTTTCGTTTTTTTCCTAGGGTCCATCCAAGTGCCGGATGCACTTTGGCCGAGTTTGGCCCATTGTGCTCACCCCTTCACTCATAACAGTTCCTCGCACGAACTTGTGTAGGTCAGCTGGGAAGACTATCGATATATCATCTGATTCTAGTCTTGCTTGTCAGAGCCTTTTTCCATCCAATGGCTCGCATTGAATGTTAAAGTCTCCATTGTGCAGTTGCACACGATGCAGGTGCTTCTTAACGTCCTGTCAGAATTCCTATGATGCTTCTCAGCTGGTCTCTACTCATCAGAAGTACTTAGCTATCTAGTTAGTTTTTGGTCTGGGTTCTGGGAAGATTTGCTATGGTTTAATCCCTTGTCTGTTGTTACACCAGATTGTGTGTTTATTCTTTGTCCATCGCTTTATGACCTATTTTAGCTATAAACTTTCTTGACTCTTCGTTGTCTGCTCTGACCATGTTGTAGTATCTTTATAGATGGTCACTATTGCTATTAAATTCTTGTCAATTTACCTTTTTATCTTCTTAACATACATAAAACAAAGTCGCTGTCGCGTCTATCCCCAGCTATATGTGCTTAAATCTTTAAAATCTTAACATATATAAAACAAAGTCGCTGTCGCGTCTGTCTCCAGCTATATGTGCTTAAATCTTTAAAATCTTAACATATATAAAACAAAGTCGCGTCTGTCCCCAGCTATATGTGCTTAAATCTTTATAATCTTAACATATATAAAACAAAGTCGCTGTCGCGTCTGTCCCCAGCTATATATGCTTAAATCTTTAAAACTACATAACGGATTTTGAAGCGGTTTTTTTAATAGATAGAGTGATTCAAGAGGAAGGTTTTTATGTATAACTAGCGACCCGCCCCGGCTTCGCACGGGTGCAATTTCAGAAAGTGGCATGCCGGGTACTAATATATCGGGTTTGTTCGGGTTTGTATTTATTTATACCAGCAGGTTGCAACTCATGCCGGGTACACGCTAGTATATAAATATAACGCGATTTAAAATTTTTAAATTATTCATTTTGCTAGAGAGGTAATATTAAAGTAAGAGCATCAAAAATATTTTAAATTTTAAGCCACATCCATCAAAACTAAAGAAAACCACCGTCACAGATACCTTATCCCTTATTTCTTTATAAAGTAGCGCACTAAACCAACTTTTAAGAGCGTTTCTTGCAAGGAAAGGTGGCACTAAACGTATTAACATTTGCATTTTATCTTGAAATAAGGCCACCGCAGGAAGTTTACGCCCGCGCCAAGTTTCCGGAATAATTTAAATACAACATTTTAATCCAACTCGCTCGTAAAGCATAAAAACGGGTCAATGTGGCCTGAATTAACTTTTTTTAAATTTATTTAAGATGGTATTGCAGATAGTTTTTACTTTCCTTACAAAAAAGAAAATATTGTCTTCGTCAAAATAGTTTCTGAGATATTATCATATATCGAGGTGTTGTGGTGTCTAGATTACTTATTCTTCCATTTCCAGCGATCTGTCATTCCATCTATTTACGAACGCGAATAAAGTAAAACAACACGCACTCACGACATACGAACCAACAACTGAATCACGCCACCGCGTAAATGACTAAAAGATTTCCATTGGCCGTGGGTTTGTTCCAAACATTTCCTGCTTCGTTTACGAAGGGCGCGCGTGGCTCTTCTAATTGATTCGTGTCTTTCTTTAATATTGAGTGCAGCATTTCTAATGCGTCTAATTATGCATCCCTAGTATCTACTTTTACTTTGAATACCTCATGTTTTAACCAACCCCATAAATTATAGTCCAACGGTGTGAGGTCTGGCCATCTAGGAGGCCAACTAATAAGACCATCGCGACCAATCCAAACCTCTGGAAACTTTTGGTCCAAATATTGCTTGACCCGACGATCGAAATGGGCAGGCCCTCCGTTGTGTTGATAATACATTTGAATTCTGATGTTTAAACGACAGTAGTCCTTGCAACTCATTTTGTAAAAAACTTAAGTAGTGATCCCCTGTAAGGCGATTTTCCAAAAGAAAAGGGTCACTTAAATTATTGTCGATCATGCCGCACCACACGTTTACTGAAAACCTGTATTGAAAATTATTTTCGACTATTGCGTGAGGATTTTCGTCCGACCATACATGGGAGTTTCGATTATTGTTGATGCCGTCACAGGTAAATGTAGCTTTGTCAGTAAAAATAATGTGCGGTACAAGTTTACGATTATTAATCATCCACTCACAAAATTACATACGCTTGGTGTAGTCTCCAGGTTGAAGATGCTGTACACGCTGTACATGGTACCGGTATAAGCCTTGCTCGCGAAGCGTATTGATAATTTTTTTTTGGGAAATCCCCAACTGAGTTCCAATTCTTCGCGAGCTAGTTGTTGCATCTTCTACTAAAGCTAGAACATTTTCAATTTCTTCTAAATTCTGTCGAATGGCTCGTTCGGATATTACATTACCACTTGGAAGCGTTCCGGTCTCGCACAGTTTGTTGAAAACTCTGATAAAGGAAAAAAAAAAGAAAAAACATTACGGACTGATTTAATGTATTATATTATTGTGCTATGTGATTGATAACAATAAAACTTTAAAAAAAATAATAAAATTACCTCAATATGGATTTCGGGACACATGGATCTAGAGGGTAATGAGGCTGCTGACAGGAGCGCTAAAAGAGGAGCAGCATCGAAATTCATAGAACCCGAGCCGGAAATAAGTATGTGGAATCAGCGAATCAGTTGTACCCTCCTCTATTACTACTACTCAATGTCTTTGTTCAAGATATTAAATAACAATTTTAACATTTTTACCTCAAATGCCTTTTTTATTTCAACGATATAGGTAAAAATCTTCAAAAGTTCATATTTCTTTATAGCCCGAATTCAAAAGGACACCATACGATTATCCCTTAAAAGGGAGATGGGCCTTTTAAGAGCTCCTGGAGTCTTTTAAAACAAGTCCCCGGGGATGACTGCTTTAAGATGCCTCGCAACGGCCCATTTTCACAGCGGTTGTTTTAAGTAGATTGTCGTTGTAAAATCGAAAATGTTATACAAAAGAGACTGGTGTTAGAGACATGCTTTAAAAGAATTATTTATTTTTTGATTTAAATTTTGAAGTCAAATAACTAATCGTTGTTTTCAAGTTTTAAAAATAGGTTGTAAAGTAGGGTTATTGAGAGGTAAGAAATGCAATTTATTATTTTTTAATTTAGTAGTGATAGTGACGCCCCAGAGCCCTCATGTACCGGCCGCCACTGGTTTGCTCTTAAGCAGATAAAAGCTCGTCCTTGTTACAAAACGTTCGTACCTTCAACTAAGTCATGGATTAAACCGAAGTTACATGGCGTAAGATCGGAACTATACGGAGACCAATCTAAGACTGTGAGGCATGAATGTCCCAAAAATTCAGTGTGATATTTTGCATGTTTTACTACCCGAAGAAATTTCATAAACATCATGTCGAAAATATTTATTTCACTATTTAAAATTACTTACCGAACAGTTCTCTGGATGACCTATATTTAAAATACGGGCTTCTATAGACGAATCGACTAAATTCTCTTCAATATCGAAAATATTTCTTTCATTTACGAAAAGGGGAAATAGCTGAAATATTTTTCGATCCCTGGAAAACGGCCAAGATGCAAAACGGAATGAATACGTCTCACCGTTTTAATGAATGTACTGGATGGACTGTAATAATATATCTTTTTTTATCAATTCAATCATAATTTTTTATTGGGGATTTCTGACAAAATTCTCTGTTATCTGGCTGAAAAGAAAAACGTCCTGATTCACCAATAGTTCACGTGATGGTTATTCTAAACAATTGTGTATGTTGTTAGTTTCATTAATCAAAAAGTTTCGCCAATTAGTTTCTCATTGACAAGCTTGGGTAGAAAAGAACGTGGTTGTTATTTTTCCAATTAAGGTAACCTAAGGCAATCGAAGATGTCGTAATGTAGACAGAGACACAGATGTCTAGCCACGGAAGAATAGCTTTTTAACAGAGCCCAAGATAGGTGAAGGTGAACAGGTGAGCGACGCCATATCCCTCAGACAATTATTCACACTAACCCATTGGGGTCAACGTCTTGTCAATTTGACGTTGACTAACGAACCTCGGGCGTCTGTTTATCCCCCCAACCATCCCGCTAACTGCCCTTTACTAAGGCCTCTATCGTTATCTGTACAACATAGGCCGCCATGTCCCATGCACACTAATCTAGATGAATTGGAGGACGCCCTGAACTAAAGAATTCGGTGGTGCTAATAGAGCTCAGCATAATACAAATATTAGATACGATGTGATGATTAAAATGTATATTCGTAACCATGGAAACACAATGAAAACGACCAACTGTTTCTATGATTACTTGGTCACCACGTGACATCATAGCCTTTACAGATCATATCTTGTTAATCTTTGTACCGTGCGAGCAAAAATTATTTGCATCAAAGAGGGCCTCGCATCTAAGGACGTAGTGCTTAGCCATACAGCTTAATAATACCTGTTGGGTGTCAGTAACTACCTGAATAAACAATCAATCAGTTATTCGGTCATCTTTGACAGTCGTTACAAGTAATTTGATTCATCGCTAATTTGTCCAATTTCTTGAACAATTCACACAATGGGCTTTACGAAACAGCACAAAACATTCATGGTTAAAGCGTTTTTTCGAAACGGGGTTAGAGCAAATGGTGAGTGGCAATATAATCCGGGTTTGTGCATGGACGATTTTCATGAACATTTTCCTAACGCTGCTTTTATTGCTGCTACCATTGCCTGAAAAGAACCGTGGCTGTGTTTAGGGAAACAGGTTCTATACAACACAAAAAAGGAGTAGGAAGACAATCTGTAAGTACAGAAGAACTTGTTACAAACGTTTGTGAAATAATGCAAAATACGCCAACAAATTTTGTAAGACGCCTGTCCCAAGAAGTGGGAAAATCTTATGGAACATCCAGGACTATTCTTAAGAAGTGGCAATATAATCCGGATTTGTGCATGGACGATTTTCATGAACATTTTCCTAACGTTGCTTTTATTGCTGCTACCATTGCCTGAAAAGAACCGTGGCTGTGTTTAGGGAAACAGGTTCTATACAACACAAAAAAGGAGTAGGAAGACAATCTGTAAGTACAGAAGAACTTGTTGCAAACGTTTGTGAAATAATGCAAAATACGCCAACAAATTTTATAAGACGCCTGTCCCAAGAAGTGGGAAAATTTTATGAAACATCCAGGACTATTCTTAAGAAGCAGCTAAATTTATTTTCTTATCCGGGATTCCGGGATGGTTATTCCAAGAAATACAAGCCGCAGATTTTGAAAGACGGGAATTACTCCCAATGGTTTACCCAAAATTTATAGGAAATACATGATTTATCAGACCTGACATTTTTTTTCGGATGAACCCTGGTTCCACCTCTCCGGTTATGTTATTTTTTGACGACAGATTGATCAGTTTTTATCAGACATTGTATTCTCATCTAAATCACCTTGTTTAACGGTTATGGATTACTTCGTTTTTCCTCATTTAAAGAACACTATTTTTAAAACACCAGTTGCAAATTTAGGAAAATTACAAGTAAGGATTATCCAAGAATGTGGTAATATTTCTGCAGAGATGCTGGTCAACACTTTCGAAAATATGAAGAGACGTGTGAATTTATGCTTGGAGCATGGCGGTGGCCAACTTCAGCAATTTATGTAATTATTTTCTTACTTTGTTAACTTTGTAAATAACAAAAATAAATTTGTATTTGTCTACTTTTTTATTACTCATTAGTTTGGCATATCATGTTATAATATAAATTTCACAAAATTTTAACTTATATTTGCATAGATATATCGTCCCCATATCATTGTGATCTAAACCAAGCCCTCTTTGATGCAAATAATTTTTGCTCGCACGGTATCATGAGTGTTCAGTGCAGTGATATGTCTGCCGCTGCTTCCGATGGGTTGACGGGTCTGCAGTATTATCTTTTAAGTCACTCCATGATGACATTTAAATCTGATTCATCGACGCCTAGCTAAATGCTAACAAAGATTAATTTTCCCCACTAGAAATGTTAATACCTAATTCCGTATAAACAATGGTCTCCTTACCAGCAAATAAACTTTAATGCCGTATCCTATAAAACCAAGATAAACCACCATCAACAGTAATCTTATATCGTACATAACCGCAAACTGGCACAAGACGTGGCATTAAGTGCATTTCTTGCGAGGAAAGGTGGCATTAGAAGTATTAACATTTGCATTTTATCATACAATACGCTCGCAAGAAATTTGCGGTTTCGCCAAGTTTCCAAGGTAATTTAAATAAAATATTTTCATCCTATTATTCGTCCATTGAACATAAAATAAAACTAAAGAAAATTTACGTACATGGGGATCTCGGAAACCGTCAGCGATATAATATATATATTAGGGGTTTTAATAATTAAGTGAGAAAATATATATTTTTTAAAACCGACCAGAAAATATACACTTCCTGGACAATTTTTCGTCCAGAAAATAAAGTTTCGTCGATCAAGACCGGAAAATTGACGTTACAGACCGGAATAGTAATTTACGTTTCAAGTCCGGAAAATACTGTTTTTTTGGACGGGTCGACAAAATTCTAGGACGAGCCGTAGGCGAATCCTGGAAGTCTGCGAGGAGTCCAAAAAAAACCCGGACGGTTGCCGAAATAGTAATTATTTATGTTATACATGTCCGGAAAAAACTGTTTTCAGACACTATTTTTTCGGCAACCGTGTAGAATAACAAATCAATGAGACACATTTCTTTATTATATTTCTTTGTAGAACAAAATTTCGAACATTTTAATTCTTATTTGTATTAAATATTGAAATTCGAACAGAAGATAGGTACTAACAGAAACATTCTAATTCTTATTTATATTAATATTTATATTAAAATTCGAGCAATTGCTCATATTGATGTGATTCTTCCCGGCCTAGTCCGGGAAGTAAATACTTCCCGGAATAGGCACGTACTTCCCAAACTAGGCCGGAGAAATGCTACTTTCTCTAAGGAAAAGCGTCCGGGAAGTACCCACTTTCCGGTTGCCGAATAAAAGATTTTTCCGGTCCCTGTTTTTTGTTTTTCCAATCGCTCTTTGATAATAAAAACTACCTTGATTTCGTTACTATGACAACAACATTCCAATGTATTGTACAGTGACAGTTCGTTGATTTTTAATTTGTTATTTATGTCAAACTTGTTTCGCGAGTGCGCAAATTTAACAATATGAATTCAGATTTTGAATTATCCGACACGGAAAATGAGATTTCAGAAGAAATTTTGGAAGCAGCAAGGAAAGCGACTTACGATATATTGCCAGAAAAATCAAAAGCCCGATACGAGAAGTCATACATCGCATTTAAAAATAATATAAAATAAAATAATATAATGTAAGTAGATATATTGAAGTGTCGGTCTTAAAAAAATATTGTACGTCACGCAACCGAAAATTAGTATTGTGCAGGTCTCTCCAAGCTTCCAGGACTCGCCTAAGGCTCGCCTCGATCTGACAAACACTACTTTCCGGTCTTGTAATGTAAATTACTATTATGGGTGATTGCTATTGGAAAGAAATTTCGATGGCGTGTCCTTCTAGGATAGGTCAGCTAAGCTGCTCCCTCGACGCTCTGACTTTCAACAGTAGACATATAAAGTCTGTTCAATGGCCGCTGACCGATACCTCACGACCAGTGCTTATCTTTCTATCATTCGTGAACTAGGTGAGATAGTAAATTTGAGTCAATAATGAATGTCGTATAATTTTACCGGTCAAAAAAGTTTAATTGTCATTTTTGACAGTGACATTTTTAATTAATATAATTTCAAAAATGTCTCGGTATTGCGAAAAAGAACAAACATTAATTTTAAAATTATTCTTCGATTATTTGCAAAGAGAAAGTGATGCTAAAAAAACTCTTTTAACTTGGCAGTTAACGTGTTAACCTTTAACGCAGTTTACGAGGTAAGAAGATATAATAAAGCAGGAATTATGAAAACATAAATAATGAACACGAAAAATATATGGCAATGTTTTTATAAATATCTGTTTGTTTTAGAGACTTTCTGATGCTTTGGGAGTTTCGTGTTCAACAATCCAACAAATTAAGGCAAAGAGGATCGAGAATCGCAATAATTTACATACTTGGTCATCCCGTGGTCGACAACTTCACGAAATTCATGCCATAATAGAGCGTATTATTTATCATATAGCGGGTGAACACGTTAACATTTGCTCAATACAACTAAACCTTAAAATCATTGCATGCATTCTGTAACAAATGGCATAGTTTTGGGTCTGTGGAATGAAGCCATAGAAAATTTAACAATGGAAAAATGGAAAAATTATGTAACACACACTAATAAAATTGTAAACAATGTGTGGAAACGGGAAAGATTTATCGATGCTTCAGATACTCTTCCCATTATTATTAACTTGGACGAATTTGATAATGATGATGATGATGATAATCCTTGCAGATATGATTTATTTTAATTATTAAAAAACTGTATTTCGTTTTGTTGTTATTTTTTATTTATTTTCTTCTTTATGATTTTATAAATAAGATAAAAATATTTTAAACAAAATGTATAGACTGATGTATAGTGTTTCTTAGGTCATTTAATGACATAAAACAGTATGAAACTCCTAACCATAGGCGTCCCAAACAAATAATTAAAATTCGTATACACACTTATACATTAGGTGTTTGTACATACTACACTTTATAAACCCACTGTATATAATAATATTATATTAAAATAATAAATATAAGGTAACTCAAAGATTCTATACACAAAACTAAAACCAGAAAAATAAACCTGACACGGCACGACACTGCTCAGAAAATGCTTTAATTTTTTTTACCAGAACTCCATTCTGGGACCATTCCCCGGCCCGTCCATAAGTTCCAAATCACGTATATTTTATCTTCGTCTCTTGCACGCCATCGGCGGTCACTGGCATATCTCTGTCTGACAGAATCGATCGTTGAACGGGTTGCAGACCGCTTCAGCTTATACCAGCCGCTTTAACTGGCGCTTATCACCCCTGACAACGTGTATAAATTGTGAACGGTTGCCAGTTCCACCAAATTTTCTGGTTTGTTAATATATTATGTATAAGTATACGAGAAACAAGAATTTGTTAATTAGTTGTTTTTAAACACTGAAACACTTTTTGTCTTGATTTCAGTTATATTAATTCTTAAGGACTAAAGAATGTATTATTATAACAATGAATGGCTTGTTATTTTTTTCTATCACACTCAAAACTCCTTGGTTTAAAGTATATTTGCAAACTAGCTTTCAAAGAAAGTTACTGACTAACAATTGAATACTGATATAAATGAAACATCTTTAATAAAAAAAACCCAAAGAATTGAAGAAGAAAGATCTGACAACCCTGGTTGTGAGGTCGGTCTCTTTGAGACTGTTTACCGCCGTATGGAATGATTGGAATGTCTTCAAACTGAGTTTGGATAAATTATTCTAGAGATGATAGAGATATTCACTAGACAAAAAACATATATAATTCAATGATATTTTTCAGTAAATTTAAATCAATTAAAAATTATATATTTTAACAAATTTTAGCTTTTTACACGTAAAAATAAATTAGAGGTCAACTTTTACAATTTTTATTATTATTAAAAAACCTAGTGCTAATTCCATTATTGTCTTCTTTATGGAGTACAAGTTCTAAATCGGCATTATTTTCTTGTTCTCTACCATTGAGTACATCATTATTTTGCTTTAAATTGTTGCATTTATTAATAACAATACTTTCACGACCAATATTTAGGACTGTTTAAAATGGTTCTGTAAGGAAACATTACAGAGAACATTTCAGATACTCTCCGGGAACTATTTTCCATGTAGTACCACTTAATAATTATTGCGATTTTTTTGCCGCTAAAATACAAATAAATTATTAATAGATAAATGATAAAATATAAATTTGACCAATATATTCACTATGCAATGAACATTATTTATGTAAACTGAAATTATTTTGAAGGATTGGAAATCGGGCGAGATTAGTGCATAGTATAGATTTATTAATATTTATTAACTAATGCTTTGAATTCATAGAAAATTAATATTAATAATGAGAACAGCTGCAATTTGTAATTATTGCTTTAGTTTATAATTTCATATAATTTCTAGTAGCCACGTTACTAAAATATGCAGAAAATCGATTCGGCTTTAGCAAAGGTAACATGTATTAAGGGTCCAATATCTCTGTTCGGTATTTTCCACTCACGCTTTGTATTTACACAATTAACTCAAAAACGACTATCCAAAGTATTTCAAGAAATATATGTTTAAGATATACTGCAGTAATTTTTTTTTTTTAATGAACAAATTCCCAACGAACTTTAAAAGTCCATTACAGGGAATATAAATTATAAACAATTACATACTTAAAAATTAACATTTTTTTTTAAAAACATAAATATAATTATATTTCAACGAAAAAAAAAGTCAAATATTTAATTTAAATAAAAATGGAATTATTTATTTTGTTAAAAAATACAATTTAGTTTGATTTTTAAATAGTACTAATTTTTTTATGTTTTTATATTTATTTGGTAGGTTATTATAGATCATAATCCCATTGTATAATAATGATCGTTTACCAAAATTTCTTCTAATATTTACTGCCAAAAGAGTTTCAGTTTGCCGGGTATGATAATGATGTAAAGTATTTATTTTTTTAAATATGATTTTTGATTTTTTTTGATGAATGGTTCTTGAATGAATAATAACACATATTTTTAATTTATATTTTCTAAGTTTAAATATCCCAGTGGTTTGTATAAATTTATTGTGGGTTCCAAAAAGGAAAGCTTGTATAATATACATTTAATAAGTTTATTTTGTAATTTTTTTAAAGGTTTTATTATTGTAGAGGTAGCAGATCCCCATATTAAAATTAAATATTGCAATTTAAAATAAATTAGAGAATAATAAATATCTTTTAGAAGTGTAATTGGTAAATAATATCTAATTTTGTATAAAATTCCAATCAAAGGAGATATATTTTTTCTAATATATTCGATATGTGTTTTTACCGTACAAAACCGCCTTTATCTACCCTGATAACAAACTTAACCCAAACATGCCACACATACGCAGTAAAACACTGTGTATTCGCGATTCGCCGATTTATTTTGAGGACCCCCAAGTCCTCAAAATCCTCGCAAAACTCCTAACCTGACTTGACAGACTAACGATGTACATGACATAAGCCCAGCCCACAATTAGGCGTCACTAACTACAGCCACTACACCCAAAGATCTCTAATTAGATCATAATAAATATACCTACCAAACTTTAAAGATGCAGTCACATAAGCCCTGTAAATCACTATAATGTCCAGAATGAATGAGCAAGCGAATGGAGAGAGAATGGAAGAACGTATGCACACATCACAAACAAAACCCGGATCACGATCATTATACACCCCTAGTTCCTAACAACTAAAGGTTGGTTTTTTGTATTGTTTTTTCCAATCAAAAATATTCCACTTTTCCTACACCAAATACCCACCACAAAACTTTTCGACTACGATTTGAATTCCAAATGCCTTGTAAAGTTACAGCTGGAAAGGACCGATTGCTCACACTAGAATACCTCACTGCTACCAAGGGTCAACAACAGCCCCAGCTGGTTTAGTCTGGCTGCCTTCCCTAGGTGGTAGCTCACATCTGTAAGCATAAACCTAGACTACACGTATTTAAATATTGTAGATGTGAAGTTTAAAAATGTATTGATAAAACAAACAAAGAAATTAAGAAAAAAAGGAAGAAAAATACTTTAGTAGTAATAGTAGTGGTACTAGTACGGGAAGACTGAGCGCCAAGTAAAGTTTATATAATCTCGTCTCTGTTTAGTTTGCATTTACGCTCTTATTAGAAACGGTTTAGCTGCATACGTAATAGCCTATTTTCCTACAGGTTACATCGTGTGGCACAGTGTGACGTGCTTATATTTATTATTAAAGCATCTTGTACTTTACAAGCACCTGTGCAAATTTGTGCCTAAGTGTTTTGCGGTTTTAGAAATTAACTATTTGTTGAGTGTTAGCGTTAATATGTTTATGTGTGTGTGCGTTATTTATGCTAATGTAGAAGTATGTTTTGGGTTTAACTTTCTTTAGTATATGTACGGTGTGTCCAAGATGTTACAGAGATGTTTATGAGGCAGCCGACATACTTTTATAGAAAGTTCTGCTATAATGCAGTAAAAAACTGCATTTATAATTTTATACTCGAAACCTATCCACAGTGGTGTTTTAGGAGGAACGCTCATCCCTAAATATAACTTTATTGTTGTTTAAATTACAAAAATAACATTTGGTGGGTTAATATGTGATATTATTTTGCCTTTTATGATATGACTGATGCCATTTTGTCACTTCGGGTTTAACCGGAAATGACCTCAACTTTAGATTTATTAAATAGAACATTCTGTTTATTGTTGGCTATATCGATTTAGAATACCATTCCAAATTTAACGATACAACCTAATTTTGATCCTTTAAATAATTTTTTTTTATTTTTATTTTTTCATCTAGATTTCTATGAATCAATGATTCAAAAAAATATATTTATAAAACAAGTAACAATATATTTTACAAATTTCAATATAATAAATATATTATGGACCCAGTTCTCAAGGTCAGTCATGTATAAAAGAGTTAATGGCTTGAATGCAGGGGTAAGTTCCGGAACCTTGCAATTATTTAAAAAAAAAATTTGTACCTATTTAATTTTGGAAGGTCGGTTCAGGGAGGCATTTGTACAAATAGTATGCAGGTATTTTTTAAAAAATAAATGTATAGAAACTAAAAAAAAAGCAGTTTTTGAAACCACTAAAATTGCCACAATTTATCTTAAAATCCCTGAAAGTAAACACGTCGATTTTCAGAACTGAAGAAAAAACAACAATTTTTACTGGTAACACGATATTTTCTAGTATATCTAGAGGTCATCTCTCCTAAGAATTCTATAGAATGTATTTTTATTTTAACAGGAAAGGGGTCGTAATTGCACAAAACACAAAAGTAAACAAATCTATGACCGGCTGACTAACATCTGCCTAGCTCCACCAGCTCTAGAATAAATGAAGAGTGGTCAAGCTAAGTGATCTATGTGCCAAAATTCAAAAAAAAAAATTCTATTTATATGATCTATGTACAGGGTCTTCCAACGAGAACTGAAAAGGGGCTCATTTTTGAGCTTCCTTGTATTTAAAGAAAAATCCAAAAAAGCCAATCGATGTACTTTTTCCTGCAGAATTCAAAAATGAAACCAAAAATTTATTTGAACCAGAAACAAAAGAGTTACAATATGGATAAGGTGTTTTTAAAATGGAACATAGCTTTTTTTATACGATTTTTGGAACGAGTGATTTTTTTTGTCCGTTCTGATTAAAATATTTAATATTGTGACAGCTATTTTTATTAAATTTTAATGTTTTATCCAGTATAATTTAACTTTAACCTGTTTGAAACATACACTAGGTAATAAAGGTATAATCACCTTTGAATCCTTCAAAGTCAAAAAATTTGACAAATTTACTATAATATTGCCGAAATGAAATATGCATTAGATGAGAGATTGTTATCTTGTTCTACAAATGCCAAGAAATGCAAGAGAAGCAAGGAGAAGATTTATTGCAAATTTTCACAGAAATATCCGTCAATACTATTCTAAGGATAAGGAACCTATTTGAGAAAAATAAAACATTATATGACAGAAAAAGAAATCCAACTCTATATCTACTAATTAAAAAAAAAACATTAATAATTTAATTCTTCAATGTGACCTCCGTTGTTCTCGAAAATTTTTTGACTTTGAAGGATTCAAAGGTGATTATACCTTTATTACCTAGTGTATGTTTCAAACAGGTTAAAGTTAAATTATACTGGATAAAACATTAAAATTTAATAAAAATAGCTGTCACAATATTAAATATTTTAATCAGAACGGACAAAACAAAAATCACTCGTTCCAAAAATCGTATAAAAAAACCTATGTTCCATTTAAAAAACACCTTATCCATAGCGTAACTCTTTTGTTTCTGGTTCAAATAAATTTTTGGTTTCATTTTTAAATTCTGCAGGAAAAAGTACATCGATTGGCTATTTTGGATTTTTCTTTAAATACAAGGAAGCTCAATAATGAGCCCCTGCTCAGTCCTCGTTGGAAGACCCTGTACCTATGCCAATGAATTAAGCAAAAAAAAAAGAAGAAAGGAAAACAAAGATTGTTCAAGCTCTCAAAGCTAACAAAGCTAAAAGCTTGTCTGCAAACTTGATATCATGTAGAGAGAGAGAAAAGAAAACTGTACGCAATTACCCAACGCATAAAAAGTAAAAAAACATCAAGACAACAAAGTTTCAGTTATATACAAGAAACATACATTTATTATTTTTTTATTACAGTACAGGAAGGAGTCTCGGCAATAAGCCATTCCATAATTAGTTTTTTGAAGTTTTATGATCTCTCTAAAATGATTCATAATATAACTTACTTTTTAATAGAAGCTGTAAATCCTGAAAACCTTTTATTATAATAATTACAACGCCTACAATTTTGTTGAAAATCTGGTCAGGAAGTATTTTTTGAATAGAAAGCTAAAAACTGAGCCTGCTATGCCCTAAAAATAAGCAAGAAAAAACTTCTTATGCAATAGGGAACTTTCCAAATTTTTTTTTTCAATAATATGATTTAGTTAGGCCTGAAAAAAGTATTCCCCAATTATTACTCCTTAAAAATCAGTAATAACTTGGTAAAAATTCTTTGAAGTTTCGCGCGTGTCAAAAGCATTTCAAACGACCTTTTAAGCGCGCCAACCCCGATGACGTCAGGGGGTATGACGGATGACCATCCGTCATCCTGACACTCCTGACAGGTGCCGAGCGACCCAATTTGCATTTGGATTGCCGTGTGTTTGTGTTATTGTATTGTTGTTTTAAGCTATCGCCTGCATTTAATGGATGTCAAATCTGACAAATCATCAAATTTTTTGAAAACCTATAACCTATTTCGTGGATGTCACACACAAATTTGACAAATGATACCCTTTGACGTCACGACTAGTAGCAGCGCGTTTTTACCCGCTTGGAATAATTTGAATTTTGGGGCATTTTTAAATCTTTCTAGCGGTCTTTTGGTACGAAATATTTTGTTTTTTTTGCTGCCATAGGTTTTATGACAATATGTACTTATGATTTATAGAATTTTTTCCCCATTTAAAATTTTTGTCAAGTTCCCTATTGATTTGCTACATTTTTTTTGGCACACCATTCAATAAAACGAATGTAGATTTTTTTCGTATTTTTCTCGGGATTTTCTCAATTTAGGTAGGCTTTGTAGATCATCCATCTCGATTTCTTCTGCTTTTGCCAATAAAAGTACAAAACAATTGCAAACAATATACCAAACACGTCGTTACAACTGGTAAAATCGTATTATGCCACTTCAATTTAAACATTAAAAAAAAACGTCAATTTGACATAACGTGTCAAAATCATAATTTTTAATGTCGAGATTTTTTCTTTAATTTTAATGACCGTAGATAAAATGTTGTACATTACACACGTGAGCTATGGCATATTGTAGAACTCCTGGAATTACCTTGACTCGGTCTACGGGCTCGTCGTGGCAATATTTCCCTCTTGTGTCTGTAATAATGCTCATAACACACTTGTAATGTACTAAAATTGTTTTCATATGTAAAAAAGCAATATTTTGACACTAGAGCATGAACTATATTTTTTCTACAACTGTCAAAAAAAGATGACTTTTTTTGGTTACTATGGATGCACAAAACGTCGCTTTCTTTTACCGTAAAAAAATGTCATTTTTTCACCGTGAAAAAATGATATTTTTTCACAGCAAGCTCAGCTGATTGATGTTTTCGTATAAAAATGTAAAAATTAATTTTCAAAACATTTTTTATAAAAAAATTTAATACTAAAGTGAATTAAATTAACAATCTTTATTAAAATAGTAATTAACGGTGAAGTTCTCTTCCTTGCTACATCCTCCTTTGTTAATACTTTAGACTTCTTTCCTCTATATCCAATGGATTTTCTCTTTAAAAATGGAACCAATTTAGTAAACCGCTGCAGATCAATATTTTCCTTTATGTTTAGGGTACTTTTAAGCATTGAATAGGTACTCCATAGTGTAGATGGCTTTAAAATTTTCGACTTTTTCTCCAAATAACAGAGCAAAACATTTTCTGTTACTGTTTTTACTTTCTTTATATTGCACCATTCGCGAAACTGAGTGTACACTTTCTCATATTTGATTCTTGATTTCACGGGCAAAAGATTTGATATAACGATTTCTGCCGCATCCGTAATTTGGTGAGGCGTCTCACTATCACTTTCAGACATTTAAATGGTATGAAACTTAAGCAAGCAACTATAAAATTTTGACACGAAAAACGATAGATTTGACAATCAATAAAATTTAAACAATTTTAGGTTTCCATAGTAATGGGAACAGGTGTAAGAAATAATACCTTAAATGAATTATGATTTTAGATTTTTTTTCTAAACACGATAAAAAATAGTTAACAACAAACAGTTGTAGAAAAAATGTTGTTTTTATTTCGCGCGCAAAAGTGTTTTTATGGCACATTTGATTGAATTTTTAACCTCGACCTAACGGTCTCGGTAAAAATGTACAATCTCATGTGCCATTAAAAAAACACCTATTTTGCGGACTTAATACAAAAATGACTATTTTTACTCATTAATATTATAATAATATTAATCAAATTGCCGTGCATAAATAGTTCGTTTTATAGCAACTTGTAAAGTAATAATGGTCTATCAAATACTTAAAAATTGTAACCATAATAGATAAATGTATATCATACAATTATAATTATTAAAAATATCTATATCTATATAAACTTAGTAGCATACCTTCTTCAGCAATGAAACATTTGATATAAGTTACAATAAAGAATGTAATATGATTGATAAGGTGATTCAAAATAAAGAAAATTAAACATATTCAAAAAAAACCAAACTGCCAACAATTTAAAAATTGTAATTAAAACAAACATTCCGTCTGCTGAACATCAAGCTAACAAGCTCAGCTTCAGGGGATTGAAGAATAAGTTTATCGAAGACAGCATAAACATATTTATTGTATTATTAAATTTTAAATAAACTTATTATTATTATCAACTGTATTTAAAAATTCCTTATAGAAGAAGGTTACCCGAAAAAATAAAGACTCTTTTGACAACGGACAATGCTAAGATAGCTTTTAAGAGCAAAAATACTATGGGCAATATTATCTACTCAAAACTAAAGGACAAAACTCCAACACCCCTTAAATCTAATATAATTTACAAGGTACCCTGTAAAGAATGTACAAAAGTATATATAGGGTAAACTGGAAGGTATTTAAAGACCAGAATGTCTGAATATGCAAGAGACTGCAAAAACTTTCATGTTACCAGAGACTCAAAAACAGCACTTTTGACCCTTTTAAAACGTACTGAAATGACATTAAAAATGTAAGCATTTTAGGGACATATACTAATTATAAGAAACGCATTTTAAGGGAAATAATAGAAATTAAAAATGACCCGGAAAGTATCAATCGAAGGACAGATATAGAAACCCTCAGTACTTCATATTTTAATTTAATTAAAAAAACGAGAAGGGAAAAAAAAAGAGATTTACAACAATAATTTATTTCTACATTATCGCTAATACCTGGCAAACAAATCAGTTGTTTCCTCGCCTTGCACAGGTTGTTAGACAACATTTTTAAAATTATTAATTGTTTACGGTGCCGTTTGTTACGTGTCCCTTTTACCATTATGTGTCCTAATTTTGTCTTTTTTTGTTTGTTTTTTACCATTGTGACTCGTGGAGCCCACTTTAACTGTAAGTTTTTACCACTTTTTGTCTGGTGTTTTGTTGTTTCTTTGGTTTCATCCTTGGTTTTATTTTATTTTAATGAAAAACTTTTATCTTTTCTAATATGTTTTGTTGGTGGATTTTTTAAGAAAATTAAAATACACAAATTGTCCTAACTTTCTTTTATCTCTCTCTACAGCTTGCACGTTATTTCTAAAAGTTTTCTTTTTTTCTCTTTAAACACCATGAAATAAGAAGAAAAAAATTACACCTGCTTGTAACTGTATCAAAGATATACAGGGTTCCCCATTTAAAACGAAACAGGCTAAATATCTGGTTCCACGTTAATTAAAAAAATAACGCTCGGACCGGTCGATTTTTATTTCGAGGGGGACATATTTTGCGTATATTGTCAATCTTGTTACTTCAAGCCCCTAGGAGGGAGGGGGGGGGGGTAAGATCTAAATCTTAAATGGATACCCCTATTTTATATAATTTTTTTGGATTCCGCATAAAATTCTGATCATTTTTTAATAAAAGCATTATTAGTCTATACTAAACAGTTTCCGAGATATTGACTCTTGAAAAATGAGATTTTTGAACTTTGACAGCGTCTAGCTTTCTAACTGTACGTCTTAGAGTAAAACGGCTTACATGTCCCGATCTTCGACTTTTATTATCTTTCCAATAGTGTCAACATCCGGTTAAACCGGAAGTACTATATTTCTTACAACCGGTTTAACCGGAAGTTGGCACTATTGGAAAGATAATAAAAATCGATGATAGGGACATGTGAGCCGTTTTACTTTAAACGTACAGTCAATATTTCGGAAACTGTTCTAATAATGCTTTTATTAAAAAAATGTTCAGAATTTTATGCAGAATCCAAAAAAATTATATAAAATGGGGGCATCCATTTAAGATTTAGATCTTACCCCCCCTCCCTCCTAGGGCTTGAAGTAACAAGATTGACAATATACGCAAAAGATGTCCCCCTCAAAATAAAAATCGACGGGTCCGAGCGTTTTTTTTTTAAATGAACGTGGAACCAGATATTTAGCCTGTTTCGTTTTAAATAGGGAACCCTGTATATTATGTACTTTCTGTTATGTTATCGAAAATAAGATTTGCCATTTTTTCAAACAAATCAGTTATGTAATTTTTTTTATCGGTTACTGTTGAAACCTAAGAAATAATCCTATTGTTTCAGAGCCCTGAGGAAGAAAATATATTTTTCGAAACGTCGGCAAATTAAAATTTGGGTTTCATTTGCTCCCTAAGATCCTAAATCCCATTA
The DNA here is from genome assembly GCA_963969555.1 of Polydrusus pterygomalis. Classification (NCBI taxonomy): domain Eukaryota; kingdom Metazoa; phylum Arthropoda; class Insecta; order Coleoptera; family Curculionidae; genus Polydrusus; species Polydrusus pterygomalis. The sequence continues at coordinate 18,093,334 of OZ018383.1, forward strand.
AAACCACCTACATAAAAAGTCTATTGGATCATTAACAATTTTATTTTATAATATTTTTTACATTTGAAACGAAAATGTCTCAAAGCGTTTCCCAGCAAAGAATTTATGTGCAATTTGTCTTTACATATTATGCTACTTGGAACCGGCTTTATTCATTAACAAAATATTTCAATTAAAAAAAGTATAATTCAAAAATTCTTCTTTAAATACAATGGTTTAAAATTTACATTTTGAGCGTTCTGTTTAGTTAAGCATAAAAGTTGCCCGTTTATTATTGGAATAATAAATATTGATACTAAAGGCAATTTAAATAATACACTTGTTTTATCAACAATACAAATAAGTACAAAATAAAAGAAGTCCAAAAATTGATTTATCTTTGCTTCAGCCAATCACAATATTTACTTTTGCAACCTACGCCGAAAACATAAAACATTATTAAATATTTTTTTTTCAATCTCAGCAAAACAACGGCCAACAATATATATTACATTTTTACACGGCATTGCTATGCAGGGCTTATAACATGCAAATGTGGCTTTTGAATGATGCATGGATTTTCTTCTAAAAATAATGAACATGTTTTTGTAAGAACTGCGCGGACAAATTTGCAAGAAATATGAAACTCATCGTACCGGGGTCGTTGGTATGCATAAGATTAAATTTAATGGACCGTAATAGGTAAAAACAATGATAATAAAATCGAGAAGGCTAGGGTAATGGTTTTAAAACGTAAACAAATTTCACATGAATGAAAAAGTGCGCAAGTCGACAACATGCGCCAAAAGCAGATCTGACGTAGGGGAAAGTATAAAATCCCGCGCCGTGCCCTGTTCCATTTTTAAATTGTATGTTTGGTTGCCTATATTGGTAGCTTGCGTCCTCTGATTCCTAATCTACGAGAAGCAGTGGCGTATTTAGAATATTGCCACGGGGGGGTCTATACCTTTCGTTTTATCTTTCTCTCTTTCTTTAAAAAAGCGGCGCAGGCGAAAATTTTTTCGGTGCCACGCCCTATTTTGAACTATCAAAATTTATAATTTCTATGTTTTGATAGCTGAACCCAAAAAATGAAGAAATTAAGAAATTTTTAAATATAAACGCAATAATGGGAATATTTTGTTAAATATTTATGTTTAAAAATATATATTTCTACATAATATGACCGATTCCGAAAATGATTGGTTTTCAAGTTATTTTTGCCATTTTTTCTGCCAAGTTTGGCCATGTTGTTTTGTTATCTGTGACACAGTTACTTAATTATTTGTAAAAACAAAGTATTGCTTATAGTTCAAGTTTGCAAAAAAATTACAAAACTAAGTGAACATCATTTCAATTTTTTTAAATTAAATAAATTAGACACGCAGGTAAAAAACAAGAAAAAAATTGAAATAACTCGAAAACCAAGTATTTTCGGAATAGGTCATATTTAAGAAAAAATCACAAATTACCTCCTGCGAGGAATTAATCGAATTATCAATCACCATGAATATATTATTTTACTCACTTAAATTAGAAATTAAATGCAACAAGGCATCTGATCTGTTCTGAGTTTTTTTTAATGTTTAGCCCACGGGGGGGTCCAGACCCCTCGGACACCCCCCCCCCCCCCTAAATACCCACTGACGAGAAGACCTACTATTATTAATTTGACCCATACGCATTGTCTAATATGGAGATAACAGACCGGTGAAAAAGTAAATAAGTTAGTAAATACTCAGTAAATAAAAGTAAATAAATAAAAGGTGAATTTACATATTAATTTTAAATAATAGTTTAAGATGGGATTAACGACGCCATTTTCTATCGTTAATTCGATCTGCCAAACTATTGACGATTCGCATGCGCACTGCAGTGCTGTGTTTATCAGAGTAGTAATTTGTATGCTTTTGGCATACGAAGAAGAAAGACAGACATATGCTAGAGCTGGTAGAGCAAGGCAGAAGATAGTCAGCCGGTCATAGTTTTGTTTACTTTCGTCGTTTGTGCAATTACGACCCCTTTTCTGTTAAAACAAACACATATTCTCTAGAATTCTTAGGATAGATGACATCTAGTTAGACTAAAAAATATCATGTTAACAGTAAAAATTGTTGTTTTTATTTCAGTTCTGAAAATCGACGTGTTTACTTTTAAGGGTTTGAACAGTGGCGGCTCGTGGGGTAGAGCCACAGTGCCATGGCACTACCTGCTTTCCTGTCTAGCGTCCTGCCCTTTACAAATTACCAAAACCTATTAAAATCAATATTCTCGTTTTTAAAGCAATTAGCAAAATAATTTAAAAATGGAACACAGTCGGGTGCAAATTTCCATCTAAAAGGAAGCGATTATGCGTAAAACGGTAACGTAGCTTCCGCGCCAAGCGCGACGAGGCACACGGGAGGTGACGAAACGCCGTCACCTCAATAAAAAAACGTTAGAAAATGACCTTGAATGCAAGCAGGCAAAAATCTCGACGGCGCACATACGGGTATTTAGCCGATCTAGGCGGCAAAAAGTCTAATATTAAAATTTTAACGCAGGTAGAAACTAATGACCGATAAATAGGGCCAAGGGTTGTACGCTTATGATGTCACACTTCCCCCGCTTCCCACACAACCCAAGCGCTCTTACGACTAGTCTGAACTTGGTCGTTTATAAGAAGAGTATCATTTCTCGGTGTCTCTTGCGTAAGCGAACGTTTCATAGTGAATTTATTATTTTAAAGAAGCAGTTATACCTAATTAAAAGCCATGGATTGTGATCGTACAGATAAGTGTGTCTACTTTTCAAAGCTGTTTGTTTCAAATGCTATATTATTTGCTGCGATATTTGATTTGAACATGTGTAATTTTTTTTTTATTTTTTACTTGTTAGCGTTTAAGTTGTATTTCCCAAAATTTCCCGGCAAATTTTTTTGGTAAAATAGGATACCCAGGGCTATTTCTTTTTTATATTTGCTAAAAAATTTGCGGAATGCTGCGATATTGCAAGATAGGGCATTTTTTGCTGCCTATGCGAAGGAAACTGCTGAGCTCTATATTCAACTCTACCCGTGGCATCCGATGACTCCTACTATGCATAAAATACTAGTTCATGGGTCCGAGATCACGCGCTGATTCCGAAAGGTATCGAGGCAATCTTGTAATATGGATGTTCTGAACAGGCTACTACTCAGTTCGGATCCATTTATAACAGGAATAAGACCGATACCTAAAAAGACTAGCAAACCATTCTTAAAAGAAACGATAGCCATGTTGCTTCCAGATGAACCTTATCTAGATACAACAGATTATGAAGAATCATCGGACGAGGAAGTTAGTGCCTCAACTTCGGATGAAGAATCATGGAAAACATCCTTATTATAAATTTTAAAATATATTAATAAGACTTATTGTTCATTTCCCATTTTTTTGATAAATAACCCAACAAACAATTATAGTCGAAAAAAGGTGACTTTTACCTAAGTTTTTAACTATAAAGCTCGACAGACCGCTTTACATAGTCAGAAGTTAGTAATTTATACCACTTTATCACCTAGTGGGGAATAAAACCAAGGTAATAAAGTGGTAAGAAACACCTGTCATTAGGAGAATTGTTCTTCATAGACGAGGCCAAGTAGTCTTCTCCGTGGTAGTAAAGAGATGTTTTTTACCCATATTGAACCTATGTGGGCCTATGTTGGGCCTGTTATGGGCTATGAAGTTTATAGAAAATCATAACCACAATTTTAGAAAAAGATAGTATTTTGTTTTTATTTGTATCAAAGCACAGGAGGCAGGAGGGTTCTTAAATCAGAACATGTCAAGTCAGCCGCTATTGATTTTTAAAATGGAGTGGTAGTATATAGATAGGTATGTACTAATAAAAATCATTATTTCATCGATGTGAACTGAAAAATGGGTGCGCGTAAAAAAATTTCGTATAGATTTCAATTTTACCTAGAAAAACTAACCGCGCCCCAGAAACAAGGCATTTAATTAAAAAAAACAAGGTAAATTAAAATTGAAAATACCAAAAATTTTAAATGTAGCCAATATTTAGTGCTTGGACGAATAAGTTAGCTCGTTTCTGTGCTCGGTTTTTGTAATATATTTGTTGTTGCTTTAGTGTTACAAGTAATTTAACAAAATTAATTGAAAATAATACAACATGTTGAAAAAAATATGGCGTCAGTAAAATATGTTTCCTAAAGGTCGTGATTTCCTGTGGTTTGGGCCTTAAAAAAAATTGGACCTATAAGTCAACCCGTATTAGGTTACGCTAGGAGAAAATTCCCTATTTTGTATCTTCCGTCTTGATAGGTCTAAATTAGGAGAAATATTCGTTTACATGGCATAAATTTATAATAATGAGTGTTTTTGAAGCCTAATTTGGGGTTTTTAAGAATACTGCAGGCCCTATGTACGGCCTATTACTTCATAAAATGTTTCTATCGGGGTCGCTGAATTAATGCCTCGCAACGAATTAATAGCCACTATTATAATGTAACTAACCTTACTTTTTGGCCGAGTTCGAATATAAACGTACAACGTTTTTTTTCGTTGTTCCGGCGTTTTGTATAGCTCCTACGCGACCCCTTTTATTTCGCCGAAAAAATGGAAACTGATTATTTTAAAATGGAGAGGGTCAAGCTCCTTCTTGGATTATTCTTATGTTCCCCACAAGTGGGAAGATTACCACAGTGCAATGAACTTTACAATCATCATTAAAGTTTTTTAAGCCAGAATCTCTTTAAAGACTTAATTTTTGGAAGATACGGCTTTATATCCGGTAAAAATCACTTTGAGGACAAAATATTGGGCTATAAAGAAATTATTTAAGTCATAACTATAACCTATTTTACACTTTAAAGCCTTCTGGGCTTTAAGTACAAAATGTAAGACTAATATAGGGTATACATCACCTCAGAAAGTGTTCACATTATAACCTGACCATGAAGATATATTAAAGACAAAACGAAGTAATTTGTTCTTCATTTATGGGCCTAAAAGATTATTGGGCTTTAAGGCCCAATCTAAGGTAAAAAATAACCTGGTTGGGCGTTTATTACTGACTTTCCTTAGACCTAACTATCAAGTCGATTTACAAGGTAATTATCTACTCTTTTAGACCATCTCTTGGGCCTCTTATATTTTCCCACTTTGAACACGTATTAATAAGTTCAAATTACTTTGTTTGGGCCAAACTGTTAGTCTCTTTGGCCGTTTCGCCTAAAAAGCCGATTTGAAGGTAAAAAATAGATTATTTTTTACTTAAATAGGTCATTTTCTCCAAATGAGAGGTCGCCAAGGCTTTACATGTTTGTTGGGAAAATTAAGTTTTTTCAATACAAGGTATTTTGTATTCATTATAAACCTATAAACAGTCTAATAGGCACCTTTGGAATTAAGTAAACTGGTAAAATAATTTTGGCCGCCTAGATAGGGTAAATACCCCTATGTGCGGCGTAGCCTGGCTCTCTTCGTTTGACCGTTTGATGTTAGACGTTTCAAACAGCTGATGTTCGCGTCGCGTCCCGATTTGTTTTCGTTCGGCCGGCGGCTGATTTAATGTAGGGTTAACGAACTTTTTATTTTAGAAATACATAAGTAATGAATACTATTAGATTTTTAAAGGAAACTTTATGGAAAAAATACTTGGGTGTGCGGTTGTGATGAATCTAATAGACTATTTTGTTTTATGTGTGTTTTATTTGGTGGGAAGCAAACTTGGTCCCAAAAAGGTACAGACGATTTGGTCCATTTCTGGGACAAAATGAAGACACATGAAAAATCGAAGGTACATTTAAACAATATATTTAATTTCAGTATGCTTGGTAAAATTAACATTAAAACTCAATTAAATTCTGCATATCACAATGAAATAATGAAGAAAAACGAACAAATTGATAAAAACAGATACATATTAAACCAAATTATAAACTGCGTTCGGTTTTGTGGTGCATTTGAGTTGGCTTTGAGAGGTCATGACGAAAAAGAGACGTCGGAAAATAGGGGCATATTTCGTGAATTAATAAATTTCAGCTCAGAATTAGACAAAACTCTTAAAGATCATATTGAAAAATCGAAAGTATTTAAAGGAACATCAAAACCCCTACAAAATGAACTTCTGGACTGTATGTTAGATGTGTATCATGATGAAGTCATAAAAGAAATAAAGGGCTCTCCGTTTATCGCTGTTATCGCAGATTAAACCACTGACATTGCTTGTGTGTTTCAACTTGTTATCGTGTTTAGATATGATTGTAAATTCTTAAATTAGGTGCCTTTTTGCTTATTTTTTCTACTTTAAAAGCAAGAACTATTAACAAGAAAGGGCGTGGCACCCAAAATTTTTTGCCTGCGGCGCTAAGGGTTTACCTGGCCCTACTTCACTAAAATGGCACGAGCCGCCACTGGGTTTGAAGGTAAATTGCGGCATTTTTAGTGGTTTCAACTAACGGCTTTTTTTAAAAGTTTCTATGCATTTATTTAAAAAAAAAACACCGGCATAATATTTGTCAATGCCTCCCTGAACAGCCCTTTCAAAATTAGACACTAATTATTTTTTTTTAATAATTGCAAGTTTCCGGAAGTTACCCCTGCATTCAAGCCATTTATAGGACTTTTATACATAATCGACCTTGAGAACTGTGACCTTAAATTAAATTTGAATATTGAATAAGATATTTATTACTGCCCATTTTTAACACGCTTTTATTAGCTTCACCTGTATGTTTGTTTGTTTGTTTGTCCGTAACCGACTTCTTTGAACCCGATTTTGACCCACTTTAAAGGGTCAGATTTAATTTAAATTTTGTAGACTTATCAAGAACCGCTGACAATACAATAATCTACTAATCTAGCTCAATCCACTCAAAAAAATTTTCTTAACAATAACGCAAACTAAAAAATGAAAAATAAATATAGTTTAAAAAATCTAAAAAACACGCTTTAATAATTAATCAAATTAGAAAGCGGAAAATAAATATAGTTTAAAATAATTCTTGAAATTCTTAATATAGGCAGAAAATAATAATGAACGAGAAACATTAGTATTATTGTGAGAAAATCGTGGGTCGCTTTGTGCTATATTTTTTGCATATCGAGCACCCCACGCTTTTTCACAATAATACTAATGTTTATCGTTCACTATTATTTTCTGCCTATATTAGGAATTTAAAAAATTATTTTAAAGTAAGGTAAGTGTATACAATATCGCCATGCTAAGCTTAAATTTTTTTTCCTAGAGAAGTGTAACATTTTTCTGCGAAAAATATATGTGGAACGTGTTATTTAGACTATATATTAATAGTTTTAAAATGTTTGGCAACATTTTAAGTAGGCTAAAAAGGTTTTTCTAATTTTTTTTAAAATTTTGCAAATTGGCGATATTGTCAACCGATATTGCCGAACAGTTACGCTGGCGATATTGTAAACAATCATATTTTTTACTTTTAAATTTGTTTACTTTAACAAAAAATTGTATTTAGAAAATATAGTAACAGCATCTTACTCCTTAATCATCGCTAAAACAATATACTAACTTCAAAAAATACTTACCGCAGTGTGGACTGAGCAACAAAACAATTAATTGATACTTTAATTTGTAGACTAGCGCAGCGCACTTGATTAAAACAGTAAATCTACCATAGAACTAAAATTTGAGGTTATTGCCGAAACAACTTGTCGGTACAAGCTTGGGTCATTGTTGAGGTTATGGAGGACTTGAGGTAGGAGGCCGATAGCAATGCATTGGATTCGGTCCCAAATTAGCATCGGTAATTCAGCTTTACGAGTCGCTGTAAGATGGCGCGCGTGTTCGAAGTGGGCTATCAAATAATGGTTTCTTATGGACGCAATAACTATATTTATTTAAATTAGTTCTTTAAGGAACAAATAAGGACTTTTATATGAATTTACACTTACTTTGTTATACTTATTAGTAAACTCGGCCTGTATAAAGTTCCAACGATGCTTGGTTTTTAAAATACAGGGTATTAAACATTCTAGCTATACCTTTGGAGCTAGAAAGAGACTTATTTGGCTGCATTTTCTATCTGAAAAAGATCCTGTCTTACACCCCGATACAAAGTAAACTCTACTTTTATAAATTGTACCATTATTCATTGTAAGTATGGAAATTAATTACAATACAACGTTATTTGTCTTGTCTTGCCTTCAAACGTTATTTGTTATTTCGAAAAATAAAATGTCAATTGTCAAAAGTAAAAGCACAGAAAAATAAAGGGTTTAAGTAAAACTTAAAAACTATGGAGGATCTAGTTTTCCATATTAAAAACGAAGAAGAAGAAGACAACATCAGCCCACTTCGGACGCGAGAGCCATCTATCGGCCAATAGCGAACTAACCAAAAACCGGGACAGAATTTGAAAATGCTGCCATTGTCGATCGGCCTCCTACCCTATAGTTATCCATAGTTGAGGTAATACTCCTAGCGCAATCTATTATTTGGTAGTCAAACTAGCATAAATAAAGCCCCTTGGCGATATTGTCAACATGGCGATATTGTATACACCTACCTTATATTTATTTTTCGCTTTTTAGTTTGAATAATTAGGAAAGCGTGTTTTCTCGTTTTTATAAACAATGCTATTTTGTTGGGTCGGCACTGCCATCCCTGGCGAGCCGCCACTGCCATGCTCCATTCCGTATAATAAATAGCAACATAAGTTGTTATTCTAACCATACAAACTATAATCAAATACTCCATATTATTCGTTGTGTTTCTTATTTAAATAAAAACAACAGCCGACACTGCTATCATTGTGATTTATTTCCAACGTAACTGTAATAAATTTAACAAACTGCCATGGACGGCATGCGCATCTACAAAATCTGCTGCTGAATTTTGTATCCTAACAAATAATGCGTACAAACATTTCCTGCTGGCAAAAGGTTTTCTGCAGTAAATGCTGTTCCGGAGTGCAAAAAATAGTTTTGACGCTGATATAAATTAGTTTTTTGGCATCTCTACTGAACACGAGTTATGACGACAATCTTTTTAAGTCCAGAATGTATCGGGATAAATAATTCGGCCAATAGCGTCCTGAAAGTTAAGCTTATTGAGACTTATGAGAAGATTGATTTGGTGCAATATGCATTTTCTATATAATAATATTTTACTATACCTTCTATGGCCAGATTATACTAGATTTAGGTTTACTTAATTATATACAAAGAATCTCCGGAATTTTTACAGCAAATTTTGCTTGTGATTATCCTTTGTGATATAATTAATGATTAGGTATGGTATACTAATTACCAACCACTCCGCTTCAGTTAACTCTCCCCTACATTTTAAATATTCTGCAATACCAAGATCTATACCGGGTCCACCAACGAAGCGGGGACGGAAGATTAGGTCCTTATCGATGAACTTATCAAAACTACGAAAACAGCATAAGGTATGGACTTAAAAGCGGCATATTTTAAAAATATTTTACAATATACAGGGTCTCCCAAAAAGTGTGGCGGACTAAACTTGCATTTTTTTAAATGGAACACCCTGTATATTTTAACATTTTTAAATTCCACATAAAATTATAATTATTTTTTATTAAATGCATTATTAGTCTATACTTCATAGTTTCCGAGATATTGACTCTCGAAAAGTGACATTTTTGAACTTTGACAGCTTCTAACTTTCTAACAGTACGTCTTAGAGCAAAACGGCTCACATGTCCCTTCTTCAATTTTTAATATCTTCCCAAAAAAATCAACTTCCAGTTAAACCTGAACAACTATATTTCCTGCTTTCGAGTTAGATCCGGTTTAACCGGAAGTTAATTTTTTTGGGAAGATAATAAAAATTGAAGATAGGGACATGTAAGCCGTTTGGCTCTAAGACGTACTGTTAGAAAGTTAGAAGCTGTCAAAGTTCAAAAATGTCACTTTTCGAGAGTCAATATCTCGGAAACTATGAAGTATAGACTAATAATGCATTTAATAAAAAATAATTATAATTTTATGTGGAATTTAAAAATGTAAAAATATACAGGGTTTTCCATTTAAAAAAATGCAAGTTTAGTCCGCCACACTTTTTTGGGAGACCACTTCGTCAGTCTACTTCCAGCACCGGAGATGGAAGGACCTCTGAAGAAGCTCGCCACTCGTGCTAGCGAAACGTTAGGAAGCAATTCCAACCGACGACGGTCTTTAGACTTGAATGATGCTAGTTCACTAGCTCACCGACTGGCCGCGAAGGCCTAAACCAATTTTTCAAAAATGAAGAAATTTTTGATTCTGATAACTACCGCATTATGGTAGCCGCCACGGAATTCAGATCGACTTCGGTTTCTATTTAACGAATTCAAATTTGTTAAATTCGAATAAGCCAAACCAAAGTTGGTTTGTGTGTTGGTGGCAAATATTTTTGTATAGCAATATTTTTCCCCTCCTATCAGGCGCGGCTTGTCGGCTGTATAATGTAAAATATTTTTAAAATATGCCGCTTTTAAGTCCATACCTTATGCTGTTTTCGTAATTTGATAAGTTCATCGATAAGGACTTAATCTTCCGTCCCCGCTTCGTTGGCCGACCCGGTATACCGTGAGAGCAAAAATAATTTGCATCAAAGAGGGCATTGCATCTAAGGACGTAATGCTGAGCCGTAGAGCTTAATACCTGTTGGGTGTCAGTAACTACCTGAATTAACAATCAATCAGTTATTCCGTCATCTTTAACAGTCGTTACAAGTAATTTGATTTATCGCTAATTTTTCCAATTTCTTGAACAATTCACACAATGGGCTTTACGAAACAGCACATTCATGGTTGAAGCGTATTTCCGAAACGGGGTTAGAGTAAATGGTGAGTGGCAATACAATCCAAGTTTGTGCATAGACGATTGCACAACGTTGCTTTTATTGCTGCGGATTCTTATCATTGCCTGAAAAGAACCGTGGCTTTGTTTAGGGAAACAGGTTCTATATAATACAAAAAAGGAGCCGGAAGACCATCTGTAAGAACAGAAGAACTTGTTGCAAACGTTCGTGAAATAATGCAAAGTACGCCAACAAATTGTATAAGACGCCTGTCCCAAGAAGTGGGAAGATCTTATGGAACATGCAGGACTATTCTTAAGAAGCGCCTAAATTTATTTTGTGCTTATAAAGTGCAAGTATTCCAAGAAATACAAGCCGCAGATTTTGAAAGACGCAGAAATTACTCTCAATGGTTTACCCAAAATTTATTGGAAAGAAATGATTTATTAGACCTGACATTTTTTTCGGATGAACCCTGGTTCCACCTCTCCGGTTATGTGAATTCTCAGAATACACGCATGTGGAGTAGTGCAAATCCCCATTTTTTTGTAAAGTCCACATTGCACCCTCAAAAAATTGGTCTGGTTAGCTGTTTCCCGAAGAAGAATTGTTGGTCCTATTTTTTTCCATGACACTGTTACAGCACAGCGGTACAGTGACAATATTTTGAATCCATTTGTGGAGCAATTACTTGACGACGAACTACGTTTTGGATATTTTCAACAGGACGATGCAACCGCCCCATTAAATTCCCAGCTAGATCACCTTGTTTAATGGTAATGGATTACCTACTTCGTTTTTCCTCATACACTATTTTTAAAACACCAGTTGCAAATTTAAAACAATTACAAAAAAGGATTATCCAAGAATAATTTCTCATTCTCATTTCTCCAGAGATGCTGGTCAACACTTTCGAAAATATGAAGAGATGGGTGAATTTATGCTTGGAGCATGGGGGTGGCCAATTTCAGCAATTTATGTAATTATTTTTCTTTTTCTTTCTGTATATTTTTACTTTGTTAATGTTGTAAACAACAAAAATAAATTTGTATTTGTCTACTTATTTTATTACTCATTAGTTTGGCATATCATGTCATAATATTAATTTGACAAAATTTTAACCTAGATTTGGTTAGATATCGTCCCCATATCATTGTGATCTAAACCAAGCCCTACGCTTTTTAATCCAAGCCCTCTTGTCTCCATGAATTCTGTGGCACGTGACCTTACGAAATCAGCTGGATTTATTCGATGTTGGTTTCACATTTGCACGGATTTTCCTTTATGCATATTAAATAATAAGTGCATCCTCCCAGTCTATTTTATTAAATAATAAATTCCTGGTTTGTTTTTTAAGTTTTATAGTAAAAATGCCGTCTTGTCAGTTATTTAAAACGAATCATATTAAAGGGGGCCGTCCGCAGTGCTGAGGTCATCATCGAATGAGATAGTTTTATAATTCATAGATATTGTTGCAATACTGCCTTCTTTTTACCTACTTAAAAGAATTTATCATGTATTCGTGAAGAATACCAGCCGAAGCCGTAATTTTACTTATTTCCGGACGCCTATGAATGAAAAATCTTGCTCGACTGCACCAGTCAGCAGAATTATAAACTGTGGCAACCCGGTAAAAACTGACCCCAGTAAAGAAAATTAATTCAGCGTTAAGAGGACGGATTATACTGTAAATAGCTGACCGTTTTACTTTTTACGTTCCGAAATATTTTAAACTAGAAGATTTATCGGTATTTCCTGCTTGACGTTAACCCTACTAAAAAAGTGGATATAAATCTTATGTTAGCAATATTATTAGTCGATATTTGTCCAAAAGGATACTTTATAACGCAAAGCTCATCAGAGAGGCTAGAATCTAAAGCAAAAAGGCACATATTATATTGTTGGCGAGAATCAGCTTCTCATACCAAATTATCATTAATATATTAAATACAGGGCTTATTCAAAAGTTAACTATGTTCTTTAACAACTTCGTTTCGGAAATACAGAGTTTCCAAAATTTAAAGAAATAGTAGTAATTTTTAAATAATTAATTAAAAAGTAAATATTTTTATCGACGGGAATTATAGCAAGATGTCGCACCGGGTTCTATAATTCCCGTCGATAATCGATCCTGACAAGTGATTTGTCTTCGAGCCCTGTTTCCTTCTGCCAAGCTGAGCCTCGCTGATGAGCCGTAAAGGGCGAAACGAGCCTGGGGATAAGTTTGGCGGAAGGAAACAAGCAAAACTTTTTTGCATAAATATTTTTAGGTTAAATTTGGTAAATTAAATAAACACTTAAATATGACTTATTTGAAAGTAAAATTTATTCCTGGAGACAGCCAGTGGAGTCGGTATTAAGTAATTCTCTCCTTTTTAATGAAAATTGTATTACTTGATGACTTGATGAAATTTAAAAATATCAGTATATTTTTAAACTTCATATTTTTTTATAAATCCTTACCTTAATTGTAATAAAAACACTTTCATGTATTTTTTGATACGGGAGATAATTTAGGAGTAAATATTTCTTTTCGTCCAGGCTTGAAAAACAATTCAACCATTATAAGTAACATTTATTAATAACTCAAAAAAAAATCTTAACTGCAATTAAATAAATTGTTGCAAGTGTCCACCTTCAACCAAGACACAGGCATCTAACCTCCTTCGCAGAAAATCCTGTAAAAATTGCAGGAATGTTTCTTATTGTTTGAAAACCGTCGATTATTCGGTTTCTTTGGGCTTCTTCATTTTCAACCGGTGTTTTCTAAACCAGTGACTTTAAAGGTCCCCAGAAATAAAAATCAAGATGATTAAGTCTTGGCAATCTTGGTGCCCATGATTGATTAGGTTTTTCAGCACCCCTACCGATCCATTATTTCGATAAATCGGATTTAAGAATTCTCTAATAGCCATAACGCGGCTATCCGCGACAAGTTTTTAAAAAAAATTTAGTTTGAATTTAATCCTACCCCATTTTTTTTATTAAAATACGGCAGATCAACAAAAAACGTGCATTATTTTAAAATTCCAGTAAACAAAGTCCAAATGCCTGTTTTTTCAATTTTTCGTTTAAACTAACCAAATATTGTCCGATAAGGATACAATCGAATGGTATTATTAGTAAACAACCTATGGACTATTAATATTAATAGGAAAAATGTGTTTGTTTCTATTTTGCAAAATACGATTGCTAAAAGCGTCACACCAGGAACAGTAGGTAAATAATTTTTTAGCACTTCATAGGCGCAAACGACATAATAGTATCTTTTATTTTGTCAGAAATCAATGTAGTTAATGACATATAAATAAATATAAATTAGTTGTTTATTTGTCATTCATGGTTGAAGCGTATTTTCGAAACGGGGTTAGAGTAAATGGTGAGTGGCAATACAATTCGGGTTTGTGTATGGACGAGTTTCACGAACATTTTCCTAACGTTGCTTTTACTGCTGGGGATTTTTATCATTGCCTGAAAAGAACCGTGGCTGTGTTTAGGGAAACAAGTTCTATACAACACAAAAAAGAAGCAGAAAGACCATCTGTAAGAACAGAAGAACTTGTTGCAAACGTTCGTGAAATAATGCAGAGACGCCTGTCCCAAAAAGTGGGAAGATCTTATGTAAAATGCAGGATAATTCTTAAGAAGCAGCTAAATTTATTTCCTTATAAAGTGCAAGTATTCCAAGAAATACAAGACGCAGATTTTGAAAGACGCAGGAATTACTCTTAATGGTTTACCCAATATTTATTTGAAAGAAATGATTTATTAGACCTGACATTTTTTTCGGATGTAGCCTGCTTCCACCTCCCCGGTTATGTGAATTCTCAGAATACACACATGTAGAGTAGTAAAAATCCACATTGCACCCTCAAAAAATTGGTCTCTGGTTAGCTGTTTCCCGAAGAAGAATAATTGTTGGTCCTATTTTTTTCCATGACACAGTTACAGCACAGCGGTATCGAGACAATATTTTGAATCCATTTGTGGAGCAATTACTTGGCAACGAACTACGTTTAAGATATTTTCAACAGGACGGTGCAACCGCCCATACAGCCGCCGAAACTATTAACTACTTTTTATTACTATTAACAATTTTTTCGACGACAGATTGATCAGTTTTCGATCAGACATTGAATTCCCACCTAGATCACCTTGTTTATCGGTTATGGATTTCTTCGTTTTTCCTCATTTAAAGAACACTATTTTTAAAACACCAGTTGCAAATTTAGAACAATTATTACAAGAAAGAATTATCCAAGAATGTGGTAACATTTCTTCAGAGATGCTGGTCAACACTTTCGAAAATATGAAGAGACGTGTGAATTTATGCTTGGAGCATGGCGGTGGCCAATTTCAGCAATTTATGTAATTATTTTCCTTTTTCTTTCTGCATGTATATTCTTACTTTGTTAATTTTGTTAACAACAAAAATAAATTTGTATTTGTCTACTTACCTATTTTATTACTCATTAGTTTGGCATATCATGTCATAATACGAATTTGACAAAATTTTAACCTAGATTTGGTTTGATATATCGTCCCCATATCATTGTGATCTTAACCAAGCCCTACGTTTTTTAATTCAAGCCCTTTTATGCAAATAAATTTTGTCGCACGGTAGTACCTTGCAATTTGAATCAGTATTTTAATATCTAACTGTGTTAGATGAAATACAACCTTATTGTATCTTAGATTTATTAAAACCAAACATTTGTTTACTTGTATTTTAATTCTTTGTTACTACAATTAGGGGCGCAAAAAATATCGTGCACTCAGACGCGCAACCTCCTAGAAACTGGGCTGGTATACAGGATGATCTGGAAATAATTTTTTTTTAAGTTCCTAATTTTACCGCTAGGATGCGAAGTCACTATGGTACGATAAAAAGTCCTTAATTTCTACTAATAACTGCAATACAATATAGGTCAGAAATTAAGTTTTTATGTGCTCTGTTATAGCCTCTATAAATAATTTTGTAATAACAATTTTTTTGCAGTTACCATGGTAACAGCGTAGAGAAGGGTGACTACTTAAAGTACTTAAAAGGCTGTAACTTTAGTTTGCGTTAACCGAACTTAACAAACTGTAGCTTATCTTAAAGAACATTTTATCCTGATTGAATGTTGATATAAGTATTATTAAAATTAATGCGTGAGGTTGATAATAGAGGGCACTTTTACAAAAATATATTTCTAGCTTCGATTTCTTAATAAATTAGAATGCAACCATCCAACCATTTTAACTCTATTCTATAGCTAACTACTTAGTAAAAAGAACTGCAAAAGCCGCAAGTCGTTTCCTCTTTTCTCTTAAAAGTTATCGCAAAAATAGTGGAAGAGTTTAATTGTAATTTTCCTTTTATTAAAACGTTGAAATTCTACAGAAATAGCTTTTCTGGCTAAATCTAAACCCGACCATACCAATCAGCAATTTGGGTAAAACGGCGTCACGAATCTCAAATTTAAATGCAGTTTTGGAACCTTTCCAGAATCTAAAATACTAGTAAATATAAGCGAAACCGCGAAACGAAAAGCGCCCTATATAATTTGTCCAAAATATTCCTCTTTACCTTTAATACGACCTTTAACTTTACAGACTTTACATTTTCACCCTTTTTAAATTACGAGAAAATCAATCAAAAAATAAATCATCGCATCCACTCTTGACATCTTAGGAACGAAACAAATGGCTGGGTTTATTACTTGACACAAGATTTATCAAAAACGCCATTGACGTGTTTTCATCAATAACAATTCTTGCTGGGGTTGTCGGTTTTTTTTTTCAATAATTTCGGGCGCGATTACTGATAGGTAATTTTAAAATTTAGGTATTTATTTGAACAAGTATAGCGGGAATAAGGGCAGGCAATGAAATGACACAATTGTATTTATCCCAACTTTTCGTTTTATATAAAAACTTTTTCAAGGGTGACAACGATCAACGAAGATACGGCCCAAATAATTAAGTATCAAAAAATTACCTTGTCGGACTTCCATAGTCTTTATTTTGTTACTTAACACAATGTTTCGGTTAGTCACTATCTCTAACCATTTTTAAGTGTAAACTAAATTATAATTCTAATGGTCTGTTGCACCCAGCAATTTAATCTCCGATTAGCGGTAAACCTAGATTTAAACTAAGTTTGTCTTGCACCAACATTTAAACTCGGATTTAACAACCTAGATCTTTAGTTAGTTTAAACGGTCGATGTTGGTGGTTTATGTTGGGATTTGTCATTTGGGCGTGCGCAGTGAACTATTTTTGACATTTTTTTTTATTTTTATTATTGGAATTAGAAGTACTAGGCATAGCATCAGAATCAAAACTATTGGTAAGTCCATGAATTGTCTTTTTATTTATAATACTTAAAAGAATTTCGTCGCTGGCATCTTTTTTACTTTTTGGGGGCAGCCCGGCCTCCCCCCGTCTTGTATAATTCCCTTTTTTCTTCACCAGCTTCCCTCCTTAGCTATTTTTTTTTCATAAAGTGAATCACAACTGCTGGGGCAATATAAACCTTAGCTATTATAATCTTCAGTAATTTTTCCCATGCTATCTTTTTTCCTCTTATTCCAAATGCATCCGTTTTTTTGTTCTCAACAATATCTTTATATTTCGCAATAATATAAATTAACAATAGTTTTTCATCAGAAGTAAAGTTTACTGTTCTTTCCTTTTTAGTTTTGTAGTGATTTTCCATAATAATATTCTTTTTGTAATTCTCAAATCAACAACGACCCATAAATTTTAGGTTAGAAAATTCCAAAGAATTTCAATGAAGTTAGCTACAAATCTCAAAACTCCAGTTAACTAATCTAGTTTAAATTTTATTGGTGCAAGTAAAATTCAACTAATCTAGGATTGGTACTTGATCCTGGATTACCTAAACGGAGATAAATATGTAGTTTGGTGCAACAAACCATTAGGCTACTGTCTTAAATACTATCCATGTGCAATGAAGCTTAATGACCCCGCCTACGTGCTAACTGAAGTGTGAAGTTGGAGCTATTGGTTTTGGACAAGAAGAGGCTTCCAGATATTAGGGATATCTATAGGTACTTGGTTTACTAAATATATGGGTATTGCTGCTTCATTGAATTTTCGTTTTCTCCAGTGTTGTTCCGTGTCCAAACCCTTGACTTCTGATCACTGTATATTATGTTGGTTGGTCCATACATGTTCCGCTATACCTGATCTCGAAGTTTCACCTCTTTGAGTATGTTTCAGATGTTCTTTAACTCGTACGGGAAGAGATCTTCTTGTTCCTCCAATGTACGATTCGCCACACTCGCAGGGGATTTAATAGATACAATTTTCTGTGTTTTCATTATGGGGGGGTTTAACTTTTGTAAGAAAGCTTCTTAGCGTATTTCCCGATTTGAAGGCTGTTTTGATATTATGGTTTTGGGTTATCGTTATAATCTTTTCAGAAATCCCCTTGACCTAAGGTATTGTAAGAAATGCTTTCTTCTCTTACGTTTCTATATCAGTTTTTAATTTACGATTTTTAGGTTTTGAGATGGTATTAGTTACAAAGGTTTTAAGGTAACCATTCTGTTTTAAATCTTTTTTGATGTTTGAAATTTCAATATTAATTTCTTCCGGATTGTTGCAAACGTTAGAAGCTCTGTGATAAAAAGTTTGAATTATGTCCTGTTTTATGGAGTTTGGATGATTCGATCCGTGATTAAGGTGTATTGCCCCATGTGAGTTGGTTTCCTGTATACCAAAGTTTTTATGTTTTCAGCACTTCGTTTGACAAAAACATTAAGAAAAGGTAGAGTGGAATGTTTTTCTGTTTCCATGGTAAATTTAATTTATTATCTTATACTATTAATATATTCCAAAAACCGTATCAGCTCTTCGTTGCTGTCTGTTCAGATAATAAAGGTATCATCCACATATCTAAGCCAAAGTTTAGGTTTAATCTTGGCAGTGTTAATAGCGTGTGACTCAAACCATTCCATATACAGGTTAGCCACCATCGGAGAGAGAGATGGACCCATTGGAAGATCGTCATCCTGGGCGTAGAACATAATATAATATATTTTACTTAAAAGAAGGAACTACGTAGACAATACTCCAATAGTTCCATCACTCCATCCAGCGGCAAACTAGTGCGTTCTGAAAGGGATGGGTCTTCTTGTAACTTTGCTTGATGATATACATGATATGTGTTTAGTAACAAAATAAAGACAATGAAAGTCTGACAAGGTATTTTTTTTTATATTACTTCATTGTCTACCACCTTCAAACAAACAACTAATTAAGTAGTTTACTTGTAAAAATAACAATATAAGTAAAATATTTGGTTACAATTGGTGTCCACTATTGACGTAAAATTAACGTGATAAATTTACACGTTAGTTTTATATGAGATATAAAAACGTCATTTTATATACGTGTACATATTAGACCAATATTCGACGTAAAATTGACGTTACTGGGATTTTGTGTGGAAGGTTGAGGTAATTGTGACGCAAACTAGTTAACGTATTTCATTATTCCTGTGGGTAACGGGGAACATGTAATGTAACATTTTGTATTAATTTAATGCAACACTAAAAAATGATTGAAATTTTTATGAGCTAGGTAATAAATATAAAAATAGAATTTCATGACATTTAAAATTTTATAGATCTGTACTTTACGACCATTCAACAACAAAGATATAAAATACTTGTTAGTTTTAGTGCTCAGATTTAAAATATTTCAGTTGGGATTACTTTTTGGTCTACATGTTTTAATGCGCTACGTTCAATGTTATGTGCGTTGTAAAAATTTATGGTATTTCTTGGTTCTAAAAATCAGTTAATTATGGCGTCTATGTCTATTATGTAAACAAATTAAATATAGTGACATTTCCAGACAACAAAGTTGGTTACAAGAGCCTATGAGCTTTCCTAAAGGAATTCTTACTTCTTAAAATAGGTACAAATTAGGACGAATATTAAACAGGAATTGTGACTGATCCAATCAACGACAAACCATTTAATTAAAAATATTATGCAAGAAAATTTCACGTCTTTAATTTTTAGCCAATAAAAAGCTTTTATTTTAGCTTGTTCTCATAAGCAATCACAAAACTTTCCAGAAATTTTTTCCTTCTTGGTAACTTGGGTGTGATTATAGCGATTGTTTTCCGGTCAAATACTACTAATAATTATCACAATAATGAAAACTATATTAATAAGAATTAAATAATTATTTTATGATGAGTTTTTGATCTTAATATGGATCAGTTAATAATTTCAATACCTATTTATATTATGCTGTCTCTTTTTTCCCCATTTTTTTGTAAATATTTTAATTATCCATATTTTGCAAAGAATTCTTTAGATATTTGCGACATAAATTAAACATCTTCCTTGAATTTTAATTAAGTACATGAAATAATTAAAGACAAATTAACAGAATCTTAAGCAATCCATTTTAATTTAAGTTTTGCTACTAAAATATACCGAAAATATATTTTTTGCAAATATTGTTTATGACAGGGCCATTTTTTCATTTTATAATAATTATATTAAGTCTCTATATGTACCCAAAATAGTGGATTATGTAACGAGGTTGGAATGAAAATTCGATCCGAGTGGAAGAATCCGAACGTGAGCGTAGCGAGCGTGAGGAACCACAAGTATCGAATTTTCATTCTAACCGAGTAGCAGACTATATAAGTTATTTATTGGGATATTTTATTACATTGTATTAATATTTATATGTAAAGTGTTGGTACAATTACTGAAATTAAAAACTGGTGCATTGGAAATATTTTCCGTAACATTTTTCAAAACGGATTGATTTGTAGAGGCAGACTTGGCAGTCGTGTAGCAGGAAGAATTGGAAGTTGGTGGGATGGCTACTGACGAATTAGATCCAGTCAATGAAGAAACTAACTGATTTGCTACATTTATTCGATTTTGCAAAGAATTCTCTATGTATCCCTCTGCTACCTGAGAAGACTTCCAGCCTCCATTTCTTTTCAATGTTGTAATATCCGCACCTGCATTTACCAACGTAGTCGCTGAGGTACGGCGGAAACAGTGGCCAGTATACTCTTGTAGGTTTTCTAGATTCAGAAATGTGGCAATTTGTTTAGGCATGTTTCCCAGTTTATTGATTCCAATTACTTGTCGTGTACATTTATTCTTTTGGAAATTAATAAAAAAAGTATCTGAAGGAACATCACAAGGTCTCAGAGCCCAGTATTTTTAAAGAATATTATAAAAATCTCCTGTGATTGTAAACTCTCTTGGTTTTTTATTTTTTGTATTAGGAATTGCAATTAGTATTACGGATCCCAAATTTTTAATGTCGGAAATTTTAATGTTGTAGAACTCATTCTTCCGACAAGCCCCCAAAACACCAGTAATAAGGGCGACCTAAAAATAAAAACTATATTTATTTAAACTGTTATTAAATAGTTAAATTTTCTACCTTTGTAGCTAAATAAAACTCATCCGGAGCATTTTCTAAGAACTGCTTAACATTATCTTCCGTAAAAATCCTCGATTTCTTCGCTACATAGTTTTCAGAAGAGCGTTTTAAGAAAGCTTTTAATTTTTTGTATCTTGAAATATTGACCGTTGCCTTTATGATTGAATATATTTTTCATAGAGTCGAAGATTTCGATTTACTCGACAAAAAACCGAAAAACGCAAGTAAAACGTTTTCCAAAAAGGAGTTCGTCTTCTTTTCGTGTTGCCAATCCTTTAACAATGTATAATACTTTTCATACTCATGCCTTGATTTTTGCGGCAGCAGGTTCTCGCTTAAACTATTCGCAATATTCGTAATTTCAGGTGGAGTATTATCCAGTTCCATATCTGATTCAACCGATTTTTCACTCATTTTTTGCCTTGCACTAAAATTTGTCTGAAAATAATTATATACTTCTTCTTTCTTGGGTTTTAACGTGTTAGTGCCGTTGAGCACTTTTACACACTTTGGGTTTTCTGAAAATTAAAGGACAAATTGTCCTTTGGGGGGGACGTTAGTGTTTCTGTAGTGTAATTTTTTGAAATTTTTTATTTTCAAAAAAATTTTTTTTTTTTTTTTTTTTACTTTTTAATTGATCAATACAACGCGGCAATTTTTATCTGACACTGACAGTTTCGAAATTCATGGCAACCTATGTCGTTTATATCAATTACAGAATATTCATTCCGGATCTTGTTATGGAATGAAAATACACGCAAAACGCATAAGAAGCAAGTGTTTCAGAATAAATATTCCAACTCAAGAGCGAGAATTTTTACATTCTATTATCAAAAATGATTTTGGAATTATTGCATTTAGTAATGGTCATGAAGAAAATATGTTCCTAGTACAACAGGTTTACTAAAACACGGTTTGTTAAATAAATTGCTAGTGTATCAAACCCGCTTTACAATTCCAGATTTGCTAGAACAGTGTTTTTCTGGTAGTAATCAGTTTCATTAGCAGCACAGTCTGGTTGAATAATGAACTGCTTTTAATACAGCAATATTGTTAAGAAATATATTGTATCTTCTCAATGCGACGCATTTTGTTCCCAGTAAAGCGCGTTCTCTACAATTAAGAAAGCAAAACAGCGTCCCCAAAATCGAATTATATCTGTTAAAATCTATAATCTACAAGACGTTGGTGGGGGTTTATAGCGATCGGCAATTGCCGCGCACCGTAGTATTTAGTTTTAACGTATTTGTTGCGCAGGTCACATCGTTGTTCGGAGTCTCCCAGCTGTCCTGTCTGAATCTGAACTTTATTAATCGTACCAATACCTGTTTCAATTAATTTATTTTTATTTTGTATTTAGTTTTTTTTAAAACCTTGCATGACAGATAAAGCAATAGAAGATTTTTATTTCGCACAACAAACAAAGTATTCGACTTTATAATCTATGGACGATTTACTATCTCAGTAAACCATGGTGCATAATAGATAATTATATGCAATGTTAAACAACATCACACTAGAAGCTATTTAAATTTCTGAGAACTACAGTACTAATTTTTAATGGTAAGTATATGCTTTATTAACCGTAGCGAGCACATATTATTATGAATAATGTCAAATTTCATTACAACTGCCAGTCGGACATAAAACCAGATTATACCCCCAATAGAACTTGGTAATTGCTGTGAGTATTCAGAGCAATAATGGCTATAAACCATTCTATGGTAGCAATAACTCCTATTTCCTATTGGCCAAATTACCGTGATATTATCACTACACAACTGTCTAGCAATTTTCGTTGTCTTACAGTAGAAAAACGCGTTGCTGTCACATGTAGTATTAAACAGTTGTATAAAGAGTATGTGAATTTTTATAAGGAATAGAAGGCTTTTTTCTCAGTAAACTATTATTTAACTAACGTGGACTTTCTTATTTCTTTTTTTATTCACAGCAGTAAAAACATATCTGATTAAGCGTAAACCCTAAAAAAAGATCTAAAAAGGAACAATTACTTGCGGTTCGCTGAACATTTAAGACCCCAAAATAAACTTTTGAGGTTTGAGGAAATGAAGACACAAAAGACTTTTAGAAATTTTATTGAGCCGACTAAAAGCGTATTAAGGCAAGCAAATTGATTGTGAAACCATGTAAATAATATATTTAAATTTAAATAAAATAGGAATATTTTTTTGCCTGACAATTTTTTATTTGAAATGACATGGTTCTGTGAGTGACAGTTCCGCAATGTTGTAGGCAATGGAAAGCTTTGAGCAGGTTTTAAAAAAATCGCGTTTCATTTTTAAACAATATATAATTTATTCAGTATTTTACAGCTGACCTCACTAAATAGTTGCAGGGCATATAAAAATGTTTTAAGAAGGCTTCTATTCCTTATCAGAATTTACATACTCTTTATTCCACTGTTTAAAACTATACAGTGTGTGTATAAAGTCTGGAAACGGCTTAATAACATCACCCTTTACTGGCCGATTTAAACCAAATTTGGTACAGTTGTGTAAGAGGATCTAACGCACCGAATGACGATATTGGAGTTGTTGCCAGCTTTTTAGTTTGTCTGGAATTCGAACGAATTTTATATTTTTAAATATAACACCCAGTATATTTTTACATTTTTAAATTCCACATAAAATTATAATTATTTTTTATTAAATGTATTATTAGTCTTTACTTCATAGTTTCCGAGATATTGACTCTCGAAAAGTGACATTTTTGAACTTTGACAGCTTATAACTTTCTAACAGTACGTCTTAGAGCAAAACGGCTTAAATGTCCCTATCTTCAATTTTTATTATTTTCCCAAAAAAATTAACTTCCGGTTAAACCGGATGTAACTCGAAAGCAGGAAATATAGTTGTTCCGGTTTAACTGGAAGTTGATTTTTTTGGGAAGATAATAAAAATTGAAGATAGGGACATGTAAGCCGGTTTGCTCTAAGACGTACTGTTAGAAAGTTATAAGCTGTCAAAGTTCAAAAATGTCACTTTTCGAGAGTCAATATCTCGGAAACTATGAAGTATAGACTAATAATGCATTTAATAAAAAATTAATTATAAGTTTATTTGGTATTTAAAAATGTAAAAATATACTGGGTGTTATATTTAAAAATATAAAATTCGTTCGAATTCCAAACAAACTAAAAAGCTGGCAACAACGCCAATATCGTCATTCGGTGCGTTACATCCTCTTACACAACTGTACCAAATTTGGTTTAAATCGGCCAGTAAATTGTGATGTTATTAGGCCGTTTCCAGACTTTATACACACACTGTATGTGACAGCAACGCGCTTTTCTACTGTAAGACAACGAAAATTGCTAGACAGTTGTGTAGTGATAAAATATCACGGTGATTTAGCCAATAGGAAATAGGAGTTACTGCTACCATGAAATGGTTTATAGCCATTATAGCTCTAAATACTAATAGTAATTATCTAGTTCTATTGGGAGTGTAATATGGTTTATTTACAACCATGTATGTAATAATGACATTTCACCTATCTTTGAAAGGTGGAAAGTTGACGTTTCTTGACTTTTACTTTCCACCCGGGTGGAAAGTGAGCACTTTCCACCCGGGTGGAAAGTAAAATTGTTATTTTTTGTAATTTTATTAAAAATCGATATCTCAAAATAGTAAATTTTTTTTTTTTTAAATTTTAATAAAAATCGATATCTCAAAATAATATACAAACACACCAACACACAACTCATTACACAAATTCAACAACAATAATTTTATTTTTTATTTCTTTAAATGAATTATACCTAAATGACATTTATAAAAAACAAAAAATTAACATGGTTTATGTTTTACTTATTTACATTAAATATTACATTGGCATTATTGTAGGCAGTCACAGATATGTTTAAACCTTGCTGAAATTCTTCTTTTGAAAGGTTTATTTCATGATTATTTGAAGTTAAAGTAGTGTTAGTAAAACTTGAACTTGGCTTTGAAATCAATTTTGCCGTATTAACCTGAGTAGAAACCGAACTGTCTATGTATCCCTCAGCTACTGTGCTAGATTTCCAGCCTCCTAACCGCTTTATTTGCATAAGATCGCCACCGTTATTTGCGAGCAAAGTAGCCGCTGTTCTTCTGAAACAGTGACCAGTAAAACCTTCAGTATTCAGCTTCAGAAAAGCTGCAATTTTTTTTGGAAACTGACTTAAAGTGTTGTGCCCAATACATTGTTTACTAATTTTTCCATATCTTATTTGCATAAAAAGCTTTCCATCCTGTATATTTTTCCGTAAAGTTATGTACTCCTTAAGTGGTGCAATCCATTTATTATCAGTTATCATAAATGATCGTGGCTGGTACGTTTTGCTATTTTGTATTTCAATCGCGACCTTTTCTTCTAAAAAGTGAACGTCTGTTGTTTTCATTTTGTATAATTCATCTGATCGGCAGGCGCCTGAGACACCAATAACCAATGCGACCTACAAATGTATAAAATAATAAGTTAATATAGAAATAGTCAACCTTTTAGCCTAAAATACCTTTTGAACAAGAAATTCCATAGGTGCTTGTTCCAAAAATGTTTCAATATTATCCATAGACAGTGTGGTCGATTTTTTCGGCTTGTATCCTTTGTTTTGCTTTTTTAAAAATGCTAATAGCTTTGCGTGTTTAGATATGTCTACTTTTTCCCTAATTGATAGAGTGGTCCTCAACATTGAATATATTGACCAAAGCGTTGATATTTTCTTTGTCTTGGCATTTTCACTAAAATAAGCTAGTAGCGCCGATTCAGAACCAGGATTTTGAACTTTGTTTCCAATACACCATTCTTTAAAACAGTTATATGCCTTGTCATATCTCGGGCGGCTTTTAGTTGGCAGAAGATCTTCTTCTACTATTTTTGCTGCTTCTCGAATTTCTGGGGGAGTAGCAGCCAAATCAAATTCCTCATCTGAGAGCATTTTTTTGGTGTTTTGTAAAAACTTTGACACTAACGTTTTAAAAAAATAATATATTGTTTAGTGACATGGAAACCATATTCCAAAAATGATATTTGCCATCTTGATGTGTATTATTACCTACGTTATTTTATCACCTGCGGTTATTTGAAATTCTAAATGTCTGTCTACTTTTGCAATGGAAAAGTCAAAATGACATTTACCTTTTAATAATTATTTGAACTCAAAATAATAAGAAGTGGATGTTGGATGTGGTTGTAAATAAAATAGTATACAAACCTCGGTGAAAAGTTTCATTACTGTCTCTGAGATATAGTTTACCTCGACGCTTCGCGTCTCGGTAAACTATCTAATCTCTCGACAGTAATGAAACACTTTCCACCTCGGTACGTAATATACTTTTCCTACTCGCGTGCGGTAAAGTACACTTTACAGCACTCATTTTCATGTCGTAAGTAGTACTTTACCGCACTCAGTGCGGTAAGTGCGGTAAAATTTCTTTACCGCACCCAATGCTGTAAAATTTCTTTACCGCACTCTTGTAAATTTTATTATATGCGTAATATGTTCTATTTAATTTACTACATTATGATGCTAACCACAACTAACGGCGATAAGTATCACATCATTACGAATATTTTTACTAGGTACCTATTTTTGGTCTCATACTTTTATACGTTTCTTCTCTACTTATATAATGAAACACCCTGTACCTAAAATATTATAAATAATTTTATGTCATAATTTTTATGACAGGAATTTGATTAAACGTCTGATCTAGATGGCATTAGTCAAAATCTGCTCGACTGCATTGCATTGTATTCCCATAGCAACAACTCATTATTATATTTCGCGTCTGTAGATACCATCTAAACAGTTCAGTTAATTTCGCGTGTTTCGTGGTTCAAATTTTTCATTTTCTAATATAAAGCTGTGGTATAACGTTTATTCTTGAGAGATGGAGAGCTCCGATGAAGAAATATCTGAAGCAGCGAATGCAGCAATCGGCTCTTTAATTCCACAAAAGTCCCAGGACCGGTACAATAAAGAATATGAACAATTACAAACATGGTGCAAAGAAAAAAAAGCGTCAGGAATTAACGAAGAGGTACTTTTGGCATATTTTTATAAAATATCGAAAAAATATTCACCTTCAAGCTTATGGTCAAAGTTTTCTATGTTAAAACTAACGTTACAAGTAAAGGAAAACATTGATATTCAAAGATTCTATAAGTTAACATCATACATAAAGCGACTAAATGTAGGTTATAAGCCTAAAAAATCCAAGGTTTTGGAAAAAGAACAGACAGAGCAGTTTCTAATCGAAGCACCCAATGAAGTTTACCTTATGATTAAGGTAGCTGCCATTTTCGGTATTGCAGGCGCCTGTCGCCGTGAAGAATTAATGAAATTAACGGTTGATGACGTTGAAGATAAAGAAGATTTGCTGGTTGTATCAATAAAGGCGACAAAGACAAATATTTCACGAAAATTTGTCGTCTGCGATCCTGGAAATATAAGAATAAGTTACCTAGGCTTATTCAGAAAATATGTAGCTTTGCGCCCTGGTGCCACCCCGCATAGACGTTTTTTTATACAATATAAAGCTGGAAAATGCTCACAACAATGCGTGGGCATTAACACTATCGGAAAAATGCCAGCAAATATTGCTGGATTTTTACATCTATCCAATCCAGAGATGTATACCGGGCACTGCTTTAGAAGATCATCGGCAACTATGCTTGCAGAATCTGGCAGCAACATAACAAACATTAAGAGGCACGGTGGATGGAAATCCACCTCTGTAGCAGAGTCGTACATAGAAGATTCCTTGCAAAATAAAAAAAGGATTGCTCAAAACATTCTGCAAAGCTCTAGTACCCCAAATAGAAGCACTGAGCAGTGTTCAACTTTAACATCAACGTCAGTAGCAGTGACAGAGACTTTAGAGGATGCTCCTGGTCTATCAACACGAAACAACCCAACGCCTACACCTTTAGCAATTTTCAGGTCACAACAATCTACTGTACCATGCATGGCGCAAGAAAATAACGCTTCTGTAATTTACAAAAACTGCTCAACTACATCTGATGAACAAAATCAAGCTCGCTCAGCACTTAATTTGCATTGCGCTACAAATTGTACATTTAATTTTAATATTTATCGTTAGCTATATTTTTATATTATAATGTTTGTATGTAATAAATATTTTTAAAAAATATTGTTTCTTTTTGTATTAATTTTGTAATATAATTCTTTTTTTTACCGGTGCGGTAAAGATTCTTTACCGCACTCAGTGCTGTAAAGATTCTTTACCGCACTGTATTAATTTTATTCAAAAAATGCAATTGATGTACTTGCATTCGCGCAATGCATAATATAAAAATATTTATAGCTTTTAACAATTAATATTTGTTACTTTTTATAAATTTTTTCTTTTAAATTTGATTTTTGTTCCAAATATTATTGCTCGAAGGAAAAATTGTGTACCTACCACGTGCGTAAAGTGTCTTTACCGCCCTTAACGGCTTGCCCGAACTCCGCTTCGCGTCGTTCGTGCAACTGCCGTCGCGTGCGGTAAAGGACCACTTTCCGCACTTGTTAGGTAAATAACTAATTTATATACTGTATTAGTTTCGACGGGCAGATATAATGAAACTTGACATAAATAATAATATTATTTGCTTGCTACGGTTAATAAAGCATATACCGTGCGAGCAAAAATTATTTGCATCAAAGAGGGATTGAATTAAAAAACGTAGGGCTTGGTTTAGATCACAATGATATGGGGACGATATATTTATCTAACCAAATCTAGGTTAAAATTTTGTCAAATTCATATTATGACATGATATGCCAAACTAATGAGTAATAAAATAAGTAGAAAAATACAAATTTATTTTTGTTGTTAACAAAATTAACAAAGTATGAATATACAGAGAGAAAAATAATTACATGAATTGCTGAAATTGGGCGCCGCCATGCTCCAAGCATAAATTCACCCGTCTCTTCATATTTTCGAAAGTGTTGACCAGCATCTCTGGAGAAATGTTACCACATTCTTGAATAATCCTTTCTTGTAATTGTTCTCAATTTTCAACTGGTGTTTTAAAAATAGTGTTCTTTAAATGAGGAAAAACGAAGTAATCATACATAACCGTTAAACAAGGTGATCTAGGTGGAAATTCAATGTCTGATCGAAAACTGTCGTCGAAAAAATTGCATAAGCGTAAGTAGTTATTAGTTTCGGCGGCTGTATATTCGGTTGCACCGTCCTGTTGAAAATATCCAAAACGTAGTTCGTCGTCAAGTAATTGCTCCAGAAATGGATTTATAATATTGCCCCTATACCGCTGTGCTGTAACTGTGTCATGGAAAAAAATAGGACCAACAATTCTTCTTCGGGAAACAGCTAACCAGATACCAATTTTTTAAGGGAGCAATGTGGACTCTACAAAAAAATGGGAATTTTCACTACCCCACACGCGTGTATTCTAAGAATTCACATATTCGGAGAGGTGGAACCAGGCTTCATCCAAAAAAAATTTCAGTTCTAATAACTTCTTTCTTTCCAATACATTTTGGGTAAACCATTGAGAGTAATTCCTGCGTCTTTCAAAATCTGCGGTTTGTATTTCTTGGAATACTTGCACTTTATAAGGAAATAAATTTAGCTGCTTCTTAAGAATAGTCCTGCATGTTCCATAAGATCTTCCCGCTTCTTGCAACAGGCGTCTTATAGGTACAATTTGTTGGTTCTTTTCAGGCAATGATAAAAATACCCAGCAATAAAAGCAACGTAAGGAAAATCTTCGTGAAAATCGTCCATGCACAAACCCGGATTGTATTGCCACTCACCATTTACTCTAACCCCGTTTCGAAAATATGCCTCAATCATGAATGTTTTATGCTGTTTCGTAAAGCGCATTGTGTGAATTTTTCAAGAAGATGGAAAAATTAAGGATGAATCAAATTACTTGTAACGACTGTCAAAGATGACGGAATATCTGATTGATTGTTAATTCAGGTAGTTACTGACAACCAAGAGGTATTAATCTACGGCTAAGCATTACGTCCTTAGATGCAAGGCCCTCTTTAATGCAAATAATTTTTGCTTGCACATTACAAAATTTATATTGAGGTAGTAAGAAAGGCAGACATATTTATTGTGGTCTCTCTTTCTCTAAAATGATGCTTTGACGGATCCCGGGATCTAGGAGGTTAGAATTTTCACTTATTTTCATCGGATTGTTGTGTAAAAAAAATTATCTTCGTCAGCCCTCACTGGGTGAAAAGCTGCTAATAGAAAAAACACAATAATTTTATGACAAAGTTTTTTGTGCAAAATTTCACAATAGCATTGTGCTTTTGCGGGCTATATCGTACATTTACTAGAACAATCGCAAGGATTAATCATTGTTAAAGTTCCGTAATCGAATTTATAGTGCACGAAGTCCTAACCGTCACTAGACTGCCTTTTCCATTGTTTTATTCCCGTAAAACTGCCGAAATGGCCTAAAAGCCCTAAAAATGGAGTCCTATCGCCATTACATGACCTCTTAACTAAATGGCGGGCCATTGTCGCGTGTTGAAACTTACGAGCAAAAGCTTGTAAGTTACAGCAAGTGATTACACGATTCGTGTGCCCTTTCCACGGTGACTGTTTACGTAAAACATTATTTTAATATGACATATTTATTATTTACTTTTGTTTGGTGTTACAACATGTTCATTATTATAAAGGTATTAACATAAATAATGGTTAGGTAAATGGTAGTAAATATAATTATTTTAAAGGGGAAAGTAAATATGGCATTTATACGAAGGTGCTGACTTTTTTTAATAATATAATTTTTCAACTGCACTTTTTCACTTTTTTAAAACAACTAAAGCTATTGAATCTATTTCAAGACATATTTGTTTATTGAGGATTACCAAGTGAACCATTATTGTGGTTGCCACCTCTTCCGGTTTTCCGGAAGTCTCCCGGAATTGAGCTTTAAAAAACATTACTCTTTTGGCTCCCAAATTTTATATACAGCGTTATGAAAAAGAAAGGGCCATCAGCCTTTTATATGGAATATCACCCATCAGCTAATCAAAAATCGCTCGGACCGTCAAGTTAATTTTTTCGAAGATATTATACAGGGTGAATCATAAAAATGCCACGTGTATAAACTTTAATTTTTTTTATAAAACATAATTGTATATTAATTCAAATGAGTTTTGTCTGTTTCCTTCTGCCAAACCCATTCTCAGACGCGTTTCGCCGTTATTACGGCTCATCAGTGAGGCTCAGTTTGGCAGAAGGAAACAGGCAGTGTTGCCAATTACATTAGGTGAAAAGGTCCGACCAGTGGCACGAAAAAGTCCGATTTAGTCCGCGTCGAAATGAAAATGGTTCGTCTGGCGCATTCGCCATAAGTGATATTTATTTTTTACTGTTGGGGGTATATTATATAATGAAAAAGACTGATAACTCTATAAACATTTACTTTTTAATAACAAAAATAAACAATAATAAAAAAGTTAATGTATAAGTAATAAGACAACCCAACACTTGGTAAATAAACAATAAGTTACCTGCCGATTTTATTTCCAAATTTGTGCATTTAGTATATTTTCGTCAAGTATCAAAAAGTCCGAAATAGTTTCAAAGTCCGAAAAAAGTACATAGCCTTAAAAAAAGTCCGAAAATCGGACTAAAGGCCGCCGATTGGCAACACTGGAAACAGGGCTCAAAGACAAATCACTTGTCAGGATCGACTATCGACGGGGATTATAGAACCCGGTGCGACATCTTGCGTCCCAGTACGGTACCTTAGAAAAGGTCAGTCGTAAAGGGGTTATTCTGTAAAAACAGAAAATTTTGCAAGAGCGCTCTCAAAACCGGTACAAGTGCCGGACCACAGATATTAATTCAAAAGAGTTTTGTCTGTTTCCTTCTGCCAAACCCATCCCCAGACGCGTTTCGCCGTTATTACGGCTCATCAGTGAGGCTCAGTTTGGCAGAAGGAAACAGGGCTCAAAGACAAATCACTTGTCAGGATCGATTATCGACGGGAATTAAAGAACCCGATGCGACATCTTGCGTCCCAGTACGGTACCTTAGAAAAGGTCAGTCGTAAAGGGGTTATTCTGTAAAAACAGAACATTTTGCAAGAGCGCTCTCAAAACCGGTACAAGTGCCGGACCACAGATATTAATTCAAAAGAGTTTTGTCTGTTTCCTTCTGCCAAACCCATCCCCAGACGCGTTTCGCCGTTATTACGGCTCATCAGTGAGGGTCAGTTGCAAACCCATCCCCAGACGCGTTTCGCCGTTATTACGGCTCATCAGTGAGGCTCAGTTTGGCAGACGGAAACAGGGCTCAAAGACAAATCACTTGTCAGGATCGATTATTGACGGGAATTATAGAACCCGTTGCGACATCTTGCGCCCCAGTACGGTACCTTAGAAAAGGTCAGTCGTAAAGGGGTTATTTTGTAAAAACAGAAAATTTTGCAAGAGCGCTCTCAAAACCGGTATAAGTGCCGGACCACAGATATTAATTCAAAAGAGTTTTGTCTGTTTCCTGTTTTGTATATGTTTAGAAGATAATAATAGTTATCGCGAGAATAATTAAAATGTGAATATTGTGGCATATCTGAGAAGTGTGTAACTGTTTTCTATATTTGAATACACAGTGATCCAAGCACAATAGATACCCTGGGGCGGGTAGAGTACGACGGCCGTTTCGTCCTTGTTAGGACTCCACGGGCAGCCATAACCCAAGCAATCCCAACAACAGCGGTAAGATGTCAATTTTTCCAGAGCGGTAGATAGATAGATGGGGGCATTTGTTTGCAGCATCGGTGTATGAAATAATTCTGAATATCAGTTACATGAAAAATATGGATTGGATGTTGGAAGATGCGTCTTTCAATATTTATGAATTGAAGGTAATTATTTATGAAACTATGGCCCGAATCAGAATTTTCTACCGTTAAAAGTCCGCTTAAATAGTAATTGTCAACAAAAGAGACGTGTATCAAATAATAATAAATTCATATAAATTAATTTGGTTTAATATATTATTTCATATTTGCGGCATACTTAGGACAGTTTAATTGATGTATATTCTATATCACTGTTCATATGACAATTTGCAGTGTTCCAATTATTTCTCATAAAATTAATTTGTTAATATTAATAAGAGCCGTAATTCAAAATAACTCCAGGCAGTGGCAGTCCCGTGACAAGATCACAAGGTTGAAAATAATTAAAAGGATTTTTAATCAAATTGAATATATTATACCGTGCGAGCACAAATTATTTGCATCAAAGAGGGCCTTGCATCTAAGGACGTAATGCTTAGCCGTAGAGCTTAATACCTGTTGGGTGTCAGTAACTACCTGAATTAACAATCAATCAGTTATTCTGTCATATTTGACAGTCGTTACAAGTAATTTGATTCATCGCTTATTTTTCCAATTTCTTAAACAATTCACACAATGGGCTTTACGGAACAGCACAAAACATTCATGGTTGATGGGTATTTCGAAACGGAGTTAGAGTAAATGGTGGGTGGCAATACAATACTGGTTTGTGCATGGACGATTTTCACGAACATTTCCGTAACGTTGCTTTTATTGCTGGGGATTTTTATCATTGCCTGAAAAGAACCGTGGCTGTGTTTAGGGAAACAGGTTTTATACAACCCAAAAAAGGAGCAGAAAGACCATCTGTAAGAACAGAAGAACTTGTTGCAAACGTTCGTGAAATAATGCAAAATACGCCAACAAGAAGTGGGAAGATCTTATGGAACATGCAGGACTATTCTTAAGAAGCAGCTAAATTTATGCAGGTAAGACGTGTGAATTTATGCTTGGAGCATGGCGGTGGCCAATTTCAGAAATTCATATAATTCTTTTTCTTTTTTTTCTGTTTATTCTTACTTTGTTAATTTTGTAAACAACAAAAATAAATTTGTATTTGTCTTCTTATTTTATTACTCATTAGTTTGGCATATCATGTCATACTATGAATTTGACAAAATTTTAACCTAGATTTGGTTAGATATATCGTCCCCATATCATTGTGATCTAAACCAAGCCCTACGTTTTTTAATCCAAGTCGTCTTTGATGCAAATAATTTTTCATCACCATGATTTCTTTAGAGTACGGACAACCACTGGTTGTACATGTTATTAAATATTGTTCATGTAATCTGTGAAATTCGAGAGAGAATTTGATGTTATTGGCAGTTGGCAGCTATAATTACAGAATAAATATACAATTCCAAATAAATATATTACAATACCAGAGTACACCTGGAAATTTTTAAATATGAAAACATTGAAACAGGTATCCAATGTAGCAATTTTCTACTTATTTGGACTAATGATTATTGCACTTGAATCAATAAAATTAACGTTCCTACCATGGGTGAGTTATTATGTTACTACTTATGACATTAACAGCTGATACTGGTTTGTTCCTATAGTTTCTAAAACTTCCCAGTTCCGTATGATGATTGTGGTGTTTGTTAAGTGTTTCTGTGGCTGTTTTTTGTAAATTTATAATAACAAATGCCGATAAGTGAAATGTTATTACCAATAATGAACATTTTATTTATCGTCATTTGCTATTATAAATTTCGGGCGCTCTCTGAGAGTGCTGAATCCATTAGCGATCTAAAAAATTTTAGAGAGGAAGGAGCAGCGCCTGCGCAGTAACACACAATCTCGGGCAGATCGACGACGTCACAGTGCGCTCTCGGAGTGGTAAACCGAAAACGCTCTTAGTTTATCTATCTATACACAATAGGTTGCCAAACCTTACCCTGACTGATACCTAATCAGCTGTTTGTATTTAAAAATACATGATATTCTTGGCGGCTTTGTACTGCGCAGTGAACGTAAAATATAACGGCAACGCAGCATTGGTACCACACTAATATCGATGTATTGCTGTCATTACTAACATTGACCACATGAAATAAAAGCATTGACCTGTGTGAATGAAAATATAGAAGAAATAATACACTAAAACACTTATTTATGGTTACATTCACTCTCTGTGTATCTTGTCCAATATTTACAATGTTTAAAAGATGGTGAAGGCCAGTGACGTGACGAACAACCCCGCAGACCCTGCACCGCGGGAGGGCCCGGCCAGCCGGGGGGCCCACGCCGACGGCCCCTTCAAAACTTTCTGCCAGCTTTGCTTTTCATAGGTTCATTTCATAATTAATTTTATTTTTTTACATCCTAAGAATTTAACTTCGTTAAGTGAAGAAGAATTATACGTAATAGCACGGAATTTACAAACGATATACCATAAAGACAGACTTCCTGGACAAATTTTAAGCCCCAAAAAGGGACTTGGAGATAGTATTTCAAAATTAAAAACAGCGTTTGAACTTGCGGATCATTTATTAATAAAAAATCAGTGTGTTTCTTTAAACTTTCCAGATGTATCTAGCGCAGTGATGTTATTCCTAACTTTACCAGTTAGTGTGGCATCAGCGGAACGATCTTTTTCCAAAGTTTAAATAGTAAAAACCTATTTACGTAACACACGCACAACAACGCCTTTCGGATTTATCTTTAATCGGTATCGAATACGAGTTTGTTAAAACATTAAATATCGACCAAATTATAAACGATTTTACAAAAAAAAACTCTCGACGTTTGTATAATATCTTGTATAGTACTTAGAGACATAATGTCTGTGCAGACTTGTTGAGTGTTTATGTATTTTACAGTTTTCTGTCTTTTGGATTCTATGAGGCTCGATCACTGCTACTCCCGTTACTACCATATATGGTAAGCAACATTATAAGTGGTGTTTTAAACTTTTAATTTTGTATTATGTTTGCTGAAATATTACGTATAATCACCTAATAACTAACTAGACTGGGTACATATCGCTAATCGTCAGCCGAGAGTGCATCTATTATTAGTACTAAATATTTGTATTTAAAAAGTATTTTTCTTAGCTTCTTTTTTCTATGTTTTCTATTGCTTTTTTGCCTCACCTTCCTGCGGAACGTGAAGGGGAAACATATCGCCAAATTGACATTATAACAACTGACAAAAACTAGACAATGGTGCAAAATTTCCGTTTTCTCGTATAGATAGGTAGTTTTCTGAGACGGCGCCGTATAGTGCTCGACGTCCCGTTTCCAATGCCGCCTCGCTCGATTCGCTAAGACTTTTCGTTACGGAGATATATGATATTGATATTTATAGGTGCTTTTTAAACTATAACACCTTCCTGCAATGTGGGATATACTTTCCATATTTGCTCTATAAAAATATGTAAGTATTCAATCGATTAAAACATAAGCAAAAAATTATTCTTATATGGAAGCTATCAATTATCAGCTAATAAATTTGTAGAAGTATTATTGTGCCGAGCCCTTCGGGCACGGCACTGTTCTAGTTCGTTTCTTTAATTATACGACAGCTGTCACTTTGACAGGTAAGTGTCATTTTTATTTAGCTTTTTCGTAGCGAGGGTTATAGCTGTAAGAATTCGAAATTAAAAAATTTTCAGGTACCTAAATAAGAATGTTTTTTATACGATAGCTGTCAAATTTTGACAGGTAAGAGTCAATTTTTTTATCCTTTTCGTAGCGAGGGTTATAGCTGTAAAAATCCTAAAGTGAAAAATTTTTCAGTACGTAAATAACAAAGTTTTATACGACAGCTGTCAAATTTTGGCAGGTAAGTGTAAATTTTGTTTTTAGTCTTTTCATAGCGAGGGTTATAGCTATAAGAATCCAAAATAAAAATAAAAATTCAGCACCTAAATAACAAAGTTTTATACGATAGCTATCAAATTTTAACAGGTAAGTGTCAATTTTTTTTTAGCTTTTTTCTCGTGAGGGTTATTGCTGTAAGAATCCTAAATTGAAAAATTTTTTGTTACCTAAATAACAAAGTTCTATACGACAACTGTCAAATTTTGACAGGTAAGTGTCAATTTATTTCAACTTTTTTCGTAGCGAGGGTTAAAGCTGTAATAAAACTAAATTAAAAAAATTTTCAGTACCAAAATAACAAAGTTCTATACGACAGCTGTCAAATTATATATACTTAAATAGTAATAAGTATTTTTTATAATTTGCTACCATTTCTATGCTGTTTAGGTATAAAATAATATATTTGAAAAAAGTAGTATTTGAGATGACCTAAACCAATATCCAAACCAAAAGTATATCAGACGCACCCAATTCGATTTATTAACGATCCAATATGACCCTACATTGATTTTAAAAAAATCAAAAAAATGACTTCCCAATTTTCGATCGCGTTCGCAAACAACAGTGTTTTGTAGCCCAACGTTGTCTACACGTCGAAAACGTTTAAATCGATTAAAATGATTTTTGCCACCTGTATCGCCATATAACGAAAAAAAACATTTTTTTCAACTTTGACTTTAATAACTTTTTTCCGGTACAACCTGTATATTGGAAATTGTTCCCAGAACGTGCCCCGACTATTTCTCTGTACGTCTAGAAAGTTTGAATCGTTTTGCTCTAACCGTTTCCGAAGAAAAAATTCGCGAATATCGAAATTTCGAATAACCTCCTACCACGTGGCGACGGATTATCAATGTCGGAACGCCATCTTTAAAATCGAGATTCCAACTATTTCTAAAACATTTTGGGCAAAAATATTGGTCAATAAAATTAGAAGAAGGTTCAAGGTAGATATTCCATCCAATTTAAAATCAGGAAATGTACTTATAAGACTAGCAAGTCAAGCTCAAAACACTCATTTTTTGCCATTTTTGACAGCCGGATTTGTAGAATTATAATTTACATCAATATCAAGGCACTCTCGTTAAAAAAGAATGGTGTTAGAATTTGTAAATTGTGCCTGTTTCCGCACCCAAAAAAGCGACTTTGCTCAAATTTGCGAATATATTTTGATAAGTTTGGACATGCAGGAATGTTGATAAGTAATCAGCGCATGTTTTGAGAAAAAAATAAAACGGTTTTGTTAAAGTTGAATAAGATACAGTCGATATAGTAAAACGTCGGATAAAAGTATCGCTTGAAAGAACATAAATTATTTTTTTGAGGCACAAAATATGTTTTCCCAAAGCGCGCTTACAATACAAATTAAAGCTTGTTTATCCGTTGATATAGTGTACCAAGAAAAAACTCGAAAAGTTATATATAGATACTTGCAAACGTGTTTAAGCGAACCAGTGCGATGCACCACCCCAATTCCGATGTGAATTTCCAGAAGCTTGCCGTTTTTTCCGTATTAAAGATAAAGAAACGAAAAAATATCTCTGAAATACAATTTGACGAACTCTATCCGCTAAAGTATACAACGTTTCGATCAAAAGTCGTTTTCCGTACGAAGAAAAATAAAAACGGAGAAAAAATCACGCCTTAATCTGTGGTTTCCAGTTTCTTACCATTTTCGGCAATTTCCATTCCAGTTAGGTATAGAATGATGTATTGGAAAAAGGTAGTTTTTGAGATGGCCTAAACGATTATCAAAACCGAATGTCGATCGGATGCACCCAATTCGACTTATTACCGATCCAATAGGTACCTTTTTCGAGTAATTTTCGACTTTTAAAAAATTTAAAAAATTATTTCCAAACTTTCGATCGCGCTCACAAACAATAGGCTTCTGTAGCCCACGGTCGTCTACGCGTCGAAAAAGTTTAAATCGAAAAAATTCATTTTTACGACCTGTAACGTCTTTCAACGAGAATCCGATAATTGTCGACTTTAAAAATTAATAACTTTTTTCTGGCATACCCTGTATATTCGAAATTTTCACACAACGTACCCCCACTATTCCTCCATTCCATTCCAGATTTCAACATGGTGCCATAAATGACAAGTGAATTAGCCACTAGGATTGATTGAAAATGTAACATTTCAAAACGTATATCAATTTACTATACATGCATGCGTTACGAGCTCCAAAGGGCTTAACAACGAAAACAAATAGATGGGTTATACGGCAACAGCAACAATGTATACAAGCAAGCCCAAATCTAAATAGCGAACAGCTTTGTGTACTACAGCGAGGTGCTAAATTGGTTTATAGAGAATGTATAAACTTACCCTCATTGAAAATAAAATTGGGCTTACAAAGTAAATAAATTGGAGTTGTACTACCAGTCGAGTATACTGTAATCACAATGGAACAAGGAACTATAAAATCGTATAGTTTATACAGAGTGGCGCATCAAAAACAAAACAGAGGCATTTACTGGCAGCTCAGTTCTTTTTTGGAAAAACGCTCGGACCCGTGGATTGGCAAAAAATTACGTTAACACGTGCAGCCCCCCTGGGCGGGGGTGACACCACCCCAAAATCTTAAATGGAAAGGGGGGTCTAGTGATACCTTATTTAAAGGTATTTCAATTCCCTTTATAATGATGTAAAATTCATGTACTTCAGTTCAGTAGTTTTGGAGATTTATTGATTTAAAGCTTAAAGTAGACTTTAATAGGTACATCAGATTAGTTTGTATTACTTTCAGAAGAAATTTGAGTAAAATCGTTTACATAATAAATAAATGCTTTTCTTCACTACGTCCATGGTTTGTTTATCATTTTGGTGTTGTAAATAGCGATTGGAGCGTTTTTTGTGGCAAAAAAAGTTGTTTCTTGAAGAGAGATAAGAAGGGAATGTCTCGTACTTATTTTAAATAGGAATTTAGTACATAGTTTGCGATTGATTCGACCAAACTTTGTTGTTAAAATACTTTTTAACCCTTTATACATAAAATAACCATGGTATATTTCACGGCAGAAAGGGTTGAAATTATCGAAATATTTTTCGGAAATAATCAGTGCGCTAATAGAACAGCACACATATTTAATAAGCGACATGAGAACAGTAACGTGCATCGAAAATATGTTCTAGAACTTAAACCATGGCTGTTTCGTGTTCTAGGCTTCTAACCCCTGTAAATCATGTTGGTTGGTTCATACATGTTCCGCTATACTTAATACACACATATACAAACAGGACAACATTCTACTCTACCTCTTCTCGATGTACCTACTCGTTAAACGCAGTGCTGAACGCATAAAAACTACAGTATACAGGAAACCCACTCAAACGGGTCAATACCTTAACCACGGATCAAAACATTTAAGCTCTATAAAACAGGATGTAATTCGCCAACCCGGAAGACCTTAATATTAAATTTTCAAATAGCAAAAAAGATTTAAAACAAAATGGTTACCCTAATTTTGTAACTAATGCCATTTTAAAACCTAAAAATATCGAAGTCAAAACTAGTACCGAAATATACGAGGAGTAGGCATTTCTTACAATACCTTACGTTAAAAGGATGTCTAAAAAGATTAGAAGGATAACCAAAAACTATAACATTAAAACAGCCTTCAAATCCGGAAATATGCCTAGAAGCTTCCTTACACAAGTAAAACTCTGCAGTAATGACAAAACAAAAAATTGCATCTACAGAATTCCTTGCGAGTGTGGGAATCGTACGTTGGAGAAACAAAAAGAAATTTTCTCGTACGAGTTAAAGAGCATCTGAAACATACTCAAAGAGGTGAAACTTCGAAATCAGGTATAGCGGAACATGTATGGACCAAACAACATCATATACAGTGGTCCGAAGCCAAGGTTTTGGACACGGAACAGCACTGGAGAAAAGAAATATCAAAGAAGCAGCTTTCATGAATCAAATTACCCATATATTTACTAAACCAAGTATAGGTATCCCCAATATCTGGCAACCTCTTCTTGTCCAAGACCAGCAGCTCAAACTTCACACTCCAATAAGCACGTAGGCGGAGTCATCAAGCTTCATTGCACAGGGATATAGTATTTTTAAGACCTTAGAATTATAATTTAATTTACACTTGAAAACGCTTAGAGATACTGACTGACCCGAAACGTTGTGTTAAATAACAAAATAAAGACAATATATATCCGACAAGGTAACTTGTACAACAAAAAACATTAAAAGTACCTTCATCCAAACCAATCATATTGCATAACTAATAAAGAAATTTTTATTTCAGGTTTCCTGGGTTAGGCATCGTGATATTCACCTCCTCACTGTGGGTCGCTACACTTACACGTCGGATCAAAGATTCGAGGCCATCCACACACCTCACACAGAAGAGTGGACACTCAGGATACGTTATCCGCAGAAAAAAGACTCTGGAATATACGAGTGCCAAATTAGTACCACGCCTCCAGTGGGTCATCCGGTGTTTTTGACTATTGTTGGTAAGTCAAGGAGTAGTTTGTACGGTTGCAATTTTTCGATAATAATATGTTACTTTTGCGGTGATTATATTTTTCCTACGATCACCTATGAAATTGAGAGAAAAAACACGGTTAACTTGGCCAGAAAGTGGTTTATATAACAGGCGTGTTGAAAGAAAATACAACTGATGGCTGACGAGTTTGACAGCAAAACTATTTAAAAAAAAAATAACAAACTTACGGACCCCGGTACCGATACAAATTTTGAAACCACTAAAGTTGCCACAATTTACCTTAAAATCCAGAAAGGTAAACACGTCAATTTTTAGAACTGAAGTAACAACAACAATTTTTACTGGTAACACGATATTTTCTAGTCTATCTAGATGTCATCTCTTCTAAGAATTCTAGAGAATATGTGTTTGTTTTAACAGGAAAGGTTCCGTAATTACACAAAACACGAAAATAAACAAAACTATGACCGGCTGACTAACATCTGCCTTGCTCTACCAGCTCCAGAATATGTCTGTCTTTCTACTTCTTATGCAAAAGCATAAAAATAACTACTCTGATCAACACAGCACTGCAGTGCGCATGCAAATCGTCAATAGTTAGGCAAATCGAATAGACGATAGAAAATGGCGTCGTTAATCCCACCCTAATTAAGTTTAGATTAAGACGTACTGATATGCTTTTAAGGTGTCTGAAATCGACGGTAGATATCGCTCTTCGTTTTAGCAACATTTTCCACAATATGCTTTTTTCTAAGAACAGTGCTTTGTAGATGGTTATGGCTTGGGTCTGAAGTTTACCATTGCTAAATCCTAAAGTAACATAAAAATCACAGGAATTTTCATCGACCGCTTCTTTTAACTGTGAAAAATAAATAAACCCTAACACCTTTTGGCTCACATTCTAAATTTTAGTTTATTTTCGTTATTCTAGGGGGCTATTAAATCCTACGACTTACCAAGCCCAAGCAAAATACAAATCGAATAAACCATTTCGGAGGTTTGAAAGCATTCATAAAACATTAAACGCTTTCAAACTGCAAAATTGGAAACTTTTCTCTGTCGACATGTTCAGCGGAACTTTAACAATTCAGGCCCATTAAGTGGAACAACAACATAATTTCGACGACTAGACAGTAGTTAAATTGAGTTAAATTCGTTTGAGAATAACGATTACTAACGGTTAAAATAGTCGAAATAATTATGGAATGAAAAGTAATTATATTTTAATTTTCGATTCGTTTTTCACGTTACTTTTACACTGACGAAAATGATCTAATACAACACGTCTGTTAATACGTAGTTTGTATTGATAGCTTATTTTTTATTAACCCCTATTATAAATTGCTAGCAGCACAGTCTTGTTGAATAATGAATCATTTATATCATTTAAATCATTGTCATCTGACGAAGCCACAGTGTTAGCGAAACATTTCATCTTTCTATTTAATATAGTGGAAATTTACAAGTTCAACTTTGTTTCACTGTATCCCATAATACTATAATTATAGATTTCCACCTAGTATCGGCTCTGGTACAGTGTTGAGTCCAATATATCTAGGTCGCCTTTCAACCGAGTTGTAGTGTGTGGGAATTGCCAGCGTATTTTAAATATTGTGTCATATCTGAGTCAAAACTATCGGATAGGAATCGATGCGAGCACGTACAGGGTGTCCAGTTTTCGACACTTTTGACGGGTATCTCAGTTATTAGTACAGATAGAATGATGCGGTTTTCGCAAACCTGTGTCACTTTTTTATGAAACAAACGATGCCCTTAACGGATTTATCATGGCCATCTTGGTTTTTGAGATACAGGGCGAAATTAAAAACGGTGCATTTTCAGACACCCCTTGTATTTTAGTTATCTTATATCTTATCGAAAATGTAAAAACGTGGTATTATACAGTTTTTTACGTAGAATCCAGTGGCGTAGTTAATATTTTTCCAGGTGTCCCCATTTTTGAGAAATATACCAAAGTTATGTTTTTTTAAATGGAACACCCTGTATATTTTTTCATATTTGCATTCTGCTTACTGAGAGCTTTCCAAAAATATATAATAGTTGGCACTTTGTTTTAACAGGAAGGTTAAAATTCATATTTTTTAAATAACAAGCTTTAAGTTGACAGTAGGCCGTGTATTTTACTTAAATAAAAATAAATTGACGATACACTACACCATCAATTGGTTTGGCAATTGATAGTTTAATTTGAAACTTTTAGGTTTTTTAATACTTACAATACTAAAAAGTAATTTTCTCTTATTGTTGCGTAGGTATATTATCGGAATAAACAAAAACATCTAGTAGGCCTTGACTTATCCAGGCTATAAAACAAAATTTTCATAATGGCGTTTAGCTTTTGTCAGAATTGTATTTAGGTATTTAAGGTTGAAAAGTTACTGGCTTGTATAAAGCATACCAGCATATCGTATTTTTTATAATTTTCATACTTTTGGGCCATCGTTGAAATTGAACAATATCATACATAAATTATGAGTAACTTTTTGACCTTAAATACCTACCTAAATACAATTCTGACAAGAGCTAAACGCCATTATGAAAATTTTGTTTTATAGCCTGGATAAGTCAAGGCTATGGAGGACTTGAGGTAGGAGGCCGATCGCAATGCATTGGATTCGGTCCCAAATTAGCATCGGTAATTCAGCTTTACGAGTCGCTGTAAGATGACGCGCGTGTTCGAAGTGGGCTATCAAATAATGGTTTCTTATGGACGCAATAACTATTTTTATTTAAATTAGTTCTTTAAGGAACAAATAAGGACTTTTATATGAATTTACGCTTACTTTGTTATACTTATTAGTAAACTCGGCCTGTATAAAGTTCCAACGATGTTTGGTTTTTAAAATACAGGGTATTAAACAGTCTAGCTA
Source organism: Polydrusus pterygomalis (assembly GCA_963969555.1). Lineage (NCBI taxonomy): Eukaryota > Metazoa > Arthropoda > Insecta > Coleoptera > Curculionidae > Polydrusus > Polydrusus pterygomalis. The sequence continues at coordinate 18,137,578 of OZ018383.1, forward strand.
TACCTTTGGAGCTAGAAAGATACTTATTTGGCTGCGTTTTCTCCCTGAAAAAGATCCTGTCTTACACCCCGACACAAAGCAAACTCTACTTTTATAAATTGTACCATTATTTATTATAAATATGGAAATTAATTACAATACAACGTTATTTGTCTTGTCTTGCCTTCAAACATTATTTGTTATTTCGAAAAATAAAATGTCAATTGTCAAAAGTAAAAGCACAGAAAAATAAAGGGTTTAAGTAAAAGTTAAAAACTGTGGAGGATCTAGTTTTCCATATTAAAAACGAAGAAGAAGAGGACAACATCAGCCCACTTCGGACGCGAGAGCCATCTATCGGCCAATAGCGAACTAACCAAAAAACCGGGACAGAATTTGAAAATGCTGCCATTGTCGATCGGCCTCCTACCCTATAGTTCTCCATAGTCAAGGCCTACTAGATGTTTTTGTCTATTCCGATAATATACCTACGTAACAATAAGAGGAAATGACTTTTTACTACCTATTGAAAGTATTAAAAAACTTAAAAGTTTGAAATTAAACTATAAAGTAATATTGATGGTGTAGTGTATCGTCAATTTATTTTTATTTAAGTAAAATACACGGCCTACTGTCAACTTAAAGCTTGTTATTTAAAAAATATTAATTTTAACCTTTCTGTTAGAACAAAGTGCCAACTATTATATATTTTTGGAAAGCTCTCAGTAAGCAGAATGCAAATATGAAAAAATATACAGGGTGTTCCATTTAAAAAAACATAACTTTGGTATATTTCTCAAAAATGGGGACACCTGGAAAAATATTAACTACGCCACTGGATTCTACGTAAAAAACTGTATAATACCACGTTTTTACATTTTCGATAAGGTATAAGATAACTAAAATACAAGGGGTGTCTGAAAATGCACCGTTTTCAATTTCGCCCTGTATCTCAAAAACCAAGATGGCCATGATAAATCCGTTAAGGGCATCGTTTGTTTCACAAAAAAGTGACACAGGTTTGCGAAAACCGCATCATTCTATCTGTACTAATAACTGAGAAACCCGTCAAAAGTGTCGAAAACTGGACACCCTGTACACGTACTACTTAATCCATGACTAAAATACTCCTTCCAAGGATAAGAAAGGACGTGAAAACTTCTGTCTACGTTAAATGGATAAGACAGTGGATAGTTGGCCAACTTTTCTCGTTCTGAAACATGCTATACACTTTCTCGCACTCCTACGGTTATTGTTCATTAAAACTTTGGTTTAAGAAAACAAAATACAATTATAAGTTCGTCTGCAAAACCATGGCAAACCAGGTGGTTGCTCAAATAAGTATCTCATGATTTATTATTCAATTTGCTTTGTGTAAAGTTTTTACCATAAAGCAAAAAGTGCTGTCGGTGATGAAGGAGCTAACAACTTTAATTTTGAATTACGCTAATTTGTTTTTGGAAACTTTGTTTAGAGTTGTACGTGTTTTCTTTGATACAATTTAGCAGAGAATATGAAGTTTGTTTTAATGTTAAACGGAATGGTAAAAGATTTAATAAAAAATGCTACGAAATGTTGTGTGTCGATGCATCATTTAGCACCAGTTATCGGCGTATAGAGAGATTCTGTCAGGAAAGTGCTGAAAATAAAGAAATTTCACCCTTACAAAATGAAAATTTTGTAACAACTTGACGACGATAATTCGTGCCAAAATCTTAATAAATATAAAACTATTAATCCACAGATATCTGAAGCTGCTGTTGAAAAAATTAAAAATCACCTGTGGTACTTGTCTTCTTCGAACTGCGCAGTATCGTTCTTCGAACGAAATCCCTCTGGAATATAAAAGAAATATGATACAGGCTCTAGAAAAAGAAGACTTGCTAGAAGGAGGTGAACCACGAGTTCAATTAGGTAATATACACGAAGAAGAGCATCAAGAACTTTGGGAATTATTTATAGCTTAAAATACTCTTAGATTTTTGAAAAGTTAGAGTTATCCACAAATTTTTTAAAAGAGAATCCAGAAAACTGGGAAAGTAATGATGAGTACCGGGTGGTCAAATAAGCGAGGACGTCGGTTTTATCTCGGAAACCATTAATCGTACAACTATCCTAAATATTTTTTTATGAGTAAAGTGGTCAAGAGAAATTGCTGGAAATTACTTTTAAGTTCCTCATTTCGTCGCAAGGGGGCAAAATTAAAAATTGTTTTTTTAAATTTTAAATTTCTCCGAAAATTTCCATATTAAGGTATAACTCTGATTACATCATTGGAAAGCTTAGACAATTCTGCATCATTTTGGTTTAAGGCTCATTGGCGTACCGACCTTATTAAGAGTGGGAGAAGCTATTGAAAGTGTAAACATTTAAATCACTGTAACTTCTAAACATCTTATCCGATTTTACTAAATTTAAGCCTGTTTGGAAAGGGAAAATAAGCATCTTCAATTGCCGTATCCAACAGTACACGATAGTGTTTAATAAAATTGCTAGAGGGCGCAATTTGTAATATTAACAGTTTCTTGGATTTTATCCCGAAAATTCAAATCATACGGTATAACTATGACATAATAATCGAAAAGTAGATGAAATTTGCAAGAAAAGATGTGAATACCGCAGCTCAATATCTTTGTTCGTTTCAGAGTTATTGCCAAAACAATAATTTTTAATACAAATTGCGCCCTCTAGCAATTTTATTGGAAACTATCGTATACCATTAGATACGACAATTGAAGGTACATCCAAACAAGCTTAAATTTAGTAAAATCGGATAAGTCGTTTAGAAGTTACAGCGATTTTTATGTTTACACTTTCAATAGCTTCTCCCACTCTTATCAAGTGAAAGTGTAAACATTAAAATCGCTGTAACATCTAAACGACTTAACCAATTTTACTAAATTTAAGCTTGTTTGGAAGAAAAATGTAAGTACCTTCAATTGTCGTATCGAATGGTACAAGATAGATTCTAATAAAATTGCTAGAGGGCGCAATTTGTATTAAAAATTATTGTGTTGGCAATAACTCTGAAACGAACAAAGATATCGAACTGCGGTCTTCACATATTTTCTTGCAAATTTCATCTACTTTTCGATTATGATGTCATAGTTATACCGTATGGTTTGAATTTTCGGGTTAAAATCGAAAAAACTGTTATTATTACAAATTGCGCCCTCTAGCAATTTTATTAAACACTATCGTGTACTGTTGGATACGGCAATTAAAGGTACTTATTTTCCCCTTCCAAACAAGCTTAAATTTAGTAAAATCGGATAAGTCGTTTAGAAGTTACAGCGATTTTAACGTTTACACTTTCAATAGCTTCTCCCACTCTTATCAAGGTCGGTACGCCAATGAGCCTTAAACCAAAATGATGCAGAATTGTCTAAGCTTTCCAATGATGTAATCAGAGTTATACCTTAATATGGGAATTTTCGGAGAAATTTAGAATTTAAAAGAACAATTTTTAATTTTGCCCCCTTGCGGCGAAATGAGGAACTTAATAGTAATTTCCAGCAATTTCTCTTGACCACTTTACTCATAAAAAAATCTTTCCGAAAGTTGTACGATTAATGGTTTCCGAGATAAACCCGACGTCCTCGCTTATTTGACCACCCGGTACATAAATAATTTTAATATAGTTAAAAAGCTTAAAGTCGTGATACAGCAGGAAGGGGTATTAAACTCATAGACGACGAACAACGTCAATGTATACTGAAAATTGTAAGCGAATATAGAAAAAATTTAAAAGACGACACTTGCGGAAACTTTTAAAAAGTGATGATAATGATAACTTAAAACAAACTATTTATGTATATATATATATATATATATATATATACATAATATTGTTAGTTCTTAGGTACATTTTATTAATATAATTTACCTATAATACCTATATAAAATACTCTGTTTCTATGTAGTAAGGTCAGTGGCAGTTATGATAATAAAAGTTTCAAAATTTAAAAACCTTTGTATTTTATTCCATCGGCGTAACCATTTTAGATTATTTAAATGGCTTGAAATTTCGCACACGCCATTTATAAAATTTTAAAAGGGTGAGACCGCAAAAAAAAAATCGCGAAATGTGGGCCACCCTAAATATATAATTCTAAGGTTAATGTTCTTTTCAACGATATAATACTTGAATTGTTTGGAAAAAGTGAGATTATTGTAGAGACGTACGTAGCAATACAAAAAAACAACTCTGAAACAAAGTACTTCGATGTCTATTAATAGGAATCGATGACTGAGATCTAATATTAACAAAGGTGGTAATCCTGTCATCTAGAAAGTTTACTTATAATATTAGGTGGAAGTCTTGAGGTTATTATTTGGTGTACCGACGTTGAGAAAAGCATTTTCCTCCGATCATCCATATCAAGCCAATTAACTGGTGCTATAATATTATTATCTTGGAAATTAGTAAACGCTTTGGTTTAATAAGAATTAATATAATATTAATAATATTATTGATTTAACATAGAAAGTTCATGCGAAACTACTCAATTTGGTTGTTTCAAATTATGAAAATATTCTTTAATTTCTCCACTAAATCAATAATAATTAATGGAAAAGTATTAAGAATGTCAACAATTGTCCTTAGCGTTACAACTTTGAAAAAAATTATAGTCTGTTAATTTCCCTATTACCAGATGATTCTTCAGTGTTTACTATCGTTATTATATTAAATTTGTAACTACAGCAATGAGTCCCTAAAAACAAATTGTATCCACTAGAACCTATAATCCACCAAGATGTGGTGGGGGTTCGTAGCGATCGGCAATCGCCGCGAGCCCTAGTATTAGTTTTAATGTATTTGTTGCGTAGGTCACATCGTTGTTCGAAATCTTCTAGCTGTCCTGTCTGAAGTTGAATTTTATTGATTGTACCAATACTTTTGTTTCAAATAATTTATTTTTACTTTGTATTTAGGTTTTCTTTAAACTTTGCATATCAGATAAAGCAATAGAAGATTTTCATTTCGCACAACCCATCATTAGTATTGGACTTTATAATTTATGGACGAATTTACTATCTCAGTAAACCATGTTTCAAAATAGATAATCATCTTATACAACAATGACAATATCACTATAGAAGCTATTTAAATTTTTGAGAACTACAGTAGGTACTGATTTTAAGTGATAAGTTTGTGCCTTATTAACCGTAGCAAGCAAATATTATTATGGTTAATGTCAAGTTTTATTATAACTGCCAGCCGGAACCAATACAGTATATAAAACCAGATTACACCCCCAATAGAACTTGAGAATTACTGTGAGTATTCAGAACAATAATTTTTATATATCATTCTATGGTAGCATTAACTCTTATTTTCTATTGGCTAACTTACTATGATATTATCACTACACAACGGTCTAGCAATTTTCCTTGTCTTACAGTAGGAAACAGTTGTATAAAGAGTATGTAATTTTCTTATAAGAAATAGAAGACTTTTTTCTTATTGTAAGGTTTCAAGAACCTATATTCCTATTATATTGTTAGTATTCCACGAATTTCAACTTTAACTATAAGATTTTATTATATAAAATGCGAACATTTCAAAGTGTTGTGTCCTATAAATTTCGTTGTTGTATACTTACATTGTTTTGCCAAGAATGTGTCGAAACATTAAATCGAGGAAAGAGAAAATGAGTGAGAATAAAAGGAGAGTATCAGTAATGGTGTTTCAGTTCGGATAATAAAAATAAATTAATGTAAATGAAAATGGAAAAACTATATAATGGTCAGTTTTATCTTAAGGTTGAATTCTCAACGTCATTCAATCTATTGCCAACCTATAACCTATTTCGCGTTGATTTTTTTAGTTTATTATTTTAATAACTAACATTTAAAGAAAATCAATATCGTCGGTACATTATTTAGGTAGTATCTGATATATTACAAAAATATCAATTTATTTCATTGCTAATTTTGGGAGAATTGTATATTGAAAGAACAATGAGTGACAATGACATAATAATGTTAAAAAAAATCTTACCCGATATTTTTCGCTGTACAATTCTCCTAAAATACGTTATGAAATTCCTTGATATTTATTAAATATGTCAATTATTACCTATAGAATATCAAGTCGATACTGATTTTCTTTAAATTTTGTATAAAAGCTAGAAAACATAAATAAATCTACGCGAAATAGGTTATAGGTTGGCAAGCATGTTGATACTCCCACCTTAAGGTTGAATTCTCAACGTCATTCAATCTATTGCCAACCTATAACCTATTTCGCGTTGATTTTTTTAGTTTATTATTTTAATAACTAACATTTTAAGAAAATCAATATCGTCGGTACATTATTTAGGTAGTATCTGATATATTAGAAAAATATCAATTTATTTCATTGCTAATTTTGGGAGAATTGTATAGTGAAAGAACAATGAGTGACAATGACATAATAATGTTAAAAAAAATCTTACCCGATATTTTTCGCTATACAATTCTCCTAAAATAAGTTATGAAATTCCTTGATATTTATTAAATATGTCAATTATTACCTATAGAATATACTGATTTTCTTTAAATTTTGTATAAAAGCTAGAAAACATAAATAAATCTACGCAAAATAGGTTATAGGTTGGCAAGCATGTTGATACTCCCACCTTAAAAAAGACTCAAAAAATATTTTTTTTATCAAACCTGTCAGGTTTGTCATTTTTTGAAATTTATTTTTAACCTTCCTTCCTAATGTCATAAAAAGTCGCGTAAAATATGCCCGGTATATAATGTGTTCGTATTATCTTTCCCAATATAAAATGAACAGGGTATAGTGACTTAATAAATAGATGTAAATTAAATTTCTATTATTTTAAATTTTCTTAATTAGTTAGTCCTTTCTTTAAATCCCATCGAACCATAAACAAGGGGTTATAATTAGGGTAAATTTAAAATTTTCTTACAAAAAATACTTTATATTTCAAAGCATACAATTTGTCTTTTCTTGTCAAGCACTGTCTGCTTCATTTTCATTAAGTGTACTACAGACACCTATTTTTATTTCCTTCTACATCGTTTTAACAGTTCGATCTTTTATTCATTTTACTTTGTTCTTTACAAAATAGCACAAAGAACTTTTATAGTTTTCGACAAATACGTTTCCATTCTGTACTTCTATCGAGCTTTTAAACGATGCTTTAGAGATTGGTTTCCATGAAAGTTAAAATGTTAATATGACTTAACGTAGATCGATTTTAGATAAGTGAAATATTATTTTGTGACAACACAATCATTATACAGCGTTGTGATAAAGAAACAGATCAACCTTCTATATAGAATATCGCCCACTTAATCAAGAAATGGAGAATTGGACATTTTTCATTTCATGTCCTACACTGAGAAAAAAGCCCTATATTCCTTATAAGGATTCACATACTCTTTATACAACTGATTAATACTAGATGTGACAGCAACACGCTTTCCAACTGTAAGATAACGAAAATTGCTACACCGTTGTGTAGTGATAATATTACGATAATTTAGCCTATAGGAAATAGGAGTTAATGCTACCATAGTGGTTTATAGCCATCATTACTGCTCTGTATACTCACAGTAATTATCAAGTTCTATTGAGGGTGTAATTTGGTTTTATATACTGTTATAGTTCCAACTGGCAGTTGTTATAAAACTTGACATTAATCATAATATTTGCTTGCTACAACTAATAACGCATATCTTTTTCGTCAACATATTAACGTAAAATAGACCACAATTTAACACGGCGCCTTTAATGACAGGTGTTCTTAGAGAAATTTGACTTTACGTGTAAATATAGGGCCATTTATGTCATCTCTCATCAACGTCACGATTGCCTGTGTCAACGAGGTGTTTTCAGATCTAAGGAATTTTAAATTAAAGGTTGACAAATATGTTTGTTTGACATATAACAATGGCGGCTATTATAATCATATACATTGAATATCAAACTATATAAGAATGACGGATGTCCGAGAAAAGTTGACAACCCATTTTTTGACGTATTGGAGCTGGTTTGGCCGCCATTGTGGAGTTGATCGTAACTCTAACCTTAAATCTGTCGCCTGTCTGTCGTTATAATGCAGCGCCTCGGCAACATATGTCTCAGATTCGCTAATGTGATGTCGTGGTGTTGCCGCATATCGTATTTTATTGGAATTTTTAAGAATTCAAGCATTTTTAACAGACAATAAAATAGGAGGTTCTCAATTCCAGCCGAATGTATGTTTTTAATAATAATATGTACGCTGATTACTCCGAGGTAATTGGACCGATTTTCACAATAATTTTACCGTTGCATTGGGTGTTAAATGTTATACAAATAAAAGTAGATAAAAAGCGACAACAAGTATAACTACAATAGGTTTTATTTAGTCGAAAAATAGCAAAATACGTAATACACTAATACAAACAAACTGGATGTTTCTTAAGTAAGAAAGTAAAACCTACTTATTTTAACCATTTTGAAAAGTAGTATTAATTGCAAATTAAAACCAAGTTATACAAACAAACCCCGCATCATTCATATTTTACCCAACATAGGTATACGTTGTAGCCTAGGTAGGTATTGAATAGTGAGAGTCGTCATTTAATTCTGTTAGAAATAGAATACATGGCGGTCAATATGTTTTCATGTAATTAACGTTGGGACGTCAAAAGGTTGAAAATATTATAAGCTACAAAGCAACTAAAAATAGGGACATTTTTAAGTCTAGACTATACTATAGGTAGGAAAATAAATGTAAGCTACTTAAATCTAGGATAGGTGTAGGTACTTATGTGAAATCAAGTTTTACGATATATATATTATAAATATATATACTGCGTTTTTTTTAACGCGGGCCATAGGGATTTACATGGTAAATCTTTAAGGCTATGTTAGGCACATTTATATTAAACAAATAATCTTAAAACTTGAGAATAGATAAAATATGAGATGCGAGGAAGAAGCTAACATACAATCTATGCAAAAAATCTCCAAGAGATACCCAAAAAAGCTCTTTTTATTTTTTAAAATTACACTTTTTTACCCCCTTGTAATGTATGTAATTAACTACCTTAGATAAAGAAAAATATTGACACGGCTGTCAGTATTTTGCTGACTTTCATGAAATTAGTATAAATTATTAAACTTTATTGAAATAAAAGTTCTGCTTTAGAATTATTAAGAAAATTAATACATTTTAAACCACCTAAAATAAAACATATTTAAGGTAGGTGTATCAACATGCTTGCCAACCTATAACCTATTTCGCGTAGATTTATTTATGTTTTCTAGCTTTTATACAAAATTTAAAGAAAATCAGTTTCGACTTGATATTCTATAGGTAATAATTGACAGATTTAATAAATATCAAGGAATTTCATAACTTATTTTAGGAGAATTGTATAGGAAAAAATATCGGGTAAGATCTTTTTTAACATTATTATGTCATTGTCACCCATTGTTCTTTCACTATACAATTCTCCCAAAATTAGCAATGAAATAAATTAATATTTTTGTAATATATCAGATATTACCTAAGTAATGTGCCGACGATACTGATTTTATTTAAATGTTAATTTAAAAAATAATAAACTTAAAAAAACAAAGCGAAATAGGTTATAGGTTGGCAATAAATTGAACGACGTTGAGAATTCAACCTTAATACAAACTAAATAATCATCAACATTGAATAATTTCGGTACAACTTGCCAAATATTATAAAAATGTCACATACCAGTTTATGTCAAATATACCTGGGTAAACTTAATATACAGGGCTGGGCAAAACAGCGTGATATTATAACGTAAAATGGTATTTTTCAATATTTTGCGTTAGAAAAGTAATACAAACATGGTCCTAAATTGGACATGAGACCACAAGAAATATTTGTGTAAAATTTCAACTCGTAGTTCTCAATAGAAATGTGCCTAACATAGACTTAAAGATTTACGATGTAAATCCATATGGCCCGCGTTAAGAAAAACGCACAGTATAAATAAATTTAAAAAACTCATGCAGCAAGTCAAACAGACAGTCGGCAACAATGTTTTAATTTAGCAGTGAAAAGGTTAGTCGCTTTCTTGTTGGTGAACTCATTGTGCCATCTATGAATTTGACGTAGCAGATTTAGGAAATCGGCTCATATGGCCTTCTTATAGTTTGATATTCAATGTCATATATGATATAGTTATTTTCCTAACAAGTGCGCAAAGTGATACTTTTCCGCACGCAAGTACAGTTGGACGAACGACGCGAAGCGGAGTTCGGATAAGTTCTTGCGTGCGGAAAAGCACTTTGCGCACTTGTTAGGAACAACATTTTTCCTACGAGCTTCATATCAGATAACAACAAAAATAAAAATATGATAATTTATTTAATAATTTTTAATTCGACTTTAAAGAAAGAACTATAATATACTTACAACTAAAAATTACATAACAAAAAAAAATAATAGAAAATTAAAAAGTTACACTTTTCCGCACCCAGTGCGGATAAAAGTCTTATCCGCACTAGTGCGGAAAAGTGTAACTTTGCACACAAAAATGCGTGCGCAAAGTACTACTTTGCGCACGCTCGTAGGAAAAATACTTTTCCTATCTACCTCTAAAAATTATTGATTTTTTAACCTAAATAAAAAGCCCTCGAAACCACATGATTTATTGTACTTAAAACCTTTCAAACCGAAACAAGCATCTTAACTTTTTATTTAAAAAACATTTCTCATAAAAATGCCCGTATAGCATATATTCCACAGTGCTTATACCCATTCTTTTGTATCGCATAATTTCACGCTTGGCTTAAGGGCACGCCATTATAGGCCCGCTTTCATCTCGCATAAGAAATGCGCAAGGAGCCACGTTATGCATATGTGTCCCATCTTATAAAACCCTTATAAATCTGGATCTATCTAACCGTCTGTTTTGCTCGGATTATCTTTTTAGTGTCAGTTTTTGAATTGCTTCATATTTTAAGGCCGTAATTTCTTTTAAACCGAATTATCGTAAAAGTAATCTACGGTTTGTAGAATCGTCGGCGATTTACTTCAAGGAATACGATCGCTGGTGATTGTTTTAGAGGTTCTTCTGGCTGCTTAATAAGACTTTGAAAGAATAGTTTTAATTTTTCCATTCCCAACTGGTTTTTCAGTGTTTACTATGGTCATTATACCTCGTAACTAAAGTTTCAAAAACCTACATTCTAGTAGTATCGCACGTATCCCAACTTTAACTATGAGACCTAATTACGTAATTATAAAGGACCTTTACCATTGAAATTACAAATTGTCATTTAAGCTTTGCGCCGCAGTTATCACCAGTGGCGGTGTTCCACAAATGAGCTAAGTTTCCAAATATCTTCTCTTCCTGTTCCGGTTTATGTGTGTGGGCGGTTAAGTAATATTTATTTCAACTTTAAATAGGACACAGTTAAAGAGGAACCATGAGCTTTGTAGCGTTGATAATTACCAATTTATAAGAACGGGGGCACCTCTATTAGGTTTTCTTGGAGCTAGGGATATTGAGCCTAATGAATAAAAATGTAGCAACTGCTTTTTCTTATAAAATCGAAGTAATTTCTTACAAGCCAATGAATAAAAACTAAAGTAATTGCTTTTGAGTGCAGCGATTGCTTAAAAGTGCAGATATTGCTTCTAGTCGATGCTTTTTCTTAAAAAATGGAAGCGATTGCTATCGTTTGCTTAAAATGTGATGAATAAGTTAAGGAATTGCTTTTTCTAGTGTAGCGATCGCTTTCAACTTTTTAAGGTAGGTCGACCCCTGCATCATTTGCTTGGTAGTCAACTTTAGTTCTCCGCGGCATACACGTGCATTGCTCTTAGTTTGTGTCTTGAATTATGGCTGAATAATAGACGTCCGTAAAAGAAAAATCTACAGTGTACGTAAAAATTGCAGATGTGATGATTTCAGAAAGTTATATTGATTTAACTGCGAAAATGTTAAGTGGTTGGCAAATTATTTTTTGACTTATACTGGTAAAAGGCGAGAGGGTGCACTGTCGCCTTTAAATAAGAATAAAGTCTTTCTGCGGAAATTGTCGGATCCGGGCTTTCAAAATTCTGTAGGTGAAGAATTCGGTGTTCACCAAACTCTTCTGTAAGACATACACTTATGTAATGGATGCAGTTTTGGAAAAGGCCAATATTTTTTATTAAATTTCCTACAAGTGCTGAAGCTGTTGTGGAAGCTAAACGGTTGTGGTCAGAAAGATTTATTTATGTTCCTTCAATTTATGAACGAATATTAATTGCTTGTCTTTAATTTTTCATCACTACTATCACTTTCGTCATTTTTACTGAAATCTGTCGTATCACAAATATAAGTTTTCTATTTTCCACAAAAACATAACAGATAACTATTGTAGTAAATAAAATAGACCAACGTTGTTGTATTTACGTCAACTCTTTTGCAAATTAGGCACCAAACTGAACATGAAATCTATAATCTGAATAAGTGGATAAGCCACGTCAGAACTTGTGTTGAATAAGCATTGGCTACAGAGGTGTAAGAAAAACAGCAATCGCTTTAAAATTTTATTCATATCCATAATTGCTTTTACATATTTATAGCATTTGCTAGTCAAGCAATTGCTTTTACTAAAAAGTAATAGCTTCATTAAGTAATTGCTTAGTTTTTATTCATCAGGCTCATTGCCGCGATCCATTGGGATCAGAAGTGTCACTCCGCACTACACCGCCCGTATTACCGAATCCTTAGATACATCCGGATCGATTTCGATTACATACAAGGTGAAATAGTTAACTGGAATAAATTTAGTATTAGAAGGCCTCTGTATGTCATAAATAAAAGGCGGATTATATGCACTTAAATTCAGCCAAAATATGCGCATACATATGCCGTGTTGGCCTTTAAAATATGCCGTTAATTGCATTTTTTTACCAAATATGCATACTGACATGAACAATTTCTTAATTTATTATAGTATAATGAGGTAGAGAAACACATTGGGTTCTAAAAAAGTATGTTTAATTAAAAAAATGCAAAATGAAAAAGAAAAATAAAAGTAAAGAATTTTTTTGACCTAAAATTGTATAAAATTACTAAATATTTTTCAAAATTTTCAACTAAAAAGGATTGTCTTCTATTAGTAAAAATATGTTTATACAAAGAGAAGCTTCTTTCAACATCTACTGATGTAATCGGACAAAACTGCAACTTAGGTAGCAAAATATAAGGCCAAGATACAACTTCGTCGGATGGTTTACCCTCATAATTTTCATTCAGTTTCATGGAATTTGTTCCTTACTTGACCTTGTACTTTACCGGGAATGTTGTTACATTTAGCGGAAAAAGTTTTAACAATACTAATTGCGTCTCTTAAACTTAAATTCCAAATCGGTATAAATACAGTTTGTTAAGTAGGAAATTTCAAATTTTTAATCCTACCTTGTATACCATAAGACTTTTACCGGATTTAATCGGTGTTATTTTGGTTTGAGAACATGCAGAACCTATCTAAAATAAAATTAATTGTCTAACCTTAAAGATAAAAAAAACTTTCCCATATGCTGCGTACTTTCTGCCGGTCACTGTATATGCATTTTGCATATATTCATAATTTTTTCGTATCTTCTTGAAATATACCCCTCTTTTTGGGGTAGAAACCATTCGAACTTTTTTTTTTCAAATGTAAAGGTAAGTATTGTCGTTGGAAAGGGCATAAAAAAGGAAAAAACTATCCACTATTTACTTGCATTTCGGTAATGTAGACGGAATTTGTTTTACTATAAAAATTGTTGGAAATATTACCTTACTTTTTTGTTGACAAACCCTTAATCTAAAGTAAAGTTTATTCTTGACATTATGTGCCATATCCGGGATTATTTCGATAATTTCGTGTATAAGTCGCTGCCTAACTTCCTCTAGCTCTTCTAATTTTGTTACGTAAACTTTGGTTTTTACGTGACCCCAAAGGAAATAATTCAGAGGATTTAGGTTAGGCGATCGTGGCGTCCATTCAATGATACCCATTCTTTCTATCCAGCGGTTTGTAAAAACTTCACTTAAATATTGCCAAACTTATGGCGTAATGAGGCGGAGCACCTGTAACCATATTCGATCATCACGAAGATCTGCTTCTGCATAGTGAGGAAATAAAGCAGTCAAAGCTGGAATAAGTTCGCCTTGCAAAAACGCCAGTATAGTAGAGCAGGTGATAAGAAAATAAACAATTTTACCAAGGCTTTTTTAAATGAAAGTTAAATAGTGATAATCTTTCTACAAAACACTAAGTCATATTAGCGTAAATATAAAACTTATTTGCGCTTAACAACATAACATATGAATAATGGCCAGCAAACCATCCCTACTTACTTATATAATCAAACTAGTCGTAATAAAACCCTACTAAAATAGGAGTTAATAAGAGCAGTGCAAGACAACTTCGATAGCCTATGAGTAGAAATTCTTGCCTGAAATAATAAACTCCTGGAAACATGCCACGATTCATGCAAAGCAACACCATACAAGTTGTCCCAACCATGGTGAGAAGGTAAGGGCACAGAATACAGAACACTAACAAACCAAAGGTAGTCTAGGTCCTTTACCAGAGTTACAAATTAAATGGCGCTATTATAGTGTCTCCATTATAAACAACACAACACTTTAAAATCATACCAACACCACAAGACATAAAATAAAAATAACGAGTAGCCGGTTCAGTTCTATTAGAACAGGTATAAGTTCCTTTAAAGTTTTGTATGTAAGTTAGTGTCAACCTTAATATTTTAAATAGAGCATTCTTGAATACGTTATTAAAACCTTTTTAAAACCAAATTACTTTGTTGTATTTGAACGAAACTGTTTGAGCCAAGGCTCCGCTTTTGTGCCGTCTCTTTCACAACTCCACAGTTTGCGATTGAAAATTTTCTCGTCAATGTTGCTTGCATCCGCTGGCGAGATATTATAAAAATATGCTCGTGGGCTTAACTTTGCGAATTCTTTCATATGAGAACTCTTAAAATATTTTTACAAACATTTTATTAAAATATAAACCAGCCATTCAAAGCATCTTCTGAATTTCTAATACTTTCACGTCCTCACGTCGAAACAGCAGACGGTCCAGGACTCATTAAACTTTATCCCGCGGGATCCGGGCGCGATTCTTTGGAATGTTGTCAGCCTCAGGATCAACGGGATGAAGTTCCCGGCACTGGCAGGATTCGTTATCCAGTCCCCGTGACGATACACGTTCCCAGTTCCGCATACCAATATGGGGTGGAGGTAAAAGGTAGAAGACAGGGTTGTATTTAAGAAAATATTCTTATAAACCGTGTGCACAGAGAGACGAAGAAATAAAGTGAATTATTTCTAAGCTCTCTGTGCGTTACTTATCGTGTTTGGCAGCCTGTTGAAGTCTGGTCTATTTTACGTTAAGAGGTTAGCTAAAGAGACAGAACCGGACTTAGTTTTTTTGCCTTCGCCTTTAAGATCCTTTAAACTTTATAAGGGGTCTTAAAATTTTACTATTGTCATTCATTCATTGAAAATTATTCGTACTTACTTCATTCTCGTACCGACAAAGTTCGTGGATAAATACCGGCTGATGCTAAGACTTTCCGACCGGATGGCCCGTCGTTTGTTAATTTGGAAGCAGGGATCCAAGCAGCAGTCATATTATAAATAGTTTAAGGAAAATATTTTCTGATACAGGAGTTCCCATAAGATTTCGGTCAAAAAAAATTGGAAAAAAGATATGGAACGTTACATTTTCTCCCTCCACTCCATATTACCCACAAAGCAACGGTCACGGGGAAGCTGCTGTAAAAGCTATGAAAATTTTTATCACTAAATGTACATATAACGGACAGTTATATAAAAATAAATACCATGCTGGTTTATTAGAGTGGAGAAACACACCTAAAATAGATAATAGTTCACCTGCTCAAATTTTATATGGACATTCATAAAGCTCGTTAGTACCGGCGCATTTAAAATTATTTACCAAAGAGTGGAAAGAAGTAGCGAATATTCGAGATCGAAAAGTTGTAGAACAAAAGACGAAATATTTTTACCATCGGATTTTTAAGGACCTAACCCCAATTCCATTAGGAAGCAAGGTATGGATACAAGACAAAGTTAAAAAACGATGGGATAAAATTGGCGGCGTTATAGAAGATGGAAACCATCGAAAATATACTGTTAAAGCAAAGTGGAAGAGTTTATTATTATTATAAAAGAAATGGGCGATTTCTTCTATATTATTATTATTTTAAAAGAAATAGGCGATTTCTTCGAAAAGCAGTTCCAAAAGGGGAAGAAAGAAGGAATTATGAGGAGGAGATGTGAGAGATCTGGTTTACCGTTTACCTAGACGTGTGTTGTCATTGTCAGTTTGATGTAAAGTAGAAAAATAATAACGTTATATTTATAAAGCTATTCTATTTTAATTAGAGAATATAACACGCTATATCTTTACAAAATATTAAGACTCCCTTAAGGCGAAGGTAAAGAACTTAGTCCGGGTCTGTTTCTACAGCCAACCGCTTAACGTAAAATATACAAGACTTCAACAGGGTGCCCTTAATGACAAGTGATGCGGCAATTTCTTAGATTAATTTGACTTTATAAAGAGTATGTGAATTCTCGTCAGCAAGAAAAGTATTTTTTCTCAGCTTTCTGAACGAGCCAGTATCAGCTGTTGATGTTACCTCTGTGGTTGTCACCTATCGAAACGTAAAGTTTTATCGTAAATAGGACTCTAGCATACGGAGACAGTCGTTTTTAAATTTTGTTTCACACAAACCAATATTAAAATTCTTTACATAGAATTTTTGTTGTTTTGTTTTGCTCACGTCCATTTCTATTTACGGGAAAAACCACAAACTCATTAATTAATGCAAAATAGCGTTCTCTTCATACATTTTAACATCCACATTTTTAAAAATCAGGATTTTTCATTTTTAATTATTAATCTAGTCGACCGAAACAATAAATTTATAAAATTGACGTTAGCAATGCTCGCCTAGTCATAAAGTACATCTGAAAAAATAATTAAAACCCAAAAACTTTTACCATTGTGATAGTTACAACAACTGTTGTTGGTGCCAATTTAGCGAATTTGCATTTCAGCTTGATTGAAAACGTTGATTTTTTTTTTCATTTCAGTATTTTTTCCATCTAATTTTGGTATATTATTAGCAAAGCGCGGAAATTTAATCACAATGACGTTTGGCCAGGACCCGAGTGAGCACATTGTTCATTTATAGCAGGGTGCCCGGAAATGACGATGACAAATTTTAAGGGATGATTCTACAAAAAATTAAATTTCATATATTCATTCTAAAATACACTTTTAAGAGAGACCCTAAAAACTTTTGGCGGACTATCAAATACTTCAATCTAGGATCTGACTCTGCTAAAAACGAGTCTTCAGGGTATATTGGTAACGCCGATGACTTTATGGATTACTTTAAAAATTCTGTACCTAACGTTACAGACGGCGATGACGAGTTTATCAATACAAATTATATCAATAAATCGTTTGGTCACTATGATAAATTTAACTTTAGCGAAATTTCGGTTGATACCTTTGAAAAACTGGTTTACAAAATAAAAACAAATGCTGTTGGATCTGACGGTTTAAGTCTTAAAATGCTCTTGAAAAAATGTTCCTTCTTTTGTTGTGAAGGATTGTATAGGGGCTTTGGTGACACCACTATTAATCATTTTTAACCTATGTATATCAATGTCAACTGTGCCAAAAATGTGGAAACAGGCAAGAGTGTGTCCCATATTCAAAAGTGGTGAGCGGAACCAAATTAACAACTACCGCCCGGTCTCCTTACTTTGCAACTTTTCCAAGATTCTAAAAACAATAGGCGGGTGATAGGCGAATTTATGCGTCAGTTTGTAAAAACATTGCAGTTGAGCAGCATGGATTTATGAGTAATAGATCAACGGTTACTAATTTATCATGTTTAACTCAGCTAGTGTCTCGTGTGTTAAACAATCAGGGACAGGTGGACGTAGTCTATACTGATTTCTCGAAGGCATTTGATAGGATAGATCATGTATTGTTGTTGCACAAGCTAAGGGGGTATGGTTTTGACGAATCAGCCCTGGAGTTTTTTGGATCATACCTAACAAATAGAAAACAGTTTGTTTTTTACAATGGCTTTACATCTAATAAATATAACGCGTCCTCTGGTGTACCGCAAGGTTCCAACTTAGGACCATTACTGTTTCTACTTTTCATCAATGATTTAAATAATATTGTAAACTGTAGGAAGCTAACTTTTGCGGATGATTTAAAATTATTTTTGCAGATTGAATCTCTTCGTGACTGTATTTTCTTGCAAGAACAGCTGAATTTGGTTCAGGGTTGGTGCGACAGAAACAAACTCAACCTTAATGCAACTAAATGTAAAGTTTTGACCTTCAGTCGCAAGAAACAGCCACTATTGTATCCTTATTCCATCTCAGGTGAGGTTTTAGAGCGCCCCAGGTCGTTGAAGGACTTGGGCGTCACCTTCGATCCTATGTTGACTTTTGTTGAACATATAATTAACATAGTTTTGGAGGCAGGCAGGATGCTGGGCTTCATCGTGCGCAACTGCAGAAACTTTTATGACCCTAGAGTTTTTAATACATTGTATTTTTCTTTCGTCAGATCCAAGCTTAAATATGCTTCACTGATTTGGAATCCTCTTTATGCATGTCACGTAAATAACATCGACAAAGTTCAAAAGACATTTTTAAAATATTTAACATTTAAATCAGAAGGAGTGTATCCTGAGCAAGGAACCGATTATGACATTTTATTAAACAGATATAATTTTATAACCCTGGAAAAAAGGAGAGCAATTGCATCTCTAGTGTTTTTATTTAAGTTGCTGCGCGGTGGAATCGATTGTCCTGATCTGCTATCTCAAATAAATTTGTTTGTACCTAGAGTAAATACTAGACATCATTTAACATTTTTGTGTGAAAGAGCAAGAACAAATGTAATGATTAAATCTCCAATTAATTTTATGTGTTACAATTTTGACAGCATGTGCGAAGATTGTGATATATTTACATGTAGCTTGCGCGATCTGAGGAGGAGTGCCGAGGGTGGTCATTAACTTAGTTGTTATATATACATAATGGTATGTGTTATTGTAATACAGTATACGAATATGTGCATAATATGGCGATAATTTTGAATTTATTGTATTTCCGTTGTTGGTGGTTTAGGTTTGCAGATTTATATAGTTGTATTAAATCGAGTACATTATTATTTATATTTAATTTGTAATATTGCTCTGTAAATGGGTTTCTTGTTTGGCAATAAAGCTATTATTATTATTATTATTATAATTATTATTATTATTATTATTATTATTATTATTATTATTATTATTATTATTATTATTATTATTATTATTATATATACTCCCTCATTTGAATAACCATTTAACGTTCATAATTAATAAATGCCTTATTACGGGTAAGTATCCAAATTTGTGGAAGAATGCCAATGTGATTCCCGTACCCAAAATTAATAAACCATCTCAGCTTTCTGATTTTAGGCCCATTAGTATACTTCCGGTTCTTTCCAAAATTCTTGAAAAAGTCGTTGCTAAACAGCTGCAGGATTTTATTAATTTAAACAACATTTTACCGTCCACTCAATCGGGTTTTCGCAGTAAACATAGCACGACCTCGGCCTTGTTGCATATAACTGATGACATTCTTGCAGCAACTGATAAAAATAAGTGCACTTGCCTTATTCTGCTCGACTATAGCAAGGCCTTCGATACTATAGACCATGAGATATTGCAGACAAAACTTAAATACGTTGGTTTTGGCGATACTGCACTTACTTTTTTTCAAGATTACTTTTGTAACAGGGGACAAAGGGTTTTGTTAAACAACAGGAAGTCTAGGATGTTCTCTGTGTCTAGGGGCGTTGCTCAGGGCAGCATCCTGGGGCCTTTGATTTTTTCACTGTATACTGCTGATTTTTGTAAATTTCTCAAGTATTGTCTATCTCATCAGTATGCAGATGATACACAAATATACTTTTCTTTTTTCCTCTTTGAACTTGCCGCTTCTGTATACAAAATAAATATTGATTTACAAATTATTGCTGGCATATCCAGGGTGCATAGGCTTGTTTTGAATGGGACTAAGAGACAGCTTATAATATTTGGTAAGTCCAAGGACACGGTAATGCAGGACCCACTGTTTAATATTACAATTAATAATACCGTCTTGCAACCCTCTCTGTCTTGCAAGAATCTGGGTTTAGTCATGGATTCTGACCTTAGATTTACATCCTATGTTTCGCATTTGTTACAGGCATGGCAAAATTAAGTTACTCTACATGCATAAAGACATTTTCGATTCAGCTACTAAACTAAGGTTATGCAACTCCCTTGTTCTGTCCCATTTGGGCTACTGTGATATAGTTTACTGGCCCGCCCTACTGCAAGTTGATAGAGACAGTCTACAAAAGCTGCAAAATGCATGCTTAAGATTTTGTTATGGGGTGCGCAAATATGATCACATAAGTCCTGTTTTTCGAGCATCCGGGTGGTTGAGTTTGTCAGAAAGGTTTATGCTCCATATGGCCAATCAAGTGTACTCTCTTGAAACAAACCACATACCTAGCTATCTTTATGACAAGCTTACCAGAGGCTTGGATGTCCATGATCGTCATACCCGTTTTCGAGATCTCTACTGTGTCCCGAAGCATAGTACTGCCTTGTTTCAGCGATCGTTTTCTTACAATGCAGTGTCGATTTTTAACGCTATTCCCGATTGCATCAGGACGGCTCCCAGCCTTGCTAGTTTCCGAAGCAAGTACAAGTGCTTTATTATAAACAGCCGTCAATAAATTATGGATAAGGTTTAATAGAACACAGCTATTAAACAGTTTCTTACTACTTTTTTAAATTTTTTAGTGTTTAACTGCAAAATGTTATGAGTACATGGCACTATTATTTTCAATTGATATATGTAGAACATCTATAATGTTGAAATATTATTAATATGAAAATTATTAATATCTATTTGTCTTTCTTAGTTTCTATCAGGATTTTCTTTTCTTCTCATATTTTATTTTGTAATAATTGTTATTTTGTAAGGTTATACTTAAATCTATTGGTAGGCCAATATTACTTTAGTTTCATTATATTTATTTATTTTAAGGTTATTTTTGAATGAGGGTGGTTGTATGAGCAGCGTTTGTTGGATACCGCCACCATGTTCCCTAACTACTTGTAATTTATTTCTTCATTATAAATAAAGGCATTTATTATTATTATTATTATTATATTTGCTCTGCTTTCTTAATTGTAGAGGAAGCATTTAACTGGGAAGAAAATGCGTCGCATTGAGAAGATACAATTTGTTTCTTAACAAAATTGCTGTATTAAAAGTAGTTCAACAAGACTGTGCTGCTAATGGAATTGACCAATAAAACCACTGTTCTAGCAAATCTGGAATAGATTTAACACTAAAACGAGTTTGATACTCTAGCAATTTATTTAATATGGGTTAATAAGAAATAAGCTCTAGAAAACGGCACGAATTCTCTCGTTTTAAAACAGATGACAGCAGAAATTTGTCATTGATCAGCTGATATTGGGACATAATAATATCCCCAGATTAGTGGTGGACCGTAATGAGCCCAAACATCGAGTTATGAATTGCGTTTTTGTTCGTTTTGTTACATTTAATTACGTTTTCAAACTATTTAGTGGTTTTGGTGCATTTTATTTT
Organism: Polydrusus pterygomalis; assembly: GCA_963969555.1. NCBI lineage: Eukaryota > Metazoa > Arthropoda > Insecta > Coleoptera > Curculionidae > Polydrusus > Polydrusus pterygomalis. The sequence goes on from OZ018383.1 coordinate 18,159,280, forward strand.
TACTTTCATTGAATTTTAATGACTTTTATTTGGCCGGTAACTACCTACAATTATTATTCATTTTTCCAAAAATTTACAGTTTAAAATTTTTTAATTCTTTTTCATTAGGGATCATTATTATTAATGTGTGCCTTGCTCGTTAGTTGATTTCATAGAAAATTTCACACCTGTCATTCTAAGCCAATCACGCACTTTCATTTCGACAGTTACCAATGACAACCTTCAAATTTTTCGGAAATTTTTCTCCTCCTGCCACGCTAGGCGAACAAAATTAATAAGTGGAAATTTTTTCTTGACAGCTATCATATGATCCGAGAATCAGTATTCAGGATCAAATTTTGGTATTTAATGTTTTTATTCATTTTATAATACTAAATAAATACAAATATTTATTTACTAAATATTTCTTTCATTAAGGCTAAATATTTTTGGAATTCTGGTTGGAACTCTTCTCTTCGTAATGGAGAATAACAAGGATAATAGTTATCTTCCCTTTCCACTTCTATCAGATGTATATGTTTAATATAATAGATGTAATATTTGGATGCAATTTTGTTCTGCCGAATTCTGGTTTTTCTTAAAAAGGATGGGATATCTTCCTCCAAAATCTTCTGGATAGCTGAGAAAAGGTTTTCTTGATGGGGATTTAATTCAGTTTTTTCCATTAAACATTGCAAATACATCATTTTTATGAGACATATTAATGTCCCCTATTTCAGAGCAAGATTTACAAACACCGTAGGTCTTAAAATTAGTTTCTTGATTGTTTACTGCCATGATTTAATTATTGTGACCTAAAGAAGCACGTTTAAGAAATAACTGTCGACGTGACGTATAGCAAAGACGATTTTGACATCACAAGCCAAAGCCTACTTGACTATGGTATCTACTATCTACCTAGATTTTAAAAATTGTTTTATCTGGCATAACTAGCCTAAACTAGACTATACTATGCTTTCCCTTTGTTTTAGTAAATGAAATGTAGTAAAAATAAATAAAAAGGATAATTTTCACTTATATTTTTTGCATTTCGTTTAACTAAACGGTGAGGAAACTTTTTTTGAAAGTTTAAGTAAATTTTAGATGTGAAATTTTCTTACCGAATCCCCCGCGTCCCCACTTTTAGGTCTACGTACATTACGTAAGTCAAAAACTCTTAAAGCAGTGTTTCCATTGACAGAAAAATTAAATCCCTGGCTAAATTTAAGCCTTTACCTTTATGTTGGCCCACATACAAGTTTATAAATAATGTAGCTGTATCATAACCAAAAAATTCCATAAAAACCACTTTTAGGTCTACGTACATTACGTAAGTCAAAAACTGTTAAAGCAGGGTTTCCACTGACAGAAAAATTAAATCCCTAGCTAAATTTAAGCCTTTAACTTTATGTTAGCCCACATACAAGTTTATAAATGTAACTGTATCATAACCAAAAAAATTCCATAAAAACCACTTTTAAGTCTACGTACATTACGTAAGTCAAAAACTGTTAAAGCAGGGTTTCCACTGACAGAAAAATTAAATCCCTGGCTAAATTTAAGCCTTTAACTTTATGTTAGCCCACATACAAGTTTATAAATGTAACTGTATCATAACCAAAAAAATTCCATAAAAACCACTTTTAAGTCTACGTACATTACGTAAGTCAAAAACTGTTAAAGCAGGGTTTCCACTGACAGAAAAACTAAATCCCTGACTAAATTTAAGCCTTTACCTTTATGTTGGCCCACATACAAGTTTATAAATAATGTAGCTGTATCATAATCAAAAAATTCCATAAAAACCACTTTTTGGTCTACGTACATTACGTAAGTCAAAAACTGTTAAAGCAGGGTTTCCATTGACAGAAAAATTAAATCCCTGGCTAAATTTAAGCCTTTACCTTTATGTTGGCCCACATACAAGTTTATAAATAATGTAGCTGTATCATAACCAAAAAATTCCATAAAAACCACTTTTAGGTCTACGTACATTACGTAAGTCAAAAACTGTTAAAGCAGGGTTTCCACTGACAGAAAAATTAAATCCCTAGCTAAATTTAAGCCTTTAACTTTATGTTAGCCCACATACAAGTTTATAAATGTAACTGTATCATAACCAAAAAAATTCCATAAAAACCACTTTTAAGTCTACGTACATTACGTAAGTCAAAAACTGTTAAAGCAGGGTTTCCACTGACAGAAAAATTAAATCCCTGGCTAAATTTAAGCCTTTACCTTTATGTTGGCCCACATACAAGTTTATAAATAATGTAGCTGTATCATAATCAAAAAATTCCATAAAAACCACTTTTTGGTCTACGTACATTACGTAAGTCAAAAACTGTTAAAGCAGGGTTTCCATTGACAGAAAAATTAAATCCCTGGCTAAATTTAAGCCTTTAACTTTATGTTAGCCCACATACAAGTTTATAAATGTAACTGTATCATAACCAAAAAAATTCCATAAAAACCACTTTTAAGTCTACGTACATTACGTAAGTCAAAAACTGTTAAAGCAGGGTTTCCACTGACAGAAAAATTAAATCCCTGACTAAATTTAAGCCTTTACCTTTATGTTGGCCCACATACAAGTTTATAAATAATGTAGCTGTATCATAATCAAAAAATTCCATAAAAACCACTTTTTGGTCTACGTACATTACGTAAGTCAAAAACTGTTAAAGCAGGGTTTCCATTGACAGAAAAATTAAATCCCTGGCTAAATTTAAGCCTTTACCTTTATGTTGGCCCACATACAAGTTTATAAATAATGTAGCTGTATCATAACCAAAAAATTCCATAAAAACCACTTTTAGGTCTACGTACATTACGTAAGTCAAAAACTGTTAAAGCAGGGTTTCCACTGACAGAAAAATTAAATCCCTGACTAAATTTAAGCGTTTAACTTTATGTTAGCCCGCATACAAGTTTATAAATGTAACTGTACCATAACCAAAAAAATTCCATAAAAACCACTTTTGGGTCTACGTACCTTATACGTCAGTCAAAAACTGTTGACAGAAATTGACAGAAAAATTAAATCCCTGGCTAAATTGAAGCTTTTAACTTTATGTTAGCCCACATACAAATTTAAAAATGTAACCGTATCATAGACAACAAATTCTATAAAAACCATAGTTGGGTCTACGTACCTTATGTAAGTTATATAAAATATGGGGAATTCCTTGACAGTAAATGTAATGTCTGACTGAAATCAATTAGTTTATGTTGAACTGTAGGTATTGTATTTTACCTATAGGTATAATCTGAACAAATAAAACAAAAAAAAAATCTGTTGTAAATATGACTGACAGAGTCGTATTTAAAGTTGTGTTTCAATTAATAAATTAACTGATCACCCTGTATCTCTCTAACCGTGGATATTTTATTATAAGAAATTAGACATCTTATTGCTGTAGGATCCCTTAATTATTGGATACCCGGTATAACCAAAAACAGGCCCTTTTAGTCCTATTTTAGGACCCGCCAAGGTTCAATCATCCTTGCAATTATTTATTAATAGAAACTACAAAACTGTACAGAAGGGTTATTATACATAAGCGTACGAAACGCTCAAGATAAAAATTCTATTTGCAAATACAGAGAGCTTCCATTTCACAACCCGAGTAATTCATACATCTTTTAACAGGAAATATTCTCGGCGAATGGTCGCTCGTAAATTATTTGAATCGCTCTTCACTCGGACTATTACGACTATTACAGGGAAACATTCATTTGCTAAAATTTGTTGCACACTTAGTCTAAATAGAACATTCTTAACTAATGCATTGAGATAAGTGGGCGAAATTAGAAGATTTTTAGAAAATAAAACTCGAGACCCAGAACTACAAAAAAACTTTTTTTATTTACACTGAGAAAAAAATATGCATTAAAAAGGCGCCGAAAAAACAACTTTGTAGTAGCTACTAGGTTCATTTTTTTGAAATAATTTTATAACCTCAATATAGTCGTTTTTTAAATATATTTTTTTTGCTGCTAAAAGAAATTGGCCTAAAAAAGTACATGATACAGTGGTAAAAAGTATCTTTTATTTATAAAAAAATATGATTTTGTTATTAATTGAGGTTATGTAGTTAAAAAGTATTGCTTTTTAATCCTAAAAATTGTCCGCCAGCTATAAACAAAGTTATTTTTATCATCTACTTCTAAATTACCTTTTTTTGGGCTCCCTTCTTTTAGGATTGACTCTCTTATTTCATTTTTTATTAGATTTCTTTACGGTTCTCTAGCCAAATTTAATCTCCGTAGAGACACTGACGTTTTGAGCCAGTTACCTAGGTATAGGTACTTACCTACTTTTAAAGAATGAAAGAAAAAATTAATATAGCCCGATGGCCTTATTTTATATATAGGGTGTTATTTAGATATGTGGCCAAACTACAGGGGGTGCTTCTTTAGGTGATTTAAGGAAGAAAAGTTTTGTATAAACATGGGTCCGAAAATGCATAGTTTTTACGATATAGGTTGTCAAACTTTTAAAAAAAATCGGATGTTCGTAAATATCTCAATACTCTTTTATTCGATTTTGTTGAAATTTGGCTATTCTGTTTGTAATAATAATAGGATAATTTAACCTTATTTAGAATAAAATTATTAAGTCCAGTGGCGTCCCCGAAGACAGTCCAACTAATATTTTTGACAAAAAAATTGCGCGCTATTGACTTTTATGAAAATTATGTATTTTTTTCGAATTAAGCAACTACAAATAGAACTATTTTATTTCGTGAGTTTTTTTCATATCTTGGTTTTTTTTCGAGAAAAAAAATAAAAACCAATTTATTGCATGTCCCCGGAACAATAAAATTAAAAAATTTAAACTACTTACTAAACTATTCGCATAATGTAATAATTTATTACTGCAATGTTTAATCGGTTTCATAATCAAATTAATGTAGTGTACTATAATATGTAAGTAATTTTTACTAGCTATGTTATTGTTAGTAGTTGTTTGTTGTTATTACCGTTATCGATACTATTAGGTACATTATGTCTACCAACCTTCCTTTTCACATTATTTGAAACGTTTTTAAATGGAAATAAATTGGACTTTTTTAGAGTTAGAGTTGTAACTAATTAACTTTTTTCCCATAGAACTATTTGAGATAAAAATTTGATACTATCAAGAAATGGTAATGTTGATGGGAGGAATGAAATTAAAAAAAAAAAGAGTAGTGTTACATTTGAAAAAAAAACATTCCTTAAGTTACAGAAAAAAACTAAAAATCTGGCAACGTCGCCATTGTCAATTTTTAATTCAATTTTTTAAGTTATCCACCTGTACCAAAATTAATTGATTTAGCCTTGGTAGTTTTGAAGAAAATTAGCCGTTCCGGGGATGTATTTAAAAAAAAAAACACTCGGACCCGTCGATTTTTATTTTGAGGGGGACATCTTTTGCGTATATTGTCAATCTTGTTACTTCAAGCCCCTAGGAGGGAGGGGGGTAAGATCTAAATCCTAAATAAAAACCCTTATTTTATATAATTTTTTTTGGATTCTGCATAAAATTCTTAACATTTTTTTAAAAAAGCATTATTAGTCTATACTAAACAGTTTCCGATATATTGACTCTTGAAAAATGACATTTTTGAACTTTGACAGCGTCTAACTTTCTAACTGTACGTCTTAGAGTAAAACGGCTTACATGTCCCTATCTTCGATTTTTAATATCTTTACAAGAGTGTCAACTTCCGGTTAAACCGGAAGTACTATATTTCTTACAACCGGTTTAACCGGAAGTTGACACTATTAAAAAGATAATAAAAATCGAAGATAGGGACATGTAAGCCGTTTTACTCTAAAGACGTACAGTTAGAAAGCTAGACGCCGTCAAAGTTTAAAAATCTCATTTTTCAAGAGTCAATTTCTCGGAAACTGTTTAGTATATAAAATAATGCTTTTATTAAAAATGTTCAGAATTTTATGCAGAATCCAAAAATATTATATAAAAAGATGTCCCCCTGGAAATAATAATCGACGGGTCCGAGCGTTTTTTTTTTAAATTAACGTGGAACCAGATATTTAGCCTGTTTCGTTTTAAATGGGGAACCCTGTATTTAAGTAGGTATATTCCTTTTTAGGAAATAATAAAAATTGAACGATTTAATTATCCGAAATTACAAACGCTGTTACAGAAAACCAGAGTCACGGTTAAAACATTCTTTTAAACGTTCTGCTATCGTAGAGCCATTCAACAGGAAACGGGTCAGTAAAATCGTTCCAGGATTCCGGATCAAACTCTGGAATCGCCTGGGCAACGTTTAAGCTAGTACGTTCTGGAAGTTAATTAGCAGGGAGGTTAGGAGAATCGTTATTAGCCGAAGGAATAAGGAATGAAAGGATTTGGTCTACTAAAAGATTTGAGTTTAGAGAAAAGCGGAAAGATTTTTAGTAATTTAAAGTTCTATCAAGAAATATTTAAGAAATCGTAAAATAGAAACAGTTTCTTTAAAATAGAACCTTGCGTAATTAACACAGAGTTAATAACTAGAGCGCTGAAAGTTACTGCAATTCCAGAGACGTATTTGTGTATCGCGATTATAATTGCGAGGACATATTTATATACAGTGTGACCAGTAAACTCCGAATCATATGGGTTTTTTTTATTATAGCTTTATTTGAAATTCGACTTTGATATCAAGTTCTGCTTCGATCGAGATAAAAATTTAGCAAAAAAATAGTAGTCACGTGATTCGCATTATCTGTCAAATTTTAATTTTTTCCAAAAAATAATTTAAAAGTAGGGTTATTTTTAAAAATATCGAAAAAAGTTATATGAAAAAGATTTTTTAAATGCAGTTTCTAGCCCACATGCAATATTTCAGCTGCATACGATAATTTTGATTTTTTACCCACCACTAAAATGTATTTTCCACTTAATGAACACTTTACTGATGACACTGTGTTCTTTTTTGTCTTAATATTAAAATGTATTACTTTCAGACACAAACTACGTTTTCAAAAATACTTATTTTATGAAGTTGTCACAAACAAATAAACTTGCATCACTTGCGACCAAATTTTAATAGCCCAATTTTGATTTTGTAGAAAAACACACATTTAATATGGCGCTACTTTAAAGAAAATGTATCTGAAATAAAGCCTTGTCAAAACTAAGAAGTTTTATGTAGGTTGCGTTGAAGCTTATTATGCAAAAGTGGAGCAATTTACAAAACATGGGCAAAAAATCAAAATTATCTTATGCAGCTAAAATTTTGCATGTGGGGTAGAAACTGCATTTAAAAAAACTTTTTTTTAATAACTTTTTTCGATACTTTTAGAAATAACCATACTTTTGAATTATTTTTTTGAAATAATTAAAATTTGACAGATAATGTGAATCACGTGACTACTATTTTTTTGCTTAATTTTCATCTCGATCGAAACAAAACTTGATGCCAAAGTAAAATTTCAAATAAAGTTATTAATAAAAAAAATCCCATATGATGCGGACTTTACTGGTCACCCTGTACTTAGAAACGTATGTTCATGAATTTGGTGAAGTTGTCGACCACGGGATAACAAAATAGCTACATTATTGCGATTGTTAGAATCTACATCCTTCTCTATCCTCTTTGCCTTAATTCGTTGAATTGTTGAACACGAAACTCCCAAAGCAGCAGAAAATCTCTAGAACAGATTAGTATATATTAACACATTGCCATATTATAATCATATATTTTCCATGTTTATTATTTATATTTTCACAATTCCTGCTTTATTATATATCTACTTACCTCGTAAACTGCCTTAAAGCGTAAATGAGTCTTTCCGGCATCATTTTCTCTTTGAAAATAATCAAATAATTTTGAAATTAATGCTTGTTCTTTTTCACAATACCGTGACGATCGTAACGATCAGCGGTCATTGAACAGACTTTACCTAAAAGCTCATTTTTGTATTGTGTACAGGGTGTATAAAGCGACAAAATAGAAAAAAAAACTTTACAAAAACTGTTTGTGGCTGTACACACTCGGCGTTACAATGAAACTGCCCGTCGTTGCTATTGGTAGTTGGCATCTACCTTGAGAGATGGCACCGCATATTGTATCATTTTATTGGTTTGAAGGGTTGCGTAAAAAGATGATCGATATTAGCCGCTTACCGATATTCGACCACTTTCCCCTACTATACGGCGATTAAAGAATTATGTAATCGTGAACCCTTAAAAGTATACGCACATATTTTTTTTATTAAAAACTTCTTGAAATACTAAAAACGGTATCTTGTAAATAACAGAGCCTGGAATGAGAGCCAATATTTTACATAAAAACCCGTTTTCTTATTCGTCCTAACAAAGGAGTGGAGGGTTGTTATATATTAATAAATTCAAAAGTTTCCGTCATTATTTACATGGATAATGAACGGTTTGTTTCCAACCTTAGTTAAGTAAGTTTGTGATTTACATATTTAATATAAAAGTATATATTTATAAATTCGGGAAATTGTACCAGAAAAATAAAAGTAGCCGAGGACAAATTAAGCAATTAGCGTAAAAACGGGATGTAATTTTAATAAATGATTTTCCTAGAAAAAATGTAAAAAATAATTTTTTTTAACAAACTACACCGTGAGAAATATCTTTTTAAAATGACCATTAATTTCATTGGTATATACCGCATATACCTATGTTGAAACTAATAGTTATTTATGTATCAAGGGTACTAAGTAGATGATTATGCCCTGAGGGCGACAGTCTTACAAAGCCGAGGGCCTCTGGCCCGAGGGTTCGTAAGTCGCCCGAGGGTATATATCTATAAGTACCCGTGGTGCATACAAAATTTTATGTCATACCAGTTCGTTCTGAAAAATAAATATTTTTTTTAATTTAATTTAATTTACCAATTTTTTATTTTTACATTTTTACATTATTAAAATGTTTAATGTGTCAAAGTCAAAAATCAAAAATGGAACAAGATGCACACTTAATGCCCGCGCGGGCCATAATGTGTACTTTATGCCCGCACGGGCATAAAGTAATCCATTATGTAGATCAGTGGTTTCCAAAGTGGGCGCTGCAGGCCTAAAGGGGGGCGGTAAGAGATCCAGAAAAAAATGGGGGCATTGTGTAGAAGCTTGGGGGGCGATTTGTAATTTCATCTAGCTAGGAAGACTCTTAGACACCGACTGAGCTCTCGACACTCAACTACAACTGATGAACATCAACTAATATTAATTAAGAGATTGCTCAAACTCGGTTCGATTTTTTTCTCCGCGTAGTTCATATATCTGTCCTGTTTTATTGAATAAATAAAATAAAAATCATGTCAATCGGTCGCTCCGTTTCGAAATGAAAGTAGACACAAACAATAGTAATTTACCTTACAAGACCGGAAAGTAGTATTTTTCAGGTCGAGACAAGCATTTCCAGGGCGAGCCATAGGCGAGTCCTGGAAGCTTGGAGAGACCTGGAAAACACTAATTTTCGGTTGCGTGACGTACAATATTTTTTTTAAGACCGACACTTCGATATATTTTATAATCTACGCGAAACAAGTTTGACATAAAGAACAAAATTAAAAATCAACGAACTGTCACTCGACAATACATCGAAATGCTGTTGTCATAATAACGAAATCAAGGTATCTTGTATTATCAAAGAGCGATTGGAAAAAACAAAAAACAGGGTGACAGTGACATTAGAGACCGGAAAAGTAACATTAGAGTCCGGAAAAGATTTTTCCGGTCTCTAATGTCACTTTTCCGGTCTTGCGATCGGAAAAACGTTATTTTCTAGACGAAAAATTGTCCAGAAAGTGTAAATTTTCTGGTCGATTTTAAAAAAACAAATAAAAAGGCAACAGACACACTTTTGCATTTTACTAGTTATTAGTATTCGTAGATAATAGACCGCGGGCAATCATGTTTTGACAAGTTTTTGTTAAATAACCCGATTTGTGCATTCCTGTAATCGGCTGGTTCATAGAATACTTGTTCTTACTTGTTGAGTACGATTGAGCGTCGAATGAGATAAACGAGTTTATGCATGTTTGGCTTATTCCTGTCGGTGCGTGCTGCTTATGCAATCCTATAAAAACAACGTAATATTTATTTTATTTTCATTTGCGGTTTCGCGCGTAACTCTTGCGGGTTATAGTAAAAGTCTCGTTTAGAATGAATGTTTAATCTCCGCTAATATAGCTCACAATAATTAATTAATTTAATTTAAAGTTATAGTGGCTTTTAAGTAGGTGAAAAAATGGGGGCACTAAAAAATAATTTATTCTCAAAGTGGGCAGTAAACGAAATAAGTTTGGGAACCACTGATGTAGATGGTATCTAAGGTATAAAAACACAATAATGTACTGGTATGACATAAAAAAATAAAACGCCTAGTTACATTTGACATTATCATAATGTTTCTGGTGGTTCCAATGAGGTATGTACCACAGCCTTATTTAATTGACTGATTGGAAAATAATAAAATTTGGTGCACGAGTCCATCAAACAAGGAGCTTTAAAAAAGTCTTATACAATTTTGAGGTAAAATTAATAGGGTATCTAAATTTTAGGGTAAAAGTAAATGAAACCTATGAAAGTATCAAAAATATCCTTATAAATACAATGATAAAATAAGAGTCCTATAATGGTATTTAATAGCTCCTTCAACTAAGGTAATTAATTAAATCTTAATTTGAGAATAATATATTTAGTATTTAGTTTAACATGTCAAATAAAATTGTTAAACGCAACACTGGAAAGAGTTAAAACTATATAATATCTCCTTTTTCATTGTTTCAGAACCAATAACAGAAATCCTCGGCAGCCCCGAACTGTTCATCAACATGGGTTCGACAATAAACCTGACATGCATAGTCCAGTACGCCCCTGAACCACCTCCCACGATTTCGTGGTCGCACAATTCCCAAGTGATCAATTTCGACTCACCAAGGGGTGGAATTAGTTTAGTTACCGAAAAGGTAAATTCATTTAAATATTTATTTAACGAAAGTAAAATTGTCGAAGACAATGCTGCATTGTCTCTAGGTTAACTGGTAAGTATATCCAGTCGTCTACAGGTGAATACTAAAAAAGAAAAGTAATTACAACTCTATTTATACTACCTGGGTGCACTGAAGTATGACTGAGATGGGTGGATGGTACATTTACTTACCAAGGATTTCTTATATCTAATAAGGGCTTACTAAAACGACCTGGGTTCTGGTTCATAGCTTCCTTGAACTTCCTGCAGTATATTATAGTTTTTTTTGTAGGATTTCAGCTTCTGAACACATGATATGATGGCCATGTGTCCAGGCATCTTTTACTTCTTGTACAGCAGCAGCGGAGTATCGTTCATTGGGACGCCTATACACACGTGTAACGGCTTATTTTTGCCGTTAGTTAAGTAACTGTTTTTTTTTAGTCTCTAATTATTTTCATTAATTCATGTCAAGAATTCACTTAAAATAATTTTGCTTTATGAGAGTTTCATTTATTGATGCATAATATTTGGTTTTTGTTGTAATGAAATAAGGAATACAGTCTTACCGGCCAGTTTTAGCTTTCTTGTAACAGAATTTCAGTCTTCTGTTAATTTGAGGTACGATTCCTCCTTAGTTACTTTTCTTAACACACCCTGTATGCTGCCTCCTTTGAACTCTGTAGGGTTGATTTTGAAGAAGGATTAGGGTTGGATACCAACGCATCACCTAAAATCAAAGCTCTAAGTTGTTTTCTGTCCATTTAAACTAGGTTTTCATGTATCTTTCTGTCAAATTACTCGAACATTAAACTTATCCCTTAGTGAAGTGTTGCTGGCTCTTTATCTATGGTATAGCCCTTAAATAACTTTTTAGCTTACCTTATTTCTTAGCTGCTTTCATTCTCTCGACCTTTAGGGGGCCCAAAACTGGATTCGTTCCTCAATAACAGCTGTTTCTTTCTAGCTCGAATTCGACGTATGTTGTTGTTCACTTGCACTGTGACAGGATGGATTGTCTACCTCAGGTTGCCTAGACCCTAATTTTCTTCTAGTTTTCACTATTAAACCTCAGTTTTGCTTCTGGAAGGGCAGTTTTCTAGCTAAAAGTAGCGAGAGTCTGTCTTTTTCAATAATACCTTGAAACCCTGCTTATTTACCTACGAAAGCTAGGTTATGCCTTATTTAGGTCATTACTTACTTGAGAGCCTGCTTTCCAAATAGAATTTTTCTGTTTTGGGCATAAAAATCTAATTTCTTTTTGGATCTGTTTACTTCATTCTGTCATTTCATGCGCAAATCTGTCAGTCAATCTAACGTTTACGTATCGATTTTCCCTGACCTCGTTCTACGGTCAAACGGCCTGTAGTGGATAATAAAAATGTCTGTGTTACTGTTACCGACAACCCAAGTTGAATTTAATTATTAATTTATTTTATTCAATTGGTTTTAAAGTAATTGCGTGTAATGGTTACTCAACGGTGTCTCATTGCTAGCTGAAGTATCACTTTTCTTTTTGTGTTTTGTCGATGTTATTTATCACTTCCGGGAAATTCGAATCCCGCGCGATATTTCAGCGAAGTTGGCAGGATTGCCTGTCGTTCCATCACTTCCTGTGGATCGGCCATTTTGACCTTTCCCTTCCTGCTTGGAAGGGTGCGCGACTTCACTACTTTTTTAGACACGAGGTGATGAGGCGCGTCTGTTTGGTGGTTCCAACTTTTTAGCACTTAAAGTGGATTTGGGCCCCAAATGTAGTCAAGGAAGTCTTAAGTTTTGTTTTATTTGGCTATGCAGCCGTTGTGTATTACCGACGAGATCATTTTTCTTTACCCGGCCACCACAATGACTGAGAAGAAATCTTGATTTGTCTGTTAAAAGTACTGGTCTCCATTGTCGAAGTTGCCATCCCAAATGGTCACGAGCAAAGTTTAATAGCATAGTTTTATGATGTCGAGTTAAAACAGGTTTTCGTACCGGTCTTCTTGGTTTTAAATCTCCTTCCCGTTACCTGTTTCTAACAGTCTGGTCAGAAATGGTTACCTGATAAGCCATCTAAAGTGTACTTTGAAGGGCTTTTGAAAAGAAGAAACTACTAAATGTGGGTCTTGAAATTTTGTCCAGTTTCTCTATAGCTATCATACACACGTTTTGATGACTGACAGACTGCGATTAATATTTCTTGCTACTTGTCGAATTTTTACACCATTTTTAGTTAAAGCTATAGTACCAGCGACTTCTATCTCGCTAGGATCTCTCATTTTGACAAATAATGAATTCAACAACTACAAACTGTCATGCCGTTGCCCGGTGAAGCTCTCTTAGCCTGCCGCAACATAAAACCTACATGTGAATATTTACATAATCACTTTATTTTTGGTACTTGCTGTGGAACATTAAACTTATCTCGAATAAATGAACATAAACACTTTTATTTTTTAACATTAATCACTAAAGCAAAATGCAAATCAATTATGAAAATATAGTTTTTATTTGTTAATAACAGCAAAGAAGGGATAGATCGAATAGCTAAACAACTTGCGCAAAGCAAATCGACAGGGCCCACAACTTGTAGCATCTCCAGGCAATAGTGGCCCTCACTTGATAACAGGAAAACCGCAGCGCTATTACAGCATAGTCGGAAGGACCTAAGAAACATCACTGCCGTAGTCACCGGACATTGCCTGTTCGGTCGTCGGTAGTACCAACTAACGACTTCTGTAGAAGTTGCAGAGATGAAGAAGAGGAGGAAAGTAGTAAGCATTTCTTGTGTGAATGCCCCGGCCTCGCGAGAAGAAGGTTCAATGCACTGGGCGAACCATTTTTTAATGATCTGGAGGAAGTGAGCAGCCTGCAACTGGATCGACTTACTAAGTTTATTAACAGCAGTGGCTGGTTTGAGTGAGCTGTCAAGATTCTTCTACGATCGCGTTAACCATCAGGAAGCTGATGTAATAGGTTCCGCGGAACATGTGTGGTACCACAACGGTTTTTATAGGACTACGTGTGACTGTTTGAACAATGATAGAGGTCTGCCACTCTAACCTAACCTAATAACAGCAAGCCAAAAAGTTACAGGGTTATCAAAAGGGGTTCCTTTAATTTTTTTGAGCAGTGTAATTTCAGTTTTTTTTTTAATTTGCAAACAAAATTTTGCCCAATATCTTTCAAACACGTATTTCTTATTTCAGAAGGTACGGCCGATAAAAGTTAAGAAAGATCAAATCAAATTTACCACAAAATATATTAGTAATATATCTGTATAGAAATGGCTATTCATAAGTCGCACGCATAAAAAGTTCCTAACCCACCTTTGACACAAACGATTTATCTCTATTCACAAACTATCCTCTTCAGATTCCATGCAAAAACTTTTAAGCCAACAGGTTTTTTTTCTAAAGAGACCCAAAACTTTTCGGTTAAAGGCCCCCAAATGACGTGGCACAAAAACTTTGGCAGACTGATAAACGATATTCAGATGACGTGGTGTTAAAGAAACAGATAAACAAGTCAGGTGATAATATAAACATAATAAGCTAAAAAGGAAATAAATTAAAATAAGTAAAAATGTGTTAAAAATTTCAGATTGAATATTAGCTGTAATTGAGGTTAATAGTAACACCTTTCTTGGTTTGGATCCGCCGAAGATTATCAATATTTATAGGGTACGTGAAGAGAAACCACAATTCAATGCTTCAATCGGTGTAGCATGCCCATAAATTTAATGAGTCATGTTGTATAAGATTGTGCTTCCCCCTGTGACCTTTATCGACACATGCGTGGTCGTAAAAACAGACTTGCGTGGCGACACTTACATTGAAAAAATAAAAGCTAAACAAACTGATTGATTTGTAGTTTGTTTAGCGTGAATGGCGAGAAAAAATGCCGACCCTGGTTTCACTTCCTATTATCCAGACTATGCATATAAAGTCAAATTAATGTAAGAAGCCGTCACATCACATGTCATTAATGGCACCCTGTTGAAGTCTGGTATATTTTACGTTAAGCGGTTGGCTACAGAAACAGAACCGGACCAAGTTCTTTTGTTACCTTCGCCTTTGCTATCTTTTAAATTTTGTAAGAGAGTCTTAATATTTTGTAAAGATATAGCGTAGATACTTATTTTAATATTTATAAAATAAAATATTGACCCATACCTACCAAAATAAATATGTAAAAACATTATAAAATTAAAGCAAAAATAGGTATTCATGTCGCACCCCCGCTAAAAAAGAGTCACAACTCAAAAAACATTGTTTTGAGAAAATTAATGTTAAAGTTTTTTCTTGCTGGAAACATTCATTTTTCCGTTACCGTGACAAAATATAAGTTACCAGGGTACTTTATTGGTAACATGGATATAATAGCTTAATGTTATTATTGCAGTAGTTTTGCCAGAAAGTAGGAAGGTAGAATATAAAAAAACACACATAAATAAAGTAAAAAAAATTTTTATTATTACAAAGAGTTATAAAATGCTGAATAATAACTAGGAATGTGATTATTCTCTAATAAATTCAAAAGATCTTTTTTCTTATTCTCCTTTATGGTAAGTAGACTTTTGTAGGCCTGTTGTAAAGTGTTTGGAATGGTATTTTTTTTGCGGCATAAATCTACTTGCTTAAACTCTTCGTCCTTATAGGATGTTTCATAATAAAGGGTTGTGGGATTTTCTGGAGTTAACTTAAGAACTTTTACTTAAGTAATCTTCAACGACTTGAAGCCGGTCATGCCTATGTCGTCACACAATGTTGCAACGTTACATATTCGGGCAGTGAATGCTCGGTTACTGCATAGAAAATAAACAAAAATTAGAAACAACAAAGAGTCACTACCACGAAAATATTAGACATTAACTCTAAAAAGGTGTCATAATTAAAAAAAAAACATTGGTAAATTTTATTTTGTGTATCGTTCAAAAAAACAGTCACATTTGAAAAACAGATCAATATAATGCAAAAAATAGTACTTACTTGTTGAAAAAACTGGCAAAACTCAAAATGTAACAGTATTTTGCACCACACAAAATTAGTTGTATTGTTAAAAACTTCGAAAAAAACAGTCACAACACAAAAAAGAACGGTATTTTACTTATTATAATTATCAGATCTAACTAATAATTCACACAAAAACTGTCACAATGCAAAATGTGACTCTTTTTAGGATGAAACTCGGTCGAATACTAAGTGCACGATGTTGCAAAGTCAAAAGTGACACTGTAACTGAAAGCATGCGGCGCTAACCTTAACAAAACAAAAGCGTCACTTCCGCCATCTCGCGGTTAATGGTTGAAATAAAATTGGAACGCTTTTCTAGAAGAAACTTTAAGTAATTTCAATGCTTGCTGCGTGTTTATGTCAATAATAGCGATTTTTGAGTTGTGACTCTTTTTTAGCGGCGGTGCGATGTATTTATTATACAAGGAAAAAAGTGTAAGCTTTGTGGTACACGTCTAATTAAAACACCATATTGGAACAATTTTTGTATTGTTACTTTTCTGGGCATTGTATATATGGATATATATATATATATATATATATAGGGTGTCCCGTAACTAAGGAGCTATTCAGCAACAGGAAATAGTGGACTTGAAAATATTTCATTTTTTTATACGGTTAAAGAGATACAGGGTGATCCAAGTAAATATTTACTCTCTAAAATTGGCGACAATTGGATGTTAAGCGAATATAAATCAAATTTGGTATTGTTATGTTTTTAAGGACAACATTAAGGAATCCATAATGTGAGAACACTTGCTGCACAATATGAGTTTCAAAAATTCTCGCATTTTTTTTGTCTCTCACATTTCTGACCGCTTTACCTCAAATTATGAAAGAGGGATCTTTTATATGTAAAAAATGCATACTTCATTCATTTCGATAATTCAATTAGTTGTTGAGATAATTGCATTTAAATACTAGATGGCCAGAAACATTTAACTAAACACCTTTCTTAATGAAACATATTTATTGAAAATTAACCGTGCGTTAAGGATAAATGACATATTCTCAAGTCTACTATCTCACGTTGCTGTATTTGCCCTTTAGTTAGGAGGCATCCTGTATATAACGATAGGTAAATGGTGTAACTAGGCACTTTACGGATTTAATAATAGATGAGTTAACCAAAATGGTGTTTGTAATCGTCATTAAATCTAAATAATAAACACCAAAAAAATATGTCCTTGAAATATATAAAATCCAAAAGTAAAATATTTAAAACGCACAATACACAAAAAACAGCCACAGAGACACTTAAAAAACACCAAAATCGGAAGAAAATAATATGACCCACCCTGACGTACGAGCTTGCTACGGCCCACTGCTGATCTGGGAACTATAACGACAAAACCAGATCAGCTGTTAATGTCAAATATCGTTGTCTTCTGTCGAAATGCTTTGTTTTAAGAAAAAGTTAACTATAAAGTATAAATAACTGATATTTCGCTCCCAAAGTGTCACATTATTTTTTTATAAATCGCATTACTGAAGCTATTAAACCAGATGAACGATGATCACGTAAAATCTTTTACGCTAACAGTTTTTTTTTTTGGAAAACGACGTTAAACTTTTGCTTAAAAGGCTCTCAGAGACGTGATTCAAAAAGTTCTGCAGACTAATAAATAATGTTTAGAGATGATTTAAAAAAACTGTCATAATGGTTAAGGTAAAAGCGCAAATTCAAGATGTTACAACCGTGAATGAAATATAAGACAGTAAGCATTGATTTGACTATGAAAATGTTTATCTTGAAATACCGGGTGTACAACTAAAAAAGGAAGATACAGCCGGCGCGCCGGCTGTATCTTGGAAACAGTTTACCATACAGTTCAAAAATCCTCATAATTAACTTACAGGGTGCTATTTAAGTATGTGGCCAAACCCCAAAGGGTGCTTTTTTAAGTGATTTTAAGAAGAAAAGTTCATATAAACATGGATCCTAAAATCCATAGTTGTTACGATTTGTCTAAAAAAAAATCGGATGTTCGTAAATACCTCAATACTATTTTATTCGATTTTGTTGAAATTTGGCAATTCTGTTTGTAATAACAATAGATTAATTTAGCCTCAATTAAATTAAAATTATTAAGTTCAGTGGCGTCCCGGAAGACAGTCCAACTAATATTTTTGACAAAAAAATGGCGTGCCACTGACTTTTTTTAAAATTATGTATTTTTTTCGAATTAAGCAACTACAAGTACAACTATTTTATCTCTTGAGTTTTTTTCATATCTTGCTTTGTGTTCGAGAAAAAAATAAAAACCAGTTTATTGCATGTCCCCGATACAACAAGTAAAGTAGTACTAATGACGTTTGTCAATTCAATATTATTGACAGGTCAGCACTCTCAGGTTTTTATTTTGAATGTTTATAAATTCTATTGTAAAAAATAAAAAACAAAAATTAGAATTGAGATTTCAAATTTTGTATTTTGGCTTTATTTTCGATTATATTTCGTCTAAAATAATAAATAATGGCATGTACAGGGTCTTCCAACGAGGACTGAACAGGAGCTCATTTTTGAGCTTCCTTGTATTTAAAGAAAAATCCAAAATAGCCAATCGATGTACTTTTTCCTGCAGAATTCAAAAATGAAACCAAAAATTTATTTGAACCAGAAACAAAAGAGTTACGATATGGATAAGGTGTTTTTTAAATGGAACATAGCTTTTTTTATACGATTTTTGGAACGAGTGATTTTTTTTTTGTCCGTTCTGATTAAAATATTTAATATTGTGACAGCTATTTTTATTAAATTTTAATGTTTTCTCCAGTATAATTTAACTTTAACCTGTTTGAAACATACACTAGGTAATAAAGGTATAATCACCTTTGAATCCTTCAAAGTCATTTCGGCAATATTATAGTAAATTTGTCAAATTTTTTGACTTTGAAGGATTCATAGGTGATTATACCTTTATTACCTAGTGTATGTTTCAAACAGGTTAAAGTTAAATTATACTGGATAAAACATTAAAATTTAATAAAAATAGCTGTCACAATATTAAATATTTTAAACAGAACGGACAAAAAAAAATCACTCGTTCCAAAAATCGTATAAAAAAGCTATGTTCCATTTAAAAAAACACCTTATCCATAGCGTAACTCTTTTGTTCCCGGTTCAAATAAATTTTTTGTTTCATTTTTGAATTCTGCAGAAAAAAGTACATCGATTGGCTATTTTGGATTTTTCTTTAAATACAAGGAAGCTCAAAAATGAGCCCCTGTTCAGTCCTCGTTGGAAGACCCTGTACTTCTCTCTAAAAGCATTTTCATGTTTTCTTAATTTATCAACACCCTGTACATCTAATCTAAAATTTTTATATGGTAAATTTATTTTCTAGACAAGCAGAATTTTTTATAAAGAATAACTTTTCGTCGTAAAATCAATAATAAAGATATTTCTCCTCTTGTCAACTCCATCAGGGGACACACTGTATATTGGCTTGCGATTTTCACAGATATTCTTCTTATTTATTCTTCTATTTACTTAAGTTAATGTATCGTTGCTTTTAAAATTTTTGAGAAAAATGAACAAAGAACCCCGCACTTCTCTTATGGAAAATGGCCCTCGGTTAAATTTTCTAAATTTTTAGTTTGTTGTAGAGAATGCCATTCTGATCAAAAGTGTTCATGGCCACAACAATATCTGCCGACCAGTTTTTGAGATACAGGGTGTCCAAGTTGCACTCAATACATTATATTTTCCTAATTTATAATATGAATTCGTTCTGTTTTTCTAAATTTTTGATGGCCCTGTCGTAGATAGGATAGAATACTATAAAAATAGTTTAAATTTTTTTATTATATACCGGGTGAGTGACGAAAATTATTTAATATTTTTTGTTAAATCATTGTATTTTCCGCATTAAATTAAATGTTTACAAATTAATAATATAGATGACATTAGCTCGGAGCAAGCTATCAGAATTTATATTATTTATATTTATACAGGGTAACTCAAAAAAGTTAATATTTTTTTTTATTAGTTTTGATAGAAATTTTGTAGATATTTCTTTATGTACTACTTGTCGCCTATTGTATGCTTCCAAATATATATAATTATCAAGGTTATACGGGGTTTTTCCGATGATAAGCGATAGAAAAATAACATAAAATTGCATGTATTTATAAATCACCTGGTATATTAAAAATGGATCGGTTAAATTTCGTTATTTTTTAATATCTTTTGCTTGAAGTGTCTTATTTACATGTTTGCTAATAATTTCCCTTTTTCTATGACCAGTTCAGGAGATATACAGCGTCGAACAGACTTAAAACTCAAAAAATAAGCAAATAAGAGAGCAATTTTTTTTAATTTCAATAAAATTTGTTATATAAGTTCATTTTATGGTTAAAAATAAATATATTTAATGTTATACGGGGTGTTTCGAATAATTAGGGTATTCTAACACTGTATTGCAAATAAGAAATATATATATAAAACTATGAACAATTTATTATATCCAAATTATTTGTATCCAAAAATAATAAATAGGCCCCTAATTATTCGAAACACCCTGTATAGCATTAAATATATTTATTTTTAACCATAAAATGAACTTACATAACAAATTTTATTGAAATAAAAAAAAAAATGCTCTTTTATTTTCATATTTTTTGAGTTTTGAGTCTGTTCGACGCTGTATATCTCCATAACTGGTCATAGAAAAAGGGATATCAATAGCAAACATGTAAGTAAGACACTTCAAGCAAAAGATATTAAAAAATAACGAAATTTAACCGATCGATTTTTAATATACCGGGTGATTTATAAATACATGCAATTTTATGTTATTTTTCTATCCCTTATCATCGAAAACACCCTGTATAACCTTGATAATTATATATATTTGGAAGCATACGATAAGCGACAAGTAGTACATAAAGAAATATCTACAAAATTTCTTTCAAAACTAATAAAAAAAATATTAACTTTTTTGAGTTACCCTGTATAAATATAAATAATATAAATTCTGATAGCTTGCTCCAAGCTAATGTCCTCTATATTATTAATTTGTAAACATTTAATTTAATGCGGAAAATACAATGATTTAACAAAAAATATTAAATAATTTTCGTCACTCACCCGGTATATAATAAAAAAATTCAAACTATTTTTATAGTATTCTATCCTATTTACGACTGGGCAATCAAAAATTTAGAAAAACAAAACGAATTCATATTATAAACTAGGAAAATATAATGTATTGAGAATTCATATTTTGCAACTTGGACACCCTGTATCTCAAAAACTGGTCGGCAGATATTGTTGTGGCCATGAACACTTTTGATCAGAATGGCATTCTCTACAATATACTAAAAATTTAGAAAATTTAACCGAAGGGCATTTTCCTTATGAGAAGTGCGGGGTTCTTTTTGATTACGATAAAACAAAAAAAAATTTCTATTTAGAGAGTTTAAATATGTCAAATTCCGATAAGCCAAACCAAAGTTGTGAATATTTTTGCCTAGCAATATTTGTCCTCTTCTACCTCCCTTAAACAAAATTTAGAGAAAAAATTCGAAAACAAAAGTTATCCAGAATTTTCATTAGATTAAAAAAATGCTACCTTTCATTAATGTTTACTATGGGGACTTTTGAGAAAATCCCGCTTTTTGTTTGATTACTATAGTTCCGCCCTCTAGCGGCCGACCTAGAAACTTAAAAATAATTTCCAGCTATTTCTCCTAATCAGTTTTGTAATAAATATTTTTTTCCTCAAGCCCTACGGTAAATGGCTTCTAAGATACAGCTTTTTACTTGTACACCCTGTACGTTCATATTAGAGTAGTTGTTGGTATGCATTCGAGTAATATACAGGGTATCCGGGAAAATGTGGGAAATCTCTCGGATATGAAAAAACACGTGAAAAGAATACTACAAGTTCATATAAACTTCTTTCGTATCGGCCTCCTCTTCGGAGATATTATGGGCTCCCAAAGAGCTCCCATCATGGAATTAAGTTTTTGACACATAATTATTAAACCAACGGGTATATTTCAATTTTTTTTTCATATGATGTATACCAGGTAAGACCCTTCAAATTACTATCCCAGAAAGTGTTGCGAATTACTCACAGCTGCAGGGACGGACTAGCTGTGACACTAATGTGCCCATTTTTTTACGCCCTGTATAATAAAAACTTTGGACAACGTTTTTACATACCTTTAACTATTGACGTACTTTTCATTCATGTCGCTAATCCTAACCGTTTTCGGAAAAACGTCATTTTATTGCGATCATGTACAGTTAAAAGTGAACATTTATAATTTATAGGAACAAAAGTTATTTGTTTCACTAGGCAGAAAAGCACAAGATTTAATACCGCGGCTGGTGTTTCATAGACGAGGCGCAGCCGAGGCTAGGAAACCAGCCAAGGCATTAAATCTGCTTTTCTGCCTAGTAAAACATATAATTTTTTCTTCAAATTTGTTCCAATTTCACGCAAAATCGTATTTTTTATATTTATGTATGTTATTTATGACATTTATTGAATTGTTGTGTTTACTTGTCATTTTAAATTTTAATTTTTAATGACACCTGACAGGCTCAAAAGGTGTATTTTTTCTGCCAAGGCATAAAAAGTTCACTTTTTCTGACTAGGCAGAAAAAATACACCTTTTGAGCCTGTCCGCCTGACCGCTTTTAATGTCATTTGGAGAAAAAGATGTATCTTTTATTAAAAATACGCTAAATATATGTGATGTAAATATATGTTAAAAATGACGTTTTTCCGAAAACGGTAAGGATTAGCGACATGAATAAAGAGTACTTAATTTTTAGTCAATAGTTAAAGGTACCTATGTAAAAAACGTTGTCCAAAGTTTATATCATACAGGGCGTAAAAAAATGGGCACATTAGTGTCACAGCTAGTCCGTCCCTGCAGCTGTGAGTAATTCGTAATTATGTGTCAAAAACTTAATTCCATGGGGGCTCTTTGGGAGCCCATATCTCCGAAGAGGAGGCCGATACGAAAGAAGTTTATATGAACTTGTAGTATTCTTTTCACGTGTTTTTTTCATATCCAAGAGATTTCCACATTTTCCCGGACACCCTGTATAATATGTATTATTTATGTCTTCGGCATATCTTTGACGTGCTAAAATTTAATCTATTAACATAATTACAAGTATATTTTCTTGTTACAGGGTTTTACCACCACCAGCAGACTTCTTATTCAAAAAGCTGTTCAAAAGGACTCAGGTTTATATACGTGTGCTCCGTCCAATGCGAATTCAGCTACAGTTAGAGTCCATATTTTGAATGGTAAGTTCCTCTAAGGCATACCTATTAAATGCCGAATCACTTTAGCCATTATTTGATATTATTTCCGCCAAGGCCTTTTGTGATTTAGGGGGTAAGTGAAACAGAATTAGGTATAATATATAAAATTTTAACTAAAAAGCTACTAATTATTATGAATGTTAATATTAAAAACACAATTTGTTGCATTTTGTAAATTATTTAAAATTGCCGGTCCAGCGGAGTTAGTTGGTGTTAACTGGTAAGTGCATAAAGACGACGTCGATTGGGATGGCTTCTGTTGCAGGTCGCATAAAGATTACGATGACGGTGACGGCAACGGTTGTAAGTCATTTGTAGATGAAAGAATTTTATTTGATATGTTTTTCTTCTGATTCTCGGAGTCCTTCAAAGAGCCCTCAGCTACAGTGGTAGACTTCGAGCCACCAAGGCGTTTTATGTTGGTTATCCCTTCATCTTGAGTCTGTTTAATTTTTTTTTATTTCGGTTAAATTTTGCAAAAGACTAAACTCTCACTTCGAAGACGATTTTTAAACAACTTTGACGTTTTAGTAACAATGACACGGCTGGGTTATCAGATATCAAACCACCCGTCACAGGTTGGTTTAATAGTTGCTTTATGACATGACTTTAAAGAAATGCACAGGGTTATATAAAAATATCTTCATTATTTTATATTTCAAAAAATTTAAGATACAACAAAAACAGTGGCGTAACTAACGCCCCCGCAGACCCCGCATTGCGGGGGGCGCAGCAAAGCCAGGGGCGCCCTCAAGTTCCTTGATGAAAAAATAAAACAAATGAAAAGCGACGTTATATACAAAAAAAAAAACAAGAAATAATAAAATAATTGTTTCATTATCACAATATTAAAGTTAAAAATTAACAAACATGAATGAGAAACAATGAAATATGACTAATATGAGTCCCCTATATAAAATAGGGGTAACGTAAATCATAATTAACAATTTTACCCCAATAACAGTATCAAGGTTCGTACAAATATCCGCGCCGGAAACCCCGCGTGGGCGCCGCTACAATCACACACAGCATTTGTTGAAAACCCGCCAGGAGACGGATCGGGTCACCTTAAGCACCTTACTAATCTAATCTAGAGAATTAGAGCACCTTACTAATCTAGAGAACTCGCTGCGCACCAAAATTCATATTTTGGCGCGCAGCAATAGGCTGAAATTCGTAGTAGTACATTATTTTTACAACAAAAATTGTTCTCTACAATGTTCTATATCTTTCTCGAGATCTTTCTACAGTGACCGGCAGAAAGTGCGCAGCATATGGGAAAGTTTTTTACCTTTAAGTTTAGAAAATTAATTTTATTTTAGATAGGTTCTGCATGTTCTCAAACCAAAATAACACCCATTAAATCCCGTAAAAGTCTTATGATATACGAGGTAGGATCAAAAATTTGAAATTCCAGTAAGAGTAAAGTACCACCATCTTTCATTTTAGAATATTTTTTTACTAAGAATTATTGTTTTAATTTCAAAGTTATACCCAAATTCCAAATTTCGCTTATTTTGGACAAAAAAATTGATTTAATCGTGTTTTCTCAATAACCCTGTATAAAAAATAAATGGCAACCGAACAGTACGAAAATAAGACTTTTTGCAGACTTTGTTAGAGATTACCGTTGATCATAAGTCCGATTAGTTTGTTTTCATAATATTATGGCTTTTTAAAATAAAAACAAAAAAATATTAAATATTTTTGTTGCACACCGTATTTTATTTTCTGAGGGAAAAAGTTAATTTCATCAAACTGATATTTTTTGATTTACATTGACTTAAAGCATCTCCTAAATAGTTTTTTATACATTGAAGTATGCATAGAAAGTTTCCTTATTTTGCGTGACGAATAAAATCCGTTCAAAAAATATTTTTAATTTAATTTTTTTTCTTTATAAATCAAAAGAAAACTTTCTATGCATACTTCAATGTATAAAAAACTATTTAGGAGATGCTTTAAGTCAATGTAAAGTAAAAAATATCAGTTGAATGAAAAATAAAATACGGTGTGCAGCAAAAATATTTAATATTTTTATGTTTTTATTTTTAAAAGCCATAATATTATGAAAACAAACTAATATTTTCATACTGTTCGGTTGCCATTTATTTTTTATACCGTGTTATTCAGAAAACACGATTAAATCCATTTTTTTTGTCCAAAATAAGCGAAATTTGGAATTTTTGTATAACTTTGAAACTAAAACAATAATTCTTAGTAAAAAAATATTCTAAAATGAAACATGGTGGTACTTTACTCTTAGCGGAATTTCAAATTTTTGATCCTACCTCGTATACCATAAGACTTTTACCGGATTTAATGGGTGTTATTTTGGTTTGAGAACATGCAGAACCTATCTATAATAAAATTAATTTTCTAAACTTAAAGGTAAAAAACTTTCCCATATGCTGCGCTCTTTCTGCCGGTCACTGTATATTAAACAACGCTTACAAATGACAATATTTTTTACTATGGTATGACAGGTGCAAAATAGCAGGGCGCTTTCAAAATTTTGCGGGGGGGCGCACATGTCCTTAGTTACGCCACTGAACAAAAAGCTAGAAAAGAAGTATATTTTATTAGATGGACTATTTCGGATTTCGTAAATACTTATTTACCTATTGTAACAATAGTTATAACTCCTGAGGTAAAAAAACTATCTAATAAGGTCAAAATTGGCATAATTTTACTTTCCCGCACTAGTACGGGAAAGTGGTTTTTCCACGGTCCACGGTCCACGGTCCACGGTCCACGGTCCACGGTCCACGGTCCACGGTCCACGGTCCACGGTTCCACGGTCGTAGAAAAATTATGTTTTCCAATTTTTAAATAAAATCTTAAAATTTTATCAACGCACCTGGAATCTAATTTTAATACACGTTCTCAAATACATTTTTCCATTATCTCATCAACTAACCTCACTATTTATAAATTCACAATTTTTTACTTCCCATAAATGTTGTGAATGTTTTGTCGGTCACTGTATAAAAGAAAATATGGAACCAAAGAATTTTTAAAATATCAATTTAAAAAATTCAATTTCTTTGTATCGGTCCTCGATAAAGGTCATTTTATCGGAAAGGCCTTCACTCCTTTCATAAAACTTAATAACAGCCAAGGGTGTTTTTTAATGCAACATTGAGTTTGCACGTTTTTCACGTCTCCAGTTTTACCGGAAAATCCAATAAAGGTCTTGTGTAGTCCGCACAAAAATATAGAAAACGTCAAATAAAGGAAAGCGTCTCTATAATCAATGTATTAAAGCTGACGTTTCGGATAGATCTCGTGAGAAACGATCTTTTGTCCGGAGACAAAATAAATAAAATAATGGCAGAACAGCTATCATCGGTCTTGAAACGTATTGGTTTTTAAAATATTTACGGAAATTCATACTTCAACAAAAATCAGCTATCTAATGAATAACTTGAGCTCAATGAATGGATCCGGGCATGTTTCTTATAGTTGCCGCTGCATTTATTATTTGATCCACTAATGCATCCCTAGTGTTTACTTTACGTAAATATACCAATAATTTAAACCACCCCCAAAGACAATAATCCGGAGAATTAAGGTATGGTGGTCTAGCCGGCCAATTATGTGGACCACCTCGACTAATCCACCGGTTTGGAAAGTTATTGTTTAAAAAAATTCGTACTTGTAAACTGTAGTGTGCAGGGGCTCGGTCATATTGTAAATACATATTTATCGTACATTAAGTTGAACATCTTCTAATAGGTTTCGCAAGTGATTCTGTAGAAAATTCAAGTATACTTCTCCTGGTGAGATTACCGTCGATAATAAACCAACCAACCAACGAAAGGATTTTTAAAGGACCATCGGTGTTCATAGTGAAGATTATCGTGAGTGAACTCGGCTTTATCAATGAACAGAAGATGCTTATACATTCTTCGATTTGTATTAATCCAATTGCAGAATTGCATCCTTAACACAAAATCCCCATCTTGCAAATGTTCAACACGTTGTAAGTGATATGGGTATAAACAATTAATATGAAGATTCCTCCAAGCAGACGATTGTGTAATTTGATAAGTATCGGCTCTCTTCTTGTTCAACATTATGTCCCGATTTCCGTTCAGATATAATTCTCGCACTTGGAAACATACCAGATTCTTCAGCACTAGTAAAAACTTGTTGAAAACCCTTCTATCTGGTCCGATTCGGAAATCAACGCTCGTACTCGGCGACTGCAAGATTTGAGCTCCCGTTGCAGAAGCTATAAACGAGTATCATATCAGCATATTATTCACGATGAGAGAAAGTCGCAAACATAATAAAATAAAGTTGGCTTTCCAAAACAATATAATTTGATCGAGACTACTGATTGGTCTAACCTGAATTCATGTGTATCTGGTGACGACGCTTGCAGTATATTTTATAAGATACTATGTTCTATCCTTGATCAGTGGGTACCATATTATGTCAAAATCCATAATAGGCAATATCTAGTTCGGTACACCTCAGATGTAATCAATAGTATAAAGCTTAAAGTACATATCTACAAAAAACTAAAAAAGGACAAGACCTATCCTGATCTTTTAGTCTACTTAAAAAATATTAGAGCCCAAATTAATCGAGACATAAAATCTGCATTCGGGAACTATATTAACAAGTGTAATATTGCATCAGACTTATCCCAATTTTGGTCCTTTACTCACGAGGTGAACCAAGTATACCCATCATTATTAAATACGATGGCAAAGAATACAACAATGGACAATAGATGACGCATTTGCAACCTTCTTTAAAATTGTTTATTCTTCAGCGTCAAATCTTACGCCGTTACATCAAATTATGCCAACTACGCATGCTCATATCACTTTAAATTCTCACTTCAAAACGAAAATATTAAAAGCTTAGGTGACTTAGGGACCTAATCAATTTCCCAGTCTTTTGTCAAAGATTGCAGAGGGATACATATATAATATATGACTGAAAACTTAAAGCCCATATGCCTTCTTAGTATCCTCGCTAAGGTATTTGAAATAACGGTATACAACAGAGTGTTTCCAGAAGTAAACCCACTAATATCACCTCTCCAACATGGTTTCTTCTCTGGCAGAAGTACGATTACTAATAGGGCTTGCTTCAGCAAGTTTATAAGTGATGCTTTGCACTCTAGACTCCAGGTGTGGATACTGTATACACCGACTTTTCGAAGGCCTTTGACAGACTAAATCATGCATTGCTTCTAACTAAGCTGGCTAACATTGGCTTCAGCGACAACTCATACTGTTTTCGCTTTTTATTAATGACTTACCTTGATTTATCAATAGCCTTTTACTTCTGTTTGCCGATGACCTGAAGATTTTCAGGATTATTCGTTCCTCTCTTGATTGTGATTGTTTGCAAAATGACCTGGATCAGCTAAACCAGTGGTATATAGACAATCAACTACCCTTAAATATTGACAAATGTAAAATAATTACCTTCACTCTTAAAAAACATAATATTCTTTATCAATATTGTCGGGCTACAGTTTGTAGTCGACTGGGTTGTGTAGCTTAGATAGTTTAAAATAGAGAATTATAAAAATAATTATTTAATTGTCTTAACGGACTTAAGGTTGTGCTCTAGTTCATCACTGAAACACCAAGGAATTTTTAACAAGTTTATTTAATGGCAAAGAAAAGCAAAGCAATGATTAAAAATTGTGGTAAACAATAAAAATACAATCTTAGAAACTAGGAAAATAACCAAACAAAATAGGTGTTTACAAAAATGTTAATTTAGAGAGTTACTTTAAAGAAGAGTCGCCGTCTTAGGACTTACTTTAGGAACGGTGGTTTAATCCAAATAAGTCGGAAGAAACAACTATTACTTTATAGTAAGTAACTCAATCCAAAAGGAAATTAAACAGCTTACGCAGTTACACGTCAAAAAACAATGAATAAAGATCACTTACGCAATGGGAGCAAAGTAGACTGACTCTGGAGCAGTGTTTTCCATAACTTCACTTAAATTGACAAAAACTAGTACTTTGAATTGGCAAACGGGCAGAGGTTTCCCTTACACTTGAATACTTATTTCAACTCTCCGTCGTATGTGCTCTTTGGAGTTTTTATAGTGTTTTGTAACCCCTACCAATTGGAAGAAGGGGTTCCTTTTTTGCTGTGTCATGAATTATTTTCTAAAACTGTAAAAGAGGGGATTTCCCTGAATGTACTATTCAAAATGGAACCTTTTATTCCAACCAATTACAAACAAGTATTTTTATAAACATTCTTAATTCTGACTCCTCCTACTAAACTCAAATGTTACTGCCTCTCTTCTACACACTAGTTTTTTTTTATCACCCCTTTTTTTTTTGATAAGCTCCGCCACCTTAAGAGTCTTTACACTGCAGTTAAGTTTTAACTATTTCATCTAGCCTTAAGGATGCCAATCCATATTCGACAATATAGTATCCAATCAATAGCGCTCGGTCGTGTTGATTTGCTTGGGGACCTAGTGATTAAATTTGATTCTAAATTCTCCTTTAACCAACATGTATTCAATGTCTGTGAATCTTTTATAAAAAATACTAGGGTTTCACATTCGTACATGTAAAAACTTAAAGTATAATATCGTGTTAAAAAAAATAACGTTGATTTAGTGGTAGGTACAACATAGTTTTCGGAGAATATTTTTGTTTTCCCGACAAATTCACCTTTACATTAAACATTTGAATTTGGCATGGTTTGAAGACGAATCAAATACCCTATACGTACTTAACAAAGAACTGTTAAGCTGCTGCTAATGCAATTTTAATCTCTCCAGAACATAATGTATCTACAACGCCGGCATTTACAAAATGCGCCACCTAACATGCTGTTTACCCTAAACTTCTAAACTTTTCGCATCATGACAAACTAACATTTAAAGGTCTTAAAAGTCAAATTTATCGTTAGTGGGGAAAGGGCCTAATTGAAAGCCGTTAAGGATATCGTTTTCGGCGAAAGTTAAGTCTCCGGGGATGGGTTATCTAAGGGCCCTTTTTTGGACCCTGTAAACTTTTCACAAATCATTAGCAGGATGGGTTGAGGGGATTATACACTGGAACACATGTCGATATTTTTTTATAGGATCGGAAATAGGTCAAACCACCTAGTTGTGACCAGTAAAGTCCGCATCATAAGGGATTTTTTTTTATTAATTACTTTATTCGAAATTTAACTTTGGCTTCAAGTTCTGCTTCGATCGAGATGAAAATTAAGCCAAAAAATAGTAGTCACGTCATTCGCATTATTTGTCAAATTAAAAATTTTTTTTAAAAATATGAAAGTATCGCAAAAAGTTATTACAAAAAGTTTTTTTAAATGCAGTTTCTAGCCCACATTCAAAATTTTAGCTGCATAAGATAATTTTGATTTTTTACCCATATTTTGTGAATTGCACCACTTTTGCAAAATAAGACTCAATGCAACCTACATAAAACTTCTTAGTTTTGACAATGCTTTATTTCAGATACATTTTCTTTAAAGTAGCGTCATATTAAATGTGTGCTTTTCTACAAACTCAAAATTGGGCTATTAAAATTTGGTCGCATGTGATGCAAAGTTCATTTGTTTTTGACCCTGTATAAGGTAACATTATAAAATAAGTATTTTTGAAAACGTACTTTGTGTCTGAAAGTAATACGCATATTAAGACGAAAAAGAACACAATGTCATCAGTGAAGTGTTCATTAAGTGGAAAATAAATTCTAGTGGTGGGTAAAAAATCAAAATTATTTCATGCAGCTAAAATTTTGCATGTGGTAGAAACTGCATTTAAAAAAACTTTTTTTAATAACTTTTTTCGATATTTTCAGAAATAACCCCACTTTTGAATTATTTTTTGGAAAAAATGAAAATTTGACAGATAATGCGAATCACGAGACTACTATTTTTTTGTTTAATTTTCATCTCGATCGAAGCAGAACTTGATGCCAAAGTTAAATTTTGAATAAAGCTATTAATAAAAAAAAATCCCATATGATGCGGACTTTACTGGTCACCTTGTAGTTTTGAATGGCGTTCGTTTATCATATCGACGAGCAACTGGAGGTACATATTTTTCGTCGAAGATTATCGACCGATTTTTAAAAGAAAATTTTCAAATGGGGGAAAATTTTGTGAAAATGAAACCGATTACCCGATTTTGTCTCAATTCATGATTCTTAAAATTTGAAACTGTTTCTTCGACCTAACGGTTTCGGTAAAAATTTACTCATTTGCCATTAGAAAACACAAATTTTGCCCACTTAATACAAAAACAACTATTGTGTTGTACTATTTTTCGTTTAAACTTGTCGAAGTTTGAAACCATCTGGATATTTCGGTTAATATCAACGCGTTTAAATCCTCCGTGGTTACATAAACTTCCTTGCTCTGGTCTGATCTGCGAGGGTAAAAACTCACTCGACATCTGTCTCTCGTGCAGCAGATTTTTCTATTATCCTTTCGTATTCAAAATATACCTACTTTACTGTGTGTTAGTATAAAAAGACTATCTTCTAAAATCATTTTTTCCAAATGAAAGGCCTAAATTAAAAATGTGTTACAAGACAAACAACTTTGAACCGTCAGCAACCCAGAAATACAAAGCCGACCGCCTGCCACTATTTTTGAAATATTTAGCGTAAATTACTTTATTGTTTCTAAATAAACAAATACGAGTATATCTTGAAATAAATTCGACTGGTTTAGAGGGTCTGGAGTAAAAGGTAATGCATGTCCCTTACAGTCTTAATTAATAAATGCTTTCTTGAGGGTGTCTTCCCAAGATGCTTCAAAATCAGTAAGGTTGTACCCCTCTATAAAAAGGGTGAGTTCAATTCCCTGGATAACTAACAATAAGCCCAAAAGAACGATATCTTGAGCAGCGCGCAGTTCGGCTTCAGAAGGAGTATCTCTTCCACTAGGGCTGTTCTGAGGGTTCTTAAGGGTGTGATTAAGGGTCTGGAGAGGGGGGAGCATGCTGTTCTCTCCCTCTGTGACCTATCTAACGCCTTTGACGGCGTCCCACACGACATTTTACTGCAGAAGTTTGAATATTACGGTATACGTGGAACCTCATTGAACTTGTTGAGGGATTATCTTGAGGATCGCACTCAGTATGTTAAGTGGGATAGCAGAACATCCAAACACAGTGATGTGACCAGTGGAGTTCCACAGGGCTCCATTCTGGGACCCCTGCTCTTCATCGTTTATATAAACGATCTTTGTCACTTCATGACAAATATTTTGACCGTTAAGTTTGCTGACGACGCCACTTTTGTTTCTTACTGTGGGGATGTATCTCTTTTAGACCAGGTCTCTGCCTCTGTTGTGGATGAGGCACAGCTGTGGTTTAACTCAAACAAATTAAAATTAAACAGGGAAAAAACTCAGAAATTACTGATACCTACCGACAATTCACTTGCCCTAAACAATTCGGTTAGGCTGCTGGGTATCACTGTCGATGATAGTCTTAACAGGTACTGCCACACAAATACTCTTGGTAGGGAGCTTTCCAGTCTGACTTTCTTGATTCGTCGTTTGGGGACCTTTGTGAGTTTCGACATTCTGAGAATGTGTTATTTCGGTCTGTTTCACTCAAGGATTTCTTACGGGATTGTTCTATGGGGAAACAGCTCTTCCGCTTTAAAAATATTTAGACTTCAAAAAAGAGTCGTTCGTATCCTGAGTAATGCCGGTTACAGGGACCATTGCAGACCCTTATTTAGGGAGCATAAAATCATGCCTTTACCGTGTGTTTATATTTATTTTAGCCTTATAGAAATACACGAAAATAAAATTACTATGAGCTCATCAAGCAAGCTACACACTTACAATGTGAGGAAGGACGTACTTACTATTCCTAAATTAAGGTTAACAAAATCAAAAAACAACTCCTTGACCTTGCAGTGCACTCTTCCGAGTGGAGTTCAACACTGTAAGCTTACCAGGTTTAGGACTGTTATAAAGACATTTTTGTTAAAACACTGTTTTTACTCTGTAAGTGAATTTTAAACCAGTACAAATTTCAATGAACTTATGTAATATGATCGTTTGTCTTATGTATGTTATTTTAAAATTGTTTTATACTTTACGTTATGTTTTCATAATTGAACTATTTTGTCTGACTTGCTATAATGTGTACATTTTTTATACAAAAATAGTCAAATAAAGGATTATATTCTATTCTATTTAAGAAAAAGCACTGGTCGACTCTCAAAAATAATTTGTTTTTAAAAAAAAAGGTAAAGCAAACCGATTAAATCCTTACAACTGTAACCCTATTATGGTTTTATCCACGCCTCTGTCACTTTAATCTGTTCTTACTTGAAAATATCCCGTGAAGATCCGCCATCTTGTCTATTAGAGCATTTGGACCGCCCAAGCATTAAGGGCCATAAGTGGCTTATGTTGTGTTTCTCGCTAAGATGAGCCGACAGCTGGCTTTGTCTGACGTATTGTAGGGGAAACCGAGGTCAGAAGTAACAGTTTTAAGCTATGCTAGTAGGTGGCAGCCTTAAGTGTACGTGCACACTGGTGACCGAGCCGAGCGATACCGTGCTATGCGAGGGAGGCGAAAAATACAATTCTGCGATTTTAAGCAGCCGCTTTCATACTTAACGCGCGTCGGAGCGAGTCCAAGTGAAGACGATCGAGCAGAGCGATAAATGGCAAAATAGTTTGTGATTTGAAGCCGATTCGGTTGCGTGTTTGGAAATGGATGTGGAAAAATTTATACAGGAAGTTGATTTACCAACACCATGGAATCTTTCCGGGTCTTCTTTTAATTGAGCAAATAAATGATGAAATTCCCCATACGCTGACCTGCGCAAGTTAATCTCGTGTGACCAGCACCTTCCTCTTTTGCTCCACAACCGTTTCACAATCAACGGATTTTCTAGTAATAACAGCAAACACGTTGCGTTCATTTTGAAAAAGGGCACAGTGTTCCCTTGTACAGGCAATAAATAACTAATTTAAGGAGGTAGAAAAACAATCGCAAGCGAGTTACAATCTTTGTTTGTGCACACTTTCTCGCATCGCTAAGACTCGCTAGGCCTCGCTAAGCTCGGTCTCGCTCGGCTCGGTCACCAGTGTGCACGTACCCTTACGCAGCGATAGCGTTTACCCATCACTAGCGGAAGGTACCTGGTTCTATCCCGAAAACGTTTTGCGGAATTATTTAGTTTGCTTGATCAGGTCAATGTATTGCGTAGTGTTGCATATGCAACATACATTGGCATTCTTAATGGCAAGAACATTGCAGCAGAAAGGCGACCTCAATACGAACTCTCGGGCTCCTCCGGTATCATTCGGGTGTTCTTTTCCTATGCTGTCGAGTAGTGAGCTACATCTAAACCCAGGTCATTGGGGACAGTGATCCATGAAAGGACTGATACCTGTTCCGGATAGATTAAAGGGTGTCCTGAATCAGAGAATTCGGTAACACGAATGGTATCCCATGGAGAGTGAGCTTTGATACCGATCCCGATGAATTGGAGGGGCGCTGCGCCAATATTTTTCAAACTAAACAATGTGACGTCACAGGCTGCCCACGCCGAGGTCTGTGGTGGTCAAGAGGTATGGTATAGTAAGATCCTAAGAATCGGTCGGAGAATAACGTCTGCCGATAAAATTGTGGATCCACGTAACACAGCAGGTCTCGTTTTGCTGATATTACTCAGATACAGGATGGGGTTGGCAATAAGGGTCGATTGCGTAGCGCTAAGCCTCCCCTAAATACCACTATTACACTAGAGTTGTATTTAGGAGAGTAACGTATAATCAAATTAACAAATTTAAGAAAGATCTACTCGCAATTCGCAAAACTATATTTTTTATCATGCATCGCTTGTATTTTTCTATTTTTCTACCTCCCGTTACTGATGTCCCTGACTTCTCCTATATTTGGTGAAGTAAATTTTCAATTTGCAAACTCACATACACCCGCTGTTTCTTCTACTGTTTAATTATTTGTTGTTTGCTGCTTTACTGTTATGCGTTTAAAGTTTCTGTATATATTCAGAATGAACGACACTGCAATATAATATTTAAGAATTGAAGCTAAATATAGTATAAATAAAAATGCTTAGGTTTGTTGGTTAGGTTCTGCCCTATTGAGATCTGGGTTTCCCGGCCGCATTTTTGTATCGAGCGTCCAGTACACCGCATTCGGGTAATTTCGCATTAACCGAGGTCTGTCTATCGTCGACTGTCAAGCTACCATACGACAACTGTCAACTTTTGACTCATAAGCGTCAATTTTTTTTAGCTTTTTTCTTATAAGTAGAGGATTATAAGAAGGCGATAACTAGAGGAACAAATTCCGTCTAAAAGGTATATTGGCAACCGGTTTGTTCTTTGTTACCCAGAGCATTTTTTTTAAATTCAAAAACCATAAAAAAAAACAAGATTTCAGTCTAATCGAGCGTATGGTTGTCCGACTGTTGTCGGAGTACCGAACGCTCGATACGTGCCGAGGTCGAACATCACCTTACTGGACGCTCGATACAAAAATGCTTCCCGGCCTTCAAAGCCCAACAAAAGCAATGCAAGACAACGTCTGTAGTCTTTAGTCTGTAAGTACTAAGTACTAACCTAAAATAAAAAGCTTCTGGAATAACGCCACGATTCGTACAAAACAATACCATACAAGGTGTTCCACCCATGATGGGTATGTAAAGTCACAGCATACG
Organism: Polydrusus pterygomalis; assembly: GCA_963969555.1. Lineage (NCBI taxonomy): Eukaryota > Metazoa > Arthropoda > Insecta > Coleoptera > Curculionidae > Polydrusus > Polydrusus pterygomalis. The sequence goes on from OZ018383.1 coordinate 18,195,169, forward strand.
GACCACTCACAAACCTTTAGTTTAGACTAAATACCAAATACCAGTCAGAAAAAACTTATTATTTTTATATTTTTTAAAACCATGGCCTTCTAGGACGTTTAGGAGGAGACAAAGACACATATCAAACCACGGCAAAATGGCCATTTTACACATCCCGGGATGAAGTTGAGGCGCTTTGTTGCGCATGTTTGAAACAGGAAAAATTGTATATTTTGTATATTGTCTGTAATCTTACTGCTACAAAGTGCGCTTACATTTCCTTGCCTTTAACTCAGCCAACGGCTGACAATTTAAACCATTGAAAACTGCATTTAGTAGAGGTAATTAGTATCTTTCTATTGGTGTGAATTGAGGGCCAATCAACGGCTTATGACTTTTAAAAAACGCTATTTATTTTAATTTTGAAATTATTTCTGTTGCAGGTGAATACCCCGCCGCCATGCACCACGGGCACGGTACCCTTACCAGGAGGTCACATGCAACCCTACTGCTAAGTCTAGTTCTTATTCTACTTATTCGACCAATCACGTAGCGATAAAAAAAAATTTAAATGAAATATTCACAACAAGAACTGTGGAAGACTTTGTTAGTGTTTTTTACTTTTTATATATAATTGTGCATATTGAGTATATTTGTCATTATCGTGTATATTAAGTGATTGAGGAGCGAGAATATCTGTTTTTCGCCCTTGGGCGTAAAAAGGCACTTTAATGTCATAGGATAACAGTTTTACACTCTAGGGCGCAAACATTTTTTTTGTCAAGTCCTTTGGATCGAAAAGCCTCAACTTGTTTTTACGACTCGAGGAAATGAAACCTTATAACGAAATAGGCAAACTGATTTTTACCCTACGGCATAGAGAAAGAAAATTAAATTATACGGTTTCCTTTCCTAAAATTTTGAATTATGTAAAAAAAAATAATTAAACAAATTATTACTGTCTCTAATACAAACGCGTGAAAAAACTGACTGACGTTACATCTGCACATAAACACTTTACCTTTAGATATGTACAGCTTATCTCCTGCGTAAACAAAAGTTACGTTTTATGGGTAAAAAAATACGTCCGAGCGCATGACTCGCCGGTCAGCTGCCTTCCCTCTGGACACCTCCGTGCATGCGCACAAACCTCGTGTTACCGGCCTCTCCTACTTTACCGACTGTCCGCATCTACCTTAATGATATCTCCTGCTTGCTGCTTGAAAGCTATTCTTTCCTAATTAACTGATCAAAACAAAGATAGCATTATCTTCGTCTGCACTACTGGCAAATAAAATATCTGATCGCTTTGATTTCATACTTACTATTTTAGCGGCGTCTTTAAAATTGTTTATTCTAATTGCAGGTTCTTATTCAAGATGTCAGTGAGATAAATTCGGTTATATAATCATCCGAGTATAATACTGTTCATTATACCATTGAGCGTATTTTATTTTCACCATTTAAAATCCATTATTACTAGTATTAAACACACAAAACCAAATATTAATAGTTAAATCAAGATACACAGGTATATGGACTTTTTTCGGTTCCATAGTAACGGCAATGCGGCGCGACGTGAATGACATGAGATAGTCCGGGAGTCTGCGAGTGATGTTGGTAAGATATTTCGCAGTAGCTTATTTTTAGATATAATGAGATTAATTTTATGGTATAATGAAGCTGAAACACGAGCGGTGGGTTGAACTACGGCTTTCTGATATATCGTCATATTATAAAATTATATAAATCGCAATCCGCTCTTGGTGATTTTGCTTATTAAAATATAATAATTATAATAATAAATCATTTTTTTACGAATTTAAAAAACAAGATTCCAAATTTTCGGCAATTTTAAATTTTTTTCAAATTATCTCCCTTATTGTGAACTTTAAAGTAAGAATGGATATAATATAACCCTTCTTGTCATGGGTAATTCACAGAATTCGAGATATTAGCAAATATAATATATAGTGTGACCAGTAAAGTCCGCATCATAGGGGATTTTTAATAGCTTTATTCGAAATTTGACGTTGGCATTAAGTTCTGCTTGTAGATGATAATTAAGCAAAAAAAAATAGTAGCCACGGGATTCGCATTTTCTGTCAAATTTTAATTTTTTCGAAAAATAATTCAACAGTGGGGTATTTCTGAAAATATCGAAAAAGTTAATTATTAGTGCAGTTTCTAGCCCACATGCAAAATTTCAGCTGCATAAGATAATTTTGATTTTTTACCCACCACCCATCACTACAATTTATTTTCCACTTAATGAACAAGGTGTATTTCTTTCAGACACAAACTTTAATATTTATTTTATGAAGTTACCGTATACAGGGTCAAAAACCAATAAACTTTACATCACATGCGACCAAATTTTAATAGCCCAATTTTGATTTTGTAGAAAAACACACATTTAATATGGCGCTACTTTAAAGAAAATGTATCTGAAATAAAGCATTGTCAAAACTAAAAAAATTTATGTAGGTTGCGTTGAGTATCAAAATTATCTTATGCAGCTAAAATTTTGCATGTGGGCTAGAAACTACATTTAAAAAAACTTCTTCTAATAACTTTTTTCGATACTTTTAGAAATAACCCCACTTCTGAATTATTTTTTGGAAAAAATTAAAATTTGACAGATAATGCGAATCACGTGACTACTATTTTTTTTGCTTAATTATCATCTCGATCGAAGCAGAACTTGATGCCAAAGTCAAATTTGTAATAAAATTATTAATAAAAAAAATCCCATATGATGCGGACTTTATCGGGCACACTGTATAAACCACATTTCAGTCAATATCTCAAAAATTCAGAAAGATATTGTAGATGCAGACTAACAAAAAAAAGTTATTGGGTGCAATTGGATGCTAACTCGTCAGCAAATCACTTTTTATCCACCGCAGCTGGTAATTTTTTTGTTGTAACTGTTTTAGTTTACCACTTTTTAGCTTTGCCGATGTCAGTTTACTTAGCACATATTATACAGTGTGTGTATAAAGTCTGGAAACGGCTTAATAACATCACAATTTACTGGCCGATTTAAACCAAATTTGGTACAGTTGTGTAAGAGGATCTAACGCACCGAATGACGATATTGGCGTTGTTGCCGGCTTTTTAGTTTGTCTGGAATTCGAACGAATTTTATATTTTTAAATATAACACCCAGTATATTTTTACATTTTTAAATTCCACATAAAATTATAATTATTTTTTATTAAATGCATTATTAGTCTATACCTACTTCATAGTTTCCGAGATATTGACTCTCGAAAAGTGACATTTTTGAACTTTGACAGCTTATAACTTTCTAACAGTACGTCTTAGAGCAAAACGGCTTACATGTCCCTATCTTCAATTTTTATTATCTTCCCAAAAAATCAACTTCCGGTTAAACCGGAACAACTATATTTCCTGCTTTCGAGTTACATCCGGTTTAACCGGAAGTTGATTTTTTGTGAAGATAATAAAAATTGAAGATAGGGGCATGTAAGCCGTTTTGCTCTAAGACGTACTGTTAGAAAGTTATAAGCTGTCAAAGTTCAAAAATGTCACTTTTCGAGAGTCAATATCTCGGAAACTATGAAGTATAGACTTATAATGCATTTAATAAAAAATAATTATAATTTTATGTGGAATTTAAAAATGTAAAAATATACTGGGTGTTATATTTAAAAATGTAAAATTCGTTCAAATTCCAGACAAACTAAAAAGCTGGCAATAACGCCAATATCGTCATTCGGTGCGTTAGATCCTCTTACACAACTGTACCAACTTTGGTTTAAATCGGCCAGTAAATTGTGATGTTATTAAGCCGTTTCCAGACTTTATACACACACTGTATGTGTTTGTCAGTAGTTGACGCGTAATCTCCCACAATGAAGCCAGCTGATTACGTTTTTTTTCTGTTAGACTACATGGTCTACAAGTCTCTACATCATAAAAATGTTAGTCTGAGCTACACCCATCGCAAGTACGCCAGCTGAAGGTAATAATATGCTTTATTGTGATATCATATAAAGCATAGGCAAAAATTATCAGCCATTCTGGTTTTGGTTATCAAAAACGGTCGCTGCCTCCCAGACTATTGGAACAAACTGTCTCGCAGCCCGACCGTTGTAAATCCTGGGCTTACGTGGGGGCTTAAGAAAAGTCGGAGACTTTTCGATCGAAACGACGAAGAAACTAAACAATTTTTTTTTGAGAATTAACTTTGCAGACATCATTTTCGTAAAAATACAATTGGACTTTTAAAAACAACTTTTAATTGTAAACTTCTCAGACAATTTTCTAAAATCTGACTGATTTCGTTTATATTACAAAAAAAAAACTTACGAAAGAAAAAGTAAAAACCATTCTAAAAAACCTTTTTAAAGTATGAAAAATGTTAAAGAAGTAATGTTAAATATTATTTTTATCACAATTTTTTCTTGGTCTGCTAGAAAATGAAAAAATTTTAAGTAATAACTCTTTCAGGGTATTAGTGGGGAAGAGGACTTCAATTAAAACATTTTTTACTTTTTACTCATTTCCAACGTTTCGGTTTATTCTTTAAAACTTTTTCAAGGGTCTAGAAAATTTTATAAAGTGTAGAAACGTAATGAACTGACATGGCATTATGCATTTTCTTTAATATTTATTTAACTTATTATTACATGAAAAACATGGTTAACCAATTGAAACCCACAACAAAAACATTCAACAAGGCATGTTTTTTTTTCATAAAAATACTAGCGTGTACCCGGCATACGTTGAAACCCGCTGGTATAAATACAAACCCGAACAAACCCGATATATTAGTACCCGGCATGCCACTTTCTGAAATTGCACCCGTGCGAAGCCGGGGCGGGTCGCTAATTATACATAAAAACCGTCCTCTTGAATCACTCTATCTATTAAAAAAAACCGCTTCAAAATCCGTTGCGTAGTTTTAAAGATTTAAGCACATATAGGGATATAGGGACAGACGGGCTATAGCGACTTTGTTTTATACTATGTTAAGATAACATATTTATAAAAAAAATAAAATAAAAACATGTCTTGTTGAATGTTTTCCTTGTGGGTTTTAATTGGTAAACCATGTTTTTGATGTAATATTAAGTTAAATAAATATTAAAGAAAATGCATAATGACATGTCAGTTCATTACGTTTCTACACTTTATAAAATTTTCTAGACCCTTGAAAAAGATTTAAAGAATAAACCGAAACGTTGGGAATAAGTGAAAGTAAAAATTGTATTAATTGAAGTCCTCTTCCCCACTAATACCCTGAAAGAATTAAATTATTAAGGACGCTAAATCAACTAACATAATTTAAGTGATAACGAAAATTAAAAATGTGGTGGCAAACCGGATAACTCTCAGCCTTCGCGTTACATAAAAAGCTTTTGTTTTTGCGAATAAACCATTTCAAAACACCAGCAGAATTTCACCATATCTACGCTTACCTGAAAAATTCAGCCAAGATAAAAAACGAAAAGATTAAACATTGCGGTGGGTGAGTACACCTTAATATTAGAGACAAAAAAAACACAGTGTCGTCAGTAAAGTGTGGAAAATAAATTTGAGTGGTGTGTAAAAAAATCGAAAATATCTTATGCAGCTAAAATTTTGCATGTCGACTAGAAAATGCATTTTAACAAACTTTTTCTATTCACTTTTTCCGATATTTTTAGAAATAACCCCACTTTTGGATTATTTTTTGGAAAAAAATTAAAATTTGACTGATAACGTTACTACTATTTTTTTGCTTAATTTTCATCTCGATCGAAGCAGAACTTAATGCCAAAGTCAAATTTCGAATAAAGCTATTAATAAAAAATCCCATATGATGCGGACTTTACTGGTCACACTGTGTAAATTATGTATAACCTAATATGTACTTTAAAAATAGTCAATAAAACTAGGGTTGTCATTCAAAAAAATTATCGATATCGTCCTATCTCTAATTTGATTCGCCCACTACCATTTGCCACTACATTTTTACTTTTCCTTATTTCCACGGTCATTAATTATTTTGTCTGTTAATTAATACGTTACAATATTTTAAAAGTTGACAAAGAAAACATAAGGTTTTGTGGCATCCGTTGTATATAACAAGTGTTTTATAAAAATGTACAATACATGATGATTCACATGTACTTATAGGAACAGTGACTCTACGAAAATCTGGCACCAAATAACTAAAGCCTAAAAGGTATTAAATTCTTACTTAACCGATTAGTACATAAAGTTTGCTGCATTGGGAAAAAAATTTTAATATAATTTTTTTTAATTTTGACTTAAAAGAAATGGAAAAATTGACAAAGCAGAAAAACCACCTATTTTCTGCTTCCCCGTTTTATTTGGTTCTTTTAGACCCTTTTCACTGCCTTTTTCACATGCTCAGTATGTTATTTCTGTTTTTCTTCACATTCTGTTATTTCGACACACCAATTTTTGATTGATAAAAGGTCCATTAAGGTTTTATACCACTTATCTTTTTTCTTCTGCTAAAAACATCGGCAATACATTTTTCTGTCTCCTGATGATGAACGTTTCTACGTTCGAAACATGTAGAGACCTCTGAACATTGTTGTTCTATTAAATTTTGTGGAGGAAGACTTTTTTTGTTTTTTCTTTCCTTTTAATATCTACCTATATTATTTAAAAAATTTAAACGTCTGTTTCCATACGATAATACGAGCCATCTTGTAAACTTAGGTAAATATCTTAAGTGTTGTATAAACAATAAATATAAACTTAATTTTAAAATGTTTTAAACCCACTGATTTTTGTGATATTCTACATAAATTGTTATTTTTGGAAATTTAGCGTAAGCGAGTGGACCAAAAAATTATTTTAAGTTTTCTATTAAAAAAAAATACCTATATAGTTACGATTAGTTAATTTTAAAGATTATTTAAGTTATTTATTTCAGGAGGAATATAAATTAAATTTAATGTATGAGAGAGAAGGTAGGTAAGTACAGAAATACTACTAACAATAAAATTATTACGTTATCGCGTTTTCCAAACTATGACGATATCAGTAATTTTTTTAAGTCCCTGGTTTGTTATTGACTATTTTTAAAGTGAATATGAAGTTATATTATAAGTATCAAATTTTAAATTTTTATTTCCTGCCATTTACACAAGAATAAATAAACAACAAATAATTTACTTAAAAAATAAAAAGAAACCTTCTTTACGTTTTCGTCAAAATGTTGTCACTACTTGGCAATATCCTAAACGCAAGTAAATTCATTTAGAACATTTCTAATTTCTATGGGAGAAATTAACCTATACCTACTCATGTCTTATCGTGCTTTCAACCCCTCAATATTTTACTAGGAATAAAAATTAGAAATTCGGTACTTATTTATTCCTTAATATACACTTTAAAAATAATCAATAACGAAATGGGTTGCCATTTAAAAAAAAATCAATATCGTCATATTTCTAATTTAAGAAACACTGTATATCAATAATAATTGTTTTATAAAAAAGACCACAACTGAAAATGTTAATACCTCTGGCCAAACACTGTGCTGGGTTTACTGAATTTATTCCTAGCTACAAATTGACACTGTTAGGTACGCTAAGTTAATATTTACCTAACCCAAACTAATGTTAACTGTACAGGAAGAAAAAATATTAACTAATTGTTATGTTTCACAAATTTAATCAGTTTTCTGACACGTGTTTCGGCCCTTGCGGGCCATTGTCAAAGGAGTACAAGAAGATACTAAATTCTACGTGACATTACAAAGGTATTTATATCATACTAGCGTGTACCCGGCATGCGTTGCAACCCGCTAGTATAAATACAAACCCGATATATTAGTACCCGGCATGCCACTTTCTGAAATTGCACCCGTGCGAAGCCGGGGCGGGTCGCTAGTTATACATAAAACCTTCCTCTTGAATCACTCTATCTATTAAAAAAAACCGCTTCAAAATCCGTTGCGTAGTTTAAAAGATTTAAGCACATATAGGAATATAGGGAGAGACGGGCGATAGCGACTTTGTTTTATACTATGTTAAGATTATGGTAATTATAAACATGTCATAAATTGAAATTAGAATTAGAACATTAAATGGTCAACTGTGGGTTTTCCTAACTTTTAAAGGTACAGATACATATTTAGTCCTAAATTAGTGTGCTATTAGGAATAAGGGAAGCGCCTGAAGGTATTTTGGTTTGATTTGATTTTTGATAGCTATTGTTTCTAGTAAATTTAGTTTTCTGCTTTTTTTGTGTATGTATATGGATTTTATGTTGTTAGAGATTGAGTGATTGTGTAATATGCAGTAATCAGCTAAACCTGTTTTATTTTTATTTTTTTAAAATAGGTTTCGTGTTCTTTAAGCCTGGTGTCAAAATTTCTACCTGTTTGTCGAATGTAGATAGCCTCGCAGTCATAGGCGTAGTTAGGAGGGTACTTGGGGGTGCTAAGCACCCCCAAAATTTAAATTAGCACCCAAAAAAAAAATTTACAATATATAGGCTAATTTTAGAACTAACCTATTTTTATAATATAGGTACATTATATGTAATGAATTTTTCATATTAATATTTCAAGCATTCGAATTCTGGTACAAATTCAAGTATATTTAGGTAGTTGCGGATTCTGTTCAAAATTTCTCTCTGTGTACCATGTAGTTCACGCCCAGTTTACTTGTCAGAGCGGGTCTATGATCATAAAAATCTTGTAAAATACGAGAGCGGCATAATAGCTTGTGTATGTCATGTTCTGCAATTCTGCATTAATTTGATAATTTAAGTCTGTAATTTAAGTCGTAGTCGTTCAAATTCGCGGAAATTTTTAGCCGGTATTTTGACTATTTTTTTTTGTTTATTAAGGTTTAATATGGTTTTATTGAATTCAGTTAAAGTTTAAAGTTAAATAATCACGAAAAAACAATGAGTGCGTCGTCGGATATAAAATACACCGTGGAATTAAAAAAAAATCTTTTAGCAAGTTACCGTTGGAGGAGAAAGTGATTGTCAAAAACATTGAAAGACCTAAAGCCGCTATTAACATCACATTAAAATATTTACTAAAAATTATTGACCAAATTTGGGCGTGGTCTTTTTGTGCACCTCCGCGTTAACATGTCACGAGCCGCCACTGGACTTAAGCACCCCCAGTGTTGACCGTCTAACTACGCCTATGCTCGCAGTTATCACATTCTATTTGGTAGACCACACTTTCACACAAGTTTGATTTTAGTTTCTATTTTAGCATTGGATATGTGTTTGTGTAAGTTGTTTTTATTGACTTGTATAGGAACGATATTAAGGTTTTTAAGTATTTTGGCAATTTTTTGGCGTGTGTTCCATGTATATCTTATTGAGCAGTATTTTTCTTTAATTGGAGTGGGATGTTCTTTGTAGAGAAGTTAAATTTAAAAAAAAGCAGAAAACTAACTTTACTAGAAACAATAGCTATCAGAAAAGCCATAAAAAACAAATGTAATGTTGTTAGTAATCAAACCGAAATACCTTCAGGCGCTTCCCTAATTCTTAACAGCACACTAATGTAGGACTAAATATGTATCTTTACCTTTAAAAGTTTGGAAAACCCACAGTTGACCATTCAATCTTCTAATTTTAATTTCAATATTATGACATGTTTATAATTACCATATTATGATATAAATACCTTTATAATGTCACGTAGAATGTAGTATTTTTATGTACTCCATTGACAATGGCCCGCAAGGGCCGAAACTCGTGTCAGGAACTGATTAAATTTGTGAAACATAACAAGTAGTCATTATTTTTTCTTCCTGTGCAACGGAACAACAGTTTCACCAAGCATGTAGCCCAACACAAATTAATTATATAATGTTGACTGGGTAAAGGCAGCAACATATCGATGGTTGAAAGGCAAAAGGTCATAAGCGACAGTTTAATAACTTCGCAGTAGAACGATTTAAAGGTTTTTTAACTTTAAATTATTTATATTTTTATTTTCAGGCGCATTTTTTTAAATTTCAAAATTGCTACAATAAAATCTAAGACGTTTTTGTTGTAATGACTATAAATACACAACAACATAGCCTTATACAACATAGCCTTATACAACATAGCCTTAAAACAAAATTGCTGTCGCTTAATCAATTTAGTGGCCAAATTACATTTGGGTAAAAGGTCTTAACAAATCATACATTAAATGTTAGCATTTTGGTAAAACGTTTTAACCTCGTTAGATTTATATAAATGATTTAGTAAAACGTTTTAACCACCTTACTTTTAAATACAAATAATTAGGTAAAACGGTTTAATCACCTTACTTTTAAATACAAATGATTAGTTAAAACGTTTTAACCACCTGATTAGTAAATATAGGCTAATAGGTTTCAATGTTTTAACATTCTCGTAAAATAGCTTAAGCGACAATACTTGCTTGTTTTCTTTTGTAGCAAAACAGGATAACGACCAATATTAAAAATAAATTGAATAGCAAATTGGTTCAAATAAGATTTAATTGTTTTCCCAAATAATCTTAACGACAGTTGTTTCAAATTATCCTTTATTTTGGCGCTTGGTAGGAAAAAGTGGCTTGGAATTTATTATTTTTCGGTTGACTCAAGCGACAAAAATATTATAGTAGGAAGCTAAAACTTCGCTTATTCAACGCGGAAAACCAAAAAAACTTTAGTGACGTTTAAATATAAATTTCACGAAATGTGTCGCTTAAGACCTTTTGCCTTTCAAGCATCGATATAATTATTTGCATAAGTTTGTACTAAGAACCTACCTGTTTTAGCATTATTTCATCCTCAGTATTAGGTATAACTTGTTAAAAAAATTATAAATTTTATTTGTTGTTCCCAAAAAATATACGATACGGTCCCTGTTGTAACCCAATAATATAGACGTTTTACAAAAGTTTGTACATATCAATAAATGAAGTTTAAAATGTATTAAAGAAAAATAAGATCGCAACGATTTACCTGTACATAATGTGAAAAATTTTCCAATTCCTAGGATTAAGACCGTTACAATACCCTGTAAATAAAGTACGATGTTCGTTTTAGTGTATAAAATTATGAAATAAAAATATATCAACTCTTTAAAAGTTTTTTTGTTTTTATCTCTGTATAGATTTGCAGTCTATTTAAAATACGAATCTTATTGAAATGATTTAAAGTTATCCCTCTTGTAGGGATCGAAGGTGTCAAATCTCCAATATGTCAAATATGAAGCGCCACAGGGATCCGTCCTTGGGCCCCTCCTATTTATAATTTATATAAATTATCTGGGTTATTACATGCAACAGATTTGCGTTTGACCATATTTGCAGACGATACTACTTTTAGTACTTCTGCTGCTAGGCTGGAGAATATGATTGTGGCGTCATAACTGCTGCTAAAGGATGAAGAACCCTAGTTTTTCTTGTAATCTCCTGCAGGTTAACAAAAGCAAGACTCAGGATTTGGTTGTCTCGAATAATCGACTATTAAACGAAAACAATAAATGTAAGGTACTGTAATAGAACGCAAAATCTATCTTTTTATTTTAAATTATTTTTATTAAAAGTGCGTTCTCACGAGTCAAAACAATGTTTCCTTTTAAAATTCAAAGAAGGGCTCTAAAAGCTTTGTTTGCAAAGTAAATATGATAATAAAACCAAACTTAGCCAACTATTCTAAACCAACCGTTTTTCTTAAACAAATAACCAATGCCCAAGTTATACAAAACTATCGTTATGTCATAAAGTTTATTTTTCTATATCCTAAAAGCGGGCTGTTAGCAAAAAAACCCAACCATAATAAAAAATATTATCTAGAATCTTTAGTACAGCACGTATTGTCGTAGTTAACGAAAACTTACAAACATCTACAATAACCCACAGATGGGAATAATAAATAAGGGGACCTCCGTGGGTGGTTCATTATAATGAGATAATATGAACCATATATTGAGAAAAAAATGGAAAATATAGGTAGCAACCTGGGATTTGTATTTTGACCATTCCATGTATGTGAAAGTCGAATCAGATTTATTCTTTATTTTCCCTGGATCTTAAAAGGGTTTTTTTTTTAAGTAAATCTGATTGCTGTACTTTAAATTTAAGGTTATTTAGGAATATTATTTGTTAAGACCGTTTTTACGGTTATTTTATAAGTATAGTATGTATTGTTTATCTACAGATATGATTTTTAAGTTGAAATGTCCATAAAGAGAGAAAAAGTTTTAATTAAATATCAAGAATGAATTAGTAGTGTCACCTTCTGGCTAACTCTTCAAGCATACTTTGGGACGGCCTTGTTTTATGACCTAAGGCAGAGTTTTAGAGAGAAATGACCTCTGATTGGTTCCATAGAATAAACTATTTACACTGTAAGACGTGGTACCGAGGGATGATACTGATTTTAGTACGTTCTATAGGGTTGAATATCTAAATATTTGAAGTAGCATAACTTAAGGGGTTGTGTTTAGAAGTTAGATGCTTAATTTAGGGAGATTCACAATTCAGTTCCTAAAGTTCTGTTATCGGTTTCGGTTTAGCAAGTACCAAAGATGCTATTTTCGGGTTAATTGGACTAAGTTTTCAAAGTAGATATTTTCGGACACATTTCTCTCTTTGATATACCTCTTGCGTAGTGAATCCTTTATTTCTTAAAGTGTAAAATTAAATAATTGTGGGTCTAAGAATAATGGTTGTTTTTGTCTATAAGTTTCAGGGTTTTAGTGTTTTTATAAGACTTTTCAGTTTTCGGGGATTATCATAAATTAATCTTTGGGTAATTAAATTACAGGGTTGTATTAAATTAAAAATATTAATTTTATCTGTTCACAGGGTTTTAAACATCAAATGGGTAATTTTCTGAATCGTACAGTAAACGCATTTAAATAGAACAATCCCTCTTTATTAGTTAGCATAATACATATTTTGTATTAGTTTTAAAGTCTTTCTTTTCTTGTTCAGTAACTTTTCTTTCTACTTTTCTTTATAATGTTGTTAATAGATTTATAATTTGTTGTTTAAACTGGGTGTTGTTTTATTGTAACAATCAATATAAAGGGTTTCATTAACAAAGGTTGAACGGTTCGCTCTCGCGCCCTAAAGACGCGTCGCTGCGACGTTATTGTTAACATCATCACCTGGATATTGCTGTTTGGTCGACATTGGTAAGTCGTTTGGTATTAACAGTAGATACAACTAACAGAACAAAACGACGTCGACGTTATCATGAAGAACTCCATTGTCATCAAGAGTGCTCTTGCTATAAAATTGTCTTAGTTATTTATACTCGTAATTCTACCCTTATGTGAAAGGAACAGGTCTGGTATTCTCGGTCAGAAACGCTACCATTGATAATGAATAATGTTTGTTATGGTCAGAATGCTACCGCATTTGTAATTAACTAGTAATTAGTGATATACCAGATCAATCCTATCACAGTACCTACTGGGTATTACTCTGGATAGCTCCTTATCCTGGGTGGCCCACATAACTGAACTGGGACGAAAATTGTCGAGTACGATATTTCTTGTTAGAAATTTGCGTAAGTGTGAGACTTTTGACGTTTTGAAATCGCTTTACTTCAGCTTTTTTCATTCCCATCTTGAGTATGGGGCAATATTGTGGGGAGAGAGTGCATGCATAACAGATCTTTCGACTACAAAAAAAGACTCTAAGATTTGTGGCTAACGCAGGATATACGGATTACTGTCAGCCTATGTTCAAAAAATTTGGCATAATGCCGCTGCCCTGTGTTTATATTTTTCAAACTCTATTGGAGCTACATTCGCGCAGACATAAATCACTAGGCATTCAGATATTTACAGCTGCAACACTTGAGTCTCAGACAGGATAGTGGCTTAGCAATTCAGACTAAACTAACTAAATCTAAAAACAATTCTTTTAACTGCAATTTATATAATATGATACTAGGAAGGTAGCGAGACCACGATGATGCCCAGTTCAAAAAATATGTTAAAAAGTATTTAACTATTTTCAATTATTATTTTATTTATTCCAAATAAAATCCCAAAAACAATTTATGTTCATGCAAGATTCTCTACTGATAACAACATTTAAAAATATAATTGTTAAATATAACTAAGTAAAATACAAGGTAAATCAAAATAATACTTAAAATGATAATATTCAATAAAAAATAAAAATATTTAAATACCTATGTATAAAATTATTCAATTATTATTTATTTTAATAAAATAATATAACCAATAATATCGTTTAGATATAATTTATAAATAATTTTGAAAAGAATAGTTAATAATAAAATAAGTGCACGTGTAAATATTTTTTGGTTTAAAATTTAGCTTCCCTTTTTTTAAATAAGTATTTTCTTAGTTATCATTTTAAAACGTTTTATTTTTTAAAATTTTAATTCTTGGGGTATTTCGTTGTAAAATTTTATACCTTGATAATAATAAATGGAGTTCTGACCTGACCTAGTGTGTATTAAAGGTAAATCAATATTGAAAACAGTTTTAGTTAAATGATCATGTACGTCATGTCTGTAATTGAACTTTCTATCTCAATGTTTATTTTTTGATATAATTTTATTAACAAAAACAATATTTTGCATTAAGTGCATATCCTTAATTGGCATAATATTAAAATTTTTATATAAAAGTTTAGTTGAATATTGTCTATCCAAGCAATATATATATTTAACTGCTGTATTCTGTAAAACTTGTAAAGGGTTAATGGAATTTTGAAAAGTTGAGAGTGAATAATAGCAAAGTAAATAGGACGTAACATATAATTTGGTGTCAAAAACTAAGTTTTTTTAAAATCCCCACTGGTGCAACTATTTTCTGTTTAATATAGTCAATGTTCACTCCAACTAATAGCTTCATCTATTATCAACCCCAAAAATTTAATTTTTTTTCTGTTTTAAATGTCCGTTTTTTAAGTTTAAATCGCTTCTGTATAAATTGGGTTTCTTTCATATACATAAAAAAGAGGATTTTTCCAAATTTAATGTTAATTTATGACTACACATCCATAATTCAATTCAATTTAAATTTTCATATCATGATTTATAAAATTTTGTATAATTTCATATGAATCAGCGATGTATAAAATAGTTGTATCATCAGCAAACAATCAAATTTTTCCTTTCAATTTTAATTTAAATATAGAATTAATATAAATAAGGAAAAATAAAGGGGCCAAAATCGAACATTGCGGAACACGACAATTATTATTAAGAAATTTGTAATAATTATTTTTGAAACGAACTTTTTGTTTCCGCTGATTCAAATAGTTTCTGAACAAGTCAAAAACTACACCCGAAATACACATCATATCAAGTTTTATTAAAAGAATAGAAAAATGTACTGTATCAAAAGCTTTGCAAAGATCTAGACCAATGCTTTTACACCGTGAATGCCCTGTACCTGTTGGCCTCCTGGTAATCATTGCCTGGATGTTGCACATTGGATATAAGCTGTTTGTTGTGTCTCTTAATTTTAATTTTATTTTAATATTTGTGCATAGTTTGTTTTTATAAGTTAAAAAATCGTATATTTATTTGGTTTCTTGTTAATATTAAATTAGGCTAGCGCATCTGTAATCCTGTCCTGTACGAAGCCGATAGCCCAGTGACTTCATTCAGCCTTGTTAAAGGCCCGAGAACCAACTAATTTAAATCCTTGTAATTTGTTTCCTGTCTTTTGTTTTACAGCGATTGAATCTTTCTTTTGCAGAAACTTTAATCGTATCCAATAAATTTTTCCTGCTGATTTTTTACCCTAATTTGTTTAAAATTCCTTTTGTGAACTTTTCTAAATGAAAATGTCACGTTTGAGATTAGAATAAAACGTGGACTTTTTTTTTAACATCTGATGCGATCTCGTTATAAGTCCTATTAACTTAAAGTTTCTTTCTTTTTACCATTTTGATGCGGAATGATGATGTCGTTGAAATAGTCGAAGTTAGTTATTGAGGAAACATCTAGAGAATTGAATTCAATGAATATTATTGTTATTTCAATAGTAACGGACATGTTAGATACTTCACCTAAAAATATGAGCACAACAATATAATATTAATGGTCATATGTACCAATTACAAAGCAGTATTTGCCTACAGCCGCCATTATTGACGCATCGTTGGATTGCCTTATTAATAACCAATAAGTTCTGTCAAGTGACCGCCAGAAAGTGTGCAGCATATTATAGAAGAAATTATTATTTATGAATTTAATAAATTAATTTTATTTCGAGAAAGCTCTGCATATTCTCACGGGGGGTAGTTTTGGCGCATCCAAGTGGTTGACGCCTGGGTTCCCCCGCTTAACCCAATGGCCAGGCCAGAGTGGGGAACCCAGCACGTCGACCGGCGTGTGAGCGAGCAGGGGAGAGGAAAAATCATCTCGCAGCCAAGCAGGTACGTCGCCCAGCGCCCTGGGCCGCCCATAAAGATCGCGACGACACTTTTCTCCCAAGAAAGGTAGAAGCCTTGACCCTAAAAAGGTAGGAATAAGTAATACATGTTTTTTAGTGTGATCTATGTAATGTTTTATGAAACTAAAAATTAAAATAATATTCTTCAAATCCGATTAAAGTGTCATAGTCTTGATCTGGATGTGTAAGATGTGAAGGATAAGATTGGCTACACAATATCTAATGTGCATCTTTCAGGGGCTTAAGATAAAAATAAATGGGATGCTTTTAGGTCGTTAGCCAACTAAGAGATCTAATGTGGTTGAGGACGTGGTCGCCTAGTGGCAACTCGTTATGATTGTGTAATAGCCAACTAGCCAAGTCAACTGATTATTCGAAGAAGGATGGGGAGTTGCCCCCTGACCCTCCCCACCACCATTAGAGACGCCTCTGCATCTGACAAACCTGAGCACAACGGAATTTTAATACTAACATAAAAGATTCTCGATTTCAAACGAATTAATATCGAACAAAAAGGTTTACCAGTTTCAAATTATTAAACTCGGCATTTTTTAATGACGTGACGCCTTGATTCAAAGCTGCTTTGAGATTTTTCGTGCTTTCAAATACCGTCTGTCGTTCTTTAAAAATGCATTTAAAAGATTTCTTATTCAGCAAATTATATTTGTTTGGCAAAAATTTTATTTTCTTACGCCATAGAAAACAAATCTAAAAGTTTTATAAAAAAATTATATATGTCGTAGGCTAATTACAAATTCAGTCGTTTTATAAAACGCCTAGTCGTTTTATAAATTACTAGGCATATTGTAAAATGAAGAATAAATACTAAATTTTTACAATTCGACTGAACTTTTTAGGCGTTTATTTAAACACGGTCCGCCTGAATGTCATTTACTATTGCATTTCAAGTAAGTCCTAAAACAAAAACGCTTGTTTGTGTGGCACTGCGTTTTGCTTGCTTTGCAGGAATATTTTTTGAATCTATGCCCTCCAAATTTAGAAAACTTTGTTATAGCTTCTCTGAAAGAAATCATTTTTCCTTTCAAAACCTGAATTGGTTCGGGATACATTTCGTCTCTTGAAAACCATCGATTCAAAATTCCGTGCTTTTATACCAATTTGGTATACTTCATTTTTTATTTCTACGACGGTTCCCAATATATTTTAGGGTCTAGTGGTCTCCTATTGAATGTAGGTACTTCAAGCAAAATATTCTGACTCAGAAATGGAGGTTTCAACTTTTGGTTGGTATTTTGAAGTATTTCCTCTGCAGCACGTTTTTGACAGCAACACATCCCATTCTTTGTAACCAACATAAATCGGTGTTTTATAAAATGCCTAAGTACTTTCCAGTCTTTTACAAAACGACTAGTTATAATCAGTCATATCCTAAAACAAATGAGATTGAAGAACCGTTTACAATAAGCCTGAGAGTAATTCGGCGTTTTATGAAACGCCTAAAAAGTTCAGTCAAATTGTAAAAATTCAGCATTTATTCTTTATTTTACAATATGCCTAGTCATTTATAAAACGACTAGGCGTTTTATAAAACGACTGAATTTGTAATTAGCCTACGACATATGTACTGTTAAGCTTTACTTTGGCTCGCCCGACCTACAACTAACATAAACCGTCTGTAATAAGTTCTTATATTAATTTGTTGGCTACACCACAAATGAATGATAGTTCAAAAGTGTTTATTTGCTCGCTCTATCATTCCTTTCTAACAGCGATTCTGCGACCTATCATTCCTCTGACGCGTGAATTTTCCACATATCCATTTCAATATGTAAGAGAAAATCCGAAATTCCAAAATTTTTAACCATGAGCCAAATTATAGAAGTCAGAAAATGCAATATGAACAATTGTCATTCTTGAAACAATATTATAAAATATTTAGAGTACCTCAGCCACATTTTTAGGATATCATTTTCATCATTAGGTCATGAATGGGGGAAGGTTTCTTTATTAGGCCAATTTTATTTATTTTTGCTGTGGGTTCTAGAAACAGCTTTATAGCGATTTTAGAATAGGTGGTTAAGTGTATATTATGTTGATCTGATATGTTGGTCACTTTTATATGAGCATTTTCGAATGCAACCTTTTGCTAGGTATATAGAAAAATTAAAAGCCCTTGCAAGTAGTTCAATATAAGAAACATGCTGTTTAAAATGAATCTGTCGCTTTCCCTACTTTGTATAAGTAAAATAAAAAAAGGAGGATGTCAAATTTAACAAATAAAATACGACGATATGAATTTTTATTTGGGAAGAAAAGTAAATACAAAACAATTAAAATAGTTGTATATGGTTAAAAAAAAAGTAAATGAAAAACTTGAAACTATTTAAATGCAATGTAACCCTACTGACGTTAATTAAATTGGACCAGTTCAATATAGTCAACCAAATGTTGGTCCATTTTAAAAAGCCGCGACTTGCTTTACACAATTAATTACCAAAAAATAATAACTAGCAGTTTTTTTTCTATTCCTTTATAAATAAAAAAAAGTTGTAACATAGGTCATATTAAAGGATTTTAGTCCAATATCCCAGTATATTTTAAATCCTAACCTAAGTCCTGAACTACAATGCTAGTATTTTTACTTTAAAACTAATAAATTTTATGTTTCGTGACGGCTTCATTTGATATTTTATTAGATTGAAACGGCTAAAATAAAAATCTTCCTCTGTCGTTAAATCGCAGATTACGCTAAAGGTCATAACAATAAAACTGCAGCAAGAAAAGAAACGTGAAAGATTTAGGTTTAAAGATGCTTGAGATGGTATGATTATACAATTGCAGAATATAACTTTAATGTAAATGTCTGTAATTGGGAACATTTTTTGAAAAATAAAAAGAAACCTTCTATCAATTTTTACGTTTTAAGATGGTATTAGTTACAGAGGTTACAAAGGTCCCTTGCGGGTCAAACAAAAATACTTCTTCCCGTACGAGTTAAAGAACATCTAAAACATACTCAAAGAGGTGAAACTTCGAGATCAGGTATAGCGGAACATGTATGGACGAACCAACAATTTGTTTATATTAGACAGTGGTCCGAAGCTAAGATTTTGGACACGGAACAGCACTAGAGAAAACGATAATTCAAAGAAGCAGCCTTCATGAATCAAAATACCCATATATTTAGTAAACCAAGTATAGATATCCCCAATATCTGGAAGCCTCTTCTTGTCCAAAACTAACAGCTCAAACTTCACACTCCAATAAGCATGTAGAGGGAGTCATCAAGCTTCATTGCAAATAAATAGTATTTAAGACAGTAGCCTTAGAATAACAATTTAGTTTATACTTGAAAACGGTTAGAGATCTAACCGACGCGTTGTGATAAAAAACAAAATAAAGACAATAAAAGTCTGACAAGGTAATTTTTTTTAATATTACTTCATTGTCTATCACCTTCAAAAAAACATTTTCTACGTACTTTTAAAAAAATTACAAATATTTATGTATTAGAGTCGCTGGTCGCATAAATGCTGTTGTCAGATATGATTGTCTCACAATCAAGTAACTTTTAGTTTACCAACCATGCAACTCTGATTGTGAGTACCTAATATACTTGAGCTGTCAAATTTTGACAGGTAAACGTCAAATTTTTTTATACTTTTTCTTGTCCGAGATGGTAGCTACATGAAGTCTAAATAAAAATGTTTAATTAAAAAAACTTTTAAATCGGACCTGTCAAATTTTGACAGGTAAACGTCAAATTTCTTAACATTTTTTCCTTGTCCAAGATGGTAGCTACATGAAGTCTAAATGAAAATTTTTAATTAAAAAAACTTTTAAATTTGACCTGTCAAATTTTGACAGGTAAACGTCAAATTTTTTTATCTTTTTTTCTTGTCCGAGATGATAGTTACAATATTTCCAAATGAAAAAATGTAATTAAATGAAATTTTTATCACTCCTGTCAAATTTTGACAGCTGTCAATGTCAAATTTTTAACGGCCATTTTTTCACCTAGGATAGTACCTGTAAGAGTCTAAAATCAAAAAAATTTTATCTCTTTAAATAAGAAAGTTGATGTGACACCTGTCAAATTTTGACAGATTAACATATAATTTTTTTCAAATTTTTTCCTTATTAAAAAAAAAATGACGTGTTTTTTTGTTTTTCTTAATTTACATTAATTCTGTTTCTAAATTGAACTTAAAGGGCAATATAAAGCTATTTGCAGATGATACGACAATTATTTATTTTGCTGAAACTCTTGCAGAAATGTATTTTGATATTAATAATGATTTAAAAATACTTCTTTCTTGGCTTCAATGAAATAAACTTACGTAAAATTTTACAAAGTCTTCTTTTATGTTAATAACTAAATATAAAATAAATTCCATCATTAAACCCTTAACATTTAATAATCAAAATATTCAATAATCAAAAACGACAAAATTTTTAGGATTAATTTTAGACGAAAATTTAAATTGGAAATGCCATATCCAGTATATTATAAACTCGATATCTAGATATATCATTCCTTTGAAATACTTAAAAAATATATATTTTTCATTAATATATTCAAAATTACAATACTTAGCTTCTGCATGGGGATCTGCTTGTTTATCAAACTTAAAACCATTACAAAAATTGCAAAATAAAGTTATTAAATGTATACACAAATTACCACATTTAGAACTAACTGTAAATCTATATAGACCGAAAGGGTATTTACACGTTCAAAACATTTATAAATTAAAAATTCGTATTCTAATTCACTCTATTATTTAAAAAAAAATCAAACAACACTTCAGGAGAATAAGACATTATATGATCATAACACCAGACATTGTATAAATTATCAAACTGTACCAGTAAAAAGTAATTTCGGAAAAAAATCGCTTTTATATGACGGAATAATATTATTATTATTATTTTTTTTTTAATGGTTATAATTTTCTATATTATGTTGTCACTTTCCATGTACTGAACTGTAAAGTTAGTTTGGAATAAAGACATTTTGAAAGTTAAATAATGTATGTCAATGTTGTCTGATAAATTAATTGTTTATATTCTTTGTGCAAGCCTTAAAATGTCCAAATATTTAAATTAGTTTGCCTTTCAGTGCTTCCACTTACGCAAATGAAAATATCTTCAAATAATCTGTTTGTCTGTTTGGTTTAAGCGTTCTTTAAATAACAATATTCTTTTCTCAAATAAAATTTATAGTCCTCATAATAATTCTATACTTCATGAATTTTATTGAAAGGGCTGAAATAAAGATCCTCCCCTTGAATATCGTAAAATCGCCGGTTCATTTATAAAAAGAAAACTGATGATAAACCTGGAATCGAGAGTAGTTTGTAAGCGATATAAGATTTCTGCGGGATTTTTCTTTTCTCTGATGATTAATGATTATATTGGAAAAATAACTTTTCCACAAATTACCGAAAGAAAGTGCAGACATACTTCCTAAAAGTAACAAAAGAATTGATGAATTCAACATTGTTTTTCCTACACACTTATTAGTATAAGATATTTTTTCCAAAACATCATAAGAAAAAATAAATTTGACGACTATCTAAAAAAAACTAAACGTAAAGTATATCTCAAAGTATGTCGTCTTGCCTTTTGGACATCAATTAATAAAATGCAAATTTCTAACCAAAATTTCCCAAACGCACCCCAAGCAGCATTTTTCTGACTTCCAACTAATTTTTTACCAACCCCGACGTTGCAATGTGTCCATATAGTAGTCAGTATTTGTACAGGATGTAAACCGGCGTCTAACCAACGTCGTTTCAACGTTGTTTAGCTGTTACCAGAAATCTGGAGGCATTTTGGAGGCAGTTGGCTATTGGGTGCATACACAACGTTGTACCGCCGTCGGAGATGACTACTATCTAAAAGTTGCCTGTAGTCCTAAAACACAACGTTTGTATTGGTATTTTTTACTATACTCTATACTTTGACAGATGTCAGTACAAGATCGTAAAGGTTTTAAGTAACTGAAAGTAATGTTAGGGAGTCTTATGTTTCCTTATTTGTAAATTTGATATGGAAAAAAACAGCTTTAGCCTCGTCGGCCCTTTAAGTATTCAGCTACTTTTTATAGAAGACTAAAAATACAAAGGCACAAAAATAAAAAGTTTAAAAGCAGTACCTGTAACAGCACATTTTCATACAATACATCAGATGAAGCCGGTCCATCTACATCTCGCCAGCACACCCCATCTGATGATTACAACACCGATTCACCGATAGTGATCCAGAAATGTGGCTAACAGAAAACAACTTGATGACGCATTGCAACGTTTGCAAACGAACCGAATGTTGATGACAAAATAAATAAATGACATGTATTAAGAAGAGACAACTCGCGAAGCTGTCGAACAATGACAGCGTAGGCAACTGTTTTACCAATCGTAAAGTCGGTTGCGATATAAAAATCCTTTTCGACAACCGGTCGGCGATGGTATAAATATACGTAGCATCTCCAACCGAAGTTGAAAAGAGTAAAATGTGGGTAAAATTTTTGTAAGGTATGGACAAAAGTAGTACATTTAGTTAAACTAGTTGCAATTTTACGGCAAAAAAGGAGTGTTTTAGTAATTTTCCCGACGCCTCCATTTTTAACTGTTTACAATAGGGCCATGACGGCATCCATTTTGTTGCAATTTCTTTTTCGTTAAAAATTTACTTTTTTTTTCCGCAAAAACACAATAAAATACCCTACAATAATTTTTTAAAACAAATATATTCGTATTTTTACGACAAAATATATTAATAATTAAAAAAACTTGGTATGATGAATAAAAACTAATAGTTTTTTATTAGATTATTCTTTTTGTGGCCCCTTTTATTTTTAAAGCTCTCATATGCATGTTTATCAAAAAACTGGATTGCGTTTAGTATTTAGACGCAGAGATAGCCCGAAAACTAATTTCGAAATATCTAGTTATCAAAGTTGGGCCATTCTTGTAAGCCATATTCAAAGTTTGCACCATTCTTGTAAGCCATATTTATCATCTGTTTAAAGATTTAATTTCACCGTACAGAGGTACTCCAATAACAGGTATTTTATTTTCACCAAACTATCTACAACAAGAAAGTTTAGTGTAAACAATTGGCGCATATCCTACCAGGTTTGCCCTAACTAGGTGAATCATAGTCGATAATACCAACGTTGTTACGACTCCAAGGTTGGTCAATTTAATCGGACTATATATAGTCGGACCCGACGTCGTAGCGGCCCAAACTTGTGTGACCGATTTGGTGCAAATGTGGGTCGTGGCGAAGGCGATTTGACGTCGCGCTCCATCGTCGGGTCGATTAAAGCAACGTTGTAACAACGTCGTATTGTTGCTTGGGACATTACTCAGACTTTCTCAAGACTTTATCATAATTACGCCAGGCCCGGCCCTGGGGTCAATTAACAAAGTTTCCTAACCCCAATAACACTTGCAAACGACCTACCTGCTCTTGATAACAATAATGACAATATTTCTATGGAAATTAATGTAAACAAGTGATATTGTTAAAATTATAATTATGTCACCCTGTAGACCTTTCAGATATAAAACAATGAAGTTTTATTAAAATAAATTACAGGTAGCTAAAGCCAAGACGATATACTTTGAGATGTACAGCTGTATTCATAAAAAAAGCGTAGGTACACGAATTAGAATGAGAGGAAAGCTTAACCAGATTTGCGTAAAACTGGCTTATCGCTTGTTAAGGGTTATTAAAAATGCAAAGCATTGGCGTTGGGCGTTAGTTCAATAGAATAACAAAAATTAATTTTTTTATTTTATAATATATCTTCTTAACATCAGTTTTATAAAAATTACAATGGAAACAAAAAACGTTTAACGAGAATAAATAAAATCTAATATTTGGTCATATTATATTCCTGTTTTTCTATTACTTGAGCCAACCTATTCGGAATTCGCTGAATTATATTTGATACAATATTTGGATCAAGCTCTTTCCACCGCGCATGTATGATTTCCCATAATTCTTCTGAATTTTGTGGCCTAAAATTTCAATTATATATTTTTTGAAACCAGTGGGTTACAGCATTGGTAGTGTGGACTGGACCATTATCTTGTTGAATTATGAAAGTATTATTGGGATATATATTTGCTCAGCAGATGGTAACAATATGTTTTCCAAACTGTTGATGTAATTTCCGGCATTAAATCTTCCCTCTATTTGCCAGCAAACTAGCAAACACCAGGTCCATGAACACTTATCCAGCCCCATACATTTACAGAGAAGCGCCCATGTCCAGAAGTGAGGGGGTTAGTATCTATATCACTCTTCAAACCTGATATTGTTTGGACGGTACACACGAATTCTTTCGCTATAAGTCGACTGGAACGTCTTTTCATCAGTAAAAATTACCCTGTTTCAAAATTAAGGATTGCGGTATATAATAATTTAAAGCAAAAATAATCCTTGCTTGTCGCTGTTCTTCGGTAAGAAAATTTTTTTTCGCAGCTAGGCGACATTTAAGTTCAGATTCCTTAACTCTCCTGCTGGTGGTAGGTTGGAAGGCAGGAAATGCTGTATCAATTACAGCATCCCTTGCAGTTGCAAATGAATTATTTCTTAAATATCCCAAAAAAACAGCATCCTGTTCAGGGTTGGAACGTTTGGGACCACCTGAACCAATTTTTTTCTTTAGGGATTCTGCTTCCAGCGTTGCTTAATTTTCAATATAGTTTTTTTATCTCTATTATAAAACTGCGCTACAACACGGATTGACCATCCTTCTTCGATTCTTGACACAATGTGAGCCTTTTGAACTTCAGACAACTGAAGAGGCATTTTTATGTTCTTCTGTCAAAGTTTATCAAACGTTGCCGCCATGCAGTTTCAAAATTAATTACACCGACGCCAATGCTTTGCATTTTTGATAATCTATGAGGTGTGATAATCTCCAATAAACAATCATCTAGACAAGCCGGTTTTACGCAAATATGACAAAACTTACCTCCCATTCTAATTCTTGTACACTTTTTTAATAAATACAACTGTACGGTGCTATGAATTGCAATACAATATAATATGTTTATCCGTTTATAAAATTAAATTATTTAATTTAGAAGTGCTCCCTAAGAGATACTGTTTGGGTTACCGTTGCTTTGATCCCACCTGCACGAGAACACAAACAATTTTTGAACAAGATTAAAGTAAGAATTTACATTTTATTCTCCGTTTTACCTTCTAAATATTTTCAGTAAATTTATATATATTTTATACATTAAATTAAATTTTTATAGAATATTTCGGTCCTACTTTGTAGATATTTTATGCAGAGTATAATAAAATCCAGTGAAATTAATTTTTTTAAAATATTTAAGAGAAGTCTTAGGGGTCCACAGACTGCCGCATTGCAGGATGGTTTGCTCGATGATCATTCAATTCGAACAGAAACAACACAACGAGCTTGTTTCACAGTATAGGTAGCACTACTAGCCAATGATCTGGTTTGTATAGATGAAACTAACAAATGAACCTAAAGTAATACCTAATTTTGAAGAAGTAGTCCATACTCAAAGTGGAGTTGAATAATATAGGGAAAAGAAAACCATAAAGTCTTTCTCCACAATTTTAATTCAGTAGCTAATAAGCTAGAATCGACATGTTTCGAGTGTAGAAACACTCATCATCAGGATGTTAAAGTAAAAATTATGAACAGCTGATGTTGTTAGCAAAAGAGAAAATATAATAAAGTTAAGGTGGAACTAATCCATAATGGAGCTTTCAATAGCACGCATAGGGAGTGAGAAAATTTGTTTGTAGTCAAGAGGTGAAAATCTATCAGCACGCTGAAAGGTCCGGGACCAGTAAAAAAGCCACTGTGGGCGGGAAATGAAAGGAAAAACAGGACATATCAGTATGTTCCAATGTCAAATGAAGTGTTTTGTGGAAATCAGTTCAAGTGTGTGTGATAAGAAAAATATAGTTTGATTTGATT
Source organism: Polydrusus pterygomalis (assembly GCA_963969555.1). Taxonomy (NCBI): domain Eukaryota; kingdom Metazoa; phylum Arthropoda; class Insecta; order Coleoptera; family Curculionidae; genus Polydrusus; species Polydrusus pterygomalis. The sequence continues at coordinate 18,221,471 of OZ018383.1, forward strand.
AGAAAAATTCATCCGTGTCAAAGAGGTGTGAAAGAAAAAGTCAGATATGAAGGGGGGGAGAAAGAAAAATTGTGTTTTTTTTATATTTTAGTATAGTTGCTTTCTGTAAAAGATAAAGAAAAAAGAGATGTAATGAATGAAATGTAATAAAATAAGTTAGATTAGCTTACCATTTAGCTTGAAGAAAAATGCTGTTGGGGTACTAAGCTTGTTACGGCCCAGTTACCCCAGCAGGAGTCAAAACTGACACATATTAAAGAAATGAAATAAAAGTTATCACATTATCAAAGGAAACTTTTGATATTTTTATAAAAAATTTTTGAAAATAAATTTTTATTCGTTTTTCATGAACATCCTAGACGGAAGTTCGCTGCGACCAGCACGTGTCTAACCCAAACGGGAAATGAACTTGAACTTGACATTGAAAAGGGGGGGAACAAGTGACATGTATTTTCGCGGTCAAATTAAAGTATTTCAGTATGCTAATAAAATCCACCTGAATTAATAGAAAGGTATCGAGGGAAAGCTCAATTAAGGTTCACAATAAACACTAAAATAGTCAGAAACAATATATCCATAATTAAAAGGTTTTAGTACATTTAAAAAAAGTTGTTGTTCAAATGATTAAAGAATATGTGTCCTAAAAAATTCAGTATATAGCGACCCCCATTGGTAGGTTAATAATAAATATTTATTGTGAACCTTAATTGAGCTTTCCCTCGATACCTTTCTATTAATTCAGGTGGATTTTATTAGCATACTGAAATACTTTAATTTGACCGCGAAAATACATGTCACTTGTTCCCCCCCTTTTCAATGTCAAGTTCAAGTTCATTTCCCGTTTGGGTTAGACACGTGCTGGTCGCAGCGAACTTCCGTCTAGGATGTTCATGAAAAACGAATAAAAATTTATTTTCAAAAATTTTTTATAAAAATATCAAAAGTTTCCTTTGATAATGTGATAACTTTTATTTCATTTCTTTAATATGTGTCAGTTTTGACTCCTGCTGGGGTAACTGGGCCGTAACAAGCTTAGTACCCCAACAGCATTTTTCTTCAAGCTAAATGGTAAGCTAATCTAACTTATTTTATTACATTTCATTCATTACATCTCTTTTTTCTTTATCTTTTACAGAAAGCAACTATACTAAAATATAAAAAAACACAATTTTTCTTTCTCCCCCCCTTCATATCTGACTTTTTCTTTCACACCTCTTTGACACGGATGAATTTTTCTAATCAAATCAAACTATATTTTTCTTATCACACACACTTGAACTGATTTCCACAAAACACTTCATTTGACATTGGAACATACTGATATGTCCTGTTTTTCCTTTCATTTCCCGCCCACAGTGGCTTTTTTACTGGTCCCGGACCTTTCAGCGTGCTGATAGATTTTCACCTCTTGACTACAAACAAATTTTCTCACTCCCTATGCGTGCTATTGAAAGCTCCATTATGGATTAGTTCCACCTTAACTTTATTATATTTTCTCTTTTGCTAACAACATCAGCTGTTCATAATTTTTACTTTAACATCCTGATGATGAGTGTTTCTACACTCGAAACATGTCGATTCTAGCTTATTAGCTACTGAATTAAAATTGTGGAGAAAGACTTTATGGTTTTCTTTTCCCTATAATACCTAATTGCCAACATCGTATTCCATTCTGAATTAAATCGATATCCAAATTGCGCCCTCATCATTGTGTGCTAAACTTAAGCTGTGTATGTGTATTATCATGATGTGGGTCATTTAAACCTTTCTCTAAAAACTTTTAAAAACAACATATTTCGTTATTCATTCGTTGATAAATAAACCAATCTTCCGGTTCCAGTTTCAGCTCTTCAAAGGCTATTCCTTCATCAACTTTGTCATTTTCTTTGTTGTTTTGATGAATTATGAAGCCGCCTCTACACAAAAATATTTTATCTTCATAATTATAGTAGGCCTTAAGAGTCCTACCTAGTTTAAATCTTCAGTCTGTGGTCTACTAAATTGTGATGCCTTTATTACGAAATAAAAATACGTAAACTTTTAAAATTCTAATGTCCACTGTAAAATATTCCTATTTATTTTCTGTATGACGACGACATTCATTAATATGCATTCGGAACGCTTGAATTGATATTGTAAATTATTCAGTCCTAATTTTGTAAAGCGGTCCTCGATAAGGACAACTTGTAAAATGAGTCCCTTGAGGATTAAATAGATTTATTATCGGTTAACAAAATTTAGCAGAGTTTTACCTAAAAGAAGCAAAATAGGACTAATCGTTATTTCTATAATGTACATAATAATATAGTAAGTAATCAGTTTTTGTTTAACATCTTCTATATGACAATAGTATCTTGTTTTTGGTTTAAAAAGTCGGAAAAATTCAGATTTATGTTCAGTTAACTACATATAAATCAAGGAAGTATACTAGGTCCAATATTATTTGTTTTATGCATCGACGATATGCCTGCAGTTTTAAAAATGTGTAAGTTGCAAATGTTTACTGATGACACCTTAATTTACATTAATGTTTTAAATATTTTTTATGGTCTAAATACTCTAAATTTTGAGATAAATATTATTAAATTGGATAAAAGTAAATAAATTAAAATTAAATATTTCAAAAACTAAATGTATGATTATGGGTAATAATTAAATATAGTCAAGATATAAATGTTGTGATTGATGGTGAAAAATTGGAATTAGTAAACAGTTTTAAATATTTGTGGATAATTATTGATTCAAAATTAAAATTTTTCATTTATTTTCAAAGTATAATAGGTATCGAAGATTGTCGGAAAAGTAGGTTATTTTAAAAGAATCAGTCTAATTTAAGTTTGCTTTTGAAAAAAACTGTATTTAATACTATTATATTATCACATTTTCTTTATTGTTCTTCTATTTTATATTGTGCTAGTAAGAAAATATTTGATAAATTACAAATTTTACAAAATAAGGCAATGCGGATTATTTTAAATTGTGAAAAAATGCGTTAAAAAATACAGATTGGTTGAATGTAAGAAATTTAATTTTTATTTAGTATGTATCTTTATACATAAAATTAAAAATAATTTATTGCCTGATTTTTTTAAAAAATGTTGTTCTTTTAATTATGACCATCATAATTGTAAAACAAGAACTAATCAAATGTTTTATGTGGATAGAGTGCCTAAAACATTAGCTTATAAGTATATTTTTCATAAAGGTTTGATAGAATATAATGATTTGGAAAATTCTATTAAATCTCAAATATTTTAAGTAAATAAATTTGTTAAAAAAATGTAATAAAAAATATTTAATTGTAGCTTTTTCCTAAATAAAACATGTTATTACTACTACTACAATTAAATACCGACTTTGATAAAAGAAACAGCAGATGATTTAATTATTACATCACTAGTGGAGCCTGTGTGAATATTTTTACCGGTACTGTACAGTGGACCGGTATTCTAAAATTAACTTGTTTTATTTATTAATTACTGTTTTAATTTTAATGATTAATATTATTATTTTTATGATCCTATAATGAGGCGATGTTAAAAAATGAATTTTATAACCATAAATTAAGCATCAATAACATATTTTTAAGTCTACTATCTACTACTGATGCTGTATGGCCTTATTATTGAATCGGTCATTTGAGAAAGACCATAAGTCAAAAAAGTAAAATGTTGAGGAATTAAAAAAAACTTTCTTAAACTTATGGGGTTTCTCAAGTAAAGCAGATTTTAACTCTTGAAAATTAAATACAAGGAGTGGTACGACTTATGGAATTTCTCGTTGGAATGTGCGCCGAAGTATTGGCAATAGGATTCCGCCATTTTTTGTATATGTTAAAATTGTGACATATGGGCTTTCTCAAATGACCGATTCAATTATGGGACACCCTGTAGAAAGGAGAAGGGCGAAAGCACCATAGGCAAAAAAAAATTGAACCACGCGCAAACTTGATTAGATTTGGTCGATAACGTATAGTAAATACTAGTAATTTAATCGTTTAATAGACACGTCTTCTCTTTGTTAAATAAGAGAAAATTCCAAAAGTCTACCTACCTCCGACGGTTTTCTTTATCGAATTACCATGTCAATAAGCCTCTCAATATCTCTTTTATACACCTATATCCAACAAATATGTTCGGGGAATTCTGGAACGCTTATTTTTGCCCCTGGGGGGTTTCCCGAAGATTCGTAGCTCATAACAAATCCAGTTTGATCCCATGAAGGGTTTACAAAATGTTAGGAACGCACAAGGGTAAAAAGCAGCGCAAGGCGAAGGGAATAGATGACGAAACGAATGTTTTTGAAAAATAAAACATTTAATACTTTATACAGGGCGTTCATTTGAAAACTTCCCACCTCGATTTTTCTGCTTTAAAATGAAAATGTGGAAAATCGCTCGGACCCGTCGATTTTTCTTTCGAGAGGGACATCTTTTGCGTATATTGTCAATCTTGTTACTTCAAGCTACTAGGAGGGAGGGGGGGGGGGGGGGGTAAGATCTAAATTTTAAATGGATACCCCTATTTTTTATATTTTTTTTTGGATTCTGCATGAAATTCTAAAAAATTTTTAATTTAAGCATTATTAGTCTATACTAAACAGTTTCCGAGATATTGACTCTTGAAAAATGACATTTTTGAACTTTGACAGCGTCTAGTTTTCTAACTGTACGTCTTAGAATAAAACGGCTTACATGTCCCTATCTTCGATTTTTATTATCTTTCCAATAGTGTCAACTTCCGGTTAAACCGGAAGTACTATATTTCTTACATCCGGTTTAACCTAAAGTTCACACTATTGGAAAGATAATAAAAATCGAAGATAGGAGAGATGTAAGCCGTTTTGCTCTAAGACGTACAGTTAGAAAGCTAGACGCTGTCAAAGTTCAGAAATGTAATTTTTCAAGAGTAAATATCTCGGAAACTGTTAAGTATAGACTAATAATGCTTTTATTAAAAAATGTTCAGAATTTTATGCAGAATCCAAAAAAATTATATAAAATAGGGGTATCCATTTAACATTTAGATCTTACCACCCCTCCCTCCTAGGGGCTTAAAGTAACAAGATTGACAATATACGCAAAAGATGTCCTCCTCGAAATAAAAATTGACGAATCCGAGCGATTTTCCACATTTTCATTTTGAAACAGGAAAATCGAGGTGGGAAGTTTTCAAATGAACACCCTATATACAGAGAGCGGCAAATAGTTCCCAACATATAAATAATTTTAATAACAAAGTACCGAAAAACCGTTTTTTAAGACCGACCAGAAAATATACACTTTCTGGACAATTTTTCGTCCAGAAAATAACGGTTTATCGATCAAGACCGGGAAACGGACGTGAGGGACCGGCAAAACATTTTTCCGGTCCCTGTTTTTTCATTTTTCCAATCGCTCTTTGATAATACAATCTACCTTGATTTCGTTACTATGATAACAACATCTCGATGTATTGTCGAGTGACAGTTCGTTGATTTTTAATTTGTTGTTTATGTCAAACCTGTTTCGCGAAGTATCCGACAAATTTTGGAAGCAGGAAGGAAAGCAGCTTACGATATATTGCCAGTAAAATCAAAAGCCCGTTACGAGAAGTCATACGACGCATTTAAAAATGGGTGTCGAGAAAAAAAAACAGAAAAATGTCAAAGAAGAAGTCCTTTTGGCATATTTTGCTGAAAAGGCCCAAAAACTGGCTTCATCAACATTATGGAGCTTTATTCTTTTATCTGGTTTTAGTATTGTTAATCACTTTGTTATATAAAATAAAATAAAATAAAATAAAATAAAATAAAGAATTAAATGTCTATCGAAGTGTCGGTTTAAAAAAAAATATTGTACGTCACGCAACCGAAAATTAGTGTTGTGCAGGTCTCTCTAAGCTTCCAGGAATTATTTAAATAACAGGTCACAAAAAACAAAAATATCAAAAACATATTCAAATAAAAAAATAAATAATAAGTATAAGAGTTCCTCAAGGAAGTATACTAGGTCCAATATTATTTATTTTATACATCAACGATATGCCATTAGTTTTAAAAATGTGTAAGTTACAAATGTTTGCTGATGACACATTGATTTACATTAATGTTCTAAATATTTTTGGTGGTCTAAGTACTCTAAATTCTAAGATAAAAATACTATTAAATTGGCTAAAAGTAAATAAATTAAAATTAAATATTTCAAAAACTAAATGTATGGTTATGGGTAATAATTTAAATTGTCAAAATATAAATGTTGTAATTGATGGTGAAAAATTGGAATTAGTAAACAGTTTTAAATATTTAGGGATACTTAATCATTGATTCAAAATTAAATTTTTTAAATTATTTTGAAAGTATCATATCGAAGATTGCCAGAAAGGTATTTTATTTTAAAAGAATCAGTTCTAATTTAATTTTGTTTTCTAAAAAAAACTGTATTTAATACTATTATATTACTACATTTTCTTTATCGTTCTTCCATTTTATATTGTGCTAGTGAGGAAATATTTGATAAATTACAAATTTTACAAAATAAGGCAATGCGGATTATTTTAAATTGTGACAAATATACAAAATTTAATTTTATTTAGATTGGTTGAATGTCAGAAATTAAATTTTTTTATTTAGTTTGTATCTTTATACATAAAATTAAAAATAATTTATTGCCTGATTGTTTAAAAAATGTTTGTTCTTTTAATTATGACCATCATAATTATAAAACAAGAACTAATCAAAAATTTTATGTGGATAGAGTGTCTAAAACATTACCTTATAAGTCTATTTTTCATAAAGGTTTGATAGAATATAATAATTTGGAAAATTCTATTAAATCTCAAATATCATTAAAACTATTTAAAAAAATACTTTAAAATTACATTTATTTAAAAAACAAAATGAAACGTGATATTTGATACAATTTGCAAAATGTTTAACATTTCTGTCTGTTTTTGTTAAAAGAAGGTTGCGTTTTAAAATGAAAAATTAATCTATAAAAATGTTGTTAAAACAATGTATATTAAAAAATATTTAATTGTAGCATTTTGCTAAATAAAACATGTTACTACTACTACTAACCAGTATCAGCTGTTAATGTCACATGTGGATGTAAACTGTCGAAAACTTTGTTTTTAGAGAAAGTTGACTCTAGTGAAAAGCCTATTGAGTGAATATTAAATAGACACTTTGTTTTACCAAAACTGTTGTTATGGAAATTTTCTTACATAGAGAAGTAAAACCCCATTTTCTATTTTCACCCCTTGTTCGCGATTAATATTTAACTAGAAAATGTGTTGTGTGTGAAAGTGTTTTAAATTATTGTGTTTTAAATGGTATTTTAACCCCTTTCTTAGCGCCGTGAATGTATAAATTTCATTTAAATGACGCTTATTCTCAATTTATGGAATTTATTAGGTAAATATCTTTATAATTGCCGTATTAAATTTAATTTAACTTTACTAGTAGAAGTGGTGCGTGCACGTTATAAAAGTGACGCATTAAGAAAATTACACTTTATGAAAGTGACAATGTAGGTAGGTACTGGTGGTAACAAACTCGCACTGTAGATAGATTCAAGAATATTAATGCTTGTGCCCTTGTACCCCTTTCAGCTCAAAACATTTTAATTCGACATACTGTATAGTTGAATTTACATAAACCTTTAACGCCGTGACATTTCAGTTCTGTCATACTTGTCAAATACTGCAGCAACTCACAAAATATAAATTTCTAATGGCTAAATTTAATTAGTATAATTGTCCTGCACACAAAGTAAGTATATCTTGTATTATTTCATACGATTAAAAAGAGATAGAAATAAAAAGAGTTGGCCGAACAATTCCAGAAAAGAAAAAGAAAAAACACTGACCAATCTTAGCTGTATAAGAAATTTAGTAAGTTGGTGAAATCTAAAGTAACTAGACAATGACAAGTCTTGACATTTGGCATTAAAACTTTATGTGAATTTAACTATACCATGCGAGCAAAAATTATTTGCATCAAAGAGGGCTTGGATTAAAAAACATAGGGCTTGGTTTAGATCAAAATGATAAGGGGACGATATATCTAACCAAATCTAGGTTAAAATTTTGTCAAATTCATATTATGACATGATATGCCAAACTAATGGGTAGGTAATAAAATAAGTAGACAAATACAAATTTATTTTTGTTGTTTACAAAATTAACAAAGTAAGAATAGGTATAATGAAAGAAAATGAAAAATAATTACATAAATAATTGCTGAAATTGGCCACCAAGCATACATTCACACGTCTCTTCATATTTTCGAAAGTGTTGACCAGCATCTCTGGAGAAATGTTACCACATTCTTGGATAATCCTTTCTTGTAATTGATCTAAATTTGCAACTGGAGTTTTAAAAACAGTGTTCTTTAAATACTCCACATGCGTGTATTCTGAGAATTCACATAACCGGAGAAGTGGAACCAGGCTAAATCATTTCTTTCCAATAAATTTTGGGTAAACCATTGAGAGTAATTCCTGGAATACTTGCGCACTTTATAAGGAAATAAATTTAGCTGCTTCTTAAGAATAGTCCTGCATGTTCCATAAGATCTTCCCACTTCTTGGGACATGCGTCTTATACAATTTGTTGGCGTATTTCGCATTATTTCACGAACCTTTGCAACAAGTTCTTCCTGCTCCTTTTTTGTGTTGTATATAACCTGTTTCCCTAAACACAGCCACGGTTCTTTTCAGGCAATGATAAAAATCCCCAGCAATAAAAGCAACGTTAGGAAAATGTTCGTGAAAATCGTCCATGCACAAACCCGGATTGTATTGAGACTCACCATTTACTCTAACCCCGTTTCGAAAATACGCTTCAACCATGAATGTTTTGTGCTGTTTCGTAAAGCCCATTGTGTGAATTGCTGAAGAAATTGGAAAAATTAGCGATGAATCAAATTACTTGTAACGACTGACAAAGATGACGGAATAACTGATTGATTGTTAATTCGGGTAGTTACTGACACCCAACAGGTATTAAGCTCTACGGCTAAGCATTACGTCCTTAGATGCAAGGCCCTCTTTGATGCAAATAATTTTTTCTCGCACGGTATATCCACTTTAACAAATTTCCAATACTGTTTAATTCCATTTCCCCCCCCCCTCTGGACCCCTTTCCCAAGACGCCCTTTTTGACCGATTGCCCTTTGCGACCTTTTAATGAGCAGACTTAAAGCTAATTGGGCCACTTTCATGCAGATTGGATATGTTTCTCCAGTTAGGCTCTCATCAAAGAAGAATGATACCATTACCCTATTTTTAACAATGCCCACACATACATGGACCTTTTTATTATACTGGGTGTGATTTTCTAAGAACCAGTGAAGATCTTTTTGTTCCCGGTATCTGTAGTTTGGTCTATTACCCTGACCATTTAAAGAAAACGTAGCTTCATCTAAAAAATAAATTTTTTGGACAATTATCTGTTAGCACAATTATTATTTCACAAAATCGCCCTCGCCTATCAGGACCATCGTCCAACAACTCTTTTGTCTTGTATCTATAATAACGGCAATTCTGACGATTAGCATGAATGTGAAGTGTAAAGGTGCACTTATCAAAAAACAAAACATGTTCTAATTGTATCGCATTGTTATCTAATATTGTCATCATTTGTTCACAAAAATACGTTATCCTATCAAAATCGTCTTCCATGAGCTCATGACTAGGTATCATTTTATAGGGATACATTTTATTTTCTTGTAATGTTCGAATAATCGATGAATGGCTATCATCGAACATTGGGGCTATTTTTCGACTAAGAGTATGTGGGTTTTCCTCAAACTCAAGTATAATATCTAATTTGGTATTATCACCCAGCTAACATTTCAGGTCTGGCCCAATGCTGGCCAAATACCCTGTTGCCAGAATGGCCATTACGTCAAAGTATTGGCAAACGGTGATGGGCCAGTACGAATGGTACACACCGGCCAGCATGTGGGCTGATACAGGCCAGCCGTGATGGCAAGGTAATGGCTACCTTGCTACCGACCGAAACCTTTATGGCCAATAGATTCTTTGCCAGTACAGTTCTGGTGACGAAACTGTACTGACCCGAACCCTATATACAGGACTGTCAAAGTGAAACTCGTATACCCTAAATGTTTTAAATATATATTTATTAGCAAATACATTTTGCATTTACAATAGGTAAGATTGTGAATAGAAGTCATATACTACCGTTCAAAGCATCCCCGACCGCAACAAAAACGAAAATAGAATACAATAAAGTTAGAAAAAATCCTAAAAAATGTTTAATGATTACGTCGAACGATGGATTTTACAAAAAGTGTTATCAGTCCATGGTCCACTATCAGCCTGCAGTGTCTGCACAAACAAATACACTTTTCGCTCACTTTCAATCACTTGAATCACAAAATTTGTCTGTACGCTTACGCCAAGACGCTATATCACATCAAAATGGCCGAACTCGAACCTCGAACGATGAGTTTCGAGAAGGCCGGGAGGCAGGACAACGCTGCCAACTTTTGAGTTTGTTTTCCGTTCTAAAAATATTAATTTTAGCATGGGATCGGATAATAGATAATCAAACCTTGAAACATTAACAAAGTAAATTAATTACAATAATATATAATTTTTAATTACAAAATATATTTGCCATCTATAGAAGTTGAATACAAAAGCTATCGATAGACTGAATAAATGTCAATGTAGCTATGTAAAAATGGCTCAAACGGCAACGTTGCGAACTTTCTTTCATAGGACCGACCAATAGGAATTAGGCTATTTATCACGTGCAATAAGGAAGTTTTGGAAGAATTGGGCCATTACCAAGCCGGTAGCAACTAAATGTTTTGCATGACGTCATGCTGTTAATAGACAAACTATAAAATTGTAAAACATTTTAAAGAAATAGTGTGTGCCACAAGTAAATGTGGACTTGTCAAGTTGTCATTTAAACCGTATTTGTGATTGTGTAAAAATTTATGTATGCGCGTTTTTACAGACACCTGGCAAATGACTTTTTCTCATCGCATTCCGTTACTACCGTTACAATACAATGAGACCAATGCTGGCCTAGCATCGCGATTTCGTCATCATATGGCCGGTATCGAAATGTCAATGTGCCAGCAACCACCTTAATTATTGTGACTTTGGCCAATATATGCTGCCAGTGTAATAAAGTTGAAATGCCGGCATTGGTATGCCAAATCGCTATGGTGGCCTGCACCTTGCCACTGTTGCCAGTACTGGGCCAAAGGATGGCCATTGGTTCATTGTTTGCTGGGCACTTATTGCATTGGCAGCTATTTTTTTTATCTGCTTTACAAGTCCAAGCTGGCGAAACTGCTTTTCTATTTTACTAATTTTACCTTCAGTTATAGGCAGCAAATTTGGACATTTTTTATGAAATAAGCGAGCAACTTACATTTGTGTCCGTGTTTTATCTCCATAACCAATCATCTGTAGAATTGTAATTTTGTGCATTTCTATTAAATAAACCATTTTTCTGATATGCGTTAACGAAATTCAAACGACTATAACACTGACAACTACTGTCATACTGACAGACAACAATTTGCTAAGGTCAGGAGTTTTAAACAAAAGTAAACAATAGTATATTAAAGTACACGTTTCATAGGAAGCGGTTTTAGCGCACGCGTCTATTTTAAAAAACGAGCCACGAAGTGGCGAGTTTTTTAATTGACACGTGCGCTAAAACGCCTTATGAACCACGTGCTTTATACTATTTTTTCTATAAAAAATACATATTTAAAAAGAAAATAAATCCTTCAAATTTTTATGTCTAAATTTTATGTTGGTAATACTATTTTTTATCATAGTAACCTCTGGACAACAAAAATTATTTTGCGAACTGTCATTTTTTGATTTATTGACCCATTTTCACCACTAGATTCTAAAGTTATTTTAGCGATATGAGATTTGATATTGGACGGAATACGTTGTGTGATCCTTGTACATTCGGTACATATACAGAGCCTTCGGAAATTCGGGCGATTTTGCTAATTTTTTTTTAATTTCAAAAGACGTGATTTTACGTCAATTTTTCAATTTCAATGTTACCAACATCAAATAAAGAAAAAACGCGTATCGAAATAGCTTCATTATGAACTTCATTTCAAGTTCATATTGAACTTATTATGAACGTCAAATAGAAAAAACTATTTATACCTTTCTTTTATTTCATATAAAAAAAGAAAGGCTAAAATGCAATAAATCTGAAAACACTACTTATTATTTCCGAAACAGTTGAAGATAGGTATAACATAAAATATGTCTAAAATTTTCTGAAGATTCCAAAAATTGGATAATACACAGGGTGTTGCATTTAAAATAAGAAAGTTGGTATTGGCCACTGTTACATGACACACCCTGTATAAAAAGTTTATATTCAAAAATATGCGCAGCCAGAAATACCAATCGACGTGTCCGAGCGATTTTTAAAGACATGCCCCATGTATTTATTATCGAATTTATTCCATTTGGCTGATACACACTGTATTTGGTAATAAACAGTCCTTATTTATTTACTCTACAAGCTACTGCGTGGAGACAATACACCCAAATAATTTGATGCTCAACAAATATGTACTTGTATTCCGCCATTCTCCGTTCATTTAATGGACAACATCGGGAATATTAATGGCGAATGGCATTAAACTTTGTACCGTTCGACCTACATCTCGTAAATCGAGGGTCATCTCAAGCGAATCTCGAAATCAAGCTCCGGGTAAACACGAAGTAAATATATTGTATCTTAGGGGGGTTGGTTAAATATAAGACAATGAGGGTGTAAGGAAATTGAAATGTAGGGATCCAAATGGTTGGTGTTATCTTTGTTATGATAGCTTGGAATAATATAGTATAAATACACTAACTGGCTGGCTAACTCTAAGTTACAGTGACAATTTATGTGAGTGTAAGAGAGTAAAGTATTTTTCAACCTAAATGGTATCGATTTATTGAACTACCAGTTTAATCCCATTGATATACATAATTAACAAGCAAATACACTACAGGGTAGGACTTTAGATATTTAATTCGTTATTAACACTTCCTAAGAAACACAAAGACTGAAACATGTTATCGCAAGCACAAGATAGTTTAATATTACCTGAAATTATAATCCTACCCTGGCCGACAGTTTATTTGCATTTTTATGACCGAGCTCTTGCAAAACGTCCCAGGTAGTTAAACGGAGTCAACCATTTATTGTGAAAAATACTTTACATAATATGTTTCGATGTCTGCAATACCGACAACAGATGATGCAGTGTAAAACAGATAAAAATGCATGCAAGAGGTTCAATATTCAGCATTCACTTCAATAATTCAGTAATATTTGGAACTTCGTTTGGGTTGTACGTTGTACCGCGTATTTTCGAATTATTTAATAATAATAATAATAATAATAATAATAATAATAATAATAATAATAATAAAAATAATAATAATAATAAATTATTTATTTAAGGGAATACTTTCATATTAAAGCAATATCCAGTGAGATGCACCGTGCTGTGGTGAGAGCGGACAAAAAGGATACACCCCTAAAGTTGTCAGAAACAGATTACCACCCTACTGAAGAGACTTCTACTCCGGATCAACAATTAGAACAATGGAGAAGCAAACCACTCCACGGTAGATACTTAGCTGGAATAGAGAATGAACATATTGACGGGAGTGCATCTACAACATAACTCAGAACTGGTAATTTGTTTTTGGAAACGGAAGGCTTCATCGCTGCTATCCAGGACCAAGTCATTGCGATAAAGGTTAATAGAAGAAATATCCTAAAGGAACAACAGGACAGTGTCAAATGCCGAATATGCAACCAGAAGGATGAAATGCTAGACCACATAGTTGCTGGATGTTCAGTGCTTGCACCGAAAGCATACCTAGACAGGCATAATAGAGTCGGAAAAATTATCCACCAAAGTCTACGGAAAAAGTACCTAGGTCTCACAGAACACACACCATATTATCAATACGAGCCGCCCCCAGTATGTGAGAGCGATGACATGCGACTCTACTGGAACAGAAAAATAATCACAGACCGAACAATAACAAACAACATTCCCGACCTAGTACTTACCTTCAAGGCTGAAAAGAAAACACTTATTGTTGATTTTGCCGTTCCCCTTCCAACCAACATCGAGAAAACTTACTCTGAAAAGATAAATAAATACTTACCCTTGAGCGATGAGATACGCCAAATGTGGAACATGGGGACAGTGGCGATAGTACCGATAGTCATCGGCTCGACTGGTGAAATACCCAAAACAATTAATAAGAGTTTAGGTTAACTTGGTTTAGATGTAGATTTATACTTACCCATGCAAAAGTCTGTGTTGTTAGACACGTGCAGCATAGTCCGTAGGGTTTTAGGCGAAACTTAACTTTACGTGGTTTACAACCACACCAACGAGCAGGCCATCTTGTCACTGACCGATGTGCTCTAGCTCTAAACCCAGGGTAGAAACCTGTGAAACAGATATTATAAATAAATATCGTAGAAAGGAGAAATTTAAAAAAATTGGTTCAAATGTTTAGAAGATGATAATAGTGTCCGCGAAAATAATTAAAAGAAAAAAATATATCGGCATATTTTCTTAAAGGTAACTATTAAGGATTTACCCGTACATGGAGGCGCATAATACCGGCTTCAAAATTTTTTTATCGATGGTATTGTCTCAATTCATTTATTTTTACTTTATATTTAAGTTTTTTTAAACTTTGCCTGTCATATAAAGCCTGTCTTATTTCGCACAACCCATCATTAGTATTGGACTTTATAATCTATGGACGAATTTTACCACCTCAGTAAACCATGTTGCATCATAGATAATCATACGCAATGTTTAACGACAAGAATAATATCACACTAGAAGCTATTTAAATTTTTGAGAATTACAATACTCATTTTTAGTGGCAAGTATATGCTTTATTAACCGTAGCAAGCAAATAGTATTATGATTAATGTCAAGTTTCGTTACAACTCCCAATAGAACTTGATAATTACTGTGAGTATTCAGAGCAATAATGGCTATAAACCATTCTATGGTAGCAATAACTTCTATTTCCTATTGGCTAAATACCCGTGATATTATCACTACACAACGGTCTAGCAATTTTCGTTGTCTTACAGTATAAAAGCGCGTTGCCATCACATATAGTATTAAACAGTTGTATAAAGAGTATGTGAATTCTTATAAGGAATTGGAGGCTTTTTTCTTAGTGTGATTTCGTAGAAATGTTATTTTTGGTTTATTTTATCTTCTTCACTATTTTTTTTTGTTAAGTTTTTAAAAGTCACCTTGTAGTATGTGTGGCCTTAATGAGAGCCAGGGTGCATGGTAGGTATCTGAAACATAATTCAAAAAGTACCTACACTTTCTTAAAAATAAATGAGGCAACATTTACGAAGTATGAAGCCTACACAAAAATATCAAGTTTTCAATAGAACACGAGAGTGACGATTCTATCAATTTTCTTAATTTAAATGTTAAGAGAGAAAATGATAAACACGTTTTCCATAAACCATCCCATACTGATACTGTCATACACAACTCTTCTTACTACCTTATACAACACAAATTAGCTTCTTTTCACAGTATGATCTATAGACTAGTAACTCTCCCTCTAAATAAAATCAATTTTCAAAAAGAACGAAACATTATTAAACAAATAGCAGTTAATAACGGATATAAATTAAATCTAATTGACCAAATCCTAAAAGGATAACTTACAAAAAGGCTATTGACTTGGTTTTTCCTAGAAGCAAAAACTCTGACCAATTTAAACTACAACCTAGCAAAGTAATTGACAATTTTCTTAACAAACTTGATATAAATTTGTGTTACAAAACTAATAATTCTTTAAGTAAATTTATAAAAAACAATAAAAGTAAAAGCGATAAAAACAAAAAATCAGGCGTCTATACATTAAAATGCAAAGATTGTCCTAAAACATACATTGGCCAACAGTTTTCTAAAAAATAAGACAGACTCAAACTATGCTAACCATTTCCTTGATTATCAACATAATTTCGATCCTTCCTTTAAAATCTTACATACAGAAAACAAAGTCTTAAAACTGAATTTGTTAGAATCTATGTAAATAAATAAACTTAAAAATACAGACCTGTAACTTAATGATCAAATTAGATTCAAATAATTATTCACCTTTGTTAAATTTATTCTGTTGGCCATAAGATGAAAAGAAAAGATGTAAATAAAACAGTGGAAGGGTTACAATAGCGGGAAAACCCGACAGAGGGTTTAAACCTTAAATTAAATTAAAATCTTAAGTTTCTGTAGTACCTACTTAGTACTTAAGATTTTGTAAATTACCCATGTTAATTTTTAAACCCTCTGTTGGATTTTCCCGCTATTGTAACCCTTTCACTGTTTTATTGGGAGTTTGCATTTTAGGCACCAAGGCAATAAATGGACTAATTCAACATGCATTTTGGGCACCGACCCAAAAGGTCCTCATTACAAAAATTGCATTTTGGGCACCGAGCCTCTTATTTTATATAAGCTTATTATTCATTTGTCATTATTATAATTTTGGGTAGGTTAATAGGTAAATAATACATAACTATTTTAAAGCATGCGAAAATATGTTTATTATTGTATAATGATTACATTAATTGTACAAAATATCTTAATCTAAATATCTTATTTATTGACATAACAATGGAATGACAAACATTGCATAAAGTGTAGCCTATTGATTTCCTTATTTTGGTATTTAATAATCATTGATTCAATAAATTTCTGTCTTTTTTAACTTTCATGTCATGGATTTGTATAGGTTTTTGAAGACTTTGAATTTTAATATATGTGTCGGTTTGAAACTCTTTCAGTTTTTCAACAAAAACGAATTGGTTAGGATGTTCAGCATATATGGAGTTGTTAAAATTACTGTGAAAAGACTCACAAGCATTTGTTGTACGAGTGATGGTAGATGAATGTTCTGCCCTGATAATAGGTGGAAAAAGTGACTCTTCAGAAATATAAGTATCTACTAAATAGTCGGCATATTTCACAACTCGGGGGTCTTGGGGCATATTTTCAGACAATTCAAGAGCAAAACACTCACCTACTTCAGTCGGATCGAGATACATAAGTGCAAAAGTCAATTTTAACCACTTGCCTATTTCATGCTTGTATTCCGGTACCAAACCACAAGTTTGAATTTTTCGGTACCATGCCTGAGACAAGTGAAACCTACAACCAACAATTTTAGCATTAGGCCAAGTGTTGAATATAGCAAGGTGTATGGCTTTCTTAAAATCTACAACTACCTCTATAATATTTAAATCAATTCGTTTTGACAAACACGCGCCTATGACTGGTTGAAATAGTTCTGTGTATATTTCCGCGCTCTTACTTGGAAGCAAACAATAAATAAGCGGTATGTATCTTCCATTTACAAAACCATGTATAGTGAAAAATTGGCAGAAGAACTTTGTACAGTACCTAAAAGTACCATCTATGTAAATGCGTGACACGTCTTTAAGAATGTTGATATTTGTATCACAAGAAAAAATTATGATGTTATCTCTTTCGTTATTAATTAGTACGAAATTCTCATTTTGCGCCGTAACTACATTCAAAGTAGATAAAGCTATAATGTACCTCTTTCATGTTCTTCGGCAAAGTTGGTAGTGTTCGTCGGCGGCTATTGTACATATTGTGTCTTATGTATTGGACATCCCTTGTCGTTAAGTTACTCGGAAGGTCCCTTTGTAACTCCTAGCGTATTATCTTCATAGGTTTTTCCGCAAGGTCTTCTGTAGCTTTCTTTTTGCAAGCAGCACTTACTTGTCATGTTAGGCTTGCCAAATTTGCCTCGTGGTTGTGCTCTCCTGGATGTTTAGTTATTACGATGTCGTTTGATGACCCGAGGGTATGTACCGTTGCTTTGCACTGCCGATTAGTACACCTCCAAAACTTTTCGCTCGTTGACTTTATGTCTTTAGTAAAACTAAATTTAAAATTATCAAACACTAACACTGGTTTTCCTCTATTACTGGAAATTATTTTGGTTTCCATTGCAACTATACACGATACGCGCTATAACAAATCTCAATAACCAAAGAATAATAAAATGTGTTTCATTTTTGCAGGGGGGCTTTATATAGGTTACATGAGAACAATATCATTACTTATTCTGGGTATCTAAACTCATTATACATTATGTTTTAAGAATTATAAATATTTAACAATGGGGAAGGGTTGTTAATTAATCGTAATTAAATCTTTGGTGCCCAAATTGCAATTTTCATAATCCCTCGAAACTGACCGCAAAGGGTACCTACCTGTTTGGTGCCCGATTTGCATGCGCCCGTTTTATTTACATCTTCAATAATTTTATTTTATTGCACCCCAATTTTTATTCTTCACCTTTATTAAAACATTGTCATCGGACGAAGCTACAGTGTTACCGAAACATGTCATTTTTCTAGTAAATATAATGGAAATCTACAAGTTCAACTTTGTTTTATTGTATTCCATAATACTATAGTTACCAAGTAACTCATATAAATATCATACTCAAGCAACAGATGTAAATAAAAACCAAAATAAATAATTACCGTAGGTACTTTTTAGTAACAAATACAATCTTTTTACGCAGCCGGCGCCGGGCTACTTTTACTGGGTTTAATATACAAAGAAAGTAATTATCATCAATTACAAAAACTTTTTGTAGTGAAAATGCCAACATGCTATTCTAACCTAAAAAATTTACCCGACCATGTTTCCTTTGAGTGGGTTTCCTAATAATACACAAATACCCCAACAACGGCATATTGTATCAATCTAACCTCTTTAAGAATATACTTGAAAGCCAATATCCTTTACAAGGACCTCTTATCCGTACATAAAAAACTACTTTGCGGTGACATGTTTGCCCAATTTTTTCGAACCCAGGCATTATACACTTGAAAACGTATTTTCTTCGTTTAAAAAGGATTTTTTTTATATAATTACATCAACAAAACGACTAATAATCATCTAGAATGTTTGGTAGACACCCACACAACAAAATTGTGTTAGGTGCCGTAAAATGGGGTGAATAGGATCAGCGGGGTAAATAGGATTGAAAGTTACCTTCAAATTTCAAAAATCTGTAATAATTGTAATTTTAAAGTGTAGGTCATTTCAATGTACAGATTTTAATTAAGTTTTGTTAAAAGAAATTTTTATGACATTAAACTTAAAATAACTTGGGCACATCGCAGGCTGAATACCATAACCTAAAACGTCAAATTTAGCGGTTAAACTGTTGTCATATTATCTTTGCTTTTATCTTACAAACTTCATATCTCTACAACTCTGCAGCACTTATAAAATTTAGGTAATATTATTTTTAGTACTCTTTTATATTACTTAAGATAAATTTGTGTGCAAAATTCTATACACCCCGCGGTTGTTTAAATGCGATACAGTCAATAAATCAATCAATGATCTTATTGACACCGCCTGCGGGGTGAATAGGATTTGTGCACAAAAAAAATATATATATATACAACAGGGTACACCCTGTATAAAAAATTATACCACCATTTAAAAGTACCAACCTTAACTCATGTTTTAAGCTATTGAGAAATTTATTCAGGCAGATAGTTTTCAAGTTACAAGCTTTCAAAGTGGAAAATTGATCCTGTTCACACCATTTTACGGTATACAGTGTCCGCAAGAAAGTTCAATCGCATCAAATGGGATTTTTCTTTATTATTAGGTAGGTATAGGTAAAAATTGAAAATGCAGTTAGTTTTTACTTACCTAAAAACCAAAAATGACGTATACTGAAGCAGCTGCACGACTTGCGTTACCTGTCAAATTTGACATTTTTAATAATATAGGTTCAAAAATGCCATTATTTATCAAAATATCGAAAAACTTTATTCGAGGCATTTTTAGCCTCTGTACGAAAATGTTCCCAGTCTAATAACATTTTTATTTTTTGCCAGGTTCTTGAAATTTTTGATCAACCCTCGTAGATTAACTTTTATACATCGATGCAAAACCATTTGCATTTACTTCATTTGTAATCTTAATGCAATTCTATGTAAAATTTTTGTTTCCAATTATTTATTTTGATTCAAAAACTGAAATTGTAATTGATCAGAATGTAATGTTTGATGCATAGTTTATCTAATTACATCAGTTCTGCCAAAACCGACGTTTCTCATTTTTCTTAAGTTAGTAAACAGATGTACAAAAAGAAAATATTAGGAATATCTGTGGAAATTAATATCTGTGGTCCGGCACTTGTACCGGTTTTGAGAGCACTCTTGCAAAATTTTCTGTTTTTACAGAATAACCCCTTTACGACTGACCTTTTCTAAGGTACCGTACTGGGACGCAAGATGTCGCACCGGGTTCTATAATTCCCGTCGATAATCGATCCTGACAAGTGATTTGTCTTTGAGCCCTGTTCCCTGTTTCCTTCTGCCAAACAGAGCCTCACTGATGAGCCGTAATAACGGCGAAACGCGTCTGGGGATGGGTTTGGCAGAAGGAAACAGACAAAACTCTTTTGAATAAATATTACGAAGCTTTCGTTGAAATTTTACTTAATTAAAAATGTGAAAATTTCGTACAGAGGCTAAAAATGCCTAAATAAACAACTTTCTCTAATAAAGTTTTTCGATATTTTGATAAATAAGGGCATTTTTGAACCAATTTTATTAAAAATGTCAAATTTGACAGGTAACGCAAGTCGTGCAGCTGCTTCAGTATACGTCATTTTTGGTTTTTAGGTAAGCAAAAACTAACTGCTTTTTTAATTTTTACCTATACCTAATAATAAAAAAAAAAATCCAATTTGATGCGGACTTTCTTGCGGACACTGTATAACAAAAAGTGATAATATAAAAAGAGTTTTAAAAATGTTGTCGAATTGGTATTGCAAAACTTATTTTGGTAAGTCACATTTTTCTAAGATCGTAGCATGTCGTGGATGTCACTTATAATTTCTGTTATACTGTTGAAAATTGGTGTATTTTACATCAAGAGCAGATACACTGAGGAAAATGATCTAATGCAACAGGTTTGCTAAAACATAGTTTGTATTGATGGCTTATTTTTTATTAACCCCTATGAAATAAATTGCTAGTGTATAAAACCCGCTTTAGTGTTAGGTATATCAATTCAAAAACTGCTAGAACAGTATTACCTACTTTTAATACAGCAATTTTGTTAAGAAATAAATTGTATCTTCTCAATACGACGCATTTTGTTTCCAGTGAAGCGCTTTCTCTCCGATTAAGAAAGCAGAACAGCGTCCCCAAAAACGAATTGTATCCACAATATATTGGTGGGGGTTCGTAGCGATCGGCAATCGCCGCGCGCCGTAGTATTAGTTTTAACGTATTTTTTGCGCAGGTCAATTCGTTGTTCGGAGTCTTCTAGCTGTCATGTCTGAATTCGAATTTTATTGATCATCAATACCTGGTTCAATTAATTGATTTTTACTTTGTATTGCATTTTTTTTAAACTTTGCATGTCAGGTAAAGCAATAGAGCATTCTTATTTTGCACAACCCATCATTGGTATTGGACTTTATAATCTATGGACGAATTTAACCATCTCAGTTAATCATGTTGCATAATAGATATATGTAATGTTAAACGACAAGAACAATATTACACTAGAAGCTATTCAAATTTGTGAGAACAACAGTACTGATTTTAAGTGGTAAATATATGCTTTATTAACCGTAGCAAGCAAATATAATTATGATTAATGACAACTTTCATTACAACTGCCAGTCGTAATTAAAACAGTATATAAAACCAGATTACACCCCCAATAGAACTTGATAATTACTGTGAGTATTCAGAGCTATAATGGCTATAAATCATTCTATGGTAGCATTAACTCCTATTTCCTATTGGCTAAATTACCGTGATATTATCACTACATAACGGTCTAGCAATTTTCGTTGTCTTACAGTAGGAAAGCGCGTTGCTGTCACTTATTATAGTATTAAACAGTTGTTTAAAGAGTATGTATATTTTTAAAAGGAATATAAGGTTTTTTTCTCAGTGTACTAGCTACTCGTTCGCCATTTAGTTTTTTGATCAATATTTCGTTACTTCTTCGTTATATACAAAAATCGGCCAAATACCCATCTTTGGAATACAGTTACCAACAGTTTTACGTTAATCAGCTGTTGATGTCATCTGTGGTTGTCAACTGTCGAACTTTGGCGTTTCATCGTTAATTGAACTCATAACACAGCTTGCATGACTTAGTATTACAAAATAATGTAATAACTGTTGTAAAGCAATCAAATTATAACAGATGACATTTTTGCTATTCATTTAATTTAAAATTCATTTACGATTCTATATTCACTCTTTAATGCCTTAAAGCACGGACTATATAATGTCTGTTCAATGACCGCTGACCGTTACGTCATATTCTCCATATTTGCGGTACGTCGTAAATTAATTCAGTCAGTTTGACTGACAGGTGGTAAAGGTTATGATTTTTCTTAGGCTTGATCTACATAAAGACGGATGCATGTGAACACGTAAAATACGAGTGCGTTTTAAGGGAAATTGAGAGGTGCCGTTATATATTCTTAAATTCTCTTAAAATTTTACTCGTTTTTGGGTTTTTGCTCTATTAAAAAACGTCTGTTTGATACAGTACATTTACGCCATTTAAATTTAAATTTTTTTAAACAGTCCGTTAATGAACAAGTGTATCTGTCAACACCATCAATGATTTTAAGGTTTAGTTGTATTGAGTGAATGGTAACGTGTCCACCTGCTCTATACATCCCATAAAAATGCTCTCTTATAATATGTTCATGAATTGTGTGAATTTGTCGACCAGGGGATGACAAAATAGCCACAATATTGCGATTTTTAAAATCTACATCCTTCTCTATCCACATTGCCTTAACTTGATAATTTTTTAAACACTAAAAGCATCCTAAAGCATCAGAAACTCTCTAAAACAAATAGGTATTTATAAAAACTTTGCCATATCTTTTTCATGTTTATTATTTATGTTTTCACAATTTCTGCTTTATTATATCTACTTAACGTAAACTGCGTTAAAGGGTAAAACAGTCTTTTCGGCATCACTTTCTCTTTGAAAATAATGAAATAATTTTAAAATTAATGCTTGTTCTTTTTCACAATACCGTGACATTTTTGAAATAATGTTGATTAAACATATCACCATCAAAAATGACAATATAAATTTTTGATTGCTAAAATTATACGACATTCATTATTGACGCAAATTTACTAACTCAATTAGTTAACGAATGTTTGAAAGACAAGCACTAGTCGTGACGTAACGGTCAGCGGTCATTGGACAGACTTTAGATGATTATATTCTGTGTTGAAGTAAGCAATGATAATGTTATCTATGATATTATTTGTACGCTCCTTCCTGCATTTAATCACAGTTGAAAATACACAAACCAACAGTTTAGTTGGATAATTTAGAGGTTTGGTCAAGTTGACCCTTCGTGATCTAGATGCAAGTCTGAGTTCAAAGTTTAATACCGCTCGCCATAAATATTCTGCAGACGTCTATCAGGCAAACACAGAATAGACAAATATTTATTACCAGCAGAGTAAACGCAAGTTCGTGTCCTACGTAGGGAGTATATAAACATAAACATAAACATAGTAATCTTTTGTGAGAAATGTTGAGGTTTGCTTTATTAGTATAGCTATTTATCTAAGTGATAGGGTAGTCGTTAGTTAGGAATAAACTAGAAAAATATTGGGTTTAGCAGCAAATGATAGAGTACTCTTTAAAGTTGGTCCAAGATTTCGGAAATGTTTATTTCCATCTTCAGGAATAACTTAATTGATATTGTTCATGAAGTTCTTAATTGATAAAGTGGACATTAAGTAGGTGGCTAGGAGATCAAGCCAGTATATAAATAATATAAGGACATTTAGAAAATAATTTTAACAGGTAACCTGTTTAGTCCTTATATTATTTATATACTGGTTTGATCTCCAAGCCACCTACTTAATGTCCACTTCATCAATTAAGAACTTCATGAACAATCTCAATTAAGTTATCCCTGAAGATGGAAATAAACAGTTCCGAAAGCTTGGACCAACTTTAACGAGTAGGTACTTTTTTATTTGCTGCTAAACCCAATATTTGCCTAGGCTGTTTATCTATATCGGTAAGAAAATTATATTTATTTACAGTTTCGTGTGCAAATGATACAGTTGAATTTGTATGAGAAATCAAACATTATTCTGATCCAGAACTTCACTAAGGGATGGGGGGGGCACATGACCTAAATGGTTAGTGAATAAAATAATACAAAAAAAAGTTACTCCAAAGCAAGTGCACATATTTATTAGGCAAGAGAGAACTTCCAAATAATATATCGATGCTTGAAAGGCAAAAGGTCTTATGCGACACATTTCGTGAAATTTATATCTCCCCTCTGGTTCACTAAGGGCGGATGTCACAATTTTGAGAAAATAGCATTAATATAATTTTCCACTAAACCGAAGTCGCTCTATACAATGGACTAAAGCTCTATGTCCTAAAGTTAATAGTTTTTAAGATAGTAATTATATTAAGCTAGTTGTCCACTTCTGCTTTGGAGTACTAACGGCCTATGTGACAAAGTTTGGACAACCGTCTTTATCGCCCAGCACCCGTTAGACCGAAGTCGCACATACGTCTTTTGTGAAAGCTGCCAACATTGGACATGTGGCTTCTGTCAGTCAACTGTGTACTGAAAAACCTGTAAAATTTCAACAAACTGTGATTAATTTACTTGGGTTGACACTGTTTTTGCCATTTTAATTCAACAATGGAGGGTAAAAATAAAAAAAATGTTTCGTCAATATCGCACTTCAAGTATAAACTTGACAGCTGTCAAAATTTGACAGGAGGATTTTTTGCGTATTTTTTTCGTATTTCTTGGGTCTGGTACTACCCGCTATTTTTTTTGACAAATATAGAAAATTCCCAAATTTGACATTTTGACAGGTATTCTATATACAGCTTGTCAATAAGATTTTGACAGATCTGAGATATACGTTTTGTAGTATACCGTTACCGTAGCCACCATACCGAATTTCGTCAAAATCGGATAAACTATAAGGAAGCTAGAGCGAAAGAAAATTTTGACAAATAATTTATACACGAGCTGCAGCTCGCACGGTACATACGATTGTTACGAAACTTTTTTTTCCATTTATCGTTTCAAAACAAAGCTCTGTACGTCGTCCGATTTAAAAAATTTTTTTTTAAAAAAGGTGTGAAATTTTGACAGTGGAATTTTTTGCTTATTTTTTCCGAAATCTCCGCCCTAAAAGGAATACACCTATAATTTTTTGAATTTTTTTTAAGACCACTTTTTTGCCCGTTTCAGCTCGCTCGCGTAATTTTTATGGTAATTTTTTATTTAAAAAATTTATTTTCGTTTAATTTAGGTACGTTCACAAAATTTAGAGCTTGCAATATGTTCAATGGACTTTCCAGTTTATATTTGAAAATGTAATAATTCTAAAATAATTATAATAACAGCAAAATCTAAAAACAAAGTCAAATTATTAAAGTTCTTAGCTCTCCCGTAAAATACATTTTTTTGACATCCGCACTTAGTGAATCAAAGGGGAGATATATAAACGTCACTAAAATTTTTTTGTTTTTCCGCGTTGAATAAGCGAAGTTTTAGCTTGACTATGATATTTTTGTCGCTTGAGTCAACCGAAAAATAATAAATTACAAGCCACTTTTTCCTACCAAGCGCCAAAATAAAGGATAATTTGAAACAACTGTCGTTTAGATTATTTGGGAAAACAATTAAATCTTATTTGAACCAATTTGCTATTCAATTTATTTTTAATATTGGTCGTTATCCTGTTTTGCTACAAAAGAAAACAAGCAAGTATTGTCGCTTAAGCTCTTTTACGAGAATGTTAAAACATTGAAACCTATTAGCCTATATTTACTAATCAGGTGGTTAAAACGTTTTAACTAATCATTTGTATTTAAAAGTAAGGTGATTAAACCGTTTTACCAAAATGCAACATTTAATGTATTGTTTGTTTTTACCAAAATGTAACAAGCAAATGGTTTCAAAATCAGAGGCTGGTGGAGAACTCACCATGCCGTAACAGTTCTAACTTCGGCCGTTTTATTAATGTGGTCCGATAACAACGTGTTCAATGATTTTAGAGGGCAGTTCTTTAGTCACTGTTTGTTCCAATCGTTGGTACAGTACCTCCTGTTCAAGTATCAAAGCGGGGCAAAGGCGTTTGAAAAAAGGACAGCATGGACTTGACTATAGAAGGTTTCCAATATTGGATGTGACAAGGGTTGGTCCCTTTTCTGTTGTTGTCGTACTTTTACCAGCTCTACAACGCCTATGTTCTCTATCGGCTCTACATTACCCATCCCGAGTCTTCATGGCTTGTTCTAGTGGTCTCTATATTAATGCTAACATTTTTCTTAAGAAATTCCATAACTACTCTGAAGGTGATACCGAATGAAATTAAAAATAGGTTGGTGAAATACAAGGTCCATGACAAGGAGACTGGTAGGTGTTGTTGGTGAAGCCGAACCAAAGGACCGACAACAAACGTGATTAATTTTATTGTAAACAAATTGTTGTGGTATGAAGTGTTGAAATGTAATAAAATTTATATATTTTTGCTAATTTTTTGGTCCTAATATTCTTTTTTGGAAAAAAATATTAATTTTTTCCGGTTATTCCATTGACGCTTATAGTTTATTTATACTTTCCTAATGTCATACCTAAATAAATATTAACTCAATCTAACACACATGGACATTTACTTACAGCGGTATGCATTGCTCGTCCATAATCCAATCTACTAGAAACAATAACTATCAAAAAAGCCATAAAAACAATTGTAATGTTGTTAATAATCAAACCAAAATACCTTCAGGTGATTCCCTAATTCTTAATAGCACACTTATTTAGGACTAAATATGTATCTGTACCTTTAAAAATTAGGAAAATCCACAGTGGACCATTCAATCGTCTCAACCGTTGTAATGTCACGTATAATTTGGTATCTTCTTGTACTCCTTTGACAATGACCCGTAAGGGCCGAAACACGTGTCGGGAAACTGATCAAATTTGTGAAACATACCTAACAAGTAGTTATTATTTTTTCTTCCTGTGCAATACTTTTATTGTCATAATTTTGAATGATTTTTCAGTGTCTATTGCAGATAAGGATTGTGCTTATAATGTAAGTACATGTTATAGGTTTAAGAAGAAAAAGATAGGTACTTTGTTGTATTACAAATTTGATATCGCATTGGATAAAAAGGATGAAACTAGTTTCAAGTTTAATTAAAAAGTTGGAAGCAATAAACAACAGAAAGAATATTTATCGGCAGCGTGTTGGCATTGATATTGGATTTTATATCCTTCACAGCAATTTATAGCCCGAATGCAAGGGCAATACGGTAATGCTCGTGTTTAATGGTATTTTTTATAACTATACTTTTGAATTTAAGAGTTTTTTTTTATAAATTTTTAGATATTAAAGGTTTGTAAAATATTAAAATTTTGATGCTGGTATGCACCATTGATATGCTTCTCGAGTTGGCAATGTTTTGAACTCAAGTGGCAATCTTTATGGCATCATCAATAACAATTTGCTATAATATAGGTTTGAGACGTCGTAAAATGCCAGTGAAAATTTACATTTTATTTTGCTGATATTTTTTTTTCTTTATCACAATGCTTTACAGCCACAAAGTACAATAGTTGTTATTAGAAAATCACAAAAAATTTCATTACACAAATTAAAGGATAGCAAATGGTCTATTAAATATATTTTACACTAGCAACTGATAACAACAGTTTATGTAACCAGGGACATAAAACACCAGAATAAACAGACAACAAGCTCTAATTAATTAAAGTACATTGCAACAGCAGACCACAATTTTCTTTAATGGACGACCACACCTAGTTCTATGCCATTTCGCGGCCAATAATACTTAATGTGCAGAAACCATCCTCTTAATTGATATAAAAGTGTACTCTCTCTCGTTTATTACAATGCGATTGTCTTTTGGGACTAATGGAATAGCATCATAAAGGGGTTACGACAAAAAATTCTATATGCTCGTCATGGAAAGAGTTTTAGGAATAAATCTCGGAACCATAATATGGTTGACCGGTAGCCTGGTAAGGCTAGAGCTACCGTATTCGACCGTGGCGACCCGGGTTCCAGGTCCAGAGCGGGTACGATTAGTATACCCAAAAATCTTAGAAGAAATAATGCAGAATGGAGTTTGCTTGCTGCGTTAAGTAATAAATACCGCACACATATTAAAGCGGATAATCCTGCTCTTTAGGGAACTGACGACTCAACTATTGCCCATTCTTGGTTCGGATCCCATGTCAAAAACCTTGGGTGCCGTCTGGCTGATATTACCCATACGTTAAACAATATGCCAACCAGCTTTCAATCAACCAACCAACTAGCTTTCAACCAACCAATCAATCAAGGGCTGTCCACTGGACATTTTGATAAAGGTATTGAAAGAAATATAATTAATTATCGGGAAGATGGCTAGATTTAAACTTCCGCTACTTAGAAAATTACATTTTCATCTCATTTCATCGAGCCGTGCGAACAAACTTAACGTTTATTTGCGCAAGGAAAGGGGTGTACGGGTCTAAAGGTACAGTTGACCACATTTAAGTTCGTACACTCCACCCACACATAACTCAATTACAACAAAATTGGGTAAAACGAGTTTCTCACCTTGCTGCGTATACCTGGATAGAACACCAGCTATACCTAGCTGTAAATTATTGTATGTACGATGTTTTACCATAAGTAATAATAGTTATTTCTAAATATTTTTGTGTTTAAATTACAGCCGCGAAATAAGAAAATTATAAAATACTTCCTGGAAAACTACAAAAGTATAAAGCCAAAAAGGGTAAATTAATTAACAAACAAGAAACAAAATACCAATATTTAATTGCTGCGCCATTGGATTCTAATACTAATGGTTTTCTTCTGGACATTGACAGAATAATACTTCTGGTGTAATCCGGAGCTAGATCTTCCCAAATTTCTTTTATTTTATCAAATAACTGTGGTTTAAAATTTATTTTGTACATTTTTTTACCATTAATCCCAAAACATTTTCAATTGGATTTAAATCAGGACTTCTTGAGCACCAAGACAGACATGTTACGTTATTTTGTCTAAACCAGTTTCCTATATTTCTGGCAGTATGCACAGGGCAGTTATCCTGCTAAAATATAAAGTAATTTTCTTCAAAAACTATCGCGGCAAAAGGAAAAAAAATTTTTTTCCAAATCTGAAGATATATTACTGTTTAGTGTTTTACCAATATTCCAGCATACACCTGCACCGTTAACACTTAGGTATCCATGCCCACACATTAACGGAGGAGCATCCACTGGTTTGGTTTTTTTTGAGTATACTTCTCATCATATCGGGAATTTGGTGGTCTATATACTCGAATCCTTCCATTATATGTAGACTGAAAAGTTTACTAATCGGAAAAGATAAAATTTTGCCAAAAAAAATCATTTTCTGGTAAATTTTGCATAACAAACCCAATTCTTTGTTCCTTATCACTATTTTTTAAAAACGGTTTGGATGCAGCTGCTCGATTTATTAATTCGGAACATTGTCTTACTCGGCGTTGCGCAGTTCTAGATGAAGCAGGGAATCCTGTTATGTGCATAGCGGATACTGCAGTTTCAAATGGATTTTGCCTTAAATACTCCACCAAATTTCGGTCTTCTTCATTTGATGATTTTCTATTATTTAAACCAGACTCAAAAGATCTTTCAATTGTTTGAGGTTAACGCCATTCTTTTACAATTCCTTGAATAGTACTTCTAGGTACTCTAAAATGATCAGCTATTTTTCCATAACACCACCCTATTTCTACTAAACATATTATTCTTGCTTTTTCAATAATACTTAAATGAGACATTTTTAAATCAAATAAGATTATGACAATACTTTTGACAGATAGCATGATAACAATTAACACGTTATGAAGGTAATAAATGTAAAAAACTCGCATTTGCAGTATCTCAGCTAAGTGTACGAAATTATCTGTCGTCAACTGTATATATTTATGAAATAAATACATCGGACTTAATTAAACCAGCTCTGTTAGTCACCAACATTGAGTCTTCTTCATAACATAATATGAAGCTGGACATTTTAAAATTAACCTTCTGTTATAAATTTTATCGTGTCGCAGTGCAAAGACTTTCAGCTGAAAAAGTGATCTTGGGAGTTGATAATTTTCTGTTGAAAAATGAACTTTTTCCGCGAAAAACCGCGTGGCGCTGGTTTTTAATTTTGCTTTCTTTCTTACAGGTCAGCAACGCCCTGATGTAGCTAACTGGGAAATATTCTAATTGCCACTTTAGTTTGCGTACTCACCATTTTAAGGAAAAATAATTATTAGGAGAAACGTTTTCAACTAAAATATTTATAAAGTCAAATGTTACTAGACGAGTTATTTTTTATTAGTATCAGCTTGTTTTACAGTATACAGGTTTTTATTATTAGATACCATTACCATTTTTTTTTTAATTTAAGATCGAGCACAAGCACTATAGGAAAAATCTTTTAAGGCGCTCTGGGAGCGGTGCGTGTGCGAAGAAAGCGATTCACGTTTTTCTTGAATCGTTGGAGGTTATATTCGGTTGGAAACACGGTCTCAGAAAGGCCGTTCCACAAAGATGACGTCCTCCAAATGAAAGAGTTCTGAAACAATGATGTTCGGGGTGTACTAAGTTGAACCACATAGGGATGGGCGGCAGTGTTTCGTCGTGTGTTTCTGCTATGCATTATTCTAGGTGGAATCGAGCGGGCAATATCTGTCGAACACTTGCCATGGAAATATCTGTAGAAGAGAGTCAAATCACCAACCTGTCTTCGATGTTTTAAGCTGTCGAAGTTCTTAGTCAGCTCGTGGTCGCCGATTAGACGAACGGCTCTCCTTCGGTGCAGAAATACGAGAGCAGTATTCCAGTGATGGTCTAATCTGGACTTTATAGAGTGTCAAAAGTTGTTGAGATGTATACAACTTTTTGGTACGGAAAAGTATACCGAGCTTCTGAGAAGCTGCCCTGGCGATTGCCACAACGTGATTATGCCAAGACATATTTCCTCCCACGTTGACACCCAGCAAATTAATAGACGAAGTCAGTGGAATTGCGTGTCCTGCCATAACGATATCGGGTTCTGCAATGTTAACCTTCTTAGAGAAAACTGCTGCCTGGGTTTTTTGAGCGTTAAATTCGACTTGGTTACTGTCACCCCAAGACAACATTTCTTCCAGGTCTTTATTGAGGCGTGATACCTCATGTTGTCTGCGAAGATGTGCGTCAGCAGCCGATGATTGAGATTTCAAAGTAAAAGATGAGATAAGTGTGCTGTCGTCAGCAAACCTATATATTGGATTTTCTGTTTTCGCTAGAAGGTCGTTAATGTACAGTAAGAAGAGAGTGGGGGATAATATGGACCCTTGAGGAACACCAGCATTGATGGTATTTTATTTATTTATCGTATGGCAATATACATGTCTTCTCTAAATATAACATAATCAAATTTTAATATCTAGGCTTTCAATCCAAGTAACAGCCGATGGAGCGGCCCTCAAGAAGTCTGTTGCTGTGCAGTGGCTTTGTCGATCATCGCACTCATAGGCCAGGTGGTGGATGGTTTGACGTTCACCGCAGTCGCAGGTGTTGCTATCGGATTTACCCCATTTGTGTAGGGAATCCGCACATACGCCGCATCCCGTACGTACACGGTTTAACGAGCACCATATTTTTCTCGGTAGGGTACATCCTGGGACTGGTTCATTTGTGTGGAGAACGTTATGGATGTCTGGAGGTGCTACATTTTGCCATGTTTGCAACCATTCGTGATCAAGATTGAAGTTTCTTGCGGTTAGGTCTATGGCCGTTTGAATTGGGGGTTTTCTGGAGCGTAGCCTGTGGCCGAGTTGGGCGATGTCTGCGTGGATTTGAAGTAGAGGATTGTTTTGTATCTTTCTATATTCTCTACAAAGTGCTTCTGAGCGACGTAGGTGAGATGGAGGTATATTGCAGAGGGTCGGCAGCCAGAACGTAGGTGTACATTTGATAGTACCACTGATATTTCTTAAAGAGTTATTGAGTTGGGTATCTACCAGTTTAGAGTGAGGACTATTCAGCCATACAGGCGCACAGTATTCAGCCGTGGAGTATACAAGTCCAAGGACAGAACTACGAAGCGTTTCTGCTGAGGCACCCCAGCTGGTGCCGCTTAATTTGTAGATGATATTGTTTCTAGTCTTCAACTTAGCAGCTACATTTGTTAGGTGGGCTTTGAAGAAGAGTGTGCGGTCTAGGGTTATGCCCAAGTACTTCGGGTGTTTATTGTGCTTAAGGCGGGTTCCGTTAAATTCGACATTCAGTTCGGTGTTAGCCATTTTATTATTAAGATGGAAGCATGATGTCTCAGTTTTGGTTACGCTAGGTTTGAGTCTCCAGTTGATGAAGAAGTTGTTCATGGCCTTTAGGTCCTCGTTTAAGACGCTTTCTGCAGCCATTAGATTTTTGTGTCTATAGCCAAGGGCCATATCATCGGCGTAATTGAACTTTTTGGAACGGGTTTTGGGTAGATCTGACACATATAGGTTAAACAATAGCGGGGCAAGAACGGATCCCTGTGGTAAGCCGTTGTTAAGTACTCTCTTCTTGCTTGAGTGTTCGCCCATATGAACTTGGAAGGTGCGGTTGCTGAGCATGTTTTCGATGAGTCTTGTTATTGTTTTGCACCTGGTGGTTTTTAAGAGCTTGTACACTAGGCCCTGCATTGATGGTGAAGGTGTCTGAGAGAAACCCGTCAATCGCCACTTGCAGAGAACGGTCCTTGAGGAAGCTAGACAACCATGAACAAAATCAACCGGGCATACCATAAGAACGCAGTTTACTTAGGAGCCCCTCGTGCCAGACACGGTTAAAGGCTTTAGAGATGTCCAGTGCAATAGCCCGGGACTCCCCATGATGTTCGATTGCGTTACTCCAAAGATTAGTGACATAGGCTAGAAGGTCTCCTGTTGATCTGGACTTACGAAAACCATACTGATGGTCGCTGATAATTTTAAGGCCTTCTAGGTATTTTAGAAGTTGTTGGTTAATAGCTTTCTCCATCACCTTTGATATAACTGAAAGCAATGCGACTGGTCGATAGTTGTTTGGCAGGGTTTTCTTGCCTTTCTTTGGTATAGGCTGGACTCGCACCTTTTTCCAGCAAGATGGAAATATTCGTTTTTTGTAGGATAGGTTAAAAAATCTACAAAATACTGGCGTAAGTTCATCGGCGCATTTCTTGAGCACTATGATAGGAATTTCATCTGGACCAGAAGCTTTTTTGGCATCAAGCCCCTTCAGAATTCGTTTGACAGGACGCTGACGGAATACGATATCAGTCATTTCCGATCGAACTGCTGGAATGTTCGGGGGTGTTTTTCCCTGAAAGTCCACCGTGGAGTGTGAAGCAAATAGTTCTGCGAGTAAGTTCGCTTTATCGTCAGCCGTGATTGCTATTGTGCCGCCAGAACGTGTTAGCGGTGGAATATTTGATTTGGTAAAATTTTGACTGACGGCCTTAGCGACTGACCAAAAGGACCTCGATCCGTTAGGAGTGGCGAGAAGTTTATTTTTGATCCTTATGTTATGAGCCTCTGTGCCATGTGACTATTATAAACGCATCCTTCTGAAACGATTTTCAAAAGTGTTTCTAAAGTTAAAATCTGGCAGTTCTGGCACAACAATGTCAGTGTTATAATATTATAGTTTGCGATTATATTATTGCCTATATGGAAACAGTGAAAATAAAGCTAGATTGTTGTAAATGACAACGGCATTATTTTAAAATAATCATGCCGAAAACAAAACTTGCAATGTTCCAGGGGGCAAATTAAATTACCATAGCTCCTTAAAACAGGGTCAGAAATTGCACAAGAAGAAAAAAAAAAGAAAAAAAAAATCTTGTTATCTGCCACAAATTTAATCAGTTTCCTGATCAGAAGGTACAATTCTATCTTCTTGCACTCCTTTGACAATGACCCGCAAGGGTCGAAACACGTGAAAAAAGGTCAGAAATTTATGATTTATAGAAAAGAAGATTGTTAAAAGCAATTCCCAGAGACAATTAGGCACCATCAAAATACTATGTTGTTTACTTCCTACATTTTGCTGAAAGTGGCATAACATTATACTTAAGTCGCGATGACGATTATCATTTATCAACCATTTGGACAAAACTATAAAGTTATAGAAAAAAGGTTCATTTTTTTTTGTCCTTGTTTCTATTGTTTTTCGGCAACGTATCAGACACAAACTACATTTTTAAAAATACTTATTTTATAAAGTTACCTTATACAGGGTCAAAAACAAATAAACTTTGCATCACATGCGACCAAATTTTATAAGCCCAATTTTGATTTTTTAGAAAAACACACATTTAATATGGCGATACTTTAAAGAAAATGTATCTGAAATAAAGCCTTGTCAAAACTATGAAGTTTTATGTAGGTTGCGTTGTGTCAAAATTATCTTATGCAGCTGAAATTTTGCATGTGGGCTAGAAACTGCATTTAAAAACTGTTTCTAATAACTTTTTTCGATATTTTTAGAAATAAACCCCCTTTTGAATTATATTTCGGAAAAAATTAAAATTTGACAGATAATGCGAATCACGTGACTACTATTTTTTTGCTTAATTTTCATCTCGATCCAAGCAGAACTTGATGCCAAAGTAAAATTTTGAATAAAGCTATTAATAAGAAATAATCCCATATGATGCGGACTTTACTGGTGACACTGTATAATATATGTATATATATTTATTAAAATATTTGAATTTTACAACGCTTCGCAATTTTAGTTATTGCAAAAATTCTAAATTTTACTTGAATATTTGCATGAACGCAATCAAACTCTGTGAGTGCCATCGAACGAAGAATAGAGGTCGGATAGAGCCAAGAAGAGCACTTGGCAGAGTTGCAGAATCTCTTGAGTATATTTTATTTGTAAATAAGTTTATGGGAATTTGCGAACGTCGAGGATTTTCAGATTAGAGTACTTTTAATTTTAAAATAGCGTCCCTTAATCTGATTTAAAATAGGTGTGCCTATACAGGATGTGATGGATCTTTTCAGTGTAATATCGGGGGTTCCACATGTCCCCCACTTAGGCCCTCTTCTATTTATTTTATTTTTTAATGACGTTGCCTCTCTGCTATGATATTGACAAGGTATTCTCTTGGTGTGTATGTAACAAAATGTTAAATGAAGTATGTAACAAAATGTTGTAAAAAATGTCAGTATCCAGTAATCCATCAGGGTAATATCGGGGGATCAAGCTGGTCAATTTGCGGGTGCGTCATTGCCTCTACCCATCCATATATTTGAATACTGCTCGTTCAAATAATTAATTACGTATGAAAAATATGGAGGAGCACCGTCATGCATAAACCACATAGCATATGCCGAAGATTTAGTTTTACTCATGTCTGGCAAATATTTAAATACCATCATCGATCTAACAGAAACAGCGCTGCACAATAGTACTTTAGTGCTGAAAGAAAAAGCAAAGTATCTAGGATTGATACTCGACTCCAAGCTTAACTGGGCCATGAACTTACAAGAACGAGTCAAAAAGGCGTCAGTTGCGTTCTATGCCTGCCAAAAAAGCTATTGGTAAGAAGTGGAAATTGAAACCCCACATAGTACACTGGATTTATACAGCCATTGTAAGACCTATAATAACCTACGGGGTCCTGGTCTGGTGGACTGCTTTGGAAAAAGCAATACACATGAAGAAACTAACGAAGGTACAACGGGCAGCTTGTGAAGGAGTGGCTGGTGCCCTTCACTCAGCACCGACGGCGGCACTGAAAGTGATGCTGCATCTGATACCCGTGGATATTTACGGAAAAAGTGTGGCTGCAAAAAGTGCTCTGCGACTGAAAGAGTCGAAATGCTGGACCAGTACCAACTACGGACACAGCAGCATACTAAGGATATATCCTGGCCAAAATTTGCGAGAGCTGACCGATTACACTGTTTCGCTGCCAGACTTTGGAAGGGGCTTTTCTATGCTCATTCCGAGTAGGGAAGAGTGGGAAGGCAATCAAGTAACAATAAAGGCGGATCACTCGATCTTTACAGACGGGTTAAAAATGAACGTCGGGGTGGAGCTGGTATCTTCTCCGAGAGCATGCTAATACAGAGATCGTATAGACTCCCTGATTACTGCAGCATTTTCCAGGCAGTAATGTTTGCAGTGGATAAAGCAGTCAATACCCTGCGGGATCACCCTGGCTTGAGAGGACCTGCGTCTATAGCTATCTATATAGACAGTGAAGCAGCCATAAAGGCAATTTGATCCAGCAGTACTAAGTCAAAATTAGTAAAGCGCTGACACAACAATCTCTGCACACTTGGTGCTCAACATCAAATCACCTTGTGTTGGGTTCCTGGACACAGCAATATATATATATGGCAACGAGACTGCTGATGCGCTCGCCAGGGACGGCGCAGCTAAACAACTTGCGCAAAGCAGATGGACAGAGCTTACAACTTGTAGCATCTCCAGGCAATTGTGGCCCCTACTTGATAACAGGAAAACCGCAGCGCTATTACAGCACAGTCGGAAGGACCTAAGAAACATCACTGCCGTAGTCACCGGACATTGCCTGTTCGGTAGACACGCTGAACGTATGCAAATATCAACTAACGACTTCTGTAGAAGTTGCAGAGATAAAGAAGAGGGGAAAAGTATTTAGCATTTCTTGTGTGAATGCCCCGGCCTCGCGAGAAGAAGTTTCAATGCCCTGGGCGAACCATTCTTTAATGATCTGGAGGAACTGAGCAGCCTGCAACTGGGTCGACTTACTAAGTTTATTAACAGCAGTGGCTGGTTTAAATGAGCTGTCAAGATTCGTCTACGATCGCGTTAACCATCAGGAAGCTGATGCGAATAGGTTCCGCGGAACATGTGTGGTACTACAACGGCCCTTATTGGACTACGTTTGACTGTTTGAACAATGCCAGAGGTCTGCTGATGCTGGTTCTTGGATAAACCGGCAGAAAGCTAGACGTGGTTCGACATCATGAGGTAAAATATCTTCTACCCGTTGAACATGGAATGGATGCAATAGTTGTTCTCTGGTCTCCCTATTAACAATATTTTTCGTACCCCTAGCTCTAAGCCTAGAGTAGCTGCCCAAATTAATTCTTGCCACGTATACATTTTTTTGGTAAAAGACGTTGTAGAATAAGAATGTTTATTTAAAAGTAGTATTTTATAAATTCCGCCATTTAAACCATAATAAATTCCCAATACCCTTATTGTTTCTATACTCGTATGCGAACCAACGCAAGCCAACAAATAAATACAAAGTACATCAACAGAATAAATATTGCTTTAATGAGGAACAGTTATCGAGATTTGTGTTAATCGTAATTTAACTGGAACACTGCACATTCGAATACCGGGCCATATAAACATAATATTTTGGCATTATACCAAAAATTGAATTGAATATTTGCATCATTTATGAGAGACGAGTTATAGCTAAAACTTTTAAATATATTAATTTTTAAAAAAACCCTTCATAAATTTTCTCTCCTGCAAAGTTTAAAATTATCGACACGTCGACTTTTTTTGGCACGCTTCAAATGGCAGCAAAATTAGGCTCAACACTTTAAATTGGGCAAACCAGGATTAAACAGCTGTTTTAAACAGATCCATTTAATCACGTACAATTACCACTTAAAAGCTAATTACGTTACAGCGGCTGTAGTTTAAATATGCTCTCGAGGCGCATACACATATAGTAAAAAAAAAACAGTTTAACATGGACATACGTTGTATCTGTTTACATTTATATTTCTGCTGGTCATAGGGAGCGGAAGTATACCTAGAAAATACTGATACTCGTGAGAGCTACCCAATGGGAAACCCGGTTGGGAAATATAGAAGGGGACGGTATGGACCAATGATCTGCTACCTGTAGATGAAGCAATAACAAATGAGCATATTGACAAAATCGTATTCCATTCTGAAGTAACTCCTGTTCCCAATTGCGCCCCTCCACTTTGTTTGCCAAACTTAAAAGTAGGT
The DNA here is from genome assembly GCA_963969555.1 of Polydrusus pterygomalis. Taxonomy (NCBI): domain Eukaryota; kingdom Metazoa; phylum Arthropoda; class Insecta; order Coleoptera; family Curculionidae; genus Polydrusus; species Polydrusus pterygomalis. The sequence continues at coordinate 18,259,662 of OZ018383.1, forward strand.
ATTAACACAATAATGATAGTAATAATACTTGACGTCCTTTAATGAGAACAAATAATTTACAATTTCAAAAATAAAAATAATATTTCATAGTATATTTCATATAATATTCGATAGGTACCCAAAGTTTAGTATTAATTAATTAGTAGCCAAAGCGCTATTCTTTCACTTAACTATTAATTTACCTATATATAAATTACGGCTATAATAATATTTTAAAAGTAATAATGACAACACTTATTTAGTAATTTAACATATTCATTCCTTAAGCCGTATATCAACAGGTTTTACCTTTTTCTAAAAGAGAAACAAATATGACACTATGGTAAATTTAAATCTTTGTCTTAGACATTTCCCTTAAAAATTATGCAGTTTGGCAACGCAGAAGTGTTTGCGTTTCAATTGGTCCGGGGAGATTTTATTCATAATTTCATTGACGTTTGGTAGTTGTTTGAATGTCTCTTTTCTGCATGTGTAAAATAATCTATGAAATATATTTTTATTATAAGCTTTCCTGCCAATCCTTTACTTGGATAATATGTAAGTTAGTCCCTGTAATAAACTATACTTAGTTACTTGAGAATAAAGATATATAATATGATTATTATTATTTTTATATGCTAGTTTTATTTCGATGTGTTACTTTTATAGAAATATGTAACCGTATTGGTAGTGTGTAAATATTAATTTTATAGCTTTTAATATTAGACCAACATTTTTTACAAATCACCGTGTTGGTTGAAAACATAACTTCTAATTTTTAATAGATTGATTATTTACAGGAATGCTAATGCACTTACTTACCATTATTTTAAGATTGTTTTTCTGCATAAAAATAATAAATTACCAGTCAAACATTTTGAAAACAAATTCATAACAAAAAAAGTTTATAATGACAAGTGACCGCTAGAGAAATTAGTAATCAGGCTTCTAATGTCAATGAGCATTTTGACACTTGAATGATCACATTTCAGAAAACCGTGGTCCGAAATTAACCTTTTTTTCTGTTATCAATACCATTTTCGGGCCATACCCATAGTCCATCATTGCAAGTCAATGGGTACTTTCCATTTGCTCCTTTTAAACAGCTAAGCAATATCTTTGCTGAGCTAAAGGAACTTCGCGAACAACTTCGTATAGTTCGTATGGGAAATAGAGAGGGGCATCTTTGACCGCGGCAAGGCGAAAGAAAAAATCTTTGTTGTGCTTTTCTTCGCTATTTAAAAGTAACCTAAAAGGAACTTGGCTTTTGTAAACTTATTTCTTTTAAATTTCAATAAGACCTTAAGAACCGTGTTTTAAGTAGTGTAATTATTTTTTAGGTCAGTTCAGTTCACCAAATACTTAATGTTAAATTTATAGCTATCCAAAGTTTTCCTTATAATAATTATTACAAACAGTAATTAACTTACATTAAATTTTTACTGCTCCGCGGACCCTTTTTTCAATCATACATTAAATTTTACTGTGCTACAAGCCCTTTTTTTTACAAAAGTTAAAAAACATTTTATTTCAGATTGGATAATTATATTTTATTGTGAACCCTGAAGCGACACGCCGCTGTGACCATGTGATAGTGAATAGTAACGAGGTAAAATTCTAACGGGACCAACGTAATCCCCACTGCTGGCCCCCTCGAGGCTCTTTACCTCCTCTCTCCTACAAACGATTTTGTCAGCAAATTTAAATAGGGTTTATGAATGGCGTGTGGCATCTATATGTAGCAGATCATTGGTTTGGACAGCAAGGCCTTAAAAGCAATCAGTTTATTTGTCCATTCAGTCTTCTCCGCTAGTACGTGGATGCCCTGATATTAATGATAAAAGAACAGATACAACTGCATAATTGCCAAAAACAATTTAATCCATACCAGAGGATGTGTAAATAATCCACAAAGGTTGCTGAGACGCTAATTAAGCACTGGGCAGGGTGAATTTTGTCTTCAGAAAAAAACTTGGCTACATGGAACCTGCAAAACTAGATCCCATCTCGTTATCGATCCGAACCGAATCCTGTCATTCTCACTCAGCGTACTTACCGACCAGTACACATCCGATTTATCATTGCAGAACGTGAAACAATAAAGATTTCTTACCTTGAAAGGTAAAAAGAACATCAACAATTTGTCATTTCCGCTTATTTAAATGGAGATTTTTAAAAAGCTTTAACGGTCGCCATTTTGAAATAGCTTGACAGAATGGCGCCAAAATTTATGAGCATACTGTACAAGATATTAGCTTTCAAATGATGTATTACAAGCTGTGTGTTTCCGTTTAAGAAAAGATCGATGTCGTCATATTTTTGACAAATGTCTATAAAAAAAAACAGACGAATAACGACAAAATGTGAGCATATACAAAACTAAATTAACGTGTCCGAGCGTTTTTCCCAAAAGTTACAGCTTAAGGCTATATTAATTTTATTCCGAACTTTTGGGCTGCGCCTTTTGTATCTTCCAGCTTTCGGAAGTTTCCTCAACTACTACAATTACGTTTTTTTCTAATTATATTAACTACTTCATCTGTATAATCAGTTTTCACCTTATTTAATCGTTGGAACCGTGGGGAGTAGTGTATGGCATTTGATATAGGAATAGTTTTCACAAGTATATAGGTACGTAGGAATAATTAATAATTTAGCTGTAATAGGGTAAACATTACACTAAAACATGAATGTTAAAAATAATTGCATGTTCTTAGCAACACACGAACAACAGGCGATAATACTTTGATTTACTTCCTTTGTTGTTTCATTCATAAACTTGACTAATGGCCGTTGTATTAGATCAAAGATGTTGGACAATGCCATGGCTGTAGTCCGGTATATTTTATAATAGTATGTAAAAATATAACGGCAGAATAATTGATGCTGTTCGAGAAATATGAGCTTATTAAAATTAAGTGTCACTCCCTAGACTATTTCAAAAGTAGTTACAGCCCAATTTGGTGTAATAATCCAGCTATGCCGAAAATTGCTCCAATTACTTCTATAACTATAAACCAGCTGGTCGGATGCGGTTTTTGCGGTTCGCATATGCTAATTGGGGGGTTGTAAATTCTGTTTCGCCGCCCAAATGCAGCAGCCAGTCGTAACCTCAGCCATGCGTGGGATTAATTCACAATTCGCACTGTTATGCGTATTGCAATATCGTAACCGACCAGGACCAGACCAAAAAGAAATTTCTGTTTTTCAAACGCTGGGATTGGAAGTTTGAAACTATGCAGCGGGAATCCACGTTAGTAAAAAAAAATGTAGGTAATTTGACGTAAAAATTACAGCAGTAAATAAATGCATGTAAAATTATTATTGCGGAAGGAAAATCCCGGATCACCTGAATTTTACCTAAAAGTTGTCGTGGACATGAAAATAAATCTTGAATAGATTTTAAATACGTAAAATACATATTTATTTTTATTAAATAAACAGATTAAATAACTTACAAAGAGCAAGATTGACTATTTGGAGAGGGTCGTGCATTAAAGACCATATTTGAAGAAATCGGTTAACCAAAAATTACAAGATTTAAAACAAAAATGATAAAACACTAAAGATGCCAAGTAGAATTACTGAAAGTTGATAGAAGAAGATATCAAATGAACAAGATAATAACTTGGTATCTTTTTTGGAGAATTATGCATTTCAAACGGCCGTGGAGGCGCACCAAAGTTTCTTCGTTAAGTGAAGAAATTGTGCTGCTGTTAAGAAACCATTATTAACTACTCTTATGTAAAAGAGTAGAGGGTAGGATGTAGGATTTGCTTTGCAACATTTACAAGAAGGTTTCGAGTATTGGGAATATGTTATTTTTACGGATAAAAAGACCTTTCAATCTTCTTACAGTTGGCGGATAAGAGTTTATCAACCTCCAAACACCAGATTTAAAGAAAAACACTCACAAAGGATGAAAATAGGATATACGACTTCAAGAGGGCTTGACCTTTGTCATCGCATCAATGGAAGAATTACAGCGGTAGTCTATATAGATTTCTTAGAAAATGTTATGCTGCCTTCAGTAAACAATATCTACCATCAGACACCTACCCTGTTCACACTGCAAGGAAGGAGGGTTTTGGATTAGATGCAAGAAAACAATATTCCTTTACTAGGTTAGGTTAGGTTAAAAGTGAGTGGGTTACAGCTAACCCTCCACTGCGAACATGCGATCTGTTGTGGCTCACACCTTGTTTATATTTCCCCCAATAAATCTAACTTTTTAATAAAGTTAATGATGGTATTGGGAGAGACATTTTTCATGTCATCCGGCATCAGAGTCATCTCGCCGAATAGGGCGAATCTGATTCTTCCTGCTGCGCGGCAGGCGCACATTACGTGTTCTGCTGTTTCTGCATCTTCCATGCAGAGCTGGCATTTATCAGTTGGGGCTATTCCAATTTTATACATATGGTGCCGCAATCCCACTAGTGCTTTAAGGCATGATCTGTTGAGCTCTGGTAGTTTGTCAGTTAGTTGTTGATTTATATGGCTGTATATAAATGCTTTTGAGTGTGTTAGACCTGGTAAATTTAACCAGTGTCTTTCCCATTTGCTTTTTGCTTCGGCTAGTATTGTTTTCCTGGCCGTAGCATCAGATATACCTATTACCGGCTCGGGTTCTGTGAATTTTGTGCTGCACCTCTCTTAGCGAGCTTGTCGGCAGCTTTATTACCCTCCAGGCCCATGTGCCCCGGTATCCATATTAGGGTTATTCGTTATTCAAGCTTAGTTCGGATAGTGTTTCGTGACAGCTCCACACCGTTTTTGAGGTACACCATCTCGATTCAAGAGCTTTTAATGCAGCTTGACTGTCGGAGAATATCTTGATTGATCTATGTGCTTACCGTCGGTCTATCAGCAGTCTTGCACACATTTCAATTGCATGAACCTCTGCTTGAAATATGGTTGTAATAGTTCCCAGGCTGATATTTATTTCTATTTTTGAGTTTTTGCCATATATTCCGGCTCCAATACCTTCTTTAGTTTGGGAGCCGTCTGTAAATATTCCAAATTCCGCCTTTAGCAAGTCAGCACTGTTCTTGACCCATTCCTCCCTTCTTGGGTGAATGATATTATTATCTATATATATATCATATTCATATATCATATCATATATATGATAGGCGACTTTACTACCTTGGCCATTAAGAATCCCAATCCCATTAAAAATGTATGGGGTTTTATCGTAAAAGAAATTTAAAAAAAAATGGTTTCCATTCAGAAAATAGTGATGGCTTGTGGAACAAAATTGTAGAAATATGAAACAACTTCAATCAGCAGCATGCTCAATGCCGCTGGTGCCTAGTGTCCGGGATTTTTCGTCTGCAACTATACCCCATAATTAGTATGAGATAAAACAATTTCATTTGAATCTACACAACAAGGATGCATGGTCACCTTGCACATATTGACCTATTTAAAAGGGGAAAGAAATGTCTATGATGAAAGCCGAGCGAAATCATTATTCCCTTAAGAAATAATGAGCCTAATGAATAAAAATGTAGAAATTTGCCTTTTCTTATAAAATCGAAGTAATTTTTTGAAAGCCAATGAATAAAAACTAAAGTAATTGCTTTTGCGTCCAGCAATTGCTTAAAAGTGCAGAAATTGCTTCTAGTCAATGCTTTATCTTAAAAAATCGAAGCAATTGCTATCGTTTGCATAATATGTGAATTGCTTTTTCTAGTGTAGCAATTGCTTTTAACTTTGTAAGGTAGGTCGGCCCCTGCATCATTTGCTTGGTAGCAGACAAATTTAGTTCTCCGCGGCATACACGTGCGTTGCTCTTAATTTGTGTCTTCAATTATGGCTGAATATATGAACGTCCGTAGAAGAAAAATCTACAGTGTTCGTAAAAATTGCGGATATTTTAGAAAGTTATATCGATTTGACTGCGAAAATGTTGAGTGGTTGGCAAATTATTTTTTGACTTATACTGGTAAAAGGCGAGGGGGTGCACTGTCGCCTTTAAATAAGATTTAAGTCTTTCTGCGGAAATTGTCGGATCCGGGATTCAAAATCCTGTAGGTGAAAAACTCGGTGTTCACCAAACTACTGTCTGTAAGACATACAGTTCTGTAATGGATGCAGATTTGGAGAAGGCCAATATTTTTATTAAATTTCCTACAAGTGCTGAAGCTGTTGTGGAAGCAAACGATTGTGGTCAGAAAGATTTATTTATGTTCCTTCAATTTGTGAACGAATATCAATTGCTTAGCTTTAATTTCTTTATCACTACTATCACTTTCCTCATTTTCACTGAAATCTGCCATATCACAAATATAAGTTTCCTATTTTCCACAAAAACGTAACAGATTACTATTGTACTAAATAAATAGACCAACGTTGTTGTATTTACGTCAACTCTTTTGCAAATTAGGCACCAAACTGAACAGAAAATTTATAATGTAAACAAGTGGATAAGCCACGTCTGACCTTGTGTTGAATAAGCTTTTGCTGCAGAGGTGTAAGAAAAACAGCAATTGCTTCAAAATTGTATTTATATCCAGATCTATCAATCGCTTTTACTTATATCATTTGCTTTTACTTATAGCAATCGCTTTTACTAAAAAGTAATTGCTTAATTTTTATTCATTAGGCTCATTGTCGTTATAGCAGTAGGGTCTTAGAACTATAAAGCAAATAAAGCCAAACTACAATTTCCTGCAAATGCCACAATTCTGTAAATACAACGAAACAGGTAATAAAACCCCATAAATCTCGTAAACTACTAAAAATATACCCCTAACCCGTATTTTCCATGGTCTTTGAATTTAAGATCGGGATTGGTTTATCTTTATGTATATTATGCCCTATCCGTTTTCCTATCTCGGAGAAAATAATTTACAAACCAAATTTCGAGATGCATCGAATCAGAAAAGAGAGCTCCATTGATAAGATCGAGGCGTCCTGGGAGAAGTAAGTCACATTCAAAATAAGGTGACCGTACCGGAAGATTATACCATACGCGGAAACAGATAGAGCCAATATTTATAGAGTCAAAAAGCACAGGGCCGTATTAGTAATTATAAAAATACAAAGTTTAGTTTTTCTAAAACTAAAATCTTTGAGAAAATGGGTTTTATTAAAGAAAGAATTACTAGTCTGTAGATTAAAATATAAAAAGTTATTTGTTTAGATTGTATGGGACGGCAAGAAGAAGAAAAAGAAGATGAAGAATAAGATGAATTGTGTGTATTGTAATATTATCTTTGTGGGACAATTCATTAACAACTAACAGACAAAACGTTATCTCTTTGAAATCAAGAAAATTATTAGAAGGATCCCTTTCTCGTTCGACAGTAAATTTTATTAATTAAAAGCGAATATTGTGGCATATTGTCAAGTGTGTACCTAACTGTTTTTTTTATTGGAATACACAGGGATCCAAGCACAATGAATACCCTGAGGCGGGTAGACCACGACGGCCGTTTCATCCTTGTTAGGACCCTACGGGCAGCCATAACCCAAGCAATCCTAACAAGATGGTGATGGTAAGATGTATTAAAAGCCCTTTACAAAAGCAAAGCGGCCATCACTACACTGTAGCGCCATCCCACCGGAATCAACTCCAATACAAAAGGCAGTCACACTGGTAATAATCGAAAGATAGACAACTAAATAAACCACGAAGTGCATCACAATCAAGTAAAGGGAACGCTATTTGCGCTTTCACCGAAACAGTCTGCAGTTTTGCATATTAGAAACAGGTCACGCAGCGGCACTGAGTAGAATGCGTGCAATTCGTTAAGGAAAGCCATAAAAAATGTTTTGAAGATAATATAGTGTCTGCGAAAATAATTAAAAGCAATTAATTGTGGCGTATCGGACAAGTGTGTAACTGTTTTTTATATTGGAATACACAGGGAATAAGCACAATGGATATCCTGGGGCGGGTAGACCACGAAGGCTATTTCGTCCTTGTTGGGACTTTACGGGCAGCCATAACCCAAGCAATCCCAACAACAGCGGTAACAGGTATTAAAAGCCTTTTTACAAAAGCATAGCGGCCATCAATATATCGTAGCGCCATCCCAGCGGAATGAACTGCAATACAAAAGGCAGTCCCACTGGTGAATAGAGAAGTTGTAGGCTCAGAGCAAGACAACGTTTATGATTGAGATGCGTGGTCTACCTTTGCTTGGTCCTTGGTGTTACAAGATTTCAAAAAAGAGGTAAATTACCGTTATCAATGGAAGACAATTCAATATTAATTGCCACCTGTATATTGTACCAACTACCTTCTTAAAATTTGATTTATTTAATCTGGGGACGTTTAATTATATTAATTTAGTACATTGGGAAAATGGGTTTTATTTAAAGAAATAATTACTAGTCCGTTGATCAAAATATAAAAAGTTGTTATTTTAAATGGGATGGCCAAAAGAAGAAGAAGAAAAAGAAGAAGAGGAAAAATAAGAAGAAGAAAAATAAGAAGAAGAATAAGAATTGTTTATTGTAATATTATCTTTCTGGGGGGACAATTTATAAACAACAGAAAATCTGTTATCTCTTTGAAATCAAGAAAATGATTAGAATGATCGCTTTCTCGTTCGACAGTAAATTTTATGTTTTTGTGTAAGCCATTAATATAGTCCTAAAAGTCCAGTAAATACTGGTCTTTGAGTCCTAAAAGAACATGCATAATTGTTTAATTAAAAAAATTAAAGCTGATTGAATGAGATGCCATAAAGAATCCTATTGTCGTACATGTTGTACATGAGATTCTTGAATTTATAGTTCTTTACAATCTCACAATTTACAGTTGTAGAGTATGGAGTTGCGATCGCAATTTCGTGACCTTTAATTTAAAAGGACATGTAATGAAATTCACGCAGTGTCCTGTAACATGTAAATTCGACTTTATCGTTTTTTTTTCTTTACAATAAATCGGATATTTTCAAGTCCTAAACTGAATTTCAACACTCTTCGGATACGAAAATCTATTTTTAGCCCCATATCCCTAAATCTTCTACGGCTGAAAATTCAATGTCTTTTTAAAATAACAGCGTGGATTCCGTAAAATAGTTATGCATATTTTCTTGTTGCCGAGAATATAAAGAATGTATTGTTCAACACGTCCTTTATTTTCTGCAAACGACTTTTGTTGCGATGTGGGAAACTCGTTTCAAAAGAAATTTTAGAAAAAAAATAATTTTTTGTTCGTCAATAAAGTAAGCTGGAAACAGTTGTCCGCCTAAAGTAACTGTTTAGCTGTTTAAAAGGAGGGTTTCTAATTTGTTTACACCCATAGAACTAAGAATTTAATGATAATAAGCCATATAAATGGCACATTATAGTAGGATGCCATACGTAGAGTTTTTTTCTTTATAGGTTGCTCTAATTTAAGTTGGCAGCATAATTGCAATTTTCAATTACTCAATACAAAGTTATGTTGTATGAATTTAGAAACAAGAGAAAAATCTCAAAGTCTTCATCCACAAATTTATTAGAAAAAAATATTCAGTTAAGGGTTTTTACATGTTTCGAACGTTGTAACATTGATCATCTGGGGACAGAAAAAGCTTTGGTAACGGTGTTAGCAGAAGAAAAAATGGTAGATGGTATATTGCCTAATGAAACATTAATGGAATATTAAAAAATGGTGTGTTGGTATAATAACAAGTGAACGGTAAATGCATTTTTTTAGAAAAAAAAAATTACACAGGGTGGATCATAATAATGCTACCGTGCGAGCCAAAATTATTTGCATCAAAGAGGGCTTGGATTAAAAAACGTGGGGCTTGGTTTAGATCACAATGATATTATGGGGACGATATATCTAACCAAATCTAGGTTAAAATTTTGTTAAATTCATATTATGACATGATATGCCAAACTAATGAGTAATAAAATAAGTAGAGAAATACAAATTTATTTCTGTTGTTTACAAAATTAGCAAAGTAAGAATATACAGAAAGAAAAAGATAAATAATTACATAAATTTCTGAAATTGGCCACCAAGCATAAATTCACACGTATCTTCATATTTTCGAAAGTGTTGACCAGCATCTCTGGAGAAATGTTACCACATTCTTGGATAATCCTTTCTTGTAATTGTTCTTCTAAATTTGCAACTGGTGTTTTAAAAATAGTGTTCTTTAAATGAGGAAAAACGAAGTAATCCATAACCGATAAACAAGGTGATCTAGGTGGAAATTCAATGTCTGATCGAAAACTGATCAATCTGTCGTCGAACAAATTGCGTAAGTACTTAATAGTTTCGGCGGCTGTATGGGCGGTTGCACCGTCCTGTTGAAAATATCCAAAACGTAGTTCGTCGTCAAGTAATTGCTCCACAAATGGATTCAAAATATTGTGTCTATACCGCTGTGCTGTAACTGTGTCATAGAAAAAAATAGGACCAACAATTCTTCTTCGGGAAACAGCTAACCAGACACCAATTATTTGAGAGTGCAATGTGGATTTTCACTACTCCACATTCGTGTATTCTGAGAATCCACATAACCGGAGAGGTGGAACCCGAAAAAAAATGTTAGGTCTAATAAATCATTTCCTTCCAATAAATTTTGGGTAAACCATTGAGAGTAATTCCTGCGTCTTTCAAAATCTGCGGCTTGTATTTCTTGGAATACTTGCACTTTATAGGGAAATAAATTTAGCTGCTTCTTAAGAATAGTCCTGCATATTCCATAAGATCTTCCCACTTCTTGGGAGAGGCGTCTTATAGAATTTGTTGGCGTATTTTGCATTATTTCACGAACATTTGCAACAAGTTCTTCTGTTCTTACAGATGGTCTTCCTACTCCTTTTTTGTGTTGTATAGAACCTGTTTTCCTAAACACAGTCACGGTTCTTTTCAGGCAATGATAAAAATCCCCAGCAATAAAAGCAATGTTAGAAAAATGTTCGTGATAATAGTCCATGCACAAACCGGGATTGTATTGCCACTCACCATTTACTCTAACCCCGTTTCGAAAATACGGTTCAACTATGAATGTTTCGTGCTGTTCCATAAAGCCTATTGTGTGAATTGTTCAAGAAATTGGAAAAATTAGCCATGAAACCATAAGGTTAAACTTGGTAAACCAGTATCAATATGATCTAGAAATAGAGTGTCAAGCGCTGAAACCAGATCATTGCGAAGGAAATTTAGATGTCTTTCCCCAGTGCTCCATTGCTCTCGCCTAATCTAATCATCTTCCAATTATTCTTGTACTGTTTGGATGTAATATCAACAAAGCAAAATTCAAATTTTACTAATATTCACTCACATTTTTTAATGTCTTAGATTTAAATAGAGAATTGTCATTGTCAATGCCTTACAGATCGCGACTTGGTTGGTTGGTTGGTCGGTTGGTTGGTTGGTTAAATGCAGGGGTCGGGTTCGACGTGTGGCCCAAGCTTCTTACACTGCAGCCTTCTGGCTTATTGTGCGCCCCAGTCTTGTTAGAAAAGATTTGTTCCTGCTACAAGGTCCAGCAGTTTTCTTCCAAGTTTGTCGTGCGGGAGGTTATCGCCACGTCGAATGTTTCCGAAGATTTGGTATCTTTTACGGTTTAGCGCTTCGCAGCTGTATATGATTCGTGGAAGATGTTTTCTTAAGTGATAATGGCCTGTTAGTAGGCCGGTCACTTGCTTTAGCTGGGTACGCGTCAAGAGCAGCATTCCAGCTGATAGCTTCTTCGAGGGCCTATCGATGACGGCCTGTGCGTGTGCCTGGCCAGGTATACCGTCCCATCGAGATAGATGTTATTTTTGCGCCCATCTGTCTAATGTTGTTTTGGTTGCCTTTTTTGATATTCCAAGGGCGGGTTCTGGGACCCTGAAATTTTGAGCAGATCCGGTTCTTGCCAGTTCATCTGCTTTTTCGTTGCTTTTTATCCCTAAATGGCCAGGAACCCATAAGAGTTCAATCTTGTTTCTGGCTGCCAGGTCTTTTAGGTCGTTAAGGCACTCCAATGTGATTTTTGATGTAAATTGGAAGGAATTCAGAGCCTTCAGGGCAGCTTTGCTGTCCGACAGGATATGTATCTTTTGGTCGTGGTAGCCCTTTTCAACATTCTTTTGTACGCATGCTTATATCGCATGAACTTCAGCTTGGTATACTGTGGCGTAGTTTCCCAGGGGGATGCTAATTTCCATTTTGGGTCTTTCCCCAAATATACCTGCGCCTACTCCGTTGGCCGTTTTCGATCCATCAGTGTACCAAACTAGGCCATTGTCTAGTGACGGAGATTTTCCTTTGGAACACATATCAGGGTCGCACCTGACATTAAATGGTTTTGTAAAGTTATATCTCGCTTTCATGCGATCGGTTTGCATCTCCAGGAGCTCGTCGTTGATAAGGTCCGCGGCTCTTGTGTGCCCTATTTTCTCGGGGCGTTGTTTCCATTCTCCATTTGCTTTCATCCTAGAAGCGCTGCAGTTGGCCTCCATTTTGATGTGTATATCTAGTGGTGTTAGTCCTAGTATAACTTCCATTGCTGCGGTGGGGGTGCTTCTCATTGCACCGCTGATGCACAAGCAGGCCAGCCTCTGTACACTGTTGAGTTTTGTGGTTGTCGTGATTTGCTATGTTTTTGTTTACCAAACTACAGACCCATATGTCATTAGGGGTCTGATGACTGTGGCGTATAACCACAGCACCATCTGCGGTTTGAGTCCCCAGGTTTTCCCAAACAGTCTTCTCCATCTTCATTAGACACATTTTTACCTTGTTTAGGTTATTGTTCCATGTCAAAAAAATTAATTTTACGGGTCCGAGCGATTTTTGATTAAGTAGGCGGTATTTTATATAGAAGACTGACCCGTTTCTTTATCATATAGACAACAGAACCGTGATAACTCCGAAATGAAACAAACGCGTGGCGATTTAATCACAAATCCTTGTCTTTATCTGGATAAGGCACTAATTAAGGTTGGATAAAGTGGACACTTTAATTGTGAGATTCGTATTCCGATATTTGCATTTTAATCGATTAACAGCCGACAGCCATTATCCTTAGTGAGGTACGAATTCGTGGTGAGTCGTTTGGTTTTTATGTTCTTAATACCGTGCGAGCAAAAATTATTTGTTTCAAAGAGGGCTTGGAATAAAAAACGTAGGGCATGGTTTAGATCACAATGATATGTGGACGATATATCTAACCAAATCTAGTTTAAAATTTTGTCAAATTTATATTATGACAGGATATGCCAAACTAATGAGTAATAAAATAAGTAGACAAATACAAATTTATTTTTGTTGTTTACAAAATTAACAAAGTGAGAATATACAGAAAGATAAAGAAAAATAATTACATAAATTGCTGAAATTGGCCACCGCCATGCTCCAAGCATAAATTCACACGTCTCTTCATATTTTCAAAGTATTGACCAGCATCTCTAAAGAAATGTTACCACATTCTTGGATAATCCTTTCCCTTTCTTGTTATTGTACTAAATTTGCAACTAGTGTTTTAAAAATAGTGTTCTTTAAATGAGGAAAAACGATATAATCCATAACCGTTAAACAAGGTGATCTAGGTGGGAATTCAATGTCTGATCGAAAACTGAGCAATCTGTCGTCGAAAAAATTGCGTAAGTAGTTAATAGTTTCGGCGGCTGTATGGGCGGTTGCACCGTCCTGTTGAAAATATCCAAAACGTACTTCGTCATCAAGTAATTGCTCCACAAATGGATTCAAAATATTGTCTCTATACCGCTGTGCTGTAACTGAGTTATGGAAAAAAATAGGACCAACAATTCTTCTTCGGGAAACAGCAAACCAGACACCAATTTTTTGAGGGTGCAGTGCAATGTGGACATATTATTTCGAATTTATTTTTAAATCTATTAATTTGTTAATATCTAAAACATGCCAATTACGGTTATTAACTGACCTAATTATTAACTTTTTTGGAATGCAATAAGTTCGCCTCATCAAACCTGAATCACCTAAATTAGCACGACATCGAATCAAGCTACAGATTCTTGGTTTTAACTTAGCTCCTGGCTGCATTTTAGCGAGAGGTACACGTGAGCATGCTTCACAGCATGCATTGTCTGCTCAGATTGTATGGACCACTAAGAGATGGCTCTAAAGGCTATACTATATACTACCAACGAAAGTTGATGATTATGAAAATTTCATAAATTTATTTTCAACCAATTAGAAGGCTCCTTTTTGTTTGCGTTGCTTATAACGACGGGAGACTATCGCGATAGTCTATAGCCTATTAACCTAATAAAATTAGTAAGTGATAATTTTTCTGTCAAAAATGAAGTGCTTTATTTTTTATGGCAAATGTCACTCAGTATAAAATCAAAATACATTTTGTTGCTAACTTATAATTTTTATTGAGAATAGGTCGTAGGTCTCAATATCTCATCATATTAAAAGAAACTCCAATTTATGAAATTTTCTTACCGAATCTCCCACGCAGCGGAATTAATTCCCGATAATTCTGCTGCTAGGGAGATTATGATAAGTGATAGTTTTTAGTACGAAAGAGTTGTCTGATCGAAGGTATGAACACCTACCCTGTACTGGCAAGAACAAAAGAGGTCGAAACAGGTCTGCAGGTGGTGACATCCTATTGAGATGATTGACTTTCAATTTCTTAGTAGTACTTTGCAATCTGAATCTGCATTTTAATATCTACGCGTGTTAGATGAAATGCATCCTTTATAGTATAAGGATTTTTCAGGTGGTTAAAAAAATATTTTTTCGCTTAATATTTTTTACCACTACCTGACAAGTAGACTGTCTATATATATTATATACGAGCTATATTTCAATGAACAAATAATAATTATGATCCAATAAACTTTTTAGAAAAAAAATTATTACAATCGGTAATTAATACAGTTAAACCAAAAACAGTAAATAATGTTCGCGCACATTAATTTAGTGAATTGATGTTGTTGATTCAATTTGTAATTGATATTTTATTTGATATATTTATATTGATAGTAGGTATATTTATATAATATAGACACCACCTACAACTATACCAATTTATGAAAATAAATTTAACTAAAACAATAAATTTTATTCAGCTAATTTAGCAAAATTGAACGATTTAATCACAGCCACGCAAAAGTTTTATTAATAAAAAAAATTCTAAAAAAATTTAACGCTAATCTATGACGACTATTAATTATTTTAATTAAAACTTTAGAGCACTGCAATTTTTTAATGTTTTAACGTGTAATTGTAGAGTTTGTTGTCGACGTGGATATATTTGAACAGTACAAATATTTTAATTTTTAAAACTTTTAGCTTACTACATTTTATTCCTAAAAAATGTATTAAACCGATGAAAAAAAAACGATACCAGGTGTCCGTAGTCCTCTTAAATAATTTACCATGTAAAATAATTAATTTTTAATTTAAATTATATAATAATAATAATAAAAGTTTATTCAAATATTTTTTGACATTTAATGCTAATATATAATTTTTTTATATAAACTATCAATTCCGAACTCAGAAGTAAAATACTTGTTTTGAGTTAAATATTATACTTAATATAAGGTGATCAACCGTCCCGTATTGGCCGAGACATGGTCCGTATTTCTATAACCGTCCCGTTTAAAAAACGCTTCCCGTATTGTCCTGTATTTTTCAGTGGGTCCCGTATTTTCCCGTTTCAACAAACAAAATATTTAAAATGATATATCTTTTATCCACATTGGCAACAGTGCTCTCTGAAAGCGTAACACTATTTACAACGTACAACGTCCATTAATAATTAGTATCGACTTATCGAGTAGATACTTTCCGCCAAGCGTGTCCCAGTTTTTCGAAAATCCCACTGGTGTCAAACATTTTTAACTTTTAAATTATAAAAATATTGCCTGTATTTTAGATTTTTAAACCTCCCCATCCATCCATATATCTACTACCCAGCAAACACAAGAGGGCGCCGAGAGCGTGATTTTTTCAACGATTTTAACGACTTTTGTGTAAAAATTGGGCGTGGCACCCCCAAAATTTTCCACCTTTGGCGAATTAGCCTCCGGCGGCACCTGCGCTGAGCTTCCTTTACCTGGGGCTGAAGCCCCCCCTAATTAATAGGTCTATGAACCGCCTATGGTTGTCCCGTATTTCGGTTTTCAAAAGTTGGTTACCTTACTTAATATAATATTTTTGTCAAAAATATATTTCATAATTCAGGCAAAACTAGATTAAGTATAATATAAAAGGAATATGACAATATTTTATTGGAATATTTTATATCACTGTAGTATACGAAGATACAATACGTTATGTAGCTATATAATATATATATATTTATTTATTTTATTCATTATTTATTAATGACGTTCTTGAATATATCTCTTGGATTAGATAATATCCAATATCATATAAAATGATTTAAAACAGCTTTGCTTATTTCTCCCATCCTTTAGAACGTGGTTATAAAAAAAGTACAATGGTTTATTCTTCGAAGTTGTTCTAATTTTGACAAATAAATCCATTAATATCCACTCAAGAGAATTCCAACATAGACATTAATGAAATACTCGCCATTTTGTCAAGAGCTGTTGGCGCAGATTCTTGTATCTGATGATTCCCAATTTAAGAGCAATCACTAGTGACGCCTTCGCCATTTCGTTACTTTTTTGTTTTATCCAAAACTCGGCCAAATACCTCATTTTGGAGTATAATTACCTACAGTTTTACGTTAAAAAGGTTGGATGTATAAATTAATAAAAGCAGAAATATGCACACAAATTTAATAAAATTTCGTTTCATGCTTCTATTAATTTCAAGTGTCAGTCTTTATCTTTGGAAAGATAGTTAATTTTAGGCGGCACCCTGTTAAAATAGTTTTATTTTCAGAAACGGATATAGTTACGCGTCGTCCTACGGTGCGGCGATGCGGTGATTAGGTCCTAGGTGAGCGGCATCGCGACCGATATTCGCGCGCAAAACTTCAAAACATGGCGTGGTCAAAGAAGAAACAGGTGTTATTAAGTGAAAATATTTACTTAAAAATTCTAAATCTACAAGCAAAAAGGAGAAGAAGACGTGGAACAAGCATTGTATTCCTACAGAGAGAGAAGTATGGAGAATTTCATCATTATCACAATCTTATGGGACATATCTCACAAGACCCGACTATTTTGCACGCTACTTATCAGAATTTCATAAAAAGTTTCAGTCATTGTGATGTGTGCGCGCTCTTTAATACAAACAACACTGCAACAGAACAGGCGGCACACGCGGATTTATCAAAATTTTTGACCGCCCAGGCCGCTTCAAAGTCGCGTCTACCGCGGTTGCCGCGTTGAAGTTGTCACGTAGGACATCTCCAACGTAGAGATTGTTTTGTTCTTGCCGCGTCGACCGCGCCGATCGCGCCGTCCGCGCGGTGCCGCTTACATAGGACGCGCCGCGTAGAGTAGAATAAAAATACTTTTAATTCACTGAGAAAAAGCCTTCTATTCCTTATAAGAATTTACATACTCTTTATACAACTGTTTAATACTATATGGGACAGCAACGCGCTTTCCTACCGTAAGACAACGAAAATTGTAGATCGTTGTGTAGTGATAATACCACGGTAGTTAAGCCAATAGAAAATAGAAGTTAATGCTACCATAGAATGGTTTATTGCCATTATTGCTCTGAATACTCACAGTAATTATTAAGTTCTATTAAGGGTGATATATGGTCTTATATACTGTATTAGTTCCGACTGACGTGATATACGAAAACCTTATTTTTCTCGAAAACCGCTAATTCCATCGAGACAAATGTGGAGTACCTTTTTAAATAAAAATAACTAAAGCGATTTGAATTTAAAATTTTTTTAAAAATCTTTAGTTCTGTGAAATGACACATGTCAAAATTTTGGCCAAACGAGTGTGGTGGCAAGTCCGTTCCTGACTTACCTGACGATATAAAACATCTAATGTAGTACGCTTTTTGAGTCTCTAGGGCCTACACAAAATACTAACATTTCATTAAATTATACGTGTCGGTTCAAAAGTTAGAGCCGAAAAGGTAAGTTGCTGGTAACTCTATGGGGCCCCGTATCTCCGTTAAGGGGCACTTTAGGTTATTTTTTTATATGACAAAAAGGTGTTATTTTGACCTCCCCTATACGCTCCCGAGAGTATGTTATATATTTACACCCTGTATATGCATATATGTATAATAAAGAGAACGAGATGTATATCTTGATCTGTTGTCGTTGGTTTCAACGTGGGTGAGTTTCTCTTGTAAGAAAATATTTAAATCCTCTGAACAGGATGTTCTATTTTTATTAAAATATCCAATATTACAGACTTCTTGGACACCCTGTATAGTTGTCATTGCACGAATTTCACGTCGCGTTTTAACCATGAAACTCTCAATAAACCTCCGAATTTAACAAAAACTTCCCAACTGCCAAGTTTGCTTCTCGACTTTAACCCCATAAATCAAACAAAAATACGAAATAATTAATCCTGGGGGCCCCGTTGACGAATCGACTGGGCTGAAAGGGCGCGATAAGACGCGTTCTGCCCTAATTTTGGGCTCCTTTGGGCACCCCCGCATGTATTTCCAGTTTATTTTAATTTATTTTACGATAATTTTAGAGCTAATGCCGGAGCGCCTGCTCTCGTTGGAAAACCGCTTCTCCCTCTATTTAATAATTTGATACGAGTTAAGTCAGAGCCGTAACGGGGCAATTGCCGTAAAAAAGGTTGTTAAGTTTCCAACTATATTAAATTTAATGCCCATAAAGTTATTTGTCTTCGATTTTGCATATTTCACTCACACTTTGCATTCATATAGTTCACCTTATTAAGGACGTAATCTATATCGAACTATTACACATAAGAGGTAACCTTTGCATTTACAGGGTGTTCTTAAATTAATGGTACAGGGTTATCCAACCAAGACTAGACAAGGCGATTTTTTGACTTTTCCTGTACTTTTATAAAAAAACTGAAATAGCCATCTTAAGTCATTTTCTCCCACGAATTCGAATATCTTCAGCAAAAAACAATTGAACATCAAACAAAAGTACTAGGGGTCACTTTGATATTTTTTTAAATGGGATGCCGTATTTTTAATGAGCTTATCCGATTTCTCATATAAATTTTGATCTAAAATGTTGGATTTTTAATTCAAAAACGCCTTTTTTCTTCAATTTTAAATTCGGAAAATGTTCGTCTACCGTACGATTAATACCTGATAGATGGATACCCGTTTCACCTGTTCACCCTTTAACCTGCTTTAAAGCGTCCGTCAGTTAGACAAAATAATCAAGTGTCAAATTTCTATATATTTTTCACGAATTAATTACAAATAATGAAAATTTTGAAAATAATGGAGGACACATAGAACAATTATATTATTGAGATTAAAGTTATTCACTTTAGTTTATAGTTTTTTCTAATATGTCATACTTTTTTTATACGTAAGCAATAATAGATTTGCAAAAACTACTAAATTTGTAATTAATTCGTGAAAAATATATAGAAATTTGACACTTGATTATTTTGTCTAACTGACGGACACTTTAAAGCAGGTTAAAGGGTGAACAGGTGAAACGGGTATCCATCTATCAGGTATTAATCGTACGGTAGACGAACATTTTCCGAATTTAAAACTGAAGAAAAAAGGCGTTTTTGAACATTTTAGATCAAAATTTATATGAGAAATCGGATAAGCTCATTAAAAATACGGCATCCCATTTAAAAAAATATCAAAGTGACCCCTAGTACTTTTGTTTGATGTTCAATTGTTTTTTGCTGAAGATATTCGAATTCGCGGGAGAAAATGACTTAAGATGGCTATTTCAGTTTTTTTTATAAAAGTACAGGAAAAGTCAAAAAATCGCCTTGTCTAGTCTTGGTTGGATAACCCTGTACATCCGAAAGTAGGCGATTCTTTGGCTTATTTCATAAATAAAATGTTATATAAACATGGGACCGAAAAAGCTTCGTTTCCGAGATACAGGGTGTTAACATTTTAATTAAAAAAATATTTTTTCATTGCCATTTTCAAACCACTCTAGATATTTTTATGAAATTTGGTACACGTCTTTTGAGCATTGAAAGGCATTTTTTGGTGTAAAATATTTTTTTTTAATTTTAGCAGTGGCGTCCGTGTGGGGCCTGCATTTAATATTTTTGAAGAAAAAAAAATGGTGCGCCACTGTTTTTTCTTTAAATAAAAAATATTTTTAAAATTTATAATTTAGAGCAAATTCGTTTTCTTGACTTATTTTCTTACGGTGCACCGTTTTCGAGTAAAAAATAAAAATCATTTTAATGCACATTCCTGGAAACACATAACCCATTTAATTATCTCTAAAACGAAGCTTTTTCGGTCCCATGTTTATATAACATTTTATTTATGAAATAAGCCAAAGAATCGCCTACTTTCTAATGTGCCATTAATTTAGGAACACCCTGTATAGTATAGGATTACCTTCCGCTCACTAAATTTTTCCAAATGATGGAGACTTCGTTATGTATAGGTACGTGTGAGCTTGATAGATCCACTGCTGAACTGGGAACTTTTTAAAGGAACCTACATCAGCTGTTGATGTCATCGGTGGTTGTCAACTGTCAGAACGCTGAGTTTTATCACAATATGGAGAACTATAGGGTAGGAGGCCGATCGACAATGGCAGCATTTTCAAATTCTGTCCCGGTTTTTTGGTTAGTTCGCTATTGGCCGATAGATGGCTCTCGCGTCCGAAGTGGGCTGATGTTGTCTTCTTCTTCTTCGTTTTTAATATGGAAAACTAGATCCTCCATAGTTTTTAACTTTTACTTAAACCCTTTATTTTTCTGTGCTTTTACTTTTGACAATTGACATTTTATTTTTCGAAATAACAAATAATGTTTGAAGGCAAGACAAGACAAATAACGTTGTATTGTAATTAATTTCCATATTTATAATGAATAATGGTACAATTTATAAAAGTAGAGTTTGCTTTGTGTCGGGGTGTAAGACAGGATCTTTTTCAGATAGGAAACGCAGCCAAATAAGTATCTTTTTAGCTCCAAAGGTATAGCTAGAATGTTTAATACCCTGTATTTTAAAAACCAAGCATCGTTGGAACTTTATACAGGCCGAGTTTACTAATAAGTATAACAAAGTAAGTGTAAATTCATATAAAAGTCCTTATTTGTTCCTTAAAGAACTAATTTAAATAAAAATAGTTATTGCGTCCATAAGAAACCATTATTTGATAGCCCACTTCGAACACGCGCGCCATCTTACAGCGACTCGTAAAGCTGAATTACCGATGCTAATTTGGGACCGAATCCAATGCATTGCGATCGGCCTCCTACCTCAAGTCCTCCATATATCACAAATAGTACGCTACGTCACACTATAAGTCATTCCAATTTCCAGAAAAAGCCATAAACTTTTAAAAAGAAAAGTGTCTCAAATATATAATCTAATTTTTCATACAAACCCGATTTTTATAAAAATAAGACTTGTGAACCAATATTTCCAGAACTATCTCTAGGCAACCATTTTAAACAAAAAAATTTTTAAATTGATAATGTATGAATATTGAATGTCGTATAATTTTACAAGTTAAAACAGATTTATTGTCATTTTTTAATCAACATCACGGTATTGTGAAAAAGAACAAGCATTAATTTTAAAATTATTTGATTATTTTCAAAGTGAAAGTGATGCCGGAAAGACGCTTTTACCCTTTAACGTAGTTAACAAGGTAAGTAGATATAATAAAGCAGGAATTGTGAGAACATAAATAATAAACAGGAAAAATAAATGGCAATGTTTTTATAAATCCTATCTGTTTTATATAGTTCCAGATGCTTTGGGAGGTTCGTATTCGACAATGCAACGAATTAAGGCAAAGGGGATAGAGAAGGATGTAGATTTTAAGAATCGCAATAATGTAGCTATTTTTTTATACCGTTATCGACAATTTCACGAATTTCATGAACATACCATAAGAGAGCGTATTTATGGGATGTATAGAGCAGGTAAACACGTTACCATTCGCTCAATACAACTAAACCATAAAATCATTGTCGGTGTTGAGATATCCACTGGTTCATTAGCGGACTGTTTAAAAAAATTGAAATATAAATGGCGTAAATGTACTGTGTCAAACAGGCGTTTTTTTTTTTAATAGAGCAACCCCATATAGCCCAAAAACGAGTAGAATTTTAAAGAGAATTTAAGAATAACATTAACTCTCAATTTTCTTTAAAACCTGTTTTTCTGGATGAAACCTGGATATACAGTAAATGGGCTTTTAGGCGAAGTTTGCAAGATGATACTCTACATACAGTTAAAAAAATCGTCAGAGAGTGTACGGTATATTATTCTACAGGCTGGTTTAAAAAATGGATTTGTAAATAATGCAAGTTTAATATTCAAGTTTCACCTGAAATATGGTGATTATCATGATTTGATTAATAGTGAAAACTTTGAGAAATGGTTTGAAGAAAAATAGTTTCCAAACTTCGAAGAACCGTGTCTTATTTTCATTGATAACACCACCTACCATTCTGGGCTAATTGAAAAATTACAAATACAAGTTGGTCAAAAAGAATACTTATAACATGGTTAGAACAAAGACAAATTCGGTTTCACCAATTGCAATGAAGGATTAGCTCTGGATAATCGTGAAGCAGCATATCCCATCCACACGTTACAAGCAATCTGGAAAGCGCTATTTATTGTATTTTTTAATTATTTTTTTTTCTTTAATAGGTAGGACGAACTAGCATTGCAACATGGACATAAAGTTTTAAGACTTCCTCCATATCATTGCCACTTTAATCCTATTGAAATGGTTTGGTCGGAATGTAAGCGCTATTATGATGCAAAAATAAGTTCTATGCATCCTGTAATAAATAACGTAGTTTTGGGTCTGTAGAATGAAGCCATAGAAAATGTAACAGTGGAAAAATAAATAAATTATGTAACACACTAATAAAATTACAGATGATGTGTGGGAACGGGAAAGATTTATCGATGCTTTAGATACTCTTCCCCTTATTATTAACTTGGACGAATCTGATGATGATGAAATTTTGGGAGATGATCTATTTTAATTATTAAAAACTGTATTTGGTTGTGTGGTCAATTTTTATTCTATTTTCTTTTTTATAATTTTGTAAATAAGATGAAAATATTTGTAAGAAAATTTATAGACTGATGCAAAGACCCAGACAAAAAATATATGATTAAATTTTAAATTTCATAAATGAGTTTTATTTTTTTTTTCAGTAAATTCAAACTAATTAAAAATTTCATACTGATTTTCAAAAAAAAAATGTTTCATCGCGTCATACCTCTTACCCTAAATAAACTACTTATTTCTGACGTAATTAATAGTATAAAAATAATAATTATAAATTTGAAAAACAGCGCTTGTATTTTACTTGTTCACATGCATCCGTCTTTATTATGGAGAACTATAGGGTAGGAGGCCGATCGACAATGGGAGCATTTTCAAATTCTGTCCCGGTTTTTTGGTTAGTTCGCTATTGGCCGATAGATGGCTCTCGCGTCCGAAGTGGGCTGATGTTGTCTTCTTCTTCTTCGTTTTTAATATGGAAAACTAGATCCTCCATAGTTTTTAACTTTTACTTCAACCCTTTATTTTTCTGTGCTTCTACTTTTAACAATTGACATTTTATTTTTCGAAATAACAAATAACGTTTGAAGGCAAGACAAGACAAATAACGTTGTATTGTAATTAATTTCCATATTTATAATGAATAATGGTACAATTTATAAAAGTAGAGTTTGCTTTGTGTCGGGGTGTAAGACAGGATCTTCTTCAAAGAGGAAACGAAGCCAAATAAGTCTCTTTCTAGCTCCAAAGGTAAAACCCTCTAGCTAGAATGTTCCTGTATTTTAAAAACGAAGCATCGTTGGAACTTTATACAGGCCGAGTTTACTAATAAGTATAACAAAGTAAGTGTAAATTCATATAAAAGTCCTTATTTGTTCCTTAAAGAACTAATTTAAATAAAAATAGTTATTGCGTCCATAAGAAACTATTTATTTGATAGCCCACTTCGAACACGAGCGCCATCGTACGGCGACTCGTAAAGCTGAATTACCGATGCTAATTTGGGACCGAATCCAATGCATTGCGTTCGGCCTCCTATCTCAAGTCCTCCATAGTCTTTATGTAGATCAAGCGTAAGAAAAATCATCACCTTTACCACCGGTAAATCAAACTGACTGAATTAATTTACGACGTACCGCAAATATGGAGAATGATGACGTAACGTGAGCGGTCATTGAAGATACTGTACCTACTTTTTAAACTTCTTTGTCATTTTCCTGTTCCTTTGAAAAATATAGCAGTTAACATATTTTGTAACAACTCGTATCGCGTAGGTGACATATTATAAAATATTGTGTTTTAAATAAAATCTCTCCTGCGGACGGTCCTGTCTGCTCATTTAAATAAACAACACCGGTAGAATCGCAAAGTTTAATTATACATTTAACTTATAGCTAGCTCCTGTTTTTCCTTTTTTGAATCTTGATAGGAAATCCTGGTTTTCCCAGAAAATTGTGCGTGTCGCTTCATTCCGGGAAATCCTATTTTTACAAATATATTTGTTGCACAAGATCTTGTAATTTGTTTTAAGGGCATCGACTACGTCTTTACATTTATCAGATTTACGGCTGTCGAGGTTTTATTAAATACAGGGTGATTTACAGTGAGTGGCCGATTATATCGGAAACGAGTTAAGTTATCATTTTTTAAATTTGATAGCAGGTATAATCGCCTTTGAACTTTTAAAATGTTATATTTCACGTTTAAGTCACGTCCGACAGTAATTTTGTTTTAAATTGCTTATAATTCCAAAATGACTAGAGGTGTGGATAGTGATTTATTAGATATTTAGATAAAAAATTTGATTCTCCACGCGTTAGTAAGATAAAACAAAGGGTGTTTTATTTATGAAAATTGACTTATGCACTTGTATCTGAATGGCTGGATTGGCACAATTTTAAAAAACCCCTGTAGAAAAAACGTAAAACGTAAGTTATGGAATGTAAAGATCTATGTTTTAGTTAAAAGCTTTAAAAATTTTAAATGTTTAGCTTTATTAGTTTCAAAGTTACTTTCTTCTCGGTATGTTTTTATATAAAATATAGAGATAAAATAAGAGAGGTGTCCACGGATAGAGTTTGGAAGAGGAAAAACTTTTTTATTATTATGTAGGGGAAGGGGGCAGATTGTTATACGGGGCAGGTTGTTACAAAATGATTAATAATAACTCTTGTTCACTTCAAACATTTAAAAGTTTAAAATACGCATTAGAACATATCGCGCCATCTACCAACGGACTTTAGAGGTGCACGTTTCAAAATTAATAAAATTAGTTAGACGCATGTGTTTGAGTGTACCGAAAGAAATTTTTTGACAGTCGAGTGATCTGAAAATATTTTTAATGCGGTAAGTCATCGAGTATTTACCCTATATACACTTTATTGTACATATAAAATACTACATATTTAACTATACAGTGTGTGTGTATAAAGTCTGGGAACGGCTTAATAACATCACAATTTACTGGCCGATTTAAACCAAATTTGTTACAGTTGTGTAAGAGGATCTAACGCACCGAATGACGATATTGGCGTTGTTGCCAGCTTTTTAGTTTGTCTGGAATTCGAACGAATTTTATATTTTTAAATATAACACCCAGTATATTTTTATATTTTTAAATTCCACATAAAATTATAATTATTTTTTATCAAATGCATTATTAGTCTATACTTCATAGTTTCCGAGATATTGACTCTCGAAAAGTGACATTTTTGAACTTTGACAGCTTATAACTTTCTAACAGTACGTCTTAGAGCAAAACGGCTTACATGTCCCTATCTTCAATTTTTATTATCTTCCCAAAAAAATCAACTTCCAGTTAAACCGGAACAACTATATTTCCTGCTTTCGAGTTACATCCGGTTTAACCGGCAGTTGATTTTTTGGGAAGATAATAAAAATTGAAGATAGGGACATGTAAGCCGTTTTGCTCTAAGACGTACTGTTAGAAAGTTATAAGCTGTCAAAGTTCAAAAATGTCACTTTTCGAGAGTCAATATCTCGGAAACTAGGAAGTATAGACTAATAATGCATTTAATAAAAAATAATTATAATTTTATGTGGAATTTATAAAATGTAAAAATATACTGGGTGTTATATTTAAAAATATAAAATTCGTTCGAATTCCAGACAAACTAAAAAGCTGGCAACAACGCCAATATCGTCATTAGGTGCGTTAGATCCTCTTACACAACTGTACCAAATTTGGTTTAAATCGGCCAGTAAATCGTGATGTTATTAAGCCGTTTCCAGACTTTATACACACACTGTATATTGTTTAAATTAGATTCATCTACTTCCATAAAATAAATAATAACCTAAAATTTGTCAAATGGGGCATGTCGTTACACATACGTATGGGGAACATTGTTACATGTAACAACCTGCCCTCAAACACAGTTTGTTTGGTATGTTTGGAACCAAACCAAAAATAATGAGCAGTGGATACAATGCACATCTAGCAAGAGATGGGCCCATGTGTCTTGTGGCCAAAATTACTATTATGTGTGTATCCATTGTTTGTCTGATAGCCAGTGTTGCCGCAACCAGATTTTAAAATTTACTGACAAGCAGCTGGAAAATGTACTAGAATGTACTAAAATTTCAGGTAAAATGCACCGTTGGGGTTGGCACAGAAAATACCTTTTTTTGTAAATTTAAACTTTAAGAAATTTAAACAAATTTGGTATTTCACACTATATTTATATTATTTTAACGCTTTAAATACATAAAACCTAGTACATATTAAACATATACCTAACAGATCTGTATGTTAATGATAATCTTAATCCTAAAAATAAAAAAATTATAAAAATAAAATGAACAGTTGAATTAATAGTTATTATTTAGCTAAATTTTGTCCCTTAAGACAGTTGATAATTGTAAGGTTTATTCCGCAAAAGTTTAAAAATGATGTAAAAACAATCATTTGTGTGTTATTCAGGAAAAAATCAATAAATTGGCCTGTCACGTAAAGTGAAAAATTACCAATATACATAATATATTCATATCCAAATAACTGAATAATCTACAAAAAAACTTACTTGTCCATGTCAGCCAAATTACTGGCTAAATTATAAGTCTATCATGTGATTTACAAGACACCAACGAGACTAAACTAACTTAACATAATAAATAGCATTAGCCTACACTAAACTGGGGAATCACATTTTGTAACGACAAAACCAGGGCTGCTGCCAGAGGTAGAAACATTTTTATACATTCACAGAAGACAAATTTTATCCGCAAACAGGCGCGTTCAGAGGAGTGAATATAGACGATAGTGTTGGACGATATGATAGTTATAAAATCATCGTTTTAAAAATGATTTGTTGTTTGTATTTAATAATATATAATATATCAACATTTTAATAAAATGAAATTATTTTATTTTTAATTATTTTGTTCCCCTTCGAAAATGGGAAAATGTACTAGAATTCAGGTACCTAATTTATGGTAAAATGTACTTTTGTACTTTGCTGTCTAAAATGTACTAGATTTAGTACAAATGTACTGAAACGGCAACACTGCTGATAGCGATTAAAGAAAAAAATGTATTTTTATGCTTTTACATTTAACGTTACATATAACAACTTACCCCGCATAGTGTATCAACCTACCCCGTAGGCGGGGCACATTGTTACAATGTGCATTAAAAGATTTTTTTTTTGTTTCCACTTGTATGTTTTAGATGGTATTTGTGTGCTAATTTTAACTGTTTAATGTTTGTACTATAATAAAATAAATAAACAGTCTTTTTCAGATTCACTTATTCTATAAAAAAAATATAAATACAAAAAATGTAACAACCTGCCCCCTTCTCCCCTATAGAAGAAAAAGTAATTCTTTATAAAAACGTCTGCTTGTGCTGAAACTATTATGAAAAAATATCAAATTTGCGATTACTGTACAGGGTTCGTCAAAAACAACGTTTTTACTTTTTAGAATTTTTTTTTCATATTGTTCTGAATAATTTATATAAGTACCTAATATTTTTTACTTAAAAATTATAAATTAATGATATTATTATAGGTAATTTATTTCTTCAAAAAAACTGCGTTTATACTATAAATTAACATTTTTACTTCAACTACAAACTTAATTTTTAATGCATTTATGATATATGATTTTACATACTAAAACAAAAAATAAGATTTGCCCCTAACAAGCTCAGCTTCAGGGGATTGAAGAATAAGTTTATAGAAGACAACATAAACATATTTATTATTATTTATTATAAATACCACATTTACGGTTACTATATGGAGGGTTCGTCAGAAAAAAACTAATAATTAATTTCATGGATTTCGTTTAAAATAAACTTACGCAAAAACAAACAACTATTGTTGCTTTCCTACTTCAAATATGATTTTGTCTCTGGCCGAGTAACGATTTTGTTGTTAGAAAACCATTTTTATTTGCCACTTTTGAAGTTTTTTTATTATTACATGTCTTATTTCTTCAATTCATTCAATCATAAATTATAAAACTTTTATTCAAACGTGGTACCACCGAGTTAGCGCATAGTTCAACTCGACATCTGAATTCCCGATAATAGTTTCTAACTTGCTGTATTGGGATATTTGCAATAACTACTCTTATTTTTTTCTTTAAAAAGAACTAAGTTATTATTGAAATTGGTTTTATACACGTGTGGCTTCTGATATCCCCATAAATAAAAGTCGATAACTGTGAGATCGGAACTCCTACGTGTCAACTGAATTAGACCACAGGTACCTTCCTATCCATTTGTTCCCAAAGTGATGATTTAGCCAATCATCAAAAGGAATTGAAAATTAGAATTGAAAAAAAAATTCAAAAAACTAAAAATGTTGTTTCTGGCGGACCCTCTATAGTAATCCAAATCTGATATTCGAAATTGTAGTTTCAGCACAAGCAGACGTTTTTATAAAAAAATACTTTTTCTTCTATACCTACTAATGAAAAGTTTTTCCTCTTTCAAACTCTATCCGTGGACACACTGTATATTATTATTAAGGTGGAATTATCAACGTCATTCAATTTATTGCCAACCTATAACCTATTTCGCCTTGTTTTTTTATAGTTTATTATATTATTGACTAAAATTTAAATAAAATCAATATCGTCTGCACATTATTTAGGTAATATCTGATATATTACAGAAATATCAATTTATTTCATTGCTAATTTTGTGAGAATTGTATAGTGAAGGAACAATGACATAATAATGTTAAAAAAAAGGGTATTTATTGGAAATCCCATGACCATACAGGAAGTGATTCAAACGTAAAAATAAAATATTTTAACAGTTCAAAGTCAATTATTATCCCCGCCACCAAATTTTAAAAATTATACCTAAATTTACTTATTTCCGAGATCTTCTAATAGGCCACTCAACGTGAATCACCCTGTATAAATATCATCAAAAGGTGGTAATTATTATTTGTGCATAAAATATGCTTCGTAAGTATGTTGTTAGGCCATTAGAAAGATTTTTTGAAAAAACTTTTTAAATAATAATCTATAAACATATTATTTGTTAGTCTGTTAACGCAATTTCTTCTGTGTTGGGTATGTTATTTTATGATGTATTATTAACACAATATAAAAAATTAAGTTTATTATTATAGAAAGTAGAGGAATTGCGTACGTATAATTTATATCAATGAAAAATAGTCTCAGCTAGAGGACTTTAAAGTGTAAAAGGACCTGTATTTTGCATCAAAGAACACAGAAATGCTAAAAACAATGGACTCCCTGGGCCAGAGTAGAAATTGACAGCTGTTTCGTCCTTGTTAGGACTCTACGGGCAGCCATAACCCAAGCAATCCCAACAACAGCGGTAAGATGTATTAAAGGCCTTTTACAAAAATAAAGCGGCCATCAATACACCGTAGCGCCATCCCAGCGGAATTAACTCCAATACAAAAGGCAGTCACTCTGGTAATAATCGAAAGGTAGACAACTAAATAAATATCAGAATCAGAATGCCACAACCCGAAGCAACTCCACCGATAACACTGCAGCGCATTTAAACCCTGCTTAATAAAATAGCAGGTAGTAAATAAGCCGCAGTGCCATCACGTTGAAATCAACAATGCAAAATACAGGTACAATGAAGTGTTGATGTCAAAGGACTCACAAAAAAAAAGAATAAAACCCTATATTATTACTTGTTTCTATTGTTCATGTTCACTAATAAATAAATAAATATAACATATAAACCCTAAATACATAAAAAAAATATTCAAATAAATATACTAAACATCGGGAACCTTTTGTGCACCCTGTATATTTTGTCTTTTTAGTTTCTTGCCTTTTTTGTGACAGCTGATATTAAAGGTTCCATTGCTCGGATGCTCTAAGTTATGTTTCAATATCGCAGCGACTTTACCTAAAATTAAAAAAAAAATTACACACATTTAAGACTTGCGAAAATTCTTACTTTTAAAAATATATTTGAAGGATTTTTATAAAGGAGTTGTGACGGATCGATATTTTCGTTGTTTTTGAAAAAAATATATGTTGAATAAATAACTCAAACTAAGAGAGCTTTGTATCCAGAATGTTCATGCTTTTAAGCATGGATTGGCTAATGTTCACAGAAAAAACTAACCTCTTAGCACTGTCCCATTGGCAGTATCGATCACATCCCCAATGTCGTCACCCAACTGAGCGTTGGACTTATCGGACATGTTCTTCCGCATGGGATTTGCAACCACGGTGTACCGGTAGAGGACTTCTTCGTCCAGTGGTCGGAAATCGTGAATAACTTTTCCCAGTTTGCTCTTGTCGTATTTTGTGGACTTACCGGCTATGACATTTTCTGGAGTTTTAGTTCCCGAGTCTGTTGGAATGTCAGTGTCGACGGCCGGTTCTGCCGTTGAGATCTAAATAAGAATAAAATAGTAATTTACGTTACAAGACCGGAAAACACTAATTTTCGGTTGCGTGACGTACAATATTTTTATTAAGACCGACACTTCGATATATTTTATAATCTACGCGAAACAAGTTTGACATAAAGAACAAAACTAAAAATCAACGAACTGTCACTCGACA
Source organism: Polydrusus pterygomalis (assembly GCA_963969555.1). NCBI lineage: Eukaryota > Metazoa > Arthropoda > Insecta > Coleoptera > Curculionidae > Polydrusus > Polydrusus pterygomalis. The sequence continues at coordinate 18,290,726 of OZ018383.1, forward strand.
ATACATCGAAATGTTGTTTTCATAATAACGAAATCAAGGTATCTTGTATTATCAAAGAGCGATTGGAAAAACAAAAAACAGAGTGACAGTGACATTAGAGACCGGAAAAGCGACATTAGAGTCCGGAAAAGATTTTTCCGTTCTCTAATGTCACTTTTCCGGTCTTGCGATCGGAAAAACGTTATTTTCTAGACGAAAAATTGTCCAGAAAGTGTAAATTTTCTGGTCGGTTTTAAAAAAAATACTTTTAAAATACTAGTTGTCGTGAAGAATAGCAAAGGTTTCTGGTCAATAGATCTACGTAATTTTTTTAATTTGTTACCCGTTCGCATGATTTTTCTATTAAAGGACCCTTAACCCATATATAGGTAATCCAGCACTCACCTCATTGTCTTTTCTTATACGTATTTTTTTCATTTGCGACCAAATATTCTCCTGGTACTTTCCAGGAATGTAGGAGGTCATTCTCTTTCTACCACATTTTTCTTCAGCAGTACAGAGTTCCACCGTCCCCGGCTTCAGACCTAATATGAAAAAGTAAAGGTCCAAAGAGAAAAATCTTTCCACACATTTCAATAATATTTTGCAAATAATAAACGCTACTATTCACATCAATGTCGATAATTAACGAAAGGCAGAACAAATGTTGGTGAAATTTAGACTGTGGTAATCATGTACCTACCGTGCGAGCAAAAATTATTTGCATTAAAGAGGGCTTGGATTAAAAAACGTAGGGCTTGGTTTAGATCACAATGATATGGGGACGATATATCTAACCAAATCTAGGTTAAAATTTTGTCAAATTCATATTACGACATGATATGCCAAACTAATGAGTAATAAAATAAGTAGACAAATACAAATGTATTTTTGTTGTTTACAAAATTATTTTTCCTTTATAAGGAAATAAATTAAGCTGCTTCTTAAGAATAGTCCTGCATGTTCCATAAGATCTTCCCACGTCTTGGGACAGGCGTCTTATACAATTTGTGGGCGTATTTTGCATTATTTCACGAACGTTTGCAACAAGTTCTTCTGTTCTAACAGATGGTCTTCCTGCTCCTTTTTTGTGTTGTATAGAACCTGTTTCCCTAAACACAGTCACGGTTCTTCACAGGCAATGATAAAAATCCCCAGCAATAATGCACAAACCCGGATTATATTGCCACTCACCATTTACTCTAACAACATTTCGAAAATACGCTTCAACCATGAATGTTTAGTGCTGTTCCGTAAAGCCTATTGTATGAATTGTTCAAGAAATTGGAAAAATTAGCGATGAATCAAATTACTTGTAACGACTTTCAAAGATGACGGAATAACTGATTGATTGTTAATTCATGTAGTTACTGACACCCAACAGGTATTAAACTCTACGGCTAAGCATTACGTCCTTAGATGCAAGGCCCTATTTGATGCAAATAATTTTTGCTTGCACAGTAGAAGGTACCTATTAAAGTAATTCAAATCTCATAAAGGTAACAGCTGAACCAAATGGAGGTTTTACAATGAGATCGTAAAACGTACTGAGAATAACAGCTGCCCGTAAAAATGTTTGGAACCCACCTAAAACTGGCTGACATTACCCAGACGTAAAATGGTGTTACCTACTTGCTTGGCGCTAGCTAAGCCTCTTTTAACTACCCCTACTACCCCAAAAAATGACTGGCTCACCATCGCACTCCTTGTCCTCGAGAAGGATGTCATCAGTGCCCCTCTTGGGATTTTCTTGAACGCATTCGACCTGCCGTGCTCGAACCCCTCCTTTTCCTTGGCAGGCTCTACAAGCACCAAATACTCCCACCTTCCATCTACAAAAAAAAATAATAAAGAATTGACAGACTGTTTAATAATATAATAAACTGAATATAACTATTGTAAATAGCACCACGGATAATAAATCAACAGATATACAATTAGTTTTAACACCGAGGCCCTGCGTTAGATATCAGCTTACCAACGCGACCTTCCCTATCAGTTTCAACGTGCATTTGCCGCCTTGTCTACAAGAGATGTCGCTGTTAATAACGCGACGTTGCACATTTCTTTCATTTTTGCTGTAAATATGGAAATATAATAAGTCATTTATTTTTCTATATTCCTACCTTTTTTTGCACGGCTCTTGATTGCAGTCTTTTATGGTGTCCTTGGATTTGTCTATACCAGCACAAAAATTGGCACTAACCTTGCCTCCCTTTTCTTCAATGCATTCGGATGTGGCGATTTGATTGCCTCCTCCACAGAGAACGCTACACTCACCAAATTCACCTAGAAATTAAGCTTTTCATTTAAAAGGTATAGCTTCGTTTAAGCGGCTAAAAGATATTACAACTGACTGATGTCCAGTTGTATTCATAAAAAAAGCGTTCAAGAATTAAAATGAGAGGTAAGTTGTGTCATATTTGCGTAAAACTGGCTTGTCTAAATGATTGTTTATTAGAGGTTATCACACGTCATAGGTTATCAAAAATGCAAAGCATTGGCGTCGGTGTAATTAATTTTGAAACTGCATGGTGGTAACGTTTGATAAACTGTGACAGAACATAAAAATGCCTCGTCAGTTGTCTGAAGTTGAAAAGGCTCAAAATGTATCAAGAATCGAAGAAGGATGGTCAATCCGTGGTGTAGCGCAGTTATATAATAGAAATAAAAAAAAAACTATATTGAAAACTAAGCAACGCTGGGAACAAGAAGAATTCCTAAAGAGGAAAATTGGTTCAGGTCTTCCCAAACGTTCCAACCCTGAACAGGATGCTGCTTTCTTTTTGGGATATTTAAGAAACAATCCATTTGCAACTGCAAGGGATGCGGTTATTGATACAGCATTTCCTGCCTCCCAACCTACCGCCAGCAGGAGAGTCAAGGAATCTGATCTAAAATGTCGCCCAGCTGCGAAAAAAAATGTTTCTTACCGAAGAACAGTGACAATCAAGGATTATTTTTGCTTTAAATTATATATACCGCAATCCTCAATTTTGGACCAGGGTCATTTTTACTGATGAAAATAGGTTCCAGTCGACTTATAATGGACAAATATTAGATTTTATTATTCTTGTTAAACGTTTTTTGTAATTTTTATAAGATATACTTATTATAAAATAAAAAAATTAATTTTTGTTATTCTATTGAACTAACGCCCAACGCCAATGCTTTCCATTTGTAATAACCTTTTACATGCGATAAGCCGGTTTTACGCAAATATGGTTAAGGTTTCCTCTCATTCTAATTTGTGTACGCTTATTTTATGAATACAAAACTGTATCTGTCAAGTTTGGATTGATTTAAAAACATAAATTTTATTACTATTTCCGGTATATTACTGTTATAAAAATAAATGGGTCTATATCGTAATCTCTTACCCGTTTCCCAATGGTAACGCGGTTCGTAGCTTGTGTCCACAGATGGTTCTGCCCATTTGTAAGTGTATCCAACATTATTGGGTTCGAAAAATACTACCTGAAAAGTAAAAACCACGTTGTTTACCCTTTACTTATTTAAATTTTCTTATATAAAAATAATACTCATTAAACTTACAAATAATACTAAGTCCTCCTTTAGTGGCCCATTGATTACAAGCCTTTCCATTTGGGGCTCTGGATGACTATAGACCCCTTCAACCTTTCCAAAATTGTGTACACCATCTTGAAATTCGGTACTAAAATTTATATAATTATATTGAAGAGGGGAAGCGCTTTAAAAATTATATTTTTTGCGGATATTTTTACAGTTTTCTGTTTGCTTATGTCCCAAAAACCTCCCATGGATTTTTTTTCACTCGCATGAAAAGGTAAATAGACCCATACAATGGTTCTATCAATGTGAGACATCCAGTAAGTCTTTCGCATTTGTCAAAAAGATTCTTGCAGTGTTATGTTTTACGGTTACTTATATGTTAAAGCAGTTGAAATAAACTTACTAGTCTTTGTTAAGATAGTATTTTTTCTCGCTGCTATCCGTAACAGCAATCATATTGTCAGATGGGGCTTTTTCTGTTATTATAACTTTTCGGGACCCCGTTGGTATCACCACCACTTTAGCATAGCCTTAAAGAAAAATGGCCCTAAATTTTTATAAAAATACTAAAAAATATTGGTGTAACTGTTAATATCCAGAAGTAGAGCGGTTTTGTTTTTTCTCTTCATCAAATCCATCCCCAGGCGTAAGGCTAGGAACCGAGGAAAGATACACACACGCGCTAATACTAGATAATAACAATTTTAAAAGAATGGCTGTAAAATGTACCTTGTCCAACATCCTGATAAGTGTCTTCTATAATTTTACATTGAGTTCCATCTCCATTACACACCCCACAATGATCCTCAACCGCATCAGAATCTAAGGCATTGTCACATCCAACAACCTTAAAATAATATAGCTATTTTTAAAATAGTTTTATTTTTTTTTTTAATTTGTTCATATACAGGGTGTCCGGAAAAATGTGGGAAATCTCCCGGATATGAAAAAAACACGTGAAAAGAATACTACAAGTTAATATAAGTTCTTTCGTATCGGCCTCCTATTCGGAGATATGGGCTCCCAAAGAGCTCCCATGGAATTAAGTTTTTGACACATAATTATTAAACCAACAGGTATATTTCAATTTTTTTTTCATATAATCTATACCAGGTAAGACCCTTCAAATTACTATCCCAGAAAGTGTTGCGAATTACTCACAGCTGCAGGGACGAACTAGCTGTGACACTAATGTGCCCATTTTTTTTTACGCCCTGTATGATAAAAACTTTGGACAACCTTTTTTACATACCTTTAACTATTGACTAAAAATTAAGTACCCTTCATTCATGTCGCTAATCCTTACCGTTTTCGGAAAAACGCGGTTACCCGCTATTAATGTATTACTTACTTTACACGTTCCAGAAACACACATGTTCTTAGTGCCCGGTTTACAAGGAGTTCCATCCTTGGCAGTTTGTTCCAGCAGACTTATGACATTCTTCTCGCTTACACAGTAAAGGGCACAAGGTTTGTCTGTAAAAATTACATGTAAATAATTTTTATTTTATTTTTCATTCTACATTTCTGTTTATACGATGAACTAAAATAATTTTACCGTAGAAATCATCGGTCTTAATAATAAAAACCTCACATTGCGTTGACAAAATTTCATTTTGTCGTTCCGTAGAATTTTTAGTTCATCTAATACTCTTAAATGACTGAAAACAAGCAGTTTTCTTAGAAGTGCCGGTGTGAAATAATTGATAATGTAAATATTTCATGCTATTATAAAAATGATGTTTTATAATAGGTACGCAAAACAAACACCATGTTACATATTGTCGGATATGGATTGGTATCCTTAAGGATGGATTACCCATCTCGTGCTTCGTGTGATGCTAAGACTCTTAGTGGGTGTTAAGCTTGATAGGAAGAGGTGTAGCGTAAAGATAGTGTATAGAACAAGGACAAGGACACTTCTAGTTTCGTAGGAGGAGTCAATAGATGGATGTTGATAAAAACTTATTGTTTGTAATTGGTTGGGATAAAGGGTTCCACTTCTAATAGTACATCGAGGGAAATCCCCTCTTTTATTACCGTGCAAAATTATTGCTGACATAGCAAAACCGGAACCCTTTCTTCCAGTTGATAAGGGTTGCAAAACTGTATAAAAACTCGAAGGAACGCTTACTCAGAGAGTTGTCACAATTGTTGAAGCGTAAGGATAACCTCTGCCCGTTTGTCTACTTCGTTTAAAGTTAAGAGCAATTTTGAAGTCATGAAGAGTATTACACCAGAATCAATCTATTTTGTTTCAATTGCGTAATTTATTTAATCGTTTATTGTGTAAAATTGTATAATTCTTATTTTGGTTAGAGTTGTCTATTAAGTGGAGATTGTTTCTTTAAACTTGCTGGAATAACTCTCTCCGTAATAGAGAACTATTTAAATTCACCGTTTTATATCCTTAAGTTTTTTATTTGTATTTTATTCATTGTAATATTTCATTCTTTCATTGCCTTGCTGTATTGCTTTTCATCAAATAAGGCTCTTTAAAATCCTTGGTGTTTCAGTGATTAAAGAGCGCACCATAAGGGCACAGTAAAAAAACAAAGAATTACCCTCTTAAAAAATAAAAACATAAATCAAAACCATCTAAGCTACACAACCCAGTCGCCTCCCATTCTGATACGCGACACTATTATTCAAAAGCACAGAAAAACCTAGCCCTATCTAGTTATAAGTAGTAATAACAAGGCGGTTATGCGCATCCCCATCCATGTTGAGCGCCGAGAGATGTAAACGGTGAGCCGTGAGTAGAGATAGATAATATGTTCTGCGCCAATTTCTCCCTGGCTTCTGCACATGCGCCAGTGTGCCACATGTGCTGTTTTTAAGCTGTTTTGCTGTTTTTGAGTTGTTTTTGCTCTGTTTAATAAAAACAGCTCAATAACAGCAACAAGCAGCTTGAAAACAGCAGAAAACAGCTTAAAAATAGCAAAGAAAACTTAGAAGCAGCCCAAAAACAGCAAAAAATAGCTATGCACTGCTGCCTCAGGCGCAGAAGCCAGAAAGTGGTTGGCACAGAACATATCATCTATCTCTACTGCCGTGTGTATGTACAAATGCATCGTTTTACTTATAAAACTTTACTTTTGTTTGCGGAGGAAATAACCTGTACGGGTCTAAATGTATTATGTCTATGGTAACAACTGACACTACTGTAAAGGTTATTTTGTCTGCAGCCAAGCCGCCCTATTAGGTTGTGCCATAACGATAAACTTTCTCCCTTAAAGAAATTAACCAATTTGCGATGGGTAAAAACTTTTCATCGAGATTTTCCGACGCAACTTTCCACGAAATGGTCGACCATCAAACGTGACTGACATAAAAATTTTCCAGCTTGCGAAATTTTGATTGCAGCAATTAAAAGTTGGTTTTTAAATATGAGGAAAGGCACTGCTGGCGATATCTCGCGAACTTTTTAAGCAGCGTAAAATCTAGTAATTTTTTAAAAGTTGAGAAAAAGTTTCATTTTGCACGGAATGTGGGCGAGTTTATATTTTTACGAGTACCGAGATTTTCTTTGTAGAAGACAAATATCGTGTTTGTTTTAATTTATTTTAGAGCGAAGACATCTCGCCATTTTATAGGGATCCTAAAAAGTATGGACAATAATTTGGAATTAAGAAGATTTGTTAAAAATAAAAAAAGAACTTCATATAAAATTGTGTTGTATGTCCACTTACTACGAAGCTACAACCCCTAAAGGGGGTACTTAGCAGCTTCCTACTACAGCTTTAGATCAGCACTGCAACTTCTCTTATTGGGGGTTTCTGGGGTTTGCAGGTATATTGTTAGGGGTTGTTTATTGTCCCTTAATAATGCGTTATTATTACCTGCTTAACAAACAATATTTATATCGATTTGTAATACATACTTCTGTAGAAATGTAAGTTTAAGAGACTCAGTTAGTATTGTTGAAACTTTTTCCGCTAAATGTAACAATATTCCCGATGAACTAAGGAACAAATTAGATGTAACTGTAAGAAATAATGGAGGATTTAAATACTTAACTGCAGTAAATAGTTATTTTTCTCCAAATGACATTAAAAGCGGTCTTTTAATGACACCTTTTGAGCCTGTCAGGTGTCATTAAAAATTAAAATTTAAAATGACAACTAAACACAACAATTCAATAAATGTCATAAATAACATACATAAATATAAAAAATACGATTTTGCGTAAAACTGGAACAAATTTTGAGAAAAAAATTATATGTTTTACTAGGCAGAAAAGCACAAGATTTAATGCCCCGGCTGGTGTTTCATAGACGAGGCGCAGCCGAGGCTAGGAAACCAGCCAAGGTGAAACAAATAACTATTGCATTTATGAGGGTAAATCATCCAACGAAGTTGTATCTTGGCATTATATTTTGCTACCTAAGTTGCAGTATTGTCCGATTACATCAGTAGACGTTCTTTGTATAAAAATATTTTTACTAATGAAAGACAATCCTTTTTAGTTAAAATTTTTAAAAAAATGCCTTTTATACAATTTTAAGTTAAAAAATTGTTTTTTTTTTTATTTTTCTTTGTTTTTTCTTGCATTTTTTAAAAAATAAACATATTTTTTAGAACCCAATGTGTTTCTTTACCTTATTTCACTATAATAAATTAAGAAATATTGCATACCAGTATGCATATTTGGTAAAAAAAAATGCAAATAACTACATATTTTACTGCAAACAAGGCATATAATATATGAGGATATTTTGGCTGAACTTAAGTGCATATAATCCGCCTTTTATCATAACAAACTAAAAAAGTTGGTAAGAAGCAAACTTAGATTTTTCAATTAAATACTTTTTCTTTTAGTAGAGCGAGTGTACTTAGAACAAGAAAACAAAGCTCTTTGGCTCCTTCATTCATTTACTCAACCAAGATTTTGCAGAAATACCGTAAAACGAGGCTACTTTGAATAGTTTTGGTCTTTAACTGACAATAAGTCCGTTGTTTTTACATAATTTTAAAAACTGCTTTCGTCATACTTGGGGCGATATCTTATCACTTCCGAAAATTTAAATTTACTAATCCGACGACTTCCACTTTTTTTTTGAAAATCCGTAGGTTCAAAGTTGTACTGAAAGTACTTTTTAATTTAAATGGTTTCACGTACCAAAAATTTTTGAACTATAGTTCAAAGTAACCCCACAAATTAGCAAAAAATTACCATTTTTAGGTTAAATTTTGCAAAAGATATAAAATGGAACAAATTTACTTTTTTTTGTCTGATGTAATAGTATGACAATCAACCATACAGCAACTACAAAGAAAAACTAAATTTATTGTGGAAAAACTCACCTCTCTGCAGACAAAAGTTTCACTACTACAAGAAAAACGAATTTTTACAATTTTGAAACTATCCCCTTGACAGGTGGAATTTTTTAAACGTTGATATTTGTCCAATTTTGCCAGGTGTTGTGTGATATTAAGAAAATACTTTTACGATGAAAAAAATCCTATTAACTTAAAATGCAGTTCGTCTATGCAAAAATAAGAAATTTACACTTTTCGTTCAAAGTTGACCTTAAATTCAAAGTAGCCTTGTTTTACGGTACCTACTTTCAATAAATTATTGTATTCTAAGTCATACCTTCCTCAAAACTTGCTGTCCAAGTATGATACTCATCACCCCACGGTTTAGAGTTATGTTCTGAACACTGTTGTTGTCGAAATCCGGGAACATCATCAGGACAGGGCTATAACAGATGAAGAGATGTTAGCTCATCACAACATAGCATCAGAAGTATAATTACAGTTTATTTCTTATTGTTGCTATCTGCCCTACCAAGTGTTAATGTAAACTCACACCTTACAGTTTCTGCCATAGTATATATCTTGCAATTATTTACATTGAGGTAATTATTGTAATAACAACCAATGTATCATAAGTACGCATTCTCTAACCTAGTACATTGAATATCAAACTATAAGAAGGTCATATGAGCCGATTTCCTAAATCTGCTACGTTAAATTCATAGATGGCACAATGAGTTCACCAACAAGAAAGCGACTAGCCTTTTCACTGCTAAATTAAAACATTGTTGCCGCCTGTCTGTTTAACTTGGTGCTTGAGTTTTTTAATTTATTTTTATAGCTTATCGTAAAACTTGATTTCACATAAGTACCTACATCTATCCTAGATTTAAGTAGCTTACATTTATTTTCCTATCTATAGTATAGTCTAGACTTTAAAATGTCCCTATTTTTAATTGCTTTGTAGCTTATAATATTTTCAACCTTTTGACGTCTCAATGTTAATTACATGAAAACATATTGACCGCCATGTATTCTATTTCTAACAGAATTAAATGACGACTCTCACTATTCAATACCTACCTAGGCTACAACGTATATGTTGGGTAAAATATGAATGATGTGCGGTTTGTTTGTATAATTTGGTTTTAATTTGCAATTATTACTACTTTTCAAAATGGTTAAAATAAGTAGGTTTTACTTTCTTACTTAAGAAACATCCAGTTTGTTTGTATTAGTGTATTACGTATTTTGCTATTTTTCGACGAAATAAAACCTATTTTAGTTAAACTTGCTGTCGCTTTTTATCTACTTTTATTTGTTTAACATTTAACACCCAATGCAACGGTAAAATCATTGTGAAAATCGGTCCAATTACCCCGGAGTAATCAGCGTACATATTATTATCAAAAACATACATTCGGCTGGAATTGAGAACCTCCTATTTTATTGTGTGTTAAAAATGCTTATATCATTAAAAATTCCAATAAAATACGATATGCGGCAACACCACGACATCACATCAGTTAATTTGAGACATCTGTTGCCGAGGCGCTGCATTATAATGACAGATTTACGATCAACTCCACAATGGCGGCCAAACCACTTCCAAGACGTCTAAAACTGGGTTGTCAACTTTTCTCGGACATCCGTCATTCTTATATAGTTTGATATTCAATGCCTGGTATCATTATAACAGCTATAAGACCATACCTCTGTATTACAAATTTTCACTTTTCTTCTTTCCCCTAAGCAAAATCGTCCTTTATTTGCTGGAATTGGATTATTGCAATCCCTATCCGAAGACGAAATTCCTCCACCACAAGTACGACTGCAGGGAGACCACGATCCCCAATCTCCCCAACCGCCATTAATAGCTTCGGGTCTGGCACCCATTTCGATACATTGTTTTCGAAAACACCACTAAAAATAAAATTCAAATAATCTTATAATTCTGAGTTACAGAAGCCCAGAAACGAATACACATATTTACCAAAATATCTACCTTATTTTGTCCACATTTTGTTCCATCAGCTGGCACTTCTCCCTTTCCAATGCACTCCTTTTTGCTTATTTTACAAATGAGTTGCTCGCAAATTTTTTCCTTGAGCCCACCACAGACACCTATGCTGGCTGGTATCACAAACTTACATTGGGCGTCAGCGTCGTAAACCACTCCAGGCATGTTATCAGAGAAAGGATACAAACTCGCTTCGGGAATGTCGTTGAGGCACTCACCAAGATTATTGCTAGAGTAAGTTGGTTTCATTAGAAAAATTCCGACGAGTGGTTTGACTGATGTCCTTGCACTTGACAAATAAATATTGTAACTATTAAGATCAGGTTTGTATATATGACTATTTAGCGCAGCAGAGGATAAAAGTTTTAATTCCAGAGGTGGTTAACTCCAAGTATCATATATTTTTACGATAAAAACATGGCATCACCCTTATATCTACCATCTTTAAAATATAGATGTTTACTTGATAAACTTACTCTAACAATGCTGTTATCATGCCTCTACTACAGGACGACCACCTGATCGTATAGGCACTTACTATTGGCGACATGAGAAAGTAAGATCCATCTGTATCCTTAACAGGACATGGTGTAGCTTGCTCGTCATGATCTGCGCCCATTCTGCAAAACCAATTAAAAAGGTTGAAGAAGACGTATTATATATTCTTAATTATTTGTTGCATTTCTACTTTTCATTGAGTAGGGTGGACAAAACTCCAAGAAAAAAAGGATTTATTTAACGGTTTGGCTAAATGTCCGCCGGCGGTATCTGATATATGAATCAATAATTCCGCCGGCGCCGGCGGGCGGATTAGTTACTGTTCTAATGGATTGTCCGCCGGAAATATTAAAGCATCGGTTAGGTACGGCGGATCGCAATGGTTGAGAACCCATTTTCCGCCTGTAGGCGGATTTTAGTATATAAAAAAAATTAGGTGCCACGCCCTTTTTTAATTTATGATTGTTTTCAAGTAGGAAAAATACCCAAAAAATTTATTTTTGTGTTTATTGCGTAAAAGTTCATAGCCGATTTAAGGTAATTCTCAAAAAAAAAAGGATTTTCAAAATATCAAAAGAAGTAACTGCCAGTATACTACCACCATTAGCTATTATTACCCCCATAAATACGCGCTAGTTCTAGCTTCTCGTTTATAAAATGTTACATATTCTTTAGTATATACAGTACCCATTTAGTGCTTCAATAAATTCTTCGTAGGTCTCGAAGACTTCACCAAGTTTTATATGTTTTGCCATCATTTAGATCAGTGGTTCCCAAAGTGGGCGATAACGCCCCCTTGTGGGCGCTGCAGGCCTAAAGGGGGGCGGTAAGAGACCCAGAAAAAAAATGGGGGGTTGTGTAGAGGCTTGGGGGACGATTTGTAATTTCATCTAGCTAGGAAGACTCTTAGATACAACTTGTGAACATCAACCAATATTAATTAAAAGATTGCTCAAACTCGGTTCGATTTTTCTCTCCGCGTAGTTCATATATCTGTCCTGTTTTATTGAATAAATAAAATAAAAATCATGTCAATCGATTGCTCCGTTTCGAAATGACAGTAGACACAAACAAACAAATAAAAAGGCAACACACTTTCGCATTTGACTAGTTATTAGTATTCGTAGATAATAGACCGCGGGCAATCATGTTTTAACAAGTTTTTGTTAAATAACCCGATTTATGCATTCCTGTATCAATCGGCTGGTTCATAGAATACTTGTTCTTACTTGTTGAGTACGATTGAGCGTCGAATGAGATAAACGAGTTGCTGCTTATGCAATCCTATATAAACAACGTAATATTTATTTTATTTTCATTTGCGGTTTCGCACGTAACTCTGTTTAATCTCCGCTAATATAGCTCACAATAATTAATTAATTTAATTTGAAGTTATAGTGGTTTTTAAGTAGGTAAAAAAATGGGGGCGCTAAAAAATAATTTATTCTCAAAGTGGGCAGTAGACAAAATAAGTTTGGGAACCGCTGATTTAGATTATAAGATAGAACACGTAGTGTTTACAATGTATATTAAAAATTATAGGTTATGTTTCGGCGGAACTTCGGTGTAATACAGAAACAATCCGTCAAGCGGGGGAAGTATTTGGAAAATATCACTCTTCCGCCGCGCTCCTTAAATATAGTATGTTTATCGGCGGACAAATTATTAGAACAGTAACTAATCCGCCGGCCGGCGGAATTTTTTTTTTTTTTTTTTTTTTTTTTTTTTATGATCAAGCACAAGCACTATAGGAAAAATCCTTTAAGGCGCTCTGGGAGCGGTGCGTGTGCGAAGAAAGCGATTCACGTTTTTCTTGAATCGTTGGAGGTTATATTCGGTTGGAAACACGGTCTCAGAAAGGCCGTTCCACAAAGATGACGTCCTCCAAATGAAAGAGTTCTGAAACAATGATGTTCGGGGTGTACTAATTTGAACCACATAGGGATGGGCGGCAGTGGTTCGTCGTGTGTTTCTGCTATGCATTACTCTAGGTGGCATCGAGCGGGCAATATCTGTCGAGCACTTGCCATGAAAATATCTGTAGAAGAGAGTCAAATCACCAACCTGTCGTCGATGTTCTAAGCTGTCGAGGTTCTTAGTCAGCTCGTGGTCGCCGATTAGACAAACGGCTCTCCTTTGGATGGAATCCAACAACCGAAGGGTATGCTTCGGTGCCGAACTCCAGATATGAGAGCAGTATTCCAGTGATAGTCGAATCTGGGCTTTATAGAGTGTCAAAAGTTGTTGAGGTGTATACAACTTTTTGGTACGGAAAAGTATACCGAGCTTCTGAGAAGCTGCTCTGGCGATTGCCACAACGTGATTATGCCAAGATATTGATTCATATATCAGATACCGCCGGCGGACATATAGCCACACCGTTTATTTAACAAGGTTTCGCTTACAAATGTCCAATCTCGTGTGCCGTAATAACAGCCAAAACCAAACCGCTATCTTCATTTATTCCACACTGTTCATTCTTGGAACATGCGCCTCCTAGATATGCTAGTCCTGTGAGGTCACAGTCATTTTCTGCATCAGCGCATAAATCGTACCTATTCTAATAAAACTGCTGTTATTGTTATTTCTATAAACAAAACTAACTGTAAGTTTCACTTATGGTAATGGTTCGAAGGCAAACTTAATGGAAAAATTGTTATTGTAGATGTTTGCCATAAGGTTTCATGGTAGAAGATTACTAACCTGGTAAATAGTAGAGCCATATCGTGATGATTTGGACTATCTTCGGGTGTGTTAACCTTAATCGCCCAGTCGCAAAAGCTTCGTAAAGTTTTTGCCGAATCCCGGTTTATTTCCAAATCGATCTCTTGTTCTTCTTTTTCCAGGTAAATTATTCTGACAAGGACTATGTCCATTTGGTTTCCCACGGACGCATCGTGGTAGTAGTCAGCTACCTTAAAAGATTTTATTGTTGCAATTAGTTCACAGTGAAACGATATACTTATTGATTTGTCAGAAGAAAGCCCACATATTATGACTAGGTGGACGTAAATTAGAGCTTACCATATTCATAACGGTCATAACATAGAGTTCAACATCGCGGGTCTTGTGGTAGTGAAGGAACTTTTTATCGCAGACGACAGTCAATTCTAAGTATCTGTAAGAGCTTTCCAGTCCTCTTTTCTCTAAAAAAATGTCTTTCCCATCCAACGCTTGTTCTCTAAAAGGTAAAAAATTGTTAAAAATAACTATTAATTGTAAACGTTCCTTATACCGTGCGACCAAAAATCATTTGCATCAAAGAGGGCCTTGCACCAAAGGACGTAATGCTTAGCCGTAGAGCTTAATACCTGTTGGGGGGTGTCAGTAACTACCTGAATTAACAATCAATCAGTTATTCCGTCATCTTTGACAGTCGTTACAAAGTAATTTGATTTATCACTAATTTTTCGATTTCTTGAACAATTCACACAATGGGCTTTATGGAACAGCACAAAACATTCATGGTTGAAGCGTATTTTCGAAACGGGATTAGAGTAAATGGTGAGTGGCAATACAATTCGGGTTTGTGCATTGACGATTTTCACGAACATTTTCCTAACGTTGCTTTTATTGCTGGGTAATTTTATCATTCCCCGAAAAGAACCGTGGCTGTGCTTAGGGAAACAGGTTCTATACAATCATCTGTAAAAACAGAAGAACTTGTTGCCAAACGTTCGTGAAATAATGCAAAATACGCCAACAAATTATATAAGACGTCTGTCCCAAGAAGTGGGAAGATCTTATGGAACATGCAGGACTTTAAGAAGCAGCTAAATTTATTTCCTTATAAAGTTCAAGTATTCCAGGAAATACAAGCGGCAGATTTTGAAAGACGCAGGAATTACTCTTAATTTGACCCAAAATTTATTGGAAAAAAATAATTCATTAGACCTGACATTTTCGGATGAAGCGGTTCCACCTCTCTGGTTATGTGAATTCTCAGAATACATAGGTATAATTATTTTTCTTTTTGTATATTCTTACTTTGTTAATATTGTAAACAACAAAAATAAATTTGTATTTGTCTACTTATTTTATTACTCATTAGTTTGGCATATCATGTCATAATATGAATTTGACAAAATTTTAACCTAGATTTGGTTTGATATATCGTCCCCATATCATTGTGATCTAAACCAAGCCCTGCGTTTTTTAATCCAATCCCTCTTTGATGCAAAAAATTTGCTCGCACGGTACAATTAAATCCATATCCATATAAATGTTTCTGATGAATTTATCAAAAATCGGCAAATTGATTTTTACCTAAAATTACCTAAAACGTTTTTTAATAGCATCTTCCCATGATTCCTGAGTTCCACACCACGGCTCGCGTCCATTCGGATCGTGGTTATGAATAACGTGCAAATGATGGCCCTCTGAATTGGGCGAGTGTTCATCTACAGGCTCGATAAAATATTTTTTGCCGCCAATCACAATGTAGCCTGCCTAAAACAATGCTCATTAAGAAAATTGGAGGTAGAGTCAACTTTTTATAAAAACAAAGTGTTTCGACAGGTTTACACCCACACGTGTCATGAATAGTACTAAGTACTACGCCGCGAACGTAAATTATAATATGGCAATGCAGCGTTGAGCGCGAAACATGCGCAGGCGCATTGCTTGCCGCTTGATTGGCTCTTTTACAATATTCGAGCGGCGAAAGTCTGGTATGTTGTCAGGGTTGTTCATAGCTTTTTCCATTGGTAAGTTTACTGCATGTATTTCTATGTTTTGCCAATAAATAACGCCATAACTTTTAATCTTTCGCGCGTTTAGCGCTGTATTTCTGCAAGCCATTACGCTAACAAACCATTTAGATCACCGTAAAAGTTTAAAATATGGCGAATGCGATGGTAAAAGAACTTAGTCCAGTCCTTTCTCTGTCGTCAACATGTTAACGCAAAATAGACAAGTCTTGATAAATTTGGCTTTATAATAAACTTTTATCAAAATATAGAGAATGTTTAATAAAGTCTCTAATACTATAATATATTTTTCAAAATTATATTAATAATTTACCTAAATATAATTTTTTTTATTTGCCTTAACTATTATGTATTTCCCCTTTGTATGGTAGCTCTGTAACTTACCAAACCATCACATGTTGACAATGCTGCTTTCGAATCAGCAATTCCCCTCACTCCACCGGTATAATGACAGAGATGTTTTCCGTTTAAACCTCTAACGTGTCTGTCTTTAATAGCTGCTGCAGGATCTCTCTTTTCAATAATCAAATTTGGATGCAAGAAACCTCTGTTGGGCCACAGTTCCAAATGGTACGATTCTCCATCAACGGATACTCCTGAAAAGGTAAAAATTTTCTACCCATAACTAATTTTTTTTTTAAATAAATATTGGCCCTATGTATCTTTTTTACTTTTATTTTAATCATAAAAAACGAAAACTTAAGATGGGATTAACGACGCCATTTTCTATAGTCAATTTGATTTGCCGCCGAATGACGATTCGCATGCGCACTGCCATGCTGTGCTGATCAGAGTAGTTATTTTTACACTTTTGGCATACGAGGAAGAAAGACAGACATATTTTTTTAGCTGGTAGAGCAAGGCAGATGTTAGTCGGCCGGTCATAGTTTTGTTTACCTTCGTGTTTTGTGCAATTACGGAACCTTTCCTGTTAAGCCAAACTCATATTCTCTTGAATTCTTAGGAGAGATGACATGACATTACTAGAAAATATCGTGTTACCAGTAAAAATTGTTGTTTTTAATTTTAATTCAGTTCTGAAAATCGACGTGTTTACTTTCAAGGATTTTAATAGTTAAGGAGCTAGCGTGCAAAAAACGCCATAGTTGGCTGCCCGTCAGTCGAGTTTGAAAAAACGTTGCCCTTACTCCACTGAAACTTGAAGTTTTGCTTTTACCCATCAACTTTAAGATTTATTGGCAATAACGACATAGGGCGATTGGCCATGGTGAGGAGCCCGTCAGTCAGGTTAAAAATTAGGTTCTGTAGGTTGCCAAGATCATGTATCTAAAATTTCGTTGCGATCTAACCACTAGATCGTGAATTAGGCCAAATGGAAGATTATAATTTGTTTTTTGACCGCCATTTTGTTGGCCATAGTAAGGAGCCCCTCCAAAACTTGTCTCTCCCTCTTCGTTTGGATAAAATGACAGCAAAAATGCACTTGACTGACAAATCGAATCACGACGTTCTTCCCTGGGTGACCTACAAAATCTCGAAAAATCCAATTTTTCAGTCTTTAGCATGGCTTTTTCAGAAATTCAATCAAAATCATCAGTCAATCATTTTTCCTGATTTTTAGACATCCAATTAAGTAGAAATCACAAACGACTGACATTTTCCTCGAATATTTTCAATTTGGCAATACTTTGAAAATTTTCTGATTTTGGACTTTTTTATAATGGCTCAATAATGCTGTTCCAAATGGACTTAAAAGTAAAACAATGTATGACGATGATTTTATATATAATGATTAAATTAATGTAAATTAAGTAAAAGTAATAGTTACAATATAATTAACAATTAAATATCTGTTTTTTTCTTTATTGAAATTGAAATGTTACTAACACAACCCAGCTTGCTCAACCCAAATATGCCAACAATTTCATTCAATAAATAATAACCATTTAATTTTCGATTTTCTTTAGTAATTATTCATTTCTTACGGCTGAAATTGGTTATCGTATCTTTTTGTGGCAAAGATTCTATATTTTTTGATTACTGAATCCAATATAATATAACATAAAAGGAGGGTAGCAGAGGGGTGGAGGAAGGGGTAAATAGGTGATTGTTATATATTGAAACGTTTTTTAGGTCATCAAACATCATCGTCATACATTGTTTTACTTTTAAGTCCATTTGGAACAGCATTATTGAGCCATTATAAAAAAGTCCAAAATCAGAAAATTTTCAAAGTATGGCCAAATTGAAAATATTCGAGGAAAATGTCAGTCGTTTGTGATTTCTACTTAATTGGATGTCTAAAAATCAGGAAAAATGATTGGCTGATGATTTTGATTGAATTTCTGAAAAAGCCATGCTAAAGACTGAAAAATTGGATTTTTCGAGATTTTGTAGGTCACCCAGGGAAGAACGTCGTGATTCGATTTGTCAGTCAAGTGCATTTTTGCTGTCATTTTATCCAAACGAAGAGATAGAAACAAGTTTTGGAGGGGCTCCTTACTATGGCCAACAAAATGGCGGTCAAAAAACAAATTATAATTTTCCATTTGGCCTAATTCACGATCTAGTGGTTAGATCGCAACAAAATTTTAGATACATGATCTTGGTAACATACAGAACCTAATTTTCAACCTGACTGACGGGCTCCTCACCATGGCCAATCGCCCTATGTCGTTATTGCCAATAAATCTTAAAGTTGATGGGTAAAAGCAAAACTTCAAGCACCAGGGTGTTCAGTGGAGTAAGGGCGACGTTTTTTTAAACTCGACTGACGGGCAGCCAACTATGGCGTTTTTTGCACGCTAGCTCCTTAACTATAAGGTAAATTGTGGTAATTTTAGTGATTTTAAAAAACTGCTTTTTAAAAGTTTCTGTGCATAAATATAAAAAAAAAACATCGGCATACTATTCGTTAATGCCTCCCTGATCAGCCCTTCCAAAATTAGATACGAATTATTTTTTTTTAATAATTGCAAGGTTCCGGAAGTTACCCCTGCATTCAAGCCATTCATAGGTCTTTTATACATGATCGACCTTGGGAACTGTGGCCTTAAGAGAAGATTTATTGACAGTTAGCAATTCAACCATTATGCCACAATACTGTATTGTGCCCTCATTAATTTATATTTTTAATTTCGTATTACCTATTTTTTGTTGCATATTGCTGCCAAAGTTGACACTATTGGAAAGATAATAAAAATCGAAGATAGGGACATGAAAGCCGTTTTGCTCTAAGACGTACAGTTAGAAAGCTAGACGCTGTCAAAGTTCAAAAATGTTATTTTTCAAGAGTTAATATCTCGGAAACTGTTAAGTATAGACTAATAATGCTTTTATTAAAAAATGTTCAGAATTTTACGCAGAATCCAAAAAAATTATATAAAATAGGTGTATCCTTTTAAGATTTAGATCTTACCCCCCCCCCCCCCCCCCCTCCCTCCTAGGGGCTCGAAGTAAAAAGATTTACAATATACGGGTCCGAGCGATTCTACACATTTTCATTTTAAAGCAGGAAAATCGAGATGTTAAGTTTTCGTTGGACCACCCTGTATACATCATCATCATTATCATCGATACAGGAAATTTTGTTGGTATATTGGTAAATACTTTAAGAAAAATTAAAAGTAACAAAAAATTTAAGGCTTGAAGAATATTCATAAAGTAAATGTTAAAAAGAACTTTTAAAAATAATTTGCTCTGCTTACTATTAATGAGTACTAAAAATATGATCTGACCACTCTTTGCAGCTCTCAATTATCACTGACTTATTAGGGAGTAACTGGAAGCATAGCTTCCACTACCGTAGCAGTGTACTATTATATTTTATATTTGTTATATAAAAAAACATAAATATAAACTATTATTCATATTATTATATTTTTACCATAATGAACCATTTCTGGATCATCCAATGCGCGTTTCTTTCGTTCTTTAAAACGCCTGATACTATGGTCATGGAAGTGTGGAAGATGAAAAGTAGAGAATTCCCCGTCGGCAGTTAGTTTATGAGGAACAGCAAGATGGAAGTTCTTTAACGACTTAGTATATCTACCTAAAAAAATAAATGATTGCAAAAAGCTATCTTTAAATCATATCCCTTGTGTATTTGAAGTGCATACATTTCTCTTCCAAACAGTCTTTAGTTTGCTAAAATCGGATAAGTCGTTTAGAAGTTACAGCGATTGAAATGTTTACACAGTCAACAGCTTCCCCCAGTCTTATTAAAGTCGGTACGCCAATGAGCATAAGACCAAAATGATGCATAATTGTCCAAGCTTTAAAATGGTGTTATCAAACATATACCTTAATGTGGAATTTTCGGAGTTATGTAAAATTTTAAAATTTATTTTTCAATTACGCCCTCTTGCCGCAAAATGCGGAACTTAAAAATTATTTCCAGAATTTTCTCAGGACCGCTTTAATCACAATTTTTTTTATCCCAAGTTTCTACGTTTAGTAGTTTCCGAGATATAGCCGCCTGCCTTTCTTATTGAATCACCCGGTATATTTCATGTGATTTTCCAACCAACGATTTATTCCTATTTATCTATAACGCAAATAAAAAATAGTATAAAAATAAGATATGTTATGGTACCTAGATAATTAAATTATCTAGAAAAAATATGCACTTTTTAATTAAATTTATTATATCTGCTATTTATTTAAATATTTAATTTATTATTTTATATTCGCTATCATTTTGCTTCAGTCATGTCGCAAATTAGCAAACCTAATTAATAATTTATTTAAATATTAGCCCATATTAAATATTTTTAATTAAGAGGGGTCTAGACTGAATTTACCAGCAATATTTCAAAAAAATGTAACCTAGTTACCAGGTACAGGGTCTTCCAACGAGGACTGAACAGGGGTTCATTTTTAAGCTTCCTTGTATTTAAAGAAAAATCCAAAATAGCCAATCGATGTACTTTTTCCTGCAGAATTCAAAAATGAAACCAAAAATTTATTTGAACCAGAAACAAAAGAGTTACGATATGGATAAGGTGTTTTTTAAATGGAACATAGCTTTTTTATACGATTTTTGGAACGAGTGATTTTTTTTTGTCCTTTCTGAATAAAATATTTAATATTGTGACAGCTATTTTTATTAAATTTTAATGTTTTATCCAGTATAATTTAACTTTAACCTGTTTGAAACATACACTAGGTAATAAAGGTATAATCACCTTTGAATCCTTCAAAGTCAAAAAATTAAATATTATAGTAAATTTGTCAAATTTTTTGACCTTGAAGGATTCAAAGGTGATTATACCTTTATTACCTAGTGTATGTTTCAAACAGGTTAAAGTTAAATTATACTGGATAAAACATTAAAATTTAATAAAAATAGCTGTCACAATATTAAATATTTTAATCAGAAAGGACAAAAAAAAAATCACTCGTTCCAAAAATCGTATAAAAAAAGCTATGTTCCATTTAAAAAACACCTTATCCATATCGTAACTCTTTTGTTTCTGGTTCAAATAAATTTTTGGTTTCATTTTTGAATTCTGCAGGAAAAAGTACATCGATTGGCTATTTTGGATTCTTCTTTAAATACAAGGAAGCTCAAAAATGAGCCCCTGTTCAGTCCTCGTTGGAAGACCCTGTACCTCCTTAATGTTTTAAATTATACAAAAGACGCTGGCAAAGGTAATATAAACGACTAACAACTATTATACAGCCATTCCTTATCCCTATCTTCAACCGTTTACGAAATATTAACACTTTAATGCTGGTATGCAGTTCTGGATAATAGCGAAGCAGCATAATATCCCATTCAAATATTACAAGTAATCTGGAAAGGGCTATTTATTGTATTTTTTAATTATTTTAAATTTAATAGGTTGAACGAATATCATTGCAACATGGACATCGAGTTTTAAGGCTTCCTCCATATCATTGCCACTTTAATCGTATTGAAATGGTTTGGTTGGAATGTAAGCACTATTATGATACAAAAATAAGTTCTATGCATCCTGTAACAAATGACGTCGTTTTGGGTCTGTGGAATGAAACCATTGAAAATGTTACAGCGGAAAAATGGAAAAATGATGTAACACACACTAATAAAATTATCAATGATGTGTGGAAACGGGAAGATTTATCGATGCTTTAGATTACTCTTCCTTCTTGGACGAATCTGATGATAACGATCCTTGCAGTGATGATTTATTTTAATTATTAAAAAACTGTATTTTCTTGTGTTGTAATTTTTTATTACATTTTCTTCTTTATGATTTTATAAATAAGATGAAAATATTTGAAGCAAAATTTATAGACTGATGCACTAGAGATGCACTAGACAAAAAACATATAATTCAATCTTAAATTTTATAAATGAGTTTTATTTATTTTTCAATAAATTTAAAAATTAATTAAAAATTTCATACTGATTCTCAAAAACAAAATGTTTCATCCCATGACACCTTTTAACCTAAATAAACTGCTTATTTCTGACTTCATTAACAGTATAAAAGTAATTATTAAAAATTTGAATAAACGCGTTTGTATATTTTACTTGTCCACATGCATCCGTCTTTATGTAGATCAAGCATGAGAACAATCATAACCTTTACCACCGGTAAGTCAAACTGACTGAATTAATTTACGACGTACTTACCGCAAATTTGGAGAATATGACGTAACGGTCAGCGGTCATTGAACAGACTTTAGCAACGTTCCGAAGTCAAGTCACAACCTTTAAGGCATTTACAAAGACAATTTGCTATTTAAGTTTGTCTATTTTGTTAAAAAATAAATATTTAGTAAACGATTGAAAATAGGTATACAGCGTGACCATATCATATATCATTCATATCATATGGGATTTTTTTTATTAATAATTTTATTCGAAATTTGACTTTTGCATCAAGTTCTGCTTCGATCGAGATGAAAATTAAGCAAAAAAATAATAGTCACGTGATTCGCATTATCTGTAAAATTTTAATTTTTTCCAAAAAATAATACAAAAGTGTGGTTATTTCTGTAAGTATCAAAAAAAGTTATTAGAAAAAGTTTTTTTAAATGCAGTTTCTGGCCCACATGCAAAATATTAGCTGCCTAAGATTATTTTGATTTTTTACCCATATTTTGCAAAATAAGACTCAACGCAACCTACATAAAACTTCTTAGTTTTGACAATGCTTTATTTCAGATACATTTTCTTTAAAGTAGCGCCATATTAAATGTGTGTTTTTCTACAAAATCAAAATTGGGCTATTAAAATTTGGCCGCATGTGATGCAAAGTTTATTTGTTTTTGAGCCTGTATAAGGTAACTTCATAAAATAAATATTTTTCAAAACGTAGCTTGTGTTTGAAAGTAATTCACCTTAATATTAAGACAAAAAAGAACACGGTGTCATCAGTAAAATGTTCAAATAAATTTTAGTGTTGGTAAAAAATTAAAATTAATCTTAAGCAGCTGAAATTTTGAAAAATTTATATGTGGGCTAGAAACTGCATTTAAAAAAAAATTTTTTGATATTTTCAGAAATAACCCCACTTTTGAATTATTTTTTTGGAAAAAATTAAAATTTGACAGATAATGCGAATCACGTAACTACTATTTTTTGCAATTTTCATCTCGATCGAAGCAGAACTTGATGCCAAAGTGAAATTTCGATAAAGCTATTAATAAAAAAAAATCCCATATGATGCGAACTGTACTGATCACACTGTATAGGGCATGATACATGAAAAAAAGTCTAGAAATCATTGTAGAATGTAAAAATGTAAAAATACCTATAGGATGTTTCGTTAAAAAATTTAAAGTTTATGATAACCCTGTATATTTGCTAATAATCCAAATTTAAAAAAATCAGGCGGTAAAAGTCTAACTCGAACCGGAGCCTTCTTAAATAACAATTAAATTACGTAGCAAATGCGGAGAACGCAATTATAATGGACCAATAAAGATTAAACCCCGCCCGACTGCCCGACACATGTCACCTGTCACCTTTTTTCTTTGTCCCGCCGGTAAAATTAATACCTTGTGTAAACACTTTAATTATTCACAATGGACAACACGTAACATGCTCAATTAATTGTAATTACTCCCGGTGATTAGTCGTTCACTTGGTAAACAGTTTAGCTAATAATAGGGTAACGTCAGGTAATGCCGAGCAGAGGGGTAATGTCGGCTTCCTTATTGCGTATAGTGGATTTCACCTTAGTTTTTAATAGCCGCCGCAGACACATGTCATTTATAACATTTCTTTTTACAGAACTTAAGGATTGGCCAGGGCCGGACTTAAAAATTATGTGTGAACATGGGTCAATTTATTTGTAGTTGTAATTATGGATGGATACGAGAATTACCTAAGCAATTTTTAAGATATTTCAAAAAAAAACACTGAAGGGGAATGGAAATAGGATAGAATATCAGAAAAACAATTTCATTTAATTTTTATTCATAATATAATAAAGTGCTGTTATTTTGGTAAAAACACAATCTTAATTTAGTACAATAAAAAATATACAAGGGGCAGTTGTGAATCTAATATCATCAATAATTAACTACGTTTTTTATTAAAGAATTATTTTGTTTTTTAATTTGATTTTAGACCATGCAGTGTTAAGTTGAAAAAATCTATATATTATATTTAATAGCTTATTGTTTACTTTTTTATTTTCTTATTCACGGGTAGATATTTTTTTCTTTAGACTAGGTTCTAAAGAGTTTGAAGTTTACAATAGGTCTAACTTTTCGTTGGTTTATAATAAAACAACAAAAGTTTGTAATGTTATCGAATTAGGTATTTTTTTTTAATGAATAAAGAAAAAATATTGTAAGTAGATACTACAAAAAAAGATTTTTGTCCATGCGTTTGCAGAACAGATACCTCAAGCACTCTTCAATACGACTGTATGTAAAACTTATTTTAGCATAATGGTTCACTGTGGTTTTCAAATTTAATTTTGTTGCAAGTTCCCTATTATTTTTGGTCTTCATCTGACAAGCTGTCGATGTCGTCGTCACCGTCCGAGATATTAATAATTATTTACTTACTTTTGCATAAAAAGAAACACGTCACAGATACACACAGTCCGGCAGTTTAAAACCAAAAAGTCTAATACGCACAAAATATAAGCAAAATGCTGTCTGAAAAATACCAAAAACAATAACACGAACGATCAAGAAAGCACGCGGTGCGCGGTGTGTCCCAATGCGGCTCTGTGATATTTAAAGAACGCGACGAGACAATCGAATTAATGAAGTACGAAAAGAGATATGCGAGAGCCAATGCGTAAGACAAAGATGCACATACTAACGGCATATACGAGATATGCTGTGCTTTTGACGAGTTTGAGCTCATTGAAGGGCAACGTATTGAACTATGTAGTGTGCATCTTCGTCATGTACATGTAACTATACGGTCAGTTATATATCCATCTCTTATTAATCTAGCCAATGCCCGTGCCTGAAAGCCGTTTATAGAATTAGGGATTTTAAAATCACGTGTTGGCTAATATGTTTGACAAGAGAGACGTCAAAGCATTAAAAACTAAGGTGAAATTCACTATACAATCATTTGGCATTATATTTTGCATTGATGTGATGCCTCACTTATCACCCAAGTTCTACTTAACTGGGTTTAAAGTAGCAATCTACATCTGGGCAATAAAATGTTTAATAGTACCTATAGGTAACGCAGTAGAAAGATATTTCTAAAACCAAAGCCTGGAGGGTGCGAACCTTCTCCTACTCTCCCCTGCATTGTTTACTCGATTAGAGGGTTTTACATAAGAAAGCTGTGGTTATGATAAGATCTATCGAGTTGCTACAGTCTGTTCAATGACCGCTGACCGTTACGTCACAACTAGTGCTGATTTTTTTTTATATTCGTGAGCTGGGTGAGATAGTAAATTTGCGTCAATAATGAATGTCGTATAATTTTATCAGTTAAAAGTTTTATTGCCATTTTTGACAATGACATTTTTAATCAGCATAATTTAAAAATTGTCACGGTGGTGTGAAAAAGAACAAGCATTAATTTTAAAATATTCGATTATCTTCAAATAGGAAGTGGTGCCGGAAAGATTATTTTACCCTTTAACGCAGTTTACGCCTAGGTTAGTAGATATAATAAAGCAGGAATTGTAAAAACATAAATAATGAACATAAAAAATATATGGCAATGTTTTTATAAATACCTATCTGTTTTAGAGAGTTTCGGATGCTTAAGGAGTTTTGTGTTGAACAATACAACGAATTAAGGCAAAGGGGATAGAAAAGGATGTAGATTTGAGGAATCGCAATAATGTAAAGTCGCCCCAGTGGATCTTTTCCCGTGCGTCATCAATCAACGATCAGGACTCAACGTAGTTAATAACTCTGACTCTGCATCCTTATTTATTACAGTAACAAGTTTGAATAAAAGCATAAAAAACGATTCCAAGATTCCGCAATAATATAACGTGCTAGACAAGAATAAAACTATAAACGTCAATTAATTACTTTTTTTATTTGTTTAGTTGACTACCGTTGTATTTTAGAACGTCATTGTCAACCTTATGTTGATCTGCCAATCTAATTCGTATTTTGTAAATTTGTGTGCCTTAAAACTGTTCCTTTTTCTAAAAATAGTTCTTTTTAGAGCTAATTATACCCACCATCTGTTTTGGCGGTAAGTATTTATGGATTTTTATAATACCTAATTTATTTATTTTAAATATTCTAACCGTGAAAGTTCTTTGAAAAGTTTACGGCAATGGCTAAATTCCCCTAAATGAAAGGATGTCAGAAATTTGACTTTTGCGATTTTAATAGTCAATACAACACCAAACTTTTCTAGATTTTAAGCTTTAAAAATAGTATTAAATGTATTAACATTTGTTTGTCAATTTCTTTTAGATAATAGAGAATGCCTGGCAAAACTTAAAATAAATAATAATTTTTCGGGATATTATGTAGGTACGTCAAACGGTAGGCAGGCACGTCCATTTTCTGAACTTAGACTTAGTTTTGACTTTTTTCGTCTCGTAATTTTGATTTGATTCATACGATTTTGATGACGTGAAAGTGATGACGCACGGGAAAAGATCCACTGTGGCGACTTTAGCTATTTTGCAAATAAAATAAATAGCGCTTGCCAGATTGCTTGTAACGTTTGGATGAAATATGCTGCTTCACTATTATCCAGATCTGATCATTTATTGCAAATGGTGTAACCGAAATTGGACTTTGTTCTAACCATGCAATGAGTAATTTTTTTAACCAACTTGTATTTGGAATTTTTTCAATTAGCCCAGAATGATAGATGGTGTTATCCATGATAATAAACGACGGCTTTTCCAAGTTTGGTAACAATTTTTCTTTAAACCATTTCTCAAAGTTTTCACTATTCATCAAATCATGATAATCACCAGACTTCAGGCCAGACTTAAATATCAAACTTGCATTATTCACAAATCCATTTTCTGTACCAGCATGTAGAATAATATACCGTACACCCTCTGACGATTTTTTTAACTGTATGAAGAGTATCATCTTGCCAAGTTCGCCTAAAAGACCCTTTACTGTATATCCAGGTTTTATCCAAAAAACAGGTTTTAAGGGACATTGAGAGTTGCCGTTATTCTTAAATTCTCTTAAATATTCTACTCGTTTTTGGGCTATATGGGGTTGCTCTATTAAAAAGCGCGTGTTTGATATCATTACGCCATTTAAATTTTAATTTTTCTAAACAGTCCGCTAATGAACCAGTGGATATTTCAACACCGTCAATGATTTTAAGGTTTAGTTGTATTGAGCGAACGGTAACGTGTTCAGGTTCACCTGCTCTATACATTCCGAAAATACGCTCTCTTATGTTATGTTCATTAATTTCGTGAAGTTGTCGACCACGGGATGACAAAATAGCTACATTATTGCGATTTTTAAAATCTACATCCTTCTCTATCCCTTTATTTGACTTAATTCGTTGAATTGTTGAACACGAAACTACCAAAACGTCAGAAACTCTGTAAAACATAGGATAGGTATTTATAAAAATATTGGCATATATTTTTAATGTTTATTATTTATGTTTTCACAATTTCTGCTTTATTACTTACCTCGTAAACTGAGCTAAAGGGTAAAAGAGTCTTTCCGGCGTTACTTTCTGTTTGAGAATAATCAAATAATTTTAAAATTAATGCTTGTTCTTTTTCACAATACCGTGACATTTTTGAAATAATGTTGATTAAAATGTCACTGTCAAAAATGACAATAAAACTGTTTTGACTGGTAAATTTATACGACATTTATTGACTCAAATTTACCACCTTACCTAGTTAAGGTGGGAGTATCAACATACTTGCCAACCTATAACCTATTTCGCGTAGATTTATTTATGTTTTCTAGCTTTTATACAAAAATTAAAGAAAATCATTATCGACTTGATATTCTATAGGTAATAATTGACATATTTAATAAATATCAAGGAATTTCATTACTTATTTTAGGTGAATTGTATAGCGAAAAATATCGGGTAAGATTTTTTTTAACATTATTATGTCATTGTCACTCATTGTTCTTTCACTATACAATTATCCCAAAATTAGCA
This sequence comes from Polydrusus pterygomalis, assembly GCA_963969555.1. NCBI lineage: Eukaryota > Metazoa > Arthropoda > Insecta > Coleoptera > Curculionidae > Polydrusus > Polydrusus pterygomalis. The sequence continues at coordinate 18,319,242 of OZ018383.1, forward strand.
AAGAAATAAATTGATATTTTTGTAATATATCAGATACTACCTAAATATTGTACCGACGATATTGATTTTCTTTAAATGTTAGTTATTAAAATAATAAACTCAAAAAATCAACGCGAAATAGGTTATAGGTTGGCAATAGATTGAATGACGTTGAGAATTTAACCTTAACGAATGTAAGAAAGATAAGTACCGTGCGAGCAAAAATTATTTGCATCAAAGAGGGCTTGGATTAAAAATCGTGGGGCTTGGTTTAGATCACAATGATATGGGGACGATACATCTAACCAAATCTAGGTTAAAATTTTGTCAAATTCATATTATGACATGATATGCCAAACTAATGAGTAATAAAATAATTAGACAAATACAAATTTATTTTTGTTGTTTACAAAATTAACAAAGTAAGAATATACAGAAAGAAAAAGAAAAATAATTGCATAATTTCCTTTCAAAATCTGCGGCTTGTATTTCTTGGAATACTTGGACTTTATAAGGAAATAAATTTAGCTGCTTCTTAAGAATAGTCCTGCATGATCCATAAGATCTTCCCACAGACAGGCGTCTTTTACAATAATTTGTTGGCGTATTTTGCAATATTTCACGAACGTTTGCAACAAGTTCTTCTGTTCTTAAAGATGGTCTTCCTGCTTCTTTTTTGTTTTGTATAGAACCTGTTTCCCTAAACACAGCCACGGTTCTTTTCAGGCAATGATAGAAATCTCCAGCAGTAAACGCAATGTTAGAAAAATGTTCGTGAAAATCGTCCATGCACAAACCGGGATTGTATTGCCACTCACCGTTTACTCTAACCTCGTTTCGAAAATACGCTTCAACCATGAATGTTTTGTGCTGTTCCGTAAAGCCCATTGTGTGAATTGTTCAAGAAATTGGAAAAATTAGCGATGAATCAAATTACTTGTAACGACTGTCAAAGATGACGGAATAACTGATTGATTGTTAATTCAGGTAGTTACTGACACCCAAAGGTATAAAGCTCTACGGCTAAGCATTACGTCCTTAGATGCAAGGCCCTCTTTGATCCAAATAATTTTTGCTCGCCTCGTAACATCAATATAATTATTGGCAACAAGTTTCCGAGAAATTACTTTCAGGATTTCCTGAAATTTCAGTACCTACAAAATCTTGGTTCGTTACCCTTCAGAGCGCAACAAAAATGTTATCACAATAATTGATCACATTCAATCCAACCTGACACGGCTTCCCATATCAAGATAGCCTTGTAGCCTTGTCTCCGGGAGACAGAACAAAAGAAATGAGAGGCAGACAAAATAATAACGCCAGATAAGGTTGCCATCGGTAATGGGCCACGATATCTTGATTATATTTTTTTTATCGATCGATCGTCTATCGCATGAGTCAGATGGGAGTTTTTACACGGAAATTTGTGAATGACAACAAAAAATTGGGCCCGGTTTTTTCATGGGCGACTAGATAATTATGTGTTGTAAAAAAAGTGTCACTATTGACCAATATCGTATCAGAATATGTCGCTTCGCCTTCGACGTCATCAAAATATCGCAGGTTGCAATTGTTATTTACAAGACCTTTCCTATTATTGGTCGGTTTATTAGGTTGACCCTTACGATAGGGCTGTTTCTTTAACACAGTTAATAATGGATAGGACACCCTACCCTCTTCAAATACATACTTTCTTTCCATCCTGCACGATAAAGATTTTATACGCAATAGATTTTACCAGAGCAGGTAAATTCTTAAAAACTTAATTGTGCCTAAACGTGAACTGTAACTGTGCCCAAAGCTAACATTCTTAATAGCACAACCACAACCACCTTGAAAAGAAGCCATGAAGTGACATCGGGCAACGTCGCATCAGCTGGGAGTTGCGGATCCACAAGCTATTATTATGAGGGGCGGCAACGGGCGAGTTTTTATTCTTTCTGATATTTTTTGTGTTTTTTTGGCTCTGTTGCCACTATATTGATATTGAAAAATGTACAAAAAAATAATAAATAGTTTTGGATAACCAGAACAACTTACCTAATTATTAAATAATAGTAATATTGCGTTGAGAAGCTGTTTTAGTTTCACTACGAGTAGATTTATTTGATCGATCAAAAATAATATTCTATTATACAAATTATTATCTTCTGCCTTTAAATTACAGGGTTGACTATCATCTTCTGAAGTCTCAAAATTTAGTAAGTTTAAGGCTTTGTTTAAAAAATCTATGCTTGTTTTAAGAAAGTCACCTACTATCTGGGTAACTTCGTTACTATCACAATGACAAGCTCGCCAAGAGAGGTGCAGCTCTAAAATTCACAGGGCCCGAGTCGGTAATAAGTATATCTCATGCTACGGCCAGAAGGGCAATACTAGCTGAAGCAAAAAGCAAATGGGAAAGACACTGGTTGAATTTACCAGGTCTAACACACTCAAAAGCATTTATAAACAACCACATAAACCAACCCACATAAACCAACAGTTAACTGACAAACTACTAGAGCTCAACAGGTCATGCCTTAAAGCACTAGTGGGATTGTACACCGGCCACTGCAGACTGCGACACCACATGTATAAAATAATTGGAATAGCCCAACTGATGAATGCCGGCTTTGCATGGAAGATGCAGAAACAGCAGAACACGTAATGTGCGCTTGCCGCGCAGCAGGAAGAATCAGATTCGCCCTATTTGCCACGATGACTCTGCTGCCGGATGACATGAAAAATGTCTCCCCTAATACCCTCATTACCTTAATTAAAAGATTGGACTTATTGGGGGAAATATAAATAAGGTGTGAGCCACAACAGACCGCATGGTCGCGGTGGAGGGTTGGCTGTAACCCACTCACTTTCAACCTAACCTAAACCTAACCTACTATCACAATGTATGAATTGGTACCGAGACACAGTTTTCAAGCTGAGACCACCTGCTTAGTTTCATTTCAAAGGGTAAAATCCGTTTCAATTCATTGTAAGCCAATAATTGATTACCTTTTAAAAAAACCTTTATCTTCATATCAATATCCACTGAAACCTGATTAATAATATTTATACAGTCATTGGTCAAATCTAAACTATAAAAATGTATTTTTGAGTCACTTACAATAATTTTTACTTCCCAAAATTCAGAAATATTAATTTTTTGTGAATAATTACTGAGATTGTCAAAACTTTTCATAAAATCTGATTATATTAAGTTGAGAGGTAGGTACGCTCTTGTTGTTCCTCGTTTCTCTCCACTGGACTTTTTCTAGGAATGAAAACAGTTTTTGACAAGTAGGCAGGCAAATTGGGATAAAAGCACGGAACAGCTGTTAAATTTAGTCTCACTTTAGTTGGATTTTTTTTGTGGTGCCATCAGGCAAAATATAAATATCCTTACGAATAATGTCACTGGGGACAAAATACTTAGCACAACTACAGAATACTGTGTGGGCGACCAATTATTAGATCTTTGAATAGCTTTTAGCCATAGAATTTTCAGATTTTCATCTTTTTGGAAGTGAAAACTAACACTAAAACACTTTTATAGTTAGAGTTAAAGCCAGAAATACGGCAGGGGCTTGGCATGTTGATAAATAAACAAACTAAAAGAAAAAAATAGTACTTACCTACCTAAGTACCTAGGTATCTAGAGGTATCCTACCTTCTTACGAACTATCTCTACCAGTGATATTTTTAAACTAATTTACATATACCTTTAAGTTAAATAAACACTTCAATATTTAATAAAGTAACTGTAGCCACAAAACAATAAAGTGTATCCCAAAGAGTTAAGTAGAATACAAAAAACACAACTTTTAAATTAAAACAAATAAAATTCTGCCGCCATTATAAGATCAGTAAACAAACCGCGAGGCCGGCCAGGCTGTTGGATTTTTCACTTTATTAATGCTATTACATCAAATCCGCACCAAACATGTTCACTAATATTTTGTAAAGGTTCTTAGCAATCATGTCAGTTGAGTTTTCTATTAGATATCAATCGAAAACAGGATAAAAATACAAATTAAAACGAATAACCGCAAAGACAACACGTACGTCGCGCGGAAATTACATACTAAAGCATGGATAACCTCAAAAAAGTCACGTGACACATGGATCTTCAAGCAGTGTTGTCGATGTTTCTGTTTCGCGGCTTCTTTCAAGGTGGTTGTGGTACAACTGACGCAATCAGTGATAATAAGAACAGAAGCCACTTAAAAAAAGAAGAAGGTGCAAGGTAGGCAAAAAATTGCAAAGGACCATTCGGTGGTGGTTAGTACTCACATTCCTTGCATGATACTGAGCTTGCATAATTTGGAAGAAAAAATATTAAGTTACTTTTTAAAACAGGCTTTTGAAGCTGACAGAGGGCAGGGATGGATATTAAATAATTTTTTAAATTTGCCTGTAGAACTGACTGACTAAAAATATGAAGGAATACATCGTGCTGCTAAGAGCATGCTTGAGAAACGGTTTTGCGTCTTTACCGCAAAGTCTACATTCAATGGCATCCTTAAAGTGGAATTTAATGCCCAGAAGATGGACGTCTTCCGGATGAAAGAAATGGAGGAATATCCATAGCTGGTAAGAGAAGCTTTGAAATTATTAGTGCCGTTCTCCACCCTACTTGTTTAAAGCAAAGTTTTCTTGAATGAGGAACGATATAGACAACGAATTGAATTATTTGTTAAATACCTAAAACGCTTCTGCAGATCTAGGAGCTTGCCTTATCGAAGACAGTGGTTTTAGTAAGCAAGCAGGGGCAACAAGTCACATTTCGATAACAGGATAATATCCACAAAAACTGACTTCGTTTATCTACCACATAGCCCCGACCTAATCCATACTGATGCCTACATCTGGGGAATGATGAAAAATATAATTTTCAGCGAAAATGCTACAAAGACAGTCCCAGAATTAAAAACAGTAATTGAGTAATTTTTCCAAAATTTAGAGACAGTAGGTAATCTTGGATTATGCTTGCAGCGAGATGGGGGTCATGTTATCATACATCAGTACTTATTACCTTTGTATACTCATTTGTATATTTATTTCAAATTGATTTTTGAATTTCGGTATCTTTTATTTTTGTATATTATAATAAATAAATGTACATAATAAAAACTCTAACAACTAATCAGCTATTTGTCACCGCGCCGTCAAAAGGGTACAAGGGTTAGAAATAAATAATGGGCCATTGATTTGCCCGTATTTTCCCTTTTCCAAAATACATCCAATAACCTTCTTTATTACAAATAAAAGGGGAATGAAGAGAACAACTTTTTCGCATTATTTTTATTTCCCGGCGGGCCTGCGGCGGTTGATTTTCGGATTTTCCTTTAGTTTTTCCATCATATCATTAACTGAGTTTCGGGGTTTGTATCCAATTATTGCTTGGATACAATAAGTGGAGATGTAATGAGGGCAGTTGTTTTTGCAATAAAAATGATTTTGTGCTACACAGTAAAAAATTATTTGGCACTACTCTTTGGGCGTAAATACTTAAACAACAAACGCCCATGACATAATGGATAATACGTCACAAGATGAGAAATATATTTTTTCTCCCCCCTATATTGTAAGCAACGCATTTTGACACTGTTTTGACGGACGTAAGTAACAATTACCAAAAAGATATCGATTGCCCTAGACGATGGGTTGTAAGTCAACTTACCACCCTTGGGTAGTAATAATTTATGCCATATAAAAAAAATAATTTATAAAAATTGAGTAATATTAAGTGATATGAATATTAATAGTACAATTAGGATAACAATTATGAACAATATTTACAAAATTTGGATAAATGTTTTCTCGGTTTTTCTCAATTTGTATGAAATGTTCTGACTCCATAAGTTCTCCATCTCTAACCAAGTTTTCTGTTACTCTTGAAGTACTGCAGGAGGCTTCTGGCTTCATCCTTTTTATTGTTGACGATCTTCGCTAGATAACTTTTCGCAATAGTTGCAGATTTCTATCCGCCATGTCGCTTGAGTGCTAAGACATCAACTCCAGTATTCGCTAATAAAGTGGCCGACGTTCTTCTAAGGGAGTGTCCAGTATACTCCTTAAAGTTCTGAAAGTTCTGAAATTTAGCAATTTTACTTGGAATTGAAGAAATCGAGTTTTTCCCGACAGGCTGGTTTAAGCACTTACCATTTTGATATCGCGTGAAAAAGCGAGGACTAAAATTCGTCATGTGGGATCTTATATCAATGTTATTTCGAACTATTTTGAAATAACAAACCCATCGTCACTTTTAGTCACTATAAATTTACGTGCCATTCCATTTTTGAAATCAGGAATAGTAGCAAATATGACTTCATGCCTTAATGCAACATTGTCCATTTTCATTGCATAGAGTTCACTAGAACGGCACGCTCCAGCAATTCCCATTATCATTACAACCTTCATCATTAAATAAATATCGTCGGGGGCTTCAAACAGGAATTTATTTACATCTATAGGGGAAAAAACCCACAGTCATCTCCACAAATACTTATATTAAAAGAGTTAGATTAATGTGGTGTACATGTTTCGGTACTAGGGAGTACCATCATCAGCACCGAAGGGCCCAAGTGCCAGTAATACAAGCAATGTAAAAGTTTAAAAAAAAAACCAAAAACAAAAAACATGAATAAGATGAGGACATTTTTAGTGGTTGGACGAAAATAGATTAAAAAGTGGTAGTTAAATAAAATTCGAAAGGAATTGATTTTCTTCCTCTACCCTATATTGTAAACAAATAACAATACAATGTAGGGTAGAGGATGAAAATTAATTCCTTTCGAATTTTATTTTACTACCACTTTTTAATCTGTTTTCGCTCAACCACTAAAAATGTCCTCGTCTTATTCATGTTTTTAGTTTTTGGTTTTTTTTTAAATCTTTTACATTGCTTGTATTAGTGGCACTTGGGCCCTTCGGTGCTGATGATGGTACTCCCTAGTACCGAAACATGTACACCACATTAATCTAATTCTTTTAATATAAGTATTTGTAGGGACGACTGTGGTTTTTTTTCTCTATATCTCTACAGCTCCACTTTGAAATAATGGACTACTTCCGCATAATTTATTTACATCTTCCCTGTCAAATACATTAGATTTTTTGGGTTTATATCCATCATTTTTTCTTTTTTAAAATGCTCAAAATTTAGGATACTTGGAAATATCTATGTTTTCCTCTATGAATAGGGTGGACTTAAGCATGGAATATTCACACCATAAGCTTGATGGAGACTTTAATACAACAGATTTTTCGCTCCGCCAACAGCACGGTTTCTGAAACTGCAGTAACAGTCTTTGTTTGGCACCATTTCTTGAAGTGATACGTTGCTTCATACCTCTTCCTCGATTTTTCTGGCAGCAGCGACAGACAAGCGATATTTGCTGATTCTTCTGTATCCATTTGGCTGTTATACAAATCAATAATTTCAATTTCTCTCAATTTTTGATAATAAACTGTCAGCTTGACGTTGTTGTTAAAATAACAATGCTTATGATGCTATATAAAGCGGTCAAAGCTGTCCATAATTTCATACAAATTAAATTAATAAAAATCCAAAAATAAATTCTGCGGGGAGGAGAAAAAATGTTATATAATTCACGGGATGTAAGTATATTTACTTACATCCCTTGTAGTATAAATAACTATTTACAAATTGTAATTTGGTTTATAAATTGGAAATAAAACGTCAGCAAAATAAAAACGCACGCGAACGTGTTCCAAAAGCGTTCGCACGCGACAAATCCCAAACCGCTGACAGAAAATACTGGGTTTCTCAGAAGCCAAATTGTTTAACGTAAACGCAAAGCAAAAAATTTCCAACCAGGTCGCAACCAGTTAAAAACCACACATGCGCAGAGAAAAATTGGAAATCGGTTGACAATTGTTTGTACAAACGAAGCTAATTAAATCAAAAAAAAAATGTAAAAAGCTAATGGCAAAAAAAATAACTGGATATTATCTAAACTTACCATGTATAAGTCCATCGACTACATTGAAACTGTACCGACACATCAGCGCAAGTAATAAAAATGTAAAATTCATTCTATAATAATAATTCCCATTCAGACATTTCTTCAATGACAAAACTTGACAGATGACAGGACAGGCATTAAATCACTGCTGTCATGATAATTTACCTGTCTGCAAACCTGCGGCGCGGCGGCATATACGAGAAAAAGATGTCTCAGGGGCACTGTCGATTTAGTAATTTATTGAGAAATCGGAAGATTTTAATAGGTCTTGGAGTATAATACAAGGAATTGGTAAAAAACTGTGGACATAGGCGTCCGAATTTTGTGTACTATACTCGGTACAAGAATTAATATTATGAAAAGTCTTAATATAAAAATGTCAGACGTAGAAATCCCAATCAAGGAAAACGCTAGAAATTTAGGACTTGACAACAAATTAAGATAGAAATAACACATTACATATAAATTAAGATCTGCCTATGCTTTAAAGAGAATTTTCTCTCTGCATCACACCCTCGATTCTAATGTTCAGACTCAACTATGCGAATCACTTATACTGTCACAGCTTAATTTTTGTGATACTGTATATGGTCCTTGCTTGGATAGTTTGGATATTCGAAGAATCCAAAAACTACAAAATTCCTGCCTTAGGTATATATTTGGAATAAGGCGCCGTGAGAGAATTACTTACAAACTTGCGGAGCTTAACTGGCTTAACATGTACAATCGACGGGTGCTGCATGGCTCCTGTTTTGTATTTAATATTATTTTTTTTTAAATCCACTATATTTATATCGAAAGTTAACTTTCCGAACCGACGTCCATAGACTTAACATTAGACCTACGACTCTTCTTGATATTCCTCTGCATCATAGAGAGCTATCTAAGCGATCTTTCTCTTATTACGCTGCCAACCTAATGAACACCAATACCCCAACCGACCTCTCGCTGAGCTGCCAGACTTACAAGAAGAAAACAAAACTCAAATTGTTATCTGCCCAAGTGTGATTTTCTCTTATTTTTCTTTTTTTTTTTTTGATCATGTGTCTTGAGATTTGCCTGGTTTTTCTTATTCTCTTTTCTCTTTTCATCCAACAACAAGCAACTTTTCTTTGCTTGCCGACTTTTTGTTTTTTATTTTAATGCAATAGTATATAACTTATCTATAATTTTGCTGTCTCTAATTTAAGTGATGGTAGTAGTACGCGTTGCCTATTACATTTTTTTATGTTTGTTAATTTTTTTTTTATATATTTCTATGTTACTATTCTATTTAATAGTCTTAGTTATTTTATAGAATTAAGTAGGTATACAAAGACCACAACAGCCCCCCGACAATCTGTTGGGAAAGCTGATACAACGGCCTATTAGTCCGTATAATCTAAAGTTGTTATAACTGTTACATTCTATTTGTTATTTTTGTTATTTATCAACTTTTGTGTAATATTAAAAGGACTAATAAACGTCTTATTATTGTTATTACAAGGTGCAAAAACACTTTATTGTTTCTTTCTTTTATTGTACACCGTATAGGAAGCCCCTAAGGTCAGGCACAAATTCTAAATAAAATTTCATATTTTGTGAAAAGGTGATTCTGGCTGCCTTTCGTCGCATCGATGGAGCCCCCCCCCCCCCTTAACTTTATTCTATAGATCCTCCACTGGGGCTCAGGACCCTAAGGGGACCAACGCCAGGTTGACAGGCATCACTTGTGTTCTTGACTTGTATATTAGAATATTTTAACAAAATAAAACGAAATTATCTATATAAATAAAACCTTTACCATTAATAAAAGCTTGTTTTAACTTGAAAACTTTATTCTTGGTCTCTTTTGGAAAGACCCAATGTCAATGTAGAACGTACTTTTTTAAAATACAAACGGTTTTCATCCTACGGCCTACGGCATAAAAACAATTAGATAATGGACTACTTCCGCAAAATTAAAAAATAAAAACAATTGTTTTCTTATAATTATTATTCTAGAGATTATAAGTTGGAAGGCACAATTAAATTTTAGATTATCAACACCACGCACAGACCACGTAAAGCCAAATTACATCCTGCGGGCGAAAACACAATGGAGCTGTTGTCCCTTCTGGAACGTATATGTCCTGATTCACATCGACAGGCAACTGCACTGCAGTCACCCTTGTCTACCGATAAAGTAATACAGATTGACTCCCGGGCTTTGCATCAATCAGAAGATGAGTTTGGATGCATTGGTCCGTATATTTCGGCTCTCATATTCGAAGTTCTTATGTACGGAAACGTATTTAACCCATCGAGCAAGCTCTCCGAATCTAATTTATGAAACACGTTACTTATTGCGTGGTGTATGTAGTATGTTTTTAAAATTTTGGCTACTCGACACACTCTTGTTTTAATCGTAGACGAATAAGCAAAAAGAGACAATGCAGTTACAATATAAGAATTGACGCTAAATAGCAGTAACACGTCGTGGTAGTTGCAAAAGCAATCGCAGTATTCGGAAAAACTTTCATAGGTTCAGAACCGTTAGGTACTCAGAGTTCCAAGAAAACCATTACGAAATGCCACAAAACGATAGACAAGAAATGAACATAAAATCTATTTAAACAAAACTTCTGCTCAATTACCGCAAGAATTCGGATAGGACATAAAATATGGCCGTTAAAAGCACCTGCACTGTATGTAACTGTACAATAAAGCGACAGGTTATACGGATGAGGTACAAGGGAAACGGTACAACACATAATCTGTCACTGCGAGTCATTGGATAAGACATGGCAACAAATACTCGGACAACCAAGATTGAGGTACACAAACTAGAAACTGAACTGGGTTTAAGACTAAACTAGGCTAAAAACAACGAGCAAAATCTCTCCGAAAAGCATCAGGCACTTGGATGGAGCGTCAGGAAAAAATTCCTTCCATTTTGCTCCGTCTTCCACAACATCGGATTTTTCTCGCCGTGCAGTATTTCCTTAGAGTAAGGGATTTACTTGCTTTGCAAGTACGATTCGAACTTGACTCAGTGTTAACAAAACAAAGTCCGCTTTATATAGCTTTTTCTATTAAACTATTTAATCTGATATTTTTATGATTAGGCGCTAGTTTTCCTAAGATATTGACAGACAAGACGTTGGTACATCCCTCAGATTCAGAAACAAAATTGAAGATCATGCATGGATTTGTCAGGGTTTTTAGACTCCAAAAAAAGTCCGCACATAACCTTTAGTTGGACAGACCCCAGAATATATTACATATTATAACAATTAAGTATAAATAAAAGAACGCTGTTACGAGTTTGCTTATAGTATTTCTGTACCTCTTTCACATTATTACATTATTTTTGTATTTGACAAAGTTCTCACTGTGTGTTTCATATACCCTTTTAATAGATAAACTAGAAATGTCATTGTTCTAGTCCCTATAATAAGACGAGGCGTCTAAAGGAACCTTATCCTACGATAAAATGATTCAGACACAATGTCAGATAATTGATAGCGTATATCAGATGACTGATTGGTATAGCAACCCCTATAGGACCATAGTGCCGGATAATTGATGGTGGTTTGTGTTTAATTTAGGCATTATATTATCTCACGTATTATTTAATGGGCTAGTGTTAAAATAGGATTTGCCCTTAAGTGCTGATTATACAATGTTTCAATAAATAAGTCACCCCCCGTCAAGAACAACATTAAATTGAGTTGAGCCCCTATTTCTCAAATATATATTTTTAAATCTCCGTTTAAATTTTTCTATTTATATGCTTCAGGAATTTAAAGATCAATGGATGCTTTTAGCTCGTTAGCCAACCTATACATTTATAGTACCGTGCGAAAAAAAATTATTTGCATCAAAGAGGGCTTGGATTAAAAAACGTAGGGCTTGGTTTAGATCACAATGATATGGGGACCATATATCTAACCAAATCTAGGTTAAAATTTTGTCAAATTCATATGACATGATATGTCAAACTAATGAGTAATAAAATAAGTAGACAAATACAAATTTATTTTTGTTGTTTACAAAATTAACAAAGTAAGAAAATACAGAAAGAAAAAGAAAAATAATTACATAAAATGCTGAAATTGGCCACCGCCATGCTCCAAGCATAAATGCACACGTCTCTTTATATTTTCGAAAGTGTTGACCAGCATATCTGGGAAAAGGTTACCACATTATTGGATAATCGTTTCTTGTAATTATTGTTCTAAATTTGCAACTGGTGTTTTAAAAATAGTGTTCTTTAAATGAGGAAAAACGAAGTAATCTATAACCGTTAAACAAGGTGATCTAGGTGGGAATTCAATGTCTGACCAAAAACTGATCAATTTGTCGTCGAAACAATTGCGTATGTAGTTAATAGTTTCGGCGGTTGCACCGTCCTGTTGAAAATATCCAAAACGTAGTTCGTCGTCAAGTAATTGCTACACAAAGGGATTCAAAATATTGTCTCTATACCGCTGTGCTGTAACTGTGTCATGGAAAAAAATAGGACCAACCATTCTTCTTCGGGAAACAGCTAACCAGACACCAATTTTTTGAGGGTGCAATGTGGACTCTACAAAAAATGGGGATCTTCACTACTCCACATGCGTGTATTCTGAGAATTCAGATAACCGAAGAGGTGGAACCAGGTTTAATCTGAAACAAATGTCTGGTCAGGTCTAATAAATTATTTCTTTCCAATAAATTTTGGGTAAACCATTGAGATAATTCCTGCGTCTTTCAAAATCTGCGGCTTGTATTTCTTGGAATTCTTGCACTTTATAAGGAAATAAATTTAGCTGCTTCTTAAGAATAGTCCTGCATGTTCCCTAAGATCTTCGCACTTCTTGGGACAGGCGTCTTATACAATTTGTTGGCATATTTTGCATTATTTCTCGAACGTTTGCAACAAGTTCTTCTGTTCTTACAGATGGTCTTTCTGCTCCTTTTTTGTGTTGTATAGAACCTGTTTCCCTAAACACAGCCACGGTTCTTTTCAGACAGACTCGCCATTTACTCTAACCCCGTTTCGAAAATATGCTTCAACCATGAATGTTTTGTGCTGTTCCGTAAAGCCCATTGTGTGAATTGTTCAAAAAATTGGAAAAATTAGCGATGAATCAAATTACTTGTAACGACTGTCAAAGATGACGGAATTACTGATTGATTGTTAGTTCAGGTAGTTACTGACACCCAACAGGTATTAAGCTCTATTGGGCGCATTCATCTGACGAAGCCGTAGCGGAGCTGCTCCCGGTAGCACAACTAAGGTTACCGATACGTTTCGTGAACGTGGTTTCATAATTATTGACGTTTGATAGATGGTTGACATTGATAATTTGAAATTTGTGAGGTTGTTTTGTTTAAAATTTTTTAGTTTTGTTAATATGTTGTAAAAAAAGCTGAAGAATGGATCTAAGAAATATTCGGGGGTAATACCACGAGTGCTTAAAAATTACCGATAATTTTCATGAAAGCTTGTTATTTATAATTCCACGAGTTCGAAGAACGAGTGGAATTAGTATAACAAGCTTGAATGAAAATTATCTGGTTAATTTTTATGCACGAGCGGTATTTAGGGAGAATATTTCTAGAATGAAATATATATAAAAAAAAATTTTTGTCATACAATTTTCAATTTCATATAACATAATTAAAACTGTAACTGAAATCCAATAACAATTTTTTTTTTATTTTATAAAAAAACTTAACAAATAGCAACAAACAATTGAAAAATATTAACTAATTATTGATTGAATAATAAAAATTAAAAAAACTGTCTCGTCAATTAGGTTCGATTGTTGTGTGTTGGATATACAACGTTGTCTAGGCAACGTTGTATATCCGCTGATATTTTTTTATTTTTAACGTTTCTTATGGGAAAATTTATACATGAGTGAAATATTCGAGGAAATATTATTAGTCAACAAGAAATAACGGAAGTTTTATTTTGATGACAGTATTCCATTTCGTACTGCTCGTCCATAAAACAATACTTGTCGTTCGCCATTACCTGCGCGCCACAAAACATAACCTTAATTTTGTGTATTACTATCGCCATCCTTTTAAAAGTTCTTTGTTCTCTATTTACTACACAGCCGCTACCGATATATAGCGCATTTTAAAAGGGCTACCCAAAATGGCGTCCGCTCCAGAACGTGTTGGCGTTGTAGCGCAATTGTAGCTGTTCATTTAAGTGACGTTTCCGTAACAGTTCCACAACTGTTTCGTCAGATGAATGCGCCCATTGCGTCCTTAGATGCAAGGCCCTCTTTGCTGCAAATACTTTTTGCTCGCACGGTAGTTGACGAGTTCGCCTAATGGCATCTCCTTTACGTCAGCCAGGGTATAGGCCAGTAGTACTCGCCGAGCATGGCTGGGTGAGAGAGCACGACCGGTGCAAAAGATAGGTACGACTGTATCATCTTAGCTTCACGTTGTAAAGGAGTTTTCGTAGCTGACAATACCTTATTTAAATACGGGCTAATCGTAACTTTTTTCTGGACATCGCTCTACATTTCTTGGTAGGGACTTCGTCTCGGTGATTTAATAGCTCTTTCAAAAAAGTTTACAATTAGTTGTTTTACTTCATCTTTTTTAAATTTTTGTTGATTATATACCTCAATCCGATTCTGACCAATTAAACGCTGTTTTGCGACCAATCAGATGCATATTATACTGAATATACCCCGCATAAGTGGATATACCCCGGGCCACCTGCCACAACAATGCCAATGCATAACAACATCATAACAAGTTATAGTTATTTACCTAACAAGTGCGGAAAGTGGTCCTTTACCGCACGCGACGGCAGTTGCACGAACGACGCGAAGCGGAGTTCGGGCAAGCCGTTAAGGGCGGTAAAGACACTTTACGCACGTGGTAGGTACACAATTTTTCCTTCGAGCAATAATATTTGGAACAAAAATCAAATTTAAAAGAAAAAATTTATAAAAAGTAACAAATATTAATTGTTAAAAGCTATAAATATTTTTATATTATGCATTGCGCGAATGCAAGTACATCAATTGCATTTTTTGAATAAAATTAATACAGTGCGGTAAAGAATCTTTACAGCACTGAGTGCGGTAAAGAATCTTTACCGCACCGGTAAAAAAAAGAATTATATTACAAAATTAATACAAAAAGAAACAATATTTTTTAAAAATATTTATTACATACAAACATTATAATATAAAAATATAGCTAACGATAAATATTAAAATTAAATGTACAATTTGTAGCGCAATGCAAATTAAGTGCTGAGCGAGCTTGATTTTGTTCATCAGATGTAGTTGAGCAGTTTTTGTAAATTACAGAAGCGTTATTTTCTTGCGCCATGCATGGTACAGTAGATTGTTGTGACCTGAAAATTGCTAAAGGTGTAGGCGTTGGGTTGTTTCGTGTTGATAGACCAGGAGCATCCTCTAAAGTCTCTGTCACTGCTACTGACGTTGATGTTAAAGTTGAACACTGCTCAGTGCTTCTATTTGGGGTACTAGAGCTTTGCAGAATGTTTTGAGCAATCCTTTTTTTATTTTGCAAGGAATCTTCTATGTACGACTCTGCTACAGAGGTGGATTTCCATCCACCGTGCCTCTTAATGTTTGTTATGTTGCTGCCAGATTCTGCAAGCATAGTTGCCGATGATCTTCTAAAGCAGTGCCCGGTATACATCTCTGGATTGGATAGATGTAAAAATCCAGCAATATTTGCTGGCATTTTTCCGATAGTGTTAATGCCCACGCATTGTTGTGAGCATTTTCCAGCTTTATATTGTATAAAAAAACGTCTATGCGGGGTGGCACCAGGGCGCAAAGCTACATATTTTCTGAATAAGCCTAGGTAACTTATTCTTATATTTCCAGGATCGCAGACGACAAATTTTCGTGAAATATTTGTCTTTGTCGCCTTTATTGATACAACCAGCAAATCTTCTTTATCTTCAACGTCATCAACCGTTAATTTCATTAATTCTTCACGGCGACAGGCGCCTGCAATACCGAAAATGGCAGCTACCTTAATCATAAGGTAAACTTCATTGGGTGCTTCGATTAGAAACTGCTCTGTCTGTTCTTTTTCCAAAACCTTGGATTTTTTAGGCTTATAACCTACATTTAGTCGCTTTATGTATGATGTTAACTTATAGAATCTTTGAATATCAATGTTTTCCTTTACTTGTAACGTTAGTTTTAACATAGAAAACTTTGACCATAAGCTTGAAGGTGAATATTTTTTCGATATTTTATAAAAATATGCCAAAAGTACCTCTTCGTTAATTCCTGACGCTTTTTTTTCTTTGCACCATGTTTGTAATTGTTCATATTCTTTATTGTACCGGTCCTGGGACTTTTGTGGAATTAAAGAGCCGATTGCTGCATTCGCTGCTTCAGATATTTCTTCATCGGAGCTCTCCATCTCTCAAGAATAAACGTTATACCACAGCTTTATATTAGAAAATGAAAAATTTGAACCACGAAACACGCGAAATTAACTGAACTGTTTAGATGGTATCTACAGACGCGAAATATAATAATGAGTTGTTGCTATGGGAATACAATGCAATGCAGTCGAGCAGATTTTGACTAATGCCATCTAGATCAGACGTTTAATCAAATTCCTGTCATAAAAATTATGACATAAAATTATTTATAATATTTTAGGTACAGGGTGTTTCATTATATAAGTAGAGAAGAAACGTATAAAAGTATGAGACCAAAAATAGGTACCTAGTAAAAATATTCGTAATGATGTGATACTTATCGCCGTTAGTTGTGGTTAGCATCATAATGTAGTAAATTAAATAGAACATATTACGCATATAATAAAATTTACAAGAGTGCGGTAAAGAAATTTTACAGCATTGGGTGCGGTAAAGAAATTTTACCGCACTTACCGCACTGAGTGCGGTAAAGTACTACTTACGACATGAAAATGAGTGCTGTAAAGTGTACTTTACCGCACGCGAGTAGGAAAAAAATATTTGATGGTTGCTATAGACCGTTTCTATAATAACAAAAATCCCTTTCAACAAATCAAGTTTTTGATGTTGTCAGATTCATGTCACATTTTTTTTTAAATGGAATCTTGCCGATTCGGTAACGTTTCAGTCGAAAATATAAGAAAAAACGCTGAAAAGACTATCCCAGAAAATACAACAAAAACAAAAAAGTATATATGGACCCAATTCGAGAAATTCTGCGAAACACGGCAGTATATATTGACCAAAAATACAACTATAATACAGCTTGCCGCTATATTGGAAGACTGGAGTTTTAATATGAAGAAAAAAGATGGTTCTGACTACAAGGAAGGGGTTATCAAGACAATGTGGAACCAAACAGCCCAACTGCTTCAAGAAAGGTACTTCAATAAATACAACATTAAATTTGATCCTTTTAAAGATCCTGAATTCCAAAAAGCACGTATGGCTAGAAATTCTAAAAGAAAACTGCTTCAGGCTGATCCAAAAAATCACCGGAAAAGTGCAAGAGCACTAACCTACGACGAGTACAAAAAGATGGTAAAAATTTTTGACGAAAATAACCCCGAGGATTTACAGAAAAAGTTCTATCAAATAGCGGCAGTGGAATTAGCATGGAGAGGAGGAGAAGCCGAGACATGCCTAAATACGTATTTCAGAGAAGAATATTATAGCGATGGTACAAAAAGTAATAGAATGGAATATAACCCAATCTTTTCAAAAACATCCCAAGGCGGAGACAAGAAGCTTTCAAATTCAAAATGGTTAGTGGCAAACACAAAAGATGCCGATTTATGTCCAGTTCGCCTTTACAGAAAACTAATTTCAAAAAGAGGGCAAAATATAACTACCCAAAGACCATTCCTGACAGTAAATCCAAATTGGAAAATGGGAAATTGGTACAAAAACTGTCCCATTGGAAAAAATACTCTTTCTAATTGGACAAAACAAGCAGCACAAAAAATTGGACTAGATACTGAGAAAGAAAAAATCACAAACCATTCCAATCGAGCCACAGCTGTCTCTACATTAAGCAATGCAGGTGTGAGCGAACAAACTCTTATAAAAATAACTGGACATAGTAGTGCTGCATCCATAAAGCCATACTTGCAGATGGACAAAACTCATCACGAAAACACTATTCAAGGTTTAAGAGGTCACCCTCCAACTAATGGGTTGGACCAACACGAAGCTCCAGTCTCTTGCAGCTCGAAGAGTTTCCAGCAACACCAGCAAGCCACTACTGTTTATTATAATAACTGTGTGTTTAACAATAATACTTATAACTAATTTTCTGTAAGTTTTATTACTTTGTCAATTGTTTAGGTTTTGTTTCGTTTTGTCCGTTTTTCTAGTAGCTACATAAATCATTTTAAAAATCTTGCATTTCGTTGTATTTTTTCTTTTTTTTGGTATATAATCTCAACATATACCACTCGAGGTAAATATTTTATTTAGAATATTTTTTGACATTTTTCCGCAAAATTTCTATAAAAATTGCCCTCGACAAAAATTCTTTTAAAAAAATATCCCTCCAGCTTCGCTGTCGGGATATTTTTAAAGAATTTTTGTCTCGCGAATTTTTGACAGAAATTTTGCACAAAAATGTCAAAAAAAATTCAAAAAAATATTCACCTCTTGTGATATAACTTCTGATTATACTAAGACCTTAAGTTTCTATCTTGACCAAAAACCGTATAATAGCTGAGCCTGTTCAATGATCGTCATATTCTCCATATTTGCGGTACGTCGTAAATTAATCCAGTCAGTTTGACTTACCCAGGTAAGGGTTATGATTTATCTTAGGCTTGATCTACATATAGACGGATGCATGTGAACAAGTAAAATACAAGGGCGTTTTTTTGAAATTCAGAACAATTTTTTAAAATGTTTTTAGTAGCAAGACTAATTTTTATAATTAATATGCAAGAGACTCAATTCGACTCACAAGAATGACCCTTGTTGACTGTCGTTATATGTAAATAAACAAAGCCAGTTGTAATTATTTTATATCTCTATGATCATTTGCTTAATATTAAAAACACAAAATGCGAAAATATAAAAGTATAAACAAACCTAGTAAGAAAATCGGTGTTACTAAAGCTGTATTCGTTTGGTAAAACTTAGCTTTTCTAAATTTGTTGTTTATAAACTAAAGGGCGGATTATATGCACTTAAATTCAAGCCAATATTATATTATGCCTTGTTTGCCTTTAAAATATGCAGTTATTTGTATTTTTCTACCAAATATGCATTCGGGTATGCAATATTTCTTAATTTATTATAGTAAAATGAGGTAAAAAACACATTGGGTTCTAAAAAATGTGTTTACTTAAAAAAAATGCAAAAAAAAACAAAGGAAAATAAAAGTAGACATTTTTTAACCTAAAATTGTATAAAAGGCATTTATTACTAAATATTTTTTTTAATTTTCAACTAAAAAGGATTGTCATCCATTAGTAAAAATATGTTTATACAAATGTTTATACAAAGAGAAGCTTGTTTCAACATCTACTGATGTAATACTGCAACCTAGGTATAGCAAAATATAATGCCAAAATACAACTTTGTTGGATGGTTTACCTTCATAAATGCTTTCTACTGCAGTTAAGTATTTAAATCCTTCATTCTTTTTTAAAGTTACATCCAATTTGTTCCTTACTTGATCTCCTACTTTACCGGGAATGTTGTTACATTTAGCGGAAAAAGTGTCAACAATACCTACTAACTGAGTTTCTTAAACTTAAATTTCTACTCTCCAACGAGGATATTAGGGGAGACCGGGGGAATGCCCAGCAAGGGGAAATACCGCGCAGGGCACTGTAGAAAAAACTGCAACCAGGAATGCGCAGGTGTATATCACGAATTGTTGCCGTAGCCATGTCAAGTACGCGCCAATAATTTGGAATAATTGCCGGCAGTCGTTAACCAACAGCGATCGTGTTTGTGCCAAATGGATCTTTGATCTATCTTTTGTGCAAATTAATCGGTTGATAATTATTAGTTACTGTGCATATTTAAAGAAGATATACTTTATTTTCACTTGCTAGGGCCTATAGAAGTGTTGTCCTAAGTGATCACCAATAAAATGTAAGTACTTTTCTTGAATTACATTTTTAGGTTGGAAAATATCTCCCGGGGAAATTCCGCGCATAATAATGGGGGAATAGCGCGCTGCGCGGTATTACCCCAACCCATGAAGATGACATCTGTTTAATCTGCGGAGAATTTGGAAGGGACAACGAGGTCTGGTATCGTTGCACTTTCTGCTCAAAGTGGGCACACGCCGCTTGTATTGGAAAAAAAAAGGAAAAGTCTACCTTTGTGACTACTGTTGCTAATAGTTTTTTTTTTACCTAAGGTGGAATGTGTTTTTATGTTAGTATACAATAATATTTCTTTATTTCGTTGCTCACTATTATATTTTTTTATTATTTGGGTTACCTACATACCAGTATTTTATGTATAATAAAGTCTTAGTTAAACTGTATCGAAACACTTTACTGCGTGCCATTCCCCCAAATGCCCGGGTAATACCGCGCAGGCACTCATTTTTATTTTTTTGTGTTAATGGACATTACAAAAAGAAATGTTTGATTTCCAATGTTGCAATAGTTTGTGTATTGTATTAACACTCCTTATACAAAAAAATTACGTCAAAAATAAAAATATTTAATAATTTAGGAGTAATTCTGCTTAGGTGCGCGGCATTCCCCCGGTCTCCCCTATGTCCGATATAAAACTGAAATTAACGTTACGAAAAACAAGATCTTTAGCTACACTTGCACTTTTTAACAACTCTTTACTTTGCACAACACACTGCGAAGCGTCATTTAAATCCAAAATTAGTTTTTTCATGGCTTCAAAATGCTCTGCATAGAATATTGCAGCCTCAACCTATGTTCCCCACCGGGTAATTACAGGTTCTGGAGGTAAACTAACTCCTGGTAATGTCTTATACAACTGCAGTCTTAGAGGTGCTTTTAGAAACACTTTTTTTAAATTTGAAATTAATTTATTTTAATTTAAATACAGTTTGTTAAGCAGGTAATAATAACGCATTATTAAGTGACAATAAACAACCCCAAACAATATACGTGCAAACCCCGGAAACCCCCAATAAATACCTTGTGTATAACCATAATGTAAATATAATTATTATAATTTTCAGATTGCAAAATCCCTGAAATAAGTACCGAACTGGACATTAAACCTTTAACGTTTTAAATTTTTCGATAAAGCCGAAAACATAAAAATATGTTCTTAAAATATTAATTTCTGAAAAATATGCATTTTATTATAAAATTGACAAAATACGCAAAAAGTGCATATATATGCATTTTGCATATTATTATCCGCCCTTTATACATTACTAAAGAACAGTTTAAAATTTTTCTTCCAAATTTCTTCATAACTTAAATGTTTTTGTTATTAAATGCGTGAATAACAACCTAACCTATAGGTGACTCATCTTTCGATTTTGGTTTGCCTAAAGGTTACTATATTAATACGAAAACATGTAAATTTAATTACTATAGGATTAATTTTTAGTCATCTATCTTAATGGCCCAAACAAAATGAATCATCTGAGCCGCAGGGTAAGGTATTTGTCCTTCTGAAAAATTAAATGGAACAGGTTATTTCTATGCGCGAAAATATAGGTAATATAAAATTATGTTACATCTTTCGAAGGATTTTTTTTTGCTTGAATATATTAAAAAAAGAAATTAAGTTTACGCTTGAAAATGTCGTTTGAATTGGCATACATTAATAAGTAAGTAAATTTTAAATAATACACAAAATATTTGATTTCATTTTATACTTTAAATTTTTGTAGAACCTTAACGCGTTTCGACCACAAAGGTCATCATCAAGAGAGGGTATCTGTAGAGAAGAAAACAAAGCCATGGAAATACACACAAAGAAATGTAATAATAAGTATATAAAAATGTATCCTGTAGCCTCTTATCACAATGGGAATTCGCCTAATTTATGAAATGTAAAGATGCAAAATTCAAATCAACAATGAGCTGTTGTAATAGGATTATAATATATTCCCAGACAGCAAAAGTACATGGACCTAGTTTGCTTCAAAGTCTCCGGACATTATGTACGTCCAGAGGACGTACCTAAAATCCATTTTGGGAACAAAGGACCATGGAACACAGAAAAATTAAACTTTGGCGGAATAAATCTTATAATTATCAACTGTCTTATGGGACAGTGGAGTAAATAGGGATGCTGGGTGGGCAAAAAATACTTAAAAACAGTGTAACAAAATGAAAAAAATATCGATTATTAAAAACATTTTTTTTAAATGTGCGTTATTTTTTTTGGAATTCCAGTAACGATGTTAGGAAAAAGGGGGTGTTTACTGATTTTACCTGAAATTTTAGTACATTCTAGTACATTTTCCAGCTGCTTGTCAGTACATTTTAAAATCTTGTTGCGGCAACACTGATGTCAGTGGATGTTTAGCGGTGGTAGGTGTTAGTTTGTTTTCGTGTATGTTTAAAATTGTTTGGAGATTAAGAGAACGTGCCTGAAACTCATAACCTACAACTTATTGAACAATTATTTATAACTTGATAGGTAAGTAGGATACTGAAGCATGTTTTTGTATTATTTGTATATTTTAAAAGTTATTTTATAAATATTTCATAACAAACAAAATTGACTTAGCCCTTTTGGATAAAATGGCACAGGGGTGATATGTTTAAAATGGTACTGTGACGTTTTATCCAAGATTATAAAATAATTTTATTTTGTGTTATAGATAATGCGCGTTAATTGTTGCCTAAACTGCAACAATTACAGAATAAAATAAAACGAAAGAGCCAGGGACCAAATGTTTTAAACTCTACTTCAAATTTAATAGAGATGAACCAGAAAGCAGAAGAAAAAAAATGAGAATAAAGAAGATCTCAAAGAAACCGAGAAGCGAAAGTAGACCTTACAGATCAGTTCCCCAAATTTGATTCCGAAAACGAAGCCATTTCATCAGGATGATGATAAAGCATCTTATATGTATTGTAACGAACTTTTTTCAATGTCTAAGCCTAAAGAGCTTTGGATTTGCTGTCAAAGTTGTAGAACATGGAGCCACATGAGTGATGAGTGTGCAGGACTTTCTCCAAAAACGAAAATGTTTATTTGTGAACTTTGCACTGAGAAAATAGCTCCAAGTAAACTGTGGTAGCTGGGAAAAGTTTACTTACACCGGCTAATATTTCATTTATTATAGAAATTTAGTTTATTTAAAGCAACTAAAACAAATTAGCTACAATCGGTTTAGTTGGATCTAATAAATTAGTAAACAATGTTTATTTGTTTTTAGTAAACATATAATTTTTAAGTATACTGTACACCTAATTTAAACTTGTGTTCACTTGTTTTGGATAAATTAAGACATGTAAAAAACTTTACTTTAAATAAGTAAACCAAGATATTCTCCTAAGTAAACTTGGTTGCTTAAATAAAGTGTCCAGTTCACTTGTTTGGCCTTTCGTCAACGTTCGGTTCGCTTTTAGCCGCTCCCGCTTAACTTCGGCAGGATGAAACTCGAAACTCGTGGCGTCGCACGCAATACGATTTATCATTTTCTTTTCGTCCTAGGCGAAGTCGGTTGGATTGTTTGGTGCTCTGTTGCTGTGATATTTGTGTTGCCGTATTGGACATCGCGGTGTACTATAATATTATGGAGTGTTCTAATATGGAGTATTTGTTAATAAATTGGAATTTAGACCATATTTCTGCTTTTCAGGGTATCCCTTTCCTTATCCCTTTCACTAATTCTAACTAAACAATTTGTCTATTTTAAATAAATGGTTTATTGGTTAAAGGTACATAATTTAATAAATGGGTTACTTATTCCAAGTAAACAGTTCATTTAGATCAGATAACGAATTTCTAAGTACACCTGTTTATTTGTGTTTACTAGTTCTAGGTAAACTATTTTAGCATTTTCCATTTACTTAGGCCAAGTGAACCCTTCACTAGTCACTATATGTGGTGAACTTTTTAATTAAAGTAAGTGTATTTTCACCTAGATCTAATAAACTTTTTTCTCAGTGTGCCAACCATAATTAACCCTATTTTACCTTAAAAATGTTTTTATTTCAACATACATTATACAAGCAGATATATATGCCATTTTACCCAACTGGTTGGGTAAAACGGCACACCTAACACCTGTGCATGAAGAATATATATTCAAGGTTTTTGTTCCTGATACGCAGTATTCTTTGCAGTATTGTACCTTTATATTTAAAATATATATTTTTAGTTTTGTAAAAAGTATGCCGTATTATACCAATGTCCCCTATATCTTAACATAGTCGCTATTGCCCGTCCTGTCCCTATATGTGCTTAAATCTTTAAAATTACGCAACGGATTTTGAAGTGTTTTTTTTTAATAGAGAGTGATTCAAGAGGAAGGTTTTTATGTATAATACATGCATAATATTATAGAGAAACACTGATAAATTAGAGTAGGGAGAACGAACGACCCAACCTAACCGGTCCCCGGCCCGTTCAACGATCGATCCGAAGCACCGAAGCCGGAATAGACGAAGACAGACTATGTTTTATGCATGGATGTGAATTGTGGACGGGCCGGCAAACGGTTGAGTTTGAGGTTTGTTCGCCTTATTATCTCACGTCGTATAATGCCGGGCTGCAACGCAGGCCGGGTACACGCTAGTTACGAATAAAATTAAGTCCTATACATCGATGCATCGACAAATGGCCTTGATGCATCGCTTAAAAACGATATGTCGCATTGAAAATATCGGCGTTTTCGATGCGTCGAAGTATATCGAACGCCCCTAAATCCGTTTGGTGTTCTTTGACAGCGGTCTGAAATTTTCTTCAGTTTATCGGTTTTGTGTAATAAGTGCTGTGGTTTGTGATATTTTCTGGAGACTAATTTAGATTAGTCGCATGTGCCAAGTAGGCGAGAATTCGGAAAATACCGTGCGAGCAAAAATTATTTGCATCAAAGAGGGCCTTGCATCTAAGGACGTAATGCTTAGCCGTAGAGCTTAATACCTATTGGGTGTCAGTTACTACCTGAATTACCAATCAATTAGTTACTCCGTCCTGTTTGACAGTCGTTACAAGTAATTTGATTCTTCGGTAATTTTTCCAATTTCTTGAACAATTCACACAATGGGCTTTACGGAACAGCACAAAACATTGATGGTAGAAGCATATTTTCGAAACGGGGTTAGAGTAAATGGTGAGTGGCAATACAATCCGGGTTTGTGCATGGACGATTTTCACGAACATTTTCCTAACGTTACTTTTATTGCTGGGGATTTTTATCATTGCCTGAAAAGAACCGTGACTGTGTTTAGGGAAACAGGTTCTATACAACACAAAAAAGGAGCAGGAAGACCATCTGTAAGAACAGATGAACTTGTTGCAAAAGTTCGTGAAATAATGTAAAATACGCCAACAAATTATAAAAGACGACTGTCCCAAGAAGTGGGAAGATCTTATGGAACATGCAGGACTATTCTTAAGAAGCAGCTAAATTTATTTCCTTATAAAGTGCAAGTATTCCAAGAAATACAAGCCGCAGATTTTGAAAGACGCAGGAATTACTCTTAATGGTTTACCCAAAATGTATTGAAAAGAAATGATTTACTAGACCTGATATTTTTTTCGGATGAAGCCTGGTTCCACCTCTCCGGTTATGTAAATTCTCAGAATACACGCATGTGGAGTAGTGTCTTGTTAGCTGTTTCCCGAAGAAGAATTGTTGCTCCTATTTTTTTCCATGACACAGTTACAGCACAGCGATATAGAGACAATATTTTGAATCCATTTGTGGAGCAATTACTTGACGACGAACTACGTTTTGGATATTTTCAACAGGACGGTGCAACCGCCCATACAGCCGCCGAAACTATTAACTACTTACGCAATTTTTTCGACGACAGATCGATCAGTTTTCGATCGATGTTGTGGTCTGTATTGCTATTCTTACTTTGTTAATGTTAATGTTGTAAACAACAAAAATTAATTTGTATTTGTCTACTTATTTTATTACTCACTAGCTATACCCTGCGCGAGTTGCTACGCTACTTACTAAAATAAATTTGAAGGAAAGACATTATACAAATATCCGGCATCCCGGCATCCGTTGCGCCACTTTTTTTATGCCGAAACCTTCCTCGGGCTGCACACAACAACTCACCAAATCCCGGCATCCCGATATCCCGGCATGCGTTGCGCCACTTTTTTTATGCCGAAACCTTCCTCGGCCTGCACACAACAACTCACCAAATTTTCATCGTAATCGGATGAATGGTATAGGAACGCATGCGTAACATATAGACAGACAAACATTCATTTTTATATATAGATTAGTTTGGCAGATCATGTCATAATATGAATTTGACAAAATTGTCCCCATATCATTGTCATCTAAACCAACCCCTACGTTTTTTAATCCAAGCCAAGCCCTCTTTGATGCAAATAATTTTTGCTCGCACGATAGAAAGTTAGGTTATTTGTATGTTAGGTTTTAACTATAGTAGCAAGGTCACATTCAAAGGTACTCCCTGCCCCACCCAGCTCTTCACCGCCTCTCTTCTACAAACGATGTCATAAACACATTTTAATATCGTTTATGAATGACATGTGACATCTGTAGGTACCAGACCATTGGTCTGTTGTACTTATGACCAAAAGAATATCCCGGAGGGTTCGTACTTAAACTTACATCTCTGTCTTCATAAGATTCCGCTATGTGTGTGTGTGTGTGTGTGTATTTGTTTTATGGCTCTGGTGAAACCAACTGGCCAGCATCTCTCTTTATGTAAGGCCTGTGGAAACTTTTATCCAATATAAAATTTACTGATTTCTATTATATAGACTACTGTTGATACCACATTTTAAGCGTATACTAATTAACTACTAAAATAATGCTGATTTTGTTTATCTAAAAAAAAATCTTTCTTTTTTTTTTTTTTCTTTTTTTTTTCTTTATATTTTTTTTTATGTATATATTTTTTATATATAGGTATATATATATTTTTTTTAAACGTGTTCTTTTTTTTTTTTTTTTTTTTTTTTTTTTCATTTTTTTTTAAATTTATATTTTGTTTTACAATGAAGTTATACAGAATTCTATAAACAGTTATATTGTTGGTAATAACCAAGCTTTCCAAGTTAAAAGGTAGTGTTACAATGTTTTGTAGATCATTATGTAATACAATCAAAAATGGTCGATTTAAACTACACTCCAATAAAATATGACTTAAATCACCTACCTCTCCGCATTCACAATTTTCATGTGCCTGTAAATTAATTTTTTTCTTATAGTTTGGGTACAAAGCATGTCCATTGCGAATGCGAGAAATAGTTTTTACAAAACTACGATTTGATTCGCTACAAAACCAAGGTTTCTTGTTTATATTTGGAAACATTTTTTTAAATGAGTACCCTTTGGTTGATTGATTTAAAAGTACCTGCCAATCATCATAAATTCGTTTTTTTGATAATATAAAAACATCCGTGTGAGGTAAATAAAAATTTGTAACGTTTCTCGTCATTTTTGTTGCATTCTTGGCTAATTTGTCAACAATCTTGTTTTCCAAAATACCGATATGGGCTTTTATCCAAACAAAGGTGATATTTTTTTTAAGAAGTTTTAATAAATTATAGGTGTTCATTATTTTTTTGACAATATAATTGGCTGGTACTTTATAACTACAATTTACCAGTGCCTGTAAAGCGCTTTTGCTATCTGAAAATATAACAAAATTGTTACCCTCCTGATATTCAATACAATATACCAGAGACTCCCATATGGCCCATAATTCTGCTGAAAAAATAGATGAGTCATCATTTAATTTAAACAGTCTAGATTTTTTTTGGCTTTTATGATAAAATGCACATCCCGTTTTATTATCTATTACAGAACCGTCTGTGAATATATGTTCAGCATTTGAGTAAGTGGTGGCTAAATCTTTTATAAATAATTTTTTGAACGTGATCGAATCTAGACTAGTTTGTATGCCGTATCTGTCAATTATTATGTTTGGAGGGTCGTTTAGAAAGTTGTCATGTAATTGGAAATATGGGGCTATTTTAGATGAATAAATGTTATCTTTTATTTGGGAAATCCAGGAATAACTGGTAATAAGAAGAGGTTCTTTCTTATATTTCCAGAATCGATGAGTATAATTTAAAATTGTAAGAGAATGGATTTTTTCTACTATGTCGCTTTCCTTAGCAAAGAGTTTTAATAAGAGTTTATCGCTGCGATGGTTTCTTCTCAATGAAAGAGGAGGTTCTGATACCTCAACTTCCATAACCTCAATTGGAGTACTTTTTAAAAATCCAACACAAAGTCTTAAGCACTTATTTTTGATTATTTCGATTTTGTTAAGATGAGTGTCTGCGGCTGATCCATAAAAAATACTGCCATAATCCAAGATAGATCGAACGTATGCTTTATAAAACATTAAAGCTATGTTTGGGTCAGCTCCCCATTTTTTGTGGCTGAAGACCCTTAAAATGTTTATCCCACCTTCGGCTCTTTTAATAAGATTTTGTATATGGTCTTTCCAACGTAACTTTCTGTCAAGAATAACCCCTAGGTATTTAAATGTATTTTTATAAGGAATCTGAAGACCTGATAGGGTCACTTGGTTTGGAAAACTCGTTCTTTTTCTTGTAAATGTACAAATAGTCGATTTATCTGTTGATAGATTTAATCCATTATTATTGAGCCAATATAGGGTTTCTGAAAACTTTTCTTCAACTTTAAGTATACAACTTTCTATTGACTTATCTTTTCTATATATACAGACATCATCTACAAATTGTAGAATTTTTGTGTTTTCGTCGAATCTGGATTCGAGATCGTGGGTATAAATTATATATAAAATAGGGCTGAGGATGCCTCCTTGTGGTAGTCCAATCTGAGCCAGACGAGGTTTTGTTAGACCTTCAGTTGTTCTTATATAAACAGATCGGGCACTGTATAAGGAATAAATGTTACTTGCTATTTTTTTAGGTATTCCTAGGTTAATCATTTTTTTTATGAGTATGTCGTAATTGACATTGTCGTAGGCTCCTTTAATGTCTAGGAAAAGAGCTGTTAAACTTTGGTTTTCAGTAAATCCTAGTTGAATATCTAAGACATAGCTTCTTGTGTTGAATTGTTTCTTCTAGAACCTTTCTGGGTGGTGGGGTATTTGTTATTTTTCTCCATCCAAAATTCAATTCTATTTTTTAGGATTCTCTCGTAAGTTTTAAGTAGGCATGATGCTAGAGATATTGGTCTATAAGAGGTTGATAAATTTTGAGGTTTTCCTGGTTTTAATATTGGGACTATGATGTAGTCTCTCCAGTCAGAGGGAATGGGTTGTTCACTATTAAAAATGCTGTTAAATATTCTTAACAATATTATTTTGGCACTACTTGGAAGTTTGGCAAGCATGCTGTACTGAATATTATCTTTTCCAGGAGCTGTATTATTGCTATTCTTTAGAGCTTTGTTCAGTTCATCGATGCAGAATGGTTGAGTTAAATAATGTTCCTCAACGTTTGTATCTTCAGCCGGAACAGGGTTACTACCTAAAGCATACGGTGGAGTGATCTGATTATGGAATTCTTCTATCCAGGGATCATCTAATCTTGTGGAATTTATGATTTCTAGATTCCGCTATAAAATGACTATTAAAAAATTATAAACACTAGATCCCTTTAGGCGCCGACCATTATAAGTTAATGTCTACCCAAGCGCTATCTTATCTATTCGTAGTTCTTCTTTAAACGCGACTCTAATTGGCAACAAACTTAGTTCCCATGCAGGTATTAAAATCCTTTCATTAAGTTTCAATCCAAGTTTGATAAAGACGATACGGGCACTCATATTATTTATTAAATAATGAAAGTATTTAACAAAAACTCACGCTGCGTCTGCTTGTTATTTAGAGAATTAATTCGTTAATGATATAAAATAAGCTTTTAATGTATAAGGATGTGTCTTGATAGGGAAACGTAAAAGGAATCTATTTATATTCAACTTGAAGTTAATTTGTATTTACGCAGAGTGTAGTGGCCCCAAAGAAGTACCCTGCAACAGGCACGTAGCTAGGGGGTTCGAAACAATTGACAGGGCTCGTCTATTGAGTAACTTGTATCAGTTTGGTATTCGCGGAAAAGTTTATAAATGGTTTAAAAATTAGTTAAGTAACATACCACCTAAGGGCGGAATATTGCAAAATGCAAGTATATGCATTTTTTGTCAATTTTATAATAAAATGCATATTTTTCATAAATTATTAATTTAAGAGCATATTTTTATGTTTTCGGCTTTATCAAAAACTTTAAAACGTTAAAGGTTTAATGTCCAGTTCGGTACTTATTTCAGGGATTTTCCAATCCGAAGATTATATATAATTATATTTACATTTTGGTTATACACAAGGTATTTATTGGGTGTTTCCGAGGTTTGCAGGTTTATCGTTGTTATCGTTTATTATCAATTAATAATGCGTGTTTCTAAAAGAGCCTCTAAGAGTGCAGTTGTATAAGGAGAGATTACGAGGAGTTAGTTTACACCCAGAACCTGTAATTACCCGGTGGGGAACATGGATTGAGGCCGCAATATTCTACGCAGAGCATTTCGCAGCCATTTAAAAACTAATTTTGGACTTAGATAACGATTCGCAGTGTGTTGTGCAAAGTAAAGAGTTGTTAAAAAGTGTAAGTGTAGCTAAAGATCTTTTTTTTTTATTAACGTTAATTTCAGTTTTATATCGGACAATAGCCTCGTTGGAGAGTAGAAATTTAAGTTTAAAGACTCAATTGGTTTTGTTGAAACTTTTTCCGCTAAATGTAACAACATTCCCGGTAAAGTAGGAGGTCAAGTAAGGAACAAGTTGGATGTAACTGTAAAAAAGAATGAAGGATTTAAATAAACAAAAAGCATTTATGAGGGTAAACCATCCAACGAAGTTGTATCTTGGCCTTGTATGTTGCAGTATTGTCCGATCACATCAGTAGATGTTGAAAGAAGCTTCTCTTTGTATAAACATATTTTTGCTAATAGAAAACAATCCTTTTTAGTTGAAAATTTTGAAAAATATTTAGTAATAAATGCCTTTTATACAATTTTAGGTTAAAAAATTGTTTACTTTTATTTTTCTTTGTTTCTTTTGCATTTTTTTTTAATAAACATATTTTACTTTATTAAATATACCGGGTGTGAACGGAAGGTGGCTCGCCCCTCTAACTTTTTTGTTTTTTAAGATAATGAAATAAAATTCGGGGGATTTGTATACGACATAAAACTGCATTTTTTGACAGGTGACTCAACATTATGGAACTTCCGGTTTAACCGGAAGTGACATAATTTTTCGATTTTTAAATGGGACACCTGGTATATTTTTACTTTTTTGGACTCCATATGACATTCTAAATACAGCGATGTGTCACTTGTCACTTTTTGTCACCAAGAAAATATTGTTTTACCAAATTTATTGTTTTATCTAGAGGGCTATGAATACCTTAAAACCACTTATTTAATCTTGGGAAAAATACAATTTTACTATTTTTGGTCCAATGTTATGTGCTATGTAAAATTTAATTTTTAAAGTTGTATAACTCATTTTTTTTAAATGGCAACAAGGTGGCTCGTCGCGTTAAGAAAAAAGAGGATTTTATTACGATTATTTTGATACCATACACTATTAGGTTTTAGGAAAGCTGTCATTAAAAAACTTTGAAAGGTCAACTTAGAACTTTCCTAAAATGAAGCATCTTTTGAGAATAAATTTAGATTTAAATGCATCAAGTAGCATGTGACCAGCAAAACTGATTGAACAAAGTAATGCCTTGAAGAAAATTGAAATGCCAACAGCTTCTGTCAAAGTAAATTAGTTTGTTAAAAAACATGGAAAATAATAGTTTTACAAGTAGTGAAAAAGTTCATATGTTATTAGTGTTTGGAGAATGTAGAAATAATTCAACCGATGCTGCACGACTTTGTTTTATCAGTTTTGCTGGTCACACAGGCTACTTGATGAATTTAAATTTAAATTTATTCTCAAAAGATGCTTCATTTTAGGAAAGTTCTAAGTTAACTTTTTAAAGTTTTTTAATGACAGCTTTTCTAAAACCTAATAGTGTATGGTATCAAAATAATCGTAATAAAATCCTCTTTTTTCTTAATGCGACGAGCCACCATGTTGCCATTTAAAAAAAATGAGTTATACAACTTTAAAAATTAAATTTTACATAGCACATAGCATTGGACCAAAAATAGTAAAATTGTATTTTTCCCAAGATTAAAGAACTGAAATAAGTGATTTTAAGGTATTCATAGCCCTCTAGATAAAACAATAAATTTGGAAAAAAAATATTTTTTTGGTGACAAAAAGTGACAAGTGACACATCGTTGTATTTAGAATGTCATATGGAGTCCAAAAAAGTAAAAATATACCAGGTGTCCCATTTAAAAATATAAAGTTTATGTCACTTCCGGTTAAACCGGAAGTTCCATCAATGTTAAGTCACCTGTCAAAAAATACAGTTTTATGTCGTATACAAATCCCCCGAATTTTATTTCATTATCTTGAAAAGCAAAAAAGTTAGAGGGGCGAGCCACCTTCCGTGGACACCCGGTATAGGAAAAATTGATAATTATTATTTTAGGGCCTGCAAACGTCATTTTTAAGATAAAACCTTAAATATGTCAAAAACGCTATGGGCGGTTTACACGCAACCTTTTATAGTACGATTTGTCTGCGTCGACAAATCGTCGCAAACAAAACGTTGCAAACAAAGCGTGTCTACACTGCAACGATTTCTTGTAAGTTTTCATTATTCTAGTCGTTGTAAGTCATCATGGAGGAAATAATGCTTTGGTCAATTTTCGCTCTTTGTTTAATAAGAAAACGGCAAATTAAACATTTGAACATAAAGCATAAACAACGCTCTAGATGGTCCAGAGCTTGGTTACTAAAAAGAGACAGATATTCTCATGTTCAATTGCTTAAGGAACTACATGGTGAACCTGAAGATTGGAGAAATTAATTAAGGATGGATATTGAAGCATATAATTATTTACTAGAATATAGTAATAGTAGTCAGATAAACAGTGTTTTTCTGCTTCAAAAGTTTGTGATTAGAATATTGTGTAGGCTTCAACGTCGGGATACCTGTAAACTGGCTTTTAGGCAGAATACAATTATTAAAGTTTTCGACATATTATTATATAATATTATTATATAATATATACTTGAAGTTTGGTTATATGTTTATAGAGATAAGCGCACGTTTGAGGGATGCCGACTTAATCATAATTATAATACTAGAGGTCACTTAAGATTGATGCCACCACCTCATCGCACAGCTACTTACCAGAAAAGTTTTTATTTTAACTGTTTTAGATTTTATAATGTCCTAGATAATAGCATAAAAGTGGCACCTAATATTAATGTTTTTAAAAGTAGACTTAAAAAGCTGCTGTTTCAAAAAAGCTGTTATAGTCTTAGTGAATTTTTCTTGTAGTTACTTCATTTGTATGACTTTTTTCCAATTATTGTAGTGCCCTGTATTACCTTTCTATTGGAGAAATAAACGATATTATTATTATTATTATTATTCTTTATAAACATTTGCACTTTCAAAACAACCAGTAGATTTCAACTACTCGACAACCCTAAGTCTGCCGACAAATCGAGCAGAAGTGTTTACACGTTACGACTTGTCTGCGCAAACCGCCTAAATCTATGCCCATTTGCTCAGTCTTTCAACTCCGTCTTATGTGTTTGTGCAGTTCTAAAATTTGCGCAAATTTGCCATCTACACACATCGTTTTGCTTGTAACATTTTGTCGACGCAGACAAATCGTACAATAAAAGGTTGCGTGTAAACCGCCCATTGACGTAGGTAGATGAAGTAATATAGACAATCTGCCTAGAATCTTGCGTAGAATCCAAAAACCTAATAATAAATAGGGTGTTCTATTTGAAAAGGGCAAGTTGTCACCTACTTCCGGTATAACCGGTAGTGCCACCCTACTGAAAATATTTTAGCCAGGTTTCCCCCATCAACATTAGCATACTGTCAAATTTTCAAAATTTTCCTCTGTATAGTTTTTCATATATAGATCAAAACGTTGATAAAATACCAATTTTACAAAATAAGGCAATCCGTAATATTTTAAATTGTGACAAAAATACAAAAATAACTAGAAGATAATATAGTGTCCGCGAAAATAATTAAAAGCGAATAATTATGGCATATCGGACATGTGTGTAACTGTTTTTTATATTCGAATACACAGGGATCCTGTGCACAATGGATAGCCTGGGGCGGGTAGACTACGACGGCCGTTTCGTCCTTGTTAGGACTCTACGGGCAGCCATAACCCAAGCAATCCCGATACAGCGGTAAGATGTATTAAAGGCATTTTTACAAAAGCAAACCGGCCATCAATACACTTTAGCGCCATCCCAGCGAAATTAACTCCAATACAAAAGGCAGTCATACACTGGTAATAATCAAAAGGTAGACAACTAAATAAACAACGAAGTGCATCACAATCCAGTATATGGAACGCTATTTGCGTTTTCACTGAAACGTCTACAGTTTTGCAGATTAGAAACGCATGATCTGTTTAGTTGTCTACCTTTCGATTATTACCAGTGTAACTGCCTTTTGTA
This sequence comes from Polydrusus pterygomalis, assembly GCA_963969555.1. Classification (NCBI taxonomy): domain Eukaryota; kingdom Metazoa; phylum Arthropoda; class Insecta; order Coleoptera; family Curculionidae; genus Polydrusus; species Polydrusus pterygomalis. The sequence goes on from OZ018383.1 coordinate 18,353,843, forward strand.
TTGGAGTCAATTCCGCTGGGATGGCGCTACGGTGTATTGATAGCCGCTTTACTTTTGTAAAAGGCTATTAATACATCTTACCGCTGTTGTTGGGATTGCTTGGGTTATGGCTACCCGTAGAGTCCTAATAAGGACGAAACGGCCGTCATGGTCTACCCGCCCCAGGGTATCCATTGTGCTGGGATCCCTGTGTATTCCAATATAAAAAACAGTTACGCACTTGTCCGATATGCCACAATTATTCGCTTTTAATACAAAAATAATTTTTATGTTATAAAAATTAGGTTGGTTGAATGTCAGTGAATAAATTTTTTATTTAGTTATACATAAAATAAAAAAATTATTTATGCCTGACTGTATAAAATTTTTTGGTCCTTTAATTATGACCATCAAAATTATAAAACAAGAACTAATTTAAATTTTTATGTGGATAGAACGTCTTAAACGCTAACCTATAAATTTATTTTTCATTCATAGGTTTCATAACATAATAAGCTGAAAATTATATTAAATCTGAAATGCAATGCTGTTCCACTGCCCCTCGTTCCACTCAACCACACCATTGACACTTCAAACTTGTAAGCCATAAAAAGCACTATTGTTCTATTTTCCCAAATATGAGGGTATAACATCGACAAGTGACTGAAATTACCTAATTATGTCCTGTATTAATGCTGGGTACAATGTCGCTGGATTAACGGCATGCATGTATCAGATGAGTGATTGTATACTGTGGCCTTTCGGCGTGAGGATTGATACGGGACACGGGACAATTTGCTTTGTTTTGGAATTAACTGTAACACTGTTAATGCATAAAATATCTGTGCTTATTTAGGTGGGCGGTGAGCAACATTTTTAAGCAATGATATTTATACACAGGGCGCTGCTTCGGTTGATCCAACATAGGATATCCCAGAATTTGGTCAAATATTAGCCCAAATTTTTATTTATTCGCAAGCTGGGTTTCGAAAAGGATATTCTAGTGAAACAGCCATACAATATGTAGTAGAAAATTGGAAAAGAGCCTTGGAAAGAGAAGAATATGTAATAGCAGTATTTCTTGATTTTAAGCGAGCTTTTGAAACGATTAATAGAGATATATTATTACAAAAATTATTTGAATATGGTATAAGGGGTAAAGTTTATCAATGGTTTCAAAATTATTTAAATAATAGATCACAGAAAACTAAATTTGGTAATTTTTTTTCAACAAAGAAATTTAATAACATAGGAGTACCTCAAGGAAGTATTTTGGGGCCTTTACTTTTTATTTTATATATTAATGACATGCCATTAGTCCTAAAATTTCTTAAAATACAAATGTTTGCTGATGATACTCTTATCTATATAAGCGGTAAAAATCTTTGGGAAATTTTGGAAATTTTAAATTCAGAACTGACTCTATTGTCAAACTGGTTAAAAGTTAACAAATTAAAATTAAATGTTTCTAAAACAAAATGTATGGTTATGGGTGTAAATTTAAATAATTATACAAATATAAATATTTTAATTGATGGTGATAAACTAGAAATAGTCAGTTCTTTTAAATATTTAGGTATATTGATTGATTCAAAATTAAAATTTAATAACCAATTCGAAAATTTAATTTCCAAAATTGCGGGAAAAATTAGTTATTTTAAAAGAATAGGTTTAAATTTAAAATTTTATTCAAAAAAAATTGTATACAATATTTTAATTTTACCACATTTTCTTTATTGTTCTACAATTTTGTTTATGGCGGATGAAGTTGTAATAAATAGATTACAAATTTTACAAAATAAAGCAATGCGAATTTTACTTAATATGGATAGATATACAACATTGTCTTGATTTTGTTACTTAACATAACGTCTCGGTTAGTTAGTATCTCTAACCGTTCTCAAGTGTAAACTAAATTATAATTCTAAGGCTACTGTCTTAAATACTATCCATGTGCAATGAAGCTTGCTGGCTCCGCCTACGTGCCTATTGGAGTGTGAGGTTTGAGCTGTTGGTTTTGGACAAGAAGAGGCTTCCAGATATTGGGGATATCTATACTTGACTTACTAAATATATGGGTATTTTGATTCATGTGCTGTTCCGTGTCCAAAACCTTGGCTTCTGACCACTGCATGTGTGTTCATACATATTTAGCTGTACCTGATTTCGAAGTTTTACCTCTTTGAGTACATTTCAGATGTTCTTTAACACGTACGGGAAGAGGTCTTTTTGTTTCTCCAATGTACGATTCGCCACACTCGTAAGGGATTTGTTAGATACAATTTTTTGTGTTTTCATTACGGGGGGGTTTTACTTTTGTAAGAAAGCTTCTAAGGGTATTTCCGGATTTGAAGGTTGTTTTGATATTATAGTTTTTGGTTTAAAGGTACAAAACTGGAGAGTGTCCAGCGAGGATTCGTTCTCGGACCATCGTTGGATTCTATTTGATATCAGTGAGTCCACGTACTTGCCTACACCATTTCGTAACCCTAAAAGAACAGATTGGGAAAAATTTTGCGGAATCATCTCTGGAGAACTGGCAAATCCTCCCAATAATCTCTTACCAAATAAGGCTTCAATTGATGAAGCAGTTAATAAACTAACAAATACCCTGGCAGCAGCATTTTTCAAAAGCTGTCCGATAAGCAGACCAGCGAAAAAGCCATACCCACCATGGTGGAACGCAGAGCTGGGTCAGCTAAGAAGGGACATGCGAAGGCTATTTAACAAAGCAAAGAGCAAACGTACTGAAGATGAGAGCTCTTATAGAGAGGCTCTAAAGACGTACAAGAAAGCGATTAGAAAATCTCAAAGAAGCGCTTGGCACAATTACAGCGAGCGGATTGAGAGTACAAACGAAGCCGCTAGACTTAGAAAAGTTCTATCAAAGGAGCCTAGTGCTCCCTCTTTTCTAAAAAAAGATGATGGGACATACACAGAGAGTAGTGGGGAAACCCTTGAACTGCTGATGGATTCCCACTTTCCTGGTAATACATCGGCCATAGAGCCCCTTATCGATCAAGGAGACGTTCCGGATTTGAATAGCATCAAATCAGTAGTCACTTACGATAAGCTGGAATGGGCGATTGACTCATTTGAACCTTACAAATCACCAGGATTAGACGGGATAATGCCCGCCATGCTACAAAGAGGGAAGAGAATCCTGATCCCTTGGCTCTTGGTGATATACAGAAGCAGCTTGCATTTTACTTACATGCCGGCTGACTGGAATAAGATAAAAATAGTCTTCATCCCTAAGGCTGGTAAGAGCAGTCATGTAACCGTCAAAGACTTCAGACCAATAAGCCTGTCTTCGTTCCTTGTCAAAACATTGGAGAGGTTACTGGATCTGCATATCAAGAACTCGGTGAGAGAGCGAGAATTAAGCTCGTCTCAACACGCTTATACCAAAGGGAAATCAGTGGAAACGGCGCTACACGAAGTAGTAGGCACTATTGAGAAATCCCTTAACAATAAAGAGTACACCCTAGGTACCTTCTTGGATATTGAAGGAGCCTTTAATAACGTCACGACCGAGGCAGTGTGCGACGCTCTAATAGAAACAGGGGTCGATAACTACATCTGCCGTTGGATTAGGAGGATGTTGAAAGGCCGTCAAATCTGCTCCAGTTTGGGAAGTAGCGAGATGGTCAGATTTGCTGGAAGAGGAACTCCGCAAGGCGGGGTTCTGTCACCAACACTCTGGCTGAGAGTTTTAAATAAAGTTCTCATAGCGTTGGAGAAGGCTGGAATAAAAGTGATTGCATACGCTGACGATATAGTTATACTAGTGTCAGGTAAATTTGTAAACACAATCAGCGACCTAACAGGAATGGCGCTACGAATACTACAACAGTGGGCCATGAAATGCGGGTTAAAAATCAACCCCGAAAAAACGGAGGTAGTTCTATTCACACGCAGAAGGGTGATCGAGAACTTTAGACTCCCAGTACTCGACAATAATGCTTTAGTGCTTAAGGAAAAAGCAAAGTATTTAGGATTGGTACTTGACTCCAAGCTAAACTGGGGCATAAACTTGCAAGAACGAGTTAGGAAAGCGTCGGTAGCATTATATGCCTGCAAAAAAGCAATTGGAAAAAAATGGGGACTAAAACCCCACATAGTACACTGGATCTATACAGCTATTATAAGACCTATATTAATATACGGGGTCCTGGTTTGGTGGACCGCTTTGGAAAAAGCAGTGCACACTAAGTCAATAACAAAGATACAAAGGGCAGCTTGTTTAGGAATAACCGGAGCCCTTAAGTCAACCCCGACAGCGGCGCTAGAGGTCATATTATATATACCCCCCTTGGATATCTATGGAAAAAGTATAGCTGCAAAAAGTGCCCTGCGACTAAAAGAGTCGAAATTCTGGAAGGAAACTAACTACGGGCACAGCAGTATACTAAAGATTCACCCGGGGAATAATCTACGAGACCCGACTGATTACTCTGTCCCAATAACATGCTTCGATAGAAGGTATTCTATACTCATTCCGAGTAGGGAAGAGTGGGAAGGCAATCAGAATATAACGAAAACAGATCACGCAATCTTCACAGACGGTTCAAAGATGGACGTTGGTGTGGGAGCCGGGGTCTTTTCCGAAAGCTTACAAATACAGAAATCGTATAGACTCCCCAACTATTGTAGTATTTTTCAGGCGGAAGTACTGGCAGTAGAGAAGGCGGTCAATATCCTGCAGGAACACCTTGGCTTGGGAGTAGCCTCGTCAATCACCATCTTCAGTGATAGTCGGGCGGCGATTAAGGCAATCTGTTCCAGCAGCGTCAAATCAAAGCTCGTAAAGCGATGCCGCAACAATCTATGCACACTTGGCAACCAACATCGGGTTATTCTGTGCTGGGTTCCTGGACACTCCAAAATAGATGGCAACGAGGCTGCCGATGCGCTCGCAAGAGAGGGCGCAGGCATGCCAGCTGATCTAGCAGACAATACAGTGAACAAACCACTGGGATTGGTCAAAGAGGAGATTGACTACACGGCCAAGCAGCTTGCACAGAACAGATGGACAGGGTTGACAACCTGTAGTACATCCAGGCAACTGTGGCCCACATTCGATAAAAAGAGAACCGCAGAGCTATTGAGACACAGTCGAAAAGACGTGAGAAATATTACTGCGGTTGTTACCGGACATTGCCTCTTCGGTAGACATGCCGAACTTATGCAAATACCTACTAACGACTTCTGCAGAAGCTGCAGAGATGAGGAAGAGGAAGAAAGTATTCAACATTTTCTGTGTGAATGCCCTGGCCTCGCAAGAAGGAGGTTCACTACTCTGGGTGAATCATCTTTCGATAGCCTGGAGGAACTAAACAACTTACAACTTGGACGGCTGAGCAGATTTCTGAACAGTAGTGGCTGGTTTGAATGAGTTGTTAAAATCCTTCCGCGGTTACGTCGCATAAACCATCAGTGATCTGATGAAGGTGGGTTCTACGGAACACGTGTGGTATCACAACGGACCTAATCAGGACTACGTGAGACCGTTTGGTCAGAACCAAGGGTCTGCCACTCTTACCTAACCTAACCTAACCTATAGTTTTTGGTTATCCTTCTAATCTTTTCAGAAATCCCCTTGACATAAGGTATTGTAAGAAATGCTTGCTCCCTTTCGTTTCTGTAATAGATTTACTTCGCGATTTTTAAGTTTTAATATGGTATTAGTTACAAAGGTTTCAGGGTAACCATTCTGTTTTAAATCTTTTTTTGATATTTAAAATTTCAATATTAAGATCTTCCAGATTGTTGCAAACGTTAGATGCTCTGTGATAAAGAGTTTAAATTATGCCCTGTTTTATGGAGTACATATTAGATTCATAAAATTAATACGTTTTCAAGTATATTTCAGATAAATTACAAACATTAATAAGATACTCTGCTGCAGTAACCGAAGAAACCCTTCTTTTTTTCTGTGAATAATCGTAGTATTTGTTTTTGCGATGTCGCGGTTAGTCGTCAGAATACTCGTATTTGTACGTGTTTTGTGTTTTTTGTAAAGGATTTTTCATTTTATTGTTATAAGTAGGTACTCATGGTGCGACAGTGTCAGATTTGTGGAAAATTAGATTAATTTAATCCGGAGGGAAATATTTTTTCACAGGTTAGGTTATAATCTGTATTATTTGCAAATTCAGTGTTGTAGTAATCCGGAAAACAGCAAATAAAAATAGTTCTTTTTAACATTTTTATCTGTGAGATAGCTTCTAAGGATTCCATTTATGGAACAATTAATGTTGTCATGGTAATTAGGTATAGTTATGTGGGTTCAAGCAGAACATTATGTTTTTGTCCTTACTTGTAAAAACCCCTTCTTTAAAACAAAATAAATTGTGTCACAGCTCTCCGATATAATTTTACAAAGCTTAACTGCGTGTCCTATTTCACGGTAAGAGGGGTTACTAATTTTATAAATATAGTTTAAAAAAGCTGAAAAACACGCTTTAATAATGATTCAAACTAAAAAGCAGAAAATAAATATAGTTTAAAATAATTCTTGAAATACTTAATATAGGCAGAAAATAATAATCAACGATAAACATTAGTATTATAGTGAAAAAAAGCGTGGGGTGCTCGATATACGAAAAATATAGCACAAAGCGCCCCACGCTTTTTTTCACTATAATACTAATGTTTATCGTTCATTATTATTTTCTGCGTATATTAAGAGTTTTAAGAATTATTCAAAAGTATATTTATTTTCCGCTTTTTAGTTTTAGAATGATTATTAAAGCGTGTTTTTTAGTTCTTTTAAACTATATTTATTTTTCATTTTTTAGTTTGAGTTATTAAATATAACCGTTTAAAGTGGGTTAAAATCGGGTTCAAAGAAGTCGGTTACAAACAAACATACATACAAATCCGAACAAATCCGAACAAACAACAAAAATTTTCAAAATTTTAAAAAAAAAGTTGTCAAAATTTTATTTTGACGGGTAAAATTTTTTTTAAATTTTTCTCTATTTTTAGCGACAATATCTATACGATCCCACGTTTGTTTCATTATTATCGGTTATTGTAATAATTCTGACATATTGACAGGTGTCAAATTTTGACAAGAGAATTTTTTGCGTATTTTTTTCAACTTTCCACCGTCATTATACATACGACCTTACAGTTATTTCATTATTATCATTTTTTTTAAACGAATTGACATATTGACAGTTGTCAAATTTTGACAGGAGAATTTTTCGCCTATTTTTCCCGAGGTCTACGCATCGAATACTATACGACCCCATAATTTGTTTCGTCAAAATCGCTTCTTCGTTTTATACCTGACAGCTGTCAAAACTTGACAGGAGAATTTTTTTCGTGCAGATTATTGTATTGTCAACGGTTCTTGATAAGCCTACAAAATTTAAATTAAATCTGACCATTTAAAGTGGGTCAAAATCGGGTTCAAAGAAGTCGGTTACAAACAAACAAACAAACATACATACAGGTGAAGCTAATAAAAGCGGATAAAAGGGGCACCGCAGGCGCCCCTTTGTAGCCCATCGCTCGTAGTTCGAGCTCTACATACTCATAAATTCTCTAAATTAAGCGAAAAAATCTTTATGTTGGCAACACTTAAATGGAACGCAGTATTCAATCTGTTCGATCGGAGCACTGCATGCAGTTCATTTTACCGGGAATCCCCAATCATAGAGAAACACATTGTCTATCTCTTTTTAACATTTTAGTTAAAAAGAGTTAGCGTTATTTTTAGCAAAGCGAAACAGACTCAGCTCATTCTCATTCATAAAATCGGTGCACGTAAAGTCTGATTTTTCGTCGCTGACCGAATTCGGAATCCCTTTGTAAAAATTTTAAAATATATATTGTAACAAACATTATTTTTTGCGAGAACTATAAGGAAGCCGCTGACGCCAAGACGGGTGACGGACCAACTGCAAATGTACAGTGGTCCGATATGTAAGTAAAAATAGGATTTCTATTATTTGATTTAATTTATTAAAAATAATAATTCTCTTCAAAAATAACCATGGCAAAAATTCGGTTAAGACAAATCAATTTTTCTTATAAATCCATTTGTACATTAAGAAACATAATTATTAAGCTGGGTTTTTCTTATAAAATGTTAAATAAACGTATTCATATTACAGAATCACATGTGGTTACTCCTATTTTTGTTTTAAATTTCATCAAAGATCGCAACTTACAAGAACTGTATCGAAATGTATGGATAGCATTGCCATTGCGAATATTATTGACTATACCTGTAACGGTTGCTAGTAGGGAGAGGAGTTTTTTAAAGCTGAAGCTGATAAAAACCTATCTTTGATCAACAATATCTCAATCTAGATTGACAAACTTAGCAACTTTGTCAATTGAAAACGAAATTGCTGAAAACATCGACTTTGATAACCTCATAAAAGAATTCGCTGATAGAAAGGCCAGAAAAGTAAAATTTTATTAGTTTTTTTCTAATAAACGGTTATTTTTAGTGTTAAAACCGGCACTGCGTATAATATATTGTTATATTTGCTAAAACTTCATTTCATCTTGATCCCATTCACCAGCAGACCGTCACAAACGTGTGTGTATGTCAGTGGCTATAGGGTTTCTTCTGCTGAACTGGTTTGTATAGGTAGAGTGTTTAAAATGATGGTCATTAGTCATTGTTAATGCATGTGCTTGATAAATTTTAGCACTAAAGGAAATACAAATATTTGACCACACAGGGGGCTATTTTTTTATAGTAGATGACAAATGAACAGCCAGCAATGATATTGGTAATAATTCAAATCTTCTTTGGGCATAAAAGGTGGCATCTCCCTAATTGCTTCTCTTGTGTTTTCGGGGATAATTTGAAGTCAACAGACACGAGCATCGATTCCTATAAATTCTAAGGAAGCAACCTTTGTTACTAAGCCATTAAAATAATTATTATAAACATCAGGCTTGTACCGTGCGAGCAAACATTATTTGCATCAAAGAGGGCTTGGATTAAAAAACGTAGGGCTTGATTTAGATCACAATGATATGGGGACGATATATTTAACCAAATCTAGATTAAAATTTTGTCAAATTCATATTATGACATGATATGCCAAACTAATGAGTAATAAAATAAGTGGACAAATACAAATTTATTTTTGTTGTTTACAAAATTAACAAAGTAAGAATATACAGAAAGAAAAATAATTATATGTATTCTAAGAATTCACATAACCGGAGAGGTGAAACCAGGCTTCATTTGAAAAAAAATATCAGGTCTTATAAATAATTTCTTTTCAATAAATTGTGGGTAAACCATTGAGAGTAATTCCTGCGTCATTCAAAATCTGTGGCTTGTATTTCTTGGAATACTTGCACTTTATAAGAAAATAAATTTAGCTGCTTCTCAAAAATAGTCCTGCATGTTCCATAAGAGCTTCCCACTTCTTGGGACAGGCGTCTTATACAATTTGTTGGCGTATTTTGCATTATTTCACAAACGTTTGCAACAAGTTCTTCTGTTCTTACAGATGGTCTTCCTGCTCCTTTTTTGGGTTGTATAGAACCTGCTTCTCTAAAGCCAGCCACGGTGAATGAATCAAATTACTTGTAACGACTGTCAAAGATGACGGAATAACTGATTGATTGTTAATTAAGGTAGTTACTGACACCCAACAGGTATTAAGCTTTGCGGCTAAGCATTACGTCCTTAGATGCAAGGCCCTCTTTGATGCAAATAATTTTTGCTCGCTCGGTATGTCTAATAATCAAAGAAGTAGCCGGTATACTTTGAAGGACTCTATAAAAGTTTCACGAGTTGAATTTAATCGAAATTGTAAGAAGGGCAAGTGGCGAATAGTATTCAACTTTACTCAGAACCATTTCAATTGCACCGTGTAGGGAATCGATATCTGGAACACGGAATGTGAGAATATTTATTATTATGGATGCCAATATTTCCATCATAAAATTGCCCGATGCATAAAAAAATATTGAATATATATTTTGGTGAACGCAGACGCTTTTATTTTACAAAACAAATTTTATTATACCATTAATGGATAATAGTTATACAGTTTTAACAATGGCACTTGCAAGATAATTTCATTGTCTACCCAGTGTTAGACCAGGCAGTATTGTAAACTTGGGCATTTTATTATTGTAACTTAACTAGTTGTATGTCCTACGTACTACATGAAACCAAATTTTAAACTCCTCACTATCGAACACTATCTGAGGTACAGCACTTATTTCACCTGTTGATGCTTTTTCAGCTAAGAAGGTTAAATGCGGAATATCGATCCAGCTTTCATCAATCCAACGATTGTCTGTATCAACGATGTGTTTTCTGAATTAGGGACTTTGCAACTAAAGGTTGGCAAATATGTTTGACGTATGGCAACGGCGGTCATTACAGTATTATCTGATAAATACTATCCTAAGGTCGGGACACACCTATCATGCACCCTTCCGATCCGACTACGATCATACAGTCTGACGAGTGCCTGAGAGGGAAATGATACTAGAGTTTGAAGAGCGTAGTTCACACCTTTCCGACACGTGTTCGATCCTACTCCTACAGGACTCCGATCATGCATCCGATCGTGTTCTGATCGTGCAGTCTATTCGTTTTAACGGCTACACGCGTGTCGGTTGGAATTTGTAATAATAAAATATTATAATAAATGATTAGTAAAATTTTGTCTCGTCATCCAACAGATGAGGTAAAAGTGTAGAATACTCTCCTTCTACGGATCTTCCTGTAATTACCCGGTGGAGAACATGGATTAAGGCCGCAATATTATAAGCAGAGCATTTCGTGCCATTAAAGAACTAATTTTGGATTTAGATAACGATTTGCAGTGTGTTGTGCAAAGTAAAGAGTTGTTAAAAAGTGCAAGTAGTGTAGCTAAAGATCTTGTTGAAGTGAAAACTTCTTTAGGCGCGTTTAGCACTTTTTGTGGGCACTGAATTAAACTGAGCCGTCACGCGTCAGACTCGGGTGTGCTACGCTCGAATTCAACTGCTATATTCAATCCGAACTGACCCTGACCCGAATGAACGTTATATGAAAGAGCATGCCGCCATCGGTCACATTCAGTATCGACGTATCGACGTGGAAACAGTCAGTGTGCAATGTCTAGACACTCGTCTGCGTCTCAGGTATGTTCTGGCATTTTTTAAATTATATATTTACGCAGGGTGAAGTAAGATTTACAGTAATTGCTTATTCCGTGGACCTAATTTATTATGATTTCTGACTTCTGTTGACGATGTAAAAATTCAAGGGTTGTTCAATTTTAGGAAATATCTTTTTTCGTATGCAGTAAAATTATCCCGTATTCCAGGTTTATGTTATTTTTGAAGTGAAAACTTCTTTAAGCGCGTTTAGCACTTTTTTGTGGGAAGTGAATTAACCTTGTTGAAGTTTTCACTTCTGTCGTGTGGTCTTAAGCACACACAATGTTTTTTTTTTTATTAAGGCTTATTTCTAGTGATGGTAATAACCGACTTATTTTAATAACCGACTACCGAGTATTCAATGATTTTCAAAACCGAATAAAAACCGGTGACCTATTCATGAACCGCCAATTATTAGTATTCGAATTAAAAAGCGGTTATTATTATTCGGTTCTTTTTAAATCACTTGAATACTTGGGGTAATTAATACGCTGGCCAAAAATTTAGACTTCTAAAAAAAAAGTCGCCAGTTCGATAATTGCTAAGTACAACGCGACAGAGAAAGGTGCGAAAAAAAAACGGTTGATAAATAACCGATTATTAAAAAAAAACGGTTATGCGGTTATTGAAAAAGCCGTCCAATCATCCAACGAAAATGTATCTTGGCCTTATATTTTTTTTATGTTTTGCTACCTAAGTTGCAGTATTATCGGATTATATCAGTAGATGTTAAAAGAAGCTTCTCTTTGTAGAAACTTATTTTTTCTAATAGAAGACAATCCTTTTTAATTGAAAATTTTGAAAAATACTTAGTAATAAATGCCTTTTATACAATTTTAGGTTAAAAAATTGTTTACTTTTATTTTTCACAGACAGAACAGAAAAAATAACTGCATTGGAACATTCATACTTTAAAGAAGAAGCTAAAGCAACAGTGCAAAAAAAAATGACAATGAGGAAATTACATTGAAACTTTGAGGAAACGTGCCCAATGAGTTGGACAAAAAAATTAGAGAAAAATATGCAGAAGCAAAAACGCCATATTTATTGAGGCAACTGCTCTGCCAAATGGTCCTGCAGAGCAACACACTATACAGTGTGTCCCCGGATGGAGTTGACAAGAGGAGAAAGATCTTTATTATTGATTTTACGACGAAAAGTTATTCTTTATAAAAAATTCTGCTTGTCGAGAAAATGAATTTACTATATAAAATTTTTAGATTGGATTTACAGGGTGTTGATAAATTAAGAAAACATGAAAATGCTTTAAGAGAGAAGCACCATTATTTATTATTTTAGACAAAATGTTTTTAAAACGTGGTTTACAATCCAAAATAAAGCCTAAATACGAAATTTCAAATCTGAATTCTAATTTTTGTTTTTTATTTTTTACAATAGAATTTATCATTCAAAATGAAAACCTGAGAGTGCTGACCTATTTATTTAATTTATTTCTAATTTGGAGTAATGTGTGCAAGTTGGAGGAGGATATGTAGAATAATAACTTTTTCCACAATTCAAATAAACGAGGACGTCGGCTTTATCTCGGAAACCATTAATCGCACAACTTTCGGAAATGTTTTTTTAAGAGAAATTGCTGGAAATTACTTTTAAGTTCCTCATTTCGCCGCAAGGGGGCACAATTAAAAATTGTTTTTTTAAATTCTAAATTTCTTCGAAAATTCCCATAGTAAGGTATAACTCTGATTACATCATTGGAGAGCTTAGACAATTCTGCATCAATTTGGTTTAAGGCTCATTGGCGTACCGACCTTGATAAGAGTAGGAATAGCTATTGAAAGTGTAAACATTAAATTCGCTGTAACTTCTAAACGACTTATCCGATTTTACTAAATTTAAGCTTGTTTGAAAGGGGAAAATAAGCATCTTCAATTGCCGTATCCAACAGTACACGACAGTGTTTAATAAAATTGCTAGAGGGCGCAATTTGTAATAATAACAGTTTTTTCGATTTTATCCCGAAAATTCAAATCATACGGTATAACTATGACATCATATTCAAAAAGTAGATAAAATTTGCAAGAAACGATGTGAAGACCGCAGTTCGATATCATTGTTCGTTTCAGAGTTATTGCCAAAACAATAATTTTTAATACAAATTGCGCCCTACAAGATAGTTTCTAATAAAATTGCTAGAGGGCGCAATTTGTATTAAAAATTATTATTTTGGCAATAACTCTGAAACAAACAAAGATATCGAACTGCAGTTTTCACATCGTTTCTTGCAAATTTCATCTACTTTTTGATTATGATGCCATAGTTATACCGTATGACTAGAATTTTCGGGATAAAATCGAAAAAGCTGTTATTATTACAAATTGCGCCCTCTAGCAATTTTATTAAACACTATCGTGTACTGTTGGATATGGCAATTGAAGATGCTTATTTTCCCCTTCCAAACAATCTTAAATTTAGTAAAATCGGAAAAGTCGTTTAAAAGTTACAGCGATTTTAATGTTTACACTTTCAATAGCTTCTCCCACTCTTATCAAGGTCGGTACGCCAATGAGCCTTAAATCAAAATGATGCAGAATTGTCTAAGCTTTCCAATCATGTAATCAGAGTTATACCTTAATATGGGAATTTTCGAAGAAATTTAGAATTTAAAAAAACAATTTTTAATTGTGCCCCCTTGCGGCGAAATGAGGAACTTAAAAGTAATTTACAGCAATTTCTCTTGACCACTTTACTCATAAAAAATCTTTCCGAAAGTTGTACGATTAATGGTTTCCGAGATAAAGCCGACTTTCTTGCTTATTTGACCAGCCGGTACATTTAAAATGTTGTCATGTCATAAATTCTATTGTAAAAAATTAAAAACAAAAATTAGAATTCAGATTTGAAATTTCGTATTTAGGCTTTATTCTGGATTATAAACCACGTTCCAAAAACATTTTGTCTAAAATAATAAATAATGGTGCTTCTCTCTTAGCATTTTCATGTTTTCTTAATTTATCAACACCCTGTACATTTGATCTAAAAATTGTATTTATGGTAAATTCATTTTCTCGACAAGCAGAATTTTTTATAAAGAATAACTTTGCGTCGTAACATTAATAATAAAGATCTTTTTCCTCTTGTCAACTTCATCCGGGGACACACTGTATTTACGTCGAAAAAATAAACAATTATTAACCCATTAAAGAAATACTTAATTCAGTAACCGTATACCTAGTAGGTGTGCTAAAATTCTCTAGTAGTGACCGAGAACAACACAGACACACCATATACACTATCTCTTTCATAAGTTGAGCCAGTCTCACAGGTATCTTTTCACAAGACAACAAATAACAATCGAATAAACAATCGATAATCGGTTCGGTGCAGGTGCAATCAATTGTTTTTAGCGGTTGGTTCGATTGATTTTGACTCCGAGTTCGAACGTCGCGTTGTCGGAAAATAGTAGTACTTTTTTGGTGATTGTTGTTTACGATAAATTAGTATTTTTGTGGTTGGTGTATTTTTTATGGAAAAGTAAAGTTCGCGTTTAAATTTTTAAGACAAGAAAACTATTATTAAATTACATATAGGTACTACATAAATTATCTGATTCTACACATTCACTTAAAGATTTTTTATACAGTGTGAGCTTGTACATTGGTATACAGTGTGACCAGTAAAGTCCGCATAATATGGTATTTTTTTTTATTAAAAGCTTTATCAAAATTTCACTTTGGCATCAAGTTCTGCTTCGATCGAGATGAAAATTGCAAAAAAATAGTAGTTACGTGATTCGCATTATCTGTCAAATTTTAATTTTTTCCAAAAAAATAATTCAAAAGTGGGGTTATTTCTGAAAATATCAAAAAAAATTTTTTTTTAAATGCAGTTTCTAGCCCACGTGCAAAATTTCAGCTGCATAAGATAATTTTGATTTTTTACCCATATTTTGTACATTGCACCACTTTTGCAAAATAAGACTTAACGTAACCTACATAAACCTTCTTAGTTTTGACAATGCTTTATTTCAAATACATTTTCTTTAAACTAGCGCTATATTAAATGTGTGTTTTTTTACAAAATCAAAATTGGGCTATTAAAATTTGGTAGCATGTGATGCAAAGTTTATTTGATTTTGACCCTGTATAAGATAACTCCATAAAATAAGTATTTTTGAAAACGTAGTTTGTGTCTGAAAGTAATACACCTTAATATTAAGACAACGAAGAACACTGTGTCATCAGTTAAGTGTTCATTAAGTGAAAAATAAATTTTAGTTTAACTTAACGTAAAGTTTATCTTTTTCAACGATTTAATTTTAGTGTTGCCGCGAGACAAGACGAGACGAGAGAAGGCCTTCCCTCATCTCGTCTCGTCAGACGAGATAAAATGGGTCTCTCGTCTCATCGAGAGAGGGCGAGACGAGACGAGAGACGACCTTCTTTCGTCTCGTCTCGCTTCTCTCGTGATTTAAACCAAATATAGTAAAAACCAAGCAATATTTTAACGCGTTTAGGTTAGGTTCTCTCATATTTGACATTAATTGTGTGCAATATATGTCAAATATGACAGAACCTAACCTAAATGCGTTAAAACTTTGCTTGGTATTTACTACATGGTGGCCCATTAGTGCGACAAAGGTCAATATCTCCTGTACCACTAAGATAGCGGAAAACTTTTGACGAAGCTTATTAAGGGTTAAGAGGTGCCTCTTATAAAATTATTTTTGTCTATACAGGGTGCTCCAAAACACCAGCACGGTAAGAAATTTTCACTTCCAAGATATTGACTTTTAAAAAATGTCATTTTTGAGTTTCGACAGATCTATCAGTACGTCTTAGAGCAAAACGACTCACATGTCCCTATCTTCCATTTTTATTGTCTTCCCAAAAAAAGCACCTTCCAGTTAAACAGGAAGAACTATATTTTCTGCTTTCGAGTTACATCCGGTTTAGTCGGAAGTTTGATTGATTTGGGAAGATAGTAAAAATGGAAGATATAGACACATGCGCCGTTTTGCCCTAAGATGTACTGTTAGGAAGCTATAGGCTGTCAAAACTCAAAAATATAATTTTTCAAAAGTCAATATCTTGGAAACTATTAACTATACACTAATAATGCATTTAATAAAAGTAATTATAAATTTATGTAGAATCGGCAAATTAAAAAAATTATTTTATATTATTATGAGATTTTTAAAATCTTCTTAAATTCCTCTTATCAAAAATATAGAATGTCCATATTTGGACCGATGGTTTTCGAGTTATTTGACTGCAAATAATTTTATCCAGCGATAAAACGATTTGCAGTTAAATAACTCGAAAACCGCTGGTCCAAATATAGACATTATGTATATTTTTGCAAAGAGAAATTTAAGAAGATTTAAAAAAGCTCAAAAAAGTAACGTTTTTTGCTCGAGAGAGAACGAGAGAGACGAGAATTTCTCAACGAGAGAGGGTACTTCTCTCGTCTCATCTCGGAGCTTTATTCGAGAGAAAATATCTCTCTCGTCTCGTCGAGAGAGGCCAGACGAGACGAGAGACGAGAGACGAGAGACGAGAGACGAGAGACGAGAGACGAGAGACGAGAATCTCTCGTCTCGGCGGCAACACTATTTTATTTAAAACCCCTTTATTTTATTTTTTATTTTTTTAATTTCAGAAACAATCTACGTTCTCAAAAATACTTATTTTATGAAGTTACCTTATACAGGGTCACAAACAAATAAACTTTGCTTCACATGCGACCAAATTTTGATAGCCCAATTTTGATTTTGTAGAAAAACACACCTTTAATATGGGTAAAAAATCAAAATTGTCTTATGCAGCTAAAATTTTGCATGTGGGCTAAAAACTGCATTTAAAAAAACTTTTTCCACTAACTTTTTTCGATGTTTTCAGAAATAACCCCACTTTTGAATTATTTTTTGGAAAAAATTAAAATTTAACAGATAATGCGAATCACGTGACTACTATTTTTTTGCTTAATTTTCATCTCGATTGAAGTAGAACTTGATGCTAAAGTCAAATTTCGAATAAAGCTGTTAATAAAAAAAATCCCATTTGATGTGGACACTGTATAGTCAGTAATTTCAACACAGTATTTTTTTGGAAAAATGCTTGGACACTGGTATTAACATTTAAAGGTGTGTTATTTTTTTTAAAATACAGTGTGTCCCAAATTAGGGATATGACTATATCGATAATTTTTTTCAAATGTCAATCCTAATTTTCTATTGAAAATAAGTGCATAAATTTCAGATTTTTTACTCCTTGTGGTTATGCTGCCTTTAGTAAAATTGTTGAAAAATTATACCTAGGGTTACTAGCAAATTATCTTTATTATTTTGTTTATCTAAAATTGATAAACCATAAAAAAAATATGAATACCTATTATTAAAATTTATTATATAAAATAACTTAAACGATAAACAAAATCGACATAATAAATAAAAGAATGGCAGGCATGGCCTTCTTTACAGTTTTAATTTCGATAATTTACATTCAAAATGTCAAGTTTGATTTTAATAATAATTTAGGTAAATTAATTGAATCATTGATGGAACCATAACTAATGCTATTACATAATATAGTAAAACAATGTTGCACATGATATTTTCCTCTATCTATAAAAAAATAATATGATATGTTTTGCTAACATTCTAGCTTCGACATATGACATTACTATTTTATTGTACCGGGTGTTCCACCTAAGGAGGTAATCGGCTATATCTCAGAAAGTAATAACACTAGGACTTTGGGAAAAATATATATCGATAAAAGCGGCCAAGAGAAATTGCTGGACATTATTTTCAAGTTCGAAAAATGACCGCTAGGGGGCGTAAGAGAACTTTCAAAATAGAAATGCCGATTTTCTCTTGATTTTTCTTAATAAAAAATATGTTAAAAATATAAGCATTGTATTCTTCATAAAATTATGCAACTTTATGTTAGGAATAATTTTTTTTCTATTTTCAATAATAAAGTGGTGGGGGAAGGTCAAACTTTTTTTCTTTCAAACGCTGATATCTCTGCTTTGGATACACCAAAACAAGAATTCATTGAGCGTGTGGAGTTGCCTTTTATTAAGTAAACTTTGGAAACAAGCAAAACACCAAGATCCAATGAGCGTGTAAATTTACCTATATCAAGTAATTATGATATTATTAATTATAATAATATTAATTATTATCCCTACTTTCTCTAGTTTAACAAAAGATATCACGTTGCGGTTTTCAGTTCCTTATAGTAACTCCTCCTCCTCTACAAGCTGATGGGGTTAGTTTTTTAATCCGACGTTTCGGATTCGAGCGACCATCATAAACTTTTTTATTTTAAATACGGACCTGGATTTTTTATTCCACTATTTAATAGCCTTTATAAGCCTAAAATAAAATATGATGAAAAAGTCATATCATAACATTTGATTTTTTTGAGAAAATCCTTATTTATTAAGGAATTACGGAAAAACGCCATCTAGTGGCCACCACCAGAATAAATATGGTATAGCTAATAGTAGACGAAAAGAAGGGCTTTTTTTCAAGACCAAGTTGAATAAAATCGGTTTATCCAAAGCAGAGGTATCAGCGTTTGAAAGAAAAAAGGTTTGACCTTCCCCCACTACTTTATTATTGAAAATAGAAAAAAATTATTCCTAACAAAAACTTGCATAATTTTATGAAAAATACAATGCTTATATTTTTAACATATTTTTATTAAGAAAAATCAATAGAAAATCGGCATTTCTATTTTGAAAGTTCTCTTACGCCCCCTAGCGGTCATTTTTCGAACTTGAAAATAATGTCCAGCAATAATTTCTCTTGGCCGCTTTTATCGATATATATTTTTCCCAAAGTCCTAGTGTTATTACTTTCTGAGATATAGCCGATTACCTCCTTAGGTGGAACACCCGGTACTCTTTGCTATTAGGTACTTTCCTTTTTCTTCTTTTAAACAGCGTAGCTTAGTAAAAATATTTGCTTAGCTAAATAAATAGAATAATAAATTTTTTTTTAAATTTTATATCTTAACAATTTCAAAGAAATTACCATAGAAACAAAAAACGTTTAACAAGAATAAATATAATCTAATATTTGGTCACAATATATCCCTGTTTTCCTATTACTTGAGCCAGTCTATTCGGAATTGACTGAATTATATTTGATACAATATTTTTATCAAGCTCTCCCAGCACGCATGTATTATATACCATAAATCTTCTGAATTTTTGACCTAAAATTTCGATTATATATTTTCTCTCTATGTACCTCAAATATTTCCAATTCGATTGATATCGGGACTATAAGCGACCCAAGGCAGCACTTCCACATTGAAACCAGTGGGTTACAGCATTGGCAGTGTGGACAGGACAACTATCTTGTTGAAATATAAAACTATTATGAGGATATATTTGCTCAGCAAATGGTAACAATATGTTTTGTAAAATGTTAATGTAATTTCCGGCAATAAAAATTCCCTTTACTCGCCAGCAAACACCAGGTCCATGAACACTTATCCAGCCCCATACATTTACAGAGAAACGCCCATGTCTAGTTTATCACTTTTCAAACCTGGTATTGTTTGGACGGTACACACGAATTTGTCCGTTATAAGTCGACTGGAATGTCTTTTCATCAGTCAAAATGACCCTGTTCCAAAATTGAGGATTGCAGTATATTATATAATTTAAAGCAAAAATAATTTTTGATTGTCCCTGTTCTTCGGTAAGAAACATTTTTTTCGCAGCTGGGCGACATTTAAGTTCAGATTCCTTGACTCTTCTGCTGGCGGTAGGTTGGGAGACAGGAAATGCTGTATCAATAACAGCATCCCTGGCAGTTGCAGATGGGTTATTTTTTAAATATCCCAAAAAGGCAGCATCCTGTTCAGGGTTGGAACGTTTGGGACGACCTGAACCAATTTTCCTGTTTAGGGATTCTTCTTGTTCTCAGCATTGCTTACACTGCGCTACAGCACGGATTGATCATCCTTCTTTGATTCGTGATACAATTTGAGCCTTTTCAACTTCAGACAACTAACGAGGCATTTTTATGTTCTTCTGTCAAAGTTTTTCAAACGTTACCACCATGCAGTTTCAAAATTAATTACACCAACGCCAATGCTTTGCATTTCTGATAATCTATGAAGTGTAATGCCTGCTTTATACCTCCCATTTAACATTTAATTTAATTTAAGATTTAAACTAAACTAAGAATTTAAAAGTTGAAAGTTAATTTTCTTATATACCTCTCATTTAAACTAATTTATCATTTAATTTAATTTAAGAGTTGACCAACTTTCAACTTAAGGTAAAAGATCGTGCCAGATCGTGCTAGATCGCGTTAAATCGTTCTCCACAACTGTCCGTGATTGGCCAGGAAGAAAGATGAATATTTTGATCGGTGACAATAACCTAAAATTATTGTTGGAATTTTTATTTTTATCAACAATTTTTCTCTATTTATTTTGACTGATCTAAATTCTTGTGATTTGGAATAGAAGACTACGATTTGTTTTTTACTACTTGCTTTAATTGTTGTAACAACAGCTGGACAAATCTTCTTTTTTTTGCACTTCATTTAATTTAATTTAGTGGCACGTTTTCGAGGTATAAATTAACAAAATTATTTCTTAGCTTAGTTTAAATGATAAATTAAATCTTAAATTAAATTAAATCTTAAATGAGAGGTATAAAGCAAGCATAATACCCTCCAATAAACAATTATTTAGACAAGTCGGTTTTACGCAAATATGACAAAACTTACCTCTCATTCTAATTCTTGTACGCTTTTTTTATGAATATAACTGTACTAATGAAAATTAGGCGAAATAATTAAAACATATATAAATAAGAAATATGTTTTCGGTGATATGAACAAATCCGATAAATACTTGTTACGATAAAGAAATTTACTTAGAATTTTACTGACAGGAAGTTCGTAGGCTGATTGTTAAAGGTATATTAAATTTAGACTGTTTTCCCGATAAACGTAGGTTTCCTTTATGAGCTTTAGCGATTGATTTTTAAATAAATATTCTTGGTAAAAAAAAACAACCGTAGATATTAAATTGATTTTTATATCATAAATTTTAAACGTTTTATAAAATTTTAAATCCTTAAATAAATGTTTCAAGAACATCATTTCGTATATAAACGCTGATTTGGCGTTTAAAGATAAAGTCTGTTCAGTGACCGCTGACCGTTACGTCATATTCTCCATATTCGAGGTACTTCGTAAGTTAATTCAGTCAGTATAACTTACCGGTGGTAAAAGTTATGATTTTTCTTAGGCTTGATCTACACAGTGGCGGCTCGTGACTAGCGAGGCTTTAAATAAAAAAAATTAAAAATGTCTATTATTTTCAAAAGTACGTGTCTGTTTTTTCTAATTTCTCGTTGTAAATTTTAATTTCATCAGCATAAGCACTACTTAAACAAGTTAAAATATTAGTTTGTCCTAACATCTCAAAACTTACCACATTATGACGATGTTTTGCACTATTTTCATGTTTTTTTATTTTCTCTGAAAGATGTTTGCACCCCATTTATAGTCCAATTATCATCCCCGTCAAAAAGAAGACACACGAAACAAAAAAAAATAATTTTTGTTCTCACAACCGCATATCCAGGATTTTTTATTATATATTTCTTTGTCAAACTTACGCGTAAACTGTGCCTTACTTTTACATTTTAATTGCACTTGTACTATGTTCAATTTCTAGTGGCCGCCATGCATTTTTTAAATCAATTTTTTCACTTAAGCTCAGAGAACTAAACACAAGTTTCTGTAAATCACTGACCTTCATATTACATGACATTTTCTAACAACAACAACGTAACTAATAAATCAAATCAAAACAAATAAACAAAACGTTAGCGCCTAGCGGCATCGACAGATCGCCTCGCCAGAGTACATAATATATTGATTAGTCTACCGTGGCATCACGAACAACTGATGTTGGGCGCGGAAAATTGGAGCTCATCGTGGCCGCTCGTTGTGCGATGTGTAGGTGACGTCACGCCTCTGTCGTCATGGCAACTAATCGAGAAGCCGCGTTGAATCGGGACGGATAATCGGTCGCCCGCCCGCGCTTAGTATAAAAAACATTGAGAGCGCGCAACTCGCTTGTCTATGGAGTATAACCTGCCCGCTGGAATAGGGCTATGTTTGGTTTGAATTATTTTAATGGATTGCTTACATAGATTGCTTTATTGGTTTTTTAAGTAAAGTGTTTTTGGATTCTGTTTGAAATAATTGCAGGGAGGGCGGCGCCCCAGAGCCCTTCATTAATGAGCCGCCACTGGATCTACATAAAGACGGATGCATGTGAACAAGTAAAATACAAGCGCGTTTTTTTCAAATTTTTAATGATTATCTTTATACTGTGAATGAAGTCAGAAAAAAGTAGTTTATTTATGATAGTAGGATGAAACATTTTGTTTTTGAAACAGTATAAAATTTTTCTGATAGGTTTGCAGATAAAAAGGGCAGAAATAACTACCTTATTTCCCAACTTGATCAAACATTGAGAAGAAATTCAAATTTTTTGGCAAGATCTAGGGGTAAATTTTTGCTGTTTACACGTAAAAATAAATTGAGGTTACCTTTTACCACTTCTTGAGCGAGAAATTTTAAAGCCCGGACCTGTCTATTTTCCCATTCGTCAAATGATAATGTTGCAGTGCGCCTGTCTAATCGTGTGTAGCTCTGTTTACATACGCGAGGCCATAAATTTGCCACTTTCGTGATTATTTCTACAGTCGCCACAGTGGATCTTTTCCCGTGCGTCATCACTTTCACGTCATCAAAATCGTATGAATCAAATCAAAATTACGAGACGAAAAAAGTCAAAACTAAGTCTAAGTTCATAAAATGGACGTGCCTGCCTACCGTTTGACGTACCTACATAATATCCCGAAAATTTATTTATAATTCCGAGTTTCTCTCGGGGTTTATTCGTACTCTAACGCAGTCTAACCCATTAATTCCCAGCTAAAAATGAATTTCAATACATTTATTGAAATCTTAATCTAACATTCTATTTTAAAGGGGAATAATAATTATTAAACAGCTCTATTTTGGAAACGAATCGTTTGCGGATCCATGTTTATACACATTTTTTTCACTATTTTTTTGGATATACCTATATAGAGAATCCTTCTCTTATTATAATTTAATATATTTAAATATGTTTCTGTAACAACCTGTACTTTTAAATATAGTTTTGGGAAATAACATAATACACAAAAAATGCACAAAATAATTTATAAAAATGTTTTATTAATATGTATTTCGGATAAATATTCTGTAGGTTGGTGAGATGTGCTGGTTGCAGATTTGGATAAGTATAAGTAGTAGGATGGATTGTAGCATTTGTTTTTAAACCCAAATGGGTATTTTTTGCTGTACGTGTTCTTTCATGTTTGCTATCTCAAATTCAAAGTACTCACAGAGATTGAGCACAAATTGTCGGGCTTGTGTCTTGAGAGTTTTGCCCGGCATTATCTATTATCTAAAAGAAATTGGCAAACAAATGTTAATACATTTAATACTATTTTTAAAGCTTAAAATCTAGAAAAGTTTGATGTTTTATTTATTAAAATCGCAAAAGTCAAATTTTTGACATCCTTTCATTTAAGGGAATTTAGCCACTGCCGTAAACTTTTTAAATAACTTTCACGGTTAGAATATTTAAAATGAATAAATTATTATAAAAATCCATAAATACTTACCGCCAAAACAGATGGTGGGTATAATTAGCTCTAAAAAGAACTATTTTTAGAAAAAGGAACAGTTTTAAGGCACACAAATTTACAAAATACGAATTAGATTGGCAGATCAAAACAAGGTTGACAATGACGTTCTAAAATACAACGGTAGTCAACTAAACAAATAAAAAAAGTAATTAATTGACGTTTATAGTTTTATTCTTGTCTAGCACGTTATATTATTGCGGAA
Source organism: Polydrusus pterygomalis (assembly GCA_963969555.1). Classification (NCBI taxonomy): domain Eukaryota; kingdom Metazoa; phylum Arthropoda; class Insecta; order Coleoptera; family Curculionidae; genus Polydrusus; species Polydrusus pterygomalis. The sequence goes on from OZ018383.1 coordinate 18,377,886, forward strand.
TCTTGGACACGTGTGTGTTGTCGGGTGCGACTTTAAATAAAGTCGCCACAGTGAATCTTTTCCCGTGCGTCATCAATCAACGATCAGGACGCAACGTGGTTAATAACTCTGCATCCTTATTTATTACAGTAACAAGTTTGAATAAACGCATAAAAGAACGTCTCCAAGATTCCGCAATAAAATATAACGTGCTAGACAAAAATAAAACTATAAACGTCATTAATTACTTTTTTTATTCGTTTAGTTGACTACCGTTGTATATTAGAACGTCATTGTCAACCTTGTTTTGATCTGCCAATCTAATTTTGTAAATTTGTGTGCCTTAAAACTGTTCCTTTTTCTAAAAATAGTTCTTTTTAGAGCTAATTATGCCCACCATCTGTTTTGGCGGTAAGTATTTATGGATTTTTATAATAATTTATTTATTTTAAATATTCTAACCGTGAAAGTTCTTTGAAAAGTTTACGGCAGTGGCTAAATTCCCTTAAATGATAGGATGTCAAAAATTTGCCTTTTGCGATTTTAATAGTCAATAATACACAAAACTTTTCTAGATTTTAAGCTTTAACAATAGCATTAAATGTATTAACATTTGTTTGTCAATTTCTTCATTTTCGTTAGAGTACGAATAAACCCCGAGAGAAACTCGGCATTATAAATATTTTTTCGGGATATTATGTAGGTACGTCAAACGGTAGGCAGGCACGTCCATTTTATGAACTTAGACTTAGTTTTGACATTTTTCGTCTCGTAATTTTGATTTGATTCATACGATTTTGATGACGCACGGGAAAAGATCCACTGTGGCGACTTTATCTGTGTATTGAACTGGAAACTTTTTGAAGGGACCAGTGTCAGCTGTTGATGTCATCTGTGGTTGTCAACTATCAAAAAGCTGAGTTTTATCGTAAATTGGATTTTACAATGTAATTCGCAAAATGATATCGTACCTATCATCATTTTGCATCGTTCGTTCGTTAGTATATTTCATCAAAAGTAACATAAAGGAAAACACACACATACATAATTTGCAAATAGCGCAGTTTCCATATCCAATATTGAACTGTCAATGTCCACATGTATAAATTAAAATCGTTATCGCGGTATTGCAAAAGGCTCTAATTATTGTATACAGCAAGTTTAATTTAATAGATGGATTTTGCGGTCGGTTTTGATGTATTATAAACCTAGAAAGGATAGGCTGTTTTGACTAAATTTTAATTTTAACCCTGCTGCATTTTTTACAATTTTAAATTGCTTACTGAGAAAATAATTAAACAAAATATGCTCCCTGCTATAAACACATAAAAACCTAATACCGACGTCCTAGCAAACAAACAAATGACACCGACGCCGACGCGTCGCGACGCTGGAGTTCAGCCTATCGTAGTAGCTACCTTCTTGAATCTTATTTTATATTTCAAATTTCTGTTTTTTCAAACAACGATAACATTATAATCGGTTTAAAATTAAAATAATCGCTTATAATGGAATGACGTTGGTTTGTAGTTCATTGTCCAAACTTTATGGTTTTGCGACCTATTTTTAAATATTTCCAAAGAAGTTTAAAAAAAAATTCAAAAACATATTCAAATAAAAAAATAAATGAGTAATAGATGTGTTTTGGATTTCCATTGCCTTTAGTTTTTCATTTCACAACGTTTCAACCGGTAAGTATCTCCAGTCGTCTTCAGGTGAATACTAAACAAATTACAAAGCTACGAGCCTATTTATACTACCTAGGGGAGGGGGGCGGAGCTAGTGACGAATTCGGGTGCAGTCGTGACTCACGGAAGTATACTAGGTCCAATATTATTTATTTTGACGATATGCCTTTAGTTTTAAAAATGTGTAAGTTACAAATGTTTGCTGATGACACCCTAATTTACGTTAATGTTTTAAATATTTTTGATGGTCTAAATACTCTAAATTCTGAGATAAATATATTATTAAATTGGCTAAAAGTAAATAAATTAAAATTAAATATTTCATAAACTAAATTTATGGTTATAGGTAATAATTTAAATTGTCAAAATATAAATGTTATAATTGATGGTGAAAAATTGGAATTAGTGAACAGTTTTAGATATTTAGGGATAACTATTGATTCAAAATTAAAATTATTTATTTAAGTATTTTTAAAGTATCATATCGAAGATTGCCGTAAAAGTAGGTTATTTTAAAAGAATCAGTTCTAATTTAAGTTTGTTTTCTAAAAAAACTGTATTTAATACTATTATATTACCACATTTTCTTTATTGTTCCTCCATTTTATATTGTGCTAGTGAGGAAATATTTGATAAATTACAAATTTTACAAAATAATAATTTTAAATTGTGACAAATATAAAAAAAATAATTTATGTTGAAAAATTTAGATTGGTTGAATGTCAGAAATTTAATTTTTTATTTAGTACGTATCTTTATACATAAAAGTAAAAATAATTTATTGCCTGATTATTTAAAAAAATGTTGTTCTTTTAATTATGACCATCATAATTATAAAACAAGAACTAATCAAAATTTTCATGTAAATAGAGTGTCTAAAACATTAGCTTATAAATCTATTTTTTATAATGGTTTGATAGAATATAATAATTTGGAAAATTCTATTAAATCTCAAAAATCATTAAAACTGTTTAAAAAAAATTTTAAATTACATTTAATTAAAAAACAAAATGATACGTAATATTTGATACAATTTATAAAGTGTTTAACTTTTCTGTCTGTTTTTGTTAAAAGAAGGTTGCGTTTTAAAATTTAAAAATAAATCTATACAAATGTGTTAAAAAAATGTTCTAAAAAATATTTTATTGTAGTTTTCTGCTAAATAAAACATGTTACTACTACTACTACTACTACTAGTACTATTACAAGTTGATCACAATAAATCAAAACCTACCAAGCCGCAACTTGACAAAAGATTACCTAAATAAGTTCAAGAGATTGCTTTTTGTCAGAGTATCGCTGGGCAGCAATGAATTCGGTCCCCGGCGAAGTCATCAAACCGTTCCAATGTAAAAACGCAGTCTGCACACCGACTAACGTCTACAAACCAGTATTCGATAAAAACATTAAAATAAATTGCTTCAATTAAATTTGTGCCTACAAATGTATTTTTTAATTGCTTTTCAAGCGCCTCTTTAAATACTCAAAGCAATTTTTCAGGCGTCAAACAGAAACAAACAACTTTTCAGCGAACCAGTCATCGAAAAAACATTAAAGGTACTGAAAAATTACTAACGAATTTGATGGTCAGACACTTACAGATTGTTATGTTAGGTTTAAGAGTATTTGCATCGCGGAAATGTTACGTGAATACGCAGAGAAAAAGAAAAAGAAAATTTTCTAAGGTTTCAGTTTTTAAAATTTTGAATTATTTACTGAGAAAATAATTAAGGTGGGATTAACGACGCCCTTTTCTAGCCTTTAACTGTTAAATATACAGGGTGTCCCAAAAGTAATGGGACACAGAGCAACAGCAGACTCCTTAAGGCGAAATAATGCGATTTATTTAAACTTGCCTTATCCCAAAATTGATAACAACCAAGATACATTGTGTCAAAGTTTTAATTTTGTTTTAGTTTTTTTGCGATTATTTCTTAACGAAACGACATAGCAGCACAAAGTTAAGGATTTTGAGGTTTTTTGAGGTAAGGAATTCAAAATTAAAAAAAAAAAAAGTTTTTGTGTAACCAGTAGAGGGCACTGCCTATGGCATGGCCCACTCCTTTTAGCTGGCATAACTTTGTTTAGGCTTCTTATATCGATCCGACTATTAAAAAAAAATAAGTTACTTTACTTCTTTTACATCAAAAACGTATAACTTATTGAAGTCGCTATATAGGAGCAACCATTTTCGCTTTTTGCTAGGTTAGGTTAAAAGTGAGTGGGTTTAGCTAACCCTCCACTGCGACCATGCGATCTATTGTGGCTCACACCTTGTTTATATTTCCCCCAATAAGTCTAACTTTTTAATGAAGTTAATAATGGTATTGGGAGAGACATTTTTCATGTCATCCGGCAGCAGAGTCACCTCGCCGAATTCGACGAATCTGATTCTTCCTGCTGCGGGGCAAGCGTACATTATGTGTTCTGCTGTTTCTGCATCTTCCATGCAAAGCCGGAATTCATGAGTTAGGGCTATTCCAATTGTATGCATATGATATCGCAATCTGCAGTGGCCGGTGTACAATCCCACTAGTGGTTTAAGGCATGACCTGTTGAGCACTAGTAGTTTGTCAGTTAGTTGTTGGTTTATATGGCTGTTTATAAATGCTTTTGAGTGTGTTAGACCTGGTAGATTTAACCAGTGGCGGCTTGTGGGTATTTGAAGCGGGGGGTCATTTAGCATTGTAAGGATGTATTAACAGCGCCGCAGGCTAATCGCCGAAGGCGAAAATTTTTTTTGAGTGCCACGCCCATAAAAGTATTTTTTTGCCTATTAAAATTGTAGTTTTGATGTATTTACACTAATTTCTGTCTTCGCGTGAAAAAAGTTAACACTATAATAACTTAACAGTAACATGGAAAGTGACAACATAATATACCTAGCAAACTTAACAACTTAAGGTGGATTATTTTCTCTTTAGTTCCTGCAAAGTGACCCGTTCATTAAAATTTGGAATACTTACAAAATATATTTCGACTGATAACATAGCTAATGCAGATAATCGTTCCTGGCTCATATTTTTTACAACCGACATTTTGTGACACAAGGAACAATAAACTATTTAACACAATACTCGTTAAATAATAACAAACCAACAAATTATATCAAACCCGACTGGCACCCGTACGTAAATTAAAAATCCAATAAAATAAATGTAGACAATGACAAACTGACAATGAATATTTGAATATACATTATACAACCCTCCTTACCTACTTAGTCAACAAATTTTCCTAGAAAATAAACTAAGCTAAGAACTGCTCCGCAACGTAACATCCCTTCCCACACGTTTCTGCAAAATTGCAACGTTTGTCGGAACCTCATCGAAACTTGATGAGGCTTATAGCCTTTATAGGACTCGTATCTTTGTCTTTCCTTTCAGTAGTAGCATGCGTTTGTTTCTCTCTTGCACGCTTGCGCATGAAATTTCTCTGGGGAAGCAAACACAAGTCAAGAGTGACCTGGACCCAATATACGAAGAACATATTTATGATAAGTACAGTTATTTATAGTGCGTATCTGTGATCATAAACTCTGGTAAAATACGAGGGATATTTTAGATGTAATAGTAATAGTTCACGAAACAAACGAGGTTTGACTGATTCGATGGCTTTTAAACCTTATTTAAACTTAATAAATATTAAGTTACATGAGAAGAGAATTAGTGAGGGAGGTCATTGACCAAATGACCATAAGGAAGAGCCGCCACTGGATTTAACCAGTGTCTTTCCCATTTGCTTTTTGCTTCAACTAGTATTGTTTTCCTGGCCGTAGCATGAGATATACTTATTACCGGCTCGGGCCCTGTGAATTTTAGTGCTGCACCTCTCTTAGCGAGCTTATCGGCAACCTCATTATCCTCCAGACCCATGTGTCCCGGTATCCATATTAGGGTTATTTGGTTGTTCATACTTAGTTCGGATAGTGTTTCGTGACAGCTCCACACCGTTTTTGAGGTACACCATTTCGATTCAAGAGCTTTTAATGCAGCTTGACTGTCGGAAAATATCTTGATTGATCTATGCATGAACCTCTGCTTGAAATATGGTTGTCATAGTTCCCACTCCCAGGCTGATAGTTAGTTCTATTTTTGTGTTTTTACGGACGTGCTAAGTAGGTACCTAATCTTATATTTTCTATTTTCGCCTTGTCTTTTTAATTGTTTCTAGAAAAGGTATATAGGTTATAATTCAAGATATTAATGCTGAATATGTTAAATAGCCCTTCTTAATTTTTGATTTTGCAAAAACTCCTTATAAACATACTCCAGACCGATCCACAGGATTTTTTCAAATGTATAATTGGCCACTTCAGTGTTATTACTGCATTTTACTGCTGATACTGTTAACGGACAAACACAAACACAAAACGTAATTATTATTTCTCATTTCTTAAAAAAAAAATGCATAAAAGTCGGTTACCGAATTTGTTTTTCAACAGTCCATAATTTTGGTATCATTTAATAATTTAAAACTTTGTTATATACCGAAAATTACAATTATTATTTTTGATTTTATTTTAATATTATATAGTCTAAGTCACCCATTATAAACCACACTTATTATTATTATTGCATTCTAGATAATACAATATAATTTTCATGATTATTACAATAATACCATATTAGCCAGCCAGAGACCCATCCTTAAAAAAACGATAAAACTATTGTGCATTGTTTCCAGTGATTTGCCAAGGTAGTCAAAGTGCAGTGTAGTGGGTGATATGGGCCCCACGAGTATGGGGCCCACAGGAGTTAGTTTTTGTGTTTTCGTAGGGATTCTGTGTAGTGGACTAGTCGCAGAAGACCAGAAAGCTAAGCAAAAAATTAGGGGTAAGTTGAATTAATTACTTATTTAATTTATCGGGGGTAAAGGCATAAGTGCATTAAAATTACCGACAATTTTGCATACAAGCGTGTTTTGTAAAGACTGCATGTAGTGTAGTTTTTTATTGGCTATTTCTAAAGTTTCAAATTTCAAATTTTTAGTCTTTGCCATTTATAAGATATTAAACAAACAAACTTTAATTTAATTAAAAAATATAAAACCGTATATCCATCTTTAATTTTTTTTTTGTCAAAAAATGCTCAAAATTTGCCAATTTACAATTTGGCAATATCCTAGAAACTAGTAAAACTCGCTTAGAACGTTTCTAACTAGAATAGGTATACATTCCTAACAAACAATTATTATAGTCTAAAATAGGTGACTTTTACCTAAGGTTTTTACTATAAAACCCGACAGGCCGTAGTCAGATCAGAAGTGAGTAATATAAACTACTTAATCATCTAGTAGGGAATAAAACCAAGGTAATAAAGTGGTAAAAACACCTGTCATTAGGAAAATTGGGCTTCATAGACAAGGCCAAGTAGTCTTCTTCGTGGTAGTAAAGAGGAGTTTTTAAAGGTATTTAACCTTTGTGGGCCTATGTTGGGCCTATTATGGGCTATGAAGTTTTTAGAAAACCCTAACCACAATTTTAGTAAAAGATGAAAATATTATGTTGTTTTTATTTGTATCAAACTTGGTATCAAAGCACAAAAGGCAGGAGTTTTCTTAAATCAGACCCTGTTATGCCTGACGCTATGGATTTTTAAAATGGAGTGATAGTATACAGGGTATCCGGGAAAATGTGGGAAATCTCCCGGATATGAAAAAAAACACGTGAAAAGAATACTACAAGTTCATATAAACTTCTTTCGTATCAGCCTCCTCTTCGGAGATATGGGCTCCCAAAGAGCCCCCATGGAATTAAGTTTTTGACACATAATTACGAATTACTCACAGCTGCAGGGACGGACTAGCTGTGACACTAATGTGCCCATTTTTTTACGCCCTGTATGATAAAAACTTTGGACAACGTTTTTTACATAGGTACCTTTAACTATTGACTAAAAATTCATTCATTCATTCTTCATTCATGTCGCTAATCCTTACCGTTTTCGGAAAAACGTAATTTTTAACATATATTTACATCACATATAAGCGTATTTTTAATAAAAGATACATATTTTTCTCCAAATGACATTAAAAGCGGTCTTTTTAATGACACCTGACAGGCTCAAAAGGTGTATTTTTCGTTAGATATAATTTGACATAGACATTTTAACAATGCGTCTGGTCTTTAGGCGCATCATTTCTTGCAAAAATTGCATCAAAATTTGTTACTGTGTCATACACATCAAAATTCCATATAATTTTAAACATATTTTTGTTATAAATTTTTACTAATAAAATTCATAATAAATTTTAGCACAAATTTTGTGGTAAAATTACGTCCGTGTAAAACGGTTCTAAGCTCGGTTCTAAGTTACAAACTGTATAAATGCCTACAGCAAGAGTGGGGTTTGTTGTCATATCATGCAGACATCGCATACGTCAAAAAGTGTTTTGTGGTTAACGGAATGGAAAAATACTGTTCTTCAAACGGTTATAAAAAAATTGCTTGATAAATCAAAACAACCAATGTCTATTAGGCCAATATCCACAAAGAAACTTGGTTGAAAACAGTTTTTGTTTAAGATAAACTGGTAAACTTATTTTTACTTTTAACGAAATAAATAGTTGAGCAAACACTTTACTCTGATTACTTCACATTGTCGCTGGAAGACAAATTTTAAAAACTGCAGGACGTAAACTTATCTTTATAAATGGTTAAGGACCAGGAAAGTTAGTTTTTTCGACTTTAAATTTCATTTATTGCGTTGACAGTAACAGTTTTAACGTGATTTGGGAAAGTTGGTTTGTAAGAATTACAGTTTTCTAGCAGCAGCAGCAGTATTTAAGCGCAATGACTGTAGATTTTGGTGCGGAGATAATTTTGTGAATTCTATTATGCTTATTTATAAAATAAAGCAAACTTCTCCTCCTTCAGCCTTCCTCCCTTTTCAGTAAAACTCAGATCTTTCCCTGACCTAAGTTAACCTGTCAGTCTAATATACAGTTTGGCATTTCACTAATATTTCCAGTTCAACTAGAATCTTACAGTTGTATTCATAAAAAAATCGTAGAAGAATTAGAATGAGAGGTAAGTTTTGTCATATTTGCGTAAAACCGGCTTGTCTAAATGATTGTTTATTGGAGGTTATCACACGTCATAGATTATCAAAAATGCAAAGCATTGGCGTCGGTGTAATTATTTTAAAACTGCATGGTGGTAACGTTTGATAACCTTTGACAAAAGAACATAAAAATGCCTCGTCAGTTGTCTGAAGTTGAAAAGGCTCAAATTGTATCAAGAATCGAAGAAGGATGGTCAGTCCGTGCTGTAGCGCAGTTGTATAATAGAAATAAAAAAGCTATATTGAAAATTAAGTAATGCTGGGAACAAGAAGAATCCCCAAAGAGGAAAATTGGTTCAGGTCGTCCCAAACAGTCCAACCCTGAACAGTATGCATCAGCTTTTTTGGGATATTTAAAAAATAATCCATTTGCAAGGGATGCTGTTATTGATACATCATTTTCTGCCTTCCAACCTACCGCCAGCAGGAAAGTCTAGGAATCTGAACTAAAATGTCGCCCAGCTGCGAAAAAAATGTTTCTTACCGAAGAACAGCGACAATTAAGGATTATTTTTGCTTTAAATTCATTCAGGGTCATTTTTACTGATGAAAAGACGTTCCAGTCGACTTATAACGGACACATTAGTGTGTTATAAATAAACGTATACTTCTCCAGGTTCTTTCACAAAATGAACAACCATTTCTACAATCGTCAATTTTACTTTCTTCAAGCAGTAAATATTACAAAAATGATTCCGTTTAAAAATCATAGGTGTAATTCATTCATATGCCTGTATGAACTGTAATTTATACGTATATTATTTTTTTATCGGATACCGCCATCCATTCCGAGAGTCTGCTTGCATCCATTGATTAAAATTTACAACCGTACCTGCTAAGTCGTAAATATAAATCTAACTGTACACATATCTCTCCCGAGACATGGACATTTTTACTGCTTACACCTGTTAAGTGTCTCCTCGTACCATAACCGGAAATATTCATATATTTTCAGTTCGATCATTTGTATATTACCTGTATAGAGTCCGATAAAAAAAATTACCAGAATTTGACCCACATTTTGTACAATATTATGTGATTGATAATTTATTCCAGATCCAGATAGTCAGAAAAATTTAACACATGTCACGGTTTCTCGTTATTTTCTCGGTCAACTACCTAGCTCAAACTATTTCTTCGGTCGACTTTACCAATTGATCGATTTTATACTTAATCAAAACTCGGCAGAGAAGATTCTTGTTTTCTATAAGTGGCCGAGGAAATCTTTCAGCTGTTAAACAAACTTGGAGAACAAAAATATATTTAGGAAGCTGAAAGTGAATAATAATTATACTAGCGAAGAACCCTTACAATACCTAAGTCATTGTAGGGCTCCAGGATAGTAGTAGTAGTAGTAAAGGGGAGGCTTAGCGCCAAGCAAGTAGGCCAGTGCGACCCTTTTTGCCAACCCCATTTTACGTCTGGGTAATGTCAGCCAGACGGGACCTACAGTTTGACGTGGGTTCCGAACCACAATTTTACCGGCAGGTGTTATTCTCGGCACAGTTTTTACGGTCCTGTTGTAACACCTCTTGTCCACCACATACCTCGACGGGGGAAGCCTTATTACGTCTCCATGGTGCGACTTGCGCAGAGCCCCCTAATCCGTCGGGATCCAGTATCAGGAGTGTCACTCACTCCACGGGACACACCGTCCGTATACCAAATCCTCTGATTCGGGGCGTCCCCCAATCCGTCTGGATCGGTAACAGACATGCGTACCTTTTGTGGGTCACTAGATCCGCATCGAATCCGTCACTTAGTTCGGGAGTAGCTTACTTCTCGACAACATGCCGAAGGAATACCCGAACGATACCGGAGGTAGCCCGAGAGCTCCACCAGCTGTATCATATCGAGAACGCCTTTCACTGCAGTGTTTATTTTGCCATTGAGAATGCCAGTGTGTGTTGTACAATGCAACACTACGAAGTACGGTGGCCTGGTCCGACAAACCTGCCTGGGATCGAACCAGGTACCTTCGGCATGCGATGCGAGAACACTATCGCTGCACTAGGCTGCCACCTGGGCTCCTGGATAACTCATCCTTTTTTACTTCTGCACTTATAGGGGTAAAGTTAAGGCCTAAAGTGTCGCTACTTAATCTATATAGTCCTTAAAGTAGTTTGCTGAACTCCTTTTTCTTTTAAGGTGAACAAAGATTTGATTTGTCTAATCAGTTGTTTAAAATTTTCAGCCAATATAAGCGGTCCCAAAATTTTCTACCTATATTGCTTTTTTATGCTTCTCATATTAGGTATATATGCCCAATATATTTGGCAATCCAGAAATGACAAGTAATGATGTAGTAATAAAAAGATCCTAATGTTAGATGCGTTACAAGAGCAACGTCCTGGAGAATGGATAAGTAAGAGAAGTAAAGAAAATATTACTTTTAGTCCTAAAATGATCACGAAGCATTTTAAGATTAGTACTGAAAAGGCTACGCACAAAATCCTGGACTTAGCTAACTTGGCTATCATGGGACATGATACATGAAGAAGAAATCGCATAGCTGATTTGTTGTAAAATAATGCTACAACGCTTAATTGAATAGGACAAGTCTCACCATAGATTTACAAGCATCAGCGGTGATGTAATTTACTCAAAAAATAATACAATAAAAACTGTATGTTTTGATATGTCGTCACAACTAAGAATTACTTAATAATATCCATAAAAAATCTGTTGCCTTTTCATATACATCCTAACAGGGCACAGCAGCTACGCTAACACCTCTTGAAAAGTCACTCGCCTATATTATGTGGAGTATATAAGCAGGAAATGAAAGCGACAATTAAATCCTCTCTAATTATTATTCTTCTATCTTATCCAGAATAAATTCCAAGCATGGCAATGCGTAGTGGCCTAAAGTGATAGGAGCAAAGAATTCACCACTCCTTGACGTAGTAAAATCATAGATATTTACCTTCAGATAATCAAATAATAATCACGAAAGTGGAAAATTTAGGGCCTCGCGCATGTAAACAAAACTACACACGATTGGACATGCGCACTGCAACATTATCGTTTGACGAGTGGGAAAATAGACAGGTCCGGGCTTTAAAATTTAAATTCTTGCCAAAAAATTGGACTTTTTCTTTCAATTTTTTTGATCAGGTTGGGAATTAAGTTTCAGATTTCTAACATTTTTAGTAGTTGCAAACCTATCAGATTTTGAGAATAGAAAATTGTTTTGTAAGGTTTTGTTTCTAAAATTTGTTTTAAAATGATTGGTCGTCGTGTTTTTAGTTCGAAAGGGAAGAAAGAGAACAAGTCAATTAAACTATAAAACTTATAGAATCGAATATAAAAAGCAAATAAAACCAGCAAAATAACCAATCTTTGATGTTATCGCGTACCTAACCTCAAGTCAAATATTAGTTGGTGTATAACTTCTATTGATTTTTACAATTTGGCAAAAACTTGGGTACGTATAAAACATTTTCAAGCACAATTTCTTGTTCAAGAATTTGAAAAAGTTTTTGCCCGAGAGCCTGACCCGTTGAGTAATATAAACTACGTAGGTATTTACATTTTTTCTTTTATACGTAAAAAAGTGCCTTTTAAACTTTTTGAAGATTGCAGGGCTGCAAATAAAATATACCAGAACATGCATCGGGATAGTCTTGGTGTGGGTTTCTCTTTATTTTTATACCTTGTTTGTGTAGCCTAGGCCTAGTTTGATGTGTTTAAATTGAACATAATAAAATAAAGTTATATATCAAGATACATCACTACTCCATACTTACTGAAAATATGAAATACCAGATATTTTACCCCTATTTGTGCATAATAAAATCATACAACGGCTGTTACTTGACATTGTTTATATTCCAATCCGAGTCAATAAACTAGACAATAACTTGAAATCCGTAAATATTAAAAACCCACAATCCACAATAGCAAAGAAAACTACAAGGAATCCACAGAGAAACCTTAAAACACAACAACAAAAATGGCGGCCGAGCCGGTTCTGGAGTGTATTTTGAGCATGTCGCTAAAGAAGGACAGGCCGATAACATGACGTTTGTGCGCATGCCGATGCTGCTGGGAGGGAAGGCAGCTGACCGGCGAGCCATGCGCTCGGGCGTATTTTTTCACCCATAAAACGTTACTTTTGTTTGCTGTACCTACGTATCTAAAGGTAAACGTCTATGAGTAAAATATTGTAACTTAACTTGATAGATTGACTCACGAACTGATAGTTTTCCAGGTACTGTAAATAATGTAAAAGTACACAAGTATTTTATCCCATTGTTAGTGAGTTATGAGCTAATATATAGTTTATTATTAATGATTGCATCATATCATGTTTCTATATTTTAAACCTGCAAAAGTAAGTTCAAATATTACTTGAAAACTAAATTTTCATACAATCGACTTGTCGTCGTCTACAATATGCCAAATTTTTAAAAGATTTTCTATCAGTCCAGGTACTTTGTCATTACGTCTCATTTCAATACAAAACACTTTTGAGCAATAGCGTGAATTGGTGTTGTTCGCCCACAGTAGTTGGTGCAACCCACGTGCTAAAAGATGTCTGCAAGACTTACAATCAGATAACATGAAAGAAGCCTAATGAAGACTTAAAGTACCGTATCTCATTTTTTCTTGTTTGGGTACCGCCTACACGCGCCATAAGTTAATGAAATTTACATATTTGTACGGAGCTGGTACCAGTGGTATCTGTTTATTATTGTCCTTATACGCCCAAGAAGTTTAAATAATAATAAACAATAAAAAATGTATAGATAAGATATTTTTAATAGTTTGTTATTAGCTGTATCTTATGCCACAATGAAAGAAATATGATTCAGCATAATGAAAGGTCAAAATGCATGAAAATTTGTAATTTTTAATATAAAATATTGATTCTTCGTTTACATCTTATTGGTCTTTGTTATTTTCTTGCCCAAGGGCACAGTTTTTAAGGTCAATCTTTATAAATGGCTTGAATGCAGGGGTAACTTCCGGAACCCTGCAATTATTAAAAAAAAATAATTAGTATCTAATTTTGGAAGGGCTGTTCAGTTAGGCATTGACGAATAATAAGCCGGTGTTTTATTTTAAATAAATGCACAGAAACTTTAAAAAAAGCAAATTTTTTAAACCACCAAATTTGCCACAATTTACCTTAACATCCTTGAAAGTAAACACGGAGATTTTCAGAACTAAAGTGAAAACAACAATTTTCACTGGTAACACGATATTTTTTTGTCTATCTAGATGTCATATCTCCTAAGAATTCTAGAGAATATGTGTTTCTTTTAACAGGAAAGGTTCCATAATTTCACAAAACACGGAAGTAAACAAAACTATGACCGACTGACTAACATCTGCCTTGCTCTACCAGCTCCAGAATATGTCTGTCTGTCTTCTTCGTATGCGAAAAGCATAAAGCGGATTTTTCCCTTCTGACACGTGCTCCTTGCAGTTGAACTTCTTTAACAAAGAAAAGGTTACTGTTCTAAGATGTTCTAATAAAACCAAAATTTTTTTAAAAATCTTTTAAATATTTTAATTTTGCACACAATGTGTATGCTTTGACTTCTGCCAGGGTAACTGGGCCGTAACAAGCTGGTACCCCAACAGCATGCATTTTACTTCAAGCTAAATGATGCTTTGAATTTAACGAAAACCAATTTTTTCTTTTTTCTTTCCCTCTCATTTCACCACTTTTACATGTCTCCGACAAAGTTTAATGAAACTTAAGATCTTTCACTACTTTTATACCTAAATGATTTTCACAAAGTCCGTTAAAAGTCTCTAATTTTCTTTTGCTCTCTTCATTGTTCTGGCCAAGACAGGGCCTTTTCACTACCCCTTGACTTTCCGGTATGTTGAAGTCTTATCGGTCTTCTGACTATTCATTTTTTACACCTCGTGTACACCATTATGGTTCAATCCCACTTATTATTTTCTCTATTGCTAACAACATCTGCATTGTACTATTTACTTTGTTTTCCTGATGATGAGCGTTTCTACACTCGAAACATGTCGAATTATTATGAATTATTCTAGGTTCGCCTAGCTATTCTAATAAACCTGTAGGGAAGACTTTGTGTTTTTATTTTTTCTATACATTTAACTCCACTTTGAGTATGGACTACTTGTTCAAAATTAAAAACATAAAAATAACTACTCTGATCGACACAGCACCGCAGTGCGCATGCGCAATCGTCAATAGTTAGACAAATCGAATTGACGATAGAAAATGGCGTCGTTAATCCCACCTTAAAAAACGAATTAATTGGTACTTGTTTTAATTGTATAAAAAGAAGACAGTGACTTTTATAAAATATAGTCTATTTTTATTGAAATCTTCCTCGTACAAGAATTACCAATAGTCCTCGATAATTTCCACTGAAAACGTATTTGGAATAAACCAATAACTAACTTAAATTAAATTTTTCACAAATCCCACGCCGCGTTGTTAAAAAATTATAAATATATTCCGTTTCTGTTTTCTTAGCAAACGCCGCACTGGCTGTTTATTAAAAATGTATAAGGATATTTATTTATTAATTTTTTTATTTTATTAAAAATTTTGCTTTCTTTAAAGTCCTTTAAAAATATACGTTTTAAAGTGAATCGTGGAGACATTTTCATAGCAGACATACAAGAAGCGATAGAATAGTTGGCTTCCCAACAATGCAACTTTTTTAATAATTTCTCTAACTTTAGTCCATGAGCAAAATATGATCCCTATTGAGTAGAAACAACTTGCCCGGAGCTAAATCCAAACTATAACTTTTAAAATATTAACATAATAGTACAGTACATTGAACAACTGGAATGCTACTACTTACACGTAGCCAGTTAAAACAAGTGACTGGCTGGTTAACAGGCCACTGTCACTTAAGAAAACAAAAGAAAATGTTCTAACGATCTAACAAATTAAAGAAACGTGTGTACTTCTTAAATGTGCTAAATATGGCGATCAGCCGAGAGGATGAAGCGCGTAACGACATCTAGCGTCCCTTTTAGACACCTTTTAAGCAAACCAGCACCTCTAAACACAACTTAGTAATTTGAAGAAATAGTCCATGCTTAAAGTGGAGTTGAAAGTATGGGAAAGAAAGAAAAAACTAAAAGTCTTCCTCCACAAAATTTAATAGAATAAAATATTCCTTATGGGTCTCTACATGTTTCGAATGTACAAACGTTCATCATCAGGAGACGGAAAATTTATTTAATGCTGATGGTTTTAGCAGAAGAGAAAATGGTGTAGAACCTTAATGGAGCTTTTATGAAATTAAAAAATGTATGTGTAGAAGTGACACAATATGAAGAAAATTGTGAAAAGTTAAAACGTATTGAGTATGTGAAAGGGTCAGTAAAAGGGGTCTAAACCCTAACTTAATAAAACACCATCAACGACTAGGAGTTGACAATTGACCCATTAAATGCAGACTTTGCGGTGAAAAGCTCTCATGTCGTATACAGTTACGAAGTACTTAACCGCAAAAGATTCAGAATCTTCGGGACTACGCCCACCTTTGACCAACCGACCAACCGACTGACAATACGTAGGTAGAAACAAGCATATTATTGTATATTTTATTTCAACAAGCACAAATATTTACGAATATTCCACTTAGGAAAAGTGACCAGGTCGGAACCTGCGCCTGAAAAGCTGGTCAGGCCCTTGGTGTTCTGTTAGCCATGATTCTGAGGATCCGTGGACCCCTTTCAAAACATGCTCCTAAAGGCCAATAAAGTATTTATCCTTCAGGAAGATACTAATTTTCAAAAGCCATCTTGAAGTAGTTTTTGAAAAATTTGCAATTATCCAGACTTTATTACACGTCTTAAACACGTCAAAAACATTTGTTGTCAATTTGGAAGTTTTTGCTATGTACAGTTGACAACAGATAATTTCGTACACGAAACTGTGACACTGTAAATGTAACTTTTTTTACCTTCATTACCTTTGTAAAGTGTTAATTGTTATCATGATATCTGTCAAAGTATTGTCATTATCCTATTTGATTTAAAAATGCCTCATTTATGTATTATTAAAAAAGCAAGAATAATATGTTTAGTAGAAATAGGGTGGTCTTATGAAAAAATAGCTGATCATTTTAGAGTACTTACCTAGAATAACTGTTCGAGGAATTGTAAAAAAATGGCGCTATCATCAAACACTTGACAGGTCTGTTGGGTCTGGTTTAAATAATAGAAAATCATCAAATGAAGAAGACCGAAATTTGGTGGAGTATTTAACGCAAAATCCATTTGAAACTGCAGTATCCGCTATGCACATAACAAGATTCCTACTTCATCTAGAACTGCGCGTAAACAATGTTCCGAATTAAGAAATCGAGCAGCTACATCCAAACTGTTTTTAAAAAATAGTGATAAGGAACAAAAATTGGGTTTGCTATGCAATATTTACCAGAAAATGATTTTTTTTTTGACAAAATGTTATCTTTTTCTATGAGAAAACTTTTCCGTCTACATATATAATGGAAGGATTCGAGTATATAGACCACCAAATGTCCGATATGATGAGAAGTATACTCAAAAAAAGCAAACCAGTGGACGTTTCTTCCTTAATGTATGGGCATGGATAAGTGTTTACGGTGCAGGTGTATGCTGGAATATTGGTGGAACACTATACACTAATATATATCTTCAGATTTTGGAAAATGTTTTTCTTCTTTCGGTCGCGATAGTTTTTGAAGGAAATAACTTTATATTTCAGCAGGATAACTGCCCTGTGCATACTGCAAGAAATACAGGAAACTGGTTTAGACAAATCAACGTAACATGTCGGCCTTGGTGCTCAAGAAGTCCTGATTTAAATCCAATTGAAAATGTTTGGGGATGGATGGTAAAAAAAATGTACAAAATAAATTTTAAACCACAGAATGAAATAGAGGTATTTGATGAAATAGAAGAAATTTGGGAAGGGCTAACTTCGGATAACACCAGAAGTATTATTTTGTCAATGCCAATATGATTACGATTAGTGTTAGAATCCAATGGCGCAGCAATTAAATATTAGTATTTTGTTTGTTGTTTGTTAACCCTTTTTGGCTTTATACATTATTTGTAGTTTCCCTGGTATTATTTTATAATTTTCTTATTTCGCGGCTGTAATTTAAACACAAAAATATTTAGAAATAACCATTATTACTTCAAATTTATATTTTATGTGGTCAACTGTATCTGCGCACTTGTTTACGATAGTCAATTATTTAATATTCATTGTTAATATTTATAATTAAGCAATCATTTATAATCAAAGTGGGTGTAATAATTTTTATCTACTTTGAAATCTAGATCGTGGTTGGTTGATCGTTTGTCGAGATCGATCCGCGTATTAGGAAATGGAAAGAAATTGCGCCTCGCTTTTTGAAAACAAAAATGGCCCTTGAACGTATTTATGGGTTTTTGACATGCCATCTTGCAGTGGTTCTTGATTTATTACAATTCACTTTAGAGTGGGCTATTGATGGGGGAGTTTTTCCGACACCGAAATAAATATAACTGGGCCTTCCGTAGAAAAAAGATTAGTTATTTCTAAAGGGCGGATTACATGCTCTTAAATTTAGCCAAAATATGCGCATATATATGTTATTTGCCTTTAAAACATGCAGTTATTTGCATTTTTTTTTACCAAATATTCATACTGATAGGCAATATTTTAATTTATTATAGTAAAATAAGGTAAAGAAACACATTGGGTTCTAAAAAATATGTTTATTTTTAAGAAAATGCAAAAAAAAACAAAGAAAAATTATATAAAGGCAATTAATACTAAATGTTTTTTTAAATTTTCAACTGAAAAGAATTGTCTTCTATTAGTAAAAATATGTTTATACTAAGAGAAACTTCTTTCAACATCTACTGATGTAATCGGACATACTGCAACTTAGGTAGCAAAATATAAGGCCAAGATACAACTTCGTTTGATGGTTTACCCTCATAAATGCTTTTACTGCAGTTACACTGTTAGAAATCCTGGACGTGAGAATCAAAAAAAATTATAATCAATTAAAATAAATCAAATTTAACTTAAAATGTATAGTTATTTTAACTCTTTTGTGTTTAGTAAAAATCAGATTTTAAGAACTAACTTTTCTGGAAGTCGTTTTAACATAACAGCTAACTAAAATTAACATGCAATTCTTTTACAGTTCAAATGAATCAAATACTAGTAACTTTGATAAAGTTTATAATCATTATCAATATCTTTTTTAGTTAAAATTTTAAAATAAGTTAATACTAACATAAAAAATGTGTCAAATTAACTAATTAAGTTGTAATTTTTACTGTACAATAAAATCAGATTAATGTCAAAATAGTAATAACATATTTTATGAGTTACTGATTGACTGAAGCGGTTTTAGTTAAATTGACAAAAAAACGGGAGTGGACTTTCTGGGACATAAAAAAAAGTTAAATTTGATTATTTTCTTTTAACAGTGTACAAACATTATTTTTTATACAAGCTTTACAGAAGATTTTTTCTCCACAAAACTCTAACTCTGGGAAATTCTTAATCCACAAAGACGTTTTCGCCACCTTAGACATTCTGAACACATATTTGAAATTAGTAGTTCCACACTGAAAATACTGAAATCTTCCCACAAACTAAAACAGAAGTATGTATTAAAAATCGATATAAATACAGTTTGATAAGCAGGTAATAACAACGCATTATTAAGTGACAATAACCAACCCCTAACAATATACCGTCAAACCATTTGCCGACGACACAACAATTATTTATTATGCTAAAAATATTAGGGACATCCAATTAAATATCAAAAAAGATTTAAAAATTATATTTGACTGGTTGCAATCTTATAAATTAACTATAAATTTTAATAAATCTTCATTTATGTACATTGACAAACAAAGACTATGGAGAAGCAACCAATAATATTTAATGGCGAAAATATTAGTTAAAAAGATAACATAAAATTTTTAGGATTATACATTGATCAAAATTTAAGTTGGAGAAAACACATACCTAGAACATATCCCAACTTAAATTTCTCCCGTTCTCCGTTAATTGGGATATTCTTTAAAATTCGTCATTGTACCTATATCTTTAAATTATTTAAAAAAAAACATTCATTAGTACATTCAAAAATTCAGTATATTCTTTAGACCGCAATGTAGGTACTTCGAACATTGTAGTTTTTTTAATAAAATCCTTATGAAAACCAATAAAAAAGCTCTACAAACTTTTTCTATTGTTTGTACCTAAAAGACCTATAAGATAGACAATAACCCCTGACCCTTTCGTCTATCAAATAAAAAAAAAATGATTAAGTACTACTCTCGCTACTTTTATGCTTCCCCGAGAGCCCTTAAAAACAGAATAAAGCAATTTTATAGGCATATTTTTTCGTTGTTCTTTGCCTCTCAACTTTAAGCATAAAAGTTTCTTTTTATTTATCGTCTGGCCTAAAACTATTAGGGACGTCATGCGAAATTTATTAAATTGCCACTAAATTGTTGCTAAAATACCTAACGTAAAAAGTTTTAATAACGAATATGTACTTTCACGAATAAAAAAAAACAGCAGTAACGTTTCTTAAAACAGAGGAATCGGGATTCCCGAAGGTACGACAGGCAAAATTTACTTTTTTCCTAGATAAAGTTTCACATAAATGAGCCGAAAGGTTCTTACTACATCAAAAGTCTAGGAAATGGTAAGACTGTTAAAAGGTTGGACACATCAATGATGTTTCTTGAATGATAAAAGTGTTTTGGACTTGCACTGTCTCGTTTGTTTTATATCACAACGGTTCAGTTAGTAATTACCTCCTGTCGTCGTCAGGTGAATACTAAGTCAGTAAAGTTGTAAAGTAACAACTCCTCTATTTATACTATCTAGGTGCACTGGAAGACTCTTGAAAAGGGCTTAGGCGACCAATCCTGTCAGACAGCCAAGCTGCTCTTAAGGCTCTGAACTCCAACCGATTCACATAAAAAAAATCACAATGGAGTGCCTAAATGGATTAAAAGAATTGGCAGCCAAAAACAACAAGGTCGAACTCCTTTAGCTTCCTATTCGCCGATGGATAAAAGGCAATGAAGAGGCAGATGAACTTTCAGGGGCAGTGAAACCCGCCCTTCGTATATAAAAAAGAGACAACTAAAACAACTTTAATAAAAACCTCTTCCCGTACGAGTTAAAGAACATCTGAAGCATACTCAAAGAGGTGAAACTTCGAGATCAGGTATAGCGGAACATGTATGGACCAACCAACATATTATTATACAGTGTTCAGAAGCCAAGGTTTTGGACACTGAACAGCACTGAAGAAAACGAATATTCAAAGAAGCAGCTTTCATGAATCAAAATACTCATATATTTAGTAAACCAGGTATAGATGTCTCCAATATCTGGAAGCCTCTTCTTGTCCAAAACCAACAGCTCAAACTTCATACACCAATAAGCACATAGGTGGAGTCATCAAGCTTCATGGCACATGGATAGTATTTAAAAATTATGACAATGGAGTAGTAGTAGAAGTAATTGAGAGGAGGTTTCGATAACCTGGCAATGGAAGTCCGACAAGGTATTTTTTTTTAAAACAACTTTAGACACATGGGCGCAAAAACAACATCTGTCTCGATGCGGCAGTGTTAAAATCAGACCATTCGTACATGTGTACAAACTCACGTACCACACAATTTATTGCTGAAAATTTACTGATAATTTTTTCTTATTTCGCATAGGCGTTGGCAAGTAAAAACAAATAATAAATACAGGAACAGGCTTTTGTGTTTCACGCAACGATTATTTGTTTTTTCGCTGATTTCGTTTCCATAACTCACAATACTGATAAACTTTGGCCAATAATTCTCAAAGTAAGCCTCAAACTGTACCAATAAATCCTAAGTCACGTTGCGAAAGTAACTTTATCAATTATTTCCGCCGTAAAACCGTTTTTACTAAACCGACAGGGAAAGGCAATCAATTCCGGGTTTCCTCAGACGAGTGGAATGATTTAGGACAATTTTATGCCTTTCGATTAAAAGGGAAAAAAACGTCAATATGGCCGTTTTTTAACTTTTTTGCAGAGTAAATTATTGTAATGGTATCCAATAAGAGAAGTAGTGGTAGTAGTTGGGGGATGGCTTAGCGCCAAGCAAGTGTAAAAGGTACTCCCCGGCTCTTCTTCTCCAAATTTGGCTCGTTTTTTGGTTGTCCAGTTTATATATAGTAAGTATCGCATATAAACTAACAACCAATTGGCAGTCTTAAAATGATTGTAAAAGATAAATAGGAAGAAAAAAAACATAATAAACTTTCAATTAATTTTATTGATCACTATCGTTTGTCGGTAGCCTAAAAGATTTGATTTGACTAATTGGTTTTTTTGTTTGATTGTTATGAGTGTATAATCAATTAATTTAAAATAAATTGTTAGTTTTTCTGTCCGTATGTTTAATACGAATAACCATACGATTAATGAAGCTTAAACATGTTTTTATTAAACAGAGGAGAGGAGGGGAAACTTTGGCGAGTATTTAAACTTCGGTCTCATGATATCGCGGCAATAAATTAAGATCCAGTGCCAGTGCCAGTAAAGTATCTTGCTAGCCACAGTTTGACCATACTTTCTTGGCATACTTTTTGCTGTTTAAACCGTTACTTTATACACAGCGAGCAATAATTATTTGCATCAAAGAGGGCTTGGATCATAAAACGTAGGGCTTGGTTTAGATCACAATGATATGGGGACGATATATCTAACCAAATCTAGGTTAAAATTTTGTCAAATTTATATTATGACATGATATGCCAAACTAATGAGTAATAAAATAAGTATACAAATACAAATTTATTTTTGTTGTTTACAAAATTAACAAAGTAAGAATTTAGCAGCTTCTTAAGAATACGAGTAGTCCTGCATGTTTCATAAGATCTTCCCACTTCTTGGGACAGGCGTCTTATACAATTTGTTGGCGTATTTTGCATTATTTCACGAACGTTTGCAACAAGTTCTTCTGTTCTTACAGATGGTCTTCCTGATCCTGCTCCTTTTTTGTGTTGTATAGAACCTGTTTCCCTAAACACAGTCACGGTTCTTTTCAGGAAATGATAAAAATCCCCAGCAATAAAAGCAACGTTAGGAAAGTGTTCGTGAAAATCATCCATGCACAAACCCGGATTGAATTGCCATGCACTCACCATTTACTCTAACCCCGTTTCGAAAATACGCTTCAACCATGACTGTTTTGTGCTGTTCCGTAAAGCCCATTGTGTGAATTTTTCAAGAAATTTAAAAAATTCGCGATGAATCAAATTACTTGTAACGACTGTCAAAGGTGACGGAATAACGGATTGATTGTTAATTCAGGTAGTTACTGACACCCAACAGGTATTCAGCTCTACGGCTACGTCCTTAGATGCTAGGCGCTCCTTAATGCAAATAATTTTTGCTCGCACGGTAGCAAGAAGTATTTTTGCTATACTAATATGGGTTATTTAACTGAATCAATAAAAATCGAAATTTCAACGATCATTGGTTTTGACTACAGATCGCGTACTCAAGCAGAAGTGAAATCATGTCAAATACATTCCTATAAAATGATAATGGTACAAGAGTTACTGGAAGATGATCCGGACCGCCGTCTTCAGTTTTGTGAAGTGACGATAAATGCACTTGATCAACACTTGATCAACATTTAATACATTTGAACTGGATTATTTTTGCAGATGATTGTACTTGTGTACTAAATGATAAAGTCAATAAACAGAACAATCGATATTGCACTGGATGCGAGAAACATACACCCAGCTTCCGCAAAACTTAATGTTTGGGCAGACATAATTGGCGATCGCGTCATTGGACCAATATTTCTTGAGTGTATCTTAAATGGCGATACATATCTGGATTTTTTGCAAAGAGAACTTATTTCAGCTTTGACTGCTTTATTTCCTCACCATGCAGAAGCAAATTTTTATGATGATCGAATATGGTTACAGCGGGGTGGTCCTCCGCCTCATGTCATAATAAATGCTTGACAATATTTAAGTGAAGTTTCTACAAACCGCTGGATAGGAAGAAGGGGTACCATTGATTGACCGCCCGATCACTGGACCTTAATCCTATAGATTATTTCCTTTGGGAGCCACCTAAAAATCAAAGTTTGATTACCAAAACCAGAAAATTTAGAGTAACTTAGGCAACAAACTATTAAAAAAAATTACCTTGTCGGACTTCCATTGTCTTTATTTTGTTACTTAACATAGCGTTTCGGTTAGTTAGTATCTCTAACCGTTTTCAAGTGTAAACTAAATTAGAATCCTCTACTGTCTTAAATACTATCCATGGGCAATAAGGCTTGATGACTCCGCCTACGTGCTTATTGGAGTGTGAAGTTTGAGCTGTTGGTTTTGGACAAGAAGAGGCTTCCAGATATTGGGGATATCTATACATGGTTTACTAAATATATGAGTATTTTGATTCATGAAAGCTGCTTCTTTGAATTTTCGTTTTCTCCGGTGCTGTTCCGTGTCCAAAACCTTGGCTTCTGACCACTGTATATTATGTTGGTTGCTTTTTGAGTATGTTTCAGATGTTCTTTAACTCGTACGGGAAGAGTTCTTTTTGTTTCTCCAATGTACGATTCGCCACACTCCCAAAGGATTTGATAGATACAATTTTTTGTGTTTTCATTACGGGGGGTTTTGCTTTTGTAAAAGAGCTTCTAAGCGTATTTCCGGATTTGAAGGCTGTTTTGATATTATAGTTTTTGGTTATCCTTCTAATCGTTGCAGGAATCCCCTTAACATAAGGTATTGTAAGAAATGCTTGCTTCTTTTTCGTTTCTGTATTAGTGTTTAATTCGCGATTTTTACGTTTTGAGATGGTATTAGTTACAAATATTTCAGGATAACCATTATGTTTTAAATTTTTTTGATGTTTGAAATTTCAATATTAAGGCCTTCCCGAGTGTTGCAAACGTTAGATGCTCTTTGATAAAGAGTTTGAATTATGCCCTGTTTTATGGAGTTTAAATGATTCGATCCGTGATTAAGGCATTGCCCCGTGTGAGTGGGTTTCCTGTACACTGAAGTTTTACTGTTTTCAGCACTTCGTTTGACGAGAACATCGAGAAAAGGTAGAGTGGAATTTTTTTTTGTTTCTATGGTAAACAACAAACTATTCTATTCTATTCTATTCTATTCTATTCTATTCTATTCTATTCTATTCTATTCTATTCTATTCTATTCTATTCTATTCTATTCTATTCTATTCTATTCTATTCTATTCTATTCTATTCTATTCTATTCTATTCTATTCTATTCTATTCTATTCTATTCTATTCTATTCTATTCTATTCTATTCTATTCTATTCTATTCTATTCTATTCTATTCTATTCTATTCTATTCTATTCTATTCTATTCTATTCTATTCTATTCTATTCTATTCTATTCTATTCTATTCTATTCTATTCTATTCTATTCTATTCTATTCTATTCTATTCTATTCTATTCTATTCTATTCTATTCTATTCTATTCTATTCTATTCTATTCTATTCTATTCTATTCTATTCTATTCTATTCTATTCTATTCTATTCTATTCTATTCTATTCTATTCTATTCTATTCTATTCTATTCTATTCTATTCTATTCTATTCTATTCTATTCTATTCTATTCTGTTCTATTCGCCAAAAGAGGGGTTAATTTCATGACGACACGAAAAAAGTATACCAAACTAAAAATAAAGCAAATAAAGAGGCTTTCTTATTCTGAATTTATTCCAGTTAAAAATTCCACCCTGTATTTGCGTTTTACGATTCGACAGAGGTGTTTCATTATAGGGAAATAATAATTAGAATATGTTTAATGCAAGACTGAATCGAAAATAAATTATAATTATTATGAACAACACGGGACACGATTATTCGGTTAATATATCATAAAATTATGTCCCAGTTGGTGGCCAATTAGGAGGAACTTAATTATTTTCTGGGTGGTAATATCATGATCAATTTTTTGCCCGTCTTAATGAAGGTTATCATGGATGTTTCAGGCAGGGTAAATTTTTTATGATTTGCTGTTATAAAAAATTTTATATTAAATAAAATAAATTTTACTAAAAATGGTATTTAATTAAAAATGTAACCTTTTTTACAAACTTTCAATTAAAAAATGAATATTTTCACTGGTTACAGATATTGGATATTGATGGATACCTGTGGACGTTGATAATTCGTAAAATTTATTGGAAAAATTACCATAATGTTTAAAAAGTACTTACGATTTTTAGGTAAAACCACAAACCTTCTTTAAAATAGTCAATTAACTAGTTTAATAATAATTTTCTCAATAATAAAATTATAGATACAGATCAAGTTAAATGTCGATAGCTTGCTAATTATGAAAGTCTTAAATTTGATTACATACATTACATACATTATAAATAATAGAAGAATTAGTGTCAGCAAAAATATTTAAAAGCTAATATTGTGGCATATCGGACAAGTGTGTAACTGTTTTTTATATTGGAATACACAGGGATCCAAGCAGAATGAATACCCTGGGGCGGGTAGACCACGACGCGACGGCCCTTTCGTCCTTATCAGGACTCTACGGGCAGCCATTACCCAAGTAATCGCGACACAGCAGTAAGATGTACTAAAAGCCTTTTTACACAAGCTAAGCAGCCATCAATACACTGTAGCGCCATCCCAGCGGTATTAACTCCAATATAAAAGGCAATCACACTGGTAATAATTGAAAGATAGACAACTAAATAAACCACGAAGTGCATCACAATTCAGTAGAGAAAACGCTATTTGCGTTTTCACCGAAATGTCTGCCGTTTTGCAAACTGGAAACAGATCAACGCCTGCACCCACTCCACTAGAATGCGCTCAATCTGTTTAAGAAAAGCCATATAAACAGCGGCGCACCCAGGATTTTATGTTAGGGGGGGCCCGCCAACCAGTGCTGGAAGCAATTTTTTTAATAAACTGTTAAGTTACGCATTTTTCTAGAACTTTGGAGCTTTTTTAACAGGTACTCTTGCAGGGAAGATCGCAATAGCCTAGTCATGGGAGTCGTTAGACGGGTTCTTAGGGGGGGGGGGCATTGGCGGCTTGTGACTTGTTAACTTGAGGGTGTACTAAAAGCCTGCTGTAGGCGAAATGCGCCGCAGGCGAAATTTTTTTAAGACCACGCCCAAATTTGGTCAATAATTATTATAGTAAATATTTTAAAA
Organism: Polydrusus pterygomalis; assembly: GCA_963969555.1. NCBI lineage: Eukaryota > Metazoa > Arthropoda > Insecta > Coleoptera > Curculionidae > Polydrusus > Polydrusus pterygomalis. Next base: position 18,404,827 of record OZ018383.1, read on the forward strand.
ATTTATGATTACCTTCTTATTCTATTGAAAATGAAATAAGATAAAAAATAGAAAAGCTAATTTATTTTCCTTCAGTGGGTACATTGTTTAAAAGTAAAGTTTATTCATCTGTTTTTATTTGCAGCAAACTTATCAATAACAATAAAGTTCCTAGATTTACACTTTGTGATATGTATCAAGTTAATTTCGAGAGTTTAGGTCTTCCCTTAATTTTAATTTCAATTTTTTGCTCAATACTTAATGAGCTAAAATTGTTTCTCAAACATTCATAGTCGTTTTGGCATTAAAACTGTTTATTTTTATTAAAATAAGTCTTTACTACCCCAAAATAATAACAAAAATATAAAGCAAAAAAGTTTTGTCTGTTATCTGTGGTCCGGCACTTGTACCGGTTTTGAGTGCGCACTTGCAAAATTTTCTGTTTTTACAGAATAACCCCTTTAGGACTGACCTTTTCTAAGGTACCGTACTGGGACGCAAAATGTCGCACCGGGTTCTATAATTCCCGTCGATAAAAATATAAAGGAAAACTCGAAATAATAAATTCTTAAATTCAATCAAACCATATTAAACCTCAATAAGTCAACTTTTGTCAATAAGTCAACTTCCAGGGGGAGGGGGGGGGGGCAAATGCCCCACCTGGCCCCCCTCAAACGAGGCCCGTGAGGTAAATCTAAGAAAATTGACTTTTTAAAATACTTATCCACTTTCATAATTTTTATTTCATTGGGGGTTTTGGGGGGGCCAAGGCCCCCTTGCCCCACCCCTGGGTGCGCCACTGCATATAAATGTTTAGAAGATAGTATATTCAGTTATAGTGAAAATCCCAATTGATTTTTGCACTTTTGTCCATATTTGTCTTCCACTCAAGACAGTGTATGATGACGGTGCAATTTGCAGATCATTTAAATAACCATTGCGTCTCGCTGAAAGATATAAATAATTATTGTCCTAAGAATTTAGTACCACTATTAGAGAATACATTTGTCATTGTCGTCGATAACAACAAATTGTTTTTTTTTATTTATTGGTATAGTATTACATTTAAACAAGGCCATTATGCGACAAATGAAAATGAAAGACTGTCCAAGATTTCAAATACTTACAAAATTATTCAAATTTTACTTGGAAAAAGCGATATGTTCAAAATTTGGTTTTACAAAAATATTAAGTATTATTTTTACAATACTTTTTTCAAAAGAAGGAGCGAAACTATTTCGATTTTGTTTGAAATCACGAGAGATTCCAAACTAAAATATTTTCGATTCTTTAAAAATTTGCCTGTACGCGGCTATACATTTTTCAGTTATATAAATTTATTGTTGGTTCTAAGTGCAGAGGTTTTTCGAATAATAATAAAAAATGTGTAGCTTGGTCCTGGCCAAAGTTCAAGTTGTGTAAACATACTAGAAATACTAATAAATATTATAAGTAAGCTCCCTATCAACTGGTTATACATTGCGGGACTTACTTTACTTCTACATGAAACTGTGTTTTATCCCCAAAAAGGAAAACTATACTACAAAAACTCCCAATATCTAATAAAAGGTTGCAGACAATAATGTTTCTTGAACGATAAAAGATGTTTGGACTTATTATTGGCATTATCTTTATTTGTTTCAAATCATAACGTTTCAACTAGCAAGTATATTCAGTTATCTTCAGGTGGATACTAAATAAGCAGCAGTAACTACAGCTCTATTTATACTAGCTAGACGCACTAAAGCATGACTAAGATAGGAGCAATCATGAGTTTATTTGTTGCCCGTATTTTAGGCACGTGTACTTAACAAAGATTTAAAAAAAATCCTTTAGTGTCAAGTTTTTCTATAAAAAAGTATAAATGTCAGCATAAAAAAAGTTATGTCTATTTTTACCTCACTATCCCCTATTTCTGGCCACATTTCTCAAATATCGACATTTATAAGATAGCAGTTCTATTCAGCGTACAAAGCTTACCAAAATATCTGAATCTTAAATTTGTATCCACAAAGGTTTCGAAAATATTTAGAAGAAATCATCTTCAGAGTGGACATAAGGACATAGGACACAATTCGTTAGTATCTCTAACCGTTTTCAAGTGTTAACTAAATTGTGGCGAATCATACATTCGAAAAACAAAAAGACCTCTTCCCGTTTCCCGTACAAGTTAAAGAACATCTAAAACACACTCAAAGAGGTGAAACTTCGAAATCAGATATAGCGGAACATGTCATTGTATGGACCAACCAACATAATATGCAGTGGTCAGAAGCCAAGGTTTTGGACACGGAACAGCACTGGAGAAAATGAAAATTCAAAGAAGCAGCTTTCCTGAATCAAAAGACCCATATATTTAGTAAAGCAAGTATAGATATCCCCAATATCTGGAAGCCTCTTTTTGTCCAAAACCAGGAGCTCAAACTTCACACTCCAATAAGCACGTAGGCGGAGTCTTCATTGCACATGGATAGTATTTAAGACCTTAGCCTTAGAATTATAATTTAGTTTACACTTGAAAACGAAGGTTAAAGATACTAACTAACCGAAACGTGGTGTAGTAAGTAACAAAATAAAGACAATGGAAGTACGACAAGGTAATTTTTTTGATATTACTTCATTGTCTACCACCTTCAATCAAATTAAGACCCTCTAAGTCTTCCTCCACTGGTATATTAAATTAAGTTTAATAAAGGGTTAATTCTCTACATGTTTCATATGCATAAGCATTCATCATGAGGAGAATAGAATAAGGAATTTAGAAATATATTAGGTGCAAACAGCTACGAGATGATGCAAAAAATAAGCAAAGTGTTTAGAAAAATAAATAAAAGGTTTTTTTATATATGCATTCGAAACATGTAGAGAATTTATCCTTTATTAAACTTATTTTAATATACTAGTACCTTATTTCTTTCCCTTTAAACATACACTCCACTTAAAGTATGGACACTTTCTTCAAGTTGAAATTCTTATTTGTTTTTAACCAATCTACTCAATCTTAAATTATTGACCATAACTTTAAGGACACCCTGTATAAGCAACACCTGAGCAATAAAAATTATTTCTTATACTAATAAATAATTAAAATCGAACATGCACTTGAGCTGTCGAATTGCTAAACAGCATTTGAAATTATTGCATTTTGTTTCGCGTTTATTGGCTGAATTTTCTTACGATTCTATCCCACCTTAATCTTATTATTATTTAGTCGCCTTGCCTACATTTCCTTCAATGGTTAACGAGGAGGGGTATTTTTATTGCTACCAGGAAACGTTTAAAATTATTAACACCTAATGGGTCCCCACGGCTTGTTTAACTTGTTTTAATATGAAATAGTTAGTCCTTCAGACATATACCAAGTGGTGTATCGCTAGACTGGTCTGGCGAAATCCCTTGTAAGTTAAATTTACGGAGAGATTTCCCATGGACAGTCTGGCAGTGCACCACACGGTACCTTTACTAAAAAGCTGTGAATGCGATACATAATTTTCAATTAAAAAGTGAATATTATGGCATATCGGACAAGCGTGTAACTGTTTTTTATATTGGAATACACAGGGATCCAAGCACAATGGATACCCTCGGGCGGGTAGATCACGACGGCCGTTTCGTACTTGTTAAGACTCTACGGGCAGCCATAAGCCATAAACCTAGCAATTCCACAACCGGCGGTAAAATATATTAAAATACTCTTTACAAAATCAAAGCGGCCTTCAATACACCGTAGCGCCATCCCAGCGGAATTAACTCCAATAAAAAAGGCAGTCACACTGGTAATAATCGAATATGGAACGCTATTTGCCATCGGCGTAGCTAGCCTTAGTTTTCTGGGGGAGCCTGGGCCCCTTGTTTACATCGCGCGAGACCATTCACTTCTCTTAAATTGGAGAATAGAGGTCCAGGCACTCGTCCGACTGTATGATCGGAGTCGGATCGGAAGGGTGTATGATAGGTGTGTCCCGGCCTTTAGGCGTGCAGTGCTGAAATACCGAACCAAGTGGTCTGAAGGTTTATACGCCTATGGCGCGGAAACCGCAGGAACACGGTGAGTTTAGTCGGTAGGTGGCCCCATCAGGGTTGAATCCGACACTCCTCTGCTAGTATCCCGCAGGGGGTTAGTCTTTAGAAGATTCTCATCGAGAAAAAAAAACAAAAAAAAATCGTGGTCTTCCCGCCCCAGGGTATCCATTGCGCTCGGATCCCTGTGTATTCCAATATAAGAAACAGTTACACACTTGTCCGATATGACAGAATTTTCACTTTTTAATTATTTTCGCGGACACTATTATATTATCTTCTAAATAATTTTTAATTAAAATAAAATTGGCTAGGTTAGTTTAGTGGACCATTTCACTATAATCATTATATTCAGCACTAACAGGAAACACTCTGCCCTTAAAAACAGTTAAAACAGTTTATTACGCGCCCGTGGATTCATTCATGTGGATTCAACTATGGATTGATGGTATTGGGCAGTGCTGGTTCGACCATTATGACTAAATTGCAAGTAGCCCAGAAGCGGATCATAAAGATAATACTTCTTGAAAACAAAACATATCCCTCTCAATTAGTTTTACTTATTTAAGAGTGATAGGATAGCTATAACTATTCTTAATACTATTTCTTGTAATCCATATTATAATTTTCTTAAATAAAATGTATAAATTAAGTAAGTTTGTAGAGGTTAAATTTTACTTCATTAGTGTGAATATCCCTTTAAGTTATTCTTATTATTATGTATGATTGTAATGTATTTTTTACAATTGCTAATTGCTAATAACATCCTGAATTAAAAGCCATTAAAAGTATACCTGGTATAATTTATCCAAACTGAGTTAGAGGACATTCCATACCGGCGGTAAACAGTCTCAAAGAGACCGACCTCACAACCAGGGTTGTCAGATCTTTCTTCTTCAATTCTTTAAGTTTTTTTATTAAAAATGTTTCTTTTATATCAGTATTCAATTGTTAGTCAGTAACTTTCTTTGAAAGCTAGTTTGCAAATATACTTTAAACCGAGGAGCTTTAAGTGTGACAGAAAAAAATAACAAGCCATTCATTATTATAATAATACATTCTTTAGTCCACAAGAAACAATATAATTGAAATCAAGACAAAAAGTGTTTTCAGTGTTTAAAAACAACTAATTAACAAATCCTTGTTTCTCGTATATACTTACATTGTGCTTACAAATCCGAAAATTTTAAAGAATTGGCAACAGCAAGGGATACAAGCGCCAGTTAAAGCGGCTGGGATAAGCTGAAGCGGTCTTCGACCCGTTCAACGATCGATTCTGTCAGACAGAGATAGGCCAGTGACCGCCGATGGCGTGGAAGAGACGAAGGTAAAATATACGTAATTTGGAACTTGTGGACGGGCTGAACAATGGTCCAAGAATGGAGTTCTGGCAAAAAAATTAAAGCATTTTCTGAGCAGTGTCGTGCCGTGTCAGGTTTATTTTTCTGATTTTAGTTTTGTGTATAGAATTTTTGAGTTACCTTATATTTATTATTTTAATATAATATTATTATATATACAGTGGGTTTATAAAGTGTAGTATGTACAAACACCTAATGTAAAACAAAACTTATAAATGTGTATACGCATTTTAATTATTTGTTTGGGACGCCTATGGTTAGGAAATTCCTACGGTTTAATGTCATTAAATTGACCTAAGAAACACTATAACACAAAATGTATTTACCTCCCCCACATATTTTTTCCGTAATCTTTAAAATTAACATTAAAATTTTTTAAAAGGTAAATATAAGCATGCAAATAATTGTCGGGAGGTTATTTTACGTGCTATAAAAAGTTCTCTTACAGCGGTATGCGACGTTTAGGATTAACTTTAATCTGGATCATACCGTGCGAGCAAAAATTATTTGCATCAAAGACGGCTTGGATTAAAAAACGTAGGGCTTGGTTTAGATCACAATGATATGGGGACGATATATCTAACCAAATCTAGGTTAAAATTTTGTCAAATTCATGATTTTATTATGACATGATATGCCAATCTAATGAGTAATAAAATAAGTAGACAAATACAAATTTATTTTTGTTGTTTACACAATTAACAAAGTAAGAATATACAGAAAGAAAAACAAAAATAATTACATAAATTGCTGAAATTATGCTCCAAAACATTCCAAGCATGGAATAGTCCTGCATGTTCCATAAGATTTTCCCACTTCTTGGGACAGGCGTCTTATACAATTTGTTGGCGTATTTTGCATTATTTCACGAACGTTTGCAACAAGTTCTTCTGTTCTTACAGATGGTCTTTCTGCTCCTTTTTTGTGTTGTATAGAACCTGTTTCCCTAAACACAGCCACGATTCTTTTCAGGCAACAAATCTCCAGCAATAAAAAGCAACGTTAGGAAAATGTTCGTGAAAATCGTGCATGCACAAACCCGGATTGTATTGCCACTCACCATTTACTATAACCCCGTTTCGAAAATACGCTTCAACCATGAATGTTTTGTGCTGTTCCGTAAAGCCCATTGTGTGAATTGTTCAAGAAATTGGAAAAATTAGCGATGAATTAAATTACTTGTAACGACTGTCAAAGATGACGGAATAACTGATTGATTGTTAATTCAGGTAGTTACTAACACCCAACAGGTATTAAGCTCTACGGCTAAGCATTACGTCCTTAGATGCAAGGCCCTCTTTAATGCAAATAATTTTTGCTCGCACGGTGCCAAGTGGCACATGGCTAAACTGGCCAGTGGAAATACTTTGTAAATTTTGCTACCCTGTTAACAGGGCCCAGTGTTAAACCCGTTCATCACCCCCCTTGGGTATGACCCTGACTGTTAATACTGTACTTTTCGGTAAACCCGGTACCAAACAAAGAGACGTAGGACAGACAGGCGGAAAACGAATTGCGACGTGTTTATTTAATGGCGACTGTAGATGGGTGTCGCCTTTTATTTGATTTCATGTAATCACTCGACGTATTTGTTGTTATGTTCTATAGTCGGCGACTAATTGATCGGAACCGATTCGTACGCTCGATTATGCAAACTAATGGACTACCGGCTAGTGTGGGTACGCAGGAAAAAATTTTTGATCGATAGATTTATTGATGTTTATAATTATTTAAACATTATTTATTTTAAATGTAAATTTCATCAGAGTTATTAATATTACATGTGTTAGTGGTAGTTATCTGTCGTACATACGCCTTAAATAATCGTGATTTGCATAAAGCACAATTGCAACCGGAAAGGGCGCTGGCTGACCCAGGGGGAGCTTGGGGCTGTAATCTCTCCTCCGCTCCGCTTGTGAATTCTATAAACTTTATATTTTCCATAATTCTTTAACAGCAAGAAATGTCTGATTTAATTTATTTGATTTTTTAAATTTAATTACGCGCCAGTTGCCCTGAAATCAATTAATTTCGTAAAATTAAGTTTATTAACACCTTTTAGTTACTATAAAAAAATATATATTTTTGAGTCACTTACAATTTTTACTTTCCAAAATTCGGAAGTATTCATTTTTTGTAAATAATTACTGAGATCGTCAAAATTTTTTATAAAATCTGATTGTTCGAAGGCTTCATTAAGTCGAGAGGTACGCTCTTGTTGTTCCTCGTTTCATTCCGCTGGACTTTGACAAGTAAGCAGGCAAATTGGGATAAAAGTACGGAACAGCTGTTAAATTTAGTCTCAATTTAGTTGTATTTTTTTTTGTGGTGCCATCAGGCAAAAGATAAATATCCTCACGGCTAATGTCACTGGGGACAAAATGCTTGGCACAAACTACAGTATACTGTGTGGGCGACCAATTAGCTCTTAGAATGGCTTTTAGTCATAGAATTTTCAGATATTCATCTTTTGGGAAGTGAAAAACTAATTCACTCTCTTCACCTGCCTTTAAAACACTTTTATTGTTAGAGTTACACCCAGGAATACAGCAGGGGCGTGGCATGTTGATAAATAAACAAACTAAAAGAAAAAATAGTACTTACCCAAGTACCTACCTAGGTATCTAGAGGTATCCTACCTAATTATGAACTATCTCTACTAGTGATATTTTTAAACTAATTCACATATACCTTCAAGCTAAATAAACACTTCAATATTTAATAAATTAACTGTAGCCACAAAACAATAAAGTTTATCCCAAAGAGCTAACTAGAATACAAAAAACACAACTTTTAAATTTAAACAAATAAATTTCTGCCGCCATTTATAAGACCCGTAAACAAACCGCCAAGCCGGCCAGGCTGTTGGATGTTTCACTTTATTAATGCTATTACAGCAAATCCGCACCAAAAATATTCATAAGTTATATCACAAGAGGTGAATATTTTTTTGAATATTTTTTGACATTTTTGTGCAAAATTTCTGTCAAAAATTCGCGAGACAAAAATTCTTTAAAAATATCCCGACAGCAAAGCTGGAGGGATATTTTTTTAAAAGAATTTTTGTCGAGGGCAATTTTTATAGAAATTTTGCGGAAAAATGTCAAAAAATATTCTAAATAAAATATTTACCTCGAGTGGTATATGTTGAGATTATATACCAAAAAAAAAGAAAAAATACAACGAAATGCAAGATTTTTAAAATGATTTATGTAGCTACTAGAAAAACGGACAAAACGAAACAAAACCTAAACAATTGACAAAGTAATAAAACTAACAGAAAATTAGTTATAAGTATTATTGTTAAACACACAGTTATTATAATAAACAGTAGTGGCTTGCTGGTGTTGCTGGAAACTCTTCGAGCTGCAAGAGACTGGAGCTTCGTGTTGGTCCAACCCATTAGTTGGAGGGTGACCTCTTAAACCTTGAATAGTGTTTTTGTGATGAGTTTTGTCCATCTGCAAGTATGGCTTTATGGATGCAGCACTACTATGTCCAGTTATTTTTATAAGAGTTTGTTCGCTCACACCTGCTTTGCTTAATGTAGAGACAGCTGTGGCTCGATTGGAATGGTTTGTGATTTTTTCTTTCTCAGTATCTAGTCCAATTTTTTGTGCTGCTTGTTTTGTCCAATTAGAAAGAGTATTTTTTCCAATGGGACAGTTTTTGTACCAATTTCCCATTTTCCAATTTGGATTTACTGTCAGGAATGGTCTTTGGGTAGTTATATTTTGCCCTCTTTTTGAAATTAGTTTTCTGTAAAGGCGAACTGGACATAAATCGGCATCTTTTGTGTTTGCCACTAACCATTTTGAATTTGAAAGCTTCTTGTCTCCGCCTTGGGATGTTTTTGAAAAGATTGGGTTATATTCCATTCTATTACTTTTTGTACCATCGCTATAATATTCTTCTCTGAAATACGTATTTAGGCATGTCTCGGCTTCTCCTCCTCTCCATGTTAATTCCACAGCCGCTATTTGATAGAACTTTTTCTGTAAATCCTCGGGGTTATTTTCGTCAAAAATTTTTATCATCTTTTTGTACTCGTCGTAGGTTAGTGCTCTTGCACTTTTCCGGTGATTTTTTGGATCAGCCTGAAGCAGTTTTCTTTTAGAATTTCTAGCCATACGTGCTTTTTGGAATTCAGGATCTTTAAAAGGATCAAATTTAATGTTGTATTTATTGAAGTATCTTTCTTGAAGCAGTTGGGCTGTTTGGTTCCACATTGTCTTGATAACCCCTTCCTTGTAGTCAGAACCATATTTTTTCTTCTTATTAAAACTCCAGTCTTCCAATATAGCGGCAAGCTGTATTATAGTTGTATTTTTGGTCAATATATACTGTCGTGTTTCGCAGAATTTCTCGAATTGGGTCCATATATACTTTTTTGTTTTTGTTGTATTTTCTGGGATAGTCTTTTCAGCGTTTTTTCTTATATTTTCGACTGAAACATTACCGAATCGGCAAGATTCCATTTTAAAAAAAATGTGACATGAATCTGACAACATCAAAAACTTGATTTGTTGAAAGGGATTTTTGTTATTATAGAAACGGTCTATAGCAACCATCAAATATTTTAAACTTGTTATGATGTTGTTATGCATTGGCATTGTTGTGGCAGGTGGCCCGGGGTATATCCACTTATGCGGGGTATATTCAGTATAATATGCATCTGATTGGTCGCAAAACAGCGTTTAATTGGTCAGAATCGGATTGAGGTATATAATCACTAATATTTTGTAGAGGTTCGTAATAATTATGTCACTTAAATTTTCTATTAGATATCAATCGAAAACCGGATAAAAATACAAATTAATACGAAAAACCGCAAAGTTAACACCTATGTCGCGCGTAAATTACGTACTAAAGCATGGATAACCTCAAAAAAGTAACGTAATACATGGATCTTCAAGCAATATTGTCGATGTTTCTGTTTCACGGCTTCTTTCAAGGTGGTTGTGCTCCAGATCTTTATAATAATTTATACTATGTATTTGGTCTAATTTTGTATATTTTTTCAAGCGTCGACTAGAGCGGCGACCTTAACTCTTCACCGCTCTGTATATTTTCGCATTTGTTTTTAGGCTAATGATACACTTCTTTTAAGTGACCCCAATCCTTCTTTATTTTAGTTTATATTTAACGGAATAGTGGGATTTAATAGTTCTCAGAACCAGTGGCGGCTTCTCCTATGAGGCAGGTGAGGCAGTGCCTCACCAATAATTTTGCAAATTAAATAAATTACAAATTTATATCACTTTACTATTTGCATAAGTATAATAATATATATATTAGAATTAATGCCGTCAATCTTAACGCGCTTCGTCGTATATGGTAGAAGCCGGTCTCGCGCTTCCTTGCTCTTACGATCCCTTGCGTGTTTTGTTCTTATACCATCCATCTCATTTCTGCATGCGGTCGTATATGGTTAGAGGCCCGGCCTCCCGCTTCCTTGTCTAGCTTATTAGTGAAAATATCTAATGGGATGTATGATACCCGTAATAGTCCAGTCGAATCTAGCTTTAAATAGGGCATAAAAACATTCTTTTGAGGCCAGCCTCAACTCTCTACTTAAATTTAATGCGAACGCGAGGGGTCTAATCTAATCTATAAATATGAACGCCGCGACACGGTATTTGGAGAAATGCTATTATTAGATTAACAGGTTGTCCGTTGAAAGTTGAAAGTTTAGAGTTTAGAGAGAGTGCATAGTGCATTGTATTTTATTATAGTTTTCGGTAAATACTTTTGTGGTTTTCCGTACTGATTTTTGTTTTGCTTTTTTACCAACAGTGGGCAGTGATTTTTCTAAAACATTAATATTACATTACTTTTATTACTTATTAGTTTATTTGTTTTATGCTTATTAGCGAAAAATGGATTCAGCGAGACCTAGCACAGCGTCACAACTTTCCCAGGTAAATGTAAACATTCGCAATGCTACTTGTGTTGTGATCTTGTTAATTTTTTAGTAAATGAGCAGAATTTTTCAAGTAATTCCTACGAAGATAAATTGTACATAGTAAAACTAAAAGAAGTAAAGCGACCTGTTCCAGATTTGAGTAAACGTCTTGTTACTATCGGTGGGGTGGGGAAATCAAATCGGAGCTTTCAAAACACTTGGTACGAAAAGTACGACTGGCTTACTGGTAGTGTAACGTTAAACAAATTATTTTGCTGGCCGTGTATTGTGTTTGCAACAAATAATAGCGACAAAGTTTGGTCAAAATGTGGTTATAGCGATTTTTAAAAAACTTGTCTAAATATTAAAAGCTAACCTTGCTAAAAAAAATTTTTTTCAACTGTGCCTCACCACTTTCAAATACCACGAGCCGCCCCTGCTCAGAACTGCTTTTGGCTTGGCGCCTGAATTGGACTGGTACAAATTGCTATTACGCCAAATACGATAATTGACAGTTTTTGCAACGAAAACACGAAAATCATAATTAAGAACTTACTTCGGTTAAACGTTTTATACAGGGACAGATGAACAGTATATTATAGTGTATGTTATGTTTCGTTTTATTAAAAGCTATAAGCTAAGAAGCTATTATACATGGTGGTAGTTTTCTTAATAAAAAATATTAAATAATTTTAAATTATACCTATCTTCAACCGTTTACGAAATATTAACTTTTAAAACAAAATAAATAAACGGCTAAGTATGAAAAGAATCTATTAATTAAGATGTTGTCCTCCCCCAATTGTTCTGCAGTAGATCAATCGATATAAACATTACTGTTGTACATTTTGGTCTAATTGTGGACAAATTTATCGTATTACTCGTCGAATGGACTTCTTAATTGTATCTATCGAGTTGGATTTAGAATTATAAACTAAACTGACGTAGTCCTACAAAAAAAAAAGTCCAGTGGATTAAGATCGGGCGATCTGGGGGGCCACTCTATTGACCTATCTATCCACCGCCCCGAAAAAATTGTATTTAAGTACTCCCTTAGATGAGCAGCATAATACAGAGGTCGTATAGACTCCCTGACTACTGCAGCATTTTCCAGGCAGAAATTTTTGCAGTGGATAAAGCAGTCAACACCCTGCGGGATCACCCTGGCTTGAAAGCAGCTGCGTCTATAGCAATCTATATAGACAGTCAAGCAGCCATAAAGGCAATTTACTCGAGCAGCACTAAGTCAAAATTAGTAAGGCGCTGTCGCAACAATCTCTGCACATTTGGTGCTCAACATCGAATCACCCTATGTTGGGTTCCTGGACATAGCAAAATACATGACAACGAGACTGCTGATGCGCTCGCCAGGGAGGGTGCAAGCATGTCTGCCGAACTAGCAAAGAATACTGTGGCTAGACCACTGGGATTAGTCAAAGAGGATATAGATCAAATAGCTAAGCAACTTTCACAAACCAGATGGACAGGGCTGGCAACTTGTAGCATCTCCAGGCAATTGTGGCCCCTACTTGACGGCAGGAAAACCGCAGTGCTATTACAACACAGTCGGAAGGACCTAAGAAACATCACTGCCGTAGTCACCGGACATTACCTGTTCGGTAAACACGCTGAGCGTATGCAAATACCAACTAAAGCCTTCTGTAGAAGTTGCGGAGATGAAGAAGAGGAGGAAAGTATTCAGCATTTCTTGTATGAATGCCTCGGCCTCGCTAGAAGAAGGTTCAATGCCCTGGGCGAACCATTCTTTAATGATCTGGAGGAAGTGAGCAGCCTGCAACTGGGTCGACTCACGAAGTTTATTAACAGCAGTGGCTGGTTTGAATGAGCTGTCAAGATTCTTCTACGATCTACGTCACGTCGCGTTAACCATCAGGAAGCTGATGCGGATAGGTTCCACGGAACACGTGTGGTACCACAACGATCATACAGTACTACGTGTGACTGTTTGGTCAATGCCAGAGGTATGTCACTCTAACCTAACCTACATGAGCAGCATCATGCGGCGGAGTATCATCCTGTTGAAATCATAAGATTAAACTTGGTAAATCAGTTTTACGTGCAGTTCACCAATGAAATTGTTTGGCCAATGAGCAGTACGGGCAGTTTCTTCTTTATTATTTTTAAAAATATCTCGTAAGACTAGGTTATCAGGACATGAGAGATTGTTATTTATTTTTTTTAATTTCTCTAATGCAGACTTCAAATTCCAAATTGTTTTCTTCAATGCCCTTATTAATTATGGGCTCTTAAACCGAACAGAAAATACACATCCTTGAACGTTTAGTAATAAATCGCGCCAAATCATATTTTATGGATTAAAAACACTTTGGTTTATAGCAGATAGTTATGTTAAAATACTACGTCCACAAAGGAAAATAAATGCCTACAGTTTAGTCGTGATGTTTCTCACATTCTCACCTAGAATTCCTTACATGCGATGCAATTTATTATGTTTCCTATGCATTTATTATCAATGTTAAAGTAAATATGGATATTATACAAGAGTAATGAAAAGTGGTCATATTAATCAATAGTTACATGAAAAGGAAAGAAAAACACAAAGTCTTCCTTCACAAATTTAATGGAAAGGATTCCAAGTTTTAAGGGTATCTACATGTTTCGAACGTAGAAACGTTCATCTTCAGGAGACAGAAAGTTTTTAAAAAATATGCTGATGGTGTTAGCAAAAGAGAAACTGAAATTCAGAACCTTAATGGAGCTTTATGGATTTAAACTGAAGTTTAGAAGAAACGTGAAATAAAATACTTGATAATGGTAAAGCCATAGAGTGATTAAAACATAGTGAAGGGTTGTAAGCCAACCAAATAAAATAGGAAAGAAGAAAACCTGTCTAGGTGTCGAGGCTTATTTAAAAAAAAATTTTAATTTTTAAAAGGAACTAATGAAACGTATTATAGACATTATGAAGGTGTACACCTTGTGTTGTCATATAATATTGTTGTACAAATAGAATTTTTCTTACAAAATTAAAACCCCCCCTCGTAATGAAAACACAAAAAAATGTATCTATCAAATCCCTTGCGAGTGTGGGAATCATACATTGGAGAAACAAAAAGACATCTTCTCGTACGAGTTAAAGAATCTCTGAAACATACGAAATGAATGAATTATAATTTAGTTTACACTTGAAAACGGTTAAGAGATACTATCTAACCGAAACGTTGCGTTAAGTAACAAGATAAAGACAATGGAAGTCCGAAAAGGTAATTTCTTTAAAAAAATGTCGATTTATCGAAGAAATCACAACGAAATGCCGAAATCAACAAGTACGTTTTAAAATGTATACCTAATATAGTTCAAGAGATCGCGTTTACGATGATTCTAACTGTTTCTTCTGCAACAACCAATTATTGTTTGAAATGAAGATGTTTATCCTCATCACGAAACTTGCTCGTAATCATATAGGAAATGCGATTAACACAAAGCAAAATTCATTCACTCGACAGTCGCATTAACGAGAATCGTTTTTAATGGCAGTGTAAACTGATAATGTGCCATAAATTATTTTAAATGCCACAATAAATTTCGTCCGGCATTATTTCTATGATTCTATGGACCATGAAACTGCGCTATTGTCTGTATGATTGTAGGAGGTGTTAACTAATTCACAACGTGTACCTCATCGAGTAATAAAAATAGCTGGAGGTAATGGATGTACTCTTATCCTGCATAATAAGGAGCCGGAATAGAAACTTAAGTCACAATATTTAAGGCATTGACAATGACCAGGGCCGTTCTTAGGGGTGTGCAGGTTGTGCAGGCACAAAGGCGGCCAAACTAAAGGGCGGCCGCAGGCTGCCAGGTAGAAACTGTAAAACACCCGCAAAATTGAATTTCATACACAAAACGACAAAAAAACTTCTAGTCTATAGTTTTCACATTACAGACAATTTAATTTAATAATTTATTTTAATATTAATTTACCTTCATAAACGAAATGCGATCCGACCAAAGCTTTGACACCTATTTAGAAATTTCAACTACTTTAGCTAAAGAAATTGGTCCGTTTTTCCTCAAGTTCGTATAAGACGAAAAAAGACTCAATTTAGTTATGAAGCTTCAGACGATGTGTTAACTAACGAAAAGGAGACATTTAAAATAAACTTCTATTACACTGTAATAGATAGAGCCCGTATATCATTAGAAGAAAGATTTCAATGTTTATCGCATTGTAACAATTTTTTCAACTTTTTATTGCGCTTTCATGACATGGCGACGATTTGAAACAAAAATGCATTGAGCTTGAATTGGCATTTACACAAGGTGAATCAAAAGATATAATTGGAGAGGAACTTTATTTTGAATTAACAACATTTAAATCTTTAACAGATGTAAAGCAGCCGATCGAGATTTTAAAATTTATTTACACTAATAATTTATTATCGTCATTCCCCAATTTAGTTGTAAGTTTGCGAATATTTTTAACTTTGCCAGTAACAGTTGCATCCGGAGAGCGATTATTTTCAAAATTAAAAATAATAAAAAACTATCTGAGATCTACCATGTCACAGGAACGACTCACAAATTTAGGCATAATATCGATTGAAAATGACATCTGTGAAAAGTTAAATCACTCGCAACTTATTGACGAGTACGCATCTATAAAAGCCAGAAAAATATTTATTTAATAAAGTAGAAAGATATTTCTTTTTTTTTCCTACAGCAACCCAGACTGGGAGTGTGATTATGAGTTTTGTTATTTTGTTTGTTTTACCTTTATATTTTTGTTATAGAGTATTAAGTTTTTATTTACTTTTATTTTGTATTAGAAAAAGAGATTAAAGTTTTGGTTCATATTTTGTTTTATTGGTTGTTAAATATTACTTAATATTTAAATAAATAATACTTTAAAAAATTTAGTTGTTTTAAATATACGGGCCGCCGAGGGGGCGGCTTTTCGATGCTCTGCACAAAGGCGGCAGAGGGGCTAGGAACGGCCCTGACAATGACAATTGGCTATTTATTTAAGTTCGATACGTCAAAAAATGTCACTACTATTCATAAAAAAAAGCGTACAAGAATTAGAATGAGAGGTAAGTTTTATCATATTTGCATAAAACCGGCTTGTCCAAATGATTGTTTATTGGATGTTATCACACTTCATAGATTATCAAAAATGCAAAGCATTGGCGTCGGTGTAATTAATTTTGAAACTGCATGGTGGTAACGTTTAATAAACTTTGACAGAAGAACATAAACATGCTTTTTCAGTTGTCTGAAGTTGAAAAGGCTCAAATTGTATTAAGAATCGAAGATAGATTGTCATTCTGTGATGTAGCGCAGTTGTATAATAGAAATAAAAAACTATATTGAAAATTAGGCAACGCTGTGAACAAGAAGAATCCCTAAAGAGGAAAATTGGTTCAGGTCGTCCGAAACGTTCCAACCCTGAACAGGATGCTGCTTTTTGGTATATTTAAGAAATAATCCATTTGCAACTGCAAGGGATAGGTACTGTTATTGATACAGCATTTCCTGCCTCTCAATCTATCGCCAGAAGGAGAGTCAAGGAATCTGAACTAAAATGTCGCCCAGCTGCGAAAAAAATGTTTCTTGCCATAGACCAGCGACAATCAAGGATTATTTTTGCTTTAAATTATATAATATACCGCAATCCTCGATTTTGGAACAGGGTCCTTTTTACTGATGAAAAGGCGTTCCAGTCGACTTATAACGAACAAATTCGTGTGTACCGTCCAACTTCTAGACATGGGCGTTTCTTTGTAAATGTATGGGCTGGATAGGTGTTCATGGACCTGATGTTTGCTGGCAAATAGAGGGATGATTTAATGCCGAAAATTACATTAACATTTTAGAAAACATATTGTTATCATCTGCTGAGCCAATATATCCCAATAATACTTTCATATTTCAACAAGATAATAATTATCCAGTCCCCACTGCCAATGCTGCAACTCGCTGGTTTCAAACTCATAATGTGGAAGTGCTGCCTTGGGTCGCTTATAGTCCCGATATCAATCCAATTGAAAATATTTGGGGTATAATCGTAAAAAAAATATATAATCGAAATTTTAGGCCATAAAATTCATGGGAAATAATACATGCGTGCTGGGAAGAGCTTGATTCAAATATTGTATCAAATATAATTCAGTCAATTCCAAATAGACTGGCTCAAGTAATAGAAAAACAGGGATATATGACCAAATATTAGATTTTATTTATTCAACGGGGATCAATAGAGTTTCCGCCCAGATCGCCTGATCTACTCATTCGACTTTTTTTACCGAGGCTACATCAAAAATTTGGTTGATAAATCTAAACCTCGATAGAGAGGCACAAGTGTTAGCAAATATATAACAGGAATTTTTAGATGGATTGATCTACCTAGGTACTACAGAACAGTTGGTGGAGGACGTTTTCAACATCTTATAAAATAGTCTTTTGTCATTTATCTATTTCGTTAGAGTTAATATTTTGTAAACGGTTGAAGATAGGTATAGAGCATGATTTATTAAAATGCCTTAATTTTAGAATGTGAAAATGTAAAAATATACAATATGTTTTATTGAAAAAATTAGAGTTGTTACACGTTGCATATTTACCATCTGGTATAATATATTTTTTCTAAAAATAATGCATTTGAAAAAAAAAAATATTTGACGGTATTCTATATAAAAGACTGATCCATATCTTTATCATAAAGCTGTGTATGCAGGTATGTATTTGCTTCAACTAATTTTAAATAGATATTTTCTCAAGGGTACAAAAAATGAATGTAAAATAAGCAATTAGCATACGCACTTATTAAGATGTAAATGAGGGTGATAAGGATGCATAACTGCCAATTAAATTGTAAGAAAATGCATTTAAAACAAATGACTTAATCATTGTTAGCAAGAATGGTTTAATAATGATTTAATGATAATCACCGATGAGTTTAATTTTATTTCTCATGGCTTATAAATTTTATTCAGGGATTGTAGATACAATCATGTAGTTTATATTGTAACAGATATTACTAAAGGGCGACTACGGGTCTACGGAACAGCCAAGTCGTCCGATCAAATTGATTAATAAATTGATTTTTGAGTTCTTTAAGAAAAGCCAGGTACAGTTGACGACAGATAATTTCGTACACTAAGCTGTGACACTGTAAATGCAACTTTTTTACTTTTATTACCTTTGTAACTTGTTAATTGTTATTATGGTATCTGTCAAAGTATTGCCATTATCTTATTTGATTTACAAATGCCTCATTTAAGTATTATTGAAAAAGCAAGAATAATATGTTTAGTAGAAATAGGGTGGTCTTATGGAAAAATAGCTGATCGTTTTAGAGTACCTAGAAATACTGTTCAAGGAATTGTAAAAGAATGGCGTTAACCTCAAACAATTGAAAGGTCTGTTGGGTCTGGTTTAAATAATAGAAAATCATCAAATGAAGAAGACCGAAATTTGGTGGAGTATTTAAGGCAAAATCCATTTGAAACTGCAGTATCCGCTATGCACATAACGGGATTCCCTGCTTCATCTAGAACTGCGCAACGCCGAGTAATACAATGTTCCGAATTAAGAAATCGAGCAGCAGCTGCTGCATGCAAACCGTTTTTAAAAAATAGTGATATAAGGAACAAAGAATTAGAGACACCAGAAAATTATTTTTTTTTTGACAAAATGTTATCTTTTCCGATGAGAAAACTTTTCAGTCTACATATAATGGAAGGATTCGAGTATACCTATAGACCACCAAATTCCCGATATGATGAGTAGTATACTCAAAAAAAGCAAACCAGTGGACGTTTCTCCGTTAATGTGTGGACATGGATAAGTGTTTACGGTGCAGGTGTATGCTGAAATATTGGTGGAATACTAAACAGTAATATATATCTTCAGATTATGGAAAATGTTTTTCTTCCTTCTGCCGCGATAGTTTTTGAAGAAAATAACTTTATATTTCAGCAGGGTAACTGCCCTGTGCATACTGCAAGAAATATGGGAACTGGTTTAGACAAAACAGCGTAACATGTCTGCCTTGGTGCTCATGAAGTCCTGATTTAAATCCAATTGAAAATGTTTGGGGATTGGTGGTAAAACAAAAGGTACAAAATAAATTTTAAACCATAGAATGAAATAAAGTTGTTTGATAAAATAGAAGAAATTTGTAAAGGGCTAACTCCGGATTACACCAGAAGTATTATTTTGTCAAAGCCAAGAAGATTACGATTAGTATTAGGATCCAATGGCGCGGCAATTAAATATTAGTATTTTGTTTGTTGTTTGTTAATAAATTTACCCTTTTTGGCTTTATAAATACTTTTGTAGTTTTCCTGGTATTATTTTATAATTTGCTTATTTCGCGGCTGTAATTTAAACACAAAATATTTAGAAATAACCACTATTACTTATGGTAAAAAATCGTACATACAATAATAGCTAGCTATGTATAATATAATATATATATATAGCTGGTGTTCTATCCAGGTATAAGTAGCAAGGTGAGAAACCCGTTTTAACCAATTTTGTGGTAATTGAGTTATGATGTATGGGTGGAGTGTACGAATTTACATATCATCAACTGTACACTCATAATCTAAAATAAACAAGGGATACAATATTTACCTTAAACCTACCATGGGATATTCTATGTTACACCAGCACTTTTATATTTATTTATTCTAATCAATACCAAATTTCCTGTTACAGGCCTCTACACAAACGAACTTTTCGAAGCACACGAAACAATCCCCGTCAAAGTAGATGACAAAGGTTACCATCTATCCCATAATTTAACCCATCACCACGCCCATCCAGAAGACACGCTGAGACTCAACGTTTCGATTTTCGATGAGGACCACCATCTTATCCTCAAACCGAGCCTGGACTTTTTGGCACCCAACGTCGTTTTCGAATGGAGAACGAAGGAACGTCA
The DNA here is from genome assembly GCA_963969555.1 of Polydrusus pterygomalis. Lineage (NCBI taxonomy): Eukaryota > Metazoa > Arthropoda > Insecta > Coleoptera > Curculionidae > Polydrusus > Polydrusus pterygomalis. The sequence goes on from OZ018383.1 coordinate 18,425,024, forward strand.
TATCAGAAGGAAGCCGAGAGATGGCACCACGCAATGCCACTTTCAAGGAGTTGTACACGGGGACCGTGACAGTAGGGTGGCGTTATCAGTTTGCAATGGATTGGTAAGGATTTTTCGTTTTACTTCAGAGGATACCGCGGTAATGGGGCCACCTCGGGGAACGGGGAATCGCTACCCTTACTACTTCGCGCGCTTGTTCAACTTAGATCATGTTTATTATGCTTGTTTTATTACGACTGATAATAATTTTTCTTATTTTCTTAAAAGTTGCCCCATTGCCCCTTAATATGTTGTCCTCTTGATTTTGGAGGTTCAACAAAACAAAGGTCTTATGTTCTAATAAAGCCGTCACTAAAAATGTTGTGTCTAAATAGGCCATAATAGTTATTTATGTATCAAGGGTACTAAGTTGATGATTATGCCCTGAGGGCGACAGTCTTACAAAGCCGAGGGCCTCTGGCCCGAGGGTTCGTAAGTCGCCTGAGGGTATATATCTATAAGTACCCGTGGTGCATACAAACTTTTATGTCATACCAGTTCGTTTTGAATAATAAATATTTTTATTTTTAATTTAATTTGATTTACCAATTTTTTATATTTACCTACTACATTACCTTAACAGTATTAAAGTGTTTAATGTGTCAAAGTCAAAAATCAAAAATGGAACAAGATGCACACTTAATGCAACACTTAATGCCCGAGCGGGCCATAATGTGTACTTTATGCCCGCACGGGCATAAAGTAATCAATTATGTAGATGGTATCTAAGGTTATGTCATATCAGTTCGTTTTGAATAATAAATATTTTTTTTTAATTTAATTTGATTTACCAATTTTTTATTTTTACCTGCGACATTACCTTGACATTATTAAAATGTTTAATGTGTCCAAGTCAAAAATCAAAAATGGAACAAGATGCACACTTAATGCCCGAGCGGGCCATAATGTGTACTTTATGCCCGCACGGGCATAAAGTAATCGATTATGTAGATGGTATCTAAGGTATAAAAACACAATAATGTACTGGTATGACATAATAGTTATTTATGTATCAAGGGTACTAAGTAGATGATTATGCCCTGAGGGCGACAGTCTTACAAAGCCGAGGGCCTCTGGCCCGAGGGTTCGTAAGTCACCCGAGGGTATATATCTATTAGTACCCGTGGTGCATACAAACTTTTATGTCATACCAGTTCGTTTTGAATAATAAATATTTTTATTTTTAATTTAATTTGATTTACCAATTTTTTATATTTACCTACTACATTACCTTAACAGTATTAAAGTGTTTAATGTGTCAAAGTCAAAAATCAAAAATGGAACAAGATGCACACTTAATGCAACACTTAATGCAACACTTAATGCCCGCGCGGGCCATAATGTGTACTTTATGCCCGCACGGGCATAAAGTAATCGATTATGTAGATGGTATTTAAGGTTTAAAAGCACAATAATGTACTGGTATGACATAAAGTAAAAAAAAGTAAATTATCACGTTTTCAAGAAAAAATGTAAGTACCTAGTTATAATGAGCACAGGTTTTAATCACTTTAATATTAATGAAGTCAGTTATAAGATTTGTTGTTGTGTTTTAAGTTTTCTCTGTGGATTCCATTTTATCTTCTTTGCTACTGTGGATTGTGGGTGTTTAATATTTACGAATTTCTAGTTGTTGTGTAGTTTAGTAAATTGTGTTTGTGCTTTTAGTGACTCGGATTGGAATCGAAGGAAATTTAAAAAATCCTTAGACCGTACATGTTTCGAAGGCATCTTAAGTCTGTTGTTAGCCTTGACATTGTATGCAAATTTTTTATTTTATAACATTTTACTTTTTCTCTTTAAAATTCTCCCATTTTGTCTCTAGCACGTTTCAAAATGAAAACAATTTTCCTAAAAAGCTTTTAAAATCTCGAATTAAAAACCAAAATTTAATTTTTTCACTATATTTAAACTTTTAAAAATATGAATTAAAAAATTTTTCTCTTCTGTTCTACAGGTAAGAAGTGTTTTTACATACATTTAAATTTCACTCACTTTCACTCATTTTCTCCTTTATAAATTATCAAAGTACAATACGTTGTAATCACTCAAAAAATTTTTTTTCAAAACGATATATTATCTTTTAGTTTTTTCAACCACCAAACAATGTCAGGGTTTATCTTCATGTAACCAATTAAAATATACCGCTGAAGATGAAGGTTTTTGCCTTCGAAACATGTACGGTCTAAGGATTTTTTGAATTTCCTTCGATTAAACTGGTGGAGCAGACTGTGTTATTATTTCCCCCATATCGAACTAGGCCTAGGCTACACAAATAAGGAAAAAATACAGACAAATGCACACCAAGACAGATTATCTCGATGCATGTTTTGGTATATTTTAATTGCAGCCCTGCAATCTAATTAGGTTCGCCTATTTTTCGGACAATATACGAGTATTGCTTCAAAAAGTTTAAAAAACACTTTTCTCTATACTTATATTATATAAAAGAACAAAGTAAATATTTAGGTAGTTTATATTAATTCACGGGTCAAGTTCCTGGGCAAAAACTTTTCCAAATTGTTGAACAATAAGTTGTGCTTGAAATGTTTTACACGTACCCAAGCTTTTGCCAAATTGTAAAAATCAATACAAGTAACATACCAACTAATATTTGACTTGAGGTTAGGTACGCGATAACATCAAAGATTGGTTATTTTGCTGGTTTTGTGTGCTTTTTATATTCGATTTTATAAGTTTTATAATTTAATTGACTTGTTCTCTTTCTTTTTATACTAAAAACAGGACGATGGATCATTTTTAAACAAATTTTAGGAACAAACCCTTAAAAACAATTTTCTATCCTCAAAATGTGAGGTTTGCAACTACTAAAAATGCCAGAGATAACTACCTTATTTTCCAACTTAATCAAAAATTGAGAAGCAATTCCAATTTTTTGGCAAGAATTTCGGGCAAATTTTAGCTGTTTACGAGTAAAAATAAATTGATAATGTTGCACTGCGCATGTCTAATCGTGTATAGCTTTGTTTACATGCGCGAGGCCATAAATGTGCCACTTTCGTGATTACTGTTTGCTTATCTAAAGGTAAATATCTATAGTTTTTAGTAAATGCAGTTTGTATTATTTACTAATTAAAGAAAAAGAACGCAAGGAACGATGAACATACAACAAACAAATAATTTAGCTATAATACTTCGTGTCTAATAACGTGAATCACCAAGTATAGGTATCATCTAAAACTAAAAAGCAAAATTGACTGGTTTTTGCATATTTCCTTGGAATTTCCCATGCATGCTATATTTCAGGATTTCAGGTGTCCTTGCTGTAGTATTAAATCGCATTTTTTAAGGAGACAATAATAATTACCTATAAACATGAGTTAAATCATCTCGAACGTAACCTGTAATTTTCTCTTGATTCAATAATAATTAACCGAATAATTTATGCTGGCTGGTAAATAAATAGCAATTAAAATAAGCGAAGGCTTTTAATTTTCAGAAGATACGAATAATGATCGGCAGTATTTAGGAACTGTCGAAGCCATAATTTTTCCTGGTAAGCCAGTTCGATGATTTATACCGTGCGAGCAAAAATTATTTGCATCAAAGAGGGCCTTCCGTTTGCAACAAGTTCTTCTGTTCTTACAGATGGTCTTCCTGCTCCTTTTTTGTGTTGTATAGAACATGTTTCCCTAACTAAACTCAGCCACGGTTATTTTCAGGCAATGATAAAAATCCCCAGCAATAAAAGCAACGTTAGGAAAATCGTCCATGCACAATCACGGATTGATTGTATTGCCACTCACCATTTACTCTAACCCCGTTTCGAAAATACGCTTCAACCATGAATGTTTTGTGCTGTTCCGTAAAGCCCATTGTGTGAATTGTTCAAGAAATTGGAAAAATGAGCGATGAATCAAATTACTTGTAACGACTGTCAAAGATAACGGAATGACTGATTGATTGTTAATTTAGGTAGTTACTGACACCCAACACGTACTAAGCTCTACGGCTAAACATTACGTCCTTAGATGCAAGGCCCTCTTTGATGCAAATACGTTTTGCTCGCACGGTATATTGAGTGTAAGCGTTACTATATATTCCTTTGGAATCCATCGTATTCCCTTTATATAAAACAAGAGGGTTACTTAATGAGATATGTAATTTGTGATTTACCGAAGGTGCTTCAGTAAATGCCACTCTTGGCAATAATGCTCGATGTAAGTGCTGCTTCTTTTGAATAATAATGACCCTCGTACACAGAAATGAGATACGATAAAGCCGGGAATACGTAACGGATGGGTACAATGAAATGACCCTCTTAAGGGGACTATTGTCATGGCATGAGAACATGGTTTATTGGAAACGGAAAATATTTCCCGTGCTTTCTACCTGGGAGTATTATCACTGAAGGGTTTGAAGCATGTAGAGAGTTATTGGCTCTACTCCGAGGTATTTTTATATATTGCTATACAATTATTGTTAAAGGGCTGGAATGTAGTATATTGAAGTTCGAAATATACAGGGTGTTTCAATAAAAACTCCCAGGCCAATTATTTCGAAAACTAGATGATAGATGATAGGTTAAAAGTGAGTGGGTTACAGCTAACCCTTCACTGCGACCATGCGGTCTATTGTGGCTCACATCTTGTTTATATTTCCCCCAATAGGTCTAACTTTTGGATGAAGTTAATGATGGTATTGGGGGGAGACATTTTTCATGTCATCCGGCAGCAGTCACCTCACCAAATAAATCTGATTCTTCCGGCCGCTGGGCAGGCGCACATTACGTGTTCTGCTGTTTCTGCATCTTCCATGCAAAGCCGGCACTCATCAGTTGTGGCTATTCCAATTTTATACATATGGTGTCGCAGTCTGCAGTGGCCGGTGTACAATCCCACTAGTGCTTTAAGGCATGACCTGTTGGGCACTAGTAGCTTGTCAGTTAGCTGTTGGTTTATATGACTGTTTATAAATTCTTTTGAGTGTGTCAGATCTGGTATAGATTTGACCAGTGTCTTTCCCATTTGCTTTTTGCTTCAGCTAGTATTGTTTTTCTGGCCGTAGCATGAGATATACTTATTACCGGCTCGGGTCCTGCGAATTCTAGTGCTGCACCTCTCTTGGCGAGCTTGTCGGCAGCCTCATTACCCTCTAGACCCATGTGTCCCGGTATCCATATTAAGGTTATTTTGTTGTTCAGACTTAGTTCGGATAGTGTTTCGTGACAGCTCCACACTGTTTTTGAGGTACACCATTTCGATTCAGGAGCTTTTAATGCAGCTTGACTGTAGGAGAATATCTTGATTGACCTATATGCATACCGTCGATCCATCAGCAGTTTTGCAAACATTTCAATTGCATAAACCTGCTTGAAATGTTTTTATTTTGCGACAGGCTTAGAGAGCTTCACCGGGCAACGGCATGACAGTTTGTAGTTGGTGAATTCACTATTTGTCAAAATGAGAAATCTTAGCGAGATAGAAGTCGCTCGTGCTATATATATATAGCTTTAATTGAAAATGGTGTAAAAATTCGACAAGTAGCAAGAAATGTTAATCGCAATCCGTCAGTCATCAAACGTGTGTATGATCGCTATAGAGAGACTGGACGATATAAAAGACGATTGGCCAGCGATAAGCCCTAACCCTAATCCAATTGAACACTTATGGGATATATTGGACAGACGTATTCGACGTCGTCCAAATCCACCTCAAATCCTTCAGGAACTAACAGAAGCCCTAGTCGAAGAGTGGGACAGTATTACCACAGGAAGACGTTCGAAGGCTCGTGAGAAGTATGCCAGGAAGATGCCAAGAAGTAATTCGTGCTGCTGAAGGGCACACACACATTGGTTTACAGATGATGATGAGATTGGGACTGTAAGGTTCCTGGGGGTGAATCTGGATCCCAGACTGCGCTGGAGCTCTCATACGGACTCCTTGATGCGCCGGCTGGCCTCGAGTGTATTCCTTTTGCGTAGACTCTCTGAATGTGTTTCCCGGTCCACTCTTAGGCATGCCTATTTTGCAGTTTGCCAGACCCATATCAACTATGCAATCTTAGCCTGGGGACATAGTTCGGGTGCGAAGGATGTCTTTCGGATGCAGAGGAGGGCGATAAGAACAGTTGCTGGGTTATCATATCGAGAGGAGTGTCGTCCTGCTTTCAGGTCGCTTGGCGTCTTAACGCTACCCTCACTTTTTATCCTGGAGAGTCCTGTGTTTGTCAGGACCCATCTTGGTCAATATCAGACTCATGCTGACCTACACTCGTATGGTACTCGTGGTAGAGGTAATTTGGTGCCCTCCTACAGGCGACTCTTGAGGTCTCAGAACGGTCCGGGTAGTCTCGGCATTCGCTTTTTTAATAAACTTCCTATTGCTATTAGGACTTTAACAATAAAATCATTCAAAGGAGAGATTAAAACTTTTCTCATTAGTCGGGCATTTTTTGATGTGGCTGAATTCTTAAATTTTAATTGTGACATTACCCAGTTTTAGGTCATTAAATTTGTCATTAAATGTTTGTATGTTCTTCTCTTTTTTTTTAACAAGTGTATAGTTTCATGATTTAGCATTGGGTGATTGTACTTATTTTACTTATGTTTAGCTTAGGTTTACTTTTATCGTTTTAATTTGTACTGTTGTGTCTTTAATCTAAAATTTTACGAATAATATCAAATTAAATTATAGGTTTTATTATATTATGACGTATGTAAGCACAGTTTGTGTATTAACATAAATAAAGGAATTTGAATTTGAATTTGAGATAGCGAATCATTGCCATTAAAAAATCTTTCCTTTTCATTTTGTAATTCGCACTTTTTTTTTTAATTGTTAATCTTAGTTTACGAATAAAGGAATAGTTCTATTAATCAATTTATTAGAAGAAAATATGTGTCTTTCAGAATATAAATGTTCATCTGTATATACTATGGAGAACTAGAGGGTAGGAGGCCGATCGACAATGGCAGCATTTTCAAATTTTTTCCCGGTTTTTTGGTTAGTTCGCTATTGGCCGATAGATGCTCTCGCGTAGCATGTGGGCTGGTGTCGTCTTCTTCTTCTTCGTTTTTTACTTTTACTTTTGACAAATTGACATTTTATTTTCGAAAGAACAAATGACGTTTGAAGACAAGACGAGACAAATAACGTTGTATTGTAATTGATTTCCATATTTATAATGAATAATGGTACAATTTATAAAAGTAGAGTTTGCTTTGTGTCGGGGTGTAAGACAGGATCTTTCTCAGAGAGGAAACGCAGCCAAATAAGTCTTTCTAGCTCCAAAGGTATAGCTAGAATGTTTAATACCCTGTATTTTAAAAATCAAGCATCGTTGGAACTTTATACAGGCCGAGTTTACTAATAAGTATAACAATGTAAGTGTAAATTCATATAAAAGTCCTTATTTGTTCCTTAAAGAACTAATTTAAATAAAAATAGTTATCGCGTCCATAAGAAACCATTTATTTGATAGCCCACTTCGAACACGAGCGCCATCTTACGGCGACTCGTAAAGCTGAATTACCGATGCTAATTTGGGACCGAATCCAATGCATTGCGATCGGCCTCCTACCTCAAGTCCTCCATAGTATATACCTATCACTTAATAAATTACAGGGGTATCCAAAAATGTTCCTATATGTGTTTTGAGCAGTGTATTTAGAAAAAATCCTACTCAACTCCAAGATGTTGACTATACTTTATAGGACACACTGTATATACCTAATTATTTATAATTCCGCATATCGTTATTGATTTTGGTTTAAACACTTTGACAACAGTTTACGGTTAAAAAATTATAATTATTTATTTTTCAGGCAGGTGTAATTCAAACCAAACAAGGCAAATTCTTCGTTGAACCTGCTTATCATCCAGAAAATACAATTCTGCCAGGTCATAAACATCTAATATACAAGCGATCTGCCGTTATAAATAGCACGCCAAACCACACAACGAGCAAGAAGCAAAAGAAAAAGAAAAGAAAAAAGTATCACAATCAGTCCAATTGTGGAACAAGAAATCCTGTAAAGTGGACTTTGTAAGTTGAAATCCTTCCACAGTTGTATTTATAAAAAAACCGTACACGAATTAGAATGAGAGGAAACCTTAACCATATTTGCGTAAAACCGGCTTTTCGCATGTTAAAGGTTATGAAAAAACCAAAGCATTGGCGTTGGGTTAGTTCAATAGAATAATAAAAATTAATTTTTTTATTTTATAATATATCTTATCAGTTTCATAAAAATTACAATAGAAACAAAAAACGTTTAACAAGAATAAATAAAATCTAATATTTGGTCATATATCCATGTTTTTCTATTACTTGAGCCAGTCTATTCGGAATTGACTGAATTATATTTGATACAATATTTAAATCAAGCCCTTCCCAGCATGCATGTATTATTTCCCATCAATCTTCGGAATTTTGTGGCCTAAAATTTCGATTATATATTTTTTTTTACGATTATAACTAACCCAAATATTTTCAATTGAATTGATATCGGGACTATAAGCGACCCACGGCAGCACTTCCACATTATGGGTTTGAAACCAGTGGGTTACAGCATTGGCAGTATGGACTGGACAATTATCTTGTTGAAATATGAAAGTATTATTGGGATATATTTGCTCAGCAGATGGTAACAATATGTTTTCTAAAATGTTAATGTAATTTCCGTCATTAAATCTTCCCTCTATTCGCCAGCAAACACCAGGTCCATGAACACTTATCCAGCCTATGGAGGGCTTTAGGTTAGGAGTCCGATCGCAATACATTGGTTTCGGGCAAAGTTTTGGATCGGTAAAGCAGCTTTAAAAATGGCCGTCAGGGGCGCATGTGTTCCTTTAAATCTGTAAAATGCATGGGTTCTTATGGGATAATCAACTGTTTTATTGAATTTAGTTAACTAAAACCCTCTACAGGCTGAGATATGTATATACTATATCTAATAAAGCTTATTTTATTAATTATTGGATAAAAATACCGCTGACGTTTATCAAAACCTGTAAAAAGTCAAACACTTGACGATCACTGCGCCGCGACCGGGAAACAGCGAACTAACTACTAAACAGGGACGTAAATTTAAAGAACAGCCATTTTCCTCCTTCCTAAAGCCCTCCATAATCCAGCCCCATACATTTACAGAGAAACGTTCATGTCTAGGTTAGTATATCGCTCTTCAAACCTGGTATTGTTTGGACGGTACACACGAATTTGTCCGTTATAAGTCGACTGGAACGTCTTTCATCAGTAAAAATTACCCTGTTCCAAAATTTATAATTGCGGTATATTATTATATAATTTAAAGCAAAAATAATCCATGATTGTCGCTGTTTTTCGTTAAGAAACATTTTTTCGCAGCTGGGCGACATTTTAGTTCAGACTCTCCTGCTGGCGGTAGGTTGAGAGGCAGGAAATGCTGTATCAATAACAGTATCCCTTTCAGTTGCAAATTGATTATTCCTTAAATATCCCAAAAAGCAGCCTCCCGTTCAGGGTTGGAACGACCTGAACCAAGTTTTTTCTTTAGGACTTCTGTCAAAGTTTATCAAACGCTACCACCATGCAGTTTCAATATTAATTATACCGACGCCAATGCTTTGCATTTTTGATCATCTAGGACGTGGATAACTTCCAATAAACAATCATTTAGACAAGCCGGTTTTACGCAAATATGACAAAGCTTACCTCTCATTCTAATTCTTGTGCGCTTTTTTTTTTATAAATACAACAGAACTGTACAAGAAAATAATAAATTATTGTAATTTAATTTCATATTTTTTTAAGGCTGGAGTGGCAAAAAAAATTAGGCAAAGTTAAAGTCCAAGAGAAGAAGCACAAGCACACAAAAGTTCAAAATAAAGTAAAAATTCCCAACGTGAAACAGTCGCAAATGAAGAAATTAAAATATAAACACGTCAATTCTGTACGGGAAAAACGATCTGTCAGTCAACCGCAATATGTTGAAACATTATTGGTTGCCGATGGTAGTATGGTAGAGTTCCATCAAGATGGTGATATCGAGACGTACATACTGACATTAATGAATATGGTAAACTATTTGTTTTAAATTCAGTGGCGGCTCGTGACTAGCGAGTCAGGGGGGCGCTGGCTTTATATAAAAAAATTTAAAATGTCTATTATTTTCAAAAGAACGTGTCTGTTTTTTCTAACTTTCTCGTTGTGAATTTTAATTTCATCAGCATAAGCACTACTTAAACAAGTTAAAATATTAGTTTGTCCTAACATCTCAACACTTACCACATTATGACGATGTTTTGCACTATATTCATGTTTTTTTATGAAAGATGTTTTAAGTCCTGCACCCCATTTATAGTACAATTATCATCCCCGTCAAAATGAAGACACACGAATCAAAAAAAAAAGAATTTTTGTCCTCACAACCGCATATCCAGGATTTTTTATTATATATTTCTTTGTCAAACTTACGCGTAAACTGCGCCTTACTTTTACATTTTGATTGCACTTGTAGTATGTTCAATTTCTAGTGGCCGCCCTGCATTTTTTATATCAAGTTTTTCACTTAAGCTCAGAGAACTAAACACGAGCTTCTGTAAATCACTGACCTTCATATTACACGACATTTTCCAACTTTCTAACGTAACTAATAAATCAAATCAAAACAAATAAACAAAACATTAGCGGCATCGACAGGTCGCCTCGTCGGAGTGCATAATCATAATATATCGATTATTCTACCGTGGCATCGCAAACAGCTGTTGTTGGCGCGGAAAATTGGAGCTCATCCGTGACCGCTCGTTGTGCGATGTGTAGGTGACGTCACGCCTCTGTCGTCATGGCAACTCATCGAGAAGCCGCGTTGAATCGGGACGGATAATCGGTCGCCCGCCCGCGCTTAGTATAACATTAGCCGCGTTCGGCAATTACATCTGCGATGTGATGGATATTTTGTCACGTAACCTCGGATCGGTCGGAGAATTTTGTGACAAACGAACGGTACCTAACAGCTGACCTCTTTCAAAGTCAAAAATGTAATATTTGTTTTGATCTAAGAAACCTAACCTGTTTTCCCTTTTTGTAAAGTTACTAAAAATGAGTATTCCTAGCGTTGTATTGGCCTTAATTGAAGGAGGCTATCAACTAATGTTTGAAGACGATAATGAGGAAGACGTCAAGATTTTGGAAAAGGTAGACGGTTTTGACGAAGAAATGGTACCCCGATTTGCACATCACCAGTTCAGACATTACTTTAGATTGTCCCCAACTACCTTTGAAGACTTGATTAATAAATTAAATGCAGTTTCAGAGGGAAGATTGATAGCTGTAGGTGCTGACCATCCGGAAATGTTATTGGATAAACAGACCATGATAGCAATCTGGTGTTTATCAAATATGGAAAGTTTTAGGTAAAACCCACCAGAGTTTATGCCTTCCTTAGCCTTGCCTAATGTGTATTTTCAATTTAGATCAGTCGCTGATCGATTTGGAATAACCAAGTCAACCTGCTGGGACGTCTTATATAGAACATGTAGAATATTTTTGTGTATTTCTGGTCAAATAAACATGGTATAGCGTTTTTGTTCTTCCACATCATATAGTTCCACTTCCTGCATATTATTTTCAGTCAAATCATAGAAAAATAAAGGCTTTTTTCAATCAAACTACCAAAATTTTAAACCTAAATATAAACATCAAACTTAACCTCACAAATTCAGCTGAGATTAATCGCTTTCCTCGGTCAAAATACTCCGAGCAAAAAGATTATCCTCGGAGCGCTCCGATTTTAATTGCCGAACTGTTGAGATTTATTTCCCCTTCATTTAGATGTCATAAACGAACGATTTAGATCAATCCAAGCGGTCTGAGTTACGTCTGAGGTAATTGCCGAACGCGGCTAATGAGAGCGCGCAACTCGCTTGTCTATGAGTATAACTGCCCGTTGGAATAGGGCTATGTTTGGTTTGAATTTATGCCAGCGCTTAGTATAACATACCCGCTGGAACAGGGATATGTTTGGTTTGAATTATTTTAATGGATTGCTTACATAGATTGCTTAATTGGTTTTTTATGTAAAGTATTTTTGGATTCTGTTTCAAAAAATTGCAGGGAGGGCGGCGCCCCAGAGCCCTTTATTAACGAGCCGCCACTGTTTAACTTAATGTATTCGTCAGTTTAATTAATTTCTCAGGATAGAGATGGATTCTAGAGCAGAAATATCTTCAAAATACTAAATTTGTAAGGTTAAAAAATGCCTATTTAAATAAGTACAATGGAAAAATATGTGCACCAATTTCCCTGTACCTGAGAAGCATATTTTCAAAGTATATCGACCCCTTCTTGTCACCTATACTAAAAAACTATGACTGTATAAGGTTTTTAGCTTTTAGCTGAGCTTTTATTTCACTTTTAGTGGTGTCAAAGGCACCGTTGTACACCCAAACGCTTTTAGGACCCTCACGGGTCATCGAAAACCTATTTTACTTGGTGTTAACCTTTTGGCTTTGTAAAACGGATAAGCGAATTTTATTTTTAAGTGTACCCTTCGCAGTCGGTATCGATTTGATTCCGAGGAAAATGAAAAAAAAAAAAATTTTTGAAGAGATTAGATTCGAATTTTTAAATATTTCAAATCAAGTGGTGTTTGTTCGGGTTTGTTAATAATTATTTAATAAATAATGCTGCTAATAACACTCAATCTTCAACTGGGGAAGTGTATCATATATTAAATAAATACAGGAATGAAAGGAGGGTATCTGCCGGTGGGGAATTTGTTTTTAATAATGTATCACCTGACGATGTCTTAAGTATTCTTGGTTCAATAAAAAGTAATGCTAAGGGTGTTGATAACCATAATTTAAAAATGCTTACTTGTCTTTTTCCTTATCTAACTAAATACTTAACCTACATTGTAAACACATGCCTTACTACAGGTGCTTTTCCCGATGCATGGAAATGTGCAAACATAATTCCCGTCCCAAAGAATAATCATCCTACTGAGTTAGGTCATTTTAGGCCAATAAGTATCCTGCCTACGATATCCAAGGTGTTAGAGAAAATTGTCGCTCAACAACTAAATGTTTATTTAAATAGTCAACAAATCTTACCAATGGTTCAGTCAGGATGCAGACCTCTACACAGTACCTGCACTGCTCTACTTAAAGTATCAGATGACATTTTTACGGCTTCTGACAAAGGGTTGAACACTTGTCTGGTATTGCTTGATTTCAGTAAAGCCTTTGATACCTTGAACCATAACTTACTTTGTGATAAATTGTATTACTTTGGGTTTTCACCGACGGCAGTGACATTTTTTAGGAATTATTTGACTGGAAGACAGCAAAGAGTTGTATGCAATGGAATAAACTCAGAATTTTTACTTATTACTCAGGGGGTTCCTCAGGGTAGTATTCTTGGCCCTATCTTGTATTTGATTTATACTTCTGATTTTTATACTTTTCTAAAGCATTGCATTCTTCAATTGTATGCTGATGATTCTCAGATCTACTTGTCATTTTTCCTTAAAGATTTCCTCACAGCGGCATTAAAATTAAATGAAGATCTTGACATTATTGTTAGAGTAGAGAGTAGGAATTCCCACTGGCTAAACCTGGATGAACGGTTTAAAGTACATATGGCCTGTTTGGTTTATAAAATTAATAAGACTAAATCTCCTCCTTACCTATATCAAAAACTCTTTAAAGGAACGGACATACATATATAACCGTCCAACAAGATCATCATCTCTTTACAGTATTCCCAGGCACTCCTTGTTTCGGCGATCATTTTCTTATAATGCGGCAAAAATTTATAATAATATCCCGGAGGTTATTAAGAGTTCCCCAAGTTTTCAAGCTTTTAAAGGTAAGGTGGGTAAGTTTGTTCTGGGAGAGCGTGTGAGATTTTGTAACTACGTCATTGTGTAACTTGATATGGCGATTCATTTATTTCTGATTTCCTATTTTCTAATTGTTTACTTTATTACTTAGTACCTATATATCTTAGGTTAGCAGTTATTGAATTATTATTTTATTTTATACCTGATGGTTGCGTGGAAGAGCATTTATTTGAACGTCGCCATCACTTATCATTTAGATTTTCTTTTATAAATTTCTTGAATATTAAATAAAGACATTTTTTATTGTATTGTATTGTATTGTATTGTTTGCAAATAATAGGGTTTTCCAAAAATATTTTCTACAATTTTTTTTAGTTTCTAATAGAAAATGTAATTTTGTAAAATTTCGTCATTTGGACACATCATGACACAAATGCGCATAAGTACAGTTTATCTATACTAGTCGTGCACTGAGAGAAAAATTTATTAGCCATAGCTAGAAATCCATCAGTATAGTAGCAAAAAATCTGCATTAAATAGGCACCAAAAAAACAACTTTGTTGTAGCTACTAGGTTTATTTTTCTGAAATGCATTTTTAACATCAATATGGTGCTCTTTTAAATATTATTTTTTCGCTGCTAAAAGACTACTCTATAATGATCTTTTATTTATAAAAAAATTTAATTTTGTGATTTGCGGTCATCTAGTTAAAAAAGCATTGCTTTTTAATTATTCTAAAAATTGTGCCAGCTATAAAAAAAATTATTTTTATTATTGATAGTCTACCTAGAAACTACTAAATTACCTTTTTCTAAGCTCCCTATTTTTAGGATTGGCTCTTAGTGACGTATTCAAAATTTTATTTAATTTTTTATTAGATTTCTTTACTTTTCTTTAGCCAAATTAAATCTCTGTAGTGACAGTGACGTTTTGAGCCAGTTACCTAGCTATAGGTATCTAGTTTTAAAGAATAAAAGGAAAAATTTAATGACCTTATTTTATATATATATAATACTTTTTAATCTATAGGTATTTTGTCCCAGAGTATCACCAGTGATGTTTATTTTGAGAAAATACAGTAAGGAAATCACAATAAAAAATAAAACGGTGTAGAATTTCTTACCTAAACACAAAAATTAACGACAATGTTTTTTTATATGAAAACATTTATTTCTACAACCATGTTAAACCAAATACTAATATACCCAAACTTAAATTGAGCTTTTCCTCTACGAATAATATTTCTCTTTTTCATTTATGTAATTTAAATTTCACCGCCATACTACCTGTCAGTAACGCTGTCAATCAATCCATTTTATTCACTTTAGTCCCAGCACGTGGACGTGAACAATCTCTTTGACCTCTAAGTTTTTTAAAATGTGCAACTTTCTAATTAATTTTATCGAATTTAAAAAGCTTTAAACCTCAGTACCCCACAAAACACTTTGCTGAATGTAATTTTCGTAAGTAACTACTTACTTTTTATCCAAAAAATATTTCAAAAAGTGTTTTATTTTATTATTATATTATTACGATTTCTATTTTTTACAGATTGGTACTATGATAATTACTACCAATTTTACCCTCTCAATGTCTTTTTGACAAATACCTAAAAATGTTTTGTAAAAAAAATTAAATAATCTTTGACACTTTCTTTTTAGAAAGGTTTTTTCTTCTTCCCCAGTTTATTTGGTCGGTTTAGACCCCATTTGCTGACTTTTTACATACTCAGAATGTTTTAATTTTTATTAATTTCTCCATATTATGTCTCTTTTAAACGTCTTTTTTTAATTCCATAAAAGCTCCATTAAGGTCCTTCACCATTTTCTCTTCTGCTAAAATAATCAGCACTATATAAATATATTATTTCTGTCTCCTGATGATGAACGTTTCTACGTTCGAAACATGTAGGTACCCTTAATAAATTTTATTCTATTAAATTTTGTGGTAGAAGAATTTTAGCTTTTTCTTTCTTTCCCGAATAATAATAGTTTTTATTATAAAGTATGTTAATAACAACAGAGGATCACTTTTATGGTTAAGGGGAAAATAAACACAAATTAACCTTGAATATAAGGACACATCTACACAACACTTACATCACATCACAACACAAAATTAGGTTTGCAGTCATGCACCTCGCAGTTGTACTAAAAGTACACCATACCATCAGCCATCAATCACCCACCAACAACGGCAATTAAATGATATGTTTTGAATTACTCCGTTCAACGTAAACCACGCGGAGCAACGATAGATCATCGCTTTAAGTTAGTTCGTCCCTCTCTGTTCCGGTGTAGTAAGGAATAGACTAAATAGCGCTCGCTGAAAGTCACCTAAACGATTCCTTCATATTTTAAAAAAGGAACCATTTAGTTCCTAACAAGTATATTTCAGTTATAAAAAGAGGGATTATTTTTTCTTGTGATAATTAGATAATCATGTAGGAATTAAAAAATCAACTATTAAAAATATTTTTTTCGGTACATATTATTTTTATGGTTAAACGGTATTTTGTTACCGGAAAAAGTCAAAAGGAGTAAGATACGATAGAATTTTTAATTTTTATCATTCTATTCTCAATACTGAAACATCTCTTACATTTCGCCATCTTATAAAATACTATAAGTGGGATATCTAACAATTCGTTGGCGCATTTCTGTCAACATTCAGGCCGCTATATCAACATAAATATATTTACAGGTTTCTTCTTTTTACCAAGATCCAACCATTGGTAACTACATTAACGTAGTTGTAGTTAAAATAATACTTTTGGATGACTCATCTGATGAACCAGAGTTTAAAGCGTCCATCAATGCTGATATAACTTTGAAGAGCTTTTGCAAATGGCAAAAGGATTTGAATCCAAAGGAAGATTCTCATCCCCATCACCATGATGTTGCTATATTAATAACCAGGTAAAAATAAACCATTTAAAGTATTTTTCACAATAAATGGTTGACTCCGTTTAACTACCTGGGCTGTTTTGCAAGAGCTCGGCCATAAAAATGCAAATAAACTGTCGGTCAGTGTCGGATTATAATTTGCAATTATAGCAGGTAATATTTAACTATCTTGTGCTTGCGATAATATCTCATCTTTCAGTCTTTGTGTTGAATTAAATATCTAAAGTCCTACCCTCTGTAGTGTATTTGCTTGTTGATTGTGTATAACAATGGCATTAAACCGGTAGTTTTATTGCAGTCAATACCATTTAGGGTGAAAAATCCTTTACATAATAATTTACGAGATATTTAAAATTTTGTAATTTGGTTTTAAAACGAAAAAGTTATTTGGCATTTCTAATTTCAAATTTATAATTTTTATATTATTTGTTGTAGTGAATATGTTTTTTTATTATTATTCTATATTATTATGCAATGACAATGGTTGAAATATACTGGTGGCCAAATAAGAATTTAGGCCGGTCATAACTCTGGAACCGTTTATTAATTTCAAGTTCCTAAATTTGCCTCTAGAGGGCGGCTAACCTATGACTAAGAAGATTATCGGTTTTTGATCGATAATGTGTCAAATAAAGTTACATCAAAAATTAAATATTTTATTCTATGAAATGTACTTACGGTACAACTTTGATTTAATACGTTTTGCTTTAACTTGCAAAACAGACTGAGGATAGGTAATATTTTATTGTTTGCTTTTTTCAGAAAGGACATTTGCGCAAGACAAGACACGCCCTGCGGCACCTTGGGCGTGGCCCATATTGGTGGTATGTGCAAGATATCAAGAAGTTGCAGTGTAAATGAGGACAACGGCATTACTGCGGCCCATACCATTGCCCATGAGATGGGACACAAGTAAGTACATTATTCAAATACATTTATTTCCATACTAGGGCGGGTTCAAATAGTTTTACACCCGAATGCATTGGCTTGTGTTATGCACCGTCGAAATATAGCGTCAATAACCTAGATTAACCTACAATCCAATGAAATTCAATTCAGATTTACCAACTACTAATCTAGATAAAACTGATAACGGTGTATTTGGACCATAGACACACAACTACAGTAAAATGTTAAGAATGCACCTTACTGGTTTAATTGAGATGACATTGCTGATCTGGATTTGGTTTGTGTTTTGCACCCTCGAAAGATAGCATCAATAATTTAGATTAATAATAATAATAATAATAATAATAATAATAATAATAATAATAATAATAATAATAATAATAATAATAATAATAATAATAATAATAATAATAATAATAATAATAATAAAAATAATAATAATAATAATAATAATAATAATAATAATAATAATTATAATAATAATTATAATAATAATTATAATAATAATTATAATAATAATAATAATAATTGGATACCGCTTATCTAAAAGGAACCAAGCGCCAAAATAGCTAAAATGACCTAATAGAACCAAGCGACTTAATTATCGGTTGTCTACCTTCAGTAAAATATTCATACGGAATCAATTACCGTGGCGCCATCTATGAGCCAATGAACCAAGCGCCTCTCGCTTTAAAATGCATTTCTAATTTATCTGAACGGATCCAAGCGACTTGGTTCTACACTCCCGTGCAGAGAAAACGGGCACTCTAAAATTTTGATTAGGTTTCAGCCTTGATAACTTTTTTATTTTTCATCCGATTTTAGTAATTTTTATAGAATTGCAGATACAACTGTCAGCTTTAACGTGTATTATACTAATCTTAAGTAACTTTGGTTATTTCACATATTATACAAGGATAGTCGAAATGCTGTTTTTTTCTCTAATTTCAAAACGCCCTGTGGAATAGTTAAGTAACAAAATTGTTTTAAATTACCAATTTTAATGTAGAGTCATATATTCTTTACATTTTATTTTTTGGTTTATGTCAATACATGCATTCAGTCTCACACAATTTAAATTTAAATAAAATAATTTAAATTTTTACATAATTTCTTTATTGTTAAAACGAAAACAAACTTACACTACTACTACAAATTAATTAAGTATGCGTCAATACTTTGTATTGCCTCCTCTAGCGCTAATTACTGCCTGTACACGTTGGTTCATACCATCAATAAGCCCGCGAATATCGTCTTGCGGAATACTCCCCCATTCCTCCTCAAGTGCCGCACGAAGCTCGTTTAATGTCGTTGGTACCACTAATCTACTTCTAACGCGTCTTCCGAGCATGTCCCACACATGCTCTATAGGGTTTAAATCTGGAGAACATGCTGGCCAGTTCATTTTCTCAATCCCAACTTCTACCAAATGTTGAGTGACGCACATTGCAGAATGTGGTCGGGCATTATATTGCATCAAGATAAAATCATCGCCGATAAATGGAGCAAAAGGAACTACATGATTCTCGATAACCTCCTCAATATACCTCTGTGCGGTCAGCGATCCTCTATCAATAAATACTAACTCAGTGCAGGCCTCCCGTGATATTCCTGCCCAAACCATCACTGAACCTCCTCCATAACTAAGCCGGGGGCTGAACGAACATTCAGCAAATCTTTCGTTCATTCGTCTTCACACTCGCTCTCGTCCATCTGGTGAGTTTAGGCAAAGTCTAGAATTATCGGTAAAAAGTACACTGTTCCATTGTGCCAAATTCCAATTTACATGTTCACGAGCAAATTGTAATCTTGCTACTCTATGACGTTGGAGTAATCTAGGGCCTGTTGCTGGTCGGCAAGAATTCAAACCTACATCCTTTAATCTTCGACGAACGGTCCAAGAACTGATACTTTTACCTCGAACTTCTCTAAGATGATTTTTCGCCTGTACTGAAGTCAATCGGCAATTTCGAAGGGTTTTAAGAACAAGTACCACTACCTGCCCTTCGTGAATTGCTGTCTGTATCCCTAAAGCGTTTAACTACTCTTTCGATGGTGGAGCGGCTGGTATTAAGTACTCTGGCTATATACCCATAATTTTGCCCGTCCTCCACTAAAGCTACAGCTTTTGCACAATTTTCAGCATTTAAGACCATTGCCAATACACAAATTTACTGCCAAACAAACAATAAGGTGTCAAACAACAAAGGACATAGCCACCTTGTAAAAAAAATTCTGAATTTATATTGGAATAGAAATTATGTAAAATTTTAAATTATTTTATTTAAATTTAAATTGTGTGAGACTGAATGCATGTATTGACATAAACCAAAAAAAAAAATGTAAAGAATAGATGACTCTACATTAAAATTGGTAATTTAAAATAATTTTGTTACTTAACTATTCCACAGGGCGTTTTGAAATTAGAGAAAAAAACAGCATTTCGATTATCCTTGTATAATATGTGAAATAACCAAAGTTACTTAAGATTAGTAAAATACACGTTAAAGCTGAGAATTGTATGTGCAATTCTATAAAAAAAATCACTAAAATCGGATGAAAAAGAAAAAAGTTATCAAGGCTAAAACCTAATCAAAATTTTGGAGTGCCCGTTTTCTCTGCACGGGAGTGTATTTAGATAAACTAAAATTGTTTGATGGCGCTTGGTTCTACCCCTTTTGCCTAGGCGTAATCTAACCTAAACTAATAGATTTATTAGATATTTGGGAAGTTCTGTGTTGTGCGCTAGGAGTATTTCCGTTTTATAGTGTAATATACGAATCAAAATGTCTAAAAAGGCCCTTACAAGAACGGAAAAATTGGTGGAATTAGTCCAGAAAAGATTTCAAGACAGTGATTTGGTAAGTACTTGCTGATTATTATTATATTATATGCGGGAAAATTAAAAACATTGTATCCAGCAGGAAAGCCGATCTCTCAAAAAAAGGCGGCTGATATCCAAAGTCTAATGTCTTTAGTTCCTGAGGAGTGTAAACAATTTTATAACACCAATATAGAAACAGCCAAATTTCAAGAAGACTTGGAAGGTTTTGGACCTGGCATTGATTTTGAAGTAGAAGAAAACTAAAATATCTTCAAATTAATTTTTCATAATAAAATTATGCTTTTTATAAAATAAATATGCTTTCTGTTTGATTTAAGTGTTTTTTATTTTACAATCATTTTGACATCGACTGTTTTATAATATGGAACCAAACGACAAATGAACGAGGTCATGGATTATTTAATTTTTCAATAATTAACCAAGTACCAAAAGTTACCTTTTAAACTTAATATTAAACTTTAATCCAATCTGAATAAGTCTAATTGTGTTACCTAAATCATAATATTTTTTTTAAACTGAAAGTTATTCCAAAATATCTACAATTAGATTTGTAATATAACTTGTAATATTCAAATCGATTTTTCTCAAATTGTCCAAAAGTCACTTGGTTCCTTTTAGATAAGCGGTATCCAATTATAATAATAATTATAATAATCTTTATTGTCTAACAGATACATGACGTCCATTTAAAAGACAATTTATAATATTTACAATAGTAAGTAGTGACAAAGTAAGAATAAGAGTTACAGCAATTGAGTAGGTATTATTTATTGTAGTAAGAACTTGTGTTTTAGTACTTTGTTGAGTTGGATAGTAGACAGCTCGTGAATGTCAATGTTACCACAGGTATTGTTAACTAGCTCCATTCCCCTGTATATTGGTGTTTTAATTAAAAAGTTAGTAGTGGGGGTAGGTAGGAAAAATGTAGGAGGAGATCTTGTAGGGCGCGTTGGAACATACAAGCTGATTTGAGCTAGTAGCTCAGGGCAGTCAATATGGGACTTAAGTATGTTGAGTAGAAATTGCGTGGAAGTAAAGTTTCTGCGATTAATTAGGGAGGGTAATTGAAATCTTTGTAAAAGTTGGTTTTGTTCGATTCCTCTACGAGGGAAGACTCCATCGCTTCTGAATGCCAGGTATTTAGCAAACTTCCTTTGCACGTTCTCAAGTTGACCTATGTAGCGGTTGTATATAGGGTGCCAGATAAGGGAGCCGTATTCTAATTTAGATCTGACATAGCTAAAATATAGAGTTTTGAGCACTTGAATGTTTTTAAACTTCCTACAATTTCTCATTATAAATCCCGGTACCTTTATGGCACTTGAACAGATTGAGTCGATATGGGTAGCAAATGATAGTTTTGAGTCATAAGTAATACCAAGATCTTTTACTGTGGTGCATAGTTAAAGTTTATATTGTTAAATTTATTTGAAAAGGTCATGCAGCAGCATTTATTGATATTTAGTGGCAATTTATTAGCCGCGCACCAATGCTCGATAGCTATCAAGTCTTTCTGGAGCGCCAGACAGTCTGCAACAGTATGCACCACTCTATATATTTTAAGATCATCGGCAAAAATTAACGCTTGACTTGTAATATCCTTGACAATATCATTTATAAAGAGTGAAAATATTAATGGTGCGAGGTTACTGCCTTGTGGCGCTCCGCTAGATGCATAGAACCTGGGTGAGCGATGGCCACGCAATTCCACATATTGCGCCCGGTTCTTTAGATAAGAGCTGAAAAAAGAGATAAGTTGGCTGTTAAAACCCATTGCATCAATCTTCCTCAAAAAGATGGAATGATCCAGTCTGTCAAAGGCCTTCGAGAAGTCAGTATACAGGACATCGACCTGTAATCGGGCGTCCAGTGCTTGCCCAACATATTGGGCAAAGCATGCTAAGTTGCTTATTGTACTTCGGCTATTAAAAAAATCCATGTTGGTGGGGCGTGATAAGTTGCTTCACCTGGCTAAAAATGCACTCATATATAGACATCTCAAAGACCTTCGCAAAGGCTGACAGAATGGAGATAGGACGATAATTCGAGATATCGTTTATATTGCCTTTTTTATATATAGGTGTAATCCTTGCCTCCTTCCATATGTTGGGAAAGGTAGCAGTTTTTAGTGACAGGTTAAATATAAACGAGAGCGGCTTCACCAACGCAGATGCACAGTCCCTGACAAGAAAGCATGGTACTTTATCTGGTCCTTGAGTATTTTTGTTTTTTAGTTTTTTTAGTGACTTTAAAATTGTCTCATCTGTAAGCTTTTCGAGCGAGACAGATGAGTTTTGATTGGATATAAGATTTGGAAAGGCTCCGCCCAGGGGGGTGTCGTACACACTGCCAAAGAAATTGGCAAATGCATTAACTAAATCCTGGGGATCAGAATACCATGATTTACCGTCAGTCATTATTTCAGGAATAGATGTAGAGGTATTTTTCGACTGTATGAATGACCAGAAAGTTTTCGGGTCATTTGATATAGAGTTTTCCACCTTACCAAGGTAGTTATTGTATGCTAACTTAAAATGGAACGAAAATCAATCCAGAATTACCAACTACCAATCTGGATAAAACTGATAACGATGTATTTGGACCATAGACACACATCCACATTAAAATTTTTAGTGGAATGAAAAATAAATCCTACCGCATTAAAAGCAACAGAGATGATGTCAAAAATATGAGCATTAAAACATAAAGTTTCATCACAAACAATTACCTACAAGATCTCTCTGCTGTGACCTTTTTACCAGTTCATTGTAATTCATTCATTCAATGTCAAAGTCATACCACGAACACTTTCCTACATTTAACGTAAAGCCATTTTCTGTTCATTCTGTTAATTGCTAATATAAATAATAGTGGACCCAGATCTGATCCCTGCGGCATCCCTGAACTGGTTACATACATATTCCAAGGTATGATTCCTTCTCCTATTTTTTATCAGTCATAACGTTTAAGTAGGTAAGTACTTATTACTTCAAAGTACGTACCAATTAGAAACAACCTAAGTCGGTACCAATAAATAACTAATAATACAACTTTGTAGAGATAATTTAATGGCGAAAAAAGTGGAATATACATACACGTCTTAAACTGAAGCATTATTAGCAGTTTAAAGATTTTAATGAACTTGTTCGATGCGCCGGGCGTTTTAGAACCAATAAAAGTATAATAAATTTTATTTGATGCGATAACCCCGGTATGAGGTACACTTTGAACGAGTAAAAGCACGCGATAGGTTTTTACGGCCTTAAAATTGGAATTCCAAGTTGGGAGAGATGATTACAGAATTTGTATGTGGTGTGAATCGAGAAAAGGTTAAATTAGAACTATTCTATTTCGTTATGTCCGACACATACAACTTTACGTCATTACTATATTGCGTACGGGAATTGGATCATTACGTTACGAAGCCAATCAGTTTTAAGAACTGACTTAATTTAAAATTAAGTATCTAGACCATTTTGTTACTACTGAAATAAAATTAGTTAGCACCATACACCCGAAGAAGCTACAATGTAGCGAATCGTCATTTTTAATATACCTACATCATGTATATTTAGCGTAAGATACATCTTTGTTCCTATAAAATATAATTTTAACTGCTTAATATTAGTACATGATCGCAATAAAATCACGTTTTTCCGAAAACGGTTAGGATTAGGGACATGAATGAAAAGTACCTAATTTTTAGTCAATAGTTAAAGGTATGTAAAAGACGTTGTCCAAAGTTTTTATCATACAAGGCGTAAAAAAATGGTTATATTAGTGCCACAGCTAGTCCGTCCCAGCAGCTGTGAGTAATTCGCAACACTTTCTGGGATAGTAATTTGAAGGGTCTTACCTGGTATACATCATATGAAAAAAAATTGAAATATACCTGTTGTTTTAATAATTATGTGTCAAAAACTTAATTCCATGGGAGCTCTTTGGGCGCCCATATCTCCGAAGAGTAGGCCGATACGAAAGAAGTTTATATGAACTTGTAGTATTATTTTCACGAGTTTTTTTCATATCCGGGAGATTTCCCACATTTTCCCGGACACCTTGTATATATATTTTTTTAATAATTTCGATGGAGTTATTAATAGTTACTAAACATAATATTTGGTGTATATTCTCTGTAATAAACTTTTTTAAGTTGGTTAAGATGTTGAGAATAAAGATATATATTATGATTATTATTATTATTATTAATTACTAAGGGAATTATTTTCAATTAATAAATTTTTCTAGTTTCGGGATGTTACACGATACCGAAAAAATTGGCTGCAAAAGAAAAATCGGCAACAAACTTCACATTATGACACCCGCATTCGAGGCCGATTCTGTTCAGGTTAGCTGGTCAAACTGTAGTAGACGAGAAGTTACCAACTTTTTAGAGTAAGTATTATTTATTTATTATATTAAAATTAAACTAATTTATACTTGACAGCAATTTTATAATGTTGTGCTTTTCTCACCAGACTGGCCTTGAAAAATTTTCTACCTTAAATATTGGTTCCCCTATTAATAGTACATCAAAACTGTATAGGACTTTTTTGAAGGTCCTTATACAGTATGTATCAGCCAAATGGAATAAATTCGATAATAAATAAATGGGGCGTGTCCGAAAAAACGCTCGGACACGTCGGTTGGTATTTCTAGTTGCGCTTTTTTTTTCAATTAAAACTTTTAATACAGGGTGTGTCATGTAACAGAAGTCTAATGGCGTCAGATCAGGGTATCGTGCTGGCCATTCCATCATTCTACGACTCCCTATCCACCGATTTGGAAATACTCGGTAAAGGTACTGGCGGAAATTGATTTGGTAATGGGGCGGTGCTCCATCTTGCTGAAACCATATCATATTCGCTGGAAGTTATGGGTTTGCTGGATCAGAATATAAGTTTGACAAAGTTGGCACGATATTATTTTGGAGCAGTGCCAAATAATTATCGCCATTTAAATTGCCATTAATGAAAAAGGGACCTATGATATGATCTCCAACTATTCCTGCACCAACATTAACCTTTTCAGGATATTGCGTATGTTCTTTTCTAATCCAGTGAGGGTTTTCCCTAGAGAAATAGCGGCAATTCTGACGATTAGCATGACCGTGAAGTATAATGGTGAACTCATCAGAAAACAAAACATGTTATCTAACATTGTCATCATTTGTTCACAAAAATGCATTCTCCTATCAAAATCGTCTTCCATGAGCTCATGAGTAGGTATCATTTTATAGAGATACATTTCATTTTCTTGTAATGTTCGAATAATCGATGAATGGCTAACAGCCCCGAACAAACCCGACCCCACGTTTGTTTCATTACTATCGGTTATTGTAATAATTCTGACATATTGACAGGTGTCAAATTTTGACAAGAGAATTTGTTGCGTATTTTTTTCAATTTTCCACCGTCAATATACATACGACCTTATAGTTTTTTCATTAATATCATTTTTTTAAACGATTTGACGTATTGACAGCTGTCAAATCTTGACAGGAGAATTTTTTGCCTCTTTTTCCCGAAGTCTCCCCATCGAATACTAAAGTTGCCACAGTGGATCTTTGCCCGTGCGTCATCAATCAACGATCAGGACTCGACGTGGTTAATAACTCTGCATCCTTGTTTATTACAGTAACAAGTTTGAATAAAAGCATAAAAGAACGTCTCCAAAATTCCGCAATAATATAACGTGCTAGACAAGGATAAAACTATAAACGTCAGTTAATTACTTTCTTTATTTGTTTAGTTGACAACCGTTGTATTTTAGAACGTCATTGTCAACCTTATTTTGATCTGCCAATCTAATTCGTATTTTGTAAATCTGTGTGCCTTAGAACTGTTCCTGTTTCTAAAAATAGTTCTTTTTAGAGGTAATTGTACCCACCATCTGTTTTGGCGGTAAGTATTTATGGATTTTTTTAATAACTAATTTATTTATTTTAAATATTCTAACCGTGAAAGTTCTTTGAAACGTTTACGGCAGTGGCTAAATTCCCTTAAATGAAAGGATGTTAAAAATTTGACTTTTGCGATTTTAATAGTCAATAAAACACCAAACTTTTGTAGATTTTAAGCTTTAAAAATAGTATTAAATGTATAAACATTTGTTTGTCAATTTCTTTTAGATAATAGAGAATGCCGGGCAAAACTTAAAATAAATAATAATTTTTCGTGATATTATGTAGGTACGTCAAACGGTAGGCAGGCACGTCCATTTTATGAACTTAACTTAGTTTTGACTTTTTTCGTCTCGTAATTTTGATTTGATTCATACGATTTTGATGACGTAAAAGTGATGACGCACGGGAAAAGAACCACTGTGGCGACTTTATACGACCCCATAATTTGTTTCGTCAAAATCGCTTCTTCGTTTTATACTTGACAGCTGTAAAAATTTGACAGGAGAATTTTTTTGCATGTAGATTATTGTATTGTCAGCGGTTCTACAAGTCTACAAAATTTAAATTAAATCTGACCGTTTAAAGTGGATCAAAATCGGGTTCAAAGAAGTTGGTTACAAACATACTTACAAACAATCAAACAAACATACAGGTGAAGCTAATAAAAGCGTGTTAAAAATATAGGTCCTCCCTTTAAAAATGTGCCTTGCCGGCCTTATAAAACTATACTTACAAAACTTATAAAGTTTCTCTTTCCACTTAGAAACTTATTTTTAGAGTTGTCGTTTTATGGAGACTTTTATTGCCCGCTTATTTTCTAGGCAATATGCCTTTTTGAGCGAGATAAAATATAACACCGGTTACCGCGCAATGTAAAAATACTTTGTCACTTAATCCAGTTGTATTGCAGCGACACGACTCGCTTGCGAAGTTCAGAGGTGTTAAAGAACGTGTGTAAATCGTTGAGCAGGTTTGAACAGTTCGGTTCTCACCTGAGAA
Source organism: Polydrusus pterygomalis (assembly GCA_963969555.1). Classification (NCBI taxonomy): domain Eukaryota; kingdom Metazoa; phylum Arthropoda; class Insecta; order Coleoptera; family Curculionidae; genus Polydrusus; species Polydrusus pterygomalis. The sequence continues at coordinate 18,452,414 of OZ018383.1, forward strand.
CATGCTCCGTCTAGTGATGTTAAAGAGCAGGTAAATTGCTGAACAGGTTCGAACAGTTCGGTTCTCACCCAGGAACCTGTTCCGTAAACCTGTTCACCTGTTCTTTTGATCATAAATTATTGTCACCAACTCACTTGGTATATTAATATTATTCTTGATAGTATGGCGAAAGCGAAAGAAAAGAGCGGATATGATTTTTAATTATCTGTACAGTACAATACAATTTAGTACACAGAAAAGAAATAACTGAGCCGAGCCAAGCGAACGCGAAGAAAACAGCAAACACGCCAAGATTCCTTGTAAATTTCAAAAATTTCTAACCGCGCCATCGCGTCGTTTAGCCTGCCACTCCTGCCAGTTCAGTGGTCCCCGTCACCGTGTCGGTCGAATCTCACTCTCTTAAAGAACCGAACCTACTCAAAGAACAGTTGGGTAGACAGAACAGGCTGTTCTTTCATGCGGCGTGGAGCAGGCAGGGAACAGAGAGCAGTGAGAGCACACACACGGATGCAGCGGTGTTCTGTGAACAGAGCGCGCAGCGCCGCGTGGTCGGTTGAATAAGTTAAGCGAGCGCAATCATCTGTCATAAGTCTATCTAAAGAACCGGTTCAGTTCTTTTACAAAGAATAGTTCACTGAACAGGCTATCTCTAACCTGTTCTAAAGAACCTGTTCGGTTATTTTCTTAACAACTCTAGCTCCGTCATCTATCAGTTCCTTTCGAAGCGGTTTGGAGTGGTGTGTAGAGCGCGCAATCATATAGATCAGCATGTCGCTTTAGTTGAATAGATTAAACGAACCCAATTATCTTGTCATGGATTCATCTAAAGTACCAATCCAGTTATAATTGAAGGGTGCAGGCAAAGAAGGAGGAATGTCAAAAAATGTAAATGTTCGGGAAAGCAATTTTAAAGTTTAAAACAATATTATAACTTTATATGGGTTAGTTTTAGGTCGAATCTTTTTATGAAATAAATTGGGATGTGTATTGGACATTGATTTGGAATTTATTTTTGCATCTTGTTCATGTGGTTCATTAAGGCATTGGACGTGTTTTACATTGTCATAATCAAATAAAATACCATATAAAGGACTATCACTACTCCACACTTAATAAATATACTAAATACTTGGTATTTTACCCCTATTTGGGCACACACGTATTTTTTCACCCATAAAACGTAACTTATATTCGCGCATGATCTAAGCTGTAAGGTTCTAGAGGTATATTATTATGTTTATGGAGCAACTACGTTGAAGAAGAAAACTAACAAGCATTATTTAAATCTGACCACTCGAAAATAGGACAACCTGTAAAATTACTAACCGACACAAATAAATGCGTTTTACCTCTTTTATCCTTTGCAAAAATTTTAATATAACCTGCAAATCTTATCCTGCCGCTGCTCAACAACACTTTTATGTACCTACGCTTTTATTATTATTAAATACACTAGCTCGGGGATGTCAAAAAGGCCGCTTACGGATATCCAATTTTCCTAACTATGGCGGTGCGACAGTTACGGGGACATGTTATTATATGCGGTCGCCTGTGTTAAAAAATTGCGTCCTGTGTATTTTTTTCTTTAAGTAATTGTCGCAGACAGCGGCGCAGTATTTTTAAACTCTTTATTAACGCGTTCGGCAAGCATTCTGGGTCCGGTAACCAAAAAAAGCCGTAAACCATGGAAACACACGACTTATCGAAATAACCACCACCGCGATTTGGTGACATACGACGAATTTCTGTATTATTGTGCTAGCAAAAATTATTTGCATCAAAGAGGGCCTTGCACCTAAGGACGTAATGCTTAGCCGTAGAGCTTAATACCTGTTGGGTGTCAGTAACTACCTGAATTAACAATCAATTAGTTATTCCGTCATCTTTGACAGTCGTTACAAGTAATTTGATTCATCGCTAATTTTTCCAATTTCTTGAACAATTCACACAATGGGCTTTACGGATCAGCACAAAACATTCATGGTTGAAGCGTATTTTTAAAACAGGGTTAGAGTAAATGGTGAGTGGCAATACAATCCGGGTTAGTGCATGGACGATTTTCACGAACATTTTCCTAACGTTGCTTTTATTGCTGGGGATTTTTATCATTGCCTGAAAAGAACCGTGGCTGTGTTTAGGGAAACAGGATCTATACAACACAAAAAAGGAGCAGGGAGACCATCTGTAAGAACAGAAGAACTTGTTGCAAATTTAGAACAATGACAAGAAAGGATTATCCAAGAATGTGGTAACATTTCTTCAGAGATGCTGGTCAACACTTTCGAAAATATGAAGAGACGTGTGAATTTATGCTTGGAGCATGGCGGTGGCCAATTTCAGCAATTTCTGTAATTATTTTTCTTTTTCTTTCTGTATATTCTTACTTTGTTAATTTTGTGAACAACAAAAATAAATTTTTATTTGTCTACTTATTTTATTACTCATTAGTTAGGTAAGTATAGCGCCCTTACTAGTATATTCATATTGTAGAATATACAGGCCCAAAGACCTTTTTATTGACCCTTGATAAAGTTTTAATATAAAACGAAACGTTGGGAGAAATACAATTGTGTCATTTCATTGCCTGCCCTCATTCCCGCTATACTTATTGAAATTACTCATTAGTTTGGCATATCATGCCATAATATAAATTTGACAAAATTTTAACCTAGATTTAGTAAGATAGATCGTTCCCATATCATTGTGATTTAAACCAAGCTCTACGTTTTTTAATCCAAGCCCTCTTTGATGCAAATAATTTTTGCTCGCACGGTAGAAATAAACTTTCTGATTGGTCTTTCACATACAATTATTTGCTAGATCACAGAGGCAGTTTAATTGATTACAAGGACGACATAAACCACAAATGGATAGAGGTGGAAAAAACGATTTCACGTCTGGAGCGTTGTAATCGCGAACGCACTCCAAACCGCGTTAATCGGTGACACGTCCTATTTTCTATTACAAGGATTCAAGGATAGACAACCATTACAACCACCGTTACTAAATCAAGTTGTTGGCTACGATGTATTTTGTGTTGCGGACAAACATGTACACTTTTGAAGGAAACCTCTGCTTCAAACATTGCGCTACACTATATTATATTCTGTGGTTGCGCTCAAGCGACGTTAAAGCGTTATCAAAATCAATGACGAATAAATGACACTGACAGACATTCACTCACAATTCAATTCATCTACGGACATCGATATTATTCGACGTTTTTTTTAACATCGATGTTTTAACAGAAAACATTATCGATTACATGGCAGAGGGCGCTACTGGCATTACTGCACCAACATTTTGAGCTTCATAACTTGTTTATGCCTTGATATTATATTAAATTTCTAGTTAATAAATTTTATTCCTTGGCATCTTTTGTCCCATAAAGGTATACCTAACTAACTACCTAGTAGATGTCGCTTCGAGCTTCCGTTTCTAAGATAATAGAATTTAAATGTTTTACTGAGTAGTAGTAGTAGTAGCAGTACTCTCTCCGCCACTGTTATTATCCAGCAAGTATAATTTTATAGCAAATTGCTAGGGTAAATATTCATTTACTAAGTAGTAATTTACTGAACATGATCTGCATTTTCAAGCCCATATTTCAAATCCCGTATTAGCATAAGTAAACTATGCTGCGAGCGATGTAGAGAGTGAGATGCAACCAAAACAAAAACACAAGATTTTGCATAAATATAGTCAAAGTTGGCGAATATAACAGTTTGTTTATCGCTTCTACTCTTCTACTAGAACGATACGGGGTTCTTCTAAATTAAAGTCGCTATAATAATATAAAACAATGGTTATTGATATTACAGGGGCGGTATATTATTAATAAAATTGCGAGGAAAGAGTAGTGGGACTGAGTTGCGATGATCCCACGAGTGCTGTTATATGGCATCGAAAACATGGGATTTAAATTAAACACATCGTTTAACATTGAAAAATCTTCGACGTGTCAAAAAATTAGGTACGTAATATACTCCTTACATGACTAGTGCGGTAATAAATCTACCGAGTTTCCCGTTTTTGGTTGTTCTAATAAATTAATACAGCACAAACAAAAAAAAAAAAAATCAGTGCGGCTAAAATCCGAAGAAAAAAGGAAATACAAACTTCGAACGTAAACAATTTACGGCGAGGACCGTCGAAACGATGCTGCGCTAAGCGCCATCTAGTGTCGATGTTGGACACTTCAAAAGCATACCCTCACCACAAACAGACTTATGCAAATAGGTAAAATGCTGAGAGAAAGTAACCTATAAAAACACAACTTACAAAAATGTGGAGTTCCACAAGGATCAATATTAGGTCCATTATTATTCTTTATTTACATTAATTCCGTTTCCAAATTGAACTTAAACCATAAGCTATTTGCAGATGATACAACAATTATTTTTTTTGCAGAAAAGTATTTTGAAATTAATAATGTTTTAAAAATATTTCTTTCTTGGCTTCAATCGAATAAACTTTGCGTTAAATTTTACAAAATCTTCTTTTATGTTTACCTATAAAAAACTAAAAATAAAATAAATGACATCATTTTCTTAACATTTAATAATGAAAAATTCAATTATCAACGACAAAATTTGTAGGATTAGTTGTAGACGAAAATTTAAATTGAAAAGGCCATATCCAGTATAATATTATAAACCCGATCTATTATTTGGTATCTGTTTTGTACAGAACTACATATTACATTCCTTTGAAATACTTAAAAAATATATATTTTTCATTTATATATTTAAAATTACAAAACTTACCTTCTGTATATTTGATTGTTTATCAAACTTAAAACCATTACAAAAATTGCAATATAAAGTTATTAAATACATACAGAAATTACCACCTTTAGAACTAACTGTTAATCTATATAGACCGAAGGGTTCAAAACATTTATAAATTAAAAATTTGTAATAAAATTCACTCTATTATTTTAAAAGAAAAAAAATCAAACATAACACTTTAGGAGAATAAGATATTACGACATGATCATAACACCAGACATTGTATAAATTATTATCAAACTATACCAGTAAAAAGTAATTTCGGAAAAAATCGCTTTTATATGACGAAATAATAAAATACAACAATCTTTAAAAAAATTGAAAATTTAACATTTAAAAAACAATTAAAGAGATATTTACTAAATTAAATTATTTATACTATTTTTTTTTAATTGATTTTATTCATGAATTAAATTGGATTAACTTCCATTTTTTATTGTTATTTTTTTAATGGTTATTATTTTCTATATTATATTGTAATTTTTTATGTAATGAACTGTAAAAGTTAGTTTGGAATAAAGACATTTTGAAAGTTAATTTCAGGAGGGCTAGGCCGCTCTGAAAGCCCATAGGCTATCGGTTTGTACCGAAAACCAATGAAATCTGAAATAGAGAGTAACTTATTCTTTCATTTCGTCAAATCCATCCCCATTGATCGTTATTTTTATTACAGGCATCTAAACATATTACTTACTCTCTCATACTCACATAAAATGCCTCTGTAACTTGGAGTTTGCCAGTACTGTATGAAAAATAAATAACATTATATTACAACTACAAAATTCGTCAAATTCCTGCTACCTTAAAGGATATTAGAAACTGGTTCATAAAAGATAAGCTCTGTATGATAAATATCCTGGCATGTCACGCAGGAACTGTCACGAGTGTTTGAAAACATGAGAGAAGCGAACGACTTAATCTGTTTCGCGGGCCTTTTGCCGCTTGAAGAAAGAAACGCTTTCGTGACGTAATTCAAATATAAATAAAATATAAAACGTGGATAAAAGGAAATATGGAAAAGTCCTATTTACGATAAAAATTGAACATTTCGACAGGTCAGGAGTCACGACCACAAACAAGTGTCTACAACAGCTGATATATACTGGTTACTTTAAAAAGTTCCCAGTTCAGTGGTGGGCAAATCTGGCATAAAATCAGCATTTTAAAATATACGTTGAATCGTTTTTTCCTGTATTCAAAAAAAAAAATTTAATACATGTATTCTATAGTTTGGGAAAATTGTATTCGACAATATCATTAGGTACTGTTACAGTCAAAGTTACATAATTATTGTTAAAAACCTTTGAACAATCCAACATAGGGGAAGGTTGCCTATATTGAACCGCTACCTAAATTGGGCCAAAGTACATTTCTCCGAAACTAAACAAGTGCCATATCATCTGGCAACACTGTAACATACTTCCACCCAGAACCTTTAATCAGCAACAAACTCAACTAGTTGGCCGTTAGTGCTTGGCGTGTACAGAGCAAAACGCAATTTACACAATTTCAATGTAATATTTTTAGGATTTTCCTAAGAATTTACCTTAGAACCATAAAACTTTAAGCAAAATATTTTTTATGAAAGTTATCAAGTAAGTTTTTCTCTTTCTATTTCTCCTATTACCATTCCATATTTGTTTTTTCGTGTTTTTTCCTGGGTGGTTTTGTAAATCACGTGGTAGTTGCTTAAATTGGACCATTGGGTGATTGCCAAAATTGAACCGGTCCAATTTAGGCAATTTTTTCAAATTGTGCAAAAATAATTTTTCTCTTTAAATAAGTTAAGAGGAAGTAACCCCTTTTCCACAATGAAAATTGCCGAACGTTTTGCTGGTCAAACGAAAATAAAAAATAAAAATTGGTATTTAGAAAATAAATTCTACTTTAAATACCCCATCCAGAAAAGTAAATGACGATCGAAAATATTCCCAAAATTTTTTTTAGAATTTTTTTTTATTTTTAGTAATTTTGTAATATCTTAAACAATTCTTTATTTAATATCTGTGGTCCGGCACTTGTACCGGTTTTGAGAGCGCAGAATAACCCCTTTACGACTGACCTTTTCTAAGGTACCGTACTGGGACGCAAGATGTCGCACCGGGTTCTATAATTCCCGTCGATAATCGATCCTGACAAGCCCTGTTTCTTTCTGCCAAACTGAGCCTCACTGATGAGCCGTAAACGGCGAAACGCGTCTGGGGATGAGTTTGGCGGAAGGAAACAGACAAAACTTTCATGAATTAATTCTTTATTGGTTAAAAGCAAAATGACTTTCCCGGGTGTAGAATGTTGTACCAAACAATTTTTCTTAAAGCCATTTTTCAATATCGGCCTTAGTTTTTTCTCAAAAACATTGGGCGCGTGAATCCACTTTACACGCTTAAATTCACTTTACGCACCCAACGTTTTTGAGAAAAAACTAAGGCCGATATTGAAAAATGGCTTTAAGAAAAATTGTTTGGTACAACATTCTACACCCGGGAAAGTCATTTTGCTTTTGACCAATAAAGAATTGTTTAAGATATTACAAAATTACTAAAAATAAAAAATATTTCTAAAAAAAATTTTGGGAATATTTTCGATCGTCATTTACTTTTCTGGATGGGGTATTTAACGTAGAATTTATTTTCTAAATACCAATTTTTATTTTTTCTTTTCGTTTGACCAGCAAAACGTTCGGCAATTTTCATTGTGGTAAAAGGGGTTACTGCTCTTAATGTCATGAACTTCCATCATTTCAACATTGCTAAAATTTTTTTTCTTTGAGTTAAAAAATGAAATTACGACTGGTTCAAATAGGTACTTTTTTTGCATTAGGATGTCTTCTACCGAAATTTTGATTGTAAATTTGATGTTTTTTTTTTAATATAAGTATAAAACTTCCTATACCAACAATTTTATTTTTTATTTATTTATTTAACACCTAAGCTTCCGATTTAAATCAGTTGGTCCAATTTTGGAACCCCCAGGTGCAATTTAGGCAACCGGTTTCCTATATTGAACCACTTGCAGAGGTTTTTTTTATAGCCTGGTATATCATAGATATACTTTGAAATAAAATTCTGCAAAAAATCCTGCAGTTGAACAACATGGTAAAGTATACTAAGGTATAGCTTTAAGATCGATTTTGCGTTATTATCAGGATATATGATAAGAAATCTGGAAATTGGTCCAATATGGGCAACCTTCCCCTAAGTGGCGCCAAAAGGTTAGCTTCCTCAGTTACCATTTTTGAGATATCGCTTTTTAATATTGGTATTAAATTAGAAGCAGTTCCCCCCTCCCCCCCCCCCCCCCCTTGGGAAAGAGGGGGGTGGGGCGTCAATATATGTGTCTACTTTGTGGTAGGTACCATAGATATTTACCCAAACAATAATCACGAAAGTGGCAAATTTATGGCCTCGCACATGTAAACAAAGATAAACACGATTAGACATGCGCACTGCAACATTATCATTAGACGAATTGGAACATAGACAGGTCCGGGCTTTAAAATTTAAGTTCTTGCTCAAGAAATTGTAAAAGTTGACTTTCAATTTATTTTTACGTGTAAACAGCTTAAATTTGCCCCAAATTCTTTCCAAAAAATTGGAATTTCTTTTTAATTTTTGATCAAGTTGGGAAATAAGGTGGTTATTAGGTACTGGCATTTTTAGTAGTTGCAAACCTATCAGATTTTGACGATAGAAAATTGTTTTTAAAGGTTGGTTTCTAAAATTTGTTTAAAAATGATTCGTCGTCGTGTTTTTGATTCGAAAAGGAAGAGAACAAGTCAATTAAACTAGTCTTATAAAATCGAATATGAAAACAAACAAAACCACTAGCAAAATAACCCATCTTCGATGTTAAAGTCAAATATTAGTTGGTGTTTAACTTGTATTAACTTTTACAATTTGGCAAAAATTTGGGTACATGTAAAACATTTAAAGCATAATTTCTTGTTCAAGAATTTGAAAAAAATTTTTGCCTAAGAACTTGACCCGTGGAATACTTTCACCCTTGTGTATAAACATACCTAGGTATTTACTTTTTTCTTTTATATAATATAAGTATAGAGAAAAGTGTTTTTTAAACTTTTTGAGGAATATATTACCCGAAAAATAGGCGTACCTAATTAGATTACAGGGCTGCAAATAAAATATACCAAAACATGAATCGGAATAATCGTCTTGGTGTGTATTTCTCTGTATTTTCATACCTTGTTTGTGTAGCCTGGGCATAGTCAGATGTGTTTAAATTGATAATAAAATAAAGTTATATATCAAGATAATCATTACTCCATACTTACCGAAAAAACTAAATACCCGGTATTTTATCCCTTTTTCGGCATAATAAAATCATACAACGGCTGTTACTAGTTTATATTCCAATCCGAGTATCCGAGTCACTAAAAGCACAAACACAATTCAATAAAATACACAAAAACTATAAATCCGTAAATATTAAACACCCACAATAAACAACAAGGAATCCACAGAGAAAACTTAAAACGCAACAACAAAAATGCGCCGAGTCGGTTCTGGAGTATACTTTGAGCATGTCGCTAACAAAGGACGAACCGATAACAAGAGATTTGTGCGCATGCGCGATGCTGCATAAAACTTAACTTTTGTTTGCGCAGGAGATAAGCTCCTACGTATCTAAAGGTAAATGTCTTGTCTGTAAAATTTAAGTCTCTAATAATAATAAATAATATTTTTCATTTAGTCCTCATGCCGGCCCTGGTTTAAAGGTCCCTTCACTACCTAATATCCGCTCTTTATTATTAACTTGTCTAATAAACTATAGACTTTTATTTGTAGATACCGGCAATTTAATAACGGGTCTATAGGAGATCAGTAAATAAAGTCAAACAAAACAGATATTTAGAATCAGACCTTTATCAAAATTAGCCGAGAACTTTTTCCAACAAATTAGTTTTAACAAATCCGAAACCTGTCTTTGGCAAGAAACTGATTCAGTGAAAATTTATTTATTTATTCAAGATTAGGCGTATTTTCCCCAGTTTTCAGGAATTTCGATAATGAAATTCAATGTTTTAATTAAAGTTACTGAGAACTGCCAAATTTTATGTATTAAGGGTGCAAACTTGGGTTCGTTAAGATTACATTAATTGTATTTTAAAAACAAATGATACTTTTCTCTTGGGGCGAATACGAAAAGTTTTAAGTTAAGTAATTTAGGGTCCAGACAAAGGAACCGTATTTACGGAAAGTAGGCTCGTTTCAATAATTATTTTTTATTATAGCGGCTAATCCAATTATTTTTCAACCAGTAACATTAAACCGGGTGAGTCACCGCCAGACTGACAATGGGAAATCCCATGTAAATTTTGCTAACCTCAAATTTTGGCTCCGCTGTTAATTTTACATCAAAATTGTATTAGACTTTTTTGAAGGTCCTTGTATGGTGGACTTGTACACCAAATTTTATTATTTTCTGATAAGCCAATCAATACCCAAGTAGCATTTTTAGTGGAAGAAACGTAGCGGCCACGAAACTAGTAACTTTAATGTGTATTGCCAAAGTCACTACCACGTGGTAAAAATGGTTCTATTACGTGGATGTCACCAAAATGGGGAACACTTTTTTCGTGGCAGCCACGTCCCAACGACGTTTTCGGATTTTATACAATGACGTTTAAGCCACGTTGCGTTTACGTGACGAAAACGGGGGGGGGAGGGGGGGTATGGTGGCCGACACTAAAAAGAAACTTTACTGCGCTTGTCTATTGGTTAAATATTTTTATGTATGTCGGTCTCTTTCTTACATATTATTTATCTAATTATCCATACTTTTCCTATAACTACTTACTGAATAATTATTATAATATTACTAAAAACATTTCAAACATGAACCTGTAGAAAGTAAGTTCCCAGAGCATAAAATTACAACGATTCAAAGTTTACTGTCAAATATGGGTGTTATAATTTGAAATATAAGCTTGCGCCGTTGGAAAATTATATATTTAAAAAAAAGTTATAAATCTATAAATTTCGAGAAACCCGAATATTATGTATAAATAGGTTCGTCTATAGTTTTATATCAATCTTGGTTACCTCAAACTAATAATTATGTATTGACCCACAAAATTTAATGCAGCACAAATGAGAAATAAAAAAATTTTTTATGGCATGTTTATTTTTCTCATAATGGCGGCCAAAATTTATTTGTAAACATGTCTGCTTTTAAAGGCGACAATTTTAAATTCACATAACCCTAAAATGTGTATTTAAAGTGGCAGAAACTAAAAATATTTTACTCTATAGTTACATTCATCAAACAAGTGGCCAATGGAACTAATCTGTCAACTGTCCGGCCACTACAAAGTAGCAGCAACACTGCGGCCACCTTGAATCGCCACGTTAAAGTTCCTAAAACGCCGTTGCCACGTTGCAAACACCTTGTTCCGCCAGTTCAAAGTTATAACCGGAAAGAGTTCTTGTCGGGATACAGTGTTGCCAGTTTATTACAATGAAGTCGATAAATCTCAAATTACACTAATAAACCTTTAAATTTGTATGTACCTATTAATGTTTACTAAAAATATAGGGCAAATTATTTTAATATACAGTATGTCTCCGTAAGTTTGCATCATATGGAAAACTTTTTTATTATTCATTTTACGAAAAAAAGTTATTCTTCATAAAAAGCTCTGCATGGTCTAAAACCTAAAATGCAACTATCAAATATCGAAATTTTCCAGTCATATACGAGGTTTGTCAAAAAATGTGAATTTTTTCCAAGAATGTGAATTTTTCCCAAGAGTAAAGTACCTTTATTTTTGATATTATCAAAAATTGTTATTAAAAAAAGTTGATCAGAACTAAAAACTACGACTAAATATGTAATTATACTTATTTATGTTGAAAAATTATTTTATTAATTTATTTTTAATTATTTAATTTTTTCATTATTTAATTAATTAAATGCGTGTTATTGCATATTTAGACGTGGTTTTTACTTCTTATCAACTTTTTTTAATAACAATTTTTGATAATGTCAAAAATAAAGGTACTTTACTCTTGGGAAAAATTCACATTCTTGGAAAAAGTTCACATTTTTTGACAAACCTCGTATATGACTGGAAAATTTCGATATTTGATAGTTGCATTTTAGGTTTTAGACCATGCAGAGCTTTTTATGAAGAATAACTTTTTTTCGTAAAATGAATAATAAAAAAGTTTTTCATATGATGCAAACTTACGGAGACATACTGTATATCATACTTTTACGATAACTAAATTGTTACAATTTATTACAAATTTTTCAGTTCCTTTATTAGATTTTTTAAACTTGCTCTGACATCACTGTCGGGATCTAACAACATAACCTCAAAATTGAAATAAATAACAAATACTTATTTCATGTCAATTTGTGGCGCTTTTTTATTTTTATTTCTATTATTTAATAAATAAATAAATAATCTGAGATGCAATATGTTGTTCGTCATTACAGACGTCAGAAAAATCGTTATCAGGAACAGGAACAAACAAACTGTCAATAATATAGTATCATGAACACAATTTATTTTAGTTTCAATTTCGTCAAAATGCGTATGATCAACATCTTCAAAATCGTGAAAGGCAATGGATTTACTATTCGCTTGTACTGAGGTTGAAAGCAGAGCTCGAAATTTTGTATGATTTTTCTGTTCTGACGGTAATTGCTGCTTATTTACAGGATCATAATATTTAAGTGTGGCACTTTCCGCGCTTTCGTTTTGTTGTTTTATTTTCCTATAAAATGTTGTCGAATGTCGGAGAGTGTTCCGACGCTTTTTATTGTTACCCGTTCTACACAAACACTGAATAAAGTTAGTAATAATAAGTACCTACGCTAATACGACAGGAGTTCAACCCCAACTATGGAGACGGAGGATTTTGATTTTCTTTTTAAGATGTCCATGTACGAATCAGATCACTATTGGGTAACGGTTACTTCATAGTGGATTTTGACGGTAATAAAGACTTTGCTGTGAGTTTGATTCCATGCAAAATGTGGAAATCACTTATGGACGTAGCAATACCGTGGTGATAGTATCCACAATTATATAATCAAGTGCCGTCACATTAAAGGTTTGTAAAAGGTTTTCGAAACGTCGCTAAAACTATTAAACCCACTATATGGTTATTACCACTTGCAAGTAATATTTGGTGGTTGCCGTTACTTTTAATTTCCACTTTATAGTTTGGATAATTTTAAGGTCATTCCGCTTAGTGTTCATAACGTTTCAGCCACCATATCAGACCACCAAAAAGTTATGAAACTATGAAGTGGCTTACAGAGGTAAGAATTACGCAATTGCGACTACGCCAATATAAAATAAACATATTATCACTGTAAAATCTTAGATTTAGTGATCATTACGTAATAACCACTTGGTCAAAGTTGCCGAATAAGTTTTTGTCACTATTAATGCTACTTGGGTAGTTATTAAGAAAAAACTCCTTGTAAAATTTTTTAAAATTAAATACGGCTGTAATATATACCACAATGAAACAATGTCAAATGTTGGTTGGTTAAAGGCGGGAGTCGGGTTTGACGTGTGGCCCAAGCTTCTTACACTGCAGCCGCCTGTCTTATTGTGCGCCCCAGTCTTGTTAGAAAAGGTTTGTTCCTTCTACGAGGTCCAGTAGTTTTCTTCCAAGTTTGTCGTGCGGGAGGTTATCGCTACGTCGAATGTTTCCGAAGATTTTGAATATTTTACGGTTTAGCGCTTCGCAGCTGTATATGATATATTTAACTTGTTCTAAAAACAAAGCGGTTAACACCCAGGTAGCATATCACATCGAAATGATGTCTAAAAGACGTCATCAGTTTCGGCATAACGACGTCTTTTTGACGCAAGTCACATCTAAATGACGTCAGTTCTTGACGTCGAAATGACGTTTCCTTTTGACGTCGAAATGACAGCGACGTAACGCCCATTTTGAGATGTTGTTTTTGCGCCCATCTGTCTAATGCTGTTTTGGTTACCGTTTTTGATATTCCAAGGGCGGGTTCTGGGCCCCTGAAATTTAGAGCAGATCCGGTTCTTGCCAGTTCATCTGCTTTTTCGTTACCTTTTTATCCCTGAATGACCAGGAACCCATAGGAGTTCAACCTTGTTGTTTCTGGCTGCCAGGTCTTTTAGGTCGTTAAGGCACTCCATTGTGATTTTTGATGTAAATCGGAAGGAGTTCCGAGCCTTCAGGGCAGCTTGGCTGTCCGACAGGATATGTATCTTCTGGTCGTGGTCACCCTTTTCAAGATTCTTTTTTACGCATGCTTGTATCGCATGAACTTCAGCTTGGTATACTGTGGCGTAGTTTCCCAGGGGGATGCTAATTTCCATTCTGGGTCTTTCCCCAAATATACCTGCGCCTACTCCGTTGGCCGTTTTTGATCCATCAGTGTACCAAACTAGGCCATTGTCTAGTGACGGAGATTTTCCTTTGGACCACATATCAGGGACGCACCTGATATTAAATAGTTTTGTAAAGTTTTATATCGCTTTCATGCGATCGGTTTGCATCTCCAGGAGCTCGTCGTTGATAAGGTCCGTGGCTTTTGTCTGCCCTATTTTCTCGGGGTTCCATTCCCTGTTTGCTTTCATCCTAGACGCGCTACAGTTGGCCTCCATTTTGATGTGTCTATCTAGTGGTGTTAGTCCTAGTATGACTTCCATTGCTACAGTGGGGGCACTTCTCATTGCACCGCTGATGCACAAGCAGGCCAGACTCTATCAAATGTTACTAGTCGTTTTATTTTTTATTAGTTTCAACATCTTTTACAGTATTCAAGAAAAATAATGATTTTACTAATTTAATAAACGCAAGTACTTAAAAGGAAATAATGGGACTTTATTTAGTTCAACGTTTGGAGATAAATGGCAAAACAACACTTTAAAAAAAATAACATATTAAGACAGCAACTAATTTTAATGAAAACTTAATTTTTTTTATCAGAGGCAGAAACAGTCCTCCGTTTATTACCAAGCAATAGCAGAGTTCCTATCCTTAGATCTGTGTAAGGCTTTTGACACCGTAAACCATGATATTTTATTAAGAAAATTATACGGTATTGGCATAAGGGGAAATACACACAAACTACTTCAAAGTCATTTAAGCTATCGTGAACAATTTGTTCCAATTGGGAAAAGAATAAGTTCGGAAAAGGAAATAATATGTGGAGTTCCACAAGGATCAATATTAGGTCCGTTATTATTCTTAATTTACATTAATTCCGTTTCCAAATTGAACTTAAAGGGCAAGATAAAGCTATTTACAATTAATACAACAATTATTTATTTTGCTGAAACTTTTGCAGAAATATATTTTAATATTAATAATGATTTAAAAATACTTCTTGGCTTTAATCAAATAAACTTACGTTTAATTTTACAAAATTTTCTTTTATGTTTTTAACTAAAAATAAAATAAATTCCATCATTAACATTTAATAATAAAAATATTCGTTATTCAAAAACGACAAAATTTTTAGGATTAATTTTAAACGAAAATTTAATTTGGAAAGGTCATATTCAGTATATTATAAACTCGATATCTCCTTTGGCATCTGTTTTGTACAGAGCTAGATATTTTATTCCTTTGAAATACTTAAAAATATATATATTTTTCATTAATATATTCAAAATTACAACACTTAGCTTGTTTATCACACTAAATAATTACAAAACCACGTTTATAACCAACTGTTAAACTATATAGACCGAAGGGGTATTTACACGTTCAAAACATTTATAAATTAAAAATTTGTATTCTTATTGACTCTATTATTTTAAAAGAAAAAAAATCAAATATAACACTTCAGAAGAATAAGACATTGATCATAACACCAGACATTGTATAAATTATATTATCAAACTTAACCAGTAAAAAGTAATTTTTCCTTTTGACCAACTCAGCAAAAAATGGTCAATTTCCGGGTAGTTTTAAGACCGGAAAACCCCTCTTTTTCAAATCAGTTCCAAAATTGCCGGCTAAAAGTGACTTGCCTGATCTCATATGGGTAGACTGACAAAGAAGAATAATTATATATTTTATATATAGGTGCTGAATACCGTAAGTTTCTTTGCTCTTTTAAAGTTGAACCAAACTCAAAATTGGCGTTCATTGGTGTGGATTTGGGTACATTTCATTAAACTTCATACTTGTTCTAGCGATAATTTTATCACACTGTCCAAATAAAATAATTAAAAGAGAATATTGTGGCATATCGGACAAGTGTGTAACTATTTTTTATATTGGAATACACAGGTATCCAAGTTTAATGGATACCCGGGGGCGGGTAGACCTCGACGGCCGTTTCGTCCTTGTTAGGACTCAACGGACAGCCATAACCCAAGCAATTCCAAGAACGACGGTAAAATGTACTAAAAGCCTCTTTGCAAAATCAAAGCGGCCATCAATACACCGTAGCGCCATCCCAGCGGAATTAACTCCAATATAAAAGGCAGTCACACTGGTAATATCGAAAGGTAGACAAATAAATAAACCACGAAGTGCATCACATTCCAGTATAGGGAACGCTATTTGTGTTTTCACCGAAAACATCTGCCATTTTGCAGACCAGAAAACAGATCAACGCCGGCACCACACACACTTGTCCGATATGCCACAATATTCTCTTTTAAAATAATTAAATTTATAAGAACTGCATTCATTCTTCCATGATTTTTAAAACTATTTAGCACCTATATCGGCAATAATTAACAAAATACCCCAGCATTAACGATAGTAACATAACTTTTATGTTTAACAAGAGTTAAGAGTTTATCAGGCCATAATTACTAAAAACCGAATAAACATAAACTAAATTGTCGAGAAAATTTTACAAATAATCGCTAATAAGTTAAAAAAATTGACTAGTTAGGTAAAGATACGATATATTATTATATAAAATAAACCGCCAATTCAAATTTCATTCCAAATCAGTGATAATATACAGAGTGGTCACCTTTTCAAGTAACCCAATTAACTGTATTTTTAAACCACCCTGTATACCGCAACTAAGATTTGGGCATAGTATTAAAAGCCCCCTGGTATTATTAAAATGTTCGCCAAATTTCATGGTCTTAACATACAGTAAGTGTTTGTGTAAGTGTACCTACATATAAATTACAGTTAAAAAATATCAACATTTTTTAAATGGAAATTAATTATTATGTTAGAAACGGTAAGAGATAGGTATGGGATAATGTTAAAGAGAGTTGTTAGGAAATTAATAGGGGGTTCCAAAGTAAAATAAAATAAAAATAGTTTCGTTCCACTTTTCATGCATTTCATTTGATTCATTTTAACACTCTTGTTAAAATTCCGTCAAAGGTAGGTAATCAGTATTACAGAGTAACCAACACCGGGAAAGATCTTGCGTGTACGTATACAGTTGTATTCATAAAAAAACATACAAGAATTAGAATGAGAGGTAAGTTTTGTCATCTTTGCGTAAAACCGACTTGTTCAAGTGATTGTTTATTGGAGGTTATCACACGTCACAGATTATCAAAAATGCAAAGCATTGGCATCGGTGTAATTAATTTTGAAACTGCATGGTGGTAACGTTTGATAAACTTGACAGAAGAACATAAAAATGCCTGGTCAGTTGTCTGAAGTTGAAAAGGCTCAAATTGTATCGAGAATCGAAGAAGGATGGTCAATCCTTGCTTTAGCGCAGTTGTATAATAGAAATAAAAAAAACTATATCGTTAGGCAACGCTCGAACAAAAAGAATCCCTAAAGAGGAAAATTGGTTGAGGTCGTCCCAAACGTTCCAACCCTGAACAGGACGCTGCTTTTTGGGATATTTAGGAAATAATCCATTTGCAACTGCAAACGATGCTGTTATTGATACAGCATTTCCTACCTCTAAACCTACCGCCAGAATCTGAACTAAAATGTCGCCCAGCTGCGAAAAAAATGTTTCTTACTGAAAAACAGCGACAATCAAGGCTTATTTTTGCTTTAAATTATAGAACCGCAATCCTGAATTTTGGAACAGGGTCATTTTTACCGATAAAAAGACATTCCAGTTGACTTATAACGGACAAATTCGTGTGTACCGTCCAAAAAATACCAGGTTTGAAGAGCGATATACTAACCCCCTCACTTCAAGACATGCGTGTCTCTATAAATGTTCATGGACTTGGTGTTTGCTGGCGAATAGAGGGAAGATTTAATGCCGAAAATTACATTAATATTTAAAAAAAACATATTGTTACCATCTGCTGAGCAAATATATTCCAATAATACTTTCATATTTCAATAATATAATTGCCCAGTACACACTGCCAATGCTGTAACCCACTGGTTTCAAACCCATAATGTGGGAGTGCTGCCTTGGGTCGCTTATAGTCCCGATATTAATCCAATTGAAAAAATTTGGGGTTTAATCGTAAAAAAAATTCATAATAGAAATTTTAGGCCACAAAATTCAGAAGATTTATGGGAAGTAATACATGCGTGCTGGAAGGAGCTTGATCCAAATATAATTCAGTCAATTCCGAATAGGCTGGCTTAAGTAATAGAAAAATAGGGATATGCTTTGCATTTTTAATAACCTTTAACATGCGATAAGCCGGTTTTACGCAAATATGGTTAAGGTTTCCTGTCATTCTAATTCGTGTACGCTTTTTTTATGAATACAACTGTACATTATAAAAAGCGCTTTCATAAAAGATGCCAAAGAAATGTTTCAGAAAGAATGGGGAAAACGTCAAAGAGCTTCCACTCAAAGAACTTCAAAAAGCTCGTAAAATTCTTTTTGGACTGGTAATAAACACGTGCAAAATAGTTTAGTTGTTGGTGTCTTTAAGGTGGGGTTTTAGGAACAAGTAATGAGGAACAAAATTGTCAATTTCAGCAAAATGCCTTATTTATATTAGGTATATTATTTCTATTCTTCACTTTAATTTTGGGGCTACGGCAGAATGATCTCGGGCAGATTTATGACAACCCAGTGTGCTCTCACAGTATTCTCGTAGTGGTAAAAACCGAAAACGCTATAAGATAGAATAGCATTTTGGCTCACGAGCTATTGTTAGTAATTTTAGGAGTAAAGGTACTGTCATTATTAAATGCAACTGCTTATAGCAACTTCTATCTTCTATATCTATATAGATTCTTTGTGAATGATTTCCCAAATGCTAAGCACATCTCCCACCTCCTATAATTTTGTTCCATTGGAACTTTAAATTCTAAATTGGGTGCTTTTTCTTTGTTTTATGATTATTATTGGAACATTCGAATGATCTTTGACTAGTGGTAGTAGTAGTAACATGTTTTATTTAGCATTAAATATTTTTTAATACATTTTTATAGATTTATTTTTAAATTTTGAAACGCAACCTTCTTTTAACAAAAACAGACAGAAAAGTTAAACATTTTGTAAATTGTATCAAATATTACGTATCATTTTGTTTTTTAGTTAAATGTAATTTTAAAGTTTTTTTAAACAGTTTTAATGATTTTTGAGATTTAATAGAATTTTCCAAATTAGTATATTCTATCAAACCTTTATAAAAAATAGATTTATAGGCTAATGTTTTAGACACTCTATCGACATAAAAATTTTGGTTAGTTCTTGTTTTATAATTATGATGGTCATAATTAAAAGAACAAAAATGTTTTAAACAATCAGGCAATAAATTATTTTTAATTTTATGTATAAAGATACATACTAAATAAAAAATTAAATTTCTGATATTCAACCAATCTAAATTTTTCAACATAAAATGAATTTTTGTATATTTGTCACAATTTAAAATAATCCGCATTGTAAAATTTGTAATTTATCAAATATTTCCTCACTAGCACAATACAAATAAAATGGAAGAACAATAAAGAAAATGTGGTAATATAATAGTATTAAATACAGTTTTTTTAGAAAACAAACTTAAATTAGAACTGATTCTTTTAAAAATACCCTACTTTTCCGGCAATCTTCGATATGATACTTTCAAAATAAATAAAAAATTTTAAATTTGAATTGATAATTATCCCTTAATATTTAAAACTGTTTACTAATTCCAATTTTTCACCATGAATTACAACATTTATATTTTGAAAATTTAAATTATTACCCATAACCATACATATAGTTTTTGAAATATTCAATTTTAATTTATTTACTAATAAGGCTTGTTTCAATTTCAGCAAAGGACTAGGAAAATGTCTCCAAGACAAGCCGGAGGCGATTGAGGAATATCAGTACCCAGAGTTACCGGCTGGGGCAATGTACAATGCGAACTACCAATGCAGGTATGATAAGTTAAAAAATGTAAAAGTTATTGATGATGAACATGTCATGTAAATAATCATATTTATTAATAATAATAATGTTTATTTAAAATTTAATAATATAATAAATATGATTATGTTGTCTTCTATAAATTTATTCTGCAATCCCCTGAAGATGAGCTTGTTAGGGACAAATCTTCTTTTAGTATGTAAAATCATAAATCATAGATATTCATTAAAAATTAAGTTTTAAAGTAAAAATGTTAATTTATAGTATAAATGCAATTTTTTGGAAAAAATATATTACCTATAGTAAAATTATTAATTTATAATTTTTAAGTAAAAAAATTATACTTATATAAATTATTCAGAACAATATTAATTAATTAATTAATTAAAGCATTTCTAAAAATATTTTCAAATTGTCTGTTTTTATTTCGACTTTAAATTTTTTAATGAAATCAATTTTTTAATTTTTGTTGGTAAATAATCGTTTAAATAAAAACATAAATATTTGAAATTTTTTTGTCCTATGGACTTATTTATTTTAAGTTTTATGGTTATTTCATTTTTATGACGTGTATTATGATTATGGTTTGTAAATTATATAAGGTTTTTATTTTTAAATATATACATATATTAAGATGTTATAAATGTAAAGTAGTCTTATGTTCAACTATTTTGTTTCTGAATATAATTATTTTGAAGGATAAAGATAATCTTTATTGAATATAATTTTTAGAAACCTTTTTTGTAATATTTCTAATTTTTTAACTAAAGTTCTATTTATTCTTCCCCAACCTAAAATTCCGTAATTTAAATGAGTTTTAACTAACGCGTAATATAATATTTTCATATGTCTTACATTCAAAGAATTTTTAATGTTTTTAAAAATCGGTGGTAACCTTCTTAATTTTTTAATTAAGTATTCTAAGTGAAAATTCCAGTTTAAGTTACTGTCAAAAATAATTCGTAAATATTTTATTTCACACTTTGAAAATTTGAATGTCTTTATTTATTTGAATACCATTCATATTTGGTGGTAGGTTATTTAGGTTTAAAGTAAAAGGAATATAATTTGTTTTATTAAAATTAGTTGTTAACAAATTGTTATCAAACCAATTTTTTATAATTTTTAAAAAAATTTTAATTTTATTATTTCAGTTTTCCCAATTTGTATCGGTATAAAAAATTGTAGTATCATCTGCAACACAATGAATTTGTCCATCGCAATTTATACTAAATAAGTCGTTAATATAAATATTGAAAAATAATTGTCCTAAAATTGTTCATTGAGGAACACCATAATTAAATACTTTTGGATAGCTTTTTTTTTATCTATTTGAACATAAGTTGGTCTATTTTTCAGATAATTTTTAATTATTTCTAATTGCTTTCCTCTGAATCCAATATTTTCAAGTTTTTTAACAGTAAATTATGGCTAACTGCATCAAAGGCTTTTGCTAAATCTAGAAAAATACTAATACAAGGTTTTTTATTATCTAGTGCATCATATATTTGTTTTGTTAGATAGCAAATAGCGTTTTGTGTTGATTTATTTTTTTGAAACCCAAACTGTTTATTAGAAATAAAATGTATTTTTTCCAAATAATTTTCAATTCTTAATTATAACATTTTTTCAAACACTTTTGCTATCGAATATATTAATGTCATTGGTCTATAATTACTAGTTTTGCTAGAATCTCCATTTTTAAAAATAGTTTTTATTATACCAATTATGAAAGCTCCTGGATATATACAGGGTGTTCCGATGATCATGTTACAAAATTCTAGGGTAGATAAAACACACGAAAATAAGAAAAAAAGTTCATGTGAACATGGGTCCGGAAACGCTTCTTCAGGGAGCTAGGGCCCTTCGAAGATGACCTTCAAAAACTACTTTTCGTTTTATAGCTTCGGTACTGCTGCAGCTATCGCAACCAATTTTGGGACATGAAATCTAGTTCGTAGGTTCATCAATTTGAGCCTTCCGGATTTTGTCACCTTTAACCAGGGGCGTACAAACCAAGGGGGTATTTGAGTAAATTTGACCCTACTCCTCTTAGGCTTTAATTTCTTACCATTTTTATATCTGATTATGATTCTCCAATGCCTTTTACATAAAAAAGGTACTCTTAGTAAAAATCGCTATCTGTCACAGTTTCCTCCGAAAATGGCTAAATCCAATCAATAATAAATTATTGGTCTTAAACCAATTATTACGTTGAAATATGAAAATGAGGTTCAGTACAGATAGTGAGCATTATAAGTTAGTCAAATCTTTTTCTTTAATGAAAATAAATTAGATTAGAGAGATTTATTGCCTTTTCGAAATTGGGGGTATAAAAAGTAAAAGGGAACGTATACAAAATATTTCAAAAAAAAAACAATTAAACAGGTTTAACGAGTGAGTCAAGGATAAGGCAGAGTAAATTTTTGTCTTGAAGATGAATTTACTAACGCTGTCGTTGACTGACCCTGTACGTACCAAAATAAATTCAAAATAACAATTGTTGAAAATGCCTGCCACCACGTTCAATACATGTATTACACCTACGTAGCATATTTAAATTGACGTCAGTAAAAACATCAGGCATGGTTTGGATCATTTCAGCCGCAACAGAAATCCTAGCCACCAAATCTTCCTCCGACTGAACTGGAGTTTCATATACAAGGCTTTTCATATGTCCCCAAAGAAAGAAATCCATAGGAGTTAAATCTGGGGACCGGGCTGGCCAGTTGACATCGCTTCCACGTCCAATCCAACGTCCTCTAAAACGATCATCGAGGTGCTCACGTACGACATGTGCAAAATGAGCGGGTGCTCCATCATGCTGGAACCATAGATTCCGACGTATGTCGAGGGACAGCTCATCCAATAACTCAGGTAAGGTGTATCTTAAAAAATTGAGGTACACCGTCCCAGTTAGTCGAGGAGGCAACATGATTGGTCCAATTAGACGTTCTCCAACAATTCCAGCCCACATGTTCACCGAGAATCGATGTTGGTACCCTCTTATTTGAAGAGCATGAGGGTTTTCCTCCGCCCACACATGGCTATTCCGTGAATTAAAAATACCTTCTCTCGTAAAAACAGCCTCATCAGAGAAAAGCACAAATTTCGGAAATTGGGGTTCTTGTGTACACTGTTGAAGAAACCACTCGCAAAACTCTACGCGGGGTGCATAATCATTTGGTCTCAATTCCTGTACTTTTTGGCGATGGTAAGGATGAAGAAGTTGTTCGTTAACAATCTCCCATACACGTACATGACTTACATTCATGGATTCTGCAACAGCTCGGGTACTACCCAGTCAGCAGGAAGACGTCGTAACGACGTCTTAGTAACGTTAGGACCGACCAAAATGACGTCTAAAATGACGTTTCTTAACGTCCTGCTGACGGGAGAAAGTCTCGTCGAGTGACGTCGATTCTTGACGTTATTTTACGTGGAAATTTCACGTGTAATTACGTCAGCATTGACAATATACTGGACCTAATATTGACGAATTATGACGTAATTTGACGTAGGATATGACAAACTTTTATGGATACACAAGTTTTTTTTTTGCCGATATAGGTATTATATTCTCCGAATCTTTTATCAAAATTAAAAGATTTTACCTAGTTATTGCTTTACTGACCATAAAAGTATGTCCATCAACTTATTTTTGCGTTGCCTGCAAATGTAATAAAACAAGTGTTTTAGCTTTAGAGGAATCTAAAAATACATGAAAAATAAAATAAATTTATAAAGATCTGTAAACTATTTATTAAATTACTTAAATATTAAACGTATAAAATAGTGCCCTGGGTATGGTAGATTACCAGTTTCATAAAATATCCTAGATATAGGATAAAGTTTCCAACTTTCCTTGTCAATTCATTAATTTTTTTTTGGGCAGCCGTAAATGTTTCCTGGTTTTCATATTATGGCGGCCAGAAGCGTTCTCTTTTTAGTGGCGTTAACCACGATTGGTTTATGACGGAAATGCCGCCGCCGTCATTCCCTGTTTGCTGAAACTCAACCACCGCATACATTATCACCATAGCTAGACTTCTCAACTTCTCACAAATAACGAAATAAAATAACTAACCTCACACTCCACAACAATTTCGTTCAGTAGACTCGAGAAAATGGCGTCGCGTCGTACGTATCCTACGCCTACACTGTTGCTATTCTGCATATCAGGTATATTTCAGGAGCAAACAGTGTCATGTTTAACATCAACATAGTTTTGTTTTATACTGAAAAGTGATCTTAGAAAAAAGGACATTTCCTTAGGTTTGAATTATTTATTAATATTTTAAGTGAACTACCGGACTGACGCACAAAATGTTAAAATTTAAAACAATATTTCGGGGTAATTTGATATAATTAGATTCCACTGGCACTACCGCAAAATTTAACCAATAAAATTACAAGCATACTCGGGGCCGCGGTTTCTTAAACGCGCGTATTTCAAAATGATTATTTTACATTGCCACCTGCCGTGTTTCGCAGCAAATATACTTATAATAATAATTATGGATGTTAATAATGATTATATGATGTTCAAAAATTATTTTTTTGGATTTTTGACTTGGAAGCAACATTTAAATTAAAATAAAATATTATAAATTTGCCCCCTTATTTTCATTCTCAATTTTGCATAACACATATTGTGAGTTATAATAACCTAGCTGGTAGGTATTTATGTAAATCTACAAAATACTTTGAAGTCTAGTAAAAATTTTGTAAATCGACGATATAATACGTTGGATAACGTCAGTATATGACGTTATTAATTGCGGTTTATAATGACGTTATTTTACGTCATGGTTTGGAACACCCAGAACCTTAAGCTTAACAGGTCGTAAATAGACGATTCAATACGTCAACTAACGTCCATTTACGACGTCATATTTATTACGTTTTATGACGTAACAACATGACGTTATAACACGTTATATTATGGTCCCTTGACGTAAATCACGTCAATATGACGTCATATTGACATCAGTCTGCTTACTGGGTAACACTAGGATTTTCCTCGAATTGTCGGAGTACCTCTTCCTCAAATTCTGGAGTTCGTACAGTTCTTTGAGCGCCATTATCTGGCCTCGTTATTTTCACGGAGCCAGTTTCCCTTATGCGCTGATTTACCCTCTCGAATAGCGTGTGAGCAGGTACACGCCTCTCAGGAAACCGCTCCTGATACAATCTTGAAGCGGCTCTTCCATTGCAATGAACTTCGCCATAAATTAATAGCATATCGGCATATTCGGCGAAAGTATAATCCATGATTCACTGGCGACACAATATTTTATTGACAGATTTTTGACAACTATCTGTACTGAACCTCATTTTCATATTTCAACGTAATAATTGGTTTAAGACCAATAATTTATTATTGATTGGATTTAGCCATTTTCGGAGGAAACTGTGACAGATAGCGATTTTTACTAAGAGTACCTTTTTTATGTAAAAGGCATTGGAGAATCATAATCAGATATAGAAATGGTAAGAAATTAAAGCCTAAGAGGAGTAGGGTCAAATTTACTCAAATACCCCCTTGGTTTGTACGCCCCTGGTTAAAGGTGACAAAATCCGGAAGGCTCAAATTGATGAACCTACGAACTAGATTTCATGTCCCAAAATTGGTTGCGATAGCTGCAGTAGTACCGAAGCTATAAAACGAAAAGTAGTTTTTGAAGGTCATCTTCGAAGGGCCCTAGCTCCCTGAAGAAGCGTTTCCGGACCCATGTTCACATGAACTTTTTTTCTTATTTTCGTGTGTTTTATCTACTCTAGAATTTTGTAACATGATCATCGGAACACCCTGTATATACTTTTTGTATATATATACTATTTGTATTTATAGGTTTCAGTTTGGTACTCCCGACGCAACTGTTTGTTCCCCCTTGGACGAAATATGCTCAAGGTTATGGTGTTCGGTTAACGAAACGTGCACCACACTCCTAAGGCCTGCTGCACCAGGAACAAACTGTGGTAAACATAAGGTAAAGATACAGGCACAAATCCGAGACAATAATTTACCCAACATTAATCTCTGTCGCTACTAAAAAAAGAGGTTCCTTTCATTTTGTCGGATCAATGTTGAGACGCGTATCGCTACATCATGACTCGTTAGTATGGCTAAGATCCGACGAATCTCCACAGAGTTTAAACACAGTGGGAAAATGTAGCAACAAAAAAAAAATAACGATAAGTTCTTTTTGGAGTTATCGAGGCCATGTAGTGTCGATGTTGGACACCTCATATACGTATACATAATTGTTGAGGTTCTTTTACGACAATAATTATTATATACCGTGCGAGCAAAAATTATTTGCATCAAATAGAGCTTGGATTAAAAAACGTAGGGCTTGGTTTAGATCACAATGATATGGGGAATTTTGTCAAATTTATATTATGACATGATATGCCAAACTAAGTTAAACTAATGAATAATAAAATAAGTAGACAAATAAAAATTTATTTTTGTTGTTTACAAAATAAACAAAGTAAGAACATACAGAAAGAAAAAGAAAAATAATTACAAAAATTGCTGAAATTAACCACCTCCCTCCTCTAATAAATCATTTATTTTTAATAAATTTTTGTTAAACGATTGAGAGTAATCCGCGGCTTGTATTTCTTGGAATACTTGCACTTTATAAGGAAATAAATTTAGCTGCTTCTTAGGACAGGCGTCTTATACAATTTGTTGGCGTATTTTGCATTATTTCACGAACGTTTGCAACCAGTTCTTACAGATGGTCTTCCTGCTCCTTCTTTTGTGTTGTATAGAACCTGTTTCCCTAAACACAGCAACGGTTCTTTTCAGGCAATGATAAAAATCCCCAGCAATAAAAACAACGTTAGGAAAATGTTCGTGAAAATCGTCCATGCACAAACCCGGATTGTATTGCCACTCACTATTTACTCTAACCCCATTTCGAAAATTCGCATGAATGTTTTGTGCTGTTCCGTAAAGCCCACTGTGTGACTTGTTCAAGAAAATGGAAAAATTAGCGATGAATCAAATTACTTGTAACGACTGTCAAAGTTGACGGAATAACTGATTGATTGTTAATTCAGGTAGTTACTGGCACCCAACAGGTATTAAGCTCTACGGCTAAGCATTACGTCCTTAGATGAAAGGCACTCTTTGATGCAAATAATTTTTGCTTGCACGGTACCTACATCGATACATAATTTACTAAAACAACGTCATCATGGCCTCAGACCAATCAACGTGTTGGCGGTCACATCCTTGTGGGCAGATCTCATACTGCTACGTTGCCATACTGCAGACTTTTTATAAGGTTTTAGACAAAAATTTAATAAATTTCCCACATCATGTTAAACACAGCGTAAGGTTGGCCAGTAAAGTGGAGTAGAGTAATTTGCATGTTGATTTACTTCAGAATAAAATACGATCTTTTCAATAAGGATTTGTTATTGGTACCAGATCAATGTCTAAAACAGTGTAAAAAAGTGTGCAACTAGTCCTGGTATCCCATATAACAAAAACAATTATTTCAGTGGTGTCAAGATCAGAAATGCGTTCCCATTATGAATCCTCCTATAGCCATAGACGGCGGTTGGGGAGAATGGAGCAGTTGGTCAGAATGTTCAAGAACGTGTGGATCCGGGGTATCCATTATGAGTAGAGAATGTGATCATCCCACTCCTACAGCTGGAGGAACATTTTGTGTTGGTAAGAAAATGAGCTATGTATTTTAGCACATAAAGTTTTAAATTTTTTTGAATTTAAATGTTATTCTAGTCATTCTAGTTCACCTTTAAAGGAATAGTTTTTTAAATACTTCGTTCGAGGAGACAATGAAGTAATATCAAAAAAAATACCTTGTCGGACTTCCAGTGTCTTCGGTGGTGATTAACCTGTACATGAAATGGTTTGAGTCACATGCTATTAACACTGCCAAGATTAAACCTAAACTTTAGCTTAGATATGTTGATGATACTTTTATTACTTGGACAGACAGCAACAAAGAGCTGATACGGTTATTGGAACATATAAATAGTATAAGACAATCCATTAAATTTACCATGGAAACAGAAAAACATTCCACTCTACCTTTTCTCGATGTTCTCGTCAAACGAAGTGCTGAAAACTTAAAAACTTAAGTGTACAGGAAACCTACTCACGCGGGTCAATACCTTAATCACGGATCGAATCATTCAAACTCCGTAAAACAGGGCATAATTCAAACTCTTTATCACAGAGTATCTAACGTTTGCAACAACCCGGAAGACCTTAATATTGAAATTTCAAATATCAAAAAAATTGAAAACAGAATGGTTACCCTGAAACCTTTGTACCTGATACCATTTCAAAACTTAAATATCGCGAATTACAAACTAATACAGCAACGAAAGGGAGCAAGCATTTCTTACAATACCTTATGCCAAGGGGATTTTTGAAAATATTAGAAGGATAACCAAATACTATAATATAAAAACAGCCTTCAAATCCAAAAATATGCTTAGAAGCTTTCTTACAAAAGTAAAACCCCCCGTAATGAAAACACAAAAAATTGCATCTATCAAATCCCTTGCGAGTATGGCGAATCGTACATTGCAGAAACAAAAAGACCTCTTCCCGTACGAGTTAAAGAACGTATGAAACATACTCAAAGAGGTGAAACTTCAATATCAGGTATAGCGGAACAAGTATGGACCAACCAATATAATATACAGTGGTCAGAAGCCAAGGTTTAAGAAACGGGACAGCACTGGAGAAAACGAAAATTCAAAGAAGCAGCTTTACCCATATATTTAGTAAACCAAGTATAGATACCCCCAATATCTGGAAACCTCTTCTTGTCCAAAACCAACAGCTCAAACTTCACACTCCAAGAAGCACGTAGGCGGAGTCATTCAGCTTCATTACACATGGATAGTATTTAAGACAAGTAGCCTTAGAACTATAAATTAATTTACTAGGTACTAAACGTGTGTAAGGAACAAAGTTAAGACAATGGAAGTCCGACAAGGTAATTTTTTCGACATATTTCCTATGTTTCGCCGATCCGAAACACACAGTCCACATTGCTTTCTTGTCAGATAAAAGAGCGAACAAATAACCATTTTTGTAATATCACAGACCTCACTTTTTTTTATAACGGACATAATATGTTTTGCCGACAAAAGGAAATAGCAAGCAATATGACGAAAGCGACAATATGGTTTTCTTATAGCTTATGTTGGATTTATAAGCGGACATCACGCGCACTACACAATGTCTTCTCACTTTTTGTGTTTATGTCACGACAAAATAAATACAAAGGGCTTAAGTATACTTTTAAAACTTGTCTTGGGGACCTTACACGATCAGTGCCGTAATTATAATTTTTTTCGCTCATAGGCTAAAAAAATTACTAGAAAATCAAGTTGTTTTGTATTCCGTTGCGATACGTAGAGGGCGCTATTTAGCAGAACCAGCAATTCCTTCATTTTTCTCAAAAATGTTAAACGCAATGATATGTCTTTTTAAGCTTAAATAAAACGAAAAATAAATAAGAAGAATATCTGTGAAAACCACAAGTCAATATCTTGTCTTAAAGTAAAGGTATGGAAAATATAATATTATAATTAATAAATATAGTTTAAAAAAACTATAAAACACTCTTTCATAATTAATCAAACTATTGAGCGGAAAGTAAATATAGTTGAAAATAATTCTTGAAATTCTTAATATAGGCAGAAAATAATAATGAACGATAAACATTAGTATTATTGTGAAAAAATCGAAAAATATACGAAAAATATAGCACAAGCGACCCACGCTTTTTTCACAATAATACTAATGTTTATTGTTCATTATTATTTTCTGCCTATATTAAGAATTTCAAGAATTATTTTAAATTATATGTATTTTCCGCTTTTTAGTTTAAATAATTATCAAAGCTTTTTTTTAGTTTTTTTAAAGTATATTTATTTTTCATTTTTTAGTTTGAGTTATTGTTAAGAAAAAAGTTTTGTTTGAGTAGATTAGTAGATTATTGTATTGTCAGTGGTTCTTGATAAGTCTACAAAATTTAAATTAAATTTGACCGTTTAAAGTGGGTCAAAATCGGGTTCAAAGAAGTCGGTTACGGACAAACAAACAAACATACAGGTGAAGCTAATATAAAAGCGTGTTAAAAATGAGCTCCATAGGAAGAAACTGACGTTTTAATACGGAATTTGTAGGCAAGAAGTTTCAAAGAACACATCATGGTATCTTCTACAAAGCTATAATAATACCAACAGTTCACTAAATTAATGTGCTATAAATTGCCTTTATTGACAGTAAGAATGATGAGCGCATTAATAAAACATGGTGCTCGTCCCGTCCTGTTGTTACTGTCACTGGCCCGAGTCAGGCCGTGTTATCACGAACGACTTGCTCATCTTGCAAATGTGCGTGCTCCGTCAATGCTTGTCTGGCTTTGCGTTGTTGCGGCTTAAGGGACTCAGGCCCCCTCCCAAAAAAAATGTTCCGCCGCCAACGGATGCCACTGCTGGATATGGTGAATTTGGTTATAGATTCTGATCGTATAAAAGTACAAAGAAACTTGTTTTAATTCGTAGCCACTCGAGTGGGCAAAACTTAAACAATGTTTTTATTTAAAGGTGAAAGGAAACGTTACAGAATTTGTAACACCGATCCCTGCCCTGAAGGGCAGCCAACATTCAGGGCACTACAATGTTCGTGGTACAACAATAAAACTTACGAAGGGAAAACGTATGAATGGCAACCTTATTTTGACCAAGGTAAGGAAGTTTAACGGGTAATTTACTAAACCAATTATGTTACAGTTGAAAAGGTAAAAATATATAATTTAACTTTAAATGTTTGTTTTTTTAATTATGGTGTTGGGCACTTATAACGCGAGGTAGACGAGCACGTGGTCGTCTTCTTTAGGCATAAATTAAATTTGTTAAATTTCTTATCTAAATTTCATCAACTATTTTAATCTATTGGAGTTTCGTTGTGTAACTTATTGAAACTCCAATATGATATATTGGGGTGTTTCCAGTTAAGTCGATATGTTAATAGAAACAACATCCTTTTAAATAAACAACATAGTTTATTTATAACTTTATGGGTAATAATTTTTATACATTTGTAGACTGCATTTTGTTTTCTATATAGGGTGCACACATGGGGATATCGAAAACTGTAAGAGATTTGGAGATGGTTTAATAAAGGCAAAGTTACCCATTTTATGGCTTAAGAAGTTAGTAAGAAGAAATTATAACTATTTCGAATGCCATAAAAAACACATGTTCCATTACTTGTGTTTAGAGTGTTAAGTTTCAAGAAATTCGGATCAAGAAAATATTCTCCAATATAAAATTGTGTTCTATACATACCCCTTTTTCCACCCCCTATCTCCTAAAAGTGTCATAAATGCCTAAGCACCAATTTATTTATAGGGAAAAAATCCACAGTCGTCGTCACAAATATATTAAAAAAGTCAAATTAATGTGGTGTACATGTTTCGGTACTAGAGAGTACCATCATCAGCACCGAAGGGCCCAAGAGTCACTTATACTAGGAATGTAATTTTTTTTTAAAATTAAAAACTAAAAACCATAAATGGGACCAGGACATTTTGTGTGCTTAGACGAATACAGATTAAAAAGTGGTAATAAAATTCGAATGGAATTAATTTTCTCCCCGTACATTGTAAACAAATAACAAACACCCGTACATTGTGAACAAATAACAAACTGTTAGACCTAGACGTGCACGTGGTCGTCTTCTTTAGGTACCAAACATGTTTATTTTATTAAAAATATTATTTAAAGTAAACTCATCACATTATTATTATTATTGAATAAAAATATAGCATTATATTATTTTGCCGTTACTTACATTTTTTGTTTGAAATCTATTATAATATATCGTGGTGTTTCAAGCTAGTTCAATGTATTGGATAAATAAATAATTTCACTAGGATATGCTATTATAACACTGTTCCAAATATAAAATAGTTCTTTATCCGCAATAGATTACTAATAACTTGTGACTTTCAGTATTATAAAACCACTTCTTCAATTTATTTATTACTTTTTCAGCTGATCCATGTCAGCTATACTGCAGCGATGCCAATGAAACGCTTATAGTTCCATGGGGTGACTATGCCGCGGATGGTACTCCCTGTAATGTCGTGTCAAGGGACGTTTGCATCTCGGGAATTTGTAAGGTTTGTAATTGTTTACTCATTTGAACGGTACACATAACGGAGTAAAGCTAATAGCAACAGTATGAAATACGTTGCTGTAATACATCATGTCCATCAGTCGGTAAATAATATAATTTACTATTAAATAGTTATTAAAAACTGTGTAACTGTTTTTTATATTGGAATACACAGGGATCCAAGCGGTTAGACCACCGACGGCCGTTTCATAAATAATTTTTAATTATTTTCATGGAAACTATATTATCTTCTAAGCATTTTTATGGCTTTTCTTAAACGGATTGCGCGCATTCTAGTGGGTGCCAGCGTTTACCTGTTTCTAGTCTGAAAAGCGGCAGATGTTCCGGTGAAAACGCAAATAGCGTTCCCTGTACTGGATTGTGATGCACTTCGTGGTTTATTGAGTTGTCTACCTTTCGATGTTACCAGTGTGACTACCATTTATATTGGAGTTAATTCCGAGGGATGGCGTTACGGTGTATTGATGGCTGCTTTGATTTTGCCAAAAGGCTTTTAATACATCTTACCGCTGTTGCTGGGATTGCTTGGGTTATGGCTGCCCGTAGAGCCCTAACAAGGACGAAAAGGCCGTCTTGGTCTACCCGCTCTAGGGTATCCTTTGTGCTTGGATCCCTGTGTATTCCAATATAAAAAACAGTTACACACTTGTCCGATATGCCACAATATTCACTGTTTAATTATTTTCACGGACACTATATTATCTTCTAAACATTTTATGGCTTTTCTTTAACGGATTGCGCGCATTCTAGTGGGGGCCAGCGTTGATCTGTTTTTAGTCTGCAAAGAGGCAGATGTTCCGGTGAAAACGCAAATAGCGTTCCCTGTACTGGATTGTGATGCACTTCGTGGTTTATTTAGTTGTCTACCTTTCTATGTTATCAGTGTGACTGCCATTTTATATTGGAGTTGATTCCGCTGGGATGGCGCTACGGTGTATTGATAGCCGCTCTACTTTTGTAAAAGGTTTTTAATACATCTTACCGCTGTTAATGGGATTGCTAGGGTTATGGCTGCCTGTAGAGTGCTAACAAGGACGAAACGGCCGTCGTAGTCTACCCGCCCCAGGGTATCCATAGTGCTTGGATCCCTGTGTATTCCAATATAAAAACCAGTTACACACTTGTCCGATATGCCACAATATTTACTTTTTAATTACATAGTTATATTAACGGTCAATAAAAACTTTTTTTTTTAGAAAGTTGGATGCGACTGGGTTGTCGACTCGACAGCAAAGGAAGACGAATGCGGCATCTGCCTCGGCGACGGAACAAAATGCGACATTATACAGGGCGAGTACAAGAAGCAGAGCGGCGTTCCTGGATACAGGGAGATTGTTGTGATACCTAAAGGAGCGAGAAATATACGAGCTGAGGAGAACGATCAGTCGGAAAACTATATCGGTTTGGAGAGTACAAAGGAGAAAAAGTCTTATCTTAACGGAAAGAGGTTAACAATAATAATTATTAATTTTTTAACAAGTGTTACTAGTCTACCATTATTTTTAGGCATATTACTTTACCAGGTGAATACAATGTTGCTGGTGCTCAAGCTTTATACGAAAGGGATCACAATTTGGAAAGAATTCATATACCAGGGCCGATCCATGAACCCGTATTAATTTCGGTAAGTTGGAAAGTGTTTTTATAATTTATAACGTAAAGACCCGTTTGCAGTTTGAGTATGAATAAGAACTTCTACATGTTGTAATACCATGAATGTCCACCAAGAACCTATAACATTTGAAAAAATCTTTACCTATATCATTTGTTGACGTTCCTGCAGTTTATTGCAATTTTTTTGAATTAATTTATATTTATATTTTATAAAAAGAATAATCAACTTCAAGTGATTAACCAGAATTTTTGTGGTATTTATCACAGTAAAAGCGAAAGTTGATTCAAAATGTCACATAACTCGATCAAGTTATTTAACCATTAAAAAAAATAACAATAAAGAAATGGAAGTTAATCCAATTTAATTCAATAATAAAATCAAAAAAAATAGTATAAATAATAATATAGTAGGTAAATATCTCTTTAATTCCGTATTCACCTGAAGACGACTGGAGATACTTACCAGTTGAAACGTTGTGATTTAAAACAAATGAAGACAATGGAAGTCCAAAACTCTTTCATCATCTCTTTAATTGTTTTTAAAAGTTCCCAATTTTTCAATTTTTCTGATATTTTTTGGAAGATGGTTATATTTTATTATTTCGTCATATAAAAGAGATTTTTATCCGAAATTACTTTACACTAGTATAGGTAGATAATTTACACAATGTCTTGTGTTACGATTACGATCATGTAATGTTTTATTTTCCTGAAGTGTGATGTTTGAATTTTTTTCTTTTAAAATATTAGAGTGAATTAGAATACCAATTTTTCTAAATGGTTCTAAATGTGGTAATTTATGTATGCATTTAATAACTTTATTTTTCAACTTTTGTAATGGTTTTAAGCTACAGCTGATGAATGACGTCAATGATATAATAACGAAACTAATAAACATAAATTTAGTTGCTTGAACGAAGCTGTAAATACCAAATTCCAGTGGTAATGTTCCAAACAAAATAATCATAACCTTTCCAAGAGAAGGATCGCAGCTTGTCAAACGAACACAGTGGCTGAATGTAGAGGACTGACCAGCGAAACTTGAATCTCTCAATAAAAATACAAAAAGAACAGTCATTTTAACCAAAAACTAATCCAAGTTTCACAATAATTCCGATATAAACAAAAACACTGACAAGTTTATACTTGAAAATGGTTAGATATACTCACTAGCCGAAACGTTGTGTTAAGTAACACAATAAAAACAATTAAAGTGCTACAAAGTAATTATTTTAATAATACTACATTACCTACCACCTTTAAGGTGGGAGTATCAACACGCTTGCCAACCTATAACCTATTTCGCGTAGATTTATTTATTTTTTCTAACTTTTTCACAAAATTTCGTCTTCATATTCTATAGGTATAGTTGAATTCACATAAACTTTTAACGCTCTGACATTTCAGTTCTGTCATACTTGTCAAATACTGCAGCAACTCATAAAATATAAATTTCTAATGGCTAAATTTAATAAGTATAATTGTACTGCACACAAAGTATGTCTATCTTGTATTATTTCATACGATTAAAAAGAGATAGAAATAAAAAGAGTTGGCCGAACAATTCCAGAAAAGAAAAAGAAAAAACACTGACCAATCTCAGCTGTATAAGAAATTTAGTAAGTTGGTGAAATCTAAAGTAACTAGACAATGACAAGTCTTGACATTTGGCATTAAAACTTTATGTGAATTTAACTATAATAATTAACATGTTAAATAAATATCAAGGAATTTCATAAGTTATTTAAGGAGAATTGCTCGGAGAATTGTATTTATCGAAAAATATCGGTTAAGATTTTTTTTACATTATTATGTCATTGTTCTTTCACTATACAATTCTCCCAAAATAAGCAAAGAAATAAATTAATATTTTTGTAATATATCAGATATAACCTAAATAATGTGCAGACGATATTGATTTTATTTAAATCTTAGTCAATAAAATAATAAACTAAGAAATACAAGGCGAAATAGGTTATAGGTTGGCAATAAATTGAATGACGTTGATAATTCCACCTTAAACAAACTTTAGTGAGATCCAATGATATCAAATTTGTACTTAGAAAAGTTTAATTATTTTTGAAATAATTTGTCCAAAAAATTAGGACAAATTCTCTTAAAAAAACACTTAAGTAAACTATTCATAGTTTATCCCGTTTTAAGCCACAATCTTCTTCCAATATTTAGAGTTGAGGTCGTCTGGGTCCGAACAAAAACATCTTTCTAATTTCATTAGACCCGTGTGCCTCCGCCATTTTAATCAACTTATCTGGATTGCGGCCTTTTGATATAGGCCCTAAAATATGCATTAAAGGGCTCGAATCCGGCCTTGTGTACTAAAAGAGTAATGTAATAAAAATATATAGGGCTAGACCTGTGTAAAAGAGAAATTATTCTAATTTGGGTTTAATCTTTTCGGGTTGAGTATATATTTTTAAAATTAAGTTTTATATGGACGGGAAATTAAATTAAATATTTGGGTACACGTTTTATTTTATAACCTCTGAAAATATTCTAGTAATCGTAAACATCAAAGTTAATTGAACGGTGGTATTCTACTCTTTTAGGACTTTTTAAAATAGCATATTGTACCGTACGAGAGTGGTTATAAAAATGTCTATCATAATAAACATATACAATATACAGTGTGTATCAGCTAAATGGAATAAATTCGATAATCAATACATGGGGGCGTGTCCGAAAAAACGCTCGGACACGTCGATTGGTATTTCTGGTTGTGCATTTTTTTCAATAAAAACTTTTTATACAGGGTGTGTCATGTAACAGTGGCCAATACCAACTTTCTTATTTTAAATGTAACACCCTGTATAGTATTTAGTTTTTGGATTCCTCAGAAAATTTTAGACATATTTAATGTACCGGGTGGTCAAATAAGCGAGGACGTCGGCTTTATCTCGGAAACCATTAATCGTACAACTTTCGGAAAGATTTTTTTATGAGTAAAGTGGTCAAGAGAAATTGCTGGAAATTACTTTTAAGTTCATCATTTCGCCACAAGGGGGCACAATTAAAAATTGTTTTTTTAAATTCTAAATTTCTCCGAAAATTCTTATATTAAGGTATACCTCTGATTACATCATTGGAAAGCTTATACAACTCTGCATCATTTTGGTTTAAGGCTCATTGGCGTACCGATCTTGATAAGAGTGGGAGAAGCTATTGAAAGTGTAAACATTAAAATCGCTGTAACTTCTAAACGACTTATCCGATTTTACTAAATTTAAGCTTGTTTGGAAGGGAAAGGTAAGTATCTTCAATTGTATTATCCAACAGTACACGATAGTGTTTAATAAAATTGCTAGAGGGCGCAATTTGTAATAATAACAGTTTTTTCGATTTTATCCCGAAAATTCAAATCATACGGTATAACTATGACATCATAATCGAAAAGTAGGTGAAATTTGCAAGAAAAGATGTGAGGACCGCAGTTCGATGTCTTTGTTCGTTTCAGAGTTATTGCCAAAACAATAATTTTTAATACAAATTGCGCCCTCTAGCAACTTTATTAGAAACTATCGTGTACCATTAGATACGACAATTGAAGGAACCTGCAAACAAGCTTAAATTTAGTAAAATCGGATAAGTCGTTTAGAAGTATCAGCGATTTTAATATTTACACTTTCAATAGCTTCTCCCGCTCTTATCAAGTGAAAGTGTAAACATTAAAATCACTGTAAGTTCTAAACGACTTAACCGATTGTACTAAATTTAAACTTGTTTGGTAGAAAAGGGTAAGTACCGTTAATTGTCGTATCCAATGATACAAGATAGTTTCTAATAAAATTGCTAGAGGGCGCAATTTGTATTAAAAATTACTAAACTCTCAATAACTCTAAAACAAACAAAGATATCGAACTGCGGTCTTTACATCTTTTCTTGCAAATTTCATTTTCTTTTTGATTATGATGTCATAGTTATACCGTATGGTTTGAATTTTTGGGATAAAATCGAAAAAACTGTTATTATTACAAATTGCGCCCTCTAGCAATTTTATTAAACACTATCGTGTGCTGTTGGATACGGCAATTGAAGATACTTATTTTCCCTTTCCAAACAAGCTTAAATTTAGTAAAATCGGATAAGTCGTTTAGAAGTTACAGTGATTTTAATGTTTACACTTTCAATAGCTTCTCCCA
Source organism: Polydrusus pterygomalis (assembly GCA_963969555.1). Classification (NCBI taxonomy): domain Eukaryota; kingdom Metazoa; phylum Arthropoda; class Insecta; order Coleoptera; family Curculionidae; genus Polydrusus; species Polydrusus pterygomalis. Next base: position 18,490,441 of record OZ018383.1, read on the forward strand.
CTCTTATCAAGGTCGGTACGCCAATGAGCCTTAAACCAAAATGATGCAGAATTGTCTAAGCTTTCCACTGATGTAATCAGAGTTATACCTTAATATGGGAATTTTCGTTGAAATTTAGAATTAAAAAAAACAATTTTTAATTGTGCCCCCTTGCGGCGAAATGAGGAACTTAAAAGTAATTTCCAGCAATTTCTCTTGACCACTTTACTCATAAAAAAATCTTTCCGAAAGTTGTACGATTAATGGTTTCTGAGATAAAGCCGACGTCTTCGCTTATTTGACCACCCGGTACAATATCCTATACCTATCTTTAACTGTTTCGGAAATATTAAGTGTTTTCAGATTTATTGCATTTCAGCGTTTCTTTTTACTGATATGAAATAAAAAAAAGGTATAAATAGTTTTGTTTAAAACTCCTGACCTTAGCAAATTGTTGTCTGTCTGCGTGACGGTATAGCTGTCAGTGTTATAGTCGTTTGAATTTCGTTAACTGCATATCAGAAAAATGGTTTATTTAACAAAAATGCACAAAATAACAATGCTACAGATGATTGGTTATGGAGATAAAACAGGGACACAAATGGAAGTTGCTCGCTTATTTCATGAAAAATTTCCAAATTTGTCGCCTATAACTCAAGGAAAAATTAGTAAAATAGAAAAGCAGTTTCGCCAGCTTGGACATGTAAAACAGTTAAACAAAAGTAGCTGCCAATACAATAAGTGATGATACCAAATTAGATATTTTGATTGAGTTTGAGGAAAACTTACATACTTCTAGTCGAAAAATAGCCCCAATGTTCGATGTTAGCCATTTATCAATTATTCGAACATTACAAAAAAATTAATTGAATCCCTATAAAATGATACCTACTCATGAGCTCCTGGAAGACGATTTTGAAAGGAAAACGTATTTTTGTGAACAAATGATGGCAATTTTTGATAACAATGTGATTCAATTAGAACACGTTTTGTTTTCTGATGAGTCCACCTTTACACTTCACGGTCATGCTAATCGTTAGAATTGCCGGTATTTGTCTGGGGAAAATCCTCACTGGATTAGAGAAGAACATACGCAATATCCTGAAAAATTCAAGTTTGGGCAGGAATAGTTGGAGATTATCATAAGTCTCTTTTTCATTGGCTTGCCATTTAAATTGCCATTTCACATGGCCATTTAAATGGCGATAACTATTTAGCACTGCTCCAAAACAATGTCTTGCCAACTTTGACAAACTTATTTCCTGATCTAGCAAACCCACAACTTCCAGCGAATATCATGGTTTTAGCAAGATAGCGCACCGCCCCGGTACCAAATCAATATCCGGCAGTACCTTAACCGAGTATTTAAAAATCGGTGGATAGGAAGACGTGGATCGATGGAATGGCCAGCACGATCCCCTGATCTGACGCAATTATAATTCTTCTTATGAGGTTATGTCAAAAATATTCTATACAAAACTAAACCCCTCGACTTGGCCGACTTAAGAAGACGAATAACGCTTGCGATTAGATCGGTCACGTCTGAGCTGTTCAGTAACATTAGAAAAAATTTCTATTTAAGATTAGGATGTTGCCAAGACGTTCGGGGCGAGCATTTTCAACATCTCCTACATTAATGTTTTTTTTTGTTTTTTACATTATCAAGAAAAAAACAGTATTTCTTATTAGTTTTTGAGTATGTTGTTAATTTTTGCAATAAATCTGAAAACTTGTAATTGTACATGAAATATGTCTAAAATTTTCTGAAGAATTCAAAAATTGGATAATATACACGGTGTTGTATTTAAAATAAGAAATAAGGTGGTATTGGCCACTGTTACATGACATACCCTGTATAAAAAGTTTTTATTGAAAATAATGCACAACTAGAAATACCAATCGAAGTGTTCGAGCGTTTTTCGGACACGCCGCCATTTATTTATTATTTAATTTATTCCATTTGGCTGATACACAATGACGATGAACTTTAGGAGTTTTATTTGCTTGTATCGAAATTAACCAAAAACAATTTCCTAGATATTCTTTCGGGGGAAGGTTTACAATCCAGGCATTAAATGGAAGTATTCCATATGGAAACCGGAAGTTACCAAGCAGGTCAAATATGCATGGATAATGGAGGAATGGTCGCAATGTTCAGCTACATGTGGAGGAGGTAAAAAATACGTTCCTAATTAGCTCTAACATGGTCGTCTACGCCACGTGAAGACAAATACAGAATTCTCAGGCCATGGCAAAGGGTATTAGCGGGGTGGTTCATTGTTTATCCCCTTCGGGATACGTCAAAATACTATTTTACCATGACCCGGATATTTGTCTGTGTCTACTTTAAACATCGTAGGATCTGGAGAATACTTATTTTTTTAAGTTAAAGGAAAATATAATTTTAAGTTTTCTGATGTTCACCACTGACTGTGCATGAAGTATAATAGATGTAGACAGATATAATAGATAAGGACTCCGTATTTATTGAAAAGAATAATTTAAAACATTAACTTCCTTTTTTATATTTGTAAAATCGCTTTGATAATAATTAATCGTTTCTTTAAGGTCTACAAAGTAGAAAACCCATGTGCCAAGAACGAACAGTATCCCCAGTAGCCGCAGAACTAGAGAGTCCCAACATTGTAGCGGAAGAAAACTGCGATCCTTTGACAAAACCTGACAAGCTAGTGCGGACCTGTAACGACGATCCATGTCCGTATAAGTGGTGGGTTGGTCCGTGGCAGTCATGCCCTGTCACATGCTATGATGGAGTGAGTACCTTAGCTATATTAGAACTTTCTTAATAATATGTGTATGTATCTTCATATAGCTTTTTTTGTTTAATTATTTCTTTTTTGCGTTGTAGCAGTACTGATCATCATCATTCTCCAAGGGAGCTATTGTTTAAAGTGAATTACTATATTTCCTTTAAAGTACACGTTGCGTTATACGTGAGAGGTTGCCATCAGGTTTATAAAACTGTCGGTTTTCAGCGACACCATCGCTCCGACAGAGGAAGATGTAATTGCGATGGTCGGTGGGTTACTACCTAATAACACAAATACTAAAACAGTATCCTTAACAGCATCAAAATCTATCTCATTTAATTTTTAAAGTTTGCAAATTCAGGGTCTCTCTTAGAGCGATCATAATAATACCGGCATTTACACGCCAGAGGAAAGTTTCTGATTTATAAATTTCAATAAACTCTTCGGCATCTCGGTTACGCTCACACCACACAGAAATAATTTAAAGGATGTAGGCGCTTTCCAGTCAACACAGCCTAAAAACAGCAAGAAACAGCTCAAAAACAGCAAGAAATAGCTCAAAGACAGCTTCGCACTATCGCCGCATGCGCGGAAGGGACCTCAGGAATCTAGTGCAGAACTTCTCATCTTTCACTACTCATTACAAATCCGAGCCTATTGGATACAGGGTTAAAAATTTTAAAAAATAAGGGGTAGAAGAGTTGAGCTGGACGGTATTTTTATATTTTTTTTTATTTTAGGGAAGAAAACCGATGAGAAGACGAAGCGTAATGTGTGTAGATGGACAAGAGATGGCGCTACAAGATCTCTACTGCGACAGGGGTGCCAAACCGCACGAATTTGAACCCTGCAAGAAATTGTTGCCATGTGAAGCGTATGAGAGATAACAAAATTTACTAGTTATTAGCTATGATTAGTAGCCATTTAGTAATTTATTTAAAAACCAGAAGCTATTTAAAAATTTGTCTGTTATACAGCGTGTGTTAAAATATTGCCGACATACGGGAAACTTTATTATCTTTGATTTTAGGAAAAAACTATTCTTTATAAAAATATTTTCATCCATTTTTTCTTGCCCACAATCATCACCACATCAAGATTACCAGATATGATATTTAGAGGCCCTGACGTCATGTGGTGATTACAATTTATATTCGTAACCAAAGAAGCACAATGAAAATTACCAACTTCTTTTATGGTTACCTACTTAGTCACCATTAAAGATCATATCTTGTTAATCTTTGTATCATATCCCAAGATATTGAAAACATCGGATTTAAAGAGAAAAAAACATTTTTCTTCTTAGACCTCAGCTGAGCTTCCATTATTATCAATGCATTTTTTTAAAATCTTCGAACAGCCGATATTCTATTGCACATTCCCCTGTGCATGAAGTAGAACATCTAATTCATCTTCACATTCGTTTTCTTAGCGGATTAGGACTATTTAAGGTAAGCAAAACATTTTATATGAGAAATAGTTTTTTCCTTAAAATCACAGATCAAAAAGCTTTCCATATTATGTTGCCAATATTTTTACACACGCTGTATATTGGACCTTTTTAAAATTAAAACTTAATTCAGCGCTAGAGACGGCCTAGCTTATAGTCGTAGAAACAAGTTTTTGTTATACCTGCGTTATAAATATTTTTCTATTTAATAACTAAGTAATATTAATATTCTGAGGTACATAGTGGAACTAAGTTATAAAATATCTTTTGAATTACCTTATACATGATTTCGTCCATCAAATAAATATTTTTTTATATACTCATATGCACTATCATCTAATAACAACATGCACCCTTTATCACTTTAAGATACTATCTTTTTTTCTTATTGTCAGAAAATTTTTTGTATAATATCATCTACCTACTAATGAAAGAAATGTTTTAGTCCATTAATTTATAAAAAATAGTATTTTGTTAAGTTAACGTCAGTCTAAGTAACATCATTATTGCATTATGTTTGTTGATGACAGTGGCGTAGCTGACTTTTAGGTTAGGAGGAAAAATATTACAGTAAGGGAAGGCCGAGGGGAAGACATACCGGGTGTCCACGGAAGGTGGTTCGCCCCTCTAACTTTTTTGTTTTTCAAGATAATGGAATAAAATTCGGGGGATTTGTATACGACATAAAACTGCATTTTTTGACAGGTAAATCAACATTATAAAACTTCCGGTTTACCCGGAAGTAACATAAACTTTCGATTTTTAAATGGGACACCTGGCATATTTTTCCTTTTTTTGATTCCATATGACATTCTAAATATAACGACGTGTCACTTGTCACTTTTTGTCACCAAAAAAATATTTTTTTTCCAAATTATTTTTTTATCTAGATGGCTATTATATACCTACCTTAAAAATCACTTATTTCAGTTTTTTAATCTTGGGAAAAATGCAATTGTACTATTTTTGGTCCAATGCTATGTGCTGTGTAAAATTTAATCTTTAAAGTTGTATAATTCATTTTTTTTTAACGGCAACATGGTGGCTCGTCGGGTTAAGAAAAAAGAGGATTTTATTACGATTATTTGGATACCACACATTATTAGGTTTTAGAAAAGCTGCCATTAAAAAACTTTAAAAAGTAAACTTGGATCTTTCCTAAAATGAAGCATCTTTTAAGAATAAATTTAGATTTAAATGCATCAAGTAGCCTGTGACACATCGTTATATTTAGAATGTCATGTGGAGTAAAAAAAAAGGAAAAATATACAAGATGTCCCATTACAAATCGAAAGTTTATGTTACTTCCGGTTAAACCGGAAGTTTCATAATGTTGAGTTACCTGTCAAAAAATGCAGTTTTATGTCGTATACAAATCCCCCAAATTTTATTTCATTATCTTAAAAAACAACAAGGTTAGAGGGGCGAACCTCCTCCCGTGGACACCCATATAACACTGATACATAGGCGTAGTTAGGGGGGTACTTGGGGTGCTAAGCACCCCCGAAATCTAAATTAGCACCCCCAAAAAAAATTTATAATATATAGGCTAATTTTAGAACTAACTTATTTGAATAATATAGGTACATTATATGTAATGAATTTTTCATATTAATATTTCAAGCATTCGAATTTTGGTAAAAATTCAAGTATATTTAGGTAGTTGCGGATTCTGTTCAAAGTTTCTCTCCGTGTACCGTGTAGTTCACGCCCAGTTTACTTGTCAGAGCGGGTCTATGATCATAAAAATCTCGTGAAATGTGAGAGCGGCATAATAGCTTGTGTATGTCATGTTCTGCAATTCTGCATTAATTTGATAATTTAAATTTAACCAGCCGTAGTCGTTCAAATTCGCGGAAATTTTTAGCCGGTATTTTGACTATTTTTTTGTTTATTAAGGTTTAATATGGTTTTATTGAATTCAGTTAAAGTTTAAAGTTAAATAAACACGAATAAACAATGAGTGCGTCGTCGGATATAAAAGACACCGTGGAAAAAAATCTTTTAGCAAGTTACCGTTGGAGGAGAAAGTGATTGTCAAGAACATTGAAAGACCTAAACCTGCTATTAACATTACATTGAAATGTCGACGTTGAAATATGTAGGTACTAAAAATTATTGACCAAATTTGGGCGTGGTCTTAAAAAAATTTTCGCCGGCGGCGGACTTTTTGTACACCCCCACGTTGACATGTCACGAGCCGCCACTGGACTTCAGCACCCCCAGTGTTGACCGTCTAACTACGCCTATGCACTGATACATATGATAACTGCCGAAAAAGCAAACTCTTCAGGATTTTTGGTGTTTTTTGGGGCATACAAAGACACTTTTAAGGGGGAGGTAGCAGCTTGCCGCTCCCCCAAATTCTATACAGCTACGCCGCTTGTTAATAGTTCTACAATTTTAAAAAAATAGTTAATTGGTTTGTAGTAAAGTTCTATTTAAATAAATATATTAATGGTAATAAGCTAACAAAATTATCTATAATTAATTAAATTAATTGAAATTTGTGAATAATTGATTTTATATTAGAAGTTAGAAGACTGAATTGCTATAACATTGGAATTTAGTTGCTTCGAAATTGTTATTAATATTAATAATTTGAAATTAAATAAATAACCTTACAGATAAATATTTTTACTTATTTATTTTGTCTATAATTTCTCCTACACATAGAAGCGCAGAAACAAAAGTGGGCAGGGGTGGCATCCTCCTGCTCCTAATTCTATTTAAAATGAATAGCAATAGGTTTTTAACTAGTGTCCGACCGAAACAAGATTTTCAGCCGAAACCGAAACAGAAACGTATTTACACATATAATTAATTTGTGTTGGGCTACATGCTTGGTGAAACTGTGGTTCCATTGCACAGAAAGAAAAAATATTAACTACTTGTTATGTTTCAAAAATTTATTCAGTTTCCTGACACGTGTTTCGGCCCTTTCGGGTCATTTTCAAAGGAGTACAAGAAGATACTAAATTCTACGTGACATTACAAAGGTATTTATATCGTTATGGTAACTATAAACATGTAAAAAAAATTAAATGTAACTATTTTAGATAAAACAGATTACATAACAAAAGTAAATAATTTCATTCGAGAAAATAACTTCGAACAGCTTAAGAAAGACCCGACAATTTTCTTTCAAAACGAAATAATTAAAGAAATTAAAACAATCAACAGTATATTACCTAACAATGAAACGTACAAATTAAAAGTCATGAACCCGACAGCTTCGGTCCTGTACGGACAACCTAAACTACGCAAATCCAATATACCCATAAGACCAGTAGTTACCTATATCAATGCCCCCTCATACAAATTATGCCAGTTTCTTAATAACTATCTCCCTAAAATCATCAATTGTTCCTCGAAATATGCAATAAAAAACACTTTTGAATTTATAGAACAAACCAAAAATATTAAAATCCCCAGCAACTCCGTCCTAGTTTCCTTCGATGTTAAGAGCGTATTCACTTCAATACCAATAGTCGAACTAAAAAACATTATACACAACAATCTATCCAATAGCCACATCGCAGTAAATATAGATGAAATAACCGCGCTAACCAACCTTGATAAGAGTGGGAGAAGCTATTAAAAGTGTAAACATTAAAATCGCTGTAACTTCTAAACGACTTATCCGATTTTACTAAATTTAAGCTTGTTTGGAAGAGGAAAATAAGTAGCTTTAATTGCCGTATCCAACAGTACACGATAGTGTTTAATAGAATTGCTAGAGGGCGCAATTTGTAATAATAACAGTTTTTTCCATTTTATCCCGAAAATTCAATTAATACTGTATAACTATGACATCATAATCGAAAAGTAGATGAAATTTTCAAGAAAAGATGTGAAGACCGCAGTTCGATATCTTTGTTCGTTTCAGAGTTATTGCCGAAACAATAATTTTTAATATAAATTGCGCCCTCTAGCAATTTTATTAGAAACTATCTTGTACCATTCGATACGGCAATTGAAGGTACTTACTTTTTTTCTTCCAAACAAGCTTAAATTTAGTAAAATCGGTTAAGTCGTTTAGAAGTTACAGCGATTTTAATGTTTACACTTTCACTTGATAAGAGTGGGAGAAGCTATTGAAAGTGTTAACATTAAAATCGCTGTAACTTCTAAACGACTTCTCCGATTTTACTAAATTTAAGCTTGTTTGGAAGAAAAAGGTAAGTACCTTCAATTGTCCTATCTAATGGTACACGATAGTTTCTAATAAAATTGCTAGAGAGCGCAATTTGTATTAAAAATTATTGTTTTGGCAATAACTCTGAAACGAACAAAGATATCGAACTGCGATCTTCACATCTGTTCTTGCAAATTTCATCTACTTTTCGATTATGGTGTCATAGTTATACCGTATGATTTGAATTTTCGGGATAAAATCGAAAAAACTGTTATTATTACAAATTGCGCCCTCTAGCAATTTTATTAAACACTATCTTGTACTGTTGGATAATGCAATTGAAGATGCTTATTTTTCCCTTTCCAAACAAGCTTAAATTTAGTAAAATCGGATAAGTCGTTTAGAAGTTACAGCGATTTTAATGTTTACACTTTCAATAGCTTCTCCCACTCTTATCAAGGTCGGTACGCCAATGAGCCTTAAACCAAAATGATGCAGAATTGTCTAAGCTTTCCAGTGATTTAATCAGAGTTATACCTTAATATGGGACTTTTCGGAGAAATTTAGAATTTCAAAAAACAATTTTTAATTGTGCCCCCTTGCGGCGAAATGAGGAACTTAAAAGTGATTTCCAGCAATTTCTCTTGACAACTTTACTCATAAAAAAATCTTTCCGAAAGTTGTACGATTAATGGTTTCCGAGATAAAACCGATGTCCTCGCTTATTTGACCACCCGGTACAATCCTGTCAAATTTAGCTTTAGTAAATTTTGTTCCAGGTACCAGGACTAAGTACTAAGCGCACTAGCGGATTAGAATTTCTTGATATATTATTTTAAATCCACTTCAAGAAATTATTTCTCTTACGAGACCTTTACAAACTACTACACTGTTTACTACTTTTAAAAAAAATGCATAGGTTCGATGGTCAAGGTTCTCAAAATGATATAATCAGTTTTTTCTTAATTAATAGTAAACAAACCGGTCTAACATTTTGATTATAACACACTTATTCATGGACAACATAAGCATCTTTTTATAATTATTACTAAATAAATAATTTAAAAGGTATAAAAACTACTTTTATTAGATGAATGCAGGCAATCTTTGCAGTTCCTCAGTTTACTAAAACTAGTGCAGTGTGCAGTGAAGTTATCTAATCTTGTTATAGTGATGGAAAAAATGTGAAGTGTCTACCCAAAAAATCTTGTATAAATATTTTTAGTTTTAATAAGGTATACAATCAATCTAACGTCAAGGTTCTTTAAACACGCCAAAAAGACATGGCTATTTTTCTATCAATACTCTTTGTTTTAATGAGATTTCTTGACTTCGTGACTACTCCTATATTTAATTTGAAAGCAAGAAATAAGAGGCAGTTTTTACCGCCACTAAAAAATGACCTGATAATGATCAGCGCAACTGAACTGGCAGAACGAATACGAAAAAAACTGGTAAGTAGGTATACAGTAATAGGCGAAATGTCGTAGAACATAATTTTGTTTGTATTTCCTGTAGTAGTAGTACCTAGTAGTAACATGTTTTATTTAGCAAAAAGCTACAATTAAATATTTTTTAATACATTTTTTTAAGAAATTTTTATAGATTTATTTTTAAATTTTAAAACGCAACCTTCTTTTAACAAAAACAAACAGAAAAGTTAAACATTTTGTAAATTGTATCAAATATTACGTATCATTTTGTTTTTTAATTAAATGTAATTTTAAAAAATTTTTAAACAATTTTAAGGATTTTTGAGATTTATAGAATTTTCCAAATTATTATATTCTATCAAACCTTTATAAAATATAGATTTATAAGCTAATGTTTTAGACACTCTATCCACATAAAAATTTTGATTAGTTCTCGTTTTATAATTATGAGTGCAATAACGGACTAACCCACAAAAATTCAAAAAACGTTTTATTGCAGAATCTTATTCGGAATATCGACTTTTATCAACTCCAAAGTGGACCAACCGACCGTTTTCTTCTCGCTCCTAGCTGGCAGCACTAACCTAGTTTTGGCATTTTATATTCGTTGGGAATACAGAGAAGCAAAGTGGACTAAGCGCAGTAGTTGGTCCACTTTGCTGCTATAAGTTAGCTGTCTATGTGCATTGTTGCTGAATGCACAGTGGACTAACCCAGTGACCCACATTCAAAAGTCGAAAATAAGTCTCTAGTTTTGTAAAAAAATTATTAGATATAGACGACCTTAAACCCACTTTAGTTGATTTAATTCGAAATGATCTAAAATAAGGCAATTATGAATGAACTGATTTTCACCATTTTTTCAAACCTATTTTCCTTCATTTATTAATATTGGGGTTAGTCCGATATTGCGCTCATAGCCTCAATTATGATGGTCATAATTAAAAGAGCAAAATTTTTTTAAACAATCAGGAAGTAAATTATTTTTAATTTTATGTATAAAGATACATACTAAATAAAAAAATTAAATTTCTGACATTAAACCAATCTAAATTTTTCAACATAAAATTAATTCTTGTATATTTGTCACCATTTAAAATAATCCGCATTGCCTTATTTCGTAAAATTTGTAATTTGTCAAATATTTTCTCACTAGCACAATATAAAATGGAAGAACAATAAAGAAAATGTGGTAATATAATAGATTAAATACAGTTTTTTTAGAAAACAAACTTAAATTAGAACTGATTCTTTTAAAATAAACTACTTTTCCGGCAATCTTCGATATAATACTTTTACAATAATTAAAAAATTTTAGTTTTGAATCAAGATTATTCCTAAATATTTAAAACTGTTTACTAATTTCAATTTTCCTCCATCAATTACAACATTTATATTTTGATAATTTAAATTATTACCCATAACCATACATTTAGTTTTTGAAATATTTACTTTTAATTTATTTACTTTTAGCCAATTTAATAATATTTTTGTGAAAGGGTTTCGAAATAGACATATTTCGATATTGATTAGAATTTCGAAATGACACTCTTTTAGGCACTAGTGTCTAAATGTGACAGTTTTAGGCACTAATGCCTAAAAGTAAAAATGAAACATTAAAATCAATGAAAATATCTATTTATTATATAATATGTTAAATGTACAATTATGTAAACTGTTGAACTGAATTCTAGAGGCATCTAGCTTCTCTTCTTTAAGAGCAATGTAATTATTAGTAGTCGGAATGGATAAACTGCTAGTACTGACAATGCTAACTTCTGCTTCTGAGTGAACTTCTTTTATTTTTGTATTTTGCGTATCTTTCTGCCCTATGATTGTTTTTGCTATTTCGTTTTTCTGTTCAATGGAATTTTCTATATAACTCTCGGCAACTGAGCTTGATCGCCAACCTTCATGACGCTTTAAAAGTGTCATGTCATGTCCGCTCAAGAATCTGCCAAAATTGTTGCAGAGCTGCGCCGGAAGCAATGGCCAGTGTATTCATTGGTGTTGGGGAGTCCAAGGAATTCTGCTATTTTTTTTTGGCATACCTCAAATTGTATTAATTCTAACTGGCAGGGTACAGCATTTACCACTTCGATATGTCAAGAAAAATCGCTGATGTATCGTATTCAGTGGACGAAGTTTTGCGTATAATTAAGAAATAGATCTAAAAAATTGATGCCATATATTGATCCCTCAGTAATCGCAAACATTCTTGGAACATGCGTTTTTGTGTTCGGAATTTTGACACTGATAAACGACTGACAATCTTTGATGGCATCTAATTTCAAAAATGTGATTTCTTCCCTCCTACATGCTCCAAAAGTATTTGGTACCTATTGGAGTACCAACGATTAAAACAACTTTCTCTCAGAATTTACGTTTGTAAATATAAATTAAATATTGTAGGTCTCTAGCGAAGAAATTTGCCAAATTTACATTGAACGCATAAAAGACGTTAATCCGTTCTTAAACGCAGTTGTACAGGATAGATTTCAGGAGGCCTTAAAGGAAGCAAAACAAGTAGACAGTTACTTGCAAATGACATCTTTAAGTATTAAGGAATTGGAGAAATTCAAGCCTTTGTTAGGGGTACCCATAACCATTAAGGAGAGTTGTTCTGTCAAGGGTTAGTAGCAGATTTGCGCCACCTTATTTCGCGATCGAACAATATCAATAAATATACAGTGTGACCAGTAACGTCCGCATCATATGGAATTTTTTTTATTAATAGCTTTGTTCAAAATTTGACTTTGGCATCAAGTTCTGCATCGATCAAGATGAAAATTAGGCAAAAAATAGTAGTCACGTGATTCGCATTATCTGTCAAATTTTAATTTTTTCGTTAAATCGTTGAAAATTGATAAACTTTAGGTACCTACATTGATTTTATTTTCCACTTAAAAAACACTTTACTGAAGAACTGAAGACACTGTGTTCTTTTTGTCTTAATATTAAGGTGTATTACTTTAAGACACAAACTACGATTTCAAAAATGCTTATTTTATGAAGTTACCTTATACAGGGTCAAAAACAAATAAACTTTGCATCACATGCGACCAAATTTTAATAGCCCAATTTTGATTTTGCAGAAAAACACGCATTTAATATGGCGCTACTTTAAAGAAAATCTATCTGAAATAAAGCATTGACAAAACTAAGAAGTTTTATGTAGGTTGCGTTGAGTCTTATTTTGCAAAAAGTGGTGCAATTTACAAAATATGGATAAAAATCAAAATTATCTTATGCAGCTAAAATTGTGCATGTGGGCTAGAACCAGAAATAACCCTACTTTTGAATTATTTTTTGGAAAAAATTTAAATTTGACAGATAATGCGAATCACGTGACTACTATTTTTTTGCTTAATTTTCATCCCGATCGAAGCAGAACTTGATGCCAAAGTCAAATTTCGAATAAAGTTATTAATAAAAAAAAAATCCCATATGATGCGGACTTTACTGGTCACACTGTATTTATTTAACTTGATAGCAGTAAAAGAAATATATACAAATTTGAGGAAACTGCCTTAAAAAAATAAAACTAAGGCTCAGGAACCATGATTTAAATGTCTGGATGACTAATAAGGCTGTTACTGTCGGCCAGAGGTATTCAGCAGCGTAAATTGACTTAAATTAATTAGTGATAAACATGGAGGAATATTTCGACTTTAATGAGACTTACTTTCCATTTAAAAACATTTTATAATTATTACCTTTACAATGTGAAAATTATTTTTAGGTATGAGCCTCTGCGTTGGCTTAAAATTCCGTCAAGGCTACAAAGCGGAGAACGATAGCGAAGCCGTTGCCAGAATTAAAAGTTGTGGGGCAATCGTACTGCTAGTCTCCACTACACCAGAATTAAGTCTCAGCTGGGAAACTTTTAGTCTTGTCAATGGATATACCAGTAATCCTTATGATACTACGTGTACGAGCGGTGGGTCTAGTGGAGGTGAAGTAAGATTTTTGTTTTAACATTTAAAAATATTTCATCCTTATTATCAATAGTCCATGATATAGTGGATTTCACCTTAGTTTTTAATGCTTTGACGTCTCTCTTGTCAAACATATTAGCCAACATGTGATTTTAAAATCCCTAATTCTATAAACGGCTTTCAGGCACGGGCATTGGCTAGATTAACAAGAGATGTACATATAACTGACAGTATAGTTACATGTACATGACGAAGATGCACACTACACAGTTCAATACGTTGCCCTTCAATGAGCTCAAACTCGTCAAAAGCACAGCATCGCTCGTATATGCCGTTAGTATGTGCATCTTTGTCTTACGCATTTGCTCTCGCATATCTCTTTTCGTACTTCATTAATTCGATTGTCTCGTCGCGTTCTTTAAATATCACAGAGCCGCATTGGGACACACCGCGCACCGCGTGCATTGTGCTGTTAATTCTTGATCGTTCGTGTTATTGTTTTTGGTATTTTTCAGACAGCATTTTGCTTATATTTTGTGCGTATTAGACTTTTTGGTTTTAAACTGCCGGACTGTGTGTATTTGTGACGTGTTTCTTTTTATGCAAAAGTAAGTAAATAATTATTAATGTCTCGGACGGTGACGACGACATCGACAGCTTGTCAGATGAAGACCAAAAATAATAGGGAACTTGCAACAAAATTAAATTTGAAAACCACAGTGAACCATTATGCTAAAATAAGTTTTACATACAGTTATATTGAAGAGTGCTTAAGGTATCTGTTCTGCAAACGCATGGACAAAAATCTTTTTTTGTAGTATCTACTTACATTATTTTTTCTTTATTCATTAAAAAAAAATATTCGATAACATTACAAACTTTTGTTGTTTTATTATAAACCAACGAAAAGTTGGACCTATTGTAAACTTCAAACTCTTTAGAACCTGGTCTAAAGAAAAAAATATCTACCCGTGAATAAGAAAACAAAAAAGTAAACAATAAGCTATTAAATATAATATATAGATTTTTTTCAACTTAACACTGCATGGTCTAAAATCAAATTAAAAAACAAAATAATTCTTTAATAAAAAACGTAGTTAATTATTGATGATACTGGATTCACGACTGCCCTTTGTATATTTTTTATTGCACTAAATTAAGTGTGTGTTTTTACCAAAATAACAACACTTTATTATATTATGAATAAAAATGAAATGAAATTGTTTTTCTGATATTCTATCCTATTTCCATTCCCCTTCAGTGTTTTTTTTTTAATATCTTAAAAATTGCTTAGGTAATTCTCGTTTCCATCGATAATTACAACTACAAATAAATTGACCCATGTTCACACATAATTTTTAAGTCCGGCCCTGGCCAATCCTTAAGTTCTGTAAAAAGAAATGTTATAAATGACATGTGTCAGCGGCGGCCATTAAAAACTAAGGTGAAATTCACTATATTTAATGGATAAAATGTTTTATTAGGAATGTTAAAAGTTAAATTTTTCCAAGATTTCGCCGTATTGTCTGGTCTATTTAATGTTAAGAGGTTAGCTAAAGAAACAGGACCGGACTTGCTTCTTTCAACTTCGTACTCGCCATATTTTTAACTGTTTATCGGTCTATCGGATTTTATTAGTGTTAACAGCATTATGACTTGCAAAGATATAGCGTAATCATTTTTTTATTGATAAAATAAGGTATTGATTGAACCGGTACCAGAATAATTGTGTAAAATTACTTTAAAATTAGAAGAGAACAACCCTACAAACAATTATAGTCTAAAAAAGGTGACTTTTAAGGTTTTTACTATAAAGCCGCTCTACATAGTCAAAAGTGAGTAATATAAACTACATAATCACTTAGTGAGGAATAAAACCAAGGTAATAAACGTAAAAAACTCCTGTCGTAAAGAGAATGGGGCTTCACAGACAAGGCCAAGTAGTCTTCTTCGTCGTAGTAACGAGGTGTTTTTTACCTGTGTTTAACCTTTGTAGGCCTATGTTGTTTCTGATATCAATCAATCCGGAATGTATAACGTCCAAAAATACAATGTTTTAAACGCACACAATAGAAAAACAGCCACAGAAACACTTAAAAAATACCAAAACTTTTCGACGGAACCGGTATCAGCATCTGTTGAGGTAATCTGTGGTTGTCAACTGTCAAGACGCTGAGTTAATATCGTAAACAGGACTGTGCTGGTATTTTCGACTCATATTAAACCAATTTGATATTGATAAACTTTGATTAATGTTTGAACTTTAATAAGTGACAGGAGAATATATAACTGTTGACACGTTCTAAATGTCTGATTAAAATAATCAAGTAGGTATCAAATTTGTTAAACCATTTACAACTGTAGTAAATTAACAATTCTTACCCATTTTAGGGAGCTCTGTTGGGCGCAGGGGCATCAGTGATAGGCATAGGCTCTGACATTGCTGGTTCTATAAGACTACCAGCCCACTTCAATGGAGTGTTTGGGCACAAGCCTACACCAAGTAAGAACCATCATTTAAATATATAGTACCGTGCGAGCAAAAATTATTTGCATCTAAGGACGTAATGCTTAGCCGTAGATCTTAATACCTGTTGGGTGTCAGTAACTACCTGAATTAACAATCAATCAGTTATTCCGTCTTCTTTGACAGTCGTTACAAGTAATTTGATTCATCGCTAGTTTTTCCAATTTCTTGAACAATTCACACAATGGGCTTTACGGAACAGCACCAAACATTCATGGTTGAAGCGTATTTTCGAAACGGGGTTAAAGTAAATGATGAGTGGCAATACAATCCGGGTTTGTGCATGGACGATTTTCACGAACATTTTCCCAACGTTGCTTTTATTGCTGAGGATTTTTATCATTGCCTGAAAAGAACCGTGGCTGTGTTTAGGGAAACAGGTTCTATACAATATAAAAAAGGAGCAGGAAGACCATCTGTAAGAACAGAAGAACTTGTTGCAAACATTCATGAAATAATGCAAAATACGCCAACAAATTGTATAAGACGCCTGTCCTAAGAAGTGGGAAAATGGGGAAATGTAGGACTATTCTAAAGAAGCAGCTAAATTTATTTAGTATTTAGTATTCGAAGAAATACAAGGATTATCCAAGAATGTGGTAACATTTCTCCATAGATGCTGGTCAACACTTTCGAAAATATGAAGAAATTTATGCTTGGTGACCAATTTCAGCAATTTATGCATTTATTTTCCTTTTTCTTTCTGTATATTCTTACTTTGTTAATTTTGTAAACAAAAAAACAAATTTGTATTTGTCTACTTATTTTATTACTCATTAGTTTGGCATATCATGTCATAATATGAATTTGACAAAATTTTAACCTAGATTTGGTTAGATATATTATCGTCCCCATATCATTGTGATCTAAACCAAGCCCTACATTTTTTAATTCAAGCCCTCTTTGATGCAAATAATTTTTGCTCGCACGGTATTAAGCACTTAATAATAATAATAATAATAATAATAATAATAATAATAATAATAATAATAATACATTTATTGTTTACTCAAATGTAAATTACAAAAAAGATTTGGTTATTTAGTTGGCAGAGAGTAAAACAATGGGCCTTAGTGGGGCAGACATCCAATCCAAGGATCGGATACTGTTCAAGCCTTACATTATTTAACATTTACAATATGTTGGTGCTGTAATGAACATCTAATGTTCCGAATGCGCGAAGCATGGTAAAAAAAATTAAAGATATTTGTGATTTTATTGGAGGAAAAGGAGGGGAGAAGGAGGTAGGGGAGCAGGTAAATGTGACTTCCAATCCACATGGATGGCAACGCTCAGATGGAAACTACTGCGTGCGGAGAAAATGATTTTTTACTAATCTTTTAAACGCTGGGTTGGATAAACCAAAGTTAATATTATTTAATGAATTAAGAATATTAGCAATATTAAAAGAAAACGATCTTTCAAACATTTTTTTTCGGTGTGGTGGTACAGTTAGTAAACAACGACTGCGCAGATTCCTGTTATGAGCATCAGCTCTAAAATATATTTTTTCATACAAGTAAGGTGGTGTTTTCTGCGTTATAATCTTGAAGCTAAAAAGTGACATATGCAATCTATATCTGTTAAACATGTTAAGCCATTTTGATGCAATAAGAAACGGCGTTATATGGTTTCTTCTTCTTATGCCATGTATAAATCTGAGACATGAGTTTTGAACTTTCTGAATCCGGTATCGATCCGTCGCGTCAAGACAAGGATAATATACGACAATACAGTGGTTAAATTGAGACAGGACGAGAGCATCGCATAGGAGCTTTCTGACCCCCTTAGAAAGGTAGTGTTTTTTACTATAAATTAATTTTAAAATTCCGTAGGCAGCTCTTAGTTTAGATGTAACATGTTCCTTAAAACGAAGTTTACAATCAAGTATTAGTCCTAGACTTTTGCAGGTGTCGGAATAAGGTAGAGCGTCATTGTTGAGTTTAATCTTAACATTATTTTTAACAAAGTCGGTCTGGGCTTGATTACCAAAAATTATTACGGTTGACTTGTTGGGGTTAAGTTTAAGCAAATGATCCGAAGCTACTTCATAAAATCGTTGTAAGTCAGAGTTTATACAGTTTTGTTCCTCTGCTGCTTGTTGCTCTAAAAAGGAGAAACATAGCTGAGTGTCATCCGCGTAAAAGTGAGAGTTAAGATATTTAAGATATTTATAGAAACATGATGTATATATCATATATAAGAGTGGGCCCAAAACACTTCCCTGTGGCACGCCAACGTTTACATTTAAAGAGTCAGAATGCTCTCCATTGTAAACCACTTGCTGGGTACGGTCAGATAAGAAGGAGAGAATAAAGTTTCGGGCACCCTCGCTAAAACCCACATAGTGAAGGATAGAGTAAAGAGTCCGGTGATTGAGCAAATCGAATGCTTTGCTAAAATCAAGCGATATAAGTATACTTACCTTGTTATCATCAGATGCCCTAAAGATGTCATCAGTAATATGGGCCAGAGCAGATTCACAGCTGTGATTTGCCCTAAAGCCCGACTGTTGTTTTGGTAAAATATCATATTGGTTAATGAAACGCCTAATTTGGTTTTCCATTATTTTTTCTAGTATTTTAGATAAAGTGGGCAATATACTTATGCAGCGCAAGTGCGCATATTCAGTTGGATTATTAATTTTAGGAAGGGGGATTATCTGAGCTTTTTTCCAGTGAACAGGAAAGTAGGAATTAAGAATGCAATCATTAATAATGTGTGTAAGAAAAGGTATTATAAAAGGACAGCAGAGAAGAATCATTGTTATATTGATTTTATCATCACCAACAGCCTTAGATCGTATACTTTCTATAATTTGTAATATTTCATTTTCGGTTGCCACTCTGAAATTAAAGAGCTCATCGATGTTTTCCAGAACATTATTATTATAAAAATCTAAAATTTCAGGTTTTGGAATGGAGTTAGCTGCAGAGTTAACGAAAAAATTATTTATAGTATTTGGGTTGCTAAGGTTAGATGGTAAATTAAAGTTTGTTTGTTTTATTAGGTTTAATTTTTTTAATTCCCGCCATTTTTCTCGATCGTTAGAGTATTGAAATTTATTACGTAGATATGCCTTTTTTTCGGACCTAATAGCAAATGTCGTGTAGTTTCTAAGCTGTTTGTAAGATTCATAATGCGCAGGATTTTGTGTATCTTTGAATTTTTTTAAAGCTTTATTTCTTAATTTTTGCATTAGTTTAATGTTTTCTGTAATCCACGGAGCGTAGCTGTAGTTTTTATTTTTATGAAAATGTTTAAGAGGAGCATGTGCGTCAAAGAGACTCAAAATAGCAGAATTTAAAAATTTTAATTTATCGTCTATATTACGCATATATAACATATTATGCCAATCAAATCGTTCCAAATCTGCTTGAAATTGGTTTAAATCTATCCGCTTTATAGATCTATAGAAAAAGTCCACCGACGAATCACTTACCTCCCCCGATCCAACCCTTACGAACGTTACAAAATGATCGGCGATATTAGAATCAGTTACCCCTGAATCCATTATATTTTCAATATTTGTAAATATTAGATCTATCAGAGACATGGAAAGTAGAGATACATGAGTTGGTTCCCTAATAATTTGTGACATATTAAATGGAGAAAAAACATTCTCTAGTTGCGCGCTTCTACTGTCCTCCAAGTTAATCATGTTTATGTTAAAATCACCCAAACATATAATATTGTCATATTTAGTGTATAGATTTGATAATATGTCCTCTAAATAATTTAAAAACTGTGCAGTGTTTGAGTTTGGCGGACGGTATACGATACCTATAACAACAGTGTCACTCCTTAGCTTAAGTTTTATCCATAGACATTCAATATAATCAAAAGATGTAGAGATTAGTGTTTCAGTGATAATATGACTCTTAACATAGACACCAACCCCACCACCACGTTTATTTATACGATTTTCACTAAAAAAATTATAAGTGTCAATACTTACAGCAGCATCAGATATTCCAGGTTGTAACCAAGTCTCCGTCACTCCAATAACATCATATTTCGTTGCCTCCACATGATTTACAAAGGAGTCAAAATTTGCTAATAATGATCTTACATTCACCTGACCGACCAGTAGATTCATCATCACATTAATATAGAGAGGGATTAAGGAAGGATAAAAGATAAAAGGAAAGCAAAAAAAAAGTTATATTAATAAAGAACGGAAAAGAAAGGAGATTGTTTACTGCTTTATAACAGTAGCAAAGACGGAGAATGAAAAGAAGGAAATATGCATCCGACCCAATCGACGACAAAAACAGTATAAATATTTTGTATAACAAGCCAAAAAAAAAAAAAACAAAAGTAAATAGAACCTATCTTGAGATTATAAGATTCAAAATAACTACAAAAGCGAAAATACATGATACATATACTTATAGAAATTTTCATTTTAGAAAGAATAGATAGAAGAAATGAGTTTATTTACAAAAATAAGTGTCCTACATAGAATGGAGTTTTATGTTTTTTGTTTTCTTTAGGAACGTGTTTATAATAAACCCATGTCCATGTAAAAAATCCGGTATTTAATCTCAAGAGAATGCAATTCGGTCTCCCTAAGCAGGTTACACTATGGCCTAATAACAGTCATAAACAATTCATCCTTTGCATTAGTAATTAGGTAACAGATTTTGATGATAGCGCACATATATTTTAGGTCACTTAACCTTGCTAAGAGCCTCCACATCGTTAACACGGTGCACGACACCCTCGCATTTTACGTATATGTTTCCGTGTAGGGACCAAACTTCTGAATTGTTTGCAAATTATTTATTAAATATAATATATCAAATTACAAGAATTTCATACCAATTTTTGTATGATGTTTCAAATTCATTGAAAGCATTAAAAGGAGTTCCTCAAGGATCTGTACTGATGGGTTTTTTATTATTTATAATTTATACATATGATTTTTATTTATCTTTGAAACATGGTCATCTATGAGCTTTTGCTGATGATAAATGAGGATATTTGTAATGTGTCCAAAGGAAGAAAGGATCATGGCTTGAAACTTAATGAAAACGAAACAAGTTTACTTTTAATAGGTCCAAAACCTATTTATTCGAAAGTAATAATAAACACTGATTTCAAAATTATTATTAAAAATTATGCTCCGCTAGAAATATTGGTATCATTTTTGATCAATATTTGACCTTTGAAGCTCATATAAAAACATTATAAAAAGGGCTTATTATAAACTTAAAATTATATATAATTTTAAATTGTACTTAAACACTGATACAAAATTAAGGCTTCATTCTATTAGTTTAAGTGTTTTAGACTATGGTAACGTTATATATCATAAAAATATAAATTATAAAAACATGTTTCAAATAATAATTGTATAAGATTTTCCACTAGCCTTCAAAAATACGACTATGTTACTCCAACCTTTAGACGTAATTGTTGTATTCATAAAATAATTTTTACTAAAAAAACAGATTATATTTATAAAAAGAGAATATTATTGTGGCATATCGGACAAGTGTGTAACAATTTTTTATATTGGAATACACAGTGATCCAAGTTTAATGGATACCCTGGGGCGGGTAGACCACGACGGCCGTTTTGTCCTTGTTAGCACTCTACGGGCAGCAATAATCCAAGCAATTCCAAGAACGACGGTAAAATGTACTAAAAGCCTCTTTGCAAAATCAAAGCGGCCATCAATACACCGTAGCACCATCCCAGCTGAATTTACTCCAATATAAAAGGCAGTCACACTGGTAATATCGAAAGGTAGACAACTAAATAAACCACGAAGTGCATCACAATCCAGTATAGGGAACGCTATTTGCGTTTTCACTGAGAACATCATCTGCCATTTTGCACACCAGAAAACAGATCAATGCCGGCACCCACCAGAATGTACGCGTTTAAATTTTGAGCCATAAAAATATTTAGAAGATAATATAGTGTCCGCGAAAATAATTAAAAGAGAATATTGTGGCATATCGGACAAGTGTGTCACTATTTTTTATATTGAAATACACAGGGATCCAAGTTTAATGGATACCCTGGGGCGGGTAGACCACGACGGCCGTTTTGTCCTTGTTAGGACTCTATGGGCAGCCATAACCTTGGTGACTGCCTTTTATATTGGGGTTAATTCCGCTGGGATACGGTGTATTGATGGCCGCTTTGATTTTACAAAGAGGCTTTTAATACATTTTACAGTCGTTTTGGAATTGCTTGGGTTATGGCTGCCCGTAGAGTCCTAACAAGGACGATACGGCCGTCGTAGTCTACCCGCCCCAGGGTATCCATTGTGCTGGGATCCCTGTGTATTTCAATATAAAAAAATAGTTACACACTTTTTCGATATGCCACAATATTCTCTTTTAATTATTTTCGCGGACATTATATTATCTTCTAGATTATATTTATGAAAAAAATCAATATATACTTAACTACAACATGAACACTAGAAATGAAAATACTAATACCAATACATCATATTAAGGAAAGATATAAAACTTCTATTAAATATACTAGTTCAATAGTATATAGGAATAAAAATTTAACTATTCGGGATTTAAAAAAATATTATCTACGGTCGCATTGGAAGACTGACTAATTGTTAATCAAAATCCTACCTTTTTGTACCGGGTGAACAACTAAGAATGGTCGTCGGGTATATCTCGGAAACTACTAAACGTAGAAACTTGGGATAAAAAAAATTTTGATTAAAGCGGTTATGAAAAAATTCCGGAAATAATTTTTAAGTTCCGCATTTTGCCGCAAGAGGGCGTAATTGAAAAGTAAATTTTAAAATTTTACATAACTCCGAAAATTCCACATTAAGGTATATGTTTGACAACACCATTTTAAAGCTTGGATAATTATGCATAATTTTTGTCTTATGCTCATTGGCGTACCGACTTTAATAAGAGTGGGGGATGCTGTTCAAAGTGTAAACATTTATATCGCTGTAACTTCGAAACGACTTATCCGATTTCAGCAAACTAAAGACTGTTTGGAAGAGAAATATATGCACTTTTACCAGTCGTATTTAGTTGTCCATAATAGTTTTCAATAAAATTGCTAGAGGGCGCAATTTGTAATAATAATAGTTTTTTTGATTTTATCCCGAAAATTCAAATCATACGGTATAATTATGATACCATAATCGAAAAGAAGATGAAATTTTCTAGAAAAAATATTAAAACCGCAGCTTGATATCTTTGTTCGTTTCAGAGTTATTGCCAAAACATTAATTTTTAATACAAATTGCGCCCTCTAGCAATTTTATTTGAAACTATTGTGTACTATTGGATAAGACAATTGAAGGTACTTTCCTTTCTCTTCCAAACAAGCTTTAATTGAGTGAAATCGGATAAGTCGTTTAGAAGTTACAGCGATTTTAATGTTTGCACTTTCACTTGATAAGAGTGGAAGAAGCTATTGAAAGTGTAAACATTAAAATCGCTGTAACTTCTAAACGACTTATCCGATTTCACTTAATTTAAGCTTGTTTGGAAGAGAAAGGTAAGTACCTTTAATTGTCTTATCCAATCTTATACAATAGTTTCAAATAAAATTGCTAGAGGGCGCAATTTGTATTAAAAATTAATGTTTTGGCAATAACTCTGAAACGAACAAAGATATCGAGCTGCGGTTTTAATATTTTTTCTAGAAAATTTCATCTTCTTTTCGATTATGGTATCATAATTATACCGTATGATTTGAATTTTCGGGATAAAATCAAAAAAACTATTATTATTACAAATTGCGCCCTCTAGCAATTTTATTGAGAACTATTATGGACAACTAAATACGACTGGTGAAAGTGCATATATTTCTCTTCCAAACAGTCTTTAGTTTGCTGAAATCGGATAAGTTGTTTAGAAGTTACAGCGATTTAAATGTTTACACTTTGAACAGCTTCCCCCACTCTTATTAAAGTCGGTACGCCAATGAGCCTAAGACAAAAATGATGCATAATTATCTATGCTTTAAAATGGTGTTATCAAACATATACCTTAATGTGAAATTTTCGGAGTTATGAAAAATTTTAAAATTTACTTTTCAATTACGCCCTCTTGCGGCAAAATGCGGAACTTAAAAATTATTTCCAGAATTTTCTCATGACCGCTTTAATCATAATTTTTTTTATCCCAAGTTTCTACGTTTAGTAGTTTGCGAGATATACCCGACGACCATTCTTAGTTGTTCACCCGGTACAAACTAGTATGTTACTGTCGCCAATAGATGATATTAAGTAATCATTTCAGGAATAACTCCACTAAAAGGCCATTGGCCGCTTGGTCAAGATGACAAATATTATGAATTTCTAGTCATAGGACCTCTAGTCAGATATGCCATTGATCTTACATTGATGATGAACGTTTTGTGTGGAAATAAGCTTAGTACAGAGTTGGGACTAAATAAGCCAGTAAGTTTACAAATAGGTGTTGCCGCTGAATTTTTGAAAGAAATATAAAAAACTCGCGAATCATCATACCTGAGTCATAGAAGCTCGAGTCAACCAGTCGACAGCATCATGAACAAAGAGACTCAAGATATTAAAGCGTGGAATTCAGTCGCAGATATGCCCGGCAGATCTACCCGGCGGGCACGCCCGGCAGTTAGATCTGTCAGTGTATTTAATGCGTGTGGGCACGATCTGCCTGCCCGCCGCCCGGCCTCCTCTGGTCATTTTGCAGACCGGGCAGAGGCACATCGGCAAGTGAATGCAAGTTGTCGGGCCAGACAGTGTCAGTCGGAGAGGCAGGGTTGAATAACGGCCATATACAGTTCCTGCCAAGTAAATCTGCCGGGCATATCTGTGGGTGAATTCAAAATTACAGACATGCCCGCCGGGTAGATCTGCCGGGCATATCTGTAAGTGAATTTCACGCTATGACATGTTGGACCATTTAGACAATATTTTACATTTACTTAAGGTACACATCCGGTATACCTATGTTTTATTGATTAAATAAACAATTTATTTCATTAATTATTTCAGGTAGATTTAAAAAAACTTAAAATATTTTTTATGGAAGATGTGGGATATCGTTTAGCTGTACCTCAGGTATCCAATCATATTAAGACTGTTGTGAAAGGCGCAGTTAAACACTTAAAGACATGTGGCTCAACGATCG
This sequence comes from Polydrusus pterygomalis, assembly GCA_963969555.1. Taxonomy (NCBI): domain Eukaryota; kingdom Metazoa; phylum Arthropoda; class Insecta; order Coleoptera; family Curculionidae; genus Polydrusus; species Polydrusus pterygomalis. Next base: position 18,515,799 of record OZ018383.1, read on the forward strand.
ACGAATACAAATTTGAAAACTTTAAATTTGCTCAAGAAGTTTGTTCCTCTGCAATTTTTCGTCTTAAGGATATACCGCATGTTATGAAAGGGGTAAGTTGAAAGTTAGCAGTATAATGAGGTTTATCCATATTCCCTTTAGATACATACAGCTTATCTCCCGTTTTACGTTTTATGGGTGAAAAAATACGTCCGAGCGCACGACTCGCTTGTCCGATACCTTACCTCCCAAAGAAAATTTATAGGGTTAGAAATGTTAACTCCATGTTAAAAACTCGCAACACAATAGAGTGAGAAAGAAAAGAGAGAGGGGTGTTAGTGTGCCTGCTGGCCACCAGTGGCGCAATGGCGGGAAATTTAAACGGCGGTTTTAGAACTTTTGAATTTTATTATTAACTTTTAAAGAAGTTTTTATTGAGTAAATTTGTGATTCAATATAAACATTATTGAATCACAAATTAAATCAATAAAAAGACGCACAAAAGTTTTTGTTTTATGCTCGATATACGAAAAATATAGCACAAAGCGCCCCACGCTTTTTTCACAATAATACTAATGTTTATCGTTCATTATTCTTGTCTGCCTATATTAGGAATTTCAAGAATTATTTTAAACTATATTTATTTTTTGCTTTTTAGTTTGATTAATTATTAAAGCGCGTTTTTTAGTTTTTTTAAACTATATTTATTTTTAATTTTTTAGTTTGAGTTATTGTTAAGAAATTATTTTTTTTTGAGTAGACGTAGTCATAGAGAGGTCCGGAGTAGAGATGGAATAATTTCACTAATTTAACAATGACTTTTTGAAATGGCTAGATTTAAAGCAGTGGATCCATTTTTTTTTGAATGGCTAGATTCAAAGCATTGGATCCACAAACCCGAACAAATCCGCTCAACCAACGGACCAACTGATAGCGAAATAATGTACCAACACTATTAAGCCGAGTGCTCGAGCCGGAAAGTAGGTAAATAGTACGCATGCGCATACGGTGAGCTCTATCTCTCTCACTCTCATACAGAGGATCTGTATGAAAATGATTTAATTCCGGCGATCCTGATCAGGATAATGAGATAAACTTATCAAATTATAGTATTGTCAGCGGTTCTTGATAAGTCTACAAAATTTAAATTAAATCTGACCGTTTAAAGTCGGTCAAAATCGGGTTTAAAGAAGTCGGTTACAAACAAACATACAAACATACAGGTGAAGCTAATATAAAAGCATGTTAATAAAATATACTTCTAATCTACTCAGTAAAACAAAAATGGTAAAATTATCATTTCAAGAGCCTACATTATCAGTTCGTAACTAGTAGATTGTTAGGTATTACCTCGGGCACAAATCTGTTGCTGTTGTCTGCCGGCTGCCCAACGATAATTTGTTAATATTGGCTTGTAAACTAATAATAAATATGTGAAACATTTCATTTATTTAACTAACATTTCCAATATAAAAAATAGGTATAAGTGCCGGAATAATAATTGAAAAATTACCCACATCGGCGAAGTTTTCTGGAGTAGAAACTAATAGAATTGTATTAAATATTAAAATGATAATATGTAAAAAAATTAAAAAATCATTTAATTTCCTAAGAAAAAACGTGCACAAGAAAAATTGACAGCTTTGACATGGCGGGCTGGCTGGATTGGTTCCAATTACCACTTGGCTCAAATCCAAATTAGAATCCTACAGCCATGGGTCCAAAAAAAAATTGTTTTTGGGATCTACAAGTTACCATGTATTTGGGGCTGCATGCACAGCCACTAGCCTATTCTGTGCAGGAGTAACCGTAGTCGTATGAAAAAAGGAATATGGAACTCGTTATATAACTATGGCCTTCGAAACCGAATAAAAATCAATATTTCCAAAGAAAAAATATATTATGGCCCTATCTGAATAATTCCTGTAAGTTCTTGCTCCCAAAGTATTTCTGTAGGTGCGAACCATTTATAATCCCTATTTACTTGTACCAACAGAGAGCCGGCGATAGACCACAAAAACATAACCCATAATAATTTTAAAAAATACACGTGGTGTGCAAGTTACCCCGTGGTGTGTACGTAGCCCCAGTTTACGGTAGTTATAAAATAGTAAATAAAAAACAACGCGAAATGGGGTATAGGTTGGCAATAGATTAAATGACGTTGAGAAATCTCCCTTAAAGTTATTTAGCGAAAGGTCTTCGTAGAATTATTAAAAATTAAATACGGCCCTGATGCATACCTCAATGGAACCACCAGTAATTCTGATAATGTCAAATATTACCTACTAGACGTTTTATTTTTTATTAGTTTCAACATGTTTTACAGTATTCAAGAAAAAATAATGATTATCAAATTTATTTTCAGCAAAATACTAATTTCGTCATGGAATTATTCAAATGGCTTTTCGGAAAATCAAACTTCACTTTCAATCTAATTTTTTTCTATGGTATTGAAGTCGTATTCAAGCATTGCGCCAGCGATTACTCGGCTGAGAATGCGGAAATGAAACGACTTATTTTGGTGAGTATTAGGATAACTTTTTTTAGGTTTAAAGTGTAAAATTTCTACTCGATATGTCAGGTGTTCTTTATAACAGAATACTGCATTTTTATTAAATTAGTACTTTTCATTTCAGGAAAAACTTGGTACAAATGGCGTTATTTTGCTACCAACATTCAACACGACCGCTTACAAACACCACCAGTTTTCTTTAAAAAACGGGCACAGCTATACGGTTATCGCTAATGCCTTAGGGTTGCCAGCTACAAGTATACCATGTGGATTTGACCAGCACGGGTTGCCTATTGGCGTACAGGTACGTTAAAGTTAATAGCCAGTTGAAGTACAACCAATACGTAAGCAAATTTATGCACGTTATTTGAGGAGTTATAGTTATTAGAGAGTATAGTATATCACCCCTAGTTCTTCTTTGTTTCAGAGTACTTAGCCCAAATCTTTTAAGTCTTTCGGGATAAGGTATTCCTCTCAATTTAAATGGAGTTCTGGTAACCCGCCTTTGGACCCTTTCCAAAATTTTAATATATTTGATGTAGTAGGTTCCAAATATTGTATCCGTATTCAATTTTTGGTCTGATATAGGAAGTGAACAATTTCATTACAATCTATAGAGAGTGATCTTTGAAAGTCTTTTGCACCATAAAAATAAAACTATTGGCTTTCTTTACCATTTTAATAATATGTGCTTCCCATTTTAAATTAGAAGAAATTAGTAACCCCAGATCTGTTTGTTCTGTAACACTAATAAGTTGAGGATTATTTAGCAAATATGTTTCACAAGGGTTATTTGGGCAAATATGCAATTTGGAACAAAATTTTTCCAAATTTTGATCCAAAAAAGGTCAAAAAGTCCAAATATGGTCGTCCAAACATTTATCTTTTGAGGTTATTGAATCCTTGTTCGTACAAATCTGTTTTCATTTTCTGTACTCCATTCAATATCTATAATTTTGAACGGTTGGTTCATTGTCTAATGTAAAAGTGCATTCATCGGTAAAACAAACATTGCATGAGAATTCTCTGTCGTTATTTACCCTTTCCATAATAACAGATTCCTCTTCGTATTTCATCATTAGTCCCTTAACATTTAATAATGAAAATATTCAATATTGAAAAACGACTAAATTTTTAGGATTAGTTTTAGAGGAAAAGTTAAATTGGAAATGCCATATCCAATATATTATCAACTCGATATCTCCTTTGGTATCTGTTCTGTTCAGAGCTAGATATTACATTCCTTTGAAATACTTAAAAATATATATTTTTTTATTAATATATTCAAAATTACAATACTTTGCTTCTGTATGGGGATCTGCTTGTTTATCAAACTTAAAACCATTACAAAAATTGCAAAATAAACTTATTAAATGCATACGCAAATTACCACATTTAGAACCAACTGTTAATATATATTTATAATATATATATATATATAGAGTATCCTATCCAAGCTGAGCCAACGATAGTAAACTGTACATGCAATGCTGAGCCAGGCAAACAAAGCTGAGCCGTATATGTGGCTCAGGTTCGTTTTTCCATAATAAACGGGTCATGTGATTAAAAAAATCAACGCGTATGAATTTTAAGGCGGAGCCATGTTTATCCAATCGTAGTATTTTTTTCCAGTCAGCTGATGGTTGTCAACACTGGTTATTCCCGCCAATTTTTCCCTCCAAAAAGTGGCTCAGGTTGGTATGAAATATCTAAATTTTAGTTCGGCAAAATGTCTACCGTGGCTCTGCTGTACCAATCGTAATATACAAATGTATATGAGTAAAGGTATGTTCGTGCATTACAACCTGAGCCATGTAAATGTGGCAACAATGAGATTCTATTTATATTTAAAACGGTAATATTCGTTCGATTAATTTATGAAAAACCTACAATCAGTTATGTGGCATTTTTTTTTATATTGTTTTCTCTTTTTTCAAAAAACTTAGCATTTCCGAAAAATCAAAGGTTGGTTTACTCTACAACAACGCATTATTCGAAATTAAATTTTAAACATTTGATTGGTAATTCAAATATAAATTTACTTAAGTTGCTGGTTAAAATGGGCTCCTTTTACGTGAATATCCTGTCAAGTCCGTGTCTGTCCCTGGAAATTTACGAGAATGCTTCTTGTACGGATTTATTAGTCTTTATCACATCACACCAAAATTTTATTAAAATACAAGATGGTGTCAAAGTAAGAACCTAAAATGTAAATCACTAGGTACTTCTTTGGGACCCCATATTTCCGTGTAAAAGTACATTAGAAAAAAAATTATATGAGACACACGGTAATTTTGCTGCCGTTTGCCATATTATACTTACCGGACACCCTGTCTCTATCTTATGGACGTAAAAGAAAGAATAAATACATGAGTCAAAGTGAAGGTTGTACAATACTAGCTTATATTTTATTTAATACATAAAACATGCTTGTTAGCGCATACCTAGGTAATAGAGTAAACACAGTTACAGGTTACAGTGGAGAAAATTAAACCAGGGATCAACTACGCAATAGCGACTACCTGTTGCTCCTTTTGAGCGTCCTGAAAGAAACTGTTTCGGGAAGGAAAGAAAACAATCGGTTTCAATACATTTTCTATTATCAACGGGATTTATAGAAACGAGTGCGACATTTTCTATTGTCAAAAACTGTACAAATTTGCTCAGAATGATATTGATATGAAAGGGAGAGGGGAAAGAGTAGTATGCGTGTAGGCGCGGAAACGATTCCGGTGGCTGCTAATGTTAACCCATTAACGCCCAAATTATTTTTTTCTTCCCAAATTCGAAAATATTCTTAGAGGTAACTCGTATGGTAATGTATTTAAGGTGTAAGTGGTTATACAATCGGGTGTTTGGGGAGGAAAGGGCAATATTTTGGGAATGTGTTCAGAGGGTAAAAATAAGATAAATACACCCATATGTTTTAGTTCGATTCTCAACCATTTCTTAAATAATTGGTTCTAAGGTTTTTGTAAGTTAATTTTTATTTTAATAGCGAATAATTGCAGGTACTGCAGTACAAACTAACTTAAAGAATATTTTCAAAAACCCCTCTATCAACTTTAATACATTTTTCGGCACGTTTGTTAATCGCTCGGAAAGCACGTTGGATTGAGTAGGGGATTGTTTTTTTTTATAAAAGCTGCAGCATTGAAAATTCGATCGCGGAGTGCTTCTCTCGTTTACATTCGTGTTTCATTTATTACTACCGATTTTATCCATCCCCAAAGGCAATAATTAAGCGGGTTTAAGTCTGGTAACGTCGGTGGCTAAACTTGCGGACCACCTCTGCCAATCCAGCGATTAGGAAAACGATACTTCAAGAAATTTCGCATACGGAGACTAAAATGAGGTGGGGCTCCACCATGTTAGAAGTACATTCGTTGTCGAACATTTAACGGAACATCATCCAAAATGTGTATCAAATGGTCTTCCAAAAACCGTAAATATCCTTCTCCAGTAAGATGCCCATCCATTTCAAATGGACGAAACAACTGGTCGTTAATAAGCATTCCACACCAGACCTTAATACTGCATCGATGTTGAAAGTTTCGTTCAAATGTAGCACGAGGGTTTTCATCTGACCACCGATGTTCATTGTGGCAATTATTAATTCCATCATTAGTGAACTAAGCTTCATCGTTAAATAAAATGTATTTGTGCAGGCTTCGATTTTGATGGATCCATTCACTAAATTGTACCCTTGAAGCAGGATCACCATCTAGAAGATGCTGAACGGGTTGAACGTGAAAAGGTTTTAAACCGTTTTTTCTAAGTTACTCCCATATGGCTAGATGTGATGGTGATGGTATATCAAGTTCATTTGCAACCCGTCACGTACTTATACCTGAGTTCGCTGCGACAATATCCAGAATATTTTCTTCATTTTCCACATCTAGGCCCTGCACTCTTTCAGAAACAATTCTCACGCTTGGAAACATTCCAGATTTCTGAGCTGTTGCAAATGCTTTTTGAAAAACTGTTCTATTTGGAACTCTTCGATTTGGAAAACGACGTCGATATTCATTAACGAAAACTTAGCAAAACAAATGTAAACATTTTTAAAATAAAACTAAAAATGTAAAAATTAGGGATAGAAAGATTTGTTGAGGAGTTTTGGAAAACATGGAATGCACAGGGTCGCATCACATTTTGTGCAAAAGTACACGGCTTTCCTTTACACGAAACGAACTGGCATCCACGTTGATTGTCTCCTTTGCCCATAATATGATTTCTCTCATCAAACCTAACATCATCAAAAATGTTCTCCCTCTTTGTACTCGTCGACCATGCCCCAGTTTTAGGTATGGAACAGCATTATTCCTGCAAAAATCTTTTATTGAAATATGCTCCTGGGTATGTAGGAAGTTATATAAAATAAAACTGTTTACTAATGCCATAACCACCATACGGGTGATTAAACACCAATACCATTTTTTCCCTCTGATAGATTCAATGTTTCTCCATATAGTAGCAAATCATGACGATCCACACCACCCATGTCTTAGTACATCCCCCTCGAAGTAATACCGGAATGCAGTTCCAAGGGGAAAAGCAGCAGTGCATAAGAACCATTGACTTAATATTTGTGTTATTATGTCAATGATAAGAACCCTCGGCCGGAAGTATTTTCGAAGATTTTTTACCTCCTAAAGAAAAAACACCACCCATGTATTTGTTATAGTTGTTTATAAATTTAGGCTGTTTTATTTCTTTATTAGCTCTACGAACTGCACACATTGGCTCAGTCGGATCGAAATTAGTTCCCATTGTAACAATTTTCTTGTCGTTCCATCTTACCATTAAAACTGTGTTTTTTTGTTAAATTGGTGATCAAACACTCTCCTGTTTGACTTTTCCACTTCTTGTACGGACATCAAGCGGCGTTTTTTTTGTCCTGTTGTCTCGTATGGTGCCACTGGCATGGAATCCTTTTTCTTTTAAGATTTTAAACAAATTATACCTACTGAAATAGTTGTTAAAATGAACTGTGTATCCGTACGGATCATTTACTACGTCCAGCATATTTGTAATAACTCGTGTTCCCAAAGAGTCGTTCGATTGAGTTGCTTCTTTTTCACAACAGAGAGAAAAATTAAAGCAATATCCACTGTCGCCACATAAAGCCCACAGTTAATAGCCGAATCTTTTTGGCTTACCCCTAATAAATTGCTTCAGTCCATGGTGACCGTAATACCTTACCATCATCTCGTCAACAGATAAGTGCTTTTGAAATATTCCCCACTTTCGAAAGTTCTTGTTTATTCCATCAAGAAGCCGTCTATCATTCTCATTGCTTTTACGTTATTTTGCAAATGTAAAAACGACTTGATCTCTAGATATCGATTTCGGCTCATGGAATCCTTTACTAGTTGTTTACCCAGATCTATAGCGTTCGACCAATAGTCTCGTTCACTTGATAGACTATGATATCCGGAAAAAATCAAATATCCAATGAATATTTTTACATCTTCAATTAATTGTAACAGTAAATAATGCTGGTTTATTTTTTTTGTTCAGATTAGTGTCCGACCGAAACAAGATTTTCAGTTTTGGCCGAAACCGAATCTTCGGCCTTGGTCTCAGTTTCGGCCGAAAACGAAACTTATTTATACATATTCAAAATTTTATTGTATACTGAAAATTAATTTATTTTATATAGGATGAGATCTTGGGAACGGAATGAACTCTTCCCACTAAAAAAAAAAGGTCGACAGGGAAAAAATCTATTTATATAGACAACGAACCCACCCAAACTTAGCCGAAAGGTGCGCGACAATTCACGTACACTGAGTTTCGGCATGGCCGAAGGTTCGGCCGGTTTTTGGCCGAAACCGTAACTGTCACCGAACCTATTGGCCGAAACTAGCCGAAACCGAAACTTCGGACGGTCTCGTTTAGATACATACCTACCGAATCATTTCGTCGACAATTTTTTGATATATTTCTACGCTAAAAAAATGTTCAAAATGTTCTAACATACTTGCGTTAAATAAAGTTTGAAGCATATTGGCAAATGAGTCATTTGTCCCATATATTGAAAAAACAAACCCGAACAAATAATTGTAACTACAAGCGTGCGGTAAGTAACTACTTACCGCACTGATTTGAGTGCGGTAAGTATCACTTTACCGCACTGTCATATAAAAGTTAACTATTAAATTTCTATAATTTATTTCCCAAGCAACCTGATATTAATGCATTGTTGATAACGACTTACCTACCTACGGGGTAAATTAAAACAGTGCTCTTTTAGTTTTTAATATTGGTGCCGTAAAACATGCTTTTAGATAAAATATCGTACAATACACTTACGCCTTCGGCTCGTTTTGTTAAACATCACGCACATGCGGTAAGGACGTACCTACCGTACTTGTATTGTAATATACTATTAGGTGTCCTCAAACGATGACGCTGGCGTTAATGGGTTAAATAAATAAGGTTTATCGATTATCAGTTATTGAATAAAATAAGAACAGACTCACTAACATTTCTTTTTCCCTTTAAAATATTTCTAATAAAAGGTATACATACTTTGGCAACAATGCACGGCTCAGTGTTGTTAACTCAAATCTATAAAGATATATCGTCGGGTTACAAGCAAAACACATTAAGTCAATTTTTTTCAATTTTGACTTAGTTATGCCATCTGGTCACATTTTCCATATTTTCGTTATAGCACAATCCACTAAGTCACTTGAAAATTTCTTGGGGTTTCATGTTGCAAGAATAATATTTAAATTAAGTCAAAAATACGATATTCTGTACTGGCAAAATACACTAACTGACTTAGTCATCTAACTGACTCGTCACATCGAGAGCTTTCCCGTCGTCGAAAGCCACTACATAAGAAAGTCAAGCAAAAGGCTATACCTAGATCCTAATCTTAATATTAAGAAAATGTTTGATTTATTTATGGAAGAATGTAAAGAAAAACAACTGCCGGGAGTAAACCTTATTACTTATCGAAGGATATTTTGCACACGATATAATTTGTCTTTTTTCAAACCCAAAAAGGACCAATGTCTCACTTGTAATGAGTATCAAAACGCTGCAAATAAGGAAGAGTTTGAGTTAAAGTACCAAGAACACTTAAGAAGGAAAGAAGAGTCAATGAAAGAAAAAGATGAAGATAAGAAGAGGGCAATTGGTGATATAAGTTTTAAATCTATAACATGCGATATGCAAAAAGTACTCCAAATCCCGACTGGACAAGTAAGTTTATTGTACTATCTACGTAAACTAAACTTTTATAATTTTACAATCTATGAATCTGCGCCACTGAATGAGGCTTTCTGTTATTTTTGGACAGAGATAAACATAAAACGTGGAAGTTGTGAAATTGGTAGCTGCTTATCATTATACATTAATTCATTATCTCCAGAAGTGAAACAATTAACTATTTTTTCCGACACATGTGCAGGACAAAATAGAAATGCCCAGATAACAGCTCTTCTGTTACATATTGTGAGAATACATCCTACTCTTTGTGTCATCGAGCAAAAATATATGGAAAGTGGGCACTCTTATATGGAGGTCGACTCCATGCACACACAGCTCAATTAAAACCGCTAAACATCATGTCGATATTTACAGCGTGCATGAATATGAGAATGTGTTCAAAATGGCAAGATCTGGTAGGAAGCGGGATAAACTCCCTTACAATACACGAGAATTGCAATTTGATGAATTTTTGGATTTAAAAAAACTTGTGCAACTTACTATAAATAACAAAAAAGAAGACTAAAGGGGCAATAATGTTAACTGGTTAAAAGTTAAATGCTTTAAGTATGACAAGCAGTTCCCAAACACCGTTCATTATAAGTATGGTTTTGCTGATGAGTACGAAAAAATTGATATTGGTTTCACTAGACGGGCTTCAAATCGAAAGACCAAAGACGAAAACTTTAAAGATATAATTATACCGCAGCTATACCAAAGACAATTACCTATATCAATTGCTAAAAAAAAGGACCTCCTTAAGCTATGTGCCAGAAATATTATTCCATCGACCCTTAAGGATTGGTATAACAATTTGCCTTGCTCTTCTATTGTTCAAGATGTGACAGCTGAACCAGCTGAAAATGACTCTGATCAAGAAGAAGAAGAAAACTGAAATATGAATCAATGAAAGTTATTTTTTATGTATTAAGGATTTTTGCTTTTAGTTTGTTAACAATTATTTTTATTGCAATAGGTACCAATGGTTTTTTTTATGTATTTCATGTTGTCACATTTGAAAAATTATAGCGAACAAAACAGAATAAGTCTATTATTTCAAAAAAATTTCATGTAATATCCACTAAGTCAAGCCTAACATGTAAAATACATTAAGTCAGTGCATCGTTTAACAAAAACCCAAAAAATAAATATTTTGAAAATTTCAATTAAATTGCTTATCTAGTTATTATTCCAGAGACATGTAAAAAATATTATGAAACAGTGCCTAAAATGCCAAACCCATTTTAAGTCATGTTTATATAAAAAAGAAATTTTAAAGAATATTTCCAGCCAAATTACTCAAAAGCGTATATTTTGACTTAGTGCCTTTTGCTTGTAACCCGACGATATATTTGGCTCAGATTGGATATAAATGTCTAGTGGCTCAGGAGAGTACAAAAAATCTCCATATATTTTAAAATTATAAAAATTATATAAAAATGCATTAATTAAATATATATTTTGATAAGAACTTACATTTTACCTTATTAATGAAATATAGACTTTAAAACAAAATTTTCAAAAATATTTAATGGGTGGCTCAGTATAGTACGATTTAACTAGTGGCTCGGATTTGATAGAAAGATCTATATATATATAAGGGGTATTCACACGTTGAAAACATTTATAAATTAAAAATTTGTATTCTAATTCACTCTATTATTTTAAAAGAGAAAAAATTAATTATAACACTTTAGGAGAATAAGAGATTACATGATCATAACACCAGACGTTGTATAAATTATCAAACTATACCAGTAGAAAGTAATTTCGGAAAAAATCGCTTTTATATGACGGAATAATAAAATATAACAATATTTCAAAAAATATAGTTTGGAATAAAGGCATTTTGAATTGCATTTGTATTTAAGACCCAAGAATTTTAAGAAATGTATTTTCTAAATAACTTTTAATTGGCGAGTTCATCGTCCATCATATAAGGACCTTTAGAAAAAGGTATAATACAATTTTGATATTAAAGAAGAGCCCATATTTAAGGTTAGAAAAATTTAGGTACATGGGTTTCTCATGACTTATCTTGCACCCCCCGCAGATCAATACCTAGAATTATTTTTTAGGTCATAGCTGCACCCAACCAAGATCGACTGTGTTTAGCAGTTGCCGCAGAATTGGAACGAAACTTTGGAGGATGGATACCACCCCCCGACAAAAACTTTCCAAATAAATCAATTAGCCCACACAAATTACTGTAAATCGATCAAATTTTGTTAATAAAATACAGTTTAAAGTCTATAAAAATACTGTATTTTGATTGATTGTACAAAAATTATGTAATACTAGAGGATCCCAGCGGCTTTGCTTGTCAGACTTTTTGGTCAAGAGCCTCTGGTCATTGGTGTTACTTTTTGTAATAATTGATTATTAAGTTTTCGGCAAAGAACCGATTATCACAAATATACAATGAAAGGGCGAAAAAGGGGTCAAAGTTTTCTCTATTTTTAAAAATCAACCCCTAAAATCAAAACTTAGTAAACAGTATCCATCCATTACAATATCATATGACACTAAAATCCATACAATGTTACCGTTTGTATCGGGTTTATTGGAATACGTTGAACGAATACCACGCGAACGAAGTTGCGGGTAAAAGCTTTACTTATATATTCGGAACGACCATCCGGCAGCGATGTTTGCCCCTTCGGACTGCAGCGCGTAATAAACATATGTATAGTAAAAATTTAAAATACTCTCGCAAGATAGAGGCAAAGTCACGTGACACTCTGTCAATTTTGGTATATTTAATTTTGATAGGTTGGTATGAATTCCAGGACTGGACTTGAAAATTATACATGTGATACCTTCTAAAACAATTATTGATGCAATAGTCTTATCGGTTCTACCGCTTTAATATTGTTAAATAATAATAATAGTAATTTCTTCTGAAAGTTTTGTTTTATAAATATTATAATTTAAGGTAGGTAATAATAAGCATGAGTTTTTATATGGTTTAAAGATAAAGTGTCAAAATAGATTTTAAAACTATACAGGGTGTTTCATTAAGGTCGAAGAGCGGCCATATCTCGGAAACTACTGGGCATAGAAACTCAGGAAAAGAAAAATGATTATAAAAGTGGCCATGAGAAAATTCTGGAAATAATTTTCAAGTTCCGCATTTTGCCGCAAGGGGGCGTAATTGAAAAGTAAATTTTTAAATTTTACATAACTCCGAAAATTCCACATTAAAGTATATGTTTGATAACACCATTTTAAAGATTGGACAATTATGCATCATTTTGGTCTTATGCTCATTGGCGTACCGACTTTAATAAGAGTGGGGGAAGCTGTTGAAAGTGTAATCATTTAAATCGCTGTAACTTATAAACGACTTATCCGATTTTAGCAAACTAAAGACTGTTTGGAAGAGAAATGTATGCACTTTGACCTATCGTATTTAGTTGTCCATAATAGTTCTCAAAAAAAAAATGCTAGAGGGCGCAATTTGCAATAACAATACATTTTTTGATTTTCCTCCGAAAAAATAAATCATGCGGTATAATTATGATACCATAATCGAAAAGTAGATGAAATTTGCTAGAAAAAATATTAAAACCGCAGCTCGATATCTCCGTTCGTTTCTGAGTTATTGCCAAAACAATAATTTTTAACACAAATTGCGCCCTCTAGCAATTTTATTAGAAACTATCTTGTACCATTAGATACGACAATTGAAGGTTCTTCCAAACAAGCTTAACTTTAGTAAAATCGGATAAGTCGTTTAGAAGTTACAGCGATTTTAATGTTTAAACTTTTAATAGCTTCTTCCACTCTTATTAAAGTCGATACGCCAATGAGCATAAGACCAAAATGATGCATAATCGTCCAAGCTTTAAAATGGTGTTATCAAACATATACCTTAATGTGAAATTTTCGGAGTTATGTAAAATTTAAAAATTTACTTTTCAATTACGCCCTCTTGCGGCAAAATGCGGAACTTGAAAATTATTTCCTGAATTTTCTCATGGCCACTTTTATTATCATTTTTCTTTTCCTGAGTTTCTATGCCCAGTAGTTTCCGAGATATGGCCGCACTTCGACCTTAATGAAAGACCCTGTATAATGTTATAATTATCCAAACCTTGAAAATACTAAATTAACTGAAACGCAACTTTAAATAGGACTCACTCATATTTACAACATTTAATTTTTTTTGTTATATTTGTTCAGATTAAACCTATAGGTAAAATACCATACCTACAGTTCAACATTAAGTAATTGAATTTAGCCAGATATTACATTTACTGTCAAGGAAATCCCCATATGACTTACGTAAGGTACGTAGACCCAAAAGTGGTTTTTATGGAATTTGTTGGTTATGATACAGTTACATTCCTAAACTTGTATGTGAGCTAACATAAAGTTAAAAGCTTTAATTTACCCAGGGATTTAATTTTTCTGTTAATTTAAACCCTACTTTAACAGTTTTTGACTTACGTAAGGTACGTAGACCCAAAAATGGTGTTTATAGAATTTGTTCGTTAAAATGCAATTTATTGATACAGTTACATTTTTTAAACCACTATATAGGCTAACATAATGTTAAATAGTTTATTTCAACCTTACTATTGCCAAAGAAGAATAATAACAATAATAAAAATAATTCCTTCGAAATCAAATAGCTGATTTTTAAAGGTTAATAATATGGAAAGCTGTTTTGGCATTTGGCAGAACTAGGCGGTACCCGGTTTTGTCCAACTCTCCCCTACCTACCTAAGTCAGAGAAATAATTTATTCTTATTTTTCTTGAAACAGAAAAGGATACCTAGATAATGCAAAATGCAAAAATTATACATTAGAAACCTAACCTTTACGAACAAACATTTTAAGAACAAAAATTTCACAAACTAACTTTTCGACAAAAACGGCGTTCAGATGAAATAAAACTCACTTATCGATGAAATCAACTAACGTGCAAGGCACACAATAATAATAATGATGCTTAATGAAAAAGAATAAAAAAATTTTAACATATAAATTTTTGTCAAATGAATAAAAATTGTAGGTATACTTACCTGCCACACAAAAGTAATTAAAATTCAATGAAAGTAAAAATAACCACTAAATATTTTGAAAACGTATTTAAATGTAACAAAAAGCACAAAAACGCAATTCATAACTCGGTGTTTGGGCTCATTACGATTCACTACTAATCTGGGGATATTATTATGTCCCAATATCAGCTGATCGATGACAAATTTCTGCTGTCATCTGTTTTAAAACGAGAGAATTCGTGCAGTTTACTATAATTACAGAAGATCATTAAAATGGTTGGCATGCTCGACGCTCACCCAACCATTCCATGAACTTTTCTTTTCTTGAAATGCTAATATAAATTTCTTATTATTTTTACGAGAAAATCCGAGAAAAATAGTAATTTTTCGGCAACCTTCAGAAAAGTACCTACCTACTTCACGAACGCTTTTGTATTTCCCGGACTGGGCCGGAAAAGTGCTACTTTCTCAAAGAAAAAGATTTCGTACTTGCCGGACGCTTTCTATCAAATCAAATAAACAACACGTAGCAAAAATAATTTTATTCTATAGTAATTAAAAATAATCCTGTATGCAATGACCTGCAGAAAGTTCAGAACATAATATGAAAAAATAATTATTAGCACGGTACCGAAACAAAAATTTACTTAACAAGTCCAGACATTACTGCATTCGCAGACTTCCATCAGGACTCGCCTGCGATTCAACCTGCAATCATGTCTATTATCCCAAAAAACAGTTTCGGAGAATGTTGCGTACACAATTTTTTCGGCACAAAACCGTGCGGAAAGTATTCACTTTCCGGGCGCTCTTTTATTTCCCGGACTATACATCCATAGGCCAGAAAGTGCTACCTTCCTAAAAACATATGTTACGAACTTTTTGCTGGTAAATGTAGGTCCATAATAATATAATATATTTTACGTTTCATCTAAATAATTTATAGTTACAGTACTGGTAGTACCATCACAAAGATTTACATTTTTCTCATATCTATAACTGTACCCAGTGGAATTGACGTATCCATAGACTTTAAGGTACCCAAGAGTGTAACTGCATGGCAAAGGTAGATTGCTAACGGTTACGGAGCTATTCGTAGCTGAGAAGATCAAATGGTTAAGATCTTTGTACAGGCGTCCAGATGCGGTACATGTGGTGGCACAATCTAGCGCAATATACAAATCCAATTGAGATGTATCCTAGAAAATATTATATTTACCAACAGAATAAATGATCCAATTCATTAATTCTTTGCGAAATCACAATGGCATTATCACATTGGTACGTTCAAATAATCTGCATCTAATTTAATGCTCCATATTATTACACAGCTCTACCTAGGTATCCAATCAATACTGTTTATAGATATACTGACCAAACATAAACTATATATTTTTAATTTGATAATCAAGAAATATATATTTTCTTATCATAAATAATATAAGATATTTAGTTAAATCAAACTTACAGTCAAGGTTACGATATGCCCCTGGGCAACAAACATAGTCCAATCGGATTCCAAAGTGTCAATCTCAATAATATGTCCATGTTTCCACTGAGGAATGAACAAGCCTCCTCCCCAAAATTCGTACCATTTTTCCTTTTCGGGGGGTAAATATACTTGTAGCTTCACCCTTCCAATACTAAACGGATGGGTTATTATTATTTCACTTCCAATGGTGTACTGTCTAAAATATATGGGAATTCCCTATTATTTAACAAAGGTTTCGTTAATATATAAATATAGAAGTAGTTAATGCAAGATTTATTTTGATTGATACATTTGGCAAGTAACTTGTTATTGTTGAAGAGTCACCAAAACTAGTGGTGTCCATGTTAGACTAAAAGGAAACTCTTCTTCAGTTCTTATTTGTTTCGGTTCTTTTAACCGACGACCTACGGGTTAAGCACTACAGATACTCCTGTAATTATGACGAAGCTCTTTGTAGATGATTTTCTCTTAACATTGGGTACATATTTTAATAAGGTTCTGGTAAAGGTGCTGGTAGGACTTAAAGATATCTAACATAGACGCCACTAAATATAGCATCTCGGGAAACATCCATATAGAGTAGTACAGCACTTTCCTTTCTTTCGTAGTATATTACTGGCCTGCCTTACTTACTGGTGTGCCATGATACGGCGAAAAGAATATGCTTATCGATCTGAGGAAATGAAAGGAAACTTTTGATCACTCTTACTATTTTTTGTTAATATCAGGGTTCTCTGTTAGTAGTATTAGTAGTAGTAATTGAGGGGAGGTTCCGAAACCTGGCAAGTAGACCAACGGCGATCCTTTTTGCCTACCTCAGAGTCTTCCCCCAGTCACTCTAACTACCTTAACCCCCGCCAAAGCATCCCGACCTCTTTATGTAGTCCAGTGTGTCGCTCCAGGCCAGGGCCATGATTTCTTCCTTTTGTAGAGCCGCCGATCCCAGCATCCGATGCCTAAGTCTTCCCAGGGCCTCACAGCTGCCCAGAAAATGCAGCGGGGTCTCTTCTTCCTCCAGACACCCGGCCGTCTTCGACGCCAATCGTCAGGGCTTCCTTAGTTTGCAGTGTCCGGTCAGTATCCCAATTAGGGGATTTAGGATACATCGTCTTCTTTAAAATCCATTCTAGCTTAGCATTGCTCGGCCAAGCTATAAATTCCTTAGCTTGTCTGCTTTTTAGTTATTCATATAGCCGGCTCTAGTCCCAGAAATGGGGTCTCAGCGCCACGTCTGGCAAGATCATCCGCCGTCTCGCTGCCCTGAGCCATTTTGTGTCCAGGGACCCAGACCAAGTTTACCTCTTTCCTCTTCGAGAGTCTCTCCAAGGCATCGACGCCTTTGCTGACGAGGTTGGCTGTGACTCTTGGTTTACAGATGGCTTTTAAGGCAGCTTGGCTGTCAGAGCATACATATATAGTACGCTCCTCACAGTCTCTGACTTCTGCCATACTGGCCGTCATTAGGGTTCTCTGTTATGTTTTATATCAAAACTTACAATAATGAACGAATAAGAATAAAATTTAGCACTCAAGTAAAAAGATTGTCACTCTTTAGCATTACTAGGTAACGCACAACTATTTGCTGTTTTTTTTTCTAGTTTTCCTTGTAATAATAATAATAAAAAATATAGATTTACCTTTCCATGTCAAAGGTGGAGGTATTTGTGTAAAAATTATAATACATCGGTCGAACAATTGGTTGTTTATCATTTAAAATTGTATAGAAATAGTCAAGTAACATCTTCCTTCTATTTATTGCTAATTCAGCAATTCTGGTAGCAAATTGTGAATTTAGATTGGCTGGATCTCTGAATGGAGTACCTACAAAAAAGTGAACAATTAAATGTCAACATAAAAACAAAACAGTCAAAGTGTGAACTACAAATTCGAAAGAGAAAGGCAGCATTTAGGAAATGCTCACTCCATAGGACACAGGTTTCTATATTTCTATAAGGGAGATGTTCATCCAGCATTACCTGATGAAACTTGAAAATATGGCATTGTCGCAGCGGCTATATACCATCGCAAGCATAACGTCTCGTGCAATTTTGCATTATAACTTTTCGTATCTCCGCAAACTGGCAAACCAACCATATGATTCCCTTAAAAATGAATGAAGATAATTATGTCAAGACAGAAGAATTTGCAATGCAGCAAATTTACTAATGCCCAATTATACATACCTATTATACTATTAAATACAATTTTATTTAGATACATTTTAAAATTATCCCACGAAGTATCAAAATTATCCAATATCTCTGGCTCGGAATCCCCGAAATTTTTCGTCGCTGATATAACAACTAAACTGGTAAGATCGCTGGTATTTTTCAAATAGGATTCCAGAGCAATGTACTGAGAGGAACCGTATGAGTTGTGTTTTTCTAAATGCAATAGTCCATCCGAACCGTTAAGGGTCCAAGGTAGAGTGTATTTCATTTGGACGTCTATAGCCTAAAAAAGAACAGACAAGAATACTGATTTTTATGTTCTCAATGCCAAAAAAGTGTCCTGACTTTATTGGTGTTTAAAATATTTCGTTCGGGTTTGTTCGTAGAATTTTTAACTTACATCAGAATAATAAGCAAATTCAATTTTTTCTACATTGCCATAAGCATCATCTTGTGGCCAATTATCATTTAATACAAGTCCACTGATGTTTTCTACGTCAAAATTAGCTTTGATCCAATCGATCAATGTTTGGATGAATGTTGCAATGTTTCGATCGGTATAATCTGGATAGACTACTGTTTGACCAAGGTACGAGCCATTGTAGAGTATTCCAGATTGGTACTTGTAAAGGATGTCTTGCTGTTTCGCTGCTGTGTATAGAGGGTTCAATTCATCAACAGTGATCTATAAATAAAACGGGTTTTAAAGTTATTATACAGGCTGGTCCAATATATTGTATTCATTAGGGCACTTAAGTTGCCAGACAATTTTTCTGAAATGGAAATAAATTCACTTTTTCTTAATACTTACATGTGGAGGTAAGGACAATAAAAACTTGGTACCCGATGTCACCAATTCGTTTACAGTAGTTCTCAAGCTCATTACATCTTCTTCGGAATTATTCGTTTGTTGCATGGCCATAAACAAATTTCTATGGAGGCAGTCGTTATCAAAAGTAGACCCCTTGTTATCTGAATATACTTGAAGTATGTCTTTTATTTTTACCGAATCGCTATTTCTAAAAATATATTACACTACAATCTATAGATATAACATTACATGGCGCAACCACAACAATCGCCATTTATAGAAGCTACGCCAAAACATTAAATGCAAATAAAGGTGGTCGAAATATTATTAATTATGGCTAACAAAAAGTATAGGTACCTGCAATTATGGGTACCCATTACCCACAATGGAGGCATAGCTAGAGGGTCTGCCAACTGTTTATATAATTCAGCTGGGGTAGGTCCCATAGACAGTTCAACTTCGATCATTTTTCCAAGCAGGCTTCGTAGTATTATGGTGTTCGATGCCAAAACCTGAATTTCTAAAGGACCTTCATGCTTTATTACACACCCTTAAAAAAAAGTTCAGTATTTATATTCCAATATTTTGTCCACTAATTTCATGGGGGTAGCCATTTTTGTTGAGGTCGGTTGTTACGTCGAACAAGAACAATTATTATTTCTGGCAAAAGGATGAAGCAAGCTGTCCTGGAGATAGAAATAATAATACCAGTAGCTTATCGACATTGGGTAAGTAAAAGTCCGGATCGCCTTTCTTGTAGGAATTTACTCGACAAAATATATAATTCGCGAAAAGGGGATTCGTTGCATACGGAAATGCAGTCCACTAGCAATCATTTACATTGTTGGTCCTTCGAGTCGGATATAGTTGTGTAAGTGGTTTGATGTGTAACCGAGATATTGACCTGTATGTGAAGGTTTCCTATATACTGAAGTTGAAGCTATAAGAAAAGCAGCAGAATATTGTCACTTTGAAGTAATGAAGGCTTTTGAGAAAGTTTCTTATTTAACTCCTATTAAATACATTGACGCAATTGCAGAAGAATTTGAAAGTCGATTTAACGACTTAAGGAAAAATTTCAGCTTTTGTTGAGAACGTAAACACAGCAGACCTTCAACTGGAATTGTGTAATTTGGCATCAGATTTTGTTCACCAGGGAAGAACAGAAATAGGATTGCACTTTTTTAGGTAACTCCCAGGACCCCAACTACTGACTCAATTGCTTCGTTTATCAACACCAAATGTAAATGTCAATATTGATACACTGGTGGGTGAAAGTCAACATCCCCTAACTTCCCACTAATAGTTTATTTATTTATTGCCATACAAATTCACAAAATAAACAATGCCATTGTCAAAAGAAGAAAGTTTTTAAGTTTTAAATCATAATATCATAAAAATTACGAACATCATAATAGTTGTTTGCGAGAACGTAGCACTTCACCCTGTTCTTGACTTTTTTACTTCAGAGATGTTTCTGATAAACTCTTGAAGGGAAAAAGCTGCAAAAGCAAATTGGGTTCTTACGACATGATGATGTTTATAGACGGATATATAAATTTAATTTGAATTCCTAGTGTTACGGTCGTGAAATATGACTGCACCAAGAATTAAAACACAGGGCAGTGTAAGAAAAAGTTTACGGTCAATAGAGTCAATATAAGCTGTCAACTTTATTTATTTTATAAGTCTACATAAAGGCCAAGAAATTTGCATTGCTTAACGCTCTGAATGGTATTGTCAATTAATTTTAGATGCAGATCAGGAACCCATCGCGTTTTATGGAAAACCATACAGTGAGTTTTGTTTATGTTGATAATTAAGTGATTTTTCTTGCACCATAAGGATAATTTCCATTATAATGATTAGCTATTTCATTCAGTATATCTAAAGTGAAAGCATATATAATCACAGTTGTATCATCATCATTGTAATTTATAAAAAGTGCAAAAAGTAATGGAGACACTACACCTCCTGGGGGCAAACCATAATTAACATTAAATCGATCAGAAAATGAATTTTGATCCTTATCCTTATACAGCGATTAGAGAGAAACGATTGTAACCTTTGAGCAATATTGTCACGAATATCTAAAGCATCTAGTTTTTTAGTAAAAAGGTAGCATCATCACAATCGACAGCTCGAGCTAGCTCGAAGAATAGGGCTAATGTGTAATGATTAGAATCACTGCTTATATGTATTCAAGCAGGTGCTTGTAGAATAATTTCTTCGAAAGCCATGCTGTGAAGTACTTTCTCAAAAAGTTTTAAACAAGTAGTTAGGCCAGTTATACCCGATAATGAACAACAGGCTCTGGATCACCCTTTTTGAGTAGTGGAATTGTTTCACCAAGTTTGAGAACATCATACCTGCAGTAATAGAAAGACTAAAAATATTAGACAGGGGATCTTTCAGGTAGTTCCAGATGGCAATCATTGCAAAAATAGGAATATCATCTGTGCTACAACGGGCTATTTTACTTTTAAAGGTGTGTAGTATTGGAAAAATATCATCTGTGTCAATTGCTCTCATGTACATTTAGTTTAGATGTTCATTAGTGGTGGTGCAATTATTAGCTTGCTTGGTGTGAATCGGGATAAGTCTGATTAATTAGTTTTGCTAAACTGCATGACGCAAAATGAGCCAAAGTAATTCCTAATTCCTTTGGGATAAGTTATGTAGCTGTCGTGAATACCTACTTAAGTATTTGATGTTCTCATGTTTTTTTTGGTGATTTTATACTTTCCGCGGAAACTTACCATGAAATTTTCCATTTTGATAGGCCCAAAATACCGGCAAGGTGCTGTGGTCCTTTTTATTCTTATAAACTACTTTTGTGATTGTTTCATTTCCACTCAAAGCAATAATATTTCTATCCAATCCGAAAATAGTTTCGTTGGACAACTGAAAACTCCACTCCCAGTAATACTCTGACGCCACTAAAGTCCCTTTGGCTGTACTAAAGACGGTATTTCCGTAGTTATCGTAAACTTCAAGAATTAGTTTTTTTGTAGATTGGTTAATGGTGTAGTTTTTCGTTTCCGTGGTGATTTTATCCACAGCTACAGATGGGTCGTGCAGTATTAGTGAGAGTTTGTCGGCGCTCTTTTCTTGTATGGTAAATTGAAGTTTTGGGACCGACTTACTACCATATGGTGAGGTTTCTTCCGAGGGTATATAGGTATTGTCGTCCTGCTTTTTGTAAAAATACCTAAAATTCGAATTGTAGACAAAAGAATAGTAATCAAGCTGCTCAGCATAAAGTTCAACAAATTGTTTTATTTAGCACCTTTATTATTGGTTATAGTTGGGCGAGTTTACTCATTTATCCTAAATTAGACTTACTTGGATGGTAAAAAGTGATGACACTGTTCCGTTGTTGTATTGTAACAACATAGTATCTTTTCACATGCTGCCGCACTTATATCTGGGTCGCCACAGGGTACCCTGTATTCTTCCTGTATTAAACAATAGTACTGTTCTATTTCCTCGTGAGAAACATTTCTGAAAAACGTTATTTAATAAAATAGATCATTTTAATTTAGGGTAGTATTTATTAATAGTAAATTTTAACATAAACGTGAGTGCAGAATTTTGTTAAGTTTGTGTTTACTTATAAAAAAAACAGATGTTTAAAATTATTATACAATAGGGTTATAATAAAGAAACGAATTAACCTTTTATATAAAATACCGCCCACTTAATTAAAAATCGCACGGAACCGTCGGATTTATTTTTTTTAAATGCATTTTTTTTTAACAAGATATTACAGAGGGTGGACTACAAAAATGCTACGTGTCTTAACTTTAATTGTTTAATGAAATATATTATTTTATATTTACAATCAATTTTAGACATTTTTCATAAATCATACCTATACCTATCATTAACCGTTTACGAAATATTAACTGATAAAATAAAATAGATAAATGACAAAGTATAGAAAAAAACTCAATTATAAGATGTTGAAAATGTCCCCCAACCAACTGTTCTGCAGTAGATCAAGAGGTATAAAAATTCGTGTTGTACATTGTATACTACTTGTAGAGAATTTTCTCGTATTACTCATCGAATTGTATCCTTCAGCGTATCTATCAAGTTGGTTTTCAAATTATAAACTAAATTTTTGACGTAGCATAATAAAAAAAAATCCAGTGGGTTAAGATAAGGCTATCTGGGTGGCCACTCTATTGACCCCGTCTACCTATCAGCTAGATAAATTCACCTACAACAGCAAAAGCTTATCCAAATAGTATACGGATTAAACAAGGAACTTTTAAATAAATCAAAACTTGATAAGAAATTAAGATAATCTTACCTATTTATCACAATGTAATAAGCTATAGTTGGAAGTAGAACTGCTATAAATAAAGCAACAAATAAGCCTTTTGCAAACTGACTGCAAAAGATCGACTTCCATGACGACTTGCTACTTATATATCGGGTTTCTTCAAAGGGGTCTTCGTTATACTGAAGCTCTTGTTCGATAAACGTCGACATGTTTTACTAAAACCAGAATTAACGAACTATTTTTAATAGGGAACTTTCCAATTTTTTTTTCAATAGAATGATTTAGTTAGGCCTGAAAAAGTATTCCCCAATTATTACTCTTTAAAAATCAAAAATAACTTGGTAAAAATTCTTTAAAGTTTCGCGCGTGTCGAAAGCATTTCAAACGATCTCTAAAGCGCGCGAAGCCCGATGACGTCAGGGGGTATGACTTTTGGTCATCCGTCATCCTGACACTACTGACAGGTGCCGAGCGACCCAATTTGCATATGGATTGCCGTGTGTTATTGTTATTGTATTGTTGTTTTAAGGTCGTGTCGCTTGACGCGTGGATGTCAAATCTGACAAATCATCAAATTTATTGAACACCTATAACCTATTTCGTGGATGTCACACACAAATCTGACAAATGATACCCCTTGACGTCACGACTACTAGCAGCGCGTTTTTACCCGCTTGGAATAATTTCAATTTTGGGGAATTTTTAAATCTTTCTAGCAGACTTTTGGGACGAAATATCTTGTTTTTTTGCTGCTATATGTTTTATGACAATATGTACTTATGATTTATAGAATTTTTTCCCCATTTAAAATTTTTGTCAAGTTCCCTATTGGATTGGAATGCCGGAAATGGACAGTCAAGTTAAAAGAATTATTTCAATTTTCAGAAGATATCATGCAATTTAGAAAATAATCTTGCAATTTTAGAATTCAAAATTCTTATGTTAAAATAAAATTTGCTGTATTTATCACAAAATGAGGCCTTGCACTTTTTTCAAAAAGGCTTTTGTTGACGGAATACCTTCGGCGCTTTTTGCGTTTATGTAATTATAAAAAGACCTCAGACCTCATTTTTAAAATGACCACTATTCGCCACTGGTTGCTGATTCTTCAGATATATTCCGACAGGGGCTGAAGTAGATAAAGTCTGTTCAATGACCGCTGACCGTTACGTCATATTCTCTATATTTGCGGTACGTCGTAAATTAATTCAGGCAGTTTGACTTACCGGTGATAAAGGTTATGATTTTTCTTAGGCTTGATCTGCATAAAGACGGATACATGCAAATAAAATACAAGAGCGTTTTTTAAATTTTTAATTATAATTTTTATAATGTTAATGAAGTCAGAAATAAGAAGTTTATTTCGGGTTAAAGGTATCATGGGATGAAACATTTTGTTTTTGAAAATCAGTATGACATATTTAATTGATTTAAATGTATTAAAAAAATAAATAAAACTCATTTATAAAATTTAAAATTGGATTATATATTTTTTGTCTGATGCGTCTCTAGTGCATTAGTTTATAAATTGTGTTTCAAATATTTTCATCTTATTTATAAAATCATAAAGAAGAAAATATAATAAACAAAGACAACACAACAAAATACAGTTTTTTAATAACTAAAATAAATCAACTCTGTAAGAATCATCTTCATCAGATTCGTCCAAGTTAATAATAAGGGGAAGAGTATCTGAACCATCGATAAATCTTTCCCATTCCCACACACCAATTATAACTTTATTAGTTATTTTTGACTAACTTGTATTTGGAATTTTTTCATTTAGCTTAGCCCAGAATGATCGGTGGCGTTATCCATGATAATAAGCGTCGGTTTTTCCAAGTTTGGTAACAATTTTTCTTCAAACCATTTCTCAAAGTTTTCACTATTCATCGAATCGTGATAATCGCCAGATTTCAGGCCAGACTTGAATATCAAACTTGCATTATTCACAAATCCATTTTCTGAACCAGCATGTAGAATAATATACCGTACACTCTCTGACGTTTTTTTTAACTATATGAAGAGTATCATCGTGCCAACCTCGCCTAAAAATCCCTTACTGTCTATCCAGGTTTTATTCAGAAAAACAGGTTTTACGGGAAATTGAGAGTTGCCGTTATTTTCTCTTAAAAATTCTACTCGTTTTTGGGCTACATGGGGTTGCTCTATTAAAAAACGCCTGTTTGATACATTTACGCCATTTAAATTTTAATTTTTTTAAACAGTTCGCTAATGAACCAGTGAATATTTCAACACCATCAATGATTTTAAGGTTTAGTTATATTGAGCGAATGGTAACGTATTCACCTGCTCTATACATCCCGTATATACGCTCTCTTATGGTATGTTCATGAATTTGTTGAAGTTGTCGACCACGGAATGACAAAATAGCTACATTATTGCGATTACTAAAATCTACAACCTTCTCTACCCCCTTTGCCTTAATTCGTTGGATTGTTGAACACGAAACTCCCAAAGCATCAGAAACTCTCTAAAACAAATAGGTATTTATAAAAACATTGCCATATATTTTTCATGTTTATTATTTATGTTTTCACAATTCCTGCTTTATTATATCTACTTACCTCATAAACTGGGTTAAAGAGTAAAAGAGTCTTTCCGGCATTACTTACTCATTGAAAATAATCAAATAATTGAAGAATTAACGCTTGTGACATTATTGAAATAAAGTTGATTAACAGTGTCACTGTCAAAAATGGCAATTAAAACTTGTTTGACTGGTAAAATTATACGACGTTCATTATTGACGCAAATTTACTATCTCACCTAGTTCACGAATGTTAGAAAGATAAGCAATAGTCGTGACGTAACGGTCAGCGGTCATTGAACAGACTTTAGAGTCTAAAGTTCAGACAATACTTACATGAACTGCAACTAAACTAAAACACAAATATTCACATTCCTATTTGAACGTCACATAACAGTCATTTTTCCGGTGTTTCGCAGATTACTAAACAAATCAATTTTTTTTAAATCGACAATTTTCCAATAACAATGGCATTGGGATTATAAGATTTTAAATAAAACAATATTATTTGATAAATATCGAGATAGAAAGTTTATCGTTATCTTTCCTGTACATTTTGCTTACTAATCTTGGGGGATATTGTCAATCAGTGTACAGATAAATTAATTGAACCTATCTTATCTTGACTAACGTTTTAAAAAAATTTAACTGTTTACTTGAATTATAGGGAACATGAAATCGGATGTCAATGATGACGTTCCAAGGGGCAATTCCAATTTTCCTTTGTTATGTATTCTTTCTATACCTCAGTAAACCATTCATCAAAAAAAAAATAAAAAATCATAATATTTAAAAAAATTAATACTTTACATAATCATCATACCCGGCAAACTGAAACTGTTTTGGCAGTAAATATTAGAAGTAATTTTGGTAAACGATCATTATTATACAATGGGATTACGATCTATAATTTAAATAACCTACCAAATAAATATAAAAACATTAAAAAATTAGTACTATTTAAAAATCTAACTAAATTGTATTTTTTAACAAAATAAATGATTCCATTTTTTTTTTTAAATTGAATAATATTTGACTTTTTTATTAATTTCGTTAAATATATAATTATATATTTATGTATTTTTATTAAAATTGTTAATTTTTAAGTTTGTTATTGTTTACAATTTATATTCCCTGTAATGGACTTTTAAAGATCGTAGGAAATTTGTTAATAAAAGAAAAAAAATCATTGGTATAATTAAGGCCTTCTGAGATTTTTTTGTACTTCGAAAGGCTACATCTCATTTAATTTTATTTATTGTATTTTAAATTGACATCTTGTTTACTGTTAAACTTGTAAACCGGTGTTTATACAACAGAAAATAATGTTGTTATGGGTTTAAAATGGTTTTTTGGAATACCATTAACCTATGAATGAAGAATTTGTGTCTATTATTATTTGATACAATAAATAAATAAAATAAAAATTTTAAATTGTACCAGTATAATAGAGAGGATATTAGCTAGTGAAAGGACATTCAAAAAAAGATTCATCAAATTTGGCATGAGAAATACTCATAGACATTTACCTTTAGACACGTACAGCTTATCTCCTGCGCAAACAAAAGTTACGTTTTATGGGTGAAAAAATATATCAGAGCGCATGGCTCGCCAGTCAGCTGCCTTCCCTCTGGGCAGCATGGGGCATGCGCACAATCCTTGTGTTATCGCCCTGTCCTTCTTTAGCGACATGCTCAAAATACACTCCAGAACCGGTTCAGCCACCAATTTTGTTGTTGTGTTTTAAGGTTTCTCTGTGGATTCCTTGTAGTTTTATTTGCTATTGTGGATTGTGGGTGTTTAATATTTACGGATTTCTAGTTTTTGTGTAGTTTAGTGAATTCTGTTTGTGCTTTTAATGAGTCGGATTGGAATATAAACAATGACTAGTAACAGTCGTTGTATGATTATATTATGGACAAATAGTGGTAAAATACCTGGTATTTAGTATTTTTAGTAAGTATGGAGTAGTGAGTATTTTATGATGATCAATTTAACAAGGTATGAAAATAAAAATAAACCCACACCAAGACAGATTATCCCGATGCATGTTTTGGTATATTTAATTTGCAGCCCCGCAATTATCAGAAAGACACTTTTCTCTATATTTATATTATATAAAAATAAACGTAAATACCTAGGTAGTTTATATTATTACTCCACTGGTCAAGTTCTCGTGCAAAAACTTTTTCAAATTCTTAAACAAGAAATTGTGCTTAAAAATGTTTTGCACGCACCCAAGTTCTTGCCAAATTGTAAAAATCAATACATGGTATACACCAACTAATATTTGACTTGAGCTTAGGTACGCGATAACATCAAAGATTAGTTATTTTGCTGGTTTTATTTCTTTTTTATATTACATTTTATAAGACTAGTTTAATTGACTTTTTCTCTTCTCTTTGAACTAAAAACACGACCACTAATAATTTTTGAAGTGAAAACTTCTTTAGGCGCGTTTAGCACTTTTTGTGGGCACTGAATTAAACTGAGCCGTCACGCGTCAGCGTCAGGTTCGGCTGTGTAACGCTCGAATTCGACTCCTATATTCAATCCGAACTGACCCTGACCTTCCGGTCTGTTTATTCGTAAACGTTATATGAAAGAGCATGACGTGGAAACAGTGTGCGACACTTGTTGCGTCTCAGGTATGTTCTGGCATTTTTGAAGTGAAAACTTCTTTAGGCGCGTTTAGCACTTTTTGTGGGCACTGAATTAAACTGAGCCGTCACGCGTACACCCGTCACGCGTAACGCTCGGCTGTGTTACGCTCGAATTCGACTCCTATATTGCCAACTGACCCGAATGAACGTTATATGAAAGAGCATGCCGCATCAGTTGCATTCAGTATCGACGTGGAAACAGTGTGCGTTGTTTGTGTGTTTAAGATCACAAGATAGACACTTGTTGCGTCTCAGGTATGTTCTGGCATTTTTTTCAAGGGTTGTTCAATTAGGCGCGTTTAGCACCTTTTGTGGGCACTGAATTAAACTGAGCCGTCACGCGTACACCCGTCACGCGTAACGCGTAACGCTCGGCTGTGTTACGCTCGAATTCGACTCCTATATTGCCAACTGACCCGAATGAACGTCATATGAAAGAGCATGCCGCATCAGTCGCATTCAGTATCGACGTGGAAACAGTGTGCGTTGTTTGTGTGTTTAAGATCACAAGATAGACACTTGTTGCGTCTCAGGTATGTTCTGGCATTTTTTTCAAGGGTTGTTCAATTTTAGGAAATATATTTATTCGATATTATTAATTTCACCTTGTTGAAGTTCTCACTTCTGTCGTGTGGTCTTAAGCACACACAATTTTTTTAAATTATATATTTACGTAGGGTGAAGTAAGGTAATTAGTTTTACCGTAATTGCTTATTCCATGGACCTAATTTATTATGATTTTTAAGTTCTGTTCTTTTTCTCTTCTTCTTCTTCAGCCTTATCGAGTCCACTCCTGGACATAGGCCTCTCCGATTCTTTTCCATTCCTGTCGATCCTGAGCCAGTTGTGCCCAGTTTCTACCAGCGACCTCTCTGATATCATCCAGCCAGCGCCTCTGCGGTCTTCCTCTACTTCTTTTTGTTTCTCTGGGGCGCCAGTGGGTCACTTTGTTGGTCCATCTACTATTGTCCTGTCTTGCAACATGTCCCGCCCACCTCCATTTCATCTCGGCCATGTAGCAAATTACGTCGGTCACCTTTGTTCGTCCTCTTACTTCCTCGTTTCTGATCCGATCCCTTATGGAGACTCCAAGCATTGCTCGTTCCATTGCCCTTTGTGTTGTCTTTAGTCTGTCTGCACTGCCTTTTGTGATTGCCATTGTTTCAAGGCCATATGTTGCTACCGGCAAAATGCACATGTCATAAACTTTGCGTTTTAGATGTATTGGAATGTCTGGATTTTTTAGGACGTATTTTAGTTTTCCAAAAGCAGCCCAGGATAGTTTCACTCTTCGCGTTATTTCCGACTTTTGATTCTCTTTTCCTAGTTTAATGAGGTGTCCTAGGTATACGTATTCGTCGACGTTTTCAATGTTTATATTAGATAATGATAATTGAATGTGATTGGGTGACATAATCTTGGTTTTGTTGATGTTCATTTTTAGCCCTATTTTTTTCGATGTTATGTTTAGTTGCTGCATCATTTCTTTTAACTCATCTGGATCTTCGGAGATGAGAACAATATCATTCGCGAAGCGTAAGTTACTCAGGTACGATCCGTCGATTTTCAAGCCTTTTTGCTTCCAATCCATTTCCTTAAATATCTCTTCCAGTGCCAGGGTAAACAGTTTTGGTAATATCGTGTCGCCTTGTCGAACTCCTCTATTTAGGTTTATTTTAGATGTTTTTAAGCTTTCGTTAATTTTAACATGCATTGTGGCGTTTTTGTATATATCTTTTATAACTGCATTGTATCTTGAGTCGATTCTGGCATTATTCATAGCGTTAAGGAAGGACCATGTTTCAATTGAGTCAAATGCTTTATGGAAGTCTATAAATGCCAGATGTATGGGTATGTTGTATTCGGTTGTTTTTCCTATTATGGTGCGTAACGTTTGTAAATGGTCCATGGTACTAAATGCACTACGAAATCCTGCTTGTTCAACTGGTTGGTAAAAGTCTAGCTTTTTTGTAAGACGGTTTGTAATAACTTTTGTGTATAGCTTATATAGATGTGACAGCAGACTAATAGGACGATAGTTTTCGATGTTATTTTTATCGCCCTTTTTAAACAGGATCACAACCTCAGCATTATACCAGTCAGTTGGTAGTTTTGCTTCTTGCAAACAGCTATTTAATAGTATTTGAAGTGTTCCTTCCAAATACTTTCCTCCGAACTTTATCATTTCTGACGTAATGTGGTCTTCTCCAGGACATTTACCGTTCTTCATTCTTTTCAGGGCATACCTTATTTCCTCGCATGTTATTTCTGGTAGGTCTTCTGACCCTACGTTTAGTATTGTCCTGTTATCGATTTGGTTATTAGTCTTGGGTATTGTTGAGTTGTATAGGTCGGTGTAGAAATCTTCAATTATTTGGGCAATTTGTTCTGGGGTCGATACAATAACTCCTTCCTTATTTTTCAGTCTATTCAGCGTGGTTTTTCCCTTTGATAGTCTTGCTTTGAGAACTCTCATGTTTCTGTTTTGTTCAATTGTTTCATTAATAATCTTTGTTTTGTGGGTTCTTACATCCTTACGAATTGCCTTTTTCACGATTTTGTTTAGATCTCTGTGTTCTTCTGTTCCTTTTTCCAACTCTCTTCTTTGTCTCATTAACTGGGTAGTATCGGCGCTTAGTCTTGAATGTTTTTGTTTTATCGCCTTGGAGCATATTTTTTTGGTTGCTGTATGAATGGCTGATTTGATTGTTTCGTTTAGTTGGTTTAAATCCATATTGTCAATGATTTCTACTGGTGGTAATCTTTTTGTAATTTCTTCCTGGTATTCCACTTTCCTTGCTGCTAGTTCTTCTTTTGTCGGGAACCTCGTTGTCTTTATGAGTTTATTCCGTTCCCGCCTTAGGTCTATGCGGAAACATGCTCTTACCATTCTGTGGTCACTTCCTGTATCTACTCTGTTTAGGACGGTTACGTCGCTACAGAATTTCCGGTTATTTGATAGAATAAAATCTATTTCGTTTTTTGTTATACTGTTGAGGCTCGACCATGTCCATTTTCGTTGAGGGTGTTTCTTGAAAAATGTGTTTAAACAGAACAGTGATTCCTCGCTAAGAAAGTTTACCAACCTTTCTCCTCTGTCATTTCTCTCGCCCAGCCCGTAATCTCCAACGTATTCGATGTCATCTGGTTTCTTTTTCCCAATTTTGGCATTGAAGTCTGTTGAAGATGTAAAAATTCAAGGGTTGTTCAATTTTAGGAAATATATTTTTTCGTATGCAGTAAAATTATCCCGTATTCCAAGTTTATGTTATTTTCGAAGTGAAAACTTCTTTAGGTGCGTTTAGCACTTTTTTGTGGGCACTGAATTAACCTTGTTGAAGTTTTCACTTCTGTCGTGTGGTCTTAAGCACACACAATTTTTTTTTTAATTTTTAGAAACAAAACCTTAAAAACAATATTCTATCCTCAACTACTAAAAATGCCAGAAAACACTAACTTAATTTCTAACCTGATCGAAAAAATTGAGAAGAAATTCCAATTTTTCGGAAGAATTTAAATTTTAAAGCCCGGATCTGTCTATTTTCCCCTTCGTCAAACGATAATGTAGCAGTGCGCATGTCTAGTCGTGTATAGCTTTGTTTGCATGCGCAAGGTCATAAATTTGCTATTTTCGTGATTATTGTTTGCTTATCTAAAGGTAAATAGGTATCTATGGGAATAATAGGAAAATATTGTTTATTATTAAGGAATAAAGATTTACAGAGAAATAGTATTTACCGCAAAGTGGATATTCCCCGGGCGGGAATTGCTCCTAATTTAATGCCAATATTAATAAATAATTAATATTTGTAATCAGGTAAGTTTGACTGTGACGGTTTTCAATTGAAACTTATATAGAAAAAAAAACGCTCTAAAAGAAACGTATAGCAAAACAACGAGATTTTAAAAAAATCAATGATCTTAAAAGTGGATAAGAAAATTTATTTACATAAAGTAACACAATAATTAATATACTAATTATTATTTTAAAATAAAGATTATTAGGAAAATATCACATAATTCTAACAAATTAAGTACCTACTAGCCAAAAACTTAGCTTACATAGTTATATTTGAAATTGCCTCGTTTGACCAATAGAGGGCGTAGAAAATAAAAATATTTTGTTTTTTCCGAAAAATATACCTGTTATAATTTCTTGTTAAACTGATGCCAAAGCTGACAAGAAATTTCAAAGAGTATATCATACTTAATACTTATATACTTTTATTGTCTATATAATAACCAAATAAATAACAAATAATATTTAATTTTTATATACATATATGTTGTACCATTACTTTTGGGACACCCTGTATATTTAAAAATTCTCAAGGTTATTAAAACTTGAGGCTGTAGGCACAGAATATATAGCTGATGATTGATGATGTAGAAAGATAATTCAATCGTCTTGGTATATACAGTGTGTCCACGGATAGAGTTTGGAAGAGGAA
The DNA here is from genome assembly GCA_963969555.1 of Polydrusus pterygomalis. Lineage (NCBI taxonomy): Eukaryota > Metazoa > Arthropoda > Insecta > Coleoptera > Curculionidae > Polydrusus > Polydrusus pterygomalis. Next base: position 18,548,956 of record OZ018383.1, read on the forward strand.
AAACTTTTTTATTAGTAGGTATAGAAGAAAGAGGCATTCTTTATAAAAACGTCTGCTTGTGCTGAAACTACAATTTTAAATATCACATTTGCGTTTACTATACACAGGGTTCATCACAAACAACATTGTTAGTTTTTTGGATTTCATTTAAAATAAATTAACGTAAAAACAAACAACCAATGTTGCTTTCTTACTTTGAATGTGATTTTATATCTGGCCGAGTAACGATTTTGTTGTAAGAAACCCCTTTTTTGTTTGCCGACATTTGAAGTATTTTTATTATTACATGTCATATTTCTTCAATACATTCAATCATAAATTATAAAACTTTTATTCAAACGTGTTACCACCGAGTTAGCGCGTAGTTCAACTCGACATCTGAATCCCTGATAACAGTTCCTAACGTGCTGTATTGGGATATTTGCAATAACTACTCTTATTTTTTCTTTTAAGAGGTCTAAGTTATTATTGAAATTGGTTTTATGCACATGTGGCCTCAGATATCCCCATAAATAAAAGTCGATAATTGTGAGATCGGGACTCCAACGTGCCAACTGATTTGAACCATAGGTACCTTCCCATCCATTTATTCCCAAAGTGATGATTTAGCCAATCATTAAAAGGAATTGAAAATTAGAATTGAAAGAAAAATCCAAAAACAAAAACTGTTGTTTGTAATGTAAATGTAATTGTAGTGTCGACACTAGCAAAATTCATTTAATAAATCAAGGAAATGCAAAAAAAAGATCCAAAAGACTAACAATGTTGTTTTTTACGAACACTGTTTAGTAATCGTAAATCTGATATTCGAAATTGTAGTTTCAGCACAAGCAGCCGTTTTTATAAAGAATGACTTTTTCTTCTATACCTACTAATAAAAAAGTTTTTCCTCTTCCAAACTCTATCCGTTGACACACAGCATAGATCATTAACATTTTACAGCCCAGAAAATGACGGTTAACATTTGAACAACTAAAAGAAGCATTTTCAAAAAAGTATAAAACTACATTTGCAATTAAAAATACTGTATATTTTATACTGTGTCTACCATCGAATCAGCTGATTTAAAAATACTCTAACTAGCGTCCACAATTTTTTAAAATATTTTTTTATATCCTTTCTTCGTCAATTCATTTATCCAGATGCGTACTGTTGAAGCATCTTGTTCCATTCCTTGGGAAAATGGACTTGTACATATGCTAACACTTTCTTTATCTGCTGCTGTTCTTTTCCTGTACATTGTGGACACGAACCACGTAAAACAAGTGGAGCCAAACCTAAAAAAAATACGTACTTAATGATTCATTCTATCATCGATTTTCGGCATAGGAGTAACACTCGCAAAAATAATTTAAAAAAATTTTCAGAAAGATTTTTCCTAAGATTCCTCTGGGCGAGCAGATAAGTTTCATTCAGTGAAACAACAAATAAGTGGATGTAACTTAACTTTTAAAATGACGTTATTCCAAACTAACTTTTACAGTTCATTACATGGAAAGTGACAACATAATATAGAAAATAATAACCATTAAAAAAAAATAACAATAAAAAAAAATGGAAGTTAATCCAATTTAATTCATTAATATAATCAATTTAAAAAAAAATAGTATAAATAATTTAATTTAGTAAATATCTCTTCAATTGGTTTTTAAAAGTTGCCAATTTTTTAATTTTTATGATATTTTTTGGAAGATTGTTATATTTTATTATTCCGTCATATAAAAGCGATTTTTTTCCGAAATTACTCTTTACTGGTATAGTTTGATAATTTATACAATGTATGTCTGGTGTTATGATCATGTAATGTCTTATTCTCCTGAAGTGTTATGTTTGATTTTTTTTCTTTTAAAATAATAGAGTGAATTAGAATACAAATTTTTAATTTATAAATGTTTTTAACGTGTAAATACCCTTTCGGTCTATATAGATTAACAGTTGGTTATAATATGGTAATTTGTGTATACATTTAATAACTTTATTTTGCAATTTTTGTAATGGTTTAAAGTTTGATAAACAAGCAGATTCCCATGCAGAAGCTAAGTATTGTAATTTTTAATATATTAATGAAAAATATATATTTTTTAAGTATTTCAAAGGAATAAAATATCTAGCTCTGTACAAAACAGATACCAAAGGAGATATCGAGTTAATAATATACTGGATATGGCATTTCCAATTTAAATTTTCGTCTAAAACTAATTCTAAAAATTTTGTCGTTTTTGAATATTGAATATTTTCATTATTAATTGTTAAGGGGTAACAAAAGTTTTCTTTTAGTAACAAGTGTAATCTTGCACCTGATTTCGATAGGTTTTGTTTATGTAATTCATTGGGATTTTGCGTTTGTTTTGTAATAATTATATGTTTACCTCAATGACTGCGTTCGCATGACGATTCATGGGTAATTTAGCAATATTTACGTCACCAAATGTATCTATACGGTTTTACTTTCTCTCTTCATCTCAGTGAAAGCGTAATAGGAATTTCCAATAAATCTTGGTAATATTTTTACCAAGAGAACTAATGTGAAATGAATGTTATTGACAATGTGGAGGCAACATTTTTTAAATGTAAGTGTTTCTAAATATTGGTATATTTTGTAACAACTACCTATTATCTATTATCTACATATTTAACACTTACCTGTATCTTTACCATATAAAAAAACTACAACTCTATGTACAAGAAAATGGTCGACTGTCTTTGTAGAGTTTAAAACAGCAATGTTCTGGATATAGTACAGTGTTTATTAGAACTTGCAAACTTACTTTTTAATTTCCTTCCCACAGGATCACATGGCGCATCACCTGTGGCGCATTTTAACAACCTTTGGAGGTATCTTTTATCCTTCAGGGTGTTTTCCAGGGACTCATCTGATACCGAAGGTCTGGTAGTTGCTTCGACTTTTTCTGCTGGCAGGCAGTGTGACATGTAGACGAGGGAGGTGAAGATGAATATGGCAGCACAGATTTTAACCTGTAATAAAATATGGATAATGTTGACTTTATGTACAGGGTTATCCAACCAAGACTAGACAAGGCGATTTTTTGACTTTTCCTGTACTTTGATATTTTTTTAAATGGGATGCCGTATTTTTAATGAGCTTATCCGATTTCTCATATAAATTTTGATCTAAAATGATGATGATTTTTAATTTCATAAACGCCTTTTTTCTTCAGTTTTAAATTCGGAAAATGTTCGTCTACCGTACGATTAATACCTGATAGATGGATACCCGTTTCACCTGTTCACCCTTTAACCTGCTTTAAAGTGTCCGTCAGTTAGACAAAATAATCAAGTGTCAAATTTCTATATATTTTTCACGAATTAATTACAAATTTAGTAGTTTTTGCAAATCTATTATTGCTTACGTATAAAAAAAGTATGACATATTAGAAAAAACTATAAACTAAAGTGAATACCTTTAATCAAACAAAATAAATTTGTAATTAATTCGTGAAAAATATATAGAAATTTGACACTTGATTATTTTGTCTAACTGACGGACGCTTTAAAGCAGGTTAAAGGGTGAACAGGTGAAACGGGTATCCATCTATCAGGTATTAATCGTACGGTAGACGAACATTTACCGAATTTAAAACTGAAGAAAAAAGGCGTTTTTGAATTAAAAATCCAACATTTTAGATCAAAATTTATATGAGAAATCGGATAAGCTCATTAAAAATACGGCATCCCATTTAAAAAAATATCAAAGTGACCACTAGTACTTTTGTTTGATGTTCAATTGTTTTTGCTGAAGATATTCGAATTCGCGGGAGAAAATGACTTAAGATGGCTATTTCAGTTTTTTTATAAAAGTACAGGAAAAGTCAAAAAATCGGCTTGTCTAGTCTTGGTTGGATAACCCTGTACATTATCTAGACCTTCTTAATGTTATAATGTGTAATAAATAAAAGTAACTCTTAATATTATTTATTATGCGAAAATAGTAGATTCTGTAACGAGATTGGAATGAAAATTCGATCCGAGTGGAAGATTCCGAACGCGAGCGTAGCGAGCGTGAGGAACCACGAGTATCGAATTTTCATTCTAACAGAGTAGCAGACTATATTTTCTCCACGACCATCCAGTTCCATATCTGATTCATCCGATTTTTCACTCATTTTTTTGACTTGCACTAAAATTGGTCTGAAAATAATTATTACAACGCGGCCATTTTTATCTGACACTGACAGTTTCGAAATTCATGGCAACCTATGTCGTTTATATCAACTACAGAATATTCATTCCGTTTCTTGTTATGGAATGAAAATACACGCAAAACGCATAAGAAGCAAGCATTAACCTCAAACATTCCCATTTAAACAATAGCAGCAAATTACATTCAAATTTTTTATAAAAATAAAAAATACTCTTTCATGGCGGTAAAGGATTACGGAACCGACCAATCCAAGCGTAGCTATACGTCAATTGATCATACCACAGGGTCAACACCAACCCCACGGGCGTTCGCCGGTGCGTATCCTGGGCAGGAACAGTTATGAAAAAACTGATCCTTTAGCCCGGTGTAAAGCAAGTTAATATTATACTACTGTAATATTTATTATATTAGAAATGTAATAAGTAGGATAAATTGACATGTAAACATATCGAAATAATAAAGACCTTTAAAAAGTAAAGTAAAGTGTTTCAGAATAAATATTCCAACTTCCAACTCAAGAGCGAGAATTTTTACATTCTATTATCAAAAATGATTTTGGAATTATTGTATTCAGTAATGGTCGTGGAGAAAATATTTTTCTAACCACCTGAAAAATCCTTATACAATAAGGTTGCAGATTCATATTGCAAAGTGCTACTAAAAAATTGAAAGTCAATAATCTCAATAGGATGTCACCACCTGCACCTGCAGACCGGTTTCGAAATCTTTTGTTCTCACCAGTACAGGGTAGGTGTTCATACCTTCGATCAGACAACTTTCGTACTTCGTACTAAAAACTATTATATCAACCTTCGTTGGTTGTATATACCCTTTAACGCCATCTCTTAGTAGTTCCATACAACCAACGAAGGTTGATATGATAGTTTTTAGTACGAAAGTTGTCTGATCGAAGTTATGAACACCTACCCTGTACTGACGAGAAAAAAAGAGTTCGAAACTGGTCTGCAGGTGGTGACATCATATTGAGATTATTGACTTTCAATTTCTTAGTAGTACTTTGCAATCTGAATCTGCATTTTAAATATCTAACTTTGTTAGATGAAATGCAACCCTGTTGTATAAGGATTTTTCAGGTGGTTAAAATTGCATAATATTTGTTACCACTACCTGACAAGTAGACTGTCTATATGTGTATTATACTTAATATTATTAATACAACTCGATATTGGCATCATCAGACCAAATATTTAAAACAAAGAAATCAAAATTTAAAATAATACACGTAATAAACATTACAGTAAAAACAAGGAACTAACCTTTATTTTTAATTTTATTCTGATGATACCCATATAAGGGCGAAACAATAATACAAACATAAACAACGTAATATGTAAACGTTCAGTATATAGAGCTCGATATAGAGTAAACACAAGGTATTGGATGAGATGTAGACCTAATGAGACTCAGGTATCTTTGAGAAATGCACTACTCCTTTTATTCCTAATCAGTTAGAAGAGTTTAAATTTTAAATATCTCAAAGCAAACAGAAATAGGTACTCGCCTATGATTCTCTAAATTTTAAATTTTAGTGCTATTTACGCTGTGTGTTGGACGCAGGTACCATAAAAAAATCACCTACTTAAGGCCTGTTTTTATCAGTAATTTTTTTTTAGCCTGAAAGAAATAAATGTTATATATTGTTGTAAAATAAATAATATTCCGTCCACAACGTATGAGACAATAAGTATTACTCGAAGCCGGAGGCGCGACACCAGGAGGACGATAAGCGAGATGATGCGATACGATGAAGTGGGAGAAAATATAATCAACCTATTTCTGTTTGATTTAACATTTCTCACTTATTACCAGTGGCAGCTCGTGGAAACTTATATAAATAAGTAAAATGTTAAGAGGAAATCCCCTGTAAAGACATAAGTCAAAATCACAGGAGTGCTAGGCAGCGCTGAAAGCCCATAGGCTCTCAGTTTGAACCGAAAACCAAGGATATTTGAGGTTTTTCCTTTCATTTCGTCAGATCCATCCCCAGATACGTTTTGCCATATCATGGCTCATCGGTGAGGCTAGGATCCGTAGAAAGAAAGAAACAGTTCAAACTATGTACAATTTACGGCGAGGACCGAAAAGATGAAGCGCCAAGCGCCATCTAGTGTCAAAGTTGGACACTTCTAAAGCATATATAGTTTGTCGAATATTATGTTCTGGCAAAGGGCGGCCAGTTGCCTTGAATTTAATTAATTTCGCAAAATTAAATTCGTAAGCACTTTTTAGTCGTCTAATTTTTTGCACTACCGGCATTTTAATTCACATACACTCACAACTAACGCACGGACCATAAAAATAGGAAATTATTACAAACGAACAATAAGAAAAATCGATTTTGATCAATCAAAATACCCGAAATTCAAATCAAAATATCTTATCTGATCGACCAACCTCTGAACTATTTATACGGTGGCTGCGGAGTGCGGATGATAACCCGACCCGCGCTAATAATTTCACATCATTGCCTAAACGTTCGGCAACCGCTCGGTCGCCGTGAAATCTTCGGGTACTTCCGCCAGGCTCTAAATCCACGATGACAATTCCGGACGCCAGCCCAATACCCGGGTTTGATTACGAGACAACGTTAAAATATTATGAGGTATATTTTTAAGTTAAATTAACATATTAAAAGAAAATATTGTTGCATATCGGACAAGTGTGTAACTATTTTTTTATATTGGAAAACACAGGGATCCAAGTTTAATGGATACCCTGGGGCGGGTAGACCACGACGGCCGTTTCATCCTTGTTAGGGCTCTACGGGCAGCCATAACCCAAGCAATTCCAAGAACGACGGAAAAATGTACTAAAAGCTTCTTTGCAAAATCAAAGCAGCCATCAATACACCGTAGCGCCATCCCAGCGAAATTAACTCCAATATAAAAGGCAGTCACATTGGTAATAATTGAAAGTTAGACAACTAAATAAACCACGAAGTGCGTCACAATCCAGTATAGGGAACGCTATTTGCGGTTTCACCGAAAACATCTGCCATTTTGTAGACCAGAAAACAGATCAACGCTGGCACCCACTAAAATGCGCGCAATCCGTTTAAGTTTTCAGCCATAAAGCCGTCGTGGTCTACCCGCCCCAGGGTATCAATTAAACTTGGATCCCTGTGTATTCCAATATAAAAAATAGTTACACACTTGTCCGATATGCCACAATATTTTCTTTTAATTATTTTCGCGGATGCTATAAATCATCTTCTAATTATTAACTATATTATTTATATAATTATATTTTCAAATGTCATTGACCATATGACCATATGCAAGGGCCGCCACTGCTTATTACTAGGGTATATGGGCGGACAAATCGTTTCCATGTCTGTATAATCGTATATTTTATATTTTTATACATCAGGGTTAAGGTCAAATATTTTGGAAAATTATTCGATTAAGTTTTTATAAGATTACGTTACATAATTCCGAAACAATTTAAAAAATAAATTATTATATTGTTATTAGGTTATTCAATTATTATACTTATATTGAAAAGAAAAGGACGGTAATAAAAGTAGAAGTACAAAACAATTTTTTTTTGTATGGTGGTTTGTTGCTCACTACAATACAATACGGACAAGGTTGAAACTACTATTATTTATTTTATTTTTTATGGAATGTACTTAATATGCGTTAAGAGTAGGTAAGTATGAAGTATGTTGGAATTATGTGCAATGTAATTGTCGAAATATTTACTAAACCTACCTACAAGAGATACTTAAAAACTATTTAACTATAGTAACAATAATATAATAAGAACCTTTTTTCCTTGTGTGTATTTATACCCCCTTTGGGGGGACCGATTTTGAGGAGACAAATAAGAAATATGTGTTTTATTAACTCTATTTAAAGTTTATATATTTAGGTAAACTTTGAACGCTGAATAGAAGTGTACACTTAAAAATGTCGCTGTGTAAAAAGTGTGGTCAGGAATAGGGGATAGTAGGGTAATAATAGACATAACTCCTTTTAGGCTCACATTTATACTTTTTTATGTCAAATTAGAAAAACCTGACATATTTTACGAAAAAAAGTTACTATTGGTAAGACATGATTGGATACGCCGTTTTCTAGATAGCTTTATTTAATGTTAGCGTAAAAAAGTTTTCTATATTAACCCTATTTCCCCTATTTCTGGTCACATTACTTATTTTAGTTTTATATTCTATTCTATTCGGCTTACAAAGTTTACCAAACTATGTAAATTTTAAATTTGCATCTACAAAGGTTTAGAAAATATTTGGAAAAATCTATCTTTAGAGCACCCCCTTTAGAGGAGGCTGTAGCTTCGTAGTAAGTGGACATGGAGCACAATTTTATATAAAGTTCATACTTTATTTTTAACCAATTTACTCCATCTCAAATTATTGACCCTACCGACAAAGACAAACGTTAAATTTTCTCGATTATTCAGTCTTTAAAGATACATTTAAAATTATGTTTACACAATTTGTGTTGTGTACAGTATTGTGGAATATATTTTATAATTTAAAAAATAATGAAAATATTAATTGAACTGATATAATATGGCAAAAATTAATATTTTTTTAATGTACTTGTAATTGGAATTGGCAATTAAAAAATATAAAAATAGTAAAGTGACTAACGGACTAATTGACTGAGGATAGATACTCTAAAAAAATGTAATAAAACACATATTTTTAAATTTTTTTTTATCGTCTGCCCCTAAATGCTGAAAAGGGGCTATAAAAAATATAGGTATTGGAAAAAATATTTCTTGAAACTCAGCATAAACTCTCTAATATACAATCAATAAAACACTTATTTTTCTGAAAATCGGCTTTGAAAAAGAGTGAAAAGAGGAAATAATATAATATAATTATATTGAAAAAAATATTTTTGATGAGAAATGATGTCCTATGATGAGTTTATCCCCAGAAACATTTAAAGGGACTAACGGTTTGGTTAAAAGAAAGTGATTCGAATTTATTATTAAGTCTTCAAAGTTGGAATATATAAGAGGCCAAAGAGATGGTCCAAAATGGTAAATATTTCCCTTGTCAATAATAAACGCCAAAACAGGTTATTTTTTACCTTAGTTTGGGCTTAAAGCCCAAATATCTTTTAGGACCATAAATGAAGAATAAATTACTTTGTTTTGTCTTTAACATATTATCTTCATGGTCAGGTTACAATGTGAACATTTTCTGAGGTGATGTATACTCTATATTACTCTTTTATTTTATACTTATAGCCCAGAAGGCTTTATTAAAGTATAAAATGGGTTATAGTAATGACTGAAAGAATTTCTGTATAGCCAAAAAGTCCTCTTTTCGAAGTCATGACCTTTAGGAAAATTATTTTACTGACGCCATATTTTTTTAACATGGTGTATTATCTTAAATTCATTTTGTTAAATTACTTGTAACACTAAAACAATAACAAATGTATTACAATAATCGAGCACATAAACGAGCTAACTTATTCGTCCAAGCACAAAATATTGGTTATATTTTAAATTTTTTGTATTTTCAATATTAATTTACCTTGTTTTGTTTTTAATTAAATGCCTTTTTTCGGAGGCGCGGTTAGTTTTTCAAGGTAAAATTAAAATCTATACGAATTTTTTTACGCGCACCTTATTTTTCACCTCACATCGATGAGATAGTGATTTTATAAGTATCTATATACTACCACTCCATTTTAAAAATCAATAGCATCTGACATGTTCTAATATAAGTAAACTCCTGCCTCCTGCGCTTTTATAAAAGTAAAAACAAAATAATATTTTCATCTTTTTTTTAAATTGTTGTTATGGTTTTCTATAAACTTCATAGCATTTTTATTGAAAGAGAAAGAAATAATGTAAGAGACCATCAGTAATGGTTTTTTTTAAATAATATGGGTTCTCCAGGTATAAAGGTTCTAGATAGTTGTAGATAAGGCATAGTATTTAGACTCGTCTATATTGAACCATAATATAAAGTCGCCAACATTATAGGCGCATTATACTCTATTTCTTAAAGCCTGACAGCACAGCCGAGGGTCATGAGTCGATAAACATCAATAAAACATAAGCGTAACAATAACAGATATCTGATCTTAAGTAATTAAATTATCTATTATTACATAGGTATACAGTATACAGGTGGATGGCTTAATATGTTATAGAATATTGCCAACTTCAAGTCAGGTAGATTAGTTTTATTTTTAACGTGTTTTCAAAAGCTTGTGTGTATATTATAAAAATAATACAAAAATGGTGAATAAAAATTGAAAAGGAGCTATAAAACATGTAATAAAAGAGGGAAAAAAATGTGGGACTTTATAGACAACCTGATGGAAGAAATGATAGAACCCCTAATTATTTCAGTTGACTCTACAGATGAATCCTTCGAATTTAGTGATAGTGAAGACAACTTTCTAGACCTTTAATTTGTTAACTCTTTTAATTATGTTTTTGTATTGAGAAAATAAAATTAATTCTGTTAAGTATACAAATCTTTTTTGCACACCTTAAACACTACATACGAATAAAAGAAAATACATATAGAAACCAAAAAAAAAAATGGAATTAAGAACGTACCATAATATGACAATTTAAGAGCACAGGTAACTCCATTAAAAAAATTTGTTAAGACGGTCGAATTTTTTGGCAGACCTGTTCTCTTAAAACGATACACTATTTCACTATCACCTTTTTTTGTTAATGTATAGTATCGGCTAAAACTAAATCATATAAAGTTTTTACTATGTATAATTTATACAGGGTGTTCATTTGAAAACATCCCACCACGGATTTTCCTGCTTTAAAATGAAAATGTGGAAAATCGCTCGGACCCATCGATTTTTATTTCAAGGGGGACATCTTTTGTGTATATTGTCAATCTTGTTACTTCAAGCCCCTAGGAGGGAGGTGGGGTAAGATCTAAATCTTAGGGTATCCATTTATATACCCCTATTTTATATAATTTTTTTGGATTCTGCATAAAATTCTGAACATTTTTTAATAAAAGCATTATTAGTCTATACTAAACAGTTTCCGAGATATTGACTCCTTTGAAAAATGAGATTTTTGAACTTTGACAGCGTCTAGCTTTCTAACAATACGTCTTAGAGTTAAACGGCTTACATGTCCCTATCTTCGATTTTTATTATCTTTCCAATAGTGTCAACTTCCGGTCAAACCGGTTGTAAGAAATATAGCACTTCCGGTTTAACCGGAAGTTGACACTATTGGAAAGATAATAAAAATCGAAGATAGGGACATGTAAGCCGTTTTGCTCTAAGACGTACAGTTAGAAAGCTAGACGCTGTCAAAGTTCAAAAATCTAATTTTTCAAGGGTCAATATCTCGGAAACTGTTTAGTATAGACTAATAATGCTTTTACTAAAAAATGTTCAGAATTTTATGCAGAATCCAAAAAAATTATATAAAATAGGGGTATCCATTTAAGATTTAGATCTTACCCCCTCCCCCTCCCTCCTAGCAGCTTGAAGTAACAAGATTGACAATATACGCAAAAGATGTCCCCCTCGAAATAAAAATCGACGGGTCCCAGCGATTTTCCACATTTTCATTTTAAAGCAGGAAAATCCGTGGTGGGAAGTTTTCAAATGAACACCCTGTATCTATACAACACGGCAGGAAACAAAAGGAATTTATATTTTATAAATAAAAACCTAAACGACCGCCACTGTCCGATGATTTATTCTAAATCATCGTCTTGCCCTATTGTTACAATTTTACGACCCTATTGTGAAAAGTAAAATTAGGGGTGTGCCAATCTACATAGTGTTTAAACTACCTGTATTGTTACTAAAAAGATATACTTTCAGGCGAAAAATAATATGTTTACCTGATAAGCTAAAATTTATGTTTTGTATTTTTAATGAGGGTTCTTAGCTGTCAGGCAATAGAAAACAGATTTTAAATAATATACCTACTATTAATAAATCGTTTTTCCTAAAGAACTAATTGAAGCTTACCTTAATATCAAATCCCATCTTTAAAAAAATCTTCAGCGACGCCTCGTTTACGCGACACTAGCACCTTCTTGAATGCACTTGAATTGAAACGAACTTCGGATTTGTTTATAAAAAAGTGAAAGTTGCGTTTGGCGGTATCGGTACAATATATCGGGGACTTTTTGCGGTTCTTCGAATCGGTTCTTCAAACGCAAAAATCCTCTAAGTAATCCGTACGGTTACGTAAACTCGTATTTTTTTTATTTAAATCGAAACACCTTTCTTTCCTGCAGACCGGACATCATAGATCGGAATTCAGGAGCTCGCCAATTCCGAGTAATTTACGTTAAAAGTATCGATAAGGAGATGTGCAACAAGTCACCAATATCTTTTCATTGAATTACACTACCGGGTACCTCCTTTGTGGTACCTCGTAATAAGTACTTTATAATTAATAAAAACAACTTATTTTAAATGCGGAAAAAGGCCGACGTAAAATAAATAAATAAAAAAAAAAAAAAAACTTATTTTAATTTTACGATAGGGGAAAGTAGAGTTTACCTTGCTCCAGGTGTATCCTATTCCTAATTATGCAATTATAAGTATTCATAGTGTAAAGTTTCAAACATCAAGTAACATTTTTGAAGTGAAAACTTCTTTAGGCGCGTTTAGCACTTTTTGTGGGCACTGAATTAAACTGAGCCGTCACGCGTCACACTCGGCTGTGTAACGCTCGAATTCAACTGCTATATTCAATCCGAACTGACCCTGACTCGAATGAACGTTATATGCAAGAGCATGCCGCAAACAGTGTGCGTTGTATAGACACTCGTCTGCGTCTCAGGTATGTTCTGGTATTTTTTAAATTATATATTTACGTAGGGTGAAGTAAGGTTTACCGTAATTGCTTATTCCGTGGACCTAATTTATTATGATTTCTGACTTCTGTTGAAGATGTAAAAATTCAAGGGTTGTTCAATTTTAGGAAATATCTTTTTTCGTATGCAGTAAAATTATCCCGTATTCCAAGTTTATGTTATTTTTATGATTGCTTACGAACCTAACCTAAAAGAAACAAAATTGAAAAATTGTATTTGATATTGTTAATTTCACCTTGTTGTTGAAGTTTTCACTTCTGTCGTGTGCTCTTAAGCACACACAATTTTTTTTTTATGAAAAGAAAAGCGTCAATCAATATTGAGAAATAAAATTCCTTCCTTACCCATTATTTCAGAGATTTTCCAATCTGAAGATTATAATAATTATATTTTATATTTTGGTTATACACAAGGTATTTATTTGGGGTTTCCGGGGTTTGCAGGTATATTGTTAGGCTTAGGGGTTGTTTAATGTCACTTAATAATGCGTTATTATTACCTGCTTAACCAACTATATTTATATCGATTTGTAATACATACTATTGTGAAAATTTAAGTTTAAGAGACTCAATTTAGTATTGTTGAAACTTTTTCCGCTAAATGTAACAACTAGTGATGGGAATAACCGACTTATTTTAATAACCGACTACCGAGATTTCAAGTGATTTAAAAAACCGGATGAAAACCGGGTTTTCACTCGAATGCTATATTATGGGAATATGGGCGGTACCTAGTTCAAAAAACGGGTCGCCAGTTAATTAGTAAAAAACCGATATAATCACTGCGAATTAGAAAACCGCCTATAACTATACAAATAATTCGGTTAATAATAATTCGGTTTTTTTTTTAAATCACTTGAATTATCAATTAATCAATACACTGCCCAGATATAACAAAAAAAAAAGGTCGCCACTTCCGTAAACTAGTTTGTCTAGCTGCAATGAGTGATTGGTATGAACGGCATGCGGATCGTTGGAAAATAAAAACCGAATTTTCATCACTCGAATTATTACCGATGATAACCGAATTATTTAAGTGATTGAAAAAACCGAATTATAGGTTATTTTTCACTCGAGTGATCCCAACACTAGTAACAACATTACCGGTAAAGCAGGAGGTCAAGTAAGGAACAAATTGGATGTAACTGTAAAAATGAATTAAGGCCTTATATTTTGCCACCTAAGTTGCAGTGTTGTCCGATAACATCAGTAGATGTTGAAAGAAGCTTCTCTTTGTATAAACATATTTTTAATAATAAAGGACAATCCTTTTTAGTTGAAAATTTAAAAAAATATTTAGTAATAAATGCCTTTTATACAATTTTAGGTTAAAAATTGTTTACTTTTATTTTTCTTTGTTTTTTTTGCATTTTTTTGAAAATAAACATATTTTTTAGGATCCAATGTGTTTCTTTACCTCATTTAAATTAAGAAATATTGCATCAGTATGCGTATTTGGTAAAAAAATGCAAATAACTGCATATTTATAAAGGCAAACAAGGCATACCTATATATGCCCATATTTTGGCTGAATTTAAGTGCATATAATTCGTTTAATTTTTCAGAATTTTACGAAGAATATTATCTAAATAACTTTTAATTGGCCTATTGGAAAATAATGAAATTTATTGTGTAGACAAGGACCTTCAAAAAAGTCTAATACAATTTTGATGTAAACTTAATTGGGAGGAATATTTGCAGGTAGCAAAATGGCAGAATTTACAGTCCGGTGGAGCACCACCCGGTATAGATGGCAGTGGCTCACCAGTTTTTGATTAAAATATTTTCTATTAGGTATACAGGGTGTCCCGAAATTAGCTGACAATATTTTAAGGGGATAAAGTACATTCAAAAATAAGACTAAAATCCTCTATTAATATACCTTCAAAAACGCTTCGTTATGAGGCTAGAGCAACCCGAATTGGAGCTATAATAAGCAGTTTTTTCACAATATCTCAAAAACCGATTAGGGTATCGAAACAAAATTTGATACATGTTTTACCCATAGCTAGACGCAATAAATGGTTTAATTAGATTACCTGTATTTCTTCCAGTGGCGTCCCACTGGGTAGGTAGTTGGGAGAATATTGCCCTAAGTTTTTTATTTGTAGGATTTTTTTAACTTTAGGTGAAATTTTTAGAAGCCTTAAGGTCTTTTGTTAAAAAAAGGTACTCTTGTTTCATTACGGTAGGATTCACCATTTTCCAAAAAAATCGATTTTAAACTTTTCGGTTTTTTGAAATCCAGTGAAAAGGCTAAGGTTTTTTTTTTGCATATCTCAGCAAACACCTAATATTAAAACATGAAAGTTATTAGAAGTTCTACTAGTGACAAATAATAATACATAATCAACTTGGGGATTTATTAGATAATGTGCCACTGGATTTACGTCACTACGGATGTCAAGTGAGGAATTGGCTTGAAGAAAATTACCAGGTGCATTGGTAGCCATAGCCTGGCCACCAAGATCACCTGATTTAAATCCCCTTGATTATTATTTTTTGGGACACTTGACTGGTACTTGCTTACGAATTAGTTTCCCGTGTGGTTCACAATCAAATTTGATTTGCAATTTGTTATTCTTTTTGTTTTATTTTAAAACGCTCTTAAAATCCCCATGAAAATAAAAATTTAAAAAACAAAGGAATCTAAAAATATGTTTAATTTAAAAACGTTACATTCTGTCAAATTACAATAATAGAAGGTTTTATTAACAAAAAATTTAAAATTAAAAAAAATTACATTAAAACTATGAAATTAAAAAAAAATAATAGTAATATTTACTTATTAAGGCTCCACCCCGTGCGACGTCATTGGAAGAATATTTTAAAGTAACATCATTTAATACATATGCCTTGTCGCTAGTAGAACATGTTTTAACATTAAGTGTTGAGATATGCAAAAAAAAACCTTAGCCTTTTCACCGGATTTCAAAAAACCGAAAATTTTAAAATCGATTTTACTGGAAAATGGTGAATCCTACCTCAATGATACAAGAGTACCTTTTTCAACAAAAGACTTCAAGGCTTCTAAGAATTGTACCTGAAGTTAAAAAATCCTAAAAATAAAAAACTTGGGGCAATATTCTCATAAGTACCTACCCAGTAGGACGCCACTGGAAGAAATAAAGTTAAGCTAATTAAATCGTTTATTGCGTCTTGTCATGGGTAAAACATGTATCTAATTTTGTTTCGATACCCTAATCGGTTTTTGAGATATTGTGAAAAAACTGCTTATCATAGCTCCAATTCGGGGGGCTCTAGCCCCATAACGAAGCGTTTTTGAAGGTATATTAATAGAGGGTATTAGTCTTATTTTTGGATGTACTTTATCTCCTTAAAATATTGTCAGCTAATTTTGGGACACCCTGTATACAGGTTGGGGACTATAACTGGAATAAATTTGATATTATTAAAACCGCTGAAGTTGCGCCTACAAAATTAGGTATGTAGGGGTTTTGGACCATGCGGAATTAAAAAATGATATCGGCGCTTTTGCCAGATTTCCCAGCTTTGCGCTACACGTAGTAATTTTGTTATTTTAAATGAAGTGCCCAATTTATTTTTATTGCAGTAAATTGGGCGTGTCTAATTTAGTAAGATTCCAAATTTACAAAATTCTATCTTCATTAGTTGCTGAGCTATGGCAACACTGTAGTTCCATTAAAAAGTACAGGAACGCTTATCTACCTTTAGAACCGTTAAAGTCGCGCTCACAAAATTTACTATCGGGGGGTTTCTGGGCATACAGAAATTAACAATGATATCGGCAATGTTGTCAGATTTCTCAGCTGTATGCTACAGGCGGTAATTTAACTCGAACAAATTTGACAAAAAAATCACAAACACACGAAACTAGTTCTATCGATTTATTATTTCAAAAGTTGTTTAAAATGCGCTCCATTGACTTCTTGGCAAAAAGCCAATCGGTTATAAAACTCATTTTGTAGGCCGCGTAAAACCTGAGGTGGTATATAGATCTGATTTCTAGTCTAATCCGATATTTTATACCTTCAATATTTGTAGGTTTTATAACATACGCTTTATGTTTCAAATCACCCCATAAATAAAAATCTAAGGGTGTTAAATCAGGCGACCTTGCTGGCCATTCAATAGCTTCCCGTCGTCCAATCGATCCACCTGCCAGGAAAGGCGGTATTCACGTAATTTCGCACGTTAGCCGCATAGTGCGGGTTTGGAAAAAAAATCTTTCTTCTAAGTTATTATTTCCGGTGGGGTATGACTCAATCAGTTCTGGCACTAAAATTTCTTGCAAAAATTCCAAATATCTTTCACCTGTTACGTTGGTGGTCCCCGAAACCGATCATCATGAGAATTTCTATTTTTATATGCAGGGAAGTGGAAAAGTAACAATTTTTGATATTTATCAAAAAATTTACAAAACTTAATTTTGTGGTCATAGGCAAATAGTTTAATCTAAATGTTTAATATGACCCCCATTGGCTCTTAAACACTTTTCATTCTTAGACATAACAGCATCTGTAGTAGCGCTTGCTATTTCGGCTGGATCAAGTTGGTCAAAGGCTCTTCTTATTCGGGCTACTAGTTCTTCCATTGAATCGACGGAAGTAGAGTAAACTCTTTGCTTCAGTGTTCCCCAAAGATAGAAATCTAATGGTGTTAGGTCTGGGCTTCTTGGTGGATAATTCCACGGTCCTAGGCGCCTAATCCATCTGTCTTCAAACATCTCATACAATTTCTGGCTAACCACATTTCCGCAATGTGGCGGAGCGCCATCCAGTTGATACCAACAATCGATTCTATCCAAAGGCAGATTATCAACAAAGTCTGTCACAACTGTTTGCAAAATGGCCATGTATCATTCGCTATTCAACACTCCCTCATAAATATGATAGCGTACTTGACCATGCATAATTAAAGCAAATACATTTATACTGAATTTATTTTGAAAATTTCTTTCTCGAATGACATGAGGATTTGTAGTGCCCCAGAAATGAGAATTATGTGTATTAAAAATACCTTCTCTTGTGAATTTTGATTCGTCTGTCCGTTACGTAAAAATGCTGGATTTTCTTGTGTTTTTACTAAAATCATTTCACAGAACTCTTCACGTTGTGGTGCGTCCCCGGGTTGAAGAGAATGAAGAAGGTTGAACTTATAGGGATGCATGCCATGTTCTGCTAAAATTCTTTGAACAGATGGTCGCGAAACTCCTAAATCATATTCTGCTGCACGAGTAGAGGCTTCGGGATAAACATGAAAATAGGCCAACACATTGATAATGTTATCTTCATTTGACGTTACTGGCATGGGTAAAATTCTTTTTGCATTAATCGTTCCATAATTAAGATCGTTTTTCATAATGTTTCTAAATTTTGTTCTGGTCATTGGTGTTAAATTCGGATACCTTTCGTTGAAAACTCTGCATGTTCGACTTATGATTCTGTTGCACTCGCCATGAATAAAAAATAAATTTAATATATCAGCATTTGTATACGAATTATTTTCCATTTTTCAGCAATATTTCTCTGGAATAAACTCGGTATCAAAACGTCGATAAATAAATAATTGCAACTGACAATGACACGCGTCTGTATAGATGCGTATTATTTTTTTATTTATCATGGCCTTCTTGCCAAAAATCAATAAAACTGCTTGATATTTGGAGGATTCTGCGAAACATCGTAAATAAGTTCAAAACTATACTAGTTAGGTATAGGGATATCATATGTGGATAGATAGGAAATGTTATCGCCTATCCATTCAATGAACTAACAACATAGCATCGTATTTAAAAAAATTAAGTTTTTTTAATTTTTGATAAAGATCAAAAATTGTTACTTTTCCACTTCCCTGTATATAAAATTTTATTTTCCGACAATACATTATCAAGCACCATACTATCTAATGACACAACCTAAATTTCGAGTTTCTCTCTTTGATCTTTGAAAAGATATTCAAATTTAGGTGACACCCTGTGAAAGGTAAAAATTTGAGGAAAATAATTTTTATCTCAGAAACGGATTGAGTAGGGCAAAAATATTTGTAATAAAAGTTATTGGAAATGAAGAAAGGAATACAAAAAAAGTATATTATATAGGGTGTTTCATTTAAAATAAGCAAGTTTGAGACATCTTCCGGCATCACCGGAAGTCGCACAAGGTCGCCGTTATTTCTTCTGAAAAGAGCATCTCTTTAAACCCCAATACCCAAATTTGCCAGATTCAAATCGCATTACTTCCCAAAATATCCTAATGGACGGTCACCGTGAGACACCCTGTATATTAAAAAATGTACAAAAAAGTAATAAAAAGTTTTAGATAACAAAAACAACCAAAAATTTTCATCGGTAGTTTGTAGAGGTTCTTAGCAATCATGTCACTGTAATTTTCTATCAATATCAATCAATCAATCGAAAACCGAATAAAAATACAAATTAATACAAAAAACCGCAAAGTTAACACCTAATTCGCCCGTAAATTACATACTAAAGCATGACTAACCTCAAAAAAGTCACGTGACACATGGATCTTCAAGCCATGTTGTCGATGTTTCTATTTCACGGCTTCTTTGAAGGTGGTTGTGGTCAGGCAATAGGAAACAGACTATAGATGGACGAATGGTAGCAAATTGGACTCTGTATAGAAACAATTAAAAAGACTCCGCACAAGCATATACCGTACTAGCAAGCCTAATGTGACTGTGACTGTGAATTAAGTATATGGATTTTTTTCCAACACCTACACGTATAATATCAGCTTAATTCTTTATCGCGTTACAATCCGGACCATCCTTTAAAATGACACCTCGTTTGACGCGCCTTTATTTTCGAGGGGAATTACATCCAAAACCCTATGCAACCAAATAATCAATTTGCGCCCCATCTATAAGCCAAAAGCTAAACTGCTATATAACTGCTACCTTTTATTTATACATCAAACATCTAACCACACTTTTCAAACGTCAGCTGGTTGATGGTGACATTTTATTTTATTGATCCAATTTACTTAAAAATAGTAAATAAAACTAGTGATACTGATAACACAATAATCGTCGACAAGCAAGCAAATTACATGTTTTTACCTAATTATTAAGCATTTCATTTTAGGCATGTTCAAAGATCGAAATTACGTTTTATAGTGATTCACAGGAGAAATTGAAAAGTAGTGTTAGAGAGTGCCTCACAAGGAGAAGATCATTTGCAAGTAAATGGTAAATTTCCTTTTTTTAATTACGTCTTGAGTCTTATCTAGAAATTTAATAAATATTGTTTCAGTATTGTGTATTTTGGATTTGTTTAATTAATTCTCTAACATCTGATGACATTGTTAAAGGTATAATAAGTTCTTATTAGGTACGTGGTAGAGTGGGTACCGATTTAAAATACCTACTTGAAGTGGTCAAAATATTTACTTAAACTACCGTTTTCTTCCTACAAAAGTATCCACCGTAGTACCTACCCTTATCCCCTTGATAAAAGTAACCTCATAAATGGTATTGATGTTTATTATTTTTCTCCTATATCTAATCCATGCCAGAAATAGTGATTTTTAATTATTCTATTGCCTGTTCTTGATGTCTTGCCTTGTCTTAATTCAATTGATGCAAGACATTTATTAAGTGTTCTGAGCAAAAATGGACTAGGCAAATTGTATGTATTTATAATTCAGGTACCTCCATTAAGTTTGTACCTAGGTATGTATATGATATATAACCTTAAATTTGATCCATTCAATCAAATTGCTACTTACTTACATAATAAAAATAATATTTAACTTCCTGCTGTTTTAATCCAATCCCATAAACACTTAGTTTATAGACATTCTAAAAATGTTTTATTACATGTATATAAATTCATTAAGTACCTACCTACAGAGTCAAGATATATTTTTAAATTATAGGTTCACGTTTTAAAAAAATATGAGTGGTAATACCCCAAATAATGCACCCTTTCAGCGAAGCCAATCGGCTGATTTTGCATTTCCACAGCCTAGACATGGACTTTTGATGGCTCATTCCAGTGGAACGTTACCAGTTATGTCATCGCCTGTCAGTTTTCAGAGGAGGACCTTTGATGGAGCAAGGCACTTAAGAGATAGGTACATAAATACATACTTTTTGGATAAGCCTTTAAAGTAGGAAAAATAAAATAGCGTATCTTATGTACAATTTTATGCCGAATTCAATGAAATAAAAAAAATAGGTGGTACCATTTAACAACGGAGATATTGGACTTCCTCGCACTAAACAACCACCCTGTATGTAGCTGATACTTTACAGTTGGTACCTAATGGTATATTTTTTTTCAGTTTTAATAGTGCTTTTCGTCAAATCGAACCCCTGGTAGAGACAGCAAGGAGTGTAAGGCAAAATGCCATAACTATATCAGAGCTTCTTTCCAGGCCTTCTAATTCGGAAGGAAATGTTAGTACTTCGAGTCCTCTACAGGAAAATAATCAACCCGCATCATTAAATTATATTTCTATAAATCTAGAAGGTAACGTTTAATAAACATTAGCTTACACATAGTAATAGTACAAGGTAAGTTCTTTAATTGATAGAACTTGGGGGCTCTACTTAGTACCTACTTAAAAATTTACTAGATTTTTTTTATTTTCTTTCATTGTATCACTCCTGCACACTGCTAGTTCGACAGACATGCCTACGCCCTCCCTGGCGACAGGCAGGCATTACAAAGATTTAAAATTTTCAGTTATCTTTTGACAGGTGTTATTTCGATAATTTAAGCGGTGTATTTCATAATCACAGTCTGCAGGCGGTATGACAAAGAAAGGCAATAAAAAAAATAAAAAATTTATAAAACATTCAATTTTTGTAGGTGCGCCCAGTAATGAACCGATCGCTCAAAATAGCAATAATAATCAAGAACCGCATCACCATGTTCACGAAGAAGGAATGTTCGGTATTAATGTCCCCCAAAATAATATTGAAATGGGAGAAAATATAGCAGATAGAGTGAACCCCATAGAGGCTCAGCAAGCATTACAGGTAAACAATTACAAAGCGGAATTCAGGTTTCCATATATAACAATGTAAAAAATACAGATATCAGGTATAATAAAGGGATCCTGGCCCATGTTTTTTTTTTACATTTATTGTAGTGCACCTTGAAGATAAGATTTGTCGATGATAAGCTTTTGTGTTATATAATGGTTGGATATTCTGTTTACAGTTATAAAGGGTACAGCTAAAAAAAAAGGTGTCACAAAGCTAGTTTTTTTGAGTGGATTTTTTAATTCTACGTGCCATTTCATGACTTTTTCACTGTTGGTGTAATATGCGAAATGTATAGTTTTATAATTATTAGACTTATAATAAAAATTTACGATCTTTTTATCCTGAATTTACTAGGCAAAAGAACGTATCCTATGATGTTATCTTTATTTCGATAGAAGATATCATTCAGCCTAAATCCCGGCGACTGGTCAATTTGTTTGCGACATAGATGGTATATAGCTTGTTTCGCGGGTTTTTATTAGAAAACTTATTTTGTTGCAACTATTTTACATTAAATATTTCAAAATTTTAAAAACTAAACCGTCGAAATTTTGTTTTCTTTCTCTAAGCGATAGGATAAAAATTAGCATTTAGCAAAAATGCTCATTATGAGTTTGTACAGCCAGGACCGTATTTATGTACTGTGGTGTTTATACTAACAAACTATCGATAATTTAGTTCCCAAAAAATCGTTTTTTTAATGAAATACCGTCCAAATTAAGAGCAAACACTAGGGACGCATTCGCCATTTCATTTTCTTATCAATATTTCGTTTATCTTTCGTTTTCTCCAAAGCACAGCCAAATATTCGTTGATTAGTAATTCCCTACAGTTTTGAGTAAAAAAAAATTAAGCAAAAAACGAAATTTTCTCAAATTTGCCTATATTTCCTTTTTTGCTTTTATATATACTATTATACAGGGTTGGGCAAATGTTCCGGAACGGCTTAATAACAGGCGAACGAAAAGTGATATCGGATCCGGGTTTTGGGCAATCTATAGGACTAAAATTTTACTATTTGACTATTATACCATATTATGTCAGTAATGTCACCAACTGTCAAGTGTTGACGTTATTTTTTTTTTAATGGAACACCCTGTATATTTTTACATTTTTAAATTCCACATAAAATTATAATTATTTTTTATTAAATGCACTATTAGGTATATAGTTCATAGTTTTCGAGATATTGACTCTCGAAAAGTGACATTTTTGAACTTTGACAGCTTATAACTTTCTAACAGTACGTCTTAGAGCAAAACGGCTTACATGTCCCTATCTTCAATTTTTATTATCTTCCCAAAAAAAATCAACTTTCAGTTAAACCGGAACAACTATATTTCCTGCTTTCGAGTTACATACGGTTTAACCGGATGTTAATTTTTTTGGGAAGATAATAAAAATTGAAGATAGGGACATGTAAGCCGTTTTGCTCTAAGACGTACTGTTAGAAAGTTATAAGCTGTCAAAGTTCAAAAATGTCACTTTTCGAGAGTCAATATCTCGGAAACTATGAAGTATAGACTAATAGTGCATTTAATAAAAAATAATTATACTTTTATGTGGAATTTAAAAATGTAAAAATATACAGGGTATTCCATTTAAAAAAAAAAAAAAAATAACGTTAACACTTGACAGTTGGTGACATTACTGACATATGGTATAATAGTCAAATAGTAAAATTTTAGTCTAGATTGCCCAAAACCCGGATCCGATATCACTCTTCGTTCGCCTGTAATTAAGCCGTTCCGGAACATTTGCCCAACCCTGTATAACATTGCAAAGTGACTGACTGACACACTGACATTTATCAATGCCCAGCCTAAACCCATAATCCTAGAATCATGAAATTTCAAGGAGGTCTTCCAACAACTCCTTGTTATTTATAGGAGTTGTTGGGTCTTCTCCTTATAACATAGGAGATTTTTTTTTTAATCAACGCATAAGGGGGTAAAAACGGGGATTGACATTTTTATAGGAATTTCTGTGTCTCAGAAACTAAATCTGGTGGAGGTCTAAAAGTTAGTATACCGGGTGTTTCTCAAAAGTCGTTCACCCCTATAACTTTCTTATATTTATAGAAATTAAATTGAGATTATGCATAATAGATGAGTCTGCATTTATTGGCATAATTTTCAATTTGTTCGCACTTCCGGTTTGACCGGAAGTGACCTTGACTTTGATATTTTAAATGGGACATCTTGTATGTTTTTACTTATTTGGGTTCAGCATAACATTATAAGTGAAAAAATCACTTGTCATTTTTTGACGTGTTATAACGTTTTTATGTTTATTTTTTATTTTCAATCTAGAGTACTACAAATTTATTAAATCTGTTAATTTATAGTCAAGTAGTATATGAAAATTAAAATTTTGTCATAATAATTGCCTTTCTAAGTTTTACAAGCGTTTAAAAAAGGAAATTTTGTTTTCTTGACGTTAACTCCATTTTTCCAAATGGTACGATGGTACCTAGTTCACTAGGATATTTAAAACGTGCCTTGTTTTTTCCAACAATTTGATACCATACACTCCTATGCTATTTTAAAATTGACACTAAAAAATTTGCCTTAAATCCCAATCGTAAATTTAAAAGCGTTATGCATTATTGCAGCCCTCTTTTTTCTAAAGAAATATAAAGGCGGCTTTAAAAAAACAATGGAATGGTTTTGAAAAGCAATATGGCTTTAATTTAAAGATGTAATGTCATTGGTTTATAAAACATACAAAAATTAGGAGCATCAATTTGTTCATTTCTTGTAAAACTAACCATTTTATCTGATTACTAAGCTTACTCTGTTAAAATAATAAAGAAGATAACAAGCTCAGCTTCAGGGGATTGAAGAATAAGTTTATCGAAGACAACATAAACATATTTTTCTAATTTTGTTTCATAACAAATCTATTACGATACCGTTTTCAGTATCGAAACAGATCTGTTTCGATACGGTTTTTTTATTTTTTAAAGGTTGGTAACATTTAAATGTTTTATTTCATTGACTTGCGCGGCCTTTGTGATTTACGAGAAAACCCATAAAAATAGCTTTATAACCTACTTTTTTATTCTGTGTGGATAACAGTCATTTGTCAGTTGGTTGCATAAGTCTATAAATCAATCTTTTGTAGATGCTTCAAGCTATCATTTTCTGCCAAATTCTATCCAAAATTCAATCTACTAACCTTCCAATGTCGATTTTAACTTCAACTTTAATTGAATTTTCCATCTTCCCTATACTAAATTGCAATGCCGTGACGTAAAATCACGTCTTTTGAGATTAAAAAAAAATTAGCAAAATCGCCCGAATTTCCGAACGCTCTGTATATGTACCGAATGTACAAGGAGCACACAACGTATTCCGTCCAATTTCAAATCTCATATCGCTAAAATAACTTTCGAATCTCGTGGTGAAAATGGGTCAATAAATCAAAAAATGACAGTTCGCAAAATAATTTTTGTTGTCCAGAGGCTACTATGATAAAAAAATAGTATTACCAACATAAAATTTAGACATAAAAATTTACAAAATTTGAAGGATTTATTTTCTTTTTAAATATGTATTTTTTATTGAAAAAACTACAAATTAGAAAAAGTAGTATAAAGTAAGTGTTACATAAAGCAGTTTTAAGCATTTGTCCCGCAAGCGGCTCGTTTTTTAACATGGACGCGTGCTATAAAATGATGCTTTATAAAACGTGTACTTTAATATACTTTTATTATATTATTAAATTTTAAATAAACTTATTATTATTATTATTATTATTATTATTATTATTATTATTAGATGTTTTGATCTTTTGGGAAATATTGACCCTAAGGGGTAGAAATGCAAGGGCAAGTTTCCAATGCAGTCGTTAGAAAAAACGATATAAATAAAATAGACTTTCGCTTGAAACAAATAATATACATATGTGTTTAGGCATTTACGAAACATGGGTATTTGGCCGATTTGCGCCGAACGAAACATTGATCAAAAAACAAAATGACGAATGAGTCACTATAGTGTTAGCTTTTAAACAATTTTATTTTAGGTTATTTTTAAATATGTTCCGTTCCTTCTAATTCTCCTAGCAAAAGCAGTATATGATTTTCACGAAGGCATATTTATCCTAGTCATACTATTCGGAACATTCTCCCATGCTAATACAACTGTCAAGCACGAGGCGCTGAAGCGAGCTAGGAGAAGTATATGGATACTAAGTATAGAGTTGTGCTATATATTTGTGTGTATTCTTTCGATACACTATTTGTTTGAGGACGATTTGCACAATTTTAATATGGTGTTGAACTTGGTGTTGATTAGAACTTTCAACCATCCGTTGACTGTGGTGAATCTCTTGTGGATTGTGACCATTACAGGTATGTTATAATCAAACTGTGATAGTGATAGAATCCACTTTGCTGTAATGTGGCATTGAAAATTTGCAGCTCTTTGCTTTTCACTTGCATCTGTGATAACATTAAAGCGGCGTTACTTTACAACTAAATTTAGTTTAGTTTGCTTTGAAACTATACCGGGTGTTTCTCAAAAGACGTTCACCCCTATAACTTTTTTATATTTATAGATATTAAATTGAAATTTTGAGATTATGCATAAGAGATGAGTCTGCATTTATTGGCATACTTTTCAATTTGTTAGCACTTCCGGTTTGACCGGAAGTGACCTTGACTTTGGTATTTTAAATGGGACATCTCGTATATTTTTACTTATTGGGATTCAGCATAACATTCTGAGTAAAATGACACCTCTCTTGTCATTTTTTGACGTGTTATAATATTTTTATGTTTATTTTTTATTTTCAATCTAGAGTGCTACAAATTAATTAAATCTATTAATTTATAGTCAAGTAGTATATGAAAATTAAAATTATGTCATAATAATTGACTTTCTAAATTTCACAAGTGTTTAAAATATTAAATTTTGTTTTCTTGACGTTTACTCCATTTTTCCAAAGGGAACGATGGTCGTTCACTAGGATATTTAAAACAAGCATTTTTTTCCAACAATTTGATCCCATGTTGTCATTCGTTTATTAATTTTACATTGTAAATCAGATAAAATGGTTAGTTTTACTAGAAATGAACAAATTGATAAAGTCGCCACAGTGGTTCTTTTCCCGTGCGTCATCACTTTTACGTCATCAAAATCGTATGAATCAAATCAAAATTACGAGACGAAAAAAGTCAAAACTAAGTTAAGTTCATAAAATGGACGTGCCTGCCTACCGTTTGACGTACCTACATAATATCACGAAAAATTATTATTTATTTTAAGTTTTGCCCGGCATTCTCTATTATTTAAAAGAAATTGACAAACAAATGTTTATACATTTAATACTATTTTTAAAGCTTAAAATCTACAAAAGTTTGGTGTTTTATTGACTAATAAAATCGCAAAAGTCAAATTTTTAACATCCTTTCATTTAAGGGAATTTAGCCACTGCCGTAAACGTTTCAAAGAACTTTCACGGTTAGAATATTTAAAATAAATAAATTAGTTATTATAAAAATCCATAAATACTTACCGCCAAAACAGATGGTGGGTATAATTACCTCTAAAAAGAACTATTTTTAGAAACAGGAACAGTTCTAAGGCACACAGATTTACAAAATACGAATTAGATTGGCAGATCAAAATAAGGTTGACAATGACGTTCTAAAATACAACGGTTGTCAACTAAACAAATAAAGAAAGTAATTAACTGACGTTTATAGTTTTATCCTTGTCTAGCACGTTATATTATTACGGAATTTTGGAGACGTTCTTTTATGCTTTTATTCAAACTTGTTACTGTAATAAACAAGGATGCAGAGTTATTAACCACGTCGAGTCCTGATCGTTGATTGATGACGCACGGGCAAAGATCCACTGTGGCAACTTTATGCTCCTAATTCTTGGAGTGACCAGAAAAAATCTTCTGAAGCCGCAAGATTGTATGTATTTTATGTTTTATAAACTAATGACATTACAACTTTAAATTAAAGCCATATTGGTTTTTAAAACCATTCCATTATTTTTCAAAGCCGCCTTTATATTTCTTGCAATGCATAACGCTTTAAAATTTGCGATTGGGATTTAAGGCACATTTTTTCATGTCAATTTTAAAATAGCATTGGAGTGTATGCGTGCCATATAATCGATACCAACCAAAAATTTTATGATAACCCCACAAAATTGTGCAGCCATATGGCTGGCACAACTACGCCTGTCACAGCGCTTTAAGAACGTCATTAGAACGTTTAGGCAGCTTTCTGTAAAATGCTCTAAACTCAGCCGGAGCAACGTTGTCACAGCCTATTTGAAGTATCTGGTGTTGGTGGAACACAAAAAGCTTTATTATTATGAAATACTGACGTACTGTTTTTGTTTCAGACTTTACCTTAAAACTTATCACAGTTATGCTAAAAATTATATTAACGATGTTGCCAGGAAAAGTTGTTGAATTTAAAAAACGAGTAAGACAAACATATTATTCTTAAGTATTTATTTCACCAGGTTTTTTTATTTAGAAATATTGTCAAAAAATGTTATTTTTGGACCGTGCGAGCAAAAATTATTTGCATCAAAGAGGGCTTGGATTAGAAAACGTAGGGCTTGGTTTAGATCACAATGATATGTGGACGATATATCTAACCAAATCTAGGTTAAAATTTTGTCAAATTCATATTATGATATGATATGCCAAACTAATGAATAATAAAATAAGTAGACAAATACAAATTTATTTTTGTTGTTTACAAAATTAACAAAGTAGGAATATACAGAAAGAAAAACGAAAAATAATTACATGTATTCTGTGAATTCACATAATCGAAAAAAATTTCATGTCTAATAAATCATTTCTTTCCAATAAATTTTGGGTAAACCATTGAGAGTAATTCCTGCGTCTTTCAAAATCTGCGGCTTGTATTTCTTGGAATAGTTGCACTTTATAAGGAAATAAATTTAGCTGCTTCTTAAGAATAGTCCTGCATGTTCCATATCTTCCCACTTCTTGGGACAGGCGTCTTATACAATTTGTTGGCGTATTTTGCATTATTTCACGAACGTTTACAACAAGTTCTTCTGCTCTTACAGATGGTCTTCCTGCTCCTTTTTTGTGTTGTATAGAACCTGTTTCTCTAAACACAGCCACGGTTGTTTTCAGGCAATGATAAAAATCCCCAGAAATAAAAGCAACGTTAGAAAAATGTAGATGCAAGGCCCTCTTTGATGCAAATAATTTTTGCTCGCACGGTATTTCTGTTCTAAATTTCAAATTTGGTCTTCATCGATCTCTGCGGCTACAAGTTGCCTACTTAGGAACTAAGAAAAACACTTTAAACCGCTAGGAAAATTATAGTTTTTTTTTCTATTGACCCAAAAAGGCTTTCTTATCTCCAATCAAAAATTGGTAGCCTCCGAGGTTTTTACTTTAGACTCAATGTGATGGATTGCAAATCATTGACCTGTTTACTCGTATTAAAAGATTCTATTTTAGGGCAAAATATATTTATTCATTGAAGCAATGTCCCAACTGTATAGAAGCATAGCAACAATACAGCCGTGGCTATATTATCTTCTAGAGTCCTATCAAGGCCCGGAAAAAATTGTAGCCGTATTTTTGTCAGCTTTTTATATGATTTCCAAAGGATCCGATTTGATGTTTAAGGTTAAACTGCTGAAAACGGCTTTCTTTAAGTTACTACAAACCGTGGTAAGTATTTAACGATACTGTACACTGTGTTGTTCATTTTAGGAAATTCACAGTGTTGTTGTAGAAGTTTCCGCAATAAGATAATACATATTCTATGTAGTCCCTAGGTTCATCTCCCAGCAAAGAACAAATCCAAACGGCAGGCGACCATTGTCCGATTTGTCACGACAACTATGACAGTCCAGTGTTGTTACAGTGTAGACACATTTTTTGCGAGAGTTGTGTGTCGACATGGTTTGACAGGGAGCAGACGTGCCCATTGTGTAGAGCTAAAATCGTAGACGATCCATCGTGGAGAGACGGATCGACGTCATATTTTATCCAGTTGTTTTAAGAGTAACCCGTTGTTTTTTTTGTAAATTTCTAGTTGTATATAGGTGACATAATTCGCTAAAAAACCAGCATTGACCCAATCTGACTTTTGATTAATAAAGTTGGCAATGTAGTTTTGGTGTCACTCACATCTTCATCTACAGCTACTGGGTGTTAAGGTAATTCAGGTCATCAATTTTTATAAAAAAAGTTTCTGGTTGTGTAGCTGCCAGTCACTTTCTTTGTCAAACTGTCTGATACCCTGTGCGTCCAGTGCAGTTTTTTTTGGTGAATTCTGTATGGTGTAATGTAACTTAGTTTTAAGTGCCACTGATATATTTGGTTTCCTTATTTTATTTGGTAGATAGATAAATGATTGCATATATTTATTTTTTATAACTATAGGACTTACTTATATTTATTTATAAAAATATATTAATTTGTAGGTAGCCCTTGTTTTTTCTTTTTGACTCGGTATTGAACAATGCTCATAATATACTTACCACAGACATACCTATACTTTTTTTTTTAGATAAAATACAGCTTGGTTTGATAGGGTTTCTATTTGTTCTATTTGGAGATATATGTAGATAGTAAAGTTTGCTTTCTTGTTACCAAGTTTTCTCTTCTATAAATTGGTGTTAGTAGATTTCCAATTCGACGTATCGTTTTTGGCAACCAATATTAACTTTGTTTTTTAACAGTCGAGAAATTGTATTATTATTTTTAAATTCCCCTCATGCATTTCAAATTCAACGACATATCGACAAGCGTCTATAGTCTGACTGTGGATTTTTGTACCGCCCAATCAACGTTCGCAATAAAGCGCGGGCAACTTAAAAATAAATGTTAACTATTAAATTAATTCTATAGCGAAATTAAATTTAAAAGGTAAAATAAAATTGTTTCCTGATGATACTACTACTGTAACTATTGTATAGTTTTATGAAGGCTGTGCTCAAATTCATAACATTAACCACGACCGAAATATAATATATTTTATGTAAATGGTTTGAAATTAATAAATTATCATTAAATTTATTTTTATAAGTAAATCAAAATTAAAAAATAATAATATTTCTTTACTATCTTTCAATAATAAGTTAATTAAATATACTAATACAACTACATTTTTAGGTTTGTAATATCCTTATTGATGAAAATTGAAGTTGGAAAAAACATATTAAATATTTTAGAAGTTAGGTACATCTCACCAATAGTTGGCATTTTGTTTAAACCCAAAAATTATAATATATTATTAAAGAATTTAAAAAATATAAAATAATATAGGTATAATGTTTTTGGCATATGTGATGTTTCAAAGAACCCTATATGCCGATATTATTAAATAGCATTTTATGTTCCTAATTTACAACAACCGGCTTTACATCGCTTAACCTCAAAATTACTTTCTTTAAGACGGCGGCCTATGATTGGTCGGTTGAAAAGTACATAGTCATACTCTAGACGCTTTTGCCATCACACCTAGTATTAGCAACACCTTTTGGACGCAACAAATCATCATTAGTAAGAATAAGTGCAAATTTTCCTTGTATAATATATTCTATTTTGTTTTCAAAGCCAATTTAGAGATAACTTACTTCTGTTTGACTATGAAAAATAATATATATAATACCATTTGCGAAAATTGAAACAAGTTATGGAATCAAAAGCGAATAAAATTTTTAATGTTTGTCTTGACTGGTTTTAAAGTTTTTTCGGCTTTCTTTTCGTTATGTTTTTACAAAAGAAAAATGAATTTTGTAATTTTATTATTATTTTTATTTATTATCTCAAAACCGGTTAGAGATAGGTATAGATTATTAACAAAAGTTACTTTATGGCATCAAAATGTGCTAAACTATTGTCACGATGCAATACTACTTATTTGATAATTTTGTGTTTTATTTAGTTTATTGTAAAATCATATTTCATAAAACTCGCATTAAAACAACATTGATCAAAATACACTTTGTTGAATTTGCATTGTAATTGGTAAATGAGGAAAATTGTGCTGACATAAGACGTAGCATTGACTATCGAATATCAAAAGTTAGATGCAGTCATTCTTGCAATAATCCCGTCATAAGTCCGTATATGACGTACTTACATGTGCCCGCTAGTCGTGAAACGAGCAATCGCGAGAAAAATAAGTAAGTAGTAAACTTTATTTTCTGTGAAATGAAAAATATGCATAATGCATACAATACAGTATACCAGTAAAGTCCGCATCATATGGGATTTTTTTTTATTAATAGCTTTATTCAAAATTTGGATTTGGCATCAAGTTCTGCTTCGATCGAGATAAAAATTAAGCAAAAAGATAGTAGTCACGTGATTCGCATTATCTGTCAAATTTTAATTTTTCCAAAAAATAATTCAAAAGTGGGGTTATCACTGAAGATATCGAAAAAAGTTATTAGAAAAAGTGTTTTTAAATGCAGTTTCTAGCCCACGTGCAAAATTTCAGTTGCATAAGATAATTTTGATTTTTTTCATATATTTTGTAAATTGCACCACTTTTACAAAATAAGAATCAACGCAACCTACATAAAACTTCTTAGTTTTGACAATGCTTTATTTCAGATTCGTTTTCTTTAAAGTAGCGCCATATTAAATGTGTGTTTTTCTACAAAATCAAAATTGGGCTATAAAAATTTGGTCACATGTGATGCAAAGTTTTTTTTTTGACCCTGTATGAGGTAAGTACCTTCATAAAATAAGTATTTTTAAAAACGTAGGTTGTGTCTGAAAGTAATACACGTTAACGTTATTATGACATATCCCAGATAGCACAAGCTGTCCATTGGACGTTCAAAATTGGTCCAAAACATATCCAGGCAGTCCATGGATAGAATCAGGTTATCCAATGGATATCCGTTGGTCGCATGTTTCTGGATATACTATTTTGGACATCCATTGGATATCCGAACAATGTCCATGCATGATTAAATAATTTCTATAAATTATAATATAATATTAAATACACTTATTAAGTAAAAGAGAATAACTGATTTTCATTGTAACTATTAAAATACCTATTTCAAGATTTTAGATGTAGTAGGTATAAGTTTCAAATTACTCGCGTATATATACATATATAATTGTGTATATTGTTATCCTAGCGGTTTTAAACTGATAGCATAATTTATTTATTATTATGCTAAAGAAAACAAATGATATTAATAATTTAAAAGCTGCACAAAAGCTGTAAATCGAAAATTATACAAAAAACTCTGACGTCATAACCTGCAATTGATGTTCGCGAAAAACTGCATCCGTGCTCGTAGAAAAATGCCTAAATTCATAGTCTGTCATACTGTCATTGTTGTCAATTTTCCCGCATTCGTTTTTTACCACCTAACCTATAAAATTTGTATCTTCTCCTCGTGATTTTACAACCTTTTTCCTTTTATGTGTTTGAGTTTGGTTGGACGTGGTGTGAATTAAAGAGCTGATAAATATACTGTTTCAATAAGTTAAGTATCTTATTATATATTTTATTTAATCATGAAAGTTCGGCAGCGTCACTACAGGCGTGCCAGGAGGTCCTGTAACCAGTTTTTTGAACCCTGTAGTGAAAATGCCGAGCCAGCTTATACCACCCAAACAGATTATTTTAATGAAGTTGATGAACATTTTGAATTGACAAGCACATCCACCGATTCTTACTCGGAACTTGAGGTATTTGATATTTCCAACGATAATTCTTACGAGTGGCCCACTGAAAATGACAGCCGGGATGAAAATATTTTATCATTTCCGACACTAAATCAATCACTTGCTGAATGGGCAGTAAGACACAAGATAACTCAAGTTGCTGTAAATGACCTTTTAAAGACCTTAAAACCGTTACACACCAGTCTCCCGCTAGATGCTCGTACACTGCTGGAGACTCCTAGAAAATATCAACTTAGACCTGTTGAACCAGGCTATTACTATCATTTTGGTCTTAATAATTGTGTAACTAGTCTAATTTTACACTGTAATCCATCTAAGGTAAAAGATATTAGTTTTTTTGAGGTATTAATCAATATTGATGGCTTACCACTGGCCAAAAGTTCCTCTAGCCAAGTTTATCCTATTTTATGCAGCCTTGTTATTAATGAGACTGTTGTTGAGATGGTAGGTATATACCACGGATATAAAAAACCAAATGACCCAAATAATTATTTAACTGAATTTG
Source organism: Polydrusus pterygomalis (assembly GCA_963969555.1). Taxonomy (NCBI): domain Eukaryota; kingdom Metazoa; phylum Arthropoda; class Insecta; order Coleoptera; family Curculionidae; genus Polydrusus; species Polydrusus pterygomalis. The sequence goes on from OZ018383.1 coordinate 18,583,146, forward strand.
TTTCAGAGGCTGTTGAAATGACAGAAAACGGTTTCACATTTTGTGGTAAAATTTATAAGTTTAGAATTAAAGGTTTTGTTTGTGACGTGCCTGCCAAATCATTTATACTTCTTACCAAAGGTCATTCAGGTTATTATTCTTGTACTAAGTGTGATATTGAAGGTAGTTATGTTAACGGGAGGGTTTGTTTTCCAGAATATAATTTTCATTTACGGTGTGATCATGATTTTCGTGAAAAAACTCAGATTGAACATCATACTGGTACTTCCATCATAGAACAAATTCCAAACTTTAATATGATAGATAATTTTGTGTTAGATCCAATGCACCTTTTGTATCTAGGGGTAGTAAAAAAACTAGTTCATCTTTGGTGTACAGGTAAGCCTCCTTCAAAATTGCCTTTAAGAGATATTGAAAAAATATCTGAACGCATGGTTTCTTTACAAAAAAAAATGCCATGTGAATTTAACCGAAAACCCCGATCTTTAATGGAATATAAGCATTGGAAGGCCACAGAGTTTAGGCAGTTTCTGTTGTATTCTGGACCCCTAGTCCTCAAAAAGGTATTAAGTAGGGATATGTATCTAAATTTTATTTCATTACATGTAGCTGTAACTCTCTTGTCTAATGAGCGTTTACAAGTTCACTTTACGGAGGAAGCTAATAATTGTTTAACTTACTTTTTTCAGACTTTTTTAGTTCTGTATGGTAGGGAAAATGCTTCTCATAATATTCATAATTTGTTACATTTAGCTAACGATTCAAAAAATTATGGAGTATTAGATGAGTACAGTGCTTTTCATTTTGAAAATTATATGTCTTCAATTTTGCATATGCTTCGCAAAAATGACAAACCCTTACAACAAATAATTCGCAGAAAAGGTGAAATCAGTTGTTTGGTAAAAAACACTCCACAAAAAATCTGTGAATATCCTGAATTTTTTAAAGAACATTTTTCTGGTCTTGTCTTAAATCACAGTGGTTCCCAGTATCAAAAAGCCATTTTTTCTAACTTTATTTTAAAAACTTGTGATCCTGATAATTGCTGTGTTTTAAAAGATGGCAGTATTATTATTGTTTTTAATTTAATTATAGAAAATAAGAAAAAGTCCATCCTTGGTAAAAAGTTTACCAAGACTGCAGATTTTTATACAGAACCATGCTGTTCATCAGAACTGGGAATATTCTTAGTGAAAGAGGAGGATCTAAATTCTGCCCAATTATGGAATATAGAGGACGTTGATTTTAAATGTGTTAAAATTAATTTGGAAAACCAACATAGTGTCGTTTTCCCTCTTGTCCATATATTAAAAAGCAATTCTTAAAAACAGTATATTTACCTATTCTTCTGCTCAACATATTCACACATTTTATATAACCTAGATTTTTTTTTCTCTACATGCTATTTATTTTTTTTTGAGGAAATTTTATTCCAAATTATGTATTTCTGAGCAATAGTATTTATATAACACTGTATCGATAAAACATATAAGTATAGAAGTGACACCCCAAAAATTATTGTATCTTAAGATTTATGTCCTAATTACACTGTTCCTTGTTTTGCTTACAGTGTTATATATTGTTCTTTTTTTCTGATTAAAATTTATATTTAGGTAATTAGTTTATATCTGGATCCTACTATACCATGATGAGTATAATAACCAAAAAAAGTTGGACAGTTGTAGAGTTTCTAGAAACTAAGACGGTAGAAGCAGTCCCAACAGCATGGCTCCACAACAGCCAATGTTATTGGCCACCAATGGCGAGGTCAAAAATTATGGCTGAAATAAAGAACTGCATTTCACCAAACACTTGTTGGCCCCTTTACGGCATTAGAATTTTTAAGGATGGTACATATGGTAAAGTAATATAAATTATAGTATATAGTATATCTATTTTTAGTTTTGGGTGATTATTATAAATCTGACGATTTATATTTTGTCTTAAGTCTACCAAGCTTCCAATATTTGGACGAAATATATTTGTTGTAATCTCAGAAAAACTTAAATATGCAATACATGTTACAATATATTTTTACACTTCTATGACTTGGGAGACAAAATCTAGAAGGCCAAGCGATCACTTGAATTGTATGACCTCAACACTTTTTTTTACATAATATGCCATTTCCTTGGGTATTCTACACATCATGTATATATTATATTCAATTTTAGAAGACTATTTCACAGCCAGGAAAAAATCAAGAAAGGCAGAAGACACCAGCGATTTAAATTCGGAATATGAAACTGAAAAGCGAAAAATTGTGAAAAGAAAAATTTTTTCATCGAGTTCAGATTCTGATCAAGAAGAAGAATTGTTGCCACCTCCTCCTAAAATAAAATTAAGTGTACCAAGAAAAGCATTAAGTCTAGGTGCATTTGTTCCTGCTTCAAAGCTTCAAGGTAATCTACATTTAGTTTAAAAATTGTAAAAGATTGTTTTAAATATCAATAACATAATTATTAGTTCCTATTACTTCTAGAAAAAAATTATGAAGATGATATCAGTCTTAGTAAAATGCCGGATACTCCAATTAAACCATTTTTACAACAATGCAGTGGATGCCAAGAAATTAATAAAAAATTAGGTAATGCACTTACTCTTTTAAATACATTTTAATCGTGTAATTTTAGGTAGCACAATTACTTCCTTTCATGTCCATTTTTTTTAATGAAAATCTAACTAGGAATGGTCCCTAAGTAGTGTTAGTAGATGTCTAAATTTATTTTTGGTTGACTTTTACAGACCAGTTTTCAAAAGATGTAACTAGAAAGCTAACATCGGTACAGGCTAATCTGTATCAGATAAGGGAGGATTTACAATGTATTTTACAACAAAAGATTCCGGAATTGGACGAAAATGTGCCCAAATTTTTAAACACATTTAATTTTCCCATAAAAAAACAAGAAGAACTAGAAGAAGTTGAGATTTACCTTCAAAATGAACAAAAATTTAAACAAGCTGTAAGTTTTAAAACAATTTTAACATTATTATGTTTTTTTATACGAATGAACAGCACAGTAAAAAAGGTTTTTAAATTTTAGGCAAAACAACTGGCTAAGCTTGGAGGGAAAGACGTGTATGATTTTATCAGAAGATGTTTTCAGGAAACCATAAATGATTACTTATCCAAACAATTTACATTTGATGGTACCAAAGAAAAATCCCCATTTCGTACTACCAGATTATGCTCCCTTATTATTGGTAAGATCATTAAATAAACTTCATGCGTAAAGTCCTATAAAAAAAAAATTATTAAATTCTTAGGTTGAGGGTTGCTTTTTAAATTTTACTCTATATAATACCGTTTAGAACCACGTAAATGGTTGCTATACCTGAATATCCTGTACGTTATTACATTTATTTTTTTTTCAGCTGCTTCAGAAAAGTATGGAGCTGGTGATCAGAAACTTATAGAGACAGCCATTAGAAAATGGCTGCGAAGGGCTAATGAAAGGAGCAAAAATAAAGATCATTAAAATAATTTTTTTTAACATGTTTGTACTAAATAATAAATATTAACATATTTTGAGCAGAATTATTCAGACTTTAAATTTATTTTGTGACCGGACTTGAAATTATCTACAACAATTGGTATTCTCTATAATGGTGTACTTTATGAAGTACATAATAAGTAATGTCAAGTGGTTATATTAGAAAAAATTGAAAAACCTTCAAAAAGTGTTTCTACTTTTTCGCTTTATAGTATATATAGTGGCTTATAAAATATATACGATTCTTTTTTACTTTACAAAATGTTACCAGTATGAACATCAATTTTGCTGCGGATAAAAGAAATCTTTAAAAACAAACACTGCAGCTTTTTACAGGTATGTCATTTTTTCTGAGAAATAATTAAATTTAAAAGTTTTCTTTATGTTAAATTGTCATAGAAAACAATTTAATATGTTATATTAAAAGTAGAATGCAGTGTCCTTTTAATGTCCATAACCTGTCCCAAAAGTATCCATGTATGGACAAAATATGGTATCCAAAAGGATGTCCACAAGTGTGTCATTCGTATAGTCCAATGGATATCCATTGGACGTTAGGGGATTAAATAATGGACGTCCAGTGGACAGCCAGTATGTCCAGTTGTGGATATCCATAGGACGTCCAATGGATCCAATTGTGCTGTTTGGGATAATATAGGGGTTTTAAATTAAATCGTTGAAAATATAGATAAACTTTACGTTGTTAAAATAAAATTTATTTTCCACTTAAAAACACTTCACTGAAGACACTGATCTTTTTTGTCTTAATATTAAGGTGTATTACTTTCAGACACAAACTACGTTTTCAAAAATACTTATTTTATGAAGTTACCTTATACAGGGTCAAAAACAAATAAACTTTGCATAAGATGCGAGATGCGACCAAATTTTAATAGCCCAATTTTGATTTTGTAGAAAAACACACATTTAATATGGCGCTGCTTTAAAGAAAATGTATCTGAAATAGAGCATTGTCAAAACTAAGAAGTTTTATGTAGGTTGCGTTGAGTCTTATTTTGCAAAAGTGGTGCAATTTACAAAATATAGGTAAAAAGTCAAAATTATCTTATGCAGCTATAATTTTGCATGTGGGCTAAAAACTGCACTTAAAAAAACTTTTTCTAAGAACTTATTCGATATTTTCAGAAATAACCCCACTTTTGAATAATTTTTTGGAAAAAATTAATATTTGACAGATAATGCGAATCACGTGACTACTATTTTGTTGCTTAATTTTCATCTTGATCGAAGCAGAACTTGATGCCAACGTCAAATTTTGAATAAAGCTATTAATAAAAAAAAATCCCATATATGATGCGGACTTCATACTGGTGGTGACACTGGTATATGCATTTTGCATATACTTCGCCCTCTAGTTACTGTTATAAGCATAAAAGAAGATTTAAAAAATTTAACATAGGTTTATTTTGTTGAAGCCAAGAAAGAAAGATTTTTAGACGTTTGCACGTTTGTAGATGAAATATGGCAAAATTTTATAACTTTGCATGACCATGTTGCCACAGTGTTAATATTTACCATGTCGCATTTTTCGCACGATTTTAAAACGGGTACGTGTCATTATACTTCATTGCAGAAACTATTTCATTTTTAATTCGTTTTTAGCACAAACATTTCTCGTCCACTTCCTGCTTCTATTTTGTAACCGTTTTGCGTTTTCTTAATTTTTGCAATGACACGTAACCTCTCACGTACGGATGCATATTCCTAAAAGTTTGAAGTAGGTTCTTATATAATAATTCTTTTACATTTTATTATTTTTTTAAAAAGCTATTTTCAGATAATACAGATATATATTATCAAAATATGATAATTTTATCCAATCAATACTAGATATTATATAAAATTGTAAAGTTAAAGTGAGTGACTAATTAATCAACGCCCAGCCTAAACACCTACTCCTAGAATCATGAAATTTTGAGGATGTCTACTCTTTATAACGTAGTCATCCACTAACGCAGAGTTTTCCGAAAATCAACCCGTATAAGATAAGGTGGTAAAAACGGAGGTTGACATTTTTGTAGGAATTTCTGCATTTTAGAAACTAAAAATGACCGGAAAGCAATGGTAAATAGTGGGTCGTATTTCCTTTTTTATGCCCTTTCCAACCAGCTATCACAATACATACCTTTACATTTGAAAAAAGAGTTGAAGGCGGTTTCTACCCTCAAAAGAGAGGTAAATTTCACGGACACGAAAAAAGTACCACAAACAAAAAATTAACGCAATCGTAGTTTTGTATTTTTTCAGCAAATACTGAATTTATTCCAGTTAAAAATTTCACACTGTATACCTCCCAACTAGCAATATGGATATCCAAAACGACAAAAGTATTATATAGGTGTTCGTTTGTGCTATTTAAAGAATACTTCAGTTCTATAATGCCGATAGTTAAAACCATTCTAGCGAACGAACCAAATTATCCCATAATATAGTTTTAAGAATGAATATACAACAAATATTATAGTAGAATTGGCAATCAGGAGTATCTGTGTTTTATTAGTATTGCATAATTATTTATATCACATTTTACACAGCCTTTTTAAAATAGTTCTAAAAGATGTATATGAGTACATTAGATGCAGAACTCGGTTTTTGCAGGTTACGTCATTTTAAGAAAAACATGAAAAACCGCTAACAAGTTTATTTAACAAAAATAAATTGCAGAATTGTTATAGTAGTACGTTATAAAGTTATTTTCACCCAAAAAATTAAAAAAAAAATGTTTAGAATTAGGTAATTTTAATAAATAATTCAAATCAAAGGATTCAAAAACATAGTTTTGCATCTGGCTTAATCAAAAACAAAGTTTTGCAACTAAAAAGTGCAAATACAGAAAAATAAAAATTCTGGGATTTCTCTCCACTCCGGGCCATAGTGTTTTTGTAAAAGGCTAGCAATTGAGGATTTGTCTCCTCTCAAAGAGTTTGTTTTGGTTTTACTTCAACTGACTAATGGCCTGTTTAAAATTCAGTAAGCACTGACAGCGCCAGCATGGTTCAAAACAGGTGATTGTCACGCGATGCGTATATTAGCGTCCTGATTGGTCAAAGTTAAAAATACCGAGTTTTGCATCTGACAGGTCGAAACAAAAACCGAGTTTTGCATCTCTGCTAGCTTTTTAAATGATTTTTACTCTACAAAACACCGACTTATGCATCTGGTTTTCTTATGTAGGCAATAGGCAATGCATTAATGTATTTAATACTAAAATAATATCATTTTTTACAAATTTGCAAAAACCGAGTTCTGCATCTAATGTACTCATATATAAACTGTATAGTATTTGTCAATACTCTTATTTATAAAATAGTTTTATACACATTGAATAAGAAGTTGTGTAGCTTATTTTAAAATAATTTATTAAAATTAGTATAATATTAAGACAATACAACTCTTACAGAACTACTTTAAAACTATTTTATAGACGTTTATAATCTTAGAAATTGTCACTATTATAAAATTCTTATAACATTAAAAAGGATCTTATTAGAATAAAATGTTTACTAACACCGCGTTTTACAACTTAACCTCATTTCCGTTTATAGAACAAAAATGACGATAAACAAGTTTAAATTAAATCAAAACATGCTTTATTGTTGAAGAACATACAATTTCATTGACAAAGTGTATATAATAAAATAATATATTCTAGATCCTACCTAAAAATAGAGGTGAAAACAGAGAAGGGGACAAGCACGTCCTTAAAATTCACAAGTAGTTAAGTCAACAAACTATAAAATAAAATAAATCCTCTTACTTAATTACTTTGGACATGGTTGGCTCATAATAGTCCCAAAATAATATACACCTAGATACCTACCTAATCAAGAGTTAACAACCTTTCAAAAACGGTATAGATGGCGTTCATGTAAGGCTTCTTTAGCGCCTGCATAGGCAACATTACACCACTAAAGTCTCCTATAATGACCCAAAAAGAACCAAACGACTTTTTAGCGTATAATTAGACAACATTATTCAACCAAAGCGTCGTATAATGACGAAAAGAGAACAAAAACATTGTATTAAAAATCCGCCATATTTTTCACTTCTTTTTGCTATTTCGACTGACGCCATTATGCAAATGTTATTTTCTTAAACAAAAAATACACGATTTTTTTTAGACAAAGACCATAATAATTACATAATTATTCTATCATTCACTTATTAAATCTGGTGTAAAATATACTGCAGATTAAATTTTACTTTTTTTTGTTAAATATTTGTTATCGTAATAAACCCAAATTTACGCCAAAGAGAAGGCGCTTGCATTTTTTACTGTAAAAGTATATATATTTTGTCAGAAAAAGTTGCCGGGCACATAAAATTCGTCATTTAATGCCGTTTGTCAAAGATTCTATCATTACAAAATATTTTTTATTAGAAATATTCCATCGCCATTTTAATTTATAAATGTTATCCATATTATTTTGCAAGACCTGGGTTATACAGCAATTTTGCGATATTTTGGTGTAGTTCTTCAACATTATAAAATGAAATTGTTGTTTAAAATAAATGCAATTTATAAGGCAGCCCAAGAGGATATCTATATAACAGTTTTATTAGTGTTATTTAAATATACCTATATGAATTGTATAATGACTGTATAGCCTTACAATACAGACACTATAGAATTAAAATATTTTATAAAAATGGGCCTTTTTTGGTTGTATAGCTATCGTATTGCGGTTTAAAAACCCCTTTAAAAATAATTTGGTTTTATCAACTTTCCTTGTGTAGTGGTTTATACAATCATTATAAATATAATTTTGCTAGTTGGGCCTATACAGCGTGTCCTCGGATAGAGTTTGGAGAGGAAATTTTTTTTTATTAGTATAGGTATAGAAGAAAAAGTCATTCTTTATAAAAACGTCTGCTTGCGCTGAAACTACAATTTCGAATATCAGATTTGCGATTACTATACAGGGTTCGACGCAAATAACATTTTTAGTTTTTTGGATAATTTTTTTCAATTCCTTGATTTATAAAATTAATTTTGCTAGTGTTAAAACTACAATTTCAACTATTAGATTTGCGATTACTATACAGGATTCGTCAGAAACAACAGTCTTTGTATTTTGGATTTTTTTTCAATTATAATTTTCAATTCCTTTTGATGATTGGCTAAATCATCACTTTGGAACAAATGGATGGGAAGGTACCTATGGTCCAAACCAGTTGGCACGTAGGAGTCCCGATATCTCATAATTATCGACTTTTGTTTATGGGGATCTGAAGCCACATGCGTATAAAACCAATTTCAATAACAACAGATCTCTTGAAAGAAAAAATAAGAGTAGTTATTGTAAATATCCCAATACAGCAAGTTAAGAACTGTTATCGGGAATTTAGATGTCGAGTTGAACTATGCGCTAACTTGGTGGTATAGTGAATTTCACCTTAGTTTTTAATGGCCGCCGCTGACACGTCATTTATAACATTTCTTTTTACAGAACTTAAGGATTGGCCAGGGCCGTACTTAAAAATTATGTGTGAACATGGGTCAATTTATTTGTAGTTGTAATTATGGATGGAAACGAGAATTACCTAAGCAATTTTTAAGATATTTCAAAAAAAAAACACTGAAGGGGAATGGAAATAGGATAGAATATCAGAAAAACAATTTCATTTCATTTTTATTCATAATATAATAAAGTGCTGTTATTTTGGTAAAAACACACACTTAATTTAGTACAATAAAAAATATACAAGGGGCAGTCGTGAATCTATAGTATCATCAATAATTAACTACGTTTTTTATTAAAAAATTATTTTGTTTTTTAATTTGATTTTAGACCATGCAGTGTTAAGTTGAAAAAATCTATATATTATATTTAATAGCTTATTGTTTATTTTTTTATTTTCTTATTCACGGGTAGATATTTTTTTCTTTAGACTAGGTTCTAAAGAGTTTGAAGTTTACAATAGGTCTAACTTTTCGTTGGTTTATAATAAAACAACAAAAGTTTGTAATGTTATCGAATTAGGTATTTTTTTTAATGAATAAAGAAAAAATAATGTAAGTAGATACTACAAAAAAGATTTTTGTCCATGCGTTTGCAGAACAGATACCTCAAGCACTTTTCAATACAACTGTATGTAAAACTTATTTTAGCATAATGGTTCACTGTGGTTTTCAAATTTAATTTTGTTGCAAGTTCCCTATTATTTTTGGTCTTCATCTGACAAGCTGTCGATGTCGTCGTCACCGTCCGAGACATTAATAATTATTTACTTCCTTTTGCATAAAAGGAAACACGTCACAGATACACACAGTCCGGCAGTTTAAAACCAAAAAGTCTAATACGCACAAAATATAAGCAAAATGCTGTCTGAAAAATACCAAAAACAATAACACGAACGATCAAGAATTAACAGCAGAATGCACGCGGTGCGCGGTGTGTTCCAATGCGGCTCTGTGATATTTAAAGAACGCGACGAGACAATCGAATTAATGAAGTACGAAAAGAGATATGCGAGAGCAAATGCGTAAGACAAAGATGTACATACTAACGCCATATACGAGCGATGCTGTGCTTTTGACGAGTTTGGGCTCATTGAAGGGCAACGTATTGAACTGTGTAGTGTGCATCTTCGTCATGTACATGTAACTATACGGTCAGCTATATATCCATCTCTTGTTAATCTAGCTAATGCCTGTGCCTGAAAGCCGTTTATAGAATTAGGGATTTTAAAATCACATGTTGGCTAATATGTTTGACAAGATAGAGACGTCAAAGCATTAAAAACTAAGGTGAAATCCACTATACCACGTTTTATATTTTATGATTGAATTTATTGAAGAAATATATGACATGTATAATAAAAATACTTCAAAAGTAGGCAAAGAAAAAATGGTTTTCTTACAACAAAATCGTTACTCGGCCAGATATAAAAATCATATTCAAAGTAAAAAAGCAACAATAGTTGTTTGTTTTTACGTAAATTTATTTTAAACGAAATCCAAAAAACTTAAAATGTCGTTTTTGACAAACCCTGTATAGTAATCGCAAATCTGATATTCAAAATTGTAGTTTCAGCACAAGCAGGGATTTTTATAAATACTGACTTTTTCTTTTATACCTACTAATAAAAAAGTGTTTCCTCTTTCAAACTATCTGTGGACACACTGATGTATACAGGGTTAGTTGAAATAACCGAAACGGCTAATTTTCTTCAAAACTACCAAGCCTAGGCTAAATAAATGAACTTTGGTACAGGTGGATAACTTAAAAAATTGATTTAAAAATTGACAATTGCGACGTTGCTAGATTTTTAGTTTTTTCTGTAACTTAAGGAATGTTTTTTTTTAATGTAACACCACTCTTTTTTATTAAATTCGATTCCTTTCATCAACATTACCATTTCATGTAAAAGGGAAGGTTGGTAGACATAATGTACCTAATAGTATCGATAACGATAATAACAACAAACAACTACTAACAATAACATAGCTCGTAAAAATTACTTACATATACACTACATTAATTTGATTATGAAATCGATACTATTAGGTACCTACCTACATTATGTCCACCAACACACATTATTTGAAACGTTTTTAAATGGAAATAGATTGGATTTTTTTTTATTTTAGAGTTAGAGTTGTAACTAATCAACTTTTTTTCCATTTAACTATTTGAGATAAAAATTTAATATTATCAGGAAATGATAATGTTGATGGGTGGAATCGAATTCAATAAAAAAAAAGTGTTACATTTGAAAAAAAAACATTCCTTGAGTTACAGAAAAAACTAAAAATCTGGCAACGTCGCAATTTACATTTTTAAGTTATCCACCTGTACCAAAATTCATTGATTTAGCCATGGTAGTTTTGAAGAAAATTAACCGTTCCGGTTATTTCAAGTAACCCTGTATATTATCTCCTGCTGAAATGAATAACAGTAACTAAACATGCAACTGTGTATGATGCAAACCGTGTTGGATATTGATCTAATTACTTTCCTACACGTTCATTATCCGTGAATCAGCGTCTATAAGTTAATATTAATTGATGTTTCAGTGATAGTTGAATGTTGATACGAATAAACATTTACATATCAAGGTTCAGCACGCGGTGAGGGTAGAAGGAGAGAGGAAGAATAAAATTCCATACGCGAAACATAGGCGTTACAAAATGTCCTTGTGGGAATTGCCAAGAATATTAATGAAGTACAACCGGAAAAGAAATACCCCTAAAAAACAAACGGAAAAATATATATGTACGTGTCACCAGTAAAGTCCGCATCATATGGGATTTCTTTTTATTAATAGCTTTATTAATTATAAATTTGACTTTAACATCAGGTTCTGCTTCGATCGAGCAAAAAAATAGTAGTCTCGTGATTCGCATTATCTGTAAAATTTTAATTTTTTTCAAAAAGAATTCAAAAGTGGGGTTATTTCTAAAAATATCAAAAAAACTTATTAAAAAAAGTTTTTTTAAATGCAGTTTCTAGCCCACAGACAAAATTTCAGCTGCATAAGATAATTTTGATTTTTTTACCCATATTTTGAAAATTGTACCACTTTTTCAAATTAAGACTCAACGCAACCTACATAAAACTTCTTAGTTTTATTGACAATGTTTTATTTCAGATACATTTTCTTTAAAGTATATATTAAATTTGTGTTTTTCGTTTTTCTACAAAATCAAAATTCGGCTATTAAAATTTGGTCGCATGTGATGCAAAGTTTATTTGTTTTTGACCCTGTATAAGGTAACTTCATAAAATAAGTATTTTTGAAAACGTAGTGTGTCCCTGAAAGTAAAAAATAAAGTTAAGGAGTTTTAAATTAAATTGTTGAAAATAGATAAACTTTACCTGCTTAAGTTAAACTAAAATTTATTTTCCACTTTGTGAACACTTTACTGAAGACACTGTGTTCTTTTTTGTCTTAATATTAAGGTGTATTACTTTCAGACACAAACTACGTTTTCAAAAATACTTATTTTATGAAGTTACCTTATACAGGGTCAAAAACCAATAAACTTTGCATCACGTGCGACCAAATTTTAATAGCCCAATTTTGATTTTGTAGAAAAACACACATTTAATATGGCGCTACTTTAAAGAAAATGTATCTGAAATAAAGCCTTGTCAAAATTGAGAAGTTTTATGTAGGTTGCGTTGAGTCTTATTTTGCAGAAGTGGTGCAATTTACAAAATATAGGTAAAAAAATCAAAATAATCTTATGCAGCTGAAATTTTGCATATGGGCTAAAAACTGCATTTAAAAAACTTTTTCTAATAACTTTTTTCGATATTTTTAGAATTACTTTTGAATTATTTTTTGGAAAAAATTAAAATTTGACAAATAATGCGAATCACGTGACTACTATTTTTTTTTACTTAATTTTCATCTCGATCGCAGCAGAACTTAATGCCAAAGTCAAATTTGAAATAAAGATATTAATAAAAAAAATCCCATATGATGCGGACTTTAGGTAGGTACTGGCAACACTGTATAATATCCATAATATGATGAATGTAGTTATTTACGATATAAGTGTTTTATACTAAAGTCTATTCAATGACCGCTGACCGTTACGTCATATTCTCCATATTTGCGGTACGTCGTAAATTAATTCAGGCAGTTTGACTTACCGTTGGTAAAGGTTATGATATTTCTTAGGCTTGATCTACATAAAGACGGGTGCATGTCAACAAGTAAAGTACAAGCGCGTTTTTTCAAATTTTTAATTAATATTTTTATACTGTTAATGAAGTCAGAAATAAGTAGTTCATTTAGGGTAAAAGGTATCATGGGATGAAACAATTTGTTTTTGAAAATCAGTATGAAATTTTTTATTATCTTAAATTCACTGGAAAATAAATAAAACTCATTTATAAAATTTAAAATTGAATAATATATTTTTTGTTTACTGCATCAGTCTATAAATTTTGTTTTAAATATGTTCATCTTATTTATAAAACCATAAAGAAGAGTATATAATAAAAAATGACAACACAACAAAATACAGTTTTTTAATAATTAAAATAAATTACCTCCGCAAGGATCTTCATCATCAGATTCGTCCACGTTAATAATAAGGGGAAGAGTATCTGAAGCATCGACAAATCTTTCTCGGTCCCACACATCATTTAGAATTATTGTATTAGTGTGTGTTAGGTACTTTTTCCACTTACCTACATTTTCTATAGATTCATTCTAACGATCCAAAACGACGTCATTTGTTACAGGATGCATAGAACTTATTTTTGTATCATAATAGTGCTTACATTCCGACCAAACCTTTTTAATAGGATTAAAGTGACAATCAATGATATGGGGGAAGTCTTAAAACTCGATGTCCAATGTTGCAATGCTAGTTCGTCCAACCTATTAAAATAATTTTTAAAAAAATAATTGTGTGTGCTTAAGACCACACGACAGAAGTGAAAACTTCAACGAGGTTAATTCAGTGCCCACAAAAAACTGCTAAACGCGCCTAAAGAAGTTTTCACTTCAAAAATAACATAAACTTGGAATACGGGATAATTTTACTGCATACGAAAAAAGATATTTCCTAAAATTGAACAACCCTTGAATTTTTACATCTTCAACAGAAGTCAGAAATCATAATAAATTGGGTCCACGGAATAAGCAATTACGGTAAAACTAATTACCTTACTTCACCCTACGTAAATATATACCTAATTTAAAAAATGCCAGAACATACCTGAGACGCAACAAGTGTCGCACACTGTTTCCACGTCGACTGATGCGGCAGCGGCATGCTCTTTCATATAACGTTTACGAATAAACAGACCGGAAGGTCAGGGTCAGTTCGGATTGAATATAGGAGTCTAATTCGAGCGTAACACAGCCGAACCTGACGCGTGACGGCTCAGTTTAATTCAGTGCCCACAAAAAGTGCTAAACGCGCGTAAAGAAGTTTTCACTTCAAAAATAAAATAATAATGGTAACGTGTTCACCTGCTCTATGCATCCCATAAATACCCTCTCTTATGGTATGTTCATGAATTTCGTGAAGTTGTCGACCACGGGATAACAAAATAGCTACATTATTGCGATTCTTAAAATCTACATTCTTCTCTATCCTCTTTGCCTTAATTCGTTAGATTGTTGAACACGAAACTCCCAAAGCATCAGAAAATCTGTAGGTCTTTAGATAGGTAGGTACCTACCTACCTAGCTATTTATAAAAACATTGCCATATATTTTTTGTTTATTATTTATATTTTCTCCACAGAATTTTATGAATAGTTTTTTTTTCTAAATAACTGTTAATTGTCTTTTTAGAAAACAACAAAAACAGTGTGTAGTGTAATATAATGCACACTTATTTTCGTGCTTTAATCTGTATTCTTAACACTTTCACTATAACATTTATTTGCAACTATTAGATGACGCAAGTAAACGTGCACTCTATATGTATATACCTTGTTTTGCATTTTTAAACCTTATCAAAAATCTACAATTGTTTATAAAACGCTAGTCAATAAATTATTCTGACCTACCCCAACCACAGTAATCAAAATGTCAGATGCATATAAAACCCAATGTCGGTTTTTAAATATCAACCGGTCGAGTCGGTAGCTTCATTCCAGTCAGGAATTAAATTTTTCACCATAATAGTCTAATGAATTTCAAGTTCAGGTTCAAGAATATCAAACGGACGAACGATAAGCTTTCCTTTTACATAAAATGTTGTAACGCCGCAGCGCCTGTGCGATCGTTATCGTTATGGTGAATAATTGGTCACTGTTAGTGTTTGAATAACAGAATTAAAAATAGAGACCGGAAAGTGAAAACTCAGAAAGTTACAGCCTGTCAACTTTTTCTAAAAACTCACTGTTTCGACACGCACATGTGACATTAACAGCTGATACTGGTTTCTTCCTAAATTTCCCAGTTCAGTAGTGGGCCGCAGCAAGCTCACGCGTCAGTTCAGAGACAACATTTTCTTGGTGCTTATTATTTAAGTTGAACTATGCTTAGAATAAATCAGTTTAGGTTAAATACCTCGGCAATTTCCAATAACAAACATTTCATTTATCATCATTTGCTATTATAAATGTAATTAGTTTGTCCATTTTAATTACGGTACAATAGGTTGCCAAACCTTGCGCTCACTGAGAACTAATCCAGCTATTTGTATTTAAAAACATATGGTATTTTGTCGGCTTTGTACCGGGTGGTCAAATAAGCGAGGACGTCGGCTTTATCTCGGAAACCATTAATCGTACAACGTTCGGAAAGATTTGTTTATGAGTAAAGTGGTCAAGAGAAATTGCTGGAAATTACTTTTAAGTTCCTCATTTCGCCGCAAGGGGGCACAATTAAAAATTGTTTTTTTAAATTCTAAATTTCTCCGAAAATTTCCATATTAAGGTATAACTCTGATTACATCATTGGAAAGCTTAGACCATTCTGCATCATTTTGGTTTAAGGCTCATTGGTGTACCGACCTTGATAAGAGTGGGAGAAGCTATTGAAAGTGTAAACATTAAAATCGCTGTAACTTCTAAACGACTTATCCGATTTTACTAAATGTATGTTTGTTTGGAAGGGGAAAATAAGCATCTTCAATTGCCGTATCCAACAGTACACGATAGTGTTTAATAAAATTGCTAGAGGGCGCAATTTGTAATAATAACAGTTTTTTCGATTTTATCCCGAAAATTCAAACCATACGGTATAACTATGACAACATAATCGAAAAGTAGATGAAATTTGCAAGAAAAGATATGAAGACCGCAGTTCGATATCTTTGTTCGTTTCAGAGTTATTGCCAAAACAATAATTTTTAATACAAATTGCGCCCTCTAGCAATTTTATTAGAAACCATCTTGTACCATTGGATACGACAATTAAAGGTACTTAACTTTTTCTTCCAAACAGGCTTAAATTTAGTAAAATCGGTTAAGTCGTTTAGAAGTTACAGCGATTTTAATGTTTACACTTTCACTTGATAAGAGTGGGAGAAGCTATTGAAAGTGTAAACATTAAAATCGCTGTAACTTCTAAACGACTTATCCGATTTTATTTAATTTAAGCTTGTTTGGAAGTACCTTCATAATCGTCGTATCTAATGGTACACGATAGTTTCTAATAAAATTGCTAGAGGGCGCAATTTGTATTAAAAATTATTGTTTTGGCAATAACTCTGAAACGAACAAAGATATCGAACTGCGGTCTTTACATTTTTTCTTGCAAATTTCATCTACTTTTCGATTATGATGTCATAGTTATACCGTATGATTTGAATTTTCGGGATAAAATCGAGAAAACTGTTATTATTACAAATTGCGCCCTCTAGCAATTTTATTAAACACTATCGTGTACTGCTGGATACGGCAAATGAAGATGCTTATTTTCCCCTTCCAAACAAACTTAAATTTAGTAAAATCGGATAAGTCGTTTAGAAGTTACAGCGATTTTAATGTTTAAACTTTCAATAGCTTCTCCCACTCTTATCAAGGTCGGTACGCCAATGAGCCTTAAACCAAAATGATGCAGAATTGTCTAAGCTTTCCAATGATGTAATCAGAGTTATACCTTAATATGGAAATTTTCGGAGAAATTTAGAATTTAAAAAAAAACAATTTTTAATTGTGCCCCCTTGCGGCGAAATGAGGAACTTAAAAGTAATTTCCAGCGATTTCTCTTGACCACTTTACTCATAAAAAATATTTCCGAAAGTTCTACGATTAATGGTTTCCGAGCTAAAGCCGACGTCCTCGCTTATTTGACCACCCGGTACAACGCGAACGTACCTTATAATATGGCAACGCAGCATTGAACGCGAAACATGGCGCAGGTGCACCGCTTGCTGCTTGATTGGCTCGTAGATACAATATTTTATGCTCGTCGAAACTCATGTATGTTGTCAGGATTGTTTATAGCGTTTTCCATTGGTAAGTCTAGGGCATGTCAAATGTATTTCTATGTTTTTACCAATGAATAACGCCATATCTTTTATTCTATCGCACGTTGAGTTCGATGTTTCGATTGTAAATAAAATTAACGTTGCATTTTTGCAAGCCATTATGCTAATAAATCATTCAGACCCCCATATAAGTTTAAAATATAGTAAACGCGATGGTAAAAGCCCGATCATGTCTCTGTCGCCAACATCTTAACGTAAAATAGATCCGACTTCAACAGGGTGCCATAAATGACAGGTGACTTAGCCACGATGTGGCGTGTTCTTAGAGAAATTTGACTTTAGCTAGTGTAAGGTACTGTTCTAATTGTAAAGTTCTGCAATATGCAAACAATCTTTGCGTGAAGAATTGAGGCTGGTGGCTGGGGGAGAGCATAAACAAGCTGAGCGCAATCTTAATACTGCACAGCTTAAATCTGTCTACATACAAAAACGTGGTCAATGCCTGTAAGACGTAAGATAAGCAAGCAATTTCATAAATTTTTATAATGTTAAACATCTTTTTTATTTCGCCAATCCTTTGCAACTTTTAGTCAAGACTCATAGATTGTTAAAAACAAAAGGAAAAAATTAATAAAACGTTCAATGACCTCACGAAAATTCGTGAGATCATTTAAAACACTTGAAAATCACCTACCAGTTTTATAAAAAATTGTATTTGGGTTTCTTGTTACGTTAAACGTATTGATTAGAATATTTTCTATATCTATAGGAGGTCGAGGCTTATTAACGATTTTTTTTCCAAAAGCTGGTTCTGGTTTGTGCTCTAAAAGTGTTGCAAATTATAAGTAGTTAACAGATATCCTGTTAATTTTATAAGAGAAATCAATTTTAGTAGGTATATCTGGCTGTTCATAATACCTCCTTAAATGAATGAAAAGTGCTACTACTTAATCACATCACTAAAGGGCTATTACTTAATCACATCACTATATGCACTTAAATTCAGCCAAAATATGCGCATATATATGCCTTGTTTGCCTTTAAAATATGCAGTTATTTGCATTTTTTTACTAAATATGCATACTGGTATGCAATATTTTTTAATTTATTATAGTAAAATGAGGTAAAGAAACACATTGGGTTCTAAAAAATATTGTTTATTTTAAAAAAATGCAAAGAAAGCAAAAAGTAAACAATTTTTTAACCTAAAATTTTATAATACTTAAGTATAGTAATAGTATAAATATTATTCAAAATTTTTAACTAAAAAGGATTGTCTTCTATTAGTAAAAATATGTTTATGCAAAGAGAAGCTTCTTTTAACATCTGCTGATGTAATCGGACAATACTGCAACTTAGGTAGCAAAATATAAGGCCAGGATACACAACTTCGTTGGATGGTTTACCCTCATAAATGCTTTTTACTGCAGTTAAGTATTTACATCCTTCATTCTTTTTTACAGTTACATCCAATTTTTTCCTTACTTCACCTCTTACTTTACCGGGAATGTTGTTACATTTAGCGGGAAAAGTTTCAACTAATTGAGTCTCTTAAACTTAATTTCTACTCTTCAACAAGGATTATGTTATTATATTATTATGACCGTTATAAAACTGAAATTAACCTTAATAAAAACAAGATCTTAGCTACACTTGCACTTTTTAACAACTCTTGACTTTACACAACACACTGCGAATCGTCATCTAGGTAAATCCAAAATTCGTTCTTTAATGGCTTCGAAATGCGTAGAATAGTGCGACCTTTTTCCGTGTTCCCCACCGGGTAATTACAGGTTCTGGAGGTAAACTAACTCCTGGTAATCACTCCTTATACAACTGCATTCTTAGAGGTGCCTTTAGAAACAGTACTTTTTTATATTTGAAATTAATTTATTTTAATTTAAATACAGTTTGTTAAGCAGGTATAACACATTATTAAGTGACAAAAAACAACCCCTTACAATATACCTGCAAACCCCGGAAACCCCCAAAAAATACTTTGTGTATAACCAAAATGTAAATATAATTATTATAATCTTCAGAATTGGAAAATCCCTGAAATAAGTAGGTAACTGGACATTAAAAACCTTTATAACGTTTTATATTTTTAGATAAAGCCGAAAACATAAAAATATGCTCTTAAAATATTAATTTTTGAAAAATATGCATTTTAATATAAAATTGACAAAATATGCAAAAAAAATTCATATATACTTATGCATTTTGCATATATTCCGCTCTTTACTCATCACTTATTTTAAGATGTCGAGTTATGGACAAAACTTTATAAAGTCTACGAATAATCTTTAATAAAGAACCTAAGTCAGTTTTTCGTTCTAATAGCGAAATATTAATTTTTGAAAAATATGCATTTTAATATAAAATTGACAAAGTATGCAAAAAAAATTCATATATATGCATTTTACATATATTCCGCTCTTTACTCATCACTTATTTTAAGATGTCGAGATATGGACAAAACTTTATAAAGTCTACAAATAATCTTTAATAAAGAACCAAGGTCAGTTTTTCGTTCTAATAGCGAAATATAAATTTTTGAAAAATATGCATTTTAATATAAAATTGACAAAGTATGCAAAAAAAATTCATATATATGCATTTTACATATACTTCGCTCTTTACTCATCACTTATTTTAAGATGTCGAGTTATGGACAAAACTTTATAAAGTCTACGAATAATCTTTAATAAAGTACCTACCTAAGTCAGTTTTTCGTTCTAATAGCGAACCTTAAAATAAGACGGCTTTCTTCGTGCATCCTTCTTTCGGTTTCCGCCGTGCATCGTGCAAGTTTAACGACCTTTTCTCATTTCTTTCGTCGAATCCTAACCTTACTGATGAGCAATGATTATGACGAAACGCGTCTGGGGATGGTTTTACCCAACGAAAGGAAAAACTCTTATTATGACTTTTTTTGTTTAAAAATCACATGAGTACCTACTACTTGCGCTAGATCAATTATATTAATAGCCACACCAAGGAAGTAATCGATCTATAATCTTAAATAACCAAATAAGTGTAAAGGTAGCTAATTTTTTTCATTCTACCAGTTCCGACTCGAGGACACCAGTAGAAAAATTTAAGAATAACAATTACAATCACATATAGTTATAAAAACATGCAATTTTTGGGTTGGTTCTCTCAAGGAGACCGGCATAACTAGCCTCTCTCAACTTATATATCATAAAAAATTACAACACAACAAAATACAGTTTTTTAATAATTAAAATAAATCATCACCGCAAGGATCCTCATCATCAGATTCGTATAAGTTAATAATAATGGGAAGAATATCTGAAGCATCGATAAACCTTTCCCGTTCTCACACATCATTTATAATTTTATTGGTGTGTATTACATAATTTTTCCATTTTTTCACTGTTAAATTTTCTATGTCTTCATTTCACAGACCCAAAACTACGTCATTTGTTACAGGATGCATAGAACTTATTTTTGCATCATAATAGCGCTTACATTCCCACCAAACCATTTCAATAGGATGGAGGAAGTTTCAAAATTCGATGTCCATGTTGGAATGCTAGTTCGTCCAACCTATTAAAATTAAAATAATTAAAAAATAAAATAAATAGCGCTTTCCAGATTATTTGTAACGTTTGGGTGGGATATGCTGCTTCGCCATTATCCAGATCTGGTCCTTCATTACAAATGGAGCAACCGGAATTTGTCTTAGTTCCTACCATGCAATAAGTAATCTTTTTGACCAACTATTTGTAATTTTTTCAATTAGCCAAGAATGATAAGTGACGTTATCCATGATAATAAGCGACAGTTCTTCCAAGTTTGGTAACAATTTCTCTTTAAACCATTTCTCAAAGTTTTCACTATTCATCGAATCATGATAATCACCCGATTTCAGGCCAGACTTGAATATCAATCTTGCATTATTCACAAATCCATTTTCTGAACCAGCATATAGAATAATATACCGTACACCCTCTGATGAATTTTTTAAACTGTATGAAGAATATCATCTTGCGAATTTCGCCTAAAAGCCCCTTTATAAAAATTGGCTTGCACTAGTTCTGTCGGTCGCCTAGCCAGTTCTGTTATGTAAATAAGTATTGGTACGTACTCATTTGGTACCATTTATTTAGATAATGATTCGCGATTAGTTTTAAGAATGTGTTTTTGGGTCAGGTTTCTTTCCTATTTGTACCTAATTAGATACAGAATGGTTTTTTGTAATAAAAAAGAACCAGCTTCAAAAGTACTCTGATAAGTTATGAAATAATTACTTCAGGCCTATGAGAAAACAGTTATAATAATTATAAATACTACCTGATTAAGTAGTTCCATCAATTGACATAAGTACTATAAGTTTTTAATTTTATCGTGGACTGGGGTCGAATCGGTGTACACTGAGGAAAATGATTCAATACAACCGGTTTGCTAAGACATACTTTGTATTGATAGCTTATTATTTATTAACCCATGCATATTATTTAAATTGCTAGTGTATCAAACCCGCTTTAGTGTTATATCAATTCCAGATTTGCTAGAACAGGGCTTTTGTTGGAGTAATCAGTTCCATTGGCAGCACAGTCTTGTTGAATAATCAACTACTTTTAACACAGCAATCTTGTTAAGAAATAAATTGTATATTGTCAATGAGACGCATTTTGTTCTCAGTAAAGCGCTTTCTCTACAATTAAAAAGCTGAGCAGCGTCCCCAAAAACGAATTGTATCCGTTAGAATCTATAATCCACAAGACGTTGGTAGGGGTTCGTAGCGATCGGCAATCGCCGCACGCCATAGTATTAGTTTCAACGTATTTGTTGCTCAGGTCACATCGGTGTTCGGAGTCTTTCTAGCTGTCCTGTCTGGATTTGAATTCTATTGATCGTACCAATACCTGTTTCAATTAATTTATTTTCACTTTGTATTTAGGTTTTTTTTCGCACAACCCATCATTAGTATTGGATTTTATAATCTATGGACGAATTTAACTATCTCAGTAAAGCATGTTGCATAACAGATAATTATAATATGCAATGTTAAACAACTAGAAGCTATTTAAATCTTTAGGAACTACAGTAGGGTAAGGGCGTATAAGAGTGCGCGTCCGATAAGTATACGCACATGCATTATCTCCGATGTTAAGAGAGACAAAATTTTATAAAATTTGTGCAATGTAGGTTTGGTTCAGCTAAGTGACGTGTGTGACTTGTGTAAAGTTCCGGAGTTCCTTCAATTAATTACAGGTAAAATATAATTTATGATCATTTTGTTGTAATATTTACTTAACATTAAGTAAGTAAATGAACAAATCTTGTTGTAACTTGATCCTCATTTTAATACGCCATTTGAAAGAAGTGGTTTTAGAGGTCTCGTTGCCGAGTCGTATTTTTAGAGGTTATGTTGAACGAGACTATAAACGGCGGTTGAATATGATTGTTGTTAGTCGGCTAAGTGTACGCATTTCGGTGTCGAGTAACTGTACGCGCGCATTCTTACCCAGACATGCGTATACTTACCCGAGAGGTGGTTTAGGGTATTGATTTAAATTTATAATTTGAAATTATTTAAGGACTAATAATAGGAAAATATACCAGGATAAGTCAAAGAAAACTAATAACTGATGAAATTCTCGCGTAGGCAAAAGAACGAATTCAAAATGGCGAAAGTAAGTGTCAAGTAGCGAAAGATCTTTTTATTTCAAAAGAGAAAGGAGACGTTCTCAAAAATCAGAATTATTGACCGATTCTCCATTTTAAAATGAACTCATTAAAAATCAGAACCAGTTAAAATATGGAAAGGAACCCAAAAGGCAAGTTTTTGGCAAGTAGAAATGTCAAGTTAACAAAGCTGCTAAAAAAGAAAAACATGGTGACCAAGTTCTTTGCCCAAATTGCCGTGAGGGTGAAAATGGCGGACTGGGTTAGGTGCTCAACATGCGGCATATGGTGGCATGAGCATTGCTCAAGTTATGAAAATATTGGAGCATTTTTATGCGACGCATGTTCCTGATTTTTAATAAAACCTACTGCGTACACTTGTACTACTATGTGAGCACTCTTATCCGACTGATCCGGTAAGAGTGCGCAAGTGGCAGTTTTTTCAAAATGTTATGTTTTTCCAAAAAATTATTTTTTATTTCCCCTTTGTATTAATGCATTATGTAATATATAGTCTGCCTTCATACGTGTAACTTTTTTAAAATTCTACGATTTGTTTGACGCTTTTTGTGAATAAAATAATGTTAAGTGCGTACACTTATACGAAATACCCCTAGGTACTGATTTTTAGTGGTAAATATTATGTTTTATTAACCGTAGCAAGCAAATATTATTATGAATAATGTCAAGTTTCATTACAACTTCCAGCCATTATAAAACCAAATTACACCCCCAATAGAACTTGATAATTACTGTGAGTATTCAAAGCAATAATGGCTATAAACCATTCTGTGGTAGCATTAACTTCTCTTTCCTATTGGATAAATTACCGTGATTTTATCACTACACAACGGTCTAGCAATTGTCGTTGTCTTACAGTAGGAACGCGCGTTGCTATCACATATAGTATTAAACAGTTGAATAAAGAATATGTGAATTCTTACAAGGAATAGAAGACATTTTTCTCAGTGTACTATTGTACATATTTAAACTACATGTTATATACTTTTTTTTATTAAAAGGAAAGGAATTTTGTAATGTTAGTGATTTGTTGTTGTTACAAATACTGGTATTAATCTATTTCTGCTGATATGATCAACTAGTCTGATATGAAACGCGTTATTAAATAAATAGTTAATGTGTGGTAGCTATAATATAACTAAGTATTAACTATTAATATTTTATAAAAGACAATTTATTGGTTTTCTTGTTCGCTGAGCATAAAAAGTGTTTGTTTAATTTATTGGCGCTTTAGTAGTTAATAAAGCTATTTTTTTTCTTGAAACAAAGTAGGTAATGTGAAACCTGTAAGTAATAAACATATAGGTATAATATATATATAATAATAAACAAGAACCATAAGGGTTATCTGCCACCCAAAAACCCCAACAAGCAGTCTTCATTTATTCACGAACCCAACAAGGGATCAGTTCTCAAGGTCAATCATGTATTATAAAAGCGACCTTCAAATGGCTTAAATGCAGGGCTAACTTCCGGAACCTTGCAATTATTAAAAAAAAATAATTAGTAGGTATCTAATTTTAGAAAGGCTGTTCAGGGAGGCATCGACGAATACTATGCCAGTTTTTTTTTAAATAAATTTAAAAAAAGCAGTTTTTTGAAACCACTAAAATTGCCACAATATACTTTAAAATCCTTGAAAGTGAACACGTCGATTTTAAGAACTGAAGTAAAAACAACAATTTTTACTGGTAACACGATATTTTCTAGTCTATCTAGATGTCATCTCTCCTAAGAATTGTAGATAATATGTGTTTGTTTCAACAGGAAGGAGATGGTAATGACACAAAACACGAAAGTTAACAAAACTATGACCGGCTAACATCTGCCTGGCTCTACCAGCTCCAGAACATGTCTGTCTTTCTTCTTCATATGCCAAAAGCATAAAAATAACCACTCTGATCAACACAGCACTGCAATGCGCATGCGAATCGTCAATAGTTAGGCAAATCGAATTGACAGTTACAAGCTAGAAAATGGCGTCGTTAATCTCGTTTTAGAGTAAGCCAATACAACAGGCGCGATGTTGCATTCGCAACGAATCTGTATACAGAGTAAAAAAAGGTCAGCACTGGTTTCGGTTATTATTTATAAAAAATATATATATTTAATTTCTTGCGAATAACTCCGGTATTGTAAGTTTGAGAGGAAAATGTTATACAGTGACCGGCAAAGAGTTCGCAACATATGGGAAAAAACTTTATTAGCGGAATATTGAAAAATCTTTTTTGGGGGATTGGATGTGCATGTCCCATAACCTTAAAATCGATTTTGACATACGTCACGTGACCAATGGTATGGCGGGAAAATTGAAAAAACCAATATGAAATCATCATAAATCAGATAAGTTGATGAGATATCGAAAAAATTCCAAGAATAAAAAGTGTTTAGAATTCAATTAGAACATTAAATACAATGTTTGGGATATCTACTTAAAAAAACATAAACTCGAATATTTTTGTAAATATTTTTTTACCGAATTAAAAATTTCCATATTTTTTCTTTCTTAAAGCTTCATTAAAGTAAAACTGACATCTGGTGACCACAACTAGAAATATTCTTTAGTTTTTCTGACAATTTGGAGCAATAATTCAAAAAATTCGTTTACACTTGAATATCAGCTGTTGCAATAGTATATAATAACCTTATCGATATTTTTTATATAGAGGTGGCAGCCTAGCGCAGCGATAGCGTTCTCGCATCGTATGCCGAAGGTACCTGGTTCGATCCCAGGCAGGTTTCGCGGACTTATTTAGTTTGCTTGACCAGGCCACCGTACTTCGTAGTGTTGCATTGAACAACACACACTGGCATTCTCAATGGCAAAATAAACACTGCAGTGAAAGGCGACCTCGATACGATATAGCGGTGGAGCTCTCGGGCTGCCTCCGGTATCATTCGGGTGTCCCTTCGGCATGTTGTCGAGAAGTGAGCTACTCCTGAACCAAGTAACGGATCTAGTGACCCACAAAAGGGACGCATGTCTGTTGCCGATCCAGACGGATTGGGGGACACCCCGAATCAGAGGATTTGGTAATACAGACGGTGGTGTCCCGTGGAGTGATACTGGATCCCGACGGATTAGGGGGCTCCGCGGCAACATCCTTCAAGTCGCACCACAGAGACGTAATAGGCTTCCCCCGTCAAGGTCTGTGGTGGACAAGAGGTGTTACAACAGGACCGTAAAAACTGTGCCGAGAATAACATCTGCCAGTAAAATTGTGGTTCGGAACCCACGTAAAACTGTAGGTCCCGTCTGGCTGACATTACCCAGACGTAAAATGGGGTTGGCAAAAAGGGTCGCACTGGCCTACTTGCTTGGCGCTAAGCCTCCCCTACTACTACTACTACTACTACTTTTATATAGAAATATTCTATTATGTTAAGAAATCCTTAAATTCATTAATCCAAAACAAATATAATTTATAACCGTAAAAAATAATTTTGAATTTCGCAAAAATCTAAAAATGAATAAAAATTTAAATTATTTTATTAAGCCAAATAAACAACAATTTGAGTCAAAAAACTATAATAGTAATAAGCATTAAATAATTTTATTAATACTGATAACACCAAAATTAACCTAAATTAAAAAATTCAACCGAGTATTAAAACTCGATATTACCGCCATTTCTCTTCATACATAATATTGTTCGAGATACCATTTCTTTTGAAACATTTCTGAGCATTTCGGGAATTATTAGGTCTACACAGTTCCATTTTTTTTGTGAGAGATAGTGATTGGGGCATTTAAAATACAAAACTTAAGTAGAAACAGTTAATAAAATACTTCACCAAGCGAAAATACGATAAAGTTGTCAAAATAATAATACATTTATGTAGAACAAAATGGCAGATTCCTATTAGAAGTATCTTGTTTTAATTTCAACGCCTACTTTGTCATTCTTTTGTTTGGTATAATATGTATAAATTGTTGTTTAATTGGCTCAAGAAAATAATTTAAATTTTTATTCATTTTAGCTTTTTTTAAAGATTTCTGCGAAATTCAAAATTATTTTGTACGGTTATAAATTATATTTGCTTTGGATTAATGAATTTAAGGATTTCTTAACATAACAGAATATTTCGATATAAAAAATATCGATAAGGTTATTAGAAATAGACTATTGCAACCGCTGGTATCCACGTGTAAACGAATTTTTTGAATTATTGCTCCAAATTGTCAGAAAAACAAAAGAATATTTCTAGTTGTGGTCACCAGATGTCAGTTTTACTTTAATGAAGCTTTAAGAAAGGAAAAATATGGAAATTTTTAATTCGGCAAAAAAATATTGACACAAATATTCGAATTCATGTTTTTTCAAGTAGATATCCCAAACATTGTATTTAAGGTTCTAATGGAATTCTAAACACTTTTTATTCTTGAAATTTTTTCGATATCTCATCAACTTATCTGATTTATAATGATTTCATATTGGTTTTTTCAACTTTCCCGCCATACCATTGGTCACGATTTTAAGGTTATGGGACATGCAGATCCAATCCCCCAAAAAAGATTTTTCAATATTCCGCTAATAAACATTTTTCCCATATGTTGCGAACTCTTTGCCGGTCACTGTAGATATTCCAAACGATTTCAAAACTCGAAGAACTCCTATAATACGGTTTTGCGTAACGAAGCAGTAAATAAATAAAAATCGCAGACAAGTGAGAATATGCATATATGGAAAGGTTTCCAATTTGGGGAACACTAGCCTAGTTAGATGCTACCCTCTGTGGGTATATCATGAACTATAATAGCATTACGCTTTAGTAAGTATGTCTTTTCGTCGTTCTTGTAAAAAACCAACAGGCTTAATAATATATTCCCCAATTAAAACATTGAAGATAACAGAGAAATAAAAAATCAATTTAATTGAATCTCGTTCTGTAGTATTATAAGAACATGCTTTAAACTACTTTCTCATTACTACACATCCATTTTTTTTATATATCGCTAATACCATTTTGTTATTCACATTTTTAAGCCAGTTAATTATAATAATTATGCTTTGCTGTTATATAAAATTCACTTCACAATTTGATTTTTTCATATACAAGAATTACAGACCAAATCCCCATAATCTATCCGTTTATTATTATGATTATTATTATTATTATTATTATTAATATTACAATTATTAATATTAATTTTTAATGCTTTGGGAGTTTCGTGTTCAATAATCCAACGAATTAACGCAAAGGGGATAGAGAAGGATGTAGATTTAAAAAATCGCAATAATTAGCTATTTTGTCATCCCGTGGTCGACAACGTCACGAAATTGATGAACATACCATAAGAGAGCGTATTTATTGGATGTATAGAGCAGGTGAACACGTTACCAGTCACTAAATACAACTAAACCTTAAAATCATTGATGGTGTTGAAATATCCACTGGTTCATTAGCGGACAGTCTAAAAAAGTAAAATTTAAATGGCGTAAATGTACTGTATCAAACATCAAACAGGCGTTTTTGAAGTGAAAATTTCTTTAAGCGCGTTTAGCACTTTTTGTGGGCACTGAATTAAACTGAGCCGTCACGCGTCAGGCGTCAGGTTCGGCTGTGTCACGCTCGAATTCGACTACTATATTCAATCCAAACTGACCCTGACCTTCCGGTCTGTTTATTCGTAAACGTTATATGAAAGAGCCGCCCTGCCGCATCAGTCGACGTGGAAACAGTGTGCGACACTTGTTGGGTCTCAGGTATGTTCTGGCATTTTTTAAATTATATATTTACGTAGGGTGAAGTAAGGTAATTAGTTTTACCGTAATTGCTTATTCAGTGGACCTAATTTATTATGATTTCTGACTTCTGTTGAAGATGTAAAAATTCAAGGGTTGTTCAATTTTAGGAAATATCTTTTTTCGTATAGTAAAATTATCCCGTATTCTAAGTTTATGTTATTTTTGAAGTGAAAACTTCTTTAGGCGCGTTTAGCACTTTTTTGTGGGTACTGAATTAACCTTGTTGAAGTTTTCACTTCTGTCGTTCGGTCTTAAGCACACACAATTTTTTTTAATAAAGCAACCCCATATAGCCCAAAAACGAGTACAACTTTTGGGAGAATTTAAGAATAACAGCAGCTCCTAATTTCCCTTAAAACCTGTTTTTCTGGATGAAATCTGGATACACAGTAAAGGGGCTTTTAGGCGAACTTGGCAAGATATTCATAAAGTTAAAAAAAAATCGTCAGGGGGTATACGGTATATGATGGTTCAGAAAATGGATTTGTGAATAATGCAAGTTTAATGTTCAAGTCTGGCCTGAAATCTGGTGATTATCAGGATTAGATGAATAGTAAAAACTTTGAGAAATGGTTTGAAGAAAAATTGTTACCAAACTTGGTGGAACCGTCGCTTATTATCATGCATAACGCCACCGATCATTCTGGGCTAATTGTAAAAACACCAAATACGAGTTGGTCAAAAAGATTACTTATTGCATTGTTAGAACAAAGACAAATATCCGGTTTCACCATTTGCAATGAAGGATCAGATCTGGATAATAGTGAAGCAGCATATCCCACGTGAATGTTACAAGTATTCTGAAAAGCGCTATTTATTTTATTGTTTCATTATTTTAATTTTATTTTAATAGGTTGGACGAACTAGCATTGCAACATGGACATCGAGTTTTAAGACTTCCTCCATATCATTGCCACTTTAATCCTATTGAAATGGTTTGGTCGGAATGTAATGTATATAGGTATGTTATTATGATGCAAAAATAAGTTCTCTGCATCCTGTAACAAATGACGCAGTTTTGGGTTTGTGGATGAAGCTATAGGAAATGTAACAGTGAAAAAATGCAAAAATTATGTAACACACACTAATAAAATTATAAATAATGTGTGGGAACGGGAAAGAACTATCGATGCTTCAGCCCTTATTAACTTTAACGAATCTGATGATGATGATCCTTGCGACGATGATTTATTTTAATTATTAAAAAACCATATCTTGTGTTGTAATTTTTTTATTATATTTTCTTCTTTATGATTTTATAAATAAGATAAAAATATTTGAAACAAAATTTATAGACTGATGCACTAGAGATGCACTAGGCAAAAAAGTATGATTCAATTTTAAATTTTATAAATGAGTTTTATTTATTTTTCAGTTAATCTAAATCAATTAAAAATTTCATACTGATTTTCAAAAACAAAATGTTTCATCCCATGATACCTTTTACCCTAAATAAACTACTTATTTCTGACTTCATTAACAGTATAAAAATAATTATTAAAAATATGAAAAAACGCGCTTGTATTTTATTTGTTTACATGCATCCGTCCTTATGTAGATCAAGCCTAAGAAAAATCATTTTACCTTTACCACCGGTAAGTCAAACTAACTGAATTAATTTACGGCGTACCGCAAATATGGAGAATATGACGTAACGGTCAGCGGTCATTGAACATATTGACTTTACACGGCATCAGTTACACACTTTCTTTAGTTTGTTTGTGTCGGTTTTGATGGTTTTAAATTTAATAAAAAATAAGCAGGTGTAAAGTACCTGTAGTAGAGAAGCCATTCTGTAGTCGATCTTCCGCCGATAAATTCGAAAAAAGACGTTTTGGTAGACCACTAGTAATTATTTAAACTGGAGATTTATAAAATGCAAGGGTAGATTTCTTAAATTTTAATAGATTCTAAAAATAAGAATAGGAAATAAATCGAAAGTTTTCTGTTTACAAAGAAATATTCTTTTATCACCGCACCAATTATTATGCAAATATCCGTTACAACAATGTAAAATAATAATTTATTCCTGATGAGAGTGAAATTTACAACTGACAAACGTGTTTCAAACCAATTACCGGGCACTTTTTCCTTTTTTCTCGAAGAATTTAAAATAAAGCAAATTTCTAGCCAGATTTATTAGTATTTAGATACTCGGCTTATATGGGCGTAGTCCGCAGTTTCATTTCCTGATCATTGACATTCACAAATCATATGCTAAAAGCCGTTTTCTCTAATAATTTTTTCATATGTACGATCGAACGAAATAATTGGTATTTCATTGGATTTCTAATTGAATAATAAGAAAATTTCATAAATACTTACTTAAATAAGTTTATTACCTGCAATAATTTAACCAATAATAGAATAATCACGAAAGTGGCAAGTTTATGGCCTTGCGCATATAAACAAAGCTACACACGATTAGGCATGCGCACAACAACATTATTATGTAACGAATGGAAATATAGACAGGTCCTGGCTTTAAAATTTAACTTATAATATACTCACAACTCTGTATAGTATAGCCTGGTTTGATGTGGCTTCCTCACAACCCGCCCGCCAATTACAATGATGCTGATGTACAGTTCTGTTCATTAAAAACCCGTACACCTAATTTGTTATGGTGTAAACAGTTCTTTTTTATTTTTGGCATTTAATTTTAAAAGTGCATGGTAGCGATTGTTGATAGACGTTTAAAAGTCAAACATTTTAAAATGCCTCGTCCTTTAACATTAGTTGAAAAGGCACAAATAGTGGCAAAAATTGAAGAAGGGTGGTCAAGCACAATTTTATAGCAGAAATAAGAGCATAATCCTAGATATAAAAAGCGTTGGGAGCAAAAAGGGTCCTTGAAAAAAGAAAGGAGGGTTCTGGTCGTCTTAGAATTTCCAGTCCCGAAGAGGATGCTATGCTTCGAGAGCACTTAAGAGATCATCCCTTTGAAATTGCGAAGGAAGCTATAAATATCACATGATTTTCTGGCTCTTGACCTACCTCCAGTAGAAGAATTAATGGATCAGAATTAAAAAATCGCGTTGCGGTGAAAAAAAAAAATTAACAGAAGAACGAAGACAGTTGCGATTACTTTTTGCATTAAATTACATATATCGCGAACCTGAATATTGGAACAGGGTAGTTTTCACCGATGAAAAAACTTTCCAATCTACTTATAACGGACAAATTCGGGTGTATCGACCAGCAGTAAAAAACAAGATTTAAAGAGCGTTATACTAGCAACCTTGCTTTTAGATCTGGGCATTTTTCTATCAATATATGGGGTTGGATAAGTGCCCATGGGCTTGGTGTATGCTGGCGATTGGAGGAAAGATTTAATTCTGAAAATTATCTTAGTGTTCTGGAGCATATTGTGCTTCGATCTGTTAGGTCCATTTAACCCAATAATTCATTTATTTATTTTATCAATACGACAATAAAATTTTCCCGTGCACACTGCAAATGCTGTTTAGGGCTGATTTGAAATTTTTGTAAAAAAAAAACTATAACCGTAATTTTTTGCCTCAATTCTACTAAATTGTGCGAAATAATTCATAAATGCTGGGAATAGGACCTATTTATTACGAATTTGATTAACTCGATGCCTAATATATTAGCTCAAGTGATCGAGAAACAAGGTTCAATGACCAAATATTAATTTTTATACCTACTATCTCATTATTGTTCTTGTTTAATATAATATTCAATTTGTTCGCATTCTTATATTGTATATTAATATAAATATAAAATATTCAATTTTCAAATAATTTTAAAATTAATGCTTGTGCTTTTTCACAATACCGTGACATTTTTGAAATAATTTTGTTTGAAAATGTTACTGTCAAAAATGATAATAAAACTTTTTTGACTGGTAAAATTATAGGACATTCATTATTGACGCAAATTTACTATCTCGCCTAGTTCACGAATGTTAGAAAGATTAGCACTAGTCGTGACGTAACGGTCAGCGATCATTGAACAGACTTTACAAACGTATTTTTTCACCCATAAAATTTAACTTTTGTTTGCGCACGAAATAAGCTTTAGGGATCTTAAGGTGTATGTGGGTTTAGTGGGACTCCTATTTTTATCAGTATTGAAAAACAAAACAAAGCACACGAGTTACTACTTTTGGTACCACTGGACATGTTTCTTTTCACTATTTTTTTAGTTTCCGCTTTTTAAATTAAATCTCAAGACAACGAAAACAGCAAATAACTTTGCGATGTCAACAGTCAGTAAAGGCGGTAACCCGTTTGAAAAAACACTTATTTTTTAAACAATACTATGAAAAAATGTATAGTAAATATCATTATGTTACTGGTGAAAAAAGTAAATTTTTCTCACTAAATTCATAAATTTTAAACCTAATCCGCAATCAATAAAAATACAAATAAAGCTTAATAATATTCAGTTTATAATTATTATTGTTAATAAAAACAAAGTTGACAGTAATGCTTACATAAACAAAATAAACTATAATTAAATTAACAATTTTAATATGTATTTTCAAGGCATTGACCACAGGGAGTTGTTTTATATGAATTTATTAAACAAATATTACTTTTAAGTATTTGTAAATAAATACATTTACACCTACCTAGTTAATGGGCTTGGTGAAATTGTTCTCTATGCTTCAGAGTTACGTCCGTTCTGTTGTTATTATGAATATTTATAAAACGTGGCTGTAGTTATTATTTATACACAAAAAACGTTTTATAACACAAAAATCTTTCAAATATTTTTTTTTATTTAATTTTAATTAGGAGTTCAAAGCAATATTTTTTAAATTTTGCTTTTATACAGGGTGATTCAGGAGGAAATGTCAATATTTTAGGTATGCATTCGGGGACCCAAAATAAACATAAAAGGTTCTATAAACATGGATCCTATTCCCGGCCGTTACCAAAATACAGGGGTAAACAATATTCAAATTAGAATTTTTATTAAATTATTTATAACTAGTAGGCTAGGTTTTATAGTTTTCAAAAATGCCACCGTTTACTTCTAAATACAAGTCAGCTCTCTGATGATTAGTCCTGGTCGCTCTATGAATGGATGCTGGCACCGTGCGAGCAAAAATTACTTGCATCAAAGAGCGCCTTGCATCTAAGGACGTAATGCTTAGCCGTAGAGCTTAAGACCTGTTGGGTGTCAGTAACTACCTGAATTAAAAATCAATCAGTTATTCCGTCATCTTTGACAGTCGTTACAAATAATTTGATTCATCGCTAATTTTTCCATTTTCTTGAACAATTCACACAATGGGCTTAACGGAACAGCACAAAACATTCATGGTTGAAGCGTATTTTCGAAACGGGGTTAGAGTAAATGGTGAGTGGCAATACAATCCGGGTTTGTGCGTGGACGATTTTCACGAACATTTTCCTAACATTGCTTTTATTGCTGGAGATTTTTATCATTGCCTGAAAAGAACCGTGACTGTGTTTAGAGAAACAGGTTCTATACAACACAAAAAAGGAGCAGGAAGACCATGTGTAAGAACAGAATAACTTGTTGCAAACGTTCGTGAAATAATGCAAACTACGCTAACAAATTGTATAAGACGCCTGTCCCAAGAAGTGGGAAGATCTTATGGAACATGCAGGACTATTCTTAAGAAGCAGCTATTTTTAAAACACCCGTTGCAAATTTAGAACAATTACAAGAAAGGATTATCCAAGAATGTAGTAACATTTCTCTAGAGATGCTGGTCAACACTTTCGAAAATATGACTATAGACGTGTGAATTTATGCTTGGAGCATGGCGGTGGCCAATTTCAGCAATTTATGTAATTATTTTTCTTTTTCTTTCTATATATTCTTACTTTGTTAATTTTATAAACAACAAAAATAAATTTGTATTTGTCTACTTATTTTATTACTCATTAGTTTGGCATATCATGCCATAATATGAATTTGACAAAATTTTAACCTAGATTTGGTTAGATATATCGTCCCCATATCATTGTGATCTAAACCAAGCCCTACGTTTTTTAATCCAAGCCCTCTTTGATGCAAATAATTTTTGCTCGCACGGTACTAAAAGACGTAATGTCGATTTGATTGTCCTTAAGAAAACGAGCGTTAGCCAGCATTGCCATGTTTTGTAGATTCTGAAGCTATCGTGGAACTTGTTATTACTTAACTTACATGGTATCTTAGTATCTTAAATATATTATTCGTCAGTTTGTCATTATAAAGGGCTTTTGGTAGATGGTAGATTTATAGTAGATACATAGAAAGTAACGGAAAAATTAATTAATTAGTCGAAGAGAATGCAATTGCAATAAAATTATTTAAAACCTCGTCGTGACCAACTCCCGGTCAACTCGGACATGTTTATTACAACATTTTTTTATTGAAACCCCTTAACAATGAACAAGTTATTATTTAGTATAATTACATGATGTAAGAACTGTTGTAAGGTACACATTTTTATTAATAACCCGTTTTTTAGGTGCTGTTATGTATTTACGATTTTATTTTATGGCAAAACCTGACTTATTTTGCAGAAAAAACGGTTTCGAATTGCAGAAAAGGCAAGAAAAGTCTAAATAAAAAATTTGGTCTTAGGTCTTGGTCATAGGGTTTCTTGTTATATTTAAAATGAGAAATTTTTGAATTTGCTAAAAGCAGACACGATTGAATTGGAAAAAAAAAATTTTAACTTATAAATATTCAGTAGTAAACTACGTTTTCAAAAATACTTATTTTATAAAGTTACCTTATACAGGATCAAAAACAAATAAATGTTGCATCACATGCGACCAAATTGTAATAGCCCAATTTTGATTTTGTAAAAAACACACGTTTAATAGGGCGCTACTTTTAAGAAAATGTATTTGAAAAAACGCATTGTCAAAACTAAGAAGCTTTATGTAGGTTCCGTTGAGTCTTATTTTGCAAAAGTGGTGTAATTTACAAAATATGGGTAAAAAATCGAAATTATTTCATACAGCTGAATTTTTGCATGTGGGCTAGAAACTGCATTTAAAATAATTTTCGAATAACTTCTTTTGATACTTTCAGAAATAACCCCACTTTTGAATTATTTTCTGGAACAAAATTAAAATTTGACAGATAATGCGAATCACGTGACTACTATTTTTTTGCTTAATTTTCATCTCGATCAAAGCAGAACTTGATGCCAAAGTCAAATTTCGAATAAAGCTATTAATAAAAAAAAAACCATATGATGCGGACTTTACTGGTCACCCTGTATACAGTGTACATTTCTGCATACACATTTGACTTACTTCATAGTACTCGTTTCAAAATGCCTTGCTAATTCCGTAACAAATGAATATATATTTTTAGAAAAACAATGTTAAAATATACCTAATCATAAATCTATTAAATAACTTTTACGAAACAGTCGATTTAGATTTTCGGTGGACAACACGTTTAGGATATGGGTAAACGTATTTTAAACCATAAAAATTTATTAATATCGTTATTACGCTGGGAACTAAAAAGTGCATTATAAGATTGCGACTTGCAATCTTGTCAAGCAATTGTGACAGGATTGATCTGGTATATCACTAATTACTAGTTAATTATGTGGTAGCGTTCGGACTATAATAAACATTATTCGTTATCAATGGTAGCGTTTCTGACCGAGAATACCAGACCTGGTCCTCTCACATAAGGGTAGAATTACTAGTATAAATAACTAAGACAAATATATAGCAAGAGCACTCTTGGAGATGATGGAGTTCTTCATGATAACGTCAACGTCGTCTCGTTCTGTTAGTTGTATCTACTGTTAATACCAAACGACTTACCAATGTCGACCAAACAGCAATATCCAGGTGATGATGTTAACAATAACGCCGCAGCGACGCGTGTTTGGGGCGCGAGAGTGAACCGTTCAACCTTTGTTAATGAAACCCTTTATATTGATTGTTACAATAAAACAACACCCAGTTTAAACAACAACTTATAAATCTATTAACAACAATTATAAAGAAAGGTAGAAAGAAAAGTTACTGAACAAGAAAAAGAAAGACTGTAAAACTAATACAAAATATGTATTATGCTAACTAATAAAGAGAGATTGTTCTATTTAAATGCGTTTACTGTACGAATCCAAACATTACCCATTTAATGTTTAAAACCCTGCGAACAGATAAAATTACTATTTTTAAACCAATACAACCCTGTAATTTAATCACCCAAAGATGAATTTATAATCCCCGAAAACTGAAAAGTCTTATAAAAACACTAAAACCCTGAAACTTATAGGTAAAAACCACAATGATATTTAAAACCCACAATTTAACTTTACACTTTTAAGAAACAAAGGATTCACTACACAAGAGGTATATCAAAGAGAGAAATGAGTCCGAAACTATGTACTCTTAAAAACCCACCTAATTACACCCGAATAAAGCCTCTTTGGTACTTGGTCGCGAACCAGATAACAGAAACTTCGGAACTTAGTAAACCGAAACCGTTAAAAGAACTTTAGGAACTTAGTAAACCGAACACGACAATAGAAACTTAGGAACTGAATTGTGAAATTCCCCGATCAAGCATCTAACTTCTAAAAGACAACCCTTAAATTATGCTAATTCAAATATTTAGCTATTTGAACCTATAGAACGTACTAAAATCAGTCTCACCCCTCGGTACCACGTTTTACAGGATAAATAGTTTATTCTATGCAACCAATCAGAGGTCATTTCTCTCTAAGACTCTACCTTAGACCATAAAACAGGGTCGTCCCAATATATGATTGTAGACATTACCGCTAGGTGACTCTAGTTATACAACCTTGATATTTAATTAGAACTTTTTCTCTCTTTATGGACAGTTTACCTTAAAAATCATATCTATAGCTAAACAATACATTCCATACTTATAAAATAACCGAAAAAACGGTCTTACAAATAACATTCCTAAATAACCTTAAATTTAAAGTACAGCAATCAGATTTACTTAAAAAAAAACCTTTTTTAGCTGTTCCAGGGAAAATAAAAGAATAAATCTGATCCGACTTTTACATACATAGAATGGTCAAAATACAAATCCGCGTTGCTACCTATATTTTCCATTTTTTCCCTCAATACATGGTTCATTAGCTCATTATAATGGACCACCCACGAAAGTCCCTTTATTTATTATTCCCATCTGGGGTTAGATTTTAGTAAGTTTATCTTAAATTTGACAAAACGTGCTCTTCTATAGATTCTATTATTTATTTGAGTTTTTGCTAACAACCAGCTTTTAGGGTATAGAAAAATAAACTTTATGACTTAACAAATCTTTAGGATAACTTGGGCAATTTATTTGTTTAACAAAAACAGTTGGTATTAGTTTAAAATAGTTATACTACATTTGGGTTTTATTATCATATTTATGCTTGGAATAAAAGCTTTTAGAGCCCTTCTTTGAATTTTAAAATAGGAAACATATTGTTTTGCCTTAGAACGCACTTTAAATAAAAATAACTCAAAATAAAAACATAGATTTTTGCGTTCTATTACATTGCCCCCACCTTAGAATGAATCATATATTGAATTAAAAAAAAAATAGGAAAATAATATCTACGCCACTGGTTTGCATCTTGTACATTCGAAACTCAATACAAAATCTACTAATTTAAAAAATAAACCAAATCAAAATTACTATCAACAAAGCACTGATAACCATTCTGCTAAATGCAGTCTTTACGGGGCGATTCTTACACTTACCGACACGAACCCACAAATTTTTAGCACACACTCCTGTTCTTCCTCGATTTATTAGTTCCGATTCTGTCCAAATTCGTTACACTAAGTCTTTTCTAACTTTTCTAACTTCGCACTTCTGTTCTGTCTTGCCACGACAATTGGCTGGCTTACATGCCACTTCCTGGTCTGGGATGTTTTCGGTATCTCATTCCCAATGGTACAATGGGCTCCACCATCGCTCAATTCAGCTCTACATCTTCATTTGATGGGATTATCTCACCTCTAGTGAGTTGCCAATTCGTCTGATACAGGTTGGTATGGGCTAGGTTGTTTCATCAGCTTGCTTCCTTAACTATATAGTAGTTATTAACAGCTCAACAAATAACTAACTATGCAAGCTTATCCATCTTGAACAAAAAGCCTGATACCTCCTCCGCTGCAGAGTGTGCCATGCTGGAAATTCGTGCTGCGAGAATAAATTGGGCATATACTAGGAGTCGGCGTTGTCAATGCCTACTATCCTCCTGGTAACCTGGATAGTTACTGCTTCCTAGTGTCGGGCATAACAGTGTCTGTTGAACTCTATACATGTCTTCCTGCGTATATATTCCATTGGAACTTATTGGGGAAATGGAAAGTCCGCGCATTGAAATTCTGTCTTCCTCCTCATTGGCGTCTAATTCAAAGACATTAGTGGTCCCTCTCCACTCTTGGCTCACTTCCATCCAATAGTTAGCTGAGACTAGTGGTTGCCATTCCACTTCTGTTCCACGTTCCACCAATATATGTGTGATAGCGGTACGGAACAGATTTTAGTTTTGTATAGCACTTTACAGTGTAGAGTACTTCTCCCAATACTCCACTCACGTAACCTGAAGTCTGCTTTACAAGGTTTCGTACGACATCTGGCGATTGTTTGTCTAACGCTAATCTATTTTTAGGAATCTTTTCTTTCAGTTGGCATCTCTTCATGATGGACATAACCTCCTGGTACTGTACTACGATGGCTGTCCAATGTCCAATTACTTGTTCATCATTTACTTGGTACGTAAAGTCATGTTCCGGTACGTACTGTCTCTTCTGGTCTACTTCTATTCTTTGGTATGATCTCCATATAGCTTCTTGGGTCCTGGCAAGGCTTCTCGGATAATAGGGACACCTATTTTTAGCTCTCTGGTCTTGTCCGCGCAATCATACGCTATTGCCTTTGGTTAAAACATATGGGCTAAGGATTCTAATAAAAAGATTCGTGGCATCATAGTTACTTTCCTTCTAAAACATCAAGACATTACTTTTGCTCACAATGGATTATATACACAGTACAACATAAAAAAAAACCTAATAAAAAAAAACTTTTTATTTAACTTCTCTTACAAACTAGACTTATACTATGCCACACACTTAAGTAATAAAACCTTATAATATGTAGGTACATTGACTGTACGAGAAGTCAATAGGCTGTACTTTATCTTCTATATTACATTTTCCTGGCTGGGCTTGCTCTAAAAAAAAATTAATTAAAGTTATAAAACAATTTCCCCTTGAAACACGATCAACTATTAATTTCAATAAACTTCTTTAATCTTTCACTTACCCTTTTTCCAAACTAGTTTACGATTTTCTAATCGTTCCTTTAAAACTTCTTCCATTTTATCTTACCTAAGTATTTCTCACTCTATTCTCACGATTTTCAAACTGTTACCTAAAAATGTCTTACCATTTTTGTCTTACCCAAACCAAATTTACCATTTTCTATATCCTTCTTTTCTTTAACATTTCTTCTATTCCTATCTACAGTTCTTCTTGTAGAACACAAGGAATTTAGTAAGATATTCGATAAGGAATTCGATAAAAAATTCGACAAGGTGCTTTCGTGCTCGGCGCATGCTCTAAAAATCCGTAACAACTTTTACATTTCTACCCATAGGCCTATTTCTTCTTGTAAAAAGATATCTCGGTAACTGCGCAAAACTACACAAACTCTTGGTTTTCTTACGGAATCCTAAATTAGTGCTATGATCACTACCGAGTCTCCTGATGTTTTCCTGCTACGTTCACTGAAGAGCCTCCTAATATACTTACTACAGAACATTCTGATTTTTTCTGCTATGCTCGCTGTAGAGCTTCTTGATACTTTCCTGTTATGATACTTTCCTGATATGATACTTTCCTGATATGATACTTTACAGTTTCCCTGCTATTGTCTCCTTGTTGTGAATGCAACATCTCCTCCTGCTACTATCTTCTTAGGCTCGCTACAACTCCTCCTGCTACTACTCTCCTGCTACAACTTCTCCTGCTACTACTTCTTATTATGCACGCTATTGCTTCTCCTGCTACTGTTACCTTAGGCTCCTCCTGCTACTGTTACCTTATGCTCCTCCTGCTACTGTTACCTTAGGCTCCTCCTGCTACTATCTTCTTCCGGGATCTTGCAATTGGCTTCAAATTTATTCTATGCTCCCCGCGGAGCCCAACATCATTTACTTTTCCAACACAGAACTGTGGAGAGAATCTGTCCTATCCAAACTATCTACAACACCAATTTTAAGAGGGGTGGGGGGTTATTTATGGTCTGAGGTGAGGCAGTATATAGAAATCGGACAACAATTTTCTATTTTGTTTGTTTGTGGTTTTGAATGTTTACTATTTCAGTCGCCATACAAATGCCGACACATGTGTGATTTGTTGACTCGCAAATCATAGTACGGACGTCTTACGAAACTACGAAACTGCAGCCGTGAAAAACCGGTAATTCTAAGTCTTCATGCAGTCTTGTTGCTAGGGGTGATCAGTCCTTAGGGTTCGACTGTTGAAGTTTAATACTATTGTTAATCAGGTTGTTGTCCTTTTCTTCTGGTCTATTATTCATCTGGAAAAATCTTCTGTGCATCATCGGGACTCCATCCTTAAGATTTACAGCAAGATTTTTATTACTATTTATTGGTGAACCAACAGAACTAGACATGCATGCTTCATATTCAAGGTTAGGTACCATCTCCCCGGCACAACTTGAACAATGTATCTCTCTTACACGCTCCTATGCGCCCAGCACTCTCCTGAGCTATGTATCCCTTGTACACGCTCCGTGCTCCCTGGCTATCCACCAGTAAATTCAATTTTATTCTTCTCGCTTGTCGATCCCTTGAAATGTCTCGCCTGCACTTCTAAAGCATACAGATAACACTCGCCTATCTGTGTAAATACGCTAGTTCCATCGCATCGTTGATGTGATTTTCAACGAGATAGAGTCGTTCTGGATAACCATTTGCAATATCAAGTTATATCCACACAGCACCATTTTTTTTTTAGATTCTTCTAGTCTTCTATAGACTTAAATTGATCCATAAAGCTCATTTGATCTTCCATCTTTATGCATGACTCACTGATATGTTTTTGTAATATTTCTAAATGGGAGTCAGTCGTTTCATTGTCAACACCACAATTATCAAAAGTATTCATCAACTAAGTTTCGTAAATGGATCTGTGTTTTCTGGATATATCTTCTTTTCTCCGGGAATACTCAACTATCCGCCAATTTTTGACGTAAGACAGCACATTACCAATAACACCACTAAATTCACTCATTTTACAAAATTCCACAAAGCAACCTTTACCGAATATTCCTTAAAATAACCACCTTTAAAAAAAACAATAATAATAAAAAAAAAATCATACCTTACATGACTTAATCCGAATGTTAATTCATTGTTAAAGAAAAAATAGCATTTTACCGGAAAGGTGATTCTCGTACGCGTTAAATAATAAACCTTTTTTTTAATCGCAAACACCTTTCAAAATACCGATCGATCGTAAAACTATTATTATGCAAATGTAGTACCAGACCCCAGACTATCATATTTTGTGACGCGCCAGTTGAAAAGAATAGTTAACTAAACAATATCATCAATCGGTTATATCCGTAACCCCAAACAATAAAGATAGGGTAGGTA
Organism: Polydrusus pterygomalis; assembly: GCA_963969555.1. NCBI lineage: Eukaryota > Metazoa > Arthropoda > Insecta > Coleoptera > Curculionidae > Polydrusus > Polydrusus pterygomalis. The sequence goes on from OZ018383.1 coordinate 18,625,572, forward strand.
CCCTTTAATCATAAACACCTTGATGGGCTACTAAGTTCGCATAATAAAATACCTTGTGCAAATTCATTTTATTTAAATGAGGGTATAGAGTACTGATTCTCAAAATCTACTTTTAATGCAACTACAGTATAATGCAAATAAATATTTCCATGCCTCTTACCTTTGTACCACAAAGTTTTTATACCCTTTTCAAAAAAAAAAACGAAATCCAATAATCATATCAACAAAACCAAATTCCAATTAAACAACAAACAAAAACAATAACAATAACCTTATATGTTCAATGTACGTCCTGAAAGAAAAAAAAATACCTAAAAAGAAAAATGTACCTAAATAAAATACGCTGCACTGCGTTCATAATATTGAAAATTCGCTGCTATTCCGTCATCAATATCAGATCAGAACTGATTACAATCGGACCTGTAAACTTTTTATTATTGTATGTAAATTGTAATATCGCAATTTAAACGATGGACAGTCGTACCACCATAGTACTGGTCACTTTCCAAGAAACTGAAATAAAATCAATAAATTATTATCAAAAATCATAATGGAACGCTACTACTTTACACTGCTCAAAAGAACTTTTTCATTAACACACGGATGGTTCGTTTACGAGTTTATAACAGTTTGTAGCTTCCAGGTAACAAAATATGACGCTGAAATAGAAACAGATTAGTTTTTTAATTAAACAAAAATATATGTATACAACAAAATTTCAAAATTTAAATTATTATGGCCGGTTATTAGAAAAACATCGCTAACATTATTATATTAATTATAATATACCACAGAATGAAATAAATAAACGCAGCTGTTCTGAATAATATCAACCTCAATAAAAGCAGTTATACAGCTTCACTCAGTAAATACCTTTTCTTATATTTACCAGAATCGCAAAAGGGTTGAATTTAACTAACTAAACAATAAATAATTTCTACACCTCATTTAAACAAAAATACGATGACATATATTTGCACCATACATGTCAAAGGAGCACCAAAGTTCTATTAGTATTCAACTACTCCACAAACAGTCAAAAATATGTTGTGTTTTATCTTACTATACAAACCGAAAAACTTATACTCGTTGAATCTCTTATCTTTGTCATTACACGTCAAATTACGTATTCTTTTACATTTCACTTTTAATCCTTAATCGGTTATGCTCTAAAACCGCATATCGAGTAAACAATTATTACTTTAACACAACACATTATGACCCAATTTAGTAAACATGCAATCCTTCTTCCTGTTGGATTCTTGCTGCTGTGCCCTTACTATTTCCTGAAAATCCCTATCTCTACATCTCACATTAACCCGCTAAAATCGAGATTAAGAACACTTTAATTATTGAGAAAGTTAATCTTTAACTTTTCCTAGACTGTAAATTTTAAACTATATACTTTAAAAAAAATTACGCGCTTTACTTTTACCTAATGATCAGTAATTTCCGTTAATTTACTAATATTGCGGTAACATACCATTTCTGCGACAACCGAAAAACAAAATAATCCCAAGAAAAGCAATTTACTGTTACAGATATATTTTATTCCAGTGAATAAAATAAATGTAAGAAAAAGTTACGTTTTACAAAAATGTATTACATACTCGATACATGACTGATTGATTAAAATTAGAACATATCGACGATGAAATACGCTAAAATTCACGGTTTATACGATTTTATTGTTACTTTTAATCAATTAAATACAATTATTACTTAAACAAACAGATCAAAGATTAATACATACCACAAAATAAATAAATTTCTTTCAAAATTCATTCATATTCCAATATGTAGGTCCATTTTTAGCTAATATGTTCCAATTACCACAATCAACTCGATATTTAAAACAATACTATATTTTTTTGACTCAAAAGTAATTACTTTTCTAGGTAAAATTTACTTTATTTACCTACTATCCGACAAATATTCCGTCAAACAAAGAAAACAAGAAAAACTGAATGAACAGAGAATGGGTTCTCTGGTTTTTGACAAAGAATTATTACGCGTTTTATGATCATCGTTATTTAGGGTTATTAAAACCGTTTAAGCTGGCGTAAGGTTCTCTATATCTTTGTTGCTCAACTTACATCATTTACAATCATATCATTACATACAACATATAACAAAAACATTGTTACATTATCCTTTTGACAACAAAAAAAAACTATCCAAAAAGAATACACAGTGTACAGGTATTAACTATTTTTTTATGAAAAAACATTGAAATTTTTCAAAAAGAAAATCGATACGCTGACATCAAGCAAAAGAGAAAAGTAGTGGTCACTTTTTATGTGAAAAAAAAAAACATTTTAATTTAGCAAAAGAAATTCCCTAGTTGACCAACAATTTTTTTATCAAAGATTGTAAGCTAGCAAAAAGACATTCACTAAGCTGCCACCAATTTTATGTGACAGGATTGATCTGGTATATCACTAATTACTAGTTAATTATGTGGTAGCGTTCGGACTATAATAAACATTATTCGTTATCAATGGTAGCGTTTCTGACCGAGAATACCAGACCTGGTCCTCTCACATAAGGGTAGAATTACTAGTATAAATAACTAAGACAAATATATAGCAAGAGCACTCTTGGAGATGATGGAGTTCTTCATGATAACGTCAACGTCGTCTCGTTCTGTTAGTTGTATCTACTGTTAATACCAAACGACTTACCAATGTCGACCAAACAGCAATATCCAGGTGATGATGTTAACAATAACGCCGCAGCGACGCGTGTTTGGGGCGCGAGAGTGAACCGTTCAACCTTTGTTAATGAAACCCTTTATATTGATTGTTACAATAAAACAACACCCAGTTTAAACAACAACTTATAAATCTATTAACAACAATTATAAAGAAAGGTAGAAAGAAAAGTTACTGAACAAGAAAAAGAAAGACTGTAAAACTAATACAAAATATGTATTATGCTAACTAATAAAGAGAGATTGTTCTATTTAAATGCGTTTACTGTACGAATCCAAACATTACCCATTTAATGTTTAAAACCCTGCGAACAGATAAAATTACTATTTTTAAACCAATACAACCCTGTAATTTAATCACCCAAAGATGAATTTATAATCCCCGAAAACTGAAAAGTCTTATAAAAACACTAAAACCCTGAAACTTATAGGTAAAAACCACAATGATATTTAAAACCCACAATTTAACTTTACACTTTTAAGAAACAAAGGATTCACTACACAAGAGGTATATCAAAGAGAGAAATGAGTCCGAAACTATGTACTCTTAAAAACCCACCTAATTACACCCGAATAAAGCCTCTTTGGTACTTGGTCGCGAACCAGATAACAGAAACTTCGGAACTTAGTAAACCGAAACCGTTAAAAGAACTTTAGGAACTTAGTAAACCGAACACGACAATAGAAACTTAGGAACTGAATTGTGAAATTCCCCGATCAAGCATCTAACTTCTAAAAGACAACCCTTAAATTATGCTAATTCAAATATTTAGCTATTTGAACCTATAGAACGTACTAAAATCAGTCTCACCCCTCGGTACCACGTTTTACAGGATAAATAGTTTATTCTATGCAACCAATCAGAGGTCATTTCTCTCTAAGACTCTACCTTAGACCATAAAACAGGGTCGTCCCAATATATGATTGTAGACATTACCGCTAGGTGACTCTAGTTATACAACCTTGATATTTAATTAGAACTTTTTCTCTCTTTATGGACAGTTTACCTTAAAAATCATATCTATAGCTAAACAATACATTCCATACTTATAAAATAACCGAAAAAACGGTCTTACAAATAACATTCCTAAATAACCTTAAATTTAAAGTACAGCAATCAGATTTACTTAAAAAAAAACCTTTTTTAGCTGTTCCAGGGAAAATAAAAGAATAAATCTGATCCGACTTTTACATACATAGAATGGTCAAAATACAAATCCGCGTTGCTACCTATATTTTCCATTTTTTCCCTCAATACATGGTTCATTAGCTCATTATAATGGACCACCCACGAAAGTCCCTTTATTTATTATTCCCATCTGGGGTTAGATTTTAGTAAGTTTATCTTAAATTTGACAAAACGTGCTCTTCTATAGATTCTATTATTTATTTGAGTTTTTGCTAACAACCAGCTTTTAGGGTATAGAAAAATAAACTTTATGACTTAACAAATCTTTAGGATAACTTGGGCAATTTATTTGTTTAACAAAAACAGTTGGTATTAGTTTAAAATAGTTATACTACATTTGGGTTTTATTATCATATTTATGCTTGGAATAAAAGCTTTTAGAGCCCTTCTTTGAATTTTAAAATAGGAAACATATTGTTTTGCCTTAGAACGCACTTTAAATAAAAATAACTCAAAATAAAAACATAGATTTTTGCGTTCTATTACACAATTAGGGTAAAATAAGGCAATGTAAACATTAATGTAAAGTGTGTGAGTAAAACTTCCTTGTTGCAAATAACTACTGCTTTATCTTCTAAACATTTTTATGGCTTTTCTTAAAGTCTTAAACGGATTGCGCGCATTCTAGTGGGTGCCAGCGTTGATCTGTTTCTAGTCTGCAAAATGGCAGATGTTCCGGTGAAAACGCAAATAGCGTTCCCTATACTGGATTGTGATGCACTTCGTGGTTTATTTAGTTGTCTACCTTTCAATATTACCAGTGTAACTGCCTTTTATATTGGAGTTAATTCCGCCGGGATGGCGCTACGGTATATTGATGGCCGCTTTGCTTTTGCAAAGAGTATTTTAATACATCTTACCGCTGTTGTCGGGATTGCTTGGGTTATGGCTGCCCGTAGAGTCCTAACAAGGACGAAACGGCCGTCGAGGTCTATCCGCCCCAGGGTATCCATTGTGCTTGGATCCCTGTGTATCCTAACATAGTATAAAACAAAGTCGCTATCGCCCGTCTGTCCCTATATCCGCTTAAATCTTTAAAACTACGCAACGGATTTTGAAGCGGTTTTTTTTAATAGATATAGTGATTCAAGAGGAAGGTTTTTATGTGTAATTAGCGACCCGCCCCGGCTTCGCACGGGTGCAATTTCAGAAAGTGGCATGCCGGGTACTAATATATCGGGTTTGTTCGGGTTTGTATTTATACCAGCGGGTTGCAACGCATGCCGGGTATACGCTAGTTCCAATATAAAAAACAGTTACACACTTGTCTGTTAAATTAAATATTGGCTTTATTTAGGGGCAAAAGTATTTTCTTGAAATAGTTCATGGTATAATTCTAGGTGTTTCACGAAAACCCACGACTCTATCAAGTTGTCAGAACAAAGCTACCCGATCGCGATGCTACACCAACGTTCTATACTTTACCCTCGGTACCGCCTTGCAATATTCATTAGCTCATTCTCAAACTATAACATTCGTGGTTTAATTAACTTTTACTTTAGCTATACTTATTTAGGTTTGTTACATTTTATAAAACACGATGTTAGCCCATATTACTTTTTTAACACATCATAAAGAAACTGATCAGATTTTAGATTTTTATGTTGAATACCGCCCACTTAATCTAGAATCGCTCGGACCCGTCAAATTAATTTTTTTGGGGCGCATTTTTTTTTTGGAAAAGATAGACAGGATGGGGTCATAAAAATGTTCATCACATAGATATTGCTTATTTTTAATATGAAATTCGCTTCTTAAGCGTATCTATCGAGTTGGGTTTAGATTTGTAAACTAAATTTTCGACGTAGACCCACAAAAGTCCAGGGGGTTAAGATCGGGCGATTTGGGTGGCCACTCTATTGACCCCTGTCTACCTATAACCGCCGAGAAAAAAAATGTATTTAAGTAGGTACTCCCTTGTCTTATATAAGCAGCGTAATGTTGAAACCATAAGGTTAAACTTGGTAAAGCAGGATTATTATCATCTGGAAGTTGAATGACAAGATCTGGAACTAGATCATTTCAAAGGAAATTTACATATCTTTCTCCAGTAAGGCTTCCATCAAATAAAAATGGCCGACTACCCTATTTTCAAGAATTCCCGCTCAGACATTAACCTTTCATTATACCAAATATGATTTTCTAGGAACCAATGAGGATTTTCCTGTGCCCAGTATCTGTAGTTTTGTCTATATTAACCTGAATATTTAGAAACAGCTAGAAGTTATTAATGCCTCGTATATATAACCCCTTCCCAGTTTGAAAACGCAGGCAATTCTAAACTCACATTAAATTTGAATAAGGTGTATGGCCGAAGTTGGTAAGAGAATTTCAGAATCTCCGTAGCACAATTGGTAGAGAGTTTGACTGGTAATCGAGCAGTTCTGGGTTTGATTCTCAGCGGAGCCATAAAACCTTTTTAATTTAAAAAAACGTTGCTAGCCGATACACATTTTTCAGTTATTACAAATACCGTGCGAGCAAAAAGTATTTGCATCAAAGAGGGCCTTGCATCTAAGGACGTAATGCTTAGCCGTAGCGCTTAATACCTGTTGGGTGTCAGTAACTACCTGAATTAACAATCAATCAGTTATTCCGCCATCTTTGACAGTCGTTACAAGTGATTTGATTCATCGCTAATTTTGCCAATTTATTGAACAATTCACACGATGTGGCAATACAATCCGGGTTTGTGCATGGACGATTTTCACGAACATTTTCCTAACGTTGCTTTTATTGTTGGGGATTTTTATCATTGCCTGAAAAGAACCGTGGCTGTATTTGGGGAAACAGGTTCTATGCAAGACAAAAAAGGAGCAGGAAGACCATCTGTAAGAACAGAAAAACTTGTTGCAAACGTTCGTGAAGTAATGCAAAATACGCCAACAAATTGTATAAGACGCCTGTCCCAAGAAGTGGGACATGCTGACATGCAGGACTATTCTTAAGAAGCAGCTAAATTTATTTCCTTATAAAGTGCAAGTAATCCAAGAAATACAAGCAGAAGATTTTGAAAGACGCCGGATTACTCTCAATGGTTTACCCAAAATTTATTGGAAAGAAATGATTTATTTGACCTGACATTTTTTTCGGATGAAGCCTGGTTCCACCTCTCCGGTTATGTAAATTCTCAGAATACACGCATGTGGAGTAGTGAAAATCTCCATTTTTTATAGAGTCCACATTGCACCCTCAAAAAATTGGTATCTGGTTAGCTGTTACGGTGCAACCGCCCATACGGCCGCCGAAACTATTAATAACATATCGCTTTCCGCGATAACTTACTTAGGCAATTTTTTCGACGACTGAGTGATCAGTTTTCGATCAGACATTGAATTCCTACCTAGATCACCTTGTTTAACGGTTATGGATTACTTCGTTTTTCCTCATTTAAAGAACACTATTTTTAAAACATCAGTTGCAAATTTAGAACAATTACAAGAAAGGATTATCCAAGAATGTGGTAACATTTCTCCAGAGATGCTGGTCAACACTTTCGAAAATATGAAGAGACGTGTGAATTTATGCTTGGAGCATAGCGGTGGCCAATTTTAGCAATTTATGTAATTATTTTTCTTTTTCTTTCTGTATATTCTTACTTTGTTAATTTTGTAAACAACAAAAATAAATTTGTATTTGTCTACTTATTTTATTACTCATTAGTTTGGCATAACATGTCATAATATGAATTTGACAAAATTTTAACCCAGATTTGGTTAGATATATCGTCCCCATATCATTTTGATCTAAACCAAGCCCTACGTTTTTAATCCAAGCCCTCTTTGATGCAAATAATTTTTGCTCGCACGGTAGCATATGGTATTTGGTAATAGTTAGATACCTATAACCAAGTATGTTACAGCAGACGACATCGTATATAATGCGATAAAATAGCGAATCTACTGATTTTTACTATATCAAAATAGCACTCGTCGCCTTGTGTATACAAAACATCTTTTACAATATCGCCTGTGACGCATGGAAGTATTTATATTTTAATTTACTGTAACATTCGTTTATTATTATTTTTAATGGAAAATTAATAACAGTAAGCTATCATTTAATTTAATAAAGTCAAGAGCAAGTAATTTAAATAAAAAAAATATATGCATTGCTTTAAAAAATTACCATTAAAACACTTTATGCAATCAAATTTTGCTTACATTGTCTTCAGTGATTTAATTTGCCTTATAAGGGTTTCTAACGATATGTATACAGTATACAGGGTCTCGTAAACCATATAGAGAATACAGATGCTTAAATTTAAAAAATTGCTCGATAATAATAATAATAATAATAATAATAATAATAATAATAATAATAATAATAATAATAATAATAATAATAATAATAATAATAATAATAATAATAATAGTAATAATAATAATAATAATAATAATAATAATAATAATAATAATAATAATAATAATAATAATAATGCTTTTATTTCCACATTACAAAGGTTTAGATATTAACATTTATTATATTGTGTTAAGTGTAATGTAAAAAAAGGCGAAGTTCAGTAATAGACCGTCCCTTCAGGCTAGCCTATTCTGCTCTACTCAACCCTATCGCATATTTGGGCAAAACCAAATTTTTTCTGTCTCTATTTGAGAAGATATGCCAAAATAAAGTTTACATTCTTGTTACCACTTTTACCAGTTAGTATAATTAGATTTTCAATTCGACATTTCGTTTTTTCACAACCTTCATCAACTTTGTTTTTTAAATAGTCCGAAAACGTTATTTTATTTTTTTCCAATTCCTCTCCCCATTTTAAATTCAGCAGCGTATCACACTTAATATTAGTAACACGTTTCGGAGGCAAAACATCATCATCAGTAAGAATAAGTGCAAATTCATTTTGTATAAAGTTTTAGAGAAATAATTTAGTTCTATTTGGATTTGGAAAACAATGATTTTTAATTTCCTCTCAACAGTTTATGTATTTATAGTTATAAGATTGTTGGAGGCGCGGGTATGCTTTATAAGTGTCCAACATCGTTACTAGATGGCGCTTAGGGCTTAATCTTTTCGACGATCCTCGCCTCAAATTGTTCATAGTTTAAACTTTATGTTATCTTTCTTTCGCAGGATTTTAACCTCACCGCCTTTTTTAAATCAACCGGTTTTGAGATAAATAAAAAATATACAAAAAAAAAAGTACTTTCTCGAATTAAAACGTTTGGTACACGCCACCGTGTTATTTAAAATATAGACTAATAGACATAAATTTGTAGATAATTTTATTGGCTTTAATTTTAATGTCAATTTTTTTTTTTTAATTAACCATATTCGAGATAATAGGCAAAAACTAATAAAATGTACCTTTAGGGGTGGTTTTGGGGTGGTTTGCACCCTCGGAGGAGTGGGGACTTTTTGTATGTTAATCGGGGCGACTAAAGCTAGACATTAACGCAAAAATCAGCTTTAGGTTATATATTGTTCCACGAGCGACCTTAAATGCAATGTAGTAGCCATGGTATCTGCGCATATATGCATCTGGGGATGGATCTGACAATATGAATAGTGGGAAAAGCCGCTTTTTACTTTAGTCTTTAAATAAATTGAAAAAAAAATTAAATCAAAATCACGAGAATTCGATTTTGCCCAAATACCTTTGAAACGATTCGGAATTTTTTTTATTTGAAAATAACATTGCAGAATTTAGTAAGGCGCAACTTTTTTCTTATTTAACCGTCTCTGTATCTTCCATGGTTTACGAGATCCCTGTAGCGTGCATTCTAATCCGATACACCCTGTATATACTTACGATCAATTGCATTTGTAGATAATGACATAGATCTATCTATTTGGCTTTATACGGTGTTAATATTAAATTATATTGGCCAAGCTTATCATGGATCTATCAACGTAAAAAATGTGATAAATGGCCGATAATTATGACTGCAAATTATTTATTAGCCAGTACTTAAAATAATATATAATTGCTTTTAAAATTTTCGGTTGGAAATGTTTTGTTCTCCTTGCAAGGCGTATTAGTAAACGGCGGATTATATGCACTTAAATTCAGCCAAAATAGGCGCATATACAGTGACCGGCAGAAAGTACGCACCAAAGGGGATTTTTCTTTTATTTCAAAATTTACCAAATTTTTTTGTCGGTGGAAAAGTTCTGCATATCCCTAAACAAAAAAGAGCATAGACAAAACTAGTAAATATTGCGCCATATACGAGGGAGAGGTGAAAACGTTAAATCCACTCAAGAAAAAATTGCCCTTATTTTTCACTGTGAAAAATTTTTTTATTAGAAAATGTTGTTTGCACTTAAAAGTTATCCATAAATACCGAATTTCAGCTCGGTAGCACAAATATAAAATTTTTCATGGCAACTAGATTTAAATGAAAACGAATTTTATTGTAAGGGTTTAAACTTTAATTCATGAACCAATGGGTATAAGAGTTTTTGAAAAATTGGGAACGGCAAAATATTGTTAAATGTATGAAGTAAACCCCCATTTGTTTCGCATAAAGTTATTCCGCTTATCCATAGAATAATGTACGGTGTGCACCAGCAAAGTTAGATTATTTTTGACGCTATTTTATTAAACGTCCAGTTCTCGCGTATTTAAACAAATTTAAGTAAGTGATGAGTCTAATTGCCCAAGAGCTGTTAAAAAATTTAATTTATAGGTTGCATAGCATCTATCGATTCGTTATACGAGGGGGCGTCAAAAAAAGTGTTTTAAAAAGTAAAAACACTTTTTTGTGCTACCGAGCTGATATTTGATATTTATGGATAACTTTTAAGTGCAAACAACATTTTCTAATAAAAAAAAAAATTTACAGTAAAAAATAAGGGCACTTTATTCTTGGGCGAATTTAACGTTTTCACCTCTCCCTCGTATACAACACAATATTTACTAGTTTTGTCTATGCTCTTTTTTGTTTAAGAACATGCAGAATTTTTCCACCGCCAAAAAAATTTGGTAAGTTTTGAAATTTAAAAAATTCCCATTTGGTGCGTACTTTCTGCCGGTCACTGTATATGCCTTGTTTGTCTTTAAAATATGCAGATATTTGCATTTTTTACCAAATATGCATACTATGCAATATTTCTTCATTTATTATAGTAAAATGAGATCAAGAAACACATTGGGTTTTAAAGAATAAATTTATTTAAAGAAAAAACAAAGAAAAATAAAAGTAAACAATTTTTTAACCTAAAATTGTTTGACAGGTATTTTTTACTAAATATTTTTTAAATTCTCAACAAAAAAGGATTGTCTTCTATTAGTAAAAATATGTTTATACAAAGAGAAGCTTCTTTCAACATCTACTGATGTAATCGGACAATACTGCAAGTTAGGTAGCAAAATATAAGGCCAAGATACAACTTCGTTAGATGACTTACCCTCATAAATGCTTAAATCTTTCGACAAACTAAAACAAAAGTATGTATTACAAATCGATATAAATAAAATAAAAATAACAGTTTTTAAGCAGGTAATAATAACGCATTATTAAGTGACAATAAACAACCCCTAACAATATACTTGCAAACCGCGGAAACCCCCAATAAATACCTTGTGTATAACCAAAATGTAAATATAATTACTATAATCTTTAGAGTACTTTTGGATCTCCTGGCAAGAGAATCACAGGCGCAACAACAACAACATCAATTTGTAATCTTAGTGTTATTTTTATTATACACACTTACCTGTGATATAGCCATATGCTAAATAAATAAATAATCTTCAAATTGGAAAATCCCTGAATTAAGTACCGAACTGGACAATAAACCTTTAACGTTTTAAATTTTTTGATAAAGCCGAAAACATAAAAATATGCTCTTAAAATGATAATTTATGAAAATTATGCATTTTATTATAAAATTCACAAAATATGAAAAAAAATGCATATATATGCATTGTGCATATATTCCGCCCTTTACATATTAGGTACGCGTGCTGTAAATTATCCAAATAAAGTTGTATAATAATTACAATCATACTAATAGAGTAGTTTTTAACACATAGTACCATTAGTTTTTTTATGATCTAAAAAAATTTAATTTACCAGACACATTTAGCAAACTTTAACAATTAATTTAAAATGTAAAAAACTACTTTCTGAACTCAAAACCCCGGTAAAAGTTAAAACGGAAAGATTAATAGTATCTTCTTATTATAGTGGGATGTAACAAATATGTTTTTTTGCCTAAAGAGTTTTGATTATTTTGTAATCATTAATAATGAAGACATAAGAAAGTAGATAGCCACCGCATGGAGATGTAACTATATTTTTTAAATAGTTTGACCCCATATACATAATATTATTATGATGGATTTTTGCAGGAAAAAGTTGGGTTTGGCTATTTGAATTTTAAATAATAAAAGAAATAATCGTGTTGTTCTGCATTTTTAGGTATAGTAATTTGTTGTAATATTATCGGGAAAAACAGACGGTACTCACAGCGTAAAGCCAACACATCCTAAGGTGAACCGGGTCTCCGGTTCCGTCTAGCCGGTCGCGAGCTATAAGATTCACTTAATGCGTGCGCAAATAAAAGTTACATTTTTTGGGTAAAAAAATACTCTTTTACGCACGCCTCACTTCACTTGTCATATTTCTAGACTTCCATTAACGATGCGCACGCTCGCAACCCTCTTTTTATGAATATGTCCTTTAGCGACATCATCTAAATACACTCCAGAACCGGCACGTCGCCATTTTTGTTGTTGTTCTTACTTTTCTCTGTGGATTTTTTGTTATGTGTGAAGTTGGAAACGTTTATGGAGCAACGAATTTTTTTGGGCTACGTGTGAATTATGCCTGTAGCGTTTGTAATCAAATTTTAATTTTTAATTAATTAAAAAAATTTAGGAAAGAAAGAAAAAACTAAAAGTCTTCCTCCACAAAATTTAATAGAATATAGAAATTCTTTAGGGGTCTCTACATGTTTCGAGCGTAGAAACGTTCATCATCAGGAGACAAAAAATTTATTTAATGCTGATGGTTTTAGCAGAAGAGAAAATGGTATAAAACCTTAATGGAGCTTTTATGGCATTGAAAAATTGAAATGTAGAAGTGACATAATACACTGCGCGCCATATTTAACGCATAACGAAAAAATTGTCACAATTTTGATGTTATATATTTTCCAAATTTGTGGTTCGTTTTTAATAATTTTTTTTTCTAATTGTAGGTTTTTTCCTTAAGCATATCACTGCCTTTGTTGTTTTGCTTAAAAAAGTAACTTTGGTATTATACCGGGTGTTATAAAACTGTTATATTTTTTTTACGGAAATTCAAAACACCCTGTGGATTTACTAGCCTTTGCAAGTTATCGCAATTACAGCCAAATGAAATCCCATGTTTCCTTTACATTTTCTTTTTTGATTCATTGGTTTATCTCTGCTTTTTCATGAAATATTCAATTTTTAGTTCAACGTGATTTTTATAAAAAAATGTTTAGTTAAAAAATACAAAATAAACGAAATGCTTTGATTAATGCAACAGCAAGAAAAAACAAATTATAAAGTAAATAAAGAATCAATATCTGGTATTAATTAATGTTATTGAATCCACAAAACAGGGCAAAAAAATACAGGGAAAAAAATTGTAATTTCAAAAAAATTAAATATGAATAATTAGTAGCGAGTATTGCCTCCCCTTGCTCTAATGACTACTTCGCATCTTCTTGGCATACTTAAAATCAGATTTCTGATTTCATCTTGATTAATCTGATTCCATATTTCCATAAGCCTCAATGACAGATCAAGGAGGAGGAAGCATGGCTCTAAGATGTCGTCCCATGTTATTCCATAAATGCTCAATAGGATTAATGTCAGGGCTTCTTGCTGGCCAAGGCAAAGTTAAAATTTCGGTTTCTTGGAGATAATTTTGCACCACTCTTTTTAATTTTTTTGAATACTTTTAGAAATTATAATTTTTTTCCCTGTATTTTTTTGCCGTTTTGTGGATTCAATAAAATTAATTAATTAATTACTACCAGATATTGATTCTTTATTTACTTTATAATTTGTTTGTTTTCTGTTGCATTAATCAACGCATTTCGTTTATTTTGTATTTTTTAACCAAATATTTTTTATGAAAATCCCGTTGAAGTAAAAATTGAATATTTCATGAAAAAACAGAGATAAACCAATGAATCAAAAAAGAAAATATAAAGGAAACATGGGACTTTTATTTGGCTGTAATTGCGATAACTTGCAATGGCTAGTAAATCCCACAGGGTGTTTTGAATTTCCGTAAAAAAAACATAACGGTTTTATAACACCCGGTATAATACCAAAGTTACTTTTTTAAGCAAAACAAAAAAGGCAGTGATATACTTAAGGAAAAAATCTGCAATTAGAAAAAAAAATCATTAAAAACGAGCCACAAATTTGGAAAATATATAACATCAAAATTGAGGCAATTTTTTCGTTATGCGTTAAATATGGCGCGCAGTTGAGGAGAGTTAAAACATGCTGAGCATGTGAAGAAAGTTAGTACAGTAAGTCTAAACAACCAAATAAAATGAGGAAGAAGAAAAAGGCCTTCTAAAGAGAAGGTGTCGAGGATTTTTTAACTTTTTATAAAAAAAATTATATGTAAAATTATTGATATGTCTGTAATACAGTATAAAGATAAGAATTGTCATTTGTAGAAGTCATAATGTCGAAATTGTTGAAGAATGGTTTTTGGGGTACTGGGGGTTAAGCCCAGTTTGCCCATGTATAGGACACACTGTATTAATATTTTTTTTTATAGAAAATACCATAACTTAAAATGTTATTATTCTTGTCCAAGCATTTATTTATTCCAAGTTACAAACTCACACGATATATTATTTAATCAATGTGTTCAATCATAAGGAACAAACTCAGCGGTATCTTAAAAAATAAAAGATTTCCATTAATTTAGGGAAAATTTGTATCCGTAAAAAGTAACTTTGACACACTTATTTATAAACAAATTAAAATATCATGGTATCAATATAATTCCATTCCTATCGGTTGAGCGAGTTCATGGTTCCTGTGACAATGATTATGACTATTATATTTTTATTTATTTCAAGCTATATTTTTTCCTATGAAGTTTTTTTAGTGTCTGTATTGAAAAATGTTTAAGGTTGTGCAGACAAAGTTTTTTAAATTTGAAAAAATGTTATGCCTCCGTCGGGATTCGAACCCGGAACCTCTCAATTACCAATCGAACGCTCCGCTATTTGTGGTACGGAAGCTCTGAAATTCTCTGAGGTAGATATCACTGTTGGGAGGTCTCATCGAACCCTGCAGATGTCGCTATATATATCGGCGAGACATGGATAAAAGATAAAAAGGGATTTTAATGATCCAGTGGTCGTGAGCGAGTTCCTCACCCCTAATAATCCCTCCCCCAGTTTGAAATCGCTAGAGATTGCAAACTGTATACAACTAACCTAAAAATTAATAAAGTTATATTTTATATTTATAGCCAGAGAAATTTAAAGCTTCTGCACGCAATATTAATTTACGTTACATGTTCGTAAAATACTTTTTTGGAAGAATAGACAAGCATCCAGGACTTTGCATATCCAAAAACACTATTTTCTCCACAATCGTCCGAAAAGTACCCACATTTTGGACGCTGTAGTATTTCCTGGACTAGGCCGGAGTGCCATGTTCCAAGCATAAATTCACACGTCTCTTCATATTTTCGAAAGTGTTGACCAGCATCTCTCGAGAAATGTTACCACATTCTTGGATAATCCTTTCTTGTAATTGTTCTAAACTTGCAACTGGTGTTTTAAAAATAGTGTTCTTTAAATGAGGAAAAACGAAGTAATCCATAACCGTTAAACAAGGTGATCTAGGTGGGAATTCAATGTCTGATCGAAAACTGATCAATCTGTCGTCAAAAAAATTGCGTAAGTAGTTAATAGTTTCGGCGGCTGTATGGGCGGTTGCACCGTCCTGTTGAAAATACCCAAAACGTAGTTCGTCGTCAAGTAATAATTGCTCCACAATTGGATTCAAAATATTGTCTCTATACCGCTGTGCTGTAACTGTGTCATGGAAAAAAATAGGACCAACAATTCTACTTCGGAAAACAGCTAACCAGACACCAATTTTTTGAGGGTGCAATGTGAACCTTACAAAAAAATGGGGATTTTCACTACTCCACATGCATGTATTCTGAGAATTCACATAGCAGTAGAGGTGGAACCAGGCTTCATCCGAAAAAAATTTCAGGTCTGATAAATCATTTCTTTCCAATAAATTTTGGGTAAACCATTGAGAGTAATTCCTGCGTCTTTTAAAATCTGCGGCTTATATTTCTTGGAATACTTGCACTTTATAAGGAAACAAATTTAGCTGCTTCTTAAGAATAGTCCTGCATGTTTCATAAGATCTTCCCACTTTTTGAGACAGGCATCTTATACAATTTGTTGGCGCATTTTGCATTATTTCACGAACGTTTGCAACAAGTTCTTCTGTTCTTACAGATGGTATTCCTGCTCCTTTTTTGTGTTGTATAGAACCTGTTTCCCTAAACACAGCCACGGTTCTTTTCAGGCAATAATAAAAATCCCCTGCAATAAAAGCAACGTTAGGAAAATGTTCGTTAAAATCGTCCATGCACACACCCGGATTGTATTGCCACTCACCATTTACTCTAACCCCGTTTCGAAAATTACGCTT
Organism: Polydrusus pterygomalis; assembly: GCA_963969555.1. Classification (NCBI taxonomy): domain Eukaryota; kingdom Metazoa; phylum Arthropoda; class Insecta; order Coleoptera; family Curculionidae; genus Polydrusus; species Polydrusus pterygomalis. Next base: position 18,642,129 of record OZ018383.1, read on the forward strand.
CAACCATGAATGTTTTGTGCTGTTCCGTAAAGCCCATTGTGTGAACTTTTCGAGAAATTGGAAAAATTAGCGATGAATCAAATTACTTGTAACGACTGTCAAAGATGACGGAATAACTGAATAACTGCAAGCCATAGTAATTTACGTAACAAGAAAATACTGATTTTTTGAAAGAATAGACAAGAATCCAGGACTTTGCATATCCAAAAACACTATTTTCTCCACAATCGTCCGGAAAGTACACACTTTTTGGACGCTGTAGTATTTCCTGGACTAGACCGGAAAGGTGATACCTTCCCAAGGAAAGAGCGTCCTAGATTAGGGTAGTTTTCTCAAAAAAGTAGACAAAATGAACTCTTTCATTATAGGTGATCTAACAAACAAAATACAGCAGTACATCAGTATATTAAAATATCTGGAAATGGTCCTAATATAGAATGCATTCAATGTTTGGCAGGTTTATGTATTCCATATTAGGACCTAACCTCAAATTTACTCGAACCTTGGTCAGAATTTATTTTAACCGTACAGTAGGACACATGTGTTTTATAATATCCATCAAAACAAGAAAGATATGCGAAAAATAAAATATGGTTTTCAGATAAGTGCCCTCTGTTGGTATAGTAGAGCAACATTTTCATAACAGAACTATAAAAATCGCCGGCTTAAGTATCTGTGCCAAACATCGAAACATCAATTTGATTGGTAAAGAAATAATTGCCGTATGTTCAAAATAAGAAAAAATATTTAGCTTTACAAAATGGAAAATGATATTGAGGTTTTTTGTTAAATTACCTTTATTTTGCCGCGTAGAATAACCGGTCCAACTTTGCAATAACATTTTGCGAACACCCTGTATAACACAAGCAAACAAATTTATTTTTTTGTCAAGAACATTTTTTTCAAAATCTCTTATTTCGGATTTTTTTTTTTTTATTTAAATTAGTCAGGGTATTTAACCGGAACTGATTCAGAAAACTGGGCAAGTCAATTATGAGATTTATTTGTAAATTACCCCTATAATTTCTTTGCATATCCTTAAATGAAACCTATTATATTTTTGATGAAACAGAAAATATTTGAAAGCTACTCTGTTATAAATTGGTTCCGGATGTATTTTATTGCCGGTATTATGTGATTTTGGTAACTAGAAAAAATATCGTTTTGTCACTGCGGCAGAACAAATCGCAAAAATTCATCCTAATTAGTTATATATTATTTTAAAAGTTAAAAACTTTAAAAAAGGCATTATTATGTGTAGTGTTTCACCAAAAAAAGACAAATAAACAAAACAGGCACGTCTTAGAACTCTTACGTCGGTAACTGATCTAGTTTTGCCCTTGCGAGCGTTCTGTTCCGCTACGTGATTCTGCAGGCAACCAGCGTTGACGTTTTGTTCCTTGAATAATCAAAAAGGGGTAAGTATCTTACTTTTAATATTAAAAAAATTATTTTTAAAAATCACAAATACATTTTCGCTTGATTTTATGTCGGCTCATGTTTCGTGGATCCATTCTCGACATTTGAAACATTGAATCGTGTGTGAGGGTGTGTGTGTGTGTCAATGATACGGTTGTGACTGGTCAATTGACCGACTTTGACTGTAGAGATTTTGACCGGGTCAAATTCGGTCAAAAACTTTTGCAGCCTCTTGTGAGAGAAATTGGTCCTCATGGGGCATTGTCCATAACAAGCTTCGCAATCGATTGAAAACCACTCGCTCAGGAAAGCTTGTTTATATAAAGTACAACTTAAAGCTGTTAAGTGGCAGTGAAAATAAAAAAAAATGGAAATTCGGAGGAACCAGCGGTAAATTTCAGTAGTGAAACGAGTGATTCAGATTCTGAAGAACATAAAGGGAGTGCGTTCAGTGACGAAGATGATGTACCTTAATCTAAGCTATCTACCAAGGCCAGTACTGCCAGCAGTCTCGCATTTCGCATCATCAATCAGTCACTCACTCATTACTTCATTAGTAATGTAGTATTGTTAAATTAATATTATACATAATATTTATGTGTAATTTTTGTACCTCAGAATGGTTTCTTTATTTTTTGTTAGCTGTTTTTTAATAAATTTCTATGTAATTACTCATGGCTTCATTCCTTTTGACAAAACTGAGGAATTTGACCGGGGCTTAGTATTGACTACAGACACAAAAGATTTTGACGGTCAAAATCCCAACCCTAGTCAATGACGCATTCATTAGAAAATTTGCAATACCATTCCTTATCATTCGTTATTTTTTTACTAGAACTGCCTGAATCCAATGTAACCTTATGTAAGTTGCCTAAATTGAACCAGTTCAATATAGGCAACCACATGCTTGTCAATTTTAAGATACCATGAGTTGTTTACAAAATCATTTACTGATTTAGTTCTAGCCGATACTATACATTGAACAAAGCAAGGTGATAGTGAAATAGTGTATCGTTTTAAGAGAAAAGGTCTGCCAAAAAATTCGACCGTTTTAATCTATTTTTTTAATGGAGTTACCTGTCCTCTTAAATTGTAATATTATGGTACGTTTTTATTTTCATTTTTTTTTTCGTATGTAGTTTTTAAGGTGTACAAAAAAGATTTGTATATTTAACTGAATTAATTTTATTTTCTCAATACAAAAACGTTCATACTTAAAAGAGTTAACAAATTAAAGGTCTAGAAAGGTGTCTTCATTATCACCTTAATTCGAAGAATTCATCTGTGGAGTCAACTGAAATAATAAGTGGTTCTACTGTTTCTTCCATGAGGTTGTCTAAATCCCACATTCTTTTTTCGTCTTTTATTACATGTTTTATAGTTTCTTTCCAATTTTCTTTCGTTATAATGTTTAATGAATACTTCAATAACTCACGTACATCTTTTATTTTAAATTTCTTACTTGATGTTGGAAGTATTCTATGACGTAAGCCACCTACCTGTATACCTATGCAATAATAGATAATTTAATTACTTAAGATCAGGTACCTGTTATTGTTACGCTTATGGTTTATTGAGGTTTTACGACTCATGAGCCTCAGAAATATAGTATATAAATATATATTTCTATAATCATAATACCATTTAAATAATGATTTTTAATCTCTAGTTTCATCATTCCATGGGGTTACCGTCTTTACTGACTGTTGGGCGTAGGAAATTTCGGCCCCGGCCAGGTAGCAATCAGATTTTGACAGAAACTTTCGACTCCGGGATGGATGGGTCATGTTTTTATTAAAGATATTTTCGGCCTCAACTGCCTTGTCCTTATATTTTGTAAACCTAAGTTGCAGTATTGTCCGATTACATCAGTAGATGTTGAAAGAAGCTTCGCTTTGTATAAACAAATTTTTACTAATAGAAGACAATCCTTTTTAGTTGTTGCAAATTTTGAAAAATATTTGGTAATAAATGCCTTTCATACAATTTTAGGTTAAAAAATTGGTTATATACTTTTATTTTTCTTTGTTTTCTTTTGCATTTTTTAAAAAAATAAACATATTTTTTAGAACCCAGTGTGTTTCTTTACCTCATTTCACTATAATAAATTAAGAAATATTGCGTACCAGTATGCATATTTGGTTAAAAAAAACCCATAACTGCATATTTTAAAGGCATATTTTGACTAAATTCAAGTGCATATTATCCGCCATTTACTTATAATAAATTAATTATATCAACACCATCGCTTAAGCATACCTAAAGTACCGGTTGGGTACTTAAATGATAATGAGCTAACCTATATCTGCAATGTCTGGGGCCAAAATTTCGGCCCAAAATTTCTTGCAAGATAATTTATTTGACCTATAAGATACTTGACCCAATATGGAGCCGAAAGTTCCGGCGTCCTAAATGACATGACAAATATTTATTAGATAATATTTATTTTTTCTAAAAAAATTATTTTCAAAAAATTTAATTTGACACGTGATTCTTGATTAAGTATATAATATAAAAGGCAGATCCGATTCGTTATCATAACCCTGTATTCTGCTGCTATCTTCATCTTATTCACTGTTATCTATCCGACGACCGACGTATCTAGATTGGGGGATAATCAATTTAACCTTACGTTATCAAGCGTTACATTTGCCGCACGTATTAGGCGACATGCTACCTGCAGAATTGAGCTTTACTTTCACTACTTCACGTAAAATTATTTAAGATAGGGTTGACGCGGACTTAAGCTTTTAGTTGGTTGGTTTAAGTGTCACTTAACATAGGTCATTCATCGGTATAGGGTGGTATGGTAATATTAAGCAGTTATAAAGTGATTGTAACTTACTGATAGACTTTTGAGATTGATTGGTTTCTATTGAAGAAGGATTATTATTGAGCTTTTTGTTACTAAGGGTAAGTCATAGTTTTTAATTTTCGTAAATATTAATGTAGCGATGTGAAAAATGTGAGAAAAATTACATGGAGAACCTTAAAAGATTTAGTTATACCTACAGTTAGAAATCACATTAAAGAAATAATTTTTAAAGATAAAAAAGAAACGGAACCATTTATTATTGCTGAAAAACCAAATTCTTATTATATTCATAGTATTGAAGAAAGTGTTCAGTCAATAAATTCAGGAAATGAAGAACTATGCCAAATAGTTAATAGAAGTAACAATTTTTTTAAAGAACTCAATGAAATATCATTAAATAAATCAAAACTAGTAATTTCAAAATTAAATTCAAATAACAACTATGGAGAAATATTGAATAAAAAGGTGTTAAAAAATATTTAGCAGCATTGGTTACACATTATTAGATTTTATAAATTCTTGTGTAAAATAAGGAAATAGTGATGAATTAAAATGTTCTTACATTACACCAGTGCCAAAAGTAAAAAACACTAAAAGATGGGATGATATGAGGCCAGTAAATGTTTTATGGCATATTGAGAAATTATTAGAAGAAGTCGTATATGAACAGTTATTAGAATTCATTGATGCCAACAAAATTTTAGTTTCCGTTCAAGCTGGTTTTCGAAAATGGTACTCGACAGAGACAGCCATTCAATGTGTGATTGAGACGTGGAAGAGAACCACTGATAAAGGGAAAAATATTATAGCTGTATTTTTGGGTTTTAAGCGGGCATTCGAAACAATTGGCAGAGCTAGATTATTGAGTGAATTGTATCAGAATGGTGTAAATGATGGTAAAAAATTGGAATTAGTGAACAGTTTTAAATATTTATGGATAGTTATTGATTCAAATTTTTTTTTTATTATTTTGAAAGTATCATATCGAAGATTGCCGGAAAAGTAGGTTATTTTAAAAAAATTAGTTCTAATTTAAGTTTGTTTTCTAAAAAAAACTGTATTTAATACTATTATATTACCACATTTTCTTTTTTGCTCTTCCATTTTGTATTGTGCTAGTGAGGAAATATTTGACAAAATTACAAATTTTACAAAATAAGGCAATTCGGATTATTTTAAATTGTGACAAATATACAAAAATAAATTTTATGTTAAAAAATTTAGATTGGTTGAATGTCAAAAATTTAATTTTTTATTTATTACGTATTTTTATATATAAAATTAAAAATAATTTATTGCCTGATTGTTTAAAAAAAATTTTGTTCTTTTAATCATGACCATCATAATTATTATAAAACATGAACTAATCTAATTTTTTTGGTGGATAGAGTGTCTAAAACATTAGCTTATAAGTATATTTTTCATAAAGGTTTAATGGAATATAATAATTTGGAAAATTCTATTAAATCTCAAATATTATTAAAACTATTTAAAAAAAACTTTAAAATTACATTTATTTAAAAAACAAAACAATACGTAATATTTCATACAATTTGCAAAATGTTTTTTTTCTGAACCAGCATGTAGAATAATATAGGTACCGTACACCCTCTGACGATTTATTTTTTAAGTGTATAAAGAGTATCATCTTGCCAACTTCGCCTAAAAGCCCGTTTACTGTATATCCAGGTTTCATCCAGAAAGACAGGTTTAAGGGAAATTGAGAGTTGCCTTTGTTCCTAAATTCCCTATTCTACTCGTTTTTCGGTTATATACGGTTGCTCTATTAAAAACCGTCTGTTTGATATAGTACATTTACGCTATTTAAATATTATTATTTTTAAACAGTCCGCTAGGTAATGAATCAGTGGATATTTCAACACCATCAATGATTTTAAGGTTTATTTGTATTGAGCGAATGGTAACGTGTTTACCTGCTCTATACATCCCATAAATACGCTCACAACGCATCAGAAATTCTCTAAAACAGATAGGTATTTATAAAAGCATTGCCATATATATTTCATGTTTATTATTTATGTTTTCACAATTCCTCCTTTATTATATCTACTTACCTCGTAAACTGCGTTAAAGAGTAAAAGAGTCTTTCCGGCATCACCTTCTCTTTGAAAATAATCAAATAATTTTAGAATTAATGCTTGTTCTTTTTCACAATACCTATACAGGGTGTCCCAAAAGTAATGGGACACAGAGCAACAGCAGACTCCTTAACGCGAAATAATGTGATTTACTTAAACTTGCCTTATCCCAAAATTGATAACAACAAAGATACAGGGTGGCAAAGTTTTAATTTTGTTTTCGTTTTTTTGCGATTACTTCTTAACGAAACGACATAGCAGCACAAAATTAAAGCTTTTGGGTTTTTTTCACGTGAGGAATTCAAAATTATCCATAGTTTTTGTGTACCCAGTAGAGGGCGCTGCCTACGGCATGGCCCACTCCTTTTAGCTGGCATAACTTTGTTTAGGCTTCTTACATCGATCCGACTATTAAAAAAATAAGTTACTTTACTTCTTTCACATCAAATATGTATAACTTAGTAAAGTCGCTACGGGCAACCATTTTCGAGATAATTGCATTCCATATTTTTAATGCAAGAATTCTAAAAAAATTTAATTAATTAAATCATTGAAATCAATGGTGGCCATTTTGAACAATTGCTATCACGGCGTTACCATTTTTGAAGTGAAAACTTCTTTAGGCGCGTTTAGCACTTTTTGTGGGCACTGAATTAAACTGAGCCGTCACGCGTCGCCGTCACGCGTCATGTCGGCTGTGTAACGCTCGAATTCGACTCCTATATTCAATCCGAACTGACCCTGACCTTCCGGTCTGTTTATTCGTAAACGTTGCTGCTGCCGCATCAGTTGACGTGGCAACAGTGTGCGACACTTGTTGCGTCTCAGGTATGTTCTGGCATTTTTTAAATTATATATTTACTTAAGGTGAAGTAAGGTAATTAGTTTTACCGTAATTGCTTATTCCGTGGACCTAATTTATTATAATTTCTGACTTCTGTTGAAGATGTAAAAATTCAAGGGTTGTTCAATTTTAGGAAATATCTTTTTTCGTATGCAGTAAAATTATCCCGTATTCCAAGTTTATGTTATTTTTGAAGTGAAAACTTCTTTAGGCGCGTTTAGCACTTTTTTGTGGGCACTGAATTAACCTTGTTGAAGTTTTCACTTCTGTCGTGGGGTCTTAAGCACACACAATTTTTTTTATTTCTAACCATTTTGTTACTTTTAAATGTTATTAAAGTAAGTATTAAAAAATTTTTTTGTTTAAAATAAAATTATTAATTCCGTATACGAAAAAGCGTTTTTATTAGAAAAAAATAGTCAACCCTAAGTATCTACATTAACTGACACTTAGCTTATGTAGCTCATTTACAATAATTTTAAGTCAGAAATTTACCGTTGCTCGATGTTCCATTGCTTTTGGACCACGTACTTGTTGCATTGGACATATGAAATGCGATTATCTCGAAAATGGTTGCTCCTGGCGACTTCCATAAGTTATACATTTTTGATGTAACTTATTTTTTTAATAGTCGGGTCGATATAAAAAGCCTAAACAAAGTTGTGCCAGCTAAAAGGAGTGGCCCATGTCATAGGCAGCGCGCTCTACTGGTTGCACAAAAACTATGGATAATTTTGATTTCCTCACCTCAAAAAACCCCAAAACCCTTAATTTTGTGCTGCTATGTCGTTTCGTTAAAAAGTAATCGCAAAAAAACGAAAACAAAATTAAAACTTTGACACCCTGTATCTCGGTTGTTATCAGTTTTGGGATAAGGCAAGTTTAGATAAATAGCATTATTTCGCCTAAAGGAGTCTTCTGTTGCTCTGTGTCCCATTACTTTTGGGACACCCTGTATACACTGTCATAAATGACAATAAAACTTTTTTTACTGGTAAAATTATACGACATTCATTATTGACGCAAATTTACTATCTCACCTAGTTCACGAATGTTAGAAAAATAAGCACTAGTCGTGACGTAACGGTCAGCGGTCATTGAACAGACTTTATCAGAGCCTTATATAATTTTAAAGAATTTTACGAAGAGTTTTTTCTGAATAACTTTTAATTGGCTTGTTAGAAAATAATAAAATTTGGTCTGCGAGTCCATCATACAAGGGCCTTCAAAAAAGTCTGATACAATTTTGATGTAAGATTAATAGGGGGGCCAATATTTAAAGGTACGAAAATTTACATGGGATTGCCTATGGCCACCCTGGCGGTACACTACCGGTATAGCAATAATAAAAGGTTACTTCGATTACATGATAATTACAATTTAATGCCATTACAGATTACAACGCTTGTTGATGTAAGCTTAGTAGGGATCCCCAAAACATTTAAAAATGTTGCAAATTGTCACTCTGTGATTTCCATATATTAATAAACTTTTGGTTTCTTTGAAAATTAAATAACAAAATTTAACTTGGTAATATGGTAATACATCCTTATAATTTGGTTAGTTTGAGTTTATTAAGAGTCCACCGTCCTCGCATATCGACTAAACCTGTCGAACTTTTAAAAATTATTGCAGCCGTCCTGGTGTGACGAAATATCACTAGTAAAATTTAATTAAACCGGTATACAATTTTTACATATTTTCGAAAGTGTTGACCAGCGTCTCTGGATAAATGTTACCACATTCTTGGATAATCCTTTCTTATAATTGTTCTAAATTTGCAACTGGTGTTTTAAAAACAGTGTTCTTTAAATGAGAAAAAACGAAGTAATCCATAACCGTTAAACACGGTGATCTAGGTAGGAATTTAATGTCTGATCGAAAACTGATCATTCTGTCGTCGAAAAAATTGCGTAAGTAGTTAATAGTTTCGGCGGCTGTATGGGCGGTTGCACCGTCCTGTTAAAAATATCCAAAACGTAGTTTGTCGTCAAGTAATTGCTCCACAAATGGATTCAAAATATTGTCTCTATACCGCTGTGCTGTAACTGTGTCATGCAAAAAAATAGGACCAACAATTCTTCTTCGAAAAACAGCTAACCAGACACCAATTTTTGGAGGGTGCAATGTGAACTCTACAAAAAAATGGGGATTTTCACTACTCCCATGCGTGTATTCTGAGAATTCACATAACCGGAGGGGTGGAACCAGGCTTCATCAATGTCAGGTCTAATAAACCATTTCTTTCCAATAAATTTTGGGTAAACCATTGAGGACAGGCGTCTTATACAATTTGTTGGCGTATTTTGCATTATTTCACAAACGTTCGCAACAAGTTCGTCTGTTCTTACAGATGGTCTTTCTGCTCCTTTTTTGAGTTGTATAGAACCTGTTTCCCTAGACACAGCCACAGTTCTTTTCAGGCAATGATAAAAATCCCCAGCAATAAAAGCAACATTAGGAAAATGTTCATGATAATCGTCAATGCACAAACCCGGATTGTATTGCCACTCACCATTTACTCTAACCCCGTTTCGAAAATACGCTTCAACCATGAATGTTTTGTGCTGTTCCGTAAAGCCCATTGTGTGAATTGTTCAAGAAATTGGAAAAATTAGCGATAAATCAAATTACTTGTAACGATTGTCAAAGATGACGGAGTAACTGATGGATTGTTAATTCAGGTAGTGACTGACATTTAACAGGTATTAGGCGCTACGGCTAAGCATTACGTCCTTAGATGCAAGGCCCTCTTTGATGCAAATAATTTTTGCTCGCCCGGTATCAAGAATCTTCCAATACCTTTGAATTACAGTGAAGTCAGAGTGTCCCATTTGAAGAAAATCCAGTAATGGTGGAGGGCAAAAGATTAGTTTATCTTACACGCGTTGATGACCTCTTAAGGTTTGCCTTTGGCAGGTATAATAAAGGTATTAAAATGGGGGTTTCCAAAGAACCCCCACCTTATCTTAATGAAATTCAGACTGTATCTTAAAGTGTGGTTACTTTTAAAAATATTTTTGCCATTATCATTCGTTTATTTTATGATTACTCTTAGATTGTGAGGGTAGTGGAGGTGAATTTGAACAGTGGCTAATATAAGAGTGATTATATTAAATATAGTGCTTATTTCTACCGGGTAAGTAATTTTTAATATTTTATGTCAACTATAGAAACAAGCCATTACTGGAATTAAAGTATAGTTCAAAGTATTTTGGCTTACCCTTTAGACATAAATTAACGAAACGCAAATTTCTAGCCAAAATGGGGTTTATTTCTGAAAGTATCGAAAAAAGTTATTAGAAAAAGTATTTTTAAATGCAGTTTCTAGCCCACATGCAGAATTTCAGCTGCATAAAATAATTTTGATTTTTACCCAAATTTTGTAAATTGCACCACACTTTTGCAAAATAAGACTCAACTTGTTAGTTTTGACAATGCTTCATTTCAGATACATTTTCTTTAAATTAGCGCCATATTAAATGTGTGCTTTTCTACAAAATCAAAATTGGTCTATTAAAATTTGGTCGCATGTGATGCAAAGCTTATTTGTCTTTGACCCTGTATAAGGTAACTTCATAAAATAAGTATTTTTGAAAGCGTAGTTTGTGTCTGAAAGTAATACACCTTAATATTAAGACCAAAAAGAACACAGTGTCATCAGTAAAGTGTTCATTAAGTGGAAAATAAATTTTAGTGGTGGGTAAAAAAGCAAAATTATCTTATGCAGCTGAAATTTTGCTTGTGGACTAGAAACTGCATTAAAAAAAAATTTTGTAATAACTTTTTTCGATATTTTGAGAAATAAACCCACTTTTGAATTATTTTTTGAAAAAAATTAAAATTTGACAGATAATGCGAATCATGCGAGGGGTGTCTCACTAGGTAAAATTTGTACATTGACTGCCGATTTTGGCAGTCAACTGCCCGTGATTACCGATGACTGCCAGTGATTGCCGATGACTACCAGTGATTGCCGATGACGGCCAGTAATTTTTTCAAATTTCATTCATCCATCATTACGATACGCCGAAAAATATGCGTTCTTATTGCTCAGATCAAAATTAATTCCGATAAATGCCGAGGGCGATTGCCAATGACTGCCCGTGATTGCCGATGACTGCCAATGATTGCCTCTGATTGCCGATGACTGCCTCTGATTGCCGATGACTGCCAGTGATTGCCGATGACTGCCTGTGATTGCCGATGATAGCCAGTAATTTTTTTAAAATTTATTTATCCATCATTACGAAACGCCGAAAAATATGCGTTCTTATTGGTCAGATCAAAATTAATTCCGATAAATGCCGAGGGCGATTGCCGATGACTGCCAGTGATTGCCGATGACTGCCAGTGATTGCCGATGACTGCCTAGACATTTGTACACCGACTGCCGTAGTGAGACACCCCTCGGAATCATGTGACTACTATTTTTTTTTGCTTAATTTTCATCTCGATCGAAGCAGACCTTGACGCCAAAAAGTCAAATTTCGGATAAAGCTATTAATAAAAAAAAATCCCCAATGTTGCGGACTTTACTGGTCACACTATATTGTGAAAATGTTTCAATATCACTTAAATTTGTTGAACATTGTTGATTAAAAAGTAAATATAACGAATTATGTTTTTAAACGGTTGATCAGGTAAAGTATAAACAATATTACCATGGTAATGACGTGGCCCGATTTGCCAATTAATTTTTTCTAAAATATTTAATACATATAAAAATAACAACATAATAATTCAAAAAATTGTAAAAAGTGACTTTGTCTATTCGTTACAAGGTCGCTGAATTAATAGCAATATTTAATTTACGTGAAAAAGTTCAAAAATATTGGTTTTTCTTTTACACAAAGAAGTACTGGTAATTTTAATTATATATATATACAATATTGGCATTGTGCTTCTCACTTTTTTTACCTAATAATTTCTCACACATTAATGCATGTGCCATTGATATTAACCTGTAGGTTACAACGTAGAAAATGTAGATTATTCACATCAAATTGCATACGTAAAAACATAAAAATACATAAAATAACAATAAACTTGCCTAATGAAGACCTTCCTTGTTGTCAGATTTCTTTTAGCATATGGCGAATTTTTTTTATTGCAGGAAGACGACCGTCATCTCTAAAATTGAAATTTTGGATGCGGTTATAAAATGTATATTAATTGTCTATTTTAAATGCTTATGCCTATCGCATCCTTAGACTGTGATTCTCACGGATTTTTAGATTTAAATAAACTTTCACTTTCGAAATAAACAGTAAGTTACTACAGTGGCGCACCCAGGGGGGGGCCAAGGGGGTCTTGCCCCCCCCCCCCAAAACCCCCAATGAAATGAAAAATTATGAAAGTGGATAAGTATTTTAAAAAGTCAATTTTCTTAGATTTACCTCACGGGCCTCGTTTGAGGGGGGCCAGGTGGGGCATTTGCCCCCCCCCCCCTTCCCCTGGAAGTTGACTTATTGACAAAAGTTGACTTGAGGTTTAATATGGTTTGATTGAATGTATGAATTTATTATTTCGAGTTTTCCTTTCTATTTTTGTTATTATTTTGGGGTAGTAAAGACTTATTTTAATAAAAATAAACAGTTTTAATGCCAAAACGACTATGAATGTCTGAGAAACAATTTTAGCTCATTAAGTAGGTATTGAGCAAAAAATTGAAATTAAAGTTAATGGAAGACCTAAACTCTCGAAATTAACTTGATACATACCGCAAAGTGTAAATCTAGGGACTTTATTGTTATTGATAAGTTTGCTGCAAATAAAAAACAGATGAATGAACTTTACTTTTAAACAATGTACCAACTAATGAAAAATAAATTAGCCTTTTTATTTTTATCTTATTTCATTTTCAATAGAATAAGAAGGTAATCATAAATTTTTAAAATATTTACTATAATAATTATTGACCAAATTTGGGCGTGGTCTTTAAAAAATTTCGCCTGCGGCGCATTTCGCCTACAGCAGGCTTTTAGTACACCCCCAAGTTAACAAGTCACAAGCCGCCAATGCCCCCCCCCCCCCCCCTAAGAAACCGTTTAACGACTCCCATGACTAGGCTATTGCGATCTTCCCTGCAAGAGTACCTGTTAAAAAAGCTCCAAAGTTCTAGAAAAATGCGTAGCTTAAAAGTTTATTAAAAAATTTGCTTCCAGCACTGGTTGGCGGGCCCCCCCCTAACATAAAATCCTGGGTGCGCCGCTGAGTTACTAGGGCGTAGGCAATTTCGGCTCCGGCCAGGTAGCAACCAGATTTTGACTGGAACTTTCGGCTCCGGGATGGAAAAGTCATGTTTTTTTTGCAGGCATTATCGGCCCCAACAGTCTACACTGAGGAAAATATTACAAATTTGTGGAAACCCATATTAAATAAATTGCTAGTGTTTCAAACCCGCTTTAGTGTTATATAAATTCCAGATTTACTAGAACAGTGTTTTTATTGGTAGCAATCAGTTTCATTAGCAGCACAGTCTTGTCGAATAATGAACTACTTTTATTACAGCAATTTTGTTAAACAATAAATTGCATCTTCTCAATGTGACGCATTTTGTTTCCAGTAAAGCGCCTCCTCTACAATTAAGAAAGTACGACAGCGTCCCCAAAACGAATTGTATCCGTTAGAGGCTATAATCCACAAGACGTTGGTGGGGGGTTCGTAGCGATCGGCAATCGCCGCGCGCAGTAGTATTAGTTTTAACGTATTTGTTGCGCAGGTCACATCGTTGTTCGGAGTCTTCTAGCTGTCTTGTCTGAATTTGAATTTAATTGGTCAAATCAATACCTGTTTCAATTAACTTGTTTTTACCTTATACCTATTTAATTTTTTTAAAACTTTGTACGTCAGATAAAGCAATGGAAGATTCTTATTTCGCACAACCCCTCATGAGTCATGAGTATTGTACTTTATGATGTATGGACTATCTCAGTAAACCATGTTGCATAATAGATAATCATATGCAATGTTAAACGACAAGAACAATATCACACTAGAAGCTACTCAAATTTTTGAGAACTACAGTACTAATTTTTAGAGGTAAATATATGCTTTATTAACCGCAGCAAGCAAACATTATTATGGTTAATATCAAGTTTCATTACAACTGCCAGTCGGAACTAATTTAGTATATAAAACCAGATTACACCCCCAATAAGACTTGATAATTACTGTGAGTATTAAGAGCAATATTGGCTATTATAAACCATTCTATGGTAGCAGTAACTCCCATTTCCTATTGGCTAAATTACCGTAATATTATCACTACACAGCGGTCTAGCAATTTTCGTTGTCTTACAGTAGGAAAGCGCGTTGCCATCACATATAGTATTAAATAGTAGGTGAATTCTTATAAGTAATAGAAGCCTTTTTGTCAGTGTACTAGCCGAGTAGTAGGATGCCTGGAGTTAAATATCAAAAATGTATTGGTTTTCTTTATGAACAGGCCTGTAATCTGTTTCACTCACTCCTCATTGCTGTCAATAATTGTCAAAAAATTATATTCATCACTAGCTTTTGAAATATTTACACTATTTAAGACTGTTTTAATGGTATCTATTAATGCCCGGGGCTAGTGTAAATTGCCCAAAAGCCACAGTAGATAGATCCCTGACAGCATTCTGCTTATTATACTTTTATTATTACTTGCACTTTGCTCTTAGTAAAAGTTGACCAGTTGATAACCAAAAATTATACAGTTATCTAAGCATTTTAAATTTATTTCAAAACACGCTACAATAAGGAAGATAAATACGACGAATGCCGACAAAAATATAAAAGAATACCCACCTAATAAAATGGATGTGGTAATCTTATGGGTAAGAATGATTTTTAAAAAATTGTTACCTAATTATACAAAACTAGGTTATTCTAATTTCAATAATAATTCTTTCATCTTACTTACAGAATCTAAGCTTCTTTTTTTGTTAAGAGTAAAGTTAAATTAATGAATGTAGTAGACACCGGCAAATTTTGCAACACGGAAAAAAATTGGAGTAACTTAAGTGCATATTAGTTAATATCGATTTACATCATAGGCAATTATTAGGGAATTTTGTTTACTATTATTTAAATACATTTTGGGAAAATGTAACATATCGACATGTCCTGTAGACTTTTTTGTTGAACGCTGGTAACCTGAATAACTTGACCGATAATTTAAATTTCGATTTTTTTATATAAAATAATTAATTAAATTAATTACAGGCCTAAGCTGATAGAATGACAAAATCATTGTCTGTGACCATAATATGCAGTGTGACTAGTAAAGTCCGTATCATATGATTTTTTTTTATTAATAGCTTTATTCGAAATTTGACTTTGGCATCAAGTTCTGCTTCGATCGAGATGAAAATTAAGCAAAAAAATAGTAGTCACGTGATTTGCATTATCTGTCAAATTATAATTTTGTCCAGAAAATAATTCAAAAGTGGGGTTATTTCTGAAAGTATCGAAAAAAGTTATTAGATAAAGTTTTTTACAAATGCAGTTTTTAGCCCACATGCAAAGTTTCAGCTGCATAAAATAATTTTCATGTTTTACCCATATTTTGTAAATTGCACCACTTTTGCAAAATAAGACTCAACGCAACCTACATAAAACTTCTTAGTTTTGACAATGCTTTATTTCAGATACATTTTCTTTAAAGTAGCGCCATATTTAATATGTGTTTTTCTACAAAATCAAAATTGGGTTATTAAAATTTTGTCGCATCTGATGCAAAGTTTATTTGTTTTTAATCCTATATAAGGTAACTTCATAAAATAAATATTATTGAAAACGCTGTTTGTGTCTGAAAGTAATACACGTTAACGTTATTATGACATAACTTAATAGTAAATTATAATATAGGGGTTTTAAATTAAATCGTTGAAAAGAAACTAAAATTTATTTTCCACTTTAAAACACTTTACTGTAGACACTATATTCTTTTTTGTCATAATATTAAAGTGTATTACTTTCAGACACCAACTACGTTTACAAAAATACTTATTTTATGAAGTTATTTTATACAGGGTCAAAAACAAATAAACTTTGCATCACATGCGACCAAATTTTAATAGCCCTATTTTGATTTTGTAGAAAAACACAGATTTAATATGGCGCTACTTTAAAGAAAATGTATCTGAAATAAAGCATTGTCAAAACTTAGAAGTTTTATATAGGTTGCGTTGAGTCTTATTTTTCAAAAGTGATGCAATTTACAAAATATGGGTAAAAAATCTAAATTACCTTATGCAGCTGAAATTTTGCAAGTGGGCTAGAAACTACATTTAAAAAAACTTTTTCTAATAACTTTTTTCGATATTTTCAGAAATAACCCCACTTTTGAATTATTTTCTGGAAAAAATTAAAATTTGACAGATAATGCGAATCACGTGACTACCTACTATTTTTTTGCTTAATTTTTATCTCGATCGAAGCAGAACTTGATGCCAAAATCAAATTTCAAATCAAACTTTACTGGTCACACTGTATAAAATTATTTAAGTTTCCGGATACAATAAAAATTTCAACACGTATAAATAAGTTTCGGTTTCTGCCGAAACTGAGACCAAGGCCGAAGATTCGGTTTCGGCTGAAAATCTTGTTTCGGCCGGACACTAAAAATAATTAATTATAAGTAGGTTTAACCTGTATAATGACAAAATCATTGTCTGTGACCATATATGTGACCATGGAAAACCGAAAATTCTAAATGACTGTGAAATATTTTTTAAAAACATTATATGCAAAAATTTCTATTACTGCACAACGGCAAACAATGAATTAACGCCACAATTTTATATTATTATAAACAATGGTATTACGACAATTATATCTTGCATAAAAGAATACTAAGCAATTAGTTTTATTACTTTTACCTAATTAAAAACAACGTGACATTCTTGAACCATTAATTTCAAAAATCGTTACAATGGATTTTCCTGCATTAATAGTAACATTAGTAATATTATATCGTTTTTATTGCTAATATACAGTAATCTATACAGGGTGTCCGGAAATGATGAGCATAATATTTAGGGGATAATTCTAGACCGAAAATAAATGATATTTCTTCCTATAACATTTTTCGAAAATTGATTATTTACGGAGTTACAGGGTGTTAAAGTTAAATTTTATTTGCAGTTTTTTTGCAATACCTTTTGCCACGCTCATAATATTTTGACGAAATCTCGTATATGGGGCTTTTTAGGGATGAGAAATACAAATTTGTCCACCGTTTTTTCGCATTTTGTACAGGGCGCCACATAGGAGCCTATACTTTAATTTGAATGGTCCCAACTTTTTTGTCCTACACTGTATGCGCATTTTGGCTGAATACTTTTATTCTCCTAACCTTTTGACATAAAAAAGGTATACGGCTTTTGTTACGATTAATCTAACCGTTTTCGAGAAAAACGCTAAAATAACATTGCTTGCATGTGATGTATACGAAATCATTTCAATTTATTTTCAACCTTAAACCTAGCATAGCAAAAGCAGGAATATTTCATGAAGTTTGTCGGAATATTTTAAGAAGAAATAATTTATGCATTGAACGTCACTTTGAACCTCTGATTTGAATGTTTAATTTATTGTTCTAGTAAATGTATTTTAAAACTCCAAATAAAATTTAACTTTAACACCCTGTAGCTCCGTGAATAATCAATTTTCGAAGAAATGTTATAGAAAGACTTAGCATTTATTTTCGGTCTAGAATTAGCCCCTAAATTTTTTGCTCATCATTTCCGGACACCCTGTATAGTGCTAGAAGATCGTATGGGTGTTTACCTTTTAAGTAATTAACAATAATCACGAAAGTGGCAAATTTATGGCCCTGCCAGTGGCGTAGCGTGCAGAAGGCCAGGGGGGGGGGCGACCGCCCCCCCCCCGCCCTTTGAGCCCTTTCCCAAACGGCGCCCCCTTCCCACTCTCCCAGTTCCCAGAGGCAAAAGTGTACAGTTGGCCATTTGCCAATATGGTAATATTTTAAATTTCATTAGCAGATCTTTTATTTTTGGTTGTTAAAATTTAAAATTATTTTATTTATTACTATTATTATTATTATTATTATTTAGTTCTTTGTTTCTGTTTATATTATAAGATGACCATTATCAGAAGAATATTGGCAAATATGATATTTGAGATTTTGTGAAGCTCTCTTTCCTTTTGTTTTTAAAGTATTTTTATGGGGTTTAGAGTAAAGAAACAGATAAAATAAACCTGTTACCTATTTTGGGATTCCATTTTATTTCTACTACTTGATTTAATTTATAATTTTGCCACGACGAATAATTTGTATTCTTTCAGTTATTTTGCTTTAACAATTAAAAATTGCTTGAAATCTCTAATTTACTAAAGACTAAATTTTATCTTTTTAAAAGTGTGTTATTATCGCCAATGAGAATATATGCTCCTATTATTATGTAATATCCATAAAATATTTGATAGAGTTTTAACAAAATTCCCCTTGCCGTGTTCATATTCTGTTTTCATGTGACCTTTATGACAAAACAAAAACTTTATTTCTCAGGCCAAAATTTACTAAAGAAACAAAATTATACATTAGCAGTGAGGCGCCCTTTAAAGGACAGGACAGGACCCATAATGAGCCATGAAAACGATGAACTTTTTTTTTTACTTTATCAATTTTTTTGTGATTTCCTTGAAAATCTTGTGTATTTTATATTTTTCCTACTCGAAAATCAGGCAACATCATTGAAAAAAGGGCGTGGCACCCTAAAAAATTTCGCCTGCGGCGCTATTTTTTTCCCCTCTTTTAACCTATAAGGAAAATTTACGCCGTTACCTTTGAAGCTTTCGCCCCCTCCGCCCCTTCAACCACGCTACGCCACTGGGCCTTCCGCATGTAAACAAAACCCAGTACACATGGGCAATGGGCATAGGCGCTGCAAAATTATCATTTAACCGTTGTGTAGCGATAATATCACGGTAAATTAGCCAATAGGACATATTATTGCTATCATAGAATGATTTATAAACATTATTGTTCTGAATACTCACAATAATTATCAAGTTTTATTGAGAATATTCTGGTTTTATGTATTGTATTAGTTCCGACTGGTAGTTGTAATGAAACTTGACATTAAGCATAATAATATTTGCTTGCTATGGTTAATAAAGCATATACTTACCACTAAAAATCAGTACTGTAGTTCTCAAAAATTTAAATAGCTTCTAGTGTGATATTGTTCTTGTCATGTAACATTGCATAGGATTATCTATTATGCAACATAGTTTACTGAGATAGTAAAATTCGTCCAAAGATTAAAAAACTGAATACAAAGTAAAAATAAATTAATTAAAACAGGTACGATCAATAAAATTCAAATTCAGACAGGAGAGCTAGAGGACTCCTAGCAACGATGTGACCTGCGCAACAAATACGTGAAAACTAATACTAAGGCCCGCAGCGCTCTCCGATCGCTACGAACCCCCACCGACGTCTTGCGGAATATAGGTTCTAACGGATACAATTCGTTTTTGGGGACACTGTTCTGCTTTTTTTATTGTACAGGGTTTTTCCGTATATTTTGGAGCACCCCTGGAGCTTTTATTTGAAGACCTAGAAAAAACTTTAAATTACCAAAGTTGCATTATTTCTCCTGAACTGTCAGAATTTGTTATCGGACAAAACAAATGAACATCGTAAATTTGGTTAATAATGCCAATGTCGATTTTTTTAAATGGAACACCCTGTATATTATTTTTTTTTAACTCCTCACTCTTTTCTGATTCCAAATATGTATATATGTTATAAGTTTGTTTCATAAATTATTATCATTATTTATATTAATTATTGTTACTGAATAAGCATTATGTTCTAGCATGCTTTCCTCACACCAATATAGATTTTCTAATCATCAATATTTTAAAATGCAATTTTACCTAAACGACTAAAGTAAACGTATAACTACAGAAAGCGCTATACGGGGAAAAAATGAGTCGCATTAAAACCCCCAGCAACGTCTTGTGGATTATAGGTTCTAACGGATACAATTCGTTTTTATGGGGATCATTTTTCTTAGTGTATATAAAAAAATTTGTACAGTTGTCCGAAGTACTTTCTGAAGAAAACCGAACAAACCCAGAAAGGACCGAAATAGGGAGGTGGCTGTATCCCTGGTTATGTCAATGTTAACACGTTGAGTACCAGCAATGCTTTACCCAGTTCTATACTACTGTACCGCAGTGGATAACTTGGGAACGGATTGACATATTAACATGAAACTTAGACAGAAATGATTAATGGGGGTTCTTAATATGACGTTGACAAATCTGATCTTGAGCCACTATAGTGCCCACTGGTCTATTTAAAAAAATATATAATGGCCATGAATAAACTAAGCCTTATTGAGCAAAAATAGTTATTTTTAAGAAAATATAAAGAAAACGGTAAACAATAATCATAGTTCTGACTTTGTGTTGTATGCCATATCCTAAAACAAGGATGAATGCATAATTCTGGAGCTCCTTCGCATTTGGAGCATTGGTAAGAACTACATGGCCAATATAGTGGCCATGATGGGCGGGAAGGGACGTTTTCTGAATCCTTCCTGTGTGCCACACAACTAAATCAAACCTTCTATTTTGTACCGCAGCAATTCAGCACTCGTTTAAAAAAATTTTAAATGCCGGCCACTATAGTGGCCGCGGTACATTTTTACAACATTTTGTGGCCATTATAGTGGCCAGTCGTATTCAACGTGTATCAATAGGCAATCACTTTTGGTCAGCAATTTTCCCAAACAATACAACATATCTGTCCATCGCCGAGCGTGAAAATTGTCGTTAATCAACCGGTAATAAGCAAATTTCCTGTTACAGCGTTTAATAGTTCTCGAGACGATCTTGAATTTTTCACGCTTACTTTTTCAATTTAAATTGGCTTCGAAATAACACATAATTAAGAAAAGAACAATCGTCGTATGTAACGACACGATGACGTGACAAATATTAATTAATTTAATTTGCTTGAATTTAGTTAACGAAAAATATTAAGAAATGTTTTAGAAATTTAGAACAACGTAACAAATTGATTTTTATGGTAATACCGATAAAGGATATAAGAAAAGGTCACTTCGGCCCCAAAATTTTATTGTATTGATGAGTGGTAAATAATGAATATTTACTTATATAACAAATTGCATTATTAAAATAGAGCTTCAGGCGTGCAATAAAATAAAATGGCAACATTTAAGAAAACTTTTAAATAATAATGTATTGTTTCGTTCAACACTACCTAATATTAAAAGGGACCATTTAAAGCATTATAACCAGCATGGATACTTGAAGGGGAGATATACTCAAACAGCTGTTTTTCAATTTACACAGGCAATTCTAAGACACCTGGAGGACAGTAAAATAATTAATCATATGCAATGTTAAACGACAAGAATAATATGAGGTCGGCGGAGAGTAGATTAACCGTTGGAGTCCCACAAGGGTCAATACTGGGACCAATCCTATTTCTGGTATACATCAATGACTTGCCAGCTCCACAGAGAGACTTTATACTCTATACTCTCTTCGCCGACGACACGACCATGTCTTTCACTGCTAATAGCCTCCTGGAATCATGGAATGGATCGTTCGAGGTCCAGGATAGAGCAGAAAAGTGGTTCTGCTCAAACAAATTGCTTCTGAATAAGGATAAAACAAAAAGAATCGTCTTTTCCATGCGAGATCTAGCGGATGCTGACCAGGGCGGGAAATCGGTGAAGTTCCTGGGTGTGCACCTGGATCCGGGGCTACAATGGGGAGCACACACTGAGGCGGTGGCTTGCAAGCTGAACAAGAACTTATTTGTCTTGCGAACCTTGAGAACCTGTGTCTCAAAAGAAGTTTTAAGAACGACTTATTACGCCTTATTTCACTCCCCCCACCTTTCTTCCGCGATATTTGTTTGGGGGAACTCTTCTGGTGCCCAGAGGCTGTTTGCCCTCCAGCGGAAAGCTGTACGACCGATAAGTGGCCTTGCGTATCGAGAAGATTGTAGAGGGTCTTTTAGAGAATTGGGAATACTCACTTTGCCTTGTCTGTATGTTATGGAGAATATTCTGTTTGTTAAGCGCAACCAGGGATCATTTAGAATGCATAGGGATCTTCATGACTATGAAACCCGATCCAGTAACGATCTGGTGCCTTCTTATAGACGGTTGGGGAGGTGTCAGGATGGCCCAGGGTTTTGGTCAATAAATTTTTTTAATGTATTACCTCCCAACATAAGAAACCTTCCTTATACCAGGTTCAAGGTTAAAATCAAAATCTTATTACTTGAGAATACTTTTTATTCGATCCAGGAATACCTGAACTTTCAATTTTAACAGATTGTGACTGTGTGTTCAAATGTAGGGTATATACTTAGTCTTGTTTGTATGTACTAGAATAAGTTTTTTTGTTGATATTTTATGATGTTTAACTGTTTAGTGTAATTTTAAAGATTGCTATTATATAAGTCCATTTTCATTTGACGTGTGTAAACTATCTTGTGTAATGACATGAAATAAATATTGATTGATTGAATATCAGGCTAAAGGCTATTTTAATTTTTGAGAACTACAGTACTGACTTTTAATGTTAAGAGTATGCTTTATGAACCGTAGCAAGCAAATAATATTATAATTAATGTCACGTTTCATTACAACTGCCAGTCGGACTTAATACAGTATATAAAACCAGATTATACCCCCAATATAATTTGACAATTACTGTGAGTATTCAGAGCAATAATAGCTATAAATAATTTTATGGTAGCATTGACTCCTATTTTCTATTGGCTAAATTACCGTGATATTATCACTGCAATATGGTCTAGCAATTTTCGTTGTCTAACAGTAGGAAAGCGCGTTGCTGTCACATATAGTACTAAACGGTTGTTTAAAGAGTATGTGAATTCTCATAAGGAATAGAAGGCTTTTTTCCCAGTGTAGAATTATGGTTAGTTATTGTAGAATTTCTGGATTACGGCTGTAGATAATATACTTTATTTACTATTACGAAAGCTTTCACGGTATTTTTTTTATTCGTGTACCTAAATAGTCGCTCTTCCGTTACAACTGAACAAAAAAATATTAACAAGATCAAGGTTGAGTTTCCGCATGATGCCATTAAACTTGAACATCGGCAATTTGTGTAATACATTTTTTGCAGCGAAATGCACTTGTAGATATTTCGCTTATTATTTTAACTGTAAAATTCTAAATCTATTGCTTTAATGTTTTAATTGAGTTGGTGGAACATATCGTAGAGATAATTGAAATTTTATTTTAAATAAAAGCACTGCACGCCACATATCTTCGAATCTATAGGTATTTTTAGTACCTACCACTCGTTACTAACCCATACAGGGTGTAAAAAGTCTGGCATAGTGCATGTATATCAAAAACTACTGAATATATTTTTATACCGGCTGACAACGAAATTACTACGCAGCTTGTCATGTCCTTATATAACATTATAATAAAATTTTGGTAGGGTTATATGGTTGCACTGTGCGAACATTTTCACTATTCAAAGGTCTGACCGACACTTCCGATTGAACCGGAAGTGCACATAACTTTGTTATTTTAAATAGATCACCCTGTATATAAACAAGTGGATAAGTGAAAGAAATATTATATTTTCAATTATTTTTAGGTGTTCCGTATGAATAAGTCACAACTATTTCATTTCTGGTTTAACCGGAAGTACTGCAAAATTTGACATTCAAACTCTAATTTCTCCAATAATTTTAATTAAGAAAAATTTAAAGTTAGACATAGGGGGAAGCATAAATAAAAATTTTTTTAAAAAATAATATAATTTTGAAAATGAAATTTAATAGGGGAAGTGCCATTATAATTATTGGAGAAATTTGTGTTTAAAAGTCAAATTATGCAGCACTTCCGGTTAGACCGGAAGTGAAATAGTTGTAACTCATTCATACAAATTACCTAACAAGAAGTAAAAAAAATAATATTACATGTTTTATTATTCATTTGTTTCATCGGTTTTCTTTTTACGAAAAGATTTATATTTGGTTCAGCTTTATTTACAGGGTTTTGGACAACCCTGTAATTATTTATCTTAAGTTACATTGAAGTGAAAAATACCTAGGTACCGAATAGCAATAATAGACCGGTAACAATTTACAATTAAAAGTATTTAAGGTGGTATTAACGACTCCATTTTCTATCGTCAATTCGATTTGCCGAGCTGTTGACGATTCGCATGCGCACTGCAGTGCTGTGTTGATCAGAGTAGTTATTCTTATGGTTTTGGCATACGAAGAAGAAAGACAGACATATTCTGGTCAGCCGGTCCTAGTTTTGTTTACTTTCGTGTTTTGTGCAATAATTGCAAACCCTTTCCTGTTAAAACAAACACTTTTTCTCTTCAATTCTTAGGAGAGATGACATCTAGATAGACTAGAAGATAGCGTGTTACCAGTAAAAATTGTTGTTTTTTTTCTTCAGTTCTGAAAATCGACGTGATTACTTCCAAGGATTTTTAGGTAAATTGTGGCAATTTTAGTGGTTTCAAAAAACTGCTTTTTTTTTAAAGTTTCTGTGCATTTATTTAAAAAAAAAACACCGGCATACTATTCGCCAATGCCTCCCTGAACAGCCCTTCCAAAATTAGATACTAATTATTATTTTTTAATAATTGCAAGGTTCCGGAAGTTACCCCTGCATTCAAGCCATTGATTGACATGATCGACCTTAGGAACTGTACCTTAAGTTGTTATTTTAATAGTAATGATAATGATGAAACATTTTTCCATGGAGACTATTTTTTCTTGAAAGTTGTTCAGTAGTTTTACCAATTTTTTCGGATGACAAGAATATTATTTGTCCTACATGAAATGGGAATTTAAAAGACAGATAACCTTGCTTTTGTTAATTATATTATGCATGGACACTATCGATTAAGTTAAATTTTAATCATAATTAATAGGGCAATTATTCCGTCATTACGACATTGAGATTGTACTTAATTAATTTTATTGCAATATCGCACACAACTAATTTCATACGTGTTTAAGGATAGGTCTTTCAATTTTTTTGTTTTTGAGAAATGAGCGAGAATAAACTTTTCACCCAACTGTGTCTTTTCAAAACATAATTTTCCATGAACTCTGTCTTCTACTAAATATGCGCATATACCGTGTGTGTATAAAGTCTGGAAACGGCTTAATAACATCACAATTTACTGGCCGATTTAAACCAAATTTGGTACAGTTGTGTAAGAGGATCTAACGCACCGAATGACGATATTGGCGTTGTTGCCAACTTTTTACTTTGTCTGGAATTCGAACGAATTTTATATTTTTAAATATGACACCCAGTATATTTTTACATTTTTAAATTCCACATAAAATTATAATTATTTTTTATTAAATGCATTATTAGTCTATACTTCATAGTTTCCGAGATATTGACTCTCGAAAAGTGACATTTTTGAACTTTGACAGCTTATAACTTTCTAACAGTTCGTCTTAGAGCAAAACGGGTTACATGTCCCTATCTTCAATTTTTATTATCTTCCCAAAAAAATCAACTTCCGGTTAAACCGGATGTAACTCGAAAGCAGGAAATATAGTTGTTCCGGTTTAACTGGAAGTTGATTTTTTGGGAAGATAATAAAAATTAAAGATAGGAACATGTAAGCCATTTTGCTCTAAGACGTACTGTTAGAAAGTTATAAGCTGTCAAAGTTCAAAAATGTCACTTTTCGAGAGTCAATATCTCGGAAACTATGAAGTATAGACTAATAATGCATTTAATAAAAAATAATTATAATTTTATGTGGAATTTAAAAATGTAAAAATATACTGGGTGTTATATTTAAAAATATAAAATTCGTTCGAATTCCAGACAAACTAAAAAGCTGGCAACAACGCCAATATCGTCATTCGGTGCGTTAGATCCTCTTACACAACTGTACCAAATTTGGTTTAAATCGGCCAGTAAATTGTGATGTTAATAAGCCGTTTCCAGACTTTATACACACACTGTATATGCATTGATTGCCTTTAAAATAGGCAGTTATTTGCATTTTTTTACCAAATCTGCATACTGGTATGCAATATTTTTTAATTTATTATAGTAAAATGAGGTAAACAAATACATTGGGTTCTAAAAAATACGTTTATTTAAAAAAAAAATGCAAAAAAAAACTAAGAAAAATAAAAGTAAACAATTTTTTAACCTAAAATTGTATAATAGGCATTTTTTAATAAATATTTTTCAACATTTTCAACTAAAAAGCATTGTATTCTATTAGTAAAAATATGCTTTATACAAAGAGAAGCTTCTTTCAACATCTACTGATGTAATCGGACAATACTGCAACTTAGGTAGCAAAATATAATGCCAAGATACACCTTCGTCGGATGGTTTACCCTCATAAATGCTTTTTACTGCAGTTAAGTATTTAAATCCTTCATTCTTTTTTACAGTTACATCCAATTTGTTTCTTACTTCAACTCGTACTTTACCGGAAATGTTGTTACATTTAGCGGAAAAAGTTTCAACAATGCTTATTGAGTCTCTTAAACATAAATTTCTACTCTCCAACGAGGATATTATGTCCGGTATAAAACTGAAATTAACCTTAATAAAAATAAACTCTTTAGCTTCACTTGCACTTTTTAACAACTATTTACTTTGCACAACACACCGCGAATCGTCATCGAAATCCGAAATTAGTTCTTTAATGGATTCGAAATGCTCTGCGTATAATAGTGCGACCTTAATCCATGTTCCTTACCGGGTAATTACAGGCTCTGGAGGTAAACTAACTCCTGGTAATCTCTCCCTATACAACTGCACTCTTGGAGGTGCTTTAAGAAACATTTTTTTTTACATTTGAAATTTGTTTATTTACCAAAGGTTTATTTATTATACCAGAAGTATGTATAACAAATCGATATAAACTCAGTTTGTTAAGCAGGTACCTAATAATAACGCATTATTAAGTGACAATAAACAACCCATAATACCTGCAACTCCGGAAACCCCCAATAAATACCTTTTGTATAACCAAAATGTATATATAATTATTATAATCTTTAGATTGGGAAATCCCTGAAATAAGTACCGAACTGGACATTAAACCTTTAACGTTTTAAATTTTTTGATAAAGCCGCAAATATAAAAAAAGCTCTTAAAATAATAATTTATGAAAAATATGCATCCTAACATAGTATAAAACAAAGTCGCTGTCGCTGTCTGTCAGTCGGTCCCTACATATATATGCTTAAATCTTTAAAACTACGCAACGGATTTTGAAGCGGTTTTTTTTAATAGATAGAGTGATTCAAGGGGAAGGTTTTTATGTATAACTAGCGACCCGCCCCGGCTTCGCACGGGTGCAATTTCAGAAAGTGGCATGCCGGATACTAATATATCGGGTTTGTTCAGGTTTGTATTTATACCAGCGGGTTGCAACGCATGCCGGATACACGCTAGTTTTATTATAAAATTGACAAAATATGCAAAAAATACCATTTTGCATATATTCCACCCTTTGCTCATTGGTTAATTGATAAGTTAAACCCCTCTGTTATTGTCAACATAGTCGCTCTGGAAAAAATACAATCTTTTTATAATTGTTCAATCTTCAAGACTTTCATAATTTCACTTAGGCACAGTGAGAAAACATTGAATGCATTGCAATTAATTTTTTTACTAATTTTATGCATGCGGTAAACAAGTTTATGTATTTTTTGCCACTGGTTTATTTTTCATGTAAAGGGGCCCATTCACTGCCTGATTTGATTAAAAGTTCCTAGTTGGTAGCTTAATTACTTAGTGTAGCTACAACTGCACAAATCTGCTGGTGATACGCCTGCAGCTATTAAAATATCTATACCTACCGTGCGAGCAAAAATTATTTGCATCAAAGAGGGCTTGGATAAAAAACGTAGGGCTTGGTTTAGATCACAATGATATGGGGACGATATATCTAACCAAATCTAGGTTAAAATTTTGTCAAATTCATATTATGACATGATGTGCCAAACTCATGAGTAATAAAATAAGTAGACAAATACAAATTTATTTTTGTTGTTTACAAAATTAACAAAGTAAGAATATACAGAAAGAAAAGGAAAATAATTACATAAATTGCTGAAATTGGCAACTTGTCACACTTGTATTTCTTGAAATACTTGCACTTTATAAGGAAATAAATTTAGCTGCTTCTTAAGAATAGTCCTGTATGTTCCATAAGATCTTCCCACTTCTTGGGACAGGCGTCTTATACAATTTGTTGGCGTATTTTGCATTATTTCTCGAATGTTTACAACAAGTTCTTCTGTTCTTACCTTCCTGCTCCTTTTTTGTGTTGTATAGAACCTGTTTTCCTAAACACAGCCACGGTTCTTTTCAGGCAATGATAAAAATCCCCAGCAATAAAAGCAACGTTAGGAAAATGTTCGTGAAAATCGTCCATGCACAAACCCGGATTGTATTGCCACTCACCATTTACTCTAACCCCGTTTCGAAAATACGCTTTAACCATGAATGTTTTGTGCTGTTCCGTAAAGCCCATTGTGTGAATTGTTCAAGAAATTGGAAAAATTAGCGATGAATCAAATTACTTGTAACGACTGTCAAAGATGACGGAATAACTGATTGATTGTTAATTCAGGTAGTTACTGACACCCAACAGGTATTAAGCTCTACGGCTAGGCATTACGTCCTTAGATGCAAGGTCCTCTTTGATGCAAATAATTTTTGCTCGAACTGTATTTACTTACATTCGTTAACAGCAAAAAAACAACTTCAGTATTTCCCAAGAAACGAAAACATTTAAGCCGTTGTCGGATAAAATGTATAATTGAACAACGATGCTTTTATTTGCAACCAACATCTTTTAACGTAGAGGCGTGTATACCACCCGTGACGATATCATTTAAAAATACACCCACAAACCTGATATCTTCGAATCTAAGTTCATAATGATTGAAGAGATTGGATTTTTGACTTGGCTAAAACATTTGACAAATTTCAATTTTATTATTAATTGTTTTAATTATAAACAGTAGTAAAATTTTGAACAAACAACATGGGCTTGGCAAATCGCGGAACAGGGTACAACCCGGCGATACCTACATTTAAACTTATTTTGTAGTTCCCAATGATTGATTTTTTAATTAAAATTTTTCATAAATAACTTTTTAATCCGGTTTTAGTTTGTAGTTATCACATAACTAGGAACGTATCTATGGTGGGGCAACTTTCCTGCTGGAAGTAGATACCTTTGTCACATATCTTCATCTTCCAATGCAATTAACAGATTTTCTAAAAAGTTTTTGTTGTGAATTTACAAAACCAGATGGGTATATATACAGAGTCCGCAAGAAAGTCCGCATCAAATGGGATTTTTTTTTATTATTAGGTATAGGTAAAAATTGAAAAACCAGTTAGTTTTTGCTTACCTAAAAACCAAAAATGACGTATACTGAAGCAGCTGCACGACTTGCGTTACCTGTCAAATTTGACATTTTTTATAAAATAGGTTCAAAAATGCCATAATTTATCAAAATATCGAAAAACTTTATTCGAAAAAGTTGTTTATTTGGACATTTTTAACCTTTGTACGAAATTTTGACAGTCTAATAGAACTTTTATTTTTTGCCAGATTCTTGAAAATTTTGATCAACCCTTGTAGATTAACTTTTATACATCGATGTAAAACCTTTTGCCTTTACTTCATTTGAAATCCTAATGCAATTTTGTGTAAAATTTTTGTTTCCAATTATTTATTTTGCTTCAAAAACTGAAATTGTTATTGATAAGTTTGTAATGTTTGATGCAAACTTTATCTAATTACATCAGTTTTGCCAAAACCGACGTTTCTCATTTTGCTAGTGTAGTCATCATTCGGGTCTAAAGGCCGTCGTCGGTTGGAATTGCTTCCTAACGAGTCTACTTCCAGCACCGGAGATGGAAGGACCTCTGAAGAAGCTCGCCACTCGTGCTAGCGAAACGTTAGGAAGCAATTCCAACCGACGACGGCCTTTAGACCCGAATGATGACTACACTAGCTCACCGACTGGCCGCGAAAGCCTAAACCAAGTTTCTCATTTTTCTTAAGTTAGTAAACAGATGTACAAAAAGAAAATATAAGGAAGCTTTCGTTGAAACTTTACTTAATTAATATTGGATCAAAAAGAATAAATATTAATAGCTCAAAACATTTTATTCAACAAAAATATAGTTTAATATATTTAATTTAATTTAATAATAATAATTAAATAAAATTTCAACGAAAGCTTCCTTATATTTTCTTTTGACAAAACTGATGTAATTAGATAAACTTTGCATCAAACATTACATACTGATCAATAACAATTTCAGTTTTTGAAGCAAAATAAATAATTGGAAACAAAAATTTTACACAATAATTGCATTAAGATTACAAATAAAGTAAAGGCAAATGGTATTACATCGATGTATAAAAGTTAATCTACGAGGGTTGATCAAAATTTTCAAGAATCTGGCAAAAAATAAAAATTCTATTTGACTGTCAAAATTTCGTACAAAGGCTAAAAACGCCTAAATAAACAACTTTCTTGAATAAAGTTTTTCGATATTTTTATAAATAAGGGCATTTTTGAACCTATTTTATTAAAAATGACAAATTTGACAGGTAACGCAAGTCGTGCAGCTGCTTCGGTATACTTCATTTTTGGTTTTTAGGTAAGCAAAAACTTACTGCTTTTTCAATTTTTACCTATAACTAAGAATAAAAAAAAATTCCATTTGATGCGGACTTTCTTGCGGACACTGTATATCACAGTACCTACACTGATGAAAATGATCTAAAACAATAAGTTTGCTAAGACATAATTTATATTGATAGCTCATTTTTTATGAACTCATATTAAATAAATTGCTAGTGTATCAAACTCGCTGTAGTGTTATATCAATTCCAGATTTGCTAGAACAATGTTTTTATTGGTAGTAATCAGTTCCATTAGCAGCACAGTTTTGTTGAATAATAAACTACTTTTAATGCAGCAATTCTGTTAAGAAATAAATTGTATCTTCTAAATGCGACTCATTTTGTTTCCAGTGAAGCGCTTTTTCTATTATTAAGAAAGCAGAACGGCGTCCCCAAAAACAAATTGTATCCGTTAAAACCTAGAATCCACAAGACGTTGGTGGGGGTTCGTAGCGATCGGCAATCGCCGTGCGCCGTATTATTAGTTTTAACGTATTTGCTGCGCAGGTCACATCGTTGTTCGGAGTCTTCTAGCAGTCTTCTGGTTGTATATACTGTATTAGTTCCGACTGGCAGTTGTAATCAAATTTGACATTTATCATAATAATATAATAACCCCTTTACGACTGACCTTTTCTAAGGTATCGTACTGGGACGCAAGATGTCGCACCGGGTTCTATAATTCCCGTCGATAATCGATCCTGACAAGTGATTTGAGCCCTGTTTGCCAAACTGAGCCTCACTGATGAGCCGTAATAACGGCGAAACGCGTCTGGGAATGGGTTTGGCCGAAGGAAAGAGACAAAACTCTTTTGAATTAATATCTGTGGTCCGGCACTTGTACCGGTTTTGAGAGCGCTCTTGCAAAATGTTCTGTTTTTACAGAATAACCCCTTTACGACTGACCTTTTCTAAGGTACCGTACTGGGACGCAAGATATTGCACCGGGTTCCCGTCGATAATCGATCCTGACAAGTGATTTGTCTTTGAGCCCTGTTTCCTTCTGCCTATGGAGAACTATAGGGTAGGAGGCCGATCGACAATGGCAGCATTTTCAAATTCTGTACCGGTTTTTTGGTTACTTCGCTATTGGCCGATAGATGGCTCTCGCGTCCGAAGTGGGCTTATATTGTCTTCTTCTTCTTCGTTTTTAATATGGAAAACTAGATCCTCCATAGTTTTTAACTTTTACTTTTGACAATTGACATTTTATTTTTTGAAATAACAAATAACGTTTGAAGGCAAGACAAGACAAATAACGTTGTATTGTAATTAATTTCTATATTTATAATGAATAATGGTACAATTTATAAACGTAGAGTTTGCTTTGTGTCGGGGTGTAAGACAGGATCTTCTTCAGAGTTGAAACGAAGCCAAATAAGTCTCTTTCTAGCTCCAAAGGTAAAACCCTCTAGCTAGAATGTTCCTGTATTTTAAAAACGAAGCATCGTTGGAACTTTATACAGGCCGAGTTTACTAATAAGTATAACAAAGTAAGTGTAAATTCATATAAAAGTCCTTATTTGTTCCTTAAAGAACTAATTTAAATAAAAATAGTTATCGCGTCCATAAGAAACCATTTATTTGATAGCCCACTTCGAACACGAGCGCCATCTTATGGCAACTCGTAAAGCTGAATTACCGATGCTAATTTGGGACCGAATCCAATGCATTGCGATCGGCCTCCTACCTCAAGTCCTCCATACTTCTGCCAAACTGAGCCTTACTGATGAGCCGTAATAACGGCGAAACGCGTCTGGGGATGGGTTTGGCCGAAGGAAACAGACAAAACTCTTTTAAATTAACAGACAAAATTCTTTTGAAATAATAATATTTGCTTGCTACGGTTAATAATGCATATACTTACTACTTAAAATCAGTACTATAGTTCTCAAAACTTCAAATAGCTTCTAGTGTGATATTGTTCTTATCGTTTAGCATTGTATATTATGTAACATAGTTAGTGAGATGGTAAAATTCGTCCATAGAGTATAAAATCCAATACTAATGATGGGTTGTGCGAAATAAGAATTTCTATTGCTTCATCTAACATGCAAAGTTTTAAGAAAATTATATACAAAGTAAAAATAAATTAATTGAAACAGGTATTGGTACGATCAATAAAATTAAAATGTAGACAGAATAGCTAGAATACTCCGAACAGAGATATGACCTGCGCAACAAATACGTTAAAAATAATAGGGTCCGCGGCGATTGCTAATCGCTACGAACCCCCGCCATCATCTTGGTGGATTATAGGTTCTAACGGATACAATTCGTCTTTGGGGAAGCTGTTCTGCTTTCTTAATTGTAGAGAAAGCGCTTTACTGAAAACAAAATGGATCGCATTGAGAAGATACAATTTAGTTCTTAACAAAATTGCTATATTAAAAGTAGTTCATTATTTAACAAGACTGTGCCGCTAATAGAACTGATTACTACCAATAAAACA
This sequence comes from Polydrusus pterygomalis, assembly GCA_963969555.1. Taxonomy (NCBI): domain Eukaryota; kingdom Metazoa; phylum Arthropoda; class Insecta; order Coleoptera; family Curculionidae; genus Polydrusus; species Polydrusus pterygomalis. The sequence continues at coordinate 18,675,482 of OZ018383.1, forward strand.
CTGTTTTAGCAAATCTGGAATCGGTATAACACTAAAGCGGGTTGGATACACTAGCAATTTATTTATTATGGGTTAATAAAAAATAAGCTGTCAATACAAACTATGTCTTAGCAAACCTATTGTATTAGATCATTTTCCTCAGTGCGCCACCGGCAGCAAGAATTATATTATATGATATATTATTTGACAAAAATACAATGGCTTTATTTTCCTTACGATCTACAAGAAAAAATCACCCAAAAAAAAAACCAGAAGAGCTATTTAAAAACAGAATGTTGCAGAGCATTTTGAAAAACTTCATCTTTACATCGTATAATAGCAAGGTGGAAACATAGATTCTATACAAGACGTTCTTCCAACAAACGCCTTAAAAGTCCAACGATCATTTACCAGCTAAAGATCAATCGGCGATCGATAAACCACAAAATCAGCGAAACGTTAAGCATATAAAAGACCCGGTAGCCACCTAATAATAATATAATAATAATAAGTTTATTTAAAAATTAATAATATAATAAATATATTTATGTTGTCTTCAATAAACTTATTTTTTAATCCCCTGAAGCTGAGCTTGTTAGTATGCAATTGTATCAAGTAAAACTAGACTTATAAAAGTGCACGAAAGAAAATGCATAATAAAGCGGCGAGGCAAGTGCAGAAAATGCAAGTAGCTAATTTAGATGCCCCATAGCGTATAATTGGACGCCTACGTGCAAAAAATTCATCCACCTTTCACTTGATCTGAATATTTTAAAGGAATTGAATTCCTTAATGTTGCTAAATTATGTTTAATGACGATTTAATTAATTTCCCTACTTTCACATCTAAATTTTTACTGGTTCACCCTGTATCTAAAAGACTCACTTTTTCAAATACCGTGCGAGCAAAAATTATTTGCATCAAAGAGGGCTTGTATTAAAAAACGTGGGGCTTGGTTTAGATCACAATAATATGGGGACGATATATCTAACCAAATCTAGGTTAAATGTGTCAAATTCATATTATGACATGCTATGCCAAACTAATGAGCAATAAAATAAGTAGACAAATACAAATTTATTTTTGTTGTTTACAAAATTAACAAAGTAAGAATATACAGAAAGAAAAAGACAAATAATTACATAAATTGCTGAAATTGGCCACCGCCATGCTCCAAGCATAAATTCACACGTCTCTTCATATTTTCGACAGTTTTGACCAGCATCTCTGGAGAAATGTTACCACATTCTTGAATAATCCTTTCTTGTAATTGTTCTAAAGGAGATAAAAAAGGGAAAGAGGTGGAACCAGGCTTCATCCGAAAAAAATGTCAGGTCTAATTTCTTTCCAATAAATTTTGGGTTTGTTGGAGTTGTTGAGAGTAATTCCTGCGTCTTATAGTCCTGCATGTTCCATAAGATCTTCCCACTTCTTGGGACAGGCGTCTTATACAATTTGTTGGCGTATTTTGCATTATTTCACGAACGTTTGCAACAAGTTCTTCTGTTCTTACAGATGGTCTTCCTGCTCCTTTTTTGGGTTGTATAGAACCTGTTTCCCTAGACACAGCCACGGGTTTGTTAAATACGCTACAACCATGAATGTTTTGTGCTGTTCCGTAAAACCCATGGTGTGAATTGTTCATGAAATTGGAAAAATTAGCGATGAATCAAATTACTTGTCACGACTGTCAAAGATGACGGAATATCTGATTGATTGTTAGTTCAGGTAGTTACTGACACCCAAAGGTATTAAGCATTACGTCTAAGCATTACGTCCTTAGATGCAAGGCCCGCTTTGATGCAAATAATATTTGCTCGCACGGTATAAAGGATAATGCAATAATCATATAGAACTTTATCCAGAAACATATTTATATGTTCGTAAGTTCAGTAGTTAGTAGTTAGCCATTTTCCAACTGATAGAAATCAACTTTTAACTTCTGGATTTTCAGTCCAAACCGATAGCATATGAGCCTCACTATTCATAATTATGTTACACCAACACAGTATTTTATCCTTTATTAAAGCTTCATTAAAGGTAGATACCATCTACCATTTTCTCTTCTACTATCACCATCCATCACCAAAGCTTTTTCTGTCTCCGGATGATGAACGTTTTTACGCTCGAAACATTTTGAAACCTTTGAAAGAATAACTTTTTATTCAATCAAAATTGTGGATTTCTTTCAATCATTTCATTCATATCAATTAATTACCTTCCCGTGCATGAAAATGATGAGTTTATTACCTATAGGCCTATCCTATGACATACTTTTCAAAAGAATAAAATTAAATAATAATTATTTTAGGCAGTACGCAATAAAATGTTAACTAATAAGAAAAATGGCCTCGTAAGATAGAAAACTGTATTTTTCTTTGAAAAAGACTTACTAGTACATCGTATTTGGTTTATTATAATAATGCTAGGAATGTTTATTTGTACAAATTCTTTTATTAACTGTATCGTTTTTATTGCATAAGTTCTTGCTCGCCAATGCAATGGTGACATACAATTAATGACACAGGATGGTGACTGTAGACTTTTATTTATTGTTATGTACTATTCTTCAAGGAACATAATAATTTAACGACTTTTATTTCTTTATTGAATTAGTTTTTTACTAGCTTTCTCTTCATTACTCTACAAAAAGTCAGGGCGCAATAAATAAACATATTATGTAGGTATACATGATAAGTAATAATATCACTCTCATTCGCATTACAGGGACGTAGCTAGGGGTTGAGGGAGGGCGAAATCTTAAGTTTGCTTGATAAAATAGTAAAATGTCGATTGTGACTTTTAATACAGAGTGCATGTGCATCATATTCACACTGAGGAAAATGATCTTATACAACAGGTTTGCTAAGACATACTTTGAATTATTAGGTACCCTATATTGTATTAACCCATATTAAATAAATTGGTAGTGTGTCAAACCCGCTTTGGTTTTATATCAATTCCAGATTTGCTAGAACAGTGTTTTTATTGGTAGTAATCGGTTCCATTAGCAGCACAGTCTTGTTGAATAATGAATTAGTTTTAATACAGCAATTTTGTTAAGAAATAAATTGTATCTTGTCAATGCGACGCATTTTGTTTCCAGCAAAGCGCTTACTCTACAATTAAGAAAGCCGAATCGCGTCCCCAAAAACGAATTGTATCCGTTAGAACACCATAATCCACAAGATGTTGGTGGGGGTTCGTTGCGATCGACAATCGCCGCGCACCGTAATATTAGTTTCAATGTACCGGGTGGTCAAATAAGCGAGGACGTCGGCTTTATCTCGGAAACCATTAATCGTACAACTTTCGGAAAGAATTTTTTATGAGTAACGTGGTCAAGAGAAATTGCTGGAAATTACTTTTAAGTTCCTCATTTCGCCGCAAGGGGGCACAATTAAAAATTGTTTTTTTAAATTCTAAATTTCTCCGAAAATTCCCATATTAAGGTATAACACTGATTACATCATTGGAAAGCTTAGACAATTCTGCATCATTTTGGATTAAGGCTCATTGGCGTACCGACCTTGATAACAGTGGGAGAAGCTATTGAAAGTGTAAACATTAAAATAGCTGTAACTTCTAAACGACTTATCCGATTTTACTAAATTTAAGCTTGTTTGGAAGAGGAAAATAAGTATCTTCAATTGATGTATCCAACAGTACACTATAGTGTTTAAGAAAATTGCTAGAGGGCGCAATATGTAATAATAACAGTTTTTTCGATTTTATCCCGAAAATTCAAATCATACGGTATAACTATGACATCATAATCGAAAAGTAGATGAAATTTGCAAGAAAATATGTGAAGATCGCAGTTCGATATCTTTGTTCGTTTCAGAGTTATTGCCAAAACAATAATTTTTAATACAAATTGCGCCCTCTAGCAATTTTATTAGAATCTATCTTGTACCATTGGAGAGGATAATTGAAGCCAGATGGTTTGGTGACATTGAACAAATAATTCAGATAATTCTGATTTCGCAAATTTTAAAATATCCACGTACATAGGTACGTACGTGCAACATTCTCATAGTTTTACCATTTATATTTTTCACCATAGTCTACATTCCATAGATCCAATGTACCTATTCCCTGTTCATTTTATCTTAAGAAAGATGATACCGTGCGAGCAAAAATTATTTGCATCAAAGAGGGCCTTGCATCTAAGGACGTAATGCTTAGCCGTAGAGCTTAATACCTGTTGGGTGTCAGTAACTACTGAATTAACAATTAATGAGTTATTCCGTCATCTTTGACAGTCGTTACAAGTAATTTGATTTATCGCTAATTTTTACAATTTCTTGAACAATTCACATAATGGGCTTTACGGAACAGCACAAAACATTCATGGTTGAAGCGTGTTTTTGAAACGGGGTTAGAGTAAATGGTGAGTGGCAATACAATCCGGGTTTGTGCATGGACAATTTTCACAAACATTTTCCTAACGTTGCTTTTATTGCTGGGGATTTTTATCATTGCCTGAAAAGAACCGTGGCTGTGTTTAGTTCGTGAAATAATGCAAAATACGCCAACAAATTGTATAAGACGCTTGTCCCAAGAAGTGGGAAGATCTTATGGAACATGCAGAACTATTGTTAAGAAGCAGCTAAATTATTTTTTTTATAAAGTGTACGTATTCCAAGAAATACAAGCCGCAGAAAACCGGATAAAAATACAAATTAATACGACACTTACACCTAGTTCACGCGTAAATTACATACTAAACCATGGCTAACCTAAAAAAGTCACGTGACACATGGGTCTTTAAGCAGTGTTGTCGATGTTTCTGTTTCACGGCTTCTTTCAAGGTGGTTGTGCATAGACTAAAGTCTCATTTTATATTTAATGGTTTTTTGAAGTTGTAGATCGTTTTTATGAATTGTTTACATATTAATGAGTATCGACAGTTTTTAGGATTGTACTTTCTGGATTGTACGCTAAAATGAAAATAAACCTACTACGTAGATACAGTCACTAACTATCATATACTTGCCTAGAGGTATGCACGATTTGATCTGAATTACGAAAGAAACAACAAAATCGGAAATAATTCACTTCAATTTATGGCATTAACATTGAAATTGAAAGTGAAACTACCAGTCAGCGGCAGGTCAAACGTGGGTCTTTGTAGGAGAGGTCAGTGCAGAAGGGAACACCTTCATAAAAATAAAATATTCCGCTAGGTAATAATAAAGTTCGCAATCCTGAAATCGATATACAAGGTGTTATGCAAAATACCTAGGTATTAGGGGAAGGTTGCCCATATTGGACCAATTTCCAGATTTCTTATCATAGATCTTGATAATAACGCAAAATCGATCTTGAAGCTATACCTTAGTATACTTTAGTATGTTGTTCAACTGCAGGATTTTTGGCACAATTTTATTTCAAAGTATCTATGATATACCAGGCTTTAAAAAAACCTCTGCAAGTGGTTCAATATAGGAAACCGGTTGCTTAAATTGCACCTGGCGGTTCCAAAATTGGACCACATGATTTAAATCGGAAGCTTTAGATGTTAAATAAATAAATAAAAAATAAAATTGTTGGTATAGGAAGTTTTATACTTATATTTCAAAAAAACATCAAAATTTCGGTAGAAGATATCCTAATGCAAAAAAAGTACCTACTAGTTTCCTATATTGGACCAGTCATAGTTTCATTTTTTAATTCAAAGAAAAAAGATTTCAATATTGAAATGGTGTTCGTTCATGACATTAGCTTATTTAAAGAGAAAAATTATTTTTGCTCAATTTGGAAAAATTGCCTAAATTGGACCGGTTCAATTTTGGCAATCACCCAGTGGTCCAGTTTAAGCAACTACCACGTGTTTTACAAAACCACCCAGGAAAGAAACAAGAAAAACCAAATATGGCATGGTAATAGGAGAAATAGAAAGAGAAAAACTTACTTGATAACTTCCATAAAAAAGATTTTGCTTAGAGTTTTGATGGTTCTAAGGTAAATTCTTAGGAAAATCCTAAAAATATTACATTAAAATTGTGTAAATTACGTTTTGCTCTGTACGCGCCAAGCACTAACGGCCAACTAGTTGAGTTTGTTGCCGATCAAAGGTTCTGGGTGGAAGTATTACAATGTTACCAGATGATATGGCACTAGTTTAGTTTCGGAGAAATGTACTGTGGTCCAATTTAGGTAGCGGTTCAATATAGGCAACCTTTCCCTATATTAAATGGTTGAAAAGTAGTTAAAATGGCTGTAAAGGGATTATTTTAGCTTTTGTAAGCTGCTTTAGCTTTATCGTTTTAGGACGGTAACAGTGACTATTTTACTACAGCAATTTTTCCTTCTGACACGTGCTGCTTGCAGTTGAACTTCTTTAACAAAGAAAAAGTTACTTTTTCTAAGATGTTCTAGTAAAATTAAAATTGTTTTTTAAAATCTTTTAAATTTATTAATTTTGCACACAATGTCATGTATACTCTCTAACTTTCTTTTGCTCTCTTTATTGTTCTGCCCAAGACAGGGCCTTTTCACTACCCCTTGACTTTCTAGTATGCTGAATTCTTGTCGGTCTTATGACTTTAAATTTTTTACACCTCGTGTACACCATTGAAAGCTCCATTGCGGCTCAATCCCACTTATTATTTTCTCTGTTACTAACAACATCAGCATTGTACTTGTGGAGAAAGACTTTGCGCTTTTATTTTTTCTATATATTTAACTCCACTTTGAGCGTGGACTACTTCTTCAAAATTATAGCAAATTTGTTCTTTGAATAAAGGATTTCAAGCAGCTTAAAACTGTTTTTTTCACTATTCATCGAATCATGATAATCACCAGATTTGAATATTAAACCTGCGTTATTCACAAATTAAGTTTCTGAACCAGCATGTAGAATAATGTACCGTAAACCTTCTGACGATTTTTTTTAGTATTGAAAATACTATTAGGATCGTGTTTACGCAAACTTTGCATTGCATGTCGATGTCGCTCATGTCGATGTCGCTCATGTCGATGTCGCTCATGTCGATGTCGCTCATGTCGATGTCGCTCATGTCGATGTCGCTCTGCCGTCTGTCGCGGCCAACAGCGCAATATCTAGATCGGTCTTGTAACATAATACTCTGATAATACTTGGTAGAAATATAAATATGAATCAGCGTAAAGTCGGCAAGTAAATAATGAATAATGTTTAGTTTAGTTTGTGTTTTAAAGAACGCCATAGTAACTTTGTTAAAAAGTGTTTTATTGAGATAAGTTATAACTAAGGTAAGTTCACGTTATTTAAATCGGAATATTATATCGAAAAAAAAAAGCGGGAGGCAAAAAGTTGGAGCACAATAATTGCATATTATAGGGTCCGCCCAAATTTGGTTAACAAATGGAATAATTTTTTTATTATTGATTTCTCAGAAAATGTTATTGTACCGGGTGATTGGTTATATTTTGCACCCCTACCTATCTCATGAAAATCTTCATGGTCTATTTTGAACGCTTGGGTAAATAAGTATAATTTAAAAACATAGCATAAGTAGGCTTAGACAATATGACCGATTGAATATAAGGCAATTGTTCACCTTGGTTGGTCTGCTATGTGAATATTATTGTTTATAAACAAATTAATATTAATTATTCTTAGAAATAAAACCATACATTTAATATAATATGTTTTAGTTAATATACAGGGTGTCCCAAACGTAATGGGACACAGAGCAACAGCAGGCTCCTTAAGGCGAAATAATGCGATTTATTTAAACTTGCATTATCCCAAAATTGATAACAACCAAGATAAAGGGTGTCAAACTTTTATTTTTGTTTTCGTTTTTTTGGGATTATTTATAGTTCACCTTGGTAGGTCTGCTATGTGAATATTATTGTTTATAAACAAATTTATATTAATTATTCTTAGAAATAAAACCATACATTTAATATAATATGTTTTAGTGAATATACAAGGTGTCCCAAACGTAATGGGACACAGAGCAACAGCAGGCTCCTTAAGGCGAACTAACGCGATTTATTTAAACTTGCATTATCCCAAAATTGATAACAACCAAGATAAAGGGTGTCAAACTTTTATTTTTGTTTTCGTTTTTTTGGGATTATTTATAATATGTTTTAATTAATATACAGGGTGTCCCAAACGTAATGAATGTGGGCTTTAATTACATGACATAGGTCATTAAAATTTTAAAGCTGTGTCAGGTATTTTCAATACATAGGATGCTTGCGTAAGGTGCAAGATCTGTGCATTTTTAACTGTGTGAAGAACATCATCTTGCCAACTTCGCCTAAAAGCCCTTTTACTGTATATCCAGGTTTCGTCCTGAAAAACAGGTTTTAAGGAAAAAATAATAAACTGTTTAATTTTACCCCACATAAAAGTCACTCTCTACTCTGTTGTGCAATGGCATTTTTATAGGTACCTATACTGTTCATGATAGAATCATTATTGATACAAAATATCAATCAATAAATTATGTTATATAAGAATTTAGTCTCGATTTCATGAATCGGTAACAAGTAATTGCAAATATGGAGTTCCTAAGTATGGTAAAAATTTATGGCGTACTTAATGGTGAATTCGTTAACCCCGAATTATGGAATTATGCAATAACTTGTTATTGGCCGACATATATTGGTTAAATAAAGCTACTACATACAGGTGTCATGGCTGTATGATATTAAATAGTATTTGTCCGCTGATTTAATTACGTAATTTTTTCGCGAGAAATATGACAAAAAAAAGAAATGAACAAAAATTATTTTTGTTTCGTGTTCGTTTTGTATTTAACCGATAAAGAGCAATATATTTATTGACAAAAGTCAACAATATCGTTTTTCAAAACCTAGCCTAAGTAAATGGATGTATTGTTAATGCACACTGAGAAAAAGCATCTATTCCTTATAAGAATTCACATACTCTTTATACAACTGTTTAATGCTATATGTGACAGCAACGCGCTTTCCTACTGTAAGACAACGAAAATTGTTAAACCGTTGTGTAGTGATAATATCACAGTAATTTAGCTAATAGGAAATAGAAAATAATACTACCATAGAATGAGTTATAGCCATTATTGCTCTGAATACTTCCACTAATAATCAAGTTCTATTGGGGGTGTTCTTTAGTTTTATTTACTCTATTAGTTCCTGTTGGCAGTTGTAATGAAACATGACATTAATCATAATAAAATTTGCTTGCTACGAGTAATAAAGCATATACTTACCATTAAAAATCAGTAGTGTAGTTCTCAAAAATTTAAATAGCTTCTAGTCTGATATTGTTCTTGTCGTTTAACTTTGCATCTTAACATAGTATAAAACAAAGTCGCTATCGCCCGTCCTGTCCCTATATGTGCTTAAATCTTTAAAACTACGCAACGGATTTTAAAGCGGTTTTTTTTAATAGATAGAATGATTCAAGAGGAAGGTTTTCATGTATAATACATGCATAATATTATAGAGAAACACTGATAAACACTAATAAATTAGAGTAGGGAGAATGAACGACCCAACCTAACCGGTCCCCGGCCCGTTCAACAATCGATCCGAAGCACCGAAGCCGGAATAGACGAAGACAAACTATGTTTTATGCATAGATGTGAATTGTGGACGGGCCGGCAAACGGTTGAGTTTGAGGTTTGTTCGGGTTTGTTCGCCTTATTATCTCACGTCGTATAATGCCGGGCTGCAACGCAGGCCGGGTACACGCTAGTATATGATAATCTATTATGCAACATGGTTTACTGAGATGTCCATGCGTCCATATATTATAAAGTCCAATACTAATGATGGGTTGTACAGGATAATATTCTATTGTGTTATCTGACAACGATCAATAAAATTCAAATTCAGACAGGACAGTTAGAAGATTCCGAACAACGATGTGACCTGCGCAACAACTACGTTAAAACTAATATGAGGGCGCGCGGCGATTGCCGATCGCTACGAACCCCCACCAACATCTTGTGGATTATAGGTTCTAACGGATACGATTCGTTTTTGGGGACGCTGTTCTGCTTTCTTAATTGTAGGAAAAGCGCTTTACTGGGACCAAAATGCGTTGCATTGAGATGATACAATCAAAATTGCTGTATTAAAAGTAGTTCATTATTCAACTAGACTGTGCTGCTAATGGAACTGATTACTACCATTAAAAACACTGTTCTAGCAAATCTGGAATTGATATAACACTAAAGCGGGTTTGATACATTGGCAATTTATTTAATCTGGGTTAATACAAAATAAGTTATCAATACAAACTATGTCTTGGCAAACCTAATGGATTAGATCATTTTCCTCAGTGTACGCAGATTCGACCCCAGTCCACGATAAAATTAAAAACGTATAGTACTTATTGATGGAACTACTTTATCAGATAGTATTTATAACTATTACAACTGTATTATCATAGGCCTAAAGTAATTATTTCATAACTTATTAGAGTACTTTTAAAGCTGGTTCTTTTTTAATACAAAAACCCATTCTGTATCTAATTAGGTACACATGGGAAAGAAACCTGACCCTAAAACACATTCAAAACAAAGTAAAAATCTTTGCTTAAGGCCCAATTACACATGGCAAGTTTACTGGCGGAAAGTACTTGCCGCCAGTAAACTTGTTTCGTTTCTGTGCGTACACATTGGATAGTTTACTTGTTTAGTTATCAAAATTCAAGATGGCTCCGACTACGATAGTGCGTGCTGCTGTGAAAAATATTGTACCTATTGTGGAAAACATGAGTATTTTTGAGGAACAAAAAAAAAGAAGAAACGAGTATGAATCAGGAGCTGAATTAAGCGTCGGAACGCTTTAGGGGCTTCTGCTCAACTTTTAAAAGAGATAGCAATTGAAGATCCAGAATCATATAGGAATTTTATGAGATTATTCCCAACTTGGGTTACACATGGGAAGTTTACTGGCGGCAAGTACTTTCCGCCAGTAAACTTGCCATGTGTAAATGAGCTTTTAGCTAAGTTGTTCAAGAAACGCTTCGCGAACAACCTCGTATAATCCGCATGGGAAATGTAGAGGGGCGTACTTAACCGCGGCCAGGAGGGAGGAAAAATTCTTTGCTGTACTACCCAAGCAGCATTTTTCTGACTTCCAACTAATTTTTTATCAACCCCGACGTTGCAATGTGTCCATATAGTAGTCAGTATTTGTACAGGATGTAAACCGGCGTCAAACCAACGTCGTTTCAACGTTGTTTAGCTGTTACCAGAAATCTGGAGGCGGGTCGACGATTTCACAACTCATCGAGTGCAACAAGTTTGATATTGGGTGCATGCAACGTTGTACCGCCGTAGGAGATTACTACTATCTAAAAGTTGCCTATAGTCCTAAAACACAACGTTGGTATGACGTTGGTATTGGTATTTTTTTACTACTTTATATTTTGACAGATATGTAAGTACAAGATAGTTAAGGTTTTACCTGAAAGTGAGGTTAGGGAGTCTTATGTTTTCTTATTTGTAAATTTGATATAACAGCTTTCGCCTCGTCGGCCCTTTAAATATTTAGCTACTTTTTATAGAAGATACAAAGGTACAAAAATAAAAAGTTTAAAAAGGAGTACCTGGAACAGCACATTATCATACAATACATCAGATGAAGCCGGTCCATCTACATCTCGCCATCACACGTACCCCATCTGATGATTACAACACTGATAGTGATCTAGAAATGTGGCTAACAGAAAACAAAGTTGCGCGTTGCAACGTTTGTAAACGAACCGAATGTTGATGACAAAAATAAGTAAATGACATGTAAGAGACAACTCGCGAAGCTGTCGAAAAATGACAGCGTAGGCAACTGTTTTACCGATCGGAAAGTCGGTTGCCATATAAAAACAGTGCATTATTTTCGACAACCGGTCGGCGATGGTATAAATATACGTAGTATCTCCAACCGAAGTTAAAAATAGTAAAATGTGGGTAAAATTTTTGTAAGGTATGGACAGAAGTAGTACATTTAGTTAAACTAGTTGCAATTTTACGGCAAAAAAGGAGTGTTTTAGTCATTTTCCCGACGCCTCCATTTTTAGCAGTTTACAATAGGGCCATGACGGCATCCATTTTGCTGCAATTCCTTTTTCGTTACAAATTTGTTTTTTCGCAAAAACACAATAAAATTCCCTACAATAATTTTTTAAAACAAATATATGTATGTTTCGAGTTTTTACGACAAAACATATTAATAATTAAAAATTTTGGTATGGTGAATAAAAACTAATATTTTTTATTAGCTTATTTTTTTTGTGGCCCCTTTTCATTTTTAAAGCTCTCATATGCATGTTTATCAAAAAACTGGATTGCGTTTAGTATTTAGACCCAGATATGGCCCGAAAACTAATTTCGAAATATCTAGTTATCAAAGAGATATAGCACTCCATTTATCAAGTTTGCGCCATTCTTGTAAGCCATATCAGAGGTAGGTACTCCAATAACAGGTATTTTATTTTCACTAAACTATCTACAACAAGAAAGTTTAGTGTAAACAATTGGCGCATATCCTACCAGGTTTGCCCTAACTAGGTGAATCATAGTCGATAATACCAACGTTGTCACGACTCCAATGTTGGTTAATTTAATCGGGCTATATGTAGTCGGACCCGACGTTGTAGCGACCCAAATTGGTGTGACCGATTTGGTGCAAATGTGGGTCGTGGCGAAGTCGATTGGACGTCGCGCCCCAATGTCCGGTCGTTTAAAGCAACGTTGTAACAACGTCGGATTGTTGCTTGGGTAAGTTAAATGATAAAAGGAATGCTTAACTTAGCCGTTGGCTTTGCTATTTAAAAGTAACTAAAAGGAACTCCGGCCATTATCTCACAGTTTGTCCCTCTGGGAAATTTACTTCTAACCTTACTTTTTCTATTGCCATAAAATGCAAGAACTGGTGTAAAATGGATTTCTATAATCTGTTCTCTAGAACGAGACGAGAAAAATGCGAGACGAGAACACCTTGTATAGAAAAATTGCACCAATTCACTTAATAACACCTATTACTAACTCTCCTTTTACAAATAGGTATAATATGTTTAACACTATGTCCAGGAACTAATAATTTATAAGCTACTGAAACTATCGATCTGTAGCATAATTTTTTGCGTAATCTAATTTAACTTATGGGCAATTTGACCTAGCAAATAATATGATATTTTGCTAATATTAACCGACATAATTTAAGATAGAAACCATTAATACTGTAACACGCACAGAACCATATAGGTGGTGCAAAATTGTAGGTGCGAATTTGAATAACAAATAATAGATAGCTGCGTTCCAATATTTAATTTTGTTGGCTATTGGTTTAACCACCCTTTTTTTTCATTGATTAAAAAAATAACAGTGATTAAGTAGTACTACGTGGACATTAATAACGTTTTTTTAACTTCATACCGACGTCTTTTTGACGTAAGTAAGTCACATCTAAATCACGTCAGTTTTTGACGTCGAAATGACGTATCCTTTTGGTGTCGAAATGACGAAGCGATGTAACGCCCAATTTAAGAAATAATAGATGGGAATAATTTTTAAATGACATAAAATCTATTTGTATTTAGATTTGTAGTGCTTATTTATTTATTTATTTATCGTATGGCTGTTGGCTGTTAGGCACATTGAAATTTACAATTATACAGTGTGTATATGATACATAAAACAGGTTTTAGTAAGTCACAAACGGACATCTAATTTATTTATGTATTCTATCGACTCTGGGGTCGTCAACAGGAAGTCATCGGGTCTTCCATAATAGGATCTTATAGGACACTTTTCTATGACGTGTCTCATGGTTTGGGTTTCTCCGCACTCACATAGTTGTGGGGATGCCCGCTTGCCCCACTTTTGTAGGGAGCATGCGCATCTGCCGTGTTAGGTTCTGATTCTGTTCAGCGTGGACCATGTCATTTTTAACATATTTACATCATGTATATTTCGCGTATTTCAATAAAACATACATCTGATATGCCCATTTTTTTACGCCCTGTATGATAAAAACGTTGTCCAAAGTTTTTATCATACAGGGCGTAAAAAAATGGGCACATTAGTGTCACAGCTAGTCTGTCCCTGCAGCTGTGAGTAATTCGCAATACTTTCTGGGATAGTAATTTGAAGGGTCTTACCTGGTATACATTATATGAAAAAAAAATTGAAATATACTTACCTGTTGGTTTAATAATTATGTGTCAAAAACTTAATTCCATGGGAGCTCTTTGGAAGCCCATATCTCCGAAGAGGAGGCCAATACGAAACAAGTTTATATGAACTTGTAGTATTCTTTTCACGTGTTTTTTTTTATATCCGAGAGATTTCCCACATTTTCCCGGACACCCTGTATAACCAGAACTGACCAAAAAAGACGTCATTTAGACGTCATTTTCGTCATTCTGGCTACCTGGGATTGTAGCTATTTGCCAAATCAAACAAAATTGGAACGTAGCATATGCCATTCTATTTCAATAATAAAGCTGTGGGATGTGTTATGTTACCAATTTGCTGTAATAAATTATGTTATACATTATTTTATTATTACATAAAAACAATGATAATATAATTTTAATTACTGGGTGAGATCTCAAATAAACATCTTGAAACTTAACGCAAGAATGGTGTCACAATATCAATTATAATGTGGAACAGTTTTTTTTTTCTGCATTTTCTTGGTTTTCTTGATAACCTTGAGGTTTTTACATACAGGATAATAGGTTAGTCATATTTGCAGATTATTTTTTGTTATCTAATACAATTTAATAGATTTTGAATATCTTATAATGAAATTATAATACGATGTTAATTTTGTCAACGTTATGATTCTGGTTGAGCAAGAGAATTAGAATTAATAATATCATATAATTAATAGATTTAATTGGTGCTTAGATTAATTAAATGAATCGGATTAGCAGGTTGGACTGCACGTTCGCCTGACATAACCCCATTTACATTTAATTTTATAATTTGTTGTGAGAATATATCGCAATAATATTTGGTTCTTTTAAAATTTTATTTTTCCAAAAGAACTGTATTTTAAAGTTTAATAGGGTAGAAAGTCGATATTATTAAAGGGCACCCAGGGTGTACCAGGGGGGCCTTGGTCTAAAGAAAAAAGATAAAATTTACCAATAGTGAAATTTCCCAGCGACACCTGTCCGCAAGCATGTAAAGTACAAGTGCAACGCGAGCCATGTGAGCCACGTGACTATTCCTGTTCACTGTTTGTGTCAAGGCAGCGATGCCCGATCTCACATCTTAAATAATTATCGAATTTTAACATAATTTTTATTACAAAAAATGAAGAACTATACCAAATAGTTAATAGAAGTAATATGTTTTTTGAAGGATTCAATGAAATATCATTAAATAAATAAAAACTAGTAATTTCAAAATTAAATTCAAATAACAACTATGGAAAAATATTGAATAAAAAGGTGTTAAGAGAATCATTTGGCAGCATTAGTTACCCATTATTAAATTTTATAAATTCTTGTTTAAAATATGGAAATATGCCTGACAAATTAAAATGTTCTTACATTACACCAGTGCCAAAAGTAAAAAACGCTAAAAGATGAGATGAGCTGAGGCCAGTAAATGTTTTATGGGATGTTGAGAAATTATAAGAAGTCGTATATGAACACTGATGCCAACAAAATTTTAATTTCCTTTCGAACTGGTTTTCGAAAAGGGTCCTCTACAGAGACAGCCACTTAATGTGTGATTGAGACGTGGAAGAGAACCATTGATAAAGGGGAAAATGTTATAGCTGTATTTTTGGATTTTAAGCGGGCATTCGAAACAATTAACGGGGCTAGATTATTGAGTAAATAGTCATTTAAATATTTTTGATGGTCTAAATACTCTAAATTCTGAGATAAATATATTATTATTAAATTGGCTAAAAGTAAATAAATTAAAATTAAATATTTCAAAAACTAAATGTATGGTTAAGGGTAATAATTTAAATTGTCAAAATATAAATTTTGTTATTGATGGCGAAAAATTGGAATTAGTAAACAGTTTTAAATATTTGGGGATAATCATTGATTTAAAATTATTTTTTTTTATTATTTTCAAAGTATCATATCAAAGATTGCCGGAAAAGTAGGTTATTTTAATAGAATCAGTTCTAATTTAAGTTTGTTTTCTAAAAAAACTGTATTTAATACTATTATATTACCACATTTTCTTTACTGTTCTTCCATTTTATATTATGCTAGTGAGGAAATATTTGATAAATTAAAAATTTTAGAAAATAAGGCAATGCGGATTATTATAAATTGTGACAAATATACAAAAATAAATTTTATGTTAAAAAAATTAGATTGGTTGAATGTTAGAAATTTAATTTACCTGATTGTTGTAATTATAAAACAAGAACTAATCCAAATTTATATGTGGATAGAGTGATAGAGCTTATATGTCTATTTTTTATAACGGTTTGAATATAATAATTTGGAAAATTCTATTAAATTTCAAATATCATTAAAACTATATAAAAAAAAATTTTAATTACATTTAATAAAAAACCAAATTGAAATGTATTATTTGATACAATTTACAAAATGTTTAACTTTTCTGTGTGTTTTTGTTAAAAGAAGGTTGCGTTTTAAAATTTAAAATAAATCTATAAAAATGTGTTAAAAAAAATTATTAAAAAATATTTAATTGTACCTTTTTTCTAAATAAAACATGTTACTACTATTACTACTGCAAAATTGGTTTAACAATATACTGTAAGTTAACAGTATTGATGGGGGGCAACTCGGCCTACAATATGGTGTCGACCAGTTATACCGAAAGTAGGTGTCAACTTGCCTATTTTGAATTTGACACCCCATATTATTATTGCATTTTTGGGTTGTAGGAAAGATTCTAGGCAGATTTAGTATATTATGTCCTATACCTACGTCTAAGCGTTTTTGACATAATAATATATAAGTTTTTATATCAAAAATGATGTTTGAAAAATATATAATTACCAATTCTTCTTACAAGGAAGCCATTATTATTTAATTTGGGTTGGATCCCATATTTAAAGGGACCTGCTTTAACAAATTTTTTATAATATTTTGATAACTATTCATCCCTTTTAAAAACATTAAATTTCTAAAAATAGATAGTACTTGGGTGAACACTTGACGCAATTTGGGCGTGACCCCAAAAATTTTTTCGTTTAACCTTCATGCTTTTTATTTTGCGGCCGATCAATTAGTCAAAGTTGCCTTTTATTGACCTTTGAGACAAAAAAAACATACAAATCAAAATGTTCGATAAAAAGTCTAATTAAGAACCGTTTTGAAATGCGTTAAAAATAATTTAATATATTTTTTATAACTTGTCTGTATTATCCAGCTTGTCCAAATACAGAATTACAATAGCTTTTAATCAAAAGACACACCAAGAAGGTTTTTGAATGGCTTCGTAAAATAAATATAGTTAAAAAAAAACTAAAACACACGCTTTAATAATTAATCAAACTAAAAAGCGGAAAATAAATATAGTTTAAAATAATTCTTGAAATTCTTAATATAGGTAGAAAATAATAATAAACGATAAACATTAGTATTATTGTGAAAAAAGCGTGGGTCGCTTTGAGCTATATTTTTTGTATATCGATCACCCCACCCTTTTTTTACAATAATACTAATGTTTATCGTTTATTATTATTTTCTGCCTATATTAAGAATTTCAAGAATTATTTTAAACTATATTTATTTTCCGCTTTTTAGTTTGATTAATTATTAAAGCGTGTTTTTTAGTTTTTTTAAACTATAAATATAGATTTATTTTCCATTTTTTAGTTTGAGTTAATGTTAAGAAAAAAAAAATTGAGTAGATGAGCTAGATTAGTATATTATTGTATTGTCAGCGGTTCTTGATAAGTCTACAAAATTTAAATTAAATCTGACCGTTTAAAGTGGGTCAGAATCGGGTTCCTAGAAAAGAAAGCGTGTTAAAATCGGCTAAATTTTGGCAAACCTTATTTTAATCCCTTCTATTTTTATCTATAAATATTTTTGTTACAGGTCCAATCAATATGATCCTGCCAAACACCATACTTGTGTTCTTACTTCATATATTATTGAATCATGCCTCCGCTGAACACGACTATCAGAGCCTATTTTTACAAAGGATCAACCCAGCATACGACAACACAATCTATGGAGGTAGTTTTATAGATAACCACGAATACAATAGACTACCTGGTCACGTCGAGACTCCAATTCCAGCGATCCAACCAGGGTTTAATCGACAACCCCAGTTTGCACCGCCCATTCAGTTCGGTGGTGGCTATTCTGGAAGCTTAGGGCCACAGCAGGGAGGGTAAGTCTTGATTGTACATTTATATAAGGTAATTTTACAGTAAATACTGTAAAGTATTATTGGCCAACAATTAATTTTTGTGTTCATGTTTTTCCTAGACAGTAAATTTACCTCCCAACTGAAGAAAAGGTTTATTTTGTAGTAATGACTGGTAACTGACTATAAATAGTTATCACTTATACTGATACTAGCGTGTACCCGGCATGCGTTGCAACCCGCTGGTATAAATACAAACCCGATATATTAGTACCCGGCATGCCACTTTCTGAAATTGCACCCGTGCGAAGCCGGGGCGAGTCGCTAGTTATAAATAAAAACCTTCCCCTTAAATCACTCTATCTATTAAAAAAAACCGCTTCAAAATCCGTTGCGCAGTTTTAAAGATTTAAGCATATATAGGGACATAGGGACAGGATAGCGACTTTGTTTTATACTATGTTAAGATTAAAAAGTACAGTTGACGACATATACATTCGTACACTCCACCCATACATATAACACAAAATTGGGTAAAACGGGTTTCTCACCTTGCTGCTTATACCTGGATAGAACACCAGGCTGTAAATTATTGTATGTACGATTTTTTAACATACTGGTACATAAGTAATACTGGTTATTTCTAAATATTTTTGTGTTTACAAAAAATTACAGCCGCGAAATAAGAAAATTATAAAATAATACCAGGAAAACTACAAAAGTATAAAGCCAAAATGGGTAAATTTATTAACAAACAAAAAACGAAATACTAATATTTAATTGCTGCGCCATTGGCTTCTCACACTAATCGTAATCTTCTTGGCTTTGAAAAAATAATACTTGTATAACCCGGAGTTAGCCGTTCCCAAATTTCTTCTATTTTATCAAACAACTCTATTTCATTCTGTGGTTGTTATTTTGTACATTTTTTTACCATCAATCACCAAACATTTTCAATTGGATTTAAATCAGGACTTCTTGAGCACCAGGGCAGACATATTACATTGTTTTGTCTAAACCAGTTTCCTATGTTTCTTGCAGTATGCACAGGGCAGTTATATCCTGCTGAAATATAAAGTTATTTCCTTCAAAAACTATCGCGGCAGAAGGAAGAAAAACATTTTCCAAAATCTGAAGATATATTACTGTTTAGTGTTTCACCAATATTCCAGCATAAACCTGCATCATAAACACTTATTCATGCCAACACATTAACGGAGAAACGTCCACTGGTTTGCTTTTTTTCAGTATACTTCTCATCATATCGGAAATTTGGTGGTCTATATACTTGAATCCTTCCATTACATGTAGACTAAAAAGTTTTCTCATTTTGCCAAAAAAAAAAAAATTTCTGGTAAATATTGCATAGCAAACCCAATTTTTTGTTCCTTTTTACTAGTTTTTAAAAATGGTTTGGATGCAGATGCTCGATTTCTTAATTCGGAACATTGTCTTACTCGGCGTTGCGCAGTTCAGATGAAGCAGGGAATCCTGTTATGTGCATAAAGGATACTGCAGTTTCAAATGGATTTTGCCTTAAATACTTCACCAAATTTCGGTCTTCTTCATTTGATGATTTTCTATTATTTAAACCAGACCCAACAGAGAACAGACCTTTCAAGTGTTTGATGATAGCGTCATTTTTCTACAATTCTTTGAATAGTACTTCTAGGTATTCTAAAATGATCAGCCATTTTTCCATAATACCACCCTATTTCTACTAAACATATTATTCTTGCCTTTTTAATAATAGGTACCTAAATGAGGCATTTTTAAATCAAATAAGATAATCACAATTCTTTGACAGATATCATGATAAAAATTAACACATTACAAAAGTTATAAAGGTAAAAAAGTTGCATTTATAGTGTCACAGTTTAGTGTACGAAATTAATTAAAAATTTTATATAAAAATAACAAATAAAAGCAAATTCCATAACAAACTATTAATTTTTACTTTTTAAAAAAAAATTTTATTATCTGTCGTCAACTGTACGTAGTGAAATTCTTGCTAGTGATGCAATTTATATTGATTGATCAATGTTATTAATTTAGCTTAATTTCTTTATAGCGGGATCCCGCTAGGCTTCTCATCAAATCCCTTCAATACAGGATTTGGTGGCTTACCCCAGCCCCAACAACCTGATGACCCAGATAATTTAGGGTGTGGACAGACCCCATCCTTTTGCTCCAAATCCAGATATCGGTCGTACGATGGGTCTTGTAATAATTTGAGGAACCCTGGTTTGGGAACACCACAAACTAGATACAACAGATTGTTACCTGCCAAATACGGAGACGGTAAGATTTATCATCCTTCTAGAATCACAATTTTTCTTTAATATATTTTTAAGTTAATCATAATACATACATTAAAAACTTTGTCTGCCAATGCTGGAAGATTTCCGGGTGTCGAATGGTTTTAGGATAATCCAAAGTAGATTTTCCAGGCCTCGATAACACTACAGAACTTTGAATCGTCTTCCCGTTTATTAACAATAATTGTATTTTAGGGATAAGTACTCCTACTACCGCTAGAAGTGGAAACCCTCTTCCCAGCGCTAGAACGGTATCAGTAGCAGTGTATCCAGACGTTCCTATAGAAGATCCCATTTGGTCCCTTAACGCTATGCAGTATGGTCAAATTATTACCCATGACATGAGTATGATTGTTGGAAGTACTCAAACACGTAAGTATTTAATGTTAACGCTTATTTTTCAACCAGAGGACAGATGTATCGGAAGGGAATAGAGTCATTGATTAAAAAATAACAGTTTAATCAAGTAACTCTAGAATTCATCTATTTATCATTCGCCTGGACTCACTAAAGGCTGTGCTCTAATACCTTATTTTTAAAAGAGTTTGTTTGCTTTTATTTTTCCCCACCATTACATCTTGTAGATATTTATCTCCTGTTATAGAACCTCACGGAACAAAATGTTGTTCTGCCGATGGTCAGCTATTAGAATTAGCCAATAGTCCAGATCACTGTTACCCCATTGTTGTTCCCATTGATGATCCAACTTATTCTCAGCAAAATATCAGATGTATGAACTTCGTTAGAACTATTACTGATAGGGATAGGAGGTGCATTGGAGGAAATCAAGCCTCTGAACAGGTATATGAGTTCCCTAAATATGGACTATCGTACGATCTTAAATACACAGAATATGTTCACAATTTTTTTCTTACAGCTTACCGCAGTCAACGCCTATCTCGACCTGTCCATCGTCTATGGTAACACCGATCAAGTTGCTCAACAAGTACGTTTGTTCCAAGGAGGTAGACTCCGTACTGATCAAAGAAATGGCCAAGAATGGTTACCAAGGAATCAAAATATTTCTGGGGCCTGTACACTGCTGAATCCCAACGAACCATGTTATATGGCAGGTATGTCCATAAAGGATTATCCCTTGTTTGTCATTGATAATTAAGAATGATTGTCATGAATTTTTTCTATGTCAAAATCCTTTTCTTTTTCTTTTATAGGAGACACCAGAGTGAACCAGAACCCTCAGCTAACCGTCCTTCAAACGATCCTTTTAAGAGAGCACAATAGATTAGCAGACAACCTAGCCAAAATCAACCCCCACTGGGACGATGAGATCATTTTTCAGGAAGCTAGAAAGATAAACATTGGCCAACATCAACAAATCTCGTACTACGAATGGTTGCCCATCTTTATTGGTTTGGATAATTCGTTGAGAAATAAGATTTTGTGGAGGACCAAGAATTATGTAGATGATTACAATCCCACCGTGAATCCAACTGTTTTAAATGAACACGCCACTGCTGCTTTTAGGTTCTTCCATACTTTGATTGCTGGACAATTAGAGTAAGTTTGAATTTCCTTGAATACAATATTTACTAGACTTTCCAAATATGTCTTGTTTATTTTAATACATTTTTTAGTTTGGTATCTGAGCAGAGAAGTAGTTATGGTAACTTGAGACTTAGCGATTGGTTTAATCGACCCGCCATTTTGGAACAAGGTAACACCTTTGACGACCTCACAAGAGGTTTAGCAACCCAGCCCGAGTTAGCTGCTGATGCTTACCATGATAGAGAGGTCAGTAAAATATTGATGTGTCATGTATATAATATGTACCTACATCTTATAATGGCGCAGTAAAATTTAAATCAGATCCTATAAAAACTTGGTACCATTTATATGTTGTTATACATTTTTACTAGGACTTCCTAAGTTTAAATGTTTACTTTTCCTCCCTAGATTACACAAAACTGGTTAAGGCAGCCAGGACAACAACTTGGACAAGATCTAAAGGCCATTTGTATCCAAAGAAACAGAGACCACGGTTTGGCTTCGTATAACGACTACAGAAATTTCTGTGGATTACCAAAAGCGAGATCATTCCAAGATTTCTTAGATGTTATTTCTAGACATGTAAGTACACCTTTATTAAAGCTGTTTAAAATTAGGAAACTTAAAATCTAATTACGTTGATATATAAGACTTCTGCTTTGCCTGTCCAATAGTACCAACTATCTGACAAAAATATATAACTGCCTAACTAACTAAATCCTTTTTTAGAACGTGGAGAGGTTAGCTGCCCTCTATGAACATCCCGATGACGTCGATCTGACAGTTGGAGGGTCTTTGGAAGCCATAGTACCTGGAACGCTGGCTGGACCAACGTTCTTGTGTATTCTAACTGAACAGTTCTTTAGAACAAGAGTGGGTGACCGATTTTGGTTTGAAAACTCTGGAGAAATGGGTAAAATACTGGGCATATTTTTAGTATAATGAACGTTTTTATTGTTTAGCAATAGCTCTGCGTAAAATTGTTTAAAATTAAATCCGGCTCTGATACATACCTTAAAAAAAAGTCCAGTAATAATTATGATAATGCCATTTGTTACTAGACGTTTTATTTTTTACTAGTTTTAACATGTTTTAGAGTACTATTCGATAGGTATTTGCCGATTTTTTTTTATCCAATACTAGATCTTTAAAATAATTTCGGAAGATGCTATTCCATAAATAACTAAATATTTCAAATATAAGTTGAATCTAAATATCCATTAGGTACTTGAGAAAGAAAGAAAAGCTTCGTTTTTATTACTGAAGTAAATCGTAGTCTCAATTTAAGAACCCCAGCGAAAGGGGATAACAAAATACGAAAGAAGAAAGAGACAATCAAATAATGTTTTCTAATGTTGCAGGATTTAGTCTCTCACAACTAACGGAAATCAGAAAAGCAACAATTTCAAGAATAATGTGTGACAATGGTAATGGTATTCGCTCCATGCAACCCAGAGGATTTGAGAGGATATCTCACACGTAAGTACTTTTATATTCCAAGACAATGTATACGGGGTTGTTCGCTGAAACGAGGCCATTTTCAGCCCCTTATCTGCAACCCCTTAACCTCTAGCTTTTGATTGACTGGTTCGTTGGTCAAAGCTGAGAGTTGGGTGTGTGGCTCAAGCTTCATACACTGCAACCTTCCTCTTATAGGGTCCAATAGCCTTCTTCCAAGTTGGAGTTCAAAGTCTTAAAGGCAGCTTGACTGTCTGACTGGATATCTATATTTTGATCGTACAGTTGACGACATATAAATTCGTACACTCCATCCATACATTACCCAATTACAACAAAATTGGGTAATGCGGGTTTCTCACCTTGCTGCTTATACTTGGATAGAACACCAGCAATATACACAGCTGTAAATTATTGTATGTACGATTTTTTACCATAAGTATTAATGGTTATTTTAATATTTTTGTGTTTAAATTACAGCCGCGAAATAAGAAAATAATAAAATAATACCAGGAAAACTACATAAGTTAACCCTTCCCAAATTTCTTCTATTTTATCAAATGACTCTATTTCATTCTGTGGTTTAAAATTTATTTTGTACATTTTTTTTACCATCAATCCCAAACATTTTCAATTGGATTTAAATCAGGACTTCTTGAGCACCAAGGCAGACATGTTACGTTGTTTTGTCCAAACAAGTTTCCTATATTTCTTGTAGTACTATGCACAGGGCAGTTATCCTGCTGAAATATACAGATATTTCCTTCAAAAACTATTGTGGCAGAAGGAAGAAAAACATTTTCCAAAATCTGAAGATATTTATTACTTTTTAGTATTTCACCAATATTCCAGCATACACCTGCACCGTAAACACTTCTCCATGTCCACACATTAATGGAGAAATGTCCACTTATTAGCTTTTTTTGAGTATACTTCTCATCATATCGGGAATTTGGTGATCTATATACTCGAATCCTTCCATTATATGTAGACCGAAAAGTTTTCTCATCGGAAAAGATAACATTTTGCCAAAAAAATTCATTTTTTGGTAAATATTGTATAGCAAACCCAATTCTTTGTTCCTTATCACTATTTTTAAAAACGGTTTGGATGCAGCTGCTCGATGTCTTAATTCGGAACATTGTCTTACTCGGCGTTTCGCAGTTCTAGATGAAGCAGGGAATCCTGTTATGTGCATAGCGGATACTGCAATTTTAAATGGATTTTGCCTTAAATACTCCACCAAATTTCGGTCTTCTTTATTTTTTGATGATTTTCTATTATTTAAACCAGACCCAACAGACCTTTCAAGTGTTTGATGATAGCGCCATTTTTTTACAATTCCTTGAACAGTACTTCTAGGTACTCTTAAATTATCAGCTATTTTTCCATAAGACCACCCTATTTCTACTAAACATATTATTCTTGCTTTTACAATAATACTTAAATGAGGCGTTTTTAAATCAAATACGATAATGACAATACTTTGACAGATATCATGATTAATTAAGACGTTACAAAGGTAATAAAGGTAAAAAAGTTGCATTTACAGGGTCACAGTTTAGTGTACGAAATTATCTGTCGTCAACTGTGCGTGGTAGCCCTTTTTACAATTATTTTATATGTATGCTTGTATTGCATGAACTTCTGCTGAATATACTGTGGCGCAGTACCCCAGGGGGTGTTCATGTCCATTCTGGGTCTTTCCCCAAATATACCTGCGCCTATACCGTTGGACGTTTTTGTTCCACCAGAGCTGTATATGCTTTATCCTCATCAGTTATAATATCTAATACAGACTGTATCTAAAAGTATTATTCTTTTCAGGAATGCCGTTGTTCCGTGTGAATCATTACCAGTTGTAGACCTTTCTCTATGGAAAGACCGCAGCGGTGCAGGTGGTTCGCCTTATTCAGGTTTTAACAGCTTTGGGAGTGATGATTATTATTTCAGAAAGTAAGAAAAATGGGGCAAAACATGCACCCGTATAAGTTCAACTGAACGAAATGAATTAACTATATTACAGGGTGTCAAAAAAGTCTGGAATATTGTAAATATTTTCAAATCTACTGAATATAATGTTTTGGAAAATAAGTGGCCTGTCAGATCCCCAGACCTCGTCCCCTTTGGACTTTTGTTTGTAGGGTGATTTAAAAAATAAGGATTGCACAAATAGGATGGGTAACGCCGAAGATTTAATATCTGAAATTATGAATCATGAAGAACAAATCCATCTCGCAAAAATATACAGGATGTTCAGTTTAAAATAAAAAAGTTAGTAGACATTTTTTATTTATCCTGTACAATTACAGAAATGATCCAGTTGTGCCGTTTGTAACTATGAATCTGCCAAATAATGTTAAAAATAGAATTAATAGTTTTTGAAACATTTTCAATATTCTAGAGTTTTTTGACACCCTGTTTAGTGTATAGTATCAGCCATATAGGAACAACTTTGCTTTGTGACAAGAAATTTACTTTGGAATAAAATAAGCGAAGATATACTCGGTCCCCAAAAGAGAAAGCCAGAATTTATTCCTACTTGAAGATTTATACGTAATTTTAATTCTATTTATTGTCCACCGGGTAATTTTTATTTATCCATTTTATGTTTGAGGTTTAACCGTAAACATAAGTTATTTATTGTTAATATACCCACCTATTAGTCGATTTATTTCCAAGATAGCCTGAATATACAGGGTGTCCGGAAAAAGGAGGTCAATCCATTAACCATACCGGGTGTTTCTCAAAAGACATTCACCCCTATAACTTTTTTATATTTATAGATATTAAAATGAAATTTTGAGATTATGCATAAGAAATGAATCTGTATTTATCGGCCTAATTTTCAATTTGTTAGCACTTCCGGTTTGACCGGAAGTGACATTGACTTTGATATTTTAAATGGGGCATTTTGTATATTTTAACTTATTGAGATTCAGCATAACATTATGAGTGAAATGACACCTCACTTGTCATTTTTTGACGTGTTATAACATTTTTATGTTTATTTTTTATTTTGAATCTAGAGTGCTACAAATTAATTAAATCTATTAATTTATAGTCAAGTAGTATATGAAAATTAAAATTATTTCATAATAATTGACTTTCTAAGTTTCACAAGCGTTTAAAATATAAAATTTTGTTTTCTTGACGTTTACTCTATTTTTCTAAATGGAACGATGGTGTTCACTAGGATATTTGAAATGAGCATTTTCTTTCCAACAATTTGATAACCATACACTCCTATGCTATTTTAAAATTGACACTGAAAAATTTGCCTTAAATCCCAATGGAAAATTTAAATGGTTAGTTTTACTAGAAATTAACATATTGAGGTGCTCCTAATTTTTGGAGCGACCAGAAAAATTCTTCTAAAGCCGCAAGATTGTATGTATTGTATGTTTTATAAACTAGTGACATAACAACTTTAAATTAAAGCCATATTGCTTTTCAAAACCATTCCATTATTTTTCAAAGCCGCCTTTATATTTCTTTAGCAATAAAGCATAACGCTTTTAAATTTGCGATTAGGACTTAAGAGAAATTTTTCAGTGTCAATTTTAAAATAGCATAGGAGTGTATGATATCAAATTGTTGGAAAAAAAATGCTCGTTTTAAATATCCTGAACCACCATGGTTCCATTTGGAAAAATGAAGTAAACGTCAAGAAAACGAAATTTTATATTTTAAATGCTTGTGAAACATAGAAAGTCAATTATTATGACATACTTTTAAATTACATAAAATACTACTTGACTATAAATTAACAGATTTAATTAATTTGTAGCACTCTAGATTGAAAATAAAAAATTAACATAAAAATGTCAAGACACGTCAAAAAATGACAAGTGAGGTGTCATATTACTCAGAATGTTATGCTAAATCCAAATAAGTAAAAATATACAGGATGTCCCATTTAAAATACCAAAGTCAAGGTCACTTCCGGTCAAACCGGAAGTGCTAACAAATTGAAAATTAGTCCAATAAATGCAGACTAATTTCTTATGCATAATCTCAAAATTTAATTTTAATAACTATAAATACAGAAAAGTTATAGGGGTGAACGTATTTTGAGAAACACCCAGTATATTCCTTGAGCAAAAATAATATGACTTTTTTAATGCCGTTTTTCATTTTTGAATGACTTATGTTCAATGTACAGGGCGTCAAAATTTAAAATTAAAAACTTCTCCTATTGCAAACATTTACTTAATTATATCTTGTATCCGTGGTAATGCCACAACGGCTGAATTGAAATAGCATTTTTTGAAAATTATGAGATACCCATACTTTGCAGATTATCTCCAAAACGCAACATTTTATCGGAATTCTATAGGAGTCAAAAAATAATCAAAAATAAATGATTATCTGAAAAAATATAGTTTGGAAGTCACTGGCGCACGTAATAGAAAATAGAGGGGTGATCAGCGATTTCCTGGTCCCCCTTATTTTGAATATTTGTCAATTGTTTTTTGTTTTATTTTCCTCAAAAGATGTAACTGTTTATGGTAAATGTGAATACCAAATTTGAAATTTATATTTTACTAAATACTCGAATTATTTTAAAAAATCAGTTTTTGCGAAGTGATCGATTCAAACGGTGAAATTGAACACGTCCACATTGAGAATATAGTTTTATATTATAGAAAACTGTTAAGTGCTGTTTAAAACTTTATTAAAAAATTCACAGATCTTGCACCTTACGCAAGCATCCTATGTATTGAAAATACCTGACACAGCTTTAAAATTTTAATGCCCTATGTGATGTAATTAAAGCCCACATTCTAATTTGTATTTTGTAAAAGTTTAAAAAATGTTCTTTAATTCTACAGGGTCCGCCCAAATTTGGTTAACAAATGGGATAATTTTTTATTATTGATTTCTCAGAAAATTTTATTCTACATAAAAGTTTTGCATCTTGAGTAAATCATTTTGACGTATTAAAATCTTCTGTGGCATATACAGGCTGAATATAAAATAGAAAAATATGACGTCAGTGACTCAAAAAAATTTAAAAACTGAAACTGCCATATTAACAGTTAATATGTAAAGTTAATATGAAAAGTGTAAAAACTTAATAAGGGCAAAAATTTTATTTTTAACTTTACTTTTCTGAAAACTATTAGCACTAGAAAAAAACTTTATTTAACTTTTTATCTTGGATTTATTAGTTCTTTAATATGGCTGTTTCAGTTTTTAAATTTTTTAAAATTTTTGAGTCACTGACGTCATATTTTTCTATTTTATATTCACCCTGTATATGCCACAGAAGATTTTAATACGTCAAAATGATTTACTCAAGATGCAAAACCTTTATGTACAATAACATTTTCTGAGAAATCAATAATAAAAAAATTATTATTATTATTTGTTAACCAAATTTGGGCGGACCCTGTATATGCAATTATTGTGCTCCCACTTTTTGCCTCCCACTTTTTTTTTCGATATAATATTCCGATTTAAATAACGTGAACTTACCTTATTTAACAAAATTATTATGGCAGTCTTCAAAACACAAATATATACATAATTATGTAACTTATCTCAATAAAACACTTTTTAACAAAATTATTATGGCATTCTTTAAAACACAAACTAAAACTTAACATTATTTACTTGCCGAGTCATATTTGTCTATTTTATATTCACCCTGTATATGCCACAGAAGATTTGAATACGTCAAAATGATTTACTCAAGATGCAAAACTTTTATTTACAATAACATTTTCTAAGAAATCAATAATAAAAAAATTATCCCATTTGTTAACCAAATTTGGGCGGACCCTGTATATGCAATTATTGTGCTCCCAATTTTTGCCTCCCACTCTTTTTTTTTCGATATAATATTCCGATTTTAATAACGTGAACTTACCTTATTTAACAAAATTATTATGGCAGTCTTCACAACACAAATATACATAATTATATACCTTATCTCAATAAAACACTTTTTAACAAAACTATTACGGCATTCTTTAAAACACAAACTAAAACTAAACATTATTTTATTTACTTGCCGACTTTACGCTGTTATTCATATTTATATTTACCAATACAAGTACTATCAGAGTATTATGTTACAAACAAGACCGCTCGAGATATTGCAGTGTTGGGTCGCGACACCGCGACACCAATACAAAGTTTGCCTAAAAACGATCCCAGTAGTATTTTCAATACTAAAAATATATAATTAACCTATTTAAAACACATGCTTCACCAATGGTAGCAAAGGTTCCTCTTTCATCTAAATGCTTATACGCTTTTTGGCTGGTATAGGCTCGACATGTTCCCCTGACTATGACCCTATGATGTGGTTAATTTTCACATTGGTCTATCTTGGAAATGATATGTAACAAAAAATCAGCCGGTTTTTTAGTATTTTGGTAATTTGTTTACATTGTTTATGTATTCATATTATATTTGCTAAAACTTGTGGGTTTACTTGCCCTGCATCTGCGTTTCTTTAAATTTTTTGATGCAATAAATATATCTATAATACAATTATGAATGAAGAATAAAAAGAATAAATAAATTAAAAGATTTGTTTGAGGAAAATTATTTATGCACTCTCCATTTAATTTTTCACTAATATTAACTGCTTTTTCGTATCAAGAATTACCTTAAACATAAACCCGATTGTAAACTTGTACTCTCGAATGACGTTTAGATTATAATTTTATTTTAATATTTAAGTTTTGTCTTATTGTAAATAAAAAAAAAACATAAGAATAACGATAAAAGATGTACATAATTAATTAGAAGTGTATAACAAAAGACTAGAAATATTAGTAGTAGTAGCAGTAGGAGTACGATAGTGATATATAAATAAAAAAGTAATTATTAATACTATTACTTAATAAATATAATGCTTGTTTTATTTATCTTTAATTCCCAGATGGTTTGGTAATATTTCTCCCTTAAGCCAAAGTGGAAAAATTAGGAACGATATATTTTTTATGTTTTATATTTTAAGTAAAACCTTTATCCCACATCCAGTTATCCCAGTAGCGCACCTCTGGGAGGAGTTCGCTCCATGCGATGATATATTTACAAACCCCATAGCCATTTACCTTAAGATACGTACAGCTTATCTCCTGCGCAAACAAAAGTTACGTTTTATGGGTGAAAAAATACGTCCGAGCGCATGACTCGTCGGTCCGCTACCTTCCCTTCCAACAGCATTGGGCATGCGCACAAACCTCTTGTTATCGGCCCGTCCTTCTTTAGCGACATGCTCAAAATAAACTCCATAACCGGCTCGGCGCCATTTTTGTTGTTGCGTTTTCTCTGTGGATTCCTTGTTGTTTTCTTTGCTATTGCGGATTGTGGGGTAATATTTACGATTTTTTAGTTTTGTGTAATTTTGTGACTTGGTCTTTTTCTTTTTAAGCTAAAAACACGGCGACATAATTTTTTAAACAGATTTTAGAAACAAAACCATAACAACAATTTTTTTCTATCCTCAAAATCTGATAGATTTGCAACTACTAAAGATGCCAGAAATCTCTACCTTATTTCCCAACTTGATCAAAAATTGAAATGAATTCCATTTTTTTGGCAAGAATTTGGGGCAAATTTTAGCTGTACACACGCAAAGATAAATTGAAGGTCAACTTTTACAATTTCTTGAGCAAGATCTTAAATTTTAAAGCCCGGACCTGTCTATTTTCCCATTCGTCAAACGATAATGTTGCAGTGCGCATGTCTAATCGTGTGTAGCTCTGTTTACATGCGCGAGGCCATAAATTTGCCACTTTCGTGATTATTGTTTGCTTATTTAAAGGTAAATGTCTATGACAATATACGACGATTTTTTTTTAATATGGCCAAAAAGTCGAGAATTCATATAAAAGCCCAAGCTATTATTTATATAAATAAACTAATTTAGTTTTCAATAAAAAGGACACTTAGAGTACAAAATAAAAGAAATAACCCGATAATTTTCTCAAAAAAAGAGCCTTCTTGTCCACTTCCGCACCTGTCCTACGTAGCAGCTGCTAAATTGGATACAATTTAAATGTTTGATCAAAATACAATTATAATAAAAACAATATATCATAGATTTGGTTATTATTTCTACTAAAATATTCAATGACATAACCGAGATAACCCGCAATAGTCTTTGCACTATTAGCTTTCTAGGACTGTCACCTCGGAAAAATGTCCATTCCGCACCTACGAAATCCACACATTAAGACAGCGTCAGTTTGGTATCAGTGCGGTTTTATCATTTCTGGTTTTGTTATAGTGTTGTGCGCCGCTTAAAGATATTGGTAAGTACCCGTTTTTTGATATATATTGGCAAAACAGTTAATTAAAAAAAGAAAGTAAAAAATGCTCATTTTCTTGCGTGTCCTCTCTGCACCGCAGTTTCCGTTTACCTTACGTATTTCTTTTAGAAAAATAGATTATGGTATGGTGCATTTTTAGGTCGGCAAAACATAACCTAAGAATAATTCGAATCAGCGTTGCCAGAATTTGTGAATAAATTAAAAAGTCAAAAAATGTCCATTCGGCACCGTCCGTTCCGTGCCTGTTTTACGTTGGTGCGGATTGGACAGTTAGGTGCGGATTTGACATAAATAAGTATTTATCGGTGTTGGTTAATGGTAATGTTGTCTTTTCTTAGTACTTATTTGAAATTTACATTTTGGTTTTTAATAAATAGTTCTTTACCTTTTTATATTGATTTAATCGAATTTAGCCATATACGATGTTCAATCGGCACCTTACGTGTCAATTCCGCACCTTTTGTAAAAACGGCTAAAAAAAAAGTTGAGGCACCCAATTAATATTTTTAGTCTATTTTTTATAAAGAGACTCGAAACGTTCTTAAATTTCCTTAAAATATTCTAGGGGCATTTACCGATGAAAAATATATCCCAAAATATTATTTTTATATTTGGGTCAATAAATTTTCCTCTTAGTTTTTTTCAAGATTTTATTCACACAAGATATATTTTTTGAAGATCTGGACGTCTATTCTCCAATTTAAGAGAAGTGAACGCTCTCTCGCGAGAAGGGACAATTCACATCATATGCTCACATCGTATGGAAATGAATAGTAATTTTAAGTTTCAAGAATACAGTTTAAACATTTTTAAGAGAAAAAGTAATCACTTCTCTTGAAATGATCATTCGCCTATTTCGAGAATGGACGTCCTGTTGTAATTTACGTTTTGTTAACCCGGGATCGGTCGCGGTGTTAGAAAAAATCTAACATTTTTAATATTTTACCCATAAAATCTGACCGGTTCGTTTAAAATCTTTCCCAATTTAGCAATGCCTTAGGACGACACTATGTAAGCGCATGGCAGATTTGCATTTGACGCAGTTAAAAACTAGTCGTCCGTAAAGGCAATTGTTAGTATTATTCTAACACGCGGCCGATTAAGTTTCATTACTTTATAGAAAAAATCTAACGACGCGACCGATCCCGTTTCTAAAATCGCTGTGCATTATTTATGTTTTTGGTAAGTTGGCTTAACATTTATTTGGGCATTATTGTTATTTCCTGCGTTTTTTGATTATCAGATTAAAAATAATGATTAAAAATGGATAAGAAAAAGGAAGAGCAACTATTGAAATGGTATGAAGAAATCCCTACTCATACCGAGCCCCTGAATTCAGACGATGATCTAAGTGATGCGCCTTCTGAACACAGCTTACATAATACCGACACTAAGCAATCCGATGATGATGAGGTTCCCGTTGCTCAACCCTCAACAACTACTTATATTTGTATTGAATGTGGCAATTCGAGTGAAGAATCTGTTTAAATTGAAACTTTGGAAAACCTAATATCTATTACCTATTTTTATAACTATTATTTTATTTAATTTTTAGATTTGTGTTGTTTCAATTTATATAAATAAATTTTATAAGTATTATAAACTTGTTTTAGTATACATTAGAATAACCACAATCACTAATTCTGATTTATTTCTTAATGTTAGATAAAATCTAACACGCGACCGATCGCGTTATGAGAAGGGTAGCGACCGATCCCGGGTTAATATATAATGCATAATTTATTCTTACTTTTTAGCATAAAAAATTGCCTTGAAATTGCGGAATGGACAAAATTATCGACCATTTTGAGCAAAACAGCGTTTTGAGACCTTATTTTACAAAAAGTTGTTGATTTTATTCCCGAATATCTATCCTCACACCTTTGTTAAGTAAGGCAAATAACAAAAATATTAATATCTAAACTTTAAAAAATTAGAGTATAAAAAATGGTTTTAGCCATATTAAAAAAAAATCGTCATACACGTATAATAGAAACCATTTTAATCAAAAACTTACAATAAAAAGGCCCTTTTATTTTTTTTCACGAGGCCCTATGATGGGTCCTAACCCCCAAAACTCCTTCCCCCCCTCGGTGCGCCACTGAATTACTCAACAAAAATACCGGGGTTGTTATAACCTATGATGATAGTGCAAGATAGACATCTCATTTTCTTCTGTTCTCATAACACGCCGACAAGACGTCAAATGCAATGCATGCACTATGAAACCACGTGGAAATATACAGGGTTAGTTGAAATAACCGGAACGGCTAATTTTCTTCAAAACTACCGAGGCTAAATCAATGAATTTTGGTACAGGTGGATAAGTTAAAAAATTTAATTGAAAATTGATACTTGCGACGTTGCCAGATTTTTAGTTTTTTCTGTAACTCAATGAATGTTTTTTTTCAAATGTAACACTGCACTTTTTTTAAATGAAATCGATTCCTCCCATCAACGTTACCATTTCCCGATAGTATCAAATTTTTATCTCAAATAGTTCTATGGGAAAAAAAGTTAATTAGTTACAACTCTAACTCTAAAAAAATCCAATCTATTTCTATTTAAAAACGTTTAAAATAATGTGAAATGGAAGGTTGGTAGACATAATGTACCTAATAGTATCAATAACGATAATAACAACAAACAACTAAACAATAACATAGCTAGTAAAAATTACTTACATATTATCGGTTTCATAATCAAATTAATGTAGTGTATAGTGTTTCTTAGGTCAATTTAATGACATTAAACTGTGGGAATTTCCTAACCATAGGCGTTCTACACAAATAATTAATATGCGTATACACACTTATAAGTTTGTTTTACATTAGGTGTTTGTACATACTACACTTTATAAACCCACTGTATATATAATAATATTATATTAAAATAATAAATATAAGGTAACTCAAAAATTCTATATACAAAACTAAAATCAGAAAAATAAACCTGACACGGCACGACACTGCTCAGAAAATGCTTTAATTTTTTTACCAGAACTTCATTCTTGTCAACCAGACTCCGGCCCGTTCATCAAGGCATAACCACGTATATTTTATCTCCGTCTCTTCCACGCTATCGGCGGTCACTGGCCTATCTCTGTCTGGCAGAATCGATCGTCAGACGGGCCGGGTACCGGTTCAGCTTATATCCTGGCGCTTGCAATCGCAACAAATTACATGCTGTTGCCAATTCTTCAAAATTTTCGGATTTGTAAGCACAAAGTAAGTATTGTGACGTAGATTATTTTAAACGTGGTTAAGATAACCTGTCACAATACCTGGGTAGTTCTCAGTGGAGAATGAGTGGTTCTCAGATAAACAATTCTCAATTTTTAAGGTTTTGTTTTATTGGTAATAAGTAATAAATTAATAAAAATATTTAATTGTAAATAAGTTGCTCCGCTTCTGCCTTCTACTGTCTTCTATTTCTATCTTCTTTTATATATTATGGTCCTTTTCAAAAGTTCTCCGACCCTGTTCATACTTGTCTTCTTTTTGTCAAACCAGTCTTGTCAAAATTTCTTAACCCCTTTTGATGACTTGTGACAATTGCAACCAATAATTATAGGAATAAATCCGAAATACTGTAATTAAAATAAAATAATATAGATGAATAAAATATCTCTACTATTATGAAGAATTAAACTCGTGTCAGGTCACCGCGTATAACCTTCTATAGTTGAGATAAACAATAGGACTCCGCTGTTTTATGATAATAATCCAACAGCAAGAAATCAGTAAAATATATTTCTACTATGAAGGAGAAATACAAGTGTGTCTAATATCGCACTAACATGTAATTTCTTTATAGCTGAAATAAAAGTAGGGTTCTGCTGTTATGGGGTTCAGAACCAACAGCAAGAACTAAATAAATTAAATCTCTACTATTAAGGAGAATCACACTCGTGTCAGGTCACCGCGTGTGCTCTCTATAGCCGAGATAAAATAGGGCTCCGCTAGTTTGGGGTACAAGCCCAATAGCAAGAAATAAATAAAATGTATTTCTACTATGAAGGAGAATTATTACAAG
Source organism: Polydrusus pterygomalis (assembly GCA_963969555.1). Taxonomy (NCBI): domain Eukaryota; kingdom Metazoa; phylum Arthropoda; class Insecta; order Coleoptera; family Curculionidae; genus Polydrusus; species Polydrusus pterygomalis. Next base: position 18,711,344 of record OZ018383.1, read on the forward strand.
TGTGTCTAATAATGCACTAACATGTAAATTCTCTATAGCCGAAATAAAAGTGGGGCTCCGCTGTTATGGGGTTCAAATCCAACAGCAGGAACTAAATAAATTAAACCTCTACTATTAAGGAGAATCACACTCGTGTCAGGTCACCGCGTGTGCTCTCTATAGCCGAGATAAAATAGGGCTCCGCTATTTTGGGGTACAAGCCCAATAGCAAGAAATAAATAAAATGTATTTCTACTATGAAGGAGAATTATTACAAGTGTGTCTAATATCGCACTAACATGTAAATTCTCTATAGCCGAAATAAAAGTGGGGCTCCGCTGTTATGGGGTTCAAAACCAACAGCAAGAACTAAATAAATTAAACCTCTACTATTAAGGAGAATCACACTCGTGTCAGGTCACCGCGTGTGCTCTCTATAGCCGAGATAAAATAGGGCTCCGCTATTTTGGGGTACAAGCCCAATAGCAAGAAATAAATAAAATGTATTTCTACTATGAAGGAGAATTATTACAAGTGTGTCTAATATCGCACTAACATGTAAATTCTCTATAGCCGAAATAAAAGTGGGGCTCCGCTGTTATGGGGTTCAAAACCAACAGCAAGAACTAAATAAATTAAACCTCTACTATTAAGGAGAATCACACTCGTGTCAGGTCACCGCGTGTGCTCTCTATAGCCGAGATAAAATAGGGCTCCGCTATTTTGGGGTACAAGCCCAATAGCAAGAAATAAATAAAATGTATTTCTACTATGAAGGAGAATTATTACAAGTGTGTCTAATATCGCACTAATATGTAAATTCTCTATAGCCGAAATAAAAGTGGGGCTCCGCTGTTATGGGGTTCAAAACCAACAGCAAGAACTAAATAAATTAAACCTCTACTATTAAGGAGAATCACACTCGTGTCAGGTCACCGCGTGTGCTCTCTATAGCCGAGATAAAATAGGGCTCCGCTATTTTGGGGTACAAGCCCAATAGCAAGAAATAAATAAAATGTATTTCTACTATGAAGGAGAATTATTACAAGTGTGTCTAATATCGCACTAACATGTAAATTCTCTATAGCCGAAATAAAAGTGGGGCTCCGCTGTTATGGGGTTCAAAACCAACAGCAAGAACTAAATAAATTAAACCTCTACTATTAAGGAGAATCACACTCGTGTCAGGTCACCGCGTGTGCTCTCTATAGCCGAGATAAAATAGGGCTCCGCTATTTTGGAGTACAAGCCCAATAGCAAGAAATAAATAAAATGTATTTCTACTATGAAGGAGAATTATTACAAGTGTGTCTAATATCGCACTAACATGTAAATTCTCTATAGCCGAAATAAAAGTGGGGCTCCGCTGTTATGGGGTTCAAAACCAACAGCAAGAACTAAATAAATTAAACCTCTACTATTAAGGAGAATCACACTCGTGTCAGGTCACCGCGTGTGCTCTCTATAGCCGAGATAAAATAGGGCTCCGCTATTTTGGGGTACAAGCCCAATAGCAAGAAATAAATAAAATGTATTTCTACTATGAAGGAGAATTATTACAAGTGTGTCTAATATCGCACTAACATGTAAATTCTCTATAGCCGAAGTAAAAGTGGGGCTCCGCTGTTATGGAGTTCAAATCCAACAGCAGGAACTAAATAAAATAAATCTCTACTATTATGGAGAATCACACTCGTGTCGGGTCACCGCGTGTGTTCTCTATAGCCGAGATAAAATAGGGCTCCACTGTTTTGGGGTATAAACCCAACAGCAAGAAATAACGAATTTTTACTACTCGTTAACCCTAAAATAACCTAAAGAATCTCACCTTATAAGTATTCGTTCTTACTTCTCTCGAAGCTAGGATTCGAATGAATTCTCCAGCCAAATGCACTAGAGTTGTGTAGTTCGCGAACGAACTAGTTCAAAAGATCGAATCTGGCAACTGAACTAAAAGATTCAATCAGTAATTACTAAAAGATTGAAACAAGGCGAACTAAAGTCTAAACGGAATGTACTACGCAAGCGAGAGCGAGACGACCGAGATTATAGGTTTTGCCACCTGACCGACCTACCTACCGAACTAAACGAACTAGTCTTTTGAACTATTCACTTTATTGAACGAGATCGAAAGATTGAAATCGGCAAAGTGAACTAAACTTCCCAGCACTAAAATGCACCGCCTTTTATATGGAACCGTTACTACGTAAATTGTTTGTTATACAGGAGATCCAGAAAAATATGTTAATTACGAGGATTTGTCAATAATGATGTTTTGTCAAAAGGTTAATAATTTGGGTTATATAAATTTATTAATAGTGACATTTCGTCAGAAAGGTTAAGAAAATAGGTTATATTTAATTTACGAGGAAAATAAAAACTAAATAATAATAATAATAACGACACTTCAAACATATAAAATGTAACGAACAAAATAGGGAAATTGGAAGTATCGTTACAGTATATACGAGAAACAAGGGTTTGTTAATTAGTTGTTTTTAAACACTATAAACACTTTTTGTCTTGATTTCAGTTATATTGTTTTTCAAGGACTAAAGAATGTATTATTATAACAATGAATGGCTTGTTATTTTTTTCTGTCACACTCAAAACTCCTCGGTTTTAAGTATATTTGCAAACTAGCTTTCAAAGAAAGTTACTGACTAACAATTGAATACTGATATAAATTAAACATCTTTAATAAAAAAACTTAAAGAATTGAAGAAGAAAGATCTGACAACCCTGGTTGTGCGGTCGGTCTCTTTGAGACTGTTTACCGCCGTATGGAATGATTGGAATGTCCTCAAACTGAGATTGGATAAATAATACTATAATATGTAAGTAATTTTACTAGCTATGTTATTGTAAGTAGTTGTTTGTTGTTATTATCGTTATCGATACTATTAGGTACATTATGTGTACCAACCTTCCTTTTCACATTATTTGAAACGTTTTTAAATGGAAATAGATGGATTTTTTTAAAGTTACAGTTGTAACTAATTAACTTTTTTCCCATAGAACAATTTAAGATACAAATTTGATACTATCAGGAAATGGTAACGTTGATGGGAGGAATCGAATTCAATAAAAAAAAGAGTAGTGTTACATTTGAAAAAAAAAAATTCCTTGAGTTACAGAAAAAACTAAAAATCTGGCAACGTCGCAATTGTCAATTTTCAATTAAATTTTTTCAGTTATCCACCTGTACCAAAATTCATTGATTTCGCCTTGGTAGTTTTAAAGAAAATTGGCCGTTCCGGTTATTTCAACTAACCCTGTATACCAATTTTCACTCTAGAATAATACGCGGGTGCCGAAGACTCCTCAGAAATATTCCATCAGATAAACGATAGAGAAATAAATTCTGCATAATTTAAAATAGTTATATACAGGGTGTTTCGTTTAAAATAAGAAAGGTTGGTCGGGAGAAACTAAATGCCCTGTAGACGTGAAAATAATATAATGTAAAAACATAAGTCAATCCAAAAAAAAACTTTTTTATTTAAATTTTCTTCATGGGACTTACAGATTCTGAGATCGGATAGTGGGCAATCTTAGGTGGACCACCCTGTAGATCCAGTGTTTATCTTTTCAAAATAACTCGACGGGTGTAAAAAAATGGGGGCAATGTATCTTTACAGGTTAACACCGCTTTTAAAAGGTTAAAAGTTATTTAAACTTTACATTTTAGATGGATATGTAAATTTATGTTTAATAGGCCTTTGCCCGCGGTTTCGCCCGTGTAAGCCGCTTTATATTATAAAATATGACGCACTTAACATATAGACATGCATAGCATCAACCTCAGTAAACTATTATTTATATAATATCTATAAAGTATTTTTCAGTACACATAACAGTTTTTTTTCTTCTTGCTATCGTGCGAGAAAAAATTATTTGCATCAAAGAGGGCCTTGCATCTCAAGACCTAATGCTTAGCCGGAGAGCTTAATACCTGTTGGGTGTCAGTAACTACCTGAATTAACAATCAATCAGTTATTCCGTCATCTTTGACAGTCGTTACAAGTAATTTGATTCATCGCTAATTTTTTCAATTTCTTGAACAATTCACACAATGGGCTTAACGGAACAGCACAAAACATTCATGATTGAAGCGTATTTTCGAAACGGGGTTAGAGTAAATGGTGAGTAGCAATACAATTCGGGTTTGTGCATGGACGATTTTCACGAACATTTTCCTAGCGTTGCTTTTATTCCTGGGGATTTTAATCATTGCCTGAAAAGAACCGTGGCTGTGTTTAGGGACACAGGTTCTTTACAACACAAAAAGGGAGCAGGAGGACCATCTGTAAGAACAGAAGAACTTGTTGCAAACGTTCGTGAAATAATGGAAAATACGCCAACAAATTGTATAAGAAACCTGTCCCAAGAAGTGGAATGATCTTATGGAACATGCAGGACTATTCTCAAGAAGCAGCTAAATTTAATAATTTTCTTATAACGTGCAAGTATTCCAAGAAATATAAGCTGCAGATTTTGAAAGACGCAGGAATTACTCTTAATGGTTTACACAAAATTTATTGGAAAGAAATGATTTATTAGACCTGACATTTTTTTCGGATGAAGCCTGGTATGGAGTAATGAAAATACAAATTTTTTTGTAGTGTTCACATTGCACCCTCAAAAAATTGGTGTCTGGTTAGCTGTTTCCCGAAGAAGAATTGTTGGTCCTATTTTTTTCCATGACACAGTTACAGCACAGCGGTATATAGAGAATATTCTGAATCCATTTGTGGAGCAATTACTTAACGACGAACTACGTTTTGGATATTTTTAACAGGACGGTGCAACCGCCCATACAGCTGCCCAAACTACTAACTAGGTACTTACGCAATTTTTTCGGCGACAGATTGATCAGTTTTCGAACAGACATTGGATTCCCACCTAGATCACCTTGTTTAACGGTTATGGATTACTTCGTTTTTCCTCATTTAAAGAACATTATTTTTAAAACACAATTTGCAAATTTATAACAATTACAAGAAATGGTTATCCAAGAATGTGGTAACATTTCTCCAGAGATGCTGGTCAACACTTTCGAAAATATGAAGAGACGTGTGAATTTATGCTTGGAGCATGGCGGTGGCCAATTTCAGCAATTTATGTCATTATTTTTCCTTTTCTTTCTGTATATTCTTACTTTGTTAATTTTGTAAACAACAAAAATAAATTTGTATTTGTCCACTTATTTTATTACTCATTAGTTTAGCATGTCATGTCATAATATGAATTTGACAAAATTTTAACCTAGATTTGGTTAGATATATCGTCCCCATATCATTGTGATCTAAACCAAGCCCTACGTTTTTTAATCCAAGCCCTCTTTGATGCAAATAATTTTTGCTCGCACGGTAGTACCTAGTATAATTTTGGGGAGAAGAGGGCAGTAATTTAATTTTTTTCGCTCCTTCCCCTAGATACGTCTCTGTGTTCGATGGTTTAAAATCAATCAGTTCGTACTACCCGGGTCTCCTCTATTTGTTTTTTATTTGTTTGGAGTCCAACTGATTTAATGTTTAATCCTCTTTTAGTCTTTCATTAGGTAGTTATTCTTTCACTAAATCGCGTTTTTGCTAGAACCAGTTTATGTAAATGAATTTAAAGTGAATAGACCGACAAAAATATCAATAATTGGGCAAATTTAAATAAACAAAGTACTTGTGGTTCAGAGCAATCAAAAAACCGATTGATTAAGTAGTATCGGAGTGGTTAACAAAGCATTTAGTTATGATTAAAATTAAGTTCGCGATTACAATAGTAATAAATAAAACACTTTGTTTATAATATTATAATATAATATAAATATCGGTATCGCCTACATGTTATTTATGTTGATTTATTATAGCTACTTTAAAAGGTGACCGTTTTGAATTATTGAAACTTTTGGTACTATAGTACCAGAGTACATATATTTACTATACCGTGCTAGTACCTGGTAGGGGTAAGTGTTAAAATTTAATCAGCTAAGATGTCATTATACTGAGCGATTAAGGTTTTTTGGATAATAACAACGGAACATGTATCCTATTTCTGTCATCTGCAATCATAGCACTTGACAAATAAAGACGAAATTTATATGAGGATCTCTCCCAATTTACCTACCCTAATCCAAAAGCTGATAATTTCCAAGCAAACTTTTTAATATAACTTTTTAAATATTTATCTTAAGCATGGTTTGCACAAAATTTGATGCTTGGGCGTTTTTTTAGGACAAAATGTGTGTGGATAAATCGAGATCTGATCATAGTTTTGGTGTACTTCGCCTACATCTAAAGCTTCATAACTAAATTTCTTCGAAAATTCCCATATAAAGGTATAACTCTGATTACATCATTGGAAAGCTTAGACAATTCTGCATCATTTTGGTTTAAGGCTCATTGGCGTACCAACCTTGATAAGAGTGGGAGAAGCTATTGAAAGTGTCAACATTAAAATCGCTGTAACTTCTAAACGACTTATCCGATTTTACAAAATTTAAGCTTGTTTGGAAGGGGAAAATTAGCATCTTCAATTGCCATATCCAACAGTACACGATAGTGTTTAATAAAATTGCTAGAGGGCGCAATTTGTAATAATAACAGTTTTTTCGATTTTATCCCGAAAATTCAAATCATACGGTATAACTATGACATCACAATCGAAAAGTAGATGAAATTTGCAAGAAAAGATGTGAAGACCGCAGTTCGATATCTTTGTTCGTTTCAGAGTTATTGCCAAAACAATAATTTTTAATACAAATTGAGCCCTCTAGCAATTTTATTAGAAACTATCGTGTACCAATAGATACGACCTGCGATACATAAATAAACAGGGACACACGCTTCACGCCACAGGGGTCCTTCTGGGCGACTTAAAAAAAAAAACACACACAGTACTGGACCACGGATGGTAAAGAGTTAAACACATAGGATAATCAAGGCCCTACAACTTTCTTTCACACATTCTAACAAATGATATAAAAACCTCAAAAACCTTATTGTCACTTCTAACTAGTGACATCAAGCTTTCAGCATTAATGGGGAAACTGTTATAGTTGGCCAATTCATGATATATAAATTCAAAAGCTCGTTGATTATGCAGGCAATTAAATAACCAATGGTTTAGATCATCAATACTTGTACCATCGCACGAGCAGAATGGGCTATCCACAAGTTTCATCTTGTTTAGTAAATATCTTAAGGTTCCATGGCCAAATAATGCTCTCACAAAAGTTATGTAGTCTCGTCTATTGAGTGATGTGACTTGTATACTAGGTTTCGAAACTAATAATTTGTTATTCCGGGTATAGTAGTTGGAATTATTGGATGCATAGTGTGCATAAGATTCCTTCCACATATTTTTAATATTTCCTTTGACTACTGAAACTAAATCATTATGTTATAACCCAGTTATAACTGTACCGTTTTGAATAGCCTGATTAGCAAATAAGTCCACTTTGTCATTATGAACAATTCCCGCATGACCTTTAACCCAGATAAAGGATACCTTAATATTTTTTGATTTCAGCTCTGATACTTTTTGACAAATATCGAATATAATAGGGTTTATATAACCATTTTTTATTTTATTTTCTATAGCTTTGAGGCACGACATAGACATACAGGGTGGTGCATCGATCCACGCAACATAGGAAATCCCATGCAAATTTTGAGATGGTAAAATATTGGCTCCCCAATTTATTTTAGAGCAAAAGTTTATTTAACTTTATTAAAGGGAATACTTTGACGAACTAACTGACGAAATTTTAGCGCGATTTATTAAGTAACTAAGGGCTTATTTAAAAAAACGTCAATCTATAATTGGCGAAAATTAACGAATACGATTCTAAAGCTTTATAATAAAAACACCAGTAAATGTCAGTAACTGACAAGAAGGATGTATTATGACAATACGTTATTCGGGTAAAATAGGTTAAAAGCTTCTAGGTTACTTTATTTTTCGAGACTTTGACTTTCAATGCATATTAAAACAAATAAATTACATACTTAACTAATTATTTAATAAGATGTTCAAACAACCCCCCATTTTGAGTAATAGATGTGTTTTGGACTTCCATTGCCTTTAGTTTTTCATATCACAACGTTTCAACTGGTAAGTAACTCCAGTCGTCTTCAGGTGAATACTAAACAAGTTACAACCTTTAAACAAAAAGCCGCCATTTGCTGCTAGACAATACCCGAGACGAACATAACATTCATTTCGAACATTTCTTAATTGATACACGGAGAGTCTTTCACACTCTAAAGTTATAGCATTTTTTAAATCCTCCAGCGTCTCGTATTTAAAATTTTTGTAGATGGTTGTTTTAGGTGTCTTAATTCTTGAACTCTATGGTATTTATAGGGATAATATTTATGTTTATGCAATACTCGTAAAACGGTTGTATGATGTTTCCCCGCTTCGTCTCCAATATGCCTAGTACTTATAATTCCCTTATTTTCTTCCACACTTAACAAAATATTTAAATCTTTATCATTATCTGCATGATTATTACCTTCGTCTTCTCTTTCGCATTTACATTTATTGAGAAGCGTTCCACTATTTTCAGATTTGTTAATTATTCTGATTACGGTGGATATTGCTGGAATTGGCCTCTCTGGATAATGTACTGCAAACATGTCGGATACATTTCTGCTGCTGTTTCCCGCATAATACCACTTAACTATAGCAATCTTTTCCGACGTATTTATGGTTAAAAAAATTGTCACACTTGGTTTGAGTTTGACACTAACATAATCAATCAAAATATCGTCATTAAAATTCAGACCCGTATTATCCATTTTAGGATAATAAAAGATAATATTATTTTTTAAATAACTTTGGATAGACTGCATGAAAATTATTAAAATTTTGTAACTGAGTTTAGTTTATTGAATTCTTTAAAAAGTTTAGATAAACTTTTGCTCTAAAATAAATTGGAGAGCCAATATTTTACCATCTCAAAATTTGCATGGGATTTCCTATGTTGCGTGGATGGATGCACCCAGTGGCGGCTTGTGCATAAGAGCACATGAGCACGTTAAAATTTAAATTGTTAAAATTCAAAATAAAAAAAATCTATAGGTACTAGTTACCGTTTTGTGAATTATCATCACCCTATCTTTTACGTAACGTTAAATTGCGATATCTTTACTTTCCCTATTGTTAGATGTTGCGTCGAACAAAAAATTTCGCTTTAACCGCGGTGACTCATGCGCTTGAACGGCATAACGACCGGCAGAATACGGTGCCGCCGCATGATACAATAAATTCTTTCTTTGTATCATTGTGCCGCCGGTGCCAGAAGTTTTTAATGTTCAGAACGGCCGCAATCTTTTCACGAGTCGAGGAGCACGATAGCTCTATCTTTGTTTTATAGCTAGTTTTATTTTCGATCTCATTCTATCTTTATGGCACAAATTTCTGGTGATCATGAGGTTTAGGCACGTTATGATTAGTCAACTTTAAGCGAAAGTGCTCGTTTGTTCTGAATTATGTTTTCTAATTCGATTTTTACTCTGCTGTTGTGCTGCGCCAGCCCTTAGTTGGTGTTTTGTGGCGCCAGCTGGCTGAGTCTTTTAGTGATTTATGTAATAGTATGTCCGCGGTTTTATTTTACGGCTTCTTTAAAAAATAATAAATAATATAAAAATGACGGCAACGGTCTCGGTGCAATATTTAAATAATTGCAAAAATACAGTGAGTTTTTAAAAAAAGTCATTCTCAGGGTTAAGTTTCGATGATAAGATTATTGTAAAGAATGCGGGAAAACCAGTGCCTAACCTCCAAATAACGCAACTAAATAAAGGTCAAAAACGGGACTTTAAAAGAGTTTTTAAGACTTTAGGAGTGCATTGTATGAAAAACATGAGTGGCTGTGCGGATGTGAAAAGCAGAATAGTCTATTTTGTTTCCCGTCTTTGTTATTTGCCGGCGAAAAGGCAGAACCGTGTTGGGTTAAAAGTGGTGTTAATCGTATTGGTAAGCTATTTATTTATTTTATTGGAATCTTTTTAAGGAAGGGTTGTTAAAAATATCGGCCAGGACACAAATGCACAATATTTTGATGTTTAATAAAAAAATTACACATACATGTCAGTACCTACCTATATTATAGGTAGGTATGTACCTAATTAGGCTCATTTAAGTTCATATTAAGCGATCTTTACATCTGTGAAGTTCTTCGTGAATTTATTCATGAAGTCACTTTAGGGCTAACTTTGATAATGTAAATGGTCAACTTGGACGTCAAATAAATTCGTGAATTTCTTCGTAAAATTATTCACGAAAATTTAACATGCAAAATAATCAGCTGATGCACAGTGTACTAAATGCTACCGACTTCACGAATAAATTCTCGAAGAACTTCATAGCAACAAAACAACATGACCTTGAACTTCCAAAAAAAAATCCGTACCCCCTGCCGCGTTTCCCGTATTTGTGAACCCCCAGACATTCATGTCACGAGCCGCCACTGGATGCACCACCCTGTAGAGTCCGATAGAATACCGTAATTGATGGCCGGGTGATTCATTGACAGTTGTAGAATATAATTCAGTGCTTGTTTAACGTCAATTGATTCCGCTGTAAATATGGAGGCATTGGAGTTAATCTGGAAATATTCGACTTATATTATACTTCTTTTCTGCTTTTACAGATAAAAGATGGCGACATCGATAAACGTAGCAGCCAGTCCAATGGCCCTCCCCACCCTTTACGAATACTACACCGAAGGTGGTATCAACTCTGGACTAAACGCGGACCAAAATTATTTTACCTTAAACGGGAAAAATATTTCCCTGTATTCCGGAGCCATGCACTATTTCAGGACACCAAAACAACTATGGAGGGATAGATTGAGGAAAATGAGGGCTGCCGGTTTGAATGCTGTGGAGACTTATGTGCCTTGGAACTTACACGAGCCCAGTCCTGGTAAGCACACTCAATTTTTGCACACGGAAACATTTCCCTATTTTGTATTAACCCATATTTTTTTTTACTCCCACCCAACTTTACAAGTTTATTACAGGGAAAATTTTTTGACATTTCAAACAGCCAATTAAATTTTGTTATTCTTTATCATCTTACATAAATCACCCAATCATATCAACATTTAAGTGAAAACAACACTCCGGGTAGTTTTCAATCAAGGTCTCTATACTATAGGTTGCCTGGTAACTTTGGGCCAATCAGATATTCGCATTTCATGCGCGGGAATACGTCATCCAGACGACACATTTAAAATATTTTCATGGTCAGCATATAAAGAATGGCAATTAAATAGTTTTTACACAGAATTCCTGTGGTTTTGATATGTAAATTCAATTGCTTTTGTTTAAATATCATTTTTTGACAAACTTTAAATGATTTTAGCCCTTAAGAAAGGAATATTTCTTATATATTTTCCTAATTATGGCTTGGGTGGAAGAACAGGCACTTTTACTCTATTATCAATATTCTGATTATTAATTAGGCCTATCAGAAAATAGACAGTATTGTATTACTAATAGGTAGGTAAGTGCTAAAAGCATTTAAAATTTTGCATATAATGTTAAATATTATATTTTGGAAAACCATGTTTTATCTATTATTAAAAAATATTGGGAATTGTGAGAAATAATAACAATAATAATTTCTTTATTTCAAATTATACTTTACAATGGGGAATAAAATGAAATGATGTCACAAAATAAAATAGGTTTACCATTCATTACCTAAGAAGTTCAATAACGATTAGGGTTAATGTCTATTAACACTTTTTTTAATGTTTTTGCTATTCCCATAATATGCAAAATATCATCTATAATTCCATTTCTTAAATTGATATTAATTTGCAGCCCACTGTTGTAAAGTGGATATTCCAGGCAGCGGATAATGCAAAGTTTGTCTTAAATATAGGTATATGACCGTTTACCAAAATATTTTAACGTATGCTTTTAAGAGTTCATCCTGTGTCCAGCGAGCTTTAGATTTAATTTTTAAGGCAATGTCCACTTGGTTTGGAGACAAAACATCTTGTTCATCTAAGTTGGAGCCACTTTGTTTTAAAATCGTTTCTTTATTTTCATGATCTGCAATTTTTTTTTGAGCTTCTCATTTTCCTGTCTCAATAATGAAAATTTTCTTTCCCAAATAATATCATAATCTGTTTTTTTGCTTGTTGATGTAACCTCCGAAATATCCATGGAACTGTTATCAATGGCTTTTAGCTTTTCTGTTTCTAACTGTAATAAACCTTCCACAGTTGCTTTGTTTTCTTTTCGATTTATCTGACAAGCTCTTTTCGATAACACAGTTGGTATCTTTATTTTCTATCAAAGGTAAAAATAATGTCGGGACAGCTATAATAAATAAAATAAGGGTTCACTAAACCTACAAACTTCTGTCTTAATAATAATAATAATTATGATTATCATCATTAGATGATACTTCAAGAGCCCCCACAAATATTAATATTATTATTGTTATAAATACATTAACTCAACCCTTACTTTGGAATCTTTCACCCCTGAATAATATAAGTTTATTTACTTTGGGCTTGGTTGTCACTTTATTAATAGAGAACTGCCTATTTATTTACTTTTTTTCACTTACCATCTTTGTTTAAAACCATTGGTTGGAAATTCATTAAGCGAGCTTGCAGTTCATCTTTGTAGTCAGTAAACAGAAAATGCTTGCTGCATATCCTCTTATTTTTGGGCGTCCAATTATCCTTTCAGCAACATTTTCGTTCCAATTCTTTTGAAACGATGGGGTTTTTTGGGAATGTAAAAAACATGATCTTTTTTGCCTGGATCTGGCTTCTTCTTTGAATTACTGTTACATCTAGCTATGCTACAAATATTGCCACCACTCATATCTAAATAAATATTCAAACAATAATTTGTTTTAAAATTAGAACATAGAGAAGAATCAAGTTTAATAAACTAACCTTGAAATTCACACAATGAAAATCGCTGAAAATTTACAATTTGTGATAGTTTTCTCACAAAATAATATTGTGAGTTCGCAAAAATATGTCCACACTTCACAATTGTTTAAAATTTAACCACCTAAATAACAAAATAACACTACAAAAGCAATAATTCAGTGAAAAACGCTATGTACACCATGTAAACAAACCAACTTTGTCGTCTCGATGACGTAGACACCCCGCTCACGTCGCTTCGGCCATAGAGTTACCAGGCAACCTACCCTTTAGAGACCTTGGTTTTCAATCACTATGACACCCAGGCATCATTTATTATGACACCAATACTTTGACAGTTCATATTCCAACTAAATAAATTTCAAAATGTCACGTTTTGGCAATGCAAATTTTCATTGCATTAACGCGTTAGTTAATGAAACAATCCCAAAAAATACCAGAAACAGTCACAAATACACGTGGGGAATATTTATAGAGTTTTGCTGTGAACGCAAATACGAGTTAAATAAACATATAGAAGCGTAGAAGAGCTGGCAATGATACTGAAAGATTGGGCGGTTAATATAAGAAAAAAAGATGGGACTGAATTCAAAGAAGCAACGGTAAAGACTATGTGGAACGTTTCGTGCAAAATTTTACAAGAAAAGTACTATAATGAATATAAGATTATGATTGACCCGTTTAACAGCATAGTATTTAAACCAGCCCGAGATGCCCGCGATGCAACCAGAAAGAAATTACAAGCAGATCCATGTAAACGTAAGACCAGTTCAGTTTCGTTAAGTCTATCTGAAGTAAACCAAATAATATTGTTCTGGAATGAAAATACCCCTGAAGGTCTTATGCGTAAATTCTACCATATTGCTGCAGTAGAATCAGCGTGGAGAGGAGGCGAAGCAGTTGCATATCTCTTGGTTTTTTTTTAAATCGAAAAAAATAACGATGGTTCTCCAACAAATCGTATTGAATATAATCCAGTGTTCAGTAAAACTTGCCAAGGCGGTTCAAAAAGCTGTACAAGTAGTAAATGGTTGATTGTCAATAGTGAAAGTCAAAGATGCCCTGTACGCCTGTTTCATAAATTGATATCAAAACGAGGCGTACATATAACCTCACCACGGCTGTTCTTAAAAGCAATTCGACACTAGAAAACGGAAACCGATAGTTGGTACGATAATGTTCCTGTTGGAAAAAATACTATTAATGGATGGACAAAATCGTCTGCTGAAGCTATCGGCCTGAATGTAAAGGACAAAAAATAACAAACCATTCAAACAGGTCAACTGCTGTTAGCGAATTGGCAAAAAAGGTGTGCAAGAACAACAATTGCTGAAAATCACTGGTCAAAACAATCCAAATTCTATAAAACCATACTTAAACATCGACCAAGAACACCACAATAAGATTATTAATACTATGCGTGGTAATGGATCTTCTATAGTAGAAAAAAATAGCGAATCAAATGTTACGTTAAATTTTAATAACTGCACCTTTACAAATTGTACTTTTAATAAATAAATAATTGTTTGGTTGCGAGAAATTTTATTTTTTTATCAAAAATTTATCAAAAAATTTTCTGACCGAATATCCCTCGGACATTGACCAATGCCTCATAATTTTATCTCAAGCACGTAACCAAGGTAACAACCCTCCGCCTTCAGCGTCGGGTTGTTACCAGGCAACGTGCTTTCGACTAAAATTATCTCGTCCATTATCAATGTCCTAGGGTTATTATAGCTGAAAATTTCATAAATTTGTTTTCAACCAATTAGAAGGCTCCTTTCTGTTTGCGTTGCTTATAGCGACGGGATACTATCGCGATAGTCTATAGCCTATTAACCTAATAAAATTAATAAGTGATAATTTTTCTGTCAAAAATAAAGTGCTTTATTTTTTATGGCAAACGTCACTCAGAATAAAATCAAAATACATTTTGTTGCTAACTTATAATTTTTATTGAGAATAGGTCGTAGGTCTCATGCATCATCTCATCATATTAAAAGAAACTCCAATTTAAGAAATTTTCTTACCGAATCTCCCACGCAGCAGAATTAATTCCCGATAATTTTTTTCTCGGTTTCACTCATGTTTTTGTTGATAGAAAATTTTCCTCGTCTTCGACTCGGAATAATTTTCTATCAACAAGACCATTCGTGACCTTGAAAAAAATTATCGGTAATAATTCTGCTGCTAGGGAGATTATAAGTGATAATTATACAGTGTGTGTATAAAGTCTGGAAACGGCTTAATAACATCACAATTTACTGGCCGATTTAAACCAAATTTGGTACAGTTATGTAAGAGGATCTAACGCACCGAATGACGATATTGGCGTTGTTGCCAGCTTTTTAGTTTGTCTGGAATTCGAACGAATTTTATATTTTTAAATATAACACCAAGTATATTTTTACATTTTTAAATTCCACATAAAATTATAATTATTTTTTATTAAATGCATTATTAGTCTATACTTCATAGTTTCCGAGATATTGACTCTCGAAAAGTGACATTTTTGAACTTTGACAGCTTATAACTTTCTAACAGTACGTCTTAGAGCAAAACGGCTTACATGTCCCTATCTTTAATTTTTATTATCTTCCCAAAAAAATCAACTTCCGGTTAAACCGGATGTAACTCGAAAGCAGGAAATATAGTTGTTCCGGTTTAACTGGAAGTTGATTTTTTTGGGAAGATAATAAAAATTGACAACCAGACAAACCAGAATTTATTTATATTATCTTTATGTTAAACATTTTTTATTTAATTTTTATATTAAAGTAATAATAAATATTTTTTTCACCTAAATGTGTTTTAAATGTAATAAATATAGTTTAAAAAAATTAAAACACACGCTTTAATAATTAATCAAACAAAACTGTGAAAAAAACATGGGGTGTTCGATATACGAAAAATATAGCACAAAGCGCCCCACGCTTTTTTCACAATAATACTAATGTTTATCGTTTATTATTATTTTCTGCCTATATTAAGAATTTCAAGAATTATATTAAACTATATTTATTTTCCGCTTTTTAGTTTGATTAATTATATTATAGCGTGTTTTTTAGTTTTTTTAAAATATATTTATTTTTCATTTTTTAGTTTGAGTTATTGTTAAGAATTTTTTTTTAATAGATTGAGCTAGATTAGTAGATTATTGTATTGTCAGAGGTTCTTGATAAGTCTACAAAATTTAAATTAAATCTGACCATTTAAAGTGGGTCAGAATCGGGTTCAAAGAAGTTGGTTACAAACAGACATACATACAAACCCGATCGTATATGCCGAATTATAAGAAAAGAACGATATTTGAAAATTTTTTAAAAATTTTAATTTTCCGACATTTTCCATACATATTTCAGGAAAATTCCGTAATATTCATAAATTGCAATTTTTCGCAGAAAGTATAAACTTTAGTAAAAAGTCTATAATATAGGTAAAAAGTTGTATCTCGAAGAAATCTACATCTCAACTTGTTATTATTTTTACGTATCTCTTACGGTTTTCGAGATATCGGCCAAAATGTGATTTCTATATTTTGCCTCATATCTCGAAACTGATAATACTTAGACGAAATTTTTTAAAATAAAAAAGACGCGCTTTCAAACGTTCCATAAATATAGTTATATAACATTTTTCTCTCAAACTTACAATACCGGAGTTATTCGCAAGAAATTAAAAAACGACAAAAATTTTCAAAATAAAAAAAAAAAATTTGTCAAAATATTATTTTGACGGGTAGAATTTTTTTTATAATTTTTCTCTATTCTTAGCGACAATATCTATACGACCCCACGTTTGTTTCATTACTATCGGTTATTGTAATAATCGTGACATATTGACAGATGTCAAATTTTGACAAGAGAATTTTTTGCGTATTTTTTTCAACTTTCCACCGTCAATATACATACGTCCTTATAGTTTTTTCATTATTATCTTTTTTTTTAAACGATTTGACATATTGACAGCTGTCAAATTTTTACAGTAGAATTTTTTGCTTATTTTTCCCGAAGTCTCCGCATCGAATACTATACGACCACATAATTTGTTTCGTCAAAATGGCATCTTTGTTTTATACCTGACAGCTGTCAAAATTGTATTGTCAGCGGTTCTTGATAAGTCTACAACATTTAAATTAAATATGACCGTTTAAAGTGGGTCAAAATCGGGTTTAAAGAAGTCGGTTACAAAAATACAAAAATACACTTCCCGCGCCGGTCCGAGGTGTCCCATCCGCCCCTGGAGCCCATATCTCCGAAGAGGAGGCCGATACGAAAGAAATTTTATGTGAACTTGTATTATTCTTTTCACGTGTTTTTTTCATATTCGGGAGATTTCCCACATTTTCCCGGACACCCTGTATACAGGGTGTTTCAGAATAAAATGCTGATCCTTAACGGTGTGAATCGTTAGGTGATTTTAAGAAGAAAAGTTCATATTAAGGTTGAATTCTCAACGTCATTCAATCTATTGCCAACCTATAACCTATTTCGCGTTGATTTTTTGAGTTTATTATTTTAATAACTAACATTTAAAGAACATCAATATCGTCGGTACATTATTTAGGTAGTATCTGATATATTACAAAAATATCAATTTATTTCATTGCTAATTTTGGGAGAATTGTATAGTAAACGAACAATGAGTGACAATGACATAATAATGTTAAAAAAAATCTTACCCGATATTTTTCGCTATACAATTCTCCTAAAATAAGTTATGAAATTCCTTGATATTTATTAAATATGTCAATTATTACCTATAGAATATCAAGTCGATACTGATTTTCTTTAAATTTTGTGAAAAAGCTAGAAAACATAAATAAATCTACGCAAAATAGGTTATAGGTAGGCAAGCATGTTGATACTCCCACCTTAATATATATCCTTAACCTATCAACTTTCGAACTACAGGGCGTTAAAGTTTTAAGTTTTTCTATAATAACTTTAAAAACTTTCTAGCTATTTTTAGGAATTTTTCACACATGCCCTCTAAGCATCAATAGCCATTTTTTGGTGTAGAAAAATTTTAAAATTTTTTAACCAGTGGCGTCCTGAAAGGGTTTGGACTACACATTTTGGAAAAATATTATGTACGCCACTGCTTTTTCTCAAGATAAAAATTATTTTTAAAATACTCATTCATTTTAGGCCAAATTTAATATCTTGCCTTTTTATCGTTCGACAAACAGTTTCCGACAAAAAAAATAAAAACATTAAATGCGCATTCGCTATGTGCCTATGGTTTGTTTTGACACTATCAGGAATACTCCAGGAACTTTTCAAAGGGTATGAGACTCAATGAAGAGAAGAGCTGAAGCATGAATTCTTGCAAGTGGTGGCCACTTTCAATAGCTAATCTAAATTATTTTCGTTTTTGTTCACACGTTATTTAAAGTTAGCTGTTTTAATTTATTGTTAAAAAATAAGCCATAGGCATATAGCGAATGCGCATTTAATGCTTTTTATTTTTTTTTGTCGGAAACTGTTTATCGGACGATAAAAAGACAAGATATTAAATTTGGAATAAAATGAATGAGTATTTTAAAAATAATTTTTATCTTGAGAAAAAGCAGTGGCGTACATAATATTTTTCCAAAATGTCTAGTCCAAACCCTTTCAAGACGCCACTGGTTAAAAAATTTTAAAATTTTTCTACACCAAAAAATAGCTATTGATGCTTAGAGGGCATGTGTGAAAAATTCCTAAAAATAGCTAGAAAGTTTTTAAAGTTATGATAGAAAAACGATTTTTTTCTTAAAACTTTAACGCCCTGTAGTTCGAAAGTTGATAGGTTAAGGATATATATTAATATGAACTAATCTTCTTAAAATTACCTAAGGATTCACACCGTTAAGGATCAGCATCTTATTCTGAAACACCCTGTATAAAAAATATTATTCCATTGTTAAGGTCAATTCGATTTTGGAAAGGGAGGAACTGATATGGAAGACTTCCTAGATGTGGAGACGTTTTTAAAGACAGCGCAAGAAGAAGATCTTTTGGCGATTTTAAGACCGGGTCCTTATATATGTGCCGAATGGGAGTTTGGTGGATTCCCAAGTTGGTTACTAAAAGAAAATGATATTAAGTTTAGGACGTCCGACAGTAAATATATGGGTCCCGTAAAAAGGTAAAAAATTTTTTTTTTATTTTATATAAACTGCTCGTCACAAAGTTTGAATTACCTTTATTACAGGTTTGTAGCATAGATATTTACCCTCAGATAAGCAAACAATAATCACGAAAGTGGCAATTTTATGGCCTCACGCATGTAAACGAAGCTACACACGATTAGATATGCGCACTGCAACATTATCATTTGACAAATGGGAAAATAGACAGGTCCGGGCTTTAAAATTTAAGCTCTTGCTCAAGAAATCCATCATGAAATTTTTTTCGTGTAAACAATGCTTAAGCTTGCTCCAAATTCTTGCCCAAAAACGGGAATTTCTTCTCAATTTTTAATCAAGTTGGGAAATAAGGTAGTGATTTCTGGCATTTTTGGTAGTTTAACACAACGTTTCGGTCAGTTAGTATCTCTAACCGTTTTCAAGTGTAAACTAAAATATAATTCTAAGACTTCTGTCTTCAATACTATCCATACACAATACAATGAAGCTTGATGACCCCGCCTACGTGCTTATTGAAGTGTGAAGTTTGAGCTGTTGGTCTTGGACAAGAAGTGGCTTCCAGATAGGGTAAGTCCGGTAGAGTTGGCTCACCTTTTTTAAAAATGGAATAAAATTGAAATTCAGAAGGATAAATGAACGCAAAATATTTATTTAACATAAGAAATAATATAATATTATGTTATAAATATTATATAAGAAAAAACTCAAACAACTAGCTTATAAAACGGTTTTTTTTTAAATAGCCATCTGGGCCAACTCTCTCACATACTGTGGGTTAGTTGGCCCAGGCATGTAGGGTGAGGTGACCCATGGCACAGAATATACAGCTACGCAACCCATGGTAAATTTTATCATTCAAGACCTTTTTTTTTACATTATTTTGCCACACCGGTCCCAAAGGTTTAAATACTTTGAACAGCTTTCGTGGATCCACCTCTGGCAGTGTATGCAGTGGATCCAATCATCGTTTTTCCTGGTAGCATTATATTTCTCACTATACACCCAAGGCATTCGATCGCGTCTTCTTCATCTGGGCTATTGTCAGAGTGAGTCTCCAACTCATCTGACACATCTTCATCCGTATAGATGATTCTATTTTTTTGTATTTTTTCTTTTTTATTATTAAGGTCTTTTGCTTTAGTATTTTTTTCTTCTTCTTTCTTGCGTTCAATAGCGGCTTTTCTTTTTCAATATGGTCTGAAGACGTTAAAATAGCATTAGCTACTTGTATATGAAATTTTAGTTTTGAATCATTGTGGCTGAGGCTGGAGGGTGGTCCGAGAGTTATCTTCTTAAAATTATTATTTTTATATCGTGTTCGAAAGGTTGGAGGAGGGATGTTGTTAAAAGTGCGACTCCCTTCTCTAACACCCAGTACACCATTTCTGACTACTTCTGCAGCATTAACCAGATCTTCTTCAGTCCACTTTCCTCTTTGCACCGTACCTTTTCTATTATATTTTGTTGGCATGACAAATTTAAAATATACAGTCATAACAAGAATTTTAGTTTAGCATTTACAGTCCGGGGTAGATGGCCCGTGAGCCAACTAACCCGAATAGGCGTTGGGCCGTCTCTCCCAAAAGTCTGGAAGAGATGGCCCACTCAATATATCCACTGTTCGATGTAATTTTAAAACTTTCGAGTTATTAACATAACCTAAAAGAACCATATAATAAAGATTAGCAACAATTACGAGCAAAAAATACAATGGTGAAACAAAAAGCAATTTTATTATAGACCTTAAATATTTTCCTTGCCTATAAAATAATAGTGTCAACATAACTAACCCAAAATTGCAAAAAATCAGCCAAAAACGGTGTACGATATACACTTCACGTTTAAAACAGGTGGCTAAAGTACCACTGACGTGGATCTAAAATTTCCGTAAATATTGAACTGGGCCATCTCAACCGTTGGGCCATCTCTCCCGGAATTACCCTATTGGCGATATCTATACTTGGTTTACTAAATAAATGGGTATTTTGATTCATGAAATCTTCTTCTTTGAATTTTCGTTTTCTCCAGTGCTGTTCCGTGTCCAAAACCTTGGCTTCTGACCACTGTATATTATGTTGGTTGGTTCATACATGTTCCGCTATACCTGATCTCGAAGTTTCACCCCTTTGAGTATGTTTCAGATGTTCTTTAACTCGTACGGGAAGAGGTCTTCTCGTTTCTCGAATGTACAATTCGCCACACTCGCAAGGTATTTGATAGATACAATTTTTTGTGTTTTTATTACGAGGGGGGAAGTTCACTTTTGTAATAAAGCTTCTAACTGTATTTCCGGTTTTGAAGGCTATTTTGATATTATAGTTTTTGGTTATCCTTCTAATCTTTTCAGAAATCCCCTGGACATAAGGTACTGTAAGAAATGCTTGCTCCTCTTTCAATTCTGTATTAGTTTTTAATTCGCGATTTTTAAGTTTTTAAGATGGTATTAGTTACAAAGGTTACAGGATAACCCTTTTGTTTTAAATCTTTTTTTTTTACACGGCACAGCACTGGAGAAACGGAAAATTAAAAGATGCAGCTTTCATGAATCAAAATACCCATATATTTAGTAGACCAAGTATACAGTGTCCGCAAGAAAGTCCGCATCAAATGGGATTTTTTTTTATTATTAGGTATAGGTAAAAATTGAAAAAGCAGTTAGTTTTTGCTTACCTAAAAACCAAAAATGACGTGTACTGAAGCAGCTGCACGACTTGCGTTACCTGTCAAATTTGACATTTTTAATAAAATAGGTTCAAAAATGCCCTTATTTATAAAAATATCGAAAAACTTTATTCGAGAAAGTTGTTTATTTAGGCATTTTTAGCCTCCGTACGAAATTTTGATAGTCTAATACAATTTTTATTTTTTGCCAGATTCTTGAAAATTTTGATCAACCCTCGTAGATTAACTTTTATACATCGATGTAAAACCATTTGCCTTTACTTCATTTGTAATCTTAATGCAATTTTGTGTAAAATTTTTGTTTCCAATTATTTATTTTGCTTCAAAAACTGAAATTGTTATTGATCAGTATGTAATGTTTGATGCAAAGTTTATCTAATTACATCAGTTTTGTCAAAACCGACGTTTCTCATTTTTCTTAAGTTAGTAAACAGATGTACAAAAAGAAAATATTAGAAAGCTTTCGTTGAAATTTTACTTAATTATTATTATAAAATTAAATTAATTATATTAAACTATATTTTTGTTGAATAAAATGTTTCGAGCGATTAATATTTTTTTTTTTTGATCCAATTTTAATTAAGTAAAATTTCAACGAAAGCTTCCTAATATTTTCTTTTTGTACATCTGTTTACTAACTTAAGAAAAATGAGAAACGTCGGTTTTGACAAAACTGATGTAATTAGATAAACTTTGCATCAAACATTACATACTGATCAATAACAATTTCAGTTTTTGAAGCAAAATAAATAATTGGAAACAAAAATTTTACACAAAATTGCATTAAGATTACAAATGAAGTAAAGGCAAATGGTTTTACATCGATGTATAAAAGTTAATCTACGAGGGTTGATCAAAATTTTCAAGAATCTGGCAAAAAATAAAAATTGTATTAGACTGTCAAAATTTTGTACAAAGGCTAAAAATGCCTAAATAAACAACTTTCTCGAATAAAGCTTTTCGATATTTTTATAAATAAGGGCATTTTTGAACCTATTTTATTAAAAATGTCAAATTTGACAGGTAACGCAAGTCGTGCAGCTGCTTCAGTATACGTCATTTTTGGTTTTTAGGTAAGCAAAAACTAACTGCTTTTTCAATTTTTACCTATACCTAATAATAAAAAAAATCCCATTTGATGCGGACTTTCTTGCGGACACTGTAGATATCCCCAATATCTGGAAGCCTCTTCTTGTCCAAAACCAACAGCTCAAACTTCACACTCCAATAAGCACGTAGGCGGAGTAATCAAGCTTTATTGCACATGGATAGTATTTAAGACAGTAGCCTTATATAGAATTATAATTTAGTTTACACTTGAAAACGGTTGGAGATACTAACTGACCGAAACGTTGCGTTAAGTAACAAAATAAAGACAATTGAAATCCGACAGGGTAATTTTTTTTGATATTACTTAATTGTCTACCACCCTCAAACAATTATGAAATTAATATATTACCAAATTTGTCCTATAGGTTTTGTAGTTTCTTCTATAGATCAGGTTATAAGAAATGCCCTCTGCTTCTCCAGTTAAAAGTATTCCGATTATTTCAGATTTTTCGACGCGCTTCTACCAATCCTGGCCGCCCTTCAATTTATGAACGGTGGTCCCATCGTCAGTTTTCAAATTGAGAACGAATACGGCAGCACGAGATCAGACACTTTCGACACTGACAAGGCATATTTAAAAGAATTGAGACAACTTTATCTTGATCAAAACATAACTTCGCTATTGACAACGGCGGACGGTGTGGGCACGGGTACGCATGGTACTTTGCCCGAGTACTTTTTATACACGGCAAACTTTGGCTGTAAGTTTTTCGATGCTTGTTCAGTGTTTGTTTACTACTTAATTCCATCTACTCGTATGTGTTTGATATTGTGTATAAGAGGGTGTCGGAAATTTTGAAATATTGCAAATATTTCAAAAACTACTAAATATAATTTTCTGAAAATTGGCACATCCCTATAAAAAACTGATCATCACAAAGTTCATATTTCACATATTTTGTCGTTGTAAACGTGTTTTTTTTATTTGGATGTGCCAATTTTCAAAAATTTATAATCCGATGTTTTTGAAACATTTTTAATATTCCAGACATTTTTCATATCTAGTTAACGTTCAATCAGTGTAGTATGTTATCAACAAGGTTTTGCCACATATTATTTGTTTGCTGCGTTTGCCTCGTTATTGTGCTTTTGTTCCTTGAAATAAAATATTTTTATTTTTCACTGTATAGTAGTCGTCGGAACCTTTTAATTTGCTACGAATAAAAGAAGAAAGCCCGTTGTAGTAATTTACGTTACAAGACCGGAAAGTAGTGTTTTTCAGGTCGAGACAAGCATTTCCAGGGCGAGCCATAGGCGAGTCCTGGAAGCTTGGAGAGACCTGGAAAACACTAATTTTTGGTTGCGTGACGTACAATATTTTTTTTAAGACCGACACCTCGATATATTTTATAATCTACGCGAAACAAGTTTGACATAAAGAACAAAATTAAAAATCAACGAACTGTCACTCGACAATACATCGAAATGTTGTTGTCATAATAACGAAATCAAGGTATCTTGTATTATCAAAGAGAGATTGGAAAAACAAAAAAACAGGGTGGCAGTGACATTAGAGACCGGAAAAGTGACATTAGAGTCCGGAAAAGATTTTTCCGGTCTCTAATGTCACTTTTCCGGTCTTGCGATCGGAAAAACGTTATTTTCTAGACGAAAAATTGTCCAGAAAGTGTTAATTTTCTGGTCGGTTTTAAAATAATTTTTTCAAATTGTCGGATTTTTTTTAGTTTTAAAAAAAATCATTTTTTCAAATTGTCGTATTTTTTTTAAAACCGACCAGAAAATTTACACTTTCTGGACAATTTTTCGTCTAGAAAATAACGTTTTTCCGATCGCAAGACCGAAAAAGTGACATTAGAGTCCGGAAAAGACTTTTCCGGTCTCTAATGTCACTGTCACCTTGTTTTTTGTTTTTCCAATCGCTCTTTGATAATACAAGATACCTTGATTTCGTTATTATGACAACACTCTCTCACACTCGCCTATGGCTCGCCCTGGAAATGCTTGTCTCGACCTGAAAAACACTACTTTCCGGTCTTGTAACGTAAATTACAATTATCGGACTTTCTTTCGTTACTTTTCGGCCTACTTCGGTAAAATGCGACTTTAAAATAATAATTTAAGTAGGAAATTTGGAAAATACTGTTTTTTTTTGGATTAGTAAACAAGTTTCCAGGAAGTCTGCAAGTCCAAAAAAAAACACTTCCGGGCCTGTTAAATACACACATTTTTCTTCAACAGTCCGGAAAGTGAAAACCTGTCCGGAAAGTACCCACTTTTGGGACACTTTTGTATTTCCCGGACTAGATCGGAAAAGTGCTATACTCCCATCACTTTTTGTCCTACTCAGGTAAAAAGTTTCGGCCGAAAATGCTTTTGGATGGTGCCGGTTTTCTAAAAAAAATGTTTAACCGGCCGAAAATTGTCACTATCTAGATAACTTTTAGCCCATAAAATATCACTTTATCTGTCTGGGCCATAGACAAAAAATATAAATAGAGACAAAATTATTTACATTTTGTACCGATCAGAAATTGATCAATGATGACAAATTACGGCTGATTGATCTAGATTTACCGCCTGTGTTTGAAAACAAAGGTTATATTAATTATATTAGATGCATTTGTCATGTATTAAGTAAAAATATTTTACTGAATACTTAATTATGTGAATGTTATTTTTTAATTTTCTAAATTATAATGTTTAAGGGAAATCACTGTGGCAAGGGGCTGTACGAGCCGATGAAAATTAAGCATAAAAATAGTAGTCACGTGATTCGCATTATTTGTCAAATTTTAATTTTTTCCAAAAAATAATTCAAAAGTGAGGTTATTTCTGAAAATATCGAAAAAAGTTATAAGAAAAAGTTTTTTTAAATGTAGTTTCCAGCCCACATGCAAAATTTCAGCTGCATAAGATAATTTTGATTTTTTACCCACCACTAAAATTTATTTTCCACTTAATGAACACTTTACTGATGACACTGTGTTCTTTTTTGTCTTAATATTAAGATGTATTACTGTCAGACGCAAGCTACGTTTTCAAAAATACTTATTTCATGAAGTTACCTTATACAGGGTCAAAAACAAATAAACTTTGCAACACATGCGACCAAATTTTAATATAGCACAATTTTGATTTTGTAGATAAACACACATTTGATATGGCGCTACTTTAAATGTATCTGAAATAAACCATTGTCAAAACTAAGAAGTTTTATGTAGGTTGCGTTGAGTCTTATTTTGCAAAAGTGGTGCAATTTACAAAATATGGGTAAAAAATCAAAATTATCTTATGCACCTAAAATTTTGCATGTGGGCTAGAAACTGCATTTAAAAAAACCTTTTCTGATAACTTTTTTCGATACTTTCAGAAATAATCCCACTTTTGAATTATTTTTTGGAAAAAATTAAAATTTGACAGATAATGCGGATCACGCGACTACTTACTATTTTTTTGCTTAATTTTCATCTCGATCGAAGCAGAACTTGATGCCAAATTAAAATTTCGAATAAAGTGATTAATTTAAAAAAATCTCATATGATGCGGACTTTACTGGTCACACTGTATAATTTGGATCCATTCAAATGATCCAATTGCGTTATAATTACGTTATTGTAAAATTGCAAGCCGGCATTTCCATTCTGGGATATACAATACGTCGAGGAATTGGGCCACTAGACAAACCACATCCCACCATCATACTGGTAGTGTACTCGCAGCTTACAGAGTTGCCATTTTTAAAGCCATCTCCTGCTAACTTATCTGAATTTGTGAAACTATATATGATTGTAAACAAATGGTATTTTATGAACGTAATGCTAGGTCTATTCTTATATTATATGTCTATGGTCTGGACCGGCAAGTAATAAAAGAGGGACCGCTCTCTCGCGACTACCATGCAGGCTTCCAGGACTCTCCGATTGCATCGTCCTGTAAAATAGTACTTTCCGGTCGTGTAACGGAACTTGCTATTAATCCTGTGGCTGATATTCTTTTGCCTTCCAGATTTCTTAATGCCTTTTTGCCGATATTAGCCGCCCTTCAGTTCATAAACGGAGGTCCGATAATCGGTTTTCAAGTAGAAAACGAATACGGCAGTACTAGAAGCCCTAAATTTGCTCCGCAGAAAAGCTACTTAAAAGAATTGAGAGAAATTTATTTGAATAACAATATAAACGAGCTCCTGGCCACATCTGATGGTGTAGTTGCTTTCCGCACGGCTGGAACTATACCAGAGTATTTTTTGGTTACGGCTAATTTTCCGTGTAAGTAACAGTAATTTATACATTACTAATAAGTTTCTTCAACGACGATAGAGCAAGATATACACCTCAATAAAGGCTGGTTTATACGTAATGTTTTATCGTCAGTCTTGCATGATCATGCCAGATTTGTCAAACAAAACATTACGTATAGACAGCAAGTTGGACGTTTTGCATGAACTAAATGAGGTTTGACAAACTCACAAAAGACTGATAGGCTGGAGCTTTGTGTACAAGCAAGACGGCAAACAAGTCGGCGCATGTAGACGTACGTTTGTCTAATCGGTCAAACTTTATTGCTCGCCAGTCTATTCTTTTAGCGGCGTTGGTGGTTGAGCGGATATTTTAAGTGTGTTTAGGGGCAAAAGAAAATATCATCAGGCCTACGACACTGGTCTCACGAGTTTTTTACAGAGTTTATTGAGATATACCAAAGTTTTCCTTGCCTTTGGCACGTGAAGTCAAAGGATTACAGCAACCGAGATAAGAAAAACCAGGCATACGCAGCTTTGCTTAATAAGTATAAAGAAGTAGATCGTGAAGCAACTAAAGACTCGGTCACTAAAAAAATCAATTCATTTCGAACTGTTTATAGTAGAGTGTGCAAAAATAAAAGCGTCAAAACGTTCCGGAGCTGGCACAGACGAAATCTACAAACCTTCTTTATGGTACTTTGATTTACTTTCCTTTTTGAACGACGAAGACCAACAACCTAAAATATCACGGAGTTGGAGTTCACGGAGAAGATTTACATGGGAGAATGTACCTCTCTTCAGTAACCACTTTCTGGACCACCGTGATCGACGTGCAGACTTTTTCTTTAATTTTTGGGCATATAATACAAGTATCGTCACTAACAGTTCCTCCTTCATACTGCTTCTAATAAGACTGAGCTAAGAAAGTTTGAATAGTGTAGCCGCACGATTTGTGTCAGTTTTGTTTGTCAAACTTTCCACGTCATGCAAGTTTGACGACAAAACATTACGTATAAACCAGCCTTAAGCCTAATGAATAAAAATTTAGCAATTACTTGAAGCAATTACTTTTTAGTAAAAGCAATTGCTTGACTAGCAAAAATGTCCTAAAAGTACTGCCAAGCGGCTCCACCAATGTTGCATTCAAAGTTACCACGTTGATCCAATAGGTGCCATATAGGGAACCCTCCCTTGCCGCCATTGCCGAACCTTTTATAGATTTTTTTTCTATATTCTCTCCCTTAATGCCACAATGTAGTTTGCTTTTTTTGTAAGCTTTTTGTTAGTTCATCATATCGTATGTAGTGACGTCATTAATGTTGGTAATTAAGGTATTTTAAAAAAATACGTATTTCCTTTAATTTGTTAACTAGGTATTTTTGTTTATTGAAACTATCATACAGTGGGTAACAGCCAAATGGAATAAATTCGATAATAAATACATGGGGACACGTCGATTGGTATTTCTAGTTGCGCGTTTTTTTTAATAAAAACTTTTTATATAGGGTCTGTCATGTAACAGTGGCCAATACCAAATTTCTTATTTTATATGCAATATCCTGTATATTACTCAATTTTTGGATTATTCAGAAAATTTTAGACATATTTCCTGTACAATATCATATACCTATGTTCAACTGTTTCGGAAATATTAAGTGTTTTCAGATATATTGCAAAAATTAACAACACACTCAAAAACTAATAAGTAATACTGTTTATTTCTTGATAATGTAAAAAACAAAAAAAAACATTAATGTAGGAGATATTGAAAATGCTCACCGCGAACGTCTTGGCAACATCCTAATCTCAAATATAAATTTCTTCTAATGTTATTGAACATCTCAGGCGTGACCGACCTAATCGCAAGCGTTATTCGTCTTCTTAAGTCAGCTAAGTTGAGGGGTTTAGTTTTGTATACAATATTTTTGACATAACCCCATACGAAGAAGTCTGATGGAGTCAGATCAGGGGATCGTGCTGGCCATTTCATCGATCCACGCCTCCCTATCCACCGATTTGGAAATACTCGGTTGAGTACTGCCGGACATTGATTTCTTAATGGGGCGGACACGCCATGTATTGATTATCGAATTTATTTCATTTGGCTGATACACACTGTAGAACAGGTTTCCAGGTTTGTAATGCAAAGCTGTAGAGTGTCTGTTATATCTAAATATTTTTTATAACCAGTATGGAAACACATTTTTTTTTTGTAACTAGCCAAAGTTCCTCCACCTTTTCTCCATTTAAAAAAAATTAACTTTTGATAGCCGACCCGAAAGCAAACTTCGACACCCTCCAAACGCTGCAGCCTAATCGACCCAAGATGGCCATGGAGTACTACCCCGGTTGGTTTGATCACTGGGGTGAGACCCACCACACCTCATCATCAGAAGATTTAATAAAAAACTTGGAAACCATATTGACGTATCCCGGTTCTTTCAACATCTATATGTTCCACGGAGGTACCAGCTATGGATTTCTAAATGGGGCTAATCTGAACAATGGGTTAACTGATAATAGTGGATATCAACCCGGTATGTATGAATTTTTAGAACTGAATGTTTCAGTCAAAAAATAATTTGCCAACCACTCAACATTTTCGCAGTCAAATCGATATAACTTTCTGAAATCATTATATCTGCAATTTTTACGTACCTACATTGTAGATTTTTCTTTTCCGGACGTTCATATATTCAGCCATAATTGAAGACAAATTAAGAGCAACGCACGTGTATGCCGCGGAGAACTAAAGTTGACTGCTACCAAGCAAATGATGCAGGGGTCGACCTACCTTAAAAAGTTGAAAGCAATTGCTACACTAGAAAAAGCAATTCCTTAATTTATTTATCACATTTTAAGCTAACGATAGCAATTGCTTCTATTTTTTAATAAAAAGCATTGACTAGAAGCAATTCCTGCACTTTTGAGCAATTGCTGGATGCAAAAGCAATTCCATTAGTTTTTATTCATTGGCCTTCAAGAAATTACTTCGATTTTATAAGAAAAAGCAGTCGTTGATAGAGCTTACTTGGAGACCTCTCGGCGAAGTAATAAAAAGCGTCACATATTCCTTTAAATTTTTCGCCAATGTGTCTATAAGTCGCGTTTGTGTTGCCTGGGAGGGGGGGGGGGATATGGACAATAACAAATCAAGCAATGATAACTTTTTAAACTTTGGTTTTAGATACTACTAGCTATGACTATGACGCTCCATTGACAGAGGCTGGCGACTACACGACCAAGTACGATTTAATAAAAGCAACTTTGGCTAAATATGCTTCGCCACCAACAAAATTACCAGAACAACCAGATCGTACAGCTCGAGTGGCTTATGAAAGTGTATCAGTTATTAAACATATTTCGATAAAAAGCTTGATCGGTAAGTTAAAATAAAAGGATCAAGTATCCCTACACAATTGACTTGGAACCACAAGTTTTTTTTTAGCTCGGTTGATTCACAGCAAATAGGAAGCTCTAAAATTCTAGTTTTAAATTTCTAACCGCACGGTTTATGTTTGAATCGTTATTAGCTCTGACCATGCTAAATTTTAGCTCTCTATGTCAAGCGATCCTTGAGAAAATGGGTTGTAACGACGTACAGACAGAACGGTTTTTTTTTTATTTTGTAGGTATCAAAAAAAAAGATCCTTTACTGTTTCTAAAATTAACACATGGTTAAACAGCTACTTTGTAAACCATGATATTTTATTAAGAAAATTATACAGTATTGGGATAAGGGGAAATACACACAAACCACTTCAAAGTTATTTAAGCTATCGTAAACAATTAAATTGTTGTTCAAATTGGGGAAAGAAAAAGTTCGGAAAAAGAAATAATATGTGGAGTTCGACAAGGATCAATATAAGGTCCGTTATTATTCTTAATTTACATTAATTCCGTTTCCAAATTGAACTTAATGGCCAATATAAAGCTATTTGCAGATGATGAAACAATTATTTATTTTGCTGAAACTCTTGCAGAAATGTATTTTGATATTAATAATGATTTAAAAATACTTCTTTCTTGGCTTCAATCAAATAAACTTACGTTAAATTTTAAAAAATCTTCTTTATGTTCATAACTAAAAATAAAATAAATTCCATCATTAACCCCTTAACATTTAATAATGAAAATATTCAATATTTAAAACAAACAAAATTTTTAGGATTAGTTTTAGACGAAAATATAAATTGGAAATGCCATATCCAGTATATTATCAACTCGATATCTCCTTTGGTATCTGTTTTGTACGGAATAATAAAATATAACAATCTTCCAAAAAATATCAGGAAAATTAAAAAATTGGCAACTTTTAAAAAACAATTAAAGAGATATTTACTAAATTAAATTATTTATACAATTTTTTTTTAATTGATCTTATGAATGCATTAAATTGGATTAATTTATAGATTCACAAACCACAAAACTTCAGTATGAAAAACCCACCGCCATGGAATTTCTGGATATAAATAATGGAAATGGACAAAGCTATGGATATATCGTTTATAGGAAGGAAAATGTCAATTTAACCGCTGGAGCAACGTTGACTATTAAAGGACACGTTTGCGATTCAGTCTTGGTAAGATGTGCATTTAACTTAACCATAGAAAAACAAAACCAGGAGAAACAATCCAATGTAAACACATTATCGCTCATAATTTTGTACAACATATAATCTGTAATAAGTTACGTAGAATGTTGCCTGTGATAGCGGACTCGAGCCTAGCTTTCGAGCAATGGAGAAATATAAAACGAAGCTAATGACGCCTTAATGTGAAAGAAGGAATAGGTATTTTTATTCTGAGAAGTATTAGTCGAAGAGGGAGCATGGACACCAGCTTTGAATATCAAATACTTTAGTAAGAACGACGGCGGTCGATGGGAAACATACCCGTCTCTGTTCGCTTCGCGATGCTTCATATAGTTTAACTATTCTAACTTATAACTAGACTAATGTCAGCCAAGTGATTTTATCCCAACATCAAACCGAATAGTATATTACAAAAAAATCTTTGTAGATAACACATTTTTCTAGGTTCTTGTAAATGGAAAACTTATTTCACCGCCACTTAAGACATCCGATGATCTAAACCAGTTTGGATTTTATAGGAAAGCTGATTCACAGATAACTCTTACTGACGCAGCGCTAACTGAAGCTACAATCGACCTTGTAGTTGAGAATTGGGGAAGGGTTGGGTATGGTTCATTGACCCAATACTACCAATTTAAAGGTAATCTTTCAAGAACCATTTGCTTCACATTGCATAATTATTAATGTGTTGGTATTAAAACAGTGAAGCAGCAGTTCCCTGACCAAGTACAACAGATCATACTTACATTAAAATCATTAAGTAAATATATATTTAACTTAAAACCCTTTTAGGTCTTTGGCAAGGAGACATATTAATTAATAACGATGTGGTAACTTACTGGCAACATATTCCATTCGAATTTAAAAAGACATGGAGCCAGAGTTTGGAAGGCTGGCAAGACGCAAATAATTTGACTGAACCTGGACTTTACAAAGGTAAACATTTTAAAGAGAAAATGATTAAGCTTTCTTTTTAATCAATGAGTAATTAGTGTCATACTTATGTGCTTAATTACTCTTCAGCTTTCATTACCATTGATGATCCACAAGATACTTACGTCGATCTCAGACCGTGGACCAAAGGAATAGTGATCGTCAATGGTTTTGTACTTGGACGATATGCAAGAATAGGTCCTCAACAATGCATGTACTTACCTGCTCCGTTTCTGAAAAAAGGGGTAAACGAAATTGTGATTTTTGAACATTACGAGGCGACGGACAAAGTTGCGTTTTCAACTGACCAAGTATGGGAGACTTTGTAAATATAAGTATTTTTAATAAAACATATATTATTATGTCAAAATTATTTTCTAGATATAAGTATTTGCATGTTTTTTGTATGGAAGTAGATGTTTATTATATAAAACGAGTTATTTTTTATTCGAATATTCTTATTTGCTGCCAGCGTGTGTTCTGATCCTCAACCAAACGAGATCCCCAACAGTAATCAATCCTTGGTGTCTACATCGATTGTGGAGTTTGTTACAGCTTTCGCGATCCACATATCTAGCCTTGTTACTGGCGTGAATGTGCTAGAAAAGGGATTTTTAATTTTTTTTTATCTAACTCGAACTGTTTTGCTAGTTGTTGGATATCCCAGTAACTAACGCGTTAACCACATAGCCACCACATTCACTGTATACCAGGAGGTTCGAGTAACCACAAATATTATGTTATGATTGAAGAACGAGAGTATATACTTGTCAGTAGTAGTTGTTTGGTGTACGGTGAACCTAGATGAAATAAATCTTAAAAGGGTTTAATACTTTTATTTTTGCACATTACTAAAACTACTGTATATTCGTTCCTACTCCCCAAATGTGATCCTTCGAGAACTTAACGTACTCAGGAGCGCTGAAGTGTTCAAAAATAATCAGTTCATTGCTCCCCTCCTTTAAGAGGCCTGATGGAAGGTACAGGGCCTGTTGTGGTCCAATGGCGAAAATTCTTCCCAAGACGAATCCGTTGATTATTACAATTCCCTTCCTCCATTCCTGGACGTTAACAAATGTATCCCGTAATGGAGCAGTGGCGGTAAAGGACACCTAGAAATTATTTATTATCATTGAAGAGATTCTGAAGCTAAGCTAGTTCTATTGCTTTCTCAATGAGGCATTCTCCTTTGGGGAGAAATTGAATTGGAAACGTTTCCTAGAACATTTTATTGCTGGTGGCCTAGAGGTATACACTACTTCAGATTGAATATGAATTAAATAGTACTAGCACCACTCATAACAATTTCATATAATCTGAGCAGAAACCGATTGGCTTATGGGTACTTTAGCTTATAATATAAATTATCACAGGTGATTAGAACATTATTCTTCTTGCATATTTGTAAGAAACATTTTTTTTTATATTACCCTGTACAAAGCTGGTGTTGCATCTCTACTTAGAACTGCATGCCAGCCAGACAGCTGTTTATTCCAGGATCGTTTAAATTCCAGTGGCACTATACTCCAATTACCGATAATTTGGTCATCAATGAGAACGTCATCTGTCAAGCCTAAAAACGTTCGTAAAACAATTAATAAATCATATATTTTTTAATTTAGTGTGTGGAAGACGATTTTTGACTTTTTTATACCTTTAAATTGTTGGAACTTGTCCAAGGTTCCAAAATTATTTCTTGCGTTATTTTCCACAACTAAGTCCAATGTGGCATCGTCGATAGCTTCGTTAGTAAGAGATAAAGTAGAATCTTTAAGTTTCCAGTACCTAAAATAAGAATAGTTATTGATGTTGTAATATTTTTAAGATATATTTTTTAATTAAATAGCTGACCTGAATAATTTATGATATTCCCACAGCCTATTTACCACTATAGCCTATATCATCATAAAATAGAAGTGTTAAAGCATTCTATATTCTATAAAATAAAGTGTTCACTGTGTCATCCAAAATAATTTTCGTTATTTTAAAGTTTACCTACTTACCCAAATTTGTTAACATCATCCTTACTAGAAAGGACGGGTGTTAGTAAATTTCCATTTAGTAATACCAGCATATGATCTCTCACATAGCCTGTGATTTTGAGGACAGCGTTGGCATTCAAGTTTAAGTTACTTTTCCTGTAAACTATGTAGCCAAAACTTTGACCTTAAAAATTATTTAAATATGTCTATTTGTATGATAAGTTTTTGAGTGCTAATAGACTTACCTGAGTTGTTATTAATAGATAGTTGTTCCATTGACATTACCTTCTCACTAGAAATTTTATTCGGGTAAGCATCTATAATTTCGGAGAGAAGAATTTGTTCCTCAATCTAAAAATAGAACATACAGGGTATCATATATAGAACCGAACCAGCCTTTTATATAGAATACCCTCAACTTAATCAAGAATCGCTTGGACCCGTCGAATTAATTTTTTTGAAACACATAAAAAAAAGATATATTCTACCAGGTGGATCAAAGAAGCAACTTCAATTTTTTTTTATTGTAAAATATTGTATATTTTTACATTTTTACTTTTCCTTTAATTCTAGACATATCTTTTTAAATCATACCCTATACCTATCTTCAACAGTTTACGACATATTAACTCTTAAAACAAAATAGACAAACGACAAAGTATGAACTCAATTATTTTATAAGAAGTCCTTCACCATCTGTTCTGTTGTACATTTTGTACTACTTATGTGGAGAAAAAAGAATGGACTCCTTAAGCGTATCTATCGAGTTTAGTTTCGATTTATATACTAAATTGTTGACGTAGCCCCACAAAAAATAGTCGAGTGGATTACGATCGGGTGATCTGGGTGGCCACTCTATTGACCCCCGTCTACCTATCGACAGCCCCGGAAAAAATGTATTTAAATACTTCCTTGCTGGAAATATAGTGGCAAGAGCTGGAACTAGATCATTTTGAAGGATATTTAGACGTATTTCTACAGTGAGGCTCTCATCAAAGAAAAATGATCCGATTACCCTATTTTTAACAATACTCTTCCAGACATTGACCTTTTCATTATGCTGGGTGTAATTTTCTATGAACCAAATTGTCATTGTCAATGTCTTCAAGATTGTGACTTAAGTTCAGAACGTCGCTAAGTAGAAAAACATATCAATGGTATATACCAGCATCAAAGTGTTACTATTTTGTAATATGTTGAAGATAGGTAAGAGAAATATCTGGAATTGATTGTAGAATGTAAAAATATGCAATAATATATTTTATTGGCAATAATTAGAGTTAATGCACGTAGCATTTTTATGATCTACCCTGTATAATATCTTCATTCTAAAAAAATGTATTTAAAAAAATTTAATTTGACGGGACTAAGCGGTTTCGGATTAAGCGACCGGTAATTTCTGTAAAAGGCTGAATCATTTCTTAATCATAACGCAGCATAAGTAGTTGTTTATAAAATTTTGACAAATTTCCATTTTTAAGAATTTTACTTACTTTGGCATCGTCGAAAACAACCCGTTCTGGAGTATCGGGAATTGCGGGCAAACGGGTTTTAATGGGATTATATTTTGCAAGTAATTCAGCGGTAGCATTGAATTTTCCGGTGATATCACCCGTTTCTGATATTGGAGAATCGTAGTCATAGCTAGAATTATAATAATTTTTAAAACTTTTGAACGGTTAGTTATTAATAACTCGATTATCATCCTTAATGCTTGGCTTAAACTGCTCAAATTAAAAGAGGAAAGAGAGAAAGAAGAGTTGTGATCATTTGAAATAAAGCAAAATCACCTTGTTGTATCAGGTTGTAATCCAGAATTATCCATTCCATATTTAGCACTGTTTGCTCCATTTGTAAAACCAAAATTGGTACTACCCACGAACATGTAAACGTTGACTGATGCCGGATGAGTAATAATTGTTTCGTAGTATCTGCGGTACCACTCAACTGTTGTGGTATGGTGATCTTCACCGAAATGGTCATACCAACCTAGTATACGTTTAAATAAACATAATTTTAAACTCGCAGGTGTTTATAGTCAAAACGTTAGATCTATCACTTAAAGGCCATATAAACAATAAATTTAGAACATTAGATATAACCTGCTTTACCTGACCAGAACTCCATTGCCATTGTAGGTTTGTTTATCTGAAATGTATCCAACAAATCAAGACTAATGCTTGGAAAAGTGTTAAAATTGGCACTCATTAACAGTTCATTCGGTAAGGCTCCCTTTGTCCCTACAATAGGTGGATCTGATGTGTAAAGAAGTTCCTTTATACCATTGTCTCTGTTGATCTAGAAATAAATATAAATGTTTCACCTTTCGCGCGATAAAATCTAAACTATAATATTATTATAGTTCGTCCCAATAAAAAAAAAAATGTAGGTTTTATGGCTTTTACATAATATATACAGTATAGGCAAGCTTGAACTTTTAGGAGGAGAACGGCGATAATTATTTAGCACTGCTCCAAAATAATGTTTTGCCAACTTTGACAAACTTATATCCTGATCCAGCCAACCCACAACTTCCAGCGAATATGATATGGTTCCAGCAAGATGGAGTACGGCCCCATTACCAAATCAATGTCCGGCAGTACCTCAACCGAGTATTTCCAAAGCGGTGGATAGGGAGGCATGGATCGATGGAATGGCCAGCACGATCTATTGATCTGACGCCATTAGAGTTCTTCTTATGGGGTTATGTCAAAAATATTGAATACAAAACTAAGCCCCTCGACTTAGCTGGCTTAAAAAGACGAGTAACGCTTGCGATTAGATCGGTCACGCTGAGATGTTCAGTAACATTAGAAGAAATTTCTATTTAAGATTAGGATGTGGCCAAGACGTTCGCGGCGACCATTTTCAACATCTTCTACATTAATTTTTTTTTTGTTTTTAC
Source organism: Polydrusus pterygomalis (assembly GCA_963969555.1). Taxonomy (NCBI): domain Eukaryota; kingdom Metazoa; phylum Arthropoda; class Insecta; order Coleoptera; family Curculionidae; genus Polydrusus; species Polydrusus pterygomalis. The sequence continues at coordinate 18,748,788 of OZ018383.1, forward strand.
AGTATCAAGAAATATTACTGTGCAAAACTTGCTGTGTAAAATGTACCTACTTATTAGTTTTTGAGTGTGTTGTTAATTTTTGCAATAAATCTGAAAACACTTAATATTTCCGAAATAGTTAAAGATAGGTATAGGATATTGTACATGAAATATGTCTAAAATTTTCTAAAGAATCCAAAAATTGAATAATATACAGGGTGTTGCGTTTAAAATAAGAAAGAGGGTATTGGCCACTGTTACATGATGTCTGAAAGGTTTTTATTAAAAAAAATGCGCCACTAGAAATACCAATCGACGTATCCGAGCGTTTGATCGAATATGCCCCCATGTATTTATTATCGAGTTTATTCCATTTGGCTGATACACACTGTATCTATGAGAGATCGAAGACATATCTTTCTTTTTAGATTCACACTGTTTACAGGCATAAAATTTTTTTAAAGATTTATAAATTAAGATCTACCTTCACCAGTGAATTCAAGTAAACAGGGTCACTATTTCCAGTATTGCCATATTCATTCTCAACTTGCAGGGCGATTATGGGCCCACCGTTCGTAAATTGAAGTGGTCCTAGAATAGAAAAAAGTTGCCCGAAAAATCTGGAGACATAATTTAGGTAGATCGTATCGCTTGTACGAAGTTTAATGCCTTGTTCGCGTAGCAACCAGCTTGGTAATCCTGAAACATTAATGATTTTTCTTTTATTGTAAAATACAGAAATGTGTGGTTGTTAAGGTAACTATTGAATTTGTCATCTTACCGCCAAACTCCCACTCCGAACAAATATAAGGACCCGGCCTGACGAGAACAAATAGGTCTTCTTCCTGAGCTGTTTTAATGAACTTGGCGATGTCCAGAAATTCTTCAAAATCCGAACCACCATTGCCAAAGTCATAAACTCCTAAAATTAAGAGGCAAAATACAAAACCAGTGGTGGATAATTTTTTTTTTGGGATCTAGGTCTCTGGATCCGGATCAGAACAATGATTCGAATCCCTGAACCAGGTTCCGGATCTTCTGGTGTAAGTCCCTCTGGTCATCAAACCCCAAAGTAATTATGAAGAAACTACAACAACTAATTGCATGCAAGTGCAAAGATATGTGTACACGTTGTCGATCTGTGAAATCAGGTCTGAGTTGTACTTTACTTTGTAGTTGCAGGGCAATGCAGGGAATAAAATTGTTTTATGTTGAAAATTGGTACTTTTTTACATTATAGTAATTAGTTTATTTCAAATATAATATAAATTAGGCTTAGTCAAGTTTACTATTATATTAGTTATATTTATACAGTGTTCCCCATTTAAAACGAAACAGGCTAAATATCTGGTTCCACGTTAATTTAAAAAAAAACGCTCGGACCCGTCGATTTTTATTTCGAGGGGGACATCTTTTGCGTATACTGTCAATCTTGTTGCTTCAAGCCCCTAGGAGGGAGGGGGGGTAAGATCTAAATCTTAAATAGATACCCCTATTTTATATAATTTTTTTGGATTCTGCATAAGATTTTGAATTTTTTTTAATAAAAGCATTATTAGTCTATACTAAACAGTTTCCGAGATATTGACTCTTGAAAAATGATACTTTTGAAATTTGACAGCGTCTAGCTTTCTAACTGTACGTCTTAGAGTAAAACGGCTTACATGTCCCTATCTTCGATTTTTATTATCTTTCCAATAGTGTCAACTTCCGGTTAAACAGGAAGTACTATATTTATTACAACCGGTTTAACCGGAAGTTGACACTGTTGGAAAGATAATAAAAATCGAAGATAGGGACATGTAAGCCGTTTTACTCTAAAGACGTACAGTTAGAAAGCTAGACGCTGTCAAAGTTCAAAAATCTCATTTTTCAAGAGTCAATATCTCGGAAACTGTTTAGTATAGACTAATAATGCTTTTATTAAAAATGTCCAAAATTTTATGCAGAATCCAAAAAAATTATATAAAATAGGGGTATCGATTTAAGATTTAGATCTTACCCCCCTCTCTCCTAGGGGCTCGAAGTAACAAGATTGACAATATACGCAAAAGATGTCCCCATCGAAATAAAAATCGACGGGTCCGAGCGTTTTTTTTTTAAGTTAACGTGGAACCAGATATTTAGCCTGTTTCGTTTTAAATGGGGAACCATGTACAATACTTGTTTGTATTTTTACCCCTTATGGTAATTTAATTTACATTTAACATATTAGGTATTCATACGAATAATGATAAAACCATGCAATCTACAGCGTACTTAAGGCCTTAAAGGATGAAGAGGGAAGGGGGAGGAGGGAGGGGGGGGGGGCTTAAACATGTAAAAAGTGAAGAAATCCACAAGAGGCAATTAGTGCAAGATGCGCGCTAGGATATGGTTTTATTGGATAAGAGTTGGCAGAGTGTTACGTTATCGTCCCAATCACTTCGAAACCACTTGTCTTAGAACAAATTTATAAGAAATTTTTTGTAGCTAGCTTTCGAATGATATATCTTAACATCAGAATATAATAATTCACAATGGAGATATGAACATTTTGATGATCTATGTTCCTTGTGGCGGCGGCCATTTTAATGACGTCATCACGAGGGGGGTCATGACCCCTGATCGAGTGTCTCCCGGCGGTTTTTTATTTCTTAATACGTGTTAAATCACTGTGCAAAATCTCATACTGGTAGCCGGAAGTGAAATGTTTTACGCTAACTCCACCGACTAGGAGCGCCTACCCATTTCGATCGTTGCGTCGGGTCAAGCATTATTTGGACCAAAAGTTTCCCGAGGTTTGGATTGGTCGCGGTGGCCCTATTACTTGGCCTCGTAGATCGCCAGATCTCACACCGTTGGAGTATAATTTATGGGGTTGGTTAATAAATGAGGAATACAAAGTAAAAGTAGATTCTAGGGATGCATTAATTAGACGCATTAGAAATGCTGCACTCAATATTAAAGAAAGGCACGAATCCATTAGAAGAGCCACGCGCGCCCTTCGTAAACGAAGCAGGAAATGTTTGGAATGCAATGGAGGTATATTTGAAAATTTACTAAACCAATGATTTAGTTAAAACAATGTTAATGTTGCATATTTTGGTTTAACAATATTATTATTTTATTTAACGCTGTAATGACAAACAAATGAATACTTATTGGGTAATAACATTTGGGTTTTTTCTTATTATTTTGATGCATAGATTACACCCTTACAGTTTGGTCCATTTCTCCCGACTCACCCTGTGTTAAATATAAGGAAAGTAAAAATTTAAAGAAATCTACAATCCTGAAGTTACAGTACAGTATCCATTTCTTTACCTGATTGATATTCATGCAAGTTCCACGCAACATATGTTTCCACAGTGTTTAATCCTCCCGCTCTCATTTTTCGTAATCTATCTCTCCATTGCGACTGATGTACACGGAAATAATGGAAAGCCCCACTGAAGATGGTTATATTTTTTCCATTAAGTATGAAATACTTTTGATCGGCGTTTAATCCACCAATTATCCCTCCGTCAGTATAATATTCGTAATTTGTGGGTAAATCATCGTTTCCTGGTGAAGCTGAAGTTAATAAAGCTACAAATATCGACGATACTAGAAATATTATTGTGATATTAACCATTTTCCCGGTAAAAAACAACTGGCTTACTATAATCACGTTAGCTTATTGATTTTTATAAAGTCCGATAAAAAAATTATTTTTTTGATAAAGTACCTATTTGGTTGGATTATAAATATTGATTGATTTATTGAAAAAATAACAAAACGGTATACTTAGTGTAATAGTGTCTTGGTACACATTCCAGCTTACTTAAAAGAGTATACACTGAAGAAAATAAGCTAATACAACAGGCTTTCTAAGACATACACTGAGAAAATTATTTAGCTATGATGGCTTTATATAAAGCAACTATGGCTAAATATTAGAGTAAATATAGCGCCAACCCTAACGTCGTGTTGTGACTGCCAAATATATTAAGCAGAGTCTATTTAGTAATAATTACTAGGTACATCTTTTAGTAACAATATGATCCATGAAAACCTGCTCTTACTAGAAAATTTGGCTGCTTCAGCATAATTGAATATTAGTAAGGAACACATATTGAATGGTCCTAGCCAGTTTATTTAGTAACTGTTGCATTATCGTGTAATATCAATGTACTCGTGTGGTAATTATTGTATTGTCGTTTAGTAAAGGAGCATACTTGTTTAGTAATCACAGCATGATTGTTTAGTAATCACAGCATAATTGTTTATTTATCGCAGCATGATTGTTTAGTAATCACTGCTTCTTTGTATAGATAGTTATACAGAGCATTCCATAAATATGTGCTGTTCAAACGAAAGTTTTATATACGCTAAGTTTTTTTAAACGCGGGCCATAAGGATTTACATAATTAATTTTGCACCCCCTGTTAACTTGTATTGTAATAAAAATTAAAAAAAAAAGTTGGTGTGCATGTTATAAACTGAGGACATTTTATACTTAACGTTAACCTGTTTTTAGCGACAAACTTCAATGATATTAAAGAAATTATTCAGTTTTTTATTCTAATAAATTGTATTTATTACAAAAAATACATATATTTTTTAAAACTGATTATAGTTTATAGCTAAAAAAACTTTACTGTTAAATTATGCCCCATCTAATTTTTTTTTTTCTAATTTTTTATTAGAACAAAAGTTAGCAGGAGGTACAAAATTAGTCATGTATATAATAATATATGATCACAATAATCACATAAAAAAACAACGAATACTTTAGGTATAGGTACAGCACAGGCATACAGAACTGAAAAATAATGCGCGTAATGCGTATCGCGTCACACAACTATCTCGCGGAAGATACGATTACAGATTGGACTTTTGATTTTCCTGATGTCCGAGTGGCAGAGCAAGCGCTTTCTTATTGGCTGACGTTCAACCGAATTTACCCTTTCCTACATCCAAATAACGAATCTTAAAAAACCGTTTTGCTCTAGTAGAACCGCGATCGAGCCATCATGGCTTTAAGTATCTGGCAAAGTGCATTAGGGTTACGATTAAAAATTGTAACGCTAGGATTGCTAATTCAGATAGCAATAATTACTTAACCGTTTAGGTTTATTTCTTTATAAAATTATTTAGCTGGTATTGATATAATAATATAGCAACAGTTAACAAATATGTTGTAATAACAACACTATAAGATTTGTAAAACCCAGCAAAATATATACTGCAACGACTACAAGATCATCATGTCACCTTTAAACAATATTTTAACACTAATATAGCGGTTTATTTAGTAACAGCTGCTAAATTTGTCCAGCCCGATAACTTAGGAAACTTCATTTTCTCAGTGTAGTTCGTATTGATAGCTTATTTTGTATTAACCCATATTAAATAAATTGCTAGTGTATCAAACCCTCGTTAATGTTATATTAATTCCAGATTTGCTAGAAGAGTGTTTTTATTAATAGTAATCAGTTTTATTAGCAGCACAGTCTTGTTGAATAGTGAACTACCTTTAATACAGCAATTTTGTTAAGAAATAAATTGTATCTTCTCAATGCGACGCATTCTGTTCCCAGTAAAGCGCTTTCTCTACAATTAAGAAAGCAGAACAGCGTCCCCAAAAACGAATTGTATCCGTTAGAACCTATAATCCACAAAACGTTGGTGGTGGTTCGTCCTTTTATTAGTTTTAACGTATTTGTTGCACAGGTCACATCGTTTTCGAAGTCTTCTAGCTGTCCTGTCTGAATTTGAATTTTATTGATCGTACCAATACCTAATTCAATTATTAATTTATTTTTACATTCTATTTAAGTTTTTTTAAACTTTGCTTGTCAGATAAAGCAATAGAAGATTCTTATTTCACACAACCCATTATTAGGTATTATTGGACTTTATAATCTATGGACGAATGTTACCATCTCAGTAAACCATGTTGCATAATAGATAATCATATGCATGCTGATTTTTAGTGGTAAGTATTTGCTTTATTAACCATAGCAAGCAAATACTATTATGATTAATGCCAAGTTTCATTACAACTGCTAGTCTTAAGCTAATCAAAGCTTCGGAGCAAATTAAATCTCTTCATAGTCCTACCTATATGGAAAACCAACAAAATTTTAATTTTCTACCAATAGTAAAACAAATAATTTTTAATTTCAATCATAAATCGTCATCAATTAAATATTGAAATAATATTTTTGCGCCACTACAATCGATATTTGGACGTCCTCAGTGACGAATATTACCGGTACATCATCTCATTAGGCACCCTCACTCTCTTGTAAGAAAGTTCTATGGACTTCTCATACATGAGTATATGAATAGTCAAACCATTGGACACTTTTTCCAATAGTTTTTTGAAAAATGTGTACTTCAATCCTCCCAGCTACTGAAATAAGGAGTAACCCAAGAACCATTTACATGGATTTTTAATAAAACCAGGAAAAGTCTTCAAATGTTTTATTTCAAACTCAAATCTAATTTATATTAGTACCTTTCCCCCATATGTGATTATCTGAAAACTTGACGTATTCAGGTGCACTGAAATGTTCGAAGATGATTAATTCATTGGATCCCTCTTTCAAGAGCCCATATGGAAGGTACAGGGCCTGCTGTGGCCCAATGGCGAAAATTCTTCCTAAGACGAATCCGTTGATTATTACAATTCCTTTTCTCCATTCCTGGACGTTAACAAATGTATCCCTTAGTGGAGCAGTGGCAGTAAATGATACCTAGAAAATTGTTGGTTACAAAATGTTTACATTTTTATTTTAAATGAAGACAAGGCCTACCCTATACAGAGCTGGCGTGGCATCCCTACTTTGAACTGCATGCCATCCAGTCAGCTGTTGATTCCACGACTTTTTAAATTCCAGTGGTACAATTTCCCAATTACTTATGACTTGATCATCAATGAGAACGTCATCTATCAAACCTAAAAATTATTGGGATAGAATTTCCTTTTTCCATTATTATAAGTTGAATGAAAATTAACAATGGGAGGGCGCAAGCATATCTGTCGAACTAGCAGAGGATACTGTGGGGATACACTGGGATCAGTCAAAGAGGACAGAACTAAGAACCTGTAACATCTCCAAGCAATTGTGGACCCTACGTGATAACAGGAAAATCGCAGCATTATTACAGCACAGTTGGAAAGACCTAAGAAATATCACTGCCGTCGTCACCGGACATTGCCTTTTTCGTAGACATGCCGAACGTATGCAAGTACCAGCTAACGTCTTCTGTAGACGTTGCAGAGATGAAGGAGAGGAGGAAAGTATTAAGCATTTCTTATTAGAATGCCCTGTCCTCGCAAGAAGAAGGTTCAATGCCTTCGGCGAATCGTTCTTTTAAGATCTGTAGGAAGTGAGCAGCTTACAACTGGGTCGACTCAATAAGTATATTAACAGCAGTGGCTGGTTTGGATGAGCTATCATGATTCTTCCATAATCTACGTCGCGATAACCATCAGGAAGCTGATGCGAACAGGTTCCGCGGAACACGTGTGGTACCACAACGGTCCTTATAGGACTACGTGAGACTGTTTAGCCACTGCCAAAGGTCTGCCACTCTAACCTATTCCAATGTATCCAACCTAACCTACTTAATAAGAAAAGCGGAGAAAGCTTTATAAAAATGCTTTATTTTATACCTTTAAATTGTTGGAATTGATCTAAACTTCCGTAATTATTTCTTGCATTATTTTCCACAACCAAATCCAAGGTAGCACTCTCGACAGCTTCGTTGGTAAGGGTTAACGTAGAATCTTTAAGTCTCCAGTAACTAAAAATAAAAATCTGTACAGCTTGGGTTTTTCCTAACAACAAAATTATGGATATATAGAGAAACTGGACAAATATTTTTAAATACTCTTGATTTTCTATACAGTTATTATAATCATTTAAGTTACTAGTATAAAAAGAGATATTTTTCTGAACCCGTGAACTGTATCTAGGACAATCCGCATAAGCAACAAATTATCGAATTATTCTTGTTGACGTACCCGAATTTGTCAAGATCATCATTGCTAGAAAGAACAGGAGTTAATAATTTTCCATTTAGTAATACCAGCACATGATCTCTTACATAGCCTGTGATTTTGAGGACAGCGTTGGCATTTAAGTTCAAGTTACTTTTCCTGTAGACTATGTAGCCGAAACTTTGACCTAAAATGTACCTGTATGTTAGAAAGTTGCTAAAAATGTATTATATTTTTCTTTAGTCAAAACAATATCCACGTTTATGATAATCATATTATTCTTTTTTGGATCGAATTGAGATTTTAAACTCTATATAAAAAATCGACAAATCCTACATAATTTTTTTTTCACTATTTTTATTCTTAAAATTGTCTTTTATTATAGTATTTATTCACCTACCTGAGTTATTATTGATAGGCAGTTGTTCCATGGATATAACGTTTTCACTGGCAATTTTATTTGGATAAGCGTCTATAATTTCGGAAAGAAGAATTTGTTCTTCAATCTAAAAATGTCAATGTGTAACATGTTACAATTCTAATTTTAAATATCGGCATAAAAATATTTAATGAAAGTAAGTAACCTACTTTAACATCATCAAAAACCACTCTTTCTTGAGTTTCAGGAATTATCGGTAAGCGGGTTTGAACTTGGTTATACGAGGCAATCAAATCTGCAGTAGCGTTGAATTTTCCCGTAATCTCTCCGGTTTCCGATATTGGAGAGTCGTAGTCATAACTAAAAAAGATAATATAGAATTCTTGCTACGTAGAAAACGTACCACATCTCGAATTTTATATATGTTTTGTCTAGACAAGTGGCTAGAATTTTGGACGAACCTTGTTGTATCGGGTTGGAGTCCAGAATTATCCAATCCACCATTAAGGCTATTAGCTCCATTTGTAAAACCAAAGTTAGTGCTTCCCACGAACATGTAGACGTTAATTGAAGCTGGGTGAGTGATAATTTCTAGATAAGAACTGCGGTACCAATCGACCGTAGTAGTATGGTGGTCTTCGCCGACATGGTCGAACCAACCTAAATATAAAATTTGTATTAATTTTTTTAAATTTGTAGTAATTTGTCCTTAAACACTTTTTAACCCATAACATAACAAGGCCTTACCAGACCAGAACTCCATAACCATAGTTGGTTTATTCGTCTGCAATGTATCCAACTTATTCAAATTTCCACTTGGATTCGTATTAAAATTGGCTGTCATTAATAGCTCGTTCGGTAATGCCCCTCTTGTTCCAGCACCTGGAGGATCTGATGTATATAGAAGTTCTTTGATGCCATTGTCTCTGTATATCTAGAAATATTTAGTATGATGTAAGCGTGTAGGACCATTTGTATACCAACAAAATACGTTTTATATTAATACTGGATACATATCCACCATGGATGAACGGTTGGTATCAAGGAATTTGTGAGGACAACTTATTATACTTAGCAAGGAGTCGTTAAACTAGACGCTGCCATACCTAGTTTAAGTAGTTAGTAAACAAAAAAGCCTACAAAAAATTTTACCTAGGTACCACACAAAAACTTACTACACACGACACTGCACCAATACACACACCTACAGTAACACAAGTAAGTTCTTAGCTAGTAGCAATCTACACCCTACAAAGCTTACTTCTGCCCAGACCAGCGCTGTTGGTTCTATCCCTGAAACAGCGGGGTCCCCGTTGCGGAGATCAAGGGCACATAACATATCATCTGAGTACAAGCATTACAAACACCTCAAACACAAGCACTAACACAGAAAGCAATAGTTAACTACTGCTCAGACCAGCGCTGTTGGTTCTCTCCCTGAAATAGCGGGGTCCCCACCCGTGGGCACATAACATCTCATCTGAGCACAAACATCCCAAACACAAACACTATAAAAGTGAGCGGTCACACATAATTCTGGTAGCGGGGAAGGTAGCGCAGCGGATGACGGAGAGGAGTTCGGACTCTGGCTACACATGTCGCGGTTTTGAAAGCTTATTTTGAGCAGCAGAAATAATAGGTACATATTTTCTTTAGGTGTTCAGTCTAGCCTGTGATGTTACTACGCGAAAATGTCTCTTGCTAACTTATATTTAATGGAAAATTCTGTATTACAATTCAGAATTTTATCTAATAAACGAGAAGTTTGGGTTCAAGATATTAACAAGAGAAGGGAAACTCATGGAGAATTTTATCATCTTTATGCCAACTTAAGAAGATATCCTCAAAAATTTGTGGAATATACAAGGATATCAAGCAATCCATTTTTCACGTCTACACACCACGAAACTTCAACTCGAAATAACACAAATACGCGCAAAAACATCAAATAAATTTGAACGCTCCGCAACCATCTAGCAGGTACGCGTAATTCCGCCTTGCTTTCAGCAGTATGTCTAACCACGCACGTTTACTTTCATGCCATTGAACGCTCCGCTGCCCTCTCCACACTCCTCTCCGCTCTGCTGTCCACCTTATGTGTGGCCGCACACTAACACAGTATAAGCTTACTACCTAGTTAGAAGACAAAGCCATCTTAGTTCACCGGTACCAAAGCCTTGGCGAGGTATGAGGCAAAGCACGCAATAGGCGTGCAGAGCTGAAATACTAAGACGTGTGGTCTGAAGGTTTATACGCCTATAGGCACACGGGGAGTTTAGTCGGTAGGCCGCCCCCTTCAGGGGGTTGAATCCAACAGTACCTTGCCTCTTTAGAAGATTCTCTTTGAAAAAAAAAGGACAACTTATTTACATTTTCTAGAAAGCATCAATCCATTATTTTGCATCTAAATCATTATGAAAAGACTTTAGAGTAAAAATAATAGATTGCTTTCTGTTTTACCGTTACAAGTCCACGCAAATAGTCCGGATCGCTATTTCCAGTATTGCCATATTCGTTCTCGACCTGCAGGGCTATGATTGATCCACCGTTAGTAAATTGAAGGGGTTCCAGTATGGCGAAAAGTTTTCCGAAATATCTAGATACGTAATTCATGTAGACCTTATCGCTTGTACGGACGCTTGTCATGCTTTGTTCTCGTAATAACCAACTTGGTAATCCTAAAAAAAGGTTTTTATATTTTTAGAATAAGTATTGAAGTTTTATACGTCTATTTATTTACCTCCAAACTCCCATTCCGAGCAAATATAAGGGCCGGACCTGACAAGGACGAACAAGTCTTCTTCCTGAGCTATTGTAATAAATTTAGCGATATCCAGGAATTCCTCAAAGTCGGAACCGCTATTGCCAAAATCATACACTCCTATAATTGTTAAAATAAATAAACTAATACCAAATGATAAGATAAATTTGAAAATTCTGATGGATTACCATTACCATTACCATTGAATATCAAACTATAAGAAGGCCATATAAACAGATTTCATAAATCTGCTACGTTAAATTCATATATGGCACCAATGAGTCATCAAAAATAAAGCGTGTCGATGCAGCCACTAACGACAAGCCTTTTCACTGCTTAATTAAAACATTGTTGCCGCCTGTCTGTTTTTTAAATTTATTTTTATAGCTTATCGTAAAACTTGATTTCACATAAGTACCTACACCTATCCTAGATTTAAGTAGCTTACATTTATTTTCCTACCTATAGTATAGTCTAGACTTAAAAATGTCCCTATTTTTAATGGCTTTGTAGCATATTATATTTTCAACCTTTTGACGTTCCAACGTTAATTGCATGAAAACATATTGACTGCCATGTTTTCTATTTCTAACAGAGTTAAATAACGACTCTCACTATTCAATACATACCTACACTACAACATACCTATATGTTGGGTAAAATATGAATGATGTGCGGTTTGTATTATATTTTTATTTGCAATTATTACTACTTTTCAAAATGGTTAAAATAAGTAGGTTTTTACTTTCTTACTTAAAGAAACATCCAGTTTGTTTGTATTAGTGTATTACGTATTTTGCTATTTTAGTTATGTTATACTTGCTGTCGCTTTTTATCTACTTTTATTTGTTTAACATTTAACACCTAATCATTGTGAAAATCGGTCCAATTACCCCGGAGTAATCAGCGTACAGATTATTATCAAAAACATACATTCGGCTGGAATTGAGAACCTCCTATTTTATTGTCATTAAAAATTCGAAATCACATCAGTAAATTTGAGACATCTGTTGCCGAGGCGCTGCATTATAACGACAGATTTAAGGTTAGAGTTACGATCAACTCCACAATGGCGGCCAAACCACCTCCAATACGTCTAAAACTGGGTTGTCAACTTTTCTCGGACATCCGCCATTATTATAGTTTGATATTCAATGCCATTACGTATAGCATAGCGCAATGAGTAGACTCGCTTGTCAATCTGACAATCAATAATAAAAAACGAATGTCATCGTCTTATCTAATTGAGCTTGATGTTGTTTTACTAACCACCCATCTAAAACCCTTTGCCATTTCCTGGGAATTCGGTGTCTACCTTCACTTACATCGTATCCAGAATTAATTTATTATTTCATACTGTCTACGGTCTTTTTCTTGCAAATTTCATCTACTTTCCGATTATGATGTCATAGTCATACCGTATGATTTGAATTTTCGGGATAAAATCAAAAAAACTTTTATTATTACAAATTGCGCCCTCTAGCAATTTTATTAAACACTATCGTGTACTGTTGGATACGGCAATTGAAGATACTTACCTTTCCCTTCCAAACAAGCTTAAATTTAGTAAAATCGGATAAGTCGTTTAGAAGTTACAGCGATTTTAATGTTTACAGTTTCAATAGCTTCTCCCACTCTTATCAAGTGAAAGTGTAAACATTAAAATCGCTGTAACTTCTAAACGATTTATCCGATTTTACTAAATTTAAGCTTGTTTGGAAGAGAAAGGTAAGTACCTTCAATTGTCGTATTTAATGGTATACGATAGTTTCTAATAAAATTGCTAGAGGGCGCAATTTGTATTAAAAATTATTGTTTTGGCTGAAACGTACTAAGATATCGAACTACGGTCTTTTTCTTGCAAATTTCATCTACTTTCCGATTATGATGTCATAATCATACCGTCTGATTTGAATTTTCGGGATAAAATCAAAAAAACTTTTATTATTACAAATTGCGCCCTCTAGCAATTTTATTAAACACTATCGTGTACTGTTGGATACGGCAATTGAAGATACTTACCTTTCCCTTCCAAACAAGCTTAGTAAAATCGGATAAGTCGTTTAGAAGTTACAGCGATTTTAATGTTTACACTTTCAATAGCTTCTCCCACTCTTATCAAGATCGGTACGCCAATGAGCCTTAAACCAAAATGATGCAGAATTGTCTAGCTTTTCGATGATGTAATCAGAGTTATACCTTAACATGGGAATTTTCGGAGAAATTTAGAATTTAAAAAAAATATTTTCAATTGTGCCCCCTTGCGGCGAAATGACGAACTTAAAAGTAATTTCCAGAACTTTCTTATGACCGCTGTAATCATACTTTTTCCCCCAAGTTTCTATATTTAGTAGTTTCCGAGATATGGCCGGTGGCTACCCTTAATGAAACACCCTGTATATCTGTTTTTGTCTACTCTTAAGGCAAATTATTATAGTATCATTTTAGTAGTCACTTAAATAATTTTTTACCTGATTGATATTCATGCAAGTTCCACGGAACATATGTTTCAACAGTGTTCAATCCTCCCGCTCTCATTTTTCGTAATCTATCTCTCCATTGCGACTGATGCACACGAAAATAATGGAAAGCCCCACTAAAGATGGTTATATTTTTTCCATTAAGTATAAAATACCTTTGATCTGCATTAAGTCCACTCGTTATTCCTTCGCCCGTATAGTATTCATAATTTGTAGGTAAATCGTCATTTAATAATAGAGCTGAATAAGATAGAGATACCAATATCGACACTAAAATAAATATTATTGTTGTCTTCGTCATTGTGCTGGTGAGGAATGACTGGTCTCAAATGATAGTCAAGTTTATCGTTTTTATATGTGCTGATAAATAACTGTTCTTCTGAAGTAGGTACCTACTTATGAACCTAATATTTAAGTGGGTACTTTAAATACTTGGCGAATCCACATACTATTACGTGATGTGTTTACAGTGTTAATAGCACAGTAAAATTAGAAAATGACCTGCAACAAATTTGTGACAAGCTGATTCTTTGCGTCAATATGTAAGCAAGGGGTTTTTTTTTAACTGACTAAAAATCTTTACAAAATCCGGATTGTCGAACTATCCCCAAACCACCCTCAAAGGTATAATTTTGACGTTTCTTTGCGTTTTTTCCGTTAACTATACCTATAGTCGGACCCGGTCTAATCGTGCGGGTCTTACGATTTAACAAAGACATACTTTCAATTCTTCTTTTCTCTTATTGCGTTTAATCATACTATCCAAATAAAATCCGTAAGACAAATATGACAGACTTATGCAATTTTGACATGAAAGAAAAGGATATGTATTTTATTTTCAGCGATTCACAAAAGTTTGTACCTGCTACCTTCGTCTTGATTTAAAGATGTCAGTTTTGTGACTTTAACAATTAATTTAATGTGACAATATGAACGATAAAAAGCAATTTTCTGGTTTTTTGCATCCCCAAGCAAAAAAAATGGTGCTTAATTTGTTAAACTATTTCGAGAATGAAAGAAAAAGTGAAAATTTGCCAACCATTATGCAAGAAACTGTAGCAAAAGCACTGTGAATTAGTTTAAGGACTGTGCAGAAAATTGTGCATGAAAGAAAGCATAATATAATACCGAAGAATACTAAAAAATGTAAACGAGGAAAGCCAAAGACTGAAGATTTGAGCAAAAATATTAAAATGGGAGTTCGCAACGTGATTTATAATTTATACAGATCAAAAACCAATGTAACTCTTCCAGTTTTAAAGAAAATTTAAGAATTCGAGATGTTTTGGAAATCGGACTTGAATCGTTATTAAAATTATTAAAAAAGTTGGGTTTTGGCTATAAAAAAGACTGTAACCGGAGTTTTTTATGCGTGCAGCCACAGATAGTGAGTCAGCGTGTTCAATTTTTTTTTTAAATATACAGAAAATTACAAATCAAAATTTAGAAAAGTAGTATTTTTAGACGAAACATGGATATTTTCAAATGGAAGTCGTTCAAAATCTTGGCAAGATGATTTTGTGAAAAGCGTGTAGGGTGTGGCACGGGAAAGCGGTTCATTATTTTAGATGCCGGTTCTGTAACAGGATATGTTCCAGGTGCAAGCTTAATTTTTTCTTCCACCTCAAAAAGTTCTGACTATCATGACGATATGAGTTGCGAAATGTTTGAAAAATGGCTAAAAGAGCAAATTTAGATAAGCCGTCTTTAATTGTATTAGACAATGCATCATATCATTCAAGAATTTTAAATAAACAACCTAATTCATCTTGGCGAAAAAGTGATATTTATGAGTGGCTTAAAAAACACAATCAAAATCCTTTACCAAATATGTTAAAATCCTAGCTCCTATCAATGGCAAAGTCTCTCAAATCACCCAAAATATACGCTGTAGAAGAAATTATATTGCGTGAATATGGCCATGAGGTTCTACGACTGCCGCCATATCATTGCCAGTTTAATGCGATAGAATTAATATGGGCTGAGGCAAAATCTTTTTATGAAAAACATGTAGGTGATGGTCTTAAATCCTCGCAAGTAGAGATAGTTCGGCAAGATTCGTTGGATCGTATTACGCAGGAGTACTGGAAGAAATCGGTGGAACATACAGAAAAATTAATAAGGAATTGGTGGGATCGAGAACAAGTATTAGATGTCGAAGTAGCGCCGATCATCATTGCTCCATTCGAGGACGACTTAGTTGATGAGGACTGTTCAGAATTTCTAAGTGATTATGACAGTTTTTAATCTTATTAACGGTTTTCTTTGTTTACATTTGTTAGTATTCTTCGGTATTATATTATGCTTTCTTTCGTGGACAATTTTCTGTACAATCCTTAATGATTACCAGTGCTTTTGCTATTATTTTCTACTTATTGGTTGGCAAATTACCATTTTTCCTTTTTATTTCTTGAAATAGTTAATCGGATTAAACTCCATTGTATTTTTAGGTTAGGTAATTTTATTGCCAAAATAAATTACACTGTTTATTATTGTCATTTTTATTAAATAGATTTAGTAGATATACTATTTACAGGGATGGCGAACTAATGGCTCGCGTGTCATTGATGGCACGCGGCAATAAATTTTAGGCACGCCACCGATCAAAAAGTTTACTATAAATTATTATATTACGAATTTGACGGCACGTCTTTGGCCTCATTAATCATTTCTTTAGAAAAAATGGCACGTTAATACACCCCTGTACTATTATGTACATAATTTTTGCAAAAATAATAATATTATACTATGTGGCTATCTTCACGACAGTTAAAATAATAAAACTCTGTCTCTTTTCTCCGGGTATATTGATACCTACATAATCTCACAACATTTTTATAAGCTCTGGAATTTTCGAATTGATTCATATGATCGGTTACCTTTGGACCCGCATGATAAGACCACATTTGACTTTACCTACATTTTCTGAAAAAAAAACTAAATACTTTTTCTGTAGATATTATAAATTCCTATCGACTTTTGGATCTCATCAAAGAAAAGATAAAAAGAACGCCCTCTAGTGGTAAAAATAAAGTTAACGTAAAAATCAGCCAAAGCGCAGTGAATAGAAAAATTAAAACTCCATCAAACAAGATCCAGCAGCTTGTTAAAATCCGTTCAGCGCAAACAAAGTTACCATGTTTTATATTCTCCCACTATTTTATTTTAAAAGATAGAGTAAAATAATTGAAACAAAGATTCGGCATACAATAAGAATCAAAAAATAAATATTTTCAGTGCAGTAATTCATCAACAGAAAGAGAATCTACTTGGACCCAAAAAATGAAAGCCATAAGCTGTACCAACCCCTTACCCCTTCATATTGGGAGGTGCTGGCTCTACTGCACAGCTAAAGATTGTGGGAGGGTCTTTTTATATACTATTGTGTGGACTTATTTTTTCTAAATGTCACTAACGTACACAAATCTCGTTGCTAACAACACTATCTTAGAAAATGCTTGAACTTTGAAATAGGTTTTCCTTATTTCTACTCAAGTGTTTTTGTAAGTTGTTTTGATTAATTCAAAAGTTTATTAATTCGTTATCCAAGTGATTGATTTAATTATGTCAGCGTTCCTTTTCTATATTACATTTTTTACAAATTCTTTAAGCAGTTATCACTTGCCTCATATAGGTGAAAAGGTGTGACAAAATACAAGAAAACTATTGGATATATTTTTTAGAATTTGGAATTTAGCTTACTACAGTCGTATAAAGGTCGTTGAAAGGATTTATGCCGACAACAACCATGTATTACAGATAAATACAAATAATGCACAGAAACTTTATTTATTTATTTATTTAAAACACAAAACTAGAAGTTAAAGTAACTACTGCGTAATGTTGGTTCCGAGCCCCCAAATCGGATCTTTTGAAAACTTTAGGTAGTCAGGAGCACTGAAATGTTCGACGACAATAACGATATTTTCTCCCAATTGAAGAAGGCCTGCAGGTAAGTAAAGAGCTTGTTGTGGACCTACGGCAAATATTCTTCCAAGAACAAATCCATTGATAATTACAATGCCCTTTTTCCATTCTTGTACATTTACATACGTATCCCTGAGGGGGGCCGATACATTAAATTTAACCTAAAACAAATAACTAATAAATAGGTATTACATAAAAATGCTTAATAATGTTCTCTGCAATAAAATATGTTAGCGGTTTGAATCACAACGAATGAAGTCTGACATTGACAGCCATGTAACATTTATATAACGTAAAAATGCTTTCATTTGTTCTTACCCATGTTAGATGGTACCGTGCGAACAAAAATTATTTGCATCAAAGAGGGCTTGGATTAAAAAACGTGGGGTTTGGTTTAGATCACAATGATATGGGGACGATATATCTAACGAAGTCTAGGTTAAAATTTTGTCAAATTCATATTATGACATGATATGCCAAAATAATTGAGTAATAAAATAAGTAGATAAATACAAATTTATTTTTGTTGTTTACAAAATTAACAAAGTAAGAATATACAGAAAGAAAAAGAAAAATAATTACATAAATTGCTGAAATTGGCCACCGCCATGCTCCAAGCATAAATTCACATTAATCATTTCCAATAAATTTTGAGTAAATCATTGAGAGTAATTCCCGCGTCTTTCAACATCTGCGGCTTGTATTTCTTGGAATACTTGCACTTTATAAGAAAATAAATGTAGCTGCTTCTTAAGAATATTCCTGCATGTTCGATAAGATCTTCCCACTTCTTGGGACAGGCGTCTTATACAATTTGTTGGCGTACATTATTTCACGAACGTTTGCAACAAGTTCTTCTGTTCTTACAGATGGTCTTCCTGTTCCTTTTTTGTGTTGTATAGAACATGTTTCCCTAAACACAGCCACGGTTCTTTTCAGGCAACGATAAAAATCCCCAGCAATAAAAGCAACGTTAGGAAAATGTTCGTGAAAATCGTCCATGAACAAACCCGGATTGTATTGCCACTCACAATTTACTCTAACCCCGTTTCAAAAATACGCTTCAACCATGAATGTTTTATGCTGTTCCGTAAAGCCCATTGTGTGAATTATTCAAGAAATTTGAAAAATTAGCGATGAATCAAATTATTTGTAACGACTGTCAACGATGACGGAAGAGATTGATTCATGCATTGTTAATTCAGGTAGTTACTGACACCCAACAGGTATTAAGCTCTACGGCTAAGCATTATGTTCTTAGATGCAAGGCCCTCTTTGATGCAAGTGATTTTTGCTCGCACGGTATTAAAGGTAATAGTGAAGGTTTTATAAAAACAATTTGAGGAAGCTCGATGACAGTGACCCAATAATTATATTGTGTATAAAATAAGCAAATAAATATTTTGGCTTACTCTGTATAAAGCTGGAGTCGCTTCCTTGCTTTGAATAGCATGCCAACCAGATAGCTGCTTATTCCAGGATCTCCTGAATTCCAGAGGTATGATCTCCCAGTTTTTAACGATGTTGTTATTTATAAGGACATCATCGGTTAAACCTCAACAAAGAGAAATAATATATTGAGTTAAGTAACATTGAAACTTCTCACCTCCCCTTCTCAAAATAGAACAAATTTGCTACTACTAATAGTTCTAGAATGTTTGTTGATACTTATTGTTTTTTCTTATTTAAGTTTTCTTACCTTTAAACTGTTGGAATTGATCTAAAATTCCAAAATTGTTTCTAGAGTTATTTTCAATGATCAAATCTATAGTGGCGTTGGCTACATCTTCCTCAGTGAGAATAATTTCAGAGTCTATCAACCTCCAGTACCTGAAAATAAACATCTTCGTGAAGAGAAGTTAATTCTCCAAACACCTTTCTTGTGATAAGTTTATTGATATTAAGGAAAATAATACAAACCCAAATTTATTCAGATCATCCATTTGGGATAATACAGGATTCAATAGCTCTCCATTGAGTAATACCAAAACATGATCCCTGACATAACCAGTAATTTTGAGAACAGAATTCGCTTTTAAGTCAACATTAGTCTTTCTGTAGACGATGTAACCAAATGACTGACCTAAAAGTCTTACTTTGTAATGAATTTTGTTGTGCTTTTATTCATCTTTAATGAATCGCAATAGGGAAGAGTGGAAGCACATATTTTCTGTTTTGGCTAGATGTGGATAGCGGTTATGATGAAGTACCAACGTTGAACGTGAAGTGCAATTCCCAATCGGTAGATCATATTATAATGCTAATAATCAAGCTAAGATAAACGTAAATATAAAATAGCTTACCAGAATTATAATTAATTGGCAATTGTTCCATTGGTATAATATTTTCACTGTTGATTTTGTCAGGAAACGAGTTGATTAGTTCGATAAAAAGAATTTGTTCCTCAATCTACAAGATGAAATTTTAAACGATGCATATATTGACCAAGGAGTCCCGCTTTTTAGTGCAGCCCAAATAAAAATAAATTAATACATACTTTAACGTCAGCAAAAACTGTGGTTTCTTGAGTTGCCGGAACTTCAGGTAAGCGGGTTTTTAGAGGATTGTATTTTGCAACTAAATCAGCTGTTACATTCCACTTCTCAGATAATTTCCCTGACTCAGATATTGGCCCATCATAATCGTAGCTAAAAGAATTAAATAAAATATAATTTGTCATTTAAAAATTGTCTTATGATGACTCCGAATATAAAAACAAAGCAGTAAAAGTTTGTTTAACCATAAGAATTCCGTTTCAGTGTATAGGCCACTCAACATGAATCAAACTGTATATACTGTGGTTTTATCAACACTATAAATATTTATTGTTTTATATCCCTAGGTATTTTAGGATAATTTGGTTGCATCCTCTAACTAAACCATTGAATATCAAATTATAAGAGTAGCGGATCATCGAGAAAACTTGACAACCCTGTTTTAGACTGTATTGGAGACGGTTTGGCCGCCATTGTGGAGTTGATAGTAAATCTATAGTTATAAAATGCAGCGCTTCGGCAACAGATGTCTCAAATTCACTGATGTGATGTCGTGGTGTTGCCGCATATTGGAATTTTTAAGGATTTAAGCATTTTTAACAGACAATAAAATAGGAGGTTCTCAATTCCAGCCGAATGTATGTTTTTGATAATAATATGTACGCTGATTACTCCGGGGTAATTGGGCCGATTTTCATAATGATTTTACCGTTGCATTAGGTGTTCAATGTTATACAAGTAAAAGTAGATAAAAAGCGACAGCAAGTATAGCTATTTGTAGTTGGGTTGAAAACTCACTAAGTCACTTAATGAATTGTGCATATAATAAATACTATTTTGTAAAAATATATTGAAAAAAGTTTGTACATATGCATATGACAACTTCGTAGGTATAACATTATTGCATTTTTTTAATAAATCACTTTAAACTCCGCCATTCCTTAAAACTTGGTTTTATTCAAAACTGTCAATTTTGACTTAATGAATTTTTGCACTAAGCCGACGATATATTATGCCAGTGCAAGGCAATCCAGGCAGCGCGATACGCGTGACGGTATATGGTTATGGTAGTGGGGAGAGGATCATGCAGCAAGTCAAACAGACAGGCGGCAACAATGTATTAATTTAGCAGTGAAAAGGCTTGTCGTTAGAGGCTGCATCAACACGCTTTATTGTTGGTGACTCATTGTGCCATCTATGAATTTAACGTAGCATATTTAGGAAATCTGCTTATATGGCCTTCTTATAGTTTGATATTCAATGTCTCAACCTAGCTTAGCTACCGCCACCAATGTCCACCTATTAAGCAGAAAAAAAGCCTAACCAAAATTATACCTTGTAACACTGGGTGATAATCCAGAATTATTCAATCCATAAGAGTTATCGCCAGCCCCATTTGTAAAGCCCCAATTGGTACCACCCACAAACATATAAATATTCACCGTAGATGGATATGATAAGATATCTTCCAGGACCGATTGGTACCTCTCCACTGGAACCAAATTAGCTGTGTGATTTTCAGTTACGTGATCAAACCATCCTAAAAAATATATAAATGGAAGTAATGTAATCGATTTAACAAACGTAGTTCTGCACAATAATGACGAATACTATGAAGAAAATTCTACAAAATTCTGATATGTAATATTCTATTACCTGACCAATATTCCATAGTCATTGTTGGTTTACTAGACTGTAATGAATTTAGCTTATCCAAATTTTTCTTTGCATCGGCATTGAAGTTGGCTGTGATCAAGAGTTCACCGGGAAGAGCTCCTTGTGCACCGACATTGAGTAACGGATCTGAGGTATATAGCAATTGCGTAATACCATTGAGTCTATAAATCTGAAAAAGGTATGTCAATATTTTTCTGTTATAGATTGATGTTCCTTCTTATAACAGCGATAGAGAAGACGTTTTGTTTTAAGAGTTATAGCCTTCAAAAAATTACCTTGTCGAACTTCCATTGTCTTTATTGTGTTACTTAACCAACATAATATACAGTGATCAGAAGCCAAGGTTTTGGACACAGAACAGCACTGGAGAAAACGAAAATTCAAAGAAGCAGCTTTTATGAATCAAAATATCCATCTGTTTAGTAAACCAAGTATAGATATCCCCAATATCTGGAAGCCTCTTCTTGTTCAAAACCACCAGCTCAAACTTCACACTCCAATAAGCACGTAGGCGGAGTCATCAAGCTTTACTGCACAGGGTATTTAAGACAGTCGCCTTAGAATTATAATTTAGTTTACACTTGAAAATGGTTAGAGATACTAACTAACCGAAACGTTGTGGTAAGTACCTAACAAAATAAAGACAATGGAAGTCCGTCAAGGTAATTTTTTTAATATTACTTTATTGTCTACCACCTTCAAACAAACACAGTTTTAGCCTGGTTTCTGATCAGTCTGCTGAAAATTTGAAAGACCAAGAATACTATGAAGGTTAATTTACCGTTGCCAGAGTACGTAGGTAATCTGGATCATTATTCCAAGTATTACCATATTCGTTTTCGACTTGCAGGGCAATGATTGGTCCGCCATTAGTAAATTGAAGGGGCTTCAAGATGGCGAACAATTTTTCAAAGTATCTCGATACATATTTAAGATAGACGGGATCGTTGGTACGGAGTTTGATGTCGTTGACGCTAAGAAGCCAACTTGGTAATCCTAAAAATTGTTTAATTTGATACTATATCGATACAGGTATATGGAAAAATAATGGTTTATCTTAATCTTGGTTAAAATTCATTTGGTATTAACAATTTATAATGTTAGCTGGATGATCTTTTACCTCCAAATTCCCATTCTGCACATATGTATGGCCCAGATCGGACCAAAACAAAAAGGTCCTCTTCTTGAGCCAACTTTATAAATCTTTCTATATCCAGAAATTCTTCAAAGTCTGATCCTCCGTTACCAAAATCATATACACCTAAAAATTGCAATCTTTAATTAATACCCTATCACCGGATTTTCTCTATAATTGAATTTATTCTCACCCTATCTTTCAATCTAAAAATGAGATTTGCTTTTTAATCATTTATCGGTTATTATATACCAGGGTGTCCGGGAAAATGTGGGAAGTCTCCAAAATATGAAAAAACACGTGAAACGAATTCTACAAGTTCATATAAACTTCTTTCGTATTGGCCACCTCTTCGGAGATATTATGGGCTCCCAAAGAGCTCCCATGGAATTAAGTTTTTGACACATAATTACTACACCAACAGGTATATTTAAATTTTTTTTATATGATCTATACCAGGTAAGACCCTTCAAATTACTATCCCAGAAAGTGTTGCGAATTACTCACAGCTGCAGGGACGGACTAGCTGTGACACTAATATGCCTATTTTTTTTATGCCCTGTATGATAAAAATGTTGGACAACGTTTTTTACATACCTTTAACTATTGACTAAAAATTTTGTACTTTTCATTCATGCCTCTAATCCTAACCGTTTTCGGAAAACGTCATTTTTAACATATTTACATCATGTATATTTAGCGTATTTCAATAAAAGATACGTCAATAGTTAAAGGTATGTAAAAAACGTTGTCCAAAGTTTTTATCATACAGGGCGTAAAAAAAATGGGCACATTAGTGTCACAGCTAGTCCGTCCCTGCAGCTGTGAGTAATTCGCAACACTTCCTGGGATAGTAATTTGAAAGGTCTTACCTGGTATACATCATATGAAAAAAAAATTGAAATATACCTGTTGGTTTAATAATTATGTGTCAAAAACTTAATACCATGGGAGCTCTTTGGGAGCCCATATCTCCGAGGAGGAGGCCGATACGAAAGAAGTTTATATGAACTTGTAGTATTCTATTCACGTGTTTTTTTCATATCCGGGAGATTTCCCACATTTTCCCGGACACCCTGTATAGGTCTGCTCACTTAATAAATTTTAAGTAAAATGAAGTTTGGGTTTCTGCATAGTACCATCAGTGCCTTGCAATGAACAAACAAACCCGATGAGCTTGGGAGATGAAAATTGTTATATCTTACCTGAATATGGTTCATGCAGGTTCCAAGACACATAAGTTTCCACAGTGTTCAGACCAGAGGCTCTGATTTTTCTTAACCTGTCTCTCCAATAGTCCGGGTGAACTCGGAAATAATGGAAAGCCCCGCTAAAAATGGTGATATTTTTTCCATTAAGCAAGAAATATGATTGGTCTGCAGTTAGGCCACTAGTAATACCATTTTCGGTGAAGTACTCGTAGTTGGTCGGTAGATCATTTGAGGCAACAACATAAAAAATTGATAAAATTGTAAGAAGTGTTACTAGAAAGGTATCCATCTTTGTTATATTGTATAAATGATTTAAAATAATAATGAACTCCAATTATTATAACATTATTGTTGAACCATGTTTTTAGTAGAGGTATTTTGTATTATATCTGCACTTCACAAAATATGAGATAAGGCTATTAAAAAAGAATAGCTGATAAAATTATTTATATAAAAAAAATGTTGTTGATAAGGTCCCTATTACATCAGGTACATTATACCATAGAAAAGCTACCACCTACCAATAAGTAAAGAAAAATTTGTTCTATTTTCTTTAGATAACGGAAATTCCGATTAATATGGTCGATTTTTCAAACACGTATATAGTATTATACATGCAAGATAATAGTTTTACTAACCACCTAATAAATCCTTATACTATAGGGTTGTATTTCATCAAACACTGTTAGATGTACCATGTCACTATAGTATTTGTAGAATTATACCGTTGATCTTTTGACTGCAATAAACCCTCATTATCCCTTTGACCATAAAATAAATAATGAAATCCCAAATTTTAAAACCTTTTCGAGCAAAGCCGGACCAGGTACAAATTCAATATATATCTTTGCCTGATTCATTTTATATAAATACAAACTGATTTTTAATAATTTTAGTCTTTAGTGGTTTTCCGGCGAGTCATTTTTAGTCAGGCTTATTAGTGGTAGAATGTGGCATCCTTGAAATTGTGCTGATAGGGGGGCATCTTCAAGTGTAATTTTTAAAAGAAAGCATTTATCTACCGATGCCAAACTAATAATTAAAAATGTGTATCAATCTTTGTTAAGTAGAAATTTTAATTCGATGGATGCTTTAGCAGAGACGTCTACTTTGACAAAAACTCCTTTATCTTCGGTAAGAGACATAGTACTTAAACCTGTTAATCCTAGAAAAAATCGGAGTGATTATGGCACATTTAGAAGCATTGACGAAAATGACATGGATTTATTAAGAAGAAAAATTTACCAAATGTATGAGGCACAAACTGTACCCACTTTGATTTCCCTCAAAGAGCGGCTGATTAAAGACGAAACAAAAAATATCTCTTGTTGCCTTTCAAGCCTTAGGAAAATATTGCGTAAAATGGGTTTTAAATACCAAAGCATTAGTAAAAGACAAACATTAATGGAATCTCAACGTTTACGGGAATGGAGACTTAAATATTTAACAGCTGTTAAACAATTTAGAGAAGAAAATCGTCCAATTATTTACCTTGACGAAACATGGTTCGAAACCCATGACACTCCAAGAAAAGGTTGGGATGCAGACAGCTGGAAAAACTGTGTACAGCATGTACTTAAGGTGGAAAATTCTTACAATTGTATGATTACAAATGTTCAACCCTTAATTATAATTTTGAAGAAGTAGTCCATACTCAAAGTGGAGTTGAATAATATAGGGAAAAGAAAACCATAAAGTCTTTCTCCACAATTTTAATTCAGTAGCTAATAAGCTAGAATCGACATGTTTCGAGTGTAGAAACACTCATCATCAGGATGTTAAAGTAAAAATTATGAACCGCTGATGTTGTTAGCAAAAGAGAAAATATAATAAAGTTAAGGTGGAACTAATCCATAATGGAGCTTTCAATAGCACGCATAGGGAGTGAGAAAATTTGTTTGTAGTCAAGAGGTGAAAATCTATCAGCACGCTGAAAGGTCCGGGACCAGTAAAAAAGCCACTGTGGGCGGGAAATGAAAGGAAAAACAGGACATATCAGTATGTTCCAATGTCAAATGAAGTGTTTTGTGGAAATCAGTTCAAGTGTGTGTGATAAGAAAAATATAGTTTGATTTGATTAGAAAAATTCATCCGTGTCAAAGAGGTGTGAAAGAAAAAGTCCGATATGAAGGGGGGGAGAAAGAAAAATTGTGTTTTTTTTATATTTTAGTATAGTTGCTTTCTGTAAAAGATAAAGAAAAAAGAGATGTAATGAATGAAATGTAATAAAATAAGTTAGATTAGCTTACCATTTAGCTTGAAGAAAAATGCTGTTGGGGTACTAAGCTTGTTACGGCCCAGTTACCCCAGCAGGAGTCAAAACTGACACATATTAAAGAAATGAAATAAAAGTTATCACATTATCAAAGGAAACTTTTGATATTTTTATAAAAAAATTTTTGAAAATAAATTTTTATTCGTTTTTCATGAACATCCTAGACGGAAGTTCGCTGCGACCAGCACGTGTCTAACCCAAACGGGAAATGAACTTGAACTTGACATTGAAAAGGGGGGGAACAAGTGACATGTATTTTCGCGGTCAAATTAAAGTATTTCAGTATGCTAATAAAATCCACCTGAATTAATAGAAAGGTATCTAGGGAAAGCTCAATTAAGGTTCACAATAAACACTAAAATAGTCAGAAACAATATATCCATAATTAAAAGGTTTTAGTACATTTAAAAAAAGTTGTTGTTCAAATGATTAAAGAATATGTGTCCTAAAAAATTCAGTATATAGCGACCCCCATTGGTAGGTTAATAAATAAAAGGTGTGACTCGGCACTTCGATAAAGCAGAAAATAACTATCTCAGAGCCATCCATGAGTGAAAAGCAGTAAGAAAAAGACAGTTTGTTGTGTCGGTAAAATAGTATTAATAATGTAAAAATCAGTGGTCGTGGCACGGTGCAGACAACATCGTGATCACCCCAATGTACTGGTAGACCGCCTACAAGGAACAGAGCTAATAAGAATAAGACAAGAAATTAATGTAAAAATGTTAGGTTAGGAGAAGTGCTGAAAGGTAATTAGTCATGGATGGCCCCAAAACAGATTAATCGCTGAAAATTAATTAAAATAAATTAGAATGAAGAATAAAAGGCCGAAATAGGGTAAATAGCATTAGAGAAGAGTCAGTCAAGATGTGAAAAATTTAGGGAATTAAAAAAGCTTGTAGAACTATGTTGAATTTGGTCATTAAGACAGATTACATTTAGGTTATTTAGGGTTTTGTTAATTTCGAGGATCTCGAGAAGGTCTAGTTTATTACCCTTATTGCAAAGATGTAGATATTTAGTGTGAGAGTCTGGTACAAAGTTGTGTTTACTCGAGTGAATATGTCTGGAAAAATTAGATTTTATTTTAGAGGGTGAGAGATTCTGATTATAGGCCTTTTCTAATTCCCTGCAGTGTTCCTTGACCCTGGTAGAGAACCTACGACCTGTCTGACCAATATAAACAGCTGAGCATCCCTCCGTAGAACAGGATATGCTGTATACCCCCGACCTATCAGAGATAGGAACACGGTCTTTCGAATTACCCAGGAACTTCTTTAGAGAATGTTGTGTTTTGAACGCAATGTCAATATTAAAAGAGTTGAAGATTTTCTTTAGTTTGTATGAAATTGGACCCCAGAATGGTAATGAGAAATATTTTTTTTGGGGTTATGTCTTTATAGAGGAGATTTTTGTTTAGGGATTTGTTTAAATGTTTATAATATATTTTGTTGATGAGGTTTGGAGGGTAGCCGTTATTATTACCTATTTGTCTGATTATATTAAGTTCAGTTTTAAATTCTTTGTCTTCAAGAGGGATAGCAAAAAGTCTAGAAAAGAATGAGTGGAAGGCAGCAAATTTTTGATTTTCCGGATGATTAGAGTGATATGGAATAATGGAATCTGTACTGGTTGGTTTGTGGTAGATAGAAAAGGAAATTGTATTGTTCTTTTTGGTTAGTTTTAGATCTAAGAAAGGGATCGAGTTGTCCACTTCTATTTCAGATGTGAATTTTATAGCAGGATGAATAGAGTTCAAAAAATTGGTAAAAGAATGAAGGTCGTCCTTAGTGCCGGTAAATATTGCAAAGATATCATCCACGTATCTTTTAATGAAAAGAATATGTTTGAAAAGAGGGTGGGTTTTTATTTTGGATTCAATAAAAGACATAAAGATTTCTGCGAGTAGCGGGGATAATGCTGAACCCATAGCAAGTCCGGAAATTTGCTTGTAAAATCGATTGTTAAACTGAAAGAAGTTTTGTTTGAGAACCAAGTCTACTAAAGTACAAATATTATTGACATGTTCGAGTTCTAAATTAGAGTTATCCGCAAGAAGTGTTTTAATTAGGTTTAAACATTCATTTGGGGGTATACTAGGGAATAAGTTAGCAACATCGAAAGATACCAGTAAAGAAGAGTCAGGAATATGTATGTTTGTAAGGTCTCTAGCGAGGTCTGAAGAATTTTTGACTGAGAAAGAACTTTTGAATTTAGTTAGGTTAGGTAGAATCTGATTAAGCCAAATGCCGAGTCTATAACAGGGGGAACTACAGTAGGAAACTACAGGACGAACAGGTATATTCTGCTTGTGGATCTTGGGGAGGCCGTAGAGTAGAGGGGTTGAAGGGTTAATCGGTGTTAATTTAAATTTATTTGTTTTAAGGAGAATAAGAGTGTCATTGGTTTGTTTTAGAGTGGTTTTAAACAATTGAAGAAATTTATCTAGAGGGTTATTGGGAAGTAAAGAAAAGTCATCCGAAGAGAGGAAGTTATCGACTTTGTCAATATACTGTGGTCTCTCCAAAATCACCAAGCAGTTACCCTTATCGGCCCTGGATACAACTAGATTATTATCAGTAATTTTAGATTTTAAAGATTTAAGGGTTTTATACTCATTGTCATTCTTCGGCTGGGGGATAACATTGTAAAATTGATTAAGGGATGTAGTACAAAGGGATCTCAATGTGTCCTTCCTTAGGGATTCATGAGAGGTTGAGATGATGTTCTCACAATCAACAGCGATGACTTCTAGGTCTCTAGTTTCAGGTTGAAAATGAAAATTGTACTTAAGGCCTAAATTGAGTAAGCTCACTTCGTGCTCTTCGAACTGAGTACTACTTAGGTTAAGTGTCCTATCATTGAACCTAAAACCTTCGACGTTTGAAATATTTAAAGTTTCTTCATTTAGTTCGGATTTGAAAATAGAATTGTCAAAGCTGATGTTATTGGTAGAGGAATCATTTATATTATTAGCAAAGGTGGAATTAAAAAATTTTTTACCGTTAGTAGAATTAGGTTTGTAATTAAGAGAAAAGTTAAATGTACGCCTCTGTTGGGTGGTTAAGTAATCTAATTTGTTGTTTAAACGTTGAAATTTGATATTTTTTTGGTCATGAACATAATTTAGTAAGGAAAAACACAGAGAGTCCCACTGAACTGGGTGTAGAATGTGATTTAATTCGTAAAAGAGAGATTTAAGTTTTAAATTGATTAAATTAAGTTTAAAGTAATGTTTTTTAATTTCTTCCCTTAGCCAAACCTTGGTTGCAAACTGGATAGCCTTCCTAGCAGACGAAGAGTTGACATGAGAGCGGAGGGAAATGTATCTCGGCTGCAGGTTTCTTCTAATACATTCGCCGTTGAACCATATATCTAGCTCCACCAATTTTCTCTTCAGTAGGTTAACCTTGTACTCTCGGACTAGAAACGCCTGACCGGCTCCTTTAATTTTGAAGAAGTAGTCCATACTCAAAGTGGAGTTGAATAATATAGGGAAAAGAAAACCATAAAGTCTTTCTCCACAATTTTAATTCAGTAGCTAATAAGCTAGAATCGACATGTTTCGAGTGTAGAAACACTCATCATCAGGATGTTAAAGTAAAAATTATGAACCGCTGATGTTGTTAGCAAAAGAGAAAATATAATAAAGTTAAGGTGGAACTAATCCATAATGGAGCTTTCAATAGCACGCATAGGGAGTGAGAAAATTTGTTTGTAGTCAAGAGGTGAAAATCTATCAGCACGCTGAAAGGTCCGGGACCAGTAAAAAAGCCACTGTGGGCGGGAAATGAAAGGAAAAACAGGACATATCAGTATGTTCCAATGTCAAATGAAGTGTTTTGTGGAAATCAGTTCAAGTGTGTGTGATAAGAAAAATATAGTTTGATTTGATTAGAAAAATTCATCCGTGTCAAAGAGGTGTGAAAGAAAAAGTCCGATATGAAGGGGGGGAGAAAGAAAAATTGTGTTTTTTTTATATTTTAGTATAGTTGCTTTCTGTAAAAGATAAAGAAAAAAGAGATGTAATGAATGAAATGTAATAAAATAAGTTAGATTAGCTTACCATTTAGCTTGAAGAAAAATGCTGTTGGGGTACTAAGCTTGTTACGGCCCAGTTACCCCAGCAGGAGTCAAAACTGACACATATTAAAGAAATGAAATAAAAGTTATCACATTATCAAAGGAAACTTTTGATATTTTTATAAAAAAATTTTTGAAAATAAATTTTTATTCGTTTTTCATGAACATCCTAGACGGAAGTTCGCTGCGACCAGCACGTGTCTAACCCAAACGGGAAATGAACTTGAACTTGACATTGAAAAGGGGGGGAACAAGTGACATGTATTTTCGCGGTCAAATTAAAGTATTTCAGTATGCTAATAAAATCCACCTGAATTAATAGAAAGGTATCTAGGGAAAGCTCAATTAAGGTTCACAATAAACACTAAAATAGTCAGAAACAATATATCCATAATTAAAAGGTTTTAGTACATTTAAAAAAAGTTGTTGTTCAAATGATTAAAGAATATGTGTCCTAAAAAATTCAGTATATAGCGACCCCCATTGGTAGGTTAATAAATAAAAGGTGTGACTCGGCACTTCGATAAAGCAGAAAATAACTATCTCAGAGCCATCCATGAGTGAAAAGCAGTAAGAAAAAGACAGTTTGTTGTGTCGGTAAAATAGTATTAATAATGTAAAAATCAGTGGTCGTGGCACGGTGCAGACAACATCGTGATCACCCCAATGTACTGGTAGACCGCCTACAAGGAACAGAGCTAATAAGAATAAGACAAGAAATTAATGTAAAAATGTTAGGTTAGGAGAAGTGCTGAAAGGTAATTAGTCATGGATGGCCCCAAAACAGATTAATCGCTGAAAATTAATTAAAATAAATTAGAATGAAGAATAAAAGGCCGAAATAGGGTAAATAGCATTAGAGAAGAGTCAGTCAAGATGTGAAAAATTTAGGGAATTAAAAAAGCTTGTAGAACTATGTTGAATTTGGTCATTAAGACAGATTACATTTAGGTTATTTAGGGTTTTGTTAATTTCGAGGATCTCGAGAAGGTCTAGTTTATTACCCTTATTGCAAAGATGTAGATATTTAGTGTGAGAGTCTGGTACAAAGTTGTGTTTACTCGAGTGAATATGTCTGGAAAAATTAGATTTTATTTTAGAGGGTGAGAGATTCTGATTATAGGCCTTTTCTAATTCCCTGCAGTGTTCCTTGACCCTGGTAGAGAACCTACGACCTGTCTGACCAATATAAACAGCTGAGCATCCCTCCGTAGAACAGGATATGCTGTATACCCCCGACCTATCAGAGATAGGAACACGGTCTTTCGAATTACCCAGGAACTTCTTTAGAGAATGTTGTGTTTTGAACGCAATGTCAATATTAAAAGAGTTGAAGATTTTCTTTAGTTTGTATGAAATTGGACCCCAGAATGGTAATGAGAAATATTTTTTTGGGGTTATGTCTTTATAGAGGAGATTTTTGTTTAGGGATTTGTTTAAATGTTTATAATATATTTTGTTGATGAGGTTTGGAGGGTAGCCGTTATTATTACCTATTTGTCTGATTATATTAAGTTCAGTTTTAAATTCTTTGTCTTCAAGAGGGATAGCAAAAAGTCTAGAAAAGAATGAGTGGAAGGCAGCAAATTTTTGATTTTCCGGATGATTAGAGTGATATGGAATAATGGAATCTGTACTGGTTGGTTTGTGGTAGATAGAAAAGGAAATTGTATTGTTCTTTTTGGTTAGTTTTAGATCTAAGAAAGGGATCGAGTTGTCCACTTCTATTTCAGATGTGAATTTTATAGCAGGATGAATAGAGTTCAAAAAATTGGTAAAAGAATGAAGGTCGTCCTTAGTGCCGGTAAATATTGCAAAGATATCATCCACGTATCTTTTAATGAAAAGAATATGTTTGAAAAGAGGGTGGGTTTTTATTTTGGATTCAATAAAAGACATAAAGATTTCTGCGAGTAGCGGGGATAATGCTGAACCCATAGCAAGTCCGGAAATTTGCTTGTAAAATCGATTGTTAAACTGAAAGAAGTTTTGTTTGAGAACCAAGTCTACTAAAGTACAAATATTATTGACATGTTCGAGTTCTAAATTAGAGTTATCCGCAAGAAGTGTTTTAATTAGGTTTAAACATTCATTTGGGGGTATACTAGGGAATAAGTTAGCAACATCGAAAGATACCAGTAAAGAAGAGTCAGGAATATGTATGTTTGTAAGGTCTCTAGCGAGGTCTGAAGAATTTTTGACTGAGAAAGAACTTTTGAATTTAGTTAGGTTAGGTAGAATCTGATTAAGCCAAATGCCGAGTCTATAACAGGGGGAACTACAGTAGGAAACTACAGGACGAACAGGTATATTCTGCTTGTGGATCTTGGGGAGGCCGTAGAGTAGAGGGGTTGAAGGGTTAATCGGTGTTAATTTAAATTTATTTGTTTTAAGGAGAATAAGAGTGTCATTGGTTTGTTTTAGAGTGGTTTTAAACAATTGAAGAAATTTATCTAGAGGGTTATTGGGAAGTAAAGAAAAGTCATCCGAAGAGAGGAAGTTATCGACTTTGTCAATATACTGTGGTCTCTCCAAAATCACCAAGCAGTTACCCTTATCGGCCCTGGATACAACTAGATTATTATCAGTAATTTTAGATTTTAAAGATTTAAGGGTTTTATACTCATTGTCATTCTTCGGCTGGGGGATAACATTGTAAAATTGATTAAGGGATGTAGTACAAAGGGATCTCAATGTGTCCTTCCTTAGGGATTCATGAGAGGTTGAGATGATGTTCTCACAATCAACAGCGATGACTTCTAGGTCTCTAGTTTCAGGTTGAAAATGAAAATTGTACTTAAGGCCTAAATTGAGTAAGCTCACTTCGTGCTCTTCGAACTGAGTACTACTTAGGTTAAGTGTCCTATCATTGAACCTAAAACCTTCGACGTTTGAAATATTTAAAGTTTCTTCATTTAGTTCGGATTTGAAAATAGAATTGTCAAAGCTGATGTTATTGGTAGAGGAATCATTTATATTATTAGCAAAGGTGGAATTAAAAAATTTTTTACCGTTAGTAGAATTAGGTTTGTAATTAAGAGAAAAGTTAAATGTACGCCTCTGTTGGGTGGTTAAGTAATCTAATTTGTTGTTTAAACGTTGAAATTTGATATTTTTTTGGTCATGAACATAATTTAGTAAGGAAAAACACAGAGAGTCCCACTGAACTGGGTGTAGAATGTGATTTAATTCGTAAAAGAGAGATTTAAGTTTTAAATTGATTAAATTAAGTTTAAAGTAATGTTTTTTAATTTCTTCCCTTAGCCAAACCTTGGTTGCAAACTGGATAGCCTTCCTAGCAGACGAAGAGTTGACATGAGAGCGGAGGGAAATGTATCTCGGCTGCAGGTTTCTTCTAATACATTCGCCGTTGAACCATATATCTAGCTCCACCAATTTTCTCTTCAGTAGGTTAACCTTGTACTCTCGGACTAGAAACGCCTGACCGGCTCCTTTAATTTTGAAGAAGTAGTCCATACTCAAAGTGGAGTTGAATAATATAGGGAAAAGAAAACCATAAAGTCTTTCTCCACAATTTTAATTCAGTAGCTAATAAGCTAGAATCGACATGTTTCGAGTGTAGAAACACTCATCATCAGGATGTTAAAGTAAAAATTATGAACCGCTGATGTTGTTAGCAAAAGAGAAAATATAATAAAGTTAAGGTGGAACTAATCCATAATGGAGCTTTCAATAGCACGCATAGGGAGTGAGAAAATTTGTTTGTAGTCAAGAGGTGAAAATCTATCAGCACGCTGAAAGGTCCGGGACCAGTAAAAAAGCCACTGTGGGCGGGAAATGAAAGGAAAAACAGGACATATCAGTATGTTCCAATGTCAAATGAAGTGTTTTGTGGAAATCAGTTCAAGTGTGTGTGATAAGAAAAATATAGTTTGATTTGATTAGAAAAATTCATCCGTGTCAAAGAGGTGTGAAAGAAAAAGTCCGATATGAAGGGGGGGAGAAAGAAAAATTGTGTTTTTTTTATATTTTAGTATAGTTGCTTTCTGTAAAAGATAAAGAAAAAAGAGATGTAATGAATGAAATGTAATAAAATAAGTTAGATTAGCTTACCATTTAGCTTGAAGAAAAATGCTGTTGGGGTACTAAGCTTGTTACGGCCCAGTTACCCCAGCAGGAGTCAAAACTGACACATATTAAAGAAATGAAATAAAAGTTATCACATTATCAAAGGAAACTTTTGATATTTTTATAAAAAAATTTTTGAAAATAAATTTTTATTCGTTTTTCATGAACATCCTAGACGGAAGTTCGCTGCGACCAGCACGTGTCTAACCCAAACGGGAAATGAACTTGAACTTGACATTGAAAAGGGGGGGAACAAGTGACATGTATTTTCGCGGTCAAATTAAAGTATTTCAGTATGCTAATAAAATCCACCTGAATTAATAGAAAGGTATCTAGGGAAAGCTCAATTAAGGTTCACAATAAACACTAAAATAGTCAGAAACAATATATCCATAATTAAAAGGTTTTAGTACATTTAAAAAAAGTTGTTGTTCAAATGATTAAAGAATATGTGTCCTAAAAAATTCAGTATATAGCGACCCCCATTGGTAGGTTAATAAATAAAAGGTGTGACTCGGCACTTCGATAAAGCAGAAAATAACTATCTCAGAGCCATCCATGAGTGAAAAGCAGTAAGAAAAAGACAGTTTGTTGTGTCGGTAAAATAGTATTAATAATGTAAAAATCAGTGGTCGTGGCACGGTGCAGACAACATCGTGATCACCCCAATGTACTGGTAGACCGCCTACAAGGAACAGAGCTAATAAGAATAAGACAAGAAATTAATGTAAAAATGTTAGGTTAGGAGAAGTGCTGAAAGGTAATTAGTCATGGATGGCCCCAAAACAGATTAATCGCTGAAAATTAATTAAAATAAATTAGAATGAAGAATAAAAGGCCGAAATAGGGTAAATAGCATTAGAGAAGAGTCAGTCAAGATGTGAAAAATTTAGGGAATTAAAAAAGCTTGTAGAACTATGTTGAATTTGGTCATTAAGACAGATTACATTTAGGTTATTTAGGGTTTTGTTAATTTCGAGGATCTCGAGAAGGTCTAGTTTATTACCCTTATTGCAAAGATGTAGATATTTAGTGTGAGAGTCTGGTACAAAGTTGTGTTTACTCGAGTGAATATGTCTGGAAAAATTAGATTTTATTTTAGAGGGTGAGAGATTCTGATTATAGGCCTTTTCTAATTCCCTGCAGTGTTCCTTGACCCTGGTAGAGAACCTACGACCTGTCTGACCAATATAAACAGCTGAGCATCCCTCCGTAGAACAGGATATGCTGTATACCCCCGACCTATCAGAGATAGGAACACGGTCTTTCGAATTACCCAGGAACTTCTTTAGAGAATGTTGTGTTTTGAACGCAATGTCAATATTAAAAGAGTTGAAGATTTTCTTTAGTTTGTATGAAATTGGACCCCAGAATGGTAATGAGAAATATTTTTTTGGGGTTATGTCTTTATAGAGGAGATTTTTGTTTAGGGATTTGTTTAAATGTTTATAAAATATTTTGTTGATGAGGTTTGGAGGGTAGCCGTTATTATTACCTATTTGTCTGATTATATTAAGTTCAGTTTTAAATTCTTTGTCTTCAAGAGGGATAGCAAAAAGTCTAGAAAAGAATGAGTGGAAGGCAGCAAATTTTTGATTTTCCGGATGATTAGAGTGATATGGAATAATGGAATCTGTACTGGTTGGTTTGTGGTAGATAGAAAAGGAAATTGTATTGTTCTTTTTGGTTAGTTTTAGATCTAAGAAAGGGATCGAGTTGTCCACTTCTATTTCAGATGTGAATTTTATAGCAGGATGAATAGAGTTCAAAAAATTGGTAAAAGAATGAAGGTCGTCCTTAGTGCCGGTAAATATTGCAAAGATATCATCCACGTATCTTTTAATGAAAAGAATATGTTTGAAAAGAGGGTGGGTTTTTATTTTGGATTCAATAAAAGACATAAAGATTTCTGCGAGTAGCGGGGATAATGCTGAACCCATAGCAAGTCCGGAAATTTGCTTGTAAAATCGATTGTTAAACTGAAAGAAGTTTTGTTTGAGAACCAAGTCTACTAAAGTACAAATATTATTGACATGTTCGAGTTCTAAATTAGAGTTATCCGCAAGAAGTGTTTTAATTAGGTTTAAACATTCATTTGGGGGTATACTAGGGAATAAGTTAGCAACATCGAAAGATACCAGTAAAGAAGAGTCAGGAATATGTATGTTTGTAAGGTCTCTAGCGAGGTCTGAAGAATTTTTGACTGAGAAAGAACTTTTGAATTTAGTTAGGTTAGGTAGAATCTGATTAAGCCAAATGCCGAGTCTATAACAGGGGGAACTACAGTAGGAAACTACAGGACGAACAGGTATATTCTGCTTGTGGATCTTGGGGAGGCCGTAGAGTAGAGGGGTTGAAGGGTTAATCGGTGTTAATTTAAATTTATTTGTTTTAAGGAGAATAAGAGTGTCATTGGTTTGTTTTAGAGTGGTTTTAAACAATTGAAGAAATTTATCTAGAGGGTTATTGGGAAGTAAAGAAAAGTCATCCGAAGAGAGGAAGTTATCGACTTTGTCAATATACTGTGGTCTCTCCAAAATCACCAAGCAGTTACCCTTATCGGCCCTGGATACAACTAGATTATTATCAGTAATTTTAGATTTTAAAGATTTAAGGGTTTTATACTCATTGTCATTCTTCGGCTGGGGGATAACATTGTAAAATTGATTAAGGGATGTAGTACAAAGGGATCTCAATGTGTCCTTCCTTAGGGATTCATGAGAGGTTGAGATGATGTTCTCACAATCAACAGCGATGACTTCTAGGTCTCTAGTTTCAGGTTGAAAATGAAAATTGTACTTAAGGCCTAAGGCCTAAAACTTAATCTAGGCCTAAGGCCCTAAACTTAAATCTCTCTTTTACGAATTAAATCACATTCTACACCCAGTTCAGTGGGACTCTCTGTGTTTTTCCTTACTAAATTATGTTCATGACCAAAAAAATATCAAATTTCAACGTTTAAACAACAAATTAGATTACTTAACCACCCAACAGAGGCGTACATTTAACTTTTCTCTTAATTACAAACCTAATTCTACTAACGGTAAAAAATTTTTTAATTCCACCTTTGCTAATAATATAAATGATTCCTCTACCAATAACATCAGCTTTGACAATTCTATTTTCAAATCCGAACTAAATGAAGAAACTTTAAATATTTCAAACGTCGAAGGTTTTAGGTTCAATGATAGGACACTTAACCTAAGTAGTACTCAGTTCGAAGAGCACGAAGTGAGCTTACTCAATTTAGGCCTTAAGTACAATTTTCATTTTCAACCTGAAACTAGAGACCTAGAAGTCATCGCTGTTGATTGTGAGAACATCATCTCAACCTCTCATGAATCCCTAAGGAAGGACACATTGAGATCCCTTTGTACTACATCCCTTAATCAATTTTACAATGTTATCCCCCAGCCGAAGAATGACAATGAGTATAAAACCCTTAAATCTTTAAAATCTAAAATTACTGATAATAATCTAGTTGTATCCAGGGCCGATAAGGGTAACTGCTTGGTGATTTTGGAGAGACCACAGTATATTGACAAAGTCGATAACTTCCTCTCTTCGGATGACTTTTCTTTACTTCCCAATAACCCTCTAGATAAATTTCTTCAATTGTTTAAAACCACTCTAAAACAAACCAATGACACTCTTATTCTCCTTAAAACAAATAAATTTAAATTAACACCGATTAACCCTTCAACCCCTCTACTCTACGGCCTCCCCAAGATCCACAAGCAGAATATACCTGTTCGTCCTGTAGTTTCCTACTGTAGTTCCCCCTGTTATAGACTCGGCATTTGGCTTAATCAGATTCTACCTAACCTAACTAAATTCAAAAGTTCTTTCTCAGTCAAAAATTCTTCAGACCTCGCTAGAGACCTTACAAACATACATATTCCTGACTCTTCTTTACTGGTATCTTTCGATGTTGCTAACTTATTCCCTAGTATACCCCCAAATGAATGTTTAAACCTAATTAAAACACTCCTTGCGGATAACTCTAATTTAGAACTCGAACATGTCAATAATATTTGTACTTTAGTAGACTTGGTTCTCAAACAAAACTTCTTTCAGTTTAACAATCGATTTTACAAGCAAATTTCCGGACTTGCTATGGGTTCAGCATTATCCCCGCTACTCGCAGAAATCTTTATGTCTTTTATTGAATCCAAAATAAAAACCCACCCTCTTTTCAAACATATTCTTTTCATTAAAAGATACGTGGATGATATCTTTGCAATATTTACCGGCACTAAGGACGACCTTCATTCTTTTACCAATTTTTTGAACTCTATTCATCCTGCTATAAAATTCACATCTGAAATAGAAGTGGACAACTCGATCCCTTTCTTAGATCTAAAACTAACCAAAAAGAACAATACAATTTCCTTTTCTATCTACCACAAACCAACCAGTACAGATTCCATTATTCCATATCACTCTAATCATCCGGAAAATCAAAAATTTGCTGCCTTCCACTCATTCTTTTCTAGACTTTTTGCTATCCCTCTTGAAGACAAAGAATTTAAAACTGAACTTAATATAATCAGACAAATAGGTAATAATAACGGCTACCCTCCAAACCTCATCAACAAAATATATTATAAACATTTAAACAAATCCCTAAACAAAAATCTCCTCTATAAAGACATAACCCCAAAAAAATATTTCTCATTACCATTCTGGGGTCCAATTTCATACAAACTAAAGAAAATCTTCAACTCTTTTAATATTGACATTGCGTTCAAAACACAACATTCTCTAAAGAAGTTCCTGGGTAATTCGAAAGACCGTGTTCCTATCTCTGATAGGTCGGGGGTATACAGCATATCCTGTTCTACGGAGGGATGCTCAGCTGTTTATATTGGTCAGACAGGTCGTAGGTTCTCTACCAGGGTCAAGGAACACTGCAGGGAATTAGAAAAGGCCTATAATCAGAATCTCTCACCCTCTAAAATAAAATCTAATTTTTCCAGACATATTCACTCGAGTAAACACAACTTTGTACCAGACTCTCACACTAAATATCTACATCTTTGCAATAAGGGTAATAAACTAGACCTTCTCGAGATCCTCGAAATTAACAAAACCCTAAATAACCTAAATGTAATCTGTCTTAATGACCAAATTCAACATAGTTCTACAAGCTTTTTTAATTCCCTAAATTTTTCACATCTTGACTGACTCTTCTCTAATGCTATTTACCCTATTTCGGCCTTTTATTCTTCATTCTAATTTATTTTAATTAATTTTCAGCGATTAATCTGTTTTGGGGCCATCCATGACTAATTACCTTTCAGCACTTCTCCTAACCTAACATTTTTACATTA
The DNA here is from genome assembly GCA_963969555.1 of Polydrusus pterygomalis. Taxonomy (NCBI): domain Eukaryota; kingdom Metazoa; phylum Arthropoda; class Insecta; order Coleoptera; family Curculionidae; genus Polydrusus; species Polydrusus pterygomalis. Next base: position 18,788,587 of record OZ018383.1, read on the forward strand.
ATTTCTTGTCTTATTCTTATTAGCTCTGTTCCTTGTAGGCGGTCTACCAGTACATTGGGGTGATCACGATGTTGTCTGCACCGTGCCACGACCACTGATTTTTACATTATTAATACTATTTTACCGACACAACAAACTGTCTTTTTCTTACTGCTTTTCACTCATGGATGGCTCTGAGATAGTTATTTTCTGCTTTATCGAAGTGCCGAGTCACACCTTTTATTTATTAACCTACCAATGGGGGTCGCTATATACTGAATTTTTTAGGACACATATTCTTTAATCATTTGAACAACAACTTTTTTTAAATGTACTAAAACCTTTTAATTATGGATATATTGTTTCTGACTATTTTAGTGTTTATTGTGAACCTTAATTGAGCTTTCCCTAGATACCTTTCTATTAATTCAGGTGGATTTTATTAGCATACTGAAATACTTTAATTTGACCGCGAAAATACATGTCACTTGTTCCCCCCCTTTTCAATGTCAAGTTCAAGTTCATTTCCCGTTTGGGTTAGACACGTGCTGGTCGCAGCGAACTTCCGTCTAGGATGTTCATGAAAAACGAATAAAAATTTATTTTCAAAAATTTTTTTTATAAAAATATCAAAAGTTTCCTTTGATAATGTGATAACTTTTATTTCATTTCTTTAATATGTGTCAGTTTTGACTCCTGCTGGGGTAACTGGGCCGTAACAAGCTTAGTACCCCAACAGCATTTTTCTTCAAGCTAAATGGTAAGCTAATCTAACTTATTTTATTACATTTCATTCATTACATCTCTTTTTTCTTTATCTTTTACAGAAAGCAACTATACTAAAATATAAAAAAAACACAATTTTTCTTTCTCCCCCCCTTCATATCGGACTTTTTCTTTCACACCTCTTTGACACGGATGAATTTTTCTAATCAAATCAAACTATATTTTTCTTATCACACACACTTGAACTGATTTCCACAAAACACTTCATTTGACATTGGAACATACTGATATGTCCTGTTTTTCCTTTCATTTCCCGCCCACAGTGGCTTTTTTACTGGTCCCGGACCTTTCAGCGTGCTGATAGATTTTCACCTCTTGACTACAAACAAATTTTCTCACTCCCTATGCGTGCTATTGAAAGCTCCATTATGGATTAGTTCCACCTTAACTTTATTATATTTTCTCTTTTGCTAACAACATCAGCGGTTCATAATTTTTACTTTAACATCCTGATGATGAGTGTTTCTACACTCGAAACATGTCGATTCTAGCTTATTAGCTACTGAATTAAAATTGTGGAGAAAGACTTTATGGTTTTCTTTTCCCTTAATTATAAGTTTAGGCTTAGATGAAGATAGTGATACAGAGTTAAATTTTGAATAAATTATGAATAGTTTTTTAGAATTTTATTAATTTTTATTGTACTTGTTATCCTATTAGTTATACTTTTAAATTATATTATTATCAATTATCATTAATTGTTATCATTATTTTACATTTATTATAGGTACCTACCTAAAACTAAAAATACCTATCTATTTATTTTAAATTATAAAAATAAATCATGTGGTGTAGTTACATTTTTAAGCCGATCCTGATCCCATTTAATCCCCTTTGAAGAGGTTGAGGCGTATTAATAAGGTTTAATCAGGTAGTTTATTTTTGGCAGTAAGAGTCAACCGTATAATTCTGCAAATACTATACCTGCAGACTGCAGACCGGTTTCGAACTCTTTTGTTGTCGTATGCAAAATGATCTTGATGATGTCAATAATTTAGAAAACGCAAAACTAAAGCTATTGATAACCGATTTATTGTACTTAAAACTCCTCGAAATCGTCGTTTGACGTCAGTACAGACGAAAAACCAACTTCGAGAGGTTCGAATTAAAAATGTCAGTTCTTGGACAGTTCGTCGAGGATTACACAAAGGTAATTTAATCTAACGCGGACCAGCAACTGGACCTAAATTACTACTGCGTCATAAGAGTCAAGAATGAAGAAATATTACCCAGGATGATATTCGCAGGCTAATTGATGGCATAATCCGAAGTGTACAGGAGTACAGGCAGTAGCAAGGGCCAGTGGCGCAGCGAGGGGGGAGTTTTAGGGGTTAACCCCAGACGCCCAGACTAAGATGTTTTTTTACGGTTTAGACCAGGGCTGAAGCCTTTGAAAATGGTAAAAAGTTTAAAAAAAATAATAATAGTAGGATGAAACCTATTGGAAAAGGAAGAGAATATAACAAAAATGAAAGGAAAAATAATTTACGGGCGATTCGAGGTCGGGAAGTGGAAAGGCGTGAGTTTTTAAGGGTAGAAAATGATTTATCTTGATTTCCGGCAAAACTACAAGTCCTATGGAAAAACGTTAAATAGTAAAGTTGTAGATAATAAAAAGATCTACAACTTTTTTATTTACACTTTTTTCATATAACTTCAAAATTTATGTGAAAAATTCAAATAACCAAGTTATTGGTTTTTTATTTTTATCTTTTAAAAGAAAAATTTTTTGCACGAAATTTGGTAAAAAGTTACCTTTTTATGTCCCAAACACACTGTAATTTTTTTGATTTAAAATATTTATTTTTTCACTTTATTTTGACTTAATATCGAAAAAGCACCTTAATTTTCAATCGAAAATTCTCACGTCAAAATATCTGCTTTTTTAAAAAAGTCGGTGGGCTTTTTGTTCGTTGAAATCTCTACTTTCTGATGGTGTAAAAAAGATATACATTACTATGGTAAATATGCTGAAATCTCCTTTAAATCCTACCTTTAATAATTATATTTGGAACAACTATTTTCGCATATTTTTTGCGATCTTTATGTTTTATGGATTTGTAATTTTTTTGTTTATCAATGTAACATGGAATGTTACTTTTTCGAGTAATTAAAGTATAAATTTTAATAAATAGCTCAAAATTGTACATAATAATTTTTTAAAAAATTTAGGATTAGAGTTTTTTTCGTTTCTTTGCATTTTTTGAGAACATTTACCATAGTAATGTATATTTTTTTTACACCATCAGAAAGTAGAGATTTCAACGAACAAAAAGCCCATTGACTTTTTTAAAAAAGCAGATATTTTGACGTGAGAATTTTCGATTCAAAATCGTATTTTTCTTGTAAAAGATAAAAATAAAAAACCAAAAACTTGGTTATTTGAATTTTTCACATAAATTTTGAGGTTATGTGAAAAAAGTGTAAATACAAAAGTTGTAGATCTTTTTATTACCTACAACTTTGCCATTTCACGTTTTTCCATAGGACTTGTAGTTTTGCCGGAAAGAGAGATAAATCGTTTTCTACCCTTAAAAACTCACCCCCTTCCACTTCCCGACCTCGGATCGCCCGTAAATTATTTTCCCTTTCATTTTTGTAATATTCTCTTCCTTTTCCAATGGGTTTTATCCTACTATTATTTTTTTTGGTTTCAAAAATTATCGACCCTGGTCTAAACGGCCTTTAAACAGGTATTAATTTAAAAAATACAGAATTTGTATTCATACAAATTTTCCTACAGTATTAAAATTAACGACCAAATAAAAAAAAAACGCTTTTTAAAATTTTGAAATCCTGTTCTTTTTTTTGAAAACCCCCCCCTAATACAACATTCTGGCTGCGCCACTGGCAAGGGCTAGAGGAGGCAATAGAAATTACTGAGATTTGTTTAAGTGAAAAAGTTGTTGTTGGTACCTACCTGTTAAGTTTGTTTTGCGAAAATGTTATTTTTTTAAACCTTAGGTATACGCACCTTTTTCCGTAAATTTGTCAATTCAATCTTGTTTATTACCATAACATTCGTTTTCTTGCATTTTAATAGTCTATTTTATTTTGAATGCAATGGCAATGAGAAAATTATGGAAAAATTTTAATTATTGACATCATCAAGATCATTTTGAATTTGCGTGAGAACAAATCGTCCCTGTTTTCACGAAGTGGCGTATATCGATTTTTTTAATTCTGCAGGAGAGCTGTTTAAACATTTTTTATAATTGTCTCTATGTCCAAGTCCAACTAAAACAATATTTAACATTTCTGTCTGTTTGTTAATATGATATTCATATGGGCCAACACTACAATACTAACTTATGTTTTTAAAAAATGGTATATTAGTATAGTCACAAAACGTAAAAAAAGTATATACGCCTCTTTGTAGTTTTTTTCCTAACTCTGAGCAGCGATATACGTCTCCGCAAAACAAATTAAAATAATTGTTACAATTAAAATAACCATCTTTATTTATCAAAAACTACGGTCATTTACATTAACATTAAAAAAACAAACATTAGGTACATACATTAATGGATTAAATTTAAATAATAGTCTTTGTAGGCCTTTTGTCTAATTACCGGATTTTTTCCTTCGCAGACCGTACCGATTCGTATTTCTTCTCAGGAATTTTCAGTTCGCTTTTATTTAAACTTTTAATTTGAAGAAATAGTCCATGCTTAAAGTGGAGTTGAAAGTATGAAAAGGGAAAGAAAAACACAAAGTCTTCCTCCACTAGTTTAATGGAAAAAAATTCCAAATATTAAGGGTCTCTACATGTTTCGAACGTAGAAACGTTCATCTTCAGGAGACAGAAAGTTTTAAATCTATGCTGATGGTGTTAGCAAAAGAGAAACTGAAATTTAGAACCTTAATGGAGCTTTATGGATTTAAACAGAAGTGTAGAAGAAACATGGGTAAAATATTTGGTTTCGCCACTATCAAATATTTTACCCATGTTTCTTCTACACTTCTGTTTAAATCCATAAAGCTCCATTAAGGTTCTAAATTTCAGTTTCTCTTTTGCTAACACCATCAGCATAGATTTAAAACTTTCTGTCTCCTGAAGATGAACGTTTCTACGTTCGAAACATGTAGAGACCCTTAATATTTGGAATTTTTTTCCATTAAACTAGTGGAGGAAGACTTTGTGTTTTTCTTTCCCTTTTCATCTTTCTTTCCCTTTTCTTAAACTTTTAAGTTCGATATTGCCTGCATTAACTTTTCTGGATAGAGAAATATGTCTAAATGAATCCTGAAGATGACCCGTTTTAAAAAAAATGGTATCTAGGTTTCGTTTTTCAACTTTAACCACTCGAACTTCGGACCACTTAAAATCTTCGCCTTAATTGTCCTTTCTTATTGATAACACTCTGAGATCTTGGGATAGTGTCTTAAAATCCCAAAAGTCTTTATATTGCATTTCTTTTACTATATACGGAACCAGCTCGTCCAAAGCAAAACCGGCAAGCTTTTTAGGGTTAAAGACGCTGAACTATGCTATCACAAACAGGCGTATATCATAAACGCCTGTTTAACGAGGTAGAATGTAATGCCACGAATAGGCGTGTATCATAATATATGCCTGCTTGTGGTATTCGCATTTGCAGGTTTTGCTTATACGCCCAACATACTTTTTGGTGTACTTTTTGAACCAGTGGTCGGACATATACGCCCCTTTGTGTCCTAGTAGATTACGTATAATAGGTACATTTAATGCAATAAAGCGAGTTTAAAAAAAATGCGATATACGCCACTTCGTGAAAACAGGGACGAAATGCACGTATTGGCATGAACCAAAAACCAAAATGCAAAGAATGTTTGCGGCCCAATGAAAACTGACATTTTGAAGTAATTTTGTTTTTTAATTATTCCACAGGGTGTTTTGACACTAAGCAAAAAAAAACTTTTCAATTATCCTTGTAAAATATATCAAAAAACCAATTTCTCCTAAAATAGGGAACTTGACAAAAATTTTAAATGGGGAAAAAATTCTATAAATCATTAGTATATAATATTATTGTCATAAAACATATGGCAGCAAAAAAAACAACATATTTCGTCCCAAAAGACCGCTAGCAAGATTTAAAAAGGCCCCAAAATTAAAATTATCTCAAGCGGGTAAAAATTGGCGCGCTTAAAAGGTCGTTTGAGATGCTTTTGACACGCGCGAAACTTTAATAGTATATTAAAGTACACGTTTCATAAGAAGCGGTTTTAGCGCACGCGTCTATTTTAAAAAACTCGCATTTTAAAAAACGAGCCACAAAGTGGCGAGTTTTTTATTGACACGTGCGCTAAAACGCCTTATGAAACGTGTGCTTTATAAATTTTTTTCTATTTCACCTTTTATAATCAAGAAAAATACATTTTAAAAAGAAAATAAATCCTTCAAATTTTGTAAATTTTTATGTCTAAATTTTATGTTTGTAATAGTATTTTTTATCATAATAGCCTCTGGACAACAAAAATTATTTTGCAAACTGTCATTTTTTGATTTATTGACCCATTTTCACCACGAGATTCTAAAGTTATATTAGCGATATGAGATTTGAAATTAGACGGAATACGTTGTGTGATCCTTGTACATTCGGTACATATACAGAGCGTTCGGAAATTCGGGAGATTTTGCTACTCTTTTTCGAATTTCAAAAGACGTGAGTTTACGTCACGGCATTGCAATTTAGTATAGGGAAGATGAAAAATTCAAATAAAGTTGAAGTTAAAATCGACATTGGAAGGTTAGTAGATTGAATTTTGGATAGGATTTGTCAGAGAATGATAGCTTGAAGTATCTAAAAAATATTGATTTATAGATTTATGCAACCAACATACATGACTGTTATCCACACAAAATAAAAAAGTAAGTTATCAAGCTATTTTTTCTCTGCGAAAAATGGGTTTTCTCGTAAATCACAAAGGCCGCGCAAGTCAATGAAATAAAACATTTAAATGTTACCAACATCAAATAAAGAAAAAACGCGTATCGAAATAGCTTCACTACGATACGCAAATGCGTATCATACTGAGCTTATTATGAACGTGAAATAGAAAAAGAATTTTTACCAACCAAGTTATTACTGATTTTTAAGGAGTATAATATTATAATTGGGGAATATTTTTATTTAGGCCTAACTAAATCATATTATTGAAAAAAAAAATTTGAAAGTTCCCTGAAAGTTCTGTATGAGCATATTAAAACTAATAAAAATATCTATATCTAAATATCCTAGTGCTTCATACCCCCCCCCCCCCTGTTGCCCGTTCCCCAATCCGGGCCTGATATTAACATTGCAATCATTAATAAATTGAAAAAGCACGTCCCCTTATGACCTTTCACATTGACCTAATAAAGAATGTATTCAATTTTCTCTAATAACATAATAATATCAGCTCATGATAGTATCGAAATGGTCGTCATAAAAAAAAAGTCTCAATTAAAACGGTTTACGAAAAATAATAATAATTTAGAACTAATTAGATAAGGTTATTCAATAAAACATTAAATGTAATATTACATATTGTGATATGAGAAAAATACGTGCAAGTTTATTGGTTTAAATCAGCTTTTAGCTAACTTTCACTTGTTTTTTCGACTAGCTACCAGCTACATCAAACAAATTAAAAAATGGCTTTGACATCAAGTTTACCGAGTCTATACGAATATTATACCGACGGTGGTGTTTATTCGGGGTTGGACGCGTCCAAATCCTACTTTACATTAAATGGTAGAAATATTAGTGTTTACAGTGGAGCCATGCATTATTTTAGAGTGCCCAAACAGTATTGGAGGGATAGATTAAGGAAAATGAGAGCAGCGGGTAAGCGAATGTTTTAAATTTCACCTCTCTACTCGTGGTTATCAGAAATTGAAACTTATTGCAAAAGAAATACGATGTATGGTATTTGTAGAATTATACCGTTGATCTTTTGACTGCAATAAACCCTCATTATCCCTTTGACCATAAAATAAATAATGAAATCTCAAATTTTAAAACCTTTTGGAGCAGAGCCGGACCAGGTACAAATTCAATTTATACCTATGCCTGATTCATATATAAATACAAACTGATTTTTAATAATTTTAGTCTTTAGTGGTTTTCCGGCGAGTAATTTTTAATTAGGCTTATTAGTGGTAGAATGTGGTGTCCTTGGAATTGTGCTGATAGGGGGGCATCTTCAAGTGTCATTTTTAAAAGAAAGCATTTATCTACCGATGCCAAACTAATAATTAAAAATGTGTATCAATCTTTGTTGAGTAGAAATTTTAATTCGATGGATGCTTTAGGAGAGACGTCTACTTTGACAAAAACTCCTTTATCTTCGGTAAGAGACATAGTACTTAAACATGTTAATCCTAGAAAAAATCGGGGTGATTCTGGCACATTTAGAAGCATTGACGAAAATGACATTAATTTATTGAGATGAAAGATTTACCAAATGTATGAGGCACAAACTGTACCCACTTTGATTTCCCTCAAAGAGCAGATTCTTCTTTAGATTACCATCAAGATACCGACGCATAACTTTTTGAAGATTGGTTTAAACATAAACTCCTTAAAAATATACCTGAAAATAGCAAAACCGAAACAAACACTCAAAACCTAATAAGTAATACGGTTTATTTCTTGATAATGTAAAAAACAAAAATACCTGCATCACCATCCTAATCTTCAATAGAAATTTCTTCTAATGTTACTGAACATCTTAGGTGTGACCCACCTTCCTTATGTCAGCTAAGTCGAGGGGTTTAATTTTGTATACAATACTTTTGACATAACCCCATAAGAAGAAGTCTAATGGCGCCAGATCAGAGGATCGTGCTGGCTCTATCTTGGTGAAACCATATCATATTCGCTGGAAGTTGTGGGTTTGCTGGATCAGGATATAAGTTTGTCAAAGTTGGCAAGACATTATTTTGGAGCAGTGCTAAATAATTATCGCCGTTTAAATTATCATTAATGAAAAGGGGACCCAGTGAGGATTTTCCCTAGACCAATATCGGTCATTCTGACGATTAGCATGACCGTGAAGTGTAAAGGTGCACTCATCAGAAAACAAAACATGTTCTAATTGGATCCCATTGTTATCTACCATTGCCATCATTTGTTCCCAAAAATACGGTTACCTATCAAAATCGTCTTCCATGAGCTCATCATTTTATAGGGATACATTTTGTTTTCTTGTAATGTTCGAATAATCGATGAATGGCTAACATAGAACATTGCGGCTGTTTTTCGACTAGAAGTATGTAGGTTTTCCCCAAACTCATGCATATTATCTAATTTGTTATCATCACTTATTGCATTGGCAGCTAGTTTTTTTATCTGCTTTACATGTCCAGAATGGCGAAACTGCTTTTCTGTTTTACTAATTTCCCCTTGAGTTATAGGCGGCAAATTTGGAAATTTTTCATGAAATAAGCGAGCAACTTCCATTTGTGTCCGTGTTTTATCTCCATAACCAATCATCTGTAGAATTGCTATTTTGTGCATTTCTGTTAAATAAACCATTTTTCTAATATTCAGTTAACGAAATTCAAACGACTTTATCACTGACAACTACTGTCATGCAGACAGTAAGGTCAGGAGTTTTAATCAAAAGTAAACAAAACTATTTATACTTTTTTTTAAATTTCATATCAGTAAAAAGAAACGCTGAAATGCAATAAATCTGAAAACACTTAATATTTCCGAAACAGTTGAAGATAGATATAGGATATTGTACATGAAAAATATGTCTAAAATTTTCTGAAGAGTCCAAAAATTGAATAATATACAGGGTTTTGAATTTAAAATAAGAAAGTAAGTATTGGCCACTGTTACATGACACACCCTGTATAAAAAAATGTATTAAAAAAAATGCGCAACTAGAAATACCAATCGACGTGTCCGAGCGTTTTCTCGGACACACCCCCACGTATTTATTATCGAATTCATTCCATTTGGCTGATACACACTCTATATTTAACTTGACAAAACGCCCTGGACGCATTATAATGTAAAAAAGGGAGAGAGATAGAAGCATATCGGTGTTAATGTATCGTGTCTCAAAACAATATTTTTCTTGACAGTAAACTTTTTTAAATTTTAAGGACTGAATGCCGTCGAAACGTACGTTCCTTGGAACCTCCACGAACCTCAACAAGGTCATTTTGACTTTGGAGATGGCGGATCGGACATGGAAAGTTTCCTAAACATCACAGAATTTTTGCAAACGGCCCAAGAAGAAGACCTCTTGGCAATTGTAAGGCCTGGACCATATATTTGTTCTGAATTTGAATTTGGAGGCTTCCCCAGTTGGTTATTGAGGAATAAGGATATAAGGTTTAGGACATCTGATAGAACATATATGAAGTTTGTTACAAGGTAATTTTTTTTTTATAATCGTACGCAAATTGCTTCGTATTCTTCCGAACGGGAGCACAATACTTGGCAGGAAGGTAAAATCAAAACACCGCTGGCTTGGGCACAATAATCAATAAAACAATTAGTGTATGCATTAGTTCAATGAGGTATATGATTTTTTTCAGCAATTTTTTAGGTATTTCAACATCCTCTTGCCAATTCTAGCAGCTTTACAATTCACAAAAGGAGGACCGATAATGGCGTTTCAAGTGGAAAATGAGTATGGCAGTACCGAACAGACTGGAAAATTCACTCCGGATAGATTATATCTTAGGTAAGAGTATTGTTCTAACGTGGAGTGAAGTAGAATAGCAAAGCACTTTACAAATCACCATCACTCACTACGCAGCTGTGTCATTCGCCATTAGTATTGTAGATTCGAACCGACTAAAAAATTTAAAAGCTTTGGATTTGAAAATTTGCCTTCGTAGCCCCTATTGTTAAGTGGGTTTGAATAGCTGACTAACTGATCTACCAGGTAGCTTGTACATACTGAATTTCCTACCCTTCTTCGTTTGGTACTATTTTGACGCAAAACTTTCAAGTGTAGGATAAATGATGACAGAAAGTATCTTTTTTCATATAAAATTGTGGATAGAAAGCTGTGCCAGTTTTTTTCTTAGGAATTCTGAAAAGAATATTTCCGCATCATTCCACTATTTGATTTAAATAGGTACCTAGATCTATATTCTGTGAAATAGGCTTATTGATGGACGTTATTATGTTTTGCTTTATTAAGGAATTTCAGGATCAGAAAATTGTTAAAAAATTAATTGCTTTTTGAAGAAAGGTTAATAGGAATTCATGAAGTAATTTTACAAGCTGCTGGTTTTGCGATATACTACTTCCTATAAGGCATTATTATTTGATGATATCAGAACATGACACAATTTCTATTAAAATTTACAATATTATTATATCGAAATATGATACACTGCTTCTCTCAATGTAGATACCATTATTCTAATTTATCAGAACATGATATAATTTCTATTAAAATTATGAATTACTAATACTGCAATATATCAGAGTATGATATACAGCTTCCTACAATGTATTATTATTTCATTATATATCAGAACATGATATAATTAAATTAGGAATTACTGCAATCTTTCGAAATATGATATATTATAACATCCTGAATTTGAACCCATTGATAATATGTTCCATTAATAAGAATCGTCCTAGAGTTTCACAAACATTTCCTAGAAACAATTAAGAAGACGCCGCCGCGGAAGCAGGAAGTTTTGAAAAAATAAGATCATAGTTTAGAAGATAATATAGTGCCCGCGAAAATAATTAAAGAGAATAATTGTGGCATATCGGACAAGTGTGTAACTGTCTTTTATATTGGAATACACAGTGATTCAAGCACAAGGGATACTCTGGGGTGGGTCCTTGTTAGGACTCTACGGGCTGCCATAACCCAAGCAATCCCGATACAGCGGTAAGATGTACTAAAAGCCTTTTAACAAAAACACAGCGGCCATCAATACACCGTAGCGCAATCCCAGCGGAAATAACTCCAATTTAAAAGACAGTCACACTGGTAATATCGAAAGGTAGACAACTAAATAAACCACGAACTGCATCACAATCCAGTATAGGGAACGTTAGTTGCGTTGGTTAATTTAGTTGCCTACTTTTGGATTATTACCAGTGTGACTGCCTTTTAAATTAGAGTTAATTCCGCTGGGATGGCGCTACGGTGTATTGATGGCCGCTTTGATTTTGCAAAAAGGCTTTTAATACATCGTACCGCTGTGTCTGGATTGCTTGGGTTATGGCTGCATGTAGAGTCCTAACAAGGACGAAACGGCCGTCGTGGTCTGCCCGCCCCAGGGTATCCATTGTGCTTGGATTTCTGTGTATTCCAATATTAAAAACAGTTACACACTGGTCCGATATGCCACAATATTTGCTTTTAATAAATTTTTATTTAAATGAATCAGGATATAATTCAATATCCAGTTTTTAGATTAAGAGCAAATGGACAGCTATTAATTATAACAATGATTAATGTGTAATATAATAAACAGTGGCTATCTGGTGTCGAAAAATTGCCTATTCGTAGCTAAATTTAACCGTGATAAAGTATTATTTGAGAGATTGAGTGCTGCGCCTCGATCTCCCAATTAAATTTATTTATTCTTTAAGGAAACTACGACAACTTTTCTTAAACCACGAAATAACGGAACTGCTAGTCACAAGTGATAGTCCGTCATCCCACGGGAGTATTGGTACGATACCCGGTCTTTTTTTACAAACTGCGAACTTTGCAAATAATCCCGAACTGGAATTCATGGCATTAAAATTACTACAGCCCAACAGGCCAATCATGGCCATGGAATTTTGGACAGGTAAATATTTGCTGTAGAAAAGAAATTATTTTCACTGAGAGAAGATTTTTGCTGTCCTTATAAAAATCTTTATCCCTTTTAAGAAAAAATGTACTGAAATAGGGGACAAAAGAAAAATTACCTGAGACAGTAAAATTCATTTGGCTGCAATTTATTTGCTGGCGTATTAAAGTCACTTTATAAAAAATGATCACGTGTAACCCAAACAAACGAAATTCTGCGTTTACAAAGTTACTTACTATCGGTTATAATGAGACTTTGCCAGAACAGCAAAGATACTTTCCTCCACCTTCCACGTCATTTTCATTAAAAAGAAGTTTCTTTATTACACTTTTCTGCCATAAAAAGAATTTTTACGTCCTATAAAGCATCTTGCTTTTTATATCAAAGGTGCTTGCTGGAGCAGCATTCCTTCTCTCTACTTACAGCACCGAGAAAAATCCTTTAATTCCTTATAAGAATTCACATTTTAGACAACTGTCTAATATTATATGTGATAGCAACGCGCTTTTCTACTGTAAGACAACGAAAATTTCTAGACCGTTGTGTAGTGACAAAATCAAGGTAATTTAGCCAATAGGAAATAGGAGTTAATGCTACGATAACGATAGAACGGTTTATAACTATTATTGCTCTGAATACTCAGAGGAATTATCAAGTTCTTTTGGGGGTGTAATGATCTGCTTTTACATACTATATTAGTTCCGACTAGCAATTGTAATGAAACTTGACATGAATCATAATAATATTTGCTTGCTACGGTTAATAAAGCATATACTTACCTCTAAAAATCAGTACTTCCCAAAAATGTACATAGCTAGTGTGATATTGTTCTTGTCGTTTAACATTGCATATTATTATCTATTATGCAACATGGTTTGCTGAGATGGTAAAATTTGTTCATAGAATATACAGTCCAATACTAATGATGGGTTGTGCGAAATGGCTTTATCTGACATGCAAAGTTTAAAAAAACTTAAATACAAAGTAAAAATAAATTCATTGAAACAGGTACGATCAATAAAATTCCAATCCAGACAGCACAGCTAGAAGACAACGAAGAATGATGTAACATGCGCAACAAATACGTTAAAACTAATACTACGGCGCGCAGCGATTGCCGATCGCTACGAACCCCCACTAACGTCTTGTGGATTATAGGTTCTAACAGATACAGTTCGTATTTGGGAACGCTGTTCTGCTTTCTTAATTGTAGAGAAAGCGCTTTACTGGGAACAAAAGGCGTCACATTGAGAAGATACAATTTATTTCTTAACAAAGTTTCTGTATTAAAAGTAGTTCATTATATAACAAGACTGTGCTGCTAATGGAACTGGAATTGATATAACACTAAAGCGGGTTTGATACACTAGCAATTTATTTAATATGGGTTAATACAAAATAAGCTATCAATACAAACTATGTCTTAGCAAACCTGTTGTATTAGATCATTTTCCTTAGTGTAGTAAAGGTTATTGGAAGGTACAAAGATTCAGTAATAAATTTAAATTAATTAATAATTATTTAAGGTTGGTTTGACCACTGGTCGGAAGTTCACCATTTAAGAAACAATTTTGAATTTTACGATGTTTTCGAGAGGATTCTGCGGTACCCCGCATCGGTTAATATGTATATGTTTCATGGTGGTACCAATTTTGGCTTTTTAAATGGCGCCAATTTGGCAAACGACAAAACTGATAATTCTGGGTAAGTAGACAAACAGAATTAGTTATAAATCTATTAAAACCATAAGGTTTGGGATTTAGAAATGGTCCATTTCAACCCAAGAGATGACAGTGTCTCCAATTTCGACATATTCGGGATATTCAATACGTCTAAGGGAAATTTCAAAAATTAAGTACATTATACATGTATATATAATATAAACGTGCATAACGTAGCACAACGTTTTAGTTAGTTAGTATCTCTAACCGTTTTCAAAATTATAATTCTAAGGCTACTGTCTTAAATACTTTCCATGTGCAATGAAGCTTGATGTGCCTACGTGCTTGTTGGAGTGTGAAGTTTCAGCTGTTGGTTTTAGACAAGAAGGGGCTTCCAGATATTGGGGATATCTATACTTGGTTTACTAAATATATGGGTATTTTGATTCGTGAAAGCTGCTTCTTTGAATTTTCGTTTTCTCCAGTGCTGTTCCGTGTCCAAAACCTTGGCTTCTGACCACTGTATATTATGTAAGTTGGTCCATATAGATGTTCCGCTATACCTGACCTCGAAGTTTCACCTCTTTGAGTATGTTTCAGATGTTCTTTGACTCGTACGGGAATTTTTTGTTTCTCCAATGTACGATTCGCCACACTCGCAAGGAATTTGATACATATGTGACAGGATTGATCTGGTATATCACTAATTACTAGTTAATTACAAATGCGGTAGCGTTCTGACTATAATATAGGGTAGAGTGGGGCAACTTCGACAGGCGGGGCAAGTTCGTCAATGAGCCTGGCTCTGATTTCTTAGCCTTGGGAAATACCCCACCAAGCTCGACTGGCGCGCCGAATGAACGGTCAGTTGTGCTCTAACTTTCAACGAGGTGGTTGCAACATTTGGGCGCAAAACGTAAAAAGCGACGTATTTACAATATCGATCTAAGAAATGACTAGTATTATTGTCAAGTTTTTGATCAGATAGGGCAGTGTGCTTTATATGTTAATTTTTACCCTGTAACTTTATCAATTTCTTTTGACAGTACGACTTAGTAGGCGGTAAGTGTGACACCTATATAATATTGTGTAACATTTTTTTATATTCCGCACAGGTGGGGCAACTTTGTCAAATGTCTAGTGGGGCAAATTCGACGCTGTCGAACTTGCCCCACTTGCGTTAAGTTTTAATATTTTGTTTTCAGGTTGTAAATATGGTACAAAATTATAAAAAAAAAGGTAATCTACTATGAAGAAAAGCAGCTGCAAAGTGCTGTAGCAGAAGCAAAAAAGGGCGAAATAAATCTTAGTGCAATTGCAAGAAAATTCGGCGTTCCACGAAATACAATTCGCTTTTGGTTGGACGAAGAAGACGTGCCAGACGAACACCAAAAAGGACGATACAAACCGGTTTTCAGAAATTAAATTTAAATTTTCGTTAAAATTTCTGTCCAACTTCTGTCCAACTTGCCCCACGGATGGGGGCAAGTTCGCCAATTAACATTAAAATATTAAAATAATTTTTTTTGTATTTTTTTTTCTTTTTCCTTTATGTGCCTACAGTAATTTGATTCCGAAATGTTTGTTCTATGCTCAAGTAACGCTTTATTTATTTTTTTCAAAAGCAATTATTTTTGAAGCCCTAAAAAAGCTTAACATGTCGAAGCTGGCCCCACTCTCCCCTACATTATTCATTATCAATGGTAGCGTTTCTGACTGAGAATACCAGACCGGTCCCTACACATAAGTTTAGAATTAGGAGTATAAATAACTAAGACAATTTTATAGAAAGAGCACTCTTGGAGATGTTGGAGTTTTCCAGGATAACGTCGATGTCGTTTTGTTCTGTTAGTTGTACTTATCTACTGTTAATACCAAACGACTTACCAATGTCGACCAAATAGCAATATCCAGGTGAAGATGTTAACAATAACGACGCAGCGACGCGTCTTTATGGCGCGGAAGCGAACCGTTCAACCTTTGTTAATGAAACCCTTTATATTGATTGTTATAATAAAACAACACCCAGTTTTAACAACAATTATAAAGAAAGGTAGAAAGGAAAGTTACTGAACAAGAAAAAAAATACTTTAAAACTAATACAAAATATGTATTGCTAACTAATAAAGAGAGATTGTTCTATTTAAATGCGTTTACTGTACGATTCCGAAAATTACCCATTTAATATTTAAAACCCTGTGAACAGATAAAATTACTATTTTTAAATCAATACAACCCTGTAATTTAATCAACCAAAGATTAATTTATGATAATCCCCAAAAACTTAAAAGTCTTATAAAAACGCTAAAACCCTGAACAACAATGGGCCTTTTCACTATTCTTAAATTTGATACATTTGGTATTTGAATTGTTTAGTCGGTGCTATAATAAGTGTTTTTCATCAATAAAACTATTGCTAGGTCATAACATTAATTTATTTCAGCACAGTAAGAACCGGGTAAAATTCAACCAATTTGAAAATCTCAAAACAGGCGCGACTCATGACGTAGATATGTTTAAAGCTTGCTAGAGCGCATGAGTTTAACCTCGCACACGCGTAAATGCTGATCTGTCGAACTGCCATCGGCAAATTAAGCCGCTGTTGCCATATGTAGAAAGTTTTATAATCTTAATAATATACTTTCTTCTTAGAACTTTATTTGGATACTTTAAATAAATATAAACATAATACTGGTAAAATAATTCATTCCGCAGCTATTGAATGGAAAACTGGTATATTATAATTACTAATAATTGCTAGTCAATTACCATTACACTGGTATTATAAACTATAATAAATGATTTTTGAGAGTATCGGCAACACTGTCAAGCTGCTGATTTTGTGAATTCTTGATATTTTAAGCCAGCGACTCGGCTATTCCTATCATTCCTCTGTGCATCAATCTTCCGGCGCGATGACGTAGGTATGTTTAAGTCCGTGTTTTTATTCAAGGAGTTTTTTTATTTATTTATTTTCTCAGTTATGGCTTAAAAGTATAGAAAAGTAAAAACACAGAAAATTTTATTTTTTGTTCCTTTATACACTACTACCAAAATCAAAATTTAGTGAAAAGGCCCATTATACTTAGACCCGTAATTTAACTTTACACTTCTAAGAAACAAAGGATTTACTACACAAGAGGTATATTTCAAAGAGAGAAATGTGTCCGAAAATAGGTACTCTTAAAACCCGCACACCCAAATATAGCATCTTTGGTACTTGGTCAACCGAACCGGAAAATAGAAACTTAGGAACTGCTAAACCGAAACCGTTAAGAGAACTTTAGGGACTGAATTGTGAATCTCCCTGAATTAAGCATCTTACTTTTAAACACAACCCCTTAAATTATGCTATTTCAAATATTTAGATATTTCAACCTATAGAACGTACTAAAATCAGTATCATCCCTCGGTACCAAGTCTTACGAGGTAAACAGTTTATTCTATCCAACCAATCAGAAGTCATTTCTCTCTAAAACTCTGCCTTAGACCATAAAACAGGGTCGTCCCAATATATGATTGTAGACATTGCCGCTAGGTGACTCTAGTTATACCCTCTCGATATTTAATTAAAATTTTTTCTCTCTTTGTGGACATTTCAACTTAAAAATCATATCTATAGATAAACAATACATAGCATATTTATAAAATAACCGTAAAAACGGTCTTACAAATAACATTCCTAAATAACCTTAAATTTAAAGTACAGCAATCAGATTTACTTAAAAAAAAACCTTTTAAGCTGAACCAGGGAAAAGAAAGAATAAATCTGATCCGACTTTCACATACATAAAACGGTCAACATACAAATCCATGTTCTACCTATATTTTCCATTTTTTTTTTAATAATATATGGTTCATTTTATCTCATTATAATGGACCGACCACCAACGAAGATCCCCTTATTTATTATTCCCATCTGTTTTAGATTTTAGGATACAGAAAAATAAACTTTACGACTTAACAAATATTTAGGATAACTTGGGCAATTTATTTGTTTAAGAAAAACCGTTGGTTTAGAATAGTTGGCTAAATTTGGATTTATTATCATATTTATTCTTGGAATAAAAGCTTTTAGAGCCCTTCTTTGAATTTTAAAAGGAAACATATTGTTTTGACTCGTGAGAACGCACTTTAATAAAAATAATTTAAAATGAAAAGATAGATTTTTGCGTTCTATAACAGATACAATTTTTTGTGTTTTCATTACGGGGGAGTTTTACTTTTGTAAGAAAGCTTCTTTAAAGCGTATTTCCGGATTTGAAGGCTGTTTTGATATTATAGTTTTTGGCTATCCTTATAATCTTTTCAGAGATTACCTTGACATAATATTATTTTATAATTTAGTTTACACTTGAAAACGGGTATAGATACTAACTAACCGAAACGTTGTGTTAAGTAACAAAATAGAGACAATGGAAGTCCGACAAGGCAATTTTTTTTTTATTAGTAGGTACAGATGAAAAAGTAATTCTTTATAAATACGTCTGCTTGTGCTGAAACTATAATCTCTTCTTTGTATTGTAAAAAAATACCAGCAATGCCAACAAAAAGCTGTGAAGAGACAAATAATAATAATATTAATACCCATAATAAGGTACAACTACTATTTGTATACTACGCAGAAGAGAAGTTTTGAATTCTGATACGCACTCATATTATTTTAAAGGTTTCAACCAGACACAACGTCCTATGACTATGACGCCCCATTATCGGAAAGTGGAGATTACACAATAAAATATGTAATGGTAAAACAGTTATTGGCAAGATACAATCCAATCGCCACAAGGTTACCTCGAACACCCAGTATTACTGTCAAGGTTGCTTACGCTCCAGTGGAAATTGAAAGTCAGTTATTATTAAATGAAGTTTTGGATCAAGTAAATTTTAGGTAAGGTAGGTTAATGTTGGCCAATACTCAGTAGCTTCGTAGCTAGTCTGGTGCTGGTAACTGACCTATTTTTGCACTTGCGTACATTCTGTTCCACCCCGTGCAGGCACCCGGTCAGTGGTGCAACAAGCACCCCCGCAGACCCCGCACCGCAGAGGGCCCATCCGGCCGGGGGCCCACACTGACGGCCCCTTCAAAACTTGCTGCCAGCTTTGCTTTTCAGAGGTTTTTTATTTCATAAATAATTTTATTTTTTCATATCCCGAGAACTGGAAGAAAAAGTGAAGAAAAATTATTATACGTACGTGAAAGCGCTTAATTTACAAACGATTTAGCATAAAGACTTGTCCATTGACTTTTCTAGTCAAATTTTAAGCCTCAGAAAGGGACTTAAAGATAGTATTTCAAAATGAAAAACAGTGTATGAACTTGGGGCTCATTTATTAATAAAAAATCAGTGTGTTTCTTGAAATTTTCCCGATGTATCTAGTGCAGTGATGTTATTTCTAACTTTACCAGTTAGTGTGGCATCAGCGGAACGATCTTTTTCCAAACTTAAAATGGTAAAAACCTATTTACGTAACACCATGGGACAACAACGCCTTTCGGATTTATCCTTAATCAGTATCGAACACGTGTTTGTTAAAACATTAAATATTAACGAAATTATAAACAGTTTTGCAAAAAAAAAACACTACTCTCAACGATCTGATTGTTTTGTATAATACCCTGTATAGCACTTAGTGACATAATGTTTGTGCAGACTTGTTGAGTGTTCATGTGTTTTACTGTTTTCTCTCTTTTGGATTCTATGAGGCTCGATCACTGCTACCCCCGTTACTACCATACATGGTAAGCAACATTATAAGTGGTGTTTTAAAATTTGGATTTTGCATCATGTTTGCTGGAATATTACGTATAATCTTAACATAGTATAAAACAAAGTCGCTGTCGCTGTCTGTCCGTCCCCTACCAGCTGTATACAGTGATGGTCTAAAAGATGGAACAAATTCATTTAAAAATCAGGTATTCATTTTTTGAAAAAACGCTCGGACACGTCGATTATAATTCTTTCTTCCGGATTTTTTGCCTCAAAAAGAAATTATACCGGGTGTGTCAAAAAGTAGATGTAGCAAAAATTTTTGTTTTTTAAATAGAACCCCCCTATTTTTACTTATTACCCTAATTCTACGTCAAATTCTGCTCATAATTCATGTAGCATACTCTATCCTTATCTCTAACGGTTTTAGAGAAAAATTACATCATAAAAAAAAAATTCTTTAAAAAAAGGTTAAAAAATTAGTTTATTAAGTGTTGAAAATGCAAACCATTAACTTCTTGACAATATGCTAATCTACTTAAAAACCCTTCTAAAACATTATTTACAGTATTTTCATTAATTTGCCTAATTTCATATCTAATTTTAAATTTTAAGTCTTCCAAATTTTGTGGTTTATCCTTATACACTTTTGATTTCAAATAACCCCAAAGAAAGAAATCCATGGGTGTAAGATCGGGAGATCTTGCAGGCCATTCTATGGGTCCTCTTCTACCTATCCATCGTTCGGGAAATACAGTATTCAAATACTCTCGTACTTGTCGAGCAAAATGAGGCGGAGCACCATCCTGCTGAAACCAAATAGACGCTTCTAGTAGATGAGGCTGATTCGGATTTGGAAAATCCGCTGCTTGTGTGGGAATTAATTAATTTTGAAGAAATTGTAAACACCGGTATCCTGTAAGATTTCCATCGAAGAAAAAGGTCCAATAATTCTATAATTTAATATCCCTACCCAAACATTTAAGTAGAGATAATAGCCGGATTCTCCCGCTCCCTGTTGACCTTGACCGCACAGGTGTGCAGGTGTTAATTTGACCTTGAGAGCACAGGTATGCAGGTGTTCATTTGACCTTGACCATACACGTGGGTGAGCGTATTTTTATGGTATGCAGGTGTTCATTCGACCTTGAAGGATGCAACTGCTCTTTGTTAATTTGACCTTGACCACACACCTGGACGAGGGTATTTTTATGGTATGCAGGTGTCTTTTATGTGACTCATTTGACCTTGAAGGATGCAACTGCTCTTTGATGGTACTACCTTGGCGTGGACAAGGGTATTTTTATGGTATGCAGGTGTCTTTTATGGTGTAACGCAACAGTGTCATAAATAAAAGGACACCTGCATACCATAAAAATACGCTCGCCCACGTGCATTATGGACAAGGCAACACCATCAAAGAGCAGATCCATCCTTCAAGGTCAAATGAGTCACATAAAAGACACCTGCATACCATAAAAAAATACCCTCGTTCACGTCAAGGTAGCACCATCAAAGAGCAGCTTCATCCTTCAACGTCGAATGAACACCTGCATACCATAAAAATACGCTCACCCACGTGTATGGTCAAGGTCAAATGAACACCTGCATACCTGTGTTCTCAAGGTCAAATTAACACCTGCATACCTGTGCGGTCAAGGTCCACAGGGAGCGGGAGAATCCGGCTATTATCTCTACTAACAAGTTACAAACTTCTTCTTGACTTCTTGTTTTGTCTCCACATCCAATTAAAATTAAAATTTCGATTCTTTGTGTTTCATTTAAATGCACCATGATCACCGTTTTTTAAAATTATACCTAAAGTAATTTTTGATTGACACATGATTTGCTATCGTAGTAACAATTCATTTAAATTTATCCGTTTACCTTTAAGTAGGTACATGTACCTTTTTTTTAAGAATTTTTTTTATGATGTAATTTTTCTCTAAAACCGTTAGAAATTTTTGCTACATCTACTTTTTGACACACCCGGTATCATTTCTTTTTGAGGCAAAAAATCCGGAAGAAAGAATTATAATCGACGTGTCCGAGCGTTTTTTCAAAAAATGAATACCTGATTTTTAAATGAATTTGTTCCATATTTTAGCCCATCACTGTATGCTTAAATCTGTAAAACTACGCAACGGATTTTGAAGCGGTTTTTTTTAATAGATAGAGTGATTCAAGGGGAAGGTTTTTATGTATAATAGCGACCCGCCCCGGCTTCGCACGGGTGCAATTTCAGAAAGTGGCATGCCGGGTACTAATATGACGGGTTTGTTCGGGTTTGTATTTATACCAGCGGGTTGCAACGCATGCCGGATACACGCTAGTGACTTAATAACTCCCTATGTTATGTCTACCATTCTACCTAAGATTATAAAATAAATTCGAATTGTTTGCTGTTTTAATAGTAAGTACTTAGCACATAATGTGGGTTTAACCCTAATTAAAATATTACGATTAACGAATTCAAAAATTCATAAACCTATATTATGTAGAATAATTATTAGTTATTAGTTAAAATAAGCTAATTGTTATCGGTAATTTAATAATCAAAGTCGCCTATATAGGCAAGCCTATCTATACCTACTTCTAATTTTTGTCGCCAGTCTCTTTGGTAAGAAACACTATAGAGAGTTACGGGTTTGACTGAAGTTTAGAGCTTTTAATTCTCTATTATTTTTTCTAAAAATAATTGTATCATTCTATTTCATTTTTTTAAAGCACTTTATTTGTTTATATTTTAAAAAACTCCGTCTAGCGTGAATAGTAAGCTTTACACACGAATCAACCAAAGGTCAATGAATAGAGGAAGAAGAACTCTACCGAATAAGACTAAATTTGTTAAAAACCATTCAGCCCAAACGAAGTTACCAATTTTTATGCACAGCAAATTTCGATATTCGCCCACCATTTTGTTTTAGAAGATAGAGCAAAATGTTTTTAACAAAAAAGATTCGGGTTGCCCTTCTATTTGACCATGCCCATTATGTCCCATAGCGGACATCTCGCGAACTTGAAAATAATTTCCAACGATTTCTCTTGGCAGTATTTACTAACAACATTTTTTTCCTACAGCTGTACTGTTAGCGGTCCTCCGACCCGTTATAAGCAAGAAAATATTTATATAATATATTACATACGTATTTTCATAATTATTATTTTCAGTTTCTATGGGGAAAACGTAATGCCTATGGAATTCTTACCAATAAACAATTTATCAGGACAAAGCTATGGCTATATTGTGTATAGAAAAAAGTATCTTGGTGAGTTTCAAATACAAAATGTAGAGCTGCACTATTCTGATTCCAACTTGAAATGTAAATACCCGTGTCAAATCATTTTTCCAAAAAAAGAACAGTACCGTCACGTGGGGTGAATTATTATGGAACAATTATTGTTAGCTTTTTTGATTAATATGTAAATTACAAGAAAAGTACACCTAGTTTTGCGCCAAAAAAAAAATTATTTGCATTATGCCGAATGAAGACCTCCAGGCGTAAAACAAACTTCAAAAATTGTTTTTTTTTGCTAGAAAATAAATAATAACCTCATTATCAAAGTTATGCTCAAATTGGGGTGACTTTGATAGGCACTGTTTTTTTGCATTACAACGAATACCATTTGGATCTAATAGTTATCAATGTAACACTTTTTCCCTCACTCTTAATATATTTTTTTTATCAATTTTATGTGCGCTTGGGGCGACTTTGAAAATCCATAAGTTTACAGAGATTATCAAAGTCACCCCTTATCACTCAGCATAAGAATTAAATTTTAATAAACTATCCTCGCAAAAGTGAAAATTAGACTTAGTTAGGATGTCAAAAGAAAACTTTATTTCATATATAAATTACAGAACTTAAATTAACACATTTTAACACAAATTTAACGTTCAAAAACATCAACAGATAAAATTACTATCAATCTCACCCCGAAAGTGTTATCAAAGTGACCCCGCATCACTATAGTTTTCAACCAAGCATATTTGGCGCCGAATTTTACATGAAATGAGGTTAAGTAGAAACCCTCATCGTAAATAACCGATTTTTTTAATAAAATTGCTAAAAACTGATGAAATAACTTATAATTTTAGACAGTGTCAATTTAACGCTAATTTGCAGTATTATTATAGAATATTTCCAAAAATATTATAACAAACACATACCAACATGCTAACAGGACACAACAATGGCGAAACTTCACTCTTTCGACTGAGCATGGCGCGGATATCCGCGGATTATAATTGCGGGATATTTAAATTTATTTAACAAAATATTACCTGTTATCAAAGTCTCCCCATAAAATCGATTTCACCCCATTTGACGGTACCAAATTTACTGAATTTATTCCAAGTTACAAACGCACACTGTAAACATTTATTGTCGGTTCTAAGTGCGGAAATTTGAATAAATAATAATAGAAAATGTGAAGTGCTGCCCTGACCAATTACTAGAAATAACATATGACAAGAATGTCCAGTACCTTCATAAATAAAGGGCGGATTATATGCACTTAGGTTCAGCCAAAATATGTGCATATATATGCCTTGTTTGTCTTTAAAATATGCAGTTATTTGCATTTTCTAACCAAATATACATACTGGTATGCAATATTTCTTAATTTATTATAGTAAAATGCGGTAAAAAAACACATTGGGTTCTAAAAAATATGTTTATTTTTAAAAAAAATGCAAAAAAAACAAAGAAAAGTAAAAGTTAACAATTTTTTAACCTAAAATTGGATAAAAGGCATTTATTATTAAATATTTATTAAAATTTTCAATTAAAAATTTAAAAAGATTGTCTTCTATTAGTAAAAATATGTTTATACAAAGAGAAGCTTCTTTCAACATCTACTGATGCAATCGGACAATACTGCAACTTAGGTAACAAAATAGAAGGCCAAGATACAACTTCGTTGGATGGTTTGGTTTACCCTCATAAATGCTTTTTACTGCAGTTAAGAATTTAAATCCTTTATTCTTTTTTACTGTTACATCCAATTTGTTCCTTACTTGACATCTCACTTTACCGGAAATGTTGTTACATTTAGCGGAAAAAGTTTCAACAATACTAATTGAGTCTCTTAAACTTAAATTTCTACTCTCCAACGAGGATATTAGGTCTGGTATAAAACTGAAATTAACCTTAATAAATATCTTTAGCTTCATTTGCACTTTTTAACAACTTTTTACTTTGCATAACACACTGCGATCGTCATCTAAATCCAAAATGAGTTCTTTAATGCCTCGAAACGCTCTGCGTAGAATATTGCGGCCTTAATCCATGCTCCCCACCGGATTATTACAGGTTCTAAAGATAAACTAACTCCTGGTAATCTTTCCCTATACAACTGCACTCTTAGAGGTGCTTTTAGCAACACTTTTTTTACAATTGAAATTAATTTATTTACCAAACGTTTATTTACCAGAAATATATATTACAAATCGATATAAATACAGTTTATTAAGCAGGTAATAATAACGCAATTATTAGTGACAATAAACAACCCATAACAATATACCTGAAAACCCCGGAAACTGGACATTAAACCTTTAACGTTTTAAATTTTTTGATAATGCCGAAAACATAAAAATATGCTCTTAAAATAATAATTTATGAAAAATATGCATTTTATTATAAAATTGACAAAATATGCAAAAAATGAATATATTCCGCCCTTTATTCATAAATATTACAATTAATAAACAGTTTAGTATTTTTATTTTATTTCTAGATATACCTATGAACTCAATATTAACCATTGGGGGAAGAATATGTGACACAGCAACCGTTTTAATGAATGATGCCCTCATATCAAAACCGTTGGAAAATGTAAATGACTTGAATGGTTTCGGATTTTGGAAGCAAACAAATTCTAAGTTGGGACTAGGTAAAGTCTAATTGAATAGGGGAGAGTCTCCTAGTACCGGACACCTTAGCTTTTTGAAGGTGGCCACTTTTCGAAAAATGGTCACCCAGTACCGGAAGCAAAAAAACTAAATAGAATTCCTTTTAACATGCCATGCTTCATAACCATAGACATTTATCTTTAGATAAGCAAACAATAATCACGAAAGTGACAAATTTATGGCCCTGCGCATGTAAACAAAACCACACAGGAATCAGCTCAGCCCAGCGGAATTAACTCCAATATAAAAGGCAGTCACACTGCTAATATCGAAAGGTAGACAACTAACTTTCTTTTAATTATTTTCGCGGACACTATAATCTTCTAAACATTTTTATGGCTCAAAACTTAAACGGATTGCGCGCATTCTAGTGGGTGCCAGCGTTGATCGGTTTTCTGGTCTGCAAAATGGCAGATGTTTTCGGTAAAAACGCAAATAGCGTTCCCTATACTGGATTGTAATGCACTTTGTGGTTTATTTAGTTGTCTACCTTTGGATATTACCAGTGTAACTGCCTTATTTATTTTATATTGGAGTTAATTCCGCTGGGATGGCGCTACGGTGTATTGATGGCCGCTTTGATTTTGCAAAGAAAGCTTTTAGTACATTTTCATAGGCGTAGTTAGACGGTCAACACTGGGAGTGTTGAAGTCCAGTGGCGGCTCGTGACATGTTAACGTGGGGGTGCACAGAAAGGCAAAAAAAATTTCAAGACCACGCCCAAATTTGGTCAATATAATTTTTAGTAAATATTTTAATGTGATGTTAATAGCAGGTTTAGGTCTTTCAATGTTCTTGACAATCACTTTCTCCTCCAACGGTAACTTGCTAAAAGATTTTTTTTTAAATTCCACGTTGTATTTTATATCCGACGACGCACTCATTGTTTTTTCGTGTTTATTTAACTTTAAACTTTAACTGAATTCAATAAAACCATATTAAACCTTAATAAACAAAAAAAAAATAGTCAAAGTACCGGCAAAAAATTTTCGCGAATTTGAACGACTACGACTGGTTAAATTTAAATTATCAAATTAATGCAGAATTGCAGAACATGATATACACAAGCTATTATGCCGCTCTCGTATTTTACGAGATTTTTATGATCATAGACCCGCTCTGACAAGTAAACTGGGCGTGAACTACACGGTACACGGAGAGAAATTTTGAACAGAATCCGCAACTAGGTACCTAAATATACTTGAATTTGTACCAGAATTCGAATGCTTGAAATATTAATATGAAAAATTCATTACATACAATGCATATTATAAAAATAGGTTAGTTCTAAAATTAGCTTATGTATTGTAAATTTTTTTTGGGGGTGCTAATTTAGATTTCGGGGGTGCTTAGCACCCCCAAGTACCCCCCTAACTACGCCTATGTAACATTTTACAATCGTTCTTGGAATTGCTTGGATTATGGCACCCGCAGAATCCTAACAAGGACTAAATGGCCGTCGTGGTCTACCCGCCCCAGGGTATCCATTAAATTTGGATCCCTGTGTATTTCAATATAAAAAATAGTTACACACTACTTGTCCGATATGCCACAATATTTTCTTTTAATTATTTTCGCGGACACTATATCATCTTCTAAAGGTTGTAATGTTTTTTTTTTCTAATTATAAAATTATTTAAAAACTTATTTTTTAGTTCTCTAATTATTATCAATAGGTACCTTAGTAGCTACTTTAATTTCCATTTCTATTTTTTCACCCATAAAACTTAACTTTTGTTTGCGCACGAAACAAGCTGTCCGTATCTAAAGGTAAATGTCTATGTTCATAACTTAACATTTCCTTTAATAACTTCTGTCAAATTGACAACAGCATAGAACGCTTTGGAGAGGTAACATAAGTAAAGGACGAGACTACAATCCTATACATATTTCGGCGCCACCTATCGGCAAAGTAAAGAAACTAACTATGTCCGCTACTGAGGGACTCTCCCCTGTGCATATTATAGAAAATCAATTTTAGGATCTCGAGGATACTTCGGAGCTACACTCGACATACTCGTAGAGAACTGGGGTCGAAATGGATTCGGCCATCTAGATCAATATTATCAATATAAAGGTCTATGGAAGGGAGACGTATTTCTTAATAAACAATCAATTTCCTTTTGGAATATAATTCCACTGGAGTTTAAATCGTCATGGATAAAAAGTTTAACAGGTTAAACATTTCCTTACTCTATACGTGCGTTATAATCTCAATATATTTTTCATTTTAGGGTGGCACCCGATAGACAAATACTACACTACAGGACCGTCACTTTTTAAGGCTACCTTGTACATAGACCACCCTCGTGATACCTTTGTAGACATGCGCCATTGGTGCAAGGGTATCGTTATAATAAACAACTTTGTTTTGGGACGATATTCGAAAATAGGCCCCCAGCAAACACTGTACTTACCGGCGCCATTTTTAAAGAAAGGATCTAATGAAATTATAATTTTCGAACACTACATACCTTACAACAAGGTGGAGTTTGTTGATTACCCTGTATATTTCACTAGATTTTCAAAAAGAAATTTTGGTTAATCATTTATCCAAGTAAATTTCAAGGATTAGCTTCTTAAGGTAGAATTTTTAACGTCATTTAATCTATTGCCAACTTATAACTATTTCGCCTTGTTTTTTTTTAGTTTATCAGTTTATTAACTAACATTTAAATAAAATCTATATCGTCGGCACATTATTTAGGTAATATCTGACATATTACAAAAATATCAGTGTACATATGGAAGGATTCGAGTACCTATATAGACACCAAATTCCCGATATAACGAGAAGTATATAATATACTCGAAAAAAGCAAACTAGTGGACGTTTTTCCGTTAATGTGTGGACAT
This sequence comes from Polydrusus pterygomalis, assembly GCA_963969555.1. Taxonomy (NCBI): domain Eukaryota; kingdom Metazoa; phylum Arthropoda; class Insecta; order Coleoptera; family Curculionidae; genus Polydrusus; species Polydrusus pterygomalis. Next base: position 18,817,261 of record OZ018383.1, read on the forward strand.
ATGGATAAGTGTTTACGGTGCAGGTGTATCCTGGAATATTGGTGGAACACTAAACAGTAATACTATATCTTCAGATTTTGGAAAATGTTTTTCTTCCTTCTGCCGCGATAGTTTTTGAAGGAAATAACTTTATATTTCAGCAGGATAACTGCCCTGTGCATAGTGCAAAAAACTGATTAAGACAAAATAGCGTAACATGTCTGCCATGGTGCTCAAGAAGTCCTGATTTAAATCCAATTGAAAATGTTTGGGGATTGATGGTAAAAAAAATGTTCAAAATAAATTTTAAACCACAGAATGAAATAGAGTTATTTGATAAAATAGAAGAAATTTGGGAAGGGCTAACTCCCGATTACACCAGAAGTATTATTTTGTCAATGCCAAGATGATTACGATTCGTGTTAGAATCCAATGGCGCAGCAATTAAATATTAGTATTTTGTTTTTATGTTTGTTAATAAATTTACCCTTTTTGGCTTTATACTTTTGTAGTTTTCCTGGTATTATTTTATAATTTTCTTATTTCGCGGCTGTAATTTAAACACAAAAATATTTAGAAATAATCATTATTACTTATGGTAAAAAATCGTACATACAATAATTTACAGCTATGTATATAGCTGGTGTTCTATCCAGGTAAGCAGCAAGGTGAGAAACCCGTTTTACCCAATTTTGTTGTAATTGAGTTATGTGTGGGTGGAGTGTACGCAGGGACGTATCTAGGAATTTTGGCGCCCCGGGCGAATAGTAGTTCTGCGCCCTACCAGACAATCTTAAAACTAAAAATATACATCTTTAAATTTTAGTTTAAAAAAAATATATTAACAGCAGTGGCGACTCATGATTTGTAAACTTGGGGGTGTACTAAAAGCCCGTTGTAGGCGAAATGCGCCGCAGGCGAAAAATGTTTAAGACCACGCCCAAATTTGGTCAATAATTTTTAGTAAATATTTTAAAAATTTATGATTATACCTAGGTACTTATTTTATTGAAAATTAAATAAGATAAAAAAATAAAAAAGGCCAATTTATTTTTCATTAGTGGGTACATTGTTTAAAAGTAAAGTCACTTCTTCTGTTTTTATGTGCAGCAAACTTATCAATAACAGCTTCATTAAAGTTTGGAATAACTGTAATGTATTATTTCTCAAATATTCCACATTCATAGTCGTTTTGGCATTAAAAATGTTAATTTTTATTAAAATAAGTCTTTACTACCCCAAAATAATAACAAAAATATAAAGGTAAACTCCAAATAATAAATTCATACAGCAATTAACACGCAATGAACTCAACGGCGCACATTTAATTTGTACGAGTTTTCCTATTAGAATCGCGCTTTCCCCCACCACACCTGCTAGTACAAGATACATAGAGAAACAGCAGAAACCCCGCTTACGTAACGCATGTGTGCGACTTATGAATTCCTACGCGCCATAAGGTTGCTCTAGACAACCGGCTTGGTGAGAGCTATTAAGTACACCACGTTTCGTTCGATTGTTTGAGGGTACGTTAAAATAGGAGGGTTCTAACTTATATTACGGTAAGAATATAAAGAAGATAAATTTAAATGAACATTATTTTTTCTTTATGGGGTAATTCTTTATGGAGTATGGGGGTGCACGTGCTCCTGTGCTCCTATGGAGAAACCGCCAGACTTAAACTTAACATTCGTGAAAAGAAAAATTGCTTGTTCGGACTTGTGTGACTTATGTCGTGGCAACTTAGCAAACTCACTTAGCATAGTGACACAATCGAATCGCGGCGCCTTTTCTTCAAATATCGGCGTTGCCACATTTCAAAAGCAATCCAGCCGTAATTGCATTAGTAAATTTTTAAATTCTCGTATTTCTAATGACCATTTTGGCTCCCTGTTAATATGGCGCCCCGGGCGGTCGCCATATTCGCCACCCGCTTGCTACGTCACTGAGTGTACGAATTTATATGTCGTCAACTGTACTTACATATACACAACATAAAAATATTAGAAGACAGTACCGGTCGTTTTTATTTTACAAGTAAGTGTTCACAGACATGAAGATGTGTCATAATATCATAGAATGTCCTTAATAAACAGTAATAAGTTGGCTCGGGGTAAAAGTACGTTTATAAATGAAAGGATTTTTGATCGTCCGCTAACTAGAACTACAAAACCTATCGTTTAAAATATATTTAATGCCATATATTATAACATATATGTACAGAATATAACTCTAACTATTTCCAAGTTCTTTAGTGCCAGTGATTTCCTTATGGTTACTTGTTGTCTTCGATATTCTGAAAATTGAAAAAAAAATATATCGGCTTTCATGAAATAAGGCATATCTACTTATTAAATATTAACTTACTTTTTTCCGAAAATGGTTTTTGAAAGTCGTCCTGAAATGTCAAAAACTAAAATTAGTTTTTTATATAAATATACTTAAGAATGACTAAAGTATTAGGATCCATACGAATGAGAATAGAATTTCGTTTGAAATCAAACAAAATACAAAGTTTAACGAGCAATTTTTATTAAACTTTTTTAAATCTTACTCACTATAATTTTGGTATCCTTTGGTGTAAAATCCTACAAAACTATAACGTCCTTAACATTTAAAAATAAATGCCTTTCGCTACACTACATCATTGTCTATTAGTTTTGGCAAGACATACAAAGATACATACAAAAATGTAATTTAAGAAGTAACTATCCACAGTAAGGTGCATCCCAACGGCAACAGAGACATACAGACACAACCACCTTGAAAAGAAGCCATGAAGTGACATCGGGCAACGCCGCATCAGCTGGGAGTTGCGGATCCACAAGCTATTATTATCACGCACGGCAACGGGCGAGTTTTTATTCTTTCTGATATTTTTTGTGTTTTTTTGGCTCTGTTGCCACTATATTGATATTGAAAAATGTACAAAAAAGTAATAAATAGTCTTGGATAACAAAAACAACTTACCTAATTATTAAATAATAGTAATATTGCGTTGAGAAGCTGTGTTTATTTCACTACGAGTAGATTTATTTGATCGATCAAAAGTAATATTCTATTATACAAATTATTATTTTCTGCGTTTAAATTACAGGATTGACTATTGACTTTTGAGGTCTTAAAATTTAGTAAGCTTAAGGCTTTGTTTAAGATATCTACGCTTGTCTTAAGAAAGTCACCTACTATCTGGGTAACTTCGTTACTTTCACAATGTATGAATTGGTATCGAGAAAATAAGTTTACAAGCTGAAACCACCTGCTTAGTTTCATTTCAAAGGGTAAAGTTCATTTCAAATTATTATAAGCCTATTCATTACCTTTAAAAAAATCTTTACCTTCATATCAATGTCCAGTGAAACCTGATTAACAATATTTATACAGTCATTGGTCAAATCTAAACTTTAAAAATAGTAGGGTGACCAATCCTGTAATTTAAACGCAGAAGATAATAATTTGTATAGGTACCTACTTAATAGAATATTACTTTTGATCGATCACATAAATCTACTCGTAGTGAAACAAAAACAGCTTCTCAGCGCAATATTAGTATTATTTAATAATTAGGTAAGTTATAGTAAACTAATTATTACTTTTTTGTACATTTTTCAATATCAATATAGTGGCAACAGAGCCAAAAAAACACAAAAAATATCAGAAAAATAAAAAGAAAACTCGCCTGTTGCCGCGCGTCATAATGATAGTTTGTGGATCCGCAACTCCCAGCTGATGCGGCGTTGCCCGATGTCACTTCATGGCTTCTTTTCAAGGTGGTTGTGCCACTACTGTTCGCAATGACGATAGACGTCACAGATTTCTGCTGGATGATTACTAAAAATCTTTACCAAACGAAATAAAATTTAAAAAGGCAATGAAGCCAACCGAAATCTCTATTTATTTAAACATTTTTTTATAGTAAAAATCAATTTTACCGCGTCAGTTAAAAATCTTAAATAAAATGACCTTTTTAGTCCACGTTTAGTTTGCAGACAATATCCAAACGGCGTTTAGCAACGCGACCACAGGTCTTAAAAAAAAGTAGTAGTATGCTTATTCCTCTTTAAGACCTGTGACCTCTAGGAAAGGCTGCCTGATCAGGAATTTTTTCCCTGGAAAAAAGTTGACAAACATTTGAAATTATATTAACGCCGACCAAAAACACGAGTCTTGCCGAACCACAGCGAGCCGACGGGCGAGCCAATTAAACTTATTATTTGTGTTTGTTCATTTATTTTGTTGAACAATTTGTTGTTATTTTTGTGATATATAAACTTTTAAAACAATACCACTGTGTTTAGTGCACAACTCTGTTATAGTGAGAAAAGTGAGGCAGATCAGGCAGAGGATGTCTCTTTCAACAGGTAATCAATCTCATTAGGTGCATTTGTTTTATTAAGTTATAGGTGCAGTTTACGGAAAGAGTTTGGAAGAGGAAAAACTTTTTTATTAGTAGGTATAGAAGAAGAAAGAAAATCACTCTTTATAAAAACGTCTGCTTGTGCTGAAACTATAATTTCGAATATCAGATTTGCGATTACTATACAGGGTTCGTCACAAACAACATTTTTAGTTTTTTGGATCTTCTTTTTTCAATTCCTTGATTTATTAAATGAATTTTGCTAGTGTTGAAACTACAATTTCAACTATTAGATTTGCGATTACTAAACAGGGTTCGTCAGCACCAACAATTTTTGATTTTTGGATTTTTTTTCAATTCCTTTTGATAATTGGAAATCATCACTTTGGGAACAAATGGATTGGAAGGTACCTATGGTCCAAATGAGGTGGCACGTAGGAGTCCCGATCTCACAATTATCGACTTTTATTTATGGGGATATCTGAAGCCACATTGTGTATAAAACCAATTTCAATAATAACTTAGATCTCTTGAAAGAAAAAAAACAAGAGTAGTTATTACAAATATCCCAATACAGCAAGTTCGAAACAGTTATCGGGAATTCATATGTCGAGTTGAACTATGCGCTAACTCAGTGGTACCACGTTTGAATAAAAGTTTTATAATTTACGATTCAATGAATTGAAGAAATATGACATTAGATAATAAAAATACTTCAAAAGTAGGCAAATAAAAAATGGTCTTCTTACAACAAAATCGTTACTCGGCCAGATATAATTCGAAGTAAGAAAGCAGCAATACTTAGTTGTTCGTTTTTACGTAAATTTATTTTAAACGAAATTCAAAGAACTAAAAATGTTGTTTCTGACGAACCCTGAATAGTAATCGCTAATGTGATATTTGAAATTGTAGTGTCAACGCTAGCAAAATTCATTTAATAAATCAAGGAAAAAAAAAAAGATTCAAAAACTACAAATGTTGTTTCTGACAAACCCCGTATAGTAATCGCAAATCTGATATTCTTATTCAATATTGTAGTTTGAATACAGGCAGACGTTTTATAAAGAATGACTTTTTCTTCTATACCTACTAATAAAAGAGTTTTTCCTCCTCTAAACTCTATCCGTGGACGCACTGTAGGCATTTTAAAAATTGTTTATGTTAAAGTGATGTCCAGATATAGTTAAATTCACATAAAGTTTTAATGCCAAATGTCAAGACTTGCCATTGTCTAGTTACTTTAGATTTCACCAACTTACTAAATTTCTTATACAGCTGAGATTGGTCAGTGTTTTTTCTTTTTCTTTTCTGGAATTGTTCGGCCAATTATTTTTATTTCTATCTCTTTTTAATCGTATGAAATAATACAAGATAGACATACTTTCTGTGCAGTACAATTATACTAATTAAATTTAGCCATTAGAAATTTATATTTTATGAGTTGCTGCAGTATTTGACAAGTATGACAGAACTGAAATGTCACGGCGTTAAAAGTTTATGTGAATTCAACTATATCATTTGTTTTTTTTTGGCCGGTCAACAAACCCCAATGACATAACCCTGTATTTTCAAAGTTGGCGCACGTCGATCGCAACGAAGTTACAGTCAGTTAAAATAATGCTGCCAACTCAAATTAGTGGATGGTAACCTATAAAAACCAAAACCCCGTTAGTACAGAGATATTATAGTGTACCCAGCGCTTCGCTCAAGTGAGCGATAATTGGTAAAAATCAATTCATATCACAAAAAATAAACTAAGGGTAATTCTTAAATACTATTCTGTTAAATAATAATGTTTTTCTCTTGTCTGTAACAGCTATTAGTACTACCGTTTGACAGCGAAAAATACCCATTCATCCTACCGGTCAATCTTCTAAAGTAATGTGGTAGTCGAGCTTTGGTTGTTCTGAAGAGATTCGGGATAAACAACGTCGGGTACATGATATTTGCCTGCTCCCTTTCTTCATTTGTTATTCGTTTATCGTCGAGGTGAATGAGGCTAGGAATGGCAGCGATCACATAAAACCTGCATTAAAAATGGGGTTTTTAATATGATGAATAGTCTGTTTGAACATAAACGATGCACAGTGTTTTATAGTATACACTGAGAAAATGAAGTTTCCTAAATCGGGCTGGACAAATTTAGCAGCTGTTACTAAATAAACCGCTATATTCGTTAAAATATTGTTTAAAGGTGACATGATGATCTTGTAGTCGTTGCAGTATATATTTTGCTGGGTTTTAGAAATCTTATAGTGCTATTATTACAACATATTTGTTAACTGTTGCTATATTATTATGTCTATACCAGCTAAATAATTTTATAAAGAAATAAACGTAAACGGCTAAGTAACTATTGCTATCTGAATTAGCACTCCTAGCGTTACAATTGTTAATCGTAACCCTAATGCACTTTGGATAGCTCGATCGCGGTTCTACTACAGCAAAACGGCTTATTAAGATTCGTTATTTGGATGTAGGAAAGGGTAAATTCGGTTGAACGTCAGCCAATAAGAAAGCGCTTGCTCTGCCACTCGGACATCAGGAAAATCAAAAGTCCAATCTGTAATCGTATCTTCCGCGAGATGGTTGTGTGACGCGATACGCATTACGCGCATTATTTTTCAGTTCTGTATGCCTGTGCTGTACCTACCTAAAGTATTCGTTGTTTTTTTAGGATGTGATTTTGTACCTCCTGTTAACTTTTGTTCTAATAAAAAATTAGAAAAAAAAATTAGATAGGGCATAATTTAAGAGTAAATTTTTTTAGCTATAAGCTTTAATCAGTTTTAAATAATATATGTATGTCTTTTTTGTAATAAATACAATTTATTAGAATAAAAATGTGAATAATTTCTTTAATTTCATTGAAGTTTTTCGCTAAAAACATGTTAACGTTAAGTATAAAATGTCCTCAGTTTAAAACATGCACACCAACTTTTTTTTACTTTTTATTACAATACAAGTTACCAGAGGGGGTGCAAAATTAATTATGTAAATCCTTATGGCCCGCGTTTAAAAAAACTTACCGTAGGTATATAACACTTTCGTTTGAAAAGCACATATTTATGGAACGGCCTGTATAACTACTTGCTAAACAAAGAAGCAGTGATTACTAAACAATCATGCTGCGATAAATAAACAATTATGCTGTGATTACTAAACAATCATGCTGTGATTACTAAACAAGTATGCTCCTTTACTAAATGACAATACAATAATTACCACACGAGTATATTGATATTACACGATCATGCAACAGTTACTAAATAAACTGGCTAGGACTATTCAATATGTGTTCCTTACTAATATTCAATTTTGCTAAAGCAGCCAAATTTTCTAGTAAGAGCAGGTTTTCATGGATCATATTGTTACTAAAATATGTAGTAATGATTAGACTCTGCTTAATATATTTGGCAGTCACAACACGACGTTAGGGCTGGCGCTATATTTACTCTAATATTTAGCCATAGTGCTTTATATAAAGCCATCATAGCTAAATAATTTTCTCAATGTAGGTAGCAGTGACACTGAGAAAAATGATATAATACAACAGGTTTGCTAAGACATCGTTTGTATTGATAGCTTATTTTTTATTACCCCTTATTAAATAAATTGCTAGTGTATCAAACCCGCTTTAGTGTTATATCAATTCCAGATTTGCTAGAGCAGTGTTTTCATTGGTAGTAATCAGTTCCATTAGCAGCACAGTCTTGTCGAATAATGAACTACTTTTAATACAGCAATTTTGTTAAGAAATAAATTGTTTTTTCACAATGCGACTCATTTTGTTCCCAGTAAAGGGCTTTTTCTACAATTAGGAAAGCGTCCCCAAAAACGTACTGTATCCGTTAGAACCTATAGGTAATCCTAAAGACGTTGGTGGTGATTCGTAGCGATCGGCAATCGCCGCGCGCCGTATTATTAGTTTTAACGTATTTGTTGCGCAGGTCACATCGTTTTTCGCAATTTTTTAGCTGTCCTGTCTGAATTTAAATTTGATTGATCGTTTTAATCAATTTATTTTGCCTTTGTATTTACGTTTTTTTAAACTTTGCATGTCAGTTAAGGCAATATATAGAAGATTCTTATTTCGCACAACCCATCATTAGTACCTATTGGACTTTATAATCTATAGACGAATTTTACCATCCCAGTTAACCATGTTGCATAATAGATAATCGTATGCAATGTTAAACGACAAGAACAATATCACTCTAGAAGCTATTTATATTTTTAAGAACTATACCGTACTGATTTTTAGTGGTAAGTACCTATATGCTTTAATAATCGTAGCAAGCAAATATTATTATGATTAATGTCAAGTTTCATTACAACTTCTAGTCGAAACTATGGAGAACTAGAGGGTAGGAGGCCGATCGACAATGGCAGCATTTTCAAATTCTGTCCCGGTTTTTTGGTTAGTTCGCTATTGGCCGATAGATGCTCTCGCGTCGCATGTGGGCTGGTGTCGTCTTCTTCTTATTCGTTTTTTACTTTTACTTTTGACAAATTGACATTTTATTTTTGAAATAACAAATAACGTTTGAAGTATGGAGGACTTTTGAAGACAAGACGAGACAAATAACGTTGTATTGTAATTGATTTCCATATTTATAATGAATAATGGTACAATTTATAAAAGTAGAGTTTGCTTTGTGTCGGAGTGTAAGACAGGAATATTTTTCAGAGAGGAAACGCAGCCAAATAAGTCTCTTTCCAGCTCCAAAGGTATAGCTAGAATGTTTAATACCCTGTATTTTAAAAACCAAGCATCGTTGGAACTTTATACAGGCCGAGTTTACTAATAAATATAACAAAGTAAGTGTAAATTCATATAAAAGTCCTTATTTCTTTCTTAAAGAACCAATTTAAATAAAAATAGTTATCGCGTCCATAAGAAACCATTTATTTGATAGCCCACTTCGAACACGAGCGCCATCTTACGGCGACTCGTAAAGCTGAATTACCGATGCTAATTTGGGACCGAATTCAATGCATTGCGATCGGCCTCCTTCCTCAAGTCCTCCGGAGTCGAAACTAATAAAGTATATAAAACCAGATTACACCCCCAATAGAACTTGAAAATTACTGTCAGTATTCAAAGCTATAATGGCTATAAACCATTCTGTGGTAGCATTAACTCCTATTTCCTATTGGCTAAATTACCGTAATATTATCACTATACAATGGTCTAGCAATTTTCGTTGTCGTACAGTAGGAAAGCCCGTTGCTGTCACATATAGGTAGTAGTAAACAGTTGTAAAAAGAGTATGTACCGGGTGTTCCACCTAAGGAGGTAATCGGCTATATCTCAGAAAGTAATAACACTAGGACTTTGGGAAAAAATATATATCCATAAAAGTGGCCAAGGGAAATTGCTGGAAATTATTTTCAAGTTCGAATAATGACCGCTAGGGGGCGTAAGAGAAATTTCAAAGTAGAAATGCCGATTTTCTCTTGATTTTTCTTAATAAAAATATGTTAAAAATATAAGCACTGCATTCTTCATAAAATTATGCAACTTTATGTTATAGGAATCGTTTTTTCTATTTTCAATAATAAAGTGGTGGGAGAAGGTCAAACCTTTTTTCTTTCAAACGCTGGGATAAACCGATTTTATTTAACTTGGTCTTGAAAAAAAGCCCTTCTTTTCCTCTACACGTAGATCTATTAACTATACCATATTGATTCTGATGGTGGCCACTAGATTGCGTTTTTCCGTAATTCCTCAGTGAATAAGGATTTTCTCAAAAAAATCAAACGTTATGATATGACTTTTTCATCATATTTTATTTTAGGCTTATAAAGGCTATTAAATAGTGGAATAAAAAATCCAGGTCCGCATTTAAAATAAAAAAGTTGATGATGGTCGCTCGAATCCGAAACGTCGGATTAAAAAACTAACCCCATCAACTTGTAGAGGAGGAAAAGTTACTATAAGGAACTGAAAACCGCAACGTGATATCTTTTGTTAAACCAGAGAAAAAAACAGTGATTTAATTGATTAATGAATGTTTTAAAAAATGGCCTATTTTTCCATATTAATTATTATTATCCCTAATTTCTCTAGTTTAACAAAAAGATATGACGTTGCGGTTTTCAGTTCGTTATAGTAACTTTTCCTCCTCTACAAGCCGCGGGGGTTAGTTTTTTAATCCGACGTTTCGGATTCGAGCGACCATCATCAACTTTTTTATTTTAAATACGGACCTGGATTTTTTATTCCACTATTTTATAGCCTTTATAAGCCTAAAATAAAATAAGATAAAAAAGTCATATCATAACATTTGATTTTTTTGAGAAAATCCTTATTCATTGAGGAATTACGGAACAACGCCATCTAGTCGCCACCATCAGAATCAATATGATATAGTTAATAGATCTACGTGTAGAGGAAAAGAAGGTTTTTTTTTCAAGACCAAGTTAAATAAAATCGGTTTATCCAAAGCAGAGATATCAGCGTTTGAAAGAAAAAAGGTTTGACCTTCTTCCACCACTTTATTATTGAAAATAGAAAAAAACGATTCCTAACATAAAGTTGCATAATTTTTTGAAGAATACAATGCTTATATTTTTAACAAATTTTTATTAAGAAAAATCAAGATAAAATCGGCATTTCTAATTTGAAACTTCTGTTACGCCCCCTAGCGGTCATTTTTCTAACTTGAAAATAATTTCCAGCAATTTCTCTTGGCCGCTTTTATGGATATATATTTTTTCCCAAAGTCCTAGTGTTATTACTTTCTAAGATATAGCCGATTACCTCCTTAGGTGGAACACCCGGTACATTCTTATAAGGAATTGAAGAAGGTTTTTTCTTAGTGCAGTACCAACCAACCAAAGGATGCCTCAAATAGTAACTACCAAAAAAATATTGTTTTGCCATACTTATCCTTCTAAATATGCCAATTATTACCTATATTGTAAATGTTCATAAATATTTCCACCATTTAAATATGAAGGCGCCACCGGGTTACCCATCAGCGAAAGATACTTTAGGTTTGGGCAGTTGTAACGCAACGTTTCTACCCAAAAGATTTCAGTAATTTTGCACTGATTAAGGTATAGTAGTTCCAGTTCGCGCATAAATGGTATATTTGTATCTGTGACGTTTATGGGGTTCTTATCAGCTATCAGCGTCGTTAGTTCTGGGAACTGTTCCAAAAAGTCCAGATTTCTAAAAAATACAAACTACTTAAAAAATTAATTTATTTCGAAAACCGTTTATTAAGTATTTTTAAGAAACAATTAAAGGGTATTTTTTTTGAAGTGTGTGAACTTTCATGTGCCAGTCAAAATTAGAAATAGGTACCTACTTACTTAATGTTATTTCCGCTTATATCCAAAATCTTAGCCCATGATCCGAATAAATTACAGATTACTTTTGGAATGTGCGTGAATCTTTCATGTGCCAGTAAAAATAGGGAATAGGTAATTACTTAATGATATTTCTGCATATACCTATCCAAAATGTTAACCCACGATTGGAATAAATTACAGATTACTTTTGGGATGTGCGTGAGTCTTTCATGTGCCAGTCAAAATTAGAAATATTATGTACTTACTTAATGTTATTTTCTCATATATCCAAAATATTAACCCATGATCCGAATAAATTACAGATTACTTTTGGGATGTGCATGAGTCTTTCATGAGCCAGTCAAAATTGCAAATGGGTACTTACTTAATGTTATTTTCGCATATATCCAAAATCTTAACCCATGATCCGAATAAATTACATATTACTTTCGGGATGTGCGTGAGTCTTTCATGTGCCAGTCAAAATTGGGAATAGGTAATTACTTAATGTTATTTCTGCATATACCTATCCAAAATCTTAACCCACGATTTGAATAAAGTACAGATTACTTTTGGGATGTGCGTGAGTCTTTCATGTGCCAGTCAAAATTGGAAATAGGTAATTACTTTATGTTGTTTCTGCATATCCAAAATCTTAACCCACGATTCGAATAAATTAAAGATTACTTTTGGGATGTGCGTGAGTCTTTCATATGCCAGTCAAAATTGGAAATAGGTACTTATATACTTAATGTTATTTCGGCATATATCAAAAATCTTAACACACAATCCGAATATATTACAGATTATTTTCGGGATGAGCGTGAGTCTTTCATGTGCCAGTCAAAATTGGAAATAGGTAATTACTTAATCTTATTTCCGCATATGTCAAAAATCTTAACCCACGATTCGAATAAATTACAGATTACTTTTGGGATGTGCGTGAGTCTTTCATGTGCCAGTCAAAATTAGAAATAGGTAATTACTTAATCTTATTTCCGCATATGTCAAAAATCTTAACCCACGATTCGAATAAATTACAGATTACTTTTGGGGGTGCGTGAGTCTTTCATGTGCCACTCAAAATTAGAAATGTGTACTTACTTAATGTTATTTTCGCATATATCCAAAATCTTAACCCATGATCCGAATAAGTTACAGATTACTTTTGGGATGTGCGTGAGTCTTTCATGTGCCAGTGACAATCGTTCTATTTGGGTATCGTCGTGCATTGGATCTGCATCTGTCGGGCATCCTAAGAAAATAGCAAAAAATACGTTTTTCAGTAATCATACTTAAGCTCCACTTTTGCTCTTTCAATAGCAAGCGCAGGATTTAAAACGATAATGAGTAAATGGATGAATAGATGTAGCTTGGGGGCGACATCTATGGTCGAATGTAGGCATACTTTAAGGTCATCTAGCGCAAAAGCACTTTCCTTTTAGTATCTATTGTCGGATTCTATCCTTACTCTTACTGATGAGTCGTAAATTGATGTAATTGTTTTCTTACCTAATAAAATATTTCCCAAATTTGTCATATCAGTGGTTCGAATTTCGCCATACAACAGATCATTTATAAGATTTGGTAAAATGATTTCTGTTACTAATTCAGCGACGCCCGGTATAATCACAGTATTTTCTTCCTCGGGTGGATTCCTCCACAAATCGAAGATGTCGGGAAATTGACCTGTTGGGTCATTCTGCTCGTCTATGTCGCTAAAAATTTCAAATAACATTTTAAACTTAGTCGTTTTCAAAAATTTTCCTAATTATTTACAGTGTGTGAATCAAGCTACCTTAATTTCATTTTTTTTAAATACTTATGTTTATGACAAGCATATAAGTCTGATACAAAGCGTTCTTGATTTTAAAGAAGTGAGTGAGACAGCATATACTAGCCTGTTCATAAAGGCCCATTGACGAAACCAGGTGGGGAGGGGGTCTCCGAGGGGTGAGATCCACCTTAGGGCCTCAGGGGGCGTCTTAAAGTCAGCGGCACGGAGTTCAACTAAATAATTTGAGATTAGGTTAGTTTTGCTTGTCAAATAATGACAACACGTTGACATCGGTTTGCTTTGACTTTAATAGATAATGAAACGTCTGCTATTCAAATCTAAAGGTGTCTTATTGCTTTATAAAAGTTATAAAGTTTTATGACTTTAACTATAGTTAGGTAGTTGTAGTATTTTATGAAGATATGTGCGTTGAAAATAATTGTTAAAATCAGGAAGGTTATCGAGAAAATACAATCAACGCTATTTTCAGTGTATTTTCAAGTGATTAAAATATGATCATCATTTAATCATAGCACTGCCGTCCGTCCCGTTTCGTTCCCCTGAATTCTGTGGCGCGTGACCTAACGAAATCAGCTGGATTTATTCGATGTTGGTTTTGCATTTGCACGATTTTTTTTGTGTATATTAAATATTAAGTGCATCTCCCTAATCTATTTTTAATCCTGGTTTAGTATTTCGCAAGTTTTTTTCGAAAAAATGTTGTTATAGGAAGAGATAGCATTTATTTTCGGTCTAGAATTATCCCCTAAATTTTTTGCTCATCATTTTTTTTGAAGTGAAAACTTCTTTAGGCGCGTTTAGCACTTTTTGTGGGCACTGCATTAAAGTGAGCCGTCACGCGTCACACTCGGATGTGTAACGCTCGAATTCAACTGCTATATTCAATCAGTTTAAAAGAAACAAAATTGAAAAACTGTATTTGATATTGTTAATTTCACCTTGTTGAAGTTTTCACTTCTGTCGTGTGCTCTTAAGCACACACAATTTTTTTCTATATATCTACGGATGTGAGCCCCTTTATCATCATTTCTTTAAAGTCAAAAAAGTACCGACATCGATAAAAAAAAAATTGCCCATGAAGAGATACAAGTTATCTGTTGGTAACTTTGGAATAGAGAGATCGTCATTATTTTTAAGAATTCGAGACTTGGCACAATAAACCCACTTTTTCTGTGACAAAAATATCAAAATACAAATGCCATTTTGGTTTGCTTCTTGACTATCCAGTTTGGTTTGTATCTTTGCTCCACGTATTAAACGTAAAAATTTCATTTATTTCTTTAATGAACAGGCCTGTATTGTTTCACTTACTCCTCCTTAAATCGCAGAGAGTCTGGCTGTGATATATATTATACAGTGTGTGTATAAAGTCTGGAAACGGCTTAATAACATCACAATTTACTGGCCGATTTAAACCAAATTTGGTACAGTTGTGTAAGAGGATCTAACGCACCGAATGACGATATTGGCGTTGTTGCCAGCTTTTTATTTTGTCTGGAATTCGAACGAATTTTATATTTTTAAATATAACACCCAGTATATTTTTACATTTTTAAATTCCACATAAAATTATAATTATTTTTTATTCAATGCATTATTCGTCTATACTTCATAGTTTCCGAGATATTGACTCTCGAAAAGTGACATTTTTGAACTTTGACAGCTTATAACTTTCTAACAGTACGTCTTAGAGCAAAACGGCTTACATGTCCCTATCTTCAATTTTTATTATCTTCCCAAAAAATCAACTTCCAGTTAAACCGGAACAACTATATTTCCTGCTTTCGAGTTACATCCGGTTTAACCGGAAGTTGATTTTTTGGGAAGATAATAAAAATTGAAGATGGGGACATGTAAGCCGTTTTGCTCTAAGACGTACTGTTAGAAAGTTATAAGCTGTCAAAGTTCAAAAATGTCACTTTTCGAGAGTCAATATGTCGGAAACTATAAAGTATAGACTAATAATGCATTTAATAAAAAAATAATTATAATTTTATGTGGAATTTAAAAATGTAAAAATATACTGGGTGTTATATTTAAAAATATAAAATTCGTTCGAATTCCAGACGAACTAAAAAGCTGGCAACAATGCCAATATCGTCATTCGGTGCGTTAGATCCTCTTACACAACTGTACCAAATTTGGTTTAAATCGGCCAGTAAATTGTGATGTTATTAAGCCGTTTCCAGACTTTATACACACACTGGATATACCTATATAGGTATGGTAAAACAGCTGTTGATATTAGCTTTATCAAGATAAGGACATTTAATTTGTTGTCTACACCCTTATTAGAAACACATATATTTTCAAAATAATTAGGTATATAAAACTCACTCGACTGGTAAATGTTCCAACATTATTTTTGTAAAAAAATGCAACACTTCAACTTCAACTCGCACACGGCTCGCAAAATAATCGCTAACCAACGTTTGACCACATTACGACCATACAACAAACATTTCAAACATCAAATAATAACAAACTTAAATTTCGGATTTATGTATAAGTTTTTATCTATCAGTCAAATTGATAAGCGATAAGAAGAGTCATTGAAAACTTATTTAGTTAACAAATATTGGTATTTATTTTAATGTTTGTAAATATAGGCCTTGAGACAATGTCGATATGGTTGTAAGTGCAAATACTTTGTAAGTGCCAAGTGGTACCAAGTCCTTATGTCGGCTCATGTACAGTTGACGACATATAAATTCGTACACTCCACCCATACATAAACTCAATTACAACAAAATTGGGTAAAACGGGTTTCTCACCTTGCTGCTTATACCTGGATAGAACATCAGCTATATATCTACATAGCTGTAAATTATTTTTACCATAAGTAATAATGGTTATTTCTAAATATTTGTGTGTTTAAAATACAGCCGCGAAAAAGAAAAATAATAAAATAACACCAGGAAAACTACAAAAGTATAAAGCCAAAAAATCATTTTCTGGTAAATATTGTATAGCAAACCAAATTCTTTGTTCCTTATCACTATTTTTTAAAAACGGTTTGGATGCAGCTGCTCGATTTCTTAATTCGGAACTTACTCGGCGTTGCGCAGTGCTAGATAAAGCAGGAAATCCTGTTATGTGCATAAATGATACTGCAGTTTCAAATGAATTTTGCCTTAAATACTCCACCAAATTTCGGTCTTCTTCATTTGATGATTTTCTATTATTTAAACCAGACCCAACAGACCTTTCAAGTAGTTGATGATAGCGCCATTTTTTTACAATTCCTTGAACAGTAGTACTTCTAGGTACTCTAAAATGATCAGCAATTTTTTTATAAAACCACCCTATTTCTACTAAACATATTATTCCTACTTTTTCAATAATACTTAAATGAGGCATTTTTAAATCAAATAAGATAATGACAATACTTTGACAGATATTATGATAATAATTAACACGTTACAAAGGTAATAAAGGTAAAACTGTACGTATAAGCCAGATATCCTAATTAATCTGTGGTTTAATTAAGTCCTTCTGGATGTGCTGCTTACCATAATAATATGATTTAGCTTTACTGAGCTAATAAAGAAAAAAATGCAGGGGGTTTAGGGGGTTAAACCACTTCTCCTTGAGCTTCGTATTATATGGGAGAATGGACATAAAGAAGTCTACAGTTTGTTTCATATACCTACCTGGCAACGTTGCCACAGCTACCCCTTTTCAAAAAAATCTCGCTTCCCTCAAGCAAATCTACCCCGACCCCGATCCCCAATATCCAGTATCAGCTATACCAAAACTTGTTTATATATAAAAAAAATTATTTACAAAATTTATTAAGAGCAATTGAGACTAAAGTTTTTTGCAGTTTGAACATGAAAAGATTGATTCAAAAATCAAGAATCGCAGTAAAAGTTGCGTGGTGTGCTACTTGATTACTAGATGGCGCAACGTAAAGTAAATTTAATTATTTTCATCTGAAATTTAGGGGAAAGACACGTTTTGCTCTGCCATCTGCCGTCTCAATAAAGGAAACCTGGTCTCTATTACAGATTTTTTCTTTGACGTCAGTGCCATCTAGTAGAGTAAACTAAAATTCTTAAATGAGATTATAGTCAAGTCCCTCATTTTTTTCTAAATGAGTCTAGACTAGACATATTAATAAGTCAAATATTCAATATTTACTCACAAAAGAAATGCAAATGCTTAGAAAAAGATTATAATTCATTTTTATCAAATGAAGTTTTGATAAAATTTGTAGTAAACCTTGATCCGGTACAGTTTTACAGTACCTACACCTAACACAATTTACTTATATATGTCATATATCCTCTGTTACTTACCCTGTACTTACAGCGAATGTACACTATAAATTATATTATGTTTCATTATAGATGAGATACAATAAAAAATATTGACAATTCCGTGTCCGCACCTACGTATAAAGATTAAAATTTTATCAAAACAAAATAAATGAACTTTAATTGTATACTTAACCTAAAGATAGGCCTTCTCATTATTTATGTATGTACCTACCTATCCTACTATCCTATATCCTATATTAATGTAAATAGCGTGTATATAATGCACCACATCATCTCTACATGCGGGTTATTGTCCTTGGCAATTAGTACACCTACGAAGCGATAAAATTGCAGGGGATTGGTGGGCCAAAGGGGCCTGCCTTGTAGGTACGACTTAAGTTACATTTAATCAGTTTTTTTTAATTCCAGTTTATTGTATTGCTCGGCTTTCTCGAACAAATACCAATCGAGATAAAATAGATTTTTAATTCCAATGTCTGGAACGGTATCCAATATATTTTTGCCGTCTACATTGTACATAAAAAATATGTATCCTTTATATTTATGATACAAACTCTATTATTTTGCATTAATATTCAATGCAAATGATCTGCAACTTACAGCGGTATATATGCAGCACCAGTCCTTAATCCATATCTTATCTTTTAATACGTAAAAATGAATTTAAACCAGATTAAAGTTAATTATATTAAAATTGGTAAGTGCGCATTGATTCTGCTAATGGAAAATGCTACTTGTCTTTCCTCTTTTGTATAAAGTTACCCTTCGTTTCGAGTGCCATCTCACCGTGAGTAGAACAAGTAAGCTTCACAGCGTCCAGCGACAAATCAACCTGTTTTTCCTCTGTGCCTTAAAAAAACAAAGAAATCTTTGCTGGTTTGCACCAACTCTCCTAGATGGCGAAGTTTGACCTGTGACGTTTTATGTTTTATTGATTGTATTTTCTGAGTCGGCGAACGCCATTTTGACAGAACTGTTATAATATCTTAAAGAAATTGAGTTAATTGGAAAATCCGCGTACATCCGTCCCGTTTCGCGAGTGAACGTGTAATTTTCTTGTTGTTTATTGTTAACCCATTTGGACGGACCAAGGTACGTCCATATTTTTAGTAACCCTTTGTCAGAAACTCGGTTTCGTAATCCGATGTTTTCCTTTGACTCCCGAACGGTCCGAGACCCAAACCGTTATGTCCGACTATTTTTTGCCTTAACTTGCCAACTCTACCGTTTCTAGCCTTTGTCAAAGTGTATTTCAATAATTAATGCGATAAAAAAGCCAGTGATACATTTGTGTGATAAGGAATAGTGTCTACGCCGTTTAATTGTATTTATTTTAGCTAATTTGTTAATAGAAAAGTCACTTCCTTTTAGCAATTTTGTGTAGGAATTTCTGTTAATTGTTTTATTACTTTTTGTCTGGAGAAAGTTCAATAGCTCATACTCGGTTCATACAGGTGCATCAGATTGGGTATTTATAACAATTTATTTATCTTTTTAAAATAATAAACAATGTAAGTGTGTGTATGTTTTTTATAAAACCTTTTGTTGTCTCCAAACAAGCTGCTTTACAGCTTAAGGCCTTGGCTATATTTATTGCTTAGGATGGGTTCTATATACTAGATCCACTAAATTACACTTTTAAATGTTTTTGGACTAATACCAATACTTTCCTCCACCAAAGGTCCAATAAGTATACTATAAAACCTTAATCTGTTTATAAATTAGGTCATATTGACTAATGCAATTTTACCATATCAGAGCAAAGCTATCCACTTACAGAACTAGGTATTTTACTGGCTATTTTATCTAATAGATTTGATAAAGGGATATTATTAATGGTATTAACCAAAATTATGAGTCACTGTTTAACAGAATTAAATTTGTTATGTACCTATGTATACTTAACCCTTTGCATTTTATGTTTCATAGGTATTGCAAAATATTGGATCATAATTTTATTGGCATTAGCAAGATCTGGTCTAAATTGCACTTATTATTAGGAGCTCTATATAATTTTATTAAGTAATGACTGTAATGAGCTTCTTATTATTATTTTTATAAAACTTACGTAGGTATCTGGTGTCAAATGTTAAAAAATGTTTCCATTTTTTAGAAAAAGGGTTCGTTCTTGGGTTCTGGCTAATCTAAATGGTTGTGTGCAGACAGCATGTCTACATTGTCAGGGACAGCCTCCAAAGGGGAGAAAAGCAAGCCGAAATTTCAGTCATTGGATATAAATAGTTTGTACAAAATTAGCAGGGTAAGTATCAGCATTGGGTTTAAGTTATAAGAATATGTTAGAGCACTTATGTACTATACAAAATGCTGTGATTGTTCCATACAAAATTACTTTTTATATCAGTACCTGCATAGGTACCACAGAACTAAAAAAACAAATAGAACTCTTATTTCCCATAAGACTGATGTTTTTAACATAGCAATGAGATGAATGACTGTGTTGTTTGTTGTTGGGGAATGAAATTTTGAAATTTTTCCGTAGAAAAAAATTTACAACCATTGGAAATTAATTACTTAACATCAAACAAAATATGTCAATTGCAAATAACTGATTTTGTTTTGTTACCTTTTGTTATTGATTTGTTCTGTTGTTTATGGTGGTGTTTATTCAATTTCTTGTTATTTTTGTGAGCTACAAATTTTTATAACAGAAGGTATTAACAATGCCACTGTGTTTAGTGTATACTTGTTTTAATAGTTATTTAATAAAAGTGCAGGCCCAGGATATTTCTTGCCACAGGTAAGCAATATAATAGGTCAATTCTCTTACTAAGATATATTATTATATAAATATACAGAAATTTAGGAAATTGTTTAAGATAAACTGCTGTGCTGACTGGTGAAAAACTTATTGAAAAAAACCCCGGAATAAACTTATCACAATCTAATAGACTAATGCACAAAGGTTTTTAAGAATATTAATTATAAACTAATCATCAAGTGATTTAAATATTTTTTTTAAATAATGTTATAGGTAACTAAAAAAATTACAAATTTATATTTTTGTACTCCATTCTTTAAAATCATAATAGTTTTCGTGCAAGCACCCAGATGTAAAACATCTTTATGTGTACCATTAGTACTTTTTTTGTTATTATTTATCCAATCTCAGTTTGAGGACATTCCAATCATTCCATATGGCGGTAAACAAACAGTCTCAAAGAGACCGACCGCACAACCAGGGTTGTCAGATCTTTCTTCTTCAATTCTTTAAGTTTTTTTATTTAAGATATTTCATTTATATCAGTATTCAATTGTTAGTCAGTAACTTTCTTTGAAAGCTAGTTTGCAAATATACTTTAAACCGAGGAGTTTTGAGTGTGACAGAAAAAAATAACAAGCCATTCATTGTTATAATAATACATTCTTTAGTCCTTAAGAAACAATATAACTGAAATCAAGACAAAAAGTGTTTTCAGTGTTTAAAAACAACTAATTAACAAACCCTTGTTTCTTGTATATACTTACTTTGTGCTTACAAATCCGAAAATTTTGAAGAATTGGCAACAGCATGTAATTTGTTGGGATTGCAAGCGCCAGGATATAAGCTGAACCGGTACCCGGCCCGTCTGACGATCGATTCTGCCAAACAGAGATAGGCCAGTGACCGCCGATGGCGTGGAAGAGACGGAGATAAAATATACGTGGTTATGCCTTGATGAACGGGCCGGAGTCTGGTTGACGAGAATGAAGTTCTGGTAAAAAAATTAAAGCATTTTCTGAGCAGTGTCGTGCCGTGTTAGGTTTATTTTTCTGATTTTAGTTTTGTATATAGAATTTTTGAGTTACCTTATATTTATTATTTTAATATAATATTATTATATACAGTGGGTTTATAAAGTGTAGTATGTACAAACACCTAATGTAAAACAAACTTATAAGTGTGTATATTAATTATTTGTGTGGAACGCCTATGGTTAGGAAATTCCCACAGTTTAATGTCATTAAATTGACCTAAGAAACACTATACTAATTATTATTGATATAATATACAATAATTGAACATCAGGAAATATGAAAAAGAAAGAAAAACAATACATATTAAATTACAAAACCTGTATACAGACAACAAAGTCCACAAAACAAATAGTCAACAAACAATACAACACAATTAGCTGAAGAATCTTTTAAATTGCTGATTATCAAAAATTACTTTTTTAATCAAACATTTGAAACCTCTTATTTTAGAGCAATTTCTTACTTCACCGTGCAGTACCTAAATTGTACAGTTTAGGACCAAAATATTTTATGTATCTTAGGTTAGGATTATTATTTGTACTTATTGCCGAAAATATGATGCATTTATTTAAAACAATTGTCTAGACTGTTATCTACTTACAACAGCGTTGATAAATTATAAAATTGTTTAAGTACAGTCTAATAACATTATTGCCAGATGTCTATTTCCAATAAATGGAATGCAGAGGTATTTATTTACCATAATAAAAGATTGGTAACAGATGTTCCTATGAAAATTCATTATATCCTATGTTTATGAGGCTTGATTAAAACGTTGGGGCAATCGCCAATTCCAATAGGTGGCGAAAAATATTAGAATGCCCTGTCAATTAGTGTGCTTTTGACCAATGTGATGAGTAGGAACTACTTTAAAAAAAAATTGCAAACTGCGAAATGGAATTACACTCTCCGACTATTTTGGGTGAAAACTTTTAAGAGATAAGGGGGAACGACCTGCGGTTTTTGCAGCTCTCTTTAGTAACTAGGGTGCCTACCCTAGCAATTGACCATTTAAGAGAATTTTCAGAAATAAAAAATCATAACTTTCAAGTTTATATTTTATTAAAAATAGAAAATAGCACATAATAGTACTATAACATTCTAAGATTTCAAAAATCCATAATTAGCAAACACAAAAAATTCTTTCACAGAAAAAAATAATAAATTATACAAAATGTCATACTTTTCTAGTGGTTGACCACCAACATCCCATTGTTGGACCAAATTTTGGCCAGTAATTGACCAATAAGGTTTTTTTAAATAAAACCAACAGTTTCTTTAAAAACAAGAGTATTATTAATGGTTACACCTACCACTAATGTTCGAATACTACCAAAGTAATTTCTGTTATATAAAATTTTACATTATTTCTGTAGAAAAATTGTACCTCTAACTAACAGTCTCCAGCACATATAATTTTTGGCTGTTCGAGTTTGGATACAAGTTGGTCTCGATTAACAGTACCAATGTCATTTTCTATAATTTTATATTTATTATCCACTATCTTGCCATTCTTCATATTCTTCACTTTCAAAATCCATTAGGTCACTATTTTTTGTGACCTTTTTCTGTCCCTTTAATTTTTTGTTGAAAACTTCTTTTAAATTTTCCTCTCTCTTTTTTAATATTGCTTTCTCTTGTTTTAATTCTTCTTTTTGTAGTTTTAATTTTTCTTTGTCTTCATGATAGTGTATCCATCTTTGAGATGTCGTAGCATAGGGTAATATTTCTTTACTTGCTCCTGTATTTTTTTTCTGGAGACTCTGCTGGCCAAAAAATATGGTCTATAAGAGAAGTATGTACTAATTTCTTGAATATTACGTCCTTGGTTGCTGGTGCTGGGTGTCGGTGTCGCAAACCTTTTTATTACGACATTACTAAGAATTTTGACACTCTCATTTTGAGTTGCCTCTTCCCTCATACTTTTATCATTATTTTAAACTTCTTCATTTCTGTCCCTTACTTCGCAGATTTCATCAGTAGTGGAGTCATTATTAATACTCTCATCTTTGTCTGTATTATTGTTTTGTACTGTTGTTAGTTTTCCTTCTATATCTATATTCATTTATTTTTCTGTGTTGCTATTCTTGCATCTTGCTTTTAATTTTTTCCATACCTCAAACAACTCTTTTGCTGATTCAGTACCTTCCCATTTACCCATTTCTGCTTCTCTGAAGATACTACCAGTAGTTGACCACCTTACGATGCCAGTAGTTGACCACTATTTTTTTGCGATCAAAACTGGAAAACGTAAGTTATTTTAAATTTTAGTAAGAAAAACGCGATTCCTTGTAAATCATTACTTAATGTTGCAAGAGTGAAAAAGATATAAAACACCTAATGTTTAATAAAATCAGTAGTTGACCAGTGCGGTCAATTACTGAACAATTGATAAATTTTAAATCTAGTAGTTGACTAACGCTTTTTTGCGAAAAAAAGAAGTGATTTTTAATAATTATTACCTACATTCTTTAGTTTTGCCTATATAGATATTAATGCAATGTACTTGATAAAATTTTGTTTATTAGAATTTGGGATGATTCCCGATTTAAATAAAATTTCAAAAAAGGTTTTGTCTGTTTCCTTCCGCCAAACTCATCCCCAGACGCGTTTCGCCGTTATTACGGCTCATCAGTGAGGCTCAGTTTGGCAGAAGGAAACAGGGCTCAAAGACAAATCACTTGTCAGGATCGATTGTCGATGGGATTATAATATTAAATAAAATTGTTTACTTTACCACCCTTGTTGTAAAAACACGCACTACCATAAACCACACGATTACAGTTTTCAAGTATATATAGGCAACTATATATAGAAGATATGGTAGTAACGTGGCGCCACCTGGTGCACAGAAGTTCAGTAACTACCCCAGGAATACAAATCGTCAATTGACTATATTTTAAAAACTAGGCTAAGATAGTATATTACTAATCCTAAAAAAAAAAAAACAAGGAAAAACTTCTATTATTTTTATTTGACATGACCTGTAAAAGTGCTCATTGCATGTTATTACCAATAAATATCTATCTATCTATCTACAAAATTTACATTTTTTAAGATATCGAAGTTAAATGCTTTCTTTTATTAACCCCACGAATTGCATAATTTTAATAATACTTATATAAACATTCAAACAGGATAAAGCGTTCTTTAAAATAAGCCATAGTTTGTTAAATTCGGTTAACGCAGACCGAAATTGCAGCCTTTTTAAATATTTTTAATTGTTACCCTTCTCCACACCGTTACCATGGTAACTACGAAAAAAATGTATTACAAAATTTTTAGAGGTTATTACTGAGATTATAAAAACTTAATTTGTGACCTACATTGTATTAAAGTTTCTAGTAGAAATTAAGAGCAAACACTAGTGCCTCATTCGTCATTTCGTTTTTTTTTTATCAATATTTCGTTTTATTCAAAAATCGGCCAAATACCCCTCTTAGGAGTACAATTACCTATAGTTTTTACGTTAAAACAGGTTGGATTTATAAATTAGTTAAAGCAGACAACGAAATATGGGCAAATTTGACAAAATTTAATTTTTTAATAATAATAATAATATAATTCGAAAAAGGTTTTTCTGTTTCCTTCCGCCAAACCCATCCCCAGACGCGTTTCGCCGTTATTACGGCTCATCAGTGAGGCTCGGTTTGGCAGAAGGAAACAGGACTCAAAGACAAATCACTTGTCAGGATCGATCATCAACGGGATTTATAAAACCCAGTGCGACATCTTGCGTCCCAGTACGGTACCTTAGAAAATTTTCTAAGGTACCGTACTGGGACGCAAGATGTCGCACTGGGTTTTATAAATCCCGTTGATGAATAATAATATAGTTTATTTCTCCAATTGAAAGGTAATACAGGGCACTGCAATAATTGGAAAAAACGTCAGACAAATGAAGTAACTACAAAAAAAATTTACTAAGACTATAACAGTTTTTCTGAAACAGCAGCTTTTTAAGTCTGCTCTTAAAAACATTGATATTAGGTGCCACTTTTATGCTATTATCTAGGACATTATAAAATCTAAAACAGTTAAAATAAAAACTCTTCTGGTAAGTAGCTGTGGGATGAGGTGGTGGCATCAATCTTAAGTGACCTCTAGTATTATAATTACGATTAAGTCGGCAACCCTCAAACGTGTGCCTATCTCTATAAACATATGAGCGCATATGAGCAAACTTCAAGTATATCTATGTCGAAAACTGTAAGAATTTTATTCTGCCTAAAAGCCAGTATACAGGTTTCCCGACGTTTACACACAATATTCTAATCGCAAACTTTTGAAGCAGAAAACCCCTGTTTATCTGACTACTATTTCCCCAGCACAGTATACCGTATCTAAGGTGGCTATGAAAATTAGAAAAATATAGTGACATAAGAGTAGGCAAGCCACACTGCCCAGACAAAATATGTAGTCCATAGCAGGTGCTGCGTAATCTTGAGCATAAGTTGTCAACATGGAATCCCCATTTAAGCTTATAATCAATCCCCACCCCTAACATCTTCGTACTATCCTGACACCCAAGTTCGTCCAGAGATCCCTCAAACAACTTAAAATCACTTTCGGTGTTTCGTCTTGCTAATGTTAAGCAAAGCAATACCGTTTTTTCTTTATTCAGTTTTAGAAAATTCTTATCAGCCTACAGCTGTACTTGACTGTAAACATTCTCACATTCGTCCATCAGTATCGACCGATCGTTTGCAATTATTAGGATGTTGTAGAGTTGGGCATGGTCAATTGACCATGACGTATTTGACCGGTCAAATTCGGTCAAAATATATCAATTTTATTTTATTATTTATGCATTTGTGATCTGTCCAGATTACCTCCTACCACCCAGGATAATGTTTAGTGTTAGTGTACCATTATAGCGCCGTTATTTAAGAAAACAATAACACCTGATTCTGGGAATCTCAATAGTCGGCCTCGTTTATTAGTGGTTCCCGGAACGGATTCAATCACAATGAAGGAAAGAAATAGAGAAGTTATTGTTATTTTCTTTTTATACCCTTTTCATAGACATTTCCTTTAGTGGTGGAAAAAACGGTTCCACGCCTGGAGCGTTCCAATCGCGAACGCTCCAAAAAAATACCGCTCCAAAACAACGTTACTTTGGAGCGACCAAAATTTTCCAACCGCGTGCTTATAGGCTACAATATTAAATGAACTGTTAAAATCCCAAACAACCCATTGCAATTTTATGTAAGGGTCGCCGTGACGTGTGCAATATGATGATTTACATGATTCATGATTTTTATTATAGTATTTATAGGATAACTTTCATTACGATTCATTTACACAACTAGGTATATTTCTTTAGAAATATAAAAATCGACGTTAAAGAAATGTTTTTACTGTTTGTTTATTTATTCTCAAACTTATAAAAATGTTGGTTTTATATTTCATTTTTACTATTCTTATTTTATTAACAGTAAAATTCGGTAAATCTAATAATCTAAAAGTAATTATAATAGCATCAGTCTTCTTTTAAATTCAAAACGCACCGCAAGACATTTTTCATAGTTCCACGTTGCAGCGCGATTCACTATGTTCGTTCCTGAAGTTTTGCTCGCTCCGGCCGGAACGTAGGTTCCGACAAGTGCAGCGTCGCTTCGACCGGAGTGACGCTCCAGTCCACTCCAAATCGCCTGATACCTTGTTTTATTATGCGTATTCAAGGGTATACAACCAGTCCTAACGATGCGATGCGGTCCAAGCACGTGGGCTTGCCAGATCTTACGCTCCGCTCCAAACCTTGAAACGTTGCTGCAAAGCGGCATTGAAATGTAACGCAGAATGCAGCCGTCGCGTCGCGTCCTCTATGAGCGGTCTCGACCGTTCGTTCTGTAAACTGCTGCTGACGTTTCCGTTGCCGGTGTCGCTCCACGGTAACTAGTTACTTAGTCGTTGTGGAGCGCGTTGGAGCGTTATCAAAATATACCGCTCCAAAATAGCGTTATCTAAATACCGACCCACCTCTAATTTCCTTCTCAGTCTATTTATTTTCATTTCGTATTTGCCAGAGTTAGGGTTTGCACTTGCATTGCATTTTTGTGAACTAACGACGCGACGTCGCATTTACGATGAGTTTGGGGAAGGCCAAAACCAAAATTTGGAATTGTTTTACCGAAATAAGAGAAGAAAACAAAGTAAAAGGGAAATGTATCTACTGTGGCGCAACTATTGAGATATACACTTATAGAATGTGTACCTGGATGGACCTAACTATATCATCCATTTGACCACCCTGTATAAAATTTAGGTATAGCAATATATATATACAAAATAAGAAATTTGGCAAGTATAGTTAGGTTCATCCACTGCATTTTTAAATTTTAATTTATTTCAGGCAATTGACCAAAAACAAATGAACCGGTCAAATCCACAACCCTAGATGTTAGTATCTCTAACTTTTTCTGTGGTGATATAAGGGCTTAAATCATTCGCATAGGCAATATAGAAAAAAGGTCCCAAGTTTGATCCTTGGAGAACACCTGTGAAATCAGCTTAGTGGCTCCTTTTGCCTCATTAACTTTCACAAATCGGTACCGGTTATTCAAGTAGGTTATTAGGTTAAGGGGAACACCCCTAATACCATAACGATGCAATTTCTCTAATAATAGCTTTTTTTAAATTATTAATTAATTTTTTTTAAACCTAAAACTGTCACTATATAAATAAAAATATTGATTTTAAAAAATAAAATAGCAAATGCGTTACTAGTATTGTTACCCTTTTATTTTTCTTTAATTTCTTCAAATGAGACCTCCTGCCCCAACTTACCTAAAGACATAAAGTAGTTAACAGATTGTCCATGATCTTAATTTTCTTCTTATTAACTACCATAGCTAATACAGTTAATTACCATTTAACTACATAATGATTAATGACAAAGCCAAGGTAAATGCAGTATATTATTTGTACTTTTTATTATTAAATATTTCCTGATATACATTCATAGGCAGGGCATATTTTTATTCAAGGCATAATAAATGAGTACCATATATAAAATGCTCTTGAATTAATTTAAAAAGATCATTTGTATGCGAGTGTTGGCAATAAGTTAATATTACCAGTTACCACCATGGTTGTACCGGTAATAACAATAAATATAATGTCTGAAAGCTCTTTGAAGTCTGTCTTTATGACTTTATTACTAAATGGTATGGTTTCTTTGAAAGCATTGTAATATGTGTACCAATTTAATCGCTTCTCTCTTTGAGGGGGTCCCATATACATTTTGAAGCCTCGAAATTTGACCCCCCAGTTATAAAGGCTCTTAAAAAAATTTACCAGCCGGTTAAAACCTTTTCGTCTTTCGCGATGATGTTATCACCTCGACACGTTCTCATGAGAGGTCTTATAATAAATTCACTACCGTCAGATTTTATTTTTGTCTATTAATGTTTTATTTTTCGAATTTTAAGGCAGTAGGTACTTGTAGGTCCGGGCTTTAAAATTCAAAATGTCGTACTATACGCTTAAGGTGGGAGTATCAACATGCTTGCTAACCTATTTCGCGTAGATTTATTTATGTTTTCTAGCTTTTATACAAAATTTAAAGAAAATCAGTAGGGGAGACTGAGGATACATTGGACATTTTTCGATTTTTTAATGATATTTTGTTCTGTAGGTAATCTACCTTCACAAAACTTTCAGAAATATTTTTTTAACCCATTAGTAACTTTATTTTGTTAAAAGGCTATTTCTAAACCAAGTACTTTGACTCTGGTAAGGCTTGAAAAACTAATAGGCAATTGTCCACTCTATCCTCAGGTCTGGGGCAACAATGGACATGCTAAGGGGATACTTTGGACATGTGTTGATTTAAATGAAATTTGCTATCTAGAACCCAGAAATCAAAAAGATATTTATTATAAAACCAGTAATCGCAAAAGATACATTACATAAATAAAAATATATGACATACAAAGAATTATTGCAAAAAAACTGAATAAACTTCTAAAAAAACTAAGCTAAATGAAAAATCTTGCACAAAATGCTGAAAAACTAAGCTAGGTATGGAAAGTCTTGGAGAAAAGACTTAAATTAATGTAAACTAAACTCGGTAAGATCTACGTTAAAGTATATCATATTTTTGAAGCGCGGTCGTGTATCTTCTGTTGCCTTTGGGAGTAATGAAACAACTTCCTCGTTAGATATAAAAGAGGAATCTTCCTCCGTTATTTGAAATCTATTTGATGGAGTAAGCCTCTTATAAAAACGAACTTCATATCCATTCCGAAGTTTGCTTTGTACTCGAGCAACATAATTTCTACCAGATGATGCAGTTTTCCCAGGAACTTTTACAACCATAAAGTCACCTTTCTTAGCATTATTTATGTCCTTGTCCTCCTCTTCTTCAAATTCGTCCCATTCTGAAGACGAGTCCTGTGTAATATTTTCATCTATATCATCGCTCTCAGATGAATCACTTTCAACGACGACTTTCTTCTTTGCAGCGTGAATTTTTTTTATTGCTGGTGACTTTTTTCGATTTTCTAGCTCCTCCTTCTCCGGAGTATCGGTAGCAATCATGCATCTACCTCTCTTCCTTCCTCTCGAAGCTATTTTTCTCGGACCAGCCTTTGGGTATGGAGTAATTAAATCGGGGGGAATAAAATAAGTCGATGTGCTTTCATCGTTATTTACATTTGGTAAAGTGCCACTGCTAGAAGGAACACCAATATTTCTTAGTGGGGTATTTCGTGCCTCGGTAATTACATCTAGTAAAATGCCACTGGTTGAAGAAACGTCTTTATTTGTTGGTGGGGTACTTCTTGTGTCTATGTTTTTAGTTTTTTCTTCATTCTTTGGCGCTGGACGGTCAGAGACGGAAGAGCACAAATATTCATGGTCTTGAAATATATTACTGTCTAGTGGAAAAATTCCACTTTTGCGAAAACCTGACTTGATCGATTCCGGTGTAGCAGCTCGATCCCAGGCTTTGGAGCATAACTCAGGTAACGCATAAATAGAAAGAGTTTCATTAGGATGGGCTAACATCCAAGTGTGCACTGCTTCGCTAAAATATTTTTTGAACGGACCGAAGACAGACCTATCCAGTGGCTGCAATTTATTAGATGTATGTGGGGGCAGTGTAAGGATGGTGATTCCATTTTGTTTGCAAAAATCAAGTCCCTCAATACTAAGGTGTGACTCGTGGTTGTCTAATATTAATAATACTGGGTTTTCCTTAGAGCATCTAACATTTTTTTTAAAGAACTCCAAAACTTTGAAAAAATTTTCTGACGTCATCCACCCAGATTTGTATACCAGCCCCATGGATCCTTGCATTGCCCCTGACATCATACGATGTTCATCGAAACGCACTCTAGGAAAAACCCAAATAGGTGGTAATGAATTCCCATTTGCACATATAATTCCAACTTGCGTCACCAATTCGCCGCGCTCTCTGGACGTAACTTGGCCAACCTGTTTTTCACCTTTTTTTCCAACAACTTTTTCAACTGGTGGTACAGTTGTCACCCCGGTCTCGTCTAAATTATATATCTGACATGGTTGATAATTGTGTCTTTCGGTCACTTTTTTTAGTTTATCAAAAAATTCACCTACAACGGTTCTGTTGAACGCAGTCATTCGGGCAAGAGATGTGGCTTCTGGTTTTCTCACTGACAAAGTTGGATTTCGCCGCAAAAAAGCCGAGAACCATTCTGAACCTGCCATTTCATTTGTTTTCCATGAATCTGGGACTTTCAATGAATTTCTTATTGCAAACTGGAACGCTAACTGTCTGGTTTTTTTGGGCGTGAGTCCATAAAACATACTGGAACTTGTCAGTAAATATTGTGCTAGTATTTTCTCCATAGAATCAGGAAATATCTGTCGATTTTTAAAGTTTGGCTTAAATGAAAGATTTTGAATTTCATTTTCCTTTGCTTTTTTTACGTAAATTGCTAACCGGGACTTTTTAACGTTATGGAGTTCAGCCACTTTTCTGATGCTGCCTACATTGTTTATCACATCTTCGACTGCCTTTCGAATATCGCCTTCAGGGAATTCCCTGTTTGTTTTTTTCTTGTAGACTCTGACCATCTGAAACAAAATAAATGATAATGCACGGAGAGCTGTTAGTAGTGGTTTGTAGGAGTTTAGGATAGTAACCAATAAACCACAATAACAACAACTTTTATTATAAACTTTTTTTCCGTGTGGGGATAAAATGGACATAAATGGGGATACAGTGGACACTGTCCACTATATCCCCTATTTACATTTTATTATCTCTTTGTATTTATTTTAAAAAACAAAAACTATTTCAAGAAAATATGAACATGAATGGCTCTTAAATAACTCACATTATGTAGTCTCAATGTCGTATTTGAAAAAATACATAACCGAAAGCATTGCAAAACGTTAGCACTTACCTTAAATCTTATAACAAGACCTTAAATAAACGAAAATTCACTATAAAAACGACAGGCGTCTTCACATGGCAATGAGCATTGGCAAACTGATTCTTCGCCAAAAGAACACTCGAACGCTCGCGCTGTGGCAGCACTATCGCAATTTAGGCGGAAAATTTGAAGGTGTCCATTTTATCCACTTGTCCAATGTATCCTCAGTCTCCCCTATCCACTCGATATTCTATAGACATATTTAATAAATATCAAGGAATTTCATAACTTATTTTAGGAGAATTGTATAGCGAAAAATATCGGGTAAGATTTTTTTTAACATTATTATGTCATTGTCACTCATTGTTCTTTCACTATACAATTCTCCCAAACTTAGCAATAAAATAAATTGATATTTTTGTAATATATCAGATATTACCTAAGTAATGTGCCGACGATACTGATTTTATTTAAATGTTAGTTTAAAAAATAATAAACTTGAAAAAACAAAGCGAAATAGGTTATAGGTTGGCAATAAATTGAACGACGTTGAGAATTCAACCTTAAGGTGGGAGTATCAACATGCTTGCCAACCTATTTCGCGTAGATTTATTTATGTTTTCTAGCTTTTATACAAAATTTAAAGAAAATCAGTATCGACTTGATATTCTATAGGTAATAAGTGACATATTTAATAAATATCAAGAAATTTCATAACTTATTTTAGGAGAATTGGGTAGCGAAAAATATCGGGTAAGATGTTTTTTAACATTATTATGTCATTGTCACTCATTGTTCTTTCACTATACAATTCTCCCAAAATTAGCAATGAAATAAATTGATATTTTTGTAATATATCAGATACTACCTAAATAATGTACCGACGATATTGATTTTCTTTAAATGTTAGTTTAAAAAATAATAAACTTGAAAAAACAAAGCGAAATAGGTTATAGGTTGGCAATAAATTGAACGACGTTGAGAATTCAACCTTAAGGTTTGATTCTCAACGTCATTCAATCTATTGCCAACCTATAACCTATTTCGCGTTGATTTTTTGAGTTTATTATTTTAATAACTAACATTTAAAGAAAATCGATATCGTCGGTACATTATTTAGGTAGTATCTGATATATTACAAAAATATCAATTTATTTCATTGCTAATTTTGGGAGAATTGTATAGTGAAATAACAATGAGTGACAATGACATATTAATGTTAAAAAAAATCTTACCCGATATTTTTCGCTATACAATTCTCCTAAAATAAGTTATGAAATTTCTTGATATTTATTAAATATGTCAATTATTACCTATAGAATATCAAGTCGATACTGATTTTCTTTAAATTTTGTATAAAAGCTAGAAAACATAAATAAATCTACGCGAAATAGGTTATAGGTTGGCAAGCATGTTGATACTCCCACCTTAATACCGGGTGCAAAGATTTGCCACAATTTATTGTTGCCACAATTTATTGACAATAAATTGGAACGTGTTCTAATTTTTTAACCAAGTTTGGGAAAAGGGTAGTGATTTCTGGTGTTTTTGGTGGCTGCCAATCTATCAGATTTTGAAGTTAGAAAATCGTTTTTAATGTTTTGTTTCAAAAATTTGTTTAAAAATGATTTACCGTCGTGTTTTTGGTAACCTCATGTCAAATATTAGTTGGTAACATTTACAATTTGTCAAAAACTTTGGTACGTATGGAACATCACTTTCAAGCACAATCTCTTGATCAGGAATTTGAAAAAGTGTTTGGTGCCAGTCATTGTTTATAGCACAAACTACACAAAAACTACAAATCCGAAATATTAAATACCCATGATCAACATTAACCGAATTCCTTTTAGTTGCTTTTAAATAGCAAAACCAACGGCGCAACAGCGTTCCTTTTAAAAATTTAATTCAGCTCAGCAAAGATTTTTTCTCCGCCCTTGCCACGGTTAAGTATGTCCATCTATATTTCTCATAGGATTATACAATTTGTTCGTGAAACGTTCCTTTAACAACTTAGCGAAGCAGATTTTCACTTTGCTGTGCTTTTTAAAAGAATGAAAAGGAAAGTAGGTACCTAATAGCAAAAAATACAAGAAAAATGGCGCTTATCCGGTTCTGGAGTGTATTTATTGATGTCGATAACGAAGAAAAACCTAATAACAATAGAGTTGTGCACTAGGGGATCTGACCAACAAGTCGTGCTAAGAGTCTAATGTAAAAAAAAATTAGTTTGTTTTATTTTTGTGAAATGAACACTTTGCGGAGTATTTCGTTACTGAAGGAAATGACGAACGTTGTCAATATGCTGAAGTGTCTCTGATGTGGTTGGAACTTGTCTTAATTCTGCACTCTTCTTCATCTTCCGCCTCCTCATCGTCACCAATACAAACTGAAGAAGACACAGAAGCGGCAATGGCATCATCATCCAAGTATTCGACACTAGATTATCATTAATATGGACAAATTCATTAAACTGATTTTCAGAGCAGGGAAGATTGTCTAGAATTCTAGAATATTGTTACCATCTTCCTGTCCAACTTTTTTCAGCCATTCGGCTAATGGCAGGTCATCGTCTGAATCAAAATAATACCGTAACCACCGTATTGAAAACCAATAAAAATTGTTTATTTTGATACCTTCTGCCATGCCATATGAATGAAGTTTATTCCATCCAAATGATTACTGTAGTGACTAAACGAACCGACGGCGACCGCCCATATGTGCCATCGAAAGAATTCGGTGAATCCCCTGGTTAAGCGAGCGGTAAAATACCGTTTTAGGTTCGTTATAAAAAAAATATCAAAATTAAAGGTTCGTTTTAACCGAAAGTTTGTTATAAAAGGGTTCGTTATTTGGGAAAAAATTAACACACGTCTAGTGATACTGAAGTTTGTACTTATAGATTTGATTCGTTATAAACGAAAGTTATAAGCCGGTTTGTTACAGGCGGACATTACTGTACTTAAAATAATTACTATTTTGACACATAAATAGAGAAATAGAAATAAATTTAATATTTACCTCTCACATACCTTGTTTCTTTCCAGGGTGAAAATACAGAAAAACCGGCACAGAAAAGTTCATCAAGTTACATTAAACATGGCATGCAAAGTTTGGGAAAGGTGCCTAATGCGCGTCGAGCACCAGCAAATCTTCCTTCCTTGAAATCAGAACACAGTGACTCGGGTGCAGCGGTTCCTTTGGTTCCGCCAGGAGCAACAGGATGGGGCAAACAGCAAGGTTGGTATAGTCGCATCATTTTTATTTTGTCATTGATATCTCCTATACAGGTTGGGTCAGAGTGGCAGACCTCTGGCATTGTCCAAACAGTCACACGTAGTCCTATAAGGACCGTTGTGGTACCACACATGTTCCGCGGAACCTCTCCGTATCAGCTTTCTGATGGCTAACGCGGCATAGATCGTAGAAGAATCTTGACAGCTCTTTCAAACCAACCACTGCTGTTAATAAACTTAGTGAACTCGACCCAGTTGCAGGCTGCTCACTTCCTCCAGATCATTAAAGAATGGCTCGCCCAGGGCATTGAACCTTCTCCTCGCGAGGCCGGG
Organism: Polydrusus pterygomalis; assembly: GCA_963969555.1. Lineage (NCBI taxonomy): Eukaryota > Metazoa > Arthropoda > Insecta > Coleoptera > Curculionidae > Polydrusus > Polydrusus pterygomalis. The sequence continues at coordinate 18,852,669 of OZ018383.1, forward strand.
GCATTCACACAAGAAATGCTGAATACTTTCCTCCTCTTCTTCAGCTCTGCAACGTCTACAGAAGTCGTTAGTTGGTATTTGCATACGTTCATCGTGTCTACCGAACAGGCAATGTCCGGTGATTACGGCAGTGATGTTTCTTAGGTCCTTCCGACTGTGTTGTAATAGCACTGCGGTTTTCCTGCCATCAAGTAGGGGCCTCAATTGCCTGGCGATGCTACAGGTTGTCAGCCCTGTCCATCTGCTTTGCGAAAGTTGTTTAGCTATCCGATCTATCTCCTCTCTGATCTCCTATACAGGGTTATGAATTATTGTTGTAAATGGGAATGGAAATATTGGTAATTTCCTAACAATTTTCTTTAACATTATCCTATACCGATCTCTTCCGTTTATAAAATAATAATGAAATTCCAATTTTTTTAACGGAAAACGATATTAAAAATTATTTGCATCAAAGAGGGCTTGGATTAAAAAACGTAGGGCTTGGTTAAGATCACAATGATATGGGGACGATATATCTAACAAAATCTAGGTTAAAATTTTGTCAAATTCATATTATGGCATGATATGCCAAACTAATTAATAATAAAATAAGTAGACAAATACAAATTTATTTTTGTTGCTTACAAAATTAACAAAGTAAGAATATACAGAAAGAAAAAGAAAAATAGATACATAAATTGCTGAAATTGACCACCGCCATGCTCCAAGCATAAATTCACACGTCTTTTCATATTTTCGAAAGTGTTGACTAGCATCTCTGAAGAAATGTTACCACATTGTTGGATAATCCTTTCTTGTAATTGTTCTAAATTTGCAACTGGTGTTTTAAAAACAGTTCTGCAATAAAACCAACGTTAGGAAAATGTTCGTGAAAATCGTCCATGCACAAACCCGGATTGTATTGTCACTCACCATTTACTCGAATCCCGTTTCGAAAATACGCTTCAACCATGAATGTTTTGTGCTGTTCTGTAAAGCCCATTGTGTGAATTGTTCAAGAAATTGGAAACATTAGCGATAAATCAAATTACTTGTAACGACTGTCAAAGATGCTTTTTGCTCGCACGGTACTTAAATTGGCTTGTATATGATATCTGTACCTAACTAGTCAAGTTTTTGACTTATTATAAGCGATTATTTGTAAAATTACAATAAGTTTAATAAAAAAAAATTTTTTTTCTTTATGCGATAGGATAAAAATTTAGTGAAAAGACCCATTATGTGTAGCAAACTGATTGTTTGTAAATGGTTAGAGTGTAAGAGACAAATCAAGTAACGGTATCGTTGTGTTTTGAACAAGCAGTTAAAACCATGTAAAAATGTAACAAATATTTTAGAACAAGGCGGTGCACAGGCTCCTACTGTGCAACAAAACGGGACTCCTCAGAATCAAAGTGTTCCAGCAGCTGGACAAGGGCCACCACAATTGACACCACACCAACAGGCAATAGCAATTCCTTCGACAAATGTCATTCCACCTCACAACAAACAGGTTTGTAGAAATAACACTAGTTTACCTCTTCCCACTTTAATTTATGTAAAGCCTGTAGTTATTCGATCAAAATCACCGTAAATATTTTCTTTTCAGACATTGGTCACTGCCTCACCTGCCGCACCTTCCGGCGGAGACAAACTGTGGAGCGCAGTAATGGCGGGCGGCCAGCCGGACGGCGGCCACCCGCCTGCCTATCAGAGTCCGCAGTTCCAACACGAGTTTCCAAGCCTGTCCGCTGGAGATGGCGCTGGCGGTACCGGTTCGCGGGGGCCCGAATACGGCGCAGCAGGTTCCGGCGCAGGCCCGGGCGGCTTAAGGTAACCGATTTCGTTTTCAATTGGCTTTTACTGTACACTTTAAAAATACTTTTAATGCAGCGTTTGATATTCAGGACGAGTTGTTATCACTTGTCCTTGTAGTTCATTCGATCTTGCTCTATTTGACAACTTATAATCAATACCAATTCAATCTGGTAAACAAATAAAACTCTAGGTTAGTTATTTTTATTGAATGTAAATATTTCATTATATTACAGGTACCTATATCAAATAGTTATACAGAATTATTGCTCTTGCAAATGTAAAGTGTCCTTAAATTGTAAAATAATAAGTTATTTGTCTTTAATTAAATAATTACTACAGCACTTTCTTTGCCAGATGATCTTTGATTTTTATAAATTTATTTTAGCCTTCGGCCACAGTCGGAGGGATCATGGACACAAGGTGGACAGCGCATCCAGGATGGCTCCATCAGAAGTGGCTCGGGCCCGCTGGGGGCGCCACCGCAGCTCTCGGGCCCGGGAGGCCGCCAACCCGAACTGCTCCCTCCACAGATCCGCGGGGTCTTGCCACCGTTCATGTACAAAAGTAGCTTTCCCCAAGGTCCCCCCGCGGGATCTATGTTTTCCCCCCATTCGCAAGCGCCTCCCACTAATCCTCCAAGTGGTGGACGCCGAGCCGACGGACGCCCACCGCGTCTTCAGGACCGTGATGTCCCTGATGAACTAGCTCCACGCCCGATTATTCGAGAAGAAGAACTCAGCAAGCTTGACGAAATTGGTCAGGACATGGGTTGGGCAACGTCTGACGACATTGATTATAACCAGAAACTGGCCTTTAGCGACGATGAAGGAGAAAGACCTTCCAAGAGGGATTATAGAGTATCGCCTCAACAGCAGCAACAACAACAACAGCACCACCATCACCACCAGCCGATGCCCCCACAGCCCAAATCGCAGGATGTTAGGTCCGAGAGACAGACTCCCCCGCGTCAGTGGAATGCTCCGCGTTCTGAAAACTATAGGAACCGCCAATCCGAAGAAGACGAACTCATGGCTCAGAAACAAAGGCAGCATCAAAAAGAAATTGATTTAACTATTCAGAGAGCTAAGCAGCGCAAGGAAGAAGAAGAAAAGAGATTTAACGAAGAAAGTAGACAGAGAGCACAAAAGAAATTACAAGAATTAGACGAGAAGGTTCGCGAGAAGAGAGATCGCGACAGAGAGTCTGAAATAGGTACAATTAGCCCTTCGGCGGTACCTCCAAAACCCATAAACCATGTAGAGATCCCCCTTCCAGAATTTCAAAAGGACAAAGACAAGGATATGAGGGCGCGCACCCCAAATGATTCATCTGGTAAAGAAGATAATTCTTGCTTTAGACAAATGACCCAAATCGAAGGAAAGAGTTTCTCAAGGAAACCCCAACCAAAGGCAGAACGAGACAACCGTGATCAGAATGGACCAAGTTTTTCGAGACATTTTAAGAACGACTTGCCCCCGAGATTCCTGAAACATCAGCAGCGCAGTAACGGTGACACCCAAAATCAGCCACCCTCCAATTACCAAAACTATGATTCCAGTAGGTGGAACACAAATCCCAGAGCTCCCAGCAGGGGTGGGAGACCAGATAGTCCGGACAGACATGAAGACGAGCGGAGAGATAGAGAGTACAAGAGGCAGAGCTCGGATGAAAGCTACAGGAGCTCCCACCACTCTCAGCAGGATAGTATACAAAAATCCCCCGATACACGATACAGTGACGACCATCATCGCAGGCGGGACGACGACAAATGGCAAAAAGATAGGAACGATCCTCGCCCGCACGATAGAAAGCTGGAGGTCAATGACCGTGAACGGCATTATGAAGATAGAAGACTTCATCAAGAGAAGTCACAGGATAGGTTTGAGAGAGATAGACAGGAAAGACCTCAGCGACCCGACAGCCGTGATTCGCACACGTCACATACGTCACACACCTCGCATACTTCTCACGGTTCGCATGGTTCCCAAGGTAGCAATCGCAGGTCCAGAGATGGTGATCTTAAAGAGTCGATGGGTTCTTGGAATGAAGACGTTGAAGCTGCGTATGAAGAAAAAAGGGAAAAGGAAAGGGTGAAGGAAGAGAAGAGATCGGCATCTACTCTGGTTCCAGGACCCATTACGCGGGACCGTATTGAAGCCGATGATGGTCATGAAAAGAGAAATTTGACCCAGTTAAAGAAGGGCGAGATGCCTCCTCCTAAGAAGCCAGAGCCTTTAAAGAAGGAGGACAAAACGCAGTCGAATGAAAAACTTGTTTGGGCAGAGACTATTCCTGCCGTGGAAGAAACTGAAACTAAGGAGCCAGAAAGTAAAATTGTTGAAAGTAAAAAGCCCCAAGCACAAGACGATTACAAGGATAGACAAAGTAGAAACAACAGAAGTTTCTCGCATAGCAAAAGTTGGGGGAGTAGCAGCTCTAATTCCGACTTTCATTCAAGAGGCTCTTCATGGGGGAAGCAGCGTCCACCTTCCAGAGGGCACAAGCCCAGTGGACGTGAATTTTATGGTCATGGAACTGATAGTGACGGGTCTACAGACACTCATTCTCTCGACTCAAAAGAATCCAAGGCTGTTCCTAAGAAGCCAGTCGAAAAGGACGATAAGAATCGTGAAAATAAGCAAGAAAGGTCTGTAAGTGAGCAGAAGAAGCAACAGGACAAGGTCGATAAGAAGGATGGTGGTTATGTTCCGAGAGGTGAGCCTTCCCGGCATGGTAGAGGAGGTGGAGGAAACTTCAGAGGAAGCAGAATGGGTGGTTTGGGTAAGAGAATTGATGGCTATGGACCGCCACCGTCGAAGAGTCCTTTTGGACACCATGAGGATAAAGACAAGAAAGTTATTTCTGAAGACACTGCGACAGAGACTTCGGCGCAAGCAACCGCGCCACCTTCAACTACAGATAAAATTAAGCAAAACCAAGAAGCACTTGCCGCTGGTATTATCGGAAAATCTAGGCAAGAGACTCCGGAAGACAAAAACAAACCCAAATCTAGGTCTGACAATAGGCGAAACAAATCGAAAAGTAGAAAGGACGATTTGGAAAAGGAGAGTAACTCTGAACATTCAGATAGTAAGGATGGCAACAAGAGACAACCCATTAGCAGGTCGTCTTCGCAAAGAGGTGGACAAGGTGGTGAACGAAGGGGCGAACGTCGAGACCGCAATCCTCCACCCCGAATGGGTGGAGATAAAAGGGTCGGTGGTTACGATTCTGTCCAATCCAAGAAACCGGAAGGTACTAAGCCGGATCCGCAAAATATTTTGGCCAGCGCTATTGCCGATATATCGTTAAAAAATCGAGATGACGATGACAAGGAAGAAAAAAAAGAAAGTGGCGAGTTGAATGGGGATTCGGAAGGCTTCCAGGAGGTAAAGAGCAAGAAGACTCCCAAGGATAGACCCAAGGGCCCTGAAGAGAAGAAAGGTCCTCTACCCAGAAGCGACATTAAGGAATTTAAGCAAGAGAAAAAACCAGGTAAGTTTTTCCAGCTGATTTTGTGATGTTTCAATAATTTGTTTCAAAGATTTTTATTTAATTTCTATTTCATATTTAATATGGTTTACTATGCATATTTTTTTTATTAGTTGGTCCTGGTAAAGTACAGCAAATGACGCCCCAACAAATACAGAATATACCTCCGCTGATGTCAACGCCGGTGAATCCGCCTCAGGTGTTGCCACAACCGAAGAACCAATATGACCAGAGGCCAAACAGACAAAACAAATTAGCACCGAGGTAATTTTTAATTGGTTCACAGGATCTATTATACAGTGTCACCAGTAAAGTCCGCATCATATGGGATTTTTTTTTTATTAATAGAATTATTCAAAATTTGACTTTGGCATCAAGTTCTGCTTCGATCGAGATAAAAATTAAGCAAAAAAATAGTAGTCACGTGATTCGCATTATCTGTCGAATTTTAAATTTTTCCAAAAAATAATTCAAAAGTGGGGTTAGGTATTTCTGAAAATATCGAAAAAAGTTATTAGAAATAGTTTTAATAGTTTTAAATGCAGTTTCTAGCCCACATGCAAAATTTCAGCTGCATAAGGTAGTTTTGATTTTTTACCTGTATTTTGTAAATTGCACCACTTTTGCAAAATAAGACTCAACGCAACCTACATAAAATTTCTTAGTTTTGACAAGGCTTTATTTCAGCTACATTTTCTTTAAAGTAGCGCCATATTAAATGTGTGTTTTTCTACAAAATCAAAATTGGGCTATAAAATTTGGTCGCATGTGATTCAAAGTTTATTTGTTTTTGACCCTGTATAAGGTAACTTCATAAAATAAGTATTTTTGAAAACGTAGTTTGTGTCTGAAAGTAATACACCCTAATATTAAGACAAAAAATAACACAGTGTCTTCAGTAAAGTGTTTTTAAGTGGAAAATAAATTTTAGTTTAACAACGTAAAGTTCATCTATTTTCAACGATTTAATTTAAAACCCTCATATTTTAATTTATTATTAAGCCATTTCATAATAACGTTAACGTGTATTAACTTATTTTATAAAGTTACCTTATACAGGGTCAAAAACAAATAAACTTTGCATCACATGCGACCAAATTTTAATAGCCCAATTTTGATTTTGTATAAAAACACATTTTTTTAAAGAAAATGTATCTGAAATAATGCCTTGTCAAAACTAAGAAGTTTTATGTAGGTTGCGTTGAGTCTTATTTTGCAAAAGTGGTGCAATTTACAAAATATTGGTAAAAAATCAAAATTATCTTATGCAGCTGAAATTTTGCATGTGGGCTAGAAACTGCATTTAAAAAAAGTTTTGGAAAAAATTAAAATTTGACAGATAATGAGAATCACGTGACTACTATTTTTTGCTTAATTTTCATCTCGATCGAAGCAGAACTTGATGCCAAAGTCAACTTTTGAATAAAGATATTCATAAAAAAAAATCCCATATGATGCGGACTTTACTGGTGACACTGTATAATTACAGGGAATAAACTACATATAATTTATACAGAGACCGGCAACATACGGGAACAAATTTATGTACAGAGTACCAAAAAAACTTGTCCAGGGGCCGGTCCCTGTATAATTAGTCTCGGATTTTTCATAATATAATACAGTAAATAAAATATTAAACCTAAAAAAACATTTAAACCCAAAAAAAAATTATAATTAAAAATGTAAATTTTCAGGTTTGCCAAACAAAAAATGCAGAAACAAATGCAACAGCAGATGATGTCTGAGGTTGGTGATATTCATAAGGTATAGTAGTAGGAGTAGAGAGAAATGTGTGTCCCAAGGATGGACTTGCAAACTTTCTTATTTTTCATCAAAAAGTCATTCCTTATCATTTATTACTCGCATTAAAAAACCTTGAATTTGTTGTACTGAGTGCGCAAAAAATAGTTATAGTAGTCATGGTATCAAGATGTTGGATATTAGGTATTTATAGGAGTCAAACTACTATTGTATATTTTCATGAAGACTATGCTCAAATTCATAATAACATTAACCACGACCTAAATATAATATGTAAATGGCTTCAAATTAATAAATTATCGTTAAATTTTAATAAATCATCTTTTATGTTTATAAGTAAATCAAAATTTAAAAAATATTAATATCTTACAATAATCATATAAAACAATTAAATTTTTAAGTTTATTTATTGATGAAAATTTAAGTTGAAAAAACATATAGAATATTTAAGAAGTTACATCTCACCGATAATTGGCATTTTGTTTAAAGCTAAAAATTATATATCATTAAAATATTTAAAAAATATATATTATTCTTTGGTTTATTCAAAATTACAGTATATGATTTCAATTTGGGGATCAGCGAATTTAACTACAATTCAACCATTAAAAAAACTACAAAACAAAATAATTAAATGCATACATAAACTTCCTTTTTTAGAACCAACTATAAATCTGTATGAACCAATAAACGGATATTTAAATTTAGAAAAGCTTTATAAATTAAAACTATGCATTCTAATACACTCTATTATTATTAAAGAAAAACAATAATATTAATAATTATAATATTTCCTTTTACTAACATTATTCACATCACGAGACAAAACCATCATATTCAAACGCCTATGGTAAAAAGTACTTTTGGCAAAAGACCAATATTATATTTAAAGGAATAAAAATTTACAACAGTTTGCCGAAAAAAATTAAAGAAATATCAAAATTATGGACTTTAAAAAAAAACTAAAAAAATATTTTTAAAACTAAACTAAGTTATTATTAGTTACTAAACATGATTTTTATAATTTGTGATTTTATTGATTGTATATTTGGTGTTATATTCTCTGTAATGAACTTTTTACGTTGGTTGAAAATAAAGATATATTAATAATCCGTGGACACATTGTAGCTACAACCTACTTACTTATTCACCTAAAATTTCTTAACTTTTATTTACCGGCAATTTTAAAATAAATTTTCCCTCTTATATTTTAGGTACCTCAAACGGCTCACGTATACGGAATAAAGGAAAACACGCAGGTTCCCCCACCCAACACGGGTTGCGCGTGGGACAAACCGTTGGGTCCCCAGCTTCGGGCGGCCGAACACGAAACCGCCGGTATGTTGGGTGTCACTATGGAAATGGTGAATTTGGAACCCGCCTCTCCCAGTCCTGCACATTGCGTGAGTCCTGGTAGTGAAAAGGTGAGCATCGGGGTATAGTTACATTAAAACAAACCCGAGCGAACGGTTCCTGAGTTACGGCGGGCGTCCCTTCTTATTTGGCGACCTGGTGCAGCTAAAAGATAAACACAATTTTAACTCTAACGCTATAGACCAGGGCTCAAGCCTTTGAAATTGAAAGTGAAAAAAAAATAATAGTAGAATGACACCCATTGGAAAAGGAAGAGAATATAACAAAAATGAAAGGAAAAATAATTTACTGGCGATCCGAGGTCGGGAAGTGGAAAGGGGTGAGTTTTTAAGGGTAGAAAACGATTTATCTCGATTTCCGGCAAAACTGCAAGTCCTATTGAAAAACGTTAAATGGCAAAGTTGTAGGTAATAAAAAGATCTACAACTTTTGTATTTACACTTTTTTCACATAACCTCAAAATTTATGTGAAAAATTCAAATAACCAAGTTTTTGGTTTTTTATCTTTTACAAAAAAAAAAATTTTTTTTTACGAAATTTGGTGAAAACTTACCTTTTTATGTCCCAAACACACTGTAATTTTTTTGATTTAAAATATTTATATTTTTACCTTATTTTGACTTAATATCGAAAAAGCACCTAATTTTCAATCGAAAATTCTCACGTCAAAATATCTGCTTTTTTAAAAAAGTCGGTGGGCTTTTTGTTCGTTAAAATCTCTACTTTCTGACAGTGTAAAAAAAATATACATTACTATGGTAAATGTTCTCAAAAAATGCAAAGAAACGAAAAAACTCGAATCCGAATTTTTTTTTAAATTATGTACCTACAATTTTGAGCTATTTATTAAAATTTATACTTTAACAGGGTGTCTAGGAGCCGGGAAATCCGGGAAAAAAACGGGAATTTTACAAAGCCGTAAAAAACCGGGGATTCGACGGGAAAATCAAGTTTAAGCCGGGAATTTTAAATGAGTAGATAATTTCGAACTTAAAAATTTGAATTAGGTACCTACTTATTCCTATAAGCAAAGCACTCCTATTTTCAAAATAGATGTTTTTAAAAAAGACAAGAATGGTTTATATTGCAACCTTAAAAAAGTCCAAGAGATTGATCTAGGATATGGGACTATAGCTGCTATCAAAAAATGCGTCTGAGTTAAAGATATAGAAATGATGATCTTTCGCCAGGATTGTCGAAACTGCTTGATGTATACAGTTTCCAAACTTTTGGAAAAATGTCCGTTAGCAAATAAATTAACTGAAGCTATAAGTTTCCTTAACCCCAATAAAACTGGCAGAGATCCAAAAAAATCCGTGCAACTGATGTCAAAAGCATTTGAATTTTTGTTAAATTCAAACAGATGCAATGCGACTAAATTGGAAGAAGCAGATAGAGTATTTAGAGACATTCTTACTGATCAGACTATGATAAATAAAATGAAAAATTATTCCAGATGTAACAGAGTAGATAACTTTTGGATGGAAACCATCACAAATGGCAGTTTAAAAAACGTGGTGCAACTTCTAACAATTTCTCATGGAAATGCCACAGCAGAAAGGGGATTTTCTGTTAATAAGGAGATTTTGGTGGAAAATTTAAAAGAAGAGTCACTTATAGGCCAAAGATTAGTGCACGATTCACTACAAAAAATTGGAGGAGTTCAAACTATGGACATTACAAAATCCATGATACTTTTCATGAGAAATGCCTATTAAGGTACAACACAGCACAAAAAGATAAAAAGGCAAAAGTGGTTGACAGCGACTTGAAAAAAGCAGAAAAAAGGAAGCTGCAGAAGAACTGGAAACTAAAAAGAAAAAAATTATCGAACAATCACATAAAGATTTGGCAGCTATAGAACAAGAAATCGTAAAATTAAAAAAGTAACTATATTATTTGGTTTTGCTTTTAAGCCATGTGTTTTTTAAATAAATGTTTTAAAATTTAACAACGAAAGTGTAGTCAATTTAGGAAAACCCAGCTGGGAAATTTTCAAAAACCGACCGGGAATTAGTCGGGAATTTTGTTTTCGGTTTTTGCTAGACACCCTGTTTAATACTCGATAAACGTAAGATTCCATGTTACATTGATAACCAAAAAATTGCAAGTCGAAATATACTACTATAATTAACAACCAAATAAGTTAATAAAGTTAATATTTAATAAGACGTCCGTTTCTTTGCATTTTTTGAGAACATTTACCATAGTAATGTATATTTTTTTACACCATCAGAAAGTAGAGATTTCAAGGAACAAAACGCCCGCCGACTTTTTTAAAAAAGCAGATATTTTGACGTGAGAATTTTCGATTGAAAATTAGGGTGCTTTTTCGATATTAAGTCAAAATAAGGTAAAAAAATAAATATTTTAAATCAAAAAAATACAGTGTGTTTGGGACATAAAAAGGTCAGTTTTCACCAAATTTCGTGAAAAAAAAATTTTTTTGTAAAAGAAAAATAAAAAACTAAAAACTTGGTTATTTGAATTATTCACATAAATTTTGAGGTTATGTGACAAAAGTGTAAATACAAAAGTTGTAGATTTTTTTTATTACCTACAACTTTGCCATTTAACGTTTTTCCATAGGACTAGTAGTTTTGCCGGAAATCGAGATAATTCGTTTTCTACCCCTAAAAACTCACCCCCTTCCCGACCTTGGATCGCCCGTAAATTATTTTCCTTTCATTTTTGTTATATTCTCTTCCTTTTCCAATGGGTTTCATCCTATTATTATTTCTTTTTGGTTTCAAAAATTATCGACCCTGGTCTTCTATCGTTAATATGGCGAACTAATCGAATCTTTTTTTTGTTCGTAGATGTTGGGAAAACCGTCCCAAATGTCCGACAAAACCATACTGGACGGTAGCACACCGCCAGTTAACACAATCATCTTCGAGAATACCAACTTCAAATCGGCGCCGGGTGCGCGCTCGGCACCGCGCAGCACCGTCGTACCGGCGCCGACCGACAAGACCCGACCTAAAATCGAAGAGGGAATCGATAACTCGGTCTTCGGCAAACCCATCAACGACCTGCTGCAGAAAAGTAGCGATGGCGTCGGTAAAGCGGAACAGATACAGTTGACCGTTTTTAAGGAGGAGACCGATATAAAGTTGGACTTTTTTGGAGCCGATTTGACACATTTGACTGATGATAAGTCGTCGAATAATATGTGCATGTCCAAGAGCATTACTACTGTAAATAGGTACGTTTTTGTTACTAAATTACGTCAATAATGGCACATTAATAAACCCCTTTTTCTAAGAAATAAAATAATATAACTACTTTTAGCCAATTCGTTTTTTGTGTATACAGGATTGGGCAAATGTTCCGGTGTCCCGGAACGGCTTAATTACAGGCGAACGAAAAGTGATATCGGATCTGGGTTTTGGGCAATCTATAGGACTAAAATTTTACTATTTGACTATTATACCATATGTCAGTAATGTCACCAACTGTCAAGTGTTGACGTTATTTTTTTTTTAATGGAACACCCTGTATATTTTTACATTTTTAAATTCCACATAAAATTATAATTATTTTTTATTAAATGCACTATTAGTCTATACTTCATAGTTTCCGAGATATTGACTCTCGAAAAGTGACATTTTTGAACTTTGACAGCTTATAACTTTCTAACAGTACGTCTTAGAGCAAAACGGCTTACATGTCCCTATCTTCATTTTTATTATCTTCCCAAAAAAATCAACTTCCGGTTAAACCGGATGTAACTCGAAAGCAGGAAATATAGTTCTACCGGTCCATTTAAAAAAATGAAACGTCAACACTTGACAGTTGGTGACATGTGACATTACTGACATATGGTATAATAGTCAAATAGTAAAATTTTAGTCCTATAGATTGCCCAAAACATGGATCCGATATCACTTTTCGTTCGCCTGTAATTAAGCCGTTCCGGAACATTTGCCCAACCCTGTATATATTTAAAAATTTTAAAAACCTTATACAATTTAAAAACCATAATCATAATACACGTCATAAAAATGAAATAACCATAAAACCTAAAAGAAATAAGTCCATAGGACAAAAAAATTTCAAATATTTATATAGTTTTTATTTAAACGTTTATTTACAAAGAAAAATTAAAAAATTGTTTACGTTAAAAAAATTTAAAGTCGAAATAAAAACATGGATATTAAAAACAGACAATTTGAAAATATTTTTAGAAATGCTTTAATTAATTAATATTGTTCTGAATAATTTATATAAGTAATATTTTTTACTTAAAAATTATAAATTAATAATATTATTATAGGTAATATATTTTTTCAAAAAAAAACTGCGTTTATACTATAAATTAACATTTTTACTTTAAAACTTAATTTTTAATGCATATTTAGGAATTATGATTTTACGTACTAAAACAAAAAATAAGATTTGCCCCTAACAAGCTCAGCTTCATGGGCTGGAAGAATAAGTTTATAGAAGATAACATAAACAAATTTATTATATTATTAAATTTTAAATCAACTTATTATTATTATTATTATTTGCAGCACAATTTGCAACGCCGATTCCCTAAACATGAAAATCGCGTCCGTCAAGAAAGTCTGGGAAACGTCCGAACAGGAACCGGAAGAAACCGGCGGGATCAGTTTCGGCGGCCCCGTTCTGGATTCGGTCTTCAAAGGCAACGACGGGCAAGACGATTGCCACGAAGGTTACAGTCCGGGCAGCAGTCAGGCCGCATCAACGACAAATGTATGCAAGGTAATGGATGATATGTCGAAGTTGATATTGTCTTGCCGTCTTTCGCAGACTTCGAATTATGTTTGTTTTTATCAGTTTTTGTCAGACGTCAACCGATTTGACGTTTGCTGCTTGTTTGAGAATTTAATAAATAGTTTTATAAACAGGCTTAAAGTATACTTTTAATGTTTCTTGAATTGCTAGTTTCTGACGATACAGGCTGATTTACGTCGAGTGGCCTATGAGAAAATCTCGGAAACGAGTGAAGCTATCTTTTTTTTTTAATTTGGAGGTGGGCATAATTGACTTTAAACTTTTAAAATATCATATTTTTTACTTTTGAATCACTTCACCGGTTGTTCAAATATAATACACTCTATAGTATCTTAGTTTCTTGGATACCTTAGTAAAACCTAAGTAGATTTTGATGATAATAATCTGTCCCAAGTAGCATATAACCGGTAGTGATTCAAACTTGAAAATATAATATTTTAAAGTACCAAATTTGAAAAAAATATTACATTACTCGTTTCCGAGATATTCTAATAGGCCCCTGAACGTGAATCACCGTGTATAATGCAATATATCCCCCACATCATTAACATAGCATTTCATATTTTCAAGAACATGTTTTAGGTCATGAAAAATCAACAATTGTAGCTCTAAGCCACTCTGCTACCCCCCGAAGGTATATTCTCCTTCCTCCACACTTCAAGACAGTGTAAACTTTAACTACAAAATGTACATATAATAGCGGTTCTTACACAGAGATTATAATACAGCATATCACCTTTGCCCTTTCAGGTGAAACCGACGCAACAAGTTTCTAGCGCCACCGGTCAAACAGTGTCGTCCACCTCTCAACCCCATTCGGCCATCGTGGGCCACTCCATATTGCTTGGCACCCCCTTGTCGCCACCGCCGATGGCTGCGGCCCCTGTGGGCGTGTCGCTGGGTCCGCAACCATTCGCGACCAATCAGCACCTAGCGGGATTCCAGGCAGCTGCTGGACAGAGCGTAGCAGCTGCGAATTCGGCTCAGTTTGGAATATCAGCTATTCCCTCTCCTCCGACCGTGTTGTATAATTCCACGCAACAGTTGCCGTCCGCCGGGCTGTATGGGGCGTTTTTGCCTACAGCCGAACAAGCTAGTGTGTTGGGCGGACAGGGGCACGCTAGAGCTGGAGGATTTGGACAGTATGCCGCCGGGCCGTATCACGGATTAGGACAGGCAGCGAGTTCGCCCTATAATACGCAGTCGGTGAGTAGGATTTCTAACAGAATCGAATTAAATTTAAACAAAAACACTGACACTTTGTTCGCCCACGATACTACTATTTTGTCGTGTGGAAAAAGTTCAGAAGAGTTAAGGCTAATTGTGCAGAACGATTTATTGCTTGTCAAACAATGGTGTCAAGCGAATCTATTATGTTTTAATATCAGCAAAACTATGTTCTATAAATTATAAATGTTCACTTTTAACTGCTTAATATTATTACATGATCGCAATAAAATAACGTTTTTTCGAAAACGGTTATAATTAGCGACATGAATGAAGAGTACTTAATTTTTAGTCAATAGTTAAAGGTGTATGTAAAAAACGTTGTCCAAAGTTTTTATCATACAGGGCGTAAAAAAAATGGGCACATTAGTGTCACAGCTAGTCCGTCCCTGCAGCTGTGAGTAATTCGCAACACATTATGGGATAGTAATTTGAAGGGTCTTACCTGGTATACATCATATGAAAAAAAAATTGAAATATACCTGTTTGTTTAATAATTATGTGTCAAAAACTTAATTCCATGGGAGCCCATATCTCCGAAGAGGATGCCGATACGAAAGAAGTAATCTTTTCACGTGTTTTTTTCATATCCGGGAGATTTTCCCAGACACCCTGTATATTGGTAAAATTGAAAAAGTCCAAGAAAAATTTATAAAATATCTATGCTATAAATATTATTTAAACGGAAATTTTACCTTAATCATACGAAAGTTAAAGTTATTATCACTTGGGGATAGAAGGGAAATGTACATGACATAAAATTTGCCTGCAAAATTCTCAATAACATGATTGATTCAACGCCAATTATTAATTTTTATCACTTTCAAATTTGGATCAACTGGATATCTGTTTTCTTTCCCTAATAATTGCAAGCGAACGAGTAAAGTTTCTGAAAAAATAAGTTGAGAATTATGAATCAAAGTTTAGAAAAGCAGTTTTTTTAGATGAAACTTGGGTATTTTCGAATGGAAGTGGGTCTAAATTATGGCAAGACGACTCAGTGAAATCAGTAAAACGAAAAAAAGGTTGTGGTTCGGGAAAACGTTACATAGTATTACATGCTGGCTCATCTACTGGTTTTATAAAGGAAGCGAGTTTAATTTTTTCATCTAAATTCGCAATAATATATATACATCAGTTAGTAGTTAAAATAAATGTACACAAAAATATTTCAAATTATATACAATGTAAAATGCAGACAAATTCTGATGTTCTAATTTTTATTCATTAAACAATCACCCCTATTTACGTACCAACATTTGATTCCCAAGGGTGGTCGCTAGTCAAAGGTTTTACTGTAGGTATATTGTTTATCTAATTTTCCATCAATTTAGTTATTAAATTTTTGAAATATAAAACTATTTTGTCAACCGTGTGCAACAACACGAACGCACCCCTGGAAAATCAATTTTGGAACGAGACCCGTCACTGTTATTATGTAATTTTTATTATGACTGATAGTTTCAAATTAATTGATTCAATTTTATGGAAAATCAGCTGTCCATATGCCGCCATATTGGTTTTTATATTTTGAAACATTTTTGAACCTGATTCAACTGATTTGATTCAGGTCACGTGCGCCTAGTTAACTGGAAGCCGACTATATCAAATTTGAGAGTAGTGACAAATTTTATATTTATTTTTACTTTAACTTGTCCATTGACAGTTTGTAAATGAATTCCTGTTGTTTAGGTGTATTTACCGACCGCGCCCCATCCGCCGCCCACTGCCCAGGCGCCGCCAGAACTATATCCGTCGATGAACAGTTTTCGGCTTTCCGCAGGTCCGTTCGGCCAAAACCAGCCCCTAAACAATCCCACCACAGTGTTAATTAGTTCCACCAGCAATAGCCTGATGTCGGCCAGTGTGAAGCCCAGCAGTCAGCCCATTAGCGCAATAGGTAAGGGTAGTATGATGTCAAAGGGACCCTTAAAAATCCGTTATCGCCAATGGGTATTTTTCCCTTACGTGCAGTTCTATGCTTTATTTATTTGCTTTTGTTTATGGATTGCCAGTACTGGCATAAGCACTTAATTTGTAAATAACAATAACACTTACATGACAAAATGTGCACCTTAAGGTGGGAGTATCAACATGCTTGCCAACCTATAACCTATTTCGCGTAGATTTATTTATGTTTTTTAGCTTTTATACAAAATTTAAAGAAAATCAGTATCGACTTGGTATTCTATAGGTAATAATTGACATATTTAATAAATATCAAGGAGTTTCATAACTTGTTTTAGGAGAATTGTATAGCGAAAAATATCGGGTAAGATTTTTTTTAACATTATTATGTCATTGTCACTCATTGTTCTTTCACTATACAATTCTCCCAAAATTAGCAATGAAATAAATTAATATTTTTGTAATATATCCAGATACTACCTAAATAATGTACCGACGATATTGATTTTCTTTAAATGTTAGTTATTAAAATAATAAACTCAAAAAATCAACGCGAAATAGGTTATAGGTTGGCAATATATTGAACGACGTTGAGAATTCAACCTTAATTAATTAACAAATCGTATCTAACTTTCAAAATGTCTTTATTCCAAACTATCTTTTACAGTTCATTACATGGAAAGTGACGACATAATATAGAAAATAATAACCATTAAAAAAAATACAAAAAAAAATTAAGTTAATCCAATTTAATTCATTAATAAAACCAATTAAAAAAAAAAATAGTACTTATAAATAATTTAATCTAGTAAATATCTCTTTAAGGTGGGAGTATCAACATGCTTGCCAACCTATAACCTATTTCGCGTAGATTTATTTATGTTTTCAAGCTTTTATACAAAATTTAAAGAAAATCAGTATCGACTTGATATTCTATAGGTAATAATTGACATATTTAATAAATATCAAGGAATTTCACAACTTATTTTAGGAGAATTGTATAGCGAAAAATATCGGGTAAGATTTTTTTTAACATTATTATGTCATTGTCACTTATTGTTCTTTCACTATACAATTCTCCCAAAATTAGCAATGAAATAAATTGATATTTTTGTAATATATCAGATACTACCTAAATAATGTACCGACGATATTGATTTTCTTTAAATGTTAGTTATTAAAATAATAAACTCAAAAAATCAACGCGAAATAGGTTATAGGTTGGCAATAGATTGAATGACGTTGAGAATTCAACCTTAATTGTTTTTTAAAAGTTGCCAATTTTTTAATTTTTCTGATATTTTTTGGAAGATTGTTATATTTTATTATTCCGTCTTATAAAAACGATTTTTTTCCGAAATTACTTTTAACTGGTATAGTTTGATAAATTTATTCAACGTCTGATGTTATGAGCATGTAATGTCTTATTCTCCTGAAGTGTTAGGTTTGATTTTTTTTTCTTTTCAAATAATAGAGTGAATTAGAATACAAATTTTGAATTTATAAATGTTTTGGACGTGTAAATACCCTTTCGGTCTATACAGGGTGTTACAAATTCGACATACCAGGAATCTCGGATACCATAGGAGTTAGAGAAATGGTTAAATGGGGGCAAAGTTGTTCAATTCGGTGCTGATTATAATGCCGCTTCAAAAGTTTTCAAATTCCGAATACTTCCGATTTTATTCGAAAAAAACCGAAATTTTGCAAAATCGTTTTTATTTTTTCCTGAGCTCATTTGACTAGCTATTTAAAAATATTGTCATTTCACACACACACACACACGCGTTTCGTCTCCGAGCGGCCATCACCAACTTTACTTTTTTAAATACGGACCTGGATTTTTTTAAACCGATTTTTAAACCCTCCTACCCTCAAAATGTAATGGCGATATTACTTTCTCATAATGATGAATTGTCCTGGCTTATTTTTTTAAATTCATATTTTTTACACTTCTTGTCAGTCCGGTCCTGGCAACGAATCACAATATCTATTAATTAAAAACTTTATTTAAAACATTCATACATAAGTAATATAATAATTTATTTTATAAGAATTTTCTAATAATTCTAAATTTCCTAATTATAAATCCTAATTTTCTAAATTTTCAAAGAGATTGCCGTTTTGCTCAATACAACGATCGACTTTTCTTCCAATTTTGGCGACAGCCCTTTTAACCGATCTTCTCCTTATCCTACCAAATGCAACCTGTATGCGTTCTTCCATGGTATCTACGTCATTTTTATAAATAACTTTTTTAATAAAATTTTAATAAAAAGAAATCCAGCGGCGAAATATCTGGCGACCTCGCTGACCATTCTATTGCCCCACCATTTCCGATCCACCTATCAGGGAACTGTTCATTTAAGAACAATTTTACTGCCCTGGTATTGTGCGGCGGCGCCCCATCTTGCTGGAGCCAAACATGGGGTAACCTAGCTAAAGAAATTTCGTCCAGATATCCTTGAAAAGTGGTGTTTAGGATTTTAAATACAATAAAGTTTTTAATTAATATATTCTGATTCGTTGCCAGGACCGGACTGACAAGAAGTGTAAAAAATATGAATTTAAAAAAATAAGCAAGGACAATTCATCATTATGAGAAAGTAATATCGCCATTACATTTTGAGGGTAGGAGGGTTTAAAAATCGGTTTAAAAAAATCCAGGTCCGTATTTAAAAAAGTAAAGTTGGTGATGGCCGCTCGGAGACGAAACGGCGGATCTTTAGTTTAGTAACGTCATTTTGTAGAGGAGAAAAAGTGGCAATGACAAAGTGTAATTTATTTTTAAATAGCTAGTCAAATGAGCTCAGGAAAAAATAAAAACGATTTTGCAAAATTTCGGTTTTTTTCGAATAAAATCGGAAGTATTCGGAATTTAAAAACTTATAAAGTGGCATTATAATTAGCACCGAATTGCACAACTTTGCCCCCATTTAACCGTTTCTCTAACTCCTATGGTTTTCGAGATTCCAATGCTGGTATGTCGAATTTGTAACACCCTGTATAGATTAACAGTTGGTTCTAAATGTGGTAATTTGTGTATACATTTAATAACTTTATTTTGCAATTTTTGTAATGGTTTTAAGTTTCCCATGCAGAAGCAAAGTATTGTAATTTTGAATATATTAATGAAAAATATATATACAGGGTGTTCCTAAATTAATGGTACATTCGAAAGTAGGCGATTCTTTGGCTTATTTTATAAATAAAATGTTATATAAACATGGGACCGAAAAAGCTTCGTTTCCGAGATACAGGGTGTTAACATTTTAATTAAAAAAATATTTTTTCATTGCCATTTTCAAACCACTAGATATTTTTATGAAATTTGGTACATGTCTTTTGAGCATCAAAATGCATTTTTTGGTGTAAAATAATTTTTTAATAGCAGTGGCGTCCGTGCGGAATATTTTTGAAGAAAAAAATGGTGCGCCACTGCTTTTTCTTTAAATAAAAATTATTTTTGAAATTCCCGTCTAATTTAGAGCAAATTCGGTCTCTTGACTTATTTTCTTACGGTGCACCGTTTTCGAGTAAAAAATAAAAATAATTTTAATGCATTCCTGGAAACACATAACCCATTTAATTACCATTAACACCCTGTATCTCGGAAACGAAGCTTTTTCGGTCCCATGTTTATATAACATTTTATTTATGAAATAAGCCAAAGAATCGCCTACTTTCGGATGTACCATTAATTTAGGAACACCCTGTATTTTTAAGTATTTCGAAGGAATTAAATATCTAGCTCTGTACAAAGCAGATACTAAGGGCCGGTTTAATAATGTGCTGGCAAAGCCTCTGGCATAGTTATCCTGCTGTTAATGAAAAAAATCTGTTTTTTAATCTTCTGGTAGCGTTAACAGCAAGATAAACATTTATTGCCAGCAGGATAATTTACCCAGCGAAATATTCGGCTGTTAACGGTTTACCAGTGGGTTAAATCAAAAGCCATAACCTCAAATTTGATCATTTTTGGCATTCTTTAGGTAGAGTTCACTGTTTTTAGCAATTGTAAAAAAATGAATGTGCTTTTTGATGTTAAAATGTTTTCAAATGAATCGGATTCAGATGATGATTTGGAAGATTATGTTAATATTTTATTTAGAAGGCCAAGGATTTTTCACGACCCGCCAAATCACATAAATTACTAGGATGATACAGGGATTTTGTCAATCGTTTTAGACTGTCTAACGATACGGCACAGCTTTTTTTTTACATCGAATAGAAAATATGATTTGCTATCTATCCTACAGACTATTGTTATAATAAACTATATTTGAATTTGACCATTTTTTTTTATTTTATAGGAACTGTGCTCTAAAAGCCCCCTTGCAACAATTCCTGCTGTGTCTGTGTAAAAAATTTGCAACCTTTTTTTTTTAATTTTTCGTTTTCCTTCTTTATATTCATTTTCTTGAACTTATAATAGAATAAACTCAAACGTATATAATATATAGAATGAATGTAAAACACATTTAAAACAACGTACCATGATATATAACCCTGTAATATCTTCTTTAATTAGGTGGATTTTGCTACCACATGTTGCCAAATTGTATAGCTCCGGTTATCTGTCCTTTGGTTAAAATTTTGTTGATAAACTGATCAGAAGTTTTCCGGCGGTTTACCAGAGAGATAAAATTTATTCTCTTGGTAACAACCAGAGACCTTATCAGCACATTATTAAACCGGGCCTAAAGGAGATATCGAGTTAATAATACACTGGATATGGCATTTTTCTACGATTCAGCCCTAAAAAAATCATAGATTCGACGCCATAAACACGCACAAAACAAAACTAAATGTTTGGACGGAAACGGAGAAATAGATAACTACTGTTTTAAACTACTTACAGGCCTTTATTCAGAGTACACATTTTAAAGCTAAAATAATCCCGTCATATCAAAACCGCCATTTTAGCTACTTTTCTACGGCTGTGTACCTTTTAAGAGAAACCCCCAAATTCAAAAACGTTTTTGCATTTAAAAAGAAAGATAAGGATATCCAGAACTTTACCACTATATTTCAGAAGATGAAATCACAGTAAAAATAAAAGTACCACTGATTATTTTCTAGGTACAAAGGCGGGAGGTGTAGGCCAAGCGTACCAACAACAATCCCAGCAAGGCCAACAGGTCTACATGACATACGAGCCCGCCATTCAAGCGGCCAATTATCTTCCCGGAGCCGGCGTGATTCAAAGAGGTCCGGCGGGTCCGCAGGTTCAGAATAACGTGGTTCCTGGCTTACAGCCATCGTCGTCGTACTATTCCGGATCTACAGGTACTTAACTTTAAAATGTCTTTATTCCAAACTAACTTCTACAGTTCATTACATGGAAAGTGACAATATAATATAGAAAATAATAACCGTAAAAAAAATAACAATAAAAAAATGGAAGTTAATCCAATTTAATTCATTATTAAAATCAATTTAAAAAAAAAAAAAAAAAAAAAAAAAAAAAAAAAAAAACAGTATAAATAATTTAATTTAGTAAATATCTCTTTAATTGTTTTTTAAAAATTGCCAATTTTTTAATTTTTCTGATATTTTTTGGAAGATTATTATATTTTATTATTCCGTCATATAAAAGCGATTTTTTTCCAAAATTACTTTTTACTGGTATAGTTTGATAATTTATACAATGTCTTGTGTTATGATCATGTAATGTTTTATTTTCCTGAAGTGTTATGTTTGATTTTTTTTCTTTTAAAATAATAGAGTGAATTAGAATACAAATTTTTAATTTATAAATGTTTTGAACGTGTAAATACCCTTTCGGTCTATATAGATTAACAGTTGGTTCTAAATGTGGTAATTTGTGTATACATTTAATAACTTTATTTTGCAATTTTTGTAATGGTTTTAAGTTTGATAAACAAGCAGATCCCCATGCAGAAGCTAAGTATTGTAATTTTGAATATATTAATGAAAAATATATATTTTTTAAATATTTCAAAGGAATAAAATACCTAGCTCTGTACAAAACAGATACCAAAGGAGATATCGAGTTGATAATATACTGGATATGGCATTTCCAATTTAAATTTTCATCTAAAACTAATCCTAAAAATTTTGTCGTTTTTGAATATTGAATATTTTCATTATTAAATGTTAAGGGGTTAATGATGGAATTTATTTTATTTTTAGTTATAAACATAAAAGAAGATTTTTTAAAATTTAACGTAAGTTTATTTGATTGAAGCCAAGAAAGAAGTATTTTTAAATCATTATTAATATCAAAATACATTTCTGCAAGAGTTTCAGCAAAATAAATAATTGTCGTATCATCTGCAAATAGCTTTATATTGCCCTTTAAGTTCAATTTGGAAACGGAATGAATGTAAATTAAGAATAATAACGGACCTAATATTGATCCTTGTGGAACTCCACTTAACCTTAGTCGATCTATGATAAGCGTGGCTGTATGAGTATTGGAAAATACTCCGAAACTAATCCCGGATCCTTAAAATACTAAGGATCTGGACGGATGAAGATGTTATTTTTAAAACAGATATTTTTTAAACTTAAAAACAGTTTACATATTTACTTTTCCTGTGCAGGTGGGCAAAATTACTACCAACAACCAGGAAATTCGTCACTTCCCTCGGCGCCGCAGTTGCCACAGCATCAAGCTGGGTACGGTCTCCAGGGTAGCGTTTTTGGAACGCACAATCAATCTCATACAAATACCAGCTTACAGGTAATTTTCAAACTTTTATTTAGGTTGACCGCAATCGTCCAGTATAGAAATATAGTAATTTGCAATCGTTCCTATAATTTTTTTCTACATCCTTTATTCATAATATACAGGGTGTTATTTAAGTACGGGGCCAAACTCCAAGGGGTGCTTCTTTAAGTGATTTTAAGAAGAAAAGTTCATATAAACATGGGTACGAAAATGCATAGTTTTTACGATACAGGGTGTTAAACTTTTAAGAAAAAATTGGATGTTCGTAAATATCTCAATACTCTTTTATTCGATTTTGTTGAAATTTGGCAATTCTGTTTGTAATAACAAGAGGATAATGTAGCCTCAATTATATTAAAATTATTAAGTCCAGTGGCGTCACGGAAGACAGTCTAACTAATATTTTTGACAAAAAAATGCGCGCCACTGACTTTTTTAAAATTATGTATTTTTATAGAATTAAGCAACTACAAATACAACTCTTTTATATCTTGAGTTTTTTCATATCTGGCTTTGTTTTCGAGAAAAAAAATAAAAACCACTTGATTGCTTGTCCCCGGGAAAATAAGCTAATTTGATTTTTACATAAATGTCATAACTTAAAAGAGTGACAAGTAATTATTTGAAGTGTTTTTAACAGTTTTAAGATCATAAAATTATTAATTATTGTAAAATGGTCCAATTTACCAACTCAGAAATGGCCGATATGCATTTTGTTTATGGAATGGCCCAAGGCAATTCCACAGAGGCTGTGCGCATTTATCAAGAAAGATATCCACATCGTATTGTACCAAATAGAAAAACATTTGTGAGAATACATGAAAGGCTCTGCGAATCAGGCACCTTTCAAAGGTCGACTGCTGTAATTGGGAGACCTGCCACAATAAGAACAGTGGACATGGAGGAAGCAGTTCTACATGAAGTTGAACGTAGCCCTGATACAAGTACACGCAAAATTGCAGAACAATTAAACATTTCCCACTTTACTGTATGGCAGATTTTAAGGGAAAATCAACTGTATCCTTATCACATACAACGTGTTCAAGCGTTATTACCTGCCGATTATCTCCAACGAGTTGTTTATTGTACTTGGCTTTTGCAACAACGTGTAGCATCTCCGAGATTTCTATCGTGTACTTTGTTTACCGATGAAGCGTGTTTTTCCCGAAATTCCATTATGAACTTTCATAATAATCATGTCTGGGCAGAAGAAAATCCCCATGCGGTTACAGAAACTAATTATCAACACCAGTTTTCCGTGAATGTTTGGGTTGGTATTGTAGGTGATTTTCTCATTGGACCTCATTTTTTACCCCCGACATTAAATGGTCAAGAGTATCGTAATTTTTTGGAATTTATTTTACCTGGACTTTTACAATATGTCCCACTGGTAGTAAGAAGAGCAATGTGGTTTATACACGATGGGGCTCCACCCCACTTTAGCATAGTAGCAAGACAATTTCTTGATGCAACTTATGGAGAAAACTGGATAGGTCGCGCAGGTCCACAGGCATGGCCACCCAGATCACCGGGGCCTTTGGGGGCATTTAAAGTCTCTCGTTTACAAAACTCCAGTCAACACTGAAGAAGAACTAACCCAAAGGATACGGGATTCATGTGATCAGATAAGACATACGCCGCGAATATTTCGACGAGTTCGGAAATCAATGTTAAGACGAGCCAATGCTTGCATTGAAGTTGAAGGAGGGCATTTTCAGCAACTATTATAGGTTTCGTCTTATTTTCTGTTAAATACATAAGTAAACATCGCAGTAATAAATACCGTTAGTAACGGACCGTTAGGCAATTGTTTATGTTTATTTCTTTTATCGAACCCAGTTTTATTCTGTGCAATTCTACGCTTATTTTCCCGGGGACAAGCAATCAAGTGGTTTTTATTTTTTTTCTCGAAAACAAAGCCAGATATGAAAAAAACTCAAGAGATAAAAGAGTTGTATTTGTAGTTGCTTAATTCAAGAAAAATACATAATTTTAAAAAAAGTCAGTGGCGCGCATTTTTTTTGTCAAAAATATTAGTTAGACTGTATTCCGTGACGCCACTGGACTTAATAATTTTAATATAATTGAGGCTACATTATCCTCTTGTTATTACAAACAGAATTGCCAAATTTCAACAAAATCGAATAAAAGAGTATTGAGATATTTACGAACATCCAATTTTTTCTTAAAAGTTTGACACCCTGTATCGTAAAAACTATGCATTTTCGTACCCATGTTTATATGAACTTTTCTTCTTAAAATCACTTAAAGAAGCACCCCTTGGAGTTTCGCCCCGTACTTAAATAACACCCTGTATAATACATTTCATGCCTTAAAATTATTTCATACTAAAAATTGACACCACAATCTTCGTGTCTATATTTAGAGCTACCAAGGATATCTATCGACCCAAATGCAGGTTGCTGCCGCCCTTAGTGCCCAGCAGTTTCGTTCAGCAGGAATACCCAATCCGTACATGAAAGGAGTCGGTGGAGCTGCCCAGCAGGTTGCAGGTAAAGCCATTAAGTATATCTACTTGGGGTTTTTAAAAACGATGATCAAACCCGATTACTTCTGTAGATCATGTTTCCCCCCACCCCATCATTCCCCTGGTATCACGCCTGCCGCTTCGATTAAATAAATGTTTTTCTTTCATACGGAATGTTATTTTTCTACTGACGTTTTATAATAACCTCTTTTCGATTGTCATTATGCTTTTTTAATAACCTCCTTTTAAGCGCAGCGTGCTTAAAAAACTTTTAAGCACGTTACCAGGAGCAACGTGCTTAAAAGTAACGCAGGTAATTATTTACAATTAAAACGTAACCACAGACTAGGTATAATTTAATATTTTTTGGCAAGTGTCAATGAAATATAGGTAATAAAATGTTAGTAAAATTAAGTTTTTTATTATAAAACCTCAGTAGAAAACAATATTGTATACAATTCGTTACGAAACAATGTCTTTTAGTCACTTTGACGTGTTGTCCAACTCGGCTTTGCCTCGTTGGACAATTTCACGTCGCGTGCCTAAAAGACACTCATTTCGCAACTTATTGTATAAATAGCTATTAATTTACAACGGAATATAACTTTTATTTTTTCAGACCGCACAATAACGTACTGATAGAGTTACCTTTTTCTAAAACAAACCGTTTTGTCAGTTAACACCCATTGTGATATTAACAGCTGATACTGGTTTCTTCCTTAAAGTTCCCAGTTCAGCAGTGGACCGTAGCAAGCTCACGCGTCACGTTTCAGAGACTAAATTTCCGTGTTTAATATTTAAGTTAAATGGTGGGTAGAACAAACCAGTTTAGGTTAATTAACTCTCCTATTTCTAATAACAAACATTTCATTTATCTTAATTTGCTGCTATAAATTTGATATTATTAGTTAATCCATATTAATTACGGTACAATGGGTTGCCAAACCTTGCGCTCAAAGAGAACTAACCCTACTGTTTGTATTTAAAAACGTATGGCATTTTGGCGGCTTTGTACTACGCCGCGAACGTAAACTATAATATGGCAACGCAT
This sequence comes from Polydrusus pterygomalis, assembly GCA_963969555.1. Taxonomy (NCBI): domain Eukaryota; kingdom Metazoa; phylum Arthropoda; class Insecta; order Coleoptera; family Curculionidae; genus Polydrusus; species Polydrusus pterygomalis. The sequence goes on from OZ018383.1 coordinate 18,879,234, forward strand.
CATTAAACGCAAAACATGCGCAGGCTCACCGCTTGATTGGCTCCTAGCTACAATTTGGGCGGCGAAACTCTTGTATGTTGTCAGGGTTGTTCATAGCGTTTTCTATTGGTATGTTTAGTGAATGTCAAATGTTTTTACCAATGAATAGCGCCATAACTTGTAATCTATCGCACGTTGAGTTCGGTGGTTCAATTGTAAATAAAATGTACGTTGTATTTTTGCAAGCCGTTATGCTAATAAACCATTAAGACCTCCGTACAAGTTTAAAATATGGTAAAAGAACTTAGCCCAGTCCTGTCTCTGTCGCCAACATCTTAACGTAAAATATACCAGACTTCAACAGTGTGCCATAAATGACAGGCGACTTAGTCACGATGCGGCGCGTTCTTAATGGCATCTGTGTCCAACAAAACACATCTCTCTTCGACAGCGTAAATAGCGCTAAAATTTAAAATTCACTCGAAGTTGGAGGCGTGACACCAGGAGAAGATCAACGAGATGCGATACGAAGGAGTGGGGGAAACATAATCTACTTATTTCTGTTTGCGATACTTATATTTTACTAAGATATTGGCGGATAATGCATTTTCATACGTGTGTATGTGATTGTTACTCTTTTTTATTTTTACACAAACAATTGCTCACCCAAGTTTTGTTTTGCCAGACTTGTACATGTTTGGAAGAAAATCTAATATGTGTACCCTTTGCAGGGGATCAACAGGCACAACAGGCTGGCCAGAGGCCCCAACAGTTAAAGAGTCCCAGTAGCCAAGAAGTCCTTTCCTCTGTATTTAACTCTGGTGAGTTAATCTACCGATATGGTAAGCTTATAAGGAACCACTTTTATTCCGGTACCTTATTAGAGTTTAAGTAGTTAGAGTTTAAAATTGACTATTCGGCGACGCGGTCCGAGGATTAAAAGTCTTTATTTTTGTTTTGTTTGTGTGATAATTAATTAATTTTATGTATAAAGATACATACTAAATAAAAAATTTAATTTCTGACATTCAACCAATTTAAATTTTGCCTTGTTTTGTAAAATTTGTAATTTGTCAAATATTTCCTCACTAGCTTCATATAAAATAATGGTAGAACAATTAAGAAAATGTAGTAACATAATAGTGTTAAATACCGTTTTTTTAGAAAACAAACTTAAATTAGAACTGATTCTTTTAAAATAACCTACTTTTCCGGCAATCTTCGATATGATACTTTCAAAATAATTAAAAAATTTTAATTTTGAATCAATGATTATCCCTAAATATTTAAAACTGTTTACTAATTCCCATTTTTCACAATCAATTACAACATTTATATTTTGACAATTTAAATTATTACCCATAACCATATATTTAGTTTTTGAAATATTTAATTTTAATTTATTTACTTTTCGCCAATTTAATAATATATTTATCTCAGAATTTAGAGTATTTAGACAATCAAAAATATTGCAAACATTAATGTAAATTAAGGTGTCATTAGCAAATATTTGTAACTTACACATTTTTAAAACTAAAGGAATATCGTTGATGTATAAAATAAATATTGGACCTAATATACTTCCTTGAGGAACTCCTATATTATTTATTTTTTATTTGAATGTTTTTGATATTTTTGTTTTTTGTGATCTGTTACTTAAATAATTTTTAAATTTTATAAACGTTTCCGCGAATACCATACTGATACAATTTACTCAATAATCTAGCCCTGTCAATTGTTTCGAATGCCCGCTTAAAATCCAAAAATACATCTATAACATTTTCCCCTTTATCAATGGTTCTCTTCCACTTCTCAATCACACATTGAATGGCTGTCTCTGTGGAGTACCCTTTTCGAAAACCAGCTTGAAAGGAAACTAACATTTTGTTGGCATCAATGAACAATGAATTCTAATAACCGTTCATATACGACTTCTTCTAATAATTTCTCAACATCCCGTAAAACATTTACTGGCCTCATTTTATTCCATCTTTTAGTGTTTTTTACTTTTGGCACTGGTGTAATGTAAGATCATTTTAATTCATCAGGCATATTTCCATATTTTAAACAAGAATAATTCAATAATGGTAAAAGTCCTAGAAAAGTATCTGTCTGATATGTTCTATGGAAAATACCCAAATCGCCTGCCTATTAGCGAATCCACAATATCTAGGGTATTACGGAGTGGAGAACTTTTCTTTCTGTTAAAGATAGCGTTAAAAGTGATCGTTCTGATATACCTGAGGAGAAAAAATAAACATAGTATAATGGAAGATGGTTGTTAACCTCTAAAAGATATTGGAAAGAAACGATACGCCTTAAAGTACTTATTTAGGGAATTTTTCTACAAATTTCGAACGTATAGTGACGTCCATCCTCAGGAAAAATACAATTGTGTTGGAACAACATTGAATGGAAAATTAGTGGGTATGACGTATTTTGGCCCCGCGTCCACACTGTTCCAGTAGCTAACGTGAGTTACTAGAAATTTAGTTACTGACACTATTTAGTACTAGAACAAGCAGACCATTTAATAAGCGGAAAGATGAAACATAACCTATATAAGATCAAAAGGATCGTCCTCGGAACCTAATTCCTATCAGAAAATAATTACTGTCACTAAATAAGGAGTAATTCAGGACATGGGAAGCTAAAGTCGCCACAGTGGTTCTTTTCCCGTGCGTCATCAAAATCGTATGAATCAAATCAAAATTACGAGACGAAAGAAGTCAAAACTAAGTTAAATTCATAAAATGGACGTGCCTGCCTACCGTTTGACGTACCTACATAATATCCCGAAAAATTATTATTTATTTTAAGTTTTGCCCGGCATTCTCTATTATCTAAAAGAAATTGACAAACAAATGTTATTACATTTAATACTATTTTTAAAGCTTAAAATCTAGAAAAGTTTGGTGTTTTATTGACTATTAAAATCGCAAAAGTCAAATTTTTAACATCCTTTCGTTTAAGGGAATTTAGCCACTGCCGTAAACTTTTCAAAGAACTTTCACGGTTAGAATATTTAAAATAAATAAATTAGGTATTATAAAAATCCATAAATACTTACCGCCAAAACAGATGGTGGGTATAATTAGCTCTAAAAAGAACTATTTTTAGAAAAAATAACACTTTTAAGGCACAAATATTTACAAAATACGAATTAGATTGGCAGATCAAAATAAGGTTGACAATGACGTTCTAAAATACAACGGTTGTCAACTAAACAAATAAAAAAAGTAATTAATTGACGTTTATAGTTTTATTCTTGTCTAGCACATTATATTATTGCGGAATCTTGGAGACGTTCTTTTATGCTTTTATTCAAACTTGTTACTGTAATAAACAAGGATGCAGAGTTATTAACCACGTTTAGTCCTGATCGTTGATTGATGACGCACGGGCAAAGATCCACTGTGGCGACTTTATGTTTAAGGTTTACTTTAGGGGTCGCATTTTTTTACGTTACCGCCAAAAGTAACTGTCAATATTTGAGTGGAGAAAGACTAAGGCGTATCATTCCTTTCCCTTTAATTCTCCTCTCCAAGTATGGAGTATTTCTTCAAATCTTAAGATAATATGATTTTATACTTTTTAGAGCAATATTGAAATCCATTTTTTAAAATTCCATTGTGTTTAGTCGCTGTGTTTTAGTAATTTTGTATTCCTTGCCATCACAAGCGCTTCTGGTCTTTTTCAGGCCCCCAAATACCCTCCCCAAAATCGAGACAACCCAATAAGCACACGCCCCAGCAATCCAGCCCCACATCTCAAAGAAAGTATAACTTTTATCAAGGAGTTGGAAGCCAACAAAATAATGTAAGTATGCAAATGTTTAATTATTTATTAATTCATTTTTTCATATAAAATGTTGAGAATTTCTTCCAATGAGCTTTTTACTATAATGGAAGTTAACATAATATTCAGCATTGGACATCCTAAATTAGAACCAATTGGAATATAAAAATCTTCCTAGTGTCACTTCCCTTTCCTAGAAATAATAAAAAAGGCGCTGCGAAAGCAGTAAGTTTAAAAACGTAAGAACATCAGGTACGTTATCTCGTTATATGTGCAATTATTTTATTTACCACTCTCGCTGTCAGATGGTCAGACTATTAGGTTTAACCAGAGCCATTAAACTTAATCACACACACTATCTTGTGGTCGATACCGTTATCTTTGTTTCGATAAATTAAATAGAAAAAAGAACAGGAGACTAGACGCGGGTAATACTCAGGTAGATGCCGGCGGGTCGATCTTCAGCCCTAGTCGCTGCGAATGGTCAATTTGTTATGACCATGGATAACCTTTAGATAAGCAAACAATAATCGGAAGTGATAAATTTATGGCCTAGCGCATGTAAACAAAGCTACACACGATAAGACATGCGCACTGCAATATTATCATTTGACGAATGGGAAAATAGACGGGTCGGGGCTTTAAAATTTTAATTCAAAAAAGTTTTGTCTGTTTCTTTCCGCCAAACACATCCCCAGATGCGTTTCGCCGTTATTACGGCTCATCAGTGAGGCTCAGTTTGGTAAAATTTTAGTTTTTGCTCAAGAAATTGTAAAAATTGACCCTCAATTTATTTTTACGTGTAAGCAGCTAAAATTTGCCCCAAATTCTTGCCAAAAAATGGGACTTTCTTCTCAAATTTTGATCAAGTTGGTAAATAAGGTAGTTATTTCTGGCATTTTTAGTAGTTGCAGACCTATCAGATTTTGAGGACAGAAAAGTGTTTTTTAAGGTTTTGTTTCTAAAATTTGTTTAAAAACGATACGTCGTCGTGTTTTTAGTTCAAAAAGGAAGAGAACAAGTCAAATAATTAAATTAAATTTTTAAAATTTCTGGTTCCAAAATTTGAACAAGTTTTTGCTTGAGAACTTGACCGGTGTAATACTTTCACCCTTGGATTAATATAAACATACTTAGGTATTTACTTTTTTTTTTTTATATAATATAAGTATAAAATAAAGAAAAGTGTTTTTAAAACTTTTTTAAGCAATATATTGCCCAAAAAATAGGCGTACCTAATTAGATTGCAGGGCTGCAAATAAAATATACCAAAACATGCATCGGGATAATCTGTCTTGGTGTGTTTCTCTTTATTTTCGTACTTTGTTTGCTCGGGTTTGATGTGTTTAAATTAATCATAATAAAATAAAGTTATATATCAAGATACATGACTACACCAACTTAATGAAAATACTAAATACCCTGTATTTTACCACGATTTGGGCATAATAAAATCAGCTGTTAGGGGCCGTTCAAGTATTACGTAAGCACTATGGGGGGGGGGGGGTCTTTGTTTTGCTTATTTTGGATGACATGGGGGGTAGGGGAGTCTAGATGATGATTACGTCATCGGTAGTTATTTACTTTTTTACACGAAAATTTAATATTTGTACCAAAAATTTAAAATAAGTTAGTTATGTTCGTAAGATTATAATATTTTTGTCCCTTACTCTATGTTGAATACTGTATCAGTAAAATCCAATCTCTATCCTAAATCTATTTTCTTATTTTTAAAATTATAATTATAACATTATAATATAAAAAAACATTTATAATTGAAAAATGTTTACGTAAGCATGGGGGAAGGGGGTAAGAGCTTTGCTTACTTTTGCTGACAAGGGGGATGGGGGGGTAAATAATTGTAATAAATCTGCTTACGTAATATTTGAACGGCCCCTTACTAGTCATTGTTTATATTACAATCAGAGTCACTAAAAGCACAAACACAATTCACTAAACTACACAAAAACTAGAAATCCGTTAATATTAAACACCCACAATCCACAATAACAAAGAAAACAACACAGCCACACACGCCGAGCCGGTTCTAGAGTATATTTTGAGCATTTTTCTAAAGAAGGATAGGCCAATAACAAAAGGTTTGTGCGCATGCCCCATGCTGCTAGGCGGGAAGACATCTGACCGGTGAGCCGTGCGCTCGTACGTATTTTTACACCCATAAAACTTAACTTTTGTTTACGCAGAAGATAGGCTGTACGTATCTAAAGGTAAATGTCTATGGTTATGACGTAGATTGCTGGTTTCGCGAGTTTTTATTAGAGAGCCTTCTTTTGTTAACTTATTTTCTCAATAAATAATTCAAAATTTTAAAAACTGAAACCGTAGAACGATTTTTTTCCCTCCTTGCAATAAAATTTAGTGAAAAAGCTATTGCTATCTATGTTTTAAAGAAGCATAATTTACCCCTTACAGGGGTAATTTAGCAACCATCCACCTTTGTGGTTCTTTGGAGATAAGATATACTGAGCGTTTCTCTTATTAATTGGTAATCGCCGAATGCATTTGTTTCTTGTTTTTAGGTTCAGCAGCGATATCCCACGCCAATTCAAAGGCCTGTCAATTTTCAACAGCAGCAGCAGCAACAACAGCAGCAAAACAATATGAACTCGGTTCAAAACAGTGGACCAAATCAAAAGCACAACAGGAATAATTCTAATAAGGCGCCAAATCGGCAATATTATAGCGGACAAAGTGAGTATTATGTTTAAATGTAGTGTGTTGTAAACTCGTCTTCCTGCAAAAATCGTTCGTTCTAAGGGAAAATATTTTAAAATTTTACTTAAATCTTTAATCTCTTAATGCTAGGGGTCTCCAAAATCATTTTTTTTTTATGTTAAAATGCTGTATCGACATCCTAAGTCTACTAAAATGTACATAAATTTTTTCCGAAATGGCGTACCTAAATATCAAGTTTATAAGTTAGAAAACCTTAACTAACGAATATTTCTTATATTGTCGTATCTGTCACCTTCTGAAATTTACTTCACAATAAAATTTTTTTTTTGAATGTAAATCTTAAAAACCAGTATTTCTTACAAGCGTTTAAAACCCGTAATTACAATAGTGCTATGTGGTTTGCGATTGTTCAACCTACAATTTTATCCCCATCCCCGAAAGAAAAATATAAGTAAGCAATTTTTTAACCTAAAATTGTATGAAAGGCATTTATTACTAAATATTTTTCAAAATTTTCAAGTAATAAGAATCGAGTTCTATTATTAAAAATATGTTTATACAAAGAGAAGCTTCTTTCAACATCTACTGATGTAATCGGACAATGCTACAACTTAGGTAGCAAAATGCAAGTACACAAGATACAAGTTTACCCTCATAAATGCTTTTTACTGCAGTGGACTCGTCAGGAATGGTTTGTTAAAATATTTTTCCAAAATTCCTCTAAATTGCGGATTTTGCAATATTTTTAAAGGTATGTTTGCTGCGACCAAAGCCTTCTCCAACATTTTGAAACACTCGGCTGAAGTGGCTCAGATTTCATTTTTGTTGTGTTTTGTTTCACAAATGTTGATCGATTTGGAACTTCTTTTCACAAACAATAATTTTGGTGCAAGCTTTACAGAAGACTTGTTCTCTACTAAACTCTAACTCTGGGAAATTTTTAATCCACGGAGACGTTTTCGCCCTTAGACATTCTGAACACAAATTTAAAATTACTAGTTTCACACTGAAAATACTGAAATCTTAAGACAAACTAAAACAGAATATGTATTACAAATCGTTATAAAAACAGTTTGTTAAGCAGGTAATATTAACTCATTATTCAGTGACAATAAACAACCCCTAATAATATACCTGCAAACCCAGGAAACCCCCAATAAATACCTTTTGTATAACCAAAATGTTAATATAATTATTATAATCTTCAAATTGGAAAATCCCTGAAATAAGTACCGAACTGGACATTAAACCTTTAACGTTTTAAATTTTTTAATAAAGCCGAAAACATAAAAATATGCTCTTAAAATAATAATTTATGAAAAATAGGCATTTTATTATAAAATTGACAAAAAATGCATATACAGGGTGTTTCAGAACATGTGGGCAATCTCTCGGATTCATATAGATTAGGTGAAAATAACATGATAAGTTCATATAATATTTTTTCCTAAGAGCCCCCCTCGAGCCCCTAAAGACCGGCCCTGAAAACTAGTTTTTTATTGATAGCCTTTGAATCGCCCTGTATATTTTGATTAAAATTTAGTATAATATACACTATGGAAAGCTTTATTAAATAGGTTAACAATAAAATGTATAGTTCATTCTGTGGGCCAGGGACGGACTAGCTTGGGCATAAAAATCTTACATCTTTGACAGGTGTCATGCAATCGGGATTTTTATATTATTTTTGGATAGCTTACGTATTTTAACGCAAAATAGATACTCTTCGCAGATTTCGATAAGTTGAACCGTTTTCGAGAAAAAGACAATAACGTTAATAATTATTATAACTATAATAATAGGAAAATGAACGAATTTTTACTTAATTAAAAAATGTATAACAAGGCTCAATGTGGGCTCCCTCTACTCTAACACACTCCCGGGCATGATGTACTGAAGACTGCTGCACCCTCCATAACACCCCTATTATAACGAAAAAACACGAAACAGATTCGGGTACGATTAAACCTTTTTAAAGTATGTTAACGGTCAAGTTGATTTTTCTCGAACACGGTTCAACTTATCGAAATCTACGAAGAGCTATTTGGCGTTAAAATACGTAAGCTATCCAAAAATAATATAAAAATCCCGATTGCATGACACCCGTCAAAGATGTAAGATTTTTAATGCCCAAGCTAGTCCGTCCCTGGCCCACAGAATGAACTGTACATTTTATTATTAACTTAACTATTAAAGCTTTCTATAGTGTAGATTATACTAAATTTTAATCAAAATATACAGGACGATTCAAAGGATATCAATAAAAAACTAGTTTTCATGGCCGGTCTTTAGGGGCATATATCTCCTCGAGGGGGGCTCTTAGGAAAAAATATTATATGAACTTATCATATTATTTTCACCTAATCTATATGAATCCGAGAGATTGCCCACATGTTCTGAAACACCCTGTATATATTTTAGTATATACATTTTGCATATATTCCGCCCTTTAATAATCACTACTGTTTGTAAAAAATAAATAATTTTTACGAGCCATCATAAAATAAGTATTTTTTTTGTTTTCAGGTAACTCTTTGCCCAGCAATCAAAACGACAAAACAGAGGACCCAAAAGTAGTAGACAGTTCGGCAACAAAAACAGGGAACGCGGCCGAGATCTCCAAGGATAACATAAAAGAGGAGACTCCCGCTCTAAAGGATTAAAAAAAAAAAGGGACTTGAAATTAATATTTTAAGCACTAAAAGAGTTTTTGTTGATTGTAAATTGCAAGCATACATTTTAAAAATTAAATGCGTACGACGAAACGCGTTTTACCAAAAAAAAAATTGTGTATTACGGCAAGTTAAAAGTGTATTTAATATAAAAGTAATTTATTATTGTGTATAGAACTTGTTTGTCGGTGGGTGCTAGTAGCGCCGATTTATGAACTGTACTAACTCAGCTTTGTGTATGTGAACTAAATAACGGTGTATATTCGATAAATTATTTAAAAAAAAAAACGCTGGCCGCCCGAATCAAGGGGGCTACAGAAAAATATTAGTACGACCCTCTCGGACGTGGCATTTGACGTTCTGAGCACACGCGAAAAAATAATTAAAAAGGGGGTTAGTATTATTTACAGTCACGCCGATTTTTTACCTCTCGCAGAACACGGCAAAGCACAGTCTTGCGTTCGAGACATACGAGAAGGGAAAAAAATCCGTGTGTGTGTAAACCGTCGCTTAGTTAAAGCTTATCAGGCGCTGTAGCTTTGCCTCTTCTAAATTTTCTATCTCACGTTTCTCTTTTTAGATAGGATTTTTTAGCGTAATTTATAGTGAGACAAATGAATGTTAGCGTTGAGTTTTAAGGGTAAATGTTAAAAGATTTTCGCCCCTCTCCCCTGTTTATGTGATTCTCAGTGGTAATACACTCTAAATCTGTGCGAATCCGTTCCTGATCTCTTAAGTATAGCTGGTTCCTAGAGTCCGCCCCCCTAGGTAATTTATATAGATGAAGGGATACTGTACAGGACATATTTCTTTTGTCATTTGATCGTATTGATTGTACGGCTCGAAAGATTTTACGTGAAGAGTACCTTCCATGTCTTACCAAGGCAATTCGAAAGAATGCAGCGCACGGCGACATCTAGCATCGATTTTGGACACCTTCAAAGCATACCAGTAAAGTATTTTCGCCAATAAATGGTCGACTCCGTTTAACTACCTGGGACGTTTTGCAAGAGCTCGGCCATAAAAATGCAAGTAAACTGTCGGTCAGGGTCGGATTTATAATTTGTAATTATAGCAGGTAATATTTAACTATCTTGTGCTTGCCATACCATATTTCAGTCTTTGTGTTTCTTAAATAATATATTATTAATAACGAATTAAATATCTAAAGTCCTACCCTGTAGTGTATTTGCTTGTTGATTGTGTATAACAATGGGATTAAACCGGTAGTTTTATTGCAGTCAATAAGTCGATACCATTTAGGGTGAAAAATACTTTACCTTTATTTATGTCCTATGCTTTAAAAGTGTCTAGATTTGACGTTAGATGTCGCCGTGCACTGCATCCTCTATGCTATTTACTGCTTTTAAGTGGCACACACCACGATATGGCGCATCTAAGAATGCATCTGACGAAAAAAAGGCAAACTTTTTCTTATGGTTAAAAGGTAATTATTTACCTACGACCTAAAACGCTGACACAGAGAAGGTTTTGGGGGTTGAAAATACTCTTTAACCGATGATGCAACGTTTTCGACATTTGACAGGTGCCAAATTTATGAATAGAGGACAAGTCAATTATTATAAGATGTGTTTCATCATGGGGGAGAGCGTTTTCAGCTGTACAGAACCGGTGGACCTTGAGAGATGTGAAAACGTTTCGTCTTATAATCGTGTTGTTTCGACTAATTTATGGAAAATGATTACTTGAAAAGTGTCGCTGAACAATATTGTAGTTTAGTGTCGGTTTAAACGTTGAAGGTTTCTTGAATGACGGTGTTTTTAATCACAACAATTCAACTGGTATATATCTCCAGTCGTCGTCAGGTGAATATTACAGTGGACACGTTGTGATTTAAAACCAATAAAGACTTCTGTCATTCAATATTGTACTTTATTTGTTTTCCAGTTTAATTCGGGTAATTTTTCTCTTTAAGATGTTAACAGTTTATTCCCCCAAAGGTTTGTTTCAATTAAGCTTGCTATTATAGATTTAGTTTAAATTTAAATATGAGCATTCTCTCTTAATCTCTGCTCGGGTTAATTAACCATGAATTTAACCCAAACCTATAATACCTTGGCCTTAAATATACGTAGACGTGAAGCGTGCAAGCCTTATTGGGAAACTTTGTTACCTTACTCTAAATATTCAACCTAGCATTTTTGACAAAATGAAGTGATCAGCTGAGTCTATGCATACTTCAAAAACATACTTTTATGTTGTTATTGGGCTGGCGCATGTATCTATAGACCAAGCCTTTGAAAATGTTAAAAAGTGAAAAAAATAATAGTAGGATAAAACCCATTGGAAAAGGAAGAGAATATAACAAAAATGAAAGAAAAAATAATTTACGGGCGATCCGAGGTCGGAAAGTGGAAAGGGGTGAGTTTTTAAGGATAGAAAAAGATTTATCTCGATTTCCGGAAGTTCTATGGAAAAACGTTAAATAGCAAAGTTGTAGGTAATAAAAAGATCTACAACTTTTGTATTTACACTTTTTTCACATAACCTCAAAATTTATGTGAAAAATTCAAATAACCAAGTTTTTGGTTTTTTATTTTTATCTTTTACAAGAAAAATTTCTGATCAGAGTTTTTTTTCGTTTCTTTGCATTTTTGAGAACATTTACCATGGTAATGTATATATATTTTTTACACCATCAGAAAGTAGAGGTTTCAAGGAACAAAATTTTTAAAAAAGCAGATATTTTGACGTGAGCATTTTCGATTGAAAATTAGGGTGCTTTTTCGATAATAAGTCAAAATAAGGTGAAAAAATAAATATTTTAATTCAAGAAAATTAGTGTGTTTGGGACATAAAAAGGTAGGTTTTCACCAAATTTCGTGAAAAAAAAAAATTTTTGTAAAATAAAAAACGAAAAACTTGGTTATTTGAATTTTTCACATAAATTTTGAGGTTATGTGAAAAAAGTGTAACTACAAAAGTTGTAGATCTTTTTATTACCTACAATTTTGCCATTTAACGTTTTTCCATAGGACTGTAGTTTTGCCGGAAATCGAGATAAATCGTTTTCTACCCTTAAAAACTCACCCGACCTCGGATCGCCCGTAAATTATTTTTCCTTTCATTTTTGTTATATTCTCTTCCTTGTCCAATAGGTTTCATCCTACTATTATTTTTTTTGGTTTCAAAAATTATCGACTCTGGTCTAGTAAAGATTAAGGAAAATCAAACTAGATTAGCCTTGTTATTGGTTAGACTGAATCTCATTTGACGCCAATAACAGGTACGAAGTCTCGTCAATTACATAAATACAATGATCATATAGGTTGTGATCGATTTTATATGTGTAACATATTTATAGATTTTCCTAATGTTTTCTACAATTTTCAATAGAAAAATATTAAAACTTGTAGACGTAGTGCTAATTTGTTGAATAAAAAATTTTTGAAGTATGCATAAATTTAACTTGTAAATTAAATTTTCGCCACAAATATTTTATGTTTTTCGGGCAGTATTTTTCGTCCTATAATGCGTCACTTTCTGTTATAAGGCCTTCGAGCAAGCTATGCAATAAGCTGAGGATCAGGAGACAACGTTCCGTTTTCTTGTAATGTAAGGTTATGGTTAGGCTTTGCGTTACCACGGCAACAAACTGTATATACACTAAATGTATGCGCTGTCCTAACGCAAAACCAAAAGTAACAATAAACTACGATCAAGTAGAGAGAGATATTTCATTGCTATTTTCACAATAACCTAAAATTTCCAATGTCAAAATTGTCATATTTCATTTTCCTTCACTTGCTATCCCTAGAAGGAAGACGTTGCCATGTTTTGCGGGACTCTACTTCTTAAAAAAGGCATTGAGCGCCACCATAGCACTGATAAATCCCCAATAGTTGCCAAAGCCTAAAAGGGGTGATTCCTTGGATTCTTCGGCAACAGCTCATTCTAAAGTAAAAATTGGTATACAGTCGCGTGACCAGTAAAGTCCGCATCATATGGGATTTTTTTTATTAATAGCTTTATTCAAAATTTGACTTTGGCATTAAGTTCTGTGTCGATCGAGATGAAAATTAAGCAAGCACATATTAGACACGTGCGATTCGCATTATCTGTCGAAATTTTAATTTTTTCCAAAAAATAATTTAAAAGTGGGGTAATTTCTAAAAATATCGAAAAAAGTTATTAAAAAAGGTTTTTTTTAAATGTAGTTTCTAGCCCACATGCAAAGTTTCAGCTGCATAAGATAATTTTGATTTTTTACCCATATTTTGTGTGCAAAATAAGACTCAACCCAACCACCTAAAAACTTTTTAGTTTTGACAATGCTGTATTTCAGATACAATTTCTAGCGTGTGTTTTTCTACAAAATCAAAATTTGGCTATTAAAATTTGGTCGCATGTGATGCAAAGTTCAATTGTTTTTGACCCTGTATAAGGTAACTTCATAAAATAAGTATTCTTGAAAACGTCGTTTGTGTCTGAAAGTAATACACCTTAATATTAAGACAAAAAAGAACACAGTGTCATCAGTAAGTGTGCATTAAGTGGAAAATAAATTTTAGTTCAACTTAACGTAAATTTTCAACGATTTAATTTACAACACCTTTATTAAAATTTGTTATTAAGCGATGTCATAAAAAAAGTAATAATAGTATTTTATTATTTAAGTGCAGTTTCCAAAAAATTAATTACAATAATGCACCAAAAACACGTTTAAAATCAAAATTATTTTATGCAGCTGAAATTTTGCATGTGGGCTGAAAACTGCATTAAAAAAAACTTTTCGATATTTTCAGAAATAACCCCACTTTTGAATTATTTTTTGGAGAAAATTTAAATTTGACCGTTAATGCCATCACGTGATTAGTATTTTTTTGCTTAGTTTTCATCTCGATCGAAGCAGAACTGGATGCCAAAGTCAAATTTCCAATAAAGCGATTAATAAAAAAAATCCCATATGATGCGGACTTTACTGGTCACACTGTATATTTCTAGGTGCTTTCATTGTGGACGTCGCGAGGAACCTGGTAAACCTTTGTCGGCTTGTTAAGATAAAGGGAATGATCTGTCTATCTTGCTGTATCGTCGCATTACGAGATAAAGTAATGCTGTTATCTATATCTTGTTCCTTTTAATTCGTAATTGTTATTTATATGTTCGAAATCATTTTATCAGAAAGTGATATTATACGGGGTGTTCATTTGAAAACTTCCCACCTCGATTTTCCTGCTTTAAAATGAAAATGTGGCAAATCGCTCGGACCCGTCGATTTTTATTTCGAGGGGGACATCTTTTGCGTATATTGTCAATCTTGTTACTTTAAGTATATATATATAAGATAGGGGTATCCATTTAAGATTTAGCTCTTACCCCCCCTCCCTCCTAGGGGCTTGAAGTAACAAGATTGACAATATACGCAAAAGATGTCCCCCTCGAAATAAAAATCGACGGGTCCGAGCGATTTTCCACATTTTCATTTTAAAGCAGGAAAATCGAGGTGGGAAGTTTTCAAATGAACACCCTGTATGGACGACCAATTCATGAAAATATTTGTAGCGAAAATTTGCGCTTTGTCTAATCGTTTAAAGTTTGTCTCACTAAAACCAGGGAATGGTGTAAAAAAACTAAAGTAATGGTCTCGGAAAGAATGCAATATTATTAGTTTTAGACACATTCGGCCTTTACATAAACTGTCGTATGGATTAACTTAATGTCAATCGAATCGTAGTTTCCGTAAAGGCCCGTCGTGGTATTGTATTTCACTGCAAGAAGTGTATTTGACTACTAAATAAACCGCGATCGGAACATTTAAGTTTAGACTGTTACGTTTTTTCTTAACAGTATCAGATTTACTCGTCTAAATTATTTATAAGATATTATTTAAACATTCTAGTAAAATAAATGGTTTAAATAGGACTTTTGTTTAATTTTGTCGATCATATTTTACATACTTAGTCTTTAAGGCTCCTTTTATACTGGGATTCTGAATGCAAGATTCAGTATCTGGAATTCAGAATCTCATGTAAATTCTAATAAGATTCGGAATGCATACTTTTCTAATCTTGCGAGGTTTCGGCAATTTTGTGGAGAGGCGATTAATTCCAGGGCCGCACGCATATTTGTATATAGCACCCAAGATCGCCAATCGGCCCTCGCTCGAACACCTCTGGTAAATAGCAGACGATATGACAAATTGATTGGGTAACTAACACCCGTAATCGCAAATTTGGTCGATATTGAACAGACAATTATAAATTTAAATTATTTATAAGGCACAATTTAATAGGAAATATAAAATAGAACAAAAATCATATAAAAACCCGAACAAACCCAACCGATTTGTCATATAGTCCGCCATTCACCAGACATGCTCGGGCGGAAGCCGATTGGCGATCCTGGGTGTTATTTACAAATATGCGGGCCGCACGCTCTGTTTCAGAGTGTCAATTCAGTCTTTTGACGAGCTACACAATATTTTAAAAGACAAAATTTCTTTATCCACTTCCATCCAGTGTGCCTGTTTTATTCGAATACTCTTCTGCCGATGTATCCCATAAGCTTGGACGTGTCTGTATTGACGATATGAATGTCAGTGTCGAAAAGAGTTTTTAAAACATCCATATTGAATTTTTTATTCGTAAACCTAACAGAAACTATCCTTAATACGGAGCTGGCAAGATGCTACTGAACGAGAATCGCAGTGAAAATGCTTACATATAAACCAATGCTAGACCTGTCGCCGATTCGAATCCCGTAGCCGGGCGGCTGAAATTAGTGCCATTCCGGAATTTAAAATCGCGATTCTGTGTCCGAGAAGACGCCCGTCTAAATTAAATTTTAATGTGAAGCAGAGATTCAGAATCCCAGTATATACGGAGCCTAAGGGTCCACTATAGCCGACTCCTTCCATTTGTATCGTTGAATCTATCCCATTTTCTAAGACTTGATTGGTTGATTACCGCCATTTTTCAACGTGTCGGCCGATTCGACCAATCACGTCACTCTTATGTCGCCATATTTACGCCCTTTGACCTCATAAATTAGACCCTATAAAAATATATCCCCAAAATAAAACTCACTGTCATGGTGACCAGCCACGATGGACGTCACTTCACTGCATAGTGAACACCCAGCCGACGAGCATACCCGGAAACCTCCGATCCTAGTCCACAAGGAATCAGCAGCCAGCCTCGTAGAACCTTTATTGGAGTTCTGTGCGTAGAACAGTCAACAGTCTACTTCCTGGTGTAAGTATTCGTTGGTCTACTTACCACTCCGCCAGAAACAAGTCTCTCATCGTACCCTAAGTCTGTAAACTAGTGTAATGTCTAGTGTCGCCCGCTTTGTAACTTATACAATAAATGACTGTGTAACAACGACGTTATAAATATTATTTCTCCCTCGCCCAAACATCACAGTCACAAAGTTTGAAAACACGAGATCGGATACTTAGCACGTCATCCCATTGAACCTAATGAATAAAAATGTATCAATCGCTTTTTCTTATAAAATCGAAGTAATTTCTTGAAAGCCAATGAAGTAATTGCTTTTGCGTCCAGCAATCGCTTAAAAGAACAGGAATTGTTTCTAGTCGATGATTTTTCTTAAAAAATAGAAGCGATCGCTATCGTTTGCTTAAAATGTGATTATTAAATTAAGGAATTGCTTTTTCTAGTGTAGCGATCGCTTTAAACTATTTAAGGTAGGTCGACCCCTGCATCATTTGCTTGGTAGCAGTCAACTTTAGTTTTCCGCGGCATACACGTGCGTCGCTTTTAATTTGTGTCTTCAATTATGGCTGAATATAGGAACGTCCGTAAAAGAAAAATATACTGTACGAAAAAATTGCAGATATGATGATTTCAGAAAGTTATATCGATTTGACTGCGAAAATGTTGAGTGGTTGACAAATTATTTTTTGACTGATACTGGTAAGAGGCAAGGGGTGCACTGTCGCCCTTAAGTAAGATTAAAGTCTTTCTGCGGAAATTGTCGGATCCGGGATTCAAAATTTTGTAGGTGAAGAACTCGGTGTTTACCAAACTACGGTCTGTAAGACATACACTTCTGTAATGGATGCAGTTTTGGGGAGGCCAATATTTTTATTAAATTTCCTACAAGTTCTGAAGCTGTTGTGGAAGCTAAACGGTTGTGGATAGAAATTTATTTATGTTTCTTCAATTTGTGAACGAATATCAATTGCTTGTCTTTAATTTCTTTATCACTACTATCACTCCTCATTTTCACTAAAATCTGCCATATCACAAATATGCTTCCTATTTTCCACAAAAACAAACCCAATGGTCAATTTGTGGTCAAAATATAGTGAAAAAAAAACCATCTGTTGTATCTCACTAAAAATTAATTTTATTGGGATATCAAAGTTAAGATACACAGTGCCTGTATGACAGAGTATGTCAAGCACAGAAATATCTAAATGTGGATTGAAACCAACACAAAACATGCATAGAAATATAAAAAAAACAGAAAATCCACAGTAACTTCAATATACATCCTTAAGAGCTCCACATATGTATACAAGAACAAGAACGAATTCCAAGAAAACAGAAACAATCACAACTATCCTGCAAGAAAAGCAAATGGCCTTATAGTCCCTAGACACACTTCAACACGATATGAAAAATCTCCCCACTATGCCTGTATCAAAGTTTTTAAAAAACTACCGAAAAAAATCAAACAATCCATAAGAAGAGGTATATTATTTGGAAGAAAAATAAAAGACTTGCGTATAAAAAATGCATTTTACACACTAAAAGATTTTTTAGGGAAAAAGAAAATCTTCGAGCTTTTTGGACTAGCTTTTTATCACTAATGTAATTTAATTTTTGCCAACGTTTCAGTAGTTTGGTTTCTACCTTCTTCAGGGCTACAAAAAAGAAATGGACAACTTGTAAATTTAATTGTCTTTTAAAAATTGGTTTAAAACAAATAAAAATAAAATACAGTAGGTCCAATACACATTTAAGCATTGATACCTCATTTACTTTGCAAAGGATTACAAAATTTTAAAAAAAAATACACAATAGAATATATTCTGTTGTATAAAAATGAATGAAAAGTATGTCCAATGTTGCCAGACTGTCTGAAAAAAGAACTATCTTATGATAATACACAAATCGCTTTTTACAATACTAAAACTGTTGAAAGTCAACTCTTTTCAAAGACAGGACAAAGACGATCAAAAAACCGTAATATATGAGGTCCCATGCAACAACTGTTCGAAAGTGTATATAGGACAAACCTCACAACATTTACAAAAAAGATTATACCAACATAGATATGATTGTTACACAACCAACAGAGACAAGCCCCAAAAAACAGCGTTAAGTATGCGCCATTTTGATGGGGGTCACAATTTCGACTTTGACCGTGTCAAACTTTTAGATGTAGAAAAAAATGACGAAAAAAGACTTGATAGAAATGGCGCATATTTTAAAAAACAAGTCAACTGTCAATTTAAAAACTGATTGCGACAATTTAAGCCGCATTTACTACAATATTTTAATCAACTTTCTCCCTAATACCCTAATTAAAGATTTTTTACTAAAAACCTGAATATTTACATATACAAATTCCTTTAACACCAAAAAATGGTTTTTCAACTTGTCCTTCACATACAATGTTTAGTTGCTATTGTGACACAGTACCTAACGCGTGGGAACTTCCCAGTTTGTTGTCTTATTTTAAAAGGTTTTAGTTTTTGCTGCTGTGCCTTTTTAACTGTTTCGCTGACTACCCTGATACAAAGTTTTTTCAGGATTACTGTTCACGACTCTACTAATGTTTTAATAGAGGTAAGTTTTTTTCTCGGGGATAAAAGGTTTTTGGTTGATGTTATACCTATACAATAAAACAATTTTTTTATAATGCATCAGGTTACATTGGACATATATGTTTTTTTTTTAATTTTGTAATCCTTTGCAAAGTAAATGAGGTATACAATGCTTAAATGTGTATTGAACCTACTGTATTTTATTTGTTTTAAACCAATTTTCAAAAGACAATTAAATTTTCAAGTTGTCCATTTCTTTTTTGTAGCCCTGAAGAAGGTAGAAACCAAACTACCGAAACGTTGGCAAAAATTAAATACATAAGTAATAAAAAGCTAGTCCAAAAAGCTCAAGATTTTCTTTTTCCCTAAATAATATACCTGGACGTGACTTCTTTTCAAAAAAAAAATTTTTTAATGCCTAAACAATGTCATAGTTGTGTCAAAAGTTTTGACTGTCTAGATTTTTCTCGTACATTTAATGTTCGTAGTCTGAAATTTAAGGTAAACCGCCTCCTGAGTTAGTTAATTTTATAGTTTTATATGACGGAATCTCAAATCGTAATGTATGATCCTTAGTAGAATAAATTCAATTTGAATTTGAAGAATATGTCTGTGTTTATAGTGCTCATTGCGCTACAAATCAATTCGAAGAAATTCCCAATTAAGTAATATTCAAATAAAAAGACATTTCTAAGCTTTATAATTTATTAATTATAAAAAGAAATGAGTGTATGATAGAACAATATTTATTAGTTAAGTTAAAGCAAACACTTACTCTGATGAATTATTTTCAAGTCAAAGTAAAATATGTAAACGGCACAGTTGCACCGTGAGACCTGTATATTTAAACAATAAAATGCGGCCAAAGTTTTAAAAAAAGTCAGCGGGTAAGACACTTTGGGCCTGTCTTAAAATGCGTAAAATTTTCCCCCGTATTCACTGGTGAGCTTTAAAATTTAATGGGGGGGGGGGTCTAGTGACAATGGAAATAAAAACTGTTGGCATAGTCATCTTTGGAGTCATGTAAAACATGTACTTACTACATTGTTTTTGACGTTTTCTTAATATTAGTTAATTAGTTATATCATGACGGTCGGTATTCCTTCAATATTATTTTATTAAGTAATTTAGTTTAAGAAAAATCAAAAATTTTGAATTAAGGTGCAAAACGCCAAAGGATCTTCTTACACTTATCACTTTAATTCCTATCAAATTGAAACCGTTTTAAATTTAAAACTAGTGAATACGGTAGATCATATTTATTACCCTTACGTTATAAATCAGTGCTTTCAATAAGTATTTAAAACAAAATTTAATTCAAGATAAGCAACGGCAATATAATTTTAAAGAATTAAGTTGTGAATTAATTGAAAAAATGCTAAAAAACTTAAAATAAATGCAACGCATTAAATAAAGTGACAAATATTTAAACTAGAAACTTCAACGTAAAAAAGAATAATTACAATTTAGTCGTACAATTCGCCGCTCTCCATAGCTTGTTGATAATTTCTGCCAGATTTTTCCGGTGCATCGAGCTTAATCATATCGTCTATCCTCAAAATTGTAATGGCCGCTTCCGTCGCGAACTTCAGCGATTTGATTTTCGAGATGGTGGGCTCTAGTACTCCAGCTTTCTTGTTGTCTTTAACGGTACCTTCCAGTAGATCCAGGCCAACGTATTTAAGATTGGCGTGCTCCACCTAAAATTAAAAATAGTTATTATTGTAATTTACTGATTTTTATTTTATTTTTATAAATATTTATATATTTAGGAATTATTTCTGACAGTAAATTAAATTGGAATTTTCACTTAGAATATTTAATATAAAAATTAAGAAGTTTACTACCGATTTTTAAAAACATTAAAAAAAATTTAACTATAAGACATATGAAAATATTATATTACGCGTTAGTTAAAACGCATTCAAATTGCGCAATTTTAGGTTGGGGAGTAATAATTAGAACTTTAGTTAAAAAATTAGAAATATTACAAAAAAGGTTTCTAAAAATCATATTAAATAAAGATTATCTTTATCCTTTAAAAGAATTATATTCAGAAACAAAAAAGTTGAACCTACATACATAGTTGACATAGAAGCCTTTGAAAATGGTAAAAAATGAAAAAAAATAATAGTGGGATGAACCCCATTGGAAAAGGAAGAGATTATAACAAAAATGAAAGGAAAAATAAATTACGGGCGATCCGAGGTCGGGAAGTGGAAGGGGGTGAGTTGTTAAGGGTAGAAAATTATTTATCTCGATTCCCGGCAAAACTACAAGTCCTATGGAAAAACGTTAAATGGCAAAGTTGTAGGTAATAAAAAGATCTACAACTTTTGTATTTACACTTTTTCACATAACCTCAAAATTTATGTGAAAATTTCAAATAACCAAGTTTTTGGTTTTTTATTTTTATATTTAACAAGAAAAATTTATTTTTCACGAAATTTGGTGAAAACTTACCTTTTTATGTCCCAAACACACTGTAATTTCTTGATTTAAAGTATTTATTTTTTCACCTTATTTTGACTTAATATCGAAAAACCACCCCAATTTTCAATCGAAAATTCTCACGTCAAAATATATGCTTTTTTTTAAAAAAGTCGGTGGGCTTTTTGTTCGTTGAAATCTCTACTTTCTGATGGGTAAAAAAATATACATTACTATGGTAAATGTGATGAAATCCCCTTTAAATCCTACCTTTAATTATATTTAGAACAACTATTTTCGCATATTTTTTGCGATCTTAATGCTTTATGGATTTGTAATTTTTTTTGTTTATCAATGTAACATGGAATCTTACGTTTTTCGAGTAATTAAAGTATAAATTTTAATAAATAGCTCAAAATTGTACATAATAATAATTTTAAAAAAATTCTGATTCGAGTTTTTTTCGTTTTTTTGCATTTTTTGAGAATATTTACCATAGTAATGTATATTTTTTTTACACCATCAGAAAGTAGAGATTTCAACGAACAAAAATTCCACCGATTTTTTTAAAAAAGCAGATATTTTGACGTGAGAATTTTCGATTGAAAATTGGGGTGTTTTTTCGATATTAAGTCAAAATAAGGTGAAAAATAAATACTTTAAATCAAAAAAATTACAGTGTGTTTGGGACATAAAAAGGTAAGTTTTCACCAAATTTCGTGAAGAAAATTTTTTTTCTTGTAAAAAATAAAAAACCAAAAATTTGGTTATTTGAATTTTTCACATAAATTTTGAGGTTGTGTGAAAAAAGTGTAAATACAAAAGTTGTAGATCTTTTTATTACCTACAACTTTGCCATTTAACGTTTTTCCATAAGACTTGTAGTTTTGCCGGAAATCGAAATAAATCGTTTTCTACCCTTAACAACTCACCCCCTTCCACTTCCCGACCTCGGATCGCCCGTAATTTATTTTTCCTTTCATTTTTGTTATATTCTCTTCCTTTTCCAATGGGTTTCATCCTACTATTATTTTTTTTTGTTTCAAAAATTATCGACCCTGGTCTAATAAGAGACTTTAAAACTTTACATTTTTAACATCTTAATATATATTTAAAAATAAAAATATTATACAATTTAATAACCATAAAACCTAAAATAAATAAGTTCATGGGACAAAAAATTTCAACTAATTATGTTTTTATTTAAACGATTATTTACTAACAAAAATTAAAAAATTGATTTCATTAAAAAAATTTTAAGTCGAAATAAAAACATGGATATTAAAAACAGACAAAACAATGCATATTTATGATTTATGATTTTTCATACTAAAACAAAAAATAAGATTTGCCCCTAACAAGCTCACCTTCAGGGGATTAAAGAATAAGTTTATAGAAAACAACATAAACATATTTATTATATTATTAAATTTTAAATAAACTTATTATTATTATTGACTACAGTTATGCTTCCAAAAAACATCTGATACATTATTTTGCTCAAACTAACAATATAGACTGTATTGCTTGCGTGGAAACAAAGTTGAGGGAGGACATTACTGCACTTAATAACTGGGATATACTACAACAAAAGGGAAACATTGTAAATACTAACATAAGAGGCGGTTCATTAGTTCAAGCAAATCCAAAGATCAAGCTAGGCAAAGCTAATCCACCTGCAATAAATAATAACCTCAACAGTTGTTTACATTTTACCATACCTTTCCAGGAAGACAAGCTGCATATTTTTTTGGTCTATATTCATCCCACATCACCTATAGAAGATACAATTTTCACTAAAGCAGCATTATATAAATATTCTATAATAATTGGGGACCTGAATCCAAATGTTATGAAGAGACAGCAAATTGACTTATTTACCCACAATTCAAACTTGGTTAAAATAAAAACACCCCCAACTTTCATTATGGCTAATAATCCGAGTAGCACACCTGATATGTTTTTATGTACCCGCAATATAGTTAAAAATATTGAAACCAGCTTAACCCCAGACCTCGGCAGCGACCATCTTGCTATTTTGTGGACGTTGGATATTGAACTAGCTCCACAAGAAGAACATATTGGAGAAATCAAATATAATCTGGCAAAGTGCAACATGAAGGTAGTAAATCGTAAAATGTTGGATTTTGTGCAGAAAAGTCCAGGGATGAGTGAAGCGTTTATTGACAAGTTTAATAAGAAGCTAACAGAATTGGTACAGGAGAATTCGCCGAAGTTAAAAAATACATTTTTTAATTATGAACTTCCACCATTTATTGTTACATTAATTTAAAAAAAAAGACAATTATACAGACAAATAAAACAAAATGATAATAATGTGGTGTCAAAAAGACAATTTAATGAATTAAATAAAAACATACATAAACTTATTAACGAGTTTAAACAAAGCAAGTGGGTTAACTGTTGTAATAATATAAATAGACTGCAAGGAAAGAACTACTGGTCTGAAATCAAAAAATTAACAAAATATAAAACGTCTATATCGTCAATACCACCACTGGAGCATGATAATGTGTTATACGACAGTGACCAGGGTAAAGCTAATGCGTTTTCCTTGTATTTTGAGAGCCTATATAAGAAAACCCAAGAAAATAATGCAGATGAACAAACTCAGATAGTAAACAATTGGTTTGAACATTTTTTCCAAATAAAACCACAAAATAATATAGAAATTAAAGAAGATGAATATTTTGAAGTCCTTTCCTCTGGCCAAAACACATCACCTGGGTTTGACAACATCAATAGAGATATTTTAAGAAAACTTAGTAATGAAGTCCATAAAAAAATTAGAGAGATGTACAGTTTTTGTCTGAGCAATAGCATTTTTCCAGAAGCTTGGAAGAGAGGAGTGGTCATCACTATACCAAAACCGCAGCTTGATCACTCAAGAGCCGAGAACTACCGTCCCATTACACTTTTACCAGTAATGGGAAAAAACTTTGAAAAAATTATACGCAATAGAATAATCAAAGAAGTGGGACATAAAATACCTAAACATCAATTTGGATTTAAGTCTGGCCATTCTACAATTCACCCTCTCACTATTTTAACATCAAACATCCAATCTGCAAATATAATGGGACTTAGCAGCGCAGCAGTATTTTTGGATATCAAAAAGGCATTTGACAGCGTCTGGCATAAAGGCATCCTCTTTAAATTATATCAACTTCAGTGTCCGACCTTTTTAATCTGGATTGTCAAGCATTTTTTGGAAAACCGCATAAATGTTGTCAAAGTAAATGGAGTCTCTTCAATACCATTTTCTTATGCGCAGGGAACACCTCAGGGCTCACCACTGTCACCCCTTTTATACAATGTTTTTTGCTTTGACATCTTCCCAGAGATAAATCAAGTTTTGCCAGAAATACCATACCTAGTACAGTTTGCCGATGATACCTCAATGATAGTTCATCATACAAATGCAGCAAAAGCAGTGCAAGCACTACAAATAGCACTTAATGGGGTTGTAGTGTGGTTTCGGAAGTGGAAATTAAAAGTGCACCCAGAGAAAACTCAGTTTATAATTTTCCATCATAAACTTAAAAACTCATCGCCAACTATTAAAGTTCTGAACCACCAAGTAAACCCACAGTCACATATTAAATACTTGGGGATTCATTTTGATCACAAACTGAATTTTAAACATCATCTAACAATTACAAAGAAGAAAATGATAACCAGAAGTAAACATTTTAGAAATCTCACTTATAAAAATGAAGGAATTAACTGTAAAACTGCTTCTCATATATATAAAATGTTGGCACGACCAATGGTGGAGTATGGCCAAATAATTTTCAGCGCTTGTAGAAAACCTGCCATAAATATAATAGAAACAGCCGAAAGAACAAGTCTTCGCAAGATTACTAGGATGAGACACCCTACCAATCCACTGCATAACCCATCTAATGATTACCTCTATGAAAAAACAAAAGTTGAACCAATTATCCAGCGATTTCACCGACTTACTGAGAAGTTTACAAACAAGGCTACGAATATTAATATAATAGAACCATTTATTATGAACTTTCCCAACCAATACCCTAGAAAAAGACAATTCCCAGAAAGGACAGTTTTTGAGACTCTGACAAACTAGTTTTTTTTTTTTTTTTTTTTTGTATAGATAGTATCACACTTTCTCCAAAAATTATTTTTGTTATTTACTTTATTTTTTGTAAATTAAGGGCTGAAAGACCTGGGTCGATAGCCTTTTAGACTTTTGTCTAATAAATATGTTTTAATAAAATATTGACTACATTTTTGTATCTCTTACAGTTTTTGAGATATCGACTGAAATGTGGTCGAAACTTACTTCGAATAGAAAAATAGTATTTTTTAAAAAGTTATTTTGTAAAACAAAATCATAAAAATTCCTTATTACCTTTGTCTGACTTGAATTATGGTAAGCTCTTAATTTAGCCACGAGATCGGTGGCGTCCTTGGCTGCATTTACGGCTAACGTTTTGGGTATTACCAGGAGACTTCTGGCAAATTCTGCTATGGCCAACTGTTCCCTGCTGCTTAAGGTTGTGGCAAAGTTTTCTAGGTAAATAGAAAGAGCCGCTTCTACCGCTCCTCCTAATAAAAAAAAATTCATATAACATATAGAAAAAATTTTAATTCCTCTCGCAAGATGGATTCCAAGTCACGTGACACTCTGACAATAATAATTCTTTCTGGTCTATTAAATTTTTATAAGTTGGCATGAATTCCAGGACCCGACTTTAAAATTATACATGTGATACCTTCTAAAACAATTGATGCGCAATAGTACCTTATCGGTTCTACCGCTTTAATATTGCCAAATAATAATTATAATTTATTTTCAAAGTTTTAATAATAATAATACTTAATAAGTTTATTTAAAATTTAATAATATAATAAATATGTTTATGTTGTCTTCGATAAACTTATTCTTCAATCCCCTGAAGCTGAGCTTGTTAGGAGCCAATCTTATTTTTTCTTTTAGTATGTAAAATCATAAGTCATAAATAGGCATTAAAAATCAAGTTTTTTAAAGTAAAAATGTTAATTTATAGTATAAACGCAGCTTTTTTGAAGAAATATATTACCTATAATAAAATTATTAATTTATAATTTTTTAGTAAAAAATATAACTTATATAAATTATTTAGAACAATATTAATTAATTAAAGCATTTCTAAAAATATTTTCAACTTGTCTGTTTTTAATATCCATGTTTTTATTTCGACTTTAAATTGTTTTAATGAAATCAATTTTTTAATTTTTGTTGGTAAATAATCGTTTAAATAAAAACATAAATATTTGAAATTTTTTTGTCCTATGGACTTATTTATTTTAGGTTTTATGGTTATTTCATTTTTATGACGTGTATTATAATTATGGAGAACTAGAGGGTAGGAGGCCGATCGACAATGGCAGCATTTTCAAATTTTGTCCCGGTTTTTTGGTTACTTCGCTATTGGCCGATAGATGCTCACGCGTCGCATGTGGGCTGGTGTCGTCTTCTTCTTCTTCTTCGTTTTTTACTTTTACTTTTGACAAATTGACATTTTATTTTCGAAAGAACAAATGACGTTTGAAGACAAGACGAGACAAATAACGTTGTATTGTAATTGATTTCCATATTTATAATGAATAATGGTACAATTTATAAAAGTAGAGTTTGCCTTGTGGCGGGGTGTAAGGCAGGATCGTTTTCAGAGAGGAAACGCAGCCAAATAAGTATCTCTCTAGCTCCAAAGGTATAGCTAGAATGTTTAATACCCTGTATTTTAAAAACCAAGCATCGTTGGAACTTTATACAGGCCGAGTTTACTAATAAGTATAACAAAGTAAGTGTAAATTCATATAAAAGTCCTTATTTGTTCCTTAAAGAACTAATTTAAATAAAAATAGTTATCGCGTCCATAAGAAACCATTTATTTGATAGCCCACTTCGAACACGAGCGCCATCTTACGGCGACTCGTAAAGCTGAATTACCGATGCTAATTTGGGACCGAATCCAATGCATTGCGATCGGCCTCCTACCTCAAGTCCTCCATAATTATGATTATGGTTTTTAAATTGTATAAGGTTTTTATTTTTAAATATATATAATATTAAGATGTTATAAATGTAAAGTTGTCTTATGTTCAACTTTTTTGTTTCTGAATATAATTCTTTTGAAGGATAAATATAATCTTTATTGAATATAATTTTTAGAAACCTTTTTTGTAATATTTCTAATTTTTTAACTTAAGTTCTATTTATTCCTCCCCAACCTAAATTCCGTAATTTAAATGAGTTTTAACTAACGCGTTTTGTTTTATGAATATTATAATTTAAGGTAGATAATACTAAACATGAGATTTTATATTATTTAAAGATAAAGTGTCAAAATAGATTTTAAAACTGGGTATATCATATATATGTAGGCTAACTTAATAATAAAAACTTTATTTTATTGCCATACAAACAATAATAATAGTAATATCTAATAATAATTTCACTTATGTAAGGTACCTAGACCCAGAAAATAGAATTATATATTTGTTCGCTATCCTATTACATTTAAATAGTTTATTTCAACCTTACTATTGCCAAACAATAATAACAATAAAAGTAATTCCTTCGAAATCAAATAGCTGATTTTTAAAGGTTAGTAATATGAAAAGATGTTTTGGCATTTGGCAGAACTAGGCGGTTTTGTCCAACTCTCCCCTACCTACCTAAACCAGAGAAATAATTTGTACTTATTTTTATATATACCTAGATAATGCAAAATGCAAAAATTATACATTACAAACCTAACCTTTACGAACAAAAATTTCACAAACGAACTTCTCGACAAAAACTGCGTTCAGATGAAATAAAACTTATTGCTTATCGATGAAATCAACTAACGTGCAAGGCACACATTAATAATTATGATCTCTAATGAAAAAGAATTAAAAAAATTTTAACCTGTAAATTGTTGGTCAAATGACTATAGGTACTAACCGGCCACACAAAAGTAATTAAAATTCAATGAAAGTAAAAATAAAAGGCACCATAACCACAAAATATTTTGAAAACGTAATTAAATGAACAAAAAGCAAAAAACGCAATTTATAACTCGGTGTTTGGGCTCATTACGGTCCACTACTAATCTGGGGATATTATTATGTCCCAATATCAGCTGATGGATGACAAATTCCTTCTGTCATCTGTTTTAAAACGAGAGAATTCGTGCCGTTTACTATAGAATATTGTAAATACAAAGTGAAAATAAAACGTTTACTCTGTAGTTCAATGTTAAATTTTGGAAATCTTTTAATTATTATTTTAAGGTATGTACTTCTTAACTTCTTACCTCCGACAACAACACTCTTAGATTCCAAAACGCGTTTGACTACACAAAGGGCATCATGAACGGACCTCTCCATTTCATCACAGTAGAAATCGTTGGGGCCACGTAAGATTATGGACGCTGCTGTGCGTTGTTTCGGACTAGAAAAAAAATATGGTCGGTTTTTTAATTTAAAAAAATATTGAAATCTGTTTTAATCATAAATAATCGTTAGGCAAACACAAAAATTAATAATAGGTTTTAGTTTCGCACACAAACAATATTTGAAACCACCAAATATTGTGTGGTGTTTGAAATGGCAAAATAAAATAATTCTAACTTACTTTTTGATAATAATTAGCTCATCATCGGAGATTCTTTCCTGAGTTACCTCTGCTGCCTCACCCACCATGCTGGCATCAAATGATTCATCACCTAAAAATATCAGTAAGTATACAGGATGAGTGACAGTTTATACTTATAGTAGATTAATCAACGACGATCTAGCAAAGAGGGACCATATTGTTTTGTTATAATCAAAGTTGGCAAATATCATGATATTTATATAAATATCCAAATATCCGATATATATCGATATACAGTGTGTCCAAGAAAGTATGCAACATATGGGAAAGTTTTTTATCGCCGATTTCTCAGAAAATTTTATTCTTTATAAAAGTTGGTGCATGCCATAAAACTATAAATGCATATTTCACCTGCGGCTAATAGTAAGGGAGTAAATGCCATTTTTTTCGAAATTGCCTTAAGAGTAGAAATACAGCAAAATTTTATATGGAAATGTTCTTGCAAATTAGTAAGTTAGTCCAAATACGAAATTTGAGTTAGGTGTCACAATTTTTAATCTTTTTTGGTTAATCTCTATTTTGCCCTCAAAAGGTACACCTCTGGTCGATTTTTTGTTTACGCAATTTTAATTATTTAAAAATTAAAATTAAAACGTGAGTAAAAATTTTGTAATTTACTGGCTCGAAATATTTATTTGATTTGATATTTGATTTGATTTAATACATTTATAAAATAACTTAAACGTGGGTTTATAATAAAAATGGATTAAGTAGTTGCAAACTTTTTAAAACCTTTTAATGTTACCAGTTGGTTCAGATATTAGCGTGTTGCACGCCTACTTAAACACATTTTAGCCAACTTGTGTTCTAAACAAAATTATGATAGAATCCAACTCTATTCATATTACTGGAAATAATTAATAACTTATTTGTCATTTTCACCCAGTACTGATGCTGAAGTCCAAAAACCTATTTTAAAGAAATGCATATAAAAAAAATTAAAAATTGCCACACCTTACGCAAATTTCGTATTCGGACTAGGTTTTTAATTTGCAAAAACATTTCCATATAAAATTTTGCTGTATTTCTAATAATTAAGGTACTTTTTACTCTTAAGGCAATTTCGAAAAAATGGCATTTGCTCCCCTACTATTAGCCGCAGGGGAAATATGAAATATGTATTTATAGTTTTTAAGGAATGCACCAACTTTTATAAAGAATAAAATTTTCTGTGAAATCAGTGATAAAAAACTTTCCCATATTATGTTGTATACTTTTTTGGACACAATGATAGTTGCTAAAAAACAAGTTTTTTAGTACTTCTATGTTGGGAATGTAAAATGTAGGTAAAAAATACAAGTTTATGAATATAAACACATCATATATTTTTGCTTTTAACTATGGTTCAACTTAAAACCCAGAATTACTGGGCTTGTTAATTAAATCTAAAATGAACCCAAACTGAATTTTTGTATTGTTGGCATTGTAAAATTTTTATTTCATAAAACAAACAGCAAAATATTGCTCCGTTCAATCAGAAATCGGAACTAAATAAAAATGCCACGCGGCAAAGAACAAAAGGCGGTCAACGCCTCTCAGAAGATGGGGAATCACCATAATACGCTGTTGCCGGCTCAGCAGCAGCGGGGCCACATTTTTATACTGATGAAGAATTTTAGAAAAAAAAATATTGATATAGTGTCAGGAGAAATATCGTTTTTATCAAGATATATATCAGGATATTTATTACGGATATATATCCTGCCAACCTTACAACAATAATTTCTCTTGTGAGAAAACTAAAAAAAGGGTTCATATAGTATATGTTGTGATTAAGAGGGGATTCTTGTTATATGGCGCCCCAAAATTTGTCAGCTGAGAGAGATACAAATAAGTTCTGCTACTTACCATCCATATTTGACAAAGATGTCAAGAAAGTGGCACCAGTAGCCTTGGCAATCCTTTTTAGGTCGACCTTTTTAACTCTTCTGACACCTATAGCCCCAGCCTCAACGAAATATTTTAGACACAAATCATCGATACCTGTAAAAAAATTTATTTTGATACATTTTTCAACTATGTACTGACAGAACTTTACCTACTTGTTTTATCATTATTTTGTAGCATTTCAGAATTAAATTAGAAAAAATATACCCCATGTTATATACCTACCTCCTGAACATAAAATTACATTCACCCCAGTTGATAAGATTTTGGTAATTCGCTCTTTTGTAATGTCTAGCTCGCGAGCACGTACGCCTTCGAGTTGGTTAGGATCATTGACCAAAACCTAAAGAAAAATATGTACAATAAATTTAATAAAAAAAAAACATTAAAAGCAGTTTTGTTGATGTAAAAATAGAAATTTGTACCTGTACACCCATCTTCATTTTAGCCTTTTGCAGAGAAAAATCGAGACATGCAATTTTAGCCCCTACAATTTGTGTAGGCATGGCTTGACTGGCTACAGTACAGTTCAAAGCATATCCAGGTACCAAAATACTTTCTCTAAAAAGAAATAAAAAGTATTAAGTATTTGCTTTATGTCTTTAATAGCAAATTCATGATTTTTTACCTGGCACTGCGTCCATGAGCTTTCAGAATGTTAACTGCCTTGATGGGGTACAAGGGGTTGCCTTTAACATCTGTGATTTTCACAGCGTAGGCTGCATCTACAACCATTGCAGAAAACAAATCTGCATCTCTATAGTAATGATTAAGGAGAAAACAATTTTAAAATGGTATGTTAATTTTTTCTGTATGGTAAGTACCTAAATTGATTCAAAATAGGTTAGCAACATATAGAAATTTTAATGAAAACCAAGGTAACAAAAAGAAAATCTGCAGACAAGTCCTACCATGAACAGAAAAAGAATTCTCAATAACAGAAAAGACTATGTTGACTATGGCAAAAGAATTTTAGTAATAAAACTATCTCTTTTTTTAATACTATGAGCTTATAAAAAAGGATACGCTCCAATAATTTTGGAACTCATTGATGTTTTTGCAACATTAATAATACTGTCTTTTCCCAGATCATCTACTGCTATAGTAAGGTGATCCTGGATGTATCGGCAAGCCTCCTTACAGGCCAATCTGTAACCACTGATGATAGATGTTGGGTGAATTTTTTGTTTTACTAATTCATCTGCGTTCTAAAAAACAGATACCTAAATTAATACTTTTTTCCCAATTAGCCAATCCTGATAGAAAAATAAACTATTTCATAGAAAATACAGTACCTAAGTACCTCTTTACAAATTTTAGATGTGAGATTTTACCTTAAGTAGTTCAGCTGCAATAATAACAACAGACGTAGTTCCATCTCCCACTTCCTCATCTTGTAGCTGAGCCAGCTCAACTAAGACTCTAGCAGCGGGATGGTCTACCTCTAGAAGTCTGAGAATCGTGGCCCCATCGTTGGTAACAGTGACATCACCAATGTCATCAACCAACATTTTGTCCAATCCCACAGGGCCCAAGGAACTTTTTACTATGTTGGCTATAGAGGCTGCAGCCATTACTAAAAATAATTTGTGTTATAAAAAAGAAATGCTGAAGATTTGATAAAACGAGGAGATGCAATATGAATCATTGGAAGGAGAAACTTCAGAATGTACTGTACTTGGTACAAATTTAAAACCCTAAACTGTCTTTTTTCTGTTAAATAAACATCATTAGAGAGTTTTAAACACAGAGTTTCCTTAATTTTAGCCAAAAAAATGGGTTTTCAGAGCAGGAGGTGCACCGCATGACTACCAAGTTTTGAGGTTATCTTTCAAAACTGTCCGGTTTTTAGTTTACTTTTTAACTTAGAGTGGCAAAACCTTACCATTTTGAGTTCGTACAGGTGCGCCGGATGTTCTTTGACCAGCTACGGACAGGGGGCTCGCTACGATCGACATGTTTTAAATTAATTATCTATTCACACAAGAACAAAACAAGGAGCTCCCGGAAATTGACAACCTTCGAACTAGGACTAGGGATTTTTCATTTTTCTTTAATATTTAGTTTCACGTTGGCTATTGAGCGTGTAGCACAGAGAATGCGAGAGGTTTAATCAACCTATTTCCATTTAGCCCTGGCAGAAACAGCCATCATTTATATAAAAAAAGAGATAATTTTGACAGTAACAACATAACCCCAAATCTTTCATATTAGCCGCCAAAAACAATCATAACAAAATAACAATACACGTTTAAAAACTACACGGTTTTTAAATGTGCAAGGAAGAATAGTGAGTTTAGTAAAATAGAACAGTTAACGTTCCCTTTACCCGACACTTTGTTATTGCTTTAAAGAAGCTACTTAGTAAGACTGTAGACTTTGTTAGTTCGAACATTTTCGAGCAGCAGAGTAGGGCATTACTTTAAATATTACCTTCTATAGTCAAAGACATGGATTTAAACGCAAGGCGAAGGCGTGTTCACACCGTAATAGAAGATGTTAGTACAAGCCAATACAACCATGACCTAAATTTGTATAATGAACATCCTACTGCAGAAATACGGCTTGCTGAATTCGAAGAGCTAGCCGTTGAAAGACTGCAGGTAAGTTACTATTCAAACAAATATAATATATAAATTCTACTAGACTGTTTGATTAATAAATGTTTAAAAGAAACGTCACGTTTTGCTTCACAAATTTAATCTTCCCTAGTTACTGAGAATCATCGAACAAGCTTCCCTAAAAGGCCACAAAATGTTTACACAAGAATGGAGACAATGCATCAAGGAAGACCTACTAAAAAACAATATAAAGAAATACGTCCGACTCACGAGTGGTATGGGTGGACAAAGTGAGCTGGATAAGCAAGCCAGACGGGCCGATCACATTTCACATTTTGTTCTCAGAGTGAGCTATTCTCGCAGCGAAGACATGCGTAGGTGGTTTTTAGCTCGCGAGTTGGAGTGGTTTAAACTTAAATTTACGGTGCAGAGTCCTCCAGGTAATAATTGCCAATAAATATTACTATAAAAGGATTAGGTACTTTTTTTTTATATTTATGTCATGAATTAATTACATACCACAATTTTTTGTTTTATCTTTCAAAATGTCTTTATTCCAAACTAACTAACTACAGTTCATTACATGGAAAGTGACAACATAATATAGAAAATAATAACCATTAAAAAAAAATAATAAAAATAATAAAAAAATAGAAGTTAATCCAATTTAATTTATTAATAAAATCAATTAAAAAAAAATAGTATAAATAATTTAATTTAGTAAATATCTCTTTACTTAATTGTTTTTTAAAAGTTGCCAATTTTTTAATTTTTCTGATATTTTTTGGAAGATTGTTATATTTTATTATTCCCTCATATAAAAGCGATTTATTTCCGAAACTACTTTTTACTGCTATAGTTTGATAATTTATACAACGTCGGGTGTTATGATCATGTAATGTCTTATTCTCCAGAAGTGTTTGATGTTTGATTTTTTTTTCTTTTAAAAGAATAGAGTGAATTAGAATACAAATTTTTAATTTATAAATGTTTTGAACATGTAAGTACCCTTTCGGTCTATATAGATTAACAGTTGGTTCTAAATGGGGTAATTTGTGTATACATTTATTAACTTTATTTTGCAATTTTTGTAATGGTTTTAAGTTTGATAAACAAGCAGATCCCCATCAGAAGCTATTGTAATTTGGAATATATTAATGAAAAATATATATTTTTTAAGTATTTCAAAGGAATGAAATATCTAGCTCTGTACAAAACAGATGCCAAAGGAGATATCGAGTTGATAATATACTGGATATGGCATTTCCAATTTAAATTTTTGTCTAAAACTGATCCTAAAAATTTAAGTTCCTTAACTGTGGTCATGAAATTATAACTGTCATTGAATAAGAAATAATTCAGCAGAACTTTGTTAATCTATGTCAAAGGCTTATTTTGAAAACTTTTTTTAATCTAACATAAAGTAAAATTTACTTTAGCTTAAAGTTATTGAAAGATGCATCCTTCAACTAGGTGCCTCTTGTATTGGATTTTCAAGTACCTTTACCTTATTTTCGAAATAAAAATAATATATTAAAATAGGACACCTAAAAGATGATAAACAAAAATCTTAAGAAAATAAAGATTTTTTTTATTAAAAAATAAAATAATCTTGTTTAATAAATGGGGAAATAAGTAACCATTAATAAACTTTTTTTCAGCTATTTTAAAATTTTTACAAATAAACAATCTTAAATATTTGCCAATCTCTCAGGAGGAGAAAGAAGATTTGAGGGAACCGCTAATGGTTTCTACTATTGGCATGTCAGACGCGTTAGTTAGCTCTACGGACTTTTATAAAGTTCCATTTTTGGATGTCATACCCCTGGTTAGAAGCAGAAGAGTTTTCGTGCGTCACGGGTAGGTTTTTTTTTTTAATTTAAATTCGACGACGATAAAGGGAAGAAAGGCAAAGACATTTACAATGCATGCAAGGTATTCTCTCACCATTGATATCTTGGTTATGTTGCAGTTACAAGGATGATTAGGTTTATTATCCTTTGTGAAATATAGTTTATTTGATTTTTCGTTACATAACTATTAAATCTTTTTCTTTAAATCTGTAATATATAATATCTTTACGTGACAGCCACGAAACTAATCACACCTTATTACAAGCCCCTTGACGAGGATAAGTTTTTACTTGTCCTGCAAATATGTTTTATACAAGGTTTACGAAACAAATACCGCTTTATGAATGGAAATATTTGTCTTTTTTACCTTTTCGTCTGATTTTTAATTAGATTCGTACCGAGAAGTGTTTTTTTTGGCCAGGTACAGAACACAGGACAGAATCTAATGTTTTCAATAATTAAAATACCTACATGGTTTTTGTTCAAGGTATTGTAGGTACCAGTTCATCAGAATAATATTTTTTACTGATATTTAAAAAAAAAAAAGGGAAAAAAATAAATGTATCTATTTTTAGCTACGCTTACATTCCTATGTCCGATTTAGTTGTATGTATCCAGTCTAAACTACGGGCAGCGTTAAGTGAAAGTATGAACATAATTTCTCACCGATTATCCAATTTCGAAGACGATCGCCTTAGTAACTTGCTTAACAACTTGCATCTTACCTATACTGGAAAGGATTATGTTGCCAGTGCTAATAAGGTAAGACTTTAGAAGACTTCTACTGAGAATAAATAATTACATGTAAGTTATTAATTATTAAATGTAGTATTTTGCGTATTAAAATTACTTAAATGCAATAGAATGTCAAAAATTAACCTCACTGGAATTGTTAGTAATAGTAGTAACATGTTTTATTTAGCAAAAAAAAGCTACTATTGAATATTTCTTAATACCTACATTTTTTTAACAGCATTTTTATAGATTTATTTTTAATTTTAAAAGGGAACCTTCTTTTAACAAAAACAGACAGAAAAGTTAAACATTTTGCAAATTATATCAAATATTACGTATCATTTTGATTTTTAATTAAGTAAATGTAATTTTAAAGTTTTTTAAAATAGTTTTAATGATATTTGAGATTTAATAGAATTTTCCAAATTATTATATTCTATCAAACCTTTATGAAAAATAGACTTATAAGCTAATTTTTTAGACACTATCCACAAAACATTTTTGATTAGTTCTTGTTTTATAATTATGATTATGATGGTCATGATTAAAAGAACAAAAATTTTTTAAACAATCAGGTACTTAATAAATTATTTTTCATTTTATAAAGATACATAGGTTTTAATTTCTGACATTCAACCAATCTAAATTTTTTAACATAAAAATTATTTTTGTATAATTTGTTTCTATTTAAAATAATCCGCATTGCCTTATTTTGTAAAATTTGTAATTTATCAAATATTTCCTCACTAGCACAATATAAAATGGAAGAACAATAAAGAAAATGTATTAATGTAATAGTATTAAATACAGTTTTTTTAGAAAATAAACTTAAATTAGAACTTATTCTTTTAAAATAACCTACTTTTCCGGCAATCTTCGATATAATACTTTCAAAATAATTAAAAAATTTTAATTTTGAATCAATAATTATCCCTAAATATTTAAAATTGTTTACTAATTCCAATTTTGCACCTACAATTACTTACAACATTTATATTTTGACAATTTAAATTATTACCCATAACCATACATTTAGTTTTTGAAATATTTAATTTTAATTTATTTACTTTTCTTTTAACCAATTTAATAATATATTTATCTCAGAATTTAGAGTAGGTATTTAGGCCATCAAAAATATTTAAAACATTAATGTAAATTAGGTGTCATCAGCAAACATTTGTAACTTAATACACATTTTTAAAACTAAAGGCATTTCGTTGATGTATAAAATAAATAATATTGGACCTAGTATACTTCCTTGAGGAATTCTTATATTATTTACTTTTATATTTGAATATGTTTTTGATATTT
Source organism: Polydrusus pterygomalis (assembly GCA_963969555.1). Classification (NCBI taxonomy): domain Eukaryota; kingdom Metazoa; phylum Arthropoda; class Insecta; order Coleoptera; family Curculionidae; genus Polydrusus; species Polydrusus pterygomalis. The sequence continues at coordinate 18,916,595 of OZ018383.1, forward strand.
TTGTTTTTGTGACCTGTTACTTAAATAATTTTTAAACCAATTATAAACGTTTCCGCGAATACCATTATTATACAATTTACTCAATAATCTAACCCCGTCAATTGTTTTGAATGCCCGCTTAAAATCCAAAAATACAGCTACTTATAACATTTTCCCTTTTATCAATGGTTCTCTTCTACCCTGAGTCACAGACAGATTATCGGACTATATTTCAAAAATGGGAAGTAAACCTACCCTTGAACAGTGTACAGGGTGTCCCAAATTTGAGCCTCATCATGGGGATCTCAGAAACTATAAGAGATACAGCATCGGCCAAATTGTGGCAAAGTTGCGCAATTTCGTACTGAGCAATATCGCAAACAAATATCTGAGCTATCTTTTTTAGTTTTTGAAATTTTTGCAAAAAACTAAAATTTTAAGTTTTTGTTTTTTTAAATTGCTCGACTTATTTTATCCGCTACAGAAAAACAACTTGTTAAGGCAACTTTTTACGCTCCATATTGTGACATTTTTAGAATTTCGTTACAACGTTTCGTTTTTGTGGAACTATTATCAACTTTAATTTTTTAAATACGGACCTGCATTTTTTATTTTATTTTTTGATAGCCCTTTAAGCCCTGAAATCAACCATGTACCACACTTAATTATATTTAGACGTTTTGATGTCATTATTACATCTTCAGGAATGTGATAATTATTTTTAAATACGGCCCTGGTGTTAGTTGTTAGATTGAAATATCGTTTAGCGGAATTTTGGTGGGTTACAGAATCTAAAATATTTTGTTGTTCTTCCGGCTCCATTCGTGTACCATATTTGACTCTTGGTTTATTAAAACTACCATACTGGGCTAAATTAGTATCAAGCGTAGCAAAATAACTATAATGAGGCTGCAAGCGTTCAGGATAAGAATAATAAACTAGTAACATGTCGCGCTTTTCTAAAGCAGAAAACATAATTTTGCTGAAATATTCAGTATAAATGGTGACTGCAGTTGTCAAGATAATTAAGCCAAACAATCAAGTAAAAGTTCTTGTCATAGCCACCTTTGTTTTGTTTGGTTTTATTTTTACTTTGTTACAATTTATATAAAAACATAAATATAGTAAATTATTTGCATAAAATTCTGGATCCATTTACATGTTGTATGTGGTAAAAAGATTAACTAACTAACAACAGGGCCGTATTTAAAAATAATTATCACATTCCTGAAGATGTAATAATGACATCAAAACGTCTAAATATAATTAAGTGTGGTACATGGTTGAATTCAAGGCTTAAAGGGCTATCAAAAAATAAAATAAAAAATGCAGGTCCGTATTTAAAAAATTAAAGTTGATAATAGTTCCACAAAAACGAAACGTTGTAACGAAATTCTAAAAATGTCACAATACGGAGCGTAAAAAGTTGCCTTAACAATGTTGTGCTTGTTTTTCTGTAGCGGATAAAATAAGTCGAGCAATTTAAAAAAACAAAAACTCAAAATTTTAGTTTTTTGCAAAAATTTCAAAAACTAAAAAGATAGCCGAGATATTTTTTTGCGATATTGCTCAGTACGAAATTGCGCAACTTTGCCACAATTTGAGCGATGCTGTATCTCTTATAGTTTCCGAGATCCCCATGATGAGGCTCGAATTTGGGACACCCTGTACACATGCATTTAAGCTGAAGTAAATCATATCCCAATTTAGAGTAACATCTTTCACTCTCGAGAAAGTAAAAATTTTATATCTCTGAAACAAGGTCCTTATTTTAGGATGCGATAAATCCTGCAGATTTGGACGAATACTCCAAAAAACACTATCCTCCCTGCATGAGGCATCTACACGAAGTATTAAGATCGACCCACCACCTTAAACATGATGGAAGGCTTCATTACGGTCTATTTATTAAATCAATTGGTAAGTTAATAACTTTCTGGCAAACTACCCAATATTACACAAACATATTTTATTTCATGGTGGACATTTTTCAGGAGTATTATATGAAGATTTTATTCAGTTCTGGCGTACAGAGTTCACGAAAACAATAGACAATGAAAAATTCGACAAGCAGTATTTGTACAACTTCAATCACCAATATGGTAAAGTTGGTAAGATGGTAAACTACTCGCCGTACAGCTGTATTAAAATTATTATGGGAAATGTGGGACCTGGAGAATCGCACGGGTGTCCTTTTAGACATTGGGACTCTGGAAATTTGAAGGCAAAGTTAAGCGAGCATGGCGTCGCCCAGGAAGGTAAGGGATTATTATTATTATTATTATTATTTTGTCAATAGCAAGCGGAAAGTCTGACAAAGCTATTGTTTTAGTCTCTTTGATTTTTTTTTTCTTTAATTGTTCATCGTGATTTCAAATGTCTAAAAGTCCATCGGCTCGTTTAAATTACCTGTTAAATTATTACGCGAAAGTTATTTAAACATGAGTAGGTAAGTATCTTGGACGCACAAATATCATTAAATATTTAAAAACGAATGTCCTCAAGCACCATAATGCACAAAGTTTTAAGTTAACTGCTCAAAATTACGGTCAACTTGGTTTTTAAAGGAGTTTACACTATTTGCGCAGACTGTACTTTCTTCAAAGCGAGTTATTTTTTGGAAATGTCGCGGATTTTTCTTTGCTTAATGTTTTTGAGTGTCCCCGAAGCTGTTGATTCTGATTTAAATAAAACAAATTTCTCAAGTTACAAACAAGAATAGTAGTCTGTTAGTATTTTAAAAGTTTCTATTATATCACACCCCTAGTTCTTCTTTGCTTCAGAGTAGTTAGCCCAAGTCTTTCGGGATAAGGTAATCCTCTCAATTCAAATGGAATTCTTGTAACCCGCCTTTGAACTCTTTCCAAAATTTCAATATCTTTGATGTACTTAGTAGAGGTTCCAAATATTGTATTCATATTCAATTTTTGGTGTACAAGCGTACAATTTCTTTACAATCTGTAGAGAATGATCTTTGAAAGTATTTTGCACCACGAAAATATAACTATTGGCTTTCTTTACCATTTTAATAATATGTGCTTCCCACTTTAAATTAGAAGAACTTAGTAACCCCAGATCTGTTTGTTCTGTAACAGTAATAAGTTGAAGAATATTTAGCAAATATATTTCACAAGGGTTATTTGGGCCAATATGCAATACTGTACATTTTGATACATTAAGCTTCATGCACCACTGGCTTGTCCATGACTCAATACGCCTCAGATCTCTGTGTAAGCATTGCTTCGGCAACAATGAATTACAGAATAACTTGGTATCGTCAGCAAAAAAAATGATGATATTCCATGACAAATCGCTATCCCTAGAAAAATATCTTGACATGGAACTAAACATTGATTATTCGTAATGGTTTAATGACAATGTTTGTCCTATTGGCGATCGTAAAGACTTTTTTTGTTTTAGGGATTCAAGAAATCATGTCGTTGGTATCCAATCGTCATTATCAGATAGCTTGTACTAAGTATTACGAATACACGCACGCGCAACCTCCAGTTAATAGTATCAATCATCCGAATCAATATTTTGAAGAGAGCATGAACCTCCATAAGGAAAAAACGGGAAAGAAAGGCAAATAATGTGGTTCCGTTTGTTCGGGTTTTTATTTTATGTCAGTGTCGTTATTTATTAGTTGAATTATTTTGATAAACTTGTAGCGAGAGATACGGGCGAGTTTGTAACTTGAAATAAATACAGTAAATCCAGTTGTACCTATAGTTGTTTTTCACTGTATCAATATTTTTTTTTAAAAGACCACAACTTGCATAGCCGCGTCCAAGCTTTTTTCCAAGAAAAAACTGTGCTAAATTTATTCCTAGTTATTACTCACACTGTATTTTTTTTTACCTCCTGATTTTTGAACTTTTCAGTCTACTTTTTGTTAAGTGTAGGAGTCAATAGGTTTAGTAAAATAATCAGATGAAATATTTCGACATTTTTTTTTGTAAAATAGTCCATATTCTCCTGGGATATATACAATAGTTACATATACCGGGTGTTTCTCAAAAGACGTTCACCCCTATAACTTTTTTATATTTATAGATATTAAAATGAAATTTTGAGATTATGCATAAGAGATGAGTCTGCATTTATTGGCATAATTTTCAATTTGTTGGCACTTCCGTTATGACCGGAAGTGACCTTGACTTTGATATTTTACATGTGACTTCTTGTATATTTTTACTTATTGGGATTCAGCATAACATTATGAGTGAAATGACACCTCACTTGTCATTTTTTGACGTGTTATAACATTTTTATGTTTATTTTTTATTTTAAATCTAAAGTGCTACAAATTAATTAAATCTGTTAATTTATAGTCAAGTTGTATATGGAAATTAAAATTATGTCATAATAATTGACTTTCTAAGCGTTTAAAAAATGTAATTTTGTTTCCTTGACGTTTACTCCATTTTTCCAAATGGAACGATGGTGGTTCACTAAAATATTTAAAACGAGCATTTCTTTTTTCAACAATTTGATATCATACCCTCCTATGCTATTTTAAAATTGACACTGAAAAATTTGCCTTATGCTTGCCCCCATCGCAAATTTAAAAGCGTTATGCATTATTGCCGCCCTCTCTCTTTTCTAAAGGAATATAAAGGCGGCTTGGAAAAACAATGGAATGGTTTTGAAAAGCAATGTTCACAAAATTTCATTTTTTAAACGCTGAGAAAGTCAATTATTACGGCATAATTTAAATTTTCATATACTACTTGACTATAAATTAGCAGATTCAATTAATTTCTAGCACTTTAGATTGAAAATAAAAATAAACATAAAAATATTATAACACGTCAAAAAATAATAAGTGAGGTGTCATTTTACTCATAATGTTATGCTGATTCCCAATAAGTAAAATATACAAGATGTCCCATTTAAAATATCAGTCAAGGTAACTTCCGGTCAAACCGGAAGTGCCAACAAATTGAAAATTATGCCAATAAATGCAGACTCATCTCTTATGCATAATCTTAAAATTTCATTTTATTATCTGTAAATACAGAAAAGTTATAGGAGTGAACGTCTTTTGAGAAACAGCTGGTATGTTTATAGATACTTTTTTGTGTTGTAAACTTTTTGCATTTTGTAGAAAACTAAAATTTATGTTGAGTTTTAATACATTTTGTTCGCGGCTGTACCGACGGAGTCAACGATTGCGCCGAGTAATTTTATGCATTGAAGATACATTTTTTTACAATAAGACTTTGGGTTATGGTTGGATATTCTGCACAAAACGATAAATATAATCGTCAAGACATAAAACTACTCCACGCAGTGGTTGACTCACCCGGTTCATATGTTTGGTTTGTGGTTTAGTTTTAAATATTATTATTTCTGTTTGTAAAAAAATACAGTGGTAATAAACGTTTTAAGTTTAGGTTAAAATAAACTGTAAATACTGTAAAAGCTTTTTAAATAAATATTTGTTATACTTTAAAAGTTCGTTTGAATATTATACTCGGTTTAACAAAGACGAAAACTATATGCAACAACACCTCCAGGATCTAGTACATGTAGGATTTTAATTAAAAAAAAAAGGTTTAATAAATCTTACATTAGAGTAATTATGCCGCGAGTTTAAAGAAGGTGAGCCAAACAATATTTTTCCAATATAAACCTTTATCACCTCTTCATCCCTTTAGGGGGCCGACATTCAAAAAAATAAGAAACACATACTATATCGTTATTTATGTTTAGAATAGAAATTCGGACTAAGACAATATAAACTTGTATACCCCTTTTTTCACTTCAAAATGTAAAAATACGTATATTATGTACTTTCACAACTTCTTTTCCGAGATAAGTACAGAAATTCCTATAAAAATTCAATTTTGGTTTTTAATTTTTTTTGCATTAATTTTTGACTGGGAAGGATGAGGATACCAAAAAACCATTTTTTATTGCCAGTTTTTATGTTTCACAAGATGGCGTTATTATTAGCACCAAAATTCGAGATTTTAGTTATCGTATTTGTAACCCTGATGTATACAGTGTGTCCAAAAAAGTATGCAACATATGGGAAACTTCTTTATTACCGATTTCTCAGAAAATTTTATTCTTGACAAAAGTTGGTGCATGCCTTAAAACTATAAATGCATATTTCACCTGCGGCTAATAGTAAGGGAGCAAATGCCATTTTTTCGAAATGGCCTTAAGAGTAAAGTACCTTAATTAGTACAAATACAACAAAATTTTATATGGAAATGTTTTTGCAAATAAAAAACTTAGTCCAAAAACGAAATTTGAGTTGTGTCTCAATTTTTTATTTTTTTTTTAATATCTGTTTTTCCCTAAACGGTACGCCTCTGGTCGATTTTTTATTTACGCGATTTTAATATATTAATCAAATATCTTAATCATGTGTTTATTATAAAAATGTATTAAGTAGTTGCAAACCTTTTAAAACTTTTAAATAATACGGGTGGGTTTAGGTATTAGCGTGTTGCACGCATTTTTAAACACATGTTAGCCAGCTTGGGTTCCAATAAAAATGACAACACAATCCAACTCTATTTATACGAGTGGAAATAACTAATAGTTTATTTGTCATTTTCACCTAGTACGGTCAAGTCCATTGCAGTCTTAGAGCAATTTACAAAAATGGCATTTGCTCCCTTACATATTAGCCGCAGGTGAAATATAAAATATGCGTTTATAATTTTAAGGCATGCACCAACTTTTATCAAGAATAAAATTTTCTGAGCAATCGGTAATAACAATCTTTCCCATAGGTTGCATACTTTTTTGGGCACACTGTAAGACGCAACTCGATCGTTCATTACCACCAACAAATATGTTTGATATCAAGCTCTATAGATAATTCCCTCCCTCCCCCATAAAAAAATTGAATCTACCCGTGCATATGCAGATATTTATATATTTATTTATAAAAAAAATATTTAAGTAGGACATACCTGATAATGTCTGCAGGTTCGATCGTCCTGCTCTTCTACTTTACAAAGGAGGAATAAACACGTTCACCATATTTAATAACATTAGCTTCTATAACCATAATATGTACATGTTGGAGTCCAATTCCATCTCATAGTCAAGTGGTTAGAAATATCGAAGAAAAAACCAGGATGTTTCTTCTTTTATTACTAAAAGAACAATAAGAACCAGGGTTAAAAAATAATTTTGGAAAAGTAAACAGCCTTAATAAAAAAAATTCAAACCCCCTCAAAAAAATTAAGGATCTATGGAAAAATGTTAAAAAACCCCATCAATTTTCCAATTTTGGAATAAAATCATTTTTATCTTCAACATTAGACAACCAGTCAGCGGCGCACCCAGGATTTTATGTTAGGGGGGGGGCCGCCAACCAATGCCAGAAGCAAATTTTTTCATAAACTTTTGAGTTAGGTACGCATTTTTCTAGAACTTTGGAGCTTTTTTAACAGGTACTATTGGAAGATCGCAATAGCCTAGTTCAATCGAGGTAAATATCTAAACAAATTCACTTTAAAATATACACTTTAATAATTATTCCGGACAAAACATACCACTCTTTTTACCAAATAAAATATAGGTAATAGTAATGACGACATATTCATAACACAAATATATTTTAAAGAAGTAGTCCATACTCAAAGTGGAGTTGAATAATATAGGGAAAAGAAAAGCATAAAGTCTTTCTCCACAATTTTAATTCAATAGCTAGGCTAGAATCGACATGTTTCGAGTGTAGAAACACTCATCATCAGGAAATTGAAGCAAAAATAATAAAGAGCTGATGTTGTTAGCAAAAGAGAAAATATACTTTTATTTTTATTATATTTTCTCTTTTGCTAACAACATCAGCTGTTCATTATTTTTGCTTTAATTTCCTGATGATGAGTGTTTCTACACTCGAAACATGTCGATTCTAGCCTAGCTATTGAATTAAAATTGTGAAGAAAGACTTTATGCTTTTCTTTTCCCTACAAATATATTTATTTAAAAATATAAATTAGTACAAAGCACAACAATAAACAATATTTTATAAATAATAGAAACCAAAACTTTTTCATAACACCTTTCCTTTGCATTTGTTAAAAATGTAAGTCTAATTTTCTTCGACCCTTAGAAAGTTTATTTAAAATTTCTTGAAACAGAAACATTCTTATGAATAAATAAATTTGCCAAACCATTACCTAAGTCTTACTTGCCCGGCGGAATTTCTTAAGTACCATTTTAAGTACTTTAATGTGGAAAATTACATTTCAGAGGTACTGGTGGTGACGGGAAGGGTAACAAAAATTTGCAAAAGATTTTTTATATTGGGAAATATCATACCATTACATTGAATATTATAGCTTAAACATATCGGAGTATCGGATGGTATTTCTTTGCTATCTGTAAACTTGTCGTTCCATAATTTAAATTCGCATATTAGAATGCTTTCATTATAAAAATTTTAAAAAAATTAATAATTCGCATAAAAATAACGAAGGCTGAGAAAGCTTTGCAAATTTTCTACTTGTTTATTGGGACGGGGCAATAAACAGTTAAATAGCAAAATAATTGGAAATTAAAGTTTTTTTTAGTGGGTTAGTGGAAGTCAATTTCATTGGGGATTTTCGGGGGGGGGGGGCAAGGCTCCCTTGGCCCCCCCCTGGGTGCGCCACTGCAACCAGTAGCAACAGGGATTAATGGCGGAAAATGCTTATTTTAGAACAAGAATATCTCAAATATAGATTGATTTTATAAAAAAAGTTACTTGAAAAATAAACGACAAATGATAAATATAACATCCATACCTTTTATTTAAATCCTTCAGAGCCTCGGCAACTGTTTCGGCTTTCCTTTGCCATCATCAGTGTTGTACGGACCCTGTTTGGAACACGCGGTCAACAACAGACAGCTGCTTACTCGTTGTGTATATATGGTTACCTGAAACGTAACCAGCTGCCAAGAATATACAAGGATCTAGTACAACTCATGATCACTTATAGTATATTCTTAAGATCTAAAAGAGAAATATCTTTAATTAGTAGATAAAAGCTGAAAAGGAAAAATGGTCATTTATATTAAAAAATCAATACCTTTAAATATGCGACAACAACCTAAGAAAAGTGGCTTTATGCATCCACATTTAGGTTCTCAGTTAAATGTTGGATAAAACCGTTACATTAAAAAATCATTAAGTTAAAATATGCAACAATAACAACCTAAAAAAAGTGGTTTTATGCATCAACATTTAGGCTCTCAGTTAAATGTTGGATAAAACCGTTATACCAAATAATCATGAAATAATCATTGCTTTAAAATATGCAACAACAACCTAAAAAAAAGTGGTTTCATGCATCAACATTTAGGTTCTCAGTTAAATGTTGGATAAAACCGTTACTTATATTAAAAAATCATTACTTTAAAATATGCAACAAACAACCTAAAAAAAAAGTGGTTTCATACATCAACATTGAAGTTCTTAGTTAAATGTTGGATAAAACCGTTATTTATACTAAAAAATCATTACTTTAAAATATGCAACAACCTAAAAAAAAAGTGGTTTTATGCATCAACATTTAGCTCGCAGTTAAATGTTGGATAAAACCGTTATACTAAAAGATCATTACTTTAAAATATGCAACAACAACCTAAAAAAAAGTGGTTTCATGCATCAACCTTGAGGCTCAAACTGTCTTGATACAACCCTAAAATGAAAGAAGATTTTATTAGTTTAAAACTATATATATAGCATTTTAAAAAACCAAAGAATAGCGACTGTTATATTATTTTACGTACCTTTTGCAATTAAATGGTCACATGCAGGTGTTTAATTTTTTATTCGTCAATTGAACATACACTGACACAGTATTAAACCAATCATTTACCTCCTTCAACTCTTTCACCTGCGGTAGCAGAAAAGGAAAGATAACTACCTTACCTTTTAAATATGAAAGAATTGAATTTTGTTTAAGTTCTTTGTAAGAAGATAAACTTTCGTTAAAAAGGTAACAAAAAACACAGAACAAAGACGCGCACTCGCGAAGGGACTGATTACTTACTTATCGGGGACGAACGCTACCACCACCCATGATTACTGACCTGAAACAAAAGAGAAAATCTATTAGTTATGGATTTTAAATTCATTGATCAACCGAGGTAGAGGAAGAAAAGTTAACAACTGTCAACAAACTTTTAAAAATATTTTTAAAATTTATTACCCTCATCAGTGTACTAGTTCAAACTTTTTAAAATAAATATGTATATAATCATAAATATGGTTTTAGAGGCTCTAAAATTATTAGAGATTAAACAAAGACATATTGAACATAAATTTAAAAAAAATAGGTCAGCAGCTAATAGGGAACTTTCCAATTTTTTTTTCAATTATATGATTTAGTTAGGCATGAAAAAAGTATTCCCCAATTATTACTCCTTAAAAATCAAAAATAACTTGGTAAAAATTCTTTAAAGTTTCGCGCGTGTCGAAAGCATTTCAAACGATCTCTAAAGCGCGCGAAGCCCGATGACGTCAGGGGGTATGACTTTTGGTCATCCGTCATCCTGACACTCCTGACAGGTGCCGAGCGACCCAATTTGCATTTGGATTGCCGTGTGTTATTGTTATTGTATTGTTGTTTTAAGGTTGAATTCTCAACGTCATTTAATCTATTGCCAACCTATAACCTATTTCGCGTTGATTTTTTGAGTGTATTATTTTAATAACTAACATTTAAAGAAAATCAATATTGTCGGTACATTATTTAGGTAGTATCTGATATATTACAAAAATATCAATTTATTTCATTGCTAATTTTGGGAGAATTGTATAGTGAAAGAACAATAAGTGACAATGACATAATAATGTTAAAAAAAATCTTACCCAATATTTTTCGCTATACAATTCTCCTAAAATAAGTTATGAAATTCCTTGATATTTATTAAATATGTCAATAATTACCTATAGAATATCAAGTCGATACTGATTTTCTTTAAATTTTGTATAAAAGCTAGAAAACATAAATAAATCTATGCGAAATAGGTTATAGGTTGGCAAACATGTTGATACTCCCACCTTAAGGTGGGAGTATCAACATATGCTATCGACTTGAAATTCTATAGGTAATAATTGACATATTTAATAAATATCAAGGAATTTTATAACTTATTTTAGGAGAATTGTATAGCGAAAAATATCGGGTAAGATTTTTTTTAACATTAATATGTCATTGTCACTCATTGTTCTTTCACTATACAATTCTCCCAAAATTAGCAATGAAATAAATTGATATTTTTGTAATATATCAGATACTACCTAAATAATGTACCGACGATATTGATTTTCTTTAAATGTTAGTTATTAAAATAATAAACTCAAAAAATCAACGCGAAATAGGTTATAGGTTGGCAATAGATTGAATGACGTTGAGAATTCAACCTTAAGGTCGTGTCGCTTGGCGTGGATGTCAAATCTGACAAATCATCAAATTTATTGAAAACCTATTTCGTGGATGTCACACACAAATCTGACAAATGATACCCCTTGACGTCACGACTACTAGCAGCGCGTTTTTACCCGCTTGGAATAATTTGAATTTTGGGGCATTTTTAAATTTTTCTAGCGGTCTTTTGGGACGAAATATGTTGTTTTTTTTGCTGCCATATGTTTAATGACAATATGTACTTATGATTTATAGAATTTTTTTCCCATTTAAAATTTTTGTCAAGTTTCCTATTAAAAAACTATCAATTCTGTTTTTGTTACATTTTTTTTAAGTACTTTTAGAAATTACCAGCTGGATGGTTCCAGCCAATAACAACAGTATAAAGTTTACATTTATGTTACAGCTTTTGAATAACTCACCTTATATCATTCTGCAGGTTGCTCTAATCCAGCTTTTGTCCCGAACATTTAAAATGATGTTTTAGCTTTTCATGGCATCACTTAATTGAAGCCACTCAGACAAATGCAAAAAACAAACTATCTTTTGCAACAACTTGTCCTCAAAGCGACAATTAAACAGATACAGAAACCAGCTCTCTGTCGCTGACCAGACTTGTGGTCGTGTGATCGAAACTTATATGATAAGTCAAAGGAGAATTTGAACGCAGTAGTCAAGATACATAAACAATCATATAAATGCGTGCTATGGATAGTGGCTGGGAGGCAAAGCAAGCGTCTGGAAAAAAAGATAGCTAGAGCACCACTGGCATTTTAAAAAGTGTCTCCTAAAAGGAGTGATGTATAATGTTGTCTTGAATGCATTGCATAAATGGGCAGTTGGACTTGGACGATGTGTAGTGAAGAAGTATGGAGAATAGAAGCATTTAGACGGACGTACATAAATGTTGATACATATAAGCATGATATGAAAGCGATCTTGGAAGAACTGAATGTTAGAAAGTGCGTCTTGTAAGGGGGGCCGCAAAATGTTACCTTAAAATTCCTTATATATATGAATGTGCATTGGGACTTGGACTATGTGCAATGAAGAAAGATTGAGAATAGAAGCTTTTGAACATGCATTCATGTAAATGTTGATACATAAGAATAATATAAAGTAATATACTTAGTACAGAAGTTGTTAAACTGGAAAGATTCTACAGAAAGTTATCTTCATTTATAATGTTAAAAATAAAAACCCGTTCAATCCGACATTTCCTGTACGTTAGACTAGGAAATATGGGATTGTTTAAATGACTGGTTTCTGTGTCTTATGACAACCTGAAAAAATCGCGACGCGGTTTTTACACTTTTTAATTACTATTGATGCGGAATCTGAAACAAAAGAAACATTTATTAATAAAATATCAATAATTCAATAGGTAGTTGTTTTCTTACACAGTGAGTTTATAAATTTGAATAAATTCAGTAAATATAGTAGGTACAGTTTTTTTTTTTGGAAAAATGCGTGGGCACGTGTATTGACATTTTAAGTTGTGGTATTTTTTCTAAAAAAAATATTAACAGTGTGTCCCAAATTAGAGATAATGAATAAAACGAAGAAGCAATAACGGAATATTGACCAAAAAACGTAAAGGCGAATGCGCCACTAGTGTTTACTTTTAAAGGGTATTCTTACTTTTTCTTGACATCACATTTCCAATTTATTGAATATTAAATTACACAGGGTGTGTGTGTCAATGCTCTTTTATTCGATTTTGTTGAAATTTGGCAATTCTGTTTGTAATAACAAAGCCTTAATTAGATTAAAATTATTAGGTCCAGTGGCGTCCCAGAAGACAGTCTAACTAATATTTTTGACAAAAAAATTGCGCGCCACTGAATTTTATGTAAAAATCAAATTTGTTTGAACAACAACTGTTTTTGCTTCTATAGCAGTCTTATTCTTTTTCTGTTACTTTTAAAACATTGCAGTAATAAATTATTACGTTATGCGATTATTTTATGTTAATTTATTTTATCGAAAACAGTTTTAATCTAAGTGAAAAAATTCAAAAGAGGACTTTTCTGTAATTTTAATTGCTCAATAGTTTGGTAAGTAGTTTAAATTTTTTACTCTTATATTGTCCCGGGGACATGCAATAAAGTGGTTTTTAATTTTTTTTCTCTAAAACAAAGCAAGATATGAAAAAAAGTCAAGAGATCAAATAATTGTATTTGTAGTTGCTTATTAATTCGAAAAAAATACATAATTTAAAAAAAAGTCAGTGGCGCTCAATTTTTTTGTCAAAAATATTAGTTAGACTGTCTTCCGGGACGCCACTGGACTTAATAATTTTATTCTAATTGAGGCTTAATAATTATCCTCTTGTTATTACAAACAGAATTGCTAAATCTCAACAAAATGGAATATAAGAGTATTGAGATATTTACGAACATCCGATTTTTTTTAAAGTTTGACACCCTGTATCGTAAAAACTATGCATTTTCGGACCCATGTTTATATGAACTTTTCTTTTTAAAAGCACTTAAAAAAGCACCCCTTGGAGTTTGGTCACCTACTTAAATAACACCCTGTATAAAGGTAAGTTTAAGAATTATATTTACCTCCTGTTCCATATCCATTTGCCCGATGACTCCCCTTCTTTCGTCGTCTCCACACAAATGTTCTTCTACTCTTCAGAGGATACGAAGAAAATGGATGTCGACGCATCCAGGACAGGCCGTCCCGTCCACCCCGTTCCACACATCAGTGGATCTTTAAGGGGCATTTTTACCGCGCTTCTAAACAACGACGATGTTTAGGTACATTATTCCTCTGAAGAGGAGAATTGGCACACGCGCCGCGCACTCTTTTTTAAATGGATCGTGCATCCCACATATCTGAAATGAAAAACATATGCAATTAATATACATATAAATCTATACAGTTTGCGTTTGTGACTTGGAATAATAGTCCAGGGTCGATAATTTTTGAAACCAAAAAAAAATAATAGTAGGATGAAACCCATTGGAAAAGTAAGAGAATATAACAAAAATGAAAGGAAAAATAATTTACGGGCGATCCGAGGTCGGGAAGTGGAAGGGGGTGAGTTTTTAAGGGTAGAAAACGATTTATCTCGATTTCCGGCAAAACTAGAAGTCCTATGGAAAAACGTTAAATGACAAAGTTGTAGGTAATAAAAAGATCTACAACTTTTGTATTTACACTTTTTCACATAACCTCAAAATTTATGTGAAAAATTCAAATATGCAAGTTTTTGTTTTTTTATTTTTCTTTTACAAAAAAAAATTTTTTCACGAAATTTGGTGAAACCTACCTTTTTATGTCCCAAACACACTGTAATTTTTTTGATTTAAAATATTTATTTTTTTCACCTTATTTTTGACTTAATATCGAAAAAGCACCCTAATTTTCAATTGATAATTCTCACGTCAAAATATTTGTTTTTTTTTAAAAGTCGGTGGGCTTCTTGTTCGTTGAAATCTCTACTTTCTGTTGGTGTAAGAAAAAAATATACATTACTATGGTAAATGTTCTCAAAAAATGCAAAGAAACGAAAAAAACTAGAATCCAAATTTTTTTTTAAAAATCATTATGTACAATTTTGAGCTATTTATTAAAATTTATACTTTAATTACTCATCAACGTAACATGGAATCTTACGTTTTTCCAGTAATTAAATTATATATTTTAATAAATAGCTCAAAATTGTACATCATGATTAAAAATAAAATTTCGGATTCGAGTTTTTTTCGTTTCATTGCATTTTTTGAGAACATATACCATAGTAATGTATATTTTTTTTACACCATCAGAAAGTAGAGATTTCAACGAACAGAAAGCCCACCGACTTTTAAAAAAAAAGATATATTTTGATGTGAGAATTTTCGATTGAAAATTAGGGTGCTTTTTCGATATTAAGTAAAAATAAGGTGAGAAAATAAATATTTTAAATCAGAAAAATTACAGTGTATTCGGGACATAAAAAGGTAAGTTTTCACCAAATTTCCTGAAAAAATTTTTTTTTTCTAAAAGATAAAAATAAAAAACCAAAAACCTGGTTATTTGAATTTTTCACATAAATTTTGAGGTTATGTGAAAAAAGTGTAAATACAAAAGTTGTAGACCTATTTATTACCTACAACTTTGCTGTTTAAATTTTTTCATAGGACTTGTAGTTTTGCCGGAAATCGAGATAAATCGTTTTCTACCCTTAAAAACCACCCCCTTCCACTTCCCGACCTCGGATCGCCCGTAAATTATTTTTCCTTTCATTTTTGTTATATTCTCTTTCTTTTCCAATGGGTTTCATCCTACTATTATTTTTTTTCACTTTTTACCATTTTCAAAGGCTTCAGCCCTGGTCTATAAATTCAGTACATAAATACAGTCCGAGCATTTTTCCAAAAAAAATCTGTACCTACTGAGATTTATTGAATTCATTCCAAGTTACAAACTTACACTGTATGTATTTTTTGTTGTTATATTTTATCAAATGAAACATTTTTGTATTAAGCGTAATTTTATTACTATTGCCCAGCGCTTTCGGCCCATTATGAGGCCATCATCAGGGCTTAGGTTCTAGAAGAAAAATACAAACAAGAGTAAAAACACAGCAGCAACAAACTACGTGAGAATACTTACTCGCAAATTATGTCCAGGAGACAAAAAAGATATTAATAAGATATTTGAAAATTTATGAACAAGTTTTCTAGTAGTGGTTTTAAATTTTATAAACAATACCTCACTGACATTTGACACAAAGTGGTGAGGGATATCTCAGATAAAAAAGTAGTTAGGTAGGTACTGTACACAAAATGACGAATAATAGGAAACAGATTAACAGTGGCATAAAAGCTTTAAATAAGTCTTAATGAATAAAATTGAATAAAAAAAAATAAAAATGCAGGTAGGTAATTGTTTAAAAGAAAATAATTTAAATAGGATTTTATTTATTTTATATTTTCTTTTAAACAATTGACGGAGTTACCTACTTTGTCATTCAATTATATTCATTAAGACTTATTTAAAGTTTTTATGCCACTGTTCTGTTTCCTATTATTTGTCATTTTGTGTACAGTACCTAACTGTCTTTTTTATCTGAGATATCCCTCACCACTTTGTGTTCATGTGTCAAATGCCAGTTAGGTATTGTTTATAAAATTTGAAACCACTACTAGAAAACTTGTTCATAAATTTTCAAATATCTTATTAATATCTTTTACCCTCTTATTAATACGTTTCTTGTCTCCTGGACATAATTTGACGAGTAAGTATGCTCACGTAGTTTGTTCCTGTTGTTTTTTACTCTTGTTTGTATTTTTCTTTTAGAACCTAAGCCCCTGATGATGGCCTCATAATTGGCCGAAAGCGCTAGGCAATAGTAATAAAATTACGCTTTATACAAAAATGTTTCATTTGTTAAAATACGACGTACGATCGACTCTCCTTTTCGTTATATTATTATTTTATAATTTTCGAAAATTTATTTTATATTTTGACACAAATAAATATCTTTATTTATTAATTATTATTATTAAGAAGTAACTGAAATGCATGTGATACGATGTTTGCAGTACATTATACAGGGAGGCCAATTCAATTAATCAAATATCGGATCAAGTACGTACCCACTCCCGGACGCTTTTCTTTGGGAGGTAGGTAAAGTAAAAAAATATTTTTTCGATTCCCAAATAAAGAAGTTTTACTTGAGAGCTGTCAAAATTTGACAGATTAAAATGACACTTTCGAAATTTTTTTATCAAAAAAAGGCAAAGGAAACGACTTGATGATTTATTTTTCGATTAAAAGATTTTATGACTTAACTCATACTTACTTCACTAAATTTAGGATGCGGCCGTACTGTCTTCTTTCTTCAAGTGCTCTGCTGTTGTCCAGAAACGTAAGGCCGCCGAGAAAAGTTTCTGGATAATAGAAATTTTGTATCCACGCCAGATTTTCCCCACAAGCACCGGTTTCCCCCCCCGATGTGCGGCCCACGCCCCGGGCGAAAGGTCTGGGGTGGAAAACTCAGGTCCGAAGCTCCATTGGTTGTTGTTCTTGGAATGGGTTCCCACATGTCCTCGAAAACAACCGGAGGAAGTATCCTACGTGCAAGTGGAGTCCACCCGGTCGACCACGACGCGGAAATTTGGTTTTCGTCTGTAAAAAATAAATAAAAAACGTGTTAACAAAGTAAATTTCCTTTTAATAATAATTAGGGCTGCACCGAGTACCGAGTAGTTCGGGTTAAGAGATGCTTCTTTTAAAATTAATTCCGTCTATACTATACAGGGTGCTCCAAAAAACCGGAACGGTAAAAATTTTCAATTTTTTAAATAGAACACCCTATGTTTTTTTAAATTTTCTGATTCTACATAAAATTATAATTATTTTTTTTAAATGCATTTTTAGTCCATACTTAATAGTTTCCGAGATGTTGACCTTTTGAAAAATATCATTACTTGGCAGCCGATTACTACTCGGTCAATACCATCAGCCGAGTACTCGGTACTCGGTCAAGTTAAAAAACAGGGTTCGGTGCAGCCCTAATAATAATTACCTTTTCAAAATGGCAATTATAAATACCGTACCTATGTATAGTGTGTCCCGGATAGAGTTTGGAAGAATAAATTTTTTTATTAGTATAGGTACCCACCTACTTATAGGTAGTAGAAGAAAAGTCATTATTTATAAAAACGTCTGCTTGTGCTGAAACTTCATTTTCAAATATCAGATTTGCGATCACTATACAGAGATCGTCAGAAACAACAGCGCTTTAGTTTTTTGGATTTCGTTTAAAATAAATTTACGTAAAAACAAAGAACTATGGTTGCTTTCTTACTTTGAATACATAGGCGGTTCTAGGTGGGAGCTTGGGGGGGGGGGGGGCTAAGCCCCCCCAAATCTCGGATTAGCACCCCCAAATTTAAATGTGGCAATCGAAAAAATTCTATATATCTACATAATTCCAGTAATGCTACTAATTTATTAATTAATTAACTTTTTCATAAAAAGCTAATTTATTAATTAATTAACTTTTTCATAAAAAGCTATCTTCTCTTCGCTACCAAACTGCTACTAACACAACTAATAATGATTTTTATTTAGCACCCAATGTGATTTAGGATGAAAAAAAGA
Organism: Polydrusus pterygomalis; assembly: GCA_963969555.1. Lineage (NCBI taxonomy): Eukaryota > Metazoa > Arthropoda > Insecta > Coleoptera > Curculionidae > Polydrusus > Polydrusus pterygomalis. Next base: position 18,935,071 of record OZ018383.1, read on the forward strand.
CCTCGACGTAAAGTTGGAAGATGCTGTTAAAGTTTTTTCAAAAAAGTGGGTAGAAAAATACCTTTATAAAAATTTATTTGTGCAGATTTTTTTGTAAATTTAGGATAAAATCCGACTGGTGTCAAACATTTTTAACTTTTTAATTATAAAAATATTGCCTGTATTTTTGATTTTTAAACCTCCCCATCCATTCATATATCTACTACCCAGCAAACACAAGAGGGCGCCGATGGCGTGATTTTTTCAACGATTTTAACGACTTTTGGGTAAAAATTGGGCTTGGCACCCCCAAAATTTTTCGCCTTCGGCGAATTAGCCTCCGGCTGGTGGGCTTCCTCTTCCTGGGGCTTCAGCCCCCTAATTAAGAGGTCTAGGACCGCCTATGTTTGAATATGATTATATATCTAGCCGAGTAACAATTTTGTTGTAAAAAAAAACGTTTTTTATTTACCTACTTTTGAAGTATTTTTATTATTACATGTCATATTTCTTCAATTTATTCGATCATAAATCATAAGACTTTTATTTAAATAGCGCATAGTTCAACTCGACATCTGAATTCCCGATAACAGGTCTTAACTTGCTCTGTTGGGATATTTGCAATAACTACTCTTATTTTTTCTTTCAAGAGATCTAAGTTATTATTGAAATTGGTTTTATACACATATGTGGCTGTGTGGCTTAAGATATCCCCATAAATGAAAGTCGATAATTGTGAGATCGGGACTCCTACGTGTCTACTGATTTGGACCATAGGTACCTTCCAATTCATTTGTTCCCAAAGTGATGATTTAGCCAATCATCAAAAGGAATTGAAAGTTAGAATAGAAAAAAATAATCAAAAAACAAAAACTGTTGCTTCTGACGAACCCTGTTCCATTCATTCATTTAATAAATCAAAGAATTGAAAAAAAATTATCCAAAAAACTAAAAATGTTGTTTGTGACGAACCCTGAATAGTAATTGTAAACGTGAAATTTAAAATTGTAGTTTCAGCACAAGCAAAATTCATATAGTAAATCAAGGAATTTAAAATTAGAATTGAAAAAAATTCTCAAAACTAAATAAAACTTAATATAAAAACTTATAGTTTCAGCACAAGCAGACGTTTTTATAAAGGATGACTTTTTCTTCTATAATTACCTGCTAACAGAAAAGTTTTTCCTCTTCCAAACTCTATCCGTGGACACACTATATAAAATGCTTTAGAAGAATGCCACATTTAAAATGCTATAGAAATGTATTTATAAAGTATCTCTAATCTACCCAATTAAGTGCATTAGACAGAAAACAAACTGTTTAAACAGTGTCTTTATTTATGCCCAAAACAGTTTTTTTTTAAATAGTAAGTAGTTTTATAGAGTAGTTTTTGCAAATATCCCAATACAGCAAGTTAGGAACTGTTATCGGGAATTCAGATGTCGAGTTGAACTATGCGCTAACTCGGCGGTACCAATTTATGATTGAATAAATTGAAGAAATATGACGTGTAATAATAAAAATACTTCAAAAGTAGGAAAAAAAATATGTTTTTTTTTTACAACAAAATCGTTACCTCGGCCAGTTTTATAAAATCATATTCGAAGTAAGAAAGCAACAATAGTTGTTTGTTTTTACGTAAATACAGGGTGTCCCATAACTTATGGGCCGTAGAGTAACTGGAAATACTAGACATCAAACTAAGCCGATTAAGTCATATAAGTTTTTTCGGATTGTTACTCGTTCTAGAGATACAGGGTGTTGAAAGTAAAAGTTTATTCTCGAAAATAAGCCATAATTTTAAAACCGTTTAATGAATTGAATTGAAAGTTGGCAGTATTATGTTTTTATGAGCAAGAAATAAGAATTTGTAGAAATTTTTAGGTTTCACACTAGAGGGCGCTAGTTGCATACACTGGGCTTCATAAATCTATGATTTTTTTTCTTACCTGTGATATTAGGTGTTTTTCAATTAAAGTTTCTTAAAGAAGGGCATTTTCTGAGTCAAAAAGGTGTACTTGATTGATCTTAATATCTTTAACGGGTTTCGAGATATTTCTCTTTAAACATCCCAAAGCATAAAAAAACATAGTACATAATTAAATTAATATTTTAATTATCACAACGCAATAAATTCGAAACAGTGGAACAAAAACAAGAAGCTCACTTTAGTAAATGTTGAAAGTGACCACCGTTGACCTCAATACACTTTATTAAACTTTTAACTAAATAAATAATAATATTAATAATAATAATAATAATAAACTTTTACTTTTAACACCCTGTATCTCTAGAACGAGTAACAATCCGAAAAACTTATATGACTTAATCGGCTTAGTTTGATGTCTAGTATCTCCAGTTACTCTACGGCCCATAAGTTATGGGACACCCTGTATATTTTAAACAAAATCCGAAAAACTAAAAATGTTGTTTCTGAAGAAGCCTGTATAGTAATTGCAAATCTGATATTCGAAATTGTAGTTTCGTCACAAGCAAAAATCATTTAATAGGTCATGGAATTGACAATTAGAATAGAAAAAAAAATCCTAAAAACTAAAAATGTTGTTTGTGACGAACCCTGTATATAGTAATGGCAAATGTAATATTTGAAATTGTAGTTTCTGAGTTTCAGCACAGGCAAAAATCATTTAATAAATCAAGGAATTAAAAATTAGAATTGAAAAAAAAGTAAAAATATTATTTTTGACGAATCCTATAGTAATCGCAAATCTGATATTCGGAATTTAATTGTAGTTTTAGCTCAAGCAGACGTTTTTATAAAGAATAACTTTTTCTTCTATACCTGCTAATAAAAGAGATTCCACATCGGCGTAGCTAGGGGGGAGGCATGGGGGCCTGGCCCCCCCTGATGGCCCTGGGCCCCCCTGAAATATTCAATATAAATAATATATTTTTTAATCCACCACTGGGGCCCAGGCTCCCCCTGAAAACTATGGCTAGCTACGCCGATGAGTTTTTCCTTTTCCAAACTCTATCCGTGGACACACTATATAAAATGCTTCAGAGAATGCCACATTTCAAATGCTATAGATAGGTATTTAAGTATCTATAATTCTCTAATCTATATAAACCAAATAAAGTGCATTAGACAGAAATTAAACTGTGTAAACAGTGTCTTTATTTATACCCAAAACAGTTGTTTTTTTAAAATAGGATAATTTCTTGCCCTAGGGCATAAAAAAATACTAATACTGTAACAAGAATTAACTCAGGTTACAAAACGACGTTAAAATATAAAATATACTAGCAAAATGTAACTAATTTGAAATTTTTAAAATTTTTTAAATGGCTTTCTTTTCCACTCTGTGTATGATACTAAAGTGCATTGGTTACGTCACGCGTACCATAGGTACTATTAATCTGCAAGAAACAATCTCAGATAAATTAAAACATGCCTCGCCTCAAAATAAATTTAGTTGAAAACTTAAAACATGAAAACCATTTTTAATTATTTTGCTTTAGCTTCGTCAACAAAAAGCCCTACAGTCTGTGGCGCAGCTTTCGAATATAAATCAAAACGTCAATGCGCCATCTATACTAACACAAACGTCAATTCACAAACACGCTAGGCTTCAGTTCAGAATTCACCCGATAGAGAGAAATGAGTCGCTATCAAATTCAATATGTATCCGATAGAGGTCACAAATGTTACGTAACGTAAGTGTTTCAAAATCGTACTTACGTAAGATATTGGCAAAGCCTTAATTAGATACATCAAAAATGCCGAAATGTAGCCCTACCACCAAGGGTTGAAAGGGAAAACTAGATATACCTAACTGCTATAAGGCCCCTATCGCGAATTATTTTTTGTTCTTAAATTAAAGTTAAAACGGTAGCAAGCTCGTTCACGAGGAACACACAATAAATGCAATAGGAGCCTCATAAACAAAATAACAAATAATAAAAAAAAATCACGCCAAACAAAATAGCAAATAGTAAAAAAACACGCAGACTTACCTTTTAATAAAGCAGAGCACACTTTATATTAGGATGCGCGAAATCAAAAAGTTTCCCGAAACCGAAACACACACTTTACCCCAATGGGAGCTTTAAAAAATTGGACGCAACGAACCACCCCGCGGTAGTTTTCCAAAATTGTACAGAAGAGCTCCGAACGGTTTGGCCATTGGGAATAAAGTGACGACCGAACAAATTGAAAATACTTATAAAAATCGAAACAAAAAGTTTACCTTTTTTGTTTGACGATAAGAAATAGGTGAGTAATGCTAATACGTAAACGCGTTTCGTTGGATTTTATGGTCAAAATAAATAGGTTTATGGAAGATTTTATGTACTTATTTTGGAGTGGATAATTATTTTACAATATAATTGATTTTTGGATTCAAACGTGTTATTTTTTTAACTTTACAAAATAACAGTAACATGTACCGGGTGGTCAAATAAGCGAGGACGTCGGCTTTATCTCGGAAACCAATAATCGTACAACTTTCGGAAAGATTTTTTTATAAGTAATGTGGTCAAGAGAAATTGCTGGAAATTACTTTTAAGTTCCTTATTTCGCCGCAAGGGGGCACAATTAAAAATTGTTTTTTTAAATTCTAAATTTCTCCAAAAATTCCCATATTAGGGTATAACTCTGATTACATCATTGGAAAGCTTAGACAATTCTGCATCATTTTGGTTTAGGGCTCATTGGCGTACCGACCTTGATAAGAGTGGGAGAAGCTATTGAAAGTGTAAACATTAAAATCGCTGTAACTTCTAAACGACTTAACCGATTTTACTAAATTTAAGCTTGTTTGGAAGAGAAAAGGTAAGTACCTTCAATTGTCGTATCCAATGGTACAAGATAGTTTCTAATAAAATTGCTAGAGGGCGCAATTTGTATTAAAAATTATTGTTTTGGCAATAACTCTGAAACGAACAAAGATATCGAACTGCGGTCTTTACATCTTTTCTTGAAAATTTCATCTACTTTTCGATTATGATGTCATAGTTATACCGTATGATTTGAATTTTCGGGATAAAATCGAAAAAACTGTTATTATTACAAATTGCGCCTTCTGGCAATCTTATTAAACACTATCGTGTACTGTTGGATACGGCAATTGAAAATGCTTATTTTCCCCTTCCACACAAGCTTAAATTTAGTAAAATCGGATAAGTCGTTTAGACGTTACGGCGATTTTAATGTTTACACTTTTAATAGCTTCTCCCACTCTTATCAAGGTCGGTACGCCAATGAGCCCTAAACCAAAATGATGCAGAATTGTCTAAACTTTCCAATGATGTGATCAGAGTTATACCCGAATATGGGAATTTTTGGAGAAATTTAGAATTTAAAAAAACAATTTTTAATTGTGCCCCCTTGCAGCGAAATGAGGAACTTAAAAGTAATTTCCAGCAATTTCTCTTGACCACTTTACTTATAAAAAATTCACAGATCTCGCACCTTACGCAAGCATCCTATGTATTGAAAATACCTGACACAGCTTTAAAATTTTAATGACCTATGTCATGTAATTAAAGCCCACATTCTAATTTGGATTTTGTAAAAGTTTAAAAAATGTTCTTTAATTTTACAGTACTGGTTACATAAAAACTATGGATAATTTTAAATTCCTCACCTCAAAAAACCCCAAAATCCTTAATTTCGTTCTGCTACCTATGTCATTTCGTTAGGAAATAATCCCAAAAAAACGAAAACAAAAATAAAACTTTGACACCCTGTATCTTGGTTGTTATCAATTTTGGGATAATGCAAGTTTAAATAAACCGCATTATTTCGCCTTAAGAAGCCTACTGTTGCTCTGTGTCCCATTATGTTTGGGACACCCTGTATATTAATTAAAACATATTATAAATAATCCCAAAAAAACGAAAACAAAAATAAAAGTTTGACACCCTTTATCTTGGTTGTTATCAATTTTGGGATAATGCAAGTTTAAATAAATCGCGTTATTTCGCCTTAAGGAGCCTGCTGTTGCTCTGTGTCCCATTACGTTTGGGACACCCTGTATATTCACGAAAACATATTATATTAAATGTATGGTTTTATTTCTAAGAATAATTAATATAAATTTGTTTATAAACAATAATATTCACATAGCAGACCAACCAAGGTGAACTATAAATAATCCCAAAAAAACGAAAACAAAAATAAAAGTTTGACACCCTTTATCTTGGTTGTTATCAATTTTGGGATAATGCAAGTTTAAATAAATCGCATTATTTCGCCTTAAGGAGCCTGCTGTTGCTCTGTGTCCCATTACGTTTGGGACACCCTGTATATTAACTAAAACATATTATATTAAATGTATGGTTTTATTTCTAAGAATAAATAATATTAATTTGTTTATAAACAATAATATTCACATAGCAGACCAACCAAGGTGAACAATTGCCTTATATTCAATCGGTCATATTGTCTAAGCCTACTTATGCTATGTTTTTAAATTATACTTATTTACCCAAGCGTTCAAAATAGACCATGAAGATTTTCATGAGATAGGTAGGGGTGCAAAATATAACCAATCACCCGGTACAATAACATTTTCTGAGAAATCAATAATAAAAAAATTATCCCATTTGTTAACCAAATTTGGGCGGACCCTGTAATATGCAATTATTGTGCTCCAACTTTTTGCCTCCCGCTTTTTTTTTTCAATATAATATTCCGATTTAAATAACGTGAGCTTACCTTAGTTATAACTATGGAGGGCTTTAGGTTAGGAGTCCGATCGCAATACATTGGTTTCGGGCAAAGTTTTGGATCGGTAAAGCAGCTTTAAAAATGGCTGTCAGGGACGCATGTGTTCCTTTAAATCTGTAAAATGCATGGGTTCTTATGGGATAATCAACTGTTTTATTGAATTTAGTTAACTAAAACCCTCTACAGGCTGAGATATGTATATACTATATCTAATAAAGCTTATTTTATTAATTATTGGATAAAAATACCGCTGACGTCTATCAAAACCTGTAAAAAGTCAAACACTTGACGATCACTGCGCCGCGACCGGGAAACAGCGAACTAACTACTAAACAGGGACGTAAATTTAAAGAACAGCCATTTTCGATCGGACTCCTTCCTAAAGCCCTCCATAGTTATAACTTATCTCAATAAAACACTTTTTAACAAAGTTACTATGGCGTTCTTTAAAACACAAACTAAACTAAACATTATTCATTATTTACTTGCCGACTTTACGCTGATTCATATTTATATTTCTACCAAGTATTATCAGAGTATTATGTTACAAGACCGATCTAGATATTGCGCTGTTGGCCGCGACAGACGGCAGAGCGACATCGACATGAGCGACATCGACATGAGCGACATCGACATGCAATGCAAAGTTTGCGTAAACACGATCCCAATAGTATTTTCAATACTAAAAATCTTTCCGAAAGTTGTACGATTCATGGTTTCCGAGATAAAGCCGACGTCCTCGCTTATTTGACCACCCGGTACCCGGTACAGGGTGTTTTAAATTCGAGCCTAATTATTAGGATCTCGGAAACTATACATATCGCTGCTTTGCTTTGATATTTATAATTGAAAATTGATTATTTTTGGGGGCATAATATACAGTGTGTCCCCGGATAGAGTTTGGAAGAGGGAAATATTTTTATTAGTAAGTCATTCTTTATAAAAAGTTGATTGTGCTAAAACTACAATTTCAAATATCAGATTTGCGATTATTATACAGGGTTCGTCAAAAACAACAATTTTACTTTTTAGGATTTTTTTTCAATTTCTTGATTTATTAAATGAATTTTGATTGTGCTGAAACTACAATTTCAAATATCACATTTGCGATTAATATACAGGGTTCGTCAGAAACAACATTTTTAGTGATTTGGATTTTTGTTTAAAATAAATCTACGTAAAAGCAAACAACTATTGTTGCTTTCTTACTTTGAATATGATTTTATATCTGGCCGAGTAACGATTTTGTTGTAAGAAAACCATTTTTTTATTGGCCTACTTTTGAAGTAGGTACCTATTTTTATTATTATGTATCTACATGTTATATTTCTTCAATTCATTCAATCACAAATTATAAAACTTTTATTCAAACGTGGTACCACCGAGTTAGCGCATAGTTCAACTCGACATCTGAATTCCTGATAACAGTTCCTAACTTGCTGCAATGGGATATTTGCAATAACTACTATTACTTTTTCTTTCAAGAAATCTAAGTTATTATTGAAATTCGTTTTATACACATGTGGCTTCAGATATTCCCATAAATGAAAGTCGATAATTGTGAGATCGGGACTCCTACTTGCCAACTGATTTGGACCGTTGGTTCCCAAAGTGCTGATTTAGCCAATCATCAAAAGAAATTGAAAATTAGAGTTGAAAAAAAATCCAAAAAACAAAAACTGTTGTTTCTGACGAACCCTGTATAGTAATCGCAAATCTAATAGTTAAAATTGTAGTTTCAGCACTAGCAAAATTCATTTTATAAATCAAGGAATTGAAAAAAATTATCCAAAAAATTAAAAATGTTGTTTGTGACGAACCCTGTATAGTAATCGCAAATCTGATATTTGAAATTGTAGTTTCAGCACAAGCAGACGTTTTTCTAAAGAATGACTTTTTCTTTTATACCTACGCATAAAAAAGTTTTTCCTCTTCAAAACTCTATCTGTGGACACACTGTATACAGTGTCACCAGTAAAGTCCGCATCATATGGGATTTTTTTATTAATAGCTTTATTCAAAATTTGACTTTCATCAAGTTCTGCTTCGATCGAGATGAAAACTAAGCAAAAAATAGTAGTCACGTGATTCGCATTATCTGTCAAATTTAAATTTTCTCCAAAAAATAATTCAAAGGTGGGGTGGGGTTATTTCTGAAAATATGTTTTTGGTGCATCATTGCAAGGTACTAACTAGTTAATTTTTTGGAAACTGCGCTTAAATATTAAAAGACTATTTTTATTTTTTTATGACATAGCTTAATAATAAATTATAATATAGGGGTTATAAATTTTTATTATTATTAAGGTGTATTACTTTCAGACACAAACTACGTTTTCAAAAATACTTATTTTATGAAGTTACCTTATACAGGGTCAAAAAGAAATAAACTTTGCATCACATGCGACCAAATTTAAAACGCCCAATTTTGATTTTGTAGTAAAACACACATTTAATATGGCGCTACTTTAAAGAAAATATATCTGAAATAAAGCCTTGTCAAAACTGAGAAGTTTTATGTAGGTTGCGTTGAGTCTTATTTTGCAAAAGTGGTGCAATTTACAAAATATAGGTAAAAAATCAAAATTATCTTATGCAACTGAAATTTTTGCATGTGGGCTAGAAACTGCATTTAAAAAAACTTTTTCTAATAACTTTTTTCGATACTTTCAGAATTAAATTAGGGGTTATAAATTTTTATTATTATTAAGGTGTATTACTTTCAGACACAAACTACGTTTTTAAAAATACTTATTTTATGAAGTTACCTTATACAGGGTCAAAAAGAAATATACTTTGCATCACATGCGACCAAATTTAAAACGCCCAATTTTGATTTTGTAGTAAAACACACATTTAATATGGCGCTACTTTAAAGAAAATATATCTGAAATAAAGCCTTGTCAAAACTGAGAAGTTTTATGTAGGTTGCGTTGAGTCTTATTTTGCAAAAGTGGTGCAATTTACAAAATATAGGTAAAAAATCAAAATTATCTTATGCAGCTGAAATTTTTGCATGTGGGCTAGAAACTGCATTTAAAAAACTTTTTCTAATAACTTTTTTTGATACTTTCAGAATTAACCCCATTTTTGAATTATTTTCTGAAAAAAACAGATAATGCGAATCACGTAGGTAACAACTAGTTTTTGGCCTAATTTTCAGCTCGATCGAAGCTGAACTTGATGCCAAAGTCAAGTCAAGTCAAGTCAAAAATGCTTTATTGTAAAAGAAACATGTTCTTATTTACAAAGCTTCCTATAATAGGCTATACTAAATATAATTACACAGTATCTTTGATATAAACATAATAACATAATTAGCACAAACAGGCAAGAAACAGATAAATATAAAAAAACACAATAAGACACGCTTAAACACCCTCGAGGAATTTGAGGATTTTATCCTGTCAGGTAAATTAATAAAAAAAAATTTGCCCTCATAAAAGATGGACCTCTTTGTCAGCTCGTATTTTGGTATTAGCAGGGGTACCTGCAACGTCTGTCGGGTTGCGCGCTCCGATTCACCACGAATGACATGGTAGTTTTTAAAAATTAATGTTGAAATTTCAAGAATAAACAATGATGTCATCGTTAAAATTTGGAGAGCTCGGAAGTGTGGCCTACAAGATTCCCTTTGGTGAACATTAGCAATAGTGATGTTAAAGAACAGGTAAATTGCTGAACAGGTTCGAACAGTTCGGTTCTCACTCGGGAACCTGTTCCGTAAACCTATTCTGTCACTCACTCACTTGGTAAAAGAAGGTGAAAGGTCGCCAAAGTAGTAAACAACCGGTTTTTGTTAATCACTTTCTAAAAAAAAAAAAAAAAAAAAAAAAAAGGAGGTCGGCAGTTCCCTGTCTGCTCCAAAGAAAGAAGAAACAAAGAACAGCCTGTTCTTTTTGTTCTCAAACGACGACCCGCATGCCATCATTTTTTCTTTCTTTGGAGCAGACAGGGAACAGGGAGTAGTGAGAGCACACGACCTTTTTTTTTTTTTTAGAAAGTGATTAACAAAAACCGGTTTTTTACTACTTTGCCGACCTTTTACCTTTTTTTACCAACTGAGTGACAATAATTTATGATCGAACAGGTTTACGGAACAACTTTCCGGGTGAGAACTGCTGCTGTTCAGCAATTTACCTACTCTTTAACATCACTCGAGCGCAATCATCTGTCATAACTCTATCTAAAGAACCGGTTCAGTTCTTTTACAAAGAACAGTTCACTGAACAGGCTATCTGTAACCTGTTCTAAAGAACCTGTTCGGTTCTTTTCTTAACAACTCTAATTTGCAATAAAGCGAACTGCCTTCTTTTGTAACACAATTATTAGATTCAGCAAGCACTTAGAAGTTGCCCCCCAGAATGCAATACCATACTTAAGACGAGATTCAAACAGTGCAAAATAGATTGTTCGAGCAATTGCTGGACCAAGTTCTGCCCTTACGGTACGAATGGCAAAACACGCCGATGACAGTTTTCTACTCAGGCTCATTATATGATTTTCGAATTTAAGTTCGCCATCAATGACAATTCCTAAAAACCGTGTTGAAGTCTTTTCCAGAAGAGGTTCCGTGGCCAAATTCAACCCCTGCATATCGCACCTAAAGCCTATAATGTTCGTCTTTTTAATATTAAAAGTAAGCAGATTGGCATCATACCACATCACAACAAATTTCGAATAAAGCCATTAATAAAAAAAAAACCCCATATGATGCGGACTTTACTGGTCCCACTGTATAGGTATATAATTAACTACTTATGTATAACTTAATATGTTCTTTAAAAATAGTCAATAAAACTTGATTAGGAAATTATCGATATAGTCATATCTCTAATTTGGGACACACTGTATCAATATTTTTTTTTTATAGAAAAGGCCACAACTTAAAATGTTAATATGCGTATCCAAGCATTTTTCCAAAAAAAAAACTGTACTAAATTTACTGATTTTATTCCAAGTTACCAACTCACACTGTACAGGGTTTTTCCGTATATTTTGGAGCACCACTGGAGCTTTTATTTGAAGACCTAGAACACACTTTAAATTACCAAAGTTGCATGATTTCTCCTGAACTGCCAGAATTTGTTATCGGACAAAACAAATGAACATCATAAATTTGTTTAATAATGCCAATGTCGATTTTTTTAAATGGAACACCCTGTATATTAATTTTTTTTTAACTCCTCACTCTTTTCTGATTCCAAATATGTATATATGTTATATGTTTACTTTAGTCGTTTAGGCAAAATTGCATTTCAAAATATTGCGGATTAGAAAATCTATATCGGTAGGTATCTATATTGGTATGAGGAAAACATGCTTATTCAGTAACAATAATTAATATAAATAATGATAATAATTTATGAAACAAACATATAACATATATACATATTTGGAATCAGAAAAGAGTGAGGAGTTAAAAAAAAATTAATATACAGGGTGTTCCATTTAAAAAAATTGACATTAGCATTACTAAACAAATTTACGATGTTCATTTGTTTTGTCCGATAACAAATTCTGGCAGTTCAGGAGAAATCATGCAACTTTGGTAATTTAAAGTTTTTTTTAGGTCTTTAAATAAAAGCTCCAGTGGTGCTCCAAAATATACGGAAAAACCCTGTACCGGGTGGTCAAATAAGCGAGGACGTCGGCTTTATCTCGGAAACCATTAATCGTACAACTTTCGGATAGATTTTTTTATGAGTAAAGTGGTCAAGAGAAATTGCTGGAAATTACTTTTAAGTTCCTCATTTCGCCGCAAGGGGGCACAATTAAAAATTGTTTTTTTAAATTCTAAATTTCTCCGAAAATTCCCATATTAAGGTATAAATCTGATTACATTATTAGAAAGCTTAGACAATTCTGCATCATTTTGGTTTTAGGCTCATTGGCGTACCGACCTTGATAAGAGTGGGAGAAGCTATTGAAAGTGTAAACATTAAAATCGCTGTAACTTCTAAACGACTTATCCGATTTTACTAAATTTAAGCTTGTTTGGAAGGGGAAAATAAGCATCTTCAATTGCCGTATCCAACAGTACACGGTAGTGTTTAATAAAATTGCTAGAGGGCGCAATTTGTAATAATAACAGTTTTTTCGATTTTATCCCGAAAATTCGAATCATACGGTATAACTATGACATCATAATCGAAAAGTAGATGAAATTTGCAAGAAAAGATACGAAGACCGCAGTTCGATTTCTTTGTTCGTTTCAAACTTATTGCCAAAACAATAATTTTTAATACAAATTGCGCCCTCTATCAATTTTATTAATAACTATCGTGTATTATGCATTAGATACGACAATTGAAGGTACTTCCAAACAAGCTTAAATTTAGTAAAATCGGATAAGTCGTTTAGAAGTTACAGCGATTTTAATGTTTACACTTTCAATAGCTTCTCCCACTCTTATCAAGTGAAAGTGTAAACATTAAAATCGCTGTAACTTCTAAACGACTTAACCGACTTTACTAAATTTAAGCTTGTTTGGAAGAAAAAGTTAAGAACCTTCAATTGTTGTATCCAATGGTACAAGATAGTTTCTAATAAAATTGCTAGAGGGCGCAGTTTGTATTAAAAATTATTGTTTTGGCAATAACTCTGAAACGAACAAAGATATCGAACTGCGGTCTTCATATCTTTTCTTGCAAATTTCATCTACTTTTCGATTATGATGTCATAGTTATACCGTATGGTTTGAATGTTCGGGATAAAATCGAAAAACTGTTATTATTACAAATTGCGCCCTCTAGCAATTTTATTAAACACTATCGTGTACTGTTGGATACGGCAATTGAAGACACTTATTTTCCCCTTCCAAACAAGCTTAAATTTAGTAAAATCGGATAAGTCGTTTAGAAGTTACAGCGATTTTAATGTTTACACTTTCAATAGCTTCTCCCACTCTTATCAAGGTCGGTACGCCAATGAACCTTAAACCAAAAGAATGCAGAATTGTCTAAGCTTTCTAATGATGTAATCAGAGTTCTACCTTAATATGGGAATTTTCGGAGAAATTTAGAATTTAAAAAAACAATTTTTAATTGTGCCCCCTTGCGGCGAAATGAGGAACTTAAAAGTAATTTCCAGCAATTTCTCTTGACCACTTTACTCATAAAAAAATCTATCCGAAAGTTGTACGATTAATGGTTTCCGAGATAAAGCCGACGTCCTCGCTTAACGAACAAACCCGGTACCTATATTTTTATAACGTAAAACGACAAAATTGTAAGTCCGTTTGGACGTACAGATTTCAAATAATTATTCCTTGTCAAATATTGTTGAGCTGAAAGCACGTAACAGGAGTGTAGGTTAATTTCTCCCGAAGTAATCAGAAATGTTCAAAACGAGGGGTAACCGGGGGAATGGTGGCCTCCGGGGTAATAGGAGCCATGCCAAATATCCCGGGATAATTTTTATTTCACAACAGGACATAGTGGCGCCATCTCTTTATGGATAGCTCGATTAGTTATCAAGAACAGGCCGGCGATTCCTTAAATTATAGCGGCCTGCATGACAATTCATTTTTTTATCGCAATACGTAAGGAACGTTGGAATTGACAAGTTCGAAATTCAGATTATTGTTTTGATTTTTCTGAAACTGTTTGTTGTATATTCGATTTGTTTGTTGTTAATAGACTTTGGAGAAAACAATCGTAAGTAGCAATTTGTTTAATTTTAGTATTTTTTCAGTGGCCGTATGCCACCATTACCCCAACTAGTTAGGGTAACGATAGCCATGTAGGGTTTTTATTTTTTTCCTGTAAAACAAGTATTATTATTTTGTGTTTACTTTTGAATAAAGATTTAAGTGAAGGATGACCTGTTTCAATGATTTCCTTATTTTCGACGGGATTTAGAAAAAATTAACAAAAAAAACTTAAATAAAGCTTAGGGGGCCACCATTTCCCCGGCTTCCCCTACACGTGTTTAGGATATTGCCAAATAGTGAATGGACAACATTTTGAGCATTTATCGACGAAATAATATTAAAGATGGATACTTATAAGTTTTATTTTTCAATAATTTTTGTTTATTTAATATCTTATAAATGACAAGGGATGTTCAATTTACAGCCTGTATCATGCCAAATTTCGGCCATTTACATCAAACACATCCTTTTTTCAGGTAACAAAATCTCGCCGACCGCTGCAGTCTAAAAATAAAATTTTTCTTCCTGAAAACACGTGCAAAAAAAACAAGGATTCGTTATCATTACATCTGGAATCCCTCGAGAGAAAAAATTGCGTCAAGCTAGCTCTCGCGTGTACCTACCAATGGAAAGAGGCAAAACAAAATCGCATCGGTCGGTGGGCCGAATGCCCGCGACCGTTCACCCCAAGAGTTCTATGGCCGAGACGACGCTCAGCTGTTTCGCGGCCGATGTTGTCAAGGTGGCTGGCTAGGTTGCCACCGTCACCCCGATGGATTTCCCCAGGGAAATTTGGGATGGAGGGAAGCCGAAAATTTCACTTAAGACATCTCATTCTCTTTACCATAACAAGCCGACAAGACGTCTAATGTATAGGTCCACTAGGTTCCTCACGAGTATAGTATTTGTAGAATTATACTGTTGATCTTTTGACTGCAATAAACCCTCATTATCCCTTTGACCATAAAATAAATAATGAAATCCCAAATTTTAAAACCTTTTCGAGCAGAGCCGGACCATTATCATAGTCGGCAAGCAAAAATCATTCCCAATTCTAATAATACAAAAGCAGAAATTCAAAATTTTATGATTGAAAATGACTTATATTTTGAAGAAACTTACAAAAAACGAGAACTGCTAGAAGTATTAAAAGCTTTTAAAATAAATAAGGAATACGAGTGTGACAAACTTGCAGCAGAAAATGGACATACAGTGTTGCGTCTTCCTCCAACTATTGTATATTCAATCCTATTGAGCTAATATGGCACCAATTAAAATCCAATATTAGGAGAAATAATATTTCTCCTACATTAAATGCATCTGTAGTAGAATTAATTAAAAACGAAGTAAGAAAAATTTCTGCAGATGCTGTGTACAGCATGTACTTAAGGTGGAAAATTCTTACAATTGTATGATTACAAATGTTCAACCCTTTAATTATAAGTTTAGGCTTAGATGAAGATAGTGATAGTGATACAGAGTTAAATTTTGAATAAATTTATCAATAGTTTTTTAGAATTTTATTAATTTTTATTGTACTTGTTATCCTAATAGTTATACTTTTAAATTATATTATTATCAGTTATCATTATTTTACATTTATTATAGGTACCTACCTAAAACTAAAAATATCTATCTATTTATTTTAAATTATAAAAATAAATCATATGTGGTGTAGGTACATTTTCAATCCGACCCTGATCCCATTTAATCTCCTTTGAAGAGGTTGAGGCGTATACAATAGGGTTTAATCAGGTAGTTTATTTTTGGCAGTAAGAGTCAACGGTATAATTCTGCAAACTATACCACAATGAAACCACGTGAAAATATACTTTTACTCTAGAATAATACGCTGTTGCCAACATTATAACAAAACAATATTACAAGACAGTAATATCAGTTCTGTAGTGTAAATAACTGATTTTTCATAAAAAAAAATAAAAAAAAAAATTACCTTGTCGGACTTCCATTGTCTTTATTTTGTTACTTAACGCAACGTTTCGGTTAGTTAGTATCTCTAACCGTTTTCAAGTAGAAACTAAATTATAATTCTAAGGCTACTGTCTTAAATACTATCCATGTGCAATGAAGCTTGATTACTCCGCCTACGTGCTTATTGGAGTGTGAAGTTTGAGCTGTTGGTTTTGGACAAGAAGAGGCTTCCAGATATTGGGGATATCTATACTTGGTTTACTAAATATATGGGTATTTTGATTCATGTGTCCAACACCTTAGCTTCTGACCACTGTATAATATGTTGGTTGGTCCATACGCATGTTCCGCTATACCTAATCTCGAAGTTTTACCCCTTTGAGTATGTTTCAGATGTTCTTTAACTCGTACGGGAAGAGGTCTTTTGTTTCTCCAATGTACGATTCGCCACACTCGCAAGGGATTTGATAGATACAATTTTTTGTGTTTTCATTACGGGGGAGTTTTACTTTTGTAAATAAGCGTACTTTCGGATTTGAAGGCTGTTTTGATATTATAGTTTTTGGTTATCCTTCTAATCTTTTCAGAAATCCCCTGACATAAGGTATTGTAAGGCATGCTTGCTCCTCTTTCGTTTCTGTATTAGCTTTTACTTCGCGATTTTTAAGTTTTGAGATGGTATTAGTTACAAAGGTTTCAGGGTAACCATTCTGTTTTAAATCTTTTTTTATATTTGAAATTTCAATATTAAAGTCTTCCGGATTGTTGCAAACGTTAGATGCTCATGCTCTGTGATAAAGAGTTTGAATGATTATATCCGTGGTTAAGGTATTACCCGGTGTGAGTGGGTTTCCTGTAGGTACCTGTACCTGTAGAATTTTCACATTCTTATTTTGGTAGGTACGGGTCGGTCAATATTTTATGTTATAAATAATAAAATTAGTAGGTATGTAAGCTATATCTAAATCTTTACAAAATATTAAGACCCTCTTACAAAATTTAACAGATGGCAAATGCGAAGGTAAAAGAACTTAGTCCGGTTCTGTTTCTGTAGCCAACCGCTTAACGTAAAATATACCGGACCTCAACAGGCTGCCATTAATGGCAGGTAGTGCGGCGAGTTCTTCCATTAATTTGACTTAAGCAATAAAAATTACGCTTAATACCGAACGGACTCTCCTTTTCATCCATTTCAATACTTTTTGTAATTTGTGTGGAAGTAATTACGCAGCTGTTGATTTTATCGAAAATAATGCCTTAATAGGGAACGTGACAAAAATTTTAAATGGGGAAAAAATTCTATAAATCACAAGTATATATTGTCATAAAACATGGCAGCAAAAAAAAACAACATATTTCGTCCCAAAACACCGCTAGCAAGATTTAAAAATGCCCCAAAATTCAAATTATCCCAAGCGGTTAAAAACGGGTCGTGACGTCACGAAGTATAATTCGTGTGTGACATCCACGAAATAGGTTATAGGTTGGCAATAAATTGAACGACGTTGGAAATTCCACCTTAAAACGACAATACAATAACAATAACACACGGCAATCCAAATGCAAACTCGGTAGCTCGGCCACCGGTCAGGATGACGGATGACGGAAAAGTCATACTTCCTGACGTCATCGGGCTTGGCGCGCTTAAAAGGTCGTTTGAAATGCTTTTGACACGCGCGAAACTTTAAAGAATTTTTACCAAGTTATTACTGATTTTTAAGGAGTAATAATTGGGGAATATTTTTTTAGGCCTAACTAAATCATATTATTGAAAAAAAAAATTGGAAAGTTTCCTATTGCTAGGTAATATAATTGCTGCTACTCCACATCTATGGCAACATCGTCAGAGGTAAAAGAACGACCTATAGTTTGATCTATTTTTGCACGGTTCTAGGATCGCGTCCAGGTTATTTTCTCTTTTCACTCTCATTAAAAAAATAAATATAGTAATTGAGTTCTTGAGTAGGCATTTCGAAATTGTCATGAATGACCGTTTTATTATTTTTTTATTTCTTTTTTCAGAAATAGAAATTTTAAATAAATCTTAGTGTATATTTTTAAATGTTTGGGGAATTACGTTTTATATAGATACTGTACGTTCTTGTACGACATTGTAAATTAATAACAAAAATTATTTGGAACTTCTCTAGTTTAAAAATGTATTTATTGTTTATTCGTGTTATTTGACAATTATCATGTTTTGGACATGCAAGGGAAATCCCATACAAATGGAACTGAAAATATCGAAAAAAATGATAAGAAAAAGTTTTTTTAAATGCAGTTTCTAGACCACATACAAAATTTCAGCTGCATAAGATATTTTTGATTTTTTACCCATATTTTGTCGTTGTAAACGTGTTTTTGATGCATCATTGTAATTAATTTTTTGGACTGCACTTAAATAGCTTAATAACAAATTTTATTAAAGAGGTTTTAAATTAAAGCGTTGAAAATAGATAAACTTTACGTTAAGTTGAACTAAAATTTATTTTCGACTTAATGAACACTTTACTGATGACACTGTGTTCTTTTTTGTCTTAATATTAAGGTGTATTACTTTCAGACGTTTTCAAAATTACTTATTTTATGAAGTTATGTTATACAGGGTCAAAAACAAATAAACTTTGCATCACATGCGACCAAATTTTAATAGCCCAATTTTGATTTTGTAGAAAAACACACATTTAATATGGCGCTACTTTAAAGAAAATGTATCTGAAATAAAGTATTGTCAAAACTAAAAAGTTTTATGTAGGATTGCGTTGAGTCTTATTTTGCAAAAGTGGTGCAATTTTCAAAATTTGGGTAAAAATCAAAATTATCTTATGCAGCTGAAATTTGGCATGTGGTCTAGGAACTGCATTAAAAAAAACTTTTTCCATTAACTTTTTTCGATATTTTCAGAAATAACCTCACTTTTGAATTATTTTCTGGAACAAAATTAAAATTTGACAGATAATGCGAATCACGTGGTGACTACTATTTTTTTGCTTAATTTTCATCTCGATCAAAGCAGAACTTGATGCCACACAGTAAAATTTCGAATAAAGCTATTAATAAAAAAAAATGCCATATGATGCGGACTTTAACTGGTCGTACTGTACAGGGTTTTTCCGTATATTTTGGAGCACCCCTGGAGCTTTTATTTAAAGACCTAGAAAAAACTTTAAATTACCAAAGTTGCATGATTTCTCCTGAACTGTCAGAATTTGTTATCGGACAAAACAAATGAACATCGTAAATTTGTTAAATAATGCCAATGTCGATTTTTTAAAATGGAACACCCTGTATATTAATTTTTTTTTAACTCCTTACTCTTTTCTGATTTCAAATATGTATATATGTTATATGTTTACTTTAGTCGTTTAGGCAAAATTTCATTTCAAAATATTGCAGATTAGAAAATCTAGATTGCCCTGAGAAACAATTTGGTTGTTATTAATCGCTTATGGCAACTGACTTATGTCTCAAAAATAATATTTCATACCTTGAATGGTCTTGTCTTGGTATAATGGGTTACTCTAAAGATGAAAAATTCAATAATTATTAATAAATCGCAATATTTTGAAATGAAATTTTGCCTAAATGACTCAAGTAAACATATAACATATATACATATCTGGAATCAGAAAAGAGTGAGGAGTTAAAAAAAAATTAATATACAGGGTGTTCCATTTAAAAAAATCGACATTGGCATTATTAAACAAATTTACGATGTTCATTTGTTTTGTCCGATAACAAATTCTGACAGTTCAGGAGAAATTATGCAACTTTGGTAATTTAAAGTTTTTTCTAGGTCTTCAAATAAAAGCTCCAGGGGTGCTCCAAAATATACGGAAAAACCCTGTACATAATATACAGATTTCAGAAAATATTTTTTCATATTTTTGATTCAGCCATTCGCCCTGTTATAACGGAAATAAATATTTCCCTGATTCAATTTTTGTTTTCGCGTACCTATATAATATTTCGTTCACGAAAAATCGTCGCCCACGCAAAACATCACGAATACGCAGACAACTAGAGGTAATTGCGCAATTTCATTTTTCTCCAGAAGTTTTTCTTGTTTTCCGAGTTTTCGCGGGTCCAGTGCTCCCCCATTTTCCGCCCGGTGAAAACGTCGTTCCGCGAGTGCGCCAATTCGCTTTCCGTTGCACGTGCGACACGTGGGTGAACTCTTATTGCGTTGTAACTTGTGGTGGTCCTCATGATAGAAAACTTTCCGTTTGCACGATTATATCCTTGAACTTTTTTTTCGCCAATTTGTGTGTGTACCTATACATAAACAAAACAGCTTTTTCACCAGGTAAAAATGATAGTGCGGGAAAGGCGATTTTATACACTAGGGGAAGGTCGCCAATGATGGCACCTGTTTTTTTACCACCTAAATATTTTTTAGTTCAAAGGTTTTAACCCATTTAACCACGTTAAAATATTTGTAACGACTTAAATATTCATTATAAAACTTTAAAAATATACAAAAACTATTTTTTTGGTAAAAAGAATAGAAAAGAAAAAACCACCAAGTATGCCATCATAGGCAACGCAGTCGCCTATGATGGCATACTCCAGTAAAATGCAAAAATCTGAAGGACGCATACATGTAAAAGAAATATTTTTGTTACAGTTTGCACATTTTTATTGTTAAAAAATTCAAGCACATAAAACTGTTTAAAAATACTTAAAATAATATATTACATTCTAGGGAACATGTTTAAAACTTAAAAAAAAAATTAAAACATTATCAGGAAAGTGCAATTCAAAAACTTTATAAAGCATACTTCTATCTATGTTTAGGGACATAGACACAAAGAAAAGTAAAAGTAGCGCCGTTTTGATTATGACGCCTATGATGGCATACCTATGTATATGTATTTATAGGTATGCCATCATAGGAAACCAATGGATATGTCATCTTAGGAATATGTCACACTTCTAGTATATAAATTATAAAAAATTAAAACCACAACTTAGATTTTAAATAATCATTGCAAAGTAACATATACAGGGTGTTTTTTTAAGGTCGACGAGCGGCCATATCTCGGAAACTACTGGGCATAGAAACTCAGGAAAAGAAAAATGATAATTAAAGTGGCCATGAGAAAATTCTGGAAATAATTTTTAAGTTCCGCATTTTGCCACAAGAGGGCGTAATTAAAAAGTAAATTTTAAAATTTTACATAACTCCGAAAATTCCACATTAAGAGATGTTTGATAACACCATTTTAAAGCATGGACAATTATGCATCATTTTGGTCTTATGCTCATTGGCGTACCGACTTTAATAAGAGTGGGGGGAAGCTGTTGAAAGTGTAATAATTTAAATCGCTGTAACTTATAAACGACTTATCCGATTTTAGCAAACTAAAGACTGTTTGGAAGAGAAATGTATGCACTTTCACCAATCGTATTTAGTTGTCAATAATAGTTCTAAAAAAAATGCTAGAGGGCGCAATTTGCAATAACAATACATTTTTTGATTTTACTCCGAAAAAATAAATCATACGGTATAATTATGATACCATAATCGAAAAGTAGATGAAATTTGCAAGAAAAGATGTGAAGACCGCAGTTCGATATCTTTGTTCGTTTCAGAGTTATTGCCAAAACAATAATTTTTAATACAAATTGCGCCCTCTAGCAATTTTTTTAGAAACTATCGTATACCATTAGATACGACAATTGAAGGAACTTCCAAACAAGCTTAAATTTAGTAAAATCGGATAAGTCGTTTATAAGTTACAGCGATTTAAATGATTACACTTTCAATAGCTTCCCCCGCTCTTTTTAAAGTCGGTACGCCAATGAGCATAAGACCAAAATGATGCATAATTGTCCAAGCTTTAAAATGGTGTTATCAAACATATACCTTAATGTGGAATTTTCGGAGTTATGTAAAATTTTAAAATTTACTTTTCAATTACGCCCTCTTGCGGCAAAATGCGAAACTAAAAAATTATTTCCAGAATTTTTTCATGGCCACTTTAATTATCATTTTTCTTTTCTGAGTTTCTATGCCCAGTAGTTTCCGAGATATGGCCGCTCGTCGACCTTAAAAAAACACCCTGTATATCATATAGTGATGGGAAAAAAATCGTGCATTCTAATTTAATGCACCTAACATATTAAATTTTTGGTTTAAAAACTGGCTAATATTACTTCGCCACTTAGCAATTTCTGTTCTATTAAATAACTTTACATACAAACGTCCGTCACGACTGAAATTCGACTCACAACTGAACGGTCAATACGCGCGCCCGTCTAACTATGCGGGATGACGCAAACCTGGTTTATTCCAGAGATACCTGTGGTATGCCATCATGGGAAGTATGCCATCAAGGGCGACCTTCCCCTACATACACTTGCGTAACTAGCGCCCGGCCGCGGCGATAGCTAGGGTATTGCAGGTAAAGTCAAATTAATCTAAGAACTCGCCGCATCAGCTGTCATTAATGGCACCCTATTTTCCAGACACCCTGTATATGTATATCAATGAAATTATTCAACAAATTGCCATCCTGCGATGAGCTAATAAAAACACCGTAAAATAAAATAAGAATGAAAAGAACAAAAAGGCTTATAAATAATGATGGGGGTACCGAGAGTCCTACATAGATGCAATTCATATAGTTCGTTTCATAAAACAACGTTATAGTTTATGTATAGTCGCCGGATATATTAGAAAATTTTAAAAAATCAGTTAATAAAATCACAGAATAAATACTTATTCTGCGATCGGTTCAACCCAGTTTATCTAGTTTCCCACAATCCGGATAAAGCAAACAAGAATATTTTTAGATCGAGAATACGGTTAAAAATGTGCAATTGTCAATCCTCTGTTAAACTATTAGAGGTCGGTCGTTATTTAGAACGCGATTTTGGAGCGGTGTTTATTGATAACGCGTTCCACAACGACGAAGTAACTAGTTACCGTGGAGCGACACCGGCAACAAGTCTTGATTTGACAGAGTATATAGCGTAGCGCAACGTTTGAACCGGAGCTTCCCTTCAAAAGTGCACATGTTTGACCGCAACACAAAATACATCGCAGCCCACAATTTGATTTAGTAATGGTGGTTGTACTGGTTGTCTACCCTTGAATCCTCGTAATAGAAAATAGAACGCCTCGCAACGGTACAAGCGAAGCTCCAGGAACGAACAATAGACAATAAGCGTCAGGAGTTTGACTGTGGACTTTTCAACCGGCCAATCAACGTTCGCAATAAAGCGCGGGAAACTTGAAAATAAATTTGTTAGAATGCGCACATAAATCATTGTATTATTTTCTATTAAATTGAGGCGAAAAAATTGATGAAATAAAATAATAAACTAGACGAGTTACCTTGATTTTCGCAGACGAAAAATAGTGAATATGGACATACATTATACATATTTCCTAATGCGGAGGTTTTTTTAAAGAGAATAGTTTAGATTTGAAAAAATTGTATATTTTTTGGAACGATTCAGACTAGTATATGTATATGTTTGACTAAACCTACTACTTACGTACGTTAATAATGTACTTACTACTTTTACAGGTTTTGATTTTTTTTGTATTGAGAAATCTTATTGCAAAATACAAAATAATTTATAAAACAAAAAAAGGAACTCATGACAATTATCGGTTTCTTTTAAAAAATATTTTTAGTAAACAATTCTCGTTACGTAACAACAACAACAACAACAACAACAACAACATTGAAAGTGTTTATCTTCTGGGGTTAAATTCAAGTTATGACATATAATTGTTAAATGGTCAAGTATTGTATTTATTCTGTAATGTTGATATTTGCAGTATGTACACTTGTAAATCTGATTTAATTCCTAAATGTTATATTATGTTGCTTCCTTTCATGCCTTGAAAGACACTATTTATTGTTGAATTGTTTATTGTATTCACAACACTTGCAGTTTTTTTTGTGTGATGAACCTTTGAGAATTTTGAAAAGGAAAGTGTTTTTGGCATACGTGACCTTTCAAAGAAACTTATATGCCGATATTAATAAATAGCATGTTATGTTCCTAATTTACAACAACCGGCTTTACATCGCTTAACCTCAAAATTACTTTCTTTAAGGCAGCGGCCTATGATTGGCCGCGCGGTTGAAAAGTCCATAGTCAGACTCGTAAGTAAACCGTTAAACCTTTAGATTACAAGTTTTGGAGAACTTCTACTATTAATTATTAAAACAACAATAAGAATACCCGAATAAAATATAATAGCCTTACCTACTTTATAAATTTTAGATCAAATAAAAAACAGTATAAACACTTTTTTTAATGTCAACTTCTATATTTCTAAAGAAATATAACTATTGTGGATTGTGAAGTATAGGTGAATCGTAAACAAAGTTATATTTTTATTATAATCACTAAAAAGTATGACAAGTTGAGAAGTTCGACACACATTATGACTCCAAGTTCTAAAACGACCTATAGAAATGAGTGGAGCCATCCCGCATATCTATGCATTACAAAGCAAGTACCGATGAGTACTTGCTTTAGTTACTGTACTTTTCCTCACATTTCTGCTCTCCTAATATTCGTAGCATCGCAATTTATCTAGCTTATGCCTTAAAGGCCTTAGTCGAGAGAAACGTTGGAGCGCGATGTTTGCACCAGCGGTTCTATGTCTAATCCAATACATATTATGCCCTAAAACAAAGCACCGTAGTAAGTGGGGCCACAATTTCATGGCCAGGCAGAGACAGAGATATAATAAACTACAAAAAATATATCTCGTTCTAGTAGTGGCTCGTAAGGAATTTTGTGCCTTGGCCAGATCCCCAAATCAAGACGTGATTGGCGGATTTTTACATGCTTTTGTCTAGCCGACTAGTACCAAACGGAATAGTCCTTCGTCTTTGCGACTGCAACCAGATGGCAGATGTTTTTAATACCTTTAACCCTGTGGCAATATTAACTTTAAAATATATAATTAAAAGCGAATATTGTGACATATCGGACAAGTGTGTGACTGTCTTTTATATTGGAATACACAGGGATCCAAGCACAATGGATACCCTGGGGCGGGTAGACCACGACGGCCGTTTCATCCTTGTTAGGACTCTACGGGCAAAATCAAAGCGGCCATCAATACACCGTAGCGCCATCCCAGCGGAATTAACTCCAATATAAAAGGCAGTTACACTGGTAATAATCGAAAGGTGGACAACTAAATAAAACACGAAGTGCATCACAATCCAGTAAGGGGAACGCTATTTGCGTTTTCACCGGAACATCTGCCGTTTTTGCAGACTAAAAACAGATCAACGCTGGCACCCACTAGAATGCGCGCAATCCGTTTAAGAAAAGCCATTAAAATGTATAGAAGATAATATATTATTTTCTTTATTGCTAGCAACATCAGCATTGTACTATTTACTTTGTTTTCCTGATGATGAGTGTTTCTACACTCGAAACATGTCGAATTATTATGAATTATTCTAGGTTCGCCTAGTTATTCTAATAAACTTGTGGAGAAATACTTTGTGCTTTTCTTTTTCCTATACAGCAATTTTTTTTAAGAAATAAATTGTATCTTCTCAATGCGACGCATTTTGTTCCCAGTAAAACGCTACAATTAAGAAAGCAGAACGGCGTTCCCAAAAACGAACTGTATCCGTTAAAATCAATAATCCACAAGACGTTGGTGGGGGTTCGTAGCGCGCGCGCGCCCTATTATTAGTTTTAACATATTTGTTGCGCAGGTCACATCGTTGTTCGGAGTCTTCTAGCTGTCCTGTCTAAATTGGAATCTTATTGACCGTACCAATACCTGTTTCAATTAATTTATTTTTACTTCGTATTTAAGTTTTTTTTTTTTTACTTTGCCTGTCAGATAAAGCAATAGAAGATTCTTATTTCGCACAACCCATCATTATTAATGGACTTTATAATCTATGGACGAATTTTACCATCTCAGTAAGACATGTTGAACAACAAGAACCATATATCACACTAGAAGCTATTTAAATTTTTGAGAACCACAGTATTGATTTTTAGTGGTAAGTATATATGCTTTATTAACCGTAGCAAACAAATATTATTATGATTAATGTCAAGTTTCATTACAACTGCCAGTCGGAACTAATACAGTACATAAAACCAGATTACACCCCCAATAGAACTTGATAATTACTGTGAGTATTGAGAGCAATAATGGCCATAAACCATTCTATGGTAGCAATAACTCCTATTTCCCATTGGCTAAATTACTGTGATATTATCACTACACAACGGTCTGGCAATTTTCGTTGTCCTACAGTAGAAAAGCGCGTTGTTGTCACATATAGTATTAAACAGTTGTATAAAGAAAATGTGAATTCTTATAAGAAATAGAAGGCTTTTTTCTAAGTGTGCAAACGTCCAAAAAATGTAAAAAACGAAACGAGGAAATAGCAGAAAAGTAGCAAAAACGCGATTAAGGACAAAATAAAATACCGAAAGGTCACGTCCACAAGCTTCCTATTTTTGCCAAATAAGTTCAAGAATATCCAAACGATAAAATTTGCATTTGTACATTATTTGCATAGAATGTTCTTCAGTTATTTTTGATAATAAAAAATTTCCGTCTGGTAGACTATAAACAAAAATCAAGATGCATATTATTTAAAATTTACTACAGGTTGTATGCGAAAAATCTACTTTCGCGCTGGTGAAAACTACCACCAGCTGGATCCTAGGCGCGGTCGAAAGTAGAAAATAGCAAGATGGGTCGTTGCAAGTCGCCCGGAGTTGCTCCGGAGTAGGGGCGGAGCGCCATAATGACTAATTGTGCACAAGGAAAAGGTGACTCGAAGAAAAGTGCACACTTAATATGGACAGGGTCGGATCCACGCGCAAGTCGGTCTGAAAACTTACATTAATTTAAAAAAAAATCTTCTTTTATGTTTGCAACTAATAATAAAATAAATTCTGTCATTCACCACTTAACATTTAATAATGAGAATATTCAATATTCAAAAACGACAAAATTTTTAGGATTAGTTTTAGACCAAAATTTGTGTAATGGCCATATCTAGTATATTATAAACTCGATATATCCCTTGATATATTAGGTACAGAGCTAGATATTACATTGCTTTGAAATATTTGAAATATTTAATAATTATTATTTATAATAATATTATAATTTATAATTATTTAATATATTTTTAGTTGGCATAATCAAAATTATAATATTTAGCTTGTGCATGAGGGTCTGCTAATTTATCAAACCTAAAGCCATTATAAAATAAGTTATTAGATGCATACAGAAATACCATATCTCAAACCAACTATTAATCTACAGTGTTTCCACGGATAAAGTTTGGAAGCGGAAAAACTTTTTTATTAGTAGGTAAAGAAGAAAAAGTAATTCTTTATAAAAACGTATGCTTGTGCTGAAACTACAATTTTGAATATCAGATTTGCGATTACTCTACAGGGTTCGTCAGAAACAACATTTTTAGTTTTCAGGATTTCGTTTAAAATAAATTTACGTAAAAGCAAACAACTATTGTTGCTTTCTTACTTCGAATATGATTTTATATTATATTTGCTTCCTTTGGAAGTATTTTTATTATTACATGTCATATTTCTTCAATTCCTTCAATCATAAATTATAAAACTTTTATTCAAACGTGACACCACCGAGTTAGCGCATAGTTCAACTCGACATCTGAATTCCCGATAACAGTTCCTAACTTGTTGTATTGGGATATTTGCAATAACTACTCTTATTATTTCTTTCAAGAGATCTAAGTTATTATTGAAATTAGTTTTATACACATGTGGCTTCAGATATCCCCATAAATGAAAGTCAATGATTGTGAGATCGGGACTCCTACGT
Organism: Polydrusus pterygomalis; assembly: GCA_963969555.1. Lineage (NCBI taxonomy): Eukaryota > Metazoa > Arthropoda > Insecta > Coleoptera > Curculionidae > Polydrusus > Polydrusus pterygomalis. Next base: position 18,963,163 of record OZ018383.1, read on the forward strand.
GCCAACAGGTTTGGAAATAGGTTCCTTTCAATCCATCTGTTCCCAAAGTGATGATTTAGCCAATCATCAAAAGGAATTGAAAATTAGAATTGAAAAAAATCCAAAAAACAAAAACTGTGGTTTCTGACGAACCCTGTATAGTAATCGCAAATCTAATAGTTGAAATTGTAGCTCTAACACTAGCAAAATTCATTTAATAAATCAGGGAATGAAAAAAAGAGATCCAAAAAACTAAAAATGTTGTTTGTGATGAACCCTCTATAATATATCTAATATTCGAAATTGTAGTTTTAGCACAAGCAGACGTTTTTATAAAGAATGCCTTTTTATTCTATACCTACTAAGTTTTTCCTCTTCCAAACGCTATCCGTGGACACACTATACAGTGTCCGCAAGAAAGTCCGCATCAAATGGGATTTTTTTTATTATTAGGTATAGGTAAATTTTGAAAAAGCAGTTAGTTTTTGCTTACCTAAAAACCAAAAATTACGTATACTGAAGCAGCTGCACGACTTGCGTTACCTGTCAAATTTTACATTTTTAATAAAATAGGTTCAAAAATGCCATTATTTATCAAAATATCGAAAAACTTTATTCGAGAAAGTTGTTTATTTGGGCATTTTTAGCCTCTGTACGAAATTTTGACAGTCTAATACAATTTTTATTTTTTGCCAGGTTCTTGGAAATTTTGATCAACCCTCGTAGATTAACTTTTATACATCGATGTAAGACCATTTGCCCTTACTTCATTTGTAATCTTAATGCAATTTTATGTTAAATTTTTGTTTCCAATTATTTATTTTGCTTCAAAAACTGAAATTGTTATTGATCAGTATGTAATGTTTGATGCAAAGTTTATCTAATTACATCAGTTTTGCCAAAACAGACGTTTCTCATTTTTCTTAAGTTAGTAGACAGATGTACAAAAAAAAAATATTAGGAAGCTTTCGTTGAAATTTTACTTAATTTATATTGGATATTGGATATTGGATCAAAAAGAATAAATATTAATCGCTAGAAACAATTTATTCAACCAAAATATAGTTTAATATGATTAATTTAATTTAATATTAATTAAGTAAAATTTCAATGAAAGCTCCTAATATTTTCTTTTTGTACATCTGTTTACTAACTTAAGAAAAATGAGAAACGTCGGTTTTGGCAAAACTGATGTAATTAGATAAACTTTGCATCAAACATTACATACTGATCAATAACAATTTCAGTTTTTGAAGCAAAATAAATAATTGAAAACAAAAATTTTACATAAAATTGCATTAAGATTACAAATGAAGTAAAGGCAAATGGTTTTACATCGATATATAAAAGTTAATCTACGGGGGTTGATCAAAATTTTCAAGAATCTGGCAAAAATTAAAAATTCTATTAGACTGTCAAAATTTCGTATAGAGGCTGAAAATGCCTAAATAAACAGCTTTCTCGAATAAAGTTTTTCGATATTTTGATAAATAAGGGCATTTTTGAGCCTATTTTATTAAAAATGTCAAATTTGACAGGTAACGAAAGTAGTGCAGCTGTTTCAGTATATGTTATTTTTGGTTTTTAGGTAAGCAAAAACTAACTGCTTTTTCAATTTTTACCTATACATATTAAAACAACCGGACAATGTATAATAAATTATCAAACTATATCCGTAAAAAGTAATTTCGGAAAAAAATCGCTTTTATATAACTAAGTGATAATGTATAACGATCTTCCCAAAAATATCAGAAGATTAAAAAAAAATTAAAAATATTTCTACGAGATTAACGATTTACAAGTAGATTTTTTTTATTAATTTTATTCATATTTTAAATTTGGATTCAATTCTCCTTCTTACATGTTAATACTGGTTATTATTATTCACACAGCAACATTTGGACAATCTCCGTAAATTGCTTTCGCCTGGTAAATTACATAATCGCTCGGCAACCAAAATATCGCTTGAAATTTGATTGCTCTTCGGGTAGCGTCAAAATAACAATTTAGTGAAAAGGATCATTACCTCCCCGGGAAAAAAATACCTCCCAACTATCTGCTACCAAAAATCAGGGTAAAAACTCCCTTTATTCCGGTACTGCCTTCTGGGTCTTTGACCGTACTTCGAGTTGTCGGGTCTTCTCCGAAGGAGGAATCCCTCTGGTCGATGAACTATTTCTTTGGCCGCGGACACCGCACGGAGGTTACCTTAGCCTAGGTCAGTATACCTATCATTCATATTGGGCATACCTACTATCTGGGAAACGGATGGACTCGGTGAACACGTTGGATTATGCAAGGATGGGTAGGTATTTTAGAAATTCGTGATATGTCGTAATTCTGATACTTGCGGTTCTGCGGTTCTGCGATCGGAAGCAAAAAAGTTTACACTGATCACTGATAAATCTGTCTGTGGATCGCAAAATTGCATAAATGATGAGAAGGTCCAGAGGCCGAGACGTTCAACTAGGATTGATTTAATATATTGCAGATAGAATGTCACTAAATTACTTCAATTAGAATTACACCATACCATTTACTTCAGCAAGGGCGTCCATAGGGGGGGGGGGGGGCAAAACGGGCACTTGCCCCCCCCCCCTAGGCGTCCACACTATTATTTTATTTCATAATTCAGTATTCATAATTCGTATTCATTTGTACACCATTTTCCATATTGCCGAATTTTCTTCGTATTTTCCTTGTATTTTCTTAATTTTTCTCGTATTTTCTGTATTTTCCTTGTATTTTCTTAATTTTTCTCGTATTTTCTGTATTTTCCATGTATTTTCTTAATTTTTCTCGTATTTTTTGTATTTTCCTTGTATTTTCTCGTATTTTCTAGAACTTGTACACCATTTTCGCCAAAAAAAATTGGCTTTAGTAAATTTTTTTTTAGAAGTCAAAGCAGCGTTGTTCCAGAATCTTAAGTTGGTTATTCCCATCATTAAAACCGTCGAAAACCCGGCAGCGTTAACGACTTTACGTCATTGCCAAATTGATTGGCGCGTGTATTTTCCATATTTTCCTTATGTTGCCTGTATTTTTCTCGTATTTTCTTTGTATTTTCTTCGTATTTATTGTATTTTCTTCGTATTTTCTGTATTTTCTTCGTATTTTCTGTATTTTCTTCGTATTTTCTGTATTTTCTTCGTATTTTCTGCATTTTCCTCTTACTTTCTGTATTTTCTTTTGTATTTTCTAGAAGTTGTACACCATTTTCGCCAGTGAATTACCCCTCAGTATAAATATTCAAGCGCGGATCCAGGGGGGAGGTCATGGGGGTGATGACCCCCCCAAAACAGAAAATAAATAAATGAATTTACTGTTTTGACTACCTCTGCAGCTTTTTCACAAGATTCATGACAACATTACTGTACCATAAATTAGTTATATTTTTTCTTTTTTTGAATTCACTTTAACATTAATTTACATGCATATATTATCCTTTTTAATGTAAAAATTATCATTGAAAATTTTCTCGCCTATAGCGCATTCTCTGTCAAATTTTGGGCGTGGTCGCAAAAAATTTTAGCCTGTGGCGCTTTTTAACTTCATTTATATCATGATGACCCCCCCCCCCCCCCCCAAAGCAAAGTTCTGGATCCGCGCCTGTAAATATTAAATAATACAGTGGTTAGTTAGTAGAGACCAACAAATCACTAAACTGATTATGATTATTTACAAAAAAATAAAGAAACTTTAATAAAAAAAGTAATCAACGAGTTTGGCAAGACGTCTAGGAATTTAACATTTTTATTTTATGATGAAAACTTATAAATTGTAATTTTGTGTTTATTTTTTACGAATTCTGTAGGTTCCGTTAGGCATAAGGTACCTATATGTTAAATACACGAGTGTAATTTATTTGAATATTTCCCAAATTAATTAAGAACTCGAATCAAGTAAATTTAAATATTTTATTTAACAGAATGCAAAGAGATAGTTATTAACAATTCTTAACAAAATGAAAGGAAAACATTCGTTGACATTGACTTTTTTGTCTGCTGTCACTCAATAAGATGACGTTAATTGTCAGAATATTACATTTTTTGACGTTTGTTAACAATAAAATCCCGCTTTGACGTTTCGTCAACCATATAAACTTGCGATACAATTTTCGATTTCTGGCAGTGCTGTTTTCGCTGTAATTTTGCGAAAATTGCATTTCTCTTATGGGAACTTTAACATATGAGGGAAATATTCATTTTAAGGCAATTTTATTTTTATTTATTAGTTTTTTTTGGGGGGGGGGGGGTCCCCGATGGTCTTATCGGTGGGTCACGGGCTGGCTTGTTACGCTACTGGCTTCGTTCCATCTTCCATTTATCAATAAGTGTTTTTATTTAGTCTATTTACAAGGATACGGGAGACATTTTTACCATTTATCCTTATATAAGTCCTTGCCTTGAAGCGTTTTTTTTCTAATCACAGAGTGATTTATATTAAACAGATAATTTAAAATATTTTAATAAATTGACGTTGTGTTCCATTGGTAAAGTGTACATGTCCATGAGATCGCCAATAAGGAAGTTTAAAAACAATTATTGTTTATTTTATTAGAAAAAGGTCTAGCTAGTTATTTACCGACCTTCCTAAGAAAATAAAATCAAACGATCATAGTTCAGGGTGGTATGATGCTTTTTCTGTATTAAATATATAAGTAATATGTTTGTTAGTTTTGTTGCGTTTTCGAAAAAATTATTGTTTACTAATTAACATTATCATTAAAAAAGCGATAGCTCATTTTCTGAGGGTTATTTATAATACAAAAGGAAAAGGACCAAACATATATAGCAACAGGGGTATATTTACCAGGCCATTCATAGGTATACATTAATAGTTTTGAAAATATAAAAAGTCCTATGTTGGGTTTATAAATTAATAAATGCAGAAAAGAAAATAGAAATATGCGCACATTTTGAAAAAATTTCGTTTTATCCATTTATTAATTTATCAAATAACTTTTTTTTAACTCGGAATATATTTGCCATAGACCTTTAGATAAGCAAACAATAATCACGAAAGTGGCAAATTTATGGCCTCGCGCCTGTAAACAAAACCACACAGGAATAGGCATGCGCACAGCAAAATTATCGTTTAACGAATGGGAAAATATACAGGTCTGGGGTTTAACATTTTGTTTGCGTGGCCTAGGCCTAGTTAGATGTGCCTGACCGGCTTCTTTAATTTTGAAGAATTAGTCCATGCTCAAAGTGGAGTTAAATGTGTATAGAAAAAAGAAAAGCTTCTCCACAAGTTTATTAGAATAACTAGGCGAACCTAAAATAATTCTTAATAATTCGACATGTTTCGAGTGTAGAAACACTCATTATCAGGAAAACAAAGTAAATAGTACAATGCTGATGTTGTTAGCGATAGATGAAATAATAAGTGGGATTGAGCCGTAATGGAGCCTTCAATGGTGTAAACGAGGTGTAAAAAATGAATAGTCAGAAGACCGACAAGACCTCAGCATACTGGAAACTAAAGGGCTAGTGCAAAGGCCCTGTCTTGGGCAGAACAATGAAGAGAGCAAAAGAAAATTAGATAGTTTTAACAGACTTTGTCAAAATCATTTAGGTGTAAGTAGTGAATTGAGGGAAAGAAAAATTTTAAGTTTCAATAAACTCTGTCGGAGACATGTAAAAGTAGTGAAATGAGAGGAAAAAAAATTGGTTTTCGTAAAAGTCAAAGCTTGAAGAACAATGCTGTTGGGGTACCAGTCTTGTTACGACCCAGTTAGCCCGGTAGGAGTAAAATTATACATCACATTGTGTGAAAAATTAATAAATTTAAAAGATTTTAAAAAACAATTTAAATTTTACTAGAACATCTTAGAAAAAGTAACTTTTTCTTCGTTAAAGAAGTTCAACTGCAAGCAGCACGTGTCAGAAGGGAATTGAACAAGCCTGGTACCCCAACAGCATTTTTCTTCAAGCTAAATGATGCTTTGACTTTTACGAAAACCATTTTTTTTCCATCTCATTTCACTACTTTAACATGTCTCCGACAAAGTTTATTAAAACTTAAGATTTTTCTTTGCCTCAATTCACTACTTATACCTAAATGATTTTCACAAAGTCTGTTAAAACTGTCTAATTTTTCTTTCGCTCTCTTCATTTTTCTGCCCAAGACAGGGCCTTTGCACTAGCCCTTTACTTTCCAGTATGCTGAAGTCTTCTCGGTCTTCTGACTATTCATTTTTCACACCTCGTTTACACCATTAAAAGACCCATTACGGCTCAATCCCACTTATTATTTTCTCTATTGCTAACAACATCAGCATTGTACTATTTACTTTGTTTTCCTGATGAGGAGTGTTTCTACGCTCGAAACATGTCGAAATATTCTAGGTTCGCCTAGTTATTCTAATAAACTTGTGGAGAAAGACTTTGTGCTTTTCTTTTTTCTAGTTAGATGTATTTAAATTGATCGTAATACAATATACCTATTACATGTAAAGAACTATCACTACTTCATACTTACTGAAAATACGAAATACCTGATATTTTACCCCTATTTGGGCATAATAAAATCATACAATGCATACATTTTATCAGAGTCGCTAAAGGCACAAACATAATTCACTATACTACACAAAAACTAGAAATCCATAAATATTGAACATCCACAATAGCAAAAAACCTTCATCAGCGCCGTTTATGCACCAATGAAGTGTTTTTGTGGTTCTACGTGTCAATTGAGCCTGTAGTGTTTCTAAAGAAATTTTTAATTTTTTTAGAGGCGAAAATTGAATTCTACCATTTTTCCTCACATTTTGTCGTTTCAACAATCCAATTTTTGATGCCATAAAAGCTCCATTAAGGATTTTTCTGTCTCCTGATGATGAACGTTTCTACATTCGAAACATTTAGAGACTTTTGAACAAAGAATTATTATTCTATTAAATTTTGTAGAGGAGACTTTTAGTTTTTTCTTTCCTATTCGTTTCATACAAAACATTCTTGTTCTGGCTTTCTAATTGAATTTTCCAAATAGAATCGTATGAAACATAATGATTTGTACAAATATTTGCCTTATTGAACGAAGTATAGTGATAAAAAAAAATGAAGTGACGAATAGGTCACTAGCACCAGCACTTACAAGAAGGCTTTCACGAGAACCTGAAATACAATAAAAGTACCAACTTGTCAGTGTGTAATATTTTACGTTCCTTATTTTCTATCAACAACAATAAAATTAAATGATTCCTATGCTAAGCCGAGACATTTTGCCAACATAACTACTAACTATTAATGTAATTATTACGCCATCTGGTAAAGCTTTTATTTATTTATAATATCAGTCTAATAATAAAGCAGCAGTATTTTTATTTTTATAATTTTATCCATCTAAGAGAAAGCGAAAGTCCATTTATTCTATCACGTTTGTTGTAAACTTTCTTCAAAACGTTGCACTTTCTAATAATCTGTGAACCGAGCGGAATTATTATACCTACTACATTCGCGTGTAAAACTACGACTACGAGTTTTTTACCTGGTAAACATACAGGGTGATACGAATTTCACACTTGTAAACGATAAGAGATAGAGCAAAGTTTAATAAATATAGTTTAAAAAAACTAAAATCACACTTTATAATTAATCAAACTAAATAGCGGAAAATAAATATAATATTAAAATAATTCTTGATATAGGCAGAAAATAATAATGAACGATAAACATTAGTATTATTGTGAAAAAAGCGTATAGGGTGCTCGATATATGAAAAATATAGCACAAAGCGCCCCACGCTTTTTTTCACTATAATTCTAATGTTTATGGTTCATTATTATTTTCTGCCTATATTAAGAATTTCAAGAATTATTTTAAACTATATTTATTTTCCGCTTTTTAGTTTGATTAATTATTAAAGTGTGTTTTTTAGTTCTTTTAAACTATATTTAGTTTTCATTTTTTAGTTTGAGTTATTGTTAAGAAAAAAATTTTTTTTGAGTAAATTGAGCTAGATTAGTAGATTATTGTATTGTCAGCGGTTCTGGATAAGTCTACAAAATTTAAAGTAAATCTGACCGTTTAAAGTGGGTCAAAATCGGGTTCAAAGAAGTCGGTGATAAACAAACATACATACAAACCCGAACAAACGACAAAAATTTTCAAAATATTAAAAAAAAATTTGTCAAAATTTTATTTTGACGTGTAGAATTTTTTTTTTCATTTTTCTCTATTCTTAGCGACAATATCTCTACGACCCCAAGTTTGTTTCATTACTATCGGTTATTGTAATAATTCTGACATATTGACAGGTGTCAAGTTTTGACAAGAGAATTTTTTGCGTATTTTTTCAACTTTCCACCGTCAATATACATACAACCTTATAGTTTTTTCAATAATATTATTTTTTTAAACGATTTGACATATTGACAGCTGTCAAATTTTGACAGGAGTTTTTTTTGCTTATTTTCCCGAAGTCTCCGCATCGAATACTATAAGACCCCATAATTTGTTTCGTCAAAATCGCTTGTTCGTTTTTCATTTTATACCTGACAGCTGTCAAAATTTGACAGAAGTGGGGGTTTCCGAGGTTTGCAGGTTTATTGTTAGGGGTTGTTTATTGTCACTTAATAATGCGTTATCATTACCTGCTTAACAAACTGTATTTATATCGATTTGTAATACATAGGTACTTCTTGTAAATAAATCTTTGGCAAATAAAATAATTTCAAATGTAAAAAAAGTGTTTCTAAAAGCACCTCTAAGAGTACAGTTGTATAAGGGGAGATTACCAGGAGTTAGTTTCCCTCCAGAACCTGTAATTACCCGGTGGGGATGGGGAACATGGATTAAGGCCGCAATATTCCACTGAGAGCATTTCAAAGCCATTAAAGAACTAATTTTGCATTTATATGACGATTCGCTGTGTGTTGTGCTAAGTAAAGAGTTGTTGAAAAGTGCAAGTATAGCTAAAGATTTTGTTTGTATTAAGGTTAATTTCAGTTTTATACCGGACATAATATCTACTATGAAAAGTAGAAATTTAAGTTTAAGAGACTCAATTAGTAATGTTAAAACTTTTTCCGCTAAATGTAACAATATTCCCGGTAAAGTAGGAGGTCAAGTAAGGAACAAATTGAATGTAACTGTAAAAGAAATGAAGGATTTAAATACTTAACTGCAGTAACAAGCATTTATGAGGGTAACCCATTCAACGAAGTTGTATCTTGGCCTTATATTTTGCTGTATTGTCCGATTACATCAGTAGATGTTGAAAAAAGCTTCTCTTTGTATAAACATATTTTTACTAATAGAAGACGATCCTTTTTAGTTCAAAATTTTGAAAAATATTTAGTAATAAATGCCTTTTATACAATTTTAGGTTAAAAAATTGTTTATTTTATTTTTTTTTTGCATTTTTTAAAAATAAACATATTTTTTAGCACCCAATGAGTTTCCTTATCTCATTTTACTATAATAAATTAAGAAATATGGCGTACCAGTATGCATATTTGGTAAAAAATGCAAATAACTGCATATTTTAAAGGCAAACAAGGCATATATATGTGCATATTTTGGCTGAATGTAAGGGCATATTTATAAGTTTATACTTAAAGAAAAGTCTCCCCCCCCCCATCCCCGGTGGCTACTCCACTGCCTATAGCAGAAATAGTATTAGAACATAATACATAGACGGTTAAATAATAAACCAGGAGAAGTAGTAAAATACATAAAAGCGAGCAAGGTGTATGCATGCGCGATGGTGAAAATTACTAGTTTTATGGAAAGTTCAATGTCCGAAGTAGAAGAAACTACGTTGGAGGCGTCTGAACAGTTTTTCCGCACGCTTTCACCAGCCTCGCATGTTACGGACCAGACCGGGTGGTTTTGTATATTATTTTATTCTATACTAGGTACTCTCTACTCGGAGAAATCGATTAATTACATTTTTCTACAACTATTCAATAGTGGGCACGCAATAATAAAGAGCTATATGCTATGTATAATATGTAATTATAAATTCGTAATTCACTTACGTCTACCATAGAGAAACAAAACCAAGAGAAACCATCCAATGAACACATTTTACCACTCGTAATTCTGTACGACGTACAAATCTGTAATGAGTTACGCTGAACGTAAAAGGCCAAAATGGGATATTTCGACATCAGCAATATATACAGTGAGTGTATAAAGTCTGGAAACGGCTTAATAACATCACAATTTACTGGCCGATTTAAACCAAATTTGGTACAGTTGTGTAAGAGGATCTAACGCACCGAATGACGATATTGGCGTTGTTGCCAGCTTTTTAGTTTGTCTGGAATTCGAACGAATTTTATAATATAACACCCAGTATATTTTTTCATTTGTAGTTTTTACATTAAATTTGTTACACTTTTGGTATAACATACTTTGTTCATAATATCAGTACTTTTCGAAATAACTAGTACAATTTAGAAAAAATATATTTTTTATATTAAATGTTCAAACTGTTTTCCCTGTACAGCTTGACAGTTTGCTAATTGAAAATAAAATAGTCGTTAGGCGACAAATCAGGGGACCTAGGTGGCCACTCAATTGTACCCCCTCTACCGATCCACCTATTCGGAAAAGCGTTGTTCAAAAATTCGCGCACGTTTCGACCAAAATGGGGAGGAGCTCCGTCCTGTTGGAAGAATGTACTTGCATAATTTGGACCCATCACATTTCGTATAGTAGGCACTATTTGCGTTTCCAAGAGCTCAAGGTAAAGTTGTGATGTAAAATTTCCATCAATAAAAAATGGACCGATCTTGTGGTAACCCAGAAGCCCAGCCCACACATTTAATTTTCCAGGGCGTTGTGTATGACCTTCTATCATCCAGTGAGGATTTTCATTTGCCCAAAACCTACGGTTGTGTCTATTGACTTTACCATTTAACATAAATGTTGCTTCATCCGAAAATACTATAAATTTGAAAAACTGGTTATTTTGGTCAAACCTTGACATCATAATATCACAAAATTCAATTCTTCGCTCATAATCATCTTCTGATAACTCTTGAACTACATGTATTTTGAAAGGGTGATATTTATGTTTTATTAAAACATTATGGACGGATTTGAAGCAGACGTCACTTACTTGAGAAATTTTTCTTAATGAAGAAACAGGGGTTTCAACAACATGTTGTAAAATTTCTAAACTTTTCTCTTCATCTACTACTACTGGTCGTCCTGATCGTCGCCTATCTATACAATTTCCAGTTTCTTCGAACCGTCGGACAGTTTTTAGAACAGTTTCTTTTGAAATTGGATTTCGGTTTGGAAATGCGTCATTAAATAGATTTTTAACCTCTTCGTAAGATCTGACCCTATCGCCATATCCTCTCATCATAAGAATTTTAATTCTTTTACTTTCAGTTAAAGACATTTTTGCATGTAAAAATGACAGCTTTTATGATGTATGTTATACCAAAAGTGTAACAAATTTAATGTAAAAACTACAAATGAAAAAATATACTGGGTGTTATATTTAAAAATATAAAATTCGTTCGAATTCCAGACAAACTAAAAAGCTGGCAACAACGCCAATATCGTCATTCGGTGCGTTAGATCCTCTTACACAATTGTACCAAATTTGGTTTAAATCGGCCAGTAAATTGTGATGTTATTAAGCCGTTTCCAGACTTTATACACACACTGTAGATAATAGAAGCAACATATTTTGATTTTTATCAGTATTTTTCGGCCGCAATGGTACAATACACTCTTGGAGTTTGATTCATTTCTCCTGACTCACCGTGCATAGACTTTATAATTCATTGTTAGTAACTGCCATCAGTTTTGGTCATAGTCTATAGTAGAAAAAATCCAAAAGCGATTGTGATTGTAGACCCTCAAGGTGATACTGATGGGAATGAATTACTATTATTTCAGGTTAAATATAGTTTTTGTATTGTATAGAAATAACTGACCCACATTTACTGTCTGAAAAATGCGCCAAATTTAAAAAAGTACAAATGAATCAATGAATTTATTACTATTACTTTTTATAAAAATACTCCGTTGACCCAATTTATTTTAAAAAAAGTTAATAAAAACAAAAATAGGGATTACAAAAGCTGTCACAAAAGCATAGCAAGCCTTGGAAAATTCTCGGATTGTTACTTTTTTTACGCACAACCTTTTGATAAATTGTTCCTGAAAATACAGTATAAATATGAAAGTTATCCGACGTAAAGAAAAATAATGAAATAATTAGAATTTAATATACAGGGTTTAATTTAAGTATGCGGCCAAACTCCAATGGGTGCTTCTTTAAGTAATTTTAATAAGAAAAGTTCATATTAACATGGGTCCGAAAATGCATAGTTTTTCCGATAAAGGTTGTCAAACATTTAAAAAAAATCGGATTTTCGTAAATATCTCAATAATCTTTCATTCGATTTTGTTGAAATATGGCAATTTTGTTTGTAATAACAAAAGGATAATTTAGCCTCAATTAGATTAAAATTATTAAGTCCAGTGGCGTCCCGGAAGACAGTCCAACTAATATTTTTCGCAAAAAAACTGCGCGCCACTGACTTCTTTTAAAATTATGTATTTTTCTCGAATTAAGCAACTACAAATACAACTATTTTATCTTTTGAGTTTTTTCATATCTTGCTTTGTTTTCGAGAAAAAAAATAAAAACCACTTTGTTGCATGTCCCCGGTACAATAAGAGCTATAGTTGTTACTTTTAAAACATTGCAGTAATAAATGATTACGTTATGCGATTATTTTATGTTAATTTCTTTTATCGAAAACAGTTTTAATCTGTGCGAAAAAATTCAAAAGAGGATTTTCGTGTAATTTTAATTGCTTGATAGTTTGGTAAGTAGTTTAAATTATTTACTATTATTGTCCCGGGGACATGCAATAAAGTGGTTTTTATTTTTTTTTCTCGAAAACAAAGCAAGATATGAAAAAAACTAAAAAGGTAAAATAGTTGTATTTGTAGTTGCTTAATTCGAAAAAAATACATAGTTTTAAAAAAGTCAGTGGCGCGCAGTTTTTTTGTCAAAAATATTAGTTGGTCTGTCTTCCGGGACGCCACCGGACCTAATAATTTTAATCTAAGTGAGGCTAAATTATCCTCTTGTTATTACAAACAGAATTTCCAAATTTCAACAAATCGAATAGAAGAGTATTGCGATATTTACAAACATCCGATTTTTTTTAAAGTTTAACACCCTATATCGAAAAAACTATGCATTTTCGGACCCATGTTTATATGAACTTTTTTTCTTAAAATCACTTAAAGAAGCATCCCTCGGAGTTTGGCCACATACCTAAAACATCCTGTATAATAAAAATTTTGCATTTGCTAGCATCTCGCTGTTGTGAAAATGCTACTTAAATTTTTACTCTAAGCGATTCATAATTTTTATACTTACTAAATAAAGTCAAAAATACATATTCACTATGAAATATTTGACGTCTCATTTACTTTCTAGGAGCAAACTCAAAAAACTTCTAATTGAAGAATATCACTTTTATTAAACGGAACACCCTATATATTTTTCTGTCATCTCATAGCTCGTCATAAAACTCTTCAACTTTCGTGAAGAACGTCTTGTCCCTATCTCTAATAGTTTTTAAAATATTTTGATATTTCCAGATTTAATGTCCTCGTTATAGCATCTTTTGTCAATTTGGTTATCACTGTCCCTTGAAAACTTCGAGGACTGGGTGTTTGCCGCTCGGGATATTTTATCCTGTATAATCGTTCAGCAAAGATACACTTTTTATCCGCCTCGCCCAAAACATAAATCATATCGATTAAATTTATTTTTTGAAAAATTCATTTTGAGTAGTAGGTACCTATTAACTTATAAAATGACTGGACAATAAACTATACAGTAAACAGGCTTCATTTTTACATTGATCTGATTCTTAATGTCATCCACTGCCATTATTTTCATTTATTTTCCATGACTACTGTCATCCATTGACAAAATATGCTATAACGAGGACATTAAATCTCGAAATATCAAAATATTGCAAAAACTATTAGAGATAGGGACGTTCTTGACGAAAGTTGAAGAGTTTATGACGAGCTATAAGATGACGGAAAAATATATAGGGTGTTCCATTTAAAAAATGTAACTTTATGACACACTATTTTTTGGGCGCGCCCTGTATAATTCAAAATATTTTTAAAATGTGCCAGATATCCAACCATACCTTAATACAAAAGCTAATTATCGAAAAATTTTATCTTCAAGGCATAAAATTACTCCGCGCAATCGTGGACTCACCCGGTAGGTACTCCAAAGATGGGTATTCTGCATGATGGTATTCTGCATAGATATATACGAGGTCTGTTCAAAAAGTACCCGGAATTTTTACATTTCGCGGGTCTGGAGAGTCCGATTGTCAAAAAATTTTTTTATTGTGTTGGTATACATGCCCCTAAAGTATGATAAAATTTTCAGCTATATTCACTGTTTACTTTGTCTGTGGTAGTCGCTAAGCTTTGACGTGTTTTTATGAGCTCGGCGATTTTTGCTTGTTTAAACAATGGAAGAATTGAAGAGTCAAAGAATTTGTATTAAATTTTGCGTAAAAAATGAAATAAAGTGAAACAAAGTATGTGAACTGTTACAAAAAGCCTATGGTGAGTCTGCTATGAAAAAAAACAAGTGTTTACGAGTGGTATAAGCGTTTCCAAGATGGCCGCGAAGACGTTGAAGATGACGAACGCTCCGGTCGACCCAGCACGTCAATAATCGATGAAAATGTGAAAAAAGTGGAAAAAATGGTTATGAATGATCGCCGAATCACAATTAGAGAAGTTGCTGATGAAGTTGGCATATCAATTGGCTCATGTCATAACATTTTTTCAAATGTTTTGGGCATGAAACGAGTGGCAGCAAAATTCATTCCAAAACTGCTGAATTCTGAATCATTCGTCGTTGCTTGTTCGTAATTTTTTGGCCAAAAACAATACCGTAGTCATGACCCAACCTCCATATTCACCAGATATGGCTCCGTGTGACTTTTTCCTGTTCCCAAAGTTGAAGAGACCCATTAAAGGACGGCGTTTTTCCTCGATTGAAGAAATAAAGGTCGAATCGCTAAGAGTGCTCAACGACATACCAAAAAGTGAATATCAAGAGTGCTTCGAAGATTGGAAAAAACGCTGGCATAAGTGTATTATATCTGGGGGGGGGGACTACTTTGAAGGGGACCACATTGATGTAGACGAATAAATAAATATTTTTTTGAAAAAAACGAAAATTTCGGGTACTTTTTTGAACAGACCTCGTATATACATATATGTTTTAAGAGGCCTATGGTATTCTGCCGATTTTGGAATAAAACGGAGCAGTAACGAAATATTGATGAAAAAATCCAAAGGGGAATGCTTCACTAATGTTTGCTCTTAATAGATTAATCCCTTCTCTCACATATTTGAAAACCGGCATTTCTGTGTGGCGAAGAAATATGGGTGACTGGGTAACCTACTTTCAAAGTATTTCATTACCAAGTTCACCAACGAAGAATTACCAATTCATCAAGGAACACAAAACGATTAAAATATGACCCTGGAATTATTCAGATAATATTTAAATATGTACAAACATTTCGTTTTATTCTTTATTAAGGTGCAATGTATTTATATGTTTTATTCACAGGCATATAAAAAAGAGTAGAATGCTTGTATAAATGGCACACTATAATATCTCTCTACGAATGGAGTTTTGGTTTTTATTGGTTGCCATCCACTTATTTGAGTTGGCAGCATCATTCCAACTGACTATAACATCGTAGCAATCGACGCGCACCAACTTAGAAAATACAGGGTTATGTTATTTGGGTTTGTTGAAAGGTAAAAAAAATAAGTAATATCTGGACATCACCAGGGTACAACCAACAGTTTATCATAAACAATTCTTAAAATTTCTTTACGATATTTACAATATATCTTAATAAAATAATGCTCCTATTGATATTCTTAGTTACCTGTTGAAAGTGTTATTATCTGCCGCGCTTTGCTCACTATAAAACAATAATAATGCATTAAACAGGGTGGCAAAATTGCTGCATTTAATTTCGTTTCAAAGTGAAAAAGGTTTTACTTAAAGTTGTAGCAATTATTTTGTTAGAAAAAACTAAAATATTTTAGGAAGCGTTAATCTTATTCCCCCTTAAGCTAATAAAAAGTTTATGTCTGCTCTCAAAACGATTGGATAGCAGCACACCATCTATACAGGATGACCCCTAACTAAGGGAGCATATAGCAACAGTTTCAACGTATTTGTTGCGCAGGTCAAATCGTTGTTCGGAATCTTCTAGCTGTCCTGTCTGAATTTGAACATTATTTATCGTACCAATTCGTGTTTCAAATAATTTATATTTACTTTTTTTTTTCTTTGAATGTCCGATAAAGCAATAGAAGATTCTTATTTCGCACAACCCATCATTAGTATTGGATTTTATAATCTATAGACGAATGTAACTATCTCAGTAAACCGTGTTGCATGATAAATAATCATATGCAATGTCACACTTAAAGCTATATAAATTTTTGAGAACTACAGTACCTACTGATTTTTACTGGTAAGTATATGCTTTATTAGCAAGCAAATATTATTATGATTAATGTCAAGTTTCATTACAAGTGCCAGTCGGAACTAATACAGTATATATAAAACCAGATTACACTCCCAATAGAAATTGATAATTACTGTGCCTATTCAGAGCAATAATGGCTATAAACCATTATATGATAACCCCTATTTCTTATTGGCTAAATTACCGTGATATTATCACTACACAACGGTCTAGCAATTTTCGTTGTCTTACAGTAGGAAAGCGCGTTGCTGTCACATATAGTATTAAACAGTTGTATAAAGAGTACTTATGTGAATTATAATAAGCAATAGAAGGCTTTTTTTCACTGTAATGCTGATCAGTTGATCAATCAATAATTATTAATTCCCCTAATTTAACAAATTTTCCTGAAATTTTTTATATTGGGCTCTTTTTTCATCAATCCCACTTCTGAATTAAAAGTTACGCCCTTCAATTTTATTTGAGCACCTTAAACTATTGATAATTTACCAATGCGCAATCGCGGCGCATAACGGTTTCAAGAAAATATGTTGGCTGGCAGCTGAAATTTTTTGTAGTACCACCCCCACCCCCCCACATGACTCAAACCTAAAGCCGCCCTAAATGTCCTCTTTCCACAGCAGTTACAACAACGTGACCTTACCAAAAGGGATAGGTAGGCAAATAACAATATAAGGTCAATCGAAACTAATTAAAAAATAGGTTTGGACGCGATCAAGTCCACCCAACGAACGTACAGAAATCGAATTAAAATCGTTAAAAATCGCACACTGGGTTTGTTCGATCGATTTCGTCAGTGTGTGGCGACCTAGACCCGCATTCGGTGGCGGCTGCTTAAAGTAGGTCATTCGGTTCGGCGTGACCCACTTAAAAGTCAGTCATTGTCAAGAACGCTGTTGTTGAATCAAGTGCTAGTGGGTACTCTGATGATGATGACCGTGGCGAATTTTTATTACTTTGATTTGATTCGATCGGTTTAGTTATCTCGGCGCAATATTGATTTTTCGATATTACTTAGCGGAAAAACGCGAATTAAACAAATTGGAGCGGTCCACGTCAGATGACCCATTATCCGATCTCAGAATCTGAAGACCTATAAATAAAATTTAAATGCGTTGTCTTTAAATGAGGAAAAACGAAGTAATCCATAACCGTTAAACAAGGTGATCCAGGTGGGATCGAAAACTGATCAATATATCGTCGAAAATATTGCGCAAGTAGTTAATAGTTTCGGCGGCTGTATGGGCGGTTGCACCGTCCTGTTGAAAATATCCAAAACGTAGTTCGTCGTCAAGTAATTGCTCCACAAATGGATTCAAAATATTGTCTCTATTCCGCTGTGCTGTAACTGTGTCATGGAAAAAAATAGGACCAACAATTCTTCTTCGGGAAACAGCTAATCAGACACCAATTTTTTGAGGGTGCAATGTGGACTCAAAAAAATGGGGATTTTCACTACTCCACATGCGTGTATTCTGAGAATTCACATAACCGGAGAGGTGGAACCAGGCTTCATCTGAAAAAAATGTCAGGTCTAATAAATCATTTCTTTCCAATAAATTTTGGGTAAACCATTGAGAGTAATTCCTGCGTCTTTCAAAATCTGCGGCTTGCATTTCTTGGAATACTTGCACTTTATAAGGAAATAAATTTAGCTTCTTCTTAAGAATAGTCCTGCATGTTCCATAAGATTTTCCCACTTCTTGGGACAGGCGTCTTATACAATTTGTTGGCGTATTTTGCATTATTTCACAAACGTTTGCAACAAGTTCTTCTGTTCTTACAGATAGTCTTCCTGCTTCTTTTTTGTGTTGAATAGAACCTGTTTCCCTAAAAACAGCCAGGGTTCTTTTCAGGCAATGATAAAAATTTCCAGCAATAAAAGCAACATTAGGAAAATGTTCGTGAAAATCGTCCATGCACAAACCCGGATTGTATTGCCACTCACCATTTACTCTAACCCCGTTTCGAAAATACGCTTCAACCATGAATGTTTTGTGCTGTTCCGTAAAGCCCATTGTGTAAATTGTTCAAGAAATTGGAAAAATTAGCGATGAATCAAATTACTTGTAACGACTGTCAAAGATAACGGAATAACTGATTGATTGTTAATTTAGGTAGTTACTGACACCCAACAGGTATTAAGCTCTACGGCTAAGCATTACGTCCTTAGATGCAAGGCCCTCTTTGATGCAAATAATTTTTGCTCGCACGGTAGTATGTACACTTGTAAATCTGATCATTCCTAACGTATGTAATATTATGTTGCTTCCTTTCATGCCTTAAAAGACACTGTTTATTGTTGAATGGTTTATTATATTCACAACACTTGCAGTTTTTTTGTGTGATGAACTTTTGAGAATTTTGAAAAGGCGAGTGATTTTGGCATACGTGACGTTTCGAAGAAACCCATATGCCGATATTACTAAATAGCATTTTATGTTCCTAATTCACAACAACCGACTTTACATCGCTTAACCTCAAAATTATTTTCTTTAAGACGGCGGCCTATGATTTGGCCGATTGAAAAGTCCATAGTCAGACTCTAGACGCTTGTGAACAATAGTGCATCGAATAGGGAACTTGACAAACATTTTAAATGGGGAAAAAATTCTATAAATCATAAGTATATATTGTCATAAAACATATGGCAGCAAAAAAAAAAAACATATTTCGTCCCAAAAGACCGCTAGAAAGATTTAAAACTGCCCCAAAATTCAAATTATCCCAAGCGGGTAAAAACGGGTCGTGACGTCACGAAGTATCATTTGTCATGATGACATCCACGAAATAGGTTATAGGTTGGCAATAAATTGAACGACGTTGAGAATTCCACCTTAAAACAACAATACAATAACAATAACACACTACGGCAATCCAAATGCAAACTCGGGAGCTCGACTACCGGTCAGGATGGCGGATGACGAAAAAGTCATACTTCGTGACGTCATTGGGTTTGGCGCGCTTAAAAGGTCGTTTGAAATGCTTTTGACACGCGTGAAACTTTAAAGAATTTTTACCAAGTTATTACTGATTTTTAAGGGTAATAATTGGGGAATATTTTTTTTAGGCCTAACTAAAGCATATTATTGATAAAAAAATTGGAAGGTTCCCTATTGCGGCTTAAGTAATTAACGCTTGTCATGTAAATGCGAACATGTATAACAAAAACGATTCCTGTTGACCTCAGAAATAGGCATTCATTAACAGCCTCTTTTAATTGGTGGCAAAATGACGTAACGTGAACGTTTTATCGCACTTTAGTAAATTTAAATTATTTTATTTGCACGAAAGCTATAGGTTAAGGTTACCCCGACAACCTCGCACGACAATCACATCACTTACATTTCCAAACGCCGAAATATCGATATGTCATTGGAATACAAATCGTTTGGGTTTGCTTTTGTCACGTAGTAGGCGGTAACTATACCGGGTGGAACGACGGCTGACTGGGCATGGGAAATGCCATGTAAATTTTGCTACCCCCGCATATCAAATTTTATTATTTTCTAATACTTCATGATTTTTTCGATCAAAGGTCAGTGGCGGACCCAAGGGAGACAATTGCCCCCCCCCCCCTTCCCTACCCTTGTACATTGAGATTTTTTAAAAATATTTATTTATTTATTTATCGACGGGCAAAACCCAATTACAATTTTTACTTAACAAACTAATAGTAAGTAATAATTATTATAACAGTTAAAAAAAACAAAACAAGATAACTTAATTTTAAATTAGCTCTCCCATAATAAAACAAGAATATAATTCTTACAGTGTAAGTTTGGAAACATTTCTCTTAAAAGAAGTGAGGGAAGAGTTAAAAAAGTCAATACTAATTTTGTTCCCATTATTAACGATTCTCGGTATGGGAGAAGATTTACCGTAGTTGCATCTATGGTGGTCAAGTGCAAAAAGAAAGTGATTTCGTGTGTCCCTAGGTGGAACTCGAAAGTTAACTCGATGTAATAGATCTGGGCATTCAATTATTCCATTTACTATTTTAAACAAAAAATATATGTCAAATTTGATTCTGCGTTCAGAAAGCAAGTCCAAACTCAGTCTCCGCCTTAGACCATCATAGGAGTCAACAGGCAATCTAAACTTGTATGCAATAAATCTAATAAATTTTTTTTGTACCTTTTCGATATTTTGAATGTGTATTAAATATGACGGTGACCACACACAAGAAAGGTATTCCAAACATGATCTAACAAGAGTTTTGTAAATCGTATTCAAGCTGTCCATATTTTGGAAATCTCTAGTATTTCTACACATGAAGCCCAATAACTTTAATGATTTATTTACAATATATTCATAGTGAATATGGAAATCTAACTTAACATCCAAGTGAACACCTAAGTCACACAGAGTGGTAACTCTTTCCAAGATGCAATCATTTAATTTATAATCATAGTTAAGTGGCTGCATTGTGCGATGAAAAGTAATTATTTTACATTTTTTAACGTTTAAGTCCATTTTATTTCTAACACACCACTCATACACTCTGTTTAAGTCCTCTTGGATCCTCAAAGCATCATAAACTGACTTAACAACAGCAAACAATTTTAAGTCATCAGCAAAGCACAAACGATGTGAAAATAAAATTTCCAACATTAAATCGTTGATAAAGATTATAAATAAGTAAGGACCCAAATGACTGCCCTGTGGTACGCCAGATGTAACGGATATCTCCTGTGAAACAAAACCCTTCACTTTGACAAACTGTTTTCTATTACTTATATAAGATATTAACCACTTAAGTAAAGTTCCAGAAAAACCAAAGCACTCCAGTTTATTTGCCAGAATATGATGATTCACAGAGTCAAACGCCTTGCTAAAGTCTGTATAGACAGCATCAACTTGGTATCCATTTTCCAAGGCTTCCAACACCGTTTGAGTAAAAATCATCATATTTGTAGCCGTTGATCTACCTCTACAGAAGCCGTGCTGTTCCTGAGCAATAGAAAACATTACTGAATTCTTAATATGATTACATACTATCTTTTCAAAAAGCTTTGGGATTGAACTCAAAATAGAAATCGGTCTGTAATCTTTAGCATCTGACCTGTTACCAGACTTAAACACAGGAGTAATAAAAGCGTATTTCCACTGTTCAGGAAAAACACCACTGTCAAGTGAAAGTTTAAAAAGCAAGTATAAAGGCTTTGACAGAGAATAAATACAGTTGACCAAGAATTTTGGAGTTATACCATCAGGACCTGGTCCTTTATTTTGATTTAGATTTAGAATATTTTCAAAGACCTCTCCCAACGTGACTGAAACGAAATTCAAGTGCAAATCGCTGTTATTAGTGTGACCTGTGGAGTTGTTATGGTCAACATCAAGTTTATATACACCTTGAAAATGCGTCCTAAACACTTCCACTATTGACTGCCCATCAGTTCCCGTCTGCCCGTCCAAATGCACACAACTCGGGATACCACCGCTCTCCCTCTTTGAGGTCACAAAACTCCAGAATTTTTTTACGTTATCATTTAAATCGTTTTCAACGTTCTGTACATAATTAAGATAACAAGTATGCTTTAAAATATTACACTGCGATCTCAAGAGGGAAAACCTTTCATAGTGGCACCACAATTTAGTTTGTTTATATTTTTTGTGATATTTTTTCTTTTCAAATACTAGGTTTTTGAGCTCATTTGAAAACCATTTCGGGAACTTTGGGTTTTTTAAACGGTAAACAGGAACAAACTGGCTAATTCCACAATACAATAACTCATCAAAAATGCTTTTCGCTTCATTCACGTCTCCGGCGGATCCTATAACATTGTCCCAATCAATTGAATGATAAAAGTTATTTAGACTAATATAATCAGCCCTACCAAAGTCATAAGAGTAAGTATCATACTGCAAATTTTCAGACCTAACTGAACAAGGCACGTCAACTGCTAAAGCAGGATGGTGCCGATTACAAGAAAGTAAGCACTCATGCGCAATATTTACAGAGACAGACCTATCATGCGCAAATACTAAGTCTAACATTACATTATTGGCATTTTGAATGGTATTAACTTGAAAAAGTTGGTTATAGGCAAGGCAGTCACTAAGCGATCTAACAACTTCTCTATTATCGAGAGGTGCACACACACCCAGTTCGTCGTTTACCCAATTAACATGTGGTAGGTTGTAGTCGCCCAGCAAGCACAGTTTCTGGTCCGGATATTTCTGCAGCATGGAATCAATAGTATATTGACACAAAATATAATCGATCGTTTCTCAAAATCAAAACAAAAAGCAGAAGGAAAGAAAAAACTAAAAGTCTTCCTTCACCAAATTCAATAGTATAAAAAATTCTTAAGGGGTCTCTACATGTTTCGACCGTAGAAACGTTCATCATCAGGAGACAGAAAATTTATTTAACGCTGACGATTTTAGCAGAAGAGAAAATGGTGTAGAACCCTAATGGAGCTTTTATGGAATTAAAAAATTGATGTAAAGAAGTGACATAATATGATGAAAATTGTGAAAAGTTAAAACATACTGAGTATGTAAAAAAGGCAGTAAAACGAATACCAACAATTAGAACAAACCAACCAAATAAAATGGGGAAGGAGAAAAAACCCTTTTAAAAAGAAGGTGTCGAGGGTGATTTAAAATGTTTATAAAACGTTTTAAGTTGATATATCAGTAAGACATTATAAGGATAAAACCAGTCATAGTATTACGAAGATATCACAATAAAACACTATCCAATAAGTGTTTTGTGGGGTACTAAGGGTTATATCATATATTATTATGTTATAGCTGTTTTACATTGGATTTTAAGCGGGCATTCGAAACAATTGACAGGGCTAGATTATTGAGTAAATTGTATCAGTATGGTAACGTTTATAAATGGTTTAAAAATTATTTAAGTAACAGGTCACAAAAAAGAAAAATATCAAAAACATCTTCAAATAAAAAAATAAATAATATAGGAGTTCCTCAAGTAAGTATACTAGGTCCAATATTATTTATTTTATACATCAACGATATGCCTTTAGTTTTAAAAATGTGTTACAAATGTTTGCTAATGACACCTTAATTTACATTAATGTTTTAAATATTTTTGATGGTCTAAATACTCTTAATTCTGAGATAAATATAATATTATTAAATTGGCTAAAAGTAAATAAATTAAAATTAAATATTTCAAAAACTAATAAATGTATGGTTATGGGTAATAATTTAAACTGTCAAAATATAAATGTTGTAATTGATGGTGAAAAATTGGAATTAGTAAACAGTTGTAAATATTTAGGGATACTTATTGATTCAAAATTAATTTTTTAAAATTATTTGAAAAGTATCATAATATCAAAGATTGCCGGAAAAGTAGGTTATTTTAAAAGATTCAGTTCTAATTCAAGTTTGTTTTCTAAAAAACTGTAATTAATACTATTCTATTACCACATTTTCTTTATTGTTCTTCCATTTTATATTGTGCTAGTGAGGAAATATTTGACAAATTACAAACTTTACAAAATAAGGCAATGCGGATTATTTTAAATTGTGACAAATATACAAAAATAAATTTTATGTTAAAAAATTTAGATTGGCTTACGCTAAACGTTGGCACCTATGGCGAATGTTGAGCGCGAATATCTGTCTAAAGTCACTTCGCTTCTTACGTAAACAAATATGTAACGATTCACGCTAAACGTTGACTATTATGGCGAAAGTTGAGCGCGAATATCTGTCTAAAGTCACTTCGCTTCTTACGTAGACAAATATGTAACGATTCACGCTAAACGTTGACTATTATGGCGAAAGTTGAGTGCGAATATCTGTCTAAAGTCACTTCGCTTCTTACGTAGACAAATATGTAACGATTTACGCTAAACGTTGACTATTATGGCGAACGTTGAGCGCGAATATATGTCTAAAGTCACTTCGCTTCTTACGTAGACAAATATGTAACGATTTACGCTAAACGTTGGCTATTATGGCGAACGTTGAGCGCAAATATCTGTCTAAAGTCACTTCGCTTCTTACGTAGACAAATATGTAACCATTCACGCTAAACGTTGACTATTATGGCGAAAGTTGAGCGCGAATATCTGTCTAAAGTCACTTCGCTTCTTACGTAGACAAATATGTAACGATTCACGCTAAACGTTGACTATTATGGCGAAAGTTGAGCGCGAATATCTGTCTAAAGTCACTTCGCTTCTTACGTAGACAAATATGTAACGATTTACGCTAAACGTTGGCTATTATGGGGAACGTTGAGCGCAAATATCTGTCTAAAGTCACTTCGCTTCTTACGTAGCGACCTCGAGCCTCGCTTTCGGCCAATTGGGTGAGATATCTACTTTTATTTAGTTTATGATCACACAAAGAAAACTTCTTTGTATCATGGGATTTAAACCAGAATCTTACAACCTAGGCTAACATCTCTACAAACTATAAGCAAGTTTATAATATATTATTTAATTTTAAATTATGGTAGGTATGTATATGACGTAAACTAAATGGCATATCTTTTGTCTATAATATAACGTTATATATAGGAACTTCTTAACCTACGTTAAAAAATCATTATTTTTCTGGTCGCGGAGCCTTGATATTTGAATTGGAGGTTTTGATGAAGATATTATTTGTGAACAACAATATGTAAATATTTATCTTTATTAATTTGTAGGGGTCAGTGTCATCGGGCCAACTGACGGAACCTCAAATCAACTCTGAAGGTTCAACGTGTTACCGGGTGTTTTTGAAAAAATTGTCGCCTTAAATATAGTTTAACTTAACCTCATATACTGCACTGAGAAAAAGCCTTCTATTCTTTATAAGAATTCACATACTCTTTATACAACTGTTAAATGCTATATGTGGCAGCAACGCGCTTTCCTACTGTAAGACAACGAAAATTGCTATACCGTTGTGTAGTGATAATATCACGGTAATTTAGCCACTAGGAAATAGGACTTAATGCTGCCATAGAATGGTTTATAGCTATTATTGCTCTGAATACTCACATTAATTATCAAGTTCTATTGGGGGTATAATATGTTATTATATATTATATTATACTGTATTAGGTCCGACTGGCAGTTGTAATGAAACTTGACATTAATCATAATAATATTTGCTTGCTACAATTAATAAAGCATATACTTACCACCAAAAATCAGTGCTGTAGTACTCACAAATTTAAAAAGCTTATATGATATTGTTCTTGTCGTTTAACATTGCATATAATTATCTATTATGCAACATGGTTTACTGAAACGGTAAAATTCGTCCATAGATTATAAAGTCCAATCCTAACGATGGGCTGCGCAATTTACAAAGAATATACGATATCATACGGACTTTACTGGTCAGTGGTCACCAGGCACGTAGTCTGGATTTGTTCTCGGGAGGCGCCCATTGAGATTGCGCCGAAGGTGTAAAAAAAAGCGCCGCAGGCGAAATTTTTTTGGATGCCACGCCCTTTTTTGAATCATGGTGCTTGGTTTTCAAGTGGGAAAAAATAAAAAAAACAACACAAAATCCTCAAGAAAAGCACAAAAACAAACCCGGTAATAATTGAGGTGCTTGGGTCTGTAGGGCAATTGCCCCCATCCCCCCTATACGCCCGCATTAAAAAAAATGTGATTTTTTTCGTATTGGGTTTATTTTGTATTAAAATTTTAAACAAATATGTATTTTTATTATTATATATAGTACCATACTAGGTATACATGACAAACTGTCACGAAGAAAATTTAATAGTGTAGGAAATGTTTAATGTGTTCCCTATATTGTCGAAAGCAGAGCTCTAATAATAATATATTATGGATATTTGGCATTAAATTCTGTAATTTTTATAAGCATGGTCTCGAG
The DNA here is from genome assembly GCA_963969555.1 of Polydrusus pterygomalis. NCBI lineage: Eukaryota > Metazoa > Arthropoda > Insecta > Coleoptera > Curculionidae > Polydrusus > Polydrusus pterygomalis. The sequence continues at coordinate 18,989,531 of OZ018383.1, forward strand.
TTTCGGCTGGGCCCCTCCCCTAGCTACGTGCCTGGTGGTCACACTGTATATCAATTTATTTCATTGCTACTTTTGGGAGAATTGTATATTGAAACAACAATAACATAATAAGTTGTTTTTTTTTAATTCTTACACGATATTTTTGGCAATACATTCTCCTAAAATAATTTCTGAAATTCCTTGATATACAGGGTTGGGCAAATGTTCCGGAACGGCTTAATTACAGGCGAACGAAAAGTGATATCGGATCCGGGTTTTGGGCAATCTATAGAACTAAAATTTTACTATTTGACTATTATACCATATGTCAGTAATGTCACCAACTGTCAAGTGTTATTTTTTTTTTCTTTTAAATGGAACACCCTGTATATTTTTACATTTTTAAATTCCACATAAAATTATAATTATTTTTTATTAAATGCACTATTAGTCTATACTTCATAGTTTCCGAGAGATATTAACTCTCGAAAAGTGACATTTTTGAACTTTGACAGCTTATAACTTTCTAACAGTACGTCTTAGAGCAGTGAGTAGGTACCCTTGTGGACTTTCCGAAGAGAAATAGATAGGGTTGTACGCCCCTGAAACATTCAAGGAACTGTAAAATTGTAGTAAAGTATTTAAAATAATCTAAACTAGAAGCAAATGAGGAATGTAGTGCACACGCTGTACATAACTATACATGCATCTGCATAACTCGCCCTTATTTTGTGGGACGATAACGAAGAGAGAAAATCGCATAAATCATAATGCACAATGGCTTTGTCTATTGGGCTTAATAGGCTAACACAAGCTCTTCTTCAATTTGAAATTGAACATTTAGAGGCAAAATAATTTTAAAATAACCTAATCAGTTAATAATTTCTGTTTATATGAAAAAACCCACAGTCGTCTCCACAAATATATTTGTGGAGACGACTGTTGGTTTTTTTCCCTATATCTCAACAGCTCCACTTTGAGACAATGGACTATACTTCCGCAAAATTTCTGTTTATGTCTTTTTCGTACAAATATTTTAGAATTTTGTATTTGTCGATCAATCAATAGAAGTAAAACAGGTATGGTGCGATCAATAAAGTTCAAAGTCAGACAGGACAGCTGGAAGATTCCGAACAACGATGTGACCTTCGCAACAGATACTTACGTTACAACTAATACTATTTTGCCGACTATAATTGCCGATCGCTATGAACCCCCACCAACGTCTTGTGGATTATAGGTTCTAATGGATACAATTCATTATTGGGGACGCTGTTCTACTTTCTTAATTGTAGAGAAAGCGCTTTATTGGAAACAATATGCGTCGAATTGAGAAGATTAAATTTATTTCTTAACGAAATTGCTGTATTTAAAGTAGTTCATTATTCAATAAGATTGTGCTGCTAATGAAACTGATTACTACCAATAAAAACACTGTTCTAGCAAATCTGGAATTGATATAACACTAAAGCGGATTTGATACACTAGCAATTTATTTAATATGGGTTAATACAAAATTACCTATCAATACAAACTATGTCTTAGCAAACCTAATGTGTTAGATCATTTTCCTCAGTGTATATATGCATTGAATGAACAAGCAACGCATAGTAAACAAATGGGGTTGTTTAAAACTTTTTGATAACATTAAAAATTATTACTCTTCCCCTTCCCTGTAGCTATACACCAGAATTTTCACAAATAAATTTACTCGTAGAGTATGAGTGTGGGTCAAAAATCACCGACGATTTTACTCTAAAATTGCCTTATTAAAATTTATGGCCCGATGAAAAAAACTCACCACCAGCTTTTTCAGAATCACTCTCTTAACTTCGTTTTCGTTGACATTTTCGAATTGAAAACGCCTTCTATAGTGTTTATGGTATTACAATGGACCATTTGTAAAGAGGATGGGTCTCCATACAATCGTATGGGTGTACGTTGAATAGAAAATGTAATTTTATGTTTGCTGTATACTGTTATAAACATTACTACAGTTTATGGGTAATATTTCTTTTGACACTCCAAAGAAAAAAATGAATCCATATTTTGTATTTTAATCCAATCCAGGGGTTAAAATACTTTCAAATCCTACAGAGGGTATTTTTAATTACTCTTAGAACAAAAAGTTACCTAAACGTAAAGTTGACAACCTACTTAAATACCAAAATTAACGTCCCCATAGCTATAAATATTTATTTATTAAAGGGTGGATTGATTGAGTTAGGGTCAATAAAACATTCTATGAATATCATCACTTGTACAGTGCCAACGTTAATGCTAAGGCTAATTAAACAACCTTAGAAGATTATGCTTTCTGCACTGCCAACATTAATGCTGTGGTCAATACAATAATCTTAGATCTTGACTGGTACACTCTCAACGTTAATACTGAGGTCAATAAAACAATATTGCAAATATTATTATTTGTACACTGTCAACATGAATGCTGAGGTCAATGAAAAAATAATTCATCATGATTTGTACATTCCCAACGTTTAGGCTGAGATCAATAAAAAAATGGTAGAATGTGTAAACTGTCCACAGTTTCAACGTTAATGCTAATGTTAATAAAACAATCTTTGAAAGATCATGATTTGTATACTGTTAGCGTTTATGCTGACGTTAATAAGACAATTTTGGAAATATCATTATAATATGTACATTGTCAACGTTAATGCTGAGGTCAATAAAACAATTTTTGGAAAATCATGATTTGTACATAGACGACGTTAATGTTGAGGTCAATAAAACAAGGTTGGAAAGATCATGATTTGTACACTGTCAGCGTTAATGCTGAGGTCAATAAAACAATTTTAGAAAGACACTGCCAAAGTAAATGCTTAGATTTAGAAAATAATCATAGAAGATTATGATTTCTACATGGACGACGTTAATGATGAGGTCAATAAAACAATTGTAGCAGATTATAATTTGTACACCGCCAACGTTAATGCTGAGGTCAATAAAACAATTTTTGGAAAATCATGATTTGTACATGGACGACGTTAATGTTAAGGCCAATAAAACAAGGTTGGAAAGATCATGATTTGTACACTGTCAACGTTAATGCTGAGGTCAATAAAACAATTTTAGAAAGATCATGATTTGTACACTGCCAAAGTGAATGCTTAGATTTAGAAAATAATCGTAGAAGATTATGATTTGTACATGGACGACGTTAATGATAAGGTCAATAAAACAATTGTAGCAGATTATAATTTGTACACCGCTAATGTTAATGCTGAGGTCAATAAAACAATTTTTGGAAAATCATGATTTGTACATGGACGACGTTAATGTTAAGGCCAATAAAACAAGGTTGAAAAGATCATGATTTGTACACTGTCAACGTTAATGCTGAGGTCAATAAAACAATTTTTGGAAAATCATGATTTGTACATGGACGACGTTAATGTTAAGGCCAATAAAACAAGGTTGAAAAGATCATGATTTGTACACTGTCAACGTTAATGCTGAGGTCAATAAAACAATTTTAGAAAGATCATGATTTGTACACTGCCAAAGTGAATGCTTGGATTTAGAAAATAATCGTAGAAGATTATGATTTGTACCCTTCCAACGTTAGTGATGAGGTCAATAAAACAATTGTAGCAGATTATAATTTGTACACCGCCAATGTTAGTGCTGAGGTCAATAAAACCATTTGGGAAAGATCATGATTTGTACACTGCCAACGGTAATGCTAAGTAAATTGTCTTCGACTTCAGAGATTTTTTAGTTTCTTATAGCAAATGGACTACTTTCGAGAATAACGATATCCAAATATAACTCCATGCATTTCAGAAATACCTATTGAGTTGTTACTGTTACAAACTTTCAGTTTGTTTACGATTCACAAGAACTAAACTTCTGTTTCCTATTTTCTGCTTCTGAATACGTTATCGAAAATATAGGTCAAGCTAGACGAAAAGGCATTTGGAAGAAACGGTCTCGTTTAAAATATTCTTGGATAGAAAGTGCAAGAGGTTAAGCGTTGCCAGAATGTCGAATGTTCTTTTAATACCGTGCAGGAGAAAAAGAAATATGCGCATAATTCATAATATTTCGTTTTATGCTTTTATTAATTTTTTAATTAATTTATTTTTAACTCAAAAACTATAGGTAGCTGCTACCCAAACATGGGTATTTGGCCGCTTTTAGGATAAAACGAAATATTGCTATGAAAATGAAATGGCGATTGCGTCACTAATGTTGGCTCTTAAAAAAATAAAATATAAAAATGTCGCCGATACCTGAATTAAGTTCAATCAAAAAATGTGATTTTTTCATTTCAATTGTTTTTCTACCTTTTGATTTTCTAGGACTACGTCCTGTTTATGGTTAGGGAATATTAAGGACACTACACGAATAATCATTAATACTGTCATCCCATGTTCACGTCATAAACAACCCCACCCCATTCCGTGAATAATTTCTTGGCGAATAGTTTTTTTTTTAAGTGGAAATACTTTCATGTATGTCACACGCTCGGGTCGACTTGAGTAGTGAAAGTGTAGGACTCTGATCCGTTAAAATCACATTTTCTTCTGCACCAGTATTCATTCTGGAACCATCTTTCAAGATAATATACATATCTTCAAAATGATTGGCGATTTTCTTCTATTTCTCTTTTTTTTATATTTATCCTTGGCCTGCTTGAAGCTGCTCTTCTCTTTTTTTTTGTGGACATAATGTCAATTTCCATTTGATGTGGAATTTTCCAGTTTCTCCTTGACCTCATCATCTCCAGGGTAAGGTTTTCAGGTCTTATTTCCCTACCTATCCTACTTATTGCCTGTTCCCGTTCATCTAAATATTGTGTGTTCTGCATTGTCCACTTTATTGTAGTATCTGCAGGTATCCGAAACTGTTATTTTCATGCATTTTGGGTAACTCCCAAAACTTCCATGTCCTGTCAATACTTGTGTCAGCCAATAGTCAAGTCGTCTGTGTTCACAGTTTGTCCATTTCACCACGTTTCCTATCGTTCTTTTTGTCCATTGTCCCTTTTCTGTGTTTCTGTTCCATCTTTCTTGCCATGCTGATAGAGCATTATTTTTTTCCGCCATCTTGTTCACATCCATAGATTCCAGGACCTGTTTAAGGCCTCTGCTGACACCGTTCTATACGCCGATGCAACTTTTAGGAGCATCGTCCGGTGCACCCCTTAAGCTTATCAGCATACCTCTTTATTCCCAACAGACTGTGCCAAATGGGCGCTCTCTTAAAAAAATGCTTTGCACGGTTTAGTAGTACCTTTTTAATGTTTCAAAACAATAACATCAGAACTTCACCGTATCTACGTTTATCTGAAAAGTTTCACAGTTATAAAAACAAACAAAAAATAAATAGCAATTTGAATTTTTTTAAATTATTTTTTTTAATGGCATGCAGTTACTCCCGTAAAGATTTGGCAACGTAGCGAAAGTGCACGCAATGAACAGATTTTATTCCCGAGGGTTCAGTGAACGATGTGTTATTGTTCCATACTGATGAGTTCGGAGAGATGGAACAGCAAAGTAGTTAAGAAGAAAGTGCAATTTGCCGCGAGAGCTACCATGGTTTTTAGATTCGATATTGGGCGACGAGAAAATTTATAAAAATGTACCACAAAAATTTTACCAACAGATTCACTAGAACTTGTAGTTTAACGGACGATAACTTATTTTTTTGTCGAAAAAATAATATATTACCTATATAAAAAGAATAAATTTTGTTTTATTTTGAAATTATAGGTTTACTGAGAGAATATTTTTCCAGGTTCTTTATAGACAGTAACAAATATAGACATACAGTCGTGTGTTTTCCTCTTTAAACCCAGTAAACGTTCCGGGGGGGGGGGGGGGGGGGGATTTACCCATTCTTCCTTTGGTCCCGCTGGTCAGCAACATAACAAATTTGTCAAATTATACGAATTAGGTAAACTAGCAAAATTGTTTTTGTTAATTTCCTTCCAAGTTTGTTTTTGTTTCGTATCGCCTATCTACGCGTAACTACCTGAATTAACAATCAATCAGTTATTCCGTCATCTTTGACAGTCGTTACAAGTAATTTGATTCATTGCTAATTTTTCCAACTTCTTGAACAATTCACACAACGGGCTTTACGGAACAGCACAAAATATTCATGGTTGAAGCGTGTTTTCGAAACGGGGTTAGAGTACATGGTGAGTGGCAATACAATCCGGATTTGTGCATGGACGATTTTCAATAACATTTTCCTAAAGTTGCGTTTATTGCTGGGGATTTTTATCATTGTCTGAAAAGAACCGTGGCTGTGTTTAGGAAAACAGGTTCTATACAACACAAAAGAAGGAGCAGGAAGACCATCTGTAAGAACAGAAGAACTTGTTGCAAACGTTCGTGAAATAATGCAAATTACGCCAACAAATTGTATAAGACGCCTGTCCCAAGAAGTGGGAAGATTTTATAGAACATGCAGGACTATTCTTAAGAAGCAGCTAAATTTATTTCCTTATAAAGTGCAAGTATTTCAAGAGATACAAGCCGAAGATTTTGAAAGACGCAGGAAATTACTCTCAATGGTTTACCCAAAATTTTTTGGAAATAAATTATTTATTAGACCTGACTTTTTTTTCGGATGAAGCCTGGTTCCACCTCTCCTGTTATGTGAATTCTCAGAATACACGCATGTGGAGTAGTGAAATTCCCATTTTTTTGTAGAGTCCACATTGCACCCTTAAAAAATTGATGTTTAGCTGTTTCCCGAAGAAGAATTGATGGTCCTATTTTTTTCAGTTACAGCACGGCGGTATAGAGACAATATTTTAAATCCATTTGTGAAGCAATTACTTGACGACAAACTACGTTTTGGATATTTTCAACAGGACGGTGCAACCGCCCATACAGCCGCCGAAACTATTAACTACTTACGCAATTTTTTCGACGACAGATTGATCAGTTTTCGATCAGACATTGAATTCCCAACTAGATCACCTTGTTTAACGGTTATGAATTACTTCGTTTTTCCTTATTTAAAGAACACTATTTTTAAAACACCAGTTGCAAACAGAACAATTACAAGAAAGGATTATCCAAGAATGTGGTAACATTTCTCGAGAGATGCTGGTCAACACTTTCGAAAATATGAAGAAACGTGTGAATTTATGCTTGGAGCATGGCGGTGGCCAATTTCAGCAATTTATGTAATTATTTTTCTTTTTCTTTCTGTATATTCTTACTTTGTTAATTTTGTAAACAACAAAAAAAAAACTTGTATTTGTCTACTTATTTTATCACTCATAAGTTTGGCATATCATGTCATAATAGGAATTTGACAAAATTTTAACCTAGATTTGGTTAGATATATCGTCCCCATATCATTGTGATCTAAACCAAGCCCTACGTTTTTTAATCCAAGCCCTCTTTGATGCAAATAATTTTTGTTCACATGGTAGCACCAAAATATAATACCTATGTGTTGTGATTAATTAAAGGCTTGCACAGTAATCAGTATCCAGATATTGTCCCCCTACAAGGCCTATTGTTTTACCCTTTTTCTAAATCAAAATAATTCACTTTTTATGTAATTTACATTTGAGTAAACAATAAATAATGTATTATTATTGTTATACATAGAATATTAGTGAGAAATATCTTAAACCCAAACTCGCATAGTCTACTGATATTCAAACGTTTCCTATTGCATATTCTCTATTTCGAAGGCATCCAGCAAGCCGGAGTTTACGAGCCCGCTTTTAGCTCGACGGCGATTTCTTTGATCGGTCCGCTTTACGGCCTTTTTCAAACCCGGCCATTACGTAACGTCTTCCTAACAATTTCTTTTTCCACAGTATCCAGCACCCACGCAGCGACGCGGACTCGAAAAGGAATTCAGAAATACGATCAGAGTTCAAATATACTTCCTTATAAAGATCGTTATCCAAGTGTCAGGTTGTTGATTTTAAAATCCATAATGATGTCTGGAATTTTCAACTTTATGCCATTTCAGCAAGGCTGAAATTTACATATATTATTAAGAATGTCTTGAGACCTTGCTAGGTCATGGAGAAGTTACCAATAAGTGCGGAAAAGATAGCTTCTAGCAGTTAATTTTGAATAAGAAGAAACCGTCTCTACGACTGTTATTAAGTAACGATAACGTGGCAGTTATGTTAGTTCGCACTAGGGTATAAGGAGCACTATACGGCATTTATTGAGTAGTAAACCTATTCAAAAACATTTACTTTTAACAATTTTTTTCCACAGTATCCAGCACCCACGCAGCAACGCGGACTCGAAAAGGAATTCAGAAATACGATCATAGTTCAAATATACTTCCTCATAAAGATCGTTATCCAAGTGTCAGGTTGTTGATTTTAAAATCCATAATGACGTCTGGAATTTTCAACTTCATGCCATTTCAGCAAGGCTGAAATTTACATACATTATTACGAATGTCTTGAGACCTCGCTAGGCCATGGAGAAGTCACCAATAAGTGCGGAAAATATAGCTTCTAGCCGTTAATTTTGGATAAGAAGAAACCTTCTCTACGGCTGTAATTAAGCAACGATAACTTGGCAGTTATGTTAGTTCGCACTAGGGTATAAGGAGCACTCTACGGCGTTTATTGAGTAATAAACCTATTCATTAACATATACTTTTAAGGTAAGATTACAGAAGCTCTGCATCTGACGTATGCAGCTGCAAATAGCAGTTTGCAGATGCAAATGACAAAACTGAAATTCCAGAAAACGTATCTACTTTGCATCTGCAAATCTGCAGAAGTTATAAAATTTGTTAAAAACTAACTTATATTTAGGGGATTTGACGGACGATGGTATTAGTGATCATTTATACTTATTTATAAAATCATAAAGAAGAAAATATAATAAACACAATAAAATACAGTTTTTTAATAATTAAAATAAATCATCTCCGCAAGGATCATCATTCGTCCAACTTAATAATAAGGAGAAGAGTATCTGAAACATCGATAAATCTTTCCCGTTCCCACACATCATTTATAATTTTATTAGTGTGTGTTACATATTTCTTCCATTTTTCCACTGTTACATTTTCTATGGCTTCATTTCACAGACCCGAAACTACGTCATTTGTTATAGGATACATAGAACTTATTTTTGCATCATAATAGCGCTTAAATTCCGACCAAACCATTTCAATAGGATTAAAGTTGCAATGATATGAAGGAAGTCCTAAAACTCGATGTCCATGTTGCAATGCTAGTTCGTCCAACCTATTAAAATAAAATTACGATAAATAAAATAATAAAATAAACAGCGCGCTTTCCAGTTAACTTGTAACGTTTGGGTGGGATATGCTGCTTCACTGTTATCCAGATATGATCCTTCATTGCAAATGGTCTTCGTTCTAAACATGCAATAAGTAATCTTTTTGACCAACTTGTATTTGGAAATTTTTCAAATAGCTCAGAATGATAGGTAGCGTTATTCATGATAATAAGCGAGTGTTCTTCCAAGTTCGGTAACAATTTTTCTTCAAACCATTTCTCAAAGTTTTCACTATTCATCGAATCCTGATAATCACCAGATTTCAGCCAATCATCCAGCATGTAGAATAATATACCGTACACCCTCTGACGATTTTTTTAACTGTATGAAGAGTATCATCTTGCCAACTTCGCCTAAAAGCCCCTTTACTGTATATCCAGGTTTCATCCAGAAAAACAGGTTTTAAGGGAAATTAAGAGTTGCCGTTATTCTTAAATTCTCTTAAAAATTCTACTCGTTTTGGGCTATATGGGGTTTATCTATTAACAAACGCCTGTTTGATACAGTCAGAGCTGTCGGTAATTGAATTAAAATAATTGAAAATCGTGTTCAATTACTTTTAAGTAATTGAATTACTGTAATTAAATTACTTTTTGAAAATAGTATTTGTAATTGATTTTCCAATTATTGTGATAAAGTAATTGTAATTGGTAATGGGTTTTAAGAAATCTGAGGTAATTGAATTACTTAAAAGTAATTCAATTATTTTAAAAAGTAATTGAATTACTCCCAAATAATTCAATTACATAAAAAGTAATTTAATTACTCCCAAATAATTCAATTAGAATAAAGGTAATTGAATTTACCTACTCTCAAATAATTTAATTACATAAAAAGTAATTTAATTACTCCCGAAGAATTCAATTACATTAAAAGTAATTGAATTACTCCAAAATAATACAATTCCTTTAAAAATTTTCATAATTCCTTTACTCTAGAAAGAAAAAATATTGTTTGGTTAAATCGCGGCTAAGGCTAACAGGAGGTTTCCTACGTTTGTTTTATTTCAACAAATAAATCATATTATATAAAAAGGACAGTTGTTATTGTAGGTCAATTTGTTAAAGGTAAGCAGGTACTTATCAAAATTGGGAGATCAAGTTAATCTATAAATTTCGAAATTTTTTAAATTTCTTCCTATAATAAAGTGTGATAGAGTAGGACCTACTGCTATAAAAAAAAATAATGCCTTACCTATACTTACAACCCCGCTTACAACTCTTTTTTTGTAAAATGTTAAAAAGGAAATTCCATTGCTCATATACTAATTCAATTTTAAAAATGTAATTCAATTACCAAACTGTAATTTAATTACCAGAATGTAATTCAATTATCAAAATGTAATTGAATTACCAAAATGTAATTCAATTACTTACCAAAATGTAATTAAATTACTCAGAGTAATTTATTTGCCAAAAAAGTGCCTATAATTTATAGATTCAGAGTAATTCAATTACTTTTAGGGTAGTTCCAAAGTAATTGAATTAGTATAAAAGTAATTGAATTAAACTCAGTAATTCGAATGCGGTAGATCAAAGAATTAATTACTTTTAGTGGATAATTGGTAATTTAAATATTTTTATCATACTGTTAGTAATTGGTAATTGTGATTGATGCCTTTTTCGGAGGGTAATGGGTAATTGTAATTGAATTACTTTTTAAGAGTAATTGCGACAGCTCTGGATACAGTACATTTACACTATTTAAATTTTAATTTTTTTAAACAGTCCGCTAATGGACCAGTGGATATTTCAACACCATCAATGATTTTAAGGTTTAGTTGTATTGAACGTATAACGTGTAACGTATTCGCCTGCGCTATACATCCCGTACGCTCTCTTATTATATATGGTATATTCATGAATTTGTTGAAGTTGTCTACCACGGGATGACAAAATAGCTACATTATTGCGATTCTTAAAACCTACATCCTCTATCCCCTTTGCCTTAGTTCGTTCGATTGTTAAACACGAAACTCCCAAAGCATCAGAAACTCTCTAAAATAGATAGGTACTGATAACAATATTTCTTTCTTCAATAGAATAAGATTTATTAATTTTTTTCTAGTTTCCCAAAACCTTTCGTAATTGAATTTTTTAAATTGATTTTTCACAATTGGCATCAGCATTATTAATCTGTTGTATAATATATAGTTATTAGGGGTAATTAAAAAACGGAAACACTATCGCAGGCCTGAATTATTGAATCGCTAATAAGTGTATCATGTTGAAACCTAAAATGTCAAAGTTGAATCAGTTAAAAAGGATAAAAATGCCTCAAACTGAAGAATAGAAAGCCCCGATTTGAATAGTCGTGATCTCGTGAAAGCCAAGAGATTAAAAAAGCTCGCAATTGTTCTTGAAAGTCGGCAAAATTATACTTAATTGGAAAAATGTGCATGCCATGAAGTCATCGTGACAATGTTCGTGGTATCATTGATGTTTTTTTTTATCTAAGTGTCTACCAAACTTTAAAAATTTTACCTCCAGAATTAATAATAATCAAGTGCAAATATAACTTGTTTATATATTTTATCAAAAATGCTTACACAGTTCACCCATAGACAATTTACCTTTAGATAAACAAACAATAATCACGAATGTGGCAGTTTTATGGCCTCGCGCATGTAAACAAAACTGGGAACTATTAGACATGCGCACTGCAACATTATCGTTTGACGAATGGGAAAATAGACAGGTCCGGGCTTTAAAATTTAAATTCTTGCTCATATGCCACCATAGAGGGTTTATTTTACCCCTATTTGGGCATAATACAATTATACAACGGCTGCAACTAGTACTAGTCATTGTTTATATTACAATCCGAGTCACTAAAAGCACAAACACAATTCACTAACTAAACTACACAAAAACCAGAAATCCATAAATATTAAACACCAGTCCCACAATCCACGATAGCCGATCTATTATACGCACACCACGCCGATTTTGATGATTTTTTCAGGAAACACGTATTTCGATGAGTAGATTACGAATCCGAAAACGAAAGTTGTCGGAAAAGCTTGGTTTCCAAAATATTTCCTTCTTAAGTTACGATTTTTCATGGGTTTGTTTACATCGTGTTTACTTGGGATTTTTATCGTTTTTCAGCCACCTCTCACTACTTTTTAGGTTACACAGGATATATATTAATTTAAATCGTGGGTAAAAGAAGGAAAGTGCGCGTGAATATGCGCATTTTCCTTCTTTTAACCACGATTTTCCACTATGGGAAGCCATCGAAGAAACGAGGTTAGGGTAAGTTTAAGTTTTAGATTTTATGTTGGTAACCATGACTAATATTTTGTGCGAAACTATTTAAATTTAAATTAATCTAGTGGGCGCGATTTTTTCAATTTTTTTCGTTTTTAAATGACGCTACCAACCAATGCGGCTTTATTTTCATTATTAAGTTTGGTTTTTATTAGAATGCTATTCCAAAAAATGAATTTCACTGAATTTTTAGTATTAACTAATGCTTATTTGCCGCTTATTGATTATTTATTGGAGCTCGAAATATTTGTATCTGAAATTCCTAAATAAAAAGACAGACTGAAAAGTAGCGGAAAGCACTTTTAAAAACGAAAAAAATTGAAAAAAGAGCGCCCACTAGATTGATTTAAATATAAATAGTTTCGCACAAAATATTAGTCATGGTTACCAACATAAAATCTAAAACTTAAACTTACCCTAACCTCGTTTCTTCGATGGCTTCCCATAGTGGAAAATCGTGGTTAAAAGAAGGAAAATACTCGTGAAAAAGCGCATTTTCCTTCTTTTAACCACGATTTAAATTAGTATATATACTGTGTAACCTAAAAAGTAGTGAGAGGTGGCTGAAAAACGTAAAAAATCCCAAGTAAACACGATGTAAACAAACCCATGAAAAATCGTAACTTAAGAAGGAAATATCTTGGAAACTAAGCTTTTCCGACAACTTTCGTTTTCGGATTCGTAATCTACGCATCGAAATACGTGTTTCCTGAAAAAATCATCAATATCGGCGTGGTGTGCGTATAATAGATAATCCGATAGCTGAAAACTTTAGAAAACTACAAGGAATCCGCAGAGAAGAGACCTTAAAACGCAACAACAAAAATGGCGGCCGAGCCGGTTCTGGAGAGTATTTTTGAGCGCGTCGATTATTGTCGATAAAGTAGGACGGCCGATAACACGAGGTTTGTGCGCATGCACGAAGGTTCCCCGAATGAAGACAGCTGACCGGCGAGTCATGCGCTCGGACGTATTTTTTCACCCATAAAACGTAACTTTTGTTTGCGCAGGAGATAAGCTGTACGTATCTAAAGGTAAATTGTCTATGAGTTCACCCTGGAAAAATTGTTATGAGCAGTACTGATATTGCAAGAAGCGGATGATTCTTAAATGATGCAAATCTTTACAATTGTATTTTTACCATAAATATTACCACTAAATAATAAATACCACTGTGAATACCAATAATCGGTGTGTACAGGGTGTTTCATTAAGATTGAAGAGCGGCCATATCTCGGAAACTATTGGGCATAGAAATTCAGGAAAAAAAAAATCATAACTAAAGTGGCCATGAGAAAATCCTGGAAATAATTTTTAAGTTCCGCATTTTGCCGCAATTGAAAAGTAAACTTTAACATTTTAGATATCTCCGAAAATTGCACGATAAGGTATATTTTTAATAACACCATTAAAAAGCTTGGACAATTTTGCATAATTTTGGTCCCGTGCTTGTTGGCGTACCGACTTTAGTAAGAGTGGGGGAAGCTGTTGAAAGTGTAATAATTTAAATCGCTGTAACTTATAAACCACTTATCCGATTTTAGCAAACTAAAACTTGTTTGGAAGAGAAATGTATGAACTTTCACCAATCGTATTTAGTTGTCCATAATAGTTCTAAAAAAAAAATGCTAGAAGGCGCAATTTGCAATAACAATACATTTTTTGATTTTACTTCGAAAAAATAAATCATACGGTATAATTATGATACCACAATCGAAAAGTAGATGAAATTTGCTAGAAAAAATATTAAAACCGCAGTTCGATATCTCTGTTCGTTTCAGTGTTATTGCTAAAACAATAATTTTTAATACAAATTGCGCCCTCTAGCAATTTTATTAGAAACTATCTTGTACCATTGGATACGACAATTGAAGGTACTTACCTTTCTCTTCCAAACAAGCTTAAATTTAGTATAATCGGTTAAGTCGCTTAGAAGTTACAGCCATTTTAATGTTTACACTTTCACTTGATAAGAGTGGGAAAGGCTATTGAAAGTGTAAACATTAAAATCGCTGTAACTTCTAAACGACTTATCCGATTTAACTAAATTCAAGCTTGTTTGGAAGTACCTTCAGTTGTCGTATCTAATGGTACACGATAGTTTCTAATAAAATTGCTAGAGGGCGCAATTTGTTTTAAAAATTATTGTTTTAGCAATAACACTCAAACGAACAGAGATATCGAACTGCGGTTTTAATATTTTTTCTAGAAAATTTTATCTACTTTTCGATTATGGTATCATAATTATACCGTATGATTTGAATTTTCGGGATAAAATCAAAAAAACTATTATTATTACAAATTGCGTCCTCTAGCAATTTTATCGAGAACTAGTATGGATAACTAAATACGATTGGTGCATACATTTCTCTTCTAAACAGTCTTTAGTTTGCTAAAATCGGGTAAGTGGTTTATAAGTTACAGCGATTTAAATTATTACACTTTCAACAGCTTCCCCCACTCTTACTAAGGTCGGTACGCCAACAAGCATGGGACCAAAATTATGCAAAATTGTCCAAGCTTTTTAATGGTGTTATTAAAAATATACCTTAGCGTGCAATTTTCGGAGATATCTAAAATGTTCAAATTTACTTTTCAATTGCGCCCCCTTGCGGCAAAATGCGGAACTTAAAAATTATTTCCAGGATTTTCTCATAGCCACTTTAGTTATTAATTTTTTTTTCCTGAATTTCTATGCCCAATAGTTTCCGAGATATGGCCGCTCTTCGACCTTAATGAGACCCTGTATTGTGTAACTGTTTGTTTATTAAAACTGATAAATTAAAATAAATTTAAATTTCTTGGCTAAATGAGCAATGCTCAAAGCTAAAAGACAATAAATAAAACGAAAAAAAAAATGTATAGTACTATAATGTATTTATACGCCTAGGAGTATAAAGTACTTATACTCCTAGTCATATAAATGACATTTAATGTCATTGAGATACGCCACATAAGTTATCACTTATATGACGTTTGAAGAAGATAGTTATTTATGCACCAAGGCAGTAAAGTGATTCTTTATCGGACGAGTCTGAAATGCGAGCGAGTCGAATAACAGGCGAGTCTATAAAGACACTTTACTGACGTGGTGCATACAAAATTTTATCGCCAACCGTTCAGAATTTATAATATAAAAAATTGAGGTATAACTCATCGCAATAAATCGCGAGAAAACTATTATCGAGCTGTCATAGGGAAAGGCGTGACAGTGACAGACGATTTTTGATTAATAAATGTCAGTCATTAATTTGCGGAGGGTAAAAGTATTTATCTGCCGCATTTGCGGCAGGTAAAGTATTTTATTTTACAATAAAATAAAGTGTTCGTTTACTTCCGGAAATCACTCTGATAATAGACAGTTTTCGTTGTATTGGCAAATTCAAACGGTTAACCATAACGAATACGAATACGAAGCCGCTATTTGACAGATCGTAAAAATAGTTTTCGTTCAATTCGCTTAACGTTACGTCGAATTCGACAGTAAACATAACAAATATAACATAACCTATCTTTAATGGTTTGTTTTCATATACGTTTTGTGGTATCTTTTTTGCTTGGTTTTAATTTCCTAGTACCTAAAATTCTAAAACATCATGATAGACGAAAGGTTGCATTTATTGGACTCATCCAGTGATCCGGATGATGCCCTTCTCTTGGAGGTGCTAGATCGCGAGCACAGTTGTATGGAAATTTCAATTTAGAAAACTATAATAATGCTGAATGCAAAGTTTATTTCCGATTTGAAAAAATTATGATGTAGGATGTGTTCTCTAACCCCTCTCAATGATACTTCTTTCCCTGTGGTTTTTACAAAATTGGCTACTACCGAAGCCTATTTACATGCATCGCCATATGGGTTGTTGGCCAATATTTCCTCTAATAAAATGATATCGTCCTCATCAGTGAAACGATTTCTCGATCTTTTGAGGGAATTTATTGTTGAATCCATGACGAAACAAAAAATACTAACCAAAAACTTTAAAAACAGACTTCAACAAAAAATAGGTTATGTTAATTGCATTTGTCAAAAAAATGGTCATTACGCATGCGTTCCGTTTTCGCTATGGCTTTGTCTTCCGTCCGTTAGCTCCCGCTACTTATCCGTAACGATAACGATAAATGACAGCTCAAATGTCAAAGTTGTCAAATAGGGGCTATCGGAATCGCTTTTAAAAGACAACGAAAACTGTCTAATGTACGGCTTTACTGACGGTTGACGATAAAGTAAATTATTTAGTGAAATAATTTTTATTTTACAAGTAAGTGTCATAATATGACATAGAATATCCTTTATAAATAGAGACATGTCAGTCAGTTCGGCACAAAAGTACGTTTATGAATGGAATGATTTGTCTATATTAAATTTGTTCGATTGTTGTTGAATTTAGGAATTACTATTAAGAATCGGCTATATTACCCTTAAAGTAATTTAATTTCATATATTTTCGGGCGCTTTTGACAAGGCATGTATAGGTGATACGAGTAAATTACCCTGAAATTGTCACACTCTCAGTCGAGAGTCTCAAAATCCTATTAAAAGCATTTTGGCATTGACTATCTTTTATTATTTAATTGTATACTATTCAAGGTACTTTTGCAACCTTTAAAATGATGCTTATAAATCAATGTTAAAGTGTTAGATACAGGGTGTCTATAATAAATGGGTAATATGGTAAAATATTCTATGAATAGCGGGAATTAAAAAAACTATTGAGAAAAAATATAGTCTATTTTAAAATTCTTTTAAAATGAAAGTATTGTCATCTATTTTTCCTATCATTCCTTTTATTCTGGGCCCATGGTGTATTTCTTCCCCGTATCTTTTGTAGTGATATTATTAATTAGATTAATCAAATACCTTATATAGTGCGTTCAAAACAGGACGTTACCAGGATCACAACCACCTTGAAAAGAAGCCATGAAGTGACAGCGGGCAACGCCGGCATCAGCTGGGAGTTGCGGATCCACAAGCTATTATTATGACGGGCGGCAACGGGCGAGTTTTTATTCTTTCTGATATTTTTTGTGTTTTTTTGCCTCTGTTGCCACTATATTGATATCGAAAAATGCACAAAAAAGTAATAAATAGTTTGGGATAACAAAAACAACTTACCTAATTAGTAAATATTAGTAATATTGCGTTGAGAAGCTCTTTTTGTTTCACTACGAGTAGATTTATTGGATCGATCAAAAGTAATATTCTATTATACAAATTATTATCTTCTGCGTTTAAATTACAGGATTGACTGTCATCTTCTGAAGTCTCAAAATTTAGTAAGCGTAAAACTTTATTTAAGAAATCTACGCTTGTCTTAAGAAAGTCACTATCTGGGTAACTTCGTTACAATAAGTTTTCAAGCTGAGGCCACCTGCTGAGTTTCATTTCAAAGGGTAAAATCCATTTCAAATCATTGTAAGCCAATTCATTACCAGCCATTGGTCAAATCTAAACTATAAAAAAATATATATAGCACAAACTACAGAACACTGTGTGGGCAACCAATTAGCTCTTGGAATGGCTTTCAGCCATAGAATTTTCCGATTTTCATCTTTTGGGAAGTAAAATACTTATACACTCTCTTCACCTGATTTTAAAACACTTTTATAGTTAGAGTCAGGGGCGGATGGGCCCGCCGGGACACCGGGAGATTTCCCGGTGCGCCGGTCCCTCAGGCGCCGCCCCTCTTTGCGAACTTTTTTCTTTTCTTTTTTAACAATTTGAATTAATTTTGAAAATAATCGAAAAAGCAAAACACCAGTTCCTTTTTTATTTACAGTGTCACCAGTAAAGTCCGCATCATATGGGATTTTTTTTTATTAATACCTTTATTCAAAATTTGACTTTGGCATCAGTTTCTGCTTCAATCGAGATGAAAATTAAGCAAAAAAAAAATAGTAGTCACGTGATTCGCATTATCTGTCAAATTTTAATTTTTTTTTAAAATAATTCAAAAGTCGGGTTATTTCAGAAAATATCGAAAAAAGTTATTAGAAAAAGTTTTTTTAATGCAGTTTCTAGCCCACATGCAAAATTTCAGCTGCATAAGATAATTTTGATTTTTACCCATAATTTGTAAATTGCACCACTTTTGCAAAATAAGACTCAACGCAACCTACATAAAACTTCTTAGTTTTTGACAATGCTTTATTTCAGATACATTTTCTTTAAAGTAGCGCCATATTAAATGTGTTGCAAATTTGGTCGCATGTGATGCAAAGTCCATTTGTTTGTGACCCTGTATAAGGTAACTTCATAAAATAAGTGTTTTTGAAAACGTAGTTTGTGTCTGAAAATAAAAAAATAAAAAATAAAACAAATGGTTTTTAAATTAAATCGTTGAAAATAGATAAACTTTACGTTAAGTTAAACTAAAATTTATTTTCCACTTAATGAACACTTTACTGATGACACTGTGTTCTTTTTTGTCTTAATATTAAGGTGTATTACTTTCAGACACAAATTACGTTTTCAAAAATACTTATTTTATGAAGTTACCTTATACAGGGTCAAAAACAAATTAACTTTGCATCACATGCGACCAAATTTTAATAGCCCAATTTTGATTTTGTAGAAAAACACACATTTAATATGGCGCTACTTTAAAGAAAATTTATCTGTCTGTCAAAACTAAGAAGTTTTATGTTATGTAGGTTGCGTTGAGTCTTATTTTGCAAAAGTGGTGCAATTTACAAAATATAGGTAAAAATCAAAATTATCTTATGCAGCTGAAATTTTGCATGTGGGTTAGAAACTGCATTCAAAAAAACTTTTTCTAATAACTTTTTTTGATATTTTCAGAAATAACCCCACTTTTGAAGTATTTTAAAAAAAAATTAAAATTTGACAGATAATGCCAATCACGTGCCTACTATTTTTTTGCTTAATTTTCATCTCGATCGAACTAACTTGATAACAAAGTCATATTTCGAATAGAGCTATTAATAAAAGAAAATCCCATATGATGCGGACTTTACTGGTGACACGTATGTTATCTTTATGTTAAATATTTTTTATTTAATTTTTATATCAATAATAAATATTTTTTTCACCTAAATGTGTTTTAAATGTAAAAAATTAAGTTTGTTTTTTTATTTATGAGTTATTATAAAAAATATGTCGTAAGTGGATGAAAAAATACATATTTATGTCTTTTAATTTTTTTATTGGATCGACACGACGCGGCGCCGTTTCAATTGACTTCCCGCGCCGGTTCGAGGCGTCCCATCCGCCCCTGGTTAGAGTAACACCTAGGAATACAACACGGGCCTGGCATGTTGATAATAAATAAACAAAAAAAAAAGACGTATCCTACCTACTTACGAACTATCTCTACTAGTGATATTTTTAAACTAATTCAAATATACATTCAAGTTAAGTTAACGCTTCAATATTTAATAAATTAACTGTAGCCACAAAACAATAAATAAGTTTATCCCAAAAAGCTAACTAGAATACAAAAAACACAACTTTTAACTCAAAACAAATAAAATTCTGCCGCCATTATAAGACCCGAAAACAAACCGCCAGGCCGGCCAGGCCGTTGGATTTTTCACTTTATTAATGGTATTACAGCAAATCCGCACCAAATATGTTCACTAGTATTTTGTAGAGGTTCTTAGCAATCATGCCACTTATTCTATTACCTAGATATCAATCGAAAACCGGATAAAAATACAAATTAATACGAAACACCGCAAAGTTAACACCTACCTCGCGCGTAAATTACATACTAACCCATGGCTAACCTCAAAAAACTCACGTGACACATGGATCTTCAAGCAGTGTTGGGGATGTTTCTGCTTCACGGCTCGTTTCAAGGTGGTTGTGCCAGGATGCTGCCTATAAAAGCAGGAGACCTTGAAAATCAGGACGTATCCGGGGAAAACAGGACGGTTGGCGATTCTAACATAAGGTCTTTGACATGACCCGACCTGCTTTATTCTCCTTCTCATATCATAAATCTTATCGAAATAATTTTGCGATATTAAATAATACTAAAACTTCTTATCAAAATCATTAAAAAATATGTGAATGAAAGACCTAGATTTGAAAATTGTATGGATTTATTTCAGCGTTTATTTCAACACTATATCAATTAAAAGTGCGATAAAATTGTTAATTAAGAACATTTTAGTCAATGAAGATGATAAACTTTTTTTTGTTCTATTGTTGCGTACTGCTAATAGGCATCTTTAGCAGGATTCCCGCTGGATAATAATAAAGTTTAAAAAGTTACTCCAATTGCTGAAAAAAGCTACAAAATTGAAAGGGGGTGACCCAAAAAAAAATCTTAAGGACTGCACTGAAACCCGCATTTCATTACTTAAAATTATAACGTAGAAAATGCCCGGATTGTCCGGTAAAGATAGTGTGACGTCACACCGGCGAATCGCGTTTTTTTAATTTTTTTTTAATGAACTTTCATCACATCTTACGTCGAATATAGGGTGAAGTAAGGTATGTTCGTGATAATTATAGTTTTTTCGTTGCAAAGTAATATAAATGGCATGCGGTGGTTGTAATAATTGCCGGGGAACTAAGACCAAACATTTTGCTTTTCAATTTTGTTTCTTTTAGGTTAGGTTCGTAAGCAATCATAAAAATAACATAAACTTGGAATACGGGATAATTTTACTGCATACGAAAAAATATATTTCCTAAAATTGAACAACCCTTGAAAAAAATGCCAGAACATACCTGAGACGCAACAAGTGTCTATCTTGTGATCTTAAACACACAAACAACGCACACTGTTTCCACAATGCATGCTGTAGGTACGCAACGGGGTAAAGGCAGTGATTTGACCATAAACATTTACCCTTAGATAAGCAAACAATATTCACGAACGTGGCAAATTTATAATGTTGCGCATGTAAACAAAACCACACAGGAATAGGCGTGCGCAGTCTAGGGTGGAACGAAAAAACTTTTTTACACCAAGTAGTCTGACATAGTTGTTAAAATATGAGCATTAGTAAACAAAAAAAAGTGTCAAAAGTTGGCTGACAGATTTTAATATTCCGGGGTTCCTCAAAGTCCTTAAAATTTTGGAAATTGCCACGTTTTAAAAAAAAATAACTTCTTTAAAAATAGGAATGAGTAATGTTAATTTAAGAGTTATTGGTTTCTTTTTATTATTCTGAACTTGAAGTTTTGTTCCAATTGGCTGCACTTAAATAGCCTCAAAATGTTAAAATTTCGCTTTAAAATTTAGAAAGTTCCTACAACCTTAAACAGCATAACAAAATGTATGTGATGATTTATGTCACAAAAATCAAAAATTAATAAAAATTGGTTAAGAGACTTAAATATGGCGTCCCTTTGAGGAACCTCAAGATACAAAGACACAAGTTTTATTTTTCGTATACTTGTTTTTAATAGTAATAAGCATATTTTTTTAACTATGACGCAACGCTATTCAATTTTTTTTTATTTTCGTTCATTTTCGTTTCACCCTATAATGCGCACTGCTACATTATCATTTAACGAATGGGAAAAATAGACAAATCCGGGCTTAAGCATCTTGTTGGTGTTGCCTAGGCATTGTATCCGAGTCACTAACGGCACAAACATAATTCACTAAACTACACAAAAACTAGGTTAGAGTGGCAGACCTCTGGCATTGTCCAAACAGTCACACGTAGTCCTATAAGGACCGTTGTGGTACCACACATGTTCCGCGGAACCTATTTGCATCAGCTTCCTGATGGTTAACGCGATCGTAGAAGAATCTTGACAGCTCATTCAAACCAACCACTGATGTTAATAAACTTAGTAAGTCGACCCAGTTGCAGGCTGCTCACTTCCTCCAGATCATTAAAAAATGGTTCGCCCAGGGCATTGAACATCCTCGCGAGGCCGAGGCATTCACACAAGAAGTGTTGAATACTTTCCTCCTCTTATTCATCTCTGCAACTTCTACAGAAGTCGTTAGTTGGTATTTGCATACGTTCAGCGTGTCTACCGAACAGGCAATGTCCGGTGACTACGACAGTGATGTTTCTTATGTCCTTCCGACTGTGTTGTAATAGCGCTGCGGTTCTCCTGTTATCAAGTAGGGGCCACAATTGCCTGGAGATGCTAGAAGTTGTAAGCTCTGTCCCTCTGCTTTGCGCAAGTTGTTTAGCTGTTCGATCTATCTCATCTTTGACTGATCCCAGTGGTCTAGCCACAGTATTCTCTGCTAGTTCGACAGACTTGCTTGCGCCCTCCCTGGCGGGCGCATCAGCAGTCTCGTTGCCATATATGTTGCTGTGTCCAGGAACCCAACACAAGGTGAGTCGATGTTGAGCACCAAGTGTGCAGAGATTGTTGCGACAGCGCGTTACTAATTTTGACTTAGTACTGCTGGAGCAAATTGCCTTTATGGCTGCTTGACTATCTATATAGATAGCTATAGACGCAGGTCCTCTCAAGCCAGGGTGATCCCGCAGGGTGTTGACTGCTTTATCCACTGCGAAAATTTCTGCCTGGAAAATGCTGCAGTAGGTAGGCAGGGAGTCTAAATACAAAAACTAGAAATCCATAAATAATAAACACCCACAAGAAATCATATGTGTGAAGTTAGGAACGTTTATGCAGCAACGAAATTTTTTTTTGGGTACCTACGTGTCAATTCAGCCTGTCGCGTGTGAAAACGAATTTTAATTTCTTTAGTGGCGAAGATTGAAATTCTACCATTTGGATTTATCCTCATTAGTAAACAACCCCATAGGGGTAAATTACCTGCTACATACGAATATCCAAAAACCCGGAGGAAAAAAATACAGAATAAAAACTTCGAAAAGTAGCGTTTGTTAACGAATTTTAATTTTTTTAGTGGCGAAGATTGAAATTCTACCATTTGGATTTATCGTCTTTAAATTACAATAATTACATTAATGTATGCATCTGGTACTCTTATTTTCAGTATTTTCCTGCAGAAATGCGCCAATCCGCGTTTAGATTGAATTTCACCATTGCTGCTTTATCTTCACCTTAGAGTGCCTTTACCTCTCGGGTTGAAGAACCTACGTGGCCGTTCTTCAAAGCGTGAAATGGGTCAAACACGCTGATTTGCCGGCATCGGCAGTGAATTACGACTCCAGAGTGGATCGTCGATGCTTTTTGTTGAATTTTCTTGGGAATTTATTGTTTATATAATATGTATAGTATTTGCAGAATTATACCGTTGACTCTTACTGCCGAAAATATACTACCTAATTAAACCCTATTGTATACGCCTCAACCTCTTCAAAGGGGATTCAATGGGATCAGGGTCGGCTTGAAAATGTACCTACACCACAATGACATGATTTATTTTTATAATCTTAACATAGTATAAAACAAAGTCGCTGTCCCTGTCTGTCCGTCCCTACATATATATGCTTAAATCTTTAAAACTACGCAACGGATTTTGAAGCGGTTTTTTTTTAATAGATAGAGTGATTCAAGAGGAAGGTTTTTATGTATAATTAGCGACCCGCCCCGGCTTTGCACGGGTGCAATTCCAGAAAGTGGCATGCCGGGTACTAATATATCGGGTTTGTTCGGGTTTGTCTTTATACCAGCGGGTTGAAACGCATGCCGGGTACACGCTAGTTTAAAATAAATAGATAAGTATTTTTAGTTTTAGGTAGGTACCTATAATAAATGTAAAATAATGATAACAATTAATGATAATTGAAAATAATATAATTTAAAAGTATAACTATTAGGATAACAAGTACAATCAAAATTAATTAAATTCTAAAAAACTATTGATAATTTATTCAAAATTTAACTCTGTATCACTATCACTATCTTCATCTAAGCCTAAATTTATAATTAAGGGTTGAACATTTGTAATCATACAATTGTAAGAATTTTCCACCTTAAGAACATGCTGTAGGTACACAGTTTTTCCAGCTGTCTGCAGAAATGTTTCTTACTTCGTTTTTAATTAATTCTACTACAGATGCATTTAATGCAGGAGAAATATTATTTCTCCCAATATTGGATTTTAATTGGTGCCATATTAGCTCAATAGGATTGAATATACAATAGTATGGAGGAAGACGCAACACTGTAATTTCTGCTTTTGTATTATTAGAATTGGGAATGATTTTTGCTTGCCGACTACGATAACTAGCATTGTCCATTACAATGATGCTATTTTCAGGTATATTTTTAAGGAGTTTATGTTTAAACCAATCTTCAAAAAGTTGTGCGTCAGTATCTTGATGGTAATCTAAAGAAGAATCTGTTTTTAGCTGAAAGCAACAGACAATTTGGAACAAACCCGTTCTCTGAACCAGCATGTAATATTGTGATTATTTTGCCTTTATTTGATGGTGCCTTGGTTTGACATTTTTTGGAAGAATCATCCCAACCTTTTCTTGGAGTGTCATGGGTATCGAACCATGTTTCTTAACAGCTGTTAAATATTTAGGTCTCCATTCCCGTAAACGTTGAGATTCCATTAATGTTTGTCTTTTATTAATGCTTCGGTATTTAAAACCCATTTTACGCAATATTTTCCTAAGGCTTGAAAGACAACAAGAGATATTTGTTTCGTCTTTAATCAGCCGCTCTTTGAGGGAAATCAAAGTGGGTACAGTTTGTGCCTCATACATTTGGTAAATCTTTGTTCTTAATAAATCCATGTCATTTTCGTCGATGCTTCTAAATGTGCCAGAATCACTCCGATTTTTTCTAGGATTAACAGGTTTAAGTACTAAACTGGTCAACAAAAAGATCGAACCATTCAATTTTTAGACCTATTTTCAAATTGCTGTAACTTTTTTAAAATTAAACATTTTTGAATGTAGTTTCCAAATTTGGAAAGAGCGATTTTTCTACTTTAACCTGTATTTCATTTATTTTTGGTAGAATCAATATTATTATGATACACAGGGCGATTAATGGAGTGCTGCAAAAAAACACAAAATTTTAGTGTGTGCCATTTCAGTGGTGATTTTTTTTGGTCGTTACAATATGAGTTTTTACCAAGGTAGGATCAATATCTCTAGACGTTTTTGCTAGTTTTTGGATTGAGGACCTCTGGCTTTAGATAGGCCAATAAACATCAACTTCTGGTAATCATTGCTTTAAAACGCTATAACTGGAAAACGGATTGATGGATTGCAATAAATTGATAAATATCCAAGGCTAAGTTAATGTCAATTAAACAATGAAGTTACCTATATCAGCAATACGCTATAACGCTATTCCCCAGTACTTCCTTGCAAACTTGGTGAGTAGCATGCCAAGAAGAGTAATGGAAGTTCTAAGGGTTCACGGTGGACCTACTCACTATTAATTTTATTTGTTATTATTTTTTTTTTGTTAAAATTTAATCAATTTTATTTGCTACCATTAATGTTGTTAATATTGTTTATAAGTGAAACATTTAATTTTTTTGACTTTGTTGATTACCCTGTATATTAATAAAATTCTCACCTTTCGTAAAATACGTAGGTCAAAGAACATCTCCATGAAATGGGATTTTTGAATGTGAAAAACTCGTGGAATTCCATCAATCCGTTTTCCAGTTATAGCGTTTTAAAGCAATGATTACCAAAATTTGACGTTTATTGGCCTATCTAAAGCCAGAGGTCCTCAATCCAAAAACTGGCAAAAACGTCTAGAGATATTGATCCTACCTTGGTAAAAACCCATATTGTAACGACCAAAAAAAATCACCACTGAAATGGCACACACTAAAATTTTGTGTTTTTTTGCAGCACTCTATTAATCGCCCTGTGTATCATAATAATATTGATTCTACCACAAATAAATGAAATAAAGGTTAAAGTAGAAAAATCGCTTATTTCAAATTTGGAAACTACATTCAAAAATGTCAATTTTTAAAAAAGTTACAGTAATTTAAAAATAGGTCTAAAAATTGAATGGTACGATCTTTTTGTTGACCAGTTTATGTCTTATAATGTACCGGGTGAACCACTAAGAATGGTCGTCGGCTATATCTCAGAAACTGGAAGTCATAGAGCTTTTAAGTAAAATATGTTTTAGTAAAAGTGCCCAAAAGAAAATGTTGGAAATTATTTTCGAGTTTCTAAACTCACCGCTAGAGGGCGTAAATCCAAAATTTTCCATTTTTTGAAGGGTACACCCTGTATGTTTTTAAATTTTCAAATTCCACATAAAATTATAATTATTTTTTATTAAATGCATTATTAGTCTATACTTCATAGTTTCCGAGATATTGACTCTCGAAAAGTGATATTTTTGAACTTTGACAGCTTATAACTTTCTAACAGTACGTCTTAGAGCAAAACGGCTTACATGACCCTATCTTCAATTTTTATTATCTTCCCAAAAAAATCAACTTCCAGTTAAACCGGAACAACTATATTTCCTGCTTTTGAGTTACATCCGGTTCAACCGGAAGTTGATTTTTTTGGGAAGATAATAAAAATTGAAGATAGGGACATGTAAGCCGTTTTGCTCTAAGACGTACTGTTAGAAAGTTAGAAGCTGTCAAAGTTCAAAAATATCACTTTTCGAGAGTCAATATCTCGGAAACTATGAAGTATAGACTAATAATGCATTTAATAAAAAATAATTATAATTTTATGTGGAATTTGAAAATTTAAAAACATACAGGGTGTACCCTTCAAAAAATGAAAAATTTTGGATTTACGCCCTCTAGCGGTGAGTTTAGAAACTCGAAAATAATTTCCAACATTTTCTTTTGGGCACTTTTACTAAAAAATATTTTACTTAAAAGCTCTAGGACTTCCAGTTTCTGAGATATAGCCGACGACCATTCTTAGTTGTTCACCCGGTACTATACCTTAATAAGGATTATATGATTGAATCCTAGCTAATATGAAATGTGCCTACAGAAAAATACGCGGGCACCTCTAATATCAAATAAAGGTTATAGCTACACTGAGAAAAATGATCTGATACAACAGGTTCGCTAAGACATAGTTTGTATCGATAGCTTATTTTTTACTAACCCATATTAAATAAGTTGCTAGTGTATCAAACCCGCTTTAGTGTTATATCAATTCCAGATTTGCTACAACAGTGTTTTTATTGGTAGTAATGAGTTCCATAAGCAGCACGGTCTTATTGAATGATGAACTACTTTTAATACAGCAATTTTGTTAAGAAATAAATTGTATGTTCTCAATGCGACGTATTCTGTTCCCAGTAACGCGCTTTCTCTACGAGTAAGAAAGCAGAACAGCGTCCCCAAAAACGAATTGTAAACGTTAGAACCTATAATCTATAAGACGTTGGTGGGGGTCCGTAGCGATCGGCAATCGCCGCGCGCCGTAGTATTAGTTTCAACGTATTTGTTGCGCAGGTCACATCGTTGTCCGGAGTCTTCTAGCTGTCCTGTCTCAATTTGAACTTTATTGATCGTACCAATACCTGCTTCAATTAATTTATTTTACCTTTGCATTTAGGTTTTTTTAAACTTTGCATGTCAGATAAAGCAATAGACGATTTTTATTTCGCACAACCCGTCGTAAGTATTAGACTTTAGAATCTATAGACGAATTTTACCATCTCAGAAAACCATATTGCATAATAGATAATCATATGCAATGTTAAATGACAAGAACAATATCACACTAGCAGCTATTTAAATTTTTGAGAACTACAATACTGATTTTCAGTGGTAAGTATATGCTTTAATAACCGTAGCAAGCAAATATTATTATGATTAATGTCAATTTTTATTACAACTGCCAGTCGGAACTAATACAGTATATAAAACCAGATTACATCCCCAATAGAACTTGATAATTACTGTGAGTATTCAGAGCAATAATGGCTATAAACCATTCTATGGTAGCATTAACTCCTATTTCCTATTGGCTAAATTACCGTGATTTATCACTACACAATGGTCTAGCGATTTTCGTTGTCTTACAGTAGGAAAGCGCGTTGCTGTCAGATATAGTAGCCGCGTTCGGCAATTACCTCAGACCGCTTGGATTGATCTAAATCGTTCGTTTATGACATCTAAATGGAGGGGAAATAAATCTCAACAGTTCGGCAATTAAAATCGGAGCGCTCCGAGGATAATCTTTTTGCTCGGAGTATTTTGACCGAGGAAAGCGATTAATCTCAGCTGAATTTGTAAGGTTAAGTTTGATGTTTATATTTAGGTTTAAAATTTTGGTAGTTTGATTGAACAAAGCCTTTATTTTTCTGTGATTTGACTGAAAATAATATGCAGGAAGTGGAACTATATGATGTGGAAGAACAAAAACGCTATACCATGTTTATTTGACCATAAATACACAGAAATATTCTACATGTTCTATATAAGACATCCCAGCAGGTTGACTTGGTTATTCCAAATCGATCAGCGACTGATCTAAATTAAAAATACACATTAGGCAAGGCTAAGGAAGGCATAAACTCTGGTGGGTTTTACCTAAAACTTTCCATATTTGATAAACACCAGATTGCTATCATGGTCTGTTTATCCAATAACATTTCCGGATGGCCAGCACCTAGAGCTATCAATCTTCCCTCTGAAACTGCATTTAATTTATTAAGCAAGTCTTCAAAGGTAGTTGGGGACAATCTAAAGTGCTGTCTGAACTGGTGATGTGCAAATCGGGGTACCGTTTCTTCGGCAAAACCGTCTACCTTTTCCAAAATCTTGACGTCTTCCTCATTATCGTCTTCAAACATTAGTTGATAGCCTCCTTCAATTAAGGCCAATACAACGCTAGGAATACTCATTTTTAGTAACTTTACAAAAAGGGAAAACATGTTAGGTTTCTTAGATCAAAACAAAACAAATATTACATTTTTGGCTTTGACAGAGGTCATCTGTTAGGTACCGTTCGTTTATCACAAAATTCTCCGACCGATCTGAGGTCACGTGACAAAATATCCATCGCATCGCAGATGTAATTGCCGAACGCGGCTAGTATTAAACAATTTTATAAGGAATATGTGAATTCTTATAAGAAATAGAAAGTTCTTTTTCTCGGTGTACCTATAGCCTTCTTCCATTTGCCACGTCACCAACCCTACCTAACTTGCCCTTGAATCATTTCCAGTTGTTACTAAGTTGTTAAACTGTCAATAATAGCCTGTGATCCATCAATCTACTGGGAAAAGTAACTAATTTGGCTAATACCAAAGTCGCTACAAATATATAAAGTATAGACGTAAAAGTAAAATGTGCGATGCACATTCGCGGGCTTTCCCTGCATACACCATCAATAAATAACTCGATGGTACTGGTGCAGTTATATACGTACCATGTACCATCGCCAAGTCGACCGGGCGGCCGTCCTACCATGCCATGAATGCCGCACTAAGTTCACTTGAGATAGGTCTGGGCGATCGTTGACCCAGAGCTAGCCGATTACTTTCTATGGGAATAATTTTCAGAGAATTAGAAGGATTGTTATTTGGTAAAATAGGTAAAACCTACATCCAAAAATGTTATTGGTTTAACACACGGTAGACCAGTGTATGTCCCTCCAGACACGGTTTTCTTTATGCGAAAAACTTGCTTCCTTACCTAAAATATGAAGCATGCAGTATAGACCAGGGTCGATAATTTTTGAAACCAAAAAAAATAATAGTAGGCTGAAGCCCATTGGAAAAGGAAGAGAATATATGAAAGGAAAAATAATTTACGGGCGATCCAAGGTCGGGAAGTGGAAGGGGGTGAGTTTTTAGGGGTAGAAAACGATTTATCTCAATTTCCGGCGAAACTACAAGTCCTATGGAAAAACGTTAAATGGCAAAGCTATAGGTAATAAAAAGATCTACAAATTTTGTATTTACACTTTTTTCACATAACCTCAAAATGTATGTGAAAAATTCAAATAACCAAGTTTTTGGTTTTTTATTTTTATCTTTTACAGGAAAATTTTTTTTTCACGAAATTTGGTGATAACTTACCTTTTTATGTCCCAAACACACTGTAATTTTTTTGATTTAAAATATTTATTTTTTCACCTTATTTTGACTTAATATCGAAAAAGCACTCTAATTTTCAATCGAAAATTCTCACGACAAAATATCTGCTTTTTTAAAAAAGTTGGTGGGCTTTTTGTTCGTTGAAATCTCTACTTTCTGATGGTGTAAAAAAATATACATTACGATGGTAAATGTGATGAAATCCCCTTCAGCAGATAATTTTGATTTTTTACCTATATTTTGTAAATTGCACCACTTCAAAATAAGACTCAACGCAACCTACATAAAACTTCTCAGTTTTGACAATGCTTTATTTCAGATACATTTTCTTTAAAGTAGCGCCATATTAAATGTGTGTTTTTCTACAAAAGCAAAAATGAAATTTGGTCGACACAGTGTCATCAGTAAAGTGTTTATTAAGTGGAAAATAAATTTTAGTTTTAACTTAACGTAAAGTTTATCTATTTTCAACGATTTAATTTAAAACCCTTTTACTTTATTTTTTATTTTTTTAAGGTTCAGACACAAACTACGTTTTCAAAAATACTTATTTTATGAAGTTAGCTTATACAGCGTCAAAAACAAATAAACTGCATCACATGCGACCAAATTTTAATAGCCCAATTTTGATTTTGTAGAAAAACACACATTTAATATTAAATATTAAAGAAAATTTATTTGAAAAAAAGCCTTGTCAAAACTGAGAAGTTTTATGTAGGTTGCGTTGAGTCTTATTTTGCAAAAGTGATGCAATTTACAAAATATGGGTAAAAAATCAAAATTATCTTATGCAGCTAAAATTTTGCATGTGGGCTAGAAACTGCACTAAAAAAACTTTTCTAATAACTTTTTCGATATTTTCAGAAATAACCGCACTTTTGAATTATTTTTTGGAAAAAGTTAAAATTTGACAGATAATGCGAATCACTATTTTTTTGCTTAATTTTCATCTCGATCGAAGCAGAACTTGATGCCAAAGTCACATTTCGAATAAAGCTATTAATAAAAAAAAATCCCATATGATGCGGACTTTACTGGTCACACTGTATATCAGATTTAAATACTTAATTGGGTGTTTAACTATTAATTCTGCAAATTTTATTTAAAAAAAAATAAGCCGCTCGAAGTGTATTCACCTTGTTCGGGTGACTTTTAGCACTTCCATCAATCAAATCTATCGATGCCCATATTTCGGAATGGTTTTAAGGGCCGACACGAGACGGTCGTCTCAACGACAAGCAGGGTTTTCAAGCCCGAAAAAAAATACCGTTTATCAGGCTTTTTATGTGTAGTTTCGGTAATATTTCCAATTAGCGGTTGTGCCAAGAGTCTCTTTTGGCAAGTGAAAGTATCTTAAAATGGCGATTTCACGAATCCTGCGTGCATTAGCTTTTACTTTCTACAAAATCCACTACTTCTTCGCTTTTATTCGTTATTTAATTCCTAATTATTATTACTATACTATTAATACCGTGCACTTGCAACAGAAATCAGTAATATCTTTAAGTTTGCCTTATTTATTTTTTTAATTGCCAATTATCATATAATGCACGTATCCGTATTTTCATATGTAAAAGTTTGTATAATATGCTTAACTTAATTATATAATACATAATTAGCCGACAAAAAACAAAAAAAAATTGGACAAAGTGTGGTAAAAGAAGATAATCTTTCTTAACTTAAAACATTCTAAGTACCCAATGCAAAGCAAAGATCAACCAATCATTTTATTCATAAACGTACTTTTGCACCTAGCCGTCATTTCACTGTTTCTAAAGAACAATTGGTGGTGTCCAATAATGTTGTTTTGTTATAATTAAAGGGTGGATTTTATGCACTTAAATTTATCCAAAATATGCGCATATTAGGGGAAGGTTGCCTATATTGAACCGCTACCTAAATTGGACCACAGTACATTTCTCCGAACTAAACAAGTGCCATATCATCTGGCAACACTGTAACATACTTCCACCCAGAACCTTTGATCGGCAACAAACTCAACTAGTTGGCCGTTCGTGCTTGGCGTGTACAGAGCAAAACGTAATTTACACAATTTTAATGTAATATTTTTAGGATTTTCTTAAGAATTTACCCTAGAACCATAAAACTCTAAGCAAAATCTTTTTTATGGAAGTTATCTAGTAAGTTTTTCTCTTTCTATTTCTCCTATTACCATGCCATATTTGTTTTTTCTTGTTTCTTTCCTGGGTGGTTGTGTAAAATAAGTGGTAGTGGCTTAAATTGGACCATTGGGTGATTGCCAAAATTGAACCGGTCCAATTTAGGCAATTTTTCCAAATTGTGCAAAAATAATTTTTCTCTTTAAATAAGTTAATGTCATGAACTAACAACATTTCAATATTGCTAAAATCTTTTTTCTTTGAGTTAAAAAATGAAATATGACTGGTCCCATATAGGAAACTAATAGGTACTTTTTTTTGTATTAGGATGTTTTCTACCGAAATTTTAATTGTTAATTTGATGTTTTTTTGAAATGTAAGTATAAAACTTCCTATAACAACAATTTTATTTTTTATTTATTTATTTAACACCTAAGCTTCCGATTTAAATCATGTGGTCCAATTTTGGAACCCTCAGGTGCAATTTAGGCAACCGGTTTCCTATATTGAACCACTTGCAGAGGTTTTTTTTATAGCCTGGTATATCATAGATATTTTGAAATAAAATTCTGCAAAAAATCCTGCAGTTGAACAACATACTAAAGCATACTAAGGTATAGCTTTAAGATCGATTTTGCGTTATTATCAGGATCTATGATAAGAAATCTGGAAATTGGTCCAATATGGGCAACCTTCCCCTATATGCCAAACAAAACAAGGTTAATATTGGTAGCATGTGATGCAAAGTTTATTTATTTTTGACCATAAGTAACTTCATAAAATAAGTATTTTTGAAAACGTAGTTTGTGTCTGAAAGTAATACACCTTAATAATAAGACAAAAAAGAACACAGTGTCATCAGTAAATAATTTTAGTTTAACTTAACGTAAAGTTTATCTATTTTCAACGATTTAATTTAAAACCCCTTTATTTTATTTTTATTTTTTACTTTCAGACACAAATTACGTTTTCAAAAATACTTATTTTATGAAGTTACCTTATACAGGGTCAAAAACAAATAAACCTTGCATCACATGCGACCAAATTTTAATAGCCCAATTTAGATTTTGTAGAAAAACACACATTTAATACGGCGCTATTTTAAAGAAAATGTATCTGAAATAAAGCATTGTCATAACTAAGAAGTTTTATGTGGGTTGCGTTGAGTCTTATTTTGCAAAAGTGGTGCAATTTACAAAATATGGATAAAAAATCAAAATTATCTTATGCAGCTGAAATTTTGCATATGAGCTAGAAACTTAATTTAAAAAAACTTTTTCTCATAACTTTTTTCGATATTTTCAAAAATTTTGAATTATTTTTTGCAAAAAATTTTAATTTGACAGATAATGCGAATCACGTGACTACTATTTTTTTGCTTAATTTTTATCTCGATCGAAGCAGAACTTGATGCCAAAGTCAAATTTCGAATAAAGCTATTAATAAAAAAAAATCCCATATGCTGCGGACTTTACTGGTGACACTGTACTGTGGCGTAGTTTTCCAGGGGAATGCTGATGCCCATTTTGGGTCTCTCCCCAAATATACACAAATAAAATAAAAATTGTTTCGTTTCAAAGCCTATTGCGTGGGGTGTCAAAATGAAGACCTATACCTATAGTATAGTGCTTTTGCAATTTTATCTGCCCTGACTAATATTTGCCGGTCTATTATATAACGTGTTTGACTGTCAACCGGCGTCGCGCCGCACAGGACGTCATTTATGTTTAGTACCAATCAGTACGTTTGCATTTATCAAATTTATTACTTTTCAATGGTACCTATTCATCCTATTCTTATAAACTCGGTTTATCGATTGATTTTTTTAATATAAAATATTTTGTTTTAGCCTGATGTACACAAATCGATCTTTCATCTTACATTCAGTTATTCTGTCGCTGTTTAAACTCGGAGATGTTAAAAAATGAAGCCAGGGAAACGATTGCCAGAAAAGTGAGGAAAAAAGGTGTTACCAGGTTAAGCTATTATGTAAGAAATGGAAACCAAAATAAGAGGTAAGTAATGATGCTTTAAACGTACACATCTCAACAACCGTTAATAGGGATGGTCGTAGCTTTTTTTTTTAAAGAGAGGGCGGTTTGGTAGGTGTTGAGATAGCCCAATCCTTGCTCACAGCACCAAAGTTGACGATTTTTTCAGGAATAATGAATTTTGGGACGTAGATTACGAATATGGAAACAGTTTTAGCAGGAAACGCTTAGTTTTTGAGATATTTCTTCTTAAAGTGTTATTTCTCAATGGGACATGTTACAACAGAATTTTCTAATTTTTCCTCTCTTATTGCAAATAAAGCCCTTTCTTTTTGTTTGTACACAATATTATTTAAACTTCTTCCTCGTTTCAATTTCAAAGAAAAGGACACGTTTTACTAGGTTATTCAGTTGAAATATTTATTTTAAAAACAAAGTGTATTAAATTAATTCCTTTATATTTAAGTTATTATTTTATTTATTATTATTTTACGCTCGGAAAAAGAAATAATATGTGGAGTTCCACAAGGATCAATATGAGGTCCGTTATTATTCTTAATTTACATTAATTCCGTTTCCAAATTGAACTTAAAGGGCAATATAAAGCTATTTGCAGATGATACAACAATTATTTATTTTGCTGAAACTCAAACTGTATTTTGATATTAGTAATGATTTAAAGATACTTCTTTCTTGGCTTCAATCAAATAAACTTACGGTAAATTTTACAAAATCTTCTTTTATGTTTATAACTAAAAATAAAATAAATTCCATCATTAATCCCTTAACATTTAATAAAAAAAATATTCAATATTCAAAAACGACAAAATTTTTAGGATTAGTTTTGGACGAAAATTTAAATTGGAAATGTATATTATCAACTTGATATCTCCTTTGGTATCTGTTTTGTATGGAGCTAGATATTTCATTACTTTGAAATACTTAAAAAAATATATATTTTTCAATAATATATTCAAAATTACAATACTTAACTTCTGCATGGGGATCTGCTTGTTTATTAAACTTAAAACCATTACAAAAATTGCAAAATAGAGTTATTAAATGTATACGCAAATTACCACATTTAGAACCAATTGTTAATCTAGACCGAAAGGGTATTTACCTACACGTTCAAAACATTTATAAATTAAAAATATGTATTCTAATTCACTCTATTATTTTAAAAGAAAAAAATCACACATAACACTTCAGGAGAATAAGACATTACATGATCATTGCACCATACTCTGTATAAATTATCAAACTATACCAGTAAAAAGTAATTTCGGAAAAAAATCGCTTTTATATGACGGAATAATAAAATATAACAATCTTCCAAAAAATATGAGAGAAATTAAAAAATTGGCAACTTTTAAAAAACAATTATGGAGATATGTTTTTGTTGCATTTTAGCAAAAAAATTACAATAAGAAAAAACTCCCATTTATGAAATTTTCTTACTGAATGTCCCACGCAGCAGAATTAATTCCCAATAATTTTTTTCTCGGTTTCACTCATGTTTTTGTTGATAGAAAATTATCGGGAATTAATCCTGCTGCTAGGGAGATTAGAAGTGAATATTCTATAGGTCGACTAGCGCTTTACCGATTTTGATTAGCTATATAGATGCGTAAAAAGTACGAATTTGATATACCAGAAACTTCAATCCCAAGAAATATATTGCATAATTACATCATACGTTCATCCGTACCGTTATGCCTTTGGCGCCTTGACGTGGTGGCGACGAACAAACCCGACTATTCTATTTCGCTGGACATTTTTGCCATTTTGTAATTACGGGTGGTTCTTTATCGATAGCGGTACCTACATGGACGCGTTCGCAATTGTCGCCGTAAAGGTAAAGTATTTTTCACAATAAATGGTTGACTCCGTTTAACTACCTGGGACGTTTTGCAAGAGCTCGGCCATAAAAATGCAAATAAACTGTCGGTCAGGGTCGGATTATAATTTGTAGGTAATTATAGCAGATAATATTTATATATCTTGTGCTTGCGATAACATCTTTCACAGATATAACGAATTAAATATCTAAAGTCCTACCCTGTAGTGTATTTGCTTGTTGATTGTGTATAACAATGGGATTGAAACGGTAGTTTTATTGCAGTCAATAAGTCGATACCATTTAGGGTAAAAAATACTTTACCATACCGCTGACGCGATCAATTGCCGCGGATGGCGATAGTGTTCGAGCAACTGTATTGGTTCTAATGCAATAATACACCCTTAACAATATTAAAATCGGAAAGATACGTAAATTGTATTTTGAAACGGGACACTTCTTTAAAACATTTACAGCCCCTCGTACTGTAACCCTCTGAGAAAGGTAGAGGTTTCCCTTCAAATTTTAAATGGAAAGGGGGAAGGGGGTCAAGTGACACATCATTTTAAAGGTCGTTTAACCCAGATATGCCTATTGTCCTTTTAAAAGGACATTTTGTAACGGATTTTTTTAATAGATTTATGGACTAATAAAGCTTTTCAAGAAAAGATGGCGGTACTAACATTATTTAAGAACGTTTAAAATCACATGTCTTATGATCCTACTTGGTGCTATAACGTTTTTTTTAAGTGAATTTGAATATTTTAAAGTTTGTGATTTTTAGAAAATCACGCAGCCTATTGATTTGAAGCTAGTAGGGTAAGTGCTAACTTGCAAAGATTTATTTTTTTTACATGTTTGTTAGGTCAAATGGTTATACCTTTGGGTTGTTATGAAAAACTGAGGTTATGATAAAAAAAACATATGTATTTAGCCCAATAATTTTTAGTGTCCTTTTAAAAGGACAATAGGCATTAGAGTGTATTTTTCTTATTTTTAGGGGTTTGAAGTTAAATGAACTGTATGAAGTCTGAAAGAAGATGACTACCTTTATTACCTTTTGAAATAAATATTGCCATGTTCCGTCCTATAAATTCGGTACAAGATTTGACAGATGAAGATTCCGAAGACAAGGATTATGTAAATATAAACAACTTGGCCGGTTCTCAGCTCTTGGCTCCAGCAGAAATTTTGATCAAAGGTACAGACATTAGTGAAGATGAAAATTTAGCTATCGCAACTGCCGTTGGAACTAATTTGAATGCTCCCAGTGGAGTAAACTTGACAGCAAATAGGGATGAAGAAGATGACATCCCTTTAAGTATTTTTCAAGCAGTAAAGAAAAGCTACATATGGCCTGAGACAGATGTATCCTTACCAGATGTCCAGTGGCCAGCTATATATAAAGGAAAAAGTGGCATTTTCCTATTATTATGTATTGTCTTGACGCTGCTGAACAAAACGCCTGGCAGCTACATAAACACCAAGATGGAAAATGGATCATTTGAATTTTCGAAGGGCAGTAGTGGAGAAGTTGCTGGAAAAATACAAAAATAGTGGGAAAAAACGAGGCAGGCCTAATTCGTTCGAACATTTAGAACCACGAATAGATAACAGAAACCAATACATTGTATCCTAACCAAAACAAACACGTTGTAGAGTTTGCCATAAAAAAGTTCAAAGAAAATGTATAAAATGTGATGTGGCTTTACATGTTGAGTGTTTTGTAACATATCACAATAAATTAGAATAGGTCTTATGCTAACTGTAGATCTTTTTTCTGTAACTAGGGGTTACGTATTTTTTATAATATTAACACTATAACTCAGTTTTTTTACGTTTAGTTATAAAATGTTTTAAAATTATATTTTTTATTTTAGTAGTCCGGTATGCCTATTGTCCTTTTAAAAGGACATTGGTTTTTCAGAAATCGAAAATTCAAATATACTTTTGAATATTTTTTTGGTAATATATAGCCTTGAACTAAACATATTACCTAGTTTTTTTTTTAATTTTCAAAAAAAAAATAATTCAGGCATATCTGGGTTTTAATGGACTTTATACTAAATTTTCAAAGTTTTCAAACTTTCTGCTTTCGCGGAGTATTTTTAATTGTTTTTAGGAAAGGTTTGCTACCCCCTGGGAAGATTTCTATTATTGGGATGTATTATCAATAGGTTCTAAAAATCCCATTGTTTCTGTTCTAATATCAACGAGAGTTGCGAACGCAGCATCCATAACGCAATAATAAGAACTGGTCTACAAATTCTTAAAATAAAAATATTTTACTGCCCGTTACAGCAATTTATGACGTAGCAATTTAAAAAGCAAAATAGAGGATGTCAGGTCACAGTGGCATAGCCAGGTTTTAAGGTAAGAGGGGGGGGGGGTTTAATAAAATAATGTAGAAAATACCTACTAGGGAAACTTTATCAGTTTCCTCCCTATAACAATGAAGCTGAAGACTGGTTTAATAATTTTATTTTTAGCAATACTTACAAACCTCAATAAAGCATAAAATTTTTACTTATAATCTCCCTAGCAGCAGAATTATCGGAAATTAATTCTGCTGCGTGGGAGATACGGTAAGAAAATTTCATAAATTGGAGTTTTTTCTTAGTGTAATTTTTTTGCTAAAATGCTACAAAAACATATTTCCGGCGGCTTTAGTTAATTGTAAGTAATTAGAGTTTTAGAAATGAAGTTCATTTTAGCCGTTAGTAACTCATTTTTTATTACTAAAATGTGAGAAACATTAAATAACAAATTTGTTATCTGAAATCCAATGTCTTTATAGTTTTAAATTCAAATAAAACATTAAAAAACATATTTCCGATGAGTTTAGTTTAATATGACGCACTGTATTTTTACAATAGAAGTTGATTTTACTTGTTAGTAACTAAGGTTTATTACTAAAATTTCAGGAACATTAAAAACATTAATTCGTTTTCAACCATAACATCTGATATTACATGTCTACATAGTTCCAAATGAAACTTAAAAAAACATATTTCCGACGAGTTTTACAAAAGAAGTTGATTTTACTTGTTAGTAGCTAAGGTTTATTACTAAAATTTCAGGAACATTAAAAACATTAAATCGTTTTCAACCATAACATCAACATCTGATATTAGGTACATGTCTACATAGTTTCAAATGAAACTTAAAAAAAAACATATTTCCGATGAGTTTAGTTAAATATGACGCACTATATTTTTACAATAGAAGTTAATTTTAGTTAAGGTTTATTACTAACATTTCAGGAACATTAAAAACGTTAATTCGTTTTCAACCATAACATCTGATATTACATGTCTACATAGTTTCAAATGAAACTTAAAAAAACATATTTCCGATGAGTTTAGTTAAATTTTTGATGTGTCTCTTTTAGCCCCGGTGTTCGATATGTAAAGCAAATTGGTTAGTATCAATAAAAATTATAAGTTAGCAACAAAATGTATTTTGATTATATTTTGAATGATTTTTGCCAATAGATATAAAGCACTTCATTTTTGACAGAAAAATTATTATCACTTATTAATTTCATTAAGTTAATAGGAACTAACAAAATTATCGCGATAATCTCCCGTTGCTATAAGCAACGTAAACAAAAGGGAGCCTTCTAATTGGTTGAAAATAAATTTATGTAGTTTTCAAAAAACTTTTAATTCTTTAGCCAAAAATAAATGGATTGTCCGGGTTTATCTAGTTAGTTCTTAGTGTATCAAATATTTTCTAAAAAAGAAACAGTTAACTTAGAACAGCTTCCTTGAGTGTTTACTATCTAAATTTTTTTATCATTCTGCACCTTTAAAATCATTAAATACAACAAAATAAATAATAACCTGGCCTTACTGTAAGATTGTAAGACTAAGGTCGAATCCATTCCTTGTAAATTGACCGCCAAAATCAATGCCAGTCGGTTTATAATACTACAACGCTAATGCTGATATACGTATTAATATTGTCTTACTATCTTTTAAATCCTTCATAATATTTTTTATTACATTAAAGGATATTTTATTTTACTATGTGATTAAAATTGTTATTTTACGTTATGTTATTTATTATAAACCCAAGAGCGTCCAACTCTTGCTAGTTTTTCCTTTGGAATGTATAGCGACCTGTGGAGCCCACTTTAACGAGCCCTGAGGAAGGACAATACAATTTTCGAAACGTCAGCAAATTAAAGACCTTAGCAAATCGTTGTCTGTCTGCATGACAGTAGTTGTCAGTGTTATAGCCGTTTGAATTTCGTTAACTGCATATCAGAAAAACGGTTTATTTAACAGAAATGCACAAAATAACAATTCTACAGATGATTGGTTATGGAGATAAAACACGGACACAAATGGAAGTTGCTCGCTTATTTCATGAAAAATTTCCAAATTTGCCGCCTATAACTCAAGGGAAAATTAGTAGGTAAAATAGAAAAACAGTTTCGCCAACCCAAAAAAGTAGCTCCCAATGCAATAAGTAATGATACCAAATTAGATATTATGCTTAAGTTTGAGGAAAGTCTACATAATTCAAGTCGAAAAACATCACCAATGTTTGATGTTAGCCATTCATCGATTAGTCGAACATTACAAGAAAATAAAATGAATCCCTATTAAATTATACCTACTCTCTACCCTACATGGAAGACGATTTTGATAGGAGAACGTATTTTTGTGAACACATGATGGCAATATTGGATAACAATATGATCCAATTAGAACAAGTTTTGTTTTCTGATTAGTGCACCTTTCCACTTCACGGTCATGCTAATCGTCAGAATTGCCGCTATTGGTCTAGGGAAAATCCTCACTGGATTAGAGAAGAACATACGCAATATTCTGAAAAGGTTATTGTTTGGGCAGGAATAGTTGGAGATCATATCATATCATATCCCTTCTTTATTAATGGCAATAATTATTTAGCACTGCTCCAAAATAATGTCTTGCCAACTTTGAGAAACTTATATCCTGATCCAGTAAACCCACCACTTCCAGCGAATATGATATGGTTTCAGCAAGATGGAGCACCGCCCCATTACCAAATCAATGTTCGGCAGTTCCTCAACCGAGTATTTCTAAATCGGTGGATAGGGAGGCGTGGATCGATGGAATGGCCAGCACGATCCCCTGACCTGACGCCATTAGACTTCTTCTTGTCAAAAATATCATATACAAAACTAAACCCCTCGATTTAGCTGACTTAAGAAGACGAATAACGCTTGCGATTAGATCGGTCACGCCTGAGATGTTCGGTAACATTAGAAGAAATTTCTATTTGAGATTAGGATGTTGCCAAGACGTTCGCGGCGAGCATTTTCAACATCTTCTACAATAATGTTTTTTTTTTGTTTTTTACATTATCAAGAAATAAACAGTATTACTTGTTAGTTTTTGAGTGTGTTGTTAATTTTTGCAATTGGACGGTGCGTCGAAACGTAAACATATTTTCGGCGAAAACAACGCCGTTCGCTAAATAACGCGTAAAATTCCCATAAATTAAATTCAACGTAAAGTCCGTTAATTTTATATTTTATGGGTTCTTATTAAAGTAAAACACATTTATTGCATTTCTTTGACACTAGCAACAAATAGGAAGTTAAAACTTTAAGGCCACCACTTAGAAACCCGATAACCTTACTTGTGATTGACTCATTGCGTTTTTTACGTGAAGTCATAGTTATTTGTACAGCAAGAGTATCTCATTAGAAAATAATCGAGCCAGCATCAAGATTTCAAAAAACAATACAAGATGCTCAAATAAATAAAAAACTTAATTTTTATTAAGCGAAGATCGATATACAGTTCTGGCAAGACTGAACTTACTTTATTTACTTGGCTTTTAATGTAAATAAATCATGGGTATGTACCTTTAGATAAGCAAACAATAATCTAGAAAGTGTCAAATTTATGACCTAGCGCATGTAAACAAAGCTACAC
This sequence comes from Polydrusus pterygomalis, assembly GCA_963969555.1. NCBI lineage: Eukaryota > Metazoa > Arthropoda > Insecta > Coleoptera > Curculionidae > Polydrusus > Polydrusus pterygomalis. The sequence continues at coordinate 19,031,843 of OZ018383.1, forward strand.
ACGAATAGACATGCGCACTGCAACATTATCATTTGGCGAATGGGAAAATAGACAGGTCCGGGCCTTAAAATTTAAGTTCTTGCTCAAGAAATTGTAAAAATTGAATTCAATTTATTTTTACGTGTAAACATCAGTTAAAATTTGCCCCAAATTCTTGCCAAAAATGGGAATTTCTCCTCAATTTTTGATCAAGTTCGGAAATAAGATAGTAATTTCTTGCATTTTTAGTAGTTGCAAACCTATCAGATCTTGTGGATAGAAAATTGTTTTTAGAGGTTTGTTTCTAAAATTTGTTGAAAAATGATTCGTCGTCGTGTTTTAGTTCAAAAAGGAAGAGAACAAGTCAATTAAACTATAAAACTTATAAAATCGAATGTAAAAAACAAACAAAACTAGCCAAATAACCAAAATTTGGCAAAAACTTGGGTACGTGTAAAACATTTTCAAGCACAATTTCTTGTTCAAGAATTTAAAAAAGTTTTTGCCCGAGAACTTGACCCGTGGCATGCTTTCACCCTAGGATTAATATAAACAAATCTAGGTATTTACTTTTTTCTTTTATATATAATATAAGTATAGAGAAAAGTATTTTAAACTTTTTGAAGCAATATATTGCCCGAAAAATAGGCGTAGGTACCTAATTAGATTACAGGGCTGCAAATAAAATACACCAAAACATGCATCGGGATAATCTGTCTTGGACCTTGGTGTGTGTTTCTCTTTATTTTCATAGCTTGCTTACGTAGCCTAGGTCTAGTTAGATGTGTTTAAATCTTAACATAGTATAAAACAAAGTCGCTATCGCCCGTCCTGTCCCTATATGTGCTTAAATCTTTAAAACTACGCAACGGATTTTGAAGCGGTTTTTTTTAATAGATAGAGTGATTCAAGAGGAAGGTTTTTATGGATAATAAATGCATAATATTATAGAGAAACACTTTTAAACACTGATAAATTAGAGTAGGGAGAACGAACGACCCAACCTAACCGGTCCCAGGCCCGTTCAACGATCGATCCGAAGCACCGAAGCCGGAATAGACGAAGACGGAAGACAGACTATGTTTTAGGCATGGATGTGAATTGTGGATGGACCGGCAAACGGTTGAGTTTGAGGTTTGTTCGCCTTATTATCTCACGTCGTATAATGCCGGGCTGCAACGCAGGCCGGGTACACGCTAGTTCATCATAATAAAATAAAGTTATATATCAAGATACATCACCACTCCATAGTTACTGAAAATACGAAATACCAGGTATTTTACCACTATTTGGGCATAATAAAATCATACAACGGCTGTTACTAGTCATTGTTTATATTCCAATCAGAGTCACTAAAAGCACAAACACAATTCACCAAACTACACAAAAACTAGAAATCCGTAAATATTAAACATCCACAAGAAGCAACAAGGATACACAGAGAAACCTTAACACACAACAACAAAAATGGCACCGAGTCGGTTCTGGAGTGTTTTTGACCTTGTCGCTAAAAAAGGACAGGCCGATAATAAGATGTTTGTGCGCATGTCCGATGCTGCTGGGAAGAAAGGCAGCTGATCGGCGAGTCATGCGCTCGGACGTATTTTTTCACCCATAAAACGTAACTTTTGTTTGCCGAGGAGATAAGCTGTACGTATCTAAAGGTAAATGTCTATGTTTGTTACCGGAAAAAAATATCGAATAGGCGCAAAATATGTTGTCAAAAAAACGACCTCGTGTGTGTATAAACTTTATTCCAAGCATTTTTCCAAAAAAAAAACTGTAGGGGAGAGGGTGGATCATTCGGCTAGTTTGTCTTAAAAATTATTTTATAAAAAATAGGATTGAAATAAAATAAAAATTTGTATACAGGTATGACCGTTGGGCATTTTCCCCTTCAATCGGACTGGGGCTGAAAAATAAGTTATAGAATTTTGAACGTTAAATTAAAAACATCTGTAAAATGGCCGAAGCCTCCACCATCAGAGGTAGAATCGGCTAGTGCTCAAGGAGGATTCGGCCAGGGTTTTAAATTCTTATAACAAGTGGTTATTTCTATTTATTTGGATAGGTACCAAAGATGTTTCTTAACTAACTACAAAGGTATATTCTAGAAAACTACAAATTTAAAAAAGTCTATATTCTTAAGGTAGGTAAAAAAATTATTAAGTTTATCGAACATTCATTTCTTGGAAATTATAATTAAATCGAAAAAGTGATTTTCGCCTTAAGAACTTTTTACTTTATAAAAACTTATAAAAACAAATATAATTTTTTAATTTCTAACTAAGGAAACTAACTAGGAGAAAATCATCGGTGGAAATATTTTTATTTAAATCCATGTCTTGCAGTGACATAAAAGATTCACTACCTACTATCTGAATCATCCATTATTTATATTGAAATATCCGATTCACTTGATGATTCTTTAGCCTGCTTCTTTTCTTTTTCTTTTAAAAACACTTTTCTTTTTACTGTCTTGTTATTCTTCCCCATTTTCCTATTTCTTCGTTCACTCTCAATAGTTTGTTTAGCAATTAGTTCTGGAGTGTCTGTATATATTTTTGACTCACTTTCTCGTTTTCTTTTCTTAATACTTAGTTACTTCGCGTTTAGCTTTTGGAGAAGGTCGAATTAATTCAAGAAAACTGGTGTCACTCAAAACTTTATTTTTCTGTGGGTGTCACTAACTCCAACAGTGCACTTTGATGTTGTTTGATGTTGAGGGTTGTGGATTATCATGTTAAGGTATATCTACAAAATCAAATGATTTAAAAAGAATAATACGACGTGAGGATGATTTCGGCCAGCCGAAATGCACCACCTGATTGGTGGCCGAATCATCACTCTTAGAACCGGTTAGAATAAAGTATTAGTAAAAAAGTTACTCTTGATATTTGCGGTTACGTAACATGGGCAAAATTATCTTCATTCTGATACCTATTATGTACGTTATATGAAATATTTCTAAATATTAAGAACAAAGAAGAGTTTTCCTTGTTTATTAATTGTAATACTTACCTTTTTATTTGAAAAAACACTTGTAAAATTACTACAACTAAAAACACCGGCAAAGTATCGCATTTATATTGTTGAATACTTAGACCAACTGTCAATACGTTGAGAAACCTTGAAATTTTTCGAAAAATTTAAAATATGAAAGTGTTATAGGAGGTGGCCCAATCCTCCCAGGGGCCGAATCCTCCAACCTCTCCCCTACTGGATTTATAAACTCTCTTTTTATCTATCTCTCTCTCAATTTTTCTCGGGACACCATCAATAATAAATACTTAATAATGGTATTAACAGGAGTACGACTCGAAGAAATTACAATAATACGAATCAACTGCGACTTTCTCCGAAATCCAAAGAACCGGCGCGATTCTTTTATTTTGAACGAGCTCGTTGCAATTTTCTTTTCCTTCTGCATTTCGCAGATGACGCCGGCAGAGTTTATTGCCACTAAAAGAAAACAAAAGTGGTAAAAGTCCATGTAATAGTTATGTGGCGTCGCTAAAATTTTTAATCGGAATTGGAAAATGAATGAACGGTTGTTATATTAATGGTCGCTTGTCATGGAGGAGCTCCATGTCAAAAGGTCGGAATAATTGAAATTTTTTACCAGTGCTTTATATTAGGGAAAGGCTGCTTATATTTCAACGCACGCTACGTTTCATGGGGTAGTTTACTAATGGCGATAAATTCAAATGGTAGTATTTCAATCTTCGCCACTAAAAAAATTAAAATTCGTTTAAAAACACTCCATTTCTAAGTTTTTATCCTGTAACTTTTTCCTCCGGGTTCTTGGAAATTCGTATATAGCAGGTAATCTACCCCTTTGGGGTAGTTTACTGATAACGATAAATTCAAAAGGTTGTATTTCAATCTTCGCCACTAAAAAATTAAAATTCGTTTAAAAACACTCCATTTCTAAGTTTTTATCCTGTAACTTTTTCCTCCGGGTTCTTGGAAATTCGTATATAGCAGGTAATCTACCCCTTTGGGGTAGTTTACTGATAACGATAAATTCAAAAGGTTGTATTTCAATCTTCGCCACTAAAAAAATTAAAATTCGTTTACAAACGCTATTTTTCGAAATTTTTATCCTGTAACTTTTTCCACCGGGTTTTTGGAAATTCCTATATAGCAGGTACTCTACCCCATGGGGTGGTTTACTAATGACGATAAATCCAAATGGTAGAATTTCAATCTTCGCCACTAAAAAAATTAAAATTCGTTTACAAACGCTATTTTTCGAAATTTTTATCCTGTAACTTTTTCCACCGGGTTTTTGAAAATTTCTATATAGCAGGTACTCTACCCCTATGGGGTAGTTTACTAATGACGATAAATCCAAATGGTAGAATTTTAATCTTCGCCACTAAAAAAATTAAAATTCCTTTACAAACGCTCCTTTTCGAAGTTATTATACTGTACCTTTTTTCTCCGAGTTTTTGGAAATTCGTATATAGCAGGTACTCTACCCCTATGGGGGTAGTTTACTAAAGACGATAAATCCAAATGATAGAATTTCAATCTACGCCACTAAAAAAATTAAAATTCGTTTACAAACGCTACAGGCGGAATTGACACGTACCCCAAAAAAAATTGGTTGCTGCATAAACGTTTGCTAACTTCACACATATGATTTCTTGTTTTTTTGCTATCGTGGATTGTGGGTGTTTAAAATTTATGGATTTCTAGTTTCTGTGTTATTCAATGAATTGTGTTTGTGCCTTTAGTGAGTCGGATACAATGACTAATAAAAACCATTGTATTATTTTATTATGCCCAAATAGGGGTAAAATACCGGGTATTTCTTATTTTCAGTAAGTATGAAGTAGTAATAGTTCTTAATATGTTATTTTATTTTATAATGATCAACACATCCAACTAGGCCTAGGCCACACAACGAACATGTTTAAGCCCGGACATGTCTATTATCCCCCCATTTGTTAAATGATAATTTTGCAGTGCGCATGCCTATTCCTGTGTGGTTTTGTTTACAGGCGCAAGGTCATAAAGTTGCCCCTTTCGGGATTATTGTTTGTTTATCTGAAGGTAACTGTCTGTGGGACCCACCGCGAAAAAAACTTAGAACTGGTCCAAAATAAGCAACCTTCCCCTATTTCTGACCACTAAATTATTAAATTCGACTGGATCTAACTGGCCTGGACTAAACGTCTATCCCATAGACAATTTATCTTTAGATACGTACAGCTTATCTCCTGCGCAACCAAAAGTTACGTTTTATAGGTGAAAAAATACGTCCGAGCGCATGACTCGCCGGTCAGCTGGCTTCCTTCTGGACACCTTCGTGCATGCGCCCAAACGTCGTGTTATCGGCCTCTGCAGAATCGGCTCGGCCGCCATTTTTGTTGTTGTGTTTTAAGGTTTCTTTGTGGTTTTCTGTCTGTAGTTTTCTTAGCTATCGTGGATTGTGAGTGTTTAATATTTACGGATTTCTAGTTTTTGTGTAGTTTAGTGAATTGTGTCTGATTGTGAGAAAATTAATTCTGCCAAAGTTGCTGGTTGGTTAATTTTGTGGTTAAAATCTGTACATCCCGACATTAAGCTTTTAATAAAGCCAAAACGGTTCAAGCTCTCGGGCAAAAACTTTTCAAATTCTTGAACACGAAATTTTGCTTGAAAATGTTTTACACGTACCCAAGTTTTTGCCAAATTGTAAACAAGTTATATACCAACTAATATTTGACTTGAGGTTAGGTACGCGAAAACACCGTAGATTGGTAATTTTGCTGGTTTTGTTTATTTTTATATTCGATTTTATAAGACTAGTTTAATTCACTTATTCTTGTTCTCTTCCTTTTCGAACTAAAAACACAACGACGAATCATTTTTAAACAAATTTTAGAAACAAATCCTTAAAAACAATTTTCTATCCTCAAAATCTGATGAGGTTTGCAACTACTAAAAATGTGAGAAATCACTACCTTTTTTCCCAACTTGATTGAGAAATTTCAATTTTTTGGCAAGAATTTAAATTTTAAAGCCAGGACCTGTCTATTTTCCCATTTGTCAAATGATAATGTTGCAGTGCGCATGTCTAATAGTGTCTAGCTTTGTTTACATGCGCGAGGCCATAAAACTGCCACTTTCGTGATTATTGTTTGCTTATCTAAAGGTAAATTGTCTATGGTCTACCCCCTATCGTGAATAATATGGCAGTATAATTTTTAACGTAGGTACTATAAATATCATTAGTTTACGAGATCTAAAACATCCTGTATAAATAATATATTTTAAGTGTCTTAGTTTAAATATAAGCCTTGAAAATAGTTTTGTGTAACAACCTTGCACAAACGAATGTTCATATTTTATTTAATTTTTTCTCTAAATGTTTGCGATTAATATTTTCAAAACTTTACCCACGTTATTAAGATACGCTCACATAAAATATTTTTTAACACGGCATATTTTGCGTACACGAATTAAAATAAAATATTTTCGAATTTATTGTCATGAATTTCTGTCGCTAGTTATTCAACATAAAAATAAACTAAGGTTAAACACCTTTAATGTAAAAATAATCTACGTTTATTATTTTCGGGTCATAACATCACATTATAGTCGGAAAACAATAACGTAAACTTTATAAAAATCATTTGCTAAATTTATAACTAAAGGGCGGAATATATGCAAAATGTATATATATGCATATTTTGTCAATTTTATAATAAAATGCATATTATGTTTCATAAATTATTATTTTAAGAGCATATTTTTATGTTTTCGGCTTAATCAAAAGATTTAAAACGTTAAAGGTTTAATGTCCAATTCGGTACTTATTTCAGAGATTTTCGAATCTAAAGAATACAATAATTTATTATATTTACATTTTGGTTATACACATGCAAGGTATTTATTGGGGGTTTCCAGGGTTTGCCAGGTATGTTATTAGGGATTGTTTATTGTCACTTAATAATGCGTTATTATTACCTGCTTAACAAACTGTATTTAAATTAAAATAAATTAATTTCAAATGTAAAAAAAGTGTTTCTAAAAGCACCTCTCTAAGTGTGCAGTTGTATAAGGAGAGATTACCAGGAGTTAGTTTACATCCAGAACCTGTAATTACCCGGTGGGGAACATGTATCAAGGCCGCAATACTCTATGCAGAGCATTTCGAAGCCATAAAAGAACTAATTTTGGATTCAGATGACGATTCGCAGTGTGTTGTGCAAAGTAAAGAGTTGTTAAAAAGTGCAGTGTAGCTGCGAAAGATCTTATTTTTATTAAGGTTAATTTCAGTTTTATACCGGACAGAGAGTAGAAATTTAAGTTTAAGAGACTCGATTAGTATTGTTGAAACTTTTTCCGCTAAATGTAAGAATATTCCCGGTAAAGTAGGAGGTCCAGTAAGGAACAAATCGGATGTAACTGTAAAAAAGAATGAAGGATTTAAATACTTACTGCAGTAAAAAGTATTTATGAGGGTAATGCATCCAACACAGTTGTATCTTGCCCTTATATTTTGTTACCTAAGTTGCAGTATTGTCCGATTACATCAGTAGATGTTGAAAGATGCTTCCCTTTGTATAAATATATTTTTACTAATAGAAGACAATACTTTTGAGTTGAAAATTTTGAAAAATATTTAGCAATAAATGCCTTTTATACAATTTTAGGTTAAAAAATTGTTTACTTTTATTCGTTTTGCATTTTTTAAGAACCCAATGTGTTTCTTTACCTCATTTTACTATAATAAATTAAGAAATATTGCATACCAGTACCAGTATTAGGTAAAACAATGCAAAGAACTGCACATTTTAAAGGCAAACAAGGCATATATATGCGCATATTTTGGCTGAATTTAAGTGCATATAATCCGCCCTTTACTTATAACCTTCGGAAATTATTACAATTAGAACAAACCTAAGCATAGCTAAGCTACGTCTCGATGAATATTTCTTGGAATAAATTTCACGAAATCTTTTTTCATTAGACAGTTTTGTACCTCCTTTCACCACTTTTGGATCAGATATAAAAAAAAATAAATAGGTGTTTCATTAATTGAATTTTAGAGTATAGGCTACGCAAGAAATCCATGTTTCATAATTTATGTTGTAAAGTACTAATTTTCAAGAGAATATGACATAAAATATTTTTCCTATAAAATTCCTTTACCCCCTTTAGGGACCCAAAAAAAAAAAGAAATACGCGTTTTACTAATTGTATATTAGAGTATTTATGCCGAGTTTCTCTAATCTTAAACATTTACACCCCCTTTACCGTCGCCTAGGGGCAACATTTTCGCAAATGCCTAAACAATATTATTTAAAAGAGAAAAGACACTTTAAGTCTTCCATTTAACACAGGGTTTATTCTCTACATGTTTCGAATATATAAACATTTATCCTCAGGATAATAAAAAAAATATTAGGAATACAAAACGTGCAAATAGTCTTAACATGTTTATTTGTCCCAAGTGAAGAATTTGTCTTACCCCCTCCATTTCTAGGGGCAAAATTTCCCAAAACATCAAAACAGGTAATAAAAAACTAAATTAAAAATGTTATAACACGTCAAAAAATGGCAAGCGAGGTGTCATTCTACTCAGAATGTTATGCCGAATCCCAATAAGTAAAAATATACAAGACGTCCCATTTAAAATACCAAAGTCAGGGGCACGTTAGGTCAAACCGGAAGTGCTAACAAATTGAAAATTATGCCAATAAATGCAGACTCATTTCTTATGCATAATCTCAAAATTTCATTTTAATATCTGTAAATACAGAAAAGTTATAGGGGTGAACGTCTTTTGAGAAACACCCGGTATAAAAATCAGGGCTGACGAGAGGGGAGGGTAGACGGGACAAATTACCGGGGCCCGAGGGCCTGGAGGGGCCCGGGCGCGAATCGCGGATTGATACACAACCGAAAAACTTGGTACCTAAAAATTATTTATTAGCATTTATTATACAGGGTGTTCATTTGAAAACTTCCCACCTCGATTTTCCTGCTTTAAAATGAAAATGTGGAAAATCGCTCGGACCCGTCGATTTTTATTTCGAGGAAGACATATTTTGCGTATATTGTCAATCTTCTTACTTTAAGCCCCCTAGGAGGGAAGATCTAAATCTTAAATGGATACCCCTATTTTATGTAATTTTTTTGGATTCTGCATAAGATTCTGAACATTTTTTAATAAAAGCATTATTAGTCTATACTTAACAGTTTCCGAGATATTTACTCTTAAAAAATTACATTTTTGAACTTTGACAGCGTCTAGCTTTCTAACTGTACGTCTTAGAGCAAAACGGCTTACATGTCCCTATCTTCGATTTTTATTATCTTTCCAATAGTGTGAACTTTCGGTTAAACCGGATTTAAGAAATATAGTACTTCCGGTTTGACCGGAAGTTGACACTATTGGAAAGATAATAAAAATCGAAGATAGGGACATGTAAGCCGTTTTGCTCTAAGACGTACAGTTAGAAAGCTAGACACTGTCAAATTTTAAAAATGTAATTTTTCAAGAGTCAATAGCTCGGAAACTGTCAAGTATAGACTAATAATGCTTATATTGCAAAATGTTCAGAATTTTAGGCAGAATCCAAAAAAACTATATAAAATAGGGGTATCCATTTAAGATTTAGATCTTACCCCCCCTCCCTCCTAAGGGCTTGAAGTAACAAGATTAACAATATACGCAAAATATGTCCCCCTCGAAATAAAAATCAACGGGTCCGAGCGATTTTCCACATTTTCATTTTAAAGCAGGAAAATCGAGGTGGGAAGTTTTCAAATGAACACCCTCTGACAATAAATTCAGGGCCCAAAAGGCTGTCCAGTTCCAGGGCCCGTGTCTGCTCTCGGCGGCCCTGATAAGAATCCTAATTGAATTTATTAGAATATACACTATACAGGCTCTGTGATCGACCAACCCAAAATTATATCAAGGTTATGACAATAATATGACCTTTCACAGCCGATATACCCACTAGTATTTTTCCGAACTAGTCGAAAATATCAACGAAAAAAACCTTTCTTTACCACCTTTTCCCCGCTAAAAAAATCCTTCGCCGGATCGAAGGCAGGCCGAGGAACGCGCTTCTCGTTCTCCGTTCGCGTTCAGTTGTTTTAAGTACGCGTTGCGCAAACCAAGCAGAGCCGAGTCGCGGTTGTTACAACTAAAAGACTAACGACCGCGCGTATCGTTTGTTTTTCGCGGGTCGTCGCCGGCTATTGTTTTTTTTTGTTTTGGGGGATTTGTACGCATCGCACGGTGGATGTCCATTAGCGACTCAGAAACGAACCTTTTTTTTGTAAAACTTCCTGAAAATTCTGTGCAACAAATATCGTATTTCGTCGGGTGACAAGCAAAATAGTGATCGGAATGATTAAAACCTAATGTTTATGTGCAAAAAGACAAAGCTCATTAAAACTTTGTATTAGGATCAGGAATTGAATTATTTAGTGTGGTGACTGAGTTGTAACCCGCGTATTAGTGATAGTATATAAAACGGGCGCTTTGGTATAAATCGCTAAAAATCACTGAATCTCAAGTCTGGATATATGGACGGGAGATTTTAATTAAAGTGATCAATTTGCCGAAGAAAGTTAATTTTATTGTGTAACCTAACAACTCAGTTTTATATTGTTAGAGACACTATTGACCATAACAGTATTCAATTAAATTCACAGGACTTAATATGATGACCTGATTTTAGTGAATTTTTAAACAGTTGTGAATTTTAATATACAGTCAAGTAGTGTGGTGTGGACGCCTGGATTGTTTCAGTGACTTACCTCTTTTTGGATAACTTTTTTTTTGGATATTTTTCGTTTTCATATGGCTATTTTACGGTAAGTCTTATAATAATATGTAAAATATAGTTAAAAAAGGCATTTCGATCGCTCGAAAATTGAACAACCAAATTTTAATCCTTCGAATCTAAAGGTGCCATAGTGGAACTTTGAATCCCGCTAATGATTAAAAGTGTTTTTAATTCCTACAAAAGGAATTCATGTTTATATAGTAAACTTTCGTAAATCTCATAATTATTATTGGTGGCTTGGATAAAGTTTCTTACTGATCTTTAAAGATGGTTAAATAGTAAATTTGAGAATTAAAATATCTTGAAAAAACTGAACTTTAATTATTTTAACTAAAGGTATGTCAAAATAAGAAAATTAAAGCAGCGTTTCCTATACCTAGCAACTCAACCTGTTCAATATTTTTAATGGGCCCCTGTTTTGAACTTTTGATAAGAATAAAAAAGTAAAAGTAAAAGCATTTTTTACTACGAACATTTTCTCATGCAAAATGATTATTTGAAAATACAGTGTAGGTATAAATTCAGTAAATCCAGTACAGTACAGAAAAATGCTTGAGTACGGGTAATAACATTTTAAGTTGTCAGTGTTTTTTATAAAAAATATATTGATATTCATACAGTGTGTCCCAAATTAGACATATGACGACAACGATAATTTTTTTAAATGGCACAATGAGAAAAAAGCTATTCCTTATAAGAATTCACATACTCTTATACAAAAACAGTTTAATACTATGTGTGACAGCGACGCGTTTTCCTACTGTAAGACAACGAAAATTGCTAGACCCTTGTGTAGTTAGTGATAATATCACGGTAATTAAGCCAATAGAAAATAGGAGTTATTGCTACCATAGAATGGTTTATAGCCATTATTACTCTGAATACTCACAGTAATTTTCATGTTCTATTGGGGGTGTAATCTGGTTTTATATACTGTATTAGTTCCGACTGGCAGTTGTAATGAAACTTGACATTAATCATAATTATATTTGCTTGCTACGGTTAATAAAGCATTTACTACTAAAAATTAGTACTGTATAGTTCTTAAAAATTTAAATAGCTTCTGGTGTGATATTGTTCTTGTCGCTTAACATTGCATATTATTATCATTATCTGCAGTGGTGCGGTGCACCTAACTAGTATAAATAGTCTTGTAGTTACTTTACTTATTTAGTATTTACCTGAAGACGACTGGAGATACTTACCAGTTGAAACGTTGTGATTTAAAACAAATAAAGACAATGGAAGTCCAAAACTCTTTCATCGATCATTATCATTATCTATTATGCAACATGGTTTACTGAGATGATAAAATTCGTCCATAGATTATAAAGTCCAATACTAATAAAGGGTTGTGCGAAATAAAAATATTCTATTGCTTTTTCTGACACGCAAAGTTTAAAAAAACTTAAATACAAAGTTAAAATAAATGAAGTTAAACAGATATTGGTACGATCAATAAAATTCAAAATCAGACAGGACGGCTAGAAGACTCTGAACAACGATGTGGGCTGCATCTTTCCAAGAGTCCGGTCAAACCGGAAGTACTATATTTCTTACATCCGGTTTAACCGAAAGTTCACACTATTGAAAAGATAATAAAAATCGAAGATAGGGATATGTAAGCCGTTTTGCTCTAAGACGTACAGTTAGAAAGCTAGACGCTGTCAAAGTTCAAAAATGTAATTTTTCAAGAGTCAATATCTCGGAAATTGTTAAGTATAGACTAATAATGCTTTTATTAACAAATGTTCAGAATTTTATGCAGAATCCAAAAAATTTTTATAAAATAGGGGTATCCATTTAAGATTTATATCTTACCCTCCCCCTCCCTCCTAGGGGCTTGAAGTAACAAGATTGACAATATACGCAAAAGATGTCCCCCTCGAAATAAAAATCGACGGGTCCGAGCGATTTTCCACATTTTCATTTTAAAGCAGGAAAATCGAGGTGGGAAGTTTTCAAATGAACACCCTGTATATTTTTGGTATTATTTTGATTGACGAAACTAGGGATCAATGACATTTTTATTGAAAGAAAAATCAAAGAAAGCATCAAAAAAAAAATTCTTTTCAAAAATAATATGGGTACCCTAAAGGTTCTACTGGGCAGTAGCGTGGGCAGGCGATAGCGATAATAATTGAATTGCTCGAGAGAAGCTGCGAGTATCCGCTAGTTAATAATAAAAATGCACACATGTCTATTATTACAACTTTATTCCAATCACAACACATTTTAAATATTACTTTAACAAAATAAAAATGTTTGCTATTAATTTCCGGCCAAATCCCTAAATAAAATAAATAAAATTTAAGAATAAAAATATCCCTATGCGCTGAGTAAATTCTGCCCATCACTGAAGATATAAAAATTTTATATAATATACAGTGTGTCCACGGATAGAGTTTGAAAGAGGAAAAACTTTTTATTAGTAGGTAGGTATAGAGGAAAAAGTAAATATTTATAGAAACGTCTGCTTCTTGTGCTGAAACTACAATTTTAAATATCAGATTTGCGATTACTATACAGAGTTCGTCAAAAACAACATTTTTAGTTTTTTGGATTTCGTTTAAAATAACTTTACGTAAAAACAAACAACTATTGTGGCTTTCTTACTTCGAATATGATTTTATATCTGGCCAAGTAACGATTTTGTCGTAAGAAAACCATTTTTTATTTGCCTACTCTTAAGTATGTTTATTATTGCCTGTCGTATGTATTCAATTCATCCGATCATAAATTATAAAACTTTTATTCAAACGTGGTATACTTCATACGAAGTCAGTTGAGACAACGTAAATATTGGGGGTACGATCAATTTACTGCATCACACACTGAAACCACAATACAAATATAACAAAAATTGTATTGATCGCTCCCTATACAGATGTTCGAAGATAGTCCACGTGGATTTGACAAGTCTGTCATCAAATTTTTTTTAGTTTTTTTGTCTGTCTCAACTAAGATCGTATACACTTTGCCACCGACTTAGCGCATAGTTCAACTCAACATCTGAATTCCCGATAACAGTTTGTTTCCAACTTGCTGTATTGGGATATTTGCAATCACTACTCTTATTTTTTCTTTCAAGAGGTCTAAGTTATTATTGAAATTGGTTTTATACACATGTGGCTTAAGATATCCCCATAAATGAAAGTCGATAATTGTGGGATCGGTACTCCTACATGCCAACTGAATTGGACCATAGGTACCTTCCAATCAATTTGTTTCCAAAGTGATGATTTAGCGAATCATCAAAAGGAATTGAAAAAGAATTTTAACAAAAACTGTTGTTTCTTACGTACCCTGTATAGTAATCGCTAATCTAATAGTTGAAATTTGAGTTTCAGCACAAGCAAAATTCATTTAATAATTCAAGGAACTGAAAAAAAAAGATCCAAAAAATTAAAAATGTGGCTTGTGACGAACCCTGTATAGTAATCGCAAATCTGATATTCGAAATTGTAGTTTCAGCAGAAGCTGACGTTTTTATAAAGAATGACTTTTTCTTCTATTATCTACTAAGTAATAAAAAAGTTTTTCCTCAACTCAAACAAAACCAACAGAAGGATTTTTCCTTTACCAGATAATTACTATAAAAAATTAATTTAATTGTCGGTAATTGCAATAATTACTTTTCTCAAAATGTTCTCTAATTATTCACTAATTAACAAATAATCACACTTTTATTTTCGACCATAAATTTTTCTTTTTTGGTAAAATAAAGAAATTTAATTAAGCCAAAACAATTGGAGTGTGACATACCCGCTTTGGTGAAAACAAAAATTTTTTCGGTTACTTAATTCTTAAGTTTAACCATACGATTTTACTTTCATTTTAAGTTGTCCGTTTTTAAATTTGTCTAGTTTTAACAGCGTCTAACGTTATTCATTTAAGGTTAATAGGATGCCTTAGTCCATAATTATTATTGAATTTACTCTGTTATTATTCTCCTCTAACTGCCATATAGAGTCAATTTTTCCAAAAATAAGGCGTTTCGACAGTTTACAATCACATGTGACATTAACAGCTGATACTGGCTTCTTCCTAAAAGTTCCCAGTTCAGTAGTAGGCCATAACAATAAGCTCACGCGTAAAGTTTCAAGGACTAAATTTTCTTGGTGTTAAATTTATTTTGAAGTCGAACGGTTAGTAGAATAAACCAGTTTAGGTTAATTAACTCTCCTACTTACAATAACAGACATTTCATTTATCATCATTTGCTATTACACATTTAATAGTATTAGTTTATCCATTTTAATTACGGCACAATAGGTTGCCAAACCTTGCGCTCATTATGGACTGATCCAGCTGTGTGTATTAAAAAACACATGGCATTTCGGCGGCTTTGTACTACGCCGCGAACGTAAATTATAATATGGCAACGCAGCATTGAACGCGATACATACGCAGGCGCACCGCTTGATTGGCTCGTAGCTACAATATTTGGGCGGCGAAACTCTTGTGTGTTGTCAGGGTTGTTCATAGCGTTTTCCATTGGTAAGTTTAGTGCATTTCAAATGTATTTATATGTTTTACCAATGAATAACGCCATAACTTTTATTCTATATTCTATCGCACGTTGAGTTCAATGTTTCAATTGTAAATAAAATTAATGCTGTATTTTTGCCAGCCATTATGCTTATAAACCCCGTAGAAGTTTAAAATATGGTGAATGCGGTGGTAAAACAGTTTAGCCCAGTCCTGTCTCTGTCGCCAACATCTTAACGTAAAACAGACCATACTTCAACAGGGTGCTTAAACACGATGCGGCTTGTTCTTAGAGAAGAGATACTTTTACTGGCTCGGCTTACGCAAATTCTTCCGTCGACTACAGTATTATAATCCAAATTAAAAAAATTTAGATACCGTAAGGGTGCAATGACCGCCCAAAAGTGAATCAGTTAAATAAACGACATGTTTTTAATAATTAAAACGATTAAGATATACATAACTAATTTATTTAGCCAATAATATGATCTAGGAAGGGTCAATGAATACTTTTATTGAAATAATCACAATTGACCATTGACCCTTAATTCAAGAGTTTTTTCGACAATAATAATTAGCGAAGTCGTATTTTGTCTTATTATCGCGTACCTAACCTCAAGCCAAATATGTTGGTAACATTTAACAATTTGCCCAAAATCGTGGGTACGCATAAAACAACGTTTTCAAGCATAATTTCTTGATTAAGAATTTGAAAAAGTTGTTTATAGCACAAACACAATTTACTTAACTAAACAATACACAATACAGAAGTATATAAAAACTAGAAATCCGAAATATTAAACACCCACAATACGAAGTTGTTCGGAAGCGTTCCTTGTAGCTAAGCAGATATTTTTACTATGCCTAATAACAAACAATACCAGAAATACACAAAGAAGACGTAACAAGAAAAATGGCGCCGAGCCGGTGCTGGAGTGTCTTTATATGAAGTCGCTACAGAAGGAAAACCTAATAACAACGCGTTGGGCGCCAAGAGATCTGACCGGCGAGCCCTGCATACAAACGTGTTTTTTCAGCCATAAAACTTAACTTTTGTTTACGCACGAGATAAGCTGTACGGATCTAAAGGTAATAAATATAGTTTTAAAAAACTAAAAAACACGCTTTAATAATTAATCAGAATATAGTTTAAAATAATTCTTGAAATTCTTAATATAGGCAGAAAATAATATTAGATAAATATTAGTATTATTGTAAAAAAAGCATGGGGCGCTTTGTGCTATATTTTTCGTATATCGAGCACCCCTCGCTTTTTTCACAATAATACTAATGTTTATCGTTTCATTATTATTTTCTGCCTATATTAAGAATTTCAAGAGTTATTTTAAACTATATTTATTTTCAGCTTTTTAGTCTGATATTAAAGCGTGTTTTTTAGTTTTTTTAAACTATGTATATTTATTTTTCATTTTTAGTTTAAGTTATTGTTAAGAAAAAAATATTTTTTCTGAGTAGGTCGAGCTAGATTAGTAGATTATTGTATTGTCAGCGGTTCTTGATAAGTCTACAAAATTTAAATTAAATCTGACCGTTTAAAGTGGGTACAAATCGGGTTCAAAGAAGTCGGTTACAAACAAACATACATAACAAACCCGATCGTTTATGCCGAATTATAAGAAAAGAACGATATTTGCAAATTCTGGAAAATTCTGACATATTGACAGGTGTCAAATTTTGACAAGAGAATTTTTTACGTATTTTTTCAACTTTCCACCGTCAATATACATACGACTATGGATGACTTGAGGTAGGAGGCCGATCGCAATGCATTGGATTCGGTCCCAAATTAGCATCGGTAATTCAACTTTACGAGTCGCCGTAAGATGGCGCTCGTGTTCGAAGTGGGCTATCAAATAAATGGTTTCTTATGGACGCGATAACTATTTTTATTTAAATCAGTTCTTTAAGAAACAAATAGGGACTTTTATATGAATTTACACTTACTTTGTTATACTTATTAGTAAACTCTTCCTGTATAAAGATCCAACGATGCTTGGTTTTTAAAATACAGGGTATTAAACATTCTAGATACAGAGGGTTTTTTTAAAGTGAGCAACTAAACAACTTATAATCTTATTTTATTATTAGAATATAAATACATAAAAAAACACAAAGTTAGTATTCACTAAAATAGGTTCTAGGGGGTCAACTTCAACTGAAGTAACAGTACTTGTATCTGGTAAAGACATATATTTCATTCGTTTTATGTTGGGCATCTCAGTTTGCTCACAAGGTGGTTTTTGCCTTTTTTAGGATTTGACAAATATGAGTATCAGGGAATATACTTGGTACTGACCCATTCTTTAATTTTGGTTTCCCTCTTTTAATGCTATTTATGGTACCATCAGCCAATTCAATTTCATAAAAGTCTAAAATATCTTCTACCGGAAAGTGTAACGCACAAACAACATCATTAGTGGCGTTTCCTCTCTGAAGAAGATCCTGTCTTACACCCCGACACAAAGCAAACTCTACTTTTATAAATTTTACCATTATTTATTAGAAATAATATGGAAATCAATTACAATACAACGTTATTTATCTTGTCTTGTCTTCAAACTTCAAACTTCAAACGTTATTTGGTTTTTCGAAAAATAAAATGTCAATTGTCAAAGTAAAAGTTAAAAACGACGAAGAAGAAGAAGACAACATCAGCCCACTTGCGAAGCGAGAGCATCTATCGGCCAACTACCGAACTAACCAAAAAACCGGGACAGAAATTGAAAATGCTGCCATTGTCGATCGGCCTCCTACCCTCTAGTTCTCCATACATACGACCTTATAGTTAGTTTCATTAATATCATTTTTTTAAACGATTTGACATATTGACAGCTGTCAAATCTTGACAGGAGAATTATTTGCTTATTTTTCCCGAAGTCTCCGCATCGAATACCTACTATACGACCCCACAATTTGTTTCGTCAAAATCGCTTCTTCGTTTTATACCTGACAGCTGTCAAAATTTGACAGGAGAATTTTTTGCGTATTAGATTATTGTATTGTCAGCGGTTTTTGATAAGTCCACAAAATTTAAATTAAATCTGACCGTTTAAAGTGGGTCAAAATCGGTTTCAAAGAAGTCGGTTACAAACTAACAATCAAACAAACAAACATACATACAGGTGAAGCTAATAAAAGCGTGTTAAAAACACAGCTCACCAACACTATAACGTTAGATACTGAACAAATATCAAAAATTCTGCGTCACTCGTAGTAAAAACAGCCGTACAAGGTTCCCGTCGTGATTTTCCTAAAACACATATATATTTAGTAGGTATATTATTATTGTTACTTAAATGCATCTAATGTTTTACAACATAAGTATCAGTAGATCTAGGGCCATCGGCAGAAATTTGTCATCATTGATGTCTGTTAAAAACGATTTCTGATCGGGACAAAATGTAAACAATTTTTTCCCCTTATCTATTATATGTCTGTGTGGTATAATACTATTATTATCCCCTTCTTCAGTAATATTGATTCGGTAATTTACTTTAACCAATCTATGGCTTGTTGCCATAAGATTCTAACATTAGCTATAGCTGGTGGTCGCATTAGGAAACTAAGTGTGTTGTTTAAAAGTCAATGTACCCTCAGTCTGGATATCTCGACGGACGATTAAATTATAACCTAAACAATAATTTCTATAATAATTTTTAAATCGTTGCGGTGCGAAAACTATCAAAATTGTATGGCTATAGGATCCACTTGCCATTTAGAGAAAGTACTACAAGAACGATTCCATATTTTCGTTTTATATGGCTTTTTACAGCTAGTTTTATTTGCATATTTCTGTGTCATGGTCACCTAAGAAAACTGAAAAGTGGGTAATAAAGATACAAATATTGTTTTTCGGAGACATGGTAAATGGTTTGACGATAAAGAAATATCTAGAATATAACGAAATTTCTGGTTTTAGTTGATAATTTTTTACGCCAAATTGTCAACACTCGTAAGCCTTAAAAACCACAGACACGTTGTATACAATCGGACACACTTTCAAGGTTTCAGATAAGTTGGAAGAAGATTGCTTCAAAAAATGGCAACACTGTAAAGCTCGCTGCTATCCTTGCAGTGCTTTGGCAGGTGGTTTTTTCAGGATCAAAAGCGATCCATATATTTTGCAACTTTTACTTAAAATGGACCATGGGTCCCCTAATATATTACAGGTATGTGTTAAAACCTTAAAAGTAAAATTTTAGTTAAAATTTAAACGTTTTGTCACCAAAACCCATCATTATATTATTTTATATTGATCTTTTTTGTCGTGACTGCTTTATTTATTTTTTTATTTATTCCAATAGAAATCCCAAAAACATTTGTTTATGCGGGATTCTCTACTAATTACAACATCTAAAATATGTAATTGTTAAATATAACTAATTAAAAATACAAGTTTACTCAATAAAACTAAATATTTAAAACTAAAATAATAGTTTTGAAGAAGTAGTCCATACTCAAAGTGGAGTTGAATAATATAGGGAAAAGAAAACCATAAAGTCTTTCTCCACAATTTTAATTCAGTAGCTAATAAGCTAGAATCGACATGTTTCGAGTGTAGAAACACTCATCATCAGGATGTTAAAGTAAAAATTATGAACAGCTGATGTTGTTAGCAAAAGAGAAAATATAATAAAGTTAAGGTGGAACTAATCCATAATGGAGCTTTCAATAGCACGCATAGGGAGTGAGAAAATTTGTTTGCAGTCAAGAGGTGAAAATCTATCAGCACGCTGAAAGGTCCGGGACCAGTAAAAAAGCCACTGTGGGCGGGAAATGAAAGGAAAAACAGGACATATCAGTATAATTCCAATGTCAAATGAAGTGCTTTGTGGAAATCAGTTCAAGTGTGTGTGATAAGAAAAATATAGTTTGATTTGATTAGAAAAATTCATCCGTGTCGAAGAGGTGTGAAATGAAAAAGTCAGATATGAAGGGGGGGAGAAAGAAAAATTGTGTTTTTTTTATATTTTAGTGTTGTTGCTTTCATTTAGCTTGAAGAAAAATGCTGTTGGGGTACTGAGCTTGTTACGGCCCAGTTACCCCAGCAGGAGTCAAAACTGACACATATTGAAGAAATGAAATAAAAGTTATCACATTATCAAAGGAAACTTTTGATATTTTTTATAAAAAAATCAAAAGTTTCCTTTGATAATGTGATAACTTTTAGTTCATTTCTTCAATATGTGTCAGTTTTGACTCCTGCTGGGGTAACTGGGCCGTAACAAGCTCAGTACCCCAACAGCATTTTTCTTCAAGCTAAATGAAAGCAACAACACTAAAATATAAAAAAAACACAATTTTTCTTTCTCCCCCCCTTCATATCTGACTTTTTCTTTCACACCTCTTCGACACGGATGAATTTTTCTAATCAAATCAAACTATATTTTTCTTATCACACACACTTGAACTGATTTCCACAAAGCACTTCATTTGACATTGGAATTATACTGATATGTCCTGTTTTTCCTTTCATTTCCCGCCCACAGTGGCTTTTTTACTGGTCCCGGACCTTTCAGCGTGCTGATAGATTTTCACCTCTTGACTGCAAACAAATTTTCTCACTCCCTATGCGTGCTATTGAAAGCTCCATTATGGATTAGTTCCACCTTAACTTTATTATATTTTCTCTTTTGCTAACAACATCAGCTGTTCATAATTTTTACTTTAACATCCTGATGATGAGTGTTTCTACACTCGAAACATGTCGATTCTAGCTTATTAGCTACTGAATTAAAATTGTGGAGAAAGACTTTATGGTTTTCTTTTCCCTATAAAATAATAGTACTTAAAATGTTAATATTTAATAAAAAAAAAACAGAAATATATGTATAAAATTATTCAATTTTTATTACTTTTAATAAAATAATGAAACTAATAATACCTATCGTTCAGATATAATTTTTAAATAATTTTGAAAAAAATAATTAATCATAAAAGAAGTGCATGTTTAAATATTTTTTTAGTTTAAAATGTAGCTTCCCCTTAAAGTATTTTCTTAACCATCATTTTAAAACGTTTTGTATTTAAAAAAAATTAATTCTTGGTGTATTTCATAGTAAAATTTCATACCTTGATAATAAATGGAGTTCTGACCTGCCCTAGTGTGTATTAAAGGTAAATCAATATTGAAAATAGTTCTAGTTAAATGATCATGTCGTCACGTCTGTAATTGAACTTTATATTTGATTGTTTATTTTTTAAAACAATTTGGTGAACAAAAACAATATTTTGCATTAAGTGAATATCTTTAATTGACATAATATGAAAATTTTTATATAAAAGTTTAGTTGAATATTGTCTATCCAAGCAATATATAGTTTTAATAGCTTTATTTTGTAAAACTTGTAAAGGGTTAAGCGAAGTTTAAAAAGTTGACCCCCATATTAAAGTTAAATATTGTAAATAAGGAATGAAAAAACTGAGTTTTTTTTTTAAATCCCCACTGGTGCAACTATTTTCTGTTTAATATATTCAATATGTTCACTCCAATTAATCATCTATTACCAACCTCAAAAATTTAATTTTATTTCATTCTTTTAAATGCCTGACTTTAAATCACTTCTGTATAAATTGGTTGTCTCTTTCCTATACATAAAAAAGACAATTTTTTAAATTTAAAGTTAATTTATGACTACACATCCATAATCCAATCAGTTTCACGTCATGATTTATAAATTTTGTATAATTTCATATGAATCAGCGATGTATATAAAAGAGTTGTATCATCAGCAAACATAGCAGCTGATATATGGTATAATAGTCAAATAGTAAAATTTTAGTTCTATAGATTGCCCAAAACCCGGATCCGATATCACTTTTCGTTCGCCTGTAATTAAGCCGTTCCGGAACATTTGCCCAACCCTGTATAATAATATGTATATTAAGGTTGAATTATCAACGTCATTCAATCTATTGCCAACCTATAACCTATTTCGCGTTGATTTTTAGAGTTTATTATTTTAATAACTAACATTTAAAGAAAATCAATATCGTCGGTAGTATCGTAGGTACACTGAGAAAATAGCTCCAAATAAACTGTGGTGGCTGGGAAAAGTTTACTTACACCGGCTAATATTTCATTTATTATAGAAATTGAGTTTATTTAAAGCAAGTAAAACAAATTAGCTACAATCGGTTTAATTGGATCTAATAAATTAGTAAACAATGTTTATTTGTTTTTAGTAAACATATAATTTTTAAGTATACTGTACACCTAATTTCAACTTGTGTTCACTTGTTTTGGATAAATTAAGACATGTAAAAAAGTTTACTTTAAATAAGTAAACCAAAATATTCTCCTAAGTAAACTTGGTTGCTTAAATAAAGTATCCAGTTCACTTGTTTCGCCTTTCGTCAACGTTCGGTTCGCTTTTAGCCGCTCCCGCTTCACTTCGGCAGGATGAAACTCGAAACTCGTGGCGTCGCACTCAATTAGGGATGCACAAAATTCGAAATCCATCGATACATCGAAATTCGATATATCGAATTTTGACCCATCGATGTAGCAAAAACATCGACATTAATCCATCGATATTGAAAAAATATCGACTGAAAAACATCGATAAATATCGATATATCGAAATTTTTTTTCGCGATTTGCAATAAAAGAAATAATAAAAGACGTACCTACTTAATATTTTAAAATTAGTGTATGGCTTTACTGTACTGTAAACTATAAATATAACAAAAATAAAACGCTGCTTGTAGCAGAAGATGAGTTACGCGTCTTTATATACTTAATAAAACGTACGTTGTTTAATAATAGGTCTATAAAAATTCTTAACTACTTAACACTTTAAAAACTAATAATGTGTACCTCAAAGTGATTTTTTACATCTGGAACGACCAGGCACGTAGCCAGATTTCTTCTCGGGGGTGGGGGTGGCCCATTAAGACTGCGCCGAAGGCGCAAAAAAGAAAGCGCAAAAAATGTTTAGGTGCCACGCCCTTTTTTGGATCATGGTGCTTGGTTTTCAAGTGGGAAAAATAGAAAACACAACACAAAATCCTCAAGAAAAGCACAAAAATCATCGAAATCAGGGCTCTAATAATATATGGATATTTCGCATAAAATTTAGGGCCCTCCCTCTAGCTACGTGCCTGGAAACGACCTTAGTTCATAAAGCACGGCTTTTATTATTTACAGGTTGGCAGCACCAATACCCGCCGTAATTTCCCTAGTATGTAGCGCCAGTGCCTGAAACAAAGAAATTAAGATGGCGCTAGAAAGAAGCAACACTTAAAATAGTTAAAATAAAATATATTTTTCATATCTATAAAAAAATCTATAAAAAATACTAAATGATCCCAATTTTTTGGTTTAATAACTTTGAAAACGATGTATTTTAAGAAACATCGATACTTCGATATATCGATCTAACCTCCATCGATGTCATGAACCATCGAGTCAAAATCCATCGATGTAAAAACATCGATATTTTGCTCCGATATATCGATGTTTTCGATATATCGAAAACCATCGTGCATCCCTACACTCAATACGATTTATCATTTTCTTTTCGTCCTAGGCAAAGTCACTCGGCAAAGTCGGCCGGATTATTGCTTGGTGCTCTGTTGCTGTGATATTTGTGTTGCCGTATTAGACATCGCGGTGTACTATAATATTATGGAGTGTTCTAATATGGAGTATTTGTTAATAAATTGGAATTTAGAAGATCATATTTCTTCTTTTAAGGGTACCTATCCCTTTCACTAATTCTAACTAAACAATTTGTCTATTTTAAATAAATGGTTTATTGGTTAAAGGTACATAATTTAATAAATGGGTTACTTATTTCAAGTAAACAGTTCGTTTAGATCAGATAACGAATTTCTAAGCACAACTGTTTATTTGTGTTTACTAGTTTTAGGTAAACTATTTCAGCATTTTCCATTTATTTAGGCCAAGTGAACCCTTCACTAGTCACTATATGTAGTGAACTTTTTAATTAAAGTAAGTGTATTTTCAACTAGATCTAATAAACTTTTTTCTCAGTGTAGTATCTGATATATTACAAAAATATCAATTTATTTCATTGCTAATTTTGGGAGAATTGTATAGTAAAAAAACAATGAGTGACAATGACATAATAATGTTAAAAAAAATGTTACCCGATATTTTTCGCTATACAATTCTCCCAAAATAAGTTATGAAATTCCTTGATATTTATTAAATATGTCAATTATTACCTATAGAATATCAAGTCGATACTGATTTTCTTAAAATTTTGTATAAAAGCTAGATAACATAAATAAATCTAAGCGAAATAGGTTATAGGTTGGCAAGCATGTTGATGCTCCCACCTTAAGTATATTTTGTATTGTCGATAACGAACGTGGCAATTTTTCAAAATATTGATATAAAACATATTATAGGAAAGAAAAAAGAAACTAATTTAGCTGCACATTTTTTCTTTTTTTGAATTCACTTTAACATTAATTTACATGCATGTATTATCCTTTTTAATGTAAAGTTTATCATTGGAAATGTTCTCGCCTATAGCGCATTCTCTGTCAAACTTTGGGCGTGGTCGCAAAGTTTTTTCGCCTGCGGCGCTTTTTAACTTCATTTATATGATAATGACCCCCCCCCCCCCCAAAGCAAAATTCTGAATCCTCGCCTGGTCGTATCTCTAACTGCTCTCGAGATCCCCATATACGTATCCGAATTTGTAGCACTCCGTATAATGCGTAGGTATATTACATCGTACAATACTTTTCACCTCCCTAAATCAACGCACCTCAACCTCATAATTTTACAGCGTGAAACTATATGCGACATTAAAATATCATTACACTAAAATAAATAAAGATTTAATGAAAATGTGAAACAGCATAACATAAACCGTTCGCGAAATCCTTCAAAAGCTCACAGTTAACTACTTAATAAATCGTTAGTTATAGGTTACGGAAAATAAATTGGAGGGTCTGTCGTATTTTAAAATCTACTTCAGTTGAAGTTCGTAAACTATTTTTGATTGTAAGGACAAACTATGTAATGCACGGCGAGGTCTTAATATATTTAATAGCAAACTAATAGAACGCACAAATCTTGTTAGTCGACAGCCTTGAAATGTTTATGGTGCGTGGTGCATCAGGGTTCCGTATTTATACGGGCTGTCGCAACTTTATGTTTATACACTCCTGTGCAAAAAAAACGGGCATCATAAAATTTGGATTAAATTTAGGGATTTATAACTGTTTTCAATCATCAAGATCATTTTGCATTTGGGTGACAACAAATAATGCACGTATTGATATGAACCAAAAACCAAAATGTAAAAATATTTACGGCTTAATGGAAACTCATATTTTAAAGTAATTTTGCTTCTTAATTATTCCACACAACTTTTCGATTATCCTTGTATAATATGTCAAAAAACTCATTTCTCTTAAAATTTGCATGGGCATGTTAAAACTAATAAATGTATATAGAGCTCTCTAAAAAATCACTTAAATCGGAGTAAACATAAAAAAGTTATAATGCCCTGAACTTAATCAACATTTTATGATGTCCGTTTTTTTGCACCGGAGTGTAGATTTAAAACCATTTGCAGTAGTAAAAAAAGTAGAATTTTCTAACTTCTCGCCGTATTGTGGCCATGTGCTTTGTCACTCATGGCACCCTGTTCAAGTCTGGCCTATTTCACGATAAGAGGTTGGCTAAAGAAACGGGGCCGGACTAGGTTCTTTTACTCTCGCCTCCACCATATTTTATACTTATTAAGGTGGTTTAAAAACTGTTTAGTATTAGCAACTCTAAATTTGGGATGCACAAAGGTTTTTCATAATAATTAACTAACTAGAATTTGTGACATAAGAGACATGTATTATCGTAGTGACTAAAAATGTAAAAGTCTCAAAAACAAAATTCCAGGTCCGTTTTTAAAAAATAGAGAAGATTAGGTACCCATATTATTATTTTTTAAACAGAAATTTATTTGGCGCTTTCTTAAATTATTTCTTATTTTAAATTGTAAGATTTGCTGTAAAATTCCTTTCTTTTTTGGTTAGAGAAGCATATTTTTTAAACACAATAATTATCAGGACCGTATTGCAAAAGGACTAAGTTACTGATGATGGATTCTCGGTTCAATGGTGATATCTAAAAACCGAAACGCCCGCTTATAAATTTTCTAATATGTTTATAAATAATGTCACAAAGAAACAAAAATGGAAAATGCCGTTTTCGCTTTTTTTCAGATACATATCTCCGGAAGGAGTCAGAATTTTCTCCATTTCTCACCAGTATTAACTTAAGCTCGAAATCATTTACCTTGGCCCCAATTTAACATTTGCTGTATCTTTTATAGTTTCCGAGATCCCAATGTTGAGCATCGCATTTGGGACACCCTGTACAGGTGAAGGAAAACGTATTGTGGGTTAAAGGACAAAAAAAAAATCACTACCAAAATAAATATTAACAACATTATTTAATAAATTAAAATTGTAGTAAATTACTTATATAAATAATATAACACTATTATAATAATAGTCTACGCAAATTATAAAAAAATCAGCAATACCAGAAATGTTTGCTGTATGCTGTTTAGGTATACCTAGGTCAGTGGTTTTATGTTTTATTTACCAACTGAAGCTGGGTGCTTCCGAAAAAGCCAGATTTTGTTATGTGGAATGGTTCGAAGATTGTATTATTCCTGTGATAAAAAATAATTTTAAATTATGGATAGAAGCTTTTAGCACTAAAAATGTAAAAAAAACATTTTTTTTTTAATTGTAAGTAAAATAATTTTTTTAGTATTGGCAGTAACAATCAGAGTGATATTCATCGACTACTTAAGGAGTTACCTGCAAATCAAAACGATGGTGATTTTTTAAAATCCTTCCAGCTGCTTTTTTTTTCGTCTCCTGACGGTACACAAATCAAAACAACATGTTCCCCTCTCAATAACATTTGTTCTACATGTCTTCTGCATTCCTCCGTGTTTTTACTAATTTTTTTAGTTTCTATTGGTGGCAATTTCACGTGGTTTCTGGAATTATTGTCCATAGTTGTTTTTTTGAGCTCATCATCTAAAACTGAATGAAAATCCTGTTTTTATAAGAACGCCAAAGGGCCAAGAACTTTATAGTTTTTTACACCTGAAAATTTAGACCATTTATTTGGGAAGGACAAAAGCAAAATTGTGAAAACTAAAGACACAGTAAAATCATAAAAAAGTCTAAATAAAGTAATCATTAGTCAGTAATCAAATAGTCAATCATGTATAAAACACCTATAAATGGCTTGAATGCAGTGGTAACTTCCGGAACCTTGCAATTATTAAAAAAATATAATTAGTATCTAATTTTGGGAGAGCTGTTCAGGGAGGCATTGACAAATAGTATGTCGGTGTTTTTTTTTAAATAAGAGCACAGAAACTTTTAAAAAAGCAGTTTTTTGAAACCACTAAAAATGACACAATTTACGTTAAAATCCTTGAAAGTAAACACGTCGATTTTCAGAACTGAAGTAAAAACAACAATTTTTACCGGTAACACGATATTTTCTAGACTATCTAGATGTCATCTCTCTTAAGAATTCAAGAGAATATGTGTCTATTTTAACAGGAAAGGTTCCGTAATTGCACAAAGCACGAAAGTAAACAAAACTATGACCGGCTGACTATCATCTGTCTTGCTCTAACAGTTCCAGAATATATCTGTCTTTCTTCTTCGTATGCCAAAAGCATAAAAATAACTACTCTGATCAACACAGCACTGCAGTGCGCATGCGAATCGTCAACAGTTCGACAAATTGAATTGACGATAGAAAATGGCGTCGTTAATCCCACCTTAAGACAGGAGCAAAAATACCTTGCAAACGATTGGTATCATTATAAAAAAATTAACCTTCCCTATGAGTACATACAGTAGATATTATAACGAAATACGAACTGGCGAACTAAAAAATCTAGTTTCAATGGTTACATAACCTGCAATAAATGTTAAACAACTTTCGCGATTAGGGGAAAATCGAGGGGAAATAACAGACGAAATTGTCGTTCCGAATCCCCACCCATCAATCTTAAATATTATAGATTTCTTTATTATGCACCTAGAATAATAGAAACTCTTAGAAATAGTCGAATACCTAATAATACAGCATGTTTCTTGACTTTAATTGACCTCCGCCATACCTCATCGACCTCCTCGAGGATAAGGTTGAAGTGTTTGTCAAATGCCAACAGCAGTGCAGTACAACTACCTCGCACTCCTTTATCGTTACGTGTTATTATCTAAAACAACAAAAAGTTTTAAATTATAACAATCAAATCAATAATTCGTAAACTTAAATAGATAGTTGATAAATGTTAAAACGATGCAAAAAATTTAATTATTAATTCGATAGTATCACACATAACCTAAAAGGGTGGCCATTCGGGCGTTCGCATTGGCGTGCCCTCTTTTTTTAATTCCATCTAATTGTGGTAAGAAAAGGAAAAATAAACGTTATATGTACTTTTTTATACAGTAAAATTATTAAAAATTATATAAATACGGCTCTGATATCTATGACCTATGATAAAAAATGACGTCATAAAAAAATACTACATACAGATTTTTATTATTACCATTACCATGTGAGTATTATAAACGCAACCTTCTGCCGCGATTTACAAAAGTGTTTCCAAAGTTAAAATCTGGCAGTTCTTGCACAGTGTTGCCAACACTTAAATTACACGCGACCAAACTAATTGTACTTATATTACCTCATAAATACGCATGCGTTTCAGGAACCGAAGTCAAACGAACGGATACGATGCCCTTCGCGGTTCGCGTCGTTGCCTTTGAATTTGAACCATGTTTTTAGGGTTGCATATTTATAAAAATATAGTATTTTAGAATATTAAAAGTAAGATAGACGATAGACCCTTTTTGAATATTCAAGGCACAAAGCGAAACGCTGGTTGCCTGCACGCGGCGGAACAGAATGCACGCAAGTGCAAAAATAGGTCAGTGTTTATCTGTGTTTTTTGGAAAAAAATGTGTGTAATATGTTTTAAATATAGTGTAAATTATTATGCTGTTTCAACTCGATAATTAATAAACTGGGACGATTTCTGATTTTTTTTTCCATAAACCATGCTGGAAATTTAAGTTTTTATTGCTCGTTGTAATATTCGTTTCGTATTTGTGTGTGTAATAACCTGACAGCAAAAAAGAATGTCGGTGTTATAATATTGTAGTTTGCGATAATATTATTGTCTGTATGTAAATAGTGAAAATAAAGCTGGATTGTTTTGATTGACAACGGCATTGTTTTAAAATAATCATTCCGAGTACAAAACTGGTTGTATTCCAGGGTGCAAATCAAATTAGCATAGCTCCTTAAAACAAGGTGAGAAACTTTATCTACCTTAAAATTTCCGGCCAGTTATGATTTATAGAAAAAAAAATGATTAAATGCAACTCCCAGAGATAACTGGACACCATTAAAATAGTATACAGTGTGACCAGTAAAGTCCGCATCATATGGGATTTTTCTTTATTAATTGCTTTATTCGAAATTTGACTTTGGCATCTAGTTCTGCTTCAATCGAGATGAAAATTAATCAAAAAAAATAGTAGTCACGTGATTCGCATTATCTGTCAAATTTTAATTTTTTTCTGAAAGTATCGAAAAAGTTATTAGAAAAAGTTTTTTTAAATGCAGTTTCTAGCCCACAAGCAAAATGTCAGCTGCACAAGATAATTTTGATTTTTTACCCATATTTTGTAAATTGCACCACTTTTGCAAAATAAAGACTCAACGCAATCTACTTCTTAGTTTTGACAACGCTTTATTTCAGATACATTGTCTTTAAAGTAACACCATATCAAATGTGTGTTTTTTTAGTAAATCAAAATTGGGCTATTAAAATTTGGTCGCATGTGATGCAAAGTTAATTTGTTTTTGACACTGTATAAGGTAACTTAGGTAACTTCATAAAATAAGTATTTTTGAAAACGTAGTTTGTGTCTGAAAGTAATACACCTTAATATTAAGACAAAAAAGAACACAGTGTCATCAGTAAAATGTTCATTAATTGGAAAGAAAAATTTTAGTGGTGGGTAAAAATTCAAAATTATCTTATGCAGCTGAAATTTTGCATGAAACTGCATTAAAAAAAACTTTTTCTAATAACTTTTTTCGATATTTTCAGAAATAACCCCACTTTTGAATTATTTTTTGGAAAGAATTAAAATTTGACAGATAATGCGAATCACGTGACTACTATTTTTTGCTTAATTTTCATCTCGATCGAAGCAGAACTTGATGCCAATGATGTATTGTTTTTCGGCAATGTGTCCCGATTTTTCCCTGGCCATCCAGTCGTCTTAACTCCTAATAGGTATTTTTTTAAAAAGCATTTCCACTTATTTCAATTTAAGTACCTACTAGCGTTTATTAAATTAGTACATTCATTATTTTATCTTGAATACTGTAAAACATGTTGAAACTAATAAAAAATAAAACCTCTAGCAACATTCGACATTATCATAATTATTACTGGTGGTTTCACCGAGGTATGTATCAGAGCCGTATTTAATTTTTAAAAGTTTTTCTCAGTTTTTCTTAATATCTTTTAATTGGTTTGTAAGAAAATTTTGTGTGCAAGTCCATCATACAAGGACCTTCAAAAAAGTCTAATACAATTTTGATGTAAAATGAATAGGGGAACCAATATTTGGAATTGCCCATGGCCAGTCTGGCAGTCCACCACCCGGCCAACGTTACGACTCAGGCCAAGTATTATCGTACGGACCAAAAATCGAAAAAAAGACATCCACACATTCATATTTCGGCGATCGCAATCTCCGACAAGGTAGTGCACTGGGTTAACCGACGAAGAAGTACTTTCGCGGTAGACCTTGGTCCGGCGAGGTCTCCAACGAGGTCACCGCACAAGGTCTTCACACCTAAGACCATGGCGGTCCTAACCTTGCCCACAGAATATTTTTGATGAAATGTTTTTTATAATTACCAAAGGCGCGTGTTGATTTATAATAAATTGGCGGTTCGAATGGAACGCCGTAGAAAAAATGCAGGAATAGTTTTTGACGTTTTTCCTGAAGGTTGTTGTTAATAATAACAAATGATTGTAAGACAAAGCTATTATAATATGCATAATATATCACGTATAATGACTAATAATCATATAGGCCCATATTCACAGGCCTATAAAAAAAAGTACCTATTTTAGTATGGGTAATCCCTAAGACCTATATTATTAAAATACCTATCATCTCTAGGAAAGGCTTATAGACATTTACCTTTAATAGTCAACTCCACTTTAAGCATGGACTATTTCTTCAAATTAAAAAAATTTTGATGACAGACTTGTCAAGTCCACGTGGACTATCTTCGAACATCTTTATAAGGAGCGAGCAATACAAATTTTGTTACATTTGTATTATAGTTTCAATGTGTGATGCAGGAAATTGATCGTACCCCCAATATTTACGTTGTCTCAACTGACTTCGTATATATGAGCACAAACCTCGCTTGTTATCGGCCTGTCCTTCTTTAGCGACGTGCTCAAAATACACTCCAGAACCGGTTCGGCGCCATTTTTGTTGTTGTGTTTTAGTTTTCTCTGTGGATTCCTTGTTGTTTATTGTGGGCGTTTACTAATTACGGATTTCTAGTTTTTGTGTAGTTAAGTGAATTGTTTTTGTGCTTTTAGTGACTCGGATTGGAATATAAACAATGACTAGTAACAGCCGTTGCATGATTTTATTATGCCCAAATGGGGGTAAAATACCCTGTATGTCGTATTCTGAGTAAGTATGGAGTAGTGTTGTATCTTGATATATACCTTTATTTTATTATGATCAATTTAAACACATCCAAGTAGGTCTAGGCTACACAAACAAAATAAAGAGAAACACACCAATACAGATTATCCTGATGCATGTTTTGGTATATTTTATTTGCAGCCCCGCAATCTAATTAGGTACGCCTATTTTTCGGGCAATATATTGCTTTAAAAAGTTTAAAATACACTTTTCTCTATACTTATTTTATATAAAAAATAAATACCTAGGTATGTTTATATTAATCCAAGGGTGAAAGTATTCCACAGGTCAAGTTCTCGGGCAAAAACTTTTTCAAATTCTTGAACAAGAAATTGTGCTTGAAAATATTTTACACGTACCCAAGTTTTTGGCAAACTGTAAAAATCAATACAAGTTATACACCAACCAGGCGCGGATACAGGGGGGGGGGGGGGTCAATGGGGGCAATTGCCCCCCCCCCCTGAGCAAGCAAAAACTTTTCGGGGCACCCTTGTCAGTGTGGGTAGGCGAAAAGCCCGAACATTTTTTTAACTATACGTCCAAATTTTAAAAGATTTGGTCAATAATTTAAAGCAAAATTTTTAAAATCGACTATGTATTAAGATTTTTCACTACTACATATCAGTTTTTTTCTCAAACAATGTTCTTATATCCATGATTTCTAAAAATAAAATACTAACATTTTAGTAGGTATGTCCTACTTTAAGGAATAATAAAAAAATATGATTTCATAAAATTGTAATAGAGTTGCTAGATATATAAAACTCAAAGCGCAAATCAAAATCCCGAAGGCGCCCGAAAGCGCACCTGCAAAAGGAGCACATGATGCGAATAGGAAGTAGTGAAACATTTATTGGTTCTCATTCTTTAAATTTTAGTATTTTTTTTTATATGCATAACAATACGTATAACAAGTAATAAATCACAGGGAGTAGAACCTAAAAACACCTCTAATAAAAATTAAAGGGCTAATTTTCTTTAAAAAACTCCCACAATGCCATTAAGCGCTCAATCTGGCAGCCCTGTAAACAGTGCCTATTATATATGTGATTTGTATTTAATTTTTTTTTGGACAATAAATTAAAATTTTATGAAATTTTTATTTAGAACGAATTCTCTGGAAGGTAAAATCACAAAAATTAACCCCCTCCTAAATGCACCTGTTTTGTTTTGTATTTTTTATTTTTCCCATTTGAAAAGCAAGCACCATGATTCAAAAAAGGGCGTGGCACCCAAAAAAATTTCGCCTGCGGCATTTTTTTTTTAGCGTTTTATTTAAAACGAATTCTCTGGAAGGTATAAAATCACACAAATTGACCCCCTCCTAAATGCACCTGTTTTGTTTTGTATTTTTTATTTTTCCCATTTGAAAAGCAAGCACCATGATTCAAAAAAGGGCGTGGCACCCAAAAAATTTTCGCCTGCGGCACTATTTTTTTTAACGTTTTATTTAAAACGAATTCTCTGGAAGGTATAAAATCACACAAATTAACCCCCTCCTAAATGCACCTGTTTTGTTTTGTATTTTTTATTTTTCCCATTTGAAAACCAAGCACCATGATTCAAAAAAAGGCGTGGCACCCAAAAAAGAAGAAGAAGAATCTTTCTAAAAAGAAAGTATAAAAAAATTATTTAATTTTTAGAAAACATTTTAAAGTCTTTTTGACAAAAACTTTAAACAAAAAGACTTTAAAATGTTTTCTAAAAATTAAATACTTTTTTTATACTTTCTTTTTAGAATGATTCTTCTTCTTCCCCAGTTTTTATCTCTCTTAGACCACTTATACTGACTTCTCACATACTGAATATGGTTTAAATTTCATGAATTTCTCCATTTTATGGCTCTCTTACACATCAAAAAAATTTTCAGCTCCATTAAGGTCCATCACCATTTTCTCTTCTGCTAAAACCATCAGCACCATTTAAATACATTTTCTGTCTCCTGATGATGAACGTTTCTACGTTCGAAACATGTAGATACCCTTGAGAATCATTCTATTAAATTTTGTGGAGGAAGACTTTTTGTTTTTTCTTTCTTTCCCATACTTTTAACTCCACTTTAAGCATGGACTACTTCTTCAAATTATTAGTAAATGAGTTTAAAACTAAAACTATAATTTTGCTGCAACTGCCAGAATATTGTGCCATTTCCAAACTATCTATTTTTTTGATGTACAGATACGGCGTTCAGTTTTTTCGCTGTCCTCTTAAACACTTAATGAACGGGCGCGGAGCAATCCTACAAAGCTGGTGGTAAAACCGAACTCGTTAATTTTCTTATTAAAAAAAGTGTTGTTTTATTTTAACCAGGAAGATTCATTCAGTCGTCAACACTCTATATAAAATGCAAAAACCTTCCTTTGAACAATAATTGAATAATTAATATGGATGAATAGTAATCATGGTCAACGCCACGGCCAAAACAAATGCGAGGTAGCGTAAATATCAACGAGCTAGAATCGCCTAGAGTTTTAAATGCATAAAAATTAGTTTTTGAATTAAAGCTTTTTGAAAATCCAAGCGTTTGAAAATGGTACTGATGCTCGGGAACAAAAGGGAAGTTTTTTTAATAATGTAACTACCGTGCGAGCAAAAATTATTGGCATCAAAGAGGGCCTTGCATCTAAGGACGTAATGCTTAGCCGTAGAGGTTAATACCTGTTGGGTGTCAGTAACTACCTGAATTAACAATCAATCAGTTATTCCGTCATCTTTGACAGTCGTTACAAGTAATTTGATTCATCGCTAATTTTTCCAATTTCTTGAACAATTCACACAATGGGCTTTACGGAACAGCACAAAACATTCATGGTTGAAGCGTATTTTCGAAACGGGATTAGAGTAAATGGTGAGTGGCAATACAATCCGGGTTTGTGCATGGACGATTTTCACGAACATTTTCCTAACGTTGCTTTTACTGCTGGGGAGTTTTATCATTGCCTTAAAAGAACTGTGGCTGTGTTTAGAGAAACAGGTTCTATATAACACAAAAAAGGAGCAGGAAGACCATCTGTAAGAACAGAAGAACTTGTTGCAAACGTTCGTGAAATAATGCAAAATACGCTTAAAAAAAAATTTAGAACAATTACAAGAAAGGATTATCCAAGAATGTGGTAACATTTCTCCAGAGATGCTGGTCAACACTTTCGAAAATATGAAGAGACGTGTGAATTTATCCTTGGAGCATGGCAGTGGCCAATTTCAGTAATTTATGTAATTATTTTTCTTTGTCTTTCTGTATATTCGTACTTTGTTAATTTTGTAAACAAAAATAATAAATTCGTATTTTATTACTAATTAGTTTGGCATATCATGTCATAATATGAATTTGACAAAATTTTAACCTAGATTTGGTTAGATATATCGTCCCCATTCATTGTGATCTAAAATCTTACTTTGTTAATTTGTATTTGTCTACTTATTTTATTACTCATTAGTTTGGCATAATATCATGTCATAATATGAATTTGAGAAAATTTTAACCTAGATTCCCCAGTCCCCATATCATTGTGATCTAAACCAAGCCCTACGTTTTTTGATCCAAGCCCTCTTTAATGCAAATAATTTTTGCTCGCACGGTACAATAATTTCATTTAACTGGTTTGGTACTGGTTGGTAGCAACTACAGGTTTTTAATTGTACGTCACTGTCCTTACATTATTTTTGGCTAGTCCTTTCCTTTTGGTAATATCGCACATCTAATGGAAAAAAGACCTAACTGAAAAAATTCCATTTTTAAGTTATAAGCGTCATAAGTGTCCTAATGCTATATTCTTTCTAATGGAATAACGACATTATTGTGTTCCAGCAAACAAACGCGGGATGGCGGAAGTGTCACCTTTCTTTCGCGCTACTTTTAATTGGAACAGTGACCCAACTATCAATTCGGCGTCGCAGGTGCACGCAATTTATAAGAACAACGACACAAGTGCAAAGTGGTGCTAGTTAACTTTATATTTTGATTCCATTTTCAATAGAAAAATGACGTAAGTACCAGTTAAGACGTTTTTCCTCTAAATTTGGCAATATTTTCATTAAGTATATTATTGTTATTATTTTATAAAGTTACAATTACTTTTATAGTTTAAAGTTCCTCGTGTTTATGGTTACTTTCGTTTAAACCTTATATTGTTTATTTTTAATACCAAAAAATATAATAAAATCGTTTTATTTTAGTGTAACTAAGAAACAATCATTAATTTTTTAAGAAGAAAAATGTCACAATTACATATTTTTGTTATTTACTAAAGCATTTAAAAAAAACTCAGTAATTTGATCATTATTAATAATTTATGAACAAACCTAGTCGCTGATGTTTATATTTTGTTTTTAAACCAAACTTTGTACCCTAAAAATTAAAATAATTCAAATTCAATTTTTAAAAGCGCGTTTTCTCAAAACAACCAATTTTGCAGTCAGGTATTTTTTCCATTAGATGTGCGATATCATCTATTGCAAAGTAATAGTTAATTATATCTTGTATCCATGGTAATGCCACAACGGCTGACTTGGTTTAGCATTTGAAAATTATGCGATTATCGTTAACATCAGTTAAGGACCCATACTTTTCGAATTGTCTTCCAAACGCTTCCTTTATCGAAATGTTATAGCAGATAAAAAAATAATCAAAAACAAATAGTTACCTGAAAGAATATAGTTCCTAAGTCACTGGCGCACGTACTGAAAAATAGGAAGGGGGGGGGGGGGGGGGGGGGTCAGCGGGTACTGTACCTCCTCTATATCAAATATTTGACAATTGTTTTTGTTAAGTCTTTGTGTTGAAGCCATGTACCAAATTTGAAATTAATATCTTATTAAATAATCGAATTATCAAAAATGTCAGTTTTTAATTTTAAACTTGTCGAACATGAGGGTTAAAAATAAAAAAATGGCATAAAAGTAATATTATTTTTGTTCAAGGATTATATGGTTAACGGATTGACCGCCTTTTTCCGGACACTCTGTATATAAGCAGTATGACCTCTATTTAGGACTAAAGCGGGATACAGTTTACGCACAGATCCTAAATCCAGCCCTGCACAAAGTAGACAAATATTAAAGCAAAACGAAAACACCTTCAAAACACATAGAAGGATCTAACGATAAGTCCTGAAATAAGAGTATTGTAATTCGCAATGAGATGGGTATTTTAACAGACAATGACACATTTCGTAGGGAAGACAATGAAGGTTATTCTATGGAAGAAGCCGAAGCTGCGGCAAAGAAGCCAATATTAGAAATGTATAATAAAACTGAAATCAAACACGAATACGTTTATGAAGTTAAATAAGTTAAGTGGTAATACCTATTATACTAAATTACGTGTGTGCTCTTACAGATAAAATTCACTGACATAAGATGGCAGAAATGAATTTGCATGTAATTGCGCCTTAGTATAATGTATTGTTGTTAAGGTCATTCAACAATTTTACCAATATATTTTTACTACTCGTCTCGTCACCCAGATTCCATACAAGGCAACATGAAATTTGGCAAAACCAACGTAAACTTATATCACACGGTAACCGTTCAATCTTTGTTTATGTACCTATTATACAAAGCGATACCTTTAAGGTTCACACCATTGAATGTTAAACACGTTTTTATTCACCGATATATAGCAAACTAAATTAAATATTAAAAATCACTGGCCAATAATTGCAAATACAGATCTTTTTCAACTTGCATATGTCGTAGGCTGATAGTGAAATCCGTCATTTCATGAAAGGCCTAGTCACTTCATGAAGCGTCGGCAGATTGTGTAAAAACATGTAATTACACGATCTGCCGCGTCACTTCATGAAGAGACCTTGACGTTTCGGCGTATTATGTATAACACAATCTGCCTAATTTTAAATATCGTCACTTCATATAGTACCTAACGATGTCATGTCAGTCGGCAGATTGTGTAATTCCGTCTAAAAGGTATATTGGCAACTGGTTTGTTCGTTGTTCCCCAGAGCATTTTTTTTAATTAAATTTTTTCAACTAATATTATTTTATAAAAATAAAAAAAATGTTCTGACAAACCCGAACAAACCAGTTGCCAATATACCTTTTAGACGGAATTACACAATATGCCTTGTTTTTGTGGCATTTCATGAAGTGACGATATTTCAAATTAGGCAGATTGTGTTATACATAATACGCCGAAACGTCAAGGTCTCTTCATGAAGTGACGCGGCAGATCGTGTAATTTCATGTTTTTACACAATCTGCCGACGCTTCATGAAGTGACTGGGCTTTTCATGAAATGACGGATTTCACTATCAGCCTACGACACATACATCAACGCCATCAATCAACAACATCATAAACAATAAATTACCGTGCGTGCAAAAATTATTTGCATCAAAGAGGGCTTGGATTAAAAAACGTGGGGGCTTGGTTTAGATCACAATGATATAGGGACGATATA
Source organism: Polydrusus pterygomalis (assembly GCA_963969555.1). Taxonomy (NCBI): domain Eukaryota; kingdom Metazoa; phylum Arthropoda; class Insecta; order Coleoptera; family Curculionidae; genus Polydrusus; species Polydrusus pterygomalis. The sequence continues at coordinate 19,070,339 of OZ018383.1, forward strand.
TCCAACCAAATCTAGGTTAAAATTTTGTCAAATTCATATTATGATATGATATTCCAAACTAATGAGTAATAAAATAAGTAGACAAATACAAATTTATTTTTGTTGTCTACAAAATTATAATACTTGCACTTTATAAGGAAATAAATTTAGCTGATTCTTAAGAATAGTCCTGCATGTTCCATAAGATCTTCCCACTTGTTGGGACAGGCGACTTATACAATTTGTTGGCGTATTTTGCATTATTTCACGAACGTTTGCAACAAGTTCCTCTGTTCTTACAGATGGTCTTTCTGCTCCTTTTTTGTGTTGTATAGAACCTGTTTTCCTAAACACAGCCACGGTTCTTTTCAGGCAATGATAAAAATCCCCAGCAATAGAAGCCACGTTAGGAAAATGTTCGTGAAAATCGTGCATGCACAAACCCGGATTGTATTGCCACTCACAATTTACTCTAACCCCGTTTCAAAAATACGCTTCAACCATGAATGTTTTGTGCTGTTCCGTAACATTGTGTGAATTGTTCAAGAAATTGGAAAAATTAGCGATGAATCAAATTACTTGGAACGACTGTCAAAGATGACGGAATAACTGATTGATTGTTAATTCAGGTAGTTACTGATACCCAACGGGTATTAAGCTCTACGGCTAAGCATTACGTCCTTAGATGCGAGGCCCTCTTTGTCTTTGATGTAAATAATTTTTGCTCACACGGTACTATGAGTGTGATTACAGAAGTTCTGCATCTGACGTCTGCAGCTGTAAGTAGCAGTAGTAGTTGTAATCTCACCCTAACTAGGCAACATTGACTGTGACATAAATGACAATTGGATAAATGATTTGCATCAGAGAAACCTGGCTAGCTTAATTCTTGATTTACCAAAGATTTAGCAATACATGGATTGAATTCTTGTCAAATGATTGATGCGAAGGAACTTTTGCTTGTTGGAGTAAGATCTTTCTTTATCTTGATATCAGATGATCTAACAACTTGTCGCTATTATGCTGATTACGTCTAGTCAGAATTCTAACGGCCGGCGCTGGATTTGCCAGTGCTAAAACTTTATTTAACATATTAATATTCTTAATGCTATTTATAACAACAAGGTTGCTTGGCTTTGTAGTACTATTATTTTAATGTTGTTAAATAGTTGAAATATTATCTACTTTCGTGTAATATGTAGAAATATTTGGCCTGAACTTTTGAGTAATCCAAGAAACAAAGAAGACATTAACACTTTGATTTTAATAAGAACAACTGATATAAACATGATATCTATATATAGTATTTCGATGAAAACCACTAAAAACTTTTTCATTGTAATAATAGTAATAAGTAATGTCAGTTTTGCAAGTATAATGGTTAACTTAGTTTGTTAGAAAATACTGCTCCCTTTATACAAGTCGCAATGGTTTTTAAAGCTTTCATTCGAAAAGCTTTGCTGTGTTATAATGCTACGAAGCAAATGCGTAGGAGCATTACCATGCAACAAAACGCCTTGGTTTCAACAACCTCATGGGTTGCCTAAACAAACTGTTAAACTCACAAATTCCCGTAATAAAAGAAGGATTTGAACGTTTGGCTTCTGATCTATTGTCTGGTCAACCAATCGTCTATGAGAAAACTCTTCATGGCAAAATTATACGGACTAAACACAGTTATTAAAGTATCTACTTGAAAAAGCTATCAACGACCTTCAGTGAATAATATTCCAATGAGGAAAATAAAATCACAATGTCGGCGTAAGGTTACCCATGGATTATCTAGTAATCTAGTGAACGAGAAAAAATTATGATTAAATTATCGGTTTCTTACCAATGAAATTAATGGAAAAAAAGTCGTTACGCCATCATAGGTAGGTGGAAAATCAGGAGATAATTGGGCGCGCGGCGGTATATTGATTGATAATAGCGTTTTCGGTTTCCTGCTCTCCCCGAGATTTGCGTGTTAGATTGTTAAAACCATAGACAATTTACCTTTAGATAAGCAAACAATAATCACGAAAGTGGCAGATTTATGGCCTCGCGCATGTAAACAAAGTTAGACACTATTAGACATGCGCACTGCAACATTATCGTTTCACAATACAGTGTACGCAAGAAAGTCCGCATCAAATGGGATTTTTTATTATTATTAGGTATAGGTAAAAATTGAAAAGGCAGTTAGTTTTTGCTTACCTAAAAACCAAAAATGACGTATACTGAAGCAGCTGCACGACTTGCGTTACCTGTCAAATTTGACATTTTTAATAAAATAGGTTCAAAAATGCCCTTATTTAACAAAATATCGAAAAACTTTATTCGAAAAAGTTGTTTATCTAGGCATTTTTAGTCTCTATCCGAAATTTTGACTGTCTAATACAATTTTTATTTTTTGCCAGGTTCTTGAAAATTTTGATCAACCCTCGTAGATTAACTTTTATACATGGATGTAAAACCATTTGCCTTTACTTCATTTGTAATCTTAATGCAATTTTGTGTAAAATTTTTGTTTCCTATTATTTGTTTTGTTTCAAAAACTGAAATTGTTATTGATTAGTATGTAATGTTTGATGCAAAGTTTATCTAATTACATCAGTTTTGCCAAAACCGACGTTTCCTATTTTTCTTAAGTTAGTAAACAGATGTACAAAAAGAAAATATTAGGAAGCTTTCGTTGAAATTTTACTTAATTAATATTGGATTAAAAAGAATATATATTAATCGCTGGAAACATTTTATTCAACAAAAATATAGTTTAACATAATTAATTTAATTTAATATTAATTAAGTAAAATTTTAACGAAAGCTTCCAATATTTTCTTTTTGTACATCTGTTTACTAACTTAAGAGAAATGAGAAACGTCGGTTTTGGCAAAACTGATGTAATTATATAAACTTTGCATCAAACATTACATACTGATCGATAACAATTTCAGTTTTTGAAGCAAAGTAAATAATAGGAAACAAAAATTTTACACAAAATTGCATTAAGATTACAAATGAAGTAAAGGCAAATGGTTTTACATCGATGTATAAAAGTTAATCTACGAGGGTTGATCAAAATTTTCAAAAACCTGGCAAAAAATAAAAATTGTATTAGACTGTCAAAATTTGGTATAGAGACTAAAAATGCCTAAATAAACAACTTTCTCAAATAAAGTTTTTCGATATTTTGATAAATAATGGCATTTTTGAACCTATTTTATTAAAAATGTCAAATTTGACAGGTAACGCAAGTCGTCCAGCTGCTTCAGTATACGTCATTTTTGGTTTTTAGGTAAGCAAAAACTAACTGCTTTTTCAATTTTTACCTATACCTAATAATAAAAAAAAATCCCATTTGATGCGAACTTTCTTGCGGACACTGTATACGGAAAATAGACAGGTCCGGGCTTTAAAATTTAAATTCTTGCCAAAAAATTGGAATTTCTTCTCAATTTTTGATCAAGTTGGGAAAAAAGGTAGTGATTTCTGGCATTTTTAGTAGTAGCAAACCTATCATATTTTAGGGATAGAAAATTGTTCTTAAGGTTTTGTTTTTAAAATTTGTTTAAAAATGATTCGTCGTCGTGTTTTCAGTTCGAAAAGAAAGAGAACAAGAACAAGTGAATTAAACTAGTCTTATAAAATCGAATATAAAAACAAACAAAACCAGCAAAATAACCAATCTACGGTGTTATCGCGTGCCTAACCTCAAGTCAAATATTAGTTGGCATATAACTTTTTTACAATTTGGCAAAAACTTGGGTAGTACGTGTAAAACATTTTCAAGCACAATTTCTTGTTTAAGAATTTGAAAAAAGTTTTGGCCCGAGAACTTGACCCGTGAAATACTTTCACCCTTGGATTAATATAAACCTACCTAGGTTCCTATAGGTATTTAGTTTTTTCTTTAATATAATATAACTAAGAGAAAAGAATATTTTAAACTTTTTGAAGCAATATATTGCCCGAAAAATGGCGTACCTAATTAGGTAGATTGCAGAGGCGGCAGAGCTGCAAATAAACTAAGTATACCAAAATATGCATCGGGATAATCTGTCTTGGTGTGGGTTTCTCTTTATTTTCATACCTTGTTTGTGTAGCCTAGGCGTAGTTTGATGTGTTTAAATTGATCATAATAAAATAAAGTTATATATCAAGATACATCACTACACCATACCTACTGAAAATACGAAATACCAGGTATTTTACCCCTTTTTGTGCATAGTAAAATCATACAACGGCTGTTACTAGTCATATTCCAATCCGAGTCACTAGAAGCACAAACACAATTCACTAAACTAGACAAAAACTAGAAATCCGTAAATATTAAACACCCAATCCACAATTGCTAAGAAAACTACAAGGAATCCACAGAGAAAACTTAAAACACAACAACAAAAATGGCGGCCGAGCCGGTTCTGGAGTGTATTTTGAGCATGTCGGTAAAGTAGGATAGACCGATAACACGAGGTTTGTGCGCATGTCCGAAGGAGCCCAGAGGGAAGGCAGCTGACCGGCGAGTCATGCGCTCGGGCGTATTTTTTCACTTATAAAACGTAACTTTTGTTTGCGCAGGAGATAAGCTGTACGTATGTCACTGTGTCTATGGGAAAAACTGGGGCTGGGCGATATTGAAATTCCAATATCGAATATCAATATTTTAAAAAATATCGATATAGTCGATATATCGATAATATCGATATTTTATTTTTTAAATATCGTTTATCGATATATCGATATATCGATAAAAATATCGATATATCGAATTTTTGCTCTGCCCTAGTAAAAACACAGTGATCTTACGTCAGCGAGTGCTCTTCGTCGATCTAAAAATGTTTAGGGAGGAAAGAGCAGCTCCGAGATCCGCTGTATCTGAAAGCACAGAGTATAAAAAGAACGTGACATTTCGTATATTACTGCGCAAGGGCAACCGCTATTATCAGAGCTACAACAGATCTCGGACAGATATATGACGTCACAGTGCACTCTCGGAGTACCCTCACTGAATTCCGACAAGTCGTAGTCAGTGCGTTTCTGTCTTATCTGTTACTAGCGTGTACCCGGCATGCGTTGCAACCCGCTGGTATAAATACAAACCCGAACAAACCCGATATATTAGTACCCGGCATGCCACTTTCTGAAATTGCACCCGTGCGAAGCCGGGGCGGGTCGCTAGTTAAACATAAAAACTTTCCCCTTGAATCACTCTATCTATTAAAAAAAACCGCTTCAAAATCCGTTGCGTAGTTTTAAAGATTTACGCACATAAGGGGACAGACGGGCGACAGCGACTTTGTTTTATCTTAATCTTAACATAGTATAAAACAAAGTCGCTGTCTGTCCGTCCGTCCCTACCTATATATGCTTAAATCTTTAAAACTACGCAACGGATTTTGAAGCGGTTTTTTTTTAATAGATAGAGTGATTCAAGGGGAAGGTTTTATGTATAACTAGCGACCCGCGCCGGCTTCGCACGGGTGCAATTTCAGAAAGTGGCATGCCGGGTACTAATATATCGGGTTTGTTCGGGTTTGTATTTATACCAGCGGGTTGCAACGCATGCCGGATACACGCTAGTACTATGATAAGATAGGCTATTTTAAACGAACGTAATAATATTAAGGGCCGGGTTGTAAATTTATGGTGAACGCCCAACAAGGAGCAATTAAGATAGCAAGACATCATAACCTTACTTTTTATCATTCTTTAACTAAAGGGGTCACTGCAGATCCTCAGTTCACGGTGAACGGTAGCTTGTATAACCTGGCCTGATATTTTGGTTACGGCATCTCCTATTAACTTTTATTTATAATTAAATAATATAAAAATATTATTACATACTTGATTTGTCGGTCGGAGCTGTGCTGTTTTAAAAAATTGGGCTGCTTTTAATAAAAAATTATTTGATATGACGCTGCGTTTTCGCGTAGCTTGGACGAACAAACCGATCGGTCCTTATCGCCGCTCTATATGGTTCTGGAAACTTACCAGTTTGATGTGTTTCGTGAAAAATCTGTAACCATTTACCTTTATCCGTGTTTTTTCTTCAACGTACTTCCTTAGTAAGGCTAGGGGACCTTGCACTGCGTCCATCTTTGTAAATACGTTTTTTGCTATACGCATTGGTTTTTTTGATTGTACAGGTACTGAAAATAATTAAAACTAGGGTTAATACAAGAATACAAAGAGCATTCTAATCAGGTAAAGCTGTATTTTAAGCAAGTAATAATCGTTGTTAGCAAGTACGAGTGTACACGTGCGTTTTATTGGTACAAAACGACGACCAATAAGCAGCACAGAAGTCTTGTGCTTGTGAAACAACGTCATCATGGCCTCAGACCAATGTCGTGGCGGTCACATCTTTGGGGGCGGATCTCTTACTGCTGCGTTGCCATACTGTAGACTTTTTATAAGGTTTCAGACAGAGATTTAAATTTCCCACATCATGTTAACACTTTTAACACCGTAAGTTTGTCAAAAAAAGTGGAGGGGCGAAGAAATATAAATAATAATAATAATTGGTTATTATTGACATATGCATTTAAATTCAAATAAAAAAATAAATAATATAGGAGTTCCTCAAAGAAGTATACTAGGTCCAATATTATTTATTTTATACATTAACGATACTTATGCCTTTAGTTTTAAAAATGTGTAAGTTACAAATGTTTGCTAATGACACCTTAATTTACATTAATGTTTTAAATAAATTTTTGATGGTCTAAATACTCTAAATTCTGAGATAAATATATTATTAAATTGGCTAAAAGTAAATAAATTAAAATTAAATATTTCAAAAACTAAATGTAGGTTTTGGGTAATAATTTAAATTGTCAAAATATAAATGTTGTAATTGATGGTGAAAAATAGGAATTAGTAAACAATTTTAAATATTTAGGGATAATCATTGATTCAAAATTAAAATTTTTTAATTATTTTGAAAGTATCATAATATCGAAGATTGCCGGAAAAGTAGGTTATTTTAAAAGAATCAGTTCTAATTTAAGTTTGTTTTCCAAAAAAACTGTATTATATTACCACATTTTCTTTATTGTTCTTCCGTTTTATATTGTGCTAGTGAGGAAATATTTGATAAATTACAAATTTTACAAAATAAAGCAATGCGGATTGTTTTAAATTGTGACAAATATACAAAAATTAATTTTATGTTGAAAAGTTTAGATTGGTTGAATGCCAGAAATAAAAATTTTTATTAAGTATATATCTTTATACATAAAATTAAAAATAATTTATTACCTGATTGTTTACAAATTTTTTGTTCTTTTAATTTCCTATGACCATCATAATAATTATAAAACAAGAACTAATCAAAATTTTTATGTGGATAGAGTGTCTAAAACATTAGCTTATAAATCTATTTTTTATAAAGGTTTGATAGAATATAATAATTTGAAAAACTCTATTAAATCTCTAAAATCATTAAAACTGTTTAAAAAAACTTTAAAATTACATTTAATTAAAAAACAAAATGATACGTAATTTTTGATAGAATTTACAAAATGTTTAACTTTTCTGTCTGTTTTTGTTAAAAGAAGGTTGCGTTTTAAAATTTAAAAATAAATCTATAAAAATGTGTTAAAAAATATTTAATTGTAGCTTTTTACTAAATAAAACATGTTACTACTACTACTACTACTTGGATCATTTTATGTTGTAATTTTTGGGGGTTGTGTTAACCTGCGCGCCACTGTAAGCCGCTACCGTCTTTAGCACTCATGTCATTGACTACTTAGGTATCTGTTATCTGTTAAAAAAGCGATTTGATATTGGGTGAAGAAGCGAAAGCTAACAAACTAAAAATGAAAAAACCGATAAGATCTTGTTCTATAAATTATGTACCCACAATCGTGTGGTGATTACGCAAGAATCAAAACAAATTTTGTCGCGTGCCTCCGACTGAGGCCCGAGGACATTGACTTTTACGTGCGCCATGCTAAAAATGGGCTAAATTTAGCCTATACAAGATGTTTGCGCCCACTATTTGGCCTACTTTTCGAGCCGAAGAGAAGATTCTATTTATATACGAGGTGTTAGAGAAAAGAAAATTAACAACACAATTGAAAGAAATGTTACATAAGGATCCGGCGAAAAGCGGTTTGGGTTTGTTCGTAATAGGCCGGTAATGTGCGGGGTATTTTTTTAAAAATCTGCATGGCGCAGGAATAGTTCGTCGTCTTATATTTTAAGACTAGACGTTCTGCTTGGCTACCGAGGGTTAGGTTAGGTTAGGTTGAAAGTGAGCGGGTTACACTTTTAACCCTACACTGCGATCATATGATCTATTGTGACTCACACCTTGTTTATATTTCTCCCAATATATCTAGCTTCTTAATGACGTTAATAATTGTATTGGGGGAGACGATCTCCATGTCTTCCGGCAGCAGTGTCACTTCGCCGAATAGGGTGAATCTGATTAGCTGCTGTGGGGCAGGCGCACAGCACCTATGTGTTACGCTGTTTCTGCATCTTCCATGCAAAACCGGCATTCTTCATCTTGCGCTAATCCAAGTTTGTGCATATGGTGTCGCAATCTGCAGTGGCCGGTATACAATAACACCAGGGCTTTAAGGTACGTTCTATTGAGCTCTAGTAGTTTGTCAGTTAGCTGTTGGTTTCTATGACTGTTTATAAAGGCCTTTGAGTGTCTTAGGCCTGGTAAGTTCAGCCAGTGCCTATTCCGCTAAATTCTTACCAATATTGAACCATTCTTTCCTACTTGGATTAACGACAGCGTAGGGTAGTTCGTTGTTAGGTATTTTTGTCATGACGTCTGAGTGCATTTCCAGAATGCTGCTGGTCATAGTGCCATAGTTTTTAGCATTCTGGTACCCTCTAGACAAGAACGCGGCGTATTAGGAGCTGCTTGGTACAATCTATAGGTGGCCCATTTGGCTTCCTTCTCCAAGTGTATATGAAGAGGGATTGGTCCCAATATGACCTCCATGGCTGGCGTTGGTGTGGTGCGAATAGCTCCAGTGATCGCAAGGCATACCTGTCTTTAAACTCCGGCTAATTTTGCTTGGGCTGTCGAGAGACACAGGGTAACAAAGTTTTTTAGTAAAGTAAAATAAAATGGCGTTTTATTACATAATTAGTAAAATAAATTAAAAAATAATATGGCGATAAGATAACACAGTTGAAATTAGTAAAAAAGTTAGATCTGCGGGGATCCATAGCTACCTAAGTTGAAACTATGTTGCTAGTTATAATTTATCCAAACTCAGTTTGAGGACATTCCAATCATTCCATACGGCGGTAAACAGTCTCAAAGAGACCGACCTCACAACCAGGGTTGTAAGATCTTTCTTCTTCAATTCTTTAATTTTTTTTTTATTAAAGATGTTTCATTTATATCAGGATTCAATTGTTAGTCAGTAACTTTCTTTGAAAGCTAGTTTGCAAATATACTTTAAACCGAGGAGTTTTGAGTGTGACAGAAAAAAATAACAAGCCATTCATTGTTATAATAATACATTCTTTAGTCCTTAAGAAACAATATAACTGAAATCAAGACAAAAAGTGTTTTCAGTGTTTAAAAACAACTAATTAACAAACCCTTGTTTCTCGTATACTTATACATAATATATTAACAAACCATAAAATTTGGTAGAACTGGCAACCGTTCACAATTTATGCACGTTGTCAGGGGTGATAAGCGCCAGCTACCTGCAGCTGGTATAGCAGAAGCGGTCCCCAGCCCGTTCAACGATCGATTCTGTCAGATAGAGATAGGCCAGTGACCGCGGATGGCGTGGAAGAGACGAAGATAAAATATACGTGATTTGGAACTTATGGACGGGCCGGGGAATGGTCCGAGAATGGAGTTCTGGTAAAAAAATTAAAGCATTTTTTGAGCAGTGTCGTGCCGTGTCAGGTTTATTTTTCTGGTTTTAGTTTTGTGTATAGAATCTTTGAGTTAATTATTTGTTTGGGACGCCTATGGTTAGGAGTTTCATACTGTTTTATGTCATTAAATTGACCTAAGAAACACTATAGATAATGTAACTCAATTTTTAATTGCTTATATTTTCAAAACTAATAAGTTTGGATGTGGAAAAGGTTAATAGGTTAGAGTGGCAGACTTCTGGCACTGTCCAAACAGTCTCACGTAGTCCTATGAGGACCGTTGTGATACCACACGTGTTCCGCGGAACATATCCTTATCAGCTTCCTCATGGTTAACGGGACGTAAAACATAGAAGAATCTTGGCAGCTCATTCAAACCAGCCACTACTGTTAATAAACTCAGTGAGTTGACCCAGTTGTTTACTTCCTCCAGATCATTAAAGAATGGACCGCCCAAGGCATTGAACCTTCTTCCTGCGAGGCCGGGGCTTTCACACAAGAAATGCTGAATATTTTCCTCATCTTCTTCATCTCTGCAACTTCTGCAGAAGTCGTTAGCTGGTATCTGCATACGTTCGGCGTGTCTACCGAAAAGGCAATGTCCGGTGACTTCGGCAGTTGTATTTCTTAGATCTTTCCGACTGTGCTGTAATAACGCTGCGGTTTTCCTGTTATCAAGTAGGGGCCACAATTGCTTGGAGCTTGTTGTTTCTGTCCATCTGCATCTATCTCCTCTTTGACTGATCCCAGTGGTCTAGCCGCATTATTCTCTGCTAGTTCGACAGCCATGACATGCCTGTGCCCTCCATGGCGAGCGCATCAGCAGCCTCATTGCCATCTATATTGCAATGGCCAGGAACCCAACACAAGGCGATGCTGAGCATCAAGTGTGCAAAGATGGTTGCGACAGCGCCTTACTAATTTTGATTTAATGCTACTGGAATAAATTGCCTTTATCACTGCTTGGACTGTCTATAAAGATAGCTATAGACGCAGCTCATCTCAGGCCAGGATGGTCTCTTCTTCTTGATTGGGTTATTGAATAACAGCGCCACAAAAAAGACTACATAATTCATAGCTATTATTTTAGTATAAAGGTTGTGATGAGGACTTTCCTTTTTAAATATTTAAATTTTTTTACAGAATACACTATCACCATCAGCTTGTTATCGTATTATTATCCATGTAACATGTAAGAAATTATTTAACATACCATATTTAAAAACACAGCCACACATAGCCTAGAATTAGATAAGAAAGCGTAGTTTAGTACTTTAGTACGTACTACTATATAATACCAATGAGTTTCAAGATTTAGATCAGTGAAGGTATCGGCGAAATGGATTCGAACAATAATCGATGTTTAACTAATATGCCTTTGAAAACAACCGTACCCAATTGAAGGTATCCCAATCCATAAAACGACTCCAACCTGAGTGCCCCCGCCTCCCTAGAAAATAACCCTCCCCAAGTACACGGCCCTCTTATGGTACAAATCTTATACAACCTGAGCTTTCTCCCGTAGAACGAACCACACCCAATTCGAACACGCTCCTTCACTCGGATCGAATGCTACCCAACCTGAGGCTCCCCCTCCCGAAATAAACCCTGCCCCATTTGAGGCCTAACTTCGGAACAGGAAAAATTGTCTTGTAATTGGTAGCACGAAAATTGAGCTGTTTAAAAAAATAGGATAATTCTTGCTCTAGGGCATGGTAAAAAAATACCCGGGAAAATACCATACCAAATCATTTTCCATGTTATATTTCATTATTTTTCATCACATGTCTTATTTCATTATTTATGTTTTAAAATACGTCAATTCAAAATATTTTTAGTAAGTTTTGTTTTTGTTGACTCTGAACCTCCGGTTGCGTTGCCCCCTATACGCTAGCGAACTTGTCTAGGAGACGTTGACCTTTCGCAGCAGCCACTATATGAGTTTTTTTTTAAATTGGCAACATTGCGTGTAATCTACAATCTATATAAAGGTAAATAAATAAACAATTAGAAAAGCGGTGAAGTGCGAGTCAAGTTCGCGTGATATATTATTTAATGTTACTGAATACCTCGACCACAGACATGTAATATATAGGGAGACCGAATTGTTTACATTTTATCACTATTAGAAATCGTTTTTAATAGGAATCAATGGTGACAAATTTCTGCTGATTGCCCTAGATCTACCGCCTCGCCTGTTTGAAAACAAAGGTTATATTATAGTTATTAATAATCAGGGGCGGATGGGACACCTCAAACCGGCGCGGGAAGTCAATTGAAACGGCGCCGCGTCGTGTCGATCCAATAAAAAAATGAAAAGACATAAATATGTATTTTATCATCCATTTAAGACATATTTTTTTTATAATAATTCATAAATAAAAAAAAACTTCATTTTTTACATTTAAAACACATTTAGGTGAAAAAAATATTTTTTTTTATTGATACCCTATTTCGCTTATTTAAAGTACGCCTCAGCGTGTTTAAATCCCACTTTCAAAAACGCGCGTGTTTTAAAGTTACCATGGCAACATCAACAACCCGTGAAACGTGAAGTCTAAATATGTCAACTTTTGAATTATTGATTTGACAGAATAACCTTTTAACGTCAAATAAAATATTTTTTTAAGCAATAGACAACCAATGTCAACGGTGACAACAATGAATCTTATGTGACAGATTGGAAGGTATTTTTTGTTCTCCTCATTTTCATGACGACAGGTATATCACATCGCGAATTCGACCATTTCACTTACTTACTAAGTTATTATTTACATTTTTTGTAATATAAATACCAATAAAAAAAAATAATGTAAAGTATTCGTGGATAACTGGTCTTTAAAACACTTGCTCTATTTCAAGCACTCCGGCTGCGCCGTCGTGCTTGCAAAATCGCGCGTGTTTTAAAGACCTTAATATCCACTTATACTTTAATATACTAGGTATATTATTGATATAAAAATTAAATAAAAAATATTTAACATAAAGATAACATCGCATCGCATCATATGAGATTTTTTTTAATAATAGCTTTATTCAAAATTTGACTTTGGCATCAAGTTGTGCTTCGATCAAGATGAAAATTAAGAAAAAAAATAGTAGCACGTAATTGGCATTATCTGTCAAATTTTAATTTTTTTTTTAAAATAATTCAAAAGTGGGGTTATTTCTGAAAATATCGAAAAAAGTTATTAAAAAAAGTTTTTTAAATGCAGTTTCTAGCCCACATGCAAAATTTCAGCTGCATAAGATAATTTTGATTTTTACCTATATTTTGTAAATTGCACCACTTTTGCAAAATAAGACTCAACGCAACCTACATAACATAAAACTTCTTAGTTTTGACAATGCTTTATTTCAGATACATTTTCTTTAAAGTAGCGCCATATTAAATGTGTGTTTTTCAACAAAATCAAAATTGGACTAATAAAATGTAGTCGCATGTGACGCAAAGTTCATTTGTTTTTGACCCTGTATAAGGTAATTTCATAAAATAAGTATTTTTGAAAACGTAATTTGTGTCTGAAAGTAATACACCTTAATATTAAGACAAAAAAGAACACAGTGTCATCAGTAAAGTGTTCATTAAGTGGAAAATGAATTTTAGTTTAACTTAACGTAAAGTTTATCTATTTCCAACGATTTAATTTAAAAACCCTTTATTTTATTTTTTATTTTTTTACTTTCAGACACAAACTACGTTTTCAAAAATACTTATTTTATGAAGTTACCTTATACAGGGTCACAAACAAATGAACTTTGCATCACATGCGACCAAATTTGCAACACATTTAACATGGCGCTACTTTAAAGAAAATGTATCTGAAATAAAGCATTGTCAAAACTAAGAAGTTTTGTGTAGGTTGCGTTGAGTCTTATTTTGCAAAAGTGGTGCAATTTACAAAATATAGGTAAAAATCAAAATTATCTTATGCAGCTGAAATTTTCCATGTGGGCTAGAAACTGCATTTAAAAAAACTTTTTCTAATAACTTTTTTCGATATTTTCTGAATTTTTTTGGATAAAAATTAAAATTTGACAGATAATGCGAATCACGTGACTACTATTTTTTTTTGCTTAATTTTCATCTCGATTGAAGCAGAATCTGATGCCAAAGTCAAATTTTGAATAAAGATATTAATAAAAATAAAATCCCATATGATGCGGACTTTACTGGTGACACTGTAAATAAAAAAGGAACTGGTTTTTTGCTTTTCAAATTGTTAAAAAAGAAAAGAAAAAAGTTCCCTATCGGCGCCTGAGGGACCGGCGCTCCGGGATATCTCCCGGTGTCCCGGCGGGCCCATCCGCCCCTGTTAATGATACCTACTAGTTCGATATGAACACTATAATGAAACGTGCGCAACGTTAAACCACGAGGCGTTAGCCGAGTGTTTTAATTGCACAAGTTTCATTAACAAAGTTCATATCGAACGTGTATCATTCAAAATTTAAGCTACGACAGTGCAAATAGATTTTATTCGTCTAAATTTCATTAATATCAGATAACGTTTTCGTAATTTTTAAAATTTTCAGGTGTCCATATTAGTCGATATCATGGTAACCGCATTTTTGATTGTTTCAATTTCGATTTTGACAACGTCATTATTGCCGTCTAATTTTCTATTGTATGCAAAGTGTTGGCCAAAAATAATTTAAATATGGGAGATTCTGAATCCGAAAGTGTCCCTTCGGATGTCGAAGATATCGCGCAAAGCGTAATAGATTCCCTACGTTCTAAGTAATAATAACAAATAAATAGTTTGCACCGACTTTCTTTTTGTTTTTGTATCTTAACATTTGGATGTTATTATGAATTCATAATGGCACCGAGTGCTATTATGAAGGTCATAATGACATCTAAATGATAATGCTAAATACGTCACAATGGCACTGTCGTAGATTAATTATATTTATAGTTTCCTAATGATATCAAATTATAATGATCTAGGTAAATCACAACGGCAACGCTGTACGGACATTTTTACTACGAGTGACGCAGAATTTTTGAATATCATTCATTATCTAACATTACAGCGTTGGTCAGCTTTGTTTATTTTTGATGGTAAAAAAACCGCATGCCAGTTTTTACAGCTTACAGTGTTGTCACTTTTTCAAGCCATCTCCTTCTAACTTATATGAAACTTTGTAAGTATGTATGATTGTAAACAAATGGTTTTTTATGAATGGAATGCGTTGTCTCCTTAAATTACATATGCCTGTACTCTCGACCCAGCTTAAGGTTTAATCAAACGTTGCTTGTCATATTATTATGTACATGCACAAGTTGAAACTGAAAATCCGATCATGATGAATCTGAAATAAATCGTTTACAGCGGTATGGAAGATTGTAGGATTAACTTTAATCTGGTTTAAATTAATTTTTACCGTGGTATAATTACATACCGAACGAGGACCGTCTTTAACTTGTTGCAGGATTTAGGATCAGTGGCGTAGCCAGGTGGGGGCCAGGGGGGCTGCCCCCCCCCCGCCCCCCTTGCATGGCGCCCATTGCCGCTTGGGGCCCGTATGCAAAATAAAGATATACTTTAATTACATCCTGTAACATGTATTGAAATTGAAATTAATTTGGTATCCTATTATATGTATTTTGAAAAACAAACACCATATATTTAATAATAATAATAATAATAGTGGTTCTAAAAAATCATAAAGCGCCCCCATATATGTTCGCCCCTCCCGCCCCGCAAGGCTGGCTACGCCACTGTTTAGGATAATGGGGCCTCTATGACTATGACAGAGGACTATTTTATTAAAACAGGCAAAAGGAGTAAATAAACAAAATTCTAGGTTTATTCAACATAAAACTTAAAAATAATTCAGGGGAATCACCTTTTAGGTCGCCAGCTAGACAGAGTTGCTAGTATTAGGCCCCTTATTCATTAGAATACCACAAAAGCTAATAAATAAGTAGGTGTTATAGTGAGAAATATTGTTTGATTTTCGCAAAATAAATATATTTATCGGTAATATCAGTTATCGATAGATGATTTGGCAGGAACTAGGGGTCTCACTTGCCCAGAGTGGCCAATGGGAAACAGGAGCCTGATTTTATAGACTAAATCTAGCTACTTAAAAGCTTTCTGTGCCTAGGACATTTAATTTTTGAGATATACCTACTTATAGCTAGGACACCTTTAAAACTTTAATAGAATGTACCTTTCTTGCATCTCAGAAAAACCGGTTTTCGCGTATTTCTTAGCCTGGGCGGGGAATTTGTTTTTTATTGTCGAGGGGATTATAGAATCCAGTGCGACATCCCGATTCTATAATCCCCTCGACAATCGATCCTGACAAGTGCATGATTGGTCTTTGAGTCCTGTTTCCTTCTGCCAAACTGAGCCTCACTGATGAGCCGTAAGAACGGCGAAACGCGTCTGGGGATGTGTTTGGCGGAAGGAAACAGACAAAACTTTTTTGAATTTGTTTTTTAGTTATTAAGAATCTTAAGAAATCACAATTTTTAGGACTTTTAAAATAACTTGGCAACGCCGCAAAATTTTAATTTTCTTTTAAATTTATAAAATTATTATGTTATTACTGAACTTTTTCTACGTCATATAGTATCATGCTTCTACTTGAATCCCAGAAACGGTATATTTTGTATATACTTAATACCTTTACATAAACGGCCAAACTACCTTGTTTATATAACGTTATCTTTTACACAATTTCCTGAACAGTTTTTAAAAAAATTCAACTTATTTGTAAACTTTGGTTTGCAAAATATGTAAGAGCTTAAAAAAATAATATCACTCCACAAAAACCAGGTGATTTAAAACTATACATATTTCTAAAAAATTTACTGGGGGGAGGATGATTGTACGAGGGGTGACCTATCCCTTGCGGTGCTGACCTACATACGCCACTGCGCTTATAAACAAACCTAACATAACCTTACTTCTATTGCGGTTCAATACAAACTATTCATAGCTAAATATTAAATCATTTTTAAAGAATATTCGTTCTTACATTGATGGGGTAACCATTTTCTTTCAGGAA
The DNA here is from genome assembly GCA_963969555.1 of Polydrusus pterygomalis. Lineage (NCBI taxonomy): Eukaryota > Metazoa > Arthropoda > Insecta > Coleoptera > Curculionidae > Polydrusus > Polydrusus pterygomalis. The sequence goes on from OZ018383.1 coordinate 19,087,193, forward strand.
GACCAGTATTTTCTCGCTTTATGCTCGGTTTCCGTTCTTCTCCACCTCTTTCAAAGTGCGAGTTCCAAACAGCCAAATTATCGAAAACTTTGGCCTCTGGCTTTGGAAGTTTCACTATCTCACTTTTCAGGAACGCCAAAGGATCGAATTTTTCACTAAAAAGATCTAATTTATCGTCTATTTCGATAACTTCATCGGTATTTTTGTCACTTTTACTAGAAGGCCCTGGATCAGCGGCCATGATGAAAACACAATGAAACCACGTGTCCGTTGCTAGGTTACGTGTGATCCTGTCGAGGCGGTTTGCGTCTTGGCTAACCGTGCAGTTTACCATATTGTTAGTGCAGCGGGTTTTAAGGATAATTTTCTCAAATCTCTCACGAACAAATTCATGCTTTCAAATAATTATTGGCAATTACCAATTACAAGGCCTTCTGAAGCAAAATTGTTACAATGCGTCGCTTATTATCATGAATAACGCTACCTATCATTCTGGGCTAATTGAAAAAATTCTAAATACAAGTTGGTCAAAAAGATTACTTATTGCATGGTTAGAACAAAGACAAATTCCGGTTTCACCATTTGCAATGAAGGATCAGATCTGGATAATAGCGAGGCAGCATATCCTACCCAAACGACGTCACAAGTAATCTGGAAAGCGCTATTTATTTAATTTTTTAATTATTTTTATTTATTGAACCAGGTTGGACCAACTAGCATTGCAACATAAACATCGAGTTTTAAGACTTCCTCCAAATCATTGCCACTTTAATCCTATTGAAATGGTTTGGTCGGACTGCAAGTGCTATTACGTTGCAAAAATAAGTTCTATGCATCCTGTAACAAATGACGTAGTTTTGGGTCTGTGGAATGAAGCCATAGAAAATGTAACAGTGGAAAAATGGAAAAATTATTATGAAACACACTAATAAAATTATAAATGATGTGTGGGAACGGGAAAGATTTATCGATGCTTCAGATACTCTTCTCCTTATTATTAACTTGTATGAATACTGATGATGATGATGATCCTTGCGGAGATGATTTATATTAATTATTAAAAAACTGTATTTTGTTGTGTTGTAATTTTTTATTATATTGTCTTCTTTATGATTTTATAAATGACATGAAAATATTTGAAGCAAAATTTATAGACTGATGCACTAGAGAATACAATAGACAAAAAAACATTGCTTCAATTTTCAATATAAATGAGTTTTATTTATTTTTCAGTAAATTTCAATTAATTAAAAAGTTCATACTGATTTTCAAAAACAAAATGTTTCATCCCATGATACCTTTTACCCTAAATAAACTACTTATTTCTGACTTCGTTAACAGTATAAAAATAATAATTAAAAATTTGAAAAGACGCGCTTTATATTTTACTTGTTCACATGTATCCGTCTTTATGTAGATCGAGTCTAAGAAAAATCATAACCTTTACCACCGGTAAGTCAAACTGATTGAATTAATTTACGACGTACCGTAAATATGAAGAATATGACGTAACGGTCAACGGTCATCAACACCTTGAAAGAAGCCGTGAAACAGAAACATCGACAACACTGCTTGAAGATCCATGTGTCACGTGACTTTTTTGAGGTTAGCAATGGTTTAGTATGTAATTTACGCGCGAACTAGGTGTAGGTGTCTTAATTTGTATTTTTATCCAGTTTACGATTGATATCTAATGGAAAATTTAAGTGACATGATTGCTAAGAACCTCTACAAAATACTGATGAAAATTTTTGGTGCTGGTTTGCTCTAATAGCATTAATAAAGTGAAAAATCCAACAGCCTGGCCGGCCTGGCGGTTTGTTTACGGGTCTTATAAATGGCGGCAGAATTTTATTTGTTTTGTTTTAAAAGTTGTTTTTTTTGTATTCTAGTTAGCTCCTTGGGATAAACTTTATTGTTTTGCGGCTACAGTTAATTTATTAAATATTGAAGTGTTTATTTAACTTGAAGGTATATGCTAATTAGTGTAAAAATATCACTAGTAGAGATAGTTCTTAAGTAGGTAGGATACCTCTAGATACCTAGGTACTTAGGTAAGCTATTTTTTTTTCTTTTAGTTTGTTTATTTATCAACATGCCAAGCCCCTGCTATATTCCTGGGTGTAACTCTAAATATACAAGTTTTTTAAAAGCAGGTGAAGAGAATGTAATATATTTTTATAGTTTAGATTTGACCAATGACTGTATACATATTGTTGATCAGGTTTCAGTGGACATTGATATGAAGATAAAGGTTTTTTTTTTAAAGATGATGAATTGACTTACAATGATTTGAAATTAATTTTACCCTTTGAAATGAAACTAAGCAGGTGGTTTCAGCTTGAAAACTTATTGTCTCGGTACCAATTCATACATTGTGAAAGTAACGAAGTTACCCAGATAGTAGGTGACTCTCTTAAGACAAGCGTAGATTTCTTAAACAAAGCCTTAAGCTTACTAAATTTTGAGACTTTATAAGTCGATAGTCAATCCTGTAATTTTAACGTAGAAGATATTAGTTTCTATAATAGAATATTACTTTTGATCGATCAAATAAATCTACTCGTAGTGAAACCAAAACAGCTTCTCAACGCAATATTACTATTATTTGATAATTAGGAAATTAGGTAGGTTGTTCTTGTTATCCAAAACTATTTATTACTTTTTTGTACATTTTTCAATATCAATATAGTGGCAACAGAGCCAAAAAAACACAAAAAATATTATCAGAAAGAATAAAAAACTCGCCCGATGCCGCGCGTCGTAATAATAGCTTGTGGATCCGCAACTCCCAGCTGATGCGGCGTTGCCCGATGTCACTTTATGGCTTCTTTTCAAGGTGGTTGTGCCCGTGTACAAGCATTTTCCCAAAAAAAAAACTATACTGGATTTATTAAAAGTTACAAACTCGCACTGTATTAGCGAGTACCTAATTTGCCGATTTTTAGATTTATTTTTCAAAAATACTCGAATTTTAGAATAAATGTTCTCGACCATTTAATCCGGTTTCATTAAAAAAAAAATTAAATAATACAAAACAAATCATAGTCATGCATGCAATACAGTAAACAAATAACTCAAAACGCATAAATTGCATTCGACTAACTAAACCGAGGAATCCTAATAGAAAGCCTTACGCAACATCACGTAATTTAATTTTACTTTCACAAAGTGTAAAATAAATAAATTAGTGGAATTAATTTCTCCTAAGCGATGTTATGGAATATTGCACAATAGTTGCTGCCTTTTAGACGGTGCTTTTTAACAGTCCGTTGATTTTTAAGCGAAAGTATGTAGATGCGTTAATTTATTGTTATTAATTTAATATTTCTTATGTATTTTGCCATTAAATGCATTATTTATGAGCGTCTATTATCATAAGTATCTTAAGTATTGGGACATAATACTTACATACAACTTTGGGATTTCTTTTTCCTTCTTTTCTTGTGGCTTTAACTGCTTTAACAATTTTATCCATTCACTACACTGATCTGCTAATACCTATAGATGACACATGTCATTCATAAACGCTATTATAATGTGTTGACAACGTCGTCGTCGAATTATTATTTTCCTAATTCTCGCATATTTGACACTTGCTACTCATCTTAATTAGTCTCCAAAAAATATCACAAAACACTAAAAACACAGCAAATTTATTACAAAAAACCGATAAACTGATGAAAATTTCAAACCGCTGTCAAAGAAACACCAAACTGAAATAGGGATGTTCGATATCGAAAATATCGATATTTTCAATGTGATACATCGGTTTTAAGAGATGCATCGAGGCCACTTGATAATTGTCGATGCATCGATGTATGTATTGAACCTTTTATTCGTAAAATAATTATTTTGCCGTTGTTATCGATCTTAACTATACCTTTTACCTTTTGTGATTTCTTTTATATTAAAGAAATTCTTTCGATGCAACGCAAACATCGACGCGATAAATTATCTGTGGATATCCCTAAACGGAAATGAATAAAACAACGTCATCGTGGCCTCAGACCATTGTCGTTACTGCTGCGTTGCCATAGTGCAGACTTTTTTACAAGGTTTTAGACAAATATTTAAATTTCCCACGTCATTGTAATACTTTTAACAGCGTAAGTTTGGCAGATAAAGTGGAGGGGAGCAATTTGTATGTTGATTTACCTACTTCAGAATGGAATAAAATTTTGTCAATAGCTTTATTTGTTATTTTTTCATCATATTCCTGACAATCCTGACCAAGAATTTGAAAGAGATTTCGGTACCAGTCATTGTTTATAGCACAAACATAATTCACAAAACTACACGATACACAAGTACAAGAAACTAGCAATCCGACCTATTAAACACCCGCAACCAGGCGCGTATCTGGAGTTGATCTTTGGGGGGGTTAAGAATTTTTTTTTTATGATTTTTTTACAAGAAAATCAATCAAAATTTATTGCTCTCAATTAATTTTAAAAAGTTTTAAGCAAAAAATAATGGCTCATTGGGGGGTAACTACCCCTATTACCCCCCTCAAATACGCGCCTGTCCACAACCCACAATTAACAATAACCTAGTTCCTTTATTTAGTTGCTAAATTAAGCGTTCCTTTTAAAAATTTAACTCAGCTCAGCAAAGAAATTTGTTGTTCGCGAAGCGTTCCTTTAACAACCAGCAAAGCAAATATTTTTAGTTTGCTGTTTAAAAGAAGCAAAAGGAAGGTATCTAAATAGCAAGGAATCCACAGAGGAAACGTAACAACCAAAATGGCGCCGAGCCGGTTCTGTTGTGTATTTATATAATGTCGATAAAGAAGGTAAACCTAACAACAAGAGGGTTGTGCGCATGCCCATCCCTGTTGGGCACTAGGGCGCAGACCGGTATGATTTTTTTTGTCTAAAGCATTATTAAGGCTACGAAGTACGCCGCTGCTTTGTCCCATCATCAAATCCATCACACAATGACTTCAGACAAAAACAGGAAGACTCAAAATAACAATATTCACTTTACAATTACATCGGTGGCCACGGCACAGGTTACGTCGCTTTCACTTGCACTTTTTTCTGCAATTATAGTTCATTTCTCTTTAATAAGTTTTAGATGCACGATATCCATTATATTTTGTCAGAGAAAGTTTTATAATTATCATTATGAAATAATTATGATTAGGCTTTGGATATCGTGTCGTTGAACTATAACACACACGATTATGTTGACTATTTTTTTTATAATCGTCAGAAAATACAATTTACAGGTTTTTTCTTGAAACAAAAAATTGTGCACTTGTTCGGCTATCATAAAATAGATTTTTAATTTGGGCCGTTTAGGATTTGGAGCTAGCAAAGAGAGAAAAATCATTTAGGAATAACCGTGTTTTTCTGCCGAGCCGATATCTCATTGTTTATAAAGAACATTCTATGGTATGGCCACAACCACCTTGAAAAGAAGCCATGAAGTGACATCGGGCAACGCCGCATCAGCTGGGAGTTGCGGATCCACAAGCTATTATTATGACGTGCGGCAACGGGCGAGTTTTTTATTTTTTCTGATATTTTTTGTTTTTTTTACTCTGTTGCCACTATATTGATATTGAAAAATGTACAAAAAAGTAATAAATAGTTTTGGATAACAAGAACAACTTACCTAATTATTAAATAATAGTAATATTGCGTTGAGAAGCTGTTTTGGTTTCACTACGAGTACGAGTAGATTTATTTGATCGATCAAAAGTAATATTCTATTATACAAATTATTATCTTCTGCATTTAAATTACTGGATTGACTATCTTCTGAAGTCTCAAAATTTAGTAAGCTTAGAAAGGTCACCTACTATCTGGGTAACTTCAACTTCGTTCCTTTCACAATGTATGAATTGGTACCGAGACAATAAGTTTTCAAGCTAAGACCACCTGTTTAGTTTCATTTCAAAGGGTAAAATCCATTTCAAATCATTGTAAGCCAATTCATTACCTTTTAAAAAAACCTTTACCTTATCAATGTCCACTGAAACCTGATTAACAATATTTATACAGTCATTGGTCAAATCTAAACTATAAAAATATATTACACTCTCTTCACCTGCTTTTAAAACACTTTTATAGTTAGAGTTACAGCCCGGAATACAGCAGTGACTTGGTATGTTGATAAATAAACAAACTAAAAGAAAAAAAATAGTACTTACCTAAGTACCTAGGTATCTAGAGGTATCCTACCTAATTATGAACTATCTACTAGTGATATTTTTAAACTAATTCACATTATACCTTCAAGTTAAATAAACACTTCAATCTTCAATATTTAATAAATTAACTGTAGCCACAAAACAATAAAGTTTATCCCAAAGAGCTAACTAGAATACAAAAAAACACAACTTTTAAATTAAAACAAATAAAATTCTGCCGCCATTTATAAGACCCGTAAACAAACCGCCAGGCCGGCCAGGCTGTTGGATTTTTCACTTTGTTAATGCTATTAGAGCAAACCCGCACCAAAATTTATATCAGTATTTTGTAGAGGTTCTTAGCAATCACGTCACTTAAATTTTGTATTAGATATCAATCGAAGACCGGATAAAAATACAAATTAATACGACACCTACACCTAGTTACACGCGTCAATTACATACTAAACCATGGCTAACCTCAAAAGTGACACATGGATCTTTAAGCAGTGTTGTCGATGTTTCTGTTTCTGTCTAAATCAGTTACGTTACAGACCGCTGGTACTGTCTTCTGTCTTATCATACCGCTTTGTTATAATGTTCAAACAAGTAAAAATATTTAAATTTTATCACTGTTTTGCCAATAACCTAACATTTCTTCGATAGAGTCCTTGTATTGTTGGTTGCCTGCTACTACAAGGGGTAAGAAAAATTGGTTCGTCCTTGAAAAGACGTGCGTTATTCAGCGTTGCCCCGTTTCGTAGATTTTGATGACGATGATCAGATGGATTTATTTTACAAGATATAATATAATATGTAATCTTAATTCACGAAAAAAAAATTGACAGGACCGGAAAACGAGATTTCTACTACGCATTACAGGTTTCTATAAAACGCAAGCCACCTAATTCGTACACAATCGCAAAAGATCCCATTCATTTATTGTTAAACCTTTTTGAAACAACACGAATAGGCAGTCCGAAACCAATTATAAAGCTATAAATTATGTTTAAAGTTTTATATTGTACCTTAGAAAGCAAATTAATTTTAATTGTAACAATGCTATCGTGAGCGATCTGTGGTGTTTATGCTTAGACTTCCTTGAGACTGATAGAAAACGCATTTCTCTTGCACGTCCTCCTGGCATGGGCGGCCCAAGGTGAGGGCAAGTAGGACGAGTGCCCCCTTACAGAAAAAAAATAAAATTTATTAAATAAATAAGTAAAATTTTTCTAATTTTAAAACGTCTACGTCTCTAGTCCCCCTCTCTCTCATAAAAAAAAGACACCCATATAAATAGTATAAGCCATTTTCAGAACATATAGTGCGACCAGTAAAGTCCGCATCATATGGGATTTTTTTAATTAATAGCTTTATTCGAAATTTGACTCTGGCGTCAAGTTCTGCTTCGATCGAGATAAAAACGAAGCAAAATAATAGTAGTCACGTGATTCTCATTATCTGTCAAATTTTAATTTTTTTAAAAAAATAATTCAAAAGTGGGGTGATTTCCGAAAATATCGAAAAAAGTTATTGGAAAAAGTTTTTTTAAATGCAGTTTCTAGCCCACATGCAAAGTTTCAGCTGCATAAGATAATTTTGATTTTTTACCCACCACTAAAATTTATTTTCCACTTTTCTGATGACACTGTGTTCTTTTTTGTTTTAATATTAAGATGTATTACTTTCAGACACAAACTACGTTTTCAAAAATACTTATTTTATAAAGTTACCTTATACAGGGCCAAAAACAAATAAACTTTGCATCACATGCGACCAAATTTTAATAGCCAAATTTTGTAGAAAAACATTCACTTAATATGGCGCTACTTTAAAGAAAATGTATCTGAAATAAATCATTGTCAAAACTAAGAACTTTTATGTAGGTTGCGTTGAGTCTTATTTGGCAAAAGTGGTGCAATTTACAAAATATGGGTAAAAAATCTAAATTATCTTATGTAGCTTGTATGTGGGCTAGAAACTGCATTAAAAAAAACTTTTTCCTATAACTTTTTTCGATATTTTCAGAAATAACCCCACTTTTGAATTATTTTTTGAAAAAAATTAAAATTTGACAGACAATGCGAATCACGTCACTACTATTTTTTGCCTTATTATCATCTCGATTGAAGCAGAACTTAATGCATAAGTGAAATTTCGAATAAAGCTATTAATAAAAAAAATAATGCCATATGATGCGGACTTTACTGGTCACACTGTATATATTTTACCATTTATTTTTCAATTTTTTATATATACTTGATTAAAACTTGATTTTTTTATTTCAGGTGCAGAGAAAATCTGCCTTCATGTGTTGGAAAAGGTTCGAAATCCATAGAGACATTTCGAGGTAAGAACATCCTCCAGCTTGCCCTTTAAATGGAAATAAAAACGCTGATTCGAAGAAAACACGTAAGCGCCATAAACTACCACCTCTCTGTCAAAAACACAAACTACAAACCTGAAGAACGATATTCTTTACGCTTCCGCGGATTTTAGCATAAGGGAGCGCCATCTCTCGGCTGGACTAAGAACTATAATAAGGCGGCGATGTCATTTAAAATACGGCATAATAAACAAACCAATATTAACGTCAATTTGACTTTAAATAATGAACCCCGAGCGTCTCTTATCAAGGGTCTATTTTACGTTAAGATGTTGGCGACAGAAACAGGACTGGGCTAAGTTCTTTTACCATCGAATTCACCATATTATATCACGTGATATGTCAAATTTTAATTTTTTCCAAAAACTAATTCAAAAGTGGGGTTATTGCTGAAAGTATCGAAAAAAGTTATTAGAAAAAGTTTTTTTAAATGCAGTTTCTAGCCCACATGCAAAATTTCAGCTGCATAAGATAATTTTGATTTTTTACCCATGTTTTGTAAATTGCACCACTTTTGCAAAATAAGACTCAACGCAACCTACATAAAACTTCTTAGATTTGACAATGCTTTATTTCAGATACATTTTCTTTAAAGTAGCGTTATATTAGGTGTGTGTTTTTCTACAAAATCAAACTTGGGCTATTAAAATTTGGTCGCATATGATGCAAAGTTTATTTGTTTTTGACCGTGTATAAGGTAACTTCATAAAATAAAACACAAAAAAGAACACAGTGTCATCAGTAAAGTGTTCAAATAAATTTTAGTGGTCGGTAAAAAATCAAAATTATCTTATGCAGCTGAAACTTTGCATGTGGGCTAGAAACTGCATTTAAAAAAACTTTTTCCAATAACTTTTTTCGATATTTTCGGAAATAACCCCACTTTTGAATTATTTTTTGAAAAAAATTAAAATTTGACAGATAATGCAAATCACGTGACTACAATTTTTTTGCTTAATTTTCATCCCGATCGAAGCAGAACTTATGCCAAAGTCAAATTTCGAATAAAGCTATTAATAAAAAAAAATCCCATATGATGCGGACTTTACTGGTCACACTCTGTATATACCGTAATTTAAATGGATAAATTAACAATATTAAATTTATAATAGTAAATGATGATAAATGACATGCTTATTAATGGAAATAGGAGAGGTAAGTAAGTAACCAAAACTGGTTTATTCTGCGCACCGTTCAACTTAAATAATTAACACCAAGAAAATTTAGTCTCTGAAAGCTGACGCGTGTTCCCAATATTTCAGGGGGGGGGGGTTCACCATATCAAGCGAACGATTATGTTTATCTACCTTTATATTTTTAGGTGTCTTCTGATACCGAGACGTCAACAATCGCCAGGATAATTGCAATAACCGGGAAGGGCCCCCTACTATTGCCCCTTGGCGGGGGGCAAGAGTATTCAATGTCAGCACTGGCGATGCCCTTTATTGACAACGATCTTCTATGGAGCAGTGACCATGATGGTAAAATGGTCGATTTATCCTCTTGTCTTCAGGTATAAACAATTATTATTAAATTTAAAAATTTCTTAAGCTCGAATTTTAAGCCAATATCTTACCGAGTTTTAAACATAGACAATTTACCTTTAGATAAGCAAATAATAATCACGAAAGTGGCAGATTTATGGCCTAGCGCATGTAAACATAGCTAGACACTATTAGACATGCGCACTGCAACATTATCGTTTGACGAATGGGAAAATAGACAGGTCCGGGCTTTAAAATTTAAATTCTTGCCAAGAAATTGGAATTTATTCTCAATTTTTGATCAAGTTGGGAAAAAAGGTAGTGATTTCTGGCGTTTTTAGTAGTAGCAAACCTATAATATTTAAAGGATAGAAAATTGTTTTTAAGGTTTTTGTTTTTAAAATTTGTTTAAAAATGATTCGTCGTCGTGTTTTTAGTTCGAAAAAGAATAGAACAAGAATTGTGAAAAATTGTGTACCCTACTTAGATTGCAGGGCTACAAATAAACTATACCAAAATATGCATCGGGATAATTTGTCTTGGTGTGTGTTTCTCTTTATTTTCATACCTTGTTTGTGTAGCCTAGGCCTAGTTTGAAGTGTTCAAATTGATCATAATAAAATAAAGTAATAAATCGAGATACATCACTACTCTATACTTACCGAAAATACGAAATACCACGTATTTTACCCCTATTTGGGAATAATAAAATCATCAAACGGCTGCTATACTAATATTACTAATCAATGTTTATATTCCAATCCGAGTCACTAAAAGCACAAACACAATTCACTAAACTACACAAAAACTAGAAATCCGTAAATATTAAACAGCCACAATCCACAATAGCTAAGAAAACTACAAGGAATCCACAAAGAAACCTTACAACACAACAACAAAAATGGCAGCTGAGCCGGTTCTGTACGTACAGCTTGTACGTATCTAAAGGTAAATAGTCTATGGCTTTAAATAAACACGATTTAAAGGTGTCTAAAATGGACGCTAGATGTCGTCATGCGTTACTTTAACGAAAAAAAAATAACTAGGAAATCTGCAAGCAACGAGTTATTTTTCTTTCGCCAAATCTAGATTGCCTACCCTTACTGAAGAGCAGTGATACAGCGAAATGCAACCGGGAAAGGATCTGTAAAAAGGTCTAAAGAACGGACAAATTGCGGGACTCTAACTGGCACCGACAGCAACACAGCTTCACCTTTACAGTATCACCTTTAGGCAAATGTATTTTTAAAAATGGCGTCATTCGTTATAATAGAATAAAATTTGATGAATAATATTAGATTACTTTTCAGGATGCCTCTGTTGCCGTTGGCACCCAATCCCCAGCAATTAGCGCTAGTACCAGTACTCTCGGCGAGCTATCCCAGTCCGATCTGACCAGTTTGGTTCCAGCCATGACCAACGATAGCGGTCATGACGGCAGTCATATGGGAGACACCGATGATATTTTTAAGCATTTAAGTGACACTACCGCGATAGAGATCGAGCATATATTGAGCGAGTTCAATTCTACGACCTATATTAAGGTAAAATTATATTTTTAAGAGCTGTTATACCATATTTTTCTATAGGTAGGTGGTAGGTTTTGTAAAGGAAAATAAGGATCTTTCGCTATATTTGCATAAAATAATGCATGAAATTGTTATTTCTTTATATCTTAAACTAAAAAAGGCACTGGTTTTTCATTTAAAACATATTTTAGAAAATGTTGGTAGTACGTAGTTACACCAACTCTTTTTTACGATATTTCTCCTGGTCTAACAATTATTTTTACTATTAGCCCGGTCTCGCACCGTAATTGTGCACGGTGAATTAATCCACAGTTTCTTTTAGATAGCGTTCACAGATGGCGCTTTAGTTACAGTAACTTTATACGAAAAGTAATGCCAGTTGTCATCGCTAAGAATTTATTTGAATTATATTACCACAGAAAATATAGCTACGCAGTATATTTTCTGTGATATTACACACAACAGTTTATGAAAAAAATTCATGATATTTAAAAAATATCCTAATAAAACAGTAGTAAATAGTATTTATTAGTTATTGGTGAATTATTACATTTTAATATTATACAGTGTGACCAGTAAAGTCCGCATCATATGGGATTTTTTTTATTGATAGCTTTATTCAAAATTTTACTTTGGCATCAAGTTCTGCTTCGATCGAGAAGAAAATTAAGCAAAAAAATAGTAGTCACGTGATTCGCATTATCAGTCAAACTTTAATTTTTTCCAAAAAATAATTGAAAAATGGGGTTATAGGGTTATTTCCAAAAGTTTCGAAAAAAGTTATTAGAAAACATTTTTTTAAATGCAGTTTCTAGCCCACAAATTTCAGCTGCATAAGATAATTTTGATTTTTTTACCCATATTTTGTAAATTGCAACACTTTTGCAAAATAAGACTCAACAACGCAACCTACATAAAACTTCTTAGTTTTGACAATTCTTTATTTCAGATACATTTTCTTTAAAGTAGCGCCATATTAAATGTGTGTTTTCCTACAGAATCAAAATTGGGCTATTAAAATTTGGTCGCATGTGATGCAAAGTTTATTTGTTTTTGACCCTGTATAAGGTAACTTCATAAAATACGTATTTTTGAAGACGTAGTTTGTGTCTGAGAGTAATACACCTTAATATTAAGACAAAAAGAACACAGTTTCATCAGTAAAGTGTTCATTAAGTGGAAAATAAATTTTAGTGGTGGTAAAAAATCAAAATTATCTTATGCAGCTGAAATTCTGCATGTGGGCTAGAAACTGCATTTAAAAAAACTTTTTCTAATAACTTTTTTCGATATTTTCAGAAATAACCCCACTTTTGAATTATTTTTTGGAAAAAAATAAAATTTGACAGATACCTAATACGAATCACGTGACTACAATTTTTTTGCTTAATTTTTATCTCGATCGAAGCAGAACTTGATGACAAAGTCAAATTTCGAATAAAGCTATTATTAAAAAAATCCCATATGATGTGGACTTTACTCGTCACTGTAGAAGAATCACCAGTATTTATTATGCTCCTCACCAAAAGGTATAAGTGTTTTTAACTTAAATAATTCAAAAATATTGGTAAATTAAATATAAAAGTACATACCTAGTTCCTAAACAGGAAAAAAAAATACAATAGATACCTAACCAATATTTAAATTTCCTTCGCCATTTTACCCAGATTATATTTTACAAAAACACCATAGCGGGCGACATCTATCAACCAATAAACCATTTTTAGCAAGAAGAAAACAACAACAGCATATCCGACGATCAATGTACTAATGACGATTCCCAGCACCAGAGGTCGCCGACGATCGCTGAACTCGGCAGGAAATTCACCATCGCTGCAGCCAATCCGATCTTGGCAGAGAAACTGGCGACACCTAGCGAGCAAAGCCTGAACCTTAGCGGGCAGGACGGTGGGAGACATCTGGCAACGCTGACGCCGAAAGTAGAGAAAGGTAAGCTTGCTCAGTGTTCTGCTTGACGGTTTGAATCGAGGCCGGCAGGTGGCGATACTTATAATATGTGTCGTTTTTACGTCGGGGAAAATACGTAGGTTCTACAGTTCTTATTATTTATAATCTTTGATTGTTTTAAAATATTTTACTTTAATACCTATACAGAAAAGAAAGGGAGAATAGAATTCAATATCTATGTACAGGGTGTCCCAAATTCGAGCCTCATCATGGGGATCTCGGAAACTATAAGAGATACAGCATCGGTTAAATTGTGGCAAAGTTGCGCAATTTCGTACTAAGCAATATCGCAAAAAAATATCTGAGCTATTTTTTTTAGTTTTTGAAATTTTTGCAAAAAACTAAAATTTTGAGTTTTTGTTTTTTTAAACTGCTTGACTTATTTTATCCGCCACAGAAAAACAAGCACAACATTGTTAAGGCAACTTTTTAGGCTCCATATTGTGACGTTTTTAGAATTTCGTTACAACGTTTCGTTTTTATGGAACTATTATCAACTTTAATTTTTTAAATACGGACCTGCATTTTTTATTTTAATTTTTTGATAGCCCTTTAAGCCCTGAATTCAACCATGTACCACACTTAATTATATTTAGACGTTTTGATGTCATTATTACATCTTCAGGAATGTGATAATTATTTTTAAATACGGCCCTGGTGTTAGCTACTTAATCTTTGTACCACATACAACATGTAAATGGATCCGGAATTTTATACAAATAATTTACTATATTTAAGTTTTTATATAAATTGTAACAAAGTAAAAATAAAACCAAACAAAACAAAGGTTGCTATGACAAGAACTTCTACTTGATTGTTTGGCTTAAGGTGGAATTCTCAACGTCATTTCATCTATTGCCAACCTATAACCTATTTCGCGTTGCTTTTTTTAGTTTATTATTTGACTAACTAATATTTAACTAAAATAAATATCGTCGGTATAATATTTAGGTAATAGCTGACATATTACAAAAATATCAATTTATTTCATTGCTAATTTTGGGAGAATTGTATAGTGAAAGAAGAATGACATAATAATGTTAAAAAAATCTTACCCGACATTTTTCGCTATAAAATTCTCCTAAAATATTTAATGAAATTCCTTGATATTTATTTAATATGTCAATTATTACCTATAAAATATGAAGACAATAATGATTTTATTTAAATTTTGTGTAAAAGCTAGAAAAATTAAATAAATATACGCGAAATAGGTTATAGGTTGGCAAGCATGTTGATACTTTCACCTTAATTATCTTGACAACTGCAGTCACCATTTATACTGAATATTTCAGCAAAATTATGTTTTCTGCTTTAGAAAAGCGCGACATGTTACGAGTTTATTATTCTTCCAATAGGAATTCACAAACTTCTTGTGACCGTTATTTACAGGACTATCCTGAACGCTTGCAGCCTCGTTATAGTTATTTTGCTACGCTTGATACTAATTTAGCCCAGTATGGTGGTTTTAATAAACCAAGAGTCAAATATACACCAGGGCCGTATTTAAAAATAATTATTATCATTTCTGTAGATGTAATAATGACATCAAAACGTCTAAATATAATTAAGTGTGGTACATGGTTGAATTCAGGGCTTAAAGGGCTATCAAAAAATAAAATAAAAAATGCAGGTCCGTATTTAAAAAATTAAAGTTGATAATAGTTCCATAAAAACGAAACGTTGTAACGAAATTCTAAAAACGTCACAATATGGAGCGTAAAAAGTTGCCTTAACATTGTTGTGCTTGTTTTTCTGTAGCGGATAAAATAAGTCGAGCAATTTAAAAAAACAAAAACTCAAAATTTTAGCTTTTTGCAAAAATTTCAAAAACTAAAAAAGATAGCACAGATATTTTTTTGCGATATTGCTCAGTACGAAATTGCGCAACTTTGCCACAATTTAACCGATGCTGTATCTCTTATAGTTTCCGAGATCCCCATGATGAGGCTCGAATTTGGGACACCCTGTACAGTGTGTCCACGGGTGGAGTTTGGAAGAGGAAAAACTTTTTTATTAGTTGGTATAGAAGAAAAATTATAAAAACGTCTGCTTGTGCCGAAACTACAATTATTAAGAATATCAGATTTGCGATTATTGTACAGGGTTCGTTAAAAACAACATTTTTACTTTTTAGATTTTTTTTGCAATTCTAATTTTCAATTCCTTGATTTATTAAATGAATTTAGCTTGTGCTAAATAAACTACAATTTTAAATATCAAATTTGCGATTACTATACAGGGTTCCTCAGAATCAACATTTTTAGTTTTTTGGATTTCATTTAAAATACATGTACGTAAAAACAAACAACTATTGTTGCTTTCTTAATTCGAATATGATTTTATGTCTAGCCGAGTTAAGATTTTGTTGTAGGAAAACCAATTTTTATTTGCCTACTTTTGATAATAAATTATAAAACTTTTATTCAAACGTGGTACTACCGATTTAGCGCATAGTTAAACTCGACATCTGAATTCCCGATAACAGTTCCTAACTTGCTGTATTGGGATATTTGCAATAACTACTCTTATTTTGTCTTTCAAGAGGTCTAAGTTATTATTGAAATTGGTTTTATACCCATGTGGCTTCAGATATCCCCGTAAATGAAAGTCGACAATTGTGAGATCGGGACTCCTACGTGCCAACTGATTTAGACCCTAAGTACCTTCCAACCCACTTGTTTCCAAAGTGATGATTTAGCCAATCATCAAAAGGAATTAAAAATTAGAATTGAAAAAAAAATCCAAAAAACAAAAACTGTTGTTCTGACGAACCCTGTATAAGTAGTAATCGCAAATCTTATATAACGAAGAATTAACGTATACCTACTTCTGATTTTTATACATTTCTAAAGCACTGCATCCTTCATTTGTATGCCGATGATTCTCAGATCTACTTGTCATTTTTTCTTAAAGATTTTCTCACAGCAGCATTAAAATTAAATAAAGATCTTAACATTATTGTTAGAGTCTCACAGGCACACTTACTTAAATTAAATGAAAACAAAACACAAGTATCGTTATTTGGGAAAAACAGTAATCTGCTACAACAAAATGATGATTTTGTACGTAATTTAAATATTTCTCTTTTAACTTTTACCGATAGGTAGTTGTCGTAATCTGGGAATACAGTTTGATTCAAACCTAAGATTCTCAGGCCATGTAAATAATTTGCTTCAAAAGTCCTATTTTAAACTTAAACTGTTTTAAATGCATAAGGATATTCTGACTACTGACATGGTGAAACTAAAACTGTGTGACACTTTAATTCTTTCATTTGTCTCTTATTGTGATGTTGTTTTCTGGTCTGCGTTACGTCAGCAAGATCGGCATTCCTTACAAAAATTACAAAATTCCTGTGTTCGATTCTCTTACAATTTACGTAAATTGAATACCCTCCTCAAGAGACAACCAATTCAAAGTGCGCAGCATTGTTTTTATTGGGGTATACTTACTACAATTAAGAATTATCCGCATAGCTTTATTTTGTTGTATTTGCAATCTATATATATTTTCTTGAGTGCACGATATTAATATTAAAGAACAGTAATTCAAATGCGGCTGAATAATAGTATTATAAACCAATATTTTCGCCCATTGTGACAGACAATTTGAGACGCGACAAAAAAATTCAACCTTTTTACCCAATTTTTTACAAAGTCTTACAGTAGTCTATGTGATTTGAAAAGGTTAGCTGAGGATCCAAAAAAATGCCCAGATATTTTATTTCCGAGACATTGTTAATTACACTGTCATTAATTTTAACTATTAACCCTAAGTCTAAATATTTTTTACAATTTGTTTTCGAACCTATGACCATACACTTTGTTTTTAACGCATTAAGCTTCAATTTATTTTGACAAACCCAGTTATATAAAATTTCAAGTTCCGCATTCAAAATATTAGCTATTTCTCTAAAATTGTCACCTGCCACACATATAAGAGTGTCATCTGCAAATAAGTTAATAAATGACCTTTTTAAAATTATATAAATATCATTAACGTAAATAATAAACAAAAGAGGACCTAAAACACTTCCCTGAGGTACACCCCAACTACTTTCTCTGTTATGTGAAAGTCTATTATCTACTTTTGTTTTTTGATACCTATTAACCAAGTAATCACTTATCCAGTCCAACGCACGACCACTAATACCTTATAACAGTAATTTTTTTAAGAGAATCTCACGATCAATGGTTTCAAACGTTGTAAGTCTTCAAAAACACTAAGCACCACTTTACCCTCATTTATAAAGTTTCTCCACTTGCGCATACATATTGTAGTGTCGATTCGCAGGAATCCGGATATCCCGGAAGACGTTAAGGGTGCCCAAAGTTTTCAAGTATTTAAAGGTAAGGTGGGTAAGTGTGTTGGGAGAGCGTCTGTGATTTCTTAACTATGTCATTGTGTAACTTGCGCTGTGACAATTCATTTGTTTCTTATTTTCTTCATTACTAAGAATATTTTAGGTTAGCAATTATTGAATTAATATTTTATTTTATACCTACCTGATTAATTTGAACGTCGCCATCACTTTTCATTAAGTTTTTTTTTATAAATTGCTTTGGTAATTAACAAAGAGATATTGTATTGTATTGTAGGTACCGTGCGAGCAAAAATTATTTGCATCAAAGAGGGCTTGGATTAAAAAACGTAGAGCTTGGTTTAGATCACAATGAATGGGGACGATATATCCCACTAAACACAAATAAAACATTGACATTCTAAGAATGGTCTCTATAAGTCCTGAAAATGACAAACATTTTAAGTATATTCTAAAGTATATTAAATACATGCATAATTTTTGATAATATTCTTGGCATGTTCTGGGAATGTTCAAAAGAAATCTCGGGCGTCAAAATTGACTGATGATACATCAGGCTTAATCACGAATATGTGTGTGTCGCGTTTTTACTTTTAGCATAACCCATTGCGATTAGGTACATATTACTTTTGTACTCCTCCGTCTAAATTTAAAAAATAAAATCTGTTTTTAACTTATTTTGACTTTTTATAGCTGCTTTAATTAAAAAAAATTACCCCTTAAATGCAATACAATGAGTTTACAATGCCAAAAACAAGAAATAGTAGTCCATGCGCATACATTTTTTGCCCATTCTAAAGAGCGAAGTTTGGCACTATGGCTATTCCTACACTTTCTTCTCACATTCTACAGCACGTCTGAAAAATACTCTCACTCCCAAACATATTCATAGAATGTTCGCAATTAAAAAAAATATTCAATGCACATTCTTATAACATTCCCCGAAACATTTTCTGTATTGCCGGTAAAAAAGTTCTAATATGAATATACTAAGAATATATATTATACCTTTCCTAGAAAATTACCCTTTAAATATGGTAGGAACATTTTTTGTTCCTGTAAGATTTCCTACCGGCCCCGAGGAATGTACTGTAAATGTTCCTAGAATATTCATTGGAAAAGACTTTAGCATATTCTCTTACCTCTATAACGAATATGCTAAGAATTTTTCCAAAAAATATGATATGCATGTAGTAAGAATGTACGATTTTACATTCCAAGCACATTTAAATCACGTGAAAACACCTTGCTGTAATCTATTTATAGCATGTTCTATAGATGCGCCCAGACCATTTAGAGAACATTCTTAGAATGTTCCAATCTACTAGAGTAATAATCTTAGCATGTGCTATGAATGTGTTTGTGTTTAGTGGGATCTAACCAAATCGAGGTTAAAATTTTGTCAAATTCATATTATGACATGATATGCCAAACTAATGAGTAATAAAATAAGTAGACAAATACGAATTTATTTTTTTTGTTTACAAAATTAACAAAGTACGAATATACAGACAGACAAAGAAAAATAATTACATAAATTACTGAAATTGGCCACCGCCATGCTCCAAGGATAAATTCACACGTCTCTTCATATTTTCGAAAGTGTTGACCAGCATCTCTGGAGAAATTCCTTTCTTTTTCTTTCTTTCTTAAGAATAAGATATATAATAAGATCTTCCCACTTCTTGGGACAGGCGTCTTATACAATTTGTTGACGTATTTTGCATTATTTCACGAACGTTTGCAACAAGTCCATCTGTTCTTACAGATGGTCTTCCTGCTCCTTTTTTGTGTTGTATAGAACCTGTTTTCCTAAACACAGCCACGGTTCTTTTCAGGCAATGATAAAAATCCCCAGCAATAAAAGCAACGTTAGGAAAATGTTCGTGAAAATCGTCCATGCACAAACCCGGATTGTATTGCCACTCACCATTTACTCTGACCCCGTTTCGAAAATACGATTCAACCATGAATGTTTTGTGCTGTTCCGTAAAGACCATTGTGTGAATTGTTCAAGAAATTGGAAAAATTAGCGATGAATCAAATTACTTGTCACGACTGTCAAAGATGACGGAATAACTAATTGATTGTTAATTCAGGTAGTTACTGACACCCAACAGGTATTAAGCTCTACGGCTAAGCATTACGTCCTTAGATGCAAGGCCCTCTTTGATGCAAGTAATTTTTACTCGCACGGTATATTGATCAAAAAACGAAATGGCGGAAGCGTCACTAGTGCTGGCCCTTAACATATTAATATCTACACCGTATAATTTCGCTTTCATTTGCACCGCCAAAAATAAATTGTAATTATCGCAGCGATTTGTAGGTCAAATTCATACATAACACTTGTTAATAACGAGGCAAGTACGACCATACCTTTTACAGTATTACACGACATAATCTGTATGATGTAAATATGCACCGAGCGCACAAATCAATAAAATAACAATAACTTGTTTCGAACAATTATTATTTGATGGTTCAAGGGGTGGTAGGCCTGTGGAGAGAAAAACTGGCACGCGGGTAGACTATTGGTAAATTAGGATCATCATCATCATCATCATCATCTGGAAATAGAGTAGCAACAGCCTTTTTCAAAAAAGAATTCAAAAGTGGGGTTTTTTCTGAAAATATTGGAAAAAGTTTTTTTTAAATGCCAAATTTTAGCTGCATAAGACAATTTTGATTTTTTACCCATCACTAAAATTTATTTTCCACTTAATGAACACTTTACTGATGACACTGTGTCCTTTTTTGTTTTACTATTAAGGTGTATTACTTTCAGATACAAACCACGTTTTAAAAAATATTTATTTTATGAAGTTACCTTATAAAGGGTCAAAAACAAGTAAACTTTGCATCACATGCGACCAAATTTTAATGGCGCAATTTTGATTTTGTAGAAAAACACACATTTAATACTTTATACTTTAAAGAAAATGTATCTGAAATAAAACATTGTCAAAACTAAGAAGTCTTATGTAGGATGCGTTGAGTCTTATTTTGCAAAAGTGGTGCAATTTACAAAATATGGGTAAAAAATCAAAATTATCTTCTGCAGCTGAAATTTTGCATGTGAGCTAGAAACTGCATTTAAAAAAAACCTTTCCTAATAACGTTTTTCAATACTTTCAGAAATAACCCCACTTTCGAATTATTTTCTTGAAAAAATTAAAATTTGACAGATAATGCGAATCACGTGACTACTATTTTTTGCTTATTTTTTATCTCGATCAAAGCAGAACTTGATGCCAAAGTCAAATTTCGAATAAAGCTATTAATTAAAAAAAATCCCATATGGTGCAGACTTTACTGGTCACACTGTATTTTTCCAGTAAGGCTTTTATCAAAGAAAAATGGTCCGATTACACCACTCTATTATTTTAAAAGAAAAAAAATCAAATATAACACTTCAGGAGAATAAGACATTACATGATAATAAGACATTACATGATCATAACACCACACGTATAAATTATCAAACTATACCAGTAAAAAGTAATTTCGGAAAAAAAGTTGCTGTTATATCATGGAATAATAAAATATCTAATTATCTTTCAAAAAATATCAGAAAAATTAAAAAATTGGCAACTTTTAAAAAACAATTAAAGAGATATTTACTAAATTAAATTATTTATACTATTTTTTTTAATTGATTTTATTCATGAATTAATCGGATTACCTTCCATTTTTTTAATGGTTATTATTTTCTATATTATGTTGTGACTTTCCATCTAATGAACTGTAAAAGTTAGTTTGGAATAAAGGCATATTGAAAGTTAAATTTTTTGACAAACATATCAATGGTGCGTACCAGCATTAAAGGGCGAATATTTTGTAAACGGATGAAGATAGGTATAAGGCATGATTCATGAAAAATGTCTGGAATGAATGTAAAAATATAAAAATAGACAATGTTTCATTAAAAAATACATTAGCAGCGTTTTTATTCTTGATTATGTTGGCGATATTCTATACAGGGTGTTATTTAAGTATGTGGCCAAACTCCAAGGGGTGCTTCTTTATGTTCGTGGATGTATCAATACTCTTTTATTCGATTTTGTTGAAATTTGCCAATTCTGTTTATAATAACAAGAGGATAAATTAGCCTCGATTAGAATAAAATTATTAGGTCCAGTGGCGACCCGGAAGACAGTCCAACTAATATTTTTGACCAACAAAATTGCGCGCCACTGACTTTTTTTAAAATTATGTATTTTTCTCGAATTAAGCAACTACAAATACAACTTTTATCTCCTGAGTTTTTTTCATATCTTGCTTTATTTTCGAGAAAAAAATAAAAACCACTTCATGTTTATATAAACTTTTCTTCTTAAAATCACTTAAAGAAGCCCGCTTAGAGTTTGGCCACATACTTAAATAACACCCTGTATAAAATGCTGAACCGTTTCTTTGTCATCACTCTGTATTTCGTAAATTCGATACAAGACATGACAAACGCCGTTTCAGTGGTCTTCCAATATCTTTCACCTGAAGTAAATCGTACTTCCTAATTGAAAGAAAATCAGCGACAGCAGACAGGGCGAAAACCAAGGGTTTTATTTCACATGCGGCGATTAACACTTTACATTTCGATCGAAAAAGTGAAATCCCGTCTGATGGCCGGTTCCCTCCGCAATACCCAAGTAACATTTAATTAATATTTTCAATTTGTAATTACTATTGCAGAACCAAAGAACCAGAAGTTACCAGCCATGACCCGAATACATCTTTTTACTGGTATGAGATGCTCCATGCTTGTTGTTTGGATTTGTCGAGGTCTTGCTGGTACTGCTGGGCGTAGCTTATCGATGTTTTCGTCGCTTTTGAATCGATGCCTGAATAAACTAGAATATTTATTTAACGTCATCACATAAAAATTTTGATATTGTTTTCGGGGTTCTGTCTAATCCAAGACGTTTCATGAACTTTTTAGTACAATCGCGTTATTTTTTCCATCTTTGTTATAAGGGCGGATTATATGCACTTAAATTCAGCTAAAATGTGCGCATATATATATGCCTTGTTTGCCTTTAAAATATGCAGTTATTTGCATTTTTTTAACAAATATGCTTACTGGTATGCAATATTTCTTAATTTATTATAGTAAAATGAGGTAAAGAAACACATTGGGTTCTAAAAAATACGTTTATTTTTAAAAAATGCAAAAAAGAAAAGAAAAATACAAGTAAACAATTTGTTAACCTAAAATTGTATAAAAGGCATTTATAATATTTTTCAAAATTTTCAACTAAAAAGGATTATCTTCTATTAGTAGAAATATGTTTATACAAAGAGAAGCTTCTTTCGATATCTACTGATGTAATCGGATAATACTGCAACTTATAGGTAGCAAAATATAAGGCCAAGATACAACTTCCTCTTTACTTTGCACAACACACTGCGAATCGTTATCTAAATCTAAAATTAGTTCTTTAATGGCTTCGAAATGTTCTGCGTAGAATAGTGCGGCCCTAATCCATGTTTCCCACCGGGTAATTACAGGTTATGTTTCCTGGTAATCTCTCCTTATACAACTTTACTGGTCGCAACCCACCAGCCCCTGTAATCAGCAGTAGAATATTATAATCCCTAAATTAAATCCTCTATAACCGCTAACAAAGGGTTTTCCAATAGGTCCAAATTTAAAACCGATTATTGGAGTCGATTCGATTCGATTCGATGTCTCATCCAGCACTACTTACTGTTCTGAATTGTTACAACTTTTTAAATATCCGTTTAGGAACAAACCATTATTACCATTATTACAAAATAAATTCTTGCAAAAAAAATTCCAAAATAGCAGGAAAATTAACACTTTGTTATGGAACTAAGTTTAGTAAGTTAATGTGCTGGGTGAGACTAGAACGATGGCGATTCTTAGCTTGGCGTGGATATAGGTTGTCTCAATGGTTTAGAACAATCAGAAAACCGACATAAACTTTTCGTTTAACTTTTAAAAAGTCTTTATTCCAAACTAACTTTTACAGTTCATTACATGGAAAGTGACAATGGAATATAAAAAAAATAACAATAAAAAAAATGGAAGTTAATCCAATTTAGTTCATTAATAAAATCAATAAAAAAAAATAGTATAAATAATTTAATTTAGTAAATAGCTCTTTAATTGTTTTTTAAAAGTTACCAATTTTTTAATTTTTCTGATATTTTTTGAAAGATTGTTATATTTTATTATTCCGTCATATAAAAGCGATTCTTTTTCGAAATTACTTTTTATTGGTATAGTTTGATAGTTTATACAATGTCTGGTGTTATGATCATGTAATGCCTTATTCTCCTAAAGTGTTATGTTTTTTTTTTTTTTTTGAAATAATAGAGTGAATTTGAATACAAATTTTTAATTTATAAATGTTTTGAACGTGTAAATACCCTTTCGGTCTATATAGATTAACAGTTGGTTCTAAATGTGGTAATTTGTGTATACATTTAATAACTTCATTTTGCAATTTTTGTAATGGTTTTAAGTTTGATAAATAAGCAGATGCCTATGGCGAAGCTAAGTATTGTAATTTTGAATATATTAATGAAAAATATATATATTTTTTAAGTATTTCAAAGGAATGGAATATCTAGCTCTGTACAAAACAGATACCAAAGGAGATATCAAGTTGATAATATATTGAATATGGCATTTCCAATTTAAATTTTCGTCTAAAACTAATCCTAAAAATTTTGTCGTTTTAGAATATTGAATATTTTCATTATTAAATGTTAAGGGGTTAATGATGGAATTTATTTTATTCTTAGTTATAAACATAAAAGAAGATTTTGTAAAATCTAACTTAAGTTTATTTGATTGAAGCCAAAAAAGAAGTATTTTAAATCATTATTAATATCAAAATACATTTCTGCAAGAGTTTCAACGAAACAAATAATTGTTGTATCATCTGCAAATAGCTTTATATTGCCCTTTAAGTTCAATTTGGAAACGGAATTAATGTAAATTAAGAATAATAATGGACCTAATATTGATCCTTGTGGAACTCCACATATTATTTCTTTTTCCGAACTTTTTCTTTCCCCAATTTGAATATTTCCTCTTATCTCAAATACGGTGTATGTATAATTTTCTTAATAAAATACTAAACAGCATTTTTTACTGCTGTCGACATTAGCATGAATATTAGTTATGATATCTCCTACAGCTATTTCTCTATCTTTAGATTTGCGAAAACCATACTGGTTAGCAAAAAGTAAATTTTGGCTTTCTAGAAAGTCGCATAATTAATTATTTATTATTTTTTCTAATATTTTTGAAAAGATCGGTAAAACATATATTGGGCGATAATTGCTGCATGTATATCTTTTATCAGTTTTAAATACTGGAGTTACTTTAGCAATTTTAATTTTTTCTGGAAAAATACCTGTTTTTAGAGATAATTTAGTTAAATGAAATAAAATTGGAGTAATTTCATTTTGGAAGTAAAAACGCTGGAAACTTTCATGCGGAGCGACGCGGAGTTCGCCGCAACCTCGCAAGATGCAAAGCGTTGTAAAACAATTTTCCTCAAAGATAGACAACTAATATCAATAATATACTTATTAAAAATAACAGTTATTATTGAGTTCGTTAGCCTAACGCCAAAAAAAATTTGAAATTTTGTAGTTGAATATGAATAATTCAAAGATAAAACTACAGTTGTAGGTACTCTAAATTTGTATAGAGTTTCACATCTGTGTACCTTTAGATTCTTCAGAAATTACTTGGGAAATATGCTAAACAAACCAACAATAATAGGACAAGATTACCATTCCGTACCCAGAAAACAAAGTTTTTTTTAATACAGGTGTTTTCACCTAATACAATTAATAATTAAATTACCAATATAGGTGTAAAAAGAAAAGGAAAATTGCCTTCCTTCAGTGAACAATCATAATACTTTCAATAACGTTCGACTATGAAACTTTCTAGATACGAAACTTATAACTAAACAAATAATAAATCTAGAAATAATTAATACCTATTATTATTAAGTATTCTGTTTTTGGTTTAAAAAATTTAAAAATATGATATTATGCAAAACAAAAAAAACTGAAAGAAGTGGCTTATTTAGTGCAATTTGCTCCAATTTTTCTATAAACATAAAATTTGTTTTTTCATCATTTTTGTAAATACGATTGGTACATGTTAATTTTTTCTTTCTGATAAACCTATAAGATTGAAATTTTGTATTGTTTCTTATTAATGTCTATTTGAGTGTCCTTTTTGACTATGTCCGTTTATCTTTCTCGTTTTTATATACAAATAGGTAGTCAATTTTTTCATAATTTTTGTAAATGCGATTGGCACATTTTAATTTTTTTTCTCTATTCAGTTGTAAAGTTGAAATTTTATATTATTTGTTATTATTATCTATTCGATTGTCATTCTTGACTATGTCCGTTTATCTTTCTCGTTTTTATATACAAATAGGTAGTCAAATTCTGACCATAGTTTTAACATAATTTTTGTAAGTACGATTGGCACATTTTAATTTTTTTCTCTATTACAGCTGTAAAATTGAAATTTCATATTTTTCGTTATTATTGTCTATTCGATTGTCATTCTTGACTTAGTTCGTCCTTTTTGGTATTTAATTACGGATAGGTTTTCAAATTTTGAATTCAGTTTTTTCATAACTTTTGTAAGTGCGATTGGTATATTTTCATTTTTTTCTCTATACCGTTGTGAAGTTGAAATTTCATATTATTTGTTATTATTATCATCTCTTCGATTGTTATTCTTGACTATGCCCGTTTTTCCTTCTCGTTTTTAAATACAAATAGGTAGTCAAATTTTGCCCATAGTTTTATCATAATTTTTGTAAGAACGATTGGTAAAATTGGTGTAAAATTGAAATTTCATATTTTTCGTTATTATTGTCTATTCGATTATCATTCTCGACTAAGTTCGTCCTCTTTGGTTTTTAATTACGGATAGGTATTCAAATTTTGATTTCAGTTTTCTCATAACTTTGGTGAGTGCGATGGCACATTTTAATTTTTTTCTCCACTACAGCTGTAAGATAGAAATTTTATATTTTTCGTTACTATTGTCTATTCGATTGTCATTCTTTGACTTAGTTCGTTAACCTTTTTGGATTTTAATTACAGATAGGTATTCAAATTTCGAATTCAGTTTTCGACGACTGGCACATTTTAATTTTTTTTATATTTAGATGTAAAGTTGAAATTTCATATTGTTTCTTATATTGTCTATTTAATTCTTGACCATGTCCGTTTATCATTCCCCTTTTATATACAAGGAAATGGTCAAATTTTTGACATAGTTTTTTTTATAACTTTTGTAGATACAAATGGTACATTTTAATTTTTTTCTAAATTGCTGTATATTTCTAAAATGAAAGATGCAACTTAAAATCCGTTATACGAGAAAAACAAATTTAAACTAAAGTTAATCTTCTATTATACTAGTTCTAAGGCGTTCATCATCAAATTCCTTCATGTGAAAAACGTCGTTTATTTACGGATAAACAACAAAAACCGATTGGCTTACTATGGCAAAGAGAAAAAAGTAGTGATTTTGTTGCGTGCAAAAATGCAGTTAACCGACGAAGAAAGTAAAAACAAAGAACTAACGCGTTGCATATATTAATAAAATAATAAATTGGACGGGTAATATTTTCATTAATTAAAAAATAATTAGGCTTTCGTGTGATGTGGGTGCATATATAATTTTTTTACGGTCCGACTACACGCAGGGCCAAGGATTCTTCTTTACACCCCGTGTATAAAAACGCCGGGGTTCAGAGGCGTACCGCTGGTGGAATTTTATGCCCCCCCCCTCCCCCGGCAGACATACAGGGTGGCCCTTTAGTGTGGCAAAGTACAATAGCTCCGTTACTATTTCAAATACATTAAAAATATTAATACAAAAGTTGAAGGGCAGTAAGTGACTTATAACGTAAAATTATTTTTAACTCTATAGGGTGGCTCAAAAAAGCGGAACAAGAAAAAATGTACTTTTTTCAAATGGAACACCCTGTATATTTTTACATTTTTAAATTCCACATAAAATTACAATTATTTTTTATCAAATACATTATTAGTCTATACTTTATAGTTTCCGAGATATTGACTCTTGAAAAGTGACATTTTTGAACTTTGACAGCTTCTAACTTTCTAACACTACGTCTTAGAGCAAAACGGCTTACATGTCCCTATCTTCAATTTTTATTATCTTCCCAAAAAAATCAACTTCCAGTTAAACCGGAACAACTATATTTCCTGCTTTCGAGTAACATCCGGTTTAACCGGAAGTTGATTTTTTTGGGAAGATAATAAAAATTGAAGATAGGGACATGTAAGCCGTTTTGCTCTAAGACGTACTGTTAGAAAGTTAGAAGCTGTCAAAGTTCAAAAATGTCACTTTTCAAGAGTCAATATCTCGGAAACTATAAAGTATAGACTAATAATGTATTTAATAAAAAATAATTATAATTTTATCTAGAATTTAAAAATGAAAAAATATACAGGGTGTTCCATTTAAAAAAAGTACATTTTTTATTGTTCCGCTTTTTTGAGCCACCCTATAGAGTTAAAAATAATTTTACGTTATAAGTCACTTACTGCCCTTCAACTTTTGTATTAATATTTTTAATGTATTTGAAATAGTAACGGAGCTATTGTACTTTGCCACACTAAAAGGCCACCCTGTATAATGCAAGCAAAATAATTGGCCATGCCTTACTGACACCCAAGTGTAAAAAATCGGCTAATACCTCTGATACCCGCTGCTTTCCTCGATAATATACGTTTAACAGACGTTTTTCTACTGACGTTTTATAATAACCTCTTTTCGATTGTCATTATGGTTTTTTAATATCCTCCTTTTAAGCGCAGCGTGCTTAAAAAACTTTTAAGCACGTTACCAGGAGCAACGTGCTTAAAAGTAACGCAGGTAATTATTTACAATTAAAACGTAACCACAGACTAGGTATAATTTAATATTTTTTGGCAAGTGTCAATAAAGGTACAAACACAAATACTAGAAATCCATAAATATAAGACACACAATCCACAATAGATAGCAAAGAAAACAACAAGAAATCATATGTGTGAAGTTAGCAGCGCAGCGTTTATTAGCACCTTTTATGCAGCAACGACATTTTTTAGGGTACGTGTCAATTCCGCCTGTAGCGTTTGTAAACGAAGTTAAATTTTTTTAGTGGCGAAGATTGAAATTCTACCATTTGAATTTAACTACCCCATAGGGATGGAATTTCAATCTTCGCCACTGAAAAATTTAAAATTGTTTGAAACGCTAATTTTCGAAGTTTTTATCCTGTAACTTTTTCCTCCCGTTTTTGGAAGTTCGTATTTAGCAGGCAATTGACTCCTTTAGGGTAGTTTACTAACGACGATAAATCCAAATGGTATAGAATTTTAATCTTCGACACTAAAAAAATACCTAAAATTCGTTTACAAACGCTACAGGCGGAATTGACACGTACCCCAAAATATTTTGTCGTTGCATAAACGTTGCTGATAAAAATTGCTAACTCCACACAAATCAAGAAATCCACAAAAATGACAGACAACAACAAAATGGCGCCGAGCCGGTTCTGTAGTGTATTTTGAGGATGTCGCTAAACAAGGAAAGCCTAATAATAAGAGGGCTGTGCGCATGCTCATACCTGTAGGGCGGTGTGACTGGCGAGCCGTGCATACAAACGCATTATTTCACCTATAAAACTTAACTTTTGTTTGCGCACGAAATAAGCTGTACGAATCTAAAGGTGAATGTCTACGATTTCACCCCCACCCCACCTGGATCCGTCAAAGTGCCTTTATGAACAGGCTAGTATATTATGCTGTCTCACTCACTTCTTTAAAATCGAGAAGGCTATGGGTTGACATATTATTATAATTGTTTTTACCGTGGGCTACGCAGATATTCATTCTCGTAATAATCAAGAACTATTATAGTCGGTTGAAGTTGATCCTTTACTTGTGTAAAACCTGGTATTTAGTTCTTTTTTTGGGTCAATTGAATCGCCAAAATTGGCAAATCAACTCGCATTTACCGCATGTGTATGTGTGTGTGTGTGTGTAGCAAACATTTCGCGTTTTATTCGAGACGTGAGTCGAATTAAAAACCCAGTCGATGCCTTTTATTTGTGCCGAGGCTAACACCTTATGTCAGTCGACGGTGGGTAAATTGCGTAATTATTAAAAAAATTCTGCGAACGCGTGTTTATCGATTATATTTGTTTTATTTTATTGCAATTTGGGGTACTAGGATATTGAGAAATATTCAAAATCAGATCCGTAGTCAACCTTAGTTCTAGGATACGTGGTTATGTTATAAGTAAAGAATAAACACACTCCCGTGCAAGAAAAACGGGCATCATAAAATTTGGATTAAGTTTAGGGATTTATAACTTTTTATTTTTACTCCGATTTAAGTGATTTTTTAGAGAGCTATAGATATACATTTATCAGTTTTAACAAGCCTATACAAATTTTAAGATAAATTGGTGTTCTGACAAAATATACAAGGATAATCGAAAAGTTGTTTTTTTTTGCCTAGCGTCAAAACACCCTGCGTGGAATAATTAAGAAACAAAATTACTTCAAAATATCAGTTTTCATTAAGCGGCAAATATTCTCTGCATTTTAGTTTTTGGTTCATGTCAATACGTGCATTTGTTCTCACCCAAATGAAACATGATCTTGATGATGTCAATGATTTAGGAAACGCAAAACTAAAGCTATTGATGAACGATTTTTTGTACTTAACTTAACTCTTCGGAATCGTCATTTGACGTCAGTACAGGCGAAAAACCAACTTCGAGACGGTCGTATAAAAATGTCAGTTCTTGGACAGTTCGTCGAAGATTACACTAGGGTAATTGAAACTCACGCAGGCCAGCAACTGGACCTAAATTACTACCGCGTCATAAGAGTCGAGAATGGAGGAATATTATTACCCAGGATGATATTCGCGGGCTAAAGGCTAAATGCATGAACCGACGTGTACAGGCTAGAGGAGGCAATAGAAATTATTGAGATGTGTTCAAGTGAAAAAGTTGTTATTGGTATAGTGTTTCTTAGGTCAATTTAATGACATTAAACTGTGGGAATTTCCTAACCATAGGCGTTCCACA
Organism: Polydrusus pterygomalis; assembly: GCA_963969555.1. NCBI lineage: Eukaryota > Metazoa > Arthropoda > Insecta > Coleoptera > Curculionidae > Polydrusus > Polydrusus pterygomalis. The sequence continues at coordinate 19,118,156 of OZ018383.1, forward strand.
CAAATAATAAAAATAAACAGGGTTCCCCATTTAAAACGAAACAGGCTAAATATCTGGTTCCACGTTAATTTAAAAAAAAAAACGCTTGAACCCGTCGATTTTTATTTCGAGGGTTTTGCGTATATTGTCAATATTGTTACTTCAAGCCCCTAGGAGGGGGGGGGGGGTAAGATCTAAATCTTAAATGGATACCCCTATTTTATATAATTTTTTTGGATTCTGCATAAAATTGTGAACATTTTTTAATAAAAGCATTATTAGTCTATACTTAACAGTTTCCGAGATATTGACTCTTGAAAAATCACATTTTTAAACTTTGACAGCGTCTAGCTTTCTAACTGTACGTCTTAGAGCAAAACGGCTTACATGTCGCTATCTTCGATTTTTATTATCTTTCCAATAGTGTCAACTTCCGGTCAATCCGGTAGTACTATATTTCTTACATCCGGTTTAACCGAAAGTTCACACTATTGGAAAGATAATAAAAATCGAAGATATGGACATGTAAGCCGTTTTGCTCTAAGACGTACAGTTAGAAAGTTAGACGCTGTCAAAGTTCAAAAATGTCATTTTTCAAGAGTAAATATCTCGGAAACTGTTAAGTATAGACTAATAATGCTTTAAAAAAAAAATGTTCAGAATTTTATGCAGAATCCAAAAAAATTATAGAAAATAGGGGTATCCATTTAAGATTTAGATCTTACCCCCCCCTCCCTACTAGGGGCTTGAAGTAACAAGATTGACAATATACGCAAAAGATGTCCCCCTCGAAATAAAAATCGACGGGTCCGAGCGACTTTCCATATTTTCATTTTAAAGCAGGAAAATTAAGGTGGGAAGTTTTCAAATGAACACTCTGTATATAATTATGGATTTCCACCTAGTATCGGCTGAATCAATTAATATGCATTTTATTATAAAATTAAAAAATATGCAAAAAAAATATGCATTTGGCATATATTCCGCCCTTTACACATTATTAACCAATATTTTTTTTTAAAGGTAAGGAGATGAATGGATTTAAATTTGAACCACTAAAATGGTAAGTGGCATGGGTGTTTTTGTTTAAACGACTTCAAAAAAGGAAATGCAGGGTTGCAGCGGTAGAGTGGTAGAAAATTTAAAAAAATGAAGGAGAGATAGTAAGAGAGAATAATAGGAGACTACAAAAAAATTTTGATAAAACTTTCGTACTTCATTTTTGGGTTATAGGTACTGCTTTTTTAAAATGAATTTTTTTTTATTAAATATTTTATTGTGACCATATAACAATAAAGTTAGAAGCTACTAGTGCTAAATATCTGAAGCCCCTGCTAGCAAAACATTTACTATTTACTAAAAAAAGACATCGCTATAAAAAATATTTGGTATTCATAAAAAAAAACATCGCTATAAAATATATTTGGTATTCACTAAAAAAAAAGACATCGCTATAAAATACATTTGGTATTTACTAAAAAAAATACATCGCTATAAAAAATATTTGGTATTCACTAAAAAAAAGACATTGCTATAAAATATATTTGGTATTCACTAAAAAAAAAAGACATCGCTATAAAATACATTTGGTTTTTACTAAAAAAAATACATTGCTATAAAATATATTTGTTATTCACTAAAAAAAAGACATCGCTATAAAATACATTTGGTATTTACTAAAAAAATACATCGCTATAAAAAATATTTGGTTTTCATGAAAAAAACATCGCTATAAAATATATTTGGTTTTGGTATTCACTAAAAAACAAGACATTGCTATAAAAAATATTTGGTATTCCCGCTGTGGGCAATATAGTATAGGAAAAATATCTGTCAAGGTAAAAGGTATGACTGTGCCACGGCGTGAATGAATTATAAAGAACATTGGCTTAGATTGTTGATGTTTAAATTAATGAATTTCGTAATAAGTAATGTAAATTTCATAAAAATTAATTAAGATTAAAAGCACTTTATTTGTATCTCGTTTGGTGTATTTTTTTTAGAGAGGAAGCAACAGAGGCGGTCTTGAAGAATGGTTCTGTTGATCGGATGTTAATACTCGTTGAATACCTACGTAGTCATAGATTAGAAATATACATGATTTAAGCTCTAGAAAATTCCAGGATCTTAATATAGGAATAGCAAATATTTATCCTGATCATAAAATTGCCTTTATACCCTGGCTTCTTAAGTCTTAGGTACACTTTTAGTTTGAAATAAACGACGGATCCAATATTTGACTACGTTAAATTATTCACAACTAGCGTGTACCCGGCCTGCGTTGCAGCGCTTTCTCTGAGATAATAAGGCGAGTTCACCATCACGTCAAGATTTATAAATACAAACCCGAACAAACCTCTAAATTTATCAGTGTTTCTCTACAATAATGTGCATGTATTATACATAAAAACCTTCCTCTTGAATCACTCTATCTATTAAAAAAAACGCTTCAAAATCCGTTGCGTAGTTTTAAAGATTTAAGCACATATGCAAGGGGACAGACGGGCTACAGCGACTTTGTTTTATACTATGTTAAGAAGATATACTTTTTGTTAATATGATGGATGCAGGACATATGCTATGTTATTTTTTGTTCGTCTGTTGGACATAATAAAATCAAAAGTAATCCTGGCTTGCCTTAACCAGCAACAACATTGGTCAACCTCGTTATTTTTAAAATTTCCAATATTCCACATTAATATTTTAAAAACAACATAGCGAAACCGACCGCTTCGACCTTCGCAGGGCTATTCTTTGCATAAATAATGGAACGGAGCATTGACCAATAATTTCCATTTCGGCTTACCCCTCTTGTTTTTCGCCTTGGGGAAATTTTCCATTGCCGTTGTTGACGTGCTTCAACCCACGCGTTTTCCAGGATCGCATGCCTAAGATCGACTAGGGCTTGGCAGTAACAAACATTCCTGTCATGCTACGGCTACGTTGCCAAATCTGTTGCGGTTAGGCTAGGGTGGAATCGGAAAATTCAGTTACTGCATCCGTCATGTGGCAACGCTGTACGGACGTTTATACTACGCGTGACGTCGACTTTTTAATAGTCACTAATTATCTAACTTTACAGTGTTAGTGAGATGTGTTTGCGATAAATTGTGTTTTTAGATTAATTTTTTCGAAATAAAACTATTTAGCGCTATTTATTATTTTCTTCCAATGGTTCGCCAGTGCGTGGTGTGTAAGAGACCCGACTATTGTAACTCTGGATTAATATTTCGGCGGTAAGTGCGGTTATTCAGGTTATGTTTGTTAGCATAAAAGCAATGGCGTTATGGCGTAGATAGTTCTGTGTTTTAAGTAAATGTTGCAAAATATAATAATATGGATTAGATGGATCCTAAACGCTAAAGCGCTGTCAGTTGCCATTTTTTAAAACGATTTTTCAAATCCATCTCTTTTTAACTTATGTGAAACTTTGGAAGTAGGTCTGATTTTATCTCCTTCTAAGTATTACACGTCTGTGAACCTGTCTCCTTATGTTGATAATAGTATATTAAAGTACACGTTTCATAAGAAGAGGTTTTAGCGCACGCTATTTTGAAAAACGAGCCACAAAGTGGCGAGTTTTTTTATTGACACGTGCGCTAAAACGCCTTATGAAACATGTGCTTTATACATTTTTTTTTATGTCACCTTTTATAATTAAGAAAAAGACATTTTAAAAAGAAAATAAATTCTTTAAATTTTGTAAATTTTTATGTCTAAATTTTATGTTGGTAATACTATTTTTTATCATAGTAGCCTCTGGACAACAAAAATTATTTTGCAAACTGTCATTTTTTGATTTATTGACCCATTTTCACCACGAAATTCTAAATTTATTTTAGCGATATGAGATTTGAAATTGGACGGAATACGTTGTGTGATCCTTGTACATTCGGTACATATACAGAGCGTTAAAAAATTCGGGCGATTTTGCTACTTTTTTTCGAATTTCAAAAGACGTGATTTTACGTCACGGCATTGCAATTTAGTATAAGGAAGATGGAAAATTCAAATAAAGTTGAAGTTAAAATCGACATTGGAGGGTTAATAGATTGAATTTTGGATAGGATTTGGCAGAAAATGATAGCTTGAAGCATCTACAAAAGATTGATTTATAGATTTATGCAACCAACATACATGACTGTTATCCACACAGAATAAAAAAGTAGGTTATCAAGCAATTTTTCCTCTGCGAAAAATGGGTTTTCTCGTAAATCACAAAGGCCGCGCAAGTCAATGAAATAAAACATTTAAATGTTACCAACATCAAATAAAGAAAAAACGCGTATCGAAATAGCTTCATTACGATACGCAAATGCGTATCGTACTGAGCTTATTATGAACGTGAAATAGAAAAACGACATTATGGCTGCGGGTGATTGAGTGACTACCCAAAATGTTGACCTGAATAATCCACTACAATTGTAGTTTCGATGCAACTTGGCTACGTGCAAAATTGTGACGATCACGTCGAAGACTCCGACCGCACGCACGCACTTCCTGTTTCTGCGCATGCTCGACCTACCTCAACCCCAAGACTGGTGCGCTTTCGCCAGTGCTTTTCCGGAAAATCGGCCCCCTCTTGCCCTTCCGTCCACACCGTGCGTTCCCCTGTTGCCCCTGACTCCCGTTCCCAAAGGTTGATTCCCGGGCGGGTGCCGGGGGGCGTCACCCACGGTCGAGGACGAAAGGTGAAGGTCAGTATCCGCGGGAACAGAGATTTGTGAACGCTCGTTATGGGAAAAGGGAAAAACTCGAAATGTTGAAGGATGGATCTCGCTTTAATCAGTGGCGGGACCCCTTTGAAACCTGACGGAGGGAGGGGGAGGGGAAGGGGGAGGGGGGTAAGGAGGGTAATTTCCCCCTCTCCAGAGTTATGTAAAGAATAACTACAGGGTTCCCCATTTAAAACGAAACAGGCTAAATATCTGGTTCCACGTTAATTTAAAAAAAAAAACGCTCGAACCCGTCGATTTTTATTTCGAGGGGGACATCGTTTGCGTATATTGTCAATCTTGTTACTTCAAGCCCCTAGGAGAGAAGGAGGGGGGGGGGTAAGATCTAAATCTTAAATGGATACCCCTATTTTATATAATTTTTTTGGATTCTGCATAAAATCCTGAACATTTTTTAATAAAAGCATTATTAGTCTATACTAAACAGTTTCCGAGATATTGACTCTGGAAAAATGAGATTTTTGAACTTTGACAGCGTCTAGCTTTCTAACAATACGTCTTAGAGCCAAACGGCTTACATGTCCCTACCTTCGATTTTTATTATCTTTCCAATAGTGTCAACTTCCGGTTAAACCGGTTTTAAGAAATATAGTACTTCCGGTTCAACCGGAAGTTGACACTATTGGAAAGATTATAAAAATCGATGATAGGGACATGTAAGCCGTTTTACTCTAAGACGTACAGTTAGAAAGCTAGACGCTGTCAAAGTTCAAAAATCTCATTTTTCAAGAGTCAATATCTCGGAAACTGTTTAGTATAGACTAATAATGCTTTTATTAAAAAATGTTCAGAATTTTATGCAGAATCCAAAAAAATTATATAAAATAGGGGTATCCATTTAAGATTTAGATCTTACCACCCCCCCCCCCCCCCCCCTCCCTCCTAGGGGCTTGAAGTAACGATTGACAATATACGCAAAAGCTGTCCCCCTCGAAATAAAAATCGACGGGTCCAAGCGTTTTTTTTTTAAATTAACGTGGAACCAGATATTTAGCCTGTTTCGTTTTAAATGGGGAACCCTGTATATCAAAATATTGCCATGCTAAGTTGTACGAAATTCAATTGGCTCTATTTTAAGCAAAATTTTTCCTAATCCTGTTGTCTGAGTATTTTAAACCTGGTAATCGGGTAAGATTTAATAACGTTAAACGCTAAGTTATTAACTACTATTCTAGAAAGTAAATTAGATATATTTTACGCCTGTTCGCTCTGCGATTAACCTCTGTACAGCGCGACGGAACTCGTGTGACTACTACATGAATATACAGGGTTAGTTGAAATAACCGAAACGGCTAATTTTCTTCAAAACTACCATAGCTAAATCAATGAAATTTAGTACAGGTGGATAACTTAAAAAATTGAATTGAAAATTGACAACTGCGACGTTGCCAGATTTTTAGTTTTTTCTGTAACTCAAGGAATATATTTTTTTTAAATATAACACTACCGTTTTTCTTTATCGAATTCGATTCCTCCCATCAATATTACCTTTTCCTGATAGTATCAAATTTTTATCTCAAATAGTTCTATGGGGAAAAAAATAATTAGTTACAACTCTAACTCTAAAAAAATTCAATCTATTTCCATTTAAAAACGTTTCAAATAATGTAAAAAGGAAGGTTGGCAGACATAATGTACCTAATAGTATAGCAAAGATACTTACTTTGTTTAGCTGCTCAAAAGGAGCAAATGGAAAGTACGTTTTTGTCAGTAGATAAAGGAAACACCTCCGTCATTACCAAAGCTTCGATCTGGTACACTGGTGGATCAAAAACGGCCGACGAAATAAGCGAAGGTGAGACCCAGAATGGAAATTGTCATTCTGCTTGGGAGCTACGCGACAAAATACAAAAAGGTCCAGCCAGAGTCAGTCAAAGGTTTAAACTTCAATCGATTGACATATAAAATTACAATTGACGCACCAAGATAAAACAAATGACTGGCTTTTTAACAGGCCGATGGTACGTGTAGCAAATAGGGATTTACAATGAACCCATTGAATGCAGACTTTGCGGCGGAAAGGGCGAAACCGCCTCTCATATAATATAGATCTGCAAAGCACTAAACCGCAGAAGATAAAAACTCTTTGGCGGAGTTTAACACGGCGATAACCTCCCACATGACAGACAAACTTGGCAGAAACCCTTTGGAAAGAGTCTTTTGAAAGGAGATAGAGGCACACAATTGGCCACAAGGCAGCAGGGCAAAAAGCTTGTGCCACACACTCAACCCCCTTCTTCGGAATTACATTTGTCAAGAAAGAGAGAAAGATAAACGTGTTACCTTCTTTCCTTCATTTCTTCATCATCAACTGATATGTTGTCCAACATTTCGATACATTTGCATCGTCGACCACTTAGGTACCTTAGGTCTTTGACATTTGTAATAATATTTTTTTTCGAGGAGAATCTTCGAAAGACTGGCATATAGGGCAGAGTAGTGTCGAATTCAACCCTGATGGGGCTGCCTACCGACTAAACTCCCCGTGTTCCTGCGGTTTCCGCACCACGGGCGTATAAACCTTCAGATCACTCGCTTAGTATTTGCGCTCTGCACTCCTAGCGCGTCCAAAGCTACTGTACTCTTAACACAATAACTGACCACCATTATGCAAATACCAATTTTCAAACTCTACGCTGATTTAAACATTTCTACCCTGTAGCATCAAGCGTTAATTAAACGAATAACTTGAAGGACCATGCTATCCACAGTTTTTGTCGTTAATGCACGTGGGCGCGGGTAAATATTTTTTAAGAAACATTTATTTTATTTTTGTTCAAAAAACGGTTTGCCATCCAAAAACGCCACGTCTAGAGGTTGAGGTAGGTCGCGCAAGCGCTTCACTTTGGGGAGGTGGTTATTAATTTCATTGGCAAACCTTTAACGAGTTTCTATAGTATAGACTTGGATAAATGCATACCAGATTATTCTGATTAATAAAGACTATATTTTTCAACCATCATAGTATTCTACATTAAAAGTGTAGTCTATCTGTTTCGATGTAGGAATTCAACATGTTAATATTATATTTTTCATCCTGAAACTGTTTTTATTTTGGATCCATCGTTACATCTGCCTCATCTGCATCTTCAGTGCCAGGATATTTTAGAGATATTATTGAGGCAGGTCATTGACCAAATGACCCTATGGAAGGGCCGCCACTGATTACGGCACACCATAAGGTTAATTTGAAAAAAGGGAGACGAACGGACAAATACAAATATAGAGGACATTTTTTCCTGCTTTCAGAATATAAACATTTTTAGTAATAACCTACAAACTTGTTTCGGAATTACAGAAAAGAAGTAATGCTTATTTCAAAATTACTAGCCTCTTCGGGTTATTGCAAAACCTGAATTCAGAAAGAACAGAATTTGAGACCAAAAACAAATATTTGACCACAATGATGAAGGAGAATCTAGCTGTGCAGTGTATTTGAACGTGGCATTTTGAAAAATTAAACTTTGAAGATACCATTAAAGATTTTGTTGAAGATAAAATAAGAAAGAACTGTTGGTGAGTTTTGGTAATTAGGTAAGGTTAGGTTAGTGTGACAGACCTCTGGCATTGTCCAAACAGTCACACGTCCTATACGGACCCTTGTGGTACCAGACATGTTCCGCGAAACCTATTTGCATCAGCTTTCTGATGGTTAACGCGATCGTAGAAGAATCTTGACAGCTCATTCAAACCAGCCACTGCTGTTTATAAACTTAGTAAGTCGACCCAGTTGTAGGCTGCTCACTTCCTCCAGATCATTAAAAAATGGTTCGCCCAGGACATTGAACCTTCTCCTCGCGAGGCCGGGGCATTCACACAAGAAGTGCTGAATACTTTCCTCCTCTTCTTCATCTCTGCAACTTCTACAGAAGTCGTTAGTTGGAATTTGCATACGTTCAGCGTGTCTACCAAACAGGCAATGTCCGGTGACTACGGCAGTGATGTTTCTTAGGTCCTTCCGACTGTGCTGCGGTTCTCCTGTTATCAAGTGGGGGCCACAATTGCCTGGAGATGCTACAAGTTGTAAGCACTGTCCATCTGCTTTGTGCAAGTTGTTTAGCTTTTCGATCTATCTCTTCTTTGACTGATCCCAGTGGTCTCTCCCTGGCGAGCGCATCAGCAGTCTCGTTGCCATATATGGAACCCAACACAAGGTGATTCGATGTTGAGCATCAAGTGTGCAGAGATTGTTGCGACAGCGCCATACTAATTTTGACTTAGTAGTGCTGGAGCAAATTGCCTTTATGGCTGCTTGACTATCTATATAGATAGCTATAGACGCAGTTCTGGTAATTAAAATTGTTTAATATGTTTTTACTATTTATTCCTCCCCTCCCGATCATACTTAAAGATACCCATCAATCAATTTAATCCTGGGACCCGTAAAAGCCTAATCTGGCCCTGTACTGAACCGACAATTCCTTCGCTTGTCTTACCTACGGGGCCCTGGAAGCGAGGGTATGGAGGAATGGGCGTAACGGAATGTTCTCTTGTTATTGAAAAATTGAAAATGCAGGCGAAACATTTTTCCGTATACTCTCTTCTGGGAACTCTCTGTCCAGAAGTGAATAAAGTTATTTATCGTGCATTGCCCGGGCGTTAAAAGATCGTAAACAAGCAAAAAACGGCTTTGGGGTATCGATTCGGTGTGGGATGTGCGAGCTACGCAATATCCAGGGTTAGGGAACATTGTTCATTACTCGGAATGGCAATGGAAGTTGGGCAATAATATACTGGTTAACCAAAATAAAACCTGCTGTTTACTTTTGAGGCCGTGTCTATTATTGGAATCATTTGATCCGCAGGTGGTATATATACCTTCTACGTCATATTTCCTAACTCTAGCGTTCCGTAACAAAGAAAGGAATTGCCTTGTTGGACGATCTTCCACATTTTTATCAACGTATCCTGCTAGAGATGTAGTGGACTCATCGTTATAATTATGTATCTATGAAAGTTGAAAAAAACTTAAATACAAAATAAAAATAATTTAATTGAAACAGGTATTGATACGATCAATGAAAGTCAAATTCAGACCGGGCAGCTAGAAGACTCCGCACAATGATGTGACATGCGCAACAAATAAATTAAAACTAATACTACACTACGGCGCGCGGCGATTGCCGATCGCTACGAACCCCCACCAACGTCTTGTGAATTATAGGTTCTAACGCGGATACAATTCGTTTTTGGGGACACTGTTCTGCTTTCTTGATTGTAGGGAAAGCGCTTTACTGGGAACAAAATGCGTCGCATTGAGAAGATAAAATTTATTTCTTAACAAAATTGCTGTATTAAAAGTAGTTTATTATTCAACAAGACTGTGCTGCTAATTGAACTGATTACTACCAATATAAATACTGTTCTAGCAAATCTGGAATTGATGTAACTCTAAAGCGGGTTTGATACACTAGCCGTTTATTTAATATGGGCAATAAAAAATTTGGTACTTTGACCAGTTGAAGTAGACTGAAAAAACCTTGTTGACTAGCGTTTTAGTACTTCCCAACTAAATTTATCATTCAAACGGAGGCTTGAATTAACTTTTATGTTTCGAAAAGTTGCGGTAAACATATTTGATTGGGATAAATACCTTATTAGAAAAATTTTTCCTTTGGATAAAAAGTAAATATTATTTTTGAGATGATATTGATTTAATACCTTTGTTTTTCGCAATCTTTCCAATTAAGGCACAAACGAAATTACATAAAGTAATGAGCTTTCAGTATTGAATTAAAAATGTTGAAATATAATGTTTAAACTGGTATACCTATACAGTGTCCGCAAGAAAGTCCGCATCAAATGGGATTTTTTTTAATTATTAGGTATAGGTAAAAATTGAAAAAGCAGTTAGCTTTTGCTTACCTAAAAACCAAAAATGACGTATACTGAAGCAGCTGCACGACTTGCGTTACCTGTCAAATTTGACATTTTTAATAAAATAGGTTCAAAAATGCCTTTATTTATTAAAATATCGAAAAACTTTATTCGAGAACGTTGTTTATTTAGGCATTTTTAGCCTTTCTACGAAATTTTGACAGTCTAATACAATTTTTATTTTTTGCCAGATTCTTGAAAATTTCGATCAACCCTCGTAGATTAACTCTTATACATCGATGGAAAACCATTCGCCTTTACTTCATTTGTAATCTTAATGCAATTTTGTCTAAAATTTTTGTTTTCAATTATTTATTTTGCTTCAAAAACTGAAATTGTTATTGATCAGTATGTAATGTTTGATGCAAAGTTTATCTAATTACATCAGTTTTGTCAAAACCGACGTTTCTCATTTTTCTTAAGTTAGTAAACAGATGTACAAAAAGAAAATATTAGGAAGCTTTCGTTGAAATTTTACTTAATTAATATTGGATCAAAAGGAATAAATATTAATCGCTCGAAACATTTTATTCAACAAAAATATAGTTTACTATAATTAATTTAATTTAATAATAATAATTAAGTAAAATTTCAACGAAAGCTTCCTAATATTTTTTTTTATACATCTGTTTACTAACTTAAGAAAAATGAGAAACGTCAGTTTTGACAAAACTGATGTAATTAGATAAACTTTGCATCAAACATTACATACTGATCAATAACAATTTCAGTTTTTGAAGCAAAATAAATAATTGGAAACAAAAATTTTACACAAAATTGCATTAAGATTACAAATAAAGTAAAGGCAAATGGTTTTACATCGATGTATAAAAGTTAATCTACGAGGGTTGATCAAAATTTTCAAGAATCTGGCAAAAAATAAAAATTGTATTAGACTGTCAAAATTTCATACAGAGGCTAAAAATGCCTAAATAAACAACTTTCTCGAATAAAGTTTTTCGATATTTTAATAAATAAGGGCATTTTTAAACCTATTTTATTAAAAATGTCAAATTTGGCAGGTAACGCAAGTCGTGCAGCTGCTTCAGTATACGTCATTTTTGGTTTTTAGGTAAGCAAAAACTAACTGCTTTTTCAATTTTTTACCTATACCGAATAATAAAAAAAAATCCCATTTGATGCGTACTTTCTTGCGGACACTGTATTTTCAATATTTGAATACATAATAATAAAAAACAAAAATAACAAATTATTTAAAGACAATTTCTCTCATATACAAGGGGTTCGGAAAAAGGAGGTCCATCTGTTAACCATATATTCCTTGAGCAAAAATAATATGACTTATAATTTTCATTTTTGGCACTCAATGTTCGATATATTTGTTCAAATTTTTAAATAAAAACTGATTTTTTTTGAATAATTTGAATATTTAATAAAATATAAATTTTAAATTTTGTACCTTAATTCACCATAAAGAGTTACATCTTTTGAGAAAAACAAGATAAAAAACAATTGTCAAATATTTAAAATAGGGGGGTTATGTACCCGCTGACCCCCTATTTTTCAGCACGTGCGGCAGTGACTTTCAAGCTACATTTTTCAGGTAATCATTTGTTTTCGATTATTTTTTGACTCCTATAAAATTTCGATAAAATTATTCGTTATAGAGATAATTTCAAAAGTATGATGCTAAGGCGGCTTACAGTAATTTCTATTGGGGGTGTAATCGGGTTTTATATACTGTATTAGTTCCGACTGGCAGTTGTAATCAAACTTACATTAATCATAAAAATATTTGCTTTCTACGGTTAATAAAGCATACAGGGTGATCCTTAAGTACATCAAGAAAATCTAGGATATCATTCCTGGCATCAATTTAAGATGAAAAGTTCATATGGACTTGTGCCCTAAAATGCTTACCCTCTAAGATACAGGGTGTTAAAATATTTTTAAAAAATATTTATTTTAATAATCCTTAAAGATACGGTATTGAAAATTCGTGCTTATCTATTTTGGATCAAACTACACCTTTTCATTAAAAAGGTTTTGCTTCCGTCCACCAGTGGCGTGCGTACCAGATACCATCAATATTGTTTTGGTAAAAATATTTGATACGCCACTGATTTTTTTTAACTCTAATGCATTTTTATGCATTATTGATAAAAGCTAAACCAGAGTTGTCTCTACTATGTTTTTGAAAAAGCAGTAGATTTAAAGATAACTCTGATGCCGTATGGGACAAAATTAATTTTTTTTTATTTTTTCCATTTTTCTATAAATCTACTGCTTTTTTCAAAAACATAGTAGAGACAGCTCTTGTTTAGCTTATATCAATAATGCATAAAAATGCATCAGAGTTAAAAAAAATCAGTGGCGTATCAAATATTTTTACCAAAACAATATTGATGGTATCTGGTACTTACGCCACTGGTGGAAGGAAACAAAACCTTTTTTAATGAAAAGGTGTAGTTTGATCCAAAATACATAAGCACGAATTTTCAATTCCGTATCTTTAAGGATTTTCGAAATTTAACTAAAATAAATATTTTTTTAAAATAATTTAACACCCTGTATCTTAAAGGGTAAGCATTTTAGGGCATAAGTCCATATGAACTTTTCAACTTAAACTGATGCCAGGAATCATGATGTACTTAAGGATCACCCTGTATACATACCACTAAAAATCAGTACTGTAGTTCTCAAAAATTTAAATAGCTTCTAGTGTGATATTTGTTCTTGTTGTTTAACATTGCATATGATTATCTAGATTATACAACATGGTTTACTGATATGGTAAAATTCGTCCATATATTATAAGGTGCAATACTAATGATGGGTTGTGCGAAATAAGAATCTTCTGTGGCTTTATTTGACATACAAAGTTTTTAAAAACTTGTATACGAAGTAAAAATAAAATAATTGAAACAGGTATTGGTACGATCAATAGAATTCAAATTCAGACAGCTAGAAGACTTCGAATAACGCGCAACGATGTGATCTGCACAACAAATACGTTAAAACTAATACTAAGGCGCGCGGCGATTGCCGATCGCTTCGAGCCCCCACCAACGCCTGGGTGGATTATAGGTTCTAACGGATACAATTCGTTTTTGAGGACACTGTTCTGTTTTCTTAATTATAGAGAAAGCGCTTTATTAAAAGTACTTTATTATTCAACAAGACTATGCTGCTAACGGAACTGATTACTACCAATAAAAACACTGTTCTAGCAAATCTGAAATTGATATAACACTAAAGCGGATTTGATACACTAGCAGTTTATTTAATATGGGTTAATGAAAAATAAGCTATGAATAAAAACTATGTCTTAGCAAACCTGTTGTAGGTATTAGATCATTTTTGTCAGTGCAGATTTCAAGCTACGCCCTCGTGATTTTGTCGCAACAGCTCTTGTTAAATTACCAAAAAGTAAGTATTCGAAAAAATATGCAGCTAAATCTGAGTTTTTATGATATTACGTACGACAACAAAAGACCTGCAGCAAACATATTGCTTTAAACTTACTATTGGTTAGTATTAAAAGTATTATGCCTTGGAACCTTACATACTTTTACTGTTCTTAGGTACTAGTAGCACTGGTAAAGTATTTTTTACCCTAAATGGTATCGACTTATTGACTGCAATAAAACTACCGGTTTAATCCCATTGTTATACACAATTAACAAGCAAATACACTACAGGGTAGGATTTTAGAACTTGAACACTTCCTAAGAAACACAAAGACTGAAAGGTGTTATCGCAAGCACAAGATATATAAATATTATCTGCTATAATTACCTACAAATTATAATCCGACCCTGACCGACAGTTTATTTCCATTTTTATGGCCGAGCTCTTGAAAAACGTCCCAGGTAGTTAAACGGAGTCAACCATTTATTGTGAAAAATACTTTAACTGCCAGATTTTCTAAGGTACCTCATATATATATATATATATATATCAATTATATTTTGATTTAAATAAAATGGGCGCTTACAAATCACTAAATAATTACTTTTGCCATTAATTAATTTAATCGAAATAGCTGATCCATCACTCTGATTCAACCAACGTCTGTGTCCCAACTCGATTTTTGCAACCATTTGTCCCAGACGATGTCATTATGCGGACTTTTACCCTGCGTCCCGGCGACGGTCGGGCGACGCCTAGACACGGCCTATGAGTTGGGGTAGGTCTCGACGCCGGGGAAGCGGCGTCGGTTGAAGGCGAAGGCCAAGGGCGTCGAGGAGGGCATATTATATATGAAAATAAAGAGGAAGGGAGGGTAAAACGGTGGTGTGAGGTAGACGGATGGTAAAAAATGCCGCTAAACGAGGGTCTCGGGGTTATGGTACGATTTAGAGGTTATAGGCCGTCTGGCGGATTAAGTTTACTTCGATGATCATTCGATGTGGGGAGAAGGAGCGTAATGACAGAAAAGGTGATGAATTTTGTTTGCCTTTTGAAGCAATAAAGATATATTTTTAGTCTGGTTCGCATTTCATTTCGAAAATGTTTTTCGCTTTTTATACGGGGTGTTATTTAAGTATGTGGCCAAACTCCAAGGGGTGCTTCTTTAAGTGATTTTAAGAAGAAAAGTTCATATAAACATGGATCCGAAAATGCATAGTTTTTACGGTACAGGGTGTCAAACTTTAAAAAAAAAACGGATGTTCGTAAATATTTCAATACTCTTTTATTCGATTTTGTTAAAATTTGGCGATTTTGTTTGTAATAACAAGAGGATAATTTAGCCTCAATTAGATTATAAGATTATTAAGGTCAGTGGCGTCCCAGAAGACAGTCCAACTAATATTTTTGACAAAAAAATGGTGCGCCACTGACTTTTTTAAAATTAAGTATTTTTCTCCAATTAAGCAACTATAACTACAACTATTTTATCCCCTGAGTTTTTTTCATATCTTGCTTTGTTTTCGAGAAAAAAAATAAAAACCACTTTATTGCATGTCCCCGGGCAATAAGAGTAAAAGATTTAAACTACTTACAAACTATTAAGCAATTAAAATGACACGAAAGTCCCCTTTTAAATTTTTTCGCTCAGATTAAAACTGTTTTCGATAAAAGAAATTAACATAAAATAATCGCATAACGTAATAAAGTTATTACTGCAATGTTTTAAAAGTAACAACTATAACTCTTATTGTTCCGGTTAAATGCAATAAAGTGGTTTTATTTTTTGTTCTCGAAAACAAAGCAAGATATGAAAAAAACTCAGGAGATAAAATAGTTTTATTTGTAGTTGCCTAATTCGAAAAAAATACATAATTTAAAAAAAAGTCAGTGGCGCGCCATTTTTTTGTCAAAAATATTAGTTGGACTGTCTTCCGGGACGCCACTGGCCTTAATAATTTTAATCTAATTGAGGCTAAATTATCCTCTTGTTATTACAAACAGAATTGCAAAATTTCAACAAAATCGAATAAAAGAGTATTGAGATATTTACGAACATCCGATTTTTTTTTTAAAGTTTGACACCCTGTATCGTAAAAACTATGCATTTTCGGACCCATGTTTATATGAACTTTTGGAGTTTGGCCACATACACCCTGTATACTTAAAAAATTTATTACAGTAAAATCATAAAAAACGTAAATAGACATTTCCAAAATTACCTACTAGAATAATATAATACGTATATACATATTATGTCTTCCTTTTTCTTGGAGACACAATCTAAGACAAATAAGTATTGACTATTATTCTACTAGCCATAGGTCAAGTGTAATGTTGTAAAATGCGTTTAGGATTATTTGCTGCATTCCTTTTTGTGTACTTGGAGATTCCTGATAAACGATTTCCTTAATGTAGCCCCACAAAACTTAATCTAGTTTACTTAAGTCGGGTGATCGGGGCGGCCACTTACGTGGCCCTAATCTTCCAATCCACCGATTTGGGAAAGTTGCGTTGAGATGATTCCCGACTTGTAACGAATAATGTGCTCTGGCTTCATCGTGTTGTAGCCACATTGCATCCCTCACAGCCATAGGTAAATTTTGGCAATTATTGATTTTGCAAAATATATGGTTACAATGGGTTCTACAATAATTTTCCCCATAGTCTGATTGACCATCTGTGTAAGAAATAGTGTAAGTTTCGATGAACTATAAATCCATTTTTATAAAAGGTAGCTTCATCTGAAAACAAAACCTTATCCTGCCTGTTGACTAACTGAAAGATTTTCCATAACAGATAATAGCACAGCGAATTAATTTTCATCAGTTCGAACCGGATTATTTTTCACTGGATTGGTATAGTTTACATTTCCCGTTTACGTACAAACTCCTCTAATATGTATGCAGACTGATTTTCACCAACTGAAATATATAGCACCACCGCATGCGGCAATTTCCATCAATTACTTCCGCAAAACATACTAAACTGAGAAAAATCCCTGTAACATTGTCTAGGGACCCCCCGATAGTACTCCCAGGTACGCCAAAGCATATTCCGCATTTACGTGACATTTTTTTGCAGCTTTAATTCGTCTAGCCACAATTACGATTAGAGTATTTCGACGAAACTTATCGGGGCGTTGGCTTCGAAAGTCCAGACGCTTTTCCATCGATTTTCCATTTGCCTCCAGACTTTCGCTTTCAAAAGGGGCCGGTTCTAAAATCCGTTTTGGCCCCTGTAATCCCCGGTAACCCCCCGAAAACTTTGAAAAGTTTTGACGAAGGGTTACTATACGTTCGAAAGGGATACAATGGAAGAGAATTTAAAATAATTTAGATTTCATACCCAAAGTTGTTTCATGTTAGGTACGCAAGAATAGGTTTTATGCTCGTGTTTCTCTTTTGCTGAGTGTAATTTGAGTTTTTGTCCTCAGTAAAACGGTAATTTTTAGAGAATTTTCATAAAACTCCTATTGTCAATGCAATATACGCTGTAAAATTATTTACTGTAAAATTACTTCCTTCGTAATAGATAATATTTCGCTTTGAGGCTTTTAGTAAAATTATTGGTACCTACTAGGTGGTTTAAACTTAAAATTACCGTGATTTCACCATTAGTTTTAAGGTAAAAGCATGGTAATTTTAGGTAGGGGGTATGTTTTTTTTGTTGGTTTCAAATTGCATAGCAAAGCAACATTTTTGCTTAGCTAAGTTGTTGAAGCGACGCTTCGCGAACAACTTCGTATAGTTGTACGAGAAATACAGAGGGGAATACTTACCCCGGCAAAGGGGGGAGGAAAAAAATCTTTGCTGAGATAAGTTAAGTTTTTAAAAGGAACGCTTAACGGTTGGCTTTGTTGAAAGTAACTAGAAGGAACTCGTCTGTTAGTATTATTTCTTAAATATAATCTTTAATTAACATACAGGGTGTCCGGTACAGTGGCGTAGCCAGAATTTTGTATTAGGGGAAGTTTTCAAAAAAAAAGAACAGGATTTCAAAATTTTAAAAACTAAAATTAAAACAGGGTCGATAATTTTTGGAACCAAAAAAAATAATAGTAGGATGAAACCCATTGGAAAAGGAAGAGAATATTACAAAAATGAAAGGAAAAATAATTTACGGGCGATCCGAGGTCGGGAAGTGGAAGGGGGTGAGTTTTTAAGGATAGAAAACGAGTTATCTCGATTTCCGGCAAAACTACAAGTCCTAGGAAAAACGTGAAATGGCAAATTTGTAGGTAATAAAAAGATCTACAACTTTTGTATTTACACTTTTTTCACATAACCTCAAAATTTATGTGAAAAATTCAAATAACCAAGTTTTTGGTTTTTTATTTTTATCTTTTACAAGAAAAATATGATTTTTAATCGAAAATTCTCACGTCAAAATATCTGCTTTTTTAAAAAAGTCGATGGGCTTTTTGTTCGTTGAAATCTCTACTTTCTGATGGTGTAAAAAAAATATACATTACTATGGTAAATGTTCTCAAAAAATGCAAAGAAACGAAAAAAACTCGAATCCTAAATTTTTTTTTTAATTATTATGTACAATTTTGAGCTATTTATTAAAATTTATACTTTAATTACTCGAAAAAGTAACATTCCATGTTACATTGATAAGCAAAAAAATTACAAATCCATAAAACATAAAGATCGCAAAAAATATGCGAAAATAGTTGTTCTAAATATAATTAAAGGTAGGATTTAAAGGGAATTTCATCACATTTACCATAGTAATGTATATCTTTTTTACACCATCAGAAAGTGGAGATTTCAACCAACAAAAAGCCCACCGACTTTTTTAAAAAAGCAGATATTTTGACGTGAGAATTTTCGATTGAAAATTAAGGTGCTTTTTCGATATTAAGTCAAAATAAAGTGAAAAAATAAATATTTTAAATCAAAAAAATTACAGTGTGTTTGGGACATAAAAAGGTAACTTTTTACCAAATTTCGTGAAAAAAAAAATTTCTTTTAAAAGATAAAAATAAAAAACCAATAACTTGGTTATTTGAATTTTTCACATAAATTTTAAGGTTATATGAAAAAAGTGGAAATAAAAAAGTTGTAGATCTTTTTATTATCTACAACTTTGCCATTTAACGTTTTTCCATAGGACTTGTAGTTTTGCCGGAAATCGAGATAAATCATTTTCTACCCTTAAAAACTCACGCCTTTCCACTTCCCGACCTCGAATCGCCGGAAAATTATTTTTCCTTTCATTTTTGTTATTTTCTCCTTCTTTTCCAATGGGTTTCATCCTACTAATATTTTTTTTTTTCACTTTTTACCATTTTCAAAGGCCTGGTCTAAACCGTAAAAAACCATCTTAGTCTGGGCGTCTGGGGGGAGGGGGTTTTAACCCCTAAACCCCCCCCCTCGCTGCGCCACTGTAGGGGAGGTCAAAATAACTAAACTTTGTCATATAAAAAAAACCTCCTCCCTATCGGAGATACAGGGCCCCAAATAGGTACCCAACGACTTGCCTTTTCGGCTCTAACTTTTGAACCGACACGTATATAATTTAATGAAATTTTAGGATTTTGTGTAGGCCATAGAGACTCATAAAACCGTACTAAGTATATTAGATGTTTTACATCGTCAGGGAAGTCAGAAACGGACTTGCCACCACACCCGTTGGGCCGAAATTTTGACAGGTGTCATTTTTGAGAGATAAAAACTTATTTTTAAATACTTTAGTTATTTTTATTTAAAAAAGGTACTCTACATTTGTCTCGATGGAATTAGCGGCTTTCGACAAAAATAAGGTTTTTGTAAAATATCACGTAATATTACATACTTATCATGTAATATTATTACAAAATGTTTTAATGTATCGAAAAGTGACGTCCTTAAATTTAGAATGGTGTTATGAATCGATATCATTTCCGGTCAATCCGGAAGTAAGAAAATAGCATCTGTACTGTCATGCATGAAATGCAAAATATTATCAGTATTATCACATATCAATCCACCAAATTTTATTTCTGTAATCTAAATACCGGGATCCAGCAATGATGGGGATTATTGTTGGTTTTTTATGAGAGAAAGCGATCAGGAATCTAAACGAAAGTCGGCATTTGCAAAAAGTTATGTACAAAAGACTTATTATCATTGTATTTTCGTGTGTATTTTTGTAAATAAAACACTTAGAAACTATCGAAATAATGACACAAACGTGTAAGGCGGTCACTTATTTTTATTGTTAAAATAACACAGTGTCTTCGCCAGATGGTGAAAACTAACACAGAGAAGTTATTGACGCCTACCAACCTACCTTTTTCTCCAAAGCCGATTCGAATATCGAAAACATCCACTTGTTAAATGTAGCTTGTAACTTTTAATGGACACCCGACACCTCGCACATATTGTTACTTCGTCGTGTTTCGTTTTTGATCTCATACCGTGTGAAAAGTCCCCGAGGAATCGGGAAGAATTTTAAAAGGAATTTAGAGGGAAATTCCCGAAAGTCGGTCAAGTGATTCAAGTGGACGCGTGGGAGTGCCCCGGTAAATCATTCACCTGTCACAACTGTCAAGCGTAGACGTGGGTCGGTGAGGTTAGAAATTTCGCATTGGGATTAATCACTTACTTAACATTAATTAATATTTTTAAAATATATGAATTTACATGTTTATTGTTAAACTTTACACCTATAGGTAGGTACTGTTAAATATTTTATTGGGAGCTAAAATACGTACAAAAAAGCTTATAAACCAGAAATATCTGAAGTAGGGAGTAGTTTTTCCTTTCATTTCGTCAGATAATAATATTTGCTTGCTAAGGTTAATAAAGCACTTACCACTAAAAATCATCTACTGTAGTTTTCAAAAATTTTAATATTTTTTAGTGTGATATTGTTCATGTCTTTTAACATTGCATATGATTATTTATTATGCAACATGGTTTACTGAGATGGTAAAATTCGTCCGTAGATTATTTATAAAGTCCAATACTAATGATGGGTTGTGCGAAATAAGAATCTTCTATTGCTTTATCTGATATGCAAAGTTTAAGAAACTTAAATACAAAGTAAAAATAAATTAATTAAAACAGGTATTGGTATGATAAATAAAATTCAAATTCAGACCGGACCGCTACAAGACTCCGAACAACAATGTGACCTGCGCAACAAATACGTTAAAACTAATACTACGACGTGCGGCGATTGCCGATCGCTACGAAACCCCACCAACGTTTTGTGAATTATAGGTTCTAACGGATACAATCTATTCTGCTTCTTAATTGTAGAGAAACCGCTTTTCTGGGAACAAAATGCGTCGCATTGAAAAGATACAATAATTTGTTTCTTAACAAAATTGCTGTATTAAAAGTAGTTCACTATTCAACAAGACTGTGCTGCTAAGGGAACTGATAACTACCAATAAAAACACTGTTCTAGCAAATGTGGAATTGATATAACACTAGAGCGGGTATGATACACTAGCAATTTATTTAATAGGGATACAAACTATGCCTTAGCAAACGTGATGTATTAGATCATTTTCCTCAGTGTATGGCACATGTCCCCTGTACATAAACATTATTGTCTTCATAGTAGCGCAGTTTTTGTGAACAATAAATTAGCAGCTCGATTTAGTTTTTATCTATTGTAACTGAAAAATCGGAAAGATCCCAGAAACCTTTCATTCCAACCTCATAAGTTGAATCTATTAATTAAAGCATCATTTCCGGTCAAAAAGTGTTCACTTTTTAAATTCTATATGTTGCACATATTTTTTAACTTACGAACCCTTACGCTGACACCGACACCAAAAGGAAAAGAAGCGCTAAGAAATAACAAATAAAGAAACACACGCATGCCATCAATCCTGCTTATCGTTTTCCTGTCGAAAACAGCAAAATACTTTAAATTGTAAAGAAAACACCGACACGCGGTAGATTTTTTCGATTTTTTTCAAACTCAAACGCATATTTATACATCCTTTCAATAAGCATTTTGTAAACACGCGCTTCGGAAACATAAAAATCCTTTAAAGGGCCAAAATAAAACAGGGTGAGACAACGAGGTATGATCGATGGGGCAAGAAGAAGGTTTAGGTTTTTATCTCCTAAAAAGTATTGAAAATCCTTACCTTATAGTAAACGTGTCCTCTATCATCTGTCCATAAATAGCTTCTAAAATTCTTATCCACCTGAAATTAAAAAAAAACTATTATTAAAAACTGCATTTAATACTATTAGATTACCACATTTTCTTTATTGTTCTTCCATTTTTATTGTGCTAGTGAGGAAATATTTGATAAATTACAAATTTTACAAAATAAGGCAATGCGGATTATTTTAAATTGTGACAAATATACAAAAATTAATTTTAAGTTGAAAAATTTAGATTGGTTGAATGTCGGAAATTTATTTTTTATTTAGTATGTATCTTTATACATAAAATTAAAAATAATTAATGTCATAATTATTATAAGACAAGAACTGATCAAAATTTTTATGTGGATAGACTGTCTAAAACATTAGCTTATAAATCTATTTTTTATGAAGGTTTGATAGAATATAATAATTTGGAAAATTCTATTAAATCTCAAAAATCATTAAAACTTTGAAATTACATTTAATTAAAAAACAAAATGATACGTAATATTTGATACAATTTGCAAAATGTTTAACTTTTCTGTCTGTTTTTGTTAAAAGAAGGTTGCGTTTTAAAATTTTAAAATAAATCTATAAAAATCTGTTAAAAATTTTTATTAAAAAATGTTTAATAATTGTAGCTTTTTGCTAAATAAAACATGTTACTACTACTAAGTACAGGGATTCTCGCGAGACGAGTGGAATTTTTATGTTCTGAGGAGTTCTATCCCTCCAACCATTACACCTTATAAGGCTTTCTATACCGAACTTCTTCAAACAGAAATAAATGATGACAAATTTCTGCAGATTGCCCTAGAATAAGTAAAAAATAATATACTAAATATAATATGTGTGTTTTTTAAATTTTCTACTAGTCAAATTATTTATAGTTTCCCAATGTTTTAGGGAAATCACTATGGAAACGCTGGACGGACGTTTTTACAAGGCGTGAAGCCAACTTTTTAATATTCATTCATTATCTAATGTTACAGTGTTGGTGAGCTGCGTTTGTGATCAATTGCATTTTTCAAGTAATTTTTAGTATTTTTTCGAATTAGAACTATTTAGTGCTATTAATTACTAAGGTTCGTCAGTGCGTGGTGTATAAAAGACCCTATTATTTTAACCCAGAATTCATATTTCGGCGTTAAGTGAGGTTATTTAGGTTATGTTTTTTAGCTTAAAAGAAAAACAGCGAGCTTACAGTGTTGTCATTTTCAATGTCCTTTTTTAAAGCCATCTCCTTCTAACTTCTCGGAAACTTTGGAAGTGTGTCTGATTATAAACAAACACTTATGGAGACCACAATTATGCACTAAACACAGTGGCATTGTTAATACCTATTGTTTTGAAAGTTAATATATTTAATCACAAAAATAACAATAGGCTTGATTCGCTTGCCTCTCCTATAGAGGCGCTATTTTAGTAACACCGGTCTTATAGGCAAAAACCATTCTACTTTTTCTTTTAGACCTGTGGCAGAATGTTATTGTCTAGAGGTTTAATTTGCGAACTCCATATAAAGAGTCTCATTGGAATAACGAAAATATATTCCCGATGTCGTGACTTTGTGCCCTCAAGAGCGCATTTCGGCTTTTTAGCAAAGAACAACACACATGTTAACGTTATAAGGGTAAATTCCTAATGGGGTGCTAATCCTACTTTTTTGTATCCATACCTAGTTGCAGTACGAAAACATCTGAAACTCCTTTTGATTTTTCTATAAATTGGCTGTTTTGTCTAACCGAGCTTAAGGTACTGTTGTACGAATGAATCGTCTATAAACACCAATGATCTGATACCTATAGATGAAACAATAACAAATGAAAGGAAAGAAATAAGACACTTTAAGTCTTCCTCCACTTGTATATTAAATTTACTAAAATAAAGTTTTAATGAAGGGTAAATTCTCTACATGTTTTGAATGTATATAAGAAATACAATAGGTGCGAAGAGTCCAAACGGAGCTACAAGATGATGGAAAGGTAGAGTTAGGCATTTGGAGAAACTTCAAACATAATAGACCTAACATTAAAATCGCTGTAACTTCTAAACGATTTATCCGATTTTACTAAATTTAAGTTTGTTTGGAAGAATCTTCAATTGTCGTATCTAATGGTACACGATAGTTTCTAATAAAATTGCTAGAGGGCGCTATTTGTATTAATAATTATTATTTTGGCGATAACTCTGAAACGAACAAGGATATCGAACTGCGGTCTTCACATCTTTTCTTGCAAATTTCATCTACTTTTCGATTATGATGTCATAGTTATACCGTATGGTTTGAATTTTTGGGATAAAATCGAAAAAACTGTTATTATTACAAATTGCGCCCTTTAGCAATTTTATTAAACACTATCTTGTACTGATGGATACGGCAATTAAAGATACTTATTTTCCCCTTCCAAACAAGCTTAAATTTAGTAAAATCGGATAAGTCGTTTAGAAGTTACAGCGATTTTAATGTTTACACTTTCAATAGCTTCTCCCACTCTTATCAAGGTCGGTACGCCAATGAGCCTTAAACCAAAATGATGCAGAATTGTCTAAGCTTTCCAATGATGTAATCAGAGTTATACCTTAATATGGGAATTTTCGGAGAAATTTAGAATTAAAAAAAAACAATTTTTAATTGTGCCCCCTTGCGGCGAAATGAGGAACTTAAAAGTAATTTCCAGCAATTTCTCTTGACCACTTTACTGGTATAAAAATCTTTCCGAAAGTTGTACGATTAATGGTTTCCGAGATAAAGCCGACGTCCCACCCGGTATATTAATTTCTATAAAATTATTATTTTCAAATAGTTTAGGCAAACGTCTCGGGGGGCTACTGGCAAAAAGGTAATAAAATAATATCGTGTTCGTTAATTTATCTTAAATTACGAACAAATTGTATTGTTAATTAAAACAAACATTAAATTACACAGTCTGGCGAACATGGCTGTCAAGGCGCATGGTAGCAAAGTTGGTACTTAAATATTTAGGTGGAATTCAGCACCAGTCATCATAAAGTATCTTTTGATTGACGAGTAAAATAATAGAACTGTTAATTAAGCCTTAATGATTTATTGCTTTTTACTTTCTACGCAAGAGGTAAAATATCGGATATATGTGGTTATACCATAGACGTTTACCTGTAGATAAGCAAACAATAATCACGAAAGTGGCAGATTTATGGCCATTGCGCATGTTAACAAAACCACACAGGAGCAGGCATGCGCACTGTCGGGCTTTACCATCTTCTTTGTGTGGCCTAGGCTGAGTTAGATGTGTTTAAATCAGTGGTTCCCAAACTTTTTATTTTGTCAGGGCGCCTTCACTCGCAATATGTATATAGTCGTGTCCAAGAAAGTGCTGCAACACATAAATGAAAACAACCCCAATCTACCGCTTATATTTTGTTTTATTATTTAACTATAACACACAAGAATAAATTTATCATGATTAAGAAAAAAAAATCAATGTGATGGGTGAGCTTGGTGATCTCCACAAATTTTTTCGAAGCGAGGAATAAGGCTTGACAGTGCCACTCTCATTTCTCGCTCCACGTTGATCTTTGACCGATATTTGCTCTTTATTACAGCTACAGCTGAAAATCCGGCTTCGCATAAATAGGATGTTACAAAGAGGATTAAAATCCTCAGAGCTTTTAAACTTAGAGTTGGATCATTTTTAACGGTTACCCAAAACTCCACCAAATCGGAAGAAGTTAATTTTGCTTTAAGGCTGTTGTCGCAAGAGGGTTCAATAAAACTCTCTTCTTCTAGTGAAGTGAATTTAGGTTGACATTGTGCATGCGCATGGAAAGGATCTTGGATCCATGCAAATTTTTCGACATTTTCTTCCGTAAAGTATTTTGCAAACCATTCCGTGAGTTTGGAAAGATGTTCCGTGAAAAGGGACAGCAAATCTTGAGAGATAACGAGCTCATTAGAGGCTGAGAATTTGTGCAATTCTGGAAAACAATTTTGACTGCCATCTTCATTAATTTTTCTTGTCCACAACAGCAGTTTTTTCCTAAATGCTGTAATTTTCTCTGATAGTTTCAAGATATGCATATTATTGCCTTGCAGAGACAGATTTAAGACATTCAGCTTATCAAATATATCGCACAAATATGCCAGTTTTAGCAAAAAGTCGGGATCCTTAAAGTATCTGGAGCTTGCATGACCTTTCTCTTCCAGAAAAATGTGGATTTCTTGATGTGGCTCGAATGTACGGGATAAGACGTTTCCACGTGAAAGCCATCGTGCACTGAAGTAATATAGCAGGGCTGGCGGTGCCCTTGGTTACTCCTCGCGTCGCCCCAGGGCGCCGCGGCGGACACTTTGGGAACCACTGGTTTAAATTGATCATAATAAAATAAAATTACATATCAAGAACTATCACTGCTTCATACTTACTGAAAATACGAAATATCCGGTATTTTACCCCTATTTGGACACAATAAAAGCATTTAATGGTATTTACTAGTCATTGTATCAGAGTCACTAAAGACTATAGTAAACGTCACATAAACTAGGAATCCATAATTATTAAACACCCACAATCCACAATAGCAAAGAAAACAACAAGAAATCATATGTGTGAAGTTAGCAACGTTCATCAACAACGTTTATGCAGCGACGAAATTTTTTTTGGGGTACATGTCAATTCCGCCTGTAGCATTTGTAAACGAATTTGCAACTTTTCACACATTTTTGTTTGCTTAAAATGACAAAATCTACTCGACTAGATTGGGAAGAACCAGGTGCGGCAAAACTTCGGCAACTTAAAAGACATTTTTAGAGTTAAGTGTTAAAGGATCTTGCATATTTGCAACGATCTTCGTCGGGATGAATACAACAGGTGTTTTCTATAAAGGCGTGGTACAGTCAATGGTATGGTTAGGATGGGTGACACCCGAGTGAGTATCATCCACAGACAGGCCTAGAAACCCCGCTTTAGTGATATATCAATTCCATATTTGCTAGAACAGTGTTTTTATTGGTATAGTAATCAGTTCCATTAACAGCACAGCCTTGTTTAATAATGAACCACTTTTAATACATCAATTTAGTTGAGAAATAAATTGTATCTTCTTAATGCGACGAATTTTGTTCTCTGTAAAACGCTTTCTCTACAATTAAGAAAGCAGATCAGCGACCATAAGACGTTGGTGGGGGTTCGTAACGATCGGCAATCGCCGCGCGCCTTCGTATTGGTTTTAACGTTGTTGTTGCGCAGGTCACATCGTTGTTCGGAGTCTTCTAGCTGTCCTGTCTGAATTTGAATTTTATTGATCGTACCAATACCTGTTTCAATTAATTTATTTTTACTTTGTATTTAAGTTTTTTTAAACTTTGCATGCCAGATAAAGCAATAGAGAATATTCTTATTTCGCTTAACCCATCATTAGTATTGGACTTTATAAGCTATGGACGAATTTTACTATATCAGTAAACCATGTTGCATATTAGCTGATATTCATGTTATGCAATGTTAAACTACAAGAACAATATCACACTAGAAGGTATTTAAATTTTTGACAACTATAGTACTGATTCTTAGTGGTAAGTAGGTATATGTTTTATTAACCGTAGCAAGCAAATATTATTATGAATAATGTCAAGTTTCATTACAACTGCCAGTCGAAACTAATGCAGTGTATAAAACCAGATTACACCCCCAATAGAACTTGATAATTACTATGAGTATTCAGAGCAATAATGGCTATCAACCATTCTATAGTAGTATTAACTCCTATTTCGTATTGGCTAAGTTACCGTAATATTATCACTACCCAACGGTCTAGCAATTTTCGTTGTCTTACAGTAGAAAAACCCGTTGCTGTCCCTTATAGTATTAAACAGTTGTATAAATAGTATGTGAATTATTATAAGGAATAGAAGGCTTTTTCTCAGTGTAGTAACAATGCCATGCACTGTGTTTTGTTCATAATTACGTTATAGTGAGAAAAGTGCCGCAGAGGATGGATATCTCTTTCAACAGGTAATGATTTTAAAAATTGTTTATAATAAGTTGTTGTGATGTCCCAGATATTATTACCTAGTTATTTTTTTTTTTTCAAGAAAACAAAATAACCTAACCCTTTATTTTCAAAGTGGCCGAGCGTCGATCGTTAGAATGATGCTGCCAACTCAAATTAGTGGACTTATAGTGTGCCATTTATACGGCCTATTAAGCATTCTACCTTTTTTATAGGGCTCTGGTATCAACGTAAAAATAAAAAAAAATTTAAGATCTAGCTATATCGTGGCCACGTCACTTGTCACACTGGCATCCTGATAAAGTTTGGTATATTTTGCTCCTTCACAACCTTTTAAATTTTTTAAGGGTTCTTAATATTTTATGAGTCCTACTAACAGCATTATGACTTGGTAAGATACAGCATAATATTTATTATATTATTGATAAAAAGTATTGACAGACATTATGACAAACATTTATGTCGAGTTGTGCGCGGGTGTTCCCTTTAAGGGTGTATACGAATTTGGTATGATCAATATTATTTTTCAATATCTGCAATCTACGTACATGGTAGAAAATGTATCCAATATTATTTATAACATTTTTGTTTATAACTTAAATCGACTGACATAATTTTTGAATAATAAGATATTTAGGTCAACGAAAATAGATCTTTGGTATTCCTCGAAAACTCACAATCACAAAAACATAATAATATAGTTTTATTTTCCCTCCAAAAGAGTTTTGCATAAATAACTAACGACATAATAGTGAAAAAATACTCGTGTCTGTATTTATACCTACAATAACATTTTTGACCTACTAAAAATCGGCAAATTCTTTAACTTATGCAAGGTGTCCAAAAAGTACGACAAATATTATATTATATTATTTTATTTTATAAGTTTAAAATGGCAATAACTCGTTTAATTTAAACGTAACACCCTGTATTCTATGTCAACAGCAGATGTAGAATTGAATTGTCTATTGAAAAGTATTAGGCTTTCCCATAGTTGCTCACGTTTTCAAGAAAAATAAAAATATTCATAATGCAGACTGATAATAAACTAATTTAATATTAATTAACTCACAAGTTTAAATTTTAATACTATTGTCACAATAACCTAATATTTTTAGTATTCGAATGTCAGAATTGCAGTTCATTTCTTTATTTTCACTTTATACCGCTAGGAGGCAGACATTGCCACGTTTTGCGGACACCAGTGCGGAATATTCCGCATAATATAACTACTGTTTGTTTAAAGGTGGTAGACAATGAAGTAATATCAAAAAAAAATTACCTTGTCGGACTTCCATTGTCTTTATAGATAGTATCTCTAACCGTTTTCTCATCTCTCTCTCCGGTGGTGGCTAACCTGTACATGGAATGGTTTCAGTCATACGCTATTATCACTGCCAAGATTAAACCTAAACTTTAGCTTAGATATGTTGACGATACCTTTAATATTTGGACAGACAGCAACGAAGAGTTGATACGATTTTTGGAACGCATTAATAGTATAAGACAATCCATTAAATTTACCATTCCAACTCCATAAAACAGGGAATAATTCAAACTATTTATCATGGAAGACCTTAATATTGAAATTTCAAATATCAAAAAAGGTTTAAAACAGAATGGTTACCCTGAAACCTTTGTAACTAATGCCATCTCAAAACTTAAAAATCGCGAAGTGAAAAGTAATACAGAAACGAAAGAGGAGCAAGCATTTCTTACAATACCTTATGTCAAGGGGATTTCTGAAAAGATTAGAAGGATAACTAAAAACTATAATATCAAAACAGCCTTCAAATCCGGAAATACGCTTAGAAGCTTTGTTACAAAAGTAAAAAATTTAATCTATCGAATCCCTTGCGAGTGTAGCGAATCGTACATTGGAGAAACAAAGAAACCTCTTCCCGTACGAGTTAAAGAACATCTGAAACATACTCAACGAGGTGAAACTTCGAGATCGGGTATAGGGGAACATGTATGAACCAACCAACATAATATTAAACAGTGGGCAGAAGCCAGGTTTTGAACACGGAACAGCACTGGAAAAAACGAAAATTTAAAGAAGCAGGTTTCATGAAACAAAATACTTAGTAAACCAAGTATCTTCTTCTTCTTCAGGTACCTATCCGTTTCGGATGTTGGCAATTATAACTTTGTTCGTAACAACTCTAAACAGTTCCACTGAGCTCTTCCCAAACCAAATCTGCAGGCTTCGCAACCATGATGCTCTTCTTCTTCCGGGCCCTCTTTTACCCAGTACCTTTTCTTGTATTATGGTTTGCAGTAGAGAGTATCGATCATTATTTCTCATAACATGCCCCAGGTATTCTAGTTTTCTTTTTTTAATGGTGTACATGACTTCTAGATCTTTTTTCATTCTTCTTAGCACTTCTATGTTTGAAATGTGCGCTGTCCACGGTATTCTGAGCATTCTCCTATACAGCCACATCTCAAATGCTTCAAGTTTTTTAGTGGTGGCTTCTGTGAGCGTCCAGGATTCTACGCCACACAATAAAACAGAAAAGACATAGCATCTTAAGTGCCTTACTTTCGTTTCAAGAGATATGTTGTGACTTTTGAAGATGGCACTCATTTTGTGAAATACCGTCCTTGCTTTTCCTATACGGCATTTTATTTCTTGTACACTGTCCCATTGTTCATTTATGATGGTTCCGAGGTAACAATATTGTTGAACACGTTCAATTCTAGTTCCGACGGTGCTCTCCATTTATATCTCTTTTGCTGATGATCATTTGTTTCGTTTTCTTTGCGTTCATATTAAGCCCATATTGTTGACTGTACTGCGCGATATGATCCATTAACCTTTGCAGTGCTTCCAAGCTATCTGCTATCACCATGGTATCGTCGGCGTATCGAATATTATTCAGTCTGACTCCGTTCAAAAGGATACCCCCTTCTACTCCGTTAAGGGCTTCGTTGAAAATTTTTTCGGAATACTAGTTGAATATCAAGGGCGAGAGGACACACCCCTGTCTAACCCCACGTTGTATTTTCACCTGTTCTGTTCGATCTCCATCAAGTCTTAAGCATGCTGTCTGATTCCAGTATAGAATCGAAATGAATCTGATATCTTTATCGTCCAAGCCGGCCTCTTCTAGGATATTGATCATTTTATGATGTTGAACGCGATCAAATGCTTTTTCATAATCGATTAGACATGCGTATACGTCACAGTTAAAACCAAGTGTAGATATCCCCAATATCTGGAAGCCTCTTCTTGTCCAAAACCAACAGCTCAAATGACACGCTCCACTAAGCACTTAGGCGGTGTCATCAAGCTTCATTGCACATGGATAGTATTTAGGACAGTAGCCTTAGAATAATAATTTAGTTTACACTTGAAAACGGTTAGATACACTAACTAACCGAAACGTTGTGTTAAGTAACAAAATAAAGACCATGTAAATCCGACAAGGTAATTTTTTTTTATAATCCTTCTGTTCTGACTGAAAAGTTAAATTTTTGGTTAAATGCCAGCACACAGCTTTTCTTGAAACCGGCAATATGCACCTCCATAGCACTGATAAATTCTCAATAATTACATACTTATTAATTCAATTAAAGCTCAGATAAAACCCAAAAGGGTCTTTTAAGTCTTCGGCAACACCGTATTATTCTAGATTCTAGAGTATAAATTGGTGTCCATTTTCACGTGGTTTCATTGTGGAACTAGCGAGGAACCTGGTGGACCTGTGCATTTGACGTCTTGTCACCTTGTTATACTAAAGAGAATAAGATATCTATCTCTGTCGTCGGCAACTCGTTGGTACGAAAATTTTGGGAGTGGTCCAATTTGAACGATTGTAATGTAGGTCAATTATCGCAAATGTCGCCTGAAATGTTGAAATGTTTTTAATTTATTTTATTTACCTCATATTACGTAGTATGGGCTTCATTTCCAATATTTCTCAAATATTTTTGATATGCCTACACGAGTTATTGCAAGGAGCAATAATAATAATAATAATAATAATAATAATAATAATAATAATAATAATAATAATAATAATAATAATAATAATAATAATAATAATAATAATAATAATAATAATAATAATAATAATAATAATAATAATAATAATAATAATAATAATAATAATATTAATAATAATAATAACAATAATAATAATAATAATAATAATAATAATAATTTTAATAAGTTCCTGGATATTTGATCCCGAAACAAGAAGATTTGTGTCATCTGCATAATTTGTTATTAAAAAATTGTTCTCCATACTACTGAGATCATTTAAAAAGATAATGAATAGTATAGGTCCCAGTATACTCCCCTGAGCTATGCCAATACTATTTTCTTGTAAATCAGATTTGATTTCTTTGTTACTATCCTGAAACACTACTCTTTGCACTCTATCTGACAGATAAGACTTTATCCACGCATATGCATTTCCCCTAATACCATATCTATTCAGTTTAAACAATAGCAAGTCCCTATCTATGCAATCATAATTATGCTTTGCTTAAGTCCATGAACATACCCAAAGCCAGGTTTTTATTTTCTAGTTATAAAGACTGCTCCCAAACGATTGATAAATACATTTTTTTGCTAAAAATACATAAATATAAGATAATGAAATGAAAAACCACTCGTAACTTCAGATACCATTGGTTTTCGGTCCGAACCGACATCGACAGCCTATGGACTTTCAGCGCTGCATAGCACTCCTGTAATTATGACTTATGTCTTTGCAGGGGATTTCCTGTCAACATTTGACTTATTTGTATAAGTTCTAGTTTTTATATAGAAGTGCATATTATGTATTAAGTTACATAAGTACCAAATTTCAAATTTTTAATCCTTGTCGTTTATAAGATATTAAACAAACAAAAATTAAGTTAATGGAATAATAAAAATACCGTCTATCCATCTTATTCGTGATTTCAACTCCTCAACATTTGCCGGATTCGTACAAGAAATAAAAAATTGAAATATGGTTCTTAGAATATCTTAATATGCACTATAAAAATAGTCAATAAAAAACTAGGGTTCCCGTCGATCGATATCGGCATATCTCATATTTGGGACACACTATATCATTATTTATATTATTAAAAAAATACCACAACTTCAAGTATTAGACTGAGAAAAAGCCCTCTATTCCTATATACAGTGTGTGTATAAAGTCTGGAAACGGCTTAATAACATCACAATTTACTGGCCGATTTAAACCAAATTTGGTACAGTTGTGTAAGAGGATCTAACGCACCGAATGACGATATTGGCGTTGTTGCCAGCTTTTTAGTTTGTCTGGAATTCGAACGAATTTTATATTTTTAAATATAACACCCAGTATATTTTTACATTTTTAAATTCCACAGAAAATTATAATTATTTTTTATTAAATGCATTATTAGTCTATCTTCATAGTTTCCGAGATATTGACTTTCGAAAAGTGACATTTTTGAACTTTGACAGCTTATAACTTTTTAACAGTACGTCT
This sequence comes from Polydrusus pterygomalis, assembly GCA_963969555.1. Taxonomy (NCBI): domain Eukaryota; kingdom Metazoa; phylum Arthropoda; class Insecta; order Coleoptera; family Curculionidae; genus Polydrusus; species Polydrusus pterygomalis. Next base: position 19,151,693 of record OZ018383.1, read on the forward strand.
TAGAGCAAAACGGCTTACATGTCCTTATCTTCAATTTGTATTATCTTCCCAAAAAAATCAACTTCCGGTTAAACCGGATGTAACTCGAAAGCAGCAGGAAATATAGTTGTTCCGGTTTAACTGGAAGTTGATGTTTTTGGGAAGATAATAAAAATTGAAGATAGGGACATGTAAGCCGTTTTGCTCTAAGACGTACTGTTAGAAAGTTATAAGCTGTCAAAGTTCAAAAATGTCACTTTTCGCGAGTCAATATCTCGGAAACTATGAAGTATAGACTAATAATGCATTTAATAAAAAATAATTATAATTTTATGTGGAATTTAAAAATGTAAAAATATACTGGGTGTTATATTTAAAAATATAAAATTCGTTCGAATTCCAGACAAACTAAAAAGCTGGCAACAACGCCAATTTCGTCATTCGGTGCCTTAGATCCTCTTACACAACTGTACCAAATTTGGTTTAAAACGACCAGTAAATTGTGATGTTATTAAGCCGTTTCCAGACTTTATACACACACTGTATGTGGAGGTAGAAAAAAATTAAGATTTGACAGCAAAAGCGATACATCTAATAAAATAATTTTGTCTCTCTCCAAAAATATTATTCATAAAATTTAAACAAATTTTAGTCCGGTCAATCTAGACCAAAAAATGATAGTGAAGGTACATAAATTTACAACAAGCTAAAAATCAGTAAAATTGTTCAAAATATAGTTATAAATAAAATGTATAAGTTCCCCATCATTCCCCGTGTTGGAAAAAATTTTACTCGAGGTGAAATGTCAAAAAAATTATTTTTTCGCGATTTTCAGCAAAACGGTAAGTTTTATCATAAAAATACTACAGACAAAAATTGTAGATCATAAAATTATCTATAAAAAATGTATTTAACTTTTTTCTCTACCGTTGTGTACTGATAATAGTACGGTAATTTAGCCAATAAGAAATAGGAGTTATTGCTACCATGGAATGGTTTATAGCCATTAGCAAGGGCGTCCGAAGGAACTTTTCCAAGGGGGGGCAAATCATAATTGGAATAATTTTTGTTTCTAGCACCTCAAGAAATCTTCAATAAAAGAATAGAGCAAAACACCTAATACTTATATTAAATAACAAAAAAAAGCTAAACAAAATATTTAAAAATGTTCAAATATAACAAAAAACTTATAAGTTATTCAGATTTATTGGAGAAAAGAAATGTTAATTTTCTTGAATCTTTTGCAAATTCATCAATAATTTTTTCAATTAAATGTCTTTTTTTTTCTTTTACAAATTTGCGATGAACACTCATCATACATAAACCGTCCAATCGGTGCTCAGTCATAGTCGAGCGAATCCAGGTTTTTACTCTTCTGAGAGTACTGAATGATCTCTCGACTGTACATGTAGTTGGAGGTAAACAAATTGCAATAAACAAAGAAGATTTTTGAATTCCACATTTCATTTTATGCAACAAGAGTTCGTTTTACCAATTTTGTCAATTGAATTGTATCTTAATAAAAATGTATATCCCAGTTAAATAAAATATCTCAAAACTCCTTGGGCCAGGGGGGGGGGGGCAAGCGCACCCCCTTGCCCCCCACTTCGGACGCCCTTGGCCATTAGTGCTTTGAATACTCCCAGTAATTATCAAGTTCTATTGGGGACGTAATCTGGTTTTATATGCTGTATTAGTGACTGGCAGTTGTAATGAAACTTGACATTAATCATAATAATATTTGCTTGCTATGGTTAATAAAGCATATATACTTACCACTAAAAATCAATACTGTGGTTCTCAAAAATTTAAATAGCTTCTAGTGTGATATATGGTTCTTGTTGTTCAACAGGGTTTACTGAGATGGTAAAATTCGTCCATAGATTATCAAGTCCAATACTAATGATGGGTTGTGCAAAATAAGAATATTCTATTGCTTTATCTGATATGCAAAGTTTTAAAACACTTATATACAAAGTAAAAATAAATTAATTGAAACATGTATTGGTACGATCAATAAAATTTAAATTCAGACAGGACAGCTAGAAGACTCCGAACAACGATGTGACCTGGGCAGCAAATCCGTTAAAACTAATACTACAGCGTGCGGCGATTGCCGATCGCTACGAACTCCCACCAACCTCTTGTGGATTATAGGTTCTAAGGGATACAATTCGTTTTGGGGACGCCGTTCTGCTTTCTTAATTGCAGAGAAAGCGCTTTACTGGGAACAAAATGCGTCGCATTGAGAAGATACAGTTTATTTCTTAACACAAATGCTGTATATTAGTATATTCAACATAAATACTGTTCTAGCAAATCTGAAATTGATATAACACTAAAGCGGGTTTGATACACTTGCAATTTATTTAATATGGGTTAATAAAAAATAAGCTATCAATACAAACCATGTCTTAGCAAACCTGTTATATTAGATCATTTTCCTCAGTGTCATACCCCAAGAGTTTTTCCGAAAAAAAACTCTACTGGGTTTACTGAATTTATTCCAGGTTACAAACTCACACTGTATATATATCGTAATGTGTAAAGACAATTTTCTTTCCGCCTCGTATGGTTATTTTTTTTATAACCATTTCACCCTCCGACGTATAAAATAATATTTATGGCGTAACAGCCCGCCCCCCCATAGAAAAACTCATGTAGGGGTGTTAAAACGCGTTAAAGGTCTCACCCCGTATAATTGGGGGCGTAATGTTCTAATAGATGTGACAATATTTTTAGTTTTTTTAACTAGAAACACATGTCCTTAATGTGTCTAATTCCTGCTGGGAAAAAAATTTTAAACTACAAAAATATGTTGGTATTTTGTTTGCATGTTTGGGTTCATTTTGTTTTAATAAACTATTTAGGGAGTTTATTAATCAAAGAGCAAAGGAAGCTGGAAATTGTTGAAATTTATACTTTTTCATAAATGGGAGATTTGATGGGCAGGGGCAGATTTAGGATGGGGAATAGCGCCAAGAAAATGTCTCGAGGGGGAGAAGAGAGGTGGGGACGATAATGGAGGTCTTGATCACTTCAGGGCAAGCGTCAAATGTTTATGTATCATAAAATATCCTTTATATCATAACATAAGATAACTAGAAAAATGTAATGGCAAATAAGCAGGAAAAATACAGTAATGTTGAAGAACTATGAAAGTTTATAAACTATTTTCAACATGTAGATAGGAAAGTTTTTTTTAAATTTTTGCGACCAAGATACAAGTAAGGCAAAAGGCAGACATTGCCACGTTGTGTGGACCCTACACCAGTGTGGAATATTCCAAATAATATACCTACTATTGTTACTTAGGTCTGTTCAATGACCGCTGGCCGTTACGTCACGACTAGTGCTTATCTTTCTAACATTCGTGAACTAAATGAGATAGTAAATTTGCGTCAATATTGAATGTCGTATAATTTTACCAGTAAAAAAAGTTTTATTGTCATTTTTGACAGTGACATTTCGAATCAACGTTATTTTAAAAATGTCACGGTATTGTGAAAAAGAACAAGAATTAATTTTAAAATTATTTGATTAATTTCAAAAAGAAAGTAATACCTGCGGCTTGTATTTCTTGGAATACTTGCACTTTATAAGGAAATAAATTTAGCTGCTTCTTAAGAATATTCCTGCATGTTCTATAAGATCTTCCCACTTCTTGGGACAGGCGTCTTGTCTTATACAATTTCACGAACGTTTGCAACAAGTTCTTCTGTTCTCACAGATGGTCTTCCTGCTCCTTTTTTGTGTTGTATAGAACCTCTTTCCCTAAACACAGCCACGATTCTTTTCAGGCAATGATAAAAACCCCAGCAATAAAAACAACGACGTAAGGAAAATGTTCGTGAAAATCGTCCATGCACAAACCCGGGTTGCATTGCCACTCTGCACTCACCCCGTGTCGAAAATACGCTTCAACCATGAATGTTTTGTGTTGTTCCGTAAAGCCCATTGTGTGAATTGTTCAAGAAATTGGAAAAATTAGCGATGAATCAAATTACTTGTAACGAGTGTCAAAGATGACGGAATAACTGATTGATTGTTAATTCAGGTAGTTACTGACACCCAACAGGTATTAAGCTCTACGGCTAAGCATTACGTCCTTAGATGCAAGGCCCTCTTTGATGAAAATAATTTTTGCTCGCACGGTAATAAACTCTTGCATTCGTGATCTATATTTAGAAACATCACCATGAAAACCATTTTATTCAAAAGAAAATCTTATTAATTGGTGGAAAAACATCCAATTTTTTTTGCCAACAATTCCTGACCTTTTCAACCGTTTTCGCTGGAGGACGTTGCGAACTTGATCTTGCTGCCTGCCCTGCGTGCGTATCCAGGCAACAGCAGCAGCAGCCGGGAACTTCCAGTTTCCCGGATTGCTCTGCGCTGCCCGATCGATAATCAAGGTCACCCTTTTTCAAGGACGCTCGTATAAATACCCATGTACTGGGTGGCGTAATAGTTTTTTTCTATCTGTCCGCCAAACCCAATGTTATTTATAATCTATTTTATCTACAGCCTACAGCTATAGTTAATAATACCGTGCGAGCAAAAATTATTTGCATCAAAGAGGGCTTGGATTAAAAAACGTAGGGCTTGGTTTAGATCACAATGATATGGGGACGATAATATCTAACCAAATCTAGGTTAAAATTTTGTCAAATTCATATTATGACATGATATGCCAAACTAAAGAGTAATAAAATAAGTAGACAAATACAAATTTATTTTTGTTGTTTATAAAATTAACAAAGTAAGAATATACAGAAAGAAAAAGAAAAAGAAATTCATAAATTGCTAAAATTGGCCACCGCCATGCTCCGAGCATAAATTCACACGTCTCTTCATATTTTCGAAAGTGTTGACACTGTTGACCATCAGCATCTCTGGAGAAATGTTACCACATTCTTGGATAATCCTTTCTTGTAATTGTTCTAAATTTGCAACTGGTGTTCTAAAAATAGTGTTCTTTAAATGAGGAAAAACGAAGTAATCCATAACCGTTAAACAAGGTGATCTAGGTGGGAATTCAATGTCTGATCGAAAACTGATCAATCTGTCGTCGAAAAAAATGCGTAAGTAGTTAATAGTTTCGGCGGCTGTATGGGCGGTTGCACCTTCCTGTTGAAAATATCCAAAACGTAGTTCGTCGTCAAGTAATTGCTCCACAAATGGATTCAAAATATTGTCTCTATACCGCTGTGCTGTAACTGTGTCATGGAAAAAAATAGGACCAACAATTCTTCTTCGGGAAACAGCTAACCAGACACCAATTTTTTGAGGGTGCAATGTGGACTCTACAAAAAAATGGGGATTTTCACTACTCCACATGCGTGTATTCTGAGAATTCACATAACCGAAGGGGTGGAACCAGGCTTCATTCGAAAAAAGTCACGTCTAATAAATCATTTCTTTTCAATAAATTTTGGGTAAACCATTGAGAGTAATTCCTGCGTGTTTCAAAATCTGCGGCTTGTATTTCTTGGAATACTTACACTTATTAAGGAAATAAATTTAGCTGCTTCTTAAGAATAGTCCTGCATGTTCCATAAGATCTTCCCACTTCTTGGGACAGGCGTCTTATACAATTTGTTGGCGTATTTTGCATTATTTCACGAACGTTTTCAACAAGTTCTTCTGTTCATACAGATGGTCTTCCTGCTCCTTTTTTGGGTTGAATAGAACCTGTTTCCCTAACGCAGACACGGTTCTTTTCAGGCAATGATAAAAATCCCCAGCAATAAAACCAACGTTAGGAAGATGTTCGTGAAAATCGTCCATGCACAAACCCGGATTGTATTGCCACTCACCATTTACTCTAATCCCATTTTGAAAATACGCTTCAACCATGAATGTTTTGTGCTGTTTCGTAAAGCCCAATGGGAATTGTCAATTGTCATCAAATTACTTGTAACGACTGTCAAAGATGACGGAATAACTGATTGATTGTTAATTCAGGTAGTTACCGACACCCAACAGGTATTAAGCTCTATGGCTAAGCATTACGTCCTTAGATGCAAGGCCCTCTTTGATGCAAATAATTTTTGCTCGCACGGTATTAATATTCTAAAAATAATATTAATTTATACTTTTTTGAGCCAATTCGAAGTTGGTTCTATTTGTTTTTTATAAAAATAATTAAATAAATTTAATACCGCTCTCTTTTAAAGGCGATGCCACCTTTATATACAGTGTGTGTATAAAGTCTGGACACGGCTTAATAACATCACAATTTACTGGCCGATTTAAACCAAATTTGGTACAGTTGTGTAAGAGGATCTAACGCACCGAATGACGATATTGGCGTTGTTGCCAGCTTTTTAGTTTGTCTGGAATTCGAACGAATTATATTTTTAAATATAACACCCAGTATATTTTTACATTTTTAAATTCCACATAAAATTATAATTATTTTTTATTAAATGCATTATTAGTCTATACTTCATAGTTTCCGAGATATTGACTCTCGAAAAGTGACATTTTTGAAATTTGACAGCTTATAACTTTCTAACAGTACGTCTTAGAGCAAAACGGCTTACATGTCCCTATCTTCAATTTTTATTATCTTCCCAAAAAAATCAACTTCCGGTTAAACCGGAACAACTATATTTCCTGTTTTCGAGTTACATCCGGTTTAACAGGAAGTTGATTTTTTTGGGAAGATAATAAAAATTGAAGATAGGGACATGTAAGCCGTTTTGCTCTAAGACGTACTGTTAGAAAGTTATAAGCTGTCAAAGTTCAAAAATGTCACTTTTCGAGAGTCAATATCTCGGAAACTATGAAGTATAGACTAATAATGCATTTAATAAAAAATAATTTTAATTTTATGTGAAATTTAAAAATGTAAAAATATACTAGGTGTTATATTTAAAAATATAAAATTCGTTCGAATTCCAGACAAACTAAAAAGCTGGCAACAACGCCAATATCGTCATTCGGTGCGTTAGATCCTCTTACACAACTGTACCAAATTTGGTTTAAATCGGCCAGTAAATTGTGATGTTATTAAGCCGTTTCCAGACTTCATACACACACTGTATACCTCACACAGTTATAGGAATTTTTTTAAAACAAAGTTGCGAAATTGTGCAGACACAATTCTTAAAAGTTACCGCCATATTGCTGCGGCCGGGCTTCACGCGTCAAATCAGGAAAGTTTAAGCGTGTCAAGGTACTCAGGAATGACGAACACACACTACATCAGTTTTTAGTTTGTTTTAAACCTAATATGTTAACCACCGACCTGAAATTTCCGTAGTTCTTGTGGCACCGTATTCATGAACATAAAGTGGCGTAACCCACGTACATGGGGGTCCATAGGGGGGGGCAAAACGGGCACTTGCCCCCCCCCCCCCCCCCCTAGGCGCCCACATTACTATTTTATTTCATAATTCAGTATAAATATTGAATAGTACAGTGGTTAGTTAGTAGATAAAAAAATATTGTTTAAGTTTTTGCCCCCCCCCCTGAAAAACGCTCTATGGACGCCCTCGCCCACGTAATCTGAGATTAGCGGGAGCTGCAGCCCCCTCCCAACCCACCGGTACATTGTGTAGATGATTCTTCATTTTCAAAATAGGTATAAATTTTGAGAATAATATTTTTTTTAAACTAGAATAAATTCAGTATTAGGAAGCCTCTTTGTTTGCTGAAATATTACACAACTCCGGCTGCGTTTATTTTTAGTTTTTCTTTTTTCGTGTCATCATGAAATTTACCCCTCTTATTGGGGTAGAAATCGCCCCCAACTTTTTTTTGCAAATGTAAAGGTATGTGCAGGGCCGGATTAACCACTATGCCAAATATTCCATATACTAAGGCGCCACGAACGAAATAGGCGCCGCGGCTTTTTAACGAATTTCAGTGTACCTATAATAATTATTATTTTATACATTTAAATCGCCATTTAAACTATGGCATAATTGCTAATTATCATACCTATAAAGTATAAAGATTATTCCACATTCCAATTTGAAGAAAAATATTCTAAATTAAAGTATTAAGACTATTTAGTTATCAGATCTCGTGAAATCAACTTCCTTCGACGACATTATTTAAAATTTCTCCAGTCAAAAATGTCGAAAAAAACATTTCTAGTATCTTAATACTCTTAAAAATATGTCGTTATTTTTAAAATTACCATTAATAAAAGTTTTTGGGCATTGGGCCACGAAAACTGTTTCTTTATTACCTTTATATTTTTTTGCTCAAAACATTTACATATATTATTTTATTTGTTGATGTTATTGATATCGTTAATAACGAGTCGTTATTGATATGATGTTTTAGAAAGTAATCCCTATTTATATAATTTTGTGTATTTATAAGGAACCAATCTGCCAATATCATTTGACTCTTAGCGCTTACTTTGTGTTTTTATGTGTTTTATTTTTTTTATATCTTAATTAGCTGGATTAGTTGATTATTTTTGAACTTTGGAAACTACAAAACTCTTATTAAGTTATAATATTTTAAGTTAATTATTTTATTCATTTCACATTTTGTAAACATTAATCATTAATGTAAAGTTGTTTGTTTATACTTACTTCTATTTTTTTTTTATTTTCCCTAAATACTTACATGTATTATACGTTTATTACAATTAAATTAATCTATGAGTTTTTCTTTTCAACAAAACGTGCAAATTTCCGCTTGCAAGACATATTTTTACAAGATTACGTTCAGGCACAAATTTAATCATCCGTATCATGACTCGCTCATTTTTTTAAAATCCATTTCGAAATGGAAAAAAATAGGCGCCAAAATTTGTCTGGCCTAAGGCGTCAAACGACCTTAATTCGGCCCTGAGTATGTGTGATTTAGAAAGGGCATAAAAAGGGAATTCGACCCACTAGGTATTTACTTTTGCATTTCGGTAATCTAGAAAGTCAGAAAAAAAATTCACAGATATCGCAATGCTTGCAACCAGCGGAGACATTGGAAATGATTGAATTATATTTAAAACATAATGTTATTATTATTCTCAACAACTAACTAATAAGGTTATAATAGGTAAATAACATACACTGAGGAGAATGATCTAATACAACGCAGGTTTGCTAAGACATAGTTTGTATTAATAGCTTATTATTTATTAACACATACTAAATACATTGCTAGTGTATCAAACCAATAACTCTTAGATCAAACCTGCTTTAGTGTTATATTAATTCCCGATTTGCTAGAACAGTGTTTTTATTGGTAGTAATCAGTTCCATTAGCAGCACAGTTTTATTGAAAAATTAACTACTTTTAACACAGCAATTTTATTAAGAAATAAATTATAGGTACTATATATTCTTAATGCGACGCATTTTGTTCCCTATGAAGCGCTATCTCTACAATTAAGAAAGCAGAAAAGTGTCCCCAAAAAATGAATTGTATCCGTTAGAACCTATAATCCACAAGACGTTGTTGGTGGTTCGTAGCGATCGGCAATCGCCGCGCGCCTTAGTATTAGTTTTAACCTATTTGTTGCCCAGGTCACATCGTTGTTCGGAGTCTGTAGCTGTCCTAGCTGAATTTTATTGATCGCACCAATAAATTTTTACTTTGTATTTAAGTTTTTTTAAATTTTGCATGTCAGATAAAGCAATAGAAGATTATTATTTCGCACAACCCATCATTAGTATTGAACTTTCTAATTTATGTACGAATTTTACCATCTCAGTAAACCATGTTGTATAATAGATAATCATAATACATAATATGCAATGTTAAACAATAACAATATCACACTAGAAGCTACTTAAACTTTTGAGAACTACATTACTGATTTTTAGTGGTATATGCCTCAACTGTAGCAAGCAAATATATTATTATGATTAATGTCAAGTTTCATTACAACTGCAAGATGGAACTATTACAGCATATAAAACCAGATCGCTGTTTGTCGAACGTTTATAATCCATTATTACAAAAAATAAGCGCCCCAATCTCCCAAAAGTATACCTAATAAACAAACCAAGAATACCACCGACCGGTCTGACTCTTAAACTAGAAACAAAAACTTTTGAGAACTACAGTACTGATTTTTAGTGGTAAGTATATGCATTATTAACTGTAGTAAGCAAATATTATTATGATTAATGTTAAGTTTCATTACAACTGCCAGATGGAACTATTACAGTATAAAACCAGATCGCTTACATCGTTCACTCTGTTTGTCGAACGTAATCCATTATTACAAAAAATAAGCGCCCCAATCTCCCAAAAGTATAATAAACAAACCTAGAATACCACCGACCGGTCTGACTCTTAAACCAGAAACAATGAAACGCCCCACATTAATGAACCACACGGAAAAATTTGTTAGGGTTCGATGTCAAGCATTTCACAAAATTACTACTAAGAATGTCTTTCAGAATTCATAAATGTAGAATAAATAGCTAAAACAAGATTTTTTTAAAAATAGGTAAGTACATACATACCTTATTTTTTTTATTTTCCAAAATTTTTTTAAGAAATTGAATTAAATGAATACTACATCTTATTCAACCACATGCCAGATGGAACTATTACAGTATATAAAGCCAGATCGCTTACATCGTTCACTGTTTGTCGAACGTTTATAATCCATTATTACAAAAAATAAGCGGCCCAATCTCCCAAAAGTATACCTAACAAACAAACCAAGAATACCACCGACCGGTCTGACTCTTAAACTAGAAAAATAAACTTTTGAGAACTACAGCACTGATTTTTAGTGGTATATACCATGCATTATTAACGTAGCAAGCAATTATTATTATGATTAATGTTAAGTTTCATTACAACTGCCAGATGGAACTATTACAGTATATAAAACCAGATCGCTTTTATCGTTCACTGTTTGTCGAACGTTTATAATCCATTATTACAAAAAATAAGCGGCCCAATCTCCCAAAAGTATACCTAACAAACAAACCAAGAATACCACCGACCGGTCTGACTCTTAAACTAGAAAAATAAACTTTTGAGAACTACAGCACTGATTTTTAGTGGTATATACCATGCATTATTAACGTAGCAAGCAAATATTATTATGATTAATGTTAAGTTTCATTACAACTGCCAGATGGAACTATTACAGTATATAAAACAAGATCGCTTACATCGTTCACTGTTTGTCGAACGTTTATAATCCATTATTACAAAAAATAAGCGCCCCAATCTCCCAAAAGTACACCTAATAAACAAACCAAGAATACCACCGACCGGTCTGACTCTTAAACTAGAAACAAAAACTTTTAAGAACTACAGCACTGATTTTTAGTGATATATACCATGCATTATTAACGTAGCAAGCAAATATTATTATGATTAATGTTAAGTTTCATTACAACTGCCAGATGGAACTATTACAGTATATAAAACCAGATCGCTTACATCGTTCACTGTTTGTCGAACGTTTATAATCCATTATTACAAAAAATATGCCCCCAATCTCCCAAAAGTAATATAAACAAACCTAGAACACCACCGACCGGTCTGACTCTTAAACTAGAAACAAAAACTTTTGAGAACTACAGTACTGAGTTTTAGCAGTAAGTATATGCATTATTAACTGTAGCAAGCAAATATTATTATGATTAATGTTAAGTTTCATTACAACTGCCAGATGGAACTATACCACATACACATACACCACCGACCGGTCTGACTCTTAAACTAGAAACAATGAAACGCCACATCAATGATCCACACGGAAAAATGTGTTAGGGTTCGATGTCAAGCATTTTACAAAATTACTACTAAGAATGTCTTTCAGAATTCATAAATGTAGGATAAATAGCTAAAACAAGATACCTTAATTTTTTTTAAATACCTACCTTATTTTTTTTATTTTCCAACATTTTTTTAAGAAATTGAATTAAATGAATACTACGTCTTATGCAACCACATATTATATTACCAATGAGAAGCAATTGGCGCGATGTTGCCGGCTTGCCCGAAGCGGATGATTTCTTAAAAAAATATATTTACCTTTCATAAATTATAAATCAATTATTAAATAAAATTAAAAAAAAAATTATCCTAAAATATGTAGGTACTTTTTCTAAATCGCGATGCACGTCTCCTTAGAAAATATGTATCTTATCCCATCGCAATCAGCAATACCTAAAAATAGAAATCCAACAAAACCAACACACGGCAACAAAGCGCGCGACAACACATGAGATGCATTTGGCGCGATGTTGCCGGCTTGCCCGAAGCGGATGATTTCTTAAAAAAATATATTTACCTTTCATAAATTATAAAATCAATTATGAAATAACATTTAAAAAAAAAATATCCTAAAATATGTAGGTACTTTTTCTAAATCGCGATGCACGTTTCCTTAGAAAATATGTACCTTGTCCCATCGCAATCGCAACACCGAAAAATAGAAATTCCAACAAAACCAACACACGGCAACAAAGCACCAGACATTTTGTCTTACAACCTTGAACGAAATTGTCTTACAACCTTGAACGAGAAACTCGTAACTTGGTCCCCATATACGAACATAAACATTTCCAATGTTAAAACTGGACATTTTAGCTACAATTGATCCTACATTTGGGTTTCTCCAGCGCAAACTCTTGTAAAAGAAAAACGGAAACATGTTATTGATAAGGTTGCTTGTTTACTTGATGCCGCATTCTAATGGTCACCTTATTTTCGCTTTAGAAGAAGTGAACACCTATCTGTTGTAGTATTTTGTGCTGTTTAAACCGTTATGTTATAGTAAGAAGTATTTTTGTTATACCAAAATGGGTTATTTAACTGAATCACACAAAATCGAAACTTTAAAGATGATTGGCTTTGGCGACAGATCGCGTACTCAAGCAGAAGTGGCAGCTTTATTTGACGAAACACACCCTGATTTACCACCAATTTTCCAAGGCACCATCAGCAATATTGAAAGACGTTATCGTAAAGTGGGCCACGTCAGGGACATACCCCTGGAGTAATGGATGAAGACACGCAATTAAACGTTTTACTTGCTCTTCAGGAAAATCCTATTACTCCAGTTCGGTAACTTGCAAGAGAAAATAACATAAGCCATACGATTGCATTCAAGTTAGTGAAATTATGTCAAATGAGTCCTTATCAAAATGTTAATGGTAAAAGAGTTATTGGAAGATGATCCGGACGCCAGTCTTCAGTTTTGTGAAGTGATGATGAATGCACTTGATCAACATTTAGTAGATTTGGACTGGATCCTTTTTACACCTTGGTGTACTTTTGTACTAATTGGTGAAGTCAATAAACAGAACTTTCGATATTTTTTCGCAGAAATGCTCAAGAAATGAGCAAGACACACCCATGCAGTTTCCGCAAAACGTAATGTTTAGGAAGGAATAATTGGCAATCACGTCGTGTGTGGTGACAGGTAAAAATTTATCATAAAATGAACAAGAAAATAAGATACGTATTTTGATGAAGCATTGATTTAGTTTTTACCGGAGTTAAAAGAACGACTGAACAGTATTTACTACTGGGTCCAAATTTTTTTTTGGAATTTACATGACAGTCTTTGTTTTTTTTCCTCATTCGATCATTATTGAAATAAACCGATTCGCTTTCAGTCTTAAAAATTCCTGTCTCGTCTAGAAGCATAGTAGGTCCACCTTTACGCACAGACATTAGAAAAATATTTATATATTTAACCTATAGTTAAAATATTACTCTACTGGAAAATATATTTTTTATATTCCGGTTTGAAATGTCAACGAGTTCTTACTATAAAAATAAAGACACAAGGAAGCCTTATACTCAAAACATGTTTTATGGACAAGTGTAAAAAAAATGACTTTTTTGTTGCTGTGGATGAATAAAACGCTTTTTTTTTCACTGTAAGAAAATGTTACTTTTTCACGGCTAGAAAAATGTATTGATGTTTTCGTACAAATTCAAAAATTAATTTCCAGAACATTTTTAATAAAAATCAAATTAATATAGGGTCAACCGACCGGTGAATGAATGTGACCCAGTCAATGAACAACGATAAGTCTTTTCGGTCTAATAAGGTATACGTCCCTTAAACTTTGTTTGCTATCCTTTTTTAATCTAACTTACATTGTACAGTTCACGATTCAATTGCTAAAATGCCGCCCGTGAGTAAAGTTTTGGGCGCCATTTTTTTTAGGGTAAGTAGATGCTTGACTTACTATAGGCGATGATATTTAATTGTTTATAAAGTTATACAAATTTATCTTATGCGGCAAAATGTGTTTGAATAATCTAACGCTATTGATCCAAAAGCAAAACATTTAATATAGTTTAGGTTATATTTAAATTTAATATGTTTAATAACTGGAGGAAAAAAAGTTCAAATACCAGTGAATGAACGACTGTTCATTTACTGGCATTCTATTCGATTATCTGAAATTGACTAAAAATGACCCTTAAGCTTTGGTATGATATGGTCGTTTAATAACATATCTTAAATGTAATAAAAACAGACGCCAGCCAGTAATTGAACAGGGTTTTGTAGTGTTTATTAACTGGATATTGTACCTGTTCATTCACTGAATTAGGGATAAGACAAGACAAGAAGATCTTAAAAAAAGGAAGCTAGAAAGAGAAAGGAACAACAAGAAAGAAAAAATAAAATCAAGCGACAGAGTAAAATAAAAGGGCCTGATAGCGACGACTCCTCAAGTATGGATGAAAACCTGTCACTTTTCGAATTAAAACTTCAACAAAAAGGAACAACATACGAAAAACAAGAGAAAAAAAACCGGAAAGAGGAAGCGTGATAAAGATCCAAAAATCGAGGAACTGGACGAAGAAAGAACTAAGAATAAAAAACCTGAAAATTCGTCATCGATAAGTTTAGATAAAACCACATCAAAATTCGACGTTAATGTGCCATTTGCTTAAGATGAATATGTAATATGTTTTGGTAAATTATGAGGGTTTACATTTTCCTGGCCTAATAAAGGCTGTTAAAAATATTGACTATAAAGTTAGTGTTCTAAATGATACAATCTATAACACGTGGAAGTCACCATCTGATGAAATTTGGTATCACTCAGATAAAATTGTAAAAAAAAATTACTGCACTAATACCTTATAGCGTTGAAGGGACATTTGTTATTAATAGGTAAATTCAGCATATGCTTTTTATATTATATTCTTATCTGTACCGGCTCATATATTAAAATCTTAATTATTGTAAGGCTTTAAGTGAAGAATAAATACATCGTTCATTTACTGGTCAATACGTGTTTATTCACTGACTTCGATCGTTCATTTACTAGGTATTTTGATTATTCGTCAAAAATAGCAATTTTTAAACATTTCTTATTATATTTGTTTTGTCTAGGTATTACTTTTCAATTTAAAAATGATGAATAGATTCGTTATAACCCGTTTAACGCCATTTTATGCGCAATTACAACATCGAGTTTAATTTAAAGTTGATACTATGCTTAAATGTTCATTCACTGGTCAGTTGACCCTACATAGGTAACGTAGCAAAACATTTTCTGATACGGTTTTTACCTTCTTTATGTTACACCATTCACGAAAATAAGTGTACCTACACTTTCTCATATTGTATTTTTGATTGAGCGGGCAAATTGATTTGATACCTACAACAATCTTCGCCGTATCCGTTATTTCTTGAGGTATCTCACTATCGCTATCAGATATTATGGTACTTGACAAACGAGGAAAATATTGCAAATTTCTTGACACGAAAAACAATAGATTTGACAATCAATAAATTTTAAACAATAACAGGTTTTCATGGTAATCAGAACAGGTGTAAGAAAAAATACCTTAAAAGCTATTTAAATTTAAATTTTAAATTTTTGTTCTAAACACGATAAATAGTTAATGAAAATAGTCTATCTATATAATTAATAAAATAGTTAATAACAAACAGTTATGTATACAAGAAATGTTGTTTGTATTTCGCGCGCAATAGGTATTTGTGTAACTAGTGCAAAAAGTATATCTTTGTTGCATGATGCATGAAGTTTGCAGCTCGAGACGAAGTCGTTAGCTGTAATCATGCTGAGTGCAACAAATATGCTTTTTTCACGTGTTGCACACAAGATTTTTTCTACGATCGAATTTAGTTTTTTTTTTGTTGAAATTTTATTGAAGAATATTTTACAATACAAGAAATATTACTAACTAGTTCTTAACAATAACATGAACAGTTTAAACTAACGTTATTTTTATAAAACTAGTTAGGGTCAAAAACAAATAAACTTTGCATCACATGCGACCAAATTTTAATAGCCCAATTTTGATTTTGTAGAAAAACACACATTTAATATGACGTTACTTTAAAGAAAATGTATCTGAAATAAAGCATTGTCAAAGCTAAGAAGTTTTACGTAGGTTGCGTTGAGTCTTATTTTGCAAAAGTGGCGCAATTTACAAAATATGGGTAAAAAAACAAATTATCTTATGCAGCCAAAATTTTGCATGGGGGCTGGAAACTGCATTTAAAAAAACTTTTTCTAATAACTTTTTTCGATACTTTCAGAAATAACCCCACCTCGAACCCCACTTTTGAATTATTTTTTGGAAATAATTAAAATTTGACAGATAATGCGAATCACGTGACTACTATTTTTTTTTTGCTTAATTTTCATCTCGATCGAAGCAGAATTTGATGCCAAAGTCAAATTTCGAATAAAGCTATTAATAAAAAAAAAATCCCATATGATGCGGACTTTACTGGTGACACTGTATAAACAAATTGTGCAAAGTGCAATTGGCCCTACGTTGGGCGCCATTTTTGAAAGAATAAAAGCCTAAAAATTGTGTCACGCAATACACAATTTTAAATAACAAATTGTCTTTGCATTTCTACAAAACTCGTCAGACTTGGGGAATAATCCCCCAAAGGAATAAAACACTACTATTTTTTGTCTTAATTTTCATCTCGATCGAAGCAGAACTTGATGCCAAAGTCAAATTTCGAATAAAGCTATTAAAAAAAAATCCCATAGGATGCGGACTTTACTGGTCACACTGTATATAAATTACAAGAAAAAAAAATTTACCTTTAGATTAAACTCCTAATCAATAGAGTATCAAAGTATTACTGCAAAAAGTATGTTACTTTTTACACTAGCGCAAATAATTTTGTTACTTAAAAATAGTAATTTTTGCACGATCATAGAAAAAAAGGTTTTTATGATGGCTCATTTGATTCAATTTTTAACCTCGACCTAACAGTCTCATGTGCCATTAACTAAACCTACACTTATTTTGTGCATTTAATGCAAAAATAACTATTATTTTAATTTTATAGCTACCAAGCTGTGTACAATATTTTTTAAAATTATTTTTCTATTACCAGGAGTCTGTGGTATGCATTGATAACAAGGAGGGTTTCTGTATGCACTATTAATACCATATAGAGAAACAGTTTTATTGTAAGTAGAACTTTACTACCTCTAGGAATAGGAACATGTTGGAAATAATGTAGTAAAATATTGTAGCACCAATTCCACTGATTTGGGTCGAATACCGCAAAACCTTGTAGCTATTGTCAAATTAATTGTAAAAATGATGTTGATATTTACGCTTATTTACGGCGGATAATGTACACAAATGAATATTTTTCTGATATGGTGCAAAACTGGTACATATATGGAAGTTGTTGTGCACTCGTTATAAAAGCTATTTTATTTGATCGGGTAAATTGATGACGTAACTCTGCTTTTCCTTAATTTCTGCTAGTAAAGTCGTAACCGGGTCATTCTCCTTCGAAAAATATTTTAGGGCGAGGACTAAGTTAATTGGAAATTTTTAGAAAGATTTATTAGATTTCTGTACACACGCAAAACATTGAGGTCTCAAAATTTTAATAATAGTTCTATATTTCTAAAGTTTTTACAAATATTTCAAACGCTGAGTTGACGGTTATATCTGAAGACTGAAACGTTGAATTTTGAAACTAAAAATGCCATATTGTAGAACGTAAAAAAAAGGTACGAAAAAGTAGTTTTTAAACTACCTATGCGTATTTTATTGATTGTATTGTCATGTCAAACTTGGATCATTCGCAAGATTAAAACTAAACTACTTCTACAAATAATTTAATAACATTTACAATAATTGTTGAAAATTAGGGAGAGCGGGACCGCAAGTCTGGCCTCCCAGATTACCAGACCTCAATCCTTTGGATTATTTTCAGCGGGGTCCCTTGAAGTCACTAGTATTAATCAGATACACGGTATATTCGAAAGAGTTCGGCAATCAATGTTAAGGCGAACAGCAACAGTACACACAATCAAATCAAAGATACATATTTTCGCTTATTTTTCAAAAACTCTACATGATTCAACTTTTTAAACTCATTTTTTTTTCAAAAGGGCGGATTATATGCACTGAAATTTATCCAAAATATGCCTTGTTTGCCTTTAAAATATGCAGTTACATATTTGCATGTTTTTTACCAAATATGCATACTGGTATGCAATATTTTTTAATTTATTATAGTAAAATGAAATAAAGAAACACATTGGGTTCTAAAAAATATGTTTATTTTATAAAAAACAAAGAAAAATAAGTAATTAATTTTTTAACCTAAGACTGCATAAAAGGCATTTATTACTAAATATTTTTCAAAATTTTCAACTAAAACGGATTGTCTTCTATATGTTTATACAAAGTTCTTAGGTAGCAAAATATAAGGCCAAGATACAACTTCGTTGGATGGTTTACCCTTATAAATGCTTTCTACTGCACCCTGTTCCTACTTTACCGGGAACGTTGTTACATTTAGCGGAAAATGTTTCAACAATACTAATTGAGTCTCTTAAACTTAAATTTCTACTCTCCAACGAGGATATTATGTCCGGCATAAAGCTGAAATTAACCTTAATAAAAACAAGATCTTTAGCTACACTTGCACTTTTTAATAACTCTTTACTTTGCATAACACATTGCGAATCGTCATCTAAATCCAAAATTAGTTCTTTAATGGCTTCGAAACGCTTTGAGTAGAATATTGCGGCCATAAATCCATGTTCCCCACCGGGTAATTACAGGTTCTAGAGATAAACTAACTCCTGGTAACCTATCCTTATACAACTGCACTCGTAGAGGTGCTTTTAGAAACCCTTTTTTTACATTTGAAATTAATTTATTTACCAAAGGTTTATTTACCAGAAGTATGTATTACAAATCGATATAAATACAGTTTGTTAAGCAGTTAATAATAACGATTTATTAAGTGACAATAAACAACCCCTAACAATATACCTGCAAACCTAGGAAACCCTTAATAAATACCTTGTGTATAACCAAAATGTAAATATAATTATTATAATCTTCAAACTGGAAAATCCCTGAAATAAGTACCGAACAGGACACTAAACCTTTACGTTTTAAATTTTTTGATAAAGCCGAAAACATAAAAATATGCTCTTAAAATAATAATGTATGAAAAATATGGATTTTATTGTAAAATTGACAAAATCTGCAAAAAAAATGCATGTAGATATATGCATTTTGCATAATATGTTCCGCCCTTTACTTATATATTTGACAATTGCAATGCGTTCTTTCTAATTTGACAATTTTTTCTAATGAAATTAAAGAGTAAGTATGTAATTAATACTTTCATTTTTTTTTTAGGTATGTATGCGAAAAAACCGCCAAGCACTGTTACAAAAGGAATTTGAGCGTAAGTAGTTATAAATTATATATGCTTATCTCTTCAGAAGAAACAAGTGAGTGTAAACCACAGGCCTTTAAAAAAAAGTAGAATACGTATTAAATAAAAATAAAAGACTGTCTTGTCGGAGAATTAATTTTTTTCCCTAGAAAATAATTGGCAACCGTTTGAAATTATATTATAACGCCAACAAAAACTTGTCTTGCCCAACCACGGCGAGCTAATAAAGTCTATTGTTATCAACTTGTTCGCGTGTTTAAACAATTTGTTGTTATTTTTGTGATATATAAACTTTTAAAACAATCTAGTTATTAATAAAGCCACTATGTCAGAACACAGAACAAGTCAATGGTGTGTCATGGTAGACATAGCCCCCTCCTCCCTTTACACTGTTACATTTTCTATGGCTTTATTCCACAGACCTGAAACTACGCCATTTGTTACAGGATGCATAGAACTTCTTTTTGCATCATAATAACGCTTACATTCCGACCAAAACATTTCAATAGGATTTAAGTGGCCATGATATGGAGGAAGCCTTAAAACCCGATGTCCATGTTGCAATGCTAGTTCGTCCAACCTATTAAAATAAACTTAAAATAATCAAAAAATAAAATAAATAGCGCTTTCCAGATACTTGTAACGTTTGGACAACAGTATTTAACTATTTTTTTTTTGTTAAATTTTTAAAACACTAGTGAATTATATAGGATAGCAAAGGTAGTGTTCCAAACTAACTTTAACAGTTCATTACATGGAAAGTGACAACATAATATAGAAAATAATAACCATTAAAAAAAATGACAATGAAAAAAATGGAAGTTAATCCAATTTAATTCATTTTTAAAATCAATTTAAAAACAAATAGTATAAATAATTTAATTTAGTAAATACTTATCTCTTTATTTTTTTTTTAAAGTTGCCAATTTTTTAATTTTTCTGATATTTTTCGGAAGATTGTTATATTTTATTATTCCGTCATATAAAAGCGATTTTTTTCCGAAATTACTTTTGACTGGTATAGTTTGATAATTTATACAACGTCTGGTGTTATGATCATGTAATGTCTTATTCTCCTAAACTGTTATGTTTGATTTTTTTTCTTTTAAAATAATAGAGTGAATTAAAATACAAATTTTTAATTTATAAATGTTTTGAACGTGTAAATACCCTTTCGGTCTATATAGATTAACAGTTGGTTCTAAATGTGGTAATTTGTGTATACATATTATAATAAGTTTATTTTGCAATTTTTGTGATGGTTTTAAGTTTGATAAACTAGCAGATCCCCATACAGAAGCTAAGTATTGTAACTTTGAATATATTAATGAAAAATATATATTTTTGAAGTATTTCAAAGGAATGAAATATCTAGCTCTGTACAAAACAGATACCTACCAAAGAAGATATCGAGTTGATAATATACTGGATATGGCATTTCCAATTTAAATTTTCGTCTAAAACTAATCCTAAAACTTTTGTTGTTTTCGAATATTGAATATTTTCATTATTAAATGTTAAGGGGTTAATGATGAAATTTATTTTATTTTTAGTTATAAACATAAAAGAAGATTTTGTAAAATTTAACGTAAGTTTATTTGATTAAAGCCAGGAAAGAAGTATTTTTAGATCATTATTATTATCAAAATACATTTCTGCAGAGTTTCAGCAAAATAAATAATTGCTGTGTCATCTGCAAATAGCTTTATATTCCCCTTTAAGTTTAATTTGGAAACGAAATTAATGTAAATTTAAAAAAATAACGGACCTAATATTACTATTTTAGTGTATTTGTTATAAACTAGACAACAAAACTTAAAAATCACACAAACACCCCAAGGCAAAAATGAAAATAACAAGTGACCGGTTCTGTCACCCGGTACAAAGACATAACACATTCTACAACAGATTTTTTTTTGTGCGTAACAATTTTTACATTAGGCGATAGTTTTTTTAATTCCTATGACCTAAAAATTAGAAAACAGAAGTCAATTTAACTGAACCCAATCATTTTATTACATTGAATCAATAAATTAAAATGCATTACCAGGTTATAACAGTAATTTTAACACCATTAAGGTGTCAGAAAAGGTGTTAAACTAACAATACCAATTATACGTACAAATGTTTTGGGAGTGTTAACCGCCAAGTCCAAAGCTATAGAAAAATACACGGCGTCTAAAGAAACGCAACCTACGAACCCAACAATTATTTGCTAAACAATATAAATAATTGGTAAAATTACAATTACCCGGTAAACTGCTAAATATATATTGAATTAGATTTATTTTTAGAATGTTACTGGGGCAATAATTATAAAGTCTTATTTTTTTAATCTATAGTTTTTAGGGTGTCAAAAAAGTAAGGAATATTGCAAAAGTAAGTATATTTTTTCTACGACCGAACTATTGGATGATGGAAAAATTGTTAAAAAAAATTATACTACAGAAATGTTATATCTTATTTAAATAAATATAATATATTACCTAGCAATCAATCTGGTTTCACAGCTAATTTTAACAGAACATTTTTATGTAGATAATCTTAAATATGATATTTTAGAAAATTGGGATCCAAACTTATTATTATTATTATACTTCAAAGCCATTTCTCCATTAAGTAGATTGTAAAAAAACAGAAAATATATAATTTCGTATGTTCTACCTTCGTATCTCGAAAAATATTAATCATAAAATTTAAACAAATTTCTTTATATATACAGTGTGTCTACGTAAGTTGGCGGCATATGGGAAACTTTTTATTATTAATTTTACGAAAAAAAGTTATTCTTCATAAAAAGTTCTGCATGGTCCAAAACCCAAAATGCAACCGTCAAATATCGAAATTTTCCAGTCATATACGAGGTTTGTTAAAAAACGTGAATTTTTCCCAAGAATCTAAATTTTTCCCACCTTTATTTTTGACATTATCAAAAATTGTTATTAAAAAAAGTTTATCAGAACTAAAAGCCACGTCGAAATATGCAATAACACGCATTAAATTAATTAAATAATTAATAATAAATCAATAAAATAATTTTTCAACATAAATGCGTATAATTGCACATTTAGCCGTAGTTTTTAATTCTGATCAAGTTTTTTTAATAACAATTTTTGATAATGTCAAAAATAAAGGTACTTTACTCTTGAGAAAAATTGACATTCTTGGGAAAAATTCACGTTTTTTGACAAACCTCGTATATGACTGGAAAATTTCGTTATTTGATGGTTGCATAATAGGTTTTGGACCATGCAGAATTTTTTATAAAGAATAACTTTTTTTTGTAAAATCAATAATAAAAAAGTTTCCCATATGCCGTCAACTTACGTAGACACACTGTATACATAAAATAATCACATGCAAACTAAAAAATATATCAGCAGCGCATAGTACACTTTACACAGTTTTTTGTAATATTACACTGAGAAAAATCCTTCTATTTCTTATAAGAATTCACATATTATTTATACAACTGTTTAACACTACAGTGATGACCTAAAGTCCGTCCCCCCCCCCCCCTCTAACTTCTAAGCCGTTCGGTATATTTTAATGAAATTTTGAACGATAATATTTGAGCAAGCCTTGCACTTTTTGACATACCAATGACAGCTTTAAATGTCAAGATGACAGCTGGGTCCGCTTTTGGAATATTTTTTAAATGGAACACCCTGTATATTTTTACATTTTTAAATTCCATATAAAATTATAATAATTTTTTATTAAATGCATTATTAGTCTATACTTCATAGTTTCCGAGATATTGACTCTCGAAAAGTGACATTCTTGAACTTTGACAGTTAATAACTTTCTAACAGTACGTCTTAGAGCAAAACGGCTTACATGTTATTACTTACATTTAATAAAAAATAATTATAATTTTATATGGAATTTAAAAATGTAAAAATTAACAGGGTGTTCCATTTAAAAAAATATTCCAAAAGCGGACCCAGCTGTCATCTTGACATTTAAAGCTGTCATTTGGATGTCAAAAAGTGCAAGACTTGCTCAAATATTATTGTTCAAAATTTCATTAAAATATACCGAACGGTTTAGAAGTTAGAGGGGGGGGGACGGACTTTAGGTCCTCACTGTATGTGACAGTAACGTGCTTTCTTACTGTAAGAAAACGAAAATTGCTAGACCGTTGTGTAGTGATAATACCACGGTAATTTAGCCAATAGGAAAAAGGAGTTAATGCTACCATAGAATGGTTTATAGCCATTATGGTTCTTAATACTCACTGTATTTATTAAGTTCTATTGGGGGTCCAATCTGGTTTTATATACTGTATTAGCTCCGACTGGCAGTTGTAATGAAACGTGACATTAATAATAATAATATTTGCTTGCTACGGTTAATAAAGCATATACTTATCACTAAAAATCAGTATTGTAGTTCTCAAAAATTTAAATAGCTTATAGTGTAATTTTGTTCTTGTCGTTTAACATTGCATATGATTATGTATTATGCGACATGGTTTACTGAGATCGTAAAATTCGTCCATAGATTAAAAAGTCCAATACTTATGATGGGTTGTGCGAAATAAGAATCTTCTATTGCTTTATCTAATATGCAAAGTTTTAAAAAAACGTATACAGTGTGGTTGTTTAAGTGTGCAACATATTATGGGCATTTTTTTATTACCAATTTCTCAGAAAATTTTATTCTTGATAAAAGTTGGGCATGTTCGATAATCATATTAGGTGCACTTGGAATGGTTGCAAGTCAAACGGCGTACAGGGTAGGCCAAAAAATATAAAACTTGTACAAGAATAAAGTTTTTGAATAAATATTTAAAATAAAAATTTTGCACTTTAAATGGGAGTTTTTTAATTTGCATATTATCATTACTAATGTTTTATCTTTTTAAAAAGAATTTTTAGGATATTTTAAAGTTGTGTTTAATATCGTTGCAACAAACATGAAGTTTGTGATTTCTTAAGAAATTATAAATTCAAGTAAATTTTACAAATAATATGCTTGAATTTGAACAAAGATATGTGAAATTGATTTGATTTTTGTTCACTATTCACTGACATGCAAAGTTTAAAAAAACCTAAATACAAAGTAAAAATAAATTAATTGAAACAGGTTTTATTGGTGCGATCAATAAAATTCACATTCTGACAGGACAGCTAGAAGACTCGGAACAACGATGTGACCTGCGCAACAAATACACTAAAACTAATACTACGGCGCGCGTCGATTGCCGATCGCTACGAACCTCCACTAACGTCTTGTGGATTATAGGTTCTAACGAATACAATTCGTTATGGGGGATGATGTTCTGCTTTCTAAATATAGAAAGCGCTTTACTAGGAAGAAAATGCGTCGCATTAAGAAGATACAATTTATTTCTTAACAAGATTGCTGTATTAAAAGTAGTTTATTATTCAACAAGACTATGCTGCTAATGGAACTGATTACTACCAATAAAAACACTGTTCTAGCAAATCTGGAATTGATATAACACTAAAGCCGGTTTAATACACTAGCAATTGATTTAATATCGGTTAATACAAAATAAGCTATCAATACAAACTATGTCTTAGCTAGTGATGTAAAATACTCGGTAATAATCTTTTGGAGAATATTCTCAAGTTAGAGAATTTTCTGAGAATGGTAAGAAAACCGCTAGAAATAGCAATAAAAAGAAATTAAAAATTACCTATTCTGCTTATTTTCGGCAAATGTCAAACGGCGTTAATCAAACAAAACGTAAAGAAATAAAATTTTTATTTAAAAAACATAACATACCTTCCCAAGAATAACTAAAAACTAAACAAAAAAACAGTCAAATAAAGAAAGATCACATTTAACTATTAAAAACATACGAGTGTACGTTCGCGCTTCTAGGGGATTTCCCTGAATCACTGTTGCCAGAGTTATAGAAAAGGTTAGGGAAACTCAAAATTTTAAAAATCATTGCAACATTTTTCAGTGTAAATCGAGGCGGTGTAAATTATGTAGAAAAACTTCTCTAGAGAATATTCTCGGGAGAATTTTCTTACAGAGAATATTCTCGCGAATGAATATTCTCCTCTCACATCACTAGTCTTAGCAAACCTGTTGTATTAGATCATTTTCCTCGGTGTATTTGGTTTGTATTTTAATATACGTATGTTGTCAATTGGCTATATCCCGGAAACTAATAGAGAGTTGATAATTAATTAAATAACCAAGAAATGAAATTTGCTGCTAGCGGACAAGTAGCAGGACGCTAAAATTACCTTTCCTGATTTTTTACACGGACATAAAGTTTACTTAATTATTAAAAAATATTTACACAGATAAATAAATAGACATAAACAAGACTTGTTCAATTATTTTAAACATCTAAGTCGTTATAATACTTTCACTCCTGCTCATACGCTTATAATTATCTACTGGTGTCATTGGAAATCAGGTATGATAAAAAAAATGGATCAGCCTTTTATATGCCCACATAACCAAGAATCGCTCGGACCCGTCAAATTAACTTTTTTGGAATGCATTTTTTTTTAGAAAACAGTATGTATACAGGATTGGGCAAATGTTCCGGAACGGCTTAATTACAGGCAAACGAAAAGTGATATCGGACCCGGGTTTTGGGCAATCTATAGGACTAAAATTTTACTATTTGACTATTATACCATATGTCAGTAATGTCACCAACTGTCAAGTGTTGACGTTATTTTTTTTTTAAATGGAACACCCTGTATATTTTTACATTTTTAAATTCCACATAAAATTATACATATTTTTTATTAAATGCACTATTAGTCCATACTTCGTAGTTTCCGAGATATTGGCTCTCGAAAAGTGACATTTTTGAACTTTGACAGCTTATAACTTTCTAACAGTACGTCTTAGAGCAAAACGGCTTACATGTACCTATCTTCAATTTTTATTATCTTCCTAAAAAATCATCTTCCGGTTAAACCGGATGTAACTCGAAAGCAGGAAATATAGTAAATAATTATAATTTTATGTGGAATTTAAAAATGTAAAAATATACAGGGTGTTTTATTTAAAAAAAAAAATAACGGAAACCGGAAGTACTATATTTTTTACATCCGGTTTAACCGAAAGTTCACACTATTGGAAAGATAATAAAAATCGAAGATAGGGACATGTAAGCCGTTTTGCTCTAAGACGTACAGTTAGAAAGCTAGACGCTGTCAAAGTTCAAAAATGTCATTTTTCAAGAGTAAATATCTCGGAAACTGTTAAGTATAGACTAATAATGCTTTTATTAAAAAATGTTCAGAATTTTATGCAGAATCCAAAAAAATTATATAAAATAGGGGTATCCATTTAAGATTTAGATCTTACCCCCCCCCCCCCCCCCCTCCCTCCTAGGGGCTTGAAGTAACAAGATTGATAATATTCGCAAAAGATGTCCCCCTCGAAATCAAAATCGACGAGTCCGAGCGATTTTCCACATTTTCATTTTAAAGCAGGAAAATCGAAGTGGGAAGTTTTCAAATGAACACCCTGTATCTGCATTGCATGGCTTCGTTTCTCCATGATTCTGGTAATGTAATTTTTTTGTACGTCTTTTATTTCAACAAAAGTTGCTGCACCCTCAGCTATTACGGCTTGTTGCCTAAGTTCACTATACTGATGTTTAATTGCGATGGTATGTTGGAAGATGTTCTGCAAAATTCATTAAAATCTTTTTATGGTAACACGCTTAAGTAGTTGCCCTCTTTTGAAAAAATAAATGTTAAATGTTACTAGGTGAATTACGACAACGCTGGTAATAACGTTTAAAAGTTTACCGAAGAAGTGGATTCATTTAGTATTGCTTAGCTCAGAGACAAATAAATAAAATTGTTTTCAACAGTTTAAATGCGTGAATTGGACTAGATAATTCTATACCAGTGTGACCAGTAAAGTCCGCATCATATGAGATTTTTTTTTATTTATAGCTTTATTCGAAATTTGACTTTGGCATCAAGTTCTGCTTCGATCGAGATGAAAATTAAGCAAAAAAATAGTAGTCACGTGATTCGCATTATCTGTCAAATTTTAATTTTTTTCAAAAAATAATTTAAAAGTGGGATTATTTCTAAAAATACCGAAAAAAGTTTTTTTAAATGTAGTTTCTAGTCCAGATGCAAACTTTCAGCTACATAAGATAATTTTGTTTTTTTACCCATATTTTGTTGTTGTAAACCTGTTTTTGGTGCGTCATTGTACTTAATTTTTTGGAAACTGCACTTAAATAATAAAATACTATTTTTACTTTTTTTTTAGTACATACCTAGTTTAATAACAAATTTTAATAAAGGGGTTTTAAATTAAATCGTTGAAAATAGATAAACTTTACGTAAGTTACACTAAAATTTATTTTCCACTTAATGAACACTTTACTGATGACACTGTGTTCTTTTTTGTCTTAATACTAAGGTGTATTAATTTCAGACACAAACTACGTTTTCAAAAATACTTATTTCATGAAGTTACCTTATACAGGGTCAAAAACAAATGAACTTCGCATCACATGCGACAAATTTGAATAGCCCAATTTTGATTTTATAGAAAAATACACATTTAATATGGCTCTAATTTAAAGAAAATGTATCTGAAATAAAGCATTGTCAAAACTAAGAAGTCTTATGTAGGTTGCGCTGAGTCTTATTTTGCAAAAGTGGTGCAATTTACAAAATATGGGTAAAAAATCAAAATTATCTTATGCAGCTAAAATTTTGCATGTGAGCTAGAAACTGCATTTAAAATAACTTTTTCTAATAACTTTTTTCGATACTTTCAGAAATAACCCCACTTTTGAATTATTTTTTGGAAAAAATTAAAATTTGACAGATAATGCGAATCACGTGCCTACTATTTTTTTTTGCTTAATTTTCATCTCGATCGAAGCAGAACTTGATGCCAAAGTCAAATTTCGAATAAAGCTATTGATAAAAAAATCCCGTATGATGCGGACTTTACTGGTGACACTGTATAAACAAATTGTGCAAAGTGCAATTGGCCCTACGTTGGGCGCCATTTTTGAAAGAATAAAAGCCTAAAAATTGTGTTACGCAATACACAATTTTAAATAACAAATTGTCTTTGCATTTCTACAAAACTCGTCAGACTTGGGGAATAATCCCCCAAAGGAATAAAACATTACGTAAGATATTATTTTCCTCGGTGCAAACATAATTTAAATCAGATTTTAAATGACAGCCAGACAGACACTATAAGGTCCAAAGAGGTTTAGCAATTTTTTTCCAAAGTTTCGAAACCTAGGCCAACAAACAAAGCGTTCGGCTAGACACCCCCTCTACAACATTTGACATTAATGGGGGGGTTGAGAAAAGGCGTCGTTATCCGGCCCTGACCCTGACAAGGACGACGCTCAAGGTGTGTACGTGTAAGCGTCACGACGCTTATTTTCGGAGATGGAAGATAAAAGGTATTTCTATAGGGTGGCTCAATAAGAGTTTGCGAGATAGGAAGCTGTTTGGGTTTCCGCCCATTAAAAAATTGTAAAAAAAACTTCCTCTCACAAACAAAACATAACATAATGGCTATTGATAAAACAAACCATCTCTGACACAAAGAAGTCAAACAACAACATAAAAAAAATACCTATAAAAGAAACACAAAAAAAAGTATACTACCAGTATATTATATTTTAGCTTTATACTAAAACTATACAGTGATGGGCTAAAATATGGAACAAATTCATTTAAAAATCAGGTATTCATTTTTTGAAAAAACGCTCGGACACGTCGATTATAATTCTTTCTTCAGGATTTTTTGCCTCAAAAAGAAATTATACCGGGTGTGTCAAAAAGTAGATGTAGCAAAATTTTTTTGTTTTTTTAATAGAACCCCCCTATTTTTACTTATTACCCTAATTCTACGTCAAATTCTGCGCATAATTCATGTAGCATACTCTATCCTTATCTCTAACGGTTTTAGAGAAAAACTGCATCATAAAAAAAAATTCTTTAAAAAAAGGTACATGTACCTACTTAAAGGTAAACAGGTAAATTTAAATTAATTGTTACTACGATAGCAAGTCATGTGTCAATCAAAAATTAGTTTAGGTATAATTTTGAAAAACGGTGATCATAGTGCATTTAAATGAAACACAAAAAATCGAAATTTTAATTTTAATTGGATGTGGAGACAAAACAAGAAGTCAAGAAGAAGTTTGTAACTTGTTTAACGCTAAGTATCCAGAACGGCCGATTACAAGATCTACAGTAAGTAAAATTGAGAATAAATTCAGGGAAACAGGGAACGTAAAGGATCGTCTACGGCCAGGTCGTCCAAAAATTAGTGAAAACTCACAATTGAACATTTTGTTAGAGGTTGAAGATAATCCTCATAGTGCATCCACTGAAGTAGCCCTTAATAATGATGTTAGCCGACGATCTGTGTTGCGGGTATTGAAACAAGAAAAGTACCATCCGTACAAAATTAGGTTGCTGCACGAGCTAAACGAAGATGATCCCGACCGCCGACTACACTTTTGTGAAACTATGATGGAAATTTGCAACTTAAATCTATTTTTCCATCGCAACATACTTTTTAGCGATAAAGCCACGTTTTGCTTGACTGGTTCAGTAAACAGACAAAATTTTCGGTATTGGAGTACAAATAATCCCCGTTGGATGAGAGAACAGCACACGCAATACCCACATGTTTGGGCAGGGATATTAAATTATAGAATTATTGGACCTTTTTTCTTCTATGGAAATTTTACAGGAGACCGGTATTTACAATTTCTTCAAAATGAATTAATTCCCACACTAGCAGCGGATTTTCCAAATCGGAATCAGCCTCATCTACCAAAAGCGTATATTTGGTTTCAGCAATGGTGCTCCGCCTCATTTTGCTCGACAAGTACGAGAGTATTTGAATACTGTATTTCCCGAACGATGGATAGGTAGAAGAGGACCCATAGAATGGCCTGCAAGATCTCCCGATCTTACACCCATGGATTTCTTTCTTTGGGGTTATTTGAAATCATAAAGGATAAACCACAAAATTTGGAAGACTTAAAATTTTAAATTGGATATGAAATTAGGCAAATTAATGAAAATACCGTAAATAATGTTTTAGAAGGGTTTTTAAGTAGATAAGCATATTGTCAAGAAGTTAATGGTTTGCATTTTCAACACTTAATAAACTAATTTTTTAACCTTTTTTTAAAGAATTTTTTTTTATGATGTAATTTTTCTCTAAAACCGTTAGAGATAAGGATAGATTATGCTACATGAATTATGCGCAGAATTTGACGTAGAATTAGGGTAATAAGTAAAAATAGGGGGGTTCTATTTAAAAAAGAAAAAATTTTGCTACATCTACTTTTTGACACACCCGGTATAATTTCTTTTTGAGGCAAAAAATCCGGAAGAAAGAATTATAATCGACGTGTCCGAGCGTTTTTTCAAAAAATGAATACCTGATTTTTAAATGAATTTGTTCCATATTTTAGCCCATCACTGTATAGTAGGTACTAGTATATGCAGGGTGTTCGGGAAAATGTGGGAAATCTCCCGGATATGAAAAAAACACGTGAAAAAAATACTAAGAGTTCATCTAAACTTCTTTCGTATCGGCCTTCTCTTCGGAGATATGGGCTCCCAAAGAGCTTCCGTGGAATTAAGTTCTTGACACATAATTATTAAACCAACAGGTAGATTTCAATTGTTTTTTTATATGATCTATACCAGGTAAGACCCTTCAAATTACTATCCCAGAAAGTGTTGCGAATTATTCACAGCTACAGGGACGGACTAGCTGTGACAATAATGTGCCCATTTTTTTACGCCCTGTATGATAAAAACTGTGGACAACGTTTTTTACATACCTTTAACTATTGACT
This sequence comes from Polydrusus pterygomalis, assembly GCA_963969555.1. Lineage (NCBI taxonomy): Eukaryota > Metazoa > Arthropoda > Insecta > Coleoptera > Curculionidae > Polydrusus > Polydrusus pterygomalis. Next base: position 19,183,135 of record OZ018383.1, read on the forward strand.
AAAAATTAAGTACTCTTCATTCATGTCGCTAATCCTAACCGTTTCGGAAAAACGTCATTTTATTGCGATCATGTATTAATATTAAGCAGTTAAAAGTGAACATTTATAATTTATAGGAACAAAAATGTATCTTTTATTGAAATACGCTAAATATACATGATGTAAAAATGTAAATATGTTAAAAATGACATTTTTCCGAAAACGGTTAGGCATGACTGACATGAATGAAGAGTACTTAATTTGTAGTCAATAGTTAAAGGTATATAAAAAACGTTGTCCAAAGTTTTTATCATACAGGGCGTAAAAAAAATGGGCACATTAGTGTCACAGCTAATCCGTCCCTGCAGCTGTGAGTAATTCGCAACACTTTCTGGGATAGTAATTTGAAGGGTCTTACCTGATACATCATATGAAAAAAAATTGAAATATACCTGTTGGTTTAATAATTATGTGTCAAAAACTTAATTCCATGGAAGCCCATATCTCCGAAGAGGAGGCCGATACGAAAGAAATTTATATGAACTTGTAACTTGTAGTATTCTTTTCACGTGTTTTTTTTATATCCGGGAGATTTCCCACATTTTTCCGCACACCCTGTATAACGCGGGGACTTTTTGAAAACTTACAATAGCAATACGTTCTACACAAAAAAATATATTAAATAACCAAAAATACCATTGACCGTCTAAATGCCTATTGAAAATTGGAATACTTGGACAAGCATCAATCTTTCTATACCGCAATTCTTTCAGAGATGCACCGAGGAAAATTATCCAATACAACACGTTTGCTAAGACATAGTTTGTCTTGATAGCTTACTTTGTATTAACCCATACTAAATAAATTGCTAGTGTATCAAACCCGCTTTAGTGTTATATTAATTCCAGATTAGCTAGAACAGTGTTTTTATTGGTAGTAATCAGTTCCATTAGCAGCACAGTCTTGTTGAATAATGAACTACTTTTAATACAGCAATTTTGATATTCTTAATGAGACGCATTTTGTTCCCAATAAAACGCTTTCTCTACAATTAAGAAAGCAGAACAGCGTTCCCAAAAACGAATTGTATCCGTTAGAACCTATAATTAACAAGACGTTGGTGGGGGTTCGTAGCGATTGGCAATCACCGACCGCGCGCCTTATTATTAGTTTTAACGTATTTGTTGCGCAGGTCACATCGTTGTTCGGAGTCTTCTAGCTGTTCTGTCTGAATTTGAATTTTATTGATGTGTTTAACTTAATTTATTTTTACTTTGTATTTAAGTTTTTTTAAACCTTGCATGTCAGAAAAATAAAGAATAGTAAACAAAAGTCAAATAAATAAAGATTACTTACTTCAGTATCTTTTTATAAACAAATAAGCCTTTAAAAAAATCGTCAGCTCTGTCATTTTTTATTTTGTAATAAATAATTAAATTCACGAATTTCCGTAAAACAATATGTTTTTTAACGATGAAAAAAAAAATTTGGCAAAATTATATTCCGTATAAACCTTACCAGCCAATCAAAATAAAGACCCATTGTACTTGACATTAATAGCCAATTTTACCGCCATAACCCAACGAAAATTTCATGGTTGGCTAGACCCACGTACTACAAAATCAACGAGCATAGATAGGAAGAGTTTAGTAACCTTTCAAAGGTGTCAAAAGTGTCCGGAAATGACGAGCCAAAAATTTAGGGGATAATTCTAGACCGAAAATACATGCTATCTCTTCCTATAACATTTTTTCGAAAATTGAGTATTAACTGAGTTCCAGGGTGTTAAAGTTAAATTTTATTTACAGTTTTCTTGCAATACCTTTTGCCACGCTCATAATATTTTGACGAAATCTCGTATATGCGGCTTTTTCGGGAAGAGGAATACAAATTTGCCCACCGTTTTCTCGCATTTTGTAGAGGGCGCCCCATAGGAGCCTATACTTTGATTTGAATGGTCCCAACTTTTTTGTCCTACAGTACACTGTATGCGCATTTTGACTGAATATTTTTATTCTCCTAACCTTTTGACATAAAAAACGTATACTACTTTTGTTTCGATAAATTTAACCGTTTTCGAGAAAAACGCTAAAATAACATTGCTTGCATGTGATGAATACGGAATCAGTTTCTTTAGATAATAAATTGTGTGCAAGAATTTGGGGGCAAATTTTAGCTGTTTACCTACACCTGAAAATAAATTTTCAACTTTTACAATTTTTTGTCCAATGATTTGGCCGTCGAATACGGGGCTGAAATCTGTGCAAGATTGCCGGAAAAGTAGGTTATTTTAAAAGAATCAATTCTAATTTAAGTTTGTTTTCTAAAAAAACTGTATTTAATACTATTATATTACCACATTTTCTTTATTGTTCTTCCATTTTATATCGTGCTAGTGAGGAAATATTTGATAAATTACAAATTTTACAAAATAAGGCAATGCGGATTATTTTAAATTGTGACAAATATACAAAAATTAATTTTATGTTGAAAAATTTGTTGAATGTCAGAAATTTAATTTTTTATTTAGTATGTATCTTTATACAGAAAATTAAAAATAATTTGTGCCTGATTGTTTAAAAAATGTTTTGTTCTTTTAATCATGACCGTCATAATTATAAAACAAGAACTAATAAAAATTTTTATGCGGATAGACTGTCTAAAACATTAGCTTATAAATCTATTTTTATAAAGGTTTGATAGAATATAATAATTTGGAAAATTCTATTATACCTCAAAAATCATTAAAACTGTTTAAAAAAACTTTAATAATACATTTAATTAAAAAACAGAATGATACGTAATATTTGATACAATTTACAAAATGATTAACTTTTCTGTCTGTTTTTGTTAAAAGAAGGTTGCGTTTTAAAATTTAAAAATAAATCTATAAAAAGGTGTTAAAAAAATGTATTAAAAAATTTTTAATTGTAGATTTTTGCTAAATAAAACATGTTACTACTACTACTACTAAGGCCATAAATTTGGCACTTTCCTAATTAATTTTTGCGGATCTTAAGGTATATGAATAAAATACGGTTGTTGTAGTTTTCGTTCTCCAGATATACAAACTCGGTGCCGACAGGGGTTTTGGTAGCCAGTCGGCTCGCGGAAAAAATCATGTTCGTTGAAACGGAACCGAACTATTTACAATTTGTAGTTCAAAGTCACACTATGGCCTTTAACGTAAATTTGTAGAATCATTGATTTTTTTTTTGCGATATTTTTTTCAAATAATTTATACGTCCGATTTGATACAATAATTGTTAAAGGTAGTTGATCTCGATAATCACTAATTGAAAATGGGTCAATGTTCCTTTTTGTTTGCGGGTTCAATTAAACGTGAAAGGTTCCGTTTGGTACCTATTATAACGAAGTAAAAATAATGCGTTAACCGGGTGATTCAACGATTGCGCCGAGTAATTTTATGCCTCTAAGAAAACATTTGTCTATATACAGTATGTAGATATCAGCTAAATGGAATAAATTCGATAATAAATACATGGAGGTGTGTCCGAAAAAATTTCTTCAGAATATTTTAGACATATTTTATGTACAATATCCTATACCTACCTTCAACTGTTTTGAAAATATTAAGTGTTTTTGTTAACTGCATATCAAAAAAATGGTTTATTTAACAGAAATGCAGAAAATAACAGTTCTACAGATGATTGGTTATGGAGATAAAACACGGACACAAATGGAAGTTGCTCGCTTATTTCATGAAAAATTTCCAAATTTGCCGCCTATAACCATAGGCGTAGTTAGACGGTTAACACTGGGGATGGGGATGCTAAAGTCCAGTGGCGGCTCGTGATATGTTAACGTGGGGGTGTACAAAAAGCCCTCCGCAGGCGAAATGCGCCGCAGGCGAAAATTTTTTTAAGACCACGCCCAAATTTGGTCAATAATTTTTAGTAAATATTTTAATGTGATGTTAATAGTAGGTTTAGGTCTTTCAATGTTCTTGACAATCACTTTCTCCTCCAATGATAACTTGCTAAAAGATTTTTCCAAAAATTCCACGGCATATTTTATATCCGACGACGCACTCATTGTTTTTTCGTGTTTATTTAACTTTAAACTTTAATTGAATTCAATAAAACCATATTAAACCTTAATAAACACAAAAATAGTTAAAATACCGGCTAAAAATTTCCGCGAATTTGAACAACTACGACTGGTTAAATTTAAATTATCAAATTAATGCAGAATTGCAGAACATGACATACACAAGCTATTATGCCGCTTTCGTATTTTACGAGATTTTTATGATCATAGACCCGCTCTGACAAGTAAACTGGGCGTGAACTACGCGGTACACGGAGAGAAATTTTGAACAGAATCCGCAACTACCTAAATATACTTGAATTTGTACCAGAATTCGAATGCTTGAAATATTAATATGAAAAATTCATTACATAATATAATGTACCTATATTATAAAAATAGGTTAGTTCTAAAATTAGCCTATATATTGTAAATTTTTTTGGGGGTGCTAATTTAGATTTCGGGGGTGCTTAGCACCCCCAAGTACCCCCCTAACTACGCCTATGCCTATAACTCCAGGGAAAATTAGTAAAATAGGAAAGCAGTTTCGCCAGCTTGAACATGTAAAGCAGATAAAAAAGTAGCTGCCAATGCAATAAGTGATGATGGCAAATTAGATATTATGCTTGAGTTTGAGGAAAACCCACATATTACTTCTAGTCGAAAAACAGTCTCAATGTTCGATGTTAGCCCTTCATCGATTATTCGAAAATTTCAAGAAAATAAAATATATCTCCATAAAATGATACCTACTCATGAGCTCATGGAAGACAATTTTGATAGGAGAACGTATTTTTGTGAACAAATGATGGCAATGTTAGACAACAATGTTTTCCAATTAGAACATATTTTGTTTTCTGATTAGTGCACCTTTACACAACTTCCAGGGAATATGATATGGTTTCAGGAAGATAAAAGCACCGCACCATTACCAAATCAATGTCCGGCAGTACCTCAGCCGAGTATTTCCAAATCAGTGGATAGGGACACGTGGACCGATGGAATGGCCAGCACGATCCCCTGATCTGACGCCATTATACTTCTTCTTATGAGGTTATGTCAAAAATATTGTATACAAAACTAAACCCCTCGTCTTAGCTGACTTAAGAAGACGATTAACGCTTGCGATTAGATTGGTCACGCCGGAGATGTTCAGTAACATTAAAAGAAATTTCTATTTAAGATTGGGATGTTGTCAAGACGTTCGCGGCAAGCATTTTCAACATCTTCATTAATGTTTTTTTTTAGTTTTTTACATTATCAAGAAATAAACAGTATAACTTATTAGTTTTTAAGTGTGTTGTTGATCTTTGCATAAATCTAATAAAATGTCGCTAGAAAAGAAAAACTTTATAATAAAAAGGTTGTGCGCATGCCCATACCTGTAGGGCTGCAAGGCGTGTGACTAAGCGACTACGCTATGCGAACAAACCCAACGCTTTTTTTCATCCATAAAACTTAACTTTCGTTTGCGCACTGAATTAAATGAACAATACATTTAATTTAATGTATAATTTTTTTTAAATATTTATCATTATAATTTTTTTAATATTAAATTGCAACTGTTACTGCTAACGCGGCAGTCGCTGAGAACTCTAGGACGATAGATGGTGGGTTCGTATCCCACTGCCAGCAAACTGGTTCGAGTCCGATGGATTTTAGTGGTATGAGTCTTGACGTGGGTCCAGCAGCGTCGAGCAAAAATTAGGGAAGTGTGAAAAATGTATCGTCTCCCAAACCCATCCCATTCACGCCGGTAACCAGGCAGGATGAGATCGGATATCTCGTGGGGTGAGGTCATAGAAAGCGCGAAACCAAGGGTTAAATAGCCCTTGGGGGGTCCTTCTGACTGAGGATCGTGGTTCGGAGACCACGTTAAACCGTAGGTCCCCGGTCCCTGGTCCGAAAATAACAACAACAAATATTGCTGCTGTACCTGTACCTATAATATTCTCAATTTTATTATTCATAATTATTAATTTATTGGATATAATATCATCGATCAGAAAAATTGCATCGTAATTTTACCTTGGTAAAATACCTTTAATATTTTTTTGCGGTTCCTTATTTTCATAGTTCGTTGCGTTTCTTTAATTATTTTCTTGTCGCCTTTACTGCTGCAGGGTCAGTTCATCAAAAAAGTAATCAAATCAATGAGGATGTCTGAAGGCAGGTAGCAGTGGTGTAACAATCATCCCCGCTGTCCCTTCAAAACTTGCTGCCAGCTTTGCTTTTCATAGGTATTTCATTTCATAATTATTTTATTTTTATATCCTGAGAATTTAACTTCGTTAAGTGAAGAAGAATTATACGTGAAAGCGCGGAATTTACAAACGATATACCATAAAGACTTGTCCATTGACTTTGCTAGTCAAATTTTAAGCCTCAGAAAGGGACTTGGAGATAGTATTTCAAAATTAAAAACAGTGTATGAACGTGCGGATCATTTATTAATAAAAAAATCAGGGTGTTCTTTAAATTTTCCAGATGTTTCTAGTGCAGTGATGTTATTTCTAACTTTACCAGTCAGTGTGGCATCAGCGGAACGATCTTTTTTCAAACTTAAAATAGTAAAAACCTATTTACGTAACACCATGGGACAACAACGCCTTTCGGATTTATTCTTAATCAGTATCGAACACGAGCTTGTTAAAACATTAAATAGCGACAAAATTATAAACGATTTTGCAAAAAAAAACCCTCGACGATCTGGTCGTTTTGTATAATACCTTGTATAGCACTTAGTGACATAATGTTGGTGCATACTTACTGAGTGTTCATGTGTTTTACGGTTTTCTGTCTTTTGGATTCTATGAAGCTCGATCACTGCTACCCCCGTTACTACCATACATGGTAAGCAACATTACAAGTGGTGTTTTATATACATACAAGGACCTTCAAAAAAGTATAATACACTTTTGATGTTACATTAATAGGGGAACCAATATTTAAGGGTAGCAAAGTGTACATGTGCCTTCCTAGGACCAGCCTGGCGGTGAACCACCCGGCACCTTTTAATTTGGCACTTTCATAGAGACAGACTATTAAATTTATGCTATACCCCAAACCCAAAAATATATGCAGTGACGTAGTTGTCATAACCATGGAAACGGCCAAAATACTGTATTGTCATTGGTGGTTGGCATTGGTTTCCATGGTTATGAGAGCTACGTCACTGCATATATTTTTGGGTTTGGAGTATAGCAAAAATTATTGTTTATTTGGAAAGTGAAAGTTGCCTGTAAAAAATTATTACAGGAGAAACACAGTTTAACGATGCTTCTTTTAATTCATTGTAAATCATATTAAGTACCTACAATTTAAAAAACTTACACTGAGAAAAAGTCTTCTATTCCTTATAAGAATTCACATATTCTTTATACAACTGTTTAATACTATATGTGACAGCAACGCGCTTTCCTACTGTAAGACAACGAAAATTGCTATACCGTTGTGTTGTGATAGCATCACGGTAATTTAGCCAATGGGAAATAGGAGTTAATGCTACCATAGAATGGTTTATAGCCATTATTGCTCTGAATACTCACAGTAATTAGCAAGTTCTATTGGGGGTGTAATCTGGTTTTATATACTGTATAAGTTCCGCCTGGCAGTTGTAATAAAACCACTAAAAATCAGTACTGTAGTTATTAAAAATTTAAATAGCTTCTAGTGTAATATTGTTCTTGTCATTTAACATTGCATATGATTATCTATTATGCAACATGGTTTACTGAGATGATAAAATTCGTGCATAGATTATAATGTCCGATACTAATGATGGGTTGTGCGAAATAAGAATCTTCTATTGCTTTATCTGACATGCAAAGTTTAAAAACCTTAAATACAAAGGAAAAATAAATTAATTGAAACAGGTATTGGTACGATCAATAAAATTCAAATTCAGACAGGACAGCTAAAAGACTCCGCGCAACGATGTAACCTGCGCAACAAATACGTTAAATCTAATAATACGGCGCACGGCGATTGCCGATCGCTACGAACTCCCACCAACGTCTTGGTGGATTATAGGTTCTAAAGGATACAATTCGTTTTTGGGGACGCTGTTCTACTTTCTTAATTGTAGATAAAGCGTTTTACTGAGAACAAAATGCGTCGCACTGAAAAGATACAGTTTATTTCTTAACAAAATTGCTGTACTAAAAGTAGTTTATTATTCAACAAGATTGTGCTACTAATGGAACTGATAACTACCAATAAAAACACTATTCTAGCAAATCTGGAATTGAAATAACACTAAAACGGGTTTGATACACTAGCAATTTATTTAATATGGGTTAATCAAAAATAAGCTATCAATACAAACTATGTCTTAGCAAACCTGTTGTATTGGATCATTTTTCTCAGTGTAGTGACGGCGTTTATGAATTCTTTAACATAAAAGAAATATTTTGTATAAAAATTACATACATATGAAAAATTTTGTACTACGTTAAGCTGGTTAAGAGAAAATACCTCCGACCATATTCAAGACATCATAAAATGAGTGTTAAAAATTAAATACCACTTGTTTTGCAAATACACCGAAGAGTAGGCAATGAATTCATGTGCTATCGAAAAGTTCGACATACCATGATAAACGATTTACCAATTATTGCAAAAAATGCACTTTTCCTTGCAACATATTCTGTTCAACTTTCTGCATTTTGTTGCACTCTACTAATTCAAAAGAATAGTGATTATTCCGCTGCTTTTTGCACGAAAATGTTTGTTTTGATTCGATTATTAACGATTATTCTGCAAATAAAACCTGATTTTATCCTTTTGAAGTTGCCTGTGTTTTGAAATAAGGTTAGGGAAATTTGTTTGATTCTGTTACGAAAAATATTAAAACACCACTTATTATGTTGCTTTCCATGTATGGTAGTAACGGGGGTAGCAGTGATCGAGCCTCATAGAATCCAAAATACAGTAAAACTCATGAACACTCAACAAGTCTGCACAAACATAATGCCACTAAGTACTATACAAGGTATTATACACTGTTAAAAGAAAAGAATCAAATTTAACTTTTTTTTTATGTCCCAGAAAGTCCACTCCCGTTATTTTGTCAATTTAACTAAAACCGCTTCAGTCAATCAGTAACTCATAAAATATGTTATTACTATTTTGATATTAATCTGATTTTATTGTGCAGTAAAAATTACAACTTAATTAGTTAATTTGACACATTTTTTATGTTAGTATTAACTTCTTTTAAAGTTTTAACTAAAAAAGATATTGATAATGATTATAAACTTTATCAAAGTTACTAGTATTTGATTTATTTGAACCGTAAAAGAATTGCATGTTAATTTTAGTTAGCTGTTATGTTAAAACGACTTCCAGAAAAGTTCGTTCTTAAAATCTGATTTTTACTAAACACAAAAGAGTTAAAATAACTATACATTTTAAGTTAAATTTGATTTATTTTAATTGATTATAAATTTTTTTGATCCTCACGTCCAGGATTTCTAACAGTGTACCAAACGACCAGATCGTCGAGAGTTTTTTTTTTTCAAAATCGTTTATAATTTCGTCGATATTTAATGTTTTAACAAACTCGTGTTCGATACTGATTAAGGATAAATCCGTAAGGCGTTGGTGTCCCATGGTGTTACGTAAATGGGTTTTTACTATTTTAAGTTTGGAAAAAGATCGTTTCGCTGATGCCACACTAACTGGTAAAATTAGAAATAACATCTCTGCACAGTGGCGCAGCCAGAATTTTTATTAGGGGGGGTTTTCAAAAAAAAGAACAGGATTTCAAAATTTTAAAAACTAAAATTAAACCAGGCTCGATAATTTTTGAAACAAAAAAAAATAATAGTAGTATGAAACCCATTGGAAAAGGAAGAGAATATAACAAAAATGAAAGGAAAAATAATTTACGGGCGATTTGAGGTCGGGAAGTGGAAGGGGGTGAGTTTTTAAGGGTAGAAAACGATTTATCTCGATTTCCGGCAAAACTACAAGTCCTATGGAAAAATGTTAAATGTCAAAGTTGTAGGTAATAAAAAGATTTACAACTTTTGTATTTACACTTTTTTCACATAACCTCAAAATTTATGTGAAAAATTCAAATAACCAAGTTTTTGGTTTTTTATTTTTATCTTTTACAATAAAAATTTTTTTCACGAAATATGGTGAAAACTTACCTTATTATGTCCCAAAGACACTGTAATTATTTTGATTTAAAATATTTATTTTTTCACCTTATTTTGACTTAATATCGAAAATGCACCCTAATTTTCAATCAAAAATTCTCACGTCAAAATATCTGCTTTTTTAAAAAAGTCGGTGAGCTTTTTGTTCGTTGAAATCTCTGCTTTCTGATGGTGTAAAAAAATATACATTACTATGGTAAATGTTCTCAAAAAATGCAAAGAAACGAAAAAAACTCGAATCCGAATTTTTTTAAAAAAGTATTATGTACAATTTTGAGCTATCTATTAAAATTTAAACTTTAATTACTCGAAAAACGTAAGATTCCATGTTACATTGATAAACAAAAGAATTATAAATCCATAAAACATAACGATCGCAAAAAATATGCGAAAATGGTTGTTCTAAATATAATTATTAAAGGTAGGATTTAAAGGAGATTTTATCACATTTACCATAGTAATGTATATTTTTTTACACCATCAGAAAGTAGAGATTTCAACGAACAAGAAGCCCACCGACTTTTTTAATAAAGCAGATATTTTGACGTGAGAATTTTCGATTGAAAATTAGGGTGCTTTTTCGGTATTAAGTCAAAATAAGGTGAAAAAATAAATATTTTAAATTAAAAAAATTACAGTATGTTTGGGACATAAAAAGGTAAGTTCTCACCAAATTTCGTGAAAAAAAATTTTTTTTTGTAAAAGATAAAAATAAAAAACCCAAAACTTGGTTATTTGAATTTTTCACATAAATTTTGAGTTTATGTGAAAAAAGTGTAAATACAAAAGTTTTTTCTTTCTTTTTATTACCTACAACTTTGCGATTTAACGTTTTTTCATAGGACTTGTAGTTTTGCCGGAAATCGAGATAAATCGTTTTCTACCCTTAAAAACTCACCCCCTTCCACTTCCCGACCTCAGATCGCCCGTAAATTATTTTTCCTTTCATTTTTGTTATATTCTCTTTCTTTTCCAATGGGTTTCATCCTACTATTCTTTTTTTTCACTTTTATCCATTTTCAAAGGCTTCAGCCCTGGTCTAAACCGTAAAAAACCATCTTAGTCTGGGCGTCTGGGGGGGGGGGGGGGGTTAACCCCTAAAACCCCCCCCTCGCTGCGCCACTGTTAGATACTTCTGGATAATTTGAAGAAACACACTGATTTTTTATTAATAAAAATGATCAGCAAGTTCGTACACTGTTTTTAATTTTAAAATATTATCGCCAAATCCCTTTCTGATGCTTAAAACTTGACTAGGAAAGTCACTGGACAAGTTTTTATGGTATTTTGTTTGTAAATTCCGCGCTTTCACGCATAATTCTTCTTCACTTGACGAAGTTAAAATCTCAGGATATAAAAAAATAAAATTAATTAGAAAATTAAATTCCTATGAAACGCAAAGCTGACAGCAAGTTTCAAAGGGGCCGTCTCTGTGGCCCCCCCGCGGTGCGGGGGTGTTAGCTACGCCACTGGACACCTTAAGAAGTCACCTGACGAAGACAAAACTACACCCGCTACTACGTCAGCTTGAGTCCGAAATCTATCGCCATTCCCCATCATGTATAGGACAAAAATAAACAGTGTCTAGCGTACACAAGTTCGACTTCTTTAATAGATCAATTTATATAAATATCGCAATTTTGACAGGGATTTTATCTAAAAACATTTCCGTTATGCCCCGTTTTTTTCCACCTTCAACTACGCTTCAAGCTCGTCTTCAAATGACTTGCTCTCGCCGACAACTCCTTATAGAGTCAAAGAGCCGTTTCAGTGCTTTCAGAAATAACAGCTCTTGTAGAAAAAATTGCTCTCCGGTTAAATTTTAATTCAGAAAACTAATGTTTTATTACTCCAGACGATCGCCTGTAATTTTTTTTCGTTGCAGTACTTTGGTACCGGCATAGTTGCCGGTATTCTGTGGTAGTATTGGGGAATTGGTATTTTTGTAATAAAAATGATCAAACTTAAAAAGAAGCTACGCAGGCTATGTTAGGATGAGCATATTTCTGTAACTCCAGTAAAGGACCCTTTTAAAAATCTATAAAGAGGTAATATAACGGGGAATTTTTGCAACAAGCTTAAAAATGTATCAAAAAAATTACCTTGTCGGACTCCATTGTCTTTATTTTGTTACTTAACACAACGTTTCGGTTAGTTAGTATCTCTAACCGTTTTCAAGTGTAAACTAAATTATAATTCTAAGGCTACTGCCTTAAATAATATCCATGTACAATGAAGCTGGATGACTCCGCCTACGTGCTTATTGAAGTGTGAAGTTCGAGCTGTTGGTTTTGGCCAAGAAGAGGTTTCCAGATATTGGGGATATCTATACTTGGTTTACTAAATATATGGGTATTTTGATTTATGAAAGCTGCTTCTTTGAAGTTTCGTTTTCTTCAGTGCTGTTCCGTGTCCAAAACCTTGGGTTCTCACCACTGTATATTATGTTGGTTGGTCCATACATGTCCTGCTATACCTGATCTTGAAGTGTCACCTCTTTGGGTATGTTTCAGATGTTCCTTGACTCGTACGGGCAGGGGTAATTTTATTTCTCCAATGTACGATAGGCCACACTCGCAAGGGATTTGATAGATACAATTTTTTGTGTTTTCATTACGGGGGGGTCCTTTTGTAAGAAAGCTTTTTAGCGCATTTCTGGATTTGAAGGAAGGCTGTTTTGATATTATAGTTTTTGGTTATCCTTCTAATCTTTTCAGAAATCCCTTTAACATAAGGTATTGTAAGCCTGCTACTAGTTTGTTTCTGTACTAGTTTTGACTTCGCGATTTATAAGTTTTGAGTTGGTATTTCTTACAAAAGGTTCAGGGTAACCATTCTGGTTTAAACCTTTTTTAATATTTAAAATTTCAATATTAAGGTTTTCCGGGTGTTGCAAATCTTAGATGCTCGGTAAAAAAGAGTTTGAATTAGGACCTGTTGGAGTTTGAATGATTTGATCCGTAGTTAAGGTATTACCCTGTGTGAATGGGTTTTCTGTACAATGAATTTATGCTTTCGGCACTTTGATAGTAACTAACTTAAGAGATGCTCCAATTAAATTTACCACTCATTATGAATATAGACAATATTTTCTGTTTACGTGAAACATCTCGTCCTTTCTTATATTTCAATCATATGCATTACCTCGTCTCGAATAAAATAATATTTGTTTCCTCTTGGACAAAATACCAATTATGAATATTGTTTTGAGTTGGTCAATAACTATTTGTGGACTGTATATTTTTAATAATTTTATTGAATTTAGGGACACTATTATAACGTGCCCTTAATTAACAAAAAAACTTAAGCTACTCTCCAATCCCTTTCGAGGTTGCCAAATTTACAGATAAAGGAAAAATGTCCTTATGCGTTATGGGCATAACATACCGCCCACCTTGAAAATATCAAGTATTTTAAAAACAACAAAGTAAATAATCAAATATCTTCACACATTAAACAACATCTTCTGGGTTCTTCTTCAACAACCGTATAGCAATGTCAAGTCTCAATCGGCAGCGCACACACACGGTTTACAGCGCGCTTGAAAATACTACCACCGACCTTAATGTCTATCACTCTTGTAACACCGTCCTTTCCTGGATAGAGTGACACAACTCTTCCCAATTGCCAATTTAGGGTAGGTACATTTTCATCCTTTAGTAAAACTAATGTTCCTATTTTCAACAATACTCCGGAGTTCTGCTTCCATTTAACTCTTGTCTGAAGCTCCGCTAGATACTCCTTTTGCCATCTTGTCCAGTAATGTTGCACCATGCTTTGTAAATGTTGCCACTTAGAAAGTCTACCTTCGGGAATATGCCTGATATTAATTTCAGGCAGACTGACCATTGGCTTGCCAATCAGAAAGTGACCTGGCGTCAGGGCTGATACGTCATCAGGGTCTTGGGATAGAGGACAGAGAGGACGGGAGTTCAGTATACCTTCAATTTGCGTCAATACAGTAGCAAATTCCTCAAAATTCAAACGAGTCTCGCCTATGACGCGCTTAATATGGTGCTTAGCACTTTTTATGCCTGCTTCCCAAATACCACCGAAGCTGGGTGAGCGTGCGGGGATGAAATGCCATTTAATTTTTTCGTTTGCTAATTTATTTGCAATACAGTCTGAACTATTTTTTAAAAAATCATATACCTTTGACATTTCATTATTAGCCCCTACGTAATTTAACCCATTATCCGAATAAACATTGGCTGGTTTTCCCCGTCTACTAATAAATCTATTGAAAGCGGCTAGAAATGCTTCCGTGGTTAATCCCGATACCAATTCAATATGTACAGCCTTTGTGCTCATGCATATAAATAAGCAGATGTAGGCTTTAATAATTTTTGCGCCACGTGATTGTCTATCTTTTAGAAGAAAGGGTCCCCCGAAATCTGTACCTACATTCAAAAATACTGAAAAAGAGTTAACTCTTATTTCTGGAAGATCACCCATCAGATAATTTAAGTCTTTAGGTGCAGCGCGAAAGCACTTAATACATTTTCTGATTATACCCTTACAAGCATTACGCCCTGATATAGGCCAGTACCTTTCTCTTATAGAATATAATAAATTTTGAACACCACAATGTAGCAGACGTTCATGTTCTTGCCTTAAAAGTTTATTTGTCAACGCATGATGAGTGGGCAAAATTAGAGGGTGCTTTTTCTCAAAAGGTTGATCGGAATTTTTTATCCTACCCCCTACACGCAAGAGTCCATCATGCAAAAAAGGGTTAAGTGACAATATTTTACTTGCTCTTGGCAGTTCCCTTTTTTTACTTAAACACTCGTATTCTTGAGCAAAATACTCGATCTGTGCGTTTTTTATTAATAAATTTAAAGACTGATCAAGCTCCTCAGGCACTAATACACCATGAATTCTTTTATTGAAACTAAGGTTAATATTTGATAAAAAACGTAAAACATATGCCAAAACACGTACAGTTTTGTTTAATGAAGAAAATCGGTTTAATAAATTATCTAATTCGTCAATTTGTTTTATAGCAATACAGGAAACACTAACTTGCTCGGGAATCTCTGATATTTCAATGATTGGTGGAGATAAATTCCAGTTTTTTCTTTCAGTTAAAAGCCATTCTGGGCCCTGCCACCATAAACTTAAATCATTTAAAACCTTAACCGATTCACCCCTAGTTAACAAATCTGCAGGATTATCCTTTGTTTTAACATGATGCCAATCTTGCGCACTAGTTAATGATCTTATCTCGCTAACCCTATTGGCTACAAAAGTTTTCCACCGACTAGCTTCGTTTTTAATCCAAAACAGCGTAATTGTGGAGTCAGTCCAAAAATAACACTTATTAAATTTTATCTCTAATGAACTTATAACCCTTTTTGCCAAATCGGCCAACAATAAGGCTCCACACAATTCAAGTCGCGGTAATGTAATTTGCTTAACCGGTGCTACTCGTGATTTTGCGCATAACAAACTAGCAATAAATTCATCAGATGATACTTCACAACGTACATACATACAGGCTCCATAGGCCTTGGTTGAAGCATCAGAAAACCCGTGCAATTCGATACTAATATACTTGGAAAAAACTACACATCTAGGAATATTAAGTTGATTAATATTGACAATATCATTATAAAAGTTTATCCATCTTTCTACTAAAGGTGATGGAACAGCACTATCCCAGTCTATTTTTAGTTTCCATAATTCTTGAATTATTAACTTTGCAATAATTATTTTCGGGCCCAACAAACCTAGCGGATCGAAAATTTGACATACTTGAGAGAGTATTGTACGTTTAGAAATTTTATTTAGAGCGCTGCTATTTTCCCTATTAATTTTGTATTTAATGTAATCATTATTTGAATCCCAATAAACCCCTAAAGTTTTATTTTGACTATGCTCACCAATATTTAATACACTAGCTTCTAAATTTTTATTGACTTCAAATTCCTTTAATAATTCTTGATTATTGCACAAAAACTTTCTTAATTCAAATCCATAATCTAATAACAATTGAACAATATTGTTTTGAATATTTAATAATTCGGTTGCAGAATTTGCACCTGTCAAAAGGTCGTCCATATAAAAGTCTCTCTTAATAATTTCACAAACCTTTGGAAACTTTACTTCATTATCAGATGCTAATTTAAATAGGCCTTTAACTGCGAGATACGGCGCAGACGCAGTGCCATAGGTAACCGTATTTAATTTATATACCTTTATATCCTCGTCAGGATGCGCTCTCCAAAATATTTTTTGGTACTTTGTATCGTCTTTGTGAACAAGTATCTGACGATACATTTTAGATATGTCACCTGTCATTACATATTTATAGATTCTAAATCGTGCCAAAATTGAAAATATGTCTTGCTGTAAGGTTGGCCCTACAAACTGAACTTCATTAAGCGACAACCCGGACGACGTCTTGGCAGACGCGTCAAACACTACTCGACACTTGGTAGTAATACTATCACTCTTAAACACAGCATGATGCGGAAGATAATATCCGTCATGATTAACATCGTTTATTTCTGTCATATGTCCTAAATTTTCGTACTCATCCATGAATTCTACATACTTATTTTTTAAAACCTTGTCCCTACTAAATTTCTTCTCCAGCATACCAAATCTTTTTAAGGCTATTTCGCGGGATTCTCCTAACTTATTTAAATTATTTTTAAAGGGAATTTTAACAATTAACCTACCAGACTCATTCCTACTAGTGGTTTTATCAAAATAATCCTCACAGTATTTTTCACTTTCAGAAAATATTTTATTATCGTTATTGACCTCCTCTAAATGCCAAAATTTTGTCACTGTTTTATTTAAATCTTCGTTATTTATACTTAAACAGCTTACCGATCCTTTACTATAATGATTTTTTGCGTTTGTTACCAAATTACCAGCTATGACCCATCCTAACAATGAATTTTGTAAAACCGGGCAATTTGGGCCAAGCCGTACCTGTTCTGTACCTAAAACTGACCAAAAAACTGACGAACCCAATAAACAATCTATTTTACCACTAATATTGTATTTTGGATCCGCTAACTGCAAATCAGCCGGAATATTGAGCATATTCTTATCAAATGACATAACCGGTAACTCATCGGTTATACAAGGTAATACTAGACAACTAATATTATCCATAAAACTACTAGCACGTGACCTTAATAAAACATTTATTTTATTATTAATGTTTGTCAGTGTTTGACCCACTCCCTTTATAGTATGGTCGACTTTTAACTGCTTTAAACCAAGTTTTTCACATACTTCCTGAGTAACAAAGTTACTTTGCGACCCACTGTCTAATAAAGCGCGTACTGTAACAGATCTTTTTCCATTTTTTAACTCAATAATTGCGGTAGACAACAAAATCTGTGAACACGGCGACCGATCTGACGTTTCGGCAACAGCGCATTCAAAAACATGCGTATCCGTGGAGACCGAAGCCTGTGACGTCGTACCGCGAGTCCCGAGTGGTGCCAGCTGATCGTTGGACTCTGGAGAACGTTCATTGTTTGCGCCATTGGCTGTTGCGACATTTTGAGGTTGGATATTATTGTAATTTTCAGAATGTAATATTGAATTATGTGCCTTTCCGCACTTAAAACACTTTGGTTTTTTACAATTCCACGATTGGTGGGAATCCCGCAAGCAATTTAAACATAATTTTATTTTTTTTGCTGCAGTTATGCGGTCGTTAACATTTAATTTTGCAAAAGATTCACACCTAAAAATCCCATGGTCATGACTATTACAATAATAACAACAAAACTTACTTTCTTCACCTGAACGTGTGGTCGCAAAACTACTACTACTATGACGCCTATTATTTTTACTCAATGGTTTTTGCCAGGGTTTAGGAGAGCTATTGAAAGTTTCATTTTTATTTGACACTTCTAATTTTTCAAGAATTTCACATTTTTGTCGTAAAAAGTTATTCAAATCATCCATTGAAGGTAAATCATTTTGGTATTTAAAACTTTCCCACTCACGACGCGTGACTGAATCAAACTTATTGCTCATAATGTAAATAATTAATCTGTCCCATTTATCTGTTTCTTCGCCAAGCACCTTTAAAGACCGTAAATGTTTGGTAATTGAGTCATAAAGATTTCTTAACTCCATGTGTGATTCTTTTTCAACACTAGGATGTTCGAAAATAGCACGTATATGATTGTAAATAATTAATTTTTTATTTTCAAACCTGTCACTTAAAAATTGCCAGGCAACTCTATAGTTTGACTCAGAAACAGATATGGACTTTATTACCTCTAAAACTTCTTTATCGATAGACGATCTTAGGTAATAAAATTTTTGAATGTCGGTCAGACTCCTATTGCTTTCTACAAGAGCTACAAATGAGTCTTTAAACTCCAACCAGCTATCATATTTACCATTAAAATTGGGTAACTTAATTGGGGGTAATTTTATTAGAGAATGTCCAAAATTATGGGTGTTTGAATAAGAACTATTATGGGAACTAACCACAGAACCTTGCTCTAATTCAGTATTTTCCCGATTTTTATTAAAATTTGAACAAATAGTCCCGATATCACCAGTTAATTTAAAATAAACATTCTCAAAGAACGCTCTCTCAGCTTCGTCCGGTACATACTCAGAATTATCCGTACAAGACGCGTTTTCTATTTCAAACTGCAGATCATCAAACTCTATCCAAAGAGCTTCTATTTTTTTTAATCGTACTTGCAACTCATTTACTACGTTATCATTAATTTCTTCCTTATTTAATTCCTCAAAATTATTTTTAAAACGTGTAAGTTTCCCCTTTAAAACGGTTCTTTTGGACTTTAACCTCGATAAATCCGCCATTATATTGACGCAAATCAAAAACTACTAATTTTGTATTTTGAAATCAAAGGAAAAACTAAAGGAACGGGCTTACTTAAAGGTTATGAGAGGAACCCTTGGTGGAACACGACTGCCTTCCTTGGCTGCCTTCCTGCTCTCTCTCCAACTCACAGAATGGTACTATTTCTTTGTCATACCACGACTTCTCGTGCGATGCCAACACTGAACACTAATATGGCGACTAAAATTTCTTGAACAAGTAATTCTTCTTGATTTTTCTTACTAATTCATTAAAGAACTTTTTTAAAATCACTCAGCACAATCCGCGACGATGGACCAATGTTTTGAGTTGGTCAATAACTATTTGTGGACTGTATATTTTTAATAATTTTATTGAATTTAGGGACACTATTATAACGTGCCCTTAATTAACAAAAAAACTTAAGCTACTCTCCAATCCCTTTCGAGGTTGCCAAATTTACAGATAAAGGAAAAATGTCCTTATGCGTTATGGGCATAACAAATATAATTGTTATAAAATTGTTTATATTATTTGGTATTACTTAATTGGGACAGAGCATATTGTTGTTAACTGACCAGAACAATATTACGGAAAATTGATGTAAATATTTTTTGATATTAAATGAGCCACCCAACATAAGAAAAATATGTTATTTAATTAAAAGTCAATAACCTCATTTGAGAGTACAAGTGCACTAGTTATGATTTAAGAAAGTATTGGAGGGATATTTGATCGTCTATAGATGCCTCCAGGGCATAAAAGGTCAGTTTTTGCAAAATTTTTGTTCTAAGGTTAAAATTTAATAAAATTCACTTACTTTAATGAGAAAGATAGCATTTTTCCGTAGATTCCAAATGTCTTGGTGTGGCGATAATGTGGATAAAAGATGCGACAATTTTGTTTTAGCCATTTTATTGACTAGGACTAGGAATTTTACCTGCACTGGCTGATTTACTAATTTCTAAAGGGGGGTGGAAAGTACGATTGCCACTTGACACCTTTCGTACAGGGCAATCCGGGAGACCAATTCATAAAATGAATAAGTATAAAACCCAGGCGCCCTTGCACTGCCAAACATGGGGCAATAATTGCAGAAGAACAAGGTAGAGAGAGAGGAAAGGGATGATAAAGATACAGCAACTAAATATTTTCCTGATAAAGCTAGACCTGATGATGCTGATCATGATGGTGCTGTATCGACACTACCGGCATTATTTGTATGTATGCCCCTAGTGCAGTATCCTGGTTACATCAAACGCAAACTATTGTAGCCATATCAACTACTAAGGCAGAAATTGTAGCTGCTAGTGAAGCTGCACGAGAGACGGTATGGTTAATGCGTCCTTAGGAAGAAATTCTACAGTTAACGGATGTTTCTAAGCTAATGGTCGATAATGAAGCTGCAATAAAATAAGCGCAGTTTCACCGTCGAACAAAGCGTGTCCATATCAGACATATTTTTGTAAAAGAGCTGATCTCAGAAGGGCTTATATATTGAGAAGATATCTACTACGCTTCAAGTAGCTGACGCACTGACAAAGCCATTGTTTAAGACCAGGTTACAAAGGCATCTTAGTTCTATTATGGGTAATTCAAACATTCAAATGAGGGAAGGTGTTGAAGAACAACAGCACTTTTAGTTTTCTCCTATATATGGAAAACTTGGGTTTAATATATTGATAAAAACTTGACAGATTGTCTTCTGACGATGCTACTGGCTACTGGGTGGAGTGGAGACACATGTCAAGTTTTTGTCAATGTAAGGTATCCTTCAGTTGTAGATTTTTACCAAGAATCGGCAGATTCAATTAGCATGATGCAATAACGTGTTCTGTATTGTGTGTTGCATAATCCAGGCAATAAGAAGGCGTACGCGGACCTGGTGGAACAAGGGATGCTTGCATTTTTTATGAAAAAGTTTGTCTAAAGCGGAAATTTGTTGACATGGGGCTAGTTTCTGCAGAAGAAATTGCCGGAAACTCGTGAGAGGTGACAACCCTCGAGAAAGCCAGTATACAAGATGAAGATCTGGAATAGGTCAATCGTTTCTCACGCTCAGACAGAAAAATTATGGAAATTCTAAAAAGTAATTATTTTTTTTTAATTTTTTTAAAGAAAATGCTTAAAATAACATCGAATTCCACCTTGGCAATGGCAAAACATTTTCACTTTCTCACTGGACACAACGGCAACGTCGCACTTAATAGTAAGGAAGTGCAAGTGCAGCGAACGGATTCAAGGTTGTCGTGCCGCCTCGGGCAAAATGGCGGACGACCGACACAGGCTGCAGTGGCATTCCTGCAAACCTACTTAGACAGCTTTTGCAGGAAGAATGGGTTAAGGCCCGCTTATTTACCAACGCTTCGATGATTCTTGGATTTTTTTTGTTTACATATTATCAGATAGATGGGCAGATTATATTCGAAGTCGAGGTGGGTATTTTTCAAGTGGAGAGTTTTGTTTCTGCGGAGAACTAATCAGGAATTTGTTGTCCGTACAATAGACATCGTAGCCTAGTATTTTGCTTTTAATTGTCTTGAGTCATGATGATATTAGAATAATAATGAAAATTTCATAAATTTATTTTCAACCAATTAGAAGGCCTTTTGTTTACGTTGCTTATAGCAACGGGAGACTATCGCGATAGTGTATAGCTTATTAACCTAATGAAATTAATAAGTGATAATTTTTCTTAGGTATAGGTACTACTACGACTTAATTTTAACTCAAATGAGTCAAATGTCAAGTCATTTCGAAGTGACAGGTGAGACAAACCAGCAAGTAACAATCAGTTTTTTAGTCGTACCCGTGATATTTATTGTTACAATAATATTGTGTAAAAAATGATTCGTTTTGGTAATGAATCAGCAAGTTCGATTGCTAAAGAAATTGAGCAGAAGTTGATTTTACTTGTTAGTAACTAAGGTTTATAATTATTACTAAAATTTCAGGAACAATAAAAGAAACTCCAATTTATGAAATTTTCTTACCGAATCTCCCACGCAGCCGAATTAATTCCCGATAATTTTTTTCTCGGTTTCACTCATGTTTTTGTTGATAAAAAAAAATTATCGGTAATAATTCTGCTGCTAGGGAGATAATAAGTGATAATATATCCTTTATTGCCAGCAAAGTCTTTAATACATAGCAGCAACGTCAAAGAGCTGATAGTGCAGGAAAGCGCCTACGGTATAGATCAATAAATATATACAATCATTAGTAAAGGGCGGATTATATGCACTTAAATTCAGCCAAAATATGCGCATATATATGCCCTGTTTCCCTTTAAAATATGCAGTTGCATTTTTTTATCAAATATGCATACTGGTATGCAATATTTCTTAATTTATTATATAGTAAAATGAGGTAAAGAAACACATTGGGTTCTAAAAAAATGCAAAAAGAAACAAAGATAAATAAAAGTAATTAATTTTTTAACCTAAGACTGCATAAAAGGCATTTATTACTAAGTATTTTTCAAAATTTTTAACTAAAAAGGATTGTCTTCTATTCGTAAACATATTTTTATACAAAGAGAAGCTTCTTAGGTAGCAAAATATAAGGGCAAGATACAAGATACAACTTCGTTGGATGGTTTACCCTAATAAATGCTTTTTACTGCATCAGTTAAGTATTTAAATCCTTCATTCTTTTTTACAGTTACATCCAATTTGTTCCTTACTTAACCTCCTACTTTACCAGGAATGTTGTTACATTTAGCGGAAAAGGTTTCAACAATACTAATTGAGTCTCTTAAACTTAAATTTCTACTCTCCAACGAGGATATTATGTCCGGTATAAAGCTGAAATTAACCTTAAAAAAACAAGATCTTTAGCTATACTTGCACTTTTTACCAACTCTTTACTTTGCACAACACACTGCGAATCGTCATCTAAATCCAAAATTAGTTCTTTAATGGCTTCGAAATGCTCTGCGTAGAATACTGAGGCCCTAATCCATCTTCCCAACCCGATAATTACAGGTTCTGGATGCAAACTAACTCCTGGTAATCTCTCCCTATACAACTGCACTCTTAGAGGTGCTTTTAGAAACACTTTTTTTACATTTGAAATTAATTTATTTTAATTTAAGTACAGTTTGTTAAGCAGGTAATAATAAAGCATTATTAAGTGACAATAAACAACCCCTAACAATATTCCTGCAAACCCCGGAAACTCCCAATAAATACCTTGTGTATAACCAAGATGTAAATATAATTATTATAATATTTAGATTATCAGATTGGAAAATCCCAGAAATAAGTACCGAACTGGACATTAAACCTTTAACGTTTTAAAGTTTTTGATAAAGCCGAAAATATAAAAATATGCTCTTAAATAATAATTTATGAAAAATATGCATTTTATTATAAAATTGACACAATATGCAAAAATGCATATACATACTTATATGCGTTTTGCACATGTTCCGCCCTTTAATCATAAGAGTTTGTAATAGAGCTTTTTCACAGCTTAAGCAAACTAGCTGGCGCTAGAATTGAAGCTCTTCAAAACCTTAAGAACCCAGAACGTGCCCTTGGAAAATTAAGAAAAGAATATAGAATTGCCTACATTTAAAAATTATTTTATTGTTTTTGACGTTTCAACATTAAATTTAATAAAATTAAATATAATATGGTTTAACTTGCAGATGGAAATAGATATATTATGTTATTTCTACACAGATAAGAAAAAACAATTCTGTATAGCACGCGAAATACATGTTTTAATAACATTTAACGGCATATAATCTGATTTTGTCGTCATAGCAACGCCATAAAATAAGGGAAAAAATATTAGAGCTGTAAAAATAGATTCTAGATAATAATAAATTGTAATACTATAAGCGAGTGTTATTCAAATAATATTAAATCAGAAAGAACTGGCCACATTTATTTTGTTCTTAAGCAATCTAGGCTACAATAAGCCTTACGTTTTTATGCAGCATGACTTGACGTATACAGGGAGTCTCACGGTAACCGTCCGTTAGAAAAATTTGGAAAGTAGGAGGAGTGGCCTAAGATGGGGTGGACGGCTATAAGACGGGGTACGTGGTTTTTTCTTAAAAGTACTAGCGACATCTATACTAAAATACCCTAAATAGGTTTCGTAACCCAAACTCACCATTGATAAATCTTTCTGAGAAGATATCTTTGTTTATGTATTTATTATGGCCGAAATTAAAAATTCAACGGTATCGCTGTTTTGTTCTGTCGGTGTTTTAAAAGTGCTTGTGAAGTAACTTTAAAGAATATTAATAAGGTAAATACTAAATATAAGACTCTGAGGTTTCCACAATATTGTTAACTTATTATTTATTTGATTTTAAGCTATTTTTTAATTAAAAGTTGAAACAATCGCAAAATTGTATAGTGCGGGTAAGATGGGGTGAATAGAATTCGGGTAAAGTGGGGTACCCCGTCTTATCCGACTTTATTTTAATTTTTAATTTTTCCCCAAAACGGGTTTCTGTTGGAACAGAACCTGGTACGCAGGAATGAACAAACCTATAGAGATTAATACTCAGCAGACCCCGCCAAAGGTAGAATTAACTTCTTTTTTAATACCTCCTAAAGACCCATTGAAAGTGCCTGAAGCACCATATAAAAAACTAGAAAATACAAATCGTCGCGGCAAAACGGCATTTCTTACTTCAAATGAATTAGAGGGGAAATAAATATAGTTGATAACAATAAAAAACAGAAAGTAAAAAAAGGTTTTAAGTAAGGTAGAAAATAATATCGGGGGCTAAGGTAAAAGAAAAAAGCCAAAGAAAAACACAAAAACAGAAAGTTCTTCTAGAGTGAAACAGAGGAAAATGCCTTCTGCCTATATTGCGACGACTTATTTTCCAACTCCAGAAGTATGGAGTATCCAGTGTGAGAAGAGCAAAAACTGGGCACATGAGTTATGTGCAGGAGTTGAGCCAAATGATTGCGATACTTTTACGTGCGATTTATGTCAATAATTTAAAGACGACTTTTTTTTAAACATTTGAAATCTATATTCTATTATGTATTTTTCGTTGGTTGTTAATATTACGACTATCTGTTCCATTTAAAAGTAGTAGGTAAATTTATAAAAAAACAAGCTTCATTTAATATACCCCATTTTACCCGACGGGAAATCCCATCTTATACGCACATTCGGTTAAGATGGGGTAATAGACAATATTTAAAGAAAATGCATTTTTACTCTCTTTTCCCTTAAAATAGTTTAGTTTAACAATGATTTATAGATAGTATATAGTATTTTTAGGTAATCTACTGACATCAAAGGACATAATTATTAAATCCGGACATATAATATACCTTTTAATCCTAAGTACCCCATCTTAGGCAACTCTCCCCTAGTGCGATTTAAATCCTGCGAATTTGGATAAAGGGGTTTGCGGAGATGTTCTCTTTAACTGAGGTAACAGCGACCATATGCTACTACAAAAGTATAAAGCCAAAAAGGGTAAATTTATTAACAAACACAACAAACAAAATACTAATATTTAATTGCTGCGCCATTGGATTCTAACACTAATCGTATTCTTCTTGGCATTGTCAAAATAATGCTTCTGGTGTAATCCGGACTTAGCCCTTCCCAAATTTCTTCTATTTTATCAAACCACTCTATTTCATTCTGTGGTTTAAAATTTATTTTGTACATTTTCTTTACCATCAATCCCCAAACATTTTTAATTGAATTTAAATCATGACTTCTTGAGCACCAAGGCAGACATAATACGTTGTTTTGTCTAAACCAGTTTCCTATATTTCTTGCAGTATGCATAGGGAACTTATCCTGTTGAAATATAGTTATTTCCTTTAAAAACTCTCGCGGCAGAAGAAAGAAAAACATTTTCCAAAATCTGAAGATATATATATATATATTACTGTTTAGTGTTCCACCAATATTCCAGTAGTAGGTATTCACCTGCACCGTAAACACTTATCCATGCCCACACATTAACGAGAAACGTTCACTGGTTTGCTTTTTTTGGGTATACAGTATTATATCGGGAATTTGGTGGTCTATATACTCGAATCCTTCCATTATGTAGACTGAAAAGTTCTTATCGGAAAAGATAACATTTTGCCAAAAAAAATCATTTTCTGGTAAATATTGTATAGCAAACCCAATTATTTGTTCCTTATCACTATTTTTTAAAAACGGTTTGGATGCAGCTGCTCGATTTCTTAATTCGGAACATTGTCTTATACTCGGTGTTGCGCAGTTCTAGATGAAGCAGGGAATTCTGTTATGTGCATAGCGGATACTAAACTTTCAAATGGATTTTGCCTTAAATACTCCACCAAATTTCGGTCTTCTTCATTTAATGATTTTCTATTATTTAAACCAGACCCAACAGACCTTTCGCGATCACGTGTTTGCTGATAGCGCCATTTTTTTTACAATTTCTTGAACAGTACTTTTAGGTAGGTACTCTAAAATGATTAGCTATTTTTCCATAAGATCACCCTATTTCTACTAAACATATTATTCTGGCTTTTCAATAATACTTAAATGGTGCATTTTTAAATCAAATAAGATAATGACAATACTTTGACAGATATCATGATAACAATTAACACGTTACAAAGGTAATAAAGGTAAAAAAGTTGCATTTACAGTGTCACAGTTTAGTGTGCGAAATTATCTGTCGTGAACTGTACGGTATGAGCAAGTTGTTATGTATAACTTAAACACCCTGTTGGCTTAAAATACACACTCGCGACTTTTTATCAGTGCCCGGGACCTTGAAATGTCAAACCAATAAAATGTGGATAAAATTCAAATTGGCTGTCAATTAATTTAAACGATTTTTAAAGTGTTTTTGCGTTGTTAATAATTGAATAAACGTTGTGACTAGAACTAAGTCGTGTTGAAGAAATTAAGGCTATAAAATTCGATGATTGGCAAAAAGTTGTATGCAGGATTGTATTTTTTTAAAAGGTATCAAAACGCCTCGATTCTAATTGGATATTAAAGGTAAAGGCCGCTAAAATGTTGCATTCTGATGCAGTTTTCGTCATATTGGAAAAATATCTAGTAATATCACGGCATATATACAGGGTTCCCCATTTAAAACGAAACAGGTTAAATATCTGGTTCCACGATCATTTAAAAAAAACGCTCGGACCCGTCGATTTTTATTTCGAGGTGGACATCTTTTGCGTATATTGTCAATCTTGTTACTTCAAGCCCCTAGGAGGGAGGGGGGGGGGGGGTAAGATCTAAATCTTAAATGGATACCCCTATTTTATATAATTTTTTTGGATTCTGCATAAAATTCTGACATTTTTTTAATAAAAGCATTATTAGTCTATACTAAACAGTTTCCGATATATTGACTATTGAAAAATGACATTTTTGAACTTTGACAGCGTCTAGCTTTCTAACTGTACGTCTTAGAGTAAAACGGCTTACATGTCCCTATCTTCGATTTTTATTATCTTTCCAATAGTGTCAACTCCGGTTAAACCGGTTGTAAGAAATATAGTACTTCCGGTTTAACCGGAGTTGACACTATTGGAAAGATAATAAAAATCGAAGATAGGGACATGTAAGCCGTTTTACTCTAAGACGTACAGTTAGAAAGCTAGACGCTGTCAAAGTTCAAAAATCTCATTTTTCAAGAGTCAATATATCGGAAACTGTTAAGTATAGACTAATAATGCTTTTATTAAAAAATGTTCAGAATTTTATGCAAAATCCAAAAAAAATATATAAAATAGGGGTGTACATTTAAGATTTAGATCTTACCCCCCCTCCCTCCTAGGGGATTGAAGTAACAAGATTGACAATAAACGCAAAAGATATCCCCCTCGAAATAAAAATCGACGGGTCCGAGCGTTTTTTTTTTAAATTAACGTGGAACCAGATATTTAGCCTGTTTCGTTTTAAATGGGGAACCCTGTATATATAACATTATTTCATAATATGCCGTGGTATTACCTCATAATTAAAGGGCGGATTATATGCACTTAAATTCAGCCAAACTATGCGCATATATATGTCTTGTTTGCCTTTAAAATATGCCGTTATTTGCATTTTTACCAAATATGCATTCTGGTATGCAATATTTCCTAATTTATTATAGTAAAATGAGGTAAAGAAACACATTGGGTTCTAAAAAAATATGTTTATTCCTAAAAAAATGCAAAAAAAAACAAAGAAAAATAAAAGTAAACAATTTTTTTAACCTATAATTGAATAAAAGGCATTTATTACTAAAGATTTTTTTAAATTTTCAACTAAAAAGGATTGTCTTCTATTAGTAAAAATATGTTTATACAAAGAGAAGCTTCTTTTAACATCTACTGATGTAATCGGACAATACTGCAACTAAGGTAGCAAAATATAAGGCCAAGATACAACTTCGTTGGATGGTTTACCCTCATAAATGCTTTTTACTACAATTAAGTATTTAAATCCTTCATCCTTTTTTACAGTTACATCTAACTTGTTCCTTACTTGACCTCCTACTTTACCGGGAATGTTGTTACATTTAGCAGAAAAAGTTTGAACAATACTAATTGAGTCTCTTAAACTTAAATTTCTACTCTCCAACGAGGATATTATGTTCGGTATAAAACTGAAATTAACCCTAATAAAAACAACATCTTTAGCTACACGCACTTTTTAACAATTCTTGACTTTGCACAACACACTGCGAATCGTCATCTAAATCCAAAATTAGTTCTTTAATGGCAATGACAAAACAGAAGTATGTATTACAAATCGACATAAATACATTTAATACTGCAACTTAGGTAGCAAAATATAAGGCCAAGATACAACCTCGTTGGATTGTTCAGCAAGTAATAATAACGCATTATTAAGTGACAATAAACAACCCCTAGCAAACCCCGGAAACCCCCAATAAATACCTTGTGTATAACCAAAATGTAAATATAATTATTATAATCTTCAGATTGGAAAATTCCTGAAATAAGTACTGAACTGGACATTAAACCTTTAACGTTTTAAATTTTTTGATAAAGCCGAAAATACAAAAATATGCTCTTAAAATAATAATTTATGAAAAATAGGCATTTTATTGTAAAATTTACAAAATATGCAATAAAAATATATTCCGCCCTTTACTTATATATTTGACAATTTTTTCTAATGAAATTAAAGAGTATGTAATTAATACTTTCATTTTTTTTTAGGTATGTATTCGAAAAAACCGCCAAACACCGTTACAAAAGGAATTTGAGCGTAAGTAGTTATAAATTATATATGCTTATCTCTTTAGAAGAAACAAGTGAGTGTAAACCACAGGCCTTTAAAAAAAAGTAGATTACTTGTTAAATAAAAATAAAAGACTGTCTTGTCGGGGAATTCATTTTTTTCCCTAGAAAATAGTTGGCAACCGTTTGAAATTATATTAACGTCAACAAAACTTGCATTTTATTATAAAATTGACAAAATATGCAAAAAATGCATAGTATACAGTGTCACCAGTAAAGTCCGCATCATATGAGATTTTTTTATTAATAGCTTTATTCGAAATTTGACTTTGCCATCAAGTTCTGCTTTGATCGAGATGAAAATTAAACAAAAGAATAGTAGTTACGTGATTCGCATTATCTGTCAAATTTTAATTTTTTCCAAAAAATAATTGAAAAGTGGTGTTATTTCTGAAAATTTCGAAAAAAGTTATAAGAAATTTTTTTTTAAATGCAGTTTTTAGCCCACATGCAAAATTTCAGCTGTATAAGATAATTTCGATTTTTTACCTATATTTTGTAAATTGCACCACTTTTACAAAATTAGTCTGAACGCAACCTACATACAACTTTTTAGTTTTGACAATGCTTTATTTTAAAAACATTTTCATTAAAGTAGCGCAATATTAAATTTGTGTTTTTCTACAAAATCAAAATTGGGCTATTAAAATTTGGTCGCATGTGATGCAAAGTTTATTTGTTTTTGATCCTGTATAAGGTAACTTGATAAAATAAGTTTCACTTTCAGACACAAACTACGTTTTCAAAAATACTTACTTTATGAAGTTACCTTATCCTTATACAGGGTCAAAAACAAATAAATTTTGCATCACATGCGACCAAATTTTAATAGCCCAATTTTGATTTTGTAGAAAAACACACATTTAATATGGCGCTACTTTAAAGAAAATGTATCTGAAATAAAGCATTGTCAAAACTAAGAAGTTTTATGTAGGTTGCGTTGTGTCTTATTTTGCAAAATTGCTGCAATTTACAAAATACAGGGTGTTTCAGAATAAGATGCTGATTCTTAACGGTGTGAATCCCTAGGTGATTTTAAGAAGAAAAGTTCATATTAATATATATCCTTAACCTATCAACTTTCGAACTACAGGGCGTTAAAGTTTTAAGAAAAAAATCGTTTTTCTATCATAACTTTAAAAACTTTCTAGCTATTTTTATGAATTTTTCACACATGCCCTCTAAGCATCAATAGCCATTCTTCAGTGTAGAAAATTTTTTAAAATTTGTAACCAGTGGCGTCCTGAAAGGGTTTGGACTAGATATTTTGGAAAAATATTATGTACGCCACTGCTTTTTCTCAAGATAAAAATTATTTTTAAAATACTCATTCATTTTAGGCCAAATTTAATATCTTGCCTTTTTATCGTCCGACAAACAGTTTCCGACAAAAAAAAATAAAAAGCATTAAATGCGCATTCGATATGTGCCTATGGTTTATTTTTTAACAATAAATTAAAACAGCTAACATTAAATAACGTGTGAACAGAAACGAAAATAATTTAGATTAGCTGTTGAAAGTGGCCACCACTTGCAAGAATGCATGCTTCAGCTCTTCTCCTCATTGAGTCTCGTACCCTTTAAAAAATTCCTGGAGTATTCCTGATAGTGTCAAAACAAACCATAGGCACATAGCGAATGCGAATTTAATGTTCTTATTTTTTTTGTCGGAAACTGTTTGTCGAACGATAAAAAGGCAAGATATTGCATTTGGCCTAAAATGAATGATTATTTTAAAAATAATTTTTATCTTGAGAAAAGGCAGTGGCGTACATAATATTTTTCCAAAATGTCTAGTCCAAACCCTTTCAGGACGCCACTGGATAAAAAATTTAAAAATTTAAAATGCATTATGCATATATGCATTTTGCATACATTCCGCCCTTTACTATTAATCGTACGTACCAATCTGAAGATCTCCGTGTCTGCAAGGAGCAAAAATAATGCAAATTTCGCATGCCTTTATCAACTCTTACCGAAATTAATTTCTTTCTAGACTATAGAATATAAATACTTAAATATAAAGAGTTTTGGACTTGGATTGTCTTTATTTGCTTTAAATCACAACGTTTTAACTAGTAAGCATCTCCGGTCGTCTTCAGGTGAATGCTAAATAAGCATAGAAAGTATACGCACTGAAGCATGACTGAGATAGGTGCAGTCATGCATTTAATTCTTGCGCGGTATCATTCTAATATTACATCTACTTAACAAAGGTTTCCATAAATTTCTTATATCTAATGATTTCTTACTAAAACCACCTGGGTTCTGGTGTATAGCAGTAGCTTCCTTAAACTTCCTCCTCCTCCAGCGTGATTCTTTATGCAAGATTTCAGCTTTTGACCACATGATATGATGGCCACGTGTCCAGACGTGATCAGCTGCACTTGACTCTTCGATGTCTCTTTTTAGCGTATCCTTTCTGTGATCTTTAATCCCGGTTCCGAGTAGTCTTGGTGTTTCACCACTATAGGATTGGCCGCACTTGAAGAAGATCCGATAAACAGTATTTTCTCTTTTTGGCTTGTTGGTTAAGTTGGTTTTGTCATCGTCAAGTTGCTTCTTAAGGTATCTTTCAAGCTGAATACCGTATTCATTTTGTATCGTTGTCCTAGTCTTCTTAGTCTCTCAGATACTCCTTTGACGTACGAAATGTTCAGTGTTGGTGGTGCCTCTTTTTCTGCTTTTTGTGGTTTTTTGTTGAGGTCGGTCTTGATGTCGTTTAATTGCTCTATCCACAACGGATCATACTATGACACGGTTTGTGTTGCTTAAGTGATTTAATGTATAACTGGGATATTGGCCAGGTTCCTGTATAGTGAAGGTTGGATGGTGTTGCCATTTTTCCTTACGTTGACATCTAGGAAAGGCAATTCGTTGTTTTCTTCTTTCTCCATAGTGAAAACTATTCTATTATTCAAGAAACATCTTCAACCTTTAAATCGACACTTAAAGTAAAGTTCAAAACAGTTATAATTTGCATTTTAAAAACTATTTCATAAATTTTTTGTTTAAAGTATATATGTTTTAATTATAATTTGTTAACGTATAACCTTCATTTTGTTGTACTTTAACTGGATAGTAATTAAATTTCCTTAATTATATAGAATATGCGTAAGTGCTATCTCAAAAATTAAGACACGTGGAAATTTTTTTGGAAATAGCCATTTCCCGTTCGATACACAGTATTATAACAATACAAAGTTTTCCTGGTTAAAAAAGATAACATTGTTTCACCAAGTATTTGCATTGTACTGGTGTATAAAGCAAATCTATATTTAAATATACAGGATGTCTCAAAATTACTGGCTTTTATTTCAAATTGCAATTCCT
Organism: Polydrusus pterygomalis; assembly: GCA_963969555.1. NCBI lineage: Eukaryota > Metazoa > Arthropoda > Insecta > Coleoptera > Curculionidae > Polydrusus > Polydrusus pterygomalis. The sequence goes on from OZ018383.1 coordinate 19,215,729, forward strand.
GCAGTTTCGATTTTATTGTTGTTTGGAATTATTTGTTATTTTTTGTAGGTATTTGGTATCAATTTCAATTCTTTCCGCTGACGTTTTTGTAAACTTAAGACATTGTGTTTAGCCCTAATGGAGTATTCTTGAACCAATCAGCCTATAATGAATAAAAATTAAGCAATTACTTGAAGCAATTACTTTTTAGTAAAAGCAATTGCTTGACTAGCAAATGCTATAAGTATAAAAGCAAGCGCTAGATCTGGATATGAATAAAATTTTGAAGCAATTGCTGTTTTTCTTACACCTCTGTAGCAAATGCTTATTCAACACAAGTTCAGACGTGTCTTATCCACTTGTTCAGATTATAGGTTTCATTCTCAGTTTGGTGCCTAATTTGCAAAAGAGTTGACGTAAATACAACAACGTTGGTCTATTTATTTAATACAATAGTAATCTGTTACGTTTTTGTGGAAAATAGGAAACTTATATTTGTAATATGGAAGATTTCAATGAAAATGAGGAAAGTGATAGTAGTGATGAAGAAATTAGAGACAAGCAATTGATATTCGTTCACAAATTGAAGGAACATAAATAAATCTCTCTGACCAGAAGCGTTTAGCTTCCACAACAGCTTCAGCACTTGTAGGAAATTTAATAAAAATGGCCTTCCCCAAAACTGCATCCATTACAGAAGCGCATGTCTTACAGACAGTAGTTTGGTGAACACCGAGTTCTTCACTTACAAAATTTTGAAAGCCCGGATCCGACAATTTCCGCAGAAAGACTTTTATCTTATTTAAAGGCGACAGTGCACCCCCTCGCTTTTTACTAGTATCAGTCAAATAATAATTTGCCAACCACTTAACATTTTCGCAGTCAAATCGATATAACTTTCTGAAATCATCATATCTGCACTTTTTACGTAGACTGTAGATTTTTCTTTTACGGACGTTCATATTATATTCAGCCATAATTAAAGACACAAATTAAGAGCAACGCACGTGTATTCCGCAGAGAACTAAAGTTGACTACCAAGCAAATGATGCAGGGGTCGACCTACCTTAAAAAGTTGAAAGCGATCGCTACACTAGAAAAAGCAATTCCTTAATTTATTCATCACATTTTAAGCAAACGATAGCGATCGCTTTTATTTTTTAAGAAAAAGCATTGACTATAGAAGCGATTCCTGCAGTGTTAAGCAATCGCTGGACGCAAAAGCAATTACTTTAGTTTTTATTCATTGGCTTTCAAAAAATTACTTACTTCGATTTTATAACATTAGGCTCATTATCTCTTTTGCTGGTTTGGATGGTCTTTATTTCTTCAATTTTTCACTAACCACTGCATGTAAAGGGACCCACTCACTGGACGATTACTGAACTACCAAGTCATCCGATCAAATTGCTAAAAATTTTAAGTGTCCATTCACAAAGCCTTCTGGCAATCTATGTAAATTGCTTTCAATCGAGTCTCCTTTCGCCTAATAAATTAAATAATCTCTCGGTAACCAAAATATCGTTTGCAATTTGATTGACATCGCCCACTAACGGGGAAATCTTTTGGAAATTCAATCGCAAGCGACTAGATAGACAATATGGTTGCTCGATACTCGCCTAGTGAATTAGTCTCATTCTATTTGACCTACCTCTTGGTCTTGGAAAATATGTTATCATACTGAATTTGTCCAGTGAATTCTCCCATGATGTCATTCTCCTTTTGAAAATATTGATCTTTGCAGTTTGAGGCCTCATTGCCTCTCCAAACAAGTTCCACCACTTATCTGACAATGCAGAACATTATATCATATTGGTATATTGTCAGGTACCAGTTTTGACAAAAAAAAACAGCTCTTTGTAAGTACTGTTTTGAGTGTTTTGCCAATATAAAATATACGAGTGATATAGGCAGGGGGTACTACTCCACTTTCACCCCCTTTACGCTCGATACTTTTACAACGAACTGAAGAAAACTCCACTCAAAATCACAAAATATTCTTCAAACATAAAATTTCAAACTTTGTGCCTACCATGTAAATATTTCAATGCCTCCCATTGTCTGAAGCATTTTCCGTTGTTATGGGAAACGGACGCTAAGAATATTAATTTAAATCTATAAAGTCCTATCTCATTATCAGTACTTGTTTCTTGGGAAGTTTGAATGCGGGCCGCCCGCACCAACATACTAGTCTGCGTCTGTAGACCAAGGGTGGTCCCAAACCTCAACCTTAGTATATTGAGTCCTGGTCTTGAAGTTATCTTCCTGTGGAAGGTCTCTAGTGTACTCTATTGTACACCGAGGTAATTCAGCTCTTGCAGCTTTTACTGAAGCATTTGAGATAGTAGTTCCTTGACGTATCTTTGGTTCGCAGTAACATATTTATCTCCTAAACACCATCTTAACCCTGAGTGCATGGTCTTAAACTATTTTTTTCCCGAGGGTGTGTCCAAGTGCTGGATGCACTTTCGCTAGGTTTACACCCACCCATTTATCACAGATCCTTGCACAAATTTGTCTAGGTCAGCTGGGAAGAGTGTCGGTATATCTCCTGATTCTAGTCTTGATTGTCCAAGTATTGAATGCCTTTTCCGATCCAATGACTCGCAGTGACAGATTATGTATTCGTTGTACAGTTACATATAAGGTACAGGCGCTTCTTAACAGCCACATGTCCTGTTAAAATTCCTGTGCTGGTTTCTGATCATCAGAAGTAGCTGTCTAGTTTAAACTGTTCAGATGAAGGTGTTCCATGACCTGTCAGGTTCCTTAACATTTGACATTCCATACCATAGTTCGCGTTTTGTTGTCCCTTGCATTGTAGGATTTGACATTTATTAAATGAGCTTACAAGGTCGTTAGAGTAAGGCTACGGTCAGAAAATATAGCTCATTTGCATTTATAATAATTCCCAACAATTTGTATGTTTACGTGTTGTTTGTCCTTTTACGTAGTGATTTCTTTTTCTTTAACCATTTTTTATTTGATGAATTTGGTGCACGCCGCCTGAAGACGTCTTAAGCACCAAACAGTGCGTTTTCGTCTGTCCTTCTCTACGCTTGAAGAAATGCACAGGGCGGAAAATAATTCTTTTTGTCCGCAATTATTCACTTCCTCTTGTCTGCTTTACGTCCGTAATATTATTGTTATTAAGTATACCTACTTGTTGTTTAAGGAATGGAAGATATAAGAATATCGCTGCTCTGAATAAAATTATTTATTTTGCCTAAAGCACGTGCAGTTTAATGAGTGTTCTTTTATATGGGTTGAAAAGAGCTTAGAGTTTTTAAAAGACGTATACTGGAAGCTCTTACTCGGTTCATTTTTTCGACTAATAGCCAATTCTCAGTAAAAAATTGTAGCTGTAGATTTGTTTAACTTTATATCGCCTTTGTTGCTTCAATCGTCAAAATTGTACGACCCATGCATTGAGAAATTTGGCGAACAAGCTACATCCATAGTTTGTTACTTTGGTGCCACATAAATAACGTCATCAAGAAGATTAGGTGGGGTTGGAAGTGAATGGGTTACCTTTAATCCTCCAGTGCGACCAATTAATCTACTGTGGCTCACACCTTATTTATATTTCTCCCAATAGATTTAGCTTCTTAATGAAGCTCATTATAGTATTGGGGAAAGACATTCTTCATGTCTTCCGACAGCAGTATCACTTCGCCGAGTGAATCCATAGATATTTACCTTTAGATAAGCAAACAATAATCACGAAAGGCTGCAAATAAAATACACCAAAACATGCATCGGGATAATCTGTCTTGGTGTGTGCTTCTCTTTATTTTCATACCTTGTTTATGTAGCCTAGGCCTAGTTAGATGTGTTTAAATTCATCATAATAAAATAAAGTTATACGAGTATATCAAGATACGTCACTACTCCATACTTACCTACTGAAAATACGAAATACCCGGTAGTTGGGTAGTTTACCCCTATTTGGGCATAATAAAATCATACAACAGCTGTTACTAGTCATTGTTTATATTCCAATCAGAGTATCCGAATCACTAAAAGCACAAACACAATTCAATAAACTACACAAAAACTAGAAATCCTTAAATATTAAACACCCACAAAAAGCAACAAAGAATCTACAGAGAAAACTTAAAAAAACACAACAACAAATATGGCGCCGAGCCGGTTCTGGAGTGTATTTTGAGCATGTCGCTAACGAAGGACTGGCCGATAACAAGAGGTTAGTGCGCATGCTCAATCCTGCAGGGAGAGAAGGCATCTGACCGGCGAGCCGTGCGCTCGGACGTATTTTTTACCCATAAAACTTAACTTTTGTTTGCGCATCTAAAGGTAAAAATCTGATTCTTGCTGCTGCGGGGCAGGCGCAAAAATACGTGTTCTATCTAGAAACTAAAATAGTTCTTTTGTAAATTCTGACAGTTCTTTCTCAATTTGGGTTCAGACTAGGGCTCAGAATTGTATTCGAATAATTCGAATATTCGACTATTCTAAATTCGAATTTTTTGTTAGTTAAAAAATTCGCATATTCAAACATACAACTATTCAAATATTCGACTATTCGAAATTCGAATATTTGACTATTCGAATATTCGACTATTTTAATATTCGACTATTCAAATATTCGATTATTCGAAATTCGAATATTTGACCATTCGAATATTCGACTATTTAAATATTCGACTATTTAAATATTCGACTATTCAAATATTCGACTATTCGAAATTCGAATATTCGACTATTTAAGTATCTATTCGACTATTTGAATATTCGACCATTCGAATATTTAACTATTTGACTTTGTTTAATTGGATATTTAAATGTTCGACTATTCGTGTTTTCTGTGAAACTGTAAATTTTAACGTAAAAAAGAAAAAGAAAAATAAAATTATGTAGTCAGCAAGCAGTTAAACCACTTCTACTGTGATTAAACGACTGTATTTCTATATTTAAATAGACGACTATTCGAATATTCGACTATTTAAATATTCGACTATCTAAATATTTGACTATTCAAATATTCGAAATTCGAATATTTGACTATTTAAGTATTTATTCAACTATTGGAATTATTCGACTATATTTGACTATTCGAATTATTCGACTATATTCGACTACCTATTCGAATTATTCGACTATATTCGACTATCCGAATTATTCGACTATTCGAATAACATACCAAACGGCTATTCGAATACTTATATATTTTTTTTTAATTCCTAGCCCTAGTTCAGACTAGTGTGTCTGTGAGTGACTTGTGTTCCAATTGATTTTGCAGATGAAACTCTCTGGAAAATGGTATTAAAATATAATGAACAGTCCTGTAATTTTGCATACATAATACTTACAATATTCTTATCAAGTGCAAAGTTAATAAATGTAAACAAACGTGTAGTTATGCAATTTCATAAAATTTTCGACTAAAAAGGACAATAATTTGCCAGAGGTCAAATCTTTAAAATAACATTTCGTTTTGGCCAAATCTAAAAATAACCTTATTTAATTTTAGATAAAGCCCAAGTTAAAGTACAATGTAGCAGTATGGAAATATTATACCAACTTCTTTGCAGGAGATTTCGTAGCACGTGGCAAAGAAAATTTGAGGATATTTATTATTTTTATCAATTTGATGAAATGTTTTGTTTAACTTCAAGCCGTTTAGAATGATAGGTGGCGTTATCCATGATAATAAGCGACGGTTCTTCCAAAGTTGGTAACAATTTCAGACAATTTGTCTTTAAACCATTTCTCAAAGTTGTTGGAGACCAAGTGGGGTATAACAAAGTTTTCACTATTCATCGAATATGATAATCACCAGATTTCAGGCCATACTTGAATATCAAACTTCCATGATTCACAAATCTATTTTCTGAACCAGCATGTAGAATAATATACCGTACACCCTCTGACGTTTTTTTTTACTGTATGAAGAGTATCATCGTGCCAACCTCGCCCTAAAGCCCCTTTTTTGTATGTCCAGGTTTCATCCAGAAAAACAGGTTTTAAGGGAAATTGAGAATTGCCGTTATTCTTAAATTATATTAAAAATTCTACTCGTTTTTGGTCTATATGGGGTTGTTCTATTAAAAAACGCCTCTTTCATACTTTACTTAATTTAAATTAAAATTTTTTTAAACGGTCCGCTAATGAACCAGTGGATATATCAACACTATCAACGATTTTAAGGTTTAGTTATATTGAGCGAATGGTAACGTGTTAACCTGCTCTATACATCCCATAAATACACTCTCTTATGGTATGTTCATGAATTTCGTGAAGTTGTCGACCACGGGATGACAAAATAGTTACATTATTGCGATTCTTAAAATCTACATCCTTCTCTATCCCCTTTGCCTTAATTCGTTGGATTGTTGAACACGAAACTCCCAAAGCATCAGAACCTCTCTAAAACAGATAGGTATTTATAAAAACATTGCCATATATTTTTTATGTTATTTATTATGTTTTCACAATTCCTGCTTTGTTAAAGTGTGACCAGTAAAGTTCGCATTATATGGGATTTTTTTTATTAATAGCTTTATTCAAAATTTGACTTTGGCATCAAGTTCTGCTTCGATCGAGATGAAAGTAAGGCAAAAAAATAGTAGTCACGTGATTCGCAGTATCTGTCAAATTTTAATTTTTTCCAGAAAATACTAACTTCTTAGTTTTGACAATGCTTTATTTCAGATACATTTTCTTTTAAGTAGCGCCATATTAAATGTGTGTTTTTCTACAAAATCAAAATTGGGCTATTAAAATTTGGTCGCATGTGATGCAAAGTTTATTTGTTTTTGACCCTGTATAAGGTAACTTCATAAAATAAGTATCTTTAAAAACGTAGTTTATGTCTGAAAGTAATACATATCTTAATATTAAGACAAAAAAGAACACAGTGTCATCAGTAAAGTGTTCATTAAGTGGAAAATAAATTTTAGTGGTGGGTAAAAAATCAAAATTATCTTATGCAGCTGAAATTTTGCATGTCGGCTAAAAACTGCATTTAAAAAAACTTTTCCTAATAACTATTTTCGATATTTTCAGAAATAACCTCACTTTTGAATTATTTTTTGAAAAAAATGAAAATTTGACAGATAATGCGAATCACGTGAACAATATTTTTTTGCTTTAATGCTCATCCCGATCGAAGCAGAACTTGATGCCAAAGTCAAATTTCGAATAAAGCTATTAATTTTAAAAAATCCCATATGATGCGGACTTTACTAGTCACACTGTATATCTACTTAACTCGTAAACTGCGTTAAAGGGTAAACGAGACTTTCCGGCATCACTTTTTCTTTAAAAATAATCAAAGAATTTTAAAATTAATGCTTGTTCTTTTTCACAATACCGTGACATTTTTGAGATAATGGTAATTAAAAATGTCACTATCAAAAATTACAATAAACCTTTTTTGACTGGTAAAATATACGACATTCATTATTGACGCAAATTTACTATCTCACCTAGTTCACGAATGTTAGAAAGATAAGCACTAGTCGTGACGTAACGGTCAGCGCTCACAGAACAGACTTTACAAGATATTATTTGTTAAATAACTTGGAATAGAGTCCATGAAAATTATGACTTTTGCAAGTGAGTTTAGCTTATTGATGTCTTTAGAAGACTTATAGATACACTCTAATTCTAAAATTAAAACAAGGCAGCTAATATTTGACCACCTTAAATTTTCCATGTTTTTTCTATGTTGCCCCAACCCAAACACCAAACACCACCCTGTAGACAGACAATAAAATACTATTATTGTCAACCGTCAGTAAAGCCGTACATTATCAGAGTGATTTCCGGAAGTAAACGAACACTTTATTTTATTGTAAAATATAGTAATTTACGTTACAAATCCGGAAAAAACTGTTTTCGGACGTGTTGCGTACACTATTTTTTCGGCAACCGTGTAGAATAACAAATCAATGAGACACATTTCTTTATTATATTTCTTTGTAGAACAAAATTTCGAACATTTCAATTCTTATTTGTATTAAATATTGAAATTCGAATAGAAGATAGGTACTAACAGAAACATTCTAATTCTTATTTATATCAATATTTATATTAAAATTCGAGCAATTGCTAATATTGATGTGATACTTCCCGGACTAGGCCGGAGAAATGCTACTTTCTCAAAGGAAAAGCGTCCGGGAAGTGGGTACTTCCCGGACGCAAATGCGGCAGATAAATACTTTTACCCTCCGCAAATTAGTGACTGACATTTATTAATCAAAAATCGTCTGTCACTGTCACGCATTTCCCTATGACAGCTCGATAATAGTTTTCTCGCGATTTATTGCGATGAGTTATAGCTCAATTTTTTATATTATAAATTCTGAACGGTTGGCGATAAAATTTTGTATGTGTCGTAGGCTGATAGTGAAATCCGTCATTTCATAAAAAACCTAGTCACTTCATGAAGTGTCGGCAGATTGTGTAAAAACATGAAATTACACGATCTGCCGCGTCACTTCATGAAGAGACCTTGACGTTTCGGCGTATTATGTATAACACAATCTGCCTAATTTTAAATATCGTCACTTCATGAAATGCCACAAAAACAAGGCATATTGTGTAATTCCGTCTAAAAGGTATATTGGCAACTGGTTTGTTCGGGTTTGTCAGAGCATTTTTTTAATTTTTATAAAATAATATTAGTTGAAAAAATTTAATTAAAAAAAAAATGCTCTGGGGAACAACGAACAAACCAGTTGCCAATATACCTTTTAGGCGGAATTACACAATCTGCCGACTGACATGACATCGTTAGGTACTACATGAAGTGACGATATTTAAAATTAGGCAGATTGTGTTATACATAATACGCCGAAACGTCAAGGTCTCTTCATGAAGTGACGCGGCAGATCGTGTAATTTCATGTTTTTACACAATCTGCCGACGCTTCATGAAGTGACTAGGCTTTTCATGAAATGACGGATTTCACTATCAGCCTACGACATATGCACCACGTCAGTAAAGTGTCTTTATCGACTCGCCTGTTATTCGCCTCGCTCGCTTCGCTTGCTCATCTCATAATTTCAGACTCGTCCGATAAAGAATCACTTTACTGCCTTGGTACATAAATAACTATTAAAATCAGAATAGATATTTATGGACTATGTCATCGTAATACTATGAGTATAGAAGACGGCAACAACCTTTCAGGGTTACCCTATTTTCTATAATAGGCGTACAAGGTAAATAAGCAAATAAAACTTGAAACTGTTTGCGGTTGTTCATTTAAATACTATGCTATAATTGGTCATATATTATAAAATAAATAATATTGGAGAAATTTATAGATCGACTAGCAGCTCCCGCCCGCTTCGCGTGGAAACACCATCGTTTCGAGTCGGTGTACTTGGCTTTACTGCCGGACTACGCTGCCGGCGCGATGTCGGTGCCAATTGCATCCCATTTTGTCAAGAAATATATGGCATTTTCCAATGTCTATAATTCGGCTGGTGGTTAAACATTATACGATTTCAGATTTTTGCTATCTATTATCGAGATGTGTGGAAAATTTGACCTTCCCCTCCCCTATCTGCAAGTCGATTTTCTTTTCCGCACAATCCATAGGCATTTACCTTTAGATAAGCTAACAATAATCACAAAAGTGGCAAATTTATGGCCCCGAGTATGTAAACAAAGCTACACACGATTAGGCATGCGCAAGATTGTAATAATTATATTTACATTTTGGTTATTTTTGGTATTTATTGGGAGTTTCCAGGGTTTACAGGTATATTGTTAGGGGTTGTTTATTGTTACTTAATAATGCGTTTACTTGCTTAACCGTCCAACGAGGTTGTATCTTGGCCTTATATTTTGCTATCTAAGTTGCAGTATTGTCCGATTACATCAGTAGAATGTTGAAAAAAGCTTCTCTTTATAAATATATTTTTACTAATACCGTGCGAGCAAAAATTATTTGCATCAAAGAGGGCCTTGCATCTAAGGACGTTATGCTTAGCCGCAGAGCTTAATACCTGTTGGGTGTCAGTAACGACCTGAATTAAGAATCAGTCAGTTATTCCGTCATCTTTGACAGTCGATACAAGTAATTTGATTCATCGCTAATTTTTCCAATTTCTTGAACAATTCACACAATGGGCTTTACGGAACAGCACAAAATATTCATGGTTGAAGCGTATGTTCGAAACGGGGTTAGAGTAAATGGTAAGTGGCAATACAATCCGGGTTTGTGCATGGACGATTTTCACGAACATTTTCCTAACGTTGCTTTTATTGCTGGGGGTTTTTATCGTTGCCTGAAAAGAACCGTGGCTGTGTTTAGGGAAACAGGTTCTATACAACACAAAAAAGGAGCAGAAAGACCATATGTAACAACAGAAGAACTGTTGCAAACGTTCGTGAAATAATGCAAAATACGCCAACAAATTGTATAAGACGCCTGTCCCAAAAACTGGGAAGATCTTATGGAACATGCAGGACTATTCTTAAGAAGCAGCTAAATTTATTTCTTTATAAAGTGCAAGTATTCCAAGAAATACAAGCCGCAAATTTTGAAAGACGCAGGGATTACTCTGAATGGTTAACCCAAAATGTATTGGAAAGAAATGATTTATTAGACCTGAAATTTTTTTCGGATGAAGCCTGGTTCCACCTCTCCGGTTATGTGAATTCTCAGAATACACGCATGTGGAGTAGTAAAAATCCCCATTTTTTTGTAGAGTCCACATTGCACCCTCAAAAAATTGGTCTCTGGTTAGCTGTTTCCCGTAGAAGAATTGTTGGAACTACGCTTTGGATATTTTCAACGGAACGGTGCAACCGCCCATACAGCCGCCGCAACACTTTCTGGGATAGTAATTTGAAGGGTCAATAGATCATATGAAAAAAAATTGAAAATACCTGTTGGTTTAATAATTATGTGTCAAAAACTCAATTCCATGGGAGCTCTTTGGGAGCCCATATCTCCAAAGGGGAGGCCGATACGAAAGAAGTTTATATGAACTTGTTTCACGTGTTTTTTTCATATCCGGGAGATTTCCCACATTTTCCCGGACACCCTGTAGATTTGTTGCCTATTAGTTGACTAGTGCTCCGGGCAACGGATTTCTAGTCCACATCATCTGATAATTAGTAAAAAATAAATGACAATTGTTGACACCTTGGCAATCAGGAGAAGAATATACCGATTGCATGTAAAAACAAATATTTTTAGCGGGTACTAAGTCGTCATCGATTGCGATACCTATATAGTAATAGTATGTCCTTACGTGAGCCAGTTTTAAGCGACCTCTGAATAAATGTGCAATAAAAGAAATATTAAAAAGTAAACCCAAATTTTTATAATTACCTTTTTTAGTGTCTGTATTATATATACAGGGTGTCCCACACAGGCCCCTCTTTTCCATTGCACTAAAAAAAACGATCTAATACAACAGATTTGCTAAGACATAGTTTGTATTGATAGCTTATTTCGTATTAACCCATATTAAATAAATTGCTAGTGTATCAAACCCGCTTTAGTGTTAGGTATATCAATTCCAGATTTACTAGAACAGTGTTTTTATTGGTAGTAATCAGTTCTATTAGCAGCACAGTCTTGTTGAATACTTAACTACTTTTAATACAGCATTTTTGTTAAGAAATAAACTGTATCTTCTCAATGCGACGCATTTTGTTCCCAGTAAAGCACCTACAATTAAGAAAGCAGAACCAATTGTATCCATTAGAACAAACACAAGTCCGCAAGACGTTGGTGGGGGTTCGTAGCGATCGGCAATCGCCGCGCGCCGTATTATTAGTTTTAGCGAATTTGTTGCGCAGGTCACATCGTTGTTCGGAGTCTTCTAGCTGTTCTGCCTGAATTAAAATTTTATTGATCGTACCAATACCTGTTGTAATTAATTTAGTTTTCCTTTGTATTTAAGCAATAAGTAAGTAAGCAATGGAAGCACAGCCCATCATTAGTATTGGACTTTATAAGCTATGGACGAATTTTACCATCTCAGTAAACCATGTTGCATAATAGATAATGATATGCATGCAATGTTAAACGACAAGAACAATATCATACTAGAAGCTATTTAAATATTTGAGAACTACAGTATTGATTTTTAGTGGTAATTGTATGCTTTATTAACCGTAGCAAGCAAATATTATTATGATTAATGTCAAGTTTCATTACAACTGCCAGTCGGAACTAATACAGTATATAAAACCAGATTACACTTCCAATAGAACTTGATAATAATTACTGTGAGTATTCAGAGCAATAATGGATATAAACCATTCTATGGTAGCATTAACTCCTATTTCCTATTGGCTAAATTACCGTGATATTATCACTACACAACGGTCTAGCAATTTTCGTTGTCTTACAGTATAGGAAAGCGCGTTGCTATCACATATAGTATAAATAGTATCTATGTGAATTCTTATAAGGAATAGAATTTTTTTTTCTCAGTGTGGCCATTCTGGGCAAGTGCCAAGGCCCCTAGTTCCTGCCAGATCACCAACCGATAACCGATATTGCCGATAAATATATTTATTTTGCAAAAATCAAACGTTGATTCCCGACTATAATACCTACTTACTTTTGGTATTCTAAGGAACAAGGGGCTAACACTGGCAACTCTGTCTGGCTGCCGACAGACTGAAAAAAAAAATGCGAAAAAGTTTATGTGGCCTATGTTTAAATTGGTCGCAATAAAATAAAATTACCTATCAAGGACTATCACTACTCCATACTTACTAAAAATACCGAATATTTATAGGACATAATTCAAAAAATTCCAAAACATTGATTGTGGATACATTTATTAAGGTTTTTACTGGTTGTACAAATTCAGATTCAAATAAGGCTTCTTAGGAAAATAAATAAATGGTTTAAAAATTATTTAAGTAACAGGTCACAAAAAACAAAAATATCAAAAACATTCAAATAAAAAAATAAATAATATAGGAGTTCCTCAAGGAAGTATACTAGGTCCAATATTATTTATTTTATACATCAACGATATGCCTTTAGTTTTAAAAATGTGTGAGTTACAAATGTTTGCTGATGACACCTTAATTTACATTAATGTTTTAAATATTTTTGATGGTCTAAATACTCTAAATTCTGAAATAAATATATTATTAAATTGGCTAAAAGTAAATAAATTAAAATTAAATATTTCAAAAACTAAATGTATGGTTATGGGTAATAATTTAAATTGTCAAAATATAAATGTTGTAATTGATGGTGAAAAATTGGAATTAGTAAACAGTTTTAAATATTTAGGAATAATCATTGATTCAAAATTAAAATTTTTTAATTATTTTGAAAGTATTATATCGAAGATTGCCGGAAATGTGGGTTATTTTAAAAGAATCAGTTCTAATTTAAGTTTGTTTTCTAAAAAAACTGTATTTAATACTATTATTTTACCACATTTTCTTTATTGTTCCTCCATTTTATATTGTGCTAGTGAGGAAATATTTGATAAATTACAAATTTTACAAAATAAGGCAATGCGGATTATTTTAAATTGTGACAAATAAGTATACAAAAATAAATTTTATGTTAAAAAAATTTAGATTTGTTGAATGTCAGAAATTTAATTTTTGTGTATCTTTATACATAAAATTAAAAATATTGCTTGATTGTTTAAAAAATTTTTGTTCTTTTAATTATGACCATCATAATTATTATAAAACAAGAACTAATCAAAATTTTTATCTGGTTAGAGTGTCTAAAACATTAACTTATAAATCTATTTTTTTATAAAGGTTTCATAGAATATAATAATTTGGAAAATTCTATAAAATCTCAAAAATCATTAAAACTGTTTAAAAAAACTTTAAAATTACATTTAATTAAAAAACAGAATGATACGTAATATTTGATACAATTTACAAAATGTTTAACTTTTCTGTCTGTTTTTGTTAAAAGAAGGTTGCGTTTTAAAATTTAAAAATAAATCTATAAAAATAAAAACATGTTACTACTTACTACTAGGAACAATTGTTTAGTAAGTTTGAGATTTAGGACTAGCTAGGAACAATCTTCACGTGCTGGTTGATACAAGGTAATAGGCGAACAACCTCCTCTAACCTTTTCGACAGCCTTAGTCCAAATTATCGTATATTTCAAGGCGAATAAACATTATCAACAACAACAAAAACATAGAAGAAATTTGGAAGGCAGGGATCCATTAAATGATTGCGTTAGTCATTATAGATGCAAGTAAACAATTCTCTTGAAAATACGACGACGTCAAGGCTGTCCTAAATTCGCGAATATTTCTTCTGACCTTTATTATTGTGATGCATTAAAATAACGTAAATTAATTTGGAATGTAAAAAATAATATTTTAAATTTGTTTTATGATAATAAAAATAAATATTTCTTGGATGTTGCCGTGGCAGAGCCGTGTTCGATTTGCTGGTTTAGATCGATCCGGATCGATCTAACTGATCTTACCTGTGTTCGATTGGCAAATGATCACTGTTCCTCCACTACCATCAAAGTGATCTCAAGTGAACCTGGGAAATTGCAGAATCACCAAAATCAGATCAAATCGGTTTAGGGTTTCGCGGCCTGTCGATGAACTGGTGTAGTCATGATTCGGGTCTAAAGGCCGTCGTCGGTTGGAATTGCTTCCTAACGTTTCGCTAGCAGGAGTGGCACACATTTTTTTTTGTTTACAAAATTAACAAAGTAAGAATATACCTACAGAAAGAAAAAGAAAAGCTGAAATTGGCCACCGCCATGCTCCAAGCATAAATTCACACGTCTCTTCATATTTTCGAAAGTGTTGACCAGCATCTCTGGAGAAATGTAACCACATTCTTGGATACCTAATCCTCTCTTGTAATTGTTCTAAATTTGCAACTGGTGTTTTAAAAATAGTGTTCTTTAAATGAGAAAAAACTAAGTAATCCATAACCGTTAAACAAGGTGATCTAGGTGGGAATTCAATGTCTGATCGAAAACTGATCAATCTGTCGTCGAGAAAATTGCGTAAGTAGTTAATAGTTTCGGCGGCTGTATGGGCGGTTGCACCGTCCTGTTGAAAATATCCAAAACGTAGTTCGTCGTCAAGTAATTGCTCCACAAATGGATTCAAAATATTGTCTCTATACCGCTGTGCTGTAACTGTGTCATGGAAAAAAATAGGACTAACAATTCTTCTTCGGGAAACAGCTAACCAGACACCAATTTTTTGAGGGTGCAATGTGGACTCTACAAAAAAATGGGGATTTTCCGAAAAAAATGTCAGGTCTAATAAATCATTTATTTCCAATAAATGTTGGGTAAACCATTGAGAGTTATTCCTGCGTCTTTCAAAATATGCGGCTTGTATTTCTTGGAATACTTGCACTTTATAAGGAAATAAATTTAGCTGCTTCTTAAGAATAGTCCTGCTTGTTCCATAAAATCTTCCCACTTCTTGGGACAGGCGTCTTATACAATTTGTTGGCGTATTTTGCATTATTTCACGAACGTTTGCAACAAGTTCTTCTGTTCTTACAGATGGTCTTCCTGCTCCTTTTTTGTGTTGTATAGAACCTGTTTCCCTAAACACAGCCACGGTTCTCTTCAGGCAATGATAAAAATCCCCAGCAATAAAAGCAACGTTAGGAAAATGTTCGTGAAAATCGTCCATGCACAAACCCGGATTGTATTGCCAATCACCATTTCCTCTAACCCCGTTTCGAAAATACGCTACAACCATGAATGTTTTGTGCTGTTTCGTAAAGCCCAATGGGAATTGTTCAAGAAATTGGATAAATTAGCGATGAATCAAATTACTTGTAACGACTGTCAAAGATGACGGAATAACTGATTGATTGTTAATTCAGGTCGTTACTGACACCCAACAGGTATTAAGCTTTACGGCTAAGCATTACGTCCTTAGATGCAAGGCCCTCTTTGATGCAAATAATTTTTGTTTATTAGCCGAGGACTCTCGGGTTCTGACAATTTTATTGTCGTTTCTGAACCGGGGTTTTAAACAACCGTAGCGGACTTTTCCCTTCTGAAAATTTTTTAACATATACTTTTCGTGCTTTCTCATCATTAGCCGAGGTCATAGACAATGCCGAGCTTCCATGGACTTTTCAACATTTTTTGACATATCTGGTATTGGTGTGTTTGGCCGGCCAGGTTCGTGGCACCGAATTGCCTTAGAAATGATCTATTTTCCAACCCCGGTTAGTATTTTAATCTCATACGTAATTATGGCACCTCCCACGAGAATTACGCATAAACACGTATCAAATAATCCTGCCGATTCCGCGGCGCTAAGGAAGAGACAACATCCACCTTAACCTACACCAACACGACACCTCCTGCGCTTAATACTCGATTTCCCTTTCGTTTCGCGTCGAAAGTGCCCGATTACGTCCGATCGCAACCTTAACACGGTCCGTCGTGAGCAGCACATTGAAATTCGAATCCGAGTTAGTGGGTTATAGATACTCGCTAGCGGTAGACGCGAAAACTGAGAAAGCGAGAGTTGTACTCTTAATATTGCCGGTAGTTTTGATCAATTAGTGCAAAACATATCGCGGAATTGTCCTGATCATTGAGGTCATCTAACTTGACAATCGAACGGTCTCCTCAACCATATTCGGAAGAAACTATTTAACCGAAAAAATCATCAAGACTTTTTACATTATCCTCATTTGATTCTATAGTTACCTTGACACTTACCAACAGTAATTTACCCGGTATATTATCAGTGAAGTTCTCTTATTGAAAATATTGCTAAGGATTAAAACTGCCATAGAACCGTGAGTGACATAATACTTTTTATCAAAAACATTACTACCTACCTATGCATCTATGACTTTATAGTTAAATTAGATTATTGCTAAAGAACTCTTTGAACATTGTAGTTGTGATCGCCAGAAATTATTCCTATTAAATCTAAATTTGGAACAATAAGCAGCTCATTATATTGGTGATCGATAATTTTGGGGTTTTCGCAATTTCTCCCATTTTATCGTTCTAAAGTAAATTCTTGCAAAAATGTCCCCCTAAATCTGGATTAAACAGGTGATACTCTTCAGACGCTGCTAAAAATGACCATGATCATGCTAAAGACTCACCAAAAAATCCCAGAGATGCCCTTGATCCAAAGTCTAGCACCCCAACGAATTTTTATAAAGCAAGAAATCTTAGATCGAGAATATGACCAGAATAGTCCGAGCCATAGTCCGAAGCGACAAATGTTATCCAGCGACTATCAAGGCCACGACACTAGTCCACGCAGGGAGGAAGAACATGTTTTTAACAGACCTCATATAGTCAGTACTCACAGGAGAACAGAATATCAACACATTATGCACAATAGACGTGAAGATACCCTAAAACTACCCAGAATGACCGATGAAACTGATATTAAAGTGGACTACAAAATGGATAGTTACGATAGTCCATTGGAAAGGAGGATTACTATTATCGAGGGAAGAGATACTTTAGATGAAAAAAGGTATGAGGACATGGAACCAAGCACTGATACTCAAAATTTCGAACCTAATCATACTCAAACTGATATTGATGTAGAAACTCACGAGGACAACGATAGTCCGCTTGATCTCAGAGTCAATTTTGATAGGGGAAGTAGTCCGACACGCGATAGGGACTCAGGAACGGAAAGTGATGATACAGAAGACAAGTTGATGATACAGGATGATGGAGATTGCAAGCCCTATAAGAAGAGTCTGATAAAAAGATGTAAGTAATTATTGATCTTTAAAATGCTGTTTCCTATAACCCCCCCCCCCCTTTTTTTTGATATATTGACATTTGACAAAAAATAAACTACGAATATTTATTTACCTTCCTGAAATAAAAGGTGGTGGACAGTTTTGCGGATCCTCCTCTTTGCTATTGATAGAGTTTTGAAGTATGGTTATTTTTTCAACTTATTTTTCATATAAACGTTTTTTGTAGCCTTAGCCAAGGGATTGGCGCGGATTTTATGTTAAACCAGATCTAAAAAATTGAAATAAATTTAACAAAATTTTTGAGCGTGCGGACATTTATCTAAGCCAAAGCCAACTTCTGGATATTTTAAGATCAAAAACAACAGTTTTAAAATTCTATTTTTAAAAGTACGCACACTTCCTGTTTATTGACGCGTGCGACGATATACGACTGTAAAAAACCGAGTAAAAAATTTTTTAACTGGGTTTCTGTATCATGTTTACTCGGCCCATTTAATAAAGGAAAGGGACCATTAGCGGAAAACAAGCTTTTCGGTAACTGCATATTTGATAATTTGTTTGTGCCATTTTTTTTTTCAAATTTTCTACGTTCCATGGAAAGTTACATCATTATTTTAAGAAGCATGGATGATCGGAAACATGTCGACTTCAGTAAGGCCTTTGACCAAATCAGTCATTCCATTCTGATTGAGCGTCTTGCTGATGTCGGTGTGCATAGTAGCGTCCTGAGATGGATTTGGTCCTATCTCAGTGATATACGACAGATGGTTCCGTTGGTGGTTTTTATTCTGAACCTCTTAACGTGCCGTCTGGTGTGCCTCAGGGCAGTCACCTTGGTCCCCTGTTTCTCAAATAATATACATTATTTAAGGACGGATTATATGCACTTAAATTCAGCCAAAATATGCGCATATGTATTGTTTGCCATTAAAATATGCAGTTGTTTGCATTTTTTTACTAAATATGCATACTGGTATGCAATATTTTTAAATTTATTATAGTAAAATGAGGTACCTATGGGGTTCTAAAAATATGTTTATTTTAAAAAAATGCAAAAAAACAAAGAAAAATAAATGTACCTAAACAATTTTTAACCTAAAATTGTATAAAAGGCATTTAGGTATTACTAAATATTTTTCAAAATTTTTAACTAAAAAGGATTGTCTTCTATTAGTAAAAATATGTTTATACAAAGAGATGCTTCTTTCAACATCTACTGATGTAATCGGACAATACTGAAACTTAGGTAGCAAAATATAAGGCCAAGATACAACTTCGTTGGATGGTTTACCCTCATAAATACTTTTTACTGCAGTTAAGTATTTAAATCCTTTATTCTTTTTTATAGTTACATCCAATTTGATCCTTACTTGACCTCCTACTTGACCGGGAATGTTGTTACATTTAGCGGAAAAAGTTTCAACAATTCTAATTGAGTCTCTTAATTTATGAAAAATATGCAAATTGACGAAATATGCAAAAATGCATATACTTATATGCATTTTGCATATATTGCGCCCTTTGTGTGTGCATAATTTTCGTTAATGTGTACTATTAATAATAATGATCTCAAAAGCGTTAATGAAATATACCACTAAATTAATTTTTAGCTCTCACATTGAAAGGTTGTTCTTTAAATCTATTAGTATTTTATCGCTATCTGTTGTTTTTAGTTGAAAGCAGCAACGCCCCTCGATACCTTTACATGTAAAAAATAATATTACTATTATTTGCTGACCGATTTTTTTAAAGTCCAAGGTAAATGTAACAGTAGCGAATAAATAATAAACAAGGCTCAAAATAAAGCTTACCGAAAAGCGCCCGAAAACCTTGATAACAAAACTAGTATATACTTATTTTATTTGCAATTATTTTTCTGCTGGTAATTTTGATTTAAATTTTTGATGACTTTGTGACATATTTCTTGTCTTATTCTAGATAAAATAATTTGTTATTTAAAAAGGAAATAAGAATAATTATCGTCTAAATGTAGAACGTATAGGGTGTTACAATTCGATGCAATATAATAAAGGGTTGGTTGAATGGAAGCGAAATTGCATATTTTAATACTGAGTAATTTGTTAAAGAGAAATTTATAAACACCCTGTATAGAAACCAACAGAAATATGACAAAAATATTTTCAGTGAACGTGAGATGCACCGAAATTTGAAAAATCTTGTTTTGAACTAATTGTACAGCAAGGGAACAGTAAAACATTTCATATAGGTACCTACACAATATCTCTGGCAATGTTTAAAAATTATATTTAGCACCTTGTACCTCAATCGCTGCTGTTTCAGTTCGTCTGAATGTCTGCCTATTTTTATGACTATTCTTTGATAATGACAGTGATATGTGGAATATTAATTACTTTTATATTGGTATTGATTTCCTGTGTCATTAATAAATCTTTAAACATTTTATCGCTTGGAGTCAACGAGTTTCTAAGTATTGTCTGAAAATAAAATTTCACTTTAACACTCTGTATCTGTTAATAATCAATTTTCGAAAAAATGTTATAGGGAGAGATAGCATTTATTTTCGGTCTAGAATTATTCCCTAAATTTTTTGCTTATCACACCCTGTATTAGATTTTATTTAGTTCGTTTGTGTTGTTTAATATGTTTTATGATACCAACAGAGTACGTTTTACATCGATAAAGGTGAAACGTCAAGTGGATAATTCTCGTGGTTTGGAGTGTGTTTGTCCCTAACCTATTATACACCTAAAATTTAAAATAAGACAAACACAAGTCTGAATTCTCCATATGTGGTCTCGTTGACGAATAGAAAGCCGTAATAGTCTGTGGTTTGGTCACATCCTTTATTTCATAAATAAAAAATGCAAATGATTTGAAAATATCCGGAAATGCTTGTATAGTTTTATTGTGACAAGCCTCGAGGTGGTTTTGAATATGTTTTGGTAGGTATATAAATTAGATATTTTCCATTGCATACGGAATACGGATTAAGTTAGTCATTAATATATTAAAAAAATTCGAAGAAACGAAGAAAAACCTATATAGATTATTTAAAAGTTCTTTTGTCTTTCATTCCAGTAATTAAAGTTCACTAAGCCGGAGAGCAAAAGAAAAATTAGGGACTGAAAATCATTAATAAGTAAGTAGTGAAAAATCTTGGGGGTTTTATTCAGCTTTGTCAGAGACATGTGAAAGTATTGAAGTAAGATGGAAAGAAAAAGAAAAAAAAGTTGTTTTTCATAAAAGTCGAAGCATCATTTGGCTTAGAGTAAAATACTGTTGGGATATCAGGTTTTTTACGGCCCAGTTACCCCGGCAGGAGTCAAAACATACACATTTAGTGCAAAATTAATATTTTAAAAAAGTTTTTAAAAGTTTTTTGTTTCACTAGAACTAGAACATCTTTGTTGGAGAAGTTCCACTGCAACCAGCACCATACCAGATGGGAAAAACAACTTTTTTTTTTTTTCTTTCCATCTTACCTACTTCAATACTTTCACATGTCTCTGACAAAGCTGAATAAAACTCGAGATTTTTCACTACTTAATAATGATTTTTAAAACTCCACTTTGTACACCATTAAAAGCTCCATTACGGCTCAATCCCACTATTATTTTCTCTATTGCTAACAACATCAGCATTGTACCTTTCACTTTGTTTTCCTGATGATGAGTGTTTCTACCGAGGGGTAATTCACTGATGAAAAATTTGTACACCATTTTCCATTTTCTGTATTTTCCTCGTATTTTCCTCGTATTTTCTGTATTTTCCTCGTATTTTCCTCGTATTTTCTGTATTTTCTGTATTTTCCTTGTATTTTCTGTATTTTCCTCGTATTTTCTGTATTTTCTTCGTATTTTCTGTATTTTCTTCGTATTTTCTGTATTTTCTTCGTATTTTCTGTATTTTCTTCGTATTTTCTTCGTATTTTCTGTATTTTCCTGATATTTTTAAGAACTTGTAACTCTCGTTGTAACTACTCCATTTTTGCCAGTGCATCGGGATAATTATTATTCACTGATGAAAAATTTGTACACTATTTTCCATACTGCCTTATTTGCGATGTTTTTTATATTTCATAAAATATAAGTTTCTGTATGTTCCTACTATTTCTGTAACTTTCAAAAATTTTCTAATATTTTCTTGATAATTTATTGTATGGCCTAACTTAATTATTAGGGTTATGTTGCATAGCAAAAAGCTTGTTTTTGCTTTTGATTATTTTAGAAAAGCTAACCGTCACGCTATACCTGCTAGTCGTTTCCACGGGGGTTTCCAAATTGTAATAGTTCTATTTGTTAATTACGAAATAAAGCAGTTTAATAAAGTAAATTATTTTATTTTTCTCAAAAAAATATAATATTTTAAACATATATATATAGGCAGGTACCTACTGAGGTACCCACTTACTTAGGCATGTACACATACTTATTTTCGAGCTTATATTTTAAATTTTTTTAGATGTTTAAGCTCGTGTTTAAGTAAGTAAGTACCTTGGTGGGCAAATTTAGTAAGTAACTAACTGGTAGAAGAGACCTAAATATAAATGGTTAATTTATAAAAAATAAACAGATTACCTCGCAAATTATAAAAAATGGCTTCAGATTTTCCATGCAAACCCAAATAGAAATAAGTCGTAGAGACCTAAATATAAATGCTTAATTTATAAAAAATAAACCGATTACCTCGAAAATTATAAAAAATGGCTTCAAATTTCCCATGCAAACCCAAATAGAAATAAGTAGTAGAGACCTAAATATAAATGCTTAATTTATAAAAAATAAACGGATTACCTCGCAAATTATAAAAAATGGCTTCAGATTTCCCATGCAAACCCAAATAGAAATAATTTAGCTCCGGCATTAACTATTGTTTATACTGGTAATTAGTCCCATTTTAATCCCGGTATTTTTTTAAAAGTTTGAATTTTTTTGGTAAATTTAGATAATCACATCTTTTCAATTCAAAAGGGCCATTGCCAATAAGCTCAATCGGCCCATAGAAAATAAATTGTTTATGAACAATTTGAATGTCATCACAACGAGGCCATATAAACTGACCAAGGTCCGATTTTAAAAACTTTAATCTATAGGTTTCTTGGTCTACTTTTTCCGTCACCCTTCCAATGTACCACTGGTTCTCATAAGTGACGGCGTAATATTTCTCAATATCAATATCTATCTGCAAGTCTATTTCTGATACATTTTCTTCGGATGAAGATAACGACATTTTGTCCGAAGCTGTTTCGGAAGCTGCATAATTTTTTTTTAAATTCTCATAGTTAAGTTCGTCATCAGAATTTGACGATTCGTCAAATAATGGTTCTTTCCTTGGACGTTTTGCTTCGCATTTTATCTTGCTTTTAGGTGCTTTAACATTCGATTTACCCGAGGATTTACCTGAGATAAATCTTTGAAGCCTGTCTGTACTAAGCCTACCATTAGCTTCATCCAAAAGCCAACAAAACGAGGACTTTTTAATAACTACTGTTTTTTCCTTTAGCTTAACTTCTATGTAGGGTGAATTAGTAGGTACATCGGAAATTTTACCGGAGAAATCTTTTAAACACAGTGATTCATACCCTGTTACTTGTTTTTCTGACTCATAACAGTAAACAGGATTTAAATCTGAAATAGTATTAGTATCTGATGGACCTACGACTATTTCAGTTGCATCAAGTTCATCGCAAGATTCGTCGTCGTCTAAAGTACCAGGCAAAATATCAACTGATAAGTAGTCATTAGGTTGTGCAATAATACCCATATTTTTTATTTCTTCTAATGCATCATTCAAGGCTCGATTGACAGTTTTATCGATATCAAGGCTTAAAAGCTCTTCTGGGTTAAGCATGTTTGGAGACATCATTGCCAATAAACGCTTTTCCTCTCTAGGAAAAAAAAATTGTCCACCAATATCACTAATAATGTTATTGATACTACGGATTCGTTCAATTCGGTTAATTAAATCATTCATGCTAAAGTTTATGACGGTCGATAATGTCGAAGTCATGGATCTGGCTGTTCTAAATAGTTTTTCACAAGGTTGACTGCTCATATATGATAACAGAAACATATCAAGATCTAACCCTTCAATGTTTTTAAATTTAAATAATAAGATAAGTTTAACTAAAGTGTGAGCGTTTAGCTCTAAACACATGTAACTATTCGAAGATATAAAATTATTTTTTAAAGTTAAGGCTTTATTTTTTTTAATCGATGATCTCCAGATCCGCAAGAGAAATACAACATACCATGCTTTATATAATCGTTCTGATACAGCCAAATCACTACTTAGAAATGCAGTTAAAACATAATTCATAATTGTTAGGTATATAACAGTTCCTTTAGTCCCATCTATTTTTCCTAGGAGATCAATAACTGGTAATGAACACATCCTTTCAGCTGCCTGGAAGTTCATCTTATCTTCGAGTTTAAGATCGCTAGAAGTAAGCATATGCTGATCCTTTGATGTCAATTTAAGAAGATTATGTAGATGTTTTGACGATATTTCAGATGATCCAAATTTTAATGTTATTTTTTCATTTAATAATCGAATTCTGAGCTTTGTTAAAATGTGAACAAAATCTTGAAAATAACATTCATCTGACATGTTCATATTCATTAAAAACCATGGCCAAGTGTTTTCGCTATCTGAAACAAATATCCCAGATTTTATTCGCATTGATTTTAATAAACGAGTATCACCATCAGAGGAAAATCCAAGAATAGTTATTCCATATTCCTTAGCAGCAGATTTCATGTATTCCCACCGTTGAATAACATCCTTGTATGTAAATTTATTATCAGTTCCAAATCCACCAATGCAATATGACGGTGCCCCAGCAGAAAGAGGTTGCGCCACTATTATATAGGCATAGGATGCTTTAACAGCTGTTTCAAAATATTTTTGAATTTTTTCAGATGATGTGCCAAGAAATGTTTCGTTTTCTGGAACGCCATTTTTTAATGGTAAAACAAATCCAACTATTTTGTTTAAATTTGGATCGTACTCGATTTTGCCGTTTATTCGCGTGCCATCTTCGGAAATCCATACGACTTTGGACAAGCTTCTTTTTTCAAGAAAGGTGGATAATCCCTTAAAATCAAATTCGCCTTCCTCTATACGAGTTCGACTTTCACCAAGAAATCTATTAATTGTTGATATTGATGGAAGACAATTTTTTAAATTTGCATACAAAGTCTCGTATGCAAGGCGACCTGCTGTATAATAGAGATAAATGCCTATTTTTTTAGTTAGGTCATCGTAACAGTTTCTTTTACTACTGGTATTTTTGGAATTTTGTTCAGCATTTTCCAACAATTTTTGCAAAAAAAAAGATAAAGTCTTTCTTTTACCTTCAATAGAATCGTCAATTATCTGTGCTTCTGTATACACTTTTTCAGTATCGTTTATTTTCGAAACCATTTTATCGATAATTTCAGGGGAAGCGGTCTCACATATTTTATCTACTAGCCCAAAATAGTTTGTAATTAGACTTTGATTTTCGACGTTTCTTTCCCTGGATCTTCTTTCTCGTTCTGACCGTTGATATTTTAACGCTTTCCATTTTGACGAGTTGTTATTTTGAGGCTCGCTTTGAGGTGTGATTAATGGTGAATAATTCAGGCACTGCTCATTAAAATTATTTTCTGTATTATTCGACAAGTCATCAGATAAGTTTATTGGAATGAAATCAAGCAATTTAGCATTAGCCTCAGGATAAATCTCAATGGGTTTTGAATTTGAGGAATCTGAAGAAGCATTACTTTCATTACAAGGGACATTACGGATTTTTACACTAGTATTTCCTAGATGTACATTCGAACTGGACACATCCTTATGCAAAGACACTTGATTAGGCAAATCATTAGTGCAAGATTCTAATATTGCGCTGACAACCGTTTGAGAACCGCTGACAACCGTTTGAGAACCGCTGACAGCCGCTTGAGAACACGAAGCTGTAAAAGATGAATCCGAGGTTGAATCATTGCATAAGGAAGGTTTACAAATTTGTACATTTTGAAGTACATTTATTTTAACATTCTTATTTGGGTTTTCACAGGGCTGAAAATATGAGTCAATTGTCTGAAGTTTTTTACAAGGCAATGATCCGTCTATATCGAGGTCTATATGTTTTTTGAATAAATGATTTTGAAAATTGGAAAGATTCCATCGTTTTACTTCGCTAGAACCTTTTTTTACAGTTCGATGAATTTTGTAGGTAATTCCGCAGAAGCATATTATACTAGCCATCAGATCATCTTTCCATATCTTTGTATGTATAATCACACTGTCCAAACTATGAGTGAGCGACATCCATTGCATATGACCGGGAACTTTTTTCTGTGACCAGGTTTTCAAAGCTTTTAACAAGTTCGCATTTTCTTCCGTTAAATTTATTTCACTTGGGCTTACATTGGGGGTTGCATCCAACAATACGGAGGAGTTGTTTTCAGAAGAGCTTTCTCGAGAGCTATCTTGTAGGTTTGCAGAGCGGCTTTTGTTAACTTTTTGGTTTTTAGTTTTTCTTTTTGAACTGCCTGGTTGAGAAAAATCACTGGAAGCTTTTAATTTTTGTTGTGCCTTTTCTTTGCAAAACTGTATCAATAAACGTAAAATTTTTTTATGCCCAGCCACAATTTGAAATCGCTCTGGACAATTAGAAAAATGACCATAATAATCTGCATATTTTTCCTGACTAATAATGTGCAACAGCTGATTTTGTGCAAAATTTTCAATGGTATTTATTGCTTCATCGTCAATATCTGCAATTATAGGGGCATCTTCAAAGCCGTTAAAAACAAGAAGGTTTTTTAATGTTGGCGGTATTTTTAAACCTAAAACCATTTCCGCTTCTGTATAAATATCCAAGGAAGCGGAAGACGCGGCGGCATCTTCATCTTTCTCCATTTATACCTAAGCTGAAAAGAAGGTACCTGTTTAATATTATTGCAATTGCTATTTAATTTCCATTCAGGTATAAATCTGCTACTTTTTTTATACAATATTGAAGTATAAAGTGCAATATAATATTTGAGATAATATTCATACAGTCTACTATTGTACATATTATATATCTTTAATGAATAATTGATTTTAATACATTTTATATTGTCTATTTGTAATTTATTTTCAGGTTTATAAATTAATTGAAACGTAGCAAATGTTCTGTAGGTATATACATGGTGCCCCATGTAAGAATGCGCACTAGAGGAATCTCGTAAACCACAGGAGATACGGAGATGGTTAAATTAGAGAAAAGTTGCGCTTAGCTAAACCCGAGGCTAAACCCTTCAAATTCACGATTGGAAATCTAAAAAAATCCTATTACTTCCGAAGATATTTGGGAAAAACCGAGGGAAAACCCGAATTTTCCCGATTTCGTTTTTATTTTTTTCTGACTCTATTTAAAAAGATATGGCAAAATAAATTTCAAATTCTCATTGCCACTTTTTCTGCTATACAAGCCGGGGTTCATAGATTTTCAATGCGATGTTTCGTTTCCAGTAACCATCATTAGGGTCATTTTTTTAAATAGTCGACAAATTTTGTGTTCTGCCTAAAACGAGGCCTAAAATATTCTAACTTTAATTCCAAATTCCACGACATATCGCTTCTTACATTTATCTGACGTTTCGGGCGAAAAAATCATCATCAATATTATTTGATGATATAATTAACCAACTCTGTATCTCCTGTAGTTTATGAGATCCCTATAGTGTGCATTCTTACGGGACACCGTGTATTTCCTCGAGTATTTTCTTTTAATAAAATTTAAATTTATGGTAGAAAAATTGCCACGCACACCTATGATATGCTGCTTAAAATTCTATAATTATTGGATTTATTTCCCCTTTCTCTTCAGACGTCTTAGTGATAGCATTGTGCTTCGGATTTTTATATCCTTTTTGCAGTCAGAGACCGCCTTACACATAACAGAGCATACAACTGAGATTTTGCGGCTAGTTTAGGTTTATACCTCGGTTTATACTAGATTGAAACATGATTTTGCCAGATTTGGCTTATCATATTGGATTACCAACAAAGATAGACTCCTCGCTAAAAAAATACTTGTGTAACCACCTTAAATATATGGACTGACACCACCTTAATACGGCTGCCGCTGAATCACCGTCTCTGGCTTTACATTGTTTTCAGTGGTTTTTGGGTCTTATGTAATATCTGCGTAGAGGAACAAAGAAAAATAATGTCATCCAAATAGTCTAATAAATGTGTTTCGACTATTTCCAGTATTTGCAGCGCGGTTTGCTGTGTTCGATAATTAAAAACCTAAACTAAC
The DNA here is from genome assembly GCA_963969555.1 of Polydrusus pterygomalis. Classification (NCBI taxonomy): domain Eukaryota; kingdom Metazoa; phylum Arthropoda; class Insecta; order Coleoptera; family Curculionidae; genus Polydrusus; species Polydrusus pterygomalis. Next base: position 19,243,675 of record OZ018383.1, read on the forward strand.
CTACTCGATTAATTTATTTATGGCAACTAAAATTAATTGTTTACACTCGAAAATATACTTACCTAAGTAGGTACATATAATAATCGATATAATAGGTAGTTTTTCGTTGGTGTTACACAGACAGGCCAGCACAAGAATGTCGCAATAATATAAACTTAGTGACAACCGTGGACACTCGCGTAAACATAACCTTTTATGCATCAACCGTCGAAAATCCTGCAGCGTTGTCAGATCTTCCAACGATTTTACGTCATTGCCAAATTGATTGTCGCACGTATTTTCTGTATTTTCTGAGGTATTTTCCTCGTATTTTCTGTATTTTCTTCGTATTTTCTGTATTTTCTTCGTATTTTCTGTATTTTCTTCGTATTTTCTGTATTTTCTGTATTTTCTTCGTATTTTCTGTATTTTCTTCGTATTTTCTGTATTTTCTTCGTATTTTCTGTATTTTTCTCGTATTTTCCTCGTATTTTCTGGAATGTGTACACCATTTTCTCTAGTGAATTACCCCTCGGTTTCTACACTCAAAACATGTCGATTTGAATTATTATGAATTATTCTAGCTTTGCCTAGTCATTCTAATAAAAATTTTGGAGAAAGACTTCGTGCTTTTCTTTTTTCTATATCATTTAACTCCACTTTGAGTATGGACTACTTCTTCAAAATATCTAATTTATATTTTTTAACATTACCATATTCTTCGGTAATTTGACAAATCTTTATTTAAAAAAAATCTCCTAAAAAAACAAGGCACCCGAACCAACAATCTCTCGAATCTTAAAATTATCAAACCCGATATGTTTGACCTATATTTTTTCGAAGCCCCGTTAGATCGGTCTTCCCCTTTTTATATAAAAACCCGGTACAATAGGCCACTACAGGTAGTCTTTGATTTTTTTGTACCTGCCGTATCTTTTTACCCTCTGTAAACCAGCTGTATAGGGGGTGGAACCAACGAGATTGCGTATATAGAGTAGACAACCACAGGTTAACAAGTATTTAAATAAAACCTAATATAATAGTAGTAAGTCGTAACATGTTTTATTTAGCAAAAAGCTACAATAAAATTAAATATTTTTTAATACATTTTTTTAACACATTTTTATAGATTTATTTTTAAATTTTAAAACGCAACCTTTAACAAAAACAGACAGAAAAGTTAAACATTTTGGAAATTTTATCAAATATTACGTAGCATTTTGTTTTTTAATTAAATGTAATTTTAAAGTTTTTTAAACAGTTTTAATGATTTTTGAGATTTAATAGAATTTTATATAGTATTATATTCTATCAAACCTTTATAGAAAAAGATTTATAAGCTGATGTTTTAGAAACTCTATCCACATACAAATTTTGAGTATAGTTCTTGTTTTATAATAATTATGATGGTCATAATAAAAAGAACAACATTTTTTTAAACAATCAGGTTTTATGTATAAAGATACATACTAAATAAAAAATTAAATCTCTGACATTCTACCAATTTAAATTTTTTTACATAAAATTTATTTTTGTATACTTATTTGTCACAATTTAAAATAATCCGCATTGCCTTATTTTGTAAAATTTGTGATTTATCAGATTTCCTCACTAGCACAATATAAAATGGAAGAAAAGAATAAAGAAAATGTGGTAATATAATAGTATTAAATACAGTTTTTTTAGAAAACAAACTTAAATTAGAACTGATTCTTTTAAAATAACCTACTTTTCCGGCAATCTTCGATATAATACTTTCAAAATAATTGAAAAATTTTAATTTTGAATCAATGATTATCCCTAAATATTTAAAACTGTTTACTAATTCCAATTTTTCACCATCAATTACAACATTTATATTATGACAATTTAAATTAGGTACTACCCATAACCATACATTTAGTTTTTGAAATATTTAATTTTAAAATATATAATTACAATTACATAACGATATAGGTAAAATGTCCAAAGGAACAGGGCTGAAGTAGGCGGAATATCAAACGCGATGCGTATAACAAACATCACTTTTGGACACGGAATCCAGTCGTTCGTTTAAAAAAGTTACCAAGATATTTTTATTAAAAGCATTCTCCAATTATATTGACTCGTTGGTATGGGGGTGGTCCGTGTATAAAATATTTAGCCCTTATAGCAATAAAGGCAGGTTATTAAGTAACTGTTTTTTGTGCCGTTTTTTTGCAAGGGTTCCGACAAACTGTAAAATGTGCGAATTGAGTGGTATTTCTTCGAAACATGAGTGTCTATTCTACCCTTGAAATTACCTGCTGTTGTTGCTTTTATGGGCCAAACATCGCTTCATTAACTGACGATTGATGTACCTAATTTTTTTGTTTTTTTTTCCGAGAGCCCGTCCATTTGCCGGATGCATTTCGGCCAAGATTGGCATTGTGCTTACCCTTGTTAGTCTTATACACTTACTTATTAATTCCAGTTCCACTATTCCATATTCCATTGCACCAGTTTATGTAGGTCAACTGGGGAGAGTCGGGAGAGTGTCGGTATATCCAGTACTTATTACAATTCTCCTACACCTACTAATTTCTAAAACAACTATCAATTACATACTTAGATTAAAAAAAAAATACAATAAATGTTCTTTGATAAGCTTAAAATTGCCATTAATTGTTTTAAATAATTTTTAAAAATATATTCGAATTACATATTAATTACCAAGGTTTAGCAATAAAGCCTAACCTTTAACTAAATCTTATCAAATTTAGTTTAAATATTAATACACTTTCGAGACAAAACAATAATATTGTAACTTTTAAATGCATGTTGCCTAAGCAACAGCAGCTATTAAAATCAATGCTCTGGTACCTATAGATGGCTCATGTCAATCATAAACGCCATAAATTTGTTTACAACATCCTTTGTAGGAGCGAGGCGGTGAAGAGCTGGGTGGGGCAGGGAGTAGCAATTACGGTGGATTTACCTTTGAATGTGACCCTATGTACTATAGTTTAAACATAACCAACAAATAACCCAACTTTCTATTTACTCACCCACAAAAAGTAATTGCGGAATTATTATTTTCCGAATTCTCGCATACTTGATGTTGGCCACTCTTCTTAATAATTAAGTAGTCTCCAAAAAATATTACAAAACACTAAAAACACAGAAATTATTACACAAAAGCGATAAACTGCAGAAAATTTCAGACCGCTGTCAAAGAAACACCTAAAGGAAAGAGGGATGTTCGATATACATCGACGCATTGAAAACAACGATATTTGCAATGCGATACATCGTTTTCAAGGGATGCATCGAGGCCACCTCATCAAAATTTTATTTGGCTTCTAGCCGCAACAGATTTTTTTTCTTTGTAGTAAGTAGTAACATGTTTTATTTAGCAAAAAGCTACAATTAACTATTTTTTAATACATTTTTTTAAACAAATTTTTATAGATTTATTTTTAAATTTTAAAACGCAATAACCTTCTTTTAACAAAAACAGACAGTAAAGTTAAACATTTTGCAAATTGTATCAAATATTACGTATCATTTTGTTTTTTAATTAAATGTAATTTTAAAGTTTTTTTAAACAGTTTTAATGATTTTTGAGATTTAATAGAATTTTCCAAATTATTATATTCTATCAAACCTTTATAAAAAATAGATTTATAAGCTAATGTTTTAGACACTCTATCCACCTAAAAATTTTGATTACTTCTTGTTTTATAATTATGATGGTCATACTTAATTAAAAGAACAAAAAAATTTTAAACAATCAGGCAATAAATTATTTTTAATTTTATGTATAAAAATACATACTAAATAAAAAATTAAATTTTGTCACATTCAACCAATCTAAATTTTAAAAAACATAAAATTAATTTTTGTATATTTGTCACAATTTAAAATAATCCGCATTGCCTTATTTTGTAAAATTTGCTATTTATCAAATATTTCCTCACTAGCACAATATAAAATGGAAGAACAATAAAGAAAATGTGGTAATATAATAGTATTAAATACAGTTTTTTTAGAAAACAAACTTAAATTAGAACTGATTCTTTTAAAATAATCCACTTTTTATGCAATCTTCGATATAATACTTTCAAAATAATTAAAAATTTTTTATTTTGAATCAATTATTATCCCTAAATATTTAAAACTAATTCCAATTTTTCACCATCAATTACAACATTTATATTTTGACAATTTAAATTATTACCCATAACCATACATTTATTAGTTTTTGAAATATTTAATTTTAATTTATTTACTTCTAGCCAATTTAATAATATATTTATCTCAAAATTTCGAGTATTTAGACCATCAAAAATATTTAAAACATTAATGTAAATTAAGGTGTCATCAGCAAACATTTGTAACTCACACATTTTTAAAACTAAAGGCACATCGTTGATGCATAAAATAAATAATATGCCTTACACGCCTGCGCATTACAACTTGTTTGCTAAAGGAAACAGCGGAGCCGGGGTCAAGGCTCGCTTGTACCTATATACTACGGGGACGTACGATAAGTACCGTTACGTGGAGTTTACTTGGCAGACGGTGGTTGCGATCATTCACCAAATAACCTTATGGAAAAGACGCCACTGTAATATTATGTTAGCTAGCAATAGACAATAGACATACGAATAAGAAGCTACAAGATAGCGAAGGCTTCATTTAAAGAACGTTTCGAACACATATTGCCTTATTAAAAGTACCTACCCATAAATTAATTTTAGGGGGGGTAATAAAACTAAAAAAATATTAACAAAAAAAAATATTAACAAAAAAAAATATTAACAAAAAAAAACGAAAAAATTTCACTTCCGCCCGCCATGGATACAAAATGGCTACCCAAAGGATTTGTTAAAGAAAGCGTAGGCAGAAGGGCCTTTCCCGAGACCCTTATTGTAGGTCATGGGCGAACGGAGAATGAGAGGAACGCGGATAATCAATATTTAGGCGGAAGTAACAGGCCGATGTGATCCGGCAATACGGAACCCGGAAAACCGCTGACGGATATTATAATTATTATAAAGTTTAATATTAATAGGCTCGTTACTGGAAGAAAAAGTTCCTAAAAAATGTTTTTTAATGAATAAGTCGACCTACGTACATACATACAATGTTTATTTCATAAATAAGCGAAACCCTTTTAAAGTCGGAGTTTTTTTATTTCGAAGTAAAAGTCCTATTATTACTGCCGTCTGCCAGAGTGGCTAATATCTTAATCATTATTACAAAACGGCGGATTATATGCGCAAAATATGCGCATATATATATATGCGCCTCTAAAATATGCAGTTACGTGCATTTTTTAACCAAATATGCATACTGTTATACAATATTTCCTAATTTATTATAGTAATATGAGGTAAAGAAACCCATTGGATTTTAAAAAATATGTCTATTTTTAAAAAAATGCAGAAAAAACAAACAAAAATAAAAGTAAACAGTTTTTTAACCTAAAATTGTATAAAAGGCATTTATTACCAAATATTTTTAAAAATTTTCAACTAAAAAAGATTGTCTTCTATTAGTAAAAAAAAATTTATACAAAGAGAAGCTTCTTTCAACATCTACTGATGTAGAAGATGTGAAGTATTTTTGAAAAGGTAGTTTGTGTCTGAAAGTAATACACCTTAATATTAAAACAAAAAAGAACACAGTGTCTTCAGTAAAGTGTTTTTTAAGTGGAAAATAAATTTTAGTTTAACAACGTAAAGTTTATCTATTTTCAACGATTTAATTTAAAACCCCTATATTATAATTTATTATTAAGCTATGTCATAATAACGTTAACGTGTATTACTTTTAACCACAAACTACGTTTTTAAAAATACTTATTTTATGAAGTTATCTTATACAGGGTCCAAAACAAATAAACTTTGCATCACATACGACCAAATTTTAATAGCCCAATTTTGATTTTGTAGTAAAACACACATTTAATGTGGCGCTTCTTTAAAGAAAATGTATCTGAAATAAAGCATTGTCAAAACTAAGAAGTTTTATGTAAGTTGCGTTGAGTCTTATTTTGCAAAAGTGGTGCAATTTACAAAATATAGGTAAAAAATGAAAATTATCTTATGCGGCTGAAATTTTGCATGTGGGCTAAAAACTGCATTTAAAAAAACTTTTTCCAATAACTTTTTTCGATATTTTCAAAAATAACCCCACTTTTAAATTATTTTTTTGAAAAAATTAAAATTTGACAGATAATGCGAATCACGTGACTACTATTTTTTTGCTTAATTTTCATCTCGATCGAAGCAGAGCTTGATGCCAAAGTCAAATTTCGAATAAAGCTATTAATAAAAAAAAATCCCATATGATGCGGACTTTACTGGCGACACTGTATAACCCATATGTAAATATAATTATTATGTCGCTCCTTAGATTGGAAAATCCCAGAAATAAGTACCGAAATGGACATTAAACCTTTAAGGTTTTAAATTTTTTGAAAGCCGAAATAATAAAAATATGCTCTTAAAATAATAATTTATGAAAAATATGCATTGTATTATAAAATTGACATACTAAGGCGTACCTATTGTAAAGTTACTGGACGATACCACAGAATATATAGCTATGCGTAGTTGTGCGTAGCTATATAGTCTGTGACGATACTTATTAATTTTCCCCGTTACAATAAGTTTTCATGAAAGTAAAACTACTCGAAATATTTTCCATTTAATCGGGGTCAATCAGGTAATTGGATACCGGCAAAAACGAAACCGAAAGAAATTTTTTCACCGATATATGGAATATACATAGATGAGAAAATTGCAGTTTTACTCGATCGAAGTAGGCCATAGAGAAATTGTGAAGAAAGTAAATGAAATCTACAATTTTACACACAAACACGGTATAACGGATTCGGCTATTTGATGCAACATGCATGCAGTTTTGTTTAGTTTGTATAAAACGCGGTCATTTTTATTTAGTTAGTTTTTAACAAAATCGTACAGAAACGGATCAGCTTTTTCTATAGAATATCGCCCACTTAATCAAGAATCGCTTGTACCCGTCGAATTTATGCGAAATGCATTTTTTTAGAAAAATGATATTTTACAGGATTGATCATAAAAATGTTACGTGTATGAATTTAATTGAATACTGTATATTTTTACATCCTACCATCAATTTTAGACATTTTTCATAAATCATGCTGTAAGTATGTTGGTATGCCCTATCTTCAACCGTTTACGAAATATTATCTTTTTAGACAAACGACAACGTATGAAAAGAAAATATTTTATAAGATGTTGAAAATATCCTCCACCAATTATTCTGCAGTAGATTAATCGCTCTAAAAAGTCCTGTTGTACGTTTTGTAATACTTGTGGAGAAACTTCTTGTCGAATGGAGTTCCTAAGCGTATCTATCGACTTGGCTTTAGATTTATGAGTTAACGTAGTCCCACAACGTCCAGTGGGATAAGATCGGGCGATCCTGGTGGCCAATCTATTGATTCCCGTCTATCTATTCACTGCCTCGGAAAAATTGTATTTTTCGGCAACCGTCCGGGAAGTACCCACTTCCCGGACGCTTTTCCTTTGAGAAAGTAGCATTTCTCCGGCCTAGTCCGGGAAGAGTCACATCAATATTAGCAATTGCTCGAATTTTAATATAAATATTAATATAAATAAGAATTAGAATATTTCTGTTATAGTACCTATCTTCTGTTCGAATTTCAAAATTTAATACAAATAAGAATTAAAATGTTCAAAATTTTGTTGTACAAAGAAATATAATAAAGAAATGTGTCTCATTGATTTGTTATTCTACACGGTTGCCGAAAAAATAGTGTACGCAACACGTCCGAAAACAGTTTTTTGGACTTGCAGACTTCCAGAATTTTGTCGACTCGTCCAAAACAACAGTATTTTCCGGACTTGTAACGTAAATTACTATTACCTAATTACTCCCTTACATGAGCAGTATAATGCAGGGGAGCACCATCCCGGTGAAACCAGAAGGTTAAACAGGATGGTAAGGTAAATCAGGATCATTACCATCTGGAAATAGAGTGGCAAGAGCTGGAACCAGGTCATTCCGAAGGAAATTTAGATATATTTCTCCGGTGAGGCTTTCATCAGAGAAAAATGGTCCGATTACCTTATTTTCAACAATGCCCGCCCAGGAATTCACCTTTTCTTTATACTGGGTGTGATTTTTCTATGAACCAGTGACGGTATTTCTGTGCCCTGCAGTCTCATCTGTAGTTTTGTCTATTAACACAAACTGAAAAACAACTTCTTAGGACAATTCGTGTGTGATTATGATGCGTATTTCACAAAAAAAAATTTTGACGATCCCATATTAACATAAATAATTATAACAAGTCGACTGAGGAGGTTTTTTTTTTAAAATTTACATACACTTTATACGACTCTATAAATATCTTTATCTTGTCTACAATAAAATCTAGCCAGACCTGATTTTAAAACCATTTTTACGATCAAAACATCGAACACCGAGACACATCTATAAATGTCATCGTTTAAAGTAGTTCCTTGTGATAGAGGTAGCCCGTAATAGGAATGGAACGTCTTATTCAAAACATATTTATATGTAAAGTTAACTTTTACTTGAAACAAAGCGTTTTGACAGGAGACAACGACAATTATTGACATAAACAGCTGATCTGGTTTCGTCGTTAAAGTTCCCAGATCAGCAGTGGGCCGTAGCAGGCTCACGCGTCAGGTTGTCAGATTATTTTTCGATTTTGGTGTTTTTTAAGTGTTTTTGTGGGTGTTTTTTGTGTAGTGTACGTTTTAAACATTTTACTTCTGGATTTTGTATATCTCAGAGACAGATTTTCTTGGTGTTTATTATTTAAGTTTATAGTAGTGAATACAAATACATTTTTGGTTAACTCATTTGTTATACAGGGTGTCCGGAAATGACGATGAAAAATTTTAAGGTATGATTGTACAGGGTGTCCCAAATTCGAGCCTCATCATGGGGATCTCGAAAACTATAAGAGATACAGCATCGGTCAAATTGTGGCAAAGTTGCGCAATTTCGTACTGAGCAATATCGAAAAAAAATATCTCGGGTATCTTTTTTAGTTTTTGAAATTTTTGCAAAAAACTAAAATTTTGAGTTTTGGTTTTTTTAAATTGCTCGACTTATTTTATCCGCTACAGAAAAACAAGCACAACATTGTTAAGGTAACTTTTTACGCTCCATATTGTGACATTTTTAGAATTTCGTTACAACGTTTCGTTTTTGTGGAACTATTATCAACTTTAATTTTTTAAATACGGACCTGCATTTTTTATTTTATTTTTTGATAGCCCTTTAAGCCCTGAATTCAACCATGTACCACACTTAATTATATTTAGACGTTTTGATGTAATTATTACATCTTCAGGAATGTGATAATTATTTTTAAATACGGCCCTGTTGTTAGTTAGTTAATCTTTTTACCACATACAACATGTAAATGGATCCAGAATTTTATACAAATAACTTACTATATTTATGTTTTTATATAAATTGTAACAAAGTAAAAATAAAACCAAACAAAACAAAGGTGGCTATGACAAGAACTTTTACTTGATTGTTTGGCTTAATTATCTTGACAACTGCAGTCACCATTTATACTGAATATTTCAGCAAAATTATGTTTTCTGCTTTAGAAAAGCGCGACATGTTACTAGTTTATTATTCTTTCAATAGGAATTCACAAATTTCTTGGGACCGTTATTTACAGGACTATCCTGAACGCTTGCAGCCTCATTATAGTTATTTTGCTACTAATTTAGCCCAGTATGGTAGTTTTAATAAACCAAGGGTCAAATATGGTACACGAATGGAGCCGGAAGAACAACAAAATATTTTAGATTCTGTAACCCACCAAAATTCCGCTAAACGATACTTCAATCTAACAACTAACACCAGGGCCGTATTTAAAAAGAATTATCACATTCCTGAAGATGTAATAATGACTTAAAAACGTCTAAATATAATTAAGTGTGGTACATGGTTGATTTCAGGGCTTAAAGGGCTATCAAAAAATAAAATAAAAAATGCAGGTCCGTATTTAAAAAATAAAGTTGATAATAGTTCCACAAAAACGAAACGTTGTAACGATATTATTATTTATAATATTCAGTATAAATGGTGACTGCAGTTGTCAAGATAATTAAGCCAAACAATCAAGTAAAAGTTCTTGTTATAGCCACCTTTGTGTTGTTTGGTTTTATTTTTACTTTGTTACAATTTATATAAAAACATAAATATAGTAAATTATTTGTATAAAATTCTGGATCCATTTACATGTTGTATGTGGTAAAAAGATTAAGTAACTAACAACAGGGCCGTATTTAAAAACAATTATCACATTCCTGAAGATGTAATAATGACATTAAAACGTCTAAATATAATTAAGTGTGGTACATGGTTGAATTCAGGGCTTAAAGGGCTATCAAAAAATAAAATAAAAAATGCAGGTCCGTATTTAAAAAACTTAAGTTGATAATAGTTCCACAAAAACGAAACGTTGCAACGAAATTCTAAAAATGTCACAATATGGAACGTAAAAAGTTGCCTTAAAAATGTTGTGCTTGTTTTTCTGTAGCGGATAAAATAAGTCGAGCAATTTAAAAAAACAAAAACTCAAAATTTTAGTTTTTTGCAAAAATTTCAAAAACTAAAAAAGATAGCTCAGATATTTTTTTGCGATATTGCTCAGTACGAAATTGCGCAACTTTGCCACAATTTGACCGATGCTGTATCTCTTATAGTTTCCGAGATCCCCATGATGAGGCTCGAATTTGGGACACCCTGTACATAAAAAGATATGAAAAAAAGTTCATATTAACATAGGTCCGGAAATGCTTCCAGAGGGAGCTACAGGCCCTTGAAGATGGTGTCATAAAAGTGGTTTTTATTTAATTTATTAGGATCCACTTACAATACAGGAATTAACTTCTACGTATAAGTTAGAGTGATTGGAGGTCACTTTTTGATAATAGCAGGCTACCCATAATTGCAACCAGTGGCGTGGGAGCAAAGGGGTGGTTAGTTATTTAGGGTTATATTTTTTCGCCGAGTGTATTTTCGCTATCTTTTAAATAAATTATGATTCTTTGAACATTTTTACGTAAAAAAGGTTCCCTTGGTATAAAGTCGTATAGTCGACCGTTTTCGAGATAAACGGACTTTAATGCTCAGATTTTTTTTTGAATAATAATGTTATTAATAAAACTACCAACAAATCAATAACAAAATAATAAACAACGCTGTCCCTTAATTTTTAAATCCTTTTCAATGTTATTATAAATTTTATATTAAGTGTTGAAAATGATTTCCGTTCATTTCAATGCATCCTCGAACTCGTTTTCTCATAGATCTTGTAACTTTTCTAAAAAGACCAGGTTTATTTCTTATAACTTTACAATAAGCAAACACCCGCTGCTCTAATTCTTCAACGCTGCGAACTGGTACTTCGTATACTAAGGATTTAAGGTAACTCCATCAAAAATAATCTAATGGATTTAGATCTGGAGAACGAGGTGGCCAAGCATTAGTATTCAAGTATCTTCTTATTTTTATTACATAACCTGTTTACTGTATTTACGCACTGCAGTCGTCCTTTTAAGTCCGTTTATCTCGAAAACGGTCGACTATACGACTTTATACAAATGGAACCTTTTTTTCGTAAAAATGTTCAAAGAATCATAATTTATTTAAAAGATTGCAATTATGGGTCACCTGATATTTTCAAAGAGTGACCTCCAATCACACAAGTAGATCCTAATAAATTAAATAAAAACCACTTTTATGACACCATCTTCAAGGGCCTATAGCTTCCTCTGGAAGCATTTCCGGACCTATGTTAATATGAACTTTTTTTCATATCTTTTTATGTAGAATCATACCTTAAAATTTTTCATTGTCATTTCCGGACACCCTGTATATCAAATCTATAAATCTTTATCGTTATATGCATGACGTCTCATAACTAAGGGGAAAATACAGCAACAGAAGATAGTAGACGAGAAAATATGTCATTTATGCTTAAGAACGCACAGTTAATTTTTAATAAAAAATATGTTTGGTTAAGAAAGTTGTTTATTTAAATGTTTCTTGCCATCTAGCATTTTAACGTAATTATCTTAAAAACTAATTAAAATATCGAAATCAATGAACTAGGTACAACTTTTTTACGTATAAAAGATCCCTCTTTCATAATTTGAGGTAAAGCGGTCATAAATTTGAGAGATAAAAAAATATGCGAGAACTTATCAAACTCATATTGTGTAGCTAACATTTTCTAGAAGCTATCTTAGAACTCATCATGGAATTTGGCCCTCAAATACATAATTATATAAGAAATTAATTTAAATGACATATTTTCAAGTCCATTATCTCCTGTTGCTGTATAACCCCTTAGTTACAGGATTTATTTTGGTAGGAAAAAAAATAATTCCCTGACCACACCCGTCTGTAAACGAGACGTAGAAAGAACGCCGAGTATATTTTTATTTTTCTTCAGCTCTCTTTCCTCTAAAAATATATTAAAAAGGCTATAAACGAAAATTTTACGATATCCTCAGCATCCCCTACAAAGAAAGCTTTGTTTTACGTACTTGGGGATTAAAATAAGCAGATTCCTACTGTTTAAGATCGCTCTCTGACATACGCCCCATGTGGTAATAGAAACTTAATATTCGTAGCGAGAAGTGCGTGAGGAAAAGGCCTGAACAAACCCTGTCCTATTAGTCAAAATAAGTTATTCACCTTATAGACCTTTTGTCTGTTCTACGACAAGCTGGCCCTTAAAGGGTTGAAAATACTTAAAACCCTTCTTTATAGGTCAAATCATTAGAAATATTTTTTACCTGCATCGAACAGGCAGCCGTATTTATTTCCTCCTTTTGATAATATATCCAATGTGATCTTGTTTTAGTAAATTATTGTATACAGGGTGTCACAAATTCGATGCTCCCCATTGAGATCTCGGAGACTACACAAGATACAGCAAGGGTTAAATTGGGGCAAAGCAAAGTTGGATCATTTTAAGCTTAAATTAATGCTGATGAGAAATCGAGAAAATTCAGATTGCTTCCGGAAATATCTGAAAAAAAAACGATCAAAAATTAATGTTTGTAGCCTTTTTTTATGTTTTCCAAGATTAAATTTCCAAATTTGACGTCTTGTAATTTTTTTTTGGGAATTTTAAATACCGTGCGAGCAAAAATTATTTGCATCAAAGAGGCCTTGGATTAAAAAACGTAGGGCTTGGTTTAGATCACAATGATATGGGAACGATATATCTAACCAAATCTAGGTTAAAATTTGTTCAAATTCATAATATTATGACATGATATGCCAAACCAATGAGTAGTAAAATAAGTAGACAAATACAAATTTATTTTTGTTGTTTACAAAACTAACAAAGTAAGAACATACAGAAAGAAAAAGAAAAATAATTACATAAGTTGCTGAAAGTGGCCACCGCCATGCTCCAAGCATAAATTCACACGTCTCTTCATATTTTCGAAAGTGTTGACCGGCATCTCTGGAGAAATGTTATATACCACATTCTTGGATAATCCTTTCTTGTAATTGTTCTAAATTTGCAACTGGTGTTTTAAAAATAGTGTTCTTTAAATGAGAAAAAACGAAGTAATCCATAACCGTTAAACAAGGTGATCTAGGTAGGAATTCAATGTCTGATCGTAAACTGATGATCCATCTGTCGTCGAAAAAATTGCGTAAGTAGGTAGTTAATAGTTTCGGCGGCATTATGGGCGGTTGCACCGTCCTGTTGAAAATATCCAAAACGTAGTTCGTCGTCAAGTAATTGCTCCACAAATGGATTCAAAATATTGTCTCTATACCGCTGTGCTGTAACTGTGTCATAGAAAAAAATAGGACCAACAATTTTCTTTAGCAAACAGCTAACCAGACAACAATTTTTTGAGGGTGCAATGTGGACTCTACAAAAAAATGGGGATTTTCACTACTCCACATGCGTGTATTCATAACCGGAGAGGTGGAACCAGGCTTCATCCGAAAAAAAAGTCAGGTCTAATGGTAAACCATTGAGAGTAATTCCTGCGTCTTTCAAAATCTGCGGCTTGTATTTCTTGGAATACTTGCACTTTATAAGGAAAAAAATTTAGCTACTTCCTAAGAGTAATCCTGCATGTTCCATAAGATCTTCCCACTTCTTGGGACAGGCGTCTTATACAATTTGTTGGCCTATTTTGCATTATTTCACGAACGTTTGCAACAAGTTCTTCTGTTCTTACAGATGGTCTTCCTGCTCCTTTTTTGTGTTGTATAGACCTGTTTCCCTAAACACAGCCACGGTTCTTTTCAGGCAAAGGTAAAAATCCCCAGCAATAAAAGTAACGTTAGAAAAATGTTCGTGAAAATCGTTCATGCACAAACCCGGATTCGAAAATACGCTTTAACCATGAATGATTTGTGCTGTTTCGTAAAGCCCATTGTGTGAATTGTTCAAGAAATTGGAAAAATTAGCGATGAATCAAATTACTTGTAACGACTGTCAAAGATGACGGAATAACTGATTGATTGTTAATTCAGGTAGTTACTGACACCCAACAGGTAGTAAGCTCTACGGCTAAGCATTACGTCCTTAGATGCAAGGCCCTCTTTGATGCAAATAATTTTTGCTCGCACGGCACCTTTTGAGGGACAAAATGATACAGTAACGAAGTATTGATGAAATAACGAAATGGCGAGACCGCCATTAGGCCTAATTAATAAAAAATAGATATTGGGTTAAAAAAATTCAAAACTAGAATCTTTAGCATCGAACAATCGTTACAATCTAGACTAGCTCCATTGATTTAAACTACTATGGCGATAAATTATAAATTTTTTTTCCTATTGAGTATGTCATAGCCTTAACCTAGTTAAAACGGTGCTTATTTACGAATGCAAGTGGTATAATTCCTTTAAAATGTTTACAAATGTAATAATGTTGCTAATGTAAGCAAAAATGTTGTAATTTATTGTCTCGTGTTTAGTTTTTTTAATTTTCCATGTAAGGTAGCTATTTTTAACCGACGCATTGTGAATCTATTGTAATATTCTTAAATTAATTCTATTTTAAAATGTTAAGGGCGTTTTTCAAGTCGGTTTTATTTGACTCCTTTAGCTTATTATTATTATTATTATTTGCTTGATGACTTGGGATTCTTTCTTCTTCGTTCGTTGCCAGGGCCATTCCCGAAGGGACCTACGGTTTCACGTGGGATCCGAACCACGATCTTCACTAATTAGAAGCGAAACCGGCCACCCGAGTTTCCAAGCGGCCACCCGAGGAGAGGCTTCCAAATATTGGGGATATCTCATTACTAAATAGGTACTTATATGGTTATTTTGATTTATAAAAGCTGCTTCTCTGAATTTTCGTTTTCTCCAGTGCTGTTCCGTGTCCAAAACCTTGGCTTCTGACCACTGTATATTATGTTGGTTGGTTCATACATGTTCCGCTATACCTGATCTCGAAGTTTCACCTCTTTGAGTATGTTTCAGATGGTCTTTATCTCGTACAGGAAGAGGTTTTTTTGTTTCTCCAATGTACGGTTCGCCAAACTCGCAAGGGATTTGATAGATGCAATTATTTTTGTTTTCATTACTTTTGTAAGAAAACTTGTAACCGTATTTCCGGATTTGAAGGCTGTTTTGATATTATAGTTTTTGGTTATCCTTCTAATCTGTTCAGAAATCCCCTTGACATAAGGTATTGTAAGAAATGCTTGGCTCCTCTTTCGTTTCAGTACTAGTTTTGACTTCGCGATTTTTAAGTTTTGAGATGGTATTAGTTACAAATGTTTCAGGCTCGGTTTCAGGGTAACCATTCTGTTTTAAATCGTTTTTGATATTTGAAATTTCAATATTAAGGTCTTTCGGATTGTTGCAAACGTTAGATGCTCCGTGATAAAGAGTTTGAATTATACCCTGTTTTATGGAGTTTCAATGATTCGATTCGTGATTAAGGTATTGCCCCGTGTGAGTGGGTTTCCTGTACACTGAAGTTTTTATGTTTTCAGTACATCGTTTGACGAGGCACCGAGAGAAGGTAGAGTAGAATGTTGTTCTGTTTCCATGGTAAATCTAATGGATTGTCTTATACCATTAATACGTTGGATAGTATTTAAGCCTTAGAATTATAATTTGGTTTACACTTGAAAACGGTTGGAGGTTGGAAAAACTCTTACCTTATTTTCGGTGTTCCATAAAATTGCAGGGTTTGTTCGGGTTTGTCCGCCGTCCATAAAAAATACGATCGAACAATATTTAAGACACAGTAATTGTTTTACCAATAGCCAGCGACGTTTCGTTGCAGGTCCATTAAAGAATACACAAAGGAAACGCAAATATGGCTTCTAATCGACTACTTCCTTAATACCGACGCATTAACGACTAACGATTTCCCAAACACATTGACTTCGAACATTTTTTTTGATATATGGGATCAATTTGTCCGAAAATGTCGAATAAATTACTTTTTATAAATAAATATTGCGTTTGCACGCATCTCGACTTCAATTGGCCACCATTTCACAATACAGTGTGACCAGTAAAGTCCGCATCATATAGATTTTTTTTTATTAATAACCTTATTCGAAATTTGACTTTGGCATCAAGTTCTGCTTCAAAATTAAAATTATCTTATGCAGCTGAAATTTTGCAGATGGACTAGAAACTGCATTAAAAAAAACTTTTTCTAATAACTTTTTTCGATATTTTCAGAAATAACCCCACTTTTGAATTATTTTTTGGAAAAAATTAAAATTTGACAGATAATGCGAATCACGTGACTACTGTTTTTCGCTTAATTTTCATCTCGATCAAAGCAGAACTTGATGCCAAAGTCAAATTTCGAATAAAGCTATTAATAAAAAAAAATCCATATGATGCGGACTTTACTGGTCGCGCTGTATAGTCCATGTACTATCCTGTCTGTATATCTTCGAATTATTTTACTTTACAATAATAAAATTCCTGCTAGGTCCTCGGGAATAGTGGTAATGAGCTTTCCAGTCCACTACACTGAGAAAAAAGCCTTCTATTCCTTATAAGAATTCACATACTCTTTATACAACTGTTTAATACTATATATATGTGACAGCAACGCGTTTTCCTACTGTAAGACAACGAAAATTGCTAGACCGTTGTGTAGTAATAATATCACGGTAATTTAGCCATTAGGAAATACGAGTTAATGCTACCATAGCCATGCATTATTGCTCTGAATATTCCCAGTAATTATCAAGTTCTATAGGGGTGTAATAAGGTTTTATATACTGTATTAGTTTCGACTGGCAGTTGTAATGAGATTAGATATTATTCGTAATAATATTTGCTTGCTACGGTTAATAAAGCATATACTTACCACTAAAAATCAGTACTGTAGTTCTCATAAATTTAAATAGCTTCTAGAGTAATATTGTTCTTGTCGATTAACATGTTGTTGCATATGATTATCTACTATGCAACATGGTTTACTGAGAAGAGTTAAAATCCTTCATAGATTATAAAGTGTAATACTAATGATGGGTTGTGCGAAATAAGAATATTCTATTGCTTTATCTGACATGGAAAGTTAAAAAAAATTAAATACAAAGTAGAACTAAATTAATTGAAATAGGTATTGGTACAATTTATAAAGTTCAAATTCAGAAGATCTCGAACAACGATGTGACCTGCGCAACAAATACGTTGAAACTAATACTACGGCACGCGGCGATTGCCGATCGGTACGAATCCTCACCAACGTCTTGTGGATTGTAGGTTCTAACAGATACAATTCGTTTTTGGGGACGCCGTTCTGCATTTTTAGTTGTAGGGAAAGCGCTTTACTGAGAACAAAATGCGTCGCATTGAGAATATACAATTTATTTCTTAAGAAAATTGCTGTATTAATAGTAGTTCATTATTCAACAAGACAGTGCTGCTAATGGAACTGATTACTACCAATAAAAACACTGTTCTAGCAAATCTGGAATTATACGAATTATAGGAAATAATGGTAAAACAACGTTATCTTATAAATACATAACAAACAAAAAAATGCTAACTAAATGAGTGACCCTACCTACAGGAATTATTAAAAAAGAAATTCCCACAATTTTCTACCCATGGTCGACTTCCCTTTTCTTATGGTCACACTCAGTTGGCACCACTTATTTAGATTAATGACATAGGTGCTCACTTGGCGATCCGGAAGTTGAAACAAACACTGGCGCAATCACGGTACGAAGTCTGTTTGTGTTTAAGGGTCCCAAACTGTTTATGTTGGTAATACTATTTTTTATCATAGTAGCCTCTGGACAACAAAAATTATTTTGCGAACTGTCATTTTTTGATTTATTGACCCATTTTCACCACGAGATTCTAAAGTTATTTTAGCGATATGAGATTTGAAATTGAACGGAATACGTTGTGTGATCCTTGTACATTCGGTACATATACAGAGCGTTCGGAAACTCGGGCGATTTTGCTACTTTTTTTCGTATTTCAAAAGACGTGATTTTACGTCACGGCATTGCAATTTAGTATAGGGAAGATGGAAAATTTAAATAAAGTTAAAATCGACATTGGAAGGTATTTTGGATAGGATTTGGCAGAAAATGATAGCTTGAAGCATCTACAAAATATTGATTTATAGATTTATGCAACCAACATACATGACTGTTATCCACACAGAATAAAAAGTAGATTATCAAGCTATTTTTCCTCTGCGAAAAATGGGGTTTCTCGTAAATCACAAAGGCCGCGCAAGTCAATGAAATAAAACATTTAAATGTTACCAACCTCAAATAAAGAATAAACGCGTATCGAAATAGCTTCATTACGATACGCAAATGTGTATCGTAATAGACTTGTTATGATACCAAATTAGAAAAAAATATTTATATATGTATTAGATTTATTCGTGTTGTGCTGTTCTTATTAATATTCTCGACAATTGGCCAACTACACATTGTGTCCACGGATAGAGTTTGGCAGAGACAAGACTTTTTTATTAGTAGGTATAGAAGAAAAAATCAGTCTTTATAAAAGCGCCTGCTTGTGCTGAAACTACAATTTCGAATATCAGATTTGCGATTTCTATACAGGATTCGTGAAAAATAACATTTTTACTTTTTAGGATTTTTTTCAATTCTAATTTTCAATTCCTTGATTTATTAAATGAATTTTGCTTGTGCTGAAACTACAATTTCAAATATCACATTTGCGATTACCATACAGAGTTCGTCACAAACAACATTTTTAGTTTGTTGGATTTCGTTTAAAATAAATTTACGCAAAAACAAACTATTGTTGCTTTCTTACTTCGAATATGATTCTATATCTGGCCGAGTAACGATTTTGTTGTAAGGAAACCAGAAGATATTATGTCGGATAGCTAAATAACTTGCACAAAGCAAATGGACAGCGCTATCAACCTGTAGCATCTCCAGGCAATTGTGGCCCCTACTTGACGGCAGGAGAGCCGCAGCGCTATTACAGCACAGTCGGAAGGACCTAAGAAACATCACTGCCGTAGTCACCGGACATTGCCTGTTCGGTAGACACGCTGAACGTATGCAAATTCCAACTAACGACTTCTGTAGAAGTTGCAGAGATGAAGAAGAGGAGGAAAGTATTCAACATTTCTTGTGTGAATGCCTTGATGGCCTCGCGAGAAGAAGATTCAATGCCTTGGGCGAACCATTCTTTAATGATCTGGAGGAAGTAAGCATCTTACAACTGGGTCGACTCACTAAGCCCATTCAAACCAGCAGTAGCTGGTTTGAATGGGCTGCTAAGATTCTTATACGGTCTACGTCGCGTTTACCATCAGGAAGCTGATGCGGATAGGTTCCGCGGAGCACGTGAGACTGTATGGACAATGCTAAAGCCAGAACTCTAACCTAAATAACCTCCTACTTACTAAATAAATCACGTCACAGTTTCGCAAGTTAGTTCGTCCAAATATGCCCTTTAATTAATGAAAATAAATTATCGTTCTAAAATTAACAAGTGAGACAATATTTGACAACCTTAAATTTTGTTTGCCATTTCTTATGTTGCACCGGCCGAAGCATTACTTTAATAACCAACCGTACATTTTAATATCGATCTCGTCCTTCGCCAGACAGGAAGTTACGTTATTTCTCAAGAATAAAACTTAATAAGGAGGCGGACAATTATTATTTTCGGGAAGTGGAAGTCGCTGATTTTCTTTGTCAGTGGGTTCTTAAAACGAGTCGTTTTAATTTAGACGTGACTGTCCCCCATTCTTTTGTGTTTTAACCGATATGGGAACTGTCTATTTTCAAACCATTGCTCCGAAAAAAAGATTGACTGTTGGTCTTCAAAATAAACAATGTCGTCTTCAAAATTAGGTCCGTCGTTGTGTCCACAGGGTGAGACTGATAACCCACCTTATAAAAAAATAGCCCTTTTGGGACGCAATAGAAGCTATTTCTGTTGAATAAATCAATATGCGAGTTAAATCCAACTCATCATCCGCAAGTATAACTTTATTGAGCTGGATTATCCGCCGAATAGTCCGGATTTAAAGAACAAAATTTAGCAAAAAAAAGTTTATCACAGCCATCACGAAAAGAACTATTGCTTCGTCTCCGCATATACATTCGTCTATTCTTTTCCCACGTGCTAAAAAAAATCTTGCGTCGTCCGTTGTATTTCGAAATCCCTCGAGGATCCGTATTCGTGATCTTTGAAGCGATTGCGCTTACACGGTTTTTGTAAGGAATAACGATGTATTGAGGATATCTTGTATGTTGCAATGGGGCAATGTGCATACAGTGTTGCCGTAATATTAAAGTCTAGATAGATAATGTGTTCAAAAGATGGCCGCTAATTATTGCAATTTGTATTTTTTTTTTCTTGTTGCCTAAACAATAATTAACATCATGAAAGGTTGCGTAAAAAAATTAAAAAATTAGGGAGATTTGCGCAATTTTCTATCAGTGTATTACGTTTTCGTTAACTTGCTATCGAATAATTATTTGTACCGTGCGAGAAAAAATTATTTGCATCAAAGAGGGCTTGGATTAAAACGTGGGGCTTGGTTTAGATCACAATGATATGGGGACGATATATCTAACCAAATCTAGATTAAAATTTTGTCAAATTCATTTATTATTAATGCATATACAGGGTGTTTTTTAATTGAGTGCCGATACTTAAGGTTGTGAATCCTTGGGTGATTTTAAGAAGTAAAGTTAATATTAACATATGTCCTAAAGCTCTTCATTTTTGAGCTACAGGATGTTAACATTTAAAAAAATATAACTTTTTTGTCATAATTATTATATCACTCTCAGATATTTTTATGAAATTTTGTACACACCTTTTAATCATTAAAGAGCATGTTTTCACTTAAAAGATTTTTTTAAATTTTTACCAGTGACGTCCACGGGGTTTGAACTGAATATTTTTAAAGAAAAAAATTAATTGCGATTTTTAAAATAAAATTTTTAAACATTTTTTTGGTTTTTATTTTGGGTGCATCGTACGAAAGTAAGTCTATGGACCAAATTTGCTCCAAAATAAATTAGGATTTTAAATATAAGTTTTGTTTTTAGAAAAATCAGTGGCGTCCCATTTCATTCTTTAAAAATATTCAGTTCAAACCCCGTACGGACGTCACTGGTAAAAATTTTTAAAAATCTTTTAAGTCAAAAAATGCTCCTTAATGATTAAAAGGTGTGTACAAAATTCCATAAAAATATCTGAGAGTGATATAATAATTATGATAAAAAAGTTATATTTTTTTTTTAAATGTTAACATCCTGTACCTCAAAAATGAAGAGCTTTAGGACATATGTTAATATTAACTTTACTTCTTAAAATCACCCAAGGATTCATAACCTTAAGTATCGGCACTCAATTCAAAAACACCCTGTATATGCAAAAAATTCATATATGCAAAAACATGCATATATTCCGCCCTTTACTGATAAACAATATATAAAATGTCAACCACACAGATTTACATCGACGAAAATGGAAAAGTGATAATCATATTCACAAAAATTGTGAAAAAAACACGTTCAAAATCTGTTTAATTAAATAGTTGTTTATAAAACCATAACCTCGCGTTTGGAAAAGATAATAAATAGCTAACAATAAGAAAAATATGAAATTCGAACTTCCCAGATTTCCAAGGTAATAAAGAAATTACAATCATAAGAACAAAGATTATGGAAAAAGGTAGGTTCAAATTTATATAGATAATATAAAAAATAATAAACGAATAAACAATAATTAAAGGAGGGTGTGGGGAGGAGAAGGGGGAGGGGGTAAAAACTTTAAAATATAATTATTAAATTTTTTACACTTTTGAGCAATCCAATTTGATCGAGCACAATAAATTGTGCAAATCAATGCAAAGTTGCAATGTGGGTCAAGGGAATAAAGTAAGTGTTTCCGGACTTAAATTCACTTTTGGTTTCGTCATAATAATTAGGTACGGGGATACACCTACGAACTTTCTGTGCATGTTAATCAATTACTTCGCGCAATGCAATATTTTATTATTTTTAACTTAACACCCTGTGTGTTAATAATCAATTTTCGAAAAAATGTTATGGGAAAAGATAGCATTTATTTTCGGTCTAGAATTATCCCCTAAATTTTTTGCTCATCATTTCCGGACCATAAAAACATGAAAAAGTTCATATCAATGAATGTGTGACGTTGGCGATCCATCTTGTGTGGATGTTTGACACAATTATAATACTATTTTTGCTAAATAGCGTTTACATTGTCACTGAACACTAACAAGTTGGCAACGTGCTTCGAATCAAAACACAAATAAACCATAAAACACAGCGATGACCTCCAATAACTCTAAAAAGTGGCGATTATCTACAAAATATCTGATTCACGCATCAAAGATGCAATAACTTCGGCGAATTGGGTCGCAAATTGTGCAAAATAAACGCATTTAAGCAAATTAAAATAAATAATCCGCCATTTTCACGTCTTTTATTGCGTACGCGACCCAATTTCGCTGACAGTACGCGAATTATTTTCGGAGGAAATTTAATCGAAATTTATATTTCAAAAGAACGTTGATCATAACATTTTTAGCAGCTAAGTAACCCAAAAATTTGCTATTTTAGTAACGAGGATTTAAAATTGAAAAATTTTTAGGTTATTTTTTCACATCAATAGACGAGGGTCCATTAAAACTTGTCCTCGGCGCACTTGCGCCCTCTTATGGTGCAACAATGTTATTCGATTTAAAAAAAAAATCGTGTGGCCTTATAGCCAATAGCCTCTTTCGATTGGTCATCGTCTCGTCTGCTACATGTCGTCTCCTGACGTGCTGGTTCAAGTTTTTCAATAAACAAGTCAGAGCTGGTCAAGTCCGGTTTATATGGCGAGTGGCCACGTTTAAGAAGTTACACTTGCGGAAGATGGGTTTGTTTCAAGCACGTAGCCAGGAAATGTATTCGGGGGGGTCCGGCAGTGGCGTATTTCAGATTTTGATGAGGGTGGTCTCTTTTTCTTTCTTTCTTAAAAAATGCGCCGCAGGCAAAACATTTTTAGGTGCCACGCCCTTTTTTTGACTCTCGAAACTTGGAAATTCTTAGTTTCGGTATCCTAACCCGAAAAAACGTAAATTTTTATTTTAAAAATTATTTTCTTTTTTATTTATTTAGTTATATATCGTGGGCGTACAAGGAAAATCGACTAAGTCCACTTTTGTTATAATCGCGAAAATTGAAACCATTAAGTCCGTATAGTTACTATACTTCGTATAGAAAAACCATATAAGTCCAAACGCGCATATTAAGGGGTCTGTAACTATCTGTATTTTGACTAAGTCCATATTTCTGTAATAGTCAACATGAAGAATCCACTAAGTACATGCTATGTTAATGTACTTAGTACAAACTATTGACTGCTGAGAGACAGTGAAGTAGATGACTCAGAAGACTCCTTCGATGACGAACCTTTCTTTAATTTATCAAACAAAAAGGCAAATCTGTAACAGGTTAAATTACTTTAAGTCCAAATTTAGATTGAAAACTAACAGGAAAAATACTTTAAGTCCAAATATTTATAAAAAAATATAAATAAAATCGTTCAAGTAAATATTTTTTTATTTATTCATCAATAATTACTTTCAATTACATAAGAAATCTATATTAATGTAATATAAAATATTTAAAATAAAAAATCGATTTTATGCATTCAGGTTAGTTTTAAAATACGTTTTTCTCAAAACTATAAATTATGGACTTAGCTGATTTTCCTTGTACGCCCACGATACAATATTATGTGTTATTTTCCTATTTTGCTGAAAAAAAATATATTTTCTAAGAATTTCGGGGGGGGGGGTCCGGACCCCCTGGACCCCTCCCCTGGCTACGTGCTTGGTTTGTTTGTTTGTCATCAGAACTTGCAAGTTTAAATATACCTAGAGGGGAGCCGCGTATAATTAAAAGTAATATTGTTTCCAATATAAATTTTAAAACCCCTTTAGAGACCGATTTTCACAAAAATAAATAATACCTTTTTCATAATTTGTGTTGTAAAGTATTTCTGCTAAATTGGCCTTTTCACTATAATCGAATTCATCATTTTAACATCCTGAATTAGAACCTATTAAAAATACATCCCAATAATAAAAATCTTCCTAGAGGGTCACAGAAACAATTAAAAAGACGCGCGAAAGCAGAAAGTTTGAAATTATCAGAACAAAACCTTATTACGTCATTACATTATTCGTGCAATTATTTTATTTGTCAGCCTCGACGGATTATATTGCTATCTTTGTTTTGATGTACTAAATAGACAATAACAGCTTAAAAATAGAAAACAACTCGCCCGATATTCAGATAGACGCGGCGTTCGACCTTCAGCTGAATACCTGGGACACATAGGTCGAGGCAGATGTGACGTCAGTGAGTTTATTTCCGTGTTTTTATTAAAGAGCGTATCTTGTTTATTTATTTTATCAGGAAATAATTCGAAATTTTAAAAAGTGAAACCGTAGAAAATGTTGTTTTTTCTATGCGATAGGGTAAAAATCAAAATTTAGTGAGAAAGCCCATAAGGACCAAACATAGTTTATCCGATATAAATTGGTATACCCCTTTTTCCACCCCCAGGGGTAAAATTTTCGTAAATGACACGTTTATTTGTTCCAAGCAAAGAATTTGTTTTACAATTTTTTTTGTCGGTTGCGTTATAAACTTATCCCCTCCATTTCTACTCCCTAGGAGGCAAAATTTCCAGAAACATCAAGACACGTACTTACTTATTTTAACAGAGTACCTAAGCATTGTACCAATTTTCAACAACATATACCTAGCTTAAAATTAGAGACAGTTAAAGGAACCCGTCATTTTATAACACACTGTTCAAGATATTTATAAATATTTTGAAATGAACGTTTTCAAAACAATAAAAATAAAAATAAATGCCGAATATTTTAAACCAGAAAAATTAACCTTAAAATTAACATTATATCTACGGTTTTTAAACGTGAAAGTCAGATTATCTAGGAAGCGGACATACTTATTCTTTACTTCAAAATCCATTAGAACATTGCTGGTAACTATTTATTATCTTCTTTATCAGCGTTAAAAGTTTAAAATGTTTATAGTGGACTTTAAACACCATTTCCTCAGTGATATTTAGTTAATTGCTTATATTATACTAATCAAAATTTAAACGTGTTGCAATTTAATTAAGGTTACAAATTGCCTAAACATTTAAATAAATCTAGAGATTTTTTTATATACAAGGTGGTATGAAAATAACGATGATGTCGACAGAGCAAGATAGACATCTCGTTCTCTTCATCATAACAATAACACCATATAAAAACGTTTATAAATGGTTTAAAAATTATTTAAGTAACAGGTCACAAAAACTAAAATATCAAAAACATATTCAAATAAAAAAATAAATAATATAGGAGTTCCTCAAGGAAGTATACTAGGTCCAATATTATTTATTATGCCTTTAGTTTTAAAAATGTGTAAGTTACAAAAAATGTTTGCTGATGACACCTTCATTTACATTAATGTTTTAAATATTTTTTGTTCTTTTAATCATGACCATCATAATTATAAAACAAGAACTAATCAACATTTTTTTGTGGTTAGAGCGTCTTAAACATTAGCTGATAAGTATATTTTTCATAAAGGTTTCATGGAATATAATAATTTGGAAAATTCTATTAAATCTCAAATATCATTAAAACTATTTAAAAAAATAAACTTTAAAATTACATTTATTTAAAAAACAAACTAATACGTAATATTTGATATAATTTGTAAAATGTTTAATTTTTCTGCCAGTTTTTGTTAAAAGAAGGTTCCGTTTTAAAATAAAAAATAAATCTATAAAAATGTTGAAAAAAAATGTATTAAAAAATATTTAATTGTAATTTTTGCTAAATAAAACATGTTACTTCTACTACTACTAAAATATACACCAATTTTTACTCTTGAATAATGCGCCAAAAACTCACACCTTTTAAGTTTTATTTGAGCCTAAATTGAATCAATTTGTAACTATTAGGATTTTACCAGTTCTATGGCCGCGCATAATGTCGTCTTTATTGTCGTTGGACGAAGTCGTCTAAAAAAAACGAGCAATGAAAACGCATTCCTTGCGTTTCGTTCACATTTCATCAGTCTCAATACTTTTTGTTTTCGTACTATCAATTATTTTTTTTGTTTTAGCCTTAAATTGTGGTCAAGTTAAAACGAACACTCGGTAATAAAAATTGGGACGCACGCGTCAAATATTAATTTAATTGCATACAAAAACGCACACGCGCCTCGATCTCCTAAATCACGTGACCTGTAAAATAAAAAAATAATATTACGTATGTATGTAGTCCAACGATCATCGAGATTTAGAGAGTGCATTCTTCATATTTTAAGTTGATAATAAAAAGTGGTACAAATAAGTCCTATGCCTGTCCGGAATAGAAAACCGATTTGGGATGAGGTTGGAAGATCCAATTTTCCCAATATAGGTATTGATAACGCTACCAAAAATATAAAATACAGGGTCACCAGTAAAGTCCGCATCATATGGGATTTTTTTTAATTATTAGCTTTATTCGAAATTTGACTTTGGCATCAAGTTCTGCTTCGATCGAGATAAAAATTAAGCAAAAAAAAGGCAGTCACGTGATTCGCATTATCTGTCAAATTTTAATTTTTTCAAAAAAATAATTCAAAAGTGGGGTTATTTCTGAAAATATCGAAAAAATTTATTAGAAACAGTTTTTTTTAATGCAGTTTCTAGCCACATGCAAAATATCAGCTGCATAAGATAATTTTGATTTTTTACCAATATTTTGTAAATTGCGCCACTTTTGCAAAATAAGATTCAACGCAACCTACATAAAACTTCTTAGTTTTGACAATGCTTTATTTCAGATACATTTTATTTAAAGAAGCGCCATATTAAATGTGTTTTTTTCTACAAAATCAAAAATGGGCTATTAAAATTTGGTCGCATGTGATGCAAAGTTTATTTGTTTTTGACCCTGTATAAGGTAACTTCATAAAATAAGTATTTTTGAAAACGTAGTTTGTGTCTGAAAGTAACAAACGTTAATATTAAGACAAAAAAGGACACAGTGTCATCAGTAAAGTGTTTATTAAGTAGAAAATAAATTTTAGTGGTGGGTAAAATACCAAATTATCTTATGCAGCTGGAATTTTGCATGTGGGCTAGAAACTGCATTTAAAAAACTTTTTCAAATAACTTTTTTCGATATTTTCAGAAATAACCTCACTTTTGAATTATTTTTTGAAAAAAATTAATATTTGACAGATAATGCGAATCACGTGACTAGTATTTTTTTGCTTAATTTTTATCTTGATTGAAGCAGAACTTGATGCCAAAGTCAAATTTCGAATAAAGCTATTAATAAAAAAAATCCCATATGATGCGGACTTTATTCACTATCACACACACTGTATGTTTCTCAATTAAGGTATATTTTATAACGTACCATTCGTGCTGCGTCTGCCTCTTCTAAAGGCACACCTCGTTGAAAGATAGTGAGTCTACAACAAAATTGTTACGTAACAGCCATAAACGAGCTATAGTATAATAATATTTGTTTTCAACTGTGCGGCCTTAACCCAGATCGGAACCGGCAACCTGAAGTAGGACTGACTTTCGTAATTCCGACGGCAGTCTGTGAAATATCAACTTCCTTTTAGAGGAAATGATTTGTTGTTGAATTATTTCATCTCCAAATTGCAATTTTTAAATTTTTATTTAAAGAAATATAGATTCATCGAATCAAAGCTCATCTATCAGGTACCGTGCGAGCAAAAATTATTTGCATCAAAAAGGGGCTTGCATTTAAGGACGTAATGCTTAGCCATAGAGCTTAATACCTGTTGGGTGTCAGTAACTACTTGAATTAACAATCAATCAGTTATTCCGTCATCTTTGACAGTCGTTACAAGTAATTTGATTCATCAATAGTTTATATGATTTTATGATATAAGACGCCGCGCTGGTCCCAAGAAGTGGGAAGATCTTATGGAACATGCAGGAATATCCTTAAGAAACAGCTTACTTTGTTAATTTTGTAAACAACAAAAATAAATTTGTATTTGTCTACTTATTTTATTACTCATTAGCTTGGCATATCAGGTCACAATATGAATTTGACAAAATTTTAACCTTGATTTGGTTAGATATATCGTCCCCATATCATTGTGATCTAAACCAAGCCCTACGTTTTTTAATCCAAGCCCTCTTTGATGCAAATAATTTTTGCTCGCACGATACAATTTAAGTCAGTTTAAAGACATTGACGTAGCTTACAGATTGCGGCGTTATTGACTGCTTTGCTCGACAAGCGGCTCGTGTCGCCCACAACAAGCAACCTTAATAATACATCCTAACTTTTTTCTCGCTTCGTCTCGTTTTCTCGAGTCAGATCGACTTCATAACTTAAAAAACGTGAAGGTTTAGTATTTTCTGAAATTTTGCCAAAATCAATTAAAATCCATTTCAGTTCGAGACTATTTAAAATACGAGCCTGAAAGCTGCCTCGAAATGCGTCATGAATTTTCGGAATTTCTACCAACTGAAAGGAAGCTTGCGTATAGCCGCGGATTTCCTGAATTACTCGTAAGGTTTGAACAAATTTATGCGTTTTTAATCATTACGCAAAGATATTTCGTTATATAGACAGGAAATCCATAGGTTCATGGTAGGAAAAACATAGATGCAATCGATACGATTTTATTTACTATTATTAACTACCGCATTTGAATTTAGAATATTACAAATAAAAGAAACATTGCGAAATCAATAAAGAGCATAGCTACTTACCTTTAATTAATTAAATTACCTATAAACTTACCTATACTAACTCAAAACCCAATATTATAGGCAGTGACGTATTATTCGAAACCATGGAAACTAATGCAAACCGCCAATGACCATACAGTATTTTGGTCGTTTCCATGGTTATGAGAGCTACGTCACTGCCTATATTTTTGGTAATAGACTATAGGTAATTACTTTTTTTATACAGGGTTAGTTGAATTAACCGGAACGACTAATTTTCTTCAAAACTACCAAGGTTAAATAAATGAATTTTGGTACAGGTGGATAACTTAAAAAATTGAATTGAAAATTGACAATTGCGACGTTGAACATTTTTTAGTTTTTTCTGTAACTCAACGAATGTTTTTTTTTTCAAATGTAACACTACTCTTTTTTTTATTGAATTCGATTCCTCCCATCAACATTACCATTTCCTGATAGTATCAAATTTTTATCTTAAATAGTTCTATGGGAAAAAAAGTTAATTATTTACAAATCTAACTCTAAAATAAAAATAAAATCCAATCTATTTCCATTTAAAAACGTTTCAAATAATGTAAAAAGGAAGGTTGATAGACACGATGTACCTAATAGTATCGATAACGATAATAGCAACAAACAACTACTAACAATAACATAGCTAGTAAAAATTACTTACATATTATAGTACACTACATTAATTTGATTATGAAATCGATACTATTAGGTACATTGTGTCTATCAACCTTCCTTTTTACATAATTTGAAACGTTTTTAAATGGAAATAGATTGGATTTTTTTTTATTTTAGAGTTAGAGTTGTAACTAATTAACTTTTTTTTCCATAGAACTATTTGAGATTAAAATTTGATACTATTAGGAAATGGTAATGTTGATGGGAGGAATCGAATTCAAGAAAAAAAAGAATAGTGTTACATTTGAAAAAAAAACATTCCTTGAGTTACAGAAAAAACTAAAAATTTGGCAACGACGCAATTGTCAATTTTCAATTCAATTTTTTAAGTTATCCACCTGTACCAAAATTCATTGATTTAGCCTGGGTAGTTTTGAAGAAAATTAGGTTCCGGTTCTTTTAACTAACCCTGTATATAATATAAGTATAGAGAAAAGTGTCTTTTAAACTTTTTGAAGCAATAATTTGCCCGAAAAACAGGCGTACCTAATATAGATTGCAGTCGAGATTGCAGTTAGGAAACATTTTCTTCTGTCGATATTGATAGTTACTGAGACAACTCACTTTTTCAGTTTCCCCGTATATTCTACAAAAATCACTAAAATAAAATGCCTGGAAATTCCACCGCACATGCCGGTGATATATCGAAACAGATTGTACCCACATCGCGCATACCTTCTTGTCTATCAAAACACCTAAATTTCCAAAGTTAACATTTACGTCGGTACCAGTTTGACTAATTACGTCTAATAAGTCTTTGTTTCGCTTTTATTATCACGAATTTATCAAATTTCGAAACGTTTTTTATTGTAATATGTCGGACCGATCCCTCTAGCCCACATCCATATATGTGGCCCGGCAAAAAAAGTATTGTTCTTAATATTATGTTGCAAAATATTCCGCAAACAATATACGAAAATTTAAATACAAGCAAGCCGCATTTGCTAAATCACACAAGTGAAAGTTTTTTCTGTATTGAAAAGATGTTTAAATGGGTTTAATCATTTGGGCGTATGGAAATTTTAAATGCTTTTATTGTTATAATTTTAAGGATGGGTTTTTTCAACGGCGCGCGGCGATCAAGCTAAGATAGACGACTTATTTCGTGCGTAAACGTATATACTTTTGTGACGACCCAATATCTCACTGTTTATAGAGGACATTCTATCATATGTCCATGAACGCGTACTCACCACTCCCCACCGGGTAATTACGGATTCTGGAGGTAAACTAACTCCTGTTAATCTCTCCTTATACTTCCACTGTTAGAGGTGCTTTTAGAAGCACTTTTTTTACATTTGAAATTAATTTATTTACAAAAGTTATATTTACCAGAAGTATGTATTCCAAATCGATACAAATACAGTTTGTTAAGCAGGTAATAATAACGCATTATTAAGTAACAATAAACAACCCCTAAGAATATACCTGGAAACCCCCCAATAAATAACTTGTGTATAACCAAAATGTAAATATAATTATTATAATCTTCAGATTGGAAAAGCCCTGCTCTTAAAATAATAATTTATGAAAAATATGTATTTTATTATAAAATTAACAAAATATGCAAAAAATGCATATATTATATGCATTTGCATATATTCCGCCCTTTATAAATAAATATTGAAGTGATCTATTAATTAGTTCAGTAACGTCGAAATTTACAATTTACAAATCAACTATAACTAATTAACTACCTCCAGGTTTGTTGATAATTATATAAAATTTTTACTTCGTTGTGGTTGCCAAATAATGATTGTGTTACCACAGTACCCTGTGTCGTTAGGTAATATTATGTGATATTTCAATATGTCAAATCGTATACTGATCGTGATTCGAGATTAATTTTTAATAATAATTAGTGAAGAAATTCATGATTGCCTTAATTATATTTTAATAGATATTTGATTTCTAGAGACATGAATGTTTTTTTTAATTTGAAATTAAATTTTTTTTTTGGAAGCCATATTGCGCCTTTTAGATTAAGAGCAAACACTAGTGACGCCTTCGCCATTTTGTTTTTTGACCAATATAAATTATAATAATAAAATAAGCTAAAACAAATTATGTAATAAATAAATAAAACGAAATTTTGTTGAATTTTCCCATATTACTTTTTCTGCTTTTACTAATTTGTAAATCCAAACTTTTTTTAACGTATAATTGTAGGGAATTGTAGTCCCAAGATGGGTACTTGGCCGATTTTTGGATAAAACGAAAGCGTAAGGAAATATTGATTAAAAAACGAAATGGCGAATGCACTACTAGTATTTGCTCTTAATAAATTAAAGATTTGTGGCAAGATACAGTAGGTACACTAAATAAGACGTTGTAATCATAGATAAGACCTTTAGATAAGCAAACAATAATCACGAAAGTGACAAATTTATGGCCTCGCGCATGTAAACAAAGCTACACACTATTAGACATGCGCACTGCAACATTATTATTTGGCAAATGGGAAAATAGACAGGTCCGGGCTTTAAAATTTTTTACGTGTAAACTGCTAAAATTGGTCCCAAACTTACCAAAAATTGGAATTTCTTCTCAATTTTTGATCCAGTTGGGAAATACGGTAGTGATTTATGGCATTTTTAGTCAATTAAACTAAAACTTATAATATCGAATATAAAAAACAAACAAAACCAACAAAATAACCAATCTTCGTTGTTATCGCGTACCTAACCTCAAGTCATGCTGCTGGGAGGAAAGGCCTCTGACCGTTGAGCCGTGCGCCCGGACGTATTTTTTCACCCATAAAACGCAACTTTTGTTTGCGCAGCAGATAAGCTGTACGGACCTAAAGGTAAATGTCTATGGTTGTAAAACGGTCTCCTTAAAACTTAATTTTTTTATAATCTTGTAAGTGCTTCAAAACAATTATTAGAGAAGTTTTTAAAATTTAGCATGCTCAGCCATTATTTTCTAGATATAGATTGTTATTTCTTATACTGTTTCATTTTTCTTTGTTGTTTACTCGACACTATTATACTATTATTTGTTTCGTTCATTACCCTGTGTTTTCCTACTCTAGACGTATATTTTTTTGTATATTTTTATTTTCTTTTTGTTATAATAAATTTCGTCTGGTCTGTGATCCCAAACAATGCATGCATAAAACACAAAGAAGGTTAAAGCCCTTCCAGTTCATACTTTATTTCGTTTTTTACATTTTGTCACATTTTTATAGATAAAATTTCCAACACGAAATATTATTTGATAAAGTTTTTCTCCACTGAGTTCGCACTCATAGAGTCAGTATATTAAAATGGGAGTTAAGGATGAAAGTACATATTTCTTACTGTTGTGGTCACAATCTATCAATGCAGGCTTGAAATCCCGGAACTATGTTGGATCCCGAGATTTTCGGTATCAAAGAGGCAAAATCACGGGATTGATTGATTATGCAGATGACACCTAAAAGTATAAAACGTAAAAATAATTTTAATTCTTTTACATATTACACTTTCAATATACATATTGTACTGTCATACAATGACAGATGCCAATATAAATGTAAAAAAGAAACAAACGCTTATTACAGGAAATCCACGACGGCGTGATCGGCCGGGATGTCGCTATACGTGGTTGGTGTTTCTTCCAGAATTGCCATAGCACGCGTTTAACATTATTTTTAGGAAAAATACCGCCATGGTTCTTGATGATTTAATTTAATTTGATGTTTTTGTATGTAACATTATTTATGATTCACTTTTCCGGAATTTTTCGGGACAAATACAAAGAAAATAATATATAAATCGGTAAAAATGTCCCTTGCAATCTCTGCAAACCTAACCTCGAAATTTGATATCAAAAGAGAACGATACATAAAGTAAAACAAAATTTAGATCAAGTCGTCTGCACGAGACTCCCTAGCTGGGAATAATGCTAAAAAGCTCGATGCCCATATCGTTCCATGTTCCAGACATTAAACAACGTCGCATGCAAAACCGAGGAAAATGGCGTCGCTGACCTAAAAGGTCTTGTCTAGTCGAATTGATTTTCCAGAGTGAAGAAACATTGAAAGGGAAAGTGCAGAATGTCATGTCGTTTCGGATTGTTTTATTTTCACAATAGTCTGCACGTTAATTGGCTAACAAATAGAAAAGTGTAGAAAATTTATTTAAAACGTTTTTTATTAAACTAAATTTTATTTAGGAAATATACCTTTAATATGTGTACTAGACATCTATACAGGGTGTCCGGAGATGATGAGCAAAAAATTTAGGGGATAATTCTAGACCGAAAATAAATGCTATATCTCTTCCTATAACATTTTTTCGAAAATTGAGTATTAACTGAGTTCCAGGGTGTTAAAGTTAAATTTTTTTTGCAGTTTTTTTTGCAACACGTTTTGCCAGGCTCAAAATATTTTAGCGAAAACTCGTATGTGGGGCTTTTTCGGGATGAGGAATACAAATTTGCTCACCGTTTTTTCGCATTTTGTAGAGGGCGCCACATAGGAATCTATACTTTAATTTGATTGGTCCCAACTTTTTTGTCCTACACTGTATGCGCATTTTGACTGAATATTTTTATTCTCCCAACCTTTTGACAAAAAAAAGGTTACTTTTGTTTCGATAAATCTAACCGTTTTCGAGAAAAACGCTAAAATAACATTGCTTGCATGTGATGAATACCAAATAATTTTAATTTATTTTTAACCTTTTAAACATAGCATAGTAAAGGAAGGAATATTCCATGGAGTTCGTCGGAATTTTTTAAGAATAATTAATTTATGCATTGAAAAGGAAGGACGTCACTTTGAACCTTTGATTTGAATGATTGAACGTATGTGCTGCTTTGGGGAGGAGGGGGGGAA
Organism: Polydrusus pterygomalis; assembly: GCA_963969555.1. Classification (NCBI taxonomy): domain Eukaryota; kingdom Metazoa; phylum Arthropoda; class Insecta; order Coleoptera; family Curculionidae; genus Polydrusus; species Polydrusus pterygomalis. The sequence goes on from OZ018383.1 coordinate 19,278,482, forward strand.
TGCAGCGAGAGCGGTATGCGTATATTATATAATATATAGCCTTTACGATATCATGCATACACTCTATTATATGGTACATCCTCTATAAGCACATTCAAATATTTCTTTTTCCTTTTCTGACAATAATTTTATGTAAATCTACGAAGTTACGCCATTGTAAATAAAATTGTACCTTGAACTTTTCAGAAACATGGAATAGTTAATTATAAACATAAACTATAAACAAAGTACGTAACTTATTATAATCACTGATATAGCACACATTTACGTAAGTAGAATTGCCTAATTTTTATTTGCTACAAAATAGGTCATTGTCCTAAAAATTATAAATATTTTTACGGCAGTCGCAAACTAGTTTTTGCGACTAAAATTATCAACCTTTTTATACAGCGACCAGCAAAACGTTCGTAACAGTACAGTACCGAAAATGTTCTTCTTCCTTCGATTTTTAATATACCTTTTTATCAATAGTCGCGAATAAGGGTTATTATAAGTTTTAAAAACTTTGATACAGGCATAGACAGTACAGTTGGAAACCATTGCAACAGCGAGCATCTGGCAAAAACTTGTAAAGAAATTATGATGGGGCTTCTGAAAATTTATGAAATACATTTAGATTGTAATTTAACACATCAGAGTAATGTGATTATATATATTCTGATATGTTGTGTTGTGACGTATACGTGTTAATGATGTGTTTGTAGCACGCACATGCGTTTGTCGTCATAGCCTGCTCAGAAGCGGGACAAACAAACGCAAACTACTTCTTGTACCGTGCGAGCAAAAATTATTTGCATCAAAGAGGGCCTGGATTAAAAAACGTAGGGCTTGGTTTAGATCACAATCATATAGGGACGATATATCTAACCAAATCTAGGTTAAAATTATGTCAAATGCATATTATGACATGATATGTCAAAATAATGAGTAATAAAATAAGTAGACAAATACAAATTTATTTTTGTTGTTTACAAAATTAACAAAGTAAGAATATACAGAAAGAAAAAGAAACATAAATTGCTGAAATTGGACACCGCCATGCTCCAAGCATAAATTCACAAGTCTCTTCATATTTTCGAAAGGGTTGACCAGCATCTCTGGAGAATAGTTACCACATTCTTGGATAATCCTTTCTTGTAATTGTTCTAAATTTGCAACTAGTGTTTTAAAAATAGTCTTCTTTGAATGAGGAAAAACAAAGTAATCCATAACCGTTAAACAAGGTGATCTATAGGTGGGAATTCAATGTCTGATCGAAAACTGATCAATCTGTCGTCGAAAAAATTGCGTAAGTAGTAATTAGTTTCGGCGGCTGTATGGGCGGTTGCACCGTCCTGTTGAAAATATCCAAAACGTAGTTCGTCGTCAAGTAATTGCTCCACAAACGGATTCAAAATATTGTCTCTAAACCGCTGTGCTGTAACTGTATCATGGAAAAAAATAGGACCAACAATTCTTCTTCGGGAAATAGCTAACCAGACACCAATTTTTTGAGGGTGCAATGTGGACTCTACAAAAAAATGGGGATTTTCACTACTCCACATGCATGTATTCTGAGAATTCACATAACCGCAGAGGTGGAACCAGGCTTCATCCGAAAAAAAATGTCAGGTCTAATAAATCATTTATTTCCAACCCGGCAAATATCAGTCAGGACACATTATTATATTTGAAAATAAACGTAGGATTCTTCCATTGCATAAAAGTAAAAGTACATTATTTTCTAACAAAAAAAAATGGTGTCTGGTATGTTTTTTTTTGGCATTAAACAATTTCGGATTACACAACGTTTCTTTTCGAATTATAATTGTTTTTGTTGTCTCCTCCCACAATTTGGTATTGTTCGGAACCCGCAAGCAGAAGTAAGCCAAACCTATTATGTCTTCAACGTAAATCGGGGTCAATTGCGACTACAGCAACATAATAGCGAGTTTGCAATTTTTGGTCATACGAATTTCAGTGCGAATTACGAGGGCACGTGTGAATATACGTAATAATCGATACCCTCCATGTTTCGAATGTAGTAACAAAAAAACATGTTGACAGTTACCGGAAAAAAAGTACCGATCGACATTGACGTACGTTATATACCAATAAATTTTTAAAAAATGGGAATTTACAAAAGTACGCATGCTCATGTATACTGGGCTTTATCACAACCACCTTGAAAGAAGCCGTGAAACAGAAACATCCACAACACTGCTTGAAGATCCATGCATGTGTCACGTGACTTTTTTGAGGTTAACCATGGTTTAGTATGTAATTTACGCGCAAACTATAGAGGTGTAGGTGTCGTATTAATTTGTATTTTTATCCGGTTTTCGATTGATATCTAATAGAAAATTTAAGTGACATGATCGCTAAGAACCTCTACAAAATACTAGTAAAAATGTGTGGTGTGGATTTGCTCTAATAGCATTAATAAAGTGAAAAATCCAATAGTCTGGCCGCCCCAGGGCGCATTTTTGTATTGAGCGTCCAGTACACCGCATTCGGGTAATTTCGCATTAACCAATGTCTGTCTATCGTCGATTGTCAAGCTACCATACGACAACTGTCAACTTTTGACTGATAAGCGTCAATTTTTTTTAGTTTTTTTTCTTATAAGTAGAGGATTATACGGATGCGATAACCGGAGGAACAAATTCCGTCTAAAAGGTATATTGGCAACCGGTTTGTTCGTTGTTACCCAACGCATTTTTTTTTTAAATTCAAAAACCAAAAAAAAACCAAGCTTTCCGCCTAATCGAGCGTATGGTAGTCAGACTGTTGTCGTAGTACCGAACGCTCGATACGTGCCGAGGCCGAACATCACGAATGCGGCTTACTGGACGCTCGATACAAAAATGCGCCCAGGGCGGTTTGTTTACGGGTTTTATAAATGGCGGCAAAATTTTATTTGTTTTAATTTAAAAGTTGTGTTTTTTTTATTCTATAGTTAGCTCTTTGGGATAAACTTCATTGTTTTGTGGCTACCGTTAATTTATTAAATATTGAAGTGTTTATTTAACTTGAATGCATATTATGTGAATTAGTTAAAAATATCACTAGCAGAGATAGTTCATAAGTAGGTAGGATTTTTATAGTTTAGATTTGACCAATGACTGTATAAATATTGTTAATCAGGTTTCAGTGGACATTGATATAAAGGTAAATGTTTTTTTAAAACGTAATGAATTGGCTTACAATGATTTGAAATGGATTTTACCCTTTGAAATGAAACTCAGCAGGTGGCCTCAGCTTAAAAACTTATTGTAACGAAGTTACCCAGATAGGAGGTGACTTTCTTAAGACAAGCGTAGATTTCTTAAACAAAACCCTAAGCTTACTAAATTTTGAGACTTCAGAAGTCGATACTCAATCCTGTAATTTAAACGCAGAAGATAATAATTTCTATAATAGAATATTACTTTTGATCGATCCAATAAATCTACTCCTAGTGAAACAAAAACAGCTTCTCGACGCAATATTAGTATTATTTAATAATAAGGTAAGTTGTTCTTGTTATCCAAAACTATTTATTACTTTTATTTCTGACCGGGATATTATAAGTTTATATCATCATGGTTACGCTATCAATAAAAAGGGTTATAACTCCCTTGGGATATTAAACATTCTCTAATTCCCTCTACCTTTTACAGGTAAAATAAAACAAGAAATGCTAAAATAACTATTTTTTATTCATGTCATTACAACGTCAATGTCATTATTGACGGCACCTGATTCAAATATACCGGAAAGGTAATAAATTGAAACATGTATTCCGGTTTAAAAATGAACAAAAATTTTAAACGGTCTAATAAAATTATCTATGTACCACGGGAATTATAAGAGTCTCAATTACCTCGGTCAATTGCTATCCCTCGGGCCAAAGGCCCTCGGGAAGTAAACTTTGCCTTCGGTAATTAATACCCTTATAATTCCCTTGATACATAAATTACTATTTTGTACATTTTTCAATATTAATATAGTGGCAACAGAGCCAAAAAAACACAAAAAATATCAGAAAGAATAAAAAGAAAACTCGCCTGTTGCCGCGCGTCATAATGATAGTTTGTGGATCCGCAACTCCCAGCTGATGCGGCGTTGCCCGATGTCACTTCACGGCTTCTTTTCGAGTGGTTGTGGCTTTATTTACACGCGCAAGGCCATACATTTACCACTTTCGTGATTATCGTTTGCTTATCGACAGGTATATGATATGTCTATGGGTAGAACATGCGGCAACGATTGAGGTATTGACTGAAACTTGTTCCAACGTGACACTAAAACAACTGGAAGAAATCACCGTTTTGTGATGAAATATTTTAATATTTTTTTAAATCCGTATTTTTTCAACAAAAATCGTTAATATCCACGTATACCAATATAATATCTCAGAATTAGAATACCCATCCGGTGACTTTATATCTTATTATTATAATTAATTAACATACACACGAGGAAATTATTTATCACATATTTGAAAAAAATTGGCCAAATCCTGATTGTGTTTTATCTGAATTAGGAAATAATTCCTATAATATAACAAACATAAAAAAAAATTAGACGATTTAAATAATTGGTGTGGGTTATCGTATCGGATGGTTTTTTTCTTGAAACGACAATAAACATGATCTTTATTGACGGAGTTCGCATCACCTAAATTACCGGGCAGCAAAAGCACTTTTGTCGACGCCAGTAGCGTCCAGACCTTTTTTTGTAAATAAAAAAATACTTTAATCCAAAGTAAACCCACTTGCTAATTGTTAATGTTAAAAACAGCAAAGCCAAATATTCAGAATAAACCATAAATATGAACCTTTAGTTAAGCACACAATAATAATGAAAGTGGTGTCAAATTTATGGCCTCGAGCATATAAACAAAACCACACCGGAATAAGCATGCGCACTGCAAAATTCTCATTTAACGAATGGGGAAAATAGACAGGTCCGGGCTTTAAAAAATATTAGAAAATAACATAGGTAGTTACCGTGCGAGCAAAAAATATTTGCATTAAAGAGGGCTTTGCATCTAAGGACGTAATGCTTAGCCGTAGACCTTAATACCTGTTGGGTGTCAGTAACTACCCGAATTAACAATCAATCAGTAGTTATATGAATTTGACAAAATTTTAACCTAGATTTGGTTAAATATATTGTCCCCATATCATTGTGATCTAAACCAAGCCCCACGTTTTTTAATCCAAGCCCTCTTTGATGCAAATAATTTTTGCTCGCACGGTAGAAGTCAAATGTACAAAAATTACTTTATTATTTTTAAATAAACAAATATATTTTGAAATAAATTCGACAGGTTCAAAGGGTTGGTAGGCTCTAAAAATATAAGAAATTCTAGTCGTTTTTTCTGCATATAACGACATTTTACCCATAAAATAGCGAAATAATTTTCTCCTCGCCCTCGTATAAACGATACATCGCGATGTTGGTTGGATTGTTTTTTGAAGAGTGAAAGTGAATTTTTTAATTTGGTTATTTGGCCAAGGTTGGTAGGATTTCCTCTTAGGTATTATGTCGACATTATATACGATATGACTTGTTTGATGCGAATAAATCACTACCAGTTTAAAGGAAAAATTCGTTATTTGCAAAAAATTACATACATTTTTTTTTTAATTTTTATTTTATATTAACTATTTTTTTTGTTGCAGTTGACAAAGAACAAAACAACTACTTACACCAGCTTCTCTCGCGACAGAGGAGTGATATTCAACATCCGTCCTTATGTGAATATGCCAGAAGAAAGGCAGTGGTATATCCAACCACCACAGGTATGTTTTTAATGATCTGATCATAGTCACAGTCAAAAATATCAATTGTCCTTGTACTATTTCTGGAATGTAAATGATTTTAACGATTTTTTTAGCAAAACTGCACAATTTCCAATTTTTTTTTTATGTTCTTGAAAAATTAAAAAATCCACCCAAAAATGCCAATTTATTTATCCTCACAGTTTGCGATATTCCAATAGTGGAAAGTCTTCCATTGCCTCTATATATTTTTTATAGGTTTTAAAGCTTTTGAAGTAAAATCTCATAGACATTTACCTTTAGATAAGTAAACAATAATCCCGAAAGTGACAAATTTATGCTCTTGCTCATGTAAACAAAGTCACACAGGAATAGGCATGCGCACTGTAAAATTATCATTATAAAAATGGGGACAGACCCGGGCTTAAGCATCTTGTTTGTGTGGCCTAGGACTAGTTAAATGTGTTTAAATTGATCAAAATAAAATAAAATTATATATCAAGACCAGTCACTACTTCATACTTACTGAAAATACGAAATACCCGGTATTTTACCCCTATTTGGGCATAATAAAATCGTACAATGGTCTTTACTAGGGCTCGGAATTGTATTCGAATAATTCGAATATTCCACTATTCTAAATTCGAATTTTTTGTTAGTTAAAAAATTTGACTATTCAAATATTCGACTAGTTAAATATTCGACTATTTAAATATTCGACTATTCAAATATTCGACTATTCGAAGTTCGAATATGTGACTATTCAAGTATCTATTCGACTATTTGAATATTCGACCATTCGAATACTTAACTGTTTGACTTTGTTCGGATATTTATATGTTCGACTATTCGTGTTTTCTGTGAAACTGTAAATTTTAACGTAAAAAAGAAAAACAAAAATAAAATTATTAAGTCAGCAAGCAGTTAAACCACTTCTACCGTAATTAAACGACTGTATTTCGATATTTAAATAGACGACTATTTGAATATTCGACTATTTAAGAATTCGACTATTCGAAATTCGAATATTTGACTGTTCGGCTATTCAAGTATCTATTCGACTATTCGAATTATTCGACTATATTCGACTATTCGAATTATTCGACTATTCAAATTATTCGATTATTCGAATTATTCGACTATTCGAATTATTCGACTATATTCGACTATTCGAATTATTCGACTATATTCGACTATTCGACTATTCGAATAACATACCAAACGACTATTCGAATACTTATATTTTAAAAATTTCGAGCCCTAGTCTTTACTAGTTATTGTATCCGAGTCACTAAAGACACAAACACAATTCACTAAACTAAAAAAAAACTAGAATTCCATAAATATTAAACACAATAGCAAAAAAACAAGAAATTATATTTGTGAAGTTAGCAACTTTCATCAGCACCGTTTTTGCAACAACGAATTTTTTCTGGGGTGCGTGTATAGCAATAACTGTAAACGAATTAAATTTTTTTTAGTGGCGAAGATTGAAATTCATATCGTCTTTAGTAAGTTTCAATCTTCGCCACTAAAAAAGTTAAAATTCGTGTACAAATGCTACTTTACGAAGTTTGTATCCTGTAACTTTCTTTCTCCTGTATTTTGGAAATTCGTATATAGTAGGTAATTTACCCCTTTGGGGTAGTTTACTAAAGACGATAAATCCAAATGGTAGAATTTCAATTTTCGCCACTAAAAAAATTAAAATTCGTTTACAATTATTGCTACAGGCGGAATTGACACGTACCCCAAAAAAATTCGTTGCTGCATAAACGTTGCTGATAAACATTGCTAATTTCACACATATCAAGAGATCCACCGAGAAAACGTAAAACACAACAACAAAAATGGCGTCGAGCCGGTTCTGGAGTGTATTTTGAGGATGTCGCTAAACAAGGAAAACCTAATAACCAAAGGGTCGTGCGCAAGGCGTGTGACTGGCGAGCTATGCGTACAAACACATTTTTTACCTATAAAACTTAACTTTTGTTGTTTGCACACGAGAGAAGCTGTACGAATCTAAAGGTGTAAAGGTGTCTATAAAAAAACTCCATATTTGTAAAATAATCTATTGATATTACAAGTATTAAAAGTAACCTACACTGTGAATTTTTGTAAAATAATATGTAATAACAAAGTTATTTTATAATAACAATCGCCGATATAGCACAAATATTTGCGTAAGTCAAATTGCCCAATTTTTATTCGTAATTATCATCAAAAATAGGTCATTGTCCTAAAAATTATAAATATACTTCTATAATCACATAAACTTTTTTTTACTAACACCAAATTTTTATTTATTTTAATCATCCACCTTAGTATTTCTTAAGCCACATCATTCCCGTAGTCTATACAGATAGGGTCAATTCGGGCTATGATACAAAAATTAAAACTTTTACAAAAAAAATTAAAATCATATTTTTAAAAATCTCAAAAAATACCTTGATGTAAGCGATGGGGTGCTCTGCCCGGTTTTGAGGGCAAAATACAAGAAACCCCAAAAACAGCCCTAAAAATGCAACAAAATGCGGTACCAAAATAGCCCCACGTTTGGGGCTATTCTTGATAGAGCAAGGGGCTATTGTAATACACTGATAATTTTATGTAGAGAGATTTAAAATACACGAGGCTAATATGTTTAACCCAAAACGTTCCTGACGGTTACGTTCGTTAAAATTTTTAAGCGAAAACAAGAAAACCCTTATTTAGCCCCTCAGGTATCGCATTACACCCTTATCTATAGTAAACTCATGCTACCAACTGACCACTACATAAGCTGACCATTCGAATTTTAAAAATAGCCCAGAAAAAAAAACGAGTTCCTCCTCGCACACCAGATTTAAGTCCCCTGGAATGTTCTAAAAATATTAATTCTATCCGCTTTCCCACACTTTTTATTTCGGTATCTATTAAGGGGGTCTAGAAATTCTTTCCAAAACCGGATGTAGGATTTTTGACTTGCTTTAAACTGCCCATCAGTGTCCAGTAAGCTAGTTTTAAAGAAAAAAAATAGGCAACTTATGCGGCGGTCACTAATGCTACTTGTTCAACAAGTTCTGGATTTGTAATTTTTATTATGGATGGTTAGACGGCCGTAAGGGTGCATAACAGGAGAAGGGAAAAGTGGAATTTTGTAAAGAGGAGTCTGCAAAAGTTTGAAAAAACATTTCAGCTAGCGTAATTTTGCCGACAATAACGAATTAAAATAGAATATTAATACCTATACAGTGTCACCAGTAAAGTCCGCATCATATTGGACTTTTTTTTATTAATAGCTTTATTCAAAATTTCACTTTGGCATCAAGCTGCTTCGATCGAGATGAAAATTAAGCAAAAAAAAATAGTAGTCACGTGATCTGTCGAATTTTAATTTTTTTCAAAAAGTATTTCAAAAGTGGGGCTATTTCTAAAAATATCGAAAAAAGTTATTAGAAATAGTTTTTTTTAAATGCAGTTTCTAGCCCACATGCAAAATTTCAGCTGAATAAGATAATTTTGATTTTTTACCTATATTTTGTAAATTGCACCACTTTTGCAAATTAAGACTCAACGCAACCTGCCAACCTACATAAAACTTCTTAGTTTTGACAATGCTTTATTTCAGATACATTTTCTTTAAAGTGTGTTTTTCTACAAAATCAAAATTGGGCTATTAGAATTTGGTCGCATGTGATGCAAAGTTTATTTGTTTTTGACCCTGTATAAGGTAATTTCATAAAATAGTATTTTTGAAAACGTAGTTTGTGTCTGAAAGTAATACACCTGAATATTAAGACAAAAAAGAACACAGTACCTTCAGTAAAGTGTTTTTTAAGTGTAAAATAAATTTTAGTTTATCTATTTTCAACGATTTAATTTAAAACTCCTATATTATAATTTATTATAGTTATTATGTCATAATAACGTTAACGTGTATTACTTTTAGACACAAGCTACGTTTTCAAAAATACTTATTTTATGAAGTTACCTTATACAGGGTCAAAAACAAATAAACTTTGCATCACATGCGACCAAATTGTAATAGCCCAATTTTGATTTTGTATAAAAACACACATTTAATGTGGCGCTGTTTTAAATAAAATATATCTGAAATAAAGCATTGTCAAAACTAAGAAGTTTACTATAGGTTGCGTTGAGTCTTATTTTGCAAAAGTGGTGCAATTTACAAAATATAGCATGTGGGCTATAAACTGCATTAAAACAAACTTTTTCTAATAACTTTTTTCGATAATTTCAGAAATAACCCCACTTTTTAATTATTTTTTGGAAAAAATTAAAATTTGACAGATAATGGGAATCACGTGACTACTATTTTTTTGCTTAATTTTCATCTCGATCGAAGCAGAACTTGATGCCAAAGTCAAATTTCGAATAAAGCTATTAATAAAAAAAAATCCCATAAGATGCGGACTTTACTGGTGACACTGTATATACAGCGGCGTATTTACGATTACGTTCCGGAGGAGGGGAAGTCCTGACCCCCCCTAAATACGCCACTAAATGCCCAACAAGAATCCATAAATCGTTGTTTTACTGTCAGTGCGAAAACTATTAAGTGCCTCTTGTACAAACAACTGTCACAAGCGAACTTTTGTCGAACGATTAAGGGTTCCGAAAACGTGTGCACGTTTACCCAAAGGCCTAAACCAAAACTGCACAAATATCTACTTTTAGCATAATTTTTCCCTCTATTCAAATACCCGCAACCCTTTTGCACAACTACAAATAATAATACGATGTTTGGCAGCCCAAAATCGGCAGATGTTCACCCGCAGGGTCTTTATTTTAGCACGTGCTGCGTGTTCCTTTTCAACTTATTTTTCCGAAAAACAGCAAAATGGCATAATCCTTTTCGGTAATAATGCGTCAGATTTACGAGCAAAACGAGTCCTGTAATTAGAGTACAATATATGAAAAAAAAACACGAAACATACAGTGGGTCCACGGATAGAGTTTGGAAGAGAAAAAACTTTTTTATTAGTAGGTATAGAAGAAAAAGTCATTCTTTATAAAAGCGTTTTCTTGTGCTGAAACTACAATTTCGAATATCAGATTTGCGATTACTATACAGGGTTCGTCACAAACAACATTTTTAGTTTTTTGGATCTTTTTTTTCAATTCCTTGATTTATTAAATGAATTTTGCTAGTGTTGGCACTACAATTTTAACTGTTAGATTTGCGATTACTATACAGGGTTCGTCAGAAACGACAGTTTTTGTTTTTTGGATTTTTTTTCAATTCTATAACTTTCCATTCCTTTTTATGATTGGCTAAATCATCACTTTGGGAACAAATGGATTAGAAGATACCTATGTTATGGTCCAAATCAGTTGGCACGTAGTAGTCCCTATCTCACACTTATCGACTTTCATTTATGGGGATATCTGAAGCCACATGTGTATAAACCCAATTTCAATAATAACTTAGATCTCTTGAAAGAAAAAATAGTAGTTATTGCAAATATCCAAATACAGCAAGTTAGGAACTGCTATCGACAATTCAGATGTCGAGTTGAACTATGCGTCAACTCGGTGGTACCACGTTTGAATAAAAGTTTTATAATTTATGATTGAATGAATTGAAGATATAATATGACTTGTAATGATAAAAATGCTTCAAAAGTAGGCAAATAAAAAAATGGTTTTCTTACAATAAAATCGTTACTCGGCCAGTTATAAAAGAAAGCAACAATAGTTGTTTGTTTTTACGTAAATTTATTTTAAACGAAGTCCAAAAAAACTAAAAATGTTGTTTCTGACGAATCCTGTATGTTAATCGCAAATCTGATATTAGAAATTGTAGTTTCAGCACAAGGAGACGTTTTTATAAAGAATTACTTTTTCTTCTATACCTACTAATAAAAAAGTGTTTGCTCTTCCAAACTCTATCCGTGGACACAGTGTATATTATAATATGTATAAGAAGTTCTTACCCAAGAATAATATAAACATTTCGTCAACTGATAACTAAAAATAAATTTACTGAAAACCTAATATTTAAGACAATCTTATGCTTTGTATACCTAAAGATATTTTTACTTTAAAAAAAATTTTAAAATGCTTTAAATTCTGGTCAATTTATTAATATAATTATAAATATAATATTAACGTGCCCTAATTATTCCAAACTCGTTAGTATCTCTATACCCGGCCTACGCAAAAGTATGTTTTGCAACCTTATACGGGTCTAAGAAAATACACAGCTGCTTAAAATGACAATCGACCAGCCCTTTTACGTAATAAAAGGGTTTTCAGAAGGGCCGATATGTGGACATGAACGAAAGGGTGTGTATTCTTTTCTAGGGATTTGTCAAGTGACAATAATATTTGCATGGTCACCGAGGTACGATCAATTTTTCTTTGATGGAATGAATAGGAATGGGGGTTTCGGTATAAAATTTAAAAGCCGACTTTGGGTTATGGTGTCTTTGTGAGAAAGGTAAAGCTATGAAAATAGACGGTGTAGAAAATTTAGAAACTTGCCCAGATACGGACAGAATTCGTTTTACTGATCAGTAAAGGGCGGATTATATGCACTTAAATTCAGCCAAAATATGCGCATATATATGCCTTGTTTGCGAGGGGTGTTTCACCTATTCAAATGTGTACACTTAATTTCCCTTTTTGACGATAATTTCCCCTTATTTGTATAATTACCCTATAATTTTACTTTAATTTCCTCAATTTCACCTTAATTTGCCTCATTTCACTTTCATTTCCTTAATTTCACCTTTATTTCCTTAAATTCACCTTAATTTCACTTTAATTACCTTATAATTTCCCGAGGACAATATTGTAGCGGTATCAAATAAAAAGTATAAAAGCAGCCGAAATAGAGGCCAAAGTTTATTAAATAATTTCTTAAAAATAATTTTAAAAAAATATTAAAAAAAACATTACTTATCTCTTATACAGGTATTAGAAAAACACAATGCTTTAGTAATATGTTATTGAACAAAGTTCTAACCCGAGTTCTAACCACGCTTTTAACTCGTCATTTGACTAAATAAATCAATGGGTATTATTTATATTTTGTTTTTATACCTTACGTGGTATACGTTATTAGTAAGTCAAAACTGGTATATATCCTTTTAATACAAATTTTTTTTTCAATACAGTTTACCTGCTTGTAGACATTTCTTATTTCTCCGTTTTCCTCTCGGTTTTTCTTAAATCTCAAATAGAAAACTAATGTTATTGTTTATACCGAGGTTTATATTAACCTTGAACTCCATTAAGTCCAAAACTCTTTCAAATTGGCCTGATTGAGCACCCATTGAGCCATCTTTCGCTGAATATTGGATTGAATCTCGGATTGAGTATTACTTGATTTTTGACAACATAAAACAAAAATTGTAGTTAAATAATAGCGACTAATAGTTTACCCGAAGTTTACCCTTGTATCACAACATGACCGCCTTATACATATATTATTTACCTATGTAATAAACTAACAAAAGTTTAAAAAGCGACTAAATACATTTATTGGAACACACAGGTACTTACATTGGAACATTAAACACTTTCCTCGGCATTCATGTATGAAGAAACAAAATAACAGATTCGCTATTCGCTGCTCATTCTCGTTGTTTGAGGTTAAGTATTCTTGCCGGTATCCTTCGTCCCGCAACCGGCGACCTATTGCGCATGCGCCGGCGCATGAGCAGTAATGTACGAATACTAAAATAACGTAATTTCACCATAATTTCCTCGTTATTTCCCCACAATTTCCCAATCAGGTCCTTAATTTCCTAATAATTTCCTTAATTTCCTAATAATTTCCTTAATTTCCCTCATTACTTCATAATTTCCTCATATAAGAAAAAATTTTACATAATTACCTCATAATTTCCTATTTCCCCTCAAGTGTACACCAAATTTCCCGGGTGAAACACCCCTCGCTTGTTTGCCTTTAAAATATGCAGGTATTTGCATTTTTTTACGAAATATGCATACTGGTATGCAATATTTCTTATATTTTTTTAGTAAAATGAGGTAAAGAAACACTTTGGGTTCTAAAAAAATGTTTATTTTTAAAAATGCAAAAAAGAACATGGAAGTATAAAAGTAGGTAAACAATTTTTTAACCTAAAATTGTATAAAAGGCATTTATACTAAATATTTTTCAAAATTTTCAACTAAAAAGTTTAGTAAAAATATGTTTATATTATAATTATTATAATCTTCAGATTGGAAAATCCCTGAAATAAGTATCGAACTGAACATTAAACCTTTAACGTTTTAAATTTTTTGATAAAGCCGAAAACATAAAAATATGCTCTTAAAATAATAATTTATGAAAAATATGCATTTTATTATAAAGTTGACAAAATATGCAAAAAATGCATATATCATGTATATGTATTTTGCATATATTCCGCCCTTTACTGATCAATGAATGATATATGAATTCTGCGTTAACTCCTTGGATAAACGAAAGCCCAATAATAAAGATGTGACCGTGTTGATGAAAAATGTACATGCAAGTACATAATTATTTTGGAAAAGACATTGAAAAGTAGCTTTACTATATTATAGAAATACTCCATTAAAACTTTTTTTTTGATACATTAGATTTATATTCTAAACACTATAGGTCCAATGGTTATCTTAATTATTAATTCAATTTAAATGCGTATATATTATAAGTAGCACCTAAGTGATTAAACAATTGTGTTGTGCTATACCTTAGTAAGAAGGCAATTACTAACTAAATCTAAGAGTGAATGAAAAAACTAAAGAAAATTATAAAGATATTATGACTAACTACTAACTAAAAGAAAATTATAAAGATATTATTATATACCTACATATCTAATAAATAAAACGGTCAATTTTCTATTATGTTGACAAATTTACGGTAATTTTCAAAGATAAATTTTTTTTAGAGTCTTGAGAATACCTTTAGTTTTAGGTTATTTATCTGTTTAATATATAATGGTAAGACATGGGGATAATTCTTCTCTGATTAAAATATCAAAAAATCAACTACTATTTTGGTTTTCTTCTCGGTTATACAGTTGGTTTGTTTCTTTAATCCGTGAGTAACATCAGGCTGTGACCTACATTATCATCTACGGGGTAAACGTCACATTGACTAGTGTACAACATGTCTGAACTCTGTTAACTCTGGACAATATAAATTTACAAAATTATATTTTTCAGCACGTGCACATTTTATTGGTCGTGTGATTTCGTTGGTAATTTTATCCGATAAACGTTCACTATCAACTCCGGCAAAATCCGTTAAAAACGGAGGCATGCTAATCCATTAAACTGGTCCCATTATTGACCGACGACGAAGGCGCCTCCATTCGTCCCAACCCCTCTATCTGTCGAAATAATAAATCAAAACAATCCCCCGGCGTTGAATGTCTTATGCAAATTGCGAAACAAAACCTTCTGGTCGTTGGTTCTCACTACATTGTAAAATATTTGGCAAGTGCATTTCGGTTATTCGGTAGGTATACCGGACCTAGTCGAAAATACCTTCCTAACTTTAAATTGAAATAAATGAATTTCAAATGTAAAAAAAGTGTTTCTAAAAGCACCTCTAACAGTGGAAGTATAAGGAGAGATTACCAGGAGTTAGTTTTCCTCCAGAACTTGTAATTATCCGGTGGGGAACATGGATAAGGCTGCAAAATTCCACGCAGAGCAATCCGAAGCCATTAAAGAACCAATTTTGGATTTAGATGACGATTCGCGGTGTGTTGTGCACAGTAAAGAGTTGTTAAAACGTGCAAGTGTAGCTAAAGATCTTGTTTTTATTAACATTAACTTCAGTTTTATATCGGGACATAATATCCTCGTTGGAGAGTAGAAATTTAAGTTTAAGAGACTCAATTAGTATTGTTGAACCGTATACCGTTAAATGTAACAACATTCCCGGTAAAGTAGGAGGTCAAGTAAGGAACAAATTGGATGTAACGGTAAAAAAGAATGAAGGATTTAAATACTTATCTGCAGTAAAAAGCATTTATGAGGGTAAACCATCACACGAAGTTTTATCCTGGCTTTATATTTTGCTACCTAAGTTGCAGCATTGTCCGATTACATCAGCAGATGTTGAAAGAAGCTTCTCTTTGTATAAACATATTTTTACTAATAGAAGACAGTCCAGTCCCTTTTAGTTGAAAATTTTGAAAAATATTTAGTAACAAATGCCAATTTTGGGTTAAAAAAATGTTTACTTTTATTTTTCTTTGTTTTTTTTTGCATTTTTTTTTTAAATAAACCTATGTATTATAGTAAGATATATACCAGTATGCATATTTGGTAAAAAACGCAAATAATTGCATATTTTAAAGGCAAACGAGGCATATATATGCTCATATTTTGGCTGAATTTAAGTGCATATAATCGGCCCTTACCCATCATTAACGAGTTTCCTGCTGGGTTGGAAATCAATATTACTTTCCACTTTAGTTCAATTAGAACATTATCTACCACTTAGTTAATGTTCTAACGTATTCAAGTTTTGAAAACACCCTCATTCACTAAACCAACAAATTTTAAACAACCCCTGTACATTTTGGCAACTAAATCGCCAACCAGTCTCCAACGGTCAACTAACGTAACGACATAATCGCCAACCGAACCATCCAACGACCCAGACAAACGTTCATCCCTTTCCTTTCGGTCAACTTCACAATGTGAACAGCTATCCATCCCGCTTAACGTTAAATGGTAACATACAAAAGAAAGAGATAGATGGGTTTAGTAAGGGTAGGTAGTAAAGAAAAGCACGGGTAAACAATAAACTGGTCAACTAGAGTGATGGACCTAGTAGATGACCCCTGTCCAAGTGAAAGAATATAAAAAAGAGCATAAAGGTATGATTAATGGTTTTAAGGGCGCAAAGGTCAACTTGACCCTTGGTAAGGAATTTTAAACCGGACATGGGGCAAAGAATCTTCCTTTTGGACAGGTTTTAAGGAAGGAAAAAATGGACAAAAGGGTGCGTTCGGTTTGTTTACGGTTGGTGCGTGAGAGAAAGGGTTAGGAAAGTCGCATAGCGGAACTAATGACGTATCGTCGTTTATTGCAGGGATTTTTGTTTTTGAAGAAGAATAATAGACTCGGATTTTTCTAATTTGAATAAGGATAATACTAACTAAAATAATTAACCCGAAAAAGCATTTTAAAACAAAAAAAATTTTACAATTCTTTAAAAATTGATCATTTGCAGAATCAATTGGCTTATTAGAAAACAATGAAGTATTTAGATAAGCAAACAATAATCACGAAAGTGGCAATTTTATGGCCTCGCGCATGTAAACATAGTTACACCGGATTAGGCATGCGCACTGCAACATTATCATTTGACGCATGGACGCAAGTTCTTGCTCAAGAAATTGTAAAAGTTGACCTTCCATTTATTTTTACGGGTAAAACGCTAAAATGTATCCCAAATTCTTGCCAAAAAATTGGAATTTTTTCTCAATTTTTGATCCAGTTGGCAAATAAAGTAGTGATTTCTGGCATTTTTAGTAGTTGCAAATTTACGAGATTTCGAGGATAGAAAATTGTTTATAAGGGTTTGTTTCTAAAATGTGTTTAAAAATAATTCGTCGTCGTGTTTTTAGTTTGAAAAGGAAGAGAACAACTATAAAACCTATAAAATAGAATATAAAAAACGAACAAAACCTGCAAAATAACCAATCATAGATGTTATCGCGTATACCTAACCTCAGGTCAAATATTAGTTGGATTGATTTTTACAATTTGGCAAAAACTTGGGTACGTGTAAAACATTTTTGAGCACAATTTCTTGTTCAAGAATGTGAAAAACTTTTTGCCCGAGAACTGGACCCGTAGAATACTTTCACCCTTGGATTAATATAACATACCTAAGTATTTACTTTTTCTTTTATTTAATTTAAGTATAGAGAAAAGTGTCTTTTAAACTTTTTGAAGCAATAATACCGAAACTTTTTGAAGCAATAATACCGAAAAATAGGCGTACCTAATTAGATTGCAGGGCTGCAAATAAAATATACCAAAACAATCATCGGGATAATCTGTCTTGGTGTGTGTTTCTATTTATTTTCATACCTTGTTTGTGTAGCCTAGGCCTAGTTAGATATGTTTAAATTGATCATAATAAAATAAAGTTATATATCAAGATACATCACTACTCCATACTTACTGATAATACGAAATACCCGATATTTTACCCCTATTTGGGCATATATACATCATATACAACGGCTGTTACTAGTCATTGTTTATATTCCAATCGAAGTCACTAAAAGCACAAACACAATAGGGAACTTTCCAATTTTTTTTTCAATAATATGATTTAGTTAGGCCTAAAAAAATATTCCCCAATTATTACTCCTTAAAAATCAGTAATAACTTGGTAAAAATTCTTTAAAGCTTCGCGCGGGTCAAAAGCATTTCAAACGACCTTTTAAGCGCGCCAAGCCCGATGACGTCAGGAAGTATGACTTTTCCGTCATCCGTCATCCTGACCGGAGCGACCGAGTTTGCATTTGGATTGCCGTGTGTTATTGTTATTGTATTGTTGTTTTAAGGTGGAATTCTCAACGTCGTTCAATTTATTGCCAACCTATAACCTATTTCGTGGATGTCAAACACGACTTATACTTCTTGACGTAATTTGAATTTTGGGGTATTTTTAAATCTTGCTAGCGGTCTTTTAGGACGAAATATGTTGTTTTTTTGCTGCCATATGTTTTATGACAATATATACTTATGATTTATAGAATTTTTTCCCCATTTAAAATTTTTGTCAAGTTCCCTATTCAATAAACTACAGAAAAACTAGAAATCCGTAAATATTAAATACCCACAATAAACACAACAAGGAATCCACAGAGAAAACTTAAAACACAGCAACAAAAATGGTGCGGAACCGGTTCTGGAGTATATTTTGAGCATGTCGCTAAAGAAGGACGGGACGACAACAAGATGGTTTGTGCGCATCCACACTGCTGCTGGAAGGACCGGTGAGCCGTGCGCTCAGACGTATTTTTTCAAGGTAAATGTCTAGTCCATAGACAGACCTTCCAAAAAGTCTAATACAATTTTGGTGTAAAATAATAAGGGAGCCACCTCTAATATAGGCTGAGCAAATTTAAATGGTATTTCTCATCGGTGCAGCTGGTTTACTAACAGTTTTAAGTCTGATTTCCCGACAACGTCGTAATTTTATTCATACTTATTAAAATTAGGTCCCTGACAACAGCACGACCTGATTTTATTGTCGGTCCTTCAGATCATTATCCTCTTAAAAATAACTACAAAACACTCCTATTATCTGGAAGACACAATAAAAGGTGTGAAACCTATACCCTTGGGCTAGTTTTGAAAAGCTCCTAGGGTCCCAAATCCTTTCAATGCGGAAGTCACGGCGGGACTGAGAATAGACTGAGATAAACCATCTTACCTACTCTTGTGCCCGAATTGTGTTTTTTTCTCGAGATGGTGCTCTTTACAGGTAATATTTTGCGTGTTTACTGTTTTGTCACAACAATAAGACGGCGACGGTAGCCGACAAAAAGAGATTTACCGCATGATTAGGGTGAAAGTGTCGGCCGATGGACCGCAATGATGTTAAACATTGCGTAATGGATAGGGCATTGTTAGCTTACAATACTGTGTTTTTTTGCTGACTGAACGCATAAAAATAGTAATAATAATATACTTATTTTGTGTTGTTTTCGGAAAATATTTTTTTGCAGGTTATTTCCACGTTATCATAATTAAGTGCATCAAGTAAAACTAAACAGTGCTTTAAATAAATTAAAAGTGTCATCATATTATGTTTCTATGATTGTTTTATTTTGGTCGTTACTTATTTTAGTTCTTCGGAATGCGTTACTTAGCCCTTTTTATGTGTCATTTGCTATTTTGTGACAATATACGGAGTATAGGGCGGATTATATGCAGTTAAATTCAGCCAAAATATGCGCATATATATGCCTTGTTTGCCTTTAAAATAGGCAGTTATTTGCATTTTTTTACCAAATATGCATACTGGTTTGCAATATGTCCTAATTAATTATAGTAAAATGAGGTAAAGAAAGACATTGGGTTCTAAAAAATATTTTTATTTAAAAAAAATGCAAAAGAAAAACAAAAGTAAACAATTTTTTAACCTAAAATTGTATAAAAGGCATTCATTGCTAAATATTTTTCAAAATTTTCAAGTAAAAAGGATTGTCTTCTATTAGTAAAAATATGTTTACACAAAGAGAAGCTTCTTTCAACTGATGTAATCGGACACTACTGCAACCTAGGTAGCAAAATATAAGGCCAAGATACAACTTCGTTGAATGGTTTACCCTCATAAATGCTTTTTTACTGCAGTTAAGTGTTCAAATCCTTCATTCTTTCTTACAGTTAGATACATCCAATTTGTTCCTTACTTGACCTCCTACTTTACCGGGAATGTTGTTAAAAAAGTTTCAACAATACTAATTGAGTCTTTGAAACTTAAATTTTTACTCTCCATTGTCCGATTTGAAATTGCTATAGTTTCACACTGAAAATACTAAAATCTTTCGACAAACTAAAACAAAAGTATGGATTACAAATCGATATAAATACAGTTTGTTAAGCAGGTAATAATAACGCATTATTAAGTGACAATAAACAACCCCTAACAATATACCTTCTGCAAATCCCGGAAGCCCCCAATAAATACCTTGTGTATAACCAAAATGTAAAATGTAATTATTATAATCTTCAGATTGGAAAATCTCTGAAATAAGTACCGAACTGGACATTAAATCTTTAACGTTTGATTAGGCCGAAAACATAAAAATATACTCTTAAAATAATAATTTATGAAAAATATGCATTTTATTGTAAAATTGACAAAATATGCAAAAAATGCATATGCATAAAAATATGCTCTTAAAATAATAATTTATAAAATACTGTACATTTTATTGTAAAATTGACAAAATATGCAAAAAAATATGCCTTTTGCATATATTCCGCTCTTTACTTATATGACAAAGAATAAAAGTTTCAAATTTCGTACTTATGTATAACTTAATATGCCTTTTAAAAATAGTCAATAAGAAAGTATGGTTCCCATTTAAAGAAATTATCGATTTCGTCATATTATTATGTCTAATTTGGGACACACTGTATCTACTTTAAAATTCCTTAAAAACTTTGAGTTGTACACACCCTCTTTTTGTTTTTGTGTATATTATGTTGTTCCAGGCTCGCTACCGCCCAGCCCGGCCGATTCCGGCGTTTCGGATGTCGACAGCTCATCGTCAGGACACACGTCCACGGACGAACTCAAAGCCCGACTTCAGCCGTCGATACATTCGCCCGTAGGAGGGCTGTTCTCCAGGCATCCGGCTTTGAATTGGAACGTGCCCATGCACCAGCAAAGCCAGAGGCAGAGTCACATCGGGCAACAATTTTATCAACCTTTTACGACAAGTAAGTGACATTTTTATTACTGACACTCGCGCAAGTCACACATCACGGTACTTGCGTTTATTACATTAGTACAATCATTATTTTCCACTAAATACTATGAAACATGCTTTGAAAATGGTAAAAAGTGAAAAAAAATAATAGTAGGATGAAACCCATTGGAAAAGGAAGAGAATATAACAAAAATGAAAGGAAAAATAATTTACGGGCGATCTGAGGTCGGGAAGTGGAAAGGGGTGAGTTTTTAAGGGTAGAAAACGATTTATCTCGATTTTCGGCAAAACTGCAAGTCCTATGGAAAAACGTTAAATGGCAAAGTTGTAGGTAATAAAAAGATCTACAACTTTTGTATTTACACTTTTTTCACATAACGTCAAAATTTATGTGAAAAATTCAAATAACCAAGTTTTTGGTTTTTTAATTTTATCTTTTACAAGAAAATTTTTTTTTATGAAATTTGGTGAAAACTTCCCCTTTAAATCCTACCTTTAATTAAATTTAGAACAATTATTTTCGCATATTTTTTGCGATCTTTATGTTTTATGGATTTGTAATTTTTTTGTTTACCCTCACAACATGAATGTTAATCTTTAAAATATAAATTTTAATAAATAGCTCAAAATTGTACATAATAATTAAAAAAAAAAATTTCGGATTCAAGTTTTTTTTGTTTCTTTGCATTTTTTGAGAACATTTACCATAGTAATGTATATTTTTTTTACACCATCAGAAAGTAGAGATTTCAACGAACAAAAAGCCCACCGACTTTTTTTAAAAAGCAGATATTTTGACGTGAGAATTTTCGATTGAAAATTAAGGCGCTTTTTCGATATTAAGTCAAAATAAGGTGAAAAAATAAATATTTTAAATCAAAAAAATTACAGTGTGTTTGGGACATAAAAAGGTAAGTTTTCACCAAATTTCGTGAAAAAAAATTTTCTTGTAAAAGATAAAAAGAAAAAACCAAAAACTTGGTTATTTGAATTTTTCACATAAATTTTGAGGTTATGTGAAAAAAGCGTAAATATACAAAAGATGTAAATCTTTTTATTACCTAAAACTTTGTCATTTAACGTTTTTCCATAGGATTTGTAGTTTTGCCGGAAATCGAGATAAATCGTTTTCTACCCTTAAAAACTCACCCCCTTCCACTTCCCGACCTCGGATCGCCCGTAAATTATTTTTCCTTTCATTTTTGTTATATTCTCTTTCTTTTCCAATGGGTCTCATCCTACTATTAATTTTTTTGGTTTCAAAAATTATCGACCCTGGTCTATAATAACTGGTGGTTTTATTGAGAAATGTATCAATTATAAGAAATTTACAAAGAGTTTTTTCTAAATAACTTTTAATTGGTTTATTGAAAGATAATAACATTTGGTAAACGAGTCCATCATACAAGGACCTTCGAAAAAGTATAATGCAGTTTTCATGTAGATTTAATAGGGGAACCGATATTTAAGAGTAGCAAAATTTATACCGGATTTCCCATGTTCATGGAGGCGCACCACGTGGCATAGCACATGTAAGCTCATATACAACAGCAAGGTAAGTTTTTATGATGGTAATGATGATTAGCAGACAACCTATTTCAATTATAATTATTATTGGGTTATAATTTTTTTTTTATTTGTTCCAAATAAAATCCCAAAAACATTTCATGTTCATGTGCGATTCTCTACTTATAACAACATTTAAAAATATAATTATTGTTAAATATAACTAATTAAAATACAAGGTAAGTCAAAATAATACTTAAAATGTTAATATTCAATAAAAAAATAAAAAAATTTAAATATGTATAAAATTATTCAATTATTATTTATTTTAATAAAATAATATAACTAATAATGTCGTTTAGATATAATTTAAAAATAATTTTGAAAAGAATAATTAATCATAAAATAAGTGCACGTTTAAATATTTTTTAGTTTAAAATTTAGCTTCCCCTTTTTTAGGTATTTTCTTAGTTATCATTTTAAAACGTTTTATATTTAAAAATTTTAATTCTTGGGGTATTTCGTTGTAAAATTTCATGCCTTGATAATAAATGGAGTTCTGACCTGCCCTAGTGTGAATTAAAGGTAAATCAATGTTGAAAACAGTTCTAGTTAAATGATCATGTACGTCACGTCTGTAATTGAACTTTATATTTGAATGTTTATTTTTTGATATAATTTGGTGAACAAAAACAATATTTTGCATTAAGTGAATATCCTTAATTGACATAATATTTAGATAACTGCATTATTTTGAAGTTCGTGAATACAATCAGTCATTATCAATTTTATCAGTTTCGTACGAAAACAAAATCCACAACTCCTTTTATCAGGAATTGAACTGACCTAGGGTATCAGGCGCCGATTACCCCGCTTTTAGGTAACATCGTTATCGGTGTGCACATTTGTTTAAAAAATTTTTTTGTTTGTTTGAACTGCAAGATATATATTTTTTATCTTGTTTCAAAATGCGTTACTAATTATAAAAATAAATGGTTTTGGTAATTAGGAGCTTAAAATAGCGGGGCAATGACAAAGTTAGGTTAACCGGTACAGGGTGAGTTCTCTGCCTTATTTTTTTCTGTAAAATGATTGAGATTTTTAATTTATGGATTTTATTGGGAGAAAACATTAATTCCTAAATATGTTTTATTTCTATGACGCAGTCAACTATCAGTTCTAATTTAAGTTTGTTTTCCAAAAAAACTGTATTTAATACTATTATATTACCACATTTTCTTTATTGTTCTTCCATTTTATACTGTGCTAGTGAGGAAATATTTGATAAATTACAAATTTTACAAAATAAGGCAATGCGGATTATTTTAAATTGTGACAAATATACAAAAATTAATTTTATGTTGAAAAATTTAGATTGGTTGAATGTCAGAAATTTAATTTTTTATTTAGTATGTATCTTTATACATAAAATTAAAAATAATTTATTGCCTGATTGTTTAAAAAAAAATTGTTCTTTTTATTATGACAATCATAATTTTAAAACAAGAATTAATCAACATTTTTATGTGGATAGAGTGTCTAAAACATTAGCTTATAAATCTATTTTTTATAAAGGTTTGATAGAATATAATAATTTGGAAAATTCTATTAAATCTCAAAAATCATTAAAACTGTTTAAAAAAACTTTAAAATTACATTTAATTAAAAAACAAAATGATACGTAATATTTGATACAAATTACAAAATGTTTAACTTTTCTGGCTGTTTTTGTTAAAAGAAGGTTGCGTTTTAAAATTTAAAAATAAATCTATAAAAATGTGTTAAAAAAATGTATTAAAAAATATTTAATTGTAACTTTTGCTAAATAAAACATGTTACTACTACATACTACTACTTATATAAATGACAATTGTAAACGCTAATTTGTGAATGTAGGATATGAATTCGATAAATGCCTGTTATTTAGCCCATCCTATATTTGTCCTACGAAAGGTTACTTTTCGGCAAATAAAAATACGTTTGCGATAACATCCACGTTTGTTAGCAAATACTTATATACTTAATCGTGCAAAACATTTAATTAAAAAAATAAATAATTTTTAATTGTGTTTAATGTCAAATAATATCAAGTCTCTAATACGTGTCCGGTTACAATTTTTATTTTGCAATTTCGCCATTTTAACCTTGAAGAAGCACTAATAAACAAGGTATTCGTTACAAAATATTAAAGACAAGATATTAAAAACTAAACAAAACTGACCTATCCACGAGGTTATCATATATTTTTGTCGACGTATTTCTGGTTAGTTAATAAGTTTCTTTTGAAGAATCACCTGTTTTTGTTAATGAAATCAAAAACTTCATAACAAATTGGTAAAACGCATTGCTGCCATTGTTATCTACTGTTCAGACAGAGGACACTGGAATATATACAGTGTGTGTATAAAGTCTGGAAACGGCTTAATAACATCACAATTTACTGGCCGATTTAAACCAAATTTGGTACAGTTGTGTAAGAGGATCTAACGCACCGAATGACGATATTGGCGTTGTTGCCAGCTTTTTAGTTTGTCTGGAATTCGAACGAATTTTATATTTTTAAATATAACACCCAGTATATTTTTACATTTTTATATTCCACATAAAATTATAATTATTTTTTATTAAATGCATTATTAGTCTATACTTCATAGTTTCCGAGATATTGACTCTCGAAAAGTGACATTTTTGAACTTTGACAGCTTATAACTTTCTAACAGTACGTCTTAGAGCAAAACGGCTTACATGTCCCTATCTTCAATTTTTATTATCTTCCCAAAAAAATCAACTTCCGGTTAAACCGGATGTAACTCGAAAGCAGGAAATATAGTTGTTCCGGTTTAACTGGAAGTTGATTTTTTTGGGAAGATAATAAAAATTTAAGATAGGAACATGTAAGCCGTTTTGCTCTAAGACGTACTGTTAGAAAGTTATAAGCTGTCAAAGTTCAAAAATGTCACTTTTCGAGAGTCAATATCTCGGAAACTATGAAGTATAGACTAATAATGCATTTAATAAAAAATAATTATAATTTTATGTGGAATATAAAAATGTAAAAATATACTGGGTGTTATATTTAAAAATATAAAATTTGTTCGAATTCCAGACAAACCAAAAAGCTGGCAACAACGCCAATATCGTCATTCGGTGCGTTAGATCCTCTTACACAACTGTACCAAATTTGGTTTAAATCGGCCAGTAAATTGTGATGTTATTAAGCCGTTTCCAGACTTTATACACACACTGTATATCTTAATTAAACAATACACCTTTTGAGATTTATTCCCTGTTGAAACAGATATCCTCTGCGGCACTTTTCTCACTATTAAAACAATTATGCACCCAACACAGTGGCATTGTTAATGTACCCATTGTTTTGAAAGTATCACAAAACAAATTGTTCAACAAAATCAATAAACTTTTTTCCAAAAAATTAATTCCCCGTCAAGACAAACCTTTTCTACACTAACAAAAACGATCTAATACAACAGGTTTGCTAAGACATAGTTTATATTGATAGCCTATTTTTTATTATCACATATTAAATAAATTGCTAGTGTATCAAACCCGTTTTAGTGTTATATCAATTTCAGAATTGCTAGAACAGTGTTTTTATTGGTAGTAATCAGTTTCATTAGCAGCACAGTCTTGTTAAATAACTACCTACTTTTAATACAGCAATATTGTTAAAAAATAAATTTTATCTTCTCAATGCGACGCATTTTGTTCCCAGTAAAGCACTTTCTCTACAATTATTAAGAAAGCAGAACAGCGTCCCAAAAACAAATTGTATCCGTTAGAACCTATATGGGGGGTTCGTAGCGCCGTATTATTAGTTTTAACGTATTTGTTGCGCAGGTCACATCGTTGTTCGGAGTCTTTTAGCTGTCCTGTCTGAATTTGAATTTTATTGATCGTACCAATACATGTTTCAATTAATTCATTTTTACTTTGTATTTAAGCTGTTTTAAACTTTGCATGTCACATAAAGCAATAGAAGATTCTTATTTTACACAACCCATCATTAGTATTGGACTTTATAATCCATGGATAAATTTTACCATCTCAGTAAACCATGTTGTATAATAGATAATCATATTATTATATGCAATGTTAAACGACAAGAACAATATTACACTAGAAGCTACTTAAATTTTTGAGAACTACTCAGTACTGCTTTTTCGTGGTAAGTATGCTTTATTAACCGTAGCAAGCAAATATTATTATGATGAAGGTCAAGATTCATTACAACTGCCAGTCGGAACTAATACAGTATATAAAACCAGATTACACCCCCAATAGAACAGATAATTACTGTGAGTACTCGGAGCAATAATGGCTATAAACCATTCTACGGTAGCATAAACTCCTATTTCCTATTGGCTAAATCACCGTGATATTGTCACTACACAACGGTCTAGCAATTTTCGTTGCCCCACAGTAGGAAAGCGCGTTGCTGTCACATATAGTATTAAACAGTTGTAGGTATAAAGAGTATGTGGATTCTTATAAGGAATAGAAGGTTTTTCTCAGTGTAGAGATGCTATTTTCATATCACAGGTCTTTATGGGGAATAAGAATTTTACCTTTTTTACAGGCCTGTGATAATGATTGATCGGTGCCTGAAAAGATTTTAAAAAGTAACCGAATATACTCTCATCTCTTATAGACCAGGGCTGAAGCCTTTGAAAATGGTAAAAAGGGAAAAAAGTAATAGCAGGATGAAACACATTGGAAAAGGAAGAGAATATAACAAAAATTACTCGAAATACGTAAGATTCCATGTTACATTGATAAACAAAAAGTATACATTTTAATAAATAGATCAAAATTGTACATAATCGTTAAAAAAAGATTTCGAGTTTTTTTCGTTTCTTTGCATTTTTTGAGAACATTTACTATAGTAATGCATATTTTTTTAACACCATCAGAAAGTAGAGATTTCAACGAACAAAAAGCTCACCGACTTTTTTTTAAAAAAGAAGATATTTTGACGTGAGAATTTTTGATTGAAAATTAGGGTGCTTTTTCGATATTAAGTCAAAATAAGGTGAAAAAATTAATATTTTAAATCAAAAAAATTACAGTGTGTTTGGGACATAAACAGGTACGTTTTCACCAAATTTCGTAAAAAAAAAATTTTTTTTGTAAAAGATAAAAATAAAAAACCAAAAACTTGGTTATTTGAATTTTTCACGTAAATTTTGGGATAATGTGAAAAAAGTGTAAATACAAAGTTGTAGATCTTTTTATTACCTACTACTTTGCTATTTAACGTTTTTCCATAGGACTTATAGTTTTGCCGGAAATCGAGATAAATCGTTTTCTACCCTTAAAAACTTCCTCCTTTCCACTTCCCGACCTCGGATCGCCCGTAAATTATTTTTCCTTTCATTTTTGTTATATTCTCTTCCTTTTCCAATGGGTTTCATCCTACTATTATTTTTTTTCACTTTTTACCATTTTCTAAGGCTTCAGGCCTGGTCTACCTATATGGTAAAAAGAGGCCTTAAAGATATGCGACGATTTACCTAAAAAAATTGTAAAGAATGAAAATCGATTTATTACATACATTTAATGAATGAATAATGAACGCTCAATTCGGAGTGACGTGAGTAATAAAACAGTTATTGCCTAAAAATCGATTTTTAAGTTGTTTTTCGGTTTGATGGTAATTTGGGCTTCCGGGTAACAAAAAACATGGAAGGTCAAGGATAGAATACTAAAAGTTGTTTTCTCGTTTGAGCATAAATAATAATATCGTCCCGCTTTATATGAAGTGTCGTTTAAATTATTTAGATTTAAGCAGGTAGTTACAGGATGGCCAGAAAACGGATTACTGAATTAAATTCAAAAATTCATGGTAAATATCGTAATGTCAATGGTGAAGAATTAACAAAATAAAAAAGCCCTCTATTCCTTATAAGAATTCACATACTCTTAATACAACTGTTTAATACTATATGTGCAACTCGTTTTTCTACTGTAAGACAACGAAAATTGCTAGACCGTTGAGTAGTGATAATATCACGGTAATTTAGCCAATAGGAAATGGAAGTTAATGCTACCATAGAATGGTTTATAGCCATTATTGCTTTGAATACTCACAGTAATTATCAAGTTCTATTAGGGGTCTAATCTGGTTTTATATAGGTACTGTATCAGTTCCGATTGGCAGTTGCAATGAAACTTGACATTCATCATAATAATATTTGCTTGCTACGGTTAATAAAACATATACCTACTTACCACTAAAAATAAGTGCTGTAGTTTTCAAAAATTTAAATAGCTTCTCGTGTGATATTATTCTTGTTGTTTAACATTGCATATGGTTATGCATTATGGAACAAGGTTTACCGAGATGGTAAAATTCGACGATAGATTATTAAGCCCAAGACTAAATGGATTGTGCGAAATAAGAATCTTCTATTGCTTTATCTGACATGCAAAGTTAAAAAAACTTAAATGCAAAGTAAAAATAAATTAATTGAAACAGGTAGATATTGGTACGATCAATACAGTTCAAATTCAGACAGGACCGCTAGAAGACCCCGAACAACGATGTGACCTGCGCAACAAATACGTTAAAACTAATACTACGGCACGCGGCGACTGCCGATACCCAAGTAGCATTTTTAGACACATTACGGTAAATGTGTCTAAACTATTGTTTCTGTTTCCGACACAAATTGGAAATTGTTGGCAACATGTATGGAAATATTTTCGAAACGTATACATTTTAAATGGCGCATTAGCACGTGTTTCCAAGTGGTTGGTACGGGCTGTGACTTTCGCTGTTTCGACGCAAAATCGAAACTATTATCGAAAATGTTTCGAAAATTTTTCAGAAATGTTTGGAACATGTTTCCATAAATGTGTCGAGTGACAGTTCATTTTACAAAGAGGGCGCTGAATGTTGGAATTGTAAATTGTCAAAATGGAAACATTATTGAAACAAATAATTAGATATATAATATCTATCTCTCTGCAGGTTGTAAAATAAAAGAAAGTAAACAATATGATGACAGCATAATTTCGCCATAATGAATTTGTCACCAGAGTATTTTCTATAAGTGATACATTTTTTTCGTATGGTTTATTGCAGAGGAGATCCAAAAATCGTTGACGAAATAAATTTTATCGTGCAATTTAGTAATTTAGCTTTATATTCTTAAGACGCTCCCGGTATATTGACATTTACACACAAAATAAATACTTTGTCAAAAAATAAAATCTTAAATATTTTTAAAATTTTACTTAATTCTTCTTTCAATTGATTAAGCTAGAAAAATGGAACTAATGTGACCACTTTTTTACATTTCAAATGACGCAGGAAGTTAATTAAAGTCCATTTTAATAATATAAAAATGAATTTGTCAAAATGGCCGCCAGAAAGCGAGAATTATTCTGGTCTAAAATGGAGTCGACACACAATTTCTAGTATTTGGTTTCTATAATGTTTCGATAATCATGTAGCTATAATTCATAGAAAATGTGTCGAAACATGAAGAATGTTTCGATATTGTACCGAAACCATGCGAAACAAACGTCGCTAAAGTAAAAAATGCACAGTCCCGTCAAGAGGAAGGTTAAGCTTAGAAGCATAAAACTTCTGTATAGGTACCGTCACGGTATACACTACCACTTTACACTTTCTGTGACATATAACCTACAAAATTGGTTTGTACTTTGTTGAACGTTTAATAAAACTTACTTATAACTTATTCCTAAGTAAAAATCAATTGTCGGGACAAAGGAAAAAAGTAAGTTGGTCCTAACGGCTGTGCCGACCAGCTGGATAGTCGGAGACCACCTACTTTGGCCCGATCAAGCCAAGCATTTTTTCCTTTTGAATTTCAATTTCTTTCTTTTTCCTTTTTAGTGCCTCGTAAAACCTCAAAGAATGTTTAAACTGTTGTTTTCTTCCCATATTAACAAAACAAAAATGCACAATTTATAGGTTATAATCGTTATAATCGAGGTTATAATAATTGTCCGGGTGCGGTAAGGTTTCTGGCAGTTTCGAAAATTATTTTCTGCGCAAGTCTCGTAATTAAATGGATATTACTGTTTGGTAAATATTTCAAAGCAGAAGAATACCAATTTGTTTTGAATCACTTAATTCGAAAATGTGTCGCTACAATTTGGGAGCACATGTGTCTAAACACAATTTCATAATATTATATAAAAATGTTTCGAAAACTTTTCTTTTGTGCGTTTCCTAAATGTATCGACACTGTAGTTTGGAAAGTATTTCGAAACTAACAGTTCTTAATCGTTTCTAGTAACTAAATTCGAAAATGTGTCGCAATAGTTTCGAAACACATGTGTCTCCACACAATCTAAATAATTTTAATCGAAAATGTTTCGAAACGTTTCTCAGCAAAGAATTTGTGTCCAATTTGTGTCTATAATTGCTACTTGGGTAGCTACGATCTCCCACCAACGCCTTGTGGATTATAGATTCTAACGGATACAATTCGTTTTTGGGGACGCTGTTCTGCTTTCTTAATTGTACAGAAAACGTTTTACTGGGAATAAAATGAGTCGCATTGAGAAGATACAATTTATTTCTTAATAAAATTGCTGTATTAAAATTAGTTAATTTTTTAACAAGACGGTGATGCTAATGGAACTTATTAGTACCAATAAAAACACTCTTCTTGCAAATCTGGAATTGATATAATACTACAGCGGGTTTGATTCACTAGCAATTTATGTAATATGGGTTAATCAAAAATAAGCTATCAATACGAACTATGTCTTAGCAAACCTGTTGTATTAGATCATTTTCCAGTGTAGAACCTATTGAAAATACCTTCCAACAATAAAAATCTTCCTAGAAGGTTACACACCTGTCCCAGAAACAATTAAAAAGGACGCCGTGAAAGCAGACAGTTTGAAAACATGAGATTAGGTCATATATTTAGTAGGTAGTCCATTAAATTGTTATATTTGTTTCTATATTCGATCACTAGACGCGCGATATTATTCAGGTAGATATGCCGGTCATTTCAAGTCCCTGCGACTGGTCAATTTGTTATAACGTAGGTCGCAGGTTTCGCGAGTTTTTATAATAACTAACGTTTTAGCTGTGGCAGCATCAGCATGCGCACTTTCAAGTTTTCAGTCTTAAATTGAAGAAATCATCCATGATATCACCATAAAACATAAAATAATGTTGCTCCGTCACTGGCGACTCGAGTTTTATTGGTTTGCTCGCATCAACGATCGACGTGACATATTATTACAGATTATTTGTGATAAAAAGAGACATAATAGTAACCGGGACAACCTAAGCCACTATAAGGTCAAGCCCGATATCGTGTAATATTTTTTTAAATAAACTATTAGGTCTATCGCTTCGTGAATTTACTTTAAACCAGGGGTATTATTTTCTATGTAAAATAATATAAGCTTAGTATGTTACGGGCGGAGGAATATACCGTGCGAGCAAAAATTATTTGCATCAAAGAGGGCTTGGATTAAAAAACGTAGGGCTTGGTTTAAATCACAATGATATGGGGACGATATAATATCTAATCAAATCTAGGTTAAAATTTTGTCAAATTCATATTATGAGATGATATGCCAAACTAATGAGTAATAAAATAAGTAGACAAATATAAATTTATTTTTGTTGTTTACAAAATTAACAAAGTAAGAATATACAGAAAGAAAAAGAAAAATAATTACATAATTTGCTGAAATTGGCCACCGCCACGCTCCAAGCATAAATTCACACGTCTCTTCATATTTTCGAAAGTGTTGACCAGCATCTCTTAGAAATGTTACCACATTCTTGGATAATCCTTTCTTGTAATTGTTCTAAATTTGCAACTGGTGTTTTAAAAATAGTGTTCTTTAAATGAGGAAAAACGAAGTAATTCATAA
Organism: Polydrusus pterygomalis; assembly: GCA_963969555.1. Classification (NCBI taxonomy): domain Eukaryota; kingdom Metazoa; phylum Arthropoda; class Insecta; order Coleoptera; family Curculionidae; genus Polydrusus; species Polydrusus pterygomalis. The sequence goes on from OZ018383.1 coordinate 19,311,060, forward strand.
CCGTTAAACAAGGTGATCTAGGTGGGAATTCAATGTCTGATCGAAAACTGATCAATCTGTCGTCGAAAAAATTGCGTAAGTAGTTATTAGTTTCGGCGGTTGTATGGGCGGTTGCACCGTCCTGTTAAAAATATCCAAAACGTAGTTTGTCGTCAAGTAATTGCTGTACAAATGGATTCAAAATATTGTCTCTATACCGCTGTGCTGTAGCTGTGTCATGGAAAAAAATAGGACCAACAATTCTTCTTTGGGAAACAGCTAACCAGACACCAATTTTTTGAGGGTGCAATGTGGACTCTACATGGGGATTTTCACCACTCCACATCCGTTATTCTGAAAATTCACATAACCGGAGAGGTGGAACCAGGCTTCATACGAAAAAAAAATGTCAGGTCTAATAAATAATTTCTTTCCAATAAATTTTGGGTAAACCACTGCGCCTTTCAAAATCTGCGGCTTGTATTTCTTGGAATACTTGCACTTTATAAGGAAATAAATTTAGCTGCTTCTTAAGAATAGTCCTGCATGTTCCATAAGATCTTCCCACTTCTTGGGACAGGCGTCTTATAAAATTTGTTGGCGTATTTTGCATTATTTCACGAACGTTTGCAACAAGTTCTTCTGTTCTTACAGATGGTCTTCCTGCTCCTTTTTTGTGTTGTATAGAACCTGTTTCCCTAAACACAGCCACGGTTCTTTCCAGGCAATGATAAAAATCCCCAGCAATAAAAGCAAAACGTTGGGAAAATGTTCGTGAAAATCGTCCATGCACAAGCCCGGATTGTATTGCCACTCACCATTTACTCTAACCCCGTTTCGAAAATACGCTTCAACCATGAATGTTTTGTGCTGTTCCGTAAAGCCCATTGTGTGAATTGTTCAAGAAATTGAAAAAATTGGCGATGAATCAAATTACTTGTAACGACTGTCAAAGATGACGAAATAACTGATTGTTAAGTCAGGTAGTTACTGCCACCCAACAGGTATTAAGCTGTACGGTCAAGCATTACGTCCTTAGATGCAAGGCCCTCTTTGATGCAAATAATTTTTGCTCGCACGGTATTAGGTATGTATATTTTTAGCCCGCATTTCTTCGGCAGCCCAAAATCGGTGACACGGACTATAAAGGGGCAAAATAGGTTTGACCCCTAGACAGTGTTATTCTCCGCCCATCGCCCGGCCATGGGCCACATCTATTAAAAAAGCCATCTATTCCGTTTCTTCCTATTACGAAATAGCCACATAACTGGCTTGAAAAAACGACACAACACCGCGCCAGACGTTTTGCGGTAGGTCATCTCTAAAAATTCGCGATTTAGCGGTGATTTGAAGGACGAGATAAAAAAAAAATAGAGTTTTTGCGTGGCATGTTGCAATATGGTTTCTGTCTGAGACATAATAGGTCAACTACTTAGGAACGAAACCGATCTACTCGATATTTTTTTCTTAACAAACACGTTTTTTCCCAGACTTTGAAACCAAAGGCTTATGTGTTTTAATAATGTTTTTAACATTATTTGAAACGTTTTTAAATTGAAATAGATTGGATTTTTTTAGAGTTAGAGTTGTAACTAATTAACTTTTTTTCCCATAGAACTATTTGAGATACAAATTTGATACTATCAGGAAATGGTAATGTTGACGGGAGGAATCAAATTCAATAAAAAAAGAGTAGTGTTACATTTAAAAAAAAAACATTCCTTGAGTTACAGAAAAAAACTAAAATTCTGGCAACGTCGCAAGTGTCAATTTTCAATTCAATTTTTTAAGTTATCCACCTGTACCAAAATTCATTGATTTAGCCTTGGCAGTTTTGAAGAAAATTAGCCGTTCCGGTTATTTCAACTAACCCTGTATATATGTTTGTATACCAAAACCCACTATGTTTTCAACTCGCCCGTACAATCAAATTTTCTTACTTTAACGAGATAAAATGTCCTAAATATCAAAATTATAAACAAAAAAAATGATAAAACCTGTGTATTTTTCCTTGTATTTAACTGCTTGTTTTCACAACAAAACGATTTTCGATTCTGCACTCGATTAGACGACAAAATAAGCTGTGGTTCCTCGTGCAAATTTTTCGACAAAGTATGCGGGAAATTTTTTTCGCTTTGAAAATGTGCCAAATTAATTTTTAGTGTTGCAAGTTTTATAAAATATATTGCCTGTCTTTAGGTTATTAGATAATCTGACATAACCTGAAAAACAAATTCTATTTTTATACTTGTTTCTAAGTTAATATCAAAAAATTTGAAAATTAAATTTAAAGATAAGAATGACCGCTCTTTGTAGACGGGTGTAATGTTATTTCTGTGTCATCAACTAATGATACATAATAACGTGTAATGTGCGACTTATGACAGCTGGCTGCGCCTTAAATTACTGTCATTTATCTGGTATTGACTGACGCCGCAATCGCAGTTAAGTTGGTGTTTCTCAACCTTGAACTTCGTATTTATTGGACCTTTTTTAATTTGCAATGTGTTTTAGTAGCAGCAGGGGGCAGTATACCTTTAGACCCATACAGCTTATTTCGCTCACAAAAGAAGTTAAGTTCCCCTAGCACCGGTCACATTTCTCGACACCCATTTGCGATGAGCATGCGCACAACCATCTTGTTATTAGGTTTTCCTTCTTTAGAGACATCATGTAAATACACTCCAGAACCTGCTCCATGCCATTGCAATCATTAAAATAATTTCTTTATTTACTTGTTCTTTACCTTTTTCCCTTTCGTTGACAAACAAGTTTAATTAAAAAGGCTTCCAGCTATGCCACTGAACTCAAAAGTTTTCTGTTTATGTTTTCGATGTAATTATTTGTAAAATTCCGTCCAATACTGTAGCTTTAATATGTTTTTTGTAGGCGTAGTTTCATATAAAAGTTTACTGCAAAATAATAGTATAGGCATAAAATTTCCTAACTATTGGATTGTCATATGATACGAAAAGAAGTCGGCAAATCGCCATAGCAATCGTAATTTAAATAAATCAGTAGCACTAATGCTCCTAAAGGTGCCAACCCATTTTCTACATCTCCGCTAGCTTCACTGGTAAAAATAAGTTACTTGTGGCCTTAAATAAAGTGCAACCTTTTTCTTTAATGTTTGTTGGTGGTAGATAGACAATGAAGTAATATCAAAAAATTATACCTTGTCGGACTTCCATTGTCTTTATTTTGTTACTTAACTCAACATTTCGGTTAGTTAGTATCTGTAACCGTTTGCAAGTGTAAACTAAATTATAATTCTGCTGCCGTCTTAAATACTATCCCTGTGCAATGAAGCTTGATGACTCCGCCTACGTGCTTAATGGAGTGTGACGTTTGAGCTGTTGGTTTTGGACAAGAAGAGGTTTCCAGGTATTGGGGATATCTATACTTGGTTTACTAAATATATGGGTATTTTGATTCGTGAAAGCTGTTTCTTTGAATTTTCGTTTTCTCCAGTGCTGTTCCGTGTCCAAAATCTTGGCTTCTGACCACTGTATATTATGTCCATACATGTTCCGCTATACCTGATCTCGAAGTTTCACCTCTTTGAGTATGTTTCAGATGTTCTTTAACTCGTACGTTTTGTTTCTCCATGTACGTTTCGTCATTCTTTTTCTTTAAGTTTCAAATGGAATAAAATTGGAAGGAAGAAATTACAATGCAAATCTCAAATCTCATATTTCGGTGGAGTGACAGCACAAGTCAAAAAACTAATTCATTTTATATGCGGCAATGAACTCCTGAAAAGTAGTAGGTAGAGCTAGAATACCGTTAGAATAACACCGCAGCGTCATCAGCCTAATGGCACCCAAAAGTCGCCATTGCTTAGCAACGGGCTGTTTTCTTTACTACGGTTGTACTTTATTAAGGGTGGCCACCGGCTATATCTCGGAAACTACTAAGCATAGAAACTTGGAAAAAAAAATTATGATTAAAGCGGTCATGAGAAAATTCTGCAAATTACATTTAAGTTCCTCATTTCGCCGCAAGGGGACACAATTAAATTTTTTTTTTAAATTCTAAATTTCTCCGAAAATTCCCATATTAAGGTATAACTCTGATTACACCATCGAAAAGCTTAGATAATTCTGCATCATTTTGGTTTAAGGCTCATTGGCGTACCGACCTTGATAAGAGTGGGGAAAGCTATTGAATGTGTAAACATTAAAATCGCTGTAACTTCTAAACGACTTAACCGATTATACTAAATTTAAGCTTGTTTGGAAGGGAAAGGTAAGTACATTCAATTGTCGTATCCAATGGTACACGATAGTGTTTAATAAAATTGCTAGAGGGCGCAATTTGTAATAATAACAGTTTTTTCGATTTTATCCCGGAAATTCAAATCATACGGTATAACTATGACATCATAATCGAAAAGTAGATGAAATTTGCAAGAAAAGTTGTGAAGACCGCAGTTCGATATATTTGTTTGTTTCAGAGTTATTGTAAAAACAATAATTTTTAATACAAATTGCGCCCTCTAGCAATTTTATTAGAAACTATCGTGTACCATTAGATACGATAATTGAAGGTTCTTCCAAACAAGCATAAATTTAGTAAAATCGGATAAGTCGTTTAGAAGTTACAGCGATTTTACTGTTTACACTTTCAATAGCTTCTCCCACTCTTATCAAGTGAAAGTGTAAACATTAAAATCGCTGTAACTTCTAAACGACCCAACCGATTATACTAAATTTAAGCTTGTTTGGAAGAGAAAGGTAAGTACCTTCAATTGTCGTATCCAATGGTACAAGATAGTTTTTAATAAAATTGCTAGAGGGCGCAATTTGTATTAAAAATTATTGTTTTGGCAATAAAATTTTTAATTGTGCCCCCTTTGCTGCGAAATGAGGAACTTAAAAGTAATTTCCAGAATTTTCTCATGACCGCTTTAATGATAATTTTTTCAAGTTTCTATGCCTAGTAGTTTCCGAGATATGGCCACCCTTAATGAAACACCCTGTATACAGCAACACAGAGTTCAAGTAGGCGCAAGCATCGAACGGTATAACGTAGCGGAGTTATACTTAAAGTATTTCTAACCCGAATAGCTGATCATAACGATATGGATGTATTTTTTTATGTTCTAAAAGTATTTGGGAGGCTTAGAGCAGAAACAAAGGTCGTCATATTGTATTGAACGAATGGAACGCGTGCGATTTAAATTTTACTAATACTTTTGCCCATTAATTTAAATTTCGGCAGCAGTCCAGACTTGTAAATATACATTTTGCTTCAATAAAAATAAAACAAACAATCTAAAAATGTTAATTTAAAATCTTGATTAAATATAAATAGAAATATTAAAATAAGATGTTTTGCCAAAAGTGTTATCCTATATTTGTTGTTATCCGGAATTTTTGACGGTAAAAAATATATTGAATGGTCTCTGGTCCAATAAAAAAGGAAAGTAGAAGAATTAGGCGTAATTATGTACACACATACTTACATGCATCTAGTACAGATAAATCGTTAATATCAAAACAATTTCTACTAAAAATACCAATATTCCGAGTTGATTCTATTGACGCCCTGTTTAATACTACCGTTTCCCGTTCCATCGAAACGGACGGGTGACCGCTTGGGCTTGCATTAGCGTATTATATGTGGCAATATTATGTTTCAGTTAATTTATGTTGATTTTTTTATTACAATTTATACTTTATACCATAAACAAAGTCTCAAAAAGGGATATAATAACGGTAACGGTAATATTTCGGCTTTGTACGCAAATACATTCACAGTCATATAGAAACACTACTGGAATTGGATAAATAATTCCTATTTTTGTCTCCTTCATGCTTCATCTCCCCCTAAAATTACTCTCTATAAATCAAATCTCGTCGCCAAACAACAAATAGGTAAAGCATTGCGTAAAGCGCGACCTAGGTCAATGTCAAAGCGATAATACAGCTCGTTGTGCCTTGCCAGCGGATAAAAATACATTTTCCTTGCACGTAGGCTGTCTAACTTTCGGTTTCTATTGGCGCATGTAAATATGCTAACCAATGAGTCTACGAAATAAACGAGAATAAAAGTGTTCCTGTTTCCACAGCAAATTTTACAGTATTTTACACTGACTGATGGAATGATTGAAGTCACACACACGTTTGCTGATATAGTTTAAATGAATTACATCGCTCGAGGAGAAACACAGAGATGCCCAAACACATGTTCTGTTTAATTATTGAAAGCAAAGCGGTATTAAATTATTCCTAATTAAATTCCGAAAAATGGAAAAAACGTATAAGTATTGCGATTGTTGCCTGTCTGAATGAACACTATGTAGAAACTCTAAAGCCATTTGTGGTCCATTTTAGCAGTTTCCTACCAAGAGCAACATGCATTCCTTGCCTGTACCTACTTGGTTTACTAAATATATGAGTATTTTGCTTCATTTTTGAATGTTCGGTTTCTCCAGTGCTGTTTCGTGTCCAAAACCTTGGTTTCTGACCACTGTACCTATATTATGTTGGTTGGTCCATACATGTTCCGCTATACCTGATCTCGAAGTTTCACCTCTTTGAGTTGTTTCAGATGTAGAGCATCTAACGTTTGCAACAATAATCCGAAAGAATTTAATATTGAAATTTCAAACATCAAAAGAGATTTAAAACATAATGGTTACCCTGAAACCTTTGTAACTAATGCCATCTCAAAACTTAAAAATCGCGCGAAGTAAAAACTAATGACTGTGAGTGCTAAATTACGTGAGATTGGTTGGTTAAGAATGAATGAGAGACGCACCTTACATAGTTTGGTATTATTCAACAAAATAATTTGTAAAAAATGCCCTGATTATTTATATGAAAAAATTAAATTTAGATATGACGCCCATAATTAGGAACTTAGATATAGGTTTGTGATAACTCCACCTAGACATGTCACATCTTTATACGAGCGCTCTTTCAGCTACCAAATCTCAAAAGTTTATAATAAGATACCTGCCGACTTTAAAATGATCTCTGGTTATAAGTTCAAACGGTTCGCAAAACAAAATGTTCGGGACTTTCTGTAGAATTTGTATAGAGTTGTGTGTATAGTATATATTAATATATATTTTACTTTCTGGCTGCCTCTTGGGCCATTACATATATATTTATATTTTACCATATTTATATACCAATATTTTTTTATATATAATTTTTTTTTTGCATATTTATACTTATCCTCTAGTTGTCTGCAACACGTCTGTCAATTTTATTATTTAGCGCCTGTGTTGTATTACCTAGCAAATTGTAAAATGAATTTAAGTATAATACCAATTAATTAGAATAGAATTTCGGTTGAGATAGGAAGCTAAGCTTCAACTCCGCCAATTGTAATTATTACACTTTTGTAAATTACAATAAAGCCATATTTATTTATTTATTTATTTATTTATTTGTTTTATATAGAAACGAAAGAAGAGCAACCATTTCTTACAATACCTTATGGTAAAGGGATTTCTGAAAAGATTAGAAGGATAACCAAAAACTATAATATCAAAACAGCCTTCAAATCTGGAAATACGCTTAGAAGCTTTCTTACAAAAGTAAACCCCCCCCCCCCCCCGTAATGAACACAAAAAATTGTATGTATTAAATCCCTTGCGAGTGTGTCGAATCGTACATTGGAGAAACAAAAAGACCTCTTCCCGTACGAGTTAAAGAACATCTGAAACATATCCAAAGTGGTGACACGTCAATATCAGGTATAGCGGAACATGTTTGGACCAACCATCATCATGCAGTGGTCAGAAGCCAAAGTTTTGGACACGGAACAGCACTGGAGAAAACGAAAATTCAAAGAAGTAGCTTTCATGAATCAAAGTACCCATATATTTAGTAAACCAAGTATAGATATCCCCAATATCTGGAAGCCTCTTCTTGTCCAAACCCAACAGCTCAAACTTCACACTCCAATAAGCACGTAGGCGAAGTCATCAAGCCTCATTGCACATCCATAGCATTTAAGACAGTAGCCTTAGAATTATAATTTAGTTTACACTTGAAAACGGTTAGAGATACTAACTAACCGAAACGTTGTGTTAAGTACCAAAATAAAGACAATGGAAGTCCGACAAGATAATTTTTTTGATATTACTTCATTGTCTACCACCTTCAAACAAACACCATTGCATTGGTTCAAAATCATTTATTCAAATAGAAAAGGAAACAAGGCTTACATTACAATAAATATGCATGTAATGCAACAGGTAAACATTCCAACCAAAGCTTCAAAGAAGTGTAGAAAAGCTATATACGTCATAATATGTAATACCTACAAAAGGTAAAAATACAAATCAAAGCTTCAGACCAAGAGTAGAAAAGCTACGTCATAATTTACCGGTTGTATCGGTCATGTCATGACCTTTGATGTATTAGAGTATTAGAGCATAATATGCAGAAGCAATGCAGTACAAAACATTAATTTTGAAGCATTGCCAAGTTTTCATATCATAACATTCTTTCAAATATTTTTTTTTACTGACCTCGAAGAACTCTACGATGCTCTGCTGTTTATTCTAAATACGATTGTGTCTTATTTAAAACGTAAATCGAGTCTTCTTGTTCTCCTCCGCACAACATCTGGTCCCGCAAAATTCCATAATAAAAAGTCGAGATCGTGTAGCTCCGGAACAACAATATTAATCAAATGTATGTAAATTTCGGGGCTGCTTTTTGAAAAGCTTGTTAAAAAATGTTTAGTCTGGAAGAAAAAATAGTTTTGCCATGAGCAGAGCGAGCTGTATACGATCTGTGTATTTGTTTAACGCCGATATTTTAAGGAGCCGTTTATGTTTAGCGAGGCTATTTCCGTTAAGAACGATCTGACAACACTTTAAGTCCTGATTAAATAAGTTGTTACAAAATTCTTTATTAGTTCTTGGTATTGGGCGCTGAAAATTACTATTCAAACAACGTTACAGTGATGCATAATGTGCTAAAGTTTGATTCTCGATGACAATAGTAATTTGTACAAGCAACAAGAGTGGATATCCATATCCATAAGTGGGTAAGATCAGTGCTGAAACTTACGAGCGTGATAAATATGATGGGACAATCCACTCGAGTTGTTTAATATAATATATTTTCTTCGATCTCATTTACGAACCTTTTTTTCTTAGAGTTCGTCCACGTAATGGATGCACTTCGGCCATTGTGCTTACCCTAGTTGCATACGATGCAGGTGCTTCGTAACAGCTATGTGTCCTGTCAGAATTCCTGTGATGGTTCTCAGCTGGTTGCTGCTTATCAAAAGGAGCTGTATCGCCAGGTTCGGGTCTGATTCCCGATGAAATACTTGCTATGGTTTAATCCCCTTCTGTTGTTTCAGTATATTTGGTATTCATTCCTTGTCCATCGTTTTATGGCATATCTTGGGACTCCGAGTGCTGGTTCTGGACCTATGAATGTCTTTTCCTGGGTCTGGGGACCGGTTTTTTGCAAATTCGTCTGCTTTTTCCTGCAATACCCTCATGTCCTGACACCCATTGTAGTATAACTTTGTTAGTTTTTGCCAGAGCCACAATATCCTCTTGGCATTCCCAACCAAGTCTTATTTACAAACCTTACACTTATACATAATCTAACACAGGCCCGGTTCTAGACCTCCTGGCGCCCCCGGGCATGGGTTTTATTTAGCGCCCTCGAAATTTTTATTTCATATTCTTTTCCTGAATATAATATGCTTATACCATCAAAAATATTTAATTTTTTTGACGTGATTATAAAAAATACTTGGGCGCCCTTATCTTTTAAATAGTATATTATACATCGAAGATTATACAGACGCTTATTTGTTTTACCTTTGTCAATATTTTGCACCCCTTGGACTTTGCGCCCCCGGCGTCTGCCCGGGTTGCCCGAGCGCTGGAACCGGGCCTGTCTAACCACATTTAAAAAGTAATAGAAACTCGGGTAGGTACTAAACACACACTGTGTTTGGTAAGTGTCATGCATCCTAACAGTGGATTATATTCGTTTGATGAACTGGAACTGGAATAGCTCATTTATCCATCCAGTAACTCAGAAAATATACATATGGGTAGGTACTGAAGAACTGTCGCTGACTTTCCCAAACATATCAAACAAGGTTAGATTGTTTTAAGAAAAGTACCTATATTGACATTGACGAAAGCTAATTTAGGTTCGGTTGTTGGAAACACAAACTAGTTCGGCCAAATATTTCTGTGTTTTCGTATAAACTTCTTAATCGAACATTAAACAAAAAGGTTTAAAAAAAACACAATAGCAAATTTGTTGCGAAATCAATTAGTTTCTTTTGTCTAATAATATAAAAATGGTTATTAACAACTGCTTAATAAATAACTTCAGGTGACCTATCCCAATACGAGGCTGATGTGTGAAGTTTGTTTACCTTGTCAATCATACTTTTTTTTGCTGGTTGAAAATAACATTTCTAATGATCGTATGGTACTGATCAACATAATAGTGTCAAAGGACTCTGATCATTGATCAACGTGTCTCACAAAAAAGGAGATCAGTGTGCAAGCGGGAATACCGCGAGAATAATAGATAGTACAATAACGTTTCAAATCGTTTGGTTTTGTTGTGACTGCTCTATTCTTATCAATATATGAATACCTTTTGTTACTCGAATTGGGAATCGTCACAAAAGCCACTCAATTCATCGAATGACGTAAGTTTTATTAGTTGCGACCGTGACCTCGGCCAATGTAAATTTTAATGGTCCTGCAAATTAGCTAGACTTTGAATCAATATTTGTGCAAGGTCTGTTTGTGTTTAAAGAAATTTAGCATTATAAAAATATTCACAAAACATTAATGTATCAAATTTGTTTGTCAAAATAAAATAGGTGTTATTCCGAGTTTAACAAGCTGTGAACGCTTGTATACAGATGGAGTATAACTTAAATTTCACAAGTTAGGATACGTAATGGTTTCATCCTTGCGTTAAGTATTCTTAAGCCCTGCGTTGTCTAAGAATTGGATTGCCTCAACATGCACTTGAATTCTTTGTTCGTAGCTTGTGGCATTTTTAAAAATGTCTTTCTTCAAAGTTTTTATTCCATTCTAAGAGTCTAATGGAGGTTTTCTATCTAGTTTTTCCTAAGGATTGAGTTTTGTTGTCTCTCTTAATCCCACTTTTACGAAAACATACTGCTTTTGTCCTTGCAGGTACCAAAATTAGGTTATTTTCTTGATTGTTGATCATTCTTCTTGGAATTAAACTTATCTTAAAAAAAAAATAGATATGGTGGCTTGGTGAGTATCGTAGTCACGCCCAAGTTGTGTGTTTGAGCTATGAGAATCTTTCTGATGTAGTGATAATATGTTTATTTTTTCTTCTCCAGGTGTACCAAGACGAGCACTTTTAACAGTCTTTAACAGTATGGGAAGTTCTTCACTTAATTGCTAGATACACCTAGACGCTGTCAATTGGCTGATAGGTGGGCGATTTGGGTATTTTTCATTGAACATATCACGGACTTTCCGATGACTTCTACTTTCATCTCCACAACCCAACGTAATCAAAAGTTCTATGATTTTTGATTTACATTTACTGACATTTTTTGACGTCTCAAACTTAAATAGCAAATTGTGATTGTCAATGCCTTAAAGATTGTGGCTTGAGTTCAGAATGATGCTAAGTCGAGAAACATATTTGTCAATGGTGCTGGTGCATACCCAGCATTGAAGTGTAAATATTTCGTAAATGGTTGAAGATGGGTATAGAGCAGGATTTATGAAAAACGTCTGGAATTGATTGTAGAATGTAAAAATATTTAATTTACTGTTTTCTCCATTTCCACCGTTTCATTTCCTCCATTATTTTTTACCAATGTTTCCAAAGGATTTTTTTGTGACTAACCATTGAATATCAAACTATATAAGAATGACGGATGTCCGAGAAAAGTTGACAACTAGTATAACTAAAATAGGTTTTATTTCGTCGAAAAATAGCAAAATACGTAATACACTAATACAAACAAACTGAATGTTTCTTAAGTAAGAAAGTAAAACCTACTTAATTTAACCATTTTGAAAAGTAGTAATAATTGCAAATAAAAATCAAGTTATACAAACAAACCGCTCATCATTCATATTTTACCCAACATATACGTTGTAGCCTCAGTACCTAGGTATTGAATAGTGAGAGTCGTCATTTAGTTCTGTTAGAAATAGAATACATGGCGGTCAATATGTTTTCATGTAATTAACGTTGGGACGTCAAAAGGTTGAAATTATTATATGCTACAAAGCAATTAAAAATAGGTACATTTTTAGGTCTAGACGGGGATAGGTGAAATCAAGTTTTACTATAAGCTATAAAAATAAATTTAAAAAACTCATGCAGCAAGTCAAACAGACAGGCGGCAACAATGTTTTAATTTAGCAGTGAAAAGGTTAGTCGCTTTCTTGTTGGTGAACTCATTGTGCCATCTATGAATTTGACGTAGCAGATTTAGAAAATCGGCTCATATCGCACATCCAATGGAAAAAAGACCTAACTGCAAAATTGGTTTTTTTGAGAAAACGCACTTTGAAAAATTGAATTTGAATTATTTTAATTTTTAGGGTACAAAGTTCGGTTTAAAAACAAGATATAAACATCAGCGACTAGGTTTGTTCATTAATTATTAATAATGATCAAATTACTGAGTTTTTTTAAATGCTTTAGTAAATAACAAAAATATGTAATTGTGACACTTTTCTTCTTAAAAAATTAACGATTGTTTCTTAGTTACACTAAAATAAAACGATATTATTATATTTTTTTGTATTAAAAATAAACAATATAAGGTTTAAATGAAAGTAACCATAAACACGAGGTACTTTAAACTATAAAAGTAATGGTAACTTTATAAAATAAAAACTATAATACACTTGTATTTTATCTAACAAAAATAAAGAGAATAAAAGAAAAGTGACCTAAACTACAATTAAGTCAATTTCAAAAATAAAAATATCGCCTAATTTAGAGGAAAAACGTCTTAACTGGTACTTACGTCATTTTTCTGTTGAAAATTGCGTGCACCTGCGTCAAAGGCTAAAGCCGAACTGATAGTTGGGTCACTGTTCCAATTAAAAGTAGCGCGAAAGAAAGGTGACACTTCCGCCATCTCGCGTTTGTTTGCTTCAACACAATAATGTCGTTATTCCATTAGAAAGAATATAGCATTAAGACACTTATGACGCTTATAACTTAAAAATGAAATTTTTTGCAGTTAGGTATTTTTTCCATTAGATGTGCGATATGGCCTTCTTATAGTTTGATATTCAATGGACTAACCGATATGTTTTTGAGCGTTGCGTCATTTTTAAAATGCTTTTGTTCATATTTGGTCCTTTAATCATCAGATAAACTATTACAGACGCAAATCAATCTGTCAGATGCTTTGACATAGATACAATTTGATATTATTGACTCTTCTTACATGCTATTTGACAGTGCATTGCGGGTCTTAATTACTATATGAAACGAAATAGTTGTCTTATCAGTCCTCACAGCCCTTTTTTCTCAAAAACGGTTTACCCTAGGTAGTTGAAATTTCGCATAGTTATACCTAATGTTATTAGATTTTTTAAAGAATCAACCGAAATTAAGCGATTCATTGCCCAATTAATTGCATTCATGTTGTTTAGTTTAAAATTCTAATGAGGTCCATTGTATGTAAGCAGACATGACAACAGGGCAAACGGAAGCGAAACATTGGCTGTCTGGCGGTTTGAGACTGACCTTGAAACCGCGGAAAGGCGCTGCAGCGGGTCGCTGAACCACTGACCGACCCGCGTCACCCGCCATTGCAGTCGCCATGTTAGTGGGCCTGTGTGGATCCAGTACACCAAACTGGCCAGACTTATGGCCTGGGGACCGGGGGCGAAGCGAATTTGCAAAGTACTTTTGGTTTCTTTGCGTGAAAAGCGATCGAGCGCGATAAAGTTGTGATTTATCTTTGCTCTATTTCGTAATGAAACAACATGAGGGTTCCGGAAAATGTTTGAAATACAATTAAGTTAGTTACGTTTTATGCGTAATTATGTGCGTAATGTTAGAAAGTGCACCCCGAAAAACGTCATTTTAACCTTTCACTTGGCTTCTCCTTCCTTTATGTTTCATTTCAAACCCCCCGGGATGCAATTGGCCAAAATCTTCATCTGCAAGCCCGTCCGTTTTTATATACTACCCTTCGCATCGCCAAAACAACCATATTATTCCTTGTTTCACTTTTTCGGCCACTCCCATTGGTCGTAAGGGTGGTCCCTCGGCCAATAGAAAATACTTACTCGAAATAGCTGAAGAGCTTGATGGTTAAATTTAGAACTTTGTGAGGAAGGAAGAGTATTTTTAGACTGTCGGCTTGCGGTTTGTTCAACATTATTTACTCTATACTACCTACGACAGGAAATTCTGATTATATTTTTGGTTTCCGTATATGAGTATAATTGGTGAATATTTATATGTATATTTGGATTTCTATCTATTATACAGTGTCACCAGTAAAGTTCGCATCATATGGGATTTTTTTTAATTAATAGCTTTATGCGAAATTTGACTTTGGCATCAAGTTCTGCTTCGATCGAGATGAAAATTAAGCAAAAAAATAGTAGTCACGTGATTCGCATTATCGGTCAAATTTTAATTTTTTCCAAAAAGTAATTCAATTTTCTAAAAATATCGAAAAAAGTTATTATATAGAAAACGTTTTTTTAAATGCAGTTTCTAGCCCACATGCAAAATTTCAGCTGCATAAGATAATTTTGATTTTTTGCCCACCACTAAAATTTATTTTTCACTTAATGAACACTTTAATGATGACGCTGTGTTCTTTTTTGTCTTAATATTAAGGTGTATTACTTTCAGACACAAACTACGTTTTCAAAAATACTTATTTTATGTATACAGGGTCAAATAAAAATAAACTTTGCATCACATGCGACCAAATTTTAATAGCCTAATTTCGATTTAGTAGAAAAACACATTTAATAAAGCATTGTTAAAACTAAGAAGTTTTATGTATAGGTTGCGTTGAGTCTTATTTTGCAAAAGTGGTGCAATTTATAAAATGTAGGTAAAAAATCAAAATTATCTTATGCAGCTGAAATTTTGCATGTGGGCTAGAAACTGCATTTAGAAAAACTTTTTCTTATAACTTTTTTCGATATTTTCAGAAACAACCCCACTTTTGAATTATTTTTTGGAAATAATTAAAATTTGACAGATAATGCGAATCACGTGACTACTATTTTTTTGCTTAATTTTTATCTCGATTGAAGCAGAACTTGATGCCAAAGTCAAATTTCGAACAAAGCTATTAATAAAAAAAATCCCATATTAGAGATCGACCGAAGGTTGGGTTTCGGCTAGTATCGGCCAAAAAATCTAGTTTCGGTGTCGTCTTTTTTTTTTAATTTGGAAAGAGTTCAATCCGTTCCCCAAGATCGATCTCGTCCTACATAAAATAAATTAGATTTCAGTATACAATCAAATTTTTAACATGTATAAATAAG
This sequence comes from Polydrusus pterygomalis, assembly GCA_963969555.1. Lineage (NCBI taxonomy): Eukaryota > Metazoa > Arthropoda > Insecta > Coleoptera > Curculionidae > Polydrusus > Polydrusus pterygomalis. The sequence goes on from OZ018383.1 coordinate 19,326,535, forward strand.
TTTCGGTTTCGGCCGAAACTCCAAGGCCGATGATTCGGTTTCGGTTTCGGTCGGACACTATCCCATATGATGCGGACTTTACTGATCACACTGTATTTAAAATAAGAAAGTATTTTTCGGTAAAACCGAAAGTGGACAAAAATTATTGGCCGCATGTGCCAGTGACAGTCAATGACAAAAAATTGGTTAATTCAGCGGCAATGAACTCGGTTTTTTATGAAATAACAAGCATCGAACTTTTGTAATTTGTTTTTCTTTAATCTAATTAGGAATTAATGTCAAACCAATAACAGATAAATCTTGCGAAACGTATTATAAAAATGTAGTTCAATAAAAATGCAAGAGAGTTATTTATTTTGTTCTCGATAATTTTTTTATCACAAACCAGGATGTTTGCATAAAAAGCGATTACAACAAATATTTGTACGCATTTTATTGTAGAAAAAGAGTCAAGTAAACAATGCAATTAAATCACACAACCTCATTAATAAATACTTAAATGGATCAAGTGAGAGTCAGGTAAATTGTCTTCCTTCATATTATCTATCAATAGTATCAATACAAGTTACAGTCAGTTGGAATGATGCTGAAAAACTCAAATTAGTGGATGGCAACCTATAAAAACCAAATCCTCATTTCAAATTGCATAGTGTGCCAATAATTTTTCCCTGACTGTACTAATTTTTAATTTTTCGCACTTACAACACTACCTATATACAGGCATACTTACTTTCACTATTGCAAAAAAAGTAAAAAAAAAATCACAAATAAAATTTTATTACACAGGTATCAGAAAATATTTTCCATTGCATCACGTATACTTCACGTATTATTACATCTTCCTCCATTTCGAACGGACCTAAGCCCCGTTGACCTTGTACTGTATCAATAACCCCATTTTGTCGGGCAAAATAATGTTTGCTGCAGATAATTCCTGATGCTGCTTCCAATTATTATTGGCTGTTGCATCTTAAATGCGACGTTGCCACTTTATTTTCAAATATCTCTCCATGCACATTTTATAACGGCGCGCGGCGTATTAAATAACAACAAAAAATAATCCGGGTTATCATAACAGTTCCGCTTATTTATACAGGGTGTCCGGGAAAATGTGGGAAATCTCCCGAATATGAAAAAAACACGTGAAAAGAATACTACAAGTTCATATAAACTTCTTTCGCATCGGCCTCCTCTTCGGAGATATTATGGGCTCCCAAAGAGCTCCCATGGAATTAAGTTTTTGACACATAATTATTAAACCAACGGGTATATTTCAATTTTTTTTTTCATATGATCTATACCAGGTAAGACCCTTCAAATTACTATCCCAGAAAGTGTTGCGAATTACTCACAGCTGCAAGGACGTACTAGCTGTGACACTAATGTGCCCACTTTTTTACGCCCTGTATGATAAAAACTTGGGACAAGGTTTTTACATACCTTTAACTATTGACTAAAAGTTAAGTACTCTTCATTCATGTCGCTAATCCTAGCCGTTTCGGAAAAAACGTGCAATAATGCATAACGCTTTTAAATTTGCGATTGGGATTTAAGGCAAATTTTTAAGTGTAAATTTTAAAATAGCATAGGATTGTATGGTATCAAACTGTTGGAAAAAAATGCTCGTTTTAAATATCCTAGTGAACCACCATCGTTCCATTTGGAAAAATAGAGAAAACGTGAAGAACACAAAATTTCATTTTTTAAACGTAGAAAGTCAATTATTATGACATCATTTTAATTTTCATATAGGTACTTTACTGACTATAAATTAACAGATTTAATTAATTTGCAGCACTCTAGATTGAAAATAAAAAATAAACATAAAAATGTTATAACACGTCAAAAAATGACAAGTGAGGTGTCATTTCACTCATAAGGTTATGCTGAACCCAAATAAGTAAAAATATACAAGATGTCCCATTTAACATATCAAAGTCAAGGTCACTTCCGGTCAAACCGGAAGTGCTAACAAATTGAAAATTATGCCAATAAATGCAGACTCATCTCTTATGCATAATCTCAAAATTTAATTTTAATATATATAAATACAGCAAAGTTATAGGGTATATGACTAGATTCGACCCATTTTCACGTCAGGATTCTGTCTTCATATACGTTGTACACGTAGTTTCCGTAGACACCATTTGATTTGATTTGATACTGGTGAAATATGATAAATGTATTTTGCAACCCACCTATTACCGGCTCAAAAAATTGTTGAAACTCGTTCCAAAAGTAATAAGTTATTTCGGCAGCCAGTGATTCAAATTTTGGTGACATGTTTTTCCATGCAACCGCATAATTAAGTGATCGTATAAATTATTTCATTTTAACACGACCAATCTGGCGATACGGAGAACATTAATTTAACTAAAATTTGGTTTTAAATTATTTTTTTTTTAAACCGACCAGAAAATATACACTTTCTGGACAATTTTTTGTCCAGAAAATAACGTTTTGTCGATCAAGACCGGAAAATTGACGTAAGAGGTCGGAAAAGATTTTTTTTAAAACCGACCCGAAAATTTACACTTTCTGGACAATTTTTCGTCTAGAAAATAACGTTTTTCCGATCGCAAGACCGGAAAAGTGACATTGGAGACCGGAAAAATCTTTTCCGGGCTCTAATGTCACTTTTCCGGTCTCTAATGTCACTGTCACCCTGTTTTTTGTTTTTCCAATCGCTCTTTGATAATACAAGATACCTTGATTTCGTTATTATGACAACAACATTTCGATGTATTGTCGAGTGACAGTTCGTTGATTTTTAATTTTGTTCTTTATGTCAAACTTGTTTCGCGTAGATTATAAAATATATCGAAGTGTCGGTCTTAAAAAAAATATTGTACGTCACGCAACCGAAAATTAGTGTTTTCCAGGTATCTCCAAGCTTCCAGGACTCGCCTATGGCTCGCCCTGGAAATGCTTGTCTCGACCTGAAAAACACTACTTTCCGGTCTTGTAACGTAAATTACTATTCCGGTCCCTGTTTTTTGTTTTTCCAATCGCTCTACCTTGATTTCATTACTATGACAACAACATTTCGATACATTGTCGAGTGACAGTTCGTTGATTTTTAATTTGTTGTTTATGTCAAACTTGTTTCGCGAGTGCACAATTTAACAATATGAATTCAGCAAGGAAAGCGACGACACTAAAGGTGCTTTTAGTGCTACGGATATCTAGGTATTTTGGTAATCGGGTTTTGGGTTATTATGGGCGTGTCCGGCGATTCAGTTACTAAGGGCTTTTTCTGCGGCGGTTATTTGGAGAATTGGAGATTAGATTACCGTATAACCTGAAAATTATTTTGTACTGTATACTATGACATTCATCTATACATATTTCATGAGTTTTGTTGGAAATTATACCTATACTTTTATTTTTGTTATTCATTTTTTCCAAAGGCAGTAAAAATTTGGCGCGGCACAAAAATTTCCGTTGGATACCTAACAAACATAACCTATACCTATGAATTAAAATAAAAAATTAACGTCAAAATGTCAAAAAACCCAAAGAACATCGGAGAAAAGTTGAACTTGAACCAACTTTTAGGAGATTGGGGATTCGGGGATTTTGACGTTTCTCCTTGGGATCACATGATCATTTCAACCAATGGTGTCATTCCCGAAATACCCAAATCGCTAAATCTCCGTAGCACTAAAAGCACCTTTACGATATATTGCCAGTAAAATCAAAGGCCCGTTACGAGAAGTCATACGACGCATTTAAAAATAATATAAAATAATTTAATGTAAGTAAATCGAAGTGTCGGTCTTAAAAAAAATATTGTACCTACGTCACGCAACCGAAAATTAGTGTTGTGCAGGTCTCTCCAAGCTTCCAGGACTCGCCTACGGCTCGCCCTGGAAATGCTTGTCTCGACCTGAAAAGCACTACTTTCCGGTCTTGTAACGTAAATTACTATTCGCTAAAAAACTATATTTCGGACATGATTTTACCAAAATGGATACCGAGTATTTGGCAATCCTGCAAAAAGCCTCCTGCATAATAAACGCATCCAGCCGCGGACCTTGAGCCGTTCAAACACCCCGTTGTTCCCGACCCCCTCCCCGACCCCCACCGATGCAAGTGCAATGTAATCGAAAGCCCGTTCAATGATTTCCTCCGCGTCTCACACTATTCGCCACATCGTCTTTTCCACGACCGACGTCACAACGACTTGCAATGCGCGAGACAAGGAAGGGAAGACACGGCTTCGTCAGCGTCTCGAAAGCCTTCTCGAACACGTCTTGGTGATATAATTATAGAGGTAGGGAGCATGCGCAGAACGGCGTAATCGTTGCAAAATAAAGTTGGCCTTGAATCCGGAATAGTGGACTGTTGCTTTAGTGTCCCTTCGGACGTGTGTATGAAGTTTTTCTTTTATTTTTCATCAGTGGCGGAGAAAATTGTTCTTTTTAATTTATAAAGGCAGTTTGCAATTATTGATATTTGATTTTGCATTGTTGGCATTGATCTAGGACAGGTATACAAATTATACAGGGTATCGCATATTTAAGGGGCCAAAATAGACTGGGAAATGGGTCATTTATGATTAAAATATCCACGGTTAAAGAAATACAGGGTGATCCAAGTAAACATTTATTATAGACAATTATTGTCGATGATTTGAAACAGGTTAAGCGTATATGAATCAAATTTGGAGTAGTTATGTTGTTGAGGGCAAGAAAAACGATTTCATAATTGGTTTTAAGATCCTTCTATGCGTCCTCTACGCAGCATCAATTTGGTAATTCTCGCATATATTTTTTATCTCACATTCTAACCACTTTACTTCATATTATGAAAGAAACAAAGCTACACCGGATTAGGGACGCGCACTGTAACATTATCATTTGACGAATGGGAAAATAGACAAATCAGGGCTTTAAAATTTAATTTGCCGACGTTTCGGAAAATATATTTCCTTCCTCAGGGCTAGTTAAAGTGGGCTTTTGAAAATTATTATTTGTTTACGGTGCCGTTTGTTACGTGTCCCTTTTACCGTTGTGTCCTGATTTTATCTTCTTATTTGTTTTTTTTTTTTACAATTATGATTCGTGGAGCCCACTTTAAAATTTAGGTTCTTGCTCAAGTAATTGTAAAAGTTGACCTTCAATTTATTATTATTTGCGAATAGCTAAATTTGCCCCAAATTCTTGCCAAAAAATTGAACTTTCTTCTCCATTTTTGATCAAGTTGGGAAAAAATGTAGTGATTTCTAGCATTTTTAGTAGTTGCACATTTATCAGAGTTTGAGGATAGAAAATTGGTTTTAAGGTTTTGCTTCTAAAATTTGTTTAAAAATGATTCGTCGTCGTGTTTTTTGTTCGAAAAGGAAGAGAACACGTCAATTAAACTAGTCTTATAAAATCGAATATAAAAAGCAAACAAAACCAGCAAAATAACCAATCTTGGATTTTATCGCATACCTAACCTCCAGTTAAATATTAGTTGGTAAATAACTTGTATTGATTTTTACAATTTGGCTAAAACTTGGGTACGTGTAAAACATTTATAAGCACAATTTCTTGTTCAAGAATTTGAAAATTTTTTTGCCCGAGAACGGGACACGTCGAATACTTTCACCCTTGGATTAATATAAACATACCTAGGTATTTTTTTTATATGATATAAGTACATATAGAGAAAAGTGTCTTTTAAACTTTTTGAAGCAATATATTGCCCGAAAAATAGACGTACCTAATTAGATTGCATAAAATATACCAAAATCTGCATCGGGATAATCTGTCTTGGTGTGTGGATCTCTTTATTTTCATATCTTGTTTGTGTAGCCTAGGTCTAGTTAGATGTGTTTAAATTGATCATAATAAAATAAAGTTATATATCAAGATAAATCACTACCTACTCCATTCTTACTAAAAATACGAAATACCAGGTATTTTACCCCTATTTGTGCATAATAAAAATCATACAACGTGCATAATAAAATCATACTAGTCATTGTTTATATTCTAATCCGAGTAACTGAAAGCACAACCACAAATTACTAAACTACACAAAAACTAGAAATCCGTAAATATTAAACACCCACAATAAACAACAAGGAATCCACAGAGAAAACTTAAAACACAACAACAAAAATAGCGCCAAACCGATTCTAGAGTGTATTTTGAGCATGTCGCTAAAGAAGGACAGGCCGATCACAAGAGGTTGTGCGCATGCCCAATCCTGCTGGAAGAGAACGCATCCGATCGGCGAGCCGTGCGCTCAGACGTATTTTTTCACCCATAAATCCTAACTTTTGTTTGGGCACGAGATATACGTATCTAAAGGTAAATGTCTACGGTTTAAACAACACCTCCTAAAATATTCTAGGAGGTGTTGTTTGAATCCCAAAAATTAACAGAAAATGTAAAAGAAGATGGCAATCGTATTTACAAAAATTGTGAATTTTTTCCAAAAAACATTACCTACTTAATATTGCTAAATAAGAACGCCCTAATTTTAGGCAGCTTCTTTACCAAAATTCCATAATAAAGTTTTAATTTATAGGGATATGGCAAGCTGGGCAGTAGTTTCATTCACCCAGTATATACAGTGTCACCAGTAAAGTCCGCATCATATGGGATTTTTTTAAATTAATAGCTGTATTCAAAATTTGACTTTGGCATCAAGTTCTGCTTCGATCGAGATAAAAATTAAGAAAAAAATAGTAGTCACGTGATTCGCATTATCTGTGAAATTTTATTTTTTTCCAATAAATTATTGAAAAGTGGGGTTTTTTTGAAAATATTCAAAAAAGGTATTAGAAAAAGTTTTTTTAAATGCAGTTTCTAACCCACATGCAAAATTTCAGCTGCATAAGATAATTTTGATATTTTACCTATATATTTTGCAAATTGCACCACTTTTGCAAAATAAGACTCAACGCAACCTACATAAATTTCTCAGTTTTGACAATGCTTTATTTCAGATACATGTGTGTTTTTCTACCAAATCAAAATTGTGCTATTAAAATTTGGTCGCATGTGATGCAAAGTTTATTTATTTTTGACCCTGTATTAGATAACTTCATAAAATAAGTATTTTTGAAAACGTAGTTTGTGTCTAAAAGTAATACACGTTATTATCAGATAGCTTAATAATAAATTATAATATAGGGGTTTTAAATTAAATCGTTGAAAATAGATAAACTTTACGTTGTTAAATTAAAATTTATTTTCCACTTAAAAAACACTTTACTGAAGACACTCTGTTCTTTTTTGTCTTAATATTAAGATGTATTACTTTTAGACACAAAATACGTTTTCAAAAATACTTATTTTATGAAGTTATCTTATACAGGGTCAAAAACAAATAAAGTTTGCATCACATGCGACCAAATTTTAATAGCACAATTTTGATTTTGTAGAAAAACACATATTTATTACGGCGCTACTTTAAAAAAAAATGTGCCTATCTGAAAAACTGAGAAGTTTTATGTAGTGAGTCTTATTTTGCAAAAGTGGTGCAATTTGCAAAATATAGGTAAAAAATCAAAATTATATTATGCATCTGAAATTTTGCATGTGGGCGAAACTGCATTTAAAAAAACTTTTTCTAATAACTTTTTTCGATATTTTTAGGAATAACCCAACTTTTGAATTTATTTTTTGGAAAAAATGAAAATTTGACAGATAATGCGAATCACGTGACTACTATTTTTTTGCTTCATTTTCATCTGAAGCAGAACTTGATGCCAAAGTCAAATTTTGAATAAAGCTATTAATAAAAAAAAATCCATATGATGCGGACTTTACTGGTGACACTGTATAAAGCATATTTTAAACAGTTATGGAGTTATGAACATCACTTGGCCTTATCATTACTTTAAGACGTATTTAAAATTAGAATAAATTATTTATTTACATAAAAATTATATAATAAAAGAATTCGGAGCCCCCGGCCCGTTAAATATTGTCAACCTGTTACTGGCAGAAATTTATTTGTAGCCTTTGCTTGAATAATATGCGTATTTTTAAACTGACAAGTACGATTATAATAGTATATTACGTACCGAGGTGGAAAGTGTTTCATTACTGTCGAGAGATTAGATAGTTTACCGAGACGCGAAGCGTCGAGGTAAACTATATCTCAGAGACAGTAATGAAACTTTTCACCGAGGTTTGTATACTATTTTATTTACAACCACATCCAACATCCACTTCTTATTATTTTGAGTTCAAATAATTATTAAAAGGTAAATGTCATTTTGACTTTTCCATTGCAAAAGTAGACAGACATTTAGAATTTCAAATAACCGCAGGTGATAAAATAACGTAGGTAATAATACACATCAAGATGGCAAATATCATTTTTGGAATATGGTTTCCATGTCACTAAACAATATATTATTTTTTTAAAACGTTAGTGTCAAAGTTTTTACAAAACACCAAAAAAATGCTCTCAGATGAGGAATTTGATTTGGCTGCTACTCCCCCAGAAATTCGAGAAGCAGCAAAAATAGTAGAAGAAGATCTTCTGCCAACTAAAAGCCGCCCGAGATATGACAAGGCATATAACTGTTTTAAAGAATGGTGTATTGGAAACAAAGTTCAAAATCCTGGTTCTGAATCGGCGCTACTAGCTTATTTTAGTGAAAATGCCAAGACAAAGAAAATATCAACGCTTTGGTCAATATATTCAATGTTGAGGACCACTCTATCAATTAGGGAAAAAGTAGACATATCTAAACACGCAAAGCTATTAGCATTTTTAAAAAAGCAAAACAAAGGATACAAGCCGAAAAAATCGACCACACTGTCTATGGATAATATTGAAACATTTTTGGAACAAGCACCTATGGAATTTCTTGTTCAAAAGGTATTTTAGGCTAAAAGGTTGACTATTTCTATATTAACTTATTATTTTATACATTTGTAGGTCGCATTGGTTATTGGTGTCTCAGGCGCCTGCCGATCAGATGAATTATACAAAATGAAAACAACAGACGTTCACTTTTTAGAAGAAAAGGTCGCGATTGAAATACAAAATAGCAAAACGTACCAGCCACGATCATTTATGATAACTGATAATAAATGGATTGCACCACTTAAGGAGTACATAACTTTACGGAAAAATATACAGGATGGAAAGCTTTTTATGCAAATAAGATATGGAAAAATTAGTAAACAATGTATTGGGCACAACACTTTAAGTCAGTTTCCAAAAAAAATTGCAGCTTTTCTGAAGCTGAATACTGAAGGTTTTACTGGTCACTGTTTCAGAAGAACAGCGGCTACTTTGCTCGCAAATAACGGTGGCGATCTTATGCAAATAAAGCGGTTAGGAGGCTGGAAATCTAGCACAGTAGCTGAGGGATACATAGACAGTTCGGTTTCTACTCAGGTTAATACGGCAAAATTGATTTCAAAGCCAAGTTCAAGTTTTACTAACACTACTTTAACTTCAAATAATCATGAAATAAACCTTTCAAAAGAAGAATTTCAGCAAGGTTTAAACATATCTGTGACTGCCTACAATAATGCCAATGTAATATTTAATGTAAATAAGTAAAACATAAACCATGTTAATTTTTTGTTTTTTATAAATGTCATTTAGGTATAATTCATTTAAAGAAATAAAAAATAAAATTATTGTTGTTGAATTTGTGTAATGAGTTGTGTGTTGGTGTGTTTGTATATTATTTTGAGATATCGATTTTTATTAAAATTAAAAAAAAAAAAAAATTTACTATTTTGAGATATCGATTTTTAATAAAATTACAAAAAATAACAATTTTACTTTCCACCCGGGTGGAAAGTGAGCACTTTCCACCCGGGTGGAAAGTAAAAGTCAAGAAACGTCAACTTTCCACCTTTCAAAGATAGGTGAAATGTCATTATTACATACATGGTTGTAAATAAAAATTATTGCACAATCTTTAGGGGAAAAAAAGGACAATGAATTTAGTGACTCATATACATGGCGGCCCACTCTTACCGCAAGATTTAGCTGAGCATCCAGGAATGTTTTTTTTTTGAAAATCTACTCTATTATCTTGATGGCTTAGACTTTTTATTTTCTAATCTACAAATTTACTAGCATTGCATCCTTCTGCAACGATTTTCAAAAAAGTTTCTAAAGTTAAAATCTGGCAGTTCTGGCACAGTGTCGCTAACACTCAACATACATGACCAAAATAATAGTACCGTGCGAGCAAAAATCAAAGAGGGCCTTGCATCTAAGGACGTAATGCTTAGCCGTAGAGCTTAATACCTGTTGGGTCTCAGTAACTACCGAAATTAACAATCAATCAGTTATTCCGTCATCTTTGACAGTCGTAACAAGTTATTTGATTCATCGCTAATTTTTCCAATTTCTTGAACAATTCACACAATGGGCTTTACGGAACAGCACAAAACATTCATGGTTGAAGCGTATTTTCGAAACGGGGTTAGAGCAAATGGTGAGTGGCAATACAAACCGGGTTAGTGCATGGACGATTTTCATGAACATTTTCCTAACGTTGCTTTTATTGCTGGGAATTTTTATCATTGTCTGAAAAGAACCGTGGCTGTGTTTAGGGAAACAGGTTCTATACAACACAAAAAAGGAGCAGGAAGACCATCTGCAAGGACAGAAAAACTTGTTGCAAACGTTCGATTGATCAGTTTTCGATCAGACATTGAATTCCCACCTAGATCACCTTGTTTAACGGTAATGGATTACTTCGTTTTTACTCATTTAAAGAACACTATTTTTAAAACACCAGTTGCAAATTTAGAACAATTACAAGAAAGGATTATCCAAGAATGTGGTAACATTTCTCCAGAGATGCTGGTCAACACTTTCGAAAATATGAATTTATGCTTGGAGTATGGCGGTGGCCAATTTCAGCAATTTATGTAATTATTTTTCTTTTTCTTTCTGTATATTCTTACTTTGTTAGTTTTGTAAACAACCAAAATAAATTTGTATTTGTCTACTTATTTTATTACTGATTAGTTTGGCATATCATGTCAGAATACGAATTTGACAAAATTTTCACCTAGATTTGCTTAGATATGTCGTCCCCATATCATTGTGATCTAAATCAAGCACTACGTTTTTTAATCCAAGCCCTCTTTGATGCAAATAATTCTTGCTCGCACGGTACTTATATTACCTAACAAATACGCATGCGTCACTGAAACCGAATTCAAACGAAAACTAACGACTACATTGCTCTTCGCGGTTTACGGCGTTGCCTTTCAATTTGAGTCATGTTTTTAGGGTTGCAGTGCAGGGAGGCGGAACAGAATGCACGCATGTGCAAAAATAGGTCAGTTACCGGGGTCAGACTTCTAAAAACACGTGTCTGTTTTGTTTATCTGTCTTTTTTTGGTACACAATGTGTGTAATATGCTTTAAATAGAGTGTTAATTATAATTTCATGTTGTTTTAGCCGTTTCCTTGTATTTTTTTCCATAAACCCTTTTGGAAATTTAAGTTTCTATTGCTCATTGTAATATTCGTTTAGTATTTGTGTATGTGATAACCTAAAAGCAAAAATCAATGTCAGTGTTATAATATTGTAGTTTGCGATAATATTATTGTCTGTATGTAAATAGTGAAAATGAAGCTAGGGTTGGTTTGGTTGACAACGGCACTATTTTAAAATAATCATACCGAAAACAAAACTTGCAATGTTTCAGGGTGCAAATCAAATTAAAACAAGGTAAGAAACTTTATCTACCTTAAAACTTCCGGCCAGTTATTATTTATTGAAAAAAAAATGGTTAAAAGCAAGTCCCAGAGACAACTGGACACCAGCAAAATGGTATGTACAAATGGGTTGAAAATTTCCTAGTTATAGGAAAATTACCTTACAATGACAAAAAAACGCAGTCAGATCTTTATAATATATCTTGAAAATTACTAGAAGAATAACAGTAATTTGGAGTAGACATAAACTTGGACCTGGAACGTAACGTTAACGTACCTGTTACCAAAAAATACTGCTGGTCTGCATTTATTCTAATGTAATTCGCGCGTTGAGCGTGAGTTATCCTGTATACAAAAAATAATTGATTACGCAAAAATTATAGCAATTAAGAAAATGTCACAATAAACGTTACATGTTATTGATGGACCGCATTTAATGAAAGCTTTTCGCAAAATAATCAAGCGTAGCTGTTTTTGAATAAACAGAAAGAAAAAAATAATTAAAGATACTAATAAATAAAGATAAAGACGGATTTAATAATGATTTTCTGCCAACAAAATGATGGGTTAGATAAGATTTTCATAAAAAATTGGTGCGTGACACAAAAAAACCCTAAAAGAATTATTAATAGTTCTGAAAATCTTTAAGAAATATTTTTAAAAAAGGTTTGAAAGTTTTATGCCTTATCATTTATAAGATATTAAACGAATAAAAATTAATTTAATTAAAAAATAAAAAATTCTTTTTTTTGTTAATAAATATTCAAAATGTTGTCCATCCACTATTTGGCAATATGCTAAACGTAAGTAAAACTAGTTTTAATTACTTCGGGAGAAGTTAACTTAAACTCATGTCTCATTCGTGCTTATAACTTCTCAACATTCGACAAGGAATAAAAATTTTAAATTTGGTACTTATACAGTGGTGTGTCCACGGATAGAGTTTGGAAGAGAAAATACTTTTTTATTAGTATAGGTATAGAAGAAAAAGTCATTCTTTATAAAAAACGTCTGCTTGTGCTGAAACTACAATTTCGAATATCAGATTTGTGATTAATACAGGGTTCGTCAAAAATAACATTTTTACTTTTTAGGATTTCTTTTTCAATTCTAATTTTGAATTCCTTGATTTATTAAATAGATTTTGCTTGTCATGAAACTACAATTTTAAATATCACATTTGCGATTACTATACAGGATTCGCCAGAAACAACATTTTTAGTTTTTTTGGATTTCGTTTAAAATAAATGTACGTAAAAACAAACTAATACAGTGTCCGCAAGAAAGTCCGCATCAAATGGGATTTTTTTTTATTATTAGGTATAGGTAAAAATTGAAAAAGCAGTTAGTTTTTGCTTACCTACAAACCAAAAATGACGTATACTGAAGCAGCTGCACGACTTGCGTTACCTGTCAAATTTGACATTTTTAATAAAATAGGTTCAAAAATGCCCTTATTTATAAAAATATCGAAAAACTTTATTCGAGAAAGTTGTTTATTTAGGCATTTTTAGCCTCTGTACGAAATTTTGAGAGTCTAATACAATTTTTATTTTTTGCCAGATTCTTGAAAATTTTGATCAACCCTCGTAGATTAACTTTTATACATCGATGTTAAATTATTTGCCTTTACTTTATTTGTAATCTTAATGCAATTTTGTGTAAAATTTTTGTTTCCAATTATTTATTTTGCTTCAAAAACTGAAATTGTTATTGATCAGTATGTAATGTTTGATGCAAAGTTTATCTAACTACATCAGTTTTGTCAAAACCGACGTTTCTCATTTTTCTTAAGTTAGTGAACAGATGTTCAAAAAAAAATATTAGGAAGCTTTCGTTAAAATTTTACTTAATTATTATTATTAAATTAAATTAATTATATTAAACTATATTTTTGTTGAATAAAATGTTTCGAGCGATTAATATTTATTCTTTTTGATCCACTATTAATTAAGTAAAATTTCAACGAAAGCTTCCTAATATTTTCTTTTGTGTACATCTGTTTACTAACTTAAGAAAAATGAGAAACGTCGGTTTTGACAAAACTGATGTAATTAGATAAACTTTGCATCAAACATTACATACTGATCAATAACAATTTCAGTTTTTGAAGCAAAATAAATAATTGGAAACAAAAATTTTACACAAAATTGCATTAAGATTACAAATGAAGTAAAGGCAAATGGTTTTACATCGATGTATAAAAGTTAATCTACGAGGGTTGATCAAAATTTTCAAGAATCTGGCAAAAAATAAAAATTGTATTATACTGTCAAAATTTCGTACAGAGGCTAAAAATGCCTAAATAAACAACTTTCTCGAATAAAGTTTTTTGATATTTTTATAAATAAGGGCATTTTTGAACCTATTTTATTAAAAATGTCAAATTTGACAGGTAACGCAAGTCGTGCAGCTGCTTCAGTATACGTCATTTTTGGTTTTTAGGTAAGCAAAAACTAACTGCTTTTTCAATTTTTACCTATACCTAATAATAAAAAAAAATCCCATTTGATGCGGACTTTCTTGCGGACACTGTATAACTTTCTTACTTGTGAATGTAATTTTATATCTGGCCGAGTACCGATTTTGTTGTGAAAACCATTTTTTATTAGCCTTCTTTTGAAGTATTTTTATTATGTCATATTTCTTCAATTCATTCAATTATAAATTATAAAACTTTTATTCCCACGTGTACCACCGAGTTAGCGCATAGTACAACTCGACATCGAATTCCCGATAACAGTTCCTAACTTGCTGTATTGGGATATTTGCAATAACTACTCTTATTTTTTCTTTCAAGAGATTTAAGTTATTATTGAAATTGGTTTTCCACACATGTGGCTTTAGATATCCCGGTAAATGCAAGTCGATAATTGTGAGATCGGGACTACTACGTGCCAACTGATTTGGACCATAGGTAAATTTCCTTTTCCTTAAATTTTGTCCTTCCAATCCATTTGTTCCCAAAGTGATGATTCAGCCAATCAAAAAACAAAAACTGTTGATTCTGAAGAACTCTATACAGGGTGTTTCATTAAGGTCGAAGAGCGGCCATATCTCGGAAACTACTGGGCATAGAAACTCAGGAAAAGAAAAATGATGATAAAAGTGGCCCTGAGAAAATTCTCGAAATAATTTTCAAGTTCCGCATTTTGCCGCAAGAGGGCGTAATTGAAAAGTAAATTTTTAAATTTTACATAACTCCGAAAATTCCACATTAAGGTATATGTTTGATAACACCATTTTAAAGCTTGGACAATTATGCATCATTTTGGTCTTATGCTCATTGGCGTACCGACTTTAATAAGAGTGGGGGAAGCTGTTGAAAGTGTAATCATTTAAATCGCTGTAACTTATAAGCGACTTATCCGATTTTAGCAAACTAAAGACTGTTTGGAAGAGAAATGTATGCACTTTGACCAATCGTATTTAGTTGTCCATAATAGTTCTCAAAAAAAATGCTAGAGGGTGCAATTTGCAATAACAATACATTTTTTGATTTTCCTCCGAAAAAATAAATCATACGGTATAATTATGATACCATAATCGAAAAGTGGATGAAATTTGCTAGAAAAAATATCAAAACCGCAGCTCGATATCTCCGTTCGTTTCTGAGTTATTGCCAAAACAATAATTTTTAACACAAATTGCGCCCTCTAGCAATTTTATTAGAAACTATATTGTACCATAAGATACGACAATTGAAGGTTCTTCCAAACAAGCTTAAATTTAGTAAAATCGAATAAGTCGTTTACAGCGATTTTAATGTTTAAACTTTCAATAGTTTCTCCCACTCTTATCAAGTGAAACTGTAAACATTAAAATCGCTGTAACTTCTAAACGACTTAACCAATTTTACTAAATTTAAGCTTGTTTGGAAGAGAAAGGTAAGTACCTTTAATTGTCGTATCAAATGTACAAGATAGTTTCTAATAAAATTGCTAGAGGGCGCAATTTGTCTTAAAAATTATTGTTTTGGCAATAACTCTGAAACGAACGGAGATATCGAGCTGCGGTTTTAATATTTTTTCTAGCAAATTTCATCTCCTTCTCGATTATGGTATCATAATTATACCGTATGATTTATTTTTTCGGAGTAAAATCAAAAAATGTATTGTTATTGCAAATTGCGCCCTCTAGCATTTTTTTTGAGAACTATTATGGACAACTAAATACGATTGGTCAAAGTGCATACATTTCTCTTCCAAACAGTCTTTAGTTTGCTAAATTCGGATAAGTCGTTTATAAGTTACAGCGATTTAAATGATTACACTTTCAACAGCTTCCCCCACTCTTATTAAAGTCGGTACGCCAATGAGCATAAGACCAAAATGATGCATAATTGTCCAAGCTTTAAAATGGTGTTATCAAACATATACCTTAATGTGGAATTTTCGGAGTTATGTAAAATTTAACAATTACGCCCTCTTGCGGTAAAATGCGGAAAATTATTTCCAGAATTTTCTCATGGCCACTTTTATTATCATATTTCTTTTCCTGAGTTTCTATGCCCAGTAGTTTCCGAGATATGGCCGCTCTTCGACCTTAATGAAACACCCTGTATAGAAATCGCAAATCTAATAGTTGAAATTGTAGTTTCAACACTAGCAAAATTCATTTAATAAATCAAGGAATTGAAAAAAAAAAGATTCAAAATACTAAAAATGTTGTTTTTGACGAAACCTGTATAGTAATCGCAAATGTGATATTCGAAATTGTATAGTTTCAGCACAATCAAACGCTTTTATAAAGAATGACTTTTTTTTCTATACCTACTAATAAAAAAGCTTATCCTCTTCCAAACTCTATCCGTGGACACACTGTATATTACTTAATGCACTTCAAAAATAGTAGGGTTGTCATTTAAAAAAAGTATCTTAATCGTCATATTATATCTAATTTGGGACACACTGTGGGTATCAATATTATTTTTAAAAAATACCACATACCACAACTTTAAATGTCCCACACTGTATATAGTGCCGACTTTCTGTTTTATTTTCATATATTTTTAAAAAGTGAAACGGGGTCCATATTAATTCAAAAAAATAAGCTTTTTTGATAAGTAGAATTCGCCAATAGCTACCGCAGTTTACGTAGTCTATTTTTCGATTTTAAAAGCGAATTGAGGTCTAGGTTTTCGGGACGGCAAAACTTTTAGGTTGACACTCTGACTATTTAGGTTGCCAAATGAGAAATTCGGAAAACAATTTTAAAAACTATTAATTGCACAATTCTTTGGTAATTAAGAGCTTCCGTTCTGAATATTTGGGCAAAACAAGGACGCTGGGTTATTTTAAAATCGGGAAAAATTCGATTTGATATTTTGTAATATCCACTTTGCCAAGGTTGTCACCGGAGAAAAATCGGTAAACAAATATTTAAATAGGGACAAAAGATCGTGGTCGATTACTGTTTGCTCTTTTATACAGGGTGGTCCAACGAAAACTTAACACCTCGATTTTCCTGCTTTAAAATGAAAATGTGGAAAATCGCTTGGAGCCGTCGATTTTTATTTCGAGAGGGACATCTTTTGCGTATATTGTCAATCTTGTTACTTCAAGCCCCTAGGAGGGAGGGGGGGTAAGATCTAGATCTTAAATGGATACCCCTATTTCTCTATTTCTCTATTTATTTTGCTATCATTCACTCTCATTTACAATATTTAACTTTAATATGGGGATCAACTTTTCAAAATTTGCTTAACCCTAGAAGTTTTACAAAATAAAGCAATTAAAAATATATATTGCTTGGATACACAATATTCAACTAAACTTTTATATAAAAATTTTAATATTATGTCAATTAAGGATATTCACTGAATGCAAAATATTGTTTTTGTTTACCAAACTATATCAAAAAATAAACATTCAAATATAAAGTTCAATTACAGACAGTGGCGGATCCAGAAATACTCCTAAGGGGGGTTCGTATGCAAAAAATCAAAATAAATTAGTATATTTATATTTTATATTGTGAAAAACGTAACACAAATTTTTGTAACAGGTATTCTATTCAACTAAAAATATGTGTTTCAACGGGCTTTAAAGGGGCCCGGGCCCCATTGCCCCCCCCCCTGGATCCGCCTCTGATTACAGACGTACATGATCATTTAACTAGAACTGTTTTCAATATTGATTTACCTTTAATACACACTAGGGCAGGTCAGAACTCCATTTAAGGTATGAAATTTTACAACGAGATACCCCAAGAATTAAAATTTTTAAATATAAAACGTTTTAAAATGATAACTAAGAAAATACTTTAAAAAAAGGGGAAGCTAAATTTTAAACTAAAAAATATTTAAACGTGCACTTATTTTATGATTAAATACCTACTTAATTATTATTTGCAAAATTATATTTATAAATGATATCTAAACGATATTATTAGTTATATTATTTTATTAAAAGAAATAATAAGTTAATAATTATACATATTTAAATTTTTTTTTTTATTGAATATTAACATTTTAAGTATTATTTTGACATAGCATGTATTGTAATTAGTTATATTTAACAGTTACATTTTTAGATGTTATTAGTAGAAGAGAATTCCTCATGAACAAATGTTTTTGGGATTTTATTTGGAATAAATAAATAAATGCCTCAAATGTATCGGTACTAAAATGAGGTTATTTTAAATAAATGTTTTTAAAAAACCATTGACGTCTATTGCAGCTGCTATAAAATTATAATTTAAAAAAAATGAGATATTAAAAAAATTAAATATTAAATTTTCAAAATATTTCAACCTGGTTACTTGTTGTCAGGTATAAAAATAACTTCCTACATATTTTATTGGTGTGATGAGTAGAAAAGTGTTATTAAAGATATTTTTAGTTTAAGGAATCGATATTAGGTAATAATATGTGATTTAGCTGCGTTCAACGACGCTGCTTATTCCTGTAAAATATTTCTTTCCGACATTGTCACGTAAACAATACTATTATTATAGTATTTCTATGTCCTATCTACTATCGCGTTAACTCGGACTTACCCAAGTATAACGCTGGCTGCGCTTTCTAACAGTAAAACCTCGACGACCCTGAATGGTACATTGACCAGGAAACCATTGCAGTTACAGCCTTCAATTGCGTTGTCCTTGGCGAAAATAGATGCACCGTTTTTAGCTGCATGTTTCACTTCTTACACATAACTGATTTTGTGGAACTTCTATTTTGGTCGTTATATTTTTAAGATGCGGCTGTTTAACTGACAAAATCATTGAGCCATATTCGGATGAAGAACGGTTAGGTACGTTACGAACTGTCAAAGTTAAGTAAACTAATGTCGATGTCTTGCTAGAAACGTAAAGATGACCTATAAGGGTAATAACGTAAAAGCTGAGTAATATTTTTAGGGATCCTTATTTATACAACTCGAGTATTCTGTTCAAATTTTGTACCAACCCTGTACTTAGATGTAATTTATTTTTGCATACCAAACATAAAACTGATTTATAACTGACACTCTAATACAAAATGCAATATTTTCTGATTCTAAAAATACTTCAAAAATATCTGCTCTTCAAATCATCACACGTGTACCTAACCCCCAAGGTTTGTTTTCGTATTTCTTTTTTTCATAGATAATTTAACGCGTTTTAACAAGTGCCAGTGAATATATATAAACATTTGGTAATTATTTACTGCCTCGCGGTAATATTCATGTCAAACAATTACCTTTATTGGTAATCTTTCAGACACGTGTGTATGTTAAACCTCCCTTCTTCAGGACGATGCTTACGATACGCCACTGTTCAAGAGGTTTGTGGTACGCGACTAATTTGTAATACAAAAGCCGAATTAGATTATTAAGACACAAATTAAGCCACAGTAGAACGAATTAAACACCCAAGAACAACAGAAAGCCTGTCATTAAACATACCATTATTACTTAAAAACAAATAGAGTAGATACGGGCCTGTATCATCTCGTCTGAGAGTCAGATCTCTTTCTACCGATCATCTTTGTAAACGACAGTCTATGTCCGACCCATCGGTCACACAAAATGCGCCTTGAATATGGAAAGATATTCAATCAATTCCAGCGTGGCTATTCCTTATTAAACGTTTCTTTTTGTTTCAGATTTGGACCCATACCAAAACTACCTCCTTCAAGCGCAGCATCACCACGTAACGCATCCGCACCAGTCGATGCACCAACACCACCCTCACCATGCAAATACCTCACCTTTCACCACCCCTTCGCCGCCGTCTCCACCCTTGAGGCATCACTCGGGGATTCCCACATCGGTCATTCAGGCGGCGACGAGCTCGGTGTATGACGACCCCTATTTGCTAGGGTTCTCCCCTAGAAAGTTGAAGAAGGTGAAGAAACAAAAGGTACAAACCCTAGTTTATTAATAGCGATTAATGAATATTTTAAGTGTAGAGAAGGGTTGACTCTGCGCATATCTATCCACTCGTACATAGCCCTTACTCCATCACGTGATCAACATCATAAGTGTCTCTCAAGTAGACAAATATACCAAAGGGTTTGAGTCAGGGAGTCAGAGTGTCTTCTTTTTCAAAATCATGCGATCCTACTAGGGTTATTCGCTTGGTTCAACCTTACTCTCGACAGGGGCTTTGGGGAATAATTGCAAGGGTGTGTTGTATGTTCACGGAAAATAACGTATTGTTTACTTACATTAACTTTCTTTCTAGCTGGGTGAACCCGGTCAAGCACCCAAAAGAAAAAGCAGAGAAGGCTCGACGACGTACTTATGGGAATTTTTGCTCAAACTCTTGCAAGATAGGGAGTACTGCCCGCGGTATATAAAATGGACGAATAGAGAAAAAGGAGTGTTCAAGCTGGTCGACTCCAAGGCGGTGTCCAGACTGTGGGGTATGCACAAAAACAAGCCTGATATGAATTATGAAACCATGGGAAGAGCTCTCAGGTTAGTAATTAAAAAAAAAAGGTCAAGTGATAATCGTACTTGCTTCATAAGTGCACTGATACTTTTTTCAATATCTTAACACGTTTTTTTACCTTTCAGATATTACTATCAGAGAGGGATCCTCGCCAAAGTTGATGGTCAACGACTAGTCTACCAGTTCGTCGAGGTACCAAAAGACATTGTGGAAATAGACTGCACGGGAGCGGTATGAAATCACTGCCATTTTCCAGCACCAATGTGTAAAAACATGTTTACGCACGAGGAGAAAATAATTTAAAAATTTTTCCAAAATCTGCCCATTAAAAGTACAACAAAAAGACTATGTTAATAGATGAAACTATTTATTTTGTCAAACGCCATTCTGAAACTGGTATGGCCGCTGTCGAAGATAGTATACAAAGGATACAACGAATAGAAGTGTAGTTGGTTTCTCGAAATATACATTTAAAATTGATACAAGTACTGCCGCCCTTCCGCCATTGAATCAAAATCTCACGATATCAGATCGTTAGGTAGAAACATTTGTGGAAAAACCGCTTCAGTTAAAATATCAGAAAATTTTATGCGAACAACCCAAAAAAAAAATGGCAGATAGAGCGTCTTGCAGAGTATTTAAAATAAAGTTTGTCCCATTGCTCAGTTGGTAATCATTGTACAGAGAAGCGCAAAAAGTAGCTCGCACGAAATAAAAACATTTTTATCATTGGATTCTTAAAAATTTATTCGTAATGTCCTTTTAATTAGAAACTAATGTTAGCTCAAGTGGTATCTTCGTCAACAGGTGTCGGTACTAGTTTTCAAAGAGCTTATACAGGGTGGCCAAAATTGGTGCACCTAAGTACTTCTCGATAAATAAAAAATCCAATATGGCGGTCATAAAAAAAAACGTTGTAACTAAAATATTACCAAGCAGGCATAGTTGCCACGAAAATGTGTTTTACAGATTTACACCAAAAGGACCAGAATTGATCCGCAAGCACCAATAAACTGCCTAAACCTTTAACCGTCTTTCTATCTTTTACAGTTCCCGAGATTGCAATACTGTCAGCTCCAATTTCGGACAGCCTGTATATTATTCTCGCATTTTAATAAAATATTTATGAAGCTGAATGTAACTCCATATTTGTCTGGAAAATAAAACCTACTTCCAGATAAGGTGGGAAGTTCAAATTTTCCACAATATCTACAGACTGTCCGCGGATAGGGTTTACAATAGCACAAACGGATGAAAAATTTCATTTTTCGGCAAAAAGTCATTCTTGATAAACAGTTTTGCTTATAAAAAAAATGCAATTCACGAAGAGAAAATTTTGATTTTTTATACAGGGTTCGCAAAAACTTCAAAACCATGATTTTTCTCCAAGGGTAGGTATATATCGTCGGTCTTATGGCATAAGGCCCTATCTCGTTTTTTGCAAGTTTTCAGGAAAGCAATTTAAAGAAAACTAATATCTTTACGCCAACAGAATACAAAGAACTATATCGATTTTCGCTATCTTTTTTCGGAATTATGAAGAACAAACCATGTAAGTTTTTTGTGAAATACCACATTTCAAAATAGAAATTAACATTTGGTTGTAATAATGGTTTATGTGAGATAGGGCCTTTCGTAAAGACACTAAAAATGTTATTGGTATATTTTGGTCGAGATACGCCCTTCGAAGTAGAAATAAAATGACCGATTTTACGCATGTTTTCTATAATAAATAAAACACAAAACAGTAAAAAATAACAAAAATAAAGAAAAACTAAATTTCATATTTAAAAAACATGATTAAAAATATTATTTTAAAACGAAAACAGAATAAACTCGGAAACAAATCGAATTAATAATCATTATTTTAACATAAAAAACGAAAAATGTATCTCTACAAAATTTAAATCTTTATTATTACAGCCTAATACTATAAACAGTAAAAAAATACGACAAAAAAACTTTTATTTTATTTTTGAGTATGTGGTAATGAGCGGTAAAATAATTTATCTTCAGGCGAAGAAATAACAGGCTTAATGCCAGAACAAAGGGACATTAGATTTTCATACTTCAACATAGATATAGGCCTTTGCTCTTTATTTAATTTTTTGACCATTAAACAATGTAGTATTTGCCTTTTTAAAGACATTGAACGGTATTGCTTGTCTACGTTAGTTTTAAAAAATATTTTATTAGGATCTTCCTTTTTTACAAAAAACTCAAATACATCCGACTATTTAAATTCATTTCCGGTGTCATCCGTTTTTATAGATTTGATTCTTAGATCTTCGCTTAACTTTTTATAATCTAAAAGTCATCATAATTTAGATGATAAACTCTATAAGGCTTGTTTTGCCTTGCCAAGCGAAATACTGGAACTAACTGGCTGGAAGTAAACAAATCTCCAGCTTTTTTCATAGCGTACGTAATTGCACTATGGGCAGAGTCTCATTCACTCTGCCCATAGTTAGGCGAAGAAATCTAAGACTTATTTCCTTTAAGTGTGTTGATTGTAAAACCGTACACAAAAGAGCAGTTGCCATAATTGAATTTTTATTTTGCCCGCCACAACCATCTGCACCTACAACAGGGACGGGCCTAAGTCAAGATTCTATCGAAAATTGTCACGACAAAAAGCCCTATCTCAAGATTCGCCTTTATGCTGTAATAAAACTGTTCATATTTCGAGATAGGGCCAAGTGTTTTGTCGCTTTTATAAAGAATTAAAATGATTTGAAGATAGGACCCTTGGCTAAAAACAAGTATACATTAAAACAACATATTCTATGACCTTAACGCATTTTGGCCCTATCTCGAGATAGGGCCTTATGTCATAAGACCGACGAATATGAACTACCTTTGTTTTTAGTTTTTGACCAAAATGTCAATTAGAAAACCCATTTAGAATAAAGTTTGTAATTTAAATCCGAGATTTAAATTAAATCTCCGATTTTTTAGTTTTTTCAATTTTTAGAGGTAAAAGTTTTTTTTATAGCAGCATTAGCGGTCGAAATACATACATTATCCATGACAGAGGGAT
Source organism: Polydrusus pterygomalis (assembly GCA_963969555.1). Classification (NCBI taxonomy): domain Eukaryota; kingdom Metazoa; phylum Arthropoda; class Insecta; order Coleoptera; family Curculionidae; genus Polydrusus; species Polydrusus pterygomalis. The sequence goes on from OZ018383.1 coordinate 19,350,110, forward strand.
ATCAAAAAGTTTCAAAAACTGATTTTTGGTGTTACCAAGAATATGTATTTTTAAATTCACAAATAAAATTACCCCGGAAATAACACAAAAAAATCTTAAAAAATAATAATTTGCTATTCAATAACTCCCCCCTGCATATTCAACACATTTTTCCAGCTGTAAACGAATGTGGTCAAAACTTCTTCGAATTTCTTCAATGGAAATTGTTTGAACAGCTTCAACAATTCGCTGTTTTAGAAGCTGTACGTCGTTCTCAATTGGACGGGAGTACAGTACACTAATTGTTTGAGGCGCCCCCAAAGATAGGCATCTGAAATAGTTAAATCGGGACTTCTTGAGGGCCACAGAACCGGACCATTCCGACCAATCCATCTGTGGCCAAATGTATTATTAAGCCAATCCCTCACTTCAATTGCGAAATGCGCAGGGCATCCCTCTTGTTGAAAGTACATTTTATTCCTAAATTGGAGAGGCAATTCTTCTAGGTTGTCAGAAAGGAATGTTTCAAACACTTCAAGGCAACTCCTACGGTTACACGTGTTTTCGAAAAAGTTTGGCCAATAATGCCATAATAAGAAATCCCACACCAGACATTTACTTTTTTGTAACATTGTCTTCTTGCAGGAATTCTAAAACGGGGATTATTTTCGCTCCAGTATCTAATATGAGACACTTTCCCGTTTGTTGAAAATGTCGATTCGTCGGAGAACATGATAAATTTATGAAAATTCCTGTTTTCACTTACAATTTTGTTTCCGACCCAAAGACAAAAATCCAAACGCTTGGCTTCTTGTCCTTCTTCCAACGTTTGATTAAAAGTTGGCTTAAATGGAAATATTTTGTTTGCCTTTAAAATATACTGAATATGAGTTTTTTTTACTACATCAAGTTCTTGAGCTCGGTTTCTTAATGAAACGGTAGGATTGTCAGCAACAGACTGCAATACGATCAGGGCAGCTGCGTCATTCTGATCATAGTTTTTTTTTGTTAATTGGGAACTGAACCAGTTCGCTGAAATTTTCTTAATAATTTATGTCCCATTTTTGAGACGTAAACGTTAGGGTATCTTTGATTAAATTTCTCTATCACAAAGTTGTAAGAACTTTCGCCCACACCGTAACATTGAACTAAATAAACCCTTTGTTCTAAGGTCAACATTTTCAATACACATCAAATTCTATTTGACAACTTCAAATTTGCCCCATACGTAAAGCAAAGTAATAAAAAGGTAAAAAAAAATCCTTGTTTTTACAAAAGATGGTAGTAATGCATTTAAAATAAGATACACACCACCCATTATGAAAATAGAGTCTAATAAAATTTTATATATTAATATTTTTATTGAGCAGCAAAATTTCCATTTACCTCTAAAAACTAAAAAAATCAGAGATTTATTTTAAATCTCGGATTTAAATTACAAACGTTATTCTAAATAAGTTTTCTAATTGGCATTTTGGTCAAAAAAGAAAAATGAAGGTAGTTTACTCTTGGATAAGAATAATGTTTTTAAGGTTTTTGCGAACGCTGTATAAAAAATCAAAATGTTATCTTCGTGAATTGCATTTTTTTTACAAGCAAAACTTTTGATCAAGAATTACTTTTTCCCGAAAAATGGAATTTTTCATCCATGTGTGCTATTGTAAACCCTATCCGCGGACAGTCTGTATAGATAATGCTAGTAATATGTAGGGAAGAATCTGAAAATTTTAAATATCTAATCATGAGACAAATTATAGAAACAACAAAAGTAGGTTTCTTCAACGCGAGTCGATGGAACGCAAGAGCGGGGCCCGCTGGCGCTGGTACTTTATCTTTAAAAGGATTATTTACACTTGTTAAGTTCGTAGTAGCGTAAACTTTATTTTAAACACGCTGCATATCAATTTTAAAGACTGTAAGGAGAATTTATGGGTTTTTTACTGTAGATCTCGGTAACTATGTTACTCGGACTGACTAACTGTTTGTTGACGTTGATTGATATGAAATTGAGAATTATTTTAAAAGGTTGTGGTATTTTATAAGATTTATTTTATACGAAAAAAGAGATATAGGGTTGATTTCGAAAATGTATTGGGGACCCCACACGATGGGTAATACTGTCAGTACTTAACAGAATAATGACGTATTTACTGTAACGTATTTAGTTATTACTTTAGTCATTTTAGAATTAGGTAACTGTCAGTCACTAAATAATACTGTCCGTAATACTGATCATGTCGTCCCCCATATTATGGCGTTTTGCTTAAGTTTGCAAGTCTTGATCGCACATTGTTGTATTTCCGTAGGTGAAATCAATAAAATTGGTTGGCAAAATCGTATACAATGTGATCAGTAAAGTTCGCATCATATCGGATTTTTTTTTATTAATAACTTTATTCGAAATTTGACTCTGGCATCAAGTTCTGCTTCGATCGAGATAAAAATTAGGCAAAAAAATAGTAGTCACCGAGGTAGTCACGTGATTCGCATTATCTGTAAAATTTTAATTTTTTTAAAAATATAATTCAAAAATGGGGTTATTTCTGAAAGTATCGAAAAAAGTTATAAGAAAACGTTTTTTTAAATGCAGTTTCTAGCCCACATGCAAAATTTTAGCTGCATAAGATAATTTTGATTTTTTACCCATATTTTGTAAATTGCACCACTTTTGCAAAATAAGACTCAACGCAACCTACATAAAACTTCTTAGTTTTGACAAGGCTTTATTTCAGATACATTTCCTTTAAAGTAGCGCCATGTTAAATGTGTGTTTTTCTACAAAATCAAAATTGGGCTATTAAAATTTGGTCGCCTGTGATGCAAAGTTTATTTGTTTTTGACCCTGTATAAGGTAACTTCATAAAATAAGTATTTTTGAAAACGTAGTTTGTGTCTGAAAGTAATACACCTTAATATTAAGACAAAAAGAACACAGTGTCATCAGTAAAGCGTTCATTAAGTGGAAAATAAATTTTGGGGGTGGGTAAAAAATCAAAAATTATCTTATGCAGCTGAAATTTTGCATGTGGGCTAGAAACTGCATTTAAAAAAACTTTTTTCAATATTTTCAGAAATAACCCGACTTTTGAATTATTTTTTGGAAAAAGTTAAAATTTGACAGATAATGCGAATCACGTGACAACTATTTTTTTGCCTAATTTTCATCTCGATCGAAGCAGAACTTGATGCCAAAGTCAAATTTCGAATAAAGCTATTAATAAAAAAAAATCCAATATGATGCGGACTTTACTGGTCACACAGTAGAAAAATCGCCGCGATAAAAACACAAATATGTGTGAATCCAGACTTAAGGTGAAGAATAAAAAATATTTTTTTTTGTTTTAACAAAATAGTGCAATAATTTCTAGTTAAATGGAAACGACTCCCAATATATTTTCTGAATTTGTGCATTTACAAATTTTATTTCGAAATGTTACAAACTGAAATGTTGTGTGCCTAGATTAGACTAATTGCAATTTTTATATTCCAGTGATGGTTAGGTAATTTTTTGACAATTATTTTTGAGCAACCTAATTACAAATTTTAAAATTATATTTGCTCCCAATTACGAGCATAATTGGATATTTTTACGTCGTATAAGTACAAGTAAAAAAAGTTATACTGGTGCATGAACTGGCGCAACTTAGAAAATCGGATGCAAAATTTAGGGTGGCCCTTATTTATTTTACACTTAGACTGTATACCAGGTATTTTGATACTTTTGCCAGTGTCAAACGTCATTAAACTTTACACGTAGTTCCTACATATTACTGATTTGACAATTAAAACGTAAATAAATGTAAAAATCGTTTGTTTCTTCCCCCATCGAAAGTGAGGTGTAGTGCCTAATTAAAAATGGTTGCACCAATTAAATTTTGACTCTTGTCACACATACATAGATAAGATTTCCCATACATAGGTACAGGTTGTCGAAACTTATTTCCGGCGAACTAAAACATGCTATAATACAAGTTTGCTCAAAAATCAATTGCTCATTACGATCAAAAAACATTTGATACAAAATATAGTAAAGAAACATTACCTTTATTCAGTTACTAAAAATATATATGTAGTAAGTTAAGTGTAAAAACAAACGTCAAATTATATTGTTTAGGGAACAAACAAGGATGATGGGTGCTGCTTAGAAAATTTTACACAAAAAATGGATATTTGACTGTGACTGGTGCCTATATATAGGGAAAGAAATATAGTACAGGGTTCTCGCGCATATTATTCTTAACTGTGTCGATTGAAAAAAAAAATTAGACCAACTAAAACCTCAAGTTCTTCTATCTCTTGTCATAGGAGAATCGCTATGTTCGCGGGATCGAAATATATGTGAAAACCCTGTAAATTCTAACTTAGGAGTTCGTTTCTTTGAATTTGTACGCTCTCTTCTTATTATTTAGTTTGATCTCTTATGATAACATTGTACATATTATAAATGTGTACTTACTAAAAAAATAAGCTTTATTTGGCATAAAAACCTTTGGTATAGGTAAGAAGCGCCCTGGCGTTTATATACTCACTAATGTTTATTATAGTGTGACAGATTTTGAACGTATTACTTTGGGTTTTTAGAAAATGTAGGGGGGTTCTTCGGGTTAACTCCCCACCCCCCCTGAAATTGAATATTTTAAAGAAAAAAATAAAGGTGTCAGAGAATAAATTTTAGCCCAGTGTTTTTTAAATTATTTTCTTAGTAAATAATTCAGGATGTTTAAAACTGAAACCGTAGACTTTTATTTTTTTCTTCCTTTATACGGTATAGTAAAAATCAAAATTTAGGGAAAAAGCCCATTTCCTATAGGAAAGAAGTATAATTTTATTCTTTATTGAACTTTCAAGTGCAAACAGATTTAAGTCTGCAAAAAATGTAATTTCATTAACATTAATAATATTTTATAGTTGTGATCTTTATGACGCCTTTATAATATTTTTTGTTCGAATCTTCATTACTCAAGATTATCTTAAACCCATTGTAGTACTTTATGTATCAATTTCATTTTTACATGTATATTTCTGTATAGTATTTATTTTTAAAATTTTCGAATATTAATTTTTTCCCCCCCGCTTTGTAAAAATTATTCTGTGATTTTGTAAATTTTATAATTCTTTAATGTTAAATGTAAAAAATCCCTTTAAAAAATCACCTCAAGTAAAAACTGATGTACCTAACAACCGTGTCTTTTTAGAAGAAATTTTGCCGTTTTTTACTTACAAAGAATACAAGAAAATTGACAAAAGTTCAAATTAAAATCAGGTTACAATTTTTTTATACTTACATGTAAGTAGGAAATTAAAAATTTTAAGGTAATTAATTGTTAAATGTAGAAGATATTATAATGTTACTTAAAGATAAAATGTTAAACGTTTTCTATCATGGTGTATTTAAATTTTGTTTTTAATGGGGTAGATACCTACATTACATTATTTGTAAAAGTAGGTAAACGTATAGAATTTTTTAATTTAAATATACATATAGACTTATTATTCCTTATTATAACACTGCCACCATTTTTACTTTTATTACTATTGTTATATTATTACGGTCCAAAGTTGGTAGGTAGGTATCTACTATCCCAAAAAAAAATTCTTAAATCAAACGTCGAAAATAAATCGGCATAAAATAAAATAATTTTAAAAGGGTTTATATTAAAATATATATAAACAGGGTGTCAAAGAGATTTGGAATATCGCGAATATTTCAAAAACAACTTAATATTTTTACAGGGTTAGTCAAAAAATTATATTCACTCGGTTTTAAAATATTCTCAATATTCCAGACTTGTTTGACACCCTGTCCACCCCCTACTAGGTGTTTTGGTATATTCGCAGCGGTGGTCACACAGATCACTGTCTTATATTATAACATAATATTAATAATACAAATTTGGTTAAAACACAAAGCTCAATCGACACTTTTCTAAGCATGTTTTTACACATTCTCTGTGTATTTAATTTCACAAAGCATTATTTGTTATTTCAGGTTGTCAATTTTAGTTCGGAAAATATATTTTGAGTACCAAATTCAAAATTATCTGAACTACATTTTGACGCTTTCTGAAATACACTCAGAACCGGTACCTATATTTGTGTAATTCATGTTTTTAAATTAAAAAAAACATTGTGAGCCTTTCTATATACCAAAAAACCCTGTTTATGGAAAAGGTGACATTTCTAGAGAAACATACTATATATATAGTTCGTCCATCGTCCACAACACACTCTTTTAGGTTAAGTTAAAGTTTAAAATAAATGACCTATATAACTTAACATATAATAATGAAGAAAACTGTCTTATTCTTGATTTTTCAAAAACATTTTATTCCTACTTAAAGTTGATACTTACGAAGATGAATAATAATTTTGCATTTAAAAATCTTAAATTCACATACAGTGTCCGCAAGAAAGTCCGCATCAAATGGGATTTTTTTTTATTATTAGGTATAGGTAACAATTGAAAAAGCAGTTAGCTTTTGCTTACCTAAAAACCAAAAATGACGTATACTGAAGCAGCTGCACGACTTGCGTTACCTGTCAAACTTGACATTTTTAATTAAATAGGTTCAAAAATGCCATTATTTATCAAAATATCGAAAAACTTTATTAGAGAAATGACAGTCTAATACAATTTTTATTTTTTGCCAGGTTCTTGAAAATTTTGATCAACCCTCGTTGATTAACTTTTATACGTCGATGTAAAACCATTTGCCTTTACTTCATTTGTAATCTTAATGCAATTTTGTGTAAAATTTTTGTTTCCAATTATTTATTTTGCTTCAAAAACTGAAATTGTTATTGATTAGTATGTAATGTTTGATGCAAAGTTTATCTAATTACATCAGTTTTGCCAAAACCGACGTTTCTCATTTTTCTTAAGTTAGTAAACAGATGTACAAAAAGAAAATATTAGGAAGCTTTCGTTGAAATTTTACTTAATTAATATTGGATCAAAAAGAATAAATTAATCGCTCCAAACATTTTATTCAACAAAAATATAGTTTAATATAATTAATTTAATTTATTATTAATTATGTAAAATTTCAACGAAAGCTTCCTAATATTTTCTTTTTGTACATCTGTTTACTAACTTAAGAAAAATAAGAAACGTCGGTTTTGGCAAAATTAATGTAATTAGATAAACTTGGCATCAAACATTACATACTGATCAATAACAATTTCAGTGTTTAAAGCAAAATAAATAATTGGAAGCAAAAATTTTACACAAAATTGCATAAAGATTACAAATGAAGTAAAGGCAAATTGTTTTACATCGATGTATAAAAGTTAATCTACGAGGGTTGATCCAAATTTTCAAGAATCTGGCAAAAAATAAAAATTGTATTAGACTGTCAAAATTTCGTACAGAGGCTAAAAATGCCTAAATAAACAACTTTCTCGAATAAAGTTTTTCGATATTTTGATAAATACGGGCATTTTTGAACCTATTTTTTTTAAATGTCAAATTTGACAGGTAACGCAAGTCGTGCAGCTGCTTCAGTATACGTCATTTTTGGTTTTTAGGTAAGCAAAAACTAACTGCTTTTCAATTTTTACCTATATCTAATAATAAAAAAAAATCCCATTTGATGCGGACTTTCTTGCGGACACTGTATACAGGCAAAAAAAAGTTAAAAATATCTTTACAAAATTAAAACTGTCGCTAAAATGGTTTATCAGAAAATTAATTAAGATACTTATGGAAATTTGAAAAATGCAGTTTACTAATTTTTTCAAGAACTATACGCCTTACAACGGAACGTATCGCTTTTCAAATATCCAAAATTTTAAAAATTTATTTTGCTCAACGAATTTTTGTATTTCTCCGATGTTGAAGGTGCTTTTTGCCTGTTAGTTGTTGAATAAAATACCTTGCGTTTTAACTTCTTTAAAAAGAGTCCTGCGCTCTAAAATAGAACCAGGATTACCAATTTTTTTAAAAGACGTAGGTATGCCTATATTGTCCCCCCCCCCCCCCAAAATATGTCAAGTTAAAAAGGACTCCCTGCAATTCTGTTAAAACTGTTCTCTGTAAGACTGGTTTCTTTTCCAAAATGTCCATTTAGTTAGCAAAATACATTTCCAGTAACTGGCAAAAATTCTCCACCGTAAGTAATAATTGATGATTGAATTTTACTTTTCACAAAATATTTTAAATGTTAAAAGTTAAAAAAAAAGGTTTTGTTGCCTTGTCGACTAACGGAGTAAATATTTTTGGAAAAATAAATTACGGTGCATATTTTCTGCTTACAAGTGTATACTCTACTACCACAGATAATATTATAGGTTATCTGTGATACTATAGTTACTTAAATAGTTCTGAAAAGAAACCAGTTTTATTTAAAGTTAAAGAAAAAAATGTAAATTAAATTAATTGGTGATAAATGTTAAATATTAATAATTGTTTGTAAATATAGATAGATTTTTATTGTATTAAAAATTACAAGAAATATTTTAAGCCGATGAAAGAAAGTGTTTTTAAACCATTGTAAATGTTTATATATTGTAGGTTAAGCAGTACTTTTATTATATAGTTTATGTAATATTTTTGTCTTTACAAAATAAATAACACTAGAAAATACGTTTATACGTTTTATTCCACCCATCCTAAGCTGGAAAAATATAGCAGCCCGTAGATATGAAAAACGTTATCTTTGAGGTTTAAACCGGATTAGGCTTATGAAGGTTGTCACATTTAAAATCCGATGCTTCTAAAAGAAAATATGGGGAGTATGCGCATCACAGAAAAATAAAGGTTTTATTGTGCGCATCATTTATATAGGTTGACTTGGGGTCACATATTCTCCACCTCAATTAAAAAGCAAAAAAAAACTTAATATTCAAAGTTTTACAAAACAGATAGGTAGGTAAATAAGTAGGTATTACGAAATAAGACTTTAGGTACCGTAAAACGGGGTGGCTTTGTGACAAATTTTACAGTTTCGGTTGATTTTTGTGAATTTAAAAAGAACAAATCAATTTTTCGAAGTTTAATGATAAACTTACATCATTTACCTATTAAAATACAATGAGATATTTTGAAAATTTTAAAAAGTATAGCCGTGGTTTATAAAAATAATTGTCACAATCTCGCCCCTATCAATTTGGTGACAACTACAAATTTGTACGCATATCCAAAGTCTTCGTTTAGCGGGCTGAAATTGTGGCACAATAATGAGATACAAATTGGATACCTATGTTTATTAGATTTGTCGGTAATTCACCCTTTTATAATCGTGAGCCCATGTATATAACTGATGTGTCATAAAGTGCCCCCCCCAAAAAATGGTTATTGAACTCAAATGGGTCTAACAATACATATAAAAATACAAAAACATTATACCTGACTTGAATTGAAACATAAATAAGGTAGGTAACTCAAAAAATTAACACTTTCAGGTAAACCAATTCTTAAATTTATCTAAATGTAGGTTACATCCATTTCTGGGACACGAAAAACGTATTGGCGAGACCCTGGCTGTCTCTGGTATTTTCGTGGCATTGCTAAAAAAACAAAAAAAAAAGTCACAATCTCACCCCGTTTTTTGTTGAAATTTTACAAAAGATGGCGTCACATGCTTGTTGATTAGAATTATTAAAATGTTAATTAATCAAAAGATAGCCAAAACTACAAAGAACACTACCTAAACTCAAATCCTGGCTACATAAGATAGTCTTAGTTGGGTAAGGTGAAGTGTACTGGAAAAATAAAAATATTAAAATTACCTGTTGTTTCAATTGCACCCACAGCACGCCGCAGTCTGTCACAACATTCACTGATATATTGATTTGTTTGGGCGGTTTCTGGAATGCCTTAAGCACAATCGCACCGCGGTCGCTTAAGAAATGCGCAAATTGTTAAGGATTAGGTATGGGCGCGCCACCATATGTGTCACAAAGTCACCTGGCTGTCCTAAAGTAACCCCGTTTTACGGTAAGTAACCCCCTTAATCACGATCTGGTTACGCTAATGGACGTTGTATAGAAAGTCCTCAGGATATAATATAAATATGCGGAATTTATATAAGTAAGATGACGTCGAAAAAATATCCTAAGGATATCTGGTGTTATCTGGACGCTTTGTAATGTTAATGTAAATGATTATTACTGCTAAATAATTACTTACATTCATTACTTGGACTAATTTGAACTCAGTGTGGCCCATTTTCCATTTTGCATGTTTTTCAGTTTATTTTAAAATGTTCATTTCATCACTACGGCACCATCTATCCCATCACCAACACGTTTCAACTCACAAAATTCCGCATGTTACCGAAAACCAGTAAAACGAAACCATACAATGCATCCATTATCGAAATCTGATCCAGCATAAAACAAAACTTGCAACCTGCACGATTAAGTTAATAGTTGTCACGTAGATGGCTCTGCATGTATGCACCTCTACCGTTACTTTATATTAATAGTAAGGACAGCAAGTTTAAAATAAGTGTTGAATTTATAAACGAGTCTCCATTTACGCGGGCATAAATTTTAAAAATATATTAAAGAAAAAAAGAAAATAAGGCCCGTTTATCTCACATGTGGTTTATATTGGCGTTGTTCAGAAGAAAAAGAAAGCGATCGTCACTGTCACTGTTATAAAACCAATGTCAAAGCGGTTAACCATACGGTGCCATCTGTCGTATAAGTGCTTTACAAGTATGTATAACTAAAAATGTTGTTTGGTTCGTATTATTGTAGATGACCCGAAAAAGTAGGAAGATTGTATAAATAATTTTATATAGGTAGGTTATTTTCTGATTTCTAGCTTATTTAATAGTTGTGTTTTCATATTTCACCGAGTTTTACAAAATAAAATCTAACACACTTAATTTAACTGACAGTTTGATTATCTTTCACTTTTACATTCTAAATTCGTATGTCAGGATGGCCGAGCGGTCTAAGGCGCCAGACTCAAGGTTTCCTTGCCTACTTCGTAGGTTCAGAGCATTCTGGTCCTCATCTGAGGGCGAGGGTTCGAATCCCTCTTCTGACAAAACTTTTTTTTAATTTACCCTATAAATATTATTTTGTTAAATTTTTTTGCTTCATTTATAAATAATATTTATTGACTTTTTATTAGTACTTGCATTGCGATTAATGCAGAGTGTTCGGCTAGAACTTGTTTAATTTTTTGTTTTTGCTTAGTTTGTGAGATATAAGTAATATAGGTACTTTACATTAATTATATTACCAAAAAAAGACCGTTAACTATTTTTTAAATGGCCAGTTCCTTTAAAAACATATCGGCCCTTCTGTCTCCACGGTTTAGGTCACCATTAACTCCAAAAAATGTTGTTGGAACGCCAAAAAGTGATGGGAAACCATATTGCCAGCAGATTAATAGGTAAGTGTATTATAATCGCTCCAAAATGATGTGTTGCTTTGTGAAGGGGAAATTGAGTTATACAAAAGGGGAAATTGAGTTATACAATACAAAAATAGTGATAGAAAAGCGCCAACATTTTTTTAAAAGAAATTAGAGAATTGATGGCAAAAATATATTATCAAGCAAATATAATCGAATTCCAAAATCTACATATATATGCATTTTTTGCATATTTTGTAAATTTTATAATAAAATGCATATCTTTCGTACATTATTCTTTTAAGAGCATATTTTAATGTTTTCGGCTCGGTTTTCGGCTTTATCAAAAAATTTAAAACGTTAAAGGTTTAATGTCCAGTTCGGTACTTATTTCAGGGTTTTTCCAATCTGAAGATTATAATAATTACATTTTACATTTTGGTTATACACCAGGTATTTATTGGGGGCTTCCGGGGTTTGCAGGTATATTGCTAGGGGTTGTTTATTGTCACTTAATAATGCGTTATTATTACCTACTTAACAAACTGTATTTATATCGATTTGAAATTTAGGTAAGTTTAAGAGACTCGATTAGAATTGTTAAAACTTTTTCCGCTAAATGTAACAACATTCCCTAGTAAAGTAGGAGGTCAAGTAGGGAACAAATGTAACTGTAAAAAATAATGAAGGATTTAAATACTTAACTGCAGTAAAAAGCATTTATTAGGGTAAACCATCCAACGAAGTTGTATCTTGGCCTTATATTTTATGCCTAAGTTGCAGTATTGTCTGATTACCTACATCAGTAGATGTTGAAAGAAGCTTCTCTTTGTATAATCATATTTTTACTAATAGAAGACAATCGTTTTTGAAAAATTTTGAAAAATATTTAGTAAAAAATGCCTTTTATACAATTTTAGTTTAAAAAATTTTTCTTTGTTTTTTTTGCTTTTTAAAAAAAAAATAAACATATTTTTTGGAACCCAATTTTTTTTACCTCATTTTACTATAATAAATTAAGAAATATTGCATGCCAGTAGGTATGTATATATTTTTGGTAAAAAAATGCAAATAACTGCACATTTTACATGCAAAACAAGGCATATATATGCGCATATTTTGGCTGAAATCAAGTGCATATAATCCGCCTTTTATACATATTGTAATACTATGATATGAGCAGTTATAATAGCTAGATATAATACACATACAGGGTGTCCCGGATATGGAGTTGACAAGAGGAAAAATATCTTTATTATCGATTTTACGACGAAAAGTTATTCTTTATGAAAAATTCTGTTTGTCGAGAAAATGAATTTACCATAGAAAATTTTAGATCAGATGTACAGGGTTATCCAACCAAGACTAGACAAGGCGATTTTTTGACTTTTCCTGTACTTTTATAAAAAAAACTGAAATAGCCATCTTAAGTCATTTTCTCCCGCGAATTCGAATATCTTTAGCAAAAAACAATTGAACATCAAACAAAAGTACTAGGGGTCACTTTGATATTTTTTGGATGGAACACCCTGTATATTTTTACATTTTTAAATTCCACATAAAATTATAATTATTTTTTATTAAATGCACTATTAGTCTATACTTCATAGTTTCCGAGATATTGACTCTCGAAAAGTAACATTTTTGAACTTTGACAGCTTATAACTTTCTAACAGTACGTCTTAGAGCAAAACGGCTTATATATCCCTATCCTCAATTTTTATTATCTTCCCAAAAAAATCAACTTCTCCAGTTAAACCGGAACAACTATATTTCCTGCTTTCGAGTTACATCCGGTTTAACCGGAAGTTGATTTCTTTGGGAAGATAATAAAAATTGAGGATAGGGATATGTAAGCCGTTTTGCTCTAAGACGTACTGTTAGAAAGTTATAAGCTGTCAAAGTTCAAAAATGTTACTTTTCGAGAGTCAATATCTCGGAAACTATGAAGTATAGACTAATAGTGCATTTTATAAAAAATAATTATAATTTTATGTGGAATTTAAAAATGTAAAAATATCAAAGTGACCCCTAGTACTTTTGTTTGATGTTCAATTGTTTTTTGCTGAAGATATTCGAATTCGCGGGAGAAAATGACTTAAGATGGCTATTTCAGTTTTTTTATAAAAGTACAGGAAAAGTCAAAAAATCGCCTTGTCTAGTCTTGGTTGGATAACCCTGTACAGGGTATTGATAAATTAAGAAAACATGAAAATGCTTTAAATGAGAAGTACCTACCATTATTTATTATTTTAGACAAAATGTTTATGAAACAAAGTTGTTTATAATCCAAAATAAAGCCTAAATACAAAATTTGAAATCTGAATTCTAATTTTTGTTTTTTATTTTTTACAATAGAATTTATAAACATTCAGAATGTACAATTGTGGAAAAATTAATCATTCTACAGATCCTCCTCCAACCTGCACACACTTCTCCAAATTAGAAATAAATTAAATAAATAGGTCAGCACTCTCAAGTTTTTATTTTGAATGTTCATAAATTATTCTATTGTAAAAATAAAAAACAAAAATTAGAATTCAGATTTCAAATTTTGAATTTATGCTTTATTTTGGATTATAAACAACTTTGTTTCATAAACATTTTGTCTAAAATAATAAATAATGGTACTTTTCTCTTTTAAAGCATTTTCATGTTTCCTTAATTTATCTGATCTAAAATTTTTATATGGTAAATTAATTTTCTCGACAAGCAGAATTTTTTATAAAGAATAACTTTTCGTCGTAAAATCAATAATAAAGATATTTTTCCTCTTGTCAACTCCATCCGGGGACAAACTGTATTTATATTGATATTATTTGTAAAAATGAATTTAACCTAACTTGGTTTGATCCCTAGAATTAAAAAAATGGTATATAGGGTGTCCCATTTAGAAAATTATAATTTATTTGACCAGGTGTCGCAATATTTTTGTACTTTGACCGATTTTATACATTTTCCTTTGGTACAAAACTTTTTTGGTAGGTACAACAATATCTAACTAAAAACATCAACAGATTTTTTAATTTTAGGTCACATAATATAGTTAAACGATTAGATTTTCTTGAAAACACAAAAACCACAACCAAATTTGTGACAGAAGTATTAAAAGTGACCAAAAATATTTTACCAGATATTAAAGTTGAGAAAGTGAGCGATGAACCCAAAGAACCAAACCAACCGGGAGAAGTACGTTTTTCAGTAAATGATGGTACAATTGTAGATATAAATACTCCCAATAAGTTGGATTTGGTACGAAATGGCTTAGATAATTTTAAAAGCACCAGAATTTTGGGAAAAGGAACTTTTGGAACAGTATTTAGAGGCAAACTTAAAGGTATAGTAGTGGTAAGTTTATAATAGAGACGTAAATCACAGTGTCAAGTTCTGCAAAGCACTCGCTTTTTATTGGCGTCCAAGGAAAGTCAAGATGGATCAGATTACTGACAGTCACTACAACTGAAATAATGGGTAAACAGGTGTGTGACTAATATTTTTTTCTTTGTACAAGGTCAATGTCCCGAACTGCTTCATTACGTCTCCCAGCATATTATGCTGCTATTATTTTAAGTTGACTCTGTGAGTTGACTATAATTCGAAATTTGACTTTGGCATCAAGTTCCGCTTCGATCGAGATGAAAATTAAGCAAAACAATAGTAGTCACGTGATTCGCATTATCTGTCAAATTTAAATTTTTTCCAAAAAATAATTCAAAATTTCTGAAAATATCGAAAAAAGTTATTAGAAAAAGTTTTTTTAAATGCAGTTTCTAGCCCACATGCAAAATTTCAGGTTTTTTACCTATATTTTGTAAATTGCACCACTTTTGCAAAATAAGACTCAACCTACATAAAACTTTCAGACACAAACTACGTTTGCAAAAATACTTATTTTATAAATAAGTTACCTTATACAGGGTCAAAAACAAATAAATTTGCATCACATGGGACCAAATTTTGATTTTGTAGAAAAACACACATTTAATATGGCGCTACTTTAAAGAAAATGTATCTGAAATAAAGCATTGTCAAAACTAAGAAGTTTTGTGTATAGGTTGCGTTGAGTCTTAGTTTGCAAAAGTGGTGCAATTTACAAAATATAGGTAAAAAATCAAAATTATCTTATACAGCTGAAATTTTTGCATGTTGGTTCGAAACTGCATTTAAAACAACTTTTTCTAATAACTTTTGAATTATTTTTTGAAAAAAATAAAAATGTGACAGATAATGCGAACCACGTGACTACTATTTTTTTGCTTAATTTTCATGTCGATCGAAGCAGAACTTTATTCCAAAGTCAAATTTCGAATAAAGCTATTAAAAAAAAAAAAACATATTTATGATGCGGACTTTACTGGTGACACTGTATATTAAATAACGCAAAAGCCCATTCTTACTTCTTTAACTCCAATAAATACTTTCCCAATACAAAATAACACTTTTTCAGGGAAACCAGTAGCCGTTAAAATAGTTAGTAAAGAACACTGTTCCGGTGAGGAAAACGCTTTAAATCTGATTCATAAAAATATTGTTAAAACTTTGGAAATCATCAGGAATTTGGAGCATCAAAATTATCGTCTCATTATCATGGAATACGTGTCGAATTGTCAAAATCTGCATAATGTCCTGCTGGAAAATTTTAATTCGTTATTTGAAAAAAATACAAAATTGCTCAAGAGCTTTTGTCTGGACGTTACTGCAGGCCTGAATTATTGTCATCAAAATGGAATTTTGCATTTGGACTTAAAACCCAAAAATATATTGGTCGAATGTGAAAGAATTTGCAAAATTTGTGATTTTGGAAATTCTGTTAAAATTGGAGAAAATTTAAAACCGTTGTTTACGCATATTGTAAGTTTCTTTACTTCTTATTAGATGATGGTTAGATTGAGGCAAAGTTGTGTATTTTAGGGCTTAAAATTTGGATGAAAAAAAAATTATAAATAATATGAATACCTCTAGGATTTGGGATTTGTCGTGGACATATTATTATGTATGACAAAATTTTATATGAAGTTCTTACTTTATTTTTAACGAATCTACTCAATCCCAATTTATTGACCGTACCCGTTCGGATACCTTGTATAATGCACATTGCATAGGCGGTCCCATGAAAAAGGGGGAGGGTGTATCGCGAATAAACCGGCCACCAGTGGCGTATTTAGGGGGGGGGGGTCTGGACCCCCCCCGTGGGCTTAACATTAAAAAAAAACTCAGAACAGATCAGATGCCTTGTTGCATTTAATGTAGACAGGGTGAACTGAACCTCGCCCGATAACAAAATCTAATAATTTTCTATTTTACAATTTTTATTTTTTTTATTATTATTATTATTATTAAATAAAATTATTAAAAAATTGAATTGATGTTCACTTAGTTTTGTAATTTTTTTGCAAACTAGAACTATTAGCAATACTTTGTTTTTACAAATAATGAAGTAACTGTGTCACAGATAACAAAACAACATGGCCAAACTTGGCAAAAAAAATGGCAAAAATAACTTGAAAACCAATAATTTTCGGAATCGGTCATATTATGTAGAAATATATATTTTTAAACATAAATATTTAAAAAAATATATATTCCCATTATTGCGTTTATATTTAAAAATTTCTTAATTTCTTCCTTTTTTGGGTTCAGCTATCAAAACATAGAAATTATAAATTTTAATAGTTCAAAATAGGGCGAAAAGAAAGAAAGAAAGAAAGAAAGAAAGAAAGAAAGAAAGAAAGAAAGAAAGAAAGAAAGAAAGAAAGAAAGAAAGATAAAATGAAAGGTATAGACCCCCCCCCGTGGCAATATTCTAAATACGCCACTGGCGGCCACTATATACAGTGTGTTTCCGGATGGAGTTGACAAGAGGAAAAAGATCTTTATTATTGATTTTACGACGAAAAATTATTCTTTATAAAAAAAACTGCTTGTCGAGAAAATTAATTTACCATATACAAATTTTAGATCAGATGTGTGATAAACTAAGAAAACATGAAAATGCTTAGATTAATAACTTTTTCCACAATTATACATTTTGAATGTTCATAAATTCTATTGTAAAAAAAATAGAATTCAGATTTCAAATTTTGTATTTATACTTTATTTTGGATTATAAACAACTTTGTTTCATAAACGTTTTGTCTAAAATAATAAATAATGGTACTTCTTTTTTAAAGCATTATCATGTTTTAGTTTTCCTAATTTATCACACATCTGATCTAAAAAGTTTTTACGATAAATTAATTTTCTCGACAAGCAGAATTTTTTATAAAGAATAACTTTTCGTCGTAAATTCAATAATAAAGTTCTTTTTCCTCTTGTCAACTCCATCCGGGGACACACTGTATATGTTAGATGACAAAAGGTTATCAAAAGTAGGTAGTTAATTATTGTACTCCAATCTGACCAATTTTTTGATAAAACCAAAAAGGATCGCAAAATTGATAATACAAAAAATAAAATGGCGAATGCGCCAAAAGTGATTTAAACTTAAAAATTATAAAATTTTAATGTTTTTTTAGGGCACGATTGCATATACGGCTCCCGAAATTTTGCTGGGAAAAATGGCAACTACAAAAAGTGATATTTATTCTTTGGGATTGATTTTTTGGCAAATAAAGTATAGAATAGATCCATTTCAGAGTTATGACAACAACGAAAGTATTATTTACAATGTAAGTTTTTCAAACAATAATAACTTAAAAATACGTTCCAGAAAAAATGTATAATTTAAATATATTTCTTTTGCTTTGGCAGTTCTGCTATTCAGATAATTTAGATATAGGGGAAGGTTGCCTATATTAAACCGCTACCTAAATTGGACCACAGTACATTTCTCCGAAACTAAACAAGTGCCATATCATCTGGCAACACTGTAACATACTTCCACCTAGAACCTTTGATCGGCAACAAACTCAACTACAGTGTTGCCAATCAGCGGACTTTAGTCCGATTTTCGGACTTTTTTTAAGGCTATGGACTTTTGTCGGACTTTGAAACTATTTCGGACTTTTCAGACTTTTTGATACCTGACGAAAATATGCTAAATGCACAAATTTGGAAATAAAATCGGCAGGTAACTTATTGTTTATTTACCAAGTGTTGGGTTGTCTTATTACTAATTACATTAACTTTTTTATTCTTGTTTTTTTTTTGTTATTAAAAAGTAAATGTTTATAGAGTTATCAGTCTTTTTCATTATATAATATACCTCCAACAGTAAAAAATAAATATCACTTATGGCGAATGCGCTACACGAAGCATTTTCATCATTTTCGATGCGGACTAAATCGGACTTTTTCGTGCCACTGGGCGGACCTTTTCACCTAATGTCATTGGCAACACTGCTCAACTAGTTGGCCGTTAGTGCTTGGCGTGTACAGAGCAAAACGTAATTTACACAATTTGAATGTAATATTTTTAGGATTTTCCTAAGAATTTACCTTAGAACCATAAAACTCTAAGCACAATCTTTTTTATGGAAGTTTTCAAGTAAGTTTTTCTATTTCTCCTTTACCATGCCATATTTGTTTTTTCTTGTTTCTTTCCTGGGTGGTTTTGCAAAACACGTGGTAGTTGCTTAAATTGAATCACTGGGTGATTCTGGGTGACACTGGGTCGATGCGGTCCAATTTAGGCAATTTTTCCAAATTGTGCAAAAATAATTTTTCTCTTTAAATAAGTTAATGTCATGAACTAACACCATTTCAATATTGCCAAAATCTTTTTTCTTTGAGTTAAAAAATGAAACTATGACTGGTCCAATATAGGAAACAAATAGGTACTTGTTTTGCATTAGGATGTCTTCTACCGAAATTTTGATTGTAAATTTGATGTTTTTTTGAAATATAAGTATAAAACTTCCTATGCCAACTATTTTTTTAAATTTATTTATTTAACACCTAAGCTTCCGATTTAAATTATGTGATCCAATTTTGGAACCCCCAGCAGCTATATTGAACCACTTGCAGAGGTTTTTTTTATAGCCTGGTATATCATAGATACTTTGAAATAAAAGTCTGCAAAAAATCCTGCAGTTGAACAACATACTAAAGTATACTAAGGTAGGTATAGCTTCAAGATCGATTTTGCGTTATTATCAGGATCTATGATAAGAAATCTGGAAATTGGTCTAATATGGGCAACCTTCCCCTAATTAATAAATAAAATGTTTAAGGTATTAATTTTAAATTTAAATTATTTAAAATATACTTGGTGTCCGGAAATTCCGTACCTACGTATATTTCAGGGAAGATTATCCATATTATACAGACATGAGAAAAAGTCAATATATCAATGTAGGTCCTTAAAAGTTTTATATTGAATTAAATTAAAGCTATTATAAGATAAGTTATACGCAATTCGATTTATGTAACAAACGTCTTTTTTCATCTTTTTTTTTTACAAGAATACCTTTATTGTGTAAAAAATGCGCAGAATCATAATTATCGGATAAAATTAGAAATAAATAAACTAACAGCCTTTGAACAGTCATAGCTACATTGTAGAACGTTTTAAGGACCTACAATAACCTACATTCATATAAACTTGTTTCGAACATCCAGTATATCTATATTTTATGCAGTATTTTCTACGTATGATACTTAGATCCTTGAGAAATTTAAAGTTTTCTAATTCTGGAACGTCGAGAAAAAAAAAATTTTCTGCTCACCTACCAAATCGAATAAATCAGTACCTACTGCAGTTCTCAAAAATTTAATTAGTGATGTTGTTCTTGTCGTTTAACATTGCATCTGATTATCTACTATAAATGTAACATGGTTTACTGAGATGGTAAAGTTTGTCCATAGCTTATAAAGTCCAATACTAATGATGGGTTGTGCGAAATAAAAATCTTCTATTGCTTAAAAAAAAACTTAAATACAAATTAAAAATAAATTTATTGAAGCAGGTATTGGTACGATCAATAAAATTCAAATTCAGACAGGACAGTTATAAGACTCCAAACAACGATGTGACCTGCGCAATAAATGTTAAAACTAATAATACAATACGGCGCGCGAAACCCCACCAACGTCTTGTGGATTATAGGTTCTAATTGATACAATTCGTTTCTAAAGACGCTGTTCTGCTTTCTTAATTGTAGAGAAAGCGCTTTGCTTGGATCAAAATGCGTCGCATTGAGAAGATACAATTTATTTCTTAACAAAATTGCTGTATTTAAAGTAGTTCAACAAGACTGTGCTGCTAATGGAACTGATTACCACCAATAAAAATACTGTTCTAGCAAATCTGGAATTGATATACTTAACACTTAAGCGGGTTTGATACACTAGCAATTTATTTAATATGGGTTGATACAAAATAAGCTATCAATACCAGTGGCGGCTTGTGCCATTTTAGTGAAGTAGGGCCAGGTAAACCCTTAGCGCCGCAGGCAAAAAAAATTTGGGTGCCACGCCCTTTTTTGTTAATAGTTCTTGCTTTTAAAGTAGGAAAAATAAGCAAAAAGGCACCTAATTTAATTTTAGAATTTACAATCATATCTTGAATACGATAACAAGTTGAAACACACAAGCAATGTCAGTGGTTTCATCTGCGATAACAGCGATAAACGGAGAGTCCTTTATTTCTTTTATGACTTCATCATGATACACATCTAACATACAGTCCAGAAGTTCATTTTGTAGGGGTTTTGATGTTCCTTTAAATACTTTCGATTTTTCAATATGATCTTTAAGAGTTTTGTCTAATTCTGAGCTGAAATTTATTAATTCACGAAATATGCCCCTATTTTCCGACGTCTCTTTTTCGTCATGACCTCTCAAAGCCAACTCAAATGCACCACAAACCCGAACGCAGTTTATAATTTGGTTTAATATGTATCTGTTTCTATCAATTTGTTCGTTTTTCTTCATTATTTCATTGTGATATGCAGAATTTAATTGAGTTTTAATGTTAATTTTACCAAGCATACTGAAATTAAATATGTATATTGTTTAAATTTACCTTCGATTTTTCATGTGTCTTTATTTTGTCCCAGATATGGACCAAATCATCTGTACCTTTTTGGGACCAAGTTTGTTCCCCACCAAATAAAACACACATAAAACAAAATAGTCTATTAGATTCATCACAACCGCACACCCAAGTATTTTTTCCATAAATATTTCTATTAAATTTACGCAAACGCACTTTCTGTCCGCCCTGAGTTTTTTCAATATTTAAATCTGGTAACGGTCGTCCTAATTCCTTAATTTCCAATTTCTGTTCTAAGGAAATGGTAGAAAATGGAGTTTCCTTTAAAAATCTAATAGTATTCATTATAATACTTATGTATTTCTAAAATAAAAAGTTCGTTAACCCTACATTAAATCAGCCGGCCGAACCAAAACAAATCGAGACGCGACGCGAACATCAGCTGTTTGCTGTTTGAAACGTCTAACATCAAACGGTCAAACGAAGAGAGCCTGGCTACCCGCCGGGATTTTTGCCTGCTTGCATTCAAGGTCATTTTTCAACGTTTTTTATTGAGGTGATGGCGTTTCGTCACCTCCCGTGTGCCTCGTCGCGCTTGGCGCGGAAGCTACGTTACCGTTTTACGCATAATCGCTTCCTTTTAGATGGAAATTTGCACCCGACTGTGTTCCATTTTTAAATTATTTTGCTAAAATTGCTTTAAAAACGAGAATATTAATTTTAATAGGTTTTGGTAATTTGTAAAGGGCAGGACGCTAGACAGGAGGGCAGGTAGTGCCATGGCACTGTGGCTCTACCCCACGAGCCGCCACTGATCAATACAAACTAATGTCTTAGCAAACCTGTTGTATTAGATCATTTTCCTCAGTATACTTTTTAATGCATCTATAGAATATATTGTAAATTTTGTAGGTAGGAAAATACAATGTCAGGCCCACCTGTGAAGATAAGAATCCAGATATTTTAACCAAAATTTTTACAAAATGTTGGCAAAGCGATCCCGAATTAAGACCGAATACCGAACAAATTTTAAAAGATTTAAAGGATGTCGAATTTTAATATTTTTTAATTTATACAAAAGTATTTTATTGTTTTTATACCCATGTTTCTTTATTATTGTTACTCATATTTAAATTTGTTACAATAAATATTTTTTTAAAATATTGAATATTTTATTGCAAAAAATGCAAGCCAAATTTTATCACACCACATTCTACCATATGATACTCTTATCATTAGAATAATATTCTAATGAACATACAGATACTTTTAAAATAAAAATCCTGGCACTCAATCAGTTACTTTACAAACTTGGTACTGTCTTATAATATCGTTTTGTTGTAATGTTCACACAAATTGTGGAAACTTTTAAATTTCATTGCTATTTTCACAATAACTTTTATAATGTTTGTTTGAAGGTGGTAGACAATGAAGTAATTTAAAAAAAAATAAAAATTAACTTGTCGGACTTCCATTGACTTTATTTTGTTACTTAACACAACGTTTCGGTTAGTTAGTATCTCTAACCGTTTCAAGTGTAAACTAAATTATAATTCTACTGTCTTAAATACTATCCATGTGCAATGAAGCTTGATGACTCCGCCTACGTGCTTATTAGAGTGTGAAGTTTGAGCTGTTGGTTTTGGACAATAAGAGGCTTCCACATAGTGGGGATATCTATACTTGGTTTACTAAATATATGCGTATTTCGATTCATAAAAGCTGCTTCTTTGAATTTTTGTTTTCTCCAGTGCTGTTCCGTGTCCAAAACTTTGGCTTCTGACTGTACTGTAGGTATACTAGGTATGTTGGTTGTTGGTTGGTCCATACATGTTCCGCTATACCTGATCTCGAAGTTTAACCTCTTTGAGTATGTTTCAGATGTTCTTTAACTAGTACGGGAAGGGATCTTTTTGTTTCTCCAATGTACGATTCGCCACACTCGCAAGGGATTTGATAGATATTTTGTGTTTTCATTACGGGGGGTTTTACTTTTGTAGGAAAGCTTCTAAGTCTATTTCCGGATTTGAAGACTGTTTTGATATTATAGTTTTTGGTTATCCTTCTAATCTTTTCAGAAATCCTCCTAACATAAGGTATTGTAAGAAATGCTTGCTCCTCTTTCGTTTCTATTTCTGAAACTTCGAGATCAGGTACAGCGGAAAAGTTTGGGACACGGAACAGCAATGGAGAAAACGAAAATTTAAAGAAGCAGCTTTCATGAATCATGAATCAAAATACCCATGTATTTAGTAAACCAAGTATAGATATCCCCAATATCTGGAAGCCTCTTCTTGTCCAAAACCAACAGTTCAAACTTCACCCTCCAATAAGCACGTAGGCGGAGTCATCAAGCTTCATTGCACATGGATAGTATTTAAGACAGTAACCTTAGAATTATAATTTAGTTTACATTACTTATTGGAAAACAGTTAGAGATACTAAAGGTGGATTCATAGTCGCCGTAACGTAAGCCGTAAGACGTAAGGTTAAGCAGTAAGAAAAATAAACATATGATTATAAATACATGCATTCATAGTCGCCGTAACGTAAGACGTAAGCCGTAAGGCGTAACACGAAATGATTTATTTCCATTTCTTACGTCTTACGTCTTAAGTTTCGGTCGGGATCGGCCTTATTCGTGCATACCCGGCCGTCATTACCAACTTTGAATGACAGTCGACAAGACGGGAGGGAGATTTCCTTTGTTTATTTTTGGTGATTTCATTTTAACGCCATTTTGCTTTTTTGTCTAGCGTATTTGCATTTTCCAGTTTTGTTATTATAGTAATATTATAATATATTAACGGCTAAAATGAGTGAGGTAGTTGAGAAACAACAAAAAATCATAACCTACAATTTTGAAATTTCTTACGTCTTAACTTTTGACTATGAATGGTATGTTTTTTCTTACGTCTTAACGCTTACGTCGTACGGCTTACGTTACGGCGACTATGAATCCACCTATACTAATCGAAACGTTGTGTTAAGTAACAAAATAAAGACAATGGAAATCCGACAAGGTAATGTTTTTGAATATATCTACTATTTCGACTATAAAGTTGAATTTTTGACTGGCTGCCCATTAACAACTTTTCTTGAAACCGACATTATGCGCAGCCATATAGCACTGGCAAATTCACAACTGTTAAAACGTGAGTAATTTGAAGATGAAATAAAACCCAAAAGGGATAAGTCTGGATTCTTCGGCGTACCAAAATAAAAATTGACGTATATTTTCACGCGGTTTTATTATGAGCAACCTTGGGGACCTACGCATTTGACCTCTTGTTATGATAAACAGAGTAATACATCTATCTTGTTCTGTCGTTGGAAGAAATAATTGGAATTTACCTTTTTTCTACATCTTTTATACTATCCGGCAGTACAGTACCCTTAGTTTCGGGTAGAGGCAAAATCATAATCGCCTGGGCAAAAGCAGCCAAGCCCAGTATTAATAGAGGCAGAAAAGAAGCAACGTTTTGCAAAGAAATGATTAAGGGTGCCAACATAGAGGCTAAACGGCTAAACATTATAACGAAACCGACTCCTGAATTACGCAGCACTGTTGGAAAAAGTTCACCGGTGAAGAGGTACATGGCTGGAATGGATATCTAGAAAAAAAAGTTTTAAAATATTAACTACAAGTATTAGGAGTAGGGCTGGGCGATATTAAAATTTCAATATCGAATATCGATATTAAAAAAATATCGATATAGTCGATATATCAATAATATCTATTCGATAAATGGAATTTTTGCCCAGCCCTACTTATACCTATATCAGATTAGTGTTAGGCGATATTAAATATCAATAGGTGTATTGATACTCTGACATTTATATTATACCAAAAGATTGACTTTATTAAACAGAAGACACATGTATAAAAATAATGTTTTTATTTAATTAAAAGGAAAAACTCCAAGGAAAATTATTTTTAGTATTGAAAATACTATTGGGATCGTGTTTACGCAAACTTTGCATTGCATGTCAATGTCGCTCATGTCGATGTCGCGGCCAACAGCGCAATATCTAGATCGGTCAAAGTATTATGTTACAATACTCTGATAAGACTTGGTAGAAATATAAATATGAATCAGCGTAAAGTCGGCAAGTAAATAATGAATAATGTTTAGTTTAGTTTGTGTTTTAAAGAACGCCATAGTAACTTTGTTAAAAAGTGTTTTATTGAGATAAGTTATAACTAAGGTAAGTTCACGTTATTGAAATCGAAATATTATATCGAAAAAAAAAAGCGGGAGGCAAAAAGTTGGAGCACAATAATTGCATATTACAGGGTCCGCCCAAATTTGGTTAACAAATGGGATAATTTTTTTATTATTGATTTCTCAGAAAATGTTATTGTACCGGGTGATTGGTTATATTTTGCACCCCTACCTATCTCATGAAAATCTTCATGGTCTATTTTGAACGCTTGGGTAAATAAGTATAATTTAAAAACATAGCATAAGTAGGCTTAGACAATATGACCGATTGAATATAAGGCAATTGTTCACCTTGGTTGGTCTGCTATGTGAATATTATTGTTTATAAACAAATTAATATTAATTATTCTTAGAAATAAAACCATACATTTAATATAATATGTTTTAGTTAATATACAGGGTGTCCCAAACGTAATGGGACACAGAGCAACAGCAGGCTCCTTAAGGCGAAATAATGCGATTTATTTAAACTTGCATTATCCCAAAATTGATAACAACCAAGATAAAGGGTGTCAAACTTTTATTTTTGTTTTCGTTTTTTTGGGATTATTTATAGTTCACCTTGGTTGGTCTGCTATGTGAATATTATTGTTTATAAACAAATTTATATTAATTATTCTTAGAAATAAAACCATACATTTAATATAATATGTTTTAGTGAATATACAGGGTGTCCCAAACGTAATGGGACACAGAGCAACAGCAGGCTCCTTAAGGCGAAATAACGCGATTTATTTAAACTTGCATCATCCCAAAATTGATAACAACCAAGATAAAGGGTGTCAAACTTTTATTTTTGTTTTCGTTTTTTTGGGATTATTTATAATATGTTTTAATTAATATACAGGGTGTCCCAAACGTAATGGGACACAGAGCAACAAGGCTTCTTAAGGCGAAATAATGCGGTTTATTTTAAAGCTGTGTCAGGTATTTTCAATACATAGAATGCTTGCGTAAGGTGCAAGATCTGTGAATTTTTATAAATCCCGGGACCAATCCCGGGATTCCGGGATTGAAAAATTATAATCCGGAAATCCTGGGATTGAAAATTTCCTCCGGGATTGAATTCCCTAAATCCAAGAGATATATTCAAGAACGTCAATAATAAATAATGAATATACCAAGCTATAATGAATAAAATAAATAAATATATTATATACATGACGTATTGTATCTTTGTATACTGTAGTGATATAAAATATAGACCAATAAAATATTGTTATATTCGTTTTATATTATAATCTATTTGTGCCTGAATTATGAAATATATTCTTGACAATAAATATTATATTATTTAACTCGAAACAAGTATTTTACTTCTGCGTTCGGAATTGATAGTTTATACAAAAACAATATAATATTAGGATTACTTAAATGTCAAAAAAAATATTTGAAGAAACTCCGCCTGTAGCGTTTGTAAACGTATTTTAATCTTTTTAGTGGGGGAAATTGAAGCTCTACCATTTGGATATAATAATATCGTCTTTACTAAACTACTACACGAGATCAAAAATTTGCCTCTATATCGTGATTATTGTTTGCTATGCAGGAGTCACCCATTTCAATTTAATATGTCATTTGAAACGCCCTGTATAACAATAACTTACCGAAATACCAATAATCCCAATTCCAGCTAATGCTATTCTTGGCCAGTCAAATGGGTAAGCGCCTTTAGGGAAAGCCAAAATCAGTAGGAAGCAGGCCGAAGTTACTAAATGCGATAAAGCGATGGTAAGCCGCCTTCCGTAGTTGCTTACCAAAAATACGCAAAGAACTGTTCCTGCAAATGAAAAAGGTATGTTTACATGAGACTTTTAAAACATTCCCGCTAATTTATAGTGATTAGCTAAAAGCCATTTTATGGATGGATAGACACATTAAATTTTTTTTATTTTTATTTTTATTTTTTTTTTGACACCCTCTCTACTTGTTAAGCAAGCAGCAAGACAACTTTGAATATAACTAAGTTGCCTTAATTTGACCTATTTGGACGTCAGTCTATTAGTGTCATCAGATGTAGAGACAACGACGAACAACTAAGATAGACATATCATTTCATTCATAAATGTACTTTTGGGCCGAGTAAACATCTCATTGTCATTGTTTATAGAGGACATTCTATCATATGACATTTTCATGAACACTCACTTGTAGAATGTAACTTGCAAGGAACCGGATGGACGTTGGCATTTTGGATCTGCATGGTCGGCTTGTTGTGATAAAAGGAATGAGATATGTCTCTTTGCTTAATAATCGTTTTAACTTAGGTACTGCATTAATAATTATCATTACCTGGTAATGAGATTAGTCCGCCTAAAGCCACAGTTAGAAATAGGTTTTCACCAATATGTCCCATATACTGAGTAAAAGCATAAAAGGTTACTCCACCAATAGCCCTACAAAAAAAAAGAAATAATATTTAATAATAATTATGTATTTGTCTCTCTTAAAGTAGTTTCATTTTTCAACAACAATTACATTCTTTCTGCTGAAAATGGACAATTAAACTCTATCTACTGAAAAAGAAGTTGTCATGTGGCATTCGATTGCACTGCTATCCCACCCAGTGTTGCCAACCAACTAAAATGAAATTACGCTCCGTGCCATGCAAAAAGGTGCGATTTCGAGTGTAAAGGTGCGATTTTTAGAGCATCAAAGAATTTGTTTATATTTTGTTCTTCGTTTTATTTTTTGGTGATATTAAGGCGTTTTGACACGGTGCTATTTCTGCCAGCAGAAATGCCTGTAGATCTGCGCAGTAAACGATTATTTATGAATGTTTGGCGCCTGCGTACTGCGCAGGTCTACAGGCATTTCTGCTGGCAGAAATAGCACCGTGTCCCGTGTCAAAAGGCCCTTAGGCACTTTCGAATTGATTTAGGGACAGGGTCGTTTAAGGCAAATATACTTTGACCACATCTTTTTGGTTATTATTTTAAAACATTTTTTTATTACTATAAATACACAGACATTTCACAACAACTAAAAATAAATAATTTTCTTAGAAACTACAAATACAAAAATACAAACTTATGACTTATGTTTAATGCACATTTTAATTCTCCTGCCATATTTTACAGTGTAACATATTTTTAGTGGGTTGAAACTTGACACAACCACCATTTTGCACAACTCCTTCTTTGGTGGCTAAAATCGCTTTAATATTAGTTGTTTTTAGTAAATTTCTTTTGTCTGTCTTTATATTGAAAAGGTCGCTGAAAATTCGCTCGACGCTAGCATTTGAATATGGCAAAACCAATAGTAAAGAAAACAGTTTTTTTAAGTTTGGAAAAAGTAGTATATCCGCATCATTTTTTAGAGTGAATAGTTATGACCAATATTTTTCCGCATCTTCCATATCCAGCTTTAAATCATTATAATTTAAAAGGGCATGACGACGCCACTCGTTATCGAGTTCCTGAACATTCACATGTTCTTTTAATATTGGAAACCTTTCAACGATATGTAATAGTGAAGTATTTTCAAATTTTTGAGCGACTTTTGGATTTATTATTTCAATTATTTTAAAAATGGGATCTTTAAATGAAAATCTATCTTTAATTTGCGTTACTAATTCAATATAAAAAGACAAAATTGATTTAAAAAAACCTTCAACATCTTTTTGTGGCACATTAGAATTTTGTTTTAATTCTCTAATACTTTCAGTTGCTTCAATACCTAGATAGATTTTTTCTAAGTTCAAAAAATTTGAGGGATTTTTATGGTTAAGTGTGAAAATATCTTGGATTTGTCTTATGACACAAATTTGAATAAAGTTAGAGCACAAAGTTTTCAACAATTTTTCTGTTTCGGGTTTTAACCTATGCAGCAGTGGTTTTTCAGACTGAAACAATAAGTTAAAATCAGTCATAAGGCTTAAAGAGTAGGACATAAATTCGAGATAAATTTTTGTAAATGGGTTTTTTATTGTTTCAAGCATATTTTCTGTGGTTATCGAAGGGTCTTCAAACACGATCTCTGTAAAATAGGCTTTTAACGGCTCAAACTGTTCCAGCACCCTATTGACAACTTCTTTAATAGAAAGCCATCTAGTCATAGCGGGGGACAAAATCTTGTGAATATCTGTTTGAAAAAAAAATTGAAATTCTTGAAATTTTTGTCGTCGAGCCGGGCTTCTATTAAAATGACTACCAATATTGCGTAGTAGGTCCTCGATATGTCTAGGCAGGCTAAGACACGCCTTAGATGTGGCTAAATGTGCCATATGGCAAGAGCACCGAATACAAACAATGTTAGGTAGTTCACAAATCAGTTTTGAAAACACAGAGTTATATTCGCCTACCATAACATTGGTGGTATCGGATGAAAATCCCACCATGTTACCAAAGGGGATATTTTTTAAAAGAACGGAATTTTTAAGCGCTAAAAAAAGATCTGCGGCATTTGATCCTTCGGGTTCAATTAAATCAAAAAACTGTGTCCTAACTAAATTTGTTTCATTGTCGAAGTAAATGACAGTGAACGCACACTGTTTTTTGACCGAAATGTCTGTAGTTTCGTCCATAATTATAGAAAAAAAACGTTTTTTAATTTTGAATAAAGATCTAAAAGGAAATTATGGCCTAAACACTTTGACATTACAGTTGAAGCTTTTGTCCTTTTTAACTGAATTTGTTTTGCAATTTTGGAATCGGGAAAAATATCGTCCAAAAGCGGCGATAAAGTGTCCATTAGCACAAATGGTAAATCGTTAGTAGCTAATAGAGCACATAATTATTTTTGCAACCAGCCTTGAAAACTGGGCAAATTACACCAGGAATGAACAAACCCTTTCTTTTTTCCTTTATTTGCCCCTTGAACTGATGTTCTCTTTTTGATCGATTGAACTCGAGATTGAACTCCATCATCTTCATCCTAAAAAAGCAAATACATTTTTATTTTTGCAAGCATTTAAGCATATGGCAAGCATTTAATCATATGGACTTACAGATTCCAAATTGACAGATTCCAAATTGCTGCCAGGTCTAGAACACGGGCTAGCAAGGAGATTAGTCGTACTTGTACTTGCACTTGGCAACGAGGAAAAACTGCATGAGGGTTGTTCAGCGAAAATTGAAAACAAATCACTAGTTCCTGTTTTTTTTTCTTTTGCCTAAAAAAAATTTTAAGGACTATTTTTGCAAGCATTTAAGCATATTAATATAATGAACTTACAGATTCCAAATTACTGCCAGGTTTAGAACACGGGCTAGGAAGCAGATTAGTTGTACTACTTGTACTCTCACTTCTTATTGGCAGCGAGGGAAAACTACAATCTGGTTGTTCACCGGTTTCTGCTTTTTTTTCTTTTGCCTACAATTTTTTTTAAGGATTAATAAATTTAAAAGTAAATTTAAAGCAAAAACAGCTTACCTTAGCCTGGGCAAGCCATCGTTTCATTTTATTTATGTTTTGGCACACACACACACGATAAACGGTAAAAAAATTAAATAATTATATTGTCGCAGGTATCGGTAAACCCCCAACTGCATAAAAACACAGAACAGAAAAATTAGCATAAAAACGAAGATTAGAGCACAGAGCACAGAAGAAAAGCCAAAGCAAAGCACAGAAAACAAAAAGCAAATCCCAGAGTGGACGTCCAGTGTTGCCAAAGTTGTTCTTCACTCTAGGGTGAGTTCAGGTTCAAAGTTCAAATGCTCCATCGGCCGCATCGGGCAATAAGTGCGTCTTTTTCTAAAGAAAATCAAATAAATATCTGATTGCGATGGCGTTTACTGGAAAAAGTGCGATTTTGTGTAGGGTGCGAAAAAGGTGCTCCCTCGTGTTAAAAGGTGCGAAAATCGCACTAAAGTGCTCCGATTGGGCAACACTGATCCCACCGCACCGGTTAGAGCTCGGTGTGTCCTGCTCACAGAACTCAAAAAATAAATAGAATAGTTACCTAACAGACCTGTACGAAGCAGCTATTAATACGCAGCAGTTATGTATCCTAGAGGGTACCAGAAACACTATGACCAGTAGCATTCTGGAAATTAGTGTTGATCTAAGTCGCGATTTTTCAGTAGCAGTTGCTATCACGACTGTTCTTATGTAATCACAGTGAATTTAAACTGCGATTTTTAACTGTGAATATGCGCATGCATATCTAAACTTCTTAGATATTATTTATCTCTCTCGCTCTTTTCCTTCTCAGTTTACGCACGCGCTACGTGGTTTTGGGCGGGTCGAAACGAAACAACATGTCGATACAGGGT
Source organism: Polydrusus pterygomalis (assembly GCA_963969555.1). Classification (NCBI taxonomy): domain Eukaryota; kingdom Metazoa; phylum Arthropoda; class Insecta; order Coleoptera; family Curculionidae; genus Polydrusus; species Polydrusus pterygomalis. The sequence goes on from OZ018383.1 coordinate 19,381,777, forward strand.
TGCCATTGCTAGGGAAATTTCCCTAAATCTGGGGAAAATCTGTAATCAGTAGGGAAAAAGGGAAATTTTCTATAATTTAGGGAATTTATATACTTCTTTGATTTTGTGATATTTGTAAAAAATATATTAAGCAATCACTTAAAAAATTATTAGCAATCGATTGACCCATGGCAATAACGCTATCTATCCTAAGTCCGATTCACTATTAGCAACAACCTTACTATCAAGATATAAACAACGAGAAACTCGGTAAATCCCAGGTCTCCGTTCGCTGATATTTTAAGGGGGATCACACAAAGGGAACCACGCATTTTTTCAATTTTTTGCGTTAATTTCAATAATTCAAATAATAGCTATGACCAGTTTATTTTCTATGTATTTATTTTATATTAAATGTATTATTGTTTATTGTTGAATAAAAAATGTATTATTTTTTGAATGCAAAATGAACCATAAGATATAAGTGGTTTGATTTTTATTTGTAGAAATTTTTTTATTAATAAATAGGGATATGTTTTGTTTTCAAGTATCTTTTTTTTTCGTTTTCAAATTAAATGGTCTGGGGAAAATCTGGGGAATTTTTAGGAAATTATATGGGGAAAAAAAATTTTGGACCTGGTAACACTGGGTCGATAGCGAAACAAAAGAATCGCAGAGAGCAAGAGCGAAGTAGCGTATCAATCGCGAAGCCGACAAAGCAGCTTAGCAGAGACATTGCGATCGCAGTTTATTGCTAGTAGCAGATTGCGATTGCGATTTTTCAATAGCAGTGATTATTTCAGTTCGTGATTTATTGATCATCTCTACTGGAAATGTCCTCAGACATCATCATTAGGACAAAAACACCCAATGGCGAACGTGTCGTGCATTCAAGAAAGGAATAATAATAATAATAATAATAATAACAAATTTTTATTAGTTCATTGAACTATATTTTAGTACCTACATTTCAAATTGTAAATTTTTCTTCTCTCCTGATAGATAATTACAATCTAGAAAGACTATTTTATTAAACTTTTTTAGATAATATTTGATTCTTTAATTTTTTTACAAATAGTTTTAAATTATACCTTTTAATTTCATTTCCTAACTTGTTATACTCTATATAGCACCACTAAAAAATATTGATTTTTGGGTCGATTTCAAATTTGTATGATCCAAAATAAAGTTATTTTTTCCTCTTGTTTCATAAATATGAACTTCATTAAATTTTGTCAAGAAATTTTCATAATATGGTGCTGTTATATTTAAATTTATTTTTCGAATAAAAATCAAAATACGAAATAATAAAAAATTTTCTATATTCATCCATTGTAAACAATTTAGCATTTCCGTTATTTTAGTGTATTTATTACATCCCAATATCATTCTCATTACTCTATTTTGTAAAATCTGTAATCTGTTTTTATCTTGTGAACATATACAGTGTGTCCAAAAAAGTATGCAACATATGGGTAAGTTATTTATTACCGATTTTTCAGAAAATTTTATTCTTGATAAAAGTTGGTGCATGCCTTAAAACTATAAATGCATATTTCATATTTTACCTGTAGCTAATGGTAAGGGAGCAAATGCCATTTTTTCGAAATTGCCTTAAGAGTAAAGTACCTTAATTATTAAAAATGCAGCAAAATTTTATATGGAAATGTTTTTGCAAATTAAAAACATAGTCCAAATACGAAATTTGAATTAGGTGCGTCAATTTTTAATTTTTTTTCCTAATCTCTAATTTCTTCTAAACGGTACGCCTCTGGTCGATTTTTTGTTTACGCAATTTTAATATATTTATCAAATACCTTAAGCGTGGAATTATAATAAAAATGCATTAAGTAGTTGCAAACTTTTAAAAAGTTATCAATAAACCGGGTCGGTTTAGATATAAGCGTGTTGCACGCCTACTTAAACACATTTTAGCCAACTTGTGTTCGAAACTAAATTATAATAGAATTCAACCCTATTTATAATACTGGAAATAACTAATAATTTATTTGTCATAATAAATAAATAAATAATTAGGTACGAAAGGGCAACCATACCTATTTTATATGCATTTTTTTATAGTAGGTTTTTGGACTTCAGCATACTGGGTGAAAATGACAAATAAATTATTAGCTATTTCCAGTATTATGAATAGGGTTGAATTCTATTATAATTTAGTTTCGAACAGAAGTTGGCTAAAATGTGTTTAGGTAGGCGTGCAAATCTAAACCGACCCGGTTTATTGAAAAGTTTTTAAAAGTTTGCAACTACTTAATGCATTTTTATTATAAACCCACTTTTAAGTTATTTGATAAATATATTAAAATTGCGTAAACAAAAAATCGACCAGAGGCGTACCGTTTAGGAGAAATTAGAGATTGGGGGAAAAAAAATTGAAATACCTAACTCAAATTTCGTATTTGGACTATGTTTTTAATTTGCAAAAACATTTCCATATAAAATTTTGCTGACTTTTTAATAATTAAGGTACTTTACTCTTAAGGCAATTTCGAAAAAATGGCATTTGCTCCCTTACTGTTAGCCGCAGGTGAAATATGAAATATGCATTTATAGTTTTAAGGCATGCACCAACTTTTATCAAAAATAAAATTTTCTGAGAAATCGGTAATAAATAACTTTCCCATATGTTGCATACTTTTTTGGACACACTGTATATAAAATTGAACTACAAAAAACAAAATGAGGTAAAATAATACAATTGAAAATCATGAATGGATCAGTAAAAGTCAGGACCTACTTAGAGTAGTTTGGTTCGTGCTATTAAAATAGTGCAAGACTGGCGAACAATCGACAGTATACACATCACTCAAAGGCATTCATAAACAGCGATTAATATCAAGAGTTGACTTGACGGACTACTGGAACCAGTGTTGCCACCTTTAAACTTTTATGTGTAATAGATTTTTTATGAAATTGTACTAAATTGTACTACCATTTTAATAAATTTAGAATATAACATTATTTATAAGCAAAGACTCCTTGTTCTTGTTTTTTATTTAAATTTTTATATTATGTAGTACTTGTAGTAGCAAATTTAAGGTTAAGGGAATAACCACAGACCACAGGTTACGATGGACAGATAAACATACTGTTGACAAACACAAACCCTTTTCTCTTCTGTGACTGTAAACTAGAGAAATATTAATTAATACTTGATATTTATGAAAAAAAGACAAAATATGGTCCTTCATATTTTAATAAAGACAAATGAAAGTTTATTATAAACAAATGAAATATAAAAAAATATCATTCTAAAAACACTTTGGTCTTGCTCTGTGGTATCATACCTAAAATCTCAAGTTTTCATCTCTGCTGATAGCTGACAGTGAAGTTCATTCCGATGACACTTGACAGTTTTGACTTTTGACACAATAATTAGGCGTTTTCTATTGTTCGACCGGAACAACTCGATCGAAATACGGCGATGTAGCCATAAAAATGTTTATGAAATTAAATTTTTTCAAATTGTAATAGAAATTATCAAGTCGTAAAAGAAATTATCAAATGGTAATAGAAATTAAGTCGATTGTAATAGCGTAATAGAAATTGTTCGATTGTAATAGATCTATTACGATTGTAATAGGGGTGGCAACACTGACTGGAACTACAACTGGTTTATTAAAATTGGTGGATGGTTTAAATGAGCTGTCAAGATCCTTCTATGTTCTACGTTGTGTTAAACGTCATGAAGCTGATGCAAATAGGTTTCGCGGAACAAGTGTAGTATCACAGTGATCCTCATAGGACTACGTGAGACTATTTGGACACTGCCAGAAGTCTGCCAAACCTAACGACTACAGTTTAATAGAGTACACCTTAAAGTTCTAGTTGGATTGTAGACTGGACACTGCAGATTACGACATCATTTGTACCAAATTGGATTAGCGCAAGACGAATGGAAGATGCAGAAACAGCGGAACACGTACTGTGCGCCTGCCATGCAGCAGTAAGAATCGGATACACAGAAACTGTTGCCGAAAGACATAAAGAAAGTCTCCCCCAACGCCACAATTAACTTTATTGAGAAGCTAGATCTATTTGGAGAAATATAAATGAGGTGTAAGCCATAATCTTAATATTAACATAGTATAAAACAAAGTGGCTGTCGCTGTCTGTCCGTCCCTAACTATGCTTAAATCTTTAAAACTACGCAACGGATTTTGAGGCGGTTTTTTTTAATAGATAAAGTGATTCAAGAGGAAGGTTTTTATGTATAATACATGCATAATATTGTAGAGAAACACTGATAAATTAGAGTAGGGAGAACGAACGACCCAACCTAACCGGTCCCCGGCCCGTTCAATGATCGATCCGAAGCCGGAATAGACGAAGACAGACTATGTTTTATGCATGGATGTGAATTGTGGACGGGCCGGCAAACGGTTGAGTCACAGTAATCTTTTAGAGGTTTGTTCAGGTTTATATTTATAAATCTTGACGTGATGGTGAACTCGCCTTCGACGTCGTATAATGCCGGGCTGCAACGCAGGCCGGGTACACGCTAGTAGATCATATTATGGTCGCAGTGGAGTGTTAAATGTAATCCACTCACTGCCAACCCAACCTAACCTACTACACCTATTAAAAATAACAAACAATAGTTACCAATTAGCACATAGTAGACTACTTCTGATGGTAAGTTTCCTTGTAGAAAATAGTGCCCTGAAGCTAGCCTTATCTTTACTAGTCGGGTAACAGTTATTGGACAAATCAGTCATCGCATGATCTACTTGCGACAAATTTATTTTATTTTCTTTTGCTGCACTCTGAAGGATCAGGATGGCTCTCTCTCTTTGACCGACTGCTAAAAGCCATCGGGGTGATTCTGGTATAAGCCTACAAAAAGTTAACTCTCAAAATGTCTTTATTCCAAACTAACTTTTACAGTTCATTAAATGGAAAGTGACAACATAATAATGTAGAAAATAATAACCATTAAAAAAAAATAACAATAAAAAAATGGAAATTAATTCAATTTCATTTATTAAAAAAATCAACTTACAAAATAGTATAAATAATTTAATTTAGTAAATATCCCTTTAAGTGTTTTCTAAAGGTGGCCAATTTTTTAATTTTTCTGATATTTTTTCGGAATATTGTTATATTTTATTATTCCGTCATAAAAAAGCAAATTTTTTCCAAAATTACTTTTTACTGGTATAGTTTGATAATTTATACAACGTCTGGTGTTATGATCATGTAATATCTTATTCTCCTGAAGTGTTATGTTTGATTTTTTTTCTTTTAAAATAATGGAGTGAATTAGAATACAAATTTTCAATTTACAAATGTTTTGAACGTGTAAATACCCTTTCGATCTATATAGATTAACAGTTGGTTCTAAATGTGGTAATTTGTGTATACATTTAATAACTTTATTTTGCAATTTTTGTAATGGTTTTAAGTTTGATAAACAGAAGCTAAGATTTGTAATTTTGAATTTATCAATGAGAAATATATATTTTTTTAGTATTTCAAGGAAATGAAATATCTAGCTCTGTACAAAACAGATACCAAAGGAGAAATCAAGTTGATAATATACTGGATATGGCATTTCCAATTTAAATTTTCGTCTATAACTAATCCTAAAAAATTGGTCGTTTTCGAATATTGAATATTTTCATTATTAAATGTTAAGGGGTTAATGATGGAGTTTATTTTATTTTTAGTTATAAACATAAAAGAAGATTTTGTAAAATTTAACGTAAGTTTATTTGATTGAAGCCAAGAAAGAAGTATTTTTAAATCATTATTAACATGAAAATACATTTCTGCAAGAGTTTCAGCAAAATAAATAATTGTTGTATCATCTGCAAATAGCTTTCTATTTCCCTTTAAGTTTAATTTGAAAACGGAATTAATGTAAATTAAGAATAATAACGGACCTAATATTGATCCTTGTGGAACTCCACATATTATGTCTTTTTCCGAACTTTTTCTTTCCCCAATTTGAACAAATTGTTTACGATAGCTTAATTAACTTTGAAGCAGTTTCTGTGTATTTCCCCTTATCCCAATACTGTATAATTTTCTTAATAAAATATCATGGTTTACGGTGTCAAAAGCCTTACACAGGTCTAAGTGTAGTAAACAGCATTTTTGTTTTACTACGTACTATAAACATGTTAGTTTATAATTCTTGAAGTTAACCGTTAACTTACCAAATCAACGAAATATAAAAACTAGACAGCAAACTTAGTGCCAGATGGAACGTCCTCCATTCCCTTAGATAGTAAGCGAGGCCGGACATCAATGCATAGCCAAATCCAAACGGGATTTGATACAAAATTGGAACTATGGTACGCCATTTCCCCCCAACCACTTCCATGCATATAACAAACGACGTCACCATGGTACCTCCATTGGCAATTGCTAGTAGAAATCTAAAATTAAAATATATACTCAACATGTGCGTTTAAAAGGTTACACCGAACCAAAACAATTACCGTAGTAACAGTTTTACTCTCAAATTTCTTGCGCTGCTATTGGTCACGCCGCGAGACGCGGGTTGGTTTCTCCGTGATACAAAGAATATAATGGTATTCTCAGAATTGTATTCCCCCCTCTAGAACGACGACGAAGCCCACTTGAGAGGCCAACATTGGCCATGGCCTCGCGGAGCCACGAAGGTATCATAGTGTAAATATGTCTAGTTTTACTTAGTATATATAGTGGATTTCACCTTAGTTTTTAATGCTTTGACGTCTCTCTTGTCAAACATATTAGCCAACACGTGATTTTAAAATCCCTAATTCTATAAACGGCTTTCAGGCACGGGCATTGGCTAGATTAACAAGAGGTGGATATATAACTGACCGTATAGTTACATGTACATGACGAAGATGCACACTACACAGTTCAATACGTTGCCCTTCAATGAGCTCAAACTCGTCAAAAGCACAGCATCGCTCGTATATGCCGTTAGTATGTGCATCTTTGTCTTATGCATTTGCTCTCGCATATCTCTTTTCGTACTTCATTAATTCGATTGTCTCGTCGCGTTCTTTAAATATCACAGAGTCGCATTGGGACACACCGCGCACCGCGTGCAGTTTGCTGTTAATTCTTGATCGTTCGTGTTAGACTTTCTGGTTTTAAACTGCCGGACTGTGTGCATCTGTGACGTGTTTCTTTTTATGCAAAAGTAAGTAAATAATTATTAATGTCTCGGACGGTGACGACGACATCGACAGCTTGTCAGATGAAGACCAAAAATAATAGGGAACTTGCAACAAAATTAAATTTGAAAACCACAGTGAACCATTATGCTAAAATAAGTTTTACATACAGTTGTATTGAAGAGTGCTTGAGGTATCTGTTCTGCAAACGCACGGACAAAAATCTTTTTTTGTAGTATCTACTTACATTATTTTTTCTTTATTTATTAAAAAAAAATACCTAATTCGATAACATTACAAACTTTTGTTGTTTTATTATAAACCAACGAAAAGTTAGACCTATTGTAAACTTTAAACTCTTTAGAACCTAGTCTAAAGAAAAAATATCTACCCGTGAATAAGAAAATAAAAAAGTAAACAATAAGCTATTAAATATAATATATAGATTTTTTCAACTTAACACTGCATGGTCTAAAATCAAATTAAAAAAAAAATAATTCTTTAATAAAAGACGTAGTTAATTATTGATGATACTAGATTCACGACTGCCCCTTGTATTTTTTATTGTACCAAAATAACAGCACTTTATTATATTATGAATAAAAATTAAATGAAATTGTTTTTCTGATATTCTATCCTATTTCCATTCCCCTTCAGTGTTTTTTTTTTGAAATATCTTAAAAATTGCTTGGGTAATTCTCGTTTCCATCCATAATTACAACTACAAATAAATTGACCCATGTTCACACATAATTTTTAACTCCGGCCCTGGCCAGTCCTTAAGTTCTGTAAAAAGAAATGTTATAAATGACATGTGTCAGCGGCGGCCATTAAAAACTAAGGTGAAATCCACTATGGTATATGGTGATTGAGAAAATGGGTAAGCGATAGCCACGACGTGGCAGTTATTTGTCTATTTAAATGGTAGTTTTAAGTCTAATAGAGTTAGCTTTTTCTTAAAACAAAGCGTTTTGACAAAAGACAACGACATTTGACATTAACAGCTGATCTGGTTTCGTCGTTAAAGTTCCCAGATCAGCAGTGGGCCGTAGCAAGCTCACGCGTCAGGTGGCGTCATATTATTTTCTTCCGATTTTGGTGTTTTTTAAGTGTTTCTGTGATGTTTTTTGTGTAGTGTGTGTTTTAAACATTTTACTTTTGGATTTTATCTATTTCTGAGACAGATTTTCTGGGTGTGTATTATTTAGGTTTATTAGTGAGTACAAACACAATTTTGGTTAACTCATTTAATATGAAATCAATAAAGTGCCTACTTAAACCATTTACTTATCGTTATATATACCGGGTGTCCACGGAAGGTGGCTCGCCCCTCTAACTTTTTTGTTTTTCAAGATAATGAAATAAAATTCGGGGGATTTGTATACGACATAAAACTGCATTTTTTGACAGGTGACTGAACATTATGGAACTTCCGGTTTAACCGGAAGTAACACAAACTTTCGATTTTTAAATGGGACACCTGGTATATTTTTACTTTTTTTGACTCCATATGACATTCTAAATACAACGATGTGTCACTTGTCACTTTTTGTCACCAAGAAAATATTTTTTTCCAAATTTATTGTTTTATCTAGAGGGCTATGAATGACTACCTTAAAATCACTTATTTCAGTTCTTTAATCTTGGGAAAAATACAATTTTACTATTTTTGGCCCAATGCTATGTGCTATGTAAAATTTAATCTTTAAAGTTGTATAACTATTTTTTTTTAAATGGTAACATGGTGGGTCGTCGGGTTAAGAAAAAAGAGGATTTTATTACGATTATTTTGATACCATACACCAGGTATGGGCAACCTTTGCTTAGCTGAGGGCGTAATTTCGGAACTTAATCAGGTCGCGGGCCGTAGGCAAGAAATATGTAGGTAGTAGTGAATAAAAATTGAAATAATTAAACTATCGAGATTACTGAAGTACAACTTTTTTACGTATAAAAGATCCCTCTTCCAGAATTTGAGGTAAAGCGGTCAGAAATCTGAATGTGAATTGATCAAAGTCATATTGTGTAGCTAACGTTCTCTATAGGAGATATCTTCAAACTTATTATGGAATCCTCCTTCTTGCTCTCAAAAAGATAACTACACCAAATTTGATTCATATCAGTTTAAAATAAAATCATTCATAAAGCAAATATTTACTTGTATCTCCAGGGCCGTTTCTGAGTGGTGTGCTGGGAATGCCCCCGCACAAGGGCGGCCAAAGTTATAGGGCGGCGAAAGCCGCCTGCAGTTTCACAGAAAAAAATGTTAGACGTAAAAAAAATTCTAGGAGTTTTCATAAATATGAAGGGTCAAATAAGAATGGTAAATTCAGTTTTCAAAAAAAAATTATGCAGTAGCTGTCAAGAATGAGGCAGCCGCCCTTTGTGTTAATTAGAGATTGCTTTTTATAGATAGATAAGTATTGGAAAAATAAAAAGAATTCTCAACGGAGGTGGCCGCCCTGCAACCCACGTCAATTACATTTTGTCTTAGGTTTACTCAAAAAATTAAAACTAATTGATATTATTTGAATAATTATGTAGGTATAGTTGAATTCACATAAACTTTTAATGCCGTGACATTTCAGTTCTGTCATACTTGTCAAATACTGCAGCAACTCATAAAATATAAATTTCCAATGGCTAAATATAATTAGTATAATTGTACTGCACACAAAGTATGTCTATCTTGTATTATTTCATACGATTAAAAAGAGATAGAAATAAAAAGAGTTGGCCGAACAATTCCAGAAAATAAAAAGAATAAACACTGACCAATCTCAGCTGTATAAGAAATTTAGTAAGTTGGTGAAATCTAAAGTAACTAGACAATGACAAGTCTTGACATTTGGCATTAAAACTTAATGTGAATTTAACTATAGGTCTTATTAATTTGGTAGTATAGTAGGTGGGGGCACAAATACTCACAGGGCAAAATAACGCACCCTATTTAAATTTGCCGCCAATGTCCGGTTTCAAATGCTGTTACAAATAACTTTTCCGACGCCGAAAAAAAGTACCCAGACATTTTGATTACGAATTAAAAGATGACCCCATCGTCGAGGCCAAACAGAGTTTCAATGTGAATTTTTATTTTTCGATTTTGGATATATATTTTTTTTTTGCCAGGGAGGAAACCCTTTATGGGCACCGGTTACTTGTTCTTTGGATATTGCGATAGAATCAATTAGGGAAAGATTCGTTTCACTTAATAAGTGTAATGAAACTTTTGGGTTTTTGTCGAACTTCTATGAAGCTAATGCCATAAATGACGAGAAATTGTTAAAATCCTGCAAAGATCTTGATATAGCGCTTCAATAGCAAGGAAGTCCCACAAACAAAGATATTGATCGCTCAGAGCTCGACCAGGAAATTTTGTCATTCCGAGAAATTTTTCCAATAAAACGTACAATATAATAATTGTAGATACGCTAAAATTCATAGCTGAAAAAGATTTAATCTCATCATTTCCAAATCTTTGTGTTGCGCTGAGAATTTTTATTACTCTGCCGGTTACTGTTGCATCTATCGAACGTAGTTTTTCAAAGTTAAAATTAATTAAAAATTACTTGCGGTCAATTATGTCCCAAGAAAGGATTAGTGGCTTGGCCCTTATCGCCATTGAAAGCCAAATTGCTGAGCCCCTCTGTAGGTAAGTATGAATAAAATAAAAATATTAAAAATAGGCACCTATTAAAGACTTATTTTTCTGACAATTGCTTTGCGCCATAATTTCAGGTAGGTAATTGTAAAATAGTAACTGATTTGATTTAAAGGGCAGCCAGTTCATATGTCGCACAAGGGCGGCCAACAGGCCAGAAACGGCCCTGTGTATCTCTTAACCGTATAAGAAATGAAATGACATATTTTCAAGTCCACTATCTCCTGTTGCTGTATAGCCCCTTAGTTACGGGACACCCTGTATATTTCTATATATAAAATTCCCACAAAAGTAACAATACCAAAAGGGTTCCCAATATGGTGTTTTAATTGGATGTGCATCACAAAGCTTATACACCTCGCAAAAAATGTATTACTTTTTCCATGTATAATAAATACAGAAATACCTATTTTTGCTTTTATAAATAAATACTAAAAGAAATAAATGCCATTTTCTTCGTTTCCTTTAGTTTTATAATGATAAAAAAAAACGTAAAATAATTCTAATTTTACTTTATAAATAATAAAATTAGTATCTACGCTAAACCGTTACAAACTATTAAGACTCCCTTACGAAATTTAACAGATTGCGAAGGCGAAGGTAAAATAACTTAGTCCGGTCCTGTTTCTGTAGCCAACCGCTTAACGTAAAATATACCAGAGTTCAACAGGGTCCATATAACGTTAACGTAGGTATGTACGTACCTTAATAGAATAAATATCCATAGAAAAGGACTTATGGAAGCTAGAACTCCTAATATGGATTGTAAAATTACACAGAACATTAGAATTTTCTTACGTCCTTGCTTGTCTGCCAAAATTCCAAAAAGTATATTACCTAAAACACATAAAATAGCGTTGTTAGCATTGGTAAGTTTAGTGCATGTTAAATGTACAGTTGTATTCATTGAAAATGGGTATAAGTCTTACGACCGTTATTTGCCATATTTGCGTAAATTCTACTTTAATGCTCGATTTATTGTTTTTGAGGTTATAGTAGTGAGATCGCAAGCAAAGCATTGGCGTAGATAAGAAAACGTCTAATAAAATGTAGAAAATATTTCTGTACTATCGCAAATTTCTAGGTATATTCAACGCACCTATATAACAACAGCAACAATAACAACAATATAAACATCGAATGTAAAAACAATATCAACAATTATTAAAATTTATTTTCGACTACTTGAGCTAATCTGTTTGGAATTGAATTAATACAATTTACAATAATATTTTGATCAAGGCCTTCCCAGCACTCATGAATTACTTCGTATAATTCATTAGCATTGTGAGGTCTAAAATTTCTTCTTTTGCAATTAAACCCCAGACGTTTTCTATTGGATTAATATCGGGACTATAAGCAGGCCATGGCAGAACTTCTACATTATTATGTTGAAACCATTCCCTCACAGCATTTGCGTTATGAACCGGGCAATTATCATACTGAAAGACGAATGAGGTATGTGGAAATAGTTGTCCAACAGATGGTAGCATTATATGTTCCAGAACACGCATATAATGTTCGGCGTTAAATCTGCCCTCCAATCGCCATAAGACACCAAGCCCGTGAACACAAATCCAACCCCAGACATTCACAGAAAATCGTCCAGGTCGAAAAGTAAGATCGCTAGTATACCGCTCTTCGAATCTTGTGTTGTCTGGACAGTATACACACGGATTTGTACATTATATGTAGACTAAAAAACCTTTTCGTCAGTTAATACTACCGTGTTCCAAGAATGATAGTCGCGGTATATATGATTTAGGGCGAAAAGCACCCGAGATTGCCTATGTTGATCTATGAGCATCATTTTTTTCGCAGCTTCGCGGTTTTTTAACTCTGATTCTTTTACTCTTCTGCTGGCTGTAGGTTGAGATCTAGGAAATCCGACATCAATGACAGCGTCTCTTGCAGTTCCGAGAGAATTTGCCCTTAGATATTCCAGAAATGCGTCATCTTGTTCAGGATTGGAAATGCGGACCGGACCAGTACCAACCATTCTTTTTAAAGACGCCTCTTGCTCCCAACGTTGCTTAAAGGCGCATTTACACGGATCCAGTCGCTGGCGCCAGTCTTACTGGCTTGCCAATTCTTGGATGGCAAAGCGCTGTTTCAATTTGCAAATAAAATTAACGCTGTATTTTTGCTAATGAAAATGTCTGCGCGCGGTCAATCCCTGCGAAATTACAGGCAATTACAATGTTGCCACCAACTCAAATAAGTGTATGACAACCTATAAAAACAACAAACTTCAAGCATGCGATAATACTACAGTCATTTACCTCCTTACTCTGCTGGTTCTGGAATTACAAGTTAACCTACCTAAAAGTACCCCAAACATTAAGCTAACTTGAGAAAAATCGATTAGGAATTGTCGATCGCAAACTAGATCCCATTCGGAGGTTATCGTCGATTCAAACAAAGTCCTGTTGTAACTGTATCCATCGATACAGCGTATTAAAGATTCATTGGTGGTGGTGGTGGTGTAGTTCATGAAATTGGCTTTGATATTTCTCATGTGACAGCTGCCTTCATTAAGTCCATGCTAAAATTATTAAACAACGTTTTCTAATAGCGCGGAAGCATTATACAGACTATAGGCGGATAGGGTTTACAATAGCACATAATAATATGGATGAAAAATTTCATTTTTCGGGAAAAAGTCATTCTTGAAAAAAAAGTTTTGCTTGTAAAAAAAATGCAATTCACGAAGAGAAAATTTTGATTTTTTTAACAGTGTTCGCAAAAACTTCAAAAACGTGATTTTTCTCCAAGAGTAAACTACCTTTATTTTTCATTTTTGACCAAAATGCCAATTAGAAAACTTATTTGGAATAACGTTTGTAATTTAAATCCGAGATTTGAAATAAATTTTCGATTTTTTAGTTTTTTAAATTTTTAGAGGAAAAGAATTTTTTTTTTGGATAGCAGCATTAGCGGTCGAAATACATACATTATCAATGATAGAGGGGTATCAAAAAGTTTCAGAAACTGATTTTTGTTGTTACCAGAAATATGTATTATTTAATTGTATAGTAATTACATATCGCGCTACACCGCGATATGTTATACGGCGCTTCGGTGAAAAAAATGTATGTATGTTGTCGCCGCCGTCGTCTCTTTCGACATTTTCACATTTGCGATTTTTTTTCTCGGAAACGGTTAATGTGGGACGATTGAAACTTTTTGGGTTTAGAGAGGAATAGTGGGGGTACGTTGTGTAAAAATTTCGAATATACAGGGTGTGCCGAAAAAAAGTTATTAATTTTTAAAGTCGAAAAATATCGGGATCTCGTTGGCATTCGATACAGTTCGTAAAAATGAGTTTTTTTGATTTAAACTTTTTCGACGCGTAGACGACCGTGGGCTACAGAACCCTATTGTTTGTGAGCGCGATCGAAAGTTTGGAAGTAATTTTTTTGATTTTTTCAAAGTCAAAATTTGGTCGAAAATGGTACCTCTTGGATCGCTAATAAGTCGAATTGGGTGCATCCAATCCACATTCGGTTTGGATAATCGGTTAGGCCATCTCAAAATCTACCTTTTTCCAATATATCGTTCTATACCTAACTGGAATGAAAATTGCCGAAAATTGTAAGAAAGTGGAAATCATAAAGTTAGGCCTGCTTTTTTCACGGTTTTTATTTTTTTTCGTACTGAAAACGACTTTTGATCGAAACGTTGTAAACTATAGCGGATAGAGCTTGTCAAATTGTATTTAAAATATATTTTTTCGTTTATTTATCTTTAATACGGAAAAAACGGCAGCTTTTTTTTTACTATATCGACTGTAGCTTATTCAATTTTTAACAAACCCGTTTTATTTTTTTCTCAAAAAATGCGCTGATTACTTCTCAACACCTCTACATATCCAAAATTATTAAAATATATTGGCAAAATTGAGAAAAGTCGCTTTTTTGGGTGCGGAAACAGGCAATCTTTACGAATTCTAACACCATTCACTTTTGACTAAGAGTGCCTTGATATTGATATATCTAAATTAATTATTAATTCTAAAAATCCGGCTGTCAAAAATGGCGAAAAATGGTTGTTTTTAGCGTGACTTGCTAGAATAATAAGAACATTTCCAGATTTTAAATCGGGTGGAATATCTACCTGGAACCTTCTTCTAATTTTATTGATCAAAATATTTGCCCAAAATGTTTCAGAAATAGTTGTAATCTCGATTTTAAAGATGGCGTTCCGACATTGATAATCCGTCGCCACGTGGTGGGAGGCTGTTCCACATTTAGATATTCGCGAATTTTTTTCTCGGAAACGGTTAGAGCAAAACGATTAAAATTTTCTGGACGTAGAGAGGAATAGTAGGGGCACGTTCTGGGAATAATTTCCAATATACAGGGTGTACCGGAAAAAAGTTATTAAAGTGAAAGTTGAAAAATATGTTTTTATTTCGTTGTGGCGCGATACAGGTGCCAAAAAGCATTTTAATGGAGTTAAACTTTATTGGCGTGTAGACGACGTTGGGCTACAAAACACTGTTGTTTGCGAACATGATCGGAAGTTGGGAAGTCAATTTTTTTATTTTTTTAAAATCAATGTAGGGTTATGTTGGATCGTTAATAAATCGAATTGGGTGCGTCTGACACACTTTTGGTTTGGAGATTCGTTTAGGTCATCTCAAATACTACTTTTTTCAAATATATTGTTCTATACCTACCTCTGTAATGTAAAGGGTGCAAATTATAAAAAAGTAAGAATTACTATTTAATTCTTTTACGGTTTTCATTGTTTTTCGTACGGAAAACAACTTTTGATTGAAATGTAATGTACCTTAGCGGAAAGAGCTCGTCAAGCTTAAATAAATCGTATTTTTTTCATTTTTAATACGGCAATATAAATATTCTATATTATAATTTATTTTCAAAGTGGTCGGGCCTAGTGGTAGGTAGGTATATAATAGGTTACGACTTGTGGTCGCGATGATACCGGGTTCCGGGTTCAATTCCAGGCCCGTCTTTTTATTTTTTTAATATTTCGTTATTTAGGTACCTATTGAAAGTTTTTTAAATTTAGGATTTTTACAGTGATAATCCTCGGTACGAAATAAACGAACTGGGATTGTGAAGAAACTAAATTTATTTTTTATCGCGAATTGAAATGCTTTACCAATAACAATTAAAGGTTGCTAACAAATGGTTTTGTCAAAAGTATGAAATTAAATGAACCAACTCGAACAGTGCCGTGCCCGAAGGGTTCGGCACAATAACATTTTCACTAATTTATCAGCTATCAATGTAAGAATAGTTTCTTTTCCTTATGTTTAAATTGATTGAATAAATATTTTTAAAGGACAAACTTGGAAAATATATCTCACATTACACCCTTTGCTGTGCGATTTTGAAGAATCGGTGCTGACAGGTTCAATGTCAATATCATAATATTAAATATCATATATTTCCGTAACGAAAAGTCGTAGCGAATCGAGCGAGACGGCATTGGAAACGGGACATCGAGCACTATACGATGCCGTCTTCAAAAACTACCTATCTATACAAGAAAACGGAAATTTTGCACCTGTTATTTTTATTTTTTAGTTTTTGTCAGTTGTTATAATGACAATTTGGCGATATGTTTCCCCTTCACGTTCCGCAGGAAGGTGAGGTAAAAAAAGCAATAGAAAACATAGAAAAAAGAAACTAAGAAAAATACTTTTTAAATACAAATTTTTAGTACTAATAATAGATGCACTCTCGGCTGACGATTAGCGATATGTACCCAGTCTAGTTTAATAATTTGCTATTCAAACACTCCCCTTCCATATTCAACACATTTTTCCAGCTGTAAACGAGTGTGGTCAAAACTTCTTCGAATTAGTTCAATGGAAATTGTTTACAGCTTCAACAATTCCTTACTGAATTTTAGAATTTGATACAAATTTAATAGTTTTATAAGTACTTGTTGAAGCCTTAGGTTTTAATAATGTTTATTAAACAAAGCAGGCTTTAAGCTTTCTTTTAAAAGATATATAGCTGATCTTAGAGAACCAGTTTCAAACCTCATAATTAAATAATTTGAAATTGACTAACTGTATCTGCACTTTGCAACGTGAATATGACTTGATGCACTAGTTCGTAAAGTACAGTGTTTATTTCACTTTCTGGATAGACCATTACTTTCCACATTGACGATTTTGTAGTGAAGTAAGATGCATGATACTCACTTGCATAAACTCATCACCCCGGGGCTGTATTAACTCCTTCCATTTCTCATTGGTCCAGTTACCGTATTCATCCGATTTTTTGCACCAAAAATTTGTCGGTGGGGCCAAAAACACCACGCTCATCTGAAACCATGCCATAGGGAATTTCACCAAAGCCATCAAAAAGGAAATCTTGAACTGCCATGGGCCAAAATCGCCCACTGTATTTTTAATGATGTCATCGTTTTGTTGGTTTTGGGTTTGTCTTGACGCTGTTAGGTTTCGTTCTTCGGGTACTAAATTGTTAATAAAATAATATATAATATGAACCTATAACTATTCTTTTTACCTTATCTATAGTCTATTTCAGAAAGGTGTAGAGTAATAAAATAGGAAATTTCGTCCAATTGTGGTGTCGGCCATAGGCGCAGGTAAACTTTGTGCATTAAATTATTTATGATAACTAACCAAAAATGTCAGAGAAAAAATAGTATTGTTTGTAAAATTAAAACTTCAATTAATTGCGTAAGAGGATTAGAAAAGGTATATTTTCTGGCCTGAAGTGTCAAAATCGAAATATTCTGTAGGGATTAGTTAATTAGTAGATAATAAAGTTACGTTTTGCGTTTAACAGGTACCATTTAACAGGTACCGAGTTTGGCTTGGCCTCATTGGCTGATCATATAAATAGGTGGTAATTTGGAATTAACTTCATATATCATGTGTGTGTATGACCTTAATAAGTATATTTGTTTAGTTTTAACGCATCGGTATTTGCTGTTAAGCCGTATATAGTGTTCACAGTATTATAAGATTAGTAATCAAATGGCAACATTCACACCAAGAAAAAGATGTTCCAATAATTCTCCACTATCAGTAAGTGAAAAAGTTATTATTTTAAAATGTACATGATTGCATAAAATACGATTACCCGACTTTTACTGTACAATAAACTGTCGACCGATGTTTCCGAATGACTGGATTTGGAAAGTCCACCATTTTAAAATTATTGCGGGAGAGAAAGACAGCAGGTCAAGTAGAACCTCCCAAGAAAAGTCCAGGCAGACCAGTAAAAGAAATGATAACATATCTTCCAGCTGATTCAGTAGTAGTTATGGATAACGCAACCTATCATTCACGAAGCACAGAGAAGACTCCAACTTCATCTTGGAGAAAACAACAAATTATCGACTGGTTAACCATCAAAAGTATTGAGTTTGAAGATAATTTGATAAAGAAGGAACTGTTAGCTATAGCAAATTTACACAAACATCGTTTTATGAAATATGCCGTGGAAGATATAGCAGAAAAACATAGTGTAACTGTGCTGCGCATACCGCCATATCATTGCGAACTAAATCCTATAGAACTTATATGGGCGCAAGTAAAAGGATTTGTAGCAAGACACAACATGACATTCAAAATGAAAGACGTTAAGCTACTATTTGAGCAAGCCATTAAGGAAGTGACGCCAGAGAACTGGCGAAAAACAGTCCATCATGTCATTAAAGAAGAGGAGAAAATGTGGGATCTTGACCACCTGATCGATCGGACCGTCGACCCGTTAATTATAACGTCAAGAGGAGATGACAGTTCCTCAGTGACGAAGAATATTATGATTTTTTATAATTTAATTTCTGTATAATGTATTTTTTGTGTTTGGTATTTTGTATTTTTTTATAATGTTTAATAAAAAAGAAGTGTAGCTAATCCTATGTACATAATGCCTCATTTTTATTCTGTTAAAATAAAATTATTTCCTTTGTACGAATATCCTACCGGCACGCCTTTGTCTCACCATTTTCAGTGTTTGTGAATGGACAACAATAGACAAAACCCATAAATTGACCCAAACCCGGGTGGTACTACCTGCACTTGATGGAAAGAAAGAATTTTCAATGAAATCAATGCCAAATTATGAAAGTGGCTTAAAGATTGGTTGGGTCACTCTGTAGTCCCTTTGCATACCTAATGAGCTTTTATTACTCTACACCTTTCTGAAATAGACTTATAGCCCCTACATAATTATAGTCTGTTCAATGACCGCTGACCGTTACGTCACATTCGTGAACTAGGTGAGATAATAAATTTGCGTCAATCAATAATGAATGTCGTATAATTTTACCGGTCAAAAAAGTTTATTGTAATTTTTGACAGAGACATTTTGAATCAACATTATTTCAAAAATGTTACGGTATTATGAAAAAGAACAAGCATTAATTAAAAAAATATTTGATTATTTTCAAAGAGAAAGTAATGCCAGAAAGACTATTTTGCCCTTTAACGCAGTTTACTAGGTAAGTATAAAGTGTGACCAATAAAGTCCGCAATGTCCGCATCACATAAGATTTTTTTTTATTAATAGCTTTATTCAAAATTTGACTTTGGCATCAAGTTCTGCTTCGATCGAGAAATTAAGCAAAAAAAGAGAAGTCACGTGATTCGCATTATTTGTCAAATTTAATTTTTTTTAAAAATAATTCAAAAGTGGGGTTATTTCTGAAAATATCGAAGAAGGTTTCTTTAAATGCAGTTTCTAGCCCACATGCAAAAATTCAGCTGCAGATAATTTTGATTTTTTACCCACCACCAAAATTTATTTTCCACTTAATGAACACTTTACTGATAACACCGTGTTCTTTTTTGTCTTAATATGAAGGTGTATTACTTTCAGACACAAACTACGTTTTCAAAAATACTTATTTTATGAAGTTGCCTTATACAGGGTCAAAAACCAATATACTTTGCATCACATGCGACCAAATTTTAATAGCCCAATTTTGATTTTGTAGAAAAACACACATTTAATATGGCGCTACTTTAAAAGAAAATGTATCTGAAATAAAGCATTGTCAAAACTAAGAAGTTTTATGTAGGTTGCGATGCGTCTTATTTTGCAAAAGTGGTGCAATTTACAAAATATGGATAAAAATCAATATTATCTTATGCAGATAAAATTTTGCAAGTGAGCTAGAAACTGCATTAAAAAAAACTTTTTCTAATAACTTTTTTCTTTTTTTCAGAAATAACCCCACTTTTGAATTATTTTTTGAAAAAAATTAAAATTTAACAGATAATGCGAATCACGTGACTACTATTTTTTTGCTTTATTTTCATCTCGATCGAAGCAGAACCTAATGCCAAAGTCAAATTTCGAATAAAGCTAGCTAAATAACATCCCGTGGTCGACAACTTCACGAAATTCATAAACATACCATAAGAGTTCCGCAAAGCTATCATATACGTATTGTTTTTTAATGTTAAGTGTATTTAGGACTTCTAATATTTTTTGTAATTAAATTCAAAATAAATATAATTTTCTAATGAATATTCTTGTATTTGAGTTTTAGTTCTTGATCTGTTGGGCGCTCTATATAGCAAATTACTGTTATAACTTTTCTTAATGTTTCCTTCTACTAGAAGCAGGGCGATAATTTTCCCACGGGCGCCACATATTAAAAAACTAGTTGAACACTAATATTTCTATGCGTAACAGAATCAACACTTTAACAACTAATTATACCTAAATCCCAATTGCATCAGGCCCGGCCCTTGGCTCAATTAACAAGTGTGCCTAACCTTAACAACCATTGCAAACGCCATAAACTTATCGATTACTGGGGGACCTACCTGCTCTTGATAACAATGACAACATTTCTATGCAAAATAATGGTAAACAAGTGACATTATAAAAATTGTAAATATGTCACCCTGTTTATACAATAATTTATACATACAGGTATACAACAATAAGGTTTTATTAAAATAAATTACAGGTAGCATAGGCCAAAGCGATATACAGGCACATAGACAACGGGGGGGGGGACTAGGGGACAGTCCCCCCAGAGCCAGTGTATTATCAAATAATGTTCTTTATGTGAGAGTACCCCTTCCAGGAAGAAAAGCTATCTACGTTTTTTAACACGTATTTGCAGCCCTCTGTATTAACTTTTAATCGAAATTAACACTTCGCATTTACGAGGAAACCAAAATAAAAACTTTCATAAATTAAGTAAATATTATCGATTGCCGCGTTATTGTATATTTATGTGGACTTTTTCCTGATTTAGACGGTTTTGTATAGCTTTCAATTAAATCAACAAAATATATGCAATCTTTGTTTGTTCTAAGACACTAGATCGAATCAGGTAACCAGTTGCTTTTGTTATAATGGGGTATAAAAATGCCTTGTTTTTTAAATTTATTGATGTTCATCGTTAAATTCAATGCCTTCAATTCAGACATAACACAACTGTTGCCTTTTTTGCTTATACCGTGCGAGCACAAATTATTTTCATCAAAGAGGGCATTTCATCTAAGGACGTAATGCTTAGCCGTAGAGCTTAATACCTGTTGGGTGTCAGTAACTACCTGAATTAACAATCAATCAGTTATTCCGTCATCTTTGACAGTCGTTACAAGTAATTTGATTCATCGCTAATTTTTCCAATTTCTTGAACAATTCACACAATGAAGGATTTTCACAGACATGTTCCTAACGTTGCTTTTATTGCTGGGGATTTTTATCATTGCCTGAAAAGAACCGTGGCTGTGTTTAGGAAAACATGTTCTATACAACACAGAGAAGGAGCAGGAAGACCATCTGTAAGAACAGAAGAACTTGTTGCAAACGTTAGTGAAATAATTGTATAAGACGCCTGTTCCAAGAAGTGGGAAGATCTTATGTAACATGCAGGACTATTCTTAAGAAGCAGCTAAATTTATTTCCTTATAAAGTGCAAGTATTCGAAGAAATACAAGCCGCAGATTTTGAAAGACGCAGGAATCACTCTCAATGGTTTACCCAAAATTTATTGGAAATAAATGATTTATTAGACCTGACATATTTTTCGGATAAAGCCTGGTTCCACCTCTCCGGTTATGGGAATTCTCAGAATACACGCATGTGGAGTAGTGAAAATCTCCATTTTTTTGTAGAGTCCACATTGCACCCCTAAAAAATTGGTGTCTGGTTAGCTGTTTCCCGAAGAAGAATTGTTGGTCCTATTTTTTTCCATGAAACAGTTACAGCACAGCGGTATAGAGACAATATTTTGCATCCATGTGTGGATCAATTACTTGACGAAGAACTTCGGTTTGGATATTTTCAACAGGACGGTGCAACTGCCCATACAGCCGCCGAAACTATTAACTACTTACGCAATTTTTTCGACGACAGATTGATCAGGTTTCGATCAGACATTGAATTCCTACCTAGATCACATTGTTTAACGGTTATGGATTACTTCGTTTTTCCTCATTTAAAGAACATTATTTTTAAAACACCAGTTGCAAATTTAGAACAATTACAAGAAAGGATTATCTAAGAATGTGGTAACATTGCTCCAGAGATGCTGGTCAATACTTTCGAAAATATGAAGAGACGTGTGAATTTATGCTTGGAGCATGGCGGTGGCCAATTTCAGCAATTTATGTAATTATTTTTCTTTTTCTTTCTGTATATTCTTACGTTGTTAATTTTGTAAACAACAAAAATAAATTTGTATTTGTCTACTTATTTTATTACTCATTAGTTTGGCATATCATGTCATATTATGAATTTGACCAAATTTTAACCTAGATTTGGTTAGATATATCATCCCCATATCATTGTGATCTAAACCAAGCCGTACGTTTTTTAATCCAAGCCCTCTTTGATGCAAATAATTTTTTCTCGCACGGTAGTAAATATAACTAAGCAACTGAACACCTTTATATTGCTTTAATGTTGTTGTTTAAATCAATTTCTTAATTTCGCAAAAAATTTGCCTGGCCTACAAAACGCAAAATGTGTTTTTATTTCAATTAAAGAAACATTGTCGCATGTTTTAAAAAATTATCGAATATTAATTTAAACTTACCTTTGACGTCTCTGATATGTTTCAAAGACATATTTGTTTAATGACCTAGAAGTAACACTGCACTTGAACAGGTAAAAGATATTATTTCTTACGTTCGATTTGTGCACAAGACTGCTTAAAAATTGCTCATTTCATGGTAGTGAAAATAGCGGTGAAGTGAAAGTGTTTGTTATAATTTTATGTTCTCTTGCGGAAATAAAATTTTTAAAATAACTTACAGGTGTTCGCGTCATATAGGTTAGCCTGGGCGACGATAATTAATAGTAATTTAACAAACTAGTGTATTAATCGCTATTTAATATACGCGTTAGTTACAATATTTTTCCGTCGATTGTCTTGTTAATAGATTATATTTTTTTATTTTTATTTAGAACCAAACTACATATTATAACAAATTTTTGAATTTCAAACTTATTGACATTGACATAAACTATGGCAACGCCATTATGTACGCGGCAGTGCGTGCTTTGTAGTATGTTTGGTTGCCTAAAATCGTTTATTAATAAAAATAAATCATGCATTAATAGGGGCCATTAATGTATGTTTTTTTATACATTAATTAAGGTTGTAAATACACGGTCGACTGAAAAATGGTTTAGTATTAATTTTTTTTTTTATTATTTATTTTACGTCGGCCTTTTTCCGCAACGAGGCCTATCACCGACGCCAGGGAATTTGTCACACACTATCTGGTAATTTTGTCGAATCCCTCTTTGTCGAGGGTAGGGTTCTTTAACGTGCCAACATCCATGACACGGGGCCCACAGTTTAACGTCTCTTCCGAAAGACGGCGCAACCTCTTAAACCAAATTCCAAATTTAACATCGACGTTGCCGGCAGTGGGAATGGAACCCGGGCCTACGATCTATAAGGCCGCTGCGCTGACCATAGACCACAACGTTAACGTTAAACAATTGCTATTTCGAAAAATTTATTGGAAAATCCCGAATACGACAATGACGTTTCGTAATAATTCATAGACTTAAAAAATATATTTTAAGGAGGTAAAAAGGCCTCCTCCCAATACATGACATAAAAATGAGAAGGAATGTATTCATTTATGAAATGGATGCAAGGAGCTAAAAAATCAGAAACGAAATTTATTCAGTGTACAATACAAAATCGATCGTATCGAGGATTATAACTAGAGACCGACAGAAGATTCGGTTTCGGTTTCGGCCAATACCCGGCCGACCTTCGGCTGTGCCGAAACTATGGAGAACTAGAGGGTAGGAGGCCGATCGACAATGGCAGCATTTTCAATTTCTGTCCCGGTTTTTTGGTTAGTTCGCTATTGGCCGATAGATGGCTCTCGCGTCCGAAGTGGGCTGATGTTGTCTTCTTCTTCCTCGTTTTTAATATGGAAAACCAGATCCTCCATAGTTTTTAAACTTAAACCCTTTATTTTTCTGTGCTTTTACTTTTGACAATTGACATTTTATTTTTCGAAATAACAAATAACGTTTGAAGGCAAGACAAGACAAATAACTTTGTATTGTAATTAATTTCCATATTTATAATGAATAATGGTACAATTTATTAAAGTAGAGTTTGCTTTGTGTCGGGGTGTAAGACAGGATCTTCTTCAAAGAGGAAACGAAGCCAAATAGGTCTCTTTCTAGCTCCAAAGGTAAGCTCACTTTAAAAAAAAAACCTCTGTAGCTAGAATGTTTAATACCCTGTATTTTAAAAACCAAGCATCGTTGGAACTTTATACAGGCCGAGTTTACTAATAAGTATAACAAAGTAAGTGTAAATTCATATAAAAGTCCTTATTTGTTCCTTAAAGAACTAATTTAAATAAAAATAGTTATCGCGTCCATAAGAAACCATTTATTTGATAGCCCACTTCGAACACGAGCGCCATCTTATGGCAACTCGTAAAGCTGAATTACCGATTCTAATTTGGGACCGAATCCAATGCATTGCGATCGGCCTCCTACCTCAAGTCCTCCATAGCCGAAACTCAGTGTTCGTAATTCTAAAGTAGTTTTTCGGCCATTATAATAATGAGTAACAAACCTACACATGAAATAATCATAAAGTTTAAAAATATTTTTTGTCGTGGCCACGAAGCTATAAAAACAATAATTTCTTCGATAAAAGCGTTAAAAATTATTGTTTTGGCAATAACTCTGAAACCAACAAAGATATCAAACTGCAGTCTGTATATCTTTTCTTGTAAATTTAATCTACTTTCCGATTATGATGTCATAGTTATACCATTTGATTTGAATTTTCGGCATAAAATCGAAAAAACTGTTATTATTACAAATTGCGCCGTCTAGCAATTTTATTAGAAACTATTGTGTACCGTGGGACACGGCAATTAAAAGTACTTACCTTTCTCTTCTAAACAAGCTTAAATTTAGCAAAATCGGATAAGTAATTTAGAAGTTATAGCGATTTTAATGATTACATTTTCAATAGCTTCCCCCACTTTTACCAAGGTCGGTACGCCAATGAGCCTTAAGCCAAAATAATGCAGAATTATCTATTATTTTTAATGATGTAACCAGAGGTATACCATAATATAAGAATTTTCGGAGAAATTTAGAATTTTAAAAATTAATTTTCAATAATTGTGCCCCCTTGTGGCGAAATGCGGAACTTAAAAATAATTTCCAGAATTTTGTCCTGACAACTTTAATCATAAAATTTTTTCCCCAAGTTTCAATGCTTATTAGTTTCCGAGATATGGCCGGTGGCCACCCTTAATGAATCACCCTGTATATGCCTTGTTTGCCTTTAAAATATGCAGTTATTTGCAATTTTTTACCAAATATGCATACTGGTATGCAATATTATTTCTTAATTTATTATAGTAAAATGAGGTGAGGAAACACAAAATGTATTTATTTTATAAAAAATGCAAAAAAAAACAAAAGTAAACAATTTTTTAACCTAAAATTGTATAACATGCTTTTATTACTAAATATTTTTCAAAATTTTCAAATAAAAAGGATTGTCTGCTATTAGTAAAAATATATTTATACAAAGATAAGCTTCTTTCAACATCTACTGATGTAATCGGACAATACTGCAACTTAGGTAATAAAATATAAGGCCAAGATACAACTTCCTTGAATGGTTTACCCCAACAACTTCTATAGGAGTTGTTGTTTACCCTAATAAATGCTTTTTACTGCAGTCAGATATTTAAATCCTTCATTCTTTTTTACAGTTACATCCAATTTGTTCCTTACTTGACCTCCTACTTTACCGGGAATGTCGTTTCATTTAGGGGAAAAAGAAATCTTTCGACAAACTAAAATAAAAGTATGTATTATAAATCGATATAAATACAGTTTGTTAAGTAGGTAATAATAACGCATTATTAAGTGACAATAAACAACCCCTAAAACAATATACCTGCAAACCCCGGAAACCCCCAATAAATATTAAATCAAATCAAATCAAAATACACTTTATTGTCAGAAGAAGTACTACATCTTGTTAACAAAGCTATTATTATGTATGTAAATTACAATGTTCGCTATATAAAGTAAGAATAAGTAATCCAATAAACAAATAAATAGATAATCACACATTATAAGACAATAAAACAATAATGGTAAAAAAATGTACACACAAATCAATTTAGGACGAAGACAAGCTCAATCCTACCAAAAAATCTGGCAGGAATATCATCAGATTTAATTAAAAAAAAAAAAAAAAAAAAATACCTTGTGTATATAACCAAAATGTAAATATAACTATTATAATTTAATATTATCTTCAAATTGGAAAATCCCTGAAATAAGTACCGAACTGGACATTAAACCTTTACCGTTTTAATTTTTTTGATAAGGCCGCAAACATAAAAATATGCTCTTAAAATAATATATTATGACATTATTATAAAATTCAGAAAATATGCAAAAATGCATATATAATAATATGCATTTTGCATATATTCCGCCATAGTCATAATTATTACTAGTGGTTTTATTGAGGTATTTATCAGAGCCGTATTTAATTTTTTTAAATTGTACGAAGATTTCTCGTAAATAACCTTCAATTGGCTTAATAGAAAATAATAAAATTTGGTGTGAGAGACCATCATACGAGCACCTTAAAAAAAGTCCAATACAATTTTGATGTAAAATTAATACGGGATCCAATACTTAAGGGTAGGAAAATTTACACGGGATTTCCATGGCCGTATGGCGGCATATCACACGGTAATTACACTACTAGAAAACGTCATTTTATAGTGTTAGGCTATAAACCAAAAATCATTAAAAGCAATAAGCACGGTATTAAGAAATTTGGAAAAAATTTAAACAAACTAAACTTTGACTTTACTTCTACTATCAACTAAAATAGACAGATTCGAATATACCGGGTGTTTCTCAAAAGACGTTCACCCCTATAATTTTTCTGTATTTATAGATATTAAAATAAAATTTTGAGATTATGCATAAATGATGTCTGTTTATTGGCATAATTTTCAATTTGTTAGCACTTCCGGTTTGACCGGTATCAAATTGTTGGAAAAAAAGCTCGTTTTAAAAAGCCTAGTAAACCACCATCGTTCGATTTGGAAAAATGGAGTTAACGTCAAGAAAACAAAATTTCATTTTTTAAACGCTTGTGAAACTTAGAAAATCAATTATTATGACATAATTTTAATTTTCATTTACTACTTGACTACACATTAACAGAATTAATTAATTTGTAGCACTCTAGATTAAAAATAAAAAATAAATATAAAAATGTTATAACTCGTCAAAAAATGACCATTTCACTCATAATGTTATGCTGAACCCAAATAAGTAAAAATATGCAAGATGTCCCATTTAAAATATCAAAGTTAAGGTCACTTCCGGTCAAACCGGAAGTGCTAACAAATTGAAAATTATGCCAATAAATGCAGACTCATCTTTTATGCATAATCTCAAAATTTCATTTTAATATCTATAAATATAAAAAAGTTATAGGGGTGAACGTCTTTTGCGTAACACCCGGTATGTTAGGTGACTTAAATCGACGTAGGTAATGGACAAAAAAAACAAGTAGTTCTTAATAATATAACATGTTTTTAATTGAACCCAGTAGCAAATTTATAAAGTGATACAATTGAACTATTTAATAATAAACGTTATTACAAAACCAGCCTAAGCTAAAAACCATAGACTTCTTATAGAATAGACTAAACCATTCATTCATGATTAGCCTGTTTGTTTGCATCAAACATTCATACGTGTGAAACAAAGACAGAAGAGAGAGATAGTGTTAAAATTCCGACTCCGTGCGGAATTGTAATGGCTTAAGGCTTCGGAGCGATTAGTCAACGCCAGCGGCGTATGGTGTGGCAAGGATTTATAATCCTACAATAAATAAGTAATAAAATTAATTAAAAAGCCTTTCATTAAAGTATTTTTAGTTTAGTGAAGATTAAAAAATGCCTTTGAAGAAAACCTAAGCTATGAATGTATAGTGTTATCATTAAGAAATGAAAATTTAGGCGAGAGACAATAAGAAATATTTATTTTTTTATATTTTTAATCATGTATAACTACGTAGAGGATATTTGTACATATTCTGGTATGCTGCATTGCAGTAATAGGTAAAAGTGCTTTAATTGTTCAAAGAGAAATATTTTGTGTGGGCATTCCAGGAGGGAATATGCTTTATAAATGGAAGTATACTTTTTTTTGCTTCCTGCTTTTATGACGGAGCCCTGGGTGTATGTTATTTTACCCTGGAATGTTTCAAATCCCATAAGAAATGAGTGAAATGTATGCATATGGTCCAAATTATTAGTCCTGCTTGAACCCACCTAACTACCATGACAACAATAATTATTCCAATAATGGTATCCTTAGAAATTATCTCAGATAAAAATGTTAACCAGAATTATTTGTATTTACTCTTTTGCTGATTACTACGCCACTGATTGGGCAAATAATATAGATGATAACCTTACATGTAAAAAGATAAGTCCGGATTAAAAGAATATAATTTAAAACGATAGAATAAAAAATCCTCTACAAAAAACAAAAAACACCTATAAGTACAAGTAGGAGACTAACCACGACATAGCAAAAACAAATACTACGATTACTCACAGAAAAAAAGAAGGGGTTGATCGATTACTATGGGTGTTTTTGTTGCTACCCAAGAATCGCCGACGCGTGAAACAGGAAAGCGAGGTTGCCGTTGTCATTCTAGACTTTGTCACCATGGAACTAAAATAAATAGGTACTAAATACAAAGACCTGAAATACTCTTATTTTTTATTTAAATTAACAAAACAAAAACTTGTTCTACCTATTGTATCTTATTAGCGTTTGTAATTTATCTGACTTATAGATACTTGAAAACGTGTATTTTATTAATTTTATGAATCTAATATGTGACTTAACAGTAAGTTTGATAACAGCGCTTCTTTTGATGCACGTGTTAAGTATAGTGGACCATACGTGGACCATACAGCTAACCAGACAAATTATGAACGCTGGAATCTTTGATTTCCTTAAAACTTAAACAACATAGACTATTCTATAAGAAGTCTATGCCGAAAACTAAACTAAACACTGTTACAGTAAGTAGGTAGAATGCCCTTTGTTGGCTATATGGCTAGAAAGTCCACTAAATGTACTACTACTAAATTTAATTGCAAATATCAATTGATACCATGGGAATCTTTTAAACATAACAAATATTTGCAAAGATCTATACAGTCAATACCTTCTACATTGTCATCATAGAAGTTGATATTGCCAGAGGTATAATCTATGTTATTTTCCTTAAAGGTTACTAACATAGATGTCAAAAGAGCACACTGCCACTTATTTTTGGATATTTTGATTTTGCGAAAATGTAATAATTTTGAAATTAGGGTAAAATTCCCAAAGGTTTTTAAATTATTGAATTCCAAGTCTAAATGAAATAAAGACTCTAGGGATAATAGTGACTCAAACAGCAAGTTTGAAATCTGGTTTCGAGAAAGATCCAGATTCTTTAAATTGTACAAATTTGAAAACATACCGATTGGAAGATCCGATAAATTATTTTTCCGTAAAATTAGATTTTCTAGTTTGGGAGTATGCTGAAATGCACCTAGTTCAAAACTAGTTAGTTGATTATTACTTAAGTTTAAACTCTTTAAACTACCTAATCCTTTAAAGGAATCGCGCTCTAAAAATGTTATTTTATTATAACTTACATCCAAGGTTTCAAGGGCACCTAATCCAGAAAACGTTAAACCTGTTAAACTGGTTAGATCGTTATTATTGATAAACAGATTCTGTAAATTTCCCAACCCTTTAAAAGCAATTTCAGCTATAGACGTTAGTCCTTGATAAGAAATATTTAGATTTGTTAAACTGATTAAGTCTTGAAATGTAAGCGGGTTTAAACGTGTTTTATTTTTTAAAATTTTTTCGAAATGTAAGTGCTTTAGTGCAAACAGTCCTTCAAGCGCACCTTTGTTCATAACGCTTATTTCGGAGTTTTCAAACTGAAGCGATTCTAAACCGTACAAACCCTGAAACGCCCGTTTTTCTATAGTTTTTATTGAGGAGTTCCAAAACGTTAAGTTCGTTAAATATTTTAAACCGAGAAACGATTTCGATTTTAAATCGCCATATACACTGAGATGAAGTTCGCGAAGAGTATCCAACTCGCAAGGTTTGGACAAGTTGAAGAAGGTAACATTGTTGCTACTAACATCCAACATCGCCAAACGAGGAGTTTCAGAAAACATATTTGAATGAAGTGCTGTAATACCTGCGTGACTTAAATTAACCGCTTTGAGGATTGCTAGTTTAGAAAAAGCCCCGTCTTCAATTTTTAGGGAGGCGCTGTTGTTATGTATTTCTACATCTTTGATGTAACTTAAATTGTAAAAAGCTCGATGTTCTATAAGTTCTATGCTGTTGTCACTAAGTTCCACAACTACTAGGTTGTCCAGGGAACTGAAAATGTATCCTGGTATAATAGTTAATTGGTTGTTCTGTAAATATATGGATTTAACACTTATCATTGTTTTAAAAAGATTGACAGGAAGAGTTTTTAAAAAATTGTTTTCTAAATGTAATTCTTCTAAAGCGTTTAAGCCATCAAATGCTCCGTCTTCAATAGATGAAACATTACTACTACTTAATGTTAGTCTATAAAACTTAATGTTATTTCTACAGTTTACAAAACTGTCATTTTTTAGTTGTGTTATATTGTTGAATGATAAATCAAGATCGGAGACATCCAATTTATTAAAGCTATTGTAGTTTAATTCTGAAATTTTATTACCCTTAAGAACTAACCTCAATGCTCGCAAACCTTCGAACAAATATTCAACATTTTTTATATTACAATAAGACAAATCCAAAGTTTCTTTTACAACAGTTCCGACAAAAATAGGATGTTCAACAAGTTGCAGATCATTATTATTCAGGTTCAACGCTACAAATTCTATATTTTCAAACATACCTTTTGGTATGTGTTTTATGGAGGAATTAGAAATATCTAAACTACTTGAAATAACATCAATAAATGTTGTGTTGGTGTTAAAGTTTAGTAGATTATTACTTAAAATTACCTTACAAGATTTTATTCCACATCTAAGAATGTTTTCTATTGGAAAATGTATTAAAGAATTTGACAAATTCAAGTTTATGTATCTAAAGCCAAAATATACAGATTTTGGGTTACAATTAATGTTTTGTACAGGATTATTGGCTATAGTGATAACCAACTCTTCTCCATAACTTACACCACCTTCGTCGATAGTTATCGTCCTAATATGATTATTATTTAAGTTTAATAGTTTTCTGATACGAATGTTCCATTTATCGGCAATTAAATCTACCTCCTTCAGCCTATTAAAGGATAAATCCAAAGCATTAAAATTATGTTTAATCGATCCAAAATTGATATGACCTATTTTGTTGTGCTGAAGATTGAGTTCCTTAACGCTCTGTGGCAGAGATGAAATAAACGTTGAATCCTCGATTTCGTTAAAACTTAAATCTAGAGTAATCAACGTGGAAAAATTTACGAATGCCTCCTGAGAAATTTTCTTAACTCGGCTTGACGTGACTTCCATCACCTGAACATCGCTTCCATAAATAGGGTTGTATAGTTCTTCGATTATTGAATAATCTGAGTTTACTATAATTAATTTTTCCATTTGACTGAATTGTTTATAACCATGATATATTAACTTCATGACCTCATATGTCAAATCATCAGAAGACGTATTATTGCACTCAATGCTATAATCATTTTCTGTTTCATTGTAAAGTTGGCAGAAAGCTGATATACAACTGCACAAGGATAAGAAAATGAAAAATTTCTGGAGCCCCATGATCTAAAAATTTAAAAGGTTTTCGAAGTTTTATAATATCATAATGCCGAAATTGTCTAGCAAATGTTTGAGAGTTTTTTACAAAAGGAAAACTATTAAATTGTTATTTTGGTATTTAAGATAATGGAGATCCGCCATTTTGCAATACATATAAAGGAAAAGGGAGATTAAATATACGCAAAGACCTCTTATAGAACAGACCAAACCAACCCAATACATGAATAGCCTGTTTGTTTGCATTAATTATTCGAACGTGGGAAACAAAGACAGAAGACAGACAGGGCGGTAAAATTCCGACTTCGCGAGGATTCCGAGCGATCAGTCATATAACTAGTAGAGTAGAGTAGGGTGCGGTAAGGAAAGTAATAATTGAAAAAGTTTTCATGAAAGTATTAATAAATTTTTACTTAAGTGAAGATTAAAAGCTGTATATATATACCTAGTGTTAATATTAATTAATTAAATTTATTTAGCTTTATGCCAGGATGGAAGATGCTTTATGAAAAGAAGTATCATCTTATTGCGTTCTGCTTCTAGGAGGGAGCACTGTATGTTATTTTACACTTAAATGTTGCAAATTTTAGAGAAAATGGGTGAACTATACATATCCGTTTCTATTGTTTTAGTGTATGCATAATATTTGGAGGTAATTTTTAAGAAAAAAGAAAAATCAAACATTGAAATGTAGAAGGCCTAAATTATTACTGTTCTGTTACTACGAACTAAGAACTAACTACCACATAACTTCCACGACAACAATTATTGTTCGAATAATGGTATGTTTAGAAGTTACATGACAGTTAATGTTAACCATTAATAATTTTCAATTATTTTTATTTACTCTTTTTTACTGGTTACTACGCCACTAAATGGACAAACAATAGAGATTATAACCTTACTTGTGAAAAGATAATTCCGGATTTAAAGAATCTCTCTCTGTCTAATTTTCCACAAAGTTGACTTTGACGCACCATTTTTTTAAGTATATCAATCAAAAGTCATTTAGAAAGAAGTAAGAAATAAAGGCAAATTTTCACAAAACACATACAAATAATAAATTTTCAGTATTCCGACCACTAACAACACTGTCTCAAAAAATAAATACTACGCTTAGTACAGCGGTTTCAATTGCTATCCAAGAATCTCCGACGCGCTTGAAAAGGAAAAGCGATGTTGCCGCTATCACTCTAGATTTTGTCACCATAGAACTAAAATAAGTAGGTACTAAATACAAAGACCTGTTATTGCCACATATGTATTTTATTTACCAACAAAACAAAAATTTCTTCTCCCTATATAGTATCCTATTAACTTTTGTATCTTATTTGCAGTTATCCTTGTATATTATTAATTTCGCATGAATCCAATAAGATATGACTTACCAGTAAGTTTGGCAACAGCTATTCTTTTCATGCATGTGATAAGTATAGTGGACCAGACAGCTAACCAAACAAATTGTGAACCCTTGAATCTTTGATTGCTTTAAAATATAAACGATCTGGTCTATGTATAAGAGATCTCTGAGTATAAATCATTTTAAAGGTGTTTTGCTTTTAAACCAAACCCAAGCGCTAGTTCAGGCGACCGATCCATAGACATTTACCTTTAGATACGTACAGCTTATCTCCTGCGCAAACAACAGTTACGTTTTATGGGTGAAAAAATACGTCTGAGCGCATGGCTCGCTGCCTTCCCTCGTAGCAACATCGGGCATGCGCACAAATCTCGTGTTATCGACCTGTCCTCCTTTAGATACATGCTCAAAATACACTCCAGAGCCGGCTCGGCCGCCATTTTTGTTGTTATTTTTTAAGGTTTCTTTGTGGATTCCTTGTAGTTTTCTTTGCTATTGTGGATTTTGGGTGTACAATATTTACGGATTTCTAGTTTTTATGTAGTTTAGTGAATTGTGATGTTTGTGCTTTTAGTGACTCGTATTGGAATATTAACAATGACTAGTAACAGCCGTTGTATTATTTTGTTATGCCCAAATAGGGGTAAAATACCGGGTATTTCGTATTTTTAGTAAGTATGGAGTAGTGATGTACCTTGATATATAACTTTATTTTATTATTATCAACACATCAAACTAGGCCTAGGCTACACAACAGATTATCCCGTTGCATGTTTTGGTATATTTTATTTGCAGCCCTGCAAATAGCTTTGTTTACATGCGCGAGGCCCTACATTTGCCACTTTCCTGATTATTGTTTGCTTATCTAAAGGTGAATATCTATGGACCGATCACGCCAGAGATAGGGAACCTTATATTTGAAAAAATAAATTATGCCAAAACAATGAAATTTGAAAATAGAGAAAAATCTCTTTGAAGATCAAAACTTCTAAAGTTTTTAAAACCGGTCTGGATTCGGCTATTGACAAAACAAAAAAAAAATCCAAACCAAACCAAAAATTTCCCTTTAAATTAAAAATAAATTAAACCGATTTATATAACAGAAAAATATAGTAACCCAAAAAACCCGAACACAGAGAGCTATAAATAAATATTATAAACTTACATCTAAAATATACAATCGTACGTAGAAACCTACCAAAACAACTACTTGATCTGTGCCAAGTCAACTTTAGCTAACTGAAAATTTCCAAAATGTTTATCTATTTTGGTTATAATTACCTATTGTACCGAAATCTGTAAATTACAGAGTGTATCTTATTAAAATTAATTAAATGAATGTTGTGGATGCCGAGGAAGTTTTAGTCACAGAACTGATAAAATATGGAGATCGTCTCAACAAAAATGGTGCTATTTAAGTATGTGGCCAAAGTCCAAGGGGTGCTTCTTTAAGTGATTTTAAGAAGAAAAGTTCATATAAACGTGGGTCCGAAAATGCATAGTTTTTACGATACAGGGTGTCAAACTTTAAAAAAAATCGGATGTTCTTAAATATCTCAATACTCTTTTATTCGATTTTGTTGAAATTTGGTAATTCTGTTTGTAATAACAACAGGATAATTTAGCCTCAATTATATTAAAATTATTAAGTCCAGTGGCGTCCCAGAAGACAGTCCAACTAACATTTTTGACAAAAAAATTGCGCGCCACTGATTTTTTAAAAATTATGTATTTTTTTCGAATTAAGAAACTACAAATTCAATTATTTTATTTCTTCACTCTTGAGTTCTTTCATACCTTGCTTTGTTTTCGAGAAAAAAAAATAAAAACCAGTTTATTGCATGTCCCCGGGACAATAAGAGTAAAAAATTTAAACTAGGTACTTACCAAACTATTATGCAATTAAAATTACACGAACGTCCTCTTTTGAATTTTTTCGCACATTTCGATAAAAGAAATTAACATAAAATAATCGCATAAGATAATAATTTATTACTGCAATGTTTAATTATGTATTTAACAGAAAATATGACGAAACTTATAATGGTTGCTGAAAATGCCCTCCTTCAACTTCAATACAAGCATTGACTCGTCTTAACATTGATTGCCGAACTCGTTGAAATATTCCCGGCCTATGTCTTATTTGATCATATGAATCACATATCCTTTGGGTTAGTTCTTCTTCAGTGTTCAGATTTGTAAACGAGAGCCTTTAAATGCCCCCAAAGGAAAAAATCTAAAGGATTTATTATCCGGTGATCTGGGTGACCATGACTGTGGATCTGCGCGATCGATCCAGTTTTATCCATAAGCTGCATCCAGAAAGTGTGGTGGAGCCCCATCGTGCATAAACCACATTGCTCTTCATACTACCAGTGTGAATTCAGGTAAAATAAATTCCAAAAAATGACGATACTCTTGACCATTTAATCCCGGGGGTAAAAAATGAGGTCCAATGAGAAAATCACCTACAGTACCAACCCAAACATTCACGGAAAACTGTTGTTGATAATTAGCTCCTGTAACCGCATGGGGATTTTTGTTTGCCCAGATATGATTATTATGAAAGTTCATAATGGAAAATGGAATATCGGGAAAAACTCGCTTCATCGGTAAACAAAATACGGGATAGAAATCTCGGAGATGCTAAGTGTTGTTGCAAAAGCCAAGTAAAATAAACAACTCGTTGGAGAAAATCGGCAGGTAATAACTCTTGAACACGTTGAATATGATAAGGATACAGTTGATTTTTCCTTAAAATTTACCATACAGTAAAGTGGGAAATGTTTAATTGTTCTGCAATTTTGCGTGTACTTGTATATCAGGGCTATGTTCAACTTCATGTAGAACTGCTTCCTTTATCTCCACTGTTCTTTTTGTGGCAGGTCTTCCAATTACAGCAGCCGACCATTGAAAGGTTCCTGCTTCGCAGTCGCAGAACCTTTCATGTATTCTCGCAAAATTTTAGTCTATTTGGTACAATACGATGTGGATATCTTTCTTGATAAATGCGCAACGCCTCTCTGGACTTGCCTTGGGCCATTCCA
This sequence comes from Polydrusus pterygomalis, assembly GCA_963969555.1. NCBI lineage: Eukaryota > Metazoa > Arthropoda > Insecta > Coleoptera > Curculionidae > Polydrusus > Polydrusus pterygomalis. The sequence goes on from OZ018383.1 coordinate 19,418,294, forward strand.
TAAACAAAATGCATATCGACTAATTCCGAGTTTGTAAATTAAACCATTTTCCAACAATTAGTACATTTATAATCTTAAAACTGTTTAAAACATTTCAAATCATTACGATGGAATAATTACTTGGCACTCTTTATTTTATGTTAGTTTCTTTTTCTTTTATCGAAAACAGTTTTAATCTGTGCAAAAAAATTCGAAAGAGGACTTACGTGTAAATTTAATTGCTTAATAGTTTGGTAAGTACCAAGGTACCAAGGAGGTAAAGAAATACAAGAAAACAAAGAAAAATAAAAGTTAAATTTTTTTAAGCTAAAATTGTATAAAACGCATTTATTACTAAATATTTTTCAAAATTTTTAACTAAAAAGGATTGTCTTCTTTTAGTAAAAATATGTTTATACAAAGAGAAGCTTCTTTCAACATCTACGGATAATACTGCAACTTAGGTAGCAAAATATAAGGCCAAGATACAACTTCGTTGGATGCTTTACCCTCATAAATACTTTTTACTGCAGTTAAGTATTTAAATCCTTCATTCTTTTTTACAGTCACATCCAATTTGTTCCTTACTTGACCTCCTACTTTACGAGAGCCGTATTTGTGCGAGTAAGACGCGATAAGTCGCTTTAAGCGGGGTCATTTGAGCGAATAAGTGATGACGTCACGCTTAAAGACGCTTTAAGCGATACTTGGCGGTGTCTGGAGACCGCCAGAAAGATAATAAGCGTGTGGTGGGGGGTAAATAACGAACTTTTGAAGGTGTTTGTTGGGTTTTTAAGGTTAGGTGACAATAATTGGCATTGGCATATATATTGGCGGTACTGGCAGTCTACGTTTTCCGTTTTATGTATTTTTAAACTGTTACAATATCCGAGGAAATGTCGGGTATGGTCACAGTCAATTTAAAAAAAGTCTTGGTTTAAATACCTGTATATCCAATCATTCTCATAAATGGATCGAATATGTTGTTCCCTTGTCATAAATGAAATTAACAAATTGAGAACCATAGGAAACCGTTTAAAAATAAATAAACACGCGAATACAGAAAACTCATCTTTCCCTATAAAGGAGAATAGTTCTGCTGCAGATATATTTTCCATTTTAAACAAGTTTACACCAACATCAAATCGTAAAACTGTACGAAAAATCATAAAAATATTTTTTAAGGTTAAAAAAGGAAAAAAGTCAAAATTGAATGACATTGTGACATTTCAGCGGTAAGCGATGTGTTTGTGCGAATCAAAAATTTGATGACGTCACGCTTAAAGACGCTTACAAATCCAACTTGAAGACGGCAGTTCGCTCAAATATGGCTCAGGAATGTTGTCACATTTAGCGAAAAAAGTTTCAACAATACTAATTGAGTCTCTTAAACCTAAATTTCTACTCTCCAACGAGGATATCATGTTCGGTATAAAACTGAAATTAACCTGAATAAAAACAAGATCTTTAGCTACACTTGCACTTTTTAACCACTCTTTATTATGCACAATACACTGCGAATCGTCATCTAAATCCAAAATTAGTTCTTTAATGGCTTCGTAATGCTCTGCGTAGAATATTGAGGCCTTAGTAATTACAGGTTCGGAATCGATATAGTTTATGCAGTTCAATAATAACGCAATATTAAGTGACAATAAACAACCCCTAACAATATACCTGCAAACCCCGGAAACCCCCACTCTGTATAACCAAAATGTAAATGTAATTATTAATATCTTCAGATTGGAAAACCCCTGAAATAAGTACCGAACTGGACATTAAACCTTTAACGTTTTAAATTTTTTTATAAAGCCGAAAACATAAAAATATGCTCTTAAAATAATAATTTATGAAAAATATGCATTTTATTATTAGGAAATCGACAAAATATGTTTTTATATATTCCGCCCTTTACTCATAAGCAATGTTGTCTGGTTAGTTAGTTATAGTTAAGGATCTTGCGGCAACCCAATGACACTTTAAAACTTTACACCCATTAACAATGATTAATGAAAAGCAGTTGAATATTTTGGATTTGGATCACCGACGATAGGACTCATAAATTTGGACGTGCGACAAAAGGACGCAGACATTTGGACGCGAAACAAAAGGACGCATACGACAAATAGACGCGGAGTAAATTGGGCGCAAAGCTTTAGGACGTGGTCATAAGGACGCATAAAATTTTGCTTTGGTAAAAAAAAATTGTCAATATATTGACATAATAACAACAAAAAAAAATGATCAAAATAAATATATATATTTATTTTAAAATAAAAAAAAAATACAATTAAACTAGGTAACTACCGGAAATCATAAAGTCTTTTTGGTATGTGATGTGAGAATTATTTGAGAGTGTTTTTAGGAAAACTAAAGAAAAATCATTGTAAAGCTTGACAAACAAATCTATAGATAAGACGGATGAGTGGTAAAGGCATAAACAAGAAAAAAAAATTTTAAAATGATTTTAATCGAAAAACTAACCCCTTACGAACATAATATAGTATAATATACTTTAATATTATTAAAGTACACGTTTCATAAGAAGCGGTTTTAGCGCACGCATCTATTTTAAAAAACGAGCCACAAAGTAGCGAGTTTTTAAATTGACACGTGCGCTAAAACGCCTTATGAAACATGTGCTTTATACATTTTTTTCTATTTCACCTTTTATAATCAAGAAAAAATCATTTTAAAAAGAAAATAAATCCTTCAAATTTTGTAAATTTTTATTTCTAAATTTCATGTTGGTAATACTATTTTTTATCATAGTAGCCTCTGGACAACAAAAATTATTTTGGAAACTGTAATTTTTTGATTTATTGACCCATTTTTACCACGAGATTCTAAAGTTATTTTAGCGATATGAGATTTGAAATTGGACGGAATACGTTGTGTGATCCTTGTACATTCGGTACATATACAGAGCGTTCGGAAATTCGGGCGATTTTGCTCCTTTTTTTCGAATTTCAAAAGAAGTGATTTTACGTCACGGCATTGCAATTTAGTATATGGAAGATGGAAAATTCAAGTAAAGTTAAAGTTAAAATCGACATTGGAAGGTTAGTAGACTGAATTTTGAATAGGATTTGGCAGAAAATGATAGCTTGAAGTATCTACAAAAGATTGATTTATAGATTTATGCAACCAACATACATGACTGTTATCCACACAGAATAAAAAGTAAGTTATTAAGCTATTTTTCCTCTGCGAAAAATGGGTTTTCTCGTAAATCACAAAGGCCGCGCAAGTCAATGAAATAAAACATTTAAATGTTACCATCATCAAATAAAGAAAAAACGCGTATCGAAATAGCTTCATTACGATACGCAAATGCGTATCGTACTGAGCTTATTATGAACGTGAAATAGAAAAATATATTAATATAAACTTTTCGTCTTAAAACAAATTTTACATCGACTGTTAAAGTACTGCTATTATAAAGTGAACCACACAGTATAACCTAGAAAGACTTACAAAGAAAACTGAAAAAAACTAGCATTCGCGTCTTTATAAGTCCAAATGTAGCGCGTCCAATTGACCCCGCGCCCATTTGTCATACGCTTCCTTTTGTCGCGCGTCCAGATTTCCGCGTCTTTGTGTCGCGCGTTCAAAATTACGCGACTTGTTGACGCTATACCGAATATTTTAAACATAGCAAAGATTCAGTGATTGAAACATTCAATACCTTCTATATTGTCATTCTTGAAGGTATTATTCTTAGAAGAATAGTCGATGTTGTTCTTTTTAAATGTTAGCAATATTTCTCCCAAATCACGACATTGCCACCAATTTTGAGCTATATCGATTTTTTTGAAATGTTTTAAAGTTAAGACTGACTTAAGTCGCTCGATGATTTTTAAATGATTAAACTCTACATTTAAATGGGACAAAGAATGTAAAGGTAAAAATAACTCAAACCAGAAATCCGAAATTCTGTTTTGGGCAAGATCAAGAGTCGTCAATTTATACAGATTTGAAAACGTGCCTATTTCAAGGTATGCTAAGTCATTTCCTCTTAAAATTAGAGTTTTTAAATTGGGAGTATGCTGAAACGCGCCCAAATCAAAATCACCAAGACCGTTATTGCTTAAATTTAAACTTTTTAGATTTTCTAAACCTGTAAAGGAACCATATTCCAAAAATTTTAGACGATTATAACTTCCGTCTAAGTTTTCTAGACTCCCTAATCCAGAAAATGTTAAGTCTTTAAAGACAGCTAGATCGTTATTATTTAAATTTAGATTGAGTAATTTTTTTAACCCGTTAAACCCATTTGGAGCTATAGTTTCTAGACCTTGATAAGAAAGATTTAGATTTGTTAAATTGGGTAAATCTTGAAACGTAAAGCTATTTAAATGTGTTTTATTTTTAAAAATATTTTCTAAACCTAAATCTTTATCAAGTCCAAATAGCCCGTCAAGGGCACTATCTTCTAAAACGCTAATTTCGGTGTTTTTAAATTGAAGCGACTTTAAATTATAAAGACCCTGAAAAGCTCTTTTTTCTAATGTTTCTATTTTTGAGTTCCAAAACGTTAAACTGTTTAAATTTTTCAACCCAACAAATGACTTCAACTTTAAATCACCGTAAAAACTGAGATGAAGGTCGTGTAATGTACACAATTTACATAGTTTTGAAAAATCTATAAAAGTAATATTGTTGTCGCTAATATCTAACATTACAAAATTATGAGTACCAAAAAATATATTTGAATTAAACGTGGTTAGACCTGTATTGCTTAAATTAACCGTATTAAGGTTTTTTAGTTCATAAAATGCCCCTTCTTCAATTTTTAGTGGAGCGTCGTTATTGTGTAGTTGAAAATATTGCAAATTACTTAAATTGTAAAATGCTTTGTGTTGTATAAGTTCTATATTATTATTACTAAGTTCCACAAAGAATAAATTCGGGTTGGAACTAAACATTTTTTCAGGTATGATGGTCAGTTGGTTATTTTGTAAATGTACGTAGGCAAGATTTATCGTTGGTTTAAAGATTTTCACAGGAAGAATTTTTAAAACGTTATTTTCTAAGTATATTTCACTTAAAACATTCAAACCGTTAAAAGCCCCTTCTTCAATAAGTGATATGTTACTATTACTTAACACTAGTGTAAATAAATGTTGTCCACAATTTATAAAACTGTCTTTTCTTAATATTAGATTGTTGAACGACAAATCAAGGTAATTAACATTTAATTTATTAAAACTACTAGAGTTTAATTCTGTAATTTGATTACCTATAAGAATTATTTTCGTTGCATGCAAACCTGAAAATACATTTTCAACATTCTTAATTTTACAATAAGATAAATCTAAATGATTCTTTATTTTACTTCCGAAGAAAACAGTGTCGTTAGTAAGTTGTAGATCATTATAACTGAAATTTAATGACCTAAATAGTTTATTTTCAAATATACCCCTTGGTATGTACGTTATGAATGAATTTGAAATATCCAATTTTTCCCTAATAAAATAAAAAATTGCTAACTTCGTATTAAGATTAACTGCATCCTTAGTATCATTTACACATCTAGTAACATTTTCCATTGAAAAATATGAATTGAATTCTAATAATTTTATGGATTGTTCAGATTTTGATTCACAATTTTTATTGTTTTGTAATTTAATATATGGTAAAGGATTGTGTAACATGGTAACACGCAACCCTTTACTATATACAACATTTATTATAGCATCAACACCAATTGTTTTAATTTGATTATTATTTAAATTTAAATAACGTGTTATAGGAAAGTACGAAATATTAGAAATTAACTCTATCCCTTGAAGTTTATTGAAGGATAAATCCAAATATCCCAATTCAAATTTAATTAGTCCAAAGTTTATTTCAGATATTTCGTTGTTTCTAAGATTAAGATCTTTAACGGATTCTGGCAAATATGAAATAAACACTGGATCCTCTATTTCGTTAAAACTTAAATCCAGGTATCTTATATTGCGGAAATTCGCAACGAACTCTTCAGTAACAGTTTTAACATGACTAAAACTGATCTTTACACTAAAATCTATGAACGGAACTCTATGAGCTTCGTAAATGGGGTTGTATATATCTTCAACTATTGGAAAATTTGAGTTTTCTATGTTGAACTGCACCAATGAATCGAATTTTTCATCACCATAAAATAATTTCGTGAGATCATACTGTACATCTTCCGAAGAAGTGTTTTTGCAGTCTATTTGAAAATAATCATCATCTTTTATATATGGATGAACCTGGCATGCAGCTAATATGCAACTGCACAAGGATAAGAGGTTGATCAATTTCTGGAGCCACATAACCTAAAATTAAATATACAGGGTGCTAGAAATTTATATACGTATATTGGGATCTCAAAAACGCGATACGAAGATGGTTAAATGGAAAGTTGCGTATTTTCAAGATTAAAAATTGAGCAAACAGAATGGTCAAAACTGTAAATATTCCGAATACCTTTGGAGATATAAAAAACGAATTTTCTTCAGATTTGGTTTCTAATGTTTAGACTGTGAAAAAAACAAAGAAACCTGTTTCTATAGACTTTTATTATTATATTTCCAAATTCAACGTTTCGTTCTTTAAATAGCATCGTCAAGTCCTTTTTTTTAAATACGGACCTGGAATCTTAAATACGGTTTTAGGGAGGGACGTCTAAGCTTTAGGAATTTAAAACAATTTAAAAATTTTACTGTTTCGTCATGAAACAATACATTATCAGTATTTTAAATTATCTATCATTACAGGCCTAGTTATCAATTACCTTTAGGACTAAATATCATGCACAAGTCATAGTAATTTTTTACTATTTACTGAATACTATTTTATATAAATCGGTAATTATGGGTTTGCTGCAAAATAACTTAGAGGGGGTGTTCTTCTTCCACTCCCCCCTTGCCTGCACCCGTGACACAATACAATATAACAGAAAATGGTCAATATGTCTTTATTCATAATTAAAACTTGTTTATAAAACTATTTAGAAGGTTTATTTTTAAAAAGGCATTACTTTATTCTTTAAAATCATCTTTTCTAAGAGAATAGAAAGGATTACTATTAGTTTTGTTCAACTAACATCAATTATTCTAGAAATAAACTCTGTATCTTAAAGCTTATTGAAAGATGAATCCAAAGAATCCAAATTATATTTAAACAGTCCAAAATTAATTTGAGATATTTCACTGTTCCAAAGACCAAGTTATTTAACAGATTCTGACAAAAAAATAAACGCCGGATCTCACATTTCGTTAAAATTTAAATCCAGGTTTCTTAAATAGAGGAAACCCTTCAGTAACAGTTTTAACACGACTGAAACGGATCATTAATACTAAAGCCTTGGCATTCAGCTCAATAATATTCGGAAATACATCTCCAACTATTAAAAAATTTGAGTTTACTATATATTCAACTGCTTCATTATAACCGCATTTTTAAAAAAGAATAAAAAAACAGAGTATACCTAGTTTTTTTTTGGTCTCTTTTTTATCATTTCAATAACCAAATTAAAACTGGAACCCGGCGTGAAACTAGAGCTTTAAATAATAATGAAACTTACCTTAAAATTAACAAACGTTCACAGGCGATTGAAACCTTTTAACTTGATATGTACACAGATTTATATAAATTGAGCCGCTAATTAAAAGAAGTACATAAATTGCTTATCTATTTCGACATTTGTAAAACATGTAAAATACAGGATGTATAAATTAACGTATTAAAATTAAGCTTCTCTGATTCTTCGAACAATAATGACCATAAATTTCCAAGGGCGTCTCTATATAAGGGCTGTGGTGACATACGTCATAGTCATCAGACCCTTGCTGGCATTCGCGTTTGTAGTATGGCAGACAAAAGTACAGCATAGTACGAGTCTTACGACAGCTACCAAACTAAATAATATACAGAGGCTGGGTTGCTTGTGTATCAGGGATGCTCGGAAGCACTGCCCCCGCATCAGTGAAGATCGGAGATCGGAGATCATACTAGGACCAACACCCTACGCCCTATAGTTATACATATCAGAAATTAGAATGGATGCTAACTGCAGCGCCTCTAGGATGAAAATAAATAGGGAATGAAAACAACACCCCCTCGAAAATAAGGCACACAAGTGTCAGGGATCTAATCAACGACAGCCAAAAATTAATAAGCTAACCGGACAATAATTATGATTGCGAGCAAGGGCGGATCCAGAAATTAATTCTAGGGGGGGGGCACACAGCGCCGAAGGCGCAAAAATAGCGCCGCAGGCGAAACTTTTTATAGGTTTTTAGAGGAAGAAGATGAAACAATTAAAAATATGATAAACCTTATTTGTGCCGAAGCTAAAATGATATCCGCAGGCCGACCATTAGTTGAGAATCTCTTCGGTTCAGAGGAAGTGTCCAATTTTGCGACATCCGTGTGTGATTGCTGGCCTTTAATTCAAGAAATTTCAGACATTGATACTCCCGATGAAGGCACCAGACTTGCTAATAAATTAAGAAAACTTATAGTTTGCACTAAGGATATATTACAAAAGCTTTTAGTCTCGTTATTGCTAATAAGTCCTCATTCAATGACTACTGAGAGGATTCTTTCCCATTACAACAAATTAAAAACGCCAGGAAGAATTTCATTAAATGAATGATCGCCTCTTAGTGTTATTGAATGGAGTTGGAACAGCCCATTTTGATCCAAGACCGGCAGTCGCCGAGTTTTTAATGAAAAAAGAACGTAGGTTTAGAGAACCAACTCCTAAAATATACAAAACTAGAGATTTTATTAGTACATTTGTTAGAGATAATCCTAAATTATAATCTTATTAATGAAGTTCCTTTTACAATGAAAATGAGTAGGTAACGAGTTCCTTTTTGCACGACGCCGTAAAATAACGTACAGTGTTTTCAATTTGTAGAAAAAATGTGCACTGGGTTATGAACTCACTCTTTTTAACTCCACAATAGTTTTTACGTATGTTAAAATGTAAACCGCCCAGGGGGGGGGGGGGGGTCATGACCCCTCATGACCCCCCCCCTGGATCCGCCCTTGATTGCGAGAAAATCATTTCTGTCAAAGTTATTTTCATAATTCACACAGTCAAAGTTATCACAGTGATCTGGTTAGTTAATTGTTGATTAAAATCTTTTTGCGAAACTATAATTATTTTCTGGGTTTTTCTTTATTTTTTTCTGAGCAATCCTGTAAAAATGAAATAACTTTCCCGAAAAATGTATTTTTATCAACCAGAATAATATTTTTTTATCACTAATATAATTTACGAATATAAATAATTATAACATGCAAGGGTCATATTATGTTTATAATATAATGTCTTAAAATATCACACTAACTATTAACTTATGATCTGTGACGAAAACTGCTTATTATGAATTATTTTTTATTATTAGAAGCCGTTATCTTAAATTTGGATATAATATAATTAACATGATTTTTCTAATTTGTGGTCCAACAAATATTCCTTCCTTAAGCTTAGCATCGCTACGTTTAGGAAAAACTTGTTTAAGGTATTTTAATGCATCTCCTTCCTTCGCGAATGTAAACAAAGCCATACACGATTAGACATGCGCACTGCAACATTATCGTTTGACGAATGGGAAAATAGACAGGTCCGGGCTTTAAAATTTAAATTCTTCCCAAAAAATTGGAATTTCTTCTTAATTTTTTTAATCAGGTTGGGAATTATGTTAGTAATTTCTGGCATTTTTCGTAGGTGCAAACCTATCAGATTTTGAGGAGAGAAAATTGTTTTGTAGGGTTTTGTTTCTAAAATATGTGTAAAAACATGATTCGTCGTCGTGTTTTTAGTTCGAAAGGGAAGAGACCAAGTCAATTAAACTATAAAACTTATAAAATCGAATATAAAAACAAACATAACCAGCAAAATAACCAATCTACGGTGTTATCGCGTGCCTAACCTTAAGTCAAATATTATTAGTTGGTATATAACTTGTATTGATTTTTACAATTTGGTAAAAACTTGGGTAGGGTAAACATACCAGTTATTGGACCCATGGGAGCTATTGGACACCCAATTATATCAGCATAAAACAAGAATTCTGTATTCAGTAGTTCGCTAAGTTTTGTTGGGATGTCGCCATTATACTATTAGTATCAATATTGACATAAATTACATTTGATTGATGTTTCTGTTTTGGCGCCAAATGTGACATTCTTTGGTCATGCACAAGAAATACGGTTTTCTTAAGTTTATATTAAGAAGTCTTAGGTAAATTTTAGTGTCATAATTAGTGGTTAAGTTGTTCCAAAGTGCTCCGTATAAATATACAAGGTACTGGTGTAGTAAAGCTAAGTATTTTTAAGGTTTAAATCAATATATTTAAATTAGGTTATGTCTTACAAGTGTGTCCAATAACTGACCTAAAATATGATTATTTTCAGTTGTACAGTTTTTGTGTGAAATGTTAGTGCGTCTTCTCTGTTTCCGGCACATCCGATTTTGGGTCACTATTCAGAGTGTAGCCAGTGTCTGTCTGGAAATGAGACTTAAATTTAAAATTTCAAATTCCGTCTAATAGGTATATTGGCAACCGGTTTGTTCGTTGTTACCCAGAGCATATTTTTAAAATTTTATTTTTATAAAACAATATTAGTTGAAAAAATTGAATAAAAAAAAATGCTCTGGGTAACAAGGAACAAAAATAAAATTAAAAAAAAATGCTCTGCGTAACAACGAACAAACCGGTTGCCAATATACCTTTTAGACGAAATTTGAAATCATCCAATCAGAATAGAGACGGGTGCCGAATCCTATAGCGGAATGTCTAGATGCGACCCGGTACAATAATGGCTAAAATTAAAATGGCTTAGCTTTAGTTATAAAAATTAGGAAGGAGGCATTTTTTACAAGAAAAGTTTCAGCTGCACCGAGGAATTTAAAATTTTTAATATAAAGAGACGTTCCGCAAAAGAAAATACTTTTATTCTGCAACCCTTAAACCAAAACCTCCTTTCAATTTCCGAGAAGAAATTAAAGGATTTGAAGTCACTGTTACCACTTATAAGCAAATTAAGCCAAATGTATTATGAACAATTCCTAAATGTTTTAAATTCTGCTCCAAATATTGATGACACGCTGTCCGTGGAAGAAGGAGACGAAGAAAATCAATAGTTAAAACAAAATGTGTTTTCATGTTAAAAATTTTTAAAAAAATTAAACAGTTACATTCATGTCATTTTGTTTCATTTAAAGGGCCAAAGTCAAAACTTAGTCAATTTTGAAGTATTTTTTTTTTGTAAATTTTGGTGTAAAAAATTGTTTTCCTTAATAACATAAACGATATTAAGTATCACGTTTAAAGGAGAACTTGTAAAATGCTGTAAAACAAATAGTTTTTGAGATCAACTTCATACAAAAAATTTAAAAACTCTTTATTTTAAAACGATCAATTTTGACATTGGCCCTTCTTGCACCAAGCCACAGAAATCATCACAATCTTAAAAAGCGCAATAATTATAATATTAACCCCCATCAAGAGGTCGTCAAATAATCGGCTATCTAAAAGGACACAAGTTATATATACATTCCGATGTTGCCTATACATGGGCCGTTAATTAAGCGATGATATAAAAGACAAATATACGTTAAAATATACGGCGCTTGCAGCGACCTCTTCTCGCGGGAAATGACGCGTAACTAAAACTATACGAAACTTTCATACGACCGACTAAATGACGGCCGACCAAAAATTTGGCATTCGTCAAATGACGTCATCAGCATCAATTTTACATGGTTTGCTATTTGACGGCCATATATGGCCGTCGAGTGCACCTGGCCGTCAAATTGAATGTAAAATGACAATGTATGGTCGTCGAATTGATAGCGGGATCAAGATACATCACTACTCTATATTTACTGAAAATACGAAATATCAGGTATTTTACCTATATTAATAATTGTGCATAATAAAATCATACAACGGCTGTTACGAGTCATTGTTTATTTCGAGTCACTAAAAGCACGAACACAATTTACTTAACTACACAGAAACGAGAAATCCGTAAATATTAAGCACCCACAACCTACAATAGCAAAAAAACTACAAGGAATCCAAAGAGAAACCTTAAAACACAACAACCAAAAAGGCGGCCGAGCCGGTTCTGGCGTGTATTTTAAGCATGTCGCTAAAAAAGGACAGGCCGATAACAAGAGGTTTGTGCGCGTGCCCGATGCTGCTGGGAGAGAAGGCAGCTGACCGGCTAGCCGTGCGCTCCGACGTAGTTTTTTACCCATAAAACGTAACTTTTGTTTGCGCAGGAGATGTTCGTATACTAAATATCACGAATAGTCTCGTTTTAAAACAGATGACAGCGGTTATTTGTCATCGATCAGCTGATATTGGGACATAATAAAATCCCTATATTTGTAGCGGACCGTAACGAGCCCAAACACCGAGTTATAAACTGCGTTTTTGTTACATTTAATTGTAAGTACCTACAATTATTATTCATTTGACCAAAAATTTAGATACAGGTTAACATTTTTTAATTCTTTTTCATTAGGGATCATAATTATTATTAATGTGTGCCTTGCTCGTTAGTTGATTTCATCGATAAGTAATAAGTTTTTTTTAATCTGAAAGCCGTTTTTGTCGAAAAGTTAGTTTGTAAAATTTTTGTTCTTAAAATGTTTGTTCGTTAAGGTTAGGTTTCTAATGTATAATTTTTGAATTTTACATTATCTAGATATCCTTTTCTGTTTCAAGAAAAATAAGTAGAAATTAAGTATTTCCCTGACTTAGGTAGGTAGGGGAGAGTTGGACAAAATCGGGTAGGTTGATAAAACCGGATATCGCCTAGTTCTGCCAAATGCCAAAACAGCTTTCCATATTATTAACCTTTAAAAAGCAGCTATTTGATTTTGAAGGAATTATTTTTATTGTTATTATTATTATTATTATTATTATTATTATTATTATTATTATTATTATTATTATTATTATTATTATTATTATTATTATTATTATTATTATTATTATTATTATTATTATTATTATTATTATTATTATTATTATTATTATTATTATTATTATTATTATTATTATTATTATTATTGTAGGTAATAGTAAGTAAAATTATGTTACTATAATAGTTAAAATAGCTAACCATATTAGTATGTAATTGGATAGCGAACAAATATATAATTCTATTTTCTGTGTCTACGTACCTTACATAAGTGAAATTATTATTTGATATTACTATTATTATTGTTTGTATAACAATAAAATAAAGTTTTTAACATAAAGTTAGCCTACATACAAGTTTAGAAATGTAACTGTATCATAACCAACAAATTCTATAAAAACCGTATTTGGGTCTTCGTACCTTACGTTAAGTCAAAAACTGTTAAATTAGGGTTTCCATTGACAGAAAAATTAAATCCCTAGCTATATTGAAGCTTTTAACTTTATGTTAGCCCACATACAAGTTTAGAAATAATGTAATTGTATCATAACCAACAAATTCCATAAAAACCACTTTTGGGTCTACGTACCTTATGTAAGTCAAAAACTCAAGTAGGGATTCCACCAGAAAAATTAAATCCCTGGCTATATTGAAACTTTTAACTTTATGTTAGCCCACATAGGTACAAGTTTAGAAATGTAACCGTACCATAGCCAGCAAATTCTATAAAAAACATATTTGGGTCTACGTACCTTACGTAAGTCATATATGGGGATTTTCTTGACAGTGAATGTAATAACTTGAATTCAATAGCATAAATAGTTTTAGAAGGTATCACATGTATAATTTTCAAGTCCGGTCCTGTAATTCATGCCAACTTATAAAAATTTAATAGACCAACATTGACAGAGTGTCACGTGACTTTGCCCCCATCTTGCGAGAGTATTCAAGATTTTTACTATATCTAAAGGTAAATGTCTATGATTGTGTAACGTCAGTCTGCTCAATTTGATCGAAGGTGTATCGGGCCTTTTATGTATTAAACTCCATTGTTCATACATTTTCTTTTCTTTATTAATTGGTTGTTTGTAAATTAAAACAAAACGAATATAAGTACTTGAGTATATAGACTTTATTAAAATACTATTTAACCTAAAGCCAATCTAAAAATATTACAGTTATAAGACTACCATATGTTTTAACATGGTACAATGTTGAAGGCTGTATTTTAGCTTCGGGTTTTATGTTACGTTGTACTTAAACCATAAATAACTAACCAGGAAATTTTGACAAACATAATTTATTCTCAAACAATCTTGTCTAGTAAGTTAATAATAATTAAGGGTCTTGCTGCAACCCAACGTAAGGGTGTCTTTACTGAGACACTTTAAAAATTTACGCCCATTTGACAATGCTCAACTAAAAGCAGGTGAATCGTTTAAACATAACAAAGATTTACACATCTACACATTCAATACCTTCTATATTGGCATTGTTGAAGTTAATATTCTTAGAAGAATAATCAATGTTGTTTTTTTTAAATGTTACCAATATTTCTCCCAAATCACGACATTGCCACTTATTTTGAGCTATGCCGATTTTTTTCAAGTGTTTTAAACTTAAGACTGAATTAAGTTGATTGAATGTCTTTAAATTATTAAACTCCATATTTAAATAGGACAAAGAAGGTAAAGGTAAAAATGACTCAAACAGCAAATTGGTAATTCTATTTTGAGCAAGATCAAGAGTCGTCAATTTATGCAGATTTGAAAACGTGCCTATTTTAAGCTGTGCTAAGTTATTACCTTTTAAAATTAGAGTTTTTAAATTGGGAGTATACTGAAACACGCCCAATTTAAAATCATCAAGATCGTTATTGCTTAAGTTTAAACTTTTTAGGTTTTCTAAACCTTTAAAGGAACCCTGTTCTAAAATTTTTAGACGATTATGACTTGCGTCTAAGTTTTCGAGACTCTTCAATCGAGAAAATGTTAAGTCTTGAAAGGAAACTAGGTCATTATTATTTAAATATAGATTCAATAATTTTTTTAACCCGTTAAACCCATTTGGAGCTATAGTTTCTAGGCCTTGATAAGAAAGATTTAGATTTGTTAAATTGGTTAAATCTTGAAACATAAAACTGTTTAAACGTGCTTTATTTTTTAAAATATTTTCTAAACCTAACTCTTGATCAAGTCCAAATAGCCCGTCAAGCGCACCATCTTCTAAAACGCTAATTTCGGTGTTTTTAAATTGAAGCGATTCTAAATTATACAGTCCCTGAAAAGCTCTTTTTTCTAATGTTTCTATTTTTGAGTTCCAAAACGTTAAACTGTTTAAATTTTTCAACCCAACAAATGACTTCAACTTTAAATCACCGTAAAAACTGAGATGAAGTTCGTGTAATGTACACAATTTACATAGTTTTGTAAAATCTATAAAAGTAATATTGTTGTCGCTAATATCTAACATTACAAAATAATAAGTACCAAAAAATATATTTGAATTAAACGTGGTTAAGCCTGTATTGCTTAAATTAACCGTATTAAGGTGTTCTAGTTCATAAAATGCCCCTTCTTCAATTTTTAGTGGTGCGTGGTTATTGTGTAGTTCAAAATATTCTAAATAACTCAAATTGTAAAATGCTTGATGTTGTATGAGTTCTATATTGTTATTACTAAGTTCAACAATTTGTAAATGCGGCATGGAACTAAATATTTTTTCAGATATGATGGTCAGTTGGTTATTTTTTAAATTCACGTCGACAAGATTTATCATTGGATTAAAAATTTCCACAGGAAGAATTTTCAAAAAGTTATTTTCTAAATTTATTCTATTTAAAACATTTAAACCGTTAAAGGCCCCTTCTTCAATCTGTGATATGTTACTATTACTCAACACTAGTCCAACTAAGTTTTGTCCACAATTTAAAAAACTGTCATTTTTTAATGTTAGATTGTTGAACGACAAATCGAGCTTAGTAACATTTAATTTTTTAAAACTACGGGAGTTTAATTCTGTAATTTGATTACCATTGAGAAATATTACATTTGAACGCAAACCTGAAAATAAATTTTCAACATTCTTAATTTTACAATAAGATAAATCTAAGTAATAGGTTATTTTAGTTCCGTAGAAAACAGGGTCGGTAATAAGTTGTAGATCATTATCACTCAAAATTAAAGACCTAAATTCTTTATTTTCAAGAATGCTCCTTGGTATGTACGTTATGGATAGATTTGAAATATCCCAGTTATGCCAAATGAAATCAAAAATTGTTAAGTTGGTAGTAAGATTTAGTACATCCTTAGTATCATCTACACATCTAGTAATATTTTCCATTGGTAGATATTTTGAAAAGTCATTAAATTCTAATAATTTTATGGATTGTTCAAATTTTGATTCACAATTTTGATTGTATTTGAATTTAATATTTTGTAAAGGATTATGTAACATGGCAACACGCAAACTTTTAGTATATAAAACATTTATTGTAGCATCAATACCAATTGTTTTAATAGGATTATTATTTAAATTTAAATAACGTGTTATAGGAAAGTACGAAATACTAGAAATAAACTCGACATTTTGAAGTTTATTGAAGGATAAATCCAAAAAATCCAATTCAAATTTAAATAGTCCAAAGTTTATTTGAGATATTTCGTTGTTTCCAAGATTAAGTGATTCAACGGATTTTGGCAAATATGAAATAAACACCGTATCCTCTATTTCGTTAAAACTTAAATCCAGGAATCTTAACTTGCGGATATTTACAACGAACTCTTCAGTAACAGTTTTAACACTACTAGAACTGATCTTTACACTAAAACCCATGTACGGATCTCCATAGGATTCGTAAATGGGGTTGTATATATCTTCAACTATTGAAAAATTTGAGTTTTCTATATTCAACTGCACCAACGGAAAGAATTCTTGGTCACCATAACATAATTTCATGACATCATACTGTAAATCTTCAGAAGAAGTGTTTTTGCAGTCTATTTGAAAAGCATTGTCAAAGATCATATTTGTATGAAACTGGCATGCAGTCAATATGCAACTGCACAAGGATAAAAGGATGATAAATTTCTGGAGCCACATAACCTAAAATTAAATATACAGGGAGTTACAAATTTGTGTACGTACATGGGGATCTCGAAAACCCTAACCGATACGAAGATGGTTAAATGGAAAGTTGCGTATTTTAGGAATTAATAATTTAGCAAAAAAGTGGTTAAAGCTGTAAATATTCCGAATACCTTTGGATGTATAAAAAAAATGTCTTCAGTTTTGGTTTTTACTATTTTGACTGTGAAAATAACAAAAAAGCCTGTTTCTATAGATGTTTATTATTATATTTTGAAATTCGACGTTTCGTTCTTTAAATACCACCATCAAGTAAATTTTTTAGATACGGACCTCTAATGTTAAATACGGTTTTAGGGACTTCTAGCTTTAGACATTTAAAACAATTTAAAAGTTTTTAAATTTTAATGTTTCGTCATGAAATAATACATCATCAGTATTTTAAATTATCTATTAATACAGCCCTAGTTATCAATTATCTTTAGGACTAAATATCATGCACAAGTACACAGACCTGTGTTTAAGCCGAAAATGTTTTTTTTTTATAAAAAACCCGAACACCATTATTCTAGTAAAAATTACAGAGAAAGTCAGCATAAATAAACTAATTATTTATATTATCTCTACTTATAAACATATGACAGAAGAATAATATCAACTTATATAATAAATCATGTCGGTATATGTTCATGCTCAGGATCTATATTTATATAATTAAATACATTTATTTGATGCATGATTATGGTAAAAATATAAAGGCATGTCATTTTTCCGATAAATACAGGTAAACTATAATACCTATGAGAAAAACAAGCGCGCCTAGAAAATTCGCAATTTTTCCCAAAAAAAAAAATTAGTGGAAAAACTTTTTTAGAAAAAATTAATAATTTGGTTTCAGGCTGTAAAGGAATGATCCCCCTGCTTTATTACAAAGTTTTAACAAGTTGGAGAGAGTTATTTGGTAGTAATTTTAAAAGCAAATAGGAAATATAAACGTTTATCAACAATAATTGTTGCCATAGATGCGAGGCGAAAATGGACAAAACGTCAGCAAATAATTAAACAACAGTATTAAGAAGATCAAAATTAGTGCAACTTTAACAAAGATACAAATTTAGATAAATCGGTAACGATGGGTTTTGCTGCAAAATGACTTAGAGGGGATGTTCCTCTCCTTGGCTGCACCTCTTACAAAATATAATATTACACAAAATGGTCAATATGTCTTTATTCACAATTAAAACTTGTTTATAAAACTATTTAGAAGGTTTATTTTTAAACAGACATTAAATTATTCTTTAAAACAATCTTTTCTAACAGAATAGAAAGGGTTTCCTTTAGTTTTGTTTAACTAATATCAATTATACTAGAAATTAACTTTACCCCTTGAGGCTTATTGAAGGATAAATCCAAAGAATCTAATTTATATTTAAACAGTCCAAAATTTATTTGAGATATGTCGTTGTTTCTAAGACTAAGTTCTTAACAGACAAGATAAAATAAACGCCAGATCCTATATTTCGTTAAAACTTAAATCCAGGTTTCTTAAATAAAAAAACTCGTCTTCAGTTTTAACATGACTAAAACTGATCATTACATTCAAACCTTTGTACTCAGCTTAATAAGATTTGCAAATACATCTCCAACTATCGAAAAATTTGTGTTTACTATCTTTAACTGCTTCAATTTATCGGATTATTAGTAACGATCTTTTTATAAAAGAGGAAAAAAGCAGAGTATCGTTTTGTTTGGTCTTTTTTTATCATTTCCATAAACAAATTAAAACTGGGACCCGGCGTAAAAGTAGAGCTTTAAATAACAATGAAACTTACCTAAAAATTGTCAAACGTTCACAGGCGAATTAAACCTTTTAACTTGATCTGTACTAGGATCTATATAAATTTGGCGCCTAGTTAAAAAAAATACATAAATTGCTTATCAATTTCGGCATTTATTTGCAAAACATGTAAAATACAGGATGTATAAATTAACATATTAAAATAAAGCTAAAAATAAATCGGTAAACGCTGAATTAGGGTACGAGAACAATTAGTTGGGTAAATCTGAGAATTGACCAGACCACACGGCCCACGGTATGTGTCGTGGACAATTCACAGTAAAAAAACCCGACGATTGCGGTTAATAAACAAAGGCAGCAACAATATTATACCATTAAAAGGCCGAACCTTCCAAAAATCTAAATATTCTTTTTAATATCATCATTAAAAATATAACTATCAAGAAGACTAATCAGAAAATTATCATGGGCTAAATAAATGGGATCTTGACCGCAGGTCAATAAATTTCAAGTAGGTTACAGGTTACACCATAAAGTCTTTCTCCACAATTTTAATTCAATAGCTACGCTATAATCTACATGTTTCGAGTGTAGAAACACTCATCATCAGGATGTTGAAGTAAAAATTATGAACAGCTGATGTTGTTAGCAAAAGAGAAAATATAATTAAGTTAAAGGTGGAACTAATCCATAATGGAGCTTTCAATAGCACGTATAGGGAGTGAAAAAATGTAGCAGTCAAGAGGTGGAAAATCTATCAGCAAGCTGAAAGGTCAGGGACCAGTAAAAAGCCACTATGGGCGGGAAATGAAGAGAAAAACAGGACATATCAATACAAATCCATGTCAAATGAAGTGTTTTGTGGAAATCAGTTCAGAGTGTGTGTGATGAAAACATTAGTTTGATTTGATTTGAAAAATTCACCTATGTCGAGGAGGTGTGAAAGAATAAGTCAGAAATGAGGGGGGGAGAAAGAAAAAAATGTGTTTTTTAAATTTGAGTATAGATGCTTTCATTTAGCTTGAAGAAAAATGCTGTTGGGGCACTAAGCTTGTTACGGCCCAGTTACCCCAGCAGGAGTCAAAACTGACACATATTGTAGAGAAGAAAATAAAAGTTTACCAGATTTTAGAGGAACTTTTTAGTATTTTTTAAAAATTTTTTTTTAAAAAGAAATTTTATTCGTTTTTCATGAACATCCTAGACGGAAGTTCGCTGCGACCAGCACGTGTCTAACCCAAACGGGAAATCCATCATCCATCATTTCCCGTTTGGGTTAGACACGTGCTGGTCGCAGCGAACTTCCGTCTAGGATGTTCATGAAAAACGAATAAAATTTCTTTTTAAAAAAATTTTTTTTAAAAATACCAAAAAGTTCCTCTAAAATGTGGTAAACTTTTATTTTCTTCTCTACAATATGTCTCAGTTTTGACTCCTGCTGGGGTAACTGGGCCGTAACAAGCTTAGTGCCCCAACAGCATTTTTCTTCAAGCTAAATGAAAGCATCTATACTCAAATTTAAAAAACACATTTTTTTCTTTCTCCCCCCCTCATTTCTGACTTATTCTTTCACACCTCCTCGACATAGGTGAATTTTTCAAATCAAATCAAACTAATGTTTTCATCACACACACTCTGAACTGATTTCCACAAAAACCTCATTTGACATGGATTTGTATTGATATGTCCTGTTTTTCTCTTCATTTCCCGCCCATAGTGGCTTTTTACTGGTCCCTGACCTTTCAGCTTGCTGATAGATTTTCCACCTCTTGACTGCTACATTTTTTCACTCCCTATACGTGCTATTGAAAGCTCCATTATGGATTAGTTCCACCTTTAACTTAATTATATTTTCTCTTTTGCTAACAACATCAGCTGTTCATAATTTTTACTTCAACATCCTGATGATGAGTGTTTCTACACTCGAAACATGTAGATTATAGCGTAGCTATTGAATTAAAATTGTGGAGAAAGACTTTATGGTTTTCTTTTCCCTATAAACATTAGTATTATTGTGAAAAAAGTGTGGGGTGCTCGATATACGAAGAATATAGCACAAAGCGCCCCACGCTTTTCTTCACAATAATACTAATGTTTATTAAAGAAAGAAAATATCATGGCATATCGGACAAGTGTGTAACTATTTTTTATATTGGAATACACAGAGATCCAAGTTCAATGGATACCCTGGGGCGGGTAGACCACGACGGCTATTAGTACATTTTTCCGTCGTTCTTGGAATTGCTTGGGTTATGGCTACCCGTCGAGGTCTACCCGCCCCAGGGTATCCATTGAACTTGGATCCCTGTGTATTCCAATATAAAAAATAGTTACACACTTGTCCGATATGCCATGATATTTTCTTTCTTTAATTTTTTTCGCGGACATTATATCATCTTCTAAACTAATGTTTATTGTTCATTATTATTTTCTGCCTATATTATAAATTTTAAGAATTATTTTAAACTATATTTATTTTCCGCTTTTTAGTTTGATTAATAAGTAAAGCGTGTTTTTTAGTTTTTTTAAACTATATTTATTTTTCATTTTTTAGTTTGAATTATTGTTAAGAAAAATTTTTTTTTGTAGAGATAGTCATAGAGAGGTCCGGAGTAGAGATGGAATACTGTCACTAATTTAATAATGACTTTTTGAAATGGCTAGACTTAAAGCAGTGGATCTATTTTTTTTAATGGCTAGATTCAAAGCATTGGATCCACAAACTCGATCACGAAACTGATAGCGAAAGAAGGTACCAACACTATAAGCTGAGTGCTCGAGCCAGAAAGTAGGTAGATAGTACGCATGCGCATACAGTGTAATAACTAGATTTCGTGCCAAAGAGATGTATAACATATCGCGGTTTTCCGCGATATGTTAATAATGATATAAACTTGTCAAATTATTGTATTGTCAGCGGTTCTTGATAAGTCTACATAATTTAAATTACATCTCACCGTTTAAAGTGGGTCAAAATCGGGTTCAAAGAAGTCGGTTACAAACATACAGGTGAAGCTAATATAGGCGTGTTAATAATTACTGCTGTTAAATTTTGACAGGTCGAATATGTCAAATATTTTCAATTTTTTTTGTCCAGGATCGTAGCTGCAAGAATCCGATATCAAAAATATGAAGAAAAAAATGTATACTTGAGCTGTCAAATTTTGACAGGTAAACGTCAATTTTTAAAAAAAAATTATCTTGTCTAGGATCGTAGCTACAATATTGCCAAATGAAAAATTTCAATAAAAAGAAGTTTAAATCACTCCTGTCAAATTTTGACAGCTGTCAATGTCAAATTTTTATCGACTATTTTTTTACCGAGGATAGTAACTGCAAGAATCCGAAATCAAAATTTTTTATCTCTTCAAATAAGAAAGTTACATATGACAGCTGTCAAATTTTGACAAATTGACACATGGGTTTTTATCAAATTTTGTATTGTCAGCGGTTCTTGATAAGTCTACAAAATTTAAATCAAATCTGACCGTTTAAAGTGGGTCAAAATCGGGTTCAAAGAAGTCGGTTACAAACATACATACATACAAGCAAGCAAACATACAGGTCAAGCTAATAGAAGCGTGTTAAAAACCAAATGACCAAAGCGTAACGGTAATAAAATCAATACATTATTGCTTTCTAAGGGTGGTAAAATATGGGTCAAGTGCAGTAACACAAACCTTTTTAAATGTAATATATGTTAGTTTCTCTCCCTAGATGTATTTTTAGTATGGGGTACTTGAGAACAAAGCTTGGACATTATTAAGCAGTAATAATGCGCCTCCTTATATAGTTAATAATAATCTGCAATGCTAGGTAAAGAAATGGGGGACGGTCGGCAATATTTTATTTAACAGTATACAAGTAAGGTTATAAGTATTTAGTATGATGTTGCCTGTATGTAACATGTGTACATAAAATGATGTGCCACTACTGCTACTGAAGACCGTTGTCGCTCGGCTTTTCGCCAGACTATGTAATACCGATATACCAAACGTGTATGTTTTATGTAAATCTATACACATATTCTGTAACTAAATTAACAAATAATTTTAATACAATACGTAAACGAAAATGAGACAATATGTAACAAAATCAAAACAAGGTTAACAGGGAACCAATCAAATGCAGAGTGGGATTACAGACCCCGAATAGTAATAAAAATGGGGTTTTAGGGAGGTAAAGTGTTACTATTATAATCGCAAACATAATTTGTAATAAAAGGTAAAAAAGCATCGCCCTTTTTTTTGCCTTTCTGTAGCAGACATGTTTGGTGCAAACTGGGAAATAATGGGAGACAGATCATCATAAACTAAGTTTTTCTATTTCACGTTCATAATAAGCTCAGTACGATACGCATTTGCGTATCGTAATGAAGTTATTTCGATAAGTACGCGTTTTTTCTTTATTTGATGTTGGTAACATTAAAATGTTTTATTTCATTGACTTGCGCGGCCTTTGTGATTTACGAGAAAACCCATTTTTCGCAGAGGAAAAATAGCTTGATAACTTACTTTTTTATTCTGTGTGGATAACAGTCATGTATGTTGGTTGCATAAATCAATGTTTTGTAGATGCTTCAAGCTATCATTTTCTGCCAAATCTTATCCAAAATTCAATCTACTAACCTTCCAATGTCGATTTTAACTTCAACTTTATTTGAATTTTCCATCTTTCCTATACTAAATTGCAATGCCGTGACGTAAAATCACGACTTTTGAAATTCGAAAAAAAGTAGTTAAATCGCCCGAATTTCCGAACGCTCTGTATATGAACCGAATGTACAAGGATCACATAACGTATTCCGTCCAATTTCAAATCTCATATCGCTAAAAACACTTTAGAATCTCGTGGTGAAAATGGGTCAATAAATCAAAAAATGACAGTTTGCAAAATAATTTTTGTTGTCCAATGATAAAATAGTTATTTTCCTAACAAGTTCGCAAAGTGATACTTTTCCGCACGCAAGTACAGTTGGACGAACGACGCGAAGCGGAGTTCGGATAAGTTCTTGCGTGCGGAAAAGCACTTTGCGCACTTGTTAGGAACAACATTTTTCCTACGAGCTTCATATCAGATAACAACAAAAATAAAAATATGATAATTTATTTAATAATTTTTAATTCGACTTTAAAGAAAGAACTATAATATACTTACAACTAAAAATTACATAACAAAAAAAAATAATAGAAAATTAAAAAATTACATAACAATAAAAAAAATAATAGGAAACTAAATTTTTCGTTTTAAGCTGAAATACAAATATCGGGAATTACGATTAAAAGATAAAAGAGAATACTCTTGCAACGGCTTCTCACATTGCCATAAAATAGTTTACAGCTACTAAAATAAATATAAATATTCCCTACCAAGGAGATTTTTGAATAGTTTTACTTTTCCGCACCCAGTGCGGATAAAAGTCTTATCCGCACTAGTGCGGAAAAGTGTAACTTTGCACACAAAAATGCGTGCGCAAAGTACTACTTTGCGCACGCTCGTAGGAAATAGCTATTTACCTAACAAGTGCGGAAAATGAATTTTTCCGCACGAGTCTGCCGTTCACCGAACGACGCGTAGCGGAGTTCGGTGAAGCAGCCGAGTGCAGGGAAAACATTTTCCGCACGTGTCAGGTACAATAGTTTTTCTACAGACGTGTGGAAATAAGTAACACATATTTCAAAGAAATTTAATAATTTTTAATTAACTATAACAATCACGTACATATGTAACAGTAACTAATTCTGAGAAAAAAAAGTAATCTACAAATTATAATAATTGATATATTATCGATTTTGACATAATCGTGCCGAAAAAAATTTCCGCACTAGTGTGGAAAAACCAATTTTCCGCACGGATTTTTGACATAATCGTGCCGAAAAATTTTTCCGCACTAGTGTGGAAAAATAGTATTACCAACATAAAATTTAGACATAAAAATTTACAAAATTTGAAGGATTTATTTTATTTTTAAAATGTATTTTTCTTGATTATAAAAGGTGAAATAGAAAAAAATGTATAAAGCACATGTTTCATAAGGCGTTTTAGCGCACGTGTCAATAAAAAAACTCGCCACTTTGTGGCTCGTTTTTTAAAATAGACACGTGCGCTAAAACCGCTTCTTATGAAACTTGTACTTTAATATACTATTATCTACCAACAAATAGAAGCAAACTTTTTCGATTGGTTACGAAAATTGAATTTAACATTATATACATTATATCATACTTATTCCTAGAGGTTTTCATTGGTGCATTTCATCGCTTTAGATCAAAACTATTTCATAAGCCTTTATATTCAAATTTCTGCATTTTCAATTTTTAACAACAATGAATAATATGCAAAAAAATAAAATTCTGTATAGTTTCTGGATGACCGCGTTGTCACAACAACGTATTGTGTGACGTCATTTTGCTCAATTTGATCTCAGGTGTATTGGTCTTTTTATGTAATAAACTCTATTGTTTATTTATTTTATTTTCTCTATTAATCGGTTATTTATAAATTTAAAAAAAACGAATTTGCTTGAGTATATAGACTTTATTAAAATACTATTTAACATAAAAACCAACCTAAAAATATTACAGTTGTAAGACTAACATGTTTTTTTTTCAACTTCGGGTTTAATGTTACGTTGGACTTAAACAATAATTAACTAACCAGGAAATTTTGCTGCAGCCCAATGTAATAGTTTCTTTACTTTGACACTCTAAACATTTACGCAAATTGACAATGCTCAACTAAAACCAGGTGAATATTTTAAACATAACAAAGATTTACACATCTACACATTCAATTCCTTCTATATTGGCATTGTTGAAGTTAATATTCTTAGAAGAATAGTCGATGTTGTTTTTTTTAAATGTTACCAATATTTCTCCCAAATCACGACATTGCCACTTATTTTGAGCTATGTCGATTTTTTTCAAATGTTTTAAACTTAAGACTGAATTAAGTTGCCCGAAGGTCTTTAAATTATTAAACTCTACATTTAAATAAGACAAAGAATGTAAAGGTAAAAATGACTCAAACAGCAAATTGGTTATTCTGTTTTGAGCAAGATCAAGAGTCGTCAATTTATGCAGATTTGAAAACGTGCCTATTTTAAGCTGTGTCAAGTTATTTCCTTTTAAAATTAGAGTTTTTAAATTGGGAGTATGCTGAAACACGCCCAATTTAAAATCACCAAGACCGTTATTGCTTAAGTTTATACTTTTTAGGTTATTTAAACCTTTGAAGGAACCCTGTTCTAAAAATTTTAGATGATTATGACTTACATCCAGGTTTTCGAGACCCTCCAATCCAGAAAACGTTAAGTTTTTAAATGCAGTTAGATCGTTATTATTTAAATATAGATTCAATAATTTTTTTAACCCGTTAAACCCATTTGGAGTTATAGTTTCTAGGCCTAGATAAGAAAGATTTAGATTTTAGATTTGTTAAATTGGTTAAATGTTGAAACGTAAAGCTGTTTAAATCTACTTTATTTTTAAAAATAGTTTTTAAACCTAAATCTTTATTAAGCCCAAATAGCCCGTCAAGAGCACCATCTTCTAAAACGCTAATTTCGGTGTTTATAAATTGAAGCGATTTTAAATTATACAGTCCTTGAAAAGCTCTTTTTTCTAAAGTTTCTATTTTTGAGTTCCCAAATATTAAACGGTTTAAATTTTTCAGACCAACAAATGACTTCAACTTTAAATCACCGTAAAAACTGAGATAAAGATCGTGTAGTGCGCACAATTTACATAGCTTTGTAAAATCTATAAAAGTAATATTGTTGTCGCTAATATCTAACGTTACCAGATGATGAGTACCAAAAAATATATTTGAATTGAATGTGGTTAAGCCTGCATCTTTTAAATTAACCCTACTAAGGACTTCCAGTTCATAAAATGCCCCTACTTCAACTTTTAGTGGTGCGTGGTTATTGTTTAGTTCAAAATATTGCAAATTACTTAAATTGTGAAATGCTTGATGTTTAATAAGTTCAATATTGTTATTACTAAGATCAACAGTTTGTAAATGCGGCATGGAACTAAACATTTTTTCAGGTATGATGGTCAGTTGGTTATTTTGCAAATATACGTCGGCAAGATTTATCATTGGTTTAAAAATGTCCACAGGAAGAATTTTCAAAAAGTTACTATCTAAGTGTATTCGACTTAAAACATTCAAACCGTTAAAGGCCCCTTTTTCAATCTGTGATATGTTACTATTACTCAACACTAGTGCAACTAAATTTTGTCTACAATTTATGAAACTGTCATTTTTTAATGTTAGATTGTTGAACGATAAATCGAGGTCAGTAACATTTAATTTATTAAAGCTACGGGAGTTTAATTCTGTAATTTGATTACCCTTGAGATTTATTAAAACTGCCCGCAAACCTGAAAATAAATTTTCAACATTCCTAATTTTACAAAAAGATAAATCTAATTCATAGTTTATCTTAGTCCCGGAAAAAATAGAGTCGTTAATAAGTTGTAGATCATTGTAACTCAAATTTATCGACCCAATTTGTTTATTTTCAAGTATACCTCTTGGTATGTACGTTATGGATGAATTTGAAATATCCCAGTGGTGCCAAATAAAATCAAAAATTGTTAAGCTGGTAGTAAGATTTGGTTCACCCTTAGTATCATCTACACATCTAGTAACATTTTCTAATGGTAAATAAGTTGAAACGTCTTTTAAATCTAATAATTTTATGGAATGTCCAGATTTTGATCCACA
Source organism: Polydrusus pterygomalis (assembly GCA_963969555.1). Taxonomy (NCBI): domain Eukaryota; kingdom Metazoa; phylum Arthropoda; class Insecta; order Coleoptera; family Curculionidae; genus Polydrusus; species Polydrusus pterygomalis. Next base: position 19,445,814 of record OZ018383.1, read on the forward strand.
ATTTTTATTGTAATGTAATTTAATATATTGTAAAGGATTGTGTAAATTGGTAATACAAAAATATATAGAATAAAAAACATTGGTTGTAGCATCAAAACCAATTGTTTTAATTTGATTATTATTTAAATTTAAATCATTTGTTACAGGAAACTCCGAGATACTAGAAACAAACTCTAGCTCTTGAAGCTTATTAAAGGATAAATCCAAATTATACAATTTATATTTAAACAGTCCAAAATTTATTTGAGATATATCGTTGTTTCTAAGACTAAGTTCTTTAACGGATTCTGGTAAAGATGAAATAAACACCGTATCCTCTATTTCGTTAAAACTTAAATCCAGGTTTCTTAAATTGCGGCAATTCGCAACGAACTCTTCAGTAACATTTTTAACACGACTTAAACTGATCTTTACACTAAAACCATGGTACTGATCTCCATAAGATTCGTAAATGGGGTTGTATATATCTTCAACTATTGAGAAATTTGAATTTACTATATTCAACTGCACCAATATACCGGATTGTTGGTCACCATATAATAATTTCGTGACATCATACTGTAAATCTTCTGAAGAAGTATTTTCGCATTCTATGTAATAAGCATAATTACTGTTCGCTTCTCTATGAAACTGGCATGCAGCTAATATGCAACTGCACAAAGATAAGAGGATGATACATTTTTGGAGACCCATAGCCTAAAATTAAATAAACAGTGTGCTACAAATTCGGGCGCCTACGTGGATATCTCGAAATAGGTAAGAGATACGAAGATGGTTAAATAGAGGCAAAGTTGCGTATTTTTGAGCTTAATAATTTAGTAAAAGAAAATTGCAAATATTCCGCATACCTTCGGAGAATCCGATAAAAAATTAAATTTTCGTTTTTTTGCACTTTAATTTTTGACTTCTGTTTCATTTTTACGCTACTCATACTTTATGTGTTCTTTTTTTCCCGGCCGAAACTCTTTGGAAATCCATAAATTCCGTGAAAACATTTTTTTTAGAAATTTTAAAATATTTAGTAACAATAAATTAGATTTAAGCTAACTCTCCCTGATTAAATATGTTTTAAACGCCCTTTGACCTATAAATTCGCTCTAGAAACAGGGCAGTAGAGGGGTACCATACATACTACCCAAAAGAATTACGGTACCTACGTTTTTCGTGATTTGTGTTGTAGAGTATTTCTGCTAAAATGCAGGAAAATAAGACGAGAAATATTTTAATTATTCATCTTTTCTAACAGAATAGAAATAGTTTTTATTAGTTTTGTTTAACGAATATTAATTATACCTTTTTAAAAAAGAAGGAAAAAACAGAAAACCATTTTGTTCTTTCTTTTTTATCATTTCAATAACCAAATTAAAACTGGAACCCGGGGTAAAGTAGAGGTTTACAAAGCTTACCTAGAAATTGTCAAACGTTCACAGGCCAATTAAATCTACTACTTGATCTGTACCAAGATTTATTTAAATTTAGCAGCTAATTAAAAAAATTTATAAAATACTTATCTTTTCGGGTAATATTTTATCAAAACATATAAAATACAGGATGTGTAAATTAACATATTAAATTAGAGCTTTGCTGATTCTTCGAACAATAACGATAATAAATTTCCAATTGTTATAAAGCATTCATCAACCATCATAAAAAGTTGCCAGTGCAATAATAGCTATCGCCAGAGGCGTCTCTAAAAGGGGAGGGGGGGAGGCAGTGGTGGTGTTTTCCCCAATGATTAATGGAGTTGGCAAGTTGGCTGTTACACATAACGAGTTGTATATTAAAATTTTAAAAAATTGAAATTCCTCAATTTTCACAATATTTTTTTTTATTTCTTAACCTTAAAAAATATTCTTTTTTAAAATAAATGGGTCTTCCAGAGAATCAGGTAATTTTAAAATAATTATCCCCACTCTATTTCGATTATAACGAAACAAGGACCTTCTGTTAGACGAAAGACTGACCAGAATTTACTACAAAATGTATACCAAATGTAGCAAAATTTGGTTGGTCTTAATTCTCCCCAATTCTGATAACTTTAATACAAATGTAATGTGATGTTCTATTTTAGGTATATATGTTTGGGGTGCAGTTGGTGCAGTAACACAAACGTTTTTAAATGTAATATATGTTAGTTTCTCTCGATGGATATATTTTTAGTATGGTATAGGGTAAACCCGGTAGAGATGGCGCAGTGCAATATATCCCTAAACAAAATAATATCCGGCAACGTGGCCATCGCTACAGACCTTCATTTGCAACCAAACGCCTATGCCGTTCACCTTGCGCCCATCATTTGGAGTTAGGCTATTTTATTTTTTTCCTTTATATATTTCAGCATGTCCTTTTTTTTCTAGATAATAAGTAATCTAATTATTTGGGTGTCAAATTAGCCAAAGTTTTTACTAGTTGAAACATTGTCGCTTTGAAATGAGCATATAGTTTGTTTTCTAACCTTAAAATCATTCACATTGTTATTTGTTCCCGAGCACGTTACCGAGCCATCTCACCAAATGCAAGTTGGGTTGGATGGCGCGCGCCATATCACCCTATGTTCTCACCCAATCTATTAGATTAAACTGCTAAAATAATTAGCTTGAACCTTATCAGATTAGCTTTTTATTTTTTATAGATGCCCACTATGTGGCACGAGACAAAATTTGAATATTTAGTTTTTTTTTTTTATATTTTGTGTGAGCGCTATCTCACCCAGAGATGCACTTTTCTCTTATTTTGAAAAAAAAAAGAGAACCATGTCTTATTCAGTTGAATTAAATGGATTTTTTTCGTATCCCCTACTTTTATTTTTTCCAAAAAAATTGTTTTTTTTACATTATGTAATCCATCGCCATCTCACCCATACCCATGGGGTAAGATTGTTTTTTTTCTGCTTTTTTTTAAAATATATTTTATGATCATTAAAATTAAATTAAGTTTTGTTTTTTGTATCCTCTACTTTTATTTTACTCAGTATAATCATATAAAAAATAATTCCTACCTAAAAATTGTAAATCTGATTTTTTTATGCGACTTTGAAAAAACGTGCGCCATCTCTACCGGGTTTACCCTAGGTACTTGAGAACAAAGGTTGGACATTATTAAGCAGTAATAATGCGCCTCCTTATACAGGGTGTTCCTAAATATCATGTAAATACGAAAAAGGGTAATTCTTCGGCTTATTTAATGACTTAAAATTCATATAAACATAGGTCCGCAAACGCTTCGTTGCCGATCTACAGGGTGTTGAAATTTCAAGATTTTTTTAGTTTTTTCTTTATAGCTCTTGTAGTTTTTGAGATATTTAGCTCTAATTTGGAATATAGGTTACGCTGTAGGACATACATCATTGGGCATTCCAAATGATTTTAAGAATCTACAGGCAGATATTTTTTCAGGGGTCATGCCCTCATTTCTCCCCATGAACTTTTTTTTGGTGCGCCTATGTTTATATGAATTTTTAGTCATTAAATAAGCCAAAGAATTACCCCTTTTCGTATTTACATGATATTTAGGAACACCCTGTATAGTAATAATAATCTGCAATGGTATGATGTTGCCTGCATATACTGTCATAATATGTACATTAAACGATGGGCCACTACTGAAGACCGTTGTCGCCCGGCTTTTCGCCAGACTACGTAATACCGATATACCAAACGTGTATTTTATATTATAAAAATATTCTGTAACTAAAATGACAAATAATTTTAATAATAATACGTACACGAACATGAGGAGATATGTAACAAAATTAATTTAAGATTAACAGGGAACCAATCACAACCAGAGTGGTCTCAGACCCCAAATAGTAATAAAAATGGGGTTTTATGGAGGTAAAGTGTTACTTATACAATCGCAGACGTAATTTGTAACCAAATATAAAAACAAAGCCTATTTTTGTCGCAGACATAATAGTTAATATTTGAGAAATACGTCCCCATCCTGTCGCAGATATGTGTTGGTGCAAACGGCTTAAAATATGAGAGACATGCCATCATAAACTAAGTTTATCTACCAAGAAATACTTCAAACTTTTCCATTATTTACAAAAATTGAATTTAATAATATTTATTTTCAGCCATGTATGTAATATTGACATTCCTGTCTTTTTAGAAATTTGAAAAAGTCACATTTCTGTATTCTTACTCTCAATCCACATTTTCCATCCTAGGACGGAAAATGCGTTTCCATCCTAATACATTTCAATCCTCATTTTCTTTCTCATAACGTAGCTTACTTTTTGTAGGTAGCAGACTTTCTTCAATCTTATCCGCTGCTTCCTTCAAATCAGGTGGAGTACAGCTAATTAACTTGTCGTCACTATCGAAGAACATCTTTAATCTGTATCAGGCTAGGATAACTTAAATGGTGAAGGTCGTCCCCTGTTTGTTTAATTTAGCCTCCGGTCGCTGGTGGCGCTATTGTAGGAATTTTGTTTTATAAGGTTGTTCATCTCCTAACTTTGGTAGGAACAGAATATTCATTTAGAATGAGCATGGCCAACATTCTGTATCTCCCTCTTTCTGTATTAAACTGTAATAGCATATGCGCGAGAAAGATAAAAATATGGCTTGTTGTGACAGATCCTGAAGTCTTACCTGGACTGGTGAAAGATTGTCATTGTCATTTTATGATTGATTTGTAAAATATATAAGAAATAAAGTTATTATTAAATAATTATTCATAAATAATTTATAAACCTAACATGGCGCAGTCGGTATTTTGAGAATCGTAAATAGGTATATATTTAATATGTCGCGACCAAAGAAAACGGGAAGAAAAACCAAGGCAATTAACAAAAGCGTGGAACCTCCTGAAGACTTCATTAATGTCGCCCAACGATTGGAAAGTACAGAGAAAGCTATTAAAGATATTGAAAGAAACTTTACTTCACAACTTAATGAACTACAAGGTACAATAACTAGTTTATTAAATAAAAACTTTGAAAATAACGCGGAATTGTTAGGAAAATCTACAGAAAATAATAATATAATAATATAAGCTGTTTTTTTTATTTAAAACCTATTTATGTAACTATCTAATATTAATAAATCTTGTCGCCATATCAGAAGCGTTGTTATAATTTCCTTTCGTTCCCCCAAATTATTTGAACTTAAATAAGATGTTTCGCGCTTCAAACTTTTCCGTTAAGTTAGAAGCGCGAAAATTTGAATTCGAAGTAATAATAAAATTTAAATTTTTATGCTTGGTGCCTACCCCCACCACGACTATATTTAGTTTCGCCTCCGGTCGCGGGTGGCGCTATCAGGGAACCAATTTAGTATGTTAAGTTGCCTATCTATCCTTGAGAGTGCGCAACTCGCTTGTCTATGATCTGTATTCTTTTTCTTAAAAAAACCCTGACTTTCAAGTGACAACCGCTGTCAACTGGTGACAACGACTAACAATGGAAATGAAAGGTAATAACCGGTGCGACAAAATTTATTATTTCAAAAAAGTCTATGGTGCAAAAATATTCAATATTTACTTGAATCATAATGTCATGGCTGAAAATAAAATAGTATACAATCCTCGACGGAAAATTTCATTGCTGGTCGAGAGATTATAGTTTATCGAGATAAACTATAATCTCGACTCGACATTTTCCGTCTTGTATTGTAATATACTATTATACTATATACTTATTCTTAGAGGTTTGCTATTTAATGGTGCATTTCATCGCTTCAGATCAGAACCACTTCATGAGCCTTTATGTTCATCTGCCTAAAAATAAAATTGCGTATAGTGTATGGCCGACCGTGTTGTCACAACAACGTATTGTGTAACGTCAGTTTGCTCAATTTGATCGCAGGTGCATTGGGCTTTTTATGTATTAAACTCTATTCTTCATATCTTTTATTTTCTTTATTAATTGGTTATTTATAAATAAAAAAAAAGGAATTTGCTTGAGGATATAGACTTTATTAAAATACTGTCTAACCTAAAACCTAACAAAACAATCTAAAAATATTACAGTTGTAAGACTAACATAAATGTTTTATCATGGTACCTACAATGTTAAACGCTTTATTTTAGCTTCGGGTTTTATGTTACGTTGGACTTAAACAATAATTAACTAACCAGGAAATTTTGCTGCAACCCAATGTAATGGTTTCTTTACTTTGACACTCTAAACATTTACGCCGCATTGACATGCTCAACTAAAACCAGGTGAATCTTTTAAACATAATCAAGATTTACACATCTACACATTCAATACCTTCTATATTGGCATTGTTGAAGTTAATATTCTTAGAAGAATAGTCGATGTTGTTCTTTTTAAATGTTACTAATATTTCTCCCAAATCACGACACTGCCATTTATTTTGAGCTATGTCGATTTTTTTCAAATGTTTTAAACTTAAGACTGAATTAAGTTGCCCGAAGGTCTTTAAATTATTAAACTCTACATTTAAATGGGACAAAAAAGGTAAAGGTAAAAACGACTCAAACAGGAAATTGGTAATTCTATTTTGAGCAAGATCAAGAGTCGTCAATTTATGAAGATTTGAAAACGTGCCTATTTTAAGCTGTGTCAAGTTATTTCCCTTTAAAATTAGAGTTTTTAAATTGGGAGTATGCTGAAACACGCCCAATTTAAAATCACCAAGACCGTTATTACTTAAATTTAAACTTGTTAGGTTTTCTAAACCTTTAAAGGAACCCTGTTCTAAAAATTTTAGATGATTATAACTTACGTCTAAGTTTTCAAGACCCTCCAATCCAGAAAATGTTAAGTCGTCAAAGGCAGCTAGATCGTTATTATCTAAATATAGATTCAATAATTTTTTTAACCCGTTAAATCCATTTGGCGCTATAGTTTCAAGGCCTTGATAGGAAAGATTTAGATTTGTTAAATTGGTTAAATCTTGAAACGTGAAGCTGTTTAAATGTGCTTTATTTTTAAAAATATTTTTTATACCTAAATCTTTATTAAGCCCAAATAACCCATCAAGAGCACCATCTTCTAAAACGCTAATTTCAGTGTTTTCAAATTGAAGCCATTCTAAATTATAAAGACCCTGAAAAGCTCTTTTTTCTAAAGTTTCTATTTTTGAGTTCCAAAACGTTAAACTGTTTAAGTTTTTCAACCCAACAAATGACTTCAACTTTAAATCACCGTAAAAACTGAGATGAAGTTCGTGTAATGTACACAATTTACAAAGTTTTGTAAAATCTATAAAAGTAATATTGTTTCTGCTAATATCTAACATTTTAATATTATGAGTACCAAAAAATATATTTGAATTAAATGTGGTTAAGCCTGCATCGCTTAAATTAACCGTATTAAGCTTTTTTAGTTCATAAAATGCACCTTCTTCAATTTTTAGTAGGGCGTCGTTATTGTGTAGTTCATAATATTGTAAATTACTTAAATTGTGAAATGCTTTGTGTTGTATAAGTTCTATATTGTTATAACTAAGTTCCACAAAGCGTAAATGCGGCATGGAACTAAACATTTTTTCAGGTATGATGGTCAGTTTGTTATTTTCTAAATTTACGGAATAAAGGTCTATCATTGGTTTAAAAATTTCCACAGGAAAAATTTTCAAAAGGTTATTTTCTAAATTTATTCCATTTAAAACATTCAAACCGTTAAAAGCCCCTTCTTCAATAAGTGATATGTTACTATTACTCAACACTAGTGTAAATAAATGTTGTCCACAATTTATAAAACTGTCTTTTTTTAATGTTAGATTGTTGAACGACAAATCGAGGTTAGTAACATCTAATTTATTAAAACTACGGGAGTTTAATTCTGTGATTTGATTACCCTTAAGAGTTATTTTAAACGCCAGCAAACCTGAAAATAAATTTTCAACATTCTTAATGTTACAATAAGATAAATCTAAAATAGAGTTTATCTGAGTTCCGGAAAAATCAGTGTCAATAATACGTTGTAGATCATTATAACTCAAATTTAATGACTCGACTTGCTTATTTTCAAGTATACCTCTTGGTATGTACGTTATGGATGAATTTGAAATATCCCAGTTATTCCACATAAAATCAAAAATTGTTAAGTTGGTAGTAAGATTTAATTCATCCTTAGTACCATCCACACATCTAGTAACATTTTCTAGTGGTAAATAAGTTGAAATGTCTTTTAAGTCTAATAATTTTATGGATTGTCCAGTATTTGATCCGCAATTTTTATTGTATTGTAATTTAATATATTGTAAAGGATTATGTAACTTGGAAACAAGAAAATCTTCAAAATATAAAACATTTCTTGTAGCATCAACACCAATTGTTTTAATGTGATTATTATTTAAATTTAAATAACGTCTTATAGGAAAATGCGAAATACCAGAAATAAACTCTACCTCTTGAATTTTATTGAAGGATAAATCCAAAGAATCCAAACTATCTTTAAACAATCCAAAATTTATTTGAGATATTTCGTTGTTTCTAAGACTAAGTTGTTGAACGGATCTTGGTAAAAATGAGATAAACATTAGATCCTCTATTTCATTAAAACCTAAATCTAGGTATCTTAAATTGCGGAAATTCGCAACGAACTCCTCAGTAACAGTTTTAACACGACTAAAACTGATCTTTACACTAAAACCTTCGTACTGATCTCCATAAGACTCGTAAATGGGGTTGTATATATCTTCAACTATTGAAAAATTTGAGTCCACTATATTCAACTGCGTCAATTTATCGGATTGTTGGTAACCATAAAATAATTTCGTGACATCATACCGTAAATCTTCTGCAGAAGTGTTTTCGCATTCTATGTGAAAATAATAACCATGGTCCATATACTCGTATATATTATGAAACTGGCATGCAGCTAATATGCCACTGCACGATGATAAAAGGATGATAAATTTCTGGAGCCCCATATCCTAAAATTAAATATACAGGGTGCTACAAAATCATGTGCATACATGGGTATCTCGGAAACAGTCAGAGATATGAGTAAGATGAGGAAAAGTTTCGTATCTTTGGGCTTGGGAAAATTTCAAATATTACGAATACCGTCGGAGATATCCGAAAAAAACGAAATTTTCCTTTTTTTTTCGCCTTAATTTTTGACTTAAGAAAATACAAAAAACACAAATTATTAGTTAAGTTACGTGCGAAAAAATATGAAAACAGAGTAAAAACTCTGATAATAAGACAGTGTATGTGGACAATCTGTAAATAAATAAATGGGAAAGAAAGAAATGTAGTAGAATTAGGTTTAGAAGAAAGCCCCGATATTATCGCCAGGGAGTATAATCAAAATTTATTGTCGATTGTTCCCGATCTTCTTAATAGTTCAATTAATGTACCTTTTAATTGCGACATAATAAGAAACAAAAAATTCCGTGTTTTTAACTCCCGTAACACCGGAAGAAATTTGTGAGTTATGTAACAAGATAAATAACAAACATAGTTCTCACTTATAATCTCCCTAGCAGCAGAATTATTGGTAATAATATAGATTATTTAATTTGATTATGAAACCTATAATATGTAAGTAATTTTTACTAGCTATGTTATGGTTAGTAGTAGTTTGTTGTTATTATCGATATCGATATTATTAGGTACATTATATCTACCAACCTTCCTTTTTACAATATTGTAAACGTTTTTAAATGGAAATAGATTGAATTTTTTTAGAGTTAGAGTTGTAACTAATTAATGTTTTTCCCAATAGAACTATTTGAGATAAAAATTTGATACTATCAGGAAAAGGTAATGTTGATGGGAGAAATCGAATTCAATAAAAAAAAAGAGTAGTGTTATATTTGAAAAAAAATATTCCTTGAGTTACAGAAAAAAACTAGAAATCTGGCAACGTCGCAATTGTCAATTTCCTATTCAATTTTTTAAGTTATCCACCTGTACCAAAATTCATTGATTTAGCCATGGTAGTTTTAAAGAAAATTAGCCGTTCCGGTTATTTCAACTACCCAACCATGTGTCCCCACGTCGTCGTCGTGGTTGGGCCGAGTAGGGACTCCCTGGCGTCCTTGTTTAGCGTTAGCTCAACGGGGACGCCGGGGAGCCGAAACCAAGAGGGACACAAGGCTTAATTCAAGGTGTTATGCGAACCGTGCCGATGAATGAATAACACGTGTGCCTTAAACATGTGTTTTGAACGGAGCCTCTAGGAGGCAGGGCGCCCTACTAGAGTATCTAGCCTTGCCACGGTATGCGGGGCTCTACCGTGGTGGACCACCTTTTCCCTAGCTACTCGTGGGAATTGTATGGAAGAAGTAAACAAAAATAATAAGCCTAATGAGGGAGGCAGGGCCCTTAATCCACAGGTAACTGTGGAACCAATGGAGTTTGATAATCAAACTCCAAACAACAATGAAGATGCGATTAATCCATCTTCATCAACAGGAGCCGACTCTAACCCGACTCTGACTCCGGTGAATCGGATCAATCCGTCACCATTGACAGTGGAAGGTAACGAATCGGCTCCAGAACTCTCCTCGGATCAGGAAAAGGAACTACTTAAGTCTCCCAAACCTAACGAGGAAGAAGCAGTCAATGCGCTTTCAAACCTCAAGCTGAAGCGCCAACGGCTTACCACCTCCAAAAGGAAACGTCTTAGTCGTCTCCTGAAGAGTGGTATGCCATACGCTACAGCATTGAAAAAGGTGTTGGAGGACGAAAGCGAGCCGAACCCACAGCAGGAGAGAGTACAATCTCACTCCAATGCCGCTGGGGGAAGCAAGCGATCGCGATCCGACACCAGCACGCCAGAACAACCGGCGAAAAAACATAAGGAGGAAGAGGGGCAACCCAAACCCACTTATGGAGCAGCAATTGCGGGAATCAGGACAGGACTAATCCATCCTGACTACCCCGCAACTGCTCTCACAAACGAACAGCTGAAGAAGGCACAGCAGGCAGTTCTTAAAGCTGTTAACAAAATACCTGATGGAGGGCCGCAGGTACGATTCCAGAGCTGCTTACATCGGCCTGGATGGCTTCAGATTACATGTGCTGACGAAGCCAGCCGACAATGGTTGCAGGACTTAACGAAAGATCTGCAACCATTTGAGGGAACGAACATCAAGTTCGTTCAAGGCAAGGATCTGCCCAAACCTCATATCTGCATAGCATACCTTCCCGACGACGAGGCCGATCAACGGCTTACGTCCGAGGAGGTGCTCACCAGATTGAGAAAAATGAACCATGGCCTGAACACCCGAGAATGGACAGTCCTTCATCGGGAAAATTCAGGTCCTGGTCAAACATGGACATTTTCAGTCGATGAAATGTCCATGTCAGCACTGCAGGGGGTGAGCTTCAGACCCTACTTTGGTTTTGGGCAGGTGCAATTCCGCCCAAAAACTCGCACTGGAAAAGAACCAGGGCGAGAACAACCAAGGAGTACAGAGGCTCGGAAGCCCCCCCCCACACGGAGCTAGCGGAATAAAACCGCCTCCAAAAACAAAACCTGACAAAGCTGCATCCAAAGGAGAAGGAAAACCTACTCCAAAAGATGCAGCTCGACAAACCACTGGCGACGTGAAGGGAAAGGGCAAATCCATTCCCAACAGGCCGGCACTGGTCAAAAAGGGCGGACGCAAACCAGCGAACAAGGACGAAAAACCGCCCTCCGGAGGACCCGACAAAGCAGGACCGTCTACCGGTCCTGCTTCTAACTAAACAACAAACACTCCTCCGGACCAAAACACACTGGCAGGTCAGATAAAACTGCTGCAGGCAAATCTGCAGCATGCTAAGGCATCTACGTATGTGCTTAGCAAGACGTTCACCAAAGAGCTCATAGACATAGCCCTTATACAGGAGCCATGGACCTCCAACACAGGCCGAGTAACCGGCCTGAGTAATACATCTGGAAAGGTAATAGCAGTCAACTCTGGAGTAAAACCCAGAGCTTGTATCCTAATCAGAAATACCATTAACCACTTTGTACTTTCAGGTTTCTGCTCTCAAGATGTGGTAACAATCAGTGTCGCATACCAGGAGGGAGGTAGCACGACGGAAATAATCGTCTGCTCAGCATACTTTCCTGGAGACAGAGATGCAGAAGAACCACCTCCAACAGTAGTGCGTGAACTAATCGCCTACTGCAAGAGGAACAACAGGCACCTTATCATTGGGTGTGATGCGAACGCGCACCACATAGCGTGGGGCAGTACGGACATCAATCCCAGAGGTGAGTCACTTTTTAATTACTTATTGGGGGAGCAACTAATAGTAAATAACGTAGGCTCAGAACCAACCTTTATCACTGTAAATAGGAAAGAGGTACTAGATCTAACAATCAGCACAAATTTTTTAAGCAACAAAATACAAAATTGGCATGTGTCCTCTGAAACGTCATGTTCGGATCACCGGCATATACTATACAATATTGTAGCAGGGACCAGACCCATAACTCAGTACCGAGATAAAAGAAGTATGGACAAAGACGAATATAGACTGTCTCTGACGAACCATCTTCAGAACGGTCTGATTACAATCAACAATCGCGATCATATGGAGATTGCTGCGGAGCAATTAAATGCTGCAATATTATCTTCATATCACGAAAACTGTCCACTGAAAACAAAAAAAGACAACAGAAACGTGTCTTGGTGGAATAAATCGCTGGACAATCAAAGAAGAGAAGTCCGCCGACTATTTAACAGAGCTAAAGAGTCGGGCGAATGGGTCCTTTACAGATCAGCTCTGACCAACTACAACCTAAACATCCGCAGAGCAAAAAGAGACTCTTGGAGAAGGTTCTGCGAAAGTGTGTCTGACACACATAGCAGCACAAGAATTCACAAGATTCTATCTAGAGAGCCAGCCAAGGAGACGGGATCGCTAATACGACCAGACGGCTCCTTCGCTGAATCCAGAAAAGAAACGTTAGAGCTACTGGCGCAGAGTCACTTCCCAGGAAGCCAGATCCATACAAATCGCCAGGAGAGGACGGTATATTTCCAGCTCTGTTACAAATCGGACTGGATATACTACAGCCCTTCCTAATGAGACTTTTCAGAGCCAGCCTAGTTTGGAACTACATACCAACTAGCTGGTCGGCGACCAGGGTAATCTATATACCCAAGGTTGGTCGCCCAGAACCGCACCCGAACTCGCTCAGACCAATTAGCCTGACCTCATTTCTGTTGAAGACCCTCGAGAAGATGCTGGATGTGCATATCAGGGAGGAAGTGCTGAGCGATAATCCACTCAGTATCCACCAGTATGCTTATCAGGCAGGCAAATCGACAGAACTAGCCCTTAACAACCTAGCAGCGGGCATAACCAAATCCTTGGATAATAAAGAGATAGCTCTGGCAATCTTTCTAGATATCGAAGGAGCATTCAACAATGCACTACCAAACTCCCTATATGATGCCGCAATCTCTAGGGGAATTGAACCTTTAATCTGTGACTGGATACGCAACATGCTAAAAAGCAGAACTATCACCACTGAGCTGCGGGGAGAAGAGGTCAGATTTAGGGCTGCCAAAGGGTGTCCGCAGGGGGGTGTCCTGTCGCCCCTCTTGTGGTCACTACTGGTGGATGACCTGCTGGCCATACTCTCCCTATGGAAGATCAGTCTGCAGGCATATGCGGACGACTTAGTCATATTAATTAAAGGAACCTCGGAGGAACGAATATCTAATATTCTACAAAATATCCTCAACACTATTTATGCATGGTGCCTGAGAGAGGAAATGTCAATCAATCCTCACAAAACGGTAATTGTGCCATTTACCAAGAAAAGGAAGCTGGGAAATCTAAGACCGCCTACCTTAAAAGGAGAGAGTATACCATTTGCAAGAGAAGCGAAATATCTGGGAGTAACCCTAGACAAAACGCTAAGCTGGAACTCTCATATAGAAAAGACTATCCGTAAGGCAAATCTTTCTCTATGGACATGTCGCAGAATTTGCGGAAAATCCTGGGGCATGGCACCAAAACAACTATACTGGCTTTATGTGACGGTCATCAGACCAATGATCACGTACGGCTCTGTCGTTTGGTGGAAAAAGGGCCAACAAGCGAAACTATCCGGACTGCAGAGGCACGCATGCCTTGCGATCACTGGAGCCATTCGCACAACACCAACGGCATCGATGGAAGTCCTATTAGGACTTATACCACTTCACATATACCTGGAGAAGGAGGCCAAATGGGCCACCTACAGACTATATCAAGCAGCTACTAACAGGCCGCAGTCATGTATCATGGAGGACACCAACTTGTTGGGCGGCATGTTAACCTGCGACATGTTGAATATGCCCTCAGACATAACGACAAGAAAATCCAACAACGAACCGCCTTACAAAATCATCCACCCAAAAAGGGATGAATGGGTCAGTAACAGCGCCGACCTGTTAAAGGCGGAATTTGGAATATTCACAGACGGCTCCAAAACTAAAGAAGGTATTGGAGCCGGAATTTATGGCGAAAACCCAAAAATAGAACTAACTATCAGCCTGGGAACTATGACAACCATATTTCAAGCAGAGGTTTATGCAGTTGAAATGTGTGCAAGACTGCTGACAGACCGACGGTATGCACATAAAACAATCAAGATATTTTCCGACAGTCAAGCTGCATTAAAAGCTCTTGAATCGAGATGGTGTACCTCAAAAACGGTGTGGAGCTGTCACGAGGCACTATCCGAACTAGGTTTGAACAACAAAATAACCTTAATATGGATACCGGGACACATGGGTCTGGAGGGTAATGAAGCTGCCGACAAGCTCGCTAAGAGAGGTGCAGCTCAAAAATTCACAGGACCCGAGCCGGTAATAAGTATATCTCATGCTACGGCCAGAAAGGCAATACTAGCTGAAGCAGAAAGCAAATGGGAAAGACACTGGTTGAATTTACCAGGTCTAACACACTCAAAAGCATTTATAAACAACCATATAAACCGACAGTTAACTGACAAACTACTAGAGCTAAACAGGTCATGCCTTAAAGCACTAGTGGGATTGTACACCGGCCACTGCAGACTGCGACACCACATGTATAAAATTGGAATAGCCCCAACTGATGAATGCCGGCTTTGCATGGAAGATGCAGAAACAGCAGAACACGTAATGTGCACCTGCCCCGCAGCAGGAAGGATCAGATTCGCCCTATTTGGCGAGATGACTCTGCTGCCGGATGACATGAAAAATGTCTCCCCCAATACCCTCATTACCCTAATTAAAAGGTTGGACTTATTGGGGGAAATATAAATAAGGTGTGAGCCACAATAGACCGCATGGTCGCGGTGGAGGGTTGGCTGTAACCCACTCACTTTCAACCTAACCTAACCTAACCTATTTCAACTAACCCTGTATAATATGCCGTGCCCATGCCGTCATCATGGAAACCCGATAGCGATAAAGTCGCCACAGTGGTTCTTTTCCCGTGCGTCATCACTTTTACGTCATCAAAATCGTATGAATCAAATCAAAATTACGGGACGAAAAAAGTCAAAACTAAGTTAAGTTCATAAAATGGACGTGCCTGCCTACCGTTTGACGTACCTACATAATATCACGAAAAATTATTATTTATTTTAAGTTTTGCCCGGCATTCTCTATTATCTAAAAGAAATTGACAAACAAATGTTTATACATTTAATACTATTTTTAAAGCTTAAAATCTACAAAAGTTTGGTGTTTTATTGACTATTAAAATCGCAAAAGTCAAATTTTTAACATCCTTTCATTTAACGGAATTTAGCCACTGCCGTAAACGTTTCAAAGAACTTTCACGGTTAGAATATTTAAAATAAATAAATTAGTTATTATAAAAATCCATAAATACTTACCGCCAAAACAGATGGTGGGTATAATTACCTCTAAAAAGAACTATTTTTAGAAACAGGAACAGTTCTAAAGCACACAGATTTACAAAATACGAATTAGATTGGCAGATCAAAATAAGGTTGACAATGACGTTCTAAAATACAACGGTTGTCAACTAAACAAATAAAGAAAGTAATTAACTGACGTTTATAGTTTTATCCTTGTCTAGCACGTTATATTATTGCGGAATTTTGGAGACGTTCTTTTATGCTTTTATTCAAACTTGTTACTGTAATAAACAAGGATGCAGAGTTATTAACCACGTCGAGTCCTGATCGTTGATTGATGACGCACGGGCAAAGATCCACTGTGGCAACTTTAGCACTTCAACGTTTATGGCATCGGCGCCACAGATTATTGTTTTATTGATAAGCATAAACATTTTGGGCCCCCTTTTTTTGATAATAGTTATAACGGAAGATGAAAACCAGCAGATTGTTAAATATGCAGATGACACTAATTAAATTATCGGAAATAAGTCTTTAGACGACCTTTTAGAAAAAGTTAAACTGTTCATTAACCTAGCATCAGGTTGGTTTTCAAAAAGTCGATTAATTCTTAACAAAGAAAAGACCAATACAATTTTATTTAAAATTCAAAAGTCAACAGCCAACAACCACCAACTTTAATAATAAAGAGTTAATATTTTAAAAAGATGTAAAATTTTTAAGTATCAATATCAATGAATGCTTTGACTGACTTGATTTAAACAATTTAATAAAAAGGCTAAACTCCGTTTATTATGGAGTTAGGGTCGTTGATAAGTATACAAATGAGGGAACAGTTAGGATAATGTATCATGCTAATTTTGAATCGCTACTAAAATATGGGATTATATTTTGGGGAAGACACAACGCGATACAAGACATTTTTGTGGCTCAAAAGCGGCTAATGAGAATTATGGATTATGGGTAAGATGGGTTATAAATGTCTTTTCCAATATAAACTTTTATAACCCCTTTTCATCCCATTAGGGGCCGATTTCCAAAAAAATAGAGAATACATTTTTCACGATTTGTGTTGTAAACTATTTCTGCTAAAATGTATGAAAAAAAGCCTAAAAGACTTATAATTAATTATTTTTAAAAAGCATCTTTTGTAACAGAATAGAAAGGGTTGTCATTCGTTTTGATCAACTGATATCAGTTATACTTTTTTTAAAAAGAAGAAAAAAACAGAATACCATTTTGTTGGCTCTCTTTTTTATTATAGACCAGGGTCGATAATTTTTGAAACCAAAAAGAATAATGGTGGGATGAACCCCATTGGAAAAGGAAGGAAATATAACAAAAATGAAATAAAAAATTAATTTACGGGCGATCCGTGGTCGGGAAGTGGAAGGGGGTGAGTTTTTTAGGGTAGAAAACGATTTAGCTCCATTTCCGGCAAAACTACAAGTCCTATGGAAAAACGTTAAAAAGCAAAGTTGTAGGTCATAAAAAGATATACAACTTTTGTATTTACACTTTTTTTACATAACCCCAAAATTTATGTTAAAAGTTCAAATAACCAAGTTTTTGGTTTTTTTTATTTTTATCTTTTACAAAAAAAAAATTTTTTTCACGACATTTGGTGAAAACTTACCTTTTTATGTCCCAAACACACTGTAATTTTTTTGATTTAAAATATTTATTTTTTCACCTTATTTTGACTTAATATCGAAAAAGCACCCTAATTTTCAATCGAAAATTCTCACGTCAAAATATCTGCTTTTTTAAAAAAGTCGGTGGGCTTTTGTTCGTTGAAATCTCTACTTTCTAATGGTCTTAAAAAAAATAAATTACTATGGTAAATGTTCTCAAAAAATGCAAAGAAACGAAAAAAAAACTCGAATCCGAAATTTTTTTTTAATCATTTTGTACAATTTTGAGCTATTTATTAAAATTTATACTTTAATTACTCGAAAAACGTAAGATTCCATGTTACATTGATAAACAAACAATTTACAAATCTATAAAACATACATAACATAAACTCAAAATTGTACATAATGATTAAGAAAATAATTTCGGATTCGAGTTTTTTTCGTTTCTTTGCATTTTTTGAGAACATTTACCATAGTAATGTATATTTTTTTTACACCATCATAAAGTAGAGATTTCAACGAACAAAAAGTCGACCGACTTTTTTAAAAAAGCAGATATTTTGATGTGAGAATTTTCGGTTGAAAATTAGGGTTTTTGATATTAAGTCAAAATAAGGTGAAAAAATAAATATTTTAAATCAAAAA
Source organism: Polydrusus pterygomalis (assembly GCA_963969555.1). Classification (NCBI taxonomy): domain Eukaryota; kingdom Metazoa; phylum Arthropoda; class Insecta; order Coleoptera; family Curculionidae; genus Polydrusus; species Polydrusus pterygomalis. The sequence continues at coordinate 19,463,829 of OZ018383.1, forward strand.
AATTTCAGTGTGTTTGGGACATAAAAAGGTAAGTTTTCACAAAATTTCGTGAAAAAAAAATTTTTTTTGTAAAAGATAAAAATAAAAAAAAATAAACTGGGTTATTTGAATTTTTAACATAAATTTTCAGGTTATGTAAAAAAAGTGTAAATGCAAAAGTTGTATATCTTTTTATTACCTACAACTTTGCTATTTAACGTTTTTCCATAGGACTTGTAGTTTTGCCGGAAATCGAGATAAATCGTTTTCTACCCTTAAAAACTCACCCTTTTCCACTTCCCGACCTCGGATCACCCGTAAATTATTTTTTCTTTCATTTTTGATATATTCTCTTCCTTTTCCAACGGGTTTCATCCTACTATTATTATTTTTCACTTTTTACCATTTTCAAAGGCCTGGTCTATTATGTCAATAACCAAATTAAAACTGGAACCCGGCGTAAAAGTAGAGATTTAACTATATAGGAAACTTACCTAAAAGTTCTCAAACGTTTCAATTAAACCTACAACTTGATCTGAACCAGGATTTATTTAAATTTAGCAGCTAATTAAAAAAATAAAAATAAAATGCTTATCTTTTGTGCCAGCATTATTTATTATCGAAATATGTAAAATATAGGATGTATAAATTAACATATTCAACTAGAGCAAGGGGGCAGGGGTGGTGGTACCCCAATTATTAATGGAGTTGGCAAGTTGGCTGTTTCAATTTAAAAAAAAATTGAAAAACTTCGATTTTTCAAAATATTTTTTTTAAACTTCTTATCCCATTCCTACATAATATATACATAGGTTTTATCATGGTACAATGCAGTGGCGGCGGTAAACATTTGGGGCCCCCCCACAAAATTTTGTGATAATATACATAAATACTAATTTTTATTATGGTCATAAAAATTAAAAAGTATAAATAATGCAAAAAATATAGAAAATAATGTTCTTACAAAAGAAACTTAAGAAACAATGGAAAATGTGTTAGTGCTGCTTTCCAAATCGCCGTTTCTTTAAAATTAAAAAATTATTGAAAAACAACTCAGGCGATCACGTGGAATCATACAATACAAAACATAATTTAAACTTGTTTTTTTAATATTAATCTAAAATGTATAAATTCCTACGTCAGCTAGCCAGGCGGAATGGGGCTCCCACGCGCCGCGGGGCTTGCGGGGGCTTTATCGCCGCCACTGGTACAATGTTAAACACTAAATTGTAGTTTTGGGTTTAATGTTACGTTGGACTTAAACAATAATTAACTAACCAGAAAATTTTGACAAAAATAATTTACTCGCTACCAGTCTTGTCTGGTTAGTTAATTATAGTTAAGGATCTTGCTGCAACCCAACGTAGGAGTGTATTTAATTTAAGACTCTTAACTTTTACATCCACTGACACTGCTTAACTAAAACCAGGTAAATCTTTTAAACATAACTAAGATTTATACATCTGCACATTCAATACCTTCTATATTGGCATTGTTGAAGTTAATCTTCTTAGAAGAATAGTCGATGTTGTTCTTTTTAAATGTTACTAATATTTCTCCCAAATCACGACACTGCCACTTATTTTGAGCTATGTCGATTTTTTTCAAATGTTTTAAACTTAAGACTGAATTAAGTTGCTCGAAGGTCTTTAAATTATTAAACTCTACATTTAAATGGGAGAAAGAGGGTAAACGTAAAAATGTCTCAAACAGCAAATCGGTAATTCTATTTTAATCAAGATCAAGAGTCCTCAATTTATGCAGATTAGAAAACTTGCGCATTTGACGCTGTGTCAAGTCATTTCCTGTTAAAATTAGAGTTTCTAAACTGGGAGTATGCTGAAACACTCCCAATTTAAAATCATCAAGATCGTTATTTCTTAGGTTTAAACTTTTTAGGTTAACTAAGCCTTTAAAGGAATCTTGTTCTAAAAATTTTAGACGATTATGACTTGCGTCTAAGTTTTCAAGACTCGTTAATCCAGAAAATGTTAAGTCTCTAAAGACAGTTAAATAGTTATTATTTAAATGTAGATTCAATAATTTTTTTAACCCGTTAAACCCATTTGGAGCTATACTTTCTAGGCCTTGATAAGAAAGACTTAGATTTGTTAAATTGGGTAAATCTTGAAACATGAAGCTATTTAAATGTGTTTTATTTTTAAAAATATTTTCTAAACCTAACTCTTCATCAAGTCCAAATAGCCCGTCAAGAGCACCATCTTCTAAAACGCTAATTTCGGTGTTTTTAAATTGAAGCGATTTTAAATTATAAAGACCCTGAAAAGCTCTTTTTTCTAAAGTTTCTATTTTCGAGTTCCAAAATGTCAAATTCTTTAAATTTTTTAATCCAACAAATGACTTCAACTTTAAATCACCGTAAAAACTGAGATGAAGTTCGTGTAATGTACACAATTTACATAGTTTTTTAAAATCTATAAAAGTAATATTGTTGTCGCTAATATCTAACATTACAAAATTATGAGTACCAAAAAATATATTTGAATTAAACGTGGTCAAGCCTGTATCGCTTAAATTAAGCCTAGTAAGGAATTTCAGTTCATAAAATGCCCCTTCTTCAATTTTTAGTGAAGCGTCGTTATTTTGTAGTTGAAAATATCTCAAATCACTCAAATTGTGAAATGCTTTGTGTTGTATAAGTTCTATATTGTTATTACTAAGTTCCACAAAGGTTAAATGCGGCATGGAACTAAACATTTTTTCAGGTATGATGGTCAGTTGGTTATTGTGTAAATATGCGTAGGCAAGATTTATCATTGGTTTAAGAATTTCCACAGGAAGAATTTTCAAAAAGTTATTTTCCAAATTTATTCTAGTTAAAACATTCAAACCGTTAAAGGCCCCTTCTTCAATCTGTGATATGTTACTATTACTCAACACTAGAGCAACTAAATTTTGTCCACAATTTATAAAACTGTCATTTTTTAATGTTAGATTGTTGAACGACAAATCGAGGTTAGTAACATTTAATTTATTAAAACTTCGTGAGTTTAATTCTGTAATTTGATTACTCTTCAGATTTATTGACAGTGCCTGCAAACCTGAAAGTAAATTTTCAACGTTCGTAATTTTACAAAAAGATAAATCTAAATTATAGTTTATCTTAGTACCGGAAAAAACAGAGTCGTTAATAAGTTGTAGATTATTGTAACTCAAATTTATCGACCTAATTTGTTTATTTTCAAGTATACCTCTTGGTATGTACGTTATGGATGAATTTGAAATATCCCAGTTGTGCCAAATGAAATCAAAAATTGTTAAGTTGGTAATAGGATTTAGTTTACGCTTAGTATGATCTACACATCTAGTAACATTTTCTAGTGGTAAATAAGTTGAAACGTCTTTTAAATCTAATAATTTTATGGAATGTCCAGATTTTGATCCACAATTTTTATTGTAATGTAATTTGATATATTGTAAAGGATTGTGTAAATTGGTAATACAAAAATATATAGAATAAAAGACATTGATTGTAGCATCAAAACCAATTGTTTTAATTTGATTATTATTTAAATTCAAATCATTTCTTACAGGAAACTCCGAAATACTAGAAATAAACTCTAGCTCTTGAAGCTTATTAAAGGATAAATCCAAATTATGCAATTCATATTTAAACAGTCCAAAATTTATTTGTGATATTTCGTTGTTTTTAAGATTAACATCTTTAACGGATTCTGGTAAATATGAAATAAACACCGTATCCTCTATTTCGTTAAAACTTAAATCCAGGTTTTTTAAATTGTGGAAATTCGCAACGAACTCTTCAGTAACATTTTTAACACGACTAAAACTGATCTTTACACTAAAACCTTTGTACCAAACTAAATAGGATCCGTAAATGGGGTTGTATATATCTTCAAGTATTGAAAGATTTGAGTTTTCTATATTCAACTGCACCAATAGATCGAATTCTTGGTCACCATAATATAATTTCATGACATCATACTGTAAATCTTCAGAAGAAGTGTTTTTGCAGTCTAGTTGAAAAAAATTATGAAATTCCATATGTGGATGAACTTGGCATACAGCTAATATGCAACCGCATAAGGATAGGAAGATGATGAATTCCTGGAGCCACATAACCTAAAATTAAATATACAGTCTGCTACAAATTTATGTATGTACATGGGGATCTCGAAACCGTTAACCGATACGAATATGGTTAAATAAAAAGTTGCATATTTTAAAGATTAAAAATTTAGCAAAAAAATGGCCAAAACTGTAAATAGGTATTCTGAATACCTTTGGAGATATTATAAAAAAAATATTTTTTCTTCAGTTTTGGTTTTTAATATTTTGATGTGAATGTGAAAAAATCAAAAAACCCTGTTTCTATAGACGTTTATTATTATATTTCCAAGTTCGACGTTTCGTTCTTTAAATTCCACCGTCAAGTCGTTTTTTTTAATACGGACGTAAAATCTTAAATACGGTTTTAGGGACTTCTAAGCTTTAGAAATTTATAACAATTTAAAAGTTTTTAAATTTTATTGTTTCGTCATCAGCATTTTAAATTATCTATCATTACAGTCCTAGTTATCAATTATCTTTAGGACTAAATATCATGCACAAATCATAGTAAGTTTTTACTGGGCTTTCGGTCAATTTTTGTTTAAAATTATTTTTAATTAGTTTACGTTTCGGTTTATTATACAACCATCTTTACTCAGAAATATAACTCTTAAAATATAAAATATTTCTTGTAACATCAACACCAATTGTTTTAATATGATTATTATTTAAAATTAAATAACCTGTTACAGGAAAATGCGAAATACTAGAAATAAACTCTACCTCTTAAAGCTTATTGAAGGATAAATCCAATATTCCGATTAAAATTTAAATTGTTCAAAGTTTATTTAAGATATTTCGTTGTTTATGAGATTAAGATGTTTAACGGATTTTGGCAAATATGAAATAAACACAGGATCTTCTATTTCGTTAAAACTTAAATCCAGGTTTCTTAAATTGCGAAAATTCGCAACGACCCCTCAGTAACAGTTTTAACACGACATAAACTGATCTTTACACTAAAACCTTCGTCCCGATCTCCATAAGATTCGTAAATGGGGTTGTATATATCTTCAACTATTGAAAAATTTGAGTCCACTATATTCAACTGCGTCAATTTATCGGATTGTTGGTAACATGATAACCATAAAATAATATAGTGACATCATACCGTAAATCTTCTACACAAGTGTTTTTGCATGCTATGTGAAAATAATAATTATTGTCCTTATCCGTATGAAACTGGCATGCAGCTAATATGCAACTGCACAATGATAAAAGGATGATAACTTTCTGGAGCCTAAAATTAAATATACGGGGTGCTACAAAATCGTGAGCATACATATGGGTATCTCGGAAACATTAAGAGATATGAGTAAGATGGTTAATGTGAGGGAAAGTGTCGTATATTTAGGCTTTTGAAAATTGCAGATATTGCGAATACCGTGGAAGATATCCTAAAAAAAATGAAATTTTTGGTTTTTTTACGCTTTAATTTTTGACAGAAGAAAATATAAAAAACACTTTCCTATAACCGTTTTTTTTTAATTCTACAAGATGACAATATTTATTCTCAAATTCGACGTTTCGTCCTTTAGATACCACCGTCAAGTCAATTAATTTACATATTGACCTGGAATTTTAAATACCGTTTTAGGGTGTATAAAGAGATGTATAATAATGAAAAAAGAGTTTAGGACAAATTATTATTAGTTAAGTCACGTGCGAAAAAATATGAAAACAGAATAAAAAGTCAGATAATAAGACACTGTATGTAAATAATCTGTAAATAAATAAATGGGAAAGAAAGAAATGTAGTAGAATTAGGTTTAGAAGGAAGCCCCGATATTATCGCCAGGGAGTATAATCAAAATTTATTGTCGGTTGTTCCCGATCTTCTTAATAGTTCAATTAATGTACCTTTTAATTGCGACATAATAAAAAACAAAAAATTCCTTGTTTTAACTGCCGTAACGCCGGAAGAAATTTGTGAGTTGTCTAAGAAGATAAATAACAAAACATATGTAGTTCTGGTATTGATGAGATTCCAGCTAGCATTGTAAAATTATCCGTTTCTGAATTGAAAAATGTACTTTCCTATTTAGTAAATAATTCATTTGAGTTTGGCATTTTTCCAGTTAATTTTAAAATAGCACTTATTAAACCATTAGACAATTATAGGCCTATCAGCTTATTACCAAGATTTTCAAAACTATTTCAGTTAGACATGAGCAAAAGATTAATCAGTTTTATGAAAGATAAAATATAATAGATGTCAACACGGTTTTACGGAAGACAGATCAAAGCAAACTGCTATTTTTCAATTTTTCCGGGCCATAATAGATCACCTTGAAAAGGGCGAGTTGGCGCTTGAAATGTCCCTTGATCTATCTAAAGCCTATGATTTTCTAGACAGGAAAATGTTTATTAGCAAACTTGAAATGTATGGAATTAAGGGAAATGTAAAAAAATGGCTTGTCTCATATATTAACGAAGACAAACCGTTACTATTACTAAGGGCCAAAATATGGACCTACTGGTAGAGTGACAGATTATTACCAAGCGGATTAATTTTATCCTCTAGGTAAACCTACAAGTAACTTTGGATGGAATTATCAATCAATTATTAGCCTATTGGTCCCTAACAAACAGTTTAAAATTTGGCAATGTCGCGATAGCAGAAACCATTCGAAAAAAGGAAGAAAACACTGTTATGTCGATGAAAACCTTTTCTATTTCTATTCTAAACCATTCTGCCTGATTACCACCTGGGGCCATCTATTACTATTACTAATAAAACTGTGGGAAAAGCTGCTATATTAAAAAAAACCCTTGACTGATTTTTACTATTTCTTCTTCTGGAAATTTTATATACTGATTTTTAAGAGAACATATTGCTCTAGTCTCTTTTTGAATAATTTTGCAGACAGTAGATTGATGCACTCTGGAATGATCACCAACATTAATTTAAAAACTCGAAAAGGTTTTGTCTGTTTCCTTCCTCCAAACCCATCCCCAGAGACGCGTTTCGCCGTTATTACGGCTCATCAGTGAGGCTCAGTTTGGCAGAAGGAAACAGGGCTTAAAGACAAATTACTTGTCAGGATCGATTATCAACGGGATTTATAAAACCCAGTGCGACATCTTGCGTCCCAGTACGGTACCTTAGAAAAGGTCAGTCGTAAAGGGTTATTCTGTAAAAACAAAAAATTTTGCAAGATTCCCTCAAAACCGGTATAAGTGCCGGACCACAGATATTAACTCGAAAAGGTTTTGTCTGTTTCCTTCCGCCAAACCCATCCCCAGACGCGTTTCGCCGTTATTACGGCTCATCAGTGAGGCTCAGTTTGGCAGAAGGAAACAGGGCTTAAAGACAAATCACTTGTCAGGATCGATTATCAACGGGATTTATAAAACCCAGTGCGACATCTTGCGTCCCAGTACGGTACCTTAGAAAAGGTCAGTCGTAAAGGGTTATTCTGTAAAAACAAAAAATTTTGCAAGATTCCCTCAAAACCGGTATAAGTGCCGGACCACAGATATTAACTCGAAAAGGTTTTGTCTGTTTCCTTCCGCCAAACCCATCCCCAGACGCGTTTCGCCGTTATTACGGCTCATCAGTGAGGCTCAGTTTGGCAGAAGGAAACAGGGCTTAAAGACAAATCACTTGTCAGGATCGATTATCAACGGGATTTATAAAACCCAGTGCGATATCTTGCGTCCCAGTACGGTACCTTAGAAAAGGTCAGTCGTAAAGGGTTATTCTGTAAAAACAAAAAATTTTGCAACATGCCCTCAAAACCGGTATAAGTGCCGGACCACAGATATTAACTCGAAAAGGTTTTGTCTGTTTCCTTCCGCCAAACCCATCCCCAGACGCGTTTCGCCGTTATTACGGCTCATCAGTGAGGCTCAGTTTGGCAGAAGGAAACAGGGCTTAAAGACAAATCACTTGTCAGGATCGATTATCAACGGGATTTATAAAACCCAGTGCGACATCTTGCGTCCCAGTACGGTACCTTAGAAAAGGTCAGTCGTAAAGGGTTATTCTGTAAAAACAAAAAATTTTGCAAGATGCCCTCAAAACCGGTATAAGTGCCGGACCACAGATATTAACTCGAAAAGGTTTTGTCTGTTTCCTTCCGCCAAGATCCTGACAAGTGATTTGTCTTTAAGCCCTGTTTTCTTCTGCCAAACTGAGCCTCACTGATGAGCCGTAATAACGGCGAAACCCGTCTGGGGATGGGTTTGGCGGAAGGAAACAGACAAAACCTTTTCGAGTTAATATCTGTGGTCCGGCACTTATACCGGTTTTGAGGGCATCTTGCAAATTTTTTTGTTTTTACAGAATAACCCTTTACGACTGACCTTTTCTAAGGTACCGTACTGGGACGCAAGATGTCGCACTGGGTTTTATAAATCCCGTTGATAATTAATTTGAAAGTTGCCCGTAGCATAAAATCGTAAACTAATTATTACTTGTTGCATTGGGTCTAGCGTGTCATTCCTATAACAAAAGATAAGGTTTTACGAACATAATATACCTACTTGGATATTTGGAAAAATAATTTTAGCACGATACTACCTATAGGTTTAAAAACTTATTTTAATTCATTATTTACCTTTCCGTTCGATTTTTATTAAGTTCTTCAATTTGTAATATAAATTGTTTGTTTTGATAATCTATAAATCTATTTCTAAAATTAACGTAATATCAGTAATTTAGATGATCAACTTTCTCCTGAATAAATCGGGGCCTACGATGAACAATATTAATAAAATCTTCTAATTCTTCGGTCTTCCTCTGAATCTTCTGAAAAGATATCAACGGGCAAACGGTGATTCCAAACAAAGTTATCCATTTTTAAAAACACATATAAGATCAATAATTATTGTAAAAAGAGCTCCGCAACCATGCAAAACTCAGGTTAAGAACTTCCTGGTAAACCTTTATCAGCTGCTTTTTCCGTTAATCTAACCCGCTGGCAAGGTGTACTTATCCCTCTGGTTTACCAGCAGGATTAACTTGCCAGAGACCTTACCAACGGGTCCATAATTTGGCCCTTAGGGAGATAAAACTTGTGAGTCAGAAATACTAAATATTGATGTAGGCATAGCACAAGGTAGCTTTTTGGGCCCTCTTCTTTTGATAATATTTATCAAGCTCTTTATCTTAGCTCTCATAACGGAAGATGAAAACCAGCAGACTGTTAAATATGCAGATGACACTAATTTAATTACTATCGGATATAAGTCGTTAGATGACCTTTTAAAAAAAGTCAAACTTTTTATTAACCTAGTATCAGATTGGTTTTCCAAAAATAGTTTTATTCTAAACAAAGAAAAGACCAATACAATGTTAAGAGTTAATTTTTTCAAAGGATGTGAAATTTTTAGTAATCAATATCAAAGAAAACAATTTAATAAAAATATTAATCTCCGTTTGTTATGGAATTAGGGTCATTGATAAGTATATGAATGAGGAAACAGTTATGATAATGTATCATGTTAATTTTTAATCGCTACTAAAATATAGAATTATATTTTGAGAAAGACACAACGCGACACAAGACAATTTTTGTGGCTCAAAAGCGCGTAATGATAATTATGGATAAGATGGATTATAAATATTTTTTCCAATATAACCTTTATTAACCCATTTTTATCCCTCTAGGAAGAGACAAAAAAAAAATATGTGTTTCATTACTAGTGCTTAGAGTTTGTATGCCGATTTTTAAGAAACTCGGACTAAAACAATTTTTTCCAAATTAAATATTTACACCCCATTTTTACCCCTTTAGCGGCCGATTTCCAAAAAATAAGGAATACGGATTATTTGTGCTGTAGAGTATTTCTGTTAAAATGCAGGAAAATAAGACAAAACATGTTATTATTAACTATTTTTTAGAAGCATCGTTTCTAACAGAATAGAAAGGGTTGCCATTCGTTTGGTTTAACTAATACCAGTTTTATACTTTTTTAAAAAGAAAAAAAACAGAATATTATTTTGTTGGCTCTCTTTTTAAATATGACAATAACCAAATTAAAACTGAAACCCGTCGCGAAAATAGAGCTTTAAATAAATAGGAAACTTACCTAAAAGTTTTCAAACGTTTCAATTTAACCAAGAACTTGATCTGAACCAGGATTTATTTAAATTAAGCGGCCAATTAAAAAAATAAAAATAAATTGCTTATCTATTGCTGCATTTGCTAAACATATAAAATACAGGATGTATAAATTAACATATTCAACTAGAGCAAGGGGGGCAGGGGTGGTGGTACCCCAATTATTAATTGAGTTGGCAAGTTAACTGTTACATTCAACGAGTTGGATATTTAAATTTAAAAAAATTGAAAAACCTCGAATTTTCAAAATATTATTTTTTCACTTCTTAAACTTAAACAAATGAAGGGTGTTTGGTGCAAACAGGCCAAGTGCCATTTTTTTTTTCATCTTTTTGCATAAAAATATTATAAGTGCCATCGAACGTGTCCTCAAAAAATTTCAAGTGCCGCTTACCGCGTATAGTGGTGTAATCAATTTGGCAAAGTCGGGGAACCTACAAATCACAATGACATGCCTTATTTTATCCTTTTTTTCCTATTTTTTTTATAATACACATTTTTTGCATTAACCTTCGAAACAAGGCTAAGCTTACATTACTATAATATGTTTTAACAAATAGTAAAATTAAGAGTTATATATCGTTTACCCTTTTGGAAATAACTACTCAAATATCGTCTTTCTTAAATATCTCTGTTCTTTAATTTTGGCACTTGGCCTGTTTATACCGAACATCCTTCAAATATTCTCTTGTTAAAATATATGGGGTTTGTTCGGGTTTCCAGAGAATCAGGCAATTTTAAAATAATTATACCCTGTATACCTAATGGTTCCGAAACAGTTGAAGAGAGGTACTTATAGTATATTGTACATGAAATATGTCTAACATTTTCTGAAGAATCAAAAAATGGAATAATATACAGGGTGTTGCATTTAAAATAAGAAAGTTCGTATTAGGCACTGTTACATGACACACCCTGTACAAAAAGTTTTTATTGAAAAAAATGCGCAACTAGAAATACCAATCGACGTGTCCGAGCGTTTTTTCGGAAACGCCCCTATGTATTTATTATCAAATTTATTCCATTTGGCTGATACACACTGTATATAAGTATTAACTTGCCACATAGTAAGACAATTTTTAAACATTACAGGTTGGGCTAGATTTTCTTGTCTGTACTTAAGAAAAATGCCAGCAATACCAACAAAAAGCTCTGAAAAAAATAATTATATTTCAGCGTCCATTCCTCTATATCACTTTACCACGTAGTACGCCCTTGTCGTGCTTATGCTCACTAAGTTGAGAGTTTCTTTCCCGTACCCCGGCTCTCCTGGGTCCCTGCTGCAAGTTCTCATTCGCCTTTTAGTGCTTGCCGCTTATAACACCGGATCAAATTTCGTCGAAATTATCAATACGCGTGAATCAGACCGCTGATTACCGTCTTTTTCACTTGGTGCCCGGTGCGTGGGTGTGTGGTTCAAGGTGTGTATTTTTTATTTTATTTTTTGGATATACTTGTCTCGACATCAGGACATGTAAGTACAAAAATCTTAATTGTTTTTTTTCTTCTCTTTCGACATTTTAGCACGCTACCAAAAATGGGTTCTGAATCAAGCGATTCAGGAGACGAAATTTCCAAAAAGCAACTGCTAAAAAAAATTAAGAAACTGGAACGGAAAATGTATAAAAAGAAACGTAGGCATAGACGACGCTCAAGGTCAAGCGATCGTAGATCAAAATGTAGATCGACATCTACCACAAGATATAGGTCACGAACGAGGTCACGAAGCTTGAGGAGACATTCCTCACCCTCAAAATCTCAAAGAGATAATCGCAGCCCGAGAGGCTCGGAATCTCGCCACACCAGTGCAGATCGAATCTCCCAAGATTCGGCAAGTCACACATTGGACCGGGATGATCACAATCCAAGAGATGTGGCTTCCCCTGAACCCCCCATAGATGACCATACGATACCTTCATCCCCAGTATTAGAAATCTATAACGATGAGGATTTGTCAGATAACCTCATCAGGATTTTGGGCAAGGATCCAGAGCAAAATTGCAATAAAAACGCTGTCATACATCCAGCGTTAACTTCTAGATGGAACCATTTATTGCTTAACGGTTTAGAGAAGGAGGAAAAAACAACATTATTAAACAAATATATGCTTCCTTCAAACTGTGAAGCCATGACCCCACCAGAAATAAACCCAGAAATTAAAACCATCTTGTCTAACCCAAATTTAAATAGGGATAAAAATTTGCAAGCTCAACAAACACAGTTATCTAAAAGCCTAGTAGCGCTTTCAAAGGGAATGGAGATTATATTCATGGACAAAATGGATATTCCCAAAGAGGTGAAAGAAAACCTTCTAGAATGTTTAAACGACTCTGGTCGCATACTGACAGACTTACAATACAACATCACGATGGTCAGACGAAATCTGATAACCCCAAGCTTGAGCAAATCTGTCAAAGAAACTGTGGCTCAAACCAAACCTATACATTTTTTGTTTGGCACAGATTTAACAGAGAAGGTAAAAGAAGCAAAATCCTTTGAAAGGACAAGTCAGGACCTAAGATCAGTACCTACGACTTCCCAAAACAAATTAAATTATAATACACCTACGAAATATAATAAATACCCCAAAAAAAGGGGGGGGGGGGGTCAACACCAGCTATACGGCTAACAATTCTTTAAACAGGGCTCGCCCGCCCAATCGCCGACGAGAGGCGAGGGGGTCACAAAAGGGCCACTTCTCGAACCCAGATCACCGACAATACAGGAAGAGGAACTGACAGTAAGTAATACAGGTTTTGCAGGTCGTCTAAAATATTACTTAAAAGAGTGGCAAAACGTCACATCAAGCAAACTAATATTATCTTGGCTGAAGGGTTATACCATCCCTCTCATCAAAACTCCTCAGCAACACAAAATTCCCATACAAAAATTTACTAAAAACGACCAGCATTCTATAGAAATTGTCATAGAAGATTTACTAGCGATGGGAGCTATCACACAATGCATAAAAGCAAATAATCAATTCCTCTCTCCAATTTTTCTTAGGGACAAGCCAAAGGGGGGAAAAAGGTTCATTTTAAATCTGCGTGAATTCAATACATACGTATATGCGTCACATTTTAAAATGGAAGATTTTAGAACAGCTATGAAATTATTGCAAAATGGTTGTTTTATGTCATGTATAGATCTAAAAGACGCCTATTTTTTACTGCCCGTTAACAAAAATCACAGAAAATATCTGAGATTTTCGTATAAAAATCAATTATATGAATTTACTTGTCTCCCCTTTGGTTTGGCGACCGCGCCCTATTGTTATACGAAATTATTAAAACCCATTTTAAAAAGTATCAGAAAACAACATATATGTTGTGTAAATTACTTAGATGATTTCTTGATATTTGGAAATACATATGAGGACTGTAAAAACAATTCTCAATATACAATAAAACTTTTAGAAAATTTGGGATTCATCGTAAACTACGAAAAAAGTAGGTTAATACCAAAAACTAAACAAACTTTCCTCGGATTTATCTATAATAGTGAAAAAATGTTGCTTGAATTACCGCGGGAAAAGCGCCTTAAAATTAAAAATTACATTCAACAATTTCAAAAAAATAATAAAATTCACAAAATTAGAGAGATATCTAGACTCTGTGGAATATTGATATCAGTCTGCCCAGCCATAAAGTATGGGTGGTTATATACCAAGGCCCTTGAAAGAGACAAATATATCGCTCTCGAGGCCAATAATAAAAATTACGATTCCACCATGAAATTATGCGCAAATTCACTTAAAGACCTTTCTTGGTGGTGCAAGAATATTTTATGGGCCAATAATAATGTAAAATTTGATTCTTTTGATATGGTAATCTTAACAGACTCATCCTTAACTGGCTGGGGCGCATGTTCAGGTAATCAAACAACGAACGGCTGGTGGGATGAAAAACAAAGAAAGAAGCATATAAATGAATTAGAATTATTAGCAATATTTTATGGTGTAAAATGCTTTGCCAAAAATCTGAAAAACATACATATTTTAATACGAACAGACAACACAACGGCCTTATCATATATAAACAAAATGGGCGGTATCAAATATAAAAATCTTGCGTCACTAGCCAAAGAAATTTGGCAATGGTGCGAAAAGCGCAATATCTGGCTGTTTGCATCATACATCACATCATCAGAAAATTACGATGCAGATAAAGCGTCTCGAACCATGTCAATAGACACAGAGTGGACCTTATCTCAGATGTATTTTAAACAAATTATATCTGAATTTGGACGTCCAGATATTGACCTTTTCGCTTCAAATCTTAACCACAAATGTAAAAACTATGTGTCTTGGAAACCAGATCCTAATTCTATAGCAGTAGATGCATTTACTCTGCAGTGGACTAATTTTCAGAGGTTCTATGCATTCCCCCCTTTTTCATTAATCCTTAGAACACTCAATAAAATAATAAACGATAAAGGGGAGGGAATACTGATAGTGCCCTGGTGGCCTAGCCAACCATGGTATCCCCTTTTCGAAAAACTTAAACAAAAAGAGATATATTTGGGACCCAGTGATAACCTTCTTTTTTCTCCTTTTAGAGATCAACACCCTCTGGCAAAAAACCTTATCCTGGTGGCTGCAAAATTATCTGTGAGGGATTTAAATTAAAACAAATACCAGAATGTGCAATCAATACAATGTTAAAATCCATATCGCCCTCGACTATAAAGCAATACGAGTCCACATATAAACTTTGGTGGGAGTTCTGTCAAGCAAACAAAATTCCATTATACAATCCTACAATTTCCCATGTTATACAATTTCTTCAACACATTTTCGAAACAAAAAATTACAGACACGGTACTATGAACTCACATAAATCTGCTCTAAGCCTTATTTTACAAAATCATATTGAAACCGACTTAAGAGTATCGCGTTTCATGAAAGCAATCTCCAAAATAAATCCATCAGCGCCTAAATACAACACGACTTGGGACCCAGCCCAGGTCGTAAATCATTATAAAGACTTGGGCCCAAACACAAACCTAACAATTAAACAGTTGTCATATAAATTAATAACACTTTTATTACTTGTGACTGGCCACAGAATACAAACAATATCTTTAATTCGAATATCAAATATTGTACAAAGCTCAGCAGGTTTACAGATTTTTATTTCTGACCCCATAAAAACTTCTGGCATAAATAAAATCCAACCATGTTTACAAATACCATTTTTCACGGATAATCCGATTCTTTGTGCGGCATCAACATTACTAATGTACAAAGAAAAAACTACGAAATATCGAAAACCAGACCAAGACTTTTTATTTCTAACACACAAAAGCCCATATCGAATTGCAACAAAACAATCCCTTAGCCGCTGGATTAAAGAATCGCTGAAAGAAGCTGGAATAGATACAAATAAATTTAAACCTCATTCAGTTCGACACGCTTCTACTTCGAGTGCACATAGGCAAGGACTTTCTGTTCAAAACATCATGCAAACAGCGGGATGGACGGAACAAACAACATTTACAAAATTTTATAACAAACCTGTGTGTGTTAATTCCCAATTTGCAAAAACAATTTTATCATCCTCACAGAAATAACATTTTTTAGAAATAACTAATTTTACGTTTTTATTACCATGCATAGTTTTAATACGTTAGGTAGTATATTATACCGTTTACTTTTAGTATTACAAACATGTATAAGTGGAGAAATTAAAAGTTTTAATACATTGCATACCAACTTTTAATAATAGGAAAAAATACACATCCACACCAAGACATGGATATATACTATAATGATAATCGCAACCAATACTCTAAACAACTACGTGGTAAAGTGATATAGAGGAATGGACGCTGAAATATAATTAATAATCAAACGAACTTACCTGAAGTGAAGTTCGATGTTAATTATATGAAGCGTCCATTCCGAATATATCACTCCCCACCCTCCCTTTTACCCAATTTCCTTTGCGATTATCCTTAAAAATCTGAATAAATGAGAACTTACAGCAGGGACCCAGGAGAGCCGGGGTACGGGAAAGAAACTCTCAACTTAGTGAGCATAAGCACGACAAGGGCGTACTACGTGGTAAAGTGATATATTCGGAATGGACGCTTCATATAATTAACATCGAACTTCACTTCAGGTAAGTTCGTTTGATTATTAATTATTTATTGTTGTGACATCAGTGAAATTGGAGAAAGTCATTTACTCACAGCCAAAGTTGTCTGGTTAGTTATTAATAAGCTAACCGAGCAATAATATTGTAAGAAAATCATTTCTGTCAAAATTATTCTCATATTCACACAGTCAAAGTTATCACAGTGATCCGGTTAGTTAATTGTTGATTAAAATCTTTTTGGCGAATATTGAAGTATTAATTTATAATAATTGTCTGGGTCTTTGTTTAATTTTTTTCTGAGCAATCCTGTAAAAATCAAATTACTTTCCCAAACAAAACTATTTTTAACAACCAGGATAACATTTTATTATCACTTGTAATTTACGAATATAAATAATGATAATATGCAAGGGTCAAACTGTTTACAATAAAATGTCTAAAAATAATACTCTAACTATAAACTTCATATCTATGACAAAAAGTTATGTTGTTTGTTTAAAGGTTTAATTAATTTTTTTTAAAAGTTCTTATTATGAATATATTTAAAATAAATATAAATAACACGACTCCTTCGGCCACAAAATGTTAAATTATAAAAAAAATTGCTTGCGGAAATCGATAAACATTTATCTAAACATATAACAATGAAGAAAAATCAAATAAATTGATTTTCCAAATTAAAAATATTTGCCAAATGCTTCCCATTCCTAGAGAGCGTTAAAACGACATTTAAAATGGACATTCAAAATTATCCCATTCATAAGATAAGCTGCCAATTATTTCTTGGGTTTCGTTAATTAATTTTTGATACAGTTATTGGATCTTTTATTTACCCTAGATTTCTTTTATGTGCCGCGCCGGGTCGCATATACAGTAACAGCACACGGGCTAGAAACTTCGTTTAAACTCGGATCGCCGAAATCATAATCAGTAATGGCACGTGTGCTAGACAGCAGAATGCGTAACAGCACGCGGGCTAGAAAATCTGACTTCCTCAAGTGGTGGCTAGTAACGACACTCGCGCTAACAGCAGTTACAGTAATAGCCACGGGGATGAATGTGGGATTGGGCAACCCGCAACATGCTGCCACCGGATATGTCAGCCACCTGGCCATATTTGAACGTATGTGCAAAATCAATTGAGACGTAAGTGCGATTAAAATTTGACATCGTTGACGTTTCGTTTTCGTAACCTTTCTTTTTTTAGACCGCCTTGTGGAAATTTTTATTTTTTTGTGATTTTTATCGCACCGGCATTATTAATTTATGTTAAAAATGTCACTGACGTTCCTAGTATTTCTCTGGGTAAGTACTAAATATTGTAATATTATTATTAAGCTAAAAATATTGCAGTCGAGAATATTCCTTTACTTCCAAATGTTTTAAACTCATTCTCTGCAAACCGCCGAATTCGTTGATTCCCTCAATAGCTCACAATTTCATAACTATGAAGGAAAACCATACAGAAGTGCCATTGTCTGATAATTCACCCCATCTGAAGTTTTGGTCTGATTTGTTACCAAAACTTAGCAATTGGAATATTTTTGATGGTGCTGGAAATATCCCCAACAACTTTAAATTTGTTGAAGGGTGGCAGACAACAATCAGGGCAGTTATGTTGCTCCGAAAAAATTTAAGGGGTAAAGGTTTACAGTTTCTAAACCTGAGAAATCTAAACCAAGACCCACTTGAAAATCGTTTTGGCCAGATACGGCAACTTGGGGTTCGTAACACAAACCCTACATGCTTGCCGTTTGTGGCTGCTTTGAAAACAGTTATGATCAATAATTTGAGCACCCCTGTTTCGAAATCTAATAATTGCGAAAAGGACTTTTGTAAAACTCTTGGGGATTTTGGGAATTTTCTACAAAAGTATAATAATGAAATTCAAACCTTTGAAAACCCTAATAATGAGATCCCAGATTTTGACCTTGCTGGTATTGATGAGAAGGATATTAATATTGATAAGATAAATTTTTAAATATTTATGGAAATGAATTTCAAAAATTTAACTTCGGTGAGCAACACGACATATGTAATGAAATTGTTAAATTAAATGTTTGATTAACAGTTTACAAATATTTAAGAGATAAAAATAATCAAAATCAAACTTCAAGTTCTGGACACTATAAAAAGCATATAATAAAAATAAAGTTAATGACCCCAGTAATAAAAGATTTAAACCCAATTTAAACAATTTTCTCAGTTTCTATTTAAAAATAATCCTTGTATTAGGTAAAACATTTTACTAATGTATGAGATGATTCTGCCCAATTTTTTTTTTGTTTCATGTTAATGCATACCTACAAGACTAGCCCAATGTTGACCTCCACCAGATTAAGACTTGCCCCATATGATGACCTGACCTAATTTTAATAATGACCAGCCCTATATGACTTGTACCTGATTTTGAAGATACAGGGTGGCCCTTTAGTGTGGCAAAGTACAATAGCTCCGTTACTATTTCAAATACATTAAAAATATTAATACAAAAGTTGAAGGGCAGTAAGTGACTTATAACGTAAAATTATTTTTAACTCTATAGGGTGGCTCAAAAAAGCGGAACAATAAAAAATGTACTTTTTTCAAATGGAACACCCTGTATATTTTTTCATTTTTAAATTCCACATAAAATTATAATTATTTTTTATTAAATACATTATTAGTCTATACTTTATAGTTTCCGAGATATTGACTCTTGAAAAATGACATTTTTTTACTTTGAAAGCTTCTAACTTTCTAACAGTACGTCTTAGAGCAAAACGGCTTACATGTTCCTATCTTCAATTTTTATTATCTTCCCAAAAAAATCAACTTCCGGTTAAACCGGATGTTACTCGAAAGCAGGAAATATAGTTGTTCCGGTTTAACTGGAAGTTGATTTTTTTGGGAAGATAATAAAAATTGAAGATAGGGACATGTAAGCCGTTTTGCTCTAAGACGTACTGTTAGAAAGTTAGAAGCTGTCAAAGTTCAAAAATGTCACTTTTCGAGAGTCAATATCTCGGAAACTATAAAGTATAGACTAATAATGTACTTAATAAAAAATAATTGTAATTTTATGTGGAATTTAAAAATGAAAAAATATACAGGGTGTTCCATTTGAAAAAAGTACATTTTTTCTTGTTCCGCTTTTTTGAGCCACCCTATAGAGTTAAAAATAATTTTACGTTATAAGTCACTTACTGCCCTTCAACTTTTGTATTAATATTTTTAATGTATTTGAAATAGTAACGGAGCTATTGTACTTTGCCACACTAAAGGGCCACCCTGTATGTGATCTCAATCACCAAAGAACATTAGTTTTTGTTGTATTTATTCCAAAAATGTTTTTAAAGTTATGGTATTTGTTGATTTAAAAAAATATATAATTGAATAAGGGGCATTTAAATAGGTTTTGGTATGTCGATAGTATAATGTTCCAGAACTAGTTCGTACCAGAAGTTCATATAGTGAGCAGAAATTTGTTATGTTATTATGTTGTCAATGTTATACTCATTGGAAGTTATGCCTTCTGCATTCAGATCTTTTTTGATCTAAAATTGAAATAAATTATAAAAAAAAATATGGTCGTTTTTTTTTCTAGAAAAGTTATTGTTTTGTAGTAAATTTATTTTTTTATGTTGTTTGCTTTGCTATTTTTTAATCGTGTAGAATAAACATAATTTTTCTCAGAAAATTAAAAAGCAAAGTAAACAAACATTAAATAATTAATTTACTAACCTATGATTAAAATTCAGCGTTCCCCTGCCTTCCTCACCCCCTGCCACCTAAGATGGCGATCTGTTAAACGTCATTCCCGTTTCGTTCAATTAACATGCAAATAACGTTTCTCTTAGTTGGTGTTTTGTGGTAATAGCACGCGAGGTATAAAAAGGTATGTATATCGGCAATCGGTTTGTTCGTTGTTAGCAGAGCATTTTTTTAAAATTTAATTAATATTTTATGAAATATTATGAAATTAATTGGATTTAAAAAAAAATGCTCTGCTAACAACGAACAAACCGATTGCCGATATACCTTTTTATACCTCGCGTGCTATTACTGTAACTGCTGCTAGCGCGAGTGTCGTTACTAGCCAGGACTTTGAAAGGTCGGATTTTCTAGCCCGCGTGATGTTACTGTATATGCCGCCTGGTCTACCCTACTGTACCGGACGTCGATTAACGGTGCCAATCTTGGGTAATGGAAATAAATCGGTAAACGCTGAATTACTGTACTGACAACAATTAGTTGGGTAAAAGTGATAATTGACCAGACGACACTTGGCGTCGAGCTAGCCCTATATACGGTTCCAGACGCTGGCCCACGGTATGTGACGTCGACAATTCACAGTAGAAAAACCCGACGATTGTGGTTAATAAACAAAGACAGCAACAATATTATACTATTAATTATTTAAAAGCCGAATTTGCTCATTGCAAATATTACCATCAGAAAATGATCAAGGGATAAGCAAATGTTTCAAGTAGGTTCTAGCTAAAACGTCTGCAAGACAAAATTGGCTATTAATTACTTTTAAAAAACCAAATGACCGAAGCGTAGCGGTAATAAAATCAATACACTTTTGCTTTCTAAGGGTCGTCAAATATGGGTCAAGTGCAGTAACATAAACCTTTTTAAATGTAATATAATATGTTTGTTTCTCTCCATAGGTGTATTTTCATTATGGGGTATTTTTTAAGCAATAATAATGCGCCACCTTATATACTTAATGATAATCTGCAATGCTAGGTAAAGTAATGGGCGGAGGGCCAAATAAGGGCAATATTTTATTTAACAGTATTCAACTAAGGTTATTAGAAAGGGTTATAAGTGTTTGATATGATGTTGCCTGATGTAAAACATGAATTTATAACATTTGTAAATAAAACGGTGTGCAGATTTAGAAGAAAAGTGACACATGCGAAAAGCGTGTGAGCTCTTAACTTTTATTTCAGTATTCACTACTGAAGACAGTTGTCGCTCGGCTTTTCGCCAGACTACGTAATACCGATATACCAAACGTGTATGTTATATTATAAAAATATTCTGTAACTAAAATGACTAATAAGACACTTGAAGTAATGACATCAACGTAAACGTAAACGTGCAAATTGACATCTGCGCAACCGCAGCAAAATATTTTTCGCGTTAGCGCTATACGGACTACGCAGACTTGCGTTCTTCCACGGTCCGTTTAACGTTACCCGAAGTGAACCGATTCGCTGCCGAACCTATCCGATTCTCAACTGTCCATCATCTGTTAGGCTTTTGTTGTTCTATTTTTAACCTAAAATTAAAAAGGTCGGTTTTACTTTTAATTTAACAATCAAGTTTTTCTAAACATTTTATAAGTGTAGAGTTACAAGTGATTAAACGGTAAGTGGCTTGACAAATCTTAGGCAAAATAAAACAAACAGAGTTATTGAAAAACAGCACAAGAAAGCTGATACGATTCTGCTTTAGAATTTTAGGTTAGAAGTTAGAATTTTAAGACCTGACATTTGACGTTTCCACGTACGGACGGGAAGATGTACTTCAACTATGCATTGCAAGGCTGCATAAAGACTCGTAAACGTGTAAATTCGCGCGTTTACGTCTACATTAACGGTGATCACTTCAAGTGTCTATAATTTTAATAATAATACGTACACGAAAATGAGGGGATATATAACAAATGCTAACGAAGATTAACAGGGAACCATTCACAACCAAAAGTGGGGTCGCAGACCCGAAATAGTCAAAAATGTTGTTGTAAGGAGGTAAAGTGTTACTATTAAAATCGCAGACATAATTTTTAACAAAAAGTAAAAAAGGATCGGTAATATTTGAGAAATACGTCACCATTCTTTCCTAGACATGTCTGGTGCGAACGGGTAAATAATGGGAGACATACCATCATAAACTAAGTTTATCTACCAACAAATAGAAGCAAACTTTTTCGATTGGTTACGAAAATTGACTTTAACTTTATTTATATTATTCTTATTCTTTAATTTTTGCTAAATAATGGTGCATTTTATCGCGAACTACTTCATGTTCAGAATTCTGCATTTCCAATTTTTTAACAACATTGTGTGCCTAAAAATAAAATTGCGTAAAGTGTATGGATGCGGCCGTGTTTTCACAACAACGTATTGTGTAACGTCAGTTTGCTGAATTTGATCGCAGGTGTATTGGGCTTTGTATGTAATAAACTCTATTGTTCATATCTTTTATTTTCTTTATTTATTGCTTGAGTAACTAGACTTTATTTAAACATTGCCAAACCTAAAATTAATGTAAAAATGTTACACTTGTAAGACTTACATAGGTTTTATCACTATAATGTTAAACACTTTATTATGGTTTTGGGTTTTATGTTACGTTGAACTTATACAATAATTAATTAACCAGAAAATGTTGACAAAAATAATTTACTCACTACCAGTCTTGTCTGTTTAGTTCATTATAGTTAAGGATCTTGCTGCAACCCAACGTAGGAGTGTATTTATTTTAAGACTCTAAACTTTTACATCCACTGACGCTGCTTAACTAAAACCAGGAGAATCTTTTAAACATAACAAAGATTTACAACTCTACACATTCAATTCCTTCTATATTGGCATTGTTGAAGTTAATATTCTTAGAAGAATAATCGATGTTGTTCTTTTTAAATGTTACCAATATTTCTCCCAAATCACGACACTGCCACTTATTTTGAGCTATGTCGATTTTTTTCAAATATTTTAAACTTAAGACTGAATTAAGTTGCCCGAAGGTCTTTAAATTATTAAACTCCACATTTAAATAGGACAAAGAATGTAAAGGTAAAAATGACTCAAACAGCAAATTGGTAATTCTATTTTGAGCAAGATCAAGAGTCGTCAATTTATGCAGATTTGAAAACGTGCCTATTTTAAGCTGTGTCAAGTTATTTCCTTTTAAAATTAGAGTTCTTAAATTGGGAGTATGCTGAAACACGCCCAATTTAAAATCACCAAGACCGTTATTGCTTAAATTTAAAATTTTTAGATTTTCTAAACCATTAAAAGAACCCTGTTCTAAAAATTTTAGACGATTATAACTTACGTCTAAGTGTTCAAGACTCGCTAATCCAGAAAATGTTAAGTCTTCAAAGGCAGTTAAATCGTTATTATTTAAATGTAGATTCAATAATTTGTTTAACCCGTTAAACCCATTTGGAGCTATAGTTTCTAGACCTTGATAGGAAATATTTAGATTCGTTAAATTGCTTAAATCTTGAAACGTCAAACTGTTTAAATGTGCTTTATTTTTAAAAATATTTTCCAAACCTAAATCTTTATCAAGTCCAAATAGACCGTCAAGTGCACCATCTTCTAAAACGCTAATTTCGGTGTTTTTAAATTGAAGCGATTCTAAATTATAAAGACCCTGAAAAGCTCTTTTTTCTAAAGTTTCTATTTTTGAGTTCCAAAACGTTAAACTGTTTAAATTTTTTAATCCAACAAATGACTTCAACTTTAAATTACCGTAAAAACTGAGATGAAGTTCGTGTAATGTACACAATTTACATAGTTTTGAAAAGTCTATAAAAGTAATATTGTTGTATCTAATATCTAATTTATCAAAATTATGAGTACCAAAAAATATATTTGAATCAAACGTGGTTAAGCCTGTTTCGAATAATTTAATCGAATGAAGGTTTTTTAGTTCATAGAATGCCCCTTCTTCAATTTTTAGTTGAGCGTGGTTTTTATATAATACTAAATATTCCAAATCACTTAAATTGTGAAATGCTTTGTGTTGTATAAGTTCTATCTTGTTATAACTAAGTTCCAAAATATGTAAATGCGGCATGGAACTAAACATTTTTTCAGGTATGATGGTCAGTTTGTTATTTTTTAAATACACAGAGACAAGATTTATCATTGGTTTAAAAATTTCCGCAGGAAGACTTTTTAAAAAGTTACTTTGTAAATTTATTTCATTTAAAACATTCAACCCGTTAAAGGCCCCTTCTTCAATCAGTGATATGTTACTATTACTCAACCTTAGTCTTTTTAAATGTTGTCCACAATTTATAAAACTGTCTTTTTTTAATGTTAGGTTGTTGAACGACAAATCTAGATCATTAACATTTAATTTATTAAAACTACGAGAGTTTAATTCTGTAATTTTATTACGATTAAGCAATATTTTTTTTGCATGCAAACCTGAAAATAAATTTTCAACATTCTTAATTTTACAATCAGATAAATCTAAATGATACTCTATTTTAGTTCCGGAGAAAACAGGGTCGGTAATAAGTTGTAGATCATTATAACTGAAATTTAATGACCTAAATTGTTTATTTTCAAATTTAAATCTTGGTATGTACGTTATGGATGAATTTGAATTATCGAATTTGTTCCGAATAAAATTAAAAATTGTTAAGTTGGTGGTAAGATTAAGTACATCTTTAGTATCTTCTACACATCTAGTAACATTTTTTATTGGTAGATATGTTGAAAAGTCATTTAATTCTAATAATTTTATGGATTGTTCAGATTTAGATTCACAATTTTTATTGTATTGTAATTTAATATAATGTGGTAAAGGATTGTGTAACATGGTAATATGCAATTTTTTAGAATATAAAACAATTATTCTAGCATTAACACCAATTGTTTTTATGTGATTATTATTTAAATTTAAATATTTTGTTATTGGAAAGTACGAAATACTAGAAATTAACTCTATCCCTTGAAGTTTATTGAAGGATAAATCCAAATATTCCAATTCAAATTTAAATAGTCCAAAGTTTATTTGAGATATCTCGTTGTGTCCAAGATTAAGATCTTTAACGGATTCTGGCAAATATGAAATAAACACCGGATCCTCTATTTCGTTAAAACTTAAATCCAGGTTTCTTAAATTGCGGAAATTCGCAACGAACTCTTCAGTAACAGTTTTAACACGACTAAAACTGATCTTTACACTAAAACCTTCGTCCTGATCTCCATAGGATTCGTAAATGGGGTTGTATATATCTTCAACTATTGAGAAATTTGAGTGTACTATATTCAACTGCGTCAATTTATCGGATTGTTGGTAACCATCAAATAATTTCGTGATATCATACCGAAAATCTTCTACAGAAGTGTTTTCGCATTCTATGTGAAAATAATAATCATTGTCCTTGTTCGTATGAAACTGGCATGCAGCTAATATGCACCTGCACAATGATAAAAGGATGATAAATTTCTGGAGCCCCATAGCCTAAAATTAAATATACAGGGTGCTACAAAAACTTGTGCATACATGGGTATCTCGGAAATAGTCAGAGATATGAGTAAGATGGTTAAGGTGAGGAAAAGTTTCGTATCTTTGGGCTTGAAAAAATTGCAAATATTACGAAATTTTCTTTTTTTTTTGCCTTAATTTTTGACTTAAGAAAATACAAAAAACACTCTTTTCTGTAACCGTTTTTTTTTTAATTCTATAAGATTACAGTATTTATTCCCAAATTCGACGTTTCGTCCTTTAGATACCACCGTCAAGTCAATTATTTTACATAGTTACCTGAAATTTTAAATGCCGTTTTAGGGTGTATAAAGAGATGTATAATAATGGAAAAAGAGTGTATGATAAATTATTAGTTAAGTCACGTGCGAAAAAATATGGAAACAGAGTAAAGACTCTGATAATAAGACAGTGTATGTGGACAATCTATAAATAAATAAATAAATAAATAAATGGGAAAGAAAGAAATGTAGTAGAATTAGGTTTAGAGGGAAGCCTCGATATTATCGCCAGGGAGTATAATCAAAATTAATTGTCGGTTATTCCCGATCTTCTTAATAGTTCAATTAATGTACCTTTTAATTGCGACATAATAAGAAACAAAAAATTCCGTGTTTTTAACTCCAGTAACACCGGAAGAAATTATTATGTTAGTTATGTTAGAAGATAAATAACAAACATAGTTCTGGTATTGTTGAGATTCCAGCTAGCATTGTAAAAGTGTCCGTTTCTGAATTGAAAAATGTACTTTCCTATTTAGTAAATAATTCATTTTAATTTGTCATTTGTGCAGTTAATTTTAAAATAGCACTTATTAAACCATTGTATAAAAAAGAGACCCTGAAAAGTTAGACAATTATAGGCCTATCGGCTTATTATCAAGATTTTAAAAACTATTTGATTTAACCCTGAGCAAAACATTAGTCAGTTTTATGAAAGATCGTAATTTATTTAATACATGTCATGTCAACATGGTTTCACGGAAGGCAGATCAACGCAAACTGCTATTTTTCAATTTTATCGGGCCATTATACCTTGAAAAGAGCGAATTTGGCACTTGGAATGTTTCTTGATCTAGCTAAAGCCTATTATCGAATTAGGGGAAATGTAATAAAATGGCTTATCTCATATATTACCTAACGATCGAAGACAAACCCTTACTATTACCTTTACCTTACTAAGGGAGATAAAACTTGTAAGTCGGAAATATTAAATACTGATGTAGGCTCTTTGTGTCCCCTTCTTTATATAATATTTATCAACGACTTAGCTCTCATAACGGAAGATGCAAACCAGAAGATTGGTAAATATGCGGATTACACTAATTTAATTATCGAAAATAAATCGTTAAATGACCTTTTAAGAAAATTAAAACTTTTTATTAGCCTATAGTATCAGATTGGTTTTCAAAAAATAGATTCATTCTAAACAAAGAAAAAACCAATACAATTTGATTTAAAACTAAACAGTCAACAGTTTAATTACCACCAGGTTTAATAGTTAATATTTTCAAAGGATGTAAAATTTTTAGGAATCAATATCAATGAATGCTTTGACTGGTCGGCTCATTTAAACAATTTTAAAAAGACTAAACTCCGTCTGTTATGAAATTAGGGTCGTTGGTAAGTATATGATTGAGGGAACAGTTAGGATAATGTATCATGCTAATTTTGAATCGCTACTAAAATATGGAATTATATTTTGGGGAAGACACAAAGAAAAAAAAAACATAACACCATTTTGTTGGCTCTCTTTTGTATTATGTCAATAACCAAATTAAAACTGGAACCCGGCGTGAAAGTAGAGATTTAACTAAATAGGAAACTTACCTAAAAGTTGTCAAGCGTTCCAATTAAACCTACAACTTGATCTGAAACAGGATTTCTTTAAATATAACAGCGGCTAATTAAAAAAATAAAAATAAAATGCTTATCTTTTGTGCCAGCATTCTATATTATCGAAACATGTAAAATATAGGATGTATAAATTAACATATTATTTAACTAGAGCAAGGGGGGCAGGGGTGGTGGTACCCCAATTATTAATGGAGTTGGCAAGTTGGCTGTTTCACATAACGAGTTGGATATTTAAACTTAAAAAAAATTGAAAAACCTCGAATTTTCAAAATATTTTTTTTCACTTCTTAAACTTAAACAAATATTCTTTCTTAAAATAAATGGGGTTTTTAAAGAATCAGGCAATTTTAAAATAATTATACCCTGTATACCTAATGGTTCCGAAACAGTTGAAGAGAGGTACTTATAGTATATTGTACATGAAATATGTCTAACATTTTCTGAAGAATCAAAAAATGGAATAACATACAGGGTGTTGCATTTAAAATAAGAAAGTTGGTATTAGCCACTGTTACATGACACACCCTGTACAAAAAGTTTTTATTGAAAAAAAAGCTCAACTAGAAATACCTATCGAAGTGTCCGAGCGTTTTTTCGGACACGCCCCCATGTATTTATTATCGAATTTATTCCATTTCGCTGATACACACTGTATACAGTGTGTACATAAAGTAAGGAACAAATTCATTATTTAATAATCTAAAAACATTTCGTGAAAATGCTCGGACACGTATGTAATAATTTTTGATTGCGCATATTTTGACATATACACATACTATACAGGGTAGCTCATGTAGTAGATATGACATTATCGACGATTTTTTTAAATAAAAACCCCTATATTTTAGTTCAGATTTGTAATCTCCAAGAATAGCTGATTTCAAAAACATAACATACTTAGGGTCTAAAGTTGATAGTTTCGTAGCTACAGGGTGGAACAAATAATTTTATTTAAGATACATTTTTTTTAAGGTAGGCTTATTTGCTGTTATGTAACTATGGTTATTTAGATAATGATGATATTATGCTGTCATTACAGTGGATTTTGCTATTAAGATTAGTAGAAGTAAAAAATTAATTTTAATACTTGTTAATATGCGTTTATCTAACACACAAAGAATAAAAATTCTAATGATGATTGGATATGGTGATAGGATTCGTACTCAGCAAGAAGTGTGAATTTTGTTCAACGCTAAGTACCCAGAAAGACCAATCACTAGATCAACTGTAAGTAAACTTGAAACAAAATTTCGAGAAACGGGTTCTGTGGAAGATATTCCCAGGAACGGCCGTCCAACTATTCCGGATGATAAAAAATTAAATATTTTATTGGCTATAGAAGAAAATCCCCATAACAGCGTCCGCCAGATTGGCATGGATCATGAGGCAGCTGCTATGACCGTACATAACCTATTAACAGTAGAAAAATGGCATCCGTTTAAAATCCGACTGGTTCATGAGTTGAATGAAGATGACCCAGATCGTAGGATGGAGTTTTGTCAAATTTTAATGGAAAGATGTAACATAGATCCTTTGTTTGTTAAAAATATCCTATTTTCGGATGAATCCACTTTTAAATTAAATGGTGAAGTAAACCGGCAAAACTGTAGATATTGGGCAAAAGAAAATCCCAGGTGGATGCGTGAGCATCATACTCAATATCCCCAAAAAATTAATGTTTGGGCGGGTATAGTGAAGAACAAAATTATTGGGCCATATTTCTTTGACAATAATGTAAACGGGCTAAATTACCTTCAGTTTCTTCAAGAATTTCTTATCCCTACGCTAGTTAACTTATACCCGAGTAGAAATATTCCTGGAATTCTAGATGAAAATTTATGGTACCAACAAGACGGCGCACCTCCACATTATGCAGCAGTAGTGCGCCATTATGTCGATCAAGTTTTTCCGAACAGGTGGATTGGAAGACGTGGGTCTATTGAATGGCCGCCTAGGTCTCCAGACCTTACACCACTGGACTTCTTCTTGTGGGGTCACCTGAAAAATGTCGTTTATAAAATAAGACCTGCCAATATTGAAGATTTAAAAAATCGAATCACAACAGAATGCAGGAATATTTCAGAAGAAACCATAATAAAAGTCCAACAAGAGTTTATTGATCGCTTGGGGTACTGCCAGGCACAAGAAGGAGGACAATTTCAACATACATAAAATTAATTTTAAGTTCCTCATTTTGCCGCAAGGGGGCACAATTGAATTTTTTTTTTATTCTAAATTTCTCCGAAAATTCCCTTATTAAGGTATAACTCTGATTACATCATCGAAAAGCTTAGACAATTCTGCATCATTTTGGTTTAAGGCTCATTGGCGTACCGACCTTGATAAGAGTGGGGAAAGAAATGTGTAAACATTAAAATCGCTGTAACTTCTAAACGACTTATCCGATTTTACTAAATTTAAGCTTGTTTGGAAGGGAAAGGTAAGTATCTTCAATCGCCGGATCCAACAGTGCACGATAGTGGTTAATAAAATTGCTAGAGGGCGCAATTTGTAATAATAATTACACTTACATTAAAAATAATGATATAGTCTTAACTCAATAGACCATTTTTATATTAACCACATTTATACATTTAGCGACATTAAAATGTCGTTTGGATTAGACAACTGCTGAATCTTGAATTTCGTACAAGGAAAAACTGAAGAAAATCATAGACTGCTTAAAGGCATTAGATGTGGATAAAACATATGAATCTTAGGCATCTTACAAAATTGGAAACAATAGAAAAAATTTTAAACAGTACAGGTTAACATAATTTTCTTGTCTGTAGTTTAAAAAATACCAGCAATAACAACAAAAAGCTGTGAACCTGTAACAAACTATTTTTTGCTCTGGTTATGACATCAGTGACATTGAAGGAAGTTCTTTACTCACAGTCAAAGTTGTCTGGTTAGTTAAGTCAAAAATTAATAAGCTAACCAGACAATAATGATTGTGAGAAAATCATTTCTGTCAAAGCTATTTTCATATTCGTAGAGTCAAAGTTACATAGTGGTATCGTTAGTTAATTGTTGATTAAAATCTTTCTGCAAATAATGAAGTATTATCTGTGTTTTTCTTTATTTTTTTCTGGGCAATCCTGTAAAAATCAAATTACTTTTCCGAAAAAAATTATTTTTAACAACCAGAATAACATTTTTTTATCACTTGTTTAATTTACGAATATAAGTAATAATATGTGACAAAATTTTCTTATTATGAATTATTTTTTATTATTTGAAGCCGTTATCTTAAATTTGGATATAATTAACATGATGCTGCATAATAATAACACTAGTCACATTCCTAGTATGTCTTGGTGGAATTTTTTCCCCTGTTCGTTACTAACCACATTTAAATTTTCTGGGAAAAAACTTAAACGGAACTACGAGAAGTGTATTTTAAGAGACATACGACAGCCCATT
This sequence comes from Polydrusus pterygomalis, assembly GCA_963969555.1. NCBI lineage: Eukaryota > Metazoa > Arthropoda > Insecta > Coleoptera > Curculionidae > Polydrusus > Polydrusus pterygomalis. The sequence continues at coordinate 19,494,576 of OZ018383.1, forward strand.
TTGCAGTAGCTTTCAAGTAGTTCTTCTACAAGTTTCTCGCAGTTTTCTGCTTTTTTGTTTTCTAAAAACTCCGAACCAATTGTTTTAAAAGAACTCCACGCAGCTAATTCAACATCACTAAATTTTGATCAAACTTTTGATCCCTTAGTATTTCTTTCATTTGTGGTCCAATAACAATTCACAGTAGAAAATCACGACGATTCCGGTTAACAAACAAAGACAGCAACAACAATGATTTGCTATTAATTATTTAAAGGCCGAACCTTCTAAAAATCTAAATACTCTTTTTAATGTCATCATTACAAAGATTACTATGAGGAAGTTTAAACAGAAAATAATGAAGGCTTGACCGTAGGTCACTAAATTTCAAGTTGGTTCCAGTTAAAATGGCTTCAAGATAAAATTAGCTATTAATTACTATTAAAAAAAGAGTGACCAAAGCATAATGGTACCATTAATAACGGTAATAAAATCAATACACTTTTGCTTTCTTAGGGACGTAAAATATTGGTCAGGTGCAGTAACACAAACCTTTTTAAATTTAATATATGTTAGTTTCTCTTGCTAGGTGTATTATTATTATGGGGTACTTGAGAACATTTATTAAGCAGCAATAATGCGCCACCTTATAAAGTTAATAATAATCTGCAGTGCTAGGTAAAGAAATTTGGAAGGGGCAAAAGGCAATATTTTATTTAACAGTATACAAGTAAAGTGGCCAGTATAGTCAAAAAATGGGGTTTTAGGGAGGTAAAGTGTTGCTCGTACATTTGCAGACGTAATTTATAACACACGGTAAAAAAGCATCACTTATTATTGTTGCAGGCATAATAGATAATATTTGAGAAATACGTCACCATTCTATCGTTAACTTGGTGCAAACGGGTTAAATTATTGGAGACAGACCATCATAAACTAAGTTTAACTACCAAGAAATAGGAGCAAACTTTTTCGATTGGTTACGAAAATTGAATTTAACATTATTGGTATTATACTTATTCTTTGAGTTTTGCTATTTAATGGTGCATTTTATGCTTTAGATCAGAACTACGGATGGTAGATATAAACACAGATGTAGCCATCAAGATAATAAACAGAACAATCAGAATACATCAGACAGGACGCGGCCAAGGATTTGTGTGGGTTGAAACAGAATCGCTGATCACTGGCCGACAAAAAAAATTTTTTTTGTTGTAACACAAAGCTAAATAGCATCTTGTAGTAGAATGGACCTATCCAAATACGAAAATGAGAAAAAAAAAGTTGTAACACGTAACGTTTTCTTGTTACATTTATAGAACCACATTTAATGTTACAATATTTAATATCTATTGAAAAAATAATTTAAGAATTTTCTAACTGTGTATATCGACTATATTTAAATTTTTACACCTACTAAACATACCTTACATCTAGAAAAAATACAAACATTACAAATATTAACTGAATACACTAATTAAATTTTATTTTTTCTTTTTATCAGGGGTCATATCTTCTCTTTTCAAAAACCAACAGGAATCACCCATCATGGCTGGATCCCATCATCCTTGATAGCGAATTTCCATTGTCCTGATATCCTGGTGGAACCTTTTACCCTGCTTGTCACTGACAGCTCCCAAATTTTCAGGAAAAAATTACAGATGGGAATGGAGGAAGTGAATTTTTAATGACATTCGGGCAAAAATGCATTCTTATCACAGTTGATGTACAAAATGCATTCAACTTGGCACCATGGGAAGGAATTCTGAACGAAATAAGAAGAAGAGGAATGGCCCCATACATTTATAACATAGTTGCCAGCTACCTAGAAGATAGAACCTTATTAGTTGGAAATAACGAGAGAATGAGACTATCAAGCGGTGTCCCACAGGGATCAGTACTGGGACCAATATTGTAAAATCTATATTATGATGAAGTTTTGAGACTGCAAGTCCCTAGGGGCGTCAAGCTCATTGCATATGCAGACGACCTTGGAATACTGGCTGTCACAAAACACGCCAACCAGATGGAGACAACAGCTAACAGGATAATAAAAAAAGTAACTGAGTGGATTGAAAATAAAAACCTTAAAATTACTCCACAAAAAACAGAAGCAGTGATACTCGCAGGAGAAAAAAGAACAAAAAAGGCTACATTTACGTTGTACAGAGGAACAACATAACCACACAGGAATCTATAAAATACTTGGGAATCCACCTGGACAGAAACATGACTATGGGCACACACATTAGAAGAACGGTAGAGAAAGCGAGTAAGGCACTAGGAAAGATGATCAGGTTAATGCCAAAAATAGGAGGCCCGAAAGAGAATAGCAGGCGAGTTATATGCTCAGTGGTACACTCAATCGTGCTGTATGGAACCACCATTTGGAAAAAAGCCATGAGGAAAGAAGTGTACAAGAACATGCTATTTAAAGTACAAAGGAAAGCAGCGATTAGCATAACTAGCGCATACCGCACAACCTCCACGAAGGCAATGCTGGTGATAGCCAGAACGCCACCAATAGATCTTCACGGTGATGAGAGAGAAGTAGTAAGACAAGGAGTGGAGCGAGGAGCAGCAAAACAACTTACGCTAGAAAAATGGCAGGAAAGATGGGAGACTGATGAAGGAGTAGCGGCATGGACTAAAAAATTAATACCAGTGCTAGAACCATGGATGAACAAAAAACATGGAGAAGTGGATTTCTACCTGACCCAATTTCTCACGGGGCACGGAACCTTTCAGGCCTACTTGCACAGATTCAAGCTGCGCGATAGGAGCGAGTGTCTATATTGCGTAGAGGTTGATACAGCGGAGCACACATTCTTCGAATGTGTGAGATGGGATGAGGAAAGAAGAGTGCTTGAAGACAAAATCGGTAGAATAACACCTGAGAACATCATCAATAAAATGATGCAAAGTAAAGAAAGCTGGGACGCGATAAAAGGAACCGCCATGATAATTCTGTCAACAAAAAGAAAATAAATGGAGTCACAGAACTAAAAAATAGGAATAGAAAGGGAATAAGAAGATGATGTAACAACACTTAGTACACCCCCCTCGAAGTAATACCGGAAGGCAGTTCCAAGGGGGAAAGCAGCAGTGTCCAGGGGAGAAAGTTTTTTAGTCGGTAGAAATCCGACATACCCCGGCCACATAAGAACCCTCGGCCGGAAGTCTTTTCGAAGATTTTTTTTACCTCCTTCTAAGGAAAAAAAAAGATCAGAACTACGAGCTTTTATGTTAAATTCTGCATTTTAAATATTTTACAACATTGAATATGCATGGATAGTCTGCCTAAAAATAAAGTTGCGTATAGCGTATGGATGACCGCGTTTTCACAACAACGTATTTTGTAACGTCAGTTTGCTCAATTTGATCGCAGGTACATTGGGCTTTTTATGTATTAAACTCTATTCTTCATATCTTTTATTTTCTTTATTATTTGTTTATTTATAAATTTAATAAAAAACCGAATTTACTTGATTAGGTGTATAGATTTTATTAAAATACTATTTAACCTTAAACCAATCTAAAAATATTACAGTTGTAAGACTAACATAGGTTTGATCATGTTACAATTTGAAACTCTTTATTGTAGCTTTGGGTTTTTTGTTAGGTTGGACTTAAACCATAATTAACTAACCAGAAAATGTTGACAAAAATAATTTACTCCCAACCAATCTTGTCTGGTTAGTTAATTATAGTTAAGGGTCTTGCTGCAACCTAATATAAAGGTGTCTTTACTGTGACACTCTAAACATTTACGCCCATTAACAATCCTTAACTAAAACCAGATGAATCGTTTAAATATAACAAAGATTTACACATCTACACATTCAATACCTTCTATATTGGCATTGTTGAAGTTAATATTCTTAGAAGAATAGTCGATGTTGTTCTTTTTAAATGTTACCAATATTTCTCCCAAATCACGACATTGCCACTTATTTTGAGCTATGTCGATTTTTTTCAAATATTTTAAACTTAAGACTGAATTAAGTTGCTCGAAGGTCTTTAAATCATTAAACTCTATATTTAAATGGGACAAAAAATGTAAAGGTAAAAATGACTCAAACAGCAAATTGGTAATTCTGTTTTGAGCAAGATCAAGAGTCGTCAATTTATGCAGATTTGAAAACGTGCCTATTTTAAGCTGTGTCAAGTTATTTCCTTTTAAAATTAGAGTTTTTAAATTGGGAGTATGCTGAAACACGCCCAATTTAAAATCACCAAGACCGTTATTGCTTAAATTTAAACTTTTTAGGTTTTCTAAACCATTAAACGAATCCTGTTCTAAAAATTTTAGACGATTATAACTTGCGTCTAAGTTTTCTAGACTCCCTAATCCAGAAAACGTTAAGTCTTCAAAGGCAGTTAAATAGTTATTATTTAAATGTAGATTCAATAATTTTTTTAACCCGTTAAACCCATTCGGAGCTATAGTTTCTAGGCCTTGATAAGAAATATTTAGATTGGTTAAATTGCTTAAATCTTGAAACGTAAAGCTGTTTAAATGTGCTTTATTTTTTAAAATATTTTCTAAACCTAAATCTTTATCAAGTCCAAATAGCCCGTCAAGAGCACCATCTTCTATAACACTAATTTCGGTGTTTTTAAATTGAAGCGATTTTAAATTATTAAGACCCTGAAAAGATCTTTTTTCTAAAGTTTCTATTTTTGAGTTCCAAAACGTTAAACTGTTTAAATTTTTCAATCCAACAAATGACTTCAACTTTAAATCACCGTAAAAACTGAGATGAAGTTCTTGTAATGTACACACTTTACATAGTTTTGAAAAATCTATAAAAGTAATATTGTTGTTGCTAATATCCAACATTACAAAATTATGAGTACCAAAAAATATATTTGAATTAAATGTGGTTAGGCCTGTATAGCGTAAATTAACCCTACTAAGGACTTCTAGTTCATAAAATGCCCCTTCTTCAATTTTTAGTGGCGCGTCGTTATTATATAGTTCAATATTTTTCAAATTACTCAAATTGAAAAATGCCTGATGTTGTATGAGTTCTATATTGTTTTTACTAAGTTCCACAAACAATAAATTCGGGTTGGAACTAAAGATTTTTTTAGGTATGATGGTCAGTTGGTTATTATATAAATATACGTAGGCAAGATTTATCACTGATTTAAAAATTTCCACAGGAAGAATTTTCAAAAAGTTATGTTCTAAATTTATTTCTTTTAAAACATTCAACCCGTTAAAGGCCCCTTCTTCAATCAGTGATATATTACTAGTTTGCAACGTTAGTCTTTCTAAATGTTGTCCACAATTTATAAAACTGTCATTTTTTAATGTTAGATTGTTGAACGACAAATCGAGGTTAGTAACATTTAATTTATTAAAACTACGGGAGTTTAATTCTGTAATTTGATTACCCCGAAGATATATTGTATATGCACGCAAACCTGAAAATAAATTTTCAACATTCTTAATTTTACAATAAGATAAATCTAAAATAGAGTTTATTTTAGTCCCGGAAAAAATAGAGTCGTTAGTAAGTTGTAGATCATTGTATCTCAAATTTATCGACCCAATTTGTTTATTTTCAAATATACCCCTTGGTATGTACGTTATGGATGAATTTGAAATATCCCAGTTATTCGGCATAAAATTAAAAATTGTTAAGCTGGTAGCAATATTTAATTTACCCTTAGTATCATCTACACATCTAGTAACATTTTCTAGTGGTAAATAAGTTGAAATGTCTTTTAAATCTAATAATTTTATAGAATGTCCAGGTTTTGATTCACAATTTTTATTGTATTGTAATTTAATATATTGTAAAGGATTGTGTAACATACTAACACTAAACTCTTTAGAATATAAAACATTTATTGTAGCATCAACACCAATTGTTTTAATATGATTATTATTTAAATTTAAATCATTCGTTACAGGAAACTCCGAAATACTAGAAATAAACTCTAGCTCTTGAAGCTTATTAAAGGATAAATCCAAATTATACAATGTATATTTAAACAATCCAAAATTTATTTGTGATATTTCGTTGTTTCTAAGATTAAGATCTTCAACGGATTCTGGCAAATATGAAATAAACACCGTATCCTCTATTTCGTTAAAACTTAAATCCAGGTTTCTTAAATTGCGGAAATTCGCAACGAACTCTTCAGTAACAGTTTTAACACGACTAAAACTAATCTTTACACTAAAACGTTTGTACGAAACTCCACGAGGTTCGTAAATGGGGTTGTATATATCTTCAACTATTGAAAAATTTGAGTTTTCTACATTCAACTGCACCAAGGGATCGAATTTTTGGTCACCATAATATAATTTCGTGACATCATACTGTAAATCTTCCGAAGAAGTGTTTTTGCAGTCTATTTGAAAACAATCATAATTGTTCGTATATGTGTGAAACTGGCATGCAGCTAATATGCAACTGCACCAGGATATGGAGATGATAAATTTCTGGAGCCACATAACCTAAAATTAAATATATAGAGTATTACAAATTTGTGTACGTACATGGAGATCTCGAAAACGGTCAGCGATACGAAAATGGTTAAATAGAAAGTTAGGTATTTTAGGGATTAATAATTTAGCAAAAAAAATGGTTACAACTCTTAATATTTGGTTTCTAATATTTTGACTGTAAAATAAAAAAAACACTTTTTTCTATAAAAGTTTATTATTATATATCCAAATTCAACGTTTCGTTCTTTAAATAGCACCGTCAAGTCATTTTTTTTAAACGGACCTAGAATTCTAAATACGGTTTTGGGGTCTAAGCTGTAGAAATTTAAAACAATTTAAAAGTTTTTAAATTTTAATGTTTCGTCAAGAAACAATACATCATCAGTATTTTAAAGTATTGATCATTACAGCCCTGGCAATCAATTATCTTTAGGACTAAATATCGTGCACAAGTACACAGACCTATGTGTTTAAGCCGAAAATGTTTTTTTTTTAAACGCTGTGATAGATAGGTAGTACCTAGTTACTATTATCAGCTCAAAATTTCTGTTTCGTTTTCACACTACCCAAGCAGGAATATTACGACGGACCGATCATGCCCATGCGACCCGGCGTCGGCACCCAACGTAGTTACGACCTTATTACGACTCCTAGTTGCACCAATATGGTCAATCATTTTTAAGTCGTTACAACGTCGGCAATCGAATTGACATCGCCTTTGAAATATCACAGAACACCGTTATTCTAAAGTGAAAATGACAGAGAAAGTCGACATGAATAAACCAATTAGTTATAATATCTTTACTTATAAAAATATGGCAGAAAAATAATATCAACTTGTACAGGGTGTCCAGTTTTCGACACTTTTGACGGGTATCTCAGTTATTAGTACAGATAGAATGATGCGGTTTTCGCAAACCTGTGTCACTTTTTTATGAAACAAACGATGCCCTTAACGGATTTATCATGGCCATCTTGGTTTTTGAGAAACAGGGCGAAATTAAAAACGGTGCATTTTCAGACACCCCTTCTATTTTAGTTATCTTATACCTTATCGAAAATGTAAGAACGTGGTGTTATACAGTTTTTTACGTAGAATCCAGTGGCGTAGTTAATATTTTTCCAGGTGTCCCCATTTTTGAGAAATATACCAAAGTTATGTTTTTTTAAATGGAACACCCTGTATATTTTTTCATATTTGCATTCTGCTTACTGAGAGCTTTCCAAAAATATATAATAGTTGGCACTTTGTTTTAACAGGAAGGTTAAAATTCATATTTTTTAAATAACAAGCTTTAAGTTGACAGTAGGCCGTGTATTTTACTTAAATAAAAATAAATTGACGATACACTACACCATCAATTGGTTTGGCAATTGATAGTTTAATTTCAAACTTTTAGGTTTTTTAATACTTACAATACTAAAAAGTAATTTTCTCTTATTGTTGCGTAGGTATATTATCGGAATAAACAAAAACATCTAGTAGGCCTTGACTTATCCAGGCTATAAAACAAAATTTTCATAATGGCGTTTAGCTTTTGTCAGAATTGTATTTAGGTATTTAAGGTTGAAAAGTTACTGTAATTGTATAAACATACCAGCATATCGTATTTTTTATAATTTTCATACTTTTGGGCCATCGTTGAAATTGAACAATATCATACATAAATTATGAGTAACTTTTTGACCTTAAATACCTACCTAAATACAATTCTGACAAGAGCTAAACGCCATTATGAAAATTTTGTTTTATAGCCTGGATAAGTCAAGGCCTACTAGATGTTTTTGTCTATTCCGATAATATACCTACGTAACAATAAGAGGAAATGACTTTTTACTATTGAAAGTATTAAAAAACTTAAAAGTTTGAAATTAAACTATAAAGTAATATTGATGGTGTAGTGTATCGTCAATTTATTTTTATTTAAGTAAAATACACGGCCTACTGTCAACTTAAAGCTTGTTATTTAAAAAATATGAATTTGAACCTTCCTGTTAAAACAAAGTGCCAACTATTATATATTTTTGGAAAGCTCTCAGTAAGCAGAATGCAAATATGAAAAAATATACAGGGTATTCCATTTAAAAAAACATAACTTTGGTATATTTCTCAAAAATGGGGACACCTGGAAAAATATTAACTACGCCACTGGATTCTACGTAAAAAACTGTATAATACCACGTTTTTACATTTTCGATAAGGTATAAGATAACTAAAATACAAGGGGTGTCTGAAAATGCACCGTTTTTAATTTCGCCCTGTATCTCAAAAACCAAGATGGCCATGATAAATCCGTTAAGGGCATCGTTTTTTTCATAAAAAAGTGACACAGGTTTGCGAAAACCGCATCATTCTATCTGTAGTAATAACTGAGATACCCGTCAAAAGTGTCGAAAACTGGACACCCTGTACAATAAATCATGTCGGTATATTTTCATTTTAAGGATCTATATTTATATAATCAAATACATTTATTTGATCCACGATTATGGTAAAAAGGTAAAGGAATGCCACTTTTCCGATAAATACAGGTAACCTATATGAGAACAACAAGCGCGCCTAAAAAATTCGCAATTTTTCTCAAAAAACCAATTAGTGGAAAAACTTTTTTAGAAAAAATTAATAATTTGGTTTCAGGCTGTAAAGGAATGATCCCCCTGCTTTATTACAAAGTTTTAACAAGTTGGAAAGAGTTATTTGGCAGTAATATTAAAAACTAAATAGGAAATATTAACGTTTATTAACAAATTGTTGCCATAGATGCGAGGCGAAAATGGACAAAGTGGCGTAGTCCTCTATACAACTAAATTTTAAACTAATGACGACTTCTAGTGGTATTTTTATAACCAAATGGTTGTGCCATCGTACATCGGGAAAATTACGAATTCTCGCCTATGCGTTGACCTTGTCTATTTATGACCAGCCGACAATTTTCGTAATTAATGTTAGAAATTATATTTAATCCTTTTGGCTTTTAATCACAAATAAATAGCCGTATTTTTATGACCTGACTGGCACTACGCTATGGTTATACACGTACGTTCTTCAATTGACAATGAAAACAAAACCCTTGATTTATTTTACAAAATTTGTCACTTAAAGTTAACAAAACATGTCGTTGGTATCTCATGTCATGTAATAAATTGGAAAGTCGTTTTATTTTTGTAGCCCCGTAGAAGGAAAAACCAAAACGTCAGCAAAAAAATAAACAACAGTATTAAGAAGATCGAGCATTTTCTTGGCAAACATTTCATTCAAAATTAGTGCTACTTTAACAAAGATACAATTTCAGATAAATCGGTAACAATGGATTTTGCTGCAAAATGACTGAGAAGGGGGTTCCTGTCCCCCTCCCCCTTTGGCTGCACCCTTGACACAATACAATCAAATTGGTAAATATGTCTTTAAAATATTTTTTTTCTAAGAGAATAGAAAGGATATTTATTAGTTTTGTTCAACTAATATCAATTATACTAAAAATAAACCATACCTCTTGAAGCTTATTGAAAGATAAATCGAAAGAATCCAAATTATATTTAAACAGTCCAAAGTTTATTTGAGATATTACGCTGTTCCTAAGACTAAGTTCTTGAACAGATTATGGCAAAGAAAAAGTAAACGCCGGATCCTATATTTCGTTAAACTTAAATCCAGGTTTCTTAAATAGAGGAAACTCTTCAGTAACAATTTTAACACGACCAAAACTGATCTTTACACTAAAACCTTGGCATTCAGCTCAATAAGATTCGGAAATACATCTCCAACTATCAAAAAATTTGAGTTAACTATATTTAACTGCTTCAATTTACGGGATTGTTGGTAACCGCCTTTTTAAAAATGAATAAAAAAACAGAGTATAGTTTTGTTTGGTCTCTTTTTATCATTTCCATAAACAAATTGAAACTGGGACCCGGCGTGAAAGTATAGATTTAAAAAATAATGAAACTTACCTAAGAATTGTCAAACGTTCAAAAGCAAATTAAACCTTTTAAATTGATCTGCAGCGGGATTTATATAAATTTAGCCGCTAATTAAAAAAAATCCAAAATTGCTTATCTATTGCGGCATTTGTAAAACATGTAAAATACAGGATGTATAAATTAACATACTAAAATAAAGCTACTCTGCTTCTTCGAACAATAATACCCATAAATTACCAATTGTAATAAATCATTTATCATTTATCACAAAAAATTGTCAGTGCAATAGTAGCTAGCGCCTGGGGCGTCTCTAAGGGCTGTGGTTGTATGTCACAGTCATCAGACCCTTGCTGGCATTCGGATTTGTAGTGTGGTAGACAAAAGCACAACAGAGTACGAGTCTTACGACAGCTACCAAACTAAATAATTTACAGAGGCTGGCTTGCTTGTGTATCAAGGATGCAAGGAAGCACTGCCCCCGCATCAGTGGAGATCATACTAGGACCAACACCCTAGTTATACATATTATCAGAATGGAAGTCAATTGTAGCGCCTCTAAATTAAAAATAAATGGGGAATGAAAACAACACCCCCCAGAAAATAAGGCACACAATTGTCAGGGATCTAATCAACGCTCTCGAAGAAGCATACCGATCGCATCAAAGCGATCTCCAACATTGCAAAACAATTTAATATCAGCTGCGACTTTGATATATGGACAAAAGGAATATATTCGTCATTAGATTAAGGCTTAGTTTAGTACATTGAAGGATTGAAAAGGGCAAACGGTGTAGGCCCAGGTATATTTGGGGAAAAACCGAGAATAGACATAATTAACCATATTCTATTTATGGATGATAGATATTTCTGGGTTTTTCTTTATTTTTTTTCGGAGCAATCCTGTAAAAATCAAATTACTTTTCCGAAAAAGTTATTTTTAACAACCAAATAACATTTTTTTATCACTTGTTTAATTTGCGAATATAAGCAATAATAACATGCAAGGGTCATAATATTATGTTGAAAATTTCATAAATTTATTTTCAACCAATTAGAAGGCTCCTTTTTGTTTGCGTTGCTTATAGCGACGGGAGACTATCGCGATAGTCTATAGCCTATTACCCTAATAAAATTAATAAGTGATAATTTTTCTAACAAAATTAATTTAAGATTAACAGGGAACCAATCACAACCCGAGTGGGGTTCTCAGCCCCCAAATAGTCATAAAAATGGGGGTTTGGAGAGGTAAAGTGTTACTAATACAATCGCAAACGTAATTTGTAACCAAATATAAAAAACAAAGCCTATTAATATTTAAGAAATACGTCCCAATCCTGTCGCAGATATGTGTTGGTTCAAACAGGTTAAATTATGGAAGACATGCCATCATAAACTAAGTTTATCTACCAAGAAGTACTAGCAAACTTTTCGATTATTTACAAAAATTGAATTTAATAATATTTATACTATACTTATTCTTAGACGTTTGCTATTTAATGGTGCATTTCATTGCTCAGATCAGAACCACTTTATGACACGAGCCTTTATGTTCAAAATTCTGCATTTTAAATTTCTAACAACATTGGATATGCATGGATAGTCTGCCTAAAAATAAAATTGTGTATAGTGTATGGATGACCGTATTGTCACAACAATGTATTGTGTAACGTCAGTTTGATCTCAGGTATATTGGGCTTTTTATGTGATAAACTCTATTGTTCACATCTTTTATTTTCTTTATTGATTGGTTATTTATAAATAAAAAAAAAACGAATTTGCTTGAGTATATAGACTTTATTAAAATACTGTCTAACCTAAAACCAATCTAAAAATATTACAGTTGTAAGACTAACATATGTTTTATCATGGTACAATGTTAAACGCTTCGGGTTCTGAGTTACGTTGTACTTAAACAATAATTAACTAACCAGGAAATTTTACTGCAACCCAATGTAAATGGTTTCTTTACTTAAACACTCTAAACATTTACGCCGCATTGACATTGCTCAACTAAAACCAGGTGAATATTTTAAACATAACAAAGATTTACACATCTACACATTCAAAACCTTCTATATTGGCATTGTTGAAGTTAACATTCTTAAAAGAATAATCGATGTTGTTGTTTTTAAATGTTACCAATATTTTTCCCAAATCACGACACTGCCATTTGTTTTGAGCTATGTCGATTTTTTTCAAGTGTTTTAAACTTAAAACTGAATTAACTTGATTGAAGGTCTTTAAATTATTAAACTCCAAATTTAAATGGGACAAAGAAGGTAAAGGTAAAAACGACTCAAACAGCAAATTGGTGATTTTATTTTGAGCAAGATCAAGAGTCGTCAATTTATGCAGATTTGAAAAAGTGCCTATTTTATCCTATGTCAAGTTATTTCCTTTTAAAATAAGAGTTTTTAAATTGGAAGTATGCTAAAACACGCCCAATTTTAAATCACCAAGATAGTTATTGCTTAAATTTAAACTTTTTAGGTTTTCTAAACCTTTCAAGGAACTCTGTTCTAAAAATTTAAGACGATTATGACTAGCATCCAAGTTTTCGAGACTCTCCAATCCAGAAAATGTTAACTCTTCAAAGGCAGTTAGATGGTTGTTATTTAAACATAGATTTAATAATTTTTTTAACCCGTTAGTTAAGCCCATTCGGAGCAATAGTTTCTAGGCCTTGATAAGAAATATTTAGATTTGTTAAATTAGTTAAATCTTGAAACGTAAAGCTGTTTAAATGAGCTTTATTTTTAAAAATATTTTCTAAACCTAAATCTTTATCAAGTCCAAATAGCCCGTCAAGAGCACCATCTTCTAAAACCCGAATTTCGGTGTTTTTAAATTGAAGCGATTTTGAGTTATAAAGACCACGAAGAGCTCTTTTTGCTAAAGTTTCTATTTTTGAGTTCCAAAACGTTAAAGTGTTTAAATTTTTTAACCCAACAAATTACTTCAACTTTAAATCACCGTAAAAACTGAGATGAAGTTCGTTTAATGTACACAATTTACATAGTTTTCTAAAATCTATAAAAGTAATATTGTTGTCGCTAATATCTAACATTACAAAATTATGAGTACCAAAAAATATATTTAAATTAAACGTGGTCAAGCCTGTATCGCTTAAATTAACCCTACTAAGGACTTCCAGTTTATAAAATGCCCCTTCTTCAATTTTTAGTGGCGCGTGGTTATTATACATATAGTTCAATATTTTTCAAATGACTCAAATTGTAAAATGCCTGATGTTGTATGAGTTCTATATTGTTATAACTAAATTCCAGAAAGTGTAAACGCGGCATGGAAATAAACATTTTTTCAGGTATGATGGTCAGTTTGTTATTTTCTAAATTTACGGAGGCAAGATTTATCATTGGTTTAAAAATGTCCACAGGAAGAATTTTCAAATGGTTATTTTCTAAGTATATTCCACTTAAAACATTCTAACCGTTAAAGGCTCCTTCTTCAATAAGTGATATGCTACTATTACTAAAACATTCTAACCGTTAAAGGCTCCTTCTTCAATAAGTGATATGCTACTATTACTCAACACTAGTGAAAATAAATGTTGTCCACAATTTATAAAACTGTCATTTTTTAATGTTAGATTGTTGAACGACAAATAGAGGATATTAACATTTAATTTATTAAAACTACGGGAGTTTAGTTCTGTAATTTGATTACCCCGGAGGTAAATTGTATATGCACGCAAACCTGAAAATAAATTTTCAACATTCTTAATTTTACAATAAGATAAATCTAATTCATAGTTTATATGTCCCGGAAAAAATGGAGTCGTTAGTAAGTTGTAGATAATTGTAACTTAAATTTATCGACCCAATTTGTTTATTTTCAAGTATACCTCTTGGTATGTACGTTATGGATGAATTTGAGATATCGCAGTTGTGCCAAATAAAATCAAAAATTGTTAAGTTGGTAATAAGATTTAGTTCACCCTTAGTATGATCTACACATCTAGTAACATTTTCTAGTGGTAAATAAGTTGAAACGTCTTTTAAATCTAATAATTTTATGGAATGTCCAGATTTTGATCCACAATTTTTGTTGTATTGTAATTTAATATATGGTAAAGGATTGTGTAACATGGTCACATACAACTCTTTAGAATATAAAACATTTATTGTAGCATCAACACCAATTGTTTTAATGTGATTATTATTTAAAATTTAATAACCTGTTACAGGAAAATGCGAAATACTAGAAATAAACTCTATCCCTTGAAGTTTATTGAAGGTAAATCCAAATATTTCAATTCATATTTAAACAGTCCAAAATTTATTTGAGATATTTCGTTGTTTCTAAGATTAAGTTTTTGAACGGATTCTGGCAAATATGAAATAAACACCGGATCCTCTATTTCGTTAAAACTTAAATCCAGGTTTCTTAAATTGCGGAAATTCGCAATGAACTCTTCAGTAACAGTTTTAACACGACTAAAACTGATCTTTACACTAAAACCTCGGTACTGATCTCCATAAGATTCGCAAATAGGCTTGTATACCGGGTGTCCACGGAAGGTGGCTCGCCCCTCTAACTTTTTTGTTTTTCAAGATAATGAAATAAAATTCGGGGGATTTGTATACGACGTAAAACTGCATTTTTTGACAGGTGACTCAACATTATGGAACTTCTGGTTTAACCGGAAGTGACATAAACTTTTGATTTTTTAATGGGATACCTGGTGTATTTTTACTTTTTTTGACTCCATATGACATTCTAAATACAACGATGTGTGACTTGTCACTTTTTGTCACCAAGAAATTATTTTTTTTTCAAGTGAATGCTTGAAGGTCGTAGACAATGATGTTTCTTGAATGATGAAAGAGTTTTGGACTTCCATTGTCTTTATTTGTTTTAAATCACAACGTTTCAACTGGTAAGTATCTCCAGTCGTCTTCAGGTGAATACTAAATAAGTAAAGTAACTACAAGACTATTTATACTAGCTAGGTGCACCGAAGCACAACTGAGTTGGGTGCAGTCATGCGTTCAGTTAGCACGCGATCTTATCCTAAGCTTACATCTATCTAACAAAGGTTTCCAGATATTTCTTAAGTCTAACGATGGTTTACTAAAACAGCCTGGATTCTGGTGAATAGTAGCAGCTTCCTTAAACTTTCTTTTCCTCCAGTGTGGCTCCTTATGTAGGATTGCAGCTTCTGACCACATGATATGGTGGCCATGTTTCCAGGCATGGTCAGCTGCACCTGACTTTTCGGTCTCTCCTTTTAGCGTATTGTTTTTGTGTTCTTTAATCCTTGTCTCGAGTGGTCTTAATGTCTCACCTATATACGATTGGCCGCACTCGCAGGGGATCTGGTAGACGCAGTTTTTTCTATCTTTTTGACTTATAGGCTTTGTCTTCGTCAGGTGGCTTCTTAGGGTGTCTCTCGAGTTGATAACATATAACATCAGCACCGTATTCAACTCGAGAGACACCCTAAGAAGCCACCTGACGAAGACAAAGCCTATAAGTCAAAAAGATAGGAAAAACTGCGTCTACCAGATCCCCTGCGAGTGCGGCCAATCGTATATAGGTGAGACATTAAGACCACTCGAGACAAGGATTAAAGAACACAAAAACAATACGCTAAAAGGAGAGACCGAAAAGTCAGGTGCAGCTGACCATGCCTGGAAACATGGCCACCATATCATGTGGTCAGAAGCTGAAATCCTACATAAGGAGCCACACTGGAGGAAAAGAAAGTTTAAGGAAGCTGCTAATATTCACCAGAATCCAGGCTGTTTTAGTAAACCATCGTTAGACTTAAGAAATATCTGGAAACCTTTGTTAGATAGATGTAAGCTTAGGATAAGATCGCGTGCTAACTGAACGCATGACTGCACCCAACTCAGTTGTGCTTCGGTGCACCTAGCTAGTATAAATAGTCTTGTAGTTACTTTACTTATTTAGTATTCACCTGAAGACGACTGGAGATACTTACCAGTTGAAACGTTGTGATTTAAAACAAATAAAGACAATGGAAGTCCAAAACTCTTTCATGATTTTTTTTCAACTTTTTCACTCCTTGTAAAACTATTATTTTCCATGTTTTTTAAACAAGAAACTAATTTACTTTGGCAGAAGCTGTTGGCATTTCAATTTTCTTCAAGGCATGATTTTGTTTTATCAGTTTTACTGGTCACAGGCTACTTGATGCATTTAAATCTAAATTTATTCTCAAAAGATGCTTCATTTTAGGAAAGTTCTAAGTTAATTTTTTAAAGTTTTTTAATGGCAGCTTTTCTAAAACCTAATAGTGTATGGTATCAAAATAATCGTAATAAAATCCTCTTTTTTCTTAACCCGACGAGCCACCATGTTGCTATTTAAAAAAAGCGAGTTATACAACTTTAAAGATTAAATTTTACATAGCACATAGCATTAGATCAAAAATAGTAAAATTGTATTTTTCCCAAGATTAGAGAACTGAAATAAGTGATTTTAAGGTATTCATAGCCCTCTAGATAAAACAATAAATTTGGAAAAAAAATATTTTCTTGGTGACAAAAAGTGACAAGTGACACATCGTTGTATTTAGAATGTCATATGGAGTCAAAAAAAGGAAAAATATACCAGGTGTCCCATTTAAAAATCGAAAGTTTATATCACTTCCGGTTAAACCGGAAGTTCCATAATGTTGAGTCACCTGTCAAATAATGCAGTTTTATGTCGTATACAAATCCACCGAATTTTATTTCATTATCTTGAAAAACAGAAAAGTTAGAGGGGCGAGCCACCTTCCGTGGACACCCGGTATATCTTCAACTATTGAAAAATTTGAGTTTTCTATATTCAACTGCACCAATGGATCGAATTTTTGATCACCATTACATAATTTCATGACATCATACAGTAAATCTTCCGAAGAAGTGTTTTTGCAGTCTATTTGAGAATAATAATCAAATTTCATATGTGGATAAACCTGGCATGCAGCTTATATGCAACTGCACAAGGATGACAGGATGATAAATTTCTGGAGCCACATAACCTAAAATTAAATATACAGTGTGCTACAAACTTATGAACGTACGTGAAGATTTTGAAAACGCTAACCGATACGAAGATGGTTAAATGGAAAGTTCCGTATTTTCAAGATTAATAATTTAGCAAAAAAATGGTTAAAGCTGTAAATATTCCGAATACCTTTGGAGGTATTAAAAAAAAATTCTTCAGTTTTGGTTTTTAATATTTTGACTGTGAAAAAACAAAAAACCCTGTTTCTATAGACGTTTACGTTACGTTACGTTCTAAGGTTTAATAATTTAAAACAATTTAAAAGTTTTTAAATTTTATTGTTTCGTCATGAAACAATACATCATCAGTATTTTAAATTATCTATTATTACAGTCCTAGTTATCAATTATCTTTAGGACTAAATATCATGCACAAGTCACAGTAAATTTTTACTGGGCTTTCAGTCAATTTTTGTTTAAAGTTTTTTTATTAGTTTACGTTTCGGTTTACTATACAACCGTCTTCAGAACTACAAAAAAGATAATGTTAGTTTCTTTGAAGATGGTTGTTATGGTAGTACATTGCTATTATTATCAGCTTTAAAATTTCTGTTTTGTTTTCACGCTACTCTTATACAAATATTCAATAGTACCTCTTTAGTACCTCTTTATTTTACAAATATTGTCACCTAAAAAAGTAACATGTTAACAAACTATGTCAGTGGTATCTCATGTAATGTGATCAACTGGAAAGTCCTTTTATTTTTGTGGCCCCGAAGAAGGAAAAACCGAAACGTCAGCAAAAAGTAAACAACAGTATTAAGAAGATCAAAATTAGTGCAACTTTAACAAAGATACAATTTTAGATAAATCGGTAACTACGGGTTTTGCTGCAAAATGACTTAGATGAGGTGTTCTTGTTCCTCTCAATTAAAACTATTTAGACGGTTTTTTTTTAAGTATTAATTTATTCTTTACAATCATCTTTTCTAACAAAATAGAAAGAGTTTCCATTAGTTTTGTTCAACTAATATCAATTATACTAGAAATAGATTGTGCCTCATAAAGCTTACTGAAAGATAAACTCAAAAATTAAATTTAAAAACTCCAAAATGTATTTGAGATATTTCGCTGATCCAAAGACTAAGTTCTTTAACAAGTTCTGGCAAAGAGAAAATAAACGCCGGATCCTATATTTCGTTAAAACTTAAATCCAGTTTTCATAAAATAGAGGAAACTCTTCAGTAATAGTTTTAACACGACTAAAACTTATCATTACACTAAAACCTTTCCACTCAGCTCAATAAAATTCGAAAATTCATCTCCAACTATCAAAAAATTTGAGTTAACTGCTTCAATTTACCGGATTTTTGGTAACCACCTTTTTAAAAAAGGAGAAAAGAACAGAGTGTAGTTTTGATTGATCCCTTTTTCATCATTTCCATAACCAAATTAAAACTGGAAGCCGGCGTGAAAGTAGAGCTTTAAATAAATAGGAAACTTACCTAGAATTTGTCAAACGTTCACAGGCCAATTAAACCTTCAACTTGATCTGTACCAGGATTAATTTAAATTTAGCAACTAATTAAAAAAATAAATAAAATACTTATCTTTTCGGGCAATATTTTATCGAAACATATAAAATACGGGATGTATAAATTTCCAATAATTGTAATAAAGCATTCATCATTTATCACAAAAAATTGGTAGAATAGTGGCTAGCAGCGGAGGCGTCTCTAAAAGGGGGTGGATGGATAAATTAAATTTTGGCGATTTCTTATTTAAAAATTTAACAATCTTCCTAAAATTTACTTTTGCAAACCAGAATAACATTTTTTTATCACTTGTAATTTACGAATATAAATAATGATAACATGCAAGGGTCATACTATGTTTATAATATACTGTCTAAAAATAATACTCTATCTATAAACTTTATATCTATGACAAAAAGTTATGTTTGTTTAACGGTTTAATTATTTTTTTTAAAAAGGTCTTATTATGAATTATTTTAAAATAACTATAACACGATTCATTCGGCCACAAAATGTTAAATTGTAAAAAAAATTGCTTGCGGAAATTGATAAACATTTATCTAAACATATAACAAGAAAAAAAAACCAAATAAATTAAGTTTCCCAATTAAAAATATTTGCCAAATGCATCACATTCCTAGAGAGCGTTAAAACGACGCTTAAAATGGACATTCAAAATTATCCCATTCATAAGATAAAGCCGTTACGCTGCCAGTTGTTTCTGGGGTTTCGTTAATTTATTTTTTTGGATTTTTTTACTTATCCTGGATTTCTTTTATGCGCCACGCCGGGTCGACCCTAAAAGGTCCCGGAAGTCGATTTATTGTGCGTCAGCCATCTTGAGCCCATTATTGTTCTGAAAAGATTAGTTGGGTAAAAGTGAGAATTGACCAGACGACACTCGCCATCGAGCTAGCCCTACGGTTCTAGACGCTAGCCCACGGTACGTGACGTCGACAATTCACAGTAGAAAAACCCGACGATTGTGGTTAATAAACAAAGACAGCAACAATATTATACTATTAATTATTTAAAAGCCGAATTTGCTCATTGCAAATATTACCATCAGAAAATGATCAAGGGATAAACAAATGGGGGCTTGACTGTAGGTCAATAAATTTTAAGTAGGTTGGCTATTAATTACTTTTAAAAAAACCAAATGACCAAACCGTGACGGTAATAAAATCAATACACTTTTGCTTTCTAAGGGTCGTCAAATATGGGTCAAGTGCAGTAATATAAACCTTTTTAAATGTAATATATGTTTGTGAATTTTCATTATAGGGTATTTTTATTAAGCAATAATAATGCGCCACCTTATATACCTAATAATAATCTGCAATGCTAGGTAAAGTAATGGGGGGAGGGCCAAATAAAGGCAATATTTTTTTTAACAGTATTAAGGTAATGTTATTAGAAAGGGTTATAAGTATTTGATATGATGTTGCCTGTAAAACATGAATTTATAACATGTGTAAATAAAACAGTGTGCTGCTTTAGAAGAAAAGTGACACATGCGAAAAGCGTGTGAGCTCTTAACTTTTATTGCCCTTTTATTTGTTGAAATGTCCGACAGTAGGAATGGCTTGAATGTCCACTATTGAAGACCGTTGTCGCTCAGCTTTTCGCCAGACTACGTAATACTGAAACGTGTATGTTTTATGTAAATCTATAAAAATATTCTGTAACTAAAATGACAAATAATTTTAATAATAATACGTACACGAAAATTAGGGTATATGTAACAAATTCTAAAAAAGATTAACAGGGCACCAATCACAACAAAAGTGGGGTTGCCAACCCGA
This sequence comes from Polydrusus pterygomalis, assembly GCA_963969555.1. Taxonomy (NCBI): domain Eukaryota; kingdom Metazoa; phylum Arthropoda; class Insecta; order Coleoptera; family Curculionidae; genus Polydrusus; species Polydrusus pterygomalis. Next base: position 19,515,262 of record OZ018383.1, read on the forward strand.
AATAGTCATACAAATGTTGTTGTAAGGAGGTAAAGTGTTACTATTACAATCGCAGACATAATTTGTAACAAAAAGTAAAAAAGCATCGGTAATATTTGAGAAATACGTAACCATTCTTTCGTAGACATGTGTTGGTGCAAACGGGTAAATAATGGGAGACAGGCCATCAAAAACTAAGTTTATCTACCAACAAATAGAAGCAAACTTTTTCAATTGGTTACGAAAATTGACTTTAACTTTATTTATATTATTCTTATTCTTTGATTTTTGCTAAATAATGGTGCATTTAATCGCGCACTACTTCATGTTCAAAATTCTGCATTTCCAATTTTTTAACAACATTGTCTGCCTAAAAATAAAATTGTGTATAATGTATGGATGGCCGTGTTTTCACAACAACGTATTTTGTAACGTCAGTTTGCTCAATTTGATCGCAGGTGTATTGGGCTTTTTATGTAATAAACTCTCTAACTATTGTTCATATCTTTTATTTTCTTTATTAATTGCTTGAGTATCTAGAATTTATTTGAACATTGCCTAACCTAAAATTAATGTAAAAATTTTGAAGAAGTAGTCCATACTCAAAGTGGAGTTGAATAATATAGGGAAAAGAAAACCATAAAGTCTTTCTCCACAATTTTAATTCGGTAGCTAATAAGCTAGAATCGACATGTTTCGAGTGTAGAACTTGTACTTTAACATCCTGATGATGAGTGTTTCTACACTCGAAACATGTCGATTCTAGCTTATTAGCTACCGAATTAAAATTGTGGAGAAAGACTTTATGGTTTTCTTTTCCCTATAATGTAAAAATGTTACACTTGTAAGACTTACATAGGTTTTATCACTACAATATTAAACACTTTATTGTGGTTTTGGCTTTTATGTTAAGCTGGACTTAAACAATAATTAACAAACCAGAAAATTTTGACAAAAATAATTTACTCGCTACCAGTCTTGTATGGTTAGTTAATTTTAGTTAAGGATCTTGCTGCAACCCAACATATTTTATTTTAAGACTCTAAACTTTTACACCCACTGACACTGCTTAACTGAAACCAGGTGAATCTTTTAAACATAACACAGATTTACAACTCTACACATTCAATACCTTCTATATTGGCATTGTTGAAGTTAATATTCTTAGAAGAATAGTCGATGTTGTTCTTTTTAAATCTTACCAATAATTTTCCCAAATCACGACATTGCCACTTATTTTCAGCAATGTCGATTTTTTTCAAATATTTTAAACTTAAGACTGAATTAAGTTGCCCGAAGGTCTTCAAATTATTAAACTCCACATTTAAATGGAACAAAGAGGGTAAAGGTAAAAATGACTCAAACAACAAATCCGTAATTCTATTTTGAGCAATATTAAGAGTCGTCAAGTTATGCAGATTTGAAAACGTGCCTATTTTAAGCTGTGTCAAGTTATTTCCTTTTAAAATTAGAGTTTTTAAATTGGGAGTATGCTGAAACACGCCCAATTTAAAATCACCAAGACCGTTATTGCCTAAATTTAAACTTGTTAGGTTTTCTAAACCTTTAAAGGAACCTTTTTCTAAAAATTTTAGATGATTATAACTTACGTCTAAGTTTTCAAGACCCTCCAATCCAGCAAATGTTAAGTCTTCAAAGACAGTTAAATTGTTATTATTTAAATGTAGGTTCAATAATTTTTTTAACCCCTTAAACCCATTTGGAGCTATAGTTTCTAGGCCTTGATAAGAAAGATTTAGATTTGTTAAATTGCTTAAATCTTGAAACGTAAAGCTGTTTAAACGTGGTTTATTTTTAAAAATATTTTCTATATCTAAATCTTTATCAACTCCAAATAGCCCGTCAAGAGCACCATCTTCTAAAACGCTAATTTCGGTGTTTTTAAAGTGAAGCGATTTTAAATTATAAAGACCTTGAAAAGCTCTTTTTTCTAAAGTTATTATTTTTGAGTTCCAAAATGTCAAACTGTTTAAATTTTTCAACCCAACAAATGACTTCATCTTTAAATCACCGTAAAAACTGAGATGAAGTTCGTATAATGGGCACAATTTACATAATTTTGTAAAATCCATAAAAGTAATATTGTTGTTGCTAATATCTAACATTACAAGATGATGAGTACCAAAAAATATATTTGAATTAAACGTGGTTAAGCCTGTTTCGCTTAAATTAAGCCTAGTAAGGAATTCCAGTTCATAAAATGCCCCTTCTTCAATTTTTAGTGGAGCGTCGTTATTCTTCAGTTCTAAATATTGCAAATCACTCAAATTGTAAAATGCTTTGTGTTGTATAAGTTCTATATTATTATTACTAAGTTCCACAACGAATAAATTCTGGTTGGAACTAAACATTTTTTCAGGTATGATGGTCAGTTGGTTATTTTGCAAATATACGTAGGCAAGATTTATCATTGGTTTAAAAATTTCCACAGGAAGAATTTTCAAAAGGTTATTTTCTAAGTATATTCCACGTAAAATATTCAAACCGTTAAAGGCCCCTTCTTCAATAAGTGATATGTTACTATTACTCAACACTAGTGTAACTAAATATTGTCCACAATTTATAAAACTGTCTTTCTTTAATGTTAGATTGTTAAACGACAAATCGAGAGAATTAACATTTAATTTATTAAAACTACTAGAGTTTAATTCTGTAATTTGATTACCCTTAAGAATTATGTGAAATGCCCGCAAACCTGAAAATAAATTTTGAACATTCTTAATTTGACAATAAGATAAATCTAAATGATACTTTATTTTAGTGCCGGAGAAAACAGGGTCGTTAGTAAGTTGTAGATCATTATAACTGAAATTTAATGACTTAAATTGTTTATTTTCAAATATACTTCTTGGTATGTACGTCATGAATGAATTTGAAATATCCAATTTGTCCCGAATAAAATCAAAAATTGCTAAGTTAGTAATAACATTAAATGCATCCATAGAATCATCTGCACATCTAGTAACATTTTTCATTATTAAATATGTTGAAAAATTATTGAATTCTAATAATTTTATGGATTTTTCAGATTTTGATTTACAATTTTCATTGTTGTATCGTAATTTAATATATGGTAAAGGATTGTGTAACATGGTAACATTCAACTCTTTAGAATATAAAACATTTATTGTAGCATCAACACCAATTGTTTTAATATGATTATTATTTAAATTTAAATATTTTGTTATTGGAAAGTACGAAATACTAGAAATTAACTCTATCCCTTGAAGTTTATTGAAGGATAAATCCAAATATTCCAATTCAAATTTAAATAGTCCAAAGTTTATTTGAGATATTTCGTTGTTTTTAAGATTAAGATCTTTAACGGATTCTGGCAAATATGAAATAAACACCGGATCCTCTATTTCGTTAAAACTTAAATCCAGGTTTCTTAAATTGCGGAAATTCGCAATGAACTCTTTAGTAACATTTTTAACACGACTAAAACTGATCTTTACACTAAAACCTTTGTACGGAACTCCATGAGATTCGTAAATGGGGTTGTATAAATCTTCAACTATTGAAAAATTTGAGTTTTCTATGTTGAACTGCACCAATGAATCGAATTTTTGGTCACCATTACATAATTTCATGACATCATACTGTAAATCTTCCGAAGAAGTGTTTTTGCAGTCTATTTGAGAATAATAATCAAATTCCACATGTTGATGAACCTGGCATGCAGCTAATATGCAACTGCACAAGGATAGGAGGATGATGAATTTCTGGAGCCACATAACCTAAAATTAAAAATACAGGGTACTACAAATTTGTGTACGTATATGAGGATCTTGAAATCGCTAACCGATACGAAGCTGGTTAAATGGAAAGTTGCGTATTTTAAAGATTAATAATAATTGACCAAAAAAAAAATGGGTAAAACTGTAAAAAATATTCTGAATACCTTTGGAGATATAAAAAAACGAGTTTTCTTCAGTTTTGCTTTTTAATATTTTGAAAGTGACAACAAAAAACCCTGTTTCTATAGACGTTTATTATTATATTTCCAAATTCGACGTTTCGTTTCTTTAAATACCACCGTCAAGTCATTTTTTTTTAAATTCGGACCTAGAATTTTAAATACGGTATTAGGGACGTCTAAGCTTTAAAGATTTAAAACCATTTAACAGTTTTTGAATTTTAATGTTTCGTCATGAAACAATACATCATCAGTATTTTAAATTATCTATCATTACAGCCCTAGTTATCATTTATCTTTAGGACCAAATATCATGCACAAGTCACAGTAAAGTTTTACTGGGCTTTCGGTAAATTTTTGTTTAAAATTCTTTTTAATTAGTTTACGTTTCGGTGTATTATACAACCATCTTCAGAACTACAAGAAAGCTATTGTTAGTCTCTTTGTAGTTTTGAAGATGATTGTTATAGATAGGTAGTACCTAGTTACTATTATAAGCTTTAAAATTTCTGTTTCATTTTCACGCTACTAAAGAAAGCAACATGTTAACAAAATATGTCAGTGGTATCAGCGGCGCACCCAGGATTTTATGTTAGGGGGGGCCCGCCAACTAGTGCTGGAAGCAAATTTTTTAATAAACTTTTAAGTTACGCATTTTTCTAGAACTTTGGAGCTTTTTTAACAGGTTTGCAGGGAAGATCGCAATAGCCTAGTCATGGGAGTCGTTAAACGGTTTCTTAGGGGGGCATTGACGACTTGTGACTTGTTAACTTGGGGGTGGATTAAAAGCTTGCTGTAGGCGAAATGCGCCGCAGGCGAAATTTTTTTAAGACCACGCCTAAATTTGGTCAATAATTATTATAGTAAATATTTTAAAAATTTATGATTACCTTCTTATTTAATTGAAAATGAAATAAGATAAAAAATAAAAAGGCCAATTTATTTTTCATTAGTGGGTACATTGTTTAAAAGTAAAGTTCATTCATTTTTTATTTGCAGCAAACTTATCAATAACAATAAAATCCCTAGATTTACAGTTTGTGGTATGTATCAAGTTAATTTTGAGAGTTTAGGTCTTCCCTTAATTTTAATTTCAATTTTTTGCTCAATAATACTTAATGAGCTAAATTTGTTTCTCAAACATTCATAGTCGTTTTGGCATTAAAACTGTTTATTTTTATTAAAATAAGTCTTTACTACCCCAAAATAATAACAAAAATATAAAGGAAAACTCAAAATAATAAATTCATACATTCAATCAAACCATATTAAACCTCAATAAGTCAACTTTTGTCAATAAGTCAACTTCCAGGGGGTGGGGTGGGGCAAATGCCCCACCTGGCCCCCCTCAAACGAGGCCCGTGAGGTAAATCTAAGAAAATTGACTTTTTAAAATACTTATCCACTTTCATAATTTTTCATTTCATTGGGGGTTTTGGCTTGCCCCCCCCCCCTGGGTGCGCCACTGAGTGGTATCTCATGTCATGTAATCAATTGGAAAGTACTATTATTTTTGTAGCCCCGAAGAAGGAAAAACCAAAACGTCAGCAAAAAATTAAACAACAATATTAAGAAGATCAAAATTATTGCAACTTTAACAAAAATATTATTTTAGATAAGTCGGTAACTAAGTTTTGCTGCAAAATGACTAAGAGGGGGTGTTCTTGTCCCCACCCCACTTGGCTGCACCCCTGATACAATACAATATACCATGTCTTCATAGGCGTAGTTAAACGGTCAACACTAGGGGTGCTGAAGTCCAGTGGCGGCTCGTGACATGTTAACGTGGAGGTGTACAAAAAGCCCGCCGCAGGCGAAATGCGCCGAAAAAAAAATGTTAAGACCACGCCCAAATTTGGTCAATAATTTTTAGTAAATATTTTAATGTGATGTTAATAGCAGGTTTAGGTCTTTCAATGTTCATGACAATCACTTTTTCCTCCAACGGTAACTTGCTAAAAGATTTTTTCAAAAATTCCACGGTGTATTTTATATCCGACGACGCACTCATTGTTTTTTCGTGTTTATTTAACTTTAAACTTTAACTGAGTTCAATAAAACCATATTAAACCTTGATAAACAAAAAAAATAGTCAAAATACCGGCTAAAAATTTTCGCGAATTTGAACGACTACGACTGGTTAAATTTAAATTATCAAATTAATGCGGAATTGCAGAACATGACATACACAAGCTATTATGCCGCTCTCGTATTTTACGAGATTTTTATGATCATAGATCCGCTCTGACAAGTAAACTGGGCGTGAACTACACGGTACACGGAGAGAAATTTTGAACAGAATCTGCAACTACCTAAATATACTTGAATTTCTACCAGAATTCGAATGCTTGAAATATTAATATGAAAAATTCATTATATATAATGTATATTATAAAAATAGGTTAGTTCTAAGATTAGCCTATAATATATTATAAACTTTTTGGGGGTGCTAATTTAGATTTAGGGGGTGCTTAGCACCCCTAAGTACCCCCCTAACTACGCCTATGCATGTCTTATTCATAATTAAAACTTATTTATAAAACTATTTAAACGTTTTATTTTTAAAATGTACCTACGGTTTAATACTTTAAAATCTTTTTTTCTAAGAGAACAGAAATGATTTCCAATAGTTTTGTTCAACTAATATCAATAATATTCTAGAAATAAACTCTACCTCTTGAAGCTTATTGAAGGATAAATCCAAAGAATCCAAATTATATTTAAACAGAACAAAATTTATTTGAGATATTTCACTGTTCTTAAGACCAAGTTCTTTAACAGATTCTGGCAAAAAAACTAAACGCAGGTTCTTATATTTCGTTAAAATTTAAATCTAGGTTTCTTAAATAGAGGAAACTCTTCAGTACCAGTTTTAACACGACTAAAACTGATCTTTACACTAAAACCTTGGCATTCAGCTCAATAAGATTCGCAAATACATCTCCAACTATCGAAAAATTTTAGTTTACTATATTCAACTGCTTCAATTAACGGGATTGTTGGTAACCGCCTTTTTAAAAAAGAATAGAAAAACAGAGTATAGTTTTGTTTGGTATCTTTTTTCTCATTTCCATAACCAAATTAAAACTGGGACCCGGCGTAAAAGTAGAGCTTTAAATAATAATGGAACTTACCTAAAAATTGTCAAACGTTCACAGGCGAATTAAACCTTTTAAATTGATCTGTAGCAGGATTTATATAAATTTAGCGGCAAAAAAAAAAAAATTCATAAGCTGCTTATCTATTGCGGCACTTGTAAAATATGTAAAATATAGGATGTATAAATTAACATACTAAAATAAAGTTACTCTGCTTCTTCGAACAATAATGACCATAAATTACCAATTGTAATAAATCATTCATCACACAAAATTGTTAGTGCAATAGTAGTTAGCGCCAGGGGCGTTTCTAAGGGCTGTGGTTGTATGTCACAGTCATCAGACCCTTGCTGGCATTCGGGTTTGTAGTGTGGTAAACAACAGTACAGCAGAGTACGAGTCTTACGACAGCTACCAAACTAAATAATTTACAGAGGCTGGCTTGCTTGTGTATCAGGGGTACACGGAATCACTGCCGCCGCATCAGTGGAGATCATACTAGGACCAACACCCTAGTTAGACATGTCAGAATGTAGCGCCTCCAGGATAAAAATAAATGGAAAATGAAAACAACACTCCCCAGAAAATAGGGCACACAAGTGTCAGGGATCTAATCAACGACAAGCTCTCGAATATGCAAACCGATCGCATAAAAGCGATCGCCAACTGTGCAAAATGATTTAATATCAGCTGCGACTTTGATATATCGACAAAAGGAATATCTCCGTCATCCAGTACATTGAAGGATCGAAAAGGGCAAACGGTGTATGTCCAGGTATATTTGGGGAAAAGTACAGTACAGGTTAAGATGATTTTCTTGTCTGTACTTTAAAAAATACCAGCAATACCAAAAAAACCGAATACCGAACCGATAATTAACCATATAATTAATTTGCGTTGGGCTACATGCTGGGTGAAACTGTTGTTCAGGAAGAAAAAATAATAACTAGTTACCTACTTGTTATGTTTCACAAATTTATTCAGTTTCCTGACACGTGTTTCAGCACTTTCGGGTCATTTTCAAAGGAGTATTAGAAGATACTAAATTCCACTTGACATTACAAAGGTATTTATTTCATATGGTAATTATAAACATGTCATAAAATTAAAATTAGAATTAAAAGGTTGAATGGCCAACTGTGCGTTTTCCTAACTTTTAAAGGTACAGATACAGAATACCAAACATCTATTTAAAAAAAAAAACAGGTTTAGCTGATCACTGCATATTACACAATCACTCAATCTCTAACAACATAAAACCCATATCCATACACAATAAAAGCAGAAAACTAAATTTACTAGAAGCAATAACTATCAAAAAAGGCATGAAAAACTGATGTAATGTTGTTCATATTCAAACCGAAATACCTTCAGGCGCTTCCCTAATTCTTAATAGCACACCAATGTATCTGTACCTTTAAAAGTTAGGAAAACCCACAGTTGACCATTCAAACTTCTAATTATAATTTTAATTTTATGATACGTTTATAATTTCCATAATATGATACAAATACCTCTGTAATGTCACGTAGAATTTAGTATCTTCTTGTACTCCTTTGAAAATGACCCGAAAGGGCCGAAACACGTGTCAGGAAACTGAATAAATTTGTGAAACATAACAAGTAGTTATTTTTCTTCCTGTGCAATGGATATTTAACTATTTTTAGCTCTGGTTATGACACCATTGACATTGGAGGAATTCCTTTACTCACAGTCAAAGTTGTCTGGTTAGTTAAGTCAAAAATTAATAAGTTAACCGGACAATTATGATTGTGAGAAAATCATTTCTGTCAAAGTTATTTTCATATTTACACAGTAAAAGTTATCACAGTGATCTGGTTAGTTAATAGGTGATTAAAATATTTCTGCGAAACTAATAATTTTCTGGGTTTTTCTTAATTTTTTTCTAAGCAATCCTGTAAAAATCGAATTACTTTTCCGAGAAATTTATTTTTAACAACCTGAATAACATTTTTTATCACTTGTATAATTTACGAATATAAATAAAAGTAATAATAACATGCAAGGGTCATATTATGTTGATAATATAGTGTCTTAAAATATCATTATTAACTTAAAATCTGTGATAAAAATTTCTTATTATAAATTATTTTTTATTTTTTTTATCTTAAATTTAGATATAATATAATTAATGTGTTTTCCAGAAAATGTGTGGTCATTTGGTCATATTAAACAGTATGAATATACAGGCTTAAAGATCTTTTTATTGACCCTTGATAAAGTTTTTATATAAAACGAAACGTTGGGATAAATACAATTGTGTTATTTCATTGCCTGCCCTCATTCCCGCTATACCTATTCCAATCTACTAGTAAGGGCGCTATACAGGGACGTAGCGAAGGCCTCTGGTGTGGGAGGGGTGAAATTCCTAAATTTCCCAACTTTATAAAATATAAAAAAATAACACAATTCAAAAAGTATTTATTTCCCCATAATTATCAAATAAACTGTATAAAAAACATATACAGGGTTGGGCAAATGTTCCGGAACGGCTTAATTACAGGCGAACTAAAAGTGATATCGGATCCGGGTTTTGGGCAATCTACCGGGTGTCCACGGAAGGTGGTTCGCCCCTCTAACTTTTTTGTTTTTCAAGATAATGGAATAAAATTTGGGGGATTTGTATATGACATAAAACTGCATTTTTTGATAGTTGACTCAACATTATGAAACTTCCGGTTTAACCGAAAGTGACATAAACTTTCGATTTTTAAATGGGACACCTGGTATATTTTTCGTTTATCTGGCTCCATATGACATTCTTAATATAACGATGTGTCACACTTTTTGTTACCAAGAAAATATTTTTTTTCAAATTTATTGTTTTATCTAGAGGGCTATGGAATACCTTAAAATCACTTATTTCAGTTCTTTAATCTTAGGAAAAATACAATTTTACTATTTTTGGTCCAATGCTATGTGCTGTGTACAATTTAATCTTTAAAGTTCTATAACTCATTTTTTTAAACGGCAACATGGTGGCTCGCCGGGTTAAGAAAACAGAGGATTTTAATACAATTATTTTGATACCACACACTATTAGGTTTTAGAAAAGCTGCCATGAAAAAACTTTAAAAAGTTAACTTGAAACTTTCCTAAAATGAAGCATCTTTCGAGAATAAATTTAGATTTAAATGCATCAAGTAGTCTGTGACCAGCAAAACTGATAAAACAAAATCATGCCTTGAAGAAAATTGACATGCCGACAGCTTCTGCCAAAGTAAATTAGTTTGTTGTTTAAAAAATATGGAAAATAATAGTTTTACAAGGAGTGAAAGTTGATATGTTATAAGTGTTTGGAGAATGTAGAAAGAATTCAACTGATCGATGCTGCACGACGTACAAAGATATCCTAGTCGGCGTGCTATTGCCCAAAACTGGTTCAGTAAACTTTTTAAAGTTTTTTTATGGCAGCTTTTCTAAAACCTAATAGTGTGGTATCAAAATAATCGTAATAAAATCCCCTTTTTTCTTAACCCGACGAGCCACCCTGTTGCCGTTTAAAAAAAAATGAGTAGGTAATACAACTTTAAAGATTAAATTTTACACAGCACATAGCATTGGACCAAAAATAGTAAAATTGTATTTTTCCCAAGATTAAAGAAGTGTAATAAGGATTTTAAGGTATTCATGGCCCTCTAGATAAAACAATAAATTTGGAAAAAAATATTTTCTTGGTAACAAAAAGTGACAAATGTGTCATCGTTATATTAAGAATGTCATATGAGTCAGAAAAATAAAAAATATATCAGGTGTCCCATTTAAAAATCGAAAATTTATATCGCTTCCGGTTAGACTGGAAGTTTCATAATGTTGAGTCAACTTTAAAAAATGCAGTTTTATGTCATATACATTCCCCCAAATTTTATTTCATTATCTTGAAAAACAAAAAAGTTAGAGGCGCGAACCATCTTCCGTAGACACCCGGTATAGGACTAAAATGGAACACCCTGTATAATATCAGATATTCTAAATTTTCAATACCTTTAAAATATTTTTTATATAGCATACCATATGACTAAATTCAAATGTTTCGGAATTACGGGCAAATGAATGTAGTACATTTGATTATTTAAATAAAATTGGTAATAATTTTTAAATAAACAATAATATAAAAAAAAGTTATTTAATTAAATGGTAAAAATGTCGTCCTTCAAGCACCTGACAGTGTCCAATCCTCTCAAGAAATTGGGAAAGCACGTTTTGCAAATGTTTACGAGAAATAACATGCACAGCATCTAAAATACTGTTTCCAAGACTTAGGTTGTGTACGATACACGACACTCTTTAAATGACTGAAAATGCCAAAAGTGTCTATCCATATATTACAGCCAGTCTTACCGGGGCAACTAATGGAAGTTAAATAAGCTGCACACATTTTTGTCTACCCAAGTTTTCCCAACTTTTGACGTTTAAGATAACTTTGGGGGGGGGCGTCGCCCCCCCATGACTCCGTCCCTGGCGCTATACTAATAATAATAAAAGCATTTATTGATCACAAAAAAATACATTAAGAAAAGAAATAAAAAATTTAACAATAAACACAATTCCCACAGGAGATAACTCGTGCGTGGGTTGAAATATTATATAAAAGAGAGAAAAAAAGAAATATTATATCTAAGTTCAACATAGTATATGAACAGCATAAACCCTAATGTCGGTATAAGTATTTATTATACTTGATGATTCATAATATTATTAATAACTAATTGATAATGTCTTCCCCAGATTAATGAATAAATTAAAGACACCTTATTTTACTTTTGAAACCCCAAAACAAAGGTAGCAAATTTTTATTTTTAATTAGTGAACGCAAAGGTATCAACGCAAAAGTACCTAATCAGGACAAAAACAATACCTAATCATCATTATAAATTTACATTATGAAAGTGTAATGTTGTAAGAATTTTTTTCCACTAACAGTTGATGTATAGAGTTTGAGGATACTACATTCAATAAGTGATTTTTTATCAACTTTTTAAAAAGTCCCCTTGAATGCACTGTCCTGACGATTCCAGAGATTACATTATAAACAGTGGATAATAAGTAACTGAAACATCTTTGTCCCACAGTTCTGAAAATCTTAGGCTTTCTTACTGTGTCTTGTATAATATTTATGTTTTGTAGACTGTAAACAATCTTTTTTATGAAATAATCTTAACGTCATATTTTCAAAAAACAGCTGTCTTATATCCAAAACTCTACCTTCCTTAAAGTGACCAGCCGTTGGATAGAGGACGCTTTTCTGAAGCATAATTTTCAAAATCCATTTTTAAATAACATTTAACTTTGACAAGTATTTATTCACGACTCCACCCCATGCAATTATACCGTAAGTTAGGTGAGATTGAACAAGTGCAAAGTATAATATTTTAAGGTGTTTTTCATTAAAAATATCTCCATATAACCTAAACTTTAATAATAAACATCTAATCTTTTGAGTTACATAATCTATATGAAAATTCCATCGTAAGTGGCACTCAATAATAACCCCTAAATATTTTATTTTATTACATGATTTTATTTGTACTACCTATGTGTTCCCGAAATCTCAAAGATGGATCGAGATTTAAGCCCAGAATTTTGACATTATCAGAAAAAGAAAGATGGTCCCCATTCATCTCAATATTGATATTATTCTCGGAGAGGTTGCTTATTAGAGATATTGGTCGGTCATTAACAGGTTCGGTTTTATCACTTACCTAAGTATATTTACGTTAGCTTGACCTGGAATATATTGATCTCTTGGAAGCCATTATTTTACTTGGTAATGGCTCTCTGTTGCTCTACTATTCCAAAGACAAAAAAAAACAGCAATACTTCGTAAATCCACCCTAAAGCCATTGTAATAGTCCTATGACTTTTAGGTCACCACATAATATTTGTCACTTTATACGTATTATATCTTGTAAATTTTTGCTGAAAAAATCTCACGTGTTAAAAAGTTTTTACGATCATTATCGTATTTAAAGAACAAAAAATAACCTTTTACATTAGTCGCAAAATGTTAAATTTAAAAATTTACAACAACACGCCAAACACCACAAACCACTATTTTATAAGTAAATAATAAACTAAATGTTTAATTATTAAAAATATTTGGTTGCGAAAATTGATAAACATTTATCTTAACATATACCTAACAAGAAAGAAAAATCAAATAAAATAAATTAAGTTTCCAAACAAAAAAACTTTGGCCAATTATACCTAGAGAGCGTTAAAACGACGCTTACAATGGACATTAAAAATTATCCCATTTATAAGATAAGGTCGTTACGCTGCCAGTTATTTCTTGGGTTTCGTTACACCCACTGACACTGCTTAACTAAAACCAGGTGAATCTTTTAAACATAACAAATATTTACACATCTACACATTCAATACCTTCTATATTGGCATTGTTGAAGTTAATATTCTTAGAAAAATAATCGATATTGTATTTTTTAAATCTTATCAATAATTTTCCCAAATCACGACATTGCCACTTATTTTCATCAATGTCGATTTTTTTCAAATGTTTTAAACTTAAGACTGAATTAAGTTGCCCGAATGTCTTCAAATTATTAAACTCCACATTTAAATGGGACAAAGAGGGTAAAGGTAAAAATGACTCAAACAGCAAATTGGTAATTCTGTTTTGAGCAAGATCAAGAGTCGTCAAATTATGCAGATTTGAAAACGTGCCTATTTTAAGCTCTGTCAAGTTATTTCCTTTTAAAATTAGAGTTTTTAAATTGGCAGTATGCTGAAACACGCCCAATTCAAAATCACCAAGATCGTTATTGCTTAAATTTAAACTTTTTAGGTTATCTAAGCCATTAAAGGAACCCTGTTCTAAAAAGTTAAGACGATTATAACTAGCGTCTAAGTTTTCAAGGCCCTCCAATCCAGAAAATGTTAAGTCTTGAAAGGCAGCTAGATTATTATTATTTAAATATAGATTCAATAATTTTTTTAACCCATTAAACCCATTTGGAGCTATAGTTTCTAGGCCTTGATAAGAAAGATTTAGGTTTGTTAAATTGGTTAAATCTTGAAACGTAAAGCTGTTTAAACGTGCTTTATTTTTAAAAATATTTTCCAAACCCAAGTCTTTATTAAGTCCAAATAGCCCGTCAAGAGCACCATCTTTTAAAACGCTTATTGCGGTGTTTTTAAATTGAAGCGATTCTAAATTATACAGTCCGTGAAAAGCTCTTTTTTCTAATGTTTCTATTTTTGAGTTCCAAAATGTCAAACTGTTTAAATTTTTCAATCCAACAAATGACTTCAACTTTAAATCACCATAAAAACTAAGATGAAGTTCGTATAATGTACACACTTTACATAGTTTTGAAAAATCTATAAAATTAATATTGTTTCCGCTAATATCTAACATTACAAAATTATGAGTACCAAAAAATATATTTGAATTAAACGTGGTCAAGCCTGTATCGCTTAAATTAACCCTACTAAACACTTCCAGTTCATAAAATGCCCCTTCTTCAATTTTTAGTGGAGCGTGATTATTGTGTAGTTCAAAATATTGCAAATAACTCAAATTGTAAAAGGCTTGATGTTGTATAAATTCTATATTGTTATTACTAAGTTCCACAATTTGTAAATGCGGCATGGAACTAAACATTTTTTCAGGTATGATGGTCAGTTGGTTGTTATTTAAATATACGTAGTTAAGATATATCAAAGGTTTAAATATATTCACAGAAAGTATTTTCAAAAAATTATTTTTTTAATTTATTAGTTCTAAAAAAGTCAAACCGTTAAAGGCTCCTTCTTCAATAGATGATATGTTACAATCATTCAAACCTAATCCTTTTAAATGTTGTCCACATTTTATAAAACTGTCATTTTTTAATGTTAGATGGTTGAACGACAAATCGAGGTAATTAACATTTAATTTATTAAAACTACGGGAATTTAATTCTGTAATTTGATTACCCTTGAGACTTATTGAAAATGCCTGCAAATCTGCGAATAAATTTTCAACATTCCTAATTTTACAATAAGATAAATCTAAACGATAGTTTATTTTAGTCCCGGAAAAAATGGAGTCGTTAGTAAGTTGTAGATCATTATAACTGAAATTTAATGACCTGAATTGTTTATTTTTCATATTCTAAATCTGCTGAAGAAGTATTTTCGCATTCTATGTGAAAATAATAATTATTGTCCGTATCTGAATGAAACTGGCATGCAGCTAATATGCATCTACACCAGCATAAAATTATGATAAATTTCTGGAGTCCCATAGCCTAAAATTAAATATAAAGGGTGCTACAAAATCTTGACCATATGAGGATTATTAACTGGAGGCAGAGTTGTATATTTTGGGGATTAATAATTTAGTATTTATTGATATGGTATTATTCTTAGAACGTTTATATTCTAGTATAGCCGCAGAAATTGATGGTTGCTGCAATCGACACAAGTAATTAATACACAAATTTATATCAAGTTTGTTAAGAAAATTGCCAATTACTTTGATGGGTTGTCCAAAGAAAGTGACAAGTTTAAATTAGTCAGAGTTTTTGCTTCTAGGAAAAACTAAGTCAATAGCCTTTTTGTGTGATAAAAATGTGTGTTACAAAACTAATAACTCTTTAAGTAAATTTATCAAAAACAATAAAACTAAAAGCGATAAAAACAAAAAATCAGGCGTCTATAAATTAAAATGCAAAGATTGTCCTAAAACATACATTGGCCAAATGGGCAGACATTTAAACAAAAGAATACAGGAACATTATAACAGTTTTCTAAAAAATAAAACAGACTCAAACTATGCTAACTATTTACTTGATTATCAACATAATTTCGATCCTTCCTTTCAAATCTTACATACAGAAAACAAATGCTTAAAATTGAATTTGTTAGAATCTATGGAAATAAATAAACTTAAATTACGGACCTGTTACTTAATGATCAATTAGATTTAAATAATTCACCTTTGCTAAATTTATTCTGTTGACCATATTATACTTACTTAAGATTTTGTCAATTATCCATATTGTACCTTATTTAATTTAATTTTTAAACCCTCTGTTGGATTTCCCCGCTATTGTAACCCTTCAACTGTTTTATTTACATCATCAATAATTTTATTGCACCAACCTTTTTATTTTAACCTTTTATTAAATCATTGTCATCTGACGAAGCTACAGTGTTAGCGAAACATGTAATTTTCCTTGTTAATATACAGGGTGTTTCAGAATATATGGGCAATCTCTCGGATTCATATAGATTAGGTGAAAATAACATGATAAGTTCATATAATATTTTTTCCTAAGAGCCCCCCTCGAGGAGATATATGCCCCTAAAGACCGGCCCTGAAAACTAGTTTTTTATTGATAGCCTTTGAATCGCCCTGTATATTTTGATTAAAATTTAGTATAATCTACACTATGGAAAGCTTTATTAAATAGGTTAACAATAAAATGTATAGTTCATTCTGTGGGCCAGGGACGGACTAGCTTGGGCATAAAAATCTTACATCTTTGACAGGTGTCATGTAATCGGGATTTTTATATTATTTTAACGCAAAATAGATACTCTTCGCAGATTTCGATAAGTTGAACCGTTTTCGAGAAAAAGACAATAACGTTAATAATTATTATAACTATAATAATAGGAAAATGAACGGATTTTTACTTAATTAAAAAATGTATAACAAAGCTCAATGTGGGCTCCCTCTACTCTAACACACTCCCGGGCCTGATGTACTGAAGACTGCTGTACCCTCCATAACACTCATATTATAACGAAAAAGCACGAAACAGATTCGGGTACGGGTACGATTAAACCTTTTTAAAGTATGTTAACGGTCAAGTTGATTTTTCTCAAAAACGGTTCAACTTATCGAAATCTACGAAGAGTATCTATTTTGCGTTAAAATACGTAAGCTATCCAAAAATAATATAAAAATCCCGATTGCGACACCTGTCAAAGATGTAAGATTTTTAATGCCCAAGCTAGTCCGTCCCTGGCCCACAGAATGAACTGTACATTTTATTATTGACCTATTTATTAAAGCTTTCTATAGTATAGATTATACTAAATTTTAATCAAAATATACAGGGCGATTCAAAGGCTATCAATAAAAAACTAGTTTTCAGGGCCGGTCTTTAGGGGCATATATCTCCTCGAGGGGGGCTCTTAGGAAAAAATATTATATGAACTTATCATATTATTTTCACCTAATCTATATGAATCCGAGACTGCCCACATGTTCTAAAACACCCTGTAGTGAAAATTTACAAGTTCAATTTTGTTTTACTGTATCCCACAATACTATAATTATTATGGATTTCCACCTAGTATCGGCTGAATAAATTAATTTAAAAATTATTAACTAGGAATTTATATTAGCTATAAATGGATTTTAAACTTACCTCAAAAATATAAAAACGTACGAATAAATCTACCAAACGAAGTCAACTATAGTAAACTAGAAAACTCTTAAACGTTTATGCTACCAAATCATTATATTTTGGAAATAATAATTATTATCTATTGTATGGAAATCTCTAAATTTCTGGGTACCTATATCCGATTAACATAGGTACCGATAAATGAATGGGGTTCAAGTAGTTTTTTACAAATAATATTAAATACAGATATAGAAACTAGATTCTCGAATCTTCTATCTAAATTTGATTATACCCATATACAGTGTTGTTCAAAAGCCAGGAATAAAATATAATGCTGTAGTATTTTTAGCCTCCTTCTTTTTTTTTTTTAATTGCAACCTATGGAGGAGGGCCTCTTCGCGTAGGTAGGTAGGGGAGACCGGGGTTGGAAGTCACATTTTTTTCTTTTGTATTTTTTGTCTCCATTTTCCTAGTTTAGCAATAAATTTGTATATCAATAGATAGTGCATTCATTCTAGTTTCAAAATACATCAATACTTAATGTCTAACACTACCAATTGAGGAAACATTACAATTTTTATGAAAAAGAAAAAGTGAGACTTGTAACCCCGTGTCAGGGATGGTTGTCACATTGTGCGGGGAAGGTAGCCACATGGTAAATTAAAGTGGAAATAAATACGTTTATTCAAATTGAACTAATTTTTATTGAAGAAATATGGTTGTAGGTACTTAATTACCTAGTGAACCCAAAAAAAAATACGAAAAATGTTTTATTCATAATAAAAAACAAAATATGCTTAACTCTAATAACGTCTATCAAACTAGAGACTAGAGAATCGGTTAACAAAAAAAAATACTTATTCATAATAAAAAACAAAACAAACTTCTTTCAAAAAAATAGGTCAACAAAAATAAAAAAATATAGTCATAATTAAAAATAGTGACTACCGGCCCCCGGCAACGTGAGACACCTGGCATCCGGTTTTTGAAAATATCCTCCCGAAATAAGTGCAAATCAATATTTATTTAAAAAATCATACGCACGTGTCTCCGTCACGACATTTCAGAACGGACTGAAGTGAATTTCAAAGTGGGGTATCGCTACCACGAGTCTTCGATGTCGGTCAAAGAACTTATTCGTTCACTCAGTTTTCTGTTATGGCCCCTGTGACAACCAACCCGTGAGACAACCAACCCCGGTCTCCTCTATTTATCCTTTACCTGATTTGACTTAATGTCACAAGCTGAAAGTGATCTCCACCTTCTAATTGACATGCACCAAGTCTATGGTAAATACTATTTGCCGCACTGCGAGGAACTTCGGGCGATAAATTATTTATCTCCGCCCTTTTGCGTCCTCAATGTTATCTGGTTTATTCCTATACACTCTCTCCCTCAAATACCTCCGTAGAAGGAAATCCAATGGCGTAAGGTCCGGAAAACATGGTGGCCATTTAGTTGGACCCTGTCGACATACCTAGCAGTTTTGAAAATGTCGTTTAAGTATCTTCAATAATTACTCCAAAATGCTGCGATGCGTCATCTTGTTATAACCATATTCTTTCATGGGGAATATCTGGATTATTCCCTTTAACCTGCTAATGTGCTAATGCAGGTATTAAATCAAATGAGAGGAAATCTAAGTCACGCCAGTAAGATTTTCGTTAAAGAAATATGGTCATAAAATTATGTTATTAATTATGCCAGCTCACACATTGACATTTTGGGGATGTTATGTATATCCTTTGTGTATCCACTATGGATTTTGATCAGTCCCAGAATTCATGATTATGTCTATTTCCCATTTCATTTAAAATAAATGTACCTTTATCGCAAAAGATAATATTTTGGGAAAATATGGTGTTTTCATTACATTTTGCCATATTATATTCTTCACAGAATTGAAATCTCCTATCGTAATCATTCTCAAGAATTTCCTGCGTATTGTTATTCCAAAGTCAGTGTGATGACATTCCATACGGCGGTAAACAGTCTCAAAGAGACCGACGTTTACCGCCGTATGGAATGATTGGAATGTCATCACACTGACATTGGATAAATTATACCATGCACTTGCAGATATGGATATTGATATTGATATTTCGGAATCGTTGAAAATCTCTGTACGGAATCTCTCGTATTTGGGATACCCGTTGAAGAATGCAGTTTTTCATTTATTGATAAGATCAAGTTTTTTTATTTTCACACTAAGAAAAAGTCTTCTATTCCTTATAAAAATTCACATATTGTTTAATACTATGTGACATCAGCCACGCGCTATCCTACTGTAAGACAACGAAAATTGCTAGACCGTTGTGTAGTGATAATATCACGGTAATTTAGCTAATAGTAGTTATTGCTACCATAGAATGGTTTATAGCCCTTATTGCTCTGAATACTTACAGTAAGTAATTATCAATTCATATTGGGGGTGTAATCTGGTTTTATATATTGTATTAGTTCCGCCTGGCAGTTGTAATGAAACTTGACATTAATCATAATAATATTTGCTGGCTACGGTTAATAAAGCATAATACTTACCACTAAAAATTAGTACTGTAAGTAGTTCTCAAAAATTTAAATAGTTTCTAGTGTAATATTGTTTCGTTTAACTGTATACATACGATTATCTATTATGCAACATGATTTACTGAGATCATAAAATTCGTCCATAGATGATAAAGTCCAATACTAATTATGGGTTATGCGAAATAACAATCTTCTATTGCTTTATCTGACATGCAAAGTTTAAAAAAACCATAAATATAAAGTAAAAATAAATTAATTGGTACAGGTACGACCAAAAAAATTCAAATACCGACAGGACAGCTAGAAGACTCCGAACAACGATGTAACCTGCGCAACAAATACATTAAAGCTAATAATACGGCGCGCGGCGATTGCCGATCGTTACGAACCCCCACCAAGGTCTTGTTGATTATAGGTTCAAACCGATACAATTGATTTTTGGGAACGCTGTTCTGCTTTCTTAATTGTAGAGAAAGCGCTTTACTGGGAACAAAATGCGTCGCATTGAGAAGATACAATTTATTTCTTAACAAAATTGCTGTATTAAAAGTAGATCATTATTCAACAAAACTGTGCTGCTAATGGAACTGATTACTACGAATAGAAACACTGTTCTAGCAAATTTGAATCGATGTAACACTAAAGCGGGTGTGATAAGATAACACTAGCAATTTACTATTTCATATGGGTTAATAAAAAATAAGCTATCCATAGAAACTATCTCTTAGCAAACCTGTTGTATTAGATCATTCTCCTCAGTGCAGTTAGGGCTATTTTGAGGAAAAACCCTTACTATCTAATGCTCTTTAAATTTGTGAAATAATGTAATATGTTCTGACCGTTAGATACAAATAAAAATATGTTTCCTGGATTTTCGCTCAAAATTATTAATTAACCACAAGTTTGGATTGTTGACGTTTCAGAAGATTTAAACTAGCTAAATCTAAAAACAACCCTCCAAACTGTAATTTATATAATACGATCCCAGGACGGTACCGATCTCTCGATGATGTCCGATTTAAAAAATATGGTAAATGGTATTTACTATACCTACATATACATTAAATGAGTACCTGTACAACCTGAGCAACCACAATCGGCCACATAGTTCTGACAACTTAAGGCTGTTCAGCAACAATGAAGAAAATAAAAGAAACAAACCTAAAATAAATAAATGTGCCGTGGAGTGTACAATCACACACGAATAAAAATCTCGTTATCTGTAACCCTAAAAATCCTGAAAAATAATCACTTGGGCGCGTGTGAGCCCTTGACTGCAGGACCTTTTTATCTTGCAGGACTCGAATACTCGCAGGACATCGTTATTTCTCTGCGGGAATCGTTACTCTCTTAGTGGTTATTATAGAAAATTGTTTTTGAGCAATCTATAATTGAAAAAGCGAGTGATAAAATTGGAATGTGGCTCGGCATGACTTTTTGTTTGGAAATTTTAAACAGCTCCTCCGGGAACGACGTTTGCCAAGGGCGGATTTACGCTGGGGGGGGGGGGTGTAATGGGATAATAACCCCCCCCCCCCCAATAAATTGTAATGGTTATAGTGGTATAACATATATAATTAGTAATGAAAAATACTTAGTTTTAGTTACCCTACATTATTTGGAGCTACGACATATTACAGCTAAATTATTTGTTCTAGATAACAAATACAGGGTAGATAGAGGCCTGTTGAAGGTGCATTTTAAGATTATTCTTTTAATGTACAGGATGTCCCAGAAACACGAAATGTACTAAAGTTGTATTTTTTAAATGGAATGCCCTGTTTAACATTTCATTTTCGGATTTCACCACCAAAATAAAAACGAGTTAATCATATTAATGATTAAACTCTCAACAACGAACAAATCAAATTCACACTGGAGTCTACTAACTTATTAGGTTTTGTGTTGCACTTGTAAAAAATTCACTAACTTAAACAAGGTGTCCAAAAAGTTTAATTTAAATGTAACACCCTGTATTTTATGTTAGCAGCAGATGTAAAATTTAATTGTCTATCGAAAAGTATTAACCTTTTTCATTGTTGTCCAAATATTTATAATGTAGGCTGATTTTGACCAATTTTAATACTATATATATATCTTTATTCTCAACCAACTTAACAGGTTCATTACAGAGAATATAACACCAAATATACAATATATAAAACCACAAATAATAAAAATCATGTTTAGTAACTATTAATAACTCCATCGAAATTATTTAAAAAAAAAATATATAATACCTAACCATTTACAAAAAAAATAATAAGATATAATACGTTACAGTTAGTTTAGTTTTAAAAAACATTTTTTTAGTTTTTTTTTTAAAGTCCATAGTTTTGATATTTCTTTAATTCTTTTCGGCAAACTGTTGTAAATTTTTATTCCGTTATATAATATTAATCTTTGGCTAAAACTACTTTTTATCATGGGTATTTAAATATGATGATTTTGTCTCGTGATGTGCATAATGTTGGTAACAGGAAATATTATATTCGATTGTTTTTCTTTAATAAATAGAGTGTATTAGAATGCCTAGTTTTAATTCATAAAGCTTTTCTAAATATAAATATCCGTTTGGTTCATACAAATTATAGTTGATTCTAAAAAAGAAAGTTTATGTATGCATTTAATTAATTTGTTTTGTAGTTTTTTTAATGGCTGAATTGTAGTTAAATTCGCTGATCCTCAAATTGAAATCATATACTGTAATTTTGAATAAACCAAAAAATAATATATATTTTTTAAATATTTGAATGATATATAATTTTTAGCTTTAAACAAAATGCCAATTATTGGTGAGATGTAACTTCTTAAATATTAAACATGTTTTCTCCAACCCAAATTTACATCAATATATAAACATAAACATTTAATTGTATTAGTATATTTAATTATATGATTATTGAAAGATAATGAAGATTATGAATTTGAGCATAGTCTTCATGAAGATATACAATCGTAGTATCAACAACTTTATTTTGCCTGTTAAATTTAATTTTGCTATATAATTAATGTAAATTAAAGAAACAGTAGGTCCTAAGGTTGATTCTTGCGGAACACAACAAGTTATGTTTTTTCTGAATTTTTAACATTTTTCATTACTATTTTCTATTACTTAAGTAATTTTTTAACAATAAATAAATATTTCCCCAAATTCCAATATTGTATAGGCATTTAAGTATAATGTTGTCATTGACTGTATCAAATGCTTTACATAAATCTAGGGACAGTAGGCAGCATTTTTGGTTGCTATCAACGTTGTGTTGAATATCTTTGATGCAGCTGCAACTTCTGTATCTCTAAATTTACGAAAACCATATTGAAATGGAAAGAGTAAATTTTTTCTGAGTAATTTTTTTCTTCTAAAAAATTTACTATTCTATTTAAAATGTTTTCAAAAATCTTTGGAAATGTGGGTAAAACAGAAATTAGGCGATAGCTACTACTAGAATATTTTTCTGCATTCTTAAAAACTGGTGATACTTTTGCTGTTTTTAATTTATCTAAAAATAACCCGGTTTTAAAAGAAATTGTGATTAAAATGATGTAATATAGGAATTATATTATATTTTAGAATTTTAATAATTTTGATGGAAATATTATCAAAACCAGTTGCTTTCTTCGAATTAAGCTCATCAATTATTTTGCCTGTTTCTTCAAATGTGATATATTTTTTATTTAAAAACATAGAACTTGAATTTATTTCTACCTCTGGATAATTTTCTTTTTGATCCATTGGAATTTTCTTGGCCAACTTTGATGAAATGGTTATTTATTTCTTCACACATTTTACTTGGTTCTTCGATTTTCTTATTTTCTTTAATGATTTAGGAGGAATTGTTGCTGATTTTGTTCTATTTGTAGAATTTGAAATAATATAGTTTACATTTTTCCATATTGTCTTTTGATCTCCTAAAAGAAATTCAATATTAATCAAGTTAGTTATGGCATTTTGAAAGGTCAGAACTGGTTATAAAAAATACAAACACAGTAAATGCACTATTTGCTACTTAAAGTAATGAGAAGGTCCCCAAAGGAAGGAATGATGGACCACAACCACCTTAAAAAGAATCCACGAAGTGACATCGGGCAACACCGCATCAGCTGGGAGTTGCGGATCCACAAGCTATTATTCTGACGCGCGGAAACGGGCGAGTTTTTTATTCTTTCAAAGGGTAAAATCAATTTCAAATCATTGTAAGCCAATTCATTACCTTTTAGAAAAACCTTTACCTTCATATCAATGTCCACTGAAACCTGATTAACAATATTTATACAGTCATTGGTCAAATCTAAACTATGAACATATATTTTTGAGTCACTTACAATGTTTACTTCCCAAAATTGAGAAGTATTAATTTTTTGCGAATAATTACTGAGATCTTCAAAACTTTTTATAAAATCTGATTGCTCGAAAGCTTGATTAAGTTGTTGTTGTTGTTCCTCGTTTCTCTCCGCTGGACTTTTTCTAGGAATGAGAACAGTTTTTGACAAGTAAGCAGGCAAATTGGGATAAAAGCACGGAACAGCTGTTAAATTTAGTATCACTTAAGTTGGAATTTTTTTTTGTGGTGCCATCAGGCAAAAAATCACTGAGGACAAAATGCTTAGCACAAACTACAGAATACTGTGTGGACGACCAATTAGCTCTTGGAATGGCTTTTAGCCATAGAATTTTCAGTGTTGTCGATGCTTCTATTTCACCGATTCTTTCAAGGTGGTTGTGGGTGAGCATTCAACTTGGTTATTATTAAAAAATCCCAATGTCTGTCGACCTATTAAAAAAGAAATCTGCAAATATTTTTTCCAAATTTAATCCTCTTTTATTTACCGAGCGCCAAGAATAATAACCTGTAAGTCGAGTTCGCTTTCCCTGACCACTTGAATCTTTACCAGAGCGAAAAGAGGATCCGTGGAGCTTTTATTCGATTCTATATAGACTCCATGCAGGCATGGAAATAAAACCGAAATAAAACTGAAACCATTTTATACATCAATGCTTGTTTTCAAATGTATTTTCTTAAAATGAGATACAGAAAATGGTGGAATGGTGAGAATAATCCGCACCAATATATTTATTCTGTACCGAGTGTACGACTAAAAAGGGACTATATCTTGGAAACCGTTGACCTTACGGCTTGCGAAAAAATGTCTATTAACAAAGTGACTAAGAGAAATTGCTGGAAACTATTTTTAAGTTTCTAGGTTGACCGCTAGAGGGCGTAAATATAGTGGCCAAACAAAAAGCCGGATTTTTCATAAAAATCCTCATATAATAAATATGTATCAATGGTAGCATTTTCTCAATCTAGTGAAAATTCTGGATTAATTTTGTTGCTCTAACATTTTGCTTAAGGGGGTAGGAGCGTGATAAATATTGCTATGCAAAAATATTCATAGCTCTCGTTTTGTTTATCGGAATTTAACAAATTTGAACTTATTGCTAATTAGGGATTCTTTTGTTTTACAATTTTATAAAAACAAAGTCGTTTTGAATTGCTTTGCGACAGCTAGAGGGCGCTATTTAGTAGAATCAACAATTTCTTTATTTTTGTCAAACATTTTAAATGCAATTGAATATCTTTTTAACACGCTTTTATTACCTTCACCTGTATGTTTGTATGTTTGTTTGTAACCGACTTCTTTGAACCCGATTTTGACCCACTTT
Source organism: Polydrusus pterygomalis (assembly GCA_963969555.1). Lineage (NCBI taxonomy): Eukaryota > Metazoa > Arthropoda > Insecta > Coleoptera > Curculionidae > Polydrusus > Polydrusus pterygomalis. The sequence continues at coordinate 19,540,861 of OZ018383.1, forward strand.
AAACGTTCAGATTTAATTTAAATTTTGTAGACTTATCAGGAACCGCTGACAATACAACAATTTGATAAGGTTATCTCATTATCCTGATTAGGATGGCCGGAATTAAATCATTTCCTTACAGATCCTCTGTGTAAGAGTGAGAAAGATAGAGCTCACCGTATGCGCATACGTACTATCTACCTACTTTCCGGCTCGAGCACTCGGCTTAATAGTGTTGGTACATTATTTCGCTATCAGTTGGTCCGTTGGCCTAGCGAGTTTGTTCGGGTTTCTTCGGGTTTGTGGATCCAATGCTTTGAATCTAGCCATTTAAAAAAAAAATGGATCCACTGCTTTAAATCTAGCCATTTCAAAAAGTCATTGTTAAATTAGTGACAGTATTTCATCTCTACTCAGGACCTCTCTATGACTATCTCTACTTAAAAAAAAAATTTTTTTTTTTGTATTTTCGTATTTTTAAACTTTCTTCTTTCGCGGCGTTTTTTAATTGTCTCTAGGAAAGGTTCGTGACCCTCTAGGAAGATTTTTATTATTGGGATGTATTTTTAAATATGTAGGTCCTAATTCAGGATGAATATGATGAATTCGGTTAGAGTGAAAAAGCACATTTCTTGAAACATAAATAGCATGAATACTCTAATATAAAATTAATAAAAAACGTATTTCTTTTTTAATTTTGAAAATCGATGAAAAGGGGTAGAAACGTTTAAATTGGAAAAAATATTTTTGGTCATGGTGAATCTATATTTTTGGTATTATTTTCATGGGCAAAGCTAGGGGATTAATAACATAATTATTGATAAAAAAAGAAATAATGTAGGAAAGCACCAAATAAATGTATTTATAAAAATAATATGGGTAATATACCTAGGTACCGTGCAAGCAAAAATTATTTGCATCAAAGAGGGCTTGGATTAAAAAACATGGGGCTTGTTTTAGATCACAATGATATTATGGGGACGATATATCTAACCAAATCTAGGTTAAAATTTTGTCAAATTCGTGTGATGACATGATATGCCAAACTAATGAGTAACAAAATAAGTAGATAAATACAAATTTATTTTTGTTGTTTACAAAATTAACAAAGTAAGAATATACAGAAAGAAAAAGAAAAATAATTACATAAATTGCTAAAATTGGCCAATGCTCCAAGCATAAATTCACACGTCTCTTCATATTTTCGAAAGTGTTGACCAGCATCTCTGGAGAAATGTTACCGCACATTCTTGGATAATCCTTTCTTGTAATTGTTCTTACACAATTCATACTTGCACTTTATAAGGAAATAAATTTAGCTGCTTCTTAAGAATAATCCTGCAGGTTCCATAAAATCTTCCCACTTTTTGGAACATGCCTCTTATACAATTTGTTGGCGTATTATTTCACGAACGTTTGCAACAAGTTCTTCTATTCTTACAGATGGTCTTCCTGCTCCTTTTTTGTGTAGTATAGAACCTATTTCCCTAAACACAGACACGGTTCTTTTCAGGCAATGATAAAAATCCCCAGCAATAAAAGCAACGTTAGGAAAATGTTCGTGAAAATAGTCCATGCAGAAACCCGGATTGTATTGCCACTCACCATTTACTCTAACCCCGTTTCGAAAATACGCTTCAACCATGAATGTTTTGTGCTGTTCCGTAAAGCCCATTGTGTGAATTGTTCAAGAAATTGGAAAAACTAGCGATGAATCAAATAACTTGTAACGACTGTCAAAGATGACGGAATAACTGATTGATTGTTAATTCAGGTAGTTACTGACACCCAACAGGTATTAAGCTCTACGGCTAAGCATTACGTCCTTAGATGCAAGGCCCTCTTTGATGTAAATAATTTTTGCTCGCACGGTATTAAAAGGTTTCATTGGGTATCCACTAGTTCTTTAGTCAATCCCGAATATTTTGGTGCAATTTATCTTTACCCTTGTAGGTTACTTCAAGTGGCGTAAATAATACCGCAGCCGCATTTTTCTAAATGAAAATTTATCCGATTCAAAAAGTCGCCGTAATGAGGCTAAAACAAATTTAATTGGCGCCGATTCTGAAACATTTCAATGCAGGGAACATTTTTTTAGTAGAAAATACGAAGTAATATTTAGTTCAACTAAATTGAAAGTAAAAATTGTAAATTTTCTGCTGAAGAGCGTGACATTGTCCCTTAGACCAGATAAAGTCAAATTTCTCCAAGAACACGACGCATCTTGGCTAAGTCACCTGTCATTTATGGCACCCCGTTGAAGTCTGGTCTATTTTACGTTAAGATGTTGGCGACAGAGACAGAACTGGACTAAGTTATTTTACCATCGCATTCACAATAATCAAAGTTGCAAGGGTTTATTTTATGGAGGACTTGAGGTAGGAGGCCGATCGCAATGCATTGGATTCGATCCCAAATTAGCATCGGTAATTCAGCTTTGCGAGTCGCCGTAAGATGGCGCTCGTGTTCGAAGTGGGCTATCAAATAAATGGTTTCTTATGGACGCGATAACTATTTTTATTTAAATTAGTTCTTTAAGGAACAAATAAGGACTTTTATATGTATTTACACTTACTTTGTTATACTTATTAGTAAACTCGGCCTGTATAAAGTTCCAACGATGATTGGTTTTTAAAATACAGGGTATTTAACATTCTAGCTATACCTTTGGAGCTAGAAAGAGACTTTTTTGGCTGCGTTTCCTCTGTGAAAAAAAAACCTGTCTTACACCCCGACACAAAGCAAACTCTACTTTTATAAATTGTACCATTATTCATTATAAATATGGAAATCAATTACAATACAACGTCGACGATTTGTCTCGTCTTGTCTTCAAACGTCATTTGATCTTTCGAAAATAAAATGTCAATTTGTCAAAAGTAAAAGTAAAAAACGAAGAAGAAGAAGACGGCACCAGCCCACATGCGACGCGAGAGCATCTATCGGCCAATAGCGAACTAACCAAAAAACCGGGACAAAATTTGAAAATGCATTGTCGATCGGCCTCCTACCCTCTAATTCTCCATAGTTTGTTATTTACATAATGGCTTGCAAAAATACAGCGTCAATTGAACTTAACGTGCGATAGATTAAAAGTCATGGCATTATTCATTGGTAAAACCACAACCACCTTGAGAGAGGCCGTGAAACAGAAACATCGACAACACTGCTTGAAGATCCATATTAGACGTGACTTTTTTGAGGTTATCCATGTTTTAGTATGTAATTTACGCACGACGTGGGTGTTAACATTTAAGTGACATGATTGCTAAGAACCTCTACAAAATATTAGTGAACATTTGTTGGGAGGATTTGCTGTAAAAGCATTAATAAAGTGAAAATCCAACAGCCTGGTAGTTTAAAAGTTGTCTTTTTTGTATTCTAGTTAGCTCTTTGGGATAAACTTTATTGTTTTGTGGCTACAGTTAATTTATTAAATATTGAAGTGTTTATGTAACTTGGAGGTATATTTTATGTGAATTAGTTTAAAAATATAACTAGTAGGATACCTTTAGATACCTAGGTACTTAGGTAAGTACTCTTTTTTTTCTTTTATTTTGTTTATTTATCAACATGCCAAGCCCCTGCTGTACTCCTGGGTGTAACTCTAACTATAAAAGTGTTTTAAAAGCAGGTGAAGAGAGTGTAATATATTTTTATAGTTTAGATTTGACCAATGACTGTATAAATATCGTTAATCAGGTTTCAGTGGACATTGATATGAAGGTAAAGGTTTTTTCAAAAGGTAATGAATTGGCTTACAATGATTTGAAATGGATTTTACACTTTAAAATAAAACTAAGCAGGTGGTCTCAGCTTGAAAACTTATTGTCTCGGTACCAATTCATATATTGTGAAAGTAACGAAGTTACCCAGATAGTAGGTGACTTTCTAAAGACAAGCGTAGATTTCTTAAACAAAGCCTTAAGCTTACTAAATTTTAAGAATTCAGATGATAATAAATTCTGTAATTTAAACGCAGAAGATAATAATTTGTATAATAGAATATTACTTAGTGAAACAAAAACAGCTTCTCAACGCAATATTACCATTATTTAATAATTAGGTAAGTTGTTCTTGTTATCCAAAACTATTTATTACTTTTTGTACATTTTTCAATATCAATATAGTGGCAACAGAGCCAAAAAAACACAAAAAATATCAGAAAGAATAAGAAACTCGCCCGTTGCCGCGCGTCATAATAATAGCTTGTGGATCCGCAACTCCCAGCTGATGCGGCGTTGCCCGATGTCACTTCATGGCTTCTCTTCAAGGTGGTTGTGGTAAAACATGGAAATACATGTGACATGCACTAAACTTACCAATGGAAAACGCTATGAACAACCCTGACAACATACAAGAGTTTCGCCGCCCAAATATTGTAGCTTCTAGCCAATCAAATGGCTGGCGGTGTGCCTGCGCATGATTTGCGTTCAATGCTGCGTTGCCATATTATAATTTGCGTTTGCGGCGTAGTTTAAAGGCGCCAAAATGCCATCTGTTTTTAAATGCGAACAGCTGGATTAGTGCTCAGAGAGCGCAAGGTTTGGCAACCTATTGTACCGTAATTAAAATGGATAATAATATTAAATGTTAAAAGTAAATGATAAATGAAATTTTTGTTATTGGAAATAGGAGAGTTAATTAAAATAATAAACAACAAGAGAATGTAGTCCCTGAAACATGACACGTAAATTTGCTACGGCCTATACTACTGAACTGGGACCATTTAGAAATAAACCAGTATCAGCTGTAAATGTCATATGTGAATGTCAACTGTCGAAACGCTTTGTTTCTAGAAAAATTTAACACTAGCTTTAGTACTGACTATGGAGAACTAGAGGGTAGGAGGCCGATCGACAATGGCAGCATTTTCAAATTCTGTCCCGGTTTTTTGGTTAGTTCGCTATTGGCCGATAGATGCTCTCGCGTCGCAAGTGGGCTGGTGTCGTCTTCTTCTTCTTCGTTTTTTACTTTTACTTTTGACAAATTGACATTTTATTTTCGAAATAACAAATAACGTTTGAAGTATGGAGGACTTTTGAAGACAAGACGAGACAAATTACGTTGTATTGTAATTGATTTCCATATTTATAATGAATAATGGTACAATTTATAAAAGTAGAGTTTGCTTTGTGTGGGGGTGTAAGACAGGAATAATTTTCAGAGAGGAAACGCAGCCAAATAAGTCTCTTTCCAGCTCCAAAGGTATAGCTAGAATGTTTAATACCCTGTATTTTAAAAACCAAGGATCGTTGAAACTTTATACAGGCCGAGTTTACTAATAAGTATAACAAAGTAAGCGTAAATTCATATAAAAGTCCTTATTTGTTCCTTAAAGAACCAATTTAAATAAAAATAGTTATCGCATCCATAAGAAACCATTTATTTGATAGCCCACTTCGAACACGAGCGCCATCTTACGGCGACTCGTAAACCTGAATTACCGATGGTAATTTGGGACCGAATATAATGCATTGCGATCGGCCTCCTACCTCAAGTCCTCCATAGTACTGACTATGGAGAACTATAGGGTAGGAGGCCGATCGACAACGGCAGAATTTTCAAATTCTGTCCCGGTTTTTTGGTTAGTTCGCTAGTTGGCCGATAGATGGCTCTCGCGTCCGAAGTGGGCTGATGTTGTCTTCTTCTTCTTCGTTTTTAATATGGAAAACTAGACCCTCCATAGTTTTTAACTTTTACTTAAACCCTTTATTTTTCTGTGCTTTTATTTTTGACAATTGACATTTTATTTTTCGAAATAACAAATAACGTTTAAAGGCAAGACAAGACAAATAACGTCGTATTGTAATTAATTTCCATATTTATAATGAATAATGGTACAATTTATAAGAGTAGAGTTTGCTTTGTGTCGGGGTGTAAGACAGGATCTTCTTCAGAGATGAAACGCAGCCAAATAAGTATATTTCTAGCTCCAAAGGTAAAACCCTCTAGCTAGAATGTTCCTGTATTTTAAAAACGAAGCATCGTTGGAACTTTATACAGGCCGAGTTTACTAATAAGTATAACAAAGTAAGTGTAAATTCATATAAAAGTCCTTATTTGTTCCTTAAAGAACCAATTTAAATAAAAATAGTTATCGCGTCCATAAGAAACCATTTATTTGATAGCCCACTTCGAACACGAGCGCCATCTTACGGCGACTCGTAAACTTGAATTACCGATGCTAATTTGGGACCGAATCCAATGCATTGCGATCGGCCTTCTACCTCAAGTCCTCCATAGTACTGACATAATATGGCATTGGCAGAAATACTTTTGTCACAATCCAAGGGGCCCGGTTAGCATAATTCTTTTACGTTTTACGAATCAGACAACTTTGATTGTGACAAAAATAACATTGTCAAAAATGATCACAATTTAAGTTATCAGGTTATTTCGTTCTTCAGTAGCCAGGTGAAATTAATTCTGATAACTTTTCGTCTGCCTTTAGGAATCTTAAATAAATTCCATTTCCCATATTTCCCAGAATAATTACCCTTACAAATGGGGTTTGATTAATTTGTAATCTTTTCGCAGTCATGATCCGCCGTAATTTTGCCTCTTTTTATTTAAATGAATGCTGAAAAGCGCCCAATTACCAAAAGACTCAAAAATGGGGTTTATAGCATGGTCAGGGCAGGACTTTTAACTAATTCCCTACTTTGGATAAGTTAAGAACAGTGGTACAGGCACACAGCTGCACAGCACTGTTAAGAACCACATCTTCCTAAAAGTTCCAGTTCGGTAGTGGACCGTAGCAAGCTCACGCGTCACGTTTCAAAGACTAAATTTTCTTGGTGTTTATTATTTAAGTTGAACGGAAGTGGAATAAAACACGTTTAGGTTAATTAACTCTCCTATTTCCCATAACAAACATTTTAATTATCATCATTAACTATTAGTAAATTAATTATTATTAGTTTATCCATTTTAATTACTGTAGAATAGGTTGCCAAACCTTGCGCTGACTAAGAACTAATCCCACTGTTTGTATTTAAAAACGCAGGGCATTTTGGCGGCTTTGTACTACGCCCGAACGTAAATTCTAATATGGCAACGCAGCATTGAACGCGAAGCATGGGCAGGCGCAAGCGCACCCCTTGACCGTTTATTGAAAGGTAAAAAAAATTCTTTATGATATTTATAATATATCTTAATATTCTTATTGAGATATATTACCCGTTGAAAGAAATATCCTTTGTTGCCCTTTTCGCACTATAAAACAATTATGCACTTAACACAGTGGCATTGTTAATACGTATCAGTGGCGGCTCGTGACTAGCGAGTCAGAGGGGCGCTGGCTTTAAATAAATTTTTTTTTAATGTCTATTGTTTTCGAAAATACGTGTCTGTTTTTTCTAACTTTCCTCACAACAGTCACAACCGCATAGCCAGGATTTTTATTATAATATATTTCTTAGTCAAACTTACGCGTAAACTGTACCTTACTTTTACATTTTGATTGCACTTGTACTATGTTCAATTTCTAGTGGCCGCCCTGCATTTTTTAAATCAAGTTTTTCACTTAAGCTCAGAGAACTAAACACAAGCTTCGGTAAATCACTGACCTTCATATTACACGAAATTTTCCAACGTTTTATAACGTAACTAATAAATCAAATCAAAACAAATAAACAAAACATCAGCGGGATCGACAGGTCGCCTCGTCAGAGTACATAATATTATATCGATTATTCTATCCTGGTATCGCGATTCGCGAACAGCTGTTGGGCGCGGAAAATTGGAGCTCTTTCGTGGCCGCTCGTTGTGCGATGTGTAGGTGACGTCACGCCTCCATCGAGAAGTCGCGTTGAATCGGAACGAATAATCGGTCGCCCGCTTGAGAGCTCGCAACTCGCTTGTCTATGAGTATAACCTGCCCGTTGGAATAGGGCTATGTTTGGTTTGAATTATGCCCGCGCTTAGTATAACCTACCCGCTGGAATAGGGCTATGTTCGGTTTGAATTATTTTAATGGATTGCTTACATACATTGCTTTATTGGTTTATTAAGTAAAGTATTTTTGGATTCTGTTTGAAATAATTGCAGGGAGGGTGGCGCCCCAGAGCCCTTCATTAACGAGCCGCCACTGATACCTATTGTTTTGAATCATCATTAAAATATATTTGTTTCTTGTAATCTATCGAAGTAATTTTTGTATATTTGAGTTATTTGACTTTTGTACAATTAACAAACGCTAATAAGTACCAGTACAGGATCACACCCTGTATGTATATTTTCATAATCTCTACGTCCTGAAGATGGCTTATTTAAGCCGAAACGCGTAGGTAATTTCTGCATATAAGAAGGTAGAAAGGAATTTTCTTTGCCAACCAACTTTTTAAAAACCATCTCAACAATGACCCTTTTAGAGAGCAGCTATAACTTCCTTCCTGTATTTCACAATAAATATATTTAAAAAAAAAAATTCAGTTGAATATTTTTTAGGTACGGACCTGAACAACGTATATAGAACCACTTATAGCTTCTTTTATTTGACATTTATGTATTCATAGCCTCGACTGTGCTTTACTAACTTCTTCAATCCGTATCTATTACCATGTAAATGACGTCATTTCAAATTCATATTATTCGCAGTCGCGTATTTGCAGCCCTTATCTTTCGTTAGACAGGGTGTTGAAAGGTTAAGAGGAAGTAACCCCTTTTACCACAATGAAAATTGCCGAACGTTTTGCTGGTCAATCGAAAAGAAAAAATAAAAATTGGTATTTAGAAAATAAATTCTACTTTAAATACCCCGTCCAGAAAAGTAAATGACGATCGAAAATATTCCCAAAATTTTTTTTAGAAATTTTTTTTATTTTTAGTAATTTTGTAATATCTTAAACAATTCTTTATTGGTCAAAAGCAAAATGACTTTCCCGGGTGTAGAATGTTGTACCAAACAATTTTTCTTATGGCCATTTTTCAATATCGGCCTTACTTTTTTCTCAAAAACTTTGGGCGCGTAAAGTGAATTTAAGCGTGTAAAGTGGGATGTGTTTTCCAACTTAAATTTTCATCTATATTAGTCCCAAAAGTTTAACAGAATTAGCATATTTTATGATTTTATTATCAAATAATATTTTTTTTTGGTGTTTGTTTGAAGGTTGTAGACAATGATGTATCTTGAGTAATAGATGTGTTTTGGACTTCCATTGCCTTTAGTTTTTCATATCACAACGTTTCAACTGGAGATACTTACCAGTTGAAACGTTGTGATATGAAAAACTAAAGGCAATGGAAGTCCAAAACACATCTATTACTCAAAATTTTTTTTGGTATCAAGTTGTTTATTTTTGTTTTAGTAATAAATGTAAAAGAAGATTTTGTAAAATTAATTGATAATTTATATGACTGAAGCCAGGAAAAAAGTATGTTTAAATCATTTTTTATTTGATTTTGAATGTCAAAGTAATCTTCGCCAAAGTAAATAATAGTTGTATCATCAGCAAATAATTGTATCTTGCCACTTAATTTTAATTTAGATATGCTGTTAATTTATATTAGAAATAATATTAGACCTAAAATTGACCCTTGCGGAACACCACATTTAATATTTCCTTGAGTGCTTTTGCTGTTATTAATTTCAACGTATTGTGTTCTATAGGGCTAAATAACTTTCAAACCAATTATAAATATTTCCCCTTATACCAATGGTATGAATTATTTGTAATAAAATATTATGGTTAACTGTGTCAAATGCCTTACAAAGGTCTAAAGATAATAAACAGCATTTTTTATATTGAATATCTGTTATTATATCCATAACAGCAATTTCAGTATCTCTAGATTTTCTAAAACCATATTGACAATCAGAAATTAAATTTTGATTATCTAAGAAATCTGTTAAGTTGTTGTTTTTATAACTTTTTCTTTCTATTTTTTTTCGAAAAAACTGATATCAGCCGATAATTATTTGGATCATTTTTTGCATTTGCTTTAAAAACTGGTGATACTTTAGCTAGTTTCATTTTATATGGAAAAATACCGTTTTTAACAGATAATTTAGTTAGATTATGTAAAATTGGAGTTATTTCTGATTTGACTTTCTTAATAATTTTAACAGATATTTCGTTAAAACCGCTTGCTTTTTTTATGTTAAGGTCATCTATGATCTCTTCGATTTCTTCCTTGGATATGGTTTCTAGGTTTAAGTACATCGAGTTTGGGTTTGTAGTTTCGCTGGATCTTCTTATAAATGGAATTTGACTTGATAAATTTTCGCCTACATTTATAAAATGTTTATTTGTTTCTTCGCATATATTTGGTTGATCTATAATTTCAATACCATTTGTTAAAATACTGTCAATGTTTACTTTTTTTGTTTTTTGACTTATTTGTCAATAGCAAATTTAAATTTTCCCAAACACTTTTTTGGTCACAGTTTAAAAAAATTGATTATAATAAAATTACATAATATATAATACGAAAATACGAAACTGTGACCGTAGTAGGCGTTTTTTACTTTTTTTTTAAATGATCATGTAGACATATCTGTATTAAAACAATAAATGGCGTTAACGGCAAAGGCGATGTTATACGTGAAGGGTTTTTAAAATCTTTCTTTGCGATGACGGGGAATTGTAAGAAGATGCTTGCTGCGCAGACCCAAGTTATGGACATCTGTTCGAAAAGTAATTTTATTATATAATATAAGTAAAGAGGTAGTTTAAATTTAAGTATTTTAAAATAAAATGTAAGTAGTAATGTGTAATTTAAATATGTTATACATACTAAACCATCCTGACATAGCCAGGTAAGGGGTAATACGATTCCTTCGTTTAATACCCTAATTCAGTCTCAAACACGAATTCTGAACTTTTTAAATCCGAGAAAGGTCCGCAGCATCCAGGCAAGGCATGTAAACTCCAGTGGTCAAGCAATACCAAAGGATAACATAAGAGTTTCCGGGTTTCCTGTGAGAGGCAATGTCGGTTACCATATATAATCTTAAGGTTACCATAAGCAATTCTTAATTTGGCAGTAACGTGTTTTTTAAAACGCAAATTGGAATTAAGTAGTCCCAAGCCACAACCACCTAGAAAGAAGTCGTGAAACAGAAACATCGACAACACTGCTTGAAGATCCATATTATGTCACGTGATTTTTTTGTATAAAATTGCATGGTTTAGTATGTAATTTACGCGCGAAGTAGGTACATGTAGGTGTCGTATTAATTTGTATTTTTATCCGGTTTTCGATTGATATCTAATAGAAAATTTAAGTGACATGATTGCTAAGAACCTCTACAAAATATTAGTGAACATTTTTGGTGCGGGTTTGCTTTAATAGCATTAATAAAGTGAGAAATCGAACAGCCTGGCCGGCCTAGCGGTTTGTTTACGGGTCTTATAAATGGCGGCAGAATTTTATTCGTTTTAATTTAAAAGTTGTGTTTTTTGTATTCTGGTTAGCTCTTTGTGATAAACTTTATTGTTTTGTGGCTACAATTAATTTATTAAATATTGAAGTGTTTATTTAGCTTGAAGGTATATGTGAACTAGTTTAAAAATAGCACTAGTAGAGATAGTACGTAAGTAGGTAGGATACATCTAGATACCTCGGTACTTAGGTAAGTAGGTACTATTTTTTTTCTTTTAGTTTGTTTATTTATCAACATGCCAAGCCCCTGCTGTATTCCTGCTGGGTGTAACTTTTACTATAAAAGTGTTTTAAAAGCAGGTGAATAGAGTGTATCAATTTTTCACTTCCCAAAAGATGAAAAACTGAAAATTCTATGGCTAAAAGCCATTCCATGGTGTGTGGTGATGACACCACAAAAAAAATTCCAACTAAAGTGAGACTAAATTCAACAGCTGTTCCGTGCTTTTATCCCAATTTGCCTGCTTACTTGTCAAAAACTGTTCTCATTCCTAGAAAAAATCCAGCGGAGAGAAACGAGGAAAAACAAGAGCGTACGTAAAAGTTTTGATGATCAGTAGGTACCTAATTATTCACAAAAATTAATACTTCTTAATTTTGGGAAGTAAAAATTGTAAGTGACTCAAAAATATATTTTTATAGTTTAGATTTGACCAATGACTGTATAAATATTGTTAATCAGGTTTCAGTGGACATTGATATGAAGGTAACGGTTTTTTTAAAAGGTAATGAATTGGCTTACAATGATTTGAAATGGATTTTACCCTTTGAAATGAAACTAAGTAGGTGGTCTCAGCTTGGAAACTTATTGTCTCCAATTACCAATACCAATTCATACATTATGAAAGTAACGAAGTTACCCAGATAAAATAGTAGGTGACTTTCTTAAGACAAGCGCAGATTTCTTAAACAAAGCCCTAAGCTTACTAAATTTTGAGACTTCAGAAGATGATAGTCAATCCTGTAATTTAAACGCAGAAGATAATAATTTGTACAATAGAATATTACTTTTGATCGATCAAATAAATCTACTCGTAGTGAAACAAAAAGAGCTTCTCAACGAAATATTACTAATATTTAATAATTAGGTGAGTTGTTCTTGTTATCCAAAACTATTTATTACTTTTTGTACATTTTTCAATATCAATATAGTGGCAACAGAGCCAAAAAAAACACAAAAAATATCAGAAAGAATAAAAAAACTCGCCCGTTCCCGCGCGTCATAATAATAGTTGGGGATCCGCAACTCCCAGCTGATGCGGCGTTGCCCGATGTCACTTCATGGCTTCTTTTCAAGGTGGTTGTACCCAACCACTTACATGAAAAGGGCAAAGTTACGTTATTTATTTATATTCATATTTATTTTAACTAGGCTAACTTGATTTTCGTTTCCAAAGAAAAGAACTGACGATTTGCTAGGATTAAATTTGAGATGATGATCCCCTGCTAGTTCGTAGAAACTACTTGATGTACAACAAAGGTCCCAGGATACTACTCTGCGGAACTCCCAATCGCACACCTAAGAAAGGCGAGTATTGTTGATTATACACAACCTTCTGGGTCCGTCCTGACAGAAACGAGTTCAAAAAATTACAATCGCTTTTCGAAAAACTAACATGGGTTGTGCGCATGCCCATCCCTGTTGGACGCCAAGGGATCCTGCGTACAAACGTATTTTTTTACCCATAAAACTTAACTTTTGTGTGCGCGCGAGATAAGCTGTACAAATCTGAATGTACAGTGATGGGCTAAAATATGGAACAAATTCATTTAAAAATCAGGTATTCATTTTTTGAAAAAACGCTCGGACACGTCGATTATAATTCTTTCTTCCGGATTTTTTGCCTCAAAAAGAAATTATACCGGGTGTGTCAAAAAGTAGATGTAGCAAAATTTTTTTGTTTTTTAAATAGAACCCCCCTATTTTTACTTATTACCCTAATTCTACGTCAAATTCTGCGCACAATTCATGTAGCATACTCTATCCTTATCTCTAACGGTTTTAGAGAAAAATTACATCATAAAAAAAAATTCTTTAAAAAAAGGTTAAAAAATTAGTTTATTAAGTGTTGAAAATGCAAACCATTAACTTCTTGACAATATGCTAATCTACTTAAAAACTCTTCTAAAACATTATTTACAGTATTTTCATTAATTTGCCTAATTTCATATCTAATTTTAAATTTTAAGTCTTCCAAATTTTGTGGTTTATCCTTATACACTTTTGATTTCAAATAACCCCAAAGAAAGAAATCCATGGGTGTAAGATCGGGAGATCTTGCAGGCCATTCTATGGGTCGTCTTCTACCTATCCATCGTTCGGGAAATACAGTATTCTAGTACTCTCGTACTTGTCGAGCAAAATGAGGCGGAGCACCATCCTGCTGAAACCAAATAGACGCTTCTGGTAGATGAGGCTGATTCGGATTTGGAAAATCCGCTGCTAGTGTGGGAATTAATTTATTTTGAAGAAATTGTAAATACCGGTATCCTGTAAGATTTCCATCGAAGAAAAAGGTCCAATAATTCTATCATTTAATATCCCTGCCCAAACATTTACTTTTTGTGGGTATTGCGTGTGCTGTTCTCTCATCCAACGGGGATTATTTGTACTCCAATACCGAAAATGTTGTCTGTTTACCGAACCATTCAAACAAAACGTGGCTTCATCGCTAAAAAGTATGTTGCGATGGAAAAATAGATTTAAGTTGCAAATTTCCATCATAGTTTCACAAAACTGTAGTCGGCGGTCGGGATCATCTTCGTTTAGCTCGTGCAGCAACCTAATTTTGTACGGATGGTACTTTTCTTGTTTCAATACCTGCAACACAGATCGTCGGCTAACATCATTATTAAGGGCTACTTCAGTGGATGCACTATGAGGATTATCTTCAACCTCTAACAAAATGTTCAATTGTGAGTTTTCACTAATTTTTGGACGACCTGGCCGTAGACGATCCTTTATATTCCCTGTTTCCCTGAATTTCTTCTCAATTGTACTTACTGTAGATCTTGTAATCGGCCGTTCTGGATACTTAGCGTTAAACAAGTTACAAACTTCTTCTTGACTTCTTGTTTTGTCTCCACATCCAATTAAAATTAAAATTTCGATTCTTTGTGTTTCATTTAAATGCACAATGATCACCGTTTTTCAAAATTATACCTAAACTAATTTTTGATTGACACATGACTTGCTATCGTAGTAACAATTCATTTAAATTTACCTGTTTACCTTTAAGTAGGTACATGTACCTTTTTTTAAAGAATTTTTTTTTATGATGTAATTTTTCTCTAAAACCGTTAGAGATAAGGATAGAGTATGCTACATGAATTATGCGCAGAATTTGACGTAGAATTAGGGTAATAAGTAAAATAGGTGGGTTCTATTTAAAAAACAAAAAAAATTTGCTACATCTACTTTTTGACACACCCGGTATAATTTCTTTTTGAGGCAAAAAATCCGGAAGAAATAATTATAATCGACGTGTCCGAGCGTTTTTTCAAAAAATGAATACCCGATTTTTAAATGAATTTGTTCCATATTTTAGCCCATCACTGTATGATCAGAATCAGAATCAGTAAAAGGGGATTTATCGTTTTTTGCATGTTTGCCCTTCATTTATATAAATATAAACAGCTATCATCAAATTAACCCCAAATTCCCCAATATTAAACTGCTCATCTTATAATATTTCAACTTCAAGTTTTCTCCAGCCCTCATTGGCCAAAATTCCGGGAAGGGGTGGCGTTCGCAAAACTTAAGGGCGGCGCTACGGATCAAAATAAGGGTAGAAATCGTAAAAGGGGGTAAAACTTTGCGGTTTATAACGCTTATTTCTAACTTTTGCCATTTAGCCCGGTTTTCCTGTCAGTTTATATCTTGATTTCTGACAAAGTGGAGGATAATTATTTTTTTTAATCTTGTTCTATTCTCAATAAAGATAATTGTTCAATTTAAACGGTCCGATTTATAAAATAATGTTTTGGTTTTATCTAAATTAATACTGTTATGTATTTAAGAAGTTAAAATAATGTGACGTTTTGTTTAAACAAAAATGCAAGAAAGCCATAAATCGTTTTTGATTAAGGATCTTCTTGGGGATGTTCTTACCAACTCTGCACAAGGTATGTTTTCTTTTTAAAATAGTAACAATGTTTTTATGTGTAAGCATATCCAGTGAACCGATCAACCTGATGGTCCCCAGCAGCCCCGCGATTTTAATGGTATTTGGTATGCCGGGGGCTTTAGAAGGAAAGCTTAACCCTTTATACATTTTTGTATTGTTTAAATTACATATATAAAATTTGGTGGCTTAATAGGTGATATTATTTTGCATATTATGGCGTGACGGGTGTCATTTTGTCACTTCCGTTTTAACCGGAAATTACCTCAACTTTAGATTTTTAAATATAACACCCTATATATTTTCGACACTTTAAATCATTTTTTTCCTCTAGTGTGCTGTGCTAGCTAGCTGTGAACGCTCTAAAATGGTTTACTTCTAACCCAAAATCTTGATAAAAATGCAATTTTCAAGTTTTATTGTGTTTTAAATTTTTCACAAATTATTTAACTTTTAAAAAAGGTTTTTTCCAGAGAACTCAGTGGGCTAACACGGGTAAAAAGATAAAGCACTTTTTTCCCAACAATTTGATATTATACACCCTTATGTCAAGTTAAAAAAGGGAGAGTTAATTTATTTAAAAAACCAATTAATGATAAATAATGCAAGGAAGGCAAATGGCTTTGCATTTATCTAGGTACCCATGATGCCATAATGCTAACAAACAAATGAAGATAATTACAAATTTCCTCCTGAACCACCTGATACCGTGCGAGCAAAAATTATTTGCATCAAAGAAGGGCTTGGATTAAAAAACGTAGGGCTTGGTTTAGATCACAATATGGGGACGAGATATCTAACCAAATCTAGGTTAAAATTTTGTCAAATTCATATTATGACATGATATGCCAAACTAATGAGTAATAAATAAAGTAGACAAATACAAATTTATTTTTGTTATTCACAAAATTAACAAAGTAAGAATATACAGAAAGAAAAAAAAATAATTACATAAATTGCTGAAATTGGCTCCAAGCATAAATTCACACGTCTCTTCATATTTTCGAAAGTGTTGACCAGCATTATTTCCCGAACGTTTGCAACAAGTTCTTCTGTTCTTACAGATGGTCTTCCTGCTCCTTTTTTCTGTTGTATAGAACCTGTTTCCCTAAACAAAGCCACGGTTTTTTTCAGGCAATGATAAAAATCCCCAGCAATAAAAGCAACGTTAGGAAAATGTTCGTGAAAATCGTCCATGCACAAACCCGGATTGTATTGCCACTCAAAATTTACTCTAACCCCGTTTCGAAAATACGCTTCAACCATGAATGTTTTGTGCTGTTCCGTAAAGCCCATTGTGTGAGTTGTTCAGGAAATTGGAAAAATTAGCGATGAATCAAATTACTTGTAACGACTGTCAAAGATGACGGAATAACTGATTGATTGTTAATTTAGGTAGTTATTGACACCCAACAGGTATCAAGCCCTACGGCTAAGCATTACGTCCTTAGTTGCAAAGCCCTCTTTGACGCAAATAATTTTTGCTCGCACGGTATATCGATTCAGAACACTATTCCAAATTCAACCATATACGTAGGTATACAATAATACGCCCACCCCCCATACGTCACTTTTTGGCATTTAATTGCACAATAATTTTTCTTTTTCCTCTAGATCGCTGTGATGCTGTGAATGCTCTAAAATGGTTTACTTCTAACCCAAAATCTTGATAAAAATACAATTTTCAGATTATCTAGTGTTTTAAATTTTTTGCAAACTATTTCACATTTTAAAAAGGCTTTTTCCCAGAGAACTAATTTTTTTTAAATAGAAACTTTTGGGCTTTTCGGACAAAAAGATAGAGCACTTTTTTCCCAACAATTTGATATCACACACCCTTATCTCAAGTTAAAAAAAGAAGAGTTAAATTATTTAAAAACCCAATTCGTGACAAAAATACAAGAAGGAGAGAAAACGACTTTGCATTTATCTAGGTACCCATGCCAACAAACAAATGAAGATAATTACAAATTTTCTCCTGAAACACCTGGTATAACACTATCTAACATTTATTTTATTTATATATAACCATTTAATAATAGGTATAATTTCTAAAGTTATATAAACTGTTCGAACACAAATGTTGAACGAAATGGATGATTTGGGATCTCCACATTTTAGTTTTGACCAAAAATAGGGAAAAATAATAATTATACGTAATTTATATTTTTAATTTTAAAGATGGTCTACAATTTTCGGGCTTCGGGAAAAATCCCTGTTTTTAAATAGTATGTCTTGACATCAAATACAACGTCAGCTGATATTTAGAATATAAAATGTCAAAATAAGGCGTTAATAATTGTTGTAATTTAGTTTTCTTACTTACGAATTAAAAATTCGTGGCGCTGTCCAGGTAGCATACTCGTCCATAAGACTTGCATTTTATGTCCATTTTACGTCCAGGAACCATAGATATTTACCTTTAGATAAGCCAACAAGAATCACGAAAGTGGCAAATTCATGTAAACAGAGCTACGCACGATTAGACATGCGCACTGCAACCTTATCATTTGGCCAATGGGAAAATAGACAGGTCCGGGCTTAAAAATTTAAGTTGCTCAAGAAATTGTAAAAGTTGACCTTCAATTTATTTTTACGTGTAAACACCTAACATTTACCCCAAATTTTTGACAAAAAATTGGAATTTCTACTCAATTTTTGATCCAGTTTGGAAATAAGGTAGTTATTTCTGGCGTTTTTACTTGTTGTAAACCTATCAGATTTTGAGGATAGAAAATTGTTTTTAAGGGTTTGTTTCCAAAATTTGTTTAAAACTGATTCGTCGTCGTGTTTTTAGTTTTAAAAGAAAAAGAACAGGTCAATTAAACTATAAAACTTATAAAATCGTATATAAAATGCAAACAAAACCAGCAAAATAACCCATCTTCTATGTTATCGCGTAGGTACCTAACCTCAAGTCAAATATTAGTTGGTTTATAACTTGTAGGGATTTTTACAATTTGGGAAAAACTTGGGTACCTACGTGTAAAACATTTTCAAGAGCAATTTCTTGTTCAAGAATTTGAAAGAGTTTTTGCCCGAGAACGTGACCCGTGGAATACCTCGGATTAGTATAAACATTCCTAGGTATTTACTTTTTTCTTTTATATAATATTAGTATAGAGAAAAGTGCATTTTACACTTTTTGAAGCAATATATTTCCCGAAAAATAGGCGTACCTAATTAGATTGCCGGGCTACAAATAAAATATACCAAAACATGCCTCAAGATCATCTGTCTTGGTGTGGGTTTCTTTTTATTTTCATACCTTGTTTGTGTAGCCTAGGCCTAATTTGATGTGTTATGATGAATATTTCCTTCATATGTTAAAGTTCCCATAAGAGAAATGCAATTTTCGCAAAATTACAGCGAAAATTTTTTGACATTTCAAACAGCCAATTAAATTTTGTTATTCTTTATCATCTTACATAAATCACCCAATCATATCAACATTTAAGTGAAAACAACACTCCGGGTAGTTTTCAATCACTATGACACCCAGGCATCATTTATTATGACACCAATACTTTGACAGTTCATATTCCAACTATATAAATTTCAAAATGTCACGTTTTGGCAATGCAAATTTTCATTGCATTAACGCGCTAGTTAATGAAACAATCCCAAAAAATACCAGAAACAGTCACAAATACACGTGGGGAATATTTATAGAGTTTTGCTGTGAACGCAAATACGAGTTAAATAAACATATAGAAGCGTAGAAGAGCTGGCAATGATACTGAAAGATTGGGCGGTTAATATGAGAAAAAAAGATGGGACTGAATTCAAAGAAGCAACGGTAAAGACTATGTGGAACGTTTCGTGCAAAATTTTACAAGAAAAGTACTATAATGAATATAAGATTATGATTGACCCGTTTAACAGCATAGTATTTAAACCAGCCCGAGATGCCCGCGATGCAACCAGAAAGAAATTACAAGCAGATCCATGTAAACGTAAGACCAGTTCAGTTTCGTTAAGTCTATCTGAAGTAAACCAAATAATATTGTTCTGGAATGAAAATACCCCTGAAGGTCTTACGCGTAAATTCTACCATATTGCTGCAGTAGAATCAGCGTGGAGAGGAGGCGAAGCAGTTGCATATCTCCTGGATTTTTTTCAAATCGAAAAAAATAACGATGGTTCTCCAACAAATCGTATTGAATATAATCCAGTGTTCAGTAAAACTTGCCAAGGCGGTTCAAAAAGCTGTACAAGTAGTAAATGGTTGATTGTCAATAGTGAAAGTCAAAGATAGTACGCCTGTTTCATAAATTGATATCAAAACGAGGCGTACATATAACCTCAACCACGGCTGTTCTTAAAAGCAATTCGACACTGGAAAACGGAAACCGATACGATAATGTTCCTGTTGGAAAAAATACAATTAATGGATGGACAAAATCGTCTGCTGAAGCTATCGGCCTGAATGTAAAGGACAAAAAAATAACAAACCATTCAAACAGGTCAACTGCTGTTAGCGAATTGGCAAAAAAGGTGTGCAAGAACAACAATTGCTGAAAATCACTGGTCATAACAATCCAAATTCTATAAAACCATACTTCAACATCGACCAAGAACACCACAATAAGATTATTAATACTATGCGTGGTAATGGATCTTCTATAGTAGAAAAAAATAGCGAATAATCAAATGTTACGTTAAATTTTAATAACTGCACCTTTACAAATTGTACTTTTAATAAATAAAATAATTGTTTGGTTGCGAGAAATTTTATTTTTTTATCAAAAATTTATCAAAAAATTTTCTGACCGAATATCCCTCGGACATTGACCAATGCCTCATAATTTATCTCAAGCACGTAACCAAGGTAACAACCCTCCGCCTTCAGCGTCGGGTTGTTACCAGGCAACGTGCTTTCGACTAAAATTATCTCGTCCATTATCAATGTCCTAGGGTTATTATAGCTGAAAACAGCACTGCCAGAAATCGAAAATTGCATCGCAAGTTTATATTGTTGACGAAACGTCAAAGCGGGATTTTATTGTTAACAAACGTCAAATATTATTCTGACAATTAACGTCATCTTATTGAGTGACAGCAGACAAAAAAGTCAATGTCAACGAATGTTTTCCTTTCATTTTGTCAAGAATTGCTAATAACTATCTCTTTGCATTCTGTTAAATAAAATATTTAAATTAACTTGATTCGAGTTCTTAATTAATTTGGGAAATATTCAAATAAATTACACTCGTGCATAAAAATAACCAGATAATTTTTTTATTCAATGTGTTTTTTTTTACAAATTGCAATCGTTTGTTTTCATATTTTACGAAAATGCCCTCCTCCTGCGGAGTCGGGCTTTTTCGCGAAAATATGAAAACAAACTCTTGCAATTATAAAAAAACACATTTCATTCAAAAATTATCGGTAATTTTGATGCACTTGTGCACTTACCCCCGATAAGTTTTTGCCAAATTGTAAAAATCAATACAAGTTATCACCAAATAATATTTGACTTGAGGTTAGGTACGCGATAACATCGAAGATTGGTTATTTTGCTGGTTTTGTTTGTTTTTTATATTCGATTTTATATTACAAAACAATTTTCTATCCTCAAAATCTGATAGGTTTGCAACTACTAAAAATGCCAGACATCAGTAAGTTAATTCCCATCAACCTGATCAAAAAAATTGAGAAACAATTCCAATTTTTTGGCAAGAATTTAAATTTTAAAGCCCGGACCTGTCTATTTTCCCCTTCGTCAAACGATAATGTTGCAGTGCGCCTAATCCGGTGTAGCTTTGTTTACATGCGCGAGGCCATAAATTTGCCACTTTCGTGATTATTGTTTGCTTATCAAATGGTATATATCTATGGTTCCTAGCCATGTCATTAGATAGAATGTCCTCTCTGTTGCCTTAAAACATAGGTAAGCTTAAGGAATACAAACGTTTCGACACTTAAGGAAAAGACAATAGCATTTCTCCCGAGGCCAGGAAAACTTACGCACAAAGCGGATTACGAAGGAAAAACAGAGGAAATAAAATGGCGGAATACTTCTTTGCTTTAATTGGAATCCCTGCACTTAGAAACTTTTTATGCTAAGAATTTAAAGGGGTTGGTTTTAGGATTGTCTCGTGTTAATTAGGACCCCGGGCACAGACATAATTTATTTTCTAGTGAACCCTTTAAAACATGTTTTGGTATTTTTAAAGGAGTTTCGGCCTTTCTTGTTAATTTTTTGGAAAATATTACCTTACATTAATAGATACAAATCTAGTTATTTTATGGGGAGAAGCAAGTTTGGACGATTTATTTAGTTTGCTCGCGTCGAATATGCATATAGATATTTACCTTTAGATAAGCAAACAATAATCACGAAAGTGGCAAATTTATGGCCTCCCGCATGTAAACAAAGCTACACACGATTAGACATGCGCACTGCAACAATATCGTTTGACAAAGGGGAAAGTAGACAGGTCCGGGTTTAAAAATTTAAGTTCTTGCTCAAGAAATTGTAAAAGTTAACTTTCAATATATTTTTACGTGTAAACAGCTAAAACTTGCACCAAATTCTTACCAAAAAATTGGAATTTCTTCTCAATTTTTGATTAAGTTGGAAAATAAGATAAGTAATTTCTGGAATTTTTAGTAGTTGCAAACCTCTCAGATTTTAAGGATAGAAAATTTTTGATTTTTAAGGGTTTCTAAAATTTGTATAAGAATGATTCGTCGTCGTGTTTTTAGTTCGAAAAGAAAGAGAACAAGTCAATTAAACTAGTCCTATAGAATCGAATATAAAAAACAAACAAAACCAGCAAAATAACCAATCTTTGATGTTATCGCGTGTACCTTAGCCTCAAGTCAAATATTAGTTGGTATTATTTATCCAATCTCAGTTTGAGGACATTCCAATCATTCCATACGGCGGTAAACAGTCTCAAAGAGACCGACCGCACAACCAGGGTTGTCATCTTTCTTGTTCAATTCTTTAAGTTTTTTTATTAAAGATGTTTCATTTATATCAGTATTCAATTGTTAGTCAGTAACTTTCTTTGAAAGCTAGTTTGCAAATATACTTTAAACCGAGGAGTTTTGAGTGTGACAGAAAAAAATAACAAGCCATTCATTGTTATAATAATACATTCTTTAGTCCTTAAGAAACAATATAACTGAAATCAAGACAAAAAGTGTTTTCAGTGTTTAAAAACAACTAATTAACAAACCCTTGTTTTTCGTATACTTATACATAATATATTAACAAACCAGAAAATTTGGTAGAACTGGCAACCGTTCACAATTTATGCACGTTGTCAGGGGTGATAAGCGCCAGTTAAAGTGCCAGGATATAAGCTGAACCGGTACCCGGGCCGTCTGACGATCGATTCTGCCAGACAGAGATAGGCCAGTGACCGCCGATGGCGTGGAAGAGACGGAGATAAAATATACGTGGTTATGCCTTGATGAACGGGCCGGAGTCTGGTTGACGAGAATGAAGTTCTGGTAAAAAAATTAAAGCATTTTCTGAGCAGTGTCGTGCCGTGTCAGGTTTATTTTTCTGATACAATAGAATTTTTGAGTTACCTTATATTTATTATTTTAATATAATATTATTATATATACAGTATATATAAAGTGTAGTATGTACAAACACCTAATGTAAAACAAACTTATAAGTGTGTATACGCATATTAATTATTTGTGTGGAACGCCTATGGTTAGGAAATTCCCACAGTTTAATGTCATTAAATTGGCCTAAGAAACACTATACCTATATAACTTGTATTGATTTTTGCAATTTGGCAAAAACTTGGGTAGGTATAATTTATCCAATGTCAGTGTGATGACATTCCAATCATTCCATACGGCGGTAAACGTCGGTCTCTTTGAGACTGTTTACCGCCGTATGGAATGTCATCACACTGACTTTGGAATAACAATACGCGTATAACATTTTCAAGCACAATTTATTGTTAAAGAATTTAAAAAAGTTTTTGCCCGAGAACTTGACCCGTGGAATTCTGACTTTATTGAAAGCTTAATGTCGGGGTACACAGATTTTAACCAAAAAATTAACTAACCAACAACTTTGACATAAATGGTTTTCTCACAAAATCAACGTGGCCCGGTTAGCTTAATAATTGTAGATTTACTGATCAGAAAACTTCGATTGTGTAAATGTTTGCCCATGTCACTACTCCATACTTACTGAAAATAAGAAATACAAGGTATTTGACCCCTATTTGGGCACAATAAAATCATACAACGGCTGTTACTAGTCATTGTTTATATTCCAATCAGAGTCACTAAAAGCACAAACACAGTTCTTTAAACTACCCAAAAACTAGAAATCCGTAAATATTAAACACCCACAATCGACCATAGCAAAGAAAACAGCAAGAAATCCACAGAGAAAACTTAAAACGCAACAACAAAAATGCCGTTCCGGTTCTGGAGTGCATTTTGGGCATGTCGCTAAAGAAGGAAAGGCCGACAATAAGAGGTTTGTGCGCATGCCCAATCCCGCTGGAGGGAAGGCATGCGCTCGCACGTATTTTTTCACCCATAAAACTTAACATTTGTTTGCGCACGAGATAAGCTGTACCTGCGTATCTAAAAGTAAATGTCTATACAGTTGACTTAATCAAATTGTCCCTTTTCGATGATTTAAGCATTGAATATCAAACTATAAGAAGGCCATATGAGCCGATTTCCTAAATCTGCTACGTCAAATTCATAGATGGCACAATGAGTTCACCAACAAGAAAGCGACTAACCTTTTCACTGCTAAATTAAAACATTGTTGCCGCCTGTCGGTTTGACTTGCTGCATAAGTTTTTTAAATTTATTTTTATAGCTTATCGGAAAACTTGATTTCACATAAGTACCTACACCTATCCACTTCTAGACCTAAAAATGTACCTATTTTTAATTGCTTTATAACATATAATATTTTCAACCTTTTGACGTCCCAAGGTTAATTACATGAAAACATATTGACCGCCATGTATTCTATTTCTAACAGAACTAAATGACGACTCTCACTATTCAATACCTACCTAGGCTACAACGTATATGTTGGGTAAAATATGAATGATGTGCGGTTTGTATAACTTGGATTTTATTTGCAATTACTACTTTTCAAAATGGTTAAAATAAGTAGGTTTTACTTTCTTACTTAAGAAACATTTAGTTTGTTAGTGTATTACGTATTTTGCTATTTTTCAACGAAATAAAACCTATTTTAGTTATACTTGCTGTCGCTTTTTATCTACTTTTATTTGTTTAACATTTAGCACCTAATGCAACGGTAAAATCATTATGAAAGTCGGTCCAATTACCCCGGAGTAATCAGCGTACATATTATTATCAAAAACATACATTCGGCTGGAATTGAGAACCTCCTATTTTATTGTCTGTTAAAAATGCTTGAATTCTTAAAAATTCCAATAAAATACGATATGCGGCAACAACACGACATCAGATCAGTGAATTTGAGACATCTGTTGCCGAGGCGCTGCATTATAACGACAGACAGGCGACAGATTTAAGGTTAGAGTTACCATCAGCTCCACAATGGCGACCAAACCAGCTCCAATACGTCAAAAAATGGGTTGTCAACTTTTCTCGGACACCCGTCATTATTCTTATATAGTTTGATATTCAATGATTTAAGGAAAGCAGATGCTACCTCTGCTTTTTCCACGGAATTAAGAGGAGGTTTAATGTTCTCCCGTAGATTTAAGAGAAACCAGTTCTTAGCCAAGAAAATTTGTATTGTTATTTTAGAGCGTTTTATAAAACTTTAAGCCAAATATCTATACATGGACTTTCGTTTTTGACATCTAAATTACAACGTTTGGTTGGTAACTCTTTAACCCGTTACAGATTTAGACCAGAGCAGTCCTAAATTATCCAAATGGACCTCTCGGTTTTCTTTATATTTAGTACTTCTAAAAGTTCCTTAAACTAAGGTAAATATAAACTTTACACTTTTTTTCATTTACAGATTTCGATTTAGAATCGGAACCTTCATCTATTGACGACCATCACGCCTCTGGAAATCCGGATATCCTGACAGAGAACTCCCATTTTTTGCCATCGCAAATTCAAGGGTCTCCGGAATCATGCGATGTTGTCAAATCGAGAAAGCCACGAAGAAGACGGACAGCTTTTACGCATGCTCAGTTGGCGTTCTTAGAGCGGAAATTTAGGTATTTACAGAAATAAGAGTTTTTCTTTTTTATTATTATTATTATTATTATTATTATTATTATTATTATTATTTTTATTATTATTATTATTATTATTATTATTATTATTATTATTATTATTATTATTATTATTATTATTATTATTATTATTATTATTAAGTGTAAAAAAATTGTAGGTAGGTACACCAAAACATGTGTTGTCAAGTTTGTGATAAGATTTGTTAAAAGGTTTCGAAATAAATCGAGAAAAAACTGCTGTTGAGCAATTTTTCCATTAACAAAATATTTTTGATGCAAAAATAGCCAACTGCGATTCGTCGAAATTGGAACGAAGGAAACTCTCAGAAAAACATTTTATATGCTTGTTTTCAGATGTCAAAAGTACCTGTCAGTTGCCGATAGAAGCGACGTTGCCGATGCTTTAAACTTAAGCGAAACTCAAGTCAAGACTTGGTATCAGAACAGAAGGTAAGGAATTTAAAAAAATATGATAGAACAAAGAACAACAAAATGCAGTTTTTTAATAATTAAAATAAATCATCTCCGCAAGGATCATCATCAGATTCGTCCAAGTCAATAATTAGGAGAGGAGTATCTGAAGCATCGATAAAGCTTTCCTGTTCCCACACATCATTTATAATTTCATATATTCGTGTGTGTGTTACATAATTTTTCCATTTTTCCACTGTTACATTTCTATGGTTTCATTACACAGACCCAAAACTACGTAAATTTTTACAGGATGCATTCAACTTATTTTTGCATCATAATAGCGCTTATACATTCCGACCAAACCATTTCAATAGGTTTAAAGTGGCAATGATATGGAGGAAGTCTTAAAACTCGATGTGTTGCAATGCTGGTTTGTGGAACCTATTAAAACAAAATAAAAATAATTAAAAAATAAAATAAATAGCGTTTTCCAGATTACTTGTAACGTTTTGGGGAGAAATGCTGCTTCACTGTTAGCCAGATATGATCCTTCATTGCAAATGGTGTTTGTTCTAAACATGCAATAAGTAGATAATCTTTTTGACCAACTTGTATTTGGAATTTATTTAATTAGGCCAAAGTGATAATAAATGAAAATAAAACTTTTTTGACTGGTAAAATTATACGACATTCATTATTGACCCATATAGGTACTATCTCACCTAGTTCACGAATGTTAGAAAGATAAGCACTAGCCGTGACGTAACGGTCAGCGGTCATTGAACAGCCTTTAGTTTGTCAAACAAATGAATATAAATTATCGGTCTAAAATAAACACGGAAGCCAATATTTGTCCACCATAAATTTTGCATGCTTGTTCCTATGTTGCGTCAGTCAATGCACCAACCTTACATACCAATTACACTTTTTTACAGAACAAAATGGAAACGTCAGAACCAACTTCGTCTTGAACAGCTACGTCATCAAGCTTCGGTAGAAAAAGAACTGTTAAACGTCTCGAATCTTCGGAAACCTTCGGAGCAACCGAGCTGTTGCCCTCCGAACTTACCCGTCAGATATGGTGACCAAAATCCTTGTACATTTTTAAGCACAGCTGCGGCGGCCATTTTCCATAACGTGACGTATGTGCATGGTTGCCAGTTTTAAATTTTGTTTGTTGAATTTACGAAAAATAACTATTAGATAACAAAAAAGAAACCTCGTCTCGAAGCAACAATAGTTGATGTCTTAAGTGTTTAATTTGTACCTAATGATTTCGGGATTGTTCGGAGATAAATTGACACTGATGTGACAGACACCAAAGGATCCCTAGGTGTTTTATTGTTTCAATCTTGGCAAGGAAAAAATTAAAAAACAGGAAAATATAATAAAAATTTGGGTCCAAAATATCGGCACATAAGTATGTTTATTTTGTATAAAACAAAAAATCAAACCAATCAATGCATGGTATAATAAAAATAATTAACTTCGTAGATTCTCTTATGTAAAACCTACAAATCTAGTCATGTTCTTAAGTGTTTTTAGTTAGGTATTATTTATTGATAAATAATGTATTGTCTATTTATTATTATTGTTATTTATTAAGCTTGATTTTAAGTTATTAAATAAAACATTCTGTTAAAAATATAAAAAAATTAAATCGCAAATTCTTTTTTTTCCGTCTATGCTTCTAGACTGCAACATAGATATTTACCTTTAGATAAGCAAACAATAATCACGAAAGTGGCAAATTTATGGCCTTGCGCATGTAAACAAAGCTATACACGATTAGACATGCGCAGTGCAACATTATCGTTTGACAAATGGGAAAATAGCCAGGTCTGGGCTTTAAAATTCTTGCCAAAAAATTGGAATTTCTTCTCAATTTTTTTGATCAGGCTGGAAATTACGTTAGTGATTTCTGGCATTTTTAGTAGTAAGTATAAAACTTATAAAATCGAATATAAAAAACAAGCAAAACCAGCTAAATAACCAATCTTCGATGTTATCGCGTCCTAGCCTCAAGTCAAATATTAGTTGGTATATAACTTGTATTGATTTTTACAATTTGGCAAAAACTTGGGTAGGTAGGTACGTGTAAAACATTTTCAAGCAGAGTTTCTTGTTCAAGAATTTGAAAAAGTTTTTGCCTGAGAACTTGACCCGTGGCGTAATATAAACTCCCTAGGTATTTACATGCATGTTTTCTTTTATACAGTGAGGACCTAAAGTCCGCCCCCCCCCCCCCTCTAACTTCTAAACCGTTCGGTATATTTTAATGAAATTTTGAACGATAATATTTGAGCAAGTCTTGCACTTTTTGACATACCAATGACAGCTTTAAATTACAAGATGACAGCTGGGTCCGCTTTTGGAATATTTTTTTAAATGGAACACCCTGTATATTTTTACATTTTTAAATTGCACATAAAATTATAATTATTTTTTATTAAATGCATTATTAGTCTATACTTCATAGTTTCCGAGATATTGACTCTCGAAAAGTGACATTTTTAAACTTTGACAGCTTATAACCTTCTAACAGTACGTCTTAAAGCAAAACGGCTTACATGTCCCTATCTTCAATTTTTATTATCTTCCCAAAAAAAACAACTTCCCGTTAAACCGGGTGTAACTCGAAAGCAGGAAATATAGTTGTTCCGGTTTAACTGGAAGTTGATTTTTTTGGGAAGATAATAAAAATTGAAGATAGGGTCATGTAAGCCGTTTTGCTCTAAGACGTACTGTTAGGAGGTTATAAGCTGTCAAATTTCAAAAATGTCACTTTTCGAGAGTCAATATCTCGGAAACTATGAAGTATAGACTAATAATGCATTTAATAAAAAATTATTATAATTTTATGTGGAATTTAAAAATGTAAAAATATACAGGGTGTTCCATTTAAAAAAATATTCCAAAAGCGGACCCAGCTGTCATCTTGACATTTAAAGCTGTCATTGGTATGTCAAAAAGTGCAAGACTTGCTCAAATATTGTCGTTCAAAATTTCATTAAAATATACCGATTCATAACGATCTAAGGAAACAATGAGCCTAATGAATAAAAATGTAGCAATTGCTTTTTCTTATAAAATCAAAGTTAATTCTTGAAAGCCAATGAATAAAAACTAAAGTAATCGCTTTTGCGTCCAGCAATTGCTTAAAAGTGCAGGAATCGCTTCTAGTCAATGCTTTTTCTTAAAAAATAGAAGCAGTTGCTATCGTTTGCTTCAAATGTGATTAATAAATTAAGGAATTGCTTTTTCTAATGTAGCGATCGCTTTCAACTTTTTAAGGTAGGTCGACCCCTGCATCATTTGCTTGGTAGCAGTCAACTTTAGTTCTCCGCGGCATACACGTGCGTTGCTCTTAATTTGTGTCTTCAATTATGGCTGAATATAAATGACCGTCCGTAAGAGAAAAATATACAGTGTACGTAAAAGTTGCAGATATGATGATTTCAGAAAGTTATATCGATTTGACTGGGAAAATGTTGAGTGGTTGGAAAATTATTTCTTGACTGATACTAGTAAAAGGCGAGGGGGTGCACTGTCGCCTTTAAATAAGATTAAAGTCTTTCTTCGGAAATTGTCGGCTCCGGGCTTTCAAAATTCTGTAGGTGAAGAACTCGGTGTTCACCAAACTACTGTCTGTAAGACATACACTTCTGTAATGGATGCAGTTTTGGAGAAGGCCAATATTTTTATTAAATTTCGTACAAGTGCTGAAGCTGTTGTGGAAGCTAAACGGTTGTGGTCAGAGAGATTTATTTATGTTCCTTCAATTTGTGAACAAATATCAATTGCTTGTCTTTAATTTCTTCATCACTACTAGTACTTTCCTCATTTTCACTGAAATCTGCCATATCACAAATATAAGTTTCCTATTTTCCACAAAAACGTAACAGATTACTATTGTATTAAATAAATAGAACAACGTTGTTGTATTTATGTCAACTCTTTTGCAAATTAGGCACCAAAGTAAACATGAAATCTATAATCTGAACAAGTGGATAAGCCACATCTGAACTTGTGTTGAATAAGCATTTGCTACGGAGGTGTAGGAAAGACAGCAATCGCTTCAAAATTTTATTCATATCCAGATCTAGCAATCGCTTTTACTTATAGCATTTCCTAGTCAAGCAATAATTGCTTTTACTAAAAAGTAATCGCTTCAAGTAATTGCTTAATTTTTATTCATTAGGTATAGGCCTAATACGTTTATGTACCTAAATGTTGGAGATACAATCCGCATAATTGGCAATTAGTTTTTTTTTGTCTAACACAAAGTTTTGCTTGCAACAATAATGCACGGCGGAGCGGTTCGACTGTGTTTCCATAAATGCCTATTGAACCGCCTTCGACCGAGCACGAAACAACCCGAGATCAGGCGAAGTCGACGGCCGGCCGTATACAGGGTGTCCGGAAATGATGAGCAAAAAATTTAGGGGATAATTCTAGACCGAAAGTAAATCCTATCTCTTCCTATAACATTTTTTCGAAAATGGATTATTCACGGAGTTACAGGGTGAGTTAAATTTTATTTGCAGTTTTAAAATACCAGAACAATAAATTAAACATTCAAATCAAAGGTTGAAAATGACGTCCTTCCTCTTCAATGCATAAATTAATTCGTCTTAAAAAATTTCGATGAACTCCATGGAATATTCCTTCCTTTGCTATGCTATGTTTAAGGTTGAAAATAAATTAAAATGATTTCGTATTCATCACATGCAAGCAATGTTATTTTAGCGTTTTTCTCGAAAACCGTTAGATTTATCGAAACAAAAGTAGTATACGTTTTTTATGTAAAAAGGTTAGGAGAATAAAAATATTTAGTCAAAATGCGCATACATCGTAGGACAAAAAAGTTGGGACCATTCAAATTAAAGTATAGGCTCCTAGGTGACGCCCTCTACAAAATGCTAAAAAACGGTGGCCAAATTTTTATTCCTGATCCCGAAAAAGCCCCATATATACGAGATTTCGTCAAAATATTATGAGCGTGGCAAAAATAGGTTCAAATTCCAGATGTTCATATTGAATATGATGAACTCGTTTATAACCTCCCTTCGAGAAAATAAACATTTCGGGACAACCATGCCCTTAAGAAAAAAAATTGTTGGTGCCGCTGCTCCAACCAACAAAACAATTTGTTCCGTGTTATTTATTTATTCACATCTGCCCTTTTCAAAGATGAATTCATACTTATAAACGCGTGACAATTATTGCCAAATCAATGCCTAATTGGCCAGAAACTGCCCTCCTTTGGAGTGCCCATACCCTCTTTAATTTCAAAGCAATGCTACTTTAACTATAGGATCAATTAAGCTTTGCTGGACCCCTGGAAGGATCTCTAACAACTTTAATAATTATGGAAACGTGTTTTTATCTAGGACTTAGGGCTGTTAATCACATTGAGTCAGGCAGCGGCGTTGACGCACGATGGCGGAGATCGGAAGGTTTTCGGAATGAGAACGATTTGGATCCATTCACGAAAATTATTTTGTTCCAATTTTCAATAATAACTTCAAAGCAGAAATTACTTTATTATCATTAAAATTATTCCAAGGATGTACCGGGTGGTCAAATAAGCGAGGACGTCGGCTTTATCTCGGAAACCATTAATCGTACAACTTTCGGAAAGATTTTTTTATCAGTAAAGTGGTCAAGAGAAATTGCTGGAAATTACTTTTAAGTTCCTCATTTCGCCGCAAGGGGGCACAATTAAAAATTGTTTTTTTAAATTCTAAATTTCTCCGAAAATTCCCATATTAAGGTATAACTCTGATTACATCATTGGAAAGCCTAGACAATTCTGCATCATTTTGGTTTAAGGCGCATTGGCGTACCGACCTTGATAAGAGTGGGAGAAGCTATTGAAAGTGTAAACATTAAAATCGCTGTAACTTCTAAACGACTTTCCGATTTTACTAAATTTAAGCTTGTTTGGAAAGGGAAAATAAGTATCTTCAATGGCCGTATCCAACAGTACACAATAGTGTTTAATAAAATTGCTAGAGAGCGCAATTTGTAATAATAACAGTTTTTTCGATTTTATCCCGAAAATTCAAACCATACGGTATAACTATGACATCATAATCGAAAAGTAGATGAAATTTGCAAGAAAAGATGTAAAGACCGCAGTTCGATATCTTTGTTCGTTTCAGAGTTATTGCAAAAACAATAATTTTTAATACAAATTGCGCCCTCTAGCAATTTTATTAGAAACGATCTAATACCATTGGATACGACAATTGAAGGTCCTTACCTTTTCTTCCAAACAAGCTTAAATTTAGTAAAATCGGTTAAGTCGTTTAGAAGTTACAGCGATTTTAATGTTTACACTTTTACTTGATAAGAGTGGGAGAATCTATTGAAAGTGTAAACATTAAAATCGCTGTAACTTCTAAACGACATATCCGATTTTAGTAAGTCTAAGCTTGTTTGGAAGTACCTTCAATTGTCGTATCTAATGGTACACGATAGTTTCTAATAAAATTGCTAGAGAGCGCAATTTATATTAAAAATTATTGTTTTGGCAATAACTCTGAAACGAACAAAGATATCGAACTGCGGTCTTCACATCTTTTCTTGCAAATTTCCTCTACTTTTCGATTATGATGTCATAGTTGTACCGTATGATTTGAATTTTCGGGATAAATTCGAAAAAACTGTTATTATTACAAATTGCGCCCTCTAACAATTTTATTAAACACTATCGTGTAGGTACTGCTGGATACGGCAATTGAAGATTAACAAGCTTAAATTTAGTAAAATCGGAAAGTCGTTTAGAAGTTACAGTGATTTTAATGTTTACACTTTCAATGGCTTCTCCCACTCTTATCAAGGTCGGTACGCCAATGAGCCTTAAACCAAAATGATGCAGAATTGTCTAAGCTTTCCAACGATGTAATCAGAGTTATACCTTAATATGGGAATTTTCGGAGAAATTTAGAATTTAAAAAAACAATTTTTAATTGTGCCCCCTTACGGCGAAATGAGGAACTTAATAGTAATTTCCAGCAATTTCTCTGGACCACTTTACTCATAAAAAAATCTTTCCGAAAGTTAGATTAATGGCTTTCCGAGATAAAGCCGACGTTCTCGCTTATTTGACCACCCGGTACATACGGGTTTTATTATTACCTCTACCATGTGTCGAGTATTCAAAAGCATCCTTCTGAAACGCTTCCAAAACTGAGCCAGGTGCTAATTGGAACAAACCAGCTAGCCCGCCATGTCAAAACTGTTAATTTTTCTTGTCCACGCTTTTTTTTATTAAAATAAATCAATTTTTTATTATCATTTTAATATTTAATAGTTTAGTAGTTTTCTACCCTAGAAAACTTTGCCGCTGTGTCCAATTTTTCAATTATTATTCCAGCCTACCACGCAGGTAATTATATTTATTGTTTATCAAATTGATTTTACACTTAGCTATTTTTTATATTGGAAATGTAAGTTTGCAATAAATAAATTAACATGAAATGTTTCACATATTTATTATTAGTTTACAAGCCAATATTAACAAATTATCGTTAGGCAGCCGGCAGACAACTGTAACAGATTTGTGCCCGTGGTAATACCAAACAATCTATCAGTTACGAACTGATAGTTTGGGCTCTTGAAATGATAATTTTATTATTTTTGTTTTACTGAGTAGATTAGAAATATATTTTATACTACTTAAATTTGTTGTAGCATGTTTAATTATTTCCCATGTCTTTTTAGGATCATTATTTACACTAGCCAATTTCCTTTTAAAGTATGATGACTTTGTATTACTTAAAAGTTTACTCAGTTGGTCACGATATATTCTATAGTTTTGACGTGCTTCAGTATCGGTATAGGATTTTTGATCCAATATTTGTGTATTTATCCCTCTTTCTAATTAATGTAAGTAAACCAGAAGTGATCCAGGGTTTAAGACCAAATTTACTGTTAGGAACATTCTTGATACTCGTTGCGAGGGCAATGTGATTATGTAAGATATCAGTAAACAATTCTGCGGCTTCATTAGGATCATGATTCGACAGCACAGTTTCCCACTTTTCATCAGTGACAAGATTCTTAAGCTTTTGGTAATCAATATGTTTTATGATTTTATTTACTTTCTTAGGATTAGAGGCATTTTCTATTTCACAGCCCAAGTTAATATTAAACAATAATGAGTGATGATCTGCCACAGAACTGGTTTTAGCACCGTCAAAGTATTTTTAAATCTTATTTTGCTCTTCATAAAAATTCATTAACTAGTGCTGACCGAGTGTCTAATAAATTTATATTGATGTCCCCAGCAAATAACTCCACATCACAACAATTAAAATATCTTTGACCATCAAAGTATTTACATAATTATTCGGATTAATTGAGGAAGATCTATTATACAAAACGACCAGATCGTCGAGAGTTTTTTTTTGCAAAATTTCGTCGATATTTAATGTTTTAACAAACTCGTGTTCGATATTGATTATAAGGATAAATCCGAAAGGCGTTGTTGTCCCATGGTGTTACGTAGATGGGTTTTTACTATTAGAAGTTTGGAAAAAAATCGTTCCGCTGATGCTACACTAACTGGTAAAGTTAGAAATAACATCACTGCACTAGATACATCTGGAAAATTTGAAGAACACACTGATTTTTTATTAATAAATGATTCGCAAGTTCATACACTGTTTTTAATTTTGAAATACTATCTAGTCCTTTTCTGAGGCTTAAAATTTAATCAGAAAAGTCAATGGACAAGTCTTTATGGTATATCGTTTGTAAATTCCGCGCTTTCATAATTCTTCTTCACTTAACGAAGTTAAATTGTCGGGATATAAAAAAATTAAATTAATTATGAAATGAAATACTTATGAAAAGCAAAGCTGGCAGGAAATTTTGAAGGGGCCGTCAATGTTGGCCCCTGGCTGCCCCCCCCCCTTCTGATCACCGGCGGTTCTACGGGGGGGGGGGGGGGGGTAATAACCCACCCAGACACCAGAGCTACCACACGAATATTTAAGGTAGAGAAGAAAAAACGATAAAAATAAAATATTTTGTTTACATAAAATATTAACGTAGTAACGAAACGAATACAAAAACTTACTATATATCTATCTTAACAGATCACTTATTCTAAACTAATAAATTTACGTTCCTTTTCTTGGCTTTAGCAAATTTGTCAATAACGTTATTAACATAAATCTCTATATCTCTCTATCTCTAAATATAAAGGAGTGCTAACCCAACTAAACGGTCTTGAGACATAGTACATCTCAACCAAGTTTTAAGCCGATTCAGGGCAGAAAAACTCGTCTCTCCAGTAACAACACTAGCAGGTAATACACAAAGAATGCAAAGAGCTACTTTTATATATGGAAAAATTATGTTATTACATGCAGAATAAGCTCTAAGTCCATCTTGTGGTAAATCCGAAAAATTAATTTCCCATTTTTTCTTCCCTCCTATACAACATCAAAAATAAATGTATTTTTTTCATCAAAAATATTTTCTAAATATTTTGATAGATCTGTTAGCATTAAAATTATGTCGTCAATACTTGTCTTTACTTTTAATGAACCCCCCCCCCCCCCCCCCCCCAGAACAATTTTGTTAAAGAGTAGGTAAGTAAAGAGCAGTAGTTTCAGAGCATCGACGGCTGTTGTGTAAATTTTTTTTGGGGACACGCAAAAATTTTTTTGCATGCTGCGTTATCTACTTGAAAAGCAAGCACTATATATGAAAAAAGGGCGTGGCACCCAAAAATTTTTCGCCTGTGGCGCCATTTTTTTTGCGCAATTTCTTCTGCGTCTTCGACGAACAAACCCGAACAAACCCCCCCTGACTTTTCCGCCGGTGCTACTGATTGATATGAAATTTCAAGGATATCTATTCTACAGTATAAGTCAAAAATTCCTAACTTAATCCGTCTAGAAGCCTGATGCATTATTGCAGGACCCTGTAGGTACATACTTATCATCTGTTAAAAATAAAGTACATTTCTAAAACGCTATTTTACTTTTAAAATAGGTACCATTGTGTTTTCTGTAATGTTAAAAATAGCAAAATTATTATCTTTTATCTAACCCCCAGATAAAGATTATATCATCCCCTAATGCCCGAAGTTATGGGGTAGTTTATACAGTAAATAAGATGTTTTGAATACATTAGGGTTGGTAATCTCGGTTTCAGTAATAGGCCTCGTTAGGGTATATAATAGTTGCAAATTTGCACCCGGGTGTCAAATTAGGGCCAATCAACGCGACATTTGTCAAGAATGACGCTCTTTGTTGGATAAATAACGAGGAGTTTTAGCAGACAAGGTTTAAAATTGTAAATATTTAGGTAAAGTCTGTTCAATGACCGCTGACCGTTACGTCATATTCTCCATACTTGCGGTAGGTACGTCGTAAATTAATGACTTACCGGTGGTAAAGGTTATGATTTTTCTAAGGCTTGATCTACATAAAGACGGATGCATGTGAACAAGTAAAATACAAGGGCGTTTTAAATTTTTTATTTTTATACTGTTAATGAAGCTAGAAATAAGTAGCTTATTTAGGGTAAAAGGTATCATGGGATAAAACATTTTTTTTTAAATCACTATGAAATTTTTAATTAATTTAAATTTACTGAAACATAAATAAAACTCATTTATAAAATTTAAAATTGAATCATATATTTTTTGTCTAGTGCATAGTCTATAAATTTTGTTTCAAATATTTTCATCTTATTTATAAAATCATAAAGAAGAATATAATAAAAAATAACGACATAACAAAGTACAGTTTTTAATAATTAAAATAAATCATCTCCGCAAAGATCATCATCAGATTCGTCCAAGTTAATAATAAGGGGAAAAGTATCTGAAGCATCGATAAATCTTTCGCGTTCCCACACATCATTTATAATTTTATTTACCATCATACATGTAATGTTGACATTACAACATTTTTGAAAGTTTGGAAGTGTCACATTACCTACGTCTACTTCCCTCTTCCACTTCCCTCACCCATTTCCCTCATTCTTCTCATTCAACCAGCATATTTTTGTTTGGCGTCAAAACAATAAATGTCATATTTTGACATTTTTACTTCATTTTTTGAAAAAGTCAAATATTATCTAATTTTCAATTATAACGGTGTGGTTGTAAATAAGATAGTATACAAACCTCAGAGGAAAGTTTTCATTACTGTCACGAGATTAAAGTTAACCTCGACGCTTCGCGTCTCGGATAACTAACTAATCTCTCGACAGTAATGGAACACTTTACTCTTCGGTATGTAATATACTATTATGGGCGTGTATTACATAATTTTTCCATTTTTCCACTGTTACATTTTCTATGGCTTCATTCCACAGACCTAAAACTAGGTCATTTGTTACAGGATGCATATAACCTATTTTTGCATCATAATAGCGCTTATATTTCGACCAAACCGTTCCAATAGAATTAAAGTGACAATGATATGGAGGAAGTCTTAAAACTCCATATCCATGTTGCAATTCTAGTGGGTCCAACCATTATTCAGATCTGATCCTTCATTGCAAATGGTTGAAACCGGAAATTTGTCTTTGTTTTTGCATGCATCTTTTTGGACCAACTTGTATTTGAAATTTTTTCAATTAGCCCAGAATGATAGGTGGTATGATAATAGGCGAGGGATTCTTCCAAGTTTGGTAACAATTTTCTTCAAACCGTTTCTCAAAGTTTTCACTATTCATCGAATCATGATAATAATTATCAGATTTAAGGCCAGACTTGAATATCAAACTTGCATTATTCACAAATCCATTTTCTAAAACAGCATGTAGAATAATATACCGTACACCCTCTGACGATTTTTTTAAACTGTATCTTGCCAACTTCGCCTAAAAGCCCTTTACTGTATATCCAGGTTTCATCCAGAAAAACAGGTTTTAAGGGAAAATGAGAGGTGCCGTTATTCTTAAATTCTCTTAAAAATTCTACTTGTTTTTGGGCCATATGGGGTTGCTCTATTAAAAAACGCCTGTTTGATACAGTACATTAACGCCATTTAAATTTAAATTTTTTTAAACAATCTGCTAATGAACCAGTGGATATTTCAACACCATCAATGATTTTAAGGTTTAGTTGTATTGAGAGAATGATAACGTGTTCACCTGCTCTATACATCCCATAAATACGCCCTCTTATGATATGTTCATGAATTTCGTGAAGTTGTCGACCACGGGATGACAAAATAGCTACATTATTTCGATTCTTAAAATCTACATCCTTCTCTATCTGCTTGGCCTTATTCGTTAGATTATTGAACACGAAACTCCCAAAGCATCAGAAACTCTCCAAAACAAATGGGTATTTATAAAAACATTGCCATAATATTTTGCATGTTTATTATTTATGTTTTTACAATTCCTGCTTTATTATATCTACTTTCCTCGAAAACTGCGTTTAAGGGTAAAAGAGTTTTTTCTGGCATCACTTCCTCTTTAAAAATAATCAAATAATTTTAAAATTATTGCTTGTTCTTTTTTACAATACCGTGACATTTTTGAAACAATGTTATTGATTAAAAATATCACTGTCAAAAATGACAATAACATTTTTTGACTGGTAAAATTTTACGACATTCATTATTGACGCAAATTTTCTATCTCGCCTAGTTTACGACTGTTAGAAAGATAAGCACTAGTCGTGACGTAATAGTCAGCGGTCGTTGAACAGACTTTACATGTAGGCTGTCCTTTGCGTTAGCTACCTTGAAGCTATTATTATTTGTCACGTGTTTAGAATGACGTCCATATGGTATTACAAAACATATGTAACCTGTCACTTCCGATATGTTGTCACCTGTCAAAATTTAAATTTGACACGTCATGTGTTCTTTATAGCGTAACAAGTAGTTTAACCTACTTCTATTAAATCACAATATGTAAGGTTCTATATAGTTACCGGCCTCTATAAAAGTGAAGACTATATGTCAATAGGACATATTATTACATCTTCATGTAAATATTTACAATGCTACAAAAACTATCGAAACGATTACGTTGCTGTGTAATCTGGGAATCAACTCCAATGACATTGCAACAACTCCTTCCATGTTAAATAATATTCAAGCTAATTCCGAGGCGGTTCCTGTCTAATCCCGAAAAGCATTCCTGAAAATGATAGCGGTTTGAGTAAAATTATCCCTCTATTCAAGGATGCTTTGTGAATGTTTTGATTCGCCTGAAAAACATGAAATTATCCTAAACAAATTATGGGCTATTTTGATGTTTATTTACGGCCGTTAGATGATTTGAAATTGTGTTATAATGTCAAATAATTGGTAACCATTAGTTACTAATTATGGTCAACAATATTATTTCTAAACTTAAACACCTAATTTGTAAAACTTTGTCTGTCTGTTGGTCACAGATTTAAAACCCCAAGTGGAAAAGGGACGGAACACATTGACGTCTGTTCGCGAGAAATCCAGGTTAATCTTGAATTGTATAGGAAACATTATATCACTAGGGAATTTGTATGAAATCTGGGTGTCTCGCTGTGCGGTAGCTAGCAATCAGAGAACTCAAAGCCAACGAGAAGCGACAGCTCGGCGTTTTGCGTGTCCTGTTTTGGTGGGCGCATGTGGCAAATTGTTGTGTATCGCTAAAACCATGTGCTCGTCTAAATTGTGTTTAGTCCGCGAGCTGACGTTGCGCCTAGCTAATTCTGATATTATTTTATTTTCGTTCTGTTGCATTTGCATCTGTACTAAAAAGTAAGGTCGCTCAGTGTAGAAAATAAGCAAGCTTTCTCGGAGTATCAAGCTGTGGATCGACCGTTATTGTTGTGTGAAGGTCACTGAAAAACGACCAGTCGATATCAAAGGTA
This sequence comes from Polydrusus pterygomalis, assembly GCA_963969555.1. NCBI lineage: Eukaryota > Metazoa > Arthropoda > Insecta > Coleoptera > Curculionidae > Polydrusus > Polydrusus pterygomalis. Next base: position 19,580,811 of record OZ018383.1, read on the forward strand.
CCGACAGGTATTGTCGCTTCTGCTTTGCTGTAATATTCTGTGCTAGCAATCCTGGAATTAGCGGCAGGCCTTTGTATAGGCGTTTATACAGGGTGTTATTTAAGTATGTGGCCAAACCTTAAGGGGTGCTTCTTTAAGTGATTGTAAAAAGAATAGTTCATATAAATATGGGTCCGAAAATGCATAGTTTTTACGATACAGGGTGTCAAACTTTTAAAAAAAATCGGATATTCGTAAATATCTCAATAATCTTTCATTCGATCTTGTTGAAATATGGCAACTCTGCTTGTAACAAGAGGATAATTTAGCCTCAATTAGATTAAAATTATTGTCCAGTGGCGTCCCGGAAGACAGTCCAACTAATATTTTTAGCAAAAAATTTGCGCGCTACTGACTTGTAAAAAAATAATGTATATAAAATTAAGCAACTACAAATACAACTATTTTATCTTTTGGGTTTTTCATATCTTGCTGTTTTCGAGAAAAAAAATAAAAACCACTTTATTGCAAGTCCCCGGGACAATAAGTGCAGTAATATAAATGACTACGTTATTTATTACATCATTTATTTATCAAAAACAGTTTTAATCTGTGCAAAAAAATTCAAAAGAGGACTTCCGTGTAATTTTAATTGCTTGATAGTTTGGTAAGTAGTTTAAATTTTTTACTATTATTGTCCCGGGCACATGCAATAAAGTGGTTTTTATTTTTTTTCTCGAAAACAAAGCAAGATATAAAATAAACTCAAAAGACAAAACAGTTGTATTTGTAGTAGCTTAATTCGAAAAAAAACATAATTAAAAAAGTCAGTGGCGCGCAATTTTTTTGTCAAAAATAATAGTTGGACTGTTTTCCGGGACGCCACTGGATTTAATAATTTAAATCTAATTGAGGTTAAATTATCCACTTGTTATAACAAACAGAATTGCCGAATTTCAACAAAATCGAAAAAAAGGGTATTGAGATATTTATGAACATCCGATTTTTTTTAAAAGTTTGACCCCCTGTATCGTAAAAACTATGCATTTTCGGACCCATGTTTATATTAACTTTTCTTCTTAAAATCACTTAAAGAGGCACCCCTTGGAGTTTGACCACATACTTAAATAATACCCTGTATCATTTAAAATCTAATTTTTCTTTGGTTTGGACATAGGACTGTACTTTTCTATACTGAATTACTACCTAGTAGGTATAGTACATCCCAAAGTATATCGTCGTGGCTTTTGCTACCTGTCATTTATTTAATTAAAACCTCATTTTTGTATGCCTGAAAGGTCTACAGGGTGACATATTTACAATTTTAATAATTTCACTTGTCTATCATTATTTCGCATAAAAATGTTGTCCTTGTTATCAAGAGAAGGTAGGTCCACCCCGTGTTTTGCAATTGTTATTTAGGTTAAGCACCCTTGTTAATTGACCCCAGGGCAGGGCCTGGCGCAATTAGAATATATAATCAGTCTTGAGAAAGAGTGTGTATTGTGCGTTTGAGAAATTTGTTGAAGTGTTGATTCTGTGGTGCATAGAAATATAAGTGTTCAACTATTTTTTTTATTATATGGCTCCCGTGGGAACGAAATCACTTATCATTGGATGTAAAACAAATTGTTAAGAATGTGTATGAATCATTAATAATACTGTTTTGACTAATTCCGCAGCTTTGTTACAAGATTCGTCCCAACATTACATAAATTAGGTATATTTTTTCTACCTATTGAAAAATAAATAAATATATAAAAATACTTTTGTAGCAACTGCTTTAGTGTAGAGACCGATCGAAGATAGTTTCGGCCAAAAAATCTAGTTTCGGTAACAGGTTCGGTTTCGTCCAAAAATCGGCGAAAACTTCGGGTGCGCCGACACTCGGTGTTCGTGAATTGTCGCGCACCGTTCGGCTAACTTTGGGTGAGTTCGTAGGCAGTATTGTCTATATAAATATATATCTTTTTGTTATACAGTGTGTCCCGCTTTTCATGAATACACCCTGATATCTCAGTTATTAATAGTGCGATTTTCTTCAAATTTTGGTGGTGATTGTATGTTAGAAAAATGAAGTATTTGGCATAGTGAACACTTTTATGCATCATAGGCGTGCGGTCTTGGGGGGTGAAAAAGGGTTGATTTTTTGAGAAAAGTATATTAGGGCTTATTTTAAATAATTTTTCATCAGATTTCGAATCAGCATCCCAAAAAACCCCTTAATTAATATTTTCAAAATCTCAAGAGCTGATTTTATTTAGCATGCAGTATGATGCATAAAAGTGTTCACTGTGCCAAATACTTAATTTTTCTAACATACAGTGACCACCAAAATTTGAAGAAAATCGCATTATTAATAACTGAGATATCAGGGTGTATTCATGAAAAGCGGGACACACTGTATATACATATTTCAATTATTGTTTTTTATTTCATTTAACACGAGTTCACTGTCCGTATGTGTGTAAAAATACATTAGATTTCAGTATACAATAGAATTTTTAACACGTATAAATAAGTTTCGGTTTTTACGTATAATAGATCCCTCTTTTACCATTTGAGGTAAAGCGATCAGAAATGTGACAGACAAAAAATATATGCGAGGATTTATCAAACTCGTATTGTGTAGCTGGCGTTCTCTAGGTGATATCTTTAAAACCATATTGAGGTATAAGAAATAAAATTAAACGACATATTCTTAAGTCTGCTATCTTCTGTTGCTGTATAGCCCCTTAGTTACGGGACACCCTATATATATCCATATATAAAATTCCCACAAAAGTAACAATACCAAAAGGGTTCCCAATATGGTGTTTTAATTAGATGTGCACCACAAAGCTTACACCTCGCAAAAAAAGGTATTACATTTTTCCTTGTATAATAAATACCTATATATTTTGCTTTTTATAAATAAATACTAAAAGAAATAAATGTTGTTTTCTTCTTTTCCTTTAGTTTTATAATGTTTTCACATACTTATTTCGGCAGGTACGGGTATGTCAATATTTTATTTTATAAATAATAAAATTAGTATGTACCACAAGCACCATGAAAGAAGCCGTGAAACAAAAACATATGTCAACACTGATTGAAGATCCATGTGTCACGTGACTTTTTGAGGTTAGCCATGGTTTAGTATGTAATTTACGCGCGAACTAGGTGTAGGTGTCGTATTAATTTGTATTTTTATCCGGTTTTCGATTGATATCTAATAGAAAATTTAAGTGACATGATTGCTAAGAACCTCTACAAAATAGTACTGATGAAATTTTTTGGTGCGGGTTTGCTCTAATAGCATCAATAAAGTGAAAAATCCAACAGCCTGGCCAGATGGCGGTTTGTTTACGGGTCTTATAAATGGCGGCAGAATTTTATCTGTTTTAATTTAAAAGTTGTGTTTTTTGTATTCTAGTTAGCTCTTTGGGATAAACTTTATTGTTTTGGAGCTACAGTTAATTTATTAAATATTGAAATGTTTATTTAACTTGATGGTATATGTGAATTAGTTTAAAAATATCACTAGTAGGTAGAGATAGTTCATAAGTAGGTAGGATACCTCTAGATACCTAGGTACTCAGGTAAGTACTATTTTTTTCTTTTAGTTTGTTTATTTATCAACATGCCAAGCCCCTGTTGTATTCCTGGGTGTAGCTCTAACTATAAAAGTGTTTTAAAAGCAGGTGAAGAAAGTGTAATATATTTTTTTCCACTACTAACCTATAACATCGCCATTATTGACCGATTAATTAACGCCAGAAATCGTTTTTCTCTCCCTTCTCAGTTGCTATTGACAACGGTCAATAGTAAAGCATTGAAATCCATTATTGACCGATCTATTTAAAACCAGGTAACTTGATTTGTTAATTCCCCAACAAATAACATGAAAGGTGACGCCAAGCCCACTGACAAGAAAACAAATTATCTTGCCAATATGCCAAAGCAGGTAACTTGATTAAAATATATATTTATACCTAACTAATAGGATTTTTTATAATTTATTAATACTGTACAAAATAAAAGTGTTAGTAGTGGAAAAAAAATTATATTAACCACGGTTTAGACAGCCTATAGCCCTCGCGCCCTAAATCCCTCGTCGCTCCGCTCCTCGTGATTTAAACTTGACGCTCGGGCAATAATGATGGCTGTCTAAACCTTGGTTAATAATATACTATTTTTCCACTACTAACCTATAACATCGCCATTATTGACCGATTAATTAACGCCAGAAATCGTTTTTCTCTCCCTTCTCAGTTGCTATTGACAACGGTCAATAATAAAGCATTGAAATCCATTATTGACCGATCTATTTAAAACCATCAGGTAACTTGATTTGTTAATTCCTCAACAAATAACATGAAAGGTGATATGTCAACAAAGCCAACTGACAAGAAACCAAATTATCTTGCCAATATACCAAAGCAGGTAACTTGATTAAAATATATATTTATACCTACCTAATATTTTTATAATTTATTAATACTGTACAAAATAAAAGTGTTAGTATAGTGGAAAAAAAATTATATTAACCACGGTTTAGACAGCCTATAGCCCTCGCGCCCTAAATCCCTCGTCGCTTCGCTCCTCGTGATTTAAACTTGACGCTCGGGCAATAATGATGGCTGTCTAAACCTTGGTTAATAATATACTATTATAGTTTAGATTTGACCAATGACTGTATAAATATTGTTAATCGTCAGGTTTCGGTGGACATTGATAAAAGGTTTTTTTAAAAGGTAATGAATTGGCTTACAACGATTTGAAATGGATTTTACCCTTTAAAATGAAACTAGTTAGGTTAGGTTAAAAGTGAGTGGGTTACAGCTAACCCTCCGCTGCGACCATGCGCATGAAACTAAGTAGGTGGTCTCAGCTTGAAAACTTATTGTCTCGGTACCAATTCATACATTTGCGAAAGTAACGAAAATACCCAGATAGTAGGTGACTTTCTTAAGACAAGCGTAGATGACTTAAAGAAAGCCTTAAGTTTACTAAATTTTGAGACTTCAGAAGTCGATAGTCAATCCTGTAATTTAAACGCAGAAGATAATAATTTGTATAATAGAATATTACTTTTGATCGATCAAATAAATCTACTCATAGTGAAACAAAAACAGCTTCTCAACGCAATGTTACTATTATTTAATAATTAGGTAAGTTGTTCTTGTTATCCAAAACTATTTATTACTTTTTTGTACATTTTTCAATATCAATATAGTGGCAACAGAGCCAAAAAACAAAAATATCAGAAAGAATAAAAAACTCGCCCGTTTCCGCGCGCCATAACAATAGCTTGTGGATCCGCAACTCCCAGCTGATGCGGCGTTGCCCGATGTCAGTTCATTGCTTCTTTTTCAGGCGGTTGTTTATGTACCCTATATCTTTACAAAATATGAAGACTCCCTTACAAAATTTAACAACCGCTTAACGTAAAATCTACCAGACTTCAACAAGGCGAGTTCTTAGTTTAATTTGACTCTATTAACCTAAATGACGACTCTGACAGTGAAACAGAATTAGGTTTAGATTAAACAAATTTATTAATTACCTATGTATTATTTTATTTGTTAGTGTTGTAAAATTAGAGTTAAAAATTTTTAATCCGGTACTGATTTCTTCTTCTAAAATGCCCGTTGTAAATAGTAAATTTTGACTAGAAATTTGTATCTCGTTAATTGATGTCAAAAAGGCTAGACGATATACTTTGAGATAGTAAATATATAGGGTGATTCATTAAGGGTGGCGACCGGCCATATCTCGGAAACTACTAGGCATAGAAACTTGAAGAAAAAAAATTATGATTAAAGCGATCATGAGAAAATTCTGGAAATTACTTTTAAGTTCCGCATTTTGCCGCAAGAGGGCGTAATTGAAAAGTAAATTTTAAAATTTTACATAACTCCGAAAATTCCACATTAAAATATATGTTTGATAACACCATTTTAAAGCTTGGACAATTATGCATCATTTTGGTCTTATGCTCATTGGCGTACCGACTTTAATAAGAGTGGGGGAAGCTGTTGAAAGTGTTAACATTTAAATCGCTGTAACTTCTAAACGACTTATCCGATTTTAACAAACTAAAGACTGTTTGGAAGAGGAATGTATGCACTTTCACCAATCGTATTTAGTTGTTCATAATAGTTCTCAATAACATTGCTAGAGGGCGCAATTTGTAATAATAATAGTTTTTTGATTTTATCCCGAAAATTCAAATCATACGGTATAATTATGATACCATAATCGAAAAGTAGATAAAATTTGCTAGAAAAAATATAAAAACCGCAGCTCGATATCTTTGTTCGTTTCAGAGTTATTGCCAATACATTAATTTTTAATACAAATTGCGCCCTCTAGCAATTTTATTAGAAACTATCTTGTACCATTAGATACGACAATTGAAGGTTCTTCCAAACAAGCTTAAATTTAGTAAAATCGGATAAGTCGTTTAGAAGTTACAGCGATTTTAATGTTTACACTTTCAATAGCTTCTCCCACTCTTATCAAGTGAAACTGTAAACATTAAAATCGCTGTAACTTCTAAACGACCTAACCGATTTTACTAAATTTAAGCTTGTTTGGAAGAGAAAGGTAAGTATCTTCAATTGTCGTATCCAATGGTACAAGATAATTTCTAATAAAATTGCTAGAGGGCGCAATTTGTATTAAAAATTATTGTTTTGGCAATAACTCTGAAACGAACAAAGATATCGAACTGCGGTCTTTACATCTTTTCTTGCAAATTTCATCTACTTTTTGATTATGATGTCATAGTTATACCGTATGATTTGAATTTCCGGGATAAAATCGAAAAAACTGTTATTGTTACAAATTGCGCCCTCTGGCAATTTTATTATACACTATAGTGTACTATTGAATACGGCGATTGAAGATACTTACCTTTCCCTTTCAAACAAGCTTAAATTTAGTAAAATCGGATAAGTCGTTTACAAGTTACAGCGATTTTAATGTTTGCACATTCAATAGCTTCCCCCACTCTTATCAAGGCCGGTACGCAAATGAGCCTTAAACCAAAATGATGCAGAATTGTCTAAGCTTTTCGATGATGTAATCAGAGTTATACCTTAATATGGGAAATTTCGGAAAAATTTAAAATTAAAAAAAAAAATTTAATTGTGCCCCCTTGCGGCGAAATGAGGATTTTAAAAGTAATTTCCAGAATTTTCTCATGACCGCTTTAATCATAATTTTTTTTTCTCCAAGTTTCTATGCCTAGTAGTTTCCGAGATATGGCCGGTGGCCACCCTTAATAAATCACCCTGTATGTAAAATAAAACACAAATTGAAGAAATTAACAAATAAACAACGACGAACCACAGCGAGCCAAATTATTATAATTAAGTATTTATAAAACTAACAAATTCGAGGTATTTCTTAAAATTTTTCCTGAACTTTGAATATTATATAGATTAACCGGGTTCCTGCTGGCTGACTCTCCTGCAGCTGGTCGTTATCCTTATAACTATATTACAATACTTTTTACCAATATACAAACTTTAAAAATATTTTTAATAAAACAATGTTTAAAGTTAACGTGAATTAAAAATCTGTACAATAAAAAAAACGCACCACTAAATTGTAAAAACAATTATTTTACCATAATTAAAAAAGCCTAAAAACTAAAAAAAAAACGTAAATCGTCGCCTTACAACTTGTTCTATGTTTGAAAAATCAACTTGGGGTTCCCCCGAACCAGAATTGGTTCTAGGCGACAGGTTCGGCCAAAAAAAGGTTCATCTAGCTCACCATTTAAGCGATATAAATGTATTTTTTGAGGTTAAACCATAGCAAATTTAAAAATTCTAAAAATGGCCAAACAATATAGAAAACTAGTCCATGCTGTTCAATGGGGCAAGTTGTTTCAGAGATACCGATCTTTTGTAGCTTACTTGCAATTATGCTACTTGTTAAGCATGCATTTTATGAATCTAATAATAGTTTGGCAACAGCTACTTTTTTGGTGCATGTGTTAAGTATACAGCTAACCTGAGAAATTGTGAACCCTGGAATCTTTGATTGTTTTAAAATGTAAACAATCTGGCCTATGTATAAGAGGTCTTTGTATGAAGTAACTACTAAAGGGTGAATTGGAACGGGTTTGTTCTTTAACATTTTTGTACATACATTTTTCACAGTAACCCAGCTTCCGCCAAGCTCTAGCTTAATAGTTGGACAGTTTTCTTTAACATTACCCACGTATTACCCTATTGTTAATCACCTGTCAACCAGCCAATTTTTAGAACTTTTAATCACCCTGTATTGAACTATACTATTCAAATAAATGTAAAAATAAATTTAACCAAGTGAAATTTATTTTATACATTAAAACTAGAATTGGACAACGAGTTATTAAAATAATTCGGAGTTTGTATCTACTGTAACAAACAGATTTTTTTATATACAGTGACCGGCAAAGAGTTCGCAACATATGGGAAAAAATTTTATTAGCGGAATATTGAAAAATCTTTTTTGGGGGATTGGATGTGCATGTCCCATAACCTTAAAATCGATTTTGACATACGTCACGTGACCAATGGTATGGCGGGAAAGTTGAAAAAACCAATATGAAATCATCATAAATCAGATAAGTTGATGAGATATCGAAAAAATTCCAAGAATAAAAAGTGTTTAGAATTCTATTAGAATCTTAAATATAATGTTTGGGATATCTACTTAAAAAAATATAAAATCGAATATTTTTGTAAATATTTTTTTACCGAATTAAAAATTTCCATATTTTTCCTATCTTAAAGCTTCAATAAAGTAAAACTGACATCTGGTGACCACAACTAGAAATATTCTATTGTTTTTCTGACAATTTGGAGCAATAATTCAAAAAATTCGTTTACACTTGGATACCAGCTGTTGCAATAGTCTATTTCTAATAACCTTATCGATATTTTTCATATCGAAATATTCTATTATGTTAAGAAATCCTTCAATTCATTAATCCAAAGCAAATTTTATTTATAACCGTAAAAAATAATTTAAATTTTTATTAATTTTTAGATTTTTTTAAAGATTTCTGCGAAATTCAAAATTATTTTTTACAGTTATAAATAAAATTTTCTTTGGATTAATGAATTTAAGGATTTCTTAACATAATAGAATATTTCGATATAAAAAATATCGATAAGGTTATTAGAAATAGAATATTGCAACAGCTGGTATCCAAGTGTAAACGAATTTTTTGAATTATTGCTCCAAATTGTCAGAAAAACAAAAGAATATTTCTAGTTGTGGTCACCAGATGTCAGTTTTACTTTAATGAAGCTTTAAGAAAGGAAAAATATGGAAATTTTTAATTCGGTAAAAAAATATTTACAAAAATATTCGATTTTATGTTTTTTTAAGTAGATATCCCAAACATTGTATTTAAGGTTCTAATGGAATTCTAAACACTTTTTATTCTTGGAATTTTTTCGATATCTCATCAACTTATCTGATTTATGATGATTTCATATTGGTTTTTTCAACTTTCCCGCCATACCATTGGTCACGTGACGTATGTCAAAATCGATTTTAAGGTTATGGGACATGCACATCCAATCCCCCAAAGAAGATTTTTCAATATTCCGCTAATAAAAATTTCTCCCATATGTTGCGAACTCTTTGCCGGTCACTGTATAAATGGGGACGGAGAATGTTATTTTTAGTGAAGAACAGACTAGGTAAGGTACAAAGTTATTTATATCGTTAGTTAAGAGCAATGGTTCTGCTTTCTTTTAAATTTCATTGTTTTTTGTTGGGGATTTAATACGCAGGCTTGTACGATACGATAAAGTTTTGAAGAAATTGCATTAAAAATCAGGCCCAAACCCATACATTCAAATTGTATGAAAAGAACTGCAGATATCAGAAGTATTTTTAGAACCTCTGGATGGTAGACTCGTTGCCCCATTGTAATAGTTTTTTACTTATATTTAGGGAAGTAGTAAAGGACGAAAATATTGTCTACAATAAAGAGCATTGAGACTGATCGGTTTATCCTGTATTTCCAATGATGTTTTTTCCTTATACCTGAAAATTAAAAAAAAAAAATTGAGAAAAACAAAGAAGCCATCATTATTATGTAGAACTCACAATTTAAAGGAAAAGTAATTTAAAAACTGGATACTAACCTGGAATAAGCGTTCGTATATTCTTTATCGAAGGCATTTATATCGATCTGTGATCTTCCCAGCGACTTGCAAGCCAAGAACAAAATATCACGGTAAATAGAGTTCAAAATTTGGTTTTTCGAAATATGCTCCCTCTCGCTTGCAAGACTTTTGATTGGTTCGACAAGGTCGTTGACTCGAATATAATTTATGATTTGTTGCATAAATCTGAAATAGTTAATTATATAGTAGTAGTATACAGTGTGAGTTTGTAACTTGGAATAAATTCATAACGTTTACAAAAGTTCGTGATCTTTACAGAGATGTTACTAGACAAACTGATTTTTACAAACTGTTAAATTAAACAGCAACTTTGTAAAACGGTCATTGTTATACAGGGTGTTTGGGGAGGAAAGAGAAATATTTTGGGAATGTGTTCAGAGGGTGAAAATAAGACAAATAAACCCATATGCTTAAGTTCGATTCTCAACCATTTCTGAAATAATAGGTTCTAAAGTTTCTGTAAGTTAATTTTTATTTTAAAAGCGAATAATTGCAGGTACTGCAGTACAAACTAACTTAAAGAATATTTTCAAAAACCCCTCCACCAACTTCAATACATTTTTCGGCACGTTTGTTATCGCTCGGGTAGCACGTTGGATTGAGTGGGCATTTTTTTTTATAAAAGTTGCAGCATTGAAAATTCGATCGCGGAGTGCTTTTCTAGTTTTCACTCGTGTTTCATATACTAGCGATTTCATCCATCCCCAAAGGCAGTAATCAAGCTGGTTTAAGTCTGGTGACCTCGGTGGCCAAACTTGCGGACCACCTCTGCCAATCCAGCGAATAGGAAAACGATAATTCAAAAAATTTCGGTATACGGAGACTAAAATGAGGTGGGGCTTCATCATGTTGGAGGTCCATTCGTTGTCGAACATTTAACGAAACATCATCCAAAATGTGTATCAAATGGTCTCCAAAAACCGTAAATATCGTTTTCCGGTAAGACGCCCATCCATTTCAAATGAACCAAACAACTGGTCGTTGAGCGTTCCACACCAGATATTAATACTGAATCGATGTTGAAAGTTTCGGTCAAATAAGGCATGAGGGTTTTCATCTGACCACCGATGTTCATTGTGGCAATTATTAATTCCATCACGAGTGAACTGAGCTTCATCGCTAAATAAAATGTATTTGTGCAGACTTCGATTTTGATGGATCCATGGATCACCATCTAGAAAATGTTGAACGTGAAAAGGTTTTAAACACTTTTTTTTCTAGGTGACTCCCATACGGCTAGATATGTGATGTTATATGAAGTTCATTTGCAACCCGTGTCGTACTTATACCTGAGTTCTCTGCGACAATATCCAGAACATTTTCTTCATTTTGCACATCTAGACTCTGCACTTTTTCAGAAACAATTCTCACGCTTGGAAACATTCCAGTTTCCTAAGCACTTGCAAATACTTTTTGAAAAACTCTTCTATTAGGAACTCTTCGATTTGGAAAACGACGTCGATATTCATTAACTGCGGGCATCGCACTACCATTACAGTAACCATATACGAATATCGTGTCGGCATACTTCCTGTGACTGAATGTGTGGGGCATTGTAAGTATGAAAAAATCTTGGTTCAAGTCGACACGCTCAATATGAAGCTAACTGACAACTACTATGCATGTCAAAACTATCAATCAAAATATATCGGACGTTTAAAACTAAAGCCTCCTTCATCATTTCAATATAAAAAAATTCAGAACCGATTATTTAAGAAATGGTTGAGAATCGAACTGAAACATATATGGGTTTGTTTCTCTTATTTTCACCCTCTGAACACATTCTCAAAATATTGCCCTTTCCTCCCCAAACACCCTGTATAATGGATTAATATTATATAATACTTTACCGAAAATATTTAAAAAACTACCATTATTTAAATTGAATTAAAAAAAAATATTTCCTAATGTAAATTTCTTTCTTAATAAGTTAATCAAACGTGTATACAAAGTAAATATTTTTTTTAACTGTCTTTTCTTTATATACCGGGTGTCCACGGAAGGTGGCTCGCCCCTCTAACTTTTTTGTTTTTCAAGATAATGAAATAAAATTCGTATTTGTATACGACATACAACTGCATTTCTTGACAGGTGACTCAACATTATGGAACTTCCGGTTTAACCGGAAGTGACATAAACTTTCGATTTTTAAATGGGACACCGGTATATTTTTACTTTTTTTAAATCCATATGACATTCTAAATACAACGATTTGTCACTTGTCACTTTTTGTCACCAAGAAAATATTTTTTTCCAAATTTATTGTTTTATCTAGAGTTAGAGGGCTATGAATACCTTAAAATCACTTATTTCAGTTCAGTTTAATCTTGGGAAAAATACAATTTTACTATTTTTGGTCCAATGCTATGTGCTATGTGAAATTTAATCTTTAAAGTTGTATAACTAATTTTTTTTTTTAAATCGCAACATGGTGGCTCGTCGGGTTAAGAAAAAAGATGATTTCATTATGATTATTTTGATACCATACACTATTAGGTTTTAGAAAAGCTGCCATTAAAAAACTTTAAAAAGTTAACTTAGAACTTTCCTAAAATGAAGCATCTTTTGAGAATAAATTTAGATTTAAATGCATCTAGTAGCCTGTGACCAGCAAAACTGATAAAACAAAATCATGCCTTGAAGAAAATTGAAATGCCAACAGCTTCTGCCAAAGTAAATTAGTTTGTTGTTTAAAAAACATGGAAAATAATAGGTTTACAAGGAGTAAAAAAGTTGATATGTTATTATTGTCAGGCTCATTTCGCATTTTCGGAACCAGTTTTGGGTACCTAATAGTGCCGGGTTGGATGACGCCGATTAAAATATCTTTGTGCGTAAAGTCGTGCAGCATCGGTTGAATTATTTCTACATTCTCCAAACACTAATAACATATCAACTTTTTCACTCCTTGTAAAACTATTATGTTCCATCCTTTTTAAACAAGAACCTAATTTACTTTGGCAGAAGCTGTCGACATGTCAATTTTCTTCAAGGCGTGATTTTGTTTTATCAGTTTTGCTGGTCACAGGCTACTTGATGCATTTAAATCTAAATTTATTCTCAAAAGATGCTTCATTTTGGGAAAGTTCTAAGTTAACTTTTTAAAGTTTTTTAATGGCAGCTTTTCTAAAACCTAATAGTGTATGGTATCAAAATAATCGTAATAAAATCCTCTTTTTTCTTAACCCGACGAGCCACCATGTTGCCATTTAAAAAAAAATTAGTTATACAACTTTAAAGATTAAATTTTACATAGCACATAGCATTCGACCAAAAATAGTAAAATTGTATTTTTCCCAAGATTAAAGAACTGAATAAGTGATTTTAAGGTATTCATAGGCCCTCTAGATAAAACAATAAATTTGGAAAAAAAATATTTTCTTGGTGACAAAAAGTGACAAGTGACACATCGTTGTATTTAGAATGTCATATGTGGTCAAAAAAAGTAAAAATATACCAGGTGTCCCATTTAAAAATCGAAAGTTTATGTCACTTCCGGTTAAACCGGAAGTTCCATAATGTTGAGTCATCTGTCAAAAAATGCAGTTTTATGTCGTATACAAATCATACACTTGTAAAGTTGGTTGGGATTAAAAAAAAACCTCAAGTCAAATATTAGTTGGCAAAAAAAAAATAGTCGTTTTTTTTTAAACTGTTTGGGCACGGGTATTAACGTTTTAAGTTGTGGTATTTTTAGTTAAAAAAAAAAAACAGATACAGTGTCCCAAATTAGATATGACGATATAGTTAAGAAACCCATTTTATAATTTTATTGTTTTAGATTAGTTAAACTTACGATTTGGTTACTTTGCTCCTATCCTTGGACATAATTTGGTTACTGTCCCTTAGTTTCCACAAAACGTACATTGGAGGGCCTTCATTGTGGAATTTGGGTTCGTCCCATAAACATTTGACTCTGATTCTTGCAGCCAAGCGTTCTAAATATTACGATAAATACAGATACATATAATACGTGTAACAATATTATATTATAATATCGAGGGTATTTTAGCTTAGTAAAAAAAAAAGCTACGTAAAAAAAAATTATTTAGCTATATCCGTTTTGTCTATTTAAATAAACTAAAAAACAAAAATGAAAAGGTATAATTTAAATGTTTTTTACCATCCTTACTTGAATAATCCTTTACATCTGCTGCTTAAATAAAATAAAATAATTTATTCCATTAAAATATATATACAAGGTTGTGATAAAGAATCACTCGGACTCCACAAAAAAAGTCTAGTGGGTTAAGACGGAGCGATCTGGGTGGCAACTCTGTCTATCTATTAACCGCGCCGGAAAAATTGTACTTAAGTACTCCCTTACTGGAAATAGAGTGACGAGAGCTGGAACCAGATAATTTCGAAATGAATTTAAATATCCTTCTCCAGTGAGTAGATATGGTGGTTTGGTGAGGATTGTAGTCACGTCCAAGTTGTGTGCTTGAGCTGAGAATCTTCCGGTAGATAATACGTATATATATATTTATTTTTTCTCTTCAGGTATACCAGGATGACCACTTTCAACACTATCTTTAACAGTACTGGAAGTTCTCCTCTTAATTGCTACCCTAGACACTGTCGATTGACTAATAGACTGGCGATTTGGATATTTTTCATTGAACATTATCACAGACTTCCCCATGACTTCTACTGTTATCTCCATAGCCTAACATAATAAATATTTCTATGCGTCCACCTTCAGCAAGGCGCATTTTGGATGTAATATCAGCAGTGCAAAGTTCAATTTTGATTAGCATTCACTGACATTTTTTTGACGTCTCAAACTGAAATAGCAATGTGTCATTGTCAATGCCTTAAAGATTGTGACTTGAGTTCAGAACGTTGCTAAGTCGAGAAACATATCAAAGGTGCATACCCACAGTAAAGTGTTAATATTTCGTAAACGGTTGAAGATAGATATGGGGCATGATTTGTGAAAAATGTGTAGAATTGATTGTAGAGTGTAAAAATATACAATGTTTTATTAAAAAAACTAAAGTTTATACATGTAGCAATTTTACGATACACCCTCCTGTATATCTATTTCTAAAAAATAATTAATTTGACGGGTCCGAGCGATTCTTGATTAAGTTCTATACAAAAGGCGTTTCTTTATCATAACGCTGTATATTATATTGCACAACAAAAGGGACTAAAATTTACTTTATTAACTATCAAAACTTACCCAATGTTGCTAATTCTTGCGTCAACGGATCCGCACCTTCTTCCACCAACTTCATGCTGCTTCCGTTGTCCTCCTTCTCCCTTCCCTTTTCCTCCAAATCGACCTCGCTGTTCTTCTTACTCATTTCCCTCGAAGTACTTTCGGCGTCCGCCCTATTTTTGAGGTACAGATTGGGCAGATGGGTGTGAATGTTGATCCTTTCGAACGCCCAAATTAGGTTCCAGTAGATGATCGGATGTTGGTCGATGAATTTGGAATTGGCGATACTAAAAACAGTTTTGTAAATTGTTAGATGCGAATTTTAAGAACATAAAAACTAAACAAATCTGTAGTTGTAGAACTGATTCATCAAAGTATAGTTGTGCCGGCTCTTAGGCTGTTGCTTACCTCAAATCGCCCTCCTGAGTAAGAATATTTTCCAATTCCTTTCTCAAAACCAACGGGTTCAAGTACGGAATACTAAACGGATCACCATTTCCCATCTCTCTTCCGCTCACGGTTATCGTTAGTAGAGGTACTGTGGGTTTGTTGCATGCTTGACACAGCGTGTTTAAATTCGAGTCCTCCGCCGACCAGTTCGACATGATGTCTTCGTCGTATAAAAGTCTAAATCATCAATAAAAATTAAGAACACTTTTATAAAAGAAATACCTAGAAATAGGATTCAAAAATCGGCAAACCCGAACTATAATCGATTGTGAGCAAGATTAATACCTAGTCCATACAAAAAATTTCGTAATCTCCCGTAGAGTAGTTTTTAAGCTTTCAAGTGTGTAAGGCTTTTGACACCGTAAACCATGATATTTTATTAAGAAAATTATACAGTATTGGGATAAGGGGAAATACACACAAACTACTTCAAAGTTATTTAAGCTATCGTAAACAATTTGTTCAAATTGGGGAAACAAAAAGTTCGGAAAAAGAAATAATATGTGGAGTTCAACAAGGATCAATATTGGGTCCGTTATTATTCTTAATTTACATTAATTCCGTTTCCAAATTGAACTTAAAGGGCAATATAAAGCTATTTGCAGATGATACAACAATTATTTATTTTGCTGAAACTCTTCTAGAAATGTATTTTGATATTAATAATGATTTAAAAATACTTCTTTCTTGGATTCAATCAAATAAACTTACGTTAAATTTTAAAAAATCTTCTTTTATGTTTATAACTAAAAATAAAATAAATTCCATCATTCACCCATTAACATTAAATTTAATAATGAAAATATTCAATATTCAAAAACGACAAAATTTTTAGGATTAGTTTTAGACGAAAATTTAAATTGGAAATGCCATATCCAGTATATTATCAACTCAATATCTCATTTGGTATCTGTTTTGTACAGAGCTAGATATTTCATTTCTTTGAAATACTTAAAAAATATGTATTTTTCATATTATAATCAAAAGTACATACTTAACTTCTGCATGGGGATCTGCTTGTTTATCAAACTTAAAACCATTACAAAAATTGTAAAATAAAATTATTAAATGTATATACAAATTACCACATTTAAAACCAACTGTTAATCTATATAGTCCGAAAGGGTATTTACACGTTCAAAACATTTATAAATTAAAAATTTGTATTCTAATTCACTCTATTATTTTAAAAGAAAAAAATCAAACATAACACTTTAGGAGAATAAGACATTACATGATCATAACAGCAGACGTTGTATAAATTATCAACCAGTAAAAAGTAATTTCGGAAAAAAATCGCTTTTATATGACGAAATAATAAAATATAACAATCTTCCAAAAAATATCAGAAAAATTAAAAAATTGGCAACTTTTAAAAAACAATTAGAGATATTTACTTAATTAAATTATTTATACTAATTTTTTTTTTAAATTAATTTTATTAATGAATTAAATTGGATTAACTTCCACTTTTTTATGGTTATTATTTTCTATATTATGTTGTCACTCATGTAAGGAACTGTAAAAGTTAGTTTGAAATAAAGACATTTTGAAAGTTAAGTCAGACAGACAGATAGACGGAAAGCAGAAACATGTGTTTTCTGATCTAGGGACTAGGGTCTCCAGTCTTGGGATGGTCACGTTTCTTACACAACCTAATACGTACCTGTTACAATTATGACACTGTGAACAAGTGGTAAGGGTTATGTCCATTTCACTCTCTCCTTTGCCCTCCTCCGGAGTAGGATATAAACTTTCGGGCAGGGGTTCATCGTAATCTTTAAGATTCGCGCATGATCCTCTGTAACTTCCAAGTTCCGCGGATACCTTAAAACAGAGTGTAAACAGCCCTTAAGATTTCAAGTAGAAAAATTTACGGAATTTCGTGTTCGTATAGAATATTGAATTGTTCTTACCTTCCTAATCCGTTCGCCGTCGTCACTGCCATGCACACTCTCCCCGTCAATTTCGTTCAGAGCGTCCCCCGACGACATCCTATCCCCGGCTGTCAACGCCATTTTGACAGGGGTCGAGTTCGCCGACGTGGATATGGCCTCCTTAATTTCTTCCATTTTTTTTACCATCGTGCTGGCGGCCGATTTGATTGTGCTCAGTGAGCCTTGGATCAGTTCGTTGGATTTTTTGCCCGTGAGGCTTGAGGGGCTGACGATGACAAAAGAAAATTAAGTAAAAAAAATTGAAGCATTGTTTTAATCAAGGGCCTTTCAAAGTAATGACCCAATTTTTGTTTGAAGGTGGTAGATAATGAAGTATTATCAAAAAAAAAAAAATACCTTGTCGGACTTCCATTGTCTATTTTGTTACTTACCACAACGTTTCGATTACTCCGAACTCCTGTTGTAGTTGTAAGTATAAAATAAATTTTTTCTCCTTCTATATTGTAAACAACCCATTTTGACACTGTTTTGAAGGACGTAAGTAACAATTACCACAAAGGTATCGATGGCCCTTGACGACGGGTTGCAAGTCAACTTACCACCCTTGGGTGGTAATAAATTATGCCATATAAAAATAATGATTTATAAAAATTGAGTAATATTAAGTGATATGAATATGAATAGTATAATTATTACAATCATGAACATTATTTACAAAATTTGGATAAATGTTTTCTCGTTTTTTCTTAATTTGTATGAAATGTTCTAACTCCATAATTTCTCCATCTCTAACCAAGTTTTCTTTGACTCTTGAAGTACTGCAGGAGACTTCTGGCTTCGTTTTATTGTATATAATTTTATTTGCTACTTCCTTTTTATAGTTGACGCTCTCCGCTACATAACTCCAGTATTCGTAATAATAATAATTTTTTCTTTTTAAAAATGCTCGAAGATTAGGATACTTGGAAATATCTATGAAAACGGTGGACTTCAGCATGGAATATTCACACCATAAGCTTGATATACTTTAATACAGCAGATTTTTGGTGAAAGTACGCCAAAAGCACGATTTCTAAAACTGCTGTAGCAGTCTTTGTTTGGCACCATTTCTTGAAGTATTGATACGTTGCTTCATACCTCTTCCTCGATTTCTCTGGCAGTAGCGACAGACAAGCGATATTTGCTGATTCTTCTATATCCATTTGGCTGTTATACAAATCAATAATTTCAATTTTTCTCAATTTTTGATAATAAACTGTCAGCTTGACGTTGTTGTTAAAATAACAATGCTTATGATGCTATGGAAACCGGTCAAAGCTGTCCATAATTTCATACGAAAAGTATCGAATTAAATTAATAAAAATCCAAGAATAAATTCTGCGGGGAGGAGAAAAAATGTTATATAGGTACTTCACGGGATGTAACTATATTTACTAGTCTCAAACTTTATTGCCAGCACAAAATCGTTCTCGACTAGTAAATGTTACTTACATCCCTTGTAGTATAAATAACTATTAATTTTAAGGCTACTGTCACAGAATATATAAAGTTGCCACAGTGGATCTTTGCCCGTGCGTCATCAATCAACGATCAGGACTCGACGTGGTTAATAACTCTGCATCCTTGTTTATTACAGTAACAAGTTTGAATAAAAGCATAAAAGAACGTCTCCAAGATTCCGTAATAATATAACGTGCTAGACAAGGATAAAACTATAAACGTCAGTTAATTACTTTCTTTATTTGTTTAGTTGACAACCGTTGTATTTTAGAACGTCATTGTCAACCTTATTTTGATCTGCCAATCTAATTCGTATTTTGTAAATCTGTGTGCCTTAGAACTGTTCCTGTTTCTAAAAATAGTTCTTTTTAGAGGTAATTATACCATAGACAATTTACCTTTAGATAAACAAACAATAATCACGAATGTGGCAGTTTTATGGCCTCGCGCATGTAAACAAAACTGGGAACTATTAGACATGCGCACTGCAACATTATCGTTTGACGAATGGGAAAATAGACAGGTCCGGGCTTTAAAATTTAAATTCTTGCTCATATGCCACCATAGAGGGTTTATTTTACCCCTATTTGGCATAATACAATTATACAACGGCTGCAACTAGTACTAGTTATTGTTTATATTACAATCCGAGTCACTAAAAGCACAAACACAATTCACTAACTAAACTACACAAAAACCAGAAATCCATAAATATTAAACACCAGTCCTACAATCCACGATAGCCGATCCGATAGATGAAAACTTTAGAAAACTACAAGGAATCCGCAGAGAAGAGAAACCTTAAAACACAACAACAAAAATGGCGGTTCTGGAGAATATTCTTGAGCGCGTCGATTATTGTCGATAAAGTAGGACGGCCGATAACACGAGGTTTGTGCGCATGCACGAAGGTTCCCCGAATGAAGACAGCTGACCGACGAGTCATGCGCTCGGACGCATTTTTTCACCCATAAAACGTAACTTTTGTTTGCGCAGGAGATAAGCTGTAGGTATCTAAAGGTAAATTGTCTATGAATTATACCCACCATCTGTTTTGGCGGTAAGTATTTATGGATTTTTATAATAACTAATTTATTTATTTTAAATATTCTAACCGTGAAAGTTCTTTGAAACGTTTACGGCAGTGGCAAAATTCCCTTAAATGAAAGGATGTTAAAAATTTGACTTTTGCGATTTTAATAGTCAATAAAACACCAAACTTTTGTAGATTTTAAGCTTTAAAAATAGTATTAAATGTATAAACATTTGTTTGTCAATTTCTTTTAGATAATAGAGAATGCCGGGCAAAACTTAAAATAAATAATAATTTTTCGTGATATTATGTAGGTACGTCAAACGGTAGGCAGGCACGTCCATTTTATGAACTTAACTTAGTTTTGACTTTTTTCGTCTCGTAATTTTGATTTGATTCATACGATTTTGATGACGTAAAAGTGATGACGCACGGGAAAAGAACCACTGTGGCGACTTTAGCTACGCAACTACTGTCTTAAATACTATCCATGTGCAATGAAGCTCGATGACTCCGCCTACGTGCTTATTGGAGTGTTAATTTTGAGCTGTTTATTTTGGACAAGGAGAGGCTTCCAGATATTGGGGATATCTATACTTGGTTTACTAAATATATGCTTTTTATTTATTTCATAAAAGCTGCTTCTTTAGATTTGCATTTTCGCCAGTGCTGTTCAGTGTCCAAAACCTTGACTTCTTTCTGACTATTGCATACATGGTTGGTCCATACATGTTCCGCTATACCTGATCTCGATGTTTCACCTCTTTGAGTATGTTTCGGATGTTCTTTAACTCGTACGGGAAGAGTTTTTTTTGTTTCTTCAAATTAAGATTCGCCACATTCGCAAGGGATTCAATTTTTTACTTTTGTAAAAAAGCTTCTAATCGTATTTCCGGATTGGAAGGATGTTTTGATGTTAAAGTTTTTAGTTATCCTTCTAAACTTTTCAGAAATCCCCTTAATATACGGTATTGTAAGACATGCTTGTTCCTCTTTCGTATCTGTACCAGTTTTGACTTCGCGATTTTTAAGATCTGAAGATGCTATTAGTTACAAAAGTTTCAGGGTATCCTTTATATTTTAAATCTTTTTTGATATTTGAAATTTCAATATTAAGGGTCATACGGATTGTTGCAAATGTTAGATGCTCTGTGATAAAAAGTGTGAATTATGTCCTGTGTTTCATGGACCTTGAATGATTTGATTCGTGATTAAGGTATTGCCTATGGAGGGCTTTAGGTTAGGAGACCGATCGCAATACATTGGTTTCGGGCAAAGTTTTGGATCGGTAAAGCAGCTTTAAAAATGGCCGTCAGGGGCGCATGTGTTCCTTTAAATCTGTAAAATGCATGGGTTCTTATGGGATAATCAACTGTTTTATTGAATTTAGTTAACTAAAACCCTCTACAGGCTGAGATATGTATATATTATATCTAATAAAGCTTATTTTATTAATTATTGGATAAAAATACCGCTGACGTCTATCAAAACCTGTAAAAAGTCAAACACTTCACGATCACTGCGCCGCGACCGGGAAACAGCGAACTAACTACTAAACAGGGACGTAAATTTAAAGAACAGCCATTTTCGATCGGACTCATTCCTAAAGCCCTCCATAGTATTGCCCCGTGTGAGTAGGTTTCTTGTACACTGAGGTTTTTAAGCTTTTAGTATTTCGTTTGACGAGAAATCGAGAAAAGGAGTAGAATATTGTTCTGCGTTTCCATGGTGAATCTAATGGATTATCTTATACTATTAATATGTTCCAAAAATTGCATCAGCTCTTCGTTACTGTTTGTCTAGATAATAAAGATATCATCACCACATATTTTTTTAATAATGACCCAATTGTTTACAATTTTACACGATCCCTTATCACTCCATCATTTTCATCCATTTCATAGGCAATGACATGTTAATTTGGCAATTCATATATCTGTAGTAACTGCTTTAATAAACGCATACTAATCATAAATTTAATTATCAATAATTATTCTACCACTTTGCAAAAACGTCAATAAGAGAATTTTAAAAATTATATTAAATTTTAATATACAGGGTGTTATTTAAGTACGGGGCCAAACTCCAAGGGGTGCTTCTTTAAGTGATTTTAAGAAGAAAAGTTCATATAAACATGGGTACGAAAATGCATAGTTTTTACGATACAGGGTGTCAAACTTTTAAGAAAAAATTGGATGTTCGTAAATATCTCAATACTCTTTTATTCGATTTTGTTGAAATTTGGCAATTCTGTTTGTAATAACAAGAGGATAATGTAGCCTCAATTATATTAAAATTATTAAGTCCAGTGGCGTCACGGAAGACAGTCTAACTAATATTTTTGACAAAAAAAATGCGCGCCACTGACTTTTTTTAAAATTATGTATTTTTCTAGAATTAAGCAACTACAAATACAACTCTTTTATCTCTTGAGTTTTTTTCCTATCTGGCTTTGATTTCGAGAAAATAAATAAAAACCACTTGATTGCTTGTCCCCGGGAAAAGAAGCTAATTTGATTTTTACATAAATGTCATAACTTAAAAGAGTGACAAGTAATTATTTGAAGTGTTTTTAACAGTTTTAAGATTATAAAATTATTAATTATTGTAAAATGGTCCAATTTACCAACTCAGAAATGGCCGATATGCATTTTGTTTATGGAATGGCCCAAGGCAATTCCACAGAGGCTGTGCGCATTTATCAAGAAAGATATCCACATCGTATTGTACCAAATAGAAAAACATTTGTGAGAATACATGAAAGGCTCTGCGAATCAGGCACCTTTCAAAGGTCGACTGCTGTAATTGGGAGACCTGCCATAATAAGAACAGTGGAGATGGAGGAAGCAGTTCTACATGAAGTTGAACGTAGCCCTGATACAAGTACACGCAAAATTGCAGAACAATTAAACATTTCCCACTTTACTGTATGGCAGATTTTAAGGGAAAATCAACTGTATCCTTATCACATACAACGTGTTCAAGCGTTATTACCTGCCGATTATCTCCAACGAGTTGTTTATTGTACTTGGCTTTTGCAACAACGTGTAGCATCTCCGAGATTTCTATCGTGTATTTTGTTTACCGATGAAGCGTGTTTTTCCCGAAATTCCATTATGAACTTTCATAATAATCATGTCTGGGCAGAAGAAAATCCCCATGCGGTTACAGAAACTAATTATCAACACCTGTTTTCCGTGAATGTTTGGGTTGGTATTGTAGGTGATTTTCTCATTGGACCTCATTTTTTACCCCCGAGATTAAATGGTCAAGAGTATCGTAATTTTTTGGAATTTATTTTACCTGGACTTTTACAATATGTCTCACTGGTAGTAAGAAGAGCAATGTGGTTTATGCACGATGGGGCTCCACCCCACTTTAGCATAGTAGCAAGACAATTTCTTGATGCAACTTATGGAGAAAACTGGATAGGTCGCGCAGGTCCACAGGCATGGCCACCCAGATCACCGGATTTAAATCCTTTAGATTTTTTCCTTTGGGGGCATTTAAAGTCTCTCGTTTACAAAACTCCAGTCAACACTGAAGAAGAACTAACCCAAATGATACGGGATTCATGTGATCAGATAAGACATACGCCGCGAATATTTCGACGATTTCGGAAATCAATGTTAAGACGAGCCAATGCTTGCATTGAAGTTGAAGGAGGGCATTTTCAGCAACTATTATAGGTTTCGTCTTATTTTCTGTTAAATACATAAGTAAACATCGCAGTAATAAATACCGTTAGGCAGTTGTTTATGTTTATTTCTTTTATCGAACCCAGTTTTATTCTGTGCAAAAAAATTTCAAAAGAGGACTCGTGTAATTTTAATTGCTTAATAGTTTGGTAAGTAGTTTAAATTTTTTACGCTTATTTTCCCGGGGACAAGCAATCAAGTGGTTTTTATTTTTTTTTTCGAAAACAAAGCCAGATATGAAAAAAACTCAAGAGATAAAAGAGTTGTATTTGTAGTTGCTTAATTCTAGAAAAATCCATAATTTTAAAAAAAGTCAGTGGCGCGCATTTTTTTTGTCAAAAATATTAGTTAGACTGTCTTCCGTGACGCCACTGGACTTAATAATTTTAATATAATTGAGGCTACATTATCCTCTTGTTATTACAAACAGAATTGCCAAATTTCAACAAAATCGAATAAAAGAGTATTGAGATATTTACGAACATCCAATTTTTTCTTAAAAGTTTGACACCCTGTATCGTAAAAACTATGCATTTTCGTACCCATGTTTATATGAACTTTTCTTCTTAAAATCACTTAAAGAATCACCCCTTGGAGTTTGGCCCCGTACTTAAATAACACCCTGTATATTACATGCATTATATTTAATGGGTATCGCTTACTATTCGAAACTTCTTAATTATTAATGAATTAATTAATTTTATTAATAATCACTAAATAGATCGCTAAAAAGGTTCTGCTATACACTTCTTTTGTGTTTTGAAAATATTTTGTACTCAGTTTTTCTTCTGAAAAATTAGTCGCTGCGTCCAAAGCAGATAAGACATCGCCATCAAACTTTTTTCTTTTGATATTTAATACATTGAAACATTATTCTGATATTTAAACATGATGAAACCGAAGTCACATGACGCAATATCGAGACTGTAGGGAGGATGGTATCAGACTATGAGGCTTATTGGCTACGTTTCCTTAAACATATGATTTTTACTATTGACTTTCCGAAAACCGTCGAGCCCAGGGGAAACATGCCTCCGCGGTGATCAAGCGGAGAGCAAGACCTCAAGATGAAACGCATTAGATACTTTGAGGCAGTAAAAATGTAGGAACTATTATAGAGTTTATTTTAAAATAAGTTCGAAACCTGTTTATATATTCATAAAATAAGGTACAGTTGTATTAATAAAAAAAGCGTACAAGAATTAGAATGAGAGGTAAGTTTTGTCATATTTGCGTAAAACCGGCTCGACTAAATGATTGTTTATTGGAGGTTATCACACGTCATAGATTATCAAAAATGTAAAGCATTGGCGTCGGTGTAATTAATTTTGAAACGGCATGGTGGTAACGTTCGATAAACTTTGACAGAAGAACATAAAAATGCCTCGTCAGTTGTCTGAAGTTGAAAAGGCTCATATTGTATCAAGAATTGAAGAAGGATGGTCAATCCATGCTGTAGCGCAATTGTATAATACAAATAAAAAAAACTATATTGAAAATTAAGCAACGCCGGGAACAAGAAGAATCCCTAAAGAGGAAAATTGGTTCAGGTCGTCCCAAACGTTCCAACCCTGAACAGGATGATGCTTTTTGGGATGTTTAAGAAATAATCCATTTGCAACTGCAAGGGATGCTGTTATTGATACAGCATTTCCTGCCTCCCAACCTACCGCCAGCAGGAGAGTCAAGGAACTAAAATGTCGCCTAGCTGCGAAAAAAATGTTTCTTACCGAAGAACAGCGACAATCAAGGATTATTTTTGCTTTAAGTTATTTATACCGCAATCCTTAATTTTGGAACAGGGTAATTTTTACTGATGAAAAGACATTCCAGTCGACTTATAACAGACAAATTCGTGTGTACCGTCCAAACAATAGCAGGTTTAAAGAGCGATATACTAACCCCCTCACTTCTAGACATGGGCGTTTCTCTGTAAATGTATGGGGCTGGATAAGTGTTCATGGACCTGGTGTTTGCTGACGAATAGAAGGAAAATTTAATGCCGGAAATTACATTAACATTTTAGAAAACATATTGTTACCATCTGCTGAGCAAATATATCCCAATAATACTTTCATATTTCAACAAGATAATTGTCCAGTCCACACTGCCAATGCTGTAACCCACTGGTTTCAAACCCATAATGTGGAAGTGTTGCCTTGGGTCGCTTATAGTCCCGATATCAATCCAATTGAAAATATTTGGGGTATAATCGTAAAAAAATATATAATCGAAATTTTAGGCCACAAAATTCAGAAGATTTACGGGAAATAATACATGCGTGCTGGAAAGAGCTTGATCCAAATATTGTATCAAATATAATTCAGTCAATTCCGAATAGACTGACTCAAGTAATAGAAACAGGGATATATGACCAAATATTAGATTTTATTTATTCTTGTTAAACGTTTTTTGTTTCTATTGTAATTTTTATAAAACTGTTAAAATATATTATAAAATAAAAAAATTAATTTTTGTTATTCTATTGAACTAACGCCCAACGCCAATGCTTTGCATTTTTAATAACCTTTAACATGCGATAAGCCGGTTTTACGCAAATATTGTTAAAGTTTCCTGTCATTCTAATTCGTGTACGCCTTTTTTATGAATAAAACTGTATATAGCAAAACTTTTCTAGCGATCATACGTCGTTAATGACAATAACTGATAGAAACATCTACACTTACCTTAAATTAGTAATGGCATTTTCGATAAATTGTTGGGGCCCCTTAAGGTGGGCTTTTCTTAAGGATAACCTTTGCGTGGTGTAACGGCTAAAAGAAAACATCTATTCTAGCGAGATCTAGGCATGCAGTGCGTTGTTAAATCAAAACACAACATTGTTAGAATATTTTTAAGAATAAAAACCTATTATATTCACATATATGTAACCAGTGCCAAATAGGTACTGGTTACATATATGTGGTAAAGGTACCTAAACTACTTTTGCTTTTCTATGTAATAAACTAGTGTTGCAAAAATTTAGCACCAAAAAATAGTTAAATACCGTGCGAGCAAAAATGATTTGCATCAAAGAGGGCCTTGCATCTAAGGACGTAATGCTTAGCCGTAGAGCTTAATACCTGTTGAGTGTCAGTAACTACCTGAATTAACAATCAATCAGTTTATTCCGTCATCTTTGACAGTCGTTACAAGTAATTTGATTCATCGCTAATTTTTCCAACTTCTTGAACAATTCACACAATGGGCTTTACGGAACAGCACAAAACATTCATGGTTGAAGCGTATTTTCGAAACGGGGTTAGAGTAAATTGTTAGTGGCAATACAATCTGGGTTTGTGCATGGACGATTTTCACGAACATTTTCCTAACGTTGCTTTTATTGCTGGGGATTTTTATCATTGCCTGATGTGATGTCGGCTACATTTGGTTTCAGCAAGACGGAGCTACGGCACACACAGCGCGCGAAACAATAGCTTTATTGAAAAAATCAGTTTGGTGAGCAGATAATTTCGCGTTTTGGACCTGTCAACTGGCCGCCTAGATCGTGTGATATCACACCCTTGGACTTTTTTCTTTCGGGTTATGTCAAATCAAAAGTCTTCGTCGATAAGCCAGCTACGGATTCAGGACTTAGAAGCCAAGCATTACACGCGTAATTCGGCAGATACCGGTCGCAATGCTAGAAAGCGTGATCGAAAATTGGACCTTCCGAATGGACCAAGTACGGCGTAGTCGCGGCCAGCATTTAAATAAAATTATTTTCAAAAAATAAATGTCAAAGATTGTTCTTTCAGCTCATAATAAAGATTCCACCATTCAGTTCCATTTTATATGTCTTATTTAGAATTAAAAAAAAAGGTCTAAATGAATCACCCGGTATCAAATAAATTACCTTGTCGGACTTCCATTGTCTTTATATTGTTACTTAACACAACGTTTCGGTTAGTTAGTATCTCTAACCGTTTTCAAGTGCAAACTAAAATTGTGTTAAGTAACAAAATTAAGACAATGGAAGTCCGACCAGGTAATTTCTTTGAAATGTTATTATATTATAAAAATAACTATCATCATCATCATCATTCCCATTTTACTGTAATAATAATCATAAAAATATTCTCACAATGCTTATTTTAAATGAAACAAAAATACTTAAGCTTGATCTAGTAGTTAATTGATGTGCTTTACATTATAAGCGACACACAGAAATATGTTGCAGAAAATGTCACAGGTCTGGTTGTAATATTTCAACTTTGTCAAGATAGAGACCATTGTAAGGATAGCTAGGTTTGTAATCCTCTAGGAAGATTTTTATTATTGGAATGTATTTTTAATAGGTTCTAATTCAGGATTTCAATGCTAAATGATGTTAAATTCGTTTATAGTGAAAACCCCCATTACTATCATTAAACTGAATCATTTAGAAGCTTATATAACAGTTATATAAGACTGTTTAACTTTGCGACTACTTTTTTCTTGACAAAGTATTTTCCAACAACTTAATAGCAGTGACGTATTTTGCAAACATCTAATTCGTACAGATCTTACCAAGCATCTTTACTTACCTAAAGCTAATCTTAAAACTTGAACCCAAACTCGCTAAACTTGAAGCGACTGTAGCAGCTGGTACTGTTTCTGAGCGGCTTAGCTTATTTTGAGAGGGCGGGCTTCCTAAAAGAGTAGAAAGCATTACAAAACTAGACAAAATTGGTTTAGAATAAGAGATGGAGACAGTATCTCCTTGTTCGAGTCAACGATGACAGAGTAAGAGATACATCTCATCTGTCTGTTAAGCAACTGTTTTAATGCCAGAATTTTACAGGCTGTTTGTTCAAATTGAAACTGTTAAAAGTTCACAAAAAAACATAACTTGTGGTGTTCCGCAAGGATCAACCTTAGGACCTACTTTTTTTTTAATCTACATTAATTCTATAGCAAAATTAAATTTAAAAGGTAAAATAAAATTGTTTGCCGATGATACTACTATTGTATATTTTCATGAAGACCATGCTCAAATTCATAATAACATCAACCACGACCTAAATATAATTATGTAAATGGCGTGAAATTAATAAATTATAATTAAATTTTAATAAATCATCTTTTATGTTTATAAGTAAATCAAAATTAAAAAATAATAATATTTCACTATCTTTTAATAATCATTTAATTAAATTATACTAATACAATTAAATTTTTAGGTTTATATATTGATGAAAATTTAAGTTGGAAAAAACATATTGAATATTTTAGAAGTTACATCTCACCAATAATTGGCATTTTATTTAAAGCTAAAAATTATATATCGTTAAAATATTTAACAAATATGTTATTTTTTGGTTTATTCAAAATTACAGTATATGATTTCAATTTGGGGATCAGCGAATTTAACTACAATTCAGTCATTAAAAAAACTATAAAACAAAATAATTAAATGCATACATTTCCTTTTTTAGAACCAACTATAAATTTGTATGAACCCGACGGATATTTAAATTTAGAAAGGCTTTATAAATTAAAACTATGCATTCTAATATACACTCTATTATTATTAAAGAAAAATAATCGAACATAATATTTCCTTTGCCAACATTATTCACAACACGAGACAAAACCATCATATTCAAACACCCATGGTAAAGAGTACTTTTGGCCAAAGATCAATATTATATAAAGGAATAACAATTTACAACAGTTTGCGGAAAAAAAATTAAAGAAATATCAAAATTATGGCCTTTTAAAAAAAAACTAAAAAAATATTTTTTAAAACTTTTAAGGTATTATACAGTGTGTGTATAAAGTCTGGAAACAGCTTAATAACATCACAATTTACTGGCCGATTTAAACCAAATTTGGTACAGTTGTGTAAGAGGATCTAACGCACCGAATGACGATATTGGCGTCGTTGCCAGCTTTTTAGTTTGTCTGGAATTCGAACGAATTTTATATTTTTAAATATAACACCCAGTATATTTTTACATTTTTAAATTCCACATAAAATTATAATTATTTTTTAATAAATGCATTATTAGTCTATACTTCATAGTTTCCGAGATATTGACTCTCGAAAAGTGACATTTTTGAACTTTGACAGCTTATAACTTTCTAACAGTACGTCTTAGAGCAAAACGGCTTACATGTCCCTATCTTCAATTTTTATTATCTTCCCAAAAAAATCAACTTCCAGTTAAACCGGAACAACTATATTTCCTGCTTTCGAGTTACATCCGGTTTAACCGGAAGTTGATTTTTTGGGAAGATAATAAGAATTGAATATAGGGACATGTAAGCCGTTTTGCTCTAAGACGTACTGTTAGAAAGATATAAGCTGTCAAAGTTCAAAAATGTCACTTTTCGAGAGTCTATATCTCGGAAACTATGAAGTATAGACTAATAATGCATTTAATAAAAAATAATTATAATTTTATGTGGAATTTAAAAATGTAAAAATATACTGGGTGTTATATTTAAAAATATAAAATTCGTTCGAATTCCAGACAAACTAAAAAGCTGGCAACAACGCTAATATCGTCATTCGGTTCGTTATATCCTCTTACACAACTGTACCAAATTTGGATTAAATCGACCAGTAAATTGTGATGTTATTAAGCCGTTTCCAGACTTTATACACACACTGTATTATTAATATTTTTTTTGTAAATGGTTATTATATATATTTTTCTTAAAATAATTTCGATGGAGTTATTAATAGTTACTAAACATGGTTTTTATTATTTGTGAATTTATATATTGTATATTTGGTGTTATATTATCTGTAATAAACTTTTTTTTAAGTTGGTTGAGAATAATAAATAAAAGTAAGTAAGTAAGTGTTCATAGACGTGTCATATGATAGAATGTCCTCTATAAACTAGTAGGTACATGTCGATTCGGCGTAAAAGTATGTTTATTATATACAAAACCCATGAAAAAATGCAGCCTTTTACCTTCGAAAGTGGCAGATCTTTGGACGGAATTACGGAACAATACGGGCTCATCGGTAAGGACGGGATTCGTTTCAGTATTCGGGGCGGGATCATTTTCTCCAGAGTTTTCTGGAATCTTCTCTTCAACTGGTTGCTGAAAGGCTCCCAAAGGATCATTTTCGGTGATGACTTCTCTTGGAGACACCCTGGAAATCGGTCGTCAGTAAATGGTTAGTGAACCTTTTTTTGTTAGTACATCTGTCACATATTTTTAACACATAGTAAATAAAAAAGTTGAATCTAAAATATTGCCAGTTTGGCCCGTCAGTGATAAAAAACTATGCTTTTTGTAGAACGCTAATACAAATTAAATAAAATTTGAACCTTAATAGGAATATTAATATGATAAAGAAACTGATTAGCCTTTTACATATTTTTTATATTTTACTTATACATATTGCTTTTCAACACCATTCCATTGTGTTTCAAAGCCGCCTTTATATTTTTTAAAAAAGAAGCAATAATGCATAACGCTTTTAAATTTGCGATTGGGATTAAAGGCAAATTTTTCAGTGTCAATTTTAAAATAGCATAGGAATGTATGGTATCAAATTGTTGGAAAAAAATGATGTTTTTAAATATATCCTAGTGAACTACCATATCGTTTCATTCGGAAAAATGGAGTAAACGTCAAGAAAACCAAATTTCATTTTTTAAACGCTTGTGAAACTTAGAAAATCCATTACTACTTGACCATTAATTCGTAGCACTCTAAATTGAAAATAAAAAATATACATAAAAATGTTATAACACGTCAAAAAATGACAAGTGAGGTGTCATTTCACTCATAATGTTATGCTGAACCCAAATAAGTAAAAATATGCAAGATGTCCCATTTAAAATATCAAAGTCAAGGTCACTTCCGGTCAAGCCGGAAGTGCTAACAAATTGAAAATTATGCCAATAAATGCAGACTCATCTCTTATGCATAATCTCAAAATTTCATTTTAATATCTATAAAGATAAAAAAGTTATAGGGGTGAACGTCTTTTGAGAAACACCCGGTAGAATAAGGAACTTGACAAAAATTTTAAATGGGGAAAAAATTCTATAAATCATAAGTACATATTGTCATAAAACATATGGCAGCAAAAAAAACAACATATTTCGTCCCAAAAGACCGCTAGAAAGATTTAAAAATGCCCCAAAATTCAAATTATTCCAAGCGGGTAAAAACGCGCTGCTAGTACTGCCCTCCTACATTACATATTATTGTGTATAATACAATTCTCTATCTTTAAAAAAATTATTGTTGAAAAAAAATAAAAAATTAAGACAAAAAAACGCCTAATAAATATGCAGTTTCTGCAAAACGTAATGCTTTTTTAAAGAAATTGCAGCATCTGATTTTTCTAGTCAAGAATGCAGCATTTTACTGATGCCCATTTTAAATGCTGCGTTTTTTCTTAGAAGCAAAGCACATTGCGGCTCATGGTTTTCTAGTGGAAAGCGCAGTATATTTTACACTAGTAAATATGGCATGTTTTTGTTAAGCAACGCTAATGCAAAGCTCTCAGAAATACTAAACAAAAACGCAGTATGCTCACTAAAAACAATATTTACGGTCCAAATTAAAAATATTCATTTGTAAAAAAATACTAGCGAAAAAACGTTTTTTGCGTTTTTCTCAAAACTAACGTTCAGGAAGTTGCTGCGCTTTTCACTAGGAGGGCAGCAGTAGTCGTGACGTCAAGGGGTATCATTTGTCAGATTTGTGTGTGACATATCCACGAAATAGGTTATAGGTTTTCAATCTTAGACGAGGTAAAGGAGGGGACGCGGCATGCGCATCTACAGCGACAGAAGCGAAGTGTGACCAAAAATTCGATAGCGGCCATTATTCTGGTGCCAAACATCCTATGCTAACCAAGCGGGTTTTTCGTGTTTGTGAATGAAACATAATAGTATTGCCTGGTGCCATCTGGTCACAATCGCAAGGTTATGATGCCGCGTCCCCTCCTTTACCTCGTCTAAGTTTTCAATAAATTTGATGATTTGTCAGGAGTGTCAGGATGACGGATGACCAAACGTCATACCCCCTGACGTCATCGGGCTTCGCGCGCTTTAGAGATCGTTTGAAATGCTTTCGACACGCGCGAAACTTTAAAGAATGTTTACCAATTTATTTTTGATTTTTAAGGAGTAATAATTGGGGAATACTTTTTTCAGGCCTAACTAAATCATATTATTGAAACAAAAAAAAAATTGGAAAGTTCCCTATTGATTGTAGAATGTAAAAATATACAATATGTTTTATTAAAAGCCGAACGAGTCTTGATTAAGTGGACAGTATTCTATATAAAAGGCCTATCCGTTCCTTTAACGCTGTATATGGCATACTTCGTTGGAGAATTCTTTCCATTTTCCGGGAACACTTCCCCATTTTTGTTCTCGTCAAATTGCAAATTTCTCGAACACTTCTTCGTGGTAATTTGAAATTTGTCAATGAGGTTTGCGTCGCCACCGCTTTCGGACCGCGACAATATTCTGCATTCAGACGGACTGTTTTGGGAAAATAGGGACGGTTGCGATTTTTCCTGTTCTTCGGACGCGATTGGGGGGCCGTCCGGTTCTTCAGTCTCTACTAGTTCTAAAAATATAAAGTATAAAGTTTACAAACCCGAAATATCCAGGGTGGTGTGTTTAAATCACCTAAACTAGTATTTACCTTTGACACTGCCCTTTACAATACTATTTGCCACCCTTCTAAATCTATCTAGAAGGCTTCCTTCTGTTGGATTTCCTTCGTGGGAATCCAGAGAACTTCTAGAAGCGCTTCTATCGGTTGGATCGAGCAGACTAGATCCTAAATAAACAGACATATACATTTCAGAAACGGCAACTTTTAAACTAAACCTTTCCGAATCAGCGAATAGGGAGGAGGGGCGAAATTGAGTGAACTACCAGAACTCACCTCTTTGGACTTTAAGTTGAGGATGATTTAAAAAATAAGGTTTACAAACATGGTTAACATTAAAGACTTAAGGTGGCATTCTCAACGTCATTTAATCCATTACCAACCTATAACCTATTTCGCGTTGCTTTTTTTGTTTATTATTAGATTTACTAACATTTAAATAAAATCAATATCGTCGGTACAATATTTAGGTAATGTCTGACATATTACAAAAATATCAATATATTTCATTGCTAATTTTGGAAGAATTGTATAGTGAAAGAAGAATGACATAATAATGTTTAAAATAATCTTACCCGATATTTTTCGCTATACAATTCTCCTAAAATATTTAATGAAATTCCTTGATATTTATTTAATATGTCAATTATTACCTATAAAATATGAAGACGATAATGATTTTTCACCTTATCACAAATACAACAAAAAAGATCGACTTATTTTTTGAAACAAGCCCAATAAGTGATCATAAACTACAATTAATTAACATTTACTACAATTCAGTAACCAGTAATATGAAATTTAAAATTATAAACCAAATAAAATTTAATATTAATATGTTAAAAACTGATCTGGATAGTTTAGAAAATAATAAGCTTTACTTTGAAGATCCTGATTTATTTTATGAGGAAATTTTAAAAATATTTGATAAAGCTTCTTACCCAGAAATTATTAAAATAAAAGAAAACTCAAACCCTTGGTTCACAAAAGAATTAGCAAACATGATGAAGATTCGAAATAAACATTATTTAAAAAAGAAACAGTATCCCGACAATTACTTGTTTTCAAACATCTATGATAACTATAATCGTCTACTTAAAAACAAAATAAAGTTGGTCAAAAAAAAATACTTTGAAGAACAGTTTCTTTTAGAAGATCAAAAGACAATTTGGAAAAATTTAAACTAGGTATATTATTTCAAATTCTACAAATAAAACAGAATCAACAACCATTGATTACCTCATTAAAGAAAATAAGAAAATTGAAGAACCAAGTAAAATTTGTGAAGAAATAAATAACCATTTTATCAAAGTTGGAGAAAATTTGGAAAAGAAAATTCCAATGAATCAAAAAGAAAATTACCCAGATGTAGAAATAAATTCAAGTTCTATATGTTTTTAAATAAAGAAGATATCACATTTGAAGAAATAGGCAAAATAATTGATGAGCTTAATTCGAAGAAAGCAACGGGATTTGATAATATTTCCATCAAAATTATTAAAATTCTAAAATATAATATAAATC
This sequence comes from Polydrusus pterygomalis, assembly GCA_963969555.1. NCBI lineage: Eukaryota > Metazoa > Arthropoda > Insecta > Coleoptera > Curculionidae > Polydrusus > Polydrusus pterygomalis. The sequence goes on from OZ018383.1 coordinate 19,615,829, forward strand.
CTATATTACATCACCTAATCAAAATTTCTTTTAAAACCAGGTTATTCCCAGAAAAATTAAAAATAGCAAAAGTATCACCACTTTTTAAAAATGCAGAAAAATAGTTTAGTAGTAATTATCGCCCAATTTCTGTGTTGTCCACATTTTCAAAGATTTTTGAAAAAATTTTAAATAATAGAATAGTAAATTTTTTAGAAGAAAAAAAATTACTCTCTCCATTTCAATATGGTTTTCGTAAATTTAGAGATATAGAAGTTGCAGCTGCAGATATTATCAAAGATATTCAATAAAACGTTGATAGCAACCAAAAATGCTGCCTACTGTCCCTAGATGTATGTAAAGCATTTGATAGAGTCAATCACAACATTTTACTTAAATGTCTATACAGTATTGGAATTCGGGGAAATATTTATTTATTGTTAAAAAATTACTTAAGTAATAGAAAACAGTCTGTTCAAATGGAAAATGTTAAAGCTCGGTTAAAAGTTCACAAAAAAAACATAACTTGTGGTGTTCCGCAAGGATCAACCTTATAGGACCTACTTTTTTAAATACACATTAATTCTATAACAAAATTAAATTTAACAGGTAAAATAAAATTGTTTGCTGATGATACTACTATTGTGTATATTCATGAAGACTGTGCTCAAATTCATAATAACATTAACTACGACCTAAATATAATATGTAAATGGCTTGAAATTTATAAATTATCATTACATTTTAATAAACCATCTTTTATGTTTATAAGTAAATCAAAATTAAAAAATAATAATATTTCGTTACTATCTTTCAATAATCATATAATTAAATATACTAATACAATTAAATTTTTAGGTTTCTATATTGATGAAAATTTAAGTTGGAAAAAACATATTGAATATTTAAGAAGTTACATCTCACCAATAATTGGCATTTTGTTTAAAGCTAAAAATTAAATACCACTAAATTATTTAAAAAATATGTATTATTCTTTGGTTTATTTAAAATTACAGCATATGATTTCAATTTGGGTATCAGCGAATTTAACTACAATTCAGCCATTAAAAAAACTACAAAACAAAATAATTAAATGCATACATAAACTTCCTTTTTTAGAACCAACTATAAATTTGTATGAACCACACGGATATTTAAATTTAGAAAAGCTTTATAAAATAAAACTATGCATTCTAATATACACTCTATTATTATTAAAGAAAAACAATCGAATATAATATTTCCTTCGACCAACGTTATTCACATCACGAGACAAAACCATCATATTCAAACACCAATGGTAAAGAGTACTTTTAGCCAAAAATCAATATTATATAAAGGAATAACAATTTACAACAACTTGCGGAAAAAAACTAAAGAAATATCAAAATTATGGCCTTTTAAAAAAAAACTAAAAAAATATTTTTTAAAACTGGACTATTACCTTATATTATTATTTTTTTGTAAATGGTTTATTATATATATATTTTTTTTAAAAATAATTTCGATGGTATTAATAGTTACTAAACATGATTTTTATTATTTATGATTTTATATATTGTATATTTGGTATTATATTTTCTATAATGAACTTTTTACGTTGTTTGAGAATAAAGATACATATATATACATACATATGAAATACGTAAAATTCGATGGAACCCTTTTGACAACGTATAAGAATAATATAACACATACCTCCTTCGGTCGACGCACTCAGGTGATTCCTCTGGGCCTTTCTCCTGGCGGCAAATTTGAACTGGGCAGCACCCAATACAACGTTCCGTAATTTGTTCCAGAGTACTTGACTTGATCCGGACTGAGCAGGCCACTGGGCCTCTAGGACACAACGATTGTATAACCTAACAAAAAGTACCTCATTATACAGGGCGTCCCTTAATTGCGGGTTTATTATGGGACGTTATTTTTTTGCGATTCTCCAACCAATGATAAAATAGAATGAGCCATTAATTTTTTTTTTAATTGTAATAGGAAGACGGGTAATCCCTCAGACCAAGCGGGTAAGCCTGTGTTTTGTTCCAAGCTAAATAAATGTTTTTGTCATATCCATGTAAATATTATTAAAACTCTTCGCGCTTACCCATAGGTAAGGGCATTGGGCTGAATACCATACTTCTTCATTAATACTAATAGTTTCACAGCCAAAAGAGGCCTGTTATGTTCCCCACATAACTGCATCATCAGTCTATAGCAAACTTCATCACAGGGTAGTTTCAAATATGTTGCCCTAAAAACGAAAAATCTCCGTTACCAAACCTGATCTTATATCAAGTTTGTTTAAAACATCAAAATTAATTTAAAAAAAGCCACAGCAAAAGTGCCCGTATAGTCAAACAATGTCCATGACTGAACGAATGCGAAAAAAATGTGGAATTTTATAAAAGTACTGGTAATACTTATATAATTAATTTGTGTTGGGCTACATGCTTGGTAAAACTGTTGTTCCATTGCACAGGAAGAAAAAATAATACTTACCTACTTCTTATGTTTCACAAATTTAATCAGTTTCCTGACATGCGTCTCGGCCCTTGCGGGCCATTGTCAAAGGAGTACAAGAATAATCATAGTATATACAGTGACCGGCAAAGAGTTCGCAACATATGGGAAAAATTTTTATTAGCGGAATATTGAAAAATCTTTTTTGGGGGATTGGATGTGCATGTCCCATAACCTTAAAATCGATTTTGACATACGTCACGTGACCAATGGTATGGCGGGAAAGTTGAAAAAACCAATATGAAATCATCATAAATCAGATAAGTTGATGAGATATCGAAAAAATTCCAAGAATAAAAAGTGTTTAGAATTCCATTAGAACCTTAAATATAATGTTTGGAATATCTACTTAAAAAAATATAAAATCGAATATTTTTGTAAAAATTTTTTTACCGAATTAAAAATTTCCATATTTTTCCTATCTTAAAGCTTCAATAAAGTAAAACTGACATCTGGTGACCACAACTAGAAATATTCTTTTGTTTTTCTGACAATTTCGAGCAATAATTCAAAAAATTCGTTTACACTTGGATACCAGCTGTTGCAATAGTCTATTTCTAATAACCTTATCGATATTTTTCATATCGAAATATTCTATTATGTTAAGAAATCCTTAAATTCATTAATCCAAAGCAAATTTTATTTATAACCGTAAAAACCGTAAAAAATAGTTTAAATTTTTATTAATTTTTAGATTTTTTTAAAGATTTCTGCGAAATTCAAAATTATTTTTTACGGTTTTAAATAAAATTTTCTTTGGATTAATGAATTTAAGGATTTCTTAACATAATAGAATATTTCGATATAAAAAATATCGATAAGGTTATTAGAAATAGAATATTGCAACAGCTGGTATCCAAGTGTAAACGAATTTTTTGAATTATTGCTCCAAATTGTCAGAAAAACAAAAGAATATTTCTAGTTGTGGTCACCAGATGTCAGTTTTACTTTAATGAAGCTTTAAGAAAGGAAAAATATGGAAATTTTTAATTCGGTAAAAAAATATTTACAAAAATATTCGATTTTATATTTTTTTAAGTAGATATCCCAAACATTGTATTTAAGGTTCTAATGGAATTCTAAACACTTTTTATTCTTGGAATTTTTTGGATATCTCATCAACTTATCTGATTTATGATGATTTCATATTGGTTTTTTCAACTTTCCCGCCATGCCATTGGTCACGTGACGTATGTCAAAATCGATTTTAAGGTTATGGGACATGCACATCCAATCCCCCAAAAAAGATTTTTCAATATTCCGCTAATAAAAATTTTTCCCATATGTTGCGAACTCTTTGCCGGTCACTGTATATACTTGATACTAATTATCTTCTTGTACTCCTTTGACAATGGCCCGCAAGGGCCGAAACACGTGTCAGGAAACTGAATAAATTTGTGAAGTAGTTATTATTTTTTCTCCCTGTGCAATGGTAATACTTATGATACTGATATCTCTAAAAGTTGTTATAATGTTTTTAAATATGGGTATATGAATATTGGATATGTGAAACTTACCTCACCAATAATTCGTACGCCTGTTGTAGAATAGCCTTTTCCTTGCTGATATTAAGACTTAACATACTTGGCAATATCATAAAATACAATGTGTGGCAAGCGCCACACAAACATCTAGCCCATGTATCAGGTGATCTTTGATATTTCCTAAAATATACAGGATCGTCAAATAATTTTGCAGCTTAGCACTATCTTATCGATACCTCAGAAATCTGTATATTTTAGGCAGTTGCTTAAAAATTGACACATATAGGTTTTGAGATTAAAAAATTAAATATAAGTGGGAATATTAAAACCTATGTGTGTTAAAATTTCCACTTCTATAAATATGTGGGAATCTCAAGACCTATGTGTGTTAAAATTTCCACTTATATAACTAATATAAATGGGAATTTCCAAACCTATGTGCGTTAAAATTTCCACTTCTATAAATAGGTGGGTATCTCAAGACCTATGTGTGTTAAAATTTCCACTTATATAATTAATATAAGTGGGAATTTCAAAACCTATGTGCGTTAAAATTTCCACTTATATAAATATGTGGGAATCTCAAGACCTATGTGTGTTAAAATTTTCACTTATATAATTAATATAAGTGGGAATTTCAAAACCTATGTGCGTTAAAATTTCCACTTTATAATATGGTTAATTATGGATTTTCATCAAGTAAAGGTCGCATCAATCGTATAAACTTACCTTGCCAGCTTCTGAGCGCTCTTAATTTCATGCTTTGTCCTTTTTGCCATCGGCGAACCGGGCACACCCGATTGGCCTAAAGGAGGCAAATGATTTTTTCTTTTACCGCTAAGCAGCAATAACGGATTTAATACAAATTGGGAATATGTATACGAATCACCTAAAAAATTAACTTAGTAGAAGAAAAAAGGATTGAGTATGAAGCTACATAACAACGTTTCAACTGGTAAGTATCTCCAGTCGTCTTCAGGCGAATACTGAATAAGCAACGTAACTACAGTTCTATCTGTACTAGTTAATATAGTTTTAAAAGTTTAGTTAAGGTACATACTATCATTAACAGGCTCAGGTGGTAAAACAAAAACAGTTCTGTCGCTTTTATGTACAGATTCCAGTTCCAAAAGTTTCGAATCGTTCTCGTCGCTGCTCAATCTTTCGATAGAGTCATCGAAAAACGTTAGACCTTGGTCACCGTCCACTACAAAACTTCTTTCTTCTATAAATCTACAAAAAAGGTTAGCTTGTAACATTATTATGTACTAGATTAGTAACTATCGCCCAATTTCTGTTTTACCCACATTTTCAATGATTTATGAAAATTTTTTAAATAATAGAATAGTAAATTTTTTAGTAGAAAAAAATGTACTCTCTCCATTTCAATATGGTTTTCGTAAATTTAGAGATACAGAAGTTGCAGCTGCAGATATTATCAAAGATATTCAACAAAACGTTGATAGCAACCAAAAATGCTGCCTACTATCCCTAGATTTATGTAAAGCATTTAATACAGTCAATCACAACATTTTACTTAAATGCCTATACAATATTGGAATTCGGGGAAACATTTATTTATTTTTAAAAAATTATTTAAGTAATAGAAAGCAGTTTGTTCAAATGGAAAATGTTAAAAGTTCACGAAAAAACATAACTTGTGGTGTTCCGCAAGGGTCAACCTTAGGACATACTTTCTTGTTTATAAGTAAATCAAAATTAAAAAATAATATTTCTTCACTGTCTTTCAGAATCATTTAATTAAATATACTAATACAATTAAATTTTTAGGTTTATATGTTGATGGAAATTTAAGTTGGAAAAAACATATTAAATATTTAAGAAGTTACATCTCAGAAATAATTAGCATATCGTTAAAATATTTAAAAAATATATATTTTTCTTTGGTTTATTCAAAATTACAGTATATGATTTTAATTTGGGGATCAGCGAATTTAACTACAATTCAGCCATTACAAAACTACAAAATAAAATAATTAAATGCATACATAAACTTCCTTTTTAGAACCAACAATAAATTTGTATGAACCAAATGGATATTTAAATTTAGAAAAGCTTTATAAATTAAAACTATGCATTCTAATACACTCTATTATTATTAAAGAAAACAATCGAATATTAATATTTCCTTCGACCAACATTATTCAAATCACGAGACAAAATCATCATATTCAAACACCAATGGTAAAGAGTACTTTTGGCCAAAAATCAATATTATATAAAGGAATAACAATTAACAACAGTTTGCCGAAAAAAATTAAAGAAATATCAAAATTATGGACTGAAAAATTTTTTATATTATTATTTTTTTTGTAAATGGTTATTATATAATATATTTTTTTAAATAATTTCGATGGAGTTATTAATAGTTACTAAACATGGTTTTTATTATTTGTGAATTTATATATTGTATATTTGGTGTTATATTCTCTGTAATAAACTTTTTTAAGTTGGTTGAGAATAATAAATTTAAAAAAAATACTAGAAGATAGAATTGAGCATATATATGTGTAACAAGTGTATAATTGTATTTTGTATTAGAATATCCTGGACCTAGGGATCCAAGCATAATAAATACCCTGTGGCGGGTAGGTCCTAATTAGGACTCTACGGGAAGCAAGCTATAAGCCAAAGCGACTCCACAGAAGACGACACACGCATTTAAAGCTACCTGTGAAGCCAAGCGGTAATAAATACGTGGTATCGCCATATAGTAGAATCAACTCGAATACAAAAGGCAGTTTGACTGATAGAACAAAATCGAATGGTTGGTCTATCTTACCCGATCGTAGTTGGAACTTACCGTATAAACATCTGGGTTTTCATCATTAAATTAAAAAACTTGGCATTACTTTTATCTCGACTTTTCAGAAAATCCGCCAACTGAAACAAGGCTTGGGGGTCTGTGGTTCCGACTGTAGGCGCCTTAGTTATTGGTAAAAGATACGACCTGTATCCTTTTAGAATGTGAACCATAAATTTTAAAAAGGCTTCTTGTATTTCTAGTTCTTCTGCTTGCTAAAATTATATGTTTATGGATTACAAGTATAAACAAAAATCGGACAAATTCCTTTGCCCGGCTATGCCTCGCTCTTAGGGTTGTGGAATTGACCGGTCAAAAGAAAATCAAACACAACACTTCAAGAGAATAAGACATTACATGACCGTAACACCAGACAATGTATAAATTATTAAAATACCAGTATAAAGTAATTTCGGAAAAAAATAAGTTTTATATGAGGGAATAATGAAATATAACAATCTTTCAAAATTTTCTTACCTCTTTCTTCCTGCGCTGAAATTCGGCCTCAATATTATCCGGACTCGTGACCTCCGGAACATTAGTAGGAACGTTCCTGTTTTGGTAATACAAGTAGTCCAAGGCGGATTTAAGAAACTTTGCCGCCCTTTTGGGCAACAACTTGGTGTTCAAGTTTTGTCTCTGCGTTTCGGCAACCTTAATGTAATAAAAATAAATATATTTAAGTGGCCACCCAGTAAACACATCTGTGACATTGACTTAAATTTTACGTAAATATAAAAGAATATATACTTCTACTTTGTTAGTTTAATATAATATTTACGTAAATTTTATATAAAGCTAAAAACATGTGGCCGAAGAATATACTTTTTACGTAAAATGGTAGACGTAGCCTTTATATAAAGAAAAAAATATAAATTTGACATAAAACATTTTACTTTAAGAGACACTTTGAGAAACACCCGGTATATGCTCTATCCCAAGTAGCAATTATAGACACAAATTGGACACAAATTCTTTGCTGAGAAACGTTTCGAAACATTTTCGATTAAAATTATTTAGATTGTGTGGAGACACATGTGTTTCGAAACTTTTGCGACACATTTTCGAATTAAGTTACTAGAAACGATTAAGAACTGTTAGTTTCGAAATACCTTCCAAACTACAGTGTCGATACATTTAGGAAACGCACAAAAGAAAAATTTTCGAAACATTTTTATATAATATTATGAAATTGTGTTTAGACACATGTGCTCCCAAATTGTAGCGATACATTTTCGAATAAAGTGATTCAAAACAAATTGGTATTTTTCTGCTTTGAAATATTTACCAAACAGTGATATCCATTTAATTACGAAACTTGCGCAGAAAATAATTTTCGAAACTGCCAGAAACCTTTATACTACCGCACCCGGACAATTATTATAACCTCGATTATAACGATTATAACCTATAAATTGTACATTTTTGTTTTGTTAATATGGGAAGAAAACAACAGTTTAAACATTCTTCGAGGTTTTACAAAAGTTTTATTAAACATTCAACAAAGTACAAACCAATTTTGTAGGTTAAATGTCACAGAAAGTGTAAAGTGGTAGTGTATACCGTGACGGTATACAGAAGTTTTATGCTTCTAAGCTTAACCTTCCTCTTGACGGGACTGTGCATTTTTTACTTTAGCGACGTTTGTTTCGCATGGTTTCGGTACAATATCGAAACATTCTTCATGTTTCGACACATTTTCTATGAATTATAGCTACATGATTATCGAAACATTATAGAAACCAAATACTAGAAATTGTGTGTCGACTCCATTTTAGACCAGAATAATTCTCGCTTTCTGGCGGCCATTTTGACAAATTCATTTTTATATTATTAAAATGGACTTTAATTAACTTCTTGTGTGATTTGAAATGTAAAAAAGTGGTTACATTAGTTCCATTTTGCTAGCTTAATCAATTGAAAGAAGAATTATGTTAAATTTTAAAAATATTTAAGATTTTATTTTTTGACAAAGTATTTATTTTGTGTGTAAATGTCAATATATCGAGAGCGTCTTAAGAATATAAAGCTAAATTACTAAATTGCACGATAAAATTTATTTCGTCAACGATTTTTGGATCTCCTCTGCAATAAACCATACGAAAAAAATGTATCACTTATAGAAAATACTCTGGTGACAAATTCATTATGGCGAAATTATGCTGTCATCATATTGTTTACTTTCTTTTATTTTACAACCTGCAGAGAGATAGATATTATATATCTAATTATTTGTTTCAATAATGTTTCCATTTTGACAATTTACAATTCCAACAGTCAGCGCCCTCTTTGTAAAATGAACTCTCACTCGACACATTTATGGAAACATGTTCCAAACATTTCTGAAAATTTTTCGAAACATTTTCGATAAAAGTTTCGATTTTGCGTCGAAACAGCGAAAGTCACAGCCCGTACCAACCACTTGGAAACACGTGCTAATGCGCCATTTAAAATGTATACGTTTCGAAAATATTTCCATACATGTTGCCAACAATTTCCAATTTGTGTCGGAAACAGAAACAATAGTTTAGACACATTTACCGTAATGTGTCTAAAAATGCTACTTGGGATGTCTATGAAGTTTTTGACAACTTACCGTGATTATATTTGTATCCAAATCTATACAACTGACATCGGGCGGTGGATCGTATAGATCAAAAAAGCGAGAATCCACCCCAATTAGGAACGGCAAAGGAGCATGTAATACTTCTACTAAACCTACAAGTTAAAAAACAATATTTTTTAGGGAAATAATAGATTGTTTTGTGTTAAAATGCTAGAAAAGTATAGAAAGTCGCCAAATGACCACGATAAAATTAACAAGTAGAAATTGTACGGATACGGATATCCAATGCAATGAAGAGTCATTAGAAATTGAAGAAAGATGGATAATAGAGTCCACTTTTTTTTTTCGACAGTTGACACCCACATGTGACATTAACAGCTAATACTGATTTCTTCCTAAAAGTTCCCAGATCAGAAGAGGGCCGTAGCAAGCTCACGCGTCAGGGTTTCAGAGAGTAAATTTTCTTGGTGTTTATTATTTAAGTTGAACGGCGCGTAGAATAAACCATAGTTTAGGTTAATTAACTCTCCTATTTCGAATAACAAACATTAAATTTATCGTCAATTGCTAATATATATTTAATATTATTAGTTTATCCATTTTAATTACTGTGCAATAGGTTGCCAAAACTTGCGCTCACTGCGAACTAATACAGCTGTTTGTATTTAAAAACACACGGCATTTTGGCGGCTTTGAACTACGCCGCGAACGTAAATTATAATAGGGCAACGCAGCATTGAACGCGAAAGATGCGCAGGCGCACCGTTTGCCGCTTATTGGCTGTTTTATTGGGCGACGAAACACTTGTATGTTGCTCATAGCGTTTTCCTCGCACGTTGAGTTCGATGTTTTAATTGTAATTAAAATTAACGCTGTATTTTTGCAAGCCATTATGCTAATAAACAATTAAGACCTCCGTACAAGTTTAAAATATGGTGAATGCCAGTGGCGGATTTGAAGGTGAAGCAAGTGAGGCGACGCCTCACCTGGAACTTCGACGCGCCCGGAATATTTTATTTTTAAATTCCCTTTTTCCAAACTTTTTCTGTGTCTAAATAATCTATGCTATTTAAAATAAAAATGGTATAATTTATAATTTGTAAATAATAAAATTGAAACGTCAGCGGAATGCTACAACTAAACAATACAAATCGTCCATTCCGCTCCATAGAAAGTCTATGGTCCGCTACAATCTCTCTCGCCTCAACGTTTTTTAAACCTACAAACACCGTGACATGGTGTTTATCGGCAGCTAGACAAGGAAAAAGAACCCGGCGCGGCGGTCGGGGTTGCTGGTTGGTTAAAATTCGTCCGGATGAGGCGACGTCGGGTTAAGCTTAACAAAACCGATCATCCACGATCTCAGATATTAGTGATGAAAGCACGTGACGTAAGAGCGACGAGCACAGCCTGTGTCGGCAGTGAATAATTGTAAGGCATCTGGCATATATTATTGGGACAAATCCTTAACACCAGAAACCAATTTAAGTTAATAAGTGAAAAGTCTGAACCCCGATAATAAAATAAAGTGGGTATCGGGTTTCAAAGAAACCAGGAATATAGGATAGGATAGTTAGTTTTTAAGCTCGACTTGTAAGACGTTATAGTGGTATTTATCCGTGTATTTTGTATGAAAACAACTTTTATTAAATGTAATTATTCGTAAATAGTTGTTATTTATTATTTTCTTCCTACACATTAGTGTATTAAACTGTTTTGTCCGGTTATCGGTGTGGTCTAAGGAACTTAGTGGTAATAACTATTAATTATAATGGATAAATATCCAGAGCATGACATTATTTTGTCTCTAAAAGTGACACCATTTTTAAGTGGGGCGTGTTCTTATAGTAATTTGACTATAGTAGTGGGAGGTAATAGGGTACGGCATTAAGTTTACATGCTAAATGGAAAATTAGCTATTTTGGGAAAAACCGTAAAGATAGCTATGGGGAACCCTAGTATAATTAAAATTGCATAATTTTATTAATAAACCTTAGTTACTAACAAGTAAAATCAACTTCTATTGTAAAAATACAGTGCGTCATATTAAACTAAACTCATCGGAAATTATTTGAATTTAAAACTATAAAGACATTGGATTTCAGATAAAAAATTTGTTATTTAATGTTATTTAATGTTTCTCACATTTTAGTAACAAAAATGAGTTACTAACGGCTAAAATGAACTTCATTTCTAAAACTCTAATCAGTTACAATTAACTAAAGCCGCCGGAAATATGTTTTTGTAGCATTTTCCCAAAAAAAATACAATAAAAAAAACTCCAATTTTTGAAATTTTCTTACCGAATCTCCCACGCAGCAGAATTAATTCCCGATAATTTTTTTCTCGGTTTCTTGAAAAAAATTATCGGTAATAATTCTGCTGCTAGGGAGATTATAAGTGAAAATGCCGTTCGATTAGGCAAAAGAAAAATAAGGGGTTATATTTAAAACAACATATTTTCCGGACTTTTTAAGTTTTTAAAATTATTATTAACCTACATTTAGAAAATCATTTTAAAAGGCTGTGGTAAATATTTTTATTTCTTAAAATACACTTTAGTCGCTACTAATCAATCAATTATATTTCATAACCCAAATTTCATGTATTATTGTCGCTCTGTTCTGCCGACAGGTGCATGTTTTTAAAAAGTTCTAAGACAACAAATTTTTGAAAAATTGGTAATAACTCAAAAACTATTAAATACAACTCCACTTTGAGTATGGACCACTTCTTCAAAATATTAAATTTAAGCATACATACGTTAAACAAAATGTTCCTAAAATTGACCAAGCAATCTAAAAATACTATAATATACGGGGTGGTTTTTTTTTAAAAACGTAGGTATGTTTGATATGCCCTGACTAGAGTAGAGTAGAACTAACGCCTCCCATAACTTTGTTTTTGAAAAATATTAAAAAGTTAAGTAGATGCTATGGAATCCTGAGTTGAGAGTGGGCCACCCTGTATATATATTATTAAACAAATGCAAAAACGCTCTAAAAAATATAAAATAGTATAATTTTCAGGACAATTTAGATTATTGATAATGAATCAATAACATTAATAATATGTCATAGGATATTTTTTTAAATATGAAATTTCCACTTACCTAATGGACACAAAGGTATATAAGGACACTGCCATTTAAAGGGAAATAGCAAAGAGCTTATTGCTTCAGCAACAGAGGTTAAAACGTCCGGTCTCAGTGAGTGGATGAGGATTTTTTGTTCAGTTAAGACTAACAATAACACCTGAAAAAATAACAATTATAATAAATGTTAATTCTACGGGTAAGTTTTACTTTTAACTAAAACTACTTATAATGACAAGCAATTTTAACAACTCTTTAACGGCTGTTAGACCACGACGGACAGCCTCGGCGCAAAGAATAATCCATAGTGAGATGCGGACGTTGATATTTGAATTATATTTATTACGAAAAATATTACATTTTTTTTTAAATGGCCGCTTGGTATTTAAGTTTTACACTGAGATTTTTTAAATAGACTAAAAAAACTAAAAAGGAATGTGAAAGCGGTTTTTCTCTACAGGGTTGTATTCATAAAAAAAAGCGTACACGAATTAGAATTAGAGGAAACTTTAACCATATTTGCGTAAAACCGGCTTTTCGCATGTTAAAGGTTATTAAAAATGCAAAGCATTGGCGTTGGGCGTTAGTTTATTAGAATGACAAAAATATTTTTTTTTTATTTTATAATATATCTTAACAGTTTTATAAAAATTACAATAGAAACAAAAAAAGTTTAACAAGAATAAATCAAATCTAATATTTGGTCATATATCCCTGTTTTTCTATTACTTGAGCCAGTCTATTCGAAATTTACTGTACTATATTTGATACAATATTTGGATCAAGCTCTTCCCAGCACGCATGTATTATTTCCCTTAAATCTTCGGAATTTTGTGGCCTAAATTTTCGATTATATTTTTTTTACGATTATACCCCAAATATTTTCAATTGGATTGATATCGGGACTATAAGCAACCCAAGGCAGCACTTCCACGTTATGAGTTTGAAACCAGTGGGTTACAGCATTGGCAGTGTGGACTGGACAATTATCTTGTTGAAATATGAAAGTATTATTGGGATATATTTGCCCAGCAGATGGTAAATGTTAATGTAATTTCCGACATTAAATATTCCCTCTATTCGTGAGCAAACACCAGGTCCATGAACACTTATCCAGCCCCATACATTTACAGAGAAACGCCCATGTCTAGAAGTGAGGGGGTTAGTATATCGCACTTCCAACCTGGTATTGTTTGGACGGTACACACGAATTTGCCCATTATAAGTCGTCTGGAACGTTTTTTCATCAGTAAAAATGACCCTGTTCCAAAATTGAGGATTGCGGTATATATAATTTAAAGCAAAAATAATCCTTGATTGTCGCTGTTCTTCGGTAAGAAACATTTTTTTCGCAGCTGGACGACATTTTAGTTCTGATTCCTTGACTCTCCTGCTGGCGGTAGATTGGGAGGCAGGAAATGCCGTATCAATAACAGCATCCCTGCAGTTGCAAATGGATTATTTCTTAAATATCCCAAACAAGCAGCACCCTGTTCAGGGTTGGAACGTTTGGGACGACCTGAACCAATTTTCATCTTTAGGGATTCTTCTTGTTCCCAGCGTTGCTTAATTTTCAATATAGTTTTTTTTATTTCTATTATACAACTGCGCTACAGCACGAATTGAACATCCTTTTTCGATTCTTGATACAATTTGAGCCTTTTCAACTTCAGACAACTGACGATGCATTTTTTACGTTCTTCTGTCAAAGTTTATCAAACGTTACCACCATGCAGTTTCAAAATTAATTACACCGACGCTTTGCATTTTTGATAATCTATGACGTGTGATAACCTCCAGTAAACAATCATTTAGACAAGCCGGTTTTACGCAAATATGACAAAACTTACCTCTCATTCTAATTCTTGTACGCTTTTTTTACGAATACAACTGTACCATAAATTGCATACAATTTAGGATTTACATTTACGCATTTCAATAGAACAAGTTCTAATTATTTGCAACCAACAACTCCCAAACTGCACAAATATTAATACAAAAAAATTACCAACAACCAAATTTCAAATTAAAAAAGCATTAATGTGCACATATCAGGACTTCGATGCATATGCGTTAAAAAATTATAAAAGCATCTGTTGCAACCATGATTCAAAAATGCAGGGTTACTTACCTGAAGGCAGTTTTCCGATCCCAAGTTAAGTAGCAGTTGCTTAAAACTGGCAGCATTCCTCGGCAGAGGTAAATCTTCCGGTTGAGTAAAAATAACCCTCCGATCTTGATGCTCAGCGTTTAATTGTAACAAAGTACGAGGTGATGGGAAAGGTACTTCATCTAAGAGCTGGATTATATACCTTTCAACAGGCACTAGGGTTGGATAACCCTCGGTCACCAATTGCTAAAATATTTGTTGTTTAATTTTTTTTTTTAAATCCTATTCTTAAATGTTTTAATAATATATAAGATGTAGTTTTTCGAACTTGTTACGAAAATAGCCTTTTCTACTTATACTTACATAAAGATACATCAACCAAGTTTGAAAATCATCTGAAAACGGCCAGTGACTTAAAACGCAAATGCTCTTGTTAACATGAAGCACATGACTATCATTTTCTTCTGTAAAACCTGCTAAAGCAACAAAACGATTCAGTATTATTAGTATTCACAACAGTATCTACAGGCACCTGTATGTCAACATACCTAAAAGCTCCTTTTGCTCCTCGGTAACATTTTCTGCAGGATATTTTTCATAAAACGTTAAAGCAGACCCATACACCTTATGTTTCGCGTCTGATACAGTCAAAACAAACATACTGAATACAGGTCGAGGTTTACTTGCTTCGACGGGCCACAATTCCAGGGTACTCCCCATGGGTAGACAAAAAAGGGGTACCGAATTTGGAAAAGGAAACTCTTGAATGTCACCCATAGGATATCTGTAAAAAAGATGGCACAGAACAAAACAAAGCAAACTAAAGCCTTCATACCTTCAATAGAAATAATTAACTATTTTTTAAACACCACACAACATAATTACCTGGCCAAAATATCAGGTTTATAAGTCAATAGTTTTGCTCTATTCATTGACTTTTTATAACACAAAAATACATCCGATCCGACGATGCCCTTATTCAGGTTCTTGTTGATGCAGCAAAAGGCATGAGGAGGGGATTCCCCCTTGCTGGCTATCACCACGCAGATATCAGTGACTACCAGGGCATTGCAGGGCATGGAGATATGGCCTGAAAAATATCGGGAACGTTAGCCAAGTGCTGTTTTTGAGGGGGGTAAGTATTTTGTACCAAATGAAAGTGAAGATGACAAATTCAAATATATAAAATTTATTTGTCAAGTAGGTACCTACCTACTAAATTGGTAAAAAAAAATTAGCATTATCAAAAACTAAAAGGTGTTACTGAAGTCAATACCTACTAAAGTAATGCCATAATTTGTTATTTTATTATACTACCAGTAATAAATTTAAATTTAAAAGGTAAAATAAAATTGTTTGCCCATGATACTACTATTGTATATTTTCATGAAGACTTAATTTCATAATAACATTAACCATAACCTAAATATAATATGTAAATGGCTTGAAATTAATAAATTATCATTAAATTTTAATAAATCATCTTTTATGTTTATAAGTAAATCAAAATTAAAAAATAATAATATTTCTTCACTGTCTTTCAATAATCATTTAATTAAATATACTAATACAATAAAACTTTTAGGTTTATATATTGATGAAAATTTAAGTTGAAAAAAACATATTGAATATTTAAGAAGTTACATCTCACCAATAATTGGCATTTTGTTTAAAGCTAAAAATTAAATATCGTTAAAATATTTAAAAAATATATTATTCTTTGGTTTATTCAAAGTTACAGTATATGATTTCAATTTGGGGATCAGCGAATTTAACTACAATTCAGCCATTAAAAAACTACAAAACAAAATAAATAAATGCATACATAAACTTCCTTTTTTAGAACCAACTATAAATTTGTATGAACCAAATGGATATTTAAATTTAGAAATGCTTTATAAATTAAAACTATGCATTTTAATACACTCTATTATTATTAAAGAAAAACAATCGAATATAATATTTCCTTCGACCAACATTATTTACATCACAAGACAAAATCATCATATTCAAACACCAATGGTAAAGAGTACTTTTGGCCAAAAATCAGTATTATATAAAGGAATAACAATTTACAACAGTTTGCCGAAAAAAATTAAAGAAATATCAAAATTATGGACTTTTAAAAACACTAAAAAAATATTTTTTTAAAACTGAACTAACTTTAACGTATTATTAATATTTTTTTTTTGAATAATTTCGATGGAGTTATTAATAGTTACTAAACATGGTTTTTATAAAAATAAAAAAAGAAATATAATTATTTTGTACATTGTCTGCTTGAAGAGCAAACCCGGGAGAACTAAAAGCAGCTAAAATCATACTAATCTTCAAAAAATGAGCACGTGACGACATGAACAATTACAGGTTCATTTCACTAATTAGCTTAGCACCTTTTCAAAAGGTATAGAAAAAATTATCAAAGAAAGACTAGTAACATTCATAAAAGTTTGATTATCAACAATATGGATTTAAAAAAAAAAGTAGTAGGTAGTAGGTACTCAAGGGGCAACAGTGGAACTATTAGAACATAGAACGAGTGAACTGGACAAGAACAAATATGTTCAAAAATTAAGTATAGGTGTCGCACAGGGTTCTGTTTTCGGACAACTACTATACTTGATATTATGTACACAACCTGAAATACACCAACTTAATAGCAAAATATTTCAAGTTTGCAGAAGACACACACAGTGCTAGTATACTCTGGGAAAAGTGAAAAAGAACTGGAAGAAATTGTCAATAGAGATTAAGTAAAGTATTTTAATTGGCTGTGCTACAATAAATTATCTTCAAATGTCCAGAAAACAGTGTTTATGGTTATATAACAGAAAAGTAAACCACCATGCAATCCCCAAATTAAAATTAATGAAACAAAGCTCAAAAGGGTAACTGAATATAAATACCTGGGCCTCACTATTACAGATGATCTCTTCTGGAATAACCATAATAAGGGGTGCAACAAACAAAATAGTTCCCATGTTAAGCTCTATTAGAAGATGTGCCCACCCACTCAATAAAAAATCTGGACAGCTTATCTACAATAGTTTTGTAGAACCACACATACGATACCTGATACCCTGCTGGGGAAATACAAGTGCTAGAGACAACTGGATCAGCTCCAAAGACTTCAAAACAAAGGGATTAAAGTGATATTTGGAATGAATTACTACATGCCCACTGAGGAAATATATAAAAGAGTGCCATTCTTGAAAATAAATGAATTGAAAGCTTTGGAATAAATCAAACATGATATCCAAAATAATAAACTTAAAACTAGTATAAAACTGCAGAACAACAGACAATTCTACACATAGAACACAAGAACAAACCATGAATTAAGAACCACATATGCTAGAACTAAAAAGGGACAGGACTCACCAATTTATAGAAGCCTATAGGAATATAATAAAATACCAATGGAAATGCCAAGAGGCTGATGTCTAATATTAAGGACTATATAAAAGAAAAGAAAATAGACATCAGGATTGAGAAATAGAAACTACATTTGTCGGCTTTTCAGCATAACTTTACTTAATGTTGATATTTAGAATATACAACTTGTAGGTAGGCATAGGTGCCAGTTTTATTGTAAACTGTTTTGAGGTCAATATTTTGTTACTTCTGCCTTTTATCCAAAAATTGGCCAAATACCTTCCTTGAAAATACCATTACCTACAGTTTTACGTTAATAAAGGTTGAATTTATATGTTAATAAAAGCAGAAAAAGGAATATGCACAAAGAACCCCGCACTTCTCTTATGGAAAATGGCCCTCGGTTAAATTTTCTAAATTTTTAGTATGTTGTAGAGAATGCCATTCTGATCAAACGTGTTCATGGCTACAACAATATCTGCCGACCAGTTTTTGAGATACAGGGTGTCCAAGTTGCAAAATATTAATTCTCAATACATTATATTTTCGTAGTTTCTAATATTAATTCGTTTTGTTTTTCTAGATTTTTGTTGGCCCTGTCGTAGATAGCATAGAATACTATAAAAATAGTTAAAAAAATTTTATTATAGGTATACCGGGTGAGTGACGAAAATTATTTAATATTTTTTGTTAAATCATTGTATTTTCGGCATTAAATTAAATGTTAACGAAGTACCTAATACTGTAGATGACATTAGATTGGAGCAAGCTATCAGAATTTATATTATTTATATTTATACAGGGTAACTCAAACAAGTTAATATTTTTTTAATTAGTAGTGAAAGAAATTTTGTAGATATTTCTTTATGAACTACTTGTCGCTTATCGTATGCTTCCAAATATATAAAATTATTAAGGTTATATAGGGTGTTTCCGATGATAAGGGATAGAAAAATAACATAAAAATGCATGCATTTATAAATCACCCGGTATATTAAAAATGGATCGGTTAAATTTCGTTATTTTTTAATATTTTTTATTTAAGGTGTCTTACTTACTTGTTTGCTATTGATTTTCCTTTTCCTATGACCAGTTCTGGAGATATACAGCGTATTATTAAGGTTATATAGGGTGTTTCCGATGATAAGGGATAGAAAAATAACATAAAAATGCATGCATTTATAAATCACCCGGTATATTAAAAATGGATCGGTTAAATTTCGTTATTTTTTATTTGAAGTGTCTAACTTACTTGTTTGCTATTAATTTCCCTTTTCATATGACCAGTTCTGGAGATATACAGCGTCGAACAGACTCAAAACTCAAAAAATAAGCAAAAAAAATAAATATATTTATTTTTAACCATAAAATGAACTTACATAACAAAATTTATTAAACTTAAAAAAAATTGTTATTTTATTTGCTTATTTTTTGAGTTTTGAGTCTGTTCGACGCTGTATATCTCCAGAACTGGTCATAGGAAAAGGAAAATCAATAGCAAACAAGTAAGTAAGACACCTTAAATAAAAAATATTAAAAAATAACGAAATTTAACCGATCCATTTTTAATATACCGGGTGATTTATAAATAAATGCATTTTTATGTTATTTTTCTATCCCTTATCATCGGAAACACCCTGTATAACCTTGATAATTATATATATTTGGAAGCATACGATAAGCGACAAGTAGTTCATAAAGAAATATCTACAAAATTTCTTTCAAGACTAATTAAAAAAATATTAACTTCTTTGAGTTACCCTGTATAAATATAAATAATATAAATTCTGATAGCTTGCTCCAATCTAATGTCATCTACAGTATTAGGTACTTCGTTAACATTTAATTTAATGCAGAAAATACAATGATTTAACAAAAAATATTAAATAATTTTCGTCACTCACCCGGCATACCTATAATAAAAAAATTTTAACTATTTTTATAGTATTCTATGCTATCTACGACAGGGCCAACAAAAATCTAGAAAAACAAAACGAATTAATATTAGAAACTACGAAAATATTATGTATTGAGAATTCATATTTTGCAACTTGGACACCCTGTATCGCAAAAACTGGTCGGCAGATATTGTTGTGGCCATGAACACTTTTGATCAGAATGGCATTCTCTACAACATACTAAAAATTTAGAAAATTTAACCGAGGGCCATTTTCCATAAGAGAAGTGCGGGGTTCTTTGTGCATATTCCTTTTTCTGCTTTTATTAACATATAAATTCAACCTTTATTAACGTAAAACTGTAGGTAATGGTATTTTCAAGGAAGGTATTTGGCCAATTTTTGGATAAAAGGCATAAGAGAAGTGCGGTGTTCTTTGACAAAATTTCGTTTTATGCTTTTATTAATTTATCAAATAATTTTTTTTGTAATTAAAACTGTAGGTAACTGCTACCCAAAACCGGGTATTTGGCTGCTTTTTTAAGAAAAACAAAAGAGAAATGAAATACTTATTGATAAGAAAATGAAATGTGAATGCAACTTGTGTTTGCTCGTAATAAATTTGAAAAAATTATATTTACAGTACCAATATTTGTCAAAAATCTAAATTATGTCTCATATATTACAGAAAATAAAACTAATCTGATGGTGAGATAATTTTATCTGGAAATTAATAAATTCATTTGTAAAATATGTGGAATTCCCCACTGTGTAAAAACTAATTTATCATGCTTAAAAGCATTCAGGGGGATGGGAAAAGCAAGAATTCTTATTGTAAATTATTTTCTCAAGCATACCTACCTACCTCTTCTGTATGTTATAAAAGTTTGAGATGTGGAGTTGTTAACATTGGCCAAGTTACCACCCAAGCTAGTTTTTACAACCTCTGCATCGGCCATTAGATATTCCTTTCCATCATACATTACACCTAAAAAAATATTAATAGTTCTGGTAATAGCAAAAATTGTTGCTATTTCCCGACTTAGGTTCTTAGATTATGAGCAATTTTACGTAGATAGATCTAGGTATAATTTGCTTTTAAAAAACAAACAGCAGATTCCACTGTTTACACAAATGTGCACTTACCAATATCAACCAAGGGTGGTTTGTCCCGTCCCCTCTTAATACATAAAAAACATTCCATTGTACGTAAACTACCATGGTTTAAATCAGCACTTAACCCTGTTGGAGTTTTCGTTAAAACTTCCCACTCATCGGGTTTTGTTTCACCTAAACTCGGAAATATTACACTAATATCAGTTATTGGTGGTTGTCCATGACTGGCCTACAAAAGAGTTAGTTTTTATTAGTAAATAAGTGTTTTCTTTTGTATCTAAAAGGGAGTAGGACCTATAAATAATCTTATTCAACTATAGAGGCCTTACAAGTAATAAATAAAAAAATGTTTCTACCTTCAAGTTCCCACCCTCAGATAATGTAGTATCGTCCAAGGGCTCAGGGTCCTCGGGCATCCCTGCTACAACAAAATAATCAGCTATTCTTCGTTCATCCATTTTAAAAACCGATAAGCTTGATTAGATTCCCAAACTGAATTCCTTAAGTATATCTTATTTTACACGGGCAATAATAATTAAATTAAGGCACATTATAATCTATTTTTCACGTTCAGTGGTTAAGTGTTGTTGTAATTATTCAGGTTCTATCTATCAAGAATTTTTTATTTTGTATGAGTCATTCAGCTGGAGGCATTGACCATTCGAATGGAACGCTTTTTTTTAACTAATTACTACACACTTTCTAAAATTTGTAACTGTAACGTGTTGATTTTGTAAAATTAAATATTTTGTGTATAATGTTTTTACAATATTTTCTGTAATTAGTTTTATTTTGAAGATTTTTGACGTATCGCAGGTTATTTTGACGTTTCACGCCATTTTTGGAGTTTTCTGTGTTTTCTACACAGAGGATTTTTAAAATACAGTATGTATTTTCTAGGAACCTGCGTGATTCACCCGTAAATTTTGGGTTTTACCAACAGATGGAGCCAGGTCCACTGTTTCTCTGGCTGCCTATCCTTTAAACATGTAAACAAAAACAATTGAAAATTGAAGACGAGCTTTTTTGCATTTGAAATTTTTTTCCTGTAAATAATGATAAAATTGTAAATATTATTTTTTTTATGTTTCATGTTCATGTTTCATGTATTCTTTGAATTTACCGTTTTCAGTTTTAGTGTAGGTGATTATAACAATATTATGTGAATTTACCATCAACGCTGTGTTTCGTGAAGATATTATGGTAAGTTTGTTTGTAAACTCCTAGGGTAAATGTCTATGCCAGGTATCTATCTGTTTAGGTAAGTATAATATGCCATTTCTTCGGTGGATAAAATAACATAAGATATATTATACAGGCCCGGGTGGTCCTTACATCAAGAAAATCTATAGGATATGATTCCTGGCATCAATTTAAGTTGAAAAGTTCATATGGACTTATGCCCTAAAATGCTTACCCTCTAAGATACAGGGTGTTAAAATATTTTCCATTTTCCTTTAAAACTACCATTTTTTTCAAAAACATAGTAGAGACAACTTTTGTTCCGCTTATATCAGTAATGCATAAAAATGCACCAGAGTTTAAAAAAACAGTGGCGTATCACATATTTTCACAAAAAAAATATTGATGGTATATCTTCATGCACGCCACTGGTGGAAGTAGGCAAACCCTTTTTTAACCAAAAAGTGCAGTTTAATACGAAATCAATCGACATCAATTTTCAATACCGTATCTTCAAGGAGTTTCGAAATTTAAAAAAAAAAACAATTATTTTTTAAAAATATTTTAACACCCTGTATCTTAGAGGGTAAGCATTTTAGGGCATAAGTCCATATGAACTTTTCAACTTAAATTGATGCCAGGAATCATATCCTAGATTTTCTTGATGCACTTAAGGACTTAAGTATAGGTATTGCGCATACAGGGATTTACTTAGTTCTCTATAGGTGCAAATTAATGTAAAACCCATACCATCAGTGTGACCAGTAAAGTCCGCATCATAATAATATGGGATTTTTTTTTATTAATAGCTTTTTTCGAAATTTGACTATTAAGCAAAAAAATCACGTCACGCGATTCGCATATTATAATAATATGTCAAATTTTAATTTTTTCCAACAAATAATTCAAAAGTGGGGTTATTTCTGAACATATCGAAAAAAGTTATTAGAAAAAGTTTTTTTAAATGCAGTTTTCAGCCCACATGCAAAATTTCAGCTGCATAAGATAATTTTGATTTTTTACCCATATTTTGTAAATTGCGCCACTTTTGCAAAATAGGACTCAACGCAACCTACTTACATAAAACTTCTTAGTTTTGACAATGCTTTATTTTAGATACATTTTTTTTAAAGTAGCGCAATATTAAATGTGTGTTTTTCTACAAAATTAAAATTGGGCTATTAACATTTGCATGGTCGCATATGTGATGCAAAGTTTATTTGTTTTGGACCCTGTATAAGGTAACTTCATAAAATAAGTATTTTTGAAAACGTAGTTTGTGTCTGAAAGTAATACACCATAATATTAGGACAAAAAAGAACACAGTGTCATCAGTAAAGTGTTCATTAAGTGGAAAATAAATTTTAGTGGTGTGAAAATCAAAATTGTCTTATGCAGCTGAAATTTTCCATGTGGGCTAGAAACTGCATTTAAAAAAAATTTTTAATAACTTTTTTCGATATTTCCACTTTTGAATTATTTTTTGGAAAAAACTAAAATTTGACAGATAATGCGAATCACGTGACTACTATTTTTTTGCGATCGAAGTAGAACTTGATGCCAAAGTCAAACTTCGAATAAAGGTATTAATAAAAAAAATCCCATATGATGCGGACTTTACTGGTTACACTGAACATGTTAACTTATTGGTATTAGATAAGGTACTTTTTAGTACAAAAAAATTTAATAATTTATAACCCAGTATGTAATATATTTCTATTCTATTGGAGAGACCTGCAAAACACTAATTTTCGGTTGCGTGACGTACAATATTTTTTTTAAGACCGACCACTCTTCGATATACATTTAATTCTTTATTTTATATTATTTTTAAATGCGTCGTATGACTTCTGATAACGGGCTTTTGATTTTACTGGCAATAGTCGCTTTCCTTGCTGCTTCCGAAATTTCTCAAAATCTCATTTTCCGTGTCGAATAATTCAAAATCTGAATTCATATTTTTAAATTTGCGCACTCGCGAAACAAGTTTGACATAAACAACAAATTAAAAATCAACGAACTCGACCATACATCGAAATGTTGTTCTCATAGTAACGAAATCAAGGTAGATTGTATTATCAAAAAGCGATTGGAAAAATGAAAAGACAGGGACCGGAAAAATCTTTTTTTTAAAACCGACCAGAAAATTTACACTTTCTGGACAATTTTTCGTCTAGAAAATAACGTTTTTCCGATCGCAAGACCGAAAAAGTGACATTAGAGACCGGAAAAATCTTTTCCGGACTCTAATGTCACTTTTCCGGTCTCTAATGTCACTGTCACCCTGTTTTTTGTTTTTCCAATCGGTCTTTGATAATACAAGATACCTTGATCTCGTTATTATGACAACAACATTTCGATGTATTGTCGAGTGACTGTTCGTTGATTTTTAATTTTGTTCCTTATGTCAAACTTGTTTCGCGTAGATTATAAAATATATCGAAGTGTCGGTCTTAAAAAAAATATTGTACGTCACGCAACCGAAAATTAGTGTTTTCCAGGTCTCTCCAAGCTTTCAGGACTCGCCTATGGCTCGCCCTGGAAATGCTTGTCTCGACCTGAAAAACACTACTTTCCGGTCTTGTAACGTAAACTACTATTTTCGGACTCTAATGTCACTTTTCCGGTCTCTAATGTCACTGTCACCCTGTTTTTTGTTTTTCCAATCGGTCTTTGATAATACAAGATACCTTGATCTCGTTATTATGACAACAACATTTCGATGTATTGTCGAGTGACAGTTCGTTGATTTTTAATTTTGTTCCTTATGTCAAACTTGTTTCGCGTAGATTATAAAATATATCGATGTGTCGGTCTTAAAAAAAATATTGTACGTCACGCAACCGAAAATTAGTGTTTTCCAGGTCTCTCCAAGCTTTCAGGACTCGCCTATGGCTCGCCCTGGAAATGCTTGTCTCGACCTGAAAAACACTACTTTCCGGTCTTGTAACGTAAATGACTATTTTCGGCAACCGTCCAGCAACCGGACGCTTTTCGTTTGAGAAAGTAGCAGTTCTCCGGTCTAGTCCGGGAAGTACGTACTTCCCGGACTAGGCCGGGAAGAATCACATCAATATTAGCAATTGCTCGAATTTTAATATAAATATTAATATAAATAAGAATTAGAATGTTTCTGTTAGTACCTCTATCTTCTGTTCGAATTTCAATATTTAATACAAATAAGAATTAAAATGTTCGAAATTTTGTTCTACAAAGAAATATAATAAAGAAATGTGTCTCATTGATTTGTTATTCTACACGGTTGCCGAAAAAAGAGTGTACGCAACACGTCCGAAAACAGTTTTTTCCGGACTTGTAACGTAAATTACTATTGTCGATCCCCCACGTCCATTTTCCGGTCTTCATCGACAAAACGTTATTTTCTGGACGAAAAATTGTCCAGAAAGTGTACATTTTCTGGTCGGTCTTAAAAAAATAATATTACTTTTATAATGCATTTTTAATTTTTGACACTCTTGTCCGATATATTATACAGTTCGTCAAAGTTTAAAATTAAAAACGGATTTTTTTTTTAATAATTCGAGTAGGTACCTATTTAATAAGATATAAATTTCAAATTTGGTGCATTGCTTACCATAAAGAGTTACATCTTTTGAGAAAAATAAAATAAAAAACAATTGTCAAATATTTCAAATAGGGGGGGGGGGGAATTAAGTACTCGCTGCCCCTCCTCCTATTTTGTAGTACGTGCGCCAGCACTCCAATCTATATTTTTTTAGGTAATAAATAATAATAATTTGTTATTGATTATTTTTTTATTCCTATAGAATTTCGATAAAATGATGCGTTTCGGAGATAATTTGAAAAGTATGGGTCTTTAACTGATCCCAACGCGGCTTACGTAATCTCATAATTTTCAAATGTTAAATCAATTCAGCCGTTGTGGCATTACCATCGATATAAGATATAATTACATAAGTAAAACTTTGCAATAGACTACAATCCGAAAGCAAAGGACCAGCCAAAATAATGTAAGAATTAGTGGCGTACAGATGAAAACCTGTAGTACTAAATCAGTTAAAAGAAATTAGTTTGTTGCCCTACTAAGAACTTACTATAGCCAGTGGCGTATTTAGGGGGGGGTCCGAGGGGTCTGGACCCCCCCCCCGTGGGCTCAACATTAAAAAAAACTCAGAACAGATCAGATGCCTTGTTGCATTTAATTTCTAATTTAAGTGAGTAAAATAATATATACATGGTGATTGATAATTCGATTAATTCTTCGCAGGAGGTAATTTGTGATTTTTTCTTAAATATGACCTATTCCGAAAATGCTTGGTTTTCGAGTTATTTCAATTTTTTTCTTGTTTTTTACCTGCGTGTCTAATTTATTTAATTTAAAAAAATTGAAATGATGTTCACTTAGTTTTGTAATTTTTTTGCAAACTAGAACTATTAGCAATACTTTGTTTTTACAAATAATTAAGTAACTGTGTCACAGATAACAAAACAACATGGCCAAACTTGGCAAAAAAAATGGCAAAAATAACTTGAAAACCAATCATTTTCGGAATCGGTCATATTATTTAGAAATATATATTTTTAAACATAAATATTTAAAAAAATATATATTCCCATTATTGCGTTTATATTTAAAAATTTCTTAATTTCTTCCTTTTTTGGGTTCAGCTATCAAAACATAGAAATTATAAATTTTGATAGTTCAAAATAGGGCGTGGCACCGAAATTTTTTTCGCCTGCGGCGCTTTTTTAAAAAAAGAAAGAAAGATAAAACGAAAGGTATAGACCCCCCCCCGTGGCAATATTCTAAATACGCCACTGACTATAGCTAATCAGCTAATCGTCTTCACATACCTAACAGTAATTTTATCAGACGATTTGACTGGTCATTAATTTTTACTATTTCTTTAAAACACACTGCTCGAATTACTTGATGATTTCTTACTATAACACAATAATTGTGCACTACACACAGTGCAGTGGCATTGTTAATACTTATTGTTTTGAGAGTTTATACATCAGTGTCACCAGTAAAGTCCGCATCATATGGGATTTTTTTTTATTAATAGCTTTGGCATCAAGTTCTGCTTCGATCGAGATGAAAATATCGAAAAAAGTTATTAGAAAAAGTTTTTTAAATGCAGTTTCTAGCTCACATGCAATTTTTCAGCTAGATAAGATAATTTTGATTTTTTACCTATATTTTGTAAATTGCACCACTTTTGCAAAATAACACTCAACGCAACCTACATAAAACTTCTTAGTTTTGACAATGCTTTATTTCAGATACATTTTCTTTAAAGTAGCGCCATATTAAATGTGTGTTTTTCTACAAAATCAAAATTGGGCTATTAAAATTTGGTCGCATGTGATGCAAAGTTCATTTGTTTTGGACCCTGTATAAGGTAACCTCATAAAATAAGTATTTTTGAAAATGTAGTTTGTGTCTGAAAGTAATACACCTTAATATAAAGACAAAAAAGAACACAGTGTCATCAGTAAAGTGTTCATTAAGTGAAAAATAAATTTTAGTTTAACTTAACGTAAAGTTTATCTATTTTCAACGATTTAATTTAAAACCCCTTTATTTTATTTTTTATTTTTCTACTTTCGGACACAAACTACGTTTTCAAAAATACTTATTTTATGAAGTTACCTTACAGGGTTAAAAACAAATGAACTTTGCATCACATGCGACCAAATTTCAATAGCCCAATTTTGATTTTGAAGAAAAACACACATTTAATATGGCGCTACTTTGAAGAAAATGATCTGAAATAAAGCATTGTCAAAAGTAAGAAGTTTAATGTAGGGTTGCGTTGAGTCTTGTTTTGCAAAAGTGGTACAATTTACAAAATATAGGTAATAAATCAAAATTATCTTATCCAGCTGAAATTTTGCATGTGGGCTAGAAACTGCATTTAAAAAAACTTTTTTTAATAACTTTTTTCGATATTTTCAGAAATAACCCCACTTTTGAATAATTTTTGGAAAAAATTAAAATTTGACAGATAATGCGAATCACGTGACTACTATTTTTTTTTTGCTTAATTTTTATCTCGATCGAAGCAAACCTTGATGCCGAAGTCAAATTTCGAATAAAGCTATTAATAAAAAAAAATCCCATATATGATGCGGACTTTACTGGTGACACTGTATATCACAAAAACAACAACAAAAATAAATTAACACCACAATAAAACGCGAAAAAGTTAATAACAATAGGCTTGATTAGCCCGGCGGCTCGCTGTGGTTCGGCAAGACTCGTGTTTTTGGTTGGCGTTAAGGGATATCATTTCAAATAATGGCCAACTTTTTCTAGGGAAAAAAATTAACTCCCCGACAAGAACCCTTTTGTAGAGATGCTGTTTTAATACCACAGGTCTTATGGGGAATAAACATTCTACTGTTTTTATAGGCCTGTGATTTGTATCATCGATATGACAGACAGGATTGCTAACAGGGTTATTCCAGGTTTTTAAGCATAATTTTCGGGAAATTTTTGCCATAAAAAAGGGAACCATGCTAGTTATTACCTAATAAAACTAAGGCAAATATTTTAAGTTCTTTTATTATTATAAATTACATTTACTTTTTCTCCTTTGGGAATAACGTCCCTTTCTCGAGGAAATTCCTCTGTCAGATCCGCAATTATATAGGACACCACAGCCCAAACTGCTGTTGCTCTATCCAAATTATCAGGGTCTAGTACGTCCATGGTGTCAGCCTCTGAATGGTGAAACCAAAAATACCTATAGAATAAAATGATTATCAATTAAGTTAATTACAAACACCGGATGAGTGACCGATGATGGACCGGTGATTACCAAAGACTGGAACATCACCTGATGTGTAAAATGATTCGCCCATACTTACTTTTGGTTAGCATTAAGAAGGCTTGCACCAGGTAATAAAGAGGCAGTCCAGGGAGATATATCAGAGCCAACACCTCTGCTGCTTGCCGATGTTTGGGTTGCATTGATTGGGGCCAATAATCTAAAAAATAAATTAAGACATAAGCATCAAAACACAGATATACCTACATCTAATTTCTGGATAAATAGCACGTGGTAAATTGTAATCGGCAATAGTTATACAGTTATCGTGTACATTCATTTGGTACGTCAGAACCTCTCAAAAACCTACTTTACAATTTCTTGTATGATACATCCTCCTTTTATTCCTGCCGCATACTCGATACCAAGAGGAGTAAATGTTCCCTCGTCGGACTCCATGACGAACGTGAAGTTTTCCAGTTCGTGGAAATGAGTGGCATTATATTGTGACCATCCTATCAAGCCTGGTTCTTCTGCAGTCCATAAGACGGATCTGCATAGAAAATTAATTCAATAAACTTTATTAAATAAAGATTACACACCACAACACACCTCAGCAAAAACTAACCCTTATATAGATGCTTTATATAGCACATTAGCAACCAACCAATTATAGTGTGACCAGCCTGATTAAGTCTTATTGGTTTGCATGGAGAATTTACCTTAAAGTTCGTTTAGCTCTTAACCCAAGAGATTTAAGAACAGCCAAGGCGTACCAACTAATGAAGGCACCACCGCCATCATCCATGGCTCCTACACCTACGTCCCAACTGTCCATGTGACCGCTGACCAAAACGATTTTTTCAGGAAGGGTCGATCCTACCATTAAAATGATGGTATTAGAAAGAGAACAACCAAAAACATGTTAACTATACCTTTAATTTCTGCAACGGAGTTACGAGAAGTAACATCATCATATCTTGTGTAGTTGAGATGAATCTTTAGGACAATTTTATCGCCTCTATCCTAAAAATAATTTTTTATTCTTACGTCGTTTATTGTTTCATTTTAAAGATGATAAAAATAAGTTGTGCTAGACATATAAGTAGGTACCCTTTTAGAAAGTTCTCTCTGATAAAATGACCACATGCGACAATAAATCTTTATTAGAACCAATAACTCAAATAAACGTGAAAAACTAACCTGAATTCTTTGAAACATTCTTGCATCTTCCTTAGTAATACAGGCTGTAGGTATTTCAGTCACCCCAGTCTCGTAGTCCTGCCAGCCCGTGTGTAAAGTTGACATGGAAAATGGAGTAACCGATCTTATAAGAGTGGCAACAGCACCAAGTTTTGATGCCTCATTTGCACCTAAAAACCCAGCCACTATGTTTATATCTACTCTGACTTAATTATATTAACGATATTTGTAATGAATAAAATAACGCTTGTAGGGTTACACAGTATTGCCTACCATGGCTTCTGTATTGGACGGATCCTCCATAGGTAGTCCATTCTTCGTTAAAGATAACAATTTTTCCTTTTACTGCTTTAGAGATGTTTTCAGATTTCAATTGATCAAAGGTATTTACTACAATGGCTTCTGCTTCTAGACCTGTCAACAGTAGTTATTTTTTTTTTTAATGTTGAGTCTTGTTTATTGGAATTAAATGTAGAATTTTGTAATGAGATGTAGCCAATGCTTACGTCTCAGATTAGAGAAAAAGCAGAAACTACTTAAAACTGTACATTGTTTGATAATTTAGTAATAAATTCTGATAGTTATACCTTCTGCTGAAGTACTGATAGAAGATCCAAGTCCTAACACCGGAATGTTCGCTTTTCTTGGCGAAATTAGTTCTGCCCGTTCTTCATTTCTAACAAAAAATTCAATGGTTAGTGCTCAAGTATATTTTGACCGCATCAAAGACATTATAATATCACTGTGATCTTACCTAACCCAGTGGGGTACCTGTACTTCTTCTCCATGTACATTTTCCAGCTCGTATTGTGTCATCAAATTGAGAGCATAATCTATGGCGTCCTCTAAATTTTGGGTTCCTGAAACTCTCGCACCAAACTTGTCAACAAATTTCGCCAATTCCCTGTAGGTTCCTCCCTATATAACAACAAAACATAACTTTCATATTTTTTTAAATAGATGAAAACATAATCCAGATGTTATTTCGGCATGTTTTGATTATTTGAGGAGGCCATAAGCAATCCTATTTGTCTCCAATTATTGTTATCATATTTTAAAATGAATTTAAACTTCGTAGGTATTACTTTCTACAATGCACAAGCTCAAGCTCTACCGATTTCGCCCATCACTTGCCTTTGGCATGTTGTCAAGAGTAAACCTCCTAGGGTCAGGAAGCCCGTATTCAGTGCACAGAATATTTGTTCCGTATTCTGTGATTCAGTGTGGATAGTGACCCACGAATGATTTATATGTGAGGATCTAGCCCAATTTACTATAGTCCAAAAGTTGGTAGTTTCCAAAACAGTTATTATGGTTTTTCAAATTTGTAAATATTTATCTATTAAGCTATCCAAAAGTATTTAAGTATGGTGTTCCCCAAGGAACAATTTTAGGACCATTATTTTTGAATATTTATATTAACGACTTATTCAGTACCTATAAATTGCGATGGACAAATTCATAGTTCTGCAGATGATACTACAATTTTTTATACCGATACAAATTGGGACAACTTAAATAATAAAATTAAAAAAGATTTTAAAATTATAAAAAATTGGTTTGATAACAATTTGTTAACAATTAATTTTAATAACAAATTATATTCCGTTTACTTTAAACCTAAATAACCTACCACGAAATATGTATAGTATTCAAATAAATGAAGACATTCAAATTTTTAAAGTTAATAAAATAAAACATTTAGGAATTATTTTTGATAGTAAATTAAATTGGAATTTTCACTTAGAATACTTATCTAATTAAAAAATTAAGAAGTTTACTACCGATTTTTAAAAACATTAAATAATTTTTAAATGTAAGACATATGGAAATATTATATTACGCGTTAGTTAAAACTCATTTAAATTACGGAATTTTAGGTTAGGGAGGAATAAATAGAACTTTAGTTAAAAAATTAGAAATACTACAAAAAAGGTTTCTAAAAATTATATTCAATAAAGATTATCTTTATCCTTCAAAAGAATTATATTCAGAAACAAAACAGTTGAACAAAAGACAACTTTACATTTATAACATCTTAATATATATATTTAAAAATAAAAACCTAATACAATTTAAAAACAATAATCATAATACATAATATCATAAAAATTAAAAAACCATAAAATCTAAAATAAGTAAGTCCATAGGACAAAAAAATTCAAATATTTAAATTTTTAATTTAAACGATTATTTACCAACAAAAATTAAAAAATTGATTTCAATAAAAAAATTTAAACTCGAAATAAAAACATGAACTAAAAACAGACAATTTGAAAATATTTTTAGAAATGCTTTAATTAATCTGAATAATTTATATAATTAATATTTTTTACTTAAAACTTATAAATTATTAATTTTATTATACGTCATATATTTCTTCAAAAAAACTTCGTTTATAGGTACTATAAATTAACATTTTTACTTTAAAACTTAATTTTTAATGCATATATATTTATGATTTATGATTTTACATATTAAAACAAAAAATAAGATTTGCCCCTAACAAGCTAAGCTTCAGGGGATTGAAGAATAAATTTATAGAAGACAAAATAAACATATTTATTATATTATTAAATTTTAAATAAACTTATTATTATTATTATTATTATTATTATTATTATTATTATTATTATTATTATTATTATTATTATTATTATTATTATTATTATTAATATTATTGTTATCTATCTATCTATCTAGTTTTTAGGATAGGAAATCAAGATCTGAGAATCATACAACCTTGTTTACAACAACTTACCTTAAATTTGCCATTGGTCAAACTGTTTATAATTGTATTTGCAGTTTCTTCATAGGAGCGTATTTCTTTCAACAAAGCGTCCGGTAATTCGCACGGGTCATCTCTGATTTCGTTATTACTGATGTCGCCATAGATGAATTTGCAATTTGACAGTGCTGGCAACACTGTAAAAAGCAAGAAGCAAAGTAGCAGCATTGTCCTGGTAGATGTACCTGCAAAAATTATCAGTAGTTTGGTGTGAACCCATACGTATTTACCTTTAGATCCGTACAGTTCATCTCGTGCGCAAACAAAAGTTAAGTTTTATAGGTGAAAAAATACGTCTGAGCGCACGGCTCGCCGGTCAGACGCCTTCCCTCCCAGCAGCATCGGGCATGCGCACAAATCTCGTGTTATCGGCCTGTCCTTCTTTATCGACATGCTCTAAATACACTTCAGAACCGGCTCGGCCCCATTTTTGTTGTTGTGTTTTACGTTTTCTCTGTGGATTTCTTGATATGTGTGAAGTTAGCAATGTTTATCAACAACGTATGTGCAGCATCGAAATTTTTTTGGGGTACGGGTCAATTCCGCCTGTAGCGTTTGTAAACGAATTTTAATTTTTTTAGTGGTGAAGATTCAAATTCTACCACTTGGATTATTTGTCGTCTTTAGTAAACTATTACAGTGTGACCAGCAGTGGCGGATTATAGTACAAGCCGACCAAGCCTGGGCTTGTAGCGCCAAATCTGAAAGGGCGCCACATTTCCCAGCGCCAAGACTGCCCAAGACTCCAAAAGAGACTAAAAGACAGAGAGCACCAGCACCTTATAACCAAAAAAGATATGAAACTAAGCGATTTCAACCGTGGTTAGAAAAAATTCGGCGTTTGATTAACCGGATAATTATTAGCTAAGACCACATATCGTGTATATTATTCTGTAATAATTATTGTAGCTTATTTTTCCGGACACCCAGACTAATACACACATTTCTCATCGCCGCATGTTTTGCACTTTTGCCTTTTAATATGCGGGTCATTTGCAGTGGCGTAGCGTGCAGGGGGCCAGGGGGGCGACCGCCCACCCCTTTCCGAAACGACGCCCCCTTCCCACTCTCCCAGTAGTTCCCAGTGCCAGTTTTAATTAGGTTATTATTTGTTTATAACTTTTAGAGTAAAGAAATAGATAAAATAAACCTGTTACCTATTTCGAGATTCTATTTTCTTTTCACTACTTCATTTAATTTATAATAAAAATATTTTGCCACGACCAATAAATTGTATTCTTTCAGTTATTTTGCTTTAACAATTAAAAATTGCTTGAAATCTCTAATTTACTAGAGACTAAATTTTATCTTTTTAAAAGTGTGTTATTGTCGCCAATGAGAATATATGCTTATATTATTATGTAATATGCATAAAATATTTTATAGAGTTTTAACAAAATTCCCCTTGCCGTGTTCATAATTTGTTT
This sequence comes from Polydrusus pterygomalis, assembly GCA_963969555.1. Lineage (NCBI taxonomy): Eukaryota > Metazoa > Arthropoda > Insecta > Coleoptera > Curculionidae > Polydrusus > Polydrusus pterygomalis. The sequence goes on from OZ018383.1 coordinate 19,650,149, forward strand.
TCCTGTGACCATTTTAGACATGACAAAACAAAAACTTTATTTCTCAGGCCAAAATTTACTAAATAAACGAAATTATACATTAGCAGTGAGGCGCCCTTTGAGCAAGGGCGTAGATAAGGGGGTAATTACCCCCCCCCCCCCAGGACCCATAATGAGCCATGACAATGAAGCACTTTTTTTTACGAAATCAATTTTTTTGTGATTTTCTTGAGGATCTTGTGTATTTTATATTTTTTCTACTTAAAAATCAGGCAACATCATTGCAAAAAGGGCGTGGCACCCAAAAGTGTTCAAGTGTTAATACGCCACTGGTGACCAGTAAAGTCCGCAATAGTCCGCATCATATGGGATTTTTTTAATTAATAGCTTTATTCGAAATTTGGTTTTGGCATCAAGTTCTGCTTCGATCGAAATGAAAATTAAGCAAAAAATAGTAGTCACGTGATTCGCACTATCTGTCAAATTTTAATTTTTTTCCAAAAAATAATTTAACTTGGATTATTTCTCACAATATCGAAAAAAGTTATTAGAAAAAGTTTTTTTAAATGCAGTTTCTAGTCCATATGCAAAATTTCAGCTGCATAAGATAATTTTGAATTTTTACCCACCACTAAAATTTATTTTCCACTTAATGAACACTTTACTGATGACAGATGACACTGTGTTCTTTTTTGTCTTAATATTAAGGTGTATTACTTTCAGACACAAACTACGTTTTCAAAGATACTTATTTTATGAAGTTACCTTATACAGCGTCAAAAACAAATAAACTTTGGATCACATAAATGCGACCAAATTTTAATAGCCCAATTTTGATTTTGTAGAAAAACACACATTTAATATGGCGCTACTTTAATGAAAATGTATCTGAATTAAAGCCTTTCATAACTAAGAAGTTTTATGAAGGTTGCGTTGAGTCTTGTATATTGCAAAAGTGGTGCAATTTACAAAATATGGGTAAAAAATCAAAATTATCTTAAGCAGCTAAAATTTCTAGAAACTGCATTAAAAAAAACTTTTTCTAATAACTTTTTTCGATACTTTTAGAAATAACCCCACTTTTGAATTATTTTTTGGAAAAAATTGAAATTTGACAGATTATACAGATAAACGTTTTTTTAATCAAAATCAAAATCGAAAAAAATTATTTTGTACCAATTAACCTACTTAATAGCTAAGTGTAGATAAGTATTATTAAAAACACTTGAGATTTGCCAACGAATGGCAATAGAGAAACAATAATAAAAGTTAACATCATCCTAGCTCATTGCATTGAACTGAATATGAAAAAAATGGAACTCCGAGGATAATTATTTTTATATTACTGCTTTTCTTTGTTATGAGATGATAAAATAACTGTCAAAATTGCCTCACTGACTTACTTTAAAATTAATTAATTTTTTTACATGATCCACTATCGTCTTTTAAATTTAATAGCTAACTCCTGTCAATCTTAGTATAAAAAAAAATATTAGTAAAGTGTAACAAGCCCATAGAACGATTCGAAAAACGAGATTTATTATGGGGTCATACCGAAATCTATTCTTTACCTCACAGAAAGTGTAGAGTCTGAGAAAAAGAATATAGGCAAAAGTTGTACTTTTATTACTATTTTCACAATAACCAAACATTTTCTATATTTGAATCATGTTTTTAAGGTTGCTGTATAAAAAAACATAATTTTAACACGTTCGCTACCGACCAGAAATGGCAGGATCCCGCTGTGAACCAGAGCCGTATTTCAGAATATACCTACCTACATTTTTTTAATGACTAACCTAAATCAAGTACAAGTACCAATGGCCATTATAGTGGCAACGGGCCGACGACAGACCACACAAAGGAAAACAACCACCGCGCGTGGACCAGATCCAATTTACGTGCATAAGAATGAGTGTGCAGTTTTGGCCACTATAGCGGCCGCGGTTCACCACGGAGGATCGGAAAGGCCACTATAGTGGCCGTCGGTAGCGAACGTGTTAAAATATTAAACGTCAGATAGGCCTTTTTGAGTATTCAAGGCACAAAATAGCAACGCTGATTGCCTGCACGTGGCGGAATAGAATGCACGCAAGTGTGAAAACAGGTCAGTCACCGGCGTCAGACTTCTAAAAACACGTGTTAGTTTTGTTTATCTGTCTTTTTTTGGTTAAAAATGTGTGGAAATAAACTATAGTTTAATGTTGTTTTAACTGGATAATTAATAAACCATGTTTTTTTCCATAAACCATCATGGAAATTTATTAAATGTCTGTTATAATATTGTAGTTTGCGATTTTATTATCTACAGTGTCACCAGTAAAGTCCGCATCATATGAGATTTTTTTATTAATAGTTTTATTCGAAATTTGACTTTGGCATCAAGTTATGCTTCGATCGAGATCAAAATTAAGCAAAACAAAAAAAAATAGTAGTCACGTGATTCGCATTATCTGTCAAATCTTAATTTTTTCCAAAAAATATTTCAAAAGTGGGGTTATTTCTGAAAATATCGAAAAAAGTTATAAGACAAAGTTTTTTAAAATGCAGTTTCTAGCCCACATCCAAAATTTCAGCTGCATCAGATAATTTTGATTTCTTACCCACCACTAAAATTTATGTTCCACTTAATAATGAACACTTTACTGATGACACTGTGTTCTTTTTTGTCTTAATATTAACGTGTATTACTTTCAGACACAAACTGCGTTTTCAAAAGTCTTTATTTTATAAAGTTACCTTATACAGGGTCAAAAACAAATAAACTTTGCATCACATGCAACCAAATGTTAATAGCCCAATTTTGATTTTGTAGAAAAACACACATTTAATATGGCGCTACTTTAAAGAAAATGTATCTGAAATAAAGCATTGTCAAAACTAAGAAGTTTTATGTAGGTTGCGTTGAGTCTTGTTTTGCAAAAGTGGTGCAATTTACAAAATATGGGTAAAAAATCAAAATTTTCTTATGCAGCTGATATTGTGGGCTAGAAACTGCATTTAAAAAAACTTTTTCTAATAACTTTTTTCGATATTTTTAGAAATAACCTTACTTTTGAATTATTTTTTGGAAAAAATTTAAATTTGACAGATATAATGCGAATCACGTGACTACTATTAATAAAGTTAAAATCCCATATGATGCGGACTTTACTGGTCACACTGTATGTCACTTCTACATTTCAATTTTTCAATGCCATAAAAGCTCCATTATGGTTTTATGCCATTTTCTCTTCTGCTAAGACCATCAGCACTATTAAAATTTTCTGTCTCCTGATGAACGTTTCTACGTTGGAAAGATGTATAGAGACCCCTAAAGAATTTCTATATTCTAATAAATTTTGTGGAGGTAGACTTTTAGTTTTTTTCTTTCTTTCCTATACTTTCAACTCCACTTTAAGCATGGACTACTTCTTCAAATTAATTAAGTAGGTACCTTAATTACTTAGATTTAAACATTGCACAAAAAATATAAATAATAATTTACTTACGTTTATAAAAAAATTCTGGTTTAAGATTGCTAATTACACTTGAATTTATAAACGATTACTGGTTTACACCAATTTCATAGCGAATCTAATTCCGTAGACGACGATGTATCTTAGAATTTCCTTGTAAATATGCCTAGTAATGTACTGATAACCTCGGACTTGATTAATCTAAAGTGGCGAATGCCTTAAAACAATCGTTAAGCTTATCTATTGAAATTTAAAATTCTTGTACTCAATCAAATATCTAACTTGACTTTTTTATTATTCTAGGAGAAGTCGGGGCGACGAAAGTACGTGAAGAAAATAGGACCGTTGTATTGCAGGGGGTGCTGGAGCATTACGTGTATGAGGTCATCAAGGTAAGGTTGTAAAATCTTCCTTTTATCATCAGAATTAACGGGAAACACGTTCAGCTATGCACTGAGAGAAAACTGTATTAGCCGTAGCTAGATATGCATTAGTACCGCGCTTGGATTAAAAAACGCGGGGCTTGGTTTAGATCACAATGATATGGGGACGATATATATCTAACCAAATCTGGGTTAAAATTTTGTCAAATTCATATTATGACATGATATGCCATACTAATGAGTAATAAAATAAGTAGAAAAATACAAATTTATTTTTGTTGTTTACAAAGTTAACAAAAGTAAGAATATACAGAAAGAAAAAGAAAAATAATTACATAAATTGCTGACCGCCATGCTCCAAGCATAAATTCACATATCTCTTCATATTTTCGAAAGTGTTGACCAGCATCTCTGGAGATATGTTACCACATTCTTGGATTATCCTTTCTTGTAATTGTTCTAAATTTGCTACTGGTGTTTTAAAAATAGTGTTCTTTAAATGAGGAAAAACGAAATAATCCATAACCGTTAAACAAGGTGATCTAGGTGGGAATTCAATGTCTGATCGAAAACTGATCAATCTGACGTCGAAAAAATTGCTTAAGTAGTTAATAGTTTCGGCGGCTGTATGGGCGGTTGCACCGCCTGTTGAAAATATCCAAAACGTAGTTCGTCGTCAAGTAATTGCTCCACAAATGGATTCAAAATATTGTCTCTATATCGCTGTGCTGTAACTGTGTCATGGAAAATAATAGGACCAACAATTCTTCTAAACAGCTAACCAGACACCAATTTTTTGAGGGTGCAATGTGGACTCTACAAAAAAATGGGGATTTTTACTACTCCGCATGCATGTATTCTGAGAATTCACATAACCGGAGAGGTGGAACCAGGCTTCATCCGAAAAAAATGTCAAGTCTAATAGATCATTTCTTTCCAATAAATTTTGGGTAAACCATTGAGAGTAATTCCTGCGTCTTTCAAAATCTGCGGCTTGTATTTCTTGAAATACTTCTTAAGAATAGTCCTGCATGTTCCATAAGATCTTCCCACTTCTTGGGGCAGGCGTCTTATACAATTTGTTGGCGTATTTTGCATTATTTCACGAACGTTTGCAACAAGTTCTTCTGTTCTTACGTATGGTCTTCCTGCTCCTTTTTGTGTTGTATAGAACCTGTTTCCCTAAACACAGCTACGGTTCTTTTCAGGCAATGATAAAAATCCCCAGCAAGAAAAGCAACGTTAGGAAAATGTTCGTGAAAATCGTCCATGCATAATCCCGGATTGTATTTCCACTCACCATTTACTCTAACCACGTTTCGAAAATACGCTTCAACCATAAATGTTTTGTGCTGTTCCGTAAAGCCCATTGTGTGAATTGTTCAAGAAATTGGAAAAATTAGCGATGAATCAAATTACTTGTAACGACTGTCAAAGATGACGGAATAACTGATTGATTGTTAATTCAGGTAGTTACTGACACCCAACAGGTATTACGCTCTACGGCTAAGCATTACGTCCTTAGATGCAAATAATTTTTGTTCGCACGGTAGTAACAAAAAATCTATAAAAATATTTATAAAAAATATGATTTTGTGATTAATTGAAGTCATGTAGTTAAAAAAGTATCGCTTTTTAATTCTAAAAATTGTCTGCCAGCTACAAAAAAATAGATTTTTATCATTGGTAGTCTACCTAGCTACTACTAAATTACCTTTTCCTGAGCTCCGTTTTTAGGATTGGCCCTCAGTAACGTATTCGCCGTTTTATTTCATTTTTTATTAGATTTCTTTACTTTAAATTAATTTAAAATTAAATTCCTGTAGTGACAATGACGTTTTGAGCCAGTTACCAAGGTATAGGTACCTAGTTTTAAAGAATACAAAAAAAAGAAAGCTTTAGGAAAACCATTATTTTAAACAAAAATATGTCGAAGTTTCACAATAAATTCAGATGTTGGTAAATAAAAACAGTGACAAGACAAGAATGACAAGTAATAAGCTGCAGTTGTTCTTCGATCGACATTGGCATTAGCAAATTTCATCTGACCTAAAATTATTAATCTCTTTGCCCCTATCTATTCAAACAAGAATAATCTGGAAAATAAGGGTTCACGTAAAAAAGTAAAAAAAAAGCAAAGCACTTACCTACATGTCGACACAGCAGTTTTTTTTTATCAAGTACCTAACCTACATCTACAGATAGACCAGAGCAATGACTTGCAATCATTTAATTGTAAATAAAAAACGCACCTGATAAGTTTTAGCCTTAACACATTTTTTAAATGTAAATTGTCCACATTATAATCAAACCTAAATTCTTTTGGCCCTCTCAACTCAAAACTTACTATGATATGCTTTGTTTCATGTTACTATTATTATATTAAAACATGGATTGAGAGCAAACTTGGCGAGTGATATTTCCAGGGCCAACTAAATTGATTCTTTGATGCATCTGTTAACTAATTGACTTATTCATCCTAATGCGCAGAACAAGCTAAGAAAATAAATGCGATAAAACTAGTTTTAGTTTCAAGTCTGTTGATAAATTTGGGATGCGTATCGTGTAGTATTGGCGTAAGGAATACAACCTCTGGTGACGGTTTCAAAAGCTTTGAATTTTTGACGTTATTAGTAGTTTAAGGTTAGAGAATAATAGTTCCCAAGACCTTTTGCGATTTAAGGGGGAGTATTGGAAACAGAATATAGCTCCGGTCACTAAATCTCGAATCAGAGCTCTCTGGTTTAACTCGTGGATGACGTATGTACGTGACTGCCTTCTACTACTAGGCTAGTAAAGGTTTAAAACAACTGTATAGACGGGAAGCAAACCAAAATGGCAGTTTTTTATATTATGACGTCGTTTTCAAACTTTCTGCTTTCACGGCGTCTTTTAAATTGTTTCTAGGAAAGGTTTGTGGACGATTTTTATTATTGGTATATAGAAGATAACATAGTGTCCGCGAAAATAATGAAAAGCAAATATTGTGGCATATCGGACAAGTATGTAACTGATTTTTTATATTGGAATACACATGGGTCCAAGCACAATGGATACCCTGGGCGGGTAGACCACGACGGCCGTTTCGTCCTTGTTAGGACTCTACGGGGAGCCATAACCCTCCAAGCAATCCCGACACAGCGGTAAGATGCATTATTAATTTTTACAAAAGCAAAACGGCCATCAATATACAGTAGCGCCATCCCACCGGAATAAACTCCAATATAAAAGGCAGACACACGTAAATTCGTTTTTCTTTTTGGCAATGGGTGTAAAAGAATAACTACATTTTAAAATAGTAGGTATTCAAGCATCTGCTTATTTTTACTACATAGCCTGTTTACTGTATTTACGCACTGCAGTGGTCCTTTAAAGTCCGTTTATCTAGAAAACGGTCGACTACCTTAAATAACCCTAAATAACTAACCACCCCACTGGTTGCGATTATGGGTCACCTGATATTTTCAAAGAGTGACCTCCAATCACTCTAACTTATACGTAGAAGTTAATTTCTGTATTTTTAAGTAGATCCTAATAAATTAAATAAAAACCACTTTTATGACACCATCTTCAAGGGCCTGTAGCTCCCTCCGGTAGCATTTCCGGACCTATGTTAATATGAACTTTTTTTCATATCTTTTTATGTAGAATCATACCTTAAAATTTTTCATCGTCATTTTCGGACACCCTGCATAATATACACCGGGCTTTTTATATAAAAGCCGGAAGTCTGTCGCACGTGTGCTGTTCTACTATGGCTTTGAGGTGTATTAAATTATCTAAAACTATCTGGTATTCTTCGGCGGTGCTTTATTGCCCTCTAAAACCCTATTTTGGGAACATTTTATTTGTATTGGGGATTACAGACCTTGTGAATGGCGTTTTCTTTGTTTGTCAGCAAATTATCTAGCTCATATTTTATTATTCGATACCAAAAATGGAAAAAGGAAGCACTTATTTACCACCGAGCACCTGAAATCATTAGAGTAAACATGGCTTTAATTATCTCCTATATAGGTGCTACAAATTTCGAAAACGGTTATACGATGTTGATTAAACTGAGGCAAAGTTGTAATAGTAAAGAAAGAAAATTTTAAAATACTAATGATGTACCTATTATTTGGTAACGAAACGTTATAAAAATTCTTTAAATTGTTTTTAATTTGTAAAGTTTAAAAGTCCCTAAACCCGTACTTAAAATTCCAGGTCTGTATTTAAAAAAAAAAGTCTTGACCATAGACTTATTAAAAATAGACTAAGTCATTCATTCATGTTTGCATCAAACATTCGTACGTACGTACGTACAAAGACAGAAGAGAGAGATAGCGTTAAAATTCCGACTCCGCGCGGTATTACAATGGCTCAAGGATTCCGAGCCATTAGTCATCGTCAGTGGCGTAGGGTGTGACAAGAATTTTTGATACAATGAATAAGTAATAATTAAAAAAGGTTTCATTAAAGCATTATTACATTTTTTCTTAAGTGAAGATAAAAAGAAGCCTCTGAAAAAAGCCTATGCTATGAATGTATAGTGTTAATGAATGAAATTAATGAAATTTTAAGCGAAACACAATAAGAAATAATTTATTTCTTAAGCATGTATTACCACGTAGTGGATATTTGTACACATTCTGGTATGTTGCATTGCAGTAATAGACAAAAGTACTTTGATTGTTGAAAAATAAGTCTTTTTTGTTGAGTTGCCAGGATGTAAATAGAAGAATCATTTTTTTGCTTCTTGCTTTTACGAGAGAGCCCTAGGTATATGTTATTATACATTTAAATGTTTCAGATCATATAGAAAACAAGAATTGGGAAAGAAAGGAAAAACCAAAAGTCTTCCTCCATAAAATTTCATAGAATAAAATTATTCTCTACATGTTTCGAACGTACAAACGTTCATCATCAGGAGACAGAAAATATATTAATATAGTGCTGTTAGTTTTAGCAGAAGAGAAAATGGTGAAGGACCTTAATGGGGCTTTCAGAGAATTAAAAAATGATGTGTAAAAGAGACATAATATGGAGAAATTAATAAAAGTTAAAACGTACTGAATATGTGAGAAGTCAGTAAATGGGGTCTAAACCAACCAAATAAACTGGGGAAGAAGAAAAAACCCTTCTAAAAAGAAAGTGTCAAAAATTATTTAAATTTTTTATAAAACATTTTTAGGTATTTGTCAAAAAGACATTGAGAGGATAAAATTGGTAGTAATTATCTCAGTTACAATCTGCAAAAAAATAGAAATTGAAATTAAAATCAAAGAATGAAGTAAAAAACTTTTTGAAATATTTTTTTGGATAAAAAGTAAGTACTTACGAAAATTACATTCAGCAAACTGTTTTGTGGGGTACTGAGGTTTAAAGTTCAGTAACCCCGCAAGAGGTTAATTTAAATTCGATAAAATTAATTAGAAAAGTTGCACATTTTAAGAAACTTAGAGGTCAAAGAGGTTGTTCATGTCTACGTGCTGGGACCAAAGTGAATAAAATGAATTGACTGAATGATATACTGGCAGGTAGTATGGCGGTGAAATCTAAATTACATAAATGAAAAAGAGAAAAATTATTCGTAGAGGAAAAGCTCAATTAAGGTTGGGTAGATATAATACTACTAACCAATTACCTAAAGTAAACAATGTAACTTAAAAACTAGGAAGTGAAAAGAAAAATGTTTTTAATATGGGAGAAAAACAATTTAGTTGGATGAAGGGTAGGTGTCCTAAAGTTTCTTTGTGTGTGGTTGCATCTGTAGATGAGAAGATTAAATGGTTCTGTATACATGTCACAAAGAGGAAAATGGTATTCTGTAGTGTATGTTCTGTCATCTATAATTGGGAAAAGGAGTGTGAAAGATATTACTTTTTGTCGCTGAAAAGTATAGTTTTGTGATGTATTTATGAAAATAGTGGTGATGGTGATTGTTAAATGGATTTTGTAGTCGTATCAAATATTATTTTTATTTACTATTTTCCTGATTACTACCCTCTGAATGGGTAAATAATACAGATTGTAACCTTACCTAAAAATAAAATCAAAAATCCCAAAAAACTCAAATAAAAACACAAAACACGTACAAATATGAGTATTCCGACAACTAACCACGACATGGCAAAAACAAATACTACGATTACTCACAGAAAAAAGAAGGGTTTGTTCGATTACTACAGCTCTGTTACTGCTGCTACAGCGAATGGCCGGCGCGTAAAAAAGGAAAGCGAGGTTGCCGCTATCATCCTAGATTTTGTCACCATGGAACTAAAATAAGTATGTACAGAATAAAAATACCTAAAATAACCATATTTATTTTATTTAAACCAACAAAACAAAAACTTTCTCTACCTATAGTAGGTATCTTATTAACGCTTGTAATCGATCTAAATTATATAAGTTGTACCTATTATATCACTTAATCATACTATTAATAGTCACTCTAGAGGCAAATAAAAAAAATATATACTATATAGATTTGAATATCACTAGTAAATTTACATAATGTAGGTAGGTCATTGTTTAAAATAAGTGTAAAGTTCCCAAATTCTTAATAACTTAATACTCTGCCTGAGGAGCCATTAGTCATTAGTAATAAATGAAAAATTTTACGATTTCAACACTATTATCGAATTTTAATGCATTTTTTAAACCTTTTTAGGCCACAGAAGAGCATTATGTCGTTTACGGTGTTTAAGATTAAGTATAAACTTGTCATAAAATTGAAATTGGTTCATTGACTTGGGCTTGTTAGCTTGCTATGCATCTTTAGCTTCTTTGTTATAACGCGAAACAATTCATAGTTCAAGCTGTAATTGTGTAGTCAGTGTCAATTAAAAATAAAAATTGTTACTTTCAAACTATCAATAAATATGATATATAAAATATTACATAAAGTTTAAATGCAATCAATGTTCCTATGAAAAAATTTCTAAATGTAACTTTAACAGACATCTTCAGCGACATATAAATCCAGAGCAAGTTGAATGTTCAAAATGCAATAAATGTAAATCAAACTGAGCATACACGTAGTATGAAGCATCTGTTTCGGCACAATCCAGAGAAGGTTCAAAAGTTTAAATTCGAATAATGTTTTTATAAAACGATGTTTAAACACAATTCAAGCAATCACGTTCTGCAACATAGAATTCCAGAGGAAGTTAAAATGTTCAAATGCAATAATTGTGACTTTCAAGCTATTAATAGAGATGAAAGTTTAAATGCAATCAATGTTCTTTTGAAACAACTTCTATATATCACATTTACAGACATCTTCTATGATATGGAAATCCAGAGGAAGTTGAAATGTTTAAATGCAATAAATATTACTATCAAACTGAGCAGTAACGTCGTTCAAAGTCTCATGTGCTCCGACATAATAATTCAAATGAACCTCGAAACTTTAAATGCGATCAGTGTTCTTATAAAACGTGTTTAATTTTCTAGTACCGGCTGCAAATAAGCGAAAGTGTTATCAAAGTCACGTCACATTCAGTCAGTCATAAACATTCCTTCTGTTTTTTTATGTTCTTCATTAAAGTTACGACTACCCTCTTTTCATGAAAGTAGGCATATGTAGCCAATCTAATATTTATCTTCCAATATCGTTTTAAATTTTAATGGGATGACAACAAGAGCAATTAAAACTCTTTCTTTAATCTGTATTATATTTTATTCCAATTCAAAAGTACCCTTCTAAAAGTAAAAACTTTAAAACATAAACCATTAAAAAGGGCACAATCAAGCAGATTGGACGGCGAATGTAGCAGCAAGTGATCCGCAATGAAAGAAAGTGGCCACAAATCATTCAGTTTAATAAATTTTTAGGGGTTGCGCTAAGGGTAGCTTCGTCGTTTTAAAATAAATGGCAGTGGAAAGGTATATAAGTATTATACATTGTTTGTTGTTAAGAAGGGAATGGTAATTTGTCTACAAACACTATTAAATCATTTTGTTATTTGTTTACAATGTAGGTACGGGTAGAAGAAGAAGATTAATTTCTTTCGAATTTTATTTTACTACCACTTTTCATCTAAGCACTCATTCATGGTTTTAGTTTTTAATTTTTAAGAATCTTTTACATTACTGGTATTAGTGGCACTTGGGCCCTTCGGTGCTGATGATGGTACTCTCTAGTACGGAAACATGTACACCAGATTAATCTGACCTTTTTAAATAAATTTGTGGAGACGACTGTGGGTTTTTTTCCTATATATCTACTATTAAAAGTGTTGTCGGAAACAATGATCTGATACCTATAGATGGCACAAGTCATTCATAAAAGCTATTAAAATGTGTTGACAAAATCGTTTGTAGGAGAGAAGCGGTGAAGCGCTGGGTGGGGCCAGAGTAGGAATTACCTTTAAATAAACTTGCTACTACCGAGTGTTTCTCAAAAGACGTTCACCCCTATAACTTTTTTATATTTATAGATATTGAAATGAAATTTTGAAATTATGCATAAGAGATGAGTCTGCATTTACTGGCATAATTTCCAATTTGTTAGCACTTCCGGTTTGACCGAACTTTGGTATTTTAAATGGGTCATATTGTATATTTTTACTTATTGGGATTCAGCATAACATTCTGAGTAAAATGACACATCACTTGTAATTTTTTGACGTGTTATAACATTTTTATATTTATTTTTTATTTTCAATCTAAAGTGTTACAAACTAATTATATCTGGTAATTTATAGTCAAGTAGTATATAAAAATTAAAATTATGTCATAATAATTGACTTTCTAAGTTTCACAAGCGTTTAAAAAATGAAATTTTGTTTTCTTAACGTTTACTCCATTTTCCCAAATGGAACGATGCTGGTTCAGTAGGGTATTTAAAACGAGCATTTTTTTTCCAACAATTTGATACCATACACTCCGATGCTATTTTAAAATTGACACTGAAAAATTTGCCTTCAATCCCAATCGCAAATTTAAAAGCGTTATGCATTATTGCCGTCCTCTCTTTTCTAAAGGAATAAATATAAAGGCGGCTTTGAAAAACAATGGAATGATTTTGAAAAGCAATATGGCTTTAATTTAAAGTTGTAATGTAATTAGTTTATAAAACATACAATTCGTACAATCTTGCGGCTTCAGAAGAATTTTTCTGGTCACTCCAAAAATTAGGAGTATATCAATTTGTTCATTTCTAGTAAAACTAACCATTTTATCTAATTTACAATGTAAGTTTAATAAACGAATGACATTACAATTTTAATTTAAAACCATATTGGTTTTCAAAACCATTCCATTGTTTTTCAAAGCCGCTTTATATTTCTTTAGAAAAGACAGGGCAGGGCGGCAATAATGCATAACGCTTTTAAATTTGCGATTAGGACTTAAGGCAAATTTTTTCGTGTCAATTTTAAAATAGCAGACGCATCTCTTATGCATAATCTGAAAATTTCATTGTAATATCTATAAATACAGAAAAGTTATAAGGGCCAACGTCTTTTGCGAAACACCGGGTATAGTTTAAACCTAACCTACAAATAACCCAACTTTCTATTTACTCACCTATGAAAAGTAACTGCAGAATTAATATTTTTCGAATTCTCGCATACTTGACACTTGCGACTCATCTTAATTATTAGTCTCCAAAAAATATCACAGAATTCTAAAAACACAGCAGTTGTTACACAAAACCGATAAACTGAAGAAAATTTCAAACCGCTGTCAAAGAAACACCAAACGGAAATAGGGATGTTCGATATACATCGACGCATAGAAGAAAACATCGATATTTTCAATGCGGTTTCGTTTTTAAGCGATGCTTATGCTTGCTATTAGGCCTTAACTTTATTAGTAAAATAATTATTTTGCCGTTGCTTCTCAATTAGGGATGGGATCACTCGAGTGAAAAATAACGTATCATTCGTTTTTTTCAATCACTTGAATTATTCGATTATCTTCGGAAATAATTCGAGTGACGAACATAGTATGGTTTTTATTTTCCAACGCGTCTCCAAAGTTGCTGCCCGCATGTCAATCACTCACTGCGGCCAGAGCCATCTCCTAGCGAGCGGCTACACCGAGTGGTTTGTTTCGGTTATTGGCGATATAATTCAAATTAAATACTGCATTACGGGTTACCTGTGTAAGATAATATTTATGATTTATTATTTAGATTTAAATACAGCATTAGGGGTTGCCTGCGTAGGATAATAGGATTTATTATTTTATTTAGATTTAAATCGTCTGCGTCTACTGAAAACTTAATGTTTAGTGGTGAGTATTCAGTGTTCAAGTATTCATAAATATCATGAGTTATGCAATATCGTGACATCTCAAGGTCAAGTTGTTAAATTGTAAGATCTGGGAACTGTAAACCATGCCAAAAAATCCACAAATATCTCCGCTACATTTAATAATCCGCAAAAAATCAATCGATTAACAACACAGAGTCAGTTATTCCCAATACAAATGCTGTCTATCAACATGAACGATGAACCGCCAATGCCAATATTAATATTAGCATTTGAGTGAAAAATTGATTATCATTCGGTTTTTTAAATCACTCGAATTCTCGGTAGTCGATTATTAAAATAAGACGATTTTTCCCAACACTATTCTCAATCTCCTCAATCCTTTCTGCTGCATTGCCAAACTGCAGACTTTTTATAAGGTTTTAGACAAAGATTTAAAATTTCCACATCATGTTAATACTTTTAACAGCGTGCGAGCAAAAATTATTTGCATCAAAGAGGGCATTGCATCTAAGGACGTAATGCTTAGCCGTAGAGCTTAATACCCGTTGGGTGTCAGTAACTACCCGAATTAACATTCAATCAGTTATTCCGTCATCTTTGACAGTCGTTACAAATAATTATATTCATCGCTAATTTTTCCAATTTCTTGAACAATTCACACAATGGGCTTTACGGAACAGCACAAAACATTCACGATTGAAGCGTATTTTCGAAACGAAGTTAGAGTAAATGGTGAGTGGCAATACAATCCGGGTTTGTGCATGGACAATTATCACGAACATTTTCCTAACGTTGCTTTTATTGCTGGGGATTTTTATCATTGCCTGAAAATAACCGTGGCTGTGTTTAGGGAAACAGGTTCTATACAACACAAAAATGGAGCAGGAATAACATCTGTAAGAACAGAAGAACTTGTTGCAAACGTTCGTGAAATAATCCAAAATACGCCAACAAATTGTATAAGACGCCTGTCCCAAGAAGTGGGAAAATCTTATGGAACATGCAGGACTATTATTAAGAAGCAGCTAAATTTATTTCCTTATAAAGTGCAAGTATTCCAAGAAATACAAGCCGCAGATTTTGAAAGACTCAGGAATTACTCTCAATGGTTTATTTCAGCAATTTATGTAATTTTTTTTTCTTTCTGTATATTCTTACTTTGTTAATTTTTTAAACAACAAAAATAAATTTGTATTTGTCTACTTATTTTATAACTCATTAGTTTGCCATATCATGTCATAGTAATATGAATTTGACAAAATTTTAACCTAGATTTTCTTAGATATATCGTCCCAATATCATTGTGATCTAAACCAAGCCCTACGTTTTTTAATCCAAGCCCTCTTTGGTGCAAGTAATTTTTGCTCGCACGGTACTTTCTTTTAAAAGACCCCCCCCCCCCCCCCCCCCAATCTGAAGTGCCCGCCGGCTTCGAAAACAATTAAATAAAATAGCTTTACGTTTTTATTTATTTTAATTTTATTCATATTAATGCATGTTCTCAAAAAGCGCTCCCCATTTTCAAAATTTATTACCACTTTTTGTTTTAACTTTAAAAGAAAGTGAAAGTGCTAACGCCACGCGGTCTAGGCCGTGCTCTCCCTCTTTTCCCGCATCTTATCCAGAATCCAGAGCACGTGCGACAGAGACATGCGCCCCTAACTTTTTCCTAATGGCAAATCCATACTGGAAATCCATGTGGAATTTCAAAATACCATCCCTCACCGAGCGACGGTGTAGTTTAAAACGAAACAAAAAATATTTCACTACTAAATTTAGATCGAGGTTAATAAGAAAATAATTTATCTTAGTCGACCTAGTTTTCTTTGGATTTTTGGCTCGTAACACAATATTTTGTTAGAAGTTTAGTAAAGTTTTTTTCTACAACATTTTTAATTACTAAATAAAACCGTTTGGAAATTTCAAAGTTATTATTTTCATATGATTTTCCTCCTTCTGCGGGCCCACGTATCACCCTGTATAATAGTGTATACATGCAGAGTTATGATATAGAAATGGATCGGCCTTTTATATAGAATACTTCCCTTAATCAAAAATTGCTCGGACCCGTCAAATTTTTTTTTTTGCAATTCATTTAAAAAAATATATTATACAGGGTGGATGATTTTTTAATGAAACATTGTATATTTTTACATTCTACAATCAATTCTAGACTATTTCATATTCCATGCTCTATACCTATCTTCAACCGTTTACGAAATATTAACTTTTAAACCAAAATAGACAAACACCAAAATGAAAATAAACTATTTTAAAAGATGTTGAAAATGTCCTCCACCAACTGTTCTGCAGTAGATCAATCGTTCTAAAGATTCCTGTTGTACATTTTGTTCTACTTGTAGAGACATTTTTCGTATTAAAAAAGTCCAGTGGGTTAAGATCGGGCCATCTGGGTGGCTTCTCTATTGACCCCCGTCTACCTATCCATCCGCCCGGGCGCGCCCTGGACAAATTGTAATTATGTACTTTCCTACATGAGCAGCTTAATGCGTTGAAACGATAAAGTGAGTGGATCATTTAGAAGGAAATTTCGATATCTTTCTTTAGTGAGGCTCTTATGGGCAGCCATTCCAAGATTTTTAAATTTACGGATATTCAGTCATATTTTCGAAGGCCAAAAACAAATCTACCACAATTTCTTTTACTTGTTGTATTCGATACATGGCAACAGTATCCAAGCAAGGCCCATGAACCACATTACCATAGAAAAATATTGTAAAGTATATTCACATTAACATTTTTTTTAAGTTTGAATGCCTGTCGGCGTATAATGTTTTAAGTGTACAATAAGAACGCCGTAAAAGCACTGTAACATGTTCTGTAAAACGTAAGTTATAGTCGAATATTAAACCCAAATTTCGAGCAGATTCCGTATAAATAGCTACTATTTTTGGCATCTTAACATAGTATAAAACAAAGTCGCTGTCGCGTCTGTCCCCAGCTATATGTGCCCTAATCTTTAAAACTACGCAACGGATTTTGAAGCGTTTTTTTTTAATAGATAGAGTGATTCAAGGGGAAGGTTTTTATGTATAATGCATGCATAATATTGTAGAGAAACACTGATAAATTTAGAGGTTTGTTCGGGTTTGTATTTATAAATCTTGACGTGAAGGTGAACTCCCCTTATTATTATCTGAGAGGCGTATAATGCCTGGCATTGCAACGCAGGCCGGGTACACGCTAGTTTCCAAATAGGAGGAAAAGGGATTGTTTATCATTTAGAGTTAGATTATGAGACTTGGAATACTCATAAATACCACTTTGTGTGTTCTGGCAGCCCCTCAACTATTATTTCCACAATTTATTTATTTTTACTTTATTAAATTTAGTCGTAATGAATATTAAAATCGTTATTTAACAAAAACTCAGTAATAACGCTATGATATAATAATTCATACCGGATTTCAATTTACCACAAACGCACTGAATTTCATTCGATCCCCCTGTTTGCTCGGTTATTCAGTGCATGCCTCTATTCAGCTGCTGTAATTAGTTTTACATGTGTCGCTGGAAGGCATATTGTTGTTGAGTAATGCTCTATTGGGTTTGGCTGGCATTATTATAAATACTACGTCTGCGGAATGATTGCAATTTTTGCTCTCAACTATCAACGAATTTTTTGAAATTGTCACATAATTTAACCATATACAAGGTGAATCTTAATATATTTTATAAAAAATTGACCCACCATTTACTCTTGAATTTCTCCTAGTAATTAAAAAAAAATTGAAAAATGTCCTTTCTTAATTAATTTCATATTTTATTTCCGTGCGAGCAAAAATTATTTGCATCAAAGAGGGCTTGGATTAAAAAACGTAGGGCTTGGTTTAGATCACAATGATATGGGAACGATATATCTAACCAAATCTAGGTTCAAATTTTGTCAAATTCATATTATGACATGATATGTCAAACTAATTAGGTAGTAATAAAATAAGTAGACAAATGCAAATTTATTTTTGTTGTTTACAAAATTAACAAAATAAGAATACTTATACAGAAAGAAAAAGAAAAATGATTACATAAATTGCTGAAATTGGCCATTGATCTTTCCACTTCTTGGGACAGGCGTCTTATACAATTTGTTGGCGTATTTTGCATTATTTCACGAACGTTTGCAACAAGTTCTTCTGTTCTTAAAGATGGTCTTCCTGCTCCTTTTTTGTGTTGTATAGAACCTGTTTCCCTAAACGCAGCCACGGGCAATGCTAAAAATCCCTAGCAATAAAAGCAACGTTAGGAAAATGTTCGTGAAAATCGTCCATGCACAAACCCGGATTGTATTGCCACTCGCCATTTACTCTAACCCCGTTTCAAAAATACGCTTCAACCATGAATGTTTTGTGCTGTTCCGTAAAGCCCATTGTGTGAATTGTTCAAGAAATGAGAAAAATTATAGCGATGAATCAAATTACATTTAACGACTGTCAAAGATGACGGAATAACTAATTGATTGTTAATTCAGGTAGTTACTGACACCCAACAGGTATTTAGCTCTACGGCTAAGCATTACGTCCTTGGATGCAAGGCCCTCTTTGATGCAAATAAATTTTGCTCGCACGGTACAAAATAATAAGATCAGCAGACGTTAAAACATTTATTGAAGTAAAAACAAACCCATATCAACGGGTTGTAATGATTTGACAAACAAAACTAACCTAACCTCAAGTTATTTCGTTGAACTCCCTGCCGCTGACTTTAAGACAACATCTGAGGTGGATCTCACTCCTCGCAGACACCCTCCCACCACCACCACCTGGATACGTCAAACAGGCTAGTATAAGCTGTCTCACTCACTTCTTTAAAATCGAGAAGGTTATGGTCACTACTATGGATCGAGTATATAAGTTTAACTTATTCTCCCAAGTTTCTGTTAACTGAACAGCACAGAATTGAAAAATTGATGATAATAGGTATGGCGATAGACTGCCGACTCAAGCGGACGTAGCGCTTTTGTTTTAAAAACAGCACCTGCACGTTATCGTGAATTGGGTAACGTGAGGGAAGTAGGTACTAATTAAAAGAATAAAAAACGCTGAAGTTCTGGGCTGGGGGTAGCATTCACGCATTGGAAGGTATCTGGTTCAATCCCTGGCAGGTTTGGCGGACTTATATGTTCGCTTGACTAGACCAGTTTCTCAGTGTCAAAATACTGTAGTTGAAATGCTATACAGCTGTGGGGCTGTCGTCGGGTTCCTCCGATAACATTCGTGCATGTGCTTCTTCCGCATATTGACAAGAAGTAAGGTACACCTGAACGAATTGAAGCATTCAGTGCGGAGCGGACAGTGACCCACAAATTAAGGTAACTGCTGCACAGCAAAAACAAAACACTATAACCTAAATAAATCCAAACACTACATATACTACACACTATCGTCCAAATTCGGGTTGTCATACTCTTCTACCTAGTCTGGAGTTGAATCGCTTTCAACAAGATTGTTTCAGAAATCCAGCCTGTTTGGTGGCATTAAAGGTCCTAATACCTTCATGAGTAGGGGTTATGATTTATTTCTACCAATATACCCTGATAACATAATACATTAATAACAAATTACACCAATTATTTACTTACCGCTATTTTAAGCATGCTTCCACCATTAATTTACCACGATACGACATAGTTTCTTGTTTTTAAAAAATATTTTAAAAGAAAATCGACGAACTACACGTGTTACACGACGTAAACATAATCTCCTTGCAAGATAACTGGTAAAACACAGCATCTTAAAGAGAGTAAGCATGTATTGTTATTCCAAAGTCAGTGTGATGACATTCCATACGGCGGTAAACAGTCTCAAAGAGACCGACGTTTACCGCCGTATGGAATGATTGGAATGTCATCACACTGACATTGGATAAATTATAAACGTTTAAATTTTATACTAATCTTCGTCTTTCAAGACACAGTATCTTGTACATACTGTGTTTATTATATTCTGGTCGACTAACTTTTTAAGTATTGTCAATTGCCAAAACAAAGCATCTGATATCTATACTGTGTTTTGGTGCGGAGAAACTATATACTTTGTTTTGGAATGGGAAAAAGAGAGAAGTTGTGTAGATTACTGTAGATACTAGGTTTTGGGTATATATTATCTGTGAAATTAGTACAGCTAGCGAGAAATAGGCCAGGTTGAAAGATGAGGCAAAACAAGGTGTATCAAAAAATATGAAAAAAACATTTTCTGAAAAAATGTTGGTCACTGTGTTTTGGGATGGAGCAGCAGAGTTGCATGTTTTGGCGATTCGAACCCACGTTATTACTGTTATTAGTGTATAATATGTTTTTTGTTGTGTAGTTTAGTTTTTTTAATTAGCATCAATATGACTATTAATTTTCGAATATACCTATACCTATAATTAATTGTTCTGGCTTCCAAGTTTAAGGCCCTCATGCGCCGGAGGCCCGAGGCGCGCGCCCTATGCGCCTATTGGATAATCCGCCACTGATTACATCAGTGAATTTGAGACATCTGTTGTCGAAGCGCTGCATTATAACGACAGATTTAAGGTTAGAGTTACGATCAACTCCACAATGGCGGCCAAACCACCTCCAATACATCTAAGATAGGGTTGTCAACTTTCTTGGACATCCGCTATTCTTATAGTTTGATATTCAATGACCGAACAAACCCGGCCATGAAACAAAACATTTAAATAAAACTCGACCCGAAGAAAACTGAAAGAAAACACAGGTAAAACGTAAAACTTTCACCCTTACGCGAGGGGGGGCCAAAAGGTAAATTCGAGGGGATCTTTTAAAACGGAATAACGTAAAGCAAGGTGTTCCGCAATACGGGGCTTATCTTGTGAAATACGGTTCCTGGGGCCGTTGCAGCGAAGCGAGGCCGTTCTCCGAGGGTAGTTTTCCGCAACTGCCGCCGGCGAAAAGTTAAGAAAATGAGGCCCGATTATTGGAGTTTTTTTTCCGGTGAAATACAGTAACAGAAAATTTTAAATTATCTATTTTTCTCTACCTCCTCTTTTAGCAATAAAATAGCTCCCACTACCCCAACGCTGCTACTGTACCTCCTGTAACTATGAGGTCTTTCGTTACCTTACTATTATAACACTTTCTTCAACTATATTATTGAGCCTAATGAATAAAAATTAAGCAGTTACTGGAAGCAATTACTTTTTAGTAAAAGCAATTGCTTGACTAGCAAATGCTATAAGTAAAAGCGATTGCTACATCTGGATATAAATAAAATTTTGAAGCAATTGCTGTTTTTCTTACACTTCTGTAGCAAATGCTTATTCAACACAAGTTCAGACGTGGCTTATCCACTTGTTCAGATTATAAATTTCATGTTCAGTTTGGTGCCTAATTTGCAAAAGAGTTGACGTAAATACAACAACGTTGGTCTATTTCTTTAGTACAATAGTAATCTGTTACGTTTTTGTGGAAAATAGGAAACTTATATTTGTGATATGGCAGATTTCAGTGAAAATGAAGAAAGTGATGAAGAAATTAAAGACAAGCAATTGATATTCGTTCACAATTGAAGGAACATAAATAAATCTCTCTGACCACAACCGTTTAGCTTCCACAACAGCTTCAGCACTGGTAGGAAATTTGATACAAATATTGGCCTTCTCCAAAACTGCCTCCATTACAGAAGTGTATGTCTTACAGACAGTAGTTTGGTGAACACCGAGTTCTTCATAGAATTTTGAAAGCCCGGATCCGACAATTTCCGCAGAAATACTTTAATCTTATTTAAAGACGACAGTGCACCCCCTCGCCTTTTACCAGTATCAGTCAAAAAATAATTTGCCAACCACTCAACATTTTCGCAGTCAAATCGATATAACTTTCGGAAGTCATCATATCTGCAATTTTTACGTACACTGTAGATTTTTCTTTTACGGACGTTCATATATTCAGCCGTAATTGAAGACCTAGATTAAGAGCAACGCACGTGTATGCCGCGGAGAACTAAAGTTGACTGCTACCAAGCTAATGATGCAGGGGTCGACCTACCTAAAAAGCTGAAAGCAATCGCTACACTAGAAAAAACAATTCCTTAATTTATTCATCACAAACGATAGCGATTGCTTCTATTTTTTAAGAAAAGGCATTGACTAGAAGCAATTCCTGCACTTTTAAGCAATTGCTGGACGCAAAAGCAATTACTTTAGTTTTTATTATTAGACGATTAACATGCCGTCAGAAAATTTGGAAAATTCCTAGTACTTCCGTAGATATTCGGAAAAAACTAAAAATTCTCAATTCATATTTTATTTTTTGCTGGCGTTATTTACAGAGATGGCAAAAAATTAATTTCACATTTTCATTGCCCCTTTTTATTTTCTATAACGTGTTCATCAATCAAATATTGATTCTGACGTTTCGTCTTTCGGGTACCATCGTCAGATATGCTTTTTTTAAATACGGACCTGTATTTTTTATTGCTTTTGTAAACCTTTTATTTGATAAATTATGAATGCAATACGACTTTATTTAAAAATCAACGTTTCGACCCCAATAATAACATCTTCATTCTGTATTAGGTACCGTAAACGGATGAGACACGCCCAAGATTAAATGACGCAAAGTTGCGTAATTTGGAGGCGATCAACATTTCTTTAATAAATTTGTTATGATAAAGATAATTTTTATATGATTAATAATTAATCTTGCTCTATCGTCTAACTATAAAAACGACCAAGTGGTAAGACACCTTCAAATATTCCACTGGCGATTAGGCCAGTACCCAGTATCGTTACCATTCCACGAAAACATCAGAAGGCGACAGTGTGATATAATAATCTCGAATTATAATACTCTACGACCTCCTAATGTACTTTTTCGTTGATTGTTAACTGCTGGTGGAAAGCGAATTTGTGTTTGGGTGCCTTGGAAAAGCAGTAGAGACGACTGAATGGCTCTAATCTTAACGAAACGTTACGAAATAAAAAAAAAGCCAGAGAATGGCATTTTCTAACACAAAAAAAGAACGAAAACACTTGCTGATGTTTAACGTAAGCGATTTTCGTAATAAAAGGTAATAGAGTATGCACAGGGTAGTGCTATCAAGGAACTGTAACACAAAGAGTCATTTTACCAAAGAACTATACACAAGCTAGCCATCTACTACTGTAACGGGTGTCCCGATATGGATGGCCACTGGCCATAGGCGTAGCTAGCCTATTTTTTCTAGGGGGGCTTAAGCCCCTGAAAGAATCGTAACAAGCGCCAAACGGGAAGCGCCGCCGGCGAAAAATTTTCAGGGCCACGCCCTAATTTTACCAAGATTTAACCAAACTAGTTTGTTTACTAATATTATACTTAAACCTGTAAAAAAAAATTAAAGCCAGGAAAAAAATACTTTTAATCTAAGCTAATGTAAGGTAGGTGTATTTTAATTATTATTATAACAGAAAAATATTAAAAACGCCGGTAAAACAACAACATAAACAGTATTAGGATTTCAATAACATACTAAAAAATCTGAAAACAGCTACCATCAATTGGGTAAAAGTAGCTAGGTACTAACAAAAATAATCATTACTCTTCATAAACTTAAAAACAGTAAATATAATGAAATTGGGGCTAAACACTAAAGTCTACTTTGCGATTTTTTTGCTTGACAAACTGTTTAAGAATATCTTCTAAATTCAAATTACTCATCATTTCACTTTCTATGTTAATTAAGGATACATTTGAAAATCGATCCTGCGACATACGACTCCGTAACCAATTTTTTATTCTTCTCATCGTTGAAAAAGATCTTTCGCATGTCGCAGAACTGATTGGTATGGTCAATGCTACTTGCATTAATTTATATAAATTTGGAAAAGTCTCTTTTTGCACAGTTGTTCGTATTTCACTCAAACTCCACTCAGAAATATCAGATTTTAGACAATTTTTTGCAATCTTTGTTTATAGCAAATGAATCTAAATAATGACGAATAAATAGACCACTTTCTTCAAAATTAAATTTAAAAAAGTTGTCGACAGACAATGCAAACTGTTGGCTCTCTGATGAAAAAAGAATTTTCATATGGTTAATAATTATGCTATCCAGAATACGATAATAAACATTTATTAACCAGAAATGACTTGTTCTATCCAAACCTGTCTCTGGCGTTTCTATGTCAATGGCAAGTTCATTTTCGTCGTCGCCAATCGTTGACAAAATAGCAAAACCTTCCAGTAATGTGGATTCTGTTTTTTTTTTCGTTTAGATGATCGCAGTGATTCTAGGCTAGGTAGGTAGAATTTGTCAGAGGGGGCTATTTTTATACCCGAGGGGGCTTAGCCCCCCCTTAGCTACGCCTATGCCACTGGCCAGAATATATCAAAAGCGCTTACATCACAGCTTTGAGAAGAAATTATTTTTAGTAAAAGTGGCAATTTTTTGAACTTTGAAAACGAACGGGTATTAATATCTTGTAGGTAGTACCACGGATAGAGGAAAAGATAGTGGGTCTAGGTTAATGTAGAGTATATTGTCTGGTACTTTATTTATCAAAATTAAATTATGGACGTCGGGGTGGGAGCTGGTATCTTCTCCGAGAGCATGCTAATACAGAAGTCGTATAGACTCTCTGACTACTGCAGAATTTTCCAGGCAGCAATTTTTGCGGTGGGTAGAGCAGTCAACACCCTGCGGGATCACCCTACCCTGGCTTGAAAGCAGCTGCGTCTATAGCAATCTATATAGACTCAAGCAGCCATAAAGGCAATTTGCTCCAGCAGTACTAAGTCAAAATTAGTAAGGCGCTGTCGCAACAATCTCTGCACACTTGGTGCTCAGCATCGAGTCACCTTGTGTTGGATTCCTGGCGACAGCAATATACATGGCATCGAGGCTGCTGATTAGCTCGCCAGGGAGGGCGCAGGCATGTCTGTCGAACTAGCAGAGAATATTGTGGCTAGAACACTGGGGTCAGTCAAAGAGGAGATAGATCGGATAGCTAAACAACTTGCGCAAATTAGATGAACAGGGCTGACAACCTGTAGTCCTTACTTGACGACAGGAAAACCGCAGCGTTATTACAGCACAGTCGGAAGGACCTAAGAAATATCACTGCCGTAGTCACCGGACATTGCCTGTTCGGTAGACACGACGAACGTATGCAAATACCAACTAACGACTTCTGTAGAAGTTGCAGAGATGAAGAAGAGGAAAAAAGTATTCAGCATTTTTTGTGTAAATGCCTCGGCCTTGCGAGAAAAAGGTTCAATGCCCTGAGCGAACCATTATTTAATCATTAATGATCTAGAGGAAGTCATAAGCCTGCAACTGGATTGACTCAGTAAGTTTATTAACAGCAGTGGCTGGTATGAATGAGCTGTCAAGATTCTTCCACGGTCTATGTTGCGTTTACCATCAGGAAGCTGATGCGGATAGGTTCCGCTGAACATGTGTGGTACCACAACGGCACTTATAGGACCACGTGTGACTGTTTGGATAATGCCAGAGGTCTGCCACTCTACACTAACCTAACCTAACCTAAAATTAAATTAAAATTCTGCACCTGAAAACGTTATGGCGTCTTCAATCTCTAACTTTTCTTTTGGACAATAATTATTTTTTCACACATTCTAATTTAATATATTATACAGATGATCCAATTACAATGATTTATACAAGTAAAAACTTTCAAAAACAGGAAAATTATAAAAGTGGTTTCCTTTATCAAATTTTATTCTTATTTTATTTTTTCTTGATTTCTGCGGTAGGGTTAAAATTAAAATCCTATTATTCCCATTACAAAATGGTTTTCATTATTAGGCCGCATTGAACCTTTAAATCTGACAATACCAATATTAATAAAACAATAATACACTACTGTCAAAGTTACCACTGCAGCATATTTTATCTTTCACCCCCCAAATTATATAACCACCATCCTGCGAATGTAAAGCAATTTCAATATTGCAATGCAACAATGTTGTCAGCTCGAATCAGCAGGATTACATTGCGGAAATGAACGCGGGGATTCCCTGCAGGAATCCCCGAACGACATGAGTCACTCGCAAATCGAAGGGGTGGTTTCTCGCTCTCGGTCATTTGTGGCGGGTGAAATGCCACGTTCAGGGTTTGATCCTTGTTATGGGGGTGATTTAAAATGTGAATACAGAATTTTTTATTTATTTATTTATTTATTTTACTTATAAATACATTGATACATATTAAATTTATATTCTAAACACTAGATTTATAAGTCAAATAGTTATCTTAATTATTAATTCAATTTAAATGCATATATATTATAAGTAGCACCTAAGTGATTAAACACTTGTGTTGTGCTATACCTAAGTAAGAAGGCAATTACTAAACTAAATCTAAGAGTGAAATAATAAACTAACTAAAAGAAAATTATAAAGATATTATTATATACCTACATTTCTAATAAATGAAACGGTCAATTTTCTATTATTTTCACAAATTCGCGGTAATTTTCAAAGATAAATTTTTTTGACAGTCTTGAGAATACTTTTAGGTTATTTATCTGTTTAATATATAATGGTAAGATATTGCAGGATTTAGGTAAAGTGTAATTCAGTGGCGGCTTGTGCATAAGAGCACATGAGCACGTGCCCCCCTAGTTAAAATTTAAATTGTTAAAATTCAAAATAAAAAAAATCTATAGGTACTAGTTACCGTTTTGTGAATTATCATCACCCTATCTTTTACGTAACGTTAAATTGCGATATCTTTACTTTCCCTATTGTTAGATGTTGCGTCGAACAAAAAATTTCGCTTAAACCGCGGTGACTCATGCGCTTGAACGGCATAACGACCGGCAGAATACGGTGCCGCCGCATGATACAATAAATTCTTTCTTTGTATCATTGTGCCGCCGGTGCCAGAAGTTTTTAATGTTCAGAACGGCCGCAATCTTTTCACGAGTCGAGGAGCACGATAGCTCTATCTTTGTTTTATAGCTAGTTTTATTTTCGATCTCATTCTATCTTTATGGCACAAATTTCTGGTGATCATGAGGTTTAGGCACGTTATGATTAGTCAACTTTAAGCGAAAGTGCTCGTTTGTTCTGAATTATGTTTTCTAATTCGATTTTTACTCTGCTGTTGTGCTGCGCCAGCCTGTGGCGCCAGCTGGCTGAGCCTTTTAGTGATTTATGTAATAGTATGTCCGCGGTTTTATTTTACGGCTTCTTTAAAAAATAATAAATAATATAAAAATGACGGCAACGGTCTCGGTGCAATATTTAAATAATTGCAAAAATACAGTGAGTTTTTAAAAAAAGTCATTCTCAGGGTTAAGTTTCGATGATAAGATTATTGTAAAGAATGCGGGAAAACCAGTGCCTAACCTCCAAATAACGCAACTAAATAAAGGTCAAAAACGGGACTTTAAAAGAGTTTTTAAGACTTTAGGAGTGCATTGTATGAAAAACATGAGTGGCTGTGCGGATGTGAAAAGCAGAATAGTCTATTTTGTTTCCCGTCTTTGTTATTTGCCGGCGAAAAGGCAGAACCGTGTTGGGTTAAAAGTGGTGTTAATCGTATTGGTAAGCTATTTATTTATTTTATTGGAATCTTTTTAAGGAAGGGTTGTTAAAAATATCGGCCAGGACACAAATGCACAATATTTTGATGTTTAATAAAAAAATTACACATACATGTCAGTACCTACCTATATTATAGGTAGGTATGTACCTAATTAGGCTCATTTAAGTTCATATTAAGCGATCTTTACATCTGTGAAGTTCTTCGTGAATTTATTCATGAAGTCACTTTAGGGCTAACTTTGATAATGTAAATGGTCAACTTGGACGTCAAATAAATTCGTGAATTTCTTCGTAAAATTATTCACGAAAATTTAACATGCAAAATAATCAGCTGATGCACAGTGTACTAAATGCTACCGACTTCACGAATAAATTCATGAATAAATTCTCGAAGAACTTCATAGCAACAAAACAACATGACCTTGAACTTCCAAAAAAAAATCCGTACCCCCTGCCGCGTTTCCCGTATTTGTGAACCCCCAGACATTCATGTCACGAGCCGCCACTGGTGTAATTTATAAATCTATGGCTAATATTCCTGTTAAATCTAAGAGTAGGTAAAAGCCTAAGTTTATTACTACGTGTGTCGTATGAGGATAGTGTATAATTTTGGAAACAATTGTTTTTAAAGGCGTATATACAAATGCTATGAAAGTACAATGTTCTTATATTACAAATTTCTTCTGTATACAGTAGGTTAGTAGGGAACAGCCTAGTCTTTTTATATATTATTTTTAATATGTAATTTTGCGTAATATTTAATTTTTGTAGTGAGTTCTTATACATTCCCCCCCATATTAGAATACCATAGCGGAAGAGTGATTCGGCAAGAGTTTTGTATATAGTTACTAATAATTTTCGAGATAGTCTTTCACGCAGTTGATGTTCAGAATACATGTTCACGTCTTATTTTTGGTCTGAGAAAATGTTTCACACACCTTTAAAGACCTTGGATGGCTTAAAATGCACAATCGCAGACCTACACTACACTTGGAATTTTTTTTTCGTAAAATCTTGAACAACCCTGCTTTACCTCTATCTATAAAAAATAAGTTAAAATTTCGGGAAAACATACATTCACGTAATATAAGATGTTCAATTAAAATTACTCTTCCTCATCACCAGAGTGCCATATTTCAGAGATCGTTTACTTACAACTATATTAAATTATACAGGGTGTAAATTTAAAAACTTCCCACCTCGATTTTCCTGCTTTAAAATAAAAATGTGGATACTCGCTCGGACCCGTCGATTTTTATTTCGAGGGGGATATCTTTTGCGTATATTGTCAATCTTGTTACTTGAAGCCCCTAGGAGGGAGGGGGGGGGGGGGGGTAAGATCTAAATCTTATATGGATACCACTATTTTATATAATTTTTTTTGATTCTGCATAAAATTCTGAACATTTTTTAATAAAAGCATTATTAGTCTATACTTAACAGTTTCCGAGATATCGACTCTTGAAAAATTACATTTTTGAACTTTGACAGCGTCTAGCTTTCTAACTGTACGTCTTAGAGCAAAACGGCTTACATGTCCCTATCTTCGATTTTTATTATTTTTCCAATAGTGTCAACTTTCGGTCAAACCGGAAGTACTATATTTCTTACATCCGGTTTAACCGAAAGTTCACACTATTGGAAAGATAATAAAAATCAAAGATAGGGACATGTAAGCCGTTTTGCTCTAAGACGTACAGTTAGAAAGCTAGACTCTGTCAAAGTTCAAAAATGTCATTTTTTAAGAGTAAATATCTCGGAAACTGTTAAGTATAGACTAATAATGCTTTTATTAAAAAATGTTCAGAATTTTATGCAGAATCCAAAAAAATTATATAAAATAGGGGTATCCATTTAAGATTTAGATCTTACCCCCCCCCCCCCCCCCCCCCTCCTTCCTAGGGGCTTGAAGTAACAAGATTGACAATATACGCAAAAGATGTCCCCCTCGAAATAAAAATCGACGGGTCCGAGCGATTTTCCACATTTTCATTTTAAAGCAGGAAAATCGAGGTGGGAAGTTTTCAAATGAACACCCTGTATAACAATTTACCTGACGAGCTTATTTTACTTAACTACAATAAATTTAAATTACTCTACTGAAAAACATTTACTTAATCTCCTGAATAATTAAATGATTTATCCAATGATTGTTTTTTATTCTAAATGTTTTTACCATAGCGCTGATTTTTTGTTTGGGTGTAGTGATTTAGTTTTATCTTTTTTAATATATTTTGGTGTGTTTGGGTGTGGTAACGCTTAGTGTTGACTACATTTGTATTTCTATTTATTCAAAACTTTTGGGCTGATCGGGGTTCAGTAGAGTAGTCTCTTTGGCTAGACTGCGCCTCGCATCTTCTTTACAAATTTTCTATGCACTATTTTGTAAATTAACTATTGTTTGTTGAAATAAAAGGCATTTAATATTATTATTATTATTATTGTTAAAAACTACGAAATACCACCCGCCTCTTGCTGTATCTCTCTCTATCTCTTTTCAACACACAGTGCTACATTCATGCCTTTAATTTCGTATGCTTAATATCACTATATGTGCTGCCATCATCGCAGCTCAATGTAAGTAGTCTTCATATTATCGTAATGGTACATCTTACGACGCGACGTGCTCATATGGGTACCTACATGGTACATGGGGAATATCGATAGACTTCTCATAGAATAGACTAAGCCAATTCATTTATGAACATGTACCTACCATGTAAATATATATAAAATCGTACATAGTATGCATGACTTGCCCCCAATTTAATTTTTCTAACCACCCCGGTACATACCCTATACCCTCATCCCTATCATAAGAGTAAAGCAATTCCATGTCCCCATGGCTTGTTTGATTAAGGTAATATCGCGCGTGAGATTGTTTCATTTGTTTCAACACCCCCTCCCTCCGATCACACCGCTCTAAGTGCAAAAATACCCCAATGCCCCGGATGACCAACGAGATTTAAATTTAGAAATAACACTTAAAATATAGACGATTACGTATGGCGTGCGTCGTTTTCTTTTGTTTTTAACAACTTGTTGTGACTACTTGTGTGCAAATGTTGAACAATTGAAGTTCTCAATATTTCGTTTTATGTATGTGCTTGCGTTTACTAAATTAGTGCAATCATTCTTTTTTCTTGATTACTGTAAAACATGTTCAAACTAATAAAAATTAAAGCGTTTAGTAACAAATTTACAACAAGTTAAAACAAGAGCTTTACCTTCATTTCGTTAGATCCATCGTCTGACGCGTTTCCCCATATCGTGGCTCACTAGTGAAGCTAGGATTCGACAAACAAAAGGAGACGTTAAGTTAAACTTGAACCAATACACGGCGAGAACCGTCAGCGTAATATAGCGCGAAGCGCCTTCTAGTGTCGATGTCGAACACTTCTGAAAATAATCAGAAAATATGGACTTACAAAAATTTTAAAAAGCAAAGCGTTTGACAGGCTCGATGCTGCCTAAGAAAAATACCACCCTGAAACTTGGGACCCATCTTTGCGTAAACCCCATAATAAATTTTGTGATAATGCATTTTTAGATTTGATTTTCTCACACTAATTGTAAAGTTTCTTGGATTTGTCTTTAGAGACAGTGCTGATCGTTGTCAATTGTCATATCGGCTACTTTACTGGCTACTACCACTCATCACATTACATTAGTGTGGTGCTGGCTGCTGATAAGAAGAACCCGCTTCGTGTGAGATTTTCCCTCATCACGCCACAAATGAGATGATCAACTTACCTTGCAGCCTATGAATTTCTATCAGATCAGAAAAATAGCCAAAATACCACCAGAAGCAGTTAGACAACCTGAAAACGCCAACGGAAGTTTTTGTAGCTTTTGTCTTCGTCGAAAGAATAGAAAAGTTAAAAAAAGATGAAGGACTTGCCAGCGACCCATTTGCCCCGAACACATAATATTGTCATGTCTAAAACTGTGGCTTGGAGATGGAGCCTGATGAAGATTTATAAATATATTATTCTTTTGTAGAATATAACAACAATAATAGATGACTTTTCAATTTAAAATAGAAAAGGCGTTTTATTCTCTAAAGAGAATTTCTCACACGCGACACGATGAGATTTTATACCTAGCGACTAATGCTGGGTGAACCCTAGAACAGGTTACTCTAATCTGTTCTTTAGTGCTAACTGATGCAGCAAAAAAAAACAACGTTTTTACCTTGTCCCTTTTTGAGCGGTTTCCACACTTGGTTCTATTTCTACAACCTCGTTATTTGTTTCAATATTTTCCCATTGAGGGGGTGGAAAAATTCATCAAAGGGAAATCCCGATAGGTCCGTCTTTATAACGCGCGATGTGCACTTGTCTTTCAGTCGCTATTTTCCCTCTAATCGGATCATATGAAATAGGATCCTTAGATTTGTTTGTTGTGACAATAATGCGGCGGGTGTGTAATTACTAGATAAAGAGTGTGAAAAGTGTGAATTGATCATGTCCTTGCAGTTTTTAAAGTGACAAAGTTATATAATAATTGTTTTTTTATAACTGATAATTATAATTAAAAACCTCGAGACAATCAAAAACCATTTTTTAAAAAACAACAAAAAAAAAGTGAGGTACCAAAAAAACTCATCCAACAACTATGTGTTCCCTAATAGCCGCTGTTAATTTTACCTCTCAAATATGGCAACAGGTAACCTGAAGAAAGACAAACACGTACCGGAAATAAAACAGAATCGCGCATCCAAGATACCTGTCAATCCTCATCTGTCACAATCGAGGTCGAATAGCCTAGACTGGGATTCTGACAGCACGAAAACTGGAACAGTCAAACGAAGACCTACATCCAGCGAATTTCAGGACGATTTCTGTCAATCGAGGATTAGTGTAGAAGAAAATTCGCATTACGGACAGAGAAAAAGTGATTCATCTGGCGACTGTAACCCTAGTCCTAAAAGATCTAGTTTTAAAAGTTTATATTTTCAAAAACCCGGCATTAGTGGTACCTCGAATATTGTTAAGCAGGTCTTTGGTGGATTGTCGCAAAAAAAAATCGTGTCCGGATCAAATTTTCAACATGTTGATGTTAAAAATACTAACAATGAAGTTCCGCGTATTAGTAAAGGTCATTTTGATACAAAATTTAAAGGGAGCACTTGCTTTAAAGGAGTACAGAGTAAACTTCTTCACAAACGATGTTCCAATGGGCACGATTTTAGTAAAACGAAAGCAAATCATCAACGCCCTCTACAAACTCATGAACAAAAATCTGATAAAAATTCTAGTCTCTGTTCCCTGCCAATTTCAACTGTTCAAACTTTTATCGAGAAAGATTGCGGAAAGTTAAAAAATAATGATCACGAAACACCCGCTAGTCTGTTGAGTTTTCCTGGAAAAAATCTCGGGAGATTCGGAACACGAGATAAAAAGTTGTATTGCGGGGAGTATCCAGAAAATCTTGTCGGATTTAGGAGTAGTTCAGGTTTGTGTAAAAAACGTGAAAATGTTTTGGAGGATAAATTTAACGAAAAGGATAGAATTGAGCAAAACCAATTAGAAAATTATAGGGATAGTTTTTCTGCAAAGAATGGTGAAAATAGCGGTGATGCTAGTGTGAATACACACTACCACACAAGCTTAGATCTGGATGGTGCGATGCTTAGTCATGAAAATCCATCTTATTTCGAATATGGGAGTTATAGGCGGTATGATGATAAATACAGAAACTGTGATAATTCGAGCAAATATAGTTCAGCTATCTCCATTAAAAAAACTAAGCCTACCAAAACGTCCGATTCGGATTCTGGCATAAATTCACCCCTCTCGCCAGGCTCGGTATACGGAGTGTTTTATCCTAGATTGGGTTTTGTGGTAGTAGAAGAAAGTGAAAATTCTGTTGTTGTTAGTAAGGAAGACTTGGATAAAGTGGAAGGATGTGCTTGCATGGACGATAGAATTCAGGTGAGTGTATAATATAGTGTTTATTTTGCTGTCTCATTTCAGATATTAACCATAGGTGGGTATTATGGAACTTTGCGAGATCCAAGAAGAGAAAACGTAGTATACAGTGTGTGTCAGCCAAATTTAATAAATTTGATAATAAATACATGGAGGCGTGTCCGAAAAACGCTCGGACAGTCGATTGGTATTTCTCGTTGCGCATTTTTTTCAATCAAAACTTTTTATACAGGGTGTGTCATGTCACAGTGGCCAATACCAACTATCTTATTTTAAATGCAACACCCTGTATATTATTCCGATTTTCGATTCCTCAGAAAATTTTAGACATATTTCATGTACAATATCCTATACCTATCTTTAACTGTTTCGGAAATATTAAGTGTTTTCAGATTTATTGCAAGTATTAACAACACACTCAAAAACTAATAAGTAATACTGTTTATTTCTTGATAATGTAAAAAACAAAAAAAAATACATTAATGTAGGAAATGTTGAAAATGCTCACCGCGAACGTCTTGGCAACATTCTAATCTTAAATAAAAATTTCTTCTAATGTTACTGAACATGTCAGGCGTGACCGAACTAATCGCAAGCGTTATTCGTCCTCTTAAGTCAGTTAAGTCGAGGGGTTTAGTATTATATACAATATTTTTGACATAACCCCATAAGAAGAAGTCTAATGGCGTCAGATCAGGGGATCGTGCTGATCGTCCATTCCATCGATCCACGCCTCCCTATCCACCGATTGGGAAATACTCGGTTGAGGTACTGCCGGACATTGATTTGGTAATGGGGCGGTGCACCATCTTGCTGAAACCATATCATATTCGCTGGAAGTTGTGGGTTCGCTGGATCAGGATATAAGGTTGTCAAAGTTGGCAAGACATTATTTTGGAGCAGTGCTAAATAATTATCGTCATGGCAATTTACCATTAATGAAACAGGGACCTATATGATATGATCTCCAACTATTCCCGCCCAAACATTAACCTTTTCAGGATATTGCGTATGTTCTTCTCTAATCCAGTATGGATTTTCCCTAGACCAATAGCGGCAATTCTGACGATTAGCATGATCATGAAGTGTAAAGGTGCACTCATCAGAAAACAAAACATGTTCTAATGGGATCACTTTGTTATCTAACATTGCCATAATTTGTTCATAAAAATACGTTCTCCTATCAAAATCGTCTTCCATGAGCTTATTTATTAGTAGGTATCATTTTATAGGGATATTTTCTTGTAATGTTCGAATAATCGATGAATGGCTAACATCGAACATTGGGGCTGTTTTTCGACTAGAAGTATGTGGGTTTTCCCCATACTCAAGCATAATATCTAATTTGGTATCATCACTTATTGCATTGGCAGTTACTTGTTTTTATCTGCTTTACATGTCCAAGCTGGCGAAACTGCTTTTCTATTTTACTAATTTTCCCTTGAGTTATAGGCGGCAAATTTGGAAATTTTTATGAAGTAAGCGAGCAACTTCCATTTGTGTCCGTGTTTTATCTCCATAACCAATCATATTCTGTAGAATTGTTATTTTGTGCATTTTTGTTAAATAAACCCTTTTTTTTCTGATATGCAGTTAACGAAATTCAAACGACTATAACACTGACAACTACCGTCATGCAGACAGACAACAATTTGCTAAGGTTAGGAGTTTTAAACAAAAGTAAACAAAACTATTTATATACCTTTTTTTATTTCATATCAGTAAAAATAAACGCTGAAATGTAATAAATCTAAAAACACCTAACATTTTGTATTTAAGTTTTTAAAACTTTGCATGTCAGATAAAGCAATATAAGATTCTTATTTTGCACAACCCATCATCATAATCCATCTCAGTAAACCATGTTGCATAATAGATAATCATATGCAATGTTAAACGACAAGAACAATATCACACTAGAATCTATTCATTTTTTTAAGAACTACAGTACTTTAGTGGTAAGTATATGCTTTATTAACCGCAGCAAGCAAATATTATTATGATTAATGTCAAGTTTCATTACAACTGCCAGTCGGAACTAATACAGTATATAAAACCAGATTGCACCCTCATAAGAACTTTATAATTACTGTGAGCATTCAAAGCAATAATGGATTATAAACCATTCTATGGTATCTTTAACTCCTATTTGTCATTGGCTAAATTACCGTGATATTATCACTACAAAGCGGTCTAGCAATTTTTGTTGTCTTACAGTTGGAAAGCGCGTTGCTGTCACATACAGTATTAAACAGTTTTATAAAGAGTGAGTGAACTCTGGGCGTTAAAAAAAAACTGATGATGGTACCCGAAAGATGAAACGTCAGAATAGATATTCAATAACAACGCGTCATGGAAAACAAAAATGTAAAATACCTAAACTGATGCTTTATAAAGCGTACCCTAATAATACTAGGTATTTCAGCTTATTTTGAAAACTTCTTTCTACATTTATGTACATACATCACTAACATTTAGATTTCTACGTTTCGACCCTTCTCCAAGATGACATTTAAAAGGACCTTACACACCCCCGTGCGCCCTTAAAATGATTGCGTTTCAAGTGCCTTCGGTTATGAACTCAATTTGCAAGTAATTACGGCAGGAAAAACTTGTCTTTTGCCCTGTCTTGTGTGCACGAGGGGGTGAAATCGGGGTAGACGTCAAAGTATATTGTATTTGACGTTATTTAGGCCGAGATGGAGGCTCTCGAGGTCTTTGATATTTGGAGCCTACAGGGCATTCACTTCCTGTAAGTTATATACTATTTATACAATATCGAGCTGATGTGATAAGAACAGTAAAGTGTAAAGTCGAACTAGTTCAAATGAACTATTTCTTATAGTGTATTACAGTGGCGGCTCGTGCCATTTTAGTGAAGTAGGGCCAGGGAAACCCTTAGCGCTGCAGGTAAAATTTTTTTGGGTGCCACGCCCTTTTTTGTTAATAGTTCTTGCTTTTGAAGTAGGAAAAATAAGCAAAAAGGCACCTTTTAATGTTAATTTTACCAAGCATACTGAAATTAAATATATTGTTTAAATGTACCTTCGATTTTTCATGTGTCTTAATTTTTTCCCAGATATGGACCAAATCATCTGTACCTTTTTGGGACCAAGTTTGCTCCCCACCAAATAAAACTCACATAAAACAAAATAGTCTATTACATTCACCACAACCGCACACCCTATCTAATAGTATTCATTTATGTATTTCTAAAATAAAATTAACATTAAATCAGCCGGCCGAACGAAAATTATTTAGTTTACAAACAACCTAACCTAACACAAACAAATCGCGACGCGACGCGGACAGGGACAACTGTACTGTTTGAAACGTCTAACGTCAAACGGTCAAACGAAGAGCCTGGCTACTCAGAGATTTTTTCCTGCTTGCATTCAAAGTCATTTTCCAATGTTTTTTATTGATGTGTTATGGCGATTTCGTCATCACTTGGGGCCTCCGCCGTGGGGCGCGAAAGCTACGTTACCGTTTTACGCATAATCGCTTCCTAAATAGATGGAAATTTGCACCCGACTGTGTTCCATTTTTAAATTATTTTGCTAATTGCTTTAAAAACGAGTATATTAATTTTAATAGGTTTTGGTAATTTGTAAAGGGCAGAACGCTGGACAGGAGGGCAGGTAGTGCCATGGCACTGTGGCTCTACCCCACGAGCCGCCATTGGTGTATTAAATGAACTAGTCCATAAAAAAAAACTAGGTTACCTTCATCCATGATACATTGCGCCGCGCGTCTTAACAAATAGTCTATCATGGCCGGTCTCATCGGGGTCTGGGATTGAGTGAACGAAACCAGGACCTAAAATATGTATCAGCCAAATGGAATAAATTCTAGTTGCGCATTTTTTTCAATAAAAACTTTTTATACAGGGTGTGTCATGTAACAGTGGCCAATATCAACTTTCTTATTTTAATTCCAAGACCCTGTATAATATTTAATTTTTGGATTTTTCAGAAAATTTTAGACATATTTCATGTAGGTACAATATTCTATACCTATCTTCAACCGTTTCTTAAATTAATTGAAACAGATATAATATATTGGTACGATCAATAAAATTAAAATTCAGGCAGGACAGCTAGAAGACTCCGAACAACGATGTGACCTGCGCAACAAATACGTTAAAACTAAAAGTTTCTTAGGTTAATTTAATGACATAAAACAGTATAAAACTGCTAACCATAGGCGTTCCACACAAATAATTAAAATGCATATACACACTTATAAGTTTATTAAGTTTGTTAAACATTAGGTGTTACGTACTACACTTTATAAACCCACTGTATATATAATAATATTATATTAAAATAATAAATATAAGGTAACTCAAAGATTCTATACACAAAACTAAAACCAGGAAAATAAACCTGACACGGCACGACACTGCTTAGAAAATGCTTCAATTTTTTTACCAGAACTCCGTTCTGGGACCATTCCCCGGCCCGTCCATAAGTTCCAAATCACGTATATTTTATCTTCGTCTCTTCCACGCCATTGGCAGTCACTGGCCTATCTCTGTCTGACAGAATCGATCGTTGAACGGGCTGCAGACCGCTTCAGCTTATGCCAGCCGCTTTAACTGGCGCTTATCACCCCTGACAACGTACATACATTGTGAACGGTTGCCAGTTCTACCAAATTTTCTGGTTTGTTAATATATTATGTATAAGTATACGAGAAACAAGGGTTTTTTAATTAGTTGTTTTTAAACACTGAAAACACTTTTTGTCTTGATTTCAGTTATATTGTTTCTTAAGGGCTAAAGAATGTATTATTATAACAATGAATGGCTTGTTATTTTTTTCTGTCACACTCAAAACTCCTGGGTTTAAAGTATATTTGCAAACTAGCTTTCAAAGAAAGTTACTAACAATTGAATACTGATATAACTAAAACATCTTTAATAAAAAAACTTAAAGAATTGAAGAAGAAAGATCTGACAACCCTGGTTGTGAGGTCGGTCTCTTTGAGACTGTTTACCGCCGTATGGAATGATTGGAATGTCCTCAAACTGAGTTTGGATAAATTATACTACGGCGTGCGGCGATTGTCGATCGCTACGAACCCCCACCAACGTCTTGTGAAATATAGGTTCTAACGGATACAATTCGTTTTTGGGACGCTGTTCTGCTTTCGTAATTGTAGAGAAAGCGCTTTGCTGGGAACAAAATGCGTCGCATTAATTATTTCTTAACAAAATTGCTGTATTAAAAGTAGTTCATTATTCAACAAGACTGTGCTGCCAATGGAAACACTGTTCTAGCAAATCTGGAATTGATATTACACGAAAGCGGGTTTGATGCACCCGCAATTTATTTAATATGGGTTAACAGAAAATAAGCTATCAATGCAAACTAAGTCTTGAAATGTCTTTTGTCAGACTTTCTTGAAACTCAGCATAAATATTCTAATATACAATTAATAAAGTACATGATACTTATTTTTTTGAAAATCGGTCCCCACGCAGGTGAAGGAGGGGGGGGGGGGGTATAGAAGTTTCTATTTAACAAATATATTTTGACGAATTTTTTTCAAACTTTATTAAAAACAGCATTTCTTATTTTTTAAAAGTCGACCTTAAATGGGTGAAAACGTTTCTATTCGAAAACTATTTGTGGTCTTATATTCTTAAAACTCAGCAGAAATACTCTACAACACAAATCATGAATATGTATTTCTTATTTTACTAAAAATCAGCCCCTAAAGGGGCGAAAAGGGGTTATAAAACTTTAGATTAGAAAAATTATTGCACACTGAATTGCGCGAGCGAACCTGCGGATACTCGCTAGAAAAACAATAATGCATTATTACTTTAAACGTTTCGACCCCAATAATCTTAATTTTTGTAACTGTAGTAAGATTAGATGACGGCCACGTTGCATAATTTAGAGTTGACTAAATTTATTTATTTATTTATATTGGTTTAGGATCAGTGGCGGTTCGTTAATGAAGGGCTCTGGGGCGCCGCCCTCCCTGCAATTATTTCAAACAGAATCCAAAAATATTTTACTTAAAAAACCAATAAAGCAATTATGTAAGCAATCCATTAAAATAATTCAAACCAAACATAACCCTATTCCAGCGGGAATTGAATTAATGAAATTAAAATTCACAACGAGAAAGTTAGAAAAAACAGACACGTACTTTTGAAAATAATAGACATTTAAAATTTTTTTTTTTTAAAGCCAGCCCCCCCCTGACTCGCTACTCACAAGCCGCCACTGTTTAGGATGCTAACAGAACTACGTAGATTTCAAAAACGGCATCCACTGTTTGCTAGTATTACCTACATATTTATTAGGTAAAGACCAAACTAAAACTACCTAAAACTAAGCTAGACTAAAATATAAAATGGAATACTGCAGTACGCACTTTTCTATGTAAATATTCTACACAAGAATCTGTTGTAAGAAATATCTTCTTACCCTTAATTTAAATTGGCATAAATTTAGATTAAACAAATCGATGTTCTCACAGTGTTGGCTATAGGTTCATTGTAGCGTTAGCCTTCAAGGCAACAGATTTAAGAATTTTTTCTGGACTGCTTCAAGACGTCTGGTGGGTGTAAGATATAAAGGATTCCATATAACTAAATATTAAATACTACTAGAAATACAAAGTAAGAGTGGTACAAAATATCCCTAATATATTTCAAAAGATACTAAAAATAAATATAAAACTCTGTATATTGGAGCTACTATTTTATCAACAACCTCCCTCCCCCTTAAATCAACCCTTTTTCCCACTTATGTCTCATTAATAAACATAGAGTTACCGTCAGCCCTCCCGTAGTTAATGAAAACTAACCGGAAATAAAATGAAGAGATAATGCGAAATATCGGAATAAACATGTCTTTATCGGGAAAATAGGGATGACCCTGGATAAATTTGCATTCAAATGGGATAAATTTTATCACAGACGCAGAAAATATACGTCGGAAAAAGTTCAAAGCGTTTCCTCGATGTTCTCCGGCAACAAAAAATGCAAATGGATGTCGGAACATGGAATTGTAATTTGGTCGGGCTTTGTTTTCCGTGGTTCTTTCATAATTTGAAGAGGAGTCGGAAAAGTTGTAGCTATGGTTTTCTATACCAGGGTCGATAATTTTTGAAACCAAAAAAAATAATAGTAGGGTCAAACCCATTGGAAAAGGAAGAGAATATAACAAAAATGAAGGGAAAAATAATTTACGGGCGATCCGAGGTCGGGAAGTGGAAGCGGGTGAGTTTTTAAGGGTAGAAAACGATTTATCTTGATTTTCGGCAAAACTACAAGTCCTATGAAAAAACGTTAAATAGCAAAGTTGTAGATAATAAAAAGATCTACAACTTTTGAATTTACACCTTTTTTACATAACCTCAAAATTTATGTGAAAAATTTAAATAACCAAGTTTTTGGTTTTTTATTTATATCTTTTACAAAAAAAAAATTTTGTACACGAAATTTGGTGAAAACTTACTTTTTTATGTCCCAAACACACTGTAATTTTTTTGGATTTAAAATATTTATTTTTTCACCTTATTTTGACTTAATTTTGACCATATCCATTTTCCGAACCAACAAGTAGAATAATAATATAACGTACACCCTCTGACGATTTTCTTTAACTGTACGAAGAGTATCATCTTGCCAACTTCGCCTAAAATTTACTATGTTTCCAGGTTTCATCCAGAAAAACAGGTTTTAAGGGAAATTGGGAGCTGCCGTTATTCTTAAATTCTCTTAAAATTTCTACTCGTTTTTGGGCCATGTTGGATTGATCCAATGATCTGCTAGCAAATCATTGGGTTGCTCTATTAAAAAAAACGCATGTTTGTGACATTTACAACATTTAAATTTTAATTTTTTTTTAGAAGTCCGCTAATGTGGATATTTCAACACCATCAATGATTTTAAGCTTTTTTAGTTGTATTGGGCGAATGGTAACATGTTCACCTGCTCTATACATCCCATAAAAACAGATAGGTATTTATACATTACATTGCCATATATTTTTCATGTTTATTATTTATGTTTTCACAATTCCTGCTTTATTATATCTATTTACCTCGTAAACTGCATTATAGGGTAAGGCATTACTTTCTTTGTAAAAATAATCAAATAATTTTGAAATTAATGCTTGTTCTTTTACACAATACCGTGACATTTTTGAAATAATGTTGATTAAAAATGTCCCCGTCAAAAATGACAATAAAACTTTTTTGACTATCTCGAATGTTATAAAGATAAGCACTAGTCGTGACGTAACGGTCAGCAGTCATTAAACAGTCTTTACATTATTTTTGCGGTAAAATTGCATAGAAAAAACACTATTTATCCAAAATCTTTTTGTTATTACCTATTAGTTTTATGTTGTATTATGTAACAATCCAATTAAAACGCATAGAACAAACAACTCCAGTGCTGAGGGCTAAATTTAGCCAAATGTAGTAGGGTCTCGGAGGACCATTCATTATCAAAAGAGTAGCGTGTATTTTAGCCATTCAGGAATAATTACTATTGTTGTGAATTAGCGCAGTATATAATAGTTTTAGCATATTTATGTTAACTTTATATTCCACAACTGTAGCATAGAGATTTACAGTAAAATGTTTTTATGCTGATCGGTTATGCAATTCCTTGTAAAATCACTGCGTTTTTTCCTGTTTGTCGTTCTTATACGGCTTACTATATCTTTTATAGGTTTTTGTAAGTAAACAGGTCCGGCCCAGGGGTCAATTAACAAGGGTGCCTTCAGGGCCGGAGCTAGAGCTGAATAGGCCCCGGGGCAAAACAAATTACCAATAATAATATTAATTAATACCACAGTATTAATGTCGGGTAAGAATACCAGTATTTTATTAATGTAGATATTTATTGTATCTTATACCAACTTGTTGAAACAGCTATAACTATAATCTGGCAATCTTCTACACATAGAATCTACGTAAACACCGCGTCATGATATTTTGTCACAAACGCAAAAACTTACAACTAAAAACACTTCTTTCTAGATTTTATAGTGGCAAATTTGTTT
The DNA here is from genome assembly GCA_963969555.1 of Polydrusus pterygomalis. Taxonomy (NCBI): domain Eukaryota; kingdom Metazoa; phylum Arthropoda; class Insecta; order Coleoptera; family Curculionidae; genus Polydrusus; species Polydrusus pterygomalis. The sequence goes on from OZ018383.1 coordinate 19,692,661, forward strand.
ATCACTTTATTAAAGTCAGTTTTGTGCGCTCCTCGATTTTCAATGGACAGTAGCGCTAAATTACTGAGTCTATTTTGTCCCATTGAGGTACGCAAGTAGTTTTTTATCAACTTTAATTTGGAGAAAGTCCGTTCAGCTTTCGCAGTAGTGACAGGGACAGTAAGGTACATCAGAAGTGCTGTGCACACATCTGGATAAATGGACGACAACGACGCATTCTGAATGATCAAGAAACGGGCTAATTCTTTAACATCTTTCATTGAACTTATCTCTTCCGAAAATGTCGACCATACAGTAAGCAACTGAGAGGAAAAAGAAGGTGATACATCGTCTGAGAAAGTTTTGGAAAACAGATCAGCTTCTTGCTCCAACTCGCTTTTCGATGAAGTTGTGAGATATTGAGGCAATGTATTCGAATAAAGCTATAAATATTTTCCTCTTCCCAACCCCTGCCGGGGGGCCCTTCTGGGTCGGGGGCCCCGGGGCGCCGCCCCGCTTGCCCCGCTGTAGATCCGGCCCTGGGTGCATTACCTAAATAACAATTGCAAACGCCATAAATTTATCGAATACGGGATGAGCCTACCTGCTCTTGATATCAAGGGACCACATTTCTACGCAAAAAAAGCCATCAATGTGGTTTTTTGACTCTATCCATTATCATTAGAACACCTCCACTTGTTCGTTGTTTTACTCACAGAATGTGGACCCCAATGTTTATCCTGCTCGTGGATTTGTAGAAGCAATGATTTTTGATTACGCTCGTTATACAATGCTAAGAAAAGGGTAGGTAACATAGTACAGCTTTGAGGTGAGGGTATGCCATTTTTGTTGGGACCGGTCTCAAGGTAGTTCGTTTCCTTTTCGAGGGATTCTTTTAAGTTACAAATTATAATTGATCTATCCACAAGGGTTGTTACTATGCCATGTTTTGTGTTGCTTCAATAATTTGATGTATAAGCGAGATATTGGCCTCTATAGGTTTCCTGTTAACTGAAGGTTGGATTGTGTTGCCATTTTTCTTTACATTGACATCTAGGAAAGGTGATTGAAAGATGATTGTAGGTGTGAAGCTATTGATGTGATTTAGGAATTCTTTGAGTTCATCATCAGTTCCAAATAATAAAGGTATCATCTACATACCTCAGCCACATTTTTTGGTGTCTTCTTTGCTTATTCTATTGCCACGGATTTAAACCATTCCGTGTAAATGTTGGCGATTCGCGAGAGAGATAAGCCCATCGGTAGTCCGTCAACTTGGATGAAGAATCTATCTTGTTGTGGAGGCAACACTCTAATAGTTCGATGATGGCATTAATAGGTAGCGGTGTTCTTTTCTGTCTAGTCAGTAGATGAAGGCAGTGGCGTAACTACCGGTATTCAATGTGTGCGGAGCACACGGGCCCGGGTGAAAAAGGGGCCCGGGAGCGGAGCCACAAAAACATAAAAATGCAAAACAAAATATTCTCATAAAAAAAAAAAATGCAATATCCGCAAAACTACTCTACTCAATACTTTTATAGATAGTAATTCTAATTCATCTTCCATCAGTTTTAGTGAAATTGTAACTGCCTGCATTATTTTTTTAGACCATCCCTATTTCGGTTGCATCAGCTGAACGGTCTTTTTCCAAGTTAAAGTTAATTAAAACTTATTTGAGAAATTGCATGACCGATAAAAAATTATCAGCTTTAGCAATTATTTCTATCGAAAATGAGGAAGTTCAAAAATTAGACATTTCTAACCTGATTTCAAACTTTGCGCATGCAAAAGCAGAAAAAAAAATTTTTTTTCGGCAATCGTCCACAAACCGACATCTTTCTGGCGTGATTTGACGCCATGCACAATAGTAATTTACGTTACAAGACCGGAAAGTAGTGTTTTTCAGGTCGAGACAAGCATTTCCAGGGCGAGCCATAGGCGAGTCCTGGAAGCTTGGAGAGACCTGGAAAACACTAATTTTCGGTTGCGTGACGTACAATATTTTTTTTAAGACCGACATTTCGATATATTTTATAATCTACGCGAAACAAGTTTGACATAAAGAACAAAATTAAAAATCAACGAACTGTCACTCGACAATACATCGAAATGTTGTTGTCATAATAACGAAATCAAGGTATCTTGTATTATCAAAGAGCGATTGGAAAAACAAAAAACAGGGTGACAGTGACATTAGAGACCGGAGAAGTGACATTAGAGTTCGGAAAAGATTTTTCCGGTCTCTAATGTCACTTTTTCGGTCTTGCGATCGGAAAAACGTTATTTTCTAGACAAAAAATTGTCCAGAAAGTGTAAATTTTCTGGTCGGTTTTAAAAAAAGTTCATTATTCCAGTATTGTTAACCGTTGCTACGCAATGAGACATATAATGATACGGGAATATATTATTCTCGGCCTAGGCCCTAGGCCCTAGTACTACTTTCAGACACAAACTACGTTTTCAAAAATACTTATTTTATGAAGTTATCCTATACAGGGTTAAAAACAAATAAACTTTGCATCACCTGCGACCAAATTTTAATAGCCCAATTTTGATTTTGTAGAAAAACACACAGTTACTATGGCTCTACTTTAAAGAAAATATATCTGAAATAAAGCTTTGTCAAAACTGAGAAGTTTTATGTAGGTTGCGTGGAGTCTAATTTTGCAAAAGTGGTGCAATTTGCAAAATATAGTTAAAAAATCAAAATTATCTTATGCAGCTAAAATTTTGCATGTGGGCTAGGAACTGTATTTAAAAAAAACTTTTTTCGATATTTTCAGAAATAACCCTACTTTTGAATTATTTTTTGTAAAAAATTAAAATTTGACAGCTAATGCTACTATTTTTTGCTTAATTTCATCTTGATCGAAGCAGAACTTGATGCGAAAGTCAAATTTTGAATAAAGCTATTAATAAAGAAAAAATCCCATATGATGCGGACTTTACTGGTGACACTGTATACATAAATTATAATTCTTTGTTTTTGATTATATGTACTTGCAGATATTTTTCTATGTTCAGGAATATAACTACTTAGCATAACAATAATTATTGCTTTTTTGTGTATCTACTCAAAATTCATAAATTAATATGGTTATCAATAATAATACTCCGTATCATAATGGGGGCCCGGCACAGTTTTCGCACACGGGCCCGTGGCTACGTTGTTACGCCACTGGGATGAAGGAAGGGGAATACCAGACCATTAATACCCCTTTTTTACATGTAAATCTCCATAAGAAAATATTACGGCTCAAATTGCAAAAGTATATCCATTTTACGTTCAAAGCTGTTCAAAAGCTGTGTTCAAAGCTGTTCCTTAGTCGTTTATAGCCGTTCTAGAACGACTATATTGAACAGCTTTGAACAGCTTTTGATAGTGAGTACAAACACCATTTTGGTTGACTCATCTATTATCAAATCAATAAAGAGCCTAGTTAAACCATTTCCTTATCGTTATATACAGAATGTCTCATAATTAAAGGGCAAATAGAGCAATAGGAGAGTAGACTTAAAAATATGTCATTTATGCTTTAAGAAAGCACGGTTAATTTTCAATAAATAACGTTTCTTTAAGAAAGGTGTTTATTTAAATGTTTCTTGTCATCTATCATTTAAACGCAATTATCTCACAAGCCAATTGAAATATCGAGATTCATAAAGTATGATGTAGGTAGTTAACGTATAAAGTCTCTCTTATAATTTGAGGTAAAGCGGACAAAAAAGTGAGAAGTAAAAAATATATGCGAGAATTTATCAAACTGATATTGTGTAGCTGGCGTTCTCTAGGGGGTATCTTAAAACTCATTATGGAATCCTCCTTTTTGCTTTCAAAAACATAACTACACCAAATTTAATTCATATCGCTTAACATCAAATAATTTTATAATAAAGTAAATATTTACTTGTATCTATTTAACCGTTTAAGAAATGAAGTTAAATGACATATTTTTAACTCCACTATTTCCTGTTGCTGTATAGCCCCTTAGTTACGGGATACCCAGTGTCACCAGTAAAGTCCGCATCATATGGGATTTTTTTTTATTAATAGCTTTATTCAAAATTTGACATTGGCATCAAGTTCTGCTTCGATCAAGATGAAAATTAAGCAAAAAATAGTAGTCACGGATTCGCATTATCTGTCAAATTTTAATTTTTTCCAAAAAATAAATCAAAAGTGGGGTTATTTCTGAAAATGTCGAAAAAAAGTTATTAGAAAAAGTTTTTTTTTAAGCAGTTTCTAGCCCACATGCAAAATTTCAGCTGCATAAGATAATTTTGATTTTTTACCTATATTTTGTAAATTTCACCAGTTTGGCAAAATAAGACTCAACGCAACCTATATAAAACTTCTTAGTTTTGACAATGCTTTATTTCAGATACATTTTCTTTAAAGTAGCGCCATATTAAATGTGTGTTTTTCTACAAAATCAAAATTGGGCTATTAAAATTTGGTCGCATGTGATGCAAAGTTTATTTGTTTTTGACCCTGTATCAGGTAACTTTATAAAATAAGTATTTTTGAAAACGTTGTTTGTGGCTGAAAGTAATACACCTTAATATTAAAACAAAAAAGAACACAGTGTCTTCAGTAAAGTGTTTTTTAAGTGGACAATAAATTTTAGTTTAACAACGTAAAGTTTATCTATTTTCAACGATTTAATTTAAAACCCCTATATTATAATTTATTATTAAGCTATGTCATAATAACGTTAACGTGTATTACTTTCAAACACAAACTACGTTTTCATAAATACTTATTTTATGGAGTTACATTATACAGGGTCAAAAACAAATAAACTTTGCATCACATGAGACCAAATTTTAATAGCCCAATTTTGATTTTGTAGAAAAAAACACATTTAATATTTATTACTTTAAAGAAAATGTATCTGAAATAGAGCATTGTCAAAACTAAGAAGTTTTATGTAGATTGCGTTGAGTCTTATTTTGCAAAGGTGGTGCAATTTACAAAATATAGGTAAAAAATTAAAATTATCTTATGCAGCTGACATTTTGCATGTGGGCTAGAAACTGCATTTAAAAAAACTTTTTCTAATAACTTTTTTCGATATTTTCAGAAATACTTTTGAATTATTTTTTGAAAAAATTAAAATTTGACAGATAATGCGAATCACGTGACTACTATTTTTTTGCTTAATTTTCATCTCGATCGAAGCAGAACTTGATGCCAAAGTCAAATTTTGAATAAATCTATTAATAAAAAAAAATCCCATATGATGCGGACTTTACTGGTGACACTGTATATATCCATATATAAAATTCCCACAAAAATAACAATACCAAAAGGGTTTGCAATATGGTTTTTTAATTAGACGTGCACCACAAAGCTTTCACCTCGCAAAAAATGTATTACCTTTTTCCTTGTATAATAAATCCAAAAATGCTTATTTTTGCAGTTTAAAAATAAATACTAAAAAAATAAATGTTGTCTTCTTGTCCTTTAGTTTTATAATGTTTTCACATAGGTACTTATTTTGGTATATTCTGCCACTATATTACTATAAATAATAAAATTAGTATGTACCCTATATCTTTACAAAATTTAACAAATACGAAGGCGAAGGCAAAATAACTTAGTCCGGTTCTGTTTCTGTGGCCAACCGCTTAACGTAAAATATACTAAACTTCAGCAGGGTGGCATTAATGACAGGTGATGCGGCGATAACTTACATTAATTTGACTTTAGTAATTTTTGGTAGGCTGTATCTCCAAGACTAGAGCTGTTACAAAAAAGAAAAGTATTTTTGAAATAGGCAGTTGTTACTTTTCGCACACAACGGAGAGTTCTTTTGTTGTTTGGCTTAATTATTTAATTCGCCTTTAACCACACTTTTATAAAGTGTAGTGACATGCCATGCTACGAAAACTCTCTGAAAGTGAATTATCGCCGAGTAGATATTAAATTTTGGAAGTTAGAGTTTGGTACCTATTTATGTAAATTCGTAATGCAGATTTATAGCGTCTATTAATTTAAATGTGGAATTTTGTTATTATTGTAAATACCTAGACTAGTTTATTGCGCCCTTATGGCAGTTTAGATATGATTTTTTGGCACGAACGGTTGTATTTAACGAGGTGTTTTTTTTAAGCAAGTCAATTTAAGATGTTAATTTTTGTATTTTATAGCTTATTTAAGTATTTATTGTTGTCGGGATTGTTTTAACGTTTATTTAAGCGCTTAGCGCACGAAATTTGGGTTTAAAACGATTTTTTCACTTTTTTATTAATCAAGATAATAACGAGAAACTAAAAGCAATCCTGTCCAAATTTAAAATAAAATATCCAAAACGTAGTTCGTCGTCAAGCAATTGCTCCACAAATGAATTCAAAATATTGTCTCTCTACCGCTGTGCTGTCACTGTGTCATGGAAAAAATAGGACTAACAATTCTTCTTCGAGAAACCGCTAACCAGACACCAATTTTTTGAGGGTGCAATGTGAACTCTACAAAAAAAAATGGGGATTTCTACTACTCCACATGGGTGTATTCTGAGAATTCACATAACCGGAGAGGTGGAACCAGGCTTCATCCGAAAAAAATGTCAGGTGTAATAAATCATTTCTTTCAATTAATTTTGAGTAAACCATTGGGAGTAATTCCTGCGTCTTTTAAAATCTGCGGTTGTATTTCTTGGAAAACTTGCACTTTATAAGAAAACAAATTCAGCTGCTTCTTAAGAATAGTCCTGCATGTTCCATAAGATCTTCCCACTTCTTGGGAAAGGCGTCTTCTACAATTTGTTGGCGTTGCAACCTTCACGAACGTTTGCAACAAGTTCTTCTGTTCTTACAGATGGTCTTCCTGCTCCTTTTTTGTGCGGTATAGAACCTGTTTCCCTAAATAGAGCCACGGTTCTTTTCAGGCAATGATAAAAATCCACAGCAATAAAAGCAACGTTAGGAAAATCTTCGTGAAAATCGTCCATGCACAAACCCGGATTGTATTGACACTCACCATTTACTCTAACCCCGTTTCGAAAATACGCTTTAACTATGAATGTTTTGTGCTGTTCCGTGAAGCCCATTGTGTAAATTGTTCAAGAAATTGGAAAAATTAGCGATGAATCAAATTGTAACGACTGTCAGGTAGTTACTGACCCGAACAAACCCGAACAAACCCAACAGATATTAAGCTCTTCGGCTAAGCATTACGTTTTTGTTCTTAGATGCAAGGCACTCTTTGATGCAAATAATTTTTGCTCGCACGGTACAAAAAAAATAGTTTACGGTAAATTGGTCGGATAATTTATATATGCACTCTAATCATTTTTATATCTTAATTTTCCTTCCACTTATATTTAAACTGTCGCTAATGCTCCTGAAAGTTTTTCTTACATATGTCGACTTTTTTCTTCGTCTCGCCTTTAAAAAAAAAGTTTCCCTTTAGAAAACTGACATTAGGCTTCCCCCGAATGGGCTAATTTACATTTCTTTTCTTACTTCCCGAGGGCGAATAAAAAAAACAATGGTAAAGTGAGTAGATCGTAGTTAACGCCTCTGTTTTGCATAATAGGCCTTCGCTCGAAAATTGAGTGTTTTTGTTTTCCTCGAGATGTATTTAAAATAAGGAAAAGGTCTTATTTTTTCTCATTTTTGTGTTTTAATGAGTACACATTTTGTGTTTGGCGATAAGGCGACTGAAGATTTAATTTATAAAAGGACTAAAATATGTACAGGGTGATCGCCTATAATGTTACCCCCTTTAACTTCTTTGTTTCGAAATTAAGAAAAAATTGTTAAATACAAAAGTTGTAGGATTTAATGTAAACTTCTTGCAAAATATATCTTCGTAGATACAGGGTGTTGCATAAAAGCGTGACAGATCAAAGTTATATTTTTTTAAATGGAATACCCTGTATATTGTTGAATTATTGGATTCTACGGACAATTCTAAACATAATTTATATATACCACTACATATTAAATTGAACCGTTTTCGACTTATTGATGTTTGAAAATTACTATATTATATTATTTAAGAAAATAAGGTCATTCAAGTCAAGATGTATCGTTTCCATGGATAATAATATTAACAATGGTAACAGTTTACGTGTTCATCATTTTGTGCTTGATTTTTTTTTAATAGTGGGCAAAATATTCAGTTCAGTATCGTCATCCTGTTTTATCCATGGAAACGATACATCTTGACTTGAATGACCTTATTTTCTTATATAATATATAGTAATTTTCAAACATCAATAAGTCGAAAACGGTTCAATTTAGATATATAGTGGTATTTATAAATTATGTTTAGAATTGTCTGTGGAATCCAATAATGCAACAATATACAGGATATTCCATTTAAAAAAATATAACTTTGATCTGTTACGCTTTTATGCAACACCCTGTATCTACGAGGATATATTTTGCAAGAAGTTTACATTAAATCCTACAACTTTTGTATTTAACAGTTGCGCGCTACAGTGAACGCTACAACCGAGAAACGATAGGTTGCAGAAACGCTATCATAGAGGAATGATAGGGCGATAGGACACTTTTCAGCTATCATTCCTTTGTGGTGTAACGCCAGCAGCTAAGGCCGTTAAATTAAATCGAAGCAAATACGTTTTGATAGCGAAGCACCCATGCACCGCGATGTTAAATATCTTCGTTTACTATCTTGGCTGAATTTTTCAGATATAGTTTCAATTTTTTTCTGTAGTTTATTTGCGACTGTATGATAGCCAAGCTTTAATACTTTCATTACTTACTATATTATGACACACCGCCTTTCATAAATAATTTACGTGATCTATATTCGATTTTTATTTATTATCCAAGATTACAAATCCATTGTGTTTTCCACAATGGCCAGCGTATTAGGAAAATGTCATTACTGACCCTTAGCTTCATGGTGAGTCATCGGGACTGAAAGTTACGGACTTTCGGAGAGGCAATCACGAATTTCAGGTAAACGTGACTTTCGTTTTCTCCCGATTCCTAACAAATTTCAAGGTTTAGAGAAGGCACTAATGCCTCTATCTACTACGCGTAGCTCCTTACAAATAAAGCAACGTTCATTTTGGGGACAAAACAGTAACATTTTGTGGATTTTGTTTCCAGTAAGCGACCTGTTTTCGCACAGTTTTGTTGTCAAAGATAAAATAAAATGTCTAAATCTAAATCCATACTATACCGGATGTTGCTCAAAAGACATTTACCCCTATAACTTTTTTATATTTATAGATGTTAAAATGAACTTTTGAGATTATGCATAAGAGATGAGTCTGCATTTATTGGCATAATTTTCAATTTGTTAGCACTTCCGGTTTGACCGGAAGTGACCTTGACTTTGGTATTTTAAATGGGACATCTTGTATATTTTTACTTATTTGGGTTCAGCATAACATTATGAGTGAAATGACACCTCACTTTTAATTTTTTGACGTGTTATAGCATTTTTCTGTTCATTTTTTATTTTCAATCTAAAGTGCTACAAATTAATTAAAACTGTGAATTTATAGTCCATTAGTATATGAAAATTAAAATTATGTCATAATAATTGACTTCCTAAGTTTCACAAGCGTGTAAAAAATTAAATTTTGTTTTTTTGACGTTTATTCCATTTTTCCAAATGGAACGATTGGTGGTTCACTAGAATATTTAAAACGATATTTTTTTTTAACAATTTGATACCACACACTCCTATATATCTTAAAATTGACACTGAAAAATTTGCCTTAAATCCCAATCGCAAATTTAAAAGCGTTATGCATTATTGCCGCCCTCTCTTTTCTAAAGAGATATAAAGGCGACTTTGCAAACCAATGGAATGGTTTTAAAAAGCAATATGGCTTTAATTTAAAGTTAAAGTAATGTCATTAGTTTATAAAACATACTATTACAATACATACAATCTTGCGGCTTCAGAAGAATTTTTCTGATCACTCCAAAAATTAGGAGCATATCAATTTGTTCATTTCTAGTAAAACTAACCATTTTATCTGATTTACAATGTAAGTTTAATAAACGAATGACATTACAATTTTAATTTTAAGCCATATTGGTTTTCAAAACCATTCCATTGTTTTTCAAAGCCGCCTTTATATTTCTTTAGAAAATACAGGACGGCAATAATGCCTAACGCTTTTAAATTTGCGATTGGGATTGAGATTTATTCAGTGTCAATTTTAACATAGCATATGAGTGTATGGAATCAAATTGTTGAAAAAAAAATGCTCGTTTTAAATATCCTAGTAAACTACCATCGTTCCATTTGGAAAAATGGGGTAAACGTCAAGAAAACAAAATTTCATTTTTTAAACGCTTGTGAAACTTAGAAAGTCAATTATTATGACATAATTTTAATTTTCATGTAGTATACTTGACGATAAATTAACAGATTTAATTAATTTGTAACACTCTAGATTGAAAATAAAAAATAAACATAAAAATGTTATAACACGTCAAAAAATTACAAGTGAGGTGTCATTTTACTCAGAATGTTATGCTGAATCCCAATAAGTAAAAATGTATAAGATGTCCCATTTAAAATATCAAAGTCAAGATCACTAACTAGTGCTAACAAATTGAAAATGATGCCAATAAATGTAGACTCATCTCTTATGCATAATCTCAAAATTTCATTTTAATAACTATAAATACAGAAAAGTTATAGGGGTGAACGTCTTTTGAGAAACGCCCGGTATATACATTGGGTAGTATGTATGGTACCCGTTCGCTTTGTTTCAATAGCGAATTTATTACAATCGAATTCCGCAAGCGAAGCCGTGGTTGTCCGCTATAGTGTCTAAAATCTAAATAAAAATAAAGTACGAATACAAAATACTCCAAATCCCGAAACTTCTTTGCCTCCATTGACGTCATTTAAGATTTTGCCAGATATCTGATGCAGGAATAAATGCAGGTCGACGCGAAAATCCCTAGGGGGTACGAGGGGGGGAACGAGGAAACGTAAAAGAACGGGGGGTCTATATGAACACGTGTAATCCCATTGTCGCATCGACTAATCGAAGTTATAGAAAGTGATAAGGAGGGGATCATGATAGAAATTCGCTAAGAGAGGAATTCTTTTGAAATGTCGGAGGCTGGGAGAATTTCTTGGGTTTTTGGAAGTTGGGTTAGTGAAAGTTTAGGCGTTTTATAGCATTCATTGAATTCCTGTGACTTTGCAGGCTTTGTGCTACAATGTAAAGAAATGTAAATAGTAGTAGTACTTAGTAGTAGTAGTAACAGTGGCGTAGCCAAAGTTGCTTCGTGGGGGGGATATAAAAACATCAAAGTTAGTGTATACTCTTCTGTAGACTGGTGAAAGGTAACCCAAAGTTACATCTCGCAGAAATCAAATGCAATATATTCTCTTAATACATGTATCTATTTACCACAACAACTGATCAACATGAAGATTATTATTGCTCACGCTATCAGAGGTTTTTATATCTCGAGAAGTCCCAGAATACTCTTCGTTTTTCTCTGCCTGTCGGCCTCCCTTTTTTTTTCGCTTAAAAAAGCCAGTCAATTTTACTACTGCATTGTAAAAACGTTTCTTTTCACGCAATATTTTAATTGATATTATAATTAAGCTTACTAGGCACTGCATAACCTGCGCATTAACAATTACTAAAAGCCTGATCAGACGATTCTAGTTACTACGACACGTAAGCCGTGTTGCCAATGTTGCCACTAAAACGCATTTGTAACAGGTCATGTAACATTACGCAATAATTTTTTTTGTGCATGGTTATGGGGGGGGATATATCCCCTATATCCCCCCCCCCCCGTGGCTACGCCACTGAGTAGTAACATGTTTTATTTAGCAAAAAGCTATAATTAAATATTTTTTAATACATTTTTTAACACATTTTTATAGATTTATTTTTAAATTTTAAAACGCAACCTTCTTTTAACAAAAACAGGGAGAAAATTTAAACATTTTGCAAATTATATCAAATATTGTTTTTAATTAAATGTAATTTTAAAGTTTTTTTAAATAGTTTTAATGATATTTGAGAATTTTCCAATCTATGAAAAATATACTTTTAATCGCTCTTCAAACCTGCTATTGTTTGGACGATACACACGAATTTGTCCGTTATAAGTCGACTGGAACGTCTTTTCATCAGTAAAAATTACCCTGTTCCAAAATTAGGGATTGCGGTATTATAATTTAAAGCAAAAATAATCCTTGATTGTCGCTGTTCTTGGGTAAGAAACATTTTTTTCGCAGCTGGGCGACATTTTAGTTCAGATTCCTTGACTCTCCTGCTGGCGGTAGGTTGAGAGGCATGAAATGCTGTATCAATAACAGCATCCCTTGCAGTTGCAAATGGATTATTTCTTAAAAATCCCAAAAAAGCAGCATCCTATTCAGTGTTGGAAAGTTTGGGATGACCTGAACCAATTTTCCTCTTTAGGGATTCTTCTTGTTCCCAGCGTTGCTTAGTTTTCAATATAGTTCTTTTATTTCTATTATACAACTGCGCTACAGCACGGATTGACCATCCTTCTTCGATTCTTGATACAATTTGAACCTTTTCCACTTCAGGCAACTGACGAGGCATTTTTATGTTCTTCTGTTAAAGTTTATCAAATGTTACCACCATGCAGTTTCAAAATTAATTACACCGACGCCAATGCTTTGAATTTTTGATAATCTTTTAGACAAGCCGGTTTTACGCAAATATGACAAAACTTAGGTCTCATTCTAATTCTTGTACGCTTTTTTTATTAATACAACTGTATAATAGTTTTTTGCTAAAAAAAAACGCATTTCAAAAAAATTAACTCGACGAGTCCGAGCGATTCTTGCCTAAGTGGGCGATATGTTAAATATAACGCTGTATGTATTTGTATATTAAAGGACAGGACCGTCCTGAGTTTAGAACTCGTGTCCTAGGCCCTTAGACAAGCGTCGTACCGCAATAAAGAATTTAAAACTTGGAGTTGCGTGTCCCTCTTCATTATTTTCATCTAAAGCATCACTTTCTCTCTTTCCATAGTGCAAAAGGAAACCTTTTAACTAAATTAAGACTTACCCAACGACCACCGTATCTTTTTCACCTTAATTACGGGTAACTTTCATTTTGTCAGCTTGAGAGCTTATTTTCTCCTTGCAGCCCTATTTAGGTTGCAACCGCAGGAATTTACTGAGTGGGGTAAAAATAACACGTATTTCAGATAAAAGGAAAGTCCTGTTTTTGTGCCGGTACATAGGGATTACTTTTAGGGCTTAAAAGATTTGGTGACAGTGCAATTAAGGGAGGGGTCATTTGCGTTTTTCTTTCGAATGGTCCATTAAGAGGGCGTTTCGTCGTATCACGACTCATCGGTGACTAATAAATGGTGCTACAAACTCGTAGGCTTTCGTGGGGATTTCGGAATCGGTAAAAATGATGAAAAAATTCCGGTTTTAGTCTTTTGAACTCGAAATGAAACCGCTCGATGCCATTTTTGTTGTTTTGTTTTAAGTTTTCTCTGTGGTTTATTTGTTGTTTTTTGTGGGTATTTAATATTTACGGATTTCTAGTTTTTGGGTAGAGCACTGGCAGTTGTAATGAAACTTGACATTAATCATAATAATATTTGCTTGCTACGGTTCATAAAGCATATACTTACCACTAAAAATCAGTACTGTATAGTGCTCAACAATTTAAATAGCTTCTAGTGTGATATTGTTCTTGTCGTTTAACGTTGCATATGATTATTTATTATGCAACATGGTTAACTGAGATGATAAAATTCGTTCATAGATTATAAAGTCCAATACTCATGATGGGTTGTGCGAAATAAGAATATTCTATTCAGGGGCGGATGGGCCCACCGGGACACCGGGAGATTTCCCGGTGCGCCGGTTCCACAGGCGCCGATAGGCGCCGCCGCCGTTTGCCAACTTTTTTCTTTTCTTTTTTAACAATTTGAATTTTTATGTTATCTTCATGTTAAATATTTTTTATTTAATTTTTATATTAATAATAAATATTGAGCCTAATGAATAAAAATTAAGCAATTACTTGAAGCAATTACTTTTTAGTAAAAGCAATTGCTCGACTAGCCAATGCTATAAGTAAAATTGATTGCTAGATCTGGATATAAATAAAATTTTGAAGCAATTGCTGTTTTTCTTACACCTCTGTAGCAAATGCTTATTCAACACAAGTTCAGACGTGGCTTATCCACTTGTTCAGATTATAGATTTCATGTTCAGTTTCGTGCCTAATTTGCAAAAGAGTTGACGTAAATACAACAACGTTGGTCTATTTATTTTGAATACAATAGTAATCTGTTACGTGTTTGTGGAAAATAGGAAACTTATATTTGTAATATGGCAGATTTCAGTGAAAATGAGGAAAGTGATAGTAGCGATGAAGAAATTATAAACACAAGCAATGGATATTTGTTCACAAATTGAAGGAACATAAATAAATCTCTCTGACCCCAACCGTTTAGCTTCCACAACAGATTCAGCACTTGTAGGAAATTTAATAAAAATATTGGCCTTCTCCAAAACTGCATCCGTTACAGAAGTGTATGTCTTACAGACAGTCGTTTGGTGAACACCGAGTTCTTCACCTACAGAATTTTGAAAGCCCGGATCCGACAATTTCCGCAGAAAGACTTTAATCTTATTTAAAGGTGACAGTGCACCCCCTCGCCTTTTACCAGTATCAGTCAAAAAATAATTTGCCAACCACTCAACATTTTCGCAGTCAAATCGATATAACTTTCTGAAATCATCATATCTGCAACTTTTACGTAGACTGTAGATTTTTCTTTTACGGACGTTCATATATTCAGCCATAATTGAAGACACAAATTAAGAGCAACGCATGTGTATGCCTCGGAGAACTAAAGTTGACTGCTACCAAGCGAATGATGCAGGGGTCGACCTACCTTAAAAAGTTGGAAGCTAAACTAGAAAAAACAATTTATTCATCACATTTTAAACAAACGATAACAATTGGTTCTATTTTTTAAGAAAAAGCATTGACTAGAAGCAATTCCTGCACTTTTAAGCAATTGCTGTACGCAGAGCGATTACTTTAGTTTTTATTCATTGGCTTTCAAGAAATTACTTCGATTTTATAAGAAAAAGCGATCGCTACATATTTATTCATTAGGCTCATTTTTTTCACCTAAATGTGTTTTAAATGTAAAAAATGAAGTTTGTTTTTTTATTTATGAGTTATTCTAAAAAAAAATGTCGTAAGTGGATGAAAAAATACAAATTTATTTCTTTATTGGATCGATACGACGCGGCGCCGTTTCAATTGAGTTCCCGCGCCGGTCCGAGGTGTCCCATCCGCCCCTGATTCTATTGCTTTATCTCACTTGCAAAGTTTAAAAAAACTTATATACAAAGTAAAAATAAATTAATTGAAACAGGTATTGGTACTATAAAATTCAAATTCAGACAGGACAGCTGGAAGACTCCGAACAACGATGTGATCTGCGCAGCAAATACGTTAAAACTAATACTAGTGTTGGGATAACTCGAGTGAAAAATAACCTGTAATCCGGTTTTTTCAAAAACCTGAATAAACCAGTTTTTTTTAAATAACCGGTTATTTATCAATAATCGGTTTTTCACTTGAATTATAACCAATTATGCATCCGGTTATTGAAAAAAACGGTTTTTAAGTTTTTAATAATACCGGAATTGGCGACCTTTTTTTTATAAGTCACAATATTTCTCGGCAGCATTGTTCTTCCACCAGAATCTTCCCGGAAAGTAATTTTTACGTTGTAGATGAACCTGGCTTTCATTTCCGGTTTTCAGAATCACTTGAAATCTCGGTAGTCGGTTATTAAAATAAGTCGGTTATTCCCATCACTAACTAATACTACGGCGCGCTGCGATTGCCGATCGCTACAAACCCCCACCAACGTCTTGTAGGTTATAGGGTCTAACGGATACAATTTATTTCTTAACAAAATTGCTGTATTAAAAGTAGTTCATTATTCAACAAGACTGTGCTGCTAATGGAATTGATTACTACCTATCAATAAAAGCATTTTTCTAGCAAATGAGAACTTTGCTGCAAAAAGGGTGCAGCTCCATTTTTGGGTCATTTTGAGTTTAAATATACGGTATATGCAAAAAAAATTGGCGGATCGATTGGTACAAAATCGATGCAGCTCCGATAAAAAATGAAGAAATTACACGCATTTATGTATCTGCGTTTGGTGCAAGAAAGCTGCAGCTTCGTCCTGTCTATTTTTTTTTAGTTTTAGTGTTTTTTTGTAGTTTATGATCCATACTCTTTTGATTTTTCGATACCTACTTAATAAAAAAGTTTTCACTGGCAACTTTGTTTTTTTTTGACAAAGAATGTGGTAAATACATATTTTTTTATGCGTTCGGTGGAAGAAGGATGCAGCTCCAAATTTTTTGCTAATTTTTTTCTCAGTTCTCAAAGAGTTTTGAAATTCAAAATAGTCTGAAATATTGAATAAACCTCTCTATTATCGATTGGCGTTTACTTTTTCAGTTTAAAATACAAACATTTTTTTCTAAACAGTTTTCTTCAATTTCCCAACAAGTACCAAAAATGGAGCTGCATTCATCTTGCAGCAAGGTCCTCAAATCTGGAATTGATATAATATTAAAGCGGGTTTGATACACTAGCAATTTATTTAATATGAGTTAATAAAAAATAACCTATCAATACAAAGTATGTCTTAGCAAACCTGTTGTATTAGATCATTTTTCTTAGTGCAATCATTGTAACTTAATACGAAAATTTCTTTCTGTGCTTATTCGTTTATCCATTCTTTTTTATCAATATATTTCAAAGCTCCGACATCCTGTCCCAGATGTTTACATATTTTTCACCACTCTCCATAAAAAACAAATTTCGTAAATCCTAAAAGCACAATTTGTTTTGACCAAAACTATAAAAGTGCCTTTTCGACGGCGCATTTCGGGCATGTATCCCGCATATTGGCATATCCCCGTATCTTTTTGGCATTTTCCACTTTCCCGCCGCTTCATATATAAATAAATAACGACTTTCGGGACTCTCAGGGATACAACTTCAGGTTTTTGTCCATCGTGCATCAAAGAGAGCTATTTTTCTAAATAAAAATGAAAGGTGGTAAAAAGAGAACCCAAATCCAGGGCCGTCTCTAGCCACGAGGATCAAGCAAAGATAGAGCACGCATCTCATTCAGAAACGTACTTTTGGGCCGAGCCTACATCTCACAGTTTATAGAGAACATTCATGACATGAACAATCCCAAACACTTTCACACTGACATTCCACCGCCTCAGTGACCACAAGTTCCAGAAATGACACGGAGGAACATCATTCAATACAAGTTTTCTTTTGAATATATACAGGGTGGTCCTTAAGTACATCAAGAAAATCTAGGATATGATTCCTGGCATCAATTTAAGTTGAAAAGTTTATATGGACTTGTGCCCTAAAATGCTTACCCTCTAAGATACAGGATGTTAAAATATTTTTAAAAAATAATTGTTTTTTTTTAAATTTCGAAACTCCTTGAAGATACGGTATTGAAAATTGATGTCGATTGATTTCGTATTAAACTGCACTTTTTGGTTAAAAAAGGGTTTGCCTACTTCCACCAGTGGCGTGCATGAAGATATATCAATATGTTTTTTGTAAAAATATATATACCTGTATTTTTAACATTATGAAAAATTGTTATTAAAAAAAGTTGATCAGAACTAAAAACCACGTCTAAATGTGCAATTATACGCATTTATGTTGAAAAATTATTTTATTAATTTATTTTTAATTATTTCAATTTTGTAATTATTTAATTAATTTAATGCGTGTTATTGCATATTTAGACGTGGTTTTTAGTTCTGATCAACTTTTTTTAATAACAATTTTTGATAATGTCAAAAATAAAGGTACTTTACTCTTGGGAAAATTCACAGTCTTATGGGAAAAACTCACATTTTTTGACAAACCTCGTATATGACTGAAAAATTTCGATATTTGATGGTTGCATTTTAGGTTTTAGACCATGCAGAGCTTTTTATGAAGAATAACTTTTTTTCGTAAAATGAATAATAAAAAAGTTTTCCATATGGTGCAAAACTTACGGAGACATATACTGTATGGGTTACCACAAAAAGAAATCCTTTAATCCCAAAAATATTTCGTTTGGACACACACGAGGTCGTTTTTTTGACAACATATTTTTGCGCCTATTCGATATTTTTTTCCGGTAACAAAATACCGTTTGACCATTAAAATATGTACCTATGTAATAAAATATTTTTTTTTTTATTGATACCCTATTTCGCTTATTTAAAGTACGCCTCGGCGTGTTTAAATCCCACTTTTAAAAACGCGAGTATTTTAAAGTTACCATAGCAACAGCAACATCAAAAACCCGTGAAACGTGAAGTCTAAATATGTCAACTTTTTAATTATTGATTTGACAGAATTACCTTTTAGCGTCAAATAAAATATTTTTTTAAGCAACACACAATCAATGTCAACGGTGACAACAATGAATCTTATGTGGCAGATTGGAAGTTATTTTTGGTTCTCCTCATTTTCATGACAACGATAGGTATATCACATCACGAATTCGACCATTTCACTTATTTACTAAGTTACTATTTCCATTTTTGTAATAAATACCAATAAGTGTACCAATAAAAAAAATAATGTAAAGTATTCGTGGATAACTGGTCTTTAAAACACTTGCTCTATTTCAAGCACTCCGGCTGCGCCGTCGTGCTTGCAAAATCGCGCGTGTTTTAAACACCTTAATATCCACTTATACTTTAATATACTATTAATACAGTGTTACGAGTAAAGTCCGCATCATATGGGATTTTTTTTATTAATAGCTTTATTTAGAATTTGACTTTGGCATCAAGTTCTGCTTCGATCGAGATGAAAATTAAGCAAAAAAATAGTAGTCACGTGATTCGCATTATCTGTCAAATTTTAATTTTTTCCAAAAAATAATTCAAAAGTGTGGTTATTTCTGAAAATATCGAAAAAAGTTATTAGAAAAAGTTGTTTTAAATGCAGTTGCTAGCCCACATGCAAAATTTCAGCTGCATAAGATAATTTTGATTTTTTACCTATATTTTGTAAATTGCACCACTTTTGCAAAATAAGACTCAACGCAACCTACATAAAACTTCTTAGTTTTCATAATGCTTTATTTCAGATAAATTTTCTTTAAAGTAGCGCCATATTAAATGTGTGTTTTTCTACAAAATCAAAATTGGGCTATTAAAATTTGGTCGCATGTGATGCAAAGTGTATTTGTTTTTGACTCTGTATAAGGTAACTTTATAAAATAGGTATTTTTAAAAGCGTAGTTTGTCTCTGAAAGTAAAAAAATAAAAAATAAAGTAAAGGGGTTTTAAATTAAATCGTTGAAAATAGATAAACTTTACGTTAAGTTAAACTAAAATTTATTTTCCACTTAATGAACACTTTACTGATAACACTGTGTTCTTTTTTGTCCTAATATTACGGTGTATTACTTTCAGACACAAACTACTTTTTCAAAAATACTCATTTTATGAAGTTACCTTGTACAGGGTCCAAAACAAATAAACATTTTTAACAATTTACAAAACTCCACTCTGTATGTTAGTTAACGAGATTACATTTAACTACATGTGCTTTCAAACATAATATTACCATGCTTTTACTATTAGGTATAGTATCAACCACCTACGGTACCAGTAATTTCACTTGAAGCTTCAAGGCGAAATATGACCATTACAGGAAATATTTTACAGTGAATAGTAGCAACACATTGAAAAAAAATATTATATCTGCAGAGAATCTATACAAATTCACAAGCGTGCATAAATTGACACAATATCCATTCTTTCCATAAATCTTAGCCCCTGATTTACCATCCAAAGTTCCACCCCCGGATATCCGCCAAGCATTAGATTAATTAACGGGGGGCGATAAAAAATGGCCCTTTGAAACGCGAAAAGCAGTGACATATTCCCTTTAAAACCGAACTCGGCTTAGATAGAGGGCGTACCGAGTACACGTATTATAATAATGGAATTGTTTAAACTATAAATCTTTTAACAAAATCTTAACATTATCTACCGTGCGAGCAAAAATTATTTGCATCAAAGAGGTCCTAAGGACGTAATGCTTAGCCGTAGAGCTTAATACCTGTTGGGTGTCAGTAACTACCTGAATTAACAATCAATCAGTTATTCCGTCATATTTGACAGTCGTTACAAGTAATTTGATTCATCGCTAATTTTTCCAATTTCTTGAACAATTCACACAATGGGCTTTACGGAACAGCACAAAACATTTATGGTTGAAGCGTATTTTCGAAACGGGGTTAGAGTAAATGGTGAGTGGCAATACAATCCGGGTTTGTGCATGGACGATTTTCACGAACATTTTCCTAACGTTGCTTTTATTGCTAGGAATTTTTATCATTGCCTGAAAAAAACCGTGGCTGTGTTTAGGGAAACAGGTTATATACAACACAAAAAAGACGTGGGAAGACCATCTGTAAGAACAGAAGAACTTGTTGCAAACGTTCGTAAAATAATACAAAATACGCCAACAAATTGTATAAGACGCATGTCCCAAGAAGTGGGAAGATCTTATGGAACATGCAGGACTATTCTTAAGGAGCAGCTAAATTTATTTCCTTATAAAGTGCAAGAATTCCAAGAAATACAAGCCGCAGATTTTGAAAGACGCAGGAATTACTTTCAATGGTTTACCCAAAATTTATTGGAAATAAATGATCTATTAGACCTGGCATTTTTTTCGGATGAAGCCTGGTTCCACCTCTCTGTTAACGTTGAATTCTCAACGTCATTCAATCTATTGCCAACCTATAACCTATTTCGCGTTGATTTTTTGAGTTTATTATTTTAAAAACTAACATTTAAAGAAAATCAATATTGGCGGTACATTATTTAGGTAGTACCTGATATATTACAAAAATATCAATTTATTTAATTGCTAATTTTGGGAGAATTGTATAGTGAAAGAACAATGAGTGACAATGACATAATAATGTTAAAAAAAATCTTACCCGATATTTTTCGCTATACAATTCTCCTAAAATAAGTTATGAAATTCCTTGATATTTATTAAATATGTCAATTATTACCTATAGAATATTAAGTCGATACTGATTTTCTTTAAATTTTGTATAAAAGCTAGAAAACATAAATAAATCTACGCGAAATAGGTTATAGGTTGGCAAGCATGTTGATACTCCCACCTTAAGTAAATTCTCAGAATACACGCATTTATAGTAGTGAAAATCCCCATTTTTTTGTCCACATTGCACCCTCAAAAAATTGGTGTCTGGTTAGCTGTTTCCCGAAAAAGAATTGTTGGTTCTATTATTTTCCATGACACAGTTACAGCACAGCGATATAGAGACAATATTTTGAATCCATTTGTGGAGCAATTACTTGACGACGAACTACGTTGTGGATATTTTCAACAGGACGGTGCAACCGCCCATACAGCCGCCGAAACTATTAACTACTTACGCAATTTTTTCGACGACAGATTGATCAGTTGTCGATTAGACATTGAATCCCCACCTAGATCACCTTGTTTAACGGTTATGGATTACTTCGTTTTTCCTCATTTAAAGAACACTATTTTTAAAACACCAGTTGCAAATTTAGAACAATTATTACAAGAAAGGATAATCCAAGAATGTGGTAACATTTCTCCAGAGATGCTGGTCAACACTTTCGAAAATATGAAGAGACATGTAAATTTATGCTTGGAGCATGGCGGTGGCCAATTTCAGCAATTTATGTAATTATTTTTCTTTTTTTTTTGTATATTCTTACTTTGTTAATTTTGTAAACAACAAAAATAAACTTGTATTTGTCTACTTATTTTATTACTCATTAGTTTGGCCTATCATGTCATAATATGAATTTGACAAAATTTTAACCTAAATTTGGTTAGGTATATCGTCCCCATATCATTGTGATCTAAACCAAGCCCCACGTTTTTTAATCCAAGCCCTCTTTGATGCAAATAATATTTGCTCGCACGGTATATTCTTGTGTTCAGGTTCACAACCACATTCACAACACTCTTACTACAAAACAACGTTCCCTACATTAAAAATGAATTTTAAAAACTGCTGCTTCTTTAACAATTTTCGTATTTCGTAAACAAAAATATAGGATGCCGTTATGTCGTTCTAATTTTCCTTCGGACTTAAAAATGACAAATTTCGCTCCAGCTTCAATACGCGCCACTTCTCATTTTTCATGGCCGACGGAAAATGATTCATTTTTGTTTTTACAGCGTCTATGACAAAACGACATTCTTAAGATTATTTTTTACGTCGAAAATTAACGCTCTTAAGAAAGCATAAATATTAATAATTTGTGTAATATACAACAGCTGGGCTCTTTAGGTATAAAAATAGCAGGGAGTTATATGCGGACGATGTGACTGTTTATTTTGCCCGGTAGTGATAATGACGTTTTGAGTACAGTGTAAAATTTACAGTAGTGTTGTCCATGATAGGTAAAGGTATTTCTTTATTTGCATAGTTTTTCTATGCATGCAACATTTCTAATGTCAAAATGTCATAACTGTCATATTTCATTTTTTTATCCTCACTTACCACCGCTACACTGAGAAAAATTATCTAATACAACAGGTTTGCTAAGACATAGTTTTTATTGATAGCTTATTTTTTATTACCCCATATTAAATAAATTTCTAGTGTATCAAACCATTTTTGGTGTTATATCAATTCCAGATTTGCTAGAACAGTGTTTTTATTGGTAGCAATCAGTTTCATTGACATCACAGTCTTGTTGAATAATAAAAAACTTTGAATGTCAGATAATGCAATAGAAGATTCTTATTTCGCACAACCCATGACATTTTTCTTTTAATAATATTTTTAGTTAAAAATTATAAGAAGTGGATGTAGGA
This sequence comes from Polydrusus pterygomalis, assembly GCA_963969555.1. NCBI lineage: Eukaryota > Metazoa > Arthropoda > Insecta > Coleoptera > Curculionidae > Polydrusus > Polydrusus pterygomalis. The sequence goes on from OZ018383.1 coordinate 19,715,550, forward strand.
TGTGGTTGTAAATAAAATAGTATACAAACCTCGGTGAAAAGTTTCATTACTGTCTCCGAGATATAGTTTACCTCGACGCTTCGCGTCTCGGTAAACTATTTAATCTCTCGACAGTAATGAAACACTTTCCACCTCGGTACGTAATATACTATTTCCTTTCATTTTTGTTATATTCTCTTCCTTTTCCAATGAGTTTCATCCTACTATTATTTTTTTTTCACTTTTTACCAATTTCAAAGGCTTGAGCCCTGCTATACATTTTAATTACGAATTTAAAATTTGTGTGAAAATGAATTAACAATAATCATCTTCAAAAAGCCATTTAAAAACAAATTAAAAAATTTTAAAATCGCAAAAACATCAAAAAATAACTCATTACCGAATCAAAACACCAGGACGTCATCTTCGTAGCGCGTGCGTCCCCTTCACGTAGCCTAGAGCGAAGCTTCTGTATTTTCAGTCGCGTTTCAGGAAACGCACCGCCGTTTCAGTGGGGCGCCGAGCGCGATTTCAGAGAGCGCCGCGACGCCGCCTTATGGAAGCGTCGGGAGAATCGAGATATGTCGCGTGTGGCACGAGGGACCCGCGGTTTCGTGGACACCTGGTGAAATGATACTTATAGGTAACGGTGTCATGTGTGTGAAACGACAGGGTTTTTAGCGATGGTATATTATTGGTATAAAGTGCATTTAAACATATTTTGTGTGAGACATGTGGGATATCTTTGGGAATGGTGAATATTGTGGAATACTTGGAGATCGGTGTCATGATGTTATTCTTCTAGAGCGTGTAACTTGCGTTAATATAAAAAAATATGGCTAAAACCGATGAATGTCACTTGTGTAAGAATGGATATCGCCTATACATTACCTTGCTGCATAAATAAATTCTACGCGGTTTCTATTTTTTGTTTGTTTTGGACCGGCAATTTTTTTTGCGGGTTAAAAAAGAGAAGTTTTATTATGCAAGGATATGCATTTAGTAGCCACACGGATTAGGTATGGTGGTGAGAAATATTATTAAATAACAGAATTTTTATGTCCCGAGAAATTAATGGGCATGCAATTTTTAAGTCTGTGCTAGTTTTAAAGATACAAAAAGTATTAAATAGTGAATGGCAAAAAGTTCGCAACAACTTTATTCGAAATTTGACTTTGGCATCAAGTTCTGCTTCGATCGAGATGAAAATTAAGCAAAAAATAGTAGTCACGTGATTCGCATTATCTGTCAAATTTTAATTTTTTCCAAAAAATAATTCAAAAGTGGGGTTATTTCTGAAAATATCGAAAAAAAGTTATTAGAAAAAGCGTTTTTAAATGCAGTTTCTAGCCAACATGCCAAATTATAGCTGAATAAGATAATTTTGATTTTTTTACCCATATCTTGTAAATTGCACCACTTTTGCAAAATAGGACTCAACGCAACCTACATAAAACTTCTTAGTTTTGACAATGCTTTATTTCAGATACATTTTCTTTAAAGTAGCGCCATATTAAATGTGTGTTTTTCTACAAAATCAAAATTGGGCTATTAAAATTTGGTCGCATGCGATGCAAAGTTTATTTGTTTTTATAAGGTAACTTCATAAACTGAGTATTTTTGAAAACTAAGTTTGTGTCTGAAAGTAATACCCCTTAATATTAAGACAAAAGAGAACACAGTGTAATCAGTAAAGTGTTCATTAAGTGAAAAATAAATTTTAGTGGTGGGTAAAAAATCAAAATTATCTTATGCAGCTGAAATTTCGCATGTAGACTAGAAACTGCATTTAAAAAAACTTTTTCCAATAACTTTTTTCGATATTATCAGAATTAACCCCACTTTTGAATTACTTTTTGGAAAAAATTAAAATTTGACAGATACTTAATGCGAAATGCGTGACAACTATTTTTTTGCTTAATTTTCATTTCGATCGAAGCAGAACTTGATGCCAAAGTCAAAATTCGAATAAAGCTATTAATAGAAAAAAATCCCATATGATGAGGACCTTACTGGTCACTCTGTAGTTATATTTTCACAAAAAGATTACACCAAAATCAGCTGGGCAAAACTGCCCCGTTCGAAAATAAATAAATATGAAAAATGCTGCGTCACTCGTAGTAAAATGTGAGTAAAATGGAGTAAAACGCCCGTACAACGTTGCCACGTTGATCTCCCTAAAACATTATATATATAATGATATTTTTACTTAATAGGTACACATGACAAATGATTCTAATATAATTAATTATCCTTCGTTTTCAAACACATGCTGTACCTATATCTAGAGCAATCAGCAGCAATTTGTCATAATTGATTTCTGTTAAAACGATTTCTGATCGGGACCAAATGTAAACAATGGCGTCTCCTTATACAGGGTTAGTTGAAATAAACGGAACGGCTAATTTTCTTCAAAACTACCAAGGTTAAATCAATGAATTTTGGTGCAGGTGGATAACTTAAAAAATTTAATTGAAAATTGACAATTGCGACGTTGCCAAATTTTTAGTTTTTTCTGTAACTCAAGGAATGTTTTTTTTTCAAATGTAACACTACTCTATTTTTTATTGAATTCGATTTCTCCCATTAAAATTACCATTTCCTGATAGTATCAAATTTTTATCTCAAATAGTTCTATTAATTAGTTAAAACTAAAAAAATCCAATTATTTCCATTTAGAAACTTTTCAAATAATGTGAAAAGGAAGGTTGGTAGACATAACGTACCTAATAGTATCGATAACGATAATAACAACAAACAACTACTAACAATAACATAGCTAGTAAAAATTACTTACATATTATAGTAGGGTAGAGCGGGGCTAGTTGAGCCAGTTTCTGGTAATAACCTGATTTTTCCGCACTTGCTTAACATTTAGTACAAATATATTTATAAAATATTTCTTTGGTTATTTGCTGACCTAATATATTAATAAATTATCAAAAATACTTTAGTTTCAGGGCAAGAATACACTTACTATAGTAGGGTTCTACTGGCTCAACTATCCCCACACTCGGAACAAGTTGTGCCAATATATGGGGTAAGTTGTGCCAGTAGACTTACCATACGATATTAAAATAACATAAAAACAAAATCATATTCTTTATTAAGTAAATAAGAACGATTAACTATTACTCACTTTCACAATATATACAAACATAATAAAAACTACCATTCGGAGTGCATTTTGAATAAGCCCAGTTTTTCCAATAAGAACATTGTACCCACTCTTCACCCGGAATGATATCTGAGAATTTATCTAAACACACGATACAGAAATATTCATCTTCTTCTGATTCTGAATCAGAAGTCACTACACGTAGATGTAGATGGCATATCAAATTCATGGATGCGTCTGACCCCGTAAAGTTTGGCTCAACTAACCCCACCACGGATTTCAGATGTTCTTATTTAATATCAAAAATGTCGTATAAAGTTCTCAAACTAGGAATCCACGAGAGCAATTGTGTAATAATTAATAATTAGCTTACGTTTTGTCTGTATTCCCCAAAATGTCGATCGACGACCACAAATGCATTGAAAAACAATATTTTACTTTTGGCGCAAAATACCAAATAGAACTACCGCCCTCTCGCAGCGAATGCTAAATACCGACTAAATTTTTAATGTACGGCTCCCAAGACGTACTGCATCCTGCGCAATGCTCGTTTTAATCTTACACTGCTCCACTCATGTAGTAGGCCCTGTGGCTCAAATAGCCCCGCGGCTCAACTAACCCCGCTCTACCCTACACTAAATTAATTTCATTACGAAACCGCCCACCCGACAGATCCCAGCCTTTAACCAACCATCCGTAATGTATGATTTAAAGATACAAAACTATTTAAACAAATTAAACTTTTTGCCGACGACACAACACTTATTTATTATGCTAAAAATATTAGGGACATCCAATTAAATATCAAAAAAGATTTAAAAATTATATTTAACTGGTTGCAATCTTATAAATTAACTTTAAATTTTAATAAATCATCATTTATGTACGTTGACAAACAAAGACTAGATGGAGAAGCAACCAATAATATTTAATGGGAAAAATATTAATTACAAAGATAACATAAAATTTTTGGGATTATATATTGATCAAAATTTAAGCTGGAGAAAACACGTATAACATATTCGAACTTACATTTCTCCGTTAATTGGGATATTCTTTAAAATTCGTCATTGTATATCTTTAAATTATTTAAAAAATATTTATCATGCATTAGTACATTCAAAAATTCAGTATCTAATTTCTATTTGGGGTTCAGCAAATTCAATAGTACTAAAACCTTTAAAAAAATTACAAAATAAAATTATTAAATGTATGCATAGATTTCCGCACTTGGAACCAACAACAAATTTATATAAACCGAATAAATAACTAAATATAAATAATTTATATAATTTAAAAATTTGCATAATTTTATTCATTCTTTACTTTTACAAAAAATTTCTAACATAACGTTAACAAAAGTTCATGATATTCATGGACATGATACTAGACAAACTAATTTTTTACAAACTATTAAAATATACAGTAACTTTGGAAAACGGTCATTGTTACATAATGGATTAATATTATAATATTTTACCCGAAAATATTAAAACATTAAAAAAACTAACATTATTTAAATTTTATTTAAAAAAATATCTACTAGTATAAATTTCTTTCTTAACGTGTTACACCCGAATGCACCGTAAGCAAATTTTGCGGATTAGTTAGGTAATCCAGGATTAGGTTAAATGTTTACATGCGCCGCAAGAAAAATGTAGTTTAAGCTTCAGCTTATCTAATCGGTCAACGAAGCGTGGATTGCCCTGGATTAGCGATCGACATCTAACTTCAAAGTCAAATTTTGGCACAATTTTTTTGTAAGTGTTGGATTTTTTTGCAATTTTTTTTATTATTTCGGGATAAAATGGAGTTTATAGAGGATGAAATATTCATTGATGATGACCTAGATATCCTCGACATCATCAACAAATTTTGCGATTCCGTCGTTGTCAGATTTCTAATCCGGATTAGATAATCTAATGACGACGCATAGCTACGGATAACAGATTACAAAAACTGGATCGGGGAACTGGGATTACAAACCACAAACGCTGCATTCGGGTGTTAAATCATACGTTTATAATACAAAACGAATAAATTTTTATTTAACTGTCTTTTTTTTATACAGTGTGTGTATAAAGTCTGGAAACGGCTTAATAACATCACAATTTACTGGCCGATTTAAACCAAATTTGGTACAGTTGTGTAACACCGAATGACGATATTGGCGTTGTTGCCAGCTTTTTAGTTTGTCTGGAATTCGAACGAATTTTATATTTTTAAATATAACACCCAGTATATTTTTACATTTTTAAATTCCACATAAAATTATAATTATTTTTTATTAAATGCATTATTAGTCTATACTTCATAGTTTCCGAGATATTGACTCTCGAAAAGTGACATTTTTGAACTTTGACAGCTTATAACTTTCTAACAGTACGTCTTAGAGCAAAACGGCTTACATGTCCCTATCTTCAATTTTTATTATCTTCCCAAAAAATCAACTTCCAGTTAAACCGGAACAACTATATTTCCTGCTTTCGAGTTACATCCGGTTTAACCGGAAGTTGATTTTTTGGGAAGATAATAAAAATTGAAGATAGGGACATGTAAGCCGTTTTGCTGTAAGACGTACTGTTAGAAAGTTCTAAGCTGTCAAAGTTCAAAAATGTCACTTTTCGAGAGTCAATATCTGGGAAACTATGAAGTATAGACTAATAATGCATTTAATAAAAAATAATTATAATTTTATGTGGAATTTAAAAATGTAAAAATATACTGGGTGTTATATTTAAAAATATAAAATTCGTTCGAATTCCAGACAAACTAAAAAGCTGGCAACAACGCCAATATCGTCATTCGGTGTGATAGATCCTCCTACACAACTGTACCAAATTTGGTTTAAATCGGCCAGTAAATTGTGATGTTATTAAGCCGTTTCCAGACTTTATACACACACTGTATATTATATACCCATTAAGTAAGTTAGAGTAAAAATTGTTAGTTATTTTTATATACTTATCCCTGTAATAAACTTGTAAAGTTGGTTGGGAGTAAAGTAAAATAAAAAAAAAAACAGGAATAATAAAAAAAACTTAGACTGAAGCAAAACTCCCCCAATTCTCTACGACTGTTTTGTTTCGTATCAATTTTCTCTCGCAATTTAGAGAAATTGAAATTTCGTACTTTAAAAAATCATTAGGACATTAAGACATTAAGAAATACCCTTTTATGCTAATGGAAAATAGTTTCACGACTAAGAAATTAAGCGAAGCAAACCGAAACGTCTCGAGTTGACTGACGAAAATAAAATTACTAATGAGTTGCGACAAAGTCGGGAGAATTTAAACAGTAACATAATAGAAGTTCTATTTTTAGTGGTCCGGAGCTAAATTAAAAAAACAGAACGCGTATCTAAAAGACTTCATCAGAAAAAAAGTTTTGTCGTTCTTCGGTATAGGCATCAATATTCCCTTTTAGTTTGAGGTATCTTATCATCTGCGAAATGGAAGATACTTTTTTTAAACTGTCGAATAAAAATATTGTTAAAAGTTATAGACCATGGCTGAAGCCTTTGAAAATGGTAAAAAGTGAAAAAAAATAATAGTAGGATGAAACCCATTGGAAACGGAAGAGCATATAACAAAAATGAAAGAAAAAATAATTTACGGGCGATCCGAGGTCGGGAAGTGGAAAGGGGTGAGTTTTTAAGGGTAGAAAACGATTTATCTCGATTTCCGGCAAAACTACAAGTCCTATGGAAAAACATTAAATAGCAAAGTTGTAGGTAATAAAAAGATCTACAACTTTTGTATTCATACTTTTTTCACGTAACCTCAAAATTTATGTGAAAAATTCAAATAACCAAGTATTTGGTTTTTTATTTTGATCTTTTACAAAAAATTTTTTTTTCACGAAATTTGGTGAAAACTTACCTTTTTATGTCCCAAATACACTGTAATTTTTTTGATTTAAAATATTTATTTTTTCACCTTATTTTGACTTAATATCGAAAAAGCACCATATTCTCATATCAAAATATATCCTTTTTTTTAAAAGTCGATGGGCTTTTTGTTCCTTGAAATTTCTACTTTCTGATGATTGATGATGTAAAAAAAATATACATTCTAAGGTAAATATTCTCAAAAAATGCGAAGAAACGAAAAAAACTCGAATCAGAAATTTTTTTAAAACCATTATGTACAATTTTGAGCTATTATATATATAAATTTTATTAAAATTTATACTTAAATTACTCGAAAAACGTAAGATTCCATTTAACATTGATAAACAAAAAATTGCAAGTCGAAATATACTACTATAATTAACCACCCAATAAGTTAATAAAGTTAATATTTCTTGCTTTTTCATACATTTCTTTGCATTTTTTGAGAACATTTACCATAGTAATGTATATTTTTTTATACCATCAGAAAGTAGAGATTTCAACGAACAAAAAGCCCACCAACTTTTTAAAAAAGCAGATATTTTGACGTGAGAATTTTCGATTTTCGATATTAAGTCAAAATAAGGTAAAAAAATGAATATTTTAAATCAAAAAAAATACAGTGTGTTTGGGACATAGAAAGGTAAGGTTTCACCAAATTTCGTAAAAAATTATTTTTTTTTGTAAAAGAAAAAAATAAAAAACCAAAAGGTTGATTATTTAAATTTTTCACATAAATTTTGATGTTATGTAAAAAAAGTGTAAATACAAATGTTGTAGATCTTTTTATTACCTACAACTTTGCTATTTAACGTTTTTCCATAGGGCTTGTAGTTTTGTCGGAAATCGACATAAATCGTTTTCTACCCTTAAAAACTCACCCCCTTCCACTTCCCGACCTCGGATCGCCCGTAAATTATTTTTCCTTTCATTTTTGTTACATTCTCTTACTTTTCCAATGGGTTTCATCCTACTATTTTTTTTTTTGATTTCAAAAATTATCGACCCTGATCTATTACGTAACAAGAATAATTCATGGTTAGTCCCGAAAGACGTTGATCGTAAACTTTCCAACTTGGATCTTTTTCGGAGGCGGAGAGCCTTTAGGGACCCATCTCTCACCTCCTTAGTAGGTGCTGACCGATCGCATGGACTCTAATTTTGTTCTTGAATCCCAGTGCTGTACCCCAGTCTGTGCCTGCATCCAAAGATGTATGATGGTAAAACTTCATCCTGCTTCAGTCCACTGCTTCTACCTTTCATGTACCTCTATTTGTTGAGTTAAAGTTCAAGTTTAACATCATCCAATGCGTCGTTTTGTTTCTTTGGGTTTCCGTTGGATTAACTTTGATGTCCATCTGTCTAAAATTGCCGTGGCTATTTTATCATTTCATGTCCCTACTGATATTTAAGTTTGGCTATATTATGTTGTTCTATCGTTGTTTCGCTGCGTTTTCTTCATTTCGTATTGTTTTACTTAAAAGCTCACTTTCACCATTATTCTCACCATCACTCTTTGTATTTTTCGCAGCTTGTCCCCGCTTTTTCGGGGGTTCCAATGTGTCGGTATCCACGGATAGAACTCCTTGCTCATTTACCTTTTCTGATACCTTTCTTTTTCTACATGACATTGCGATGTCCATATTTAATTAAACATTTCCTCTACAAATCATTTCTAATAATAACAAAACGCTTTATAAAACACAAATGAATGCACTAAAATCGAATTAGATACACAATTATTAGAAAAAGGTTGACACAATTAAACGTTTAAGGGCGAAATGTTTTTACTAGGGAGGGAACCTGTTATAAAAGCTAAATTGAAGAAATAATATGGCTCATAAAAATTTAAAAAACCATTCTTATGTAATAATAATAAATGTTTTACCGACTGTGGTGAAAGATTATAATTAAACACTAAAAATATTGACAAAAGTACATTACTTTTTAGGTATGCGTAATTCTGCATGTATTTATTGTATTTAATGGATATAAAAAGGCCTCTTGTGGTGATTAACCACCACACCCAAATACAATTACGAATTAGTAAATTTGGCATTACTATTTAAAAAAAGTCTAATCGATTTTGTTTATGTTTAACGCAAAGATAATGTAAAAATCGCGTGTTCAAAATAACCGGTGTTCAATTGTTTTTCTATAATAGCTAATTTGCGCACAAAGCTGATCCGATCAGTAAAGGGTTTAGGGGAGGGGGGGGGGGGAACCCCCCCACCCCCGACCCGAGATGTTTACTTAAAAATAATTGTATACGAATTAATATTTATTATCCGTTACTGATGTACCTCAGGGCAGCCATTTGGGTTCCTACTTATATTCTTTATTACCGATTTAACGTTGGAAATCTTATTTACACAGCGTTTGTTCTTTGCTGATGAATTGTTTGCTATAGTTAGTTTATGATGCGTTGAGAATCCAGGAGGACTTAAACAGAGTATATGAGTGGTGTGTAAGAAATGGATTTAAACACTAAAAAATGTAAAATATTTACTTTTTATCGCACAATGCAGCCACTTAATAATTATAACTATTAATTGAATGATTCTATTTTGGAAAGAGTTACCTCTGTGTGACCTATTAGACTTATGTATTCAATTAGATTTCCATAAGCACTATGAATACGTTGTTAAGAAATCATTAAAGTTATTAGGATTTATGTGCAGAAATACTAGAGATTTTCAAAATATTGATAGCATGAATACGATTTGCAAAACTCTTTTCTGTGTGTGGTCACAGTCACATTTAATACATATTCAAAATACCGAAAAGGTACTGTCTGTTGACTCCTGACTAAGAACTGCTCCCGCAATGTAACTCCGCTCTTATTCCCGCACGTTTCTGCAAAATGGTAACGCTAATCGAAATTTTATTTGGCCTCTAGCCCCAACATATTCTCTCTCTTTGTCTTTCCTTTCAGTAATAGAATGCGTTTATTTCTCTCTTGCACGCTTGCGCATTAAAATTTGTCTGGTATAGGAAACAGAGTGTCGTGGTCAAGGCTCGCTTGGACCCAATATACTGCGGGGACGTACGATAAGTACCGTTACGTGTAGTGTACTTTGCAGGGCGTGGCTGTCGCTGTAATCATAAAATTTTCGTAAAATACGAGGGTTATTTTAGAGGTAATAGTAACAATACCAAAACAAACGAAGTTTGGCTGAGGATGAATTTTAAACCTAATAAAGATTAAGTTACTAAAGAAGAGAATAATTGAGGAAGGTCATTGACCAAATATCCTTAGGGAAGAGCCGCCACTGCCACCTGGGGGACAAAAGAAATCACTTTGGTTTGCACTGTACCATCATAGATGCAACTACGGTAGATTCGGGTAAATCCTCTCCCATACCTAGAATTGTTAATAATAAAAACAGATTAGCAATGACTTTTTAACTCTTCCCGTGTTTCCTTTAAGATAAATCTTTCTAAACTTACACTTTATAGTCTTGTTTTAGTATGGGAGAGCTAATTTAAGATTTAGTTATCTTGCCATTTATATAGGTACCTACTTATACAGTGCCTGTCAACCAAATGGAATAAATTCGATAATAAATACATGGGGGCGTGTCCGCAAAAACGCTTGGACAGGTCGATTGGTATTTCTAGTTGCGCATTTTTTCAATAAAAGCTTTTTATACATGGTGTGTCATGTAACAGTGGCCAATACTAACTTTCTTATTTTAAATGTACCACTCTGTATATTATTTAATTTTTGGATTCTTCAGAAAATTATAGATATATTTCATGTACAATATCCTATACCTATCTTCAACTGTTTCGGAAATATTAAGTGTTTTCTGATTTATTGCAAAAAATAACAACACACCCCAAAACTAATAAGTAATACTGTTTATTTCTTGATAATGTAAAAAACAAAAAAAAAACACTAATGTAGGAGATGTTGATAATGCTCGCTGTGAACTTCTTGGCAACATCCTAATCTTAAATAGAAATTTGTTCTAATGTTACTGTGAACATATCAGGCGTGACCAATCTAATCGCAAGCGTTATTCGTCTTCTTAAGTCAGCTAAGTCAAGGGGTTTAGTTTTGTATACAATATTTTTGACATAACTCCATAAGAAGAAGTCTAATGGCGTCAGATCAGGGGATCGTGCTTGCCATTCCATCGATCCACGCCTCTCTATCCACCGATTTGGACATAGGTACTGCCGGACATTGATTTGGTAATGGGGCGGTGCTCTATCTTACTGAAACTATATCATATTCGCTAAAAGTTGTGGGTTTGCTGGATCAGGATATAAGTTTGTCAAAGTTGTCATATCAGTAAAAAGAAACGATTAAATAATGTAATAAATCTGAAAACACTTAATATTTCCGAAACAGTTGAAGATAGGTATAGGATATTATAAATGAAATATGTCTATAATATTCTGAAGAATAGAAAAATTGAATAATATACAGGATGTTGCATTTAAAATAAGAAAGTTGATAATGGCCACTGTTACATGACACACCCTATATAAAAAGTTTTTATTGAAAAAAATGCGCAACTAGAAATACCAATCGACGTGTCCGAGCGTTTTTGCGAACACGCCTCCATGTATTTATTATCGAATTTATTCCATTTGGTTGATACACCCTGTACAGGGTTATCCAACCAAGACTAGACAAGGCGATTTTTTTACTTTCCCTGTACTTTTATAAAATAAACTGAAATAGCCATCTTAAGTCATTTTCTCCCGCGAATTCGAATATCTTCAGCAAAAAACAATTGAACATCAAACAAAAGTACTAGGGGTCACTTTGATATTTTTTTAAACGGAACACCCTGTATATTTTTACATTTTTAAATTCCACATAAAATTATAATTATTTTTTATTATATGCACTATTAGTCTATACTTCATAGTTTCCGAGATATTGACTCTCGAAAAGTGACATTTTTGAACTTTGACATCTTATAACTTTCTAACAGTACGTCTTAGAGCAAAACGGCTTACATATCCCTATCTTCAATTTTTATTATATTTCCAAAAAAATCAACTTCCGGTTAAACCGGATGTAACTCGAAAGAAGGAAATATAGTTGTTCCGGTTTAACTGGAAGTTGATTTTTTTGGGAAGATAATAAAAATTGAAGATAGAGACATGTAAGCCGTTTTGCTCTAAGACGTACTGTTAGAAAGTTATAAGCTGTCAAAGCTCAAAAATGTCACTTTTCGAGAGTCAATATCTCGGAAACTATGAAGTATAGACTAATAGTGCATTTAATAAAAAATAATTATAATTTTATGTGGAATTTAAAAATGTAAAAATATACAGGGTGTTCCATTTAAAAAAATATCAAAGTGACCCCTAGTACTTTTGTTTGATGTTCAATTATTTTTTGCTGAAGATATTCGAATTCGCGGGAGAAAATGACTTAAGATGGCTATTTCAGTTTTTTTATAAAAGTACAGGAAAAGTCAAAAAATCGCCTTGTCTAGTCTTGGTTAGATAACCCTGTACAGTATTGTATAAATGTGGAGGCGTTGGGTTACGGCTATAAAATATTACTATCATAGGTTTTTTTTTTTTAATTTATGTAGTGGTTAATTAACAGCTTTTTTTTCTTTGATTTCTTTTTAATTTTCCGTACCTATAGTGGACGTTACATTTTTTTTTCACAAGCAAAATTATCTCTTGTTCTTTCCGAAGACGGCGTAAAACCGAAATAGATCTCGTTCTTCTTCACCGACACGGAAATTTTTCAGGATAATAAAACGAACGGGCCGAAGTCGTAAAACTTTTCCGGAGAAATGGCCACATTTTCTCTCCTCCGCAGATTAATTTATGTCAGAAATTTGTTACGAGTCGGGAAAAGCCGGCCCGAAAATTGCCAGTTAAGAGTAATTTGGGGTAATTTTTTTTAAATGCTGTTTTCTACACTTGTGTATCTGAACGTCAAATTCTTTGTGAAGTGTACTGTTATTGGTTGCTGCTTTATTGCCATTGCCTGTAGTCAATTACCGTGCGAGCAAAAATTATTTGCATCGAAGAGGGCTTGGATCTTGGATTAAAAAACGTAGGGCTTGGTTTAGATCACAATAATATGGGGACGATATATCTAACCAAATCTAGGTTAAAATTTTGTCAAATTCATATTATGACATGATATGCCATACTAATGAGTAATAAAATAAGTAGGCAAATGCAAATTTACTTTTGTTGTTTACAAAATTAACAAAGTAAGAATATACAGAAAGAAAAAGAAAAATAATTGCCATGCTCCAAGCATAAATTCACACGCCTCTTCAAATTTTCAAAAGTGTTGACCAGCATCTCTGGAGAAATGTTACCACATTCTTGGATACTCCTTTCTTGTAAATGTTCTAAATTTGCAACTGGTGTTTTAAAAATAGTGTTCTTTAAATGAGGAAAAACGAAGTAATCCATAACCGTTAAACAAGGTGTTCTTGGTGGGAATTGATCAATCTGTCGTCGTATTGCGTAAGTAGTTAATAGTTTCGGCGGCTGTATGGGCGGTTGCACCGTCCTGTTGAAAATATCCAAAACGTAGTTCGTCGTCAAGTAATTGCTCCACAAATGGATTCAAAATATTGGCTCTATACCGCTGTGCTGTAACTGTGTCATGGAAAAAATAGGACCAACAATTATTCTTTTTCGGGAAACAGCTAACCAGACACCAATTTTTTGAGGGTGCAATGTGCTCTACAAAAAAATGGGGATTTTCACTACTCCACATGCGTGTATTCTGAGAATTCACGTAACCGGAGAGGTGAAACCAGGCTTCATCCGAAAAAAATGTCAGGTCTAATAAATAATTTCTTTCCAATAAATTTTGGGGAAACCATTGAGAGTAATTCCTGCGTCTTTCAAAATCTGCGGCTTGTATATCTTGGAATACTTGCACTTTATAAGGAAATAAATTTAGCTGCTTCTTAAGAATAGTCCTGCATGTTCCATAAGATCTTCCCACTTCTTGGGACAGGCGTCTTATACAATTTGTTGGCGTATTTTGCATTATTTCACGAACGTTTGCAACAAGTTCTTCTGTTCTTACAGATGGTCTTCCTGCTCCTTTTTTGTGTTTTTAAAGCCCATTGTGTGAATTGTTCAAGAAATTGGAAAATTAGCGATGAATCAAATTACTTGTAACGACTGTCAAAGATGACGGAATAACGGATTGATTGGTAATTCAAGTAGTTACTGACACACAATAGGTATTAAGCTCTACGGCTAAGCATTACGTCCTTAGATGCAAGGCCCTCTCTGATGCAAATAATGTTTGCTCGCACGGTATAATGATTGTACTTCAAATTACGAAGGAATGAGTATTTATTTAATATTAATTGAATCGAAGCGGGAGGAGTGACACCAGGAAAACGATCAGTAAGATGCGATACGATAGAGTGGGGGAAACATAATCAACCTATATTTGCTGTAACATAATAAAACTCACTTTTTAGCATAAAAAATTATTTTGCCAGATTTTTTATTAAACTTTAAAATTTACATTAAGAAGAATTTAAGTGACGCTCTGTTAGCGTAATAATTTTATAACATACCAAAATGTATGTACTAAAAATGTTGTTAATAAACAGTACAAGTGAACAAACCTTCCGGACAAAAGACGTTATTTTTGTGACGTAAATTAAAAACAAGTGTTAAACAATTGCGAAAATGTTTCCTGGTTGTATAAGAGCTCCCCGAAGTATTCAGGGATCCACCGACGATATCACTAAGCAAACCAAATCCATAGTTCAGGTAAGCTATATGTTTTTTGAAAAAATTCTATTTTATACAATTCAATTTATCCTTCAAAAGAATTAACATAAGACAACTTTACATTTATAACATCTTAATATATATATTTAAAAATAAAAACCTTATACAATTTAAAAACCATAATCATATTACACGTCATAAAAATGAAATAACCATAAAACCTAAAATAAATAAGTCCATAGGACAAAAAAATTTCAAATGAACAAACCTGACTAACAATATTTATACAGTCATTGGTAAAATCTATACTATAAAAATATATTACACTCTCTTCACCTGCTTTTAAAACACCTTTATAGTTAGAGTTACACCCAGGAATACAGCAGGGGCTTGGCATGTTGATAAATAAACAAACTAAAAGAAAATAATAGTACTCACCTACGTACCTAGGTATCTAGAGGTATCTTACCTCCTTATGAACTATCTTTACTAGTGATATTTTCCAGCTAATTCACATATAAGTACCTTCAAGTTAAATAAACACTTCAATATTTAATAAATTAATTGTAGCCACAAAACAATAAAGTTTATCCCAAAAAACTAATTAGAAGACAAAAAACACAACTTTTAAATTAAAACTGTTCAGGGAGGAAGAATAGTATGCCGGTGTTTTTTTTTTAAATAAATGCACAAAAACTTTTAAAAAAGCCGTTTTTGGAAACCACTAAAATTGCTACGATTTATCTTAAAATCCTTGAAAGTAAACACGTCGATTTTCAGAACTGAAGTAAAAACAACAATATTTACTGATAACACGATATTTTCTAGTCTATCTAGATGTCATCTATTCTAAGAATTCTAGAGAATATGTGTTTGTTTTAACAGATAGAAAATGGCGTCGTTAAACCCACCTTAAACTAAAATAAATAAATTATATGTCCTATTTTACAGAAATTCAGCGACACCTGACGGGCAAAAATGGGGTTATCTGGGTTATTTTACATGCGCTGATGAACTGTTAAATTCGACCTAAAATAATCTCTTTTACTAACTAGTTTAACAATGGTTTCATGTAGAGAAAATTTGCAAAATCTCCCAAGTCAGGATCAAAAACTAATGATACATCCCGAGATAGCGGCTATAAAGGGACAACTATGGGATTATTTTAGATAGCCAAGGGTAAAGTTAAAGATCTTTCTAGATAAAGCTTAAAACCCTTGTTAATTTGTTTTGGGATGACCCATTTAAGTTCTAGTTTGACCGGCGAGTCATGTTGAATTTATGGCTGAGAAGTTATGGGGATGCTTAATTGCAGTTCAAGATTAATTATGTTTCAGATGAAATTTAAAAGGCGCATGACAGCAGGCCCCTGTAGAGAAAATGGGGGCAAATTCCCCGGGCTCGCACTGCTTTGAGGGGGCCACAACAAATACACTCAGTTCCAAAAAAAGTGATGCACCTAATTTTTGATGCAACTTTGAAGCTTTGTCATTTCTGAACGAATGGACCGATTTTTATTTTCTTTCCATTTATTGGTAGGTAATTCCTTTACCTTTAAGAAAAAAATAAACTGGTAGAATTTTTTTTAAAGCCCCCTGGATGATAGTGGAAAAACTCAAGCCATATTATTTTCTTAATTTTGGACTTAACCTGTGCGTTAATCAAGTAAATGTATAGAAAGCGCCTACACTCTATATGAAAGTCGCTTCTTTTACGAACATTTTGATTTTTTGTTCATTAATTTATCTCTAAAGTTGTCCAAATTACAGCTTGTTTGCTTATTTTTTTGGTTGGTCAGTTATGGTGTGGGCAGGGATTTCAATGAATGGAAAGACACCCCTCCATGTTCTTCCATTGAGGCAGTCGGTGACAGCGCTAATCTATATTGACATTTTACAGCAGTATGTCTTACCTCGTGCAGAGTTAGTGGGCAAGCATTTTATATTGATGCAGGATAATGCCCGACCACACACCGCAGCAATTGTTCGAAACTTCTTAGAAGCTACGGATATCACAACATTACAGTGGCCTGCCAAAAGCTCCGATATGAACCCTATAGAACATTTGTGGGATGAACTAGGGAGAAGGGTACTTTCTTGCCAGAGGCCTGCTGAAAATCTCGCAGAATTAGCATATGCATTAGTGGAAGAATGGAATCGTATACCAATGGAAACGATAAGAAACCTAATTTCTAGTATGCCGCGTAGATTAGAAGCTCTTAGAGTTGCTAGGGGAGGCAATACACGGTATTAAGCAGTTATCCTAGGATATAATTTTGTGTTTAATAAAAATGTCTTTAAAATTCGTATCTGTTAAAAACTGTTTCTCGGTAAATTCATAAAGTTGGTAATATGCAAGGTTTCAGCAAAAAAGCTGTAATTTGGACAACTTTAGAGCTAAATTAATGAACAAAAAACAAAATGGTCGTAAAAGAAGCGACTTTCATACCTATAGAGTATAGATAGGCGCTTTCTATACATTTACTTCATTAACGCACAGGTTGAGTCAAAAATTAAGAAAATAACATGGCTTGAGTTTTTCCACTATCATCCAGGGGGCTTTGAAAAAATGTCTACCAGTTTATTTTTTTCTTAAAGGTAAAGGAATTACCTACCAATAAATGGAAAGAAAATAAAAATCGGTCCATTCGTTCAGAAATGACAAAGCTACAAAGTTGCATCAAAAATTAGGTGCGTCACTTTTTTTGGAACTGAGTGTATTTATTATTGCAAAACTATAATTTTTTGGGGGGTAGGAAAACTTTAACGGCTCTCAAAAAACACTTATACAATAGGCATAGGGTGGGAGGGAGGCCAGCTTGCATTGCATAGCAATTATTGAGAAATAATTATAATCTCCAAATCTGCTTTCTTCTCCCTCACTGTAGACGTATTAGTTTTAATAATTCAAAATGTATTCACAAACTAAAAAGTTTCGTGTCTGTCAATGACATGACATCACGTGTCTCAATTAGTGTCAACAAAAACGGTAGTTAAAACTTCACCGATCCATCAATCTCGCACTCAATTTTTCCCCTTTCAACCTCTAATAATTTACATGATAGGGAGCTGTGTACCTTATATATAAACGTAAAGGTGATATTATAACGGTAACGGTAAACTTCAACGAGAAGGAAAGAGTTTTTTCTTCATCTTTACCCTCAATAAAATAGACAGCCCTCTATATATATATATAGTTTTTGAAGTTTTATAAACTTCATTAACCCTATTCACTAACTAAAGAATTGTAATGATAAACAGGGGCGTCTCTAGGGGGGGGGGGGGGGGTAGTAATCAATTGAGTTGGCAAGCTAGCTATTACACATAACGAGTTGGATACATTTAAATTTAAAAAAATTGTAATTTCCCCCCACTTGCATAATATTGTTAAACACGCCTAAAATTAGTGTATACAGTGTGACCAGTGAAGTCCGCATCATATGGGATTTTTTTTATTAATAGCTTTATTCGAAAAAGATTTTCTTTAATGTAGCGCCATATTAAATGTGTGTTTTTCTACAAAATCAAAATTGGGCTATTAAAATTTTGTCGCATGTGATGCAAAGTTTATTTGTTTTTGACCCTGTATAAGGTAACTTCATAAACTAAGTAGTTTTGAAAACGTAGTTTGTGTCTGAAAGTAATACACCTTAATATTAAGACAAAAAAGAACACAGTGTCATCAGTAAAGTGTTCATTAAGTGGAAAATAAATTTTAGTTTAACTTAACGTATAGTATATCTATTTTCAACGATTTAATTTAAAACCCCTTTTTATTTTTTTCTTTCAGGCACAAACTACGTCTCCAAAAATACTTATTTTATGAAGAAACCTTAAAAATCAAAATTATCTTATGCAGCTTGTGGGCTAGAAACTGCATTTAAAAAAACTTTTTATAATTACTTTTTTCGATATTATCAGAAATAACCCCACTTTTGAATTATTTTTTGAAAAAAATTAAAATTTGACAGATTATGCGAATCACGTGACTACTATTGTTTGCTTAATTTTCATCTCGATCGAAGCAGAACTTGATGCCAAAGTCAAAGTTCGAATAAAGCTATTAATAAAAAAAAATCCCATATGATGCGGACTTTACTGGTCACACTGTATATAATAGATATATAACAAGGTGTATAAGTGACTTCAAATGAAATTATTAAAATTTTATTGTCAGTTTTTATTTTGAGAAAATTCTTATAGGCAAAAGTTGGAATTTTCGCCTTTGGCGCTTTTCATATGCCAATTTCTATGGTCTGCCCCCTCCCATACTCAACGTTCAAGTGCCGCCACTGCTTAATGGGCCGTCAAACTTGAAAATATAATGTTATAAATAAAACTTAAGAGAAAACAAGTTAGACGAAAGAAACGTTTTATGGTAGCTCTCTATAACGACCTATCATGATGGCGTGATGATTTCAGGCTTGAAATTTCCAGTTTTGACGTGAAATATATGCACGATGAAAAAAAGGGCTGACTGAAAAGCCAACCCAGGGGATTTCAATATTTACTCGAAAATTGGCAGTTTATCAAGGGAAAAAAATCCGCATGGTGCCACAAAACGAGATTATTACTTCAAATTTGCCGCAATATTGACTCTGTGCAAAGTTAATAATATAAAAACGTTTTCGTAGGTTGTTCGGATTTTGATAGGAAAAACTTTAAAAATTTATTACGTTTTTAGTGCTGTACCATACGCCGCTGATACTTTTTTTTTGGCAATACTTGATGACACTTACCTATGTAACGTTTTTGCTGTAAAACACTTCATAGAGTACAAAATAATGAACGCATTAAGATCAAATTTGACCAACACGTATGTAGTTGTTTCTATTCAATATCTATAAACTAACAAGGTTGTCTCAGTGGGGTGAAGCGTCCAGACTGATCTCTTCACCATTAAATATTAAATTATATAAAACATACAGGGTGAGTCGGGAGGAATGGGCCAAACTCTAAAAGTGTAATCTATGCATCAAAATAATGAGAAAAAACTCAAATGTTGTTCATTTGTTTTTAAATTAGGTATAACGCAAAAACAAAATATTGCATTAATTTAGCTTTCCTGATGTAATAAATGGTATTATTGTCCGCTTTTGATTGTTGTGGTGTCACTATCCTGTTAGTGTCAGTATAACATTTTACATTGATTCACCGTTAACTTTCGGATTTGTATAATTAAAATTTTATAAAATACCATACATTTATTCACATCTCGAATACGCCAATATGGTTTTTATTTATGGTTTGTGTAATTGGAATTCTACAGCGGCTGCTGAAGAATATCGTCAACGATTTCCACATCAAAGAACACCGGACAGAAAGGCCTGTATCAGAGTTTTCAGCAAACTGTGCGAGACCGGAACGCTTCCAAGTGTTAATGTAACATCCGAATAAGCCATTCGACAGGATTTAGAAGAAACAGAACATGTTCTAGCTTTAGGAGAAGAAGATGCAACGACCAGCTCACGAAGAATTGGAACTCAGTTGGGGATTCCTCAAAAAAGAGTGATTAATACGATTCACGAGCAAGGCTTATGCCCGTACCATGTATTGTACAGCGTGTACAGAATCTTCAACCTGGAGACTACACCAAGCGTATGCAATTTTGTGAGTGGATAATTAATAATCGTCATCTTGTACCGCACATGCTTTTTACTGACGAAGCTACAGTCACCCGCGACGACATCAACAATAATCGAAACTCCCATGCATGGTCGGACAAAAATCCTTTCACAATAGTCGAAAATAATTTTCAACACAGGTTTTCAGTGAACGTGTTATGTGGTGCGGCATGGTCGACAATAATTTAATTGGCCCTTTTCTTTTGGAAAATCGCCTTACAGGCTACTACCTAAGTTTTTTTCAAAATGAATTGCAAGGACTACTATGGAGGAGATTCCTTTAAACATTAGAATTCAAATGTATTATCAATACCGATAATATGGAAATAAACGATAATAAATTATCACGTAAAAAAAAATTGAAAACTTTTTTTCTTTTGCCTATTTTGGTAGGTCCTGTAACACACTCTAACACAAAATCTCTTGACCCCACTTTATTAAAATTAATAATTCTTTCGCACTCATTTAAATTTAAGAAATTATTTCGTTATTTCAGACGATTGGATGGCTGGAACGTTTTCAAATCCAATATAAAATATTGCAACATCTGTTTCGACAGCGAAAGCGAACGAAAAGGCGCAATATCTGCTCCGGTTTTTTAGTTCTTTTTATATAATTTTATCAAAACAGAAGTTCGAAAATAAACAGAGGAGCCGGCTCTAGGCAGGTCGAGGAGGACATCAAAGGAGCACAAACACTGCAGTCAATTAAATAACTGAAGAGAGACACATTACGAGATTTCGTAAGCGCGTTGACGTAGCGCGCTAATTTAATTTATAACTGTGTTTTGTAAAAAGACTTTAAAAAACAAAGTGCTTTTAGAAGCGAGAATTCCAGGATTTTTAATGAATTCTTGGCAAAACAGAAAGGCCCTATACAAATTTGGAAACTAAATATTCGATACACTGCTATTTTTTCCCATGATCTGATACCTATACAGGGTTAGTTGAAATAACCGGAACGGCTAATTTTCTTCAAAACTACCACGGCTAAATCAATGAAATTTGGTACAGGTGGATAACTTAAAAAATTTAATTGAAAATTGACAATAGGGTACTTGCACAAAATTTAAATAATCGAAATTTTAATATATTTTCATAGTAAATGGAAAAATAACGGACACGTAAAATAGCTATTTATACAATAAGTTGCGAAATGAGTGTCTTTTAGGCACGCGACGTGAAATTGTCCAAAGAGGCAAAGCCGAGTTGGACAACACGTCAAAGTGACTAAAAGACATTGTTTCGTAACGAATTGTATACAATATTTTTTCTACTGAGGTTTAATAATAAAAAAACTTAATTTTACTAACATTTTATTACCTATGTTTCATTGACGCCAAAAAATATTAAATTATACCTATAGTCTGTGGTTACGTTTTAATTGTAAATAATTACCTGCGTTTTAAGCACGTTGCTCCTGGTAACGTGCTTAAGAGTTTTTTAAGCACGCTGCACTTAAAAGGAGGTTATTAAAAAACCATAATGACAATCGAAAAGAGGTTATTATAAAACGTCAGTAGAAAAAATATTTTGCCTTAAATCTAAGTAGTTTTTAAAATATTCAAGATTAAAATTTAAAATATTAGCACGTGTTCGGAAAAGATTTTGATTGGTTTACGTCACTAATCAGTAAAATGTTGCCAAATTGATTGACAAGAAATGTACTATTTCGCGGTTGCCAAACGTTGCGTATTGTATCCAATCGTATTGTACTATTTCGTCGACTACTTCATTATAAGAGGTATATAGTTAAACCTTTAAATATTAAGTTGCAATTAGCCTTTAAAGTTCTACCTTTGATTTCAAATGTGAAGATATTATGTACCTATCATAACTTAACGAACAAATTTTCCGTGAAATAAACCTTATTCGGATGGAAATATGTTTTCAGGTGTTCGATCAAATAACTTTGGCATCAGGGTAAAGTAAAATTTAAACAAGCGATTCCAGCACCGGTAGTGGCCTTAAACCTTAAAAGTATATGTTACCCAATTTTCAAAGAACAGGAATAAGTACACAGAAAAAAGTAAAATGTTGAATCTAGCAAGTCTATTGGATTACTTTTAAAAAGGTTAAATTAAAACAATTTGGGTATTTTTAAACAATTTTACTCGATTATTTCTACTACTTGATTGGGTTGAATGTAAAATGTTAAATTAACCAATTTAAATTGTTGGAATCACCTTCCTTGGGTAAAAACAAGCTCATTTAAATGGTAAAAATATTAATACTTAATTATACCTTTTCTGTGTTAATTCAATCTAATCAAAATGTTGATTTTAAACATTATATTGTGTTAAACAATACTGTATGGTTCAATCAACCATTTCATTTTGTTAATATTACCTATTTAATAACCTTCGGTTTAAAATTCTATTTAACCCTACTATCGGTTAGATTCTAGCATGTGAACGTGTTAATTTTAGTAAATTTGAAAGATAGTCAGGCCATCGCCAATTGACCAATGGCAGCTCAGTTTAGGGACGCTAATAAAGCAGCAAGTGTCTCGTCATTCGCGGCATTCGCATAACAACAGTAACAACATAACCTTATCTGTTTTGTGGCGGCACTGGAGTCTGGAGTTCATTTATGGTTTTCCTCGTGTTTTTCTTTCTTTGTAAGTGTAGGAAAATTGTGCAATGGAATTGACAAAGCTGTTGCGGGCTTCCACACCTAGTGGAAACATTTTTGGGTAAGGATAATAATATATTATATTATACCATATACATATGTATACTATATTTAGTGTCACCTGTTTCATTATTCCTAAACTAATTGTATGTAGGCACTATAAAAATATTACATTAAATTTGTTATTTTATTAGGTAAGTATACTTAAGTGTATCGTGGTACCTGCCTACAATTGATAATAATTTTAGGTAAGATAAATATGTAAATTTTAGTAAAAATTTGCGAAAAGAGACATGAGATTCATGGTCTATATAGAATACGACCTAAAATTAGTCGGTATAAAAAATCCATGTTTTCTCTTTTTAATAATTACCTTACCTAATAATATTTTCCTTAGGTACCTACCTACAAGCAAAAAAATATTCTTAATAGGTGCTTACCTTAACCTATGTAACCTAATTGTTTTAACCCTTTGTGTATACTATGGAGAACTATAAGTCCTCCATAGTGTATACCAACGGGACGGGACTGTCAAGTCCCACCAACTTTATTTATTTATTTATTTATGAGTGGAACAATAACTCATATTTTGTTGTATTCGAATAATAAAGATCGAACTATATATATTTTTTTAGATCTATATGTACCGATCATATTAAACAGGGTTTTATGGCAATTACATAACACTAATTTTGTTTCTCCCTCAGGCAGGTATCTCCAAACACTCTGGGGTGAGGGTATCTAGAGTCGGACATACGCGCAAGCGCAGGCATGGACGACCAAAAGAGGCACAGCTGGGAACAGTGGGAACACGACCGGACCGGCAGTCTGTACCAGACTGGTCCATCAAGGATCCGCACCGTTCTGTTTCCCTTGGTATCTGTTAGGTATAAGTAAAGAGATTGTATTTAAACTTGACCAGTACATTACGTTGTATAATAAACTACTACTATATAAAGCGGGTATATATCTTTTATTACACCTCGGATATCACAAATTTAACCTATTCATATTTTTAATTTAAACCAATGATATGGTAAATTTAACCCTTCTAATGGGTTGTAACAACAATATCAAATTTTTAAAATGATACAAGGTTACAAGGATATGGTAAAAATAACCCAATGATATTGTTACTTCAATCATATTATTTGCTATATTATACCTTTAGTGTGGTTTAAATCAACCAAATAGTCGATTGATTTGATCATACCAAGTTAATCATTTCATAGAGTTGATTTAACCAGATCATTGCGTTGTTGCTATTTAAACTGATTATTGGGTTAAATCAAACCTATTTGCGTTAATTCAATCTTTTACTTTTTTCTGTGTATTAAACCTAACATTGTGTTTATTACATTATTCCAAAAAGTAGGCTTTTTAAATAGGCATTTACAGTTGATATCTTTTGTGCATTAGGGATACCATACACTAAAGAGAGGATACCTTTGTCATTGAATCCAGACTGAATTTTATCATTATTTTTATTATGGAATATAAAATTTGTTGTAAATAGTTGGAATAATATTCAACATGTCTTTATAAACTTTAGTCGCCGGCGCTTGCGTTGCGAGTAGCGAGTGTTGTCCGATCGTTGTAGCTGTAATAACAATCAAATATAAAGTTTTTGTTGTGATTTGTGGTTAGGTTTGCTTTGAACTGTCAAAAAAACTTTTTGTTGTTGTTAATTAATTATTTAAATTATGACTGAAGCTGGCTTTATTAAAGCAGACTAGAACAATTTGCCAAAAGTAGATGCTTTTATGATTGCACAGTTTTTTTCTGACAGTGATTTTCTTTAACGCTGCAGAAGTTAGTGGTGTGAAAACTGATAGGTACGTGTACCTATATTCATAATATTAAACGATTTTATTTTCATTATTTTTGTCGAATGTAGTGAATTATATCTTTATTCGGTAAATTTGAATGCAACATACATACTTTAAGACGCATAGATAAAATACCAAAAGTAAATAAACAATAATAAAAAGTAAGGTTATATACTTTAGTACATTTGATTGTACGTGAATTAAATTGTACTAACGGCATTCTCGGCAACATTGCTAATTACTGATTTTTGACGTCACGTATAAGTAGGCGTTTTGGCGCGCATTTAAAATAGGACATTTTATTTTTAATATATCTGGAAATCAAAGCAGTATTTTTGAAAAAGAAAAAAAAGGGCCCATGTATAAACCCATAAAGCGTTAAATTGACGAAAAAAAAAGTTTTGCAGGGACCTTATTGCGACGTTGCCAGATTTTTAGTATTTTCTGTAACTCAAGGAATGTTTTTTTTTCAAATGTACCTAATACTACTCTTTTTTTTTATTGAATTCGATTCCTCCCATCAACATTATCATTTCTTGATAGTATCAAATTATTATCTTCGATGGGAAACAAGGTTAATTAGTTATACTTCATACGAAGTCAGTTGAGACATCGTAAATATTGCGGGTACGATCAATTTACTGCATCACACACTGAAACTATAATACAAATATAACAAAATTTGTACTGATCGCTCCCTATACAGATGTTCCAAAATAGTCCACGTGGACTTGACAAGTCTGTCATCAATTTTTTTTTAGTTTTTTTGTCTGTCTCAACTAAGATCGTATACACTTTACAACTCTAACTCTAAAATAAAAAAAAATCCAATCTATTTCCATTTAAAAACGTTTCAAATAATGTAAGAAGGAAGGTTGGTAGACATAATGTACCTAATAGTATCGATTTCATAATCAAATTAATGTAAGTAACTTTTACTAGCTACGTTATTGTTAGTAGTTGTTAGTTGTTATTATCGTTATCGATACTATTAGGTACATTATGTCTACCAACCTTCCTTTTCACATTATTTGAAACGTTTTTAAATGGAAATAGATTGGATTTTTTTAGAGTTAAGAGTTGTAACTAATTAACTTTTTTCCCATAGAACTATTTGAGATAAAAATTTGATACTATCAGGAAATGATAATGTTGATGGGAGGAATCGAATTCAATAAACAAAGAGAACTGTTACATTTGGAAAAAAACATTCCTTGAGTTACAGAAAATACTAAAAATCTGGCAACGTCGCAATTGTCAATTTTCAATTCAATTTTTTCAGTTATCCACCTGTACCAAAATTCATTGATTAAGCCGTGGTAGTTTTGAAGAAAATTAGCCGTTCCGGTTATTTCAACTAACCCTGTATAGATGGCACATGTCATTCATAAACGTGTTGACAACATCGTTTGTAGGAGAATGGCGGTGAAGAGCTGGGTGGGGCCGGGGGTAGGAATTACGGTGGATTTACCATTGAATGTGACCTTGCTACATATATACAGTGTGACTAGTAAAGTCCGCATCATATGGGATTTTTTTTATTAATAACGTTATTCGAAATTTAACTTTGGCATCAAGTTCTGCCTGCTTCGATCGAGATGAAAACTAAGAAAAAAAAATAGTAGTCACGTGATTCGCATTATCTGTCAAATTTAAATTTTTTCCAAAAAATAATTCAAAAGTGGGGTTATTTCTGAAAGTATCGAAAAAAGTTATTAGAAAAAGTTTTTTTTAAATGCAGTTTCTAGCCCACGTGCAACATTTTAGCTGCATAAGATAATTTTGATTTTTTACCCATATTTTGTAAATTGCACCTCTTTTTCAAAATAAAACTCAACCCAACCTACATAAAACTTCTTAATTTTGACAATGCTTTATTTCAAATACATTTTCTTTTAAGTAGCGCCATATTAAATGTGTGTTTTTCTACAAAATCAAAATTGGGCTATTAAAATTTGGTCGCATGTGATGCAAAGTTAATTTGTTTTTGACCCTGTATAAGGTTTCTTTATAAAATAAGTATTTTGGAAACGTAGTTTGTGCCTGAAAGTAAAAAAATAAAAAATAAAGTAAAGGGGTTTTAAATTAAATCGTTGAAAATAGATAAAATTTACGTTAAGTTAAACTAAAATTTATTTTCCACTTAAAAAACACTTTACTGAAGACACTGTGTTGTTTTTTGTCTTAATGTTAAGGTGTATTACTTTCAGACACAAACTACGTTTTCAAAAATACTTATTTTATGAAGTTACCTTATACAGGGTCAAAAACAAATAAACTTTGCCTCACAGTGACCAAATTTTATTAGCCCAATTTTGATTTTGTAGAAAAACACATATTTAATATGGCGCTACTTTAAAGAAAATGTATCTGAAATAAAGCATTGTCAAAACTAAGAAGTTTTATGTAGGTTGCGTTGAGTCTTATTTTGCAAAAGTGGTGCAATTTACAAAATATAGGTAAAAAATCAAAATTATCTTATGCAGCTGAAATTTTGCATATGGGCTAGAAACTGCATTAAAAAATCTTTTTCTAATAACGTTTTTCGATATTTTCAGAAATAACTCCACTTTGGAATTATTTTTTGGAAAAAATTAAAATTTGACAGACAATGCGAATCACGTGTCTACTATTTTTTTAATTCAAAAAAAGTGTTGTCTGTTTCCTTCCGCCAAACCCATCCCCAGACGCGTTTCGCCGTTATTACGGCTCATCAGTGAAGCTCAGTTTGGCAGAAGGAAACAGGGCTCAAAGACAAATCACTTGTCAGGATCGATTACCGACGGGAATTATAGAACCCGGTCGCACCGGGTTCTATAATTCCCGTCGTTACTATTTTTTTGCTTAATTTTCATCTCGATTGAAGCAATTAAAAAAATCCCATATGATGCGGACTTTACTGGTGACACTGTATATAGAAAAAAATATACATGGAGTTGTATAATCTGCAAAATGACGTCACTTGAGGAAATTTTTCTAATTTATGACTAAAAGTCAAGAAATGCTCGCTGAAAACTAATTGTCAAAGACCAAAGAGAACCTCTAAAAAAGGGGTAAAAGTAATCACTACCGGAACCGATAAACCTTCTGTTTTAAAAAAGTCATTACCTACGTCTAATTCAGACTTGACGTTTAACACGTGCACGGGACATTTCAGAATATTTATGTTCTGTTAAAAACGACATCCGAACACACCTTCAGCATCCCTTAATCCTGTGTTATAAGATTAATTACCTTCAAATTCGTTTCGGAACGACAACAGATCCAAGAGCAGATCGGAGTGTCTAGTTGTCTTTATCTATCATATTTGAACCCGAGAGAAAAAGGTCGCCCTAGGGAAGTATTTTATTACTCCGCGTATAGTTTGAAGTTTAAGAGGAATTTGTGAAAATTAAAGGTATTTTGGGGTGAGAAATCCCATTTAGGGTTTTAGGAATATTTAAAGCTGCAGTGAAATGTTTAGACGGTTAAATTTGGTCTGTAATTAGAACTAAACCGTTTTAGAACGGCTTTTCGGGGGGCGATTAGAAGATTTAGGGAGATTTAAATGCTCTTGTGGCAAACAATGCACGAGTCTTAATTGAAATAACTTTTTTTTATATAACGCTTCATATACAGTGTGACCAGTAAAGTCCCCACCATATGGGATTTTTTTTATTAATAACTTTATTCGAAATTTGACTTTGGCATCAAGTTCTGCTTCGATCGAGATGGAAATAAAGCAAAAAAATAGTAGTCACGTGAATCGCATCTGTCAAATTTTAATTTTTCCAAAAAACAATTCAAAAGTGGGGTTACTTCTGACAGTATCGAAAAAAGTTATTAGAAAAAGTTTTTTTAAATGCAGTTTTTAGCCCACATGCCCAAATTTTAGCTGTATAAGATAATTTTGATTTTTTACCCATATTTTGTAAATTGCACCACTTTTACAAAATAAGACTCAACGCAACCTACATAAAAATTCTTAGTTTTGACAAGGCTTTATTTCAGATACATTTTCTTTAAAGTAGCGCCATATTAAATGTGTGTTTTTATACAAAATCAAAATTGGGCTATTAAAATTTGGTCGCATGTGATGCAAAGTTTATTTGTTTTTGACCCTGTATAAGGTAATTTCATAAAATAAGTATTTTTGAAAACGTAGTTTGTGTCTAAAAGTAATACACCTTAATATTAAAAAAAAAAGAACACAGTGTCATCAGTGGAAAATAAGTGGAAAATAAATTTTAGTGGTGGGTAAAAAATCAAAATTATCTTATGCAGCTGAAATATTGCATGTGTGCTAGAGACTACATTTGAAAAAAAAATTTTCCAATAACTTTTTTCGATATTTTCAAAAATAACCCCTCTTTTGAATTATTTTTTGGAAAAAAATAAAATTTGACAGATAATGCGAATCACTTGACTACTATTTTTTTGCTTAATTTTCATCTCGATCGAAGCAAAACTTGATGCCAAAGTCAAATTTCGAATAAAGCTATTAATAAAAAAAAATCCGTATGATGCGGACTTTACTGGTCACACGGTAGTGGTATGATCAAGAAATGATCAGCCTTTTATATAGAATATACCGCCAACAATCAAGAATCGCTCGGATCGGTCTCCTCTACAAAGACCATAATTAAAACCAATTTGATTTTTATATAAAATTCAAAAGAGGACTTTCGTGTAATTTTAATTGCTTAATAGTTTGATAAGTAGTTTAAATTTTTTTACTGTTATTGTCCCGGGGGACATGCAATTAAGTGGTTTTTATTTTTTTTCTCGAAAACAATGCAAGATATGAAAAAAACTTAGGAGATAAGATAGTTATATTTGTAGTTTCTTAATTCGAAAAAAATCTATACCTAATTTTTTAAAAAGTCAGTGGTGCGCAATTTTTTTGTCAAAAATATCAGTTATACTGTCTTCCGGGACGCCACTGGCCTTAATAATTTTAATCTAATTGAGGCTTAATTATCCTCTTGTTATTACAAACAAAATTGCTAAATTTCAACAAAATCGAATAAAAGAGTATTGAGATGTTCACGAACATCCGATTTTTTTTTTAAAGTTTGACACCCTGTATTGTAAAAACTATGCATTTTCGGACCTATGTTTATATAAACTTTTCTTCTTAAAATCACTTAAAGAAGGACCCCTTGGAGTTTGGCTACATACTTAAATAACACCCTGTATTTCAAATCTTTGTACATTTACAATTACATTGCGCGTAGGTGCTTCAATATTTGAGAATTAGGTTAAGACGGAAAAACAAAGGAGTATTGCATAACAAAGCTTTCGATTGAAAATACATATGAAAATCTCATATGTCATCTCAAAATAACTTATACAGGGTGGTCCAACGAAAACTTAACACCCCGATTTTAATGCTTTAAAATGAAAATGTGGAAAATCGCTCTGACCCGTCGATTTTTATTTCGAGGGGGACATTTTTTGCGTATATTGTCAATCTTGTTACTTCAAGCCCCTAGGAGGGAGGGGGGTAAGATCCAAATCTTAGAATGGATACCCTTATTTTATATAATTTTTTTGGATTTTGCATAAAATTCTGAACATTTTTTAATAAAAGCATTATTAGTCTATACTTAATAGTTTCCGAGATATTGACTCAAAATTATATAAAATAGGGGTATCCATTTAAGATTTAGATCTTACCCCCCCCCCCTCCCTCCTAGGGGTTTGAAGTAACAAGATTGACAATATACGCAAAAGATGTCCCCCTCGAAATAAAAATCGACGGGTCCGAGCGATTTTCCACATTTTCATTTTAAAGCAGGAAAATCGAGGTGTTAAATTTTCGTTGGACCACCCTCTATAAAGTCGCCACAGTGGTTCTTTTCCCGTGCGTCATCACTTTTACGTCATCAAAATCGTATGAATCAAATCAAAATTACGAGACGAAAAAAGTCAAAACTAAGTTAAGTTCATAAAATGGACGTGCCTGCCTACCGTTTGACGTACCTACATAATATCACGAAAAATTATTATTTATTTTAAGTTTTGCCCGGCATTCTCTATTATCTAAAAGAAATTGACAAACAAATGTTTATACATTTAATACTATTTTTAAAGCTTAAAATCTACAAAAGTTTGGTGTTTTATTGACTATTAAAATCGCAAAAGTCAAATTTTTAACATCCTTTCATTTAAGGGAATTTAGCCACTGCCGTAAACGTTTCAAAGAACTTTCACGGTTAGAATATTTAAAATAAATAAATTAGTTATTATAAAAATCCATAAATACTTACCGCCAAAACAGATGGTGGGTATAATTACCTCTAAAAAGAACTATTTTTAGAAACAGGAACAGTTCTAAGGCACACAGATTTACAAAATACGAATTAGATTGGCAGATCAAAATAAGGTTGACAATGACGTTCTAAAATACAACGGTTGTCAACTAAACAAATAAAGAAAGTAATTAACTGACGTTTATAGTTTTATCCTTGTCTAGCACGTTATATTATTGCGGAATTTTGGAGACGTTCTTTTATGCTTTTATTCAAACTTGTTACTGTAATAAACAAGGATGCAGAGTTATTAACCACGTCGAGTCCTGATCGTTGATTGATGACGCACGGGCAAAGATCCACTGTGGCAACTTTATGTAATACCCTCGCAACTCAATAACCTTTTGTTAAAGTTAAACTAAAAATTTTTTAACGCAAACATCTTTCTATTAATTACCCAGCACTACCGGTTTCGTTGAATGAACTCCTAGTAATAAGATATTAATAGCACCTTTATGGTCTCACAGAACCCCCTTTATTTTGAAATTTGGTCTTGTTTAGTGTTATTTATTACCGGCGTGTCGGCCTATCGGGAAATATATTAACTTCAACCGTTTATTATGATCTTCCTTGTTTTATAACACACGGGTTAAAATAGAATTTAAAGCCAATAAGATCGGTTTATCGGGATTGGAACAAATCAAAACAGTTATAGCCTTTCTGATTTATATTAAAGATTTATTTGTCGGTGATGTTGCATACTATGATCTGAAGCCTCAAAACTAGAAGCATTGAGTTTGAGTTAGAGTATCTTGGTCTTAAACCCATCAATTCAATTATTTCAGCAATATAAATAGCTTGTAAACACTTTTAAAAAAGCGATTTTCCAATATTTTGTCAGCTAATCTCATGGGGTAGCCATTTTTGTTCAGATCGGTCTTGATGTAGTTAACTCTCAGTTTTCTCTCCACCAAATCCTTGAACTGACCAAGACTGGTTGTATCTACATCTATATTATTATCAGATGCATACAGATTAAAGAAAGTGGCTCCGTAAATGCAACCCCGCTATTTGGCCGGTGGTTTTGGGAATACAATGGATGACCAAGCGCGCAGACGGCACTCGATGTATATCTAACCTAACAGACTGTGGTGGCTTGATCACGCCCTAGCGGCGTGGATTTGTTTTGACGCGACTCATGTTTGGGATGAACTTAGTATAATTGTATAGTCAAAATCACGTAAAGTTTTAACGCGTTTAGGTTAGGTTCTGTCATATTTGACATATATTGCACACAATTTATGTCAAATATGACAGAACCTAATCTAAACGCGTTAAAACTTTTCGTGATTTTGACTATATCTACATCAATATTAGATGTATACAGATGGCACATCTCGTGAATTAGAGAATTTTTGTCCACGTTTGTTTGAGGATAGGTCAGATAAAAAAAACATGTGAGGCTCGCGAGTTGACTCTATTGACAGCAAATGGCAGTTTACCAAGAATGTCGGGGCAATCAATTTCACCTTTTAAAATTCTAAACAAAGTGCATAGTAGTATTTTGATTCTTCTTTTATTCAATGAAATATCTCTAAAGACACCCAAAAGGTATTCGGAATCACACCCTTTCTGAGGTTATATACATGTACTTCACAAACTTTCTCTGCACTCTTTCAATAAGTGTAACCCACACGTTATACTGGGGGGACCAAATTATTCTTCCGTATTGTAAAACCGGCAACATAAGGCATGAGATGCCAGCTAACATCAATGCTAAAGGATTTAGTGCTCCTAACGATAAAAACCTGCTATTTTTTTGTGCAATATTAATTTTAGATATTATATGGCTAGAGAAAGAAAGTGTTGGATCAAAGACTACACCTAGTTCCTTATGTTGATTCATCCACTGCAAATTGATTCCATTTAGGGAATAACATTACGATTCAATTTAAAAGACATACACGCATATTTATTAACATTTAAATTAAAGCTTTTTGATTCACACCAATCAGCCACACTGCGAAAGACATTCTGTAGGGTCTCGCAATCGTCAACGAAATGAATCCGATAGAAGCATTTAAAATCATCTGCAAATAACCGTCTTAGAGCATTGCTGACACCGCCGACCATTCTATTTACAGCTGCTAAAAACAAAAGAGGACCCAAGTTGGATCCCTGGGGAACTCCCGACGTACTCTCAAAAATAACCGACCTGCATCCCTTAACCTCAAAATACTGGAACCTACGGTTCAAGTAAGATTTAATTAAGCGCTGCAAGTAAGATTTAATCAAGCTTTAAAGACACGGAGAAACATTCAAATCAGCCCAAGAACTCAATATTACACAATGTCTAACTCTGTCAAACGTCTTCTCCATGTCGGTGACCACCACCAGATTTGTCGTTGATAGGTTCGTGAACATACTGACATGTGCAAGGAGGCCAAGTTAGTAAATGTGGACTTTTTAGGTGGAAAACCATGTTGACATTGTGAGAGGCAACCAGAAATTTCGTCATATAGCCGTCCGAAAATGATTACCTCAAAAAATGTTGGCACCGAGCTAACTGTACTTATTTACTATACCTAGTTATTTAAACTTGTTGGTCTTAAAACTACATGTGCGCATAATACGCCGGAAAATTTAGCTTATAAAGTTATTTCCAGCGACCATTTGACACCAAACAACCGTGCAAAATTATATTATTGTGACCCCTCGCAATTTGAACTTTGCGTGACAAATTTTGTGTAATATATCACGTTACCCAATTTCACAGTTTTGGTTCTCGAATTCTGTCGTAGACATAATAATTCTTTTAGTCAAGACATATAAAACATTCGGTTTTTTATTATGTTTACTGAACCTGTCAAAAAAGTAAAAATGTCAAGGATGTTTCGAACTTTAAAGTATATAATATTGCGCGATGTCACGATTTACAATAAGTGAATTGTTATTAGGCATGGCACTTTCCACTCTCAAACAAATAAATATTTTAGATGATGAATTTTTCTTCCTGTCGTCATATCCACCATAATCCACCCCCTGACGCATTTCGCTATATCAGTTCATTAGTGCGACTAGGAGCAACGAATACTTACACCAGGAAGAAGACAAACAGGCATGTTAATTGGTCGAAGTAAAAATTACATTAGGAAATGCCAAAACTGTCAAAAACAGCGCCTCCATCGGGTCTGGTTAGAACCTTGAGTCAAGAGGCGGGACGTTTAAACGCCCATAGTTTTGTTATTTTTTCTGGCGAAATATTTTAAAGTAATATTTAAGCCAAAAAACTATTCAAAATCCCGTTAGTTGATTTTGTATGTAGTAAAAATTTAATAGCAGAATTGTGAATGACCTTTTCGACTAAATATCACTCTAAAATAAAATCCTCTATATTATTGTTGGTCTAGACTCGAAGATAATGAAAAATCACACTCGGAAATGCACATGACATAATTTTATTAAAATATTAAAAGGAAATTTGAGTCTGTCTTATAATTCCTAGTAATCTGCTGATCGAGTGCCTCGTTTACTGGTTTCCATTCATTCTCTACTTGAAGCTTTCTCAGCAATGTGCAAAATTCATTCTTTCACATAACGAATAGCTGATCTGAAACAAAAATACCACAATGCAATAAAACACTTTGTGTTAAAATAAAATTATTTCCAGTTGAGTTTAGTAGGCAGAGAATCGACAAAGGTTTAAAAAGATCAAAAAATAGATCGTATAATATACATAGTAATACACCTTATAATAGTAAGACAAAAAAGAACACAGTGTCTTCAGTAAAGTGTTTTTTAAGTGGAAAATAAATTTTAGTTTAACAACGTAAAGTTTATCTATTTTCAACGATTTAATTAAAAACCCCTATATTATAATTTATTATTAAGCTATGTCATAATAACGTTAACGTGTATTACTTTCAGACACAAACTACATTTTCAAAAATACTTATTTTACCAAGTTACCTTATACAGGGTCAAAAACAAATAAACTTTGCATCACATGCGACCAAATTTTAATAGCCCAATTTTGAAATTGTAGAAAAACACACCTATAATATGGCGCTACTTTAAAGAAAATATATCTGAAATAAAGCCTTCTCAAAACTGAGAAGTTTTATGTAGGTTGCGTTGAGTCTTATTTTGCAAAAGTGGTGCAATTTACAAAATATAGGTAAAAAATCAAAATTATCTTATGCAGCTGAAATTTTGCACGTGGGCTAGAAACTGCAATTTAAAAAAACTATTTCTTATAACTTTTTTCGATATTTTCAGAAATAACCCCACTTTTGAATTATTTTTCGGAAAAAATTAAAATTTGACAGATAATGGGAATCACGTGACTACTATTTTTTGCTTAATTTTCATCTCGATCGAAGCAGAACTTGATGCCAAAGTCAAATATTGAATAAAGCTATTTATAAAAAAAACCATATGATGCGGACTTTACTGGTGACACTGTATATAAAACAACATTTTTAAGCAATACTATATTTCTCATACGATTATACGTCGCGAAGCGTTTCTTAAACCACTGAGCTAAGCAACGATTTTTACTTTGCTATGCTGTTTAAAAAAAACAAAAGAAAAGTAGGTACCTACCTAATAGCAAAGAATACATAAAATCCACAGAGAAAACGCCACAACAAAAATGGCGCCTAGCCGGCTCTGGAGTCTATTAATTGATGTCGATAAAGAAGAAAATCCTAATAATAAGAAAGTTGTGCGCATGCCAATCCAGCCAATCTCTGATGGGCGCTAAGGGGTTTTGTACGGATCTAAAGGTATGGGCCATACCAACTAAATATTTTTTTAAATTGATTATTTTTCATGTTTCTTGGCGACACAAGACGATAGTGATCCTACAGCGACAAATTCTTGAACCAAGCTTTTGTATTATTTAGGGTATGGTCCGAAAGTAACTAGTGTCGTGGTTTAGCGTTCCGTATTTAACCAAATGATAGCGGTAACCAAAAAATAGGTTTATTTTGGAACACGGTTTTCGGATACGACGTCACCCAAATGTCAAAATGCTCACCGGCTTTAAACGCCGGTTACAAGTGGTTTCTCCTGTCACTTGTCATTATAAAATATTGTTATGAATTTAATTTCAAAATATTTGGCCGATGGTTGGTAATTTATTAAGATAATGAATGTCAATGAAATTATAAGTAAGTGTATTTAGCATTTCTGTAAATTATCAGTCTGTCGTGAACTTTTCAAAATTAAAGGTTATGGTTTTAACGAACACGGTGATTTTTCGTCCCGGATATAACCGGATTTTTTTGGTTGATCTGTCATTTGTCGAGGTTAACCGTGGTTACTGGTGGTGATATTCGGACCATACCCTTAATATTAAATAATTTAAAATTAGAAATGTGACGACCAGAAACAAGCAAGAATCGCCTTAATCTTAATCTTAACATAGTATAAAACAAAGTCGCTGTCCCCGTCTGTCCGTCCCTATTCTTCTATGCTTAAATCTTTAAAACTACGCAACGGATTTTGAAGCGGTTTTTTTTTAATAGAAGAGTGATTCAAGAGGAAGGTTTTTATGTATAATTAGCGACCCGCCCCGGCTTCGCACGGGTGCAATTTTAGAAAGTGGCATGCCGGGTACTAATATATCGGGTTTGTATTTATACCAGCGGGTTGCAACGCATGCCGGATACACGCTAGTACTAAATAAAATACATATTAATTTGTCCGAAACAATAATTTACTCCCCTATTTTAATTTAAATTAATATAAAATTGACACCGAAACCAAAACATTTCCTGCCCGCAGATGTTTTGTATCAATTTAAAAATAATAAATTTATACTTGTATCAACGCAAATGATACAGAATAGAGGCGTTAGAGACATGTGGCCTACCTACATCGACGAAACGGTAACATTTTAAGGGCAAACATTCATAAAAATCCAAACATAGTATAAAACAAAGTTGCCATCGCCCGTCTGTCCCTATAACCCTATATGTGCTTAAATCTTTAAAACTACGCAACGGATTTTGAAGCGGTTTTTTTAAATAGATAGAGTGATTCAAGAGGAAGGTTTTTAGCGACCCGCCCCGGCTTTGCACGGGTGCAATTTCAGAAAGTGGCATGCCGGGTACTAATATATTGGGTTTGTTCGGGTTTGTATTTATACCAGCGGGTTGCAACGCATGCCGGGTACACGCTAGTATTTAATAAATGGAACATTGCAACGACCTCCCAAACAAAATAAAGGGCTTACTTTGTGTAGTAAAACAAAGGGTTTCGACAGAAGACAACGACATTTGACATTAACAGCCGATCTGGTTCCGTAGCAAGCTTACGCATCAGTTTGTGTCATATTATTTTCTTCCGATTTTTTAAAGTGTTTCTGTGGCTGTTTTTCGTATAGTGTGTGGTGTATTCCAAAACAGTGAAGCAACATGGTTTTTTTATGTTTGCAGCAATAATTTTTACACTATATTAGGCAGCTTCCCCTAGCGTAACAAAACCAAAACAAAATAGAAAAAATATTCGAATCGAATCAACGTAATATCGAAAAGAGAACAAATAATAATATTACGTTTCTTTTTATACGCAGGAGGGGTCTGTCTTATACACTGGATATTGTTCATTTCTGTATTCATTTCCCCATTGAATTTTCTTAAGAATAAGAGGGTTATCGAGACTAATCTTTTCATATAATCTTTAGGGTGCGCACACGCCAAATTGGAGTTGTAATTTTCCAGTTTTCGCTCATATTGCGTTTAATAGCGTGGAAACAACTTGGGCCCCGCAATTGAATACGTACCCGGCTATATTAGAAAATGTTAGGCCTTGTTTACACGAATTTAAATTTTATAACCTGATTTTTAACTTTTGGCTGCATGGTAATTTTAAACTTTAGCAGCAGAGTTTACCATACAGATTGCATTGCTGCCAAAAAAGGTACAAGAAATGACATGAAAATATGTTAGACTGAGGAAAATGATCTAATTGAACAGGTTTGCTAAGATTAGTTTGTATTGATAGCTTATTTTTGATTAACCCATATTAAATAAATTGCTAGTTTATCAAACCCGCTTTATTGTTATATCAATTCCAGATTTGCTAAGAACAGTGCTTTTGTTGGTAGTAATCAGTTCCAGTAGCAGCACAGTCTTGTTGAATAATAAACCACTTTTGATACAGCAATTTTGTTAAGAAATAAATTGTATCTTCTTAATGCCATGCATTTTGTTCCCAGTAAATCGCTTTCTCTACAAATAATCCACAAGACGTTGGCGGGGGTTCGTAGCGATCGGCAATCGCCGCGCG
This sequence comes from Polydrusus pterygomalis, assembly GCA_963969555.1. NCBI lineage: Eukaryota > Metazoa > Arthropoda > Insecta > Coleoptera > Curculionidae > Polydrusus > Polydrusus pterygomalis. The sequence continues at coordinate 19,753,857 of OZ018383.1, forward strand.
CCGTAGTATTAGTTTAAACGTATACAGGGTTCCCCATTTAAAACGAAACAGGCTAAATATCTGGTTCCACGTTAATTTAAAAAAAAACGCTCGGACCCGTCGATTTTTATTTCGAGGGGGACATCTTTTGCGTATATTGTCAATATTGTAACTTCAAGCCCCTAGGAGGAAGGGGGGGTAAGATCTAAATCTTAAATGGATACCCCTATTTTATATAATTTTTTTGGATTCTGCATAAAATTCTGAACATTCTTTAATAAAAGCATTATTAGTCTATACTAAACAGTTTCCGAGATATTGACTCTTGAAAAATGAGATTTTTGAATTTTGACAGCGTCTAGCTTTCTAACTGTACCTCTTAGAGCAAAACGGCTTACATGTCCCTATCTTCAATTTTTATTATCTTTCCAATGGTGTCAACTTCCGGTTAAACCGGATGTAAGAAATATAGTACTTCCGGTTTAACCGGAATTTGACACTATTGGAAAGATAATAAACATCGAAGATAGGGACATGAAAGCCGTAATTATATAAAATAGGGGTATCCATTTAAGATTTAGATCTTACCCCCCCCCTCCCTCCTAGGGGCTTGAAGTAACAAGATTAACAAAATATGAAAAGGATGTCCCCCTCGAAATAAAAATCGACGGGTCCGAGCTTTTTTTTTTTTAATTAACGTGAAACCAGATATTTAGCCTGTTTCGTTTTAAATGGGGAACCCTGTATTTATTGCGCAGGTCACATCGTTGTTCGGAGTCTTCTAGCTCCTATCTGAATTTGAATTTTATTGATCGTACCAATACCTGATTGATTTAATTTATTTTTACTTGTATTTAAGATTTTTTTAACTTTGCATGCCAGTTAAAGCAATACAAGATTCTTATTTCGCAAAACCCATCATTAGTATTAGACTTTATAATCTATGGACGAATTTTATCATCACAGTACCTAATGTTCGACAAGAACAATACCATACTAGAAGCTATTTAAATTTTTGAGAACTACGGTACTGATTTTTAGTGGTAAGTATATGTTTTATTAACCTAACAAGCAAATATTAATATGATTAATGTCAAGTTTCATTACAACTGCCAGTCGTGCACTACACATAAACTAGAAATCCGTAAATTTTAAATATCCACAATAACCAAGAAATTATCCACAACACTTAAACACAACAACAAAAATGGCGTCGAGCCGGTTCTGGAGTGTATTTTGAACATGCCGCTAAAGAAGGACAGGCCGATAAGAAGAGATTTGTGCGCATGTCCGATGCGCGATGGAAGGGAAGGCATCTGACCGGTGAGCCGTGTGCTCGGACGTATTTTTTTACCCATAAAGCCTAACTATTGTTTGCGCACGAGATAAACTGTACGTATCTAAAGGTAAATGTCTATGTTTTTATGTAGCAATTACTGAAAATATGATGACAACAAATCAAAACTTACCTAAAGTATTTTTCACCCCAAATGGTATCGACTTATTGACTGCAATAAAACTACCGGTTTAATCCCATTCTTATACACAATCAACAAGCAAATACACTACAATGTAGGACTTTAGATATTTAATTCGTTATTTAATGACATGTTATCGCAAGCACATAAGATAGTTAAATATTACCTGCTATAATTACAAATTATAATCCGACCCTGACCGACAGTTTATTTGCATTTTTATGGCCGAGCTCTTACAAAACGTCCCAGGTAGTTAAACGGAGTCAACCATTTATTGTGAAAAATACTTTACCTGAAACTTAACATAATAGTATGTACAGGGTCTTCCAACGAGGACTGAACAGGGGCTCATTTTTGAGCTTCCTTGTATTTAAAGAAAAATCCAAAATAGCCAATCGATGTACTTTTTCCTGCAGAATTCAAAAATGAAACCAAAAATTTATTTGAACCAGAAACAAAAGATTTACGATATGGATAAGGTGTTTTTTAAATGGAACATAGCTTTTTTTATACGATTTTTGGAACGAGTGATTTTTTTTTGTCCGTTCTGATTAAAATATTTAATATTGTGACAGGTATTTTTATTAAATTTTAATGTTTTATCCAGTATAATTTAACTTTAACCTGTTTGAAACATACACTAGGTAATAAAGGTATAATCACCTTTGAATCCTTCAAAGTCAAAAAATTTGACAAATTTACTATAATATTGCCGAAATGACTTTGAAGGATTCAAAGGTGATTATACCTTTATTGCCTAGTGTATGTTTCAAACAGGTTAAAGTTAAATTATACTGGATAAAACATTAAAATTTAATAAAAATAGCTGTCACAATATTAAATATTTTAATCAGAAAGGACAAAAAAAATCACTCGTTCCAAAAATCGTATAAAAAAAGCTATGTTCCATTTAAAAAACACCTTATCCATATCGTAACTCTTTTGTTTCTGGTTCAAATAAATTTTTGGTTTCATTTTTGAATTCTGCAGGAAAAAGTACATCGATTGGCTATTTTGGATTTTTCTTTGAATACAAGGAAGCTCAAAAATGAGCCCCTGTTCAGTCCTCGTTGGAAGTACGTCTGTACTGTACGTCTCCTAATTCCACATATTATAAAGTAAATTCATAGACGCATTTTGAAACCGCGTTTTCATGTAACGGATTTTCATATTTAACAAGATGTATACCAGGCCTTAGATCCCTATTGCACTACAAAACAACCGAAAAATTATTAGCGGGGTTGAAACAATTCCCAGTCAAAATATTTTCATTTGTTGGGGGTTGTTTTCAAAGGACGAAATGGACTTTATTACTATTATAATTTTCCATGTTTATGTTTTGTTGGGTACATTTTCACTGTATTGTATGGATCATTTAATCGTAAAGTGTTATTTTGCTAATTAAGCCGAGCTATTTAGTGAAATATTACGACACAATTGCTTGGGATTACTTAATGAAATAAAATAATTCACTTTCTTTGATGTGTCGTTAGGTGTTACACAAAAAAAATCTATACAGGGTGTTATTTAAGTATGTGGCCGAACTCCAAGGGGTGCTTCTTAAAGTGATTTTAAGAAGAATAGTCCGAAAATGCATAGTTTTTACGATACAGGGTGTCAAACTTTTAGAATAAAATCGGATGTTCGTAAATATCTCAATACTTTTTTATTCGATTTTGTTGAAATTTGGCCATCCTGTTTGTAATAACAAGAAGATAATTTGGCCTTAATTAGATTAGAATCATTAAGTCCAGTGGCGTCCCGGAAGACAGTTCAACTAATATTCTTGACAAAAAAATGGGGCGCCACTGACTTTTTTTTAAATTATTATTTTTTTTCGAATTAAGCAACTATAATACAACTATTTTATATCCTAAGTTTTTTTCATAGCTCGCTTTGTTTTCGAGAAAAAAAATAAAAACCACTTTATTGCATGTCCCCGGGACAATAAAAGTAAAAAATTTAAACTACTTACCAAACTATTAAGCAATTAAAATTACACCAAAGTGCTCTTCTGCATTTTTTCGCACAGATTAAAACTGTTTTCGATAAAATAAGTTAACGTAAAATAATCGCATATACACTGCGTTTTTTTTAACGCGGGCCATAGGGATTTACATGGTAAATCTTTAAGCCTATGTTAGGCACATTTATATGAAACAAATAATATTAAAACGTGAGAATAGATAAAATATGAGATGGTTAACATACAATCTGTGCAAAAAATCTCCAAGAGACACCCAAAAAAGCTCTTTTTATTTTTTTAAAATTACACTTTTTTACCCCCTTGTAATTTATGTAATTAACTACCTTAGATAAAGAAAAATATTGACACGGCTGTCAGTATTTTCCTGACTTTCATGAAATTAGTTTAAATTATTAAACCTTATTGAAATAAAAGTTCTGCTTTAGAATTATTAAGAAAATTAATACATTTTAAACCACTTAAAATAAAACATATTTAATACAAACTAAATAATCATCAACATTGTATAATTTCGGTACAACTTGCCAAATATTATAAAAAGTCACATACCAGTTTATGTCAAATATACCTGGGTAAACTTAATATACAGGGCTGGGCAAAACAGCGTGATATTATAACTTAAAATGGTATTTTTCAATATTTTGCGTTAGTAAAGTAATACAGACTAGTCCTAAATTGGATATGAGACCACAAGAAATATTTGTGTAAAATTTCAACTCGTATAGAAATGTGCCTAACATAGACTTAAAGATTTACGATGTAAATCCCTATGGCCCGCGGTAAGAAAAACGCACTGTATGTACAGGGTGTTTCATTAAGGTCGAAGAGCGGCCATATCTCGGAAACTACTGGGCATAAAAATTCAGGAAAAAAAAATTAACGACTAAAGTGGCTATGAGAAAATCCTGGAAATAATTTTTAAGTTCCTCATTTTGCCGCAATTGAAAAGTAAATTTTGAAATTTTACATAACTCCGAAAATTCCACATTAAGGTATATGTTTGATAACACCATTTTAAAGCTTCGACAATTATGCATCATTTTGGTCTTATGCTCATTGGCGTACCGACTTTAATAAGAGTGGGGGAAGCTGTTGAAAGTGTAATCATTTAAATCGCTGTAACTTATAAACGACTTATCCGATTTTAGCAAACTAAAGACTGTTTGGAAGAGAAATGTATGCACTTTCACCAATCGTACTTAGTTGTCCATAATAGTTCTCAAAAAAAATGCTAGAGGGCGCAATTTGCAATAACAATACATTTTTTGATTTTACTCCGAAAAAATAAATCATACGGTATAATTATGATACCATAATCGAAAATAAGATGAAATTTGCTGGAAAAAATATTAAAACCGCAGTTCGATATCTTTGTTCGTTTCAGAGTTATTGCCAAAACAATAATTTTTAATACAAATTGCGCCCTCTAGCAATTTTATTAGAAACTATCGTGTACCATTATATACGACAATTGAAGGTTTTTCCAAACAAGCTTAAATTTAGTAAAATCGGATAAGTCGTTTAGAAGTTACAGCGATTTTAATGTTTACACATTCAATAGCTTCTCCCACTCGTATCAAGTGAACGTGTAAACATTAAAATCGCTGTAACTTCTGAACGACTTATCCGATTTTCCTAAATTTAAGCTTGTTTGGAACAGAAAGGTAAGTACCTTCAATTGTTGTATCCAATGGTACAAGATAGTTTCTAATAAAATTGCTAGAGGGCGCAATTTGTATTAAAAATTATTGTTTTGGCAATAACTCTGAAACGAACAAAGATATCGAACTGCGGTTTTAATATTTTTTCCAGCAAATTTCATCTTCTTTTCGATTATGGTATCATAATTATACCGTATGATTTATTTTTTCGGAGTAAAATCAAAAAATGTATTGTTATTGCAAATTGCGCCCTCTAGCATTTTTTTTTTTTGAGAACTATTATGGACAACTAAGTACGATTGGTGAAAGTGCATACATTTCTCTTCCAAACAGTCTTTAGTTTGCTAAAATCGGATAAGTCGTTTAGAAGTTACAGCGATTTAAATGATTACACTTTCAACAGCTTCCCCCACTCTTATTAAAGTCGGTACGCCAATGAGCATAAGACCAAAATGATGCATAATTGTCGAAGCTTTAAAATGGTGTTATCAAACATTTACCTTAATGTGGAATTTTCGGAGTTATGTAAAATTTCAAAATTTACTTTTCAATTACGCCCTCTTGCGGCAAAATGCGGAACTTAAAAATTATTTCCAGAATTTTCTCATGGCCACTTTAATTATCATTTTTCTTTTCCTGAGTTTCTATGCCCAGTAGTTTCCGAGATATGGCCGCTCGTCGACCTTAAAAAAACACCCTGTATAGTATCGGCTGAATCAATTAATTTAAAAATCGTTATTATTTTTTGCATTATTCAGTAGGGAACTTTACTGGTGCTCCTCGTATACGGTTCCGAATTTAGCTTCACTTCTACAAACACAAACAATATTATAAAGTAATCATACACGTCCAAATATCACCCCCTTCCTATCCCATAAATAAATCATTCCGAAAAGGTATGCGTATGCACTTAATTCAGGTTAGGTATACAGACATTTTAAACAGACCCCTTCGTTATATCAATAAGTGTTTACGGAAAGGGGCGCGTTTACCCCATTTTCCCGTCTATAATTTGTACCCCGTAGAATATAGTGCTCAATTAAACTCTCTCGCCGTGTTGACATTATTCTGGAAAAGGGTTTTTATGCCGTAGATCCGTCATTTTGTACGTCATTTAGCAAACGATTCTGTTTGTATGTGTCGCCACTCATTTTCTCTTTATTGCTTTTTTTATGAAGCTGTTTAGTCAACAGCGGTAAATTTTTAGTGCAAACGGAAAAATACCACACGCGGTTCTTTATTGCTCAACGAAAAAAAAATTAAATTAAAGATGGAATTAAGGGGACATCATAGTTGCATGTGTTCGGTGTCACCAAATATCACCAGTTAAATTCATAGATATTTACCTTTAGATAAGCAAACAATAATCACATACGTGGCAAATTTATGGCCTCGCGCTTGTAAACAAAGCTACACACGATTAGACCTGCGCACTGCACCATTATCGTTTGGCGAATGGGAAAATGGACAGGTCCGGGCTTTAAAATTTTAAGTTCTTGCTCAAGAAATTGGAAAGCTGACCTTCAATTTATTTTTACGCGTGAACAACTAAAATTTGTCACAAATTCTTGCCAAAAAATTGAAATTTCTTCTCAATCTGGGTTGGAAGAAAAGGTAATGATTTCTGGTATTTTTGGTAGTTGCAAACCTATCAGATTTTATAAGGATAGAAAATTCTTTTGTTTGTTTCTAAAATTTCTTTTAAAATGATTCGTTAATTGGTCAGTTAAAACAACATTAAAATAAAATTTACACTATATTTAAAACATATTACACACATTTTTTACAAAAAAAAGAACAGATAAATAAAACTGACTTGTATTTAGAAGTCTGCCGCCGGTAACTGACCTATTTTAACACTTGTGTGCATTCTGTTCCGCTCCGTGCAGGCAAGCAGCGTTACCGTTTTGTGCCTTTAATACCCAAGGAGGGTCTATCTTACTTTTAATATTTTAAAATTATGTTTTAGTATACATGCAACCCTAAAAACATAATTAAAATTTATAGGCAAAGGCGTAAACTGCGAAGGGCACCGTAGTCGTTCTTTTTCGTTTGAATTCGGTTCCAGTGACGCATGCGTATTTATTAGGTAATATAACTACTATTATTTTGGTCATGTGTAAGCTGAGTGTTAGCCAACACTGTGCCAAAACTGCGAGGTTTTAACTTTAGAAGCACTTTTAAATATATTTTCAGAAGGATTCGTTTATAATACTTACATGGTAATGGCAATAATTAAAGGCGGATTATATGCACTTAAATTCAGCCAAAATATGGGCATATATATGTCTTTAAAATATGCAGTTATTTGCATTTTTTTACCAAATATGCGTACTGGTATGCAATATTTCTTAATTTATTTTAGTAAAATGAGGTATTGGATTCTAAAAAATATGTTTATTTTTAAAAAAATGCAAAAAAAAAGAAAAGTAAAAGTAAATAATTTTTTGACCTAAAATTGTAGAAAAGGCATTGATTTCTAAACATTTTTCAAAATTTTCAACTAAAAAGGATTATTAGTATTTTATTGGTAAAAATATGTTTATACAAAGAGAAGCTTCTTTCAACATCTACTGATGTAATCGGACAATACTGCAACTTAGATGAGAGCAAAATATAAGTCCAAGATACAACTTCGTTTGATGGTCTACCCTCATAAATGCTTTTTACTGCAGTTAAGTATTTAAATCCTTCGCTCTTTTTTACAGTTATAGTTTTTACTTAACCTCCTACTTTACCGGGAATGTTGTTACATTTAGCGGAAAAAGTTTCAACAATACTAATTGAGTCTCTTAAACTTAAATTTCAAATGATATAAATACAGTTTGTTAACCAGGTAATAATAACGCATTATTAAGTGACAAAAAACTACCCCTAACAATATACCTGCAATCCCCGGAAACCCCCAATAATTGCCTTACGTATATATAATTATTATAATCTTCAGATTGGAAAATCCCTGAAATAAGTGTACCGAACTGGACATTAAACATTTAATGTTTTAAATTATTTAATAAAGGCGATTCACTAAAAATATGCTCTTAAATAATAATTTATGAAAAATATGCATTTTATTATAAAATTGACAAAATATGTAAAAAATTGGGGCTTTTGCAAAAATTATTTTATGACGTCATATTACGAGAGCAAGAAATTGCGAGACTCTCGCGAGACGGGACGAAAAAACATCTTGCGAGATGTTAGAGAGGCGAGATTTGGAAAAAATCTCGTCTCAATTTGCGAGACGAGAAGAGAGTTTTTCAAAAAGTGCTACATTTCTCGTCTCGGGAAACACTAAATTTAGCCATATTTCTTTTTCTGTTTTCATTAATTCATAAATCCAACATTTTTTAACGTAAAACTGTAGGTAATTGTAGGTAGGGGAGAGCGGGGCTGAAAGTTCCGATTTTCATATGACATGATGTTTTATTAAAAAAAACATGAAGTTTAATTTTTAAATGTGCAAAAATTAAACGGATGTTTATCGTTTTTTTCAATAATTACGTTACTTCTCCTAATATCTCAATAGTTTTTTTGCAGAAACCAATTTGTGTCAAATTTCGGAGCGGAACATTCAGCCCCGCTTTGGGCGAGTTGTTCCACCTTTGAGGCAAATTGTTCCGCTTAAATTATGACACTATACTTTGAGAATAACATAACGTTTCTTAAATAAAACAACCATTTTTAAAAATATATTATGTAATGTTTATTCTATGCACAATTAAACTTAAAAAACAACAAAATAAAATATTACTGGTACAAAGCAGCGGCGCTAGCTGCTAGCTCTACAGTAACCAAAGTGCCGCGCTCAGCAGACACTATAGCACCGACCTGTTTTGTACCTTTTTGGGCCACGATCTTCCTTGGCTTCAATACAGTCGTTTTCCCAGTCTCGTCCAGGTTCCAGATTCTTGATGATGTAAATTTATGTTTTAGTAGAGTTTCGCTGAGCTTGGTAAAAAATTATGTCTGTTAAATGCAGATGCACGTCCTGCACTAGTTGCTTCTGGGGTTCTTATCGATAAATCGCGGTTTCTCTTTATAAATCCAGCGAACCAGTCAGCTCCACTTTCTCGATTTTTGTGCCATAAAGGGAGAATATTTTCTAAAGAAAATTTTACTGCATATTCATACGCTAGTTTTCGCACCTCTCCGGGCAGAATACCGAAGTATATTGAGGAACATTTTAAAACATCCTTAAAATAAAAGAAAAATGGTCTTAGGAATTTCAGATACGATTAGAAGTCAATTGGGGTAAGTTGTTCCGGGGAACAACTAGCCCCGCCGGTATGGAACTTATAGCCCCAGATGACATTGACATACGAAAACTGACATACTGGCAAACTAGTAGAATTAATTACAAAACTACTTAAGCAATATCATACCCTACTAATGTCACTACAATCTAGAAAAAGTTCCGCATGAATCGGTCCATAATAAATAGAGATAGACCAAATAGTTTAAACACAAAAAAATTTACTTACGTGATGTTTTGTCAACGCCATGCACCCAGCCACTTAACGGCTTTCGCCGAATTAACTAAACGAACTGCCAGCGGGGCGCGCCAGCAAAAGGTCTTACCGCGCACTTTACCTGTATTGCTATCTCTTTTCCTCACAAAGTTATTGCGGTCGGAACAACTTACCCCAGGAACTTCCAGCCCCGTTCTCCCCTACTCCAAAAATAGCTATTTGAGCGATTTTTGGATAAAACGGAAAAGTAACGAAATATTGATCAAAAAACGAGATGGCGAATACCCCACTAGTGTTTGCCCTTAAAACTCATTTGTTTTGTCAACAGATGCAGTAGTTTACCCAATTTTGTTTTTCATGTGTAGGCACTTTTTATTACCCAAAAGACATTTTAGGCTCGGCAACTTTTTACTTCCATTCGAAAGTTTTCGTGGTTTATCCACCCCTCGTTATTTGAAGCCATTTTTGCTCCGGAGTGATACGTGAGCTGCACTTTTATTTACACCATCACCTTTTCTTTATTTGCTCCCCTTCATCCCGAATTCGATAACAGAAACGGCAAACGTAGGTAGAAATTCTTTTTCTGCAACGCGACGGGTCAAAAACCTTATAAAACTGTATCACTATAAATATTAAGTAACTAATTTGAATCTTTTTGCTTAAAATACCTTATTTTTTAAAATTATGGCTTAGAAAATTAAGCATCGCTTCAGGGAATTGGGAAAAGGAAAGAAACAAATCGCTATAAATCTAATGTAATGTAAGTAGTAGTAGTAGTAACATGTTTTATTTAGCAAAAAGCTACAATTAAATATTTTTTTAAACATTTTTTAAACACATTTTTATAGATTTATTTTTAAATTTTAAAACGCAACCTTCTTATAACAAAAACAGACAGAAAAGTTAAACATTTTGCAAATTGTATCAAATATTCCGTATCATTTTGGTTTTTAATTAAATGTAATTTTAAAGTTTTTTTTAAACAGTTTTAATGATTTTTGAGATTTAATAGAATTTTCCAAATTATTATATTCTATCAAACCTTTATAAAAAATAGATTTATAAGCTAATGTTTTAGAAACTCTATCCACATAAAAATTTTGATTAGTTCTTGTTTTATAATTGGGATGGTCATAATTAAAAGAACAACATTTTTTTAAACAATCAGGCAATAAATTATTTTTAATTTTATATATAAAGATACATACTAAATAAAAAATTGAATTTCTTACATTCAATCAATCTAAATTTTTCAACATAAAATTAATTTTTGTATATTTGTCACATTTTAAAATAATCAGCATAGCCTTATTTTCTAAAATTTGTAATTTAACAAATATTTCCTCACTAGCACAATATAAAATGGAAGAACAATAAAAAAATGTGGTAATATAATAGTATTAAATACAGTTTTTTAGAAAACAAACTTAAATTAAAACTAATTCTTTTAAAATAACCTACTTTTCCGGCAATCTTCGATATAATACTTTCAAAATAATTAAAAAATTTTAATTTTGAATCAATGATTATCCCTAAATATTTAAAACTGTTTACTAATTCCAATTTTTCACCATCAATTACAACATTTATATTTTGACAATTTAAATCATTACCCATAACCATACATTTAGTTTTTGAAATATTTAATTTTAATTTATTTACGTTTGGCCAATTTAATAATATATTTATCTCAGAATTTAGAGTATTTAGACCATCAAAAATATTTAAAACATTAATGTAAATTAAGGTGTCATCAGCAAACATTTGTAACTTACACATTTTTAAAACTAAAGGCATATCGTAGATGTATAAAATAAATAATATTGGACCTAGTATACTTCCTTGAGGAACTCCTATATTATTTATTTTTTTATTTGAATATGTTTTTCTTTTTTGTGACCTGTTACTTAAATCATTTTTAAACCATTTAAACCAAATTTACAAGGGAATTCCCATGACCAGTCTGACGTTGCATCACCCGGTATATATTTTTCTCAAATCAAGGATATTTTTCTGTAAAGAACCTTTAATAAAAGCTAAAATGACTTCTATTTTTAATAAACCCCACGATACCAATAAAGTATACCCACATTGACAGAAATTGACTGTAAATATGAAGTGTACTCCGAGCGTCTGAGTGTGCACTCGAACCGCTCGATCATTTTTAATTTGCCGCTGTGCAGCGAAACGCCTTAAAATTTATTGAATTCAATTAAACGAGTAATGGTGTTTTATTAGATTATAAAACGGTCCATAAAATAGTGCGTTAACTAACCGCGTATACATATTACAGTACCGTAATGAAAATTGACAATATTAAAATTAAAAGGCTGCCGTTGCCTGTCAAGTGCGAGAGGTACGCTGAGCCTAATGAATAAAAATTAAGCAATTACTTGAAGCAATTAGGTACTTTTTAGTAAAAGCAATTGCTTGACTACGAAATGCTTAAAGTAAAAGCAAATGCAAGATCTGGATATGAATAAAATTTTGAAGCAATTTCTGTTGTTTTTACACCTCTGTAGCAAATGCTTATTCAACACAAGTTCAGACGTGGCTTATCCACTTTTTCGGATTATAGATTTCGTTTGGTGCCTAATTTGCAAAAGAGTTGACGTAAATACAACAATGTTGGTCTATTTATTTAGTACAATAGTAATCTGTTACATTTTTGTGGAAAATAGGAAACTTATATTTGGGATATGGCAGATTTCAGTGAAAATGAGAAAAGTGATAGTACCTAGTGATGAAGAAATTAAAGACAAGCAAATGATATTCGTTCACAAATTGAAGGAACATAAATTAATCTCTCTGACCACAATCGTTTAGCTTCCACAACAGCTTCAGCACTTGTAGGGAATTTAATAAAAATATTGGCCTTCTTCAAAACTGCTTCCATTACAGAAGTGTAGGTATATCTTACAGACAGTAGTTTGGTGAACGTGAATTTTGAAAGCCCGGATCCGACAATTTCCGCAGAAAGGCTTTAATCTTATTTAAAGGCGACAGTGCACCTTTTTTTGCCTTTTACCAGTATCAGTCAAAAAATAATTTGCCAACCACTTAACATTTTCGCAGTCAAATTGATACAACTTTCTGAAATCATCATATCTGCAACTTTTACGTACACTGTAGATTTTTCTTTTACGGACGTTCACATAAATTCAGTCATAATTGAAGACACAAATTAAGAGCAACGCACGTGTATGCCGCGGAGAACTAAAGTTGACTGCTACCAAGCAAATGATGCAGGGGTCGACCTACCTTAAAAAGTTGAAAGTAATTGCTACACTAGAAAAAGCAATTCCTTAATTTATTCATCACAGTTTAAGCAAACGTTAGCAATTGCTTCTATGTTTTAAGAAAAAGCATTGACTAGAAGCAATTCCTGCACTTTTAAACAATTACTGGACGCAAAAGCAATTACTTTAGTTTTTATTCATTGGCTTTCAAGAAATTACTTTGATTTTATAAGAAAAAGCGATCGCTACATTTTTATTCATTAGGCTCATTCCCAGATTGTTGACTTGGAGTCCAGAAACGAAATAAAAATTAGTTCAATTCAACACAAAAATGTTTCGTCTAACTCGTTTTAGTGCTCATTATCAAATACATATGTATACCTACCTTTAGATCAGCAAAGACATACTTCAGACCACTCGCTTAGTATTTTCGCTCTGCACTCCTAGTGCGTGTTTTGCTTCGTACTTCACCTAGGCCTAGATACAGGAGCGGCTGTGGGTAGAAAAATCCGATGTTGCCATATATACCGAATTATTTTATTGAGAGGTTTATATTATGCAACCAACATTACATATTCTCGATGGGTGGGTTGCATTCGGATCGAAGACCTGAATAACAAAAAAAAATTATGAGTCGTAGATAAAAGTTTTTTATGCAAATAAAATTCGATAACTGAGTGAAGGATTTTTTTTAAAGAAAAACAAGCCGCTATAAACCGTATTACAGACAGCCGAACGTGCTTCTTTGGCCTTTAAGGGTAGAAGGGGATCCGGAGGGGGTGATTAGTTAACGAAGTTACTCAATTTCACCCCTTCCGCTTACATCGCACGGCCTAAATTGCTTTGCGGCCCATGAGATTAATTGGCCCAGTTCAGTTTTACTGGTTTCGTGTATTTCCCGTATTTTGAATTAATTAAACATGGACCTTGCAGAGTATATCCGATGTTTTTTCTGCTGTAAAGTCGCCCTGCGAATTAATAGCGTGGGGAGTATAGAAATATACGTTTAGACCATAGACATTTACCTTTAAACAAGCAAATTCTGTACTTGGGAGGCATACGACACAACGACACTATGTGCCATCTCGTGTAATATAGCCTACATTATACGCTCGTTAAATAATATACTATTATTCAAAACCAGCTATATACATGTATCAAATACATAACATAGAAATTTTAATTATGTTGAGTTCAGTACCGTAACAAAAACTGAGTGGGCCACCTACAAACATTTTCAGGGGCTCTATAACGAATGGATAATGGTAATTCTTATTTTCATTACTATTAGGTTCAAGTTTTTGAATTTTTGAATTCGTTAATCGTGTAATAATTTAATTAGGGTTAAACCCACATTATGTGTTAAGTACCTACTATGAAAACAGCAAACAATTCGAATTTATTTTATAATCCTAGCTAGACTGGTAGACATAACATAGGTAGTTATCAAGTCATTATACGTAATATTCCAGCAAACATGATGCAAAATCAAAATTTTGAAACACTACTTGTAATGTTGCTTACCATGTATGATAGTAACGGGTGTAGCAGTGATCGAGCCTCATAGAATTTAAAAGAGAGAAAATAGTAAAACACATGAACACTAAACAAGTCTGCACAAAAATTATGTCACTGGGCCGAATCGCACTTGTTATTTTCTCTATTGCTAACAACATCAGCATTGTACCAGTTACTTCGTTTTCCTGATGATGAGTGTTTCTACACTCGAAACATGTCGATTTTAATTATTATGAATTATTCACCTAGGTATTCTAATAAAAAATTGTGGAGAAAGACTTTCTGCTTTTCTTTTTTCAAATCACTTAATATTTCCGAAACAGTTGAAGTAGGTATATTATGATATTGGGTTTGTTCGGGGGGGTTGTTCATATAGGTCAGCTAGAATTTCATAACATTTTTGGATTTTTTTAAAAGCTTACCTCAAATGGAACAAATTAAAGCTTAAAAAATGTTGGATGAAGCAATTTTTCCAAAAAAGTATTTTTTAAATATTTACGTTTACACACCATAAATATTTACCTAAATGCAAATGTCTATGTGACACACGAACCATTTTACTCGTAATTTACACAGAAAAAAAAATGGACTGTTAGGTCGCACATACTTGTTTTGATTTCATTGGTTAGCAGTTGACAAGGAAAAGCGTTGTTGCCAATTCAAGTAGGTTTGGTTTCGGTCGACTATTCGGAAAAAAAATAAAGGTGTAACTTAGGCCGCGTAGCCGGCGTTCTATTGCGAAGCCCAAGGATGTTTATAATAGTTGTGGTTGCCCACCACGCTAATGTACGATGCCATTACCGCATAAAGGTTTTACTAGATTTGAGAATGTGCGAACAATGTGTATTGACATTAACAATGCAGTAAGAAAAATAGCCATGTTTGACAACACTGTAAGTATTCTTTCAATTTATTATAGTAATAAACCCTTTATTTTTCTGTGATTATAGTTTTAAGAGAGTTTTCGCGTGAAAATAATTCGAAAACTACTGTAAATTATAAAACTTTTATTTGAATTTTTGGGGAAAAAAGTGGTTCGTCCAATGATTTTAGTCTTTTAATCTATTCTATACACTCCCAGCTCTTAATTAAAATTTCAAAAATTGTTAAAATCGAGCTGACCTATACTGCACCAGACCCATGATATTGTACATGAAACATGAAATATGTCTAAAATTTTCTGAAAAATCCAAAAATTTAATAATATAAGTACAGGGTATTGTATTTAAAATAAGAAAGTTGGAATGGGCCACTGTTACATGACACACCCTGTATAAAAAGTTTTTATTGAAAAAAATGCGCAACTAGAAATACCAATCGACGTATCCGAGCGTTTTTTCGGACACGTCCCCATGTATTTATTATCGAATTTATTCCATTTGGCTGATACACACTGTATATTTACAGCCTAGGCTTTTTTTAAAGGATTCTGTTAATCTTCGCTTAAGTAAAAATGTATTAATAATTTAATGAAATCGTTTTCAATTATTACCTATTCATTGTATTAAAATCCTTGCCACACGCTACGCCACTGGCGATGACATAGCGCTCGGTATCCTTAAGCTATTGCATTACCGCGGGAGTAGAAATTTTCACGCTCTCTCTCTCTCTTCCGTCTTTGTTTCACACGCACGAATGTTTAATGCAAACAAACAGGCTAGTTATGAATTAATGGTTCGGTTTATTCTATAAAAGGTCTTTGATCCAATTCAACCAAATATAAAAATACTAAAAAATCAATTATTGCAGATTGCAACATTTACATTTTTCAGTGCTCCAGATTAGCAACTGGAATTGTCAAGTTTTCTCTTAAACACGTCACCAACTTAGATACCGAGCCACAGATACCAATCTTAAAGGGGTTAAATACACTTAAACAAATAAAACGAGAATTACGCCGTTGTTACACGCAAACTAAACATATTTTCCAGACTGATTGTTCGGTGTTGCAGCGCTCTTTGCACGCTCGTTCTTTAGTAAGCCATTAGCGTTGTAATAACGCTTTTTTAACGTTATTTTCGACATGGCACCTACAAATTATTGCCTTTTTTCTTAATCTTTTAGTTTGTCGTACATATGCATTTGTATAATTGGAATATTTCACTTGACTAAAGAAAGCTGAAACATTACGGAATATATTAAATTAAAAAAAGTTTATATTATAATCAGGGTTACGATAATGAAACGGATCTCGCTTTTATATAGAATGCACGAACACTTAATCAAGAATCGCTCAGACCCGTCAAATTAATTTTTTGAAAATGCATTTTTTTATATCCTGAGAATTTAACTTCGTTAAGTGAAGAAGAATTATACGTGAAACCGCGGAATTTACGAACGATATACCATAAAGACTTGTCCATTGACTTTCCTAGTCAAATTATAAGCCTCAGAAAGAGACTTGGAGATAGTAATTCCAATTCCAATCTAATTCCAATCTTCCCAGTAGAATGACCTACAATGGCCGAGAATACACTAACTCTGAAGACGTTGCAACTGCCTTTTCTTCCTATTTTCAGTCCTGCTATTCAGATTATACAAACGTCGACCTGTAGGATTTGCCAATACCTTAACACACTTATTCACTGCCCTGGAAGTGAGCGAGAAGTTATCACATCTTGACATCTCCAAGGGTGCTGGCCCAGATGGCATCTCTCCAGTTTTCATTAGGAACTGCTGTCAATCACTCTCACTTCCACTGAGTATGGTATGTCAAAGATCATTTGACTGCGGTATTTTCCCAACCATCTGGAAATGTTCAAGTCTACAACCTGTTTTTAAATCCGGCGACAGGACTAACGTCGAGAACTACCGTGGAATATCTCTTCTCTCGGCAATACCAAAGCTATTTGAAGCAATACTCACTTCCCGAGCAACATGGGTTCTACAGAGGACGCTCAACAGCTACAAACCTGGCAATTTACCAGAATCACTTAATATCCTCGGTTGAGACTGGTAAACAGGTCGACACTATCTACACCGACCTATCTAAGGCCTTTGACAGTGTCTGCCACCTCTTACTACTGAAGAATCTGTCTGAAATGCGATTCTCAGGACAGTATCTGTTCTGGATCAAGTCTTACTTATCTTATCGTCATCAACGCGTTACTGTCTGTGGTTCCGCCTCGCGTGAAGTGCATGTTACATCCGGTGTTCCTCAGGGATCTCACTTGGGACCTGTGCTATTCTTGTTGTTTATAAATGACGTCGGATCATGCTTCAAGACTTCCAAGTATCTTTTGTATGCGGATGATCTGAAGTTTTTTGACATTGTTGGCCCTGGTTTTGATGGTTTGCAGTCGGATTTGGATAGTTTTGTATGATGGTGTAAACTAAATTTCCTAAGCATTAATATTATCAAATGTAAGACTATTAGTTTTTACAAATGCCTTAACCCGTTACTGGCCCCGTATAGTATTGATGGTGTGGGCATCGAGAGGGTGGACTCATTCAACGATCTTGGAGTAATTTTCGATGTGGGGCTCTCTTTTAGTTTGCATATCGACAATGTTGTTTTAACGGGTTTTAGGATGTTCGGGTTTATAAAGAGAAACACAAAGCATATTAACGATACACAGGCTCTTTCATGTCTCTATAATTGTTTGGTCCGCAGCATCTTGGAGTACTGTTCTGTTATTTGGACACCCCGTTATGCGTGTCATATAAATAAACTACAGCGTGTCCAAAATAAGTTTATGAAATATCTTCTCTACAAGTTTCACTTCCCTTACTTCAACATCACATATGAAACCAGGCTTCTACTGTGTGGATATAAAAGTCTTGAATGCCGACGTAGAGAAGCACTTTTACTATTTCTGTACAAGCTCATTAATGGGATGATGGACTGTGACTCTTTACTACACCTAATTCGCATATTAGTTCCAAATAGAGCGACCCGGCAAACGCAATTATTTTTTGAGCAAACACATAGAACCAATTATGGTCGAGGTGCCTTTATGGATCGTTTGGTGTCGAATTACAACAAGTACTATTCCGCATGTGACATTTTTAATGCTAAGAACAGCTCGTCCCTAAAGAGACTTCTACGTTTTATATATGGACCTTTCTTTATGTTTTTGTAAACAAGCTGCGACTATTGTATTTTTATTTTTTTGTATGCTTTTGGCAATTGTTATGTATTATAGGTGTATTTAGTTTTAGGCATCCATTTAGAATTTATATTCTGTAGTGTATCGTAAATAAATAAATAAATAAATAAAAAAATAAAATTAAAAACAGTGTATGAACTTGCGGATCATTTATTAATAAAAAATCAGTGTGTTTCTTCAAATTTTTCAAATGTATTTAGTGCAGTGATGTTAGTTCTAACTTCACCAATTAGTGTGGCATCAGCGGAACGATCTTTTTCTAAACTTAAAATAGTAAAAACCCATTTACGTAACGCCATGGGACAACAACGCCTTTCGCATGTATCCTTAATCAGTATCGAACACGAGTTTGTTAAAACATTAAATATCGATGAAATTTTAAACGGTTTTCAAAAAAAAAAAACTCCAAGATTTGGTCGTTTTGTATAATATCTTGTATTTTACACAAAATATTTTTAAATCTATTAATTTTGCACACAATGTGTATGTTTTGACTCCTGCCGGGGTAACTGGGCCGTAACAAGCCTGGTACCCCAACAGCATTTTACTTTAAGCTAAATGGTAAGCCAATCTACCTCATTTTATTAAATTTCATTTGCTACATTCCCTTTTTTTCATCTTTTACAGATGCTTTGACTTTTACGAAAAACAATTTTTCTTTTCCTCCCATTTCACCACTGTACATGTCTCCGACAAAGTTGATTGAAACTTAAGATTTTTCACTACTTTTACCTAAATGATTTTCACAAAGTCTGTTAAAACTCTCTAATTTTTCTTTTACTCTCTTCATTTTTCTGCCCAAGACAGGGCCTTTGCACTAGCCCTTGACTTTTCAGTATGCTGAAGTCTTGTCGGTCTTCTGACTATTCAATTTTTACATCTCGTGTACACCATTGAATGCTCCAAGGCGGCTCAATGCCACTTATTATTTTCTCTATCGCTAACAACATCAGCATTGTATTATTTACTTTGTTTTCCTGATGATCAGTATTTCTACACTCGAAACATGTTGAATTATTATGAATTACTCTAGGTTCGCCTAGTTTTCTAATAAACTTCTGGAGAAAGAATTTGTGCTTTTCTTTTTTCTATACATATAACTCTACTTTGAGTATGGACTACATCTTCAAAATGTTTAAATAGGTTTCATTCCTAGGACCACTATAACATAACATGTTCCACGTCTGAAACTTTGCAATAATAACATATCATAAAATTTGGCCTGGGAACCATTACTTTTTAAATGCAAAGACATTTAAAGGACTTATACCAAATAAAGTTACGCAGCATTTTTCAAACCGATATGGTCAATGCACGGTCACTGTGATGCCAATAGGAATTATTTATCTGAACTTGTCTCCGGTATAATGAGGTCTTGATTCTGATGGACGCACTGCAGTATAAAGAATTTAACTCAACAATCGAAAGCGGTATTGAAGGGAAATTATTGGTCTATTGAAATGCTGATTGAATAGTAGTGACTCTATCTGGGCCGACTCCACTTTAGTTGGATTAGTCTGAGAAATGCCAATTTATTGTTCTCTTAAGAAAATCACGGATAAGGCAGTGACAGTTTTCAAACCAATGTTAATACGGATGTCTATTTCTGTTCGGATTCGAAAACTTTGTGTAGAGCGTTTTGATAAAGAGACCACTTAATCAAGAATCGACCCGTCAAATTAATTTTTCTGAAATGCTTTATTTAAAAAAAAAAACTATTAAAAGCCTATCTTCAACCGTTTACGAATTAACGCTTTAATGCTGGTATGGACCATTGATATGTTTCTCAACGTTCTGAACTCAAATCACAATCTTTAAGGCATTGACAATCACTTGACAATGACAATGTGCTGTTTAAATTTGAGACGTCAAAAAATGTCAGTGAATGTTAATCAAATTTGAATTTTGCTCTGCTGATATAACAGTTGTATTCATAAAAAAAAGCGTACAAGAATTAAGAATGAGAAGTAAGTTGTGTCATATTTGCGTTAAACCGGCTTGTCTAAATGATTGTTTATTGGAGGTTATCACACGTCATAGATTATCAAAAATGCAAAGCATTGGCGTCGGTGTAATTAATTTTGAAACGGCATGGTGGTAACGTTCGATAAACTTTGACAGAAGAACATAAAAATGCCTGGTCAGTTGTCTAAAGTTAAAAAGGCTCAAATTGTATCAAGAATCGAAGAAGGATGGTCAATCCCTGCTATAGCGCAGTTGTATAATAGAAATTGAAAAACTATATTGAAAATTAAGCAACGCTGGGAAGAAGAAGAACTCCTAAAGAGTTGGTTCAGGTCGTCCCAAACGTTCCAACCCTGAACAGGATGCTGCTTTTTTGGGATATTTAAGAAATAATCCATTTGCAACTGCAAGGGATGCTGTTATTGATACAGCATTTCCTGCCTCGCAATCTACCGCCAGCAGGAGAGTCGAGGAATTTGAACTAAAATTTCGCAACGCTGGGTATAAGAAGAATCCCTAAAGAGGAAAATTGGTTCAGGTCGTCCCAAACGTTTCAACCCTGAACAGGATGCTGCTTTTTTGGGATATTTAAGAAATAATCCATTTGCAACTGCAAGGGATGCTGTTATTGATACAGCATTTTCTGCCTCCCAATCTACCGCCAGCAGGAGAGTCGAGGAATTTGAACTAAAATGTCGCCCAGCTGCGAAAAATGTTTCTTACCGAAGAACAGCGAAAATCAAGAATTATTTTTGCTTTAAATTATATATACCGCAATCCTTAATTTTGGAACAAAGTCATTTTTATTGACGAAAAGACGTTCCAGTCGACTTATAAGGGACAAATTCGTGTGTACCGTCCAAAAAATACCAGGTTTGTAGAGCGATATACTAATCCCCTCACTTATAGACATGGGCGTCTCTCTGTAAATGTATGGGGCTGGATAAGTGTTCATGGACCTGGTGTTTGCTGCCGAATAGAGCGAAGATTTAATGCCGGAAATTACATTAACATTTTAGAAAATCTATTGTCACCATCTGCTGAGCAAATATATCCCAATAATACTTTCATATTTCAACAAGATAATTTATTGTCCAGTCCACGCTGCCAATGCTGTAACCCACTGGTTTCAAACCCATAATGTGGAAGTGCTGCCTTGGGTCGCTTATAGTCCCGATATTATTCCAATTGAAAATATTTGGGGTATAATCGTAAAAAATATGTATAATCGAAATTTTAGGCCACAAATTTCAGAAGATTTATGGAAAATAATACATGCGTGCTGGGAAGAGCTTGATTCAAATATTGTATCAAATACAATTCAGTCAATTCTGAATGAAACAGGGATATGTGACCAAATATTAGATTTTATTTATTCTTGTTAAACGCTTTTTGTTTCTATTGTAATTATTATATAACTGTTAAGATATATTATAAAAAAAAAAATTGTTATTTTATTGAACTAACGCCCAACGCCAATGCTTTGCATTTACCTTTAACATGCGATAAGCCGGTTTTACGCAAATATGGTTAAGGTTTCCTCTCATTCTAATTCGTATACGCTTTTTTTATGAATACAACTGTACATCCAAAACGCTCCTCGCTGAAGATGAACGCATAGAAATTTTAATTATGTTAGGTTGTGCTAGGGTTGTGGATTTGACCGGTCAATTTGTTTTTGGTCAATTGGCCAGTTAATTGACTGAAATAAATTAAAATTTACAAATGCAGTGGATGAACCTAACTATACTTGCCAAATTTCTTATTTTGTATTTTGGAAAAAAATAATTTTTTATAACAAGTTTTGCTTGTTCTGAATAGTCTATTGCCATACCTAAATTTTATACAGGGTGGTCAAATGGATGATATAGTTTGGTTCATCCAGGTACACATTCTATAAGTGTATATCTCAATAGTTGCTCCACAGTAGATACATTTCCCTTTTACTTTGTTTTCTTCTCTTATTTCGGTAAAACAATTCCAAATTTTGGTTTTGTACTTCCCCAAACTCATCGTAAATGCGACGTCCCGTCGGTAGTTCACAAAAATGCAATGCAAGTTTAAACCCTAACTCTGGCAAATACGAAATAAAAATAAATAGACTGAGAAGGAAATGTCTATGAAAATGGTATAAAAAGAGAATAACAATAACTTCTCTATTCCTTTCCTTCATTGTGATTGAATCCGTTCCGGGAACCACTAATAACTGGAATTCCCAGAATCAGGTGTTATTGTTTTCTTAAATAACGGCGCTATAACGATACACTAAACATTATCCTGGGTGGTAGGAGGTAATCTGGACAGATCACAAATGCATAAATAATAAAATAAAATTGATATACAGGGTGTTCTCAAAGTTGAGTCATTTATTTTACAAGGTTGTAGAACTCGTAAAAATAAGTAATTGTACCAAAAATCATTTATATAAAAGTTGCAGAATAAAGAAGTTACTAACAATTGAAAAAATGTAAAATTAAAAAACTGTAAGACCTGATTTTTTGATATTCTCGACCACTGCGTTATCAATGTTTTGTTTACTGGCGATACTGGGTATGGCTTATTTTTTGTAGGATACGAATACTTATCATTTTACGGGTTTTAGTGGTCGAAAATACCAAAGAGCAGGTCTTAAGTTTTTACATTTTACATTTTTTCAATAATTGTGAATGACTTCTTTATTCTGCAACTTTTATATAAATGATTTTTGGTACAATTACTTATTTTTACGAGTTCTACAACCTGGTAAAATAAATGACTCAACTTTAAGAACACCCTGTACTTTGACCGAACTTGAACGGTCAAATACGTCATGGTCAATTGACGGTCAATTGACCATGCCCAACTCTAGGTTGTGCAGATAAAAGTAGAAGTCATAGGGAATTCCGTGATATGTTCAATGAAAAATACCCAAATCACCGCTTATTAGGGTAGCAATTAAGTAAAGAACTTTCCGTTCCGTAGCGTTAAAAGTGGTCGTCCTGGTATACCTATGGAGAAAAAATAATCATGACACGTTAATTGCGTCTTTGGAACAAACGTTGTTTTAAAATAATTTAAATTGAAAAGAACAGCTTAGAAACAGAAACAAGAATCGATATTTTTGAGAATCCTTAAGAAGTTGTATTCTGGAATTAAAATGCATTATTTAGTAGATAAATTACTTAACGGATTCTTTAAGTGCCCATGCCTGAATAGTCTTTTCCTTTTGAAGTTTTCCCTCCGGTGCGTAAAGTACTATTTTTAAGTTCAGTAACACCATTTTCATGTTTTCCTCCTACAAACTAATTTTAGCTCTTGGTCATTAACTTAGTTAACTCTTAGATACACTGCATGTTCAATTATTGCACAGGCATAAAACAGATGCGCCTTTTAAAAATCTATAGGATATATTAAATAAAAATGACAAATTTAGGAAATACCGTGAGAGCAAAAATTATTTGCATCAAAGAGAGCCTTGCATCTAAGGACGTAATGCTTAGCCGTAGAGCTTAATACCTGTTGGGTGTCAGTAACTACCTGAATTAACAATTAATCAGTTATTCAGTCATCTTTGACAGTCGTTACAAGTAATTTGATTCATCGCTAATTTTTCCAATTTCTTGAACAATTCACACAATGGACTTTACGGAACAGCACAAAACATTCGTGGTTGAAGCGTATTTTCGAAACGGGGTTAGAGTAAATGGTGAGTGGCAATACAATCCGGGTTTGTGGATGGACGATTTTCACGAATATTTTCCTAACGTTGCTTTTATTGCTGGGGATTTTTTATCATTGCATGAAAAGAACCATGGCTGTGTTTAGGGAAACAGGTTTTATACAAAACAAAAAAGGAGCAAGAAGACCAACTGTAAGAACAGAAGAACTTGTTGCAAACGTTCGTGACAATTAACAAATTTTATAAGACGCCTGTCCCAAGAAGTGGGAAGATCTTATGGAACATGCAGGACTATTCTTAAGAAGCAGCTAAATTTATTTCCTTATAAAGTGCAAGTAATCCAAGAAATACAAGCCGCAAATTTTGAAAGACGCAGGAATTACTCTCAATGGTTTACCCAAAATTTATTGGAAAGAAATTATTTTTTATTAGGTACTGACATGTTTTTCGGATGAAGCCTGGTTCCACCTTGTTAAATTTGTAAACAAAATAGTTATATATGTATCAAAGTGTAGATGATTATGCCCTGAGGGCGACAGTCTTATAAAGCCGAGGGCCTCTGGCCCGAGGGTTCGTAAGTCGCCCGTGGGTATATATCTATTAGTACCCGTGGTGCATATAAAATTTTATGTCATACCAGTTCGTTTTGAATGATAAATATTTTTTTTTAATTTAATTTGATTTACCAATTTTTTATTTTTACCTGCGACATAACCTTGACATTATTAAAATGTTTAATGTGTCAAAGTCAAAAATCAAAAATGGAACAAGGTGCACACTTAATGCAACACTTAATGCCCGCGCGGGCCATACCTAATGTGTACTTTATGCCTGCACGGGCATAAAGTAATCCATTATGTAGATGGTATCTAAGCTATAAAAACAGAATAATGTACTGGTATGACATAAAAAAATTAATTTTTATTTGTCTACTTATTTTATTACTCATTAGTTTGGCATAATATCATGTCATAATATGAATTATGAATTTAACAAAATTTTAACCTAGATTTGGTTAGGTATATCGTCCCCATATAATTGTGATTTAATTAAACCAAGCCCTACGTTTTTTAATCCAAGCCCTCTTTGATGCAAATAATTTTTGCTCGCACGGTATAAGAATCCCTTGCGTTTAAAATTAATTTGCTAACTAACCTAACTAATAACTATTTCACACAGATAAACAAAACCATTAAAGCTTACATCTACCTTAAGGTTCTAGAATTATAGTGAAAAGTACACATACTCTACATAATAACAAAACAAAATATTAGAGATAATTTAAAACAAGAACGTCGAAACGAAACTATGTTAGTTTCTTTAAATGTTCCTATTGATGATAAAACTCATAGTTTCGACAATTGAGAACCACAAATAATATCCACAGTTGATACATAAATAAATTCAAAACTAAGAGCGAAACAAACATACGCGCTCGCCGGCCGTCGACTTCGCCTGATCTCGGGTTGTTTCGTGCTCGAGCGAAGGCGGTTCCACAACCACCTTGAAAAAAGCCGTGAAACAGAAACATCGACAACACTGCTTGAAGATCCATGTGTCACGTGACTTTTTTGAGGTTAGCCATGGTTTAGTATGTAATTTACGCGCGAACTAGATGCAGGTGTCGTATTAATTTGTATTTTTATCCAGTTTTCGATTGATATCTAATAGAAAATTTAAGTAACATGATTGCTAAGAACCTCTACAAAATACTGATGAAAATTGTTGGTGCAGGTTTGCTCTAATAGCATTAATAAAGTTAAAAATCCAACAGCCTGGCTGGCCTGGCGGTTTGTTTACGGGTCTTTTAAATGGCGGCAGAATTTTATTTATTTTACTTTTTTGTATTTTAGTTAGCTCTTTGGGATAAACTTAATTGTGTTGTTGCTACAGTTAATTTATTAAATATTGAAGTGTGTATTTAACTTAAAGGTATATGTGAATTAGTTTAAAAATATCACTAGTAGAGATAGTTCATAAGTAGGTAGGATACTTCTAGATACCTAGGTACATAGGTAAATACTATTTTTCTCTTTTAGTTTGTTTATTTATCAACATGCCAAGCCCCTGCTGTACCTATTCCTGGGTGTAACTCTAACTATACAAGTGTTTTAAAAGCAGGTGAAGAGAGTGTAATATATTTTAATAGTTTAGATTGGACCAATGACTGTATAAATATTGTTAATCGGGTTTCAGTGGACATTGATATGAAGGTAAAGGTTTTTTCAAAAGGTAATGGATTGGCTTATAATGATTTAAAATGGATTTTACCCTTTAAAATGATACTAAGCAGGTGGTCTCAGCTTGAAAACTTCTTGTCTCGGTACCTAATAAATTACATTGTGAAAGTAACGAAGTTACCCAGATAGTAGGTGACTTTCTTAAGACAAACGTATATTTCTTAAGTAAAACCTTAAGCTTACTAAATTTTGTGACTGCAGAAGTCGATAGTCAATCCTGTAATTTAAACGCAGAAGATGATAATTTGTTTAATAGAATATTACTTTTGATCGATCAAATAAATCTACTCGTAGTGAAACAAAAATAGCTTCTCAACGCAATATTACTATTATTTAATAATTAGGTTAGCAACTCCCAGCTTATGCGGCGTTGCCGGATGTCACTTCATGGCTTCTTTGCAAGGTGGTTGTGACGAGATCCTAGAAAATTTTTACTTTAGTTAAAAAGGTGTTTTTTTTTTAAAACATTTTTATATAAACAAGCTCTATTAATCTATTTCTATTTCTAGCTACCGACCATCCGTTAAATAAAGGTATATATAAATAAAATAGTGGCTTTTAAATACCTGCTAGATAATTTAGACTATACTAATTTGTCTGCTAACATTGTAAAAATATCTTAATATGACCTGAAAAATCGCTCTTTAATTACACGAGTAGTTGTAGGTGTATTTTTAAACTTACACAGAAAAAAGTAAAAGATTGAATTAACGCAAATAGGTTCGATTTGACCCAATAATCAGTTTAAATGGCAACAACGCAATGATCTGGTTAAATCAACTTTATGAAATGATTAACTTGGTATGATCAAGTCAATCGACTATTTGGTTGATTTAAACCACACTAAAGATATAATATAGCAAATAATATAATTGAAGTAACAATGTCATTGGGTTCTTTTTACCATATCCTTGTATCATTTTAAAAATTTAATATTGTTGTTACAATCCATTAAAAGGATCAAATTTACCATATCATTGGTTTAAATTAAAAATATTAATAGGTTAAATTTGTGGTATCCGAGGTGTAATAAAAGATAACCGCTTTATAGTAGTACAGTAGTACCTAGTTTATTATACAACATAATGTACTGGTCAAGTTTTAACACAATCTCTTAACTTATAACTAACAGAATACCAACCAACCAACCAACCAACCATGCCTCTTATGGAGGAGTCGTCCATGCCTGCGCTTGCGCGTATGTCCGACGCTACATACCCTCACTCCAGTTTGGAGATACCTGCCTGAGGGAGAAACCAAATTAGTATTATGTAATTGCCATAAAACCCTTACATACTTTTCTGTAAACCAATAATAAAATAACATTATTGTTTTCCTGTTTAATATGATCCGTACATAGATCTAAAGAGCTGACAGAAAAATATATAGTTCGATCTTTAATATTCGAATACAACAAAATGTGAGTTATTTTTTCACTCATAAATAAATAAATAAATAAATAAAGTTGGTGGGACTTGAAAGCCCCGTCCCGTTGATACACAAAGGGTTAAAACAATTAGGTTATATAGGTTAAGGTAAGCATCTAAGTATTAAGAATATTTTTTTTTTGCTTGTAGGTACCTAAGGAAAATATTATTAGGTAAGGTAATTATTGAAAAGAGAAAACATGAATTTTTTCTACCGACTAATTTCAGGTCGTATCCTATAATAGACCACGAATCTCATGTTTCTTTTGGCAAATTTTACACACTTATTAGTTTAGGAATAATGAAGCAGGTGACATTAAATATAGTATACTATATAATAATATACAGGGTGTCCGGAAAATACGTGTACAACGTTTGACGACAGACTCCTGACGCCAAAATAGGTCGATCTAAGCCGACTTAGT
Organism: Polydrusus pterygomalis; assembly: GCA_963969555.1. Classification (NCBI taxonomy): domain Eukaryota; kingdom Metazoa; phylum Arthropoda; class Insecta; order Coleoptera; family Curculionidae; genus Polydrusus; species Polydrusus pterygomalis. The sequence continues at coordinate 19,782,015 of OZ018383.1, forward strand.
TATATCCAAAATTGTCTCGTTTAGCCGGTAGAGGGAGTCAAAAATTTGTAAAAATATTGGTTTTTCCTAAATTACGTGAAAACCTGCTAATCGATTTTAATGATTTTTAGTATGTAGACTAATACTATAAAATTACGTTTTCTAGTAGTACCTATATATAGTCACTGGCTGTAAATAAGTGGAAGTGTTATACAAGTGATATAATACGTCAACATTTCTCCTCATTTTTTATATGAACGGCGTTATGACAACCCAGATATTTTTGTAGAGTGACTGGATGTATTTGGAAGCTATTTTACCTCTTTAATATTCACGTTGAATGAGCTGTTTTGCTAGAAGAAAATATTTACAATATTTAGTATTATTAGTAATAATATTAAAATCAAATTACCTGTACCAATAATTTTTTAAGTGACCTTGTTGCTATGGCATTTAATAATTTGACAATTATTGACAAATTGTCACCAGTCTATGAAATTTACTCAAGTATACGATCAACATTCTTGAATTACAAGTTCATTTTACCATTAAAAATGGAAAATTATACGAACTCTGAGAAGGTTGACATGCTCCTGGTATACGGGTTTTGTCAAGGAAATGGGCGTCAGAGTGTTAGGGTTTACATGGAGAGGTTTCTTAACCGTCGAATACCAAACCACCAAACATTTGCCAATATCGAGCGTCATCTTCGGGAAACGGGCAGCTTTGAAAAAAACTTTGAAGGCAGGGGTCGTATGCGAACAACTCGAACTGTGGAAACAGAAGAGATGATTCTGGAAAGAGTTAAAGAAGAACCAAGTACCAGTACCCGTCGCTTAGAACGTGAGTTACATGTTCCTAAAACGATTGTCAATGAGGTTTTAAAAGAACAGTGTATACTGATTCCCCCATGCGGCGTACATTTTGTCAAATTATTAGAAATAAAAGAATCCGTGATCCAAATTTTTGTAGAACATTTATGTTTAGTGACGAGGCGTGCTTTACAAGATCTGGAGTAAGCAATCGGCACAACGAACATATTTATTCCGATGAAAATCCACGTGCCATTAAAGTTGCACATCATCAGCATCGATTTAAATTAAATATTTGGGCAGGTATTATTGATCGCTACCTTATTGGTCCCATTGTTATTCCAGACAGGTTAGATGGAAATATTTATTTAAATTTTTTGCAAGACACATTACCAATTCTTCTGGACAATTTGCCCCTTTTACTTCGGAGGGAAATGTGGTATATGCATGATGGTGCCCCGCCCCATTTTTTCGTTGCCGTTCGGCAATACTTACATCATCAATATCCCAACCGATGGATTGGAAGGGGCAATGATGCACCAGTAAAATGGCCACCACGTTCTCCTGAGTTAAATATGTGTGACTTCTTTTTGTGGGGCGCTATTAAAACAGAAGTTTACAAGACTCCGGTAAACACACGCGATGATTTATTGCAGCGGATTTTAAATGCAGGCGCGGATTTTAAATGCAGGCAACCATTTTAATAACCCTGAGACATTAGATAGGGTCCAATATAATTTTTTAAGGAGTGTTAATAAGTGTATTCAGCAAGCAGATGGCGGTCATTTTACACATTTGCTTAAGTAATGTTTTTGTTTTACTTAGTTTCTTACAATACATACTTTCAACTTGTTGTACTTTGTTTTATTTTTATTGTTAATAATTGATGTATGCAGGTAATTGTAAATATTTTCATCTGGCAAAACAGCTCATTCAACGAAAAATATTAAAGAGGTAAAATAGCTTCCAAATACATTCAGTCACTCTACAAAAATATCTGGGTTGTCATAACGCCGTTCATATAAAAAATGAGGAGAAATGTTGACGTATTATATCACTTTTATAACACTTTCACTTATTAACAGCCAGTGACTATACTACTAGAAAACGTTATTTTATAGTAAGTATTAGTCCACATACTAAAAATCATTAAAATCGATTAGCAGGTTTTCAAACCAATATTTTTACAAATTTTTGACGCCCTCTACCGGCTAAACGAGACAATTTTGGATATAACTAAGTCGGCTTAGATCGTCCTATTTTGACCTCAGGAGTCTGTCGTCAAACGTTGTACACGTATTTTCCGGACACCCTGTATTATCCTTACCCAAAAATGTTTCTACTAGGTGGTTTTCTGTTGTTTTTTCCAAAACCAATGTCGATACGCCAACAACAACTCCTGCAAATTATTTCTAATACCTACATCGGGAAAGTTAATTTTCCGCTAAGCTAATTAAGGGTTTTAATAAAAGGGACGAGACATGCCGTGGCAGATTTTCCCTTTCGCCCAGGCTCTTTGGGGGGGGGGGGGGGTATGAGAATTGCAGATGAACCACTTAGAGCAACGAGGTTTTAGGTATCGCGGTAATAAAATAGAAATTACCAACCCGAAAAACCCTAAAATGTTTAACTTATACAAGGTGTACTGAAACTACTAAAAGATATTATATAAAATGTATTAAAAAAAGCATGGGTAAAAATACTGTATTATTTGATAATGAACGATAAACATTATCTACTATTATTGTGAAAAAAGCGTGGGGCGCTTTGTACTATATTTTTCATATATCGAGCACCCCACGCTTTTTTCACAATAAGAGTAATATTTATCGTTCATTATTATTTTCTGCCTATATTAAGAATTTCAAGAATTACTTTAAACTATATTTATTTTCCGCTTCTTTGTTTGATTAATTATTAATGCGCGTTTTTTATTTTTTTTAAACTATATTTATTTTTCATTTTTTAGTTTGAGTTTAGTACTTATTTTTAAGAATTTTTTTTTTGAGTAGATTAGTATAGTAGATGATTGTATTGTCAGCGGTTTTGATAAGTATACAAAATTTAAATTCAATCTGACCGTTTAAAGTGGGTCAAAATCGGGTTCAAAGAAGTCGGTTACAAACAAACATACATACAAACCCGATCGTCTATGCCAAATTATAAGAAAATAACGATATTTGCAATTTTTTTAAAATTTTAATTTTTCAACATTTTCCACATATTTCAGGAAAGTTTTGTAATATTCATAAATTGCCATTTTTCTCAGAAAGTATAAACTTTAGGAAAAAAGTCTATATAGCTAAAAAGTTGTATCTCGAAGAAATGTACATCTCCGAAGCAACATTTTTTTCACCCATAAAACTTAACCTTTGTTTGCGCACGAAATAAGCTGTACGTATCTAAAGCTTAATGAGCCTAATGAATAAAAATGTAGCAATCATTTTTGCGTCCAGCCATTGCTTAAAAGTGCAGGAATTGCTTCTAGTCAATTGTTTTTCTTAAAAAATAGAAGTAATCGGTATCGTTCGCTTAAAATGTGATGAATAAATTAAGCGATCGCTTTTTCTAGTGTGGCGATCGCTTTCAACTTTTGAGGTAGGTAGGGCGACCCCTGCACGTGCGTTGCTCTTAAATTATGTCTCCAATTATGGCTGAATATATGAACGTCTGTCAAAGAAAAATCTACAGTGTACGTAAAAATTGCAGATATGATGATTTCAGAAAGTTATATCGATTTGACTGCGAAAATGTTGAGTGGTTGGCAAATTATTTTTTGACTGGCACTGGTGAAAGGTGCACTGTCGCCTTTAAATAAGATTAAAGTCTTTCTGCGGAAATTGTCTGACCCGGGCTTTCAAAATTCGGTAGGTGAAGAACTCGGTGTTCACCAACCAAACTACTGTATATTAGACATACACTTCTGTAATCGATGCAGTTTTGGAGAAGGCCAATATTTTTATTAAATTTCCTACAAGTGCTGAAGCTGTGGTGGAAGCTAAACGGTTGTGGTAAAAGAGATTTATTTATGTTCCTTCAATTTGTGAACGAATATCAATTGCTTGTCTTTAATTTCTTCATCACTACTATCACTTTCCTCATTTTTACTGAAATCTGCCATATCACAAATATAAGTTTCCTATTTAAGATTAAGGACCTCAGACCTATAAGCATTCTTCCCACTCTGCCAAAGGTCTTGGAAAGAGTGCTGGAGAATCAGATTCGTAGGCATATCCAAACATATAATTTATTACCGACTGTCCAGTCTGGCTTTCGTAAAGATCATAGTTGCACTACAGCTCTTTTAAAGGTCACTGATGACATTCTAGTAGCAGCCGATCGTGGTGAACATACTGCCTTGGTTCTGCTCGACTATTCTAAGGCCTTTGACAGATTAAATCATAAGCTCCTTTTGGCTATTTTAAAGTTTCTTGGTTTTGAAAACAATGCTTGCCAACTAATTGAGAGTTACCTTACCGGAAGGTTACAATTTGTAAAACTTAACTCGAATCTTTCAGGATTTATGGATGTATCATGTGGTGTTCCTCAGGGATCTATTCTTGGCCCCTTACTTTTTACTCTATATACCTTTCAACTAATTGAGAAACTGAAGTACGCCACTGTGCACCTTTATGCGGATGATACCCAATTATACATCTCCTTTTGCCCTGAAAACATTTTTGAGGCCATTGACAGATTAGCAGCTGACCTTGATCTTCTGTTAAGAATATCTACACGGCATTGTCTCGAACTAAATCCAAAAAAATGCCAGTTACTTCTGTTTGGTCATGCACAGAGTAGGGAGAAATATCGAAATATCCTTCGCGTTGACATTGGTTGTCAAACCTTGTCATGTTCAACCAATGCGAGAAACCTTGGACTGCTGCTAGATGTTAACCTAAGATTTACTGAGCATATCAATAACTGCATAAAGAAAGCTTTTACCAACTTAAAGCTTATTTTTAACCAAAGGCACATTTTAAATACACACCTTAAAAAATCGTTATGTGATAGTCTGGTCTTATCACAATTCACATTCTGCGATACACTGTATGGTCCATGTCTTTTAGAGAGGGATGCAAAACGAATACAAATGATTCAAAACTGCTGTGTCCGTATGATAGGGGGAATTAGAAAGTATGATAGAGGGGTGAGTGCCAAAATGAGGGAGATTGGATGGTTGAATATGAGTGAAAGAAGAATGCTTCATTGCCTAGCACTGTATAACAAAATAATCGTTAAAAAATGTCCAGAATATCTATATCAAAAAATAAAATTTAGATATGACTCTCATGACCTCGACCTCAGACATAAATCCACAATTACTCCTCCGTCACACAAAACCTTACTGTTTGAAAGATCATTTAGTTATCAGGTGTCTTTAATATACAACAAAGTTCCAGTTAATTTAAAATCTGCGCCAATTCACACATTAGAAAATGCCATTCGTCCTCTTTTCTATCAAATATGTTCTGACACGTATTAGATCAGTCCAGTTGTACTGCCTCTCAATGCCCTTCACATGCCCACGTTAAAGTTAATAGGATTTAACTGTAAAAACTGTTACTATCATTACTTATTACGTAATTTTTTCAACCTATGAGTATCATAACTACTTTCAAATATTACTACTATGTTATTAGTTATAATGTTAGGTTAAGTGAGGAAGCCTAGCTTCAACTTCGCCTTTTGTAATTTTATCTTTAATTACAATAAAGACATTTATTATTATTATTATTATTATTATTATTATTATTATTATTATTATTATTATTATTATTATTATTATTATTATTATTATTATTATTATTATTATTATTATTATTATTATTTTTCACAAAACGGTAACAGATTACTATTGTACTAAATAAATAGACCAACGTTGTTGTATTTACGTCAACTCTTTTGCAAATTAGGCACCAAATTGAACATTAAATCTATAATCTGAACAAGTGGATAAGCCACGTCTGAACTTGTGTTGAATAAGCATTTGCTACAGAGGTGTAAGAAAAACAGAAATTGCTTCAAAATTTTATTCATATTCAGATATAGCGATTGCTTTTACTTGTAGCATTTGCTAGTCAAGCAATCGCTTTTACTAAAAAGTAATTGCTTAATTTTTATTCATTAGGCTCATTGTCCATGGCTTAAACGCACCTCTGAACTGGGAACTTTTTGAAGGAACCAGTGTCAGCTGTTAATGTCATGTTCTAATTGAGGAGAATATAGAAGAAGCTAAATCATTCATTCTACGTATCGAAACTCATTTGTCAAAAATATCGGAGGTAGCCGAGTAGAAGCTTATTACACGCCCGGAATGCGTAAAACTTGGGGAAAATGTTATGATATTTTGAGGACGACGCGACGCCGACGCCGGCGGGTGTGATGCGACCGCAAGGAATTTGTAACAACACAGGCCGAAAGGACGTGTAATGATAATAGAAATGATAAAAGTTTTAAAATAAATAATAGCAAAAACAAAGTTTTTTTTTGAAATTTTACTGATTTAGATTAGTGTCTGGTCAAAGAGGATAAGGGCAATTGCTACCCCCCCCTTGTACATTTAGATTTTTTGAGTTTTCGGCTGCATACTTGAAATAGACGTTGAGATAACTATAAGACTATAACTCCCGAAAAAAGTCAAAATAAGTTGACTTTTATCCAACATCCTGTACACTACTTTATTAATGGTTTTTATTTTTTTTTTCAGATTTACACAGATTGGGCCAATCATTACTTAGAAAAGGCTAGAAGTAAAAAGAGAGTTAATTCTTTGGCCACGGACTGCAGTGACGGAGTTTTACTAGCCGAGATCATCGAATCAGTTAGTAAGTATTATGTTGTCATGCTATGAATAATTTCGAGAGTAAGGGTGGCCATACACCTGCAGATTTCATTTACGATATCTGCTATTACACATTCCTGTGTTAGTAGGGTTTGTTGGGAAAGTCGTATTTAATCAATACATGCACTAACAGAATAAGATTACCCGTCATTATTGACACAAAATATAATAATCTTAACATAGTATAAAACAAAGTCGCTGTCGGTGTCTGTCCGTCCGTCCTTATATACCTATATATGCTTAAATCTTTATAACTACGCAACGGATTTTGAAGCGTTTTTTTTTTAATAGATAGAGTGATTCAAGGGGAAGATTTTTATGTATAACTAGCGACCCGCCCTGCCCCGGCTTCGCACGGGTGCAATTTCAGAAAGTGGCATGCCGGGTACTAATATATCGGGTTTGTTCGGGTTTGTATTTATACCAGCGGGTTGCAACGCATGCCGGATACGCGCTAGTATTATATAAAACGAAAGTCTTTTTAAAAATAAGCTTCGCCATAGTGTGTCCAGTCATTGAAAATGCTCTTCTTTCAACTACGCTGATGAGGGCTCGTTATTGTCAAAAAACAACGGACGAAATCGGTTGAACATATAGACTTTTAGATAAGCAAACAATAATTTTAGGCATGCGCCCTGCAACATTATCATTTGACGAATGGAAAAATAGGGCTTTAAAATTTAAGTTCTTGCTCAAGAAATTGTAAAAGTTGACCTTCAATTTATTTTTACGGGTAAACAGGTAAAATTTGCCCCTAATTCTTGCCAAAAAATTGGAATTTCTTCTCAATTTTTGATCAAGTTGGGAAATAAGATATAGTAATTTCTGGTATTTTTAGTAGTCGTGTTTTTAGTTCGAAAGGGAAGAGTCAATTAAACTATAAAACTTATAAAAACGAATATAAAAAACAAACAAAGCCAGCAAAATAACCAATTGCGCACCTTACTCAAGTCAAATATTAGTTGGTAGGTATATAACTTGTATCGATTTTTACAATTTGGCAAAAACTAGGGTACGTGTAAAACATTTTCAAGCGCAATTTCTTAAAGAATTTGAAAAAGTTTTTGCCCGAGAACTTGACCCGTGGAGTAATATAAACTACCTAGGTATTTAAATTTTTTCTTTTATATAATACTAGCGTGTACCCGGCATGCGTTGCAACCCGCTGGTATAAATACAAACCCGAATAAACCCGAACAAACCCGATATATTAGTACCCGGCATGCCACTTTCTGAAATTACACCTGTGCGAAGCCGGGGCGGGTCGCTAGTTATACATAAAAACCTTCCCCTTGAATCACTCTATCTATTAAAAAAAACCCGCTTCAAAATCCGTTGCGTAGTTTTAAAGATTTAAGCATATATAGGTAGGAAAGGACAGACAGCGACAGCGACTTTGTTTTATACTATGTTAAGATAAGTATAGAGAAAAGTGTCTTTTAAACTTTTTAGATTGCAGGGCTGCAAATAAAATATACCAAAACATGGATCGGGATAATTTGTCTTGGTGTGGGTTTCGCTTTATTTTCATACCTCGTTTGTGTAGCCTAGGCCTAGTTAGATGTCTTTAAATTGATCATAATAAAATAAAGTTATATATCAAGATACATCACTACTCCATTCTTCCTGAAAATACGAAATACCAGGTATTTTACCCCTATTTGGGCCTAATAAAATCATACAACTGCTGTAACTAGTGATGTTTATATTCCAATCCGAGTCACTAAAAGCACAAACACATTTCAATAAGCTACACAAAAACAAGAAATCAGTATACAGGGTTGGGCAAATGTTCCGGAACGGCTTAATTACAGGCGAACGAAAAGTGATATTGGATCCGGGTTTTGGGCAATCTATAGGACTAAAATTTTACTATTTGACCATTATACCATATGTCAGTAATGTCAGTAATGTCACCAACTGTCAAGTGTTGACGTTATTTTTTTTTTAAATGGAACACCCTGTATATTTTTACATTTTTAAATTCCACATAAAATTATAATTATTTTTTATTAAATGCACTATTAGTCTATACTTCATAGTTTCCGAGATATTGACTCCCGAAAAGTGACATTTTTGAACTTTGACAGCTTATAAGTTTCTAACAGTATGTCTTAGAGCAAAACGGCTTAGATGTCCCTATCTTCAATTTTTATTATCTTCCCAAAAAAATCAACTTCCAGTTAAACCAGAACAACTGTATTTCCTGCTTTCGAGTTACATCCGGTTTAACCGGAAGTTGATTTTTTTGGGAAGATAATAAAAATTGAAGATAGGGACATCTAAGCCGTTTTGCTCTAAGACATACTGTTAGAAAGTTATAAGCTGTCAAAGTTCAAAAATGTCACTTTTCGAGAGTCAATATCTCGGAAACTATGAAGTATATACTAATAGTGCATTTAATAAAAAAGAATTATAATTTTATGTGGAATTTAAAAATGTAAAAATATACAGGGTGTTCCATTTAAAAAAAAAATAACGTCAACAATTGACAGTTGGTGACATTACTGACATATGGTTTAATAGTCAAATAGTAAAATTTTAGTCCTATAGATTGCTCAAAACCCGGATCCGATATCACTTTTCGTTCGCCTGTAATTAAGCCGTTCCGGAACATTTGCCCAACACTGTATATGAAATTCCCACAATCCAAAATAGCAAAGAAAATTACAAGGAATCCACATAGAAACCTTAAAACACAACAACAAAAATGGCGCCGAGCCGGTTCTGGAGTGTATTTTGAGCATGTCGCTAAAAAAGGACAGGTCGATAACACGAGGTTGGTGCACATGCCCGATGCTACTCAACGTAACTTTTGTTTGTGCAGGAAATTAGCTGTACGTATCTAAGGGTAATTGTCTATGGTCCAGGCTTTAAAATTTAAGTCCTTGCTGAAGAAATTGTAAAAGTTGACCTTCAATTTATTTTTACGTGTAAACAGCTAAAATTTGCCCCAAATCCTTGCCAAAAAATTGGAGGTTCTTCTCAATTTTTGATCAAGTTGGGAAAAAGGTAGTTATTTCTGGTATTTTTAGTAGTTTGAACATATGAGGATAGAACATTGTTTTTAAGGTTTTGTTTCTAAAATGTGTTTAAAAACGATTCGTCGTCGTGTTTTTAGTTTGAAATTCGAGTCGATACACCAAAGTTTTATCGTGTACGATCTCCTTTAAACGCTCCGAACTTTATTTTCGCAAAGCGAACGTAACCCAGTGTCCCGAAAATGTGACGCCGCGAGCCGCCATGATTAATTGACACTCAAGATGGTGCACCTAAATCAACTTTTTAATATTATTCGGGCGAACGAACGGTTAACTTTTAAAATCTTAATTGTTTATTTATAGCTTTTCATATTGTATTGCGATTATTTTTTTTTACTTGAAGGAGCCGTTATATTAATAGCGAAACGAAAAAATCGGTTAAGTGTGAGTTCAGCTCGCATGATAAAGGTATTAGGGGAAAGGAGTATAAAAAATTAGAACAGAATAATAGGCTGTATAAATAACACACTATAATATCTCTGTACTAACGGGGTTTTGGTTTTTATAGGTTGCCATCCACTAATTTGAGTTGCCAGCATCATTCTAAGGATACAGAAATAGCTGTACTTAGGAGATATCATAACAAATATTCAAGTTAATGTCGACAGCAGTAAAAAATGCTGTTTATTACCCTTAGATCTGTGTACAACTTTTGACACCGTAAGCCATGATATGTTATTAAGAAAATTTTACGGTATTGGAATAACGGGATATACACACAAACTGCTTCAAAGTTATTTAAGCTATCGTAAACAATTTGTTCAAATTGGGGAAAGAAAAAGTTCGGAAAAAGAAATAATATGTGGAGTTCCACAAGGAACACTATTAGGTCCGTTATTATTCTTAATATACATTAATTCCGTTCCAAATTGAACTTAAAGGGCAATATAAAGCTATTTGCAGATGATACGACAATTATTTATTTTGCTGAAACTCTTGCAGAAATGTATTTTGATATTAATAATGATTTAAAAATACTTCTTTCTTGGCTTCAACCAAATAAACTTCCGTTAAACTTTACAAAATCTTCTTTTATCTTTATAACTAATAATAAAATAAATTCCATCATTAACCCCTTAACATTTAATAATGAAAATATTCAATAACGACAAAATTTTTAGGATTAGTTTTAGACGAAAATTTAAATTGGAAATGCCATATCCAGTATATTATCAACTCGATATCTCCGTTGGTATCTGTTTTATACAAAACTAGATATTTCATTCCTTTGAAATACTTAAAAAATATATATTTTTCATTAATATATTCAAAATTACAATACTTAGCTTCTGCATGGGGATCTGCTTGTTTATCGAACTTAAAACCATTACAATAATTGCAAAATAAAGTTATTAAATGTATACACAAATTACCACATTTGGAAGCAACTGTTAATCTATAGACCGAAAGGGTATTTACACGTTCAAAACATTTATAAATTAAAAATTTGTATTCTAATTCACTCTATCATTTTAAAGGGAAAAAAATCAAACAAAACACTTCAGGAGAATAAGACATTACATGATCATAATCGTAACACCAGACATTGTAATTGTATAAATTATGAAACTATGCCAGCAACAAGTAATTTCTGGAAAAAATCGTTTTTATATCACGGAATAATAAAATATAACAATCTTCCAAAAAATATCAGAAAAATAAAAAATTGGCAACTTTTAAAAAACAATTAAAGATATATTTACTAAATTAAATTATTTATACTATTTTTTTAAAATTGGATTATTTTTATTTTTTATTTTTTTAATGGTTATTATTTTCTTTATTATGTTGTCACTTTCCATAATGAACTGTAAAAGTTAGTTTGGAATAGGGACATTTTGAAAGTTAACTGGCTGCGCCTACTACGATAATACAGGTTTATGTTATTTGGGTTTGTTGAAACAGTACAACAGTTAATAATAAATAATTTTAAAAATTTCTTTTTGTCCTACTAGAATATTATTGTTTCATAATACCATAGTTACCAGACACTTTAAATGGTATATAATACCTAGGGCATTATGAAAGTTTCTAATGCCCTCGGGCATTAAGAAAAATAAATAGGAAAACTCAAAGTAACAACTTTTTATTAAAGAAAAAGCTTATTTATCAATTTATATTAAATGAACAGTTATGAAAAGACCCAGTAAAAACGAATTTACCGGCTTTTGACAAGTCAATGTTTTCTATTATTTCGTGATTTTCACTAACAGAAATTGACGTTGATTGAACGTTTTTTTATGTTGAAGGTCTCATTGATGGTACTCCAGCTATCAATTTCGAAGTTTTGTATTTAGAAGACAATATTGTCTTCCAAATATCCCTCAATCACAGCTGACCTTTTCCAATCTTCTCTTACTTCTTGATTGATTTCTCCGTTTGGAACATATCCAAAACGCTTCATGTTGCACAAAATTACTTTTTTTGCCAAAAAAATTATTTAAAATTAAAGCATTGTTACGATGCTACGTGGAATTGTTTTTCTAAAGTCATTCTCTGATAACTAGAAAGAAATTCAACAATTTTTTATTTTGACAGTACCTATCAAACATTTTTCCGGAAAAATTACTGACAGGAGCTGTCATGCGATTTTTCCACTTGAACGAATTCTTGTCAGTGATTGGTCAAAATTGATAAGAAGGAAATAATCAGTTATATTTACTACAGACATTAAAAAACTACCGTCGCTGAAATAGAAGTTTCTTTATCTCCAAAGATGAACAACTATAGTAGCCACAGATTAGTTGAAGGTGTCCAAACGGTAAATTATTATTTAAAAAATTTTGCTTGTTTGTAAAATACGCATAGGTTATGAAATTTTTTAGGTCGCCCACATTTGCCTGTCCCATTTAAATTACGAAAACGGCATTAACCCACATATTTACTGAATATGAAACAATAATAACCGTCGCATTATCTAGAATAAAAAAATAAAAATTTCCAGTTATTGCCATGCATAAGGCGCCGGGAGTGAAATCCCATAACCACTTGTTCTTTATTGTTCAAAGCACAGAAGATAATATTTCCCAATCTTTCTGGTGACAGAAGTATTTTCTGAAGATCGCAATTATTCGATACAAGATGCGTACTCTTAAGCAGCGGCAGCTGGGAGTAGCGGATCCACAAGCTATTATTATGGCGCGCAGCAACGGGCGAGTTTTTTTTTATTCTTTCTGATATTTTTTGTGTTTTTTTGGCTCTGTTGCCACTATATTGATATTGAAAAATGAACAAAAAAGTAATGAATAGTTTGGGATAATAAGAACAACTTACCTAATTATTAAATAATACTAATATTGCGTTGGGAAGCTGTTTTTGTTTCACTACGAGTAGATTTATTTGATCGATCAAAAGTAATATTTTATTATACAAATTATTATCTTCTGCGTTTAAATTACAGGATTGACTATCATCTTCTGAAGTCTCAAAATTTAGTAAGCTTAAAGGTTTTGTTTAAGAAATCTACGCTTGTCTTAAGAAAGTCACCTACTATCACTATCTGGGTAACTTCGTTACTTTCAAAATGTACGAATTGGTACTGAGACAATAAGTTTTCAAGCTGAGACCACCTGCTTAGTTTCATTTCAAAGGTTAAAATCCATTTCAAATCATTGTAAGCCAATTCATTGCCTTTTAAAAAACCTTTACCTTCATATCAATGTCCACTGAATCCTGATTAACAATATTTATACAGTCATTGGTCAAATTAATCTAAACTATAAAAATATATTACACTCTCTTTACCTGTTTTAAAACACTTTTATAGTTAGAGTTACATCCAGGAATACCACAGGGGCTTGGCATGTTGATAAATAAACAAACTAAAAGAAAAAATAGTACTTACCCAAGTACCTACCTAGGTATCTGGAGGTATCCTACCTACTTATGAACTATCTCTACTAGTGATATTTTTAAACTAATTCACATAATAATATACCTTCAAGTTAAATAAACACTTCAGTATTTAATATATTAACTGTAGCCACAAAACAATAAAGTTTATCCCAAAGAGCTAACTAGAATATAAAAAACACAACTTTTAAATTAAAACAAATAAAATTCTGCCGCCATTCATAAGACCCGTAAACAAACTGACCGGCCAGGCCGTTGGATTTTTCACTTTATTAATGCTATTAAAGGAAACCCGCACCAAAAATATTCATCAGTATTTTGTAGAAGTTCTTAGCAATCATGTCAGTTAAATTTTCTATTAGATATCAATCGAAAACCAGATAAAAATACAAATTAATACTACACCTACACCTAGTTCGGGCGTAAATTGCATACCTACTAAACCATGGCTAACCTCAAAAAAGTCACGTGACACATGGATCTTTAAGCAGTGTTGTCGATGTTTCTGTTTCACGGCTTCTTTTAAGGTGGTTGCGGCCCTACCTATAATACCTGTACACCAAACGATACACAACACTAAATAATTGCCGGCCGATATCAGTATTGCCAATAATGTCAAAGATTTTTGAAAGAATAGTAAAGGATAGTCTTAATTTACATTTAAATTCAATAAATTTTTGATCTTAATGGCAATATGGCTTTCGAGAATCAAATGATACATATTCTGCAGCTGTTGAATTGTTAATTTCAGAAATTCAAATGGCTTATGATAAAGACCAAAAATGTATACTTGTTTCTCTAGATCTTTGCAAAGCTTTTGATACAGTAAATTTTTTTATTCTTTTAAGAAAACTTGATATGATGGGCATTTCGGTTGTAGTTTTTAACTTGTTTAGAAACTACTGAACCAATTGTTTGTTTGAAGGTGGTAGACAATGAAGTAATATCGAAAAAATTACCTTGTCGGACTTCCATTGTCTTTATTTTGTTACTTAACACAACGTTTCGGTTAGTTAGTATCTCTAACCGTTTTCAAGTGTAAACTAAATTATAATTCTAAGGCTACTGTCTTAAATACTATCCATGTGCAATGAAGCTTGATGACTCCGCCTACGTGCTTATTGCTTATTGGAGTCTGAAGTTTGAGCTGTTGGTTTTGGACAAGAAGAGGCTTCCAGATATTGGGATATATATACTTGGTTTACTGAATATATGTGTATTTTGATTCATGAAAGCTGCTTCCTTAAATTTTCGTTTTTTCCAGTGCTGTTCCGTGTCCAAAACCTTGGCTTCTGACCACCGTATATTATGATTATGATGGTTAGTCCATACATGTTCTGCTATACCTGATCTCGAAGTTTCACCTCTTTGAGTATGTTTTAAATGTTCTTTAACTCGTACGGGAAGAGGTCTTTTTGTTTCTCCAATGTACGATTCGCCACACTCGCAAGGGATTTGATAGATACAATTTTTTGTGTTTTCATTACTGGGGGGTTTTACTTTTGTAAGAAAGCTTCTAAACATATTTCCGGATTTAAAGGCTGTTTTGATATTATAGTTTTTGGTTATTCTTCTAATCTTTTCAGAAATCCCCTTGACATAAGGTATTGTAAGAAATGTTTGCTCCACTCTAGCTTCTGTATTAGTTTTTACTTCGCGATTTTTAAGTTTTGAGATGGTAGGTATTAGTTACAAAGGTTTCAGGGTAACCATTCTGTTTTAAATCTCTTTTGATGTTTGAAATTTCAATATTTAGGTCGTCCGGATTGTTGCAAACGTTAGTGATAAAGAGTTTGAATTATGCCCTGTTTTATGTAGTTTGAATGATTCGATCCGTGATTAAGGTATTGCCCGGTGTGAGTGGGTTTCCTGTATACTGAAGTTTTTATGTTATCAGCACTTCGTTTGACGAGAACATCGAGAAAAGGTAGAGTGTAATGTTTTTCTGTTTCCATGGTAAATTTAATGGATTGTCTTATACTATTAATATGTTCCAAAAACCGTATCAGCTCTTCGTTGCCGTCTGTCCAGATAATAAAGGTATCATCAACATATCTAAGCCAAAGTTTAGGTTTAATCTTGGCAGTGTTAATAGCGTGTGACTCGAACCATTCCATGTACAGGTTAGCCACCACCGGAGAGAGAGATGAACCCATTGGAAGACCGTCATCCTGGGCATAAAACCTATCTTTTACTTGAAAGTAGGAACTACGTAGGCAACACTCCAATAGTTCCATCACTCCATCCAGCGGCAAACTAGTGCGTTCTGAAAGGGTTGGGTCGTCTTGTAACTTTTGTTTGATGATATGCAGTGATTCCCCCCCCCCCCCTTATTCCCTTATTTTTTACTGAACCCATGTTTTATGAACTTTTTATCTTAAAATTACTCAAAGATTCAAACTTTAAAGTTTGTACAAGTACTTAATCAACACCCTGTATAAAATAAAATGGTCACGCAATCAATTCGTAAGTAATTCAATTTTAAAATAATATTACACGAAAAACTATGTTGTTATTATGTTTGTGTAAGTATAGACATTTTGAGATTACAGTGGGGCTTTTCCAACGAAGCGACATCAATAACAGTTTTAAGAAAATCCTTTACAACAGATTCTTTTGTTTATTTCTGCCTAGTTTGTTAAGTAACAATTTCTCTTTAAAAAATATGGAGCCAACGTCTCGACACCATAAACCAGCGAAATTACCATTGAAATAGGCGTTCTGCTTAGACAATATGTATTAGGTGCTATATTAGTAGTACGTATACCAATACTCTGTTTTCAGTTTAAGAAAATCAATGTCAAAAAACGTGAATATTACCAATAGAAGCATAATTATTTGTCAATATAAAAGTTTTTCTCTTTCGTTTTATTAGAAACACCCCAAGATGCGTTTCGATATACATGGCTCAATTTGGACTAAAAACATTTTTTCTAATAGAAACTTTTGTACCCCTTTTTCCACCTCCCCAGGAGCAAAATTGTCATAAATACCTTAACACATATTTATTTGTTTCAAGCGAAGAATTTGTCTACAATTTTTACTTATACAGTGTGTGTATAAAGTCTGGAAACGGCTTAATAACATCACAATTTACTGGCCGGTTTAAACCAAATTTGGTATAGTTGTGTAAGAGGATCTAACGCACCGAATGACGATATTGGCGTTGTTGCCAGCTTTTTAGTTTGTCTGGAATTCGAACGAATTTTATATTTTTAAATATAACACCCAGTATATTTTTACATTATTAAATTCCACATAAAATTATAATTATTTTTTATTAAATGCATTATTAGTCTATACTTCATAGTTTCCGAGATATTGACTCTCGAAAAGTGACATTTTTGAACTTTGACAGCTTATAACTTTCTAACAGTACGTCTTAGAGCAAAACGGCTTACATGTCCCTATCTTCAATTTTTATTATCTTCCCAAAAAAATCAACGTACTGTTAAACCGGATGTAACTCGAAAGCAGGAAATATAGTTGTTCCGGTTTAACTGGAAGTTGATTTTTTTGGGAAGATAATAAAAATTGAAGATAGGGACATGTAAGCCGTTTTGCTCTAAGACGTACTGTTAGAAAGTTATAAGCTGTCAAATTTCAAAAATGTCACTTTTCGAGAGTCAATATCTCGGAAACTATGAAGTATAGACTAATAATGCATTTAATAAAAAATAATTATAATTTTATGTGGAATTTAATAATGTAAAAATATACTGGGTGTTATATTTAAAAATATAAAATTCGTTCGAATTCCAGACAAACTAAAAAGCTGGCAACAACGCCAATATCGTCATTCGGTGCGTTAGATCCTCTTACACAACTGTACCTAATTTGGTTTAAATCGGCCAGTAAATTGTGATGTTATTAGGCCGTTTCCAGACTTTATACACACACTGTATATTTTTCCCTAAATAACAACAAATAATAATTTCATAATTTGCTATTCAAACACTCCCCCTCCATATTCAACACGTTGTTCCAGCTGTAAACGAATATGGTCAAAACTTCTTCGAATTCCTTCAATAAAAATTGTTTGAACAACTTCAACAATTCGCTGTTTTAGAAGCTGTACGTCGCGCGTCGTTTTCAATTGGACGGGAGTACACTAATTGTTTGAGGCGCCCCGCGCCCCCACAGATTCAAAGATAGGCATCTGAAATAGTTAAATCGGGACTTCTTGAGGGCCACAGAACCGGACCATTCCAACCAATTCATCTGTGGCCAAATGTATTATTAAGCCATTCCCTCACTTCAATTGCAAAATGCGCAGGACATCCATCTTGTTGAAAGTACATTTCGTTCCTAAATTGGAGAGGCAATTCTCCTAGGTTGTCAGAAAGGAATGTTTCCAACATTTCAAGGTAACTCCTACGGTTACACGTGTTTTCGAAAAAGTATGGGCCAATAATGTCATAATAAGAAACCACACACCAGACATTTACTTTTTTGTAATATTGTCTTCTGGCAGGAATTCTAAAACGGGGATTATTTTCGCTCCAGTATCTAATATGCGCAGACACTTTCCCGTTTGTTGAAAATGTCTATTCGTCGAAGAACATGATAAATTTATGAAAATACCTGTTTTCACTTACAATTTTGTTTCCGACCCAAAGACAAAAATCCAAACGTTTGGCTTCGTCTCCTTCTTCCAAAGTTTGATTAGAAGTTGGCTTAAATGGGAATATTTTGTTTGCCTTAAAAATATTATACTGAATATGAGTTTTTTTTCTGGGTAGGTACATCAAGTTCTTGAGCTCGGTTTCTTAATGAAAGGGTGGGATTGTCAGCAACAGACTGCAATACGATTGGGGATGCTGCGTCATTCTGACCATAGCTTTTTTTTTAATTGGAACCTGAACCAGTTCGCTGAAAATTTCTTAATAATTTATGAAGTCCCATTTTTGAGACGTAAACGTTAGGGTATCATTGATTAAATTTCTCTATCACAAAGTTGCAAGAACTTTCGCTCGCACCGTAACATTGAACTAAATAAACCCTTTGTTCTAAGGTCAACATTTTCAAAACACATAAAATTTTATTTGACAACTTCAAATTTGCCCCATACGTAAAGCAAAGTAATAAAAAGGTAAAAAAATTCCTTGTTTTTACAAAAGATGGTAGGAATGCATTTAAAATTTTAAAATAATATACACACCACCCAATATCCCATTATGAAAATAGAGTCTAATAAAATTTTATATTAATATTTTTATTGAGCAGCAAAATTTTCATTTACCTCTAAAAATTAAAAAAACTAAAAAAATGGAAGATTTATTTTAAATCTCGGATTTAAATTACAAACGTTATTCTAAATAAGTTTTCTAATTGGCATTTTGGTCAAAAATGAAAAATAAAGGTTGGAGAAAAATCATGTTTTTGAAGGTTTTGTGAACCCTGTATAAAAAATTAAAATTTTCTCTTCATGAATTGCATTTTTTACAAGCAACCCTTTTTTATCAAGAATGAATTTTTCCCGAAAAATTAAATTTTCATCCGTTTGGGCTATTGTAAACCCTATCCGCGGACAGTCTGTACACACAACATCGATCCATCAGTGTTGTAATATTAACAAAAAATAACCTACAACAAATTGCTCCAACAGTTTATTGAAATTTACAATGCAAAAGGCGAAAGATTTATTCGCTTTGAAGAGAGTCCAGGATTTTAACTTACAGTTTAATAAAGAACATTGAGTAGTAGTTACAATGCAATCTAACCATAAGCGCTTGCACTAATATTCCTACTACAATCTTACAACAAACCGAACGTGTGGGATAAAGTTTTAATGAACTTACATGTTGAATGGGCGGAAAATGTCTCCGCTCGGTTTGGGTTTACACATCCATTCTTATTATACGGTTTTGTAATTCAAAAGTTTCTATAGTTTAGTCTACACCCTGCGGAGGCTCGTAACTTTACAACTTTGTAACTTAGGTACTGAGCAACGATATGGCGAGTGTGACATACGAAACGCGTCAGAAACGTGGGATACTTCTTGACCACCAGATTTTTTAAACTTCTAGCTGTTGCTTTTTCATTTAGGTCGTGCAGCAGGAACGCCCAACTCTAGGTATACATTTTTTTTTGTTTAAATTACAGAAATAAAATTTGGTGGATTTATATGTGATATTATTTTGCATTTTATGACAAGACGGATGCCATTTTGTCACTTCCGGTTTAACCGGAATTACCTTAACTTTAGATTTTGTGGAACACTCTGTATGTTTTTGGCGATATCAATTTTACCATTCCCAATCAATATATACGTCCCTTTTTGACACTTTTCTTTTTATTTTTTTCTCTAGGATTGCTTTGAAGTATCTAGAATGGTTTATTTCTACGCGAAAATATTGATAAAAATGCAGTTTTCAAGTGTCAAGTTATTCCGTTTTAATTACCTTTAGATAGGTACGTACAGCTTATCTCCTGCGCAAACAAAAGTTACGTTTTATAGGTGAAAAAAAAATATGTCCGAGCGCATAGCTCGCCGGTCAGCTGCCTTTCCTCTGAGCAACATCGGGCATGCGCACAAACCTCGTGTTTTCGGCCTGTCCTTCTTTAGCGACATGCTCAAAATACACTCCAGAACCGGCTCGGTCGTTATATGATTTTATTATGCTCAAATAGAGTAAAATACCTGGTATTTCGTATTTTCAGTACGTATGGAGTAGTTATGATCAGTTTAAATACATCAAACTAGGAATAGGCTACACAAACAAGGTATGAAAATAAAGATAGAAACCCACACCAAGACAAATTATCCCGATGCATGTTTTGGTATATCTTATTTGCAGCCCTGCAATCTTCAAAAAGATGGCCGAATGGCAGACCTGCCAGGGCCAAAAAAAAAAAAAAATCTTCAAAAAGTTTAAAAGGCTGCACTTTTCTCTATACTTATATTATAAAAAAGGAAAAATTTAAATACCTAGTAGTTTATATGTTGTGTGCTTGAAAATGTTTTAGACGTACCCAAGTTTTTGCTAAATCAATACAAGTTATAAGTAAGTATAACAACTAATATTTGACTTGATGTTAGGTACGTGATAACACCGAAGATTGGTTATTTTGCTGGTTTTGTTTGTTTTTTATATTCGATTTTATAAGTTTTTTAGTTTAATGGAATGGTTCTCTTTCGTTTCGAACTAAAAACACAACGAAGAATCATTTTTAAACAAATTTTAGAAACTAAACCTTACAAAACAATTTTCTATCCCCAAAATCTAATAGGTTTGCAACTAATAAAAATGCCAGAAATTACTAACTTAATTCCCAACCTAATCAATGAAAAAAATTGAGAAGAAACTTTAATTTTTTGGCAAGAATTTAAATATTAAAGCCAGAATCTATCTATTTTCCCATTCGTCAAACGATAATGCTTATTTCATAATGTTAACGTTGGTACTTGTGTGGGGCTTCCTGTACAATGTTTTATCTTGTTTTTATATTTTTTTTTGCTTTTTGCAGCTTCTCAAAAGATGCCAGACATCAACCGAAAACCCAAATTGCCTACCCAAATGGTAAGTTCGCTCTAGATCGTTTTTATTTTTATTTCCGTGGCGTACGGTCTACTTTAAGGTGCCATTTTGCGGACCTGATCACGATCAGTTGTCGCGGCTGGCAATCGCGTTCTAGCAATTGTACTGGTTGAATGCAAATTGTATTCAGCTTCAACTTTAATTTTTTTTTAATGACAATGACAATTTGCTATTTAAGTTTGAGACGTTAAAAAAAGTCAGTGAATGTTAATCAAATTAAAATTTTTCTCTGTTGATATTACATCCAAAATGCGCCTCGCTGAAGAAGAAATCATAGAAATTTTGATTATGGGTTGTAGTAGTAGATTCATAGGGAAGTCCGTGCTATGTTCAATGAAAAATTCCCAAATTGCCTGCCTATTTTTGTAAACCATTAACTTATTTATTTAACACCATCTTTAATACAGGAATATATCAATCTGCTTTAAAAATAGACCTGTAACATTAATTTCATCATTAGCAAAAGTTTTCGAAAAAGTTTTAAAAGAAAGATTAGAAAATTTCTTAAATAATAAGAAAATCCTATCAGACAAACAATTTGGATTTCAAAAAAATAAATCTACACAAAAAGCAATTTGTTACCTAACAAATCAAATATATAATTTAATCGATAATAAAATGAACAGTATAATATATGCATATTTTTAGATTTAGCTAAAGCCTTTGATACTGTCAGTCATAAAATTCTTATTAACAAATAAGAAAACTTGGATTTCGTGGTCAAATATTAACTTTATTTAAAAACTATTTATATAACAGAGTACCTACATCATGTTAAAATTGGTGAAAATATTAGTTCACCAAAAATATTTAATTATGGAGTACCTACCACAAGGTACATTCCTACAGTACTTTTTAATATATATCTAAATGATATTTTTAATTTAAACTGTCAAGGAAAACTACATAGTTTTGCTGATGATAAGGTAATTTTTTATGAAGGTCTAAATTGGAATATTTAAAAAAATACTATTGAAAAAGATTTTATAAAAATAAGCAACTGGTTTAATAAAAACTTATTAACTATAAATTATAACAAAACAACGTACATTCCATTTACTTCATAAAAAAATAAACTTCCAAATATTGGTCCAATAATATGCAATAATAATGTTAATACAAAGGAAGGTGAAAATATTAAATATCTAGGAATAATTTTTAATAAACATTTAAAATGGGATTTACATAGTGACTACATTGTAAAAAAACTAATAATCCTTATACCAAAATTTAAACACCTTAAACACTTTTCAAATATAAAAGAATTAGAAATATTTTATTATTCTTGAGTACAAACCCATTTAAATTATGGAATATTAGGATGGAGAGGCATAAATAAGAATTATCTTAATAATATTGAAACTATTCAAAAATACATTTTGAAAATTATTTACGAAAATGACCACCAATATTCTTCTGATCTACTATTTAAAGGTAGCAAAGAAATGGATATTAAACAAATATTTTCTTACAATATGTTAATAGATAGGTATATATTTTTAAATATAAAAATAAAATAAATTATATTAATCACACACATGGAACTCGTCATAAAAATACTATTACATGTAAAATAGAGTAAACAAAAAAATAGCACACAAACATTTTTTAAACATCAATCCATTTATTTTTGATATGCAACCATAGTCAATTAAAATAATTAAATCAATTGGATATTATCCAATCCAAGAGATATAGATATTCAAGAACGTCATTAATAAATAATAAATATACCAAGCTATAATGAATAAAATAAATAAATATATATATTATATACCTGACGTATTGTATCTTTGTATACTGTAGTGATATAAAATATACCAATAAAATAATGTCATATTCGTTTTATATTATAAGCTAGTTGTCACTGAATTATGAAATATATTCCTGACAATAAGTATTATGTTATTTAACTCAAAACAAGTATTTTACTTCTGAGTTCGGAATTGATAGTTTATACAAAAAAATTATATATTAGCATTAAATGTAAAAAAAAATATTTGAATAAACTCTTATTATTATTATTACCCAATCGACAGTGTCTAGAATACTAATTAAGAATTTTTTATTAAGTTAAATCACTTCCGAAATATTTGCAAAAATATAAAAACTACATTTCATTAGATATCTCGAAAAATATAAAAGATACGAAAAAATCGTAGTAAGAAAAAGTTCTCATTAAGATACAACTTTAAAGTTATATACATTGTTGCCGTATCTCTTATACTTTCTGAGAAAAATATTTTTTTATGGATTTTCTCAAATTCTCATGGCATGGAAAAAGTGCGAAAATTTAAAATTCTGTTAAACCTTGAAAATATGACAAGTTTTCGATATGTAGGTGGTATATATAACGTAAAACTCAATAATAGAGAAGAAAATATGCAAAACAACGGTTTTATGAATTTTTTTTAAAAAAATTTAAAATTTAAAATTTTTTCGTCATTTTTTACATTTTCCTCAATACGTCTCTTTATTATCTCTTTAAGAACAGAAGTCTATAACCTTTTATGTGGACAGTTAATTACCACCCTAGACACTGTCGATTGGGTAATAGGGCGGTGGATAGGTAGACGGGGGTCAATAGAGTGGCCAACCAGATCGCCCGATCTTAACCCATTGGAATTTTTGTTGTGCGGCTGTAGTTTGTAAATATAAACCCAACTCGATAGATACGCTTAAGGAGTCCATTCGACGAGTAATAGGTACGAGAAATTTCTCCACAAGTAGTACAAAATGTATCTACTGCAGTACAGTTGGTGGAGGACGTTTTCAATATCTTATACAATAGTTTCCTTTCATATTTTGTCCATTGTCTATTTTGTTTTAAAAGTTAATATTTCGTAAACCTTTGAAGATAGCAAGCAGCAGAGCAAAATTTAAATTTGATTAACATTTACTGACATTTTTTGACGACTCAAGTTTAAATAGTAAATTATCATTGTCAATGCTTTAAAGATTGTGACTTGAGTTTAAAACGTTGCTAAGGAGACAAACATATCAATGGTGCACCAGCATTAAAGTGTTAATCAAACGGTTGAAGAGGCATGACTTATGAAAAATGTGTAGAATTGATTGTAGAATGTAATAGTAATTTACATTACAAGACCGGAAAGTAGTGTTGTTCAGGTCGAGACAAGCATTTCCAGGGCGAGCCGTAGGCGAGTCCTGGAAGCTTGGAGAGACCTGCAAAACACTAATTTTCGGTTGCGTGACGTTCAATAGTTTTTTTAAGACCGACACTTCGATATACATTTAATTCTTTATTTTATTTCATTTTATATAACAAAGTGATTAACAATACTAAAACCAGATAAAAGAATAAAGCTCCATAATGTTGAAGAATCCAGTTTTTGGGACTTTTCAGCAAAACATGCCAAAAGGACTTCTTCTTTTACATTTTTCACTTTTTTTTTCTCGACACCTATTTTTAAATGCGTCGTATGACTTCTCGTAACGGGCTTTTGATTTTACTGGCAATATATCGTAAGTCGCTTTCCTTACTGATTCCAAAATTTCTTCTGGAATCTCATTTTCCGTGTCGGATAATTCAAAATCTGAATTCATATTTTTAAATTTGCGCACTCTCGACACAAATTTGACATAAACAACAAATTAAAAATCAACGAACTGTCACTGGACAATACATCAAAATGTTGTTATCATAGTAACGAAATCAAGGTAGATTGTATTATCAAAGAGCGATTGGAAAAATGAAAAACAGGGACCGGAAAAATCTTTTTTCGGCAACCGTCCGGGAAGTACCCACTTCCCGGACGCTTTTCCTTTGAGAAAGTAGCATTTCTCCGGCCTAGTCCGGAAAGAATCACATCAATATTAGCAATTGCTCGAATTTTAATATAAATATTATAATATTAATATAAATAAGAATTGGAATGTTTCTGTTAGTACCTATCTTCTGTTCGAATTTCAATATTTAATACAAATAAGAATTAAAATGTTCGAAATTTTGTTCTTCAAAGAAATATACTAAAGAAATGTGTCTCATTGATTTGTTATTCTACACGGTTGCCGAAAAAATAGAGACGCAACACGTCCGGAAACAGTTTTTTTGGACTCGCAGACTTCCAGAACTCGCCTAGAATTTTGTCGCCTCATCCAAAAAAACAGTATTTCCCGGACTTGTAACGTAAATTACTATTGCAGGCCTCTCCCGTCGATTTTCCGGTCTTGATCGACAAAACGTTATTTTGTGTACGAAAAATTGTCAAGAAAGTGAATATTTTCTGGTCGGTCTTAAAAAAAATCTAAAAATACACAATATGTTTCCTTAAAAAAATTAAGTTCTATAGCATTGTTTATTCAGTATACTATAGCATTGTATACGTTTTTCATTAATTCAACCGTTGTGCGACGTCCCCTCCTGTTTACCTACCATACATTATTTCCTTTTTGTAATTTTCGACTAAATTGGAAAAGAGACCAACGTTTCCCGCATACCAAACTCTTTCCCGCGAGGGTTTTTTCGGATTTTCCCATTTTTCCGGGCATCTGGAAAAATCACAAACGCGTCCTTTTAATATCAATGAGCTAGACAATAAACGATGCGAAATGTTTCAGAGATAAAACATTTTAAGTGTTTTTCAAACGTGATTTGAAATAATTAATAAAAATAATTTTCTTTACGCCTACAGTGTGACCAGTAAAGTCCGCATCATTATGGGATTTTTTTTTATTAATAACTTTATTCGAAATTTGACTTTGGCATCAAGTTCTGCTTCGATCGAGATGAAAATTAAGCAAAAAAATAGTAGTCACGTGATTCGCATTATCTGTCAAATTTTAATTTTTTCCAAAAAATAATTCAAAAGTGGAGTTATTTCTGAAAGTATCGAAAAAGTTATTAGAACAAGTTTTTTACAGTTTCTAGCCCACATGCAAAATTTTAGCGGCATAAGATAATTAAGATTTTTTTACCCATATTTTGTAAATTGCACCACTTTGCAAAATAAGACTGAACGCAACCTACATAAAACTTCTTAGTCTTGATAATGCTTTATTTCAGATACATTTTCTTTAAAGTAGCGCCATAATAAATGTGTGTTTTTCTACAAAATCAAAATTGGGCTATTAAAATTTGGTCGCATGTGATGCAAAGTTTATTTGTTTTTGACCCTGTAAAAGGTAACTTTATAAAATAAGTATTTTTAAAAATAGTTTGTGTCTGAAAGTAATACAGCCTAATATTAAGACAAAAAAGAACACAGTGTCATCAGTAAAGTGTTCATTAAGTGGAAAATAAATTTTAGTGGTGGGTAAAAATCAAAATTATCTTTTGCAGCTGAAATTTTGCATGTAGGCTAGAAACTGCATTTAAAAAAACTTTTTCTAATAACTTTTTTCGATATTTTCAGAAAGAATGCCACCTTTGAATTATTTTTTGGAAAAAATTAAAATTTGACAGATACCTAATGTGAATCACGTGACTACTATTTTTTTTGCTTAGTTTTCACCTCGATCGAAGCAGAACTTCTCCACAACTACACAAGGAAATTTAAAATTCATTTTACAGGCATATCTAATTATAAAAGTTTGAAACCTATGCTGTACTAAAATATCTCTAATTTACCTGAAACGTGAAAAATAAATTAAATAATTAAAAAAAACCTATTAGTCCTCTATGTTGCCGCTTTTTTCATTTCATTCATTCATCTTAACTACTTGTGTGGAGATAATAAAACCGCAAAAAGCTATATCATTTTTGTAATAATATCCTACAGGCCTAATACTCTTATAAAGAAAAAGGGATTAGCCGAAGTAATATTAATCGACGAGTTATTATATGTAGAACACAAAACTGTTGAGTAAATAGAAAGGTAAAGTAAATTTTACGGGTATCTCTAACTTTATTTATTTTAACTTCACTAGTTTTAGGACTATCGTCAACTCATCTATCTATTTTCTGTAAGTCTAGTTCGAGAATCTTTTCAAATTTCTTATCAGTTTCATCTTTGAACAGGTCATCCAAGTTAAGATCTGATATGTTGGGAAATTCATCAATTTTGGACCAGTTTTCCACAACTTTGATATTATCGGTAAAATTCGAGCTAGATAGTCCATGTTCAGTCTTTAGTTTAGCTACATATTTATCTGTTTCAGATTATTTTTCCAATACGTTACTATTCATTTTTGATAAATACTATCTTTGATAAAGTAGTAGCGTTGGCACTGGTAGATTCTTTTACAATACTATTCCTTTTAAACTGAGAAGTACAACCAAGAGATTAATATTAGAATTCATTCACTCTGCAAAATTTTAGCTGCATAAGATAATTTTGATTTTTTACCAATATTTTGTAAATTGTACCACTTTTGCAAAATAAGACTCAACGCAACCTACATAAAACTTATTAGTTTTGACAATGCTTTATTTCAGATACATTTTCTTTAAAGTAAGTAGGGCCATATTAAATGTGTGTTTTTCCACAAAATCAAAATTGGGCTATTAAAATTTGGTCGCATGTGATGCAAAGTTTATTTGTTTTTGACCCTGTAACTTAATAAAATAGGTATTTTTGAAAACGTACTGTCTGAAAGTAATACACCTTAATATTAAGACAAAAAAGAACACAGTGTCATCAGTAAAGTGTTCATTAATTAAGTGGAAAATAAATTTTAGTGGTGGGTAAAAAATCAAAATTATCTTATGCAGGTTAAATTTTGCATGTGGACTAGAAGCTGCATTTAAAACCCTTTTTCTAATAACTTTTTTCGATATTTTCAGAAATAACCCCACTTTTGAATTATTTTTTGGAAATAATTAAAATTTGACAGATAATGCGAATCACGTGACTACTATTTTTTTGCCTAATTTTCATCTCGATCGAAGCAGAACTTGATGCCAAACTAAATTTCGAATAAAGTTATTAATAAAAAAAAAAACCCATATGATGCGGACTTTACTGGTCACACTGTATATAAAAGGCTAATATGTTTCTTAATCATAAAGCCATGTATTTTTAACCGAAGAAATGCCAATATCGTAGAGAGGTACCGTATAAACTAAATAATAATTTTTCTCTCCATCTTGAGTTCCCGATCTACGAACTTGTTGGAAAAAACGAGTCACTATTTGTTATGTGGCCCGTGTGACACGGGCATTTTTCTTACGTAAAAATTTATACGGGGTCGCTCTTTTCTCCATAAATCTTTGAACTAAAAGACTTTTGGGATAAAAGAAAAAATCACCCACACGAGAGTTAGCGTCTCTTTGTCACCTCTTAAACAGAATAGTGTTTATGGAGTTTATTAATGTGATATATTATATTGGATTTGAGTTAATTTGTTTGATTACAATATGGACTATTCCTTATATTATAACTAGCGTGTACCCGGCATGCGTTGCAACCCGCTGGTATAAATACAAACCCGAACAAACCCGATATATTAGTACCCAGCATGCCACTTTCTGAAATTGCACCCGTGCAAAGCCGGGGCGGGTCGCTAATTATACATAAAAACCTTCCTCTTGAATCACTCTATCTATTAAAAAAAACGCTTCAAAATCCGTTGCGTAGTTTTAAAGATTTAAGCACATATAGGGATATAGGGACAGATGGGCGATAGCGACCTTGTTTTATACTATGTTAAGATATACCTACTGTTTTGACTGCATGATTCCCCGCCAACAGTTTTTCTATAGTTACAAATTGAGTGTAAAGAACACTAATTATCTCTTGATCCTGCTAAAATTATTGCTCTTCTATTTGGCGAAAACAAATTATGGCGGTCCAAAATACTCCACAGATAAAGATCAACGATTTGCCAATTTCCTTCTCGGAGGTGACGAAAAGTCTCTGACTTGGGCTGGACACGATTTGAGATTTCATAAACATATTTCTGTATATGAAAAAAATTACCTTGTCGGACTTACTTGTCTTTATTTTGTTACCTAACACAACGTTTCGGTTAGTTAGTATCTCTAACCGTTTTCAAGTGTAAACTAAATTATAATTCCAAGGCTACTGTCTAAAATACTATTCATGTGCAATAAAGCTTGATGACTCCGCCTACGTGGAGTGTAAAGTTTGAGCTATTGGTTTTGGACAAGAAGAGGTTTCTAGATATTGGGGATATCTATACTTGGTTTACTAAATATATGGTTATGGGAATTTTCGTTTTCGCCAGTGCCAGTGTCAGTTTCAGTTCAATTTCGAAAATTCTTTATTGTTCTACAATATTTTTACCTGTTATTAATTTTCACTTATATACATAATTTTTACTATATAATATAATACAATATACATATATATATTTGTCACTGGGTTAGCCCAGGAATTATACTGGCAATGCCGGTGGGGTTGATGTTAGCCCTTAGTATAGTTTAATAACGTATAGCTCTGCTTGGATTGGTCGGTTTCGTAACCCTTTACCGCCATGAAGGAGTCTATCTCCATTTAATAAAAAATTTGAATTAATTTTGTTGGAATGTTTAGAATGTGAAAGGTTATGTTATGCATTTACTGGAAGTTTTACTAGAACATCTTTTAAATATTATTAATAATAATAATAATAATAATAATAATAATTAGTTTATTTAAAATTTAATAATATAATAAATATGTTTATGTTGTCTTCGATAAACTTATTCTTCAATCCCCTGAAGCTGAGCTTGTTAGGGGATATACGAAAAATATAGGTAGCACAAAGCGCCCCACGCTTTTTTTACTATAATACTAATGTTTATCGTTCATTATTATTTTCTGCCTATATTAAGAATTTGAAGAATTATATTAAACGATATTTATTTTCCGCTTTTTAGTTTAATTAATTAAGCGTGTTTTTTTGTTTTTTTAAACTATATTTATTTTTCATTTTTTAGTTTAAGCTATTGTTAAGAAAAAAAAAATTTTTGGGTAGATTGAGCCAGATTAGTAGATTATTATACTATACGACCCAATAATTTGTTTCGTCAAAATCGCTTCTTCGTTTTATATCTGACAGTTGTCAAAATTTGACAGGAGAATTTTTTGCGTGTAGATTATTGTATTGTCAGCGGTTCTTGATAAGTCTACAAAATTTAAATTAACTCTGACCGTTTAAAGTGGGTCAAAATCGGGTTCAAAGAAGTCGGTTACAAACAAACATACATACAAACCCGAACAAACGACAAAAACTTTCAAAATAAAAAAAAAAAAATTGTCAAAATTTTATTTTAACGGGTAGAATTTTTAAAAAAAATTTCTCTATTCTTAGCCAAAATATCTATACGACCCCACGTTTGTTTAATTACTATCGGTTATTGTAATAATTCTGACATATTGACAGGTGTCAAATTTTGACAAGAGAATTTTTTGCGTATTTTTTCAACTTTCCACCGTCAATATACATACGACCTTATAGTTTTTTCATTAATATCATTTTTTTAAAACGATTTGACATATTGACAGCTGTCAAATTTTGACAGGAGAATTTTTTGCTTATTTTTCCCGAAGTCTCAGCATCGAATACTATACGACCCCATAATTTGTTTCGTCAAAATCGCTTTTTCGTTTTATACCTGACAGCTGTCAAAATTTGACAGGAGAATATTTTGCGTGTAGATTATTGTATTGTCAGCGGTTCTTGATAAGTCTACAAAATTTAAATTAAATCTGATCGTTTAAAGTGGGTCAAAATCGGGTTCAAAGAAGTCGGTTACAAACAAACATACATACAAACCCGAACAAACGACAAAAACTTTCAAAATTAAAAAAAAAAAATTGTCAAAATTTTATTTTAACGGGTAGAATTTTTTTAAAATTTTTCTCTATTCTTAGCCAAAATATCTATACGACCCCACGTTTGTTTAATTACTATCGGTTATTGTAATAAATCTGACATATTGACAGGTGTCAAATTTTGACAAGAGAATTTTTTGCGTATTTTTCAACTTTCCACCGTCAATATACATACGACCTTATAGTTTTTTTATTAATATCATTTTTTTAAAACGATTTGACATATTGACAGCTGTCAAATTTTGACAGGATAATTTTTTGCTTATTTTTCCCGAAGTCTCAGCATCGAATACTATACGACCCCATAATTTGTTTTGTCAAAATCGCTTTTTCGTTTTATACCTGACAGCTGTCAAAATTTGACAGGAGAATTTTTTGCGTGTAGATTATTGTATTGTCAGCGGTTCTTGATAAGTCTACAAAATTTAAATTAAATCTGACCGTTTAAAGTGGGTCAAAATCGGGTTCAAAGAAGTCGGTTACAAACAAACATACATACAAACCTGAACAAACAACAAAAACTTTCAAAATTAAAAAAAAATTGTCAAAATTTTATTTTGACGGGTAGAATTTTTTTTTATTTTTCTCTATTCTTAGCCAAAATATCTATACGGCCCCACGTTTGTTTCATTACTATCGGTTATTGTAATAGTTCTGACATATTGACAGGTGTCAAATTTTGACAAGGGAATTTTTTAAGTATTTTTTCAACTTTCCACCGTTAATCGTCAATATACATACGACCTTATAGTGTTCTCATTAATATAATTTTTTAAAACGATTTGATATATTGACAGCTGTCAAATTTTGACAGGAGAATTTTTTGCTTATTTTTCCCGAAGTCTCAGCATCGAATACTATACGACCCCATAATTTGTTTTGTCAAAATCGCTTTTTCGTTTTATACCTGACAGCTGTCAAAATTTGACACGAGAATATTTTGCGTGTAGATTATTGTATTGTCAGCGGTTCTTGATAAGTCTACAAAATTTAAACTAAATCTGACCGTTTAAAGTGGGTCCAAATCGGGTTCATAGAAGTTGGTTACAAACAAACATACATACAAACCCGAACAAACGACAAAAACTTTCAAAATAAAAAAAAAATTGTCAAAATTTTATTTTGACGGGTAGAATTTTTTTTTAATTTTTCTCTATTCCTAGCCAAAATATCTATACGACCCCACGTTTGTTTCATTACTATCGGTTATTGTAATAGTTCTGACATATTGACAGGTGTCAAATTTTGACATGAGAATTTTTTACGTATTTTTTTAACTTTCCACCGTTAATCGTCAATATACATACGACCTTATAGTGTTTTCATTAATATCATTTTTTTAAAACGATTTGACATATTGACAGCAGTCAAAATTTGACAGGAGAATTTTTTGCGTGTAGATTATAGTATTGTCAGCGGTTCTTGATAAGTCTACAAAATTTAAATTAAATCTGACCGTTTAAAGTGGGTCAAAATCGGGTTCAAAGAAGTCGGTTACAAACAAACATACATACAAACACACATACAGGTGAAGCTAATAAAAGCGTGTTAAAAATCGGTGGCCGCACCCCATTCCCGAAAACCGTTTTTAGGATAAGCTACTGCATCAGTGAAACTTTTCGACCACCATCAAAGATTAACCAAACCAAACGACAGCCGACCCGCCAACCTTTTAAAAGCTTAAGATGTAAACCACAAGATAATTTTAATACCACAAACAGGAAAAGTTTCAGATAAAATATATGAGAAAAAAAAAACATGTTAAAAAGGTGTTGTCTGATGTGTACCTATCTTATTTAGAATAAGTTAACATCCGTGTAGCCACGAGGTCTAATCAGATTATGCTCGTCGTATACAGGGTGTAGATATCAATTAGCTTAGAACAACATTTATACAATTACAATTATCTCCAATTTAGTGAACAAAAAATAATTAAAAACAAATGATTGCCCGAAAAAATATAGTTCTAAAGTCACTAGCGCACGTATTAAAAAATAGGGGTGGTCAGCTAGTACTGGACCCCCTCTTATTTTGAATATTTGATAATTGTTTTTCATTTTGTTTTTCTCAAAATATGTACCTCTTTATGGTGAAGCAATGTACCAAATTCGAAATTAGTATCTTATTAAATACTGGAATTATACAAAAAAATCAGTTTTTAATTTTCAACTTTGACGCCCTGTATATCGAACATGAGGGTAGTAGTAGTAGTAACATGTTTTATTTAGCA
Organism: Polydrusus pterygomalis; assembly: GCA_963969555.1. Taxonomy (NCBI): domain Eukaryota; kingdom Metazoa; phylum Arthropoda; class Insecta; order Coleoptera; family Curculionidae; genus Polydrusus; species Polydrusus pterygomalis. The sequence goes on from OZ018383.1 coordinate 19,815,055, forward strand.
AAAAGCTACAATTAAATATTTTTTTTTACATTATTTAACACATTTTTATAGATTTATTTTTAAATTTTAAAACGCAACCTTCTTTTAACAAAAACAGACAGAAAAGTTAAATATTTTGTAAATTGTTTCAAATATTATGTATCATTTTGTTTTTTAATTAAATGTAATTTTAAAGTTTTCTTTAAACAGTTTTAATAATTTTTGAGATTTAATAGAATTTTCTAAATTATTATATTCTATCAAACCTTTATAAAAAATAGATTTATAAGCTAATGTTTTAGACACTCTATTCACATAAAAAATTTGATTATTTCTTGTTTTATAATTATGATGGTCATAATTAAAAGAACAAAATTTTTTTTAAAATCAGGCAATAAATTATTTTTAATTTTGTGTATAAAGATACATACTAAATAAAAAATTAAATTTTTGACATTTAACCAATCTAAATTTTTCAACATAAAATTAATTTTTGTATATTTGTTACAATTTAATATAATCCGCATTGCCTTATTTTGTAAAATTTGTAATTTATCAAATATTTCCTCACTAGCACAATATAAAATGTCCCTAAATATTTAAAACTGTTTTTACTATTTAAATTATTACCCATAACAATACATTTAGTTTTTGAAATATTTAATTTTAATTTATTTGCTTTTAGCCAATTTAATTATATATTTATCTCAGAATTTAGAGTATTTAGACCATCAAAATTATTTAAAACATTAATCTAAATTAAGGTGTCATCAGCAAACATTTGAAACTTACACATTTTTAAAACTTAAGGCTTATCGTTGATGTATAAAATAAATAATATTGGACCTAGTATACTTCCTTGAGGAACTCCTATATTTTTTATTTGAATATGTTTTTTATATACCTAGGGTCAAAAATGAAAAATGGCATTATGAAAGTCATATTGTTTTATTTTGCTCCAGGAATATATGGTTAACGAATTGACCTCCTTTTGCCGGACACCCTGTATATCCCGAAAGCGACCTGGTAGATCAAATCGGAGCACATATTCGAATTGTGCATACTTAGTGAAAAAATATACCAAACATTGGCGCTACGAATGATTCTTTCAAAATTGCATATGTTTCGGCATCCATATTAAATTTATCTTGTAACATCGTGTATACATAGGTGGGGACCCAAAGTACCGCCGCGGCCGCGGTAAAGTAAGTACCACAATCCGCCCGCTATACCAAAACCAAAACAGTCGAACATCGAACGGTATCGAGGCATAGCAGATCCGCGGCTCGCCGCGATTCATACGATTCGCCACGCGCTTTTACGAATGGACACGAAAAGATGAGATAAAAAATGTAAATAAAAATATTATCTTTGAATGACTTTCAACGTTTTCTAAAACAATCTTTGACGGTGTTGTTGGACAGGAAGGAAAAAAATATTGGGCCAATTTAGTTTGTGCCAAAAAAAATTGATTTTATTTGTGCTGTTCTTTTAGTTTCTGGATTACATACAGGATCTTTAGAGGATTACCAGCCTGGGTAAATTTTTCAATTATTTGTTTTGTATTCGGCCGCCACTTGCCTTGCTAGTATAACTTTTTTTTATTTCCGAGACTACAGTACCTATTCTACATTCCGCCAAACGGGGACTAAAATGGGTCATTTAATCCCAAGGAACTAAACTGCAAAGATACACTTCCGTGCAAAAAAAAACGGGCATTCTAAAATTTTACCGAATTAAGTTTAGGCCTATATAACTTTTTTATTTTTACTCCAATTTAAGTAATTTTTTAGAGACCTATAGATACATTTATTAGTTTTGTGTACCACGTTTGAATAAAAGTTTAATAATTTATGATTAATAATAATAATAATAATAATAATAATAATAATAATAATAATAATAATAATAATAATAATAATAATAATAATAATATATAACTCCCGTCGATAATCGATCCTGACAAGTGATTTGTCTTCGAGCCCTGTTTCCTTCTGCCAAACTGAGCCTCACTGATGAGCCGTAAACGGCGAAACACGTCTGGGGATGAGTTTGGCGGAAGGAAACAGACAAAACTTTTTTGCATTAATAATAATAATAATAATAATAATAATAATAATAATAATAATAATAATAATAATAATAATAATAATAATAAGTTTATTTAAAATTTAATAATATAATAAATATGTTTATGTTGTCTTCTATAAACTTATTCTTCAATCCCCTGAAGCTGAGCTTGTTAGGGGCAAATCTTATTTTCTGTTTTAGTATGTAAAATTATAAATCATAAATATGTATTAAAAATCAAGTTTTTTAAAGTAAAAATGTTAATTTATAGTATAAACGCAGCTTTTTTGAAGAAATATATTACCTATAATAAAATTATTAATTTATAATTTTTAAGTAAAAAATATTACTTATATAAATTATTCAGAACAATATTAATTAATTAAAGCATTTCTAAAAATATTTTTAAATTGTCTGTTTTTAATATCCATGTTTTTATTTCGACTTAAAAATTTTTTAATGAAACCAATTTTTAAATTTTTGTTGGTAAATAATCGTTTAAATAAAAACATAAATATTTGAAATTTTTTTGTCCTATGGACTTATTTATTTTAGGTTTTATGGTTATTTTATTTTTATGACGTGTATTATATGCTGCCCTCCTAGTGAAAAGCGCAGCAACTTCCTGAACGTTAGTTTTGAGAAAAACGCAAAAAACGTTTTTTCGCTAGTATTTTTTTATAAATGAATATTTTTAATTTTTTCTTTTACCAGATTGATAAAAAAATATAAAACAAATTTTTTGATATAGGTTTCAATGAATTTGGACCGTAAATAATTTTTTTATTGAGCATACTGCGTTTTTGTTTAGTATTTCTTAAAGCTTTGCATTAGCGTTGCTTAACAAAAACGAAGTATGCCATATTTACTAGTGTAAAATATACTGCGCTTTCCACTAGAAAACCATGAGCCGCTATGTGCTTTGCTTCTAAGAAAAAACGCAGTATTTAATGGGCATCAGTAAAATGCTGCATTCTTGACTAGAAAAATCAGATGCTGCGATTTTCTTTCAAAAAGCATTACGTTTTGCAGAAACTGCATATTTATTAGGCGTTTTTTTGTCTTAATTTTTTATTTTTTTTCAACAATAATTTTTTTAAAGATAGAGAATTGTATTCTACACAATAATATGTAAAAATCTCAAAATCGAAAATTTTGGAAGTTACTGCGTTCTCCACTAGGAGGGCAGTATGATTATGGTTTTTAAATTGTATAAGGTTTTTATTTTTAAATTTATAATATATTAAGATGTTATAAATGTAAAGTTGTCTTATGTTCAACTTTTTTGTTTCTGAATATAATTCTTTTGAAGGATAAAGATAATCTTTATTTATATAATTTTTAGAAACCTTTTTTGTAATATTTCTAATTTTTTAACTAACGTTCTATTTATTCCTCCCCAACCTAAAATGCCGTAATTTAAATGAGTTTTAACTAACGCGTAATATAATATTTCCATATGTCTTACATTTAAAAAATTTTTAATGTTTTTCAAAATCGGTAGTAAACTTCTTAATTTTTTAATTAAGTATTCTATGTGAAAATTGATTGAATGAATTGAAGAAATATGACGTAATAATAAAAACAATTCAAAAGTAGGCAAATAAAAAATGGTTTTGTTACAACAAAATCGTTACTCGGCCAGATAGTCGAAGTAAGAAAGCAGCAATAGTTGTTTTTTTTTACATAAATTTTTTGTAAACGAAATCCAAAAAACTAAAAACGTTGTTTCTGACGAACTCCTAAATAGTAATAGCAAATGTGATATTTGAAATTGTAGTTTCAGCACAAACAAAAGTCATTTAATAAATCAAGGAATTGAAAATTAGAATTAAAAAAAAAATCCTAAAAAGTAAAAATGTTGTTTTTGAAGAACCCGGTATAGTAATCGCAAATCTGATATTCGAAAATGTTGTTTCAGCACAAGCAGACGTTTTTATAAAGAATGACTTTTATTTCTCTTCCAAACTCTATCCATGGACACACTGTATACGCATATACAGTGTGACCAGTAAAAGTCCGCATCATATGGGATTTAATTAAGCAAAAAAATAGTAGTCACGTGATTCGCAATAAGTATCTGTCAAATTTTAATTTTTTCAAAAAATAATTCAAAATGGGGTTATTTCTGAAAATATCGAAAAAAGTTATTAGAAAAAGTTTTTTCAAATGCAGTTTCTAGCCCACGTGCTAAATTTCAGCTGCATAAGATAATTTTGATTTTTTACCCACCACTAAAATTTATTTTTCACTTAATGAACACTTTATTGATGACACTGTGTTCTTTTTTGTCTTAATATTAAGGTGTATTACTTACAGACAAACTACGTTTTTAAAAATACTTATTTTATGAAGTTACCTTATACAGGTTCAAAAACAAATAAAATTTGCATCACATGCGACCATATTTTAATAGCCCAATTTTGATTTTGTATAAAAACACACATTTAATATGGCGCTACTTTAAAGAAAATGTATCTGAAATAAAGCATTGTCAAAACTAAGAAGTTTTATGTAGGTTGCGTTGAGTCTTATTTTGCAAAAGTGGTGCAATTTACAAAATATGGGTAAAAAATCAAAATTATCTTATGCAGCTAAAATTTTGCATGTGGGCTAGAAACTGCATTAAACAAAACTTTTTCTAATATTTTTTTTCGATACTTTCAGAAATAACCCCACTTTTTAATTATTTTTTGGAAAAAATTAAAATTTGACAGATAATTCCAAAGTCAAATTTCGAATAAAGTTATTACCTCGGTTATTACCTAATAAAAAAAAATTCCATATGATGCGGACTTTTTTACTGGTCACACTGTATAGTGTGATATTATTATGAAACATATTAAAATTTGACCAATACCCATTAAAAAGACAGGGTAATATTTTTTTTTAAATCCTGTAAATTTACCTGATACCTACTGACATTTAACTGTCCTTAATTATAGCTGCAAATTTGCAAAATTGTATGTAAACGGCCATTACGGTATCCATGTCAGTTGGATACTAAAGAAACTGAATTTAATTTGTTGACAAACAACAAAATTTCCACGTTACACCATGTAAAATAAATGTTGAATTGGCATCTGCGATGCGTTTCGCAAGGTCTGTACTCATCAGTAGGCTTGGGCAAAAATTCGATATATCGATATTTTTATCGATATATCGATAAACGATATTTAAAAAATAAAATATCGATATATCGATATTATCGATATTCTATTGGAATTTCAATATCGTCCTTATAACACATTTAAGGACTAATATTTAATTCAATCTTTTTTCTTCACGTTTTCATAATTAGAGTATCCCCTTGAAATGAAGGTACCGAGGAAGGTACGGAGTTTTACAGGGCACATAAGACAATATTGATATACAGTGTCACCAGTAACGTCCGCATTATATGGGACTTTTTTTATTAATAGCTTTATTTACAAAATCAAAATTGGGCTATTAAAATTTGGTCGCATGTGATGCAAAGTTTATTTGTTTTTGACCCTGTATAAGGTAACTTCATAAAATAAGTATTTTTAAAATCGTAGTTTGTGTCTAAAAGTAATACACCTTAATATTAAGACAAAAAAGAACACAGTGTCTTTAGTAAAGTGTTTTTTAAGTGGAAAATAAATTTTAGTTTAACAACGTAAAGTTTCTATTTTTAACGATTTAATTTAAAACCCCTATATTATAATTTATAGCTATGCCATAATAACGTTTTTGTAGAAAACACACATTTAATATGGCGCTACTTTAAAGAAAATGTATATAAAGCATTGTCAAAACTAAGAAGTTTTCTGTAGGTTGCGTTGAGTCTTATTTTGCAAAAGTGGTACAATTTACAAAATATAGGTAAAAAATCAAAATTATCTTATGCAGCTGAAATTTTGCACGTGGGCTAGAAATTGCATTTAGAAAAACTTTTTCTTATAACTTTTTTCGATTTTTTCACAAATAACCCCACATTTGAATTATTTTTTGAAAAAAATTAAAATTTGACAGATAATGCGTAATTCGCATTGACTACTATTTTTTTGCCTAATTTTCATCTCGATCGAGGCAGAACTTGATGCCAAAGTCAAATTTTGAATAAAGCTATTAATAAAAAAAAATCCCATTTGATGCGGCCTTTACTGGTGACACTGTATTTATAATATTTATATGTTTTATCGAATAACGATATTTAAAAAATATAATATCGATATTATCGATATTTTATTTTTATATTATCGATATATCGACTATATCGATATTTTTTTAATATCGATATTCGATATTGGAATTTCAATATCGCCCAGCCCTACTCATCAGCCCCGTTATTTGTTAAATAATATGGAAATAAGTATGTTAATGAGGATTATTAAAAGGTTTTAAGAAACTTATTAATGTCATCGTAAAATATCCCATATTCGGTTTTCAATAAAAGTCCAGTGCTTGCACTAGGAAGACTCCAGATTTTTAGCGCCTTTTATAGGTTTCTCTGCAATCCTCAAATATTGGCACTCATAATAAAATTACATCAAAATTGTATGATTTAGTTGTGTAGGTCCTTGTATCATAGACTCACATACCAAATTTTATTATGTTCTAGTAAGCACATAAAAAGTTATTTAGAAAAAACTGTTCGTAAAATTCTTTAAAATTAAATGCTGCTTTGATACATACCACATACCATGCAAGCAAAAATTATTTGCACCAAAGAGGGCTTGGATTAAAAAAACGTAGGGCTTGGTTTAGTTGTTAAAATTTTGTCAAATTCATATTATGACATGATATGCCAAACTAATGAGTAATAAAATAAGTAGACAAATACAAATTTATTTTTGTTGTTTACAAAATTAACAAAGTAAGAATATACAGAAAGAAAAAAAAATAATTACATAAATTGCTGAAATTGGCCTCCGCCATGCTCCAAGCATAAATTCACACGTCTCTTCATATTTTTGAAAGTGTTGATCATCATCTCTGGAGAAATGTTACCACATTAATCCTTTCTTGTAATTGTTCTAAATTTGCAACTGGTGGTTTAAAAATTGTGTTCTTTAAATGAGGAAAAACGAAGTAATTCATAACCGTTAAACAAGGTGATCTAGGTGGGAATTCAATGTCTGATCGAGATCGAAAACTGATCAATCTGTCGTCGAAAAAATTGCGTAAGTAGTTAATAATTTCGGCGGCTGTATGGACGGTTGCACCGTTCTGGACTAGACCGTCATTTTATTTTATTTTAAAGATGAAATTCTTTATGCAGTTGTTAATTTCAAACTTTGACACCTTGTATATCGAACGGGAGGGTCGCAAATAAAAAATGACATTATAAAAGTCATATTATTTTTGCTCAAGGAATATAGGTACCGTGTGACCAGTAAAGTCCGCATCATATGGGATTTTTTTTATTAATAACTTTATTCGAAATTTGACTTTGGCATCAAGTTCTGCTTCGATCGAGATGAAAATTAAGCAAAAATATATATATATATATAAGTGAAAGAAATATAATCTCGGCTAGCGGACTTTAAGTGTGTAACCTGTAATTTTGCATTGAAGTACACAGGGTTCCAAAAACAATGGATTCCCTGGGGCCGAGTAGACATTGACAGCTGTTTCGCCCTTGTTAGGAGCTCATCAGAATGCCACAACCCGAAGCAACTCCACGATAACACTGCAGCGTGGAGTTGCTTCGGGTTGTGGCATTCTGATGAGCTCCTAACAAGGGCGAAACAGCTGTCAATGTCTACTCGGCCCCAGGGAATCCATTGTTTTTGGAACCCTGTGTACTTCAATGCAAAATTACAGGTTACACACTTAAAGTCCGCTAGCCGAGATTATATTTCTTTCACTTTTATAAATACGGACGAGATTATTCTAACTTTTATATATATATATATATATATATTTATATTTGTACAAGGTGAGATCATTTTGTGATACTTTTTATACAAGCCGAGATCCGTTTTGCAAGGCGAGATCCGAAATCGGATCTCGACTTACCCTATGTGTATATAATGTCTATTGGGTTCAGGGGGGTGAGGGGAGTGCATACACCAAATTTAGCCCGGATCTCATCTTAACCATTTTTATCATTTATATACACCAAATAGTTCACAGAGTATGTGTAAAGAGGGCGCTCCGTTTCTCAAACAATATCTGTACAACATGAGATCCTGAAGTTGGGCAACATTGCACCGCAAGGCTTATTGGACAACTGGACAACCCGAGATCCAAAATTTAATAATTTATACAACTTTTATGATTTGGTAAACAGGTCGGGAGTAGAATAAGAAAAAATTACGTTTAATGGCTTACGAAAATATTACATTGCCAAAGGATGAATCTATTTCGTCATCTATATAACGTTTTGTGTCTGCATTTACATCATTTTTAAATCGAAACCGTTTTGTTAGGTATAGTTTCAAAACGAGGACGCTTTATAAGTCACACAATCATAAGGTTTTAAAAATGATATTATAAAAACATCTGAAAAAACTAAACTAATTCGTTTTAGAAAAAAGAAAAGCGCGAAATCTTTCTCCACAAGTTTATTAGAAAACTAGGCGTAATTCATAATTCAACAAAAAATATTTTAAATCTATTAATTTTGCACACAATGTGTATGTTATGACTCCTGCCGGGGTAACTGGGCCGCAACAAGCCTGGTACCCCAACAGTATTTTACTTCAAGCTAAATGATGCTTTGACTTTTACGAAAAACAATTTTTTCTTTTTTCTTTCCTTCCCATTTCACAACTCTAGCATGTCTCCGACAAAGTTGAATGAAACTTAGGATTTTTCACTACTTTTTACTAAATGATTTTCACAAAGTCTGTTAAAACTCCCTAATGTTTCTTTTACTTTCTTTATTTTTCTGCCCAAGACAGGGCCTTTGCACTAGCCCCTGACTTTCCAGTATGCTGAAGTCTTATCGGTCTTTTGACTATTCATTTTTTACACCTCGTGTACCTACACCATTAAAAGCTCCATGACGGCTCAATCCCACTTATTATTTTCTCTATTGCTATATTGCTAACAACATCAGCATTATACTATTTACTTTGTTTTCCTGATGATGAGTGTTCCTACACTCGAAACATGTTGCATTTATTATGAATTACTCTAAACTTGTGGAGAAAGACTTTGTGCTTTTCTTTTTTCTATACATTTAACTCCACTTTGAGTATGGACATGGACTACTCAAAATTAATTCGTTTTAGTTTCCGATATAAACGCAACTGCGATTTTGTTATGCGGTAACGATTCCTTTTTATACAGCCTAACAATGCAACCTAATACTAAGAAATTACATAAATATGTGCCCAAACCACAATGTTTTCTTGCTTAATGGGATGCTTTAATCTTACACAAAACTCAAATTTTTACCCCTACCGTGGATATATGGAAAGAGATTTTCAAATTATTTTAATTACTTACTGTTTTAGTTTTAGGGCATGCAGCACTTTTCTATTTTCTATTTTTAGTTTTCTCACATGGGGCCACAACTCTACTAGGGTTTTGTAAAACAATATGAAGGGAGGGTAGGACAAAATTTTACCAAAAAAGCATCATTTAAGGAAACTACTATACTAATTTCCTATAGGGATCAACAAACAACTTGTCGCGCGAAGAGAAAAATTTCTTGACCATCTCACTTGGGATCTACCGGTTACATGACCCCGGGGCGTATAAATTCAGTTTTTTTACGATATCATACGAGGGTATAGAGAAGAAAATAGAAAAGAAAAAGGTGTGTTAAATTATTTTTATTTAGAACAAATAACGAAATATATTTTTTAAAATAAAAAAATGCGAATCTCCAATACAAGGCGGATGTAACGTAAATTCTTGGTGATTTGCCATATTCATAAAAAAAAGTGAAAAGAATATATAGGGTGAGTCGGGAGGAATGAGTCAAACTCTAAGGGTGTAATCTATGCATCAAAATATCAAGAAAATCCCCAAATGTTGTTACTCAATATTTATTTGTTTTCAAATTACAGCGTTAAATAAAATAATAATATTGTTAAACCAAAATATGCCACATTAACATTCTTTTAAATAAATCATTGATTTAGTAAATTTTCAAAAATACCGCCATTGACTTCCAAACATTTCCTGCTTCGTTTACGAAGGGCGCGCGTGGCTCTTCTAATTGATTTGTGCCGTTCTTTAATATTGAGTGCAGCATTTCTAATGCGTCTAATTAATACATCCCTAGTATCTACTTTCACTTCGTATACCTCATTTTTTAACCAACCCCATAAATTATAGTCCAATGGTGTGAGGTCTGGCGATCTAGGAGATCAACTAATAGGACCACCGCGACCAATCCAAACCTCTGGAAACTTTTGGTCCAAATATTGCTTAATCCGACAATCGAAATGGGCAGGCGCTCCGTCGTGTTGATAATACATTTATTTTGAATTCTGATGTTTAAAGTAATTTCCTCCAGTATTCCTTGGAATTTATTTTGTAAAAAAAGTAGTGATAAGTAAGGCGATTTTCCAAAAGAAAAGTGCCAATTAAATTATTGTCGATCATGCCGCACCACACGTTTACTGAAAACCTGTGTTGAAAATTATTGACTACTGCGTGAGGATGTTTGTCCGACCATACATGGGAGTTTTGATTATTGTTGATGCCGTAATGGGTGAATGTAGCTTCGTCAGTAAAAAATATGTGCGGTACAAGATGACGATTATTAATTATCCACTCCCAAAATTCAGCGCTGGATTAAGGGGGGGGGGGGCTAGGGGGGCTATAGCCCCCGGCCCCGTCATTCAAAGGGCCCTAGAAACCAACCGAAAAGCCTTTACCGTAATTTAAAGGCCCTCGAGTTTGAATGGCATTTAGGATTAAAATATTCTGTTAAAATTAGACAAGTGTATAATAGCGGCAACATACACAAACAACGGGTAGGGTGGTAGCGGCACAGTTATTCTTTTATTATAACTGTGGTACCGGCCACCTATATGTTATTTATAAAGGGTTGCCGCTAAACAACAAAAAAATTGGGTTATTCTACACGAAATGAATTTTTTCGTATTAATAAAATCAAGATGTTGTTACATATCCACCTCAAAAGTGATAGGTATTTAGTAAACATTCTTGCAAACACAACTAACTGAATTTTTAATATAAATACTGTTTATTAACCGTTTTACCGATCAAAAGTTCAGAAAAAAACGCAAAAATGTATCTTTTTTTAGTGCTCGTGAAGAGGAATAAATATAAATTTCTTCGTTGAGAGAATAACCCAAATCTCTGCCCGGAGTCTGCCGGTACCCCGTCAAAGGAATACTCTAAATTAATAAGAAAATATATTTCTGGAGAGCATTTTCCGTTTTCTTTTATTTTAAATATTAGTTGCTTTTGCTTAGTGTGTGCTGTGTCAGGAAATAAAAATAATATTCGAATAAAAACAATGTCAAGTACAAGTAGTAAAAAGTTGAGTGGATCAGCTAAACGTAAGGTACGAATTTATATTTTATAACATTTTAATTAAATAAAATATATTTACCCGAAAAAAAATTGAACTTTAAAATACATTTATTACAAAGGATAAAAGCCTATGTTTTATATTTTATTTCGTTTAACTTTGCAAAACACATATACCTACTAAATAATACCACAAAGTGGTAGTATAGGAAAGAGGTGCGTATTTACCTATACCTATATTTTTAAAATTTAAAGAAAGAAATGTAACTTTGGTAGAGAAAAAACATGGAAAAAGGTAAACGTGACCAAAGTGAGAAAAATAGGGGCCAAATAAACCATGATATTGTTATATTTTTGCATATTTATACTTTTTAGTGTTTTCTTAAGTTTATGCTAGCTAAAGTCATTTTCTTACAGATTCGCGAAGAAAATTTAAAAATAATTGCGAAATTACCCAAAGTTACAGACTTTTTTAATGTTCAGGCAAGTCCCTCAACTTCTAAGACACTTGAGAGTCAAGAACTACCTACTTGTTTAACATCAGATAACATTATTTTAGCAAATGATAATAATGGTAAAAAAATTGAAAATTCAATAACTTTACAACAAAATGAAAATCAAGAACTGTTAACATCCTCAAGCAACACAAGTTTATTGTTTAATAAAAAAGCCAATGATTCAAAATAATGATGCGAAAGCGAAAGATCATTTTCAAAACTAGCTCTTATAAAAAATAAATACAGGGCTACCATGGGCGAGGTTAGACTGTCCAGTTTAGCTTTAATGAGTATTGAAAATGATATTTTGTCTTCAATAGATTTTGACGATATTATTCACACATTTTCAACTTTAAAAGCACGTAAAAAAACAGTTTAAAGATGATTTTTTGTTACGGTAAAAGTTTACATTATTGTTGTTTGTTTTTGTTATGTCTTCGTTCGTTTGCATTCTTATGGAAAATATAATACTATAAATATTTTATTTATCTTTATTAAGGGCCCCTCCAGGTTTTTTAGCCTTGGGCCCATATCTTCCCTAATCCGGCACTGCCAAAATTACATACGCTTGGCATAGTCTCCAGGTTGAAGATTCTGTACATGGTACGAGTATAAGCCTTGCTCGTGAAGCGTATTGATCACTCTTTTTTGGGGAATCCCCAACTGAGTTCCAATTCTTCGTGAGCTGGTCGTTGCATCTTCTTCTACTAAAGCTAGAACATTTTCTATTTCTTATAAATCAAAAAATCGTTAACGATATTCTTTAGCAGCCAGCCGCTTCAAGCTATCATTTTCTGCCAAATCCTGTCCAAAATTCAATCTACTAACCTTCCAATGTCGATTTTAACTACAACTTTATTTGAATTTTCCATCTTCCCTATACTAAATTGCAATGCCGTGACGTAAAATCACGTCTTTTGAAATTCGAAAAAAAGTAGCAAAATTGCCCGAATTTCCGAACGCTCTGTATATGTACCGAATGTACAAGGATCACACAACGTATTCCGTCCAATTTCAAATCTCATATCGCTAAAATAACTTTAGAATCTCGTGGTGAAAATGGGTCAATAATTCAAAAAATTACAGTTCGCAAAATAATTTTGGTTGCCCAGAGGCTACTTTGATAATAAATAGTATTACCAACATAAAATTTAGACATAAAAATTTACAAAATTTGAAGGATTTATTTTCTTTTTAAATATTATGTGTTTTTTATTGAAAAAACTACAAATTAGAAAAAATAGTATAACGTACGTGTTATATAAAGCAGTTTTAAGCACTTGTCCCGTTATAAAACTCGCCGCAAGCGGCTCATTTTTTAACATGGACGCGTGCTATAAAATGATGCTTTATAAAACGTGTACTTTAATATACTATTTTCTACTCGTAACTATGTTTTTGGTATTTATCCAATGTTTGTTCCTAACCTAAAATAGACCAGACTTCAACAGGCTGCAATAAATGACAGGTTACTTAGCAACAATGCAGCGTGTTCTCAGAAAAATTTGACTTTATGTAATACATTTCTTTGGCAGATAAAATACCAATTTACATGCATTTTTAAAACCGACCTACGTATTACCCATTTATCGTAGTGTTTCCTCGAAATGTAATAAAGTAGCTGTAGCATTCCTATTACACAAACCATAAATAAAAACCATATTGTTGTATTCGAGATGTCAATAAATGTATGGCATTTTATAAAATTTAAATGATAGAAATCCGAAAGTTAACGGTGAATCAATGTAAAATTTTACTGACACTAACAGGATAGTGACAGCACACCAATCAAAAGCGGACAACAATACCATTTATTACAGGAAAGCTAAATTAATGCAATATTTTGATTTTGCGTTATAATTTAAAAACAAATGAATATTGCATAACATTTGAGTTTTTTCTTATTATTTTGGTTTCCAGAGGTTTGAATTGGTCTCGATGGTCCTATTAGTTGGCCTCCTAGATCGCCAGACCTCACACCGTTGGCCTATAATTTATGGGGTTGGATAAAAAATTAGGTACACAACGTAAAAGTAGATACTAGGAATGCATCAATTAGATGCATTAGAAATGTTGCACTCAATATTAAAGGAAGGCACGAATCAATTAGAAGAGCCACGCGCGCCCTTCGTAAACGAAGCAGGAAATGTTTTGGAGACAATGGCGGTATATTTGAAAATTTACTAAACCAATGATTTATTTAAAACAATGTTAATGTTGTATATTTTGGTTTAACAATATTATTATTTTATTTAACGCTAAAATTTGAAAACAAATGAATATTGGATAACAACATTTTAGTTTTTTCTTATTATTTTGATGCATAGATTACACCCTTAGAGTTTGGCCCATTCCTCCCGACTCACCCTACATATTGAAAAAAACTGTGTAGTTTTAAAAAAAACTATTGTAAACTATGTATTTCTGTAAGTATTGTACAAAAATACTTTTATTTAAACCCAGTCCTTGTCTTTAAATTGTTCCATGTTTTCTTCTTTAAACTTTAGCTTTCTTGGGAGAAATCTTATTTTTAATGTTTTTGAACTTTGTAGAGCAGACAGAACTAAATCACAATATATAAACATATTTGATCAAAGCGAGATCCAGCGGCAATGGCAACATCGCAGGATCTCACGTTGGGCTTATACTTCAAAATATACACATTTTGGATCTCCACATGTATAGTTTTATCACGGATCTCGTTTGGCTTACAATATATCAGAAAAAAATTAAACTACGAAATGTTTTCCCCTCTAAAGGCGGACGAATGAAGGGGTATATTAGGATATTTTTGGAAAAAAATATACTCAAATAAACTTATTCCTTCTGGCGGATCTCGGGTTACCCAAGATTTGTTCGGATCTCGACTTGATACAAAAACGTATATATATATATATAGTAGTTAAGTGAATCGCATTATCTGTCAAATTTTAATTTTTTCCAAAAAATAATTCAAAAGTATAATATTTCTAAAAGTAGCGAAAAAAGTTGTTAGAAAAAGTTTTTTTTTAATGCAGTTTCTAGCCCACATGCATCCAGCTGCATCAGATAACTTTGATTTTTTACCCATGTTATGTAAATTGCTCCAGTTTTGCAAAATAAGACTCAACGCAACCTACATAAAACTTCTTAGTTTTGACAAGGCTTTATTTCAGATACATATTCTTTAAAGTAGCGCCATATTAAATGTGTGTTTTTCTACAAAGTCAAAACTGGACTATTAAAATTTGGTCGCATGTGATGCAAAGTTTATTTGTTTTTGACCCTGTATAAGGTAACTGCATAAAATAAATATTTTTGAAAACGTAGTTTGTGTCTGAAAGTAATACACCTTAATATTAAGACAAAAAAGAACACAGTGTTATCCGTAAAGTGGAAAATAAATTTTAGTGGTGGGTAAAAAATCAAAATTATCTTATGCAGCTGAAATTTAGCATGTGGACTAGAAACTGCATTTAAAAAAACTTTTTCTTATAACTTTTTTAAATATTTTTAGAAATAACTCCACTTTTGAATTATTTTTTGGAAAAAATTAAAATTTGACAGATAATGCGAATCACGTGACTACTATTTTTGTGCTTAATTTTCATGTCGATCGAAGCAGTACTTGATGCCAAAGTCAAATTTCGAACAAAGCAATTAATAAAAAAAAATCCCATATGATGCGGACTTTACTGGTCACACTGTATATGGTTAACGGATTAACCTCCTTTTTCTTTTGTACACCCTGTTTATTATGTCTCGATACAAGAAAAGATAACTAAATCGACACCATTATTTATTAAAAAAAACATATGAGACGTGTTCTATCTACATCACACATTCAAATTTTGCGGTCAATAAAGACCGGAAAATGTCACAGTCTAAAAAAGCATTTGCATTGCTTTTTACGCAAATACCGTTTACATTGTGTCTATCCACGGCTGTCATTTAATCATAAAAAATATGACGTCGTCGGCCGACCGTGGCACGGCTGATTAATAAAAATTTCAGGAACTGAACCCGAAAACAAATGAGGACGGAACGACAAAACAAACGCGAATCTAGCGGTCCGTTGGGGTCCGTATTAGGAAACAAAAAACATGAAGTACGTGCTGAAATTCATTTGTTTTTAGTTTGAGATTTGTCGTGTTGTACGGAAGGTTGCAGAAAGTTGTTCGAAGGATTATTAATTAGCGTTTTTTTAAATGTAAACTTAACACACAGTGGCGTAGCCAGGTATGCGGGCTAAGAGGAGAGGGGGAAGGATCGCCAATAAGAAAATTAAAAAATATTTTTTTCTATTTTACGTTCATAATAAGCTCAGTACGATACGCATTTGCGTATCGTAATGAAGCTATTTCGATACGCGTTTTTTCTTTATTTGATGTTGGTAACATTTAAATGTTTTATTTCATTGCCTTGCGCGGCCTTTGTGATTTACGAGAAAACCCATTTTCCGAGGAAAAATAGCTTGATAACCTACTTTTTTATTCTGTGTGGATAACAGTAATGTATGTTGGTTGCATAAATCTATAAATCAATATTTTGTAGATGCTTCAAGCTATCATTTTCTGCCAAATCCTATCCAAAATTCAATCTACTAACCTTCCAATGTCGATTTTAACTTCAACTTTATTTGAATTTTCCATCTTCCCTATACTAAATTGCAATGCCGTGACGTAAAATCACGTCTTTTGAAATTCGAAAAAAAGTAACAAAATCTCCCGAATTTCCGAACGCTCTGTATATGTACCGAATGTACAAGGATCACACGTATTTCGTCCAATTTCAAATCTCATATCGCCAAAATAACTTTAGGACATAAGGAGTTTTAGCGCACGTGTCAATAAATAAAATCGCCATCTTTGTGGCTCGTTTTTTAAAATAGACGCGTGCGCTAAAACCGCTTCTTATGAAACGTGTACTTTAATATACTATTATAGAGCTTTTGAAGTGAATAAAACTGCTGAACTAAATTAAAAACGGAATTTAGTACATAGATATTAACCTTTAAATACTAGATATCAAGAAACATTTAAATAAATACACTTTTCTTAAATATCATTTATTGAAAATTAACGGTGGATATTTTATCATAAGAAATGAAACATAAATGACATATTTTCAAATGTATTATCTCCTGTTGCTGTGTGACCCCTTAGTCACACACTGTATTCTGGACATAAATATCGTGCCCATAAAGAATTGCCGCCCTCTACGCCACTGTTAATACCAATTTAATAGACTAACAAACCCTTGCATGCGGTATTATGTTTTGTGGGAAAATACTATCAGGTCAGTTTCTCTACCATATTATACCTTTAGATAAGCAAACAATAATCACAAAAGTGGCAAATTTATGGTATTAGGATTAGGCATGCGCTGCGCACTGCAACATTATCTTTTCACGAATGGGGAAAATAGACAGGTCCGGGCTTTAAAATTTAAGTTCTTGCTCAAGAACTTGTAAAAGTTGACCTTCAATTTATTTTTACATGTAAACAGGTAAAATTGCCCCAAATTCTTGCCAAAAAATTGTAATTTCTTCTCAATTTTTGATCAAGTTGGGAAAAAAGGTGATTTCTGGCCTTATTAGTAGTTGCAAATCTATCATATTTTGAGGATAGAAAATTGTTTTTAAGGTTTTGTTTCTAAAATTTGTTTAAAAATAATTTGTTGGAGTCGGAAGAGAACAAGTCAATCAAACTAGTCTTATAAAAAAATTTTGAAGCAATATATTGCCCAAAAAATAGGCGTACCTAATTATATTGGAGGGCTGCAAATAAAATATATCAAAACATGCATCGGGATAATCTGTCTTGGTATGTGTTTCTCTTTATTTTCATAGATACCTACATTGTTTGTGTAGCCTAGGCCTAGTTAGATGTGTTTAAATTGATCATAATAAAATAAAGTTATATATCAAGATGCATCACTACTCCATAATTACTGAAAATACGAAATGCCCGGTATTTTACTTACCCCTATTTGTGTATAATAAAATCATAAAATCGTTTTTACTTGTCCTTGTTTATAGTCCAATCCAAATCACTAAAAGCACAAACACAATTCATTAAACTACACAAAAATGAGAAATCCGTAAATACTAAACACCCACAATCCGCGATAGCAAAGAAAACAACAAGAAATCCACAGAGAAAATTCAAAACACAACAACAAAAATGGCGGCCGAGCCGGTTCTGGAGTGTATTTTGAGCATGTCGATAAAGACGGACAGGCCGATAACACGAAGTTTGTGCGCATGCCCGATGCTGCTCAGAGGGAAGGCAGCTGACCGGCGAGACGTGCGCTCAGACCTATTTTTTCACCCATAAAACGTAATTTTTGTTTGTACACGAGATAAAATGTACGGATCTAAATGTAAACCTGGGTACCTACCTAGCGAATAAAAATACGGAGGGGGGCAATTTTATCTCATTGTAAGAATAAGGTGCAACTTTTTTCCGATCAGTTTTCTATGCACAGAAATCTTATAATAGTCCTGTTTTTTTCGAATCGACAGACCGAAGTTGATAGATAATATTCCTTCATAAAAAATAATATATTCACAATATTTATTAAAATTTATGATTATGCTAAAGAATGTGACAATTTTTAATAAATGCCATATCCTTTTATACTGTCGAATAACTAAATCGTAAATTTTCTGACCAAATAGACCCAACACACTCGAATCGCTTGTTTTTCTAGTTTTCAACTGTTAATTACCGATAAATTCTAATCAAATTACAAGTTGTATAAGTGGTGTGTTTATAGGCGTATAAATAACCAATAAATTACCTTTTCCAACCATAAATGACTGCTTAGGTGTTAATTCACTTTACTGTCATCAAAAGGTATGACGCATGTTTATTTTTTGAAATAATAATCGTTAATAGAGACATATTATTAAATTTCTATCCACATCTACGAAAATGGAATAAAAATTTTCCGAAATCGCCCATAGCCTATTTTTCTGCATCATTAAATAAGCTGTAGGCTGTTTTAAAAAATGCCCTGTCAATTAATTTGCTCTTGAAAAAAGTGGTACGATGATTATATAAAAAATATAATTCATGAAAAACACCTAGGTACCCTGTACTAATGAGAACAATGATACACTGAGAAAAACTCTTCTATTCCTTATAAGAATTCACATACTCTTTATACAACTGTTTAATACTATATGTGACAGCAACACGCTTTCCTACTGTAAGACAACGAAAGTTGCTAGACCGTTGTGTAGTGATAATATCACGGTAATTTAACCAATAGGAAATAGGATTTAATGCTACCATAGAATGGTTTATATCCATTATTGCTCTGAATACTCACAGTAATTATCAAGTTCTTATGGGGGTGTAATCTGGTTTTATATACTGTATTAGTTCCGACTGGCAGTTGTAATGAAACTTGACATTATTTATAATCATATTTGCTTGCTACGGTTAATAAAACATATACTTACCACTAAAATTCAGTAAGTACTGTAGTTCTCAAATTTAAATAGCTTTTTAGTGTGATACTGTTCTTGTTGGATAACATTGCATATGATTATCTATTATGCAACATGGTTTACTGGTACATTCATCCATAGATTATCCAATACTAACGATGGGTTGTACGAAATAAGAATCTTCTATTGATTTATCTGACATGCAAAGTTTAAAAAAACATAAATACAAAGTAAAAATAAATTAATTGAAACAGGTATTGGTACGATCATGCAATAGAGTTCAAATTCAGACAGGTTAACTAGAAGACTCCGAACAACGATGTGACCTACGCAACAAATACGTTAAAACTAATACTACGGTTACTACGGCGCACGGCGATTGCCGATCGCTACGAACCCCCACCAACGTCTTATGAATTATGGGTTCTAACGGATACAATACGTTTTTGGGGCGCTGTTCTGATTTCTTAATTGTAGGGAATAAGGGAATGCTCTTGGAACTGGGAACAAAATGCGCCGCATTTAGAAAATACAATTTATTTCTTAACAAAATTGATGTATTAATAGTAGTTCATTATTCAACAAGACTGTGCTGCTAATAGAACTGACTAGTGCCAATAAAAACAGTGTTTTAGCAAATCTGGAATTGACATAACACTAAAGCGGGTTTGATACACTAGAAATTTATTTAATATGGGTTAATAAAATATAGGCTATTAATACAAACTATGTCTTAGCAAACCTGTTGTATTAGATTATTTTCCTGAATGTATACAGGGGCCACAGGTGGAGACCGAGGGGCGCTAACTCCCTTAAATCTGTGTACCGGGTGAACAACTAAGAATGGTCGTCGGGTATATCTCGGAAACTAATAAACGTAGAAACTTGGGATAAAAATATTATGATTAAAGCGGTCATGAAAAAATTCTGGAAATAATTTTTAAGTTCCACATTTTGCCGCAAGAGGGCGTAATTGAAAAGTAAATTTTAAAATTTTACATAACTCCAAAAATTCCACATTAAGGTATATGTTTGATAACACCATTTTAAAGCTTGGATAATTATGCATCATTTTTGTATTATGCTCATTGGCGTACCGACTTTAATAAGAGTGGGGGAAGCTGTTCAATGTGTAAACATTTAAATCGCTGTAACTTCTAAACGACTTATCCGATTTCAGCAAACTAAAGACTGTTTGGAAGAGAAATATATGCACGTTCACCAGTCGTATTTAGTTGTCCATAATAGTTCTCAATAAAATTGCTATAGGGCGCAATTTTTAATAATAATAGTTTTTTTGATTTTATCCCGAAAATTCGAATCATACGGTATAATTATGATACCATAATCGAAAAGAAGATGAAATTTTCTAGAAATAATATTTAAACCGCAGCTAGATATCTTTGTTCGTTTCAGAGTTATTGCCAAAACATTAATTTTTAATACAAATTGCGCCCTCTAGCAATTTTATTTGAACCTATTGTGTACCATTGGATAAGACAATTAAAGGTACTTACCTTTCTTTTCCAAACAAGCTTAAATTGAGTGAAATCGGATAAGTCGTTTAGAAGTTACAGCGATTTTAATGTTTACACTTTCAATAGCTTCTCCCACTCTTATCAAGTGAAAGTGGAAACATTAAAATCGCTGTAACTTCTAAACGACTTATCCGATTTCACTCAATTTAAGCTTGTTTGGAAGAAAAAGGTAAGTACCTTAAATTGTCTTATTCAATGGTACACAATAGTTTTAAATAAAATTGCTAGAGGGCGCAATTTGTATTAAAAATTAATGTTTTGGCAATAACTCTGAAACGAACAAAGATATCGAGCTGCGGTTTTGGTATTTTTTCTAGAAAATTTCATCTTCTTTTCGAATATGGTATCATAATTATACCGTATGATTTGAATTTTAGGGATAAAATCAAAAAAACTATTATTATTACAAATTGCGCCCTCTAGCAATTTTATTGAGAACTATTATGGACAACTAAATACGACTGGTGAAAGTGCATATATTGCTCTTCCAAACAGTCTTTAGTTTGCTGAAATCGGATAAGTCGTTTAGAAGTTACAGCGATTTAAATGTTTACACTTTGAACAGCTTCCCCCACTCTTATTAAAGTCGGTACGCCAATGAGCATAAGACAAAAATGATGCATAATTATCCAAGTTTTAAAATGGTGTTATCAAACATATACGAAACATATGTGGAATTTTCGGAGTTATGTAAAATTTTAAAATTTACTTTTCAATTACGCCCTCTTGCGGCAAAATGCGGAACTTAAAAATTATTTCCAGAATTTTTTCATGACCGCTTTAATCATAATTTTTTTACCCCAAGTTTTTACATTTAGTAGTTTCCGAGATATACCCGACGACCATTCTTAGTTGTTCACCCGGTACATTATGTTGTTAAATCAAATAAAATCATTTAAATCTTCCCCAAATCACCAGATTAAAAAAAAATACTATACCTAATCAGTTTTTACAGTTTTAATTAAATCCAGTGAAATTGCTTTAAATTTGTTAAATCGATTTATATCCACAAAAAAATCACCTACATTTGATAAATCATCGGCGCGTTACAACATAACGCATAACACTTTAAATCTTAATCTCTATTTAAATCATGTTCAATCGGATTAAATCAAAACTGATTTAAAATCCGTGTACACTTTTTTTGGAAGTTAGCCAGCCCTTTTGTCGAGACATCCTAAGACAGGCCCATACAAAAAAGTAGAGGAAAATTATTCAATACAAGTTTTTTTTTTTAATATACAGTGTGACCAGTAAAGTCCGCATCATATGGGATTTTTTTTTATTAATAACTTTATTCGAAATTTGACTTTGGCATCAAGGTCTGCTTCGATCGAGACGACAATTAAGCAAAAAAAATAGTAACGTGATTCGCATTATCTGTCAAATTTTAATTTTTTTCCAAAAAATTAATCAAAATGGGGTTTGTTGGTAGGTGATTGATGTCTGTGTTTTTTTTTTAATGACACTTTTTCATTTGAATATAAACTTATTAATTAAATGGAAATAATCCTGAATAAAGATTCGGCAAAAAAAACCGCCAATGAAAAAGATTTTATTACTAATGATAATGATCCTCTTACTGTAAGCTGATATGCCCCATTATTTTTGCTGCTAGCCTTTGTGCGTTGAAATAAAAACGAATTTGTGTCTTGTCATTTTATACGTCGGTTGGTAATAAAAGATTTAGTTTTTGTATTCTTTTGTTAAGTTTCTTAGCCCAAAATCACACCAAGTGTAACTTATAGGCGGTTTTTTATAAGCTATGACGAAATCATATAATCGCAGTAATCAGACCAGTAAATTCCACATATAGAGTGTTCAAAATATAAATTATTAAGTAATTCATTGGTAAAATTTTTGTTGTTAACCATTGCATATGAGTATCTATATTATTCAACATGGTTCACTGAGATAGGTAAATTCGTCTATAGATTACAAAGTCCAATAATAATAATGGGTGTGCGAAATAAGAATCTTCTGTTGCTTTATCTGACATGCAAAGTTTAAAAAAACTTAAATACCAAGTAAAAATTAAATTAGTTGAAACAGGTTTTGGTACGATCAATAAAATTCAAATTCACACAGCACAGCTAGAAGACTCCGAACAACGATGTGACCTGCGCAATAAATACGTTAAAACAGGTTCTAACGGATACAATTCGTTTGTTGGGACACTGTTCTGCTTTTTTAATTGTAGAGAAAGCGCTTTATCGGAAAGAAAATGCGTCGCATTGAGAATATGCAATTTATTTCTTAACAAAATTGCTGTTTTAAAAGTAGTTCATTATTCAACAAGACTGTGCTGCCAATGGAACTGATTACTACGAATAAAAACACTGTTCTAGCAAATCTGGAATTGATATAACAGTAAAGCAGGTTTAATACACTAGCAATTTATTTAATGTGGGTTAGTAAAAAAAAACTATCAATACAAATAGTGATGTGAGAGGAGAATATTCTCAAGAGAATATTCTCGAGAACAAGAATATTCTCGAGAATATTCTCTGTAAGAAAATTCTCCCGAGAATATTCTCTAGAGAAGTTTGTTTACATAATTTACACCGCCTCGATTTACACTGAAAAATTTTGCAATGATTTTTAAAATTTTGAGTTTTTTTAACCTTTTCTATAACTCTGGCAATAGTGTTTTACGTCTGGCAACAGTGATTCGGGGAAATCCCCTAGAAGCGCGAACGTATACTCGTATGTTTTTAATAGTTAAATGTGATCTTTCTTTATTCGACTGTTTTTTTTTTGTTAAGTTTTTAGTTATTCTTGGGAAGTTATGTTATCTTTTATAAATAAAAATTTTATTTCTTTAAGTTTTGTTTGATTAACGCCGTTCGCCGTTTGACATTTGCCGAAAATAAGCAGAATAGGTAATTTTTAATTTCTTTTTATTGCCAATTCTAGCGTTTTTTTTACCATTCTCAGAAAATTCTCTAACTTGAGAATATTCCCGAGAATATTCTCGAGAATATTCTCCAAAAGATTATTTCCGAGAATTTTACATCACTAAATACAAACCTGTTGTATTAGATCATTTTCCTTAGTGTACTACGTTTTTTTAACTTAAAACTGTTCCTAATACTGCCACCCGCGTCTCGGCATAGACATATACCTTTAGACAAGCAAACAATAATCACGAAAGTGGCAAATCTATGGCCTCGTGTATGTAAACAAAATCATACAGGAATAGGCATGCGCAGTGCAAAATTCTCATTTAACGAATGGGAAAATAGACAGGTCTGGGCTTTAAAATTTAAGTTCTTGCTAAAGAAATTGTAAAAGTTGACCTTCAATTTATTTTCACGTTTCACATCTAAAATTTACCCCCAAATTCTTGCCACAATTTATTGTCATGAAACTTGAAATGGAACTTGTTCTAATTTTTTTTATCCAAGTTGGTGGGAAAGGTAGTGATTCATGGTGTTTTTAGTGACTGCCAACTGATCAGATTTTAAGGTTAGAAAATCTTTTTAATGTTTTGTTTCTAAAATTAATTTAAGAATGATGATAAGTAACAAACAAACCCGAACAAACAAAACAGCAATCTTCGATGTTATCGCGTACCCAATCTCAAGTCAAATATTAGCTGGTAACATGTAACAATTTGCCAAAAACTTGGGTACATTTACACCACAATCAAAAATAACCGAGTTTTTTTAGTTGCTTTTAAATAGCAAGCCAACTGCTAAATTGAGCGTTCCTTTTAAAACTTTAACAGCAAAGATTTTTTCCTATATTTCTTAAATATTGATTCAAAATTAAAAATTTTCAATTATTTTGAAAGTATTATATCGAAGATTGCCGGAAAAGTAGGTTATTTTAAAAGAATCAGTTCTAATTTATGTTTGTTTGCTAAAAAAACTGTATTTAATACTATTATATTACCACATTTTCTTTTATGTTATTCCATTTTATATTGTGCTAGTGAGGAAATATTTGATAAATTACAAATTTTACAAAATAAGGAAATGCGGATTATTTTAAATTGTGACAAATAATAATAATAATAATAATAAACAATCTTTATTCAGATAATCATTACAGTAAGTAAGAAAGATAATATAATAATAATAATAATAATAATAATAATAATAATAATAATAATAATAATAATAATAATAATAATAATAATAATAATAATAATAATAATAATAATAAAAATAAAAATCCTATTCAATGTTATCTGAAAGGGCGAAGTTCATCCCTTGCTAGTAACAAGGGTTGGTCTTCCACTTAACCTCAGTGTAGTACTTAAATGTCTATCCTATTCGAAAAAAAAACAACAAAAATTAAAATGTACATAGGTACACCTTTAAAAATCATTCCAAATTAAATAACAAAATAAAGATCATGTTAATAACATTATATAAATTCCGTACTTATGCAAAAATATTTATAAGTAAATACAGTGCAGGAGACGGATGAAGGAAAGAAAGAAAAAGGCAAGAAAAAGCACGACCCGAAAGCAGAAAACTTTAAACACCCAGCAATATACTTTTAAATATTTTTTAAAAGTTAAAATAAATTTAGTTTTAAGGGCTAAACCAATAGAATTATAGACAGCGGATACGTTATAAGAAAACCTACGTTCAAACAGAGCAGTTTTATGAATAGATGCATGGTGTAATGGTGCCCTTAAATATAACGTTAAGGTTGTGTACATCTGTACGGAAAATTATTTTTTTGTGCAAATATGACGGATTTCTAAGCAGTATTATTTTATGAAAAAGCACAGCCGAATGAAAATGTATTCGCTGTTTCATTTTTCAAATTTCATTCAAATATACAAAAATTAATTTTATGTTAATAAATTTAGATTGGTTGAAGGTCAGAATGTCAGAAATTTAATTTTTTATTTAGTATGTATTTTTATACATAAAATTAAAAATAATTTATTGCCTGATTGTTTAAAAAAAATTTGTTCTTTTAATTATGATCATCATAATTATAAAACAAGAACTAATCAAAATTTTTATGTGGATAGAGTGTCTAAAGTATTAGCTTATAAATCTATTTTTTATAAAGGTTTGATAGGATATAATAATTTGGAAAATTCTATTAAATCTCAAATAAGTATCATTAAAACTATTCAAAAAAAAACTTTAAAATTACATTTAATTAAAAAACAAAATGATGCGTAATATTTGATACAATTTGCAAAATGTTTAACTTTTTTTTATTAAAAGAAGGTTGCGTTTTAAAATTTAAAAATAAATCTATAAAAATTTGTTAAAAAATGTTTTAAAAAATATTTAATTGTAGCTTTTTGCTAAATAAAACATGTTACTATACTACTAACTACTATTTCTTCAACTACTTAGCTAAGCAAAGATTTTTACTTAGCTATTCTGTATAAAAGAAGAAAAAGAAAAGTACCTAATAACAAAGAATATAAGAAGCCACAGAGAAAATGCAACAACAAAAATGGCGCCGAGCCGGTTCTGGAGTGTATTTATCTAATGTCGATAAAGAAGGTAAACCTAATAACAAGAGGGTTGTGCGCATGCACATCCCTGTTGGGCGCTAAGGGATTTGACCTGCGAGCCGTGCGTACAAAAGCATTTTCTCACCCATAAAACGTAACTTTTGTTTGCATAAGCTGTACGGATCTAAAGGTAAATGTCTATGACCTACCCCAATTGGTCATAAAAACAGCCAGTCTCTTCCTACCAATTTCTCCTTATTAACAGTGTTTTTTATTCTCTTGATATTTAAATTTGTTATTTAAAATCATAAAACGCCCATAAAATATCTGATTACACCATTCCGCCACTTGGCTTCACTCACTGCTATATAATTCTTTTAAATTGTGTAATTAGACCGTTTCGAGAAACTCAATATTTTGTGAAAAAAAAGAAAAAACAATCTTATTATTCATGTGCACACTTAAATATGTTGTTAATTAATGATAATTATCGAAGAAAACTAACTGGAAATTAAAAAAGTGTGTTACGAACTAATAAATGTTAAGTATATAAAATAATGATTCCAATATGCTATTTTATATTTTTTATACGTTTTTCGAGTAAAGTCATTATTCATTTCGCAGTTGTTTTATTTTTCTTTTTTGGCTGTTTAGCTCCACATTTTCCGTCTTCTATGTATCATGTAATAAACATGTAGGAAAGGCAGGACTGATCTTCCTACTGATCAGTCGATTAATAATAATTATATTGATCAATTGAAGGGGCCGTCAATGTGCCCCCCCCCGCGCCGTTCGTTACGCCACTGCGCAAAGTGCATTTGAGACCAATTTTGTTCTACTTATCGCAATATAAATGACGCAACGTTATTTTTAGCTCGTTTCAAGAAAAATGATTTATTTCTTAAAGTAATTTGAACAATTACGCTAATTTTGAAGGTTAAAAGATCAACTTAAATAGGAGCTCGGACAAAAATTGTCTGCAATAATGTGGCGGGTAATAGTTTTTACTATAAAAAGTGGTTTAAATTATGCACTTTGATTAAGTTGCTTTAACAAAATATGTTTTGAAATAGCCATCATTGACTATTGAACAGTAAATAATTTAAATCTTCCAGAATAAAAGTAAGGTGGAAATAAATACATCCTTAAAAAATTCTAAATTTAACGAATTGAAGGGTCTACCATACGCCTATATCTGGTCAATTCCAAGAGGCCAGAAAAAGAGCTCGCTTCCCATTGGCCAAATCCCGTCGAACTTCTCAAAATATGACTAGACGGGCTCATACTCGCAGGTGATTCGTCGCTAACGTGATCATTGCGTGTAATTATTTTGGCTGCTAATGTTTGAATAGACGATACAGGGTGTTATTTAAGTATGTGGACAAACTCCATGGGGTGCTTCGTTAAGTGATTTTAAGAAGAAATGTTTGTGTACACATGGGTCTGAAAATGCATAGTTTTTACGATACACTGTGTCAAACTTTTAAAAAAAAAGTCGGATTTTTTTTGTAAATATCGCAATACTCTTTTATTCGATTTTGTTGAAATTTGGCAATTCTATGTGTTATAATTAAAATAAAATTATTAAGTCCAGTGGCGTCCCGGAAGACAGTCGAACTAATATTTTTCACAAAAAAATTGCGCGCCACTGTCTCTTTTTAAAATTATGTATTTTTTTCGAATTAAATAACTACAAATACAACATTTTATTTTCTGAGTTTTTTTCTTATCTTGCTTTGTTTTCGAGAAAAAAAATAAAAACCACTTTATTGCATGTCCCCAGGACAATAAGAGTAAAAAATGTAAACTACTTACAAACTATTAAGCAATTAAAATTATACGAAAGTCCTCTTTTGAATTTTTTCGCACAGATTAAAACTGTTTTCGATAAAAGAAATTAACATAAAATAATCGCATAACGTACCTAATACTGCAATGTTTTAAAAGTAACAACAACTATAACTCTTATTGCCACGGGGACATGCAATAAAGTGGTTTTTATTTTTTTTCTTGAAAACAAAGCAAGATATGAAAAAAACTCATAAGATAAAATGTTTTATTTGTAGTTGCTTAATTCGAAAAAAATACATAATTTTAAAAAAAGACAGTGGCGCGCAATTTTTTTGTCGAAAATATTAGTTGGACTGTCTTCCGGAACGCCACTGGACTTAATAATTTTATTCTAATTGAGGCTAAATTATCCTCTTGTTATTACAAACAGAATTGCCAAATTTCAACAAAATCGAATAAAAGAGTATTGAGATATTTACGAACATCACACATATTATGCATTTCCGGACCATAGACAATTTACCTTTAGATACCTACAGCTTATCTCCTGCGCAAACAAAAGTTACGTTTTATGGGTGAAAAAATACGTCCGAGCGCATGACTCGTCGGTCAGCTGTCTTCATTCGGGGAACCTTCGTGCATGCGCACAAACTTCGTGTTATCGGCCGTCCTACTTTATCGACAATAATCGACGCGCTCAAGAATACTATCCAGAACCGGCTCGGCCGCCATTTTTCTTGTTGTGTTCTAAAATTTCTCTTCTCTGCGGATTCCTTGTAGTTTTCTAAAGTTTTCAGCTATCGGATCGGCTATCGTGGATTGTGGGAGTGGTGTTTAATATTTATGGATTTCTGGTTTTTGTGTAGTTTAGTTAGTGAATTGTGTTTGTGCTTTTAGTGACTCGAATTGTAATATAAACAATGACTAGTACTAGTTGCAGCCGTTGTATAATTGTATTATGCCCAAATAGGGGTAAAATAAACCCTCTATGGTGGCATATGAGCAAGAATTTAAATTTTAAAGCCCGGACCTGTCTATTTTCCCATTCGTCAAACGATAATGTTGCAGTGCGCATGTCTAATAGTTCCCAGTTTTGTTTACATGCGCGAGGCCATAAAACTGCCACATTCGTGATTATTGTTTGTTTATCTAAAGGTAAATTGTCTATGGCTCAAACTCGTCAAAAGCACAGCATCGCTCGTATCTGCCGTTAGTATGCGCATCTTTGTCTTACGCATTTGCTCTCGCATATCTCTTTTCGTACTTCATTAATTCGATTGTCTCGTCGCGTTCTTTAAATATCACAGAGCCGCATTGGGACACACCGCGCATCGCGTGCAGTCTGCTGTTAATTCTTGATCGTTCGTGTTATTGTTTTTGGTATTTTTCAGACAGCATTTTGCTTATATTTTGTGCGTATTAGACTTTTTGGTTTTAAACTGCCGGACTGTGTGTATCTGTGACGTGTTTCTTTTTATGCAAAAGTAAGTAAATAATTATTAATGTCTCGGACGGTGACGACGACATCGACAGCTTGTCAGATGAAGACCAAAAATAATAGGGAACTTGCAACAAAATTAAATTTGAAAACCACAGTGAACCATTATGCTAAAATAAGTTTTACATACAGTTGTATTGAAGAGTGCTTGAGGTATCTGTTCTGCAAACGCATGGACAAAAATCTTTTTTTGTAGTATCTACTTACATTATTTTTCCTTTATTCATTAAAAAAAAATACCTAATTCGATAACATTACAAACTTTTACTGTTTTATTATAAACCAACGAAAAGTTAGACCTATTGTAAACTTCAAACTCTTTAGAACCTAGTCTAAAGAAAAAAATATCTACCCGTGAATAAGAAAATAAAAAAGTAAACAATAAGCTATTAAATATAATATATAGAGTTTTTCAACTTAACACTGCATGGTCTAAAATCAAATTAAAAAACAAAATAATTCTTTAATAAAAAACGTAGTTAATTATTGATGATACTAGATTCACGACTGCCCCTTGTATATTTTTTATTGTACTAAATTAAGAGTGTGTTTTTACCAAAATAACAGCACTTTATTATTTATTATGAATAAAAATTAAATGAAATTGTTTTTCTGATATTCTATCCTATTTCCATTCCCCTTCAGTGTTTTTTTTTAAATATCTTAAAAATTGCTTAGGTAATTCTCGTTTCCATCCATAATTACAACTACAAATAAATTGACCCATGTTCACACATAATTTTTAAGTCCGGCCCTGGCCAATCCTTAAGTTCTGTAAAAAGAATAATGACATGTGTCAGCGGCGGCCATTAAAAACTAAGGTGAAATCCACTATATCGTGGAATGTGGGATTGGTGTTTAATATTTATGGATTTCTGGTTTTTGTGTAGTTTAGTTAGTGAATTGTGTTTGTGCTTTTAGTGACTCGGATTGTAATATAAACAATGACTAGTACTAGTTGCAGCCGTTGTATAATTGTATTATGCCCAAATAGGGGTAAAATAAACCCTCTATGGTGGCATATGAGCAAGAATTTAAATTTTAAAGCCCGGACCTGTCTATTTTCCCATTTGTCAAACGATAATGTTGCAGTGCGCATGTCTAATAGTTCCCAGTTTTGTTTACATGCGCGAGGCCATAAAACTGCCACATTCGTGATTATTGTTTGTTTATCTAAAGGTAAATTGTCTATGTTCCGGACCCATGTTTATATGGACTTTTCTTCTTAAAATCACTTAAAGAAGCACCCCTTGGAGTTTGGCCACATACTTAAATAACACCCTGTATAGTAGTTCAGGCGACAGATAAATTTATGTGAAAAATGAATTTTCCTCGACGATTTTTAACATACTTTTTGAGAACCCCCCCCCCCCCCTGCCTGTGTGGTAACCCATAAAAGTCGGCAAAATTTGATGTGAAGGGAGCTTAAAAAATAATTAAACTTTGTTTTTTGATTTTTTCGGTCCCCATTGCAGCTTGCTACAACAAAAAATAAAATACAAGCGTAGAAGGTTCTTCAAGTAATACAACTTTGCTTTTTATAAATTTTATTGTTTCTACAACGGTTGGCCGTTGAGGGTGTGATTAACTAGGTGTTTCGGAGCAAATATTTTTTAAATTCAATTATTTTTAACATGTTTCCCCCCTCCCTGAGATTATAAACCTAACAAGAAACAGAGGCAATAATTTACACCATTCGCATTCACCCCTCTAATATCTCCCAAAAAATGTAAGAGCCAACCTTCATATTTTTTTAGTTGACTTTTTTTAACAGACAAATCTGATTGATATATACCGTGCGAGCAAAAATCATTTGCATCAAAGAGGGCCTTTGTGTCTAAGGATGTAATGCTTAGCCGTAGAGCTTAATACCTATTGGGTGTCAGTAACTACCTGAATTAACAATCAATCAGTTATTCCGTCATCTTTGACAGTCGTTACAAGTAATTTGATTCATCGCTAATTTTTTCAATTTCTTGAACAATTCACACAATGGGCTTTACGGAACAGCACAAAACATTTATGGTTAAAGCGTATTTTCGAAACGGGGTTAGAGTAAATTGTGAGTGGCAATACAATCCGGGTTTGTGTGCATGGACGATTTTCACGATTATTTTCCTAACGTTGCTTTTATTGCTGGGGATTTTTATCATTGCCTGAAAAGAACCTTGGCTGTGTTTAGGGAAACAGGTTCTATACGACACAAAAAAGGAGCAGGAAGACCATCTGTAAGAACAGAAGAACTTGTTGCAAACGTTCGTGAAATAATCCAAAATACGCCAACAAATTGTATAAGACGCCTGTCCCAAGAAGTGGGAAGATCTCATGGAACATGCATGATTATTCTTAAGAAGCAGCTAAATTTATTTCCCAAAGTGCAAATATTCTTATTTTGTTAATTTTGTAAACAACAAAAATAAATTTGTATTTGTCTACTTATTTTATTACTCATTAGTTTGGCATATAATGTCATATTATGAATTTGACAAAATTTTAACCTAGATTTGGTTAGATATCGTCCCCATTACATTGTGATCTAAACCAAGCCCAACGTTTTTTAATCCAAGCCTTTTTTGATGCAAATAATTTTTGCTCGCA
Source organism: Polydrusus pterygomalis (assembly GCA_963969555.1). Classification (NCBI taxonomy): domain Eukaryota; kingdom Metazoa; phylum Arthropoda; class Insecta; order Coleoptera; family Curculionidae; genus Polydrusus; species Polydrusus pterygomalis. Next base: position 19,847,327 of record OZ018383.1, read on the forward strand.
CGGTATAAAAATTTCACCGTAATCCCCTCAAAAATATAAAGTTTATCAACTTCCTATTAGATACTAGTTTTGGCAAATCTAAACAAGTGCTAAAAATACGCTCTAGGTTGCCCTACTTTTCTATTTTAAAATTTTATACGAAAATTTATTTTTTGTTTATATTTTATATTTACATATACAAACACAGTTCTTAATCAAAATATTTTCCTTTTCTGTTTAGGTTCAGAGTATCCGTTGACGTGCATAATAAGAACGATGAAGTTTATAAACGTTGCTCTACCTATCAATTAAGGTTTTCTTCAGTAAAATTTATTAGTAGATTGCGTATGCAGGCTTTCTGGTTGTATTTTAAAAGTTTATCGTCGCTTGTAAAATAAACCCAATTTTTGCCCTCCGAAACCGAACATACGATTTACTTCAATTTAAAAATATTAAAAGACCCATCCTTACACTTTATTTCTCATGTAGTAGAGTTTCCGATTACCCTTTCGTTTTCAACTATAATTTGTGTTTTGAAGCATAAATAGGCCAACTTTAAACATTATTTTCTCCAGAAGAAAGGCCTAAATAAGAAATATGTTACAAGACAAACAACGTTTAAACCTTTAGGTGCCCAGTGATACCAAATTTATACCTGTTTAATTGAATTTTAGTGGTGATATTTGGTGACAGACGAACGCCTGCAATTGCGATCATTAAGGTGGGATTAACGACTCCATTTTTCATCGTCAATTCGATTTGCTGAACTGTTGACGATCCGTACCGTGCGAGCAAAAATTATTTGCATCAAAGAGGGCTTGGATTAAAAAGCCTAGGGCTTGGTTTAGATCACAATGATATGGGGACGATATTATATCTAACCAAATCTAGGTTAAAATTTTGTCAAATTCATATTATGACATGATATGCCAAACTAATGAGTAATAAAATAAGTATACAAATACAAATTTATTTATGTTGTTTACAAAATTAACAAAGGAAGAATATACAGAAAGAAAAAGAAAAATAATTACATAAATTGCTGAAATTGGCTACCGATAAATTCACACGTCTCTTCATATTTTCGAAAGTGTTGACCAGCATCTCTGGAGAAATGTTACCACATTCTTGGATAATCCTTTCTTGTAATTGTTCTAAATTTGCAACTGGTGTTTTAAAAATAGTGTTCTTTAAACGAGGAAAAACGAAGTAATCCATAACCGTTAAACAAGGTGATCTAGGTGGGAATTCAATGTCTGATCGAAAACTGATCAATGTGTCGTCGAAAAAATTGCGTAAGTAGTTAATAGTTTCGGCGGCTGTATGGGCGGTTGCACCGTCCTGTTGAAAATATCCAAAACGTAGTTCGTCGTCAAGCAATTGCTCCACAAATGGATTCAAAATATTGTCTCTATACCGCTGTGCTGTAACTATGTCATGGACAAAAATAGGACCAACAATTCTTCTTCGGGAAACAGCTAACCGAACAGCAATTTTTTGAGGGTGCAATGGAGACTCTATAAAAAAAATGGGGATTTTCACTACTCCACATGCGTATATTCTGAGAATTCACATAACCGGAGAGGTGGAACCAGGCTTCATCCGAAAAAAATGTCAGGTCTAATAAATCATTTATTTCCAATAAATTTTGGGTAAACCATTGAGAGTTATTCCTGCGCCTTTCAAAATCTGCGGCTTGTATTTTATGGAATACTTGCACTTTATAAGGAAATAAATTTAGCTGCTTCTTAAGAATAGTCCTGCATGTTTTATAAGATCTTCCCACTTCTTGGGACAGGCGTCTTATACAATTTGTTGGCGTATTTTGCATTATTTGACGAACGTTTGCAACAAGTTCTTATTCTGTTCTTACAGATGATTTTCCTGCTCCCTTTTTGTGTTGTATAGAACCTGTTTCCCTAAACACAGCCACGGTTCTTTTCAGGCAATGATAAAAATCCCTAGCAATAAAAGCAACGTTAGGAAAATGGTCGTGAAAATCGTCCATGCACAAACCCGGATTGTATTGCCACTCGCCATTTACTCTAACCCCGTTTCAAAAATACGCTTCAACCATGAATGTTTTGTGCTGTTCCGTAATGCCCATTGTGTGAATTGTTCAAGAAATTGGAAAAATTAGCGATGAATCAAATTGTAACGACTGTCAAAGATGACGGAATAACTGATTGATTGTTAATTCAGGTAGCTACTGACACCCAATAGGTATTAAGCTCTACGGCTAAGCATTACAGCCTTAGACACAAGGCCCTCTTTGATGCAAATAATTTTTGCTCGCACAGTACTAGAAAATATCGTGTTACCAGTAAAAATGGTTGTTTTTACTGCAGTTCTGAAAATCGACGTGTTTACTTTCAAATATTTTAAAAGGTAAATTGTGGCAATTTTAGTGGTTTCTAAAAACTGCTTTTTTTTTTAATTTTCTGTGCATTTATTTAAAAAAAAATACAGGCATACTATTCGTCTATGCCCACCTGAACAGCCCTTTCAAAATTAGCTACTAATTATTTTTTTTAGTAATTGCAAGGTTAATTTTGAGGTAAAATGTATGGGGCACTTAATATTTGAGGGTGGCAAAATTTACATGGAATTTCTCATGGCCAGTCTGTCGGTGCTCCACCCGGTATAAGGTATATTTCCGTTACTATCAGCTGCGCTACGTCAAAAACAATTGATAACCAATTTATTTTATTCTTTTGTTTTGAAAATCTAGGAAGTCATTGAAACCGTGTCTTCTTTTGTTTTACGTTTATGTTTCAGACATTAGTACCAATTAAATTTGTTAGTTTAAATTAAATTAAAAGAAAAATAATCAGTGGTCTTGCAGAGTCATTATTTTAAAAATAACAATGTCATAGTTTTAATTAGTTTCTTTGCAGTATGCAGTGTTATAGACAATAATATACTGTTTCTTGTCTAACGCATTGATAGGTTTATCTACTGGCAAACCAAAGGTTTTATCAAGAAAATATGAATATGTAATTCCGCCGGCACTACATTTAAATTCTGATTGTCAGCAGAACATTTTTTTTCAAATCTCAATCCGTCTTTGCTTATTTAGCAACTTTATAGGTAAAAAACCTTTCGTGATTTTGATTTAGCTTGAAGTTATCGTATCAGTTGGACATAAAATATTGTATGTACCAGGGGCATTTGATGTCTATACCCTCGGGCAACTTACAAACCCTTGGGCCAATGGCCCTCGGCTTTGTGAGATTGTTGCCCTTGGAGGCATAAACATCATCATAATGCCCTAACTAAGTATAACATATCGCAAAACAACTTTTATAAAACAAAGAAATTTTTAAAAACAAATTTATAATTTTGTGCCACTTCTATTTTGTGCATGGTAGACAATGAGTCTAATGAATAAAAATGTAGCAATTGCTTTTTCTTATAAAATCGAAGTAATTTCTTAAAAGCCAATGAATAAAAACTAAAGTAATTGCTTTTGCGTCGAGCAATTGCTTAAAAGTGCAGGAATTGCTTCTAGTCAATGCTTTTTTTTTTAAATAGAAGCAATTGCTGTCGTTTGCTTAAAATGTGATGAATAAATTAAGGAGTTGCTTTTTCTAGTGTAGTCGCTTTCAACTTTTTAAGGTAGGTCGACCCCTGCATCATTTGCTTGGTAGCAGTCAACTTTAGTTCTCCGCGGTATATACGTGCGTTGCTCTTAATTTGTGTCTTCAATTATGGCTGAATATATAACCGTCCGTAAAAGAAAAATCTACAATGTACGTAAAAATTGAAGATATGATGATTTCAGAAAGTTATATCGATTTGACTGCGAAAATGTTGAGTGGTTGGTAAATTATTTTTTGACTGATACTGGTAAAAGGCGAGGCCTTTAAAAAAGATTAAAGTCTTTCTGCGGAAATTGTCGAATCCGGGCTTTCAAAATTTTGTAGGTGAAGAACTCGGTGTGCACCAAACTACTGTCTGTAAGACACTTCTGTAATGGTTGCAGTTTTGGAGAAGGCCAATATTTTTATTAAATTTCCTACAAGTGCTGAAGCTGTTGTGGAAGCTAAACGGTTGTGGTCAGAGAGATTTATTTATGTTCCTTCAATTTGTGAACGAATATCAATAATTGCTTGTCTTTAATTTCTTCATCACTACTATCACTTTCCTCATTTTCACTGAAATCTGCCATCTCACAAATATAAGTTTTCTATTTTCCACAAAAACGTAACAGATTACTATTGCACTAAATAAATAGACCAACTCTTGTATTTACGTCAACTCTTTTGTAAATTAGGCACCAAACTGAACATGAAATCTATAATCTGAACAAGTGGATGAGCCACGTCTGAACTTGTGTTGAATTAGCATTTGCTACAAAGGTGTAAGAAAAACAGCAATTGCTTCAAAATTTTATTCATATCCAGATCTAGCAATTGCTTTTACTTTTAGCATTTGCTAGTCAAGCAATTGCTTTGACTAAAAAGTAATCGCTTCAAGTATTGCTTAATTTTTATTCATTAGGCTCCTTGTTTTTAACCTATATTGTATTCACGCTACCGCAGCGCAGTTGCCAGTTGTTCTCACAGGTAAGACAAAATGTTGTCATAAAAATGAGAATTCCCTTTAAGGCAAAACCAAAAAGTTGTCATGTCCTTAAGCCATCTACAAACAACTAAACTGCTAGTGCCTCCTCTGATGAATGAATAATGATCTAAAACGATCGACCAATAGCGTGTGTTATCCTCGTTTTATTTTATCTTAACTGTATTCATAAAAAAAAAATAGATTATCATTTATTAGAATGTTTTTACATTTTATTTTAATTTAAATTTAATTCATTCAACGATAACCATCTGGCAATATTAAAACAGTTATTGAATGAATATCGTCATATTGAAAGAGATAGGTATTCGTTGAGATCCTCCTGATAATAACCTTGTAGAATGAATATTTTAATTTTCTTATTATTTGCTTTTCATTTATAATTTGATGACCAATTAAATATTGGAGTAAAATTTCATAGACAATGTAATAACATTAAGTAGGTATATCACGGTAAAAATGTTTATACAGATATGGAAAGGGGTAGTAATAAGTTGGAAGAATCGCAAAGCATAAATCAGTGGCATAACAAACACCCCTGCAGACCGGGGGGCAGGGGGGGGGGGCACATTGACGACCCCTTCAAAATTTGCTGCCAGCTTTGCTTTTCATAGGTATTTCATAATTAATTTTATTTTTTTATATCCTAAGAATTTAACTTCGTTAAGTGAAGAAGAATTATACGTTAAAGCGGGGAATTTAAAAACGATATACCATAAAGACTTTTCAATTGACTTTCCTAGTCAAATTTTAAGCCTCAAAAAGGGACTTGGAGATAGTATTTCAAAATTAAAAACAGTGTAAGAACTATAGTTTAGTTAGTATCTCTAACCGTTTTCAAGTGTAAACTAAATTATATTCTAAGGCTACTGTCTTAAATACTATTAATGTGCAATGAAGCTTGATGATTGCGCCTAAGTTTGAGCTGTTGGTTTTAGACAGGAAGAGGTTTCCAGATGTAGGGGAAAGAAAAAGATTTAAAACAGAATGGTTACCCTGAAACCTTTGTAACTAATGCCATCTCAAAACTTAAAAATCGCGAAGTAAAAACCAATACAGAAACAAAAGAGGAGCAAGCATTTCTTACAATACCTTATGTTAAGGAGATTTCTGAGAAGATTAGAAGGATAACCAAAAACTGTAATATTAATACAGCTTTCAAATCCGAAAATACGCCTAAAAGCTTTCTTACAAAAATGAACCCCCCCGAATGAAATGAAAACATAAAAAATGGTATCTATCAAATCCCTTTCGAGTGTGGCGAAGCGTACAGTGGAGAAACACAAAGATCTCTTCCCGTACGAGCTAAAGAACTTCTGAAACATACTTAAAAAGGTGAAACTTTGAGATCAGATATAGCAGAACATTGTATGGACCAACCAACACAATATACAGTAGTCAGAAGCCAAGGTTTTGGACCCGGAACAGCACTGGAGGAAATGAAAATTCAACGAAGCAGCTTTCATGAATCAAAACAACCATATATTTAGTAAACCAACATCTGGAAACCTCTTCTTGTCCAAAACCAACAGCTCAAACTTCACACTCCAATAAGCACGTAGGCGGAGTCATCAAGCTTCATTGCACGCATGGATATAGTATTTAAGACAGTAGCCTTAGAATTATAATTTAGTTTAAACTTGAAAACGGTTAGAGATACTAACTAACCGAAACGTTGTGTTAGGTAAGAAAATAAAAACAATAGAAGTCCGACAAGGTAATTTTTTTGATATTTTATATTGTTCGCCATTTCTTATTGGTAATTTTAATAGAAACTATGTTTACATAATTACAAGGCACTATTAAAAACACCAAATCTTAAACCTTAGCTTTTATATACGGACCTTAAGATACACTACTTGTCCATGGTTTCAAATGGTTACATGTTGTAATAAATTTCAATTTTATTTGTACTCGCCCAATAAGCATATCTATTATAACACAGCAGACATCAGCTAATAATAATTTTTAGAGACTCTATTTCGGCGCTGGTGTGCAGGTCAAAATTAATATTAATTTCTATTTTAATGCCCCATCTACTATCTACTTTACTAGTTATTTATTCTTATTCTGGGATGACAGAATATTAGAGACATATACAGTGCATGGATAAGTAATAGTATTATAAATAACGATACACGAGAAACGTAATTAAGAGGGTTTCCGTACGAGTCACATAGTACGCCACAACGTACAGCCACAACGTTTGGATATGTACAAGGTATTAAAGGTATACAAATAATAAGGGACGCCGGCTGTATCTTGGAAACTGTTTACTGTACAGCTTGCGGAAAATAAATAATTATTACAAAAGTGAGCTAAAAAAATTGCTGGAAATTATTTTTTAGTTTCTAGGTTGGCTGCTATAGGGAGGCGTAACTATAGTAAAAAAACTAACAGCGGGACTTTCTCAAAAATCCTCATGGTAAACATGTATCAAAGGTAGCATTTTCTCAATCTAATGAAAATTCTCAATATATCACCTAATATCAAGACAAAAAAGAACACAGTGTCATTAGTAAAGCGTTCATTAAGTGGAATATAAATTTTAGTTTAACTTAACGTCAAGTTTATCTATTTTTAACGATTTAATTAAAAACCCCTTTATTTTTTTTTTACTTTCAGACACAAACTACTTTTTTAAAAATACTTATTTTATAAAGTTACCTTATACAGGGTCAAAAACAAATCAATTTTGCATCATATGCGACCAAATTTTAATAGCCCAATTTTGATTTTGTAGAAAAGCACACATTTAATAAGGCGCTACTATAATAAAAATGTATCTGAAATAAAGCATTATTAAAACTAACAAATTTTATGTAGATTGCGTTGAGTCTTATTTTGCAAAAGTGGTGCAATTTACAAAATATGGGTAAAAAATCAAAATTACCTTATGCAGATGAAATTTTGCATGTAGGCTAGAAACTGCATTTAAAAAAACTTTTTTCAATAACTTTTTTTGATATTTTCAGAAATAACCCCACGTTTGAATAATTTTTTGGAAGAAATTTAAATTTGACAGATAATGCGAATCACGTGACTACTATTTTTTTGCTTAATTTTCATCTCGATCGAAGCAGAACTTGATGCCAAAGTCAAATTTTGAATAAAGCTATTAATAAAAAAAAAATCCCATATGATGCGGACTTTACTGGTCACACTGTACCTATATGAATTTTCAATTTTTTTTTAATAGACCAGACTTTTGAAATTTTTTTTCTAGGGAAATCCAATACAGATTTACGTACCGTTACAAAAAAACTCTCCATTATTTAACGTTATATCTCTGCATCTACCCACACAAATTTTTACACTGACTACAACAATATGAGTTTAGCTTCGTTGGTGGTACGTACAACGATACCACTGACTGGCTTACCTACTGTTTTATTAGTATAAATATACTGATATGGATACCATTGGGAAACAATAAAAAAGGCCATTATGTCTTTACCTGAAAAAAATATGACTTGAGTTTTTAAAGCTGTACAGAAATAAGAATAATTATTATTGCTACTTGTATCATTCATGAAAATTTCGAGTGGCCGGTTTAACAGACTCATTTTTAAATCGTACTTACAACACAAAAAAGGAGCAGGAAGACCATCTGTAAGAACATAAGAACTTGTTGCAAACGTTCGTGAAATAATGCAAAATACGCCAACAAATTGTATAAGACGCCAAACATTCATGGTTGAAGCGTATTTTCGAAACGGGGTTAGAGTAAATGGTGAGTGGCAATACAATCCGGGTTTGCGCATGGACGATTTTTACGAACATTTTCCTAACGTTGGTTTTATTGCTAGGGATTTTTGTCATTGCCTGAAAAGAACCGTGGCTGTGTTTAGGGAAACAGGTTCTATACAACACAAAAAGGGACCAGGAAAATCATCTGTAAGAACAGAAGAACTTGTTGCAAACGTTCGTCAAATAATGCAAAATACGCCAACAAATTGTATAAGACGCCTGTCCCAAGAAGTGGGAAGATCTTATGGAACATGCAGGACTATTCTTAAGAAGCAGCTAAGTTTATTTCCTTATAAAGTGCAAGTATTTCAAGAAATACAAGCGCAGTGGCCAATTTCAGCAATTTATGTAATTATTTTTCTTTTTCTTTCTGTATATTCTTACTTTGTTAATTTTGTAAACAACAAAAATAAATTTGTATTTGTCTACTTATTTTATTACTCATGAGTTTGGCACATCATGTCATAATATGAATTTGACAAAATTTGTGGGAAGATCTTATGGAACATGCAGGACTATTCTTAAGAAGCAGCTAAATTTATTTCCTTATAAAGTGCAAGTATTCCATGAAATACAAGCCGCAGATTTTGAAAGACGCAGGAATTACTCTCAATGGTTTACCCAAAATTTATTGGAAATAAATGATTTATCAGACCTGACATTTTTTTCGGATGAAGCCTGGTTCCACCTCTCCGTTTATGTGAATTCTCAGAATACACGCATGTGGAGTAGTGAAAATCTCCCCATTTTTTTTGTAGAGTCCACATTGCACCCTCAAAAAATTGGTGTCTGGTTAGCTGTTTCCCGAAGAAGAATTTTTGGTCCTATTTTTTTCCATGACACAGTTGCAGCACAGCGGTATAGAGACAATATTTTGAATCCATTTGTGGAGCAATTACTTGACGACGAACTACGTTTTGGATATTTTCAACAGGACGGTGTAACCGCCCATGCAGCCGCCGAAACTATTATCTACTTACGCAATTTTTTCGACGACAGATTGATCAGTTTTCGATCAGACATTGAATTCCCATCTAGATCACCTTGTTTAACGGTTACGGATTACTTCGTTTTTCCTCATTTAAAGAACACTATTTTTAAAACACTAGTTTCAAATTTAGAACAATTACAAGAACGGATTATTCAAGAAGTTCTGAAATTTTCTTCAGTTTATCGATTTTGTGTAATAATTGCTGTGTTTTTAGTGTTTTGTGATATTTTTTGGAGACTTATTGAGATGACTCGCAAGTGTCAAGTATGCGAGCATTCGGAAAATAATAATTTTGCAGTTATTTTTCATAGGTGAATAAATAGAAAGTTGGGTTATTTGTGGGTTAGGTTTATTCTATAGTAGCAAGGTCACATTCAAAGGTAAATTCACCGTAAACTCTACGCCCTGCCCCCACCCAGCTCTTCACCGCCTTTCTCCTACAAACAATATCAAATTGAATGCCATGTGCCATCTATAGGTACTCGTTCCTTTATGTTTTTCCTCTAGTTTTCTTGAAGTGCCCGAAGAATTAAACCCAAACTAGTGCTTGAATTATATCCGGAAATTTTTCCGAAGGAACGCATTTTTTAAAAATTTTCTAGAAACATGCGTGACTGAGGAAGAATTTCCGGATATTAATTCAAGAACGCGGGGGATTCGGTAAGAAAATTTCACACCTAAAATTTATTTGAAATATTTTATTGAAATTATCCATTATTGAATTATGGGAATACTTAAACTCTCAAAAAAAAAGTTTCCTCACCGTTTAGTTAAACGAAATGCAAAAAATATAAGTAAAAATTATCCTTTTTATTTACTTTTACTACATTTCATTTACTAAAACAAAGGGAAAGCATAGTATAGTCTAGTTTAGGCTAGTTATGCCAGATAAAACAATTTTTAAAATCTAAGTAGATAGTAGATACCACAGTCAAGTAGGCTTAGGCTTGTGATGTCAAAATCGTCTCTGCTATACGTCACGTCGACAGTTATTTCTTAAACGTGCTTCTTTAGTTCACAATAATTAAATCATGGCAGTAAACAATCAAGAAACTAATTTTAAGCCCTACGGTGTTTGTAAATCTTGCTCTGAAATAGGGGACATTAATAAGTCTCATAAAAATTTAAAGTATTTGCAATGTTTAATGGAAAAAACTGAATTAAATCCCCATCAAGAAAACCTTTTCTCAGCTATCCAAAAGATTTTGGAGGAAGATATCCCATCCTTTTTCAGAAAAACCAGAATTCAGCAGAACAAAATTGCATCCAAATATTACATCTATTATATTAAACATAGACATCTGATAGAAGTGGAAAGGGAAGATAACCATTATCCTTGTTATTCTCCATTACGAAGAGAAGAGTTCGAACCAGAATTCCAAAAATATTTAGCCTTAATGAAAGAAATATTTGGTAAATAAATATTTGTATTTATTTAGTATTATAAAATGAATAAAAACATTAAATACCAAAATTTGATCCTGAATACTGATTTTCGGATCATGATAGCTGTCAAGAAAAAATTTCCACTTATAATTTTGTTCGCCTAGCTTGGCAGGAGGAGAAAAATTTCCGAAAAATTTGAAGGTTGTCATTGGTTACTGTCGAAATGAAAGTGTGTGATTGGCTTAGAATGACAGGTGTGAAATTTTCAAATAAATATATTTGCATTAATTAGAAGGATCACAGGAAGGTGTAATTCTCAAATTTCCGTAATTCAACTTGCTTCTGCCGATGATTTACGCTAAAATAGCGTGCCGAATTAATCTGATAATGGAAAAGTGGAGCCGGGAAAAACTGCTGTCGCGCATTGTTCGCCGGGGTGAAATTTAATTTTCAGTTAATTTGTTTACCTCTGATTGCTGGATGTGTCTAGAATTTCTGACAGGCCTATTTAAATTTACATGTGAGTCTGTGAATTATTTAGTTCTTGAATATACTGGAAGTCCTATTTATAGACTAAGGGGAGCCATTCATTCGACGATTACCGAGCAACCAAGTAGTCCGATCAAATTGCTGAAAAATTTCCTAACAACTTGGTTGCTCAGAAACTGCCAATTTATTAGGCGACTTTCCAAGCAATTTGGTTGTCAACCAATTCATCACATAAAAATACTCCTGTTTCCTACTGTAAGACAACGAAAATTGCTAGACCTTTGTTTAGTGATAATATCAGGGTAATTTAGCCAATAGGAAATAGATCTTAATGCTACCATTGAATGGTTTATAGCCATTATTACTCTGAATACTCACAGTAATTATCAAGTTTTATTGGGAGTGTAATCTGCTTTTATAAACTGTATTAGTTCCGACTAGCATTTGTAATGAAACTTGACATTAATCATAATAATATTTGCTCGCTACGGTTAATAAAGCATAATATACTTACCACTAAAAATCAGTAAGTACTGTAGTTCTCAAAAATTTAAATAGCTTCAAGTGTGATATTGTTCTTGTCGTTTAACATTGCATCTGATTATCGATTATGCAACATGGTTTACTGAGATGGTAAAATTCCTCCATAGATTATAAAGTCTAATACTAATGATGGGTTGTGCGAAATAAGAATCTTCTATTGCTTTATCCGACATGCAAAGTTTAAAAAAACTACTTACGAAGTAAAAATAAATTAATTGAAACAGGTATTGTTATACGATCAGCTAGAAGACTTCGAGCAACGATGTGATCTGCGCAACAAATACGTTAAAACTAATAATAGGGCGAGCAGCGATTGCCGATCGCTATTAACCTCCACCAACGTCTTGTGGATTATAGGTTCTAACGGATACAATTCGTTTTTAAGGACGCTGTTCTGCTTTCTTAATTGTAGAGAAAGCGCTTTGCTGGGAACTAAATGCGTCGCATTGAGAAGATACAATTTATTTCTCAATAATATTGCTGTATTAAAAGTAGTTCATTATTCAACACGATTGTGCTACTAATGGAACTGATTACTACCAATAAAAACATTATTCTAGCAAATTTGGAATTGATATAACAGCAAAGTGGGTTTGATTCACTAGCAATTTATGTAATATGGGTTAATAAAAAATAAGTAGTTATCAATACAAACTATGTTTTAGCAAATATGTTGTATTAGATTTTTTTCCTCATTGCGGTGTTCCCAGTTGGTAGTAATTTGGGAGTAAATAATCCTTGTTACGTATATCCGAACCAGGAAAATTTGTCTCTTCTTTAGCTTTTATTACTTTTCCAAATGGACAATCTCTGAAATTAATGATCTTTTTATATTGAGCGACATGACACCAAAATTTTAATGCGCGCAGAACTTAGTTTTCTTACTATAGCTTCTCATATTCTGCGTATTGCTAACCTTTTTAGTGACCTACTTGCATCTATTCCATTAGTTCTAAACATAGAGTCTGTAATTCTCCAAAGGCTAGTTCTTAAGGATCGAATGGACCAGGAATGTAATTATTGTTCTTACCTAAAACATCAGTAATATATTTATCCGGCTCGAAGGACCAGGAATGTAATTATTGTTTTTACCTAAAACATCAGTAATATAATTTATCTAGGCTAGAAAGACCGATTTTTGTTATCCCAAAAGTAGAAAATGACTGACAATCTTTTTAGAACTTGACGTAACTATTTATTGTTATATTTTTTTATGACAACAACTAACAACTAGAAAAATAACAAAATATAAGGTAACTGGTCTGTAACGACTTCTTCCATAAGAAGTCTATGGCCCTCATCTTATTTTTTCTGCAAATGTAGAACCCTTTTAACTGAAGTACTTGGGTCCTTTGGCCTTCCGTTGATATATGACCGCAATTTTATAGCAATTATGTCATACCCGTTAAAGGAATTCGAAAAAAAATACTTATCTGCATATATAAAAAATGATTCTGATGTTGCTAAAGCAGGTATGCATGTCAATCGATTAAAGCCGCTACACCCGAAACATAAATTTATGGCTTTTTTACTGCCGTAATCCTGCTGAAATTTACATAAAGAGATCATGCGGTGTAACTGCATTTTTCGGGTTGCATAATTTTTTAAATGTTGAAGAAGTATGTAGGTACGGAAAATTGCAACAGACAAGACTAAATTTAAAAATGTTGTACCGAAGCTGATGGGCATTAATAAATAAATTTTTAAAAGAATTACGAACTCTTATTTTTTTTAAGTAGTTCCGGTAATTGCACTGCATACTGACTCCAAATTACGTATTTTTGAAGAACCAAATTATTTATATTAAGTTTTATTTTTCTTGGAACGAACGCAGTGGCGTAGCCAGCCTTGCGGGGCGGGAGAGGCGAACATTTAAGGGGGCGCTTTATGATTTTTTAGAACCACTATTATTATTATTATTATTATTATTATTATTAAAAATATGGTGTTTGTTTTTCAAAATACATACAGGGTTCCCCATTTAAAACGAAATAGGCTAAATATCTGGTTCCACGTTAATTTAAAAAAAAAATGCTCGGACCCGTCGATTTTTATTTCGACATCTTTTACGTATATTGTCAATCTTGTTACTTCAAGCCCCTAGATCTAAATCTTAAATGGATACCCCTATTTTACATAATTTTTTTGGATTCTGCATACAATTTTTTACAAAAGCATTATAAGTCTATACTAAACTGTTTCCGATATATTGACTCTTGAAAAATGAAATTTTTGAACTTTGACAGCGTCTAGCTTTCTAACTGTACGTCTTAGAGTAAAACGGCTTACATATCCCTATCTTCGATTTTTATTATCTTTCCAATAGTGTCAACTTCCGGTTAAACCGGAAGTACTATATTTCTTACAACCGGTTGGTTATTTTCTAACCTAAGTATATCAATAAATTGTCAAAAATACTTTAGTTTCCGGGCAAGAATACACTTACTATAGTAGGGTTCTACTGGCTCAACTATCCCCACAATCGGGGCAAGTTGTGCCAATATGTGGGGTAAGTTGTGCCAGTAGACTTACCATATGATATAGTCCAAACATAGTATTGGGAAATTAAAATAACATAAAAACAAAATCATATTCTTTATTAAGTAAACAAGAACGATTAACTATTACTCTAATCACTTTCACAATTTATACAAACACTAGCGTGTACCCGGCATGCGTTGCAACCCGCTGGTATAAGAACAAACCCGATATATTAGTACCCGGCACTTTCTGAAATTGCACCCGTGCGAAGCCGGGGCGGGTCGCTAGTTATACATAAAAACCTTCCCCTTGAATCACTCTATCTATTAAAAAAACCGCTTCAAAATCCGTTGCGTAGTTTTAAAGATTTAAGCATATATAGGTAGGGACGGACAGACAGCGACAGCGACTTTGTTTTATACTATGTTAAGATAATAAAAACAACCATTGGGACTGCATTTTGAATAAGCCCAGTTTTTACAATAAGAACATTGTACCCACTCTTCACCCGGAATGCTATCTGAGAATTTTTCTAAACATACGAGACAGAAAAATTCATCTTCTTCTGATTCTGAATAAGAAGTCTCTGATGTAGAGTGCTTATTACTTTTCTTTCTTTCCTTTAAGGCATTCTTCTTCAATGCTTGTTGTTTTCGTGCTATGGCGTCTAAAGTCTTTTCATCGTCTGAATCCGATGATGAACGTTTTTGTTGTTCTTTTTGATTTTTGTAAGAAGGATCGACTTTTTTGGTAGGGTTAAATGAATTTGTGAAAACGGCCTTTTTCACAGCCTTCTCTTTAATCGTATCGACTTTACTTTTTTTCTTCCGGTTGCTCTGCTCCAATGCCAATGCCTCTTTTTCAGGAGTGTCAGTAAGGATAGCATAAGAGCGTTTTCTTCTTTGTGTTTGCCTCTTCGTAGGACCTGCTTTTGGTAATGTCGCCATATTTCTGGTGAAACAAACACACTACACGTAGACGGCATATCAAATTCATGGATTCGTGGCTAGTTGAGCCATTGCTCAACTGACCCCGTAAAGTTTGGCTCAACTAACCCCACCACGGATTCCAGATGTTCTTATTTAATATAAAAAATGTCGTATAAAGTTCATCTCTCAAACTAGGAAACCACGAGAGCAATTGTGTAATAATTAATAACTAGCTTACCTTTTGTCTGTATCCCCCAAAATGTCGATCTACGACCACAAATGCCTTGAAAAACAATATTTTACTTTTGGCGCGAAATACCAAATAGAACGACCGCCCTCTCGCAGCGAATGCTGAATACCGACTAAAATTTTAATGTACTGCTCCCAAGACGTACTGCATCCTGCGCAATGCTCGTTTTAATCTTACACTGCTCGACTCATGTAGTAGGCCCGGTGGCTTAAGTAACCCCGCGGCTTAACTAACCCCGCTCTACCCTACTAGATGGTGTTTGGTGCACTAGTGCATCGTGTACATTTAAAACTATTGTGTCGATGACGACATCGATAATTTTTGTAAATGGCACCCTAGTTATTTATTGACCATTTTTAAAGTGCATATTGAGTTAAACATAATTAACAAGCATTTTTCCATGCAGAATTTACTGCAATTCTTTGTGTATTTCCCGGTACGGTGTCGATGACTTTAATGTTGTTAAAAACTTACCTGTAACTGCGTTCAACATTCTAAAGATGCTTTTATCGTAAATAATATCAATATCGCCATAATTCTTGCCGCAAAGGTAAAACGATATTTAAATTAGAGCGCTGTCTCGTAAAAGAGCATCCAAAAGTTAATAAAATAGGGCTCGTAATGCCCTTCTGACATGCAACTTACGATATTTTAGGATGTTTTAGTGCCATAAAATAAAGTTGATGTTATAATAAAATTAGGGTAGAATCTCTCTTAAAAATGCCATTAACGTGTTCGAAGTACAAACGAATTAATTGAATTGCTCGCTTTAACAAGAAAATGTTAAAAACCAAACTATTGTCAGTGGCGGGTCCGAGGGGGAGGGGGGCAATGAGCACCCTTTACAATATATTTTTTAAATTCCTCTCTTTATTTCCAATAACTTTTATCAAAAGTTATTTTATCCCATTCTTTTCGTTTCTGAGAAAAAAATTGGTTTTACCTACACGCGTGTTATTGTCAGTCGCAATTATTAAATTTTGTTTATCATGCTTTAATTCTTGCCAAAAATCAATAAGACTTTTTAATATTTGGGGGAATTTGGGCAAAACCCGTAAAGTAGATTAAAAACTATTCTAGTTAGTTATAGTGACACCATATAGGTGGACAGATAGGAAATGTTCTATCTAGCATCGATTTAATGAAATAGCATATAACATCGAGCACAATAATATCTAATTTCACAATCGAAATTTCTAGTTTCCCTCTGTTATCTTTGAAAATATATTCTATACCTATGTCAAAACAATTTCCGTTGCACGTCATACCTTCGAGTATCGGTAAATTTTAAAAAACATTTCCTTTAAGCGGCTTAGTATCAAAGAAGAATACATTAAGTTTCTTTTACATTCAATATCGCATGAAATTTATATATTTTTTGCCCAAATTTAATTTTCTTATGTTTCCTGACCGATTTTCAATTATCAACTGATTGATGACGTGCAACGGAAATTATTTTGATTTAGGTATACTTTAGGAGAACTGTATAGGTAAATAGTTAAAATTTGAGAAAAACTAATTTTTTAAACGGTTATAGTACGAAGGAACACAAAAAAATATATTATGCTGGGGTTACTCCATTAAAAATAAGCAAGTTTAAGGCAACTTCCGGTATAACCGGAAGTCGCATATGGTCGCCGTTATTGAAGAGAGCATCTCCCAAACCCCAATTGTTCAAATTTCTAGGATTCAAATCGCATTACTTTCCGAAATATTTTAAGAAACGGTCACCGCGCGTAAATATAGATGAAAAAAATATTTTTTTAAATAAAATCTGGAAATCTTGTGTATAGGCTTAGAATTTAGTTTTAAACAGCATTTAGCATTTTCAAATACAGGGTGGTCCAACGAAAACTTAACCTCGTTTTCCTGCTTTAAAATGAAAATATGGAAAATCGCTCGGACCCGTCGATTTTTATTTCGAGGGGACATCTTTGGCATATATCTTCATCATCAACATATCCACATCATCATCATCAATCTTGTTGCTTCAAGCCCCTAGGAGGGAGGAGGGTAAAATCTAAATCTTAAATGGATACCCCTATTTTATATATATTTTTTGGATTCTGCATAAAATTCTGAACATTTTTTAATAGAAGCATTATTAGTCTATACAGTGGCGGATCCAGGGGGGAGCCAACGGGGCCCGGGCCCCCCGTAAAGCCCGTTGAAACATTGAAAATTATTTTTTGTTTACCTGTTACAAAAATTTGTGTTACGTTTTTTACAATATAAAATATAAATATACTGATTTATTTTGATTTTTTGCATACGGGCCCCCCCTCAGGAGTATTTTTGGATCCGCCACTGAGTCTATACTTAACAGTTTCCGAGATATTGACTCTTGAAAAATGACATTTTTGAATTTTGACTGCGTCTAGCTTTCTAACTATACGTCTTAGAGCAAAACAGCTTACATGTCCCTATCTTCGATTTTTATTATCTTTCCAATAGTGTCAACTTCGGGTTAAACCGGAATTACTATATTTCTTACATCCGGTTTAACCAAAAGTTGACACTATTGGATAGATACTAAAAATCGAAGATAGGGACATGTCAAGCCGTTAAAAATGTAATTTTTCAAGAGTCAATATCTCGGAAACTGTTAAGTGTAGACTAATAATGCTTTGATTTAAAAATGTTCAGAATTTTATGCAGAATCCAAAAAAATTATATAAAATAGGGGTATCCATTTAAGATTTAGATCTTACCCCCCCCTCCCTCCTAAGGGTTTGAAGTAACAAGATTAAAAATAAACGCAGAAGATGTCCCCCTCGAAATAAAAATCGACGGGTCCGAGCGATTTTCCACATTTTCATTTTAAAGCAGGAAAATCGGGGTGCTAAGTTTTCGTTGGACTACCCTGTATTATCTTATCACCTAACCTTATTTTTTGTAAATCACAAGTTTTTTTTTCACGGCATCAGTGGCTCCATGGTTAACGCAGCAGTCGCTGAGAACTCTTGCGGGCGAGAGTTTGTGGGTTCGTATCCCACTGCCGGTAAACTGGTTTGAGCCCGGTGGATTTTAGTGGTATGTCTTGACGTGGGTCCAGCAGCGTCGAGCAAAAATTAGGGAAGAGTGAAAAATGTATCGTCCCCAAACCCATCCCATTCACGCCGGTAACCAGGCCGGATGAGATCGGATATCTCGTGGGGTGCGGGGGAAGGAACATACTCCCCAATCGGTGTATAAGGACACACTTTTATCAATATTTTTTTATAAAAAAGACCAGAACTTAAAATGTTAATACCCGGTCCCACCATTTTCCAAAAACAAAACCATACCGGATTTACTGAATTTATTCCAAGTTACAAACTCACACTGTATTAAGTATTTTCTATAAAATGAATTAACGTTTCTTCATTATAACAAAAAAAAAATGGCAAGTCACGCAAGCTCATTATGAATTAACCGTTGGCGTTGATTTTAAACGAATTTCTTTGGAAATCGTTAAAAAGAGGTTCGAAATAAAATAGATTCGTATTAAATAATATCCTCTTCTTTGAAACCTATTATAATGTTTAATAACTGATTAATATTTTTTAATACATCGTCCGTTCCGTTTTTTGTCTGTGTTGGAATTTTAAACCAACATAATATAACGCAAAGATCAGCGAACAATACGAATAAATTGGTAGTATATCAATTCCAGATTTGATAGAACAGTGTTTTTATAATCCACAAGACGTTGGTGGGGGTTTGTAGCGATCTGCAATAGCCGCGTGCCGTAGTATTAGTTTTAACGTACTTTTGTTGCGCAGGTCACATCGTTGTTCGGAGTCTTCTAGCTGTCCTGCCTGTTTTTGAATTTTATTGATCGTACCAATACCTGCTTCAATTAATTTATCTTTAACATAATATCACACTAGAAGCTATTTAAATTATTGACAACTATAGTAGGTACTGATTTTTAGTGGTAAGTACCTATAGTATGCTTTATTAACCGTAGCAAGCAAATATTATTATGATTATTGTCAAGTTTCATTACAACTGCCAGTCGGAACTAATACAGTATATAAAACCAAATTACAAACCAATAGAACTTGATAATTACTGTGAGTATTCAGAGCAATAATGGTTTAGACCTTTCTATGGTAGCAATAACTCATATTTTCTATTGGCTAAATTACCGTGATATTATCACTACACAACGGTCTAGCAATTTTCGTTGCCTTACAGTAGGAAAGCGCGTTGCTGTCATATTATATAGTATTCAACATTTGTATAAAAATTATGTGAATTCTTATAAGGAATAAGGTTTTATTCATATAAGGACTATTACTACTCCATACTTACTGAAAATACGAAATACCCCTATTTAGACAAAATAAAATCGTACAAGTTTCTGTACTATAATAACTGTAGATATTTGCATTCTAAATCGAGTAATCAAGAAAGAAGCACTAAAACAATTCACTTAAATACACAAAAACTAGAAATCTGTAAATATAAAATATTTACAATCCACAATAATAAATAAACCGTAACAACAAATAAATATAGTTAAAAAAACTAAAAAACATGCTTCAATAATTAATCAAACTATATTTATTTTTCATTTTTTAGTTTGAGTTATTGTTAAGAAAAAAAATTTTTTTGAGTAGATTGAGCTAGATTAGTAGATTATTTTATTGTCAGCGGTTCTTGATAAGTCTACGAAATTTAAATTAAGTCTGACCGTTTAAAGTGAGTCAAAATCGGGTTCAAAGAAGTCGGTTACAAACAAACGAACAAACAAATATACATACAAACCCGAACAAACGACAAAAATTTTCAAAAAAAAAAAATTCTATTCTTAGCAACAATATCGATACGACCCCACGTTTGTTTCATTACTATCGGTTATTGTAATAATTCTGACATACTGACAGGTGTCAAATTTTGACGAGAGAATTTTTTGCGTATTTTTTTCAACTTTCCATCGTCAATATACATACGACCTTATAGTTTTTTTATTAATATCATTTTTTTAAACGATTTGACATATTGACAGCTGTCAAATTTCGACAGGAGAATTTTTTCCTTATTTTTCCCGAAGTTTCCGCATCGAATACTATACGACCTCATAATTTATTTCGTCAAAATCCCTTCTTCGTTTTATACCTGACAGCTGTCAAAATTTGACAGGAGAATTTTTTGTGTATTTTTTCAACTTTCCAGCGTCAATATACATACGACCGTATAGTTTTTTCATTAATATCATTTTTTTTATACGATTTGACATATTGACAGCTGTCAAATTTTGACAGGAGAATTTTTTGCTTATTTTTCCCGAAGTCTCCGCATCGAATGCTATACGACCCCATAATTTGTTTCGTCAAAATCGCTTCTTCGTTTTATACTTGACAGCTGTCAAAATTTAACAAGAGAATTTTTTGCGTATCGATTATTGTATTGTCAGCGGTTCTTGATAAGTCTACAAAACTTAAATTAAATCTGACCGTTTAAAGTGGGTCAAAATCGGGTTCAAAGAAGTCGGTTACGGACAAACAAACAAACAAACAAACATACAGGTGAAGCAAATAAACTGAAAACTTTTTGAAGGAACCAGTAACAGCTGTTAATGTTATCTGTAACTGTCAACTGTCGAAACGCTGAGTTTTATCGTAAATAGGACTTTATGTACTTTCTACATCTCATTTTAGCAAGTCTACATAATCTTATGAAAACGTTTCTGGTTAAGCCACGTTTAAGTGCTCAAAATTTATTAATGCCATACATAAGCGAGCTGCAGTATCGTGTCGTAGACTCATAACTTCAAATTTCGTCCCTATGAATGTCTAAAAGCCGAGTCCCGATCCTGATACAGGATAACGTTGCATGTCGTTAGCAGGGCATCGCCGTTTTGCAGGAATAATAAAAGGGAGCTGATAAACTCGACCTGTTGAATTTTCGTCGATGTAGTGACATAATGTGCACTCTATGTTGATGCGTTAGAATATTTTTAAATTAAACCTATTATTTATTTTTACATTCTACATACTTACTTTATAAATCTGCCCTATACCTATCTTCACCCGTTTACGAAATATTAATTTTTAAAACAAAATAGACAAACGACAACGTATGAAAGAAACTATTTTATAAAATGGTAAAAATGCCCTCCACCAACTGTTTTGCAGTAGATCAATCGATCTAAAAATTCCCGTTGTACATTTTGTACTAATTGTGGATACATTTCTCGTATAACTTCGTCAAATGGACTCTTTAAGCGTATCTATCGAGTCTATCTGGTTCAGATCATACCTTTAGATACGTACAGCTTATCTCCTGCGCAAACAAAAGTTAAGTTTTTTGATTTTACTGATTTCTAATTTTTGTGTAGTTTAGTGACTCGGATTGGAATATAAACAATGTATAATAATAACAGCCATTGTATGATTTTATTATATGCCCAAATAGGGGTATTTCGTATTTTCAGTAAGTATGGCGTAGTGATGTATATTGATATAATTTTATTTTATTATGATCAATTAAAACACATCTAACTAAGCCTAGGCTACCCAAATAATGTATGAAAATAAAGAAAAACACAGATTATCCCGATGCATGTTTTGGTATATTTTATTTGCAGCCCTGCAATCTAATTAGGTAGGTACGCCTATTTTTCGAGCAATATATTGCTTCAAAAAGTTTAAAAGACACTTTTCTCAATGTTTATATTAATCCAAGGGTGAAAGTATTCCCCGGGTTCTCGGGCAAAAACTTTTTATAATTTTTGAACAAGAAATTGTGCTTGAAAATCATCTACACGTAGGTACTCAAGTTTTTGCCAAAGTTGAAAAATCAATACAGGTTATATACCAACTAATATTTGACTTAATGTTGGGTACGCCATAACATCGAAGATTGGTTATTTTGCTGGTTTTGTTTGTTTTTTTATATTCGATTTTATATAGTTTAATTGACTTGTTATCTTTCTTTTCGAACTAAAAACACGACGACGAATCATTTTCAAACAAATTTTAGGAACAAAACCTTAAAAATAATTTTCTATCCTCAAAATCTGATCTGGTTTTTAACTACTAAAAATGCCAGAAATCACTACCTTATTTCCCAACTTGATTAAAAATTGAGAAGAAATTCCAATTTTTTGGCAATAATTTGGGGCAAATTTTAGCTGTTTACACGTAAAAATAAATTAAAGGGCAACTTTTACAATTTCCTGAGTAAGAAATTAAGTTTTAAATCCCGGACCTGTCTATTTTCCCATTCGTGAAATGATAATGTTGCAGTGCGCATGTCTAATCGTGTGTAGCTCTGTTTACATGCGCGAGGCCATAAATTTGCCACTTTCGTGGTTATTGTTTGCTTATCTAAAGGTAAATATTCATACTTTAGATTGATAAACTAAATTTTTAACGTGGCCCTACAAAGTCCAGTGGGTTAACATCGGGCGATCAGGGATGGCCACCCTATTATTGACCCCTCATCTATCTAACCACCGCCCGACCGCCTCGGAATAATTGTATTTAAGTACTCTCTTACAAGATCACGATAATGCGGAGGAGATAATAATATCCTCCTTAAAATAAAAATCGATAGGTCCAAACGATTTTTTTCTACGGGGCGATAAATAGGAGAAATCGGCCTTGTTTCTTCTTCATTGGCCCACCCTGTAGGTAACACCACAATTATACGACATCCTTCTATGTTAGTGCTTGAGTAATAGAATTTCGTAGAAAAAATGGGTTAGGGTTACAATAATTATTAATTATTTCTATTTACCAACATTAACATTACTTTGAACAATCGTTTCAGTCATAAGGAAATCATTATTTATTACTCATTATTTCTGGTTAGGAATATGTAATAATTACTATTTTAGCAATGGCGTAGCCAAGTGGGGACAACGGGGCAATCCCCCCTCCCGGCTTCCTACTGGTCGGCGCTCACCAACGATCAGCACATGTTATCAGCAGCAGTTTGTTTTAAACTTATAATTATATCCTAGGCCTGGTGGTAAACAGCCAGACCTGGAATGGGTCTGTCAGAAAACTCTAAAAGATGTTACAACTAATAAAAAAAACGTCTAGCAACATTTGACATTATCACAATAATTATTACTATTGGTTTTTATTGACGTATGTGTATTACAGTCGTATTGAATTTTTAAGAATTTTAAAAATCAATACAGGTTATATACCAACTAATATTTGACTTAAGGTTGGGTAGGTACGCCATAACGTCGAAGATTGGTTATTTTGCTGTTTTTTTTTTTATATTCGATTTTATAAGACTAGTTTAATTGACTTGTCCTCTTCCTTTTCGAACTAAAAACACGAATCATGTGTAAACCAATTTTAGGAACAAAAGCTTAAAATACATTTTCTATCCTCAAAATCTGATGCAACTACTTACTTTCCATGTAGTACCACTTAATAATCATTATTTTCTAGCAACATTTGACATCACTTATAATCTTTCTAGCAGCAGAATTATTACCGATAATTTTTTTTAAGGCCACGAATGGTTTTGTTGATAGAAAATTATCCCGAGTCGAAGACGAGGGAAATTTTCTATCAACAAAAACATAAGTGAAACCGAGAAAAAAATTATCGGCAATTAATTCTGCTGCGTGAGAGATTCGGTAAGAAAATTTCATAAATTGGAGTTTCTTTTAATGCTCCTGAAATTTAAGTAATAAACCTTAGTTACTCACAAGTAAAATCAACTTCTATTGTAAAAATACAGTGCGTCATATTAAACTAAACTCATCGGAAATATGTTTTTAAAGTTATATTTGAATTTAAAACTATAAAGACATTGGATTGTCTCACCTGTCACTTTGAAATGTCTTGACATTTGAATTAAAATTAAGTCGTAGTAGTCGTACCTAAGAAAAATTATCATTTATTAATTTTATTAGGTTAATAGGCTATAGACTATCGCGATAGTCTTCCGTTTCTATAAGCAACGTAAACAAAAAGGAGCCTTCTAATTGGTTGACAATAAATTTATGAAATTTTCACTTATAATCTCCCTAGTGCTCAAATTATTTCCGGAAATTTTTCCGAAGGAACGTATTTTTTGAAAATTTTCTAGAAAAATGCGTGACTGAGGAAGAATTTCCGGATATTAATTCAAGGACGCGGGGGATTCGGTAAAAAAATTTCACACCTAAAATGTATTTGAATTATTTTATTGAAATTATCCATAATTATGGGAATACTTAAACTTTCAAAAAAAAGTTTTCTCATCGTTTAGTTAAACGAAATGCAAAAAATATAAGTGAAAATTATCCTTTTTATTTATTTTTACTACATTTCATTTACTAAAACAAAGGAAAAGCATAGTATAGTCTAGTTTAGGCTAGTTATGCCAGATAAAACAATTTTTAAAATCTAGGTAGATAGTAGATACCACAGTCAAGTAGGCTTAGGCTTGTGATGTCAAAATCGTCTCTGCTATACGTCACGTCGACAGTTATTTCTTAAACGTGCTTCTTTAGTTCACAATAATTAAATCATGGCAGTAAACAATCAAGAAACTAATTTTAAGCCCTACGTTGTTTGTAAATCTTGCTCTGAAATAGGGGACATTAATATGTCTCATAAAAATTTAAAGTATTTGCAATGTTTAATGGAAAAAACTGAATTAAATCCCCATCAAGAAAACCTTTTCTCAGCTATCCAGAAGATTTTGGAGGAAGATATCCCATCCTTTTTAAGAAAACCCAGAATTCAGCAGAACAAAATTGCATCCAAATATTACATCTATTATATTAAACATAGACATCTGATAGAAGTGGAAAGGGAAGATAACCATTATCCTTGTTATTCTCCATTACGAAGAGAAGAGTTCGAACCAGAATTCCAAAAATATTTAGCCTTAATGAAAGAAATATTTGGTAAATAAATATTTGTATTTATTTAGTATTATAAAATGAATAAAAACATTAAATACCAAAATTTAATCCTGAATACTGATTTTCGGATCATATGATAGCTGTCAAGAAAAATTTTCCACTTATTAATTTTGTTCGCCTAGCTTGGCAGGAGGAGAAAAATTTTCGAAAAATTTGAAGGTTGTCATTGGTAACTGTCGAAATGAAAGTGTGTGATTGGCTTAGAATGACAGGTGTGAAATTTTCACAATAATTATTGCTGTTGGTTTTATTGACGTAAGGTAAAACCGAGGGATATGACGCGGTCGGGGATATGCCGCAATCGCGATATCTTCTTTATGTGGGTATCTATGAACCTTAATCGTCGAATATCCTTTAGTTCCATTGGCGAACACCTCATCGACAGCACGCCATTCAGGTTGAATCAGTTGCCTTCAAGAGTACACGCATTTTCGTCATCTAAATCAGGTGACCACCTCCAAAAGTTTTATAGCGTTATTTTTAAAGCTCTGTATTAGGTCTCCTTCTAGATTTTTATTTGTTTTTATAAATTCTATAGCATAATACGACTTCTAAAATTGATAGTATGCAGCCGACTTAGTCATCTTTGTCTTTGTTATGATTTTTTTATTTTTGTAAATAAAATCGCGGATAACAAACTAGTGATATGACGCGCGTCATATCCCTAGTTTTAGTACAGTTGTACTACATTTGTATTGTTACGAAATGTGAAAAACAAGAAGTAACTGTTAATTTTATGAAGAGGGGAAAATTGCAGTTTATTTTCCCGCAAGCAAAAGATGAATCAGTCATTTAAATGGAAATAATCAAAAAATTTTAAATTTTAAAAATTACATATAAACTGCCATAAGCAATATCCCTAGCCCTCCTAAAGTCATATCCCCACCCCCGTCGGTGATATGACGCAAAATTCATTTTTCATAAACAATTTAATTAATAATAGTTAGCACAATTAAGAATCACCAGGGCCGTTTCTGAGTGGTGTGCTGGGAGTGCCCCCGCACAAGGGCGGCCAAAGTTATAGGGCGGCGAAAGCCGCCTGCAGTTTCACAGAAAAAAATGTTAGACGTAAAAAAAAATTCTAGGAGTTTTCATAAATATGAAGGGTCAAATAAGAATGGTAAATTCAGGTTTCAAAAAAAAATTATGCAGTAGCTGTCAAGAATGAGGCAGCCGCCCTTTGTGTTAATTAGAGATTTCTTTTTATAGATAGATAAGTATCGGAAAAATAAAAGAATTCTCAACGGAGGTGGCCGCCCTGCAACCCACGTCAATTACATTTTGTCTTAGGTTTACTCAAAAAATTAAAACTAATTGATATTATTTGAATAATTATGTAGGTATAGTTGAATTCACATAAACTTTTAATGCCGTGACATTTCAGTTCTGTCATACTTGTCAAATACTGCAGCAACTCATATAATATAAATTTCTAATGGCTAAATTTAATTAGTATAATTGTACTGCACACAACGTATGTCTATCTTGTATTATTTCATACGATTAAAAAGAGATAGAAATAAAAAGAGTTGGCCGAACAATTCCAGAAAAGAAAAAGAAAAAACACTGACCAATCTCAGCTGTATAAGAAATTTAGTAAGTTGGTGAAATCTAAAGTAACTAGACAATGACAAGTCTTGACATTTGGCATTAAAACTTTATGTGAATTTAACTATAGGTCTTATTAATTTGGTAGTAGGGTAGGTGGGGGCACAAATACTCACAGGGCAAAAGAACACACCCTATTTAAATTTGCCGCCGATGTCCGGTTTCAAATGCTGTTACAAATAACTTTTCCGACGCCGAAAAAAAGTACCCAGACATTTTGATTACGAATTAAAAGTTGACCCCATCGTCGAGGCCAAACAGAGTTTCAATGTGAATTTTTATTTTTCGATTTTGGATATTTTTTTTTGCCAGGGAGGAAACCCTTTATGGGCACCGGTTACTTGTTCTTTGGTTATTGCGATAGAATCAATTAAGGAGAGATTCGTTTCACTTAATAAGTGTAATGAAACTTTTGGGTTTTTGTCGAACTTCTATGAAGCTAATGCCATAAATGACGAGAAATTGTTAAAATCCTGCAAAGATCTCGATATAGCGCTTCAATAGCAAGGAAGTCCCACAAACAAAGATATTGATCGCTTCGAGCTCGACCAGGAAATTTTGTCGTTCCAAGAAATTTTTCCAATAAAACGTACAATATAATAATTGTAGATACGCTAAAATTCATAGCTGAAAAAAATTTAATCTCATAATTTCCAAATCTTTGTGTTGCGCTGAGAATTTTTATTACTCTGCCGGTTACTGTTGCATCTATCGAACGTAGTTTTTCAAAGTTAAAATTAATTAAAAATTAATTGCGGTCAATTATGTCCCAAGAAAGGATTAGTGGCTTGGCCCTTATCGCCATTGAAAGCCAAATTGCTGAGCCCCTCTGTAGGTAAGTATGAATAAAAGAAAAATATTAAAAATAGACACCTATTAAAGACTTATTTTTCTGACAATTGCTTTGCGCCATAATTTCAGGTAGGTAATTGTAAAATAGTAACTGATTTGATTTAAAGGGCAGCCAGTTCATATGTCGCACAAGGGCGGCCAACAGGCCAGAAACGGCCCTGAGAATCACCAACACTTCCTGTTTATGATACATTAGGGTTGCAGGTAGATAGAAATTCAAACTATATGGGAAATTTGTGAATGATAACTGAGAAATTGAAACATTTCAAAACGTGCGTCATATCCCTCGGTTTTACTGTGTATTACAGTCGTATTGAATTTTTAAGAATTTTACGAGGAGTTTTTCTCAACAACTTGTAATTGGCCTATTAGAAAATAATAAAATTTGGTGTGTGAGTGCATCATACAAGAACCTTCAAAAAAGTCTAATACAATTTTGATGTAAATTAAATAGAAAAGCCAATATTTGAGGGTAGCAAAATTTACAAGCGACTTTCCATGACCGGGATGAGGCGTTTTCTGGAGGACTGAAATGAATTTGGCGCGCACATATAATTTTGTCCCTAGAGTTTGACTACGACAATGTATTTTAGCATAAGGGAAATAAGAACTAATGTGTACCTAATCTTAAATAAATAGCAACAAGTAATTTTATTTATAAGATACGTTAACTCTCAATTCGTTACAGATGGTTTGATGCAAATTTTCAAGGCTGCCATGTCGAATGATGTGTTTATTGGTTAATTTGTTTATTCCAGTGCAGGCGTCTGGTCGATAACAAATTGTTAATATTTAATTTGGTGACCGTTTTTTAAAAACTTTTTAAACTAAAATAAGAAAGAGCTTTTCAAATAGACCCTATTTGCGCTTAACTTTTTCCTTGATACTTTCAAATTTGTTAATCTGGCAAGTCAATCCTATAAGATAGTAGTAGTAGTAACATGTTTTATTTAGCAAAAAGCTACAATTAAATATTTTTTAAACAGGTTTTTATAGATTTATTGTTAAATTTTAAAACGCAACCTTCTTTTAACAAAAATAGACGGAAAAGTTAAACATTTTGCAAATTGTATCAAATATTACGCATCATTTTGTTTTTTAATTAAATGTAATTTTAAAGTTTTTTTAAACAGTTTTAATGATTTTTGAGATTTAATAGAATTTTCCAAATTATTATATATATTTATGAAAAATATACTTATAAGCTAACGTTTTAGACACTCTATCCATATAAAAATTTTGATTAGTTCTTGTTTTATAATTATGATGGTCATAATTAAAAGAACAAAAATTTTTTAAACAATCAGGCAATAAATTATTTTTAATTTTATGTATAAAGATAAATACTAAATAAAAAAATAAATTTCTCACATTCAACCAATCAAATTTTTTTAACATAAAATTTATTTTTGTATATTTGTCACAATTTAAAATAATCCGCATTGCCTTATTTTGTAAAATTTGTAATTTTTCAAATGTTTCCTTACTAGCACAATATAAAATGGAAGAAAAGTAAAGAAAATGTGGTAATATAATAGAATTAAACACATCAGTCTTTTTAGAAAACAAACTTAAATTAGAACTGATTTCACTGGCCGACAAATTTTTTTTTTGTTATAACACAAAGCTAAATAGCATCTTGTGGTAGAATGGACCTATCCAAATACGAAAATGAGAAAAAAAAAGTTGTAACACGTAACGTTTTCTTGTTACATTTATAGTACCACATTTAATGTTACAATATTTAATATCTATTGAAAAAATAATTTAAGAATTTTCTAACTGTGTATATCGACTATATTTAAATTTTTACACCTACTAAACATACCTTACATCTAAGAAAAACACAATCATAACAAATGTTAACTGAACACACTAATTAAATTTTATTTTTTCCTTTTATGAGGGGTCATATCTTCTCTTTTCAAAAACCAACAGTAATCACCCATCATGGCTGGATCCCATCGTCCTTGATAGCGAATTTCCATTGTCCTGATATACTGGTGGAACCTTTCACCCTGCTCGTCACTGACAGCTCCCAAATTTTTAGGAAAAAATGACAGATGGGAATGGAGGAAGTGAATTTTTAATGACATTCGGGCACCTAGCGATTTGTAGGAATCTAAACGTTCATCAACTAACTGTTGATAGTATGCATTCATATTGTTGCCCAAAAATCCCCTTACTATACTAACAAATGAGTTCCATGCTCTGAGTTCCTGCCTGGTAAGCTTCTCTGTAAAGTTGACACCGTCCAGCAATTTTCTGATTTGTGGCCCAATAAAAATGCATTCCTTTAATTTAGCATCACTTAACTGGGGAAAGACTTGTCTTAGGTATTTGAATCCATCACCATCTTTATTCATAGCTTTCACAAAGTTTTTCATCAGCTCAAGTTTAATGTGACGAGGAGGCAGAAGGACTTTTTTGGGGTCTACAAGAGGTGCAAACTTAACATTTTGAGATCCCGGCTGACATTCACTTCTTTGTGGCCAATCTTTTATTACATAATGCTGATCTACTGCACGACTGTCCCACAAACAAAGAAAACAGCAATATTTTGTAAATCCTCCCCGAAGTCCTACTAAAATTCGTACAGTTCAGGTAATTTTTCTGTTATAAAATGCATCCATTTTAACCGTCCCCTAATTAAATTGACTACCTGATAATGTAAAACGGTCTTATTAAGCTATTGAAAAATGGTATGTATTGGGGCTTTCCGAATATTTTTTCTATTATTAGAAGGGTATTTCCATTTTAAAAATAAAGAGCTGACCTGTGTTAGAAAAATCTTGTCGGCCAGTGTTCTTAGAGAAATTTGATTTTACTCACTAGTTTTCTAATAAATGAACAAATCTATCTTGAAATAAACTCGATAGGTTTAGAGGGTTTTAAATAAATGATATAAATGCATGTCGCGAATAAAAGCAATGGTAGATTCTTAAGATTTATTTCCACGTCACTGAGAATAGGTAATAAGAAGTCTTTTAAACCAAATTTCATGCCCAGAAAACAAATTGCAGGCACCATTTTTTAATTCAATAATGATTCATTATTTTTTTTATTTTTAGCCCTCTTATATTGTTTAATAAGAATCATTTAATCCGTCCGTGTGTACAACGAATTTCTTTTATTTCAATTATCCGGTAAGAAAAAGTAACTTAGGTACCTACTTAATTTGATTGTGTCATAAGTGGGGGAAATTATAAATAATATACAGTGTGACCAGTAAAGTCCGCATCACATGGTATTTTTGTTTATTAATAACTTTATTTGAAATTTTACTTTGGCATCAAGTTCTGCTTCGATCGAGATGAAAATTAATAGTAGTCACGTGATTCGCATTATCTGTCAAATTTTAATTTTTTCCAAAAAATAATTTAAAAGTGGGGTTAGTTCTGAAAGTATCGAAAAAAGTTATTAGAAAAAGTTTTTTTAAATACAGTTCCTAGCCCACATGCAAAATTTTAGCTGCATAAGATAAGTTTGATTTTTTACCCATAGTTTGTAAATTGCACCACTTTTGCAAAATAAGACTCAACGCAACCTACATAAAACTTCTTAGTTTTGACAGTGCTTTATTTCACATACATTTTTTTTAAAGTAGCGCCATATTAAATGTGTGTTTCTCTACAAAATCAAAATTGGGCTATTAAAATTTGGTCGCATGTGATGCAAAGTTAATTTGTTTTTGACCCTGTATAAGGTAACTTCATAAAACAAGTATTTTTGAAAATGTAGTTTGTGTCTGAAAGTAATACACCTTAATATTAAGACAAAAAAGAAAAGCACAGTATCATCAGTAAAGGGTTCATTAAGTGAAAAATAAATTTTAGTAGTTGGTAAAAAATCAAGATTATCTATTCTTATGTAGCTTAAATTTTGCATGTAGGCTAGAAAATGCATTTAAAAAAACGTTTTTCAATAACTTTTTGCGGTACTTTCAGAAATGACCCTACTTTTGAATTCTTTTTTGGAAAAAAATAAAATTTGACAGATAATGCGAATCACGTGACTGATATTTTTTTTTTGCTTAATTTTCATCTCGATCGAAGCAGAACTTGATGCCAAAGTCAAATTTTGAATAAAGTTATCAATAAAAAAAAGCCCATATAATGCGGACTTTACTGGTCACACTGTATATTATGCAGGTACATTCTGTTGTAAAATAAATAACATTCCGTACGAAATGTACGAAAAATGAATATTCATTTAAAGCGGAAGGCGTGACACTAGGAGAACGATCAGCGAGATGCGATACGAAGGATCTGCCTATTTTTATTTGCTTTGCGATATTTAAGATTTTTACTCTTATTAAAAGGATATTGTAGAAAAAAATGTTTGTGTTAAATAATTTTTTTTTAATGTCATTTTACGGTGCTCAGTCCATTGCAATTACTGCATCTGCATTGCAATTTTAACCTCGTTTGAATATGAAACCCAGAATACCATATATGGTTTGCTGCAACACAGTAACAATGTTATAAGTTACCAAATACAAATAACAATAAACAAAATAATCGTTGGCCGAATACTAGAGACTTCCCGCATATCTTTTAAATCCTTAAACGAGAAATCTCCGTAGTGACATCATTACCATAACCATTTAACGATAACGATACAAAGAAGAGAATTATTGACTGAAAATGAGGTTAATGTCGTTTGAATATAAAATTTTTCCCTGGAACGTTTTAAATGGGATTTTTCACTAAATTTTGATTTTTATTTTATCGCATAAAGAAAGAAAAAATAAAATTTTCTACAGTTTCAGTTTTTTAAATATTGAATAATATACTGAGAAAATAAATAAACAAGATGCCCTCTTTAATAAAATCACGGGAACATGTATGGACCAACCAACATAATTAATATACAGTGATCAGAAGCCAAGGTTTTGGACACGGAACAGCACTGGAGAAAAAGAAAATTTAAAGAAGCAGCTTTCATGATTCAAAATATCTAAATATTTAGTAAACCAAGTATAGATATTCCCAATATCTCGAAGCCTCTTCTTGTCCAAAACCAACAACTCAAACTTCACACTCCAATAAGCACGTAGGCAAGGGCGTCGCCAGCCAGTGAGCTAGGGAGGGGCAGCATAGAAGAACTGAAGAAAACATTAAGATAAAAAAGTTTAAATTAAAAAAAAAAATAGAAAACGAATAAATTATTTTCATACAAAATCAATTTAAACATAATCGTCTAGGGTTGCTAGCGAATTTGTTGGTTACTTTGTTTATAAAATCGTCCAAGTTCTTGAAAATGTGTTGTCTGTGTATACACTTATCATGGCGAGGCCATGTTGGCCACAGTTCCAGTCATCGTGCTCCGCAACCAGGTTTTGATTCTCCTCAAGCTACTGAATGACCTTTCAACTGTACAAGTGGTACAAGGTAAAGCAATAAGAAGCCTCAAGACCTTCTTTATCGCAGGAAAAAATCGTCAGTTTCCTTAAGGACTTCCACAACACTTAGTTTGGTCGATTCTGGTTTTTTCTCCCATATTTTTTTTCAAAGTTCTATCTCATTCTTGATATCCAAAATACCGTAAAAGTTTCTGAATTCCTCGCATGCTTCTTTAAGGTCTTCCAAAGATATGTTTTTCATGTGCGCAGGGTGTAGTTTTGTTAAGGCAAAGGATGGTCTATTTTCTTCAGAGAACCTTATTTCGAGGGAATTTATAATTGAGTCTGAATAAGGAATTGTCATATACCTCCGCCAGAATTCTGAAGGGCTTTTTGCCGGGTGGTTGCTGCGGTATTGTTGTCTTTCAACAGTACGGGGTATGGATTTCATATCTTTCGTCAGTCCAATTTTTTCCGCAATAGCAGTAGCATCTTTGCTAATATCTTCTGTAACTTTTTCGGGATCGTTACGGTGGTCTTTGATCAGTTGTAAAATGCGACTAATATGCTGGGATGCCTAAACCGTGTCCAAGGATACCGATTGTAGCACGTTTACTGTGGGTTCTAAAATACCGGAATATTTGGATATCAATACGAGGCTAAAAATAAATGAAGCTTTGGAAGCTGCTGCATGGAGCTGATACGCATGTTTTCTTGTCGCATTATTGCCATCTCGAGACAATGTTTCTAAAGCCCCCATTATAGCACAAAAATTCTCTTTAAAAACTCTGATGCTTTTGTGTTTTTCGCTCCACCTTGTTTCGCGTAACCGGGAAATATTGGGTATTAATTTCCGTCTTAGAACCGATTCTCGAAAAAATGTTATTATATCCTTGATGGTCCCAACGGTATTTCTGATGTCGGGCAGGGCGTTCAGATCATTGATGACCAGATTGAGCTTATGTGACGAGCAATCTTCGCGAACCGATGCAGAGTGTTGTCGTTGATTCCCGGAAATTCTCGGTTATTGTTTCGATTAGCCGGGTGCGCGTAATTTTATTTTTAATTCCAGTAATTAAGCCGTATTTTTAGAACCTCTAGGGGGGCTGCTGCCCCCCCTGCCCCCCTCTGGCGACGCCCTTGCACGTAGGCGGAGTCATCAAACTTCATTGCAGATAGATAGTATTTAAGACAGTAGCCTTAGAATTATAATTTAGTTTACACTTGAAAACGGTCAGAGATACTAACTAACCGAAACGTTGTGTTACGTAACCAAATAAAGACAATGGAAGTCTGACAAGGTATATTTCTTGATATTACTTCATTGTCTACCACCTTCAAACAATCCCCAGTAATGTTGCGTTTAAAGAAATGTGTGCTTGCGAAAAGTCTACAATTTCAGTACTCCCGGTGACTTAATGGGCACCCGTGGCGCCATGCTGGGACAACGAGCCACTTTCTACCATTGTGAAATGGTAATGTAAACAAATGATTTTTTTTGTTGAAAAGAATAACACATATTGCGGTCCGTGGTTTACTTAAATGGAACTTAATTTTAATGTGCGGTGCCTGGTTGGTGTACGATTATATAGGGTGAATACACCAATGTATATTATAAGTTTTTTAAAATTTTTCTTTTTCTTGCCGAAATGATTGTAATCATGAGAAAAATCTTTGAGACATTGAGCCTAATGAATAAAAATGTAGCAATTGCTTTTTCTTATAAAATCGAAGTTATTTCTTCAAAGTCAATGAATAAAAGCTAAAGTAATTGCTTTAGCGTTCAGCGATTGCTTTAAAGTGCAGGAATCGCTTCTAGTCAATGCTTTTTCTTAAATATAGAAGCAATTGCTATATCTTTTGCTTAAAATGTGATGAATAAATTAAGGAATTGCTTTTTCTAGTGTAGCAATTGCTTTCAACTTTTTAAGCTAGGTCGACCCCTGCATCATTTGCTGGGTAGAAGTCAACTATAGTTATCCGCGGCATACACGTGCGTTGCTCTTAATTTGTGTCTTCAATTATGGCTAAATATATGAACGTCCGTAAAAAAAAAATCTACATAACCGTAAAAATTGCAGATATGATGATTTCAGAAAGTTATATTGATTTGACTGCGAAAATTTTGAGTGGTTGGCAAATTATTTTTTGACTGATACTGGTAAAAGGCGAGGAGGTGCACTGTCGCCTTTTAATAAGATTAAAGTCTTTCTGCGGAAATTGTCGGATCCGGGCTTTCAAAATTCTGTAGGTGAAGAACTCGGAGTTCACCACTGTCCAAACTACTGTCTGTAAGAGACATACACTTCTGTAATGGATGCAGTTTTGGAGGAGGCCAATATTTTTATTAAATTTCCTACAAGTGCTGAAGCTGTTGTGGAAGCTAAACGGTTGTGGTCAGAGAGATTAATTTATGTTCCTTCAATTTGTGAACGAATATCAATTGCTTGTCTTTAATTAATTCATCACTACTATCACTTTCCTCATTTTCACTGAAATCTACCTTATCACAAATATAAGTTTCCTATTTTCTAAAAAAACGTAACAGATTACTATTGTACTAGATAAATATACTAACGTTGTTGTATTTACTTAAACTCTTTTGCAAATTAGGCACCAAACTGAACATGAAATCTATAATCTGAACAAGTGGATAAGCCACGTCTGAACTTGTGTTGAATAAGCATTTGCTACAGAGGTGTAAGAAAAACGGCAATTGCTTCAAAATTTTATTTATATCCAGATCTAGCGATCGCTTTTACTTATAGCATTTGCTAGTCAAGCAATTGCTTTTACTACAAAGTAATTGCTTTAAGTAATTGCTTAATTTTTATTCATTATTCTCCTTATCAGATGTCGACGTTTCAGGCAAAGGCTTAGAATTTAATAGGAACGAAAAAAATATGATGTTTTTATGGAACTTTTCTTTAAATTAAATCGTTTTGAGTTATTAAAGAAATTAATAAGTAATATACCTTATACTCGTGTTTTAAAAACAAAATGTCACTGTCTTCAGTGTTTATCGAAAAACTAAATAAAATATGGAATAACAGAACGCTGCGGAAAAGTTTAAATTAAAAAGCCCTGTAACTTTAATTTCCTTTCATTTTCCTGAAACGGACTTTTCCTGGTAAACACTTTAAAGAGTGATTACTGTGTGCGATAAAAATTATGCATTCTGGCTGCCTCTAAATAGTACGGCAAAGAAAAAGTTTTGATGAAGTTTTTCTGTTAGAGTTCGTCATATAATTAAATTAAATATTTTTTGTAAAAATAAATTTATTAATTGGCGAATGCCAATTTAAAAAAGTCATCAGTATCATATTTTCGTATACAGTGTGACCAGTAAAGTCCGCATCATATGGGATTTTTTTTATTAATAACTTTATACGAAATTTGACTTTGGCATCAAGTTCTGCTTCGATCGAGATGAAAATTAAGCAAAAAATAGTAGTCACGTGATTCGCATTATCTGTCAAATTTTAATTTTTTCCAAAAAATAATACAAAAGTGGGGTTATTTCTAAAAGTATCGAAAAAAGTTATTAGAAAAAGTTTTTTTTAATGCAGTTTCCAGTCCAGGTGCAAAATTTTAGCTGCATAAGATAATTTTGATTTTTTACCCTTATTTTGTAAATTGCACCACTTTTGCAAAATAAGACTCAACGCAACCTACATAAAACTTCTTAGTTTTGACAATGCTTTATTTCAGATACATTTTCTTTAAAGTAGCGCCATTCTAAATGTGTGTTTTTCTACAAAATCAAAATTGGGCTATTAAAATTTGGTCGCATGTGATGCAAAGTTTATTTGTTTTTGACCCTGTATAAGGTAACTTCATAAAGTAAGTATTTTTGAAAACGTAGTTTGTGTCTAAAAGTATACACCTTAATATTAAGACAAAAAAGAACACAGTGTCATCAGTAAAGTGTTCATTAAGTGAAAAATAAATTTTAGTGGTGGGTAAAAAATCAAAATTACCTTATGCAGCTTAAATTTTGCATGTGGGCTAGGAACTGCATTTAAAAAACTTTTTTTAATAACTTTTTTCGATATTTTGAATTATTTTTTTAGAAAAAAATTAAAATTTGACAGATAAAGCGAATCACGTGACTATTATTTTTTGCTTCAGTTTTATTTCGATCTAAGCCCAACTTGATGCAAAAGTCAGATTTCGAGTAGAGCTATTAATAAAAAAAGTCCCGTATGATGCGGGCTTACTGGTCACACTATATAATATCATAACAGAAAAAATTTTGCAGGTAAAATTTTCGACTGGTATGAAAGTTTGTTGCTTGGCAA
Source organism: Polydrusus pterygomalis (assembly GCA_963969555.1). Taxonomy (NCBI): domain Eukaryota; kingdom Metazoa; phylum Arthropoda; class Insecta; order Coleoptera; family Curculionidae; genus Polydrusus; species Polydrusus pterygomalis. The sequence continues at coordinate 19,884,685 of OZ018383.1, forward strand.
TTTTGCGACTGCGCCTAACGGCTCGTGATTTTATTTTGTCAAAAATTTCATGAGCGAAATTACCAAAAAGCAACAAAATTGAATAAAACCAAGAGAAAATTTTCTCTCGAATTATATTCGACAAGACTATTTCACGAGAAAATAATAAAAACACACTATTTATTTAGCAAACTAGAAACTTTATTTATTTATTACTAATATTAAACGTACAGGGTCTTTGATTATATTTACGTGGCTTCTGGAGTCTTTGTTTTTGAAGATAGAAAAAAATGTTTTATATAAAAATTGTAGTTTGTCTTTTATGTTATCTTTTGAAATTATCATTACAAAAATATCGCTTTTGAAAAATGGGAAAATATAGGCAATTTCAATTTTTTTAAATGGAACACCCTGTATTTTATGCGTCACATCGAAAGATCTTTCTTTTCTGATTTCAAATATATACAGGGTGATTCATTAAGGGTGGCGACCGGCCATATCTCGGAAACTACTAGGCATAGAAACTTGGAGAAAAAAAAATTATGATTAAAGCGGTCATGAGAAAATTCTGGAAATTACTTTTAAGTTCCTCATTTCGCCGCAAGGGGGCACAATTAAATTTTTTTTTTAATTCCAAATTTCTATACGAAATTTCCCATATTAAGGTATAACTCTAATTACATCATCGAAAAGCTTAGACAATTTTGCATCATTTTGGTTTAAGGCTCATTGGCGTACCGGCCTTGATAAGAGTGGGGGAAGCTATTGAATGTGCAAACATTAAAATCGCTGTAACTTGTAAACGACTTATCCGATTTTACTAAATTTAAGCTTGTTTGGAAGGGAAAAGTAAGTACCTTTAATCGCCGTATCCAACAGTATACGATAGTATTTAATAAAATTGCTAGAGGGCGCAATTTCTAATAATAACAGTTTTTTCGATTTTATCCCGGAAATTCAAATCATACGGTATAACTATGACATCATAATCGAAAAGTAGATGAAATTTGCAAGAAAAGATGTGAAGACTGCAGTTCGATATCTTTGTTCGTTTCAGAGTTATTGCCAAAACAATAATTTTTAATACAAATTGCGCCCTCTAGCAATTTTATTAGAAACTATCTTGTACCATCGGATACGACAATTGAAGGTACTTACCTTTCTCTTCCAAACAAGCTTAAATTTAGTAAAATCGGTTAAGTCGTTTAGAAGTTACAGCGATTTTAATGTTTACAGTTTCACTTGATAAGAGTGGGAGAAGCTATTGAAAGTGTAAACATTAAAATCGCTGTAACTTCTAAACGACTTATCCGATTTTACTAAATTTAAGCTTGTTTGGAAGAACCTTCATTTGTTGTTCTGAGATTTTCGATGAGCTTCAGATGATGACTAGGATCTAGCTGCAGATATGGTTTCAGTGAATTTGCGTTTTTCTGTTAAGTGAATCAATTCTTGTTCCCCAACACCGCGTTTAAATAGGGCAGATCGATGAGAATGATTTGTTATTTTATGCTTCTTCGTATCCATTCCAATTCTTTCCGCTGAAGTTTTGGTCCACTTAGATACTGTATTTATTCCTAGTGGAGTATTTTTGAACCAACATCCCTTCTGCCAGTTTGGATAAACGGAGATAAATAGTCTGTCTGTGGAAATGTTTGGTTCTCTTTTTTGCAATAATTTTAAAAATAATCTTACAGGGCATCAGTCTTTGTTTGATGAATTTCTTACGAACCATTTGCTGTTTGCCAATCCTTTTGCCCCACCTTGAGCTGTCTTGAAAAATATGCTGTTATATTCAATTCGTCCGCTAAATTCGCCAATGGTATCAAACTCCTTTTAAAAATATTGAATTTTGCAAACGGCCTCATTGCCTCTCCAAGCTAGTTCAAACGAGCAGAGATGGAAAAACTTTTTTTGCGCTTCATCGGGGTTTTCTTCATTGTAGCATTGCATTATTGTTAGTAAATCATTGGTAGATAATGCTTTTGAACTTACTTTCCTCTTTTCCTGACAACTTTGGAGCTGCTTTCTCTTTGCGTCTCTTGTCATTCTCGCATTTTTAAAGGAAATATCCGTAAAAGGGCCAATCTTTATTTCGTATTCTGTAGAATACATTTCTTAAATCATTTTTGCTGTAGTGTTCCATATAGCCTTTACAGAAGATTCTTTATAGTCTTTGCTATTACCCTTCTTCATATTAAAGGCGTAATCTTCGTGGATTTTCGCCAGTTCCATCACAGTAGTGCCTTTTTCCAGTTTATAATTTCTTACCATTAGAAACTCTGAGAACTGTGCCCAAATTGAGTTCTTGGATTTTTGTGTGTTAAGTGGAATATCTTCAAATATCGATATTTTTATTTCTTGAATATATTGGCACCCAAAACATGCATTTTCGTTTAAATTGCCCATTTTGTCTTTTTAAAACTTGACATTTGTCAGACTAACAATAGTACATTTTATACCTATAGTAGGAAAAGCTGAACATTCCCGGACGACCGTAAAGATTGCCTGTCGAGGCACAAGCCGAGACTGGCAATAGGGAGTCCGGGAATGTGCTTTTTCTACGAGGTAAACATACTATTTTTCCGAAAATCGATAGGAACTTATTAGATACAATCAACTTGTTATAATTTTTAAAATAAACATTATTGTAATTATTTTATTCCCAACAAGGAAATAGGTATTGGTTTTGTAACTATGAAAATAAAGTAATTTGAATTGTCAAACTTGACGCAAGAAAAGTTTGTCGTTTAAAATGATGAGTGATGATGACTGTTCCATTTCCGGAACTCCCCCAAAACTTACGGAAGCAGTAAATACTGCCTTATTGGATTTATTGCCAAAAAAATCCAAAGAAAAATATAATTATTCATACAATCGTTTTATGGAATATCGGAAGAATAAAAATCTACGTTCTTTCTCAGAAAATGTTGTTACGGCATACTTTTTGGAGCTTGGTGCCAAGATGAAATCTTCAACTTTATGGTCGAACTATTCAATGTCAAACCCTTGCAATTAGACATAATGTGGATATATCGAAATATCCAAAATTTCGTTCATTATTGAAACGGAAGGGTGAAGGCTATAGGCCAAAAAAATCCAAGATTTTAACTAAAGAACAAATCAACACATTTATACAGGAAGCTTCAGATAAAGAATATTTAATGATTAAGGTAAGTCCCATAACTTCAATTTTTATTCGGGTTATTTACATATTTATTTATTGTTTTAGGTTGCTGTAATATTTGGTATTTCCGGAGCTTGTAGAATGGACGAGTTAGTTAAAATGACTTTACAAGATATAGAAGACCTACAATCCAAGCTTTTAGTAAAAATACCAGACTCTAAAACGAATACGACATCAAGATCATTTGTAGTAAATGAAATGTACTTAAATATTTACCGCAAGTATGTGGCTTTAAGACCAGGAGACATGAATAATATCCGATTTTTCTTTAAGGTGGGAGTATCAACATGCTTGCCAACCTATAACCTATTTACCGTAGATTTATTTATGTTTTCTAGCTTTTATACAAAATTTAAAGAAAATCAGTATCGACTTGATATTATATAGGTAATAATTGACATATTTAATAAATATCAAGGAATTTCATAACTTATTTTATGAGAATTGTATAGCGAAAAATATCGGGTAAGATTTTTTTTAATATTATTATGTCATTGTCACTCAATGTTCTTTCACTATACAATTCTCCCAAAATTAGCAATGAAATAAATTGATATTTTTGTAATATATCAGATACTACCTAAATAATGTACCGACGATAGTGATTTTCTTTAAATGTTACTTATTAAAATAATAAACTCAAAAAATCAACGCGAAATAGGTTATAGGTTGGCAATAGATTGAATGACGTTGCGAATTCAACCTTAAGTGCCAAAACGGAAAAGGATGTAAACAGGTAGTAGGAATACACCAAATTAGAAAAATGCCGAAAATAGTAGCTGCATATTTGAATTTGTCAAATCCGACCGAATATACCGGCCACTGTTTTCGTCGGTCTTCTGCAACGATCTTGGTTGACTCTGGTGGAGATATAACTAGCTTAAAGAGGCTGGGCGGATGGAAATCATCAAACGTCGCTGAGGGATATATAGAAGAGTCTCTTACTAATAAAGTACAGGTGGCAAATAAAATTTTCGCAGCAGATAATAATCAATCAACAAAATAACCCTACTAGATTTGATGTTTCCCCAATACCCAATTCTTGTCAAACAAATAAAATTATTAGTGTTAAAAATATTCAACAAACTAATAGTTCCAATGTTCTTCCAATGTGTAATACTTGTACTAATTGTCAAATAACTGTTAATATATCAAATAATTAATTTTAAAATGTATGTTATAATGTGTTTAAATTTCGACAACTACGGTTGTATTCATAAAAAAGGCGTACAAAGAGGTTACGTGCGTTGATAACTTTCAATGAAATTCTTATGGGACAGCGACATTTAGCCTAACCTTCTTGTAAACTTTTTTTTATGAATACAGCTGTAATTCTCAATCATTTTTTTAGTTTGCAAACAACTGTACAGAAATAACATTTCCGTACAGTACAAAAATAAATATTTCCTTACAGTGATTTTCCGTTGCTAAGCAACGACGAAGTGCAAGGAAATATTGACTTTTTCTTTCAAAAAAGTTGTCAAAAATGTCAATATGTCCTATCGATTTTCGGAAAAAGTTTTTACCTGATATCTATCAAAATTATGCCGCAAAATATATTACAAAAGTAACCCCCCCCCCATAATGAAAATACAAAAAATTGTAGGTATCTATTAAATCCCCTGCGAGTGTGGCAAATCGTACATTGAAGAAACAAAAAGACCTCTTCCCGTACGAGTTGCGTAGCTATATATTTTGTGCCTACAGTAAAAACTCGTTCGATTTTTTAAACTAAAACTGATTATTCATATTGCGTTAACACTCAAACGGTTCAAAGGAACCGCACGTGCAAATAATTACTAGAGGAAAAGCATAAAATTAACAAGTTGTGATTGGTATAATAATATAATTTTTTTATGAGAGAGGCTACAATCAGTGACTAAGTAGTATTATTTATATTTAACAAACAATAACATGGTAATATTAATATAAGGTTCTCCATTTCTGGAAGCAAGTTTTGTTGTTTGACTATTTTGCTTGGGCCAATTGACCCGAGAAAATTAATTTTTGACCAATAATTGATTAATCTCTTGGTCCGGTTAAACTATTACACAATTTGACTTACTTGACCGATGGACTTTCGACCCGTTGACTTTTTCATATTAGGAGAATATTTATAACCAATTGATTTACCCATTTGCATTAGACCATTTCAACTTATGGACCTTTGGGCCAATTGACTTTTTTGGCGAATTGACTTCCGACCCGTTGACTTATTTACATGAGGAAAATGTTTTTTACCAATTACAACATATCTATCAATATATAAAAGTTTTAAAAAAAAGTTTAAAAAAAATATTCGTTTAAGATAGTTTTGATTTTTTACCCATATTTTGTAAATTGCACCACTTTTGCAAAATAAGACTTAACGCAACCTACATAAAACTTCTTAGTTTTGACAATGCTTTATTTCAGATACATTTTCTTTAAAGAAGCGCCATATTAAATGTGTGTTTCTCTACAAAATCAAAAGTTTTTCTGTTAGAGTTCGTCATATAATTAAATTAAATATTTTTTGTAAAAATAAATTTATTAATTGCCGAATGCCGATTTAAAAAGTCATCAGTATCATATTTTCGTATACAGTGTGACCAGTAAAGTCCGCATCATATGGGATTTTTTTTGTTAATAACTTTATACGAAATTTGACTTTGGCATCAAGTTCTGCTTCGATCGAGATGAAAATTAAGCAAAAAATAGTAGTCACGTGATTCGCATTATCTGTCAAATTTTAATTTTTTCCAAAAAATAATTCGAAAGTGGGGTAATTTCTGAAAGTATCGAAAAAAGTTATAAGAAAAAGTTTTTTTTAAATGCAGTTTCCAGTCCACGTGCAAAATTTTAGCTGCATAAGATAATTTTTATTTTTTACCCATATTTTGAAAATTGCACCACTTTTGCAAAATAAGACTCAACGCAACCTACATAAAACTTCTTAGTTTTGACAATGCTTTATTTCAGATACATTTTCTTTAAAGAAGCGCCATATTAAATGTGTGTTTTTCTACAAGATCAAAATTGGGCTATTAAAATTTGGTCGCACGTGATGCAAAGTTTATTTGTTTTTGACCTTGTGTAAGGTAACTTCATAAAATAAGTATTTTTGGAAACGTAGTTTGTGTCTGAAAGTAATACACCTTAATATTAAGACAAAAAGAACACAGTGTCTCATCAGTAAAGTGTTGATTAAGTAGAAAATAAATTTTAGTGCTGGGTAAAAAATCAAAATTATCTTATGCAGCTAAAATTTTGCATGGGCTAGAAACTGCATTTAAAAAAACCTTTTTTTAATAACTCTTTTTGATATTTTCAGAAATATAGAAACTGTTGAATTATTTTTTGGAAAAAATTAAAATTGGACAGATAATGCAAATCACGTAACTACTATTTTTTGCTTAATTTTCTTCTCGATCGAAGCAGAACTTGATGCCAAAGTCAAATTTCGAATAAAGCTATTGATAAAAAAATCCCATATGATGCGGACTTTACTGGTCATACTGTATAATCCTAGGTAAAAGTTTTATTTTATATTTGTAAGTAATATTTTCCCCATTAAATATTATTGGTTGCTTCTCCATGTCTAGTATTTTTTTTGTTTTTTTTTAACCAATGGACTTTTGACCAGTTGATTTATTGAAATGAAGACAACATTTAAACAATTGCTATTTGCCCAGCTGAAGTATTTGACTTACTTGATCTTCGGGTAAGTTAATTGGTCAACTGCTGACTGCTGATTACAGTATTCGGCCAATGGACCTCAGTTTTTTTTCTCGAGTTGACGTATTCGGTCGCTTAAGTTAGGTTAGTAAGGCTTTAGTGCCAGTATTATGTACTGTTTTAAGGTCTGAAATAAATACATAATAAGTAAGAAAAAAAAAGTTTGTGTACAGGGTCTTCCAACGAGGACTGAACAGGGACTCTTTTTTGAGCTTCCTTGTATTTAAAGAAAAATCCAAAATAGCCAATCGATGTACTTTTTCCTGCAGAATTCAAAAATGAAACAAAAAATTTATTTGAGCCAGAAACAAAAGAGTTACGATATGGATAAGGTGTTTTTTAAATGGAACATAGCTTTTTTTATACGATTTTTGGAACGAGTGATTTTTTTTTTGTCCGTTCTGATTAAAATATTTAATATTGTGACAGCTATTTTTATTAAATTTTAATGTTTTATCCAGTATAATTTAACTTTAACCTGTTTGAAACATACACTAGGTAATAAAGGTATAATCACCTTTGAATCCTTCAAAGTCATTTCGGCAATATTATAGTAAATTTGTCAAATTTTTTGACTTTGAAGGATTCAAAGGTACCTTTATTACCTAGTGTATGTTTCAAACAGGTTAAAGTTAAATTATACTGGATAAAACATTAAAATTTAATAAAAATAGCTGTCACAATATTAAATATTTTAATCAGAAAGGAACAAAAAAAAATCACTTGTTCCAAAAATCGTATAAAAAAAGCTATGTTCCATTTAAAAAACACCTTATCCATATCGTAACTTTTTTGTTTCTGGTTCAAATAAATTGTTGGTTTCATTTTTGAATTCTGCAGGAAAAAGAACATCGATTGGCTATTTTGGATTTTTCTTTAAATACAAGGAAGCTCAGAAATGAGCCCCTGTTTAGTCCTCGTTGGAAGACCCTGTACCTATTTGGCCATTGACTGCGAATCGACTTTAGGCACAGTTTTTGGTCAGTTGTCGTATTCGTTGGCGTTTATATTATAAAGTGACTTCGTTCAATTAGTTTTCGAGAGAATAGTCAGAACAGGACAATAATTATCTATTCTTCGAAATAAAATTAATGTAAACCGAGTTTACTTCGTACGCAGACACATTTATGGTCAGACACGATTGTGTCCGTTTTCCAACCGTAAAATTTGCCATTGCCACATCGCAAAGCGGTAATGGCTAAACGTCCGGCATCGTGTACCTGTTAATAACCGCCATATGTCAACGACTACCGTATCGCACCCGGACCGGGAACGACGTTTTGGTAAATTGGGTTTCGTGAGGCTGGAATTAAAAATGAAATGTAATACGAAACGAATCCATAGCGGGGATAGGTAAAAGTTTATTGTGCCGCAAGTAAGGGTTTTTCGCACACTGTAAACTTTGTCCAGCGACTTCAACAGGATGTCATAAATGACAGGTGACAGGTGACTTAGCCACCATGCGGCGTATTTTTGCGGTACCCATAGACATTTACCTTTAGATAAGTACAGCCTCCGGCGCCAAAAAAAGTTACGTTTTATGGGTGAAAAAATACGCCCGAGCGCCGATCAGCTGCTTTCCCTCCTAGCAGCATCGGGCATGCGCACAAACCTCGTGTTATCGGCCTGTTCTTCTTAAGCGACATGCTCAAAATACACTCCAGAACCGACTCGGCGCTATTTTTGTTGTGTTTCAATAGGTTTCTCTGTGGATTTCTTGTAGTTTTCTTTGCACTTGTGGAGTGTGGGTGTTTAATATTTACGAATTTCTAGTTTGTGTGTTGTTTAGCGAATTGTGTTTGTGCTTTTAGTGCCTCGAATTGGAATATAATCAATGACTAGTAACATCCGTTGTATGATTTCATTATGCCCAAATAGGAGTAAAATATCGGGGATTTCGTATTTTCAGTAAGTATATGTATAATAGTGATGTATCGTGATACTTATATATCTTTATTTTATTATGATCAATTTAAAAACATCTTACTAGGCCTAGGCTACTCAAACAAGGTATGAAAATAAAGAGAAACACACACACCCAATGCATGTTTTGGTGTATTTTATTTGCAGCCCTGCAATCTAATTAGGTACCTACTACGCCAATTTTTCGGGCAATATATTGCCTCAAAAAATTTAAAAGACAGTTTTCTCTATACATATATTATATAGGTAAAAGAAAAACGGAAATACCGAGGTATGTTTATATTAATTCAGGCTGAAAGTATTCCACGGGTCAAGTTATCGGGCAAAAACTTTTTCAAATTCTTGAACAAGAAATTGTGCTTGAAAATATTGTACCCAAGTTTTTGCGAAATTGTTAAAATCAGTACAAGTTATATACTACTTAACTAATATTTGACTGGAGTTAGGTGCGCGATAAGATCGAAGATTGGTTATATTGCTGATTTTGTTTTCGGTTTTATAAGTTTTATAGTTTAATTGACTTGCTCTCTTTCTTTTTTAACTAAAAACACGACGACGATTCATTTTTAAACAAATTTTAGAAAAAAAACCCTTAAAAACAATTTTCTATCCTCAAAATCTGATAGGTTTGCAACTACTAAAAATGCCAGAAATCGTTACCTTATTTCCCAACTTGACCAAAAATTGAGAAGAACTTCCAATTTGTTGGCAAGAATTTGGGGCAAATTTTAGTTGTTTACACGTAAAAATAAATTGAAGGTCAACTTTTACAATTTCTTGAGCAAGAACCAAAATTTTTAAGACCGGACCTGTTTATTTTCCCATTTGTCAAATGATAATGGCGCATGCCTAATCGTGTGTAGCTTTGTTTACATGCGCGAGGCTATGAATTTGCCACTTTCGTGATTATTGTTTGCTTATCTAAAGGTAAATATCTATGGCGGTAGCAAATGAAAATTAAATATATTATAACAGTATTTAAATTTGGGCATTAGAATGATAAAAAAAGAAGAGATTTGCCCGGATCGTTTTTAGGTTTAGATTCGGAAACCCGGATCGGATCCACGAGCCCAGACACAGCGATCGGGTTCGCCGGATCAGTTTCATCACTATCGAACATCCAGCACCATGAGTAGGGGAAATTGGTATAATAGGGCATACTAGGATAGAATGGCACACTACCTGTACATTGAATATCAACCTATATAAGAATGACGGATGTCCGAGAAAAGTTGACAACCCATTTTTTGACGTATTGGAGCTGTTTTGGCCGCCATTGTGGAGCTGATCGTAACTCTAACCTTAAATCTGTCGCCTGTCTGTCGTTAGCGCCTCGGCAACAGATGTCTCAAATTCACTGGTGTGATGTCGTGGTGTTGCCGCATGTCCTATTTTATTGGAATTTTTTAAGAATTCAAGCATCTTTATATCTTGATATTCAATGACCTGTATAATAAATTACGCGCATTTCTTAAATCCCGCCATGCGATTTTCGACACTGGTGGGGAGCGTACGACAACTGGATATTAAAACGAAGAAGATTAGGGATGTTACGGAATAGCTTTTTCTCGTACCCACTTGGACCTGTACCTATACCTATTCCAAACCCGAACCTATTCCAAATACCTATTACAGGTCCAAACTATTCCAGGTCAAACTTAAACGCCGATTGGAGCTATTCCGGCTGCATGGCCGACACGAGTTTTTAAAGAAGGCCGCTAGAACTCCAGCGTGGCCAGCAGTTTCCGATTATTCGAATTAAATTTAGTTATACATTTTTGTAACAGATTAATATTTTTCGCACCAGACTTTTTTGGAAGATTTGATTGTAACGGAGGCCTATTATTTTAAGAAACATGAAGAATAGGCATATGTACATCCACAATATTATGTTGCCTTTTTAATCAATTCTTCATTGCTGGTTGCATATCCTACATTAAATACGCTATATTTTGTTGCCCAATAAATTATTACAATATTTTTAGAAATATTTATTATTTATTACTATTTTCCTTTATCTTTATTTAGTGAGATTATTTTAATTATTGCAATATGCTTGTAACGGCAACGTTTAAAATTATCAACTGCAAATTCGCCATATTATAAACATATTATATGAATTTAAAGCAAAACCTGTAGCCGTTCCATTCCCTATATCGTACCTGTACCTGACAACTTGAAAAAGGAATAACAATGAAACCAGAGAATCAAACATGTGACAGTGCCAACGGACCTGGAATAGGTACCTGGTAATAGGTAATAGGTACGCGGAATAGGCAGATGATACCTATTCCAAAAGAACAGGTCCAGTTCCACTGTAACACCCCTAAAGAAGATGTCAATGGATGTATAGCGGTGGTATGTGTTAGTTTGTTTTCGTGTATGTTTGAAATTGTTTGGAGATTAAGAGAACGTGTCTGAAACTCATAACCTACAACTTATTGAACAATAATTTATAACTTGACAGGTAAGTAGGATACTGAAGCATGTTTTTTTATTATTGGTATATTATTTTAAAAGTTATTTTATAAATATTTAATAACAAACAAAATTTACTTAGCCGTTTTGGATAAAATGGCACAGGGGTGATATGTTTAAAATGGTACTGTGCCGTTTTATTCAAGATTATAAAATAATATTATTTTGTGTTTTAGATAATGCCTAAACTGGAACAATTACAGAATAAAATAAAACGAAAGAGCCAGGGACCAAATGTTTTAAACTCAACTTCAAATTTAATAGAGATGAAACAGAAAGCAGAAGAAAAAAAAATTGAGAAGAAAGAAGATCTCAAAGAAAATGAGAAGCGAAAGTAGACCTTAGAGATCAGTTCCCCAAATTTGATTCCGAAAACGAAGCCATTTCATCAGGATAATGATAAAGCATCGTATATGTATTGTAATGAACTTTTTTCAATGTCTAAGCCTAAGTAGATTTGGATTTTCTGTCAAAGTTGTTGAACATGGAGCCACTGTGATGACTGTGCAGGACTTTCTCCAAAAACGAAAATGTTTATTTGTGAACTTTGACAACCATAATTAACCCTTGTCTTTATTTCAACATACATTATACGAGCATATATGTATATATGCCATTTTGCCCAACTGGTTGGATAAAACGGCACACCTAACACCTGTGCGTATATTCAAGGTTTTTGTTCGTGATACGCAGTATTTATATTGTTTTACCCAAAGATAAAGCCAAAACAAATGTTATGTTTTTTTTGCAGTTTTGTACCTTTATATTTAAAATATCTATTTTCAGTTTTGTAAAAAGTATGCCGTATTTATTATACCAATTTCCCCTACTTGAGTAAGCATAGGGCGGATAAGCCGATTTATTGTCACCCGAATAATAAAAAAGCATTTACGTCAAACGCATTGGTCAAACTTGACGTCAGCAAAAGTGTACCGGGTGAACAACTAAGAATGGTCGTCGGGTATATCTCGGAAACTACTAAACGTAGAAACTTGGGATAAAAAAAAATTATGATTAAACCGGTCATGAGAAAATTCTGGAAATAATTTTTAAGTTCCGCATTTTGCCGCAAGCGGGCGTAATTGAAAAGTAAATTTTAAAATTTTACATAACTCCGAAAATTCCACATTAAGGTATATGTTTGATAACACCATTTTAAAGCTTGGATAATTATGCATCATTTTTGTCTTATGCTCATTGGCGTACCGACTTTAATAAGAGTGGGGGAAGCTGTTCAAAGTGTAAACATTTAAATCGCTGTAACTTCTAAACGACTTATCCGATTTCAGCAAACTAAAGACTGTTTGGAAGAGAAATATATGCACTTTCACCAGTCGTATTTAGTTGTCCATAATAGTTCTCAATAAAATTGCTAGAGGGCGCAATTTGTAATAATAATAGTTTTTTTTGATTTTATCCCGAAAATTCAAATCATACGGTATAATTATGATACCATAATCGAAAGAAACATTAATTTTTAATACAAATTGCGCAATTTTATTTAAAACTATTGTATACCATTGGATAAGACAATTAAAGGTACTTACCTTTCTCTTCCAAACAAGCTTAAATTGAGTGAAATCGGATAAGTCGTTTAGAAGTTACAGCGATTTTAATGTTTACACTTTCAATAGCTTCTCCCACTCTTATCAAGTGAAAGTGAAAACATTAAAATCGCTGTAACTTCTAAACGACTTATCCGATTTCACTCAATTTAAGCTTGTTTGGAAGAGAAAGATAGTACCTTTAATTGTCTTATCCAATGGTACACAATAGTTTCAAATAAAATTGCTAGAGGGCGCAATTTGTATTAAAAATTAATGTTTTGGCAATAACTCTGAAACGAACAAAGATATCGAGCTGCGGTTTTAATATTTTTTCTAGAAAATTTTATCTTCTTTTCGATTATGGTATCATTATAATTATACCGTATGGTTTGAATTTTCGGGATAAAATCAAAAAAACTATTATTATTACAAATTGCACCCTCTAGCAATTTTATTGAGAACTATTATGGACAACTAAATACGACTGGTAAAAGTGCATATATTTTTCTTCCAAACAGTCTTTAGTTTGCTGAAATCGGATAAGTCGTTTAGAAGTTACAGCGATTTAAATGTTTACACTTTGAACAGCTTCCCCCACTCTTATTAAAGTCGGTACGCCAATGAGCATAAGACAAAAATGATACATAATTATCCAAGCTTTAAAACGGTGTTATCAAACATATACCTTAATGTGGAATTTTCGGAGTTATGTAAAATTTTAAAATTTACTTTTCAATTATGCCCTCTTGCGGCAAAATGCGGAACTTAAAAATTATTTCCAGAATTTTCTCATGACCGCTTTAATCATAATTTTTTTTATCCCAAGTTTCTACGTTTAGTAGTTTCCGAGATATACCCGACGACCATTCTTAGTTGTTCACCCGGTACTTTATCAAATTTTCACCTATTTAATACAGGTTTTAATTATTACGGTCTGACGTAACTGTCCACGTCAAAAGAAATGTCGCTCTCTTCCCACCCAAAAAACCCAAATTGATCTATTTTAAATGCCTCGTTGAACATTATGATGATGATATTTAATCTCAAAGCGATGCTGTTCCCAATATTATGGTTCGTAGAATACATCCCCGGCGGCTTTAGATTTCTCATAGCCCTTATAATTTTCGCCAAAATGCTTAAGGACGTTAACAACTATAACTGGAAGTACCAGAACCAAAAGGCGGGAGTTTTAAAGAAAAACTCGAGTTATGGCTCCGGTGTGACGTGGGATAACGGCTACCAAACTCAAAATTATTACAACAGAAATTTCGAAGGCAATTCGCAGTCCTGCATGGTGGCGCCGTGCGAATCGTTGAATCAACGACCCTTCAGCACGAACTTCTTCAAGTAAACGTTAGTTTCGAAAAGTTTGAAAAAATTATTTGTGATGGGTGTTTTTGTGCGTCTCGGTTCTTTGTCTAAACGTGTCTGTTGTCTTCTTTAAATAAAGAAGTTTAACTTTCTGTTTCTGTTTTTATTTTTTTATTTAACTTAAAACTAAACAGGAATACCTACCATACAGGGGTTAATTAAAAAAATATTTTCCCGGTTTAAAATGTTCCTTTAGGTTTATTGTTTCAGTTAGACTATTTGGAAACAGGGTGAAAAACTGTAAAAAATGTATGCTTTAGCGAGGAAAGTGCCGATGCTGGGATTGGCAAACAAAGGTATGAGCCCCTATACAGGGTGTTAATTAATGTCATGCAGATATTTCAGGGGATGATAGTACTCGTCAAAATAAGAAAAAAATGCAAATATATGCATGGTTCAAAACGCGTTATTTTCGTTATACAGGGTGGCAAAGTTTCGATTTTTTTTCTCGTATTTTGCGTTTTTTCTCTTATATTCTGCGATAATTGTTTTAAATTTGGAACATTACCCCTTTTTTAAAATCTCTACAATAAAGTATCAAAATTGCCGGTCGCAGTATACAGGGTGTTACATTTTCTTGAATCGGCTACACTGTTATCTTTCAGAACTTTTTTTTTTGGGTCCCTGTATGAATTCCGGTATGAAATTTGAACTCTCTGTTCCTTTGTTTAGCGTTTTGATTTCTTGCCCTATTCTCGTATCTGTGACCGTTTTCAATTTATTGGTAAAAATGTCCATCGATGGAAATTAAGTGTAGGCGAAATAACGCAATAATAAATATGAGAAAAAAAAGAGTGTCTGTCAGTCCATGAGGTGAAGACTTGGTTCGTGCATTTTAGCAAGAGGCGGACAGTTTCAACAGTTTTTATAATTTTGTTTTATTTTTATTTGACTAACTAATAAATTGTTTTGATACACAGCTTTTTACTCTGCGTTATTTCGCCGACTTTTAATTTCCATCGATGGCTATTTTTGCAAATAAATCGAAAACGGTCACAGATACGAGAATAGTGCAAGAGACCAGAACGCTAAACAAAGGAACAGAGAGTTTACATTTCATACCGGAATTTTAATGTCTTACTGACATAGGTAAACTTGAAAAGTTTTATAAACAAATTTTTAAATAATCTTCGACACCTTCTTTTCATGAAGGTTTTTTCTTCTTCCCCAGTTTATTTGGTTGATTTAGACCCCCTTTAATAACTTTTTTAACATACTCAGTATAGTTTAACCTTTATCAATTTTCTTTATATTATTTATGTGTCTTCTACACATCAATTTTTAATTCCATAAAAGCTCCATTATGGTTCTACACCAATTTCCCTTCTGCTAAAACCATCAGCACTAAATAAATTTTCTGTCTCCTGATGATGAACGTTTCTACGTTCGACCCCTAGAGAATTTTTATTTTATTTAATTTTGTGGAGGATGACTTTAAGTTTTTTCTTTCTTTCCCATACTGTCAACAGCACTTTAAGCATGGACTATTTCTTCAAATTAATCGTCTAATACCTCGACTAATTCCTCCAATGCTGACTAATCCTCTAATACCCGACTAATTCCTCGAATGCCTCTACAAATTCCTCTAATACCTCCACTAGTTCCTGGAATGCCTCTACAAATTCCTCCACTACCTCGATTAATTCCTCGAATGCCTCTACAAATTTCTCTAATACCTCGACTAATTCCTCTCATGCCTCTACAAATTCCTCCAATGACTCGACTAATTTCTCGAATGCCTCTACAAATTCCTCCAATGACTCGACTAATTCCTCTAATGCCTCTACAAATTCCTCCAGTGACTCGACTAATTTCTCGAATGCCTCTACAAATTCCTCCAATGCCTCGACTAATTCCTCCAATGCTGACTAATCCTCTAATACCCGACTAATTCCTCGAATGCCTCTACAAATTCCTCTAATACCTCCACTAGTTCCTGGAATGCCTCTACAAATTCCTCCACTACCTCGATTAACTCCTCGAATGCCTCTACAAATTTCTCTAATACCTCGACTAATTCCTCTCATGCCTCTACAAATTCCTCCAATGACTCGACTAATTCCTCGAATGCCTCTAAAAATTCCTCTAATACCTCCACTAGTTCCTGGAATGCCTCTACAAATTCCTCCACTACCTCGATTAATTCCTCGAATGCCTCTACAAATTTCTCTAATACCTCGACTCATTCCTCTTATGCCTCTACAAATTTCTCCAATGCCTCGACTAATTCCTCCAATGCTGACTAATCCTCTAATACCCGACTAATTCCTCGAATGCCTCTACAAATTCCTCTAATAACTCCACTAGTTCCTGGAATGCCTCTACAAATTCCTCCACTACCTCGATTAATTCCTCGAATGCCTCTACAAATTTCTCTAATACCTCGACTAATTCCTCTTATGATTCTACAAATTCTCCAATGCCTCGACTAATTCCTCCAATGCCGACTAATTCCTTGAATGCCTCTCCAAATTCCTCTAATACCTTCACTAGTTCCTGGAATGCCTCTATAAATTCCTCCATAACCTCGAATAATTCCTCTAATGCCTCTACAAATTCCTCCAATGCCTCAACTTAATCCTGTAATGACTACTAATGCCCAAGATTTGTACACCAAAATTCCTCCGCGGTTTACTCCTCGGAAAATACGTTAAATAATGTTGTAAATTATCCCCTCTCTTCAACCGAGGGATCGACTTGGCATGCGTTGCTCACGTCGGCAACACTAATTGATCTGTTGTCCTTATTGCGGGCATCTTAACATATTACTTACTCTCTCACACTCACATAAAATGCCACTAGGACTTTGAGTCGGCCAAAACCGTAGATTTGCCGATTTAAAAAATAGAATATTATTAACGACAATTATTACTGGGCCCCCCTTTTGGCGTCGTCCGGGGAGGATGATACGCCACTGAATCCACAATATTCATATCACGACTTATCTCATGGATATAAAAATAGGGCGTCACAAATGACATTATAATAATAAAGCCAGCACTATTCACTGCATTTATGTACATAAGTATAAAATTTAATCTGCAATTTTGCTATTATGTTGTGCGATTTAGCGGTGTATAAGTATGACATTTTATTAAGTGGTGCAACCGATACACATAAATCGCTATTATCAGATATTTCCCACACATATTACTTGCAGTTGGGTAATGTTTAACTGTTTATGGGTTCAACCAGACATTATTTTCTATTTAAAACAGATACATATCGTTATAACAAAAAATGTCCTGAGTGTAACGTGAAATCGATTATTAATTAGATACTCTTGAAATGTCTAGGTAGAGGTGAATGAAAAATGAAACTGAAAAACCAATAAAATTTTAATTTTCTATCAAAAATCAACAAGATTTATGTAAAATTAAATATGCTATGTTAAGTCTTAAAATTGTGTTTCAGTGTAACTACATTACGTAGAAAGCAATGTAATGTTATTGCTACTGAAAGCTACAGCAAACTAAATCGCTTTATGTACCTACCTATAATATAAAAAACCAACAAAATTTTAATTTTCTACCAATTGTAGTAAAACAAATCTTACATAATATGAAATAATAAGCTATGTTAAATATTGAAATAATATTTTTGCACAACTAAAATCGATATTAAAAAAAATATGGCTATCAATTTTAATTTATTATTATAGCATTACAATGCACTTTAGAAAAATTGAAAAACAAAACTTTTTACTAAAGGTTATGAACCAAAATTCGGTAAATTGAAAAAAATATACTATGCTTAAACCTAAAATTGTATTTACGTGTAATAACTGCAATAACTTAGTAGAAATTGTATAAGTAGTACAATAGAAAATACCCATAGATGTTTACCTTTAGATAGGGTGACCAGATGTACTCTTTTTAAGAGTATTATACTTTTTTGAGTAGGCAAATACTCTATACTCTTACTTTTAGTAATATTTTGCTCATTATACTCTTTTTTTTCGAATATGAATTTGTGCCAAAAATTTGTTGAAAATATTAATGAAATGAAGCATTTTCTTCTTAATTCAAAAATTATGTACGTATAAAGAATTTCAAGAATCTTTTCTTTGTTTCTTTAAACATGTAGAACAGTTTTCAATATCATTCATCAACGACAATGAGATTTTCGAAACATATTGTATGATTTCTAAATGTATGGACAATCATTTTGAGAAGTGGGTTAAACAAAAGTTTATTTTTACGTTACTGGGTACAAACGTAGACTGTGAACGACTTTTTAGTATAATTAACAATTATTGGACAGATGAAAAAAGTCGAATGAGTGTTTCAACACTGGAAGAAGTAATGAAGGTAAAATTTAATATTAATTTAAGTTGTGAGGAATTTCGCTTAAAAATTAAGGACGATATATAAACCTATTAATAAAAGCCAAATCTTCTGTAAAATATGATTAACTAGCGTGTACCCGGCCTGCGTTGCAGCCCGGCATTATACGACGTGAGATAATAAGGCGAACAAACCTCAAACTCAACCATTTGCCGGCCCGTCCACAATTCACATGCATGCATAAAACATAGTCTGTCTTCGTCTATTCCGGCTTCGGTGCTTCGGATCGATCGTTGAACGGGCCGGGGACCGGTTAGGTTGGGTCGTTCGTTCTCCCTACTCTAATTTATCAGTGTTTCTCTATAATATTATGCATGTATTATACATAAAAACCTTCCACTTGAATCACTCTATCTATTAAAAAAACCGCTTCAAAATCCGTTGCGTAGTTTTAAAGATTTAAGCACATATAGGGACAGGACGGGCGATAGCGATTTTGTTTTATACTATGTTAAGATATAAAGTACATGCTTATAAACAATAGCTTTTTTTTTGTTTAAACCTAATTTTGCTACATTATAAAACTAAATTTATCGGATACTCTTTTTTGTCTAAAAATTTCTGGTCACCCTAACTTTAGATAAGCAAACAATAATCACGAAAGTGGCAAATTTATGGCCTCGCGCATGTAAACAAAACTGGGAACTATTAGACATGCGCACTGCAACATTATCATTTGACGAATGGGAAAATAGACAGGTCCGGGCTTTAAAATTTAAGTTTTTGCTCAAGAAGTTGTAAAAGTTGACCTTCAATTTATTTTTACGTGTAATCTGCTAAAATTCGCATATTTTGTCAATTTTATAATAAAATGCATATTTTTCATAAATTATTAGTTTAAGAGCATATTTTTATGTTTTCAGCTTTATCAAAAAATTTAAAACGTTAAAGGTTTAATGTCCAGTTCGTTACTTATATCAGAAAGTTTTCAATCTAAAGATTATAACAATTATATTTACATTTTGGTTATACACAAGGTTTTTTTGGGGGGTTTCGGGGTTTGCAGGTATATTGTTAGGGTTTGTTTATTGTCACTTAATAATGCGGTAATATCACCTGCTTAACAAACTGTATTTATATCGATTTGTAATAAATGCCTCTGATTTAGTTTGTCGAAAGAGTTCAGTAATTTCAGTGTGAAACCTAGTAATTTCACATTTGTGTTCAGAATGTCTACGGTGGCGAAAACGTCTTCGGATGGATTAAAAATTTCCCAGAGTTAGAGTTTAGTGGAGAAAAAGTCATCTGTAAAGCTTGTACAAAAATTATTGTTTGTGAGAAGAAGTTCCAAATCGATCAACATTTGAAAACACCGCTACATAAGTCAAAGTTACAAAAAATGAAATCTGAGCCACTTCGGCTGAGCGTAACAAACGCATTTCAAAATGTTGGAGAAAAATCGAAATTTGAAAAGGAAATTTTTCTAGAAGACTTGTGCAAGGCTTTGGTCGCAGCAAACATACCTTTAAAAAAATTACAAAATCCCCTTTTTGCAAAGATTTTCAACGCTTAGAAATAAGAATGTACATTCCGTTTACAAGAATAATAATAATAAATAAATATCCTTTATTAAATTGCATTTGTATACACCACAATATAAAAACAAATCAGCTAAATTATTTTCACACATAATCATACAATTTTTTTTCAAAAAGCACCTAGATGTAAAACATCTGTATGTGCAATTGTGCATAGTATTTTTTTTTTTAATAATAATTAACATTTATATGTAGGTACAGTTATATATGTAATGCAAATATATTTCAAACTAAAAAACTAAATAGTTAACAAACAATACATGAAATATATAAAACAATTATCTGAAAAACCTTTCAAACTGATGAAGATTCTCAAAGATTACATTTTTAATTAAACGCTTAAAACTTATTTTAGAGCAATTTCTTACTTCACCGGGCAGTAAATTATATAGTTCGGGACCAAAATAATTAATGTATCTTAGATTAAGATTATTTTTACTTATTGGTAGTTTGATTTGTCTGTTGTTCTTGGTTCTTGTTTCATAAGTATGATCAACAAAAAGTTTTAAGTTAGGTCTAGTGTGTACATAAGAGCAAATTGTAAGAATATAAATTGATCGAATGTTAAAAATGTCGTTATCAAAAAGCAAATGTGTTGGGTACAGTCTATTTTTTTTGTAAATAATTTTGAGTATATATTTTTGTATTATATTTAATTTGTACAGGCTGTTATTATATAGTCCACCCCACACCAATATTCCATATCTTATAATTGATTCCACAAATGATCTATAAATTATTAATAGTGTCTTCCTATTTAAAAATTGTCTTAATAAGTAAAACTTATGAATGAGTTTGCGAATTCTGTTGGAAACATAATCAATATGTGGTTGCCATTTAAGAAATTTATCAATCACAATTCCAAGGTATTTTATAGATGAAGTTTCTTTAATACAATGATTATCTACGACAATGGAATGATATTGTAGTCTGTCTGCATTAGTAAGTGAAAAAGCTATGTAGTTTGTTTTTGATAGGTTTAATGTTAGTTTATAGGTTTGAAGCCAGTTCTTTATTTTTGCTAAACCATTTACGGTTTTATTTTTTACATTGTCCCAGGTATCTCCAGAGATAACAAGGGCCGTATCATCTGCATAAGACACGGTTAAGCCTTCGACATGTAATTTTAACAATGAGTTGATATAGGTTATAAAAAGCACTGGTCCCAAGACCGTTCCTTGTGGAATGCCAATTTTAATTTTTTGTTTTTTACTCAAGATATTATTTAACTTGACCATTTGAGGTATTTCTGACAAGTAACTTGTAAACAACCGTAAAGCTATCCTTCTTATTCCACATCTTTCAAGTACATTAATAAGTTCGTTATGAGGCACAGTATCAAAAGCCTTGGCAAGGTCTAAAAATACAGCCAAACATTTTTTATTTGAATTTAAATTGTTGACAACTTCAGTTATTAATCTGTGCATTGCGTCCTCGGTACTGCACCCCTCAAGAAATCGAAATTGGTTTGTAGATAACACATTATTGATTTTAAAAAAGTTAATTAGTCTAGTTTTTATACATTTTTCACAAATTTTCGCAAAATTACTAATAAGGCTGACAGGTCGGTAATTATTTATGGAGGTCTTGGTACCTGTTTTGTGAATAGGTGTTACTATTGAAGTTTTAAATTCAGGGGGTATTTTCCCCATTTCTAAGATTAAATTTAAAATATGTAATAACGGGTTAATAATTTGTAAATGTGTCTGCTTTATAATATCGGCCTGTATACCATCATAACCCGGTGAACTATTATTTTTCAAAGTTGAAATATGATTGATTAACTTATTTTTTGTTATGGGGTTAAAGTAAATACAATTTCTTACTGGCGGGTCTACTTGTTGTTCAAATTGTGGCGTTGGAATTTCTTTTTCCATTTCTATCCCAATATTTATGTAATAGTTATTACAAAAATTCGATGCCTCAAGTGAATCACTGAAATTCTGACCATCCTTATTTTTTATATTTAAAAAAGTATTGTTGTTTTTATTGTTTTCATAAGTAGCATCTTTAATTATTTTGTAAATTTTTTTCATGTCGCCCTTATTATTTTCAATTTGATCCATATAATATTGATTTTTTTGTTTATGTATAAGTTTGTTTAAGCTATTTCTGTATTCTCTATATTCCCTTTCCAACTGGGGGTTAAAATTTTTTGATAGTTTTTTCTTCATTTTATCTCTAATTTTAATTGACGTAATAATGCCGTTACTAATCCAATCTTTTATTTTTTTGTGTTTTTTGTGTTTAATAGTGTATGTTTGTGTGGCGCTTGACAATAATTGTTGATAAGTCTCCAAGAAAACTGTTGTTGCTGTTTCAGGGTTTTTTTTTATTCATTACAATTGACCAATCAAAATGTTGTAAAAGTAGTTTAAACTTAGGAATATTTAATTTAGATTTAGTGTTACTTTGAGGTTTTATTAAATTTTCTTCATGCCTTTCTCTATGGCTGACGAAAAGCATAATTGGGCTGTGATCCGTTATATCTTCCTCCAATACATAGGAGTCAAAACATAAATAATTAGATTTTAATTTTTGATTAACAAACAAATGGTCCAGACAAGTTTTTGAAAGAGATCTTGTTATCGAGTTGATATATGGCTGAAAACCCAGAGAGCTCATCATAGCAAGATAATTTGCAACATTATTATCGTTTTTTTCCAATATATTTATATTGATGTCTCCAACAAACATTTCAATATTAGAAAAAGTTATTGTTTCTAGGTATGTATAAATGTCGTTTATAAAATCAGTTTTTGGAATGGGTGGTGGCTTATATATTGCAGTTAAACCAAATATTGTGCCGTTTATCTCAAAACCTATTCTACTTAGAGTTGCCCTTGAGTTTGCCAATTGAACAACAGAGAAATCAACATTTAAATGTTTTTTAACTAGTACTACAACACCATCGTTTTTATTATAATTAGCTTCATTATAGAAAATTTGATAGTCTGGAATATTGCAGTTGCTTATCGAATCAATTTGAAAGGTTTCAGTAAGCACAATAAAATCCATATAATGTAAATTATATGTTTCTAAAAAAGTAATTAGATTATCAATATTTTTATTTAAGCTTCTAATATTAAAATGAATCAAGCTAAATATATATTCCTTATTCTTAATAACGTTTAACCTTTTTAGGTCCACCATTTCACCTTGGATACCATTTTCTTCACTTATTTCTTCCAATATATCATCCTGAGCATTCAGTACCATTTATTAATAACCCATAATCAGTTTTGTTTCTTAAAAGTTCTATATGGTATTTAAGAGATGGACATTCTTTGTCGAGTGCTATGTGATTTGTGTTCAGTTGAAGTTTATAGTGCTCATTGGCCACTTTGCAGTTTATGCATCTCTTTATACGTTGGTCACATCCAAGGGTACTATGATTTCCTGCACAGTTACCACATACCTCATTTTTTGTGCATTTGCTGCTCTTATGATGAAAACCTTGGCAATTATAACATCTCGAAACAGTGAGATCTTCATATACTGGCAAGCGTTCCCAGTCTATGTATACTTTCCCATGATTTAACATCCTGTTAAAAAGATTTCCCGAACATTCAGCGTATATGATTGAATTTTGTTTATTTTTGAGTCGTCTTATGTACGTTATTCAAGAAATTAGAGCTATTTTGCTACTTAAGTTACAGTATTGTCCAATTACATCAGTAGATGTTGAAAGAAGCTTCTCTTTGTATAAACATATTTTTACTAATAGAAGACAATTATTTTTAGTTGGAAATTTTGAAACAGTAACAGTAAGTAGTAATAAATGCCTTTTATACAATTTTAGGTTAAAAATTGTTTACTTTTATTTTTCTTTGTTTTTTTGCATTTTTTTAAAAATAAACATAGTTTTTAGAATCCAATGTTGTTTCTTTACCTCATTTTACTATAATAAATTAAGAAATATTTCATAGGTACCAGTATGCATATTTGGTAAAAAAAAATGCAAATAACTGCATATTTTAAAGGCAAGCAAGGCCTATATGCGCATATTTTGGCTGAATTTAAGTGCATAATATAATCCTTTATTAATGAATAATAATAAAAAATGTGAAGTCTGCCCCTGATCAATGTTCAAGTGGTGTAAACATAATGTTACTAGAAGTGACATTATGACAACTGCATCCATCCATTACATTCTTAGGTGATACGTACTGTACAAGTAGCCATGCACAAAGCTTGATGTTGACGCATTATTGTCGAAGTTTTTTAAGAATGATTTAGTTAGCGCAGGATGACCAGAAGTCATTATGACCCTTTACACCGTTTTAATTTAAACCTTGTGCACCTTTCTAAAAAGGAAGGCGAAACAAAGAGAATATTCAAGTCCCAGAGGCTTTAAACCGAGAGACGTGCCTGAACTTATATGGCTGATATTGTCGACAGCAGGAGCAAAAGTCGTTTTATGTTCCTTAAACTTGGTAATATGGGAAATAAACTAAATGGCGCAAAATGTAAGCAGTTTGTTGCTCGGCGAAGTCAAGAATATGTTTTTTTCCGTGTTTTGTGTTACTACAAAGTGGCTCGTTATTCTGGGTCTTTACTTTTTTTTAGTGGTAGAGCTGGTCAGTGGCAGCAAGGAAATATCTTTAAAAAAATGTTCATTTTGTTCATACAAGGTGTTTATTAAGTACTTGTCTTGTACAAACTTTAAAGGGTGAATCTTTGACTATTTATTTTAAGATAAAAAGTTGATACGAACATGGGTCCGCAACGGCTTGCTTGAGATACAGGGCGTCTCAAAAAGATTGTTTTATTTGGTTTTTTGATTAAATTTTTGTTTAATTACAGGGCAATTTTACGAAATTTGGGATACTGGGAGTACTTACTGACTTAAATATTTACTTAATTTTTTGGTGAAAAACAATATTAGAGGGCGCCACATACAGTGTTGCGCCTGGATTTAAATAACTAAATGACGGATTATATGACATGTTCTATCCTTAGTTGGAATTTTTGAGAACTAATAAATATTTTGTATTGTATTGTATATGCACTTAGATTCGGCCAAAATATGCGCGTATATATGCCTTGTTTGTTTTTAAAATATGCTCTTATTTTTGCGTTTTTTACCAAATAATATGCATACTGGTATGCAATATTCTCGTCTTAATTTATTATAATAAAATGAGGTAAAGAAACACATTGGGTTCTTAAAAATATCTTTATTTTTAAAAAAATGCAAAAAAAAACAAAGAAAAATAAAAGTAAACAATTTTTTAACCTAAAATTGTATAAAAGGCATTTATTACTAAATACCATTTTTTTTTTAATTTTCAACAAAAAGGATTGTCTTCTATTAGTAAAAATATGTTTATTCAAAAATAAACTTCTTTCAACATCTACTGACGTAATCGGACAATACTGCAACTTCGGTAGCAAAATATAAGACCAAGATACAATTTCGTTGGATTGTTTACCCTCATAAATACTTTTTACTGCAGTTAAGTATTTAAATCCTTTATTCTTTTTTACAGTTTCATCCAATTTGTTCCTTACTTGACCTCCTACTTTACCGGAAATGTTGTTACATTTAGCGAAAAAAGTTTTAACAATACTAATTTGGTCTCTTAAACTTAAATTTCAAATCGATACAGTTTGTTAAAAAGTTAATAATAACGCATTATTAAGTGATAATAAACAACCCCTAATAATATGCCTGCAAGCCCCGGAACAAACCCCCAATAAATACCTTGTGTATAACCAAAATGAAGTATAATTATTATAATCTTCAAATTGGAAAATCCCTGAAATATACTTTGTTAAGTATAAAAGTTTAAATTTTTTGATATAGCCGAAAACATAAAAATATGCTCTTCTTAAAGTAATAATTTAATGAAAAATATGCATTTTATTATAAAATTGACAAAATATGCAAAAAATGTATATTGTATGGAATTTACCATAACTTTTTGTGTCGCACTGTATGTCTCTTTGACTAGAAAGGCCTATTCTCTATTTAATTTTACATACAAAAGGTACTCTTAGTATTTATCGCTAACACCAGCCGTTTTGGAAAAAAACGGGTTTAAATTTAAACCTGCGTTGGATCGCCAGTTGAATCATTAAGAGTTTTTGAAAAATAAGCGAAAATATGTGACTTTTACTGATTGTATTGTGATGCGACAACTTAGATCATCACAAGAATAAAACTAAACTACTTCTACAAATAGGTTAATAACATTTACAATATTTTTTTTCTTTTTTTCTCAATGTAGTAGATGTCAAATATCACTTTTTTTTGTCCCCTCATATCACCCAAAAAAAGTGAAAAAGAAATCACAGATCTTGCACCTTACGCAAGCATCCTATATATTGAAAATACCTGACACAGCTTTAAAATTTTAATGACCTATGTCATGTAATTAAAGCCCACATTCTAATTTGGATTTTGTAAAAGTTTAAAAAATGTTCTTTAATTTTACAGTACTGGTTACATAAAAACTATGGATAATTTTAAATTCCTCACCTCAAAAAACCCCAAAATCCTTAATTTCGTGCTGCTACCTATGTCATTTCGTTAGGAAATAATCCCGAAAAAACGAAAACAAAAATAAAACTTTACAAAAATAAAACTTTGACACCCTGTATCTTGGTTGTTATCAATTTTGGGATAATGCAAGTTTAAATAAACCGCATTATTTCGCCTTAAGAAGCCTACTGTTGCTCTGTGTCCCATTACGTTTGGGACACCCTGTATATTAATTAAAACATATTATAAATAATCCCAAAAAAACGAAAACAAAAATAAAAGTTTGACACCCTTTATCTTGGTTGTTATCAATTTTGGAATAATGCAAGTTTAAATAAATCGCGTTATTTCGCCTTAAGGAGCCCGCTGTTGCTCTGTGTCCCATTACGTTTGGGACACCTGTGTCCCATTACGTTTGGGACACCCTGTATATTAACTAAAACATATTATATTAAATGTATGGTTTTATTTCTAAGAATAATTAATATTAATTTGTTTATAAACAATAATATTCACATAGCAGACCAACCAAGGTGAACAATTGCCTTATATTCAATCGGCCATATTGTCTAAGCCTACTTATGCTATGTTTTTAAATTATACTTATTTACCCAAGCGTTCAAAATAGACCATGAAGATTTTCATGAGATAGGTAGGGGTGCAAAATATAACCAATCACCCGGTACAATAACATTTTCTGAGAAATCAATAATAAAAAAATTATCCCATTTGTTAACCAAATTTGGGCGGACCCTGTAATATGCAATTATTGTGCTCCAACTTTTTGCCTCCCGCTTTTTTTTTTCGATATAATATTCCGATTTAAATAACGTGAACTTACCTTAGTTATAACTTATCTCAATAAAACACTTTTTAACAAAGTTACTATGGCGTTCTTTAAAACACAAACTAAACATTATTCATTATTTACTTGCCGACTTTACGCTGATTCATATTTATATTTCTACCAAGTCTTATCAGAGTATTATGTTACAAGACCGATCTAGATATTGCGCTGTTGGCCGCGACAGACGGCGGAGCGACATCGACATGAGCGACATCGACATGCAATGCAAAGTTTGCGTAAATACGATCCCAATAGTATTTTCAATACTAAAAACACAAAAATAATTGGAACATACATATGGATATATTATTATTAACCTAAAGTTGAGCATTTAACATTTAACAGGACTAATACTAATAAATTAGCCACTGAAGGCCACGCTGTGAATTCGTAGTTTACATTCAAAATTATTTTATTTTTGCTTAAGTATATATAAGTTAAATATAAAATTGCCCATGAGATACAAGTCGTCAAAGTTGAATTTATCTTTTTAAAACGTGTTTTAAACATGGGTATGTTTTGTTTAAAACATGTTTTTAATTGCCTAATAAAAAACATGTTTAAAACAAAAAAACTGTGTAAGTGTATATGCAGTTAATATGCATTTTAAAAGTAATCAATAAAATACTAGAGTTGCCATTTAAAAACAATATAGATATGGGCATATCTCTATATGGGACACACTATATCAATATTTTTTTAATGAAAAATACCGCAACTTGAAATGTTTGCATTTTACCAAAAAAAAAACTGTAGGTACCGGATTTACTAAATTTATTCCAAGTTACAAATTGACATTGTATGTTTATAATCTGTATATATTTTTCTTTCCAGTTGGACAACATCAATCTATGCCTCGCCACTCTCCATGGCCAGCACATCCAGGGCATCGAGGGCATCTCGGCACAGGAACTCCGGGATGGAAAGTTGAAAGCGATTTTGGCGCTATTTTTCGCCCTCTCGCGGCACAAGCAGGCAACTAAAGCCAGGCAGCAGGAGATGACTCCCAATAGGTAGGCAACAGATTATACGTAAGGAAATCGATTCGTGCAAAAGAGAATTAATTAAATGTGCCTTCACCATTTTGGAGGGATTTTTCTTCTAGTATGGGAGTTTATGCATAGTCACAGATAGAGTTGAAATTAAATAAAACCATTTTAAAGGGTCAAGGGTGGTAGGGCCACTTTTCTCGCAGAGAAATGTAATCACGAAAGGTATTTTTACAGGGTGATCATTTACGTACAATGTAGTACCGGGTGGTCAAATAAGCGAGGACGTCGGCTTTATCTCGGAAACCATTAATCGTACAACTTTCGGAAAGATTTTTTTATGAGTAAAGTGGTCAAAAGAAATTGCTGGAAATTACTTTTAAGTTCCACATTTCGCCCCAAGGGGGCACAATTAAAAATTGTTTTTTTTTTATTTCTAAATTTCTCCGAAAATTGCCATATTAAGGCATAACTCTGATTACATTATTGGAAAGCTTAGACAATTCTGCATCATTTTGGTTTGAGGCTCATTGGCGTACCGACCTTGATAAGAGTGGGAGAAGCAATTGAAAGTGTAAACATTAAAATCGCTGTAACTTCTAAACGACTTATCCGATTTTACTAAATTTAAGCTTGTTTGGAAGGGGAAAATAAGCATCTTTAATTGCCGTAGCCAACAGTACACGATAGTGTTTAATAAAATTGCTAGAGGGCGCAATTTGTAATAATAACAACAGTTTTTTCGATTTTATCCCGAAAATTCAAACCATACGGTATAACTATAACATCATAATCGAAAAGTAGATGAAATTTGCAAGAAAAAATGTGAAGACCGCAGTTCGATATCTTTGTTCGTTTCAGAGTTATTGCCAAAACAATTTTTAATACAAATTACGCCCTCTAGCAATTTTATTAGAAACTATCGTGTATCATTAGATACGACAATTGAAGGTACTTCTAACCAAGCTTAAATTTAGTAAAATCGGATAAGTCGTTTAGAAGTTACAGCGATTTTAATGTTTACACTTTCAATAGCTTATCCCACTCTTATCAAGGTCGGTACGCCAATGAGCCTTAAACCAAAATGATGCAGAATTGTCTAAGCTTTCCAATGATGTAATCAGAGTTATACCTTAATATGGGAATTTTCGGAGAAATTTAGAATTTAAAAAAACAAATTTTTAATTGTGCCCCCTTGTGGCGAAATGAGGAACTTAAAAGTAATTTCCAGCCATTTCTCTGGACCACTTTACTCATAAAAATTTTTTTCCGAAAGTTGTACGATTAATGGTTTTCGAGATAAAGCCGACGTCCTCGCTTATTTGACCACCCGGTACAATAGCTGAGTTGTTATTAGAAATACGTAAAAAATTGTTAATACAAAACTTGAAATATAGCATGACGTAAAATTATTTAATATTTCTACAGGGTGGCTCCAAACGCGCGACAAAAATTAAATATCGTTTTCAAATACAGTTTAAGTTTGAAACTTGAAATTCAGTTAATCCAGTACTGTTTTTTTTGGAAAAATGCTAGGACACGGGTATTAACATATTAAGTTGTGGTATTTTTTATTAAAGAAATATTGATACAGTGTGTCCCAAATTAAGGATATGACGATATCGATAATTTTTTTAAATGGAACCCTCATTTTTTTTTTGACTATTTTTAAAGTGCATATTAGGTTATACATAAGTACCAAATTTAAAATTTTTATTTCTTATTAAACAAACAAAAATTAAATTAATTGAAAAATAAAAAAACCTTCTCTATTCGCTATTTGGCAATGAGCCTAATGAATAAAAATGTAGCGATTGCTTTTTCTTATAAAATCGAAGTAATTTCTTGGAAACCAATGAATAAAAACTAAAGTAATTGCTTTTGCGTCCAGCAATTGCTTTAAAGTGCAGGAATTGCTTCTAGTCAATGCTTTTTCTTAAAAAATAGAAGCGATTGCTATCGTTTGCTTAAAATGTGATGAATAAATTAAGGAATTGCTTTTTCTAGTGTAGCAATTGCTTTCAACTTTGTAAGGTACCTAGGTCGACCCCTGCATCATTTGCTTGGGAGCAGACAACTTTAGTTCTTCGCGGCATACACGTGCGTTGCTCTTAATTTGTGTCTTCAATTATGGCTGAATATATGAACGTCCGTAAAAGAAAAATCTACAGTGTACGTAAAAATTGCAGATATGATGATTTCAGAAAGTTATATCGATTTGACTGCGAAAATGTTTAGTGGTTAGCAAATTATTTTTTGACTGATACTGGTATAAGGCGAGGGAGTGCATTGTCGCCTTTAAATAAGATTAAAGTCTTTCTGCGGAAATTGTCGGATCCGGGCTTTCAAAATTCTGTAGGTGAAGAACTCGGAGTTCACCACTGTCCAAACTACTGCCTGTAAGACATACACTTCTGTAATGGATGCAGTTTTGGAGAAGGCCAATATTTTTATTAAATTTCCTACAAGTGCTGAAGCTGTTGTGGAACTAAACGGTTGTGGTCAGAGAGATTTATTTATGTTCCTTCAATTTGTGAACGAATATCAATTGCTTGTCTTTAATTTCTTCATCACTACTATCACTTTCCTCATTTTCACTGAAATCTGCCATATCACAAATATCAGTTTCCTATCTTCCACAAAAACGTAACAGATTACTATTGTACTAAATAAATAGACCATCGTTGTTGTATTTACGTCAACTCTTTTGCAAATTGGGCACCAAACGGAATGTGAAATCTATAATCTGAACACGTGGATAAGCCACGTCTGAACTTGTGTTGAATAAGCATTTGCTACAGAGGTGTAAGAAAAGCAGCAATTGCTTCAAAATTGTATTCATATCCAGAATTAGTAATTGCGTTTACTTATAACATTTACTAGTCAAGCAATTTCTTTTACTTAAAAGTAATTGTTTCAAGTAATTGCTTAATTTTTATTCATTAGGCTCAATATCCTAAACGCAAGTAAAACTCTTTTTAAATATTTCCAATTACTGTATAGACATTTAAAAGTTACATTTTTGACACTTTGAGGCCTGCTCTTTTTAAAAGCGTCTAGAATCTGACTATGGACTTTTGAACCGGCCAATCATAGGCCGCCGTTTTAAAGAAAGTAATTTTGAGGTTAAGCTTTCTCAAAAGTTCATTACACAAAAAAAACTACAAGTGTTGTGAATGTACTAAACAATTCAACAATAAACAGTGTCATTCAAGGCATGAAAGGAAGCAACATAATATTACATAGGTACGTTAGGAATAATCAGATTTACAAGTGTACCTACATACTTACTACAAATATTAACATTACATAATAAATACAATACTTGACTATTTAACAATTATATGTCATACTTAATTTGAATTGAACTCCAGAAGATAAACAGTTTCAATGTTGTGACGTAACGAGAATTGTTTAATAAAAATATTTTAAAAGAAACCGAAAATTGTGATGCGTTCCTTTTTTTCTTTTATTAATTATTTTGTATTTTGCAATAAGATTTCTCAAAACAAAATAAATCAAAACCTGTAAAAGCAGTAAGTACATTATTAACGTACGTAAGTAGGTACCGTACGAGCAAAAATTATTTGCATCAAAGCGAGGGCTTGGATTAAAAAACGTAGGGCTTGGTTTAGATCACAATGATGTTAGGACGATATAAGTATCTAACCAAATCTAGGTTAAAATTTTGTCAAATTCATATTATGACATGATATGCCAAACTAATGAGTAATAAAATAAGTAGACAAATAGAAATTTATTTTTGTTGTTTACAAAATTAACAAAGTAAGAATATACTGAAAGAAAAAGAAAAATAATTACATAAATTGCTGAAATTGGCCACCGCCATGCTCCAAGCATAAAAATGGGGATTTTCACTACTCCACATGCGTGTATTCTGAGAATTTACATAACCGGAGAGGTGGAACCAGGCTTCATCCGAAAAGAATGTCAGGTCTACTAAATCATTTCTTTCCAATACATTTTGGGTAAACTATTGAGAGTAATTCCTGCTTCTTTCAAAATCTGCGGCTTCTAATTCTTGGAATACTTGCACTTTATAAGGAAATAAATTTAGCTGGTTCTTAAGAATATTGCTACATGTTCCATAAGATCTTCCCACTTCTTGGGACAGGCGTCTTATACAATTTGTTGGCGTTTTTTGCATTATTTCACGAACGTTTGCAACAAGGTCTTCTGATCTTACAGATGGTCTTTCTGCTCCTTTTTTGTGTTGTATAGTACATGTTTCCCTAAACACAGCCACGGTTCTTTTCAGGCAATGATAAAAATTCCCAGCAATAAAAGCAACGTTCGGAAAATGTTTGTGAAAATCGTCCATGCACAAACCCGGATTGTATTGCCACTCACCATTAATTACTCTAACCCCGTTTCGAAAATACGCTTCAACCATGAATGTTTTGTGCTGTTCCGTAAAGCCCATTGTGTGAATTGTTCAAGAAATTGGAAAAATGAGCGATGAATCAGATTAATTGTAACGACTGTCGAAGATGACGGAATAACTGATTGATTGATAATTCAGGTAGTTACTGACACCCAACAGGTATTAAGCTCTACGGCTAAGCA
The DNA here is from genome assembly GCA_963969555.1 of Polydrusus pterygomalis. Lineage (NCBI taxonomy): Eukaryota > Metazoa > Arthropoda > Insecta > Coleoptera > Curculionidae > Polydrusus > Polydrusus pterygomalis. The sequence goes on from OZ018383.1 coordinate 19,917,681, forward strand.
TTACGTCCTTAGATGCAAGGCCCTTTTTGATGTAAATAATTTTTGCTCGCACGGTAGTACCTACCTAGGTTTAGTCAAATATAAAAGTCACACTCGGGAAGGTTGTAACATCACTAGTCTAAACCGTTCTTAAAAATATACAATTTTTCCATCAAATAAAACCTCCGCATTAGAAAAAATGTCCATATTCACTATTTTTCGTCTGCAAAAATCAAGGTAATTCGTTTATTTTTTTATTTTAGTTCATCAATTTTTTTCGCCTCAATTTAATAGGAAATAATACATCGATTTATGTGCGCATTCTAACAAATTTATTTTTAAAAACCCCGCGCTTTATTGCGAACGTTGTTTGGGCGGCTGAAAAGTCCACAGCCAGACTCTAGACGCTTGTGCTCTTTCATTGTATAACTTGGAGAAAAACCTGCATAATGCACATTACTCTCATCTTACTGTTTTATTATTTATAAAAATTCATGTTTCTTCCACTTAAAACTTTTGCAAAAAAATAATCGTTCCTTCGTCGCCACTGGTAAAGCCACACCAACCCAACACATGCATCAGGAACATAAGAAATTTTAAATGCAAATATCCATTTCGGTTGCGTTTTATTCTCAGCATTATTTCGAATTCCATTTTCTCTAGACAATATGCTGTTTTACAACCAAAACCTAGGAAACACGCTCTCAGAATGATAATATTATTGAGCCCGGTTCTTATTTTCGGTGTAACGCTCCCATATTTTATATTTTTGTATTATGTCTTTGTGTTTGTGTATTGTATTATGTAAAATATGGTTAAGAGCCACCTCTCTTATCCTTTTATAAAGTCGGAAAACAAAATTTATTATTTCGTTTGTATATTGCATATCAATTGCCATTGTGTTGTTGGATACGCCCAGTGGCGCACTCTGTAAATTAACTAAACTATATTCACATTTCAAATACGCCTAATGTCAACAAAAGCACGTGAACAACAGGACCGCGCGGCCAATAGCATTGCGAGAATTGGCAATCACGAGGTTAGCTGGCGGTTCGGCTTGCGGAGAGCACGCGCCGGTCAGTGTTTACATCGGGCGTATTTCAAACGTGAATATAGTTTAGTAATAAAATTGACTGGTGGAGTACCTCGTGGTTCTGTTCTCGGTCATAATTTTAATCGCATGCGGTGTCTATTATTAGATTATTGGTGTTTCGGCAGCTAGCCCGAGCCAATATTTGGATCATTTGACATAATAATAATAATAAGTTTATTTAAAATTTAATAATATATTAAATATGTTTATGTTGTCTTCTATAAACTTATTGTTCAATCCCCTGAAGCTAAGCTTGTTAGGGGCAAGTCTTATTTTTTGTTTTAGTATGTAAAATCATAAATCATAAATATGCAATAAAAATCAAGTTTTAAAGTTAAATGTTAATTCATAGTATAAACGCAGTTTTTTTTTTGAAGAAATATATTATACCTATAATAAAATTATTAGTTTATAATTTTTAAGTAAAAAATATTACTTATATAAATTATTTAGAACAATATTAATTAATTAAAGCATTTCTAAAAATATTTTCAAATTGTCTGTTTTTAATATCCATGTTTTTATTTCGACTTAAAAATTTTTTAATGAAATCAATTTTTTAATTTTTGTTGGTAAATAATCGTTTAAATAAAAACATTAATATTTGAATTTTTTTTGTCCTATGGACTTATTTATTTTAGGTTTTATGGCTATTTCATTTTTATGACGAGTATTATGATTATGGTTTTTAAATTGTATAAGGTTTTTATTTTTAAATTAAGATGTTATAAATGTAAAGTTGTCTTATGTTCAACTTTTTTGTTTCTGAATATAATTCTTTTGAAGGATAAAGATAATCTTTATTGAATATAATTTTTAGAAACCTTTTTTATATTTCTCATTTTTTAACTAAAGTTTTATTTATTCCTCCCCAACCTAAAATTCCGTAATTTAAATAAATTTTAACTAACGCGTAATATAATATTTCCATATGTCTTAAATTAAAATTTTTTTTATGTTTTTAAAAATCGGTTGTAAACTTCGTAATTTTTTAATTAAGTATTCTAAGTGAAAATTCCAATTTAATTTACTGTCAAAAATAATTCCGAAATATTTTATTTTATTAACTTTAAAAATTTAAATGTTGTTATTTATTTGAATACTATTCATATTTCGTGGTAGGTTATTTATTATTATTTATATTCAGAGCAAGAACGGCCCTCGGCTCTAGATCATCGTTAACATTATAACTTTCGAAAAAAAATACTGCCAAGAAAAACTGTTGGAATTTCTTTTCCAGTTTGTAAGATGACCGCTAGACGTAACAGAAACTAGAAGTAATAGAAAAGAGGTTTTTCTCTTTTTGTTGCCCATTAAGGTGGGATTAACGACGACATTTTTTTATCGTCAATTCGATTTGCCGAACTGTTAACGATTCGCATGCGCACTGCAGTGCCGTGTTGATCAGAGTAGTTATTTTTATGCTTTTGGCATACGAAGAAGAAAGACAGACATATTCTGGAGCTGGTAGGGCAAGGCAGATGTTAGTCAGTCGGTCATAGTTTTGTTTACTTTTGTGTTTTGTGCAATTACCGAACCTTTCCTGTTAAAACAAGCACATATTCTCTAGAATTCTTAGGCGAGATGACATCTAGATAGACTAGAAAATATCCTTTTACCAGTAAAAATTGTTGTTTTTACTTCAGTTCTGAATATCCACGTTTTTACTTTCGAGGATCTTAAGGTAAATTGTGGCAATTTTAGTGGTTTCAAAAAACTGCTTTTTTTTAAGTTTCTGTGCATTTATTAAAAAAAAACTCTGGCATACTATTCGTCAATGACTCCCCGAACAGCCCTACCAAAATTATATACATACTAATTATTTTATTTAATAATTGCAAGGTTCCGGAAGTTACCCCTGCATTCAAGCCATTTATTGGTCTTTTATACACGATTGACGTTGAGAACTGTGCCTTTAAGAGGTACTAAAAACATTTATTTTTGATCCTTAGGGTATGCCGAATTTTTTTGTTTAAAATATTTTACTCTATCTGTTAAAATAAAATGATGGGGGAATATCAAAATTTGCTTCATATAAAAACTGGTAACTTTGTTCCGGCTGAACGGATTTTAACAAACTTAGTCTTATTCGATAGGGTTGTTCTTTCCCTATCCATTGCGCTTTCATTGATTTTTACGTAAACGTTACTTTTCCCGCTAGAAGGCCATTTCTGAAGTATTAACAACTAAAGTGCTTTAAAAAAAAATCAATCTAGGCGACAGATTTAAAACCTTTTTGAGTTATAAGTATAAAAAATTAAAGCTTTGTAGTAGTTGATGTGTACGTTAAAATATATTTTCTTAAATATCCTTTTTTAGACAAATGCTATTAGCTCTTAAAAAAACAAATGTTTTTTCTAATACGTATTAGAGACTAGGTACTTAGGTTTAAGAACAGGCACTTTTACTTGCTTGCAGTGGGGAAAGTGATCTGAATATCGCCCTTTTAGAATGTTATTTAATTTTTTTAATTAATTACCATTATCATTAAAGAACATTTTTTTTGTTGATTTTTTTTTATAGACCAGGGCAAGCCTTTGAAAATGGTAAAAAGTGAAAAAAAATAATAGTAGGATGAAACCCATTGGAAAAGGAAGAGGATATAACAAAAATAAAAGGAAAAATAATTTACGGGCGATCCGAGGTCGGGAAGTGGAAGGGGGTGAGTTTTTAAGGGTAGAAAACGATTTATCTCGATTTCCGGCAAAACTACAAGTCCTATGGAAAAACGTTAAATGGAAAAGTTGTAGGTAATAAGAAGATCTACAAGTTTTTTATTTACACTTTTTTCACATAACCTCAAAATTTATGTGAAAAATTCAAATAACCAAGTTTTTGGTTTTTTATTTTTATCTTTTACAAAAAAAATTTTTTTTCACGAAATTTGGTGAAAACTTACCTTTTTATGTCCCAAACACACTGTAATTTTTTTGATTTAAAATATTTATTTTTCCACCTTATTTTGATTTAATATCGAAAAAGCAGCCTAATTATCAATCGAAAATTCTCACGTCAAAATATCTGCTTTTTTAAAAAAGTCGGTGGGCTTTTTGTTCGTTAAAATCTCTACTTTCTGATGGTGTAAAAAAAATATACATTACTACGGTAAATGTTATTAAAAAATGCAAAGAAACGAAAAAAACTCACATCCGAAATTTTTTTTTTTAATCATTATGTACAATTTTAAACTATTTATTAAAATTTATACTTTAATTACTTGAAAAACGTAAGAGTCCATGTTACACTGATAAACAAAAAATTGCAAGTCGAAATATACTTCAATAATAATTAACAACCAAATAAGTTAATAAAGTTAATATATTTACTAAGACGTTCGTTTCTTTGCATTTTTTGAGAACATTTACCGTAGTAATGTATATTTTTTTGCGCCATCAGAAAGTAGAGATTTCAACGAACAAAAAGCCCACCGACTTTTTTAAAAAAGCAGATATTTTGACGTCAGGATTTTCGATTGAAAATTAGGGTGCTTTTTCGATATCGAGTCAAAATAAGGTAAAAAAATAAATATTTTAAATCAAAGAAATTACAGTGTGTTTGGGACATAAAAAGGTAAGTTTTCACCAAACTTCGTGAAAAAAATTTTTTTTTTGTAAAAGATAAAAATAAAAAACCAAAAACTTGGTTATTTGAATTGTTCACATAAATTTTGAGGTTTGTGAAAAAAGTGTAAATACAAAAGTTGTAAATCTTCTTATTACCTACAACTTTGCCATTTAACGTTTTTCCATAGGACTTGTAGTTTTGCCGGAAATCGAGATAAATCGTTTTCTACCCTTAAAAACTCACCCCCTTCCATTTCCCGACCTCGGATAGCCCGTAAATTATTTTTCCTTTCATTTTTGTTATATTCTCTTCCTTTTCCAATGGGTTTCATCCTACTATTATTTTTTTTGGTTTCAAAAATTATCGACCCTGGTCTATTCCTATGTTCGACAGTCCTATTTTCTATTTGACACGAGTTTTATGACCATCTTAGACTCAAATTTAATGCTGCTCATCATTTTTTCTGTACATTCTCATTTAAAGTCTATAATTCTTTATGATTAAAACGATCCTTTGCAAGACGTTCCTTCCTATCTTAGGTCTTAAATGAAAGGGTCGAATATACAACATCCCCCCACAGGCTACGGCGAAGTAATGAGATCCTGTTCCCCTTCCCCTCCCCCCCAAAGGGGATCGTTAAATTTTATTTATTTATCCCCTGGGAGGGTAAATTATGATTAGTGATGCCGTTTTGCAGCTTTAATGTGAAACTTCGGGTGTATTTCGGGCTTATTTTAGCCCTTTTAGAAGCGGAATGTATATAATGCGTCAAGTTCTCGAAGTGTATAGGTTTTCCGGATAATTTAGTTCCCGAGTGCATGTTGCTTTAGTGAGATGAGATTTCGGCTAAGTAAGTGCTTAGTTTAAAATTATTTTGGCTTGCAAAAAAGCTTTCACTACCAGGATACGAATAATTATACAGTGTGTCCCAATACTCCCAATAAAAGTAAACCCGTACATCTTATTTCGTGCGCAAACAAAAGTTAGTTTTAATGGGTAAAAAATTACGTTTGTATGCACCGGTCACCGGTCACATAGAGATGAGAGTGACGTTTAGTAACGATGAGCATGCGAACAACCCCCTTATTATCAGCCTTCCGTTCTTTAGAGGCATCATCTAAATACACTCCAGAATCGGCCATTTTTGTTGTTACGAATTCTAGTTTTTGTGTAGTGAAGTAGGTAAATGGTGCTGTGCCTCTTTGAATTATTGATTACTTATTGTATTTGAAATAGGTATGAGTAGAGGCAATGAGCCTAATGAACAAAAATTAAGCAATTACTTGAAGCAACTACTTTTTAGTAAAAGCAATTGCTTGACTAGCAAATGCTATAAGTAAAAGCAATTGCTAGATCTGGATATGAATAAAATTTTGAAGCGATCGCTGTTTTTCTTACACCTCTCTATCAAATGCTTATTCAATACACGTTCAGACGTGGCTCATCCACTTGTTCAGATTATAGATTTCATGTTCAGTTTGGTGCCTAATTTGCAAAAGAGTTGACGTAAATACGACGTTCGACGTTAGTCTATTTATTTAGTACAATAGTAATCTGTTACGTTTTTGTGGAAAATAGGAAACTTGTATTTGTAATATGGCAGGTTTCAGTGAAAATGAGAGAAGTGATAGTAGTGAAGAAGAAATTAAAGACAAGCAATTGATATTCGTTCACAAATTGAAGGAACGTAAATGAATCTCTCTGACCACAACCGTTTAGCTTCCACAACAGCTTCAGCACTTGTAGGAAATTTAATAAAAATATTGGCCTTCTCCAAAACTGCATCCATTACAGAAGTGTATGTCTTACAGACAGTAGTTTGGTGAACACCGAGTTCTTCACCTACAGAATTTTGTAAGCCCGGATCCGACAATTTCCCCAGAAAGAATTTAATCTTATTTAAAGGCGACAGTGCACCCACTCGCCTTTTACCAGTGTCAGTCAAAAAATAATTTGCCAACCACTCACTATTTTCGCAGTCAAAAAACTTTTTGAAATCATTATATCTGCAATTTCTACGTACACTGTATATTTTTCTTTTACGGACGTTCATATATTCAGCCATAATTAAAGACACAAATTAAGAGCAACGCACGTGTATGCCATGGAGAACTAAAGTTGACTGCTACCAAGCAAATGATGCAGGGGTCGACCTACCTTAAAAAGTTGAAAGCCATCGCTACACTAGAAAAAGGAATTCGTTAATTTATTCATCACATTTTAAGCAAACGATAGCGATCGCTTCTATTTTTTAAGAAAAAGCATTGACTAGAAGCATTTATCTTATGCAGCTAAAATTTTGCATGTGGGCTAGAAACTGCATTTAAAAAAAAACTCTTTCTAATAACTTTTTTCTATACTTTCAGAAATAACCGCACTTTTGAATTATTTTTTGAAAAAAATTAAAATTTGACAGATAATGCGAATCACGTGACTACTATTTTGTTGCTTAATTTGCATCTCGATCGAAGCAGAACTTGATGCTAAAGTCAAATTTTAAATAAAGTTAATAATAAATAAAAATCCCATATGATGCGGACTTTACTGGTCACACTCTATTGTATTTTTTTCTGTCACGGCATGTTTATCTTGGCAAAATTCGACGTTGTAAAGTTAAAGATAAAACGCTAAGCCCAAAAGATTTATTCCGGTGTCGACTAACGGTTTAATTAAGGTAAAAAATGGGCCTAATCTCTCCTTTAAGCGGACGATCGTAAAAATAAAAGAAAAAAACAGGAAAAAGCTTTAAAAGCGTTGGAAAATAAAACAGGTCCCTGGTCGAACATCTGGCGAAAAATTTATGACTTTTTTACGAGAATTCGGGAATCCATTTTATATACGGAAGCGCTGAAGGGTAAAATTGAGATATTTTGCTTAGTTTTGGAATTTATTTTTTTGAACTTTATGGATTTTGTTTGGGAAATCGTAAAACGAAATACTTCCTATGGCTATTTGATATTGAACATAAGAAGAAGTATGTAAACTTTATTACTTCGTTGTATATTTGTGATTTTTTTTACTGAGGAAAAGTCAATGCAGAAAATATTTAATATAATTATAGGGTTGGCCTTTTGCAGCTCTTTCAGGCATCCATTTTAAGGATCCTCAAACGAACAGACAACATTGCATTTTTTGAGAACATTTACCATAGTAATGTATATTTTTTTTACACCATCAAAAAGTAGAGACTTCAACGAACAAAAAGCCCACCGACTTTTTTAAAAAAGCAGATATTTTGACGTGAGAATTTTCAATTGAAAATTAGGGTGCTTTTTCGATATTAAGTCAAAATAAGGTGAAAAAATAAATATTTTAAATTAAAAAAAAACAGTGTGTTTGGGACATAAGAAGGTAAGTTTTCACCAAATTTCGTGAATTTTTTTTTTTGTAAAAGATAAAAATAAAAAACCAAAACCTTGGTTATTTGAATTTTTCACATAAATTTTAAGGTTAGGTATGTGAAAAAAGTGTAAATACAAACGTTGTAGATCTTTTTATTACCTACAACTTTGCCATTTAACGTTTTTCCATAGGACTTGTAGTTTTGCCGGGAATCCAGATACATCGTTTTCTACCCTTAAAAACTCACCCCTTTCCACTTCCCGACCTCGGATCGCCCGTAATAGCTATTTACCTAACAAGTGCGGAAAATGAATTTTTCCGCACGAGTCTGCCGTTCACCGAACGACGCGTAGCGGAGTTCGGTGAAGCAGCCAAGTGCAGGGAAAACATTTTCCGCACGTGTCAGGTACAATAGTTTTTCTACAGACGTGTGGAAATAAGTAACACATATTTCAAAGAAATTTAATAATTTTTAATTAACTATAACAATCACGTACATATGTAACAGTAACTAATTCTGAGAAAAAAAAGTAATCTACAAGTTATAATTGATATATTATTGATTTTGAAATAATCGTGCCGAAAAATTTTTCCGCACTAGTGTGGAAAAACCAATTTTCCTCACGGATTTTTGACATAATCGTGCCGAAAAATTTTTCCGCACTAGTGTGGAAAATTATTTTTCCTTTCATTTTTGTTATATTCTCTTCCTTTTTCAATGGGTTTCATTCTACTATTATTTTTTTCACTTTTTACCATTTTCAAAGGCTTCAGCCGTGGTCTATGTACCGGCCTGTCAACTAAGAATGTCCGCCGGTTATATCTCAGAAACCGTTTAAAGTACGGCGAAGAAATTGAAATTTATTTTGAACGTTTAGAAAATGCAATTATTGATGCGGTAAGAATTTATAGCTAAGGCCGTAGATACGGGGGGGGGGGAACTGGGGGACAGTATCCCCTCTCAGAGCCAGTTGTGGGAATAGATATCCCTTCCAGAAAGAAAATCTATCTAAAGTCTGTTCAATGACCGCTGACCGTTACGTCATGGCTAGTGCTTATCTTTCTAACATTCGTGAAAGAGGTGAGATAGTAAATTTGCATCAATAATGAATGTCGTATAATTTTACCAGTCACAAAAGTTCTATTGTCATATTTGACAGTGACATTTTTAATCAACATTATTTCAAAAATGCCACGGTATTTTGAAAAAGAACAAGCATTAATTTTAAAATTATTTGATTATTTTCAAAGCGAAAGTAATGCCGGAAATACTCTTTTTTATCCTTTAACGCAGTTTACGAAGTAAGTAGATATAATAAAGCAGGAATTGTGAAAACATAAATAATAAACCTGAAAAATAAATTACAATGTTTTTATAAATACCTACCTGTTTTGGAGAGTTTCGTGTTCAACATTCCAAAGAATTAAGGCAAAGGGGATAGAGAAGGAGAAGGATGTAGATTTTAGGAATCGCAATAATGTAGCTTATTTTGTCATCCCGCGGTCGACGAAATTCATGAACATACCATAAGAGAGCTTATTTATGGGATGTATAGAGCAGGTTACGTTACCATTCGCTCAATACAACTAAACCTTAAAATCATTAATATTGATGGTGTTGAAATATCCACTGGTCCAAAAACGAGTAAAATTTTTAGGAGAATTTAAGAATAACGGCAACTCTCAATTTCCTTTAAAACCTGTTTTTATGGATGAAACCTGGATATACAGTAAAGGGGCTTTTAGACAAAGTTGGCAAGATGATACTCCTCATACAGTAAAAAAATCGTCAGACGGTGTACGGTATATTATTCTCCATTCTGGTTCAGAAAATGGATTTGTGAATAATGCAAGTTTGATATTCAAGTCTGGCCTGAAATCTGGTGATATCATGATTCGATAAATAGTGAAAACTTTGAGAAATGGTTTAAAGAACAATTGTTACCAAACTTGGAAAAACCGTCGCTTATTATCATGGATAGCGCCACTTATCATTCTGGGCTAATTGAAAAAGTTCCAAATACAAGTTGTTTAAAAGTTATTGCATGATTAGAACAATGACAAATTCCGGTTTCACCATTTGCAATGAAAGATCAGATCTGGATAATAGTGAAGCAGCATATCCCACGCGAACGTTACAAGTATTCTGAAAAGCGCTATTTATTTTATTTTAATAGATTGGATGAACTAGCATTGCAACATGGATATCGAGTTTTGAGACTTTCTCCAGATCATTGCCACTTTATTCCTGTTGACAGAGCCGGTTTTACATGGGTGCTATTGGGTGCTATAGCACCGGGCGGTAAATCTTATAAGGGCGGTGCGCGGAGAGAGCTTGTGCTTGTATAGGTAAAATAAAATCCTTAGCATTCACTAAATTTAGTTGTGCAAAACGCAGCAGACTGCTGCTTGAAATCTACAGCGTTGTTTATGGTGGCGCAAGGAATTTACACGTTCTTTACTGTATCTACATACAACTGGAACTACATATTTATCTCAGTTTATAAAAGATTCGGAAAATGAGTATCTTTTACCTAAGAGAGTTAACAGTACGTGGTGGTCGTCACGATTTGATGCCATTATTGAAGCCCTAAATCACAGTTACGCGTCAATAAAAAAATGTCTAAAACAAAATATCTCAAAATAGAGAAGAAAAAAGTGTTGAAAAGGTTGAAGCGGCTTCTTTTGCCGGGAAATTAGATCTTCTTAAAAATGGCATTCTTTTAACATTTTGATTAGATATTTTACATCGAATTAATGATGTAAATAAAGCCCTTCAACAAGAAAATATGGATATAAATACCACATCCAACTTTTTATCTTCATTAGTCAAGCACTTTCAATATCTAATATCTAAGAAACGAGTTTGATCAATATGAAGCCAAAGGAATAGCACTAACAGGCAACGAAAAATAAATGAAACGGCGAAGCACTAAAAGAAAGAGGCATCTAAGGGAACCAAATACACAATTTATTTTAAGTGCTATATAGAGAAAAAATTATTACTAAGATTTACCTTTCAAAATCCTAGATAATCAGATAACAGAAATTAAACGTAGATCCGTAATGTACAAAACATGCTCAGATTTGTTCGAATTTTTGTTTAATCTGAAAAAATTGAATGATGAAGCTATAGTATTACATGCACAAAAATTAAGAGAGACATACATAGACGACTTGGACGAATATTCCCCTTCGTATTTTTTTCCATAATGATTACGAATGCTAGTGGGGAGCGGTAATTTTCCACTCTAAAACATGGTTAGAGAAAATATATTGTTGCGTTTGTGTTTTTTTATTGATTTTAAGCGTAAAATATTTATTTTTGTGTTTTTTATATTCTATTTTCACTCAGTTCCTAAATGTATTAGTGATAGGACTAAGATAATGAGGACTGTAGCAAAACAGGAATAGCAAAATGTTTCAGAATGGTATTATGTTGTCATTTTGTTCTTCTAACCTTATTCTTGTGATCCGCTTTTTGTTTGTAGGTATGTATTTATGTTCGTATTCATTTTTGACTGTTTCTGATTATTTTATTTGTCACTGATGTATTCTGTGCAGTTATTTCGGATTTTCGAACCTTTTTTTCAAATATACTTAATATAAAAATATACAATAATATCAGATTTAGAATAATTAATAATATTCTTTGGTATAAACTAGGAATACGAAGGGCGATGCTTACAAGTAGTACCGGGCGCAAACGTACCTTAAACCGGCACTGCCTGTTGAAATGGTTTGGTCGGAATAAAAGCGCTATTATGATGCAAAAATAAGTTCTATGCATCCTGCAACAAATGACGTAGTTTTGGGTCTGTGGAATGAAGCCATAGAAAATGTAACGGTAAAAAGATTTACCGATGCTTAAGATCCTCTTCCTATTAATGTTAACTGTACAACTAACTATATTTTGTTTTGTTGAGAGCTTTGAATTTTAGGTTTTCGCGATGTCGTTGCTTTATATCGCAAACGATCGCATTTTCTAAACATTCTAAATACATTTCAAGCATTATTTAAGGACGTGTTGGACGTGGACGAAATGGCACCTTATTAACACGGATTTTTTGGCCGCAAGAGCGCCTACACCAATTTTAGTTACGGCCTAAATAATGTAACGTAAGCATTGGCTCTTTAATGGGACCATGCAGGTGTTCACCACTGTTGCGTATGGTGGCTTTTATAGGTACCTATTAATTTTACAGCTTTTATTAATCTCCGTATGAAACATACTTTCACGTTTTTCTGTTCGTAACAAAGGCCAATATGTAACAGTATAGTTGGGCTCCTTATATATTTGTCGAATTCGGTTTTTACCTCGCACATGAGACCAGAGCGAGGAAATTTTTAGATTATATGACAAAAAATGCATACCTGCAACGTTGCAGATCTGTAAATATTGCATACTTGCAGACGCAAAATAATTTGCAGAAATTTGACATTCCAAAAACGATTTGTGAATCCGCCATTTTTACTGTAGTTAAACCTTTTTACTACTTCTGATTTATTAATATCGACTGCCAAATACGTGAAATATGCCCAATTAAATCCAGGCAATAATTAAGTGATAAGGAACGATCAACATGGTTTTCAACGGGTTAAATCCACGGAGACAGCTGCATTCCAACCAAGCACGTAGCCAGGAAATGTATTCGGGGGTATTGAGGGTGGCCTTTTAAAAAAATGCGCCGCAGGCAAAAATTTTTTAGGTTCCACGCCCTTTTTTTGACTCTCGAAACTTGGAAATTCTTAGTTTCGATAGCCTAACCCGAAAAAACGTAGATATTATATATAGAAAATAAAAATTTTTTATTTTAAAAATTACCCCCCTGGCTACGTGCTTCTAACTTATTCAATTTATAGGTACATCAAGAACTAGAATCAAGCAAGGTGGTTGTCGGAATGTTCTTTGATTTATCACGGGCCTCTGATACTTTGAACCTAAAGTTTGTCGAACAGAAACACTATGCTGTTGAAATAAGGGGAAATGGACTGTCCTTAATAATGTAATTTCTAACCGAAAGAAGGCTGTTAGTCAAAATCGGAAATCAGAAATCAGAATATGAACTAAACATCGGAGCTGCTTAAGGATCTGTCACTCCCATATTCATATTATTTGTATAATTTATCTAAAGTCAGTGTGATGACATTCCAAGCATTCACGTCGGTCTCTTTAAGACTGTTTACGGCCGTATGGAATGTCATCACACTGCCTTTGGATACACACTACTACCGAGATTTACCATCAAATTTGCCGACTATACCACGGTTGCCATATCAGTCAAAATACCTAACCTTTACAACTAAAAATAACTAAACCTTTGTGAAGCCGAGGTCGCGCCGACATAGGCTATTTTGTAATTATATTACTGTATTGTGTATTGTTATCGTTACAACGTTGGATTTGGTATTAAGTACAACATTGTAAAATATGACCAATACCGCCGTTGTGTCGAAGACATTTAGTCATAGTCACAGTGCTGACTATTATTTATACCTAATGTAACGTTGCAAGTGGTACGATGTTGGTCGGACGTACGAAAAATGCTGCTTAAGGTAGGAGAATCAACAAAATTTAAAGAAAATCAGTATCGCCTTGATATTCTGTAGGTAATAATTGGCATATTTAATAAATATCAAGGAATTTCATAACTTATTTTAGGAGAATTGTATAGCGAAAAATATCGGGTAAGATTTTTTTTAACATTATTATGTCATTGTCACTCATTGTTCTTTCACTATACAATTCTCCCAAAATTAGCAATAAAATAAATTGATATTTTTGTAATATATCAGATACTACCTAAATAATGTACCGACGATTTTGATTTTCTTTAAATGTTAGTGATTAAAATAATAAACTCAAAAAATCAACGCGAAATAGGTTGGCAATAGATTGAATGACGTTGAGAATTCAACCTTAAACCTTCAAAAATAAGAGTGTAAAAAGCAATATTATGTATATGAATTATGTTTTTGCTACAGCGCATCTTGAAAACACCAGGTGATTGTGCTTTTATAAAAATTATAGGTTATAGTTTTTAACAATACTATCCAAAATTATATTTTTTTACAAAATGCAACATTTTTTTAAACTCTTTACAGTATATTATAATGTTTAAATGCGATTAAAAGAATGCGGCTCAGCCTTTTTTCTATGTAAAGCCTGTTCGAGCAGATTTTTCCACATTTCCCGATAAAACTTTTTATCTCTCTTTGGACAGAAAACTTCCAGACAGTAATATTACCATAATCTAACACAGCCGTGCGTACAGAATCACTTCGGACATTGGATCATTTATCTCTGTTAGAAAACAGAGGCGTAGAGATCAAATAAAATGTTCGCTTGGTAAGGCAGATTGAAGAAGCGTTTTCTTCCAATTCGCCAGATCTATTCCTAGACGCGCTTTGCCCTATCATGGCTCATCAGTAGGGCCTATAGTAAAAAGCGTAAGTAGCTAAGCACTTAAATTCAGCCAAAATATGCGCATATATATGCCTAGTTTGCCCTTTAAATATGCAGTTAGTTGCATATTTTTCTATCAAATATGCATACTGGTATGCAATATTTCTTGATTTTTATTATAGTAAAATGAGGTATAGAATCACATTGGGTTTTAAAAAATATGTTTATTTTTAAAGAAATGAAATAAAAGTAAACAATTTTTTAACCTAAAATTGTGTAAAAGGCATTTATTACTAAATATTTTTCAAAACTTTCAAGTAAAAATAGGTATGTTTATACAAAGAGAAGCTTCCTTTAACATCAGAATCTACTGTTGTAATCGGATGATACTGCAACTTAGGTAACAAAATATAAGGCCAAGATCGTTGGATGGTTTACCCTCATAAATGCTTTATACTGCAGTTAAGTAAGTATTTAAATCATTCATTCTTTTTTACTGTTACATCCAATTTGTTTCTTACTTGGCCTCCTACTTTACCGGGAATGTTGTTACATTTAACGGAAAAAGTTTCAACAACTCTAATTGAGTCTCTTAAACTTCAATTTCTACAGACGTATGTATTACAAATCGATATAACTACAGTTTATTAAGCAGATAATAATAACGCATTATTAAGTGACAATAAACAACCCCTAACAATATACCTGCAAACCCCGGAAACCCCCAATAAATACCTTGTGTATAACCAAAATGTAAAGATAATTATTATAATTTTTAGATTGGAAAATCCCTAAAATAAGTACCGAACTGGATATTAAACCTTTAACGTTTTAAATTTTTTGATAAAGCCGAAAACAAACATATGCTCTTAAAATAATATGTTATGAAAAATATGCATTTTATTATAAAATTGACAAAATATCTATGCAAAAATGCATATACAGTGTGACCAGTAAAGTCCGCATCATATGGGATTTTTTGACTTTGGCATCAAATTCTGCTTCGATCGAGATGAAAATTAAGCAAAAAAAAAATAGTAGTCACGTGATTCGCATTATCTGTCAAATTTTTCAAATGTGGGGCTATTTCTGCAAAATATCGAAAAAACTTATAAAAAAAAGTTTTCTTAAATGCAGTTTCTAGCCCACATGCAAAATTTCACCTGCATAAGATAATTTTGATTTTTTACCCACCACTAAAATGTATTTTCCACTTAATGAACACTTTGATGACACTGTGTTCTTTTTGTCTTAATATTAAGGTGTATTACTTTCAGACACAAACTACGTTTTCAAAAGTACTTATTTTATAAAGTTACCTTATACAGGGTCAAAAACAAATAAACTTTGCATCACATGCGACCAAATTTTAATAGCCCAATTTTGATTTTGTAGAAAAACACACATTTAATACGGCGCTACTTTAAAGAAAATGTATCTGAAATAAAGCATTATCAAAACTGATAAGTTTTATGTAGGTTGCGTTGAGTCTTATTTTGCAAAAGTGGTGCAATTTACAAAATATGCATGGGTAAAAAATCAAAATTATCTTATGCAGCTAAAATTTTGCATGTGAGCTAGAAACTGCATTTAAAAAAGCTTTTTCTAATAACTTTTTTCGTTACTTTCAGAAATAACCCCACTTTTGAATAATTTTTTGGAAAGAATTAAAATTTGACAGATAATGCGAATCACGTGACTACTATTTTTTTTGCTTAATTTTCATCTCAATCGAAGCAGAACTTGATGCCAAAGTCAAATTTCGAATAAAGTTATTAATAAAAAAATCCCATATGATGGGAACTTTACTGGTCACGCTATATGTACTATATGTATGTACATATTATATTAAGGCTGCCAACTTTTAAAATGACAAATGTGGGACAGCAGGACAATATTCGCTTTTGCACCATTACACGTAAACTTGTATAGGGTTAGGGTTGTCCACCCCTTGGGCCATCAAATTATTATTTAATTTAATTGAATAGAACAACAAAAGCAAAATGTATTTAAAGAAAATGAATTTGAATACAAAAAAATTTAAACAAGGTATTAAAAAAATATTCTATTTATTTTTAAAATCATATTTTTTAACTCCACGAAATTTGGGTGGGGCGAGATCCATCGATATTTTTAATGTCGATATACGTGCTGCATATGATGCTTTGCAAAATAATATGGTCATTCCGGGACTCGCGGGACAGATTTAACAAATGCGGGACGATTTTAGGTAAAATTTTAGAGGCGGGACAATTCTAAAGAGTACGGGACTGTCCCGCAAAGTACGGGACTGTCCCGCAAAGTGCGGGACGGTTGGCAGCATTATATTATATGCATTTTGCATATTATATTCCGCCCTTTAGTGATGAGCCATGATATGCCTCTGCTTTCTGCGCCACTGCCTATCTCCGCTTCATTCTTTATTGCCAAAGTTTGAACATTTTTCCACAAGCGCTGCCAACGAAAACTCGAGCCTGTGTTTGGCATCCGCACGCAGATACTCGTATCCCTTGACACTTTTTCCCCTTTTTTCTAATAAAAGTGTTTCTACGATGCCGCGCGTGAGGTGTTTACTATATCAAATTTTCGGGGAGGTTATGATGATGCTTTCCAAACCACCTGCTTTAATGCTTTTAACGTGTTAGAAAATATGGATTTGACGTTGACGTGTTTGTAAAGTAAAGTAAGTTTTGTTGAAGCGTACAAGAGTCGGTCTTTAGTTGATTTTTCCGTCTAAAATTGTATTTTTAATTATACAGACTGGCCGCGGATGGGGTTTACAATAGCACAAAAAATGGATGAAAAATTTTATTTTTCGCGAAAAAGTCATTTTTGAAAAAAATGCAATTCGCGAAGAGAAAATTTTGATTGGAATAAAATCCTAGAAAATGTAACAACGGAAAAATGGAAAAATTATGTAACACACACCAGTGGCGCAGCGAGGGGGGGGGGGGGGTTTAGGGGTTAACCCCCCCCCCCCTTCCCCCAGACGCCCAGACTAAGATGGTTTTTTACGGTTTAGACCAGGGCTGTAGCCTTTGAAAATGGTAAAAAGTAAAAAAAAATAATAGTAGGATGAAACCCATTGAAAAAGGAAGAGAATATAACAAAAATGAAAGAAAAAATAATTTACGGGCGATCCGAGGTCGGGAAGTGGAAAGGCGTCAGTTTTTAAGGGTAGAAAACGATTTATCTCGATTTCCGGCAAAACTACAAGTCCTATGGAAGAACGTTAAATGGCAAAGTTGTAGGTAATAAAAAGATCTACAACTTTTGTATTTACACTTTTTCACATGAACTCAAAATGTATGTGAAAAATTCAAATAACCAAGTTTTTGGTATTTTATTTTTATCTTTTACAAGAAAAATTTTTTTACGAAATTTGGTGAAAACTTACCTTTTTATGTCCCAAACACACTGTAATTTTTTTGATTTAAAATATTTATTTTTTCACCTTATTTTGACTTAATATCGAAAAAGCACCCTAATTTTGAATCGAAAATTCTCACGTCAAAATATCTGCTTTTTTAAAAAAGTCGGTGGGCTTTTTATTCGTTAAAATCTCTACTTCCTGATGGTGTAAAAAAAAATACATTACTATGGTAAATGTGATGAAATCTCCTTTGAATCCTAACTTTAATTATATTTAGAACAACTATTTTCGCATATTTTTTGCGATCTTTATGTTTTATGGATTTGTAATTTTTTTGTTTATCAATGTAACATGGAATTTTACGTTTTTGGAGTAATTAAAGTATAAATTTTAATAAATAGCTTAAAATTGTACATAATAATTTTAAAAAAAAATTCGGATTAGAGTTTTTTTCGTTTCTTTGCATTTTTTAAGAACATTTACCATAGTAATGTATATTTTTTTACACCATCAGAAAGCAGAGATTTCAACGAACAAAAAGCCCACCGACTTTTTTAAAAAAGCAGATATTTTGACTTGAGAATTTTCGATTGAAAATCAGGGTGCTTTTTCGATATTAAGTCAAAATAAGGTGAAAAAATAAATATTTTAAATCAAAAAATTACAGTTTGTTTGGGACATAAAAAGGTAAATTTTCAACAAATTTATTTTTCTTGTAAAAGTTAAAAATAAAAAACCAACAACTTGGTTATTTGAATTTTTCACATAAATTTTGAGGTTATGTAAAAAAAGTTTAAATACAAAAGTTGTAAATCTTTTTATTACCTACAACTTTGCCCTTTAACGTTTTTCCATAGGACTTGTAGTTTTGCCGGAAATCGAGATAAATCGTTTTCTATCCTTAAAAACTCACCCCCTTCCACTTCCCGACCTCGGATCGCCCGTAAATTATTTTTTCTTTCATTTTGGTTATATTCTGTTCCCTTTCCAATGGGTTTCATCCTACTATTATTTTTTTTTGTTTCAAAAATTATCGACCCCGGTTTAATTTTAGTTTTTAAAATGTTGAAATCCTGTTCTTTTTTTTGAAAACCCCCCCTAATACAAAATTCTGGCTGCGCCACTGACACACACTAATAAAATTACAAATGATGTGTGGGAACGGGAAAGATTTATCGATGCTTCAGATACTCTTCCCCTTATTATTAACTTGGACGAATCTGACGATAATGATTTATTTTAATTATTAAAAAAACTGTATATTGTTGTATTTTTTATAATATTTTCTTTATGATTTTATAAATAAGATGAAAATGTTTAAAACAAAATTTATAGATTGATGCAGTGGCGGATTCAGAAAAAATTGACAGCGGGGGCACTTACTTGTTATCTTGGGGTCCACGAAAAGCCCGCTGCGGACGAAACGCGCGCGCGAAAGTTTTTTTAAGACCACGCCTAAATTTGGTCAATAATTTTTAGTAAGTATTTTAAAAATGTATGATTACCTACTTATTTTATTGAAAATGAAATAAGATAAAAAAAATAAAAAAAGGCCAATTTATTAATATTTTTCATTAGCGGGTACATTGTTTAAAAGTAAAGTTCAATCTTTTGGTTTTATTTCCAGCAAACTTATCAATAACAATAAAGTCCCTAGATCTACACTTTGTGATCTGTGTCAAGTTAATTTCGGGTTTAGGTCTTCCCTCAATTTTAATTTCAATTTTTTGCTCAATACTTAATGAGCTAAAATTGTTTTTCAAATATTCCATATTCATAGCCGTTTTGGCATGTTTATTTTTATTAAAATAAGTCCTTACTACCCCAAAATAATACACTTTCTTTGTAAACAAAACCACAGATTACAGTTTTCTGTAACAAAACACAAATTCTAAAATCCTAAAATGTATGCTTTTTATCTAACGTGCTTTTACGCCATCTTTTCGCTAATTATCAAACCACGTTGAAAACCTGATTTTTAATATCCATTTCTAAATGCTGTAAAGTTTTGGCATCAAAAAAATATTTGGTTGTTACAGTACAATGCTTTGTCACTGTGTTTGAAATTTTGGGTGTTGCGCTTAGGTTGGTTCGTGCGAAATTATTATGACAGGGGGGGCACGTGCCCCTGTGCACCCCCTCTAAATCCGCCACTGGATTGATGCACTTGCACTTGGCAAAAAAATATATGATTCAATTTTAAATTTTATAAATGAGTTTTATTTATTTTTCAGTAAATTTAAATTGATTAAAAATTTCATACTGATTTTCAAAAACAAAATGTTTCATCCCATGATACCTGTTACCCTAAATAAGCTACTTATTTCTGGCTTCATTAACAGTATAAAAATAAAAAATTTGAAACGCGCCTGTATTTTACTTGTTCACATGCATCCGTCTTTATGTAGATCAAGCCTAAGAAAAATCATAACCTTTACCACCGGTCAGACTGACTGAATTAATTTACGACGTACCGCAAATATGGAGACTTTTATAAATGAGATACGTAGTCTATCTTTGCTAGATAGTCGCTGGTTTTTACATACATAATATTTATTTCTTCTCCTTCCGTTTCATAGTCCAATATTTACTGTCCGAAAATTCATGGCTCCAGATAAGATTTACGAGACAAAATAAATAAAACAAAACCATGTCGAATTCAATATCGCAAAAACAAACAAAGGTTTCATTGATACGTCATAGTTTTACAAGGGTCATAAATCTCACAAGTGTCGCTTTGTATATTGCAAGTTTCAATTTAAGATTTGTGGATAAATATACAGGGTTAAGTATATTTTGTTAGATTGGGGGTTTGATGGATTTATAGCAGTTTAATTTATACCGTGCGAGCAAAAATTATTTGCATCAAAGAGGGCTTGGATTAAAAAACGTAGGGCTTGGTTTAGATCACAATGATATGGGGACGATATATCTAACCAAATCTAGGTATGACTTGATATGCCAAACTAATGAGTAATAAAATAAGTAGACAAATACAAATTTATTTTTGTTGTTTTAAAAAATTAACAAAGTAAAAGAATATACAGAAAGAAAAAAAAAATAATTACATAAATTGCTGAAATTGTAGAAATGTTACCACATTCTTGGATAATCCTTTCTTGTAATTGTTCTAAATTTGCAACTGGTGTTTTTAAAATAGTGTTCTTTAAATGAGGAAAAACGAAGTAATCCATAACCGTTAAACAAGGTGATCTAGGTGGGAATTCAATGTCTGATCGAAAACTGATCAATCTGTCGTTGAAAAAATTGCGTAAGTAGTTAATAGTTTCGGCGGCTGTATGGGCGGTTGCACCGTCTTGTTGAAAATATTCAAAACGTAGTTCGTCGTCAAATAATTGCTCTACAAACGGATTCAAGATATTGTCTCTATACCGCTGTGTTTTAACTGTGTCATGGAAAAAAATAGGACCAACAATTCTTCTTCGGCAAACAGCTAACCAGACACCAATTTTTTGAGGGTGCAATGTGGACTCTACAAAAAAAATGGGGATTTTCACTACTCCACATGCGTGTATTCTGAGAATTCACACCGGAGAGGTGGAACCAGGCTGCATCCGAAAAAAATTTCAGGTCTAATAAATAATTTATTTCTAATAAATTTTGGGTAAACCATTGAGAATAATTCCTGCGTCTTTCAAAATCTGCGGCTTGTATTTCTTGGAATACTTGCACTTTATATATAAGGAAATAAATGTAACTGCTTCTTAAGAATAGTCCTGCATATTCCATAAGATCTTCCCACTTCTTGGGACAGGCGTCTTAATACAATTTGTTGGCGTATTTTGCATTATTTTACGAACGTTGCAACAAGTTCTTCTGTTCTTACAGATGGTCTTCCTGCTCCTTTTTTGTGTTGTATAGAACCTGTTTCCCTAAACACAGCCACGGTTCTTTTTAGGCAATGATAAAAATCCCCAGCAATAAAAGCAACGTTAGGAAAAAGTTCGTGAAAATCGTCCATGCACAAACCCGGATTGTATTGCCACTCACCATTTACTCTAACCCCGTTTCGGAAATTCGCTTCAACCATGAATGTTTTGTGCTGTTCCGTAAAGCCCATTGTGTGAATTGTTCAAGAAATTGGAAAAATTAGCGATGAATCAAATTACTTGTAACGACTGTCAAAGATGAGGGAATAATTGATTGATTGTTAATTCAGGTAGTTACTGACTCCCAACAGGTATTAAGCTCTACGGCTAAGCATTACGTCCTTAGATACAAGGCCCTCTTTGAGGCAAATAATTTTTGCTCGCACGGTATTATGCCACTTTCAGCAAAATGTTGGGAGCAAACTACATACCTACTATTTTGATGGTATCCAGTTGTCTCTGGGAATGGCTTCTAATCATTTCTTTTTCTATATATCATAACTGGCCGGAAATTTTAAGGTAGATAAAGTTTCTTATCTTGCTGTAAAATAAGCCATGATAATTTGATTTGCACCCTGGAATACTGCAAGTTTTTTTTTTTCGGTATAAATATTTTAAAATAATAAATAGGTAGGTAATGCCGGCGTTGTCAATCAAAACAATCTAGCTTCATTTTCACTATTAACATACGTACAATAATATTATAGCAAACTACAGTATAATAACACTGATATTGTTTTTTGCTGTTAGATTATTACATACACAAATACGAAACGAATATTACAAGAAGCAATTAAAACTTAAATTTCCACATTAGTTTACGGGGAAAACAAGGAAACATCCCGATTTATTAATTTTCCAGTTAAACCAATATTAAACTATAATTTACACTATATTTAAAACTTATTATACACACATTCCTTTAATTTTATTATATTTTCACATACTTATTTTGGTAGGTATGTCTGTCAATATTTTATTGACCTTTACAAAATATTAAGATTCTCTTACAAAATTTAAAAGATGGCGAATGCGAAGGTAAAAGAACTTAGTCCGGTTCTGTATCTGTAGCCAACCGCTTAACATAAAATATACCAGACTTCAACAGGGTAGGTACCATAATTGACCAGTAATGCGACGAGTTCTTAGATTAATATGACTTCACCCTGTAGAATTAGTTTAAGGCTGCCAACTTTTAAAATGACAAATGCGGGACAGCCAGGACAATATTCCTTTTTCACCATTACATGTAAAGTTGTATAGGGTTAGGGTTGTCCACCCCTTGGGCCATCAAATTCTTCTTTAATTTAATTGAATAGAACAACAAAGTTTAATTTATTTATAGAAAATGAATTTAAATACAAAAAAATGTAAACAATGTATTAAACAAAATATTTAAATATTTTAAAATCATGTCGAGATCCATCGATATTTTTAATGTTGATAACTGCTGTGCTGCATATGATGCTTTGCAAAATAATATGTTCATCTGGGACTTGCGGGACAGATTTAACAAATGCGGGACGATATTAGGTAAAATTTTCGAAGCAGGACAATTCTAAAGAATACGGGACTGTCCGGGACGGTTGGCAGCCTTAAATTAGTTTTAAATTAATTACCAAATTTTCTGTCCAAACGATTTTACGGTGTTTGCCGCACCCAAATATCCATCCAATTGATTCGTTTAGTTCCACGGGGTCCGTTCAGACATATTCTTCAAGCAGTATTGGATTATTGTAGAGTTTTATTTAATTAAAAATATCCAGGGAAATCGGGAGATAAAATTTAATTTTAAAAAGTTTTATGGCACCTTCTTTATCTACACTTCGGGAAATTGTCGTATAAACGTGTTCCGGAATAATTGAAATTTATCGGGCGCCAGTAAATTGTCCCAAAAGTTAAGATTATGAATTATCAAACGACCAGACGTTATGATAAAGAAACGGATCAGCGTTTTATAAAGAATACGTTAATCAAAATCCCTCGGACCCGTCAAGTTTTTTGTTTTGAAATGATTTTTTTTTAGAAAAAAAATATTAGGTATATAGGGTTAATTACAAGTATGTTAGGTATTTTCTATTGTTTTCTCCATAACCCAACATAATTAAAATTTTTATGCGTTTATCTTCAGCGAGGCGCATTTTGGATGTGATATCAGCAGAACAAAATGCAAATTTGATTACCATTCACTGACATTTTTTGACGTCTCAAACATAAACAGAAAATTTTATCATTGTCATTGAGCCTAATGAATAAAAATGTAGCGATAGCTTTTTCTTATAAAATAAAAGTAATTTCTTGAAAGTCAATGAATAGAAACTAAAGTAATTGCTTTTTCATCCAGCAATTGCTTAAAAGTGCAGGAATTGCTTCTAGTCGATGCTTTTTCTTAAAAAATAGAAGCAATTGCTATCGATTGCTTAAAATGTGATGAATAAATTTAGGAATTGCTTTTTCTAGTGTAGCGATTTTATTGCTTTCAACTTTTTAAGGTAGGTCGACCCCTGCATCATTTGCTTGGTAGCAGTCAACTTTAGTTCTCCGCGGCATACACGTGCGTTGCTCTTAATTTGTGTCTTCAATTATGGCTGAATATATGAACGTCCGTAAAAGAAAAATCTACAGTTTACGTAAAAATTGCAGATAATATGATGATTTTAGAAAGTTATATCGATTTGACCGCGAAAATGTTGAGTGGTTGGCAAATTATTTTTTTACTGATACGGTAAAAGGCGAGGGGGTGCACTGTCGCCTTTAAATAAGATTAAAGTCTTTCTGCGGAAATTGTCGGATCCGGGCTTTCAAAATTCTGTAGGTAAAAAACTCGGTGTTCCCCAAACTACTGTCTGTAAAACATACACTTCTGTAATGGAGGCAGTTTTGGAGAAGGCCAATATTTTTATTTAATTTCCTACAAGTGCTGAAGCTGTTGTGGAAGCTAAACGGTTGTGGTCAGAGAGATTTATTTATGTTCCTTCAATTTGTGAACGAATATCAATTGCTTATCTTTAATTTCTTCATCACTACTATACTCAAAACCCAATATTATAGGCAATGACGTATTATTCGAAACCATGGAAACTAATGCAAACCGCCAATGACCATACAGTATTTTGGTCGTTTCCATGCTTATAAGAGCTACGTCACTGCCTATATTTTTGGTAATAGACTATAGTACTTTCCTTATTTTCACTGAAATCTGCCAAATCACAAATATAAGTTTCCTATTTTCCACAAAAACGTAACAGATTACTATTGTATTAAATAAATATACCAACGTTGTTGTATTTATGTCAACTCTTTTGCAAATTAGGCACCAAAGTAAACATGAAATCTATAATCTGAACAAGTGGATAAGCCACGTCTGAACTTATGTTGAAGAAGCATTTGCTACGCTACAGAGGTGAAAGAAAAACAGCAATTGCTTCAAAATTTTATTTATATCCAGATCTAGCAATCGCTTCTACTTATAGCATTTGCTAGTCAAGGAATTGCTTTTACTAAAAAGTAATTGCTTAGTTTTATTCATTAGGCTCAATGCCTCAAAGATTGTGACTTGAGTTCGGAACGTTGCTAAGTAGAGAAACATATCAATGGAGCATACCAGCATTAAACTGTCAATAATTCGTAAAGGGTTAAAGATAGGTATAGAGCATGATTTATGAAAAATGTCTAGAATTGATTGTAGAATGTAAAAATGTAAAAATAGACAATATGTTTCATTGAAAAAATGATCTACCCTGTAAAATATCTTTTTTCTAAAAAAAAATGCATTTCAACAAGATAAATTTAACGTATGTTATGGTAATAAAATTGTCGGAAGTATTTTATCATATGACCAGTTGTCCAGTGCCCTTCTCAAAAAAGCGTGTTGCTCGGATACAAGAGATATCCGAAATTTCGAACACGGCAGCAATGCAGCCGGTTATCTGAAGGGGAAATGCCAATTTAGACACGCAGTGTTGTCAAAGTGTGGACAAATTACCCGGTCTTGGACTAATGTTGATAATGGCTAGGTCTGACTTAATACATGAAAAAATCTAATCGAATGGTGAAAAAACTCGACAGTATTGATCACACTACAGCAACTAGAATTTTAGCTGCCACCAACCCGAAAAAAATTACATTAACACACTAAACAGTAAATAATGGATGTTGTTTCTGGTATAAAATATCATAAGAGAGAAAATTTTGCCGGTAAAAATTTCGACTGGTATAAAAGTTTGTTGCTTGGCAATTTTACGAATCGCCTAACGGCTCGTGATTTTATTTGGTCAAGAATTTTATGAGCGAAATTACCAAAAAGCAACAAAATTGAATAAAACCAAGAGAAAATTTTGCCGATACAAAATTTTCTCTCGAATGGTATTTGATAAGACTATTTCACGAGAAAACAATAAAAGCACACTGTTTATTTAGCAAACTAGAAACTTTATTTATTTATTACTAATATTAAACGTACAGCTGTTATAAGTAATATTTTGTCCATTATTTTCTATCAAAGCATGGTTTTGTTTTGGGTAATATTGACTTGCATTTGACAAGTCGAAGGTCCACATGCTTCATTTGTTGTTCTGAGATTTTCGATGAGCTTCAGATGATGACTAGGATCTAGCTGCTGATATGGTTTCAGGGAATTTGCATATGAGTGGCCTGTTAACTTAATCAACTCTTGTTCCCCAACACCTTGTTTAAATAGGGCAGACACAGCGGAAGATCGATGAGAATAATTTGTTATTTTATGCTTCTTCGTATCTATTTCAATTCTTTCCGCTGAAGTTTTGGTCCACTAGTTAGATACTGTATTTATTCCTAGTGGAGTATTTTTGAACCAACATCCCTTCTGCCAGTTTGGATGAACGGAGAGAAATAGTCTGTGGAAATGTTTGGTCCTCTTTTTTCCAATAATTTTAAAAATAATCTTACATAGGTAAGTCTTTGTTTGATGAATTTCTTGCCAACCATTTGCTGTTTGCCCATCCTTTTGACCCACCTTGAGCTGTCTTGAAAAATACGCTGTTATATTCAATTCATCCGGTAAATTCCCCCATGGTATTAAACTCCTTTTTAAGATATTGAATTTTCGAATTTACGACCTCATGGCCTCTCCAAGCTAGTTCAAATGAGCAAAGATGGAAAAACTTTTTTTGTCGTTCATCGGGGTTTTCTTCATTATAGCTTTGCATATTGTTAGTAAATCTTTGGTAGATAATGCTTTTCAAATTACTTTCCTCTTTTCCTTTGGAGCTGCTTTCTCTTTGCGTCTCTTGCCATTCTAGGGTCAATCTTTTTTTCATATTCTGTAAAATAAAAAATAAATTACTTAAATCATTTTTGCTGTAGTGTTCCATATAGCCTTTACAAAATATTCTTTATAGTCTTTGCTATTACCCTTCTTCATATTAAAGGCGTAATCTTCGAGGATTTTCGCCAGTTTCATCACAATAGTATGTAGGTACATTTTTCCAGTTTATAATTTCTTACCATTAGAAACTCTGAAAACTGTGCCCCGATTGAGTTCTTGGATTTCTGTGTGTTAAGTGGAATATTTTCCGCTAACGATTTTTTTTATTTCTTGGATAGATTGGCACCCAAATCTTGCATTTTCGTTTACATTGCTCATTTTGTCTTTTTCAAACCAGGATGACATTTGTCAGGCTAACAATAGTTTTTACCTGACATCTATCAACATTATGCCTCTGAAAAACCATCTTGTTGATTTTGTCCAGGTGTATATAATTAAGAGTTTTTCCACTAGTTGCCATGATATTTTGCCAGTATAAAACACTCTAGTGAAATAATCAACAGTAATATCACAAGACCTCGTTTTTTTTATCGGTTAAATTTTTCAGCTGTCACGAAAACTTTTTTGTTTGGAAATTTTGCGAGTTGAATTTGGAAATGTTTATTCTGATTAGATCACGAGAGCGAAGCTCGAGGGATTTAATCTTTGAATAAACATGCCCAAAGTTCAACGAGTAAAATTGCCAAAAAAGTTTGAGTGAAAAATGGAAAATTTAAACAATAAAAAAATGATGGTCGAGTGATATTTGGCACGATTATTTCGTGAACCCCAAATGTTCCATCCATATCTAGTGGGTAATAATGTTTTATATATTTCTACAGGTAGCCTGCGGTGTATTACTAATAGTTATTTTTAGTAAAATTGCATACGATACCACTCAACGAAAACTGTTTAGTTTACTGCTGGCAACCAAACATACAATTATAATTGTATGTTTGGTTGCCAGCCTTATAAGCAGAAGTCAGAATTTTAGATTAGTTCTATAATAAATGACATTTGATAAGTATTTTTAAAATGTGGTGTAATTTATAGAGAATAGCAACTTTATTGGAATAAACATAGGCATGGGTGCATTATAATATAAAAACAAGTAGGTTAATAAATATAGTACTAATGTTATTGTATTAAAATATCAGAAATTATCCGAAAAAGTTATAAAAAAATAATTGACATTGATTTATACTCCGAAATATTGTGATAGAACTAGACGGGCCAATGGCAACGTTTAATCGCTAAAATCCCACGTAGTTTTATCACTATTATACTAGCTAATTGGTTAAAACGAGACGGTTTGATTGGACAAAAAGGCGAAATTGACAGATGTACGAAATAATCACAAAAAAAAAATTTCAGCCATTTAAAATGATTTTTATGTCTAGAATATTGACAAATCAACAATGAAATTATTTTCAAAAAATGTTCTTCGAATTTTTGCATCAAACTTTCTGAACAAGCATAAGAACAAGACTTTAATTTAAACTATTAAACTTCCGGTAAAAATAGAAACGGCCCAGTATAAAATAACCATAATGATTATGTACCATAATTGTGGTGGTAAAACTGCCCTATTTACATTGTATGTTCGGAATTTACACATCAAATAAATACAAATTTCGTTAAATACTTTCTGCGTACTCTTGCGGCAACACTGCCATAAATCCCATTCCCGCCGACTCTTTGGGGTGGCACACGCCGAATTCGAGTGCATTTCGAGCAATCCCAAATTCGTGCGCTACTCGAATGCACGTGCCATTCTACGTGCCAACGGTCGGAGCGCGCAGCGGTTTGAAAGTACGCGATGTCGGTATTAACGCGTCTTCGCGCCGAATTATAAACAAAACGCAACACATGGGTAAAAAAAAAATTAAAGCTAACAATACATAATATTTGAAAAAAAAATAACAATAATAATTATGGTTAGGAAATAATAAACAAACTTTTATTGGAAATGTGAAATATGAGTTAAGAAGAAACAGACGACGAAGATGGTATAAGCTTCTGGTGAATTTCTGAATAAATAAAGTTAAACGGAATAAAATCCGGACTATTCAGAGGAGGAGGAGGTCTAGCTCAAAAAAGTTACACTTGCGGAGTACGGGTTAGACTTTGTGTGCTTTCCTAACTCGCGCGTTGTCGTGCTGTGGTGCAGTGGCGGCTCGTGACTAGTAAGTCAGGGGGGGCGCTGGCTTTAAATTAAAAAAAAATTAAAATGTCTATGATTTTCAAAAGTACGTGTCTGTTTTTCTAACTTTCTCGTGAATTTTAATTTCATCAGCATAAGCACTGCTCAAACAAGTTAAAATATTAGTTTGTCCTAACATCTCAAAACTTACCACATTATAACGATGTTTTGCACTATTTTCATGTTTTTCATTTTCTCTGAAAGATGTTTTAAGTCCTGCACCCCATTTATAGTCCCCGTCAAAAAGAAGACACACGAAACAAACAAAAAATAATTTTTGTCCTCACAACCGCATATCCAGGATTTTTTATTATATATTTATTTGTCAAACTTACGCGTAAACTGTGCCTTACTTTTACATTTTGATTGCACTTGTACTAAGTTTATTCAATATTGGTAGTGGCCGCCCTGCATTTTTTAAATCAAGTTTTTCACTTAAGCCCAGAGAACTAAACACAACCTTCTGTAAATCACTTACTTTCATATTAGACGAAATTTTCCAACTTTATAATGTAACTAATAAATAAATCAAAACAAATAAACAAAACGCGAGCAGCATCGACAGGCCGAATCGCGAGTCGCGAACAGCTGTTGGGCGGAAAATTTAGAGCTCCTCGTTGTGCGATATGTAGGTGACGTCACGCCTCCGTAGTCATAACGAGAGGTCGCGTTGAGTCGGGACGAATAATCGGTCGCCCGCGCTTAGTATAATCTTGAGAGCGCGCAACTCGCTTGTCTATGAGTATAGCCTGCCCGCTGGAATAGGGCTATGTTTGGTTTGAATTATTTTAATGGATTGCTTACATACATTGCTTTATTGGTTTTTTAAGTAAAGTATTTTTGGATTCTGTTTGAAATAACTGCAGGGAGGGCACGGCGCCCCAGAGCCCTTTATTAACGAGCCGCCACTGCTGTGATGCCAACCAGCAGAAAAACCACCGCGACGATCGATATTATGTCGATGTCTTTATAGCGGTGTCTTCTTAATTATCTCAAGAAGCAGCCGAAATATTTAAAATATTAAATGTGGTTTTTGAAAAAACGTGACATACCGGATGTTTCAATAAAAACTATCAGGCCAATTAATTCGAAAACTAAAAGTGACATGTAAATTCTGTAAACGCCGGTTTTTAGCCTCTATGATTGGCTTCACAACTGTGTAAAAAATGTGTTTGAATAAAACAAGATGTAGGTGGCGCCACGGTGCAAAGAATTTTTTCGAAGACAGGAACTTTTAAATGTTGTGGTTCTTAAAGATAATTAATTTTTGATCAAATCATGTCCCATAAAAATTTTTGATAAATCCAACATGAACGGAGATATTTGGGGTTAAGTTTTTTTAAAAATAATTTTAACGAGTATTTTAATTATAAATATTTTTAATATCCTCTAGCAGATTTTAATTTAATTTTGGTAATGATAATTTTAGTGATAAAACGCTCGTGTAGCGCTAAGTTATTACGTCCAGTGACGTCTCCAGGGAGCGCCAGATAAGAAAACAATTTAACAGACAAGAAAAGGAAATTTTTAGTTGCCTAATCCGAAAAAAGTATAAAAATTACCAAAAACTCAGTGGCGTCTTATTTTTTGCCAATATTATTTGTTAAGGCGCCCCCTGAGCCGTCACTGGACGTAATAATTCAGCGCTACAAGAGCGTATTATCACTAAAATTGTCATTACCAAAATTAAATTAAAATCTACTAAAGGATATTAAAAATATTTATAATTAAAATACTCGTTAAAATTATTTAAAAAAAACTTAACCCCAAATATCTCCGCTCATGTTGGATTTATCAAAAATTTTTATAGGACATAATTTGATCAAAAATTAATTATCTTTAGGAGCACAACATTTAAAAGTTCCTGTCATCGAAAAAATTCTTTGCACCGTGGCGCCACCTACATCTTGTATTATTCAAACACATTTTTTACACAGTTGTGAAGCCAATCATAGAGGCTAAAAACCGGTGTTTACAGAATTTACATGTCACTTTTAGTTTTCGAAATAATTGGCCTGGGAGCTTTTATTGAAACACCCTGTATACCTAAAAGTGTTTTTGACGCGATCCTTGTGTTTACACGCATTTACATAATCTAAAGGGCGGCGATTTCTTATACCGGGTGAGGCCCGGCAGACTGGCCATGTGAAATCTCATGTTACCCTAAGTTATTTGCTCCACCATTATTTTTACCTCAAAATTGTATTAGACTTTTTGAAGGTCCTTGTATGATGAAAATCTTAAGATTATGCGAGATTTCTCATTCTCGCATATTTTTGTCTCGTCTCACGAGGAGGAGAACGGACCACTCGTTTCTCGTCTCGTCTGGTTTTCGCGATTCGAGAGTGAAACACTAAACGTATTCTCCTCCGCGAGTGTACATTTTTTTAGCTGGACCGTCATCCGTCCGGTATTGGCTTCGTTTGATTTTTTTATTTGATAATTTAAAAAGTACTTTGGGGGATGTCATATTTTGTAGACATACCAACCAATAAAAAGATAATGTTGTGGCCAATTTTAAAAGTCAACCAAAAAAAAGCCAGTGCGTTTTTATTATAAACGCAACACTGTCTCTTATTGACCTTCCTTACAGTATCTAAATATTATAGAGATATAGATATTTGAAACGCCATCAATCTGTCTTTGATGTCCTTTGTATTGGGCAATATAAGATTATTATTGAAAAATAGGGTGAATGCACAATACAGGGGTGGGTAGAAGCTTTCTGCCTATGACTAAAAGAGGGTCACTCATAATAAGGGTGGCTTTAGATGAGTTAAAATTCCTAGTGAAGACTGACGGAAATACGAATCAATAATAATTATGTTAAAAATATTACGGAAGGTGTTGCTTGTTGCTTCGAAACTGATAAAAAGGACAAAAATAAATTATTATTGACTAAGATGAAGGAGGCTACACCTACAAACGTGATTTAAAAGCTGTAATGAAGAGTTTACCGAGTTTAAATCCATGTGATATTAATATGCTTGTGACGAATAATAATAAGTGAGTTAGAAGAAGTAAATACAGTGAAAATGGGTAACAGCAGTTCTGGCATCAGAAAGTCCAGGAGCCTTCCCACGTCTCCTGAAGTGAGGAGGGCAAAATTGTTAGTTTTTTTATATATTATTTTATACAGTAAAAACTTTTGGCCTTCGAGTCTTTTAGAATTAGTATTATTACATAGGTGTTACAACTTTGTGATGTTGCATGATGAAGTTCAGTCTAAGCGTGTTGTATTTAGTAGAAGCGAAACTTGGTGTATACTTTTCTAAAGCACTGCATTCTCAGTGGCGTAGCGTGGTTAAAAGGGCGGAGGGGGCGAAAGCTTCTAAGGTAGGCGTAGATTTTTTTTTAATGGGGGGTAAAAGAAAAAAAATAGCGCCGCAGGCGAAATTTTTTTGGTGCCATGCCCTTAAAATTTAAAATACACAAGATCCTCAAGAAAATCCCAAAAAAATTGATCAAGAAAAAAAAAGTGCTTCGTTTTCATGGCTCACTATGGGTCCTGCGGGATGGGGGGTAATTACCCCCTTATCTACGCCCTTGTTCAAAGATCGCCTCACTGCTTATGTATAATTTGATTGATTTAGTAAATTTTGGCCTGAGAAATATAGTTTTTGTTTCGTCATGTCTAAAATGGTCACATGAAAACAGAATATGAACACGACAAGGGAAATTTTGTTAAAACTCTATAAAATATTTTATGCATATTACTTAATAATATAGGCATATATTCTCATTGGCGACAATAACACTTTTAAAAAGATAAAATTTAGTCTCTAGTGAATTAGAGATTTCAAGCAATTTTTTATTGTTAAAGCAAAATAACTGAAAGAATACAAATTATTGATCGTGGCAAAATATTTTTATTATAAATTAAATCAAGTAAGCAGTGAAAATAAAATATAATCTCGAAATAGGTAACAGGTTTATTTTATCTGTTTCTTTACTCTAAAAGTTATAAACAAATATTAACCTAATTAAAACTCATAAAAATACTTTAAAAACAAAGAGAAAGAGAGCTTCACAAAATATCATAATTGCCAATATTCTTCTGATAATGGTCATCTTATAATATAAACAGAAACAAAGAACTAAATTATAATAATAGTAATAAATAATGATGGTTTTGTTATATAATTATTATTTATATTCATAAACATAGTAAATTTCCTCTTGCTGCGATAGGTAAACAATATTATCAATTATCATGTGAAGTGAAATTGAACTGCGAAACTGGGAGAGTGAGAAGGGGGCGCCGTTTAGGAAAGGGCTCAAAGGGCGGGGGGGGGGCGGTCGCCCCTCCTGGCCCCCTGCACGCTACGCCACTGTGCATTCTTCATTTGTATGCTGATGATTCTCAAATCTACTTGTCATTTTTCCTTAAAGATTTTCTCACAGCAGCATTAAAATTAAAAAATGAAGATATTCACATTATTTTTAGAGTCTCACAGGCACACTCACTTAAATTAAATGAAAACAAAACACAAGTATCGTTATTTGGGAAAAACAGTAATCTGCTACAACAAAATGATGATGTTGTACTTAATTTAAATGGTTTTCTTTTAACTTTTACTGATAGTTGTTGTAATCTAGGAGTGCAGTTTGATTCAAACCTAAGATTCTCAGGCCATGTAAATAATTTACTTTTTAAACGTAAACTGTTCTAAATGCATAAGGATATTCTTACTCCTGATATCAAGCTAAAACTTTGAGACTCTCTAAGCTCTTTAATTTGTCTCTATTGTGTTGTTGTTTTCTGGCCTGCGTTACGTCAGCAACGTCCTTACAAAAATTACAAAATTCCTGTATTCGGTTATCTTACAATTTACGGAAATTTGATCATATCTCGGACTGTTTTAGGAATTCTCACTGTCTAAACCTGGATGAACGATTTAAAGTACATAATATGGCCTGTTTGGTCTATAAAATTAATAAGACGAAAACTCCTTCTTACCTATATCAAAAACTCTTCAAACGAATTGACATATTATAACCGTCTAACAAGATCATCATCCCTTTTTATTTAGCAAAAAGCTACAATTAAATATTTTTTAATACATTTTTTTAACACATTTTTATAGATTTATTTTTAAATTTTAAAACGCAACAAAAGCAGACAGAAAAGCTAAGCATTTTGCAAATTGTATCAAATATTACGTATCATTTTGTTTTTAATTAAATGTAATTTTAAAGTTTTTTTTTAATAGTTTTAATGATATTTGAGATTTAATAGAATTTTCCCAATTATTATATTCTATTAAATCTTTATGGAAAATAGACTTATAAGCTATGTTTTAGACACTCTATCCACATAAAAATTTTGATTAGTTCTTGTTTTATAATTATGATGGTCATAATTAAAAGAACAAAATATTTTTTTAAACAATCAGGCAAAAAATGATTTTTAATTTTATTTATAAAGATGCATATTAAATAAAAAATTAAATTTCTGACATTCAACCAATCTAAATTTTTTAACATAAAATTTATTTTTTATATTTGTCACAATTTAAAATAATCCGCATTGCCTTATTTTGTAAAATTTGTAATTTATCAAATATTTCCTCACTAGCACAATATAAAATGGAAGAACAATAAAGAAAATGTGGTAATATAATAGTATTAAAAATACAGTTTTTTAGAAAGCAAACTTAAATTAGAACTGATTCTTTTAAAATAACCTACTTTTCCGGCAATATTCGATATGATACTTTCAAAATAATTAAAAAATTTTAATTTTGAATCAATAATTATCCTTAAATATTTAAAACCGTTTACTAATTCCAATTTTTCACCATCAATTACAACATTTATATTTTGATAATTTAAATTATTACCCATAACCTAACATTTCGTTTTTGAAATATTTAATTTTAATTTATTTATGTTAGCCAATTTAATCATATATTTATTTCAGAATATAGAGTATTTAGTTGGACCATCAAAAATGTTTAAAACATTAATGTAAATTAAGGTGTCATCAGCAAACATTTGTAACTTGCACATTTTTAAAACTAAAGGCATATCGTTAATGTATAAAATAAATAATATTGGACCTAGTATACTTCCTTGAGGAACTCCGATATTATTTATTTTTTTATTTGAATATGTGTTTGATATTTTTGTTTTTTGTGACCTGTAACTTAAATAGTTTTTTAACCATTTATAAACGTTTCCGCGAACACCATACTGACACAATTTACTTAATAATTTGATAATAATGTAGGTATACCTATAATACTGTTGTGTATCTATATCTCTTCCGCGAACTCTAGTGGTTCACTTTTCGAACCATTTGGCATATATTTCAATTCACTTTATTTAAAGTTTACCAACCAACATCTCTACTTCTTTGTCAGTTAAATATGCCAAACGTATTTAACAAGCAATAAATCAAAAATAGCTCGTTTAGATTGAGTCATAAATTTCCAACTGTTTCGTTGTTGATTGCACAAAATGTGCAATATGCTATAAAGTGGCATAAAATGGATTTTAAATCCCGTTAATTAAATTTATATGTTTTGTTGCTCGATTTAAATTTAAGTGGTTAATAAAAATGAAGCCCACAGACTCTACGGCTTTGCTGCGTGCTTTGCTGACGAAAAACAGCATTCCGAAATTCGCTATATATCTTTTCTACAATTTAGTTACTTTTATAAACAATAATTCGTCGAGTACGTTTCAACCTGTTTGAAAAAACAAACCGAAAACATATTTTTTATTTCAATGTCATACACACCGTTCCCAAAAGATAAAAAGGCTTTGGTGAAAATATCAAACCCAACTAAAGTCGATTTTCGGGATAAATCCGGGGTTACACAAACAAAATTCGAAACGGTTTGTTTTTCTATTGAATCCGTAATAGCCGCGTTATAAACACTACCTTTTAGGCAGTGGTGGTGCTGAATTCCTTTTCAACTTTTTTCGATGCGGTAATTTCATATTCAGAACGCACAATTTTGTCAAATTATTTCAATATTAGCTAGGCACTCTGTTTATTCCTTCTATCTAAAGGATCCCTTTACTTCTTCTTTACTTTGCCAAATAGTTTTATCAACTTTGATTATTCTTTCCTGGTTAGTTTTCAGTTTTTCAGCTATGTACCTACCTACTGTTAGTATAATCTTAATCTATTTCCCTTGTTCTTCTAAATCAAATCTCTTATGTTCCTTCTACTCCAGTGCCAATTCTTTTAGACATTCTACGTAGACAGGAATTAATACTCTCATCTATATATACCTATACGTTTTTTGCTACTATTTTGTTAATTTCTTTACCTTTGTTCGATTTCCTTAAATTCATTCGTAATGGTTATCCAATTATCTTCTCCAACTCTTTCATCTATAAGTGTTGCTGTTTTTGTTCTAGATTAACTTCCACTTACTACTTTTTAAATTCTTAATAACTACTGCTGATGCTGCTGCTGGTCCTGCTGAGGCTGCTGCTGCTCCTGCTGCTGTTAATGTGTGATGATAAAGTTTACAATGGAATGAGCTTTACAAAGCTATTCATACTCGCTTATTATCCTGCTTAATAATTATATTTTACTTCTCTAAATATTTTTAACTAGTTACTTGTTCAATGTAGATGTGATAAAGTCTACTTTTAATCCTTGTTTTTACTACAATCTGAGTTAAATCTGCGTGTCTAGATATATCCTATCGACTCTATAATATTCCAAGTGGTTTTCTCTTCTTTAATACGATTAGAATCCCTTTATTAATAACCATTTTTACCCATTTTATCTTCTTCAGCTTCTATATTTTACCTACCTACAGTTCAGCCTTTGCAACCATACAACTTGGACATGTATACCGTAAGATAATGCTTTATTATTTCTATGTTTATACAACTTATCAATATGTAAAACTATTTTCATGAAAAGACTGTTTTGTTCATTTCGATTGTCCTTTTTTCTTATTTACCCAGAAAATAACAACTCATCCATTGCCTCTAATTTAGAAGCTTTGAGTTTTGCATCCATTCATTTTGTGTTATTACTGTTTCTGTATTGCGTTATATCTTTGTCTCCTTTTCATTCATTTCGATCTTGTGCTTAGACATCAACTCCTATTAATTCTTTATACATTTTTTGGTAGGATTATTGTACCTTCTGCGACTATTCCTCTTCCTCTATGACTTTACGACTGTGCGTTCCTTACATTAGTTGCGTATCCTTTTAGTTCTTTCAATTCTATCGTTTCGTTTTGTAAAATAAAATGCTTTTTATATTGGAAACAACGTTAAAATAATTTTTATTGAACTGCCAGACTGTGCACTCTAAAAAACCCACGACTGTGACCTCTTAACAAGCTTTAAAAGTAAAACTATTTACTCAAGCATAAAACCGAACGAAAGAACAAGAAATATCTGAAAATAGTCCTCAAGATATTTTCGGATTGCTTTGATTAATGCGTATAGATCGTAGATGGATCGCCTGTTGAACTACGGAAAGCCGAGAGATTTTTT
This sequence comes from Polydrusus pterygomalis, assembly GCA_963969555.1. Classification (NCBI taxonomy): domain Eukaryota; kingdom Metazoa; phylum Arthropoda; class Insecta; order Coleoptera; family Curculionidae; genus Polydrusus; species Polydrusus pterygomalis. The sequence goes on from OZ018383.1 coordinate 19,955,290, forward strand.
CTGCTGATATAATTAGGAAGTTTTGGGAAAAAAGTTGCGGGGGAGCGGAAGACAAATTAGTGTTGACAAGATGATGTATTGTCTTCTCGCATGATTAGCAATCATTAATTAAAAAGGGTAGACTTTTTAATTTGTAGATTACATTGCTGCATTTATTTTCCGGAGAAACTAATAGAAAAAGGAAATATTTTCCAGTCCAAAGAGATTGTAATTTTTCTCGATAATGTTTGTATCTAATATAACCATTGATCAAGGGGAAAATGTTATAGCTGTATTTTTGGATTTTAAGCGGGCATTCGAAACAATTGACAGGGCTAGATTATTGAGTAAATTGTATCAGTATGGTATTCGCGGAAACGTTTATAAATGGTTTAAAAAATATTTAAGTAACAGGTCTCAAAAAACAAAAATATCAAAAACATATTCAAATAAAAAAATAAATATTATAGGAGTTCCTCAAGGAAGTATACTAGGTCCAATATTATTTATTTATTTTATACATTAACGATATGTCTTTAGTTTTAAAAATGTGCAAGTTACAAATGTTTGCTGATGACACCTTAATTTACATTAATGTTTTAAATATTTTTGATGGTCTAACTAAATACTCTATATTCTGAAATAAATATATTATTACATTGGCTAAAAGTAAATAAATTAAAATTAAATATTTCAAAAACTAAATGTATGGTTATGGGTAATAATTTAAATTGTCAAAATATAAATGTTGTAATTGATGGTGAAAAATTGGAATAAGTAAACAGTTTTAAATACTTAGGGATAATCATTGATTCAAAATTAAAATTTTTTAATTATTTTAAAAGTATTATATCGAAGATTGCCGGAAAACTAGGTTATTTTAAAAGAATCAGTTCTAATTTAAGTTTGTTTTCTAAAAAATCTGTATTTAATACTATTATATTACCACATTTTCTTTATTGTTCTTCCATTTTATATTGTGCTAGTGAGGAAATATTTGCTAAATTACAAATTTTGCAAAATAAGGCAATGCGGATTATTTTAAATTGTGACAATTATACAAAAATTAATTTTATGTTGAAAAATTTAGATTGGTTGAACGTTAGAAATTTAATTTTTTATTTAGTAAAATATACATAAAATTAAAAATCCCTTATTGCCTGATTGTTTAAAAAAAATTTGTTCTTTTAATCATGACCATCATAATTATAAAACAAGAACTAATCAAAATTTTTATGTGGATAGAGTGTCTAAAACATTAGCTTATAAATGTATTTTTTATAAAGGTTTGATAGAATATAATAATTTGGAAAATTCTATTAAATCTCAAAAATCATTAAAATCGTTTAACAAAATTTTAAAATTACATTTAATTAAAAAACAAAATTATACGTAATAATTGATACAATTTGCAAAATGTGTAACTTTTCTGTCTGTTTTTGTTAAAAGAAGTTGGCGTTTTAAAATTTAAAAATAAATCTATAAAAATGTGTTAAAAAAATGTATTAAAAAATATTTAATTGTAGCTTTTTGCTAAATAAAACATGTTACCACTACTAGGTACTACTACTACTGCTACTACCACCACTACTAAGTCACTATTTTTTTTTTATAGATCAACTGCAATACCTCATAAAGGCGGCACTACCAGTTCCATACCCTTGCCGGGTAGCGCCTTACCAGCCAGGAGATGTCCCCCGGACAAGGTCCGGCCGGTCGCTGGTTCGTCCAGAGCGACCAGTCCCGCTCTGAGCATGATACCCCGTGCACCCCCTACATCGCAGATTGCAAGTCCTTATCAGACGAGCGGTGGGGGAAAAATTGGAGCGGCCCAAAATGGTTCGATGTTGGATAAGTTAAAACTTTTTAAGGTAAGGCATTTATGAGTTTACTTGCAGGTTTGGTTTCTCTCCCGTAATTCATTTGTTATCAATTTGCTAGTGGGGAAAGTTGCGGGTACTATACAGGGTGCTCCAACGAAAACTTAACACCTCGAAGTTCCTGCTTAAAATGAAAATATGGAAAATCGCTCGGACCCGTCGATTTTTATTTCGAGGGGGACACCTTTTGTCAATCTTGTTAGTTCAAGCCCCTAGGAGGGGGGGTAAGATCTAAATCCTAAATGGATACCCCTATTTTATATAGTTTTTTTGGATTTTGCAAAATTCTGAACATTTTTTAATAAAAGCATTATTAGTCTATACTTAACAGTTTCCGAGATATTGACTCTTGAAAAATGACTTTTTGAACTTTGACAGCGTCTAGCTTTCTAACTGTACGTCTTAGAGCAAAACGGCTTACATGTCCCTATCTTCGATTTTTGTTATCTCTCCAATAGTGTCAACTTTTGGTTAAACCGGATGTAAGAAATATAGTACTTCCTGTTTAACCGGTAGTTGACACTATTGGAAAGATAATAAAAATCGAACATAGGGCCGTTTTGCTCTAAGACGCACAGTTAGAAAGCTAGACGCTGTCAAAGTTCAAAAATGTAATTTTTCAAGAGTCAATATCTTGGAAACTGTTAAGTATAGAGAGAGACTAAATGCTTTTATTAAAAAATGTTCAGAATTTTATGCGAAATCCAAAAAAAATATATAAAATAGGGGTATCCATTTAAGATTTAGATCTTACCCCCCTCCCTCCTAGGGGCTTGAAGTAACAAGATTGACAATATACGCAAAAGATGTCCACCTCGAAATAAAAATCGACGGGTCCGAGCGATTTTCCACATTATCATTTTAAAGCAGAAAAATCGAGGTGTTAAGTTTTCGTTGGACCACCCTGTACAGGGTTTTCCAACGAGGACTGAACAGGGGCTCATTTTTGAGCTTCCTTGTATTTAAAGAAAAATCCAAAATAGCCAATCGATGTACTTTTTCCTGCAAAATTCAAAAATGAAACCAAAAATTTATTTGAACCAGAAACAAAAGAGTTACGCTATGGATAAGGTGTTTTTTAAATGGAACATAGCTTTTTTTATACGATTTTTGGAACGAGTGATTTTTTTTTGTCTGTTCTGATTAAAATATTTAATATTGTGACAGCTATTTTTATTAAATTTTAATGTTTTATCCAGTATAATTTAACTTTAACCTGTTTAAAATATACACTAGGTAATAAAGGTATAATCACCTTTGAATCCTTCAAAGTCAAAAAATTTGACAAATTTACCTTAATATTGCCGAAATGACTTTGAAGGATTCAAAAGTGATTATACCTTTATTACCTAGTGTATATTTTAAACAGGTTAAAGTTAAATTATACTGGATAAAACATTAAAATTTAATAAAAATAGCTGTCACAATATTAAATATTTTAATCAGAACAGACAAAAAAAAAATCACTCGTTCCAAAAATCGTATAAAAAAAGCTATGTTCCATTTAAAAAACACCTTATCCATATCGTAACTCTTTTGTTTCTGGTTCAAATAAATTTTTGGTTTCATTTTTAAATTCTGTAGGAAAAAGTACATCGATTGGCTATTTTGGATTTTTCTTTAAATACAAGGAAGCTCAAAAATGAGCCCCTGTTCAGTCCTCGTTGGAAGACCCTGTACATACCTACTATCCCATAGAAACATGCTACACATGAAGACCGTATTTTTTTTAAATTTTTCGCTCCCTGTCTTCAATAATACTGGTGAATCCGCCCAGCCAAAGGAAAAATGTTAATTTTACAACTCTTTTCGAAATTCTTGGTTTTAAAAGGACAAGTATACCGGGTGATTCTCAAAAGACGTTCACCCCTATAACTTTTCTAAAGATATTAAAATGAAATTTTAAGATTATGCATAAGAGATGAGTCTGCATTTATTGGCATAATTTTCAATTTGTTAGCACTTCCGGATTGACCGGAAGTGACCTTGACTTTGGTATTTTAAATGGGACATCTTCTATATTTTTACTTATTGGGATTCAGCATAAAATTATCAGTAAAATTACACCTCACTCGTCATTTTTTGACGTGTTATAACATTTTTTTGTGATTATTTTTTATTTTCAGTCTAGAGTGCTATACAAATTAATTAAATCTGTTAATTTATAGTCAAGTAGTATATGAAAATTAAAATTATGTAATAATAATTGACTTTCTAAGTTTCACAAGTGTTTAAAAAATGAAATTTTGTTTTCTTAACGTTTACTCCATTTTTCCAAATGGAACGATGGTGCTTCACTAGGATATATTTAAAACGAGCATTTTTTTTCCAACAATTTGATACCATACACTCCTATGCTATTTTAAAATTTGCCTTAAGTCCCAATCGCAAATTTAAATGCTTTATGCATTATTGCCGTTCTGTCTTTTCTAAAGAAATATAAAGGGGGCTTTGAAAATCAATGGAATGGTTTTGAAAACCAATATATGGTTTTAAATTAAAATTGTAATGTCATTCGTTTATTAAACTTACATTGTAAATCAGATAAAATGGTTAGTTTTACTAGAAATGAACAAACTGATATGCTCCCAATTTTTGGAGTGACCAGAAAAATACTTCTGAAGCCGCAAGAGTGTCTGTATGTTTTATAAACTAATGACCTTACAACTTGAAATTAAAGCCCTATTGCTTTTCAAAGCCATTCCATTGTTTTTTAAAGCCGCCTTTATATTTTTTAAGAAAAGAGAGGGCGGCAATAATGCATAACGCTTTTAAATTTGCGATTGGGATTTAAGGAAAATTTTTTCGTGTCAATTTTAAAATAGCATAGGGAGTGTATCTTATCAAATTATTGGGGAAAAAAAATGCTCGTTTTAAATATCCTAGTGAACTACCATCGTTCCATTTGGAAAAATGGAGTAGGTAAACGTCATGAAAACAAAATTTCATTTTTAAACCGCTTGTGAAACTTAGCAAGTCAATTATTATAACATAATTTTAATTTTCATATAGTACTTGACTATAAATTAACAGATTTAATTAATTTATAGCACTCTAGATTGAAAATAAAAAATAAACATAAAAATGATATAACACGTCAAAAAATGACAAGTGAATTGTCATGAACAAACCCGAACAAACCGGAAGTGCTAACAAATTTAAAATTATGCCAATAAATGCAGACTCATCTCTTACGCATAATCTCAAAATTTCATTTTAATATTTATAAATATAAAAAAGTTATAGGGGTTAACGTCTTTGGAGAAATACCCGGTAGACTATCGTAAAAGAAAAGACTGGAACTGCAATAGTTTTAAAACTTTTTTTTAAATTTCAGAATAACGAAAAAGTCAGTAGCGGTACAAATGGGAAACGAACAAGCTCATCCAGTGGCGTCTCGTCGGCCAAGAGTGAAAGAAGCGACAGTAGCGCCTCCTTGGAAGCCAACATAGACAGCAAACCAATCAAAAATGTGTCCAGAATTAAGCAGGCGCCCAAAGCTCCCAATAACGTCACGTAAGTTTAAAATTTACTTATATTTAACAAATATACCGAGTGTTTTTAAGTTCGTTGACAATCTATAAGGATAATTTGTACAAAAGTTGAATTTTATTGTTATTTTTTTGGAACACAGATTACCACTGGCTTTTTTCCCTTTAGGCCCAAAACACCCCAACAACAAAAAAACAGTCCGAACGCAATAAAAAAGGAGAACCAAAAACCTCAACCTCTGCAAAATGGCGGACCCAAGATGGCCGTAGAAGTAGAGAAACATGCCAGTAAAGTAGCAGCCTTGCCAGTCAGTAAGATTGCCGAACCAAAAGTCAGAGTTTCGGCCCTGAAAGATACGAAATCATCATCAGTGCATCATCAGTTGGTGGGGAATGGAACAGGTATACCTAAACCTACGTTGGCTGTAAAAGGTATGCTGATTTTCAGTAATATTTTTGAAAAAAGTTTTTGTGGTCGAGACATTATTTTTCCAAATTTCGTAATTCGTCAAAACAACAATTAAAATAGGGGACACAGTTGTGAAGAGTGACGTCTTATTGGTCTTATAATTATGATAGAACGTTTTTTAGGTACGAGCAAAACAATTGCACCAACAACGAACATGCCTCACCCTCAAAGACCGCAGTTATCACGAGAATCCTCCCAGCACTCGCTGTCCAATCAGAAGCCCGCAGTTGCCATGATATCACCAATGAAAAATGAACAAATCGAGGCACTTCAGAGTCTCTCAAACGATCTGTCAAGTAATTCGTTGAAGGATAGTCAGAATAACGCGGCAAAACATCAACAGCTGTCGAAGGAAACGCATCTGTCAAATAATCAACTGTCGGAAAGTAGTAATAGTGCTTCCACTGGACACCATAGCAATTCGAGTGATAGTTCTGTCATTTATAAACCTTCCAGTGAGAGTAGCTGTTCGGAGCATGTAAATAATCCCATTCCGAACAGGTATGTAAAAGGTTATTACTTTATTCGTTGTACAAATGCTTGTATTATCAACCGTCTATATGCATGTTTAATATTATTATATGTATTTTTAATTAATATATTGTGATTTAATTTGTTACAGAAAAGAGCCCCTGACATATCTTACCGATGTCACGTCGCAACAAAACCAACATACCCAGCCCCAACCATTAGAAACGCTCAACGAAACCCAAGAAATAACACCAGAAACAAACCCAAATCCCAAAACAAACTGTCAAAAATCCCCACCACCAAAAGACAGTCCAAGACTGACAACTATCCCGAATCATATCAGACAAAGCATATCAAAAGTAGGAGACAACAATATGTCGTTAGATAAAGACAAGAATATCAGCATGAAGCATATAAAAGAGCATAGCTTCGGTTGTATAAACGCTAACTCTAAGGAAGAACAACAACAGGCTGTGTATAACTATAGTGATGATTTTAATTTGAACCATCAGAACCTTAACGGGCCTAAATCGGTTAACGTTAACGACAACTTTAACGTAATCGGTAAAGATGCAACTGCCGGTGATAACCTTAATATAGAACCGATGAGGCCTTTGTTAAGGGGGTATTGTAGTACGTTGACGTTGCCTGGGCGACAGAGGAGTCCTTATAATAGGGTACCAGCGGAAGGAGATTATTGTGAGATATCATTGGCTAACGGGTACGTTAAAAAAATTATGTTTACCTTTAACATGAATGGCAATCATATTTCCTCACTAGCTATCTGTCGGGCTAGCTAGCTGGTTACTTGTCTAGCCAGCGGGCTATCTGATAATTTATTAGCAAGTCTACCTGGCTTACTCGCTACTTGATGGTAACCTGTCGGGCTAGCATACTATCGCAGTTGTTAATTTACTAGCTAACCATGAGTGGCGTAGCGACAAATTATGGGCCCTTCGCGAAAATTGTGTTCGGGCCCCCTCGCCTATATTAAGAATATAATATATAAAGTTTGTGGTACCAAACAAAATTAGGTAATACTGTTTATTATTTAAACTACTAACCTAATATAAAATTTAACCCAAATGCCTATAAAAACACTCAGGAAAATATAATAAACGATATGTAAAGAACGTTACAATAAATATAACTATTGAACAAGGAACAAGAACAAAATAAAAAATAATCTTTAAAACTAAAAGGGACAAAAACTAAAATATTCTTTAGGTAGCTAAGATAGCGATACTAAATTCTTGAAAGCAACAGTGAGATAAAAACAAAAATATTTTAAATTAAGCGAGAAAATCTTGAATATTTCAATAGTTATTGCGAGGCAATTGCCTATCCCAATTATACTGTAAAATTATTTTAGTACAATTATTATAGCCGTTAGCTCAGAGTCTAAGCCCCTGGGCGTTGGCCTTTTTAGGCCAGGCCTTCGACCCCTTCGGGGCCATAGCAATAGGCTCTTTCGGGCCCCCCCCCCCCCCCCCCGCAACTGCGGGGGTTCGCGGTAGTAGCGCTACGCCACTGCATACTGGTTACCTGCCTGGTCAACGGACTGGCTGGCTTATGACTTACTAGCTGCCTGGCTAGCTATATCTAGTTGGCTAATTCTTTAGGCAAGCAAGATAATCAAAGAGCCAGGTTGCCGGGTAACCACAATTTATATGTATTTGTGTGGAGTTTCTTTGTATGTGTTTTGGTACAATATAATATGTAAATCCCTTTCTAAGGGATCAAAACCAGTAATGGAAGTGTTTTTTTTTCCTGAAATAAATACAAACTTCCCGCATCATTTTTATCGGTATTTTTTTAATAATGTCTTAATCTCTTAGATACCTATCCGAAGGTGAAATATTGCGGGGATCAAATCCAATGGACATATCAGACGGGTACCTTTCCGAAGGTGGTTCTGTCCTTTACGCTAGAAGACTGCAAAACATGCCAATTCATCAAGTGCCAAATGGGTAAGCAAAAAAAAATTAAATATTGATTTTAAGTTGAAGGGGGTAAATATACTTTTTATAATGCGAGAAAATATTTTCCTAACCACCTGAAAAATCCTTATACAATAAGGTTACATTTTGCATTATTTCATCTAACACAGTTAGATATTAAAACGCAGATTTAGATTGCAACGTACTACTAAGAAATTGAAAGCCAATAATCTCAATATGATGTCACCACCTTAGAGGTGTGTCGTTCGCGAACGATTCGTTCAAAAGGAACGAGTTACTTCACTGAATTGAAAGCATTAATTCATCGTTCCAAAAAGATTCTTTTTTTTTTTGATTCACCAATTCTCTCGTTCATTTCTTCCGTATTTTACTTCCCACCTCTATCGGAGAGAAAGAAAGAAAAAAAGGTCGACGGAAGAAAAAAAATTATAGGATGAGATCGATTCAACATTTTCGATTTATTTTTAAAGGAAAAGAAAAGAATCATTTAAGAACGGAGAGAACGAATCTTTCTAAATGAATCTTTTTTAACTAGAAGAATCAAGAATCAAAAGAATTGATTCACCAAGAAGAATCGAACTTCCCACCTCTACTCTCTACTCTACACCACCTGTAGACCGGTTTCGAACTCTTTTATTCTCGTCAGTACAGGGTAGGTGGTGTTCATAACTTCTATCAGACAACTTTCGTACTAAAAACTATCATATCAACTTTTGTTGGTTGTATATAGCCTTTAGCGCCATCATCCTTACAATCTAAGCAGATACCCGTTTTGGGTCTTGTATCATATATAATATATATATATATATAGACAGTAAGACAGTATTCTTGTCAGGTAGTGGTAATAAGGTAATATAAATATTATGCGAGAAAATATTAATTATTATATTACCACTACCTGACAAGTAGACTGGTCTATATACAGGGTGTTTGTTTGAAAACTTCCCACCTCAATTTCCCTGCTTTTAAATGTGGAAAATCGCTCGGACCCGTCGATTTTTATTTCGAGGGGGACATCTTTTGCGTATATTGTCAATCTTGTTACTTCAAGCTCCTAGAAGGGAGGGGGGTAAGATCTAAATCTTAAATGGATACCCCTATTTTATATAATTTTTTTGGATTCTGCATAAAATTCTGAACATTTTTCAATGAAAGCATTATTAGTCTATACTTAACAGTTTCCGAGATATTGACTCTTGAAAAATGACATTTTTGAACTATGACAGCGTCTAGCTTTCTAACTGTACGTCTTAGAGCAAAACGGCTTACATGTCCCTATCTTCGATTTTTATTATCTTTCCAATAGTGTCAACTTTCGGTTAAACCGGATGTAAGAAATATAGTACTTCCGGTTTGACCGGAAGTTGACACTATTGGAAAGATAATAAAAATTGAAGATAGGGACATGTAAGCTGTTTTGCTCTAAGACGTACAGTTAGAAAGCTAGACGCTGTCAAAGTTCAAAAATGTAATTTTTCAAGAGTCAATATCTTGAAAACTGTTAAGTATAGACTAATAATGTTTTTATTAAAAAATGTTCAGAATTTTATGCAGAATCCAAAAAAATTATATAAAATAGGGGTATACATTTAAGATTTAGATCTTACCCCCCTCCCTCCTAGGAGCTTGAAGTAACAAGATTGCCAATATACGCAAAAGATGTCCCCCTCGAAATAAAAATCGACGGGTCCGAGCGATTTTCCACATTTTCATTTTAAAGCAGGAAAATCGAGGTGGGAAGTTTTCAAATGAACACCCTGTATAGTATATAAAATACTTTTTAATTTTGCTTTTCGTACTCATTTAGTGACTGCTCTATTGTTAGAGGAAAAAATTGTCTGGTGCCCCTTATCGTAGAATGTATTACCTTTTATAATAACAAACCCCATTCAATTATTATATAATAATATTATTCTCTTGGTGAGTTATGTTTCTAAAGTGTATTATTTATGGGGCAATTCTTTGCTCCATTGTAATTCATCCATTGTGTGGAGCAAAATCTACTAAAAATGTCAAAAACTCACAACGGTGACGTCTGTCATTAGGATATATTGACGTCATTTATGATGGCAACCTCAATAGTCAACGAAGTTCTACATTAGGACTGTACAGTGTGTATCAGCCAAATGGAATAAATTCGATAATAAATACGTGGGGGCGTTTCCGTAAAAACGCTCGGACACGTCGATTGGTATTTCTAGTTGCGCATTTTTTTCAATAAAAACGTTTTATACAGGGCGTGTCATGTAACGGTGGCCAATACCAACTTTCTTATTTTAAAAGAAACACCCTGTATATTATTCAATTTTTGGATTCTTCAGAAAATTTTAGACGTATATCATGTACAATATCCTATACCTATCTTCAATTGTTTCGGAAATATTAAGTGTTTTCAGATTTATGACGATTTTTTTTAATATGGCCAAAACGGAAATACAACTGTCCTTCCTTGTTCAAAAAGTCGAGAATTCATATAAAAGCCCAAGCTATTATTTATATAAATAAACTAATTTAGTTTTAAATAAAAAGGACACAAATAAAAGAAATAACCCGATAATTTTCTCAAAAAAAGAGCCTTCTTGTCCACTTCCGCACCTGTCCTACGTAGCGACTGCTAAATTGGATACAATTTAAGTGTTTGATCAAAATACAAATATAATAAAAACAATATATCATAGATTTGGTTATTCTTTCTACTAAAATATTCAATGACATAACCGAGATAACCCGCAATAGTCTTTGCACTATTAGCTTTCTAGGACTGTCACCTCGGAAAAATGTCCATTCCGCACCTACGAAATCCACACATTAAGACAGCGTCAGTTTGGCATCAGTGCGTTTTTATCATTTCTGGTTTTGTTATAGTGTTGTGCGCCGCTTAAAGATATTGGTAAGTACCCGTTTTTTGATATATATTGGCAAAACAATTAATTAAAAAAAGAAAGTAAAAAATGCTCACTTTCTTGCGTGTCCTCTCTGCACCGCAGTTTCCGTTTACGTTACGTATTTCTTTTAGAAAAATAGATTATGGTATGGTGCATTTTTCGGTCGGCAAAACATTACCTAAGAATAATTCGAATCAGCGTTGCCAGAATTTGTGAATAAATTAAAAAGTCAAAAAATGTCCATTCGGCACCGTCCGTTCCATGCCTGTTTTACGTTGGTGCGGATTGGACAGTTAGGTGCGGATTTGACATAAATAAGTATTTATCGGTGTTGGTTAATGGTAATGTTGTCTTTTCTTAGTACTTATTTGAAATTTACATTTTGGTTTTTAATAAATAGATCTTTACCTTTTTATATTGATTTAATCGAATTTAATCATATACGATGTCCAATCCGCACCTTAAGTGTCAAGTCCGCACCTTTTGTAAAAACGGTTAAAAAAAAAAGTTGAGGCACCCAATTAATATTTTTAGTCTATTTTTTATAAAGACTCGAAACGTTCTTAAATTTAATTCGAAAAAGGTTTTTCTGTTTCCTTCCGCCAAACCCATCCCCAGACGCGTTTCGCCGTTATTACGGCTCATCAGTGAGGCTCAGTTTGGCAGAAGGAAACAGGACTCAAAGACAAATCACTTGTCAGGATCGATCATCAACGGGATTTATAAAGATGTCGCACTGGGTTTTATAAATCCCGTTGATGTTCTTAAATTTCCTTAAAATATTCTAGGGGCATTTACCGATGAAAAATATATCCCAAAATATTATTTTTATATTTGGGTCAATACATTTTCCTCTTAGTTTTTTTCAAGATTTTATTCACACAAGATATATTTTTTTAAGATCTGGACGTCTATTCTCCAATTTAAGAGAAGTGAACACTCTCTCGCGAGAAGGGACAATTCACATCATATGCTCACATCGGATGGAAATGAATAGTAATTTTAAGTTTCAAGAATACAGTTTAAACATTTTTAAGAGAAAAAGTAATCACTTCTCTTGAAATGATCAGTCGCCTATTTCGAGAATAGACGTCCTGTTGTAATTTAAGTTTTGTTAATATATAATGCATAATTTATTCTTACTTTTTAGCATAAAAAATTGCCTTGGTTTTTAAGGTGCGGAATGGACAAAATTATCGACCTTTTTGAGCAAAATAGCGTTTTGAGACCTTATTTTACAAAAAGTTGTTGATTTTATTCCCGAATATCTATCCTCACACCTTTGTTAAGTAAGGCAAATAACAAAAATATTAATATCTAAACTTTAAAAAATTAGAGTATAAAAAATGGTTTTGGCCATATTAAAAAAAAATCGTCTTATTGCAAAAATTAACAACACACTCAAAAACTAATAAGTAATACTGTTTATTTCTTAATACCTAATGTAAAAAAAAAAACATTAATGTAAATGCTGAAAATGCTGGCCGCGAACGTCTTGGCAACAACATCCTAATCTTCAATAGAAATTTCTTCTAATGTTACTGAACATCTCAGGCGTGACCGACCTAATCGCAAGCGTTTTTCGTCTTCTTACGTCAGCTAAGTCGTGGGGATTAGTTTTGTATACAATATTTTTGACATAACCCCATAAGAAAAAGTCTAATGGCGTCAGATCAGGGGATCGTGCTGAAACCATATCATATTCGCTGGAAGTTGTGGGTTTGCTGGATCAGGATATAAGTTTGTTAAAGTTGGCAAGACATTATTTTGGAGCAGTGCTAAATAATTATCGCCATTAAAATTGTCATTAATGAAAAAGGGACCTATAATATGATCTCCAACTGTTCCTGTCCAAACATTAACCTCTTCAGGATATTGAGTATTATGTTCTTCTATAATCCAGTGAGGATTTTGTAATTCTGACGATTACCATGACCGTGAAGTGTAAAGGTGTCATTTTAGAGGGATACATTTTGTTTTCTTGTAATGTTCGAATAATCGATGAATGGCTAACATCGAATATCAAGGCTGTTTTTCGACTAGAAGTATGTGGGTTTTCCTTAAAACTAAAGCATAATATCTAATTTGGTATCATCACTTATTGTTTTGGCAACAACTTTTTTTTATCTGCTTTACATGTCCAAGCTGGCGAAACTGCTTTTCTATTTTACTTATATTCCCTTGAGTTATAGGCGGCAAATTTGGAAATTTTTCATGAAATAAGCGAGCAACTTCCATTTGTGTCCGTGTTTTATCTCCATAACCAATCATCTGTAGAATTGTTATTTTGTGCATTTCTTTTAATTTGTGCGATGTTACTCTAGCCCTAAGATATCGTTTGCCCTTTATTTTTAACAGTGGCAGGGGAGTGCCAATGCATTAGCGAACAACGCTGCAACATAAAGTGATTTATTTTCACAATTTGACCGTCCAAAGCGAAAACACTGTGAAAAGGGAAAATTACAATGCGTTCATTGAAGGGTACGAGTATATAAAGTAAAATTTATGATATCGTAATGAAAATGAACTGGGAAAACGTTGAAAATGCACGGGGGAGTTCGCGAAGAAGAATCTGTCTTGATTCGACGGGGCATTGCAAACTCAATTCACAGCATTTATAATAAATTGAAGGAAAATGCGCAATTTGTATCTGTTTAACATATTTTAAGCCTTTGTTATAATTTATAATATACAGAGTTATGATAACGAAACTCTGTATTAATAGATATTAAAATAAAATTTTGAGATTATGCATAAGAGATGAGTCTGCATTTATTGGCATAATTTTCAATTTGTTAGCACTTCCGGTTTGACCGGAAGTGACCTTGACTTTGGTATTTTAAATGGGACATCTTGTATATTTTTACTTATTTGGGTTCAGCATAATGTTATGAGTGAAATGACACCTTACTTGTCATTTTTTTACGTGTTACAACATTTTTATGTTTATTTTTTATTTTCAATCTAGAGTGCTACAAATTAATTAAATCTGGTAATTTGTATATGAAAATTAAACTTATGTCATAATAATTGACTTTCTAAGTTTCACAAGCATTTAAAAAATTAAATTTTGTTTTTTTGACGTACCGTTTACTCCATTTTTCCAAATGGAACGATGGTGGTTCACTAGGATATTTAAAACGAGCATTTTTTCCAATAATTTGATACCATACACTACTATGCTATTTAAAAATTGACACTGAAAAATTTGCCTTTAAAAGCGTTATGCATTATTGCCGCCCTCTTATTTCTAAAGAAACAGAACTAAAGTTGTTTATAAAACATACAATACATAAAACTTGCGGCTTCAGAAGAATTTTTCTGGTCACTCCAAAAATTAGGAGCATATCAATTTGTTCATTTCTAGTAAAACTAACTTAGTTTTACTAGAAATGAACAAATTAACTAACCATTTAATCTGATTTTAAAACAGAGGGCGGCAATAATGCATAACGCTTTTAAATTTGCGATTAGGATTTAAGGCAAATTTTTTCGTGTCAATTTTAAAATAGCATGTGAGTGTAAATTGTTGGAAAAAAATGCTCGTTTTAAATATCCTAGTGAACCACCATCGTTCCATTTGGAAAAATGGAGTAAACGTCAAAAAAACAAAATTTAATTTTTTAAACGCTTGTGAAACTTAGAAAGTCAATTATTATGACCTAAGTTTAATTTTCAACAAATTAACAGATTTAATTAATTTGCAGCAATCTATAGATTGAAAATAAAAAATAAACATGAAAATGTTATAACACGTAAAAAAATGACAAGTAAGGTGTCATTTCAGTCATAACATTATGCTGAACCCAAATAAGTAAAAATATACAAGATGTCCCATTTAAAATACCAAAGTCAAGGTCACTTCCGGTCAAACCGGAAGTGCTAACAAATTGAAAATTATGCCAATAAATGCAGACTCATCTCTTATGCATAATCTCAAAAATTTCATTTTAATATCTATAAATACAGAAAACTTATAGGGGTGAACGTCTTTTGAGAAACCCCCGGTATAGAATACTGGCCACTTAATCATGCCCTATACCTACCCATCTTCAACCGTTTACGAAATATTAACTTTTAACACAGAATAGACAAACGACCAAGTATGAAGATAACTTATTTTATAAGATGTTGAAATTGTCCTCCGCCAACTGTTCTGCAGTGAATCAATCGATCTAAGAATCCCTTTTGTACATTTTGTTCTACTTGTGGAGAAATTTCTCGTATTACTCGTCGAATGGACGCCTTAAAAGGATCTATCGAGTTAGGTTTAGTTGAAACTAAGTTTTCGACGCAGCACCACAAATAAAAGTCCAGTGGGTTAAGATCGGGTGATCTGGGTGGCCACTCTATTGACCCCCGTCTGCCTATCCACCGCACTGGAAAAATTGTATTTAACTCCCTTAGATGAACAGCATAATGCGGGAAACACCATCCTGTTGAAACCACAGGGTTAAACTTGGTAAATCAGGATCATTATCATCTGGAAATAGAGTGGCAAGAACTGGATCTGGAATCATGTTCATTTCGAAGGAAATTTCGACATCTTTCCCCAGTGAGGCTCTCATCATCAAAGAAAAATGGTCCGATTATCCTATTTTAGCAATGCCCGCCCAGACATTAACCTTTTCATTTTACTGGGTGTGCTTTTCTATAAACCAGTGAGGATTTTCCTGTGCCCAGTATTTGTCTACAGACGCTAAGTAATAGAATGGTCACAGTAAGCGAAGATTACGGACTATTACTGAACATAAGCAAAACAAAATATATGCTGATAACAGAAACAACTCAGGACATCCATAGGATATATGTAAAGAATTAACCTATTGAAAGAGTAAGAGAATATAAATGCCTAGGCACAACCAATAATGAAAACAATGACAGCTCCCAAGAAATAAGAATCAGAATCGAACAAGCCAGAAACACATTTACAAGAATAAAGATACTTTGCTGCTCCAGATATCTAAACCTTGAATTACAAATACCACTGATGAGAGGTTATGTGCTGTCTGTACTATATTATGGGATGGAGTCGTGGACACTGAGGGTGGCTGATATGAGGCATTTGAGATGTGAATACTGAGGATTTCATGGGTGGCGAGAGTAACCAACGTTGAAGCAATGAGGCGTATGCACAAAGAGAGAGAAGTAATTTCAACAATTAAGAGAAGAAAACTACTGTACCTATATGGGACATGTCATAAGGGGAGAAAAATATAGAATATTGCAAATCATTATGCAGGGAAAAATCCAAAGAAAGAGATCTATAGGAAGGAGACGAAACTCATGGCTAAAGAATCTTAGGGAATGGTTTGGATGTAATAACAATGACCTATTTAGAGCTGCGGTCTCAAAAATAAGTATCGCCCTGATGATTGCCAACCTTCGTATAGTGGATTTCACCTTAGTTTTTAATGGCCGCCGCTGACACATGTCATTTATAACATTTCTTTTTACAGAACTTAAGGATAGGCCAGGGCCGGAGTTAAAAATTATGTGTGAACATGGGTCAATTTATTTGTAGTTGTAATTATGGATGGAAACGAGAATTACCTAAGCAATTTTTAAGATATTTCAAAAAAAAAACTGAAGGGGAATGGAAATAGGATAGAATATCAGAAAAACTATTTCATTTAATTTTTATTCATAATATAATAAAGTGCTGTTATTTTGGTAAAAACACACTCTTAATTTAGTACAATAAAAAATATACAAGGGGCAGTCGTGAATCTAGTATCATCAATAATTAACTACGTTTTTTATTAAAGAATTATTTTGTTTTTTAATTTGATTTTAGACCATGCAGTGTTAAGTTGAAAAAATCTATATATTATATTTAATAGCTTATTGTTTACTTTTTTATTTTCTTATCCACGGGTAGATATTTTTTTCTTTAGACTAGGTTCTAAAGAGTTTAAAGTTTTCAATAGGTCTAACTTTTCGTTGGTTTATAATAAAACAACAAAAGTTTGTAATGTTATCGAATTAGGTATTTTTTCTTAATGAATAAAGAAAAAATAATGTAAGTAGATACTACAAAAAAAGATTTTTGTCCATGCGTTTGCAGAACAGATACCTCAAGCACTCTTCAATACAACTGTATGTAAAACTTATTTTAGCATAATGGTTCACTGTGGTTTTTAAATTTAATTTTGTTGCAAGTTCCCTATTATTGTTGGTCTTCATCTGACAAGCTGTCGATGTCGTCGTCACCGTCCGAGACATTAATAATTATTTACTTACTTTTGCATAAAAAGAAACACGTCACAGATACACACAGTCCGGCAGTTTAAAACCAAAAAGTCTAATACGCACAAAATATAAGCAAAATGCTGTCTGAAAAATACCAAAAACAATAACACGAACGATCAAGAATTAACAGCAGAGTGCACGCGATGCGCGGTGTGTCCCAATGCGGCTCTGTGATATTTAAAGAACGCGACGAGACAATCGAATTAATGAAGTACGAAAAGAGATATGCGAGAGCAAATGCGTAAGACAAAGATGCACATACTAACGGCATATACGAGCGATTATGTGCTTTTGACGAGTTTGAGCTCATTGAAGGGCAACGTATTGAACTGTGTAGTGTGCATCTTCGTCATGTACATGTAACTATACGGTCAGTTATATATCCATCTCTTGTTAATCTAGCCAATGCCCGTGCCTGAAAGCCGTTTATAGAATTAGGGATTTTAAAATCACGTGTTGGCTAATATGTTTGACAAGAGAGACGTCAAAGCATTAAAAACTAAGGTGAAATCCACTATAGCGGTGACGGCACCTAAAGAAGAGAAGATTGGCTTGACCAATAAAAGAAAAAGTAGCTTCATCTGAAAACAAATTCTTTGGACAATTCTACTACTCTTTATTCAACCTACACTATTTTATATTATTACGTCCTTTGTTGTAGATACGTATTTTTTTATTTGCCATTTCCAATTATAAATCAACAGCTTGCGCTCTAACGAACCTAATCCCGGAATAACTGTCTCGCAAATCCACTTTGCAACGCGACGACACAATAACAAATTCCCCCCTCGATCCCCAAATTAAATCTCCACAAATTTAATCCTTTCAGATAAAAGGTGTTCTCGGTATTGTGTTTGCTCCGTTCCGCTTCTCCCTTTCGCGCAGACTTCCGAAATGTAAGCTTCTTACCAAACCGTGGCCGCGTACGAAAAATGATTTTCCGTCTTATCGTCGAATTAAATTCGATGATGGAGCAGAAAATTTGTGAATTTTGGTAATGGGTTTATCGATTTAGATTATGATATTCGATTATATTTGAGTGTAAACTTGTAAACGGAGCGGAGGAGCCATTTCTTCTTGCGATCATGATGTGTGCCGTTTACTATAGGTTTGTTCCTACACTGAAAAAAAAGTCTGTTTCATCCCAAATAAATGATGTATTTGCTTTATTTTTGTTAGTCACAAATAATCTTTATTTAGCTCAAACAAATATTGTTTGCAACAAATAAATTGAATTATTTGACTTTTATTTTATACTTGTTTGGTTTTTGTTTATTTATGTAAAATAAAACTTATTCGCGCCAAACAAAAAATTGTTTGCTGCTCCTCTGCCTTTAAACGTCTACATTTCAAACAAAATATTATTTGCTGCAAATAACTTTTTATTTCGCCACTGCTTTTTGAGATCTAGGCAGGTACCAGCTAGAGACTGGATAGTTTAGTCGTTTAGTGAGCGTCTTTCGACAAGGTGATATATAATTTTGTGTGGCAATGGACGCTCGCAATTGGCTAGTTGGCCATAACATGGGACATCTGTGGCCGGCCCTCCTTCGAAGGTAAGATTTTAATTTTAATGTTTATTACTTAAAAAAGACAGATAAAACATATTATACAAAATAATAATTACTAAATCATGCATGCCACAGAGAAATGCCCATTTAAAAACGTTTTAATTATTTTTGTATATAATAGAAAAAGTTAACAAATTTGTCTTTGCCATATTATTATATTATTTTATAAACATGCATATCGTTATTGTTTTGATTTCTGTTTTCAATATAATTATTAATATTCATATATCAAGATGGCCGCGAAAGCGTCTCTTGCAGCCCCTTTGTGTAAAATTATTCATTTGCCTTAAATATTTATTTGCGTGAAATAAATAAAATTTAAAGCAAATAAATATTTATTTGCTTTAAATAAATAAATATTTCTTGGAAACAATTATTTATTTATAACTATTTTTGATTGTTTGTGATAAATTTAATTTATTTCCCTCAAACAAGATGTTATTTTACAGGAACATTTAGTTATTGCAGTAAATATGGATGTTTAAGGAGAATAAGGCACTCGTAGGCGCAGACCGAGTTTAATAAGTGTCATGTTAATTACAGTTTTGTTTTCTTTTCTTATATAGTTATGTTATTTTTGGTAACAATAAACAGAACATAATATATAAAAACTGTGGTATGATTTATTTCTTTTTGCAGCTCCTCTTCTAAATAGTTTGGGAGATTATACCCTATTTTAATTATTTAATTTAAATACCTTATTGTTTATTACAAATATAGTTTTTACCAAAAAATATTTAATAATAATTATATTATATATTATTATGTTCAATAGTAAATAATTATTTATTTATAGGAAACAATAAGTTATTTAAATTAAATGCCAAAAAGCACACATCCTAATTTCGAAATTATTTGAACAGAATAAATATTTATTTAATAGAAATAAATATAAAGTATAATAAACAATTCGTGATTTGGATTAAATAAATGTGTTGCCGATATAAATAAATTATTATTTGGACAGAATAAATATTTATTTAATAGAAATAAATATAAAGGATAATAAACAATTCGTGATTTGGATTAAATAAATGTGTTAGCGATTTAAATAAATGATTATTTGAACAGAATAAATGTTTATTTAATAGAAATAAATACATATTTGTTGGTTACCTATATTGCTTCGTGCTAAATAACGGAATTATTTTATTTAAATAATATTTATTTGAATATCATATATTTCCCTCTCAAAAGTCAAATAATTTTGGACAAAATTTCAAATAATTATTTGTTCAGGCCATAGGGAACAAATATTTGTTTCGGCGAACTCCATTTTTGTTTAGATCAAATAAATTATTTTTTCAGTGTACAGCGAATCCCCGACAACTTCATGACAATTTTCAAACCAACTTTACGGCGCAAGTCTGATTTCTGACCGGTTTCAAACTCTTGTAGGAACAGGCGTTCGAAATCAACTAACTTCGGTTCGCTGTTTAAAAGTGAAGAAATTTTAAACAATGGACATAACCTCAAATCTCAAAATTGTTTATTATTATTTCGTTAATTAAACTCGTGTGGCTCGGCCCAATAAATAAACTTAAACAAAATAAGTAACTTATATTAAATAATATGTTGTAAAAATGTTAATATCTCCTCCAAAGATTGGCACTTTTCAAATCAAAAGTATTAAGAGACTATGGGAAGTTTTAGCTCAAGAAGTAAATAAAATATTAAACACCAACCTAACAGCAGACATTTCTGAATCTTCATCAGATGACGCAATGTCGCTCATTTCTCAATTTAATAATAGAAAAAGTCTTATACAAAAGCAAAAACCGCAAAAACACGTCTAACAAAAATAGGTTATGTCATATGTTATGCTAGCGTTTAACCGCGCATGCTCCGGGCATTTTACTGGCAAAAGATTCGCAAACTGCTCTGACAGTTGGCAAACTATCAGAGAAACGTGTAGGAACAGCGACTTTGGGTTTTCAAACTGTCCAAAATCTTTGTGGGAACACTTATATTACTGCGCAGAATCCTGACTGTCAAGGACTGTTTCTGATCGCTGTAGGAACAAACTTTAAACCTCTCTTATCTCTTAAACGTAGGTACTTGGAGCCCTTTCATACACGACCGATAGACAGGATTGATGATCGGTCGGTGTCTTGTTTTACACGGATGTAATGCTTAGCCGTAGAGCTTAATACCCGTTGGGTGTCAGTAACTACCTGAATTAACAATCAATCAGTTATTCCGTCAGTCGTTACAAGTCGCTAATTTTTCCAATTTCTTGAACAATTCACACAATGGGCTTTACGGAACAGCACAAAACATTCATGGTTGAAGCGTATTTTCGAAACGGGGTTAGAGTAAATGGTGAGTGGCAATACAATCCGGGTTTGTGCATGGACGATTTTCACGAACTTTTTCCTAACGTTGCTTTTATTGCTGGGGATTTTTATCATTGCCTGAAAAGAACTGTGGCTGTGTTTAGGGAAACAGGTTCTATACAACACAAAAAAAGGAGCAGGAAGTGTTGCAAACGTTCGTAAAATAATGCAAAATACGCCAACAAATTGTATAAGACGCCTGTCCCAAGAAGTGGGAAGATCTTATGGAACATGCAGGACTATTCGTAAGAAGCAGCTAATTTTATTTCCTTATAAAGTGCAAGTATTCCAAGAAATACAAGCCGTAGATTTTGAAAGACGCAGAAATTACTCTCAATGGTTTACCCAAAATTTATTGGAAAGAAATGATTTATTAGACCTGACATTTTTCCACATTGCACCCTCAAAAAATTGGTGTCTGGTTAGCTGTTTCCTGAAGAAAAATTGTTGGTCCTATTTTTTTCCATGACACAGGTACTGCACAGCGGTATAGAGACAATATTTTGAATCCATTTGTGGAGCAATTACTTGACGACGAACTACGTTTTGGATATTTTCAACAGGACGGTGCAACCGCCCATATACAGCCGCCGAAACTATTAACTACTTACGCAATTTTTTCGACGACAGATTGATCAGTTTTCGATCAGACATTGAATTCCCACCTAGATCATCTTGTTTAACGGTATGGACTTCGTTTTTTCTCATTTAAAGAACACTATTTTTAAAATACCAGTCAGCAAATTTAGAACAATTACAAGAAAGGATTATCCAAGAATATGGTAACATTTCTCCAGAGATGCTGGTCAACACTTTCGAAAATGTGAATAGGCGTGTGAATTTATGCTTGGAGCATGGCGGTGGCCAATTTCAGCAATTTATATAATTATTTTTCTTTTTTTTCTGTATATTCTTACTTTGTTAATTTTGTAAACAACAAAAATAAATTTGTATTTGTCTACATATTTTATTACTCATTAGTTCGGCATATCATGTCATAATATGAATTTGAAAAAATTTTAATCTAAATTTGGTTAGATACATCGTCCCCCTATCATTGTGATCTAAACCAAGCCCTACGTTTTTTAATCCAATCCCTCTTTGATGCAAATAATTTTTGCTCGCACGGTATGAATAAGCCTGGATTCTAGTTAACTTCACTCCTCCTCAAATCCTAGAAGAATATGTTGAGTGGTTCACCCTGTATCAGATTCATGTTATTTAAATATACTCCACCATTTCTAGACTGTATGCGAAGCTTGATGGCATTTTTACTACCCCTGCGATTTTATTTTTTGTCGTTGAAGACATTTCTTAACTAACGGCAACCTCGCCAATTCTATAGTTAGAGCCCTTAGGCCGATGACTCATCTGAGAGCCCACTGAAATGGAAAGAGCGCCCACAGGTGTTTGTTTTTTGTTATAGTCCTTGTTAATCGGACCCAAAAATGGTGGTAGAGCGGCAATAAAACCGGCCAAGTGCGAGTCTAGGGCCTATAAAAAAAAGCATGTTTATTTTAATTTTGTTGAACAATTTGTTGTTTATTTTTGTGATAAATAAACTTTCAAAACAATACAGGTATTAACAATGCCACTGTGTTTAGTACATAATTGTTTTAATAGTGAGAAAAGTGCGGCAGAGGATATCTCTTTCAACAGGTAATGAATTGCAATAGGTGCATTGTTTTATTAAAGAAGATTATAAATATCATATTTAAATTGTTTTTTCTAAATTGTTGTGCTTGCCTGGTGAGGTGATGGCCAAATATTATTAGCTATTTTATGTTTTTGGCCTTTCAACAAACCCATATAACATAAACCCTGTGTTTTCAAAGTTGGGGTACCTACGTCGATCGCTACGATGTTACACTTACAGTCAGTTGGAATGATGCTGCCAATTCAAATTAGTGAATAGTAACCCATAAAAACCAAAACCCCATTATTAGTACACAAAAGGTAGTAGTGGTACTACTTGATAACAGAAAAACCGCAGCGCTATTACAGCATAGTCGGAAGGACCTAAGAAACATCACTGCCACCCACTTGACCAAAACATATCACTGTGATGTAACAGTTAAATAACTTTGTTTAATGTTTTATCACTGAGCTAAGTACACAGATGTTACAGAGATGCTCCTAACTTGCACTAATGTCGCCACAACCAAGGATTTAAGCTTTGTCACAGAGACAAAACGCAAATCTATGTCAGTGACAAACCATGTTCCATTCTTTATCTTTTGGCTTGACAGATGAAATCTGTCATTGTTTCGCATCCCTTAGTTTTATATATCTTATGTCAAATTAAATCCATGTGGTTTGATAGATATATTATATTGTAGTTACATCTTGGAGATAAAACTAGATGGGAAATAATAATAATAATAATAATAATAATAATAATAATAATAATAATAATAATAATAATAATAATAATAATAATAATAATAATAATAATAATAATAATAATAATAATAATAATAATACTTTTATTGGAAAAATTTTAAATTTATTTTATTTATTTAATTTTTTGTCACGTGCCAATCTTTGTTTGCCTTGACGCACCCAGTCACTATAGTGACTTTTTCAAAAAGTTTTTCCGTGCAATCTAGCCCATATTGACAGTATATGCAATTAATTAAAGAGTATTTAACACCAAAATGATAATAATAGCCTGGGTTTACAAAAGTACTACTTAATTGTATTTACAGCCCGAGGAGTTTGGAGTAAGGTCCTTGCATCAGTTGGAAGATCCTTATGACCGTGTTTTATTAATATACGAAGAAGTTTGTCCTCTTGACTCAAATAATAATTAATGGCCCATGAACACAGCTCATTTTTTAACGATAATTGTTGATCTGAATAATTTGAGTTAGAGTTCAAGATCTCTAAGGGACCACTATTTATAAAATTAATTTTAGTATTGTTATAGTATCTACTAAATAATCAATAAAACCAGTGCTGCTGGAAGTAGCAGAGGTCTGATCTTTAGGTGAGTCACCGGATTCTGTCTTAGGCTCAGGTTCTTGAAGTGAAGGACTACTACCTACCTAAAGTTTTAGCACTACGGGTGACATTTTCTTTAGGTACTATGTAGGACATGTCCGAGGTCTGCTGATGGACTGTAACAGAGCTTACAGATTCTGGATTGGATTCATTAAAGTTTTAATTTTGCCCTCCTTTGTTGCTGCCTTTTAGAAAGCTAGACAATTTAAAAACCCAATAACTTTCACTATACTAAACACACGCTAATAAATAAACAACTTACCACGCAATCACAATGTTCACAATTAAAAAAGTAAAAGTAGAAACACTATTCGCTCTCCAAACAATAAACACTCTCGAAAAGAAAGGCATGGAGTGAAAAAGACACCCATATATTATAGGTTATGTTAAAGATGCATCATCTTGTAATTAAAGAAAAAGAAACAGATGTGTCTCTCTTTATTGCCACAACAGTTTCAGCACTGAGTTGTCACAAAGATAAAACACTGCTGCAAAGCAATGTTCTTGGTTAGTGCTATTACAACATATATGTTTGTTTTGTCACTGCTATAGAACCGTGTGATAAAACGGTGCTCTTTAATTGAGCTGTATATGAGATATCACAATCTTGTCACGTTTCACGTTCTATATATGTTTGGCCAAGTTGGCATAGTCACCGGACATTGCTTGTTCGGTAGACCCGCTGAACGTATACCTACAAATACCAACTAACGACTTCTGTAGAAGTTGCAGAGATGAAGAAGAGGAGGAAAGTATTCAGCATTTCTTGTGTGAATGCCCCGGCCTCGCGAGAAGAAGGTTCAATGCCCTGGGCGAACCATTCTTTAATGACCTGGAGGAAGTGAGCAGCCTGCAACTGGGTCGACTTACTAAGTTTATTAACAGCAGTGGCTGATTTGAATGAGCTGTCAAGATTTTTCTACGATCGCGTTAACCATAAGGAAGCTGATGCGGATAGGTTCCGCGGAACATGTGTGCATGGTACCACAACGGTCCTTATAGGACTACGTGTGATTGTTTGGACAAGGTCTGTCACTCTAACCTAACCTAGTGGGCAATTTATACAGCCTATTATGCCTTCTTCTTTTTTGTATATGCCTACTGTGGTCTTGATGCAGCTACTTGAAAAAAAGTTTAAGGCAAATCTATCGCCTATCCAATGAAAATTAAGAGATAAAAAGCTTTCAAATATATATCAGCTGTAACTTTCCAGTTAAATATATCTTCCCACGGGCCGTTTCAGGAGTGGTGTTGAATAAATCTTTCACCTGCCACTAAAATTAAATAGAGGATCATATAGACTCAACCTATCGGAGAACCGAAGATATACTTTCTATTTTTATTTTAGTATTTCTTAACATTTTTAATCCGTTTTTATTTTATGTTTTACAAATAGATACAAGAAGTTGGAAAACATTTCATTTTCGTAACCTATAAAAATACTTAACATAACTGACAATGTTTTAAGAGGTGGTTTCGAAGACAAAAATATTTTTGAAAAGCGGAACACATTTTTTAAAGTGCTGCACGATTTACTTTATTAGTTCCGGGTAACCAGTGGCGGCGGATCCAAGAGGGAAGGGGCAATGGTGACAATTTACCTCCCCCCCCGTCTTGTACATTTAGTTCCAGTATTGACAGAAAATATAATCAATCGTTTCTGTAAATCAAAACATAGATTGCATTCTGTATTTTGATAATTGCTCACAAAAAGTTATATATTTTATGTAATTTAAAGTAGTTATAGTAGTTATAGTGAAATTTCTCTAAGAACACTTCGCATCGTCGGTAAGTCACCTGTCATTTATGGCACCCTGTTGAAGTCTGGTCTATTTTACGTTAAGATGTTGGGGACAAAGACAGGACTGGGCTAAGTTATTTTACCATCGCATTTACCATATTTTAAACTTGTACGAGGGTTTATTAGCATAATTGCTTGCAATAATGCAGCGTTAATTTTAATTACAATTGAAACATCGAACTCAACGTGCGATAGATTAAAATGTATGGCGTTATTCATTGGTAAAACATAGCTACGAGCCAATCAAGCGGCAAGCGGTGTGCCTGCGCATGTTTCCCGTTCAATGCTGCGTTGCCATATTTTAATTTACGTGCGCGGCGTTGTACAAAGTCGCCAAAATGCCATGAATACAAACAGCTGGATTAGTTCTTAGGAAGCGCAAGGTTTGGCAACCTTTTGTGCAGTACTTAAAATGGATAAACTAATAATATTAAATTAATAATAGCAAATGATGATAAACGGAATGTTTGTTATTGGAAATTGGAAAGTTAATTAACCTAAACTGGTTTATTCTACCCACCGTGCGATCTTTCCTGGCATCCTGGCAGACACCTTCCAAGCAAACCAACAGTCCTGAATGTTGTTCGTAGTTTTAAGAGCAAAGGTACTGTAATTAATAAATGCAACGGCGTACAGCAAAATAATGATGTACTCGATGGTAGCGCATAAGAAAATAACCTTTTAGTACTCCATGTAGAAGAAAATAAAGGTTTCTTTACAGAACTGTAGGAAGGCATTGCACCACAATACTCATAGACATTTACCTTTAGATACGTACAGCGTATCTCCTGCGCAAACAAAAGTTACGTTTTATGGGTGAAAAAATACGTCCGAGCGCACGGCTCGCCGGTCAGCTGCATGCTGCGCCCTCTAAGCAGCATGGGGCATGCGTACAAACCTCTTGTTGTCGGCCTGCCCTTCTTTAGCGACATGCTCAAAATACACTGCAGTGTGACTCGGATTGGAATATAAACAATGACTAGTAACAGCCGTTGTATGATTTTATTATGCCCAAAACGGGGTAAAATACCGGGTATTTCGTTTTTTCGTAAGTATGAAGTGGTGATGTATCTTTATATTGATATACAGTGACCGGCAAAGAGTTCGCAACATATGGGAAAAATTTTTATTAGCGGAATATTGAAAAATCTTTTTTGGGGGATTGGATGTGCATGTCCCATAACCTTAAAATCGATTTTGACATACGTCACGTGACCAATGGTATGGCGGGAAACTTGAAAAAACCAATATGAAATCATCATAAATCAGATAAGTTGATGAGATATCGAAAAAATTCCAAGAATAAAAAGTGTTTAGAATTCCATTAGAACCTTAAATAAAATGTTTGGGATATCTACTTAAAAAAACATAAAATCGAATATTTTTGTAAATATTTTTTTACCGAATTAAAAATTTCCATATTTTTCCTTTCTTAAAGCTTCATTAAAGTAAAACTGACATCTGGTGACCACAACTAGAAATATTCTTTTGTTTTTCTGACAATTTGGAGCAATAATTTAAAAAATTCGTTTACACTTGGATACCAGCTGTTGCAATAGTCTATTTCTAATAACCTTATCGATATTTTTTATATCGAAATATTCTATTATGTTAAGAAATCCTTAAATTCATTAATCCAAAGAAAATTTTATTTATAACCGTAAAAAATAATTTTGAATTTCGCAGAAATCTTTAAAAAAATCTAAAAATTAATAAAAATTTAAATTATTTTTTACGGTTATAAATAAAATTTTCTTTGGATTAATGAATTTAAGGATTTCTTAACATAATAGAATATTTCGATATAAAAAATATCGATAAGGTTATTAGAAATAGACTATTGCAACAGCTGGTATCCAAGTGTAAACGAATTTTTTGAATTATTGCTCCAAATTGTCAGAAAAACAAAAGTATATTTCTAGTTGTGGTCACCAGATGTCAGTTTTACTTTAATGAAGCTTTAAGAAACGAAAAATATGGAAATTTTTAATTCGGTAAAAAAATATTTACAAAAATATTCGATTTTATATTTTTTTAAGTAGATATCCCAAACATTTTATTTAAGGTTCTAATGGAATTCTAAACACTTTTTATTCTTGGAATTTTTTCGATATCTCATCAACTTATCTGATTTATGATGATTTCATATTGGTTTTTTCAACTTTCCCGCCATACCATTGGTCACGTGACGTATGTCAAAATCGATTTTAAGGTTATGGGACATGCACATCCAATCCCCAAAAAAGATTTTTCAATATTCCGCTAATAAAAATTTTTCCCATATGTTGCGAACTCTTTGCCGGTCACTGTATAACTTTATTTTATTATGATCAATTTAAACACATTAAACTAGGCCTAGCTACACATACAAGGTATGAAAATAAAGAGAAACCCACACCAAGATCATCCCGATGCATGTTTTGGTATATTTTATTTGCAGCCCTGCAATCTTCAAAAAGTTTAAATGACACTTTTTTCTACACTTATATTATATAAAAAAAAATGTAAATACCTTGGTAGTTTATATTACTCTACGGGTCAAGTTCTCTGGCAAAAACTTTTTCAAATTCTTGAACAAGAAATTGTGCTTGAAAATGTTTTACACGTACCCAAGCTTTTGCCAAATTGTAAAAATCAATACAATACAAGTTATATACCAACTAATATTTGGGGATAACATCGAAGATTGGTTATTTTGCTGGTTTCGTTCGTTTTTTATATTCGATTTTATAAGTTTTATAGTTTAATTGACTTGTCTCATCCCTTTCGAACTAAAAACAAAACCTTACAAAACAATTTTCTATCCTTAAAACTGATAGGTTTGCAACTACTGAGAATGCCAAAAATCACTAACTTAATTTCCAACCCGATCAAAAAAATTGAGAAAAGAATCCAATTTTTTGGCAAGAATTTAAATTTTAAAGCCCGGGCCTGTCTATTTTCCCATTCGTCAAACGATAATGTTTCAGTGCGCATGTCTAATCGTGTATAGCTTTGTTTACATGCGCGAGGCCATAAATTTGCTACTTTCGTGATTATTGTTTGCTTACCTAAAGGTAAATATCTATGACAGTACTGCGCAAATTACATAATTATAAATATCATCCGTATATAACATAATAATAATAGTATATTATTTAATGAGCATGTAATAGTAGCTATAACTCACGAGGATGAAGTTTGCGACACAAGCCGAAGGCGAGGGTCGTTATCATCTGAGTGAGTTATAGTTATTGCAATGCAATGTAAAGCGACAAGACCAATATCACACTAGAAGCTATTTAAATTTTTGAGAAGTACAGTAGGTATCGATTTTTTGTGATAAGTTATAATATGCTTTATTAACCGTAGCAAGCAAATATTATTATGATTAATATCAAGTTTTATTACAACTGCCAGTCGGAACTAATACAGTATATAAAACCAGAATAATTACACCCCCAATAAAACTTGATAATTACTGTGAGTATTTAGAGTAATAATGGCTGCAAACCATTCTATGGAAGCATTAACTCCTATTCCTTATTGTCTAAATTATCGTGATATTATCACTATACAACGGTCTAGCAATTATCGTTGTCTTACAGTAGGAAAGCGCGTTGCTGTCACATAGGGTTTTCCAATAAGAACGACATGATTTCAAAATGAAATAAAATTAAAATAATTTCAGATACAACAAAACGTTTTATATTATCTTAAAGTATAGTCGATAACATTTATGGTTTGAATAACACATCGTTTAAATGTCCTCCGCGACTTCGTATACACGAGCGAATTCGACGAACCCAATTTTCGATGGCTTTATGCAATAAATCGGGCGTGATCTGACGAATGCAGGGTTCAAAATGTTCAACCTTATTGCATGAAGTGTTTGTGATCTGTTTTCATAAACCTTAGATTTCAAATAGCCCCACAAGAAGTAATTTAAAGGAGTTAAATCACAGCTTCTTGGAGGCCACTGAACAGTAGCGGCTGCATTCCTTGAAATTATCCTTTCCTCAAACTTTTCTTGCAGTATATCGATAGTTTCATGAGCAGTGTGCCATGTGGCACCGTCTTGCTGGAACAACATATCCTCCAAATCAAGTGCATCTAAATTTGGCCACAAGAAATTTCTCAACATCTGTCGATATCGTTCACCATTCACTGTAACTGCATCTCCTGCCTCATTTTGGAGGAGAGGAAAGATCGTCTATTTTCGTAAAATTTTTGGATAATAACCAAACGTTCTTGAAGCGCGTATTTAGCCATAATAAATTGTTATAGTTTACTGACAATAACTGACAACTGGTGACAGGTATAACTTTATTACCATGGTTACCATATCGTTTCAAAATCATATCGTTCTTATTGGAAAACCCTTTAGTATTAAACAGTTGTATAATAGTTATTTATGTACCAAGGCAGTAAAGTGATTATTTATCGGACGAGTCTGAAATTATGAGATGAGCGAGCGAAGCGAGCGAGGCGAATAACAGGCGAGTCGATAAAGACACTTTACTGACGTGGTGCATACAACATTTTATCGCCAACCGTTTAGAATTTATAATATAAAAAATTGAGGTATAACTCATCGAATTTTATTATAAAGGGAGAGGCGTGACAGTGACAGACGATTTTTAAATAATAAATGTCAAAATTGTCAAAGTCACTAATTTGCGGCAGATAAAAGTATTTATCTGCCGCAAATGCGGCAGGTAAAGTATTTTATTTTACAATAAAATAAAGTGTTCGTTTACTTCCGGAAATCACTCTGATAATGTACGACTTTACTGACCGTTGACGATAAAGAATATTATGTGAATTCTTATAAGGAATACAAGTATTTTTTCCCAGTACGTTCAGCGGTAGTTTAATGCCGGTTTTTGTTCAGTAAAAGCTTTCTTTATTATTATTTTCTTCAGATAGGAATACATTACCTTTTTTCTACCATCAATTAATTTTTCCGCTTTCCAATGTTTGTTCCGGCCGAACCTACCCCATAGTATGCCCTTAAGGGAACAGTCCCTATCAGATGTTTCGAGCACCGGAGCGAGGAATCATGCGCACCCGAATCGATTCCCGTCCCTTAGACAGTCAGAGGGTTTTTACCCCTTAACAGAAATGTAGTTGAAAAGGACTGAAATGAGTTTTTTAAATTAATACAAACAAAACGGTATGGTTTTTCTAAACCCATTGTGCATCAATTCAAAGAAATAGTTCCGATGAAGTACCCATCATCATCAGGCTGGATATTAAACGGGCTGTTCGTATGATGGTCATGGAAAAAGTGGAGGGGACTACGTCTAGAGGGACAAGGAACTGTAAGTTTTGTTTTTGTTCGTTTGTCTGGGGAATTGAGATGTCAAAAGTTACGACGGAACTTTGCAGTTGTGGGGAAACGCTTTGGGTCGTCCAGAAATTGACTAATTAAAGTTTATAAACCTTAGATAAACATTCCGGTAAACTTGCGATTTACGCGACGTTGTTTTGGTGCGGAATTAATTTTTTTATAAAAAATAACTCGTAATCTTTTATCGGGTGGGTATGCGGAATAATAATATTATTTTATGTGTGAAAAATGGAACAATTATATAATCAAGTCGGGTTTGTCGTCACGAACTTTTCGCCACCGACATTTCGACCCATCGGAAGGCCAACATTTGGCACGGTTTCAGCTGTATAATAATGAGCCAAGCAGTCCGAGCAGTAGCGCGAGTAGATGATACCGTACAACGACGACAACAGTAATGATGACCCCTTAAAAATTGCATTAGGTATATTATAATGTAATGTTAGCAGTAGCACCCGCGACTTTTCCTACGGCGACACAATCTAATGATAATAGTAATAATAAAAGTTTATTCAAATATTTTTTTTTTACATTTAATGCTAATATATATTTTTTTGGATAAACTATCAATTCCGAACTCAGAAGTAAAATACTTGTATTGAGTTAAATATAATAATAAGTTAAATATAAATTTAAAGTTAAATAATAATATAATATTTATTGTAAAGAATATATTTCATAATTCAGGCACAACTAGATTATAATATAAAACGAATTTGACAATATTTTATTGGTAGGTATATTTTATATCACTATAATATTCGAAGATACAATACGTTATGTATATAATATATACAGTGTCACCAGTAAAGTCCGCATCATATGGGATTTTTTAAAATTACTTAATAGCTTTATTCAAAATTTGACTTTGGCATCAAGTTCTGCTTCGATCGAGATGAAAATTAAGCAAAAAAATAGTAGTCACGTGATTCGCATTATCTGTCAAATTTTAATTTTTTCCAAAAAATAATTCAAAAGTGGAGTTATTTCTCAAAATATCGAAAAAAGTTATTAGAAAAAGTTTTTGTTAATGCAGTTTCATGCCATTCATGGCTATCAAAAATAGTAAAGGACCCAAATTAGAACCTTGTGGCACTTCAAAGGTCCGTTTATACTTAGCCGACCTTTCAGTTCCTCCTACTGCTCTTGTATGGACAAAAAAGACCGTATTAGTATATTTAAGTTTTTTGTGGCATTCATATCTTCCAGAGCTTTTATTAACACATAGTGTCTAACGTTATCAAAAGCTTCCTCCATATCTGTATAATATTCAACATCAATTTGTCGTTTAGTTTTTTAATTATCTGTGAATATACTGAGAAAATGCTGCAAGATCGGTAAGAAGTTATGTTTTATGTACAGTTGACGGCATATAAATTCGTACACTCCACCCATACATAACTCAATTACAACAAAATAGGGTAAAATGGGTTTCTCACCTTGCTGCTTATACCTGGATAGAACACCAGCTATATACATAGCTGTAAATTATTGTATATATGATTTTTTACCATAACATTGGTTATTTGGTTTTGTTCGTTTTTTATATTCGAGTTTATAAGTTTTATAGTTTAATCGACTTGTTCTCGTCCCTTTCGAACTAAAATTACGACAACAAATCATTTTTAAACAAATTTTAAAAACAATGCCTTACAAAACAATTTTCTATCCTTAATATCTGATAGGTTTGCAACTACTAAAAATGCCAGAAGCACTAACTTAATTCCCAACCTGATCATAAAAATTGAGAAGAGATTCCAATTTTTTTGCAAGAATTTAAATTTTAAAGCCCGGGCCTGTCTTTTTCCCATTCGTCAAACGATAATGTTGCAGTGCGCATGTCTAATCGTGTCTAGCTTTGTTGATCGGTAAGAAGTTATGTTTTATGTACAGTTGACGGCATATAAATTCGTACACTCCACCCATACATAACTCAATTACAACAAAATAGGGTAAAATGGGTTTCTCACCTTGCTGCTTATACCTGGATAGAACACCAGCTATATACATAGCTGTAAATTATTGTATATATGATTTTTTACCATAACATTGGTTATTTCTAAATATTTTTGTGTTTAAATTACAGTCGCGAAATAAGAAAATTATAAAATAATACCAGGAAAACTACAAAAGTATAAAACCGAAAAGGGTTAATTTAATAAACAACAAACAAAATACTAATATTTAATTGCTGCGCCATTGGATTCTAACACTAATCGTAATCTTCTTGGCATTTACAAAATAATACTTCTGGTGTAATCCGGAGTTAGCCCTTCACAAATTTCTTCTATTTTATCAAATAACTCTATTTCATTCTGTGGTTTAAAATTTATTTTGTACCTTTTTTTACCATCTATTCTCAAACATTTTCAATTGAATTAAAATCAGGACTTCTTGAGCACCAAGGCAGACATGTTAAGTTGTTTTGTCTAAACCAGTTTCCTATATTTCACAGGACAGTTATCCTGCTAAAATATAAAGTTATTTTCTTCAAAAACTATCGCGGCAGAAGGAAGAAAAACATTGATTTTTTTAAAGTATACTTCTCATCATATCGGAAATTTGGTGATCTATATACTCGAATCCTTCCATTATATTTAGACTGAAAAGTTTTCTCATCGGAAAAGATAACATTTTGCCAAAAAAAATCATTTTTTGGTAAATATTGCATAGCAAACCCAATTCTTTGTTCCTTATCACTATTTTTTAAAAATGGTTTGGATGCAGCTGCTCGATTTCTTAATTCGGAACATTGTCAAGCAGGGAATCCTGTTATGTGCATAGCAGATACTGCAGTTTCAAATGGATTTTGCCTTAAATATTTCACCAAATTTCGGTCTTCTTCATCTTCTTCATTTGATGATTTTCTATTATTTAAACTAGACCCAACAAATCTTTTAAGTGTTTGATGATAGCGCCATTTTTTTACAATTCCTTGTACAGTATCTACTTCTAGCTACTCAAAAATGATCAGCCATTTTTCCATAGGACCACCCTATTCCTACTACACATAATATTATTCTTGCTTTTTCAATAATACTTAAATGAGGCATTTTTAAATCAAATAAGATAATGACAATACTTTGACAGATATTATGATAACAATTAACACGTTACAAAGGTAATAAAGCTAAAAAAGTTGCATTTACTGTGTCACAGTTTAGTGTACGAAATTATGAGTCGTCAACTCTATACTGGATATACTGGCCGATACACGGCACAGACAATGGTAATAGGGCCATAATTCCTAATTTCCAGTCTAAAGAACTGGGTAGGTATCTATAAAAACAGTGTTCTTTTCATTACATATTTCTGATAAATGCTAACTTTGTAGCTTCCTTACCCCAGTCGCCCTTTTTTTAAAGAATTTTTGTGCCCTACAATAGATGATTTTTATCGGGCTTAGTTTTTGTGATTAATTATTATCCTGGCAATTTCCTCTTCTATCTACAAACGTTATATCGAACGTCTTATCCACCTTATATTTAAAAAATTAGCAATTTCCCAACTAACTTTGTGTAATTTCCTCTTCCCTCAATCTAATTAAGAATAAATTTCCAAAGGAAGTGATTTCCTTGCGCTGCGTGTATGTTAAGCCAAGTTAAGCGTAAATGGTCGTAAAATGTTGTCATAAAAGGCAGATTTACGGCTTACCCTAGTTACGATTTTATTTTATGTTTCTTATATACGATGCGTGAAACACGTAACCACACGAAGATTTTAGAAATAGGTCTTTTCACTATATTTTGATTTTGACACCACCACAGAGAAAAAAAAATTAAGTTTTCTACTGCTTCTGTTTTTAAAAATTAAGCAAAATACTTACCCTCTCTTAATTGAAAATTGGAACCGAAGCGTTGACAAAAATGAAGTTGTATTGGCAGTATTTTTGGATTTTAAACGTGCTTTCGAAACAATTGATAGGGATAAATTATTAAAAAAATTCTATCAGTATGGATTAAGGGAAGTAGTTGTTTAAAAATGGTTTCAAAATTATTTGAGTAATAGGCAGCAAAAAAACAAAAATTGATAACATTTTTTCTTAAAAGGAATATAATAATATTGGGGTTCCACAAAGTAGCATTTTAGGTCCATTATTATTTATTCTTTATATAAATGATATGCCAAATGTTTTGAAACAAAGTTTTATTCAAATGTTTGCGGATTATACTTTATTGTATATATAAAGGGTAAAAATATTCTTGATTGTATAGAAATTTTAAATTTTGAATTAAAAACTATATCAAACTGGTTAAAGGTAAATAAATTAAAATTAAATGTGCCTAAAACAAAATTTATGGTTATTGGAAATAACGTGAATAATATAGATATAAATATTTTTATTGATGATGAAAAATTAGAAATTATACACTCTTTTAAGAGGAAGTAACCCCTTTACCACAATGAAAATTGCCGAACGTTTTGCTGGTCAAACGAAAAGAAAAAATAAAAATTGGTATTTAGAAAATAAATTCTACTTTAAATACCCCATCCAGAAAAGTAAATGACGATATTCCCAAAATTTTTTTTAGAAATTTTTTTTAATTTTAGTAATTTTGTAATATTTTAAACAATTCTTTATTGATCAAAAGCAAAATTACTTTCCTGGGTGTAGAATGTTGTACCAAACAATTTTTCTTAAAGCCATTTTTCAATATCGGCCTTACTTTTTTCTCAAAAACTTTGGGCGCGTAAAGTGAATTTAAGCGTGTAAAGTGGGTTACTAAAAAAAATTTTGGGAATATTTTCGATCGTCATTTACTTTTCTGGATGGGGTATTTAAAGTAGAATTTATTTTCTAAATATCAATTTTTATTTTTTCTTTTCGTTTGACCAGCAAAACGTTCGGCAATTTTCATTGTGGTAAAGGGGGTTACTGCTCTTAAATATTTGGGAGTCATTTTAGATTCTAAATTAAAATTTGAATTACATTTTAAAAATCTTGTATCTAAAATTGGAAAAAAAAATAATTATTTAAAAGGAATTAGTCAAAATTTAAGTTTATTTTCACGAAATAGCTATTTACCTAACAAGTGCGGAAAATGAATTTTTCCGCACGAGTCTGCCGTTTACCGAACGACGCGTAGCTGACTTCGGTTAAGCAGCCGAGTGCAGGGAAAACATTTTCTGCACGTGTCAGGTACAATAGTTTTTCTACAGACGTGTGGAAATAAGTAACACATATTTCAAAAAAATTTAATAGTTTTTAATTAACTATAACAATCACATACATATGTAACAGTAACTAATTCTGAGAAAAAATGTAATAACTACAAACATTATTGATTTTGACATAATCGTGCCGAAATTTTTTTCCGCACTAGTGTGGAAAAACCAATTTTCCGCACGGATTTTTGACATAATCGTGCCGAAAAATGTTTCCGCACTATTGTGGAAAAAAACAATTTTTCGCACTGATATCCGTGCGGAAAATTGGTTTTTCCACACGTCTGTAGAAAAAGCAATTTAAATCACTATAATTTTACCTCATTTTTACATTGTTCAACTATTTTATACACAGGAAATGATGGGGTCTTTAATAGACTCCAAGTTTTGCAAAATAAAGCTATGCGTATAATTTTAAATGTGGATAAATATACGAAAATAAATTTAATGTTAGAGAAACTTCAGTGGTTAAATGTTAAAAATTTAGTATTTCTTTTGATCTGTACTTTTATTTTTAAAATACAAAATAACTTACTACCTTCTCATTTAAAAGATTTTTTAACTCAAAATTTTGAAAATCATACCTATTCAACCAGATATAAAAACGATTTTTGTCTAAGTAGGGTATCAACACTTTTAATATATAAATCGGTTTTCCATAAAGGATTCAAAGAATATAACAACTTGAATAATTCAATAATTAAATCACCGAGTTTTTTGAAAAATTTTAAAAAATCATTAAAAAATTATTAATTAAAAAAATAAAATAGTGACTGATAAATGTTTTTTAATACTTCATAGATGATATTGTTAAATAATTTTAAATATTTTGTAAAACTTGTTAAATTGTAGCACATTGCCAAATAAATCTTGTTACTACTACTACTCTCTAATCAAAATACGGGAGAACTCTGACTCGCGAAAGAGTCACCCCAGCCAATGGCTGAAGCGCTTCCTTTTTACCTAAATGATATCTCAGAGTCTTGTTTTCTCTTTCTAAGCTCTCTCTTTCTATTTAAGTTATTGAAACAAAGACAGCATTATAATCGGAAGCTCGAAGGACGAATAAAGGAATTGTGAGTAAAGAGATGATATTTGTGTTCAAACTCGATGCTTTCGCAGCGTATTTTTAATTGTTTCTTCAGATGTATATCTTGCTCTAGAAGTTACTAAATTGTCTAGAGCCGCTACTGCTTTATTTTGTTATTTTTCGTTCATTGTCGTCATTGTCCTTTGATGTTTTTCATCTTCTTATCTCTTTGACGCACACCCATTGTATAATTCGCAACAACCATAAAAAAAATTGAAACCTCACATCAAGAAAACCACACGACCTGTTTATGACTTTTCTTCAAGTTTTCCTTTTATTTCGCTTTCTGTATTTCCATTTTCCGAGGCTTTTCAGAGAAATACTCGCGACTTTTCACTGCTGTTCTTTACTTCTTTTCATTAAAAAGGCGCTTTTGAAATGCGGTTTTAAAAACCGAGCAACTACACCGAACTTTACATAAATAAGGGCTTTGTGGCTTGAGCTCATTAAAATGTAAAAGCTTTGTGGATTAATAAATTTTAATATGAGTACATACATACGTTATTGTTGAAACCATTGAAAACTTATTTTTCAGAGTTCCTGACCTGTTTTTCTCACCAAGGGAATATTTTCTTTTATCAAACAGCGCTATTATCACTTATAATCTCCCTAGCAGCAGAATTATCGGGAATTAATTCTGCTGCGTGGGAGATTCGGTAAGAAAATTTCATAAATTGGATTTTTTTCTTATTGTAATTTTTTTGCTAAAATGCTACAAAAACATATTTCCGGCGGCTTTAGTTAATTGTAACTAATTAGAGTTTCAGAAATGAAGTTCATTTTAGCCGTTAGTAACTCATTTTTGTTACTAAAATGTGAGAAACATTAAATAACAAATTTGTTATCTGAAATCCAATGTCTTTATTGTTTTAAATTCAAATAAAACTTTAAAAAACATATTTATTTCTGATGTGTTTAGTTTAATTAGTTTAATATGACGCGCTGTATTTTTACAATAAAAGTTGATTTTACTTGTTAGTAACTAATGTTTATTACTAAAATTTCAGGAACATTAAAAACATTAATTCGTTTTCAACCATAACATCTGATATTACATGTCTACATAGTTTCAAATGAAACTTAAAAAATATATTTCCGATGAGTTTAGTTA
This sequence comes from Polydrusus pterygomalis, assembly GCA_963969555.1. NCBI lineage: Eukaryota > Metazoa > Arthropoda > Insecta > Coleoptera > Curculionidae > Polydrusus > Polydrusus pterygomalis. Next base: position 19,994,088 of record OZ018383.1, read on the forward strand.
AATTTTTGATGTGTCTCTTTTAGCCCCGGTATTCGATATGTATAAGCAAATTGGTTAGCATCAATAGAAGTTATAAGTTAGTAACAAAATGTATTTTGATTTTATTCTGAGTGACTTTTGCCAATAGATATAAAGCACTTCATTTTTGACAGAAAAATTATCACTTATTAATTTCAGTAAGTTAATAGGAACTAACAAAATTATCGCGATAATCTCCCGTTGCTATAAGCAACGTAAACAAAAAGGAGCCTTCGAATTGGTTGAAAATAAATTAATGTAATTTTCGTTGTAATTGCTAAGCATAAATATACTGATGATGATTCTGGAAAACTCGAAATTGGAATTTGAGAATAAGAAAACATTTATACACTATTATTGGTAAACTGTTGGTTATTGTGTTATTTTATGGATGAGTATGAGAAAGTAAATAATATGTTTAGATGCCAGCAATAAGGGGCCATCCCCCCCCCCCGTCCTTGTCACAGGGGGGCATATTTGTGAGACCCCCGTCCCTCTGGTGCAACATCATATTTTGCAATTTTACATCTAGAAATGATTAAATTAAAACAGCAGTTTCAAATTTTATTTCCATAAGTTTAAGTGGGTAATATTTTTGTTTTTCGTTTAGGTTTTGACATGTGACGTCACAAAACATATGACCCCCTCCTACCCCTTGTCAAACTTTTTTGACATCCTCCCCCCACCCCCTTAACGTGTGACGTAATTTAGGGAGGGCCCCTGAGGACAACAGGTCGGTGCGGCCTGAACAACGCATGGCATTACAAATTTTACGTTAAGCGGTTGGCTGCAAAAGCAGAACCGGACTAAGTTTTTTTACCTTCGCCATCTGTTAAATTTTGTAAGGGAGTCTTAATATTTATAAAGATATTTGACAAAACGTTGATAGCAACCAAAAATGCTGCCTACTGTCCCTAGATTTATGTAAAGCATTTGATACAGTCAATCACAACATTTTACTTAAATGCCTATACAATATTGGAATTCGGGGAAATATGTATTTATTGTTAAAAAATTACTTAAAAAATGGAAAATGTTAAAAGTTCACATAAAAACATAACTTGTGGTGTTCCGCAAGGATCAACCTTAGGACCTATTTTTTTTTAATGTACATTAATTCCATAGTAAAATTAAATTTAAGAGGTAAAATAAAATTGTTTGCTGATGATACTACTATTGTATATTTTCATGAAGACTATTCTTTGGTTTATTCAAAATTACAGTACTTATATGATTTCAATTTGGGGATCAGCGAATTTAACTACAATTCAGCCATTAAAAAAACTACAAATAATATTTTGTAAAGATATAGCGTACATACTAATTTTATTATTTATAAAATAAAATAATGACAGATCCGTACTTACCAAAATAAGAATGTGAAAACATTATAAAACTAAAGGAAAAGGAGAAAACAACATGTAGTTCTTTTAGTATTTACAAGGGCGTCCGAAGGGGGGGGGCAAGGGGGTGCGCTTGCCCCCCCTGGCCCAAGTAGATTTGAGATATTTTTATATATAATATAATATTATATACAGCGTATTCGTTTGAAAACTTCCCACCTCGATTTTCCTGCTTTAAAATGAAAATGTGGAAAATCGCTCGGACCCGTCGATTTTTATTTCGAGGGGGACATCTTTTGCGTATATTGTTAATCTTGTTACTTCAAGCCCCTAGGAGGGGTAAGATCTAAATCTTAAATGGATACCCTTATTTTATATAATTTTTTTGGATTCTGCATAAAATTCTGAACATTTTTTAATAAAAGCATTATTAGTCTATACTTAACAGTTTCCGAGATATTTACTCTTGAAAAATGAAATTTTTGAAGTTTGACAGCGTCTAGCTTTCTAACTGTACGTCTTAGAGCAAAACGGCTTACATGCCCCTATCTTCGATTTTTATTATCTTTCCAATAGTGTGAACTTTCGAAAATGTCATTTTTCAAGAGTCAATATCTCGGAAACTGTTAAGTATAGAGAGAGACTAAATGCTTTTATTAAAAAATGTTCAGAATTTTATGCAGAATCCAAAAAAATTATATAAAATAGGGGTATCCATTTAAGATTTAGATCTTACCCCCCTCCCTCCTAGGGGCTTGAAGTAACAAGATTGACAATATACGCAAAAGATGTCCCCCTCGAAATAAAAATCGACGGGTCCGAGCGATTTTCCACATTTTCATTTTAAAGCAGGAAAATCGAGGTGGGAAGTTTTCAAATGAACACCCTGTATCATAAATTTGTAAAAAAAAAAAGACATTTAATTGAAAAAATTATTGACGAATTTGCAAAAGATTCAAGAAAATTAACATTTCTTTTCTCCAATAAATCTGAATAACTTATAAGTTTTTTGTTGTATTTTTTTTTTGTTATATTTGAACATTTTTAAATATTTTGTTTAGCTACTTTTTGTTATTTAATATAAGTATTAGGTGTTTTGCTCTATTCTTTTATTGAAGGTTTGTTGAAGTGCTGGAAACAAAAATAATTCCAATTATGATTTGCCCCCCTCTTGGAAAAGTTCCTTCGGACGCCTTTGAGTATTTATAAAAAGCAAAATAGGTATATATAATATTTATTATATAAGGAAACAAGTAATATATAATATATAAAATTAATTTGTAATGATCTTTTTAAATTTTATATGTAAATTTATACAGACTGTCAAAGTTACACAGAGATAGGTCACGTCCGAAAATAGAATTATCTAAATTTTCATTCATAAGGTTTTCGGTATCTTCGTGGTAGAGTGTTGACTCACTTTCCCCGCTCTGTTTGAACAAAGAGTATGTAAATATTGGGGGGTAAAAGAAACGAAAACGAACTAGGGTATGAGTCAACAAGTTCAAGGGTGTCACGAGGGACGATACGAAATGGGGGTCAGTTAGATCATGTACAATATTGTACAGGGCCGGTTTTACCACTTAGAGGTAGAGCCCACGCACTAGGCGATTATGGAGCAACCAGATTGACAATCTAGTCGCTTGCGATCGAATTTCCTAAAGATTGCCCATTTAGTGGACGATGTCAATCAAATTGCAAGCGATATTTTGATTACCGAACGAATATTTAATTTTTCGCATTTGATACAGTAATGCACTAGATTAATGACCTCAAAATCGTACAGTAATGGGTCACTTTACAGCATAGCAACCATTACTGCATAGAACGTCAATGTCATTCAAAACACAATTTTACATATTATATGCTTTCTCGTATCTTTCCTTAGATTTTGCTGGAAGTAAACTTGAAGCTTCGCGGGCCGTATTCAGGATATCTTTCAAGTCGTTTTCATTAGCCATTTCCATAATTCTTGTGAAATTTACTCTTCAAATATGATTTTATTTGGATGCTGTCAATAGTCGTCAAACACAAAAAAACATCTTGTTTATATTGCTAAGTTACCGAGAAGTCATACAACTAAGTTTTTGTAGATTTTCTTCAGTACCTATTCTTTTTAGATTTTAATATGAAATGCAAAATAATTAATGACTTACAAAATGCGAAGAAATATTATACGCACCTCGTCAGAAAAGTGATTTTACTTGACTCGTATGGAAATTAAATCCTCGCTTCGCTCGGATTCAAACTAACCATACTCGTCAAGTAAAGTTCCACTTTTCTAAACTTGATACGTAATGCATGTACTATTACCAGACAAAAGGTGAATCGGATTGCTATTGAAAGCAATTTATACAGATCACCTTCCTTGACATGTTTTTTATGTGACTTCTTATAGTAATAATAATAATAATAATAGGTTAATTTAAAATTTAATAATATAATAAATACGTTTATGTTGTCTTCTACAAACTTATTCTTCAATCCCCTGAGGCTGAGCTTGTTAGGGGCATTTTTTTTTGTTTTATTATGTAAAGTTATAAATATGCATTAAAAATCAAGTTTTAAAGTAAAAATGTTAATTTATAGTATAAACGCAGTTCTTTTTGAAGAAATATATTACCTATAATAAAATTATTAATTTATAATTTTTAAGTAAAAAATATTACTTACCTATAAAAAGTATTTAGAACAATATTAATTAATTAAAGCATTTCTAAAAATATTTTCAAATCGTCTGTTTTTAATATCCATGTTTTTATTTTGACTTAAAATTTTTTTAATGAAATCAATTTTAAAATTTTTATTGGTAAATAATCGTTTAAATAAAAACATAAATATTTGAAATTTTTTTGTCCTATGGACTTATTTATTTTAGGTCTTATAGTTATTTCATTTTTATGACGTGTATTATGATTATGGTTTTTAAATTGTATTAGATTTTTATTTTTATATGTGTTTAAGATGTTATAAGAATATAATTCTTTTGAAGGATAAAGATAATCTTTATTGAATATGATTTTTAGAAACCTTTTTTGTTATATTTCTATCTTTTTAACTTTCTGTTTATTCGTCCCCAACCTAAAATTCCGTAATTTAAATGAGTTTTAACTCACGCGTAATATAATTTTTCCATATATCTTACATTTAAAAAAATTTTTATGTTTTTAAAAATCGGTAGTAAACTTCTTAATTTGTTAATTAAGTATTCTAAGTGAAAATTCCAATTTAATTTACTGTCAAAAATAATTCCTAATTATTTTATTTTATTAACTTTCAAAATCTGAATGTCTTCATTTATTTGAATACTATTCATATTTCGTGGTAGGTTATTTAGGTTTAAAGTAAAAGGAATGTAATTTGTTTTATTAAAACTAATTGTTAATAAATTGTTATCAAACCAATTTTTAATAATTTTAAAATATTTTTTAATTTTATTATTTAAGTTGTCCCAATTCCCAAATCAGTATAAAAAATTGTAGTATCATCTGCAAAACTATTAATTTGTCCGTCGCAATTTATACTAAATAAGTCGTTAATATAAATATTAAAAAATAACGGTCCTAAAATTATTGTTCCTTGAGGAACACCATACTTAAATACCTTTGGATAGCTTTTTTCTTTATCTATTTGAACATAAGTTGGTCTATTTTTCAGATAATTTTTAATTAATTCTAATTGCTTTCCTCTGAATCCAATATTTTCAAACTTTTTTAACAGTAAATTATGGCTAACTGCATCAAAGGCTTTTGCTAAATCTAGGAAAATACTAATACAAGACAAGGTTTTTTATTATCCAGTGCATCATATATTTGTTCTGTTAGATAGCAAATAGCGTTTTGTGTTGATTTAATAGTGTGAGGTGAGTTTAATGTTCTATACCACTTTTAAATAACCGGGCCCCGTAAGATTACCATGGGGTCTAATTCCTTGCCAACGTATATCCAGGCACCGGGGGCCAAACCCGAACAAACGCTCGGTTTTGAGCTGTTTTTTGCTATGCTTTTGAGCAACACATCTAAACAGCTCAAAAACTTTTGGTGGTTTTGTTTTTATACGGGTCAAATGGAGGAAGCTCATAACCAAGATGGAAAAAGAACAATTTGATCGGACATTTAGGGGGCCTCACAAAAAGCAAAAAATGAAAAATATATTAATCTACACTATTTAAAAAAAAAACAAGATTGTTAATTTATAAATTTAATAAGCATATTAAAGTCTTGAAGCGGTAGTTTTTAAAAATAACAATGATTCTTTTTCAGATCCGGCCTCACCGTGTTGACAGAACAGTCGACTCGAAGGGGTGGGTCATCCCGAGACTCGCCCCCTCCTCCTCCAGCACCCAGAGCTTCTTCTAAACCGCAGAGGAACGGTGGAGTACCCCAGGGTAATATAACGAGCCTAATGATTAAAAATGTAGCGATTGCTTTTTCTTATAAAATCGAAGTAATTTCTTGAAAGCCAATGAATAAAAACTAAAGTAATTGCTTTTGCGTCCAGCAATCGCTTAAAAGTGCAGGAATGGCTTCTAGTCAATGCTTTTTCTTAAAAA